>OX465290.1:94089698-104089698 GCA_949987695.1 Merzomyia westermanni | reverse complement strand
AATACGATTCTTGTTCTAATCTATTAGCATTAAAAATAAAAATCTTTATTACTGCCAAAGTTTAACTACATTGTCCTTTTTTCTCACACAATGATCTGAAAATATAAGGAAGTTAACAAGAGATGCATTTACTTAATAAGAAAAAAAACGCCATTAAAGTTTTTAGATGTGTTATATATATTAAAAAGACCTTTCTAAAAAGATGTTTTTGGTTTTTGAAAATACTTGGCCTTTGAAGTGTCTTTTCCAGTTTGAAGTTTACATTATCCTTTTTTCTCACACAATGATCTGAAAATATAAGGAAGTTAACAAGAGATGCATTTACTTAATAAGAAAAAAAACGCCATTAAAGTTTTTAGATGTGTTATATATATTAAATAGATTTTTTTGGTTTTTGAAAATACTTGGCCTTTGAAGTGTCTTTTCCAGTTTGAAGTTTTATTTCTTAAAATTACGTTGTTTATAGGTGATATATATTTTTCAATTTCGTTGAACTGAATTTAAAGCATTTCCTAATAGTTTATTTTTCCAGTCAATAATAATTAATTGAGAGAAAATTTCGTTTCAAAATCCTCAACTATGTTCTTTTGCTAATCGACTCGGCCATAAATAATGGCTTGATTACTGCATAGAAAACATCATAGAATCTATTCATGACAACAGAAACACTATTAATGTACTATAAAGTTAAGTTTTCGATATCAATCTTCTTTCTTCTTTAAATGGTCATCCAACCGCCTGGCCGATTTTGACCGTACAATATAGCTCGCCAGTCGTTTCTTCATAGCGCCACCTGGCACCAATTGGAAACACAGCGGGATCGCAAATCGGTCTCCCTCTTCCTCTGCTTCCATCGGCGGGTGCCGATAAGAATATCTTCTGGGCTGGAGCATCTTCGCTCATTCGAACTACGTGGCCTAGCCAGCGAAGCCGTTTTGTTTCAATTCATTGAACTATGTCGGGGTCTGCGTAAAGCTCATACAGCTCATCATTAAATCTTCTTCGCTACTCGCCGTCGCCAACGCCTAGAAGTCCAAAAATCTTTCGAAGAACCATTCTCTCGAATACTCCAAGAGCTGCCTCATTAGATGTTGTTAGTGTCCACGCTTCTGCACCATATAGCAGGACGGGTGCGATGAGTGACTTATAGAGTGTTATTTTCGTTTGTCGAGAGAGGACTTTACTTTTCAATTGCCTACTCAGTCCGAAGTAGCATTTGTTTGCAAGAGTAATTCTTCGTCGGATTTCTAGGCTAACATTATTGTTGGTGTTAATGCTAGTTCCCAGGTAAACGAAGTCCTTTACTATTTCGAAATTATTGCTGCCAACAGTGGCTTGGTTGCCAAGGCGCGAATGCGCTGACTCTTTGCATGATGACAGAAGGTACTTCGTTTTGCCCTCGTTCACCACCAATCCCATTTTCTCCGCTTCTTTTTCTAATTTGGAGTGCGCGGTTATTAAGGCCAATGATATCAATATCGTCAGCATATGCCGACAGTTGCACGCTTTTATAAAATATTGTTCCAGCGCGGTTAAGTTCTGCAGCTTGTATTATTTTCTCCAGCATTAAATTAAAGACATCGCACGATAGGGGGTCACCCTGTCTGAAACCTCGTTTAGTTTCGAACGGCTCGGAGAGGTACTTCCCAATTCTGACCGAGCTGGCGGTGTTGCTCAAGGTCATTTTGCATAGCCGTATAAGTTTTGCGGGAAACCAAATTCAGACATAGCGGCATATAGGCAGCTCCTTTTCGTGCTATCGAAAGCGGCTTTAAAATCAACAAAGAGATGATGCGTGTCGATTATTTTTTCACGGGTTTTTCCAAGATTTGGCGTATTGTAAAAATCTGGTCGATGGTAGATTTACCAGGTCTGAAGCCACACTGATAAGGTCCAATCAGTCTGTTCACATCAGGCTTCAGTCTTTCGCACAATACGCTTGATAGGACCTTATATGCGATATTCAAAAGGCTGATTGTGCGATAGTTGGCGCAGTTTGCAGGATCGCCCTTCTTGTGGATTGGGCAGAGAATACTTAGATTCCAATCTTCAGGCATGCATTCATCCGACCATATTCTGCATAAAAACTGATGCATGCGCCTTACCAGCTCCTCGCCTCCGTGTTTGAATAGCTCAGCAGGCAAACCATCAGCGCCAGCTGTTTTATTGTTTTTCAATCGGGATATTGCTATTCGCACCTCATTATAGTCGGGTTGTGGAACGTCAATTCCATCATCTTCGATTGTGGGTTCGGGTTCCGCATCTTCTCTGGTTTCTTGCTCAGTTTCTCCATTTAAAAGGGCAGAGAAGTGATCCCTCCATATTCTGAGTGCTCTCTGAACATCGGCCACCAGGTCGCCGTTCTCATTCTTACAGGAGTTTGCCCCGGGTTTAAAACCTTCTGTCACTCGCCGAATTTTTTTATAGAATTTTCGGGCACTATTCCCGTTGGCCAACATCTCAAGCTCCTTTATTTAACGCTTTTCTGCCTCGCTTTTTTTCGCCCGGAAAAGCCGCCTCGCTTCCCTCTTCAACTCGCTGTAGTGTTAACACACACTCCTCGTTGCATTCGATCTCAGCGTTGCCTTGTAGGCTTTCTTTTCGTTGCAGCGCGGCACTCTTCATCATCATACTAGTTGATTCTTCGCGTTCGCCGGAATCCAATTACTTCTTCGGCTGCGGTACGGAGTGCTCCTGAGATATGATCCCACTGCTCATGCATTCCAGTAGGTTGAATTGTGCTCTCGGAGAGCAGGTGTGAGAGGCGATCTGCGAAATAATTGGCGCTCTGTTGCGATTGCAGCTTTTTCCAGCTTTCCCTGCGTTTTTTGTTGCACCTGTTTTGTCGTACAGAGGCGAGTACGAATCTTGGCTGCTACTAGGTAGTGATCAAAATCGATGTTAGGTCCTCGTATTGTGCGAACATCTAAAACGCTGGAAGCATGCCATCCGTCTATCACAACGTGGTCGATCTGGTTGCGTGTTTTTCGATCGGGGGACAGCCATGTGGCTTGATGGATCTTCTTGTGCATAAACCTAGTGCTGGATATGACCACTTTACGGGCACCGGCGAAGTCGATCAGCCTGAATCCAATTGGCGAAGTCTGATCGTGGAGACTGAACTTCCCGACAGTGGGGCCAAATACACCCTCCTTACCCACCCTGGCGTTAAAGTCGCCAAGCACGACTTTGATATCATGACGGGGGCAGCGCTCGTATGCTTCTTCCAGGAGCTCGTAGAATGTATCCTTTTCGACGTCGTCCTTCTCTTCCGTCGGTGCATGAGCGCAGATAAACGATATTGTGAAAAATCGCACTTTTATGCGGATTGCAGCGAGACGCTCGTTCACGGGTGTGAACGACAGTACTTGGTGACGGAGTCTCTCCCCCACCACAAATCCCACGCCGAATCTGCGCTTGTCTTCATGCCCACTCCAGTAGATGTTGCAAGGTGTTCTGATCGTGTTTCCTCACCCCGTCCATCGCATCTCTTGTATGGCGGTGATGTCAGCTTTTGCTTTCCTCAGGACCTCAACCAGCCGGGCAGCGACACCTTCCCCATTAAGGGACCGGACATTCCAGGTACATGCCCTTATCTCATAATCCTTATTTCGTTTGCGGGTGTTGTCATCTAAAAAAGGGGTTCTCATATCCGAGGCTTTGTTGTTGAATTTCATTGGAACGTTGTTTTATGTGGTGGGTCCTAAACCCAACGCACAACCCGTTTCACGGGAGGTTGAATTCTATTACACGTTTGTATAGCGAGCCGCTTGATCCAAGACAGACGCCCGCTTGCAGCCGCACCACATGGTGATCAGACGCTGCTGTTTGAACCCCCCAGCAAGCCCTTAAACCGATTATGTCGGAGTGGCCTTACCAGGTTGTCGCCTTCTCACGTTTAGCTCACCCCCAAACGGGTGTTCGGTGGTTACCCAGAGGATACTTGGGCGCAAAGCCCGGAAGTAGTGAGCTGCTTGAACCGCATGCAAAAGAATCGCTCTGGCCATTCCCAGGTGAATGGCGATAAGAAACTTTCCCCACTTGCGTGGACTTCTGCACACGGCCCCATCCTCCGCGTTTCACATTATTATTTAATTTGATTCGTTACTTAATATTTACCATTTTACTTTAACAAAGCATATAAAATTAGAACTGTGCCCCCGAATCATTTTTTATGTTTTTAGAAATTTAAAAACCCTTTTTACTTAGTTTTACGCCATCCCACCGTTGCAAAAATGTTAATAAAATTAAAATGCAGCAGACTACATGAACACGTTACTGAAGCGGGTCTTTCCATAGTCAATAAAGATTTGCCGACTAGATTTGCGCAAAATGTGAATCCCAGCCTTTTAGATTATTTCATAACTTCTAGACTCGATCATATACTCAAATTTGACCAGTTATCATTTGTTTCTGATCATGACCTAATATTTTGCACAGTCGATGTTGTGTTTAATCGTCCTCCTGTTAGAAGTAATTTTATGTATCGTGATTTTAGGTCAATAGATTTTAATGCGCTATATCAAAGTATTTCTGATGTGGATTGGAATGACAGTTGGTTCTGTGATTCTATTGATGAAAAACTCCGTATTTTTAATAAAAAGTTGTCCATTTTATTTGATGAGCATGTTCCTCCTCGTATGGCTACAAATAACCCATCCTGTCCATTGTTCAATAAAAAAGTGCATTTGGCTATAAAATTACGGAATAAGGCATATTTAAAGTGGAAGAGGACAGTGACTGAGCAATCCTGGTCTGGATATAAAACTGCTAGGAACAAAGCTACGTTTTACATAAGACAAGCGAAGAACAAATACTGCAAAGCTAAATTAGATCCATCACTTCCTTCTCGGGGTCTGTGGAGGAACTTAAGAAACCTTAAAGTTCATGGTAGCCTGAAGCCTGTATGTGACATTGATCCTGATTTGCTAAATGATGCATTTTCTGCTTCATATACTTATGAAACTTCTGCTCACACCTTGAGTGCGCTTCGGGAACATACTGCTTTTGAGGCTAAATTTCAATTTGTAGGAGTATGTGAAAGTGATGTGATGAAAGCTGTCTTGGATATCAGATCTGATGCTGTTGGTGATGATGGTGTTTCCCTAAAATTCGCTAAACTCATACTGCCATTAATCTTGGGCACCATTACTCACATAATCAACCACTGTATTACAACTTCTTGCTTTCAACTTGAGTGGAAAAAGGCCATCATACTGCCAGTAGCCAAGAAAAGTACGCCTACAACCCCAGGTGATTATAGGCCTATAAGTATACTTCCAGCACTAGCGAAAGTAGATGAATCGCTGATGGCAGCTCAAATCTCAGCTTATATTCAATCCAACAATTTATTATCTCCACTGCAGTCGGGTTTTAGACCGAAACATAGCTGTTCCACTGCAATGATGAAAATACTTGACGATATTAGAATAAACTTCGACGATGGGTCGCTGACACTCTTATGCCTACTAGATTTCTCTAAAGCTTTTGACATGGTTAATCATAATATCTTATATCTGAAACTTAAACATTATTTTGGTTTCTCAGACAATTCCTTAAAACTTATGATGAGCTATCTTACAGGAAGAGTGCAAAAGGTGAAGGGAAGGAGTACATTCTCTAGACCTAAGGTGGTATCGGCTGGTGTTCCCCAAGGGTCTGTACTGGGACCCCTCTTGTTCAGTTTATTCGTCAATAATGTTTTCTCAGTGTGTAAATACGTTAATGTTCATGCGTATGCCGATGATGTTCAAGTCTACTTGTCTAGCCGAATTGGTCTAGTTGAGGACTTATGCTTTAAATTAAATAGCGATTTGTCTGCTATCTCACAATGGGCAAGTGATAACTGTTTATGTCTAAATGCGTCTAAGTCGGTTGTGTTGCCTATATGCAATAGCGTTGTCCATATAGAGGATATCCCAAATTTGTTTATTGGTATTGATGCTCTGCGGGTTACTAGCAAAATTAAAAACTTGGGCTTTGTCATTAACTCTAGGTTGACTTGCTCGGATCACGTTAATAATATCGTCAGTAGTGTGTATTGTATTCTACGAAGATTGAGAATGTCTGCTTCTTTTACACCATTAGAAACTAGACGCAAGCTGGCTAAACAGCTCATCGTGCCCCACATAACATACGCCGAACTTGTTTATAGTAAGCTGGATTCAATCTCCGCTCACAAAATTAATGTATTATTTAATAATGTTACCCGGTATGTGTATGGTATAAAAAAGTTCGAACACATATCCCTATGGAGGAATGAGATTCTGGGTTGTAGTGTTAGTGATTACCTTGCTGCTAGAAACTGCATATACTTATACAAATTGCTAGAATGGAAAACACCAAGTTACTTATATGATAAATTGAATCCGACGAGATCTAATAGGCTTCATAACTTGAACATACCTAAATATACCTACTTGACATCATCTAGGCTGTTTTTCATCAACTCTGTTAGGCTCTGGAACAGTATCCCGGAATCTGTAAAATCGTTGCTAAATAGGAGCAACTACAAGACAATTATAATTAACTACTTCAAGTCGTCGTGTTGAGTATGATAATTAACTGCTTTCTATCTATATATTATTCTATAATTTTATCTTCTTTGCTTCTTATCTTATTTTATTTATTTTATCTCTTCCTCATACTTTCTATACGCATCCTTTGTACTTGATTTTTTCCTAATTATTCTTGTTAGTCATAAGTTCATAAGTTATTCTTGTTAGTCATGATAATGTTATGTCATTTAATTAAAGTTGATGTACTTCTAAAAGACTGTTGTCTTACGTGTACAACCATTGTTGCATTAAATAAATAAATGTTAAAATGAAACTGTGGTTAATATCCTACCAAACGATGTATAGCTTATCTAATCCATTATTTTGCATGTATTTTATTTGACCATCACAAAAAAATAAAAAATTATCTTCGACTTATTAAAGTCCTTGAAAGGACACTGGCAGATACAACATTTATATGGGCAATTTACTCCTGACTACAATCTAAATAAAAGTCCTTGTGTCATTAGTTCTCCTAAAATTACTGGTTTACGAGATATTAGCCAATAAAGACATATAAAATTTTTTCACTACAGATGTCCAGATTTTTTTACAGATCTTATTTTTTATCCCCATTCTTTCAGAAAATGCGTGGGGAACACCTTATTTCTGTGGGTGTTCTAATATTCATACATACATACATATATAAGGCGCAAAATGAAAATTTGGAATATTAAATCGCTTTTGAAATGCGAGTTAATGTCACTGACATTAATTCCATTGAAATTATGATACGTCACCACAAAAAATATGCAGAACCGCTAGCATTGACCTAAAGTTTCGGTAAATATGTGCCATAAAATATACCGCACAAAACAAGGATCGCGCAAAACGGACCGCATTAAGAAAGAAATTCGTACACAAAAAATTGCACAAAAAAAATCCTTTAGAAAAAGTGCCCATTAAAAGAGGTTTGACTATATATCCCTAAAAGGAGAGAGTTCTTTCGTTTACTTTTACGTTTTTGATTTTTAACTCTAACTCTTAACTCTCCTAACAAAAAAAGGAATTAGAAAATTTGTAGTACCATATTAATATACTGTAGCATTTTTTCAGTCACTAATTGGTACTGATTGCGTGTTTTCGAACACCAAAAGTGTGCAATCAACTTATTGCGCCTTCTGATTTCAGAATTTTTATTTCCGCATTCTGATTTAGACTCTTATTAATTACTTGTACATGTGATAAATAAATCAGGCGTAATTTCTCTACATGATTGCTGAATGCATAATTGAAGTCTAATTGTTCAACTTTAAAAATATTTGAATACTGACTACGGAAAAACTATGATTGCCAGATTAATATTTAGGGTTAAGTAAAATTTTTTTTTCAAATATTCATTTTTAAAGTTCACATGAAAAACTGGCTGTTAACACATTATTTGACTTATTGTTTTCCGCATATACAAAAAGTTTTTCGGCTCTCGATACTAGCGAGCATCCAATATAAGCCCTGCAGTCAATTATACTAGTTTTATACAAGTCAAATACCAGTTAGCCAAACCGGGTCAACTAGTTCGAGTTCTGTAATTTTTCCATATTAGCAATTGGTATTTTTAACACGGCGATGTCCTACGAGATGGCAATTGTCCGCATCTGCATCAACACCATGCCAATTGGCATACTAGTCATCATACACATCAATATCATACCATTCAAAATACTAGTCTGTATATATATCAGGGTCATACCAGCTTACAAACTGGCCAGTACATATACCAGAATCATACTACTCCGCCTATGCATCAGTATCATTCCAGTTACTGTACCACTTCAAAGTTGGTTAGTTCATTTTTGGTTTAAAAATACACGAAAATTGCAAAGTTATATTACAAACCACTTTATTGAAAATTCAGTCATCCAATATAAAATATATGTCATCAGATATAAAAATATATATATCACTATATCAAACAAATGAAACCAAATTCAGTTAAAATATAGTCGCTACTCACAGCAATTTTTCCCTTCGAGTAAAGTAATGCTCCTCTCTTTTGATAACAGACCTTTTTCAATTGAATTTTATAATTGATTTCACAGGCACAAATCCTTAAATTTTCTTGAAACATTTTATGGAAAATTTCAAGATATAAATATTTATCTCAGATAGAATCCAAGCCATTTGTAAGAATATCTTTACATAAAATTAGGGAAATTCAAGGATTATTAGCTTTTTATGGTGAAAATGTTAAGTTTCGGAATTCTTTGCAAATAACCATGCAGATAACTTGCTTATTAAATTCTAGTACATGATGTGCAAGTTTTTAGTAACTAAATTTTTTTAAAGATGCTATTTTAACCACCTTGTTATTTTATGTGCTTCTGCTCGCCAATTTCGTTGTTACAGCTTTTAAACGATTCCGTTGGAGATTCATTGTTATTTTTTTATGGAAACTGCATTTCGCAATCACAATAAATCAATCGCATTAACTTTGATTTTAAATTTAAAATAACTATATAAAGTTATACATCAGATTAAAGATAATTTTGTGCTTTTTTTAAACAATTTTATATTTTATATTGTTAATAATGGATTTTATTAAGAAAAATATACATTATTAGTAGCGAAAACAACTTTATTTTATTTATTTTTTGTTTATATTTAATGTTGTTGTCATTACAGATAGAACATGTGTATATCAAATAAAAGGGGGTTTAATTACCCTTCTAAACCTGCTTTAATCGGTTCAATATTCTTTCAAATATACGCTTTTGAAAAGTTCGATAATTTCGCCTTTATCCCCTACCCCAATCATTTGCACCAAAAAAAAAACTATATGAATCAGTGAAAAGGGGCGGACCATGCTCACTTTTTTTCTACCTGAACGATGCACAATGCGATTTAAAAAATTGAATTGATGGATCGAAACAAAAATAGACGGAATAAAAGTTCTTACAAATACTAAAAATGTACAAACGAAAATCAAGCTCAAGCCTGTATTGAATGGAACTTAGTTCACCATATTACGGGCCTTATTTTCGATACCACGGTGAGAAATACGGTGCCTGTTCCTTAATTGAAAAATAATTAGAAACAACTGGTCTCGTTGGGATTGCATGTCCGCACCGCGTGATGGAAATTTTATTATCAGCAGTTTTCAGTCATGAGTTCAGAACCTGAACTCTTCAATCGCTTCCAAAAAAATTGGTCTTCAATTGATAAATCTTATTAGGTTGCAGCAAATGAGGGAGTAATCATGGCCGATTTGTGACAAGAAATTCCAACATTTATCAAATGCATTACAAAACCAACAGCCAAGGAATGATTATCATAAACTTTTACACTTGTCACTTATGTTCATTGGCGGAGAATCTGTTAACACAACGCCTTGTGCTTGCCATCATGCTTGATGGTTATCGAAAGCCATCTACGGCTTAAAGATTTATATTTTTATACATCAGTTTCAATAGAAAATATGGTTTTGTTTGTTAGTCTTGTGTATGCTAAATACTGGAATGAGTGCCCTTTTGGGGTTATTGCTCCATACAATGACTTGCAACTCTTAGGCCTTTTTAAAATTCATCCAAAAAGCATTTACTGCTTTTCCAAGACATCTCTGGACTCTTTCCGAACACTTGCTGGGCTTTGTTCTCTTTGATGAAAGAGTAGCACTAAAACCGTAGCAACAGATGGTCGGTTTGAAAGAATTTGTTACTGAAAGGACAATCTCTTTCTTTGACGTACACATGCGAATTGAACGTATGAATCCTGAAAAGTGTTCGAAAATGAAAGTTGTGAATGACTGTGTTGAAATGGGCATTTCCTTCATTCATAAATATAACCAAACGCTTACCAAGCATGAAGTGCAAAAACAATATATTCTTCGTTTAGTTGCAAACCGTAGACAACTTTTTACTGGGACATCAAAAGCTACCCTTCTTGACTAGAAGCATCTACATATCGCACACGTATGTAGATCTAAACCGCGATAAACTCAAAAAATCACTTTTTTCATGAAATGTGAAAAACTGATTAACACAACCCTGTGGCCTGCAGGACTTCCCGCATTGGTAAAAACAGTCCATTTCCAAAGAAATATGTTTCATTGGAATTTTCTTTTAACACTACAGTTTGGTTAAAATTTGGATTTTTTTAGTAATCTGCCTATTGCTTGAGAAACTTTTATATATTTTGGGGAAAATTTTGAGTTGACCCTTCTTTGTTGATTTTTTGATGGATTTCTTTTGAGTTGAATCTCATTTGTCGAGTTTGCGTAGGCTTTTTTATAAAACAATGATTTCAAACGCTAAATGAAAATAAGAAGGATAGAAATATAAAAGACTAGAGGGACCGGCAGTCCTTGTCCTGCCCAAATATTTACCTGAATGGATCTATAAATATTGGCTTTTCCTATCCCTATCATTATCTCTATCACTATCCCTATCTCTATCCCCATTCCTATCCCTATCCCTATAGATGTAACTATTTCACACACACACAATTCCACTTCACCATCGATCGATCCATTATTAGGCTTTTCTAAAAAACCATACAAAATGTATGGGAAAATAAAATTTTTTTTTCAGGAATTTTTCCGAAATTTTATTGGGTATTCTCCTATTCTGGTCAGAGAACAATCTAAATTAGTGCCAATCATCCACATCGGTGCAGGCGTTCTTGAGTTATGAGCGTTGGAACTAACGTCACTTTCTTTTATATATATAGATTTACCATAGCTGTATTCATTCTAACATATTCAAAATGCGTTATAAAAATAGAAAAACATGTTTTGAGATACACTAATAGTAAATGTAAATAGTAATGATTCACAAATTATAAAAAATACTTAATTCACATTATCTAAGCATATTTATAAAAAATGTTATAGTAAAATTTAGGTACGATATTTTTCTCAACCAATTGCTGCATGTTTTTTTTTTTGCATCAGGCAAGCATTTATTTACTATAGCGGGGGATCTGTGGCGGATCTGGATTACTTTACACGAGGATTTCTTACATAAACAGTTCCTAAAGGGGCACTTTCTCCAGACATTTCAAAAGAGGTAAAACTAGCTTTGAAACTCAACACCCTCTCCCCGGTAGCTTTTGATATTGGAGGGACAGGCGAAGTCCACGCCGGTATTCGTAAACGCACTTTTAAAAGTAGTGCATACACACCTTACAGTTGTGGATTGTGGCCCTAATCATGTTATTGACATTCGGAATCCAACAGGTGGGGAAAACAGAAATCTCCGCATCATCGCTTTGGCAAACGCTGTAAAAACGACTATTTCACCGACCTTCAAAAGCGTTACCGATGAAAAAACGCCCAAACTCCCCCTAAAATTGGCGAGAAGGGTCAGATTAAAAGACCGTTGGTCAAACTGATGTTTCTGCCCACAGAGGGAATGGATTTCGAGAGGCCAGCTGCCTTATCCTAACAATATCCTCCATCTTCGCCCAACCTTTTTAACCCCCTCATCCCAAAATCACACAATGCACCCGCTATCCATAACAGGGACACCAGATAAGCTTAACACGAACCAATCATCCACGAAAGAGGTAAATGCACTCCATAACGATGCCACGGAAAATCTTTCCATCTGCCAAGACAAGTTGTTAGCAGATGGTTCCCACACCCCCTTCATAAAGACATATATATATATACGTACCAACCCAACAAGCATTTCTGTGAAAGTTTTAATAATAAGCGGGCAAAGTCAATTCACTTGAAGTGTAGTGACAGGTAAAACGAACTGAAATTTATTTCTGACAGACGTGCGAAATTGGGAAAAAAGAATTAAATAGCTTCGTTATAATGTAGCTGCTATTAAAAACTTTATCGAAATTACGTTCTGGCGTACGAAACATCCGGAATAAATCAGTGAAGTATGGATGGGTGCTATAGAAGTATGAATGGGTGCTATAGAAGTATGAATGGGTGCTCTGAAAGTTTCCGAGAGTTTCGGTGGAACATTTAACTAACTACCAAAGTCTTATATTTCAACAGCTTTTAGACATTAAAATTGTACATTAACGAAAGCACCACAATAAGCGAAACTACAATCAAAAATTGTCACTACACTCCTTGTTTTCATTGCAATAAGTTTTGTTTTATATTCATTAAAATATTAGCATTCATTAAATGGCCGATTACAAAAAAAAAGTAGTGTTCCAAGAAATCCGGTGCTGGGTTTATTTCATTAGTGTATTGATCCGGTGCTGGGCTCATTTCATTATTGCATATTTTTAGCCGCCAACATCGCCACACTTTATCGTATCGTAAGCATGAATTATGGCAGAGATAAAGAGCGATAGGACAAAGTAAGTGTAGAATGTCATGAATGAGTATAAGTAGACTGCTTCAGTACCACCCTTCACAAGATCAATTAAGTAATTTTGAATAGGCTCCACTTACTTCCACATCTTCACTGATGAGCGGTTTTTTGGGTTCCCATGCTATAGCTGCCTTTTACATGATAACCTTGAAATTTGAATATTTGGGTGTTGTTTTTAATACGAGTAGATTGTGTATGTAAACGTATTCATACTAGAGATACATTAATTCTCTTGGAATGCTGTATCGTAATACTTATAATTCGTATATTCCTAAATATTTCTGTTTTTTCGTTAAATAATTACTTTGCCTTCGGTAGACATCGCCAATCATGTTTTTTTCCCTCGATCATCTGGGACCAGAGCAGCCAGAGCCTATTGATTACCACATACAAAAACGACATCCGATAAACCTACTGATGCACTAATAACCATAGAACAGTTTTTTGATTGATTGTGTATGAAATTCAGGTGAATAATTCGCTGTAACAAATATCATTAACGAATATTTCGCGCGCATTTTGTCCAACACTCAAATACCACTGAGTGGCAGACGTTGCAACGCCATTTGTTGGAGTTGTAAGGCCATGTAGCGCCCGTAGCCTAGTAGGCTAACGCTAGCAGCGCCCGATCCCAATGAGTTGGTCCAAAATGTCAGCAGCTGTTTTGCAAACTATAGGTGATTTGCTCACCGAATATGGGTTGTTCGGTGTATGAAAGTAGCAGCAAGTGCATTGTCGTAAAGATGTGCATGCTTTATGGAGAAAATTTGGAAAAAACGTTCGGCAAAGCATTATAGGGAAATATATGCAGTGTGGAGATACCATCTCTCATAGCATTCAAGCACAGCACGGTCACCCTGCTTGTGTGCTACCACTTCTCGTCTCCTATCAGCATTGTGTATAAACACCTGCAAAAGAAAAAGAAAACCATTAATATTTGCATATCTCCTGGGTAGATTAAGGCCGAGCTTCTCTACTAATTTGTGGTGTGCTGCTTCTAACTTTTCCTACAAATTGGCGGGACCTACAGTTTTTTGTCGATTCCGAACTGCATCTGCAAAGCCGATGAATTTTTGATGACAAGCCTTGCTGCCAAACCACTGCCTAGGGGCGACCCCGTTTCGAAACAACTTTTCCAAACCACTTTTGATGTTACCTGTACCAGGACTCGAACCTTGGACTTTCGGTGTGGTAGGCCAGCAACACTACCGCAACACCACGGCGACCGCAATATCATTTAATAATATTTGCGGCGCCGGCCGCCACGGCGTTTGAGACACATTTTGGTTAAGTACCTTGAGCTAACGATACATGATTTCTGGCAGCGCTAATGTGTACTTACCAGCCCCATGTCCATCGGCCGGCAAAACGATTTGTTCCACTGCTTTATGGCTGCAGCTTCATCCAAACACGGGCCCTGAAAAGAAAAATGTAAGAAGGTAAGGTACATATATTTAAAAAAAAATGTATAGTTCTACTTACCCTTGAATTGCTGACCGGAAACTGCAAAATAATGAATTGTTCTATTTTTCTCCACTACGCAAGGGCAGAGAAAATTAACAATGAATTTTTCTTTTCCACGATTCTGTCAAGTTGGGCAAATTATATTTGGTAAAACAATTAACAATTAAAAAATTAATTATTATTGTTAAATGCATTAATTAATAAATTGTTAATTGCAACTTTTACAATTAACAATTTTTAACTGTAGTTGCAAAAATATACAATTAACAATTAATTAATTGCAATGCACGCAATTAACTAATTATTAATTATGTTTCTCTGCGCTATCTAGTATATTATAAGCCGTGTACCGTGGTGTTTTATTGCGGCAAACTTCTACTGCAAGAACATGTAGGTTATATATATGGCAAAAAATTGCTAGATTTCTTTCAAATAGCAGTTTCGTGAAAAATCTGTACCCCTGATAAATTGTATTGAATATTTGAATGAAATCAATCAAGAATTACCGAGGTAATTGTAAAAAATGGTAAATTATTATTAATCCTCATAATACAATTAAAAAATTCATTCGAATTTTTTCAATTGTAATTAATTTAACTTTAAATAATTTAATTTCAACAAGTAGTTAAAATTTTTATTGGAATTAATTTCAAATCAATTTATTTAACTGCAATTACTTTGATTGCAATTACTTTCTTAATCAATTAATAAATCAATTAAAAAAATAATTGATTAACGCCTAACACTGGTATGCATACATATGTATGTATGCAAAAAAATCAACCACCACTACGTTAGCGATATAGGGGTTCTGGTAAACGGGTACCGACAACCCGATGTGCCAAAATTGGTACCGCTTAACTGCTGGCTAAATAGGGTTACGAAATTTGTGTTTATACCCGCTCGGCGAAAATGCCTATTGTATTACTGTTCGAAAACAAAGAATAAGAATACGAATTTGTTTTGTTTTCAAAGACAAAAAATAAATACTTAGAAAATTTTTTCGTTCGCTTTTACAAATAAGTTTTTTTACAATCATTTGTTTTGTTTTGGGATTTTGTTTGTTTGTGTTTGTGGGCAAAACGGCCCTGTCCCCCGACAAACAAAGGAGCCGGCTCGGTACCGGAAACCGAGTACCCACAAACGAAAAGTTATATGCTCTCATAGCGGGATATATGAAAAAAAAAAACAAATAATAATTGCATAATAATTAAAATGAAAATAAAACTTACAAAATATATAATTAAAATATCCATATTCCTCTGTATGCAGTCGAAATGTTATGCCTTTATGGCCAACCCCGGCGGCCACTCGCCACCCAATTTACACGTAAGCGGGCCTCCGTAGCCACAATGCCCCCCAATATATTTTTTATTTTTTGTCTCATCCGCAGCATGACTCGCTATGCCCTTCCTACGCAAACGGGCAGCACGTTTAGTTTCCCGGTACCCAAAGCCAGGCCTACTGGCGCAAGCCACTCCCTCCTTGCGGGCGCCAGATACTACGGGATAGCACCACTTCAGCGCCTTAAGGAGGTGATCCGGGGGCTATTGTTATAACTGTTTGTCAATAGTTCACTGTGCAAGCGACGCCAGGTGCCGACGATATGGTGTCAAGCACCACACCACTCTCCATCTTTCGATGGATGATCGCCTTGTCAGCCGACGGCGTACAAAAGCTGGGCACAACAGGTGGAGGAAGCAGAGCAGGAGGAAGCCTGACATGAAAAGCGAACACCAATACCAACGCCGGATAGAGTAGAAGAGAGCCGAAACGAGGCTCTATCGATCCACGCGTCAGAGTCAGCGCTGTGCCCGGGTATCGGACTCACGGCCGTTCCAACCCCTGTTAGCCCAAGAGTGGCGCAACATCGAATGGTATATACCGCATTCACCGCAATGCAACACCCATGCCCACACCGACAACAACACACCCACCCGCACTCAACGCCGCGCACACCGAAGTAGCCTTAAGCCTAGACTGGCCACACAGCTGCGCCAGCTGTGCAACATATGTCAAAGGCATCCGCGAGGACTTAGCCGAGCTCTCACCATGGTGTGTCCACCACTTGGTTTTTTGGCTTCTTTTTCTTTACAGCTGTTTGCGTGGCTTGCTGAACATCAGATACAGTGTGTTTAAAACTGCTCGCTCAGCACAGTGCCATTTAAACTGACAGGGTTCTTTTTCTTCCATCTGCTAAATTCTTTGACTTATAATTTTTTCTAAATTTAAATAGGTATTTATTTATACAAAGATGTCGTGCATAATAGCAAACTGCCAAATAAAAAGCTAGTCCAAACGCTTTCAGCATGCTGGCTGTGTGATGCACTTGTCCACGCCAATTGCACTGGGTTAACCGGTAGAATAGCTGAACTGCTTAATGAAGGAAAGGTCCTGCGCTGATCTTGTTCGTGAAAAGAGAAACCCCCGGAACCTCAATTGTTAGTAAGCTGGCTGTGGTCCCTCGCAAAAAATTCCTTTTTGTGTATAGGTTCCATCCAGGCACTACAGAGGATGATTAAAGTTAAAGATTAAAGCGTAACTGTTAGAAAATTTTATTTCACATATCAGAGAAGTATGTCTTCGTATAAAACTGATGTACTTGGGAAAGATTCCGATGCTCTTTTGGACAGCTCTTTTTGCCCTCCCGGGGCTCTTGTGCGGGAGTTTGAATACAGACCAAATAGGAATGTTCAAAATGTAGCGAAAATTTCTCGTAATAACGTTGAGTCAAAAACTGAGCACTCAGTAAGATATTTACATCTTTTATCAAATTGTCAGGTTTAAATACCAAATTAACGCATCTCTTTTTGAAATATTTTCATTGTAACTATAACGTAATTGCTTCTACCAAAACTTCGCTAAAACCTCATGTTTTCAATTCAGAGTTTTTATGTAACGAATATCAAGTATATAGAAATGATCACTTGAACAGAGTCGGAGTTGGTGTTCTATTTGCCGTTCATTCCTCCATACCTTCAGCAGAGGTTAATATACCTAACATCGATTCCATTGAGTTGAAATGCATCCGCGTTCAGCTAGAGAACGTATCTATGTACTTATATGTTTACTACATTTCTCCAGCATCAGATTTTTCATCCTACATGCAACATGTCTCTCTTCTGAAAACTATTAGCTTTTTGACTAAAGCTTCAGATTCAATTGTTTTGGGTGATTTTAACTTACCTCATATATCGTGGAACATATCTGATGGAAACATTATTCCAAACCCGTTCAAACTGGGCTACAATGACTTTTTAGATGGAATTTCCGATCTTTGCCTTAATTAAATAAATGTTACCGCTAATAAGTTTGGGAAAGTCTTAGACTTAGTTTATGTTGATCACAAAAGCAAATTTTCTGTAGGTCGTTGTGATCCGTTGGTTTTACCAGAAGACCTCTACCATCCTTCTATGGAAATTGTCTACGAAACCATAAGTAATGGCCAAGGTACACAATGCTACTCAAGTAGTAGTTTTGATTTTAACTTTTCTAAAGCCAACTACAAGAAATTAAATAATGAACTATCTAAATGAACTTGGCCTAAATTAGGGGTGATATCGATCTAAACGTCTCACATTTTAATCAAACTATTTACTGTCTATTTGAGAAGTATATTCCTAAACGTAAATTAACTTAGGACCATCCAACACAAGCTTGGTTTACTGAAGAGCTTAAGACGCTGAGAAATAGGAAAAGGCGATCTTTTAAATTATATAAGAAACCCGGATTAAACAAACATTACTTACTGTATTCCATTTTAAGTCAGAAGTACATCGATTTAAATAAAAAGTGGTATAAAGCTTTTATCTCTAAACCAAAAAGATAAATTATTCTCAATCCAAAGTAATTTTATAGTTTTGTTAATTCTAAATGAAAAGTAGAGGGATTTCCCTTAGCCATAAAATATCAAGACATTATATCTAGCGATAATCAAGATATCACAAATTTCTTTGCTCAATTTTTCACTTCTAACTATTCTGCCGTCACCAATTCAGATTTTCAAAACTATCCCTATAAGCTACACGGGAAAAATTTTATTAATTCTCCAATTATATCCGCCAAAGTTGTTCTAATTTACCTTTAAAACCTTAAAAGACTCTTTTAAATACAGTCCTGATAAGATTCCTACATGTTTCCCCTTACCAATTTGTTCAATCTATCACTAAGGTGTAGTGTTTTTCCAAATGCGTGGAAAGAATCGTTTCTTGTACCGCTTCATAAAAGCGGGTTCTGTAAAGGAAAGTCCACAGTTACGAATTTACTTGAATTTACAAGTCATGCCTCAAATGGCTTTAGAAAAAATCTGCACACCGACATTATTTATACTGATTTTAGCAAAGCTTTTGACAAACTGTGTCATTCATTACCTATTCATAAACTCGATTAGTTGGGCTTCCAGCCGGTTTCAATCGCTGGATCTCTTCTTACCTTACTGACAGGACACAGATAGTAGTGTTATCCGATGTCACTTATGTCTCTTCAGGAGTTCCTCAAGGAAGCCATCTTGGCCCGATTCTGTTCTTGTTGTTCATAAATGATATTTCTACAATAATAAAACTTTCAAAAATGTTAATGTATGCTGACAACGTAAAGCTTTTCATGTCATTCGCGTCATTTGAAGATAGAAATAAGCTACAATCAGATCTGGACACACTAGTTAATTGATCCGATTGAAATTATATGCCACTTAATCTTAAAATATGTAAATACATGCGTTTTTCGCGAGGAACTTTTCAGCCAGCTTCCTATATTGTTAACAATTATAGTCTTGAGCAAGTGTATGATTTTGTTGACCTGTGGATTACAAGCTCAGTTCCAACCGCCATATTAACGCAACAGTCAATAAGGCTAGAGGTGTTCTAAAATTCGTTAAAGAATTTAGCGACCCTAAAGTTTTTATACCTAGTAGTGCTACGCACACAACGTATACTAACTTTAGTCGCCTAACGGCAGTACGTAACGGCATAAATGGATTGAGATAGATATTGACTTATACATATCACAATGTTCAGGACGAAAAGAGAAATTGATTAAGCCATGTCCGTCCGTCCGTCCGTCCGTCCGCCCGTCTGTGAACACGATAACTTGAGTAAATTTTGAGATATCTTAATGAAATTTGGTGTGCGGGTTCCTTGGCACTCATCTCCGAGCGCTATTTAAAATGGGCGAAATCGGATAATAGCCACGCCCACTTTTTATATAAAGAATATTTTCGAAAACACAAAAAAAGTATAAGGATAAAATTTGATAAATACATTGAGATTGAGGCATAATATCAATTTTTTAAGAAATTTTTGAAAATGGGAGTGGCACCGCCCACTTTTGATTAAGTCAAATTTAGAAATAATATTAACCATAAATCAAAAACCGTTCAAAATATCGAAACGAAATTCAGCACGCAAGTTTCCAGGGATGCAAGGAATGTTCCAGGAAAGAATAGGCGGGATCGGTTAAGGTCTACGCCCATTTTTATATGAAAGATTTTGAAGAGGATCATAGATATATTAAATAGGCAATAACTTTGCGTAAAATAGCTTTACCTCATTTATATTTCACTTATAAAGTTTCCGTAAACAAAGAAATCCAAACACTTAAAATTTTCGAAAATGGGCGTAGCCTCGCCCTTTTTATAGTGGACTATTCCACAAAACTTTTCATGTCATAACTCCGCCAAAAATTGATTTGTCGAAACGAAATTTGGTGATAGTATTCCATGTATAAAGGTAACTGTTTTGCTGGAAAAACGGGCGAAATCGGTTAATGTCTACGCCCAGTTTTTTAACATAGTTCTGAAAAATTTTTTTTTTAACGTAATACGTAATACGCACACGTAATAAGCATTTTAAGAAAAACTCGGCTGTAAAAAATTTTTGTAAATTTTGAAGAAGTAGGCGTGGCGCCGCCCACTTTTCAGCATACAATTTCTGCTATTTTCAAAGGCAATCGCTTATAATTTAATCTTGATTCAATTCAGCTGCTTCTCAGTAGTATGTATTATACTCCTGCCAAAAATTAGCCAAATCGGAAAACACACAAGCAAAATATTCGGGCACGTAGTAAATAGCCCACTGCAATAGCGAAGTTATATATCTTTTTTGATTTTCATACCTTTCATAAAATTAAATGTATGTAAGTATGAGAAGAAGAAGAGAAAAGTTCACTAAAATGATCAGCACGATGAGCGGAGTCGATCTAACCATGTCCGTCTCTCCGTTCGTCTGTCTGTCTGTCCGTGTGTCTATTTGAACGCAAACCAGTATCTCTGTTTTACAAAAGAATGCTGAAATTCGTTGTTTGCTTTCGCCATTTTATAATATGCTAGTAAACCCGGTAGACGTTGTTTTGACGTTTTGATACATAGAACACATCTATATATAAAATGTCATTAACTTGAACCAAATAAACTCCTAACAATACCGAACTGCAGCTTTATATAACCTGGGGGCTTTTCCAAGAGCTATATACAGACTGTGTCGTTCCCAGCGAACTCCTGAACCTATCATGAAAGTTCAAGAGCAAAACAAAACACAAAATATGTGGGCCCACTTTTGAAAAATTATGTAGATATTGACTAAGTGACACATATATCCAAATTTCATTAATTTATACCAAAAAAGTTCAGAGTTACGACGAATTTAAACTTTTTATAACCTTGGGGTGGGGCGTGGCTCCGCCCACTATTGCAAAACTATATGCAGTGAAATTCCTCATAACCGGACACTCACGGTCGCAGTGTTTTTGTCCGGTTATGGGAGATGTCCGCTTATAGGAGATGAGGTAAAAAAATATATACTACACATATAAAATTCATTGTAGTTTATTTAAGAAATTTTTCGAAGTAAAGAATATTTAAATACTTTAGTATTACATATACATACATAAATATATCAATTAAATACATTGTACAAGTCTTACATTTCAATATCGACTAGTTTGATTGAAAAAATTGTGTGATGCTTGTTTGTTTTAACATTGATTCCTTTAATTTAAAATTTTCATTTTCAAAGTGACTCTCGATATTTTTAACCTGCTGAAAAGCTACATAGTCATTTTTTGCATATTGTTTCAAGCGCGCAACAAGTTTTAAAGCCTCATCATATGATGTTATGGGGTCACTTATTTCTTCCGAAGGTTCATCTTCTGAATCACTTAAGTCCATAGTATCTGGTTGGTCAAATTGAATTTCTATATTGTTGTCCTCAGTGAAAACATTTTGATCTATTTGGAGAAAACCTTCGAAATCATTTGCCAAATCTAGTCCTTCCTGAAGCCTAGCATAGACTGCCAGTGGAATGTCATCTTCGGGATCAAAATCTAAAGTTTCCAAAAATCTTGCTTTACGGATTTCGGATTGTTGAGGCTTCCACTTTATCCCAAGATGATTTGATGAAATACACAGCTTCCAGTACATTAATCGATTTTGAGAGCTCTGAGGCTGAACTTGTATCGCCAATTTTAGTTATCAAGTGTTTTAAAACTATGCTTCTATACAAAGTTTTAAAATTTTGGATTATACGTTGATCAAGAGGTTGGCTAATTGCCGTTGTATTTGGTGGCAAGAAACAAATTTTTATGTTGGTCAAGTCTAATTCGTTTGGATGAGAAGCCGCGTTATTTAGAAACAAGATAATTTTTCGATTCTGGGCTTTCATTCGTCGATTGAACTGCTGCAGCCATTCGCTCATCACTTCTCGAGTCATCCATGCTTTTTTATTAGACTTCCAATCCACTAGAAGTTTTGCAATTGGAACATGTTTAAAGGATCGAGGACGGGTTGCTTTCCCTATAACCAAAAGCGGCTCCTTATCTCCAGCCATATTAGCACAGAACAAAATTGTGAGTCTTTCCTTTGATAGCTTACCTCTCACACATTTTTCGGATTTAAGAGCGAGGGTTTTGTCCGGGCAAGGCACGAAAGAAAAACCCACTCTCATCGGCGTTGTAAATGTCTTCAGGCTTGTACCCATTCAACAGAGTTTGCAGCTTTGTCCGAAACTGTTCGACATCATCCTGATTCACATCTGCAGCTTCACCAGATATGCATTTGAAGGAAACATTATTCCTTAATCGCCATTTATTTAGCCATCCATCCGAAGCATTAAAATTAGGTACACCCAGTTTTCTTGCAAATTTCCATTGCCTTTGCTTTCAAAATGGGACCAGAAATCGGAATTTTTTGACTTCTAGCCTTAGCGAAAAGATCAAAACACATCCTCTCTATTTTCGAGCCGCCTTCTTTAAGGAAACTTCGCTTTTGGTGAATATTAGATCCAGACTCCCATTTAGAACGAATTTTTTCTTTATTTTTATTAATTTCAGCAGCTTCCGTTTTGCCAATATTGAACCTTTTAAAGCAAAGGAAACGTGTACCTACAAGTTAAATTTTGGACTCACCATACTTTACATTTTTGCAATTCCACGTACTGATAGCTTTTCTTTTTCGAAAACATTAATAATTTCCATTTTCTCTTTAATAGAAAGTAGCTTCTTTTTCGGGGCCATATTATTACGCACTTTGAACGCAACCACCTTGTACTTGACACGGGCGGCTTGAATGTATGCATACATGTTAAAAGGGGAATCCCCTATTTCATTTTTATAATAAACAACAAAGCTTGCTTGCGATGTTTTTGAATTTTGTCCGTTTATGAGAATTTTTTTCATGGAAATGGCTTGAAATACAGTGTCCGCGTCCGGTTATTAGAGCGTCCGTTTATTAGAATGATATTTGTATGAAAAAATTATTGAAAAACCTGTGTACACAAAATTTGTCCGGTTATTGGAGCTGTCCGGTTATAAGGACTGCCCGTCTTGGGGAATTTCACTGTACATGGGTATATACTTAGTTTAAATTTAAATTCTTTTTTCTTCAAGTTAAAAAAAATATAATAATAAGCCTTCAAAAATTACTATTCAAATATTTCAGTTTTGTTTTATAAACGTCAGATACTCAAAAAGTTTACAATGGTCTTGGTTAAACAATTTGAACAAAGAATAAATATTTTCATTTCAGATAAGAACAACCCTGATACGATTACGTTCATATCTATATAGGGAAAAACTAAATTCGAACAGGTGCAAGAAATTAATTCATAGCATGTTACAAACGTATTGCGGTTTTAGTAGAGGAATCCTTTCGAAATTTAACCATATGTTCTTAATATATTTGGCTGTTAGATTTCCTTTCCGGAAGTCGCTAAATACATCAAGTGTGTCCTGCTTTAAAGGTACGCTGCTAATATGTATTACAAAGGAATTAATGTTTGTTAAGGGTGAAAATCCATCAGCACCTTCACTATAAACACTTGGGTTTCAAAGGTATATGCCACTAAGTTAATTCTAAAAAATAACTCGTATATATCTAGTTTTACAACCATTCATATCTACTTGTATATGTATATCTCACATAATGCGTACATATCGTCACCCTCTTTCCAGAAGCATGAATGTGCCAATGAGTTAACAGGTTACCATTGAATTATCTATTTTTGCGTACACAGGAAACTGTTGTGGTCACACATTTTGAAATTTCAAAACTAAAATCATAGTTTACTTATATTACCCAGTGGTAAAAAAATTTTTACAAAACAAATGCATTAGTCATATTATTGATAATATTATTAAGCCCCACTCATTAACATTTAACATTTTTCACGTTTTTAAAGATTTGGCGGTGGTTTTTTTTTTGAGAGCAAGTTTTACACACAGCATGGGATGCATTAATACCATGCAATATTTAAAGGGAATCGAAAGATTAACTCAGAATTTTGAGGTTAGCTAAACTTTCTGAGGAAGTCTTATCACTTATAAGTTTTCTTTTTCGTAAGTTTCAAATCTAGTAAATCCCTAGTAAGTATTGTTCTATTATTCTGGATTTTGAAAAATTAGCTTCTAAAGCAGACAGGCTAGTCCTCAGGGTAAAGTGAACTTTATTTGTTTCTGTTTCTTTTTTTTCCGATAAAAGAAAATAGCATTCGGTTAAAAAAGGCAACACATTAAAAATCTACTAATTTGGAAATTATAATCTTAACATACATATAATAAAATTATAATAGGCAAATTATAGATATCAAAGACAAAATAATACGTGGGGCAGGATGGGCCATAAATACTCTCAAATCACTTACATAGCCATAGAAGCCCTACCAGCCATGGCTAACCGTGGTGAAACTCTGATAAGTTGCTAACCAAAAGTGGTTGCCTGCAAAATTGGAATCAATAAATCAGCGCAAATACTAGATGTATATATGCATACTTAAGCGTGTTTATTGTATACACCTTACCAAATTTTAAGCGGAATAAATCTAGTTTTAGTATCCATATAAGATAATAGATAAATAATTAGATTAATTCAATATATATAAATGTACTAGCAGATCCGTCAGACGTTGTCCTGCCCAAAAATTTACTTGCCTGCATGTGAAAAATTTTACTCTCCTTTCTCAGCTCTCGCTTCCTATTCTAGTGCCACTCCATTTCCCTTTCTTTCTTCCTCTTCCACGAAGATGCTTTGGAGTACAGATCAGGCCTTCTAATAAGAAAGTTGGGCCTTGCTGAGAATGTGGCGACACAATTTCTACATATATGGAAGAGCGGTCGAGGGGTGGGTTAACGAAACCATCCGGTGGATTTTTGACATTAAAAGGCTGGCAAAATTTGAAACTCTTCTCAGGAATACCTATGAAAACTCGCCAAAATTCGATCGCCCTTGGAGTTAATCTCGTATAATTTAAGGTATCTGACAAACTTTTACTGTCCAAACCAAGTTTGTGGTTTTAAAATGCTTCCCAAAACACAAACATTTTACTCGTAAGTTAAATTTAAAAACCATTTGCCATTCAAGAATCTTTAAACGGCAATTTATTTCCTATAATTTAATAAAGCATGTGTTTTAAAATATCATATTTGTTGAAAATATATTTCAATTAAAAAACTACATTCTGGACTTTTCTACTACTTTTATCCCAAAGGGGAACTATTATTTCCCTTTTTTACTACAATTCGTAAATGCAACTATGCTAGTTGATAATTAGGGAGTTTCAAGTCTGATCTGTCAAAGACTGGCAAACCTTGGGTTTGCTCGAAAAGCGGTGCCGCTATATGACGGCCGCTAAATAACCACCGCTGTGCCTACCGTCATTAGCGGCACCGCTTTGTTGTAAGCTCAGCCAATTGTATGATGTCGACTTCGCCTAAGCTTTTTGCACGATTTTGAATGCGTTTTAATTTAATCATGTTTTTACAAAATAATTTAATCATGTTTTTACAAAATCTATTTTGAAAAAAAAAAACAGAAATGTCTGTATTGTTTTCTTTTTTTATGAAAAATTTTACGTTTTTGATTGAATTGTCACGGTTACCACAAGGACGCACAGTGGGGGATTTTGGCCATAAATAAATTAAAAACTAAAGTACTAGTAAATCTAAATTTTTTTACAGTGATCGACAGGCATACTATAGGATAAGAAAAAAAAATTATAGAGCATTTCGAATTGCTTACGGATAAGCGCCACCAGGATCTCAAAGTTGGGCAAAAATTATGCCGTTTTATTTATGAAAATATAACCCCCTTCGAAATGCTCTATCTAATTTGTTTGTTAACATATACATTTTCTTTTTACACCAGAAGATAGATATTGACTCTTTCTATTAGCAAAAGGTTCATTCTTGTTGTTATCTATTCAATCTGAATTTCTATGATTTTTCAAAAATTGATAAAAAAAATGATAAATTTTTTTTTTTAACTTAAAAAAAAACAAAAAAAACCCTGTCCAATTTTTTTTTATGTTTTGAAACAACATCTTTATAAAATTTCATAATCAGCAAGGAAATCCACTTGCCCGACTTGCTGTATTAAGTTCTCTCCCATTAGACTTAAATTGCATTTGTGTAAACCCATTTTTTATGCATTATTTGTCATAAAAAAAATATATATAAAATAAAAGTGTGTACTTCAATATTTCCGTATATTATAGAAAATAGTATTTTTTATGAAGTTCAAAAAAGAAATTGTAAATAACTTTACAACTTTTAACTTTATTATATTTTTTTACGGAGAAAAAAAAAGTGAAAAAATTCTAAATTTTTGGCATCAAATAAAAAAAAATAACAAAACACACCTCTTCAAGGCATAGCTTTAAGAAAAAAGACATTTCATTTGCATTTGCTTGTTTTTTTTAACAGCTTACGTATTAACGAATGAAATATTTAATAGAATATGTGCATACATATATTCATACTGACTTTTCTATGTACATTTATAGGAAAACAAAACAACATCCCAGTAAGCACAATGCCTTATCTTATAGAAATTTCCGGAGGAGTTTTAATAAATTACATAAGTAAAAAACACTAATTCAAATTTTTGTTAGACATTGTTTTGAAGGTTGCGTTAGAGCAAGTGTTTTTTAATGTCGATAAATACATTATTATATATTAAATATTATACATATATAAAAATTGTTTTGAGATGTTTATGATAACCTACCTCAGTGTTTGTTGGGTTACGGCTAAAAAGAATTTGTGCATTCTACTGTTACTTCTACTGTTACTTCGTTTTTAGAACGATGTGAAGTGATAAAAGAAAATTTTAAGTGAACGTGTTTATAAAAAGTATAAATTTAACAGATTATCAAAGCCTTAAATTTGTTAAAAGTAAGTCATTATTATTTTATTTTATTTGTTTGTACTTCATAATTTTATTATTTAGTGACTACGTCATTTAAAATGCATGAGTTATTCGAAGTGTGACTAGCTTGCAAAAATGAAAAGCAATGTGAAGTGAAAATGATGACAAATCATATTAAAAACAAGGCTGCTATTTTACCAAACTTGGAAAAGTTAAATAGTGAAATGAAGTTACTTCATTTCAAGTTAAAAAATATGTGGATTGCTGCTAACAGGGACAAGTCAAATTTTTTAAAAAAGTATACTGGCTTTTTCAACACCGACTTTAATTTAACCAAATGTGTACAAAATATGGTATGTTATAATACATTTTACATAGTCACAAAGTGAAGTGAAAGCAAATAAATCTAAGCAAATATACTTATACATACATATGTATGTATACAGTGCTGTGCAAAACGGAAATTATCCCATGAGCGATTTAGTACATCTGCGACTAAAAATATACAACCAACTTCAAAAAAATTACTACTAAATCATTTTAATTAAATTTTAAAAGCAAGTATTTAGGACAGCACTGCACATACGTATATATGTATGTAATTCCAATTTATTGATAATTTTAAACTCATTTTTAACGTATAATTAATAATTATGGACATAAATTGTTTAGTTTATGTTTCATTCCACTTTTTCAGAGTTTGTAGTTAAAAGTTTATGTACAGGTTGTTACTAATAAATCTTAGGAACCAATGGCAACAGATAATGAAGCTTCCACTTCTAAGCGCGGTCGCCCACGTTCGAGCAGTGAACCAGAACGTACAAAACGAAGACGAGTTGCGGAGCTATGTAGCAATTACAGTTCCGATGTATTGGCAAAAGCTGCTACTAAAAAGTGCCAACTGAAATGCCAATTAAATAATGAAGAAATATCGTTCATAAAAGGTATGGGCGTGCTTTTATATAACCTTAAGATGCTGGGTGACAAATTTTACGCAAGTTACGATAAATTAAGGGTAGCTAAGACTGACTGTTACCCACCCAACATATCAGTGAGTGAAATCGGTGCAGAAGTGAAGTTACAATCTCTTCTGAACCACACTGTCCAACGTATAATTGGTTCGTTGGAAATTGAAAACTTAAAGATCGCTAATGGAAAGGAACTTACTTTATATGGTAAATTTGACGGATAGTAGCGTTTTTATTATAAGTTACGTGCCCCTTCAACTCACTTTAAATGAAAATAACTATAAGTTATGGGAAAATGAACGACCATCATCAACACGCTTATGTCGTCCAATAAAATTTCAATTCAAGAAAGAGACAGTGGAAGATACGTTAAGAGAGGTCAATTTTTACTCCGAAGAAATAAGAAATTTAGAGTCAATATGTATTTTAAAAGAAGCGTTAGCATTTACAGTTACATTCAAATTACAGTGCTCTATGGTGGATGGAAAAGTTTGCAATGCCCTGACTGGCCAAAAGTCAACGGCATCATGCAACATTTGTGGAGCAAAGCCATCTGAAATGAATAATTTAGAACAAATTAAACAGTTAAAGGTAATTAAAAAAATTAAAACAATCCAGTTTAAATAGTTTGGTCAATTAAATTTTTAAAGGTAAACACTGCGAATTTTCAATTTGGTCTTTCAACTTTACATTGTTGGATACGTTTTATGGAGTGCGTATTGCATATATCCTATAATCTGGAATTTAAAAAGGGATTTGCATCAGGAGAAAACAAAGTGAAAAAAGAGGAACGAAAGCGACAGATTCAGAATAAACTTAAACAAAATCTATCGATTTGTGTAGATTTTGTAAAGCCTGGCTATGGAAATTGTTTCGCAATGCACTGATATTGATGTAAACCTCATAAAACGATTTAGGAATATTTTAGAAGTTTTATGTTGCGGGAAGAGAATTGACACGAAAAAGTTTGAATCCTACACGAAAGAAACAGCAGAGATGTTTGTTCAACTTTATGGCTGGTATAATATACCTCCATACTGTCCATAAAGTTTTACTACATGGAAGGCAAATAATAGAAGCTATAACAATTCCAATTGGGCGATTATCTGAAGAGGCCCAGAAAGCGTCGAATAAAGTATTTAAAAATGCCCGGCATGATTACGCTAGACGCTCGTCTAGAGTCAAAAATAATGAAGATGTATTTCATTATCTTTTGATTTCATCAGACCCGCTTATTAGTAGTTTACGCATTAAAAGAGATAAGCCATCTAAAGAACTGGCACCAGAAGCGCTGGAAATGCTTATAAATTGAATATGTAGCTTTAAGCATATTTAAAAAAATATGTATGAATGAAACTAACCATGTAAGTAATGGTGCAGATAACCAAATTTCGGTAATATTTGTAAAGGACATTTTGAAAAAAAAAAATTATGAAAAGAAATAACCCCTTTTAAAATATGATAATAAAACTTTTCTTTAATTTCATATACTATATGTGCTTATATATCAATTTTGAGCACGTTTTTCAAAATTACCGTTATATGGGGAGGGGGAGTATTTGTGGATGGATTAAGCTCATTTTAGCAGGATTTACTATTATTCATCAAAGAAACATGTGTGCCAACTTTGAAGTATGTAGGTCGATTTTAATATTTATGGCCAACTTTTGTATGAAGTGCCCCCACTGTGGGACGGTGGGAAAAAACGTTGAAGAACGAATTGCCACCGTCATGATAGCCGTAATATATTATGCTTACCGCTATATTATGTTGCGGTGGATTTCACCGTCTTGGTTTACAAGTAACTACTTTTACATTGCTATGTTTTTGCCAACCTTCTCCACCGCTATGTGACGACCGTTATATCCCGGCACCGCTTTAAAGGAAACCACACTTTTAATCAAGCGTCAAATAGTAAAAAACCTAAAAATTATATAGTATTTATTGCTAATATTTATATGGATTTAAGTATAAAATATTAAAGTGTAATCGATACCTGGCTTTTTGATTGTACCTCAGAAAGAGGATGTGCATTTTTGCCTTATTTGAAGGCCAAATAGGAAACCCTGGCTACTACAAAGCACTTTTGGCACAAAAAATTACATTTAAAACAAACCTCCAAATGGCTAAATTGGATTCCGATGCAAATATATGCCAGATTGTGAATAGGGTTTAGTATAACATCCAATTGGAATTCTAATTTAAAAAACGGGTGAGAAAATATCACTTTGGGACTAATGTTGCCGTAAGATCGCTTGGTATCTGTTAAAATATTGTTTATTATGGTCAACATGTGAAGCAGTTTTTTAGACTGGATGGTTATCCTACCAACCATGCGCCGATAAAAAGTGGATAAAACAAAGGCAGCGCTATCCACAAATGAAGATAAAAAGTGGATAGTTTTGTATGGGCGGCGTACAGATATTATCCACTTTCCCCTTGCACATGGCGTGTACATTCAGAAACGCCATAAGGAAATAACATAGCTGCACTTCTCTAAATAAAAATTTTCCCTAAACAACCTGTAGGTCGGTTCTGTAACTATTTAAACGCCAGGTGTTAGCGTTAACTAGCCCCATTTTTAACGCTTTTTCCTATTCCCTAACTTTTACCCACCCGAAAAGTGTTTTCGTGTGGTTAGCTGTCGCGAATTATTTTCGAGGTGTTAACAATTGCGTTAATATATTTACAAGTGTTTTAGCGTTTGGAAAAAGTAAAAAAATTTGTTTTGAGTTTTTTGCATGTAATTTAGTGCAAAATACGGCGAGAAGATATATTTTGCCATATTTTATCACCATTAAGAGTCAGCTGTTTAGCGGCGTTAAAGGAGAGTTACAGAATCGCATTTTCGTTAAGAACAAACCCCAAAATTTTGCGATAAGCTTAACGATCGGCGCGTGGTTAAAAGTTATAGAATCGGTCTACTGAGAGTACATCAAAGGCTGTATACTTTCAGGCACGCCTGGGTTGACATCCTGTTGAAATCTATACTCGTTAATGCTTTTAAAACCCCAACAAATTTCCAAAAACCTTTTTTCGATATTTTTATTTATTTAAAACAATGATTTCACATAGTAAATATTTATGAGATATACATAAACCTAACTTAATCGAAATGGAATAAATAAAATAAAATGAAATGTGATAAAATACATTGAAATGAAATAAAAGAAAATAACCCTGACAGTCTTCCACCCCAATAACGACGGCAAATAACCAGCTTGCGTCTTTCCTTCCCATCTAGTCGTACTCTCCCGTCCTTGACTCTTAGGCTACGCTCCCATTGCCACCTATTTTGCCGGCTGAAAAAACTAAACAAAAGTTGCTTAAATCACTGTGGACGTGAGAGCACAGACTTAGAGTGACGTTCACCCCTCTGTTGCACCTCACAATTCTACGGCCGTCTACCGCTTGCACTTTTAACCATGCTAACATTCAGCTGTTGCTGTTGATAAGAGTTAATGGTTTGTTGTGAACCAGCGGCACTGCCGCCACTACTACCAGCCGCTTGCACGATTTATTTATAATTCATGTATTTTCTTCCATGATTCTTTACGATCATGCTTCCGCTTTTTTTCATTGTGTCGCTCAGATTTATAGCTGGTGGTTGCACTTTCAATATTTGTGTCCTGTGGAAAGATATACTGCGTTAGAAATGTTAATATTTTTTTGGTTTTTTTAAATACAAATTGTTGGGCAAAAAACTAAGAAAAATTTAAATTTTGATTTTGACAGAATTTTTATTTATAAAACCATCTGTTTAATTTCCCTTTGTTATAATTAAATTTGCAATTATTAAAATTTTACTATTTCATTCACACTCATAGAAGTCGCAATAGCGAAAAAAGACGATTTTTGTTTGGGAAATATATTCCGTAAACTAGAGATGGTTTTGGAATTCGATAGAAAATTGATAAAAAGTGGATAGCCATGGTTGGTAGGGTAGCTACTGAAAAATGTCAAAATAAGTAGATGTTGTCGACTTTAATTTTTCAATCAACGGCTTTACATTAAAACAAATAATTCCTAATTCTGTATTTTTCAACATATCTTGCTTCTGCAAAGTAACTGATAAAAAGAGAAAAACAAAATATGCTTTGCCTTTTAGAGTATTTAATGACCGGGCAGCAACACTACCGCCGCACTCACAAATACCATGTCTTTGTTTAGGGGTAAGCTTGCTGCTGCTTTTTGTCCGCATAGATATAAAGGTAGTCCTTACAATTTTTGTATCATCTTTTTATTTAATCTCTTAAGCTGCGAAAATAAACGCTCTCCACTACTATTGGTAACCATTCGGCAAAAGAATATTCTTTTAGCCACTTCCACATTTGGAAAAGTTTCTTCTAATTTATCTAACTATATTAGGTTATGTGAATTGGATTAAATAAAAACATTCTGTTTGGAGTTCATATTCATTAAGATTTTCATGATAAAATTCTGCAAACCTTTTTGCATTTTTTGGTCAATTCGCTACATTCGATTGTTGTTAACTGACAAAGAAAACTAAATCGATGTATATTGAAAGGATTTTTCGTCATCCCTTGTCAAATTTGGGTTTGAGACAAACCGGTTTCGGCGTTGTGCCATCATCAGTGTCGATTTTCGTTCTGATCTGTTGTGGTCGTTTGTCTTGTATTTATAGTAGGTAGCAGGTAACGTCAGCATGGGTGTCTGTTTGTGTACGTGTGTGCATGTGTTGTGTGTGTACATTCAGAAACGGTGGTGGTTTGCATCGATCGGTTTTTTTGTGGTTGACTGAGGCAGGTAAAAGTTGGTGATTTTTGTTGTTAGACCTTTTTTGCTTGTTTGTTGTTTTTGATCTTTTGCTGTTTTGTGCTTATTTGTCGGTGCGTATGTGTTTGTTGTACCTGAGTGGTTGCTTTGTTTTTTGTAAACCAATCTTAAAGGTTCGAATATTGTGTCGGAATCAGTGTTTCTCTGTTCGTTTATTATTCTACCGTCGAATGTTTTTTGTTTGTAGATTTCCATGTTTTCGAGTACGTTCAGACGTCTGCCTTTTGCTTGTACATGTAGGACCTTGACTGTTTTTTTGATGTTTCCGGGGGGGCATTTATTCTCCGCCATGTGATTCGCAAAGTTGGACTCTGGTATGATGGTTGGATTCCGTTTTTTTTTGTTGTAATCTCTAATGTGTTCTCTGAACCTCGTTCTTACTTGTCGTCCGGTTTGTCCTATGTAACTGTGCTGGCATTCACAAGTGAGCTTGTATACACCATGGCTGCTAAATGGATCTTCTGAGTTAGTTTTGGTTCTTAGCTTCCGTCCTAAATTGTTCGATGTTTTGAACGCTGTGTTGATGTTGTATTTTCTAAGGAAATTTGCTCATTTATATGTTGCCCTTCCAGTATATGTCATTGTCGTCCAGGTTTGTGTACTTTCTTCTCCATTGTTTCTTTTTTGTTCTCTAAGGTCTCTCCTGAGTTTATCTACTAGTGCTTTTTTATATCCGTTGTTTATATTATTCCAAGCTCTCTTCTATATGCTTCTTGTGTAAGAGGTGTTCTTTCCAATCTTTGTACTAAGTGCCTTAGCGCTGCATTTTTATGTTGTTGTGGGTGGTTCGAGGTATTATGTATTATTGTGTCGGTGGCCGTTGGTTTCCTATATATTTCGTAGTTGAATTTATTGCTAGCTTTATCAATACTTATTGTGAGGGCCAGATAATTGATTCCTCCGTCTTTTTCGGTTTCCATTGTGAATTTTATGTTCCCGTGCTGCTTGTTGAGGTACTCCAGTACTTGCTCTTCGTTGTTGGTAGTTAAAACGCATATGATATCATCCACGTACCTTGCGTAAAATAACACTCCTAATTTGGAATTTAATTCCTGTATATACTCTTTTTCCAGGTTTTTTCATAAACGCTTCCATAAGAATAGCCGATGTTGGGTTTCCCATCGCAAGTCCGTTTGTTTGTCTGTATATTTTATTTTTGAATTGAAAATAGTTTTGACGTAGTGTGGTTCTTACCGTGTTCGTGATTTGCGTACTTTTTACTTTATCTTTTGTTTTACGTAGTATTATAGAGTTTATTATGTTCAATGTCTCTGCTAGTGGTATTGATGTGTATAGATCTTTTATGTCGAAAGATACCAATTTGCTGTCCTTTGTCACTTCAACGGTCCTAAGTTTGTTTATTAGTTCAGATGTATTAGTTATGGTGTGTTCGTTGCTAAGTTCCAGTGTGTCCCTTAAAACTGTTTTTAAATATTTAGATAGCTTATAGCATGGTGCCGATTTAAAGTTAATGATTGGTCTCATTGGATTGCCTGGCTTGTGGATTTTTGGTAGCGCAATCAGTGGTGGAGTTGACGGGTTCATTTGGACTAATGTACAGGGTGTTTTTTTTACAGGTTTTTTTTTCGAATAGAGATAAAACTGGCATTTTGTGGTCAAATCTGGCAACTCTAATGTCATTTATGTTCAGTTTGGTTTGCCATTTCATCATGAACAGGTTGACAAAAGAACAACGCTTGCAAATCGTGCGAATTTATTTCGAAAATAATGGTTCAGTTCGCGAAGTTTACCGTGAGCTCCGTCCATTTTATGGTCGACATAATCGTCCATCAGAGCAATTAATTCGGTTAACCATGGATCGTTTTCGCACTACGTTTACTCTATGTGATAATACGCATCCGCAGAGACGTCGAACAGTGCGCACCGAAGAAACAATTGCCGCTGTAGAGCAAAGTGTTGAAGAGGACCCGAATGAATCGATTCGCCACCGTGCACAGCAATTGGAGCTTTGTCCATCAACTTTATGGAAGATTTTGCGCAAAGATCGTGGCTTGCAACCTTACAAGATCCAGCTTGTGCAAGAATTAAAGCCGCGAGACCATGCAATGCGTCGTGATTTTGGTGTATGGGCCGAAAATGAGATTGATTTCGATGCTGATTTTCATCGCAAAATTTTGTTCAGTGATGAGGCTCATTTTTGGTTGAATGGCTACGTCAACAAGCAAAATTGCCGCATTTGGAGTGAAGACAATCCACATGAGACCCTTGAAACGCCATTACATCCACAAAAACTGACTGTTTGGTGTGCTCTATGGGCTGGTGGAGTCTTTGGGCCATACTTCTTCCGCAATAATGCTGGATAGGCAGCTACCGTTAATGGAGACCGGTATAGAGCCATGATAACCGACTATTTTGTTCCCGAATTGGATGGCATGAATGTGGATGAGTTGTGGTTCCAACAAGACGGCGCTACATGCCACACAGCGCACGTCACAATCGATTTATTGAAGGAAACATTCGATGAGCGCATAATTTCGCGGAATGGACCTGTCAATTGGCCACCAAGGTCGTGTGATTTGACACCATTGGATTATTTTCTTTGGGGATATGTGAAGTCGCTCGTCTACACCAACAAACCAGAAACGTTAGGGGAATTGGAAGCCAACATTCGTGGCGTTATTGCCGACATACGGCCCCATATGCTCGAAAAAGTGGTTGAAAATTGGACCTGTAGAATTGGCTTTATTCGAGCCAGCCGCGGCGGCCACATGCCCGAAATCATATTTAAACATTAATGGCATAAAATTATCCTTCCAATTAAGCCAAATTGATGGACCTTAAAGCGATTTTCTTGTGTTTTATTTCAATTCAAAGTTCTATACCCCTAAAAAAAACACCCTTTATATGCCGAGTTTGTATTTATTATATTTGTTGCAGTTTTTATAGCCACTTTGATTTCTTACTGGTATTCATCCGTGGGGTTCGCCCTTATTCTCTTCTGTCCTTCCTTTGCTTTCACTTCCTTGTTTATTATTTCTCTGCACATGTGTCTTGCGTGCTCTTGTTCCTCAACTGGTATGAATGATATTGCGACCTCTGCGTCTACGATCGCCTGTTCCGTTTTTCTTTTTGGTCTATAATATTGTGTTTCAGTCCCTTTTTAAGAAGTTGTTCTTCCGCCGCGGTGATGGCCACTGTCGTTAGGTTTACGAGCCTGGCATGGAAATGGTGCGGTTGTTGGTTGTTGTCCCGTTCGCGACGTCCTGTCAGCTTATCTAGTTTCCGGTTCAGCGTCCTGTATTTCTGTTGTAGTTCATGTTCGACCTCAGTCCTTATGCGCTCGAAGCATTCCATTAACGTTGTAGAGTCAGAATAGTTTTTCTGACCGCGATTTATATAAAACAAAAACTAGAAAACGGGCTGTGCAACTAAAAGGGAATAAATGCCGCGCAAATAAAACACCGCGTCTTGGTGGTCAACAGTAGACTAACTATTTAATAATTTCATTAATTCCAAAGAGGTATAGCTTATTCAAATAGGGCATACAAATATAAACGTTTGTGTGCTTGTTTATACATAGCCATGCATTAGCGAAAGAAGATGCAAAAAAGGGTGGTAAAATTCTCGCTATTGTTCTGGCGCATGTAGATATGTAAGCATACAAGCGTGTGTGTATACGTATAATGTTGAGTGGGAGCATTCAAGTTAGTTAGAAATACATAAGTACATATATGTTTGTATGATTGTACATTCTCTTAAACTAGACATTGTAATGCGACAGTTAGGTAAGTTATTGAATCCAAGTAAATGATACAAATTTAAAGTAAATGAATTTGAACAGGTTATTGAACCACGACAGCTGTTAGTTAGGCAGGGTGTCCCAACCAATGACCCAACATCCCGGCCCCGTTGAAAGGACTTTCAAATCGGTAGTATTGCGATCTTGTGAATTGGGCGACGGCATGTTCCCTTCGGGGTTCGTAGGTTTACCACTCTAACTCGCCCATCCCTTCCTGGTATTGTGTCTATACATTATCCTCATGGATGAGAGCCATTTTGTCTTTAGCGATATTCTCATTATCAGTGTTCCATTTCGTTCGTGATTGAAGTTCGCTTATATATTCATGCGACCATCGTTTCCAAAATATTTGTTTTAACGCAGTTACTTGGTTAAATTTGTCCAAATGGCTAATATTGTCCACTACCATTCGTTCAGGTAGAGACCTTAATGCGCTGCCAGTTAGGAAGTGACCTGGAGTTAGTGGTTCGAAGTCGCTGGGATCGGACGAGAGTGGTGATATGGGCCGCGAGTTGAGAACTGCTTCTATATCCACCAAAACTGTAGTGAGTTCCTCGTAAGTAAGCCTTGCATTCATTACGCTGCGATGCAGATGGCCCTTGGCTGATTTGACTGCAGCCTCCCAAATGCCGCCAAAATGAGGTGCCCTAGGTGGAATAAAATGAAAATTTATAAATTCGTTAGAGCAATAATTGGTAATGGTCTCTTTATCTTCTGCTTTGAAAAGGAACGCTTTCAATTCAACAAGGTTGCTGCAAGCACCAACGAAGTTAGTTGCGTTGTCGCAAAAAATATCAGATGGAAGCCCCCTTCTTCCAATCATTCGCTTAAGCGCAGCTAAAAATGCGTCTGTAGATAGGTCTGAAACCACTTCGATGTGCACTGCCTTTGTGGCAAAGCACACGAAAATGGCGACATATGCTTTATATGATACCTTGCCCCTGATTCGAAGATACACATTGAAAGGTCCACAAAAAGCTACGCCGCAACGAGAAAACGGGCGTGGTGGTGTCAAACGTTCAACAAGAAGATTTCCCATCATATGTTGAAGTAATTTTGGTTTGTACCTAACGCAATGGATACATGACCGAACAATACGTCCAGCGAGTTCACGAGCGTTGACGATCCAAAATTGTAAGCGAATCAGAGCAACCAATGCTTTGGGTCCAGCATGATAGTTTTTGATGTGAAGATATCGAACGTATCGTGTGACGAATTAACACTTATTCGGCAACAAAATAGGGTGTTTTTGGTTGTCTGGGAGATCAGCCAGTTCAAGTCTTCCGCCAACCTTTAGCAATTCAAATCCTTGAGTCGTGTCCAAGAACGGATTTAGATTTCGTAATGTGCCACTTATCATTTTCTCCTTTTGCAATAATCGAATGTCTTCAGCGAAGTGTTGCTGTTGAACGTTCCATACAATGCATAACAATGCGCGGTGTAGTTCATCGGGAGTCAGTGATTCCTTGGCAATTTCTGTTTGGGTTTTCTTCAATTATCGCAAAAACGAAGCATTCTGGCAACAATCCGAACTTCTCGAGTGTGAGAACTTTGCCTGTCGAGAATTTCAAGTAGGTAGTTACTGGATATAGTTACCTTAAATGCCGATTTTCGAACTTCAGCATTAACAACCTCCATATCAATTTCTTTGGTTGGTTCATAAGGCCATTTTCTTACGTCTTCATATAAAAATGCAGGACCAGAGAGCCAGATAGAATTTGCGAGTTCAGATGGTGTACCTCCTCTAGACGCAATGTCCGCTGGGTTACTTTTCGTTGGTACATGTCTCCAATAAGCATCCCCAGTCAAATCCTGTATTTCCGAAACTCTGTTACCAACAAAAGCCGAAAGTGTAGCCGAATGCAATTTGAGCCAGTGAAGTACAATTTGCGAATCTGTCCAAAGAAATGTATCAAAATTATAATCAGAAAATATTGGTTTAATTTTTGTATAAAGTCGAGCAAGTAATAGTGCACCACAAAGCTCCAGCTTCGGTAGTGACTGTCGTTTAGTTGGGGCCACTCTTGATTTTGCCGTGAGAAGGCGAACGCAAATATTGCCAGTTTTATCTACGATGCGAGTGTAAATTCCGCAGCCAAAAGCGCGAATCGATGAATCGCAAAATCCGTGTATTTGCAAAGACTGAATATTAGGAGACAAACAGTACCTGGAAACTTTAACTGAGGAAAGATCCGACAGATTGTCGACGAATGTTTGCCAAGCAGATTGAATGTTTTGCGGAACCGATTCATCCCACTCGAGTTTCAGCAACCACAACTCCTGAAGTAGGATTTTAGCGGTGACGATTACTGGTGCTACAAGTCCAAGTGGGTCGAAAAGTGACGATGCGATAGATAGAATTGTCCTTTTTGTGACACGATCTTGTATTGGCTGCTTTGGAAGAAACGAAAAAATTAAGTTATCTTGAATTTGATCCCATTTGAGACCAAGAGTACTAGTGAGAGATGTGTCGAGATTTAAGTCCTTATCGGTAGTTTCGCATCTGAAACGCTGGTTATTGGAATGCCATTTTGCCAGATCAAATCCACCTAATTTCAACAGTTCAGTTACCTCATCCTGTATCCTCGACAGTTCAGCAACGGAGTCAGCACCACAAAGCAAGTCGTCAACGTAAAACGATGACTTGATGATATTTGCACCAACGACGAAATTTGACTGATATTGATCAGCGAGATAATTGAGACTGCGTATAGCGAGATAAGGTGCGGATGCCATTCCGTAAGTTACTGTGTTGAGCTGGTAGGTTTTGATATCTTGATTAGGCGAACTCCTCCATAAAATATATTGAAACTTGCGATGTTCCTTACTGACCATCACCTGCCTATAGATTTTAACAATGTCTGCTGTAAGCGAAAAACGATGTAAACGAAAACGAAGTAAAAGAATTACGAGCACGCTCTGAATCGTACGTCCAACCAATTGTAGATCATTTATCGATTTCTGCGTAGAAGTTCGACAGGATGCATCGAAAACACCTCTCAATTTCGTTGATGTACTGTTTGGCTTCAACACGCAGTGATGCGGGATGTAGTAGTGAGGTTCGTTGAGATTAGGGTAAGGGACTACTTCCATGTGGCCTAGACTTTGGTACTCATCCATAAATGCCCCGTATTGTGACTTGAGGTTAGGTGAGCGTTCAAACCGACGTTCTAGTGAGTTAAATCTGCGCAAAGCTGTTGTGTATGATTCACCTAGTATGTACGCAGGATCGTCCTTGAATGGGATTTTGACTATAATCCGACCGCTGCTGTTTCGAGTGACAGTGTCGTTATACAATTTTTCACAGGTATGCTGGTCTCGAGTCCACACGTCAACTCTGGTTGAAACTTCTTCAATTTGCCACAATTTTTCCAATTTTGAATCGATTGATTCCGCGCAAGCTAACAAACAATTAGTGCTGACCGTCCCAGAGTTCGCACGATACCGCCCAGAAACGACCCAACCCAGAAGAGTTTTCTGTAAAATAGGAAGATTACTACCATAAATTGATCATCAGCAAGTACAATGTTCGATGGGATATTCCAAGAAGATGTGTCTATCTCGGGTTCGGGTTGATAAGCGATATGTGACGTAATGCAAAATGTTAGTGGTAGTTCAAAACGTGTCGCTTGCGACTTAATATTGGTGGAAGTTTTATATTTAATATTAGTACAGGACTCACCAATACTTTGGATTTCGATATTGTGTTTACTGCGTGGCAGCATCAATTTTTGCGAAAGTTCATCGGTGATGAAATTTACCTGTGAGCAGGAATCCAGCAAAGCTCGGCCAAGACGATAATTTCCAGAAGCGTCACGAACCAAAACCATATCGGTGGCGAGAATAATGTGATCCGACGATGTATTATTCATATGTGTGTGAACGGCGGATGGCGAATGAGCAGTTGACGATTCTGAAGTGGTGACACGATGCAGCAAGCTATGGTGCTGACGAGAGCAAACTTTGCATTTATGCGTTGAAGCGCAGTTCGACAATTGATGTCCCTTTGATAGACAATTAATGCAAAGACCCATTTTCTTTGCATGTTCGAAGCGTTGTGATACATTAAGAGCCTTGAAACGATCGCAGCTTTGTATTTTGTGATTGTTGCTGGAGCATACCGAACAAGTCATATGTGATACCGCGAATGAATACCCCTTGCTTGGATTCTTGGATTTTGATGGTTTGCTAGGACTTTGACGAATGGGTTCAACGACGTGGGCGTTATCAACAGAATCGAGATATTGACAACGTCTGTCTAAAACTTTGGTGCAATCTGCCCAGCTGGGTAATGTGTGAAAACCCAAAGATTCCTTCCATTTGCGATTGGTTTCCTCATCTGCTTTCTGTAAAACTAAATAAAAGAGCATGGCTTGTGAGATTTGGCTTTCAGTTCCTAGAGACAACAATGAACCATAAATTGCAGATGCCTTGTCAATCAGGCTTCTCAACTGACCACCATTTGGTTGAGAAATAGCTGAAAGCTCAAAAAGCGACGATATATTTTCTAAGAAGATAAGGGTTGGATTATCATAGCGAGATTTAAGTCTTTCCAAGGCCTTTGTATAATTTTCATTGGAAACTGGAAACGCATCAATTGTTTCTAATGCGGGACCTTGGAGACAATTGCGTAAGTGATTGAATTTTTCTACGTTGGACAGGCTATATTCTTTATCGATAATTTGTTTAAACGAGGTAATAAAATTTTGATACTCAGAATACTTGTCGATAATTTGTTTAAACGAGGTAATAAAATTTTGATACTCAGAATACTTGCCATTGAATGAAGGAAGTTTGAGTTTGGGTAGTTTCGAACCTGTTTGCATAACGCAAGTTGACTCAGACCATGTTTCATTGAGATCCTCGGGGAGTTGAGATTGAATTGACAATTTTGTTGTTATGTACAACTCTTCCAAGTCAGCACGACCTCCATCCTCAGAATCTAAATTTTCAATCTCCGTTTGCGTGGACAACACATTTTTGAAATATGATTCCAAAATACCCAGTCGACATTTGTATTCTGCATTAGATAATGGCTTACCTCCTGTCCGTAGACTGGCTTCAACAATATTTTTAATGCGGGAGATATTTTTCTTTATGTTGGCTCGTTGTTGTTTGAGCTCGTCGAGAGACATTTTTAATAATTTATTGAAATTGACGAAAGCGAGATTATTATAAATTGAAGGATTCAATAATATATTATTTGACAAGACTTACTGCATGCGAGAATGGAGCAATGATAAGTGGCGGGAAATACCGTTCGAATGTTCGTTGGGTAGCGACAAATTAGGCAGCAACAATCCAATGTATCCCAATATGTATTTATGTATATTAAAGACGATAGCGGCAGCGATGAAATGCTTAATAAAATGGTAAAGGTGCGTAGCAGCGAAATAATTGCGAGCAGCAATGCGAGCGTAACAGAGTTGCAAGGGGTAGCAACGAAAGGTGTTGACCGTGGCAGCGAAACGAATTTGAAATAAAGAGCGCTCAGCGCGTAGGCAGCGGCAGTAGCGTCAGCAGCGAAATTGCGGAATCACGGCAACAATACGATACCAAAAAGTGCAGGGTAGCAAGTACAACAAAATTATGCGGGTCCAACGAAAATTGTACCGCTATTTGCACTTATGTAGGTCGATGACGTGAAATCCAAATCCCTTGCAATTAATTGGAACTTCTATGATGTAGAGGATCTATCCAATGGTGCGATCCTCTTGCACGATGTTGATGCGGTAGCCCGAATGTGACCACCAAGAGCGAAATACGAAAAATATATGATTTTTTCCTTTTTTCCTAGGAAAACACGGTAATTTTATTTCAAACAAAAATAATTTATTTTACGCGAGCAACAAATTTAATTTAATTACACAGTCCCTGCTCGGGCGCCAAAAAATGTAGAGTCAGAAAAGTTTTTCTGACCGCGATTTATGTAAAACAAAAACTAGAAAACGGGCTGTGCAACTAAAAGGGAATAAATGCCGCGCAAATAAAACACCGCGTCTTGGTGGTCAACAGTAGACTAACTATTTAATAATTTCATTAATTCCAAAGAGGTATAGCTTATTCAAATAGGGCATACAAATATAAACGTTTGTGTGCTTGTTTATACATAGCCATGCATTAGCGAAAGAAGATGCAAAAAAGGGTGGTAAAATTCTCGCTATTGTTCTGGCGCATGTAGATATGTAAGCATACAAGCGTGTGTGTATACGTATAATGTTGAGTGGGAGCATTCAAGTTAGTTAGAAATACATAAGTACATATAAGTTAAAGTTTTACCTCATTAAATTAATTTTTAAAAAAGAGCGAACGGACTATGCCCGCTGCCGATACTTTATTCGTTCGAGTAAAACTTAAGATTAATTTACAATTACTTCTTAATCTTACTTTACACCTAGCTTCTTGTTATAAATTCGCTGACAACCAATTTCTTATTAAATAGGTCAATAGTTGATTGCTGACTGTTGTTTACGCCGGTTAGTGCTGACGGTTGTTTGTGTCAATATTCTTCAGACGCATAATCAGCGTTTACTAATAAATTGACCGGAACATGTCGCAACTTACGGGGTTATTGAACATTTTAGAATTAGTGAAGTGTTGTGTTAACTCCTCCCCTCTTAAGTATGATCGTCCTCGATCATCAATAAAATGGCAAGTCGTTGAAACTTACGTACGTCGGAACGTGATTTGTTTTATTTGTTGGTGTAATTTCTTGGTTTGTGCTGGGTTTTACTATTTCTTTTTCAACGTATTGGATCTTCACGGATCGTTTCCTTAGGAAAAGGAAAAGTATTAGGGTTATTAATGCTGTTGCCGTTATTAGGCTTCCTATAGAGAATGTCGCCTTTTTGAGTGCGTTTATTCGGTGTATGTTTCTGATGTGTAGATCTTTCAAAGCCTCTAAGGAAAGTAGTTCTACATACTCCTTCTCTAATGGGCTTGGCTGCAGTATTGCGGGGATGGTTTCAATTGGCTTAGCTTCCATGTTGCTGAATATTTGACTGTTGACTTTAATTGTTGAATTGTGGTACATTACTACATGCGTTCCGTTTATTTCTTGCGGTGCCGTGTTGATTTCTAATTTTCCATTGAATTGGTTAAGCAATATTATTCCTGATCTTATTTCTTCTAACGTAGGGACTTGGTGGCCATTGGTTGTCGAGCATGTTGAATTTAGGCTATTAATAATCCTAGCTAAGCATAAATCTTTATCTAAATCTACCAAACTCGTTTCTTTGCAAATTGTTACATGACTATAGGTTTCGCATTTATTTTTTATTCCATAAATTGTATTTACTCCTTTTAATATTTCCTTATATTCAGTTTTAATAACAATATTGTTCGGTCTTTTTACCGGTCGTATAATAATTCTTCTAAATGTTTCTTCTAATGTTACGGGTATTTTTACCATGTATACAATTTTCATGTTTTTGCTTAATACATTTACTTCTGATAAATTTAATGCTTCTTCGGCATTTTCAAATGGGATTTTTTCCTTTTTTAATTTATTTATTGATAATTCGATTTCTTCCTTGCTTAGTATTACAGAGTTTACTACATTATTTTTTGCCCATTGTATGGCGTATCTTATATTTATTAATTCTTCCTTTATTAGTCTTATTTTATTTTGTAAATTTACTAGAATTTCAATCAAAACATTATCATTTTTCCGTATTGTGTTTAACATCTTATTAACTATGTTAGTAACATTATTTAAACGTTTTTCGAATAAATTATTTATTAATATTTGATTATCGTTATTTTCGTTCAAATTATTCAAATTGTTATCTATTATTTTCAAATCTTCATGATCTGGAGATCCGGCAATATATTTCCATGCCGTTCCCAAGATATCGATTGATCTCTTATTTTTATTATAACTAACAGGTTTTAGGGTATTTAGGATATCGGAGGGTGGGTTTCATGTTTAAGGATGGGATATAATAGGTTGTCTTTGGGGGTTTGGTTTGTTATTTCGTCATAAGTCTCGGTCAAGAATTGTTCGTATTTTTCTAAGTCAATGATGTGAATAAGTCTGAAGGTACCGTCTTGTATTTTTGCTTGTCCGTTGTCTATTGTAACTAATTGTGCTTTACTGTAGTCTAAAATTTTCACGTCCGATAGTGAGGTTGTAATTATGGTGGAGATGATTAGAAGTCCGATATAGTCCATTTTGCCTAAAAAGAAATTGTTCAATTTTTTATCAGTCCTTTGTGAACGGTTCGTCCTGATACAGTTTTTATTTTTGTCCTATTATTTTCTAATACTATTTCTTTCTTGTATTTCGGGGTTAAGTTTGAACCGAGTCTTTTATTTATTTTAACGTAGATTATTTCACCTGGGGAGTAATCCTTAACTTCCGATCTATTCTTGTTATGGTAGGAACGGTCTAAATCCTGTTTCTTCTTAAGTTGGGAAATATTGTCTAGTCTTTGCCAAATACTATTATGTCGTCTATGTAGACATAACATATTTTGCCTATGTGTTGCTTCAGGATGTCGTCTAAAGCTCGTTGAAAAATGGCGGGTGCGTTTTTAAGTCCGAACGGGAGTCGGGTGAATTCATATTTGCCGTTGTTGACCGAAAAAGCTGTCTTCTCGATATCATTTTCCTTCAAGGGAATCTGGTGGAAGCCACTCTTTAAATCAAGAACAGAAAAATATGTGTTGTTGCCAAGTTGAGAGATTACTTCGTTAATTTCCGGGATTGGATACCTGTCGGCTATTGTTAGGGTGTTCAGTTTCCTATAATCTATTACGAGTCTGTATTTTTTTTGTCCAGACGCATCTAACTTTTTGGGGACAACCCACACAGGTGAGTTGTAGGGTGAACGGGAGGGCCTAATTATTCCATCTTTTAGTAAATTTCCTATTTCTTGTTTCACGAAATCTCTCATGGCTAGGGGGTAGGGATAGTATTTGGTATATACGGGAGTTTCTGAAGAGGTTCTAATTTCTCCTATTACGGTAGTAGTATAAGTAAGTTTTTCATCTGGTTCGGTAAATAAGTTGGGATATTTGTTTGTAAGGTGGTTTATGTATTGTTTCTGCATACTTGTCATGTGGTCGGTCCTAACGTCTATTTTATTAACTGTTGGAGACGGTTTCTGTCTAATTTTAATTTTTTTGTTATTGCCTAGAGTAAGGGTACCGTCATGTATGTTTATTGTGGCACGGAGTTCTTTAAGACTGTCGTTCCTATTATTCCGTCGAAGGATTTAAGCATAGGTAGTAAAAAGAATTTTAAAGTAGTGTCATTGCTTCCAAACAGATTGATGGTCGTATGGTGGGTGATTTGAATTTGTCCGGCTATGGAATTTGCAAAGAATGGTTCGTCATTGGGTATTTTTTTAAGGACATGGCAGGGTTGGATATAGTTTTTGCTTGACCCTGTATCGATTAGCATTCTGAGAATTTTTCCGTTCTTCGCTTTACATTCTACGTAAGGCAGCGAAGAACTACTCATTCTAAAAAATGGATGTCAATATGATCATGCTCTTCAGGTTGTGAATTTATTTCAGCGTATGTCTGTGCTGTCTGTTCTGGCTGTTCTGCCATCAATGCAGCTTCATACTCTTCTGAAGTGGGTGTCCAGTCCGGTTGGTAGTGTTGGTCTGGTTCGTATCGTTGGTACCACTGGTCTTGTGTGGTATCCTGGTGTCCACTTGCTTCTATGTGGTAGTTCCTTTGTTGTTTAAGAGGAACTTGTTGGGAGAAATTTGAGGGTCTTTTCATATTATTATTTATTGGGGGTCTATTCACATTATTATTATTTATTGGGGGTCTATTCATGTAATTTACTGCTCGTGAATGTAGGGATTTGTCGACGTCCATTGGCTCTGGACGTGGTTGTTGTGGTCTATTTGGAGGTTGATTCAATGGTCTGTAATGTTGGGGATTATGGTAATTGTTCAATGGAACTTGAGGGCGATACTGGTTCGATAAGTTAATTGGAGGCTTGGGCATGTATGCCAATTGGGGATAAAATTCATTGGTTAATTGTTTTGGTGGGAGCGGTGGTCGGAAATCGTGAGGTTTCCTATTTTGACTGCTGGTATTTAGGGCGTAATTAGAACGGAAGTTTTGGTTTTCCAATTTTAGGCACAAGTGAAGGGCTTGAGGGAGATCTGCCGGCTCTCTCATGCCAAGGAGTCTTGGTAAGTCTCCTTTTAATCCTCTTATAAAGGTATCAAAGGCTTTGTCCCTATATGTGCGTGTCAGTAGATGCATCGATTCTATGCCGACTTCCATGCATCCAAGTTTATTTCAAATAAGTGAGAGATGGGAGTACACGCGCTGATAAAATTCCTGAATGGTCAGGTTGCCTTGCACTAATGAGGTCATTTGGTACTCAAGGGTACCTATATCTCGTGGAGGGTAAGGCATCTTGAAATAGCCTTCCAGTCCAATAGGGTATCGTAAGATTCTAGGGCGATGTCGGCGTTGCCCACGACTTTATTTCTAATGACATTTAGAATGCCATAATATTTGGGTGTACCTTTCATGGGTTCGTAGATCTGAAGAATTCGATCTACGCTTTTCTTCCACGAGTTGTACTCTCCTGGGTTGCCTGAGAATTCACGTAGGCACCTAATTACGTCCGGAATTTTGTCTAACTCAGTTATGTTATTGGAATGGTTTGCGTCTATTGTCACGTCCGTTATATTCGTGAAATTAGCGTTTGGGTTGAGGGCCGCTTGGACCATGGTTCGTCCTTCCTGTCTCATTATGTCAGTTACTAGTCCTGTCACTATATTAGTTAGTTGGTCCATATTGAATGGAATAGCAGGATTTGGTGGGGCAGGTGCGTTAAGCGTGGGTGGGTGGATTAAGTTGTTGGGGTTGGACATTATGTGGTTGTTTTATTTTATTAACTAATAATTTTTTTTTTTTTTTTTTATTTATTTTTATTTATTTTATAATTCTTCTGGAGGGTCCCTTGGTTGTGGTGAATCGCAGAGAATTTTTTTACTATAAGCTGGAGGGTCCCCCCGTAGGTGGTGGATCGCAGGTTCAAATTATATATTATTTTATTGGCTGTACGAGCCGGATTTTATTGTGTTAGTTATTTGGAAAAATTTGAATATTTTATTTTCTTGAAACTATTAACTTTACTGTTTGTTTTCTTACAGAAAAGGAGAAAGAAAAAAAAAAATTTTCCTGGAATATTTTCTTGAAAATTGTTTACGTAGTTTTTCACAAAAATTTAAAATTTCACTTTTCGCCTTTTTTTTTTTTTATTTCTCAAATTTCTTCAAAACAAATTTTCTTATTTTCTATTTTTAATCTTAACCTATTCTTACTGTTGTTAAGCACCTCTTGGTGATGGGGTGTTATTCCTTTTTGCTGCTGCGGCTACTGCGGTACCACCATGTCACACTGATTTTCAGAGGTGGGTGTTTTATTCCCACAGGATCCTAACACCTTTGACCGGCAAGTTTGTGTTCACGTTCTTCAGCTGCGATTTAGCAGGTGATTATTTGTTAGTCCTTCGCTTTGAGTTCATTCGGCTGTTTTTCTACAGGCTTTTTTTTTTTTTAAACTCGCGACGCGTTGGTTATGTTTTATTAGTCTGATTTTCTGCAGGCTTTTTTACACTAACGACGCGTTGGCTAATTATTTTGCCAAAAGACTTTACGGATACACGAACTTTAACCGGTCCCTGCTCGGGCGCCAGTTAAAGTTTTACCTCATTAAATTAATTTTTAAAAAAGAGCGAACGGACTATGCTAGCTGTCGATACTTTATTCGTTCGAGTAAAACTTAAGATTAATTTACAATTACTTCTTAATCTTACTTTACACCTAGCTTCTTGTTATAAATTTGCTGACAACCAATTTCTCATTAAATAGGTCAATTGTTGATTGCTGACTGTTGTTTACGCCGGTTAGTGCTGACGGTTGTTTGTGTCAATATTCTTGAGACGCATAATCAGCGTTTACTAATAAATTGACCGGAACATGTCGCAACTTACGGGGTTATTGAACATTTTAGAATTAGTGAAGTGTTGTGTTAACTTATATGTTAACATGTAACACGTTAACATTTGCTGATCGCCACTTTGAGTGATCAGCAAAAGCACAATAATAAGAGCGGAAGTGCAGCTTGGGTTGCACAATGTTTCCCACAGCAAAAGGCAGACGCACCGTCAGCAACAGGAAGCCACCGTCAACGCGCGCAGCCCAATTTGGCAATTCGGAGAATTAATGTCAACGATTGGCCGGTGCAAGTAGGTTAGCTTTTAAGTAATTTTAATTGTAAAACTTTAGTCTTAGGCTTGCTGGTTATCAATAAAGGTTGACTACAACCCAATTTTTAAAATATATTTTTTTTGGGATTTACGCATTAAATCCCTTAACTGGCGCCCAACGTGGGGCCTACGCCAGTCGAGTGTTTTCAAAACCCGTTACTAAATAAAGTTGTGCGCGTTAGTAAAAATTAAATTAACAAACGTTTCGCGAAAAATTTAGCAACACCTGAAGCAGAAAATTTCGTGATACTGGGAGCAGAAAGATCGCCGATTTCGTAATAACTCTAACGCACAAAGGGTAGAACAGCCTCCAGCGCATAAAGGGTAGAACAACATAAAATTTTGTGATACTGGGGCAGAAAGATCGCCGATTTCGTAGTAACTCCAGCGCATAAAGGGTGGAATAACACACCAAAGCCGTAGGTCCTCTAACCAGCCGAGAACCTAAGTTAACTCAAAGACAGCGAAGGAAAAGAGGTGCCCTAGTAGCTCACCAATGTGCAAACGGGAAACGCAAGACGTTAGCCGCCGGATGCTGCCACTAATGTAAGCATAGACTTAAGACAAACTAAAAAAGAAAATAAAGTGAGTCCTATTGAGGAAAAATTAATAAAAAAAAAAATTTTCAGATAAGAAATCAAGTAAATTAAGTGAATCCAAATCTCGAATTGAAAAGAAATTTTAAATTGTCCTAGTCCCATTGAGGGAAAATTAATAAAAAAGCATAGATGTAAGAACAACCTAAAAAGAAAATCAACCGAGTGCTATTGCGGGAAAACTAATAAGAAATTAAGATAAAATCAAGTGAAAGCAAATTCCCTATTGAAAAAATCAATAAAAGGAAAATGTCTATTAATTAAATAATAAAGTGAAAAGAATAAATTAAATAAACTTAAAATGTCAAACCCCCAAAATCTTATTCGACCACCTGTGCTAAACGCACCACCTCCCCCACCTGCTGCCCCTGCTAATATTAATTCCTTATCGATGGCCCAGTTAACCGAAGTCATATCTGGCATCGTAACTAGTATATTCCAACAACAAGGGCGAAACATGGTTCAAGCCGCCCTCAATCCCAACGCCAGTTTTTCTGACGTTCCGGATATTACGATAGACACGAGCTCGCCTAACATATCGGAGCTAGACAAGATACCCGATGTGGTAAGGCGTCTTCGCGAATTCTCAGGGGCGCCTGGAGAATTCAACTCGTGGAAGAAAAGTGTGGACAGGATCCTCCAAATCTATGAGCCACAAAGGGGATCTCCCAAATACTATGGGATCCTCAACGTAATCCGCAATAAAATTGTCGGGAACGCCGACGTTGCCCTGGAGTCATACAATACTCCACTAGACTGGAGAGCAATTTCCAGGTGCTTAACGCTGCATTATGCGGATAAGCGCGACTTAGGTACTCTCGAGTACCAGATGACGTCGCTTGTACAGGGTAACCTGACAATTCAAGAATTTTACCAGCGGGTATATTCACACTTGTCGCTTATTCTAAATAAGCTCGGCTGCATGGATGTCGGCACAGAGGCCATGCATCTGCTTACCCGCACGTATAGGGACAAAGCGCTAGACACGTTCATTCGTGGGCTTAAAGGAGACCTGCCAAGACTCCTAGGAATGAGGGAACCCGCTGATCTCCCTCAAGCCCTCCACTTGTGCTTAAAGCTTGAAAACCAAAATTTCAGGTCTCATTATGCCTTGAGCAATAATAACCTAGCCAGGAAACCACAAGAGTTTCGTCCGCCGCTACCTCCTAGAAGGATAAACAGTGAATTTTATCCCGAATTGGCATACATGCCACAACCAAGGCTGTACGCAGCCACTCCCCCTAGACCTCATCAAGCTGATTACCGAGGCCAGCGTCCGCAGCAGGCCAATAATTATGGCCAGCAACTAAATCAATATTCCCAACCGAATTATCAATTGCAACCAAATCAGTACATCCCACGTCCAAATAACCCACCACCTCGTCCACCCCAAAAACCTCAACCACGACCAGAACCAATGGATATCGATCCATCCCTACGAACCAGAAACCTTAACTACATGAACAGGCCACGCCCCAGTGATCCTACTAACAAAAGACCACCTAACAATAACCCCCCCCCCGCACCTCCTAACAAAATACAAAGAAACTTCCACATTGAACAATCGACTGAACAAGACCAGTACAACCTAAACGATTATAATCCCACTAACCGAGAGTATGAAACAATACTATACTAACGATACCTATAATAATGATAACACCTATAACCATAATAATAGTGAATTAACCCATGAATTCATAGATACAACTGATCTACATTTTTTAGGATGAACCACTCTTCGCTGCCATATATCGAGTGCAGGCTGAAGAGCGGAAACATCGTAAAATTTCTCATAGATACAGGATCAACAAAAAATTACATCCAACCATCCATCGTACCAAAACCTATTAAAAATAAAGAAATTTTTTTTGCAAAATCTATAGCGGGAGACATCAAAATTAAAGAGCACACTTTCTTAAATCTGTTCCACATAAATAAAAAATTAAAATTTTACCTACTCCCCACCCTTCGATCATTTCATGGAATCCTCGGCAATGATAGCCTCAAAGAGCTAGAAGCTGTTATTCACGTCAAAGATAACTTTATGGAAATACAAGGGAATACCAAAATAAAACTAAAACAATTTCAGTCAAAATCTGTTAATAAAATTGAACTCAATGACGATCATTTGTCGACAAATCAACGAAATAAAGTCGATAATTTAGTAAATCATTTTCCAAATCTACTTTCCGAGCCTAATGATAAACTCACATACACTACCAAAGTCGTAGGCGAAATCCGTACCAATAAATACACCCCCGTCTATACAAGATATTACCCCTACCCAATGTCGCTAAAAAATGAAGTCGAATCCCAGATTAAAAAAATGTTAGACGACGGTATTATTCGACCATCAAGGTCACCATACAATTCACCCATTTGGGTCGTCGCAAAAAAACCCGACTCTCAGGGTAACAAACAGTACAGAATAGTAATCGATTATCGCAAGCTTAACGCGATCACGGTAGCAGATCGCTATCCAATACCGCAAATTAACGAAGTACTGTCCCAACTTGGAAAAAATAAATATTTTTCCGTCTTGGATTTGAAGAGCGGATTTCACCAAATCCCTCTCAAGGAATCCGACATTGAGAAAACAGCTTTCTCAATAAATAATGGCAAATACGAGTTCACAAGACTGCCATTCGGATTAAAAAACGCCCCCTCAGTATTCCAACGGGCACTAGACGATATTCTTCGCCACCAAATTGGCAAAATTTGCTACGTCTATATCGACGACATAGTTGTTTTCAGTAACTCTGAAGAAGAGCACGCCCTCCACCTGCAAGAAGTTTTCAAAACGCTCGAAGATGCGAACATGAAAATTCAGTTGGGCAAATGCCATTTTTTCAGGGACTCTGTAGAGTTCCTAGGGTTTATTATATCCTCAAAAGGCATAACAAAAAATCCCGCAAAGGTAGAAGCAGTTGCAAAAATACCTTACCCACAAAATATCAAACAACTCCGCTCATTCCTGGGACTCTCAGGATACTACCGCCGATTCATAAAGGATTATGCTAAGTTGGCAAAACCCCTGACTTTACTCCTAAGAGGGGAAGAAGGCCGCATATCTAAAAACAAGTCAGCTAAAATAAATATAGACTTGAACGATGAGGCAAGAGATGCCTTCAACAAAATTAAAAAAACCCTTACATCTGACGATGTTATACTCCCATACCCTGATTTCAGCAAAGAATTCCATTTAACCACCGATGCCTCAAATTATGCCATCGGTGCAGTCCTTTCTCAAGATCAAAAACCAATAGCACTCATTTCACGAACACTCACCAAGACTGAAGAAGCCTACGCTACGAACGAAAAAGAGTTCCTAGCTATAATATGGGCCCTAAACAATTTTAGAAACTATCTGTACGGCTCAGCAAGAGTCAAAATATTCACAGATCACCAGCCGCTAACGCAAGCCCTTAGCAATAAAAACAACAATTCTAAAATGAAACGATGGAAATCAATTCTGGAGGAGTACAATCATGAACTCCACTATAAACCTGGCACAACTAATGTCATAGCCGATGCGCTATCAAGAATGCCAGGTGAACCGATCAATTCACTATCAGCATCTCAACACAGCGACGAAAGCTCATCGCATAACCTAATTCCATCTGTAGAAACCCCAATAAATGTATTTAAAAACCAAATTTTTTTAAACATAGCCAAAGTCCCAACATATCAATTTAAAATAGTGTTTCCCACTTACCACAGACACATTTTGGAAGAACCTGATTATACCCCCGAAAATTTAAAGAACCTTCTAAAAAGATACCTTAATCCTTCCGTTGTCAACTGTATTAAAACAGAGGAAAGGATTATGGGAAAAATCCAAGAGATTTACCCAATACAATTTAGCAACTACAAAATTCGATTTACACAAATGCAAGTGCAAGATGTCACAAATGAGCATGAACAAGAAGAAATCATTGTAAAAGCCCATAAAAGAGCACATCGAAACTGTCGAGAAAATAAAATCCAAATCCTGGAAAACTTTTACTTTCCCTCCATGACCAAAAAAATAAATAGAATAATCCAACAGTGTTCAATTTGTAAAGAAAATAAATATGACCGAAACCCCACCAAACTCAAATTAGGAGAAACCCCTATTCCACAATTCCCAGGGCAAATATTGCACATTGATATTTACATAACCGAGCGAAATACCGTCCTTACGGCAATAGATAAATTTTAAAAGTATGCCCAAACAAAAATCCTTAGATCGAGAGCCGTAGAGCACGTTAAGGAACCTCTCCGTGAACTACTTTTCCAGTTCGGCGTACCCGTCCTTGAATTCAGCTTCCATTCGATTCATGTTGGAAGATACCCTAAATATACAAATTTTTAAAACACCGCCTTATACAAGTTCCGTGAATGGTCAAGTAGAGCGATTTCACTCGACCCTCACAGAAATAATGCGTTGTTTGAAAGCAGAGCGAAGCTTCACTTCATTCGCCGAACTCCTCGATAACTCCGTCTACGAGTACAATGATACAATCCACTCAACTACAAAAAGGAAACCAATAGAGGTATTTTTTGGTAGAAGAGTTACAACCGACCCAAGCCAATTTGAAAGGGCTAGGGCTGAAAATATAACCGAATTAAAAAATAAGCAGGAGAAAGATCTTGCTTATCATAACAAATCTAGGCACCCTATAAAAGTATATAGTCCGGGAGACACTATCTATGTAAAAATAAATAAACGATTAGGTTCCAAAATTTCCAAACGATTTAAAAAAGAAATAGTAAGAGAAGATCGAAATTCAACCATCTTAACAGAATCCGGAAGAGTTGTACATAAAAGCAATATAAAAAATCAAAATTAAATCTCCTTTTCAGATTCCTCCTTATTTACCCAATAACCGCATCAATAGACATTTACGACTACTCCACTGCGCAACTAGTCACGATAAATGACGGACTTGCTAAAATCCAGAACGGAGCCTTTAGGCTAAAACACGTAATCGACCTCAACAAATACGAACAATTCCTGGCGGACATGTACAGATTCACCTCCTCTGACATATCTAAAGACGCAATCCTGTATCCTATCCTAAAGCACGAATTAACCCAATCCCTTAAAATTTTAGATAACATAAAACCCGTCGAAAAAAAAACAAAAACGATCCATAAACATTTTAGGAACGGCTTGGAAATGCCTTGCCGGAAGCCCCGATCACGAGGATCTGGAGGCAATAAACAGTAATTTTAATGAAATTAATAATAACAATAATAAACAAGTACTAATAAATGAAATTTTTAACGAAAAAATTAACAATATAAGTATGATAGTAAATAATCTGTTTAATAGTATAAGGAAAGACACATACATAGAAAATGAAACAATTACCAATTTGCTAAATAGGATAAGATTAATAAAAGAAGAATTGATTAATATAAAGTACGCCATACAATGGGCAAAGAAAAATATTTTAAACACATTATTGTTAAATAAAAATGAAATCGAAATTGCCTTAGGAAAATTAGAAGATGACGAAATACCATTTAAGAGTGCCGAAGAAGCATTAGAAATATCGAATGTAAATGTAATAAGTCAAAATATGACAATTTTTTACTTGGTAAAAATACCACTAACTACTAAGGAAAATTTTCAAAAAATTATTATCAGACCAGTTGTTAAAGAAAATAAAACTATAATTAATGTTGAATTTGAAAAAATTTTAAAGGGTACAAAGGATACCTATGGAATTAAGAAATTGTGCGATAGTTATAAGAAAATTGAAATTTGTAAGCAAACCCATTTAATGAATATAAGTAATAGTAGTTGTATACCTAGAGTAATTAATAGTTTGAATTCATCATGCACCTTAACGAACGGCCAACATATCCAGGAAATTGAAGAGATAAAACCTGGTATATTACTACTTAATGGCTTCAAAGGCCAAATAGATGCTGACGGAATGCAAAAAAATGTGTCAGGGACACACCTTATTAATTTTCATAATTCAACGTTAAAGGTAAATAATCAATCCTACATTAATTACGACTTGATTCCGCTGCCGGCTATTCCAGCAGTCCTACAACCTACACCAATTGAAAAAAATCGAATCGAATTACTTTCTCTGGAAGCTTTGAAAGAATTCCATATCGACAACATGAGAAGAATAAATATCCTCAAAGCAGCAACAATATCCAACAGCTCACTTTCACTTGGAGCAGTTGCATCCACAACAATTGCCATTATAATTTTTTGCAAATTTTGGAAAAAGCCCAAAACAAAATAATAATATCTCCTATTCCAGAAACTTACCAGATTCCTTTGGCAAATATAAACTTAGATAAAACCCAGGAGCCCCCTAATGATCAGAATACTTACATAAATTTCAACAACCTACCCTATTTTTAATAAACGCTCGAGGACGATCGTTTTTAAGAGGGGAAGTGTTAACATGTAACACGTTAACATTTGCTGATCGCCACTTTGAGTGATCAGCAAAAGCACAATAATAAGAGCGGAAGTGCAGCTTGGGTTGCACAATGTTTCCCACAGCAAAAGCCAGACGCACCGTCAGCAACAGGAAGCCACCGTCAACACGCGCAGCCCAATTTGGCAATTCGGAGAATTAGCGTCAACGATTGGCCGGTGCAAGTAGGTTAGCTTTTAAGTAATTTTAATTGTAAAACTTTAGTCTTAGGCTTGCTGGTTATCAATAAAGGTTGACTACAACCCAATTTTTAAAATATATTTTTTTTGGGATTTACGCATTAAATCCCTTAACTTATATGTTTGAATGATTGTACATTCTCTTAAACTAGACATTGTAATGCGACAGTTAGGTAAGTTATTGAATCCAAGTAAATGATACAAATTTAAAGTAAATGAATTTGAACAGGTTATTGAACCACGACAGCTGTTAGTTAGGCAGGGTGTCCCAACCAATGACCCAACAAACGTATCGGTAGGTAATTGCCCCGCCAACCTTAAATGGATGGATAGAATTTCGGCATTTATTCCATCTTTCTTGGCGTACTGGTTTTTCAACTCATATCTTAGGAAGTCTCTTTCCGCCTTCCTAATTGTCCTCATGCTTGTACTGGTGTTTGTTTTCATGGTTATATTTGCAAATTTTGGTGTCACATTCAATTCTATGCATTGTTTGTTAAACCAAATGTTTGCCTTCGTTGTATGCAATTTCAGTAAACGTCGTTTGTAAACTATTAGTGGACCGTTTTCGTTTAAGTTAAAAGCCTGCCAAGCATTAACTGTTTTATTTTGTTTTGTTGTTTTTCCGACAGGGTGAATGATTGATGTATATTGGAACGATTTTTCGTCATCCCTTGTCAAATTTGGTTTTGAGACAAACCGGTTTCGGCGTTGTGCCATCATCAGTGTCGATTTTCGTTCTGATCTGTTGTGGTCGTTTGTCTTGTATTTATAGTAGGTAGCAGGTAACGTCAGCATGGGTGTCTGTTTGTGTACGTGTGTGCATGTGTTGTGTGTGTACATTCAGAAACGGTGGTGGTTTGCATCGATCGGTTTTTTTGTGGTTGACTGAGGCAGGTAAAAGTTGGTGATTTTTGTTGTTAGACCTTTTTTGCTTGTTTGTTGTTTTTGATCTTTTGCTGTTTTGTGCTTATTTGTCGGTGCGTATGTGTTTGTTGTACCTGAGTGGTTGCTTTGTTTTTTGTAAACCAATTTTAAAGGTTCGAATATTGTGTCGGAAACAGTGTTTGTCTGTTCGTTTATTATTCTACCGTCGAATGTTTTTTGTTTGTAGATTTCCATGTTTTCGAGTACGTTCAGACGTCTGCCTTTTGCTTGTACATGTAGGACCTTGACTGTTTTTTTGATGTTTCCGGGGGGGCATTTATTCTCCGCCGTGTGATTCGCAAAGTTGGACTCTGGTATGATGGTTGGATTCCGTATCTTTTTGTTGTAATCTCTAATGTGTTCTCTGAACCTCGTTCTTACTTGTCGTCCGGTTTGTGCTGGCATTCACAAGTGAGCTTGTATACACCATGGCTGCTAAATGGATCTTCTGAGTTAGTTTTGGTTCTTAGCTTCCGTCCTAAATTGTTCGATGTTTTGAACGCTGTGTTGATGTTGTATTTTCTTTTTTTTTTAATGTGTCAATTATGGGAATGAAAGTATGTGAACTGTATGAAAACTTTTCCTTGCCTCTCAACTGTGCAGTTCTGATATTCCTTCAAAAAACGAGGTGTGGGTGCTGCTAGCTCTTTTTCTTTCAAATTTATCTTTGTAGTCAGCATCTGGAGTTCTTTCTTTAGCAGCCGTTTGATCAAAATTATAGATGAATTCTGTAGGCAGTATCTACTAATAGAGACATTTTGTGGTCAATTTCAATTTTGATACAATTTGGTATTCAGTAAACTGTCTCACATCTCTAGGTTTAAAAAAAGAGTCACAATTTGTCAGCTGGTTCTAGGCAGGTCACAAGCCGAAAAAATATTAGGTTAAAAATTAAAAAAAAAAAAACAATTTTATGTAGAACTCTATAAATATTTCAAAACATAATATCTGATTGACAAAAAATAAAATATAAAATCAAAATAATAAATTGTCCGCGGTCCTGGGTTCGAAAGTGCGTCTCACCCGTTGTACTCGAGACACTTGTCAAATGCTGTACTTAAGGTGTATACAAGTGTGTTTTAACCACATATCATTGGTGAACTTTTTGTGATTTTCTCTTACAGAATACCGAAATCATCTGAGGTCACAAAAGTTGTCTCTAATGAAAAATCTCAAATTTAGTGACTTGAGATGAGACAGACTTACAGAATACAGCTATTAGTGACTTGAAATGAGACAGACTTACAGAATACAGCTATTAGAGTAACTTTGCCAAATATCAGCTGATGGAATGAGTGGCAAAATTTTTATTTTGAGTAGCTTACTTCATTGAGTTTTTGATAAAGTTGAGTGATTCACGGCATTGCGTTTTCATGAAGTTGAGGCTATTTGCCTATTATGATTGTGCAAATTGATCAACTTTAGGGAAATGAAATATTAAATATAACAAATATTAAAATATTGGAATACTTTCATTTTATTAATTGAAAATGTTTTCCAATAGATATTTGAAGATATTTTTATTTCCATAAAATATGCATGCAAGCATCCATTTGACATGGTGGTCTGGCTTACCAGACCCAGGTTGAAGTCCCATCATAGGAAACAAAAAATATTTTTGTCTTTTTTTATTAACATTTGCTATTTTTTTTTAAATAGAAAACGCATTTTAGATTGAAAATAAAACAAAAGAAAATTTTCAACTGGATATGCAAAGCATGCTTTAAGCTATGCAAGGCATGCTTACAAGTATGAAATATTTGATTGCAAAGTGTTCTGCTATACAAACCCTTAATATGCAAAGTAGAAATAGATATCAAATAGCTAAAATATACACACTATTTCAATAATATTATTATAACTTCCCATTTATTTAATTTAATACTACTATATTTCCTAACGAATTTGAATTAAAATTTCAAACAAAAATTCACAAGTCCATAGTTTTCAAAAAAGCCATACCTGCTTCTAGCGGCAATTTGTGTATGTCCAAGGCTGATGGTATCGTTGAATGGATGAAGGATATATGTGCAAACATTTAAATATAGCGAAAACTCATTTGAATGTTCTGAATTCTCAAAGACATAGCGAAAATACAAAAATTCCACATAACACCTTCATCCATGCAATATGAACATTCACACATAAATGCACATGCATGTCCGACAGTAAAGAACAATATTGCCGTTGCAGCTTCTAGTAAAATGCAAGACAAGAACGACTAAATAAATTACTAGTAAAAACGCAAAATCCTTACCATTTTCATGTATTATGGTGTGTAACTTGGCAAGACTATAGCTAGTCGGTTGACTACGCTTTTATTTTACATTTCAGAAATGTCAATAGCATAGAAGTCTTGAAAATATAAAAATTTGCAAAAGGAAGTCATAAAGGTAGTTGGTGCGGGAAAGGGTAAAATTACTATTAGTACAACATTGTTGAGCAAATCATTGGCTCTGCTTCTGCGATTTACTTTTTTAAGGTTTCTCTTCACAAAGCGAAAAAATTTAAAAAACGACATAGACTGCGTACTTTGGCACGTTTGAAGTAAAAATGGCAATTTTGTATGAAATATATATAGAAAATTTTGAATAATAACTTTTTCTTATTTTTATACCTAGTAGAGCTACGCACACAAGGTATATTAACTTTAGGCATAAACGGATCGATATACGTAGATATTGACTTATGTATGTAGGTATATAATGTTCGGTCCCACCCAAACTTAGACTTCCTTACTTGTTTATATCTATTTTTGTTACGCACACCAGGTATACTCGTATTACTTCATTCGGCATAAACGAATCGAGATATATATTTACTACCTGTATATCAAAACGTTCAGGATAAAAAGTTAAATATCCGGGCAAGTAGTTAATACCCCACTGCAAAAGCGAATTTGTATATCTTTTTTGATATTCATACCTTTCATGAACATGAAATGTTTGTACGTATACTGAAATGATCAGGAAGATGAGCAGAGTCGATATAGCCATTTCCGTATCTCGATACGTCTATCTGTCTGTCCGTCTGTCTATTTGAAAGCGAATACGAACTAAAAGTATTAAAATAGACCTGCGTAAATTGGGATGACATAATAGATCACTACTAGGTATATAATGTTCGGTTCCACCCGAACTTAGACTTCCTTACTTGTTATATCTATTTTTGTTACGCACACAAGGTATATTACTTCATTTGGCATAAACGAATCGAGATATAAATTTATTAATGTATGTATATCAAAACGTTCAGGATGAAAAGTAAAATATCAGGGCAAGTAGTTAATACCCCACTGCAAAACCGAAGTTGTATATCTTTTTTGATATTCATACCTTTCATGAACATGAAATGTTTTTACGTATACTGAAATGATCAGGAGGATGAGCTGAGTCGATGTAGCCATGTCCGTATCTCGATACGTCTATCTGTCTGTCCGTCTGTCTATTTGAAAGCGAATACGAACTAAAAGTATTAAAATAGACCTGCTTAATTGGGATGCCATAATAGATCACTACTAGGTATTTAATGTTCGGTTCCACCCGAACTTAAACTTGCTTACTTGTTAGTATAGATTTATAGCATTTGCTGGTCATAAGCCGTAATTTTTATACCCAGCTGTACTTGTACACAGGGTTTATAACTTTGTTTGGATAACGGTTGGTTGTACAGGTATAAAGGAATCGAGATAGATATAGACTTCCATATATCAAAATGCCCAGGATAGAAAAAAAATTTTACTGAGCCAAGTCCGTCCGTCTGTCTGTCCGTTTACACGATAACTTGAGCAAATATTGAGATATCTTCACCAAATTCGGCATGCGGGCTTATTTAGACTCAGAATAGATTGGTATTCGAGCGAAATCGGACGATAACGACGAAATGAGATAACTCGAAAACGAATACCACTAAACTAATGAAATTTGGTAGATGGAATGATTTTATAACGCAAAACACAAGTTCAGTAAAGTTGGAATATGGGCTTGGCAACGCCTACATTTAGAAGAAGCAAATTCAGAAGTTTCTTTATCTCTCTATGGCGCGATATACAACAGGTATATCATCATAAACCTCCTAAGAGATTTTTGCGCCAAGCTTCTCTTCCAATTTGTGGTGTGCCGATTTGAATTTTCCCTACAAATTGGTGGGACCTACAGTTTTTTGCCGACTCCGAACGGCATCTACAAAGGAGACGAATTTTTGCTGAGAAGCCTGTCATGGCAGCAATACACTCGGAGAGTTTGCTAAACCACTGCCAACATATAAAGATGGTCTTGGCATTCTAGGTCGGGTGTGAACAACCACTTTGTTATACGTAGCACCTTGACTTTTGTGAATGGTTATTGCCTCAGCAGGAACAATTGGAAACTGGTTTATTTCAATTGTCATCTGCTCATTTCTCTTATATTGAAAGGCCCTAACAGTCTTCCCAATGGGTGTCCACGAAGGTTCGTTAGGATGGGTCTTTTTCGATCAAGCCATCAAACCAACAGAAGGTTCCAAAAATTTCTTCCACAGTGTTATTGGAACCGATAAATCTAAATCTATCTGCATAAGCTGGCCAGTTGTAGCATTTACCAAACCGTCGCCTGTGTTGACATTCACTGTCATCGTATATTTGGCCGTGGTTTTTAGCGTTGAGACCCTGAGTTTCCGAAGTTTTGAATAGTCTGACCCGTTCTAAGATATTAGCATTTTGGCCACTAACTTCAATTCCTTGAACCACGTCTTTCGCAATTGAGGAAACTGCCGTAGAAGGAATTTGACTCAGTTTAAGGGCATTATAGTTAGCAGATTCCTCGTTTGACCAAAATAAGTGAATTGCTTCGTCGGGAACCTGGTCAAAGTTAACGACTCTATTTGCAGTCAATGATATGTCTTCACTGGTCATAGCCCCGGAGGCCATATTATTCAAAGCAATAGCAAACGGTTGATCCCCACGCTGTGTCATTATTTCATTCAGTTTATAATATTTAAAGAGCTCCCATAATGGCGAGCCGACTAAAACGCTGTAAGCATCGCTTGGATTCGGTGAAAAATCCATCTATCACCTACAGGAGACAATTGAGGCGGCTTTTTCAAACGCCAGCCCCGCCACCTACAAAGTCATAAAAGGGCTCGATCTCTTTTAAAATTGTGTAGCAAATGGGTAAAGTATATTCTCTGCCTCATGTTTAGCGTCTGAATGGATGCAAGCAGTTCCTCAACGGGAACTAAGGGAGGAAGTTTGATGAGCCTAAGGGTGCCATTGGAGTCATTCTCATTGATTTCGGGATCACTATCATTAAGGTTTAATAAATTTATGTCAGGGCTTATTTCGGGAAGCGGCAGTACCCTGAACTCATTGGCAACAATATCTGGTCTATCCATTTCAACTGGTATGAAATTTCCTCCTCCCTTAATTTGTTTAGAACATTTTCGAGCTCCCCTGTTCAAACACGTCATAATTTTTTCGATTTTCCTCTATAGCAATTCGATTTTCTACGCAGGTTACCTCATTATTATTATCTATAATATCCCGTTGTTCATCCCGCCACGGTTGGTAGAGCATTACCATCTCTCTGAAATAATCGTCCCTAGCCGTGTCTGGACTAAACCTTCTGGACCGAACTACACACGGTTTGGTACGTTTCTTTACACTACCATCCCTCAATGGAATTGCTACTCCCCGAACTGAAGAATTTTCGCCTTCTATATCTTCTTCATTATCGGAGTTACCTTGTGCCGTTCTAGCTGATTTTACAAAAGTAAACAAAGCTGCAAAATCAGCTAGACAAACATTATCAAGAAGGGTTTGCCTTTCAGTATAATGCTCTAACAAACCCGCCACAAAAATACCGGTAGAACCTTCAGGAAGATTCTGAAGTTGTGCTCTAGGTTTTACCATCCGCACTCGTTCTTCAGGACGGGAGGTATTAATATATATTTCTGCATTGATAGCTTCCGAAAGATGAAGACCAATGCAACAATAAACTGCGTCTTGGGCGGAAATTTCTGTTCCGGAAATAAATGTATGGCCTCGTATATGCTGAAGTTTCTGCTTGGCTGTGTAGTTTCCAGTATTAACTTCTACCATTGCCTCATTTAAAAGCCTAGAGATGCCCCTATTTGACATATTAATATAATTTATTATGTAGGCACAGCAAGCATATGCATCCAATATGAATTGAATATCCATGTTGGCTCTATGTAGTTCTAAGATAACTGGGTTATAAGCATTAATTGAGCGGTCTTGGAACTTCCTTTTAAGAAAAACTTTATGTTTCATTAAACTTTATCTGAGAGCAAGTAAATAGACATCGAATGACAAATATGTTCTCGTATCAGAGGGAAAAGTTTCAAAATCATTTAAACAGGAAATATCAGAAGCAGTTAAATTAGAATTTAAAAGATTTTGAATCTTTGAGTAGTTTTCCCTTTGTGTTTCTAAATTTTCTATGTCATCTGGAAGTGATAATAAGATTTGGGTAGAAGGCATGGGTGGATATGGTATACCAAATCGGCAAACATGCTGTCCTCTTATTTATCTGGTACAGGATCGGCTATGGTTATGTCTTTGGTACTCAATGAAATTTTCTCAATGACTTATGGATCCATCTGTAGAGACATATTTGTCAATGAAACTAATAACATTCGGAAAAGATTAAGGTTCGCTAAGATCGATCTTAGGAGCGTTCTTCAGCCAATACATGCCATGCACGTGAGGTGAACCCCTTTGTTGGAATTCAACCCGCCAGTAAAACTGCTCAACAAAATGCTCGTGGAAAATACCTCCATTTTCTTTAAGAAGCTTAAGCAACTGACGATAACGATAGTCGAAATATCTAGCGCATGTGACTGCATCTGAGCGAATTAGACGATATCATTCTTGTGTTGATAAATTATTGGCCTCTTCTTCAGAAATAGTTCTTGAGTCCACAGTTTTAGCCAAAATAGCCAGTAATTCGATCCAATGAGATTCAGCTTCAGACAACGTTATAAAAAAGGTTGGATGGCCGAATTGGCGGATCATGGCAATTGCCTTTTTTTCACTGCCTCCCAGTGAGCTGGGGAAGATCTAACACCTTTAAGAACTCTATATCCATTGTCATGCTGGATCAAATTCTGAAAAAAATTTTCATTCAAAACATTTTGGGCCGTAACTCAATTGCTTCCAGAAAACTTTCGTAGGCAAATCGATGTACTCTTCTTAATCTGAAGCAATTCTAACTTTATGTAATTACAGAAAAGCTTAGGAATAGGCCAAGCCCTTCTATCGTAGCGGCGAATCTCAAATCGAACAATCTTGCTGTATGTCTCTGTACAAGTTCGCTTCTGCCCAGCATAAGTACTTGCAAATGAAAGTTCTTCAGAGTTGTTGTCTTGAATGATATCCAGGGGTCTTTGGCCTTCACCTGGTGCAGTTATCAAACGATTTATGCCCATATTTTCTACTGGAACATTATCGAGAAGAGTCTCGAGCCCACCTGGGTTTATTTCTTCAATCGCAGGTTCTAAGGGGGGACATCTTCAATAGATGCAACAAATGGAATTTCTTCATTATCACCCAAACCTGCAACCCACTCTTCGTTAATGTATATTGTCCTCTTGATATAATGGATTATTAACTAAATATCGCAAGGCTTCCATAATTTTCGCAAGACGTATGGTATTAGTCATATATTCATGATTATACTCCATACGTCTTCTTAAATGGATTTGCTCTTGATCGAATGATCTTGGGAGGGAAGTAACAATTTCGTTAACTGAAATAGGAATGTTAATAACTGCCCCCTTAATTTCATTAAGAAGTGTATATATAGTCCGTTTGTACCTCTGCTTTTCTCGTCATACTTGCAAAAAACTAAACAAAAAAAAACTATTATTAAATTCATGAGCAAGTGTAGCTATTGTGCTAGTTCTAAAAATTATAAATAAAATAAAGTATTTCCTAATATCTTAAACATAGCATAAAACAACAAAAATAATACAACAAAACCAACATAAAAATACGAATTCAATATGCCAACATCGTCTACTAGTGCATCTCAAACGGTCAAGCGTCGTCTAAGCAGAGATTCGCCAACCGTTAAGGCAGTGTAATTGGACAGTGAAGTTACTCTTTCTGATGTTTTCGTGCAAATAAAAGAGTTGGATGAGAAGGTGCAGAGACATTTGGACCAAATTTTGACGCTATTTGAGAGTGTCTCTGAGAGACTGACTGAGTTGGAGGCCAAGCTGTGTAAAATAATAGACGATGACTTTAGCACGCTGGCATCTAGAGGGTCTGAGATGTCAACTCGCATTGCTACCCTTGAGACGAATATGCGTAAGGCAGAATGTGACATTGTTAGCCTACAACAACAGCTGGCCAATCCTACCCCACAAAAAATCATGCCCGACTTCAGTGCTGATGCTGGTGGTTTTGGTGTGCCGTATGCTGAGGGTGAGAACCTCAAGTTTATATACAATCAAATATGTTTTCGATAGATTTCTTATCACCTCAAGTGCGTGATATATTCCGTACACGGCCCTCTCCTACAAGTCTCAACAGTGCAATCATAATCAAATTTCACTCGCCGATTGATCGCAACGGCACACTTCGTGCTTTTACTGAGTATCGTAGAAGAACCAAATCTAGCATCTCACTCTGGGCACTCGGGATTGAAGGTAACTGGCACATTTTTGAGAGTCTCTCGAAAGAGAATCGACAATTGCTTCAAGACGCTATCAAGTTGCGAAGACATGGAAAGCTTGCATCCCTGTATACGTTTCGTGGGTGTGTGCAGGTCAAAAAAGAGAAGGGGAAAGACAGCGTATCAGCGAAAATTACAAACCCAGATGAGTTGGCGAAGTTTTTATAAATATGTGTTCTATTTGTTAGTGTTATGTTTACTCTTCGTTTTAATTTTTGTTTTTATTTTTATTGTTATTTTTGTAAAGTTAGCACATCTTAGTTTCTTCTCTTCTCTTTTTTCCTTAAAATTTTACTTTGTTGTCTTGAGGTTGCTTTTGTTTAATTTTATAGCACTGTGTAATGCTTGTTAACAACAACAACACCACAACATCTAGCGTTGATGAGTGTAGCCCGGCGATGATAAATATTTTGTGCAACCAGCAGGAAGGCCTAAAAATTGTTTACTTCAACGCGCGGAGTCTAAATAATGAAAAAATCGACATGGTGAGAAGGGTGTTTGAGTTTTCAGCTGTCGACGTTATATGTGTATCTGAAACATGGTTTAGGCATGATGTCAGTGATGCGCACTTCGCCATAAACAACTTTAAATTACTTAGATCTGATAGGATAGGCAGAAAAGGTGGTGGGGTTGCCATATATGTTAAAAATCACTTAAAAACAAAATTTATTGCTCAGTCAACAGGGAATACCGTAGAATATTTGTTTATTAAGTTGCACGCCCGTTCGTCCAGAACCCTGTTGTGCTGTGTATATAATCCCAATAAATGTGGTCGTTTGTGTGACATTTTCGGTTACTTGTCCTCTGTTTCTACTGACTATGACAATATTATCGTTTGTGGTGACTTTAATATTAATTTTCTACGCTCAGATAGTTACAGTTCTCGGTTAGTAGAAGCTGTGTCTGGTGTTGGTTTGTCTTTTGTGAATTTACTGTACCCACAAGGTACGGAAATAATTGTTGTCCAAGCCTACTTGATTATTTCATCGTATCCGGCATTTCCATTGTCTTAATATTTGACCAAATATCGTTTTTATCCGATCATGACTTGATTTTCTGCACACTTGACATTCATCTCGACAATGGAAATGAGCCTGTCAATGCCTACAGTTTTTTAGACTATCGATCCTTAAGTATTTTTAAATTGATACGAAATGAAACCACGCAAATTATAAGGCATGAAAAGCAGAAATATTTCGGTAAAAGGCTTTGCCGTCCCTACCTAATAATGTCTTGTGGCGTAACCTGAGAACCTTGCGTGTTCGTGTTCGTGATAATCCCGTGTGTACCATTAACCCTGATACCTTAAATGAAGCCTTTGTTAACTTTTCTCCCTCCCCATCGCCCTGTCCACGAGCTCCTACTCCCAATGCCATAGGTGAGGATGACGTCCCCATTAAATTTATAAGAACCATCCTGCCATATATATTGCCCACCCTCACGCACATCATAAACCATAGTTTCACAGCCTCTTGCTTCCGTAATGCATGGAAAGTCGCCACTTTGCTCCCTGTAGCCCTACTGCCATGTCAATGAATACAATCTCTTATCGCGTTTCCAGTCAGGGTTTAGAGCCAAACACAGTTGCTCCACAGCCATGGTTAAAATACTTGATGACGTTAGACTTGATAAAAAGTACTTAACATTGCTTTGTCTGCTGGACTTCTCGAAGGCCTTTGATTCTGCTGACCATTACCTGCTTTGCTTTTGGAAACGTTATTTGGCTATGGTGCATCTGCGGTGCAACTGATGAAGAGTTACCTGACCGGCAGGTCCCAGCGTGTGATGGTTGAAAATAACTATGAACTATGAATCGTCCACTGTTATGTGGTGTACCCCAGGGCTCTATTCTGGGGCCACTACTATTTAATGTTTTTGTTAATGATGTACTCTCTAAATGTAAATATGCTAGCATTCATGCTTGTACGGATGACATCCAGCTTTATTTATCCAGTCCTCTTGATCAAACAATTAATATGGCAGCCAACTTTAACGAGAATTTATCCTCTATCAATTCCTGGGCGTCACAAAATGGCCTACGTCTCAAGGTCGATAAGTGTTATGTGTTACCTATTTGTAAGAAGCGCCTTAATGCCGCAGATGTCCCCCCCTTGTTTATTGGAAATCGCGCTATTAAATTTGTCTCGAAGATAACCAATTTAAGGTTTATTATAAATAGTGATCTTACGTGTGCAGACCATATAAGTGCCACTGTTGGAAAGTTATACTATAGTTTACGGAGTATGCGAATGTCTGCCCAGTTTACTCCAGTTGGCATAAGACGAAAGCTTGCCATACAGTTAATCATGCCCATCATTCTCTATGCAGAGCTGGTGTATAGCAAGCTGGACTCTCAGTCTGCGCATAAACTGGATTTGGCTTTCAACCACGTCACGCGCTATGTGTTCTGGTTAAATAGATTTGAACATATCTCATCGTGGAGGACTAGGTTACTAGGCTGTGAACTTTCTGAGTATCTCAAAGCTAGAAACTGCACCTTTCTCTGCCACCTCACAAAGGATAAACAACCAAGTTACCTCTATGAAAAACTAATATTTCCTAGGTCAGTTCGCTTATATGACTTGATAGTGCCGCAATACAACTTCCTCTCTTCTACTAGGCTATTCTTTATCAATGCTATGGAACTCGATTCCTGCCACAGTTCGTAAGAACCTGAACAAAAGCAACACTAAGACAATTCTAATAGATTATTTTGGTAATACTTACTCTTAACCCATAGTGTTATAAACAAGGTGAAGTAAATAAAAAGAGACAGAAAACGTACGCTATCTGAAATGGTACGGGTGTATTTTCCAGGTACGCAGGAGGGTAAAATCTTAAAGAATTTTTACCCGTTTTTATAAAAAAGGAGTAAAAAAATTACACATTTTCTAACATTAACAATAGCAGAAATTTTGTTTTGTATTTTAATCTAACGTGAAGAATGAACAGGTGATCAAACGCGAGAGGTGAAACGGGTCACATCCATGAATAAGCCATTGACTGGTACTTTACTACCTTTTACGACTCTTGAATGCTTTCCTGCCTTTCACTCTAGTATGGAAAATTTTACAATTAAAATATGTAGCTTTACAGAGGCTTCTCGGCTGGAATCGATCCAAATGGTTTCTTACTAAAACAATTTCAAGAAAGGTCTGCGGAGGTGGTAGATCTTGTTCTGAGTCGATTAAACTGTATTTAGCTCCAATCTTTGGCGGAAACTTAAGAACATACCACCACAAATTGAATAAGAAGCTTCTCCATAAAAGTTGTCACACTTGCCTTATTATTACTTATTACTAGAGCTCTTGATAATAGACTAACCGAATAGTCGATTAATCGATTTGAAGTATTTGTGTGAAAAAGTAATCGATTATCACTAATCGACTAGTCGACTAGTTGTTTGCATTCGACTAGTTGCGTTTCTTATTGACAATGAGTGTTCTATTCGCATGGAACTGAGTTCCATCACCTTCATAAACATGCGTTGCAACTAGAGAAAATGTTGAATTTTTTATTTTTATTTTAAAAATTGTATATATCAACCGGCAGTATTGGATTAGTCGAAACCGAAAATTTGTTATTCGATTTTCAAACAGCTCAATAGTTGATATTCGCCTAATCTGTTAGTCGGATAATCGATTGTAAACAAAAGCCCTACTTATTACTTTTTTGTTTTGTTTTATAATTCTTTCGTTGTTTGCCGTATTAGTAGAAGATATTTCTGACTCACTTTTCACATCATCTTTTTCATATATAAAGCGTCTTTTGAAAATTTGGCTTTGTGAGGTACTGTTAAGCGCATCATCAAAGATGCAGGATGGGGCGACCATATCCTCTGCTTGTGTATGAATCGGAATCGTTGCAATATTTGGGCCCTGTAAGATGAAAAAATTTGCTTTTCTATAGGCCTAGATACATTTTTTTGTAAACAAATTGAACTTATTTCATAGCGATATGAACAATGAAAGAATTGATTTTACGCGGGCCTTACTAGTGTTAAGTCAGTTACTGTATTAGGTGAACACTCCTTAAAACATTGCAGAAACCTACAGTTTTGTGATATCATTGAAGGATATCTCTAAAGAAAAATTGCCTTTTTTCGTGAAAATATCTTCCACGATATGATTTTACTGAACTTTGCTTTCAAGAACTACCAAAAAAGCTATGATCCCAAAATAGGACCGTTGACCTCGTATATTTATATAAAAAATAGTAGTAAAATAGTAATAAATTTATGTGCTAAAACGTACTTGTTTTACACAAAAAACAACACTTTTGCGGATACAACATTTGCTCCACATTTTCAGATAGCCGAATGACAGAACAAAGAAGAATTTCGAGCATGACAAGTGACAGCTTACTTCACCTTGTTGATTACACTATGCTCTTAAGCTAACTTCTTTTAAGCCTGCATGTGTACTGGGTTTTTGACATTTTTGCTATTATTTCCTACTGTTGTACTAAAAAAGAATTTATATTTCTTATTGTACTAATGCTTTATAATAATAAATGAAATGAAATGAAAATGAAAATGAAATGAGCTCTGACCTTGGTATCCCAAAGGACGAATGGTCATAAAAGGTAATCTTGGCATTATTAGGCGTTCCTCTAAATGCGTAAGATCTTTTAGGCATTCTGGGAGCTCAGGAAACCCTAAACCATAAGCCAAGCATATCTTTGGAAGGGTGTTCCTTTTAATTGCGTTTCGGCAAGTAGCGCAGAATTTATAGCTACCACCTTCAACGGGAAATTTATCGGATAAATAAAAGGCAGATGCAACATCTGGATGACTTTGGGAAATTATATTAAAATTTAACGGCTGTACTTGGTATGGAAACCATAACCCACCGAAGGGGCAGCCCTTCTTAATATTCCCAAAATATGTTTGTCGAAAATCTGCCAATCCTAAAAAATTTAGTATATCTTCGTTCTCCCGACCCTCATTTTCTCTCATTGAGCGATTTCTATCTGCCGGTTGTTGTTGTTGTTGTTGTTAACAGTGCTTCGCCCGGCAAAATGGGCTCGATCACTCCAAATTGTCATCAGGCTCTTCTAACGGAAGTCCGAGGAAACGCGCAGTTTCCACAGGGTTTGACCAGAGTGATGTAGGTGTTAGAAGAGTGGGTTCAACTGAACAGGAGAAGAGATCCATGGTATCATGAGGGGTCATACCACATACAGGGCATGTATTTGGTATGTTGGGGTTCAGTCTGGATAAGTAAGAGTTTAACCTGTTACAATATCCAGAACGAAGTTGTGCCAGTATGACTCTAGTCTCCCTCGGAAGTACACGTTTCTCCTCAGCCAATTCAGGTGGTTGATATTAATAACGGGATTCACAGGCCGAGATCTGAGAGATCTGTCTACCGACTCGGTGTGGAGGTCATTTAGAGCCCGTCTATGGTTCCGCAGATCAAACGGCAAAGAGATGTGATGCCGGATCTCATCGTAATGCTTACGGATATGTCTGCTTATGTATCTGGGGGGCGGTGCTACATCCAAAAGATGTCGGTTTGGATGACTAGGTTTATGACAGTTCAGAAGGAACTGTCTACTCAAGAGTTCCGCGTGCTCTTGAACATTGAGCAATTTTGCCTCTTGATGGAGGTGAGACTCAGATGACATAAGCAGGCATCCCGTAGCAGTTCTGATGGCGGTGTTTTGGCAGACTTGCAATTTCCTCCAGTTGGTGTCAGAAAGATTGGGCGACCATATAGGCGCAGCATAGTCAATAACCGGCCGGCCAATAGCCTTATATGTAGCAAGCAATGTTTCTTTGTCTTTTCCCCAAGTACTGCCGGCCAGTGACTTGAGGATCTTATTGCGGCTCTGTACCTTTGAGGCTATTGCGGTGGCATGACCAGCGAAGGTGAGGCCGTTGTCAAATGTCACACCCAAGATTTTTGGGTGGTTGACAGTAGGTAGAGGTACTCCCTCTACGTGGACATTTAACTCTTGCCCCATCTGTGCATTCCATGTAGTAAACAGGGTCGCCGTAGATTTAGTCGGAGACAGGGTCAGATTACGCTCGGTGAAGAAGCTGGACAGGTCATGGAGGTAACTGTTGATTCTAATACAGAGTTCATCAATGGAGGGACCCTTGTCCGAGGCCATTATCGTGCAGTCGTCCTCTGGTGGGGGGGGGGAAATAAAACAAAAGGGGAGAGAGAACACCACCTTGCGGCACCCCTTGTTTTATTCTTCGTGGTCTAGATTTCTTGTTCCTAAATTTGACTGTTGCCTGTCGACCATTGAGGTAATAAAACAAAAGGGGAGAGAGAACACCACCTTGCGGCACCCCTTGTTTTATTCTTCGTGGTCTAGATTTCTTGTTCCTAAATTTGACTGTTGCCTGTCGACCATTGAGGTAATTAGCGGTCCACCTCTTAAGGCCGGCAGGGAGCGGTGTCTCATCCAGATCTCGGAGGAGTGTGGCGTGATTGACCGTGTCAAATGCATTTGACAAGTCAAGTGCCACGAGAACCGTTCTATGGTTTGGTGGATGTTGATTCAAACCGTTGTAATGGCGTTCAAAGCGGATGTCGTGCTATGATTTTTGCGGAAATCATGTTGATGATCGGCCAATTTTAGATTTGTAACGAAGTAAGGAAGCAGAATGGACTCTAGTAATTTCACTACCGGCGAAAGGAGGGATACCGGACGATAAGACTCTCCTAGGTTCGCCGGCTTCCCTGGTTTTAATAGGGGAACTACAATCGCTTGTTTCCATATCTCAGGTATAACGAAGGTAGTTAAAGAGAGATTAAAGAGTGCCGCTAAATAACTCTGTCCTTCGTGGCCAAGGTGTTTGATCATCTTCATGGCGATTCCGTCGGGTCCGATGGCTTTTGAGGGTTTGGCCTTCATTATGGCTTCCTTAACCTCTGCGACTGAGACGGCAATGGGCGCAGTAGAGTGTTTGTGTTTGCGCGCAAGTCGGAAGGCTCTTCTCTTAGTCCTATCCGCAGGTGGATGCAATATAAACAGCCGGCAAAAGGAGCTCGCCCATTTCCTGGCGTCCGATTTGACGATGTCGCCGAAAGCAATGGCGACCTTGTCTTTGTGTTTGGTCGGATTGGATAGGGCCTTGACAGTCGACCATAATTTGCCGACTCCGCCGGAGAGGTTGCATGTCTCGAGGTGTTGTTTCCACTTGGTCAGCTTGTGTTCGTTGACGATCCTACGAATTTCCGCATTGAGATCTTTTATTCTGGAATCTGCGGGATTGATGAGTCTCACTTGGTCACGTTCTCTTGCCATCGCCGCAGCTTCTGCCGGGAAATTCGGACGAATTTCTGGTATTCTGCCAGCAGGAATAAAGCGGCATGAGGCTGAATCAATGATCTTGCGAAACTCTCTTTTGCCTTTGCGTACGTCCGTAGGAGTGGGTAAGGCAGCGAAGGAGCGCTCTGTATATTCAGTAAAGCGGTCCCAGTCCGCTTTGGTGAAGTTGATGTATGTTATTTTATCAGTCGTTATGAAGTCGGTCGGACGTTCAACAGAGACTAAGATGGGTAGGTGGTCTGAAGCTAATGTAAGCATCGGTCGCCAGATGACAAAGTTGATAAGGCCCACGCTCGTTATGGAGATGTCTGGCGAACTGTGACAGTTACCTGCCACCCTGGTGGGGGCACCTCCATTGACTGTACAGAATGCTGAGTTATCTATTTGGTCTGCAATTGCGTGTCCTCTGCTGTCTGCTGGCAAGTTGGAGTGCCAGAGATCGTGATGCGCGTTGAAGTCGCCTAGGATTAGACGGTTATCGCCCCTTAGCAACGCACTAATGTCGGGATGATAATCTCTAGGACAACATGTGACAGGAGGAATATAGATGTTTATGATTTGCAGGTCGGCGTCTCCTGACCGGACTGCTATGCCTTGGCATTCTAAGGTAGAGTCCCTGGGTCGACGTCAGGTGAAAATAGATTATATTGTACAGAGTGATGTGTAATAAACGCAAGGCCACCCCAAGACCGCTGGGACGGTCTTTACGATGTACATTATACCCATCACAAGATCGTAAGTCCGATCTCGTGTTCAGTTTTGTCTCTTGTATCGCGGCGATTTTGATGTTGTGCATCTTCATAAAGTCAGTTATCTGCGCGATCTTTCCAGCTAATCCGTTACAGTTCAGCTGCAGAATTTTGAAGTGTGTAGGGGGGAGACGGGGGACATACTAGGCGTGAGGGACGGATGCGTTTGCCTAGGTGGAGGTAGGCTAAGGCCTAAACTATGTCGCAGTCTAGAGTTGACAGCGCCAAGGCCGATGTTGTCTGGCGTGGAGGGCGGCTGTGTACTGCAACAGGGGGCTATGAACGAATCCGTCCAGAGGCTACCGTTTGCGAGCCCAGAGCACATAAGGGTGTGACACAGCCCAATGCAATTGTTGCACTTGACCGATGTCGCAGGCGTATATAATCTTTGCCGACAAACGGTGCACGTGGTGAAAGGTACTAGGAGGTGGTGTTCCTGACCCACGTGCAGGCTGGAAGCAGGGGGGGAAATTAGGGGCAGAGACAGAGGGGACTGACGCTCGGCGATGCTCATATCTGAACTATTCCGGAGGGGATAGGAGTGTTGAGCGGCCGTGTGAGATGGAGACGCTGGTGTGCGTGAGCGACAGTCGGGAGTGGGTGAGGCAGGGATGGCAGCGGTGCTGCCAGTCGTATAGACTGAGCCACTATTGTGACTATTGGAAGTAGGTAGAAGCGGTAAGGGAGTGCCAGAGTGGCGACTACCGCGGGACGTCCTTGGACGTGTACAGCAAGGTGCCTCAAAAGTACTAAAGAAAGTACGGGGTCTGTGAATGGCAGGGTTAAGCCCTGAACATCCAGATTTATGTAACCATCTCTTACACTTGGCGCATTGTACCGAATATGACCGTTTAATATAGATTTTCTTCTAGCAAACGCAGCAGATCCAGTCTCTTGGTCCAGGATTGGGTTCGACCCCAGCCCGTAACAAGAGATAATGGAGCAACCCAGCTGCAAGTGTTTGCTCCGAGGATGACAATTTAAGGGTGGGACGGGACAGATTGGACAGGGTTACACTGAAATAACAGCCCTTGGCCGGGTAGAAAAACCCGGGTCATTCCGGTGCGATAGAACTGGCTGTTGTGGGAATGCATTGCCTTTCATTTTCATTTCGTCTATTTTGTAAATTAACTCTATGACGATGTACTCGGAATTGACTTTGACGGCTTCATCTAGAGCTTTCTACCCGAGCTCTTCAACGGACAGTTCTACGAGCAAGAGTATTTCTTTGTTGTTCTAGGTGCCTATTCCATGGATTTCTGCGGCGGGATCGGTGCTCACAAGTATTTCTACTTTGCTCTATGAAGCGAATTTCAAAGTTTTCGCGACGGACTCTATGTTGCTGTGAATTGATTATTCGCTCAGCTGAGCAAATCTCTGCATTTCCATGGCGAGATCTACTTTCTGCAGTATTTCTAATTTGCTCTATAGGCGAGTTTCTAAATTTTCGCGACGGACTCTACGCTGAAATGTGTCCCTATTGCGCTCAGTAGAGCGTACTTGGGAATTTTTGCTGCGAGTTCTGCGGTCTTATGTATTTTGGGTTTGTGCAAGTGCTCTATATTCTTCCTCTCCACGAAGTACGTGCATTCGTCTCCTAGCTGCGACGCGTCTAAGATTACCAGACTTTCTACTTAGCTTGGGCATGGTTTATGAACTATATGTATATGTATGGCTAAAGGTAACTTGATGTGAAATGTATGCATATAAAATATTTATCAATTTTGTTTTACTTTATTCAACCTTTTGGGGATTTTCTGGTGATGGTGGTAATTGGGTCCTTCCTCCGTCTGTACTGTAAGCTTTTTTGATGGATTTCGCTTCTTTCAAACTGCTTCCACACAATTTTGATAATAACGCGAACAAAAATCACTCCTTTAATAAAATAAATAAATAAAATAAAGGCAACGCTGAGATCGAATGCAACAAGGAGTGTATGTGAACACTACAGCGAGTTGAAGAGGGAAGCGAGGCGGCTTTTCCGGGCGAAAAAAAGAGAGGCAGAAAAGCGTGAAATAAAGGAGCTTGAGATGCTGGCCAACGGGAATAATGCCCGAAAATTCTATCAAAAAATTCGGCGAATGACAGAAGGTTTTAAACCCGGGGCAAACTCCTGTAAGAATGAGAACGGCGACCTAGTGGCCGATGTTCAGAGAGCACTCAGAATATGGAGGGATCACTTCTCTGCCCTTTTAAATGGACAAACTGAGCAAGAACCCAGAGATGATGTCGAACCCGAGCCCACAATCGAAGATGAGGGAATTGACGTTCCACAACCCGACTATAATGAAGTGAGAATAGCAATATCCCGATTGAAAAACAATAAAGCAGCTGGCGCTGATGGTTTGCCTGCTGAGCTATTCAAACACGGAGGCGAGGAGCTGGTAAGGCGCATGCATTAGCTTCTATGCAGAATATGGTTGGATGAATGCATGCCTGAAGATTGGAATCTAATTGTTCTCTGCCCAATCCACAAGAATGGCGATCCTGCAAACTGCGCCAACTATCGCGGAATCAGCCTTTTGAATATCGCATATAAGGTCCTATCAAGCGTATTGTGCGAAAGACTGAAGCCTGATGTGAACAGACTGATTGGACCTTATCAGTGTGGCTTCAGACTTGGTAAAGCTACCATCGACCAGATTTTTACAATACGCCAAATCTTGGAAAAACCCCGTGAAAAAAGAATCGACACACATCATCTCTTTGTTGATTTTAAAGCCGCTTTCGATAGCACGAAAAGGAGCTGCCTATATGCCGCTATGACTGAATTTGGTTTCCCCGCAAAACTTATACGGCTATGCAAAATGACCTTGAGCAACACCGCCAGCTCGGTCAGAATTGGGAAGTACCTCTCCGAGCCGTTCGAAACTAAACGAGGTTTCAGACAAGGTGACCCCCTATCGTGCGATTTCTTTAATTTAATGCTGGAGAAAATAATACAAGCTGCAGAACTTAACCGCGCTGGAACAATATTTTATAAAAGCGTGCAACTGTTGGCATATGCTGGCGATATTGATACCATTGGCCTTAACAACCGCGCACTCCAAATTAGAAAAAGAAGCGGAGAAAATTGGATTGGTTGTGAACGAGGGCAAAACGAAGTACCTTCTGTCATCATGCAAAGAGTAAGCGCATTCGCGCCTTGGCAACCAAATCACTGTTGGCAGCAATAATTTCGAAATAGTAAAGGACTTCGTTTACCTTGGAACCAGCATTAACACCAACAATAATATTAGCCTAGAAATCCCACGAAGAATTACTCTTGCAAACAAATGCTACTTCGGACTGAGTATCCAATTGAAAAGTAAAGTCCTCTCTCGACGAACGAAAATAACACCCTACAAGTCACTCATCGCACCCGTCCTGCTATATGAGCCAGAAGCGTGGACACTAACAACATCTGATGAGGCGGCTCTGGGAGTATTCGAGAGAAAGGTTCTTCGAAAGATTTGTGGACCTCTACGCGTTGGCGACGGCGAGTACCGAAGAAGATCTAATGATGAGCTGTATGAACTTTACGCAGACGCCGACATAGTTCAGCGAATTAAAACACAGCGGCTTCGCTGACTAGGCCACGTAGTGCGAATGAGCGAAGATGCTCCAGCCCAGAAGGTATTCTTATCGGCACCCGCCGGTGGAAGCAGCGGAAGAGGGAGACCACCACTCCGATGGAAGGACCAAGTGGAGACCGATTTGCGATCCCACGGTGTTTCCAATTGGCGCCAGTTGGCGCAACGAAGAAACGAGTGGCGAGCTATGTTGGACGGTCAAAATCGCCTAGGCGGTTAGATGACCATTTAAAGAAGAAGAAGAATAAATGTTTTTCTTCGAACTTTTTTGTAACGTTTTGAAAAAAACCTGTTTGAATTTTGAGCACAAAAAAATAACACTAATCACTCTCTTTAAATAATTAGTCTTTAGTTTATGTTATATAAGTAATTAATATTCCGCTTTAGCACTCTTTTAATTTACACATATATTTATTAAAACTTTTTTTGGTTTTTTTAATGTTTTGAAAAAAAAACGCGTTTGAATTATTAAACGACCAAACAATACTGAACTAAAATGGTACCTTTTACTCAAAATATTGGGTCGCTCGTTAAACGTTTCCACATAGATATTTAACAGGACAATGGTTACGAAAAATTTTAATTCCTCAGTTAACAAAAGCCTTATTATTATTTATTATTTACTACCTGCTACTATGTAACACACAGTACTATTGCAGCAATGCGTTTTTGGTTATTGCATAGACAGGTAAAAACAACCCTTAAGGCCGGTTTCACCAACGCAACTAAGACTAAAACTAAGTCGTGACTTAAGTTAAGCACAGATTCGAGACTAACTTAATTTTGGGTTTCACCAATTGAGCGACTAAATAATTTTGAACACAACAACCCGATCAGCTGTTTTATGCATAGTAGTATTTTTTCATACTAGACAACTCTGCGCATCCCAATACCCCAGTGCGAAATGGGCATGTATGGCCATACACGAAGGAATGTATTGATCTTACACCCATTTCTCGTTAGTTGGAAGGTACTTAATTTAGCGCTTAATTAAAAACGATAGTTTCATAATGGTTGCATGCTAGAATATAAGCGTTCACATTCATCTACGCATACGCCGTTAAAGTCATGCTTGACGAATTTTCCGACTGGGACATTGTACAAAACAAATTAGGAGCATTACTGACATTTAGGTTTTGAACGGTAGCAACACTGACTTAGTCGAGAATAAGTCAGCTCGCAGGCTGACTAAGTTGTGGCTTAGTTAAGTTAGATGGTGAGACTGAAAAAGTGAAAAACTCGACTTAACTGAGTTAAGTCGAGCTGGTGAAACCGTCCTTGGTGTGCAATAATCTTTTTAGTACAATAGCACTTGCGTGTTTATGTTTATTGTTCTGTTATATCTTTATTTAAAAATAAACAGTTTTTGTAGGGAAATCCCCATATCTGAAGGAAAACTGCGTTATAGCCTCGGTATCCTTTTTGGTTCTTTTAAACGAAAATGAGTCCAGGATAGAACCATATACATATGTGTTATTACGCAGCCTTTTAACACCATTAACCACACAAAACAAACAATAACAATAACGAACTTAGACTTCCTTACTTGTTTTATTTAATTTTTGTATATATATATGTATATATCTGGTGATCTACTTTGAATTTCTTCATATTAGATGTCCCGGTACTGGAACCTGGGACCTTCGGTATGGTGGGTAAGAATTGTATCCAATATACAAGCCTGGCCGCCTAGCAAAGTACCTATAAAATTCCTATATTAAAAATTTTGCCGAGTTGAATTTAACTCTACCCCGTCAATGAATACCCCCAATATGAATTGAAGTTGGAAACTAAGATTTTTGTCAGATTTTAATTTTGTCGATTTGTGAAAGATATTATTTTATTTATGAATAAAATTGTTATTGTTGCATTTATTACGACACATTTTTAGGACAGATTTCGGTGTTGCGACTGTGCGTAGGAATGGTTTTTGTTTTTGTATCATGGTAGCTGGTGGACAGCACAAGCATTAGAGGGGTGATGTAAGGACATGTGTAGGTATTTATGTGTGATTATGCGCATACGTTTGGTTGTTTTTTGGACAAATCTATGTACACAAATATGTGCGTGCGCAGTAGCTTTACGCATGCACACTTTTTGGTGGATGATGTGGGAATATGAATGTGTGATTTGCCGACGGCAAAATGCATTAATAACTTATTGATACAATATTCACATGCATATTTAATTTTTTATGCAATTGTATTATCTTCATGTAAAATCCTAGTCCCTATATTTATTTTCAATAATTCAAATTTATTTAAAATGCAATTGCTATAAAACAAATTTTTTGATTTAGATCAAATTCTTATGTTTCTGTATTAGGTACCACTTAATCATTTTTTACAGGAATTAAATGAACATTTTGAACTTTGTTTTCGTTTTACCAAAATATTAAAATTTTGAATTAGATACATATGTACCTCTTCTTTACCTTTAACCAATTTATTAGAAATGGAAAGCCAAATTTACAGCCTTAACAAAAAAAATTCAACAAAATCAGTCTATATTTAAATTATTGTAATAAAATCTTAAATTCCATACCTAATGAAATTTATCAAAACGAAAAATATCCCTACCTATATAAATAATATACCTACGACTATAATTGCAAAATATGCTATTTAAACAAATTATTAAAACAATGAATCAAAGGCTGACCAGAATACCTATTGGAAATTAAAAAACCAACAATTTTTTAATCAAGGGCGGAAGTCATAAGTATATGTAGATTCAGGATCGGAAATTTCGAATTAGCATTTTATAGCATTAATTACATTTGTGCATCAAAAATATATTCCTGTAAAATACTTGCATTTTTTGGCAAACGAACGTCAAAATTCACGGTCATCGCATTAGCTTTTTTGGTTTACTTAGTTCCCACTCATAAAGTACAAACTTTAGCTCAAATAATTTGGAAATATTAAGGAAAAAGCACAAAGAGGAATCGCTGAAACCCTAATAGAAAACATCGAGTGCATCGAACATACGATTAAAAATTCTGCCGATTCGCAGATGAGAGGATAGATGGGTCTTATTCATTACTATCTTTGTTTATACATGCTCTTTGCTGGTAGGACGCGTGAATTCCAAGGTTAGAGCACAGGTTGCGGACAATTTTTCATCTTGACTTTTTTTTGGATTTATTAAATTTTTAAGGGAATTTTTTTTTCTTGGAGTGAAAAACCCCAAATTTTTGCAAAAAACCCCCAGGAAATTACTTAAATTTACCGAAACAAAATATAAATACTTTTATGAATTTTTTTAAGAAGTTTACTTTTTTCTGAATCTTATAGGGCATAGGGTAAACTTATATGCACACATATATGAAGTAATAAGTTCAGGTCATATATATATCACAACCCATTATTGAAAAGCTATAACCAATTATACAATTTCGCATTTATTTCAATAATTTTTGAACGCATCGTTTATATGGGGTTATATGATCCAATTTTTTTACATACCTTTTTTAGGCTCAACGCTTTGAAATTTCCATCAGCACTTCCCTCGAAGCGGAAAACTCGATAGAAATCCCCAAACTGATCGGACTATGGTAGATAATTTCGATAAATTTCGTTATTTCTATCGGGTTTCAAGTTGAGAGAGAATTGCTGATAGACCCCATATACAAAATACAAAAACCCAAATCACAGTTTGTAGCTCCTTCAATTTTATACAGGGTGGCGCAAAAGTTATCCTCCTATCAGAAAATGCTATAAATTTTGCGATTGGCCCCTAAAGTCAGTTCTGTTTTGACATTTGTGTAGTAAACACATGCGAAATACACGTTAATAAACAATGTTACGCTACACTGCTCCAGAACGCGGAATATTGCTGACTATTTATTTGACCAATAATCGGTCGGGGCCAAACGGTTACTGTGAATGGTGAGCGCTACAGAGCAATGATCAACGAGTTCTTTTTGCCGCAACTTGATGAATTGGGATTGGAAAACACGTGGTTCCAACAAGACGGTGCAACGTGCACACAACCGATATGCTGAACATCGGAAGCTTTCTTTTGCGCCACCTTGTATTTACGATCTAGTTAGAAATCGTGTTAATTTTTCTGACTAAATCGACTTTTTTTCTCTTCATATATTTTAATATGTAAAAGGGAGACATATAACTCGAACCCTGGACAGATGTAGACTAAATTAAGATAATATATATATTTTTTTTATAGAACTCCATTATAAAAAAAATTTCATTTAAAGGCATCCATGTTCATATAATTAAAAATTTAACTTTTTCTTAAAAAACGCAATCGACCTTCTACTTTTTTGTAAAATTCTATAATAAAAACGATATTAATGGCCACTATTTTTAGTGGGTTATTTAGGGGCAATTTAAAATCCCGAAAAACTTAAGTGTTTACAGTGAAATGTAAATTTTTTGGGAAAAGGCAATTAAAATTTTATTTAATTATAAAATTCCAATGTTAAAATGGGATTCAAAGCATCTATCTAAAATTCGAAATTCGACAAACGTTCATAAAGTATATTTTAAAATCAAACTTCTCCTTTTTTGTAAAATTCTATGATAAAAATGACATGTAAAGGTATTAATGCCCACTATTTTCAGTGGGTTATTTAGAGGCAATCTAAAATCCCGAAAAACTTGAGTATTTACAATAAAATGTTAATTTTTTGGGAAACCGAATCAACGGCGGCCGCCGTTTTGTGAAGGTAGTGTTGCCGGCCTACCACACCGAAGGTCCATGGTTCGAGCCCTGGTACAGGTAACATCAAAAGTGATTTGAAAAAAGTTTTTCAAAACGGGGTCGCCCCTCGGCAGTGGTTTGGCAAACTCTCCGAGTGTATTTCTGCCATGACAGGCTTCTCAGCAAAAATTCGTCTCGTTTGTAGATGCCGTTCGGAGTCGGCAAAAAACTGTAGGTCCCACCAATTTGTAGGGAAAATTCAAATCGGCACACCACAAATTGGAAGAGAAGCTTGGCGCAAAAATCTCTTAGGAGGTTTATGATGATATACCTGTTGTATATCGCGCCATAGAGAGAGAATCAACATTTTATTTGTTCATAAAACTCCAATATTAAAATGTGATTCAAAAGCATCCATGAAGGAATTGCTGAATTGAATTTTTAAATTTCTCCTGCTTAATAGATCTCAAAAAAGCCAGGTCTGGGGGAAAATTGAAATTTGAATGTTGCGTTGTACATACAGCAGCAGCGCAGGTGGTAAGCGGTTCGGGTGGGACGCGGGCGCTCCAGGGTTTGAGCACAGGTTCCGGACAACTGATTTTTTTTATTAAACCGAATTTTTTTTAAATGTATGAATACTTCTTATATTTACTTTTTTTGATTATATAATTTTTTTATTTAATTCTAAGCTTTTTTCCGTTTGTGACCTCTACTTGGAGTGCAAAAATCAAGTTTTTGCAAAAAATCGCCAGAAAATTATTAAAATTTACCAGAATTCAAATATGTACACAGTTTTAGGAATTTTCTAAGACATTTATTTTTTCTGAATAATATAGGACTCAAGGTAAGCACATACTCGAACCCTTAACAGATGTAGATTAAATTTGACCACTTAGGCCCGGTTTTTCAGTCCTTGGTTAAGCTCAGTTTAAACTAAGTTTGCTTAAACTCGGCATAAATTTAAACTCCAGTTAAACTGCAGAGCGGTTTTTCAGTGTGAGTTTAAGGCCGCTTTTAATATTTTCTTTTTATACGGCAACATTGGTTTTTTCTTTATCTAGATACGGCAACAGATAATATTTGTATACATATTCAACGCCAATGCTTCTCCTCAGTATTGTAATAGTTAGCATTTCGCCAATTTCTGCATCACTATAATCACTTTCGTCAGATGATATATCCAGTATTTAATTAAATATAAAAATATCGTCCTTTCTTAATTGCGTTCAGCTTATTGTTTCACAACCAAAACTATTAAATATGCAAAACAGCTGACAGGTTAACTAGAGTTTAACCCTGCCGAATTGAGCGCTTAAACTACGTTTAAACTTCGTTTTAAGTTGACTGAAAAACTGCGCAACAAGTTTAAGCTTAGTTTAACTGACAAATTGAGTTAAACTTGTACTGAAAAACCGGGCCTTAAGGTGAAAAACTTCTTTAAAAAGCAATATCAAATGGCTTTTTTAATATGTCTAAGTTGTAGTTAAGGAAAAAAGTCAGAAAGTCGTCAAATTTTGAATATGTAATTTTCTCCCACACACACTGTCCATATACCAAACAAAAAAAAATTCCAAAATGGCAACCGCCGTTGAGCCCATATTGAGAAATACGCAGAACTTCAAAATGAACGTCTTATTCATTTTCAAAAGCCATATGTAAAGGGTGTTTTTTTAGGGGTATAGAACTTCGAATTGAAATAAAACACAAGAAAATCGTTTTAAGGTCCATCAATTTGGCTTTATTGGAAGGATAATTTTATGCCATTAATGTTTAAATATGATTTCGGGCATGTGGCCGCCGCGGCTGGCTCGAATAAAGCCAATTCTACAGGTCCAATTTTCAACCACTTTTTCGAGCATATGGGGCCGTATGTCGGCAATAACGCCACGAATGTTGGCTTCCAATTCCCCTAACGTTTCTGGTTTGTTGGTGTAGACGAGCGACTTCACATATCCCCAAAGAAAATAATCCAATGGTGTCAAATCACACGACCTTGGTGGCCAATTGACAGGTCCATTCCGCGAAATTATGCGCTCATCGAATGTTTCCTTCAATAAATCGATTGTGACGTGCGCTGTGTGGCATGTAGCGCCGTTTTGTTGGAACCACAACTCATCCACATTCATGCCATCCAATTCGGGAACAAAATAGTCGGTTATCATGGCTCTATACCGGTCTCCATTAACGGTAGCTGCCTCTCCAGCATTATTGCGGAAGAAGTATGGCCCAATGACTCCACCAGCCCATAGAGCACACCAAACAGTCAGTTTTTGTGGATGTAATGGCGTTTCAAGGGTCTCATGTGGATTCTCTTCACTCCAAATGCGGCAATTTTGCTTGTTGACGTAGCCATTCAACCAAAAATGAGCCTCATCACTGAACAAAATTTTGCGATGAAAATCAGCATCGAAATCAATCTCATTTTCGGCCCATACACCAAAATCACGACGCATTGCATGGTCTCGCGGCTTTAATTCTTGCACCAGCTGGATCTTGTAAGGTCGCAAGCCAAGATCTTTGCGCAAAATCTTCCATAAAGTTGATGGACAAAGCTCCAATTGCTGTGCACGGTGGCGAATCGATTCATTCGGGTCCTCTTCAACACTTTGCTCTACAGCGGCAATTGTTTCTTCGGTGCGCACTGTTCGACGTCTCTGCGGATGCGTATTATCACATAGAGTAAACGTAGTGCGAAAACGATCCATGGTTAACCGAATTAATTGCTCTGATGGACGATTATGTCGACCATAAAATGGACGGAGCTCCCGGTAAACTTCGCGAACTGAACCATTATTTTCGAAATAAATTTGCACGATTTGCAAGCGTTGTTCTTTTGTCAACCTGTTCATGATGAAATGGCAAACCAAACTGAACATAAATGACATTAGAGTTGCCAGATTTGACCACAAAATGCCAGTTTTATCTCTATTCAAAAAACAAACCTGTAAAAAAAACACCCTGTATATGTGTGTACACTCCTAACTCCTAGCGCTTAAGTACAGTAGATATAGCAGCAGCGCAACTGGTAAGTGTCTCTGGTAGGACGCGGTCGGCCCTCGGCAGTGGTTTGGCAAACTCTCCGAGTGTATTTCTGCCATGGAAGGCTTCTCAGCAAAAATCATCTGCTTTGCAGACGCCGCCGGAATCGGCAGAAAACTGCAAGTCCCGTCAATTCGTAGGAAAAATTAGAAGTAGCACACCACAAATTGGTAGAGAAGCTCGGGCTTAATCTCCGCAGGAGTTATATATAGCGCCAATTATTTATTTTTTACTTATTTTTTAGGGTAAACTTATATGCACACCCATTATTGAAATGCTATAACCAATTATACAATTTCGCATTTGTTCCAACATTTTTAGAAAGCATCATTTATATAAGGCTATATGTTCTAATTTTTGTGCATACCTTTTTTAAGCTCAACGCTTTAAAATTTCCATCAGCACTTCCGTCGAAACGGAAAACTCTATAGAAATAATTTCGATAAATTTCGTTATTTCTATCGGGTTTCATGTTGAGACGGAATTGCTTAGACCCCATGTATTTTATTTATTTATTTTATTTATTTATTTATTTGTTTCTTCAAGTAGTACAAAGTAAGACTTAAGTCTTTTAAAAGTACTTCAATATTAATAAATTTCACAATTGTTGCTTAGATTCTAATACATATTATTTATTTAAAAAACTATTAGAATACAGAATTCTTTGTTAGTAACAACAGAGTTATAAAAGAATAAAATAAAAAGATGGAAAAGATAAAGCAGAGAATAGATTTATGATGCCTTGATGTCAAACACTCACAAGATTGCAATGAAATTATAAATTCTTGTCTTGTAATTAAATCTGGTCAGTCCAGCCTTTACGTACTCGGGAATTGAATTCCAAGCTCTTACCGCGTTAACAAAAAACAATCTAGACGACGTCAAATACTTATATTTCGGAATGATAAAACTGTGGTGTCTGCGAGACCTTACTGGTATCAGCCTCTCATAAAGATAGGTTGGCTGCTTCCACATGCTAACTTTGTACAGAAATATACAATTCCTTGCGAGCAGATAGTTTTCAAGCGCACAGCCTAAAATTTTGGTTCGCCAAGCCGAAACGTGATCATATCTACCGATTCCGTACACATATCTAGTGGCATTGTTGAATGCAACATTTAATTTGTGGAGGGATACGGAATCAAGTTTGCTGTATACTACCTCACTGTAGGTGATGAGTGGCATTATTAGTTGTTGCACTAATTTTTGCTTTGTTTTTACTGGCGTAAAAGACGCAGATACCCTAAGCTTCCGGAGTATACCATACACTTGTCCAACAACCCTATATATGTGATCAGTGCAATTCAGTTTAGAGTTAAGGATAAAACCTAAATTTTTTACCTTGTCGGTGGTGCCAAGACAACTAGGGCCAATGAATAAATTAGGAATATCATTAACACATACTGCGCTATTATATATAGGCACGACATAAGACTTAGTAGAATTTAAGCATAAATAGTTTGCAGTAGCCCACGCAGAAGCAGCAGACAAGTCGCTGTTTATCTTAAAACATAAGTCCTCAACTAGACCAATACGATCTGATAAGTACAATTGTATATCATCGGCATATGCATGAACATTTACAAACTTGCACACCGCAAAAACATCATTAATAAAGAGGCTAAATAAAAGTGGGCCAAGGACAGATCCTTGTGGGACACCAGTATTTAAAGTTCGGGGCAAGGATGTAGATTCTCCACATTTAACCTTCTGTGTTCTGCCTTTAAGATAACTGGCCATAAGCTTCACGGAGCTGTCTGTAAAGCCGAATTTATGCTTAAGTTTCATACACAATAGTCCATGATCCACTGAGTCAAACGCCTTGGAGAAGTCAAGACGGCAGAGAAGGGTTATGTGGCCTTTGTCAAAGTTAATTCTTATATCGTCCAGTATTTTTAGCATTGCTGTCGAGCAACTATGATTTTTTCTGAATCCAGATTGGAGTGGAGATATTAAATTATTCTCTTGAACAAAGGCTGAAATTTGCTCTGCCATCAAACTCTCGCACGCTATGGAAAATGAAGGCAGTATACTAATAGGCCTATAGTCCCCAGCACTCACAGAGTTTGGCTTTTTCGCAATTGGGACAATGATGGCCCTTTTCCATGCTGCTGGAAAACACGAACTCGTAAAGCAGTGGTTTATAATATGCGTTATATACTCCATAATGAATTTACAGAATTTCAGCGAGATCACGTCCTCTCCAATGGCATTCGACTTCACACCCAAAATTGAATTCAGGACCTGATCCTCAGTAACTGACGTAAATTGAAACTCCGGTATCAGACCATCATAACTGCCGACATCATTCAATGTATCACCACATCCGGCTTTGTTGTTGGTGCTAACGAAATAGTTATTTAGCTCATCCAAGTCAATCTCACATTCGCGTCTTTCTTTACCATGAATTTAAAATTTTTTTAGGTTGCGCCATAATTCTTTGGAAGGAAGCGAGGGATTTAGTTTGGAGTTGCTGGACAGTCGTTTTGCTTCTCTGATTATATAATTTGTATTATTACGAACTTCTTTATATCGGCGCCAAGAAATATCAGTAAAGTTTTTCCTCCATTTGGTGTAAAATCTACTACGCTTTTTAATTGCAGCACGAACCTTAAAATTGTACCAGGGACACGAACTGTTAATAACATTAAATGTACGAAGAGGCACGTGCAAGTTGTAAAGCAAGATGAAGTCTTCGTTAAGATAATCAAGCTTTTTATCTACGGTATCAAGATACCAACATAAACTCCAATCTATTTTACTCAAGTCGGAGTATAAGGAACTAACATCCAACGATTTAAGGTCACGATACACAATGGTCGCACCTATATCCGGCCTATTCATCACTACATCAATAGTACAAAAAATTAAATCGTGGTCAGATACAAAGTCTACCTGATCGAACTTAAGGACATGCAGGGGATCACAAGTTATAAAGTAGTCAAAAAGACTTGGTGGGGAGTTATTAGCATACCTCGTTGGATTAATTTTATTAACAATAGAGAGACCAACAGTTGCCAACTGGCCCAATAACTTATTACAGTTTAAGTATTTTGCTAGCAAATTTACATTAAAATCTCCACATATCAAAATACGTTCGTAATCTAACACCAGATCAGACAAAGCATCACAAAGTGGATCAAGGGAAATACCTTTATTTGGATTATAAACACATGAAATTAATATTTTACTTAAGCCATCCGATATTTCAGTGCAGAGATATTCAGTGTCGCAGTTGTCAGACGTAGCTAATAGTCTGCCTTTGAGGGTTTTTTTAAAGTACACTGCAATACCTCCACCTTTTTTAAGTTTACGATCATGCCTCAACAGATTATATCCATCAATTGAGAGACTGAAATCAGTAAGGTCACTATGGAACCAGGTTTCAGTAACGCAAATAACATCCACTTTAGACCCCTCGAAAATATATCTGGCATAGTCCAGCTTATCTTGACTAAATTAAATGCACCACATTAAGTCCGTGATTTTGCTTGCACAAAATATCAATAAGAATTTTCTTGTTATCATTAACGTGATAACACCTTGTATCAGGTAAATCCATTAAACAAATTTATTTGCAGTGCTGGACCAAAACAAAAACAACGATAGACAAGCACACATGATATTTCTGTTTGTAACTCATCAAAGCATTTGAGAAAGATGAAAGAAGATATAAAGAGAAATACATAACTATAAAAATTTGTGTTTGCTAGAGAGAAAGAGAATTGAGTAATTTTGTAAAATACAGTAGAGAGGCAGTGTGGTTGATTGAAAGAATAAGAGAAAAATAGTGTATACAGCAAATATAAATACATCACTTTTGTTTTGTATAAAATACGAAAACCGAAAACACGGTTTGTACTTCCTTCAATTTTATAACTACGAAGGGGTTAGAAACCGTGTAAATTTTCCTGAAGACATCCACTACTCCGCTCTTCATATATTTTAACAGATGTAGACTAAATTTGACTAGTTAAGATGAGAAACTTCCTTAAAAGTCAACATGAATTGTCTTTTAAATATGTCTAAATTGTGGTAAACAAAAAAAGCCAGAAAACCATCATGTGTTGCAGTTGTAATTTTCCCCCGCTAAATGCGTTTCAAAAAAGCCAGATCTAAAGGGAACATTTCTAAATTGACAGCACTGCCTGTATATCAAAAAAAAAAAAAAGTGGAAACCGGCTTCATTCTCATATTGAGAAATTTACGAAACTTTAAAATTAACGCCTGATTCAGTTTCAATAAACATATGTACATATATGTGTACACTCTCCTAACGGTGCAATATCTTCGTTCTCTCACTCATTGAGCACATTGAGTTAAAGAAGTGGCGTCGGTGCCTCCAACTCATATTTCATTTACATTCCAAACGGTAGAAATATTTTCATTCTCTTAATCATTAAGCAAATTGAGTTAAGGCTCAAAGCCGTTGGCGCATCGCTATAGTCGTATCCTTAACGTCAAAGAAAAACAACATACAATTAGTCCGTAAGGTTACTTTACGGACAGGGAATAACGATACATCACCAATAATCGATTGCATTGTTTCTCATTAGGTTGGTCGAATCATCTGTTTTATACGGTTACCGATAACACACCAATAACTTGAGCTTAAAGTATATACCGGCGTCGGCGCGTCTATCCAATCTGATTTTGAGCGAGAGTTGCCCTCACCTATACTGCTGCGTACCAAAAACTTAAAAAAAATACCAATTTGTTTCAAACATATCGACCCATTTTTCGCGATTTTATCTTAAGGGACAAAACGCAAATTTTACAGAAGAGCATTATTTTTTTGTTTTTTATTACTTTTTATTGATTTATGATATGAAATTGAACATATGGTTAGATAGTTAATTAATACGCTCATTTCGCTATCAATGTTTTACGAAAGTAAAACAAAAAAATTTTGTGACAAATGCAAGTGTTTTATTAGATAATTTTAATAAGGTAGGGGTAATTAATGTATGGAGTAGTGTACTAGCCTTCCATACTATAGTTTCCAAGTTGGATTTCCGCCAGATAACATCAAAAGTAAAGATGCATGGAATTCGAGTGAGATTGGTGTTAGAATAGTGTGCGGAATGCGGAAAATCTGGATAGGGAAGAGTTTGGTCTGTTACAGTACGGAATTTCGATCAGGGTGACTCTTGTCTCCCTCTTTATGAACATTGTTGAGGGCCAGCCTGTGTAGCTTTGGTTGCGTTGCTATGGGCTGTAAAATCTCATTGCAGTGCTTACGGATATGTATCTTTATAGATCGGGTCTAGCGGTGCCTCAATCAATTACCTATCGATGTTGCGGCTTGCAGCGATTTAACAGGAACTGCCCGCTCAGCATTTCATTATGCTCTTTTACAGCGGTGGCCGAGGATTTAATCGGTGACAATGTCAGGTTCCGTGCGGCGAAAAACCGGAGAGTCGGGAGATACCAGGATTTACAGTGATGTAACGAATGCCACTTTTTGAATATTCGCGAATGCGTTCAAATTTGTAGCCAATTGTGTATGGCTATGCAGCCTTGTTCGATCGACGTGCGTTTCGTTTTTATTTTGTTCGCGAATCGATTTATTTTCTAAGAGAGAAGTACTTTTGCGCCTACAATTTTTTGTTTGTCTGTTAATACCCATGATACATATGTGGTATAGACACCAGTGATGTAACGAATGCCACTTTTTAAACATTCGCGAATGCGAATAGCCACTAATGATATTCGCGAATGCGAATATTCAGTTTTTGTTCAAATTTGTTGATGATTGTGTATGGCTATGCATTCTCGTCCGATAGACGTGCGTTTCGTTTGTTTTTTGTTTGCGAATCGACTTGTTGCCAAGACTCCTGGACATTGTTTACTCCTACTAGTTTGACATCTTCTTTTGCGAATCGGAGTGGAAGGCAGTGAATGAAGGTACTCCATATACTATACTCCTGGGTACCCCTCTCGACATTTTTCATGGCACCGTCTACGAAGTTGTGTACGATGAGTTTTTATAATTATAAATAATCCAGTGTTTCTGGCCCTCCTGGCCAGAGTATATGTCTATAAGTAGCGCAACTTCCTCCGAAGCCCCACAACACAAACCAACACAGGGTGACTTGCATTCAATATTAAAAGAAACAAATTTAAATAATATAATATTGACCCATAAAATTTAAAAATAATTGAACATAAAGCATCTTCACATATCGCTCTGTTGAAATTGGAGTTAGTTTTTTTTATGAACAGTGTGTCTTGTGACTATGATTTCTCAGTCCCAGCTATTTTGATCCGAGACTGTGACTGCCCAGTGATAGACATAGAATAAGAGCAGTAGCTGTGTTCGGTGAAGATAAAATTTTTACTGGAAAGTGTTCAGTGACACAGAACATTTGCAGCGAGAGAGCAGATTTTGACATTTAGTTGAGAGAGAGAGTTGCAAGTTTCTGCTGGGGGAATTTCACTCAATAAAACTTGCAAGTGATAATAGCTGGTCGTGACATGGGAAAGCAACAACAAAAATTAAAAAATTTGAGCTATTAACCAATGAAAATGGATGTTTAGCTGTAAGTTTTTATTGACTCCTGTTCGGCGTTTCGAGAGAGTTTTACGTCGTTCTCACTTTGATAACACTTCTTTGCCAGCTTCGTTACCGAACACAGCTAATTACTATTGTTATATTTGTTTTGGTTATGCAACTTTATTTGAATATTGCAAAAATTTAAGAAATTTTTAATCAAATTATAACAATAGCAATAGCAAAACAGTTACCCACCTTTCCAAAAAACTACCAAAAATAACTATAAGTTTTGGTTTTTAAACGACATTTCCAAAGTAATTTCCTTTTACACACCAAAAGACAATATTCACATTTATTAAAATTGTGGATTCGAAACTTAAAGCAAGCCCATGATAATTCATGTTGCAATAAACATTAAAAAACATTGGGGAAAAAGCATCCATTTGTTTAGTCTGCACGTATTTGTTTGTGTTATAAATTTATATTCGCATCTGCATTCCTCTACCATCAGATTCTGTCAAAGCCTGTCAGTCACGAGGTTTTCTTTGAAGCATTCCTGCGATTTATTGTTACATTTCAGTGACTGAAGTTTAATTATTAACTGCAAAAATATGTTAAAAAAAAATAATTGATTGTTATTTTCTAAGAGAGAAGTACGTTTTTTTTTTGAGGATCTACAATTTTTTGTTTGTTTAGATTACATATATTTATAGTTTATCGTTGAATAATATAATTTTAGTTTGACCATATATTATTAGTTGAGTTACTTTTTCAAGCATTAGAAAACCTTGGAAATAAATTGATTTTAGTCTTATAAACCTGGTATTATCTTCAAATTACTTTTTTTTCTGATATTCATATTCGCAAAACATCCCCAGAAATTTTGCGAATGCGAATGTCCAAAAACATGCTAATATTCGCGACATCACTGATAGCTACTTATTCTGGAAAACAAGTCATCGAAGGATGAAGTAGTTAAACAATGAAGTAATTAAACCACATTCTTATTTATCCAGTTTCTATTTTGCATTCAATTAATATTAGTTATTTATTTATTTATTTCTTTAAAAATTCACATATAAGACATAGTCTTTTACAGTGCCAAGTTTGTTATTATTCTTATTACTAGTACAAAGTAAGCTTAAAAACTAAAAACTAGAAGTAACATTTACTACGTTTATATGAACGCATAACGCGCTTCCATTCAATTCATTTCATTTCAAAAAAAGTAACAGAAAAAGGAAAAAGTAAAACACATAAGAAAGTTCAAAAACAAAGAGCACGATGTACAGCTAATTTGAAGCGCTTAGGGTTTGATTCTAACTTTACTTTATTAGGCAAAGCATTCCACAACTACACAGCCCTAACGAAAAACATTCTCGATGTTACTGAGTACTTAAAATGCGGTACAATTAGATTGCAAGTACGAGATGATTGTGCGAAGGTAAGTTTTCCAAAAAGGTATTCCGGTGTACGAGAAAAGATAATTTTGTGTATAAATGTTAGTAAACGACGGCCAAAAAACGCTGATAAACTGCATTCAAGAATAGTTCTTGAGAAGCTCGAAATATGATCATACTTCCGTTTAAGATAGATATATCTCGCACAATTATTAATAAGTAGTTGATACTTGTTCATGGAAGCTTTATCAAGGCAACCGTATATCAATTCATGGTAAGATATTATTGGTATTAATAGAGTTTTGACAAGTTTAAGTTTTATATCTTCTCGAATAAAATGAGCCGTTTTCCATAAATGCCTTAAGTATTCATGAAACGAGCTCAAGGCCAAGAATAATAATATGAACCCCAACATACCAAATACATGCCCTGCATGTGGTATGACCCCTCATGATACCATACATCTCTTTTCCTGTTCAGTTGAACCCACTCTTCTAACACCCACATCACTCTGGTCCAACCCTGTGGAAACTGCGCATTTCCTTGGACTTCCGTTAGAAGAGCCTGATGACAATTTAGAGTGATCGAGCCCATTGGGCAGGGCGAAGCACTGTTAACAACAACAACAACAACAATAATAATAATTTTTCACTTTTGGAATTTTTATGAAAATTATTATTGTTTTTATTTATTAATAATCATTTTAATTAATTATTAAAAGTTTTTGGATTGAATAGAGTAGGAAAAATGTTTAGAGACAACTGCCATAGCTTTTCTTATAGATCCATTTCGGAAGCTGCTAGACTTCACTCATCAGAGAAATTTTGGCACGCATTGCTAACCATTAAGCTAACAATACGCTGGTTTTGATGTCATCTAAACTCCTAGTTCTATTCTTCTTTTTACCATATGCATGAACCACTTCCGCCATTTGACAGTTAGTAGTGTGATCATGATGGATTTTTGACAGATCTGTTTTATCATCAGAACTGCCTTTCCGTGTGCTCTCGGTTTTTGTTATTGCTTTTTTATGCCTTAATATATAATATAACCTACTTATTGGGGAATTCACATGATCAACACAAGTAAGGTGTAGTTTGTTCTTTTCAGGCCATTGAAATATAGCTTCTAAATCTTCATTTAATCGGCAAACTAAATCCTCCATTAAGCCAAGAGAGGCAGAAAGGTATACCTGAGCATCATCCGCGTAGAGATGAATGGTTACATTACAACATTTTCCTATATCATTAATGTACAAACTAAATAAAATTGGACCAAGAATAGAACCTTGTGGTACTCCAGATTTTACTGGCAATAACCTGGATCCACTATCTCCACATATCACCCTCTGGTACCTGTTTGTCAAATAGCTTTCAAGTAGCTTTACAGCATTACAACTGAATCCAAAATATTTTTTTAGCTTATGCAGGAGAATTCTGTGGCAGACTGTGTCGAATGCCTTAGAAAAGTCCAACAGCGTAAGAATTGTGAGGTCGCCATTTTCAAAGTTTGGTCGTATGTCTTCTAAAACCTTGAGCATAGTGGTTGAACAACTATGTCCAATGCGATAACCTGATTGATTTTCCGAAAGCAAGTTTTCTTCAGTCAGATATTTCATAATCTGGTTCGATAAGAGTTTTTCCAAAACTTTTGATAAACACGAAAGAATACTTATTGGCGGAAAATCACATGGATGGGAAGCATTACCCTTTTTTGGAATAGGTATAATATTAGCCACTTTCCACGCATCAGGAAAACTTGAAGATGTTAAAGCAAAATTTAAAATATGCGTCAAAGGCGCAGTCACATATGGCAATAAAAGTTTAGTAAATCTTAGACTTATTTTATCTTCCCCCGTTGCATTTGATTTTATAGAAAGTATGGATTGTATTGTTTCGGATTCGGTGATATTCTCTCTATCTCTATGGCGCGATATACAACAGGTATATCATCATAAACCTCCTAAGAGATTTTTGCGCCAAGCTTCTCTTCCAATTTGTGGTGTGCCGATTTGAATTTTCCCTACAAATTGGTGGGACCTACAGTTTTTTGCCGACTCCGAACGGCATCTACAAAGGAGACGAATTTTTGCTGAGAAGCCTGTCATGGCAGAAATACACTCGGAGAGTTTGCCAAACCACTGCCGAGGGGCGACCCCGCTTTGAAAAACTTTTTTCAAATCACTTTTGATGTTACCTGTACCAGGGCTCGAACCATGGACCTTCGGTGTGGTAGGCCGGCAACACTACCTTCACACCACGGCGGCCGCCGGTGATATTACAAAAGTTAAATTTACTGATACAATCAAGCAAAGAATCGTCGCAGGAAATATTTGACTCACTCTCATTCGGTAACGTGATAGCAAAGAAATCATTCATTACATCAGCCTCAATCGAGCATTCCGATTTTAAGTCATTCTTAATGCCAAGTTGTTTTAGATTATTCCAGAGAATCTTCGGTGGTAGGCATACATCAAGTTTGCTTTGGAAATAGCCCCTTTTGGCATCCCTAGTAATTCTCGTAGCTCTGTTTCGCAACATCTTATAAGCCTGCGAGTTTTCTTCACAAGAGTATTTCCTCCAAAGTGAATAGCTTTTATTTCTTGATTTTATTGCCTGAAGTACTTCTCGATTGAACCATGGTTGCTTATTTTTTTCACTTTTATTTTCTTAAGTGGGACATATTTATTAAATAGGTAGTTAACCAAATTGGAAAAATTATCAACCTTTTTATTTATATCTGCTTCAAACCCACTGTCAGTCCAAGGAAGTGAAGATGCTTCAGCAGCTAAAGCTCTGACATTTATTCTATTGAAACAGGTTGCCAGTAGAAATCGTATTTGTAGATTGCAAAACTAAATTATAACTCAAGAAAATTAAGTCATTTTCACTAACACCTCCAAGCGAAAGCTGATCAACATGTAAGACATTGCTCATGTCAGCCACACAAAATATATCTAGTAAACTAGGTTTGCAATTGGGTCCGAAACAAGTAGCAAGTTTATTTACAACTTCCAATCCTACGCCTGATAAGTTATCAAAAAAATGTTTTGACCGATCGTTTTCCACAAGCAGATCTATATTTAAGTCCCCAAACAAGATTATATGTTCGTAGATTGCACTATATTTATCGAAGCTCTTAAAAAAGTTACCCAAATCATACGAACTTTTCGGATTATATACACATACAACAAGGCAACGCTCAGAATTATTGAAGAACTCAAACATCAAAAACTCGACTGGATCAAGATGATCTGACCTGTCAATTACTCTTCCCTGCAATGCCTTTTTATGATAGATCGCGATACCACCACCGCGCTTGTCTTGCTGTCTGTCATTCCTTACAATACAGTAATCAAGAAATTGGTAATTAAAATCAGCCGTATCATTCTGAAACCAAGTTTCAGTAATACACAGAACATCAATACACGCAGAGCTAAAAACCTGATTTAAGTAATCAAGTTTTGTTTGATTCAAACTTCTCGCGTTAAAATGACAAACCTGAAATCCAGGATGACAATCACTCAAAAGTACTTCAGTACTATCTTATTTTTACATTCGTTAGAGCCAACATCTGAGCTATTTACCTACATAAACAAATCCACAAATGTGCGTTTCAAATTGCCAACATACTAGAGTGCATAACAGAGAAGGGGTAACAGGAGATTACATATGAAAAGTGTTTAAAGAATAAAATAGAAACTTATAGATATTAATAAACATTCCTAATACAAAAAAACAAAGAAATATAACTAAGAGACTTTCATCTCCGGTGCACAGAAGAGAATCCACTTCCCCTTTGGTAGCTATTAATTTAGGCTCTTCTTGGGCTTTAATCGTATAAAAACTTTTCCTCGATTTGAGAACGCAGATGCTAAAAGCTTCTTTTTCTTCATCTCCGTAGCATAATACATAACTTCTCTTAGTCTCTTTGGCAAACTCTCATGTACATAAGCAGATCCATAGCCAGGTATATTAACATCTGACAGCGCAAGCGATCTCTGCTTTTGTTTACAAAATGCAGCAATAGACTTAAACAGCTGGCTTCGTTCGCGCGCAGAGCACTGCTTTACAACAATAGGGCTGAACACATTGAATACAGTGGCTACGAACCACAGCTACAATAAAACAAATTTATGCGACAACTGTAGTCAAGCATTGGCTACTTGATTACAATGAAAGCAGCAGCGACAGGTGTGAACTATCTTAAAAAGTAGCAAATAATTATAGAAAAAGTACAAATTGTGTGAAAGATACATATACCTCAATAAATTAAACTTATATTACAAGTTATTCACTCTTCCTTTCGTTTTTATTGACCAAACGAAAACAACGCCACGATCTGTCGCTTGTAAAAATAGAAATAGATTTAATCTGGCGACAGCGGCATTCGTGGTTTGTAGCCATGTAGCTATGACGCGCTTAAAATAATGCTTTACATAAGAACGTGTGTACAAATAATATGACAGATGGCGCTTTGCAGTCGCCGTCTTGAATGTGATCGGGCCTAATAGGCATGACATTCGCGCTGTTGCTGTTGTTTGGCGTTTTGCTTTTTGCTTTTGGATTTTCTTATTCTAAAAGCATCACGCAATGGTGGTGGGGTGAGTTTCACAGCTTGTTTCGATCATTGTGATGATTTGCTTGAGGTCAGCTGTCTCAGCAGTCAACTCACCTATTTTCTGCATCACCCTGTCTTCGGAATCGGCTACTGTCTTTTTCATTACTGTTGTCAACTCATCAACAATTGCCATTCTCTGTTCATCCATCTTTCGTTGGAATTTGTCATCTCCGCCTACAAGTGGCGTGTTTGGTGTTTTTGGTGGGGTAGGAGGTTTGCGTTGTGGATTTCTTCGAACGATAGACATTTTGTAAAAATTTTGCATGTATCAGATGGAACCGCTCAAGGCAAAATACGCGAATTAAACAAACATACAAATATGCAAATGCAGCACCAATTTGAGGTAATTCAGATGTTGTTCTTAGGTAAAAAAGCGGAAAATCTTTAGAGCACCGCACAAACCCGTCTTACTTACTGAAACACATTTGTTGTACAATTATTTTAGTTTTGTAAATGAGTAGATACATGAATATGGACGTATACATAGTTGTATTGTTTAGTCTTCATCATCATTAACTTATCTTTAACTAAGACAGAATGCTTCAAATATAAATACTCCTCGTGAAATTTTGATGGTATCCTATTACTTAAACATAAATTCTGCAAATCATTTAACTTGGTTGAGGATATACATAATGGTTTGTGATACAATTTTTCTAGATTAAATTCAAAGTCAAAGTCATTCATAGTTTTTTTATTGCAATTTTCAAAAGACCCATAGTTAAGTCCCACTGAGTGAAATTTGTTTTGAAATGAAGCCATGCGAAGATTTCTTAAGCGTAGTTTAATTTAATTCGGAAGTAAAAAGTTTAAAAACTACTTCCAGTTTTTAAATTCCGCGTGTAATATTTCAATACAATCATATCCGGATGGGTTAGCTCGTGAACTTCTAATAACTGTGGCCCATTCACTGGTTGCCCAAATGGTACGATTTCGTACAAAAGACTCCATCGTGCTGTGCACAGAATCAATGGCATCATTGTATGGTCGGGAAGTAAATATGTAATTTTATTTCTTCTATGAAGTTCAAAGAATTTAGAAAATACACAATCATTGCGATTTTGACTAGAGCAACTGTCACAATATAGACATAATTCCTTAGCTGTCTACCTTTGTGAAGGCGAATTTATACCAGGGATATATTACACCTACTTCATGTGTTTTTGCTTTCGCAGCTTCTCCTGTCAAATTGCATAGCAATTTTTTATTTTGTCACTAGACGCCGCTGCTCATATGTTCTTACGATATCAGCTGTGAGTAAATTCGCCTTGGTCTTTGCTCCACGATTTTTAGATACAGGGTGTTTTTTTTACAGGTTTGTTTTTCGAATAGAGATAAAACTGGCATTTTGTAGTCAAATCTGGCAACTCTAATGTAATTTATGTTCAGTTTGGTTTGCCATTTCATCAGGAACAGGTTGACAAAAGAACAACGCTTGCAAATCGTGCAAATTTATTTCGAAAATAATGGTTCAGTTCGCGAAGTTTACCGTGAGCTCCGTCCATTTTATGGTCGACATAATCGTCCATCAGAGCAATTAATTCGGTTAACCATGGATCGTTTTCGCACTGCGTTTACTCTATGTGATAATACGCATCCGCAGAGACGTCGAACAGTGCGCACCGAAGAAACAATTGCCGCTGTAGAGCAAAGTGTTGAAGAGGACCCGAATGAATCGATTCGCCACCGTGCACAGCAATTGGAGCTTTGTCCATCAACTTTATGGAAGATTTTGAGCAAAGATCTTGGCTTGCGACCTTACAAGATCCAGCTTGTGCAAGAATTAAAGCCGCGAGACCATGCAATGCGTCGTGATTTTGGTGTATGGGCCGAAAATGAGATTGATTTCGATGCTGATTTTCATCGCAAAATTTTGTTCAGTGATGAGGCTCATTTTTGGTTGAATGGCTACGTCAACAAGCAAAATTGCCGCATTTGGAGTGAAGAGAATCCACATGAGACCCTTGAAACGCCATTACATCCACAAAAACTGACTGTTTGGTGTGCTCTATGGGCTGGTGGAGTCATTGGGCCATACTTCTTCCGCAATAATGCTGGAGAGGCAGCTACCGTTAATGGAGACCGGTATAGAGCCATGATAACCGACTATTTTGTTCCCGAATTGGATGGCATGAATGTGGATGAGTTGTGGTTCCAACAAGACGGCGCTACATGCCACACAGCGCACGTCACAATCGATTTATTGAAGGAAACATTCGATGAGCGCATAATTTCGCGGAATGGACCTGTCAATTGGCCACCAAGGTCGTGTGATTTGACACCATTGGATTATTTTCTTTGGGGATATGTGAAGTCGCTCGTCTACACCAACAAACCAGAAACGTTAGGGGAATTGGAAGCCAACATTCGTGGCGTTATTGCCGACATACGGCCCCATATGCTCGAAAAAGTGGTTGAAAATTGGACCTGTAGAATTGGCTTTATTCGAGCCAGCCGCGGCGGCCACATGCCCGAAATCATATTTAAACATTAATGGCATAAAATTATCCTTGCAATAAAGTCAAATTGATGGACCTGAAAACGATTTTCTTGTGTTTTATTTTAATTCGAAGTTCTATACCCCTAAAAAAAACACCCTTTATTTGTAAAGAATAGTACAAATTTCATTGCATCCATACAAAGATTGACCAAGTGTGTAAATCGAAAATTTTTGCTAAGGCAAGACCATCGACGCTTATGTTAAGTCCAATTTCCATGTAATGAAATATACCACTGAAGAAACTGGGAGGTAAAGGTCGTATTTAACCATTAACATTCATGAATGGAAATATTGGTTAGTTATGAACTCTTTATAAGTAGCTCTGTATACATATCACTTTACATACTTTCACATATTAAATGATAACTTTGTCCTGAAAACGAATGTTTGTATACGAAATTCGTAATATAATATATCTGATGTGTATATAAAATGACAAAAACAAAAATTTTTTAAAATGGTTATTTTAACAAAAAACAAGTAAGGAAGTCTAACTTCGGGTGGAACCGAACATTATATACCTAGTAGTGATCTATTATGGCATACCAATTTACGTATATTTTAACACTTTCAGTTCGTATTATAAAGCCAGCTGATTGTTTTCAATAAAAACACTTCTATTATGAGCTTTAAAGCGTAAATTAATGTAAAAAAAATTAGCTTATGGCACAGGTATAGAGATTTTTGCGCCGAGCTTCCCTTCCAATTTATGGTGTGCCGTTTTGAATTTCTTCCTACAAATTGGCGGGATCTACAGATTTTTTCCGACTTCCAACTTTTTCAACCACTTTTGATGTTACCTAGTTTTATCGCCAATTTAAAATTTCAATAACTTCTGACATACTTTACAGATTTTGAATTTAATTTTAAATATACCTATTTTTAAAACCGGTGCAAAAACCATGCAAAAAAAATGTTCCAGAGCAAGTCTTCGCACACAAAAAAAACCCACATATGCAAGATATTACTATCTAAGATATTCCGTTGAGAAAACAATAGTCTGCTCTATGGATGCCAGCTATCATAACTTGAACACTTTCTGCTCTGTGATTTTTAAACAAAATTTAATTTTTTATTCATATTCTGCGTTCTGCTGTAATAATTAAGTTAAAAAAAAATAAATTGCCTAGAAAAGTATGAATGAGGTCCTATCCGCGAACATCCAGAGCATCAAACCACGATTTTAGTGAAACCGCTGTTGCTCGTTTTTCCTAAAGATCTCACATTAATCCTTATGAAACTCCACAACAGGACACATTTGACTAAAAAATCTCTCTAACAATAGCTTTTCTGCATTTGTTGGTGTAAACAATTTCTATTGCTTACGCACATATATCGAAGAAAACTATACCTTTTAAAATAACTCAAAACTGCTCCTAAATTTATTTATTTATTCTTATTTCAGACACTAAATATAAAAAATATTTTAATTTACGCTTAGGCTGGTTTTGATATTCTAACGAAGCCTCCCGGATGTCTGTCCACCTCCGGGAGTAACGGTGGACTTGCTACGGTATGGGGCGCTGCCGTAGTGGACCGTTTCCTTCCCCTCTTTATATTTTATGGTCAACGAAAGCTTCGTCTGAGTAGGTGACCAACGAACCAGTGGATGATGTATAAATTAAACTCCGCCTCGGATCCCTGCACGGCCTCTTGACTAGGCGCTAAAGAAGTCCAAAAAAATCCGAATCCCACCTCGGCTAACAACCAGAGAGCCGCATGGACGGGGTCGGTTAGGCCTTCACGGTCAATGCCCTCATTTCGGTCGTCTGCACAAAGTGGTGCGGCTTAACCCCTTGAGGGAAAGCCGTAACCACGCGAAACTGTACCGGCCAAACCACTCGATGGTAAGGCAAACACGGAAAGTAATGGGCAGATGGCCAGCCCCCACAGGCCCGGTCAGGGCAATATCAAAATGCAGCCCTAGGGAGCTGGCCCCAATCCATCTACGGGAGCAAGGACAGCCCCCAGAGCTGCCAATAGTACTAGACAGCCCGAGGCAAAAATTGGGCGTAAAATATCTCCCTCCGTCAGAGCGCAGCATGACCGCAGATCTGCGGCCAAGATAATAGCACGACTGGAGAACGGGTCTCCCAGCGTACTGACAGAGGAACAAAAGGCCTCCCTAGCTTGGGCAACCAAACTTCTCGCCGCGAGACAGGAGCGAGAAGTAGAGAAAAGTGGCGAGGAGAAAGGCCATCCTAGGGCCAAGCCAAAGACACTAACCTTTAAGAGACAGCGTTCGCAGGAAAGCACAACGAGTGAATCCAAGAGGCATAGACCTTTGGCGGCAGCCCCAAGAACCTCTGGATACCAGCAGTCGAACCGTCGACGCCAGAGTCCATTCTGAAATACATCCAGAACGGAAACGTAGGCCTGCCCACCAGTGAATGGAAGGTAGTGAGGGTTAGTGAGGTTAGGGAGAAACAACGCTATGTGACCTTGGTCATTACCGAGGAATCTCTCCATGCTCTGGAAGAAGCCTGCGGTGGAGTCATTAGCTACTGCTTTTACTCCATCACCCTACGGATTGCGACGAAGGGTGAAATCGCCACGGAGGAACCTGGAATGGAGGAACCAGGAAACACCAGAACCTACTGGGGGGGCGCACTCACTGGTCGGATACGACACCGCGAACGACTCCGAGAGCGACATGGTCTCGGTGTCGGGCTACGTCGGGTCGACTTTCGATCGGTAGGTGCACCAGTCTGAGAGCTAGCTACTGGACTCTGACATGGAGGAAGCGGCACATGACGTTACAGTCATAGCCGCTCCCAAACGCGAATAGGCAGTAGCAATGGACGATGGCTCAGACACCGACTTGTAAATTATTGATGATGCGGGTTTTGTAAATTAACTTGCATCATTCCAAGGCAGCCTCGGCTGCCCTTCTCTTGCGCCTCGGCGACAAAGCCGAGAAGCTCGTGCTCATCCAAGACAAGGTTTGCGGACCTACCAGGTGGTCAAGACCCCAGTTACAGGTAGGACCACAGAGTGTATTCTTATAAAAAAACACTTCCTCTTATTTTCTGTTATCAAATTTCACTGACGCAAATACGGTGAGCATCAGCCTTGAGCTGGAAGACAGACAGATTTGGTTGATTGCAGCCTACATGGCGCAAGACACCCAGCAATTTCCATCTAGCTGCTTAATCAACGCAGTGCAATTCGCACAATGTAGTGTGGGGTTCTACGGACACTAGCCCTAGAGGTGATTGCCTTTTAGACTTTATTCTATTTCACAACCTAAATATAAGTAACTCTGGAAATGAGCCAACGTTTGTTTCCGCAAACAGGAAGCAAGTCCTTGATATCACGCTAGTCTCTCACCCGATACTGGGCCAAATCGAGGACTGGTACCTTTCAAGGGACAACTTCGTCTCTGATCACAGATACATATGGTTCTGTCCCCTCGTGAGACCACTTTCTCTTGCAGCCGGCAGAAGCAAGAACCGAACGGAATGGAATGTTTTTAAAAAGGTTCTATGGAATTCGTTCCATAAGCGCGCTTCTCACGGTAGGCTAAGCTTACCGCTAAGATCTGATGAAGCGCACATAAATTCTCAAAACGAGTCAGCTTCGATCGGTGAGCTTGACTTAACGTCTAAAATTGATGAAGCAGTAGACTTATTCACACAGTCATGTAATGCTGCTTTCATCGCCTCCTGTTCTGTTACCAGAGGGAGAGGCCTCAATAGTGCGATACGCATCAAGGAGGAGTTCTATCCCCTCTTCTGTGGAACCTAACAGTTAACACCCTACTTCTGAAGTTGGAAAACACCGGCTGCCAAACCATTGCCTATGCCGATGACATCGCTGTTACGGTGACTGGAAAGCATCCTAGGATCCTAAGCGAACTGCTTCAAACTGCCTTGAACCTCGTGGAGGACTTGGCCCTAGAAAGAGACCTTAGTGTAAATTCCTTTAAAATGGAAATTGTCTCTTTCACCTGAAAGTACAAAATACCAGCTTTTGTACCACCGCGCCTGAATGGAGTTAGGCTCACACTTTCTCAAGAGGTCAAGTACTTCGGCGTTATCTTAGATAGTAAACTCAACTGGAACAAACATGTTGAGGACAGATCCAAGAAGGCTATCACTGCCCTATATGCATCTAAAGCAGCCGTAGAGAAGAGATGGGGCGTGAAGTGAGTGCAGTTACAACCAGTGCATCGGTTGTGCATCGCGGTAGTTGGACCCATTCAAGCTTTGGAGGTCATGTTTAACGTCAAGCGGCACCGGATTTAGACATGCCAGCATCCTGGAGACCATACTCAAAAATCTGAAGGTTGTGGATTACACTACGCCTACCGGCTACAAGACAAACACGAATTTCTCCACCAGAATCCCACAATCAACCTCCATTTTCACAGAAGGCTCAAAGCTCAACGGCAAGGTGGGCAGCGTCGTCTAATCGAAGGAACTTTCTTAAGCATTAGACTACATAGCCACTGCAGCGTATTCCAGACTGAACTTACAGCCATAGAGAAGGCTGCGCGCACATCAGTGTCTATATAAAGCGACAGCCAAGCAGCGATCAAAGCCCCTCGGTGTACTAACACTGCTTCGAAGGTAGCGCTCAACTGCAGGCAACCGCTCAATGAGCTGGCTTCGAAATGCCCCACAGCAGTGATATGGGTTCCAGGCCACCGGGACATACCTGGAAACTGCGCTGCTGATGAGTTAACAAGGAAGGCCACAGAGCAATCAGAGGTGAACCAGGCAATGAGCAGCGCCCCCCTCTTGCCACGACTAAGCTCTGGCTCCTACGCGAGTTCGATGGACTAGGGAGACGACATGCGAGTGTCCAGACAAACGTGGCCCTGCATATGTGTGAAACGGACCGAGTCCATACACAATCTCAAACGATCCTCCATAGGCCCCTTGATTGGGGTACACAGGGGACATTGTATAATGGGAATACATGCTGAACGCATGGGGTTCCTTCAAATGACTTCTGCCTCAGCTTTAGGGACGAAGAGGAAATAGAAAGTGTTGAACACTTCCTCTGCAGTTGCCCCGAACTAGCCATGGCCCGTTGGGAGTGTATAAGAGGGTGCCTATTCACTACTTTAGCGGAGTTAGGCTCTGCCTAAATCGGATACACTCTCTCGGCGGTGCAGAGAGCCAGCCACCTTAATCCTCTGCGACTGACGTGGTAGTCTGACAAACACCAATAAACGGAAAAATGTCTTTTGCGCCACTATTTTATAATCATCGATTCCCGCGCTTTTCTTACCTTTTTCTTTTATGATCATGAGTAGATTACTTTGATGAAAAGGGTCCAATCGAGCACACGCTTTGGTGAGAGCGGAAAAGTGTCTGGCAGACAACCACGTCAGTAACGAGGCAGGTGTCTGAGAGACAGCCACGTCGCTATTTGTGTTACATTTTTGTAACGTATCCTTAACAACATTTTAGTGAAATTGTTTAAATACTTCTTATATCTGGTCAGTTTTGTTTTAATTGATAACCAGAAAACTTTGTTCAATATGCCCATCGAAAATAAAAAAATAAGCAGATATTTTGACTGTGACAGCTCGAAGCCAATTTACCTGTAGTGCTCAAAGTAATTGTACGAAATCTGCCAAAATTCGTATCAAACTTTTAACATAATCCCTTGCAGGAGAGGCTGAGTATATTTTAAAATACGCTATTCCTAATATAATAAATTTTGTTTATAAGTATAAGCGTTGGGAAGTCAAACTGTGAAACTCTAATATTTAACATAAAAAATGTTTTTATTCAACCATTGAATTTTTTTCTTGTTTTTATAAACGAATAAACTCAAGTGTATTTTATAAGAATTTAAAACTTACAAAAAAATATAACGTTTGAAATATTTTTTTGTTGTTTTGTACAAAGGTATACGTTTTTTAGGCTTAATTTGGGCGAGTTAAATAAAATTAGGGTTTTGAAATAAAAAAGTATTACAATAAATGAAAACCTTAATATTTGAACTAAAAATGGCAATGGTTTCAATAAGTTCTTGAAACAGGATGAGACGAGATAAACTATTGAAATAGTGTCTGCTGGACTACCACGTCAGTGGAATGGTGAAAAGAAATGCACGTCAGTCGCAGAGGGTTAACCTAACCTGATTTTGATTTAAAATGTCCAACTTGTGAAAGCGTTTATTTAAATAGCGACGATTTCCGAAGGCCGGGAATTCAAAAACATATTACTCGATAGAAAGTTTTGTGCCCAGGGCCCCCATCCTCAAGGTGCCCCGAAGGATCGACAAATTCCCCCACATTTATTCTCAAATTATTTTTGTCGGGCACATTACACAAAAAACCAACCAACAACCACCCAAAACATGAAAAGTTATAACGGCATTCTTTGAATAAAATTACTTTGGTGTCGCCAACACGAGCACTGTTTGCTACAGCTACGATTTGAGTGTACGTATACACATACTCGTATTTTATTTATTTATTTATTTAGAGTTTGTACAAGGAAGACTTAGTCTTTTAGGCAGTTCATCAATCTGATTAAGTTATTATACGGAAGTGTTACAAAATAAAAAAAAGGAAAAAAAAGAAAGAAATTTACTTATTAATTTAAAGATATTACATAACATATATGAATACAGAAAAGTTAAATACATACAAATTTTCAATAGTATATATTATAATACATTCACTCAAAACTTTATCATACAATTTGTGTAATGGTAATTTTGGCTTTATTAGCCTTCAGATTTAAGGATATTGCAATTAATAAATATAACTTACGAGTTAAGAAAAGAAAATGCTGCTAGTTTGAAACATCCTGCTTTTTTAATAGTTTGTTTTTTGGAGGGAAGTGAGCTCCATAAAAGGATTGTACTGACAAAAAACAGTCTTGAGGATGTTGTGTATTTAAAATTGGGAACCAATAAATTCAGGGTCCGAGTGGATTGACACAAATTTAGTTTTTCAAATAAGTAAGGGGGATTTTTGGAATGAAGTAACTTATGCGAAAAGCAAAGATTTCTAAGTTTTAACATCACTTCCGAGAATTTGTACGGCATATGAAGAGATATGATCAAATTTCCTTTTAGAAAAAACGAAACGAAATTTGAGGAAATATAAGAGATTTTACCAGTTTCATTTTTGTTTCACGTGGTAGTAAATAGGCAGTTCTGTACAGATTTCGAAGGGTATTATATATTTTACCGACTACAAGGTTAACATGGTCAACACAAGTTAGTTTAGAGTTAATTCTGAAGCCTAAATTGGTGACCACGTCTTGGAATAATATTTTGCCTTCATTAAGTATAACTTCAGGAAGGCTATTCAAGTCACATGTTGCGCTCGATATCGCTAGCGCCTTAGATTTCGTTGCATTCAGATATAACTTATTTCTGCGAGCCCAATGTCCTATACGTGATAAGTCTTCATTGAGCCTGACGAACAAGTCTCGGTAAGCCCAGTAGGGCGTGACAAGTATATTTGCGTGTCGTCCGCATAAAGATGTGTTTTGACATTTTGGCAACAAGGAACTATGTCGTTAATAAAAAGTGTAAACAATATTGGGCCTAAAATAGATCCTTGTTGGACACCAGATCTTATAAGCTTTAAGTTTGAGACATTATCACCGCATTGAACTTGCTGAAATCGAGCTGTGAGGTAGTTTTGGATTAGTTTTATAGCATAAGAGCTGAAGTTATAGTTTGTTTTCAGCTTATGAAGAAGTATTCTGAAGTCAACTGTGGCAAAAGCTCGTGAGAAGTCTAAAAGTACAAGTTCTGTAAGTTCCCTACGGTCATAGGCAGGGCGTATGATAGTAAGTTATTATTATATATATAATCAGTTATCTGCTTAGATAATAGCTTCTCATAAACCTTAGATAAGGCTGGCAACAGGCTCATTGGTCTGAACTCTTTGGAAGAACATGGAGACTTAACTTTGGGAATAGGGATAACATTAGCAATTTTCCATTGACTTGGAAACCCACCGGACATAATTGAAAAGTTAAATATATGTGTAAGTGAAGCTGTAACAAACGGAAGTATAAGTTTAATAAATCGTATGCTGATGCCATCGATTCCAACGGCATTAGACTTAACGTCAAATATGCCATCCAAGACAATACTTTCTGTTACAACTGAGAAGTCAAAAATATCAATATTCGGTCTTCTCCTATACTACCCATCTCACTGTGTTCATAACTGGTGTCATGATCAGCATTATAATTTACACTGTTATCGCTTATATTACTATTCAAGAAGTGCGAGTTCATGACATTAGGGTCAAATTTGCATGGAATATTATCATTTTTTGATACTCCAAAAGTGCGAAGATTCTTCCATAGCATTTTTGAAGGCAAATTTGCATTAAATTTATTATTCAAATATGCCACCTTAGCATTCCGGATACATAAGGTAGCTTGATTGCGCAGAAGACGATAGGCTTTCCATTTGTTTTCATATGGAAATTGCTTCCATTCTCTGTAAGCTTTCTCAAGTTTTCTTATAAGCTTCGAAATTTCATTCGAAAACCATGGTTTCTTATGACCTTGGATTTTAACGGATTTTAGAGGAACATATCTATTGAGATTTGGTTGTGATATCGATCTAACCGTCTCACATTTCAATCAAACTATTTACTGCCTATTTGAGAAGTTTATTCCTAAACGTAAATTAACTTATGATCATCCTACGCAAGCTTGGTTTACTAAAGAGCTTAAGGCTCTGAAAAATAGGAAAACGCGATCATTAAATTTATATAAGAAATCCGGATTAAATAAACATTACTTACTGTATTCCATTCTACTTCAGAAGTACATAGATTTAAATAAAAAGTGCTATAAAGCTTATATCTTTAAAACCAAAAGAGACATTATTCTCAATCCAAAGTCATTTTATGGTTTCGTAAATTCTAAACGTAAAGTATCAGGGTTTCCCTCAGCCATGAAATATCAAGGCATTATATCTAGATATAATCAATGTATCGCAAATTTCTTTGCTCAATTTTTCACTTCTAACTATTCTGCTGTCACCAATTCAAACTTTCCGCCGGCGGCCGCCGTGGTGTGAAGGTAGTGTTGCCGGCCTACCACACCGAAGGTCCATGGTTCGAGCCCTGGTACAGGTAACATCAAAAGTGATTTGAAAAAAGTTTTTCAAAACGGGGTCGCCCCTCGGCAGTGGTTTGGCAAACTCTCCGAGTGTATTTCTGCCATGACAGGCTTCTCAGCAAAAATTCGCCTCCTTTGTAGATGCCGTTCGGAGTCGGCAAAAAACTGTAGGTCCCACCAATTTGTAGGGAAAATTCAAATCGGCACAAATTGGAAGAGAAGCTTGGCGCAAAAATCTCTTAGGAGGTTTATGATGATATACCTGTTGTATATCGCGCCATAGAGATAGAGAGAATTCAAACTTTCAAAATTATCCCTATAAGCTACACGGGACAAATTCAATTAATTCACAAAATATATGCGCCAAATATGTTCTAATTTACCTTAAAACCTTAAAAGAATCTTTTAAATATGGTCCTGATAGGATTCCTACATGTTTCTTGAAAAAGTGTGCGAACCATATTTACCAACCCCTTACCAATTTGTTCAATCTATTACTAAAGCGTGGTGTTTTTACAACTGCGTGGAAAGAATCGTTTCTTCTACCGCTGCATAAAAGCGGGAGTAGGTCTTCTATAGAGAACTATCGTGGCATAGCAAAGCTTTCTGCCATCCCAAAATTGTTTGAAGTTATTGTTACAAATCAACTTACGGGTCCAATCTCTACTTTGATAGCTGACTGCCAACACGGGTTCAGTAAGGGAAAGTCCACAGTTACGAATTTACTTGAGTTTACCAGTCATGTCTCAAATAGCTTTCGAAAATATCTGCACACCGAAGTTATTTATACGGATTTCAGCAAAGCTTTTGACAAAGTGTGTCACTCATTACTAATTCATAAACCCGATCAGTTGGGCTTCCAGCCGAGTCTCAATCGGTGGATCTCTTCTTACCTTAGTGACAGGACACAAAGAGTAGTGTTTAAAAATTTAGTATCCGATGTCATTTATGTCTCTTCGGGGGTTCCTCAAGGAAGCCATCTTGGCCCGTTGATAGCTGACTGCCAACACGGGTTCAGTAAGGGAAAGTCCACAGTTACGAATTTACTTGAGTTTACCAGTCATGTCTCAAATGGCTTTAGAAAAAATCTGCACACCGAAGTTATTTATACGGATTTCAGCAAAGCTTTTGGAAAAGTGTGTCACTCATTACTTATTCATAAATTCGATCAGTTGGGCTTCCAGCCGGGTCTCAATCGTTGGACCTCTTCTTACCTTAGTGACAGGACACAAAGAGTAGTGTTCAAAAATAAAGTATCCGATGTCATTTATGTCTCTTCAGGGGTTCCTAGAGGAAGCCATCTTTGCCCGATTCTGTTCTTGTTGTTTATAAATGATATTTCTACAATAATTAAATTTTCAAAAATGTTAATGTATGCTGACGACGTAAACCTTTTTATGCCATTCGTGTCATTTGAAGATAGAAATAAGCTGCAATCAGATCTAGATACACTAGTTACTTGGTGCGATTTAAATTATATGCCACTTAACCTTAAAAAATGTAAACACATGAGTTTTTCGCGTGGAATTTCCCAGCCGGCTTCCTATACAATTAAAAATTATAGTCTTGAGCAAGTGTATGATTTTGTTGACCTGGGGGTCACTATGGACTATAAACTCAGTTTCAACCGCCAAATTAACACAAAAGTCAGTAAGGCTAGAGGTGTCCTAGCATTGGTTAAAAGATGGTCTAAAGAATTTAGCGACCCTTATGTAACTAAAGCCCTCTTCACTACATTAGTCAGACCGATACTTGAATACGGTTGTATAATTTGGAACCCGCGTTACCAGGTTCATGTAGATCGCCTGATTCTATTTTTACTATTTGACTTAAGAGATTTTTATTGGGATCCCTTGTATAATTTGCCACCCTATACGAATCGTTTAAAACTCATTAATCTGCACACACTTTCTAGTCGGAGGGAAATGCTTGGAATTATTTTTATGATTAAATTGCTAAATGGTTCACTATCCAGCCCATTTCTTCTAAGTGAACTGAACTTCAATATACCGCCTCGTCCTTCAAGGCATTTTAAACAGTGCCGAACCAATTTTCAGTTAATAAGCCTTTTCGCTGTTTGTGTCAAGATTATAACTCTCTTTCTGGTAGATTTGATATTTCAGACTCCCTTTTCAGATTAAAAAATACAATTCTTTCTATCCTAAATTCATAGCTACTAATTGTCTGGCGGCCGCCGTGGTGTGAAGGTAGTGTTGCCGGCCTACCACACCGAAGGTCCATGGTTCGAGCCCTGGTACAGGTAACATCAAAAGTGATTTGAAAAAAGGTTTTCAAAACGGGGTCGCCCCTCGGCAGTGGTTTGGCAAACTCTCCGAGTGTATTTCTGCCATGACAGGCTTCTCAGCAAAAATTCGTCTCCTTTGTAGATGCCGTTCGGAGTCGGCAAAAAACTGTAGGTCCCACCAATTTGTAGGGAAAATTCAAATCGGCACACCACAAATTGGAAGAGAAGCTTGGCGCAAAAATCTCTTAGGAGGTTTATGATGATATACCTGTTGTATATCGCGCCATAGAGAGAGAGAATTGTCTTTTATTCTTTGACTTCTATATTAACTTCTAACAATAATTTTATTCTGTTAACTAGTTATTTCTTAATGTATAATCTATCTTATATCTACTTTACTTAGCTGATGAGGTTTTCTCTGTAGCTGAGCAGTTTTAGATCTCGACGATTAACAAACCAAAGCCTTTCAACGACTCGGCACGAACAAATAATCCGCGCGTTATGCGGATGCGCCCCTCGGGCCGGTCGGGCGGGACATGGTGGGTAATCCGTTTGGGAATTATTATTATTATTAAAAAACAAAGCGATTGACAAGACTATTAAAATATTCCAACTTTTCGTCTAACTTAGAGAAGGAAAAACACCCATTACAGTCAAGAAAAGCAGCCTCATTACTTAGTTCATCTAAGTTTACAGCATTGTAGTTCCTATAGGTCAATTCAAAGTCGGGCTCTTTCGCGTTGAATTTCAGATCATACGATAAAAATAACATTTCGTGGTCAGAAATATCATCCATAGTGAATTGGTCAATATGATTTATGTTATTGGCATTGTTAACACATATTAAATCAAGTAAACTTGGCGTGCTATTCGGGAAAAAACGGGTCGCGAATGTGTTTACAATGCACAGATCATTTGCCTGAAAGTTACTTAAAAGGTTTTTACTGCGGGAATCATTATTAAGGATATCAATATTAAAGTCACCGCAGATGATGACATGCTCATAATTTACTGCATATTCAGACAGTTTATGAAATAAACATGTTAAGTCATTTGACCTATTGGAGTTGTATTCACAAGCCACAAAACACTTAGTCCGAGCATCGCCTAGTTCAATAAATATACTTTCACTCACTGGCATGGTCTGAGCGATAAATTACTTTTGGACTGGATTTTGCAGTATATAGCAACTCCACCACCACGGATGTTATTTTTCCTGTCATTTCTCAGCAATACATATTTATCTAATGCATATGAATGATCTTCAACGCAAGATTTGAACCACGTTTCGGTAATACAAATTAAGTCAATGTTTAGATCAGCAAATACATAGGAAAGTAGTCTAATTTATGAGCCGTAAGACTGCGAGTATTTAAATGACGCACATTGAATGTTGGATGTTTTTTACATATTTGCCTCAAGATACATCTTACCTGCCCACTGTCAGCACAATCGTTGTTCACGTCATACATAGTCAAAACAAACAATCAAGACGATATCAACAGAGCAGCAGATGAAAGTTTTAAATGTGGAAGAGAAAAAGAGTATAGAGGGTGAAATGGGAAGAGAATCAATAGTGCCTGTATAAAAGAATATATTAAGCATTAAAACTAAGCAAAACATTATGTTAGGGTGTTTGTGTATTGTTAGCTTCATTTGTCGCTATGTTGTTTACTGCAATTCGTTCAGCGCTCTCTTTGTCACTAATTTTTACAGCATCACTGTGTTGACGAGTACGTACATACACATCTCCGCGCAGTGAGAAAACAGAAGTGAGCCGTTTCTGATTTTTTAATTGCAGAGCATGCTGTAATACCTCACGGTTACGCTTTGTAAGGCACTCATGCACAAATGTTTTTCCATTTCCATTGTCCGTGTTCAAACACAGATACAAATTGACGTCATGGAGTTGCTTTTTGTGGGAGAGAGAGCGACGATGGAAGGGGACGGGTACCAAGTTGCCTGTGCTCGCGAAACACGCTTTGTGTTGCCGTTCGTCTCAATTATGTTATGTTGGCCGCAGATTAATTTTGATATTTTCCTTCATACCTTCTTTTACATTCGCATGCACACATATTAATAAACGACATAAAAGTAATTGTATCAACAGATTTTCAAAGTTTATTTCCAAGAAAATAATACAATTATATTAATTTGAGCGAAAACACATTTTTTCATTCAAAATATTCATACAACGCAGTAAAAAAATTCTTAGTACATATGTATGTATTGCGAGAATGTCAGTACAAAACATAATCAACCAAAGCAATTCGTTTCCGTGTTTGAACAACATCGGAAACACTTGAGCAACACCAAAAGAGAATTGCCGATAAAAGCAACTCCGAGTTTCTCTGTTTGAACACGGACATTGCGTTCAATATCGCTAAGAGCCAATGATCTTCTATTGTTTTTGCAGAAGTTAGAAATTGCTCTTAAAAGCAAAGAGCGGTCATTGGGTGAATTTAATTTAATTATTAAAGGTGAGCTACCGTTTTTGCTTTTTCGAATACGAAAGGCAGTGCGAATAGATGGCGGATTTACCTGTACTGTGCGACATATTTTAGTGAAGACTTCACCTAAATCTTCATTTGTTGTTGTGGGAACTCCACTTACCAATATATCTGTCAGTATGGCATTATTCTGGCATTCATCAACCTGAATCCTCAATGTCTGTGTTTAAACACAGATACAAATTGACGTCAAGGAGTTGCTTTTTTGCTTTTTGTGGGAGAGAGAGCGACGATGGAAGGGAACCGAGTTGCCTGTGCTCGCGAAACACGCTTTGTGTTGCCGTTCGTCTCAATTATGTTATGTTGGCCGCAGATTAATTTTGACATTTTCCTTCCTACCTCTTTTTACATTCGCATGCACACATATTAATAAACGACATAAAAGTAATTGTATCAACAGATTTTCAAAGTTTATTTCCAAGAAAATAATACAATTATATTAATTTGAGCGAAACACACATTTTTTCATTCAAAATATTCATACAACGCAGTAAAAAAAATTCTTAGTACATATGTATTGCGAGAATGTCTATCTCTCTATCTCTATGGCGCGATATACAACAGGTATATCATTATAAACCTCCTAAGAGATTTTTGCGCCAAGCTTCTCTTCCAATTTGTGGTGTGCCGATATGAATTGGTGGGACCTACAGTTTTTTGCCGACTCCGAACGGCATCTACAAAGGAGACGAATTTTTGCTGAGAAGCCTGTCATGGCAGAAATACACTCGGAGAGTTTGCCAAACCACTGCCGAGGGGCGACCCCGTTTTGAAAAACTTTTTTCAAATCACTTTTGATGTTACCTGTACCAGGGCTCGAACCATGGACCTTCGGTGTGGTAGGCCGGCAACACTACCTGCACACCACGGCGGCCAAGTCAGTACAAAACATAATGAACCAAAGCAATTCCTTTCATGTTTGAACAACATGGGAAACACTTGAGCAACACCAAAAGGGAATTGCCGATAAAAGCAACTCCGAGTTTCTCTGTTTGAACACGGACAATGCATTGACATCAGATCGAAGTTGCTTGCACTCGCTTTCCGCTACCGCTACCCTCTTTTCCATATCGTTGTAGCTGCTCTTAAAATTAGCGATCTCTGCCGTCAACTCACCAACTCTCTGCAATAACCGCTGCTCTGATTCCCTTCTAAATCCCTTCATCTCCTCCATCCTGCTCTGTTTCCATAAATTAATTTTGCTTCTAGGCGCGAAAACTCACTAGAAGTAGGCGGCGGGCTCTAAATTTTCGAAGCCTTTGTAAATGTTGGAGTGAGAAGTGGGGAGGCAACCGTTTGCCGCGTTGGTCTTGTTTTTGTTGCCATATTTATATGGAGATATTTATATATTTATATTAGCAAAATATTTTATACACAATATTTTTGCAAATGGTAAAATGATTTTGTAACCGAATGGCGCACACCGATTGTAAATTGTTTCACAAAGAAATTTCCCGTGTTTAATTATTAACTGTGACGTGTAACTGTTTTTAATTAAATTTTATTGCAGGGAAAATTAAAACGCGTCTACACTCTTTGCATGTTGTGTCGACTTTGTGGGCCTAACAAAAAAAAAAGGAAAATCTGGAGACTGCTCTTTTAACGGAAATATGGAATTAGCTTTTAGGAATTATGAATAAAACGAGTCAAAGTTTACTGAATAGCATTATCTTTATGGACGTTGCAGCAAAACTTTTGCGAATCTCTGAAAAGTTATGTCAATAACGCACGCATTAATAACTGCGATATTTATACAAGCACAGTGAAATTCTGTACTTAAGATGTGTGCAAATGTGTTTTCACGACGAACGAAAATCGACACTGATGATGGCACAACGCCGAAACCGGTTTGTCTCAAAACCAAATTTGACAAGGGATGACGAAAAATCGTTCCAATATACATCAATGTTTTCACCACATATCATTGGTGAACCTGCGTCGCTCACTACGTAAAGCAACATATACAAAATACTACCTGCTTACTGTTTTTTGCTAAGTAGGATACTACAATAAAAATTCAGGGAAAAAGTAGGCAGATGGTGAAATGAAGAATTTTCTTAAGTTTCAATTGCAAGTGCTGTAATGTTATGGAATACAACAGTGCATCTCAATTTATACAGAAATAACCAAAAAAATCTATACAAATACGCATTATGTCTATATGCTATTGCTGTATCTCGATTTATTTTTCATTTTCAAATGCTTGAATAAAAATTTTAATTTAATTGTTTATTCAAAATTCTTTGAATAACCAATAATATTTCTCTCATCACTCAAATTTTTTTGAATAACAAATAAAATTTTATTTTTTACTAGCTGACCCGCCGAACTTTGTTCCGCTTTAAAAGCAATAAATGAGCAGATTTTGGATTTTATTTTTATTAGAATGATAGATATAAATAAAAAATCATTATTTGAATTTATTGACCATGAGAAAAACATGGATTTTCTAGATTAAGATTATTTGCCCAATGTGAATGCTAGAATGCAAGCAGTACTCAGTCGAAATGCAGCGCGATTCATGTGCGTCGAAAATTATCTAGTTGTTGATTTCTGAGGGCTGTCTCTCTTTGCTCTTGTAATTGAAGTCGATCCATATTAACGCGGCGCTCGTCACATGCTATTTCTTGCTCTTCCTCGGTCCCTTCATTCGGAACGTTTCGGATCCCACTTATATTACGGTTTTGTTGTGAATATTGTTAATGATAATATCGGCACAATAGACTAATAGAAATTCGCAACACACTCATCCGCCGGTCAACTTCAAAATATTAAATTTTTAACACTTTCAAAGAAGTGTCAGTAAAATGAGAATGACGAAAAACTCTCTCGAAACGCAAGAAGTAAAAAGTTTCCGCTTAACAGGAATCAGTAAATACTTGCAAGCAAAACCGCTTTTGGATTTTTCATTGGTTAATAGCTTAAATTTTTAAGATTTTGTTGTTGCTTTGCTATGTCACGATCATTTGTTTTTGACTTGCAAGTTTTACTGAGTGAATTTCCCCAAGCAACTCTCTTTTCCAATGAAATGTCGAAACGCGCTCTCTCCCTGTAAATCTTTTTTGTCGCACCATAAATAAAAGAAAATTTAAATAGGTCCTGGTCCACTTCCCGCAAAAAAAAAGAATATTAAATATCAACAAAGCCCTTTGCTTCAAGGAAATCGCACCATAAATAAAAAGTTTTGGAATAGGTCGGTACCTGATCCACTTCCTGGAAAAAACCAATCGTAAATTTTAATAGAAGTAAAAGGCTAGCAATGTACCAAATCTCAAGCAAATCGCAAAATAAATAAAAGACGTTGGAACAGGTCGGTCCCTGGTCCACTTCCCGGAAAAAAATATTATCATATTTTCCTGGTTCCAAGCTACCTCTGCACCATTTTTCAGCCAAATCGGTCCGGCCGTTCTTGGGTTATAAAAAGGGCAACTAACACAATTTTTTTTTATTTATATAGATAGTAAACCACGCTCTCTTCGCTGCGTCTCAGAACTAGTTATAAACTGAGTCCGATTTTTATCATTATATCCAATACCAGATAAGATATGGAACTTAATTACATCGCTTATCGCAGCACTCATTTTCACCTTTCGTTTGATACCCATATATCCCGAAACTGGTTGAGCTACCGGAACAAATGATAACTTAAATTTTAAGTTAAACGTCTAGTAAAACGGTAAAAGTTCCATTCAATTCCATTCAGTATTTTTTGAGTGATGCGCAACATATAGCCAAACTGGCATACAGACAGACAAAAATTCTGAAAACAGCTTATTTGGCTTCTATTGGCCTAATAATGATCCCTGCTATCGATTTTTCTTAAATATCCGCAATGTACAGACATCGACCTATTCAAAGTGAGCCAACTCTGATATATGTATATTCATACATGTACCCAAAGTTCCATATATACGCATTCGTATATTCAAATACTCGGTCGATTTGTATGGACGAAAGTTAACCGATATCGCGCCATCGATTTTTCGATAGGTTTTGGGCTCAGGAAAAAAAGTTCCACTGCGCATACCCAAAAAAATAATTTTCGAGCCTGCGAAATTTTATTTTTTTGACTTTTTTCGACTTTGATTTTTAAGGCTGTTTTCATGACCTACTAAAAAAATTTCTAAAACGTTGGCAATAACAGTTTTTTGAAAAAAAAAATATATTTTGGGTTTTGGGGAGTGTTTTGGTCAAAAAATTTACCCTTTCGCCATTTTTTTTAGGGGTTTTTTCAGCATGCATGCAAAAATGTTTTCGATGAAAACGAATTTGTCTCATATTTCCTGTCCCACTTAAAATTATGCGCTAAAAACGTTAGCGATAAGGGTTTTTTGAAAAAAAAATTTTATTTTCGGTTTTTGGGACTTGTTTTGGTCGAAAAATCGACTTTTCCATTGTACCCAGTGGGAAAAGTTAATGTTTAGGAATGCATAAAGTAATGTATATCCCCTATAGACTAAACATACATGAAAATATGCATGAATTTTTCTACAGCGATGTCATAGGAAAAGTAATGTGTAGCTCGCAACAAACTGAAGCTGCAAAGTATACATTACTTCTTATATTACTTCATATTAATGAAAAGATGCATTACTTTCTATGAGAGAAAATATGCATGACCTGCGTTATATAAAGGAATATTTAAAATACAAAGCGACACCGCGCCTTTGCACTATGCTGGCAGCCAGGAGGTGCACAACACCGTCTATACATATTTTGAAGGCACATCTAACCTTTGAGGAGTATAAGGGGCTTTACCGCGTCTATGAGCTCTGCTGCGGGTGACGAGATAAGTGCTAGCATTTGTTCACTCATCTCGCCATTTCGAGCAGCTGGGATATAAAACAACTAAAACACAAGAAGAAAAAGAAGGTTTCTGCTTGTATTTCATATTTTATTTGAGTCTTAATTTTTTACAATGAAGTTATATTTTTTTTCTCAAAGCCTCCTTCTGTAAACAAAACATAAAACACTGTTGAAAAAATGAAAAATGTAGTACTACAAATAAAAATAGAGCGACTCATTACTCCTTCGATTGCTTTTGGATTGATCTTTTCTTACAACAATTTTCGTATATCTTTTCATGCATGAAAAATGTAACGCATCCTGCGTATGTCAACTATAATTTTTGACCCTGGCATCGCTTACTTAAGACTCCAGGACAATACTTGCGATGCAAATATAGCTACAATATACATATGTATTCATATTGTGGCGATTATTCTCAAGCATGTACCATCCCTAAGTCAATAACACTCCCACCACTAGTTAACACAACCGAGATAACGATGGCTACGCTTATGCATGCAAGCGTATAACTAGGAAGAGGAAGAGAGATGGCGCGAGTGTTTGCGAATACGATGCAAAGAGGAGATGCCAATAAATAACACCGACCCTTCCAGAACATGAAAAGCGAACAACCAAGAAAGTTCTCGGTGCGTAGGCAAGCACCCTGTCGGACTATATAAGGCAGTGACCAAGCAAGGCAGAGGGATCAGTTTATTTTCAAGCGTTCAATAGTGAACTACTGCGAAGTTACCAACCTCTTAAATTTGTATTGCGTTTATTACTAGTAAATAAAACTAGCTATTAGTTACATTATCTGTGCGTGTGTTTATTCGACTTTATAGTGATCGAACCCAGGATTGATAATCAAGGAATCATCGAATTCGTCACAATTGGTGTCAGAAGCGGTATTGTTGAATAAATACCAGTGAATTTAAGGATAACAAGGACATGGCGAAGCTGAATGAATTAAAGATTCAGCAACTCAAAAATGAGTTGGAACAACGGGGACTGAACACTACAAGCAATAAATCAGAGTTACAGTCACGATTGCGAGAAGCTATGGAAGCAGAAGGAATCGACGTTGATGATCATGTTTTTCATCTTGTGGAGGAGGCACCAACAAAAATGGAAGAAAAAAAGGAGTATCCGAATCCAGTAGCAATCGTCGACACAAACATGATATTGGCTGTATTAACTCAGATGTCGACTAAAATGGAAGAACAGAAAACTTGCATGCCATCTCAGCTCGAAGAACAGAAAACTTGCATGGCACCTCAGTTGGAAGAACAAAAGACACACATGGCATCTCAGTTGGAAGAACAGAAGACTTGCATGGCATCTCAAATTTCAGCTCAACTAGAGGAACAGGAGGCTCGCTTGTCGTCGAGAATTGCATTGCAGCTGGAGGCACAGGAAGAACGAATGGCATCACAGCTAAGAATGCAAGACGCAAAAATTACTGAAGTGCAGGAGGTATTCAGAGAACGGCAAGACAAAACTGAGGCCGAAGTAGATGCATTGAGAGGTCGCATCCAGGAGTTGCAGCTAAATCGTCCAACTGCTTCAACGAGTATTCCCAAGGTAAAACCCCATCTTTTGACGGTTCTGTTCCTTTCCAGGTATTCAAGCTACAATTTGAGAAGACGGCAGCTGTAAATAATTGGGGCACGGAAGACAAAGTTGCTGCACTATTCGTGGCATTGAAAGGGCCTGCAGCTGAAATCTTGCAGACTATTCCTGACGGCGAACGGAATAATTATGAGGCATTGATGAGAGCAGTTGAGAGACGCTATGGCAGCGAGCATCGAAAACAGATATACCAAATATAGCTACAGAATCGCTTTCAGAAGGCTAATGAGACATTACAGGAATTTGCATCGGATATCGAGAGGTTGGCCCATCTAGCAAACGCAGACGCACCTGTAGAATACACAGAAAGGGTAAAAATCCAAAGCTTTATAAATGGAATACGTGACGTGGAGACGAAGCGGGCCACATATGCAAATCCCAAGAGATCATTTGCTGAGACGGTATCACATGCTCTAACACAGGAAACAGCCTCGCTATTAAGTAAGCTGGCGTACAAAGCTCACCGCGTGGAGGTAGAACGGCCAGACTGGGTAGCCACAATTCTGGAAGCGTTGAACGGCGTACAGAAAAAAAGTAATGGTGCCATTAAATGCTTTAAGTGCGGAAACCCAGGTCACATAGCACGTTATTGCGGCACTGGCTCCAGTAACCCCAGCATTTCAAGTGGACGAAAACGCAAAGCTGAAGGAGATGAGCAAACCTCCCAATCAAATCAGTCGTTAAACTAAATCGAGCCAGCCTAAAGGGGCGTGGACTGGCTCCCGCAACTGAATGCCCCATAATCTCTGTCTCACAGATCGGAAGGAAAGCTAGTAATGTTACTGTTGTTGCATATGTGGATGGAAAAGAGCACTTACTAACTGTGGATACAGGCGCATCGCATTCCATAATTCGATCTGATTTAGTCAACAAGGAGGTGAGACCATTGCATGGAGCAAAGTTACGTACGGCCACTGGTGAGGACACCCATGTCCTAGGAGAAATAACATGTGAAATCGCAATTGGGAACGTGGCCGTTCTACACAGTTTTATAGTGGCAGATATTGTTGACGAAATCATAGTTGGTGTGGACTTCTTAAGCGAGCAAGGCATCAAGATTGACATGCAAAACAGGATTATGAATTACCAGAACATGGATGTGCCATTAAATTTTAGTTACGAAAACAAATACGTTGGTAAGCGAGTGCTTGTGGAGGAGAGCCAACAAATTCCACCAAAGTCGGAAGCAATCATATGGGCAAAGATTGATGGAGATTATGGGACAAACAAATTGTGGGTTGTCGAGGCAGCAAACAAATCAAGGACGATCATATTAGTAGGAAAAATCCTGGCCATGACAAAACAAGATGGACGTGTACCGGTAAGAGTACTTAATGAGTTCAAATCGCCGATTAAACTTTCTAAAGGAGCAATATTGGGACAATGCCAAGAGGTCGAGGTAGTTATCAATTGTGAACAGCTTCAGGAAAATGATTCTACCATCAAGATTAATCTTTCAGATGATATCACGTCGTGGACGGCAGGCCTCGAAAAAGATCATCTGAAAAAGGCAAAGGAACTTCTATCAAAGTACTCGAGCATATTTGACAAGGATGGTTCTAAACCAGGTCGGACCAAAGTTGTGAAGCATCAAATTGATACTGGTGATGCAAGGCCCATCCGCTAAGCTCCTCGTAGTATTCCATTGGCCAAACGCCAAGTAGTAAGAGAAATTATACAGGAAATGAGTGACAGCGGCGTGATCGAACCATCAGCTAGTCCATGGAGCTCAGCGGTAGTACTAGTGAAAAAGAAAGATGGACAAATGAGGTTCTGTGTGGATTACCGGAAATTGAACGACGTAACGAAGAAGGATAGTTATCCATTGCCAAGAATCGACGATACTCTGGACTTGTTATCTGGCACGAAATGGTTTTCCACACTGGATTTGAAAAGCGGCTACTGGCAAGTGAGATAAAGAGAAGACGGCTTTCAGCGTTGGAGAAGGGCTTTGGCAATTTACGGTAATACCCTTCGGGCTATGCAATGCTCCAACTACTTTTGAGAGACTCATGGACCAGATACTAAAAGGATTGCACTGGCAAACATGTTTGATGTACCTCGACGACATCATCGTGCTGGGAAAAAGCTGTGAGGAACACCTAAAGATCTTGGAGGAAGTTTTCCAAAGAATAGCTGGTGCTGGTCTGAAACTAAGTCCCAAGAAGTGTTCCTTGTTTAAAAAGGAAGTAAGTTATTTGGGTCACAAAGTAACTACGGAGGAATCTGCACTGCTAAGGAAAAGATCGAAGCCGTGAAAGATTGGCCAAGACCGAGAAATTTGCATGAGTTACGGAGCTTCCTGGGGCTGTGCACGTATTATCGGCGATTTGTACCAAATTTTTCCAGCGTAGCTAGTAGTCTCCACGACCTGACAAGAAAGAATATGAGTTTTGAATGGAAGAAGGAACAGGAGGTGGCTTTTCAAACACTGAAGGAACGACTATGCACTGCCCCGATGTTAGCATATCCAATTCCAGGTTCAAAGTTTATTCTGGATACAGATGCGAGTGGTTATGCTATATTAGGTGTTTTGTCCCAGATTGTTGATGGACAGGAGAAGGTAGTTGCATACTATAGCCGAACAATTGGGAAGCCTGAAAGGAACTATTGTGTAACCCGGAGAGAACTGTTGGCATTGGTAGAGTGCGTTAAGCATTTCCACAAGTATCTCTATGGGCAGCGATTCCACGTCAGGACAGACCATGCAGCGTTGAAATGGCTCCTACAGTTCCGTAATCCGGAAGGTCAATTGGCACGGTGGATAGAGCGACTGCAAAGTTATGACTTTTCCATAGAGCATCGCAAAGGTAGCACCCACGGAAATGCTAATGCAATGTCACGAAGACCATGTAACTTGGAATGCAAGCATTGTTCCAAAGCTGAGACCAAGGAAGACATTATAGATGTGCGGCTCATGACTATAACATCTTCGGACGAATGGGACATGGATCAATTAAGGAGGTTTCAGCACGAAGACTCAGATATTACACTTGTAATGGAAGGAATCGAACGAAACGAGCGACCATCAAGAGAGGAGATGTCAGCAGAAAGTCCTGTTGCCAAGTCATATTGGGCACAGTGGAATAGTTTGCAATTAGAATCCGGTTGTTTGCATCGAATATGGGAGAGTGAGGATGGTCAATGTGTTCGAAAGCTGATAGTCGTCCCACGGAAGAAAATCCCTGATGTACTCAATGAATTACATAACGGTCCAAGCGGAGGTCACCTTGGAGTCACCAAGACCTTGGAGAAAGTCAAGCAAAGATTCTATTGGGTTGGTTGCCGTCAATCGGTCGCGGAGTGGATTGCCAACTGTGAAGTATTTATCAAAGCTAAAGGACCCAAATCAAGGAGCCATGGCCAAATGAAACAGTATAACTCAGGTGCGCCATTTGAGAGGATAGCCATGGATGTAGCTGGCCCGTTTCCTACTAGCAAACTCGGACACAAATATGTACTGTTGGTTATGGACTATTTCAGAAAATGGCCAGAAGTGTACCCTATTCCAAATCAAGAGACAGAAACAATAGCAGAGGTGTTTACTAACAATTGGGTAGCTCGGTTTGGTGCACCGATGGAGATACATTCTGACCAAGGCAGAAATTTCGAATCAGCTGTGTTCCAGGAAATGTGCAAGACATTGGGCATTCGGAAAACTCGAACAACTGCACTACATCCTTAGTCAGATGGCATGGTGGAACGATTCAATAGAACCTTGGAAGAGCACCTGAGGAAAGTAATGGATAAGTTCCAGAAGGATTGGGATACTCACATCTCCTTATTCCTAATGGCATATCGCTCTGCAGTACATGAAACAACTGGTCAGACTCCTGCAAAGGTAATTTTCGGGAATGATCTTCGATTGCCAGCTGACTTGAAGTTTGGGATAAACGCTGATGCAGGAGTAAATGCTCGGAAATCTACTAGCGTATTGGAAGAAGAAATGAGAGAAATTCACGACCTTGTGAGACAACGGACTAAGATCATGAGCGATAAGATGAAGGCCAGGTACGACAAAGCAATAACTTCGGAAGGTTTTATAGAAGGAGATTTAGTGCTGCTATACAACCCACAGCGTAAGAAAGGTTTGTCCCCAAAACTACAATGTAACTGGGAAGGCCCATACAAAGTCATAAAACGGATCAACGATGTGGTATATCGCATACAAACTATGGGAAGGCCAAGGAATAAGATGAGGGTGGTCCATTTGGAAAGGCTAGCTGCGTTTGGTTCCGGCAATGTGTCTGATCGGGACGATCAGACTTAGGTGGAGGGCAGTGTGGCGATTATTCTCAAGCATGTACCATCCCTAAGTCAATAACACTCCCACCACTAGTTAACACAACCGAGATAACGATGGCTACGCTTATGCATGCAAGCGTATAACTAGGAAGAGGGAGAGAGATGGCGCGAGTGTTTGCGAATGCGATGCAATAAATAACACCGACCCTTCCAGAACACGAAAAGCGAACAACCAAGAAAGTTCTCGGTGCGTAGGCAAGCACCCTGTCGGACTATATAAGGCAGTGACCAAGCAAGGCGGAGGGATCAGTTTATTTTCAAGCGTTCAATAGTGAACTACTGCGAAGTTACCAACCTCTTAAATTTGTATTGCGTTTATTACTAGTAAATAAAACTAGCTATTGGTTACATTATCTGTGCGTGTGTTTATTCGACTTTATAGTGATCGAACCCAGGATTGATAATCAAGGAATCATCGAATTCGTCACAATATATATATCTATAGTAATTTTAAAGTAAATATCTATCTGGAGATTCATTTACACATAAGAATGATCGCAGAACATTATTCGAATAGATATTTAATTATTCAAATAATAAACAAGTAAGGAAGTCTAAGTTCGGTTGGAACCGAACATTTTATACCTAGTAGTGATCTATTATGTCATCCCAATTTACGCAGGTCTATTTTAATACTTTCAGTTCGTATTTGCGTTCAAAGAGATAGACGGACAGACAGATAGACGTATTGAGAGACGGACATGGCTACATCGACTCAGCTCATCCTCCTGATCATTTCAGTATACGTACAAACATTTCATGTTCATGAAAGTTTTGAATATCAAAAAAGTATGAATATATACAACTTCGCTTTTGCAGTGGGGTATTAACTACTTGCCCGGATATTTTACTTTTCATCCTGAATGTTTTGATACACATTAATAAATATATATCTCGATTCGTTTATGCCGAATGAAGTAATATACATTGTGTTCCTAACAAAAATAGATATAAAAAATGTGTGCCTTTAATAGGCGCCAAAGAACTCAACCGATCTTTATGAAATTTTCACAATATATACTTGGGTTCACTGGGTACAGCATAGACAATATATAGTTTTGGAAAAGTAGGCGGAGCCACGCCCCCAGGCTATATAAAGTTTCAATTCGTCATAGCTACGAACTTTTTTGGTTTAAATTATTGAAATTTGGATGTATGTGTCACTTAGTCAATATCTACATATGTTTTGTTATTTGTTTTGCTCTTGAACTTTCACGATAGGTTCACGAGTTCGCTGGGCACGACACAGTCTGTATATAGCTTTTGGAAAAGCCCCAGGTTATATAAAGCTGCAGTTCGGTATAGTTAGGAGTTTATTTGGGTCAAGTTAATGACATTTTATATATAGATGTGTTCTATGTATCAAAACGTCAAAACAACTTCTACCGGGTATGCTAGTATATTATAAAATGGCGAAAGCAAACAAGGAATTTCAGCATTCTTTCATAAAACTAAGAGCCTAGTTTGCGTTAAAACAGACAGACGGACGGAGAGGCGGCATGGCTAAATCGACTCCGCTCATCGTGCTGATCATATCAGTGAACTTTTCTCTTCTTCTTCTCATACTTAGATACATTTAATGTTTATGAAAGGTATGAAAATCAAAAAAGATATATAACTTCGCTATTGCAGTGGGCTATTAACTACGTGCCCTTGTGTGTTTTCAGATTTGGCTAATTTTTGGCAGGAGTATAATACATACTACTGAGAAGCAGCTGACCAATTTTCATTGAAATATCAATATTGAATTATAAGCGACTGCCTTTGAAAATAGCAGAAATTTTGTGCTGAAAAGTGGGCGGCGCCACGCCTACTTTTTCAAAATTGCGGCTGAGTTTTTCTTGAAAAGCTTATTATGTGTGCAAAATCTGATTGATATAACTTGCTTAGCTGTAGAATATCGAAAAATGTATTTTATGCCTCAATCTCAATGTATTCACCAAATTTTATCCTTATAGGTGTATTATGTACTGAGTAATCTCTTTTTTTGATTTTTCGAAAATATTCTATATAAAAAGTGGGCGTGACTATCATCCGATTTCGCCGATTTTAAATAGCGCTCGGAGATGAGTGCCAAGGAACCCGCACACCAAATTTCATTAAGATATCTCAAAATTTACTCAAGTTATCGTGTTCACAGACGGGCGGACGGACGGACATGGCTTAATCAATTTCTTTTTTTCGTCCTGAACATTTTGATATGTATAAGTCAATATCTATCCCGATCCGTTTATGTCGTTACGTACTCCCGTTATGCGACTAAAGTTAATATACCTTGTGTGCGTAGCACTACTAGGTATAATAAAAAGCTTTTCAAACACCATTGACCGAATAAATGACAACTATTAGAATAATAGATACTCGAATAGTTAAAGAAATATCACTATATCTTATGCGCACATTTGTACACGCAAACCTACATACATACAAAAAGTGAATGGATGCTCATAGGTATAACCGATGAAGTCAGTGAATTTGGCTTCCGACATCTCTCGAATTTCAATACAACTATTCGAATAAACCGATAAATTATTCGAATAAATACTATTCGAATTTTTTGAAACGAATATTATTATTCGTTTATTCGAATAGTATTTATTCGAATTTTTTGAAACGAATATTATTATTCCTTTATTCGAATAGTATTTATTCGAATATTATTCGAGAATAGTCCCACTACTAGTTTCCAATGCTACAGTCTTGTTAACTAGCATATCTGGACCCGACCATCATTAGAAGAGGAAACCAATTAAAATTAAATGATATAGAAAACCGACTTCATCTGGACGAATCATCAACTTTAATTTAAAGCATCCAAAAACGATGATAACGAATACATACAGCGATGGGCTGTATACGACGAATGCTACAAATATCGGACGAAATGTACCACAAAGAAATTAAGAGGGAAATTACATTATTACTAAAAGACAACGATTTTCCTGAAGCCATTATAAAAAATTTATTAAGACGTTCTTTACTACCAACAACTAAAAATATCTCTGAAAAAGTGCAAAAAACAATTTTTAGGTCCATTTCATATGTACCTCAACTATCGGAACGTTTAGCTAAATCGGATTGCTATGATAAGGAAAGAGTTAAAATAGCACACCAGCCCATTCACATATTAAATACCATATTCAATAGAACAAATGCAAAAATACCAACAACAGAAAAGAGCAATTTAGTTTATAAGATCCCTTGTAATGGCAAAAACAACGAAGCTTTTAAAAGTATATACGAGTATGTTGGGACAACGAAAACCAAAAACTGCTTTTTTCAATTGCGTTTTAGACCTTGAGCCGGCAGAAATAGCAACAAATCAAAATTTCTTCGGATACAGCATTGCTCCACATTTTCAGACAGGCGAATGACAGTAGAAAGGAGAAATTAGTGTAAGACTACTGACAGCTGTCTTTGCCTTGCGATTCCTTTATGACCAGAATATAAGTTTTTGTGACATTTTCCCTATTCAAGACTAATTTGTCATACATTTACCCTATTTGAAAGGAAAACAAAATACATAAAGTTCATGTGTATGTGTTTAAAATGAATTCGCCTTGGTTTTTATCACGGTTACACTGTCCTAACCGCCTTTTTCCTTTTCTTTTTAGAATTTCACGTTTTGAGACACCAGAAAGATGAAACCGAACAGTGGTAAATGATGAAACCGAAAATTCTGTGGATTGTTGACGTGGTTCTTATGCTTCCTTTAAATTAGTTTCTTATAGAAAATAAATGTGTACATTAAATGCAACGAATTTAGTTGTTGCCAAATATGATATTTAGATGTATGTATATAGATTAATAGTTTTGTATTTCCGTAGCATTAAATTAATTAAGCTAATTCAAATATGTATATATGTACTTATGTATATATGTACTTATGTACATATAGCGAAGACTACCTGTAAAATAATTATATAAATATGTATATATAGGTACATAAAAGTAGGATAATTAAGGTAACTGAGTCATAACAGACTTACTGAGAAATCAAGCATTGTACAGCGATTATAATAGAAAATTATATACTAATTAGGAATAAAATAACTCTACAAACTAAAATTTTAAATAAACATGTAGTATGTGTGTAAGTTGGTACACACATATATACATATGTGCCTATATAAAAACTGTATTTAAATACTGGTTAAAGCACACACACTTTAGATTTACTTGTTTTGATTATCAAAACCAAATTTTAGGCTTGCTGTTCTACAATCAAGATTAAAAAAAGGCGTGAGTAACAGGTACTCGTGGGGTATGTATCCGGTACATAAATTTAATTAAATTAGACCTATCCCAGTAGTTGAGTTTCAACCCCAAGACTTTATTTTATTTTAGTTATTAGCTACTCATTTCTTGGCTTTGTTTTCTACGCTGTTCCTTTACTTTAATATATTTTTATTTTATTTGCCTTTCTCTTCTTTCAATGGTTTCCTTTCCTTTCCTTCCCTTCCATTGCATTTCCTGCCCTTCCTTCCCATTATTATAATTCCTTTTAATTAATTTAATTTAATTTTTGTTGGAACGATTTTCCGTCATCCCTTGTCAAGTTTGGTGACAAACCGGTTTCGGCGTTCTGCCATTTTCATTGCCTAGTTTCGTTCTGGTCTGTGTCTATCCGTTGCGTTGTTTTTATAGTCCATGGGTGCTGTGGCAGGTAATGTCAATCTATGTGTCCGTGGTAGGTAACGTTAATATGCGTGTGTTACGGTATTGCGGTATTGATACTTCCGAATTGTTATCTGTCCCAAGGGTTGTTTTTGTAGGTATATAGACATACCACTTGTTAGCTAAGCGGTAGGTTGAGGTAGGTAGAAATCGGTGATTTTTGCCGTTTGGTTCATATTTCGCTTTTGCTTGTTCATTGTTACGTGTTTGGTTGCTGTACCTGCTGGCTTGTGCTGTTTTTTGTAAATTAGTTTCAAGGGTTCAAATATCTCGTCAGAGATAGTGTTGGTTTGTTCGTTTATGATCCTGCCGTCAAATGTTTTTAATTTGTATATCTCCATGTTCTCAAGTACATTGCGCCGCCGGCCTTTTCCTTGTACTTGAAGTATTCGAGCCGTTTTTTTTCTGTTAGCTGGGGTGCAGTTGTTCTCGAACATGTGGTTCGCGAAGTTAGATTCTGGTATTATGGTGGGTTTTCGTGTTTTTTTGTTGTAGTCCCTGATATGCTCTCGGAATCTTGTGCTTATTTTTCTTCCTGTTTTTCCTATATAGCTGAGTTACGACCTTTTCAAAGAACCGAGTTATGTGCTTTTAAACCTAAATTTTGAGTTAAGTCTTTTCTATTTCGATTGGTAGAAATGTATCTACATATTATGAAGGTTTAGTCTGAACCGACAATATTTTGCAATCTAAGTTACTTAAATGGGTCAAAATGTACTGATTTTCCGACATATTCATACTCTTGGCGAGAGTGCGACGATATGTTAAAAAAAATTGGGAACAAGAAAATTAAGGCTGCAAAGAACGCACCTACAAAGCCTTTAAGTGCATGCATGTGTACATACAAATATTATTTGAGTTTAGTAACAGTAGCGTAAACAGCAAGTACAAAAATTTTAAATTACATCGTAATAGTTCAAAAATCCAACAGTGTTGTACGGCTTTTAGGATAATGTAAATGTTAAATGAAAAATAAGGTAATTGTTTCCTTTAGGAGACAACTGCTAAAACAAGTCCAAAAATATCGGGAGGGGTATCAAACAACGCGTTTTGACTTCGGTATCAACAATCCGAAAGCGGATTTTCATTTTTTTGTTCCAGTGAAAAGTTATTCGCAAAAAACCCCAAAAATGACCTAGGTCTGATTCCAAATAGGCGCTTGATCCAAGGTATTTATGTGCAGAATACCCTTCTGCGTAGGCGGCCTTCGGCCGCGCTTCAAAAAAATAACCCTTAGACGGTCCAACACCGGCTACGCCGTCCACAGTATTTCTGCGCAGAAAACACTATTGCACTTTTCGGTACACCATAATCTGTGATTACAACAACCACATGAAAATGACAGAAAGTTTTCAACTTTGATTGCAAATATTTCTTCACTAAAACAAAAACTCGAAAATCTGCTTCCGGATTATTGTTACCGAGGTCAAAACGCGTCTTTTGATACCTCTCCCGATATTTTGGAAGCGTTTTAGCAGTTGTCTCCTAACGGAAACAATTACCAAAAATAATATATACATAAATAAAAAATACGTCTATTACAAGGTGGTATTTTCCTTTCTCGTTATAATTTTTCACCAAGCCATTTTAACGAAGTTTGTTGTAGTTGCACAGATGATGGTTTGCAATTCGTCCACCTGTAAAAAATATACATACGTATTAAATAGCTGCATTTCGATTGAATAGAAGATTAGGAATCAGGATATTCACCAAATCATTATACTTGTTTTCGGAGCTTTGAATCTTTGCTTCAAATTCGGAGAATTCATTCGCTTCTGGAAAAGGCTTTTGATGTAAAATCTTTTTGCGTTTCGCCGTTCAAAAATTTGCTGCCGATTTTACTGAATTTAAATTATTGAATTTATTAATTTTATTATTATATTTAATTATTGAATTTAAACATGGTTTTATTATTATGGTAATTGCCTCCTTTAGGAGACAAATGCTAAAACACGTCCGAACACGTGATCGATGTAGCAGACTTTCGCTAGATTTCGATATCTTTACTATGTTGGCATTTCTGGAATGGAACGAAAGGCTTCAAAAAATTTTCAAGTATATCTCAACGCATACTCTAATTGAAAAACGTTTGAGAAAAATTTGACAATATATTTACTTTAAAACGATAAATTATGTTGAAAATCAAACTGAGAAGCAAGATTTTCTCAAACGTTTGAGGTTTTTGCGTGCGTGTTTGTTGGGATGTCTATATACCTACAAAAACAACCCTTGATACCTACAAAAACAACCCAGATAACAATTCGGACGTATCAATACCGCGCACACACACACGCATATTAACGTTACCTACCACGGACACATAGATTGATATTACCTGCCACAGCACCCGTTATTTTGCCGTTGTAAACACAGTGGCCAATAATCATAGTCGTTGTTTAACACGCGTTTTAATTAGAATCTGTACTTAACTTAAAAAGACATTTGAAATGTTGGTCAATAATAGTCATATTAAACGAAGATTTTTACCTAAATTGAGATGTAACAGGGTCCCCTCATGAAAACAAATTAAGTTGGTGGGCGATATCACAAACACAACCATAGACAAAGTCCGTGATTTTAAAAAGTTAAAATGACATTTTCGTCATTTTAAAATTAAAACTCCGTCTTAGACATAAGATGTATTTTAGGTTGACTATGACAGACGTGGAATGATGTTTATTTTAGAATCATGTTTAGGTAGATAAAACTCTATTTTAATTTGACTATGATTATGGGCCAGTGTGTATTTGATATAAGCGGAGTTTATGAAATGGAGGATGGGGCCGTGTGCAGAAGTCCACGCAAGTGGGGAAAGTTTCTGATCGCCATTCACCTGGGAATGGCCAGAGTGATTCTTTTGCATGCGGTTCAAGCAGCTCACTACTTCCGGGCTTTGCGCCCAAGTATCCTCTGGGTAACCACCGAACACCCGTTTGGTGGTGAGCTAAACGTGAGAAGGCGACAACCTGGTAAGGCCACTCCGACATAATCGGTTTAAGGGCTTGCTGGGGGGTTCAAACAGCAGCGTCTGATCACCATGTGGTGCAACTGCAAGCGGGCGTCTGTCTTGGATCAAGCGGCTCGCTATACAAACGTGTAATAGAATTCAACCTCCCGTGAAACGGGTTGTGCGTTGGGTTTGGGACCCACCACATAAAACAACGTTCCAATGAAATTCAACAACAAAGCCTCGGATATGAGAACCCCTTTTTTAGATGACAACACCCGCAAACGAAATAAGTATTATGAGATAAGGGCATGTACCTGGAATGTCCGGTCCCTTAATGGGGAAGGTGCCGCTGCCCGGCTGGTTGAGGTCCTGAGGAAAGCAAAAGCTGACATCACCGCCATACAAGAGATGCGATGGACGGGGAGAGGAAACACGATCAAAACACCTTGCAACATCTACTGGAGTGGGCATGAAGACAAGCGCAGATTCGGCGTGGGATTTGTGGTGGGAGAGAGACTCCGTCACCGAGTACTGTCGTTCACACCCGTGAACGAGCGTCTCGCTGCAATCCGCATAAAAGTACGATTTTTCACCATATCGTTTATCTGCGCTCATGCACCGACGGAAGAGAAGGACGACGTGGAAAAGGATGCATTCTACGAGCGCCTGGAAGAAGCATACGAGCGCTGCCCCCGTCATGATATCAAAGTCGTGCTTGGCGACTTTAACGCCAGGGTGGGTAAGGAGGGTGTATTTGGCCCCACTGTCGGGAAGTTCAGTCTCCACGGTCAGACTTCGCCAAATGGATTCAGGCTGATCGACATCGCCGGTGCCCGAAACATGGTCATATCCAGCAATCGGTTCATGCACAAGAAGATCCATCAAGTTACATGGCTGTCCCCCGATCGAAAAACACGTACCCAGATCGACCACGTTGTGATAGACGGACGGCTTACTTCCAGCATTTTAGATGTTCGCACAATACGAGGACCTAACATCGACTCTGATCACTACCTAGTAGCAGCCAAGATTCGTACCCGACTCTGTACGACAAAACAGGTGCAACAAAAAACGCAAGGAAAGCTGGACGTCGAAAAGCTGCAATCGCAACAGACCGCCAATTATTTCGCAGATCGCCTCTCACACCTGCTCTCCGAGAGCACAATTCAACCTAGTGGAATGCATGAGCAGTGGGATCATATCTCAGGAGCACTCCGTACCGCAGCCGAAGAAGTAATTGGATTCCGGCGAACGCTAAGAAACAACTGGTATGATGATGAGGAGTGCCGCGCTGCAACGAAAAGAAAGGACGAAGCCTACAAGGCAACGCTGAGATCGAATGCAACGAGGAGTGTGTGTGAACACTACCGCGAGTTGAAGAGGGAAGCGAGGCGGCTTTTCCGGGCGAAAAAAAGAGAGGCAGAAAAGCGTGAAATAAAGGAGCCTGAGATGCTGGCCAACGGGAATAATGCCCGAAAATTCTATCAAAAAATTCGGCGAATGACAGAAGGTTTTAAACCCGGGGCAAAATCCTGTAAGAATGAGAACGGCGACCTGGTGGCCGATGTTCAGAGAGCACTCAGAATATGGAGGGATCACTTCTCTGCCCTTTTAGATGGAGAAACTGAGCAAGAAACCAGAGAAGATGCCGAACCCGAGCCCACAATCGAAGATGATGGAATTGACGTTCCACAACCCGACTATAATGAGGTGCGAATAGCAATATCCCGATTGAAAAACAATAAAGCAGGTGGCGCTGATGGTTTGCCTGCTGAGCTATTCAAACACGGAGGCGAGGAGCTGGTAAGGCGCATGCATCAGTTTTTATGCAGAATATGGTCGGATGAATGCATGCCTGAAGATTGGAATCTAAGTGTTCTCTGCCCAATCCACAAGAAGGGCGATCCTGCAAACTGCGCCAACTATCGCGGAATCAGCCTTTTGAATATCGCATATAAGGTCCTATCAAGCGTATTGTGCGAAAGACTGAAGCCTGATGTGAACAGACTGATTGGACCTTATCAGTGTGGCTTCAGACCTGGTAAATCTACCATCGACCAGATTTTTACAATACGCCAAATCTTGGAAAAAACCCGTGAAAAAAGAATCGACACGCATCATCTCTTTCTTGATTTTAAAGCCGCTTTCGATAGCACGAAAAGGAGCTGCCTATATGCCGCTATGTCTGAATTTGGTTTCCCGCAAAACTTATACGGCTATGCAAAATGACCTTGAGCAACACCGCCAGCTCGGTCAGAATTGGGAAGTACCTCTCCGAGCCGTTCGAAACTAAACGAGGTTTCAGACAGGGTGACCCCCTATCGTGCGATTTCTTTAATTTAATGCTGGAGAAAATAATACAAGCTGCAGAACTTAACCGCGCTGGAACAATATTTTATAAAAGCGTGCAACTGTTGGCATATGCTGATGATATTGATATCATTGGCCTTAACAACCGCGCCGTAACTTCTGCTTACTCCAAATTAGAAAAAGAAGCGGAGAAAATGGGATTGGTGGTGAACGAGGGCAAAACGAAGTACCTTCTGTCATCATGCAAAGAGTCAGCGCATTCGCGCCTTGGCAACCAAGCCACTGTTGGCAGCAATAATTTCGAAATAGTAAAGGACTTCGTTTACCTGGGAACCGGCATTAGTACCAACAATAATGTTAGCCTAGAAATCCGACGAAAAATCACTCTTGCAAACAAATGCTACTTCGGACTGAGTAGGCAATTGAAAAGTAAAGTCCTCTCTCGACGAACGAAAATAACACTCTACAAGTCACTCATCGCACCCGTCCTGCTATATGGTGCAGAAGCGTGGACACTAACAACATCTGATGGGGCGGCTCTGGGAAAATTCGAGAGAAAGTTTCTTCGAAAGATTTGTGGACCTCTACGCGTTGGCGACGGCGAGTACCGAAGAACATTTAATGATGAGCTGTATGAACTTTACGCAGACACCGACATAGTTCAGCGAATTAAAACACAGCGGCTTCGCTGACTAGGCCACGTAGTGCGAATGAGCGAAGATGCTCCAGTCCAGAAGGTATTCTTATCGGCACCCGCCGGTGGAAGCAGCGGAAGAGGGAGACCACCACTCCGATGGAAGGACCAAGTGGAGACCGATTTGCGATCCCGCGGTGTTTCCGATTGGCGCCAGTTGGCGCAACGAAGAAACGACTGGCGAGCTATGTTGGACGGTCAAAATCCATTTAAAGAAGATAAAGGAGTTTATGAAATTTCACTGGTTACTGTATAAGCTATATATAATTTTGGAAAAGTGGGCCGTACCACTCCCCCATTCTTTATAAAATTTTAATCTTGTATAGGCGTTCAAGGTTCTCAACCGATCTTTATGCAATTTTCACAGTAGATTCTTGGATTTACTGGTTACAGCATAGGGTATATATAATTTTCAAAAGCGTAGATAGTATACCTCGTATCAAGTTTCGTGATTTTATTTAACATGGTTCTGAAGTTAAAAGTAGCTGAAATTTGACATTTTGTTCATTTATATGTGGGCGGTGCCAAGCCCATTTTCCCAAATTTAGAATAAATAATTAATAAGATCTTCAGGTCATTGACTATGAAATTCTAGTATTCGATCTGCATCAGTGAAGGAGATATGGCATGTTCCGGTTTTCTACCCCTCTTTTAGAAAATTTTGGTCCAAAAGTGGGCGTGGTCGTCCACCGATTTTACTTATTTTCCGTGGGCGTACTCTACATGTCTATAGTATACCTGCTATTAAGTTTCGTAATTCTATCTTACACCGTTCTGTAACAGTCGAATTTGAAATTTGCTTACTCATAAGCGGGCGGTGGCACTCCCACTTTCCAAGATTTTTCAAAAATCGTCTAATGAATAAGAAAATTGAGGTAACTGAAAAATTATATCATTCTACCAGTATCAGTCAATGATATATGGGCAGTTCAGAATTTCTACCTCCTTTTAAAATAACTTTTATGAAAAAGTAGGGTGGTCGAAGAGCGATTTCGCTTTTTTTCCATGATTGTATGTACCCCAACCATGGCATACCTCTTACCAAATTTCGTTATTCTAGCATAAACAGTTCTGTAGTTGTTAACAGTCGAAATTTAAAAATTTGTTCACTCATATGTAGTTATGCAAAATTGTCAATAGGACGCCCAACTTAATAAATCTACCAAGTTTTTTATTATTGAATTATCTCTTTTTAATAGTTTTTCGAAATTTTCGATATCGAAAAAAGGGGCCCATTTTAAATAGCAACCTACCTTGGCCAGAAAGCAACCTCTGTGGGAAATTTCATTCAAATATCTAAATTTTTGGTCAAGCTATCGTGGCCACGGACGGACAGACGGGCGGACGGACGGACATGTCTTAATAGATTCCTCTGTTCATTCTTAGAACTTTGATTTATGAAACTATATATCTCCCTATCTATCTCTATGGCGCGATATACAACAGGTATATCATCATAAACCTCCTAAGAGATTTTTGCGCCAAGCTTCTCTTCCAATTTGTGGTGTGCCGATTTGAATTTTCCCTACAAATTGGTGGGACCTACAGTTTTTTGCCGACTCCGAACGGTATCTACAAAGGAGATGAATTTTTGCTGAGAAGCCTGTCATGGCAGAAATACACTCGAAAAGTTTGCCAAACCACTGCCGAGGGGCGACCCCGTTTTGAAAAACTTTTTTTTCAAATCACTTTTGATGTTACCTGTACCAGGGCTCGAACCATGGACCTTCGGTGTGGTAGGCCGGCAACACTACCTTCACACCACGGCGGCCGCCATTATTTTGTACCTTTAATAATACCCTGTGTACTAGTACACGCTCGGTATAAAAAGAACGGCCCTACAAAATTGAAACACCCATGAGTTGGAGTCCGATATGAGGATATGGAAAAGGTAGTGATTATTAGATTTCACTCTAAAAATAAAAGAAGTAAGTACTAACTTAGTAACCATTTTAGGTTCTCTTCAAACATTGCTGCAAAGGACAGCCCAACCAATTTTATTGAAGCTCTGGACATTTGTAACAGCAAATTTTACAAACAAATTTACAGCCTCCTTTTAATCGGGGCTGTATTGCCTGTAACGGTAACTTCAAGCAAAAGCTTCTTTTCCTCTCTGAGAAGATTGAAAACATATCTCCGAGGCAGGATTGGAGAGTATAGGCTGAATGGATTAGCAGTATTGAGTATTCAAACAGATATCGAAGCCACTACGAATGACATACTTCACGTTCTAGCTAAAACTAAAAGATTAGATATTGCGTTATAAATACACTAGATTTTTGGAATTATCCTATCCCTATCCATGTCCCTATCCCTATTCCTAGAACTTTTTTCCCTTAATATATCTTTAATACATTGCTACGTACATGAAATTTTAAATAAATGTGAACTTGTGTTGTTACTGTTCTTAAAAAGAAGAGGTACTCATTTTTGGTACTTTTTCTCTAGGTTTCGATAAATTTGATTTGCGTCCCCAGTATCGACAAAATGAAACGGCAATTTCGTAATTTCCATTTTACACTCATAATCGTTATTATGGAAAAAAATTTGGATCCCACCCGAAAATATTTTCTTTATCTGCGCCTGATACCTGTCGTCTACAGTATACTATAATTGATCCCAACTATTCCGTTATAGGCATAGTTGGGATAAGTCGATTTTAATTTCTGTAGCCAACTTTTTGGTGTTGAAAGTAAACTTGTCCGACCGTACCCGTAGGGGAACAAAGGGAGTCTGTCCGACACTACCCTTTGGGCATGAAAGGGACCAATTAATCTCTTCATAGGACATGCCAAAAAAAAGGGTTCACTTCAACCCATACAAAGAGATCAAAACTGGCATTGGTAGTATGCTCCATTGCGACTCATCCCGGATTCATCGTACTTTTAGGTGTTGTAAGTAAACTTGTCCGAACGCATCCGTAGGGGGACAAAGGGAATCTGTCTGACACTGCCCTTTCGGGAATCAGAGGGACCAATTAGTATCTTCATAGGACATGCTCAAACAAAAGAGATCACTTCAACCAATGAAAAGAGATCAAAACTGGATGTTGTTGTTGTTGTAATGACAAAACACTATTGAAGCTCTGGACTTTTGTAACAGCAAATTTTGCAACCAAATTTACAGCCTCCTTGTTATGGTATCGCGTCAAAGTGGATCGGTAAGGAAGGCGGTCGGCATGACCTAGGGTCGCACTGTGGCTAGTCATTGTCGGCTGGGGTGGGCTCTTGCCAACCTTACCGTCCTGCGCCATAATCAGAGAAAAGGTCATATCATGCCTTTGGAAACGCGGGGGAAAACGCAAGAAAACCGCGCAAACAACTATAAAAACAACATCCGGTTAAACCCGGATGCCACGGATAGACCGTTGACATTCAAATTTCAAAACTCGAAACAAAACAGCAAATCAAATTCAAATTCAAAAGGAAAACCAACGGGCAAAAGGAAATAGTCAACAAAAAACAAAAACCTAAAATTCAAAAATAACTGAAAACGAAAATGAAATTAAACTGAAATAAACGACCGAAAAAAAACTGATAAATTTAAATTAACGAAAGAAAAACCCTGAAAATTAAAAAAAAACGAACCGGAAATGACCGGTTACCAGGCTGAAAAAAGGAAAATAAAAAAAAGGCCGAACATTAAAAGGGGGCGCCGCGGGTGTTGTTGCGACGCCCTGGTGCTTCCCCACCCTCATCCATGGCCATCGGTGCACCAAACCTAATCCCGATGGCCCCTTACCAAAAATCCTATGTGCCTTCTAAATAAGTAAGGAAGTCAGCATTCCCATTTTATACAAATTTATTTACAAAAACATTCCTTAAACTAACACGTTTTAAATAGCTTTAAAAATAATTTTAAGTAAACTTGCTACAATAAGCGATATGTAAGCTTTTCAGTTTTAATTTATTTGAAAGTTTAAAGTAAACTTTTTATAAACTACACAAAAACTGTTATAGATCATTTCACGTTGAAAGTGAAGTGACAATGTTTACAAAAAAAAATTCAGAGAAAACTATTTGTCAAATTTTTCATACAAAATTTTACATGAGAATGTGGACGAAAAAGCAAAAATCATGGCTGCTTCTTAACCACTTCTGCAATCGGCTGATAATTGGTTGAGTTGCAGCATTCAATGTATGATTACAACTTATTTATTTATTATAGTACAATAGCTAAATAATATATATAAATAGAAAACATGGTTTGAATAAAGTTTACAACAAAACTTATAAAAAGCTTTCTTTGAAATTTTTTTTTTATTTTTTTTATTTTTTTTTTATAGGCCTACATTAATAAGCTTTTTATCAACGTGTCGTTTCAATTATAGAGACGTTTATTTTGAAATGTTTTATAAATGAAAAATCAGAATTTTGTGGGGTAAAAAAAATTTTCGGAAAGCTTTTTAAAAATTTATTTCAAGTTTACTTTGCTTGTTTGGTGGAGTATTATTGATTTATTTATTTTCTTATGAATTATTTGTATGTATTTAGTTATTGTTATTGCCTATTTATTTGTTTATTCATTTTTATTTGGCCATTCTATTTGTTACGATTAGGTATAAGTTACGTTATTCGAATTAAATTTTTTTTTTTTTTTTTTATTCACATATTATTATTATTTTAATTTATTTTAATAAATCAATTTGTTTTTGATTCTTATTTCCTGACTGATTTTATTTATAACCGCCTTTACCTAATATACTAACTTTTTATTTTAATGAGTTTAGTTTAAATCTATCTTCCTAACTTGAACTCTATACCTAGGTTCTAATTATATTTGAGTTAAATTTTTATCATTTCCTTTCCTTAAGTTTTAATTCTTAATATTGAATTTTTATATTTATAAATATATATCTGTTTATCATTCAATATAGTTAAGTAAATTAAATTAGCTGGATCTCACCAATTTTGAAATAAGCCGTTGGTTGGGCGCTACTGTTGTTGTTGTCTCTGCTGGTTATGTTGTTGTTGCTGATGGTGCGACGGGCCTATAATAGGACGGCCCTCTCTGTTGTCACCGCTGGTTACGGTTGTTGTTGATGCTGCTAGTGCGGCGGGCCTATATTACGGCGGCCCTCGATGATGTTACTGCTGGTTATGTTGTTACCGGTGTTTACTAGTTGTTACTGTTGTTGTTGCCGGTGGTTTACTGCGGTGGGCCTATAATACGTCGGCCCCCGCTAATTTCACTGCTGGTTGTGTTGTTACCTTCGGTTGTTGTTACCGGTTTTGTTGCTGCTGTTAATGCAGTGGGCCTAAGAGAAGCGGCCCCTGCTGTTGTCTTTGCTGGTGCGGCGGGCCTACGTAAGGGCGGCCCCCGCTAATGTCACTGCTGGTTGTGTGCCGGTTTTGTTGTAACCGGTTGTTATCGTTGTTCTTGCTGATGGCTAGTGCGGCGGGCCTATATCATGGCGGCCCCCGCTGGTGTCACTGCTGGTTGTGTTGCCGGTCGTCGTGGCCAGAATTCAAATGACAATTTTTCAGGCTGCAAGATGGCGGAAATTGTCAAAATATGTCACCAGAGAGCCAACCTTGTAGTCGTTGAATCATGTGCACACCTTGGTTTTTGTTCAAGCCAAGAATGTTTTCAAAAAAACATCACTTAATTTTTTTTCTAAATCACGCACAATCAAATATTTATGGCACACTTTGATTTTATTGTTCAAGCCAATAATGTTTTTCAAAAAAACATCACTTAATTTTTTTGTTTTTTCTAAATCACGCACGATCAAGAAATTTTTTTTTCTTTTTTCATAAATTAAGTTTAGTTTTCAAAAGGACGAATTATGCAAACTTGGTGTTTGTGTGTATTTGATTAGTTAGGCCATAGCAACAGTTTGAATTTATTCACTTTGCGCAAATTAAAATTTTATAACGTAACCGCACACGACCACTCCCGTCAAAATTTATTATCTTTTTGAATTGGTCGAATGCCGGTTACGCCGCTATGCCTGAAAATTGTCAAGCAACGCGACTGCGCCATGGAAAAGTTCCGCTACTTGCTTTTTCATAGTTGATTTAATGAGCATCGCACTGTAGGAATTACTTAAAACACAAATTACTGAAATTACGCTTTGATTTGAGGTATAAATAAAAATGATTTTAGTACTCTTAATTTTAATACTATTTCACTCAGTGGCTATTTTTATTGATGGTAAATTTTTTTTTCTATGGAACAAAATAAAATGCAAGAATGTTTGTACTGTTGAATTACTTCATAGAAGAGTTTATAATTAAGAAAAGCATCGCTTATCAAAATAAATCAGATTGTGGCACTATTAGAAGGGAGCATAAAGCGTAGTAGATTTTGGTAAAGTGCAGTAGGTATTAAAATTACTGCGATTTTGATCAAGTCCGAACCCTGAAGGCACGCTTTCGTCGGCGCGCAAAAATAGGAAGGTTCTAGATCATGCGTTTGGTGTGTTCCCTTGGTGGTCCGCGGGACCCCACGTTACTGGGTTTGGAATAGGAGACACATGGAGCTCCCCATCCGACCTAGCCATTGACGATAATATTCCGGTCTACAGGTTTCGTTAGTAAAGCACATAGTAACAAAACACTGCCGCTTTAAGCTCATTTAAGTCTAATTATACCATACTTTACAAGTTGACTAATAATGGATTGCCATTTGCTGCTAAAATGTATTCTGGAAATATACCTAGTTTTACTCGCATTCGGTTAAAATTTAGATGTCAGCTGTGTTAAGGTCAGGGATCAGGACGGGATTCCATGTGTGACAATTTGTCATTTTGGGGGCGTATCTTTCACTTTGGTGGTTTTGGAAATGTATTGGTTTTCGTTTTTCGAGATATTGCATTACAAAAACGGCATTGTTTATTCCGTGCATACTTTGTACTCGTGCACTTTTACCAACATAATTACTTTGAATTCACCCTCCAAAGGAAAAACCCTTTTTGATGACAATTGCCCATTCCCCTTTTTTCTGACACTTTCGGGCGCCCTGGGTTACCCGCAATTTAACTCTGGGAACAAGAACACACCAAACACTTGTTTGTCTGGAAATTAAAAGTTCCGTTATTGGTGCCTTTTCCATTCTATGGGAATATTTGTGCTGCCACTTCAGCAAAATCATGCACTTTCCCGTAGCTAAACGTCAAACCGGAAGGTGAATCAAAACTGTGCAGTGAGCCCTAACCGAGTGAACCAAATAAAAATGACTATCAATTGAAAGTAAACCATACCAGTAGCGCGATTCACTAACTTTTATCGTTTCCACAAACGACATTTTTAACCTTATCACAAATGGTTTGCTTTATCATATATGCGATTCGCTAACTTCGTTTTAGCAACGTTGGTTAAGTATTTATACATAGTATGAAAATATGGCATCTCTAGTACTGAAATGTCAAAATATGTGAAAAGCACAAAGAGGAATTGAACAAAAACAAATCATCAAAAACAAAAAATCAGAAACCATACGTGCTACATTAGAAGTGAGATATTTTAATATTAAATAAATGGCATCCAGCAGCAAAATAGTGGGGAAAAGGAGTCGGGCATCAGCCGAGCAGCTCAGGGTGATGGTGGACATCCTTTCGGAAACGGAGGGCCTAGCATCTGGCAAATTCCAACGGCTCCATGGAAAGTTGGAATACCAGAAAAAGTGCAGGGAAATGGCGGAGAAGCTCAACACAGTTGGATGAGCATCAAAGACCGTCGAGCAATGGAATACTGTAAGGAATAATTAATAGTAATTCTATACGACCTTACGTAACTGCTAAAACACGTTCAAAACTATCGGTTTTATATTTCTGTGAAGAGGAAGCTGCAGTCAAAGTTGAACATTTTCTGCCCTTTTCATGTGGTTGTTGTAATCTCACATATTGGGCGTTCCGAAATGTGAAGAAGTGAGTTTTTTTGCAGAAATACTGGCGATCGCGTAGCCGGCGTTGGACCGGCTAAGGGTTATTTTTTTAAAGCGCATACGGTCGTATAGAACTACCATTTAAAAGCACGTATTTTTATTTGGTAACTGTTTCGTTTAGGAGACAACTGCTAAAACATGTCAAAAAATATTGGGAGAGGTATCAAAAGATGCGTTTTGACCTCGGTATCAATAATCCGGAAGCGGAAAAGTAATATTTTGTTTCAGTGAAAAGTTATTGTCAAAAAACAAAAAAAAATTAACCAGCTCCGATCTCAAAAGGGGGCAGGTATCCATGGTATATATACGCACAACACCTTTATGCGTAGGCGGCCTTCGGCCGCGCTTCAAAAAAATAACCCTTAGCTGCTACAACACCGGCTACGCCATCGCCAGTATTTCTGCGCAGAGCACTCTTTATCTGTGTCTGCAACAGCCGTATGAAAATGACCGAAAATTTTGAACTTCAATTGCAAATATCCCTTGACAGAGACAAAAAAATTAAAATCCGCTTTCGTATTATTGATACTTAGGTCCAAACACCTCCTTTGATACCTCTGCGGCTATTTTTGGACGTGTTTTAGCGATTGTCTTCTAAAGGAAGCAATTACCTGTGATTTTATTACATATTTTACCGATATGTAACTAGGTATGGCGTGATTTGAAACGGCGTACAAGTAACCATGTTCGGGACCTCAATAACCAGAGAGCCCTAACTGGAAATAGGCCCATTTCTCTGCCCCCGTTGACGGATATGGAGATGCGGATAGTTGATTTAATTGGGGGCACGTACGTTGAGGGTGCAGATACTTGTTACGACAGCATCCCAAGAGAAGAGGTGAGTTGAAATTATTATAGTTATTGGGTCATATGCATTATTTTATCCTTATGGTTCTATTAACTTGTAAATTATTAGGAATTCCAATTGATGGTAGAAGAGGATGATGAAATCCCCTGGTCCCAGTCCGACGGGACTATTGTTATCCCGCTGACACCTCCATCAGTAGCAGCAACACCTAGAGCAGCAACACCTAGAGCAGCTACAGCTAGGGCAACAACAGCAACACCTCGCAGGGGCTCGAAGAGGAACCGTACGACAGAAAGCTACGACGATGATCGCCAAAAATTTATGGAGATCGCTGACAAGCAGGCAGAAACCATGAGGGTAAAAAAATATTACAAAACAAATCACCATTTTATTTAATATTTTCCCCCTCTATAAATAGATCCTAGCCGAAAACCAGTCCAAGCAGACAGATGCCATACTGCACTTGGGAAGTGTGGTGGAAAAAGGCTTGAAAGCCTGCGCCGACGGACTGATTCTGAAATGACTGAAATGAATAGTTTCGAAGACGAAAATAGTCCGATTAAGTTTAAGTTTTGCATTGTGCCACAAAAGCATTCGTACTGTCAAGTTTCTTTACAAGTCATTATGTACTTTGCACTTACATATATGATAAATATTGTCTTATATATATATAGTGTTAAATATTTTATTTTATTGAAGTATGTATTTTATTTTATTTAAGTATGTATTTTATTCTATTTAAATATGTATTATATTTTATTTAAGTATTTATTATAATTCATTTAAGTATTTATTATATTTTATTTAAGTATGTGTTTTATTTTATTTTATGATATATATAAGTAAGAAAAATTTGGCGAACTTTGTAGAGCTACACAAAGTGTGCTCAAATATTATGACTTGTGAAGGAACTTGACCGTACGAATGCTTTTGTGGCACCATGCAAAACTTAAATTTAATCGTACTATTTTCATTTTTGTTTAGTGTATGGATTTAGTTTTTGTTAAATTACTTTTTATGTTACGTTTTGGTTCAATTTATTTAAGAAGCGTTAGTTTTCTAGTCTTAGTGTGGACTTTATTTAATGGATTTCTTATTTCTTTCTTTTCTTTTCTTAGTACTTAACTCAAAGATAATATCTAATTCACTAAAATTTAAATATATGATTAAAGTAGACTTGAATTTTTTGTAAATTTTGTGTTTTTATTTATTATAAGATCCATTGAAACTTCTAGTCTTGAATCGCTTAGCCACCTGTGTATGTACAGGGTGTTTTATGAGAAAAGGTGCTTATCAATCTGTCTTGGACACGTTTTCCAGCTGAAGATACTGAACTTGAGTTATCAGAGGTATCATCCGTCCGTGTGTCCAAGACTGCGTTGATGTTATCACTTCATTTGCCTGGTCGCCCAAACGAATATTATGCAAGGTTGCACACGCGTTTACAACCTTACCAGCGAAACCGGGCTTATACAAAAGAACCCTTTGCTGTGACAAACAACGCCAAGTTCCTTTCAGGACCCCAAATAACCTTTCGCTAGGATTCCTGGCTTTGCATAGCTCCTCATTATATTTAAATTTTCGAGAACCTTCAGGTTGACTCGTTAATGGCTTCATAAGCCATGGCTCTAAAGGGTATCCAGAATCTCCTGCAAGTTTTGTCTTATAAAATAAAATACATTTCAAAGTAACTTTAATAGAAAGACCTATCAGAAAAATATTCCGGTATCCATTTGCATGGGCTCTCTGCATGACTCGCCGCACTGCACAGGAACTCCAAATGTAGGCATCATGACGTGCTCCAGGAAACTTTGCATTAATATTTAATATTTTAAGATTTGGGTCACATATCTACAAAAAAATTTAGATTCATATATACATATATATACTAGATTTTTATTTGGATAAAGTTACCATTTGAACATTTATGGAGTGATATCCATGATGGTTTACATATGCTTCCTCGTGCACTTTCGGAGCCAAAATGGATATGTGCGTGCAATCAATCGCCCCTATCGTACCGCCCACGAATGGTGCAGGCGCCGAACAAAAATTTCTTTGGAAGCTTGACGTTCCGCCGGCGTCATAGGAAATTTAATTTCCTCAAAAAACATTCTGGTGTTTATGGCATCGGTTACTCGATGGATGCACCGGCTTATTGTGGATTGGCTCATTGATATGCCCCACTGTTCCCCTACAGGCCTTTGGTAGCATCCTGTGGCATAAAAACGCAATGTACACAGCACCTTCAAAGGCAAAATATATTTGAGGAATATTCATAATTTCTGTAAGCAATAATAAGTAATACCTGTTTTTCTGCCGAAATTGCTGTAATCCTCTGACCTGTTAGACAATCATCTAACCGTTCTGCAATGCCTGTCGCGATTTCGGGACTCACCCGGTACAATTTCCGGAACTCGCATGGCGCAAGCTCAAAGGGATTGTCCACTTCCCTGAGCAAACGCCGATCTACTCTTGAATAATTTTCAACGGTATTTTGGGACAAGTTACATGCAAGGAACTCACATGCCATCTTTATTTTACTTTTTTGGGTTAAAATTCTTTAATATTAAGGATCACCAGTTTTAATAATAAATTAGCCACACCAACGGATACCGCGATAAGTTATCACTTGTCAATTCGACAACAATAACAGCTGATTATGTTTTATCGCATTCAGTGACAAAAAATGTGACAAAAGTTAGTGAATAGCAAAGCTGTTAAAATTATGTGTTAACTTAGTCACCGTCAGCAAATGTGGTTAAAAAAGTTAGTGAATCGCGCTACAGGCCTGCTTCGCTTCGAAGACCGGTCGATGAAGCGAACAGGAAGAAGGTTTACTTGCAAGGAAGCCATTTCGGGGTAAAAAACGTGGGGCACGACTCACCCCTAGATAAGAGTCTGTAGTTCTACCACGAGTTAGCCGGGCAAAGAAGATCCGCCAGTAAAGGAAAATTTTGAAGTATTTTGTTTCATAGTTTAGTAGGCTTTGCGGCAATTGGAAGTTTGATATAGTGGTTTTGCCCCCACAGAAATAGGCTAGAGAAAAAAAACGGAGAAGTTTTTGTTTCTTAGTTATACGCTTTGCGGCAATAGACATTTTGATATCGGAGAACACGTCAAAACTCCGAGGCAAACGGAGAATTACTTTTTGTTTCTTAGTTTAACTGCTTCGCGGCGGTAGACATTTGTTATTGGAGAACTCGTCAAAACTCCGAAAATTTTGGTTCTAGTGGTTTCACCCCCACAGAAAAGGTTAAAAAAAATATAACCGGAGAAGCTGGTTCCATGGTAAATAAAGCTTTTCACCCGGTAGACATTTTAATTAAGGAGAACTCGTCAAAACTCCGAAAGACAATCCGCTTACACGAGGATTGCCAGGTGATCCACTGCTTCCGATGGAAGCGTATGTAAATACCGTATTAAGTCAATGCTCGGAGAGGATACTGGGCGAGTTGTCCCCGACCGCCGAAACGCCCAGTTACGGTTCCAAATGTCAAAATGTATGTATGTAAAAAAAAATCAAAATTGTTATTGTGGGCGAATATCCGAAGCGTGGAAGCGACCTATCAGTTTCCCTGTCAGGTCCTCTAGATCGTACAACGCATTGCCTACTTTTCGACGAACTCGGCACTTGAGGTATTTCAGCAAGAATTTGGCGTTTATGCCTTGTTTAAAGCTACTTAAGGCAAAGTTTCTCCAAAATACCTCTTGACCCTCCCTATAGTTTACAAATCTAGCGCGCCTATTGTAGGTATGTACTGCCCTATTCCTTGCCTTATCTAGATTGCTACGAATTTGCTCGCGAAGGTTGGACAACTTATCGACCCTGGTTGCTATTGGGATGTCATCTTCCCCAAGAGTACCGAGTTTCTCTCTTTATGGCGCGATATACAACAGGTATATCATCATAAACCTCCTAAGAGATTTTTGCGCCAAGCTTCTCTTCCAATTTGTGGTGTGCCGATTTGAATTTTCCCTACAAATTGGTGGGACCTACAGTTTTTTGCCGACTCCGAACGGCATCTACAAAGGAGACGAATTTTTGCTGAGAAGCCTGTCATGGCAGAAATACACTCGGAGAGTTTGCCAAACCACTGCCGAGGGGCGACCCCGTTTTGAAAAACTTTTTTCAAATCACTTTTGATGTTACCTGTACCAGGGCTCGAACCATGGACCTTCGGTGTGGTAGGCCGGCAACACTACCTCCACACCACGGCGGCCGCCAGTGTCCGGTACCGAGTACCGAGTTTATCTAATATATTATAGGCTGAGGCGTGTTGGACCATGTTCTGACCGTATAAGGCAAAGTATGGAGAGCACTGGATTGAGGTATGAAAATCGCTTCTTAACACCGATAAAATTTCGGGTATATGCTTGTCCCAGTCGGTATGATCCTGTTTATCTTTAAGGAAAATTATTATTTTTGAAACAATTTCTCTATTTACGCGTTCCGACGCGTTAGCCTGCGGAAAGTATAACCCCGTCCTTATATGGGTCACCCATAATTCTCGAGGAATTGTTTCATTTCCTTAGAGATAAACTGTTTACCATTATCGCTATGGATATATTCAGGAACCTCAACCGATGGAAAAATTTCAGAAGTAAAGTAATTCATAACATTAACAGTTGTTGCTCTCTGCATGGGCTTCAACCAAACATACTTTGCACAATGGTCCAGAACAATGAAGAGAAACTGATTGCGCCGCTTAGATCGCGGGTAAGGTCCTAGAAAGTCGCAATAGAACCGCTGAAATGGTCTTTCTGAAGCAAAATTGTTCGCTATAGGTGGTCTTGACTGCTGATTTGTTGACTTAACAGCCTTACACGTGTCGCATTTCTGTACATAGTCTCTAACGTCTTTAGCTTGCCTAGGCCAGAAGTAATCCGCCACACCCTTACGAAATTTAACCCTTTTTAAAACCACGCCATCATTTACACTCAAATCTGGTAGCACATCTTTGTTTTCCAAAATGGTTCTGCAAAGATCTAAGTATTCCGCGCTTTCAAATTCCGGAGATGCTAAGACAATTTCGTGAGGTAGGGCGGAGAAGGTTAGCTCGTCTACATCAAAACGCGAGAGGGCATCCGGTACTATGTTCAGGGTTCCCTTGCGATGCTCCATTGCAAAATCGTATCTTTGCAATAGGAGTGACCATCGAGCCAGCCTGCCACTCAAGTCCTTCTGAGTCATCAACCACTTGAGACTTGAATGGTCAGTTATGATTCGGAATGGCAAACCCCCTATGTACGGTCTAAAATGCTTGACACTTATAATGGCGGCGAGGCATTCCAGTTCGGTTACAGTATAATTGCGCTGAGCATTGTTAAGTTTTTTCGAGACAAACGCTATGGGATGCTCAGCGCCCTCGTCATCGACCTGGAATAACACGCCCCCTACACCTATTTTGGAAGCATCACACTGAATAACAAATTCCTTCGAGAAATCGGGTTGGGCCAAGACATGAGCGGAGCTCAAGGCTTCTTTTAACTTTTCGAATGCTTCTACCGCTTCAGGGGTAAGTTTAAATGGGCCTGCTGACTTGCGAAGACAATCGGTCAGAGGACCTGCTAAGTCAGCAAAATTGGTAATGAATGCTGTATACCAATTTGCCATGCCCACAAACCTACGAACCTGTCGCGGAGATTTAGGGATCGGAAAGTTCTGCATTGCTTCTATTTTCCCAGGATCCACCTTCAAGCACCCGCTACCTATCAAGTACCCTAAATACCGAATCTCCTTCTGACAACATTTGCTCTTCTTCACATTGATAGTGAAGCCCGCGTCCCTCAAACAATTTGCTACTTCCGCCAGCAACTTTAGGTGGTCTTCAAAGTGTGTGCTGCATACCATTAGATCATCCAGGTAGACGAAGACATTCTCCCGCAAACGCGAGAGAATTGCCTTGTCCATCAGGCGGCTCATAGTCTTCGGTCCATTGCACAGACCAAAGGGCATCACTTTAAAGTGGTACAGAGGCTTCCTAGGAACTGCGAATGCTGTTTTTTCCTTGGAAGACTCTGTCAGCTTGATCTGAAAGAACGCGTCCTTCAGATCAATGCCACTAATGAAGTGCGTGTCCTTCAGTCTGCTCAATAGGCCGTTGATACGAGGCAACGGGTACGAGTCCTCTTTAGTTACCGCGTTGACCTTCCTAGAATCTATGCAGAGCCTACCCTTCCCTTGCTTCCGAACTAGAACAACTGGACTACACCAGGGCGAGTTTGACTCTTCTATAACTCCCATTTCGAGCAGCCTATCTATCTCGCTAAAAGCTTCGGCTTGCCTCGGTGGCGAAAGAGGAAAATGTTTACTTTTGATTGGGACCTCATCGCCCGTGTCAATGTGATGTTCGACTAGCTTTGTTTGACCCAGCCCTAACTTCTCAAACATATCTACTACCTCCTGCAGCTCGACCTTCTGCCTTGTTGTTAAATCATGGAAATTATACTCCTGTTCCCTTTCTTCGCTAATCTCTAGATATGCTACACTGGGGAATATATCAGGTGCTAACGCAAAAGCTCTCCAGAAATCAACTCCGAAATAGGCTTCTTGAAGAAGCGACGGAACAAGATAAAAACGAATAGATTTGGTGGAATTTTTGAAAGTCACTGGTAAAGAAACAGACCCTAATATTTTCTGCTTGCCGCCACCCGCCGTGTATACGAAAGCCTGTAGTGGGTGCTATTTAAGTCCAATTGAATCCAAAACCTGTTCACAGTCCTTCCCGAGGATAGAGACATTCGCGCCTGAGTCCAGCAACCCTACTATAAAACTGTTTTCTATTTTTACTCGCACAAGAGGCCTTTCATCCTCGGTGAGCACCAAAGTGGTGCTTTGCAAAAGTTTTAGCTCCTGTACTCGGCTATAATATCTTTTCCTACATTTTAAAATATTTTCGGACACAAATGACTCTAGATTGTTTTCGAAAATTCGCGACCTAACTAGCTCGTAATTGGTTGCCCTCTGTTCCAAACTAGGTGAGAAACTGGCCTGACACGCAAAATCTCTTTTCGTAGCTTCCAAGATTTTTATTGGCTTGGAAACTGCCGTTGATGACCTAGGACTATCGGAATCAGAACTATTGAAGCTATCTGTACTATCAGGAAAAGTCACTACTATTTTTGGGTATTCCTTCGCCCGAGTGCCACTAATCCTTGGAAGCTCACCACTTCCATGCAACTCACTGCTTGCGAGATACCTACCACTTGGTTCAGCACCTGAGACGACTCCTCGAGCACTGGCTGATATGGGGGCTATGGCACCGAACGAGTTTCCCCCATCTTCTCGCTCGCGTGTTGGTTTCCCTGCCGGCGATGGTCCCTAGGGCATTTTGGAGTAAAGACTCCCCTATTCCCACACTTAAAGCAAAACGGATTCCTGATGGGTTCCTCGCAATAAATATCCGAATGGCCCATGGCCTGGCAATTCCAACACTGGATGACTGAATAGTCCGGTTTCCTATTACGTCGGTACTCCAACGCCTCTATCTGCGGGTCAGCTTCGCAATCCTCGCCTTCCATCCTCATGTCCGGTGTTATCGTGCGGGCCTCGTTGACCTGACGTCCATGGTAAGTGGTTCCCAATATTTTGCTTTCTTTCAACACTTGCTCTCCTTTTCGTGCTATGTCGCGTAAATCATGCAATGTCCTGTCATCCGCATTGAAGAGCATTAGCTTAAGGCTACTGCTGACGTTTCTCTTTATTATGTCAATCAGTAGGGCTTCTGAGATCGGCTCTCTAAGGCGGGCGTTTAGTGCTACTATGTCAGTGTGGAACACGTCGTATGACTCACTCAGCTTCTGCTTACGCATTGAGATCTCCATCATGATCTCGTGGTCACTTTTCAATGTTCCAAACTCACGCTTCAGGGAATAGCACAAAAAAGGATAGTTCGCGGTCGGGTTCTGCTTGGTAAAAACCCAGTACCACTCTTCAGGCCGCTCTGATAAAAATAAATGGAAGCTTGCCATAAGTTGGTCGCTAAACAAAAAATCCGCGACGCTTCCAGTACCATCGAAAGAAACCTTCCAATCCTGTGGTTTGACTGCGATGCCACTGGGAACGATGCTGCCCTGGTTGTTCACGAATGTCTGGGCTTGGTTTGCTTCCATCCTGTTGATATTCCTTGTGTAGTTAGCACCGGCTTGTGATGAGGTTACTGCCGCGTTAAGTAAGTCCATGTTTTCCCTGATCGTCCTCATCTCGTTCCTCACCTCCTCCTGAGAAGTCCTGAATAGCTGATGTAGCACGTTCACCCACGAGTCTCCAGGAGGGGCCTCAGCCATATTCCTCTGAGTAACGATCCTATCACCTAAAGTGTTAAGAGGTATGGGGTTTTCTAGCAAACCATTAGCTCCCCCCTGCATACCTGTCAACACGTTATTCGGGGGATCGAAGAGATTCTGCATTGGCTCTGCTGCCATGGACGAGTCAAGGATATTAGTACTACCTGGTCTATCAATTTTCTGGTTGGAGGCAGAATTCAATACGATCCTGGTCGGATCTCCTCCGCCCGGACTACCTATTGGAGAATGCAGTACCAGAGGCCGATTGGTGGGTTGTTTCCGAAGCGCCCCTCTACCCTGACCTCTATGCTTGCCCCCACTTCCTCGTACAGAGTTCCTAGTAGTCATGCGTTCAGCCGACTGATCCATATTGAGAGAAAAAAAAATCTCCTAACCACGTTAGATAAACAAAAAAAAAGTTTAAAAGAAAGTGTTCGGTTACAAGGGGCGGTTGGAAAGTATAACAAGTCAAGATTCACTCCCCCCACCCTATAATACCGACGATTGCAAAGTTTTGAAAAATACAAGTTGAATTAATGCAAATTTTCCTAACCAATATTTGCATCAACTAATTTCCGCGGAGGTGTTCAAAAAACAATAAATATATACATGTAAATATACATATGCTGAAAGAAATTGATTATTTGTATATATACGTGTTTAAATATAATATGTAAAAAGCAAAAACGGTATAAAGTTTGGCAAAAGCTAGTTGTGTATTTATATACAGGGTGTTTTTTTTACAGGTTTGTTTTTCGGTTAGAGATAAAACTGGCATTTTGTGGTCAAATCTGGCAACTCTAATGTCATTTATGTTCAGTTTGGTTTGCCATTTCATCATAAACAGGTTGACAAAAGAACAACGCTTGCAAATCGTGCAAGCCATATGCCCGAAATCATATTTAAACATTAATGGCATAAAATTATCCTTCCAATAAAGCCAAATTGATGGACCTTAAAACGATTTTCTTGTGTTTTATTTCAATTCGAAGTTCTACACCCCTAAAAAAAACACCCTTTATTTAATGGGAATGCTGACATCCCATCACTAGAAGGCATAGGTATAACAAAAAAAACGAAATAACACTAGACAAGGACATTCTTCCAGGTACACCTACCGCAATGCAGGGGTGGTTATAAGACACCTCGCCCTGAGACATGTTGGTGTACCATGGCGAGAATTGGCAAAATTTTTAATTTATTAGGACTCCAGTACTCCGGACCGCAATGCAGGGGCTGCTAAGGGCTGCCCCCCTGAGACTGGTCGGAGCACTGGAGACCAGCGATCAAAACGTGAAAACCTTTTTTTTTTTGTTTTTGAAACACCCCTCCTCAACCACGCCGCAATGAAAGGACTTGCGCAATTGGGAAGGGGTGGGCTTTTGGGACCCTACTCCTCCTCCCGCAATGCAGGGGCTGCTAAGGGCTGCCTCCCTGAGACTGGCCGGAGAATTAGGGATCCCTACGAAAAAATACATACAAAAAAAACGAAGACAAAACAAAACATCACGTTCGGCAAAAACATAAATATTAATAATCCCAAAAGAAAACTAAACCCCACTTAGCGGACATATATATTTTTCCCGAAGCCGACATCGGACCACAGACCCGGGACAAAAAAAAAGTTTAACTACAAAAAAAACTAAGTGCGTTTAGCACTGCCTCACCGGGTGAAATGAAAACTTCCGGTGGGCATGACGTTCAGTCTCGTGGAGCCCTTAGCTACTGAACACGATGACCAATCCGGACAACTTGATCAGTCCCACCATCCCGTCGCAACGCAGGTGGCGGCACCTGGGCCTGCCTACCTGGGACTTACGGGATGGTGAGACCTCACAAGCTGACCAGAAAAGTCATCGCCGTCAGCGCTTCAGGGCCCCACGTTGGGCGCCATCTGCTATGGTAACGCAACAAAGTGGATCGGTAAGGAAGGCGGTCGGCATGATCTAGGGTCGCACTTTGGCTAGTCATTGTCGGCTGGGGTGTGCTCTTGCCAACCTTACCGTCCTACGCCATAATCAGAGAAAAGGTCATATCATGCCTTTGGAAACGCGGGGGAAAACGCAAGAAAACCGCGCAAACAACTATAAAAACAACATCCGGTTAGACCCGGATGCCACGGACAGACCGTTGACATTCAAATTTCAAAACTCGAAACAAAACAGCAAATCAAATTCAAAGTCAAAAGGAAAACCAACGGGCAAAAGGAAATAGTCAACAAAAAAAAAAAACATAAAATTCAAAAATAACTGAAAACGAAAATTAAACTGAAATAAACGACCGAAAAAAAACTGATAAATTTAAATTAACGAAAGAAAAACCCTGAAAATTAAAAAAAAACGAACCGGAAATGACCGGTTACCATGCTGAAAAAGGAAAAATAAAAAAAAAGGCCGAACATTAAAAGGGGGCGCCGCGGGTGTTGTTGCGACGCCCTGGTGCTTCCCCACCCTCATCCATGGCCATCGGTGCACCAAACCTAATCCCGATGGCCCCTTACCAAAAATCCTACGTGCCTTCTAAATAAGTAAGGAAGTCAGCATTCCCATTTTATACAAATTTATTTACAAAAACATTCCTTAAACTAACACGTTTTAAATAGCTTTAAAAATAATTTTAAGTAAACTTGCTACAATAAGCGATATGTAAGCTTTTCAGTTTTAATTTATTTGAAAGTTTAAAGTAAAATTTTTATAAACTACACAAAAACTGTTATAGATCATTTCACGTTGAAAGTGAAGTAACAATGTTTACAAAAAATTGAAATTGAAATTCAGAGAAAACTATTTGTCAAATTTTTTCCTTTCAACAAAAAAAAACTTCTTTTCATACAAAATTTTACATGAGAATGTGGACGAAAAAGCAAAAATCATGGCTGCTTCTTAACCACTTCTGCAATCGGCTGATAATTGGTTGAGTTGCAGCATTCAATGTATGATTACAACTTATTTATTTATTATAGTACAATAGCTAAATAATATATATAAATAGAAAACATGGTTTGAATAAAGTTTACAACAAAACTTATAAAAAGCTTTCTTGAAATTTTTTTTTTTTTTTTTTTTTTATAGGCCTACATTAATAAGCTTTTTATCAACGTGTCGTTTCAATTATAAAGACGTTTATTATGAAATGTTTTAAAAATGAAAAATCAGAATTTTGTAAGGTAAACAAAATTTTCGGAAAGCTTTTTAAACATTTATTTCAAGTTTACTTTGCTTGTTTGGTGGAGTATTATTGATTTATTTATTTTCTTATGAATTATTTGTATGTATTTAGTTCTTGTTATTGCCTATTTATTTGTTTATTCATTTCTATTTGGCCATTCTATTTGTTGATAAGTTTCATTAAGATAGGATTGGTTCCTATTATTCATGCAAGAACTGATTTTCAAACCCATAGAATAGTAGTTATGTTTTGTTATAAACCAGGCTTGGAATCACATAAGGAACAGTTTTGAAGTCATGATTGACCTATGTAAGTATATAAGTATGCAAGGACAACATTTTAAAACAGCCATTGCTACATACCGGAATGTCCCGAGTTTTAAACGTCCACGACTACCTACACTCCCAAAAGTCGATCTTAATAATAGTGCAAATTAATCTATTTTCTGAAACCAACATATTTAAAATTTTGTATAATATTACATTTTTAGCTACTATTTTTACATAATCTCGAAAAAAGGCAACCCAGAATTCAAATGACAATTTTTCAGGCTGCAAGATGGCGGAAATTGTCAAAATATGTCACCAGAGAGCCAACCTTGTAGTCGTTGAATCATGTGCACACCTTGGTTTTTGTTCAAGCCAAGAATGTTTTCAAAAAAACATCACTTAATTTTTTTTCTAAATCACGCACAATCAAATATTTATGGCACACTTTGATTTTTTTGTTGAAGCCAATGTTTTTCAAAAAAAACATCACTTAATTTTTTTGTTTTTTCTAAATCACGCACGATCAAGAAATTTTTTTTTCTTTTTTCATAAATTAAGTTTAGTTTTCAAAAGGACGAATTATGCAAACTTGGTGTTTGTGTGTATTTGATTAGTTAGGCCATAGCAACACTTTGAATTTATTCACTTTGCGCAAATTAAAATTTTATAACGTAACCGCACACGACCACTCCCGTCAAAATTTATTATCTTTTTGAATTGGTCGAATGCCGGTTACGCCGCTATGCCTGAAAATTGTCAAGCAACGCGACTGCGCCATGGAAAAGTTCCGCTACCCAGTCTGACGTGGCGTGATTGTTGCCACTCGGGTTGGTGGTTGCCATCAGGGCTCGGACTTTTACTTTTATTTTAAATACCTTTTCACTACTACCGAACTTCGTAAAAGTACAGCACGCATTTCAAAACAAAAAAGGATAATATATATTATTGAAACTAACGTTGAAGATATGACTTTGCTTTTTCATAGTTGATTTAATGAGCATCGCACTGTAGGAATTACTTAAAACACAAATTACTGTAATTACGCTTTGATTTGAGGCATAAATAAAAATGATTTTAGTACTCTTACTTTTAATACTATTTCACTCAGTGGCTATTTTTATTGATGGTAAATTTTTTTTTCTATGGAACAAAATAAAATGCAAGAATGTTTGTACTGTTGAATTACTTCATAGAAGAGTTTATAGTTAAGAAAAGCATCACTTATCAAAATAAATCAGATTGTGGCACTATTAGAAAGGAGCATAAAGCGTAGTAGATTTTGGTAAAGTGCAGTAGGTATTAAAATTACTGCGATTTTGATCAAGTCCGAACCCTGAAGGCACGCTTTCGTCGGCGCGCAAAAATAGGAAGGTTCTAGATCATGCGTTTGGTGTGTTCCCTTGGTGGTCCGCGGGACCCCACGTTACTGGGTTTGCAATAGGAGACACATGCAGCTCCCCATCCGACCTAGCCATTGACGATAATATTCCGGTCTACAGGTTTCGTTAGTAAAGCACATAGTAACAAAACACTGCCGCTTTAAACTCATTTAAATCTAATTATACCATACTTTACAAGTTGACTAATAATGGATTGCCATTTGTTGCTAAAATGTATTCTGGCAATATACCTAGTTTTACTCGCATTCGGTTAAAATTTAGATGTCAGCTGTGTTAAGGTCAGGGATCAGGACGGGATTCCATGTGTCTCCCACCCTGGACAATTTGGCATTTTGGGGGCGTATCTTTCACTTTGGTGGTTTTGGAAATGTATTGGTTTTTGTTTTTCGAGATATTGCATTACAAAAACGGCATTGTTTATTCCGTGCATACTTTGTACTCGTGCACTTTTACCAACATAATTACTTTGAATTCACCCTCCAAAGGAAAAACCCTTTTTGATGACAATTGCCCATTTTCCTTTTTTCTGACACTTTAGGGCGCCCTGGGTTACCCGCAATTTAACTCTGGGCACACCAAGAACACACCAAACACTTGTTTGTGTGAACATTAAAAGTTCCGTTATTGGTGCCTTTTCCATTCTATGGGAATATTTGTGCTGCCACTTCAGCAAAATCATGCACTTTCCCGTAGCTAAACGTCAAACCGGAAGGTGAATCAAAACTGTCACCTAACCAACCGCAGTGAGCCCTGACCGATTGAACCAAATAAAAATGACTATCAATTGAAAGTAAACCATAACATCCTTTTAATCGGGGCTGCATTGCCTGCAACGGTACCTTCAAGCAAAACGTCCTTTTCCTCTCTGAGAAGATTAAAAACATATCTCCGAAAGAGGACTGGAGAGGATAGGCTGAATGGATTAGGAGTATTGAATATTCAAAGAGATGTCGAAGTCACTACGAATGACATACTTCACGTTCTAGCTAAAACTAAAAGAATACTAGATATTGCGTTATAAATACACTAGATTTTTGGAATCATCCTATCCCTATCCATGCCCCTATCCTTATCCCTAGAACTTTTTTTTCCTTAATATATATTTAGGAATGTATACGTAAATGAAATTTTAAATAAATGTGAACTTGTTTTGTTACTGTTATTCAAAAGAAAAGAAACTAATTTTTCGTACTTTTTTTCTAGGTTTTGATAAATTTGATTTGCGTCCCCAGTAGTGACAAAACGAAACTGCAATTGCTTAGTTTCCATTTTACACTCAAAATCGTTATTATGGAAAAAAAATATGGACCTCCCCCCCCGAAAATATTTTCTGTATCTGCGCCTGTTGTTGTTGTTGTAGCGACTACTTAACCTGCCTAAAGTGTCACCCCTCATCCAACACTGTCATCAGGCTCTTCTAACGGAAGTCCAGGAAACCTCGCGGCTGCAACAGGGGTGGACCAGAGTGAAATTGCTGTTAGTAGAATAGGCTCGGTTGAGCAGATGAGCAGATGGTTAGTATCATGGGGAGACACGCCGCGTGCCGGGAAGACATTTCATGTCAGAGTTCAGTCTAGATAGGTAAGAGTTTAGTCTGTTACAATATCCACAACGAAGTTGAGCCAGCGTGACTCTTGTCTCCCCAAGCAGTTCGCGTTCCTCGTCGGCAACAGGTGGAGCTTGCGCCTGTAGGACTGCATTCACTGGACGAGACCTGACAAAGGAGTTTACCGACTCCGTGTGGATGAGGTTGAGGGCCCGCCGGTGCACCATTGGATCAAACGGCTAGGAAATGTGGTGCCGGATCTCGTCATAGTGCTTACGGAGGTGACTCCTGGGAGGCGGATTTTCGTTGAGCAGGCTCCTGCTCGGATCCTGCGGTTTATAGCAGTTGAACAGGAATTGCCTGGTCAACATCTCGCAATGCTCTTTAACATCAAGCAGTTTTGCCTCCCTATGAAGATGGTGCTCAGGAGACATAAGGAGGCACCCCGTGGCAGTTCTGAGTGCGGTGTTTTGGCAAGCCTGCAACCTCCTCCAATGTGTGTCTGCTAACCCCGGCGACCATATTGGCGTCGCGTAACTCAGAACCGGCTGGCCGATTGCCTTGTACGTTGCCAGTAACGTTTCTTTGTCTTTCCCCCAAGTACTGCCAGTGACTTGAGCTGACAGTCGGAAGCTTCATGCCGTCGACGTAGACGTCTAATTCCATGTTCGCCTGCGCTGTCCACGTCGTGAATAAGGTGGCCGAGGATTTGGTCGGTGACAATGTCAGATTTCGTGCAGCGAAAAAACCGAATAGGGATGGAAGGTAGGAATTAATTCTTGAGCAGAGCTCGTCAACGGAGGGGCCAGTCGCCAGGATCGTGCAGTCATCGGCGTAGGAGACGATCGAGACGCCTTCTGGTGGGCAAGGGAGCCTCGATATGTAATAATTAAACAAAAGCGGGGATAGGACACCACCCTGTGGCACCCCTTTTTTAATTATACGTGGTTTTGATCTTTCGCCTCTAAATTCAACCGATGATTGCCGACCACTCAGATAGTTGGCGGTCCAACGCTTTAGACAGGGGGGAAGATTTGATACCTCCAGGTCGTTAATGAGTTGCGCATGATTGACAGAGTCGGAAGCTTTCGACAGATCAAGCGCAACTAGCATGGCCCTGTCATTTGGACGGGGTTGGTTGAGACCGACACCTATCTGTGTGGTGATGGCGTTTAGCGCGGTGGTAGTGCTATACATTTTACGGAATCCATGCTGATGTTCGGCTAATCGCAAGTTAGCGGTATAGTAAGGGAGCAAGACCGTCCCCAGGGTCTTCACTACTGGCAAGACCAGTTATATCGGTCGATAGGCCTCCCCCTCGTTAGCCGGCTTGCCGGGCTTTAGTAGTGGCACCACCTTTGCCTGTTTCCATCTTTCTGGAATGACAAAGGTGGTCATAGACAGATTGAAGACAGTTGTTAGGTATCTTGCTCCCTCTTCGAGATGTTTTAGCATCAGCATAGATATACCGTCTGGGCCAATAGATTTGGAGTTTTTGGACACCCGTATGGCCTCCCGAACCTCCGTGGTGATGATGGCAATGGGCGCTTGGCTGTTTTTACGTTTGTGCGCTTCCCTAATGGCACGCCTTGTCAACCGGAAGATGCAGTACAAATTGCCGGCAGAAAGCGCTCGCGCATCTCTTTGGTTTCGACTGTACCTTATCACCGAAGGTGATGGATACTTTGTCGTAAGGTTTGGTCGGATTTGACAAGGATTTAACAGTGGACCATAATTTGCCAACACCAGCAGACAGGTTACAGGACCTTAGGTGCTCCTTCCATTTGGCGCGTTTGTGTTGATCAACCAGCCGTCTGATTTCCGCATTGAGATCTTGAATTTGAGGATCCGTAGGGTGGAAGCGTCGACTTGGTCACGTTCATTTGCCAGGGCCGCTGCCTCTGCGGGGAAATATGGACGTATCTCCTTAATTCTACCTGACGGAATGTATTGATTGGAGGCTGAAGCAATGACCATGCGAAACGCTTTTTCCCCTTTTCGTACATCAGACGAGATGGGAAGAGCAGCGAAGGTGCTCTCAGTGAAGTTAAGAAAACCAACCCAATCAGCTTTACTGAAATTAGTGAAAGTGCGATTCTATCTGTAAATGATCCGACTATCGGTAAATGATCCGATGCAAGAGTGAGCATTGGTCGCCATTCAACGCAGTTTATGAGACCCGCGCTGACAATGGTGAGATCTGGCGAACTCGAACAATTTACGGCAACTCTCGTGGGGGCATCCCCGTTTACAGTGCAAAACGTCGAATCGTCTATTTGTTCAGCCAATTCCTGTCCCCTACCATCAACCTGTAGGCTTGAGTGCCACAGATCGTGGTGTGCGTTGAAGTATCCGAGGATTACAAGATTACCGCCTCTGAGTAACGCACTGATGTCAGGGTGGTATTCGCTCGGACAGCAGGTTGCAGGAGGTATATAAATGTTAATGATTTCTAAGTCGACATCGCCTGTCCGGACAACTATACCCTGACGTTCCAGGAGGTTGTCCCTCAGGTCGACGTCAGGCTCAAATAGACGATATTGCACAGATTGGTGAGTGATGAAGGCGAGTCCGCCCCCAAGTCCTCTCTCTCGGTCACGCCGGTGGATGTTGTAGCCGTCACAGGTCCGAAGATCTGATCTGGCGTTTAACTTTGTTTCCGGAATGGCAGCGATCTTGATTTTCTGCCGCTCCATGAAACTCACTATTTCACTAATCTTGTAGGTTAGACGGTTGCAGTTAAACTGTAGGACACGAAAGTGCGAAGGGGGAGAAGTATTCACGCTGGGAGTCAAGGACTGGTGCGTATGCCTCGGTGGAAGCAGGCTGGGTCGCCCACTGCGTCGCACTCTAGAAGACGAGGGATCCGAAGCACCGCAAGGTGGCGAATCGGTCGACGTTGTAGGTTGCGTAGCTCGACAACATTGCGCAACGTACGTATCAGTCCATAAGTTCCTGTTACCAAGTTGAGAACATATAAGCAGGTGACAAAGGCTAAGGCAGGAGTTGCATTTGACTGATGTCGCAGGTGTATATAGTATCAACCGACAAACAGAGCACATGGTGTAAGGGACCAGGAGCTGGTGGCTTTGGCTTACATTACTGCTAGTGCTAGAAGAAGAAGGGGAGGTTGAAAGTGGGAGGGGGGTCGGCTGTCGCTCAGCATTGCTCACGTCTGAAAAAGAGGTGCTACGTAGAAAGTAGCTGTGAGCGGCTGTGTGAGGTGTTGGCGCCTGTGGGCGTCAGCGGCAGCGGGGTTACACACTACTTGCTGGACATTATTAGTGCTGTTAGCCGTTGAGACTGTTTCTGAAGATTGTGGCGGTACGACACTGGATCGTCGTTGGCCACGAGACGCCCTAGGGCGTGAACAGCAAGGGGCCACAAAAGTTTTGAAGAAACTAGGGGACCTGTGTGTGGAGGGATTTGGAGCACCTAGTTTTGTGCAACCATCTTTTACAAGAATTAAATTGGATGGAGTGTGAACCTTTAACGTAAATCTTCTTCCAGCAGACGCAGCAGATCCATTCTTCTGGACCCGGGTTGGATTCGACCCCAGCCCGGAGCAGGAGAGGTTTGAGCAGCCCTGCTGAAAGGAGCTGCTCGGAGGGTGACATTGTTAGGGGAAAAGGTGACAGGTTAGACAGGGTAGTGTCGAAATCTGTATCTGCGCCTGAAACCTGTAGCCAACTTTTAGGTGTTGATAGTAAACTTGTCCGAACGTATCCGTAGGGGGACAAAGGGAATCTGTCCGACACTGCCCTTTTCGGCATGAAAGGGACCAATTAGTCCCTTCATAGGACATGCTCAAACAAAAGAGATCACTTCAACCAATGCAAAGAGATCAAAACTGGCATTGGTTGTTGTTGTTGTAATGACAAAAATACTCTCCGAAGGTTTTGGGGAGGGCTGTCGAACTGACATTCCTTGGCTGGATATGAATCCGGTACATTCCGGCACTCCCTTGCGGTACTGCCCGACTGCCGTGGTAGCAATTTGGTATGATCAGTGCAACCTTCTAGATCATGTCACCCCTCCCTCCGTAAGGAAGGAGAAATGGATAATGAGAGGTGAGAGGCATCATATCCGTAGACCAATCATCGAGTTGCACGTCATTGTATGTGCCTACCTCGGGTATATTGTAAACCCCTAACCCGCAGGGGTCAGAGTGCTTCTAATTCTAAGGCACTGGCTCGAGACCAGTTTTCAGTAACACATACCCTAATCCCTGCCAACCACCAGCGGATAAAAATCTGGATAAGTAGTGAGTCGCGCTTACCAAAACAATAGATAAAAAGTGGGCAACTTTATTCGGCGAGGTTAACTTTTTAACCATGTTGAAAATGTTTTTCCGTGTAGGTGTGAGTGCATACATTTAGGCACTTGTTGTTTTCCATACAAAATTCCAAAAACATGTTTTGGTATTAGTAAAAATTTGTGAATTTGTGGAATCAGAGTTTCACTACGGTTAGCCATGGCTGGTAGGGCAATGAATAAAAATCTGGGTAAGCAGTGAGTCGCGTCTATGAAACAAGTGGATTAAAAAGTGAGCAATTTCCTTCTGCGAGGTTCACTTTTTAACCACGTTGAAAATGTTTTTCCTTGTTAGTGTGAGTGCATACTTTTAGGCACTTGTGGTTTTCCATACAAAATTCCAAAAACATGTTTTGGTGTTAGTAAAAATTTGTAAATTTTTGGAATCAGAGTTTCACCAGGGTTAGCCATGGTTGGTAGGGTATCTGCATAGACAGGCACGCGATGGCTGCATAACATCCCAGCTAGAACGGACTAAGGGATTCACAAATGCAAAAAGCAATTTACACATACAATCTCATAAATATGCTGATTGACTGTGAATGTAAGAACGGTAACACTTCTTGTCATGCTTGACATGCTAGCGGCGTTTCCTTCTAACAAGTGCGTAATATATGCATGTCATTGGCAATTGTCAAATATTTCCCAAAAGTGAAAAGTCATCGTGCCGGCAACATCAACAACAGCGAGTAGAAAAATAAAATATTAATAAAAGGCAAGTAAAAGATTAATTAAATATGTATTCAAAAAGTGTGCGAAATGCCTTGAGTGTAGAAAAGTCGCGCTTTGCGGAAACTGTGCAAAAATATAGAAATATAGACAGTTTTGCGCGCAGTGAAAGTGAAGTGGACAAAAGTGTTGCAAATATTGAAAGTATTCAAGATGGCGATGATGATATTTATTTTCATCAAACAATTCAATTAGATTTGGATGATGTGGTGCAAGTGGATTCAATTTCTGATAAAGTTTGCGAAATTAAAGCATTAGCCATTCGCAATAACATGCCAATGGCGATGGTTAATGATATGTTGCAAACTTTAAAAAGAAGTGGTGTTCATGGTTTGCCTCTGTGTGCAAAAAATCTTCTAGGAACCCAAAAAGAAAAGGTAAAGGTGCAGTCTCTTCCAAATGGAGAATTTTTATATTTTGGAGTTCAGAAGCATTTCTTATCACAACCTTTTGGGTTCCTTGAAGACAGCACCGAAGTCCAAATCGATGTTGGAATTGATGGGCTTAAGTTATTTAAAAGCTCTAATAAAGCTTTATGGCCTATATTAGGTTCAATTTTAGGACACTCTCAAGAGCGTCCTTTTATCATTGCTTGTTTTTCGGGATATCAAAAACCGTATAATATTAACGATTTTATGAAAGAGTTTTGTGAAGAAGTTTCAACTTTAAAAACAATCGGACTAAAAGTTGGAACTTTGGAATGCATTAAAAAATTTTATGGTCGATTGTTTATTTGTGATGCGCCAGCTCGGGCGTTTGTTACCAGTGTTAATTCACATACTGGGAAAAATAGTTGCCCCGAATGTAACCAAGTTGGGAACTATTTACAAAAACGGATCTGTTTTTCCAAACAGATACAAGCGCCACGATCTGATGTGTCGTTTAAAAATAGAGTTGATTCACTTCATCACAATTTGTTATTTCGGAGACAAAAAAGTACATAGATTTAGAATGGTCCCCAATTTCCTTTGGACCCCATGCACCTTGTTGATTTGGGCGCTGCCAAAAAATTACTTCAATTAATAATAAAAAAGAGGAACGTAGTTGAAATGAATAAAAAACTGAATTTGGCCGCGCCTGTCGAAATTTTGATAACATTAACCTTTGGAAGTCGACAGAATTCAGGCAGTTTTTGTTATACTGTGGTATATTTGTTTTAAAAGATTGTATCGATGATAATTTATATTACCTTTTTCTTTTATTACACGCCGGCATAAGACTATTTTCATGTGAAGGAACATTTTTGTCCGAATCAAATACTGCTCAAGCTCTTTTGGAAGAATTCGTTGATTTATTTGCGAGTATTTACGGGGATCACTTAGTTAGTTTTAATATGCAAGGTTTACTTCATTTGCCTAGTATTTCAAGACAATTTGGTCCTTTAGATAATTTTTCTGCTTATAAATTCGAAAATTATATGCAGTACTTGAAAAAATTAATAAAAAGGCCCAATAAAACCTTACAACAATTGTATTTACGTATTCAAGAAAGATCAGACTCGGATTTAACGTATAATAATTTTCCGCGGCCGCCGTGGTGTGAAGGTAGTGTTGCCGGCCTAACACACCGAAGGTCCATGGTTCGAGCCCTGGTACAGGTAACATCAAAAGTGATTTGAAAAAAGTTTTTCAAAACGGGGTCGCCCCTCGGCAGTGGTTTGGCAAACTCTCCGAGTGTATTTCTGCCATGACAGGCTTCTCAGCAAAAATTCGTCTCCTTTGTAGATGCCGTTCGGAGTCGGCAAAAAACTGTAGGTCCCACCAATTTGTAGAGAAAATTCATATCGGCACACCACAAATTGGAAGAGAAGCTTGGCGCAAAAATCTCTTAGGAGGTTTATAATGATATACCTGTTGTATATCGCGCCATAGAGATAGAGATAGAATTTTCCGAAAATGGGTTTTTTTAATATTGATGTTAAAAAAATAAAGATTCTTACTGTTATTGTTCAGGAGTTGGTCCTTTCAAAATTTTTGATACCAAAAACGAATCTGGTCAGGAAGCTGTGTTTGGATATAAGTTCACAAATATTGAAAACTACTTTGAAAAACCTTTAGAATCTTTTGCTTTCTTGGGCATTCTTGTAGCTACCCAGTTAAATGACCAAACAATTAAAGTAAATCGTCAAAGCATAAAATTTAATGCTTTTGTATACCCGATGGAAATAGGTTAATTTTGATACCATTGCTACACAATATTTTCCACGACTTTTCACATTAAAGCATTTCGCATTTCGAACAATGTGATTTTTTATACTCGTATAAAGTAACACAACTAATTTTTAATTATTTTTATTTCATGAGATGGAACAAAACTTGGATTTTTTGGTTCAGGGCGACACCTCCAATATCAGTGCAAGCAATATGTCTCATTTGGTAAACACGCCCACCCCAAAACAAGCAAGTAGAGGTAAAACTTTATGTATGTTTGTTCTTATATATTTTTATATACTTTATTTTATATGTAGCAAGTATATTTGTAGTTACACCGCATAATACCAACAACAATACCAACAGTACGCACAATGCGCCCCATGCGCTTAATACGGCCACTACATTCAAGACAAATAGAGGTAAAAATCTATATATATTTGTACTTATGTAGTTTTATATTATCTATTTTTTATTTAGCAGGTACCTTTGTAGTTACCAATAACCTTTGTAGTTACAACAATATCAACAGTACGCACAATGCGCCCCATGCGCTTAATACGCCCACTACATCCAAGACAAATATAGGTAAAACTTATGTATTTATTTATACCTTTATATTTATTCATTGTACTTCATATATTCGGCACAGCCGAGGCCAACTCTCTCTTTACTTTGTACATGGTACTTATGTATTTATACCTTTCATGGGCACAGATCGCACTATTCTTACTTGCTTTACATACAATTTTTTACCTTTGTAGTTAAAAAAAGGTTTCGCAACGGGCTGCAATTTTAATGAAGTTTCACCATGCACCACCAACCAACCCCCACCGAAGGCTTCCAAAATGTCAACCGAATCCTCTTCAGGTACTTTATTTATGTTATGTTTATTACTGTATTTTGTTATTGGTTTTAAGGTTTGTTTATTTTTACGTATTTTTGCAAGTTTTACGAGCTCAAACCCAATGATAATAATTATTATTTAATTATTATTGTTGATTTTTCCTATATAATCATAAATATTTTTAAAAATTTTGTTAACATAAAGTCGAAACTATCCTCGATTACATGCAAAACTTAAATGTAAAATTTTACTTTTTTGTGGCATATTTATTTAATGAAACATTCTTTCTACTTCACAGATTGTAATGCTATTTTGGAAAAGATTTTACAAAATCAAAACCTTTTACTGGCAAATCAGAACCTTTTCCACTGCCTAGGACATCGCCATGTTAAATTCGCCAGTTGATTGCATGTGAAAGAGATTGAAGGCGAACTACTTGTTGCTCGAAACGCACTAGATGCGAACCAGTTCAGAACTAGAGATTTTCCCCACAGGGCATACACTATGAATACGTGCCACCAATCCCAGCTAGAACACTATGCCTTAAATGAACGCTTATTTATGCCGTATCACTAAGGGAAAGTATCTCTTACAATTTTGACAACTTTCCATTATATTGTACAGGGCAAAAAAAGAAATGTAAGGTATAAGTTCATGTGCGTGTGAGATTTTGTCTCTCTCTCTCTCTCTTCTCGCCGTAAATAAAAGAATATGTTATAAATATATATTTATTTAAATGTATTTTGTTGTTGGTTTTACTGTCTGTTCATTTTACATATTTTTGTAAGTATAACGAGCTCAAGACCAGTTAATAATAATTCTTAATTAATTATTATTATTTTTGATTAGAGAAAAAATAGAAAGCAACAAACATATACAGGCTATAGTTATAGTACTAATCAAATCTCGAATCAAAAATAATAATAATTAACTAAGAATTATTATTAACTGGTCTTGAGCTCGTTATACTTACAAAAATATTTATTTAAATACTAAATAAGAATTTCGCTTCATTATCCTACAGTACAAATATTTGTTTTATGAGAATCTGGTGGTCTACAATTTCAAAGTAAAAATTCAAGTCGAAAAGTAATTACAACAAGCATTTCTGTGAATGTTTTAAAAAATAAGGCAAAGTAAAGTTTGCTATAACCCAACAAGCATTTCTGTAAATCGTTTCAAAAATAATTTTAAATAAACTTGCTTCATTTTAATTTATTTGAAAGTTTAAAGTACAATTTTTATAAGCTTCAAGAAAAAACTATTATCAATCATTTCACTTTAGAAGTTAAATGCAAATGTTTCCCAAAATTCAGAAAAAACTATTTGTCAGTTTTTTCTTTTCTTACTTAAAATATTTCTAATTCTTTTCAGAAAATATTTTACATGAAAATGACGACACAAGAAAAATTCATGGCTGCATCTTAACCATTTCCGCAATCTGCTAATAATTGGTTTAAGTAGCAGCTTTCAATGTATGATTAGAACTTTTTATTTATTTTATCACAACAGCTAAATAATATAAAAAATGTCGTTTGAATAAAGTTTCAGAAAGAAACATTTACAAAAAGCTTTCTACATAGATAAACATTTAATCAACGTGTCGTTTTAATTACAAAACGCTATTTTTCAAACGTTTTATAAACGAAAAATGAGAATTTTGTAAGCTTAGTATTTATTTCAGAAAGCTTTTTAAAGAATTATTTTAAGTTTACTTTGCTTGTTGGGAATGGGAGATATGTAAGCTTGTCAGTATTCATTTATTTCAAAGTTTAAGGTAAACTTTTTAGAAACTGCAAAAACGAATTTTAGAATATATTTTTACTTTAAGAGAGAAAACTTTATGTACATTCTATTTCTAAATTCTAAAAATTGGTTTAAGTTGCAGGATTCAATGTATGATTTCAAATAGGCATTTATTTTACAATTATAAGCTTTTAATCAATATGCCGGATCGTTTATATTACTTTAAGATATACATTTATTTTACGTTTACTTTGCTCAAGGTCTCTTATAGTCTAATCTATCTATATCTTTTAATACAACTTTTGTGAACACTACTTTAAGTTGTATTTCAAATTCATATACATCAAGTTGAATTTGTATGAAAAGATATCACTTGTTGATAGAAAAATTTAAGTTAAAATAGGCTGCTGAATTGTATTATCTTAACATCTTATAAAACAAAGTCACTTTTTCTGTCTGTATTTCCCCTTGAATGCTTAAATCTTGAAAACTAAGCAACGGATTTTGATGCGGTTTTTTTTAATACATAGATTGGTTGAAGAGGAAGGTTTATGTCATTATAATGTGGAGAAATATATAAAGGGGGCGTGGCAATCGGACAAAATGTGGTAAAAAACCATAAATTTTTTGTTTACACAGCCATAAATCATAAAAGAATCCACCGATTAAAATGAAACTTACTTGAAGTTAAACTTTGAAATATTTACTTTCGTTCTGCATCAAAAAAAATAGTTGATTCATATCTTATTTAACCAAGATTCTTTAAACAAAAGCAGCACTTTTTCCAAAAAAAAGCTGTTTGTGTGTTTGTTCGCTGTCAACCGAATGAAACATTAGAAGCTATGCGGGAATCTCACCCCACCTCATTCATGTTGAATTAGATCGTATGGTGAAAGAACTCGGTACGTATGCATGTAAGTACATATGTACGAATCTCTCGCATAATTAAATTTATTATTTCCGTTCGAAGCCGGGGCGGGTTGCTAGTGATATATAAAGTACGACAAAAAAAATATGAGGGTTTAAAATTGCTAGTTACAGTGGTGAGCATAAGTATTGGCGACGATCTAAAGTGTTTTCTTTCATATAAAAAAATTGTGTTCATAAACTTGTATAAAGTACAGGAGTCTTCAAGAAAAAAAAATTGCCAAAAATCAGCAAAATGTGTTACGAACTTAAGATTAACCCATTATTATACTAAAATTTAATGGCCTGCAAAACTTCATACTTTAAAAAATTCTGAAAATTCTATGAAAATGTAGAAAATTTTGCTAAAATTTCCTGGAATTTTTTGCGAATTTCGCGTACATTTTTAAAACAAAATTTACAGTTTTCTTTGTAGTAGTAGTCTTTGTAAAACTAATTTTATTAAAGCCAAAATTTGTGAAAATCGCCGAAAATCACTGTGTCACCACTGTATATAAATGCTTAAAATATTCCACTTCTGGAGTAATGTCGTATTACACTTCTTTTTATGTTTTTTTACTATATTAAGATACTTACATATGTAAAGGTAATTTACCATATATCAAAAGTGACATTTACACTTACATATATAAAAATAGAAATGTATACATTATGTTCATACATTTGTAGAAACACCTCTGTATATGTGATGATCTAAGCTATTTGAATAAACATTTATATACATGTGCATGATTTCATATGTGGTAAATCACCTCTACATACAATACATATTTACATATATTTATATTTAAAAATAACTTAAAGTAAACTTGCTATAATATGCTGTATGAAGGCTTTTCTGTTTTTTATTTGTCCTGATGACTTAAATGTATTGATGTTGCGATGAAAGTTTGCTTATCGTTTCCTAAGATTAAAATATATATATTATGAGGGATTTAATGTAAACCAATAACAATGGTATTAAATGCGTTCAATTGATATTATATATATATATTTACTGTATACGTTCTATTCCACTTTTGGAGTAATGTAGCAGTCTTACCTTCTTACTTCTTAGAGGGTAAGACCTTCTTTTGATAGAACCGGTTATGGCTTAGTTCTATGCTCCTTCGTAAAGCCTTTTCTATGGGTTGACGACCCTCGGTTGCGAAGACATCTAAACGAAAAGGAAACAAGTAAATATTAGAAGATGTAATAAATGCCAACTAAGCAATTATTACCGTATAAGACTTTACTAATTATCTTCTGCTGTGACAATGCCCTCTTCTCCTTCCTTCCGTCAAAATTAAAGAGGAACGTCAATTCATCGGACATTATCCTCCGAAAAACCTCATCCACTGTCCCAGTGCTTCCTTTGATATGGGCCAAATACACTTTCTGAAAAAATATTGAAATAAAAACAAAAATTTATCAAAAATCTTTTTTAATGTTTAGTAATCTCGTTTACCATTGACTCCAAATAATCTGGCTTCTCCAGCTTTTCCTCCACCTCTTTTGCTGCATCAATCTTTGTCAAGGGCAATGTTGCAGCAATTTCTACTTGCAGATCGCCCTCAACATCCCCTGTCAAACGACCCACCGAGCGTAAGACCTTGCTTGTCAGCACCTTGCACTCTCGAAGGGTCTGATTTTGTGCCATAAGCATCGTCTGGTCGCAAAACGTTTCTACCCTTTGAAGGCGCTCATCAAATTTTTGTTGATTTGCCAGCAAAAGGTTCTGATTTGCCAGTAAAAGGTTTTGATTTTGTAAAATCTTTTCCAAAATCAAAACCTTTTACTGGCACAAAATCAGACCCTTCGAGAGTGCAAGGTGCTGACAAGCAAGGTCTTACGCTCGGTGGGTCGTTTGACAGGGGATGTTGAGGGCGATCTGCAAGTGAAATCGCTGCAACATTGCCCTTGACAAAGATTGATGCAGCAAAAGAGGTGGAGGAAAAGCTGGAGAAGCCAGATTATTTGGAGTCAATGGTAAACGAGATTACTAAACATTAAAAAAGATTTTTGATAAATTTTTGTTTTTATTTCAATATTTTTTCAGAAAGTGTATTTGGCCCATATCAAAGGAAGCACTGGAACAGTGGATGAGGTTTTTCGGATGATAATGTCCGATGAATTGACGTTCCTCTTTAATTTTGACGGAAGGAAGGAGAAGAGGGCATTGTCACAGCTGAAGATAATTAGTAAAGTCTTATACGGTAATAATTGCTTAGTTGGCATTTATTACATCTTCTAATATTTACTTGTTTCCTTTTCGTTTAGATGTCTTCGCAACCGAGGGTCGTCAACCCATAGAAAAGGCTTTACGAAGGAGCATAGAACTAAGCCATAACCGGTTCTATCAAAAGAAGTTCTTACCCTCTAAGAAGTAAGAAGGTAAGACTGCTACATTACTTCAAAAGTGGAATAGAACGTATACAGTAAATATATATATATAATATCAATTGAACGCATTTAATACCATTGTTATTGGTTTACATTAAATCCCTCATAATATATATATTTTAATCTTAGGAAACGATAAGCAAACTTTCATCGCAACATCAATACATTTAAGTCATCAGGACAAATAAAAAACAGAAAAGCCTTCATACAGCATATTATAGCAAGTTTACTTTAAGTTATTTTTAAATATAAATATATGTAAATATGTATTGTATGTAGAGGTGATTTACCACATATCAAATCATGCACATGTATATAAATGTTTATTCAAATAGCTTAGATCATCACATATACAGAGGTGTTTCTACAAATGTATGAACATAATGTATACATTTCTATTTTTATATATGTAAGTGTAAATGTCACTTTTGATATATGGTAAATTACCTTTACATATGTAAGTATCTTAATATAGTAAAAAAACATAAAAAGAAGTGTAATACGACATTACTCCAGAAGTGGTATATTTTAAGCATTTATATACAGTGGTGACACAGTACTTTTCGGCGATTTTCACAAATTTTGGCTTTAATAAAATTAGTTTTACAAAGACTACTACTACAAAGAAAACTGTAAATTTTGTTTTAAAAATGTACGCGAAACTCGCAAAAAATTCCAGGAAATTTTAGCAAAATTTTCTACATTTTCATAGAATTTTCAGAATTTTTTAAAGTATGAAGTTTTGCAGGCCATTAAATTTTAGTATAATAATGGGTTAATCTTAAGTTCGTAACACATTTTGCTGATTTTTGGCAATTTTTTTTTCTTGAAGACTCCTGTACTTTATACAAGTTTATGAACACAATTTTTTTATATGAAAGAAAACACTTTAGATCGTCGCCAATACTTATGCTCACCACTGTAACTAGCAATTTTAAACCCTCATATTTTCTTTGTCGTACTTTATATATCATAATACAATTCAGCAGCCTATTTTAACTTAAATTTTTCTATCAACAAGTGATATCTTTTCATACAAATTCAACTTGATGTATATGAATTTGAAATACAACTTAAAGTAGTGTTCACAAAAGTTGTATTAAAAGATATAGATAGATTAGACTATAAGAGACCTTGAGCAAAGTAAACGTAAAATAAATGTATATCTTAAAGTAATATAAACGATCCGGCATATTGATTAAAAGCTTATAATTGTAAAGTAAATGCCTATTTGAAATCATACATTGAATCCTGCAACTTAAACCAATTTTTAGAATTTAGAAATAGAATGTACATAAAGTTTTCTCTCTGAAATAAATATTAAGCTTACAAAATTCTCATTTTTCGTTTATAAAACGTTTGAAAAATAGCGTTTTGTAATTAAAACGACACGTTGATTAAATGTTTATCTATGTAAAAAGCTTTTTGTAAATGTTTCTTTCTGAAACTTTATTCAAACGACATTTTTTATATTATTTAGCTGTTGTGATAAAATAAATAAAAAGTTCTAATCATACATTGAAAGCTGCTACTTAAACCAATTATTAGCAGATTGCGGAAATGGTTAAGATGCAGCCATGAATTTTTCTTGTGTCGTCATTTTCATGTAAAATATTTTCTAAAAAGAATTAGAAATATTTTAAGTAAGAAAAGAAAAAACTGACAAATAGTTTTTTCTGAATTTTGGGAAACATTTGCATTTCACTTCTAAAGTGAAATGATTGATAATAGTTTTTTCTTGAAGCTTATAAAAATTGTACTTTAAACTTTCAAATAAATTAAAATGAAGCAAGTTTATTTAAAATTATTTTTAAAAACATTTACAGAAATGCTTGTTGGGTTATAGCAAACTTTACTTTGCCTTATTTTTTAAAACATTCACAGAAATGCTTGTTGTAATTACTTTTCGACTTGAATTTTTACTTTGAAATTGTAGACCACCAGATTCTCATAAAACAAATATTTGTACTGTAGGATAATGAAGTGAAATTCTTATTTAGTATTTAAATAAATATTTTTGTAAGTATAACGAGCTCAAGACCAGTTAATAATAATTCTTAGTTAATTATTATTATTTTTGATTCGAGATTTGATTAGTACTATAACTATAGCCTGTATATGTTTGTTGCTTTCTATTTTTCCTCTAATCAAAAATAATAATAATTAATTAAGAATTATTATTAACTGGTCTTGAGCTCGTTATACTTACAAAAATATGTAAAATGAACAGACAGTAAAACCAACAACAAAATACATTTAAATAAATATATATTTATAACATATTATTTTATTTACGGCGAGAATCCAAAACTGGGTAATGTATAATTCCTAATACAATCCCTTATTTTATTCCCTTATTTAATGGTTTAAATAATGCCTTACTTTCCCTTATATAATGGCTCATATAATTCATATAACAATCCCTTATATAACTGCTCATTAAGGGCATATTTAATACATTATACTATACCTTAAACATACCTTATGTAAAGGTGTTCGCATGAGAGCGATATAGCATGAATAAATACGTGAAGCTTATATGAGAGAGAGAGAGACAAAATCTCACACGCACATGAACTTATACCTTACATTTCTTTTTTTGCCCTGTACAATATAATGGAAAGTTGTCAAAATTGTAAGAGATACCTTCCCTTAGTGATATGGCATAAATAAGCGTTCATTTAAGGCATAGTGTTCTAGCTGGGATTGGTGGCACGTATTCATAGTGTATGCCCTGTGGGAAAATCTCTAGTTCTGAACTGGTTCGCATCTAGTGCGTTTCGAGCAACAAGTAGTTCGCCTTCAATCTCTTTCACATGCAATAAACTGGCGAATTTAACATGGCGATGTCCTAGGCAGTGGAAATCGCCAGCTGCATTACCATTTCGACAGTTCCGAACTAGTTAAAAATTCGACAGTTGGGATGTAGGTCGTTTATTGCTACTTTTGCTCTAGTTTTGAACCATTTCCAAATTCTGTAGTTTGGATGTAGACTAACTATTAGAATTCAAAAACTACACTCGGAGACTTTTTACCCAATGACTACCTATGGGCGACCACCGTTTTGAAAAACTTTTTCAAACCACTTTTGATGTTACCTTTCCCAGGACTGGAACCTTGGACCTTCGGTTTGGTAGTTGAGCAACACTACCAAAACACCATTTCAGTTAGTTTATGCACGGCTAATAATTTGAGCCTAAATTTCAAACCATTCTCTCATAATGTATACATATGTAACCTTTTCTCACACTATTGATGCGTGCGCCTTAGCTGAGTGGGTAGTGTTTAAGCGACATAAGCTATAACGATTTACTTCGTCTATTTTATTTGCGCTGCCGTCTCTTGTAATTCGCAAGCAGCTTATGAAATATCCCAAAGATATAGTTTATGTATTGGAATCCCAAAGGGGGGTTTTTCACAACGAAAATGAGGAAGCCAATCCCGCGCAATGCCTCAGAGCCAACAGTGCTCGCCCCCAATTAATACATACAAGGTGTAACGGGTGCACCGCACCGCGTTCTTTATAGAACAAATAATTTAAATAAATAAAATAATACTTAAATAAATATTAGAAAAGGGCTCCCTATTTAACATGTGCTCCGCACACCCCCTTTTCCTCTCTAAACTAATAATATAATATAAATAATAAAATAAAATAAAAAAATAACTCAAAAAAACTACTCGCCCTCCATAAAGCTTAGACAGGTAGAGCACTCGACTCTGATGCGGGACGCGTCGGTTCGAATCCTACCAACTTATAATTTTTTATTTTTTTATTTATGATTGAAAATTTAAACCATTCTATAGAGTGTTATAAGAACAAAACATTTTTTAAAATACAAATCTATAATTTTTTAAATTTTAATGATTACACAACTGTCGCTTTCGAACTAGCGAAGATCTAATTACTATCTCACTAGTTGTTATTAGCCACTTTATCTCTAGTTCTGAACCAGAAATTATTCTCACTAGCTGGTGACTTCGCCGCAGGGTGTCTACTAGTAGCGTAACTTATTCCGAATCTGCACAAACACAAACTACACAGGGTGTGTTGTATGCAATAATAAAACCATTAAATTAAAATACTGCAATATTGAACGTGAATGTGTATATTTCAATTTAAATTGAAATTTTTAGTTGTAGTTTTAACTTTAAAACAACTCTAAACGCGATTTCCTTCATTCCACTCTCTCGGAGTACCTTCATCCACTACCTTCCACTCCGATTCGCAAAAAAAGATGCCAAAGTAGTAGTTGCAACAATGCACGTATTGTAGGCAAGCTGTTCGGGGTCACGCCAGAAATTAGTTAATATTTTTTGAACTACAAGACTCCATCCTAAAATATATATTTTTTTCCAAAATATTCGTGGGGGTGGCCAGTATGTAATAATTAAATAATAAAAAAAAGAGAATTTATTTATTATTTTGATTTTGTAAAGTTGAATATTTCTTTAATGCAGTTAAAAAGTAAATTTTGTTACCTTCAAAATAAAACAAATATAAGCAATATGCTACGAGTGGGACCAAAGATATAAAATTTTGAATGTGGGACAAAATCTTGATATAGGGATTTGCTAATTTCATGCAAGCAACTTAAAAAAGTTTGAACCGAATCAAAATTAGGAAATGCCAAAGGGTTTACGATTTGCAAAATAATGGACACTGAACAAAGCGGTCGACTATTGAAGATATAAAACATGGTATTACAAAATATAATATAATATTAAATATACAAAACATACAAAAGTATAATTAACAAAACAGAGGATAACATAGATCTATTTATATATTATTTGTGTGCAGCTAACTCGAACGTTGGAGAGGCCATGTCACTAATCCACCCTCTCAATCGGTCGATTCATTCGTTTAAGGCCGTGCGTAGAAGTCCCAAGGACCAACTGGATGGTTGAAGAGGCCGTGTCTCCAATCCACCCTCTCATTCATCGACTTATTAGATCGATTTAATAATTTGGAAGTGGTGACCTTTTACGTAAGAGAAGCGGATGACTGGGTGAACCCTATTTTGTTTATCCGGCAGTTAAGCATGCAAGTATTGCATTAGATAAGGAGACAAAAGAACATTTAAAGCTGATACAGCTATATAAGTTGTTGTAGGATAAACACCAGACATTCAGAGGATTATTTTGGCAGAGGTTTTACGATAAATAGGTAACTGAAATGGTACATAGTGCCGACGTCCTAGCAGGAACAGCGAAACTCAGATCAGATGAGTCAATTTGCCAGATAATCAGCTTATGGAGGAATATTACTACTAGCAAAATTCTACAATTCTCCAGAGAAGGGAAACTAATGAGGCTAAGCCTATTTCTATAGGGGTGGAGGTGTATATTTGGATTCCAATTAAGACCACGCAAGCAAAGATCAAAAATGGATTTTGTACTGACTCAATCCGCTTTATACGATCTGGATACACAGGGCATCAGACACACTAGCAATGCTCAAGTATTGGGGGTACCAGCGATGTGTAAAGAACTTTCGTGAGGTACGTGTCATCAAATTATTTAGCCCACCTTTTAACAAATCCAAGCACACCCATGGCTTTGTTCGCAATCGATGAGATGTGCATATTAAAACCTAGTTTATGATCAAATTCATCAGATATACGTTTCAAAAGGGTACCATTTGGTGAGTAGGATGCCAAAAATGGCTTCACCCGATGAAATGTCATTTGTTTACATTTTCAGCTATTCAAGATTAATAAATAGACTGTACCCGAAATGACTCCAAATCGGTCTGAAAGATTTCCATGAGACATGGTTCAGTAGGCGAATATGTGTAACACAGTCCTACATCATCCGTATACATGAGAGTTCGGGAAGAAGAGATAATTTGAGGTAGATCATGGTATGAATAGGGTAAAAGCAAAGGGCCTAAATGACTACCCTGAGGCACACAAGAGGTGACGTTAATCGACTTAGACAAAGTATTATTGAACAAAACCTGTTGAGTCGTGTTCACAAGATAAATTTCAAGCCATATTAATAAATAATTCGGAAGGCCTAATAAATCAAGTTTATAAATTAGAAGCTTATGGTTGACAGAGTCAAATGCTTTTCTGAAATCTGTGTATATTACATCAGTTTGCTTACAATTCACGCATCCATCCATAACAAAGAGGTGAACTCAAGTAAGTTCGTAGTAGCAGTAGTTTCAATGCTTCAAGAGGGCTTTGCAGAACGGTATCTTTTTCTATAACAGGATTGATAATGCAGTTATAACTTTCTAATTTGTAAGGATAGAAACTTTGTTGAAACCTATTAGACTTATAGGTTGACTTGAAGAAATCTGCAAATAATTCCGCAATGTCTTGATCAGAACTGGCATATTTACATCCAAACTAAAAGAAAGATGGAAATCCAGAAATTTTCCTCTGTGAATTAACAAAATATAGAACCTTTTCGGATTATTGAAAATTTGAGTTTTGCATCCCGTTAAGTAATCTTTATAGCACTGCTGATTGAGCAACTGAAAATCGGATCGAGCAACCAAATATTTCGAATAATTATCAGGTGTTCCTGATCTCTTAAAACATTTATGTATGCTGAGTCTCACAAGCTGTTTGGAGAACCAGGGCGGCTTATTCGTCCCAACACTAATATATCGACGAGGAACACAGCTGTCTTAAATGGAAGTGGCTGACTCGATATCATTACAAGCATAGAGATTTGTCCAGTCATGGGTGGCAAACATATTATAGAGCTTAATGAAGTTCGCTTCATAGAAGCATCGCGATCGAGATCGCTGTTTTCCTATCATTGCACCAAGGCCCTAGTGTAGGATGAAATGGATCTTCAGGAACAGATAACGGAGGAACTCGACTAAATGCGAAAACTACAGAGTCATCCACAAATATCAAATCCAGAATCTTATTTTTACAGTTCGACATGTCGAGTCGCTTGTACCAAAAAAGTGGATAAAAAAGTGGGCAATTTTGTTTGGAGAGATTCACTTTTTAACCATGTTGAAATTTTTTTCTGTGTAGGTGTGAGTGCATACTTTTAGGCACTCGATTTTTTCCATACAGATGCCAAAAATATACGTTGGTGTTATTAAAAATTTGTGATAGAGTTTCACCACGGTTAGCCATGGTTGGTAGGGTAATAGCAGAGTTATGGTGAGTATATACATGCATATCCGATAGAGGCGGTATGGACGAGCAGGGGATAAATAAACTGGATTTATACATTGAAACCTATACTGCGATGAATTCAATACCCTCATTGTCTAAGACGATCAACTCGGATAAAATACGGGAGTCGACAGTTATACAACCGCCACCTGCCCTAAATTTACGATCACGCCGATGAACAACGTAATTACTGCAGAAAAGCCCCGAATTAAAATTGTCTGGTTTTAACCAGATCTCCTTAAATGCTATTACATGTGCAGCAAAAGCGAAACTATTTAGAACTAACTGACCCGCCGAACTTTGTTCCGCCTTAAAAGCACAAATCATACAGTCACCCTGGGTCCACATTTAGGTCAATAAATGGTGAAAGTTATCTTAAATTTTAGGAGAGACGTCTACCGAATGATTTTTAAAAATTTCATTTATTTCTATGCAGTCGTTTTTGTGTGACGCGGGCGTTATGGTAAAAAAACCACATTTTTGGTCACATTTTGGTCAATAACTCGGGAACTGGATGAGATATCCAAATGAAAGTTGTCCTAAATTTTAAGTTAGACGTTAAGTGATAGAATGGTGAAAGTTTCATGCAATTCTATTCAGTAGTTTTTGCGTGATACGCGCACAATCATACATACGGACAGACAGACAAAAAAATTCTAAAAATTGTAGATTTGAGTTCCGCTGGTCCAATAACGACCTCTCCTATCAGTTTTTCTTGAATATCTTCAATGTACAGACATCGACCTGTTACAATTTTATTATATGTAAAGAAAAAGGAATTTAAGTAGGCCCCGAACATTTTGGTACTGAATAGTAAAAAGTTAAGTGATTCAGTATTTGAATCATTAAAAGAGGCAGGAATAGGAACAGATCTAGATTTTCTTGTGAACAAATGTACTGCAGAACGTTCCGGCCAAAAAGAAGAGTCAAGTACTCTGTGAAAAAATGGGTCAGGCACTGAGATCCTAAATGACGAAATATCTCTTTCTTATTTAAAATTAAATTTGTTGACGCTGATGTTGGTGCAGCATTAAGCTTGGAACAAATGTAACTCCTAATATCCGCATCAGTCAGCGATTCATGAAGCCTCGATACGAAAAAGGCCCTACGAGGTGGAATGGCAGTCACCACCCTAGGAGCATCGAGTTGAGAGACCACGTTGGGTAATCGCTCCACAGCAGAGACCATATTTTCATTACCGACCTCAAGAGCCTTTTCTTTATTTGTATCACAAACAAAACGACTGCATCCATTGTTATGACACACAGTATACTATTCGCCGTCAACAGTAATAACCGGCTCATTACTGTTGGAATTACCAGGGGCAGAGCTTTTCGAAGCAACGACTTCAACGTCATCAGGCACGCGGTGTTAGTACAAGTGAGGAAAGCGGGTGAATAAAAGTTGTTGGTGTTAGGACAGCCGAACCGTTACCAGCAGAAATAATAAGAGATTACCCACCAACAGGAGAGTGAGAAAGGGGGAGAGCAGAGAGAGAACGGGAGTCACTTGGCAGAGGCGAAAAAGTTACAAGATCCGTTTTGAAACTATTATTATTTAAGGCACTTGAGCCTGAATTAACAATGGCTGTTTTGAGTGCACTAATTTCCGCAGCCAATGCACCATTATTTTCGGTGTTGTTTTTAGCCAACGCACCAATATTATCGGTGTTGTTTTTAGCACTGCTTTTGTTTGTCGCCTTTTCTTTTTCCTTCGCGTTGCTTTTGTTTCCTTTCGAGTTCACTTTAACTAGTGCCAAATTGATATTTATTGCACTTTTCATAGCGTCAATTTGCACAGCTAAATCTTTGAACCTACTCTCGAAAGCAATCATAATCGCCTCCAGACCTAGTTTTTGTGAGGCGATTACGGAAGTACCGAATGTGAGTATTCCTCTATAGTAGTTTTACATCATATTCACACATTTGGCCCTCACAACAGGAGCGATGAAAAAGTTTTTTGCAAAAGCACAATTAAAGGTTCACTCTTACCAAAATCTTTGTCGCACTTTCCACAAAAATCGTCCATGATAAAAACTAAAAGAGAAAAAAAAAAAATTAATAAATAAATAAAAAGTAAAAAGCGTTATTCTGGAGCACATGTTTAGAAAAATAACAAAAGTTATCCCAGAGCACTGGAAACAGCTGGATGTAGGCAGGAACAGCAAACTGCAAACAGTGGACACAGCAGAATAAAAAGTGTAGACACTAAATAAAAGCAGCAAACACCAACAATTTCACAGCAGCTTTTCTGTATTGGGTTGAGTACTTGGGATATCAGAATTACTGAAAGTCGATTGATTTGCCACTTATTTTGTATTAGAACAGTCTTAGCAGGATAACAATGATAGTTTAACTATGTTGGACAAATGTTATTGACTTTTTAGTATAACCAGTTTTTAAAACAAACAAAAAGTCACAGAGCGATTAAAAAACACGTCCGTATGAACCAGAGTTGCCGGTATCGTTAGATAAATGAAGTACGAGGTGTGTTCAAAAAGTATCGCGAATTTTGTGTTTTTTCAAAAATTATTTATTTATTCATGAATATCTATTTTGTCCCCTTCAAAGTAATCCCCATGAGATATTATACACTTGTGCCAACAGTTTTTCCAATCTTCGAAGCACTTCAAAAAATCATTTTTTTGTATCTTGTTGAGCTCCTCCTTCGATGCCGTCTTTATCTCGTCAAGAGAAGCGTAACGGCGTCCTTTCATGGGCCTCTTCAGTTTAGGGAACAAGAAAAAGTCACAGGGGGCCAGATCTGGGGAATACGGTGGCTGCGGCATCATTAGTGTGTTGTTTTTGGCCAAAAAGTCGCGCACAAGCAACGATGCGTGAGCAGGGGCGTTATCGTGGTGCAAAAGCCAATTTTTGTTCTTCTTTGCACATCTTCAGGGCCTTCTGAGAACATTTTGTACCACCGATAAACGTTGCTTCGGTCCAAGGTAGCTTCTCCGTATGCCACAGTCAACATTGGGAATGCATCCGCGCACTTAATTTCGTTTTTCACGAAAAATTTTATACAGGTTCTTTGATCCATTTTTTTGAATAGGTAAAGATCGAAGACGATCCAAAACACGTGCAAGCAAAGCAGCTGTCAACAATTAACTGAACATTCAAAATGGTCGAGCTTGTCGGCATGAGTGAGAGACATGAGTACCAACATAACGCCACAAAAAATTCGAAATTCGAATATACGTAACCAGCGAAAATTCAAAATTCGCGATACGTTTTGAACACACCTCGTATATCAGACCTTTTTGGTAAAGAGTAAAGTTTTCTACATAAATATCTAAATTTGATAGCATTCGATAGTTTGGCTTAACCCAATATTATGTACAATCAATTAAAAGGGTTGCCGATGTGACCACCAACCTTCACAGTGATTCTTACTTACTTGAATGGTGCTTAACCGTCTAAACGGGTTTAGCAGTCCAATATAGCTCGCAGTCGTTTCTTTTCTCTGTCAACTGGAAACACCACGAGATCAAAAATCGGTTTCAACTTGGTCCCTCCCTCGGACTGGTGGTCTCCCTCTGCTTCAACAGGTGCCGATAAAACTACCTTCTGGGCCAGAGCATCTTTATTAACTCGCACAACATGGCCTAGCCCACGAAGCCGATGGGTTTTAATTCGTTAAACTATGTCAATTTCTGCATACAGTTTGCCATCAAATCTTCTTCAATATTTGCCGTAGCTAACCCGCAGGGTTCATAAATATTTCGAAGAAAATTTCTCTCGAATACTCCTAGAGCCACCTCATCAGCTGTTTCCAATGTCGAAGCTTCTGCACCATACAGCAGGGCGGGTACGATAAGTGACTCATAGAGTGTTATTTTTGTTCGTCGGGAGAGGACTTTACTTCTCAAGTGCCTACTCAGTCCAAAGTAACATTTGTTGGCAAGAGTTATTATTCGTTGCATTTCTAGGCTGACCGAGGGTCTAAGGTTCGAGTACCGGAACAGGCAACATCAAAAATGGTTTGAAAAAGTTTTTTCAAGATGGGGTCGCCCCGCGGCAGTGGTTTGGCTTCTCAGAAAAAATTCATCTGCTTTGTAGATACCGTCAAAAAACTATATGTCCTGCAAATTTGTTTCAAGAAATTCAAAGCGGCACACCATAAATTGGAAACGAAGCACGGTGCAAAAATTTCTTCGGAGGTTGATGATGATATACCTGTTGTATATGGCGCCATAGATAAATTTTTTTTATAAATTGTGCTTGAAAACCAAATTTAGGCATAAAGGCATATATCACCTGGGTAAAAATTTGTAAAGACCCACATAAATGTCATGAACCACATAAATTTTTTTCGAAGGGTGAAATTATGTGGTATGGCTCACAACGATTAAATAAATACATATTTCGCAATTTTTCGAAACTCGAATTATTTTCTAAGTTAAAGCTATAAACATGTTTTCGGAATTCGCAAAGTTTTTGCTTAAGTTCTCGCGATAGACAAAGCCGATTTTGCTCATTTTCGGAATATATATACAAGATGGTATCCTCTCTTAAATTGCATTTCTTATCGTGGCATATTTATTTTTTTTCAAAAATTATTCGCAAATTTGTTAATATTTTTAACTTCTTCATCCCAGACAGATTGCGATTTAGGATAATGTTGTTGCGCATTCCGTTACAAATTATCATCAGGTAAAAAGAATTGGGGCCCGGCAATGAAACGGGAGTTATTCACTTTTTTAAAGTCGGGGGTTTATCTTAGCAACACTCTTATAAAAAAAAGAATAAGAAATTAATCATAATGACAACTCTTTCTAGACACTTAATTCTATTACCAAACGTGATCAAAAGCAAAATGTATTCAACAAAGTGTGACTGAATTTGACGTTTCTCTCAATGGGAACAAAACTATAATGTCAAACAGAAAAAATCCTTAACCCATTTGAAAATAATATTTCCAATGAAGGAATTTGAGAGAAATTTCTGTTGTAAAACGACCGATATTCGTATATTTCGTAGGTTTAGATCCCGAACATTTCTCACAAAAGTCTTGAATTTTATGGAAGTCAATTATTGAAAGTTGGAGTCTTGTTTTCCGCCGTTAGGTCTCAGCCAAAATTCGGCTTTAAAGTCGATGTTGGTTCACTGAAAGTTGCATTGAAATTCATATCTGTTTTAATAGTACTAGAGTTCGCCCAGTGGTTGAAATTCAACCAATAAACTTTATTTTATTTTATTTTATTATTTTGCTGTAGGTATGTTCTATCCGCCTTTTTTTCTTCCTTTCTGTGCCGTTCCTTTCTTCTAACATATTTTTATTTTCCTTGATTTCTTTTTTTACTCTCTTATTTTATTTTTTACCTTTCTCAAACTTCTTTTCCTTTCCCTTCCCTTCCTTTTGTTTTCTTTCTTTCCCCTTCGTTTTCTTACCTTTCCTTTAATTCCCTTTCCCTTCCCTTCCTTTCATTTCCTTACCATTCCTATCTCCTCTCTTTCCTTTAATTTTCCTTCCTTTCAATTCTTTTCCTTTCCTCTATTTTCCTTAAATTTTCTTCGGTGTTTAATACTCTTTATGAGTAATCATTTATTTTATTTTTGTAAACCCTGTTTGTAGCTATCAGCAATGAATTTTACATATTTGCTCATATTTTACATTGCTTGCTTAATGTATCCAACAAAGCAACTTTTCGTGCTCTCAGGAGAGCAGCTGACACTGGGCATCGTAGCCAGTAATCAATACAATAACAACAACTAAAGCAAAAATGCAAAACACAACAGAGTATCTATAGTGCGAATACTTATTTTTCATTCGTCCACTACCAACCCTTCGCCCTCACAGTGAGAGCCGACCACACGAATAACACAAAAACATGCATGGCAAGTGTACTCATACTACTACGGCTCTTAATTTTTTCCTACAAACCAGCTCCTCGCCCATGCTCACGATTCAGCATAGTACACAAAAAGCAAGTACACACACACACAGCGTGTCTATAGTGTGAATAAGTGAATGTGTAGTGGTGTGACTTTTATGTTAAATTTTTTATATTAAAATGATTTTTTAAATTTTATTTACTTACGGATGAAAGTACACCTCAAAATTTCCTATCTGTATGCACATATATAATTTGTATACCTTAGAATTATAGTTTATCAGAAAACGGTTCTACATTGCATTCATCTTGTCTATTTATATATAAGATATCAAACATAGTATATGTCTACTAGTAGCGCAACTTACTCCGAATCTGCACACACACACAAACCACACAGGGTGTGTTGTATACAGTAATAAAACAATCAAATTTAAATACTGAAATATTGAGCATGAAGACTTGAAACTCCCAAATTATTGAATATAAAGCAGTTATAACACGTGATCAGTTACTATAGAATGTATATTTCAGTTTAAATTGAAGTTTTTAGTTGCAGTTTTTACTTTAAAACAACTCTGAATGCAATTTCCTTCATTACACTCTCTCGGAGTACATTCATCCACTGCCTTCCACTCCGATTCGCAAAAGAAGATGCCAAACTAGAACGGATAAACAATGATATCAAATACATATGATAGCATTAATAGCACATAAACTGTGAAATCGAATCCCAAATCCTATAAAGAAGTCCGATAATGGTGAATTTCCCTAATATCAAAAGAAATGTAAAGAGTTTCAAAAGTTATACATTTCCATGGGGTGAAAGATAGTTATACTTTAACTTGGTTGCATTCCAAATCTTTCAAAGTATTCTATATGAAATTTTTCATTATCCCCTGTGAAATTTTTATCCGTTGCAAAACGGTTTCGGCGTTCGGCCATCTTCAGAACTCCCAACTGCGGAAGATGCTCTGAAGTAAGTAGCAACATTCATCATTCTAAATATGGGCCATTTCCGATATGAGCAAATATGGTATTATGACGTAGCTCACACATAAAGTTGAATGAAAACAGTAAATCTTACCGAAGTGTCGCATAATGTACAGATTGAAAAATTTTATTCTTTCATTGGATGTATAAAAGACACAAAACGTGGACAATTAAAACAAGAAAATATCTAAACCGGTTTATAAGGAAATTTGTTGTATTTAAGTAACAAATGATTAAATTTATGGTGGGGAGGTTACCAAACTAACTGATGGGTTGGGTTAACGTAGAATTATAGCGACTGACTCGCTTCAAAAAAAAAAAATAAATTACAAAACGGGATGGTGAGCGAACTATAACCAAGCACTCTACCTCATTTAAATAAGGAGGATCACGCCACGAATGACGTCATAGTACGGCACAACAGGTTTTCTCTTAGGTTATTTTTTTTGGTTGGCATAATGAGTACAAATATTGTAGTACCGTTTGATAGCTTCTGAAGTTTCTTGGGTGACCTGGCCTATTCGATCAGACAGTTCTGAAGCAACCGCTGAAAACACCTAACACGAGTCAGTGAGTAGTCTGTCGAAATACAAAAAAAAACAAAATTTATTTTTAGTTTGAAATCTGATCAGTTTCTTGGGGAAGCATATCGAGAAAAACTACACATGTGTGCTCTGGAAAAAAGGTGGACTTGATCCAGCCGGTGTGGCGTGATAAAAGTGTGGATTAAAAGTGAATATAATCCAACCATATATACTAATGCGACATAGCACACGTAGACAGAAAACCTATTTAATGTGTGTTGACCTACACAAGCTACAACCACAAAAGTGTTTTTTGTTATCACTCGAAACGAATTTAAATAAAAACAGGAATTTTCAAAGGTGTATCGTTAACGAGAGGATTAAGAAAAAGGAAGGAACGGGTATCAGCCAAGCGTCCCTAAATCAAAGCATAGTTAAGATATGTGGATTAGTATATAAAAGTTAAGATAGGATAGTGGAAGAAAGGCTTACAAACATTTTTTTTCGTGAAATCCTATACTCTTTTGCAGTTTTTCTTTTAAGATTTCGCTCAAGCCAGAAACCATTCGAGCTTGGAGCATTATTTTCTTGTACTTGTATCGTCTCTTATACACGAACAATCGCGGGTTAATTGTTGTCAAACCACTAAATTGTTTTTTTTTTTGGCAGTACTCACACGTCATATACTACATGTCGAGACTGCTCTCGTAAATCTATCTTTGGTAAATCTCTAAAGATTTATCAATGAAGGCTGACGAACATAATATTAGTGGAAAAAGGGCTATGCCCAAAATGATCTTTGTAAAGCATTTTTTGATAAGAGCAACGAGAGTTACAGCATTATCAAACTTCGCAACTAACGTATCATGCAAATGAGCATACCCTACCCATCGAACACATGCCGACATAAATGATGGCAATTCAATGCAATTTCGTCGTCTTCGCTGGGCCCAACGTCGTCGATGCTGTAAACCAACAAACGTATACGTATAAGTTGATATAAATTTTGCTAATTATTTTATATAAATGTAGGTATGCTTGTAACCATTAGTGCCTCATAAAATACATGTACTAATTTATCCGGATGAACAGGTACGATAGCGCTGTTCCCACTTGCTTTTCTTTACCAAATGTTCTTTTGGTCGTTTGAAGTAAAAAGTAGCTTTCTTTTTGAATATATAAATATTGCACGAAGAAAAAATAAGATTGGAGTTTTCAGGAAGTTGCTTCTACCTGTTAAGAGAAATTGTATTACATGTAAGCCGAAATTTGTAAGACCAAAATCAGTAATGAATTATAATGGATTTAAATTTTGATAAATTAAATATGATGGTGCAGTAATAATTTATTTGAGGCTATTGGGGTCGACGAAAGGTGGCCTCGGGTCATGAGGAGGTGAGTAAACATGCAACATATTGGGTTTACGAAACCTCCGTGAACTCGTTAACAGGTAGGGTGGGTAGAGATATCGGGTAGAGTTTCGACCTTTTTTATTCCCCCGTCAAGAGCTTTGGGGCAGCATGAGTATCGTAGTATAAACTTAGTGTAGTAAGTATTAAAAAAATAACAATGGAACACCAAACCAGGACACCGCAATCCACAAACTAATCCTCTTCAGCAACTAGATCACCACGGCCAGCAACTACAACGCAGCAGAAACCCCTCCCCAAAAACTTCTTGTCAAGCAACCAGCTTATTAAATGGAAATTCAACTTCTAAAACACTTTGTACATTCTTGTACAAAAACAATAAAACAATATATATTAGTTATTTTAAACTTGTTGCTTTTTAATTCAATCTTTTAATTTCTTTTATATTCTTCTTATTTTGCACTTGTCACACCGGCGGTTTGCATATATAGAATGAATTATTTTAAATCGAACAGATTATGTTAAACTTAACATTCAATACAAAATGAAGTTTGCATTTTGCTTACGACAACTGGATAGATTATTGCAGCATCCCTGTTAACCAACAGCGCGTTGCATGTATGCTTGCCAGACATCTTCAAATGCATGGGTTGCCAACACACCTCCTCAAAATGCAAAGTTCATATTCGAATTGATATGTATTTCAAACTACATTTATACAAATTACTCATAAGTTACATTTCAGTTTCTTAAACTATATTTATCATTTAGATAAACTTTTGATTAGTTCAATTTCAGTACCTAAACTCTATAGATGTGACAAGGCCGTTATTATCCCGGAGTAATAATAATAGTCCAACATTTGTTGCAAGGATTAGGGAAAACCCAGAAAAACCTAATCAGACCAATTAATTATACTATTGCAATACTTATACAACCCTGGTTATCTTCAAATAAATTAATTGATTGTGCAAATTCTATTTTCAAACTTTCTAATAATGATTTAAGCCACAGTGCTTCCCTAACTGCCTCGAACAAAGCCATATACTCTGCTTCAGTAGATGAAGCAGCCACGGAATTTTGTCTTCGTGTATTCCAACAGATTACATCCGATTCAAACATTTTAAATAAGTATCCTGTTGTGCTCTTTCTATCACTCTCACTACCACCCCAATCTGAGTCTACATAACCAATTAAGAGACTTTAATAGTTAATATCCTTTTTAAATACTAATTTTGAATCGATTGCTCCTTTTAAATATCTTAAAACTCTTTTTAAGCATTGCCACAGCTCTTGGTTATTTTTCTGACAATATCGGCTTAACAAGTTAACAGATGTACTCCGGTCTGGTCTTGTACATATAACATACATTAAACATCCTATCAAACTACGACACGGTGCATCATATTTATCATCAGAATTCAATGCTTCCTGATTTAATTTGCTTGGAAGTGGGGAATTTACAGGGTTACATTCAACCATTCCAAATTTATTTAAACCCCTATTAATATAAGCTGATTGACTCAATCTTATTTCATTATCATCTCTATCAATTTTTATTCCGACAAAATATTTAATTTCAAGAAGATCAGTCATCCGGAACTTATTCTTTAGAATGTCCCCTTTGACTCATATATAAATACATCGATCCACAGGCGAATTTACAAAACCAATTTCTTTTAAAGCTTGTTCAAATACCTCGAACCAACATCTAGCAGCTTGTTTTAACCCATAAATAGCTTTATTCAACTTACATACTTGACCTTTTTCACAAACTACTCCTTGAAGAACTGTCATATATATTTCCTCTTTTAAAACACTATTCAAAAAGGCAGTTTTTACATCCATGTCATGTACTTTCAATCCATATAAGCCTAAAACTCGAAATTCGAGCAACTGGCGCAAATGTTTCATCATAATCAATCAAGTACAAATTCTTGCGTGAATTCACGCGCAACAAGCCTTGCTTTATACTTAATTGGTTCGCCGACTTCATTATGCTTAACTGTAAAGACCCATCTACAATCTACTATGTTTTTTTTATCTGGTTTCTTAACCAATGACCAGGTTTCGTTAATCAAATGAGAGTCTAGCTCATCTCTAATTGCTTCCTCCCAGCTTTTCTTATCATTTCTTTATTTTATTTCATCAAAAGAAAGAGAAGTATTCTCTATAGAAGACTGAGCATTCATAATACAATTTTCCAAAAGATCTTTATATGAAATTTGTGGTTTATCTTTTAACCTATCACTTTTTCTTATATTTGTCAGCGGTTTTGCGTTACCTGGTTCACCTATATCTTCACACATATTATCACCAGATAAAACTGGATCGGCATTTAATTCTTCCTTTACCATATTTTTAGGCCGTTCATCTAACTGTTTATTATTTTTCATATTTACAGTTTTATTCTCACAGATACCTGAGGAAGTACCCATATCCGAGAGTGTTTCCAAAATCAACCATACTTTCTTCATTATTTAATTCAGCATTATTATGGTCAAACACAGCTCTAGAATTAATCATATTGGTTTCATCAACAATGACATCTCTAGATATCTCAAATTTTGCAGTTTCCGCATCCCACATCTTATAATCATTTGGTTCATATCCTACCAGTATACCTTTCCATGATTTTTCATCAAACTTTCCTTTTCTTATTTTTTTATGAACGTATACTGTTGAACCAAAAACTTTTAAATATTTGAGACTCGGCTTTTTATTATGCCACATTTCATATGGTGTTTTATTGCATTTGCTCAATGCATTACTTGGGCTTCTATTAATTTAATATGTAGCTGTCAACACAGCTTCGCCCCAAAAATATTTTGGTAATTTAGCTCCTATAACCAAGGAACGAGCCTTTTCGGATATAGATCTAATTATTCTTTCATAACGTAACTAATGCCTTTTTGAACACAGAACTCCTGCAGTTCATTCGACTAATATACTTCGCCGTTATCAATATACAAGGTGGCGCAAAAGTAAGCTTCCGATGTTCAGCATATCGGTTGTGGCACGTGCAGTGTGTGCTGTTGCACCGTCTTGTTGGAACCACATGTTTTCCAATCCCAATTCATCAAGTTGCGGCAAAAAGAACTCGTTGATCATTGCTCTGTAGCGCTCACCATTCACAGTAACCGTTTGGCCCCGACCGATTATTGGTCAAATAAATAGTCAGCAATATTCCGCGTTCTGGAGCAGTGTAGCGTAACATTGTTTATTAACGTGTATTTCGCATGTGTTTACTACACAAATGTCAAAACAGAACTGACTTTAGGGGCCAATCGCAAAATTTATAGCATTTTCTGATAGGAGGATTACTTTTGCGCCACCTTGTATAAATTTACAACTTTAAGGTTAAAATGTAATTCACTTTTCGCAAGGAAGTCTTTAAAGATAGCAAAAACATCAGATTTATATGTTAGTAAATATGTAACACAGTAATGAGTATATTCGTCAACAAAAATTACATAGTAATTTCTTTTATTCATAGTTGAAGGTGATATCGGGCCACATACATCCGAATGAACAACGAACAACGGTCTATTTATGTTGTCCTTGTTCTTGGATTTTTCAAAACTAAGCCTAGCCTGCCTTCCTTTTATACATACCTCACATAAATCATCATTAGGTTGAATATTTTCAATTAACTCAATGTTATCAACCATTTTCTTTGATTTCATTTCTACAAATTTACCTTTACTCATATGCCCTAACCTCTCATGCCGCAAACTATAATTATTCTTATTTGCAGTCGATACATATGCCCTATTTGGTAAATTAAAATTAACAATAGGAACATTGTTACTATACTCGTATTTACCCTCCATAATAGTTGTATGACCTTTATTGATCATTACACCTCCTGGATAAAACATAACTGTCAAACCAGCATCCTGCATCTTTTTAACAGATATTAAATTGTGAGGCACCTCAGGAAAGAACAATACCTCTTTTAAACACGTTTTTGCTTGAGTACTACTATATAGATCGATTTCTCCTTTCTTTGATGCATATATAAATTCACCACATTTTGCCATAGAGATTTTGATAGGTGAATTCAAATACGTAAAAGTAGCAAGATTTTCGTCATTAATTATATGATCTGATGCTCCGGAATCCAAGAGGAAGGAAATATTGTCATTTGCATAACACGCACGTTTTAGCATAAATGCAAAACCTGACTGGCCTGACTCTGGCTAAGTAGACACCATTTGCACTTGTTTGTTGTTAGCCTGACTATCTTCTCCAACTTTTTCTTTTTTATATATAAAGCAATTCTTTTTGACATGGCGTCCTTTGCCACAATGAAAACATTTTAGTTTACTATTAAATTTAGTTTTATTAAATTTGTATGTGTTCTTTTGAAAACTTTGATTTCTGTGTTTTGTTATTACATGTTTATTTTCGTTTCTAGTCGCTTGCAAAACTTTAAGACAAGGGTCCTTGCAAGACTCTGGCTAAGATTGTTTTAATTTAATTTCTTGATCTAATAATCATCTGTTCTTCAAGAACGCCAAAGTCAAAATGCTTTCAGACAAAGCTTCCATCGTATGGGGAAGGTAGGGTTAAGAGCAAATGGGATATTTTATCCATTTCATCCACTTGGGCTCCGGATGCCAGCAATTCTGTTACCAAATCATCGAATGTGTTAAAATGATTTAGCAATGTTGCTTCACCCTTTAGTTTTAATGGTAATAAATGTTTGCGTATAGATAGCTGTGAAGCTAAGCTTTTCCTTTCATAAATTTCATCCAAGTTTTTGAAAATTTCTCTAGCACTGCATTCGCTTTTAGCAAAACCAAGAAAAGAATCACTCAGATACTCTATAATCAAACTTTTAGCGCATCTATTTAGTTTCTCCCACTCATCCGTTTTTTTTTCATCTTGATCAACAACTTGGAGCGCATTATTTTCACTTAAAAGTGCTCTGACGCGAAATTTCCATATGGAATATTTTTCCCCATCGAAAGGTTTAATATTGCGCTTACCTTTATCCATCTTTATGAAATGTACTGATACTTATCTGAATTTAATTTTTTTTTTTTTAGGCAAGGACTGGGCCCATAACCTATTAAAAAAATAACAATGGAACACCAAACCAGGACACCGCAATCCACAAACTAATCCTCTTCAGCAACAACCACAGCAACAAGGACTTCTTGTCCAGCAACCAGCTTATTAAATGGAGATTCAACTTCTAAAACACTTTGTACACTCTTGTACAAAAACAATAAAACAATATATATTAGTTATTTTAAACTTGTTGCTTTTTAATTCAATCTTTTAATTTCTTTTATATTCTTCTTATTTTGCACTTGTCACACCGGCGGTTTGCATATATAGAATGAATTATTTTAAATCGAACAGATTATGTTAAACTTAACATTCAATACAAAATGAAGTATGCATTTTGCTTACGACAAAAGGATAGATTATTGCATCATCCCTGTTAACCAACAGCGCGTTGCATGTATGCTTGCCAGACATCTTCAAATGCATGGGTTGCCAACAGTAAGTCCCTGTTCGACGTACCTTATTTTCGAGTAGATTCCCGCTGCTGTAAATTTATCCTGCTGTGTCTAATCCCTTGATCCTGCATACAGTTTAATCTTTCGTGTAATGCTTTTGCTGAACAGATCGAGGTAAGCCCACGCCCACTGTCCCTGAGCCACGCTGAAGCACAGCTAGGTATGCAGAACTACCAACGATGTGATCACCTACTTCTTTTCCCTTGAATATAGCAGGTAATTTAGGAGAAAGCCGTTACAATTTGTGGAATCTCACTTGCCCGCAATGGAATCCGGTTCTCGTCATCTTTGACAATGCCGTCGAATAAAGTAAAATAAAACAAGTAAGGAAGTATAAGTTCTGGTGGAACCGAATATTATATACCCACTAATGATCATGGCGGCCGCCGTGGTGTGAAGGTAGTGTTGCCGGCCTACCACACCGAAGGTCCATGGTTCGAGCCCTGGTACAGGTAACATCAAAAGTGATTTGAAAAAAGTTTTTTAAAACGGGGTCGCCCCTCGGCAGTGGTTTGGCAAACTCTCCGAGTGTATTTCTGCCATGACAGGCTTCTCAGCAAAAAATTCTTCTCCTTTGTAGATGCCGTTCGGAGTCGGCAAAAAACTGTAGGTCCCACCAATTTGTAGGGAAAAATTCAAATCGGCACACCACAAATTGGAAGAGAAGCTTGGCGCAAAAATCTCTTAGGAGGTTTATGATGATATACCTGTTGTATATCGCGCCATAGATAGATAGATAGATACTAATGATCTATTGCGGCATTCCAATTCACGCAGGTCTATTTTTATGTTTTTCAGTTCGTATTATAAAGTCAGCTGATTTTTTTCAATAAAAACACTTCTCTTATGAAATTCGAGTGCTAAATTGATTTATTTGTATATAAATAGCTTCCATACCAACCACTGATATCCACATTTTTTTTTAAATACCAATACATGCACATTTTATGTTTTAAAAATTTGCGTTCAAATAAACAGACAGACGGACGGAGAGACGGACATGGCTAAATCGACTCAGCTCATCGTCCTGATCATTTCAGTATACATATTGATGGGCCCATCTCTTCTCCTTCTCAGATTTGCAAGCATGAAAATCAAAAAAGATATATAACTTCCCTATTGCAGTGGGGTGTAAACTAGTACTTGCCCCGTTATTTTGCTTGTGTGTTATCCTTTTTGTCCAATTTTTGGCAGAAGTAAGGATTGAGAAGCAACTAATCAATTTTCATTGAAATATCTAGTTGAAATTACAAGCAATCGCCTTTGAAAATAGCAGAACTTTTATGCTGAGATAGGGGCATAGTAGTTGGGTCGAGTTTTGCTTAAAAAGTTTATTATGTGTGCAAGATCTTATTTACATAGCGTGCATAGTTATAGAAATATCACGTTTTAAATTTTGCAAGAAAATTTTTCAGAACCATGTTAAAAAACTTGGCGTTACCTTTATATATTCAACATTTTCGACAGATCAATTTTGCCGGAGTAATGGTATAAAGAGTTTTGTGGAATAATCCACCATTTCTTCGTTCACGGACACTTTGAAAGTGAAATAGAAATGATATAAAGCTATTTTACGCAAAGTTATTGCCTATTAAATATATCTATGATTATTTTCAAAATCTTTCATATAATAGTGGGCGTGGACCTTAAGCGATTTCGCCGATTTTTCCCGGAACATTCGTTGTATTCATGTAAATCTGTGTGCCGAATTTCGTTTCGATATCTTGAAAGGATTTTGATTTATAATTAATAATATTTCTAAACTTGCTTAATCAAAAGTAGGCGGTGTCACTCCCATATTCAAAAATTTGTTGAGAATTTTATTTATCGGCTTCACTTTAATGTTTATTTTAATTAATTTCTCTTTTCCTCCTGAATATTTTGATAAGTCAATATCTATCTCGATTCATTTATGCCGTTACATACTACCGTTAGGCGAATGAAGTTAATATACCTTATGTGCGTAGCACTACTAGGTATAAAAAAACAAAGGGCAAAACTTATAGATGAGTGGTGAAAAGCTACATCCACCTCAAAGGGTTACGTTATTTATTGACTTTCGGTTGACATACAAGAGAATCAATCACACTTTATTGAATACATTTTGATCAAAAGTCATTCAAGGTACTATTATTGCTATTACTCAGCAGTAGGCGTATTCTAATCGAAGCGAGTCTGAAAAGAATACTCGCTTATTTATCGAATTACCTTTTAAGCAACAACACAACTCGTCTATTTTACGGCTATTCAATACGCGACTTGAAACGTAGTGTTGGACTGTGAAAAAACCGCTCTATTGTGAATGGGCTCTTGAAATATACCAGGGAAATATTTTGACAGATTAATTTAATGCAGCCAACTTCACTCAAACTGCGCTAAGAAAATAAATAAACAGAGAAAAAGTAAATAAAAAACAATTTCGTTGGTCCAACCCTGTGTCTTTGGGCTTGCCAACCATTTTTAAGATGATTGTACAGAAATCGGCAAAATTAACTTGGAAATATGCCGGTACAAGCATTTATAAGAGCACAAAGCTGAGTACTCTAGTGAATAAGCAGTTTTTTAAGCGGTAATTGCTTTCTTTAGGAGACAACTGCTAAATCACGTCCAAAAATGTCGGGAGAGGTATCAAACGACGCGTTTTGATCGCGATATCAACAATCCGAAAGCGGATTTTAGATTTTTTGTATCAGTGAAAAGTTATTTGAAAAAAACCAAAAAATCACCCGCCTACAATCCTAAATAGAGGGGTGATCCAAGAACACTTTTCTGCGTAGGCGGCCTTCGGCCGCGCTTCAAAAAAATAAAGCTCAGTCGGCCCAACACCGGCTAAGCGGTCCCCAGTATTTCTGCGCAGAACACACTTTTACACTTTTCGGAACACCTATCTGTGCCTACAACAATCACATGAAAATTACAGAAAATACTCAACTTTAATTGCAATGTCTCTCGACAGAAATATAAAGTCGAATTTCCGTTGTCGGGGGTATTGTTACCGAGGTCAAAACGCGTCTTTTGATACCCCTCCCGACATTTTTGGACGTGATTTAGCAGTTGTCTCCTAAAGGAAACAATTACCGTGGTATGCATACAACAGGAAAACTGTATTTCACAAAGCCCCAGAATTGTATACTGTGCAAAAATGCTTTGGATACAGTTGCCGGTGTTGGATCGCGTGTGGGTTATTTTTCATTCTTAACTTAAAAAATGCTTTTGGGTAGTGTACTGGAAAAAAGTTCTGTGGATAGAGTAGCCGATGTTGGATCTGCCAATGGTTTTTTTTTAAGCTTGACCAATACCCGCCCACCCCGAAGGGTGTACTGGGCAAATTTTCTATGAATGGATTTCCCATATTTTTTATAGAATTTTTATCCGCTGTGGTGGTCATGGCATTAAACGAATTTTTATTTTCATCCTGCGTCACACACGTCCTGTGGTCTCATCAATCGGCGATGAGATATAAATTCTACCTGTAGTGGGGCGTTCCCATTCAATGTGCTGTTGTTGCAACATCTTGATCATCATGCCTGGCCCAGAATCGTTATCCATAAAGAATTTGCTGTTAAATGAGTCTGTTCAGTTAAGCAGTTGAAAAGATGGGATATCAAAAGATGCGTTTTTACCTCGGTATCAATAATTCGAAAGCAATTCAAGTTCAAAAGATATAGGATAGTCCAAAAAGTGCAAAAGTATGTGCTGCGCAGAAATACTGTGGATCACGTAGCCGGTGTTGGACCGGCTAAGGATAATTTGTTTGAAGCGCGTCCGAAGGCCTCCTACGTAGAAAGGTGTTCCGCACATAAATACAATGGATCACGCCCCCATTGGTAATCGGAGCTTGGTAATTTTTTGGTTTTTTGCTTTTAGATTATTGATATAGGTCAAAACGTGGATACATCTCCCGATAGCAGTTTTCTCCTTAAGTTACCAAATACCTAAGGCGGTTCTTCTGGAAAAGATGGTACTAACGGTTGTCCTAGGAACCTGGCCGTCTCAAAAGGGTTGGACCAGAGTGAAGTTGGGGTTAGCAGAGTCTGCCCATTGAGCAGGTACCATCATTCTCACGGCAGCCGGTTCTATGTTATGTTAAACTATCGTACTCTTCTCAATTCGTCCTGTGTAACAGATGGCTACACAAATGCGGGTGTTCAGGGCTTAACCTTGCCATCCACAGACCCCGTACTTTCTGTAGTACATTCGTGGTCCCCAGTTGTTCACCCCCAGTGGCGCCTTACTACAAAAGTAGCACAGTCTTCACGACCAGCAGCGTTGCTCCATTGACACGACGTTCATTAGAAGTATATTCCCTTCGTAGCAGGTCAGATCCGAGCAATGACCCCTTCTTCCAGCCATCAGCTTAGGACCACCAGCTGCTCATTTACTTCACTACGTGCCTTTGGCAACAGTTAAACACAAATATTGCTTTGGCTGTGTCCCGTTCTTATGTGTTTTGAGCTCGCAAACAGAAACCTGTCGGGTAAGTGGCGCGAGGTGCTGCTACCGGAGCATACCGTGTCCATATCCGGCAAAGAACACTCAACAGAGACTCCACTCAAAAAAATCCTCAGAGGTTGTTTTTGTCGCTACAAAAATAAAAAAGGGCGAACCGTCAAAATGCATCTGCCTTGACGATGTTGCAATGAAAATTTGGCAACGAGCTTGACATAGCTACTTAGTAGCTCTTATCAATCCCCTCTGCGCGTTAGGAGATTAGAATATGTCCCAGGTATGCATACCGGTCGTAAGAGGCGACTAATATGCACAAAGGTTATGGGCCACCGCTTCGATCGCCATAAACACGAAACTTAATAGAGGTTTGAATCAAAACAGCACTAACCACCGGATCGTGCTAGTGGCACCTGTCTTATAAAAAGATTTTGATGTAGTCAACCATGCCACGCTCGTCCAACATCTAGAGGCATAAACGCTCCCAGCCGGACTTTAAAGGTAGACCGCTTACTATGTAAATGGCCGGCAAGAGTCGGAAGTTTTTTGGAATACAACAGCGAAACCGAGAAGAGTTAGACAAGTATTTATACCCGGCAATAGTTTTTAAACACCAGAATAGCTCTATTTGGTCGGTCACGTCCCATTTTCTGAATGGATGCGCCGAGTAGGCAGGACGAAGTACTGTCCCACTAACTAACTAAGAAGATAATTAGGTGCAAGTTAGACAGGGTAACATCGAAATAACAGCCCTTGGTCAAACAAAACCACCCCAGTCATTCCGGTACGATAGAACCACCTGTTGCCGAAGAGGAACGCGAATTGGCTATGGAGACAAGGTTCATGCTGTCCCAACTTCATTCTGGATACTGTAATAGGTTAAACTATTACCTATCCAGACTGGACCCTGACATGCCAAATATTTGCCCGGCATGCGGTGCGTCTCCCCATGATACTAAATATCTATTCATCTGATCAACTGAGCCTACTCTTCTAACAGCAATATCACTTTGGTCCAACCCTATTGAAGCCGCGAGGTTTCTGGGTTAGAAGAGTTTGATGACAATGTTGGGAAAGGGACGACTACAATATCCATCGTCGCGATCGTGGGAGAGAACTTGGGGTGGACTAGCGTTCATTACCCATTAAATTGTGCAGTATCGTCTTTTTAATCCTGACGTCGACCAGAGGGACAACACCTTAGATCTCAGGGAATGGTTGTCTGGTCAGCCACTGTCGATCTTAGGATTATTAATATTTACACATCTTCTGTCACCTGTTGTGCGAGAGATTATTGCCCCGACATTCATGCGTTAAAATTACTCTGGCTTGTTTGTTGTTGTTGTTTGCAACCCTGCCCGACTCTAATGGAAGCGATTTGGTGTGACCAGTGAAACCTTCTAGATCATCTAAGCCCCTCTTTCCCTAAAGATGAATAAGAATGGTAATGAGAGGTGAGAGTCATCATGTCCGTAGATCAACCATCGAGTTGCACGTCATTAGCTATGTGCATTTTATAGTCCAATTACCCACCGACGCACGTACGTAGTACGTGTCAGCTGACACGACCTGTCTTATGAGAGTGCCATGTAACCGAACACTCACCAACGTTCAATTTTTCCGTATACGTAGTACGTAGCGTAGAAATCAAAGAAATTTTGATTTTTTCCGTAAGAACGTGTCAGCTGATTGCTCTCTCATATGCAGTGTTGCCTATTCATACGTGTGTATGCTGGTTATGGATCGTTTGCAGTTGCTTTACAAAAATACCTCAAAATACCTTTTAAATTTTCGTAATAATGTTGAAATAACCTGAAATTACGATATTAAGTTGTTGCTTTTAAATAAATTGACTGGCTGTAAGTATTTAATATTAATTTCGGACACTCAAAAATGAAAAATAATTGTTTCAAAAGTACACGTTTGCGTTAGCATGCATGAAAACTGATCAATGGCAACATTGTATTGAATGTAAACAACAGGCTGATTCCTCCGTTGGCGCCACGGGCATAAGATTCCCTCAAACGTACGTACGTACGGGATACGTAAACGTATGTTACACACGTCGGTGGGTAATTGGACTATTAGTCGACTCTTACGACAGGTATGCCTACCACGGGCATATTCTAAACCCCTAACCCAATTACCTGAGTTGTTGGCAAGGATCGGTGGAATTCAGGAACGAACGGTTAGAAGCACTTATAATTAAACAGGGGGCACCACAGGGGGTGTGATATCCCTGCTACTGTTTAATTATTATACGAGTATATAGAGGCTTCCCTTTCTACCAGAGCGTGTCTCTATTGTGTATTAAGCTGAAGGCTGCACGATTTCGGCAACTGGCTCTTCCGTGTTCAAGAATTATTTCTTTTTGCCCGGTTTCTTCGCTGGACCAAATTTGGCACTGTCACAGACTTAATCCTCGGCCAACTTATTTACCACTGGGACGGCGCAACGATCGTCTACGTCGGCGGCATCAAGCTTCCGACTGTCTCACACCCCAAAATCTTGGGGTGGCGTTTGATACCAAAGCCGTAACAAAATTCTCATGTCACTGGCTGGCAGCAGTTTGGGAAAAGGTGAAGAAATGTTGTTGGCAACGTACAAGGCAATTGGCCATCCGATTCTGAGCTGCCAGTAAACCAGAAAACCACACTAGAAATCGGCGCGGAATGTCTCCTTATGTCACCGGAACTCCATCTCCACAATGCGGCAAAAATTGTTGGTGTTAAAGAGCATAATAAAATGCTAACCAGGCAATTCTTGTTCAACTGTTACAAGCCGCGGAACCAAACAGGCACTGCTTCGAAGAAAATCCACCTCCTAGAATGCAAGGAAACATCTCCATAAGCACTATGATGAAATCCGGCATCGTAAATGTTTGGCATTTGATGTAAAGATTCATCGCAGACCCCCAAAAACATTCACACAGAGTAGGTAAACTCCTTTGTCAGTTCCTGGCGGCCATATGGGCTATGCGTAGCTCAGAACCTGCTTACCGATTGCCGTTTACGGTGCCAGCAGCATTTCTTTATCTTTTTCGCAGATTTTGTTGCGGGAAAAACTGGATAAGCTCAAAAGTTGCAAAATTGAGAAATTGTTTTCATTTTCGCGCGATGATAAACAAAGAAAGTGTCAATAACAAACAATAGATGATTTTGACAGTTGAAATGTGTCCAGTGTTGTTAAATACAAACAGGGAAATGTTTACAGAGTTGGGCGGGATGAAGAAGTTGAAAATATTAAGAAATTTGCGAATATTTGCAAAAAAATAACTCTGCAAAAATAAGACATGCAATTTAGGAGAAAATACCATCTTGTATATGTATTTCGAAAATGAGCAAAATCGGACTTGTCAATCGCGAGAAAATTGGCAAAAAGTGGGAGCTTCGTAAATAGGTTTATATGTAGCTATAACTTTAAAAATAGTTGGAAAAACTGGCCCAAACGTATTTTCTATTTTTTATTAGTCTGTTCCCGTCATAAAATGCATACAACGAAAATTTGGAACTGAAAATTGCGCAACGTTTTATTCCGAATTTACGCCAGCGCACAGTACTGCATGAGGGGGCAAAAATTATTAAAAAATTGTTGCCATGTATGTCAACGTGTTTGGCAATTTATCCCGTATAAAGGATCTGGTCGTAATTTTTTTTAAAAAGCTTATTATGGCTGCAAGATATAATTGACAAATTTTTCATAACTATGTCAAAAAACTGTAAGTGGCCCTTAACCGATTTCGCCCATTTTTACAATAAACAGTTCTTCTTTCTTTAAATGGTCATCTAACCGCCTGGGCGATTTTGACCGTCAAACATAGCTCGCCAGTCGTTTCTTCGTTGCGCCAACTGGCGCCAATTGAAAACACCGCGGGATCGCAAATCGGTCTACACTTGGTCCTTCCATCGGAGTGGTGGTCTCCCTCTTCCTCTGCTTCCACCGGCGGGTGCCGATAAGAATACCTTCTGGGCTGGAGCATCTTCGCTCATTCGCACTACGTGGCCTAGCCAGCGAAGCCGCTGTGTTTTAATTCGCTGAACTATGAACAATAAACAGTTACATTTATATATTTAACATTTTCGCCAAATTTCGTAAGTCAATATCTATCTGGATTCGTTTATGCCGTTACATACTACCGTTAGGCGATTTAAGCTAATATACCTTGTGTACGTAGCACTACTAGGTGTAAAAATATATGCCTGCGTCGATCACTGCTAATATAGAAGTATTAAATATATGTATGTATGTAGTTCATAACTTGTATATGTTGTACAAGGAAAGGATAAGGACCTACGATGAAAAACGGAAGAGCGATTTGATGAAAATGGACCAGGAAGGGTTATTAATAATTACTACTTGCAACTACATTCATACATGCATACCACCGACAATATTTAAGCCCAGCTGTTATTTATTTCTACAAATTGGCGGGACCTATATGCTTCACGCCGATTCCGAACGCCACCGACAAGGTAGATAAATTTTTGCTGAGAAGCTTTTCGTGGCAGGAATACAGTAAGAAGGTTTGGCAAACCACGGCCTAGGGTGACTCCGTTTAGAAAAATCTGTCCCCTCCTGGGATTTTTGGTATAACCGGCCAGTACTCTGTGCCACCAAGGTGGTGACAACTCGAGCAAGTTTTTTTAAAAGTGATTTTTAGTTACATTTCGGTTTCTTACCACATAAACCATGAAAATAAAGCTGAAAATCGCAATGAAAAAACAGTGGGGGTAGACAAGTGGTGGGGTATATCAGCTATTCCGGTAGAGCTGACGGCGGGGAAAAATTTTAATAGAGTTTTGTGATCTCTATCGACTTCATCGAAATTCATTTCCAAATTCTGATTTAATTGATTTCTTTCATGATCTATTACGTTTTTCCTGTCGGCAGTTCCGCCGGATTAGCTGATAGACCCCGCTGTCTCTGCATCAAAAACCCGTTAAAAATGTTTTCGTTATTTTTTAAAGAAATACAAATATGATTTGAGACAACTTCTTCCGGTGAATTAGTATTGTTTTCCATTATTTGTTATAAATTAGTGTTTCACTGAGCTAGGCTAGACAACGCATTTCTGTATGCAGTTGGTTTCACTGCTGGTTTGATACTACCCATTTTTTAGCCGAGTGCCTACTCATTGCCGACAACTATTTGCAAATTGAATTTGCCGCATGCGTTACTGTTGCTATTGTCCCGCTGGGCTACGTTCAGCCGCAGCTCAGTGTTGTCTCGCCATCAATTATTTATTTGTGAATGTATATAGAGTATTCTCACAAACCCTATTAAACATAATAATATCAACAACAGGTTGACACAACAAATTTGTATAGGCTTGCGCAGCGATGTCATAGGAAAAGTAATGTGTAGCTCGCAACAAAATGAAGGGACAAAGTATACATTCATTCTTATACTACTTCTTATAATTGAAAAGATGCATTACTAGGGACACATTGTATCTTGAACTACCTTTTATAAATGAAATCATTCATTACATGGGACATATTACATCTAGCATTACTTGCTGTGAGAGAAAAGATGCATTATCTGCAAAACGTTATGTGCAAATTACACACTAAGGAATGTCGCCTCCTAGTCCAAGGTATTGCCGAGACCGTGCTATACGTGTACTATGCTGGCAGCCAGGAGGTCACAGCACAGCCAATATTTCAAAGGCACATCTAATCCCGGACAACTGCGGGGAGTAACAGCGGCTTTACCATTGAACTCTGCTGCGTCTGATGAGTTTTTCCACTCATCTCGCCATGTTGAGCTAGATCGAGACGCAGACCGTTTCTGTTTGTATTTCATATTTTATTTAAATTTTATTTTTCATAGTGAAGTTTAATTTTTTTTTTTTTCAAAGGCAACTTCTTTTAACAAACCATAAAACACAGTGAAAAAATTAAAAATGTAGTACTAGCATATATATAATACTACTATATGGCGTGTTTCCTATTTTTCCTGTGTGCAAAAGTTATGTCAATCATTATTTGGTGAAACTGTGCAAATTTAATTTCTGCGCATGCGCGGGTTTTGTTTTTTTATGTAATCTTATTTTACGTGCAAATATGTAAAGATGTGACAATAATGGGACTTACCTACCTAATATGCACTGAATCAATACATTTTTCGATTACGTTTTCTCAATTTCCCAAAATTTTTTCGATTGTAATTATTGCATTTTGGTTTGAAACTCCTCAATTTAAAGTAAATTAGCTTGAACAAACGATGTATAAACGTTTTCAAAATTTAACTTTTTTTGAGTTTTTTAAAGAAGTAAACAAAATTATGAATATTGGGCTGGCTGCTATTGGGGTTGAAATAATATCAATTTTGTAAATTTTTTTCTAATATACTCTTTTTCGTCCGTGCTTTTTTACGTTTCAAAAAACAAACGAATGCCCAAATAAAAACTTATTACTTCCTTACACAGCTGTGTCCGGTGATTATTAAAGATGTCATTGCTAAATAAATTTTCGATGGCTATGTGATCGTCCATGATACTATTGGAGAATGCATCACTTGTATTTTGAAAAATTGTATTTATTAAACTTAATTTTGCATTTCCAATTGGGCATGCCTTGAGAACTTGTCTTAAAGCTTTCTCTGATACTAAACAAATGTTACATACGTCCACAGATGGTGCAACAAACGGACCTTTATTTTACCATCATCATTTCAGTATCTGCATCTATTAGCTTCCTTTCTCGCAAATTATTCACCAATTCTTCTAAAGAGGTAACTATGCTTTTCAAATATCGTTTTCTTTCACGTAGGTTTTTTATAATTTTCTTTTTTTTCTCAAACGATCTTTTCACTAGTGCTATAACACGACTGGCACGACTTGGTGTTGCGACATCAGGTGTTTTTATTTCAGAAATAAAACTAGGGTCCCTGAAACGCCTTTTTTTTACAGGCGTACTTATTTTTTCAGCATCGTCACTTGGTAAATGTACGCTGGTTTCTTCGCCTGTTTTTTTTTTATATTCCTGTCTCAAAAGTATTAAATATACTTACATGAAGAGCGCACATTTCGGCTTGAAATACAAACATCTATTGAAGGAAATGCGCCTTTTATTAATCGACCTATACTATTGCTTGACCCAGCCTTGAAGTCATTCACTTGGAAATGGTGGCTACAAATACGCATATTTTTCAAATTATCACTTGCGGTTAGACCGCATGCCTCAACCCATTTCTCGCAAGTTTCTGCATCTTTTGGAAAGCTAGGGTTTAAATGAAAAGGCCAATAACAAGTTAAAACAAAAATTTAACTAATTGTCTCTCTTTTAATCACACAAAAAACACCGATTCGACATTTTTGATATTAAATTTACTTATAACAGCTGAAAATCTTGCGACCGCTAACTAGATTTGTTTTCAATTTATGCCATTCGTGGCGCCTACGCATATTTTGTAACTGTTAATTCTGTGCGTGAGAAATTCGTAGTTGCCAGTTGGCATTATTTGCTTTTTTTTGTCGCTTTTTGCTCACTAAGGGCCCATTTACATACGGCTATCTGCGCACTCAGCACAAATCGGTAATGCTATTCTGCGGAGTTCTTAAAACAATACAAATTTTATAATATTAATGGAAAAGAAAAGCTTACTTTTTCATTTGGAGATCGAAATAGCCTAATGTATAATGTTGATAGAAGTAAGACGGCTTGTTGAAATATACATATATTTAAGCCCCTTTTTTACAAAAATTTAACGACAGCCTTGAGATTTTGTCTCCTTCTCTCGTTGTATATCTGTACTGTAATGTTTGACATGCGGCACAGTTCACTAGTACTAATGTAGCGTACGCAAGAAAAGCAGCGGTAAATTAGTAATATATTGCTTTATTATTTAGCGTACTACAAAAGACTTACAAACTAATTTTTTACTCATTTAACAAAAGTGTATACTTAATCACGCGTCCACCTCGTGCCGTTGTCGCAAAAAGAGAGAGAGAGTTTTTTTCATCGCATTGGCACAAAAACTGGTTTCAATTGCTTTCAGCACAATTTCACCACATCGACATCAGCTGTTTTCGATGGTTGCCACAGTAGCCTCCCCCAAGTGGGTTGGAGTATTCTCCAAGCTACTGATTTCGCTGTTTGCATTTCCGTGCTAGTGGCTTACGCTGTTGTTGATTGATTCTATTTTCTGGTTCCGATGCTGCATTTACTTTGTTATTTTGTTCATGATCGGTTGTTTTTTCAATAAATGCGGGCTTGAGCCGCTCGGTGGAGATTGTAGCCGACCGCCCCTCTACGTTGACTCGGAACACAAAGTTACTAATTCGTTCGAGAACCTCGTGTGGTCCTCTATATGGTGGATCTAGTGGTTTTTTTGTTTCGTCTACTTTCACAAAAACATGCGAACATGTGCTGAGCGTCTTATGTGTGAACGCACGTATTTTACTATGATGAGCAGCTGGAGCGGAGCGGATCGATCGCATGAACGTACGAAAACTCTCAGCAAAGTTCTGTGCTGGGGGTCCTTCTTCTTTATCAACGAAGTATTCTCCTGGGAGACGAAGTGTTGTACCATATAGCATCTCGGCAGCGCTGGCTTTTATATCTTCTTTCAAACAGGTTCTTAGACCGAGGAGTACGGCTGGGAGCGTATTAACCCAGTGTGGTGTCGCGTAGCACATAATGGAAGATTTGAGTGATCTATGCTACCTTTCTATCATGCCGTTCGAGGCAGGGTGGTACGCCGTAGTTCTTATTCGGTTGCAGCCGATGAGTTGCGAAAATGCCGTAAAGAATTTTGATTCGAATTGAGTTCCTCTGTCGCTTGTAATAGTTGCAGGTGCTCCGAATCTACTAACCCATCCACTAAAAAACGCATTTGTTACAGTTTCAGCATGTATATTTTTTAGTGGTATTGCCTCTGGCCAACGTGAAAAGCGATCGATGATCGTTAAACAGTACCAGTACCTCGTTGACAGCTTAAGCAGTTTCTTGTCCATTGAGAAGCGTCTCGTTTCATGTGAGGCCAAACAAAGCTTTGTTGAATAAGCCTTTGGGTGGCGCGTGTATGCGGGTGTGAAACGTTGTGTAGTTGGTCGTATATCTTGCGTCGTAGCTTGGAAGGTACATAAGGTCGTAACCTTCCGGTTGATGTATCACAAAATATTTTAGTACCGTCATTATTAACATCAAACTGCTGAAGTTTTAGCGAAGTGGTAGATGATTTAAGGAGGTATTGAAGCTCTTCGTCTGTTGATTGTTGTTCAGCGATCTCTTTTGTGGATATATTCACAGGTAGGCAGATTGAATTTACTCTGGAGAAGGCATCAGCGACGATGTTTTCTCTTCCTTGTACATACGTTATTTGCGTAGTAAATTGGCTAATAAATTGCAGCTGGCGTTGTTGGCGTGCTGACGCTTTATGTGAGCTTTGTGAAAATGCGAATGCGAGCGGTCGGTGATCGGTTAAAATTTTAACATCTCTGCCCTCAATTCAATGTCTGAAAACTGAATGCCTTTAAAAATAGCTAGCAACTCGCGATCGTATGTACTGTAATTTTTTTCGGTTTTATTAAGCTTACTTGTATAGAACCCTAAGGGCTGTATCTCGTTGTTGACCACCTGGTCCAGTGCAGCGACAACTGATTGGTGCGATGCGTCACAGCGCAATGTGAGTGGTACGTCTGGTACCGGATATGCTAGCTGCACGGCGCGTGTGAGAATGAGTTTGCATTTTTCGAACGCCTCAGTTGTTGATTTGTCCCAAACGATTTTGGTTTTGTCATTCTTTCGAGCGCCGGCAGTCAGGGCAACCAGCGGCGCCTGCACTTCCGATGCTCCAGGCATATTCAGTCTATAGAAATTCCAGGATCCGAAAAATCTACGTAGGTCAGAAACTGTTTTGGGCTTCGGGTACGTGCGGATTGCTTCGCAGCGTTCGTCAGTAGGTTTGATACCTTTACTATTTATCGAGTGGCCCAAATATATTACTTCTGGTTGTGCGAACATACATTTTTGTAATTTTATCGAAAGCCCGTGCTGTTTTAAGCGCCCCAAAACTGTGCTCAAGTGCTGTTTGTGCTCTTCTATGGATGAAGAGGCGATTAAAATGTCGTCTATATAGACGTGACAATAATCGAGATCTCGAAAAATCGAGTCCATAAGGCGCTGAAAGGTCTGAGCAGCGTTGCACAGCCCGAAGGTCATTACATTAAATTGGAAAAGTCCAAAAGGCGTTATAACAGCAGTCTTATGTCGGTCCTCAGGTGCGACCGGAATCTGATAATATGCGCGGTCAAGATCAAGTGTGGTGAACACCGAGCAACTGTGCAGAAATAATGTGAAATCCCGTAGATGTGGAATAGGGTAACGGTCGGGTGTTGTGACTTTGTTGAGACGTCGGTAGTCTCCACACGCCCGCCACGTACCGTCTTTCTTTTTTACTAAATGGAGTGGGCTTGCCCATTCGCTGTCTGATGGTGTACAAATGCCTTCCAGCAACATCTGGCTAAATTCCTTCTTTGCTGCTACCAATTTATCGCCAGCTAGTCTTCTGGCACGCTCCGCCACGGGTGTGCCGTGTGTGTTTATGTAATGATTAATTTTGTGAACAGGGACTTTGTGTTTGGCGCATTTTGTGACCACGTCGAACTTTTTTAAGATATGATACACAGGGTTATGCATCGAAATCGGAGATACTTCGGATACAGACGTTGGTGTTCCGTTGTGGTTTAATATTGGTGGCACCTGCGTCTCGTGAACCTGCTGCTGTACGTGGGCGTTTGTATTCAGTGTGTTAGACGTCAGTAGCTTTCGGTTTCGAAGATCAACTAGAAGCCCATTATGTTTAATAAAGTCTGCGCCGAGAATCGGGTGTGCGATGTTAGCCACTGTAAACTCCCAAATAAATATACGACCGAGTCCGATGTCAATTGCTATGGTTTTCGACCCGTAAGTGGGTATCGTCGAACCGTTTGCTGCAAACAGTGATAGTTTCGTGTTTGCCGAACTAGGTACAAAATTTCGAAGCCCTTTCCGTGGTAGAACAGATATGTCCGCACCCGTGTCTACCAGGAAAGTGATGTTGTTTTTAATGTCTGTGATTTGCAGGCGAGATGTGAAGGGACCTTCAGCGGTGCCTACCAAGATTACTGAAGGTCTGTTTAGTTTCCCGGATTTTTTGTTGCTTTTTTAAATTCACATGGTTGGCGGTATTTTCGTGCTTGGCTGCCAAAGCGAAGGTGGTAGTAACAATACTTGCTGTCGGATGTGGCTTTACGCGCGTTTTTAGAATTGTCTATTTTTCGTGAAAGCGCTTGTATTTCTGCTTTCATTTCGTCGAAACGATTCTGATTTGGGGTTGTTTCGGTTTGGTTTGTCGGCATTTCACTAACACCATTTTGAAGGGACATGATACTACCTTGGGCATCGAAGATTTTATCTGCCTGCAAAGATAGTGCGGTTAGATCTGGCGCTGCGCTGATTGCTAAGACGCAGCGGACGTTCGAGGGCAGTCGTTCCAAGAATATAGTGCGTAATATTTCGTCTGGTATTTTTCGAGAGCAAAGATTTCTAAGGCGTTGTAGGTAGCGCGAGGGCTTCCCGTCGATGTACTCTAGTCCTTGCAAGAGTCTTCGAAATTTTGTGTCTTCCGAGTCTTCAAAAGTGCTGATCAGCCTGTTTTTGAGGGCGGTGTACTTTTCCTCATCGGGTGGTGAAGTCACTATATCGGCGACGAACGGCAGTGTCGTCTCATCTAAGTGAACGAGGACGTATCTATATTTCGCTGCGTCTGAACGAATTTGGGCGATTTCGAGGGCAGCTTCCACTTGAGCGAACCAAAGAATACAGTTATCCTTCCAAAACGGTGGAAGTTTGACTACGCGTGCAGACATTATTTGATTCGGGTCTGCAGTAAGTGGAGGGCTAGTTATCAAATTAGGTTGCTGCTCCTCGTTTTTCGACATTTTAAGGTTAGATTTATTACTCCGGTGTGAGACTACCAATTGGAGAACTGTTTCCACTGGTTTTTTATTTCTCACCGTCGGGGTCACCAGTTGTAGCGTACGCAAGAAAAGCAGCGGTAAATTAGTAATATATTGCTTTATTATTTAGCGTACTACAAAAGACTTACAAACTAATTTTTTACTCATTTAACAAAAGTGTATACTTAATCACGCGTCCACCTCGTGCCGTTGTCGCAAAAAGAGAGAGAGAGTTTTTTTCATCGCATTGGCACAAAAACTGGTTTCAATTGCTTTCAGCACAATTTCACCACATCGACATCAGCTGTTTTCGATGGTTGCCACACTGATATAGAAGTATTACATATATGAGTACTACAAATAAAAATAGAGCGACGCATTATTCCCTCGATTGCTTTTGTATTGATCTTTTCTTACAACAACCCCCTACAAGACAGCTAAGCCTTTTATAAGTGCTTATAAAACCATTTTCATTAATGACGACATCCATAATTAAAGTACTTAATTTTGTTCAGGCCGTGGGAAAAATGTAAGTACTTTCCCCTCGTCTGTACAATGCTGTATATCTTATGTCTCTTTCTAACTAATTGAATTTTCAATAAGGTGAAAAATATATCTTTCGTGCTCTAAAAAGCACAAAAATTCTTATTCATAGGCTTAAAGCACTTAGGGCTAATTGCTAAACTGCTCAATGTTTACATTTTGAACACTTTAATGCTAAGGCTTTAAGAACTTATATATGCCCTTACAAACTCTTTAAGGCTAAGGCCTTAAGTACTTATATATGGCTTACAAACTACTTGATGCTTAGGGCTTAAGTACTTATATTTGCCCTTACAAACCGCTAAATGTTCAGGGTCAAAGTACGTAGATTTGTGCTTATAAACTGCGTTGAGCTTAGGCTTAAAGTACTTATATATGGCCTTATAAACTACTTGATGCTCAGGGCTTAAGTACTTATATTGGCCCTTACAAACCGCTTAATGTTCAGGGTCAAAGTTCTTACATTTGTGCTTACAAACTGCTTTGAGCTTAGGCTTAAAGTACTTACATTTGGCCTTATAAACTACTTGATGCTCAGGGCTTAAGTACTTATATTGCCTTTACAAACCGCTTAGTGTTCAGGGTCAAAGTACTTACATTTGGCTTTATAAAGTGCTCAATTAAAAGCCCTTAAGTGCTTACACTTGCTCTTATATATAAAATCCACAGCACCGAAATAAATACAATGTTTTTTTTTGGAATTAAGTATTTTATTATGGAAATTATATAATTCTTTAAGAACGATTTGCTTACATTTCATTATTCAAAAAATATGTATTTGCATTTCGATTTAGGGGGTACTAACAATCATTAAGAACAAAAAGCAAGTCTATAAGGCTTTCAGAATGGGTTTTATACGAACTTTATAACAGCCTTTTATCGTTAATTTTTTTGATGTGGACTTTATATTTATATATTTAAATAAAAGGTATGATTTATTATATATAAAATATATGCGAAGTTAATATATTTATTGTAAACATTTTTATTTTTATTGTAATATTCTTTTTTATTCTAAAAATTCTTAATAAAAACGTTACATAAAATAAAATTTGATTTTCATTTCATTTTTAAACTCCAAATATTTCAAATTCTTTTAATCAAAATTTTTACATAAGAAAAACGTCTATTTACATTAAATCTATCTATATGTACACTACAATATTTTATAAAAGCGTGCAACTGTTGGCATATGCTGACGATATTGATATCATTGGCTTTAACAACCGCGCCGTAACTTCTGCTTACTCCAAATTAGAAAAAGAAGCGGGAAAATGGGATTGGTGGTGAACGAGGGCAAAACGAAGTACCTTCTTTCACCGAGGAATACGCACCAGTCGTTGACCTAAGGCCCTGCAACGTCTCTGCTGGTGTTGGCAAACTATGGCCCACTGTAAAATCCTTGTCAAATCCGACCAAACTTAACGACAAAATATCCATCACCTTTGGTGATAAGAATCAGTCGAAACCGAAGAGATGCGTGAGCGCTTTCTGCCGGAAATTTGTACTGCATCCTCCGGTCGACAAGGAAATTAGACGAGTAACCAGGGAAGCGCACAAACGAAAAAATAGCCAAGCGTCTATTTCCGTCACTACCACGGAGGCTCGGGGGGCCATAAGGGGTTCAAAATTTCAAAATCTATCATCTGCTCAACCGAGCCTACTCTTCTGACAGCAATTTCACTCTGGTCCACCCCTGCTGAAGCCGCGAGGTTTCTAGGACTACCGTTAGATGACAGTGTTGGATAAGGGAGGTGATATTTAGGCAGGTTAAATAGTCGCTACCACAACACAACAACAACAGCATGATGATCTTTCTCAGATTGATCGTGCATTAGGTAGGGCGAATCACTGTTAACAGCAACAACAATTACCATCTATGGTACTCATTTAACAACTTCTTAGAATTCATTACTCTCCTTTTTGCTCGTTTTAGATGCCTGAGCGTTCCGAAATTCAAGCGCAAAGCAAGATGCTTCGGGAATGCAGGGTTTTGACTGCTAGGGTTCAGCACTTAGTAATCCGCCTTACTGGTGACACGCAAAGCGAAGAATCGGTGGAGCCCGCAAGCATGCTTCCCATGTCTTCGGTGGAGCAGGTACAGGCTGTTGAAGCCAAGCTTCAAAACAAGGAATATGCCAATGCAATGGTAATGCGATTTGATGAAACTATCAAAAAGTTAAAACCAACTCACATCTTTTTTTGCAGCTCGAACTGTTAGCAAGAGCAAAGGGTGCTAGAGGTACAATTGACGGTGTTTTGCGTGGGCTCTTCAAGGACGAAACGGTGGCACACTATAACTTGGAGGGCAGGGCAGGCAAGATTCCACTTGCTGGGCTCGCAGTAATTAACTTAATTTTTAGTGAGCATTTTCTAGCAAAATTACATCACGTCAGTTTTCTACTCTTGTTTCTTTTATCAGATATATTTCCTGACAAAACAAAGGATAAAGTTAGGACTGGAATAAAACGCTTCATAAGTTTAAGTCACAATAGGTCTTATCAAAAGACTTTTAATAATAAAAGAAATGTTAATAGATTAGGATAAGTCTTTCAAATACTAACCTAATCCACTATTAATATTATTATTATTATTATTATTACACCGCGTTACACACATTCAGGAGAAAAAATAAAATACACGTGTATCGGCGATTTTCATGCACACGTCAGAATTTTTTTTTTATGTACAACACTGCGTTACAAAAACGAGCATTAGTTCTGTCCTATGAACGTGTATTTTTATTTTTTCTCCCCTTTCCGAAAAAGTATATTTGGTTCATAGGACATAACTAAAGCTCGTCTTTGTAACGCAGTCTAATAGTAAAAAGTTTTCTAGGAAGAGTAATTTTTGACCGTCTAAATTTTACCCGGTACCTATCAATATAAAGTAGATTTTTTAGCATCACTCACTGCTAGCAATTATCAAAAATAGCTCACAATATACGCAGGTATATTTGTCGCTTTCTATCCAGTGTGGTTTCAATAGAATTCGTATTTGTTTTGAATATTTAATAAAGGGTTTGGACTATCTGTTTTTGCCGTTAATAGTCTACAAAAAAAAAATCATTTTGGAAATGTGATTTTTTGCCAAAAGTGCTTAGCATTGTCTAGTAGGGATTTTTCGTATATCTATTCATGCATGAACAAAGTAATGCATTCCCCATTTTCCCACTGGGTTGTTTATTGACTTTTCATAATTGTTCTTAAACAATAACAATTAAAATAGCTATTGCATACAGAGTACTTTCCTTTTCGTATTTTGTCAATACAAATATTGGTTAATTTTTATTCGTTACCAATTTTTAACATTTTTAACTCAAACTTCGCTTATACCACTCAACTGATGCACTAGTCATTGTTTTTATATAAACAATCATCGTCAAATCTGACGGATAACCCATCGTCTCTCCTAGACGGCTAACACATCGTCTCAATTAGACGGCTCACTCATTGTTCCCTCCGAACAGATAATTCTTTGTCGTTACATAACAACTCACCACTGCTTTCACCTGAGCTTTTAGGTGGGTTTAACTCCTCATCGTGAATGTCTAATTCACTCGGAACTTGCCCGCTTGGCATTTTTCTGATGTCTTCATTACAATACTTATAACTTCGTTTTGTCTGCAAAGACTTTAACATGTAGCGGTCTCCATCTAGAACTTCAACCAATAACAGTTGACCCCTCCCTTCGTTTTCAGCAACACGTAATCACCAACCTTGTACCCCTTTTCGAATCTGGTTTAATCATGGAAAGCGACATTCTGCGAAGACGAGCTTCCTTGCCAATCAGCAACTCCAAAGGAACGACTGACTGTACAATTTAGAGCGAGCTGCACCTCACCAAGAGCGTCCTGCCAAGATCGGTTACTAGATTCAACTTCAGACAATAAGTTCTTTAACGTGCTCATCACATGCTCTACTTGGCAATTAGTGCGATTTGCACCGGTAGCGATTAAGTGAAGTTTTATATTTTGTGAGGAGCAAAATTCAGAAAACTTATAACCGGTAAAGCGTCGCCCCTGATCGGCAAAAATACGGTTGGGAACCCCAAATAAAGAAATTGAAGACTTAAAAGCTTTCACACAACTCTCAGTATCTAACTTTAAAGCGTGGAACAAACGACGGGTAAACAACGAGTTTATTATTCCTTTGAACTTTGCGAAACAAAATATCTTTCCTTAACTCATAAGTTTTGGCCAAATCTTCTGCAAATTCATTTGTCTCAAATTTGTTTAAAATATCAACTATAGCCGAATCTAATCGCTGCTCATCGAGAAGCCACTCGCATGATGTCTCGGCTAATTTTACTTGCTTTTCAAGAATTTTACACTGCTGAATCAGAGTTTGGTTGAATAGGGTTTCTTAACAAAAATTCAACGTGAACGATATTGTATATCAAAATTGAACGACTGTAAGTACGCCCACCATCGTTGTACTTTTGGAGTCAGATCTATTTTAGTACGCGATGCCTTTAGCGAATTACAATCAGTATAAAGTACGAACTTTCGACCAAGCAAATAATAGCGAAAGTGTATCACAGATTGTACAACCGCGAACGTTTCCAATTCATAAGAGTGATACCTAGACTCAGCGGAGGAAGTTGTTTTGCTAAAATATTCAATTACATTGTTAATTCTATGCAAAAGCATAGAGCGAGCTGCACCTCACCAAGAGCGTCCTGCCAAGATCGGTTACTAGATTCAACTTCAGACAATAAGTTCTTTAACGTGCTCATCACATGCTCTACTTGGCAATTAGTGCGATTTGCACCGGTAGCGATTAAGTGAAGTTTTATATTTTGTGAGGAGCACAGGAACTCGTATCTGTATGTAGTTCTATAGGATGTTGTGGGTCAAAAATTACAAGAACTGGCTCGTTATTGATAATGTCAATAACTGTCGGTCGGAGTTTTTCCAGCTCTGAATTCCATGTAAACCAACCCTTTTGTGCGTTCATAACCTTTAGGTGTTACAAAGGCAGTATATTCAACGGAGTCCGGGGGATTGGGTTCTGATGGTAACCGCTAGCCATATCTAAGCATGTGAAATAGTTTGCAACCGCAGTCTTGCAATTTGCTCACTGATAAGAGGCAAAAAGAATTTGTCAGAAACTGTGTTTGAATTAATCTCCCTATAGTCGACACAGAGTCGATCTGAATAATTTTTTTTTAACAAGTAAGATAGAGCTAGCAAAGGGAGATGAAGTAGGTCGAATAATATAACATTTTAATAATTCACTTACTTTAGCTCGAACGATTTTTTTTTTCATAAGAGTTGAGCCTATTTACCGGTGTATTAGGATCTATCAATTTTCATCTCACCGGTACTAACCCTTGTACAAGGAGTCCCATTAGAAACGATGCAGCATATTGCTCAACTAATTTAATTAATTCTTCTTTATTACCACCGCTTAACTCAGTATTGATATCAGTATGAATATCTACAAATATTTACACATTTTGATTTTAAAATTTCAAATTTATCAAAAGACAACCTTACATCAAATCCCTGATTAAGAATATCCCGTCCAATTACATTATCATTTTTATGATTATTGTGCACTACGTGGAATAATATGCCCATGACACTTTCACTTATAGCAACACTACTGAAGATTTGCAAGGTACTGTACATTCCCCCATCACCAATGCCCCTTACTATTACAACATTATTTATGCGCTTGCCAGAAAACTTATGGCCAATACTGCCTCTTATTGGTGAGCACTCTGATCCAGAATCAAAGTAAATTGGATAGACCTCACCTCGTTGTGTCATACTTCCTTTTGGTTCTGCCGCAAAACACTAATTTATGCCATGCAAAGCATGACAATCACCGACCGAGGGGCTGCTATTCCGCAAAATCAAAAACATGGCTGCAGGCGTCTCTTCGCTTTCGTAACGTTTTGTGAACAGTTCAAAGAACTGGATAGGAAATCTGCTTTAACCACTGTGAAGCGATACCTTCCATGCAATTGCTCAATGCCAAACCAAGACCACTTCCCTCAAGCGGTTTCTCCGATAATATTGTATTAGCAGTACTACATCATTGCGATGCATCAACACCCATTACTTCCGAGGTAAATTTCGGCAATGCAACCGCAGTGTTCTGTTGCTGTTGCTGTCCAGCATAGCTTTTGCAAGCGCAATCAAATTTCGATTTTGCATATCAAGAAAAATATGCCACTGCTCTTCAGAAAATTGGAGTTGGTACTGGTCCCGCCTCTGATGACGGATTTGAGACAACTTCTTCGGGTGAATTAGTATTATTTTTCATTATTTGTAATAAATTAGTGTTTCACTAAACTAGGGTAGACAACGAATTCCTGTATGCTGTTGGTTTGATACTACTCATTTTCTAGCCGAATATCTACTCATTGCCAAAGTGAATTAATTTGAAGGTGGTCGCGAAGGCGAATTCCCATGTATTTTGTTTTTGTAAATGTATGACCATACTGTCAAAATCATTATTCGCCCTGTTGAAAATCCGAATTCGCCTATGATGTCAAATTCTAACACAATCTTCTAAAAGAAACAAATACCACTGTCACCACAATCACCATTCTGCAGATAATGCCGCCACAATCCATTCATTGGTGATGAGCCGGAAGAACCACGATAATTATTGTGGTGTTTGTGATGATAATAGTTGTTCGACATACATATTGCTTTTTATAGATTTTGTTACACTTGCTGCCTGTTTTATTGTTGCTTCTAATTAAAAAAGTTATTAGTTTTAACCCTCGATTAACCCTAAATGATCAATTTCTACATAACAGTATCGCCCTCAAGTTAAGTGGCTTGCGTTTGCGAAGGAAACAAATTTGGATGCTTGAGTGTCTCAAGTCATTCTCCTCAGTATCCATTTATTTACAATTTAAATTTCAGATTGTAAATGCGAATGGAAACACAAAAATGTAAACAAACCAAGTCAAATAGAACTTACTTTCAGTTTGACATTAAGCTCATTTTTGCAAATAATAAAGTTTTAATTCGCCTTGCCAATGACACGACCTGTATAATTGGATCATGCTCATTACCTACAACCATTTCCAAATTGAATTCGCCGCATACGTTACTGTTGCTATTGTCCCGCTCACTTAACATCATTCAGGACTACGTTCAGCCGCAGCTCAGTGTTGTCTCTCGCCATCAATTATTTATTTGTGAATATATATAGTGTATTCTCACAAAACCTATTAAACTGTAAACAAAAGGTAGCAAATCAGCAAGAATAAATGGAAGAGAAACCGAAACAACAGGTTGACACAACAAATTCGTATAGGCTTGGGCAAGAAAGGAAACCTGTACTGAGAAAAATTATATACTCCCACAAATACATATGTTGACTTTGGAAGCAGAGATGTATTATTTGCACCATTTACACGGTCTAAAGCAGCTGTATGGATCAGATATTGTAAGTATGTTTACATTGCCACCCCTTTTTTATACCTAGTAGTGCTACGCACACAAGGTATATTCACTTTAGTCGCCTAACGGCAGTACGTAACGGCATAAACGGATCGAGATAGATATTGACGTATATGTATCAAAATGTTCAGGACGAAAAGAGAAATTGATTAAGCCATGTCCGTCCGTCCGTCCGTCTGTGAACACGATAACTTGAGTAAATTTTGAGATATCTTGATGAAATTTGGTATGCGGGTTCCACTCATCTCCGAGCGCTATTTAAAATGGGCGAAATCGGATGATAGCCACGCCCACTTTTTATATATAGAATATTTTCGAAAACACAAAAAAAGTGATTACTCAGTACATTATACACCTATAAGGATAAAATTTGGTGAATACATTGATATTGGGGCATACAATCAATTTTTTCCGAAATTTTTTAAAATGGGGGTGGCACCGCGCACTTTTGGTTAAGTCTGTTGAACTGATTTATTTCAATAGACTGACGATTGGCATTGAAAGGTGATGAACTGTTTATAGTTAAATGAATATTGAAAAATGAATAGATGGGTAGGACAAAATAGTGATGGGGAGTGTTGCCACATAATACAAAGATCTTTATTTCTGACACTCCTTCTCAACACTTTACATAAATATTTAATATATACCCATCTCCTTAGTAAATTTCTCATGCTTTATCTTTTGCAAATTTTTCGTTAACATATCTGACATCATATTATTAGTTGGTATATAATTTAAATCAATTTCATTGTTGGTATACATTTGCCGGATGTGATGGTATTTGATGTCGATATTCTTACTGCGAGCATAATATGTCGGATATTTAACCAGACATTGCGAGCTTAAGTTGTCGTTGTTTAAAATCATTGGACCAGCTTGGCCGAAACCCATTTCTGCCAAAAGTTTACTGATGTATGCTGACTCTTTGGCTGCTGAAGATAAGGCGATATATGTATTCCGCCTCCGTACTACTTAGTGCTACTACATTCTGTTTTTTGGATTCCCACGAAAAAACACAGCCCGCTGCTACGAAGGCATAGCCTGAATACGATTTTCGATCGGTTGCGTCGCTGCCCCAATCAGCGTCTGCAAAGCCCTCAACAGCTTTTCCAGTTCTAGCGTAATTTAACTTGTAGTCAGACGTTTTTCGTAAGTAACGTAGTATATGTTTTATGCCTGCCTCATGCTCTACATGTGGATCATTGTTCCGCTGTGACAATTTAATTACCGAATGTAGTATATCGGGACGCGTTGAAATCGCCAGATACATCAAAGCGCCTACAACTGATTGATACGATGCCTTGTCAACCTTCGTACATTGCTCATTGTCGCAATGAATTGGAAAACCTGCATCAAGTGGGTTTGCAGCATCTTTTGAATTTTTCATGTTGTAATCTTTCAATAGCTTCAGAATATACTGCTTTTGGCCTATTATTATATCACCAAGCTCACCGTTGCGCCCAATTTCCATGCCCAAGAAATGCGTTAGCTGTCCGCCATCAACGACTTCGAACTTACTGGAAATGTCTGCTTTGATTTGCATTAGCTCAGATTTACTAGAACTAGCAATGATTAAATCATCGACATACACTGCAATGATGTTGATTTTATCTTCGTAGCTCTTGACATAAATGCATGGTTCGTTGGGACATTGCTTGAATTTCATTTCTTGGAGAACTGAGTTGAATGTTGTGTTCCACTCTCTGCCGCTCTGCTTCAACCCATACAAAGACTTTTTAAGCCTTAATACGCGATCTGGATATCTACTGTTTACGAAGCACTCTGGTTGATGCATGTACACTTTATCACGCAGTTCACTGTGCAAATACGCTGCCGACACATCCATTTGATGTAAATACAGTTTGTGTTCTACTCCCAATGCAATCACCATTCGTATATTTGCATACCTCACCACTGGTGAGAATGTCTCAAAATAATTCACGCCGTAACGCTGACTGCAGCCCTTGGCAACCAAACGTGCTTTAAACTGCTTAATATCGCCGAGCTAATAGCGTTTTATGGTGTACGCCCATTTACACCCAATAGCCTTCTGGTCGTGTGGCAAGTCAACAAGTGACCAAGTATCATTTTTTTCGAGTGATGCGTACTCCTTCTCCATCGCGGCTTTCCATTCTTTGGAATACATACTATCGAACGCTTCTCTTGCACTAGTCGGAGCTATAATTGAGTCCTCACGCAAGACATTTAATTCGTTATACAATTTTCGCGGACGCCCTCTCATACCTGTAAGCAACAACCGAGGTCTGCCACGACCGATTGCCACGGAATTGTCTTCTGCATCATCGGCAGTGTGATTACTGTCTGGATTCTCCTGTATTCCTTGCCTTTTGCTTGGAATTTTCGCAAAATTCTTCTTATCGAGTGCCACAGCAGTCGAACCAAATACCTTTAAGTGGGATACCGTAGGTTTGGTGCCAACCCACGCCTCATAGGGCGTTTTGTCAACGAGAATTTTTGTTATCGTGCGATTGCGTAGATAAACCGCCGTACGTAAGGCTTCCGCCCAAAAATGCTCGCCAAGCTTCGCGTAGTTTGACATGGCCCTGGCCATTTCTACAAACGTCCTATTCCCACGTTCTGCGACCCCATTCTGCTGCGGTGTGTAGGGTATAGTCAACTGCCGTTTTATACAGGGTGTTTTTTTTACAGGTTTGTTTTTCGAATAGAGATAAAACTGGCATATTGTGGTCAAATCTGGCAACTCTAATGCCATTTATGTTCAGTTTGGTTTGCCATTTCATCATGAACAGGTTGACAAAAGAACAACGCTTGCAAATCGTGCAAATTTATTTCGAAAATAATGGTTCAGTTCGCAAAGTTTACCGTGAGCTCCGTCCATTTTATGGTCGACATAATCGTTAATTCGGTTAACCATGGATCGTTTTCGCACTACGTTTACTCTATGTGATAATACGCATCCGCAGAGACGTCGAACAGTGCGCACCGAAGAAACAATTGCCGCTGTAGAGCAAAGTGTTGAAGAGGACCCGAATGAATCGATTCGCCACCGTGCACAGTAATTGGAGCTTTGTCCATCAACTTTATGGAAAATTTTGCGCAAAGATCTTGGCTTGCGACCTTACAAGATCCAGCTTGTGCAAGAATTAAAGCCGCGAGACCATGCAATGCGTCGTGATTTTGGTGTATGGGCCGAAAATGAGATTGATTTCGATGCTGATTTTCATCGCAAAATTTTGTTCAGTGATGAGGCTCATTTTTGGTTGAATGGCTACGTCAACAAGCAAAATTGCCGCATTTGGAGTGAAGAGAATCCACATGATACCCTTGAAACGCCATTACATCCACAAAAACTGACTGTTTGGTGTGCTCTATGGGCTGGTGGAGTCATTGGGCCATACTTCTTCCGCAATAATGCTGGAGAGGCAGCTACCGTTAATGGAGACCGGTATAGAGCCATGATAACCGACTATTTTGTTCCCGAATTGGATGGCATGAATGTGGATGAGTTGTGGTTCCAACAAGACGGCGCTACATGCCACACAGCGCACGTCACAATCGATTTATTGAAGGAAACATTCGATGAGCGCATAATTTCGCGGAATGGACCTGTCAATTGGCCACCAAGGTCGTGTGATTTGACACCATTGGATTATTTTCTTTGGGGATATGTGAAGTCGCTCGTCTACACCAACAAACCAGAAACGTTAGGGGAATTGGAAGCCAACATTCGTGGCGTTATTGCCGACATACGGCCCCATATGCTCGAAAAAGTGGTTGAAAATTGGACCTGTAGAATTGGCTTTATTCGAGCCAGCCGAGGCGGCCACATGCCCGAAATCATATTTAAACATTAATGGCATAAAATTATCCTTCCAATAAAGCCAAATTGATGGACCTTAAAACGATTTTCTTGTGTTTTATTTCAATTCAAAGTTCTATACCCCTAAAAAAACACCCTTTACCATGACCTTTTAAAAACTGATCAAACGCATTTAAAACGTATTCGCAGCCGTTATCACTTCGTCAAGTCTTTATTATACGGCCGGTTTGTTTTTCAACCATCGCTTTATATTCTTAAAAGGAATCTAAAACCCCCTCTTTCGATTTTAAAAAATACACAGTCATATATCGCGACATATCATCGATAAAAGTAGCAAAATACCTTGAGCCACCAATAGATGCGCAATTTATAGGTCCACAAATGTCGCTATGCACAATTTCTAGCAGTTGTCTAGAACGCGTATCTGAAACTTGTGCAAAAGGCTTAACACATATTTTTGTTTTCGCGCATGTCTCACAAATAATTTCTTTTGGTATTTTACCTATCTCAAAACTGTATATTTAGTTGACATGTCTTTCAAGCAACCGAAATTTACGTGGCCGTACCTATTGTGCCACTTAAACGCATCACTTTCGACGTCGCATTGTGTCATCGCTGTATCGCTAATGTCACTGCTGTATCGCTGACGTCGACATCACCACGGCCGACAGCATCAATACATTTGCCTCCTGCTAACCAAATCTTCTCACTGCATTTTTTAAAATTTTTAAATAAGCTGCGGTCGCAACACAAATGTGAAGTTGCGCCGCTGTCGACGCACCACGTATGCGCTGCCATTACTTTCTTTGTTGAAATGTTTACACGCATCATAAAACACGAGCGCTCCACATTGTTCATTTCTCTATTTTCGTCGCTTTTCTTCGTTTCTCTACATGCTGCGGCGAAATGTCCGCGGCGACCACAATTGAAACATTTTAGATTTTTACCGCCTTCGTTAAATTTGGTGTTTTTACCGGCACAGCTAGCCACGGCTGCGTTGTTGTTTTTGTTCATTTTCTGGAAATTACCAGAAGCACTTGCTCGAGCCTTCATTAGTACTTCTCTACCTTTTTCGTATTTATTCTCACTAGCACTTTGCCGAGCACCCTCTTCTAACAGTTTAGCCTTGAGCGCGCTAAACAAGGGCAATTCATCACGCGCCTCTATTGCAACAACAAAATTTTCATATTGCACTGGCAAGCTTGACAACAACATTATGACCAGTATTTCTTCGTTTATTTGCACATCTATTGTTGCTATGTTTTCATGAATTCTACAAAATTCATTTAGGTGATCGGCAACAGAACCTCCTTCTGGCATACTAGGGTGTAATAGTTTTTTGAATAACCAAATCTTTTGCGCTGGCCCTTTTGGCTGGTGGATTTCTCGAAGCTTATTCCACGCTACCAATGCACTTTCTGCGTTTTTAACATGAATTATTTGCGAGGGTTTAATACATAATAAAATTGATGCTAGTGCCTTTTCGTTTTTGGCTTCAAATGCCGCACTTTGCTCACTTCACATGCCGTCAGATTTTACGTCTCGGCCGCATACCACTCCCCACAAATCGGAGTGGATTAACATAATTTTCATCTGCACCGACCACGACGCGTAATTGGAATCGTCCAATTTTTCGATTTGCAAAAACGAACTCATTTTCATAGTTTTAAATGTACCGGCAATACAATTATTCAGAAGAGTCTTATTCAATAGCTATACCGACACACGCTAAAACAACTACAATTAAATCGACACACAGTAACGCACAATTAAACCGACACACAGTAACGCGCTGGCCCTGGGCCCATAGCCTGTTGAACTGATTTATTTGAATAGACTGACGATTGACATTGAAAGGTGATAAACTGTTTATGGTTAAATGAATATTGAAAAACGAATAGAGCGAAGATGGGTAAGACAAAATAGTGATGGGGAGTGTTGCCACATGGATACAAAGATCTTTATTATTTTTCATTCTTTTTATAAATTAGTGTTTCACTAAACTAGGGTAGAGAACGAGTTCCTGTGTACTGTTGGTTTGATACTACTCATTTTCTATCCGAATGTCTACTCATCGCCAAAGTGAATTAAGTTGAAGGTGGTCGCGAAGGCGAATTCCCATGTATTTTGTTTTTGTAAATTTATGACCATACTGTCAAAATCATTATACGGCCTGTTGAAAATCCGAATTCGCCTATGACTGCAATGTCAAATTCTAACACAATCTTCTAAAAGAAACAAATACCGCTGTCACAACAATCACCATTCTGCAGATGATGCGGCCACAATCCATTAATTTGTGATGAGCCGGAAGAACCACGATAGTTATTGTGGTGTTTGTGATGATAATAGTTGTTCGACATACATATTGCTTTTTATAGATTTTGTTACACTTGCTGCCTGTTTTATTGGCTTCTAATTAAAAAAGTTATTAGTTTTAACCCTCGATTAATCCTAAATGATCAATTTCTACATAAACAGTATCGCCCTCAAGTTAAGTGGCTTGCGTTTGCGAAGGAACCCAAATTTGGATGCTACAGTGTCTGCACCTCAAGTCATTCTCCTCAGTATCCATTTATTTACTATTTAAATGTCAGATTGTAAATGCGAATGGAAACACAAAAATGTAAACAAACCAAGTCAAATAGAACTTACTTTGAGTTTGACATTAAGCTCATTTTTGCAAATAAAAAGGTTTTAATTCGCCTTGCCAATGACACGACCTGTATAATTGGATCATGCTCATTACCTACAACCATTTCCAAATTGAATTCGCCGCATACGTTACTGTTGCTATTGTCCCGCTCACTTAACATCATTCAGGACTACGTTCAGCCGCAGCTCAGTGTTGTCTCTCGCCATCAATTATTTATTTGTGAATATATATAGTGTATTCTCACAAAACCTATTAAACTGTAAACAAAAGGTAGCAAATCAGCAAGAATAAATGGAAGAGAAACCGAAACAACAGGTTGACACAACAAATTCGTATAGGCTTGGGCAAGAAAGGAAACCTGTACTGAGAAAAATTATATACTCCCACAAATACATATGTTGACTTTGGAAGCAGAGATGTATTATTTGCGCCATTTACACGTTCTAAAGCAGCTGTATGGATCAGATATTGTAAGTATGTTTACATTGCCACCCCTTTTTTATACCTAGTAGTGCTACGCACACAAGGTATATTCACTTTAGTCGCCTAACGGCAGTACGTAACGGCATAAACGGATCGAGATAGATATTGACGTATATGTATCAAAATGTTCAGGACGAAAAGAGAAATTGATTAAGCCATGTCCGTCCGTCCGTCCGTCTGTGAACACGATAACTTGAGTAAATTTTGAGATATCTTGATGAAATTTGGTATGCGGGTTCCTTGGCACTCATCTCCGAGCGCTATTTAAAATGGGCGAAATCGGATGATAGCCACGCCCACTTTTTATGTATAGAATATTTTCAAAAACACAAAAAAGTGATTACTCAGTACATTATACACCTATAAGCTTTTTTATACCAACAATTTTTGTTGATTTACGGCCTGTACACTTTCAAGTATTCATGAAACGAGCTCAAGGCCAAGAATAATAATTTTTCACTGTGCTGTTGTTGCAACATCTTGATCATCATGCCTGGCCCAGAATCGTTACCCCTAAAGAATTTTCTGTTAAATGAGTCTGTTCAGTTAAGCAGTTGGAAAGATGGGATATCAAAAGATGCGTTTTTACCTCGGTATCAATAATCCAGAAGCAATTCAAGTTGAAAAGATATAGGATAGTCCAAAAAGTGCAAAAGTATGTTCTGCGCAGAAACACTTTGGATCACGTTGCCGGTGTTGGGCCGGCTAAGGTAATTTGTTTGAAGCGCGGCCGAAAGCCTCTTACGTAGAAAGGTGTTCCGCACATAAATACCATGAATCACGCCCCCATTGGTAATCGGAGATGGGTAATATTTTTTTTTTTTTGCTTTTAGATTATTGATATAAAGGCCTTTTATTGCAAGCTCGGGGGTACCACAAGGTAGTATCCTCGGCCCACTCTTGTTCGTCCTGTTTATCAATGATATCAGTGCCTGTTTTTCTTCTGCTAAATTTCTGCTTTATGCGGGTGATCTTAAGATTTATTCCACTATTAGAAGCTGCCACGATTCTATGTTGATGCAATTTGATATTGATAATGTCAGCAAACATCAACTTCATAATTTCAAAATCATACTCAATGCTTGCTTTTGTGCGACGCCATAGCTCGGAGTTTGCTGACCCATATACGCTGAAATTATTGTATATTGCGTTTGTTTGTTTTCGGCTCCATTACGCGTCTTTTATTTGGTCTCCTTACTTTGAATGCCATATCACAAGGATTGAGAGTATTCAAAAGGTATTTTTACGTTTTGCGCTTCGAAGCCTACATTTTACAGACCCTGTGCCTGCTTATGAATCCAGATGTCTTTTGATTAAGCTAAGAATAGGAGAACAATTATGTCTCTGTCCTTCGTTTTTGATGTAGTCACAGGGATTGTTGACTGTCCTGTTCTCCTTGGAAGAATTCCCTTCAACATTCCTACCAGGCATCTTCGACACACTGAAATCTTCTTCGTTGGCGTTTTTAGAACTCTATATTCTAAAAATTCGCCACTTAATAGGGCCTTGACTGAGTTCAACAGGATCTCCAGATATGTTGAGATCGATTTTTCTTTTTAAAAAAATCGCTTCATGGAAGTGTTAAATCTATTTTATAAGTAAGGATCGTTTTTATGTTTACTTAGTTTTAGTCTCTTTTCTACTTAGCCTGTAAGATTTCTGCATTGCATTTCGTTGGCTAAATAATAAATAAATAAATAAAGAAAAAAAACGTGTATACATCTCCCGATGTTTTTGGACGCGTTTTAGCAGTTTTCTCCTTAAGTTACCAAATACCTAAGACGGTTCTTCTGGAAAATATGGTAATAATGGTTGTCCTAGGAACCTGGCCGTCTCAAAAGGGTTGGACCAGAGTAAAGTTGGGGTTAGCAGAGTCTGCTCATCGAGCAGGTACCATCATTCTCACGGCAGCCGGTTCTATGTTATGTAAAACTATCGTACTCTTCTCAATTTGTCCTGTGTAACAGATGGCTACACAAATGCGGGTGTTCAGGGCTTAACCTTGCCATCCACAGATCCCGTACTTTCTTTAGTACATTCTTGGTCCGCTGTTGTTCACTCCCAGTGGCACCTTACTACAAAAGTAGCACAGTCTTCACGACCAGCAGTGTTGCTTCATTGACGTGGCGTTCACTAGAAGTCATCTCCCAGCCATCAGCTTAGGACCACCAGCTTCTCATTTATTTCACTACGTACCTTTGGCAACAGTTAAACACAAATATTGCTTTGGCTGTGTCCCGTTCTTATGTGTTTTGAGCTCGCAAATAGAAACCTGTCGGGTAAGTGGTGCGAGGTGCTGCTACCGGAGCATACCGTGTCCATATCCGGCAAAGAACACTCAACAGAGACTACACTCCCAAAAATCCTCAGAGGTTGTTTTTGTCGCTACAAAAATAAACAAGGGCGAACCGTCAAAATGCATCTGCCTTGACGATGTCGCAATGAAAACTTGGCCACGAGCTTGACATAGCTACTTAGTAGCTCTTATCAATCCCCTCTGCGGGTTAGGAGATTAGAATATGTCTGAGGTATGCATACCGGTCATAAGAGGCGACTAATATGCACAAAGGTAATGACGTGCAACTCGATGGTTGATTAACATATATGATGCCTCTCACCTATCATTAGCCATCTTCTAATTCCTTACGGAAGGAGGGGTGACATGACCTAGAGGGTTTCACTGGTTACAAATCGCTACCAGTCGGGCAGTAATGCAAGGGAGTACCGGAGCGTACCGAGTTGATATCCGGCAAAGAACTGTCACTTCCAACAACAATCCCCAAAACCTCTTATCAATATCTCGCTCACCACCATTGTTATTCCAGAGATATGGACACAGGCGAGAGCTAACTCCCTCCTAAAGCCGGAAAATATGCCGGTTGCGAAGACACTAGAAACGAATCTATTGTCACTACACTGCAAACTTGCACGTGGACAACCATCAACATGACTTCCGTAGATTACATAGCGACACCACCGCTTCGATCGCTATAACACAAAACTTAATAGTGGTTTGAATCAAAACACCACTAACCACCGGATCGTGCTAGTGGCACCTGTTTTATAAAAAGATTTTGATATAGTCAACCATGCCACGCTCCTCCAACATCTAGAGGCATAAACGCTCCCAGCCGGACTTTAAAGGTGGACCGCTAATGTAAATGGCCGGCAAGATTCGGAAGTTTTTTGGAATACAACATCGAAACCGAGAAGAGTTAGACAAGGATTTATACCCGGCAATAGTTTTTAAACACCAGAATTGCTCTGTTTGGTCGGTCACGTCCCATTTTCTGAATGGATGCGCCGAGTAGGCAGGACGAAGTACTGCCCCACTAATTAACTAACAGGTTAAGTAGGTGCAAGTTAGACCGGGTAACATCGAAATAACAGCCCTTGGTCAAACAAAACCACCCCAGTCATTCCAGTACGATAGAACCACCTGTTGCCGAAGAGGAACGCGAACTACCTATGGAGACAAGGGTCATGCTGTCCCAAGATCGTTCTGGATACTGTAACAGGTTAAAGTCTTACCTATCCAGACTGAACCCTGACATGCCAAATGTCTGTCCGGCATGCGGTGTCTCCCCATGACACTAACCATCTATTCATTTGATCAACTGAGCCTACTCTTCTAACAGCAATATCACTTTGGTCCAACCCTATTGAAGCCGCGAGGTTTCTGGGACTCCCGTTAGAAGAGCTTGATGACAATGTTGGGCAAGGGACGGCTACAATATCCATCGTCGCGATCGTGGGAGAGGACTTGGGGTGGACTAGCGTTCATTACCCATTAAATTGTGCAGTATCGTCTTTTTAATCCTGACGTCGACCCGAGGGACAACACCTTAGATCTCAGGGTATGGTTGCCTGGTCAGCCAATGTCGATCTTAGGATTATTAATATTTACACATCTCCTGTCACCTGTTCTGCGACAGATTATCGCCCTAGCATTCATGCGTTAAAATTACTCTGGCTTGTTTGTTGTTGTTGTTGTTTGCAACCCTGCCCGACTCTATTGGGAGCGATTTGGTATGACCAGTGAAACCTTCTAGATTATCTTAGTCCCTCTTTCCCTAAGGAGGAATAAGAATGGTAATGAGAGGTGAGAGTCATCATGCCCGGAGATCAACCATCGAGTTGCACGTCATTAGCTATGTGCATTTTAGTCGACTCTTACGACAGGTATGCCTACCACGGGCTTATTCTAAACCCCTAACCCGCAGGGGTTCGCCTCTGTCCAAACCGTTGGACCGCCAATTACCTGAGTTGTTGGCAAGGATCGGTGGAATTCAGGAACGAACGGTTAGAACCAGTTATAATTAAACAGGGGGTGCCACAGGGGGTGTGCTATCCCTGCTACCAGAGAGTGTCTCTATTGTGTGTTAAGCTGAAGGCTACACGATTTCGCCAACTGGCTCTTCCGTCTTCAAGAATTATTTCTCTTTGCCCGGTTTCTTCGCTGGACAAAATCTGGCACTGTCACAGACTAAATCATCGGTCACCTTATTTACCACTGGGACGGCGCAAATGATCATCTACGTCGGCGGCATCAAGCTTCCGACTGTCTCACACCCCAAAATCTTGGGGTGGCGTTTGATACCAAAGCCGCAACAAAATTCTCATGTCACTGGCTGGCAGCAGTTTGGAAAAAGTTAAAGAAATGTTGTTGGCAACGTACAAGGCAATTGGCCATCCGGTTCTGAGCTGCCAGTATGATCATCCTGACTACCGAACACAAATTGGAGAAAGTTGCTGGTCTGTCAGAAAACCGCACTAGAAATTGCCGCGGGACCGCAAAAATGGTTGGGGTTAAAGATCATAATAAAATGGTAACCAGGCAATCCTTGTTCAACTGTTACAAGCCGCGGAACCAAACAGAAAACAAGGAAACATCTCCATAAGCACTATGATGAAATGCGGCATCGTAAATTTTAGCCGTTTGATGTAAAGATGCATCGCATACCCGCAAAAACATCCACCCAGAGAAGGTAAACTCCTTTGTCAGTTCCCGGCGGCCATATGGGCTATGCGTAGCTCGGAACCTGCTTAACGATTGCCTTTTACGATGCCAGCAGTATTTCTTTATCTTTTTCGCAGATTTTGTTGCGGGAAAAACTGGATAAGCTCAAACAAAAAGATGTTGCAAAATTGAGAAAAATGTTTTTATTTTCGCGCGATGATAAACAAAGAAAATGTCAATAACAAACAACAGATGATTTTCACAGTTGAAATGTGTCCAGTGCTGTTAAATACACACAGGGAAATTTTTACCGAGTTGGGCGTTTTCTTCACACTCGCTTAGAAGAAAATACGCCTAATGTGAAAGTTCTTAGTAACTAAATTTTTTAAGAAGTGCTGTTTTAGCCACCTTGTTATCATTTACTAATTACTTACACAATTGCTTTCACAAATGATCGTTTTGTTTCCACTTTTCTTAGTGGTTTAATTTTAGCACTGCTTACTCGTTGCGACATCGCAAAGAATAAGGGTGATTTTGTTGACATGCACGTACGTACATGATCTGCAACCCACGAAATTCTCAAAAGGATTATGATTTTACTGTCAGTACTATTAATTACAAGAAGGTTTTATATTTAATGTAAATAAAATAAATTAATATTTGAAAACTAAGAATATTAGTTAAACAGAAAATTGAAATGTAGGACGGCGATGTTAACTGAACGATTGTCATAACATATGTCTACTAGGAGCGCAACTTACTCCGAATCTGCACACACACACAAACCACACATGGTGCGTTGTATGCAGTAATTAAACAATCAAATTTAAATACTGCAATACTGAATTCTCATCTTCCTCGTTCGTGTATGTACTCGCATGTAACTATCGACAGTTCTGGAGGGTTGTTGCTACTTATGATAGCGGAAACATTGCAGTCGTAGTTAATGAACTAGAATATTAACTAACGAGTTTGGTAGTTGACTGCAGGGTCATTTTTAATTAATTATTAAAAGTTTTTGGATTGAATAGAGTAGGAAAAATGTTTAGAGACAACTGCCATAGCGTTTCTTACAGACTTCACTCATCAGAGAAATTTTGGCACGCATTGCTAACCATTAAACTAACAATACGCTGGTTTTGATGTCATCTAAACTCCTAGTTCTATTCTTCTTTTTACCATATGCATGAACCACTTGCGCCACTTGACAGTTAGTAGTGTGATCATGATGGATTTTTGACAGATCTGTTTTATCATCAGAACTGCCTTTCCGTGTCCTCTCGGTTTTTGTTATTGCTTTTTTATACCAACAATTTTTGTTGATTTACGCCCTGTACATTTTCAAGTATTCATGAAACGAGCTCAAGGCCAAGAATAATAATTTTTCACTTTTGGAATTTTTATGAAAATTATTATTGTTTTTATTTATTAATAATCATTTTAATTAATTATTAAAAGTTTTTGGATAGAATAGAGTAGGAAAAATGTTTAGAGACAACTGCCATAGCTTTTCTTATACATAGATCCATTTCGGAAGCTGCTAGACTTCACTCATCAGAGAAATTTTGGCATGCATTGCTAACCATTAAGCTAACAATACGCTGGTTTTGATGTCATCTAAACTCCTAGTTCTATTCTTCTTTTTACCATATGCATGAACCACTTCCGCCATTTGACAGTTAGTAGTGTGATCATGATGGATTTTTGACAGATCTGTTTTATCATCAGAACTGCCTTTCCGTGTGCTCTCGGTTTTTGTTATTGCTTTTTTATACCAACTACCTATAAGGATAAAATTTGGTGAATACATTGATATTGAGGCATAAAAGAAATTTTTTCAGAAATTTTTGAAAATGGGGGTGGCACCGCCCACTTTTGATTAAGTCAAATGTAGAAATAATTTTAATCATAAATCAAAAACCGTTCAAGATATTGAAAATAAACTCAGCATGCAGGTTTCCAGGTATACAAGGAATGTTCCAGGAAAAAATGGGCGGGATCGGTTGAGGTTTACGCCCACTTTTATATGAAAGATTTTGAAGAGGATCGTAGATATATTAAATAGGCAATAACTTTGCGTAAAATAGCTTTACATCATTTATATTTCACTTTTAAAGTTTCCGTAAACAAAGAAATCCGAAAACATAAAATTTTCGAAAATGGGCGTGGCTTCGCCCCTTTTATAGTGGCCTATTGCACAAAACTTTTTATGCCATAACTCCGCCAAAAATTGATTTGTCGAAACGAAATTTGGTGAAAATGTTCCACATAAAAAGGTTACTATTTTCTGTTAAAATGGGCGAAATCGGTTAATGTCCACGCCCAGTTTTTTAACATAGTTCTGAAAAATTTTTTTGTAAAATTTAAAAAGCGATATTTCTACAACTAAGGAAGTTATATCAATCAGATTTTGCACACATAATAAGGTTTTTAAGGCAAACTTGGCCCCAAAAAAAGTTTGTACATTTTGGCGTGGTGTCGTCCACTTTTCAGCATACAATTTCTGCTATTTTCAAAGGCAATCGCTTATAATTCAATATTGATATTTCAATGAAAATTGGTCAGCTGCTTCTCAGTAGTATGTATTATCTCTCTCTATGGCGCCATATACAACAGGTATATCATCATAAACCTCCTAAGAGATTTTTGCGCCAAGCTTCTCTTCCAATTTGTGGTGTGCCGATTTGAATTTTCCCTACAAATTGGTGGGACCTACAGTTTTTTGCCGACTCCGAACGGCATCTACAAAGGAGACGAATTTTTGCTGAGAAGCCTGTCATGGCAGAAATACACTCGGAGAGTTTGCCAAACCACTGCCGAGGGGCGACCCCGTTTTGAAAAACTTTTTTTTTCAAATCACTTTTGATGTTACCTGTACCAGGGCTCGAACCATGGACCTTCGGTGTGGTAGGCCGGCAACACTACCTTCACACCACGGCGGCCGCCAGTATGTATGTATTATACTCCTGCCAAAAATTAGCCAAATCGGGCAGCACACAAGCACAATATTCGGGCACGTAATTAATAGCCCACTGCAATAGCGAAGTTATATATCTTTTTTGATTTTCATACCTTTTATAAACATGAAATGTATGTAAGTATGAGAAGAAGAAGAGAAAAGCTCACTAAAATGATCAGCACGATGAGTGGAGTCGATTTAGCCATGTCCGTCTCTCCGTCCATCTGTCCGTCTGTCCGCCTATTTAAACGCGAACTAGTCTCTCAGTTTTACAAAAGAATGCTGAAATTCGATGTTTGCTTTCGCCGTTTTATAATATACTAGCAAACCCGATAGACGTTGTTTTGAACACATCTATACATAAAATGTCATTAACTTGAACCAAATAAGCTTCTAGATATACCGAACTGCAGCTTTATATAATCTGGGGGCTTTTCCAAAAGCTATATACAGACTGTGTCGTGCCCAGCGAACTCCTGAGCCTATCGTGAAAGTTCAAGAGCAAAACAAAACACAAAATGTGTGGGCGTGGCACCGCTCACTTTTCCAAAATATATAGATATTGACTAAGTGACACATATATCCAAATATCATTAATTTAGACCAAAAAAGTTCGGAGTTATGACGAATTGAAACTTTATATAGCCTGGGGGCGTGGCTCCACCCACTTTTCCAAAACTATATACTGTCTATGCTGTACCCAGTTAACCCAAGTATATATTTTGCAAACTTCATAAAGATCGGTTGAGTACTTTGGCGCCCATAAAAGACACCCCCTTTTTATACCTTTCATGAACATGAAATGGTATATTAACTTTGGTCCGATGTTTGTAACGTTTAGAAATATAAGAGATAGACCCACCATTAAGTATACCAAATTGATCAGGACGATGAACTGAGTTGATACAGCCATGTCCGTCTGTCCGTCCGTCTGTTTGAACGCAAACTAGTCTCAATTTTTGAGATATCTCGATGAAATTTGGCAGCCGGATGTATTTTTTTATTATATTAGACATTTGTCGGATCCGGTATAATCGGGTCACTATAGCATATATCTCCCATACAACCGATCGTTCAAAAAAGGGAAATATGACCATTTCTCCCTCATTTTTAAAGATTAAAATTTGAAAGTTGGTGAGATATTTTCTTATGGATAGCAAAAGATTTCGTTAAAAAATCACCAAGATTGGAGCTATATATAGTATATATCCCATACAACCGATCGTTCAGATAAGAGGATTATGGCTATTTATCCCTCATTTTGGAAGATTTAAACTTGAAACTTGGTGAGATATTTGCTTACAGATAATAAAAAATTTGGTAAAAAAATCGGTAAGATCGGAGCTATATATAGCATATATCCCATACAACCGATCGTTCAGATAAGAGGAATATGGCCATTTCTCCCTCAACAACAATGCGTATTTAAGTTTGCTCGTATTCATGAAAGGTATAAAGCCTTCGGCACAGCCGAAGACAGGGCCTCCTTACTTGTTTATATCTATTTTTGTTACACACACAAGGTATATTACTTTATTCGGCATAAACGAATCGAGATATATATTTATTAATGTATATCAAAACGTTCAGGATGAAAAGTAAAATATCCGGGCAAGTATTTAATACCCGATTTTTGTTGGAACGATTTTCCGTCATCCCTTGTCAAGTTTGGTTTTGTGACAAACCGGTTCGGGAACGAAACTAGGCATTGAAAATGGCAGAACGCCGAAACCGGTTTGTCACAAAACCAAACTTGACAAAGGATGACGGAAAATCGTTCCAACAAAAATCAGCTTACTACCCTGTCGGAAGATCAACACAACAAAATAAATTATTTAATACCCCACTGCAAAAACCAAGTTGTATATCTTTTTTGATATTCATACCTTTCAGGAACATGAAATGTTTGTACGTATACTGAAATGATCAGGAGGATAAGCTGAGTCGATGTAGCCATGTCCGTCTCTTGATACTGTCTGTCCGTCTGTCTATTTGAACGCAAATACGAACTGAAAGTATTAAAATAGACCTGCGTAAATTGTGATGCCATAATAGCTCACTACTAGGTATACGAGGTGTGTTCAAAAAGTATCGCGAATTTTGTGTTTTTTCAAAAATTATTTATTTATTCATGAATATCTATTTTGTCCCCTTCAAAGTAATCCCCATGAGATATGCCAACGGTTTTTCCAATCTTCGAAGCACTTCAAAAACTCATTTTTTTGTATCTTGTTCAGCTCCTCCTTCGATGCCGTCTTTATCTCGTCAAGAGAAGCGTAACGTCGTCCTTTCATGGGCCTTTTCAGTTTAGGGAACAAGAAAAAGTCACAGGGGGCCAGATACGGTGGCTGCGGTATCATAAGTGTGTTGTTTTTGGCCAAAAAGTCGCGCACAAGCAACGATGCGTGAGCAGGGGGGTTATCGTGCTGCAAAAGCCAATTTTTGTTCTTCCACAAATCCGGGCGTTTCTGGCGGATTGCTTCGCGCAAATTGCGCATAACTTGCAGGTAATATTCCTTATTGACCGTTCTTCCCTGTGGCAAGAACTCATGATGCACCACGCCCCTGCAATCGAAGAAAACTGTCAGCAAAACTTTCACATTCGATCGAAATTGGCGCGCTTTTTTCGGTCTTGGTTCGTGCGGCAGCTTCCATTGAGATGATCGAGCTTTGGTTTCCACGTCATAACCATAAACCCACGATTCGTCACCAGTTATGACCCTCTGGAGCAAATTTGGGTCGTCGCGGACAGAGTTTAACATCTCATTAGCAATGTTCATGCGATGCTGTTTTTGGTCACAATTGAGCAATTTTGGTACGAATTTCGCGTAAAAATCGAAGATGATCCAAAACACGTGCAAGCAAAGCAGCTGTCAACAATTAACTGAACATTCAAAATGGCCGAGCTTGTCGGCATAAGTGAGAGACATGAGTACCAACATAACGCCACAAAAAATTCGAAATTCGAATATACGTAACCAGCGAAAATTCAAGATTCGCGATACTTTTTGAACACACCTCGTATAATGTTCGGTTCCACCCGAACCTAGACTTCCTTACTTGTTATTTATAAGATTGCCCACATGGTAGTAGAAAAAGTTTGAAACCTCTATAGGTCATAACTCCACAACAATTTAGCAATTTACCACGGCCACTTTTGCACAGCTGGGTATTTTATGTTCGGTTCCACCCTAACTTAAACTTCCTTACTTGTTATTTATAAGATTGCCCACATGGTAGTAGAAATAGTTTGAAACCTCTATAGGTCATAACTCCACAACAATTTAGCAATTTACCACGACCACTTTTACACAGCTAGGTATTTAATGCTCGGCTCCACCCGAACTTAGACTTCCTTAATTGTTATTTATAAGATTGTAAAAAATTTTAAGACCTCTATAGGTCATAACTCAACAAAAATTTAGCAATTTACCACGACCACTTTTACACAGCTGGGTATTTAATGCTCGGTTCCACCCGAACTTGGCCTCCCTTATTGTTATTTATAAGATTGCCCACACGGTAGTAGAAAAAGTTTGAAACCTCTATAGGTCATAACTCCACAACAATTTAGCAATTTACCACGGCCACTTTTGCACAGCTGGATATTTTATGTTCGGTTCCACCCTAACTTAAACTTCCTTACTTGTTATTTATAGGATTGCCCACATGGTAGTAAAAAAAGTTTAAGACCTCTATAGGTCATAACTCAACAACAATTTAGCAATTTACCACGACCACTTTTACACAGCTGGGTATTTAATGTTCGGTTCCACCCGAACTTAGACTTAATTATTTGTTATTTATAAGATTGCCCACATGGTAGTAGAAAAAGTTTGTAACCTCTATAGGTTATAACTCCTAAACAATTCAGCAATTTACCACGCCAACTTTTACACAGCTGGGTATTTAATGTTCGGTTCCACCCGAACTTAGACTTCCTTAGTTCTTATTTATAAGATTGCCTACATGGTATTAGAAAAAGTTTGAAACCTCTATAGGTCATAACTTCACAACAATTTAGCAATTTACCACGACCACTTTTACACAGCTGGGTATTTAATGCTCGGTTCCACCCGAACTTAGACTTCCTTAATTGTTATTCATAAGATTGCCCACATGGTAGTAGAAAAATTTTAAACCTCTATAGGTCATAACTCCAAAACAATTCAGCAATTTACCACGCCCACTTTTACACAGCTGGGTATTTAATGCTCGGTTCCACAAGAACTTAGACTTCTTTAATTGTTTTACTTATATTCAAAACATCCTCTTAAATATTATAAAAATTACCAAACAAATTATTTGTTGATGTGGCAACGCTCTCTGAAGAACTGAGAAAAGGTGCGAATGACAGCCAACATAGTTTACGTCGGAGTGGGAATACCTTAATTTTCTGGTATCATGGTTGGAATCTTTAAATAAATTATCAAAAATACAATTAATGATAATCTTATTTTAACATAATGGGGCAATTCTCGGTCTAGATAACATGGTACAATACCAAGGTAAAGTCAAATCTACAGCAGCAACACACCGGCGTAAAGATTGTCAAAATCAACTCGCTGGTGTGTTAGCGAATGAATCGAAGAGAAACTAGAGAAATATTCATTTGTGAGAATTCATGCGTTGCAAGCATGATTGAAAAGTGATTATTATTGATTAATACCGCCATATTTGCAATTGTTTTCAGCAGGAGCATTAGAAAAGTCACAAAATGGTTCTTAACATTATGTTTTTTGCATCTCTGGTGGAGACCTATTTTAAACAATTCTCCTATGAATTATAAATGTACCAATTTGAATACTTACCTAATTTACTTACCTTCAAATACCTCAACTTAGCTTTAAATACCTAAACTTAACTTAAAATACTTACCTTTAACAAAATACTTACCTTCGTTAAAATCCTAAATGCCCTAAATACAAAGATCTACTTAAATTAATTTACTAAAAAATACTTACGATTCACGCACCCTGTAAACAAAAGAATTTAGAAATTTGCTCATTTTTACTTATTGAATAACTTGCCGTTTGCTCTAGTTTACATATTTACATATATATAGTTACAGTTTCCTTGCTGTACAAGCAAAGAGGATAAATATGTAAGAGACGTCATAGTCCAATTACCCACCGACGTGTCTAACGTACGTTTACGTATCCCGTACGTACGTTTGAGGGAATCTTATGCCCGTGGCGCCAACGGAGAAATCAGCCATTTTCTGTTGTTTACATTCCATACAATGTTGCCATTGATCAGTTTTCATGCATGCTAACTCAAACGTCTACTTTTGAAACAATTATTTTTCATTTTATGAGTGTCCGAAATTAATATTAAATAATTATAGCCAGTCAATTTATTTAAAAGCAACAACTTAATATTGTAATTTCAGGTTATTTCAACATTATTACGAAAATTTAAAAGGTATTTTGAGGTATTTTTGTAAAGCAACTGAAATGATCCATAACCAGCATACACACGTATGAATAGGCAACACTGTCATATGAGACAGCTATCAGCTGACACGTTCTTACGAAAAAAATCCAAATTTCCTTGATTTCTACGGAACGTTCTACGTATACGGAAAAATTGAACGTTGGTGAGTGTTCGTTTACATGGCACTCTCATAAGGCAGGTCGTGTCAGCTGACACGTACTACGTACGTGCGTCGGTGGGTAATTGGACTATTAGTTCGACAATATGAACGAGTTGCTCGCTGAAAGCTGCTAAAAAATTGTTGCCCGTTTTGTCTCAGGGTTTCGGTCATTTCTTTTGCGCATTTTTGTGAGTTTGACAACTACTCAATTTTTGTTTCCACTCACGGAATTGACATTTGTGGGGAATGAGTAACATTTGTATTTGGAGTATTTAAGTATACTAGAGTTCGCCCAGTGGTTGAAATTCAACCAATAAACTTTAATTTATTTTATTTTATTTTTTTGCTGTAGGTATGTTCTATCGGCCTTTTTTCTTCCTTTCTGTGCCGTTCCTTTCTTCTAACATATTTTTATTTTCCTTGATTTCTTTTTTAACTCTCTTATTTTATTTTTTACCTTTCTCAAACTTCTTCTCCTTTCCCTTCCCTTCCTTTTATTTTCTTTCTTTCCGCTTCGTTTTCTTACCTTTCCTTTAATTCCCTTTCCCTTCCCTTCCTTTCATTTCCTTACCATTCCTATCTTTCCTTTAATTTTCCTTCCTTTCCTATCCTTTCCATTCCCTTCCCTTTCCTTCCTTTCCTTTTCCTTTTCTTTCCTCTCTTTCCTTTAATTTTGCTTCCTTTCAATTCTTTTTCTTTCTTCTATTTTCCTTCAATTTTCTTCGGTGTTTAATACTCTTTATGAGTAATCATTTATTTTATTTTTGTAAACCCTGTTTGTAGGTATCTGCAATGAATTTTACATATTTGCTCATATTTTACATTGCTTGCTTAATGTATCCAACAAAGCAACTTTTCGTGCTCTCAGGAGAGCAGCTGACACTGGGCATCGTAGCCAGTAATCAATACAATAACAACAACTAAAGCAAAAATGCATGACACAACAGAGTATCTATAGTGCGAATACTTATTTTTCATTCGTCCACTACCAACCCTTCGCACTCACAGTGAGAGCCGACCACACGAATAACACAAAAACATGCATGGCAAGTCTACTCACACTACTACGGCTCTTAATTTTTTCCTACAAACCAGCTCATCGCCCATGCTCACGATTCAGCATAGTACACAAAAAGCAAGTACACACACACACAGCGTGTCTATAGTGTGAATAAGTGAATGTGTAGTGGTGTGACTTTTATGTTGAATTTTTTATATTAAAGTGATTTTTTAAATTTTATTTACTTACGGATGAAAGTACACCTCAAAATTTCCTATCTATACATATATAATTTGTATACCTTAGAATTATAGTTTATCAGAAAACGGTTCTACATTGCATTCATCTTGTCTATTTATATATAAGATATATGTATTTTGAGCCGTTTGCTTATAGGTATTTTGTACAGTTTCCAAATTTTCACAAAAATATGCTTTTTATGACACATTTATCTAAATTTAATATTTAAGGAAGGAGAATATGTGAAATACCATTGACATTAACCAATGTGAAAAAAGTTATGGAAAATTTGTGCATGTAATAGGATTGCCGCCGGTGAAAGCGGCAGAAATGTAGCTACCATTATTTAGTCTAATTTGCACAAATTTAGAAAAATTGTCGTTGATTTCGTCTTTGACACGAGCTTTGAGTGAAGTCGTCGGTGATCAAAAGTGTTGCCGCACAAAGTTTGTTCCTATCTTTCAGCCACTACCAAAAAATGGAGTAGTTCTTCACTACTTAAGTATTATTAACTTCGGTTTTTTTCTTCCATAATGGCATGTAACTATCTTAAATTACTTCGGATATTAATTTCATATTCTTATATTAGGTTTTGCCTAAGAAAATCATCTAAAGTCGCACATAATGTTGATAAGGAGTGAAAAAGCTAAACTTTTACTACATAGTAGTGTATTCAAAGGATACTTCTGTGCTAGAACGGCCACACTTAAGCCAAAAAAACATGGCTGAGCAAATTTTCGACTGAATTTCAGTAACAACAAAATCTCATAGGGTTTCTCACGCAAACAAACAAAAGTGACGAAAGCAATATCAGTTGCGCAAATAAGCAAACTGCTTAGCGAATAAGGACAACTTTTTGTCATATAAGGGAAACTTTCAATAAATAATTAAAAATACTTAAGGAAACTTTTTCTTAATAATTTGTTTGCGAAAGTTTTGGCCTGTTGTTGGACAATAGCTGTATATTTTTATTTTAGTTTTTCTTCAATATACCTATCTACCTAAAGCAAATCAAAGTTTTAATGCCAAGTTTTGTTCGGAAAATTGCCAAAGTGGACAACTGAAAAAGCGCTTTCGAGGGAATACCCTTCATATGGATTGAAGTTGGATTTTATAAAATCGAAAAAATTGAATATTTGGATTCCTCGACAAATAATTTTATAAATTTTTATGAATGAATGCTTCAATGAAGTATTTGTTGTTGCATTTGTAGGTTGGTTCGTAGAATTGGTTTTTGTTGTTGGATTTTTGTGCGTAGAAATGGTTTTGGTTGTTGGACGTAGATTTTTGTGCACACAAATGGTTTTTGTTGTTAGATTTTTGTGCGTAGAAATGGTTTTTGTTGTTGGACGTAGATTTTTGTGCACACAAATGGTTTTTGTTGTTGGATTTAGATTTTTGTGCGTACAAATGTACTTTGTTGGCGTAGGTCAGTAGGATGAAGTTTTTTAGGCAGACAAGAATACTTACATACATATATGAATATGTATTTATGCACGTGAGATTGGTTGCATATTTTTGTTTGCTTATTGTTGCAAGAAGTTTGGCATGCACACATACAGTGGGACCAGGTTAGCCTTTTCGAGGCTATATTTAGCTTTTTTTTTGTCCTTTAGCCTCATAATTTTGGTTTTAGATTCGTGTCGTTTTTCTAGCCTTTTTGTACTCCACACCTTTTCTGGTCTCAACACCATATTTTTCATACAAATTCGAGGAATATATTAAATTGAAGTTGAATGGAGGTAGTATTGAAAACGAAGTACAGAAAATTATTCGTAAAAATTGTCAACTACTTTTAATGGTGTACTTTCAATGTAAGCCTATCTGATAATATGAACTTTTTACAAACGATACATTTTTTTTCAGTTGATAATTCTTTGAAAGTTACAACGCCGGATGTATTTTCTCACTTTCAAAAAGCAAAGTCTAGGTATTCTCCAAGTCAAGTAACATTGATTGGGCTGCAGTGGCGAAAGCTAATAACCGTACGGTGAACAAGTGTGACCTCTACCACTGAATTTTGGGCGGAAGTCCGAGAACATAAAAATTCATTAAACGATCCCCCTTTTTTAGAACTGGTCGAATTCGTATTTACCTTTTTGGTATTACCTTTCAGTAATGCGGACGTTGAAAGAATTTAAAATGCCTAACTCGCTGCTTAATATTAGATGTTGCACGAATTTTTAAATTACCGTGATCCCATTTCTATGATAAATACCGAAAGTTGTACGCAGACTCAAGCTCTTCTGATTCTTTGAAAAAATTCCTAGTCAGGGAAAAAGTTCCTGATATGTGTTGAACCAAGAATAGTTCCTTCAAGTTATGTCTACAGCTTTATATAGAAATAGTTTAAACTAAAATAAAAATTTTAAATGGATTTTGTAAAAAAATGTCTAACTTTTTTTTAGCTTCTTTTTTTTCTTAATTTTAGCCTTTTCTAACCTTTCTTTTTTGCCGATTTAGCCTCTTTTTTTTCTAACACCTGGTCACACTGCACACATATAACATATATTAGGACATTTGTAGGGAAAATGTTTGGTTAAATGATCTATATTTGGATGCATTAATTTATGACTTCTACTTACCACAATGCCTATAACCAATGAATTAAAAAAAACTGGGGATTTATTCCTAGAACAGTTCTATGGAAACAACTGCTAAAACACGTCCGAAATTATCGGGAAAGGTATCACAAAACGCGTTTTGATCTCGGTAACAATCATCCGGAAGCGGATTTTCGAGTTTCACAGATTAGGGTGTACCGAAAAGTGCAAAAAGTGTGTTCTGCGCAGAAATACTGTGGGCCGCGTAGCCGGTATTGGACCGACTAAGGGTTATTTTTTTGCAGCGCGGCCGAAGGCCGCTTACGCAAAAAATTGTTCTGCACATAAATACCTTGGATCAAGCCCCCTATTTGGGATCGGACCTGGGTAATTTTTGGGTTTTTTGCGAATAGCTTTTCACTGAAACAAAAAATTGAAAACCCGCTTCCGGATTGTTCATACCGAAGTCAAAACGCATTGTTTAATACCTCTGCCGATATTTTTGGACGTGTTTTAGAAGTTGTCTCCTAAAGGAAACAATTACCCTCATCCCCCTTTTTATGATGTGAACAAAACATTTATGCATGCATTCAAAATTGCAGAGATTTTAGTAATATTACTGCAAATAATATATGAAATGCATATCGGAATTGTTATTAATAACTTTTGCACTTTTCCAATAAGTTACTGGCACATCAATGCACAATTGGACACTTTTCTAAACACAGAAGCCGCCAAACGCACAAACCACATACACCACATTTTGTACAAACAAACTAAAACAGCTTTGTAAGCACAAAACTGTCTTCAAGTCTTAAATACTTTCATTTAACATTAATTACTTTACTTTTCTTTGTTATTTTCACTTATTTTGATAAATATTACCACTTATTCATTTGACATTTCAGCAAAATCACTCAGCCGACTGTCAATTCCACCAAGTTTCTTGCTCAAGATTTTTACTCAAAACTCGGACAGAAAACAAAGAGGAATGGTCTAACCCCTGAGAGCTAACGTCGAGTAGCACACAAAGCAGCGATCAACAAAATGTTGACCATTGTACAACTCTACAAGTAAGTTATGTCGGCATCCCTTTCTCTTCCTTTCTTCCTTCTCTCTCTAGCTCATAGGCATTTGACACTTACTCACATGTCAAACAAGCGTTTGACACTCACTCGTGGCTGGGTTGCTGGTCAGCTAACAATGAAGGGATGCAAAGGCTTAGTGCAAAAATAGACTGAATTTCACAGCTGGGCTGAATTTAGTATGAAAACGTGTTTATAAATTTGGAAAATACCTAATAATAAGCCCTAACTGAACAAAAATAAATGGTAATTCTATACGACCGTACGTAACTGCTAAAACACGTCCAAAATTATCAGAAGACGCGCTTTGACCTCGGAATCAATAATAATCCGAAAGCGGAAACTCGATTATATATTTCTATCAAGAGATATTTGCAATCAAAGTTGAACATCTTCTGTCATTTTCATGTATGTCAACAAATACTGGGGATCGCATAGCCGGTGTTGGGCCGGCTAAGGGTTATTTTTTTGAAGCGCGGCCAACGCAGAAAGGTGTTCTGCATATAAATACCATCGATCAGACCACCCGTTTGCGACCGGACCTAGGCCATTTTTTGGTTTTTTGCCAACAACTTTTCACTGAAATAAAATATTTTCCGCTTTCGGATTATTGATACCGAGGTCAAATCGCGCCTTTTGATACCTTTCCCGATATTTTTGGACGTGTTTTACCAGAATTACCGTTGTTTTCGTTGTTAATAAAGTTATTTCCATCTAATTATATGATTAACTATTTAGAAATATCTGGATTATTTCCAATAACTTTTCTTATGGTAATATTACTGAGGCCGTGTGCTAATCGGAAACATTTTACTCAGAGGAAAAATGAGGTGAACTATGGTGTAAAAATATTTTTCATTTCGCTGTGCCAAATGAAATGGTAAATTTTGACAGTTGTAAATTTTGGCATCTGAAAAATCACGTGCGAAAGCAAATAGTCTGTGAATAACTTTTAAATGTACTTCTTTTTTTTGCCATTATGTTTCGTATTTTTTGCGTTAAATTACATTTTATCGTTTAATAACGTGTTGACATGTAAATTCATTTGAAATAATGTGATTGGCAATACCGAATGCATATACATATGTCTACATTCGTAGTTGCCAAAATTTTCCCGTTCGTTCATACTCACCGCGATAAATGTCGGAATTTTCTTTCGCTCTGTCAAAATTTACAATTTTCAACCGATTGGCACAGGGCCTGAAAAAGACATTTTTACCATGGAACAACAGTTCAGTAACTGCGAACTTGTGAAGCGACCTTAACTATTATTCTCTAAAGTAGTTTTGTTTAGTAATTCTTTTTTTTTTTTAATAAAAAGTTGAATTTATTCATTTTATTTGTAAATATTACGTCAGTTATGTATATGGGTGATAATAGGCCTACAGGGAACCGCACACCAGATAAAATTTAGATAACGGGCCTACATTGCAGCCTCCTGAGTGGTGTGGGAAAGCAATGGTTAGCACCCAAGTGTCTAAAAAACGAGTCTGATGAGAAGCGGGTGACTTCCTAACATGTAAAACCAACCGTCGCCGTGCAAATCGTTTTAATTTTTCTCTAATATCAATTCAAATATAACTTTTATAATATTTTCTAAAAAATAAGGCAAAGCTGCGATAACTACAGCGCTCAAGCGACGTGGAAGTTCACATAAGCGCACCCTTATATGTACGCTTGGTACACACCATGCACACACAAAAGAAAAACAAGAAATAAGCATGCGCATTTTAGGAGACACACTTGAAATGGTAGGGAACTTTATTAAGATACGATATAAATCAGAAAAATGCTTCTTAAGTTGAAATATTTGAAGATAATTATCAAATTAGCACGTGCAATTTTATTGTAAACAAAGAAGAACAAGCGAATTGCCATGGCAACATCAACTACATGGTTGGTTTTTATAGGTAGCACAGAAATTTTTATAAAGATTTCAAATATATCAAAAACTGGTACTTAAATAAGTAAAACTATTGCAAAAATAGTTCTACTTGAAATTATGCGGTTTAAACAATAATTTGCTGCAACTAATTTCTCTTATTTATTTATTTATTGTATATTTTTCTATAGCATCGCCTACTTCTTGTCTGCTGCCAATAAGTACGACTCTGCGTTTAATGGCCTCTGAATGACAAGCTCTTTACATGGTGGGCACAGCTATGGACGAACAGCTGATACATATCTTACTTGTAGACCTTTACAATGATGTTGACATTCGCCGAGTAGCGTATTGACGTCTCTTACATATCTATCCTCTTTGGTACAAGGAGATCACAAGAAAATTGTCAAGTTAGTTCGTCTATAACTACCCCCCGCCAACGTTGATCATGTTTCAGAAGAGTTTGAGTGAAGTTAATAAAGTTTATATATATTAATATTTAGTTTAAAACCATTTAAAATCAGTGCGTTTTATTTCGAATTGAAGAAAGAAATTGAACTGTTAGTGACACCATAGATACCCCAAAAAGTATAGACTTACCCCCCAAGGAATATACATGGTCCATTGTGGCCGGGTGACCTACCTATAAAGAAAAAATGTTGTTCAAAAAATAATTACATTTTTATAAAAAATAATAAAAAGTGAAAATAAACAAATACTTACCCTGTGCTTATACTTATCTGTGAATTTAAATAAAAATACAAATATGAAAAGAAAAATTAAAAAAAAAAACACAAATACAACAAAGCAAACAAACTTATATCGGGTACGCGCCCGCAAAAAGTGCTGAAAAAAAATAATAATTATAAACTAACTAAAATACGAAGCAAAATTAGAAAAAGAAGCGGAGAAAATGGGATTGGTGGTGAAGGAGGGCAACACGAAGTACCTTCTGTCATCATGCAAAGAGTCAGCGCATTCGCGCCTTGGCAACCAAGCCACTGTTGGCAGCAATAATTTCGAAATAGTAAAGGACTTCGTTTACCTGGGAACCAGCATTAATACCAACAATAATGTTAGCCTAGAAATCCGACGAAGAATCACTCTTGCAAACAAATGCTACTTCGGACTGAGTAGGCAATTGAAAAGTAAAGTCCTCTCTCGACGAACGAAAATAACACTCTACAAGTCACTCATCGCACCCGTCCTGCTATATGGTGCAGAAGCGTGGACACTAACAACATCTGATGAGGCGGCTCTGGGAGTATTCGAGAGAAAGTTTCTTCGAAAGATTTGTGGACCTCTACGCGTTGGCGACGGCGAGTACCGAAGAAGATTTAATGATGAGCTGTATGAACTTTACGCAGACGCCGACATAGTTCAGCGAATTAAAACACAGCGGCTTCGCTGGCTAAGCCACGTAGTGCGAATGAACGAAGATGCTCCAGCCCAGAAGGTATTCTTATCGGCACCCGCCGGTGGAAGCAGAGGAAGAGGGAGACCACCACTCCGATGGAAGGACCAAGTGGAGACCGATTTGCGATCCCGCGGTGTTTCCAATTGGCGCCAGTTGGCGCAACGAAGCAACGACTGGCGAGCTATGTTGGACGGTCAAAATCGCCCAGGCGGTTAGATGACCATTTAAAGAAAAAGAAAGAACTAAAATACAAAAGTAAAGTTGTTTACATAAAAAGACGAAAAAAGTAAAAGTTATAAAATATAACAAACGAAAAACAAATTTTATAAATTGTAAAAAACAAAAAGTGAACCAATCTAGTGTAGTTAAATATTTTAATTTTGCCAAAAGTGAACCGATTAAAACGGTACACGTAAAAAAAAGGAAAAAAGGGAAAACGCACACATTTTATCCCCATCAAAAAAATTGTAATTGGTGCAACAAAAAAAAAATATTTTGTTGAAAAAGTTTTCTACAATTTTAATTTTTATTACCACGAGCAGTAGACGTGCAGAAGTGGTACCGCAGTAACGTCAAAATCGACAACAGCACTGAAATCAGCAAGCACAAAACAAAACAAAGGTGTTGCCCAAGTAAGTACACTCTGTACAAAATATTATACGTATACGAGGTGTGTTCAAAAAGTATCGCGAATTTTGTGTTTTTTCAAAAATTATTTATTTATTCATGAATATCTATTTTGTCCCCTTCAAAGTAATCCCCATGAGATATTATACACTTGTGCCAACGGTTTTTCCAATCTTCGAAGCACTTCAAAAAATCATTTTTTGTATCTTGTTCAGCTCCTCCTTCGATGCCGTCTTTATCTCGTCAAGAGAAGCGTAACGTCGTCCTTTCATGGGCCTCTTCAGTTTAGGGAACAAGAAAAAGTCACAGGGGGCCAGATCTGGAGAATACGGTGGCTGCGGCATCATTAGTGTGTTGTTTTTGGCCAAAAAGTCGCGCACAAGCCGTGGTGCAAAAGCCAATTTTTGTTCTTCTTTGCACATCTTCTCGGCCTTCTGAGAACATTTTGTACCACCGATAAACGTTGCTTCGGTCCAAGGTAGCTTCTCCGTATGCCAAAGTCAACATTCGGAATGCATCCGCGCACTTAATTTCGTTTTTCACACAAAATTTGATACAGGTTCTTTGATCCATTTTTTTGAATAGGTAAAAATCGAAGACGATCCAAAACACGTGCAAGCAAAGCAGCTGTCAACAATTAACTGAACATTCAAAATGGCCGAGCTTGTCGGCATAAGTGAGAGACATGAGTACCAACATAACGCCACAAAAAATTCGAAATTCGAATATACATAACCAGCGAAAATTCAAAATTCGCGATACGTTTTGAACACACCTCGTACACAAGTACAGCAAATTTACTTACTTTTGAACCTTGCAGTTACCCAACAACACCGCATACTCTGGTTGGATAAAACCCATAAAAGGTACAGTCGAACCTTAAACCAATAGTTCGTACATATGTACACAATATAAATTGCAATCGAAGCAAAATTTTCTCATCCCATAGCGGCACTTATCTCTAGAAAAAAGCTGTACTTGTCCCCTCATATACATATATATATAAATATTTCACACCAAAATTAGTTGCTAGCCAAACAAAAATAACCCGTTGCATATATTTTTCGCAACATATAAAAAATCTCAAAAAAAAACTCAGTTTTGCACTAAAATCAGTTGCACAGTGGTACTAGCCATCTCAAAAACTGAGTAAAGTTACAGTGGTAGAAAACACTTAAATTCTCAGTAAATTTTAGAGTCAAATTTAAATAGTAATATGGCGGACGAGAAAAAGGATCAACCCAAAACCCTAAAGCCACAGTCAGGTCCCGTTGCCCGATCTAAATCCCAGTCGGAAGATGAATACGGGGTTTTGGACAAACAATTTTTCTTTGAAATTAACAAATTGGAAAAATTCTGCGAAAAATGGTGGAACTTAGCGGAAACGGACCACTCTGAGACCAGCCTCAAGCTGTACTTGGAGGAACTCAATAAGCGAGTAGACGCAGTGGAACCTGCATACGAAGCGGCACAGCTAGGCAGGACGGAGGAAAAATTCAGGACGACATGCGACGAGGCATACAACATATCACGCGACACAGCGATTAGCGAGTTGATTAGCATCCTACAACCTAGTCAACCAAACTTACAAAACTCTTTCACCTGAGAGAAAAACTCGAGGCAAAGCAGCTCTGATCATTAAAAAATACCAACTGAATGATCAAAGCTTCGAGCTGGCCTGGGGAGCACTCAAATCCCGACACGAGAATCAGAGAATTCTTGTAGATAATCAAACAAAGACCCTATTTATTACGCCCACAGTTTACTCTGAAAATGGTAAAAGAATTCAAGAAATTCAAACCACCATAAATAACTGTATCTCGACTCTAAATGCAAGCGTTGTCTCAACTGATAACTGGGACCCCATCCTCGTATTCTTATGCTCATCCAAACTACTTGATGAAACCCCAGCACTTTGGGAGCAATCACTCGATTCCAGAAAGGAGCTACCACTTTGGTCGGAGATGGACAAATTTCTCACGACTAGGTACGAAGTGGTAGCATGACTCGCCACATATTGTTGGGTCTACAAACCCCGTAACTCTAACTCTAGCTTTAACCACAGATCTTCGACGCCCCAAAACCGGTCGAATTTCAGGAATAAGACCCAAACATTCCAAGTGGATTCAAAAAGGCAATCCTCATGCAAACTCTGCAATCCGAATCACTCATTAACTCACTCATTCACTTGTGTGTATTGCCAAAATCGACACCACTCTCTACTACATTTTCAAACAAACTCAAACCCTCAAAACTCAGCACAGAGCAACAAAGGAGCAAGGCGTATACCATACCCCACGTGGCGCAACCGCCAGTTGAAGACCCAGACAGAGCATCAACTTCAAAAGATGCCAGTCGAACCCAATCAACTCAAAACCCATTTAAGAAAAACACAACATGGACTCACTTCGCAGGTAGTAGCGAAACCACCCTCTTACCTATAGCTTTGGTCACGTTGTCAGCTAACGGCGGATATCATAAACTGATAGACCAAGGTTCTGAAAAAACCTTTGTAGGCTCTAGAATACAAAAACTCTTACAACTACCAACCAAAGAAACCTATTATAAAATATCGGGGAGGTTCGGTAGTTTAAAACTCAAGTAAGATCTGCGAGATAACTCTCTTCTTGGCGGATCTGAAAACGCAAATTAATACCCAAGCGATTTTACTGCCAAAATAGACGCATTTCCTACCCACCTTCAGAGTGTCGACAGTAAATTTGAAGAAAATTGCAACATTGCCACTCGCTGACCCTCAATGTTTCACAACCTCAAAAATCGACATGGTTATACGCTCCTTATTAGCGAACCCATTAAAGAGACTGTAAATACATTCTGTACTCAAATACATTCTACCTCAGCGTCGAGAGATCCCTTAAAAAAAGTCCCGAGCTGAGAGAAAAATACTCGGAAGTTTTGGAGGAATATATAACCCTTAACCATATGGAGGCAACCTCATCCCGCGAGTTCATCGATAAAGGAAAGTATCTTTCATTCTATCTCCCCCATCATGCTGTTCTTAAAACCGGCAGCAAAACAGCAAAGGTGCGCGTTGTTTTCAACGCATCTAGCACGACTCATTCTGCAAACTCGTTAAATGACACTCTATACTCAGGCCCCATACTCCATGCTCCAATACCAATGCTCGTCCTACTCAACTGACGATTTGTTAAGTACGTATCGAAAAGATGTATCGCCAAATACTCGTTGATAAAGAGGATCAGGATTTTCAAAGAATTCTCTTCTGAAGATCTCCACAGCTTCCGATGGAGGACTTCAAATTAAAGACAGTGACTTTTGGCGTCAACTGTGCCCCGTATTTCGCAATACGTGCTCTGCATCAACTCGCATAAGACCCAAAACCCACCCACCCAAAACCCACTCACGCACCCACCCAAAACCCACCCACCCACTCGCAAATAACGGCAAATCACCCAGATTTATTAGAACGCATCCCAGAATCTGATCTCCTAGATGCAGATTTTCTTAAATTTCACGACGCCAGCTCAACAAAGACCCTCGGCATAAAGTGGAATGCGATAAACGACTCCTTCTCATACTCTTACGACCCTCTACCTTCAGCAAACTCTAACACAGAGAGACAAATTTTATCGGCGGTTGCGAAATTGTTTGACCCGGCAGGGTGGCTATCACCAATAATGATACTAGCCAAGACTCTCCTCCAGCAACTCTGGTAAGAAGGAACAGACTGGGACGAAAAAGTCAAACCCAGCACTTTCCACAAATGGAACACATTTTGCGAAAATCTCTCCGCGATAAATGAAATTAAAATCCCTCGATGGGTTGAATTTTCACCTTTCAGATGCATGGATTCTCAGATACATCAGAAAAAGAATTCTGCACTTGTGTGTACCTACGAGTGCAGAGTAGCGATAACACATTCTCAACTCTGATCTACTCAAACGCTTTTCTTACTACTCAAAAGCTCTACGAGTCGTTGCTTAAATGTCCCGATTTATTTACAGGGCACAAGGACTCGAGACTCTAAAAACGATCACGCTAACCCAAGAGGAAGTGCATCAGGCAAAAATTCGTTTGATCCTGTTGACGCAACATAAATATTACTCTGCCGAAATTGGGGATCTACAGTCCAACGCACCACTCCACAAAAAGAGTTCATTATTAACGCTGAACCCTATGCTCGATGAATCAGGCATAATGCGAGTGAATGGGCGGCTCGCAAAAGCCAATCTTAGTTACAACGAGCGCTATCCCATTATAATTCCCGATTATTCTCGTTTCTGCTTTTTACTCTTAGAGTTTTTTCACTCTACCTTGTTGCATGCTGAAAAACTACTGATGATCCGCATGATACAACAGGAATACTCGTACTACATTCCTCGACTCAAACAAAAGGTGAAGATGTGCATATTCCATTGTAAGACATACTCGTACACTGTCTATAACCAACAGGCTAAATCCCAATAAATGCCCGCACTCCCTCCTAAAAGGTCCACCTATTCTCTCCCATTTTACACCACCGCACTATACCGGACATTTTCTAGTGAAAACCTCGACTCTACGAAAAGCATCTTACGCAAAGGCATACGTTTGTGTATTTGTATGCTTCTCAAAAGCAGTCCATCTTGAAGTCTGCTCAGATCTGACGACCGCTGCTGTTAAAGCAGCATTCGCTCGTTTTGTCAGTCGTCGTAATTTACTCGATTTAACTCCTGGACATTTCCTCCGTGGTGCTCCACTACTCGCATTACCCAAACCCAACTCCGAAAATCTTCCGCTCATAAACAAATGGCAAAACCTACAAGTCCTACACCATCAGTTTAGTACGCGCTGGAAAAATGAATACCTGAAAGAACTTCATAAGCGTACTAAATGGAAAACGCAGCAGCCAAACATCAAAGAAGGTGATCTAGTCGTCGTTAAGGATGACCTTTTCCCCCCGAATGAGTGGCGACTCGGACGTGTCACTCGTCTCCATCCGGCTTGGACGAACAAGTTCGAGTGGTGGATGCCCGCACTCAAAGCCGAATCTACACACGACCTATCGCAAAACTTTGCGCACTTCCCCCAGCAGAACAATATCTCCACCCTCACTCTAGCGATCTCCCCGTAGCAAATAACCTCTAGGGATATCCATAACCCTACCGTTAGCACCCCTACTCTCCCCACAAAACATTTATCCCGGCGCTACGAAAGTTTCAGCACGTGCTGGCTCTGTTACTAAAAGCACTCGTTGCGCAACTGCAACGCTTTCAATGCGATGACCCCGGAAGAACGCTATGAGTCGGTGCGGGCTCATAAATATTGTATTAATTGTTTGGCAACATCCCACGTAACAGGCGCATGCGACTCACCGGACAGTTGCCACAAATGCGCCCTTACACACCACACGCTGATATATAGACAGCAAGACACACCCCCGAAGAAACAGAAGAAGCGAAAGAAGCGACGCGTGGCCCCTGCGCCAAAGAAGAAACCACGCAGCGACGTGAGATCATTGTCAAACCATAGAAGAAGAGGGGAGAACGCAAGGACACTGAGCGGCGCTTGCGGAGCTTATTCTCTACAGCGGTATCAACATTAGCAGAAATGCAGGAGCTACTGTTTCCTCCATCGGAGCAGGCCGGCCGCCATGTTGGAGACATGAGTTCCAATTTAATTGAATTTTAAACAATTTTCCTAAAAATCTCATTTTTTTTTATATAATAATTAATTTTATACCAATGTGAATTTATATGAATTATAAATGTACCAATTTGAATACTTACCTAATTTACTTACCTTAAAATACCTTAACTTAACTTAAAATACTTACCTTTATCTTATACTTACCTTCGTTAAAATCCTAAATGCACTAAATACAAAGATCTACTTAAATTAATTTACTAAAAAATACTTACGATTCACGCACCCTGTAAACAAAAGAATTTAGAAATTTGCTCATTTTTACTTATTGAATAACTTACCGTTTGCTCTAGTTTACATATTTACATACATATATACATACATACATAGTTGCAGTTTCCTTACTGCGCAAGGAGATCACAAGAAAATTGTCAAGTTAGTTCGTCTATAACTACCGCCCGCCAACGTTGATCATTTTTCAGTAGAGTTTGAGTGAAGTGGATAAAGTTTATATATATTAATTTTTAGTTTAAAACCATTTAAAATCAGTGCGTTTTATTTTAAATTGAAGGAATAAAGTGAAGTGTTAGTGACACCATAGACCCCCCAAAAAATATAGACTTACCCCCCAAGAAATATACAATCACCTTCTGACAATCTATACGCCAGTGTGTTCAAACAAATTGAATCAGCTGATGAAATGACACAACTTTATTATTGAACTATGCTAGAGAGCTTAGAAAGCGTAGAAAGTTTTCAAATGTACTATCAAAATTTTTTAATAAATTATTTAATTATTTTCTACACGCAATACCATGAAAAATGTATGTAAAGCTTGAAACACAATACATGAAACATCGCTTTATCAAAGTAGAAACTCATTAATTACATGAAATTGAACACAATCAAAATCGAACGAAATTTCGGCCGACGGCTTTTTGCGACGATATATTTATTTCTGTGGTCGAATTTTTGTTTAGGTTCACAAAACTTAACATTTTGTTTGTTTAAATTTTGGGTAATACTTTACATCCTACATCAACTGCTGCAATGCTTTAAAAATGTCGGGAGGGGGTCAAAAGACCCAGGAATCTTAATCCGGAGGGGGCAAAGTGAAACTATTAATCCTTTAAATGTTTTTAAGATGTTTTTTTGCAGAAATTCTGTGGATAGCCAAACCGTTTTCGGTCCGGCTAACGTTTATTTTTTTGAAGCGCGGCCGTAGGCAGTCAATGCAGAAAGATGTTCTGCACATTTGTAATGCAAAATATTGAAGTTTTATACGATTACTTGGTATATTTTCGAAAATGAAGAAGTGTGCTTCGTCTTTGACATTACCACTCCTTTTATACCTAGTAGTGCTACGCACACAAGGTATATTAGCCTTAGTCGCCTAACGGCAGTCTGTAACGGCATAAATGGATCGAGATACATATTGACATATATATATCAAAATGGTCAGTACGAAAACAGAAATTGATTACGCCATGTCCGTCTGTTCGTCCGCTTGTGGACACGATAACTTGAGTAAATTTCGAGAAATCTTAATGAAATTTGGCATGCAGGTTCCTTGGAACTCATCTTCGAGCACTATTTAAAATGGGCTTAATCGTATGATAGCCACGCCCACTTTTTATGTGTGGAATACTTTCGAAAACACAAAAAAAGTTATTACTCAGTACACAATACACCTACAAGGATAATTTTTGGTGTATACATTAAGATTGAGGCATAAAATAAATTTTTCAAGAAACTTCTGAAAATGGGAGTGGCACCGCCCACTTTTTATTAAGTCTAATTTAGAAATGTTATCAATCATAAATCAAACACCGTTCAAGATATCGAAATTCAGCATGCAAGTTTCCAGGTATGCAAGGAATGTTCGAGAAAAAAATGGGCGAAATCGGTTAAGGTACACGCCCACTTTTATATGAAAGATTTTGAAGAGGATTTTGGATATATTAAATAGGCAATAACTTTGCGTAAAATAGCTTTGCATTATTTATATTTCACCCTTAAGGTTTCCGTAAACTAAGAAATTCAAAAAAATAAAATTTTCGGAAATGGGCGTAGCCCCGCCCCTTTTATAATGGATTATTCCACAAAACTTTTTATGCCATAACCCCGCCAAAAATTGATTTGTCGAAACGAAATTTGGTGATAATGTTCAATATATGAAGGTAACTATTTGTTGTAAAAATGGGCGAAATCGGTTAATGTACACGCCCAGTTTTTTAACATTGTTCTTAAACATTCTTTTGTAAAATTTAAAAAGCGATATTTCTGCAACAAAGCAAGTTATATCAATCAGATTTTGCACACATAATAAGTTTTTTAAGAAAAATTCGGCTGCAAAAAAGTTTGTAAATTTTGAAGAAGTAGGCGTGGCGCCGCCCACTTTTCAGCATACAATTTCTGCTATTTTCAAAGGCAAATGCGTAGAATTCAGTCTTGATATTTCAATGAAAACTGGTCAGCGGCGAACTGCAGCTTTATATAACCTGGGGGCTTTTCCAAAAGCTATATACAGACTGTGTCGTGCCCAGCGAACTCCTGAACCTATCGTGAAAGTTCAAGAGCAAGAACAAAACACCCTAATATGTGGGCGCGGCACCGCCGACTTTTCCAAAATTATGTAGATATTAACTGAGTCACACACATATATCCAAATATCATTAATTTAGACCAAAAAAGTTCGGAGTTATGACGAATTGAAACTTTATATAGCCTGGGGGCGTGGATGCGCCCACTTTTCCAAAACTGTATACTATCTATGCTGTACCCAGTGAACCTAAGTATATATTGAGAGAAATTCATAAAGATCGGTTGAGTACTTTGGCGCCTATAGAAGACACACATTTTTTATACCCAGCTGTGCTTGTACACAGGGTATTATAAATTTTGTTTGGATAAAGGTTGGTTGTACAGGTATAAAGGAACCGAGATAGATATAGACTTCCATGTATCAAAATGACCGGGATCGAAAAAATATTTTATTGAGCCATGTCCGTCCGTCCGCCCATCTGTCCGTTTACACGATAACTTGAGCAAGTACTGAGATATCTTCACCAAATTATATATTACGGCCTTATTTAGACTCAGAATATATTATGGAAAATTAATGAAATTCGGTTGGTGGATTGATTTTATAACGCAAAACACAAGTTCAGTAAAATTTTGGAATATGGGCTTGGCAACGCCCACATTTAGAAGAAGCAAATTCAGAAGTTTAACAAGCTGTAAATCAATAGCCGTTGGAGATATAACATTGAAATTTGGCATAGATATTTTTTTGGTAGCGACAACTGTTTGCTGTGAAAAAGAGCGAAACTGGCTAAAAGCCACGCTTTCTTTTTATACCTTGTGTGCGTAGTGCTACGTATTTATCAAAATATTCAGGACGAAAAGAGAAATCGATTAAGCCTTGTCCGTCCGTCCGTCTGTGAGTTATCTTAATGAAATTTGGCATGCAGGTTCCTTGGACTCATCTCCGAGCGCTGTTTAAAATTGGCGAAATCGGAAGATAGCCACGCCCACTTTTTATATATAGAATATTTTCGAAAACACAAAAAAAGTGATTACTCAATACATAATACACCTACATATAAGAATAAAATTTGGTGAATACATTGAGATTGAGGCACCGCCCACTTTTGATTACGTCAAATTTAGAAATAATATTAATCACAAATCAAAAACCGTTCAAGATATCGAAACGGAATTCAGCACGCAGGTTTCCAGATATGCAAGGAATGTTCCAGGAAAAAATGGGCTAAGGTATACGCCCACTTTTATATGAAAGACTTTGAAGATAATCGTAGATTTATTAAATAGGCAATAACTTTGCGTAAAATACCTTTACATCATTTATATTTCACTTTTAAAGTTTTCGTAAACAAAAAAATCCCAAAACTTTAAATTTTCGAAGATGGGCGCGGCCCCGCCCCTTTTATAGTGGACTATTCCACAAAACTTTTTATGCCATAACTCCGCCAAAAATTGATTTTTCGAAACGAAATTTGGTGACAATATTCTATATAAAAAGGTAACTGCTTGCTGTCAAATCGGGCGAAATCGGTTAATGTCCACGCCCAGTTTTTTAACATAGTTCTGAAAATTTTTTTTGTAAAATTTAAAAAGCGATAGATTTTGCACACATAATAAGGTTTTTAAGGCAAACTTGGCCCCAAAAAAAGTTTGTACATTTTGGCGTGGTGTCGTCCACTTTTCAGCATACAATTTCTGCTATTTTCAAAGGCAATCGCTTATAATTCAATATTGATATTTCAATGAAAATTGGTCAGCTGCTTCTCAGTAGTATGTGTTATACTCCTGCCAAAAATTACCCAAATCGGGAAACACACAAGCAAAATATTCGGGCACGTAGTTAATAGCCCACTGCAATAGCGAAGTTATATATCTTTTTCGATTTTCATACCTTTCATGAACATGAAATGTTTGTACGTATGAAAAGAAGAAGAGATAGCCCCATCAAAAAGTATACTGAAATTATCAGGGTGATGAGCAGAGTCGATTTAGCCACGCCCGTCTCTCCGTCCGTCTGTCTATTTTAACGCAAACTAGGCTCTCAGTTTTACAAAAGAATGCTGAAATTCGTTGTTTGCTTTTGCCATTTTATAATATACTAGCAAACCCGGTAGAAGTTGTTTTGACGTTTTGATACATAGAACACATTTATATATAAAATGTCATTGACTTGAACGAAATAAACTCCTAACTATACCGAACTGCAGCTTTATATAACCTGGGGGCTTTTCCAAAAGCTATATACAGACTGTGTCGTGCCCAGCGAAATCCTGAACCTATCGGGAAAGTTCAAGAGCAAAACAAAACACAAAGTATGTGGGCGTGGCACCGCCTAGTTTTGAAAAATTATATAGATATTGACTAAGTGACACATATATCCAAATTTCATTCATTTAGACCAAAAAAGTTCGGAGTTATGACGAATTAAAACTTTATATAGCCTGGAGGCGTGGCTCCGCCTACTTTTCCAAAATTATATACTGTCTATGCTGTACCCAGTGAACCCAAGTATATATTGTGAAAATTTCATAAAGATCGGTTGAGTACTTTGGCGCCTATAAAAGACACCCTTTTTTATATATATTTTTGTTACGCGCAGAAGGTATATTACTTCATTCGGCATAAACGAATCGAGATATCACTACATATTATAAAACAAAGTCACTTTTTCTGTCCCTATGTCCCCTTAAATGCTTAAATCTTGAAAACTAAGCAACGGATTTTGATGCGGTTTTTTTAGTAGATAGATTGGTTGAAGAGGAAGGTTTATGTCATTATAATGTGCAGAAATATACGAGGTGTGTTCAAAAAGTATCGCGAATTTTGTGTTTTTTCAAAAATTATTTATTTATTCATGAATATCTATTTTGTCCCCTTCAAAGTAATCCCCATGAGATATTATACACTTGTGCCAACGGTTTTTCCAATCTTCGAAGCACTTCAAAAAATCATTTTTTTGTATCTTGTTCAGCTCCTCCTTCGATGCCGTCTTTCTCTCGTCAAGAGAAGCGTAACGTCGTCCTTTCATGGGCCTCTTCAGTTTAGGGAACAAGAAAAAGTCACAGGGGGCCAGATCTGGGGAATACGGTGGATGCGGCATCATTAGTGTGTTGTTTTTAGCCAAAAAGTCGCGCACAAGCAACGATGCGTGAGCAGGGGCGTTATCGTGGTGCAAAAGCCAATTTTTGTTCTTCCACAAATCCGGGCGTTTCTGGCGGATTGCTTCGCGCAAATTGCGCATAACTTGCAGGTAATATTCCTTATTGACCGTTCTTCCCTGTGGCAAGAACTCATGGTGCACCACGCCCCTGCAATCGAAGAAAACTGTCAGCAAAACTTTCACATTCGACCGAACTTGGCGCGCTTTTTTCGGTCTTGGTTCGTGCGGCAGCTTCCATTGAGATGATTGAACTTTGGTTTCCAGGTCACCATAAACCCACGATTCGTCACCAGTTATAACCCTCTGGAGCAAATTTGGGTCGTCGCGGACAGAGTTTAACATCTCATTAGCAATGTTCATGCGATGCTGTTTTTGGTCACAATTGAGCAATTTTGGTACGAATTTCGCGTAAAAATCGAAGACGATCCAAAACACGTGCAAGCAAAGCAGCTGTCAACAATTAACTGAACATTCAAATTGGCCGAGCTTGTCGGCATAAGTGAGAGACATGAGTACCAACATAATGCCACAAAAAATTCGAAATTCGAATATACGTAACCAGCGAAAATTCAAAATTCGCGATACTTTTTGAACACACCTCGTATAAAGGGGGCGTGGCATTCGGACAAAATGTGGTAAAAAATCATACATTTTTTGTTTACACAGCCATTAATCATAAAAGAATCCACCGATTAAAATGAAACTCACTTGAAGTTAAACTTTGAAATATTTACTTTCGTTCTGCATCAAAAAAGAGTTGATGTTGCTGTTTTTGGTCACAATTGAGCAATTTTGGTACGAATTTCGCGTAAAAATCGAAGACGATCCAAAACACGTGCAAGCAAAGCAGCTGTCAACAATTAACTGAACATTCAAAATGGCCGAGCTTGTCGGCATAAGTGAGAGACATGAGTACCAACATAATGCCACAAAAAATTCGAAATTCGACTATACGTAACCAGCGAAAATTCAAAATTCGCGGTACTTTTTGAACACACCTCGTATAAAGGGGGCGTGGCATTCGGACAAAATGTGGTAAAAAATCATACATTTTTTGTTTACACAGCCATTAATCATAAAAGAATCCACCGATTAAAATGAAACTCACTTGAAGTTAAACTTTGAAATATTTACTTTCGTTCTGCATCAAATTAACCAAAATTGTTTAAACAAAAGCAGCACTTTTTCCAAAAAAACCTGTTTGTGTGTTTGTTCGCTGGCAACCCAATGAAACATTAAAAGTTATGCGGGAATCTCACCCCACCTCGTTCATGTTGAACTAGATCGTATGGTGAAAGAACTCGGTAAGTATGTATGTATGTATGTAAGTACATATGTACGTATCTCTCGCATAATTAAATTTCGGACGTATGTATGGCTGTATTTCCGTGCGAATCCGGGGCGGGTTGCTAGTATATAATAAATATGTATATCAAAACGTTCAGGATAAAAAGTAAAATATCCGGGCAAGTAGTTAATACCCCACTGCAAAAGCGAATTTGTATATCTTTTTTGATATTCATACCTTTCATGAACATGAAATGTTTGTACGTATACTGAAATGATCAGGAAGATGAGCAGAGTCGATGTAGCCATGTCCGTATCTCGATACGTCTATCTGTCTGTCCGTCTGTCTATTTGAAAGCGAATACGAACTAAAAGTATTAAAATAGACCTGCGTAAATTGGGATGACATAATAGATCACTACTAGGTATATAATGTTCGGTTCCTTACTTGTTAGTATAGATTTATAGCATTTGCTGGTCATAAGCCGTAATTTTTATACCCAGATGTACTTGTACACAGGGTTTATAACTTTGTTTGGATAACGGTTGGTTGTACAGGTATAAAGGAATCGAGATAGATATAGACTTCCATATATCCAAATGACCAGGATCGAAAAAAAATTGTATTGAGCCAAGTCCGTCCGTCTGTCCGTCTGTCTGTCTGTCCGTTTACACGATAACTTGAGCAAATATTGAGATATCTTCACCAAATTCGGTATGCGGGCTTATTTGGACTCAGAATAGATTGGTATTGAAAATGAGCGAAATCGGCCGATAACCACGCCCCCTTTTCCTGTATCGAAAATATAAAAAAATTGAAGAAATGAGATAACTCGAAAACGAATACCACTAAACTAATGAAATTTGGTAGATGGAAGGATTTTATAACGCAAAACACAAGTTCAGTAAAATTTTGGAATATGGGCTTGGCAACGCCTACATTTAGAAGAAGCAAATTCAGAAGTTTAACAAGCTGTAAATCAATAGCCGTTGGAGATATAACATTGAAATTTGGCATAGACATTTTTTTCGTAGCGACAACAGGTATATAGGATTTTTAGAAATTATGAACCACATATGTGTATTGGACCATGCATGCATTGGTATAACCAGTATTTCAGAATCATTCGAGGTGAAATTAAAGACCAAGGTATATCCCCTGCTCATACCTTTCATTTGATGACCATATTTCACAAATACATAAATGTCCTACCTAGTTCCACATTTAAGTCAATATCTCCGAAACAAAATGATTTCTTTAAAGTAGTTAATAGCATCCTATATTTATGTCCTCGCCAATGTAATAGGTGTAAACGCCTATATAGTATAAACACATTCTAGGATCCGAATTTAGGACAATATCCCCAAACCTAAGTAGGTTTTTGAAGTAATAACCCTCCCATATTGCTGCCGTTTGATTGATGCTAACTTTATCACTGCGGTGTTTATTAAATCTCATTATAAAAGTAAACTTCTGATATTTTGTAATCAGTAGTACCTAGTTTTTTCCCCAGTATATATCAATTTAGGCTTTAAATTTGATTAATAAATGATTACATGTATTTACTTAAAACCAAGGCTTCTATTATTTGCATAAATCAATAATGCTGAGGGAGGGTGGGTGAGAGGTCCACGCAAGTGGGGAAAGTTTCTGATCGCCATTCACCTGGGAATGGCCAGAGCGATTCTTTTGCATGCGGTTCAAGCAGCTCACTACTTCCGGGCTTTGCGCCCAAGTATCCTCTGGGTAACCACCGAACACCCGTTTGGTGGTGAGCTAAACGTGAGAAGGTGACAACCTGGTAAGGCCACTCCGGCATAATCGGTTTAAGGGCTTGCTGGGGGGGTTCAAACAGCAGCGTCTGATCACCAGGTGGTGCGGCTGCAAGCGGGCGTCTGTCTTGGATCAAGCGGCTCGCTATACAAACATGTAATAGAATTTAACCTCCCGTGAAACGGGTTGTGCGTTGGGTTTGGGACCCACCACATAAAACAACGTTCCAATGAAATTCAACAACAAAGCCTCGGATATGAGAACCCCTTTTTTAGATGACAACACCCGCAAACGAAATAAGGATTATGAGATAAGGGCATGTACCTGGAATGTCCGGTCCCTTAATGGGGAAGGTGCCGCTGCCCGGCTGGTTGAGGTCCTGAGGAAAGCAAAAGCTGACATCACCGCCATACAAGAGATGCGATGGACCGGGCGAGGAAACACGATCAAAACACCTTGCAACATCTACTGGAGTGGGCATGAAGACAAGCGCAGATTCGGCGTGGGATTTGTGGTGGGAGAGAGACTCCGTCACCGAGTACTGTCGTTTCACACCCGTGAAAGAGCGTCTCGCTGCAATCCGCATAAAAGTACGATTTTTCACCATATCGTTTATCTGCGCTCATGCACCGACGGAAGAGAAGGACGACGTGGAAAAGGATGCATTCTACGAGCGCCTGGAAGAAGCATACGAGCGCTGCCCCCGTCATGATATCAAAGTCGTGCTTGGCGACTTTAACGCCAGGGTGGGTAAGGAGGGTGGCGGCCGATTTGTAGGGAAAATTCAAAATCGGCACACCACAAATTGGAAGAGAAGCTTGGCGCAAAAATCTCTTAGGAGGTTTATGATGATATACCTGTTGTATATCGCGCCATAGAGAGAGGGTAAGGAGGGTGTATTTGGCCCCAATGTCGGGAAGTTCAGTCTCCACGATCAGACTTCGCCAAATGGATTCAGGCTGATCGACTTTACCGGTGCCCGAAACATGGTCATATCCAGCACTAGGTTTATGCACAAGAAGATCCATCAGGCTACATGGCTGTCCCCCGATCGAAAAACACGCAACCAGATCGACCACGTTGTGATAGATGGATGGCATGCTTCCAGCGTTTTAGATGTTCGCACAATACGAGGACCTAACATCGACTCTGATCACTACCTAGTAGCAGCCAAGATTCGTACTCGCCTCTGTACGACAAAACAGGTGCAACAAAAAACGCAGGGAAAGCTGGACGTCGAAAAGCTGCAATCGCAACAGACCGCCAATTATTTCGCAGATCGCCTCTCACACCTGCTTTTCGAGAGCACAATTCAACCTAGTGGAATGCATGAGCAGTGGGATCATATCTCAGGAGCACTCCGTACCGCAGCCGAAGAAGTAATTGGATTCCGGCGAACGCGAAGAAACAACTGGTATGATGATGAAGAGTGCCGCGCTGCAACGAAAAGAAAGGACGAAGCCTACAAGGCAACGCTGAGATCGAATGCAACGAAGAGTGTGTGTGAACACTACCGCGAGTTGAAGAGGGAAGCGAGGCGGCTTTTCCGGGCGAAAAAAAGAGAGGAAGAAAAGCGTGAAATAAAGTAGCTTGAGATGCTGGCCAACGGGAATAATGCCCGAAAATTCTATCAAAAAATTCGGCGAATGACAGACGGTTTCAAACCCGGGGCAAACTCCTGTAAGAATGAGAACGGCGACCTGGTGACCGATGTTCAGAGAACACTCAGAATATGGAGGGATCACTTCTCTGCCCTTTTAAATGGAGAAACTGAGCAAGAAACCAGAGAAGTTGCCGAACCCGAGCCCACAATCGAAGATGATGAAATTGACGTTCCACAACCCGACTATAATGAGGTGCGAAAGCAATATCCCGATTGAAAAACAATAAAGCAGCTGGCGATGATGGTTTGCCTGCTTAGCTATTCAAACACGGAGTCGAGGAGCTGGTAAGGCGCATGCATCAGCTTCTATGCAGAATTTGGTTGGATGAATGCATGCCTGAAGATTGGAATCTAAGTGTTCTCTGCCCAATCCACAAGAAGGGCGATCCTGCAAACTGCGCCAACTATCGCGGAATCAGCCTTTTGAATATCGCATATAAGGTCCTATCAAGCGTATTGTGCGAAAGACTGAAGCCTGATGTGAACAGACTGATTGGACCTTATCAGTGTGGCTTCAGACCTGGTAAATCTACCATCGACCAGATTTTTACAATACGCCAAATCTTGGAAAAAACCCATGAAAAAAGAATCGACACGCATCATCTCTTTGTTGATTTTAAAGCCGCTTTCGATAGCACGAAAAGGAGCTGCCTATATGCCGCTATGTCTGAATTTGGTTTCCCCGCAAAACTTATACGGCTATGCAAAATGACCTTGAGCAACACCGCCAGCTCGGTCAGAATTGGGAAGTACCTCCCCGAGCCGTTCGAATCTAAACGAGGTTTCAGACAGGGTGACCCCCTATCGTGCGATTTCTTTAATTTAATGCTGGAGAAAATAATACCAGCTGCAGAATTTAACCGCGCTGGAACAATATTTTATAAAAGCGTGCAACTGTTGGCATATGCTGACGATATTGATATCATTGGCCTTAACAACCGCGCCGTAACTTCTGCTTACTCCAAATTAGAAAAAGAAGCGGAGAAAATGGGATTGGTGGTGAACGAGGGCAAAACGAAGTACCTTCTGTCATCATACAAAGAGTCAGCGCATTCGCGCCTTGGCAACCAAGCCACTGTTGGCAGCAATAATTTCGAAATAGTAAAGGACTTCGTTTACCTGGGAACCAGCATTAATACCAACAATAATGTTAGCCTAGAAATCCGACGAAGAATCACTCTTGCAAACAAATGCTACTTCGGACTGAGTAGGCAATTGAAAAGTAAAGTCCTCTCTCGACGAACGAAAATAACACTCTACAAGTCACTCATCGCACCCGTCCTGCTATATGAGGCAGAAACGTGGACACTAACAACATCTGATGAGGCGGCTCTGGGAGTATTCGAGAGAAAGGTTCTTCGAAAGATTTGTGGACCTCTACGCGTTGGCGACGGCGAGTACCGAAGAAGATTTAATGATGAGCTGTATGAACTTTACGCAGACGCCGACATAGTTCAGCAAATTAAAACACAGCGGCTTCGCTGGATAGGCCACGTAGTGCGAATGAGCGAAGATGCTCCAGCCCAGAAGGTATTCTTATCGGCACCCGCCGGTGGAAGCAGAGGAAGAGGGAGACCACCACTCCGATGGAAGGACCAAGTGGAGACCGATTTGCGATGCCGCGGTGTTTCCAATTGGCGCCAGTTGGCGCAACGAAGAAACGACTGGCGAGCTATGTTGGACGGTTAAAATCGCCCAGGCGGTTAGACGACCATTTAAAGAAGAATAATAATGCTGATAATATAATACTTCTTAAGAATCAGATAAATATGTACTTAATTAATTACAGTTTATCAAATAGTATATAAATATCTTAATCTACCTTAGTTAGTTTCACCATTTTCATATAAAGAGGCGCAAATGCTATCGTGGTAGCTATATACCGTTTCATAGGTTATAGCCTTAACATTGGTAATGTCAATATTTGAAAATGCCCAGTCCATTTGGATACCAGCAGGTGTGGTGAAATATTGGGGGTCTAGCAGTGAATTTAAATTATAATCTCTAAGCAGATGTACGATTCTATTATTCTTAGACTTAAGGCATAGATTAAAGTCACCCAAAATTCAGAAATTTTTTTCACGCAGATTTGTAGTAAGAATTTCTCGCAGCTCTGATTCAAAATGTCTGATGGGGAATGTGGAATTCCTATAAGGCACCAATATGTAATAATCTTTGCATTTGAATACAACGATTTCTAAAACCTTGCGACCAGAACAAATTTTTTTCAACTTACATGGTTCGATTGCGGAAGCAAAGTTAGGGCGCATACACTAAGTTAGGGCGCATACACGCCTTTCCTATTTCTGTTTTCCGTTTCAGTGCTGTCTATCCGTGAAGCATTTAGTGAAATAAACCCAGGAATTTCAAAATGTTTATATGTCTAACTCTGAGGATAGCATTAGGATGTCATTATTTATATCATTTATGTGGGCATGAAGACTCTGAACATTATGAAATATAATTTGAAGGCTCGATGTTCGAGGAAGCATAAAGTTAAAGGCTACATATAAATATGATCTTGGCATTCTAGGTCGGGTGTGAACAACCACTGTATTATACGTAGCACCCTGACTTTTGTGAATGGTTATTGCCTTAGCAGGAACAGATGGAAACTGGTTTATTTCAATATTTATCTGCTCATTTCTCTTATATTGAAAGGTCCAAACAGTCTTCCCAATGGGAGTCCACGAAGGCTCGTTAGGATGGGTTTTTTTCGATCTAGCCATCAAACCACCAGAAGGTTCTAAAAATTTCATCCACAGTATTATTGGAACTGATAAATCTAAATCTATCTGCATAAGCTGGCCAGTTGTACCATTTACTAAACCGTCACCTGTGTTGATATCCACTGTCATCATATATTTGGCCGTGGTAAGCTATACGGGAGTTGAGTTTCCGAAGTTTTGAATAGTCTGACCCGTTCTAAGATATTAGCATTTTGGTCACTAATGAAAATTCCTTTGACCACGTCTTTCGCAATTGAGAAAACTGCTGTAGAAGGAATTTGACTCAGTTTAAGGGCATTATAGTTGGCAGATTCCTCGTTTGACCAAAAGAAGTGAATTGCTTAGTCGGGAACCTGGTCAAAGTTAACGACTCTATTTGCAATCAAAGATATGTCTTCACTAGTCATAGCCCCGGAGGCCATATTATTCAAAGCAATAGCAAACGGTTGATCTTCACGCTGTCTCATTATTTCATTCAGTTTATAATATTTAAAGAGCTCCCATAATGGCGAGCCGACTAAAACGCTGTAAGCATCGCTTGGATTCGGTGAAAAATCCATCTATCACCTACAGGAGACAATTGAGGCGGCTTTTTCAAACGCCAGCCCCGCCAAAATTGTGTAGCAAATGAGTTAAGTATACTCTCTGCCTCATGTTTAGCGTCTGAATGGATGCAAGCAGTTCCTCAACGGGAACTAAGGGAGGAAGTTTAATGAGCCCAAGAGTGCCATTGGAGTCATTCTCATTGATTTCGGGATCACTATCATTAAGGTTTAATAAATTTATGTCAGGGTTTATTTCGGGAAGTGCCAGTACCCTGAACTCATTGTCAACAATATCTGGTCTATCTATTGCAACTGGTATGAAAACTTCCTCCTCCCTTAATCTGTTCAGAACATTTTCGAGCTCCCTCTGTTCAAACACGTCATACTTTTTTCGATTTTCCTCTATAGCAATTCGATTTTCTACGCAGGTTTGCTCATTATTATTATCTATAATATCCAGTTGTTCATCCCGGCACGGTTGGTAGAGCATTACCATTTCTCTGAAGTAATCGTCCCTAGCCGTGTCTGGACTAAACCTTCTTGACCGAACTACACACGGTTTGGTACGCTTCTTTACATAACCACTACCACCGAACTGAAGAATTTTCGCCTTCTATATCTTCTTCATTATCGGAGTTACCTTCTGCCGTTCTAGCTGATTTTACAAAAGTAAACAAAGCTGCAAAATCAGTTAGACAAACAATATCAAGAAGGGTTGCCTTTCAGTATAATGCTCTAACAAACCCGCCACAAAAATATCGGTAGAACCTTCAGGAAGATTCTGAAGTTGTGCTCTAGGTTTTACCATCCGCACTCGTTCTTCAGGACGAGAGGTATTAATATATATTTCTGCATTGCTAGCTTCCGAAAGATGGAGACCAATGCAGCAATAAACTGCCTCTTGGGCGGAAATTTCTGTTCCGGAAATAAATGTATGGCCTATATGCTGAACTTTCTGCTTGACTGTGTAGTTTCCAGTATTAACTTCTACCATTTCCTCATTTAAAAGCCTAGAGATGCCCCTATTTGATTTATTAATATACTTTATTATGTAGGAACAGCAAGCATATGCATCCAATATGAATTGAATATTCATGTTGGCTCTATGTAGTTCTAAGATAACCGGGTTATAAGCATTAATTGAGCGGTCTTGGATTTTCCTTTTACGAAAAAATTCAGGTTTCATTAAACTTGATCTGAGAGCAAGTAAATAGACATCGAATGACAAATTTATTCTCGTATCAGAGAGAAAAGCTTAAAAATCATTTAGAAAGGAAATATCAGAAGAAGTGAAATTAGAATTTAAAAGATTTTGAATCTTTGAGTAGTTTTCCCTTTGTGTTTCTAAATTTTCGTATCTGGAAGTGGTAATAAGATTTGGGTGGAAGGCATGGGTGGATATGGTATACCAAATCGGCAAACATGCTGTCCTCTTATTTCTATGGTACAGGATCGGCTATGGTTATGCCTTTGGTACTCAATGAAATTTTCTCAATGACTTATGGATCCATCTGTAGAGACATATTTGTCAATAAAACTAATAGCATTCGGAAAAGATTCAGGTTCACTAAGATCGATCTTAGGAGCAGTCTTCAACCAATACATGCCATGCACGTGTGGTGAGCCCCTTTGTTGGAATTCAATCCGCCAGTAAAAATGCTCGTCGAAAATACCTCCATTTTCTTTAAAAAGCTTAAGCAACTGACGATAACGATAGTCAAAATAAAGGGAGTTTTTTTTAGGGGTATAGAACTTCGAATTGAAATAAAACACAAGAAAATCGTTTTAAGGTCCATCAATTTGGCTTTATTGGAAGGATAATTTTATGCCATTAATGTTTAAATATGATTTCGGGCATGTGGCCGCCGCGGCTGGCTCGAATAAAGCAAATTCTACAGGTCCAATTTTCAACCACTTTTTCGAGCATATGGGGCCGTATGTCGGCAATAACGCCACGAATGTTGGCTTCCAATTCCCCTAACGTTTCTGGTTTGTTGGTGTAGACGAGCGACTTCACATATCCCCAAAGAAAATAATCCAATGGTGTCAAATCACACGACCTTGGTGGCCAATTGACAGGTCCATTCCGCGAAATTATGCGCTCATCGAATGTTTCCTTCAATAAATCGATTGTGACGTGCGCTGTGTGGCATGTAGCGCCGTCTTGTTGGAACCACAACTCATCCACATTCATGCCATCCAATTCGGGAACAAAATAGTCGGTTATCATGGCTCTATACCGGTCTCCATTAACGGTAGCTGCCTCTCCAGCATTATTGCGGAAGAAGTATGGCCCAATGACTCCACCAGCCCATAGAGCACACCAAACAGTCAGTTTTTGTGGATGTAATGGCGTTTCAAGGGTCTCATGTGGATTCTCTTCACTCCAAATGCGGCAATTTTGCTTGGTGACGTAGCCATTCAACCAAAAATGAGCCTCATCACTGAACAAAATTTTGCGATGAAAATCAGCATCGAAATCAATCTCATTTTCGGCCCATACACCAAAATCACGACGCATTGCATGGTCTCGCGGCTTTAATTCTTGCACAAGCTGGATCTTGTAAGGTCGCAAGCCAAGATCTTTGCGCAAAATCTTCCATAAAGTTGATGGACAAAGCTCCAATTGCTGTGCACGGTGGCGAATCGATTCATTCGGGTCCTCTTCAACACTTTGCTCTACAGCGGCAATTGTTTCTTCGGTGCGCACTGTTCGACGTCTCTGCGAATGCGTATTATCACATAGAGTAAACGTAGTGCGAAAACGATCCATGGTTAACCGAATTAATTGCTCTGATGGACGATTATGTCGACCATAAAATGGACGGAGCTCACTGTAAACTTCGCGAACTGAACCATTATTTTCGAAATAAATTTGCACGATTTGCAAGCGTTGTTCTTTTGTCAACCTGTTCATGATGAAATGGCAAACCAAACTGAACATAAATGACATTAGAGTTGCCAGATTTGACCACAAAATGCCAGTTTTATCTCTATTCGAAAAACAAACCTGTAAAAAAAACACCCTGTATCTAGCGCCTGTGACTGCATCTGAGCGAATTATACGATATCGTCCTTCTGTAGATAAATTATTGGCCTCTTCTTCAGAAATAGTTCTTGAGTACACAGTTTTACCCAGAATAACCAGTAATTCGATCCAATGAGACTCAGTGGTATAAAAAAGGTTATAAAAAAGGTTGGAAGTCCGAATTGGCGGATCATGGCAATTGCCTTTTTTTCTGCCTCTCAGTGAGTTGGGGAAGATCTAGCACCTTTAAGAACTCTATATCCATCGTCATGCTGGATCAAATTCTGAACAAAATTTTCATTTAAAACATTTTGTGCTATTCTTAATCTGAAGCAGTTCTAACTTCTTGTAATTATAGAAAATCTTAGGAATAGTACAAGCCCTTTTATCGTAGCGGCGAATCTCAGATCGAACAATCTTGCTGTACGAGTATGTCTCCGTTCAAGTTCGCTTCTGCCAAGCATAAATACTTGCGAATGAAAGTTCTTCAGAGTTGTTGTCTTGGATGATATCCATAAGTCTTTGGCCTTCACCATATTTTCTACTGGAACATTATCGAGAAGAGTCTCAAGCCCACCTGGGTTTATTTCTTCAATCGCAGGTTCTAAGGGGGAATTATTTTCTGTTGGGCAATGTCGCAAACTTTGAAGCACGGGTACATCTTCAATAGATGCAATAAATGGAATTTCTTCATTATCACCAAAACCTGCAACCCACGCTTCGTTAATGTATATTGTGCTCTTGATATAATGGAGTATTCACTAAATATCGCAAGGCTTCCATAATTTTCGCAGGACGTATGGTAGCAGTCATCAAGTCATGATAATACTCCATAAGTCTTCTTAAATGGATTTGAATCACATGCGCTTGATCGAATGATCTTGGGAGGGAAGTAACAATTTCGTTAACTAAAATAGGAATGTTAACAACTGCCCCCCTTAATGGGTTCTGACCTTGGTATCCCAAAGGACGAATAGTCATAAAAGGTAATTTTGGCATTATTAGGTGTTCCTCTAAATGCGTAAGATATTTTAGGCATTCTGGGAGCTCAGGAAAATCTAAACCATTGGCCAAGCATATCTTTGGAAGAGTGTTCGTTTTGATTGCGTTTCGGCAAGTAGCACAGAATTTATAGCTACCATCTTCAACGGGAAATTTATCGTATAAATAAAAGGCAGATGCAACATCTGGATGAGTTTTGGAAATTATATTAAAATTTAACGGCTGTACTTGGTATGGAAACCATAGCCTACCGCAGCAAATGCAAACCTCTGTTGGTCCCTTCTTAATATTCTTAAAATAGGTTTGTCGAAAATCTGACCATCCTAAATTATTTAGTATATATTCGTCCTCCCGACCCTCATTTTCTCTCATTGAGCGATTTCTATCCCCCTGCCTTTCATTTTCATTTCATCTATTTTGTAAATTTACTCTATGACGGTTTCGGCGTTCTGCCATTTTCAATGCCTAGTTTCGTTCTGGTCTGTGTCTATCCGCTGCGTTGTTTTTATAGTCCGTGGGTGCTGTGGCAGGTAATGTCAATCTATGTGGTCGTGGTAGGTAACGTTAATATGCGTGTGTGTGTGCGCGGTATTGATACGTCCGAATTGTTATCTGTCCCAAGGGTTGTTTTTGTAGGTATGTAGACATACCGCTTGTTAGCTAAGCGGTAGGTTGAGGTAGGTAGAAATCGGTGATTTTTGCAGTTTGGTTCATATTTCGTTTTTGCTTGTTCATTGTTACGTGTTTGGTTGCTGTACCTGCTGGCTTGTGCTGTTTTTTGTAAACTAGTTTTAAGGGTTCAAATATTTCGTCAGAGATAGTGTTGGTTTGTTCGTTTATGATCCTGCCGTCAAATGTTTTTAACTTGTATATCTCCATGTTCTCAAGTACATTAAGCCGCCGGCCTTTTCCTTGTACGTGAAGTATTCGAGCCGTTGTTTTTATGTTAGCTGGGGTGCAGTTGTTCTCAAACATGTGGTTCGCGAAATTAGATTCTGGTATTATGGTGGGTTTTCGTGTTTTTTTGTTGTAGTCCCTGATATGCTCTCGGAATCTTGTGCTTATTTTTCTTCCTGTTTGTCCTATGTAGCTGTATTGACATTCACAAGTAAGCCTATACACTCCGTGTCTGTTGAATGGGTCATCAGAATTAGTGTCGGTTCTTAGTTTTTGTCCGACGTTGTTAGATGTTCTGAATGCTGTGTTGATGTTATATCTTTTAAAGAACTTTGCTAATTTGTACGTCGCTTTTCCAGTGTATGTCATTGCCGTCCAAACCATTGGATTTTCCTCTACGTTTACTCTTTTTTGTGTTCCATGGCTACTTCTGAGTTTATCCACAAGTGCTTTCTTGTATCCATTATTTGCCGCTATGTTATATATTGTATTAAGCTCTCTCCAGTATGCTTCCTGTGTGAGCGGCGTTCTCTGAAGCCTATCCACTAAGTGCCTCAATGCTGCATTTTTGTGCTGTTGCGGATGGTTTGATGTACAGTGTGTAATGGTGTCCGTGGCAGTCGGTTTTCTATAAATGCCGTAGTTAAACCTATTTGTTATTTTGTCAATCCTTATAGTTAGGTCCAGGTAGTTCATTATTCCATCTTTTTCTACTTCCATTGTGAACTCTATGTTGCTATGTTGCCTGTTGAGGAACTCTAGTATTTTCTGTTCGTTATCGTCATTTAGGATGCAGATGATGTCATCCACGTATCTAGCGTAGAATGCCACGCCTAACTTGGTTTTTAACTCCTGTATATATTTTCCTTCCAAGTTTTGCATGAATGTTTCCATGAGAATGGCCGATGTTGGGTTACCCATTCCTAGTCCGTTTGTCTGTCTATATATTTTGTTGTGTTGAAGTGTGTAGGGGGGAGACGGGGGACATACTAGGCGTGAGGGACGGATGCGTTTGCCTAGGTGGAGGTAGGCTAAGGCCTAAACTATGTCGCAGTCTAGAGTTGACAGCGCCAAGGCCGATGTTGTCTGGCGTGGAGGGCGGCTGTGTACTGCAACAGGGGGCTATGAACGAATCCGTCCAGAGGCTACCGTTTGCGAGCCCAGAGCACATAAGGGTGTGACACAGCCCAATGCAATTGTTGCACTTGACCGATGTCGCAGGCGTATATAATCTTTGCCGACAAACGGTGCACGTGGTGAAAGGTACTAGGAGGTGGTGTTCCTGACCCACGTGCAGGCTGGAAGCAGGGGGGGAAATTAGGGGCAGAGACAGAGGGGACTGACGCTCGGCGATGCTCATATCTGAACTATTCCGGAGGGGATAGGAGTGTTGAGCGGCCGTGTGAGATGGAGACGCTGGTGTGCGTGAGCGACAGTCGGGAGTGGGTGAGGCAGGGATGGCAGCGGTGCTGCCAGTCGTATAGACTGAGCCACTATTGTGACTATTGGAAGTAGGTAGAAGCGGTAAGGGAGTGCCAGAGTGGCGACTACCGCGGGACGTCCTTGGACGTGTACAGCAAGGTGCCTCAAAAGTACTAAAGAAAGTACGGGGTCTGTGAATGGCAGGGTTAAGCCCTGAACATACAGATTTATGTAACCATCTCTTACACTTGGCGCATTGTACCGAATATGACCGTTTAATATAGATTTTCTTCTAGCAAACGCAGCAGATCCAGTCTCTTGGTCCAGGATTGGGTTCGACCCCAGCCCGTAACAAGAGATAACGGAGCAACCCAGCTGCAAGTGTTTGCTCCGAGGATGACAATTTAAGGGTGGGACGGGACAGATTGGACAGGGTTACACTGAAATAACAGCCCTTGGCCGGGTAGAAAAACCCGGGTCATTCCGGTGCGATAGAACTGGCTGTTGTGGGAATGCATTGCCTTTCATTTTCATTTCGTCTATTTTGTAAATTAACTCTATGACGATGTACTCGGAATTGACTTTGACGGCTTCATCTAGAGCTTTCTACCCGAGCTCTTCAACGGACAGTTCTACGAGCAAGAGTATTTCTTTGTTGTTCTAGGTGCCTATTCCATGGATTTCTGCGGCGGGATCGGTGCTCACAAGTATTTCTACTTTGCTCTATGAAGCGAATTTCAAAGTTTTCGCGACGGACTCTATGTTGCTGTGAATTGATTATTCGCTCAGCTGAGCAAATCTCTGCATTTCCATGGCGAGATCTACTTTCTGCAGTATTTCTAATTTGCTCTATAGGCGAGTTTCTAAATTTTCGCGACGGACTCTACGCTGAAATGTGTCCCTATTGCGCTCAGTAGAGCGTACTTGGGAATTTTTGCTGCGAGTTCTGCGGTCTTATGTATTTTGGGTTTGTGCAAGTGCTCTATATTCTTCCTCTCCACGAAGTACGTGCATTCGTCTCCTAGCTGCGACGCGTCTAAGATTACCAGACTTTCTACTTAGCTTGGGCATGGTTTATGAACTATATGTATATGTATGGCTAAAGGTAACTTGATGTGAAATGTATGCATATAAAATATTTATCAATTTTGTTTTACTTTATTCAACCTTTTGGGGATTTTCTGGTGATGGTGGTAATTGGGTCCTTCCTCCGTCTGTACTGTAAGCTTTTTTGATGGATTTCGCTTCTTTCAAACTGCTTCCACACAATTTTGATAATAACGCGAACAAAAATCACTCCTTTAATAAAATAAATAAATAAAATAAAGGCAACGCTGAGATCGAATGCAACAAGGAGTGTATGTGAACACTACAGCGAGTTGAAGAGGGAAGCGAGGCGGCTTTTCCGGGCGAAAAAAAGAGAGGCAGAAAAGCGTGAAATAAAGGAGCTTGAGATGCTGGCCAACGGGAATAATGCCCGAAAATTCTATCAAAAAATTCTGCGAATGACAGAAAGTTTTAAACCCGGGGCAAACTCCTGTAAGAATGAGAACGGCGACCTAGTGGCCGATGTTCAGAGAGCACTCAGAATATAGAGGGATCACTTCTCTGCCCTTTTAAATGGACAAACTGAGCAAGAAACCACAGAAGATGCCGAACCCGAGCCCACAATCGAAGATGATGGAATTGATGTTCCACAACCCGACTATAATGAAGTGAGAATAGCAATATCCCGATTGAAAAACAATAAAACAGCTGGAGCTGATGGTTTGCCTGCTGAGCTATTCAAACACAGAGGCGAGGAGCTGGTAAGGCGCATGCATTAGCTTCTATGCAGAATATGGTTGGATGAATGCATGCCTGAAGATTGGAATCTAATTGTTCTCTGCCCAATTCACAAGAAGGGCGATCCTGCAAACTGCGCCAACTATCGCGGAATCAGCCTTTTGAAAATCGCATATAAGGTCCTATCAAGCGTATTGTGCGAAAGAAGCCTGATGTGAACAGGCTGTGTGAAGCCTGATGTGAACAGACTGATTGGACCTTATCAGTGTGGCTTCAGACCTGGTAAATCTACCATCGACCAGATTTTTACAATACGCCAAATCTTGGAAAAACCCCGTGAAAAAAGAATCGACACACATCATCTCTTTGTTGATTTTAAAGCCGCTTTCGATAGCACGAAAAGGAGCTGCCTATATGCCGCTATGTCTGAATTTGGTTTCCCCGCAAAACTTATACGGCTATGCAAAATGACTTTGAGCCACACCGCCAGATCGGTCAGAATTGTGAAGTACCTCTCCAAGCCGTTCGAAACTAAACGAGGTTTCAGACAGGGTGACCCCCTATCGTGCGATTTCTTTAATTTAATGCTGGAGAAAATAATACAAGCTGCAGAACTTAACCGCGCTGGAACAATATTTTATAAAAGCGTGCAACTGTTGGCATATGCTGGCGATATTGATATCATTGGCCTTAACAACCGCGCCGTAACTTCTGCTTACTCCAAATTAGAAAAAGAAGCAGAGTAAATTGGATAGGTGGTGAACGAGGGCAAAACGAAGTACCTTCTGTCAGCATGCAAAGAGTAAGCGCATTCGCGCCTTTGCAACCAAGCCACTGTTGGCAGCAATAATTTCGAAATAGTAAAGGACTTCGTTTACCTGGGAACCAGCATTAACACCAACAATAATATTAGCCTAGAAATCCGACGAAGAATTACTCTTGCAAACAAATACTACTTCGGACTGAGTAGGCAATTGAAAAGTAAAGTCCTCTCTCGACGAACGAAAATAACACCCTACAAGTCACTCATCGCACCCGTCCTGCTATATGAGGCAGAAACGTGGGCACTAACAACATCTGATGAGGCGGCTCTGGGAGTATTCGAGAGAAAGGTTCTTCGAAAGATTTGTGGACCTCTACGCGTTGGCGACGGCGAGTACCGAAGAAGATCTAATGATGAGCTGTATGAACTTTACGCAGACGCCGACATAGTTCAGCGAATTAAAACACAGCGGCTACGTAGTGCGAATGAGCGAAGATGCTCCAGCCCAGAAGGTATTCTTATCCGCACCCGCCGGTGGAAGGACCAAGTGGAGACCGATTTGCGATCCCGCGGTGTTTCCAATTGGCGCCAGTTGGCGCAACGAAGAAACGACTGGCGAGCTATGTTGGACGGTCAAAATCGCCCAGGCGGTTAGATGACCATTTAAAGAAGAAGAAAATTAGAGCATTACTGACATTTAGGTTTTGAACGGTAGCAACACTGACTTAGTCGAGAATAAGTTAGCTCGCAGGCTGACTAAGTTGTGGCTTAGTTAAGTTAGATGGTGAGACTGAAAAAGTGAAAAACTCGACTTAACTCAGTTAAACTGAGTTAAGTCGAGCTGGTGAAACCGGCCCTTAGTGTGCAATAATCTTTTTAGTACAAAAAAAAGCCTAAATTATTTACTACCTGCTACTATCTAACATACAGTGCTATTGCAGCGATGCGTTTTTGGTTATTGCATAGACAGGTAAAAAACAAGTAAGGAAGTCTATGTTCGGGTGGAGCCGACCATTATATATTATATAGTGATCTATTATGTCATCCCAATTTACGAAGGTCTATTTTAATACTTTCAGTTCGTATTTGCGTTCAAATAGACAGACGGACAGACAGATAGACGTATCGAGACACGGACATGGCTACATCGACTCAGCTCATCCTCCTGATCATTTCAGTATACGTACAAACATTTCATGTTCATGAAAGGTATGAATATCAAAAAAGATATACAAATTCGCTTTTGCAGTGGGGTATTAACTACTTGCCCGGATATTTTACTTTTTATCCTGAACGTTTTGATATACATATAAATTATATATATCAATTCGTTTATGCCGAATGAAGTAATATACCTTCTGTGCGTAACTAAAATAGATATAAAAAAGGGTGTCTTTTATAGGCGCCAAAGTACTCAACCGATCTTTATGAAATTTTCATAATATATACTTGGGTTTACTGGGTACAGCATAGACAATAAATAGCTTTGGAAAAGTAGGCGGAGCCACGCCCCAGGCTATATAAAGTTTCAATTCGTCATAACTCCGAACTTGTTTAATTAATTAAATTTGGATATATGTGTCACTTAGTCAATATCTATATAATTTTTTAAAAGTAGGCGGTGCCACGCCCACATATTTTGTGTTTTGTTTTGCTCTTGAACTTTCCCGATAGGTTCAGGATTTCGCTGGGCACGACACAGTCTGTATATAGCTTTTGGAAAAGCCCCCAGGTTATATAAAGCTGCAGTTCGGTATAGTTAGGAGTTTATTTGGTTCAAGTTAATGACATTTTCTATATAGATGTGTTCTATGTATCAAAACGTCAAAACAACTTCTACCGGGTTTGCTAGTATATTATAAAATGGCGAAAGCAAACAACGAATTTCAGCATTCTTTTGTAAAACTGAGAGACTAGTTTGCGTTCAAGTAGACAGACGGACAGGCAGACAGACAGACAGACGGATGGAGAGACGGATATGGCTAAATCGACTCCGCTCATCGTGATGATCATTTTAGTGAAATTTTCTCTTCTTGTTCTCATACTTACATACATTTAATGTTTATGAAAGGCATGAAAATCAAAAAAGACATATAATTTCGCTATTGCAGTGGGCTATTAACTACTTGCCCGGATATTTTGCTTGTGTGTTTGCCGATTTGGCTAATTTTTGGCAGTAGTATAATACATACATATCAAGATTGAACTATAAGCGATTGCCTTTGAAAATAGCAGAAATTTTATGCTGAAAAGTGGGCGGCGCCAAGCCTACTTCTTCAAAATTGACACAAAATTTTTGCCTCCGAGTTGTTCTCAAAAAGCTTATTATGTGTGCAAAATCTGATTGATATAACTTGCTTAGTTGTAGAAATATCGCTTTTTGAATTTTACAAAAAAAAATTTCAGAACTTTGGTAAAAAAACTGGGCGTGGACATTAACCGATTTCGCCCATTTTTACAGCAAACAGTTACCTTTATATACAGAGCATTAGCCCCAAATTTCGTTTCGACAAATCAATTTTTGCGGAGTTATGGCATAAAAAGTTTTGTGGAATCGTCCACTATAAAAGGGACGGGGCCGCGCCCATTTTTCGAAATTTTTAAGTTTTTGGATTTGGTTGTATACGGAAACTTTAAAAGTGAAATATAAATGATGTAAAGCTATTTTACGCAAAGTTATTGCCTATTTAACATATCTACGATCCTCTTAAAAATCTTTCATATAAAAGTTGGCGTAGACCTCAACCGATCCCGCCCATTTTTTCCTGGAACAAACCTGAATTCCGTATCGATATCTTGAACGGTTTTTGATTTATCCCTTTCCGACCTGAAGCAAATCTAGCCAACAAATTTGTTTGCATCTTTGGACCCTAGCCAGAAAGTAGCCAAAAAGTTTGTTTACCAAATTTTCGGTGTATCCTTTATTTCCACCTTGTACCTTGTACAATTGTGTTTGTTAGTTTAAATTGCCGAAAATATTAAATTTCCGGAAATATTGAAATTTAAACTTACACGCACAATTGTGCGTACACGGTCGGAAAGGGATATGAATAATATTATTTCTAAATTTGACTTAATTAAAAGTGGACGGCGCCACTCCCATTTTCATAAATTTTTTGAAGTATTTATTTTATGCCTCAATCTCAATGCATTCACCAAATTTTATCCTTATAGGTGTATTGTGTGCTGAGTAATCACTTTTTTTGTGTTTTCGAAAATATTGTATATATAAAAAGTTGCGTGGCTATCATCCGATTTCGCCCATTTTAAATAGCGCTCGGAGATGAGTGCCAAGGAACCCGCATACCAAATTTCATTAATATGTCTCAAAATTTACTCAAGTTATCGTGGCCTAATCAATTTCTCTTTTCGTCCTGAACATTTTGATATATATAAGTCAATATCTATCTCGATCCGTTTATGCCGTTAAGTACATCCCGTACGTTAGGCGACTAAAGTTAATATACCTTGTGTGCGTAGCACTACTAGGTATAACAAGCCTTAGTGTGCAATAATCTTTTTAGTACAATAGCACTTGCGTGTTTATGTTTATTGTTCTGTTATATATTTGTTTTAAAATAAACAGGTTTTGTAGGGAAATCCCCATATCTGAAGGAAAACTCCGTTATTACCCGCTCAAGGTCATTAGTGTTGGCCTCTGTATCCTTTTTGCTTATTTTAAACGAAAATAAGTCCAGGATAGAACCATATACATATGTATTATTGCGTAGCCTTTTAACACCATTAAGCACACAAAACAAACAATAACAGCGTTTCAAGTGCACAGCTGGGTATGTAATGTTTGTTTTACCCGAACTTAGACTTCCTTACTTGTTATATCTATTTTTGTGACGCGCGCAAGGTATATTACTTCATTCGGCATAAACGAATCGAGATATATATTTATTAATGTATATCAAAATGTTCAGGATGAAAAGTAAAATATCCTGGCAAGTAGTTAATACGCCATTGCAAAAGCGAAGTTGTATATCTTTTTTAATTTTCATACCTTTCATGAACATGAAATGTTTGTACGTATGAGAAGAAGAAGAGATAGCCCCATCAAAAAGTATACTGAAATTATCAGGGTGATGAGCAGAGTCGATGTAGCAATGTTCGTCTCTCGATGCGTCTATCTGTCTGTCCGTCTGTCTATTTGAACTCAAATACGAACTTAAAGTATTTAAATAGACCTGCGTAAATTGGGATGCCATAATAGATTACTACTAGGTATGTAATATTCGGTTCCACTCGAACTTAGACTTCCTTACTTGTTTTACTTTGTATTAGTGCTTATAAGCGCATATGAGCGTCGGGATTATTACAAACTATAAATGAAGTGGTAGCACTGCTCGTAATTTTTTACTTTTTTGTTGCATATACGAGGTGTGTTCAAAAAGTATCGCGAATTTTGAATTTTCGCTGGTTACGTATATTCGAATTTCCAATTTTTTGTGGCGTTATGTTGGTACTCATGTCTCTCACTTATGCCGACAAGCTCGGCCATTTTGAATGTTCAGTTAATTGTTGACAGCTGCTTTGCTTGTACGTGTTTTGGATCGTGGAAACCAAAGCTCAATCATCTCAATGGAAGCTGCCGCACGAACCAAGAACGAAAAAAGCGCGCCAAGTTCGGTCGAATGTGAAAGTTTTGCTGACAGTTTTCTTCGATTGCAGGGGCGTGGTGCATCATGAGTTCTTGCCACAGGGAAGAACGGTCAATAAGGAATATTACCTGCAAGTTATGCGCAATTTGCGCGAAGCAATCCGCCAGAAACGCCCGGATTTGTGGAAGAACAAAAATTGGCTTTTGCACCACGATAACGCCCCTGCTCACGCATCGTTGCTTGTGCGCGACTTTTTGGCCAAAAACAACACACTAATGATGCCGCAGCCACCGTATTCCCCAGATCTGGCCCCCTGTGACTTTTTCTTGTTCCCTAAACTGAAGAGGCCCATGAAAGGACGACGTTACGCTTCTCTTGACGAGATAAAGACGGCATCGAAGGAAGAGCTGAACAAGATACAAAAAAATGATTTTTTGAAGTGCTTCGAAGATTGGAAAAACCGTTGGCAAAAGTGTATAATATCTCATGGGGATTACTTTGAAGGGGACAAAATAGATATTCATGAATAAATAAATAATTTTTGAAAAAACACAAAATTCGCGATACTTTTTGAACACACCTCGTATATCCAATTCTTTAATAAATTAGGTTGATAACAAATTTAATTGCACTATATAAATGTTAAATCAATGACATAGTTTTTGCCCGTGAAATGGTTTGACGAAAACCACCAAATTTTGCTAAAGTTTGTTTTTGGTATAACTTTTTAATAATTGATAATATAACCTTTCCCCCGCTGGGTTATGATCCCGGAACCGATACGCTTCTTGTGCCACCCTTCGCGATATTTTTCTACGCGTTTTAGCAGTTTACGTAGGATGAAAAAAACTAACTGAAATTGTAACAAAAAAAATATTTAAGTTTCATGCTCTTGAAAACTAATATACACAAATTTGGCAAGCCCTGCATTAAAATAAAGTTTAGCAAAATCATTCCCTAGCTCCACAAAATTAAAAAGAGAGTTTTCATTATCTTCGTATGTTTTTCTTTTCTTTCATATGGTCATTCTAATCAAAATAAATAAAAATAAAAATGTCAAAAAGTTTCGCTCTCCTTGTTATTGTGTTTAATAGGTGGGCGTGATTTGTGAAATGACACCGCCGGGCGATTATTCTCTGCGTTTTTCCCGAGAAGTTTCGGTATTCTGTTCTATGCTTATGTTTGACAATAATAGTTGTGTTCGGTGAAAATAAAATTCTAAAAAATTTTATAAAATTTTAATGGAAAATGTTCGGTGACACAAAACATTTGCAGCGAGAGAGCGCATTTTGACATGTCATTGAGAGAGAGAGTTGTAATTTTCTGCTGGGGGATTCACTCAGTAAAACTTGAAAAAACAGCTAATCGCGACATAGGAAAGCAACAACAAACATTTTGAAATTTGAACTATTAACCAATCAAAAAAGCAACAGCTGTTTTGCTTGCAAGTTTTTGCTGACTGCTGTTCAGCGAAAACTTGTTACTTTTTGCGTTTCGATAAAGTTTTACGTGATTCTCACTTTACCGACAGTTCTTTGTAAGTTTTGTCACCGAACAAAGCTAATGTTTTCAATATTACCAGCATGGTTCACTAATGAGGTTGTGTCATTTCAATACATCAATTTTTTTTTTTAAAAAAGGGGAGCAATTTTTTGGGGTAGAGTCTTTCAGGAGCACTTTATTGAGCATAAAATTTCTGCATAACAACTTTTGATGTATTCGTCTCTCTTGACTGTTTACGTATACTGCTCTGCTAGGTTTAGCCTAAGGCTAGCAGAACATAAATTTTTTTTTTTTGAATGGGAGCAATTTTTTGGGGTAGGGTTTTTCTGGAGAACTTTATTGAGCACAAAATTTCTGCATAACAACTTTTGATCTTTTCGTCTCTTTTGACTTTTTACGTTTACTGCTCTGCTAGGTTTAGCCTAAAGCTAGCAGAACATCAACTTTTTTTTAAAAAAAGGGGAGCAATTTTTGGGGTAGAGTTTTTCAGGAGCACTTTATTGAGCACAAAATTTCTGCATAACAACTTTTGATGTATTCGTCTCTTTTGACTGTTTACGTATACTGCTCTGCTAGGTTTAGCCTAAAGCTAGCAGAACATCATTTTTTGGAAAAAAATAGAAGAGCACTTTTTTGGGATTAGGGCACTTAATTAGAACCTTTTGAGCACCTAATTTTCCATAAGTTAGTTTTTTGTTCTGCTGACTTTGCTCTGCTAGCTTTATTGACCTCATTTTCAAGTTGTTTTATCGCATTAAGAAACTAGTTATTTGGTTTGATTAGTGTAATGTATTCGTATATATTTATGTACGACATAAAATTAATGATGTGCACACGTTTCAGGTTAGAATCCAAGTGACTTTTATTTCATAGTGTTTTTCTTATCGTTATTCTTACATTCTATGTTTCTTACGTTCTAATGATAGACTTTCCAGATTCAATGTAAATATCTCACACACCAACCCTTCAAGATTAGGGTATATACAGAGATGTATTAAAATTGAGTGATTTAAAACGAAAATAATAATTACTCTCTAACAACTTTACCAGCCTTCCGAGACCTCAAATTACGCTTTGATGTAGCTATGTCAACATGCCGCGGAGCCTTCCACACATCCTTCCAATTCAGCATCAGTTACGTGATTTTCGGTGAACTCCGTTGCACCAGTGCCAGCATCCTCATTACCACAACCAATGTCTTTACTTGTTATTTATCTTGCATTGCTAAGTCTGTACCTCGAGTTTCTTTTGTATTATTGCGGGAGGCCATGCCGGATGGTTTGGGCCTTTTATTCCCTGATATATACAATTTGCCCTTCGTTAAACTCAGTGTTGCCTTTACCTTTGTAATTTTCAGTGCTTTTGCTTTGATTTTTTAATATAGTGTTTTTTGTCGTGGGTGGTTTCAACATTTCAAACCTAGTTTTTAACGCTCGACCAAGGAACAGTTTAGCTGGAGTTTCACCTGTTGTGCAATGAAGTGAATCCCTATAATCGAATAAAAAGCGGTTTGTAATGGTACTTAATTTGTCTTTGCGATAATTTTTGAGATTTGCGAAAATGGATTTTTTAGTACCTTTACAAAGTTTTGTGCCTGACCAGGGGCGGTAAGTACGTGCCTAATGTAATTGATTTTCAAGAATTTGCTGAAAATCAGCCGATGTGAACTGTAGTCCATTATCACTCACTATTGCGTCGACTAGTCCATTACGAGAAAATAGTTCTCTCATTGTGTTATGGTTGTAAAGTCTGAAGTGATATGGTTCGTAATAAAGACTTCAGCCCATTTGGGAAAGGAGTCGACTACTACTAATAAATACTGGCTATTGATGGGCCCCGCAAAATCAATATGTATACGCTTCCACGGAACTAATGTACATTTACTAGGACTGCTTTGCCGTTCCTGACATGCCTCACAGTTCCTAATCATGATTTCCAGGTCTTTGTCCAGTCCTGGCCACCAAACATACGAACGCGCCAGTGCTTTGGTCTTCACCATGCCGAGGTAAGCTACGTGTAGACTCTCTAAAACTGTGTGCTCTGATTTTCTCGGGACTACTACTCGATATCCCCACATTATGCAATTATTTTCAAAAGATAGTTCTGATTCCTTATTTTGAAAGGCTTTGACTTCGCCACCTTTTAGACTGTTTAGTGTTCCTCTTTGAAAGGATCGGATCACATCGAGTTACCCTAGCTATGCCTTTGAAATTGAGGCTTAAGTAATTTTTACTTTCGATGAAGTTTATATAATTGCATCAATAGTGATCATTTACAGTTATTGCTTGTGGTAGTCTAGATATGCAATCTGCATTATTCAATGTCTCTTTAATCGAAACCTAATAGGATCAGAGCCCACCTTTGTAATCTTGCAGACACCATTAAGTTAAGTCCTTTATGTTCTCCAAAGATTGTCGTTAATAGCTTATGATCTGTTCGTAAGATGAACTTGTTGCCCAAAAGATATTGGTTTAATTTAGTTACGGAGTAAATAATGGCGAGGGTTTCTTTTTCCAGTGTGCTGTATTTTAATTCGCTCTTAGAAAGAGATCTAGAAATAAATGCAACAGACTTTGTTTCCTTATTTGGGAACCTAAGAGAAAGTACTCCAGCAACTGAAGTGTTGCAGGCATCTGTGGTTAGGATTATTTCCAACTTGGGATTGAAATGTGAAAGAAATTGATCTGAAGTAATCTCCGTTTTTATAGATATATATGCTCCTTCACCTTTCTTACTCCATTCGAATTTTTTGTCATTTTTTAGAAGGTCATACAGGGGTGCCATTATTTCTGCAAACTTGTGGACGAGTTTGGAATAATAATTGGTCATTCCCGTGAAGGCGCGCAGTTCGGACACGTTTTGAGGAGCTGGCGCATTAATTATACAAGAAATATTTTCATCCAGGGTTTGAAAATGCTTAACCATTTTCAAGTATTTTAAAATTGCTTTCACTCGAGTTTTGAAAATGATTCAGCAACTAAAAATAAGCAAAGCAAACAAATTTTTTTTCATTTTACTTCAGCAGTAAGTTGAACGGAAACGAGCTTCAGCAATCAGCAGAAAAAAAACTTGAGAATTTTTCTGAGGCTTCAAGCTATTAGCTTTTTATATTTAAGTTTTTTCATTTTTCATATTATTCAGTTTTTTCACAGCCGAATTTATGTTTCGAATTACTGACTGAAAGATAGTAAAACTAAAATTTGTTTGCTTTTTTTCAGCAGCTATTTTAAAATTTCATAGGGAAACACAAATAATCGTACTGGTGCAATTCCTTCGATTGTTATATGCCTTTTTGCTATACTTACATCCGAAAGACATATGTACGGATGTGTATATGGACAAACAAAAGTAAGACGATTAACAAACGAAGTATTATTCCCTGCATAACAGATATTACGTTAGGCTTGGGATTCTAAATATAAAAACTTCTTCCAACTGAGCCTCGCATAATAAAACCGCCGTGGTGTAGAGGTAGTGTGTTGGCCTACCCCTGAAAAAAATTGGGCACTAATCTCTCAAGAGAGTTGTCCGCGATTCATTCCTTTCGTCTACAGTGGGCTATAATTGATCTGAACCCGTCCCATATGTGCATAGTTGGGATAATTCAGTTTTAATTTGTGTAGCATACTTATAGGAGTTGAAAGCAAACTTGTCCAACTGTACCCGTAAAGGAACAAATTGGATGTGTCCGACACTACCCGTTTGGCCATAAAGGGTACAATTGGTCTCTTCATAGGACATGCTCAAACAAAAGGGATCAGATCAACCCATACAGAGGGATCAAAACTGGCATTGGTCGCATACTCTTTTGCCACGCCGGTAGGCTTTATATCCTTTTTTTTTTAGGAAATAACAGCCGTGGGCGCTACTTCCTTGGGTGTTATTGCACTCCACCGTTTCTGACTCGTACGGGATCACAACTATTGATTGTGTTCTAAGGTCTCCTTTAGTTAAATCATCGTTTGCTTGTTTCTTTTTGTGTTAGCGAAACGGTCATATCGTAATGGATCTGAAAAAAGGATAAAAGCTGCACATCAGAAGGGAGTAATTGAGAAGTTACAAAAATTAACATCATATTTTACTACTACTATCTACTGAAGAAACTTCTGTAAGTAGCAACTAAACCAACAATCTTCCAAATGATTAGTCGTGTCGTTCACAAATTCCTGGCATTTATGGATCCTCATGTTCTTCAACAATTTCCATAAGCTTTGGAAAGTACATTGAATTAGAAAGCGACCGTCCCTATAACGGAAGAGCAACAAATTCGGGGGTTTCACAAGTTGCGACAACTGTGTCAGTAGAACAATTTTACTTAAACAAATTCGAAATATTGATTCGTAAGGGACCAGCATATTTTATTTAAGGTATTTCAACAAAGCATTGATTATTCGCAAATTGAAGAGCAATGGATTATTATAGAAATGAAGTTAAACGGATTGTACCTATTGTAAAATTTTTGACATCGAGAGGGCTTTCATTTCGCGGTGACAATGAAAACCTAAGATCTCTGGATAAAGGAAATTATTTGGGATGTGTAGAATTTTGCGTGAGTTCGATCCACTTATAGCAGTTCACTTAAAAAAATTTGGGAATCCTGGAAAAGGTAACATTTCCTAAGTACAATGCTTCGAGAGATATTAACCAGATTGTCGCTGATGTCCATAGAATCTGATGTGCTAAAAAGCAATGATTTTGAAGAAGTGACCAACGGTTTTGCCCATCTGAAATCTAGAAGGGTTCCTCTTCAAATAACATAGATATTTAAGCGCTAACCTATAAATGCTGAAAGAGTTCATTTTGTGGACTATATAACATTTCGTTTCATGTGATTGTTAATAAAAATAAATATTTAACTTTGTTTATCTACATTCTTTGTCTATTCTAACAAAATAGTGTTCTCTCAAAGTCATAGGGGCCCCATTATCCTAATATGCCCAGGGCCCCCAAAAGGTTAAAGACGGCCCTGCCGCAGTGGGCGTCATGGTGTGGTTTTATTATGCGAGGCTCAGTTGGAAGAAGTTTTTATATTTCGAATCCCAAGCCTTACGTTTGTTAATCGTCTTACTTTTGTTTATTTGATGTAAGTATAGCAAAAAGGCATATAACAATCGAAGGAATTGCACCAGTACGATCAGAACATTGTATAATTATTTGTATTTCCCTATGAAAATTTGAAATAGCTGCTGAAAAAAAGCCAAAAAATATTAGTTTTACTATCTTTCAGTCAGCAATTCGAAACATAAATTCGGCTGTGAAAAAACTGAGACATATGGAAAATGAAAAAACTTAAATATAAAAAGCTAATAGCTTAAAGCCTCAGCAAAATTCTCAAGTTTTTTTCTGCTGATTGCTGAAGCTCGTTTCCGTTCAACTTACTGCTGAAGTAAAATGAAAAAAAAATTTTTTTTTACTTTGCTTATTTTTAGTTGCTGAAATATTTTTGGACTATAAATGTAGGCTACAAGCAAATTTTCGAATCTGACAAAAAACTGATTTCTAGTTAAGCTAAAAATTTCAAACTTTTGCTATTTTTCAGCCAGTAATTCAAACCCTGTTTTCATCATTTTTACTCAGGCCTTTTTTATCGATATTAAATCCTAAATAGGAGATTTTTGACTTAAAAGATTAAAATTTTTTTATATTTAGTTTAAGATTTGCGCACCGTAATTTGTTTAACACAGCATTCAGGGTTTGCATGTGTGTCTTCAATCCTTGGCAAAGGATATTTGAAATTTTCTAAAAACTTATTAGTTGTGACTAAAGAATCTGCACATACTCGGATGTCTCCATCAGATTTTAGAATAGGAACCAAAAGGGGTCCCCATTCGGAATTGTCAACTTGCTCTAACATACCCTGATTTACTAACTCTTTTTACTTCATTTCAATTTTATCTTTGCACGCTAAAGGTACAGAGTTAGTAGTTTTAAAAATGCTGGATTTGCATTGCTACTTAGTTTTAAGGAAACTTTCTCGCCATTAAAGGCACCGAGATTGCTACTAAATACATCAGAATATTCTTCCTTGATTAAGTTCGCAATATTACTGTAATCACTACACGGGTACACTGAATTAACTTGAACAAGGTTAAAGCCAAATGCTCTTAAAAAGTAACGTCCTAACAACGGGGGATTTTCCGTCTTGGTCACAACAACCCCAATAGTCTTCACATTTTCATTATGCCTTATCAATGCATCAATCTCACCCAATGTTAAAATTCGCTGACGACTGTAATCCACATACGGCACCTTAGATTTTTTTAATGTACATTTCCCTTTGATTTGTTGATAAAGTGATGCCCCCGTGTCACATGCTGCTTTTTACACCATTAATTATGACTGATAGTATGTAGGTTCCGATCGCAGTATTTGTACTCTGAACACTAAAAATGGATTGAGAAAATGCACAATCGGTATCAATATATATATTAAATTATCTGAGTCCGATACACAGTTCACCGTATTGCACTTATTTTGTCTGCTTCTGCATACTGATGCCAAGTGTCCAACTTTGTTGCATTTGTGATATTTACTTTATCGATATTTACAAGCTACGGCTTCATGGTTTCGCCAACCACAGTGACAACATGGTTTCTTTTTGTCAGGATTATTTTTCCCATTATTTGCATTGACTGCTGTTTTGTTCTTGTTGATGCTGCTACGCGTTGCTTGCTATCTTGAATGCGCGGACCTCTTCACATAATTTACTGCATCGTCCTCGTGTGCTGCCATTTTCTTTTGCAAAGTACGAGAGGCTAATCTTGTTTCAATAATCATCGCCTTCTTCAATGCTTGTTCTATCGTTAACTTTTCATTCTCCTCGCAAATTTGTTCAAAAATTTCAACAGGTATACCCACGCGTCTAAGTTTGACCCAAACTTGCAGTGAAGGGCCAATTTGCTCACTCCAGCATACGACGTGGCAACGGTTTCCTCATCAATTTCTACATGCTACGAAGAATTTTCGACGTTCATGGAAAATCATTGTGGGCGGTGTAAATTGAGTGTGTATCATTTCGCGTAACTCTTTGTACGCTTTACCTAGATGACGGGCTATTGGGGCTGCACAAACTATGTATTACATTGTATGCATCCGACCCAATTGACTTCAATAAAATCGCCTTTTTTGCATTGTCATCGGCGCACTTAACCTCTCAAAAGTGGACTTCCAAGCGTTCCTTCCATATGTCTCATGACATTTGCGTCGGTGAGAACTCCGGAATACTTGTTGGCTGGAACAGAATGATGTTTGCACTTGTGGTATCATTGCTTGGATTTAAGGCCATCCTCGACTGTGTAATGTATTCGTATATATTTATGTACGATATACACACATTTCACGATGTGCACACTTTTCAGGTTAGAACGATGATCCAACTACAACAGGTCGTAGCAGCTCGACAAACATACAAACACACAAAAATTTTCCATGTATTTGGTTTTTGTAATTTGTGAGTTTAACGTCAAAATCGTACTGAGAAATGAGTGTAATGTCAAAATTCGAGCCAAAAGTAAAAATCAGCTGCTCTATTAACTCGACCTGTATTATTGGATCATGGTTAGAATCCAAGTGAATTTTACTTCATTCTGTTTTTTATCCTTATTCTTACATTTTATGTTTCTTATGTTCTAATGCTCGAGTTGCCAGATTCAATGTAAATATCTCACAATTAGGATCCCATTCGAAATTTGGTCTATCCATTCATGCGCAGGCGACGTAGTTTGCTCATATTAGAAAAGCCCCATTTTATAATGATGAATGTTGCTACTTACTTCGAAGCATCTATAGCATTTGGGAGTTCTGAAGATAGCCGAACGCCAAAATCGTTTTACACCGAAAAAAATTTTACAAACGATAATAAAAATTTTCAGATAGAATACTTTAAAAGATTTGGAATGCAAGCAAGTTAAAGTATAACTATCCTTCACCCCATGGAAATTTATAACTTTTGAAAATTTTTACATTTCTTTTGATATTAGGGATATCCACCATTATCGGACTTCTTTATTGGATTTGGGATTCGGTCCCACCGTTTATGTTATATTCATATGTATTTGTTATACCTAGTAGTGCTACGCACACAAGGTATATTAACTTTAGTCGCCTAACGGCAGTACGGAACGGCATAAATGGATCGAGATAGATATTGACTTATGTATATCAAAATGTTCAAGACGAAAAGAGAAATTGATTAAGTCATGTCCGTCCGTCCGTCTGTGAACACGATAACTTGAGTAAATTTTGAGATATCTTAATGAAATTTGGTATGCGGGTGCCTTGGCACTCATCTCCGAGCGCTATTTAAAATGGGCGAAATCGCCTGATAGCCAAGCACACTTTTTATATATACTTACAATATTTTCGAAAACACAAAAAAAGTGATTACTCAGTCCATAATACACCTATAAGGATAAAACACATATAATATATACATGGAGATTAAGCCATTAAATCAATGTTTCAATAAATTTTTGAAAATGGGCGTGGACCGCCCACTTTTGGTTAAGTCAAATCTAGAAATGTTATTAATCATAAATCAAACACCGTTCAATATATCGAAACGAAATTCAGCACGCTGGTTTTCAGGTGTGCAAGGAATGGTCGAGGAAAAACTGGGCGAAATCGGCTAATGCCCACTTTTATATGAAAGATTTTGAAGAGGATCTTGGATATATTAAATAGGCAATAACTTTGCATAAAATAGCTTTACATCATTTATATTTCACTTTTAAAGTTTCCGTAAACTAAGAAATCCAAAAAATAAAAATTTTCCCATAATTCCGCCAAAAATGTATTTGTCGAAACGAAATTTGGTGATAATGTTCAATATATTAAGGTAACTGTTTGTTGAAAAAATGGGCGAAATCGGTTCATGTTCCCGCCCAGTTTTTTAACGTAGTTCTGAAAATTTTTTTTGTCAAATTTAAAAAGCGATATTTCTACAACTAAGCAAGTTATATCAATCAGATTTTGCACACATAATCAGCTTTTGAGGAAAACTCGACCGCAAAAAAGTTTGGTCAATTTTAAAGAAGTAGGCGTGGCGCCGGCCACTTTTCAGCATAAAATTTCTGCTACTTTCAAAAGCAATCGCTTATAATTCAATCTTGATATTTCAATGAAAATTGGTCGGCTGCTTCTCAATAGTATGTACTATACTCCTACCAAAAATTAGCCAAATCGAAAAACACACAAGCAAAATATCCGGGCACGTAGTTAATAGCCCACTGCAATAGCGAAGTTATATGTCTTTTTTCATTTTCATAAATTTCATAAACATTAAATGTATGTAAGTATGAGAAGATGAAGAGAAAAGTTCACTAAAATGAGTCGATTTAGCCATTTCCGTCTCTCCGTCCGTCTGTCTGTCTGTCCGTCTGTCTATTTGAACGCAAACTAGTCTCTCAGTATAACAAAAGAATGCTGAAATTCGTTGTTTCTCTCTCTATGGCGCGATATACAACAGGTATATCATCATAAACCTCCTAAGAGATTTTTGCGCCAAGCTTCTCTTCCAATTTGTGGTGTGCCGATTTGAATTTTCCCTACAAATTGGTGGGACCTACAGTTTTTTGCCGACTCCGAACGGCATCTACAAAGGAGACGAATTTTTGCTGAGAAGCCTGTCATGGCAGAAATACACTCGGAGAGTTTGCCAAACCACTGCCGAGGGGCGACCCCGTTTTGAAAAACTTGTTTCAAATCACTTTTGATGTTACCTGTACCAGGGCTCGAACCATGGACATTCGGTGTGGTAGGCCGGCAACACTACCTTCACACCACGGCGTTGATTGCTTTCGCTAATTTATAATATACTAGCCTTGCGCCCAAGTATCCTCTGGGTAACCACCGAACACCCGTTTGGTGGTGAGCTGAACGTGAGAAGGCGACAACCTGGTAAGGCCACTCCGACATAATCGGTTTAAGGGCTTGCTGGGGGTTCAAACAGCAGCGTCTGATCACCAGGTGGTGCGGCTGCAAGCGGGCGTCTGTCTTGGATCAAGCGGCTCGCTATACAAACGTGTAATAGAATTCAACCTCCCGTGAAACGGGTTGTGCGTTGGGTTTGGGACCCACCACATAAAACAACGTTCCAATGAAATTCAACAACAAAGCCTCGGATATGAGAACCCCTTTTTTAGATGACAACACCCGCAAACGAAATAAGGATTATGAGATAAGGGCATGTACCTGGAATGTCCGGTCCCTTAATGGGGAAGGTGCCGCTGCCCGGCTGGTTGAGGTCCTGAGGAAAGCAAAAGCTGACATCACCGCCATACAAGAGATGCGATGGACCGGGCGAGGAAACACGATCAAAACACCTTGCAACATCTACTGGAGTGGGCATGAAGACAAGCGCAGATTCGGCGTGGGATTTGTGGTGGGAGAGAGACTCCGTCACCGAGTACTGTCGTTCACACCCGTGAACGAGCGTCTCGCTGCAATCCGCATAAAAGTACGATTTTTCACCATATCGTTTATCTGCGGTCATGCACCGACGGAAGAGAAGGACGACGTGGAAAAGGATGCATTCTACGAGCGCCTGGAAGAAGCATACGAGCGCTGCCCCCGTCATGATATCAAAGTCGTGCTTGGCGACTTTAACGCCAGGGTGGGTAAGGAGGGTGGCGGCCGATTTGTAGGGAAAATTCAAAATCGGCACACCACAAATTGGAAGAGAAGCTTGGCGCAAAAATCTCTTAGGAGATTTATGATGATATACCTGTTGTATATCGCGCCATAGAGAGAGGGTAAGGAGGGTGTATTTGGCCCCACTGTCGGGAAGTTCAGTCTCCACGATCAGACTTCGCCAAATGGATTCAGGCTGATCGACTTCGCCGGTGCCCGAAACAGGGTCATATCCAGCACTAGGTTTATGCACAAGAAGATCCATCAGGCTACATGGCTGTCCCCCGATCGAAAAACACAATACGAGGACCTAACATCGACTCTGATCACTACCTAGTAGCAGCCAAGATTCGAACTCGCCTCTGTACGACAAAACAGGTGCAACAAAAAACGCAGGGAAAGCTGGACGTCGAAAAGCTGCAATCGCAACAGACCGCCAATTATTTCGCAGATCGCCTCTCACACCTGCTCTCCGAGAGCACTATTCAACCTAGTGGAATGCATGAGCAGTGGGATCATATCTCAGGAGCACTCCGTACCGCAGCCGAAGAAGTAATTGGATTCCGGCGAACGCGAAGAAACAACTGGTATGATGATGAAGAGTGCCGCGCTGCAACGAAAAGAAAGGACGAAGCCTACAAGGCAACGCTGAGATCGAATGCAACGAGGAGTGTGTGTGAACACTACCGCGAGTTGAAGAGGGAAGCTAGGCGGCTTTTCCGGGCGAAAAAAAGAGAGGCAGAAAAGCGTGAAATAAAGGAGCTTGAGATGCTGGCCAACGGGAATAATGCCCGAAAATTCTATCAAAATATTCGGCGAATGACAGACGGTTTCAAACCCGTGGCAAACTCCTGTAAGAATGAGAACGGCGACCTGGTGACCGATGTTCAGAGAACACTCAGAATATGGAGGGATCACTTCTCTGCCCTTTTAAATGGAGAAACTGAGCAAGAAACCAGAGAAGTTGCCGAACCCGAGCCCACAATCGAAGATGATAGAATTGACGTTCCACAACCCGACTATAATGAGGTGCGAATAGCAATATCCCGATTGAAAAACAATAAAACAGCTGGCGCTGAATGTTTGCCTGCTGAGCTAATCAAACACGGAGGCGAGGAGCTGGTAAGGCGCATGCATCAGCTTCTATGCAGAATTTGGTCGGATGAATGCATGCCTGAAGATTGGAATCTAAGTGTTCTCTGCCCAATCCACAAGAAGGGCGATCCTGCAAACTGCGCCAACTATCGCGGAATCAGCCTTTTAAATATCGCATATTAGGTCCTATCAAGCGTATTGTGCGAAAGACTGAAGCCTGATGTGAACAGACTGATTGGACCTTATCAGTGTGGCTTCAGACCTGGTAAATCTACCATCGACCAGATTTTTACAATACGCCAAATCTTGGAAAAAACCCGTGAAAAAAGAATCGACACGCATCATCTCTTTGTTGATTTTAAAGCCGCTTTCGATAGCACGAAAAGGAGCTGCCTATATGCCGCTATGTCTGAATTTGGTTTCCCCGCAAAACTTAGACGGCTATGCAAAATGACCATGAGCAACACCGCCAGCTCGGTCAGAATTGGGAAGTACCTCTCCGAGCCGTTCGAAACTAAACGAGGTTTCAGACAGGGTGACCCCCTATCGTGCGATTTCTTTAATTTAATGCTGGAGAAAATAATACAAGCTGCAGAACTTAACCGCGCTGGAACAATATTTTATAAAAGCGTGCAACTGTTGGCATATGCTGACGATATTGATATCATTGGCCTTAACAACCGCGCTGTAACTTCTGCTTACTCCAAATTAGAAAAAGAAGCGGAGAAAATGGGATTGGTGGTGAACGAGGGCAAAACGAAGTACCTTCTGTCATCATGCAAAGAGTCAGCGCATTCGCGCCTTGGCAACCAAGCCACTGTTGGCAGCAATAATTTCGAAATAGTAAAGGACTTCGTTTACCTGGGAACCAGCATTAACACCAACAATAATGTTAGCCTAGAAATCCGACGAAGAATTACTCTTGCAAACAAATGCTACTTCGGACTGAGTAGGCAATTGAAAAGTAAAGTCCTCTCTCGACGAACGAAAATAACACTCTACAAGTCACTCATCGCACCCGTCCTGCTATATGGTGCAGAAGCGTGGACACTAACAACATCTGATGAGGCGGCTCTTGGAGTATTCGAGAGAAAGGTTCTTCGAAAGATTTGTGGACCTCTACGCGTTGGCGACGGCGAGTACCGAAGAAGATTTAATGATGAGCTGTATGAACTTTACGCAGACGCCGACATAGTTCAGCGAATTAAAACACAGCGGCTTCGCTGGCTAGGCCACGTAGTGCGAATGAGCGAAGATGCTCCAGCCCAGAAGGTATTCTTATCGGCACCCGCCGGTGGAAGCAGAGGAAGAGGGAGACCACCACTCCGATGGAAGGACCAAGTGGAGACCGATTTGCGATCCCGCGGTGTTTCCAATTGGTGCCAGTTGGCGCAACGAAGAAACGACTGGCGAGCTATGTTGGACGGTCAAAATCGCCCAGGCGGTTAGATGACCATTTAAAGAAGAAAGAAGCAAACCCGGTAGAAGGTGTTTTGACATTTTGATACATGGAATACATTTATATTTAAAATGTCATTAACTTGAACCAAATAAACTCCTAACTACGAGTATACCGAACTGCAGCTTTATATAACTTGGGGGCTTTTCCAAAAGCTATATACAGACTGTGTCGTGCCCAGCGAACTCCTGAACCTATCGTGAAAGTTCAAGGGCAAAACAAAACACAGAGTATGTAGGCGTGGCACCGCCCACTTTTCCAAAATTATTTAGATATTGACTAAGGGACCCATATATCAAATAATAATAGACCAAAAAAGTTCGGAGTTATGAGAAATTGAAACTTTATATAATCTGCGGGCGTGCCTCCGCCCACTTTTGATTAAGTCAAGTTAAAAAATAATATTAATCATAAATCAGACACCGTTCAAGATATCGAAACTAAATTTAGCCACATATTTAGATTAATACAAGGCACGTTCCGGAAAAATGTTGGCGAAATCGGTTAAGGTCCACGCCCACGTTTATACAAAAGATTTTGAAAGGGATCATAGATATATTTAATAGGTAATAACTTTGCGTACAAAAGCTTTATATCATTTCTATTTCACTTTTAAAGCATCCGTGAACGCAGAAAGTCGAAAAGTATAAATTTTCGAAAAATTTCTGTCTCTCCGTGCGTCTGTCTGTCTATTTGAACGCAAATTTTTCAAACCTAAATGTACATGTGTTGGTATTTTGAAAAAATGTGGTGAGCAGTTGTTGGTAGGGAAGCAATTTATATACAAATAAATTAACGGCGGCCGCCGTGGTGTGGCGGTAGGGTTGCCGGCCAACCGCACCGAAGATCCTAGGCCTGGGACAGGTAACATCGAAAGTGGTTTGGGTCGCCCCTCGGCAAACTCTCAGCAAAAACTCATCTGCTTTGTAGACAAAAATCTTGTAGGTAAAAATTCAAAATGGCATACCACAAATTGGAAGGGAAGCTCGGCGCAAAAACTCTTAGGTGGCTTATGATGATATACTTGTTGTATATCGCACCATACATTTATGTTTTTTTTAAATTAATTTACCCCTCAAAACTCATAACAGACGTGTTTTTATTGAAAACAATCAGCTGGCTTTATAATCCGAACTGAGAAGTATTAAAATATACCTGCGTAAATTGGTATCCACAATAGATCACTAATACAAGGTGGCGCAAAAGTAAGCTTCCGATGTTAAGCATATCGGTTGTGGCACGTGCAGTGTGTGCTGTTGCACCGTCTTGTTGGAACCACATGTTTTCCAATCCCACTTCATCAAGGGGCGGCAAAAAGAACTCGTTGATCATTGCTCTGTAGCGCTCACCATTCACAGTAACCGTTTGGCCCCGACCGATTTTTGGTCAAATAAATAGTCAGCAATATTCCGCGTTCTGAAGCAGTGTAGCGTAACATTGTTTATTAACGTGTATTTCGCATGTGTTTACGACACAAATGTCAAAACAGAACTGACTTTAGGGGCCAATCGCAAAATTTATAGCATTTTCTGATAGGAGGATTACTTTTGCGCAGTAACCGTTTTTCACCGACCGATTATTGGTCAAATAAATAGTCAGCAATATTCCGCGTTCTGGAGCAGTGTAGCGTAACATTGTTTATTAACGTGTATTTCGCATGTGTATACTACACAAATGTCAAAACAGAACTGACTCTAGGGGCCAATCGCAAAATTTATAGCATTTTCTGATAGGAGGATTACTTTTGCGCCACCTTGTAGGTATGTAATGTTCTGTTCCACCCGAACTTAGACTTCCTTACTTGTTTATTGTCGTTTTTTTGCGGTCGAGTGTAGTTTTTTTAAAAGTACATTTTTAAGGGATTACTTAGGAAGTTTCAAAAACCATTTGAGCGAAAAACATAAGCGTAAGGAACGAAACCTCAGCAATAACCCAGCTAACTAAAAAAATTTAAATTTCTCTTGAAATAAGTGAGAACGACGTACGCAATATACATATGTGCGAATTTTGTTGTGGAGTGCGGCGTAGCGTTGATATTTTTCAATACTATGACGAATTCGATGAGTCTTCGACTATTGATCCTGGGTTCGATCACTATAGAGTCAAATAAACACACTCACAGATAATGTAACTAATAGCTAATTTTATTTACTAGTAATAAACGCAATACAAATTTAAGAGTTTGGTAACTTCACAGTAGTTCACTGTTCAACGCTTAAAAATAAACTGATCAACCTGCCTTGCTTGCTCACTGCCTTATATAGTCCAACAGGGTGCTTCCCTACGCACCGAGAACTTTCTTGGTTGTTTGCTCTTCGTGTTCTCGAAGGGTCGGTGTTATTTATTGGCATCTCGTCTTTGCATCGTATTCGCAAGCATTCGCTCGATCTCTCCTCCTCTTGCTTGGTACATGCTTGCATGCACAAGCATATCCTTCGTTATCTCTGTTTTGTTTAACTTGTGGTGGGTGCGTTATTGAGTTAGTTAGAACAGTCGCCACACTGCCCTCCACCTCAAACACATTGCCCGAACCAAACGCAGCTAGCCTTTCTAGGTGGACCATTTTCATCTTATTCCTTCCCATAATTTGTATGCGATATACCACATCTTTGATTCGTTTTATGACTTTGTATGGGCCTTCCCAGTTACATTGTAGTTTTGGGGACAAACCTTTCTTACGCTGTGGGTTGTATAGCAGCACTAAATCTCCTTCTATAAAACTTTCCGAATTTATTGCTTTGTCGTACCTCGCCTTCATCTTATCGCTCACGATCTTAGTCCGTTGTCTCACAAGGTCGTGTATTTCTCTCATTTCCTCTTCCAAGATGCTTGTGGATCTCCCAGCATTTATTCCTGCATTAGCGTTTATTCCAAACTTCAAGTCAGCCGACAACCGGAGATCATTCCCAAAAATAGCTTTGCAGGCGTCTGATCTTTTGTCCCATGTACTGAAGATCGATATGCCATCAGGAACAAAGATATATGAGTATCCCAATCTTTCTGGAACTTATCCACTACTTTTCTTAGGTGTTCCTCCAAGGTTCTATTGAATCGTTCAACCATGCCATCTGACCGAGGATACAGTGCAGTTGTTCGAGTTTTCCGAATGCCCAATGTCTTGCACATTTCCTGGAACACAGCTGATTCGAAATTCCTACCTTGGTCAGAGTGTAGCTTCATCGGTGCACCAAACCTCGATACCCAACTATTAATGAGCACTTCTGCTACCTTTTCTGCCATTTGCTGAAATAGTCCATAACTGCTAGTACATATTTGTTTCCGGATTTGGTAGTAGGAAATGGGACAGCTACATCCATTCTTTCAAAGGGTGCTCTTGAGTTATACTGTTTCATCTGTCCATCGCTTCTCGATTTGGTTATGGTTTGCTTTCAATTGATAGTCATTTTTATTTGGTTCAATGCGGTTGGTTGGGTGACAGTTTTGATTCACCTTCCGGTTTGACGTTTAGCTACGGGAAAGTGCGTGATTTTTGCTGAAGTGGCAGCACAAATATTCCCATAGAATGGAAAAGGCACCAATAACGGAACTTTTAATTTCCAGACAAACAAGTGTTTGGTGTGTTCTTGGTGTGCCTAGAGTTAAATTGCGGGTAACCCCAGGGCCCGAAAGTGTCAGAAAAAAAAGGGAAATGGGCAATTGGCATCAAAAAGGGGTTTCCCTTTTTAGGATGAATTCAAAGTATTAATGTTGGTGAAAGTGCACAAAGTATGTACGGAATAAACAATGCGTTTTTTGTAATGCAATATCTCGAAAACCAAAACCCAATAAATTGTAAAACCACCAAAGTGAAAGATACGCCCCCAAAATGCCAAATTGTCCAGGGTGGGAGACACATGGAATCCCGTCCTGATCCCTGACCTTAACACAGCTGACATCAAATTTTCAAGCGAATGCGAGTAAAACTAGGTATATTGCCAGAATACATTTTAGCAGCAAATGGCAATCCATTATTAGTCAACGTGTAAAGTATGGTATAATTAGACTTAAATGTGCTTTATCAACGAAACCTGTAGATCGGAATATTGTGTCAATGGCTAGGTCGGATGGGGAGCTCCAGGTGTCTCCTATTCCAAACCCAGTAACGTGGGGTCCCGCGGACCACCAAGTGAACACAACAAACGCATGGTCTAGAACCTTCCTAATTTTGCGCGCCAACAAAAACGTGCCTTCAGGGTTCGGACTTGATCAAAATTGCAGTAATTTTAATACCTACTGCACTTTACCAAAATCTACTAAGCTTTATGCTCCCTTCTAATAGTGGCATAATCTGATTTATTTTGATAAGTGATGCTTTTTCTTAACTATAAACTCTTCTATGAAGTCATTCAACAGTACAAATATTCTTGCATTTTATTTTGTCCCATTCAATAAAAAATAGCCACTGAGTGAAATAGCATTAAAAGTAAGAGTACTAAAATAATTTTTATTTATGCCTCAAATCAAAGCGTAATTACAGTACTTTGTGTTTTAAGTAATTCCTACAGGGCGATACTCATTAAATCAACTATGAAAAAGCAAAGTCATATCTTCAACTTTAGTTTCAATAATATATATTATCCTTTTACGAAGTTCGGTAGTAGTAAAAAGGTATTTAAAATAAAAGTAAAAGTCCGAGCCCTGATGGCAACCACCAACCCGAGTGGCAACAATCATGCCACGCCAGACTGGGTAACTGAACTTTTCCATTGGGCAGTCGCCGTTGATTGACGATTTTCACCCTAGCGACGTCGCAGGCACTCAAATGGATTCAAAGTAACATCGATTTTGGTATGAACGGTCGTGTGCGCGTGAATAAAACAAAATACAAAAGTTAATCCAAAACGTGGTTCCGATGACCTAAAACAATTACAATAAATGAAAGAAAGTGACAAAAGTGTTTACTTTTTAAAAAAAGCAAAGTCTATAAGTATCGTTCAAAATATATAAAAACTAAAATATTTCATTTTCACTTGCACTGACAAAAAAAGGATTTTCAGAAGCGAGACAATAAATGAGTAAAATGCAAGCGATTGTAAGGTTTAAATTATGAAATGAAAATAAATTTTGTAAAACAAGTGAATTGAATAAAAAAAGAAGAAAAAGCGAAAAACAAAATTGCGGTGAGGTGGTGCTTCATAGGCCCAGAGAACAGTAGTGAAAACGGAACGTCTTGATCAAAACGCATCAACGCCCACCGCACGCCGGCAACAATAAGACCGGAAACCACAACGCGCCACTGAGTTCGCGGTAACAACAAAACCGGCATTGACAATCAGCATTGACATCAGCAGGGGCCGCCCTCCTCTAGGCCCACTGCACAACCACCCGGATCGACCACCACGACACCAGCAGTGACAACAAAACCGGTAACAACAACCACCGGTAACAACACTACCAGCAGTGACATTGGCCGGGGCCGCCCTTACATAGGCCCCCGCACTAGCATCAGCAACAACAACAGTAACCAGCAGTGACAACAGCGAGGGCCATCCTATTATAGGCCCGTCGCACCACCAGCAACAACAACATAACCAGCAGAGACAACAACCACAGTAGCGCCCCACCAACGGCCTACTTCAACCCGGTGAGACCTATCCAATATAATTTATTTAATAATGGGTCATATTAATAGAACAGGAGCAATTCCTTATATGTAAGAAAAGAAAAGTAAAATTAATATAATTAAGGTTGTATTAGAGTGAGTAACAGGAACTGAGTTAGAAAAGAAAAATTATTTTAAAATTAAAATTATAAATAAGTTCGTAAAATAAGGTACCCTACATAAACTTAACATTAGATTGTTGCTATATATTAAAATTATAAAATGAAATCATAAATGCTAAGGAAGATAGAAAAAAAAATGTATTTAGTTTAAATACTTAAGACTAAACTAAAATGAAAAGAAACCAAGGTAATTTAGCTGGAAGGTAGAAATTTTCTAAAGTTAGGTTAGAGAGGGAAATACTTTTTTTTGTAAAAAGAAAACAAAAAAATATAACAAATGAAAGAAATACTTTTATTTTTATCTTTTAAATTGTTTCAAAAGGGAATAGCTAAATAAAACGATAAAAATTATAACAAAACTAAAGGCCACAAATAATATAGCAACAGAATATAACAATACCAAATGAATAAGCTATACTTAAAGACTAATGAACATATAAAAACAAATTATACAAATAAATAAATACGATGATCACAATAAAATAAAAGGAAAATAAAATATAGTTATAGAGATTAAACAGGAGTGTAGGTTTCAAAGAAAAGAAAAGAAAGATTGATCAAAATTAATAAAATACATAGGTAAAGTAACTAAATACTCGTAGTATGTAATTGTATGTTTATGAAAATGAATTATAAATAAATTATAATTAATATGGGAATGCTGACTTCCTTAATTATTTAGAAGGCATATAGGATTTTGGTAAGGGGCCATCGGGATTAGGTTTGGTGCAGCGATGGCCATGGACGAGGGTGGGTCAGCACCAGGGCGTCGCAACAACACCCGCGGCGAACCCTTATATTGTTCGGGCTTTTTTTTTTATTTTTCCTTTTTCAGCATGGTAACCGGTCATTTCCGGTTCGTTTAAAATTTCAGGGTTTTTTTTCGTTAGTTTAAATTTATCAGTTTTTTTTCTGTCGTTTATTTCTGTTTTAATTTTCGTTTACATTTTCAGTTATTTTTGAATTTTAAGTTTCCTTTTGTTAGCAGAGTAAAAGACACGACGTTGTAACTCAATGTGTGGTTTATTAAGAACTGATGAAAAGCTTAGAGCTAACAATGGTTGAAAGAATAATATGAAATGTAACTGAAGTTACACTGAGAGAAATATTTTGTATTAGATTTTAACACTCCTCCTTAATACAATATATTTACTCTTTTTTCGAAAATATATATGTATGTAATTGTAAATTTTACGTTTCAAATATTAGATTTAAATAAAAATTTTTTGTTTGTTAGTAAATACCCATTTCTTTAACAAATTTTTCATGTTTAATTTTTTGTAAGTTTTTAGTTAATACATCAGCAATCATGTTGTTAGTACATACATACTTCAAATTTATTTTATTGGCTTTGTACATCTCTCGTATGTGATGATACCTGACATCTATGTGCTTGCTTCTTGCGTGGTATATTGGATTACGAACGAGATGCTGTGCGCTTTGGTTGTCACAGTTGATTGTCATCGGGCCGGATAGCTCAAAACCTATTTCACGTAGTAGCTTACGTAAATATTCGGCTTCCTTCGCAGCTGTGGATAAGCCCACATACTCGGCTTCGGTGCTACTCAATGCAACGATATTTTGTTTTTGTGATTGCCACGAAAAAACACAATTCGCAGCGACAAACGCATACCCCGTGAACGATTTTCTATCAGAGCTATCGCCAGCCCAGTCGGCATCGACATAACCTTCGATGAGTGCGCCGGATTTTTCATAGTGTAACTTGTAGGATGCCGTCTGCTTCAAATATCGTAAAATATGCTTCAATGCTGCTTCATGTTCACCATGAGGGTCTACGTTGCATTGTGATAGTTTTGTTACCGAATGTAAAATGTCCGGTCTCGTTGATAATCCCAAATACATGAGGGCACCCACTAAAGATTGGTATTTGGTAGCATTGGCTCTGTTGCAAGAGTCGCTTTCACAATGTACTTGGAAACTCGGCGGTAAAGGTGTTACAGTTGTGCTGCAACTTTCCATGTTATACTGTTTCAGCAATGATTCAATATATTGACGTTGACATAAAGTTACAGCTCCTGTGGAGCCTTTACGATCGACTTCTATGCCCAGGAAATGCTTTAAGGGACCACCGTCGACAACTTCAAAATGTTTGCCTTTAAATCGTCGAGTTCTTGTCTGGAAGAGCTAGCAAACAATATGTCGTCGACGTACACTGCTATGATATTGTACGTTTTTGTTCCATGCTTAGTATATACGCATGGCTCGGTCTCACCTGGTTTAAATCCCATTGTACGAAGTACTCCATCGAGTCGTTTGTTCCACTCACGACCGCTTTGCTTCAACCCGTAAAGTGCTTTGTGTAACTTGAGTACATGATGTGGAAACTCTTCATTGACGAAGCCCTCTGGTTGCTGCATGGACACAGTCTCATTCAATTCGCCATTCAAATAGGCTGACGATACGTCCATCTGATCCATGTATAATTCATATTCTGTTGCCAAAGCAATAATTAATCTGATTGTGGCGTATCGAACTACTGGAGAAAATGTCTCGCTGAAGTTCACACCTTCAACCTGGCTACACCCTTTTGCCACTAACCGGGATTTAAACCTCTCAATATCGCCCTTTTCGTTCTTTTTAACATTAAAAACCCAACGACATCCAATCGCCTTATCGCCTTTTGGCAGCTCAACCAATGACCAAGTTTTATTTGCAACCAATGCTTTATACTCCTCCTTCATAGATGCTCTCCATTCATCAGCATCTCTGCTATTTAACGCTTCAGTCGCCGTTTCTGGTTTCACGTCTTTTTGCATCAGAACGCTTACTGTATTAAAACGCTTTCTTGGACGCGTTTACCTGTACGTTCTAATCTAGGCCTACCATCTAATCTAGGCCTACCAGGCGCTCTGTTTTCGTTTTTAACAAACACCTTATCATCGGAATAGACTTTCGCACGTACAGCATCGTCTTTTGCCTTGATTGCACGAATTTCACATTCACTTAAATTTTCACGTTGTAGTTCTGCATTTTGTTTTTCTTCATGTTGTTTATGATTATGTTCTTTATGCTGTTGCTCAGCTTCACAGCTTACCAAAACTTGCGACGGTTTCATCAAATGCTCGAAAAAAATTACAGTACTATTTTCGACTAAACGATAAGCTTTAGACTGCTCTGAGTAGCCAACAAAAATCATCTCTTTTCCCTTTGCCCGAAATTTGTGCTTCTCAGTTTTATCTAGCGCTATAGCAGGACAACCGAAAATCCTGAAGTGCGACACTGATGGCATTCTTTTAAACCATATTTCGAATGGTGTTTTATTTACTAGAGCTTTCGACACTGACCTGTTACGTATGTATGCTGCTGTCGTGATGGCTTCCGCCCAAAATGCTTCGTCCAATCCCGAATACAACAGCATACTCCTAGCCATTTCCACCAATGTTCGGTTCGCGCGCTCTGCTACGCCGTTTTGTTGTGGCGTGTATGGCACAGTTGTTTGCCTCTTTATGCCACTTTCAGCTAAAAACTTATCAAACGTTTGGTTCACAAATTCTCGCCCATTATCAGTCCTCAACAGTTTTATTTTACTTTCAGTTTCAAGCTCTACAGACATTTTAAACGATTTAAACGCGTCAAATACGTCCGCTTTACTTTTCAACAAACGTATATGTATGTATCGCGACTTGTCGTCTATGAACGTAACAAAGTATTGATAGCCTGCAAATGATTTTTTGTTCATAGGGCCGCAAACATCACTATGAATAATTTCTAATAGCTTATTCGTTTTATGTTCACTCGAGTCAAACGGCTTTACACATATTTTACTTTCAGCACATGTTTTGCAAGGGTCATTGTTGTTGCATTCGCTTAAATTAAGTCCATGCACAATACTTTTGCTTGACATCTCTTTCAGTGCTGCGATGTGTATATGGCCAAACCGATTATGCCATCTCATTATGTCGTTTTCTTTGTTTTTTATTGAATTGCATTTAAACTTATTATCCGCAGAAATGCATTTGCTCTCATTATCCGATTGACATTCAAAAATGTAAAGGTCGTTTAATCGCTCTGCTTTGAGTATAACACGTCCACTTTTGTCGCTTATAACCGCACCAGAATCGGAAAACTCCACTTTGCTTTTTCCTGAGGCAATGCGACTTACAGACAAAAATTATGCTGAAGCGCCGGTATATAAAGTACGTTCTCTGCTGTAATTGTCTTTCCTTCTACCTTTATGCGTATTTCACCGCGACCGCGCGCTTCCACTGTATTGTTGTCGGCTAACCATACCTTTTCGACAACAGGAGAAAAAGAAGTGAAAAACTGTCTCTCACAACACATGTGTGTTGTTGCTCCGCTGTCTAGGCACCACGAACTTCGCTTCAAAGTACAACTTTTTGCTGTTGCTGCTCCAACTAAAATTGAAAGTTTGAAGTCTTTCGATTTATCATAATCTTTGCTGTCTCTTTTCTTCTTTTTGCATTCAAATGCATAATGTCCACGCTGCCCGCAATTATAACACTTTATGTTTTTCTTATCTCTTTTGTGATAATTGCCACCGCTATTTTCTCTTTGATCATTTGACTTCTTTGACCTTCCGGCATAGTAAGCCATGTTACCGGGACTGGAATCACCCTTTTCCAATCGTCGCTCACCTTCTTCCACTAATTTGACCTTCAATGTGTTAAAGGCTGGAAACGATTCCTGCGCCTCAATCGCAACGACGAAATTGTCATATGCCTCTGGCAAACTCGACAACAAAATTATGCACAAAATCTCGTCTGTCAAAGTGGTGTCAACTTGAGCAAGTCTTTCTACGATGTCAGCAAATTCATTTAAGTGGGCAGACATACTGCACCCTTCCTGAAGCCTTAACGCCATTAGTTTTTTGAATAAGGTAACCTTTCGAGCTGGAGCTTTACGTTGGTAAATATCTTGGAGGGTATTCCACGCTTCCAATGATGAATTGCTATGCTTTACGTAGTTAAGTTGCGATGCATGCAGGCACAATATAATTGTTGCTAACGCCTTCTCGTCTTTCCTTTCAAATGCAGCCTTTGCTACCGCATCCGCTTCGTTTTTAACCAAACTTCCAGAAACTACTGCCCAAAGGTCGTTGTGTATTAAAACACTTTTCATCTGGACGGACCAGGATGAATAATTACTTTCATTCAATTTTTCAATCGCGTAAAGTCCCGATGCGGTCATATTTTACTAATTATGATTATGTATTTTAGAAAAATAAACTGCATAAATTATCAAATTAAATTCAGTCGGCGACACACGCGTTTTCTCCGAATTTTACAAATTACGCAACGAAGTAAAAAAAATCACGAACTAGCCAGCTCTGGGCCCATAACCTGTTAGCAGAGTAAAAGACACGACGTTGTAACTCAATGTGTGGTTTATTAAGAACTGATGAAAAGCTTAGAGCTAACAATGGTTGAAAGAATAATATGAAATGTAACTGAAGTTACACTGAGAGAAATATTTTGTATTAGATTTTAACACCTTTTTTTTTGAAAATTTTGACGCCCGTTTCTTTTAATTTTTAATTCGCTTTTTCGGTTTTTTTTATTTTGAGTTTTGAATTTTTGAATGTCAACGGTCTGTCCGTGGCATCCGGGTTCAACCGGATGTTGTTTTATAGTTGTTTGGCGCGGCTTTTTTGCGTTTTCCCCGCGTTTTTTTTAAAAGGCATGATTTGACCTTTTTCTGTTTACGGCGCAGGACGGTAAGGTTGGCAAGAGCCCACCCCAGCCGACAATGACTAGCCACTGTGCACCATTGATATCATGCCGACCGCCTTCCTTACTGCTCCACTTTGACGCGTTTCCATAACAATTTTGGTCATTTAGCTTTGATGCACACCTCACAGTTGGCAATCCACTCCGCGACCGATTGACGGCATCCAATTTTCTTGGAACGACTGTCAACTTGCGAACACATTGATAATCCTCACTCTCCCATATTCGATGCAAAAAACCGGATTCCAATTGCAAACTGTTTCACTGTGGCCAATATGACTTAGTACCAGGACTTTATGCTGACATCTCCTCTCTTGTTGGTCGTTCGTTGAGCTCAAGCCCTTGCATCACACGGGCCAGATCAACCGCACATCTATAATGTCTTCCTTGTCGTCAGCTTTGGAACAATGCTTGCATTCCAAGTTGCATGGTCGTCGTGATATTGCATCAGCATTTCCGTGGGTGCTACCTTTACGATGCTCTATGGAAAAGTAACAACTTTGCAATCGCTCTAGCCACCGTACCAGTAGACCTTCCGGATTACGGAACTGCAAGAGCCACTTCAACGCTGCATGGTCTGTCCTGACGTGGAATCGCTTCCCATAGAGATACTTGTGGAAATGTTTAACGCACTCTACCAATGCTAATAGTTCTTTCCGTGTTACGCAATAGTTCCTTTTAGGCATCCTCGGCCTTGGCCAATCCTTTACGGCTTCACCTTGTAACCCAAATAACTTACTTCCTTCTTGAACAGGGTGCACATCTTGGGACTTAATTTCGAACCAGAACCAGCCATCCGTTGGAAAACTTCTTCCAAGTTCTTTAGGTGTTCCTCGAATCTTTTTCCCCGCACGATGATGTCGGCCTGGTGCATCAAACATGTTTTCCAATGCAATTTCCGGTAATCCACACAGAACCTCATTTTTCCATCCTTCTTTTTCACTAGTACTACGGGTGAGCTCCATGGACTAGCTGATTTACCACTTGGCGTTTGGCCAGTGGAATACTACGAGGAGCTTGGCGGATGGGCCTTGCATCACGAGTATCAATTTGATGCTTCACAACTTTGGTCCGACATGGTTTGGAACCATCCTTGTCAAATATGCTCGAGTACTTTGTTGGAAGTTCCTTTGCTTTATTATAATGATCTTTTTCGAAGCCTGACGTCCACGACGTGATATCATCTGAAAGATCAATCTTGCTGGTAGAATCATTTTCCTGAAGCTGTTCACAATTGACAACTACCTCGACCTCTTGGCATTGTCCCAATATTGCTCCTTTGGAAAGTTTAACCGGCGATTTGAACTCATTAAGTACTCTTACCGGTACATGTCCATCTGGTTTTGTCTTGGCCAGGGTTTTTCCTACTAACATGTTCATCTTTGATTTGTTTTCTGCCTCTACAACCCACAATTTGTTTGTCCCATAATCTCCATCAATCTTTGCCCATATGATTGCTTCCGACTTCGGTGGAATTTGTTGGCTCTCCACAAGCATAGTTTGCATGTTGATCTTGATGCCTTGATCGCTTAAGAAGTCCGCACCAACTATGATTTCGTCAACAATATCTGCTACTATAAAACTATGTAGAACGGCCACGTTCCCAATTGCGATTTCACATGTTACTTCTCCTAGGACATGGGTGTCCTCACCAGTGGCTGTACGTAACTTTGCTCCATGCAATGGTCTCACCTCCTTGCTGACTAAATTAGATCGAATTATGGAATGGGATGCTCGTTTATCCAAAGTTATTAAGTGCTCTTTTCCATCCACATATGCAACAACAGTAAGATTACTAGCTTTCCTTCTGATCTGTAAGACAGAGATTATGGGGCATTCAGTTGCGGGAGCCAGTCCACGCCTCTTTCGGCTGGCTCGATTTAGTTTAACGACTGATTTGGTTGGGAGGTTTGCTCATCTCCTTCAGCTTTGCGTTTTCGTCCACCTGAATTGCTGGGGTTACTGGAGCCAGTGCCGCAATAACGTGATATGTGACCTGGTTTTCCGCACTTATAGCATTTAATGGCACTATTACTTTTTTTCTGTACTCCGTTCAACGCTTCCAAAATTTTGTCTACCCAGCTATGGCAGTTGTCTCTAAACATTTATCCTACTCTATTCAATCAAAAAACTTTTAATAATTAATTAAAAATGATTATTAATAAGTAAAAACAATAATAATTTTCATAAAAATTCAAAAAGTGAAAAATTATTATTCTCTGGCCTTGAGCTCGTTTCATGAATACTTGAAAATGTACAGGCCGTAAATCAACAAAATTGTTGGTATAAAAAATCAATAACAAAACCGAGAGCACACGGTAAGGCAGTTCTGATGATAAAACAGATCTGTCAAAAATCCATCATGATCACACTACTAACTGTCAAATGGCGGAAGTGGTTCATGCATATGGTAAAAAGAAGAATAGAACTAGGAGTTTAGATGACATCAAAACCAGCGTATTGTTAGCTTAATGGTTAGCAATGCATGCCAAAATTTCTCTGATGAGTGAAGTCTAGCAGCTTCCGAAATGGATCTATAAGAAAAGCTATGGCAGTTGTCTCTAAACATTTATCCTACTCTATTCAATCAAAAAACTTTTAATAATTAATTAAAAATGATTATTAATAAGTAAAAACAATAATAATTTTCATAAAAATTCAAAAAGTGAAAAATTATTATTCTTGGCCTTGAGCTCTTTTCATGAATACTTGAAAATGTACAGGCCGTAAATCAACAAAATTGTTGGTATAAAAAAACAAATAACAAAACCGAGAGCACACAAAATTGTTGGTATAAAAAATCAATAACAAAACCGAGAGCACACGGTAAGGCAGTTCTGATGATAAAACAGATCTGTCAAAAATCCATCATGATCACACTACTAACTGTCAAGTGGCGGAAGTGGTTCATGCATATGGTAAAAAGAAGAATAGAACTAGGAGTTTAGATGACATCAAAACCAGCTTAATGGTTAGCAATGCATGCCAAAATTTCTCTGATGAGTGAAGTCTAGCAGCTTCCGAAATGGATCTATAAGAAAAGCTATGGCAGTTGTCTCTAAACATTTATCCTACTCTATTCAATCAAAAAACTTTTAAAAGTTAATTAAAATTGATTATTAATAAGTAAAAACAATAATAATTTTCATAAAAATTCAAAAAGTGAAAAATTATTATTCTTGGCCTTGAGCTCGTTTCATGAATACTTGAAAATGTACAGGCCGTAAATCAACAAAATTGTTGGTATAAAAAATCAACAGCCGGAGTTTCCACATCTACGTGATGAGCCTTGTATGCAGGTTTACTCGAAAGCGAGACTGTTTGTTGCGTCAGAGCATGCGATACCGTTTCAGAGAATGTCCGTTTGGGGTTTGCATATGTGGCCCGCTTCGTCTCCACATCGCGTATTCTTATTCGGTTTCTGGGATCGATTCTATAGCTCTATTTGGTATATCTGCTTTCGATGTTCGCTACCATAGCGTCTCTCAACCGCACCCATCAATGCATCATAACTGTTCCTTTCGGACTAGGGAATAGTCTGTAAGATTTCTTCTGCAGGTCCCTTCACTGCCACGAATAGTGCTGCAACTTTATCTTCAATGCACCAATTATTCATTGCAGCCGTTTTCTCAAATTCAGCTTAAACACCTGCAGTGGAACAGAACCATCAGAGGAAGGTGCTTTTACCTTGGGAGTATTCGCTAAAGCAGATGGACGATTTAGTTGCAATTCCTGGATACGACCTCTCAGTGCATCTACCTCAGCATCGATTTTATCCTGCAGCTGTGCAATTTTCGCATCTTGGACTTCTATTTTAGATGACACCCTAGCCTCCTGTGCTTCCAACTGCAAAGAGATATATGCCTTCTGGTCTTCCATTTGAGATCTCATGTATGGCTTCTGTTCGTCTAGTTGAGATGTAATACGTGTGTCCTGTTCTTCAAGCTTAGATGCCATGTGTACCTTCTGTTCTTCCAACTGAGATGCCATGTGTGTCTTCTCCAGCTGTGTTGAAATGCTTGACGACATCTGAGTCAATACAGCCAACAACGCGTTGGTATTCACACTTGCCACTGGATCCGGAGGCTCCTTTTTCTCTTCCATTTTCCTCGATGCCTCCTTCACAAGATGGAAAACATAATCATCAACGGTGATTCCTTCCGCTTCCTTTGCCTCCCGTAGTCGTGATTGTAGCTCGTATTTATTGCCTGTGGTGTTTAGTCCGCGTTGTTCCAACTCAGTTTTGAGTTGCTGAATCTTTAATTCATTCAACTTAGCCATGTCCTTGTTATCCTTGCAACCACTGGTATTTATTTAACAATACCGCTTCTGACACCAATTGTGACGAATTCGATGAATCTTCGACTATTGATCCTGGGTTCGATCACTATAGAGTCAAATAAACACGCTCACAGACAATGTAACTAATAGCTAGTAGAGGTGGAAAACTATCGATGGTTTTCCCCCCTCGATACTAATATCGATGGTTTGTGACTATCGATACTATCGGCTAACTTTTGAAACCCCATTCCTAGCTTCATTTTCAATTTTGCGAGAACCAACCCTATTGTGAAAAGTAAAAAGTGTGTGTAAAAATTGTTTAAAATGGCGCAGGTGCAAAATAAAAAAGCTAAAATATCTGGAGTATGGTCCCATTTTTGTAAAACGGCTGATAATAAGTCAGTGTGTTGTTATGCAAAAAAGGGTTTAAATCCAGTGGTAACACGAGCAACTTATGGGACCACCTTAAGCGTTGCTCAAGCTATAAGCAAACTGAAACGTGTGCATCCGCGCCTTCCACTGCTTCCAGACCGGCACAAACGTATGAAATAATTTTGATTAGCTTAACCGCTTCCGGATTCATATTCCTGAGACCAAGACGCGTCTTTTGGTACCACTTTTATAATTTTAGCAAATTTTTAGCAGTTGTATGCTAAAGGCAACTATAATCAAAATACATTTTTTTTTATTTTAGAAAAATAGAAACTTTTGTGAGCAACGTAAGTCAGTACGATACCGAAAGTCGGCGAAAAAAGGACATAGACGAAGCGGTGGTTTCAATGGTAATAAAAGACCTTCAGCCATTTAGCATTGTTAATGATGAAGGCTTTATTAATCTAATAAAAACTATGGACCCAAGATACCGCCTCCCGTGCAAAACAACTTTAAAAAACGTCCTAATTGAAACAGAGGTACCTCGAAGTAGTCAATTGTCATCCTGCAAGTAATCCTCTTTTGTTTTGGAAGGTACGTTTTCTTCAGATGTAATATGTATTTAGTTATACTAACTTTTAAATATCTTCTCCAGGAACCCAACAGCAGGCAATTCGATCCACTGGCATTGTTGGCGCAGAAGTACCTCTGTATACCAGCATCATCTGTGGAATCAGAGAGGGTTTTCAGCAAGGCAGGATTAATTGTAAGCGATCGCAGAACAAAACTGAAGGCAAGCACGGTAGATAAACTTCTTTTTTTACAAAAAAATTTGGAATGATTTTGACATGTAACTAAGTTGATTTAGGCATTTTAAACCCCAATCTCCTTTTTTTTCAACGTCGGTGTCCTTTGCGTTTTCTTTGGATAATATGTAATAACAAAAAACCAATCAATTGCTTTTTACAAGAACAAATGTATTTCTATTCTTTAACTTTTTATAAATGTATGCAACATATGTACAACATACATAAAACCAAATGTAAAAATTTAAAAATGATTTAGTTTTTAAGGAAGCTATGGATATATGTATACAAAAAGTATAAATACATAAAAATTCTTTCAAATTAATATGTATGTGAATTTATTTAATGCAGTTGGATTTTGTAAATGACACAAAAGAAATATCATTGCATAAGTTTCATCTTCGTGATTGTTGATCATTGGTTCCCTCTATTGGATCTCAAAAAAGTATACATAACATTTTTTATTGAAGTATATTAGTTGAAAAACCTTCCAATTATTTATGCATTTCATATTTGTGTGGTAACTGAACATTGGTAGTACTTTGTGATTAGCTCAGTTCTGGTTTAACCATCTCTTTTTGTAGTTGAAGTGCTGGTACTACTGAGATTAAAAAAAAATCCGATAGTATCGATAGTACCCCTTGATACTATCGTCGACTATCGATGGTCCGGAATATCGATAGTTTTCCACCTCTAATAGCTAGTATTATTTACTAGTAATAAACGCAATACAAATTTAAGAGTTTGGTAACTTCACAGTAGTTCACTGTTCAACGCTTAAAAATAAACTGATCAACATGCCTTGCTTGGTCACTGCCTTATATAGTCCGACAGGGTGCTTGCCTACGCACTGAGAACTTTCTTGGTTGTTCGCTCTTCGTGTTCTCGAAGGGTCGGTGTTATTTATTGGCATCTCCTCTTTGCATCGTATTCGCAAGCATTCTCTCGATCTCTCTTCCTCTTCTTGGTACATGCTTGCATGCATAAGCGTAGCCACCGTTACCTCTGTTGTGTTTAACTAGTGGTTGGTGTGTTATTGAGTTAGGGCTATTCTTGAGAATAGTTGCCACAATACGAATACTTTTGATCAGTTGTTTAGTCCTATATGTGGGCAAATGAATTCGCTCAAAATAAATGAAAATAAATAAATATATGACTTAAAATATATTGAGATTGCAGCCAAAATTTCAGATTATAATAAAAGACAGACTTAATAGTTGAGATTTATAAACAAAGAAAAAGGAAGTGAAATAAGTTCAACACGCCCTCTCAATAAGCAGGTCAACTTAAGTAGGAAATCAAAGTCAACTCAAACATCTCTCAAAACTAACTTTTATTACTCATTTCGTTATAGCATATGCTACAACATTTTGTGGTGATATGTGCTGCAGCTTTAAATGACCAGCAGCGACTGCTTCACAGAGTTACTCGCCAAATGCTGAGCTCCTGTAAACCGAACTCAGTTAATAAACTTCGAAAGTAAATTACCTCTTTTGCTGCTTCTGCTAAGCTGACCTACTCCGCTTCCGTAGATGATAGTGCGATTGTGCGTTGCTTTTGCGACTTCCGTGTGATTGCAGTACCGCTAAGCAAAAATACGTAGCCGGTATATGAACGATGCTTAACTGTGCAACTTCCCCAATCAATGGATAACCCCTCTTACGAAGCAGTAATCCCCTATGTGCCGAACCAGCAAGATATCTAAGAACTCTCTTTGCAGCCAACCAGTGACACGTGGACGGATTAGTAACGTACTGCGCTAACCGCGATACAGTATAAGCTATGCCAGGTCTCGTTGCCACTGAGATATGCATAAACTTCCAATCAACTTTCTATAATGCTTTACGTCGGACAGCTGGTTTTTGGAATCTGAAAACTTAACATTTACTTGGGAAGGCGCCTTTACAGGATTGCAATTTTCCATACCGTACTGCTTCAATAAATTTATAACATAACCTGTTTGCCGAAAACCAATTTAACCCGCAGATTGGTTTATTTCCAGTCACAAACAATATTTGGGTTGATCCAAATCCTTGATTTCGAACTCTTCTAAAAGTTGGCTCTTAACGGTTTGAATGCACCTTAAGCTGTTTGATGCAATCAATAAACCATCCACGTACACCAACAATCAGCAAAACTCATCGCTGATTGTAACATAAAATAATCGTGGTTCAATTGTAAATGGCTTCAATGCCATTTCAGATAGGTTTTTTTTTCTAATATACCACTGACGACCAGCCTGCTTTAGACCATATAAAGCCTTATTAAGCATACACACGTTACCACCATTATCTAAATCTGTGAGCGTATTTTTAGCATTTATACCAATAGGATAAAGTTCGCTTTGTTTTGATTCAATACGCTTCAGTATATTCGGCAACATGTCTGGAACCACCTTCTTCCCATGGCTACAAGTCTTGATTTACTCCGCTTGATTTCCTTCGTTTCCACACTTGCTTGTGTTATCATCTTCCAAAATCTCGAGAGTGAAATAACTTCCTGGGAAGCACTACGACCATTGCGAACAATTTTTGGTCTACCATCTGCCCTATTTCCTTCGGGCTTAACATCATTCACAGAATCATATTCAATATTTCCAGAATTATCTTCCCGAAACTTAAGAGAAGGAAAACTCAACCACCTTTCGCTCATTGTTATCCATGTTTTCTTCCTTGTCAGACAACAACAAATCGTCAACAAGCCCCGTTTGTGGTGACCTCTTAAAATTTAACATCTCGATCGCATATTACTTGGAGAGCTTTTGGAATCATATACGATAACCTTTTCTATCAAGGGGGTACCATACAAATATACCTTGTATGGCTCTAGCAGCATTTATTTTTACTTGGATCCTTATCGAGCACCATAACATTTTTTGATAGTTATTGAAAAGAAAATTTTTTAAATTTCCATCGATAACTGAAATTTGAGACACGCAACGGCTGGAACTTCGGCTGTGCCCATTCGCTCATATGTGCATATGCCGTTCATACCGTACTATATTTCTTTTCTACTTATTTATTTTATGGGGTGTTCATGATTTAAAAATTAAAAAATAAGCGTTCATACTTACACTTGTACGCAACCAGATTGCAGGTTTTTATTGGTCTCAATGCAAAGTGTGGACCAAGTGTTGCTTATAACTACACTGCGCAACAAAGTTTGATACTTTCTGTAACTCATGGTTAATTTGAAAATTTGGTGAAAACGTATGACGTTAACTCTGAGTAAAAAATTAAAATTTTGGTTGTGGCTTAACGATTTTATTTACCGGCATTTTCTCGTTTTTGTAGTTGTTTTATAATGTCCTATTTTTCTGAATTCATATTTAAGTACAAATAAAAAAAAACTGACGAGAACAAAAATATTATTCATATTCCGTTTCGAATTTGCTGTTGCACAGTGTAATAGTGGAGTTAACCCAACAACTTCGCATGCCTAACTCTACTTGTTTTTATAATTTTCTTTATTTGGTTTGTGTACATATTTTCCTAAGGTGCTTTTTTTCAGCACTTCCTACAAAGTCATACAAATGGTGCCAAATTTATTTTATCATAAATAAAAATTTTTTTTGCCCCATGCAATATGCATCAAAAAAATATACTTGTTTGAATGTTTTTTGTAATAAAACACTGGGAAAAAGTGATTATAGCGGGAAAACTATAGCATTTACCAGAAAAACTGTAAAGACGCTTTCCATGGAGAATCATCTCACCAGCAAACTGCAGAAGAACATTTTTTTATAGATGTTTCCATTACCGAAATAATAAAAAAACATTAAAAAATTAAAAAAGAGCATTTTTTGCCACCTTTCTATTTGACTTTAATAAGAACACATTTGGTCGGTTTTTAATGCCAATATATTTCGGTTTACTCAACGGTAACCGTCTTCAGAGCAAACTGTTGACAAACATAAAGCCATAAATTATAATAAATAATAAACAATCAACATAAAACTTATTTTTTTTCATAAGGGGACCCTATTACTTTTCATTTTGGCTGAAATCTTTGTCAACGATTATGATTATGGGTCATTAATATTAATTTCAGGTATATTATTAACTGGAATATTTAGATATAGGCCCATACTCAAATTCAAATTAAAATACAGTTTTATCTACTTAAACATGATTCTATAATAAACATCATTTCATGTCTGTCATAGTCAACTTAAAATATATTTTATGCCCAAGACGGAGTTTTAATTTTGAAATGCCGAAAATGTCATTTTAACATTTTAAAATCACGGCTTGTGTCTACGGTTGTGTTTGTGCCATCGCTTACTCCAAACTTGAGCTTATTTTTTTTCGTTTGTTGCTACGGTTGTTGCTATGGTTTGTGTATTAAATAGCTGGCACAGGGTGAGCTTGCAAAATATAAAAAATGTCTTCATACCATCAACCAACTTAATTTTTTTTCATAAGGGGATCCTGTTACTTTTCAATTTAGCTAAAATCTTTGGTCAATATGACTATAATTGATCAACCAACGAATATCAATATCTTTAGTACTAAACTAAAATATTTGGTGTATTTTTTACACCCAACACAGGGTATTATAATTTTGGCCATATATCGGTGCTTTGTAACGGTACAAAATAATGGATATATATATGTATAGTTCCATATATCAAAGTTCTTAGAATGAACAGAGGAATCCATTAAGACATGTCCGTCCGTCCATCCGTCCACCCTTCCGGCCGTGGACACGATAACATGAGTAAAAATTGAGATAATTGAATGAAATTTCGCACACAGCTTGCTTTCTGGCCAAGGTAGGTTGCTATTTAAAATGGGCGAAATCGAACCATAACCACGACCCTTTTTTCGATATCGAAAATTTCGAAAAACGTTTAAAAAGATATAATTCAATAATAAAAGCAGCTACAATAACGAAACTTGGTAGATCTATTAAATTAGCCGTCCTATTGCCAATTTTGCACAATTTTTGGAAAATAGGCTTGGTACCGCCCACATATGAGTGAACAAATTTTCAAACTTCGACTATTAATAACTACAGAACCGTTTATGCTAGGATAACAAAATTTTGTAGGAGGTATACCATGGTAGGGGTACATACACCAACAGAAAATAAGCGAAATCGCTTTTCGACCACGCCTACTTTTTCACAAAAGTTTTCTGAAAAGGAGGTAGAAATACTGAACTGGCCATATCTCATTAACTGATACAGGTATAATAATATAATTTGGTGCTTACATAAATTTTCTTATTCTTTATATGATTTTTGCAAAATTTTTTTAAGTGGGCGGTGCTACGCCAAGCAAATTTCAAATTCGACTGTTAATAACTTCAGAACGGTGTAAGTTAGAAATACGAAACTTAATACGAGGTAGACTATAGACATGTAGAGTACGACCACGGATAATAAGCAAAATCGGTGGACGACCACGCCCACTTTTAGACCAAAGCTTTCTAAAAGAAAGGTAGGAAACCAGAACATGTCATTTCTCCTTCACTGATGCAGATAATATGCTAGGATTTCGTGGTTACAATGACCTGATGATCTTATTAATGATTTTTTTAAATTTTGAAAATGGGCGTGGCACCGCCCACATATAAATGAACAAAATATCAAATTTCAACTTTTATTAACTTCAGAAACGTGTTAAATAAAATTACGAAACATGATACGCTTTTCAAAATTATATATAGCCTATGCTGTAACCAGTGAATCCAAGAATCCCCTGAGAAAATTTCGTAAAGATCGGTTGAGTACCTTGGACGCCAGACATACAGACACACATTCATTTTTATTTATAAGATTGCCCACATGGTAGTAAAAAAAGTTTAAAACCTCTATGTGTCAGAACTCTACAACAATTTACCAATTCACCACGACCACTTTTATACAGCTGGGTATTTAATGTTCGGTTCCGCCCGAACTTAAACTTCCTTACTTGCTATTTTTATAAGTCCTATTTAACAGTTATTTTTTATTTATATTTTTATAAGTCATATGTAACAGGTATATTGAATTTTTATTTTTAAAAATCCTATGTAACAGTTATTTCTAATTTTTATTTTTAGAAATCCTATGTAACAGTTATTTATGATTATCATTGATTTTTTTTCCATTAAAATTGCAAAATAAAAATTATAGTCAAATTTGATTCTCGGTAAAAAAATAAATTCATTGCTATATTTAAATTAGTTGTAAAATATTTTTTAATTAAAGTTTTCCTTTGTAACTGTTATTTGCTGTCCCTGGTATAAGTTGTGGTGACGTGTCATAATGTCATAGGAATTAATGTTATTGACTTATGTCAGTGACGTTAATTCGCTTTTGTAAAGAGAATTAATGTCAAATTATTATGAGAACTAACGATATTCTAAATTTTTATTTTATATATTATATATGTACGTATATGAAATAAAAAAATTGTGTTTAATGAATTTTGATAATTTTAAGAAAAGCGCCGCAGGAGAAAATTTGGAAATTAAAATTTGGAATAAAAAATTGCGCGATAATCGCCTGCGGCGGTTTTCTTAAAATTATCAAAATTCATTAAACACAATTTTTTTATTTCATATACATACATATACAATATATAAAATGAAAATTTGGAATTTAAAACAGCGCGATTTTTTATTCCAAATTTTCGCCTGCCGCGCTTCTTTGAATAATTCCCAAATTTGTAACAAAGTTGTTTGATTTCGTATAATAGCATAAAATGAAAATTTGGAGTAAAATCTGCTTAGTCCAGTATACGAGTATATGTACATAACTGCACCTGAAATGGCAATTGCGTTGTTGTTAAGGAAATTAGTAGAGCATTTATGATATTTGGCTTTTGCAAGGAGAATTAATGTCAAATTTTTAAGAGATTCAAAGTCACTGACATTAGTTCTTATTTTGTTGTGTTGATCTTCCGACAGGGTAGTAAGCTGATTTTTGTTGGAACGATTTTCCGTCATCCCTTGTCAAGTTTGGTTTTGTGACAAACCGGTTTCGGCGTTCTGCCATTTTCAATGCCTAGCTTCGTTCTGGTCTGTGTCTATCCGCTGCGTTGTTTTTATAGTCCGTGGGTGCTGTGGCAGGTAATGTCAGTCTATGTTTTCGTAGTAGGTAACGTTAATATGCGTGTGTGTGTGCGCGATATTGATACGTCCGAATTGTTATCTGTCCCAAGGGTTGTTTTTGTAGGTATGTAGACATACCGCTTGTTAGCTAAGCGGTAGGTTGATGTAGGTAGAAATCGGTGATTTTTGCAGATTGGTTCATATTTCGTTTTTGCTTGTTCATTGTTACGTGTTTGGTTGCTGTACCTGCTGGCTTGTGCTGTTTTTTGTAAACTAGTTTTAAGGGTTCAAATATTTCGTCAGAGATAGTGTTGGTTTGTTCGTTTATGATCCTGCCGTCAAATGTTTTTAACTTGTATATCTCCATGTTCTCAAGTACATTGAGCCGCCGGCCTTTTCCTTGTACGTGAAGTATTCGAGCCGTTGTTTTTATGTTAGCTGGGGTGCAGTTGTTTTCAAACATGTGGTTCGCGAAATTAGATTCTGGTATTATGGTGGGTTTTCGTGTTTTTTTGTTGTAGTCCCTGATATGCTCTCGGAATCTTGTGCTTATTTTCCTTCCTGTTTGTCCTATGTAGCTGTATTGACATTCACAAGTAAGCCTATACACTCCGTGTCTGTTGAATGGGTCATCAGAATTAGTGTCGGTTCTTAGTTTTTGTCCGACGTTGTTGGATGTTCTGAATGCTGTGTTAATGTTATATCTTTTAAAGAACTTTGCTAATTTGTACGTCGCTTTTCCAGTGTATGTCATTGCCGTCCAAACCATTGGATTTTCCTCTACGTTTACTCTTTTTTGTGTTCCATGGCTACTTCTGAGTTTATCCACAAGTGCTTTCTTGTATCCATTATTTGCCGCTATGTTATATATTGTATTAAGCTCTCTCCAGTATGCTTCCTGTGTGAGCGGCGTTCTCTGAAGCCTATCCACTAAGTGCCTCAATGCTGCATTTTTGTGCTGTTGCGGATGGTTTGATGTAGAGTGTATAATGGTGTCCGTGGCAGTCGGTTTTCTATAAATGCCGTAGTTGAACCTAACTATAGGGATTGACAAAATTGACAAAATAACAAATAGGTTCAACTACGGCATTTATAGAAAACCGACTGCCACGGACACCATTATACACTCTACATCAAACCATCCGCAACAGCACAAAAATGCAGCATTGAGGCACTTAGTGGATAGGCTTCAGAGAACGCCGCTCACACAGGAAGCATACTGGAGAGAGCTTAATACAATATATAACATAGCGGCAAATAATGGATACAAGAAAGCACTTGTGGATAAACTCAGAAGTAGCCATGGAACACAAAAAAGAGTAAACGTAGAGGAAAATCCAATGGTTTGGACGGCAATGACATACACTGGAAAAGCGACGTACAAATTAGCAAAGTTCTTTAAAAGATATAACATTAACACAGCATTCAGAACATCCAACAACGTCGGACAAAAACTAAGAACCGACACTAATTCTGATGACCCATTCAACAGACACGGAGTGTATAGGCTTACTTGTGAATGTCAATACAGCTACATAGGACAAACAGGAAGGAAAATAAGCACAAGATTCCGAGAGCATATCAGGGACTACAACAAAAAAACACGAAAACCCACCATAATACCAGAATCTAATTTCGCGAACCACATGTTTGAAAACAACTGCACCCCAGCTAACATAAAAACAACGGCTCGAATACTTCACGTACAAGGAAAAGGCCGGCGGCTCAATGTACTTGAGAACATGGAGATATACAAGTTAAAAACATTTGACGGCAGGATCATAAACGAACAAACCAACACTATCTCTGACGAAATATTTGAACCCTTAAAACTAGTTTACAAAAAACAGCACAAGCCAGCAGGTACAGCAACCAAACACGTAACAATGAACAAGCAAAAACGAAATATGAACCAATCTGCAAAAATCACCGATTTCTACCTACATCAACCTACCGCTTAGCTAACAAGCGGTATGTCTACATACCTACAAAAACAACCCTTGGGACAGATAACAATTCGGACGTATCAATATCGCGCACACACACACGCATATTAACGTTACCTACTACGAAAACATAGACTGACATTACCTGCCACAGCACCCACGGACTATAAAAACAACGCAGCGGATAGACACAGACCAGAACGAAGCTAGGCATTGAAAATGGCAGAACGCCGAAACCGGTTTGTCACAAAACCAAACTTGACAAGGGATGACGGAAAATCGTTCCAACAAAAATCAGACATTAGTTCTCTTTGGGAAAGCGAATTAATGTCAGAGACACTAATTCGCTTTTGAAACGCGAATTAATGTCACTGACATTAATTCCTCTGACTTTATGACACGTCACCATAAGTAGTCAATAAAGTGTTGTGAACCCTTTAAATGCGTTTGTTTCAATTATATCTCGTTAGAGGCTCTGGGCGTGTTAGCCCAAAAAAATTCTTTTTTTAGTTAATTAGGACTGGCGCCCGAGCAGGGACCAGGAGTAGTGTTGAAGTAACAGTTAAGAAAGGATATAAAAACAAATCCATAAAAATAAAGTGAAAACGTAAAAAAATTCAAGCATATAAAAACAAGTCTATAGAAATAGAGTGAAAACCATAGTACAATAATCAAAGAAATAGAGTAAAAAACGAGAAAAAATATTAAAGCATATAAAACCAAGTCTATAGAATATAAGGAAACCCGTGAAATGCTGTTGAATCAACGATTACAATTGAGTAAGGAGTGCTCCTGTCCATTATTGGTGTATTGTGAGTGTAACTATCAACCTTTTTTTCTCGTCTTATTATCAACAAAGAAATGACCAGGATGGATGAGTTAAGGGCTACTGTAACCAACCTTACCGGAGCTGTCCTCATACAGCACCCTAAAATGTTGCCAGAGACATATTCGACCTGCCTGGAGATCCAAAATGTGGATTTCCGAAATAGCCAACTGCAACAATCGGGTGCCAGTTCCTGTTAGCAACATGCCGAGTACTTCGTCGTTTCAAAACAGGAACATACCCCCTCACTGGGCTTCGAACCCCATTTGGCGTGTCCAAGATCGTCCCCAATACGTGAGGAACGATCGTCCGTCTATCAAAACTTACAACAATACTTCACCCGTCGAGAAGATGGAAGTTGATCCATCAGTCCAAACCCGTAAGTACGGTTGCCAGATACTTTGGATCAAAAATCAGTACATGCGTGTTAAAAATCAGTACAAATCAGTAAAACACCAGTGAAATGAAGTCAAATCAGTACTTCACCTATTAAATCTGTACAAATAAGGAAATATTCTGTGCAATCAGTTTATTTTTGATTTAACAGGCTTAAAAATATTTAGGTACACATTACTGCGCCCTTACTATAAAACTAATTAACATAAATGAAAATAAACTATAAACAAAAGTAAAAATATGCATATTTCACGTCTAAAAACAGTCTCTCGTGAATTTTTTTTTTACTTGAAGCTAGGAACTTATTTTATTACATATATAAATACATATATAAGTGACACTTAAAATAGTTTTTTGTCACTTCCTTTATTGACTACAAAATCAGTTTGTCAAATACTAAAAGACAATAATACAATAAAAACATATATATATTTTTTATTTGGCACAACAATTTAACAAACATATTTGAAAAAAATGAAATGAAAATCGTATACACAAACAACAACAAATTAAAAAACATTTTTGGCTCCACAAAAGATATTGTCCCAATGCTTGAGCGAAGCGGCATTTACCAAATAAGCTATCGGGGTTGCGATGCAACATATGTTGGACAAACTAAAAGGCAAATCTCTGTTCGTTTCAAAGAACACGAAAAGCACGCCAACAACAAACAAATTCATCGGTCCGCCGTAGCAGCGCACATTCACACCACAAACGACGACAGCCCAACAAAGCACAGCATCGGCACTGCAGAAGAGAGTATTAACTTAATAAAAGCGGTGCACAACAACAGAAAGTTAGACCCTTACGAATCTCTCTACATCACAAAACCCAAGAATGCCATGAATGCTGACAACGGGAACATAAACTTCCCTCTTTTTTCTTTAATTTAATACATACATATGTACATTGTTTTGTAATTGTTATAATTTTGCTAATTTTTCTATTTTATGTTTTTTGTTTATATTCTTGACTTTTTTTTTTAGTAGCGCGTCGCTGATGATGGACAGCAGGTCTGTCCGAAATGCATTTGTTGTGCCAAATAAAAAATATATATATGTTTTTATTGTATTATTGTTTTTTATTTGACAAACTGATTTTGTATTCAATAAAGGAAGTGACGAAAAACTAATTTAAGTGTTGTTAGACTACAAACCTTAGGTTCGGCTATTTTAATAAATAAATAGTTCTCACACAGTTTATATATAAATGAACCCATACATATTTATACGAACATGTTTACTTTTTATGTAAAAACTAATAAATTGCCCCAATGAACCACAACTTTTGATCTTAATTCAAATACTTATAACTTTTCTGAACTTGTTGAATTAGTTTTATACCCTGTGCAGTTCCTAAAAAGTCGTAAAATTTCTCGCAGATAAGTTTGTAGCTTGTTTTAACCTATAAATCGCACTCAACATTTTCCAAGCAAAGTTTATTTCTATCATCTCGCCAACTATTGAACATGAGGCTTAATAAGCGCTCCGTTGCAGCTTTCGAATGTGGTATGGAAAATATGAACTCACATATTTTCTCGAAATTTGGGTAGTTACCGCTGTTAAGGTATGTCATCCACTTTTCTTCTACGGATTTGAATTTTAACGTACGAAGGAAACCTTTAAGCATTACAAAAGCCTCAAAGAGACAATCATAGTCTATATGCTTTATGGAAAAAGTTTCAGAAATATCTTTACAGTTTTGAAGTTCTGTATCTGATTCTAAACGAAAAATATTTAACTTCTCAAATATATTATTGCTAAAGTCAAAATGGGTTTGTAGATAGGTCTCCATAGAAAGTAAAAACGCAATAGCCCTTTTCTTAAATAACCTAACGGCTTTCATGTCATCGCTTTTCTTGCAAATGCTATCTGCAATTGAGACGTAGTAAGCTTGCTCTCTTTGCTTATGAATTTTATCGCGCAAAACTGATCTCTGAACATGTCTATTATAACTAAATTATTGTTTTCTTCCAACTTTTTTATTGCTTGTTGCAATGAATTGCCAATATTCGCTATCAAACCCAAGTAGGCCTCAGCAATTTCATTTTCGAAAAATTGGTTAAGAACTGGCGGACAACATTCCAAAGAGGTAAAGTATGTCTTGATTGTTTCAAAATTTTTCAAAAGCCTCTCAACGGCAGGTACTGAAGAAAGCCACGGAGTTGGTACATGCCTTAACATTTCACACCACTGTAGGTCGCAAAATTCAAATATTGCCTTAAGGCTAGCTGTCCGTTTCGTAGATGAGCTAAAATGATATAAATTTTCATAACAATAACCTCCACATCAAATACAAGAATCTGCAAAGAGTTTTTAATTGAATTGTGAATAACGTGGCATAAGCAGCCTATTCCCAACATGCGAGGATTTTCTTTTTTTAGCTCAACAAATACGCTTTGATTTTTTCCAAAATTAACGCTAGCATTGTCAGCGCAAAAACTTGTTGCATTGAGCAAACTTAAACCAATTTTTTTAGCTTCAGTTTTAGCATATTCGATATATCTTGAGATTTTTCCGACTCTAACTGAAAGAAGCTTAAAAGTTTTATTTGAAGGCTGATGTGAGCTTGCTTTGGTGTTTTGATGTCTTCATGTGTTTTTTAGCATCTGTTATGCCTTCGTTGAGTATGGAAAAATCAGATCCGCAAGATATGCATTTTGCCTTAAATTCATCTCTGCTCGGCTTTAGCCAGCTAAAATCTTTCATCCAATCATCATTTAACTTGTTTCCTCTTCTATTTAATGTATTAACATTCGGGGTTTTTTTTGGCAACCAACTTTTAATGAGTCGGTTTTGTGGTTCTGCTTACTGCAAACAGAATCGACGCTCAAAGCTCCAGATGATGCCATTTAACCTGAAACCATTAAACTACTGTGAAAATAATATATACAGTGAAATTCCTCATAACCGGACACTCACGGTCGCAGTGTTTTTGTCCGGTTATGGGAGATGTCCGCTTATTGGGGATGAGGTCAAAAAATATATACTACACATATAACATTCATTGTAGTTTATTTAAGAAATTTTTCGAAGTAAAGAATATTTAAATACTTTAGTATTACATATACATATGTACATAAATATATCAATTAAACACATTGTACAAGTCTTTACATTTCAATATCGACTAGTTTGATTGAAAAATTGTGTGATGCTTGTTTGTTTTAACATTGATTCCTTTAATTTAAAATTTTCATTTTCAAAGTGACTCGATATTTTTAACCTGCTGAAAAGCTACATAGTCATTTTTTGCATATTGTTTCAAGCGCGCAACAAGTTTTAAAGCCTCATCATATGATGTTATGGGGTCACTTATTTCTTCTGAAGGTTCATCTTCTGAATCACTTAAGTCCATAGTATCATCTGGTTGGTCAAATTGAATTTCAATATTGTTGTCCTCAGTGAAAACATTTTGATCTATTTGGAGAAAACCTTCGAAATCATTGCCAAATCTAGTCCTTCCTGAAGCCTAGCATAGACTGTCAGTGGAATGTCATCTTCGGGATCAAAATCTGAAGGCTCCTCTAAAGTTTCCAAAAATCCTGCTTTACGGAAGCAGTTTCGGATTGTTGAGGCTTCCACTTTATTCCAAGATGCTTTGATGAAATACACAGCTTCCAGTACATTAATCGATTTTGAGAGCTCTGAGGCTGAACTTGTATCGCCAATTTTAGTTATCAAGTGTTTTAAAACTATGCTTCTATACAAAGTTTTAAAATTTTGGATTATACCTTGATCAAGGGGTTGGCTAACTGCCGTTGTATTTGGTGGCAAGAAACAAATTTTTATGTTGGTCAAGTCTAATTCCTTTGGATGAGAAGCCGCGTTATCTAGAAACAAGATAATTTTTCGATTCTGGCCTTTCATTCTTCGATTGAACTGCTGCAGCCATTCGCTCATCACTTCTCGAGTCATCCATGCTTTTTTATTAGACTTCCAATCCACTGGAAGTTTTGCAATTGAAACATGTTTAAAGGATCGAGGACGGGCTGCTTTCCCTATAACCAAAAGCGGCTCCTTATTTCCAGCCATATTAGCACAGAACAAAATTGTGAGTCTTTCCTTTGATAGCTTACCTCCCACACATTTTTCGGATTTAAGAGCGAGGGTTTTGTCCGGAAAGGCAAGAAAGAAAAGCCCACTCTCATCGGCGTTGTAATGTCTTCAGGCTTGTACCCATTCAACAGAGTTTGCAGCTTTGACCGAAACTGTTCGACATCATCCTGATTCACATCTGCAGCTTCACCAGATATGCATTTGAAGGAAAAATTATTCCTTAATCGCCATTTATTTAGCCATCCATCCGAAGCATTAAAATTAGGTACACCCAGTTTTCTTGCAATTTCCGTTACCTTTGCTTTCAAAATGGGACCAGAAATCGGAATTTTTTGACTTCTAGCCTTCGCAAAAAAATCAAAACACATCCTGTCTATTTCCGAGCCGCCTTCTTTAAGGAAACTTCGCCTTTGGTGAATATTAGACTCCCATTTAGAACGAATTTTTTCTTTATTTTTATTAATTTCAGCAGCTTGCGTTTTGCCAATATTGAACCTTTTAAAGCAAAGGGAACGTGTACCTACAAGTTAAATTTTGGACTCACCATACTTTACCTTTTTGCAATTCCACGTACTGATAACTTTTCTTTTTCGAAAACATTAATAATTTCCATTTTCTCTTTAATAGAAAGTAGCTTCTTTTTCGGTGCCATATTATTACGAACTTTGAACGCAACCGCTCGCATGCACTTGACAAACTGAATAGAAAACCACCTTTTACTTGACACGGACGGCTTGAATGTGTGCATACATGTTAAAAGGGGAATCCCCTATTTCATTTTTATAATGAACAACAAAGCTTGCTTGCAATGTTTTTGAATTTTGTCCGTTTATGAGAAATTTTTTCATGGAAATGGCTTGAAATACAGTGTCCGCGTCCAGTTATTAGAGCGTCCGTTTATTAGAATGATATTTGTATGAAAAAATTATTGAAAAACCTGTGTACACAAAATTTGTCCGGTTATTTGAGCTGTCCGGTTATAAGGACTGTCCGTCTTGGGGAATTTCACTGTATATAAGTATCCAAGCAACTAGGTGCTCCTTGTTTAAATAATTACCGACTTATTCCAGCATATAATTTATTTGAAAGAAGAAAACTTTTACAAATAGAACTTATATTTGTAAAAAAAATATGTAGATATAGTCCCAACTAACAGCTGTCACTTACGTTACAGAACGTTAACGCCGCAATATCAATAGTGGCGCCATTGACGCAAAACTAAAACACTATTGAAGGACCCCAAAAAAGCCTTGCGCCGCTTTGATTTCAATTTTACGGCGTCAATTTTATTTAAAAGTCATAATTTGGCTACGACGCTTATTGAACGCGTGAAAAATTAATACAATTTTCTCAAAAACATGCAAAAATCAGTATTGATTTCGAGTTTACAAAAAATCAGTATATTTCAATTTTCAGGGTCAAAAATCAGCAAAGTACTGCCAAAAACAGTACGTCTGGCAAGCCTCCCCGTAGGGTAAATGATATGAGCCGTCCCAATCCATGTAAGAGCAGAACCGGATCGCCAAACGTCTCTAGAAAACAACAGAGAATATTCCATTCACTCCCGGAAGAAGATGAATAACATGACACCGAAATTCATGGGAAGGAAACTACTAACTCTAACAAGGAAAGCCCCGAAGATTTTCTGTACTCCGGACATCTAGCATACCATACTTAGAATATACGCTACCAAATGGTCGCATCCCTGACTTTTTGATTGACACTGGGGCGAAAAAGAACTCCATTAATCTAAGTGTCCTAAACAACTCCAGTCAAACACCTGTTCAACGTAGCATCAGTTGATGTAGCGTCCCAATAAAGGATAAAATAAAATTATTTGAAAGCGTGGGTAACGCCAAAGAATTTGTATTCGTTGTTTTGCCCACTCTCTGCGAATTTTCCGGAATTATTGGCGAAGACACTTTACGACTGCTAGGTGCCACAGTTGAGGAGCGATTAAACAGAAGGCCGTATTTCCATTTTCCACACGATGCGAGATTTTAATGACATCGGTTTATTGAGACAAAACTACACATGTTGTCTGCAAAGGAAACTACTTAAACGCCTTATTTCGCATATAAAAAGATCGTCAAAAACTACATTTCGTACAAACTGGGCATATTTCCTTGCCATTTATTATACCCATATGTGCTTGTTTACAGGGTATTATAACTTTGTTTGGATAACGGTTGGTTGTACAGGTATAAAGGAATCGAGATAGATATAAACTTCTATAGGTGAATGGATTTTATAACGCAAAACACAAGTTCAGTAAAATTTTGGAATATGGGCGTGGCAACGGACTGTCTTCTGTGTAACTGAGCGAAATCGGCTGAAAGCCACACTTCCCTTTTATACCCAGCTTTGCTTGTACACCGTGTGTACTATATACAGTACTATATACAGTGTATATAGCTTTCGGAAAAGCCCCCAGGTTATATAAAGCTGCAGTTCGGTATGGTTAGGAGTTTATTTGGTTCAAGTTAATGACATTTTAGATATAGATGTGTTCTATGTATCAACACGTCAAAACAACGTCTACCGGGCTTGCTAGTATATTATAAAATGGCGAAAGCAAACAACGAATCTCAGCATTCTTTTGTAAAACTGAGAGACTAGTTTGCGTTCAAATAGACAGGCGGACAGACAGACGGAGGAAAGGGCATGGCTAAGTCGAATCCGCTCATCGTGCTGATCATTTTAGTGAACTTTTCTTTTCTTGTTCTCATACGTACATACATTTAATGTTTATGAAAGGTATGAAAATCAAAAAAGATATATAACTTCGCTATTGCAGTGGGCTATTAAATACATACGTGACCGAATATTTTGCTTGTGTGCTTCCCGATTCGGCTAATTTTTGGCAGGAGTATAACACATACTACTGAGAAGCAGCTGACCAATTTTCATTGAAATATCGATATTGAATTATAAGCGATTGCCTTTGAAAATAGCAGAAACTTTATGCTGAAAAGTGGGCGGCTCCACGCCTACTTCTTCAAAATTGACAACATTTTTTTGCGGCCGAGTTTTTCTTAAAAAGCTTGTTATGTGTGCAAAATCTGATTGATATAACTTGCTTAGTTGTAGAAATATCGCTTTTTAAATTTTACAAAAAAATTTTTCTGAACTATCTTAAAAAAACTGGGCGTGGACATTAACCGATCTAGCCCATTTTTACAGCAAACAGTAACCTTTATATATAGAACATTATCACCAAATTTCGTTTCAACAAATCAATTTTTGGCGGAGTTATGGCATAAAAGTTTCGTGGAATATTCCACTATAAAAGGGGCGGGGCCACGAATATTTTCGAAAATTTCAAGTTTTTGGATTTTTTTGTTTACGGAAACTTTAAAAGTGAAATATAAATGATGTAAAGCTATTTTACGCAAAGTTATTGCCTATTTAATATATCTACGATCCTCTTCAGACACACATTGGAGGAGGTTGCAGGCTTGCCAAAACACCGCACTCAGAACTGCCACGGGGTGCCTCCTTATGTCTCCTCAGCACCATCTTCATAGTGAGGCAAAAATTCTTGATGTTAAAGAGCATTGCGAGATGTTGACCAGGCAATTCCTGTTCAACTGCTATAAACCGCAGCATCCGAGCAGGAGCCTTCGCAATGAAAATCCGCCTCCCAGGAGAATAAGGAGTCACCTCCGTAAGCACTATGACGAGATCCGGCGTCACATTTCCTCGCCGTTTGATCCAATGGTGCACCGGCGGGCCCTCAAGCTCATCCACACGGAGTCGGTAAACTCCTTTGTCAGGCCTCAATGCAGTCCTACAGGCACAAGCTCCATCTGTTGCCGACGAGGAACGCGAGCTGCCTAGGGAGACAAGAGTCACGCTGGCTCAACTTTGTTCTGGATATTGTAACAGACTAAACTCTTACCTATCCAGACTGAACCCTGACATGCCAAATGTCTGCCCGGCATGCGGCGTGTCTCCCCACGATACTCGCCATCTGTTCATCTGCTCAACTGAGCCTACTCTTCTAACACCAATTTCACTCTGGTCCACCCCTATCGAAGCCGCGAGGTTTCTTGGACTTCCGTTAGAAGAGCCTGATTACAGTGTTGGATGAGGGGTGACACTTTAGGCAGGTTAAGTAGTCGCTACAACAACAACAATAATCCTCTTCAAAATCTTTTAGATAAAAGTGGGCGTATCCCTTAACCGATCCCGCCCATTTTTTCCTGGAACATTCCTGGCTTACCTGAAATCCTGCGTTCTAAATTTCGTTTCGATATTTTGAACGGCTTTTGATTTATGATTAATATTATTTCTTAATTTGACTTAATCAGAAGTGGGCGGTGCTACTCCCATTTTCAAAAGTTTCTTGAAAATTCTATTTGGGCCTCAATCTCAATGTATTCACCAAATTTTATCCTTATAGGTGTACTATGTACTGAGTAATCACTTTTTTTTGTGTTTTCGAAAATATTCTATATATAAAAAGTGGGCGTGGCTATCTTCCGATTTCGCCCATTTTAAATAGCGCTCGGAGATGAGTGCCAAGGAACCCGCATGCCAAATTTCATTAAGATATCTCAAAATTTACTCAAGTTATCGTGTTCACAGACGGACGGACGGACATGGCTTAATCAATTTCTCTTTTCGTCCTGAACATTTTGATATACATAAGTCAGCATCTATCTCCATCCGTTTATGCCGTTACGTACTGCCGTTAGGCGACTAAGGTTAATATGCCTTGTGTGCGTAGCACTACTAGGTATAAAAATCGTGGACTATTGATTCCATATGAAAGCTATTTGCCAGCGCTTTAATTTGAGTGAAGCGGCGATAACAAAATATACTCGGAACGGGTTAAGAAATCGGGGACTGCAAACGGCAATTGCTCCTTTACGATTTGAGTCGACACTTACGCGAAACGCTTGACGAGTATAGTAGAAATCGAAACAGTACCGTGAGTGTAAAAACATATGAGAACAAAACGAAAAAGGCGAGTAACGAGGGTAATAAAGGTAGTGCCGAAAAAAAAGTAAGATTAAGTGCTACAATTGTTTTGATGAAGGTCACATAGCGACCAAGTGTCCTAAGCCACCACAAAAAGAGCAATGTGTCGATTGTCAAAAGGTACACCCGAGAGGTGAGCCAGTTAATAGTGGCAAGAAAAGTGTGACTAATCGTAAAGTGGAGTGCAACGATGAGTTTTTTATTAAGGCAATATACATTGAAAAAAGAGCAATGAAAGCATTAATTGACACTGGAAGTGAGTGCAGCATGATCCGAGAATCATGTGCTAATACCCTGTGCGGAAGTCAGTAGCTAGTGAGAATAATTTCTGGTTCAGAACTAGACATAAAGTGGCTAATAAGAACTAGTGAGATAGTAACTAGAGTTTCACTAGTTCGAACCGGCAGTTGTGTAATCATTAAAATTGAATAAAATTTAGATTCATATTTGGAAAAATGTTTTGTTCTTACATTATTCTTTAAAAAAAGTTAAAATTTGGAAAAATGTTTTGTTCTTACAACATTCTTTAAAAAAGGGTTAAAATTTGAAATCATATATAATAAAAAAAAAGGATCGGTTGGTAGGATTCGAGCCGACGCGTCCCGCATCAGAGTCGAGTGCTCTACCCACTCAGCTAAGGCGCACGCATCAATAGTGTGAGAAAAGGGAACATATGTATACATTATAATAGAATGGTTTAAAATTTAGGCTCAAATTATTAGCCGTGTATAAACTAACCGCAATGGTGTGGCGGTAGTGTTGCTGGACTATGACACCGAAGGTCCAGGGTTCGAGTCCTGGGAAAAATAACATCAAAAGTGGTTTGAGAGAGTTTTTCAAAACGGGGGTCACGTCCATAGGTAGTCATTTGCCAAAAAGTCTCCGAGTGTAGTTCTACCATGGAAGGCTTCTCCAAATATGTTGTTTTTTTTAATTCTAAACTAGGTACATCCAAACTGCAGAATTTGGAAATACTTCAGAACTAGAGCAATAAACGAACTGTCCCAACTGTCGAATTTTTAACTAGTTCGGAACTGTTGAAAAGGTAATGCAGCGGGGGACAATTTCCACCACCTAGGACATCGCTGTGCTAAATTCGAAGGCGAACTACTTGTGGTTCGAAACGCATTAGATGCACACCAGTTCAGAACTAGAGATTTTCCCCACAGGGTAAGTTCCAAATCTGAAAAGAGTGTTGCTCGTTCAAAATTAAAGGTATTTGTGGCGGCGTGCGCCATTCAAATGATTAAAACTGAAATTCAAATTGACAGTGTTAAACTAAACGAAATGTTACATTTAGTAGATGACGAATTGCTAACGTCAGATGTACTATTGGACAAGAGATATTTAATCGGAATATTTGCGCAAAAATAGATAATGTACGCGGCAGTCGCGAAAAATCAAATAACCTCGGTAGCTAAACACAAAACGATGTCCAAAAACGACATGGAGTGTGGTGAAGTAGTAAGTACACGGATAGATAATTTACTATTAATACAATAGATGAGTACAACGATATTTTTGCAAATAATGTCAGCGAAACAGGTAAGACAAATATACTATCTATGTCAATTGAATTGGAAAATAAAGTAACAATTGCACAAAATCCATAACGCATACCCGAACCGAAGAAGATTATTGTGCAAGAAATGATTTCTGAATTATTAGATAGCGATATAATAGAACCATAAGAGTATGAGTATGCGAGTCCCATTGTACTCGTGAAGAAGAAAAACGGGGAGTCGAGATTGTGTGTGGACTATAGTACGATCAACCAGTATACGCGGAAAGAGATTTATCCTATGCCGCATATAGAGGAACAGCTTCAGGAAGCGAAACGATTTAAATATTTTACTGTACTTGGTATGAATAGTGGTTATTACCAAATTCCTATAAGTAAAGATAGTCGAAAGTTTACCGGGTTTGTTACAACAGAGGGGTTGTATCAATTTAAACGAATGCCTTTTGGGCTAAAAATTCGACGATGGTTTTCCAGCGACTGATGGCAAAGGTCCAAGAACGTATACAGAAAGGCGATATGATAAATTATATGGATGATATTTTGGTAGGAGGGTCAACTGTAGAAGAAATGTTGACAAAATTGCTACGAGTTTCTGAGGCAGTGCGAGGGCGAATTTGCAAAAGTGTGAGGTTGCAAAACAAAGTATCGAATTTTTGGGACACACTGTAACTCCAGCTAGCATAAGTCCAGGCGCAGCAAAGAAAATACCTATTACCAATTTTTTGACTTGAACAAACGTAACTGAAGTAAGACAGTTTCTTGGTTTGAGCGGGTACTTTAGAAAGTTTGTACCGGGTTATGCAATAAAATCGAGTCCACTCAGACGTTTGCTACGTCAATGGCACAAAACGCATTTGATGAGCTGAAGACGGCATTGGCCTCTTAACCAGTGATGACGTCGTATAGAATAGAAGCAAAACAGGAGAATCACGCCGATGCGAACTGCATCGGATGAGCTGGTGTATTATTACAACTCGAAGATGACGGCTGGAAGCCAATAGTTTATTTTAGCAGATCTACTACCGAAAACGAAAAGAAATATCACAGCTATGAGTTGGAGACTCTAGCGGTGGTGGGTTCACTTGATCGTTTTAAGTACTATGTTTATGGCAAAGAGGTTAGTGTGATAACCGACTGTAATGCAATTAAGACGGCTATGGCCAAAAAAGCTGGTGGCTCAAGGTGCAGGAATACGATATAAATATAGAACAGCATTCAGGTAAGCGTATGGAACACTTAGATGCTCTGAGTAGAGCCCCTGTAGAAACCTCGCATGAGGTTGAGGAAGCGAGCTTATGCGTGATGAAGATAGGCTTCGATAAATCGGACTGGTTATTTAGTATGCAGCTACAAGATGTTGATATCAATCTAATTATTAAACAGATGCAGACGAAGATGCTAGACGATTACATAGTTGAGAATGGGAGATTATACAGGAAAGGTAATGGTGGAAAATTATGGGTTGTACCAAAGGCGTTGCGTGGAAAGGTTTTGCATGATTGTCATGATAATGCCGGACATTTAGGTGATGAAGGAGGGAGAAGAGAGGGCGAGTATCATTTTGACGACGTAGAGCCTATTCCATTTAAGACAGTTCATCTAGACCACTTAGATCCATTCCCAAAAAGTAGAGAGAGAAATGAACACTTACTTGTCCTAGTTGACGCTTTCACAAAATTTACGATTATAAGAGCAGTCAAAAGTTCGAAAATCAAGTTATATAGGTATGCCCGAACGAATTATAACTGACTGGGGTACCGCATTCACGTCAAAGGAATTGGCGAAATATTGTAACAACAATGGAGTTAAACATATCAAAAATGCAGTGCGCACCCCGAGAGCAAACGGACACGCAGAACGTACAAACAGGACATTCTTATCAATGCTATTACCAACGACAACATTGGGATGCGAAGCTGAGCGAAATACAATGGTCGATAAATTCGATGCGAAATAAGACAACAGAAAAGACATACTTCTTGCTTCACAAAACGACAATTACAAGGTTGAAGAAAATGATCTAAAAGAAATACGACGTACTGCAGCAGCTAAGATCAAAACAACGAGGCAGAAGGCAAAACTACGTTATGACAGTTAACATAACAAACCAACAGTTTATACCGTCGAAACCGCAGAAACAGTTTATTTGGAACCGCCGCTACTTAAAGACGTCGCGCACCATGCAAGCGAAATATCCTTTTTAACATGTTGTAAAAAAAATCATACTTTAACTCTGTAACATTGAAATTAACTATATTAATTAAATAATGAACTTAACTTTAAAGTGGTGTAGTGCCTATTAATTGGACCCCCTGAAGCCGTCCTTTCACTGGCAACGTACAAGGCAATCGGTAAGCAGGTTCTGAGCTGCGCGTATCCAAAATAGCCGCGTGGAATTTGCAGGCCTTTAAGATCTGCCGCGGTGTTAAAGAACATAGCGAAATGGTGAACAGGCAAACAGGGAAAGTAAGGATGCATAAGGTACTTCGGCAGGCCCTCAAAAGCATTCACACAGAGTCGGTAAATTATTTTATCAACTCCTGCCAGGTGAACGCCTTCATTCTGGCACAGGCACCGCAGAGGTCAGTCTATGTAGCATTTCAGAAATAAAACATGCGCCGAAAGTACTTTCAACCCAGTCGGTAACATATATAAATGTTTGTATATGCCTCGAATATGCATTGAATTCATTTGCCTACTAATGTAAACAAATCGCGATTAAATAATATGATGACACTGAGTATTTCGATTATACCGCACTTTCTGTTATTCTAAGCCCAACACTAATAGGCTGACTTCCTAAACGTCAGTTGCTCTGCAGAAGTGCAAGTCAAGGTTCCTAACGTTTGATGCGCAATCGTAAAATCCGCTGCATACATTTAGTAGCGTTCTCGGAGCGTATCAGATTCGCAAATGCGCATCACAAAATTTGTTGATGCTTTTCATATACACCTATTTATTGCAATTGAGAAGCTGAATTATTCATTTATTGCAATAAATGTATTACTTTTATATTATTTCATTACATTTCATTTGTGTACTCAAATAAAATCATGCAATGTATCGCAAAATCATGCAATGCATCACGGCAGTTTTCGCATTGCAGTGTTGTTGTTGGACCGAAATTGTCCAAAGTATATCCAGGCAAGGGAAATCCTTAAGATTAAAACCTCCAAAAAAATCCAGCATGAAGTACGACTAAAATATAGAAACAAGGCGTTGGTTTAGCAATAAAAAGCTACATTCCACATAGAAAAATAAGCGTCAACTCCCAACTTCAAGTGGTAATGATTGAGGTTGGAACAGCCTCCTCCGATGATCACCGAGGTCGTATCATAGAAAATGCTATAAGGCTATGCGACATGAGCGTTTTGAATGATGGAAGTCCGACACACTTTTCTACCCATTCTTCTTTTTCCCATGTTGACACATCCCTCTGTTCTCCTTCACTATACCCACTTATAAAGTGGAAGGCACTTAATGACCTCAATAACAGCGTCCACTTTCCATTGATCCTAAATTTCCTATTGAACCAAACACCTCCTATCGTGACAAAACTCCACCCAAGTTGCTTTTAGACTTTGCTAGTTGGAAAAACTTCAAAAAGGATGTCGACCTCGGACTGAGCGCTCGGGCTAGATCCAACTCGAGAAATCAAGAAGCTGATGGCATTTCAATGCATCCCTCAAGCATCACCTTACCGAAAAACCCACGTACCCTGGTGGAATAAGGATCGTAAGAGAAGAGACAAAATGCAAGCTTGGCACAGATTTAAAAGTAACCCCATACCAAACCTCATAAACTTAAAAAAAGCCAATGCCAGATTTCGGAAAGAAATGAAAACACAAAAAAAGTTAAGTTCCTTAAAATTTACTGATCTCACCTAACTCTTCCGTGTCCGACCTTTGGAACAAAATTAACAGACTATGCCATAGAGACCCACATACACCTGTAATTGCAATTAAAACCAGGGCCTGCATATCTTCTGACCGGCTCATAATATCCAACGAGTTTGGTTCTGTATGGACCAATCTCTCCTCCGACGCAAAGTTTTCGGTTCGATATAGGGAAGAAAAGAGGTATACCTTGAGCCAGACGTACCCCTGTAAGACATCCAAAAGCAGCCCTCATCGAAAAACCAATCACAATGTTTAACTTCTCACCTGCATCGGCAAAGCTAAAGTCAAAACACCCGGCTTCGACCGTATCTCCTATAAAATGATCAAGGAAATGTCCGCTGTAATAATAAATAAAACGATGTGACTCTTTCAAAGACTGTTTATTGAGTGATGTCTGCAACATTAATATATAATGTTGAACTAGAGCTAGCGAGTATTATAGATGTAAAAACTAGTGTGACCAGATGATAGAAAAGAAAGAGGCCAAATCGGCAAAAAAAAGTTTAGAAAAGGCTAAAATCAAGAAAAAAAAGAAGCTAAAAAAAGTCAGAAATTTTTTTACGACTTCCATTTAAAATTTTTTATTTTAGTTTAAACTATTTGTATATAAAGCTGTAGACATGAGATCATCGGTTATTTCAAAATCAAAAACGAACATCTAATATTAAGCAGCGAGTTAAGCATTTTAATTTTTAATCTGTTCCTTAACTTAGTTTTTAAAATGTTCATTGCACTAAAAATTCTTTCAACCTCCGGATTACTGAAAGGTAATATCAAATAATTAAATACGAATTCGACCAGTTCTAAAAAAGGGGGTTGTTTAATGAATTTTTTTGTTCTCGGACTTCCGCCCAAAATTCAATGGTAGAGGACACACTTGTCCACTGTACGGTTATTAGCTTTCGCCACTGCAGCGCAATCAATGCTACTTGACTTGGAGAGTACCTAGACTTTTCTTCTTGAAAGTGAGAAAATACATCCGGCTTTGTAACTTTCCAAGAATTATCAACTGAAAAAAATGTATCTTTTGTAAAGAGTTCATATTATCAGGTAACGATGTCGCAATTAAAAATAGTTGACAATTTTTACGAATAATTTTCTGTATTTTGTCATCAATCGAAGTTGTATGAAAAATATAGTGTTGGGAACAGAAAAGGTGTGGAGTAAAAAAGGCTAGAAAAAAGCCACGAAGCTAAAACGAAAATTATGAGGCTAAAGGACAAAAAAAGGCTAATTCTAGCCTCGAAAAGGCTAACCTGTTCACACTGGTAAAAACATACATGAGAGCGAAGTATGTATATCATAGCGATTCTGAACAGAAATTTTTTGGGAGATTTCTCCCATTTCCAATTCCCGCAATCATGAACGCAAATTTTTTGGGAATTGTTTCTCTTTTCCCATCTCCCCGTATCACAAACAAACTTCGAAAAATCGAAGATGTATTTGGGAGGAAAAGTAGGTATTCTGAACGTAGAAAAAAAGGGAGAACTGACAAATTATTTTGGAAGACATTTCCGCAAAAAATTTTAAGGGAGTTAATAGAAAAGTTTTTGTTTTTTGCTTATAGGACAATAGTAAGCTAAAGTTTAGTAAGGAATGTGTAATTCTTTACTATGCCCACCTATTTGTAAAAAATTTTTCTATGGATACCAAAAAACGCGTATCGGTCCCAAGAATCAGCATTTGCTTCCGGAGAAGAAATCTTTTTTAGTTGGTTAGTAAGAGTGGCCCACAACAGCCGGTTCTATCTAGGGCTGCTATTTCAGTTTAACCCCTCAAATTGTCATCCTCGGAGCAAACCCTTGCAGCGGGGCTGCTCCACTTTCTCTTGTTACGGACTGGTATCGAACCCAACCTCGAACCAAGAGATTGAATCTGCTGGAAGAAAATTTATATTAAATGGTCGCATTTTGTACAATACGACAAGAGTAAGAGTTGGATTCTCAAATGTGGATGCTCAGGGCTTAACCACGCCATCCACAGACCCCGTACTTTCGCAAGGTTATCCATCCAGCCTCTGGCCGCTTCATTCCCGCCAGAAGAATACCTGAAATTCCAACAAATTTCCCTACGGAAGCAGCGGCTCTGGCAAGGGAACGTGACCAAGTGAGACTTCTCAATCCCGTAGACCCCAGAATTAAAGATCTCAATACGAAAATCCGACGGACGGGCAATACTTAAAATTTGACCAAGTGGAAGCAACACCTAGAGGCATGCAACCTCTCCGGCGGAGTCGGCAAATTATAGTCAACAGTCAAGGCCCTGTCAAATCCGACCAAATACAGTGACAAGGTCGCCATTACATTTGGTGAGAGTGTCAAATCGGACCCCATGTGATGCGCCAGCTCTTTCTGTCGACAGTTTTAATGCATACACCTGCTGACAGGGCCAAGAGACGAGCCATCCGTCGGGCGCATAAACACAAACACAACACAGCACCCATTGTCGTCTCCGTCGCCGAGGTCAAGGAAGCCATAATGAAGGCCAAGCTCTCAAGATCAATCGTACCTGACTGTATTCCCATGAAAAAGTTGACACATCGAGGCCACGAGGGACAGAGTTATTTGGCGGCTCTCTGTAACTTCTTGATAACCACTTTTGTCATTCAAGACTAAAACCAGGAAAGCAGGCGAACCAAGGAGAATCATAACGTCCCATATCTCTCCTGTAGTCGGTTGCGAAGTTATTGGAGACCAATCTGCTCCCGTATTACACTGCAAACCTCCACTTTTCCCGGATAATTGTCTCCTTTAGGAGGCAACTGCTAAAACACGTCCAAGAATGTCGGGAGGGGTATTACACGTAGCGGTTTGATCTCGGTATCAACAGTCCAAAAGCGGATTCTTGATTTTTTGTTTCAGTGAAAAATGTTTGGCAAAAAACCATAAGAAGACACTTGATCCGATCGCAAAGAGGGGGCGTGTTTCAAGGTATTTATATGCAGAGCACCTTTCCGCGCAGCCGGTTTTCGACCGCACTTCAAAAAAGTAACCCTTAGCCGGTCCAACACCGGCTGCGCGATCGCCAGTATTTCTGAGAAGAACACACTTCTCCACTTTTCGGTATACCCTATATCTGTATTTACAACAACTTTGACTGCAAATATCTCTTGACAGAAATATCTAATAAATTTTCCGACATCAGTTTATTGTTACCGAGCTCAAAACGCGTCTTTTGATACCTCTCCTGACATTTTTAGACGTGTTTTAGCAGTTGTCTCCTAAAGGAAATAATTACCCTCGGCCGAACACCGACATGGTTTCCGGAAGTCACACAGCACAACATCTGCCTTGCACGCCATAACAATAAAATATGGGTTGAATCAACATCCTCCAAACCATTGTGCTCGTGGCACTTGACCTTTCAGCGGGTTAGAGGTTTAGTATATGGCCGAGGTAGGCATACCGGCCGTAAGAGGCGACTAAAATGCATAAAGGTAATGACGTGCAACTCGATGGTTGATCTACGGATATGATGCCTCTCACATCTTATCCTTCCTTACAGAAGGAGGGGTGACATGACCTGAAAGGTTGCACTGGTAATACCAAATCGCTCCCGCTACAGTCGGGCATGTACCGCAAGGTAGTACTCACAGTACTCTTGAGCTGTATATGAACCCTAGACGGGATCAGGCTTATAGACCGCTCTATCACCTCCACCACTACTCTCGGCACTCCTTTGCCACTTCTTTCGCCGACCTCTCTATCGGGGAAGACTACTATATTTTTTTTAACTGTTCTTTTAAACCGGCTGCGCCATGTAATAATAAGTAGAACGATGTGACTCTTTCAAAGACTGTTTATTGCGTGATGTCTGCAATATTAATATATAATGTTGAACTAGAGTTAGCGAGTATCGCCCCCGAGGTAGGATTACCGGTCGTAAGAGGCGACTAATATGCGTAATGACGTGCAACTCGATGGTTGATCTACCGATATGATGCCTCTCACCTCTCATTACCCATCTTATCCTTCCTTACGGAAGGAGGGGTGACATGACCTAGGTTTCACTGGTCATAAATCGCTACCACGACAGTCGGGCAGTACCGCAAGGGAGAACCGGAGCGTACCGGGTTCAAATCCGGCCAAGGACTGTTAATTCGACAACACTCCCCAAAACCGTCCTATAACGCTGCTCCCATGCCTTTCAAAAGCTATGGAACGGATAGTGGCAAATCCAATCGCATGTTTTACCGAGACCCAACGCCTTATCAATTCCAACCAAGTGACATTTAGACCCAACAGAGGTTGCACAGACGCGCTCCTCCATATCGACTATTATGTCACGAAAGCTCTCTCAGTTCCCAACCACGTCTCTATTCTTTAGATAGACTTTGAAAAAGCTTTCGGCAGAGTTGGACCCCACGTAATTCTACACCGTCTTCGCTTGTGGGGTGTAGGTCCTAAAATATTTATTCATCGAAATATTTACTCATCTCTTCTTTAGAAAAGTTTATTCCACAGAGGCCCCCCCTATCCGTATTTTTGTTTAGCATCGCGTTTAATGAAATAAACAACATTATAAAATCCAACAGTCTTGTAGATCGTTGCGTTTATGCAAGCGATGTCTACATACTATGCAAAAGAAACGATAACGTGGAAGCAATATCAACCTTTAGAAATCTAATAAAGGAAATCCTGGATTGGGGTGACTACTCCGGCGCCAGGATATATTTAGAAAAAACTAAAAGCTCCCACATATGTAGAAAACATGCCTGTAATTTTGACAACCATACACTAGCAATAAATAATATAGCGATCGAAAATGTAAAAAAACTTAAGATTCTGGGTATCATATTCTCGGCTAACTAACTACAAGGTGGCGCAAAAGTAATCCTCCTATCAGAAAATGCTATAAATTTTGCGATTGGCCCCTAAAGTCAGTTCTGTTTTGACATTTGTGTAGTAAACACATGCGAAATACACGTTAATAAACAATGTTAGGCTACACTGCTGCAGAACGCGGAATATTGCTGACTATTTATTTGACCAATAATCGGTCGGGGCCAAACGGTTACTGTGAATGGTGAGCGCTACAGAGCAATGATCAACGAGTTCTTTTTGCCGCAACTTGATGAATTGGGATTGGAAAACATGTGGTTCCAACAAGACGGTGCAACAGCACACACTGCACGTGCCACAACCGATATGCTGAACATCGGAAGCTTACTTTTGCGCCACCTTGTATATGCACACATCACTTTTCCTATCTAAAAAAAAGCATTAGCTGCTAGAATTAATATTATTACTTACCTTGCTAGTAAGAAATGTCTTATATATATAACCAAAACGTTAATCCTAAGCAAAATCGACTACGGGCTCTTCCTCTTTTGGAACTCATCTAAATCTGCACTCAAAATCATTACGCCAGGATACCACTAGCAGCGCGAGGAAGTGTGTACGCATTCCGTACAACACCCATAGTAAACATTTTAGCTGAAGAATATACCAAGGCCATGCGAGACTCGTCACCAAACTTCTCTTCCCATCCAACTCGATCATCGATTGCGACATTAAAAATATTATTAACGCCAGAGGTCTTCAAAGATATCCGTCTACCATGCATATAATACTGAACATCGCCAACAATTTGGAATTGTGAAACGCAATACCAAACACAAAACCCACCATGGAGGGAGGGAGACTAGAGTCATACTAGCACAACTTCGTTCTGGATATTGTAACAGGCAAAACTCTTACTTATAAGGACTGAACCAGCTGTTGAGATGATATTACCTGTATAGGTATGCCATGGACTGAACCCTACCATAACAAATACATGGGGTATGTCCCCTCATGATACTAAACATCTATTTTCCGATTCAATTGAGCCTACTCTGCTAACACCAATATCCTCGGGTCCAACCTTGTTGAAACTGCTCGTTTCCTTGGACTACCGTTAGAGTAGATTGATGACGATTCTCAGAGTGATCGTGCCTATTAGGCAGGGCGCAGCACTGTTAATAACAACAACAACAAAATATCCATCGCCTCACCATTCCCACAACAGCCGGTTCTACCGTACCGGAATGACTCGGGTTTTTTACCTGACCAGGGGCTGTTATTTCGATGTTACCCTGTCTAACTAGTCACCTTTCCCCTAATATTGTCATCCTCCGAGCAGCTCCTTGCAGAGGGAAGAAGATTAACGTCAAACGTTCACACTTCGTCCAGTGTTTCGAATAAAAAAGATGGCTGCAAAAAACAAGCTGATCCGGCCTAAGTCCCTCCACACATGAGCCTTCTAATTTCTTTTAAACTTTTGGGGCCCCTTGCTGTTGACGTCCTAGGGCGTCCAGTGTCGCACCGTCACAAGTTCCAGATACAGTCTCCACGACAAGCAGCACTAATACTGCTCAGCAAGTAGTGTGTAACTCCCGCTGCCGCTCACGCCCACTGGCACCAACAACTCACACAGCAACTCACAGCTACTTTCTGGCTAGCACCTCTCTCTTAGATGTGAGCAATTCTGCAAATGTAAGTCAAGGCCACCAGCTCCTGGTCCCTTCCACCATGTACACTGTTTGTCGGTTGAGATTATATACTCCTGCGACATTAGTCAAATGCAACTCTTGCCTTGGCCTATGTCACCTGCTTATGTGTTCTCAACTTTGTAACTGATGCGTACGTTGAGGCATGTTGTCGAGCTACGCAACCTACAACGTCGACTGATTCGCCTCCTTCGGGTAGTCCGGATCCTTCGTCTTCTAGATTGCAAAGTAGTGCGCGATCCAACCTGTTTCCACCGAGGCATACCAGTCCTTGACTCCCAGTGTGACCATTTCTCCCCCTTCGCACTTTCGTGTCCTACAGTTGAACAGCACCGGCCTAATAGGCAAGGTTAGTGCAATAGTGAATTTCATGAAGCGACAAAATATTCAGAGACAAAGCTCGGTGCCCCATCAGATCGTCGGACCTGTGACGGCTACATCATCCATCGGCGTGACCGTGCGAGAGCACTTGTCGAAAGCGTTGGACCGCCAATTATTTGAGTGGTCGGATGTCAACGGTTGAATTAAGGGGCAAACGATCAAAACCGCGTATAATCAAACAAGGATTGCCTATCGCCGCTTTTGTTTAATTACTACATATCGAGGCTCCCCTCCTCACCAGAGGATGTCTCGATCGTCTCCTACACCGATGACTGCACGATCCTGGCAACGGACCCCTCCGTAGGTGAGCTGTGCTCAAGAATAAGTTCTTACCTCATCCTTGTCCGGATTCTTCGCTGGACGAAATCTAACATTGTCACCGACCAAGTCCTCGGCCACCTTATTTACGACGTGGACAGCGCAGATGAACATGGAATTAGACGTCCACGTTGGCGGCGTTAAGCTTTCGACTGCCACACATCCCAAAATATTAAGGTTCACGTTTGATAACATGTTCCACTACCGTGCTCATGTAGCCGCGATTGCCACTAAAGTACAAAGCCGTAACAAAATCCTTAAGTCACTACCTGGCAGCACTTGGAGAAAAGATAAAGAAACGTTACTGGCAACGTACAAGGCGAGGCAAAAATGCTCGGCGTTAAATAGCATTGTGAAATGCTGACCAGCCAATTTCTGTTCAACTGCTATAAACCGAACAGGCGAACTGGCGAACGCCGCCTCCCAGAAGAATAAGAAGTCATCTCCGTAAGCACTATGACGAGATCCGGCGTCACATTTCCTCGCCGTTTGTTCCAATGGTGCACCGGCGGGCCCTCAAGCTCATCCACACGGAGTCGGTAAACTCCTTTGTCAGGCCTCGTCCGGTGAATGCAGTCCTACAGGCACAAGCTCCAGTTACCAGTTACCAAAGAGGAACGTGAACTGCCTAGGGAGACAAGGGTCATGCTGGCCCAACTTCGTTCTGGATACTGTAACAGATTAAATTCTTACCTCTCCAGACTGCATCCCGACATGCCAAATGTTTACCCGGCATGCGGCGTGTCTCCCCATTACACTAACTATCTGTTCATCTGCTCAACTGAGCCTACTCTTCTAACAGCAATATCACTATGGTCCAACCCTGTTGAAGCCGCGAGGTTTCTGGGACTCCCTTTAGTAGAGCTCGATGACAATGGTGGATAAAGGAGGTGATAATTAGGCAGGCTAACTATCGCTACAACAACAACAACATCCATCGCCTTCCATGATAAGGTTCAGTCGAAGCAGAATAAATGCGCGAGTGCAATAAGTATTGCATCCTTAAATAGCAACAGCAAAACCTAGTCAAGCGGACATTGCCATCACCATCACAGAGGTTGACGAGGCCAATCGGAAGTCTAAATACTCCAAATTCCTTGGGCCCAGACGGAATATCCATGCATCGCCCGATATCTCTCCTCTCCTATCGCCAGTAGAGAAGGCCCTGGAGAAGGTCTTGCTCCCTTACTACACTGGAAACCTGCGGCTTGCTCATCATCAGCATGGGTTCCGGGAAATGCACAACACAACCACCGCACTGAATGTCATAAATAGTTAGATGGCGCCCTCAACCAAAAGCTTCCAAATGACAGGACTGTGATGGATTCAACTCTGCCATAAAGCTACGCATCCTAACAGATATCTGTTCGACGAAGATACGCGGCCGAGTGATGTAAGAAATTATCACCGTAAGCACTGTGAGATCCGGTGTTGGATGGTTGGCGTTATTTGGGATACACCATACATGTGCAAATATTCGGTATGCCGGGGTTAATCCTGGATAGAGTTTAGTCTATTATAGTATCCATAACGAAGTTGGGACAGATGTTGTTTTTATGTTGTTATTAACAGCCCTGCAGTCAGTTATACTAGTTTGCCACTCAACTAGCTCCAGTTCTGTAATCTTTTCATATTAGCAACTGGTATTTTTAACACGGCGGTGTCCTACGAGATGGCGATTGTTTGCATCTGCATCAGCACCATACCAATTGGCATACTAGTCTATCTCTGCATCAGCAATATACCAGTTGACATGGTACTCATCCGACACATCAATATCATACCATTCAAAATACTAGTCTGTACGAGTATATACATAAGGATCATACCCGCCCTCATATTAGTTAGCCTATGATTAGTATCGTAGCAGTTACTGTACCACTGCATAGTAGGTTAGTTCATTTTTAGTTTAAAAATACCTGAAAATTGCAAAAATTACATTACAACCCACTTTATTGAAAATGCAGTCATTAGATATTAAATATATGTCATCAGATATAAAAATATATCTATCACTATATTAAACAAATGAAACCAATTTCAATCAAAATATAGTCGCTATTCATAGCAATTTTACCCTTGGGAAACATTTCGAAAAAGTACTTTTCTTCTTTTTTAATAATAGTCCTTTTTTGATTGAATTTTATAATTGATTTCACAGGCATAAATCTTGTAAAAATACTTGTAAAAATATTTTTACATAAAATTAAGGAAATTCAAGGAGTTTGCAAACAACCATGCAGATAACTCGGTTATGAAATTCTAGTACATAATGTGCAAGTTCTTAGTAACTAAATTTCTGTAAATTGCTATTTTTAACTACTTTGATATTGTATGTGCCTCTGCTCGCCAATTTCGTTGTTGCTTCTTTTAAACGATTCAGTTGGAGATTCATTGTTATTTTATTTATGAAAACTTCATTTCACAATCACAATAAAGCAACGCAGAAAAATAACAACAATTCAATATTTCTTTAATGCATTTATTGAAACTTTTTTCTTTGCTCATCAGCAGCATGGGTTCCGGGAAATGCACAACACAACCACCGCACTGAATGTCATAAATAGTTAGAAGGCGCCCTCAACCAAAAGCTTCCAAATGACAGGACTGTGATGGATTCAACTCTGTCATAAAGCTACGCATCCTAACAGATATCTGTTAGACGAAGATACGCGGCCAAGTGATGTAAGAAATTATCACCGTAAGTACTGTGAGATCCGGCGTTGGATGGTTGGCGTCATTTGGGATACACCATACATGTGCAAATATTCGGCATGCCGGGGTTAATCCTGGATAGAGTTTAGTCTATTATAGTATCCATACGTTGCAGTAGCAACTTGGCAAAAATAAGGGTGAGTTTGCTGACATGCACGTACGTACATGATCGGCAAACCAAGTGTACTATTTAAACCACGAAATTCTCAAACGGATTATGATTTTACTATCAGAACTATTATTTACAAGAAAGTTTTATATTTAAATTAATTAAATGAATATTTTTAATTAGTTAAAAAGAAAATTAAAATGTATACGCCCGTGACTTGTTGGTTTTTCATTTCTCGCACTATTTCGTCTTCTTCGTCTTCACCATAATAGAAATGCACATTTATGCACCTAAGAAAATGCATGGAATGCTGAAAAGTAATAAAAATGCAATAAAATAAAAGGAACCAACTGATCGCCTAAACAAGATTAGAATCAGTTCCTTCATACCAATATTCACACAAACATGACAGTGATGTCATGAATATTCGCATTCGCATTTGCGAATATTCGCATGTTTTTGAACATTCGCATTCTCAAAATTTCTGCGAATGTTTTGCGAATATGAATATCCGAAAAAAACTAATTTTAAGATAATACCAGGTTAATAAGACTAAAACCCATTTATTTCCAATGTTTCTTAATGCATGAAAAAGTAACTCAACTAATAGTATATCATCAAACTAAAAATATATTCTTGAACGATAAACTATAAATACAAGGTGGCGCAAAAGTAAGCTTCCGATGTTCAGCATATCGGTTGTGGCACCTGCAGTGTGTGCTGTTGCACCGTCTTGTTGGAACCACATGTTTTCCAATCCCAATTCATCAAGTTGCGGCAAAAAGAACTCGTTGATCATTGCTCCGTAGCGCTCACCATTCACAGTAACCGTTTGGCCCCGACCGATTATTGGTCAAATGAATAGTCAGCAATATTCCGCGTTCTGGAGCAGTATAGCGTAACATTGTTTATTAACGTGTACTTCGCATGTGTTTACTACACAAATGTCAAAACAGAACTGACTTTAGGGGCCAATCGCAAAATTTATAGCATTTTCTGATAGGAGGACTACTTTTGCGCCACCTTGTATATATAATCTAATAAGCAAGTGGTTGTTGTTGGTTCTAATGCGAGTACCGAATTGTGCGTTGCTGATCGTAAGCTGTTGGCGCATTTGTCTTCATTCGACCCAAAAGTCACGGCTGATGATATAAAAAATTATGTACGCAAACATGTAAACATTGACAAAAAGGCTCTCTTGCCATGCGTTGATCAAAAAAGAAACCCCAGGAGTGAATCATACACGTGTAAATTTCAAGTTGGGTGTTCTATCGTATACTAGTATACTAGATGCCAAAATTTGGCCTATAAACGTTAGAGTCAACCCATTTAATTTTTTACGCAAAAGGGGAGGTCAAAGCCAAAAGTCCTAACAGCTATCGAAGGAACTACTTCTCCAAAATCTAGTGCTGAGCTTAATATTTATTATCAAAATATCTTATTAGATAGTGAGTTTTTCGATCCAAATTTGTACAATGTGTTTCGTAAGGATCGGGACTCCATGAAAACTGGCTGTTCAAGAGGAGGCGGTGTTCTTATTGCAGTCAGGAGTAAACTTCGTGCATCTATGGTAACCCTTGGTAATGATGATTCTTTGCTCGATCAAGTGTGTGTTCGAATTAAAGGAATAAAATGTCATAGCTTTCTCTATGTATTGGCTTCTTATATTCTACCTAATAGTAATTTTGAGTTATACAAAGCTCACGGGGATAATGTAATTGCGCTATCCTTTGATCCTAACAATGACCATTGTAATGATTGTTTTAACTTAATTGAGCTGCGCTGATGGTTACCGTAAAGCCAATTGATTATTCTTTATTGAAATCTTTCTCCTTTATACAATTTCTTACTTTACATACTTATACATAATTACACTAATCCTTACAAACTAAAAGTATTTACATTGTATGCAATGTCAGCAATAAGTTGGTAGTTCACATTGACAAACCGATACTGTGCGTTGGTCAATGTGACGAGTTGAGTAATTGGGTGACAAATGTAAGCAGATACGATATACGAGGTGTGTTCAAAACGTATCGCGAATTTTGAATTTTCGCTGGTTACGTATATTCGAATTTCGAATTTTTTGTGGCGTTATGTTGGTACTCATGTCTCTCACTTATGCCGACAAGCTCGGCCATTTTGAATGTTCAGTTAAATGTTGACAGCTGCTTTGCTTGTACGTGTTTTGGATCGTCTTCGATCTTTACCTATTCAAACAAATGAATCAAAGAACCTGTATCAAATTTTGTGTGAAAAACGAAATTAAGTGCGCGGATGCATTCCGAATGTTGACTGTGGCATACGGGGAAGCTACCTTGGACCGAAGCAACGATTATCGGTGGTACAAAATGTTCTCAGAAGGCCGAGAAGATGTGCAAAGAAGAACAAAAATTGGCTTTTGCACCACGATAACGCTCCTGCTCACGCATCGTTGCTTGTGCGCGACTTTTTGGCCAAAAACAACACACTAATGATGCCGCAGCTACCGTATTCCCCAGATCTGGCCCCCTGTGACTTTCTTGTTCCCTAAACTGAAGAGGCCCATGAAAGGACGACGTTACGCTTCTCTTGACGAGATAAAGACGGCATCGAAGGAGGAGCTGAACAAGATACAAAAAAATGATTTTTTGAAGTGCTTCGAAGATTGGAAAAACCGTTTGCACAAGTGTATAATATCTCATGGGGATTACTTTGCAGGGGACAAAATAAATATTCATGAATAAATAAATAATTTTTGAAAAAACACAAAATTCGCGATACTTTTTGAACACACCTCGTATGTTGTTGAACTCCCGTTGGGTTCAACATAATTTATTTGGGTCAGTATTTGTATATGCATAGAAATGCAGTGAAACGCATTCTGAGTACTGCTACACCATCCGCCTTAAGAATAGTCGTACGGCTATTAAAAAGACTTAATGACCCACTTAAAGTTTGCTTGCGTTTACAAGATTTTAATTGTTTTTCGTATGCCGTTGTAAAATATTGCATAACGGTAACTTAATATCGAAAGTAAAAAGTTTGTTTATGAGGTTTTTTATCTGTTTACATTTGTTTCCCATGTGTCTTTATTGTGCTGACTTCTCTTTTTTTTTTCTTGAACATAACATGTTGTTTTTGTTTTCTTTGGCTCGGGTGCCTGTTTATTATTATGAGTAAAGGGGAGTGCTTATTTTTATTTTATATATATATATATTACTAAAGGTTCTCTACTGTTTTAAGTCTATTCTTATGAATTATAATTTCTTTATTTTTGTTGGTCTTATTGTTATTTCCTATGCTATGTGGTATTAAGGTAAAATTATTATTCTTATCAATGCTTTTAACTTTACAGTGTCCGTTATATGTATGTTTTAACTTATGGGAGGCCTCTTCTCTAACTAATACTAAATCTCCTATGTACCAATTTCTTGGTTCTATCTTGCGTTATTTGTACCTATATTTAATTTCCTTATCTTAAACTTCATAATTGTATTAATTAAATTTTCTTTTTATATATTAAACTTTATATATGTATTATGGGTTAATTAAATGGGTTAATTAAAATTTCTTTGTAGGGGTTCGTAAGGCATATAATTTGTTATGCATGTCCAATACTCTTATTTTATTTTATTAGTTATTCGATGATTCCTGGGCGGTCACCAAAAACAGGATCATCCTATATTTTTGAATTGTTTTATTTTCCGTCACATGTATAACCTGCAGAGTTATTGTGATATTAACTTTTTTTTTTTTTTTGAGAACTTGGGTAACTATTTTTCATTTTATAAATTTGCCTACTCGAGTATAATTATTTTTTAAACAATTTGTCCCTAAGGACAACTGTATTATTCGTTTTTTCAGCCTGGCAAAGTATTGTCGTAAGTCAATCTTATCCTCAACAATCGGTTTTTCATGCTACAAATTTTCTTTTGAAAACGAGCTAGACTAGTCTTCTTTTCATTGACATTTATATAGCGCTTCACATTTTTATTTTATGGTTCTCTTTGTGACTTTTTATATTATAAATATAAGATTGTTTTTTATTCAGTATTAGTACTGGACTTTTCGTTATTTGCATGCTTTTTAGAGGCATTTCTCTCGATAAATATCGGGGTAACCTCGTGACTGTTTTTGATTTGGTCGGATATATTAAAGGCATCCAGAAAACGGATAAGTTTCTGGGTTTGCCATCGAACTCTGGTGATATTGCCGGGTGGTGCCTTTTTGTTTTTCATTTTTAGAAAAAACGGTAAGAAGTCTCTGTTTTTTACTTTCTTTCTATTTTTCAACAAAAATTTGTTGAAATTAATATGAAAATACTTCTCAACAGAAGTTGCCATTTCTTCTTCTATATTGCATTTGAAATTTCATTCAATTTTTCCACCAAATTTAAAAATGTTCTTAAATAGGGCGAAAATTGGCTTCTGGTTATGTTCTTGTCCTTTTCCAAATAATAAGTGCTTTCTGATATTGAGTTGAATGGAAAAGGAGATGAGAAATAATAATGTGTACTATGTTTCTTGTTTCGTTTTACATTGTGCCTAGGCGTTAGCACGCTCGAATCATGGCGACAGTTTCCGACTCTATGGTTTCCTGATTATAGTAATCCTGTATAGCTACTCTGTGTAGCTACTCTGTCTATTCCGATGAATCTGAAGATTAGGTTCATACAGCAAATTTTATTTTTAATTGCTCTTCTACTCTCGCGAGGGCGTGCCTTACGAGTCTCGGTGCGTGCCTCGAGCAGTAGCGGATTTGAGGGGGGGCGAAGGGGCGATCGCCCTCCCCCCAGACTAGATTTTTTTTTTTCAAAATTTATTCGGAACAAAATTTTTTTTCACGAAGTCCCAGAAACCCACTATTTATATGCAGTATTTGTATAAATATAATGATGGATATTTGATCTTGACTTTTCATAATGCAGTTTATGTATGCATGCTTTAATTGAGTATCAAATTTCAAATAATATTAGCGCTCAACAGTAAGAATGCTGATGCAAATCAGTCCAATGCTCAGATATATTTGCGCTGTTGATAACATGCTGAATCAAACCTTACTTTATTGAATAAAGTCTATCCAGAATCAGTCCTTGGTTAAGCTCAGTTTAAACTAAGTTTGCTTAAACTCGGCATAAATTTAAACTCCAGTTAAACTGCAGAGCGGTTTTTCAGTGTGAGTTTAAGGCCGCTTTTAATATTTGCTTTTTATACGGCAACATTGGTTTTTTCTTTATCTAGATACGGCAACAGATAATATTTGTATACATATTCAACGCCATTGCTTCTCCTCAGTATTGTTATAGTTAGCATTTCGCCAATTTCTGCATCACTATAATCACTTTCGTCAGATGATATATCCAGTATTTAATTAAATATAAAAATATCGTCCTTTCTTAATTGCGTTCAGCTTATTGTTTCACAACCAAAACCATCAAATATGCAAAACAGCTGACAGGTTAACTAGAGTTTAACCCTGCCGAATTGACCGCTTAAACTACGTTTAAACTTCGTTTAAAGTTGACTGAAAAACTGCGCAACAAGTTTAAGCTTAGTTTAACTGACAAATTGAGTTAAACTTGTACTGAAAAACCGGGCCTAAGTTATCAACAGAGCGTTTGATTGCCGCGTAGTCAAGGTCGTCGGGCAATGCGCTATCCATTTTGGGGGGGGTGGTCTTTCTTTCTTAACTATCTTTAAAGAGGATTAACTAGTTTCTTTATTTTATTATAATTTAAAGTTGCCCTGTTTTTTTTTTGCATTTAAGGGGATTTTTCATCGAAATTAAGAAAATATATTTCGGCCTTCCAATTTACTCGATGATAATAAAAATTTGTTCTTTTTAATATTTTATTCGTGTTACAAAATCTTATTGGCGCATAAGCTCTTAATTTTTGTATTCTTAAATTTTGTATTCTGTCTTTTGTTTTTGTTTTTTTTTTTTTACAGTCGGTACGGAATCAGTGGTTATAGCACGTTCTTTGGCGTTGCCATTCGTGGTTACAATGGAATTATAGGCTAATGAATGACTGTGTCAGGCAGGATCAGTAATAAAAAATACTGCGTCTCTGTCTATTAAGCGGTTTCGGAAAAATTTTTTTTTGCAAATTTTTTGCTTAGTTACGGCACTTGCAGGATATAAATAATGTTCCGAAAACGTTGTTGGATAATGGCAGGATCCTTTTTAATAAACTGGCAGGATCGCCATGTAATTTTACATAATTGAGCTGCGCTGATGGTTAGCGTAAAGTCAATTGATTATTCTTTATTGAAATCTTTCTCCTTTATACAATTTCTTACTTTACATACTTAAACATAATTACACTAATACTTACAAACTAAAAGTATTTACATTGTATACAATGTCAGCAATAAGTTGGTAGTTCGCATTGACAAACCGATACTGTCGATCAGTCATGCTGATCGATACGTGCGTTGGTCAATGTGACGAGTTGAGTAATTGGGTGACAAATGTAAGCAGATACGATATATGTTGTTGAACTCCCGTTGGGTTCAACATAATTTATTTGGGTCAGTATTTGTATATGCATAGAAATGCAGTGAAACGCATTCTGAGTAATGCTACACCATATCTGCGTTCTGGGTGATTTTAACCTCAGTGATATAAAATGGTCCTGTAAGTCTAATAACGCGTCTCCTTTTCCAAGTAACATTACCTCTGCTCGAGAGTCTTACTGTATTGACAATTTCCTTAGTTTTAATCTGAAGCAAATAAATTGTATTTTCAATGACTTGAATCTTATCAGTGATAATGTTGATTTTTGTATATATAAATGCAGTTCGCCGATTTCTGACGCTAGTATGCACCATGTACCTTTGGAAATCGAGCTGAAATTATTTGTGTTTTAGGAAATAGTCGCTGTTGATAGAAATGATTTCAACTATGCATCGTGTGATTTTCCAAGTCTAAATAAGTTCCTTTCGGAAATCAATTGGGATGAACTTCTTTTGGACTTGGATATTCATAGTTGCTATTCAACTTTTAAATCGAAACTAAATGAATTCTCTTTTAACAACATACTTTTACAACGTAAACGATCTTATAAGTCATCTTGGTATAATAGAGCCTTAATGCATTTAAAAAACATTAAAACCAAATATCTTAAAAAGTTCAAATCAACTAGAAACCAATTTTTCTTTGTAAAATTTCAACAATGTCACAAGGAATTTAAGTCATTAAATAACCTTCTTTATACAAAATATATTAGGAGTAAAGAGTGGAATATTAAAGTTAACCCCAAATCTTTTTGGAACTTTGTAAAGTCGAAAAAAGTTTGTTCTAGTGTACCTAGTTCATTCGCGGAATTTTGTATGTCTAATTTTGTAGTGGACGACATGATTTCACTTGATTTTTCACACGATATACCACCTTCTGTGAATCTAGGAACTCTGCATATCTCTCCTGATGAAGTGTCAAGTGCGATTGTTGCTCTCAAGCCCTCGCCAAAATCAGACGCGGATGGTCTGTCAGTTACTTTACTTAAGGCCTATACATCTGGTTTTCAACAAATCCCTTTCTCGGGCATTTTTATTGAGGATAGCAAACCCGGCGAACTTCGTTTCGCCATCAGATGGTTTCGTTTTTTTTAATATTTAGTTTGGGAAATAAAAGATGAAGACAATTTTTTTTTGTTATGAATTCATTTCGATTACAAAAATGAAGTGTAATTTAGTTGAATTTCTATAAGTAAAAAAATGAAAGTGAATCCAAAGTAAATACTGAATCGAAGCGTTATACGTGTCCGCAAATTATCCGTCTCATTGAAGTGCTCTTTGGTAAACCACATTTTTGTTTTTTTGTCCGACGTTAACACAAACAAAGCGGATAGCTTCCCAACTCGTGAACATGCAACGTTTAGCTGACCATGTGAAAAACAATGATTTTCTAAATTTATCCCGCAAACACTAAGCGATTGGCCTTGCGACTTGTTGATTGTCATTGCGAACGCAAGGTTAACCGGAAATTGTAATCGTTTGAAGTCAAAAGGAAGATCAGTCGGAATCATTGGTATTCGAGGAATACATACATTTTCACCCGCATACTTTCCGTTAATAATGGTTGCCTCAATCAAATTCGGCATAAGTTTTTTCACCGCAAGTCGAGTACCGTTGCAAAGTCGCGGTGGATTCAAATTACGCAATATCATAATAACTGAACCAACTTTGAGTTGCAAGTTATGTGGTGGAAATCCTGGTAACACCAGAGAGTTCAAAAAGTCCGTTGAATAATTGACTTCATCATCGGGATTTGTTATGGAATCAACGGATTTGTATGTCACCAAATTGCCAGCGATTTTTGATTGAATGGTGAAATTCAGTGCGTGTACATCATTATTCTTTGCGGACAGAATTGCTCGTTGACTTAGCCAAGCATAATTCTGATAATTCTCACTAATGTTTGGGAAAACATTTTCAATAAGAGCTGATTGAGAGTCTACAAATCGGCAAAAGTCGTTGGTAAGAATAATTAATCCAGTTGTCGCATCAACTGGGACTATTCCATTTCCAACAGCTAACAATTGTTTTGAAAATTGTGCAGCACTTTGATCATTTTGAAGTTGAACTCTCATATTAGTGGTTAACGATAATGTTTTTACGTTATTCCACAAAGGTGATGCCTTCAGGCAAGCTTTCAATTCATCTGCAGGCGTTCCACGAGGAATTACTGGCAACGTCTGCCTGAAATCGCCTGCCAACAATATCATCAAGCCGCCAAATATGTTGTTATTTCGCCGAAGATCCTTCAGTGTAAAATTAAGTGCTTCAAGTGCTTTCTTATTTGCCGCTGTGCACTCATCCCAAACAATGAGCTTGCATTGTATCAACAATTTTCCCATTGCACTGGATCGGGAAATATTGCATGCTGGAGTATCAACTATGTTTAAATTGAGTGGCAACTTAAGCGCAGAATGTGCAGTACGACCGCCATCTAGAAGAGTCGCCGCAATTCCAGATGATGCTAACGCCAAAGCTATGTCAAATCTTGATCGAACAGTGGCCAAAATCAATGAAAGTACAAATGTTTTCCCTGTTCCTCCGGGTGCGTCCAGGAAGAATAGACCACCAGTATTATTGTCCACCGCTTGCATTAATGTTTCGTATACTTGTTTTTGCTGTTCATTCAGCAACGCCACATTATTTCGAACGAATTCCTGCAATGTATCAACATTGTATTGCTGCTCTCGATTAAATTCTTGGTTGAATCCATCGTGCATCGATCGATTTGGCGCAATCAATCCTACTTCAATCAGAAGCTTGTTTGCAATATTCAAGGATTGATCCTCAATCAGAATCAATCCTTCATTATAGATTTCATCGGTTATTTGCATGTCGGGATTTCGTTTGAATGCGCAAGCGATGCAAAATATCTTCACATATGTCGTCTTTGTATTTGTTCCATAACTGAATTGGTTGTGAAGGGAAACATGTGGTGATGATTATTGCGAACAGCGTTCGTATTTAGTACGCATTTGATGAAACAACTGAATCCGCAAGTGTTAAATCCCAATGAGAATCGTTCTCCAGCAAACCCAATAGTTGACATGCTTCTCGATATGTTTGGCATTGGTGGCCATTCAAAGTTTTCAAATGCGCAAATGATTTTGGTCCACATACATTTACCAACAGCAGTCGCAAATAAAAACCTTCATAATTTGTAGGATGAACAGTATACATGCGACCTAGCGCATCAGTGGAAAACACCTGTGGCCAACCTGAAACTGGGGGGTTCCTTGTTTGTGACGTTGAAATTTCTTTGCTGATTGATTCCAAGTGTAATACTTGGGCATTTCAACGTACATCAGCGTCGCTGAGAATGGATCTGCTTCACACATTGCAAAGAAGCTAGTCAATGTTGTCGATGGTGGCCTCTCAGCTCGTTGTGCCGCATTAGCCTCAGTGAAGTAAACTCTTTGTCCATTTTCCAAATGCACTGCTAAATGTACAACTGTGGGATATCTTTCATGAATTTGAAATGACAATAATCGCCACATTGCTTCATTAGTACTGACGTATCTGCCCATTTGGAAGTTGCTAATTACGTCATTCGCATTTTCCGACGCAATACCAAACACAGCCATGTCGCTGCCTTTTGTGACGTACTTGCACAAATATTTGACAACTTTCAACGTTCACATGTGCTTTGAAAATTCGTGATAGCAGCGGGCAATATGGTACAATGAATTCATTTCCGATTTCGATCTCTTGATTTTGAACTTTAACTTTGATAGTTCGACCATTATCTTCTTTTGAACGCCGACGATAAATTGGATATCCATCGTTCCCTGTGTGTGTCTCAGCAACTAACGGTCGCGGATATCGTTTTGTGCACTTTCCATCAGCCATGCAAGGCGATAATGGATTTAATGCACCGCACGGTCCATTCACTATCTGTGTCGTCACAATGTCGTGTAGATGGGGATCATTGACTGGATCAGGAATTTCAGCTGATATGATGTCATCCACTTCATTTGAATGTAATTTGTTCAGCAACCAAATCAGGATATGAGCATGCGGTAGTCCACGCTTCTGCCATTCCACAGAGTACATATAACAACTCGATACTTAGTAAGCACAGCAATCATAACCTTAAGTTTTTGCTGAAAACTCTGGCAATTATGTCATGGCGATCTTGCGGTTGTTGGCCCGGGTCCAACTCACGTTCAATTTCCGTCCACTTCGGATTGCATGTGAACGTAATAAAAAAATCCGGAGTTCCATAATTTCGCACGTACGTCATACCGTCCTGAGCGTATTCGTGCATGTGGCGTGGGCTTCCGATATAAGATGATGGGAGAATCGTCAGACGTCCATTATTCTGAACATTACCATCTGAATGAATATCATCACGCAAGTGTATATAGTCCTCAGATCGTAGCTTTGGCTGATGGAATCGGATGAACGCTAAAAGTTCGGTCTCGACTTTGACATACATATCGACAGCGAATTGCTGGAATAGGCGACGGCACTTCAGGATGAGATTATCCTCATGTGTACGAATCATAATACGATAGGCATAGTAATTCATTGCGCTTAGATTTTTGTTCGTTGATACGCCTGAATATGTATATTAAATGGATTGTTAATGGAACCCAATAATGGCAATAATTATTGCAATTATAATTAGTGTGTTAATATTGTACCTGTAATTGGATCGACCATCTTCAACGTGATGTCGTATCCGTCTTGCCCTTGCCAATAAAGGATTGGATATTGTAACGCATCGTACAAACGATGTGTCTCGTTTACACGATGCATGATATTGCTTCTTCGCTGAACGACAATGTCTCGTGATTTAGTTTGATCGCCAACAATAATTGCAGCAACATCATCAACGGTGGGTGCATTGAATCTTCGCACATGTTCACCTTTTGGGGTACGATCCGCTCTTATGACAAATTTGTGCGTATCCGATGGCATTCGTTCCAATGCTGTTTTGAACATATTAACCACAGCGTTATTATCGTGGAAAAATGCTTGCAACTGTTCAATAATTCGTCTCTTTAACTGTTGTGTTCCCTGTATATTGCACCGCACATTCAGCTGATCCACCATCGACGAAATGAAATATATTTGCAGAAATTGATGCGGTTCATCTGGTGTTGGCACCATTGAACCATGCAAATGATATATTTGTCCTTGTATCTGCAAAAAATCATTTGTTGAAGAATACGGTGTCACTTCTGATCGTTTGATTGTGTAGTGTGTGGTGTATGTGTAGTTGTTATTTGTTGCAATTGATTATGTTGGTGTGATTGATTGGTGTGAGTGATTGGTTGTGTGTGTTGTATCTTTTACCTTGCAAGTCGGCATGAAGCCGCCTTCTCGATTGATATTAGCTCCAAATAAAATCATGCGAAAGCAGTTATTGTATTCAAGGATGTGTTGAAGAAAATTGTTGGAATCACGATCACTTCCATCGAACAATGTTTTCAGTGGCTATGGTGGTGTAAGTAATGGCTCCAGTTTGACTTTTCCACTTGCGCAGCACAATCCATCCGTTTTTCTTTTGAACTTTAACGCATTGCAATATCGGCATATAGTCGTCATTGGTCCAATATATAAATTTTCATCATCACTGTAGTGGGATCATATTGGAATGCCAAACGATTTTATGATGCCAATGATCTTCGTGTGCTCACGCGTTGTCTCAATCGGTCATTTTCTCTTCTTATATTTTGTCTTTCTTCACTTAAGTTCCGGGAATATACTTGTTGCTGGCTTGCATGCCGTGCGCGGCGGCCGATATTCGCACGTCGTCCTCTGGGCATTTTGGACTATGGACAGATGGTGAATTTGCAATTCAACGTATGTCACTTCCAAAGATATATAACTTGTGATCTTTTTGCAAAATACGATAATTTTTTGATCTTTTTGGCTTTTCGACTAAAAATTTGCAAGTTTGGACAGACTGGTGAATTTAACCTCAAATGCACTATCCATATAATTTACACAATTCAACTTACCACCTTAAACAACAGTTTGCAAGTTTTTTTTATGCCACTTCCAAAGATATTTAATTTTGATCTCTTTGCAAAATACGACAATTTTTTATTTTTTTGACTAAAAATTTGCAAGTTTGGACAGACTGGTGAATTTAACCTCAAATGCACTATCCATATAATTTACACAATTCAACTTACCACTTTTGTTATATGTAACTCAATGTTTAATTGTTAAAATTTATAATGTAATGTAAAATATAACGTTTTTGTTGTTGAATATAGATCTCGCTCCTGAAGATGCTAGGGTGACTAGCGAAACGTCGAGCCGTAACAATGAAATAAATCTATTTTATTTGCATTGATAAACCAAATAGGTCAAATAGCCTACCCAACACCAACAATTTATTAAGAAAACTGACCGGAATCACCATTAATTAATCAAACATTTGCAAGTTTTTTTTATGCCACTTCCAAAGATATTTAATTTTTGATCTCTTTGCAAAATACGACAATTTTTGATCTTTTTGACTAAAAATTTGCAAGTTTGAACAGACTGGTGAATTTAACCTCAAATGCACTATCCATATAATTTACACAATTGAACTTACCACCTTAAACAAAAATTTGCAGGTTTTTTTATGCCACTTTCAAAGATACATAATTTTCGATCTTTTTTTTTAATATTATTGGCATACAAATTTACATTTATTTACGTTTGTACCGGCCGCACTAGTCAATCAACTGCCGCTGTGATAATCCAACACTTTGCTTAAATACTTTTTATCCACTTTTATTAAATCATTATTCACGTGTCTGACCTTAAAATTATGCGGGCTTAAGTACTTTTTTAGCGACGAGCCTTTCAGGTACATCGAGCGCACGATTTTACTTCGGCTAACTCGAAGCGTCGGCGTGGAAAAAAAGTATTTAAGCAAAGTGTTGGATTATAACAGCAGCAGTTGATTGATTAGTGCGGGCGGCCAGCCACCACCGTACAAACGTACATACATGTAAATTTGTATGCCAGTAAAATGCAATGCCTGCTTACAACAACCACTGATAAGTATTTATGTAGGTTTGTCTGTTTGTTATTGGGATAACACACAGGCATACATACAATATTTACACCTAATGCTGGTATACCTCTACTGCTGTGTTAACTTGCACAATACGCGTGATTGTTTTGATGGTTTCCAATTGATCTGTTAGGAAACGAATAACTTCAATTTCACAGTGAACACAATACAGGTTTTAATTTTGCGTTTGATAGAACGTGCGTATAATAAAAAATGTCAAATAAAATTAATGGCGCTGTATGTAAAAAATGATTTCCCCTATTTTCCTGCTTTCCTTTTGAAATTTTTCCTGAATTTTTTTTGCTATAAACCTCACGGCGCCCGAGACTTTTCCAACGAATGCAAAATCATTGAAATCGATTCGTGCGTTCTTGAGATATGGCGTCAGGAAAGAAAACCCGACTTATTTTTATATTATACCCCTGGTCCACATTTTTGGCGATATCTCGTAAACGGAGTAGCATAGGGTCCTGAAAATCACCTCTTTTTTAAACACTCATCAACACCTTTTCTTCGATACCCATATCGTATAAACACCTTCTAGGGTCACCCCTGGTCCATATTTTGGTCGATATCTCGGAAAACGGGTCGCATAGGGTCTTGAAAATCATCTCTTTTTTAAATACTCACTAACACCTTTTATTTGATACCCATTTTGTAGAAAACCCGTCTGGGGTCACACCTGGTTCATATTTCGGGAAACACCTCGAATACGGGGTCTTATATGGGACCAATAACTACGCCATGTTCAAGCACTCGTCAACACCTTTCATTTGATACCCATATCGTACGAACCCGTTATAGGGTTACCCTGGTCCACATTTTGTGGAATATTTCCAAACCCTTCTCGGATTCTTATACTTTTTTCGCCATAAACCATGTCGGGCTCAATCGAAAACTACGTGGCAAATTTCATTTAATTCGGTCTAGCCGTTCTGGAGTTATAGCGTCAGGGAGGAAAACGCGACTTATTTTTATATAATAGATTGGAAGGTTTCAACAACTTTCTATCTTTTCAAAACTTTTTTAAAGTGTTGTTAAGGACAAAATATATTTCGCTGTAAAGTCTTTAATCAGCCCATACAAGCATGAATTTATATGTGGGAGCTCGGCCGTCTCCAATTTAATGGTGTTAGTGATTTTTGCACCTCAGCGTATTCGGTTGGTTCACAAGTAGATTGCATATATACTGACTTTTCTAAGGCGTTTGATAGAGTATCTCACAAGATTCTGGTCAGCAAGTTAGCTTTCCTCGGCTTTCATTCCTCCGTTTTGCAATGAATAACTTCATATTTGTCTAATCTTTGTTGTGCAGTATCGATTGATGGTTCAACTTCAGACTTTTTTGTTGCCTCTTCAGGTGTTCCTCAAGGTAGCATTTTAGGCCGTTTACTTTTTGTGCTTTTTATCAATGACATTGGCAGTTGTTTCTCCTTTTCAAATTATCTTTTTTTTACTGATGATTTGAAGAATAATGTGATTTGAACAATCTCCATTTATGGTGCATAATCACGGCTACCGTTAAATATTGGCAAGTGTTTTCATTTAACTTACTCTAGACGTCTTAATGCTACTTCTACCTGTTACTTTATTGATAATAGTATTTTAAACATAGTTTCAGAGATTGAAGATCTTGAAGTGGTTTTCGAGTCAAAGCTATCTTTCAATAGTCACACTAATTTCATTATTTCTAAAGCTTATTCGGTATTGGGATTTATAAGACGTAATTCCACAGAGTTTACTGATCCATATACCTTTAAACTTCTTTTTACTTCTCTTGTACGCTCTAACTTAGAATACGCGGTAATTATCTGGAGACCATACGATCAACAATCCATAAATAGGATTGAGAGGGTTCAAAAAATCTTTCTAAAACATGCGTTGCGTTCAATACGGTTCGAGAATGCAATGCTAATCTCAGCTGTTGCTAATTGATATGTGTTCTTTAGCAAAAAGAAGGTCCGTTATCTCCCTGACTTTTATATTCAATATAATTAAGGGCATAGTCGATTGCCCAACTCTTCTAGAGCGGATAAACTTTAATGTTCCGCAACGAAGTCGGCGTAGCTTTTTTTCGTTCTATGTGGATAGTTGCAAAACTAATTTCGAAAGTAATACACGTGCTTTAAAGGAATTTAATGACTTATCTTCTCATAAGTTAATTGACTTTTCATTATCCAGATCTACTTTTATTTTGATCTTAAATTCTATTATTTAATAAGTATTTGATGTTTCGGTAGTCTGTAAGGTACTCTGTACTGTAGATGAAAAAATAATTAAATAAATAAATAAATCTAAACCAAAATGTATTCAACGTTTCTCTCAGTTGGAAAAAAACTATGATGTTAAACAGAAACAATCTTTAACCCGTTTAAAATAATCTTTACAGTTTAAAAAAAAAAATGTAAATCATTTTTGTGTTAAATTTTCAAAATTTCAATATTTCTTTTTCGACTTTAATTCAAATGAAGGAATTTGAGAGAAACTTCTATAAAAATAGGAGTCTATTCTTGGTACTAAAAAACTTCTTTACTAGTAGAAAACGAAAGAAATTCGGTTATTTTGTAGGGTTGGACTCGAATTTTACCAGAACAGTTCTCACATAAAGAAGTTCAATTTTTAAAGGTGGCATCTTCATATCTACGTTAGGTCCCGGTCCATTTGGCTTTAAAGTTGATGTTGGTCCACTGCCTAGTTGACAGAGAGATGAAAGATGACAAGAAGAGCAACTCAAGTTGCCCTGAAATTCACTGTGGGATCGAATCACAAATCCAATAGAGAAGTCTGACAAAGAAGATTTAGTGGGTTTCCCTAATATCAAAAGAAGAGTGAAGATTTTCAAAAATATTTCAATTCCCATCTTCAGTGTTGCCTTTCATTTTCTTAATAGTAAAAAAAAAAAACTGCAAAAAAAATTTAACAAGACGAAGTATGAAAGTTGAAAGCAGAGAGTATGACGACACCATGGACGAAATAAAGTACCAAGACAATAAACGAGTTCAAGAAAATTATTATTGTTTTTATTTTTTTGATAATTATTTTAATTGCAATTTTTGTTGAGTTACGGCCTGTACATTTTCAAGTATTCATGAAACGAGCTCAAGGCCCATGATTCAATTACTAAAAGGTTAGCTCTCTAGTGACAGATTTTGACAATTGCAGCCATCTTGCTCCCTAAAAAATTCTCATTCACATTCTGGGTTGCGTTTTCGGGGAAATTATTTAGAGACAGTAGTATTAAACAAAAAATTTTGAATCAGTTAGTTATTAGAAACTTGATTAATTTAGCACAATATTTATATTTACTCAAGTTACCCTAAGTTGGCCGCGGTCTTCTTCATCTTAACGTTTTCGTCGACAAAACTAGCTAGCGACCTTTTTTGAATGTAGTTCTTGCATGTTGCCGGATCTAATTGTATACACTTCAAAGCCCAAGACTTACCGGTATGTAACCATGCTTGCCTTCAAATTCTGGCCCTGCATACATACGAGGTGTGTTCAAAAAGTATCGCGAATTTTAAATTTTCGCTGGTTACGTATATTCGAATTTCGAATTTTTTGTGGCGTTATGTTGGTACTATGTCTCTCACTTATGCCGACAAGCTCGGCCATTTTGAATGTTCAGTTAATTGTTGACAGCTGCTTTGCTTGCACGTGTTTTGGATCGTCTTCGATTTTTACGCGAAATTCGTACCAAAATTGCTCAATTGTGACCAAAAACAGCATCGCATGAACATTGCTAATGAGATGTTAAACTCTGTCCGCGACGACCCAAATTTGCTCCAGAGGGTCATAACTGGTGACGAATCGTGGGTTTATGGTTATGACGTGGAAACCAAAGCTCAATCGTCTCAATGGAAGCTGCCGCACGAACCAAGACCGAAAAAAGCGCGCCAAGTTCGGTCCAATGTGAAAGTTTTGCTGACAGTTTTCTTCGATTGCAGGGGCGTGGTGCATCATGAGTTCTTGCCACAGGGAAGAACGGTCAATAAGGAATATTACCTGCAAGTTATGCGCAATTTGCGCGAAGCAATCCGCCAGAAACGCCCGGATTTGTGGAAGAACAAAAATTGGCTTTTGCACCACGATAACGCCCCTGCTCACGCATCGTTGCTTGTGCGCGACTTTTTGGCCAAAAACAACACACTAATGATGCCGCAGCCACCGTATTCCCCAGATCTGGCCCCCTGCGACTTTTTCTTGTTCCCTAAACTGAAGAGGCCCATGAAAGGACGACCTTACGCTTCTCTTGACGAGATAAAGACGGCATCGAAGGAGGAGCTGAACAAGATACAAAAAAATGACTTTTTGAAGTACTTCGAAGATTGGAAAAACCGTTGGCACAAGTGTGTAATATCTCATGGGGATTACTTTGAAGGGGACAAAATAGATATTCATGAATAAATAAATAATTTTTGAAAAAACACAAAATTCGCGATACTTTTTGAACACACCTCGTACATACTTACTAAGGTTAACCGTGACTTCAAAGCTGTTCGTTGCTTGATTTGAAGTATGTTATTTTTGACAAAACTTAACTACCATTCTCTCGGTTTGATAATCAGTTCTAGCTTAACTTATGTATAAAGGAGCTTTTTTAAGTCATCCTCTGTTCTAAGCGTTCATGAATAAATAGGGCCAATCTTATCTCATTGAAACTCATCACTTCACTATTCACTCGCTTGACTATGTTCGATTGTCATTTGTCTTTTGTCATTGTCATTTGTCATTATTATTAAAAAAAAAAGTCGGCCTCTTTTTAGAAGCACGAATGTGCAATGAATTGATAAGTTTATTATACAAGGTGGCGCAAAAGTAAGTTTCCGATGTTCAGCATATCGGTTGTGGCACGTGCAGTGTGTGCTGTTGCACCGTCTTGTTGGAACCACATGTTTTCCAATCCCAATTCATCAAGTTGCGGCAAAAAGAACTCGTTGATCATTGCTCTGTAGCGCTCACCATTCACAGTAACCGTTTGGCCCCGACCGATTATTGGTCAAATAAATAGTCAGCAATATTCCGCGTTCTGGAGCAGTGTAGCGTAACATTGTTTATTAACGTGTATTTCGCATGTGTTTACTACACAAATGTCAAAACAGAACTGACTTTAGGGGCCAATCGCAAAATTTATAGCATTTTCTGATAGGAGGATTACTTTTGCGCCACCTTGTATTAAGCATTGAATGTTCCATGTTTGACGAAAATCGCGGGTACCATGCTTACACCGACACCTCAATATTTTGCAATCCTTGTTACCTGAGTGAGCCAACATTTTAATTTTAGAATTAACGATTTACACAGCGATGGTATGGGATGATATGTTTTGATGTTGTTTTAGTTTACTTTTCCATTTCCTCGACAAATGAAAAACTACTCCTACTTTTTTTTCGTTTGTTAAATAAACCCGAACAAATTTTAGAAAATGGGAGTGTCAAAACTAAACGTCAGTTAAAGAGCTAACCTTCTTGTGATTGAATCATGCTCAATGCAAGAATAAAAATTCAAAAAGTGAAAAACTATTGTTCTTGACCTTGAATGAATACATGAATACATAATTATTTTAATTAATTTATTTAATTCAAAAAATTTTTTCAAAGAGCTTCCAGAACTCGATATGGAAATTGAACCTCAAAACTGCGATAGATGCTGTGAAGTAAGCAGCATCATTCGAAAAATGGGTTTTGGCCAGAATTGGTAAACTACGTCGCGTGTGTGTGAATGCATACCCTGAATTTTGGATGGGAGCCTTAGGAAACCAAATAACTATTTTCTTAATGCGATAAAACATCTTTAAAATGTTTTTATGAAATTTTATGGCCAAAAATAGTAGAATGACAAAATTTCAATATTTAAATTAGTAGAACCGAGCTCACACATGTATTTGAAAGTACCGAATAATGTTTAGATCATAAAACTTAAATTTTTAGATGGATGCTGAATCGCACAAAACTTATTTAGTTAAAGCAAAAAAATTGCTAAAACGGTTTTGTAAAAAAATGTGTTTTCTTCAAGTAAAAAATTATATTATTTATTTTAGAATAAACTTCAACTTGTGGACTTCTATTTCCCCGCATTTGTTCTATCTGGACGTATAGTTGTTGTAATTTGTCATCTTTGACACTGCTGTCGAATAAGGTAAAATGAAAGCAAAATACAAAAAAAACTATAGATGAGTGGTGAAAAGCATACGTGCATATACCTTAGGTTAGGTTAGGTTGTGCTGGCAGGCCAACGCAGTGGCCTCACATAGACGCATAGCGTCCGTAGTGTTACCAGAAAAACTTTGACGACCTCTTGTTATACAGTTGACACTTCAGTGTCTATTTTACAAAACAGTAATGTTTTCTTCGCAAAAACCAGAAGCCTACTTGGGCCTATTTCTGTCAGTGAAGCTAGGTTGGGCAATTGTCCCTTTCCAAATGTTTGAAGCCGCAGTCTGGATAGAGCGGGGCATGTGCACATGACATGCTCCACAGTCTCCGTCTCCGCTTTGCATTTCCTACACATGCTGTCGGAAACAAGACCGATCTTGTGGGCATGGCCTGCCAGAAGGCAGTGCCCTGTAAGGATACCAATTAGCAGTCTACAGTCTTCCCTTTTGAGGGATACAATTGTTTTTGTAAGTTTCATGTCGTACGATTTGCACAGGATTTTGGAGATTTTACAGCCTTGCACTTCTTCTCATGCCTTATCTGCTTGTTTAACCATGTGTAAATCGCACCTACGCTTTAATTCCCTTAGCGGGATGGGTACGTTAATACTGTTGCTCGCATCTAGTGCCACTCCACTCTTTGCTAGCTCATCAGCTTTCTCGTTTCCCTCTATACCTTTGTGGCCTGGGGTCCAAAAGATATGTACTCTATGTTCTATACTAAGTTTTTCAAGACTTCTTTTGCACTCTAGTACGCTCAAAGAAGTGCTACTATTTGAGATTATGGCCTTGATAGCCGCCTGACTGTCGACGTAAAAGTTCACCCGCTCTCCGAGCGCTAGACTTTCTACAGCTATTTCTGCTCCCACTTTAATGGCTATGACTTCCGCCTGGAATATACTGCAATGATCTGGCAATTTCAATGATTTAGTGATCCCCAAGTCATTACAGTACACTGCGGCTCCTACTCCTTCCGTCATTTTGGAACCATCTGTATATATGTGTACCGTGTTTTCCGTCATTTCTGCACCTCTCCTCCAGCCCTCCTCCTCTATAGTGGCTTCCAGAACCTCTTTGAAGCGCAGGCAAGGGACCGTGTAGTCTACATGTCTTATCAAGGAAGACGCTATACTACTATGGCCAAATGATCTGCACTCAAACTGCCCCGTGGCATATAGCCTGTTTGCAGTTGTTAACGCTATGTTCTTTGCCGTTATGTTTGCGGGCGGTAGATGCAAAATGGCGTGTAACGCTGCTGTCGGTGTGGTTTTAAGCGCACCCGTTATGCTTATCATAGATGTTCTATACACTCTCTCTATTGACTTCATATACGTTTTCTTCGTTAAGGCGGTCCACCAAACCAGGACCCCATGGAATAAAATTGGTCTAACAATCGCATTGAAAACCCAATAAGACAAGGCAGGCGAAAGACCCCAAGTGCAGCCCAGCATCCTCTTACAGATATACAGAGCTGCTGAGGCCTTTTTCGACCGTTCTTGTACGTTGAGTTTCCAACTCAACTTGCTATCCAGTATAATACCTAAATATTTGGTACTAACCTTCGGTTCTAATACCACATCTCCTAGTTTTGGCTTTACCCAACTTGGTACTTTGTATTTTCTGGTAAATAATATTAGGTCTGTCTTATCAGCATTTGTGCTCAGCCCAACCTCGCAGGCCCAGTCATGGATGACCCTAAGCGCCTGGTTCATCAGCGAGCTGAGCGTCGATAGACATTTCCCGCTTATTATGACTGAGACGTCATCTGCATATGCTGTCAGTTTTACTGGCCCCCCTTCGAACTGCTTGAGCAGTTTGTTAAGGGCCAGGTTCCACAGCAGCGGCGATAGTACTCCACCCTGCGGGGTGCCTCTATGTACTACTTTTGTGGTTTCGTAACCGCCCCAACTGGAAGTGATCTTCCTGCACCCCAGCATGCAGCCGATCCAATTTTCCAAGGCGGGATCCACCTCAATGTGTCGTAGACCGTCCATTATGGCTCGCTTTGAAAGATTGTTGAATGCTCCTGCTATGTCTAGGAAGACACCTATTGCAAATTCCCCATGTTCTAGGGCTTTCTCTATGTGCATAACGACCCTATGCAGAGCTGTGTCCACAGACCTGCCCTTGGTGTATGCGTGTTGTGTATTGGAAATTAAATCCTCCTTCACATTTAATTTAATGTGAGTGTCTATTAGCCTCTCGAGGGTTTTTAGTATAAATGACGTCAGACTAATCGGCCTGTAGTCTCCAGTGTACATGTGACTGCTCTTGCCTGCCTTCGGTATGAACACCACACGGGCAGTTCTCCATACTTCCGGCACGTGCCTCAGTCTTATGCAACTTTCGAATATTACACTAAGCCATTCTATGGTTCTCTTTCCGGCCATTTGGAGCATGGCGGGGAAGATCCCATCTGGGCCTGGCGACTTAAACTTGGAAAACGAGTTTAGTGCCCACTTAATTTTGGAATGTGTTATCAGTCCTTCAATATCACGCTCCTGTATTGATGAGCCTATGCTATTTATTTGTCCGTCAATGCCTTCTTCTGATGGAAAGTGAGCATTGATGAGTGCTTCGAGGGATTCTGCACCATTACGCGCCCATTCCCCATTTTCCTTTTTAATAAGGCCCTGAACTTGTACGCCCTTCGAAAGAACCTTTCTCAATCTCGCAGTCTCATTGGAACTTTCCATGTCACCACAGAACTTTTGCCAAGAGATTCTTTTTGCTGTACGAATTTCTTTCTTGTACATCTTTAGCAGATCTCTGTACTCGTCCCAGCACTCAGCTGAGTCCGCTAGCTTTGCTAGCTTGAATAAGTCTCTAGTCTGGCTCCTTAGGGCACCCAGCTCTTTACTCCACCATGGTGGTTTCGTTTTGTTCCTGGGTTTCCTGAGGGGACAGGCTGATTTATAAGCTTTTGTTAGTGTTGTTGTTAGGATATCTGTGGATTTCTCCAGATCCTCAACATTACTAATCGTCTCTGGTTGCCGAAGCTTTGATTTCAGATACCCTTGAAAGCGGGTCCAATTTGTTGTTTTGGGATTTCTAAAAAGTTCCCCTCCTTTAACTGTACTTAAAGCTATGTTATAACCAATGTACGCATGATCCGAGAAGGAGGGTCTGTTTAGGACCCTCCAGTCGGATACGGCTGTACTTGGTTCCGAACAAAGAGTGATATCTAATACGTTTTTGGACGTTGGTCCCACGTATGTGGGAGTGTTCCCTCTATTAACTACTTGTAAACTACTTTGGAGTAAGAAACAAAAAAGCGACTCACCCCGTTCATTGATGTCATCACATCCCCATACATGGTGGTGTGCATTTGCATCCGCGCCAATGACGATATTTCGCCCTACGCGCCTGTAGCCTGCCTCCAGCATCTCTAACTCACGCGGGGGAGCGTCAGCATCGTGCGCCATGTAGCAGGATGCTATGACAAGAGCATCCCCCGTTCCTCGTTCTATAGCTACTACCGCAAGGTCTTCAGTACTGCAATTAGACAACAAATATGAGTTAAGTGTTTTACTTACCATAACAGCTGCTCTAATCCTACCTTCCACGTTTGCGTGATACGTCTTATATCCATGTGCGTTAAGTCCAGATACCCTTCCTCCGGCAGAGAGCCATGGCTCCTGGACTAGCGCCACATCGAACGACTTCTCCCCTAGAGCCAGGAGAAGCTCGCTCGACGCTACTTTACTGTGATGGAGGTTTATTTGAAGGACTCTTAACATCATCAATGTTATTGTCCCCCTCCACCTCCATCACCTTCGTCCCTCCTTCCCCTTCCACGATCCTCAGGCTCTCGAGTTCCTTCTCGACTTCCCCTGCTTCGATCGTGTTGTGGTTACCGTCTTTCGGATTTCTTTTCCTGAGGCGCAGGAAAACACTACCAACGCCCCAAGACATCTTCCCGAACTCTGGATATAATAAGTCTTCCGCCTCTTTGTTGATTTGGAGGAAATAGCACTGGCCCTCCTCCGTGGGCCTAGATACGTGAAGTACCTTCCAATCCCGAGTCGGTATATTCGGGTTTTGGCGCTGCAGCAAGCTCAGCGCATCGTCCGACTGCACCACACTCGGGATCCATACCTTTGCCTTAGGTATCGACGGGATCAGTGCTCTTTCCACCACTTCGAACTTGGCACTATTCTGCTTTTGGAGGTTTGGTACCACTCCCTTCAGCCATATCAGTGTTGCAGCATCGTTGCATTTTATGAGTTTTACCCCATTGTACCAGCCTGCTGCATCAAAGCTCGGTAGGGGCTTGTTTGGCTCATCCCGCATCATTTTTATGATGGCGCTGAGTAGCTCCCTCTCCACAGATCGTCACTTGTCAGCGGACATCTGTCCATAGGGATCCGAGCGGTCAAGCAACGCCACCGTAAGGTGCTGCTTTGCCACTTCGCTGGTCCTTGAGGCCGGTAACCCATCCTTGCCTCCTCTTGGCCTTGCTTTCGCCGCCTCAGATGTTGTCGGCTTTTCGCCGACTACCTGACTATAGCTGATGCCCGGTTTTGCCTCTCCAGCTGTTGTCGGCTTTGAGCTGACAGCCTGGTTATAACGGCTACTCCCTGCCCCGTCATGGCGAGTAGTCCTCCTCGCAGCCCTGGAAGTGGATGGCCTGAAGTCATCCTTCCGCCGCTTGAGGTCAGACCTCTCACCCTCGGCCGAACGCTGCCGTTTCTTACTGCCGCTAAGCTGTTTTTCCTCGATACTGTTGCAGTATCGAGAACTGCTAGCGGCGTAATCCGGCCTGTCGAAGTGCTTTCGACCTGCAGCAACTGCCCCACGGGCCCATGCCAAACGCTCGCTTTCCCGGTCAGTGAGTTCGACCACGGCTCCCAAGCGTTGAATAATTTTAAGCGCCGCCCGGTATTGCGATAGGGCTCTCTTCCCCTTCTCTTCCTTTGTCGGGGTTTTCAGCAGCTCTCGCTCCCGCACTGAGCTCACTGACTCCGCACTGCTTTCCGAGTCCGAGCCATCGCTGAGCGCTCTGTCTCGAACTTTGGAGAGCATTTCGTCCCCTCCCTTCCGTCCGTCCTTCGTCTCTTCTCTTCCGTCCTGTTTTATTTTTATAGGTGTTGAGTTCATCATCTTGGTCGTACGACCACCTGCCCGACAAGGCGGGCTCAGTGGTCTAAAGTTTTCGTAGGGGAAAGACTTCGTACGCCGCAGCAGCGCCCCTTACTGCGGTAAGGCCACCGTTACTCTCTGAGGCGGCCCGGTATCAGAGAGGCACCGTAGAAATACAGCCGATATTACCCCCTGGCTGCAAACCTTCCAATGGGCACGGTCCGCGTAACACCCTGGATTAGGGGGGGGTGTCAATGAAGGGATGGGAAGGGGTGAGGAGGGGGAGAGGACAGTGGAAGGGAGGGGAGGGGGTGGGTTAGGAGAGGTGATTTGGCAGTTCTTGGTCACCCACCGCCATCGCTCGGCCACGGGCAAAATGGCTAGCATTTTCCCACATAGCTTTCCTGGCAGATGGGGGTCGGCTTAAGCCTTCGCACCAACGACAAGGTTCCTGCTCTAGCGAAGGTGCATATACCTTGAATCGTTAATAAATTTGTTTACATTCGGTGGACATAGTAGTCCCTTACAAGAGAATCATATTCAGCTGTGAATCACACTATATTGAATACACTTTGATCTATACAAACAAACAAAAAATTGTAGACGTAAAAGTACTTCTCTCTTAGAAAATAAATTGATTCACGAACAAAATAAAAACGGAACGCGCGTAGATCGAACGAGACTGCATACTATGCAGTGCATAGCCATACACAATTGGCGACAAATTTGAACAAAAACTGAATATTCGCATTCGCATTCAAGAATTTCATTACTGGAAACATGCACAATTAGCATAAGAACATAGTTTTAAGAATTTGTATATAAACCTTTGTAAAATATTAAATAAATCAATTGTTTCTAGTTCCCCTCACCAGCGGTAATGCCCGTATGACACTACGTATTTTTCTTGTATTTGTTTATGTATTTTGTGCGAAAGAAACGGTCTTATACAATTTTTATATTGGTGCAAACGGGCTAGCTATATTAAAAAACTTACGAAATACAAACAAAATACAATCTAGGCTGTTAAAAACAAACGAAAAAGTTTGTATTTCGTTAGTTTTTTTCAACAGTTTACTGTTTTTCGTTAGTTTTTTCTGACAAATATTTTTGTTTTGAAAATAATAAATATTTGTTTACAAAAAGAAATGGATTTGGAAATTTTAAATATTGCAACAAATTGCTTGCTAAATGCTTCTGTTTTACTTACAGATTTAAAAGAGAAGCGCAAAAAGAAGAAATATTGTTCGCACAGGTGATGTACGTACGCGTCTTGCCATTTAAGCTTCATTTTTAGTTCGAGCACAAAAAATATCAAAATCAAATCTTTCAGTTTAATTTTTTATTTGTTTATTTTTAAATTTGACTACCGTGAAATAGTTTTTGCAATTTGATTTTCGGTAGGTTTTCGTCAGTATTTCAAACATAAAATACAGCAAAAATACAAGCTAAATACGTAGTGTCATACGGGCATAAGGAATGAAACAACTTCTAAATAAATATATATTTGGTATTGCAAGCCGAATAAACAATTTTAAATAATTGTAAAATTATAGTTCAAATCAAGAACTGAAATAAATTGTTTTAATTTCGCCCCACCAGTCGTAAGGAGTTAACAATTTAGTGCAAACAATGGTACAACTATTCATGCCTCCTCAACAACTAGCTGAAGGCATTTTTATTGCTAACACCATAGTAAATCCATATCAAACATTTGTTAGAATTATTAATACAACAGACAAAAACGCAACTATCCAGGAATACGAAATAAATACAGAAAGCCTGGATAGCTACATAATGATTAAAAATAAACCTGAAACCGAAACTAAAAGTAAAGAGAAATTAGCAAGATTAAATAAAAATTTCCCACCTTTTGCAACGAAACAGCTAAATACATTATGTACAGAATACATTGACATATTTACACTAGAAAAAAACCAATAACTACTAAAAATTTTTACAAACAAAAACTTTACATGAAAGATGACAATCCAGTTTATGTAAAAAATTACAGAATACCAGAAGCACACAAAAATAGAATAAATAAACAAGTAAATCAATTTATCCAAGGTGACATTATAGAACTTTCCATGTCAGAATACAATAGCCCAATTCTATTAGTACCTAAAAAGTCACTCCCAGGCAAAACAGATAATTGAGTACAACCAAGCAGACAAAAAACTAACTGCAGACAAATTCCCGTTACCAAGAATATATGGTATTTTAGATCAGTTAGGGAGAGCAAAATATTTTTCATGTTTGCACTTAATGTCCGGTTTTCAACAAATAGAGTTAAGCCCACAATCCAGAAATATAACGTCGTTTACAGCAGATTTTACCGTTATAAAAGATTACCTTATGGCCTCGAAGTAGCACCAAATTCGTTCCAAAGAATGATGACTTAAGTATTTGCAGATCTACAACCATCACAAGCATTTTTATTTATGGATGATTTAGTAGTATTAGCATATGATAAAAAATTTACCAGACGTATTGGAAAACATAATTTAAAATTACACCTAGATAAATGTCTATTCCTCAGTCAAGAAGTTACTTATCTTGGACATAAATGTCCAAGCAAAGAAATTTTGCCAGACCCAAGTAAATTCGAAATTGTTCAAAATCATCCAATTCCCAAGAATGCCGACGAAGCAAAAGGATTCGTTGCACTCTGCAATTATTACAGAAGTTTTATACCTAATTTTCCAGAATACTCCAGAATACTAACAAGACTTTGTAAAAAGAACGTCGTTTTTAATTGGACAGAAGAATGTGAAAAATAATTTAACTATTTAAAATAATCATTAATTAGCCAAAATATCCAACAATATCCCGACTTTAGTAAAGAATTTTGCATAACAGCAGATGCAAGCGGCTATGCCTGCGGCGCAGAACTAAGTCAAGAGTACGAAGGAAAACTGTTGCAAATAGCTTACGCCTCAAGATCAAGAAATAAATTGAAAGCTCGGTTGAAATCGGTCATTCCCCAGGGGTACCTCCCTTGGACCTATAGTAAAAATTTTTGAATTTCAGCTCCAAAAATTGCGATATCTTCACGAAAATTGGTAAATAAGTTATTCTCGTAATACGCATCGACGATACCAAAAATAGTTGAAATCGGCCAGTCCCTAGGAGTACCTACCTTGGACCTATAGTAAAAATTTGGTTTCATAAAATGAAAAATTTGCATATGATGGGCAAAAGTGGTCAAATAATTTTATTATCCAAATATTTAATTCAATAAATTCTTAGAAGTATGAGCATACATATGTTTTTACTGAAACAATTATTTTTATAATAACATTAACTGTACATCTGAAATGAGAGAGAAGTTATAGAATTATTAAATTCACTTGAATATAATATAAAAAGTTATATGTACCAAGCAAATCATTCGAAATCACAGTCTTCCGTATCTAAAACTAAAGCGTTCCCCGCAACGTCTGCTTCCGATATATCGGAATCAGAATTATCCGAATCGTATTCAGATCCCCCTGGCAAGTGGTTGAAAATTTGAAGGTCACTTGAAGGTGCAAGCAATTTGGTAGTAATCGGTTTCTAGTTACAACGCGAATCGTTTATACAATTACATGCAACTCTGTCTTGTTTTACATACATACACTTTCCATTGTCCTTTTGATTCTTGAACTTTGATTTAGTCTTTTAATAAACTTCTATGATAATACATGTGTTTCGGTTTATATTGACCTTTGGATAAATACCTCTAACATAGGTAGGTTATGGGCCCAGGAATCGTTTTGGGCTAAGCGGACTTAAAGACTCGTAAAGCGTGTGGCGCTAGTAAAAGCTATAAAGTAAAAGTTTACGTTAATTAAAAACGTCGCGTACGGCAAAATATATAAAAATGAACTCGCTCTATCAGATCGATAAATTAGACGAAAAAAACTACGATTCATGGCGCTTACAGATGAGAAGCGTTCTCATCCATGCCGGGCTATGGAATATAGTGAGTGAAAAAAGTGTTAAAGGTGCGGCCGCAGTCCCTGCTGATTGGGATGCGCTAGATGAAAAAGCATTGGCCACAATAACTCTGAGTGTTAAAGCATCACAAGTTAGTCATATAAAACACTGCAAAACCTCTACAGAGTCATGGAAGGCTCTAGAAAAAGTGCATCGACCAAACGGGCCTGTGCACAAAGTTTCCTTATACAAAAAACTTGTGAATATGAAATTAAAGGACAGTGAGAGTATGTTGCAGTATTGAAATGACTTTACAGCCATCGTTGAGAAATTGTGTGAAGTAGGTATCGAAATAAAAGACGAAATTCTCTCTATGGCGCGATATACAACAGGTATATCATATTAACCTCCTAAGAGATTTTTGCGCCAAGCTTCTCTTCCAATTTGTGGTGTGCCGATTTGAATTTTCCCTACAAATTGGTGGGACCTACAGTTTTTTGCCGACTCCGAACGGCATCTACAAAGGAGACGAATTTTTGCTGAGAAGCCTGTCATGGCAGAAATACACTCGGAGAGTTAGCCAAACCACTGCCGAGGGGCGACCCCGTTTTGAAAAACTTTTTTCAAATCACTTTTGATGTTACCTGTACCAGAGCTCGAACCATGGACCTTCGGTGTGGTAGGCCGGCAACACTACCTTCACACCACGGCGGCCGCCATTAGTGTCTATAATTTTGCTTTCAAGTTTACCGCAAAAGTATGAGCATTTTGTTGTTGCAATTGAAACAAGAGATTTATTGCCATCGTTAACTACATTAAAAGTAAAGCTTCTAGAAGAATCCGAACGAAAAAGTCAAACGGGAAACGCTTCTCCTGAATTCGAAGGGGAAACGCAAGCATTTGCTGTATTTGGGAAGAACGGCGAATAGAAGAAAAACCCAACGAAAAGTCGGGGTAAAAATATGCAGCACATCAAATGTTTCAAGTGCGGGCAGCGCGGTCACTATGCTGTAAACTGCACATCAAAGCTGAACAGTAACGAACAAAAAAGAAACGAACATTCTTATACTGTGCTAGCAGCAGCGGACGAACATAATTTTGATAATTCGGCATGGCTACTTGACAGTGGCGCGACAGCACACATGTGCAGTAATCGAAGCATGTTTTTGTCTCTTCGTGATCACAAAGAGAAAATTACCTTAGCGGGAGAAAATTATCTATTTTCTGAAGGTATTGGAGACGTTTGCATAACATCGAAAAAGAGCGACTGTTCGCGCCGCTCACGCATATTAGTATCAGACATACATATGTACATATTCGCCTTGCCTGTGTTTCGGCGTCGACACACATACATATTATTTCAGCCTGTAAATTTAGTTTTAAGTTGAGTATGAATTCAGTAATAAATGAACTAGCAAAGCATAAGTCACGCGTCGCCTTTATTTTACTCCGCTACTAACGCAACAACTGGTCCTTCAGTCCGGATTTCGGTATACAACGCAAAATCGATTGATAATCGTTTTACATAAAATTAAAGCGCAAATTTATTAAAAATACACTTCGGTATTTAAAACAAATCAAACGATCTCGCGAAAAGTAAAACGCGAGACTACATTGTTTAACTACTGCCAAATAAAAAGTCATTTTAAAGTCGAATTCATTTCTTTGATTTACCGTTTTGAAGCGTAATTTGCAATGAACAAAAGATACTCAGCCCGAAATGCTATTAAGCGCTCCCTTGAACTCAGTAAAACTGAAAGCGGTAAATATTCCAAACAACAACTGGAAGTATACATAGAGCTTCTACGTGAACAATGGAGTCGATTTAATATTGCTCAAGAGAGTGTTGAAGAGTCATGCGGAGCTAGCGCCATAGGTACCGAGCAGTGCGAAAGAGAACAAGGAGAACAGTGGTACGCAACAGCGATGTCGAACTTTAAAGCAATGCTTGAAGCACAATCCACTTTTAATACAACAACAACAAGCGAAGTTCCACGTAACGCATCTGTAATTCCAAATATCAAACTTCCAACCTTTAATCTACCGCAATTCGAAGGAGACCCAACAACATGGCTCACATTTGTCGACAGTTTCAGTGCCATAGTGCTGAAACACGAGACGCTGACTGGAAGCCAAAAACTACATTATTTACGTTGCTGCCTGTTAACGAGCCGCTGCAGCTGATATCCAATTTCAAGCTTCAAGACGCAAACTTTAACGAAGCTTGGAGTCTACTAATAACGCGATACAATATTCCACGGGTTATAAAAGACCACCATTTCCGTGCTATTTTCTCTGTGCAAAAAGCAGACAACGACACTCCTAAAGCTATTAAAGGTGTATTAGATCCTATCATGCAAAATGTGCGTGCGCTAAAAGCTTTGAACACATTGGGATGAATGGCTTGCGCACGTAATTGTACCTAGGTTGGCAAACGAAACAAGACGCCAATGGGAACTGTCACTTGGGGAACAACAGGAGGTAGAGCTTAAGTCTTTGCAGGAATTTCTTGAAACACGATGTCGCTCACTGGAGACAGCGTTGACGAACACCGCACCTGCGAAACAAAGCAAGAGCTGGAGCAAAAATCAAAAGGTCACCGCATATCATGTAACGCAAGCGAATCAGTGGGACTCTAAACAGTGTTTATATTGTTCTGGGGAACATAGAATATATCAATGCCCAAGGTTTCGCGATATCTCAGTTCCATCGCGAAAAGAGGTGATACGTAATAAAAATGCATGTACTAATTGTTTGAGTAATATGCATAAAAAAGACAAATGTCGAAGCGCTTCAACATGCAAAATATGCAAACATCGCCACCATACGCTGCTTCATTCGTCCGAAGACAACACAAACGTCAACTTACTCGTAAGACACATGTCGCCTTCTGCCACTACCTCGCTAAAAGCATCAGAAGCCACTCCGAGCGATGCGAATTCCGACACAAATGCAGGTAAAGTCGTTCTCTTAGCTACTGCCCAGTTACGAGCATGTGACATCAACGGAAAGCAACATATTCTACGCGCGCTTTTTGAATCGGGATCGCAATCCTCATTTATATCTGAAGCATGCATGCGAAAGTTACAATTAACTAAAACCCGAAGCGAAGTCATCGTGTCTGGAATAGGATGTTCAAAGGGTGTAGTAAAGGGCGAGACAACACTGCTGGTGACACCAACGGAAAGTACCGAAACCTTCCCACTATCGGTACTTGTTCTCGCTAAGCTTACAGAATGTTTACCAACGTCAAAAATACACACGGCGAGGTGGCCGCATCTCAAGCACTTGAAATTAGCAGATCCGCAATACAATCTGCCATCTTGCGTTGATTTAATTATTGGCGCTGATGAAATGTATTCGCTAATGGGCACAGAGATTATAAAGGGTCCACCTAATACTTCAGTAGCACAAAATTCAGTGTTTGGCTGGCTGCTGTTCGGTAAGCTAAGCATCCCCGATAAGTCTACCAACACTTCTCTTTGCTTGTACTCAGACCTCGATTTGACAAGAGCTGTAATGAAGACTTGGTCACTGGATGAAATACCTGAGACTCGTTACTTCACTCCAGAAGAGGCCATGTGTGAAAAACTATTCGACCAAACACATCAACGAAATACGCAAGGTCGTTTTATCGTACGTTTACCGTTCAAACAAAACTTAAAACTTGGTGATTCACGAGCTCGAGCGGTTCAAGCTTGGCTAAGAATGGAAAGGCGGCTCGAACAAAATAGCGAGCATCGCGCACAGTACCATGCATTCTTACAAGACATGTGTGGTGGTCCTATGGGGATAGTGTATTTAGTTTTATGGGGACTTCCTTCTTTATAAGGCTGAGGAAGTTCAGCCGATCAGATAGGCTATCAAAGAGACAGCCGAAATAGACATAAAAGTAATAGACGAGCACGTCAGTTCTTCATTTCAAGTCCTCTTTATTGAATCATCTTACTCATTTATACTAGTTCTTGTCACAGAAAGCGATTTCATAAACTCCTCCTCTTTCTTGACTTCCACATAGCTGAATTCAAATTCAGCTTGGCCAATGCTCTCTTTAGCCAATGGAAATGCTTAGCACAAAGTCAAGCAGAGTGCTAGAATAAATGTTGGCTAAGCTATAGCATTGACATACTTCAAGCTACGCTATTGGCCGAAGGTGTCAAATGCATTTATCAAATGCGTCCATACAAACAGACATGTAGGTCGTGGCTATTGCACGTTATGTACATATGCTTGTATGAATACACTACACCCTTACCGCAAAAGAGAAAAATTTATTTCGTTTAATTCAAGAAATGAAATAAATTTTTGTGTGGAGTTATGTAAATACCTTTCATGTGAATATACATACTTACATCTATGGGTATGGTTTGCTTAAATGTAATTTCTTATAGTTATTGCTTACATATGTAGGTGGTTTTGCTTATTTGCGATGTCTTAAAATATTGAATATAATTATTTACAGATGTCGGTACATTTGTTTTATTTTATTTCTAGGTGGTTCTTTAATTGTAGTTTGTTTATATGTAGATTCTTATGTACTTACCAACATGTGTCGGCTTATTTGCCTTAGGTTATTTCTAGGTGCTTTTTTAAAATATTATTGTGTAGTTCTTTATGTTTACCCTTAATGTCTATTACGGAGTTTACTCCGTTTCGTTTTACAATTTTGTATGGGCCATGATATGGGCTTTGGCTTTTTTTTTTTTCTATTCACACTATTATACACTAGGTCTCCTATTTCGAACTCGGCCTTATTTATGTTATTGTCATAATTTGACTTTCGTTTATGTTTGATAGTTTTAATGATGTTCCTGGCATTGAGTATTGACCTTCGGAGTCTCAATTTCAACTCATTGGCATAGTCATCAATGTCGTAGATTTTTGTTTGTTTATTTATGTTGTCGCTTGGCAGCGCGGGTAATTTACCGAAAACTAACTCATACGGTGAATACAATGTATCTACGTGTGGGGTCGTGTTGTAAGCGAAAGTGTAATATGGAACCCATTTATCCCATTCGTAATCGTCCGCAAATGAAAGTAAAAATTCGTTAAGTGGTCTGTGGTTTTTCTCAAGTGAGCCCATACTTTCGTGATGGTATGGTGTGGAAAATATTTGTTTAGTGTTAAGTAGGTTGCACACATGTTTCATTAACTCATTTACAAATTCCGTACCCCTATCTGATTTCAATGTTTTTATGAAACCGTACTTGAGAATCAGTTGTTCAACCAGCGTGGTCGCAACTGTTTTTGCGTCTTTTGACCCAATGGGGTGTGCTATTACGAATTTGGATAGATCACATTGCATTGTCAATATGTATCTATAGCCGTTTGATATGCGAAGCGGACCGACCGTGTCAATTGCAATTGTTTCAAATGTTGATGCCGGGGTGTCTATCACCACAAGCGGCTCTTTTGTGTGTCTAACAATTTTGTTTTGAGTGCATTTTCTGCAGTTGTTTACAAATTCTTTTACCATTTGTCTCATGTTTTTCCAAATGTATCTTTGTTTTAATTTTAGAATAGTTTTTCGAATTCCTAAGTGGCCTGCGATGTTTGAGCAGTGAAATTCGTCTATCAGTTTATATTTTGTTATCATGCTGTTTATTTCCCTTGGAGCTTGGTATATTAGTATTTGTATCGGCGCGCGTTTATTCATTTCTATATCAATATTTTTATATATATAATCTTTTTCACAAAGGGCTAGCTCCTTTATATGTGAATTCGTTAGCCAACTATGTAGTTTCTCCAACATTGAATCTAGATTCAAAGGGTCATCGCTACAAGTTACGTGCACTTCATTATTACTTAATTCAATTGTGGTACCACTTTCTTTTTCAATATTAAATTTCAATTTCTTCATATTCTTTACGTCATTAAAAGATGTGCATTCCCAAATGTGAAGTTGATCAGGCTTCTTATGAGATATGCTTTCCTTAATGCGTCTACCGGTTTCTTTATCTTGTGGCGCTATTTCTTTATCTTCATTTTCTTTTAAATTTGCGGCCTTGCTTCTCGTTATTACGTTAACTTTCTTATCTCCTTTTTCATTTTTACTAGTGGGAATCATTGATTTAAGTACGTCACTATCTAACTTAATTCGTGATAGTGCGTCAGCATTTGTGTTAATTTTACCTTGTTTATATACAATTTCAAAATCATATTCTGATAGATCTATTCTAATTCTCGTCATTTTTGATGACGGATTTCTATGTGAAAATAGCGATACTAGGGGTCTGTGATCAGTTACGACAATAAATTTTCTACCGTACAGGTATGTTCTGAAATAGTTTATTCCCCAGTGGATTGCCAATAATTCTTTTTCTATAATTGGCTTATTAATGTCGTGTTTTTGTAGAGATTTGCTTGCGTAGGAAATTGGTAAATCGTGACCAATCTCTCCTTGTGATAGTATGGCTCCTAACGCAAAATCAGAAGCATCTGTTGTTAGTATAAAAGGTTTGTCAAAGTCTGGGTACTGTAGAATGGGTGGGTTAATTAGTTTGTCTTTTAAGTTATTGAATGCCTTTTCGCATTCTTCTGACCAAATGAAAGGTTTTCCTTTCTTTAATAGTGAGTTAAGGCATTTTACAATTTTTGCAAAGTCTGGTATGAAACGTCTGTAATAATTGCAAAAAGCAACAAATCGTCTTGTCTCGTCTGGATTAGTCGGTTTGGGGTAGTTACGTACTACTTCGCATTTAGCTGGGTCTGTTTTTATGCCTTTGTCAGTTATTAAATGCCCTAAGTAAATTACTTCGGATTTTAGAAATTGGCATTTACCTGCATTTAGTTTGAACTGTCGAAAACTCTTATGAGGTTTCTGTTATGGTGCTTTAAAGAGCATCCGAAAACGATGATGTCGTCTACGTAAAGGAAAGCTTCCGATTTTAGACCGCTCAGTGCTATTGTTAGCATTCTTTGGAAACTGTTTGAAGATATTTTTAATCCGAATGGTAGACGTTTGAATTGATAGTGACCGTCTCGGGTCGAAAATGCTGTGGGTGGTCTTGAGTCGTTTTGCAGAGGTATTTGGTGAAAAGAGCTTGTCATATCTAAAGTCGTGAAATATTTGGCTCTGCCTAAAACATCTAGTACGTCCTCAAGTCTTGTTAAAGGAAATTTGTCGTTTACTACTTTGTCATTTAACTTTCTATAGTCCACTACCAGACGCCATTTCTTTTCGCCAGTGTTACTCTTTTTGGGTACCAGAAGCAATGGAGAGTTATGGGGGCTGACTGATGGTTCGATGATGTCGTTGTCGACCATTTCTTGAACTTGTCTTTGAATCTCATTTTGCTGGGTTTGTGGTAGTCTGTAGTTTCTAATGTATACTGGTACGTTATCGGTTAAATCGAGCTTTTGTGTGTAAAAATTATTTATTGAAAGTTTTTCTCCTTCTAAGTGGAAAATGGATTGATATGTGTAAAATATGTTTTTTAGCTCATTTTCTGTATTTTTGTCTAGCTTATCTAGTTTTAGTTCGTTTATTAGTCTATCAAAGCGTTCGGGACTGTATGAATTTGCCTTGTCTCTCCTACTTAAAATGTTGTAATTGGATAGTCCCTCTGTAATGAATCTCAGTTCCTTTAAGTTGATTGCATGACTGTTAGTGTTCATTATTTTTACATGTACCGTACCTTTGGCAGGTGCTATGGAATTTGCCAAAAATACACCGTCTTGTATCTCTTGGTTGAGAATTACACTGTCCTCTTCTATCTTTAGGTTAATTGGGAGAATTACTTCGGATCTCGCTGGTATAGTTACAGTTTTATTAGTGAGAAGTTTTGTGCGTATTGGCAAAATAATTTCCTTGTCTCCTAATGTTATTGTCATTGTGAATGTTTCGTAATCGATTTTGCATAGGTATTTTATCAAGAAATCTCTACCAAGTATTCCATCTGTTGCAATAGGGAAATTTTCGTTTACCAGCTGGAAATTTATACATGTTTTATTGTTGTCTATTTGGAAATTTAGCTTAGACGTACCAATGGAATAAATTTCTTCTTTGGTTATGCCTGTAAGCTTACATTTTGCTTCAGTATCTATGTTAAATTCATCGTGAAATGGGTTTTTGCAAATTGAAATGTCTGCTCCTGTGTCAATCAGGAAAGACATTGTTTTGTTAAGTTCATAATTATTTAGTGTTATATAATTAGTTAGATTTTCTGTGATGACGAAAATGTTTCTGGACTTATTTTTATCTACATGTCCCTGTCTCCCGGAAGATTGCCATCGTAGTCCTCCGAGTCGCCTACGTTTCCCTGGATTTGGAGAACGTTCATGCGGCGACTATTGTGGTTGTTATTTCCCTGTCTTTGGTAATTATTACTTCCCTGTCTTTGGTGATTGTTATATGAGGTGGGCCAAGAGTTATTCGAATACTTATTGGAATTGCCGTTCTGTGTCTGGTTGGGCACATTCCTTGAAAAGTTTTGTTGTCTACCATTATTATTATTGGAATATCTAGGCTGGAAATGGTCTCTATTGCCATTGTTCTGCTGCCTATAGGTATTCTGGTAGTTGTTCCTGTTGAAATTGTTCTGTCTTTCATTCCTGAAAAACATTACATTTCTGCTGCTGTTTTGCGTTCCCTGCTCTATTTCCAGAGCCAGGCTAACAGCGCTATCGAAAGTCTTTGGTAATGCAGCAAATACTGTTTGCTTAAAGCTTTCGCTTAGCCCGTTCTTGAACACTGTCAGGCTATATTGCGCATTTAAATTGGCAATCAGAGCCTTCTGTTCGGTAGTTGCGCTTGTACCTAGGTGCCCTATCTGTAAAGTGTTTAATTCGGTTACTAATTGTAAAATTTTGTTTTTATAATTTTGGACGCTCAAATTTCGTTGGTTCAGATTTGCCAACTGGTTTTGGATTTGGGGTATAGTGGCTGTGCTTTTGTATTTATTTTTGAGAGCTGTACTTAGCTATTCAAAAGTGTGTGGGATAGTTATCGCGGTTACGTTTGTCTTCACCGTTTGACTCAGTTTAACATAAATGACAAAGTCGATCAAAGCTGTTTTTGCGGTTTCTGCTAAATCATTGTAGATGATTTCAATGATTTTCAGAAATGCATCCAGTTCTTTGTAATTCCCTGAAAAACTAGGAATTGATTTTGAGGCTAGTTGTAAATTAAATTCCGACATTGTTGCTAACTCTTGTTGAATATGAGTTGGGTCGAAAATTTCTGTAGGCAAATTGATGTGTGTGTTAATTGTATGCGGGATTTCAATCTCGTATCCGTATTTTGATACGATTCTTAATATTTTGTCCCTTTTGCGCCAGAATGTGTCTAATGCATGTGCTCTGTGCTCTTTTGTGAGTCTTTCAAAGTATGCATTAGAAATACTCCTTATGGCTTCTAATTCTGTGAAGAGGATAGTAATGTGCTTAAGGAATGTTTCATCTTTGACTTTGACAGTCTTATTTAGACATTTATATGACTTTTTGAAATTTTCTCCTGAAACTTTTATTTTCTCCTCTACTTTTTGCCAGTGACTCATTGCTTAAATTTGTTCGTTTTTGATTGACTTGTTTATAGCCTTCTTTAATTGGCTTCTATATATGGCATGGATTTTTATAATTAAATTGAAAATCAAAACTGTGGTTATTATTATTAATAGGATTTCTATGAGGCTAGAGGAACCGTTTTGCTTGTTGTCTAATACAACTTCATTGACTACGTTGGCCTTTGGGTCACTTATCTTTGATTTTTGTGAGCCCATTTTAATTTTTTTTTTTTTTTTTTTAGTATATTTTATTTCTTATATTTTAACATTTTTAGTTGACTTATGATTTCTAATTTAGTCTCTTTTTTATATTCTAAGTTTAAATCCCTATAGAGAATAGCTTTTGCCCTTCTTTGCTGGAATTGTTTACCGCTGCGTTGTTTCTTTTTCTTTTGCTTCGGTGGAGGTGTTGCGGTTTGTATTCTTCGGTTGGCCTGTCTCGCTTTGTATTCTTCTATAGTAAGCCTTCTTGGCCTCTCTTCGATTGGGGTTGCTATATAGATTCGGTAAGTTTCTGAAAATTCGGTTGGTTCGGGATCATAGGGCTCCGTATATTTGGCGAAAATCGCGTCGAATTCACCCTGGGTGATGATCTCTTCGTCGCTCATTTGACTTTTGAAGGTGTTTTGTTTAACGTTTTGCCTCAACTGGGGCTTGCTCTGATCCTTCTAGGATTTGTTTGGCAGGATCGCCATGTGGTGGTCCTATGGGGATAGTGTATTTAGTTTTATGGGGACTTCCTTCTTTATAAGGCTGAGGAAGTTCAGCCGATCAGATAGGCTATCAAAGAGACAGCCGAAATAGACATAAAAGTAATAGACGAGCACGTCAGTTCTTCATTTCAAGTCCTCTTTATTGAATCATCTTACTCTATTTATACTAGTTCTTGTCACAGAAAGCGATTTCATAAACTCCTCCTCTTTCTTGACTTCCACATAGCTGAATTCAAATTCAGCTTGGCCAATGCTCTCTTTAGCCAATGGAAATGCTTAGCACAAAGTCAAGCAGAGCGCTAGAATAAATGTTGGCTAAGCTATAGCATTGACATACTTCAAGCTACGCTATTGGCCGAAGGTGTCAAATGCATTTATCAAATGCGTCCATACAAACAGACATGTAGGTCGTAGCTATTGCACGTTATGTACATATGCTTGTATGAATACACTACACCCTTACCGCAAAAGAGAAAAATTTATTTCGTTTAATTCAAGAAATGAAATAAATTTTTGTGTGGAGTTATGTAAATACCTTTCATGTGAATATACATACTTACATCTATGGGTATGGTTTGCTTAAATGTAATTTCTTATAGTTATTGCTTACATATGTAGGTGGTTTTGCTTATTTGCGATGTCTTAAAATATTGAATATAATTATTTACAGATGTCGGTACATTTGTTTTATTTTATTTCTAGGTGGTTCTTTAATTGTAGTTTGTTTATATGTAGATTCTTATGTACTTACCAACATGTGTCGGCTTATTTGCCTTAGGTTATTTCTAGGTGCTTTTTTAAAATATTATTGTGTAGTTCTTTATGTTTACCCTTAATGTCTATTACGGAGTTTACTCCGTTTCGTTTTACAATTTTGTATGGGCCATGATATGGGCTTTGGCTTTTTTTTTTTTCTATTCACACTATTATACACTAGGTCTCCTATTTCGAACTCGGCCTTATTTATGTTATTGTCATAATTTGACTTTCGTTTATGTTTGATAGTTTTAATGATGTTCCTGGCATTGAGTATTGACCTTCGGAGTCTCAATTTCAATTCATTGGCATAGTCATCAATGTCGTAGATTTTTGTTTGTTTATTTATGTTGTCGCTTGGCAGCGCGGGTAATTTACCGAAAACTAACTCATACGGTGAATACAATGTATCTACGTGTGGGGTCGTGTTGTAAGCGAAAGTGTAATATGGAACCCATTTATCCCATTCGTAATCGTCCGCAAATGAAAGTAAAAATTCGTTAAGTGTCCTGTGGTTTTTCTCAAGTGAGCCCATACTTTCGTGATGGTATGGTGTGAAAAATATTTGTTTAGTGTTAAGTAGGTTGCACACATGTTTCATTAACTCATTTACAAATTCCGTACCCCTATCTGATTTCAATGTTTTTATGAAACCGTACTTGAGAATCAGTTGTTCAACCAGCGTGGTCGCAACTGTTTTTGCGTCTTTTGACCCAATGGGGTGTGCTATTACGAATTTGGATAGATCACATTGCATTGTCAATATGTATCTATAGCCGTTTGATATGCGAAGCGGACCGACCGTGTCAATTGCAATTGTTTCAAATGTTGATGCCGGGGTGTCTATCACCACAAGCGGCTCTTTTGTGTGTCTAACAATTTTGTTTTGAGTGCATTTTCTGCAGTTGTTTACAAATTCTTTTACCATTTGTCTCATGTTTTTCCAAATGTATCTTTGTTTTAATTTTAGAATAGTTTTTCGAATTCCTAAGTGGCCTGCGATGTTTGAGCAGTGAAATTCGTCTATCAGTTTATATTTTGTTATCATGCTGTTTATTTCCCTTGGAGCTTGGTATATTAGTATTTGTATCGGCGCGCGTTTATTCATTTCTATATCAATATTTTTATATATATAATCTTTTTCACAAAGGGCTAGCTCCTTTATATGTGAATTCGTTAGCCAACTATGTAGTTTCTCCAACATTGAATCTAGATTCAAAGGGTCATCGCTACAAGTTACGTGCACTTCATTATTACTTAATTCAATTGTGGTACCACTTTCTTTTTCAATATTAAATTTCAATTTCTTCATATTCTTTACGTCATTAAAAGATGTGCATTCCCAAATGTGAAGTTGATCAGGCTTCTTATGAGATATGCTTTCCTTAATGCGTCTACCGGTTTCTTTATCTTGTGGCGCTATTTCTTTATCTTCATTTTCTTTTAAATTTGCGGCCTTGCTCCTCGTTATTACGTTAACTTTCTTATCTCCTTTTTCATTTTTACTAGTGGGAATCATTGATTTAAGTACGTCACTATCTAACTTAATTCGTGATAGTGCGTCAGCATTTGTGTTAATTTTACCTTGTTTATATACAATTTCAAAATCATATTCTGATAGATCTATTCTAATTCTCGTCATTTTTGATGACGGATTTCTATGTGAAAATAGCGATACTAGGGGTCTGCGATCAGTTACGACAATAAATTTTCTACCGTACAGGTATGTTCTGAAATAGTTTATTCCCCAGTGGATTGCCAATAATTCTTTTTCTATAATTGGCTTATTAATGTCGTGTTTTTGTAGAGATTTGCTTGCGTAGGAAATTGGTAAATCGTGACCAATCTCTCCTTGTGATAGTATGGCTCCTAACGCAAAATCAGAAGCATCTGTTGTTAGTATAAAAGGTTTGTCAAAGTCTGGGTACTGTAGAATGGGTGGGTTAATTAGTTTGCCTTTTCGCATTCTTCTGACCAAATGAAAGGTTTTCCTTTCTTTAATAGTGAGTTAAGGCATTTTACAATTTTTGCAAAGTCTGGTATGAAACGTCTGTAATAATTGCAAAAAGCAACAAATCGTCTTGTCTCGTCTGGATTAGTCGGTTTGGGGTAGTTACGTACTACTTCGCATTTAGCTGGGTCTGTTTTTATGCCTTTGTCAGTTATTAAATGCCCTAAGTAAATTACTTCGGATTTTAGAAATTGGCATTTACCTGCATTTAGTTTGAACTGTCGAAAACTCTTATGAGGTTTCTGTTATGGTGCTTTAAAGAGCATCCGAAAACGATGATGTCGTCTACGTAAAGGAAAGCTTCCGATTTTAGACCGCTCAGTGCTATTGTTAGCATTCTTTGGAAACTGTTTGAAGATATTTTTAATCCGAATGGTAGACGTTTGAATTGATATTGACCGTCTCGGGTCGAAAATGCTGTGGGTGGTCTTGAGTCGTTTTGCAGAGGTATTTGGTGAAAAGAGCTTGTCATATCTAAAGTCGTGAAATATTTGGCTCTGCCTAAAACATCTAGTACGTCCTCAAGTCTTGTTAAAGGAAATTTGTCGTTTACTACTTTGTCATTTAACTTTCTATAGTCCACTACCAGACGCCATTTCTTTTCGCCAGTGTTACTCTTTTTGGGTACCAGAAGCAATGGAGAGTTATGGGGGCTGACTGATGGTTCGATGATGTCGTTGTCGACCATTTCTTGAACTTGTCTTTGAATCTCATTTTGCTGGGTTTGTGGTAGTCTATAGTTTTTAATGTATACTGGTACGTTATCGGTTAAATCGAGCTTTTGTGTGTAAAAATTATTTATTGAAAGTTTTTCTCCTTCTAAGTGGAAAATGGATTGATATGTGTAAAATATGTTTTTTAGCTCATTTTCTGTATTTTTGTCTAGCTTATCTAGTTTTAGTTCGTTTATTAGTCTATCAAAGCGTTCGGGACTGTATGAATTTGCCTTGTCTCTCCTACTTAAAATGTCGTAATTGGATAGTCCCTCTGTCATGAATCTCAGTTCCTTTAAGTTGATTGCATGACTGTTAGTGTTCATTATTTTTACATGTACCGTACCTTTGGCAGGTGCTATGGAAATTGCCAAAAATACACCGTCTTGTATCTCTTGGTTGAGAATTACACTGTCCTCTTCTATCTTTAGGTTAATTGGGAGAATTACTTCGGATCTCGCTGGTATAGTTACAGTTTTATTAGTGAGAAGTTTTGTGCGTATTGGCAAAATAATTTCCTTGTCTCCTAATGTTATTGTCATTGTGAATGTTTCGTAATCGATTTTGCATAGATATTTTATCAAGAAATCTCTACCAAGTATTCCATCTGTTGCAATAGGGAAATTTTCGTTTACCAGCTGGAAATTTATACATGTTTTATTGTTGTCTATTTGGAAATTTAGCTTAGACGTACCAATGGAATAAATTTCTTCTTTGGTTATGCCTGTAAGCTTACATTTTGCTTCAGTATCGATGTTAAATTCATCGTGAAATGGGTTTTTGCAAATTGAAATGTCTGCTCCTGTGTCAATCAGGAAAGACATTGTTTTGTTAAGTTCATAATTATTTAGTGTTATATAATTAGTTAGATTTTCTGTGATGACGAAAATGTTTCTGGACTTATTTTTATCTACATGTCCCTGTCTCCCGGAAGATTGCCATCGTAGTCCTACGAGTCGCCTACGTTTCCCTGGATTTGGAGAACGTTCATGCGGCGACTATTGTGGTTGTTATTTCCCTGTCTTTGGTAATTATTACTTCCCTGTCTTTGGTGATTGTTATATGAGGTGGGCCAAGAGTTATTCGAATACTTATTGGAATTGCCGTTCTGTGTCTGGTTGGGCACATTCCTTGAAAAGTTTTGTTGTCTACCATTATTATTATTGGAATATCTAGGCTGGAAATGGTCTCTATTGCCATTGTTCTGCTGCCTATAGGTATTCTGGTAGTTGTTCCTGTTGAAATTGTTCTGTCTTTCATTCCTGAAAAACATTACATTTCTGCTGCTGTTTTGCGTTCCCTGCTCTATTTCCAGAGCCAGGCTAACAGCGCTATCGAAAGTCTTTGGTAATGCAGCAAATACTGTTTGTTTAAAGCTTTCGCTTAGCCCGTTCTTGAACACTGTCAGGCTATATTGCTCATTTAAATTGGCAATCAGAGCCTTCTGTTCGGTAGTTGCGCTTGTACCTAGTTGCCCTATCTGTAAAGTGTTTAATTCGGTTACTAATTGTAAAATTTTGTTTTTATAATTTTGGACGCTCAAATTTCGTTGGTTCAGATTTGCCAACTGGTTTTGGATTTGGGGTATAGTGGCTGTGCTTTTGTATTTATTTTTGAGAGCTGTACTTAGCTCTTCAAAAGTGTGTGGGATAGTTATCGCGGTTACGTTTGTCTTCACCGTTTGACTCAGTTTAACATAAATGACAAAGTCGATCAAAGCTGTTTTTGCGGTTTCTGCTAAATCATTGTAGATGATTTCAATGATTTTCAGAAATGCATCCAGTTCTTTGTAATTCCCTGAAAAACTGGGAATTGATTTTGAGGCTAGTTGTAAATTAAATTCCGACATTGTTGCTAACTCTTGTTGAATATGAGTTGGGTCGAAAATTTCTGTAGGCAAATTGATGTGTGTGTTAATTGTATGCGGGATTTCAATCTCGTATCCGTATTTTGATACGATTCTTAATATTTTGTCCCTTTTGCGCCAGAATGTGTCTAATGCATGTGCTCTGTGCTCTTTTGTGAGTCTTTCAAAGTATGCATTAGAAATACTCCTTATGGCTTCTAATTCTGTGAAGAGGATAGTAATGTGCTTAAGGAATGTTTCATCTTTGACTTTGACAGTCTTATTTAGACATTTATATGACTTTTTGAAATTTTCTCCTGAAACTTTTATTTTCTCCTCTACTTTTTGCCAGTGACTCATTGCTTAAATTTGTTCGTTTTTGATTGACTTGTTTATAGCCTTCTTTAATTGGCTTCTATATATGGCATGGATTTTTATAATTAAATTGAAAATCAAAACTGTGGTTATTATTATTAATAGGATTTCTATGAGGCTAGAGGAACCGTTTTGCTTGTTGTCTAATACAACTTCATTGACTACGTTGGCCTTTGGGTCACTTATCTTTGATTTTTGTGAGCCCATTTTTATTTTTTTTTTGTTTTTTTTTAGTATATTTTATTTCTTATATTTTAACATTTTTAGTTGACTTATGATTTCTAATTTAGTCTCTTTTTTATATTCTAAGTTTAAGTCCCTATAGAGAATAGCTTTTGCCTTTCTTTGCTGGAATTGTTTACCGCTGCGTTGTTTCTTTTTCTTTTGCTTCGGTGGAGGTGTTGCGGTTTGTATTCTTCGGTTGGCCTGTCTCGCTTTGTATTCTTCTATAGTAAGCCTTCTTGGCCTCTCTGCGATTGGGGTTGCTATATAGATTCGGTAAGTTTCTGAAAATTCGGTTGGTTCGGGATCATAGGGCTCCGTATATTTGGCGAAAATCGCGTCGAATTCACCCATTTGACTTTTGAAGGTGTTTTATTTAACGTTTTGCCTCAACTGGGGCTTGCTCTGATCCTTCTAGGATTTGTTTGGCAGGATCGCCATGTGGTGGTCCTATGGGGATAGTGTATTTAGTTTTATAGGGACTTCCTTCTTTATAAGGCTGAGGAAGTTCAGCCGATCAGATAGGCTATCAAAGAGACAGCCGAAATAGGCATAAAAGTAATAGACGAGCACGTCAGTTCTTCATTTCAAGTCCTCTTTATTGAATCATCTTACTCTATTTATACTAGTTCTTGTCACAGAAAGCGATTTCATAAACTCCTCCTCTTTCTTGACTTCCACATAGCTGAATTCAAATTCAGCTTGGCCAATGCTCTCTTTAGCCAATGGAAATGCTTAGCACAAAGTCAAGCAGAGCGCTAGAATAAATGTTGGCTAAGCTATAGCATTGACATACTTCAAGCTACGCTATTGGCCGAAGGTGTCAAATGCATTTATCAAATGCGTCCATACAAACAGACATGTAGGTCGTGGCTATTGCACGTTATGTACATATGCTTGTATGAATACACTACACATGTTAGATCAGGGTCATATGGAGCCGGTAGATCATTTGCCTTCATCGAATTACTATATGCCGCACCACAACGTTATCAAGGAATCAAGCTCTACAACAAAAACTCGCATTGTATTTAACGCATCACAGAAAACGACAAGCGGGTACTCGCTCAATGATAATTTAATGATCGGACCTCAACTTCAGAACGATTTAGCTTCTATTTTAAATCGCTTTCAAGTTCATAAGTACGCTTTAATCGCTGACATAAGCGGTATGTATCGTCAAGTAATGGTCGCTAAAGAACACGTCGATTATCAACGCATTATATGGCGTAAAAACAAGCACGAACCGTTGCAAGATTTCCGTATGCTAAGAGTTACTTACGGTCTCGCCTCCAGTTCTCATCTCGCAATCAAAGCGTTGCAGCAAACAGCAAAGGAAGTTGCTACGCACTACCCCCTCGCATCGTCGGTAATACTTCGTGATTTTTATATGGACGATGTATTGACTGGTAGTACGTCTGAAATAAATCTCAATGTCCTGCGAAAACAAGTATAGCAAATAGTTGGGCAGGGTTGTTTTGAACTACGAAAGTGGGCATCAAACTCTCCTATCGTTATTCGTAATATTCCACATGATGCAAGAAAACACGCTATATCTCACCTGCTGGCTGAGGACGATACAGTGCGCGCTCTAGGACTAATGTGGAACTCTAAGGAAGATTACTTGTACTACGACATTAAACTGGGGCCGCCACCGAAGCATTTTATGAATCGATCGCTTTTGTCAGATTCATGTCGCTTAATCCCACTGGAAAATTAGCTCCAATCACTTTAGTCCCAAAAATGCTCTTCCAACGATTGTGGCAACTCGACTTAGAATGGGATGACGCAGTACCAGAGGACATCGCTACCTATTGGTTAAATCACCGTCATCACTAGAATTACTTTCGGGGCTAAAAATACAGAGATGGCTTGGAACCGGAACGGAAGGTTCAACAACAGATCTGCATTGCTTCGCAGATGCGTCGGAGCAGGCGTACGCAGGTGTAGTTTACACGCGGACACAACACGACAACGGGTCAATTACTGTGACTATGGTAAGTGCAAAAACAAAAGTCTCACCTCTACGTCCTATTTCCATAGCTAAACTCGAGTTATGTGCCGCTGTTCTGGTCTCAAAACTTGCTCATCACTTAAAGCAGTCGTTAGCTGGATCGATATCCAAGGTGTATGGATGGATGGATTCTATGAATGCATTGGCCTGGTTACAAAGCCACCCTAGCCGTTGGTCCGTATTTGTAGCTAACCGAGTCGCAACAGCCCAGTCCTACATTTCAGCGGAAGATTGGTCCCATGTGTCTACAAGCGATAATCCCGCTGATTGTGCCTCGCGAGGCATGTCGGCCGCAAAATTTATTCAACATGAATTATGGTGGAAGGGTCCTACCTGGTTGGCGCTGGACGTTAGCTATTGGCCTAAGTCTCCATCGATACCACCGACAGAATTGGAACTGCGTCGAAAACGAGTGCTTACTCACATCGCCGCTACTAAGACAGTGAGTTTTATAGCGCAAGATATGCTCGCTAAGTTTTCGTCGTTTCTACGCTTGAAACGCATTACAGCTTACTGGCTACGATACATACAAAATTTGCGAAGAAAGCAAAGACAAGGGGGTTCGTTAACGCACGCCGAGTTGCGCGCCGCCGAAGAATACTGGATACGTCAAGTGCAAGGAGAAGCATTTCACGAAGAAATTGCCTGCTGCCAGAACTCAAAACACATTCCACTCCGTAGCTCACTCATTCGCCTCAATGTATTTCTCGACGACAACAATATTTTAAGAGTGGGTGGTAGAATTCGGCGATCCACTGTATCGTCAGACACTAGGTTTCCTATAATCTTACCGCCAAAATCAATAATCGTCACCATGATCATTAAAGCCCTTCACAAAAATATTTTACACGGGGGGCCACAACTCATGCAATCCGTATTACAACGCCGCTTTTGGGTAATAGGCCTACGAGGATTGGTCCGAAAAATCTTTCATAAGTGCACTACATGTCGACGTCAAAGTGCAAATCGACAGCAACAAATGATGGCAGACCTACCGAGTTTTAGGGTGAACCACACAGGCCGCCCCTTCTCGGTTAACGGCGTGGATATGGCAGGCCCGTTTAGTCTAAAATTTTCCAAAGGTCGCGGATCAAAATCTACAAAGGGCTATATAGCTGTCTTCATTTGCATGGCGACGGGCGCTATGCACCTAGAGTTAGCGAGTGACTTGTCTTCAGAAACATTCGTCAGTGTTATAAAAAGATTTATATCACGCCGAGGGTACTGCCGTACATACGTATCAGACAATGGTACTAATTTTGTGGGTGCTGAAAAGGACTTACGTATGATGTTTCAGGAAGCGATGCACGATTCCAATATTCAACAATTTTTTGCGAACTCTAGCATAGAATGGCAAGTTAACCCCCCAAGCGCTCCTCACATGGGCGGGTACTGGGAGTCTGCTGTCAAACGTGTAAAGTTTCACCTTAGGCGAGCCCTCAAAGCGACATTGTTAACGTATGAAGAGTTTTACACTCTGCTTACTGAAGTCGAAGCATGCGTCAACTCACGCCCTTTGTATCCGCTCTCAAATTCTCCATCTGACCTCGAAACATTGACACCTGGCCACTTTTTGATTGGCGAACCGCTCAAAGCCTTGCCAGAACCTACGACGATCGACTTTAAAGGTAGTCTAAATCAGCGATGGCAACTTATATCTGCTCTTCGTAACCATTTTTGGAGCCGTTGGCAATCAGAATATCTTTCAACGCTTCAAGCTAGAGCTAAATGGGTGCGACCACAAAGGAACGTACAAGAAGGAGATTTAGTCGTAGTACGAGACGAGCGTCTCCCTCCTGCAAATTGGAAGCTAGCCCGTGTCTTCAAATGTTACCCGGACCAAGATGGCTATACACGAGTGGTAGATATCAAAACAGCGGAAGAACTATTGACCCGACCTGTCGTAAAGTTTATACCTATTTTATCAGACGAACAATCTCAGTAATACGCATATTTCAACGTCACATATTTGAACTACCCATATCGCTATGAATAGTCCAAGGCAAGGCGAATTCATATACCTGGTGATGGCATAGAAACAGCTGATTGCTTGTTCTTCCCGTGCAGTGGTACTTGCGAATGTCAGTAAGAGAAAATCTCAAACAATTTGTTTACATTGAAAGTGCGAAGTGTTTCAAGTTTTGTAAAAACTAAAATCAATTAAAATTATTAAATTGTGTGTTGGTGAGTTAAGTGTAAAACAATGAAAAAGTGCGCTGTGTGTTTAAAAAAATACGTGGTGGGACAAGGGTCTTTTTTCATTGTTCCAGCCAATGAACAAAAAAGGCTGATCTGGTCCACATCATGCCGAACGCCGCTAAGAGCAAAATATTTTGTTTGCTCTGATCATTTTTTACGTTCGGACATGGTATGCGGAAGAAAAAACTCTAAATTATTGGAAAAAGCGGTACCATTGGCAGCATCGTCGTGTGCTTCTAAAACGAGCTGCCCGGCGTCCTCTGAAAATTGTGGACGTGGCACAAAATATGGGTGAGTGAACAAAGTTTTATATTTTTTATAGCTTTACTGACGGTTTCCTCTAAGTAGTGCGGAAGGATTGTGTTCAAACGAGAAAGCAACAGGCAAAACCATGACTGGACTCAATACACAAGCAAGGTAAAATAGATAAAACTAGTTGGTAATTGTTTACGACCGCCACCGAGTTTGAAAATATGTTCAAAAATATCTGGAGGGGTGTCAATAGACGTGCATCGATCCCAGTATTCATAAGCCGGATCCGGAGAACAATTCTTTCTGGTAATTCTATACGACAGCACGTAACTGCTAATATACGTCCAAAAGCTCGGGAAAAGTATCAAACGACGGGTTTTAACCTCTGTATCAATAGTCCGAAAGCGGAAATTCGATATTTTATGTCTGTTCAGAGATATCTACAATTAAAGTAGAAAAGGTTTTTCATGTGGTTGGTAATCACAGATTAGAGTGTACCGAAAAGTGCAGAAATGTGTGTTGGTTATTTTGTTGAAGCGCCGCCAAAGGCCGCCTACGCAGGAAGGTGTTGTGCACATAAATACCTTGGATAAGCCCCCTATTTGGGATCGGACTTGGACCTTTTTTGGGTTTTTGCTAATAACTTTTCACTGAAACAAATTATTTAATTTCCGCTTTCGGATTATTGATACAGATATCAAAACGCGTCGTTTGATACCTTTCCCGACATTTTTGGACGTGTTTTAGCAGTTACGTGCTGTCGTATAGAATTACCTCATTTTTATTAGCTTGCAAGATATTTGAAAGCAAAGATACAAAATTTCTCTCATTTTTATGTGGTTGTTGTAGACACCGATCAAGGGTGTTCCGGAAAGTGCGGAAGTGTGGTATGCGCAGAAATACTGGGGATCCACGTAGCCGGTGGTGGACCCGCTAAGGGATTTTTTTTTAAATCGACCAACTCAAAAAGGTGTTCTGCGGATTAAAACTATAGATCACGCCCTCGATTTAGGATCGGCCTGAGGTTTTTTGCAGGTATTTTTAAAATAATAAAAATATTTGTTTTCCGGAGGCAGGATCCAATTCCTGGGACCGAAACGCGTCTTTTGATATGCATATCGACATTTTTGGATAAATATTAGTACTCGGTGGCTGTCATAAACAATTACCAAATTTTTTGGTAACGCATTTAATGCCCATTTGGGTTTACTATAGCTCAACGTTGTGCTTGTCCGGAACTATGGAACAACATGTAAAAGACTGCGAAACGCAAACCGAGTGAGTATGCCTTTAAGCTATAGTCCTGAATGTTTTTTAGCTGTGAGTTTCTTATAGCTGGACATTTTGTTTTTCGGAATCAACGCAGCTGACGGAAGTACAGCTAAAACACTGTGGAACGCAAACCGAGTGAGTATGACTTGAAACATGACAGTTTAAGTATATAATTTTGTTCGTAATATTAGCTCTAAAGTATTCGAATTTCAAAGTCAGATTGAAAACTCTGACCTACGAAAGGAGAATAAGTCGTTGAAGGCGGAGAACAAGCGCATAAATTATAAGCTGGATGAAGCTAATGCTGTGCTAGGACACTTAAGAAAAATACTCACTGAAGGACAGATTAAAAAAATGGTGTTTCCAGGTATCTATAAAATTTTCGGTTTTTTAATGCGAAAAATTAAAAAACTTAAGTATGCTTGTACTTCACAATATAGAAGGGAAGCTGAAGTGGTCGTACAAGGACATATCCAGTGCCATATGCTTGCACGCTTCGGGTCCAAGGGCTTACCACCATTTATATGAAAATGGATTTCCGCTTCCCCACGTGTCCACTCTGCAGCGATGGTATCGTAAGTGCGATATACGCGAAGGGCTCCTGACTCCATGTCTCGATCATATGAGATATGTGTCTGAACTCAGCTCTGAAGACAAGCTGTGCATACTTGTGTTCGACGAGATGAAGGTCGTTGAAACATATGAGTATGACCAGCCAGGAGACTACGTACGCAAGCCTTCAAACTATGTACAGGTGGTAATGGCACGTGGGTTACGGAAAGCGTGGAAACAGCCGGTATTTTTTGACTTCGATTGTCCAATGACGGCAGCTATATTGATGGACATCATATCTGCCTTAAAGAACGTTGGTTTCCCTGTAGTTGGCGTTGTGTGCGATATGGGCCCTACTAACCGTAAACTCTGGAGACAATTGGGAGTAACACATGGTAAGATTCATAATAGGGCTGTGCGGTTCTATTCCATGGTTCGTATAACTTAATTATATTTCCAGACAAGCCGTGGTTTTTACATCCTTGTGATGCAAATTCAAAAGTGTTTGCCTTTGCTGATGCACCACATTTGTTGAAGCTAGTGAGAAACCACTACAACGATACGGGATTGTTATGGGGTAACGAGATACTCACTAATAGGACGATTTGTGACGTGTTAAATCACACGTCTAAATCGGATGTATCAATAACATTTAAAATAAGTGAGGAGCATTTGACAGTCAAAGGCATGGGTAATCAAATATACTTTAGATTTTATTGCACTTTATGCCATTGAAATTCGTTTTAGCACGTCAAAAGGTTAAATATGCTGCACAACTCTTCTCAAATAGTGTTGCTAATGCTATTAGGCGATGTTCCGCGTTGGGGTTCGAGGTATATAAGCCAACTGAGACGGCTGAACTTATTCAGCTTGTTAACGACTGGTTTGATGTACTTAATTCCAACATTAAAACCTTTGGCTATCCGGGAAAGGTATTTTGCCAAGTAGTTCTAGATTGCCTATTTTAATTTAACTTTGTGTCTTAAGGAACCATTTGGAACCGCGCTTCCAAAACAGTTAGAGGTGTTAAATAAAATGAACGCGTATATGATTTCGCCCATAGTTCCAAAAAAAAAAACCCTTGAAGTTTTTCAGAAGGGAATATTGATGACAAACAGAGCATTAGTAATGCTATATGAGTACGTGAAAACTAATTCAAACGTGGAATATGTCCTAACCAATCGGTTGAACCAAGATGTTTTGGAACATTTCTTTGGTGCTATTCGTAGTAAAGGTGGTTTGAACGATCACCCGTCACCGAAAGAGTTTAAATATAGGCTCCGAAAGTACATTTTAGGTAAGTATAACATTAACATGTGCCAACACGAAACCATTTTTTTGTTTGTTCATAGCGCGTAACACAGAGTGCCTTCAAGGAACCGGCAACGTCGAAAAGGACACAACCGAATGGTTGAACTCCACCCATCCTCCGACGCAACAAAAATCTGCCAAAGAAAACCAAGCAGGTACGTTAGATTGCTTCGAAGATATGGAAATAGATGACGAAGGCTACCTTGGCATAGATACGGAGGTTGTCAATGCTCTAAATGACTCTCGACCGGAAGAATGTAGTATTCTGGAACGTGACGCCTTGGAGTACATTTCAGGGTATATTATAAAAAAGCTCAAACTGGAAGATCAGAGAAGCACGGAATACACTTCATCCTATGTAGACCTGGTGTCGAAGGGATATTTGAAAAACCTTCTACAACATTTTTAGATGGAATGGTGTTATTGGAAAACATTTTCAACAATATGAATGCGTCCAAAATATTGCATTGTCCAAGTATCCACCAGCAGCTGATGAGCAAAAGCGCAGCGGTAGCTCTCCCTGAAAATGCTAAACGATTGTTTTTTAAATGTAGAATTTTCTTTCGCATCAAAAACCTCAACAGACGGCTTAAAATAAAAAAAGCAAAAGAAAGGATAATGGGACACAAAAAGTACATCAAAATAAAGCTTTGAACATGGTAAGTACAGTAAAACATAAAAATTTATGTATACGGATTTATACAACTTTATTTCGTATAACTAACTTTTATTTTTACAATTTCAGTGGTGGAATACATACACATTTAAACGGATCACTTACGACTTAAAAAGGCCCTTTTCAGGGCCACAATGCAAATCATCAAAGAGATAAGAAATTTCTAAACACCCTCATCTTGTTTAATTGTAGACATTGGTTAAAAAACTATCAAATCTCATAGATAAACTTTGCATAAAACTTTTGTAGTATCTACTTCATTTTAATAGGATATAGTTCACATTGCTTCGATAATAAAATTTCGGAAAAGATCTTTCTTATGCACACAAGTAGTAAGTGAAATACTTAAATATGAATATAAATATGTATACATAAGCCATTATCATATATATTACTATACATTTTATAAATGGGTATATATATGGCAGTAAAATGATTTACAATAATTTTACATGCTACTTTAATTTTATAACCGGGGTTTCAAACCCTTTTTTTTCGATTTAAAAACTTTCAAATAAGGAATCTATTTGATTCCCTATACAAATCAAATATAGCTTTTATTTGTGATTTGACATGCTATCTGAATGAAAGATTCTGTTTAACTAAGTAGAATTCCATGACTGAAGAACAATTTAAAAAAAGTGTGCTATTTTTAGCTAATTCAAAACTGTTTTAAAGTGCTGAAATACAAAGGCAAGAACCTCATATGATATTATAAACCTAAACAATTTGCACGAAACAATTCAAATATAGAAACGTATCTTACTTAGGTTTGGCTTACGAATCAAATCACAAGTAAAAAGTATCTTCAGGTTGGTTTACGATACAAATCACAAATAAACACTATCTTTGATTTGATTAGATTATGCAGGTTACTATATATTTCTGTATCGCCAGGTTGTGTGGTTCTACTGCTACCCATTTTATGTATTTCAGCTATTTCATCCACACAGATTTGGTAAAGTCCTGAACTGTCGCACTCATTCAGGCACAAACACCACCTGTTGACGAAGAAGAACGTGAACTGCCTAGGGAGATAAGAGTGATGATGGGTCAACTTTGTTCTGGATACTGTAATAGATTGAAGTCTTACCTTTCCAGACCGATCTTGGCATGCCAATTGTTTGTCCGCATGTGGTGTCTCTCCGAATGACTACAACCAATTATTTATCTGATCAACAGAAAGTGACGACAGATTATTGACACCGGCGTCAAGACACGTCTTCTGATATCCTTATCGACAATTTTTGAGTAAAAGTAGGCATTGAACCAACTTGTAAAATGTTACTAATGACAAATATGTATATGTACATACGAGTATTACTGCTATCCATGATGATGAAACGGCTACTAGTACAAAGGTGATGGGTAACCAATTTTATATTTTAATAGCAAAATACTAAAAATATTGGTAATTGTTTCCTTTAGGAGACAACAGCTAAAAAACGTCCAAAAATGTCGGGAAGGGTATCAAACGACGCGTTTTGATATCTGTATCAATAATCCGAAAGCGGAAATTAAATAATTTGTTTCAGTGAAAAGTTATTAGTAAAAAACCCCAAAAATGGCCCAGGTCCGATCCCAAATAGGGGGCTTGATCCAATTTATTCATTTGCAGAACACCTTTCTGCGTAGGCGGCCTTCTGCCCGCTTCAAAAAAATAACCCTTAGCCGGTCCAACACCGGCTGCGCGGTCCACAGTAATTCTGCGCAGAACACACTTTTCGGTACACCCTAATCTGTGATTACAACAACGACATAAAAATTACAGAAAATGTTCCACTTTGATTGCAAATATCTCTTCACTGAAACAAAAACTCGAAAATCCGCTTCCGGATTATTGTTACCGAAGTCAGAACGCGTCTTTTGATACCTTTCCCGATAGTTTCGAACGTTTTTTAGCTGTTGTCTCCTAAAGGAAACAATTACCAATTAAGGTTCCTAGGACCGAAACGCGTCTCTGGGTACCAATATCGACATTTTTAGAGCAGTTTTTACAGTTGACGTTGGATGAACAATATTGCCCTACATTTTCTTCAATATGACAGCACTTCACATTATCACTATTAAAATAAAACTTATATAACACTTTTAAAGCACAAAAACTATATGCATTTTCGGTTTTCTGCAACGTAAACAGACATTGCTCAACATTGCTCGTCCGTTTGATTGTCATTTAGTATTCTTCTTCACTTTGACATTCTCGGGTACAAAAATCTGAGGCGAATATGCTTGAATTCGCTTTGTTATCACCATCTATATATTCGCCTTGGTCCAAGGAGGGCGGTATGTTCGCGCCGCTCACGCATATTAGTATCAGACATACATATGTACATATTCGCCTTGCCTGTGTTTTGGCGTAGACACACATACATATTATTTCAGCCTGTACATTTAGTTTTAAGTTGTGTATGAATTCAGTAATAAATGAACTAGCAAAGCATAAGTCACGCGTCGCCTTTATTTTACTCCGCCACTAACGCAACACAGAGAATGTCATTGACATTCTCTGCTCAATCTCTTCTGATTCATCAGACGAAGAAAATATTAACTATATAATTAATTATTTTGTAGTAATTTTTCTATGGCATGTTTGTATTATTAAATTGATCTTTTAATAGTTAAGTGTTTTTAATATAGATTTACTTTAATTTCAAAATTAATTCCAGCCCCCCGTCGGTTGTTGATCAAGGAAAATGTGCCTGATATGTGTTGAAACAAGAATAGTTCTTTTAAGTTATGTCTACAGCTGTATATACAAAAAGAAAAAAAAATGTCTGACTTTTTTTAGCTTCTTTTTTCTTAATTTTAGCATTTTCTAACCTTTTTTTTTTTTGTTGATTTAGCTTTTTTTTTTCTATCACCTGGTCACACTGGTAGCGAGTAGCTCTGCTCGAACATACGTGTTGGTGCCTCTTATTCATACATGCTCTTTGCTTGCATTGATTGAAAGAGATCCGGATGAACGAATGGTTTATTGTTGGTATGATGCGCCATAGGCTCTGGCTATAGATTTTGAATATTTACTTAAGACGCTGTAAAAATTAAGTAGATGTAGCATCCGGACTTGCAGCATTTTCAAAAAATTTAGCAGGAATATGCAAATTCTCCTTATATACCATTTCAGCTTATATACCAAAGATCATCTTTGTATACCGTCCTTAAACCACGCAATACCGAAGATAAACTTTTGGACCATTGTACTTTTGCTTGAAAAATCAGCGCAGCTTTTAATGTGCGATGTAATCTCTCAACCATGCCAATACTTTGTGGAGGTTAAGATGTAGTGTGTTAAATTCAAGCTCCTACAGAACTTGGAACACTTTCGAAGTAAATTGTCGACCACAATCACAAATTATTGTACCTGGACATCCAAACCTTGCAAACCAACCATCAAAAAATGCCCTGCTTACTGTCTCCGATGCAATGTCTGTTATCGGTATGGCTTCTGACCACCTCGAAAATCAATCTATTATTTTCAACAGCTATGTGAAACCTTCAGATAAAGGTAACGGACCAACCAAATCTACATGAACTTCAGCAAAACGCCTCTGGGATAAGGGGAATTCTCCAAATGGCGAATGTGTTTTTAATTTTATTAATATTTTGAATCTAAAGGTGTTACTTTGACCGAACTGGAGGGCCTGATGTTTCAATATGATGAAAAACTGTGTTCCTTTTACTGCTTTGCGAAAGTGCTACATTGCGTATCTCAGGAAATTCTTCTAACAATTTATGATACTGTCAATTTAAGATATTGTCTTTTAAAGTTGTTGTAATACCAAACGATGACATGGATAGGCAATTACGCACTATCCCACCCAAACTATGCATTTTTATTGTCGTTTCTTTAAAATTTTCAACTTTGAATGAAAAAAGTATAGAAGAACTTTTTTGTAGAGCGTTAAATTTTCACTTCATTGGCTAATACTTATTTTTGATTAAGTTACATAATTTTAAACAAACCCTTATGTCAAAACTTGTTCAAGCTTTGATCTTGATTAACTTTTTAACGGTAAGATTAGTGAAGAAAGTAAAGAGACCCTTTTTTGTAGAGCGTTCAATTTCCATCAAATATTGGGGTAGAAATAGGCTTTTCGATAATTTAGTGAAAAAATATGTATCTATAAGATTTATCAGGGGAATAATTGTAATAGAGTTTTGTGATCATACATACATACATACATGTATAGGTCAACAACCCTTAATAGCTATCTGTTTAACAATTTAAACGATTTTGACCTTCCAACAAAGCTCGCCACCTGACTTTATCCTTTGCCACGTGACGCCAATTAGAAACACCAAGGGATCGCAGATTGTTCTCCACTTGGTCTTGCCAGGGGAGTGGGGGTCTCCTTCTTCCTCTGCTTCCATAGGGGGGTTCCGACAAGCCGCTGGATTTTACTTCGTTGGACAACGTCGATGTCTGCGTAGAGCTCATACAACTCACCATTAAATTTTCTTCAGTAAACACAGTCGGCATCGCGTAGGATCCCAGAAATCCTTCGAGGAACCTTTCTCTCGAATACTCTAAGAGCCGGCTCATCTGTGGCTGTCATCGTCCATGCTTCTGCTCCATATTACACGACGGGAATTATGAGCTACTTGTAGAGTGTTATTTTCGTTCGTCGAGAGAGGACTTTACTTTTCAATTGCCTACTCAGTCCAAAGTAACATTTATTTACAAGGGTAATTCTTCCCTGGAGTTCTAAGCTGACATTATTGTTGGTGTTAATGCTGGTTCCCAGGTAAACGAAGTCTTTTACTATTTCAAACTTATGGCTGGCAACAGTGGCGTGGGTGCTAAGGCGCGAATGCGCTGACTCTTTGCATGATGACAGAAGGTACTTCGTTACCCTCCAAACCCACTTTTTTCGCTTTTCTCCAATTTGTCAATGTCATCGGCATACACTTTTGTAATAGATAATTCCTAAGCGTTGCAGTTCTGCGGCTTTGTTATATTTTCTTCAGCATCAAATCAAAGAAATCGCACGATAGGGGGTCACCCTGTCTGAAACCTCGTTTAGTTTCGAACGGATCTGGTCGATGGTACATTTACCAGGTCTGAAGCCGCACTCATAAGGTCCAATCTGCTTGTCAACGGTGGGTTTCAGTTTTTCGCACAATACGCTTGATAGGACCTTATATTCTATATTAAGCAGGCTGATCCAGCGATAATTGGAACAGATTCTAGGATCCCCTTTCTTGTGGATTGGGCATAGGAAACTTAGATTACAATGGCCAGTCATGTATTCTTCCCACCATATTCTGCATAGCAGCTGGTGCATGCACTTTACCAGCTCCTCGCCGCCGTACTTGAATAGCTCAGCCAGCAATCCGTCAGCGCCCGCATCTTTGTGGTTTTCTAATCGCGATATTGCTACTCGTATCTCTTTATGGTCGGGTGGGGGGACACTAATTCCATCATCTTCGATTGTGGGGTCGGGTTCTTCTATGTGTAGTTGCTCGGGTTTTCCATTTAGGAGGGTAGAGAAGTGCTCCCTCCATAACCTAAGCACTCTCTGTACATTGCTCACTAGGTCGCAGTAATTTGCCCGGATATTTTAGTAGAATTTTTGATCGTTATTCTTGCTGGCTAGTAGCTCAAGTTCTTCGCACTCACGCCTTTCTGCCTCTCTTGTTTTCTTACGGAAAAGGCACCTCGCTTCCTTCTTCAACTGTCGTTAGCGTTCGCATACTCCTCGCGTTGCATTTGACCTCAACGTAGCCTTATAGGCAGCATTCTTTCGTTCCGTTGCAGCGCTGCATGCTTCGTCGTACCAGATGTTTTTTGGTTCCGCCGGCATCCAATTACTACTCCCACTGCTCGCATGCTCCAATAGGTTCAGTTGTGCTCTCAGAGAGCAGGTGTTAGAAATGAAATCTTTGGCTTTCCGTTGCGATTGCAGTTTTTTGACGTCCAGTTTTCCTTGTTCCTTTACACGCACGTTTTTGACCGAGTAGAGGCGGGCGCGAATCTCTGCTGCTGATAGTGGTCGGAGTCGATGTTAGGACCTCGAATCGTGCGTACATCTAAAACGCTGGAAGCATGCCGTCCTCCTTTCACAACGTGGTCGACCTGGTTGTGTGTTTTTCGATCAGGAGCCTGATGTACAGGGTGGCTGATGAATTTTGCTACATTAAGAAACTCAAATAATTTTTTTTTCAGTGTATGGAATTCATTTTTCTTTTATTCATGTTAAAGCTCATTAAATTTTATTAAATATAGCTTAATTAGTTTTAAAAATAATGGAATTTAAATGCCCCCCCTGCTCGTCGATGCATGTGCGGCATCCTACCAAAAAGTTGTTCATTACTGCTTGGAGAGTTGAGACAGGAATAGCCGCAATTGTTTCTCGAATGGATTGCCTTAGTTCATTCAAATTTGTTGGTTTTGCTTTGAAGACATCCTGTTTGCAATAACCCCACAAGAAAAAGTCAGGTGCAGTAAGGTCAGGCGACCTGGGTGGCCAACGGAATGTGGAGTTTCTGGATATCAGCTTATTGGGAAATTTTCGTCGCAATTCTGTCATAACAGGTTGGGCTATATGAGGAGCTGCACCATCTTGCTGAAACCACACAGAGTTGAAAGAAATTCTCATTCGGCGTAATTCTGGATAGAAAAACTCTCTCAACATGCTCAAGTAACGGTCTCCAGTAACCGTAACGGTGTGACCGTTTTCTTCGAAGAAGTAGGGCCCGACAATGCAGCGTGATGAAACTGCACACCACACTGTGACACGAAGTGGATGCAATTCCGTCTCATGGAGTATCTGTGGGTTGGAAGCACTCCATATTCGACAATTTTGTTTGTTTATGTTGCCGTTTAAATCGAAATGGGCCTCGTCAGACATGAAAAGACAGTTCAACATGTTTCCATCCTCTTCCACCATTTGAAGCATCTTCTGGCAAAATTCCAAGCGAATCGGCAAGTCTGCAGCGTTCAGTTTGTTGGCCATTTGAATTTTATATGGGAATAAGTCCAAATCTTTGTGCATAATTGACTGTAATGACTGTCTGATTACACCCATTTGAGCAGATAAGCTTCTTGTCGAAACACGTGGATTGGTTTGTATGGCAGCAGCTACAGCAGCGATTGTTTCCTCCGTTCGAACTGAAGGGTTTCGATGGTAAGGTCTTCTGTTGACTGTCCCATGCTCGGCAAAATTGTTTACAAGTCTTATTATGGTCCATCTGCTCGGAGGATTGCCGCCAAACGTGCGCCTATACTCTCTTTGAACCGAAACTACGGACTCCAGTGCGTGATAGCGGCGGGCAATCCAAATTCTGGTTTCAGTGTCCCAGTTATCCATTTTTGTTAAACGTAAAAGTCAATCTGCAAAATAAAAATAAAATTAACCAGATTCATTAAATAGAAAAAAAGTTATTTAATTTTTTTTTGGTACCGGCTTTCATCAGTCACCCTGTATCTTCTTGTGCATAAACCTAGTGCTGGATATGACCATATTTCGGGCACCGCCAAAGTGAATCAGCCTGTTTCCATTTGACGAAGTCTCACCATGGAGACCAAATTATCCGACTGTGGGTCCAAACACACCTTCGTTGCCCAGCTTGGCGTTAAAGTCGCCCATCAAGACTTTGATATCATGTCGAGGGCAGCGCTCATATGTGTTTTCTAAGCGCTCTTAAAATGCGGCCTTTCCCGCATCGTCCTTATCCTCCGCCGGTGCGTGGGCGCAGATGAATGAAATGTTTAAAAAGTTTGTCTTTATACGGATCACGACGAGAATCTCGTCCACGGGTGTGCGCGACAGTACTTGGTTGCTAAGTCTCTCTCCCACCACAAATCCAACACCGAAACTGCGATGACTTGCATGGTCACTCCAGTAAATTTCGCAAGGTGTAATGGTCTTATTATATTATATATATTAATTAACCGTTTGCCGGGGTCGTCATCAAAATTGGGTTGTCTCAGTATCCGAGGATTTGCTTGTGGTTTCAGTGGAACTTGTTTTTACGTGGCGACCCGCTTGTTCCAAGAAAGACGCCCGCTCACAGCCGCACCTCATGGTGAACAGAAGCTGCTGATGAAGTCCCCTGGCAAGCCATTAAACCAATCAATTCGGAGTGTCCTTGCCAGGTTGTCGCCTTCTCAAGTTTAGTTCAACACCGAACGGGTGTTCAGTGGCTATCCAGAGGATACGTGGACACAAGCGTCCGGCTTGAGCCGCATGCAGAAGAATCGCTCTTGCCATTTCCAGGTAAGTGGCGATCAGAAACTTTCTCCACTTGCGTGGTCTTTTACACACGGCCCCACCCAGAGTTTTGTGATATCCATCGACTTTATCGAATTTTACTTCCAAATTCCGATTAAATCGATTGAATTCTCTCATGATCTATTACAAATCCCCCGTCGGCACTACCGTCGGAATAGCTGATAAACCCCATAGTCATTTTCATATAATTACAGTACGTACATATACTCGCAGGGCAAGAAATATATTGGCGTCTGTCGGAGGTTTACAATCGGAGAAAACGTCTGCCATTTTCAAAATAAGCAGACCCGCCGTAAGCGAGCGTGCAAGACGTGCACTGCACACGGGCGGCACGTTCAGGGGGGCGCCAAATCGAGCGGCTCATCGAGTTATATTTAAGGCTATTGTCATAATAGCCCCCCAACCTGCAGCATAAAAAAAACAACCAAAATTTCATTAATATTTTCCCTTATATTAATCGAAAAATATATTAAATCCTTTTTGTTTGTGCGGAGGTGCTACACATTCAATATATATTGACAGTATTCCGATCCATATTGATGGTCTTCGAAATTTCTAGATATTTTGCGATCTGGATCACGATCCATCAATATTCCATGCTACATGTTCAATGAATATTGTAAACCAAAAATACTGGCAGAACTTACTAAGGCTGGGTATTGGCGACCGCAGGCCCGTGCGCAGAAAATATTCATGGGGGGCGGGTTTAAACTCATGTTACGTAATCAATGAAAAAGGATAAGAAATTTATTTACGGAGTACGGAAATTTTAGTGTCAAAAGTCTTATTTAGTTGCAAATATTTAATAAATCAAATCTTCGAGGTACTGAAAAAAAATCTTTCAAAATTATTTGCGGATCGATTTTGACATCGCAATGTACATTGAGTGAGGCTAAGCCGTTCAGACGATCTTCAGACATTGTTGATCTCAAATACGTTTTTAGTCATCGCAAAGTTGAGAAGGATCGTTCATTCGTCGCTGTTGTCACAGGCAAAACTGCCATAACGCGAAGCATTTGGTTAACATTTGGAAACGCATCTTCATTAGAAATATCGAGTGCTTCAAGTGAGTTTTTTCTTTCCTCTCCGGCAATGAGCTTCCGCCAAATTTGTACTTCGTTCACCCAGATGTCACGGGAATCGTCGTGCAAAAATGAGCAGTATGATTGGAATAGTTGAGCGCAGGACTCTTCTTCGAAAATTTTCATTTAGTTGGGAAAAAGGCAAGCGAAATTTGATAAAATATTGCGGTGATTTAAGAATCGATCTTGCAATTGTGTCAAAAACGAATCAATGTACGGTATGTAGATTGTTATACGGAAATAATCTTCAACTGAATCAGTTTGTACGTTGGAACGTTGGGTCTGTTTCGACGCAATCCTTAGCTTTCGCAATTCAATTGCGTTTTCTTTTCTTTCCATCAAATTTTGTTTCGCAGCATCGACCAATTTGATAGCCTCTCCCAGATCTTGATTTTCTCCTTGAAGTACTCGACTCAGAGACAATGTGAGAGAATGCACCGAGCTCAAAATATGCATCGATATCTGGAAATTTGCGCTTTTTATAGCTGAAAGCAGTTGGAAAGCTCCAGGCGAGGTCGTTGGGTCTTTCCAGTTGGTGGAAATCACTTCAAGAGCGCGAATTATTGCTGGTTGCAAATGAAGATATGTTGCGACGGACTCATGCTGTTCCACCCATCTGGTTTTACAAAATTTGTTCAATTTCTTTTCTCGAGTTTTCGATGGATGTTTATTTTCACTTATCGCATCCTGAAAGGCATTTTGGCGTTTCGGATAAATGAAGAAGGAATGGATATTCTCTATAACTCCCAGACAATTTTTGATTCCCGTTATATTGCACGCAGAGCTTACCGCCAAATTGAAGCTATGAGCAGCACAATGAGAGTAGAGCGCGAGCGGATAAGTTTTTCTGACAACAGCTCGAGCCCCTTGGAACTCTTCGCTAACCGCTCTCGCACCGTCATATCCTTGCCCGAAGAAAAGGGCTGCAGTATTGTTGGTAGGGGTTTGCTTGTTAGTCTTTCCGCATTGGAAAATTTATTATCATTAATTTTGATTGTATCATTATTGTAATCGATTATAAATGTACTATTCAGGGGTGTTAACTCTGCATTCATTTTTATTTGTCCTTTAAAACTATTCAAAAATATTATGTCTGACGCTATCTCTTAAATTTCGGGAATATGTTGACAGTTGGTTACTGTGCAGTTTGGCGGGTGTCTTCTTAGCAGATTACTTATACAATTATCCTTACTTGTGTGTGAGTTATATTGTTTACAGCAGGCCCGTGCGCAGAACATATCCGAGGGGGGGCGGTTTAAACTCAATTTATGTAATCAATTAAAAAAGATAAGAAATTTATTTTCGGAGTGCAGAAATTTTATTGTCAAAAGTCATATTTAGTAACAGTTATTTAATAAATCAACTCTTCGAGGTACTGAAAAAAACTCTTTTAAAATTATTTGCGGTTCGATTTTGACATCGCGATGTACATTGAGTGAGGCTAAGCCGTTCAGACGATCTGCAGACATTGTTGATCTCAAATACGTTTCTAGCCATCGCAAAAATGAGAAGGATCGTTCACTCGTCGCTGTTGTCACAGGCAAAACTGCCATAGCGCGAAGCATTTGGTTAACATTTGGAAACGCATCTTCATTACAAATATCGAGTGCTTCAACTGAGTTTTTTATTTCCTTTTCGCCAATGAGCTTCCGCCAAATTTGTACTTCGTTCACCCAGATGTCACGGGAATAGTCGTGCAAAATTAAACAGTATTATTGGAATAGTTGAGCGCAGGACTGTTCTTCGAAAATTTTAATTTTTTTGGGAAAAAGGCAAGCGAAATTTGGTCAAATATTGCAGTGATTTAAGAATCGATCTTGCAATTGTGTCAGAAACGAATCAATGCACGGTGTGTAGATTGTTATACGGAAATAATCTTCAACTGAATCAGTTTGTACGTTGGAACGTTGGGTCTGTTTCGACGCAAGCCTTGTCTGAAGGGCATTTTGGCGTTTGGAATAAATGAAGAAGGAATGGATATTCTCTAGAACCCCCAGACAATTTTTGATTTCCGTTGTATTGCACGCAGATCTTACCGCCAAATTGAAGCTATGAGCAGCACAATGGGAGTAGAGCGCGAGTGGATAAGTTTTTCTGACAACAGCTTGAGCCCCTTGGAACTCTCCGCTAAGCGCTCTCGCACCGTCATATCCTTGCCCGAAGAAATACCTGCAATCCAGTCCGGAAGATTTTAGGAAATCAAGCTAAGCAGTTCCTATTCCCTTTCCAGTGAAATCGGTAGTAGGAATAAAACACAAAAAATCTTCCTGAATGATGAACTTTTCGCCGCATTTATCAAAGTAGCGAATGCAAATTGAACTTTGTTCTACTCCTGCAATGTCTGGCGTGTCATCTCCGAGAAAAGAAAAGCCTTTCGATTGGTTCACTTGATCGATGTTGTAACTTACGATGAGGTGGGGACAAATGTTGATTATTTCATGCTGGACACGGTTGCTTATGTACATAGCATTCTTTGGTGAATCACTCAGGTTTTTTTTAACTGCTCATCAGTTTTGACTCGATATCTTAAGAGAGCTCTAAAGTTTCCATCATTCGTCAAGGCTTTGTCTTCAGAAATTTTTCCCGTATCATTGGAACCTCTGAGAGCAAGTCCTTGTCTGCCAAACAGTATAATTGTTTCAATAATTGGAATCATGCGTAGTTTGCTTTCATTCAGAAAGTCTAATTTTTGTTTCGACAGTTGCAAATCAATGGGTAAAGCATTTTCTTCTTCGATTCCCTTTCTCAAAGATCATTGCAACAGACATTTTTTTTGGTATTCTAAAGAACTGTGCTTTTCGAGAGTTTCCAGTGCTTTTTTCCAGTTTTTTAATGGGGTGGTAACTAACTGGCTCAGAGTTTGATTACAGACTCCTCTCAATGTAGCACAAAATAAGACACAGTATTTGCAATATGCACCGTCTTCTATTGCCGAATACGCTAGCCATTGATGTTTTTGGAGCCAAGAGCATTGAAACTTCAAACTTCTAGGGCCCGATGCAGGAAACTGTATCCATCAGGGGGACTCCAAATCTTCTTTTGCAATACAGGAATTGAGTTTATTCCATTAGCTGCTGATTTTTGAACAAACAATCGAATATCATAGGAACTGAGATCATTTTTCAAAGAGAAAACTGGCAAAGACGAGCTTTTCGGTACCTCCAAATTAAATTTCACTGCTGTAGTAGTCAGTGCCCATCCCGTTTGTGGCTTAAATGCGTCAATTTCAGCAAATATTTGTCTGAGTTTGAAGCTCAGTACGACTACATTCGCCAACGTCCTAACATGAAACAAATAACATTATGCAATTAGTACAAATCTGAACTTATGCTGTATTTAATATTATGTTAAACATACATCTTCGTTCTCGATTCACCTTTTTTACACAGAAAACGACGAATATCCATGGTAAAAATATTAGGATAGAACTTATACAAACTATTTAATAATAATGCAAATATTTAATAATAATATAAATAATTTAATTATATTCAGCTTACCGTAGTGTGTGCTTCACCAGTTTTCTCTAGTCAACGAATGATAATGAAGTGTGCGGCAAAGAATTTTCAAACATTCTAATAACATGATAGCATACGCGCAACAACGAACCGGTTAAATGCGCATTGCGGGAACCACAACAAACAGAAAGGAGTATTTACATATGTATTAAATAAGTATAGCTATTATGTAGTAATTACAAGCTTTTAATTCGTTTTTTATGTGTGCGAAATGGAGAGAAAATGCCGCATTGCGGTACAGTTATAAGTAATAAGGCAAATTCAAATGCAAGTGAATTCACGAACATAAATGACAATTTGAATACATATGCCCACCAAAAAATTTGAACCTAAGGCTGTAAGAAGTATCAGTTGGAATGAAATTTGGCCATTTGGAATATAAATGTATGCTGAAATATCCGCAATCGGGGGGGTTCGAACCAATTCCATGCCAGGATTACTTTTTTACCCGTTTAAAAGTAATCCCCAAAAAAACGAATTATTCAAACTTTTTTTGTTAATTACTTTTAAATGGTTTCAAATCTTAACTTTCCGCACTAGGATTGTGATGTTTTGGACCGAACCGCGTCTTTGGTTACACCTTTCGCCATTGCGGTATCACCTCGAAAAAAAAATATTTGACGCTTTACAGGAAATATCTGGTAATTTGTCGGAATGGGATTGTATTTCATACATCTCACAAAGCTCATTCGCTTGCTTTCAATATCCAAAATTATAAGTTTATTTGCTCGGTGGTAATTGGCTTTCGATATTTTAAATCGAAATTAATGCTTTGAACAAAATGATGCAGAGCCCCACAATAACTACTCAAATCTGCATAACTTAGTAAATAAATTGATTGATAAGTTCACAGAATATCACGCGGGTGAACACTTTAAAATTGTTATAGCAGAACATCCAAAGTGGCTCACGAACTGAACGTTGAAACAGATTTCCCACCAATAAATACCATTCGTCCAAGAAAAAAACCAACTCAATTTGAATATGAACACAATGATAAAGCTCAAAACTAAATATAGAGTAGAGTTTGTTTTAGAATTTTAGATCAGACAATAACTTCTGTAAAGGATAGATTTGAGGAGTTACAACCATTTTCCGACTATTTGGTTTTTTTAGCGTTAGTTTATTGTATTACTGCGATGATGAGTTAACTCTTCGCGCCACATATTTTATGTGGGAAAGCTAGAAACACAAAATCTAATATAATCTGTGAAGAGGGTCAAATTTAAAGATAGGTGCATTTTTTTTTTGTTATATATCAGCGGGGGATCCGTTATGAGGTGGTTGGCTATGGTAATCACTGTGAAATAACTGTTCACATATTTTCTTTTTCTTCTTGATTCAAAACAATAAAATACAACTATTACAAACGACGATGGTGATTATTAAAGCATAGCTTTCCTTCCCTGTAGCAAAAAGGTACCTTGCATATTATGCAGCTCCATACTGTGCGTACAGTCAGGTTTTTCATGCTACATGCACTGCATGGCTTTGAAGTACCTCTTATGGGAGGGATGGTTACCATCAGAGGTAACTCAGGTTTGTGCTTCTTGATTGAAGCACATTTAGGTGAAGAATCGCACAAGTTTTGCGACAATTTTCTCTTATTGCTGACATAGGCAGGTGCAATCATATCTTGATAAACATGGCGTCTAAAATCCTTGAGCCGCAGTTCTTCTAATCCTGATGTATGATCTTTTTGGAACTGTACGAGTATATATATTTTGAATATTATTCTTGGCCATTTTACCTAAGAAGCATAAATTTATTCTACCTTGCACTTCACCGTGAACTATCCCATAATTTAGCTACTTACCGAACGTTGGTTACCGCTGCTAACCACTTTGAATAAGTCTAATTTATTAAAAAGTTTTAAAAGATTTTACTTTTATTTCACTATAGTAGAAACAAAATACTCAATTTACACAAGAGTAAACCACAATATTTATTTTTTGCTCACAAGGGAAAATAAAATTTGCACATACTCCCACGACTGTGAAATTCGCGATTTTTACTAAACTTTTATAATTGCAATCGACCGTTTTTTTGTACAATAATCGCACAGCCTGCTCTCGTTACATATTATTTCGGTAAGATGGCCCTGTATTGAGAAAGACATAAAAATATAGGTGGTTAAATGAAGTAAAGATTTAAATCTGAAGCTGAAATATGATTCAAGTAGTGATTCAGACATTGACGCTATTGATCTGTTTGATGAGATTGTTGCATTAAAGTTTATTCTGCAGAAAACCAGTCTAATGATCCACGAACCATGTCACAATATCTTTTTACCAATGACTTAATTTCAACAATTCCGAACACAGCAATAGCGCTAAGAAATTCCTTACACTGCCGGTTTCAGTTGCATCTGGTGCAAGGTCATTTTCAAAATTAAAAATTATTAAAAACTATTTAAGATCAACAACGCTCAAGCAGACTTCTTAATTTAGCTATAGTTTCAATTGAACATGGAATTTTAGACAGATTGAATGACAAGAGTCTCGCAAATATAAGCTTTTGTAATATAAGTATTATTTTAGTTTTACACTTTAGTAAAAAAATATCACTAAGTAGAAAGAAAAAATTGTGGAGTCAGTCACCTAAAATTTTGCGAAGGTAATGTATTTTAATGAAATTGCGATTAAACAAAAATACATATTTCACAATTTTTCGCAACTCGAATTATTTTCTAAGCTATAGCTATAAAAATATTTTCGATGGTTCAAAGTTTTTGTTTAGTTTCCTGGGATTTCCGTTTCCCTTTTTCCTTATTTTTGAAATACATATAAAAGATTCTACTGAAAAACGATTAGGGCTTGACAAAGGAATTGGAGTTATTCACTTTTTTAAAGTTTGGGGTATATGTAAGAAAGGAATATAAGAAGAATAAAGGATGTAATAATGACAGCTCTTGCTAGACACTTCAATTTATCACAAAACGCGATCAAAAATCATTCTATGTACTATTCGATGTACTATTAATGCTAATACTCAGCATTCATATTTTAAATTTTTTATTTCTGCTAAAAGTGTAACCGCGACAAAGAAGTCAAAATATTAGAAAATTTTAAAATAGTTTCTGCAAAAAATAAATGTAACAAAAGTGACACCATAGCAGCTCTGCAAAAAATCCATCATGATCAAAAACTGACTGCCAGATGGCGGTGTTGGTCATGTATATGATAAAGTGAATAAAAGGAGTTTAGAGGACAGAAAAACCAGCGTATTGTTAGCTTAATGGTTAGCAGTGCGTGCCAAAATTTCTCTGATGAGTGAAGAGTGAAGTCTAGCAGCTTCCGAAATGGATCTATAAGAAAAGCTATCGCGGTTGTCTCTAAAAATTTTCTTTTGCTATTCAATTAAAAACTTTTAATAATTAAATAAATTATTAAAAAAAAAAAACAATAATAAGTTTCGCTATGGAAAAATTATTAGTGGCCTTGAGCTCATTCATAGTCAAGATACTTGAAAATGTATAGACCGTAAAAACCAACAAATTGTTGGAATAAAAAGCCATAATTAAAACCCCGTGAGCACCCGGTAGCAGGTTGTGACAACAAAGCAGCTCTCTAAAAAAATCCATCATGATCAAAAACTGACTGCCAGATAGCGGTGTCATGGTAAAGTGAATACTTGAAAATGTATAGGCCGTAAAAATCAAGAAATTGTTGGAATAAAAAGCAATAAATAACAAAAAAAGGAATGCAGTTCGGTAGAAGATGCAATATTTTATATATATTTAAAAAATGAGTAAAATAGGTATGACCAATCTCAAGGAAAGTGGCAAAAACTATGGAAAAACTGCCTCAAACGTATTTTTAGGTTGTTGTTGTGAACTTTACAAACAAACTTAAAAAAAAAAGAAAGAAAAGCCACGAAAAAAATGGATAACTTTATAAATTTTTACCCAGTACGCAGTCAAAATAAATGTTTTATATTCATAAATTTTTTTTTATTTCTACCTTCCATCATGAAAAAAAGGTTAATAAGCATTTTTTAACAAAACTCAGCTAATATAAACCATTTAGTGCACAAAGTGTCTTACTCCATTTGACAAGAAGTTGAAAATTCCGATGATGTAATGTAGATTATAATATAAATGTAGATTGTAATATATAATTTAAACTAACCTATCAATTGTAAAATGCATAATGGATATATCTTTCGTTTAGAGATATTTAAAATCAAAAGAAACTATAGACAAAATATAACAGTTACATAACACCTTTTATGTGACTGGAGGAGGTAATCTATTTGTCAACTGAAAATAGTAGTGAAGTTAACTTCGGGGTTTAAATTCTTTAGTTTGTTTATTTCAAAAAAAGAAAGTAATTACATTTTTAAGTGCAGATTATTAAATAATGTCCTCTTCATCAGTCGAATATGAACGCTCTTCATTTGGATTTTTTATTTTTTTTTTGTGGTTTGTGGAAGGGAGAAACGCTTTCTGCATTGATCGGGTGTAAGCTCTCTTAACTAGGTGCTCTAGTATCGGGACTCTTCTTTTGAAGGTATACTCACTAAAACCTAACCTTCCACTGCCCGCGAATTTTTACATACCTGGGACCGCGTCTAACATTACTTCAAGTACGGAAGCGCGTTACGTGAGCTCTGTGGCTACTCTCACGCTAGTGAGCTAAGCAACCGTCTTCCCGTTTTATGAGGAGTACGTTCCTCGCGTACCTGTATAGACCGCCTAGAATATTTTCTACCTGCATTCCGTGTTGAAAGAATTGTTAGCTTTCGTAGAAAGTGTGGCGTACGTCGTCTATTCGAGGTTCCAACCTTGCCCATTCTTTGAAGGTATTCATGGAAGTAACCGTGTGCAGTTAGCAATGCGGCCGCTTCAGGCATGGCTCCCCTTCGTGAATAAATTCCCTGGTCCCTCTAGCCTGCGCGTCGGCAACGTCTCCACGAGCTGTTGGGCGAAGGTCGGAAATTCTTTTTCTTTTGTATGCTAATCGGGCTTACAGTCCAATAAATTAAAAAAACGCCTTTTTTAATTTATTATGCCGACGCCTCGACCTTTTATTTTGGTCTTCTTTAGGGCCTTAAGGCGAAATTAAAGAAATAAAACAATACTTACAAAGCCTCATATTCAACTAAGGGTTAAAAAATTGCCGGTACATCATCGAAATCAAATTTGCGTCCAAATGTAATAGCTTGATGAGTAGGTGCACTTTGTTCCGTTCTTCTTTTTTCAACATTATTACTATGTTGGTTTAATCGTTTGTATTGATGTTGGGATGTGGTGCCTATGTAACATCTTTTTTTATGACAATCTATACAATCTATTGTGTAAACAACGTTCATCTCTTTTTCGGTGGGATTTTATCTTTTATTTTGTTGTAAATCTGTCCAACGTTGTTTTGGTTTTGTATGCAAATCGTATGTTGTCGGTAATATCTTTTAATTTTTGGGTGATCTTTTTGGTTCTATCTCTATGGCGCGATATACAACAGGTATATCATCATAAACCTCCTAAGAGATTTTTGCGCCAAGCTTCTCTTCCAATTTGTGGTGTGCCGATTTGAATTTTCCCTACAAATTGGTGGGACCTACAGTTTTTTGCCGACTCCGAACGGCATCTACAAAGGAGACGAATTTTTGCTGAGAAGCCTGTCATGGCAGAAATACACTCGGAGAGTTTGCCAAACCACTGCCGAGGGGCGACCCCGTTTTGAAAAACTTTTTTCAAATCACTTTTGATGTTACCTGTACCAGGGCTCGAACCATGGACCTTCGGTGTGGTAGGCCGGCAACACTACCTTCACACCACGGCTTTTTGGTTACATAGGGAAAATATGATATCGCGTACGTTTTCATATCTGTTGGCTGTCGTTGGGAATTGGTGTTCGTTAGTCTTAGGGCCGGTTTCACCAACGCGACTAAGAGTAAAACTAAGTCGTGACTTAAGTTAGCACAGATTAGAGACTAACTTAATTTTGGATTTCACCAATTGAGCGACTTAAATAATTTTGAACACAACAACCCGATCAGCTGTTTTATGCATAGTAGTATTTTTGCATACCAGACAACTATGCGCATCCCAATACCCCAGTGCGAAATGGGCATGTATGGCCATACACGAAGGAATGTATTGATCTTACACCCATTTCTTTCTTGGAAGGAGTAAAATTAGCGCTTAATTGAAAACGATAGTTTCGTAATGGTTGCATGCTAGAAAACAAGCGTTCACATGCATCTACACATAAGCCGTTAACTTAGTTAAGTCGAGCTGGTGAAACCGGCCCTTAGTGTATCTTGTTGTTGGGACTTTGATAGCGATTGATAAGTCTTGATATTAATTTAGGTGGATAGTCGTTCGCCTTGAGGATCTCTTTGACTACAGATTAATTTTTTTGGTGATATTGGTGACCACATAGGCAGAATATGCTGTTTAGTAATCCCTTGGCGGTACTAATCTTTTGGGATAATGGATGTATTGACCTATAATTTAAGATGCGACCCGGTGAATTGGGTTTGCGATGCCAATCGGTGTTGAAAGTTCCATCTTGCGAATTCCTCAAAAGTATCATGTTCAAGAATGGTAACCTATTATTTTCTTCTGTTTCGTATGTGAACTCAATTCCAGGTTCTATGTGAATTAAAATTTCCCACGCCGCTGGAAGTATGCAATTCTGGTATTAATAAGTATAAGTCGTCTACATATTTTTTTATAACGACGATGTCGAAGTTTAATTCTTCTTTAATTCTGATGGGGGATCCCATCGGGCATTCTGACTTCTGTGTATAGAACTTTCCGTTAAATTGGAAATAGCTATTTTTTGTACAGAGTGTAATCATATCGATGAATTCACTATGCGATAGATTTGTGTGTCTTTCCATCGTTCGTGTAGAACTCTTATGATTGAATCAACAGAGGCGTTGGTAAACAGACTTTTAACGTCGAACGAAACTTGTATGTGGCCTAGCTGATGTGTTTGCTTTGCGATGAAAGTTTTGAAATCGTATGAATTACGTAAGTGGAATTTTGATTTTGGTATGTCAGCTAAGATCACTGCTGCGTATCTTGATAATGTTGTGGCGACTCCATCTCAGTCGGTGGATATTGGTCTAAGGGGCATCGGGTTTTCATTTTGGTGATGTTTTCGTACAAAATACATTCTCGGTGGCGTTGAGTTACATGTGGTAAGCTTCCTTTTAATTAATGAGTCTATCTTTTCCCTAGTAAATAGTGTGTTTACAAACTGGTTGTTTTTCTTTTGAATTCTGTTTGTAGGGTCAGCTATTACACTTTAGTATTAGTTGTTGTTGTTGTGGTAACGACAAAAACACTCCCCGAAGGTTTTGGGGAGTGTTGTCGAATTAACAGTCATTGGCCGGATTTCAACCCGGTACGCTCCGGTACTCCCTTGCGGTACTGTCCGACTGTCGTGGTAGCGATTTATGACCAGTGAAACCTTCTAGGTCATGTCACCCCTCCTTCCGTAAGGAAGGATAAGATGGGTAAAGAGAGGTGAGAGGCATCATATCCGTAGATCAACCATCGAGTTGCACGTCAATACCTTTGTGCATATTAGTCGTCCCTTACGACCGGTATGCCTACCTCGGGCATATTCTAAACCCCTAACCCGCAGGAGTGTCTTTAGTATTAGTGTCACTGAGCTTCTCGTTGGCCACGTTTACTAGGTAATTTTTATTTATGAAAACGGTCTTGTTGCCTTTGTCCGATCTGGTGCATATTATGTCCGGGTTGCTTTTGAAAAATTTAGTTCAATTTTTCTTTTTTTGTAAAATTAACCTTTCGAAGTTTGATGTCCTTGATGTTGATTTTGTCTATAGTATTGTTTGGGTAAGTGTTTGTCTTATTTCATTCCTGTTTTGTGGTTCTATACAGTTTTGCATGATGCATTCCACTTCAGCTATAATCTCCTAGTCCCATTAAAAGCATACCGTCGTTTGGTATGTTAGTAGTTCTTGCGTTGTGTACGAAGTTCGTTGTGTCAGCTGTAATGTGAGTCAGTGAATTGCTTCGACTCTAGTCGGTTGTATTTGGTGTTCAGATTGTTGCTGTTGTAGTGTGCTTTTTGTCGTAGCTTATTTCTTGGGATCGGAAAAACTCATCCACGTTTTGTAAGCCGCTGGATTGGATGTTTGATCTCAGCTTCCTGGTTTGCTGTTCGAACTGCTTGATCTTCCAAAACGAAATTTTGATTTCAATATTAAGTATCTTTTTTACGAAAATCTGAGATTAGTAGACCAATCCTGGACATACAAGTTTTTAGGAATTCGCAAGATGGAGCTTTCAACACCGATTGGTATCGCAGATCCGTTTAATCGGATCGCATCTTAAATTATAGGTCAATACACCCACCAATATCACCAAAAAAATAAATCTATAGTCAAAGAGATCCTCAAAGCGAACGACTATCCACCCAAATTAATATCAAGACTTATCAATCGCTATCAAAGTTCCAACAACAAGAATACACTAACACTAACGAACCAAGATTTTATGTTTTGCTTTATTACTATTAATGATATGACTGTGTTTTGCACACCAGTTTTTATGCAGAAAACAAACAAATGTTTAAGTGAAATTGACGAAGAAGAACGCAGAGATTTTTAGTAAGATTCAAAAAACTTGTATATATGTACCTGCAATTTTTCAACCCTTTATAAGGATTGTTTTATTTCTTTAATTTCGCCATTAGGCCCTGAAGAAGACCAAAATAAAAAGTCGAAACGCCGGCATAATAAAATAAAAAGGCGTTTTTTAAATTTATTTGACTGTAAGCCCGATTAGCATACAGTTCAGATACAATAAAACCAGTCGGTAGTAAAAAAAATTCTTTTTCTCTCCTTAGCGAGGAGATATAAAGGTATAGTCTCCGCAAAGACCAGAACAGTATCTAAGGAGATCGTGCGGTATGCTGAGGTAATCTGGAGAGCCCCTCTGCGCTGGACCCTAGTAATAGCGGTTTGGTACTTCCTAGATTTCATTGCATCCGTCCAGATTTCTGCACCGTACAACATAATAGAATCACAGGTGGATGCTAGCAGCTCTCTTATGTAAGGCTTTGGTCTGCCTATGTTAGCCAGTAGGCGGCTTAGACTCGCTATGGCCTGAGCAGCTTCTCGCATGTACTTCGAAAATGGTTTGAGAAGCTGATCTTGCTTTTCTTGATTATTCTTAGACCTACACGTTTCTATTTGTTGATCCCCAACAGTCATGTATATGATGGTGGGAATCCGCTTCTTCATGAGGGTGACGATCTCCGTCTTTGCTGTAGCCAGCTGGAGGCCGTGATCGGACACCTATCTGTCTACGCTGCGCATCACTTGATTTAGCTTGAGCTCGGCCATGTCGCAGTTTCCGCCGCCACATCATCTGCTAAAGCGACAAGGAAAGCGCTTTCTTGCATACGTAGCATTCCAAAGGTCGGGGCCTAGCAGGTCCATCATGTCTCTACTTTTTTCTCTTGTTACGGCTCTTTCTTTAAGATATAACAGAGGCTAGTGCACATCTTTTAAAATTTGTGGTCTTTCTGCTATAGATTTCCTTATATCAATTTCATTCAATTGAGATTCTTCACTATAGTCATAATTTAATTGGATTATATGAAGTTTGCACCTTTTTAGGTTTATCCAGCGTATTTTATGCCAATTTACTGGAAATCTTGTTCACGATTGATTCTTCTAAAGGTTTGGTTGAAAAGAAATCTTGATGGGTCATGTTGGCTTTTTTCGCTCGTGACTCTATAATAGCAAAATCGTAGTCATTAGGCAAATATATATAAAGCCTTCTCTAAAACAAAAGAAAATACGAAAACTTTTTCTGATGTTGTCACTCGATCCTGTGGAAACTAGAACTGACTAACTTGTTTTACTTTAAAAACATATTTTGCTGCTAACAAATTTACCGTTCTCATTATCCGCTTTTCAATGCATTTGAGTGGCGTTGAATCGGATACAAGGGACTTTTGCATAAAATGCAATCAGTTTTTGAGAAAACAGTTGATTTTTTGTCGGCGTTACAAAAACAAATAAGCCATACTTTACTTAAAACATTGTGTCCAAGTGCTATTTTTTTTTGTATGAGTCCTAATAATATAATACAAATAACACAGTACAACAACAATAAGTGAGCATCATTGCATTAAAACATGGAGTTATTAATGGCTTCTGGAAAAAATTACAAATTTTTTTCAGTGGCCAGATAAAATTTGCCGTTTGGTGGTGGTAATGCTTGTGGTTCAGTAAAGTTATTGTAAGTACAAAAAGTACTGACTGTTACAGTTGAGTTAGTCACTTTTTGCACTGAACGGCTCATATGTAGTCGTAGGGCGACATAATAGGAATTGCACGCGGGCGAACAAACTGCTAGCGAACGTCTGCCACTAGGTTGCAACCATCAAAATCGGCTGCCATTTGGTATTTTAGTTTCAATTATTAAAATGCTTTCAAAATTGGACTAATTTACGTACCTGTCTAACCTGAGTGCCACCAAAGCTACCTTCGCCGGGCTTAGTGGTTATCGATTTCATGTAAGGTAGGTATAAGAGAATCTCTGTAAGCAAAATATCAGCTTTCGTAAAATACATAGCGTCTGCCACTTGTAACGACAGCCTTTGAGCATTTCTCTGACTACGCGCAAGCGGGTATATGAACAGATGCGCGGGCAACCGCTAACCGAACCACCTTATCCGCGTTTACGATATTAGCGTAGCGGATGTTTGTTTGTGTGGGTGGGTTAAGTGTTGCTTGCGCATATGTGCATATGCGTGCCGCTTAAGGGTCGAACGCGGATTGGTTTACCCTAAGCAGGCCGGCGATTCGTGCCGTACGGTGCTCAAAATGCCGCAAGGGTTAATGGGTATAAAAGGGGGTCCCGCTGATCGACAGCAATTAAAAATCGAAAAGTCGCGGTCTTAACTAGTGCCAAAAGTGTTGTGAAAAAAAAAGGTAATTTTTCAAAGTGCGTTGTATTCACCTTAAAGTGTAGGTGCGCGAGTGAAAAAGTCTGTTTATAAAGTGCGGTTTCACGATAAAAAAGTAAACGCGATCGAAGAAAAACAGTGGAGTTCCTGATACCAGAGAATCCTCCCTAGGTATCTCATCAGCGCAAGGAGAGCCGCCGCCACAGGACGTGAAAATCCCCTCAAGAAGCAGCAGTCACCGGTAAGTCAAATTGGAAGATTTAAAGTTTGTTTGAAAGCTTTTTTTTTCTGAATTTTTACCCGTGTCTAAAATATAGCCTTGTGAAAGTGGTGCAGTAAATTTTCATTAAAATAAATGTTTCGTAAAATTCAGATTTGTTGATACACTTTCTTTTTGATCAATTTTCATTTAAATTAGTTTTTGCGGTAGATATGTGTTATTGATTCGGCGATTTTTTTTCTGTAAAAACAATGGTTGACTTAATAACTTAGGTTATCCTTTACTAGAGTAAATTCGGATAAATTAGTTCATTAGTCTATTTAGCAGAATTGTCTCCATAGAATTGTTGTTGGCAGTTACGATCAAAATCAATGTTGAATGAATTTGAATGAAATTTTTGTAAATAAATATTTGTTGATTTTCATTGAAATATTTGCTTGAATTGTTCATTTATTAGATTTTTTCCGATTAAATCTAATTTCAAAATTCGAGCATATCAAAATATGCATAAATGCACTTAGGTGTACATAGGTGTGTACATATGTACACGAGCATGTATGCAAACAAAGGGTAGATGAAAAGAAGAAGAAGAATTTTTTTTTTGAAGTCAGGTTAAATTTGAAAAGGAAAAAAAAAAATCGCTGAATTTAATTCAAAAAGCCAGAAAAAATTTTTATCAAAGATACTGAAGAATAAAAATATTTAGGAAAAAAAAAACATATGTATGGATATACGTTCTCTTGTTGCAGCGAGCACGAAGCCAGCCGAGGGCCGCGACATTTTTTGCTACTTGAACTCACTGCTACAAAAGTATACACATAAATCCACACATAAAACTACACAAATTATTGGGCACTAAACACGGGAAACATCAACATCACACATTCACACATTAGCGAAATATTCAGGGAGTAATTTTTGGCCAAAAGTTCCAAATCCGAGGAATATCTGTGGCCAAAAGCGTTGGCATAGATCCCCGCCAGATTGCACAAACACACAGACACGCACACATAACACGGAGATCCAACACGAGCCACGAACACCGAACATTTTTAGAACGCAACTTCACACGTTTGTTACAAACCAGCGAACACCGCGTTTCATACACAACAACAGCTACATCAGCAACACTACGTGTTGCAAAACATCATCATCAGCATCATCGACGTGCCGCTAAACATTTTGTGGCACGACCACCGACACCCGTAGCAACATTAGCCACTTCAGCAACATCAGCAACACTCACCAGCAGCATTTCTCACTGCACATACACACTAACACCCACGAGCACAGAACCAGCAAAGCGGGAGAGCAGACAAGCGCAGCTCACGGTGAGCGCGCTCGCCAACTTGAAATTTTTAACTTTTACTATCACACTCTTCATACAGTTTTTAGTATATATTAGGGTGCACCACCCATGCATTTTTTTTTTTGTTACTAGTTGTAAATTTAAGTTTGGATTTTTTTTCCTGAATTCATTAATTTTTTTCTTTTTATTTATTTACGATATTAGTTTTATAAGTTATTTAATATTAGGTTCTGTGAATTTGGAACTTCACCTACCTTGAAGTAGTACTAACATATTTTTATTTTGGCATTCGCACCAATGCCTACCCAAGCTTAAACATTGTTTTTTTGTTGAGGGACACAATATTGTTTTCACTTTTTCCGTAGTGACATCTTTTTTACTTTTTTACACTTTTTTAGTTTTCACACGCACTTAGTTTTTTGCTTTTGTGGTTTCGGTTTTCGAGTTAGTTTTATTAGTTTTTTTTGCTTTGCGCAGTCACTATTTTTTTATGATTCTTTCTAATAAAAAAAAAACAAAAATTTTTTGTTTGCACATGCATGAAACAATGCACATGCACCGAACCGACACGTTAAACTAATATCGAAAAACATTAGTTCTGAAAAGTCAGCTTTGACCACGCGGTCAAAGCCCTATAACAGAACCACTGTCTTGTGTCCAGCACATGTTGTTTGTTTTTTTCTCTACTTTCAGCTTAAGAGTTGTTTTTGGTACCAAATTCATCCGGATAAGCAAGGTAAGAGTTTTGCAATAGAAAAGTTACAAATGCACATGCCTTTATAGGTGTGAAGTTTTCTCTGAGCAGGGCACACATACTCATACATATAATTTGGTTGACATTTTTATTGAGAGTTAGCGCTCACAAGTGCGCTCTTATTGATATATGACTATAGGTGTGCTTTTGCACAAATAGTTAGATCTACATTAGGCCGGTTTCGAATTTCGATAAATAAATTTTGGTAAGAGGTTTTTTTTTCAAATAACGAAATAATATATTGTTGTAGATAAGGCTAGGGGAAACTGTATTTGTAATAGTTACATAGTTTGAATAGCTAATCGTAAGTTTTTTTATTGTTATAATAAACATTGTATGAATTTGAAATTCGCTGGTTTAAGCTATTTGGTTGAAGTTTATGGGTTGAAGGTTTTTATTCTTAATAGCGGATTTTATTGATAACATGTCGGACTAAAGACATACTGTTGTTGGTGCAGGTGTTGCCCTTGTGGCAACTGAATGGTAAGTTGGGGTAGTTGAGAAAAGGATGAAGTAAACATAAGTACCTAAAGACGGACGTTAGTCAGGTTAAAAGGGACTCTGCTCGGGAAGCGGAGCCATAGTAGAGTCCAAAGGCTGTTCACATCCCGTGAACAGGAGGGGTGGGACGGCTCCACCTGACTAGGACAGGTTTTCTTCCGCTTGTCTTACCTATCGCTTTCTTTCTAGCTTTATTATCCTCCCTAGGCATGAACCTAAATTTTGCTATGCAACTGTTGGGAAAGGAGAAGTGGCAAGAACCGCGCCTCAAAGCCGACGAGCCTCAGCCGGGCTACTACCATGCCACCCCGCCACTCCTCTTCTCCCGTACCAGGCAGTTACATAACAATGGCGCCCAACGTTATAGCCCACTAGTCATTTTAAATTTTTCCCATATTTCTTTTCTTATACTTTCTAATTTAATATTTCTTTTCACCTTAACTTGCTTTTCAATATACTATTTTCAGCTTTTCGCTATCTTATTTATTCTCTTAATTTTTCCTTCTCACGGACAGATTTAGGGTCACGAGGGCAACATCGCTTGTTGTCAGCAACGAGCGATATGTGCCTAAGTGACAAAACAGTGGGGGGAGTGCTGGCGGTGAGTTCTGAGTTCCTTTTAAGAACTTCAACGTTTTTAAAAAGTGGTATCAGAGGTCATCGGCAGTACTTTAAGACGATTTTAATTGTTTGTTGTTTTGTTACAAGCTACATCAGCTGCCATACGCATGGTCCAGCACCGTATATATGTGAGGTTGTTGTATGTTTGCAGGGGGTAGAGTAATTTGACAGGGTAAAGGGGGAATTGTGGCAACCACGTCTTCAGCTAGTTCTTAAGGCGCTGTCGTGCCACATTCCATAATTAAGAGGGGATAAGCTGACATTGACCTTGGACAGCATGCTTCATACCGTACTCGACTACCCAGAGTCCATCAGGCGAGGACAACACCAAATGCACCAACAGTACCTCAATATTGAAGATTATAAATTCCTTAGGAATTTCCGATTTCTGTTATAAATCGTATATAATAAATAGAAATAAAATACATATATTTTTTTTTTTTTTCTCGATTTCATATGCATCAAAAATTCCAAATTATTGATTTGTTTCGAGTCTTGTTTATTTAATATTTACAAACACATTATACGTAAAACACATAAAAGTCATTGTAATTTGATTTCATAACTTAGATACCAGAATTTCTTCTTGCAAGTAATCTTTTTTAATTTTTCTTCTTTTTAGTTTGTCTGAATTTTCATATAGCTTTTCATTACTAAAGTTTTTTTTGAACTTTTCGAAGGTTCTATCTAAACCTTTTCTTTGTTTTTATAGTTTCTGGGAATTTCACTAAGGAATTTATTACTTTTGCTAATAAAATTTTTATATCTCGATAGTTTTTATATATTTTATATATTTTTTTATTTTTTTTAAATTTTTATATTCTGTTAAGATTAAAAGTGAATTTTTAATTTTTTTTTACATCTTTTATCTACCAACCTTAAGAAAGTGTTGCGCAAATCAATTTCGTTTCATAGGTACACATGAGCATACATAAATATACACACCACGATATTTATTATACACACTTTTGATATTTGATACTCATATCCACATACTCTATACCCTACGAAAAAAACCGTTTCTTCTTGAATTTTTGAAGTGACCATCTTTTTCATTTCTTAAGCTTAAAACTCTTTTAATTTTTTTATACCGTGGTACGTAAACAAATGAATACACGTAAAGAAATTTTGTGAGGATAATTCTTTTTGAAGGTTTGTAGTTTTAAAACTTTTTACACCCATATACAGATATACTCACATAGAATTTTTAAGTTTTGAATTTCCGTTTTTTTATTTTTTTTACGCATACAGATACACAAACACGGGTATACCTTTAAGGAATTAATTTTAGTTGCCCAGTTGAATTTCACCTTTTAATCATATTTACCATATCCATATATACCCTTTAGGAAATTGGTTGATTTTTGAATTGTTGAACCACACATTTATTATTAAATTTTTTATACACGCAGTTACTTTACGTATATATACATACATACACACACTTATTAAATTTTAATTTGGAAGTTTATTTTTTTTTTGCCGTTCTGCATATATTTCCATATAAACACCAACACATATATACCCTTAAAGAAATTTGCATTTTGAGTTGTACACTTACTATCTTTTTACACCCATTTATCTTACATATATATACACGTTTGTTTCATATACATATATATAAATATTTTCTGGTATATCTTATAATATTTGAATTGTTTTTATATCGGTTTATACAGTTTATTTAAAATTTTTCTTTTTTTTGAATTGACAAATAAACCCCAAGTGAAATACCCAAATCTGAAATTTACTTTTCCTGCTTATTGTTGGGAAAAAGGGCTTGTCCGGTTTTGTGGGTTTAAGTCATTGATTTCCAATTCCGAGGTCAGCAAGTTTCGGTTCTTTGTTGGCGGTCAGGTTTTTTTTATACCAGTCCCTTGAGTTTATGGACAAGTCTGCGAACCAAGGGGCAATTTCGAAGATGGGTTTAGGACTTTTGGCGAGTAACAGACGGATAACGCGCAGCATAGCTCGGGACTTGAGGAACGAGGTGGTAGGGTCCCTGTTTAACCAAATAGACACCGGCATCGAACTACCAGCCGATTTCGTCCCGATAGACCTTTTGAATCTCTGCACTGCTAGGGTTTTTGGGCAGCCTGAGGTCCCGAACAGCCACAGACAGGAGTATACGGTTACTGATAGGGTTACTGTAAACGCGGCAGACCAGTCCCTGAGTTTCTCGCGGAAGTTGGATCAGGTGTTGGAGATGTCTGATTACGAGGAAGGAGCAATTGGAGGCGACGGAGCGGCAGTGGGGAATGGAGGAAACAATGGCGGTAACAGACGGCAGCCAACGGTGGACGAGCGGATTGATCACTTAGCGCGCATGATGGAGGTGATGATGCAGCAGAATGCTGAAATGAATCATCACATGGGCGAAGTGCGAAAGGTAAGGGAGGATATATCCACCCTTAGCAATCGTGTCGCTCATGTGGAGACATCCATGCGCGCTCCTGTTACATCAGCACCTCCACAAAATACATCTACGCCAGGGCAGGATAGGGATGCCACGAACCAGCAGCGCAGCACCGCGAATCAAACATATACCGGCAACGGAAACCCCGGATATTCGGTTAGGAAGAAGGTCGATTTGGACAAGTGGCATCTGAAGTTCGACGGTTCAGCCAAAGGAATGACAGTGGAGAGTTTCGTCTTCCGCCTGGAACGCATGCGTATACAATATCAGTTGTCCTACCAACAGCTTTTTGCTGACTTCCATTGTTTAGTGACAGGGCCAGCTCTCAAGTGGTATTGGCAGGTGCTGGAGGACCACGCCGATGACGATGCGTTCGATTACTTTGGGTTAAAACGGGAAATCTTGGCTCAATTCAAATCGGCAGAGTCAGATTATGAGGTAATACGCGAGATTATGGAGCGAAAGCAGCAGCCCCAAGAGAGCTTTGACGAATATTACGCCGATGTCCACGATCTCACGTTCCGCCTCAGACAGCGAATCCCGGAAGTTGAGTTGGTTAAGATAATTAAGGGCAACCTGAAACCTTATCTGGCCAACTTAACTTTCGCGACGAAGACCGAAACATTGGCTGATCTGAAACTGGAGTGCAAGAGGGCGGAAAAATTAATAAAAGAGAATAGGTCTAGGGCAAAGCCAATAAGCGAAATAGGTAGCGGAGGTTGGTCAGAAGAGCAGGGAGGTGATTTTTGTGTTGAAGCGTTCAACAAAGACAATAGGAATCTTAATGGTAATAGGAATGTGCCTCGTGCCCCCGTCCATCAAAATCCTCCTAAACCCAACATCCCAACCAATTTTCCCAGTCCTGTTGCAAGTTCTTCGTCCAATGTCCATAGTCAAAATGTTAGTCCTGTCCAAAATCAAATGTTTTGTCCGTCCCCATTCCACCTTATGTTGTGCTATGCTTGTGGCATGCCGGTGGATTTTTATATAAAGAACCCGGCAGAAGCAGCAAAAGACACAAAGTGCAAGTCTAATTTCCATTTCATGAAATGTTTTGCGTGTGGTGGTGATTCGTCATTTTGTGTTTTTAAGCCAGAGGCGGGAAACCGGGCACTGGCAGAGATGTCCGGGAGCTCTGCCTCAAGCCAGGATCGCCCGGAGAATTTGTAGAAGGTAGGAAAATAGAGATTTTGAAGAGGGATAAAGAAATAGAGGTAAAAGAGAAAGTAGTAGAGAAGAAAGTTGAACCAGTCAGGGAAAGTTTGCACGTTAGGAAAATGAAGTACGATGAGGCAAGAAGAAGAATTTTCTGTGAGGAGTTGAACGCGAAAAAGAAGAAGAGGAATTTTGAAAAGATACGGAAAATCAGGGAAAAACAGAAATTGTTTAAAAGGCTAAGAAAGAAGATAATTTCAACTATCGTGACTGTACAGGGCGATAATAGGTTGTTCGCTAAAACGGAGATCGGTGGACGACAGGCGCTCGCGCTCTTGGATTCCGGGGCCGGGGCCAGCTGCTTGGGAAAAAATGCCCATAAGTTACTCGAGGGAAAAGAAAGTCTGATTCTGCCGATCCGAGGTCAAAATGTCAAGACAGCTAATGGGGGTGAAACCGCGGTTATCGGAGTAGTGACTCTTCCAGTGCTTTGGGACAGTACCACTAGGGAGCTGGAATTCCTGATAGTGCCAGGGTTGCAACAGGAGGTCTATCTAGGGATCGATTTCTGGAAAGCCTTCCAGCTTAATGTAGTCAGTAGGGGGCCCCAAATCAACTCAAAGGTTAATGTCGTGTCAGAGCTTACACCTGCTGAGGGTGACTTATCATTCGATGCAGTACAACATGATCTGAGTCCCGAGGAGACTGTGGCTTTGGATCGAGTGAAAGCACAGTATCCTTCATTCGCAGTACTTGGGTTGGGCAAAACCGACGTTGAAGAACACATTATTGAAGTTACCGATGAACATCTTCCCGTGAAGCAGCGCCATTACCCTATTTCTCCGGCAATACAAAAGTTGGTTTTCGCGGAACTGGACCGAATGCTGGAAATGGGCGTTATAGAGGAAAGCAACAGTTGCTGGAGTTCCCCCGTATCACTAGTCATCAAAGGAACCAAAAACCGCCTATGTTTGGATGCCCGGAAATTGAACGAACGCACCATCAAGGATGCATACCCACTTCCACATATAGATGGTATTCTAAGTCGGCTTCAGAATACCAGGTACATATCAGCCATTGATTTAAAAGACGCGTTTTGGCAGATACCATTAGAGCGAAAGTCCAGGGAGAAAACTGCTTTCACTGTACCTGGTAGACCTTTGTACCATTTCACAGTCATGCCTTTTGGATTGTGCAACGCGGCACAGCGAATTTGTCGTTTAATGGACAAGGTCATCCCCGCTTCTCTTCGTGAATCTGTGTTTGTTTATTTAGATGATTTACTTGTTTGTTCTGAAGATTTTTCGTCCCATTTAGATTTTTTGTCCCGTGTTGCAAAATGTCTTCGTGATGCAAAGTTAACGATAAACGTTGAAAAGAGCAAATTTTGTTTTAAAGAGGTACGTTATTTAGGCTATGTGGTAGGAGACGGATGTATCCGTACAGATTTGAATAAGGTGGCAGCAATGCGAGACTTTCCCGAACCCCGAACACCGAAACAACTCAGACGGTTCCTAGGTATGACAGGCTGGTACCGTAGGTTCATACAGGACTACGCGACAATTGCAGCACCACTTCACGACTGCCTCACTAAGGACAAGATAAAATCTTTTAAAATGACGGACGAAGCGATGCTAGCATTTAATTGCTTAAAACAAAAGCTTATTTCAGCACCGGTGTTAATCCATCCGGACTTCGAAAAGCACTTTTATGTGCAATGCGATGCATCGACGGACGGAGTTGGAGGTGTCCTCTTCCAACTAGACCAGGACGGAAACGAAAGACCGATTGCCTATGTATCGGCAAAATTAAACAAGGCACAACGCAATTATAGTATTACAGAGTTAGAGTGTTATGCAGCGGTCCTGAGCATAAAGAGGTTCCGGCCCTATATCGAGGGATTGCCCTTTACGCTGATAACTGACCATGCCAGCCTGAAGTGGTTGATGGGTCAGAAGGATCTATCCGGTCGGCTGGCAAGGTGGAGCTTGAAGTTGCAAGCATACGATTTTGATATTCAACACCGTAAAGGCACCCAAAATGTAGTGCCGGACGCTTTATCCAGGGCCGATATGAACGAGCTGCTAGTGAGCGATAGAGTGCTCGACATAGATGTAACCTCACCATATTTCAAATCGACGGAATATCACGAACTCATTGATACGGTGACATTAACCAAAGACAAACTGCCCGAACTGTGCGTATCAGACGGGTATGTTTATAGACGGACACAATTTGACAAGGGTGAAGGGCTTCAAGAGGACCAGGCCTGGAAGCTCTGGGTACCGACTGAGCTTCGTTCAGGGTTGGTGGAGGCATCGCACTGCTCGCCATCTGCAGGCCATGGAGGTATCCACAAGACACTCGCAAGGATACGCGAAAGATACTACTGGCCAGGACTAGTGGCCGATGTGCAAAATTACGTCAAAAGTTGCGATATTTGTAAAGGCAACAAAACGCAGAATGCTTTCCACAAACCTTTGATGGGAAAGCAACATGTTACTGAGCGCCCTTTTCAACGTTTATTTATAGATTTTATGGGTCCTTACCCACGTACGTGTGATGGTAATGTTTATGTGTTTGTATGTTTAGATCATTTTTCGAAGTTTGTGTTTTTGAAACCGATGCGTAAGGCAACCTCAGCTGACGTTGTAAAATTTTTAGAGAAAGAAGTTTTTCATGTTTTTGGAGTCCCAGAGTACGTGCACTCTGATAATGGTAAACAATTCGTCTCAGGACTGTTTGCATCATTTTTGGCAAGATATGGCACAACACATGTAAGAACAGCATTCTACTCGCCACAAGGCAATGCCGCAGAAAGGGTCAACCGATCCATACTACAAATAGTTAGGTCATACGTGGGAGAGAATCAAAAGAACTGGGATAAGCACATCAGTGATGCAGCGTTTGCTTTAAGAAGCGTAATCCATTCGGCAATTAACACATCCCCGTATTACGCGCTTTTTGGTATGCCAATGGTGCAACATGGTGCATCATACGAGTTATATAGAAAATTAGGTGCTGTGAAAGACGTAGATTGCGTGGTAGAGGTAAAGTCTGATAAACTACAGGCAATTAGAAACAAAATTATGAAAGAGCTGAGGTTAGCCCACGAACGCAGCAAAAAGGTTTACGACACTAGGAGCAAGGATGTATCGTTTAAAATTGGACAAATGGTATACCGCCGAAATTTCAAACAGAGTTCACAAATAGATAACTATAATCCCAAACTTGCCCCAAAGCAAGTAAAATGCGTTGTATTGAAAGTTATAGGTAACTCTATGTATGAACTCGGCGATGTTAGCGGAAAGAGAATCGGGGTATACCATGCTAAGGACATATTTGTGGCATGATGTTATTAAGTGTTCAATGTTGCATGTTATTTATTACTTACCTGTGTACCCGAAAAACCTGACCTTTAGAAAATTGACATACTTTTTTTTGGATATTTTTTGTAATTATTATTCAATTATTTTAGGTTTATTGACCTACTAATGTAATTATACAATTTCTGACTTAACTTTTTTCTGATTATGCATTTCAGACTTGACATACCTTTCGATTTATACTTTTTTATCCACTTGCAACTTGACTAATTTTTCTCTAATCTGTGATATAGTTTTAGTTTCAACCTGTGATATAGGATTAAGATGCCTATCTGTGATACCCTAGGTTAGTTTTGCGTAAGAGCCCAGTGATATTAGACTTAGTTTTTTTTGATAGTTTATCTAATTTTTGTGTGTTAGTGAATGTTTAGTGTAATATATGTTCTAGTGAAAGGTTAGATAAGAAGCGAACTAGAAGCCCGGCATTAGATCGTGGGTCGAGGCCACACGTTAGCCCCGGATCTACAAACCAACCCAAGGCTGCGTTATGAATTCTTTTACGCACACGCTCCATGATGCAGGCACCATCGGCGGATGCGAGCCTGTAACGACAGCCTTTGAGCATTTCTCTGACTACGCGCAAGCGGGTATATGAACAGATGCGCGGGCAACCGCTAACCGAACCACCTTATCCGCGTTTACGATATTAGCGTAGCGGATGTTTGTTTGTGTGGGTGGGTTAAGTGTTGCTTGCGCATATGTGCATATGCGTGCCGCTTAAGGGTCGAACGCGGATTGGTTTACCCTAAGCAGGCCGGCGATTCGTGCCGTACGGTGCTCAAAATGCCGCAAGGGTTAATGGGTATAAAAGGGGGTCCCGCTGATCGACAGCAATTAAAAATCGAAAAGTCGCGGTCTTAACTAGTGCCAAAAGTGTTGTGAAAAAAAAAGGTAATTTTTCAAAGTGCGTTGTATTCACCTTAAAGTGTAGGTGCGCGAGTGAAAAAGTCTGTTTATAAAGTGCGGTTTCACGATAAAAAAGTAAACGCGATCGAAGAAAAACAGTGGAGTTCCTGATACCAGAGAATCCTCCCTAGGTATCTCATCAGCGCAAGGAGAGCCGCCGCCACAGGACGTGAAAATCCCCTCAAGAAGCAGCAGTCACCGGTAAGTCAAATTGGAAGATTTAAAGTTTGTGTGAAAGCTTTTTTTTCTGAATTTTTACCCGTGTCTAAAATATAGCCTTGTGAAAGTGGTGCAGTAAATTTTCATTAAAATAAATGTTTCGTAAAATTCAGATTTGTTGATACACTTTCTTTTTGATCAATTTTCATTTAAATTAGTTTTTGCGGTAGATATGTGTTATTGATTCGGCGATTTTTTTTCTGTAAAAACAATGGTTGACTTAATAACTTAGGTTATCCTTTACTAGAGTAAATTCGGATAAATTAGTTCATTAGTCTATTTAGCAGAATTGTCTCCATAGAATTGTTGTTGGCAGTTACGATCAAAATCAATGTTGAATGAATTTGAATGAAATTTTTGTAAATAAATATTTGTTGATTTTCATTGAAATATTTGCTTGAATTGTTCATTTATTAGATTTTTTCCGATTAAATCTAATTTCAAAATTCGAGCATATCAAAATATGCATAAATGCACTTAGGTGTACATAGGTGTGTACATATGTACACGAGCATGTATGCAAACAAAGGGTAGATGAAAAGAAGAAGAAACATTTTTTTTTTGAAGTCAGGTTAAATTTGAAAAGGAAAAAAAAAATCGCTGAATTTAATTCAAAAAGCCAGAAAAAATTTTTATCAAAGATACTGAAGAATAAAAATATTTAGGAAAAAAAAAACATATGTATGGACATACGTTCTCTTGTTGCAGCGAGCACGAAGCCAGCCGAGGGCCGCGACATTTTTTGCTACTTGAACTCACTGCTACAAAAGTATACACATAAATCCACACATAAAACTACACAAATTATTGGGCACTAAACACGGGAAACATCAACATCACACATTCACACATTAGCGAAATATTCAGGGAGTAATTTTTGGCCAAAAGTTCCAAATCCGAGGAATATCTGTGGCCAAAAGCGTTGGCATAGATCCCCGCCAGATTGCACAAACACACAGACACGCACACATAACACGGAGATCCAACACGAGCCACGAACACCGAACATTTTTAGAACGCAACTTCACACGTTTGTTACAAACCAGCGAACACCGCGTTTCATACACAACAACAGCTACATCAGCAACACTACGTGTTGCAAAACATCATCATCAGCATCATCGACGTGCCGCTAAACATTTTGTGGCACGACCACCGACACCCGTAGCAACATTAGCCACTTCAGCAACATCAGCAACACTCACCAGCAGCATTTCTCACTGCACATACACACTAACACCCACGAGCACAGAACCAGCAAAGCGGGAGAGCAGACAAGCGCAGCTCACGGTGAGCGCGCTCGCCAACTTGAAATTTTTAACTTTTACTATCACACTCTTCATACAGTTTTTAGTATATATTAGGGTGCACCACCCATGCATTTTTTTTTTTGTTACTAGTTGTAAATTTAAGTTTGGATTTTTTTTCCTGAATTCATTAATTTTTTTCTTTTTATTTATTTACGATATTAGTTTTATAAGTTATTTAATATTAGGTTCTGTGAATTTGGAACTTCACCTACCTTGAAGTAGTACTAACATATTTTTATTTTGGCATTCGCACCAATGCCTACCCAAGCTTAAACATTGTTTTTTTGTTGAGGGACACAATATTGTTTTCACTTTTTCCGTAGTGACATCTTTTTTACTTTTTTACACTTTTTTAGTTTTCACACGCACTTAGTTTTTTGCTTTTATGGTTTCGGTTTTCGAGTTAGTTTTATTAGTTTTTTTTGCTTTGCGCAGTCACTATTTTTTTATGATTCTTTCTAATAAAAAAAAAAAAAATTTTTTTGTTTGCACATGCATGAAACAATGCACATGCACCGAACCGACACGTTAAACTAATATCGAAAAACATTAGTTCTGAAAAGTCAGCTTTGACCACGCGGTCAAAGCCCTATAACAGAACCACTGTCTTGTGTCCAGCACATGTTGTTTGTTTTTTTCTCTACTTTCAGCTTAAGAGTTGTTTTTGGTACCAAATTCATCCGGATAAGCAAGGTAAGAGTTTTGCAATAGAAAAGTTACATATGCACATGCCTTTATAGGTGTGAAGTTTTCTCTGAGCAGGGCACACATACTCATACATATAATTTGGTTGACATTTTTATTGAGAGTTAGCGCTCACAAGTGCGCTCTTATTGATATATGACTATAGGTGTGCTTTTGCACAAATAGTTAGATCTACATTAGGCCGGTTTCGAATTTCGATAAATAAATTTTGGTAAGAGGTTTTTTTTTCAAATAACGAAATAATATATTGTTGTAGATAAGGCTAGGGGAAACTGTATTTGTAATAGTTACATAGTTTGAATAGCTAATCGTAAGTTTTTTTATTGTTATAATAAACATTGTATGAATTTGAAATTCGCTGGTTTAAGCTATTTGGTTGAAGTTTATGGGTTGAAGGTTTTTATTCTTAATAGCGGATTTTATTGATAACATGTCGGACTAAAGACATACTGTTGTTGGTGCAGGTGTTGCCCTTGTGGCAACTGAATGGTAAGTTGGGGTAGTTGAGAAAAGGATGAAGTAAACATAAGTACCTAAAGACGGACGTTAGTCAGGTTAAAGGGGACTCTGCTCGGGAAGCGGAGCCATAGTAGAGTCCAAAGGCTGTTCACATCCCGTGAACAGGAGGGGTGGGACGGCTCCACCTGACTAGGACAGGTTTTCTTCCGCTTGTCTTACCTATCGCTTTCTTTCTAGCTTTATTATCCTCCCTAGGCATGAACCTAAATTTTGCTATGCAACTGTTGGGAAAGGAGAAGTGGCAAGAACCGCGCCTCAAAGCCGACGAGCCTCAGCCGGGCTACTACCATGCCACCCCGCCACTCCTCTTCTCCCGTACCAGGCAGTTACATAACACACTCACTGGCTCTTAGACTATAATTCTTTCTGACGGGATGTATTAAATTGAGACTGAGTCTATGATCATGCGACGTCCGACGGGGTAGGAAGAGCAGCGAAAGAGCCCGCATTGAAATTATCCAAACCGCAGCTTTAATAAAATTAACAAATATTCCATTTTCCAAGGTAACGAAGTCAGAAGGGCGATTGTTATAACCTACAGTATATGCAGTCAGCCCTAGGCGTGTTCCCCGGCCGGGAAATAACATAACTATAATTGTCTCACATTTGTATGTCGATAACTTGTATCACCACTACAGAAAAAGTTGTAATTTTATTAAAGTAAGAAATAGATTACAAAACGCGTGCTCTTCACCTCATTTATTTTTGAAGATATAAAAGTGGCGACGAGTAAAAGGAAATTGATCCTACTCAATTTGCGAAAATGCTAGACGCATTCAACAAGGCACAACAAAATTTATTGCGACAAATAAGTGCAACTTCGAATAATCAGCAACAATAGCAAAGCGCAAAAATAGATAGCCTTGAACTTAATGCGAAACATAGCACTAGTGACGTCAACAAAATTCAATCGAGAACGCCGGATTATTGTAAAGGTCTACAAGTAAGATACAATGTGGCGCAAAAGTAAGCTTCAGATGTTCAGCATATCGGTTGTGGCACGTGCAGTGTGTGCTGTTGCACCGTCTTGTTGGAACCACATGTTTTCCAATCCCAATTCATCAAGTTGCGGCAAAAAGAACTCGTTGATCATTGCCCTGTAGCGCTCACCATTCACAGTAACCGTTTGGCCCCGGCCGATTATTATCAAATAAATAGTCAGCAATATTCCGCGTTCTGGAGCAGCGTAGCGCAACATTGTTTATTAACGTGTATTTCGCATGTGTTTACTACACAAATGTCAAAACAGAACTGACTTTAGGGGCCAATCGCAAAATTTATAGCATTTTCTGATAGGAGGATTACTTTTGCGCAGTAACCGTTTTTCACCGACCGAAATAAATAGTCAGCAATATTCCGCGTTCTGGAGCAGTGTAGCGTAACATTGTTTATTAGCGTGTATTTCGCATGTGTTTACTACACAAATGTCAAAACAGAACTGACTTTAGGGGCCAATCGCAAAATTTATAGCATTTTCTGATAGGAGGATTACTTTTGCGCCACCCGTATGTGTCAGCCGTTCGTCCACAGCTGTGCCCACCATGTAAAGAGATTGTCATTCAGAGACCATTAAACGCAGAGTCGTACTCATTGGAAGCAGACAAAAAGTAGGCGATGCTATAGAAACATATACAATAAATAAATATATAAGAGAAATTAGTTTGACACAAATTACACAGGTCGACAAGAAATTTGACCATAAACCAGACCATACTTCCCTAAAGGTTTTCGATGCGCTGAATTCATATCTGGACGCAGAATTGCTCTATCACGTCAGGATTTTGAGATATCCTAACCTCTCTCTCTATGGCGCGATATACAACAGGTATATCATCATAAACCTCCTAAGAGATTTTTGCGCCAAGCTTCTCTTCCAATTTGTGGTGTGCCGATTTGAATTTTCCCTACAAATTGGTGGGACCTACAGTTTTTTGCCGACTCCGAACGGCATCTACAAAGGAGACGAATTTTTGCTGAGAAGCCTGTCATGGCAGAAATACACTCGGAGAGTTTGCCAAACCACTGCCGAGGGGCGACCCCGTTTTGAAAAACTTTTTTCATATCACTTTTGTTACCTGTACCAGGGCTCGAACCATGGACCTTCGGTGTGGTAGGCCGGTTACACTACCTTCACACCACGGCAGCCGCCTAAATGTGCAAAAAACACCGTTTTTGCCAATTTTTGAGGTTATATATAACCAACAGATTTTTTTTTTTTAAAAAGCACACATCTTAAAGAAGAAGTCTTTCTCTTACGAATGGCATTGAGTTTGCTCAAATATCTTTTTTTTCGCTAAGATAGAGCAATTTAAAGCAGACTTATCGTAAGAGGTATGTGTTCTACTGCATCATACCTACGTTAATTCAGTGGTTTTTCAGCTATAGGAAAATGAGCAATGCTCATTTCTTGCTTTTTTTTTTTGTGTGTGCATGGGGTGTACCAAGCGTACAAATAAGGGTGCGCTTATGTAAACTTCCACGTCGCTTAAGCGGTGTAGTTATCGTAGTTTTGCCTTATTTTTTAGAAAAGCTTATAAAAGTTATATTTTAATTGATATTAGAGAAAAATTAAAACGATTTGCACGGCGACGGTTGGTTTTACATGTTAGGAAGTCACCCGCTTCTCATCAGACTCGTTTTTTAGACACTTGGGTGCTAACCATTGCTTTCCCACACCACCCAGGAGGCTGCAATGTAGGCCCGTTATCTAAATTTTATCTGGTGTGCGGTTCCCCTGTGGGCCTGTTGTCACCTATATACATAACTGGTGCAATATTTACAAATAAAATGAATAAATCCAACTTTATATTAAAAAAAAAAAATTACTAAACAAAACTACATTGTACTTTTTTGGCGACCTCTCTACTTAATTTTGCAAGTTTTGCTGGCTCGAGGTTACGCTAAAAAATAATAATTAAACAAACTACAACAAATTTTTTCGATATTCGAAATGAACTCAATAAACCAGGGTTTGAATTGCTGGCTGAAAAATAGCAAAAGTTTGGAATTTTTAGCTTAACTAGAAATCAGTTTTTTGTCAGATTCGAAAATTTTCTTGTAGCCTACATTTATAGTTGAAAAATATTTCAGCAACAATTTTTTTTCATTTTACTTCAGCAGTAAATTGAACGGGAACGAGTTTCAAAAATCAGCAGAAAAAATCTTGAGAATTTTGCTGAGGCTTTAGGCTATTAGCTTTTTATATTTAAGTTTTTTCATTTTTCATATGTTTCAGTTTTTTCACAGCCGAATTTATGTTTCGAAGTGCTGACTGAAAGATAGTAAAACTAAAATTTGTTTGCCTTTTTTTCAGCAGCTATTTCAAAATTTCTTAGGGAAATACAAATATTTATACGATGTTTTGATCGTACTGGTGCAATTCCTTCGATTGTTATATGCCTTTTTGCTATACTTACATCCGAAAGACATATGTACGGATGTGTATATGGACAAACAAAAGTAAGACGAGCAACAAACGAAGTATTATTCCCTGCATATCAGATATTACGCTAGGCTTGGGATTCGAAATGTAAGCACTTCTTCCAACTGAGCCTCGCATAATAAAACCGCACTATGACGGCCACCGCGGCAGGGCCGTCTTTAACCTATTGGGGGCCCTGGGCATATTAGGATAATGGGGCCCCTATGACTTTGAGAGAACACTATTTTGTTAGAATAGACAAAGAAAGTAGATAAATAAGGTTAAATATTTATTTTTATTAACAATCACTTGAAACGAATAGATATACATATGTTATATAGTCCACAAAATGAACTCTTTTAGCGTTTATAGGTTAGCGCTTAAATATCTATGTTATTTGAAGAGGACCCCTTCTTGATTTCAGATGGGCAAAATCGTTAGTCACTTCTTCAAAATCATTGCGTTTTAGCACATCAGATTATATGCGACAAGCTGGTTAATCTCTCTTGGAGCATTGTACTTAAGAAATGTTACCTTTTCCAGGATTCCCAAATTCTTTTAAGTGAACTGCTATAAATGGATCGAATTCACTCAATAACTCTACACATCCCAAATAATGTCCTCTATCAATCTTAGGTTTTCATTGTCACCGCGAAATGAAAGCCCCCTCGATGAAAAATTTTTACAATAGGTACAATCCGTTTAAGTTCATTTCTATAATAATCCATTGCTCTTCAATTTGCGAATAACACTGGATCACAAATTCCAACTTTTTTTCTGCACCAGAGACGCCATAGTGAAATTCCTATGTAAAATCACCTCCTAATTCCGAAAATCAAGGTTATTTTTACTTGAATGGTACCGTTTTTGAGATATTTACGATTTACCGTTATTTCAAAAAACAAAAAAGATGGCTCCACTTAATCGTGTATATCTCAAGAACAAACTGAGCTCTTCCAAGACGGTTTGAAAAATTTGAAAGCTTATAAAATTTACTATAATCAGTACATACAACACTTTTTGCTAGGTCCTGCAGATTCAAACATATGGAACAATCTTTACGGATTTTTTAAATTTTTTTTGTAAAAATATAAAAAAATTTGTACTTTGCGAGGAAGCATCTCGAAAACTTTTTGTTTTTTTGCAGATATTTTTTCCCCCCTCTAAGCTCTGTTTTATTACAAAAAAATAAGCTATCAGTGAACAAAATCGATGAACTAATACAAAAGTTATAAGCATTCAAGTAAATATATCCATTTAATACTTAAGTACCCTACAAATAATAGCATATGTACATATGGTTCTGTCTTAACTCTATGATCTTATTTTATAATTGAAAAAGTTATGTGTCTTGTTTTGACGCTTATTTAGATTAGGATCGGTTTCTCTTATGAGAAACCAACAGTAGTCGCCCATCATAGCGGCATCCCAGAATCCTTGATACCGACTTTCAATCACTTTCATTTGCTGGTGAAACCTTTCGCCATGCTCGTCACTTTCGTCGCCAAGATTTTGCGGGAAAAAATTTAAGTGGGAGTGTAAGAAATGAATTTTTAAAGACATATTTACTCCTGAAAGAAAATAAAAAAGTAAATTAGATAAATACATAAGTGACACATTAGTATATAATTTTCTTAGGCTGGATTTATCTTTCAATTCAGAACAAATTTTTTGTTTATATTTTTCCCGTTCTTGTTTGTTCGGAACTGGACGATGAATTCAGATTTATGGCTATATATTCTCATGTAAATTTATGTAATATATAATTTATTATAATATGTTTTTTTATTTACCCATTTCCGCATAGTTTTTGATTAAGTCGTTCACTATCATCTCGTAGTAAGGACTTTTGTGTTTGCCTAAAAAAGAAGTAACGACCTTTTCAAAAGAATCCCACTCTGCTGCCTCCACTGGTGACAATAGTTCTTTGAAATGGTTATTGGTCATCATTTTCCTTAATTGCAGTCCCACAAAAATCCCTTCCTTTATTTTTGCTTCTGAAATCTCTGGGAAGATTGTCTTCAAATGATGAAAAGCTTCGCCTTCTTTGTCCAAAGCCTTCACAAAGTTTTTGATAAGGCCGAGCTTGATGTGGAGCGGAGGTAGAATTATTTTTTCCTTCTTTATAAGTGGAGAGTATTTTATGTTATCTACCCCAACTTGAAACTCGATTCGTTCTGGCCAATCCTTTATGATGTAGTGGTCTTGACGAGCTCGGCTATCCCATTTGCATAGAAAGCAACAGTATTTTGTGTATCCACTTTGTAGACTGCATAGCATTCCAACGACTTTAAGATCGGCACATATTTTCCAATCATGTTCTTCGTATTTGATTAACTTGAGCAATTTTTGCATTATCTCATATGTTTCCTTCGTATTTACTGCATGCGCGATCGGGATAGATGGCTTTTGGTTGCCAATATGCAATAATACGGCCTTTAAACTTAATTTATTGCCGTCTATGAACAATCGCCACTCTTTTGAATCATATGGTTCACCAAATTGTTTGAATAGACCAGCAATGTCTTTGCAGTAACAAACACTGTCCTCCTTCGTATAGTACTTGGAAAATTCTTCGTGACGAGTTCTATAATATGTTACCTTAACATCGGATGAAACAAATTTAAATTGTTGCATTCGAGAGGCGTGTAGTTCGGCCTTTTCCTTTGACAATTCCAAATCCCTTATCCAATCATTGAGTTGTGCTTGTGACAAAGAATTTCTTTCGTTTTCCGTTTGAAATTCAGTACAACATGATGCCGCGTAATCAGATACTACTGTTGACAATGAAACTGGAGCCGGAACTAAAGTTAAATTTGATTCTGGCAATGTCGCTTCTGTTGAAATTAGTTCTGGTAATGACACTGTAGATACGCTCGCATAGGTTACTTTTCTGGACTTTCCAACCCCAAGTACTTTTGTAGTACAAATATAGCAGTCCGTTGAATGGCAAGTTGGTTCCCTCCACTTCATTGGTGTAATAAATTTCACACGTCGCCTTAATAGATAGTTTCAGGAATTAGTCAGCTATGCATTAAAAGGGAACAAATTCCTAATTTTTACAACGTACCTTTTTGTTCCGGTTTCCGAAAAAATCAATTCGACTCGGCATGTGGTGCACACAGTGTTCGGTGTCCATGGTTTTTAGGCTCAATTCCAAAACACTTATAGTATGTAACTTTCAAAGGATTTGAAAACACACGTCTCATACTTTTAACAATAAATTGACCGCAGATGAAACAGAACATATCTGGATCATTTGTACACTCAAACTCTCGCGCCCTTTTATTCATTTTTTATTTTAAGTAAATGACGGGTTATAAACTGCAATTATAAACTGAACAGTATCCGGCGAGCCTTGCAGATATTATGAAGGAACAAGGCGCATGTACTCTTATTTATACTTAGATCCAGTAAAAATTCAAGCCTACCTAAACAAAAAGGTTCCCTAGTTCTACAAAGAAAACACTACCAGCCTCAAAAATATGCTCTTGTTTAAAATGTACCTAGGTTTGAGAAAACGACACTAACAGCTTTTTGTATCTAATAACTTTTCGAAAATCTACCTGCTAACTAACTGATATACGAATACTAATACATATGTACCAGTAGGGTACTTAAGCATTAAATGGATATATTTACTTGAATGCTTATAACTTTTGTATTAGTTCATCGATTTTGTTCACTGATAGCTTATTTTTTTTGTAATAAAACAGAGCTTAGAGGGGGGAAAAGTTTTCGAGATGCTTCCTCGCAAAGTACAAATTTTTTTATATTTTTACAAAAAAAATTTAAAAAATCCGTAATGATTGTTCAATATGTTTGAATCTGCAGGACCTAGCAAAAAGTGTTGTATGTACTGATTATAGTAAATTTTATAAGCTTTCAAATTTTTCAAACCGTCTTGGAAGAGCTCAGTTTGTTCTTGAGATATACACGATTAAGTGGAGCCATCTTTTTTGTTTTTTGAAATAACGGTAAATCGTAAATATCTCAAAAACGGTACCATTCAAGTAAAAATAACCTTGGTTTTCGGAATTAGGAGGTGATTTTACATAGGAATTTCACTATGGCGTCTCTGGTGCATTTTGGCTGTAAACCAGTGTAATCAATGCTTTGTTGAAATACCTACATAGTAACTGATTCATTACCATCTTTGTTGGTTCTGGATGTATCGGAAAAGTCAAATTATTTAGACTTAAAATATGCTGGTCCCTTACGAATCAATATTTCGCATTTTTTTTTAAGTAAAATTTTCGGCAAGATCGTGCGATATTTATTCCGGGTTGGAAAACTGTTGTTGTTCTACTGACACAGTTATCGCAACTTGTGGAATCCCCGAATTTGTTGCTCTTCCGTTATAGGGGCCGTCGCTTTCTAATTCAATGTACTTTCCAAAGTTCATGGAAATTGTTGAAGAACATGAGGATTCAGACATTCCCCCAATTTGTGAACGACACGACTAATCATTTGGAAGATTTTGGGTTTGGTTGCTACTTACAGAAGTAGTAGTAGTAAAATATGATGTTAATTTTTGTAACTTCTTAATTACTTCCTTCTGATGTACATCTTTTATCCTTTTTTCAAATCCATTACGATATGACTGTTTCGCTAACACAAAAAGAAACAAGGAAACGATGACTTAATTAAAGAATACCTTAGAACACAATCAATAGTTGTGATCCCGTGCGGGTGTTATTTCCTCAAAAAAAGGATATAAAGCCTACCGGCGTCGCAAAAGAGGATGCTACCAATGCCAGTTTTGATCCCTTTGTATGGGTTGAACTGATCCCTTTTGTTTGAGCATGTCCTATGAAGAGACCAATTGTACCCTTTATGGCCAAACAGGTAGTGTCGAACACATCCCTTTTGTTCCTTTACGGGTACAGTTGGACAAGTTTGCTTTCAACTCCTATAAGTATGCTACACAAATTAAAACTGAATTATCCCAACTATGCACATATGGGACGGGTTCAGATCAATTATAGCCCACTGTAGACGAAAGGAATGAATCGCGGACAACTCTCTTGAGAGATTAGTGCCCAATTTTTTTCAGGGGTAGGCCAACACACTACCTCTACACCACGGCGGTTTTATTATGCGAGGCTCAGTTGGAAGAAGTTTTTATATTTCGAATCCCAAGCCTACCGTAATATCTGTTATGCAGGGAATAATACTTCGTTTGTTATTCGTCTTACTTTTGTTTTTACATATACACATCCGTACATATGTCTTTCGGATGTAAGTATAGCAAAAAGGCATATAACAATCGAAGGAATTGCACCAGTACGATCACAACATCGTATAATTATTTGAAATAGCTGCTGAAATAAAGCAAAAAACTACTATCTTTCAGTCAGCACTTCGAAACATAAATTCGGCTGTGAAAAAACTGAAACATATGAAAAATGAAGCTCGTTCCCGTTCAACTTACTGATGAAGTTGCTGAATCATTTTCAAAACTCGAGTAAAAGCAATTTTGAAATACTTGAAAATAGTTAAGCATTTTCAAACCCTGCAATAAACTCAGAAGGCGGCTTCACAAGTTCGCAGTTACCGAACTGTTTTTCCATAGTAAAGAGGTTTTTTCAGTAATATCACCATAAGAAAAGTTATTGCAAATATTGCAGATACTTTCTAATTAGTTAATCATGAAATTAGATGGAAATAACTTTATTAACAACGAAAACAACGGTAATTCTATACGACCGCACGTAACTGGTAAAAGACATCCAAAAATATCGGGAAAAGTATCTAAAGACTCGTTTTGACCTCGGCATCAAAAACCCGAAGTCGGAAACTCGATTATATATTTCTGTAAAAAGATATTTGCAATCAAAGTTGAAAATTTTCTCGCATTTTCATGTGGTTGTTGTAATCACACATATTGGGCGTGTGATTGTTGGACTGGCTAAGGGTTATTTTTTGAAGCGCGGCCGAAGGCTCCCTCTGCATAAAGGTGTTCTGCACATAAATGCCATGGATCACGAACCCCAATTTGGGATCGTAACTGGGTAATTTTTTTGTTTTTTGGCTATAACTGTTCATTGGAGCAAAATATTTATTTTCCGCCTTCGGATTATTGATACCGAGGTCAAAACTCGTCTTTTGATACCTTTCCCGATATTTTGGACGTATTTTAGCAGTTAAGTGTGGTTGTACAGAAACCGTTCTAGCAGTCGCCATTCAAAACCACAGGGACGTGCAAAATCAAAAGTGAAGTACAAATAACAAACCTAAAATGTAAATCCTGTGACAAAACAGGCCATGTACAAAAAGTGTGCATCGCTCCATTATTGAAGTCTACGAAAAACGGAAAAGTCACATCGGAGGACACCGAAGAAACAATCCATTAAAAACATGGCATCAATCGTATTATAGATATTTATTCAAACCAACATAGTTACAGCGATGTTGATAACCAACGTGTAAACAACATGAATAAAGTCAATGCACAAAATCATAAGTCAATAACCGACATTGTAAATGAGTTTCCTGAAGTCTTTGAAGAAAGAGTAGGATGTGTTCCTGAAATTGAAATTACATTGCACCCTCGAAAAGGTTCTAATCCAGTTTTCTATAAAGAACGTGAAGTTCCGTACGCATTGAGGGATTCCGTCGAAAAGAATTAGAAGATTCCGGTGTTATTTCAAAATATTAAAGAAGTGACTGGGGATCTTCACTAGTATTTGTTCCGAAGCCAGATGGAAAATTTGGCTATGTGTTGACTATAAACAAGTGGTTAACCCACAACTACAAGCAGCTAATTACCCAACCAAAATTTATATGGGTTAAACAAAACCATGTATTACTTCGATGATATTTTGGTACACGGGTATACAGAAGCTGAATGTAAACAAAACCTGATGGAGTGTCTTACGACTTACACATGAATCAGAGCAAATGTTCGCTTCTGAAAACGCACGTAGAATACCTTGGGCATGTCGTACAATTTAATCAAATTTCAAAGTCACCGTCGAAGGTCGAACAATTGTAAAAATGGCTCGCCCAGCAACATTCGATGATGTCAGAAGATTTCTATGCATGGTTACTTATTATTCGAGATTTATTTCAAACCTATCATCTATAACTTATCCACTACGCCCACTATTCCAAAAAGGGAGACAGTTTCATTGGTCATTTAACTGCCGATAATAATTTTTGCATATTTCATGGCCTTCTTTATACAAAATCAAGTATTAGCATCGCAAAAACAGTTCGAAAGGTATTTTCTGAAATCCACTTAAAGATTTCTGAAATCCAATTGACACATTCTGAAATCCAATTGCCTATTTCTGAAATCAAATTCACACATTCTGAATTCCAATTGCCTATTCTGAAATCCAATTGACAAATTCTGAAATCCAATTTCCTAATCTGAAATTCAATTGATGTTTTCTGAATTCAATATGGAAAAGGTGTAGATGATAGCTACACTTTAAAACGCCATATAGACCAACTAAAAATCACAAAAGGTCAAAAGCGGAAAGTCAAGTTCGATCCAGATGCTCCTGAGATAGTTACCACCAAGGGAAGCACTTCAAATAAAATTGACGACACAGCAGACCAACAAAATCATATGTATAGCCAGTACAATTTTCAGCGAAGCGAAACTGAATATAGCCTTAATTTTATCTCAAATACAGGTAGGTTTTAAATGAAACGTACCGGTTTAATTAAGATTAGAGTTTTAATTAATTCACTGGTTTACATAAAATCTTATATTCTAATTATATGAGCGATTACATTGGCGTGCAACTCTCGCCATTGTCTCGTCTTTTAAACTCTACCCTTCTTAACTGCTAATTTCTGATCTACCAGAAGGACACTTCGATATTCCTTCGATAAGTTTGCATGTTGCCGCCTGTCTTCGTTTTGGTACCTTTTAAGAAAGTTACCGTCTATTGATATGCCTATCACTACAATGCTACAATCGGCCACCCTGATGTATGATTCGCCCATCTCTTCATATTTTCGACTACCGTGGTAGTTTTCCGCGGCCCCTCCTGATCTCCTATCTTTTCGACCTCGTATCTGTCGTGGCTTAGTTTGGCGACTATTTTATATGGCCCCCGATACCTCGTTCTCAACCTAATGGCTACCCCAAATTGGGTTCTCTTAATAGCTACAAGATCATTTATTTCGTACTTAGTTCCTTCTTTTTTCCCTTTATCAAATGTTTTCCTGTTCTCTTCCTGTATCTTTTCTATATTTTCACGAGCGATCTTGCTAGCTGTGTCACGCTCGATATTCAACTCTTCCACTTCTATTTCTTTAAGTATTGCCTGTAACTCTGGGTATTCCGAAGTTCGCATATCTAATCCCGTCAGTAATTTAAAGGGTGTTATCTTCGTGCTGCGAGGTACGGTATTGTTTAAAATTTGTTGCACTTTTTTGACATGATTATACTACTAAGTTGGGTTGTTTTGGCATTTTTTAGACAGCATCGGAACCACCGTTCTGTGCACGCGCTCCACTTGACCATTGCCCCTAGGTACACCAGTGGATATCATCAAGTGTTGAATATTTTCTTTCGAGCAGTACTCCTTAAAAGCATTTGCGGTAAACGCAGTCCCTCTATCTGTTACGATCCGCTTCGGATTTCCGAAAATTGCAGATTGTTTCCCAAGTTTATTTATGACTTCCTCTACCCTAGTTGATTTAGTTGGGTACAGCCAGACAAATTTTGAAAACCCATCTATTATAACCAAAATATAATTGTACTTCTTACGCGTTTCAGTAAATGGACCCACATGATCAATATGGCACGTTCCTAATGGCTGACAGGCTTTGTCAATTGGCGTCAACAAACCCTCTTTTTTTCCTCTCTTAGCCTCTACTATAATGCACTCTATACACGACTTTACCACGTTGTAAACTTTTTTGCTCAAATTTGGTATATAGTAGCTCCTCTCTATCAGCTCCTGTGTTCGGTTGGCACCAAAATGCCCTTGACTGTGCGCTAGTTTGATAATCTCATCTTCCTCATATAAAAGTCTTCATATTCCCCACACTCCAGTGCTTTCCTAACTGCCCTTAACCAGTCATCCTGCAATTGCGCTTTTCTTTTCTTTAACTTTACCGAGTCCTCGATTAGTAGGCAGTATGCGCGACTAAGAGCGTCAACGTGCGTCATGCGCGTTCCTGATCTATGTTCGACTATGTAGTCGTACTCCTGTAAGTACATAGCCCACCTCATGATTCTATCCGGTACTTCTTGCTTTTTAACCGTCATGGCAAACGCGTTACAATCGCTATTTTAAATTTTATATCTTTTAGGTATATACGCCACCTCTTTAATGCATTAATGACCGCTAAAACCTCAAGCTCGAACGCACTGTACCTTTCTTCGCCTGGCGTTGTTTTACAGCTCATGTACTCCACCGGATGCAGCAATCGGTCCTCGGAGTCCCTTTGAAACAAAACCGCCCCATACCCAAACTTAGATGCATCCGCAAGCAGCTCTGTTTCCGCCGAAGGGTTAAACAGTTTCAATGCAGGTGCACTTATCATCGCACGCTTGAGTCCCTGGATTGCCAGCAAGTGTTCGCTTTCTATCTTAAACACCTCGTCCTTCCGGAGCAGATCTGTGAGTGGTTTAGCGACCACCACATGATCCTGATTCAACCGTCTAACCGTTTCCCCCAGGTACTGGAAAACTCTTTATCGCCTTAGTTTTCTTCTCTGAAGGAAGAATACTTAAAATACTGACTGAAAAATACTACTATTTTAAGCTATTAAAGCGCTCATGCAACCGCTTAACATATACAACGTTTGTCACCTTCTCTCTTCTATTCATAACAAGCTATCATCAATTTTTATCATTATTTATTTGCCTACGGCTTCTGACTTTTAACTCTTTCCTTACTATTTTTACGATCCTACATGAGCACACATGCAGTTGCTGTACATAGTGAAATAAATCTACAGTCAATTAGGACAAGAAACAACAAATAAAATTTATAGTTATGTATGTATACGAGTATACGTATCTGCAAGCTTCTGGTTCTCTGCTGCTGCGGTTGGTCATTGCTTGTTGATTTGCCTTCTGCTGATTTGTATATTTTCTCTTGCAACGTATTGCAAGACATTCATAAACGTTCAAAAGCTTTGATTAATTTTCTGCCTTTATTTGTGTTTTCTTTTGAGGAGCGATAAGCTTTTTTATCGACCCTGTTTATATAACTTTAACAATTTAAAAGTTCAATTGCAACGATATGCAACCTTTATACAAATTAATATTTCCACTTGCAACGATATGTAAAGGAAACGAAAACCAATATACTGTCTTTAAATGCAACGATATGCAAAGGAAAACACTACGACTTCGATTTAATTACAAATTTCTTTATTTAACCAAATAGCCTTTACGACGATGGCTGCGCATTAATGTCCGAAAATTGAATAACTTACAAAAATTCTAATGCTCAAAAAATGAACTGGCTTAATTTAACAATAGCTTAGTTTTCTCTTTATAAATTGCCTGATTTAGCGGTGCATTTATACATGTAATACATTTTAGCATTGAAATAATATAATCATATACATAAGTAAGCGCAATATAAGCAAATGATTATTTACAAATAAATATGATGAGAGCATATGACAAAGTTAATGCAAGACCTGTTCTGACCGCTGGCATCATGCCTTAGCGGGAGTGCAGAATCGAAGTAGGCTATTGTCTAGCTATGCTTGGAAATATGTATGTATGTATGTACTTATAACTAAGTGTAGTTATGTATTTACAAATTAAGAAAATATGAGCAATAAAATAAGTAGCGGTATAAACTTCCATTCGATGCCATCACTTGCGCATTGTTCGTAACCGCCTTTACATGCTCTTGACTAAAAAATAAGTTAGCTAATTAGGATAGCTTATTTCTTGCTCCAACAAAATTAGTTGCATTGTCTGACCATATAGTTTGTGGTCCACCTCTCGTAGAAATAAATCTATTTAAGGCTGCGAGGAATGAGGAAGTTGCCAAATCTTTAACCAATTCCAAATGAACGGCCTTGGTTGAAAAACAAATAAATATGCATATGTAGCATTTCGTTGGAGGCCTATTTCTGACTTCAGTTTTGTAGAAAAATGGTCCACAAAAGTCTACGCCGGTAGTTACAAATGCTCGATTGCATTTAACTCTGTCAGACGGCAGATTTCCCATTAAATGTTCCATAAGTTTAGGACACATTTGTTAGTTACCCGACAAATAGTTTTACGACCACCAATAGGCCAGTACTGTAGACGAATCGTTGCCAATAAAGCTTGAGGCCCAGCATGGAGAAGTTTTATATGAAAACTTCTAATAATTGCATCCGTCACCGGGTGACATTTTGGCAAAATAATTGGGTGTTTTGCTGAATAATCGAAATTTGAATATTGAAGCCTTCCGCCAACTCGAAGAAGCCCACGCTCGTCGATGAAAGGATTCAATGAACGGATTTTTGATGTAGCCTTTATGGCTTTTGCAGCTTCCAGTGCCCTGTATTCGTCTTGAAGATGTGTCCTTTGTATCATGCGAATGAGTAAAAAAATACCTTCTTGTATTTTCTTAGTGCTGAGTAGGCCATACTGTCTCATTGCAGATGGTCTAGTAAATCGATAAATGTATGCGTATACTCTCTTTAAACGTTCGAATGAATTAAGAAATTTGCAATTTAAAGAGCTATCTGATATAGTTAAGAACACAAATTTACGCTTGCGAAGTTCGGGTAAGTCTTTACTATCTAGAAGCGGAGATTTCGGCCAATCGCGCTGATGGCTGCTGAGAAACGATGGACCATATTTCCACAATGGCATGTTTAAAAGTTCCTTTCGACTAACACCTCTTGAGAGAATGTCAGCTGGGTTCGATTTTGTAGGTACATGACACCACGTCACTCCTTTAGTAAGATTTTGAATCGTATTGATTCGATTTGCTACAAATGTGTTGAAGTTGGCTGGTTCATTATTCAACCACGAAAGAACAATTGTGGAATCAGACCAACAATAAACCTTTCCATTAAATTTTTATTGAATTTACTACCTTTGATATCAATTCGGCTAAAAGCAGTGCACCAGAGAGCTCAAGCTTTGGTACGGTGAGGGGTTTAAGTGGAGCCACGCGAGATTTCGAGCAAAGCAGATTTCTTTGAATATGTCCCTTTCTTTCGGCGCGTATGTATATGCAGGCACCATAAGCGGCAGTACTTGCATCGCAGAATCCGTGTATTTGTAAATCACCGTCTAGTATAAATAAATATCGGTCGAAACTGCATCGAGTAACCAACTTAAATTGTTCGCATATTTCAACCCATTCAGATTGTATGGTTTGAGATGGACTTTCATCCCAATGCAGCTTCTCTTTCCACAACTGCTGTAAGAAAATTTTGGCTTTGGCCGTTACAGGTCCAATCAAGCCAAGCGGGTCGTAAAGCCTAGCAATGGCTTCAGCTATTTCGGTCAAAACTTGAGCATTATTCGAACACCATTTCCTCAAGTGAAAGTTACCAAGAGACAGCAATTTTCTAGTTTGATTCAAAATAATTTGAGCTTCTTCCACAGAATCTGCACCATAAATCATGTCGTCTACGTAAAAAGCTTTGTATATTGTCTCGGCTCCAATATGATACGAGTGCGCTTCATCCCGAGCGAGCTGCTGCATCGAACGAATGGCTAGAAAAGAAGCTGGCTTTGTTCCGTAAGTTACGGTATCTAATGAAAAAATACGAACCTCCTCACTAGGGTGATCTCTCCATAGAATACATTGTAGAAAGTTATCTGGTTGTGACTTTTTCACACAGCGATACATTTTACAAATGTCTGCAGTTAGAGCTATTTCAAAAGTACGAAAACTAAGTAAAAGGTCAAAGAGTTGAGGTTGAATGTTGGGGCCTTTCATTAGAATTGAATTTAACGAAATCCCATTACTGGTTGGTGCAGAACCATCAAACACCACACGCAATTTTGTTGTTGTACTATCAGCTTTCAACACGCAGTGATGAGGCAAAAAACATATGGGAATTTCCTTCGGTATAGAATGAACGAACGACATGTGATTTAGCTCAGCATATTCCTTTATAAACGACGATTATTGTTGTTTCAATTCAGAATTGCGCTGAAATTTCTTTTCTAAGGCTTTAAATCGATTTATAGCCTGGTTGTATGAGTCGCCTAGCTCAAAATAAGGTGACTTAGTTGGCAACCGAACAGAAGCCTCACCAGAATCTAAGCGCTTGTAATTATTTACGAAGTGATCTTCACACAAATCTTCTTCTGGTGTAGTCTTTGGTGCGGAGTCTGCAAAGCTCTCAATTTGCCAAAAACGTTCAACTAAGTTGTTCAAATTTGTATCTAAATCTTCTTCTAGAGTCATATCCATAGCTACTAGGCAAGATAGTTTTGAAGAATTATATGTGGTTGCACCCGATGCAATCCAACCCAATTTAGTTTTTTGCAAAGTGAGCGAACTATCAGCTAAGCATATCTGTCCGACGCATAGTAAATCAAAAAATAAACTAGCTCCGATGAGCATATCAATGCGCTGTGGCTCGAAAAATAATGGGTCCGCTAAACGTATGTTTTTAGGGATGTTCCACTCGATACCTTTCAACGAACGACTAGGTTGGGCATCAGTAATAGTAGCTGCAATAACTGCTGTCAATTTTGCATTAAAAGCGCAAGTGGAAGAATGTATATCTAAGTCAACCATATGATTAGCGACGAAATCATTCTGGCCTATACCAGAAATGAACTGCTGGGAATCCCTTCTTTTTAATTGTAGCTGGTTAACCAATCGATTGATTACGAAATTTAATTGTGACGCAGAATCTAGCAAAGCTCTGCAGGGAATAAGAGAGCCTGCTCTATTTTTTACATATATTATGGCGGTTGCCAATAAAACGAAATCTTTGGTAGCGCTAGCTTGAACTTCAGAGCTGACAAGTGCCGATGCTGAATTGCCATAAGATGCACAAGGTAAAGGTGTATTTGCTGGTTTTTGTGGTATAGAATTACTAGAGGCGATAGGTTGCGAAAAATTATTATTGTAATTTGTTTCTTGATGAAGAAGGATATGATGCTTATAAGCGCAAAATCTACAGTTACTGGACTTGCAATTTTTAAGGGAGTGGCCACCTCTGAGGCAATTGAGGCATAATTGCAATCTTTTAGCTTCTTTGTAGCGTACTACAGGTGAAAGCCCAATAAACCTTTCACAATTTGAAATATTATGGTCTTTTGAACCGCACAATATACAACTAGAACCTGCCGCAGCTAACAAAACCTTTCGACTATTATTGTAAGATGCTTTCTTTACCTGAGTGTCCGGCGCTGCAAAACAAGTTTGTACATTTTCAAGCCGCTGACAACGTTTCTCCAAAAATTTTGCCATCAAGTTCCACGTGGGTATTTCACTCGAAAGTCTCTTCCTCCCATTTAGCCAGAGATTTATTGTCCAATTTCTGAGCGACAAGCTGTATTAGTAAGCAATCGGCGATTTGTTCCATGGAACCCATCGTTTGCAGAGCCCTCAAATGAGCATTAACTTTGTCACTGAGTTCACGAAGCTTTGAAATCTTACCACCATCTACCTTGTTTAGCTGAAAAATACTTCGAATATGAGCCTGGAAATTTAAACGTTTATTATTAAATCGAGATTTTAATAATTCAATGGCCTTATCATAATTATCCCTATTAATTTCTAGGGAACGAATTGTGTCCAAAGCTGCATCACGAAGACTCAACCGAGGGTGCTGGAACTTCTCGATCTTTGTTAAGTCCATATCTTGATGCACCACCGAGTTAAACATCGAGAAAAAATCAGGCCATTCTGCATAGTCGCCACTAAATTTAGGAATTTGCAAAACTGGCAACTTTTGCTTTGGTTGTGTAACTATGAACGAAGGCTGCTCACCAGAAAGAAGTCGTGACGTAGAACTATGTGCTTCTGTAGCCCGACATGCATGTAGTTGACGGGTCAGCTTTGTTTTTACCTCGATGTAGTTGTTATTCAACGTAGCCAGAAGATCATCTGCGTCTGTATCCTCAACTTGCATATAGATGGTATCAAACCTTTTCTCCAAACGATCCACTTGCTCTAGACGCACCTCTACTGCTGCTTCATCAAGCTCACGTATGTCCTCGACAGTCAATGAATTGTGGATTTGTGCCATTTGTTGATTGATGCATTCCAACATCTTTTTAGCGTCCTCATTTTTTTTGCTGGTGTCATTTTCACAAAAATTAATTAAATCTGTTTGTTAAACCGTTTACACGACACGCGAGTATGTAATTGAAATTTATAAATAGCGATCACGTCGGGGTCACCTATGTTTTCTTTTGAGGAGCGATAAGCTTTTTATCGACCCTGTTTATATAACTTTAACAATTTAAAAGTTCAATTGCAACGATATGCAACCTTTATACAAATTAATATTTCCACTTGCATCGATATGCAAAGGAAACGAAAACCAATATACTGTCTTTAAATGCATAGGAAAACACTACGACTTCGATTTAATTACAAATTTCTTTATTTAACCAAATAGCCTTTACGACGATGGCTGCGCATTAATGTCCGAAAATTGAATAACTTACAAAAATTCTAATGCTCAAAAAATGAACTGGCTTAATTTAACAATAGCTTAGTTTTCTCTTTATAAATTGCCTGATTTAGCGGTGCATTTATACATGTAATACATTTTAGCATTGAAATAATATAATCATATACATAAGTAAGCGCAATATAAGCAAATTATTTACAAATAAATATGATGAGAGCATATGACAAAGTCAATGCAAGACCTGTTCTGACCGCTGGCATCATGCCTTAGCGGGAGTGCAGAATCGAAGTAGGCTATTGTCTAGCTATGCTTGGAAATATGTATGCATGTATGTATGTACTTATAACTAAGTTTAGTTATGTATTTACAAATTAAGAAAATATGAGCAATAAAATAAGTAGCGGTATGTATTTAGAAATTATGAAGAGTTGAGCAAGCAAATAAATAGAGGCCAATGACTTTAATTAGTGATGAGACGAAATTTAACTTGTGACAAATATTCGATACCGCGGCGGATACCACATAACTTCGTTGGTAACTAAACAATTTGTGTTTTGTCTATTTAGTATTTGGGTTGTTACTCTTTTTTTTTTTTGTTTTCTTTTAACTTTTAATCTTTATCTACCTCTGTTCCGTTCACGGCAATCTGATTCTTCTCAAACCACCGTCGCACCGTCGCACAGTGGCGCCTTTTGAGATTTTTCTTTGCAAAAATCATAACTTTTGCACCAATGAAGATATTTTAAAAATTTTAAATGCAAATGAAAGCTAATTATTTTTTATTGTGTGAAAGCTGAGAATGTCACAGATACAGGGTGCTTCTAAAAAATTCGCCAAAGTCGAAAATGCAAAAACAAAATGTTTTTAGTAAAAAATAAAAAAAATAAAATGAGATTTGTCTCATAATGACGTATTTAAGCATTAAATAAGATAAACTAATGATTTTGATAAGATAGCTTGGCACTGCCCACTTATGACAAAAAGTTGTATCTAAGTAGTCACGTAATCAATAACTACCAAAATCGATAGACGTATTGTTTCTTTTAAATCGCTATACTCTTATAAAACTGAAATGTCCGTTTTTGGTACCACAATAATAAGGTGCTTCAAAATTCATCGTGAAATTTTACGTTTTTTTTTTAATTTACAAGCCAAATATGTATTTTATTAATAACTAAAAGTTATTGAAAGTGGTTCAATGAAATGTTATTTGAGCTAAAGATTAAACAGCCAACGAATTTACATAGATATTTTATTTTTCCATAAAGTAACAAAATTGATTAGTAAATCTCTCTAACAAAGCAACCATTTCTGAGCTATACGCATCTGTAAGATCTTTTTGTGTTCTTACATACCTCATAGATGATATGACTGGATCAGAAGAGATAGCTAACATGTTAAAAAGGTCTTCGTTTTGTCTAACTCGTGATACTTTGCAGGTGTTCATACATCTATATCTTTTGTAGTCCTTGTTCTTAGATTCTTGAGCTTCCTCAGACAATTCTTCTAATGGTAAGCACTGGTACTCTATTAAATCTTTTCCATGTGCTAAAATTTTATGTACCGTTGGTGTAAGTTTCTTCTCAGGATACTTTTAATGCAGCAACTCTGTAGTTTTAGATGCATACTCTCCACATTTGGGTCCATTAACTGGTTCATGGCAGTTTAAAATATTTAAAATTACTCCCAATCTTTTCACAATATCTCTATCAACTCCTGTTATGCGAGCAGTCACTTCATCGTTTTCAAAAAATCTTCTTGAGGAGTTACCATCATTTGTATTTCCGTATCCATACTTTGGACAGTCAACTCGAAGGCCAATCTCTTTATACAAGGTGGCGCAAAAGTAATCCTCCTATCAGAAAATGCTATAAATTTTGCGATTGGCCCCTAAAGTCAGTTCTGTTTTGACATTTGTGTAGTAAACACATGCGAAATACACGTTAATAAACAATGTTGCGCTACGCTGCTCCAGAACGCGGAATATTGCTGACTATTTATTTGATAATAATCGGCCGGGGCCAAACGGTTACTGTGAATGGTGAGCGCTACAGAGCAATGATCAACGAGTTCTTTTTGCCGCAACTTGATGAATTGGGATTGGAAAACATGTGGTTCCAACAAGACGGTGCAACAGCACACACTGCACGTGCCACAACCGATATGCTGAACATCGGAAGCTTACTTTTGCGCCACCTTGTAGAATGCATCCTGAATTATTTTTTTTCTCCTGTTTTGTTTCTCCTTATATGTTGTATTGTCGTTGTTGTTGTTGTTGTAACGACAAAAACATTCCCCGAAGGTTTTGGGGGTTGCTGTCGAACTGACAGTCCTTGGCCGGATATGAATCCGGTACGCTCCGGTACTCCCATGCGGTACTGCCCGACTGTCGTGGTAGCGATTTGGTATGACCAGTGGAACCTTCTAGGTCATGTCACCCCTCCTTCCGTAAGGAAGGTGAGATGGGTAATGAGAGGTGAGAGGCATCATATCCGTAGATCAACCATCGAGTTGCACGTCATTACCTTTGTGCATATTAGTCGCCTCTTACGACCGGTATGCCTACCTCGGGCATATTCTAAACCCCTAACCCGCATAGGGGTTGTATTGTCGTCGAAAGCTTCTAATTGTTGTGGTAGTGTATAAGCCAGCTTCAAAACAAATTCCATACATCTTATCCTAGCATGCAAAGGAGATATTCCATACTCATAATTTAGTTCGTCAGTTATTGAATCATCGAGATTTTCAAAGTCCTTTTGGCTCTTCTTACAAATTGAACATTTCATTGTAGATGTCGTATTTGTTATTAAGTTCAAAACTTTTCCATCGACCATTGTTAGAAGAAAATCATGCTTTATTGTAATAACATTCCCCTCTGCAGTTTCAATTATTGTTGGTTCTAATTTGGCAATTTAATTTTTTATATCACTCACTGTAGCTTTTATGAGTTCCGAAGACTCCTTCTCGTATTTAAATAATATCGGGCGGCTCAATATAGTTGATGACGGACGTGGATTTTTCCAATATTCTGAAGCTTCATCTTTTAGTGGTAATGGAACAATAGAAGCCATAAACATATTACTATCTGTAATTGTTTCATCATCTACATTTATTCTTTGTTTATATGCGCTTTGTCCTGATGATCCATCACAGGTCCACTTAGTTATCAATGCTAGCTCCTTTGGCAGTGATTTCAACTTTTCTTCAGTAAAACTTTGAAGGAGTCGTGTAGACGTATGATCCATTAGGTTTTGTAGCTCAATTTCAGCTGATACTTCGGTTATTTTGGGACTTAGAGGAACTGCTTCTTTCTTGACTTGAGTAATTTTTTTGTATCCAGGTAAAATATCGGCATTATGTTGCAATAATGACTTACGCAATATATATATTTTTTCTTCGTTAAACCGAGATCTATAAACAGCGCCAAAGCTTCTTCGGGGGTGTATTTCCTAGGCAGCGCATTTGGTGGCGTGGGAATTCTGTTTTTGATCCTCATCAGTCGCACTGGACTTCCTACCGCAACTGCTTCTGTTATATAAGACTTCACGTTTTCTTCGTCTTTTTTATATTTATTAGCCAGTGCTTCTGAAAGATGAGTCGTGGCCATAACTTTTGTGGTATCAGACAGCTTCTTTTTCCTTGTGTCGGTAGAACACTCTTCTATGGGTTTTGTGAGTCTCCCTCTAGTTGGATTGGTTGGCGTGCTAGGCGTTTCTTCGTCCAAAAAAATTTTTGTCACCTAGCCACTTTTCATGCTTACTTAGAAATTTTGAATTGTTACGATAGACGTCCTTCCATTTTCTCTCTATTATAATGTATTGTAAACCAATTTTTTCTTCCAGGCCTTCCTTTTCTTTAAAGCTTGTTTCACTTGACTTTGTAGATTTAAACACCGCAAATAGTTTCGAGTTTTCTAAATACATGTTAGAATTGGCTTCGAGTGTATCTGACTAAATATTAAACTGTGAACTATATTTAAAAATACTATTCACAGAATACTAAGTTCCTTAATCTCCAAAAGACGAATGATAATGTGCATTGTATGATGGATAGCTGTATACTCGTATATTATTAAAATGAATTTCAGGTATACAATTCGTAACTAAAAAAATGTATGTTGTTAACAAGTTCCAATAACAAAAACGACCTTATGGCAGCACTGAATTATATATATATATAGTGAAGTTGCAGCTGGACGCAGGTAGACTTTATGAATTTAGGTAACTGAATATTTCACAAATAACTACTGTTAATTTGACGGAGCACATATTTTAACATTTTTTTTTTCCATCAAAGTTTTAAAAAGGGCCAAAAATAGGAATTTCGAAAAACAGGTGTATCCGCCAACTTTTACCAAAAAAAAAACAATTTTTTTTTGTTTCAATCCTAAATTAAATTATCTTTAATGCAAATCAAATCAAATTTATTATCAGCCACCCTAGCACAACAATTTTGGAAAAAATTATTAACAGTGCCAGTCACGTATGATACAATTAAAATTAAAGCTAAATGTTCTAAGAGTTCTAACACATAACATAAAGAGGGGAAGAAAAAAAAAGAAAATAAATAAATAAATAAAAGAGGAAAACAGGAAAGATAGGTGGAAAAGGAAATTACAATATTTTATTTTGTTTTGTTGTTTTTCCGACAGGGTGAATGATTGATGTATATTGGAACGATTTTTCGTCATCCCTTGTCAAATTTGGTTTTGAGACAAACCGGTTTCGGCGTTGTGCCATCATCAGTGTCGATTTTCGTTCTGATCTGTTGTGGTCGTTTGTCTTGTATTTATAGTAGGTAGCAGGTAACGTCAGCATGGGTGTCTGTTTGTGTACGTGTGTGCACGGGGGTGGTTTGCATCGATCGGTTTTTTTCTGCTTGACTGAGGCAGGTAAAAGTTGGTGATTTTTGTTGTTTGACCTTTTTTGCTTGTTTGTTGTTTTTGATCTTTTGCTGTTTTGTGCTTATTTGTCGGTGCGTGTGTGTTTTTTGTACCTGAGTGGTTGCTTTGTTTTTTGTAAACCAATTTTAAAGGTTCGAATATTGTGTCGGAAACAGTGTTTGTCTGTTCGTTTATTATTCTACCGTCGAATGTTTTTTGTTTGTAGATTTCCATGTTTTCGAGTACGTTCAGACGTCTGCCTTTTGCTTGTACATGTAGGACCTTGACTGTTTTTTTGATGTTTCCGGGGGGGCATTTATTCTCCGCCATGTGATTCGCAAAGTTGGACTCTGGTATGATGGTTGGATTCCGTATCTTTTTGTTGTAATCTCTAATTTGTTCTCTGAACCTCGTTCTTACTTGTCGTCCGGTTTGTCCTATGTAACTGTGCTGGCATTCACAAGTGAGCTTGTATACACCATGGCTGCTAAATGGATCTTCTGAGTTAGTTTTGGTTCTTAGCTTCCGTCCTAAATTGTTCGATGTTTTGAACGCTGTGTTGATGTTTTATTTTCTAAGGAAATTTGCTAATTTATATGTTGCCCTTCCAGTATATGTCATTGTCGTCCAGGTTTGTGTACTTTCATCTCCATTGTTTCTTTTATGTTGTCTAAGGTCTCTCCTGAGTTTATCTACTAGTGCTTTTTTATATCCGTTGTTTGTAGCGATGTTATATATTATTCCAAGCTCTCTTCTATATGCTTCTTGTGTAAGAGGTGTTCTTTCCAATCTTTGTACTAAGTGCCTTAGCGCTGCATTTTTATGTTGTTGTGGGTGGTTCGAGGTATTATGTATTATTGTGTCGGTGGCCGTTGGAGACCTTAGAGAACAAAAAAGAAACAATGGAGAAGAAAGTACACAAACCTGGACGACAATGACATATACTGGAAGGGCAACATATAAATTAGCAAATTTCCTTAGAAAATAAAACATCAACACAGCGTTCAAAACATCGAACAATTTAGGACGGAAGCTAAGAACCAAAACTAACTCAGAAGATCCATTTAGCAGCCATGGTGTATACAAGCTCACTTGTGAATGCCAGCACAGTTACATAGGACAAACCGGACGACAAGTAAGAACGAGGTTCAGAGAACAAATTAGAGATTACAACAAAAAGATACGGAATCCAACCATCATACCAGAGTCCAACTTTGCGAATCACATGGCGGAGAATAAATGCCCCCCCGGAAACATCAAAAAAACAGTCAAGGTCCTACATGTACAAGCAAAAGGCAGACGTCTGAACGTACTCGAAAACATGGAAATCTACAAACAAAAAACATTCGACGGTAGAATAATAAACGAACAGACAAACACTGTTTCCGACACAATATTCGAACCTTTAAAATTGGTTTACAAAAAACAAAGCAACCACTCAGGTACAAAAAACACACACGCACCGACAAATAAGCACAAAACAGCAAAAGATCAAAAACAACAAACAAGCAAAAAAGGTCAAACAACAAAAATCACCAACTTTTACCTGCCTCAGTCAAGCAGAAAAAAACCGATCGATGCAAACCACCCCCGTGCACACACGTACACAAACAGACACCCATGCTGACGTTACCTGCTACCTACTATAAATACAAGACAAACGACCACAACAGATCAGAACGAAAATCGACACTGATGATGACACAACGCCGGGATGACGAAAAATCGTTTCAATATACATCGAAATTACAATAATTGAATAACTTAAAGACTATAATAAGGAAATGAGGAAATGCATATACAATAGAGTTGGAATAATTAGCGATTATTGTAAAAATTATTAACTTCTTTTCTAAAAAGCAGTGGATCTGGATGGTAGTGAGTTCCAAAGACGAACCGCATTAATGAAAAATTGACGCTCGGATGTCAGAGTTCTGTGTTTAGTGTAAACAAGCAATGTAGACCTTGAAGAATGTAGAAACTGAAGCCTTTGATATAAATAGTTCGGTTCCTTTATATGAATTATTTTGTGTATGAACAGCAGAGCTCTGACTTTTAACAAATTGTCGAAAGAAATGTTTAACAATTTTTCAGCATACGCAGACACATGGTCAGATCGTCTTAGCCCAAATACATATCTGGCAATGTTGTTATAAATAACATTAAGCTTGCTTCTACATAAAGAGTCACAACTAGCATAAATTTCACAACCATACAGTAGCGTGGGTATCACGTACACTTTAGCAAGAAGAAGTCTGATGTGTAAAGGAGTGAAATACTGAGCTAGCCATAGTGTGCGGAGCATTCCATACACTTTGTCAATTGCACTAAAAATGTGATTATTTCATGTCAGAGTTTTGTTGAATACTAAACCGAGATTTTTCGCAGTATCAACATATTGTATAACAGAACCGCCCAGCATCACTTTATCCAGGTCTTGTGTATTGAAGGATTTTCTGCGAATGACAATACATTTAGATTTTTCAGGATTAATTGACAAACCATTTGCAGATGCCCATGCACCTACTCGCATCAGGTCGGAATTGAGTTCATTTAAACACGTACGAATACGATCAGGTGGACAGGACATATACAATTGGACATCGTCAGCATAAATGTGCACTTTGCAATGTTGCAGGGTATTAGGTAGGTCATTAACATATAGTACAAACAACAAAGGGCCCAGGATTGAACCTTGTGGAACACCCCTGAGCACAGGTACGAAATTAGGCGTTTTGTCTCCAGCACATACAGCCTGCGATCTGTCAAGTAGGTAAGACCTAATCAAAGCAGCGGCATGACAGGAGAAATTAAACAGGTTTTTCAGCTTGCAACATAAAAGCTCATGATCAACCGAGTCAAATGCCTTGTAATGGTCGAGAAGAGTAAGAAAAGCTAGACTATTACCATCAATTTCCATCCGAATGCTTTCGATTACTTCCAAAAGTGCCGAAATGCAACTTCGTTTCGGTCTGAAACCAGACTGATGGTCCGTGAGAAGTCGGTTTGCATGAACATATGACCTAATCTGTTTATGCATGATACGCTCCATAACTTTTGATAGAAAAGGCAAGATAGCAATGGGTCTGAATTCATTATTTTTCTTATGCACAGGAATAATCTTAGCGACTTTCCAGCACGGCGGAAAAACACAGGTCGTTAGAATAGAGTTTACTAGGTAGGTCACGTGAGGCAAAATCTTTGGCAGGGTAATTTTAAGAAACTTGGCACTGGTTCCATCAAAACCAATAGCGTTGGACTTGACAGAAAGGTTGGCTTCGACTACATCGCAGTCATCAACACCCACAAATTCAAGAGGACTGATGCCATCATTTACAAGGTCAGAATAACTATCGAGACGTACAGGAGGATTAGATACAGGCAAGGAAACAAAATTTACGTTCATTTCATCTAAATTAGAGAAAAGAGGATCTCTTTCCTTAGTCTTTCCTACGCTAATTGTCCTTTTAGTATTCCAAGTTTGGCGCGAGTTCATAGCAAGGCTAAACTTCTCATTGTAAAATAAAGTTTTCGCTCTTTTAATTGCCTTCGTTACAGTGATTCGGGCCGACTTAAATTGTTTTAATGTTTCAGCAGTGCGATACCTCTTCCAACGCGTATAAGCTTTATTGCGCATATAAATTAAATGTTCAAGATTGGCAGTGAACCAGGGCCTACTGCACCGATTAACTATTTTCGTTTTTAAAGGGACATAGCAATCAAAGAGCCAGCTAATTTTATCTTGTAGAAAGCATGTTTGTTCTTCAACAGAAACGAAATTCCGGATGAGGCCCCACTCCACCGACTCTAACGCAGCTGAGAGCGACTCATAATTAATTATATTAAAGTCACGATAGGTCACGGGGCCAGGTGGTCCTATTGGCCGGAAGTCATATATCATGAAAATTAAGTCGTGCTTCGAGAAACCAGAAGCAGATAATTGGTTGTAGTGGAGGGATTTTTGGAGGTCGCTTACAAAGTAAAGATCAAGGAGAGTGCTGCTAGTACGAGTGAAATGCGTAGGCAAGGAGGCGTTCACAGGATAGAGTCCAAGTGATTCCATACTTGGTTTAACCCGGTGTCTACAAGCAAATTGCTATTGAAATCACCGGCAATTATAATATTAGTGTAGCTGCAAAGGAGTGGCTGAATGAATTCAGTGAAATCCGAGAAGTTCACTTGACGATTGGGGCGATATGCGCATCCAATAAGAAGCTTATTAGGGTCTGAAAGTATCTCAATAAACACATATTCAACCGAATCACCCCCTCCAGAAATACAACGTAGTCTACAGGGCAGGCTATCTTTTACATAAACCGCAACACCACCACCATGACCCTCGCGATCAGCTCTGAACAATTGGTAACCACTTACTTTGAACAAACCGTTACTATGGCGAGACGTAAACCAAGTTTCGGATACACAAAGAACGTCAATTGAAGAATTTTCAAAAAAGTATCTAAATTCATCAATCTCTGGGCGTTTATATGAACTATTTTGAGCCCCATTGCCTGCTTACCAAGAACACGCAACATAGTATACGTAGAGTCTTTGGAACTCATAACGTTAAAATTTGACACAGCCATTAAAAGGACTTAAAAACAGTAACGTTGAATTCACACTGCTAGAAAACACTGACAATATTAAATATTTACTTAACGAGTAACATATTGAAATAAAGTACATGAGTAGATAAGAACAGAACATAGAAGAAAAGAAGTATATGCATAGATGGTTAAGATAGAAGTTATTGTTCATTCGGAGCAACCCGATGGTCGTCACAAGTGTTCTCTTCTTCACATTGCTATACAAGAAAACGACAACCGGCCACCTTATTTACTCACAAAACCATTTTAAATACAACGAAAAAGAAAAAAAATTTCAAATTTTTCCCAATATTGAAAATTGTTCAACTTTGAGCGGCTCTACCTGGTAAACTGTAATTTTCTGTGAAAAAACAGTTGTATATTCTTGATCCCTGGAAAATTCTCTATCAGAAACATGTATTAGATTTAGCGAACGCTTTCATGATTTTTTTGATTTTTTCATGCTTTAACGGTAGAGGCGCCACTGTGTGTATCCATTATTTTCCATTACAAGAAAGCAGTTGTGGATAAACTCAGAAGTAGCCATGGAACACAAAAAAGAGTAAACGTAGAGGAAAATCCAATGGTTTGGACGGCAATGACATACACTGGAAAAGCGACGTACAAATTAGCAAAGTTCTTTAAAAGATATAACATCAACACAGCATTCAGAACATCTAACAACGTCGGACAAAAACTAAGAACCGACACTTATTCTGATGACCTATTCAACAGACACGGAGTGTATAGGCTTACTTGTGAATGTCAATACAGCTACATAGGACGAACAGGAAGAAAAATAAGCACAAGATTCCGAGAGCATATCAGGGACTACAACAAAAAAACACGAAAACCCACCATAATACCAGAATTTAATTTCGCGAACCACATGTTTGAGAACAACTGCACCCCAGCTAACATAAAAACAACGGCTCGAATACTTCCCGTACAAGGAAAAGGCCGGCGGCTTAATGTACTTGAGAACATGGAGATATACAAGTTAAAAACATTTGACGGCAGGATCATAAACGAACAAACCAACACTATCTCTGACGAAATATTTGAACCCTTAAAACTAGTTTACAAAAAACAGCACAAGCCAGCAGGTACAGCAACCAAACACGTAACAATGAACAAGCAAAAACGAAATATGAACCAAACTGCAAAAATCACCGATTTCTACCTACCTCAACCTACCGCTTAGCTAACAAGCGGTATGTCTACATACCTACAAAAACAACCCTTGGGACAGATAACAATTCGGACGTATCAATACCGCGCACACGCACACGCATATTAACGTTACCTACCACGACCACATAGATTGACATTACCTGCCACAGCACCCACGGACTATAAAAACAACGCAGCGGATAGACACAGACCAGAACGAAACTAGGCATTGAAAATGGCAGAACGCCGAAACCGGTTTGTCACAAAACCAAACTTGACAAGGGATGACGGAAAATCGTTCCAACAAAAATCAGCTTACTACCCTGTCGGAAGATCAACACAACAAAATAAAACCATTCATACATATATAATTGAATGCTTGAATGAATGTAGTATGTCGTATTTTTTAATTTTCACAGTTTTATTCTTGGAATATATGTAGATATTTTGTTTGCATACAAGATGTCTGTGGTTTCCTTGAAAATAAATGAAGTATATATTCGATAAAGGTTCAAATGGCCATACATTTGTGTGAAAATGTGAAGCTTTAGACACAATCGTCTCGAAAACTAAATTTTGCGACATAGCCCTTTATCCGCTGAAGGACGGAAGAATTGCGAAAATCAATAAATTGACTTATTTTAGAAGAAATATATCACAGGACCGACAAATTTGCAAGTTATATCAACGACCGATGTCGCATTATGTTCCTACAAATAAATCCTGCGCACCAGGCGACCATAAAATATGCGCACACAGCTTCTTATCTTCTGCTGAACTTTTTGGCAGGCGACATATGTTTATATGCATATTTTTTTTATAAATGTGTACATATGCATGTGAATTGTTTGTACGATTGATATTTCGTTAACAAGAGGCATGCGGCAGGCGGCAGGAGTGAATTTAAATTTTTTATAGAAATTGCAAGTGCGAACCAATTAAATGTCAAACGCACTATCATAGATTGAAAATCGATATTCCTTTGACCTGCATAAGTGTAAACAAGAAAGCATGTCATTCACCTAGGATCATTTCATCCACGAACGTTTGTTTACATATTTTTATTAGATCAGCGCCATTCGTTTTTGCCACGAAATCTTATGCACAAAGCGAATTCATTAATATTTGATGAAGCTTTCAAGTAAGAAAAATAGTGTGAGGCGTGTGGTAAACTCCTGAAATATGTTCTTCTGGAGCTAACTCGCTGAAAATCGCTCAAAGTAGCGTGTTCTCCATTCTTATAGATTTATGTTCTTTGTTATATGCGCGATTACATTGGCGTGCAACTCTCGCCATTGTCTCGTCTTTTAAACTCTACCCTTCTTAACTGCTAATTTTTGATCTACCAGAAGGACGCTTCGATATTCCTTCGATAAGTTTGCAGGTTGCCGCCAGTCTTCGTTTTGGTACTTTTTAAGAAGGTTACCGTCTATTGATATGCCTATCACTACAATGCTACATACATATAGAAACACTACTTCGAATTCCAGAGCAGCTAGAAGGGCCAAACCAATCACTAACTGCTCAAAAGCCGGAACAGCCGAGTCGAAGACCTGCACGAGTACGAAATAAACCAGCACATCTCCGCGAGTACGACTTAACATTACTTCCTATTAGCGCGGGAGAGTGTCATAACCTTCAGTATATGCAGTCAGCATTAGGGGTGTTCCCCGGCCGGGAACTAACATAACTATAATTGTCTCACATTTGTGTATCGATGACTTGTATCAACACTATGGAATAAGTTGTAATTTTAATAAAGTAAGAAATAGATTACAAGACATAAAAGCGATCGATTAGAGAATGATTGGTAAATGAATGCAAGTCATTAACGATCGCCAGTCGACGCAGTTGATGAGGCATGCGCTGACGATGGTAAAATCTGGCGAACTGGTACAATTTATCGTCTATTTGCTCGGTCTCCCTACCATCAACCTGTAGGCTCGAGTGGTCGTGGTGTACGTTGAAGTCTCAGAGAATTACACGAATCTCTGTGTGTAACGTACCAATGTCAGGGTGATAATCTCAGGTGACAGGAGGTATTTATGTATTAATTATCTCGGTATCGGTATCGTCGAACCGGACAACAATAACTTAACGTTCTAGGGTGTTGTCCCTTGACGTCCGATTGAAATAGACGATAGTGCACGGATTGATGGCTAATGAACGCAAGTCCTCTCACATGATCATATCGGTGGATATATACAGGGCTGACGCTCGGCGTTGCTCGTATCTGCCCCGTTTCGAAGAGAGTAGGCGTGTTGAGCGGCCGTTGAGTTGAAACAACGCTGCTAGTCGTGAAGACTGTGCTACAATTTAGCTGGGTGGTGTCATTGGGCGCAAACAACAGAGGGCAACGAATGTACCAAAGAAAGTACGGCGTGGGTAAATACGATGGTTAAGCCCTGAACATCCGGATTTGCGTAGCTATTTCTTACACGTGACGAATTAAGCAGAATACGAAATACAAATACAAACATAACATAGAACCAACTTCAGTCTGATCCATCCCTATTAAAGCTGCCAGGTTCCTGCAAAATTTTTTCAAACTTCTCAATTAAGCACACTTTTTAACAGCGAATTCATTATGAATAAAGATTCTGGGTCTTGTCGTGAAACACTTTTACAACAAATAATTATTTAAAGGTGTTTGATCGCCCCAGGGATATTCTTTTGAAGCGCGGCCGAAGGTTTCCTAAGGAGAAAGCTTAAAAGACGAATTATTCACGTTAGTAATCTGTTTCGTGTGCTTATATTTGCTTAAAACAGCATATACGAGTATAGCACATCAAACGCTGCAACGGAGCGTTTATTTAGCCTCATGTTCAATAGTTGAACTATGCTCGGAAAATGTCGAATGTGAATTACAAGTTAAAACCAAAAATTTACTGCTCACAGGTTTTACGATTTTTTAGGAACTGCACTTCATTTGTACTGATTTCATGGTAAAGTACTGATTTTTGATTTTTGTTGGAACGATTTTCCGTCATCCCTTGTCAAGTTTGGTTTTGTGACAAACCGGTTTCGGCGTTCTGGCATTTTCAATGCCTAGCTTCGTTCTGGTCTGTGTCTATCCGCTGCGTTGTTTTTATAGTCCGTGGGTGCTGTGGCAGGTAATGTCAGTCTATGTTTTCGCGGTAGGTAACGTTAATATGCGCGTGTGTGTGCGCGGTATTGATACGTCCGAATTGTTATCTGTCCCAAGGGTTGTTTTTGTAGGTATGTAGACATACCGCTTGTTAGCTAAGCGGTAGGTTGATTTAGGTAGAAATCGGTGATTTTTGCAGTTTGGTTCATATTTCGTTTTTGCTTGTTCATTGTTACGTGTTTGGTTGCTGTACCTGCTGGCTTGTGCTGTTTTTTGTAAACTAGTTTTAAGGGTTCAAATATTTCGTCAGAGATAGTGTTGGTTTGTTCGTTTATGATCCTGCCGTCAAATGTTTTTAACTTGTATATCTCCATGTTCTCAAGTACATTGAGCCGCCGGCCTTTTCCTTGTACGTGAAGTATTCGAGCCGTTGTTTTTATGTTAGCTGGGGGGCAGTTGTTTTCAAACATGTGGTTCGCGAAATTAGATTCTGGTATTATGGTGGGTTTTCGTGTTTTTTTGTTGTAGTCCCTGATATGTTCTCGGAATCTTGTGTTTATTTTCCTTCCTGTTTGTCCTATGTAGCTGTATTGACATTCACAAGTAAGCCTACACACTCCGTGTCTGTTGAATGGGTCATCAGAATTAGTGTCGGTTCTTAGTTTTTGTCCGACGTTGTTGGATGTTCTGAATGCTGTGTTAATGTTATATCTTTTAAAGAACTTTGCTAATTTGTACGTCGCTTTTCCAGTGTATGTCATTGCCGTCCAAACCATTGGATTTTCCTCTACGTTTACTCTTTTTTGTGTTCCATGGCTACTTCTGAGTTTATCCACAAGTGCTTTCTTGTATCCATTATTTGCCGCTATGTTATATATTGTATTAAGCTCTCTCCAGTATGCTTCCTGTGTGAGCGGCGTTCTCTGAAGCCTATCCACTAAGTGACTCAATGCTGCATTTTTGTGCTGTTGCGGATGGTTTGATGTAGAGTGTATAATGGTGTCCGTGGCAGTCGGTTTTCTATAAATCCCGTAGTTGAACCTATTTGTTATTTTGTCAATCCCTATAGTTAGCTCCAGGTAGTTCATTATTCCATCTTTTTCTACTTCCATTGTGAACTCTATGTTGCCTGTTGAGGAACTCTAGTATTTGCTTTTCGTTATCGTCATTTAGGATGCAGATGATGTCATCCACGTATCTAGCGTAGAATGCCACGCCTAACTTGGTTTTTAACTCCTGTATATATTTTCCTTCCAAGTTTTGCATGAATGTTTCCATGAGAATGGCCGATGTTGGGTTACCCATTCCTAGTCCGTTTGTCTGTCTATATATTTTGTTGTTGAACCGGAAATAGTTTTGCCGCAGCGTTGTTCTTAGCGCGTTGGTAATTTGCGGAGTTTTTACCTTATCTTCAGTTTTGTCCAGTAGTGTTTTGTTGACTATATCCATTGTATCTGTTAGTGGTATTGACGGGTATAAGTCCTTTATGTCAAAGGATACGAGTTTACTGCTCCTTGTGAGTTTAACGGTCTCAAGTCTTTGTAGTAGTTCTATCGTATTGCTTATTGTGTATTCGTGCCCTAGTTTCAGAGTGTCCTTTAAAATCGTTTTTAGATGTTTCGACAGTTTATAACCCGGCGCGGACTTAAAATTAATTATAGGTCTCATCGGCGTATCCTGCTTGTGGATTTTAGGTAACGCAATGAGTGGAGGAGCAGATGGATTCATTTGTGTTAGGGTATATGCCATCCTCTCGTCTATTATTTTGGTAGCATTTTTTATAACCTCTTTAACTTCGGTCTGGTATTTATCCGTGGGGTTATCCCTAATAATGCGGCATTTCATTTCCTCGATGAGCTTCTCTGTCTTTGCTATATATTCATCCTTGCTGATTAGCACCGTTGTGTTTCCTTTGTCTGCCTTCGTTGTGACGATGTTGTTATTTTTTAGCTTTCGTTGTAGCCTTTTCAATATTTTCAGCTCCTTATTTCCTTTTTGTGCTTCCTGGGCTCTTACTTCCTTGCTTATGATTTCTCTGCACATGTGCCTTGCGTGCTCCTGTTCCTCATATGGAAGAAGCGATATTGCAACCTCTGCATCTACTATCGCTTGCTCAGTTCTTTTTGCTTCATTGCTATCCGCGATGTTGTGCTTCAGGCCCTTCCCTAGAAGTTGCGCTTCTTCGTTGCTAATGGCCACTGTTGTTAGGTTTACGAACCTTTTGTTAAATTCGTGTGTTTGTTGACTGTTACTGTGATCGCGTCGGCCCGTTAACTAGTCCAATTTTCGGTTCATTTTTTCATATTTGCGTTGTAGTTCGCGTTTGATTCCCGTCTTTATGTGGTCGAAGCAGTCCATCAATGCAGTCGTGGGCAAGAGTCCGGACAATTGCAGATGTATCCTCAGTAGTTCGGTGTTTATCTTGTCTTTCTTAGCGTATAGGCTTTGTAATTCGAACTTTAAAAAGTCCTTTTCCGCCTTCCTGGTCGTTCTCCTACTTGCTTGGGTGTTGGTTTTTATTTTTATTCGCGCAAATTTCGGTGTAACATTCAATTCTAAACATTGCTTGTTGAACCAAATATTTGCCTTAGTCGTATGCATTTTTCGCAGTTTCCGTTCGTATTTCGTTAGTAGTCCATCCGTGTTTAAATTAAAAGCCTGACAGGCGGTAAGTGATTTATTTTGTTGTGTTGATCTTCCGACAGGGTAGTAAGCTGATTTTTGTTGGAACGATTTTCCGTCATCCCTTGTCAAGTTTGGTTTTGTGACAAACCGGTTTCGGCGTTCTGCCATTTTCAATGCCTAGTTTCGTTCTGGTCTGTGTCTATCCGCTGCGTTGTTTTTATAGTCCGTGGGTGCTGTGGCAGGTAATGTCAGTCTATGTTTTCGTGGTAGGTAACGTTAATATGCGTGTGCGTGTGCGCGGTATTGATACGTCCGAATTGTTATCTGTCCCAGGGGTTGTTTTTGTAGGTATGTAGACATACCGCTTGTTAGCTAAGCGGTAGGTTGATGTAGGTAGAAATCGGTGATTTTTGCAGTTTGGTTCATATTTCGTTTTTGCTTGTTCATTGTTACGTGTTTGGTTGCTGTACCTGCTGGCTTGTGCTGTTTTTTGTAAACTAGTTTTAAGGGTTCAAATATTTCGTCAGAGATAGTGTTGGTTTGTTCGTTTATGATCCTGCCGTCAAATGTTTTTAACTTGTATATCTCCATGTTCTCAAGTACTGATCCTTCTGAATTCTGTATTGCGAATAAAAGCTGACTCGAACGACTCGTCTCTAGACGATTTCGTCTGGCAAACGTATTCTCTAATAATTTCGTTCGCTCTTTACGTTATGGGAGGCGAAAGAATTGGTCAAATGGTGTGTTGGCATATCTGATTTATATAAGAACCAGTTAAGTTTTTCCAATTTATTTTACAAAATTAAAAAATTCTGGGATCACTTATTTGATTTGTTGATATCCATGTTTGTAAACATTTCACAAAAATAAATAAAATATTTTACACGTCAAATTTTCTTGTTTAAGTTTATTATCAAACTGTGGTGGGTGAATGTTGATTCTCTGATAGGTCTACCTAAGCTACCTGCAGTATGAAATAGTAAAATAAATAGTATGAAACTTTAACTACTAAAATAGTGTGATTAGCCTCGAACGGCTTCTGAAACACGAGTGATTTAAAGGTATAACGTGCTCAAGTCTGAATTCTTGACCATCGTTCAGCATGATGACCTTTATGGCACAACAGTCACCCTTTCTCAACTTTCCACCCCATCTATTACCAACATTTTTACTTTCACGTCGTCACAATGTTTAGCCTTTAGAAAAACAAGACGTCGAAAATGCGGTTTTAGCTATAACTATGAAAATAATTCGAATTTCGAATAACTTGACCAAACGTATTTTTGTCATTGTTAGTTCACACAGACAAGTTTCAGAAAGAAAGTCGAACTTCAAAAAAAGGGGCCCACTTCACACATATGCTTAAGGCTGAAGCCCTTCGTCGACCAGATTATCACGATACTCTAAATTGCTATTTTTTAGACCTTAACCCCTTTGCCGGATCCAAAGCTCATTTTGACAATGCTTATAGGACTACGGCAAAGGTCCAACAATACTACCTCTTTAAAAACAAACGTTTATATAATATAGAATGATATGTAACTGCGTTTGATTGTATTTTAAAGTGAGCGCCATGTTAAAAAGTTATAGGATGAATTTGAGGTCATAATTTCCCTGCTAGAGCATGCTGATGGATACTCCAATACTTTTACAACATTTTTGACAATGCCGATAACTTCGGACGTGTTTTAGCAGTTGTCTCCTAAAGGAAACAATGACCCAATTTTTCAAATTAAAATAGCTGAAGCCTATCTGAGAAAGAATCTCCAAAATGTACAGGTATTTGTGAAAGTACATAGATTATGATTCTGTCTTTGACGAGTTCGTAATGCTTACAGGTTTCATTCCTACAGTAAAAGAAAAATCCGTAAAATAGAAGGTATACCTTAATAGAGGTAACTATCCTAATTTTTATAAAATTTGTGATTTCATATTTTTCATAGCACATCCAACGCTGAAACGGAGCGTTTATTTAGCCTCATGTTCAATAGTTGAACTATGCTTGGGAAATGTCGAATGTGAATTACAAGTTAAAACCAATTACAAATTTACTGCTCACAGGTTTTATGATTTTTTAGGAACTGCACTTCATTCACACTGATTTCATGGTAAAGTACTGATTTTTACTGATTTCACTGGTGTCGTACTGATTTTTTCGCATATACATATGTACTAATTTTTGGTCATAAGTATCTGTCAGTCCTACCCTAAGTAGGTATGCCTGTCATAAGAGGCGACTAAAATCTACATCTACCCCGGTTACGGGGTCAACTAAATCGTTCCACAGTGGTCTGAAGTGCATATCTAGCGCGAATTAAATAAAAAATTTACAAGTGGTATATTAATTTTTTTGTGAGCTCCACTAATAGTCGAAAGGGTATGCAATATAAAAAAGAAAGAATTCTGTGTTTTTATATGAATAAAAATCGTGCTCAAAAGGTGTGTACCCGTAAAGTCGCCGGGCGGTTTGTTTATATAAAGCCTGCTTTTCTTGTAAAACTGTATTTTTTTTAAGTGTTTGAGGTTATAAAAAATGCACGTGTTGGAAATGTTAAAAAAAAATAACAACCTTTTAGCTATACTCATGAACATAAATGAGAACTTTCTTCGACTATAATTTTCACAATTTTTTTTTTCAGGATGCCCTCAGGCAACTACCCGTATGAGTCGCTGAAGGTTAAAAATTGTACTTGGAAAGACTGCTGTAGTGGCTTACAAAGCATAATATAAATTCAAATAACTGTGAGAAAATATTAGAGAATTTTGTTAGAAGTATGGAAAAACGGTGGAAAAGTGCAAAAACAAGTTCATTACGTTTTCTCAAAACTAATAAGGATTGGTTAGTATCTAACATTTCACTACCTGTAGAACGTGAGGAATTTCAGCCTGGGCATTGAAAGTACGGAAGACCTACCAAAAATTTAAGTGAAAGTGGAACTAGGGCGAAGCAAGAAAAAGCAACAGCGCTCACCTCAGTCTGTAACACTGAAGAACTTTCTCTCGCTTTGCAGGCGAGCTTACGAAAAAGAGAACAAAGAATGCAGCCACAATTGTTGAAAAAGTTACTGCTACTAATTTCCCGAAATTTGACCGAAAAAATACAAGATGGCAAAAAGCTCCAAAAAATTAACCAAACGTGCAGTTTTAAATCCTAATCTGTCGTTGATTATTACTAGAAAATCTAGTTTATCGACATATTTAGCATACAGAAAAGCTTATTTATTTTATACAGAATGTGGTATTGAAGGAAATTACTCGATAAATAAAAAAAGGCGGGAAGCGATAACTGAAGCCACTTTGTGACCTGGACGCAATATTCATGATCATTCGCAAAATGGGAGAGTCTGAGTTAACATTTTTAGATTCCCGCGCGAATTGCATAAAAAATTCATATGTGGCATGGCGGGAGTCCCCGTAATTTGTTCACCCCATTTCAAAAAATTATTCATTTGTATGAAAAAATTAATTGATTCTCTCACCCACCCGCTAAAATGATTGAAGCCGCATGTGTTAGGAGAGCATGTCGGGTTTAAATCAGAGCCATGTTTGAAAGACTCCTTTTAGATCTTTAGATGTAATAAAACATCTTCCAGGTTTAAATTACGAGCATGGATTGAGTTACTTGAATATGATTGATACAGGTATTTGTTGGATAACAAGACTTGAAGAATTAAGCCAAGAAATTCGCAATCTCCAGATTGTCGCTAGATTATCTGCCATATAAACTGATCCTTCGGAAACAAACTTCGGGGTACATTTTGAAGCTCACTTTATAAATCGCCACATTGATAATTTTTTACTTTTCGTAGTTCTTTATTTTATTTTATTTATTTTTCATTATAAATATGCAAAATTATAAAATTTCTCTCACGTAGTTAAATGTGTATTTTTCAATAATATTATAGTAGGAATGATTAAAATATAGCATTAAGTGAAAATGTACATGAGTAGATATATATTTGATTTTAAGCTTTCTTCTCTTCTTCAATAACTTCCTTCGTAGGCAGAGGATTTTTCTCGCAAGTTTCGGTGTGCTTCAACTTTTTGGAATCAAAATTTTCAATACCAGCAATAAGTTGATTTTTCTCCTTCTCCTGTTCGATGGCTGAAAATAAAAAAATTAAGTTAGATTATTATGACTAACGGAACTACAGTTGTGATCTAATATCTAAACTTAAAGCTTTTGGAGTTATTGGGAATTCTGTATTGCGAATGAAAGCTGACTCGAACGACTCGTCTCTAGACGATTTCGTCTGGCAAACGTATTCTCTAATAATTTCGTTCGCTCTTTACGTTATGGGAGGCGAAAGAATTGGTCAAATGGTGTGTTGGCATATCTGATTTATATAAGAACCAGTTAAGTTTTTCCAATTTATTTTACAAAATTAAAAAATTCTGGGATCACTTATTTGGTTTGTTGATATCCATGTTTGTAAACATTTCACAAAAATAAATAAAATATTTTACACGTCAAATTTTCTTGTTTAAGTTTATTATCAAACTGTGATGGGTGAATGTTGATTCTCTGATAGGCCTACCTAAGCTATCTGCAGTATGAAATAGTAAAATAAATAGTATGAAACTTTAACTACTAAAATAGTGTGATTAGCCTCGAACGGCTTGTGAAACACGAGTGATTTAAAGGTATAACGTGCTCAAGTCTGAATTCTTGACCGTCGTTCAGCATGATGACATTTATGGCACAACAGTCACCCTTTCTCAACTTTCCACCCCATCTATTACCAACATTTTTACTTTCACGTCGTCACAATGTTTAGCCTTTAGAAAAACAAGAAGGGGCCCACTTCACACATATGCTTAAGGCTGAAGCCCTTCGTCGACCAGATTATCACGATACTCTAAATTGCTATTATTTAGACCTTAACCCCTTTGCCGGATCCAAAGCTCATTTTGACAATGCTTATAGGACTACGGCAAAGGTCCAACAATACTACCTCTTTGAAAACAAACGTTTATATAATATAGAATATGTTTACACAAAGAAATGCTAAATAAACCTGACGACTGCTCCAATATGTTTCACGCAACAACAAAACGCCGACTTTATTTACATGTTGATCATAACCGATTCTGTAACTGCGTTTGATTGTATTTTAAAGTGAGCGCCATGTTAAAAAGTTATTGGATGAATTTGAGGTCATAATTTCCCTGCTAGAGCATGCTGATGGATACTCCAATACTTTTACAACATTTTTGACAATGCCACTACAATTACAAATAATTTTCTTCCGTTGATTTGACAGTTCATCATAATCAGAAAATCGCGGTAATTTTAGAACGCAGACGTGGAATTTTTCTAAAACTATACAAAAAATTTATAAAATATGATCTCGGTGCATGTGGTGATAATAAGCGAAACGATTACATGTCCTCATCATCATATATAGATGCCTCAGAGGTAAGTGCACATGCTGATGAGGGCTTGGATTCTAGTGGAAATGTGAACTTAAGGGAACTGATAAGAGTTTGGGCAACTGGCTATAAAGTGCCCCATAATAAATATCTTCTGTAGCTTATACGCACCACACTTTACAATACTACCATTCTCGCACAGCTTAAATACTTGGAAGTACAACTCCACAATGTTTACAAATGTCACAACTGCATTTATATTTTATAAAATTTATTGTTGATCACATTTGCTCAGCATTCCGTAAACTATATACAGCTATGGTAAGTAGATAAACGGTTGTATATTATTCACATTTTATATTAAGCTTCCTTCTTCTTTCTTTAAATGGTCATCTAACCGCCTGGGCGATCTCATATCCGAGGCTTTGTTGTTGAATTTCATTGGAACGTTGTTTTATGTGGTGGGTCCCAAACTAAACGCACAACCCGTTTCACGCTTTACGTTTATTTTATTACAGTACAAGTAGTGGGCTTAACCGAAAAAGTGGGTGATAGCGCCGCCGAAGAACTCAAGCTTATACAACATGGCAATACGGCGCGTACATGTGGCCTATTCGAATTCATCACTATTAGCACTTAAAGAATGTATACGAGCTTTGGGTAAACAATCGGCACATTTGCGTTTCCATGTATCGAAACAATATTACAAATAATTGATTGCTCCGTCTTTTTCGGTTTCCATTGTGAATTTTATGTTCCCGTGCTGCTTGTTGAGGTACTCCAGTACTTGCTCTTCGTTGTTGGTAGTTAAAACGCATATGATATCATCCACTACATACATGATATCATTAACTACCAACTCCGAAAAAGACGGAGCAATCAATTATCTGGACCTCACAATAAGTATTGATAAAGCTAGCAATAAATTCAACTACGACATATATAGGAAACCAACGGCCACCGACACAATAGTACATAATACCTCTAACCACCCACAACAACATAAAAATGCAGCGCTAAGGCACTTAGTACAAAGATTGGAAAGAACACCTCTTACACAAGAAGCATATAGAAGAGAGCTTGGAATAATATATAACATCGCTACAAACAACGGATATAAAAAAGCACTAGTAGATAAACTCAGGAGAGACCTTAGAGAACAAAAAAGAAACAATGGAGAAGAAAGTACACAAACCTGGACGACAATGACATATACTGGAAGGGCAACATATAAATTAGCAAATTTCCTTAGAAAATACAACATCAACACAGCGTTCAAAACATCGAACAATTTAGGACGGAAGCTAAGAACCAAAACTAACTCAGAAGATCCATTTAGCGGCCATGGTGTATACAAGCTCACTTGTGAATGCCAGCACAGTTACATAGGACAAACCGGACGACAAGTAAGAACGAGGTTCAGAGAACACATTAGAGATTACAACAAAAAGATACGGAATCCAACCATCATACCAGAGTCCAACTTTGCGAATCACATGGCGGAGAATAAATGCCCCCCGGAAACATCAAAAAAACAGTCAAGGTCCTACATGTACAAGCAAAAGGCAGACGTCTGAACGTACTCGAAAACATGGAAATCTACAAACAAAAAACATTCGACGGTAGAATAATAAACGAACAGACAAACACTGTTTCCGACACAATATTCGAACCTTTAAAATTGGTTTACAAAAAACAAAGCAACCACTCAGGTACAACAAACACACACGCACCGACAAATAAGCACAAAACAGCAAAAGATCAAAAACAACAAACAAGCAAAAAAGGTCAAACAACAAAAATCACCAACTTTTACCTGCCTCAGTCAGGCACAAAAAAAACCGATCGATGCAAACCACCCCCGTTTCTGAATGTACACACACAACACATGCACACACGTACACAAACAGACACCCATGCTGACGTTACCTGCTACCTACTATAAATACAAGACAAACGACCACAACAGATCAGAACGAAAATCGACACTGATGATGGCACAACGCCGAAACCGGTTTGTCTCAAAACCAAATTTGACAAGGGATGACGAAAAATCGTTCCAATATACATCAAGTATTTATTGCTTTATATATTAGAATCATCTATATCGCATACCCTTACTAACTCCGATTTTTATTACTTGACGGTATTCATTAACAAAAACTTTTCTTTCTACACAGGAGCACATGTCCGATGAGTTGCTTGTGCAACACGCAGCCATCTCCGATTTACAACAAACCGAAGAAAGGGTAGTTGGGCAACATCGTTTAGTAAATGATTTTCTACAACAACAACAACAACAACATGATCAGGATGCATATTGAAAACAGGTCGAAGCGCCTTTCACACAACTTGCTGAACTTGCAACTGGTTATCAAGACTTGATGGCTGATGGCCAAAGAGATGTTGTCGTGCACGATGAAACACACTGGCGGCAAGCGCTAAACGAACGTGTACAAAACAAAAAAATATGTGTACAAAACAATGCACAGTATACAAGAACAAGCCACACATAATTATATATATATTAATAAATGATGTTCAACAACAACATGTAGGCGCATCAATTTAATAATTATAAAGAAGAAAATAAACAAGAAGTACTCCTTAAACTAACGCACTCAAATTAACATATAATTATTGTTGATCACATTTAACAGCTAGAACTACAAGATTCTACATTCCATATCGCTCATACAAGTTTCACTCGATATATTATATATTCTATTATTATATTTAATAAAATTAATTAAACAACGTGTATGCGCTACTTTAACACAATGCCACATATATTATCAAAATGTATTATATAAATGTATTACCTTAGTACATAGTGCGTTCTACAATTAATATTATATTAATAAAATTAATTAAAAGTACATATTTAAATAAATATGTGAATGAATTTTAAATCAGGTCTAATTTTATTTATACAGGCGTGATAGGTTTCTGCTTCAGCTTTATTTACTCAAAGCTGACTGATATCTATAACAGGGTTGAGTGAAAAGCGGGCAGTCAAAGACAAGGACAGTCTTATCCAAAACTTCATTAGTAAGAGCGAAACAATACACGTATACGAATTGTTTATACAGTTTTGTCATGTTGCTCTGATGGAAATTTTGCTCTACAGGCTGACATATATTTCCATCAGCCATATCTGTCAATTGATTCCTCAATTGACTGATACATATCTAGCAGGGTTGTTTTTCCAAATTTTATTTTATTGTTCGAATTTTATTTTTATGACAAACGACTATGACAGCTTAACCATAAAGCTGCACCCACAATAAAGAAACGCCGCGGAAAAAACGCTGGGAATAATATAGTAAGATTATAAAAATTCTATACATATACATTTGTGGAAATAGGGAATGATCTTGCACCACTTTGTTTTAATACAGAGCATGGAATATTTATGTACACTTGTGCTCATATAATTAAGCCATACGATCGGAAAAGTATGCAAGTTCTCTTTCGCAATTTTTTATCAGAAATCCCGAATTAAAGTTTACAAAAATATTAACGGAAATGCATTTCAATAGAATTTGTTGTTGGAATTAAAATGTTGGGACATAAAAAGATGTAACCTTCCTAGGTACGAAATTTCTGCTCATATAATTAAGCCATCTGTGAAAAACCACAATTAATGCCAAAAAATTTTTGTTTTTTTCTCAAAATATACCTTATTTCAACTAATACTTAGTTGGAGAACCATTTTTGAAGATTACTTCCTTTCAGCGGTTATACATGGTAGCCACAAGTGGGCTACATTGGGCATTTTTCCCATTCTTTCTTTATGAATTCCCATAAACCAGTCTTATTTCGGGGTTTTCTTCCCGCGACTGGCCTTTCGATAATGCCTCATAGATGTTCTATGGGGTTTAAGTCCGGACTTTGCGCGGGACACTCGAGAAATTTGATACTGTTGGTTCTAAGCCAGCTCTTAACAACCCTAGAATTCTGTTTGGGGTCGTTATCTTATTGGAAAACCAAAGAAAGCGATATATTTCCAGAGTAATTTCCTTTTGAGTGGTCCGCTATAATATCTCCGTACATTTCGCCCGTAGTTTTCTCTTCAGATAGGGTGAAGCATCCCCATGCCATCACGGATGAGCCACCATGTTTAACGGTTTTTTTGTGAACTGGGGTTCAGTTCCTGTAACGGCGGATGTCTGACATAAGGTCTACTATTATTTTCAAACACATGAAACTTACTCGATACGATTCAATTTAATAATTTTCCATATTTTTGGTGATACTTTCTAGCAAAGTCTAGCCTCCGGTTGATGTTTTGTTAGAAACATTTTGGTAACGTCGTGCGATACGTCTATTCAAGGATATTTCCGCCTATCGCCGGAGGACTGTTTTGGACGATATTTTTATATTATAACACTGTTGTATATATGCCCGTATTTCCGTGTTTGTCTTAAAAGGATCCAGTATACCCGAGTGAACTATTAGATCGTCGGTTGGGGTCGTGTTTCTTGGTCATTTTCGGGGTACATCGGCAAAAGTTTTGTGTTTTTGATAAAACTGTATTGCGTTTCACATTCTTCCTCTAGAAAAACTTAAAACTTCTGTTACTTTACACACTTTTCTTACACTTTTGGAAACTCTCCCATATATTTCTCTCGTATGCAGTTAAACTTCTGTTTTTGGCCATTTGCTTAATTTTTTTGAAATAATCTCCTTAAGAACAGTTTAATTGATTAAACTTTAATTTTTTTGGAGTAAGTGACCTCATCTTTTCTGCAGATCACAGTATTTTCTAAAATGGCTTAATGATGTGAGCACGGAAAAACCAATGAAGAGCGAAAAAACTTTAAAATTTTCGCAAACGACAAAATTAAACGGGATTTCGTGTACCTCTGTAGACGTTGCAAAGATAATAAAATATTTTTGCACGTAAGAGATTAAAATTGCAAAATAACTTGATACCACGAGTAGTTGTAGACTGTTTGTAGTATACTCTAAACTACAGTATCGATACTGTAGTATCTATACCACATGTGTATCATAGGTATTAAACAAAAATACTTCTCTATTAAAAAATAACAATTAATAATTAAACTTCAGCCACTGAAATATAACAATAAATCGCAGGACAGCTTCAAGCAAAACCCCGTGACTGGCTGGCTTTGACAGAATCTGCTCCCGGTTTCAATCACGGTAGCAATAATCGGAATTACGTATTGGCTTCGTCAATATATACCAATGAATCTGTGTATTGTGTTATTAAATGATAGAGGAATGCAGATGCAAATTTAAATTTATAACACAAACAAATACGTGCAGACTAAAAAAATTATTAATTGATATTAGAGGAAAAATTACAACGATATGCACAGCGATGGTATGGGATGACATGTTTCGAAGTGCCCAACTTCTCATCAGACCCCTTCTCGGACACTGAGATACGAACCCAAGTGTCTGCACCAAAGCCGCTGTTAGAGTACTCTAACAACTAAGCTATGATGCCCTATAGCGTCACGATGCATTTTTGCTCTAATGTGCCATTTGCTTTATTACTTTTATACATTCTTTGGTACATATATTTTATATGTCAACTCAAGGAAAGTGGAATATTTTTAGGCGTGTTCACAGAACAGTTTTAGATACAGAAGGGCTTTTTTGCATATCAACACTTCCGTGTTATTTGTTACCAAAGAATGTATAAAAGGAATAAAGCAAATGGCCCATTAGAGGAAAAACCATATTTAGCGACCCCTTACCAATTTGTTCAATCTATCACTAAAGTGTGGTGTTTTTCCAACTGCGTGGAAAGAATCGTTTCTTCTACCGCTGCATAAAAGCGGGAGTAGGTCTTCTATAGAAAACTATCGTGGCATCGCAAAGCTTTCTGCCATCCCAAAATTGTTTGAAGCTATTGTTACAAATCAACTTACGGGTCCGATCTCTACTTTGATAGCTGACTGCCAACACGGGTTCAGTAAGGGAAAGTCCACAGTTACGAATTTACTTGAGTTTACCAGTCATGTCTCAAATTGCTTTAGAAAAAATGTGCACACCGACCTTATTTATACGGATTTCAGCAAAGCTTTTGACAAAGTCTGCCACTCATTACTTATTCATAAATTCGATCAGTTGGGCTTCCAACCGGGTCTCAATCGCTGGATCTCTTCTTACCTTAGTGACAGGACACAAAGAGTAATGTTTAAAAATTTAGTATCCGATGTCATTTATGTCTCTTCGGGGGTTCCTCAAGGAAGCCATCTTGGCCCGATTCTGTTCTTGTTGTTTATAAATGATATTTCTACAATAATAAAATTTTCAAAAATGTTAATGTATGCCGACGACGTAAAGCTTTTCATGTCATTCGCGTCATTTGAAGATAGAAATAAGCTACAATCAGATCTAGATACACTTGTTACTTGGTGCGATTTAAATAATATGCCACTTAACCTTAAAAAATGTAAACACATGGGTTATAGTCTTGAGCAAGTGTATGATTTTGTTGACCTGGGGGTTACTATGGACTCAGTTTCAACCGCCATATTAACACAACAGTCAATAAGGCTAGAGGTATCCTATCATTCGTTAAACGATGGTCTAAAGAATTTAGCGACCCTTATGTAACTAAAGCCCTCTTCACTACATTAGTCAGACCGGTACTTGAATACGGTTCTATAATTTGAAACCCGCGTTACCAGGTTCATGTACAGGGTGGCTAATGAAAGCCGCTACCAAAAAAAAATTAAATAACTTTTTTTCTATTTAATGAATCTGGTTAATTTTTTTTTTATTTTGCAGATTGACTTTTACATTTAACAAAAATGGATAACTGGGACACTGAAACCAGAATTTGGATTGTCCGCCGCTATCACGCACTGGAGTCCGTAGTTTCGGTTCAAAGAGAGTATAGGCGCACGTTTGGCGGCATTCCTCCGAGCAGATGGACCATAATAAGACTTGTAAACAATTTTGCCGAGCTTGGGAAAGTCAACAGAAGACCTTACCATCGAAACCCTTCAGTTCGAACGGAGGAAACAATCGCTGCTGTAGCTGCTGCCATACAAAACAATCCACGTGTTTCGACAAGAAGCTTATCTGCTCAAATGGGTGTAAGCAGACAGTCATTACAGTCAATTATGCACAAAGATTTGGACTTATTCCCATATAAAATTCAAATGGCCAACAAACTGAACGCTGCAGACTTGCCGATTCGCTTGGAATTTTGCCACAAGATGCTTCAAATGGTGGAAGAGGATGGAAACATGTTGAACTGTCTTTTCATGTCTCACGAGGCCCATTTCGATTTAAACGGCAACATAAACAAACAAAATTGTCGAATATGGAGTGCTTCCAACCCACAGATACTCCATGAGACGGAATTGCATCCACTTCGTGTCACAGTGTGGTGTGCAGTTTCATCACGCTGCATTGTCGGGCCCTACTTCTTCGAAGAAAACGGTCACACCGTTACGGTTACTGGAGATCGTTACTTGAGCATGTTGAGAGAGTTTTTCTATCCAGAATTACGCCGAGTGAGAATTTATTTCAACTCTGTGTGGTTTCAGCAAGATGGTGCAGCTCCTCATATAGCCCAACCTGTTATGACAGAATTGCGACGAAAATTTCCCAATAAGCTGATATCCAGAAACTCCACATTCCGTTGGCCACCCAGGTCGCCTGACCTTACTGCACCTGACTTTTTCTTGTGGGGTTATTGCAAGCAGGAAGTCTTCAAAGCAAAACCAACAAATTTGAATGAACTAAGGCAATCCATTCGAGAAACAATTGCGGCTATTCCTGTCTCAACTCTCCAAGCAGTAATGAACAACTTTTTGGTAAGATGCCGCACATGCATCGACGAGCAGGGGGGGCATTTAAATTCCATTATTTTTAAAACTAATTAAGCTATATTTAATAAAATTTAATGAGCTTTAACATGAATAAAAGAAAAATGAATTCCATACACTGAAAAAAAAATTATTTGAGTTTCTTAATGTAGCAAAATTCATCAGCCACCCTGTAGATCGCCTTGAATCAGTTCAAAAACAATTTTTACTATTTGCCTTAAGAGATTTTCATTGGGATCCCTTGTACAATCTGCCACCCTATACGAATCGTTTAAAACTCATTAATCTGCATTATTTTTATGATTAAATTGCTAAATCACTATCCAGCCCATTTCTTCTAAGTGAAGTGAACTTCAATGTACCGTCTCGTCCTTCAAGGCATTTTAAACCTCTAGTCTTAAAACAGTGCCGGACCAATTTTCAGTTAAATGAGCGTTTTCGCTGTTTATGTCAAGATTATAACTCTCTTTCTGGTAGATTTGATATTTCAGACTCGCTTTTCAGCATAAAAAAATCAATTCTTTCTATCCTAAATTCATAGCTACTAATTGTTTCTTATTCTTTGACTTCTATATTCACTTCTAACAATAATTTTATTCTGTTAACTAGTTATTTCTTAATGTATAATCTATCCTATATCTACTTTACTTAGCTGATGAGGTTTTCTCTGTAGCTGAGCAGTTTTAGATCTCGACGATTAACAAACCAAAGCCTTTCAACGACTCGGCACGAACGAATAATCCGCCCCTCGCGCCGGTCGGGCGGGATATGGTGGGTAATCCGTTGGGAATTATTATTATTATATTTCGGGAAATACCTCGAATACGGGGTCTTATATGGTACCAATAACTACACCATGTTCAAGCACTCGTCAACACCTTTCATTTGATACCCATATCGTACGAACCCGTTATAGGGTTACCCTGGTCCACATTTTGTGGAATATCTCCAAAACCTTCCCGGATTCTTATACTTTCTTTTGGCCATAAACCATGTCGGGCTCAATCGAAAATTACGTGCAAAATTTCATTTAATTCGGTCCAGCCGTTCTGGAGTTATAGCGTCAGGGAGGAAAACGCGACTTATTTTTATAAAATAGATTTTGATCAACCGATTATCAAAGGTGAGTCTTGGCTTCCCAACAAGATATGTAGAACCTGTTATAACCATTTACAAAAATGGTGAAAGAAAGAAATTGAGCAATTGCCGTTTGGGGTTCCTACAATTTGGTATAAACCAGGTAATTACATAGTGAGAGTAGTTGTTTTTATGAGTATGATCCATAAATATGTTTCTACTTAGATGTACATAACAGGAATACATGTCATGTTTGTTTTGTGAATACGTCGATAACCTAATGCAAGCATTTTCAAAAGAAAACGTTAATATGTCTCTAAAAGTCCATTTGATGCATGCTCATCTTGCCTGGTTTGAGCGTCAACTTCCAACTGAATCCGATGAACAGGGAGAACGCTTCCACCAAACAGCTGTTTCAATGGAGGCCCGTTACAAAGGCAAAAAGCTAAACGCTATGATAGCTGATATATGTTGGTGGCTAAAAGTTGCTGATGAAAGCTTGGACGAGGACGACCAAACCGACGAAAATGAAGGAAATGATCTTGTTTCTAACTCCACTTAACTAATGTAGATATATGTAAATTTAAAAATGTTGTTTATAAACTTTGTTTGGTGTGCCTACATTAATGAATTTGGCTATGAACGTGTTATAAATTGAATTAAACAAAAATAATTAAACAATAAAAAATCTGTATTTTTCTTTAAACTGGTTTTTTGAAATATGTTTTTGCATCATGCGCTAAGAAATGCATATCAAAGGCAAGGGAATTCAAGCACCTATATAACAGCGCGAAGGTTTTCGAAATCGGTGACAAGAAGTTCGAAATATACTACTTAAAACATTTTTTTTTGGGCATTTTTTTCTTTAAAGTGTTTTTTCATAACATTTTTTTAAAAAAGGATAAAGGTGGGCATATCAAAAGAAAGGGAATTCAATCACCTTTACAACGCTAGGAATATCTTCGAAATCGGTTGGGAAAAAATGGATATATTCGACTTTTAATTTTTTCGAAGAACTGACCTTTGACCCCTTATAACATTTGCTACATAAGCTTTCAAAAAAAAAATTTATACCAGTCTAGTTCGAAAATAAGGCGAATCACACCCACATTTTTTTTTTTAATTTTTTAAACAGTGCAATCAAATTAGGAGGGTCAAATTTCGAAATTCGAAAGCCCATTACTAAATTTTGGAGGCTAACTTCGAAAAATGGCGTATACATATTTTTTTCTTATGTCTCAATCTCTTCAAAAAAATTGGTTTGGTCCAATACCCAGCCGGGTGCTGTACAGTGTTATTTATTTGTATAGTGTATTCTCACAAAACCTATTAAACAGAATAATATCTGTCGCAGAACGCCCATTTACCCTATGTTGTAAATTGCTCTATTACTATTTCATAACATTTCATTTTGAACTCATTTATCTTGTATTTCATAATTGTCATATCCTTTATGTACTTAATGCTTCTGAAATTTGAATTTGCCTTTGTATGTACATACGAGGTGTGTTCAAAAAGTATCGCGAATTTTGTGTTTTTTCAAAAATTATTTATTTATTCATGAGTATCTATTTTGTCCCCTTCAAAGTAATCCCCATGAGATATTATACACTTGTGCCAACGGTTTTTCTAATCTTCGAAGCACTTCAAAAAATCATTTTTTTGTATCTTGTTCAGCTCCTCCTTCGATGCCGTCTTTATCAAGAGAAGCGTGGGCCTCTTCAGTTTAGGGAACAAGAAAAAGTCACAGAAAGGGCCAGATCTGGGGAATACGGTGGCTGCGGCATCATTAGTGTGTTGTTTTTGGCCAAAAAGTCGCGCACAAGCAACGATGCGTGAGCAGGGGCGTTATCGTGGTGCAAAAGCCAATTTTTGTTCTTCTTTGCACATCTTCTCGGCCTTCTGAGAACATTTTGTACCACCGATAAACGTTGCTTCGGTCCAAGGAAGCTTCTCCTTATGCCACAGTCAACATTCGGAATGCATCCGCGCACTTAATTTCGTTTTTCACACAAAATTTGATACAGGTTCTTTGATCCATTTTTTTGAATAGGTAAAAATCGAAGAGGATCCAAAACACGTGCAAGCAAAGCAGCTGTCAACAATTAACTGAACATTCAAAATGGCCGAGCTTGTCGGCATAAGTGAGAGACATGAGCACCAACATAACGCCACAAAAAATTCGAAATTCGAATATACGAGTACGTAACCAGCGAAAATTCAAAATTCGCGATACGTTTTGAACACACCTCGTACACATATGTATTTCATTTGAACTCTATTTTAACCTATATGCAACTACATGCCGTTAGGTGATTGCTCCGTTTGCTTTATGTGGCAGGCATTCAGTCATTTGCATTGTTTACCTATACTAGTTTGGCATCTAATTTTTCAGCCATTTTGAGAATTTGAGTGGAAGGCAGTGGATAATGGTACTCGGCTGCGTGGAATGAAAGATCAGTGTCGGGGACTTTAGACAAAATTCGCACAAAACCCTAAAATTCAAAAAAGGAGCTAAACTTAGTACGAAGTTTGCAAATAGTAACTATATGTTGCTCCAATTTTAACTGAGCATACAATTTTTATATATGTAAGATTTGCCAGCTAGTGTTTGATTTATTACTTATTTTGCTTAGTTTAAGTCAAAATTATCGTATATTTAATTGTTGTGGTATAAGTTCATACGAAAATACATGAATAACATAAAAACTGTCATTTGGTAATTATTTCTATTTAACGTCAACTACTAAAACACGTCCAAAAATGTCGGGAGGGTTATCAAAAAACATACTTTGACATCGGTATCAGCAATCCCCAAACGGAAATTCAATTTTATATTTCTGTCAAGAGATATTTGCAATCAAAGTTAAAAATTTTCTGTCATTTTCATGTAGTTGTTGTAATCACACATAATGGATGTTACAAAATGTGCAAAAGTGTGTTCCGCGCAGAAATACTGTGGATCGCGTAGCCAGTGTTGGATCGGCTAAGGGTTATTTTTTTTAAGCGTGGCCGAAGGCCGCCTACGCAAAAAGGTGTTCTGCACGTAAATACCTGGGTAATTTTTTGGTTTTTTGCCAATTACTTTTAAATTGCTAAAAATATTGGGTAGTCCCTACCGGATTAGGGTTCCTGGGACCGAAATATTTCTCTGGGTATCAATATCGACATTTTTAGTGCAATTTTTCCTGTTGACGTTGAGAGTAAAGTATGACCTAACCATGGCCCTGAAGCGTTGCTTATTTTTTGCGGGCTAGAGAAGTAATTCTTTTATGGAGTTTTGTGATTTCTTAACGACAATTTTCGCATCTATGTCGTATATTTTCATTATATATATTATTTTTTTACCATGTCTCAGCACACTCCTCTTTCATTCTTTAAAAAAATGTAAGTTCAAAAAAATGCAAACCTGTTTTGTAGACTTGACAAATCACAGACGGACAAATTCAAAGTATTTAACCAACTGCCTGTAAGTATGATTAAATAAGAATGTTTATTATATTTTTCATATATAGTACTATAACTATAGCCTGTATATGTTTGTTGCTTTCAATTTTTCCTCTAATCAAAAATAATAATAATTAACTAAGAATTATTATCAACTGGTCTTGAGCTCGTTATACTTACAAAAATATGTAAAATGAACAGACCGTAAAACCAACAACAAAATAAATTTCTACCGGAGCACGCGGTTATGTACAATAACTATCTTCTAAAAATAGAAAAGAAGAATGTACAAAAACAAAGTCCAGCATGCATGATTTACATATAGACAGAATGTCTAAAATATTGTGTATACCGTTGACAAGATAACAAACAACAATTAGAGGAAAACTTGAATTAAGCAGCTTGCAAAACTACACGCAGCATAGCCTATAGGTTCGGCAGCTGCGCTGGCAATCAGAGTGAGTGGGTTCGATTCTCCACAAATCCTCTGAAATAGCAAAACTATACGAATTAGTTTGACGAGAAATCGTGGCTGTTTTCGAAATAGTAATATAACTATAGCCTGTATATGTCTGTTGCTTTCAATTTTTCCTCTAATCAAAAATAATAATAATTCACTAAGAATTATTATCAAGTGGTCTTGAGCTCATTATACTTACAAAAATATTTCATATTTATAGTGAATATTATTTCAGGACACATTTCTACAAAATTGTATTCAACTTTTAATCGAGTTTTCTTTTCATTTCAGATTTTTCACGGGGAATTGCTGCACAAGCCTTCATTTTCATTTGTACATTTATTTAAATAAACTTTTCTCTTTTTTCCAGGTTTTACTTAAAGTGGCAAACAATAGCAAGGAGCGAAGGAAAGTTTAATTAAGATTTATAAGTATATATTGAATTTTAAATCTTCAAATTACTTATTCTTGGCTTAATTTTAGCAATATGCCCGACAGAAAATGCATCCGAGGGTGCCCTTTGGGAGTCCCCCTTCAAAATTTTCCCCCGAAAGAAGAAATGTCCAGGTGAGTACTACTTTTATGTAGATGTACATATTGTGTGCGGTAATTGTTTCCTTTAGGAGACAACTGATAAAACACGCCCGAAATTATCGGCAAAGGTATCAGGAGACGCGTTTTGACCTCGGTAACAAGAATCCGGAAGCGGATTGCCGAGTTTTTGTTTCAGTGAAGAGATATTTGCAATTAAAGTGACAATTTTCTGTCATTTTCATTTGGTCAAAACGCATTGTTTGATACCACTCCTAAAGGTAATTATCTAAGACCGTCACCGAGTGCAAAAACAAGTACAAAATTGTCGGGAGAGGTATCAGGAGACGTGTATGGATTTCAGAAATCATTTTTCGAATCCGGGGAACAATCATTTTTCGTAGTTTGCAAGAAAGTTAACACTTCTTATACCTCTTCCAACATTCTTTGGTAATACTTTACATCCAACGTCAGCTCTAAAAACTGCACTAGAAATGTCGATATTGGTACCCAGAGACGCGTTACGGTCCCAGGAACCATAATCCGGTGGGGAAACCCAAGATTTTTGGTAGTTTGCAAGATATTTGCAAGCAAACTTAACAATTTTCTGTAATTTTCATGTGGTTGTTGTAGACAAAGTTATAGGGTGTACCAAAAAGTACAGAATTGTGTGTTTGCGGAGAAATCCTGTGGATCGCGTAGTTGGTGTTGGACCAGCTAAGGGTTATGTTTTTCAAGCGCGGCCGAAGGCCGGCTACGCAGAAAGTTGTTCTGCACATAAATACCTTAGATCAAGCCCCCTATTTGGGATCGGACCTGGGTCATTTTTTAAATTACCACAAATAATGAGTTTCCTCCACGGGAGTGTATTTCCTGGGACCGTAACGCGTCGCTGGGTACCAATATCGACATTTCTAGTGCAGTGTTTACAGTTGACGTTGGATGTAAAGTATTACCCATTTTTTGACGTGTTTTAGCACTCGGTGGCGGTCGTAAACAATTATCAACAAGTAAGGAAGTATAAGTTCGGGTGGAACCGAACATTAAATACCCAGCTGTGTAAAAGTGGTCATGGTAAATTGCTAAATTGTTGTGGAGTTATGACCTATAGAGGTTTCAAACTTTTTCTACCACCATGTGCGCAATCTCATAAATAGAAATGAAAATTTTCACAGTAGATTACTGGATTCACTGGTTACAGCATGGGCTATATAATATATATAGTATATATAATGTTGAAAATCGTAGATAGTATACCTCGTTTCATGTTTCGAACACCCAAAAAAATTCGGTAACGCGCCTATATTGCAACCTCATAGGCATATTTGTCAACTTTTTGCCTTTAAAATGAAGTTACATGTGTATGTATATACGAAATATTTTATATATACAAACCGATCATGTAACTGGTACAAAGTAAACAAATATGTGTATAGGTGATGTGGAAAAGCAATATTAACACTAAACCTTATTTACTTTTCCAAAACAGTGAGACAGGCGTTCACCCGGCCCTTAGATATCGAAATTAGATCTGGGGAGATATTCATCATATTTAGTATTTTAGTTAGTCGTAAACAGGTTTCTATTAAAGATGTATATTTTTAACCAAAAGTTGTAACATAATTTAATGGTAAAATTGTATGTAATTCATACATATAAAATGAAATATTAAATTAAAAATATATATATAAACAATAGTGTACTGTAGTCAAATTTAATATCGCCGCACATATGCCTCTGAGTATGGCACACCTATTAAGTTAAGCATTCTCCACCTCCTCGCATTGCCAACTTCCTCAGCTTTCTCCAATGCCCTTTGTGCTTCTTCTCGACGTTCTGCACATATAAAAAGATTTGTTAAGTTTACCTTGGCAAACACAAAAATTTTCGGTAGTTGTTTCCTTTAGGAGACAACTGCTAAAACATGGCCAGGTCCGATCCCAAATAGGGGGGTGATCCAAGGCATTTTTGTGCAGAACACCTTTCTGCGTCCGCGTTTCAAAAAAATAAACCTTAGCCGATCCAACACTGGCTACGCGATCCCCAGTATTCCTGCGCGGAACACACTTTGTAACACCTAATATGTGTGATTACAATAGACAGAAAATTGTCAACTTTAATTGCAAATAACTCTTGACAGAAATATAAAATCGAGTTTCCGCTTTCAGATTATTGATACCGAGTTAAAAACGCATGGTTTGATACCCCTCCCGACATTTTTGGACGAGTTTTACCAGTTGTCTCCTAAAGGAAACAATTACCGAATTTTCTACTCACCAAAGAAATTTTTCACTTCATTTTCCTTGATGGCAGATAGTGCAATATCTGCTATTAAAAGGTTGAGAATGAGTTTGTTGTATTTTGTGCTGACTCGAGTTACTTTTGCTATATTTACACACAACATAATCCACTAAATAAACAAATTACAATTTTGCAATTAAAAAAATCTCTGCTTTCCACAACTTTGTTTACGTATTAGGAAACAATGACATAGCAAATACGAATATCAACAAAACGCAATGCCAAAAGGCATATGCACATGGCTGTATTTTAATACACTAAAATGCTTTAAAAAAAAGGACTTAACCTTCAATTTAAAGTTAAAAAAACAACAAAAAACTTGATTAAAATATAAAAATTTCTTCTTTTGACAACAAATAGGATATTATAAAGGCTATATCTTCAAAAATATGCTAGGTTTATGGCTTTTTAATATTTTGCTTTAAAAATCTTAAAGTTTTCTTCAAATAATGTGTCGAGAACTGTGCGTGTGTTTATATGCGTTTTTAGCAATCAGCTGTTGCGCTACTAGTAGAGATATACTATGGTCGTTTGCCAGCATTCGGAGAAACAATATTAGAATAAACCATTCCATTCTATTCCTAAGATTTGTATCAATTAACAGCCTTTATTTAATTGATAGAGAAAAGGAATGCGTCAAATCTGCTAAGTCCATGCAATCGACTACAATATCATTTGTAAACAGAGGATAGCAAATCAGCAGGAATAAATAGAAGAGAATCTGAAACAACAGGTTGACACAACTAATTCATATAAGAGACAACCTGCACTGAGAAAAATTATATATTCCGACACAGCCATTCTGACTTTTACACGTCCTCGTGCCTAATTTCAAATTTACTACAACTCATTTTAAATGTAATAGTTTGTCCATTTTTGTTTATTGGCATTTCATTATTGTTCTTCTAGACAATTAGGGCCTCATTCTCTATTACGAAACGAACGTTCTTTTCGTCTCAGAGACGAATCGTTAGCCTGTTTGTAATATTTCATAGCAACAGAAGAAAATTCTCTCAGCAAAATAAAAGTCAAATAAAATAAATTAGTTGTCATCAAATCAAATTACTTTTCCTAGATTTTTTAAATTTAATGGAATAACATGAATAGCTTTAAGAAAATTAACAGATTCATATAAGTTTCTGTATAAATTACATACGGCAATATTCATTTCAGATATACTCTCCAATTAATTTTTGACATGACGTAAGATACAAAGGAGGCGAACGAAAATGATAGATAATCCGCTTGCTAGACGAAATCGTCAAGAGACGAATCGTTCGTCAGAGCTTTCGATCGCAATATATAATGATGCCCTTAAAAATAGTTATTGCATACAGAATATTTTCTTTTTCATATTCTGTCCATACAAATTTTGTATTACAAATATTGTTTAGAGTAAGTTAGGGTATTGTGATATGGGATGGTAAAGTGATATACCTGCGTATTTCCTAAATTATTCATGTCTTAGCAAGAATATCTTCTTTACTATAATGGTAATGGCCAAAAACAGCTGCTGCAAGGCAACGGCTAGCATTGGTCAACTAGGTTGATATCAGTGTGAAAAAACATTTTCCATCATGCGGGCGTCAATAATTTAGATCAACCTTTAGACAATGATAATTCCGAAATGTTTTTAGGTTGTCAACTTCTTATATTTTATTTTCGTTTTTGGTAAATATTTCAAGTGATTATTTAATATTTTTAAATTAATTTCTTTAAAAAAAGTTTTCGTTCATTTAAAGCTCTAGTTTGGGTAATGTGATATGGTAGAATTAGTTCAATGTGGAACAGGAGTATGTAAAGTATAAGGGGTGTCTATCACGCCAAGTAAGCATCCGAAAATGTTAAATACAACAGAAAAGCAAGTTGGGTGCATAAGTTCAGCAGAAAAAGGTAAACCTTCTCCAATTTTGATGGAACATGCTCTTCCTGGTTCCGAACCAGCTTGTTACATATCTGAATGGATGCAAATTACCATATCTATAATGTGGCTGTATTATTTCATGCGGTTAATACATCTTTCATAGGAGAGCCAAGTATGTGGTATAGTATATCACATTACCCCCCTATTTTGCCAAACGACTTTTTTGACTTTTTATGGGTTTGAATAAATATCTTCCAGAATACTTAAGATAAATCGATTTCGTCTTGGAATGTGCTTCGCAATACTGGAATCTATCGAATTGTATGATTTTCTACCTGCCTACTTAATAAAATGTTGAGTAGCAGCCGAAAAAGCTATGTCTATATCACAATACCCTAACTTACTCTAATTTTGATTCATTACCACTTTTTGGCATTAATACCTGCTTGAAAATGTTTAAGTCAAACTCCACTTCCAACAAATATCACTCAACTGACAAAATAGTCATTATTCGCATATGAACGCTCATCGCCATATCTGACGGATAACTCATGATCCCTCTTGGACGGCTCACTCATTGTTCATTCTGAACAGATAACTCTTTGTCGTTACATGACAACTCACCACTGCTTTCACCTGAGCTCTTATGTGGGCTTAACTCCTCATCATCAATATCCAATTCACTCGGAACTTGCCCGCTTGTCATTTTTCTTATGTCTTTATGACAATACTTATATGTTCGTTTTGTTTGCAAAGACCTTAAAATATAGCGGTCTCCATCCAGAACCTCAACTACTAACAATGGACCCCTGAATTTCGCATTCAATTTAGTTTGATGCCTCTCTTCGCCCCTGATCGGCAATAATACGCTAAATTTACTCGCTTCTCAGGAGTTTTACACACTACTGAATCAGAGTTTGGTTGAATGGGGTTTCTTGACAAAAAGTCAACGTGAGCCATGCGTTTTCCTTCACGATATTGAATATCAAAATTGATTGTAAGTATTCCCATCAGCGATGTACTCTCGGAGTCATATCTATTTTAGTACGCGATGCCTTTAGCGAATTGCAATCGGTATAAATTACGAACCTTCGACCAAGCAAATAATGGCGAAAATGTTTCACAGATTGTACAACCGCTAAAGTTTCCAAGTCATAGGAATGATACCTAGACTCAGCGGAGGAAGTTGTTTTGCTAAAATATTCCATTACATGAGAACGATTGTTAATTCTATGCAAAAGCATTGCGCCATAACCACAGGAACTCGCATCTGTGTGTAATTCTAAAGGATGTTGTGGGTCGAAAATTACAAGAACTGGCTCATTAGTGAGAATGTCAATAATTTTCGTTCGAACTGTTTTCCAGCTCTGAATTCCACGTGAAACTACCCTTTTGTGAATTAAGAGAATATGGAGGTTTCATTAACTGGGAAAACCCGGACACAAATTTCCGAAAGTAAGACGCCAACCCAATGAATTGTCTCACTCTAGTAATAGATTGTGGAGGAGGCAGATAGTTTAAAGCAACTATTTTGCCCGGTTTTGGTCTTAGCTCACCTGCTCGTATTTCATATCTTTAATACTGTACAATCGTTTTAAGAAAACTGCATTTAGTAATATTGAGAAAAAATCCCGTCTTAGTTAAAACGTCTCAATTTTAAGCCTTTCAAAGCCCAGCTCCTTTGTTAAAGACACTATCATTATGTCGTCCATGTAAACGATATATATGTGTTGAAGACAAATCGCCTTCAATATTGGGGAACCCTCGTAGGTTTGTCATATCGACTCTAGCTGCACAGTTAAGTCGCTCTGGGAAAACTACCGGTACGCTGCTCTCCGAAATTGACTTGCGACTCGAGGTTGTCTGTGGTGGAAAGTCAGTCTCTGTTCGACATCCACATCCATCACAGGCTACCATCGTACGCGCGCACGCAGTTTTTCTACAGCATATCCATCAGGTAAACTTCTCGTAGTTTTCTACTTGGAAATCCCTCACCTTTGTCTTTATACTTGGCATATACCCTTCCTGGTATATGCTCCTGATTTACCTTCCTTTCAATAAAGCTACATCTATTATTATTTAACTAAAACATTCATTTTCTTTCTTCTTTCGTTGGAATTTCGTTGGTGAGTTTTTACCGGCATTCTTCTTTCGGCTATCGTGCCCGAACATTGGTCTTCGAGCCGTCAACTCATCAAAACATAAACAACAAGCAAATAAAGAGATAAGATACATACATACATAATTACAGGAGAACATAAAAGGGAAAATATCAACGACACGAAGAATACATATATCCACATATCACGGAGAAGAAAGATTAATATAAGGATAAACAACAAAACTCAGCAACAATAATCAGCAATAAAAATACAGGTGCGTGCACAAATACTTTATTTAAATTTAATTGCTGAGCTGGAAAAATAAGTGTTTGGTGAAAGTGAAAATTTACGTAGTCGTGTTTCCTTCTCTTAACTTAAATACGCGATTCGTGTCGATTGAATTTCCATTCACGTACACCTTTGAAAATTTCCAGTCGCTCACACTAATATTCCCGTCGGTGAATCCACTCGTGAAATTGAGAATTTATATTTAAATTAAATAGTAAAAAAAACTTTCGCGTTTTTAAAGCTTTTTACATCCACGGACTTGGTGTTTTTTCGTTTAGTTTCGTTTTTCTACCACATAATATTGGTGGGGTTTTCACAAAAACACGGCGCCAATTGCCTTTCTTACAAAAAATTTACATTCGCGGTTTTTTGTTATCATTTGTCCACACAATAAATCAACTCGGTCGTTGTAAGTGGAAATAAACACCCACATTAACATAGGCATTTTTTTATACATACACATATACACCTTCACGCCTCTCTTAGTTTATTTTTCTGCCCCTTTTGTGTGAACCTTCGCGTTACCAGTCGCCAACAGTGAGTTGCAATTTTAGTGCTGAGACGCTAGCTCGCCTATATTTACACTTACACACACATATAAAGGTACTACTAACCCAGTAGGAAATTTTAACACCGATCCTGTGAGAACACATAACATTAAAACTAAACACTATAACATCTTATATCATTTTGTATTTTTCGTTGAGAATTGGGGCGCGTATTATTCCTGCCGTCTTACCTACAGTTTCGCTTCATAAATTTCGCTTACTTCCTCGTAAATAAAGATGACGCTTAATTATTATACCAGATGTTCCGCTAAAGTTGTAGAATTCAATGCACAATATGATGATACGAATCCAAGCGAACATCCAAAAATTTATTTAGAGGCTTTAAAGGCAGAATTGTCTGAAGCGTGGTCGAACACCAAAGAGGCGTATGAGAAATGCCTAGAATTCTTGAAAGATGAAGGGGAAGTAGAAGCGGTAACAGCGAAACAGTACACTGCTCGAAAAGATTATTTAGCGTGTGTCACTAGGATTACACAATATATAGAAAAATGCATCCCCCCTCTTATAACTCCAACCCCCGGTAACCCTGCCCAGGAATCAACCTGCTCCAATAATTTGAAACTTCCGCCATGCGACACTGAAATATTTTGTGGGGATTATGTATCATGGCCATCCTTTCGCGATTTCTTCACCGCCATTTACATAAATAATAAGCGATTGAGCAGTGTAGAAAAATTATGCCACCTTCTAAAGAAAACGAGTGGTGAAGCTAGGGATATTGTTAGTAAATCGCCACTAACAAATCAGGGTTTCGACTCGGCATGGTCGAATTTGAAAGAAAATTACGAAAACAAGCGGGTGTTAGTAAATAGCCAACTAAAGGTGCTGTTTTCACTTCAAAAGCGAAAAAATATTTTGCTGGTCAGATGCTACCATTGTGTTAGCCTGGGTTAGAAAGCGTCCCACTTCATGGACTACCTTTGTCGCTAATCGAGTGGCAAAAATCCAAGAAACAGTTGGTGCACGACATTGGAGGCACGTCGAGTCAAAGAACAACCCGGCGGATCTCGGAAGCAGAGGAGTCTACCCCCAGGACTTAAGGTCGAACGAGTTGTGGTGGTACGGCCCAGCATGGTTAAGGAAGGATGAGGAGCAGTGGCCATCCCTAGAGGACGAAACAACTGAGGTCTCTTTAGAAGCAAGGAAAGTTCAAACACATGTCACGCTTATGTCCAGCGACGCAGATCCTTTGGAGAGATTTTCGTCATTTCCATGAGCACTGCGCGTGCTGGCCTACGTATTTCGATTTTACAACCGGACTAATAAACAGACACGCAGTTTTCATTCGTACCAACCGCTAGCTCTTTCCGGAGAAGAAATCTCTAAGATTTGCACTCGGCTTATAATTCTTGCACAAATGAAACCCTTCGATCAGGAACACCAGAGTTTAACGTCAAAATCCCCAGTCTCTCCGAAGAGTAAAATTCTTACCTTGAACCCATTTCTAGATAATCATGGCGTAATTCGAGTCAATGGTCGACTGGCGAATTCGCTCATCTTATCATAAACACGAGAAACACCCCATTCTTGTGCCATATAGTTGTGCGTTCGCAAAATTGTTAGTTCGATTCATCCATGATATCTCGCTTCATGGAGGAAATTAGCTGGTGCTTTGGTTGCTTCGTCAGCAGTATTGGATTCCCAAAGCAAAAAATCTTATAAAGACCATTATACATAATTGTAAACCTTGCGTCGTGCATAAAAAACAAGAACAAAGTCAAATGATGGCTGCTCTGCCGGAGGAGCGAACGACTCTCTCCAGACCCTTCGAAAATACAGGTGTGGACTTTGCCGGTCCATTTGACATTAAAAGCTTTTCCGATCGCTCGTATAAAATAACAAAGGGATACGTGTGCATCTTCGTTTGTTTTTCTACGAAAGCCATTCATCTCGAAGCCACCAGTGACCTTTCAACCGAAACGTTCCTCGGTGCATTCGCACGGTTTGTTTCGCGAAGAAGTTGTTCAAAAACCATATTTTCTGACAATGGCACGAATATCGTGGGCGCATCGGCGACATTGAAGGAGTTGCAACACTTCCTTGCCAAATCCAAGGAGTCTCTGTGCACCGTATATAGTCATCAGGAAGTATCATGGTATTTCATTCCAGCGGGCGCCCCGCACATGGGAGGCCTATGGGAAGCAGGAGTCAAGAGTTTCAAGTTTGATTTTCGACGAGTTGCCGCTTCGCAGAAGTTCATATTCGAGGAATTTCAGACCCTGCTTTGTCGAATCGAGGCCTGTTTGAACTCTAGGCCAATATCCCCGATTTTTAATGAGGCAGCCGACTGTCCAGCCCTTACGCCAGGTCACATGCTCTTCGCTGGAAAGAAGAATATCTAAAAGAGTTACATCGACGCTATAAATGGAAATTTCCCCAAAAGAACATCGCCGTCGACGACTTGGTCGTCGTTCGCCATGAAAATCTTCCTCCGCAGGAATGGCGCTGGGGCAGGGTTACACATCTTTATCAGGGGACAGATAAATGAATGATCACGCGCCCCATCGTAAAGCTCGTCGCTTTGCCAAATTAATCGCTTTTTCTTTCTTTTTTGTTTTCTTCTTCCATATACCCTGTCGCACAGATTCAAATCATGGAGTTAGTCCAAGTCACCCGTTCACCCGTTGCCTCCTCACGTGCGTCTCGGACATCACCAGCCTCATCACCATCGCAAGAAGCCGTCGTCCTAAACGGGCAGGCAAACCAGGCAAGTTTGATTGCCGCGTCTGCCGTCGCTCGCATCCGCTCCGTTACTGCAAACAATTTCTTGACGCGAATTATGAGCGCCGGTTACGTCTTGTAGTCTTACATCGATATTGCTCGCGTTGCTTGGCGCACTCACACCAAACGAAGAACTGTCGAAGCCAGGGAACTCGTGAATACTGCCATCATCAACATCATACGTTGCTCCGTTCTCACGCCCGGTTAGTCCCTCGCCATCAGCTGCCGCCTCTCTTAACGCAACTCTCCGGGACGGTTGCACTCTACATACATCTTGGACCCCGAAAAGTCCTGGCCAGAGCATTGCTTGATCCTTGTTCGCAAACGAGTAAGATCGACGGGGCCTTGGTGAAGCGCCTACGCCTTCGGACCTTACCCGTCGCGAGCCTGGACATGTGCGAGATTCAAGTCAGTGCGTTCGGAGATCCGCATGTTCGTTTCGCGTTTGCAGCCCGGGTTACGACAGATATCGGTTTGAAAACGCCCGCTCGCCATCTCAGTCCAGCTACCCGAGATAAATTTGAAGTTGGCCGACCCCGGTTTTTACACCTCCTCCGCCGTGGCCGTAATAATCGGAGGTGATGTACAACATAAATTGATGCGATCTGAAATTATTTTTTATCCGGGCTTTCCTACCGCTCAAAATTCAATGTTCGGTTGGGTCCTTTCTGGCCCGTGTGCTCTTTAATGCACTACACCCCCTACTGGGTAACCGTTCCTGTTACTGATGTACTTACCTCTAAAGCACCACGACTCCTTCCTGAGTCATAGGCTAATCATGCATTCCTGAAATCTTGTAAATACCAAATGAAATTTAAAATGAAATAAAAGCTCAACAATTAACATTTGTGCACGCATTCTAGTTTTGCGCATTATATATATACATGAATTTCTTATTTCTATTAAGTATCTTTGATGTGCGCATCCATTTCGAATAGTTGCAATTCCTATATATTACAAGGCCGGCGGCAATGTTGAAGACAAATCGCCTTCAATATTGGGGAACCCTTGTAGGTTTGTCATATCGACTCTAGCTGCACAGCTAAGTCGCTCTGGGAAAACTACCGGTACGCTGCGACTCGAGGTTGTCTGTGGTGGAAAGTTAGTCTCTGTTCGACATCCACATCCATCACAGGCTATCATCGTACGCGCGCACGCAGTTTTTTCTACAGCATATCCATCAGGTAAACTTATCGTATTTTTCTACTTGGAAATCCCTCACCTTTGTCTTTATACTTGGCATATACCCTTCCTGGTATATGCTCCTGATTTACCTTCCTTTCAATAAAGGTACATCTATTATTATTTAACTAAAACATTCCTTTTCTTTCTTATTTCGTTGGAATTTCGTTGGTGAGTTTTTACCGGCATTCTTCTTTCGGCTATCGTGCCCGAACAATATGAGTGAGCAAGATCCGCGAGCGCCCTCATAATTGCACGCTGAAAAACAGAGCGCTGGGTTTTTAGGCCAAATGGCATCGTCAAAAATTCATATTGTCCTTCAGGTGTTACAAAGGCAGTATATGCAACGGAGTCCGGGTGGATGGGGATCTGATGGTAACCGCTAGCCATATCTAAGCATGCGAAATAGTTTGCAACAACAGTCTTGAAATTTTATCACTGAGCCGATCTGAACAATTTTTCTTCTCGCCTGTACTAACCCTTGTACAAGGTGTCCCAATTATAAACGCTGCAGCATATTGTTCAATTAATTTAATTAATTAATTTTTGTCATTACCGATTAACTCAGTATTGATATCTTTCAAGCTTGCAGAAGGCTGAGACATTGCACAAATATTAACACATTTTGATTCTAAAACTTCAAATTCATCAAACGACAACATTACATCAAATCCCTGATTAAGAATCTCCCGCCTAAGTACAGTGTAATTTTTTAAATCATTATCCTGCAATACATGGAATAATATTTCCATGACATTTTCATTATTAGAAACACTACTTAAGATTTGAAAAGTACTATGTATTCCCCCATCACAAATTCGCCTTAATATTACAACATTATTTACGCGCTTACCAGATAACTTATGGCCAATTCTGTCTCTTATCAGTGAGCACTCTGCTCCATAGTCAAAACAAATAGGATAGACCTCACCTCGTTATGTCATTTTTCCATTTGGTTCTGCCGCAAAACACTGAATTATGCTCTTTTATTTAATCTCTGTTTAATCTGTTTGATTGCATTCCTATTCTTTGTACATTGGTTTGCGAAATGTCCAGGTTGACCACATCAATAACAAGACACGCTTGACTTTTCCTTCCGATGCTTCATAACTCCAGCTTGTCTCATCTTCAATCAGCACTCCGCTATCTTATGTCCGGGCTTTTTACAAAAACGGCACACCCCAACAGACATCTTAACTTTTTTATTATTAGGCCCAGCACATTCAGTCATACTCGCCCTACGCTTCTTATCGAAAGTAAAAGTTTTAAGCTCCAACTGTAGCTTGCTTCTTCTTCTCACATTTGTTGTAAAAATAATTTGTTAATTCGTTGCAAGCGGCTCTCAATATTAGCCATATGCGCCAGAACAGTTGAGACAGCAATCCCTTTAATCCTTATGTTGCGTCACTTTGTTGCTAACGGCGTCGCCAAACGACTAGCAAAAACAGAATGACATTCACCGACCGATGGGCGACCATTCAGCAAATTCAAAAACATGACTGCTAGCGTCTCTTCACTCTCATAACGTTGTATGAACAGTTCTTTAAACTGTTCGCATTTAATACCAGGATAGGAAATCTGCGTTAACCACTGCGAAGCGCTACTTTCCATGCAATTGCTCAGTGCTATAATAAGGCTACTTCCCTCAAGCGATTTCTCCGATAATATTGTGACGAATTCGATGAGTCCTCGATTATCATTCCTCGGTTCGATCACTATAAAGTCAAGTAAACACACGCACAGATATTGTAACTAATAGCCAGTTTTATTTACTAGTAATAAACGCAATACAAATTTAAGAGTTTGGTAACTTCGCAGTAGTTCACTGGACAACACTAGATAAGAAACTGATCAACCTGCCTTGCTTGGTCACTGTCTTATATAGTCCGACAGGGTGCTTACCCACGCCCCGAGAACTTTCTTGGTTGTTCGTTCTTCGAGTTCTCGAAGGGTCGGTGTTATTTATTGACATCTCCTCTTCGCCTTGTATTCGTAAACACTCGCACCACACTCTTCCTCTTCCTTGCTACACGCTTACATGCATAAGCGTAGCCAACGTAATATCTGTGTGTTTAACTAGTAGTGGGAGTGTTATTGAGTTAGGGATGGTACATAGTTGAGAATAATCGCCACACTGCCCTCCACCTAAGTCTGATGGTCTCGATCAGACACATTGCCCAAACCAAACGCTGCTAGACACTCAATGGTTGACACCGCTTTATTAACCCTTATTTCCTCCAAGGATTGAAACTCCGACATCAGTCCCCTCCTGCAGAGATTCCGACAATGCATTACATTGTCGCATATTCCAATCATTTTGTCCGTCCTTAATCCCGCATGGTTTTGTGCCTGCACTTTCGTTTATAGTGGTACCCGGCAAAATATTCCTGCAACTCACTTCTTCATTTCCATTCTCTCATGCCCAGTGCACTGTTTCACCTTATCCATTAAGTTCCGTTGCTTCCTCGGAACATGACCACCAGATGTTCGCCTTTTATCCTCAGCACACTCTGCATAATTAGTAATCCATTTCCTCACAGTTTGTCTGCAACCGATTCAATAGAACCGCCGCTTTAGCCCTTGCAGCGTTTTCTTTATTCCCATGTGGCTTCCACCTGGGCAAATATGCGACGCTTTGATGACATCTGGAATCTTTGCCTGGGGAACAACATTAAGTGCTCGATGATTTTGGCCATCTTCACTTTCCCATATCCGATGCAAACAACCAGATGTTAGCTTAAAGCTACTCCATTGTGCCCAATATGCTTTTACGATGCGACTCTCTCTACTCATCTCTTCTCTTCTCGGCGCTTTGTTCTCCTTTAGTCCTTTTAACACACTTGCCAAATCTGGATCTTCCTCCTGGCCTTGCCGAATCTTCTTCAGGAGGTACCTATCCGTGAAAGCCTTTTTCTCGAGGACCTACCTCTGCTTTAAGAGGCTGCTGTTGCTTCATCTTCAAGATCACTCCCTTGGTGGTATAGCTACTATTGTATCCAAAGACCAGAGGAGCTTTGTTGTAAGTCATAACCCTGTTCCTTACGTTGATGTGAATGTCTCTCTCAACCAAGAAATCGACGCCAATGATGACTTCGTCGACAATATTCGCTACCAAGAAGTTGTGATACGTAGCCACATTCCCAATCACAACCTTGCATGTCACTTCTCCCGCCACTTACTTGCTGTCACCAGTTACGGTCCACAACTTAGCTTTCCGCAATGGTCTCACCTTTCCGTTGACCAAGTCAGTCCGAATGATGGAATGTGATGCACCAGTATCCACTGTCAGCAAGCGCTCTTTCCCGTCCAGGTAGCCTTCAACCGTAACATTACTCGCTTTCCGTTCGAGTTGTGACACAGAGATTATGGGGCATTCATCTTGCTCATCTTCCCCAGCTTTGCGTTTACGTCCACCTGAATTGCTGGGGTTTCTGAGCCAGTGCCGCAATAACGTGCTTTATGACCTGGTTTCCCGCACTTAAAGCATTTAATGGCGACATCACTTTTTTTCTGTACTCCGTTCAACGCTTCCAAAATTTTGTCTACCCAAGCCGGAGTTTCCACTTCTACGCGATGAGCCTTGTATGCAGGTTTACTCAAAAGCGAGGCTGTTTCCTGCGTCAGAGCATGCGATACCGTTTCAGCGAAGGTCCTTTTGGGGTTTGCATATGTGGCCCGCTTCGTCTCTACGTCGCGTATTCCATTTATAAAGCTTTGGATTTTTACCCTTTCTGTGTATTCTACGGGTGCGTCTGCGTTTGCTCGATGAGCCAACCTCCCTATGTCCGATGCGAATTCCTGCAGTGTCTCATTAGCTTTCTGAAAGCGATTCTGTAGCTCTATTTGGTATATCTGTTTTCGATGTTCGCTACCATAGCGTATCTCAACTGCACCCATCAATGCATCATAGTTATTGCGTTCACCATCGGGAATAGTCTGTAAGATTTCGGCTGCAGGACCCTTCAATCCCACGAACAGTGCAGCAACTTTGTCTTTAGTGCCCCAATTGTTCACCGGTTCCGTCTTCTCAAACTGTAGCTTAAATACCTGAAACGGAACAGAACCATCAAAGGATGGGGTTTTTACCTTGGGAATGCTCGTTGAAACAATTGGACGATTGAGTTGCGATTCCTGGATATGACCTCGCAAAGCATCCACCTCAGCCTCAATTTTATCTTGAAATTGTGCAATTTTTGCATATTGTGCTTCCAACTGCGATGACATATACGCCTTTTGTTTTTCCAGTTGAGCGGAGAGCTGTGATGAAATATGGGCCGAAATTTGCGCTAACATTTCTATAATAGGAGTATCTTGGGCCTCCATTCGACATGAAATGTGTGTTTTCTTTTCTTCCAGCTCAAATGCCATTCGAGATGTAAAACGCCTCTCTTGTTCTTCCATCTTAGTCGAAATCTGAGTTAATACAGCCAATATTATGTTTGTGTCCACGGTTGCTACTGGATTCGGAGACTCCTTTTTTTCTTCCATTTTTGTCGATGCCTCCTCCACAAGATGAAAAACATGATCATCAACGTTGATTCCTTCTGCTTTCATAGCCTCTCGCAATCGTGACTGTAACTCTGATTTATTGCCTGTAGTGTTTAGTCCGCGTTGCTCCAACTCATTTTTGAGTTCCTGAGTCTTTAATTCCTTCAGCTTTGCCATGTCCTTGTTATCCATGAAATCACTGGCATTTATTGACCAATACCGCTTCTGACACCCATTGGGACGAAGTCGATGAGTCTTCGATTATCAATCCTGGGTTCGACCACTATAAAGTCAAATAAGCACACGCACAGATATTGTAACTAATAGCTAGTTTTATTTACTAGTAATAAACGCAATACAAATTTACGAGTGTGGTAACTTCGCAGTAGTTCACTGAACAACACTTGAAAATAAACTGATCAACATGCCTTGCTTGGTCACTGCCTTATATAGTCCGACAGGGTGTTTGCCCAAGCAGCGAGAACTTTCTTGGTTGTTCGTTCTTCGAGTTCTCGAAGGGTCGGTGTTATTTATTGACATCTTCTCTTTGCCTTGTATTCGCGAACACTCGCGCCATCTCTCTTCTCCTTCCTTGGTACATGCTTGCATGCATAAGCGTAGCCAACGTTATCTTTGTTGTGTTTAACTAGTGGTGGGAGTGTTATTGAGTTAGGGATGGTACATAGTTGAGAATAATCGCCACAATATTATGTCAGCAGTACTACACCATTGCAATGCCTCGACAACCTTTGCTTCGGGGTTAAGTTTTGGCAATGCGACCGCAGTGTTCTATTGCTGTACGTGTGTCTATGCCTGCATAGCTTTTGCAAGAGCAATCAAGTTTCGATTTTGAATATCAAGAAGAATATGCAATTGCTTTTCAGAAAATGTAGGAGTGGGCACTGGTGCCGCTTCTGATGACGGATTTGAGACATCTTCTTCGGGTGAATTGGTATTATTTTTCATTATTTGTTATAAATTAGTGTTTCACTGAACTAGGGTAGACAACTAATTCCTGTATGCTGTTGGTTTGATACTACCCATTTTCTAGCCGAGTGTCCGCACAAACGGGCAAAGCAAAAGCAGTAGGGCTACTGCAACAATCACCACAACAGTAAGGCCCACACAACCGGGCTACTGCAACAACAACAGTAGCGCCACGCAACCGGGCTACTGTAACAACAACAAAAACCAGCAGTGACAACAGTAGGGGCCACCCTCTTGTAGGCTCGCTGCTCAACCAGCAATAACAACAACAGTAGTGGAGCCACAGTAGGGCTACTGCAACAACCACCACAACAGTAACGGTCACACAAACGGGCAGCAGGGCCCCCTGTTGTAAGCTCGCTGCACAACCAGCAATAACAACAACAGTAGTGCCACCACAGTAGGACTACTGCAACAACCACCACAACAGTAACGCACACGCAAACGAATTACTGCAACTATTACAACCACCGGCAAGTACAACATCAGGGGCCGCCCTCTTGTAAGCTCGCTGCTCAACCAGCAATAACAACAACAGTAGTGGAGCCACAGTAGGGCTACTGCAACAACCACCACAACAGTAACGGCCACACAAACGGGATACTACAACTATTACAACTACCGGCAAGTACAATAGCCGGGGCCGCCTTCTTGCAAGCTCGCTGCTCAACCAGCAATAACAACAACAGTAGTGGAGCCACAGTAGGGCTACTGCAACAACCACCACAACAGTAACGGCCACACAAACGGGATACTACAACTATTACAACTACCGGCAAGTACAATAGCCGGGGCCACCCTCTTGTAGGCTCGCTGCTCAACCAGCAATAACAACAACTGTAGTGCCACCACAGTAGGGCTTCTGCAACAACCACCACCACAGTAGCGCCCACACAAACAGCTGCTGCAACTGTAACAACTTGAAATAACAACAATAGTAGCGCCACCACATTCGGGGTACTGCAACCACAACTCCCACACAAACGGGCTACTGAAAAAACAACAACAGTAGAGCCACACAACCGGGCTACTGTACCAACAACAAAAACCATAAGTGGCAATAGCTGGGACCGCCCTTTTGTAGGCCGCTTCACAACCAGCAATAACAACAACAATAACGCCCCCACAGTAGGGCTCCTGCCACAACCACCACAACAGGCTACTGAAACAACAACAACAGTAGGCCCACACAACTGGGCTCCTGTAACAACAACAACAACGCCCACACAAACGGGCTACTGCAACAACAACAACAGTAGCGCCATACAACCGGGCTACTGTAACAACAATAAAAACCAGCAGTGACAACAGCAGGGGCCCCCCTCTTGTAAGCTCGCTGCACAACTAGCAATAACAACAACAGTAGGGCTACTGCAACAACCACCACAACAGTAACGGCCACACAAACGGGACACTACAACTATTACAACTACCGGCAAGTACAATAGCCGGGGCCGCCTTCTTGCAAGCTCGCTGCTCAACCAGCAATAACAACAACAGTAGTGGAGCCACAGTAGGGCTACTGCAACAACCACCACAACAGTAACGGCCACACAAACGGGATACTACAACTATTACAACTACCGGCAAGTACAATAGCCGGGGCCACCCTCTTTTAGGCTCGCTGCTCAACCAGCAATAACAACAACAGTAGTGCCACTACAGTAGGGCTTCTGCAACAACCACCACAACAGTAGCGCCCACACAAACGGCTGCTGCAACTGTAACAACTTGAAATAACAACAATAGTAGCGCCACCACATTCGGGGTACTGCAACCACAACAACTCCCACACAAACGGGCTACTGAAAAAACAACAACAGTAGAGCCACACAATCGGGCTACTGCAACAACAACAAAAACCATAAGTGGCAATAGCTGGGACCGCCCTCTTGTAGGCCGCTTCACAACCAGCAATAACAACAACAATAGCGCCCCCACAGTAGGGCTCCTGCCACAACCACCACAACAGGCTACTGAAACAACAACAACAGTAGGCCCACACAACTGGGCTCCTGTAACAACAACAACAACGCCCACACAAACGGGCTACTGCAACAACAACAACAGTAGCACCATACAACCGGGCTACTGTAACAACAATAAAAACCAGCAGTGACAACAGCAGGGGCCGCCCTCTTGTAAGCTCGCTGCACAACTAGCAATAACAACAACAGTAGTGGAGCCACAGTAGGGCTACTGCAACAACCACCACAACAGTAACGGCCACACAAACGGGATACTACAACTATTACAACTACCGGCAAGTACAATAGTCGGGGCCGCCTTCTTGCAAGCTCGCTGCACAACCAGCAATAACAACAACAGTAGTGCCACCACAGTAGGGCTACTGCAACAACCACCACAACAGTAGTGCCCACACAAACGGGCTACTACAACTGTAACAACAGTAGCGCCCCACAGTAGCGCTACTGACACCGTAATAACTTGAAATAAGAACAGTAGCGCCACCACAGTAGGGCTACTACTGCAACAACCACTACAACAGTAACGCCCACACAAACGGGCTGCTGCAACCATTACAGCAGGGGCCGCCCTCTTGTAAGCTCGCTGCACAACCAGCAATAATAACAACAGTGAAGCCGCCATAGTCGGGCTACTGCAACAGCAACAACAACGCCCACACAAACGGGCTACTGCAACAACAACAACAGTAGCGCCATACAACCGGGCTACTGTAGCAACAACAAAAACCATAAGTGGCAATAGCTGGGACCGCCATCTTGTAGGCCGCTTCACAACCAGCAATAACAACAACAGTAGCGCCCCCACAGTAGGGCTACTGCAACAACCACCACAACAGTAACGCACACGCAAACGGGTTACTGCAACTATTACAACCACCGGCAAGTACAACATCAGGGGCCGCCCTCTTGTAAGCTCGCTGCACAACCAGCAATAACAACAACAGTAGTGCCACCACAGTAGGGCTTCTGCAACAACAACAACAGTAGATATACAAAGGAAAATCTAATAACTCTCCTAAGAAATTACAATTATGTGGAACTTACTAACTGTGATATTGGAGTTCAAACCGTTAAAAATATTTTATTTGATGTAATGGAAACGCTAACGTACGAGAAAAGAGTGCAAATAAAGTTGATAAATAAATGGTATGAGCATGAACTTACTGAACTTAACAAATTAAAGTATGAGCTTTTCAAGATAGCCAAAAGAACTAACGAAAGGGATAATTATAATAATACAAAACGGGAACACAAAAAACTGATCAAAATAAAAAAGAAGCAATATATGGAAAATAAAATTGCGACAAATTGTCATAATCAAAAGCTATTGTGGAAATGTCTTAAAGACGCGATAAATTTAAACAACGAAACGTCTCAAATAAGACGGATTATTATAAATAACATACCAATTGAAGAAGATCAATAAATCGCAAGTCGCTTAAATCAGTACTTCGTTGGGAGAATAATAGAAATATGTAATACTATAGAAGCAATTACACCAGAAGATGCACTCGACGATATTAATAGAGATTTATTTAAACTTAAACCTATAAACCTATAAACGTTGAACAGATCATGCGCATAACAGCTACTTTGAAAAATAAATATGGAGGAAAAAAACTAATATCTGAAGGTGTATGTAAAGATGGTATGGAGTACTTGGGTTTCATGTATACATCCATAATTAATGAAAGCTTCAGAGACGGTATCTTTCCGTCATGTTGGAAAACTGCGACGGTTATACGAGTTGAAAAAGTGAAAGGCACAGAAAAACCAGAAGAAATAGGACCTATTAATACGATGCCCAGCGATGAAAAAATTATAGAGAAAGTCGTGAAAGACCAACTTCTCGAGTATTTAAACCAATATGAAATTATCATAAGGGAACAATCAGGGTTCAGATCCAAACACTCCTGTGAAACCTCTCTAAACTTGGTTATAGCAGAATGGAAGGAAGGAATGTCCAACAAGTTAGTGACAGTCTCAGTGTTCCTAGACCTAAAAAGGGCATTTCAAACTATTGACAGGGTAATACTACTGAGGAAACTACACAGCATAGGAGTACGAAATAAAGCCCTGGAATGGTTTAAAAGCTACCTTACTGGAGGGAAGCAGAAAACCATAATTAAAAATCAAATCTCCCCTGAAATAGATATTGAAATAGGCCTACCACAAGGATAGATATAAATGGTTGTGTCAAAACAGCCTTAAAACAAATACTGAGAAAACAAAATTTATGATCTTAAAGAGGAAATCTTCCGTAGAAGGAAATACGTCTCTGAAAATAGCAAATAGTACGATACATAAAGTAAATCAAATACCTCGGAATAATAATTGATGAGAAACTAAAGTTCAATAAGCACCTCAAATATACAGAAGCAAAAATATCAAAAAACATCGGATTCATGTTTCGAACCTGTAAACATGTGAGCAAATATTATAAAATAAGGTTATATAGGTCCATCATAGAGCCGCACTTTATATATTGCCCTACAATTTTTTTCACATTAGCCGACTCGAATGTCTCAAAACTTCAGGTGAAGCAAAATAAAGCAATGCGGTTTATCCTTAAGAAACTATAGTTATTTGTTAACTATTTATTATATTTAAATATATTCTAATATTCGCAATTACAAAAATTAATTAAAAATATAAAAAATTTATTTTGGTTTTAATCTCCTGATTTACACGATGCGAGCAGACGACCAGATGAGTAAAAAAGATGATGGGTGTGTCAGGGTTGCCAGGTGCTGACTAATATGTGTTGAGTAATATTTTGGATGGATTGACGCAATGTTGCCACAGTACTCCCGTTCCAGACTTTTAGGTAGTGAGGCGTACTGGAAGTCGGATTATGCGCCCGCGACGTGTTATTTTTGTTGTGGTAGGATTGGCGGGACTATCTCTGGTTGTTGTTGATTCCGCAGTTTCGGTTGGTACTTCTGGTTGCTGAATAGTTTGAGGGGTTGAATCTGAGTGTTCATCCGTGGTAATTATAGGTGTCGAATCTACATGATGGTTGTTAGTAATAAGTGGGAGTGTCGCATCTGAATAATCATCGGTGGTAATGAACGCTGGTTTGAGGGGATCTATAGATATGTTAACTACTCTGTTTCGTTCTCTTATTTTGTAATATTTAGAGTTGGGTTCCTCGATTTTAAATGGACCGTCGTATGGTGGTGTAAGCGATGGTTTTACGGTGTCGTTTCGAACAAAGACGTGTTTTGCATGTTCTAATACAGGATGTACAATAATTTTCCTTTTTTCATGATGTGATGTATCGGTTGGAGGATGGGGCCTTGTGCAAAGGTCCACGCAAGTGGGGAAAGTTTCTGATCGCCATTCACCTGGGAATGGCCAGAGCGATTCTTTTGCATACGGTTCAAGCAGCTCACTACTTCCGGGCTTTGCGCCCAAGTATCCTCTGGGTAACCACCGAACACCCGTTAGGTGGTGAGCTAAACGTGAGAAGGCGACAACCTGGTAAGGCCACTCCGACATAATCGGTTTAAGGGCTTGCTGGGGGGTTTAAACAGCAGCGTCTGATCACCATGTGGTGCGGCTGAAAGCGGGCGTCGGTCTTGGATCAAGCGGCTCGCTACACAAACGACAACACCCGCAAACGAAATAAGGATTATGAGATAAGGCCATGTACCTGGAATGTCCGGTCCCTTAATGGGGAAGGTGCCGCTGCCCTGCTGGTTGAGGTCCTGAGGAAAGCAAAAGATGAAATCACCGCCATACAAGAGATGCGATGGACGGGGCGAGGAAACACGATCAAAACACCTTGCAACATCTACTGGAGTGGGCATGAAGACAAGCGCAGATTCGGTGTGGGATTTGTGGTGGGAGACTCCGTCACCGAGTACCGTCGTTCACAGCCGTGAACGAGCGTCTCGCTGCAATCCGCGTAAAAGTATGATTTTGCACCATATCGTTTATCTGCGCTCATGCACCGAAAGAAGAGAAGGACGACGTGGAAAAGGATGCATTCTACGAGCGCCTGGAAGAAGCATACGAGCGCTGCCCCCGCCATGATATCAAAGTCGTGCTTGGCGACTTTAAGGCCAGGGTGGGTAAGGAGGGTGTATTTGGCCCCACTGTCGGGAAGTTCAGTCTCCACGATCAGACTTCGCCAAATGGATTCAGGCTGATCGACTTCGCCGGTGCCCGAAACATGGTCATATGCAGCACCAGGTTTATGCACAAGATCCATCAGGCTACATGGCTGTCCCCCGATCAAAAAACACGCAACCAGATCGACCACGTTGTGATAGATGGACGGCATGCTTCCAGCGTTTTAGATGTTCGCACAATACGAGGACCTAACAACGACTCTGATCACTACCTAGTAGCTGCCAAGATTCGTACCCGCCTCTGTACGACAAAACAGGTGCAACAAAAAACGCAGGGAAAGCTGGACGTCGAAAAGCTGCAATCGCAACAGACCGCCAATTATTTCGCAGATCGCCTCTAACACCTGCTCTCCGAGAGCACAATTCAACCTAGTGGAACGCATGAGCAGTGGGATCATATCTCAGGAGCACTCCGTACCGCAGCAGAAGAAGTAATTGGATTCCGCGAAGAAACAACTGGTATGATGATGAAGAGTGCCGCGCTGCAACCAAAAGAAAGAAAGAAACCTACAAGGCAACGCTGAGATCGAATGCAACGAGGAGTGTATGTGAACACTACCGCGAGTTGAAGAGGGAAGCGAGGCCGCTTTTCCGGGCGAAAAAAAGAGAGGCAGAAAATCGTGAAATAAAGGAGTTTGAGATGCTGCCCAACGGGAATAATGCCCGAAAATTCTATCAAAAAATTCGGCGAATGACAGAAGGTTTTAAAGCCGGGGCAAACTCCTGTAAGAATTAGAACGGCGACCTGGTGGCCGATGTTCGGAGAGCACTCACTTCTCTGCCCTTTTAAATGGAGAAACTGAGCAAGAAACCAGAGAAGATGCCCAACCCGATCCCACAATCGAAGATGATGGAATTGACGTTCCACAACCCGACTATAATGAGGTTCGAATAGCAATATCCCGATTGAAAAACAATAAAGCAGCTGGCGCGGATGGTTTGCCTGCTGAGCTATTCAAACACGGAGGCGAGGAGCTGGTAAGGCGCATGCATCAGCTTCTATGCAGAATATGGTCGGATGAATGCATGCCTGAAGATTGGAATCTAAGTGTTCTCTGCCCAATCCACAAGAAGGGCGATCCTGCAAACTGCGCCAACTATCGCGGAATCAGCCTTTTGAATATCGCATATAAGGTCCTATTAAGCGTATTGTGCGAAAGACTGAAGCCTGATGTGAACAGACTGATTGGACCTTATCAGTGTGGTTTCAGTCCTGGTAAATCTACCATCGACCAGATTTTTACAATACGCCAAATCTTGGAAAAACCCGGTGAAAAAAGATTCGACACACATCATCTCTTTGTTGATTTTAAAGCCGCTTTCGATAGCACGAAAAGGAGCTGCCTATATGCCGCTATGTCTGAATTTGGTTTCCCCGCAAAACTTATACGGCTATGCAAAATGACCTTGAGCAACACCGCCAGCTCGGTCAGAATTGGGAAGTACCTCTCCGAGCCGTTCGAAACTAAACGAGGTTTCAGACAGGGTGACCCCCTATCGTGCGATTTCTTTTATTTAAACTTAACCGCGCTGGAACAATATTTTATAAAAGCGTGCAACTGTCGGCATACTCGTATGCTGACGATATTGATATCATTGGCTTTAACAACCGCGCCGTAACTTCTGCTTACTCCAAATTAGAAAAAGAAGCGGAGAAAATGGGATTGGTGGTGAACGAGGGCATAACGAAGTACCTTCTGTCATCATGCAAAGAGTCAGCACATTCGCGCCTTGGCAACCAAGCCACTGTTGGCAGCAATAATTTCGAAATGGTAAAGGACTTCGTTTACCTGGGAACCAGCATTAACACCAACAATAATGTTAGCCTAGAAATCCGACGAAGAATTACTCTTGCAAACAAATGCTACTTCGGACTGAGTAGGCAATTGAAAAGTAAAGTCCTCTCTCGACGAACGAAAATAACACTCTATAAGTCACTCATCGCACCCGTCCTGCTATATGGTGCAGAAGCGTGGACACTAATATCTGATGAGGCCGCTCTGGGAGTATTCGAGAGAAAGGTTCTTCGATAGATTTGTGGACCTCGACGCGTTGGCGACGGCGAGTACCGAAGAAGATTTAATGATGAGCTGTATGAACTTTACGCAGACGCCGACATAGTTCAGCGAATTAAATCACAGCGGCTTCGCTGGCTAGGCCACGTAGTGCGAATGAGCGAAGATGCTCCAGCCCAGAAGGTATTCTTATCGGCACCCGCCGGTGGAAGCAGAGGAAGAGGGAGACCACCACTCCGATGGAAGGACCAAGTGGAGACCGATTTGCGATCCCGCGGTGTTTCCAATTGGCGCAACGAAGAAACGACTGGCGAGCTATGTTGGACGGTCAAAATCGCCCAGGCGGTTAGATGACCATTTAAAGAAGATGTATCGGTTGGCTTAATTTTTTGCATGGTGCTCATGAGTAGTTGAACAAACTCTGACGGTGAAGAGTGTTTAACTGGTTCGAACATGTCGCTTGGAAGCCTTAGTGTTGTACCGAAGACGAGTTGTGCGGGAGTGGCATCCACATCTGCCTTATAAGCCGATCGCAATCCAAGAAGAATGATTGGAAGTTCGCGATACCAACTTGACGGACTTGTGGTACACATAATTGATGCTTTCAAAATGCGGCGGAATCGTTCTATGATTCCATTTGCTTGTGGGTGGTAGGCTGTTGTACGAAGGTGTGTGATGCCCAAAACCCGTGATGGTTCGTTGAAGAGCAGCGATTCGAACTGTCTACCCTGGTCGGTGGTGATGCGCAGCGGTATGCCGTAGTGCTTTATCCACCCTTCGATAAATGCGAACGCAACAGTGTCAGCGTTGATATCGTTAATTGGAATCGCTTTCGGCCACCTCGTGAAACGGTCGATGATTGTGATGCAATATTTAAAATCGTTACATGGTGGAAGCGGTCCGATCAAATCTATATTAATATGCTCAAACCTTTGTGAAGGGAGAGAAAATCAGGAGAGTGGCGCAAAAGTGTGTCTGCCAATTTTTGCTCGTTGACATTGTATGCAATGTTGGACAAATTTAGATATATCGTGATCCATCTTGCTCCAAACGAACCTTTGTTTGATTAAATTTGCTGTTGCTTTTTTTCCTCCGTGCGAAATGTTGTGTAACTTTGCTATTACTGATGCACGGCATGCTCGTGATATAAATGGTCGTGCAACTGCACCAGAAACATCACAGGTGATTGGTGTCTTCGAGTGTGGAAGTTGAATCGCTTTGAGTTGTAACGATGTTGAGCTTGATTCGAGCAACCTTTGCAACTCTTCGCAAGACTTTTGTTTTTGTGCGATGTCTTCATAATCGATTACTGTGTTGTTGAGCTGAAGAGCGTTGATACGTGAGAGGGTATCAGCTGCCGTATTTACAGCGCCCGGTAGATGAACAATCTTTATGCAAAACTAGTCTAGTTGGCGAACTTGTCTCGGTGATGCTGTGTCGTTTTTCTGCGAAAAGGGAAAGATGAGCGGCTTGTGGTCGGTTGCTAAAGTAAAGTCGCGGCCTTCGAGTAGATACCGATAATTTTTTATAGCTGTGTAAATAGCAAGCAGCTCGCGGTCGTACTGCTGTACTTACGTTGAGCATCGGTGAATTTTCGGGAGAAAAAAGCAAGAGGCTGTGGTGCGTTGTTGATCATTTGATGAATGACTGCGCCCATAGCAGTTATTAAATCTTCTTTGCAACCATCAAAATGTTTGGTAGTATTCTCACTAAAAGTAATAGGCGTTCTGTCATTTTTAATGTTGCCCTTGATTAGTGCGAGGAGTGGTTGCTGGTGATTCAAAGCGTTGGGGATAAAACGCCGGTAAAAATTTACCATAGCTAGAAACCGTTTGAGTTCGCAGGCTAACTTTGGACGCGGGTAGTTCTTTATCACCTCTATTTTTTCCGGCATTGGTTTGATGCCTTCTACTGTTATTAAGTGACCTAAAAAATTTAATTGCTCTTGAGCGAAGACGCATTTGCCTGGATTTATTGTTAAATGGTGGCAACGAAGTCGCTCGAATACCGTACGTATGTGCTGTTTGTGTGCTTGTGACGTATTTGAAGCGATACAGATGTCGTCTAAATAACAAAAAGCGAAATCTAGCCCTCGAAGTGTTTCATCCATATATCGCTGAAACGTTTGCGCAGCGTTGCGTAAACCGAACGGCATTCGCAGATATTCTTATAATCCAAATGGCGTGGTTATTGCGGTTTTCTGAATGTCTCTCTCTTCTACAGGGATTTGGTGGTACCCACGTGTAAGGTCTGTCTTTGAAAATATCTTTCTAGTATGTTCGACAGGTCTTGTATGTGTGGGAGAGGATATCGGTCGGGTATTGTTTGAGTGTTAAGTGCCCTGTAGTCCCCGCAGGACGCTAGGTATTATCTGCCTTCCTAACGAGATGGAGAGGCGAGGCGTACGGGCTCTTTGATGTTCTGCATACGCCAATATTCATAAAATACTCAAATTCGTCCTTAGCAGCTTTTAATTTGTCAGGCGTGAGACGGCGGGGTTTCGCAAAAACTGGTGGACCAGGCGTCTCGATGCAGTGAGTTACCGTTGTGGATACATCAGGGGGGGTCGTGTTGGGAGCAATTGTTGTTGTCTTTAAACTCGTTTAAAAGTTTCCCATACTCATTGCTGTCGTCGTACGTTATTTGTGTTAAGGAAGGTACGTTTTTAATGTTTATGACGCAGGCCTGACTTTTAATTTTGGTGTCAGCATCGATGATAGATGTATTTTTTATATCTACTAGAAGGTTGTAGTGGCGTAAAAAATCAGCGCCAATAATATTGTGAGCGGTGTTCGCTGCGATAAATTCCCATTGAAAGGGTCGCCTAAGTCCGAAATCTAGATTAAGTCTTACCTTTCTGTATGTGTCAATGACCGTGTTGTTTGCTGCGTAAAGCTGGTGCTCATCTTTACGGCGAGGAGAGGATCTCGCTGTGTGACTTATGATAGATACGTCGGCTCCTGTATCGATTAAAAATTTTCGTGTTGATGAACGGTCGGTAACGAAAAGTCGGTTGCTGCATGATGATTTGTGTGTAGTTGTAGTATGTTTTTGTTCTGATGACGATAAGGTTGGTTGCGGTGGTGAATTCGAAAATAGTGGTGACGATGTTGCATTCGATTTTCCGACGACACCGTGCATTGATGTCGTCTGAGCTGTTAGTTTTTTGAAGTACTGTCAAAGTTGCAAAGGTTGTTACATTTTTTTGCGTTGGCCCCATATCTTTTGTGATACCAACAAATAGAATCGTTAGATGACCGTCTTGATCCTCCGTGTGGTGTTGCCGAACGACTTTTGCGCTTCCGAGTTTGCCGTTCATATCCCAGTTTGGACTCTATACGGGCAAGTGTACGTTCAAGGTTACCAACGCGGTTCTCTAACAAGGTTGATAATGTGGGATTAATGGATTCGATCGACTTCTTTTGTTGTATTCAGTGGTTTAGTTGAGATTGCTTCTACGGAATTAGCGCGAACGGCATCGATGATCTCGTCGCGATTGAAGCGAGTTGGTCTAAGGTCATTTCTGGGTTGCCCTTAGCAACTCCTGCGATGACGGGTGAGCATATGGCTAGGTTTGTTATCGCCCAATTGTATACCAGTTGTCAACTGTTCCAATATTGCCATTGGAGATGCAGAAAATTTACTGAGTATGGTACGTCGAAGTGTTTCATAGCGATCTTGTGTTGGAGGAGTGCGGACAATCTCGAATGCCTGTTCGTGTAGTTGCTCGTCCATATACATAACTTCTTCTTTAAATGGTCATCTAACCGCCTGGGCGATTTTGACCGTCCAACATAGCTCGCCAAGAGGCTTTGTTGTTGAATTTCATTGGAACGTTGTTTTATGTGGTGGGTCCCAAACCCAACGCACAACCCGTTTCACGGGAGGTTGAATTCTATTACACGTTTGTATAGCGAGCCGCTTGATCCAAGACAGACGCCCGCTTGCAGCCGCACCACCTGGTGATCAGACGCTGCTGTTTGAACCCCCCAGCAAGCCCTTAAACCGATTATGTCGGAGTGGCCTTACCAGGTTGTCGCCTTCTCACGTTTAGCTCACCACCAAACGGGTGTTCGGTGGTTACCCAGAGGATACTTGGGCGCAAAGCCCGGAAGTAGTGAGCTGCTTGAACGGCATGCAAAAGAATCGCTCTGGCCATTACCCAGGTGAATGGCGATCAGAAACTTTCCCCACTTGCGTGGACTTCTGCACACGGCCCCACCCTCCTACATAACTGCTATGTTGAATTTGGCTTGGTCACGTTGGTCTTGATTCATTTTCCCAGAACCGTGGATACGAAAAAAAGCTTCTAGGCGAGTAAATAACGATTCTATGTTGTTGATGGAATACCCATGTAATTGAGGCACTTGCACCCGTGCTGCGAACGTGCTGATGTCAGCGGATTCAATTTGAGCGGCTTGGGCTGCTGTTGGCGTACCGGTGTTACTTTCTCTCACATTTTCAGTGCTTTTCGTACGTTTTCAGTGCTTTCGTACCATTTTACAGTGTTAAACAATTGTAAAAATCTCTAAATACATATTAATCTGTTTCCTGTTGATCGGAAGTTAATGACTGTGTTTTGCTATCTGGTGTGCTTTTTGTGAAAATTCATAAAATAAAGTACATTAAAAGCGCTTCAAGAATATAATTGCATTTCAGCAACAACAAATAGTGCATACAAGTAATACACTTTGCGCCATTATCTACTGACACTTGTTAAGAGGGCAAGAGCGCCATCTGTGTGTGAAGTCTTTGTATTGTTCAGATTAAATTAAGGTGACCAGACGAATCAATAAATTCATAAATTGCGATGTCTACTCCTGGCCCCTCATCTGCTACACTTAAACGTAGACTAAGCAAGGAAAACCCAACTGCAAAAGTGGCTAAGATTGATGATGGTGTCACCCTTGCGGCTGTTTTTGATAAGCTTAAAGATCTCGAAGAGAAAGTTGATCGTCATACAGAACAATTGCGGCCTCTAATTGAAAGTGTAGCCGACAGACTAACTGAGGTAGAAAACAAGCTTTCAAAGCGAATCGAGGAAGAAGTACTGAAGCCCGAATTACTGTTTTGGAAACGAATGCGATGAAATTTGAGCAGGAAATGGCTTCCATGAAAAACACGATAACTGATATCATGGAACAGAGTGCTGCGCCTGATATTTCCGCTGATGCGGTTGTATTTGGCGTACCCTACTATGAAGGCGAAAACTTAAAAACTATATTTAACATGGTTTGTCGGTCTATTGACTTCCTGGCTCCTCAAATAAGGGATATTTTTCGAACGAAACCCTCAATCTCAAATGTAAACAGTGCCATTATCATCAAATTTCACTCGCCTCTAGACCGCAATCGTACCCTGCGAGCTTTTCGTGAGCAACGTAAAAAAATCAAGTCAGCTATTCCCCTACTTCCTCTTGGTATGGAGGGATCCTTTCATATTTATGAAAGCCTCTCTAAAGAAAATAGAGTTCTGCTACAAGAAGCCATCAAACTGCGTCGAAATGGGAAGCTGAAGTCGGTTTTCACAATAAGAGGTCTGGTTTACGTGAGAAGCGACAGCGCTGCGGACAGCCCGCCCACAGGTATTAGCTGTGTAGAGGACTTGCATCAGTTTCGCTAGTTTAGTCTTAAGCATATTTCCTAGTTGTGGTGCATTAGTTTTTGTAAAGGTAGTTAAACTCAGTTATTGCATATTATCAATTTTGTTATTTTCTTGTTATCTGAAAGTTGCTTTTAACTTGTGCTATGCTAATGATGAGAGACTATAATGCGAATGGCGTTGGCGATAATAGTCTCGCGCTTGTGAATATTTTGTGCAGTCGGCAAAAGGGTTTTAATGTGGTTCATTTTAATGCTAGAAGCCTTAATAATGAGAAAATAGATCAGGTGAGGAGAATATTTGAACAGTCTTCGGTGGATGTTATATGTGTATCGGAGACATGGTTCAGGAATGAGATAAAGGATACACATTTTGAAATTGAGGGTTATACTATATATCGGAATAATCGAATGGATAAAAAGGGTGGAGGGGTAGCTATGTACTGTAAAAAATACCTTAAATCGAGAATAGTATCCCATGCTGGGGAAGGTACAACGGAGTACTTGTTGGTGGAGGTGTCCAATTGCCGGTCTAAGGTCCTTTTGTCTTGCGTGTATAATCCCAATAGATGTTTAAGTGTAAACGATTTCTTTAATGCGTTGTCGGTAGTAGCAGTGGATTATGATGAAATAATAGTATATGGTGATTTTAATGTAAATATGTTATGTCGTGATATGTACAGCTCCCGCCTTCTAGATGATGTGTCTAGTGTTGGTCTTTCCTTAGTGAATTCCTCTGTACCGACTAGGTACGGTAATAACTGTTGTCCTAGTCTACACGATTATTTCATTGTGTCCGATTTGTCTTCTGTCTTAAAATTCGACCAAATTTCGTTTGTGTCTGATCATGATCTAATCTTCTGTTCCTTTGACATTACTTTTGACCATGATAATTTAGTTTCTGTTCCTCGTAGTTTTCCTGACTATAGCTCGATTAATTTTAACAGCTTGAGCACTGATATATCTTGTGTTGACTGGACTTATTGCTGGAGCTTGCCATCGGTGAATGATAAGCTAAACTTTTTAAATAGTATACTATTATCACTTTATAATGCTCATGTACCGATGCGCAACGCTCAAAGAAAGTCACGATCTTGTCCTTGGTTCAACAAAACTGCTCGTGATATAATTATAAAACGTAACAAAGCCTATGCGGTATGGAAAAGAAAGCGAACAGATATAAACTGGCGTGCGTATACAAATATACGAAATGTAGCTACTGCCACTATAAAACACGAGAAGCGGTCATACTTTCGTAGAATGTTAAAATGTGAACTTCCAAATAATGTGTTGTGGCGTAACTTGAAAAGTCTCCGTGTGCATGTTAAAGACAACACAGATTGCTCGCTTGACCCTGAAGATCTGAATGCTGTGTTCGTAAATTGTGCTAACTCTTCCAATGATCCAAGCACCCACCCGATTCCTTGTCCTGTGACTTTTTCTCAACAATTTGAATTTTGTGCTGTGTCGGAGCTTGATGTGGTGAGATGCATTTATAAGGTACGCTCAAATGCTATTGGTGCAGATGGAATACCGATAAAATTTATAAAAATTATTCTTCCACAGATACTGCCAACCCTGACCCATATTATCAACCACTGCATCACAACCTCTTGCTTTCCTGATGTGTGGAAGATTGCTACTGTTATTCCTGTAGCTAAAAATAAGACAGCCAGCTGTCTAAGTGATTTTCGTCCCATAAGCATTCTACCTGCGCTGTCAAAGACCTTTGAGACATTATTATCTGAACAGATTCATTCACATATTGATAAATTCAAACTACTTTCCCCATTCCAGTCTGGCTTTAGAGCAAAGCATAGCTGCTCAACTGCAATTATTAAAATCCTGGATGATATTCGGGCCCCCTATGACAGTGACATGATAACTATGTTGTGTTTGCTTGACTTTTCCAAAGCGTTTGACTCTGTTAACCACACGTTGTTATGTATGAAGTTAAAGTCTTATTTCGCTTTTGGTGACGCTGCGGTAAGTCTCATGAGGAGTTATCTGGGTGGTAGAGCACAACGAGTGAAGGTGGGGTCGCAGCTCTCTAGTCTCAAGTTTTTGTTTAGTGGTGTACCACAGGGATCTATACTTGGACCATTATTATTTAGCCTGTTTATTAATGACATATTTAGCACCTGTTTGTATGCGCAAATGCATGCTTATGCAGATGATATACAACTGTATATGTCTGGAACACATGCACAAGCCTCTCTACTTTGTTCCAAGTTGAATAGCGACTTGTCAGCTATTTCGTCTTGTGCGCAAAGAAATTGTCTTTCCCTTAATATTGAAAAGTCGTATGTGTTACCCATATCTAAAAGGCAAATTAATTCTTTGGATCTCCCAGCTTTATGCATTAATAATAAGAGCCTCAAATATGTGTCTAAAGTAAAGAATCTGGGGGTGGTTATTAACTCTAGTCTCTCATGTAATGATCATATTAATGCTGTTATAAGTAAAGTTTACTACACTCTACGTAATTTACGAATGTCTGCGGCCTTCACCCCACTTGGAATAAGAAAGCGGCTTGCAATGCAACTAATACTACCAATTATCTGCTATTCAGAATGCATATACAGCAAATTAGACTCTAAATCGGCACATAAGATTGATGTCGCCTTTAATCATGTCACGCGGTATGTCTTCGGTTTGGCAAAGTATGATCATATATCTGCGTGGAGAACGAGTCTCTTAGGTTGTGAAATATCTGAGTATCTTAAGGCAAGAAACTGTATCTTTCTGTGTCGCGTGATTGCTGATAAAATGCCTACTTACTTATATAATAAGCTAACCTTCTCTAGATCTGCTCGCATAAGTGATTTGATCGTGCCCAGCTACAATTATCTAAACTCTGCAAGACTTTTCTTCGTCAATGCTATCCGCATATGGAACTCTATCCCCAATCCGGTTCGCAATAGCTTAAGTAGAGGCAATTTTAAGAATGTTATATTTTCTTTCTTCGGTAAGGTATATGCAAATTAAAAACTGAGTTCAGCTGCTTTTAGCCTAGTCAATCATTGTTGTAAAATATTGTTGTTCTGTGTCCTTGTAACTATTGTCACCCTTATATTAGTACTGCTAATAATTTATTCTTTCTTGTTTTTATTCTCAATATTGTACCTGTAATAGTATATAAATTTTTAAGTTTTCAGTTTTAAGAATTATACCCAATTTTATGTAATCACTGTTGCACTATAAAAGATCAACCAGGATCTTATTGTGCTAATACTGACAATCAATAAATGAAATGAAATGAAATGAAATTTCCGGTACCAGTCTTTTCTTCGGGATTCGACATTTTATTGCGAAGTTTCTAGAAAGTTTGTATCGCTCGAAAAATATGCACGTGCTTGTGCGATTCGCAGAGTACCACTATTTGAATTTATATAAATAGGAAGAGTCTGGGGTCACTAATATAGTTATTTGTTAACTATTTATTATATTTAAATATATTCTAGTATTCGCAATTACAAAAATTAATTAAAAAGATAAAAAATGTATTTTGGTTTTAATCTCCTGATTTACACGAGCAGACGACCAGATGAGTAAAAAAGATGATAGGTGTATCAGGGTTGCCAGGTGCTGACTAATATGTGTTGAGTAATATTTTGGATGGATTGACGCAATGTTGTCACAAAACGTTACGATACCCCAATACATGAAATGCTTGAAAGACTAAATTGGCTAAGTGTTAAACAACTCATCGTATACTACACGTTGAAATTTATACATAACATAAAAATAGGAAATCTGCCGAAATATCTAAACGACCGACTGTTATACAACAACGAGGTTCATGATTACCAGACAAGAAACAGAACAACTTTCGTCTGCCAGCAGTACGATCGGAGGCCGCCAAAAAAAATATATACTAAGATGGACTGAGAGAATACAATGATCTTCCCAGCGAAATAAAACAATGCCAAAATATAAACAAATTTAAGAAATTATTATATAATTATATGAAAAGCGCTACCATTTAGATAATGATCTCATAGATATACAAATAATCTAGGTCTACAAGACTGTATAAAATGAATAAATAAAAATAAAACATGTCCTTCGTGTGGTATGTTCCCTCATGATACCAAACACTTCTCCTCTCTCTTCTAACACCTACATAACTCTGGTCCAACCCTTTGGAAACTGCGCGTTTCCTCGGACTTCCGTTAGAAGAGCCTGATGCCCATTGGCAGGGCGAAGCACTGTTAACAACAACAACCACAACGACTAACGATTTGAACCACGACGATTGGACTAAGAAGCTGGCTGAAGTTGAGTATAGTATAAACAACTCCATTCACAGCACTTGTCGAGATACCCCAAGTCGGCTACTTCTTGGTGTTGAGAAAAGAGAGTGAGTCATAATAGATGAGTTTACCGAGTATTTTCAAAATAAAATATGCCCGGACGGAGGCCAGGATTTCGATCGTACACGAACTGATGCTGCCAACCATATATTAGCTAAACAAGAATATGATGTCAATCGATCTCTTAAAGAAAAAAACCTCTGCCAAAATTTACGAAGTTGGCGACTATGTTGTCATAAGAAACGTCAATACTAGTCCCGGCTCAAATAAAAAGTTTGTTCCAGTGTATAAAGACCCATATGTGATACATAAGGTACTGGGCCATGACAGGTATGTCATATGTGACATTTACAATTGTCAACTCACACAACTACCCTAAGATGGGTTGATTGAAGCTCATGGAAACAGAAGGTGGTAACAACCACTGACCTAAAATGTATCGGAATCGAATGAAAGTAATTTAGAAATAGTTAATCATTTAAACGCATCTTACCCGAGGTCGATCAAGATTGTCAGGTCGGCCGAACTGCAAGATATATACTTTGTAACAACCTTGTATTGCTAACTATGCCACTTATATTGTAACATCTCTGTAGTTGAACAATCATGGAATACAACCCTGAATACAGAAAAGAAAAGAATAAAAGAAGAGCAGGAACACTTCCTGTTTAGTAAAAGAACCAAGCGCGTGTTTATTCTTCTTCTTAAAATGGTCATCTAACCGCCTGGGCGTCCAACATAGCTCGACAGTTATTTGGCGCCAATTGGAAACACCGCGGGATCGCAAATCGGTATCCACTTGGTCCTTCCATCGGAGTGGTGGTCTCCCTCTTCCTCTGCTTCCACCGGCGGGTGCCGATAAGAATACTTTCTGGGTTAGAGCATCTTCGCTTATTCGCACTACGTGGCCAAGCCAGCGAACAGCGTTCACTTAACTATGTCGGTGTCTGCGTAAAGCTCGTACAGCTCATCATTAAATCTTTTTCGGTACTCGCCGTCCCCAATGCGTAGATGACCACTAATCTTTCGAAGAATGTTTCTCTCGAATACTCTCAGAGCCGCTTCATCAGATGTTGTTAGTGTCCACGCTTTTGCACCATATAGCAGGACGGGTGCAATGAGTGACTTATAAGAGTGCTATTTTCGTTCGTCGAGAGAGGACTTTACTTTTCAATTGCCTACCGCTGACTCTTTGTACTTCGTTTTGCCCTCGTTCAACACCAAATCAATTCTCTTCTTTTTCTAACTTGGAGTAAGCAGAAGTTACGGCGCGGTTGTTAAGGCCAATGATATCAATATCGTCAGCATATGTCAACAGTTGCCCGCTTTTATAAAATATTGTTCCAGCGCAGTTAATAACTGCAGCTTGTATTATTTTCTCCAGCATCAAATTAAAGACATCGCACGATAGGGGGTTACGGTCACCTTGTCTGAAACCTCGTTTAGTTTCGAACGGCTAGGAAAGGTCCTTCCCAATTCTGACCGGGATGGTGCTGTTGCTCAAGGTAATTTTGCACAGCCGTATAAGTTTTGCAGGGAAACCAAATTCAGACAAAACGGCATATAGGCAGCTCCGTTTCGTGCTATCGGAAGCGGCTTTAAAAACAACAAAGATATGATGTGTGTCGATTCTTTACTCACGGGTCTTTTCCAAGATTTGGCGTATTGTAGAAATCTGGTTGATGATAGATTTACCAGGTCTGAAGCCACACTGATATGGTCCAATCAGTCTGTTCACGTCAGGGTTCAGTCTTTCGCACAATACGCTTGATAGGACCTTATATGCGATATTCAAAAGGCTGATTCCGCGATAGTTGGCCAGGATCGCCCTTGTGGATTTGGCAGAGAATACTTAGATTCCAACCCTGAGCAATGCAGCCCTGGCAAATGAACGTGACCATTTGCGACGCTTGGGCCCTACGGATCCCCAAATTCAAGATCTCAATGCGATAATCGAACGACCTGTTGATCAACACAAACGCGCCAAATGGGAGGAGCACCTAAGGTCCTGCAACCTCTCTGTTTGTGTTGGCAAATTACGGTCCACTGTTAAATCCTTGTCAAACCCGATCAAACCTAACGACCAAATATCTATCACCTTTCGTGATAAGGTCCAGACGAAACCGAAGAAATGCGCCAGCGCTTTCTGCCGGCAATTTGTACTGCATCCTCCGGTCGACAAGGAAATTAGACGAGCCATCAGGGAAGCGCACATACGAAAAAATAGCCAAGCGCCCATTGCTATCACCACCACGGAGGTTCGGGAGGCCATACGGGGTTCCAAAAGCTCCAAATCGATAGGCCTAGACGGTATATCCATGCTGATGCTTAAACATCTCGAAGAGGGAGCAAGATACCTAACAACTGTTTTCAATTTGTCTATGGCCACCTTTGTCAATTCAGAAAAATGGAAACAGGCAAAGGTGGTACCACTACTAAGGCCCGGCAAGCCGGCCAACGAGGGGGAGTCTTATCGACCGATATCACTCCTCTCGCCAGTAGTAAAGACCTTGGAGACGGTGTTTCTCCCTTACTACACCGCTAACTTGCGACTAGCCGAACTGCCCCTGCGGTTTAGGGGTTTAGAATATGCCCGAGGTAGGCATACCGGTTGTAAGAGGCTACTAATATGCACAAAGGTAATGACGTGCAACTCGATGGTTGATCTACGGATATGATGCCTCTCACCTCTCAATACCCATCTTATTCTTCCTTACAGAAGTAGGGGTGACATGACCTAGAAGGTTTCACTGGTCATAAATCGCTACCACGACAGTAGGGCAGTACCGCAAGGCAGTACCGGAGCGTACCGGGTTCAAATCAGGCCAAGGACTGTTAATTCGACAACACTCCCCAAAACCTTCGGGGAGTGTTTTTTTCATCAGCATGGATTCCGTAAAATGCATAGCGCCACCACCGCGCTAAACGCCATCACCACTCAGATAGGTCCAAATGACAGGACCATGCTAGTAGCACTTGACCTATCTAAAGCCTTCAACACGATCAATCATGCGCACCTTATTAACGACATTGAGGTTTCAACTCTTCCCCCCTGTCTGAAGCGTTGGACCGCCAACTATGTGAGTGGCCGGCAGTCAACGGTTGAATTTAGAGGCGAAAAATCAAAACCACTTTTGTTTAATTACTACATATCGAGGCTCCCTTCCCCACCAGAGGGTGTCTCGATCGTCTCCTACGCCGATGACTGCACCACCCTGGCAACGGGCCCCTCCGTAGACGACCTCTGCTCAAGAGTTAACTCATACCTCCAATCCCTGTCCGGTTTTTTCGCTCGACGAAGTCGGACACTGTCACCGACCAAGTCCTCGGCCACCTCATTTACGACGTGGACAGCGCAGGTGAACATGGAATTAGACTTCTACGTCGATGGCATTAAGCTTCCGACTGTCACACACCCAAAAATCTTAGGGGTCAGGTTTGATCACATTTCAGCTACGGTGCTGTTGCTGTTGTTGTTGTTAACAGTGCTTCGCCCTGCCCAATGGGCTCGAGCACTCTAAATTGTCATCAGGGTCTTCTAACGGAAGTTCGAGGAAACGCGCAGTTTCCACAGGGTTGGACCAGAATGATGTAGGTGTCAGAAGAGTGGGTTCAACTGAACAGGAGAAGAGATGTATGGTATCATGAGGGGACACACCACATGCAGGGCATGTGCTTGGTATGTTGGGGTTCAGTCTGGATAAGTAAGAGTTTACGGTGCTCATGTAGCCGCGATTGCCACCAAAGTACAAAGCCGCAACAAAATCCTCAAGTCACTGTTGTTGTTGTTGTGGTAACGAAAAAAAAAACACTCCCCGAAGGTTTTGGGGAGTGTTGTCAAATTAAAAGTCCTTGGTCGGATTTGAACCCGGTACGCTCCGGTACTCCCTTGCAGTACTGGTAATCGGTAACGTACAAGGTAATCGGCCAGCCGGTTCTGGGCTAAGCGACGCCTATAAAGTCGCCGGGGCTAGCAGCAGATACATACTGGAGGAGGTTGCAGGCCTGCCAAAACACCGCACTCAGAACTGCGGGGTGCCTCCTTATGTCTCCTGAGCACCATCTTCATAATGAGGCAAAAATGCTCGATGTTAAAGAGCACTGCGAGATGTTGACCAGACAATTCCTGTTCAACTGCCATAAACCGCAGCAACCGAACAGGAACCTGCTCAACGAAAATCCGCCTCCCAGGAGAATAAGGAGTCACCTTCGTCAGCACTATGACGAGATCCGGCATCACATTTTTTCGCCGTTTGATCCAAAGATGATCAATCTCATCCACACGGAGTCGGTAAACTGCTTTGTCAGTTCTCGTCCGGTGAATGCAGTCCTACAGGCACAAGCTCCACCTGTTGCAGATGAGTAACGCGTACTGCCTAGAGAGACAAGAGTTATGCTGGCTCATCTTCGTTCGGGATACTGTAACAGGTTAAACTCTTACCTATCCAGACTAAACCCTGTCATGCCAAATGTTTGCTCGGCATGCGGCGTGTCTCCCCATGATACTAACCATCTGTTCATCTTCTCAACCGAGCCTACTCTTCTAAAAGCAATTTCACTCTGGTCCACCCCTGTTGAAGCCGCGAGGTCAGATTTCGTGCAGCGAAAAAACCTGATAGGAATGGGAGGTAAGAGTTAATTCTTGAGCAGAGTTCGTCTACGGAGGGGCCAGTCGCCAGGATCGTGCAGTCATCGGCGTAGGGGACGATCGATACACCTTCTGGTGGGGAAGGGAGCCTCGATAAGTAATAATTAAACTAAAGCGGGCCACCCTGTGGCACCCCTTGTTTAATTATACGTGGTTTTGATCTTTCGCCTCTAAATTCAACCGATGACTGCCGACCACTCAGATAGTTGGCGGTCGAACGCTTTAGACAGGGGGGAAGAGTTGAAGTCTCCAGGTCGTTAATGAGTTGCGCATGATTGACAGTGTCGAAAGCTTTCGACAGATCAAGCGCAACTAGCACGGTCCTGTCATTTGGACGAGGTTGGTTAAGACCGACACCTATCTGTGTGGTGATGGCGTTTGGCGCGGTGGTAGTGCTATGCATTTTACGGAATCCATGCTGATGTTCGGCTAGTCGCAAGTTAGCGGTATAATAAGGGAGCAAGACCGTCTCCAAGGTATTCACTACTGGCGAGAGGAGTGATATCGGTCGATAAGACTCCCGCTCGTTGACCGGCTTGCCGGGCTTTAGTAGTGGCACCACCTTCGCCTGTTTCCATCTTTCTGGAATGACAAAGGTGGTCATAGACAGATTGAAGACAGTTGTTAGGTACCTTACTCCCTCTTCTCCGAGATGTTTTAGCATCAGCATATACCGTCTGGGCCAATAGATTTGGAGTTTTTGGACCCCCGTATGGCCTCCCGAACCTCCGTGGTGGTGATGGCACGCTTGTGCGCTTCCCTGATGGCGCGTCTGATTTCCTTGGCAACCGGAGGATGTAGTACAAATTGCCGGCAGAAAGCGCTCGCGCATCTCTTTGGTTTCGACTGTACCTTATCACCGAAGGTGATGGATATTTTGTCGTTAGGTTTGGTCGGATTTGACAAGGATTTAACAGTGGACCATAATTTGCCAACACCAGCAGAGAGGTTACAGGACCCTAGGTGCTCCTCCTATTTGGCGCGTTTGTCTTGATCAACCAGCCGTCTGATTTCCGCATTGAGATCTTGAATTTGGGGATCCAAGCGTCGCACTTGGTCACGTTCATTAGCCAGGGCCGCTGCCTCTGCGGGGAAATACGGACGTAGCTCCAATGACCTAGAAGGTTTCACTGGTCATAAATCGCTACCACGACAGTCGGGCAGTACTGCAAGGGAGTACCGGAGCGTACCGGGTTCAAATACGGCCAAGGACTGTTAATTCGACAACACTCCCCAAAAACTTCGGGGAGTGTTTTTGTCGTTACTACAACAACGGACGTATCTCCTTAATTCTACCTGAAGGAATGTATTGATTGGAGGCTGAGGCTATGAACATCCGAAACGCTTTTTCCACTTCTCGTACGTCAGACGGGATGGGAAGAGCAGCGAAGGTGCTCTCAGTGAAGTTTAGAAAACCAACCCAATCAGCTTTACTGAAATTAGTGAAAGTGCGACTTTCAGAAGCAACAAAGTCATTGGGGCGATCGATTGAAAGGACTATCGGTAAATGATCCGATGCAAGAGTTAGCATTGGTCGCCATTCAACGCAGTTTATGAGACCCGCGCTGACAATTGTAAGGTCTGGCGAACTAGAACAATTTACCGCAACTCTCGTGGAGGCATCCCCGTTCACAGTGCAAAACGTCGAATAATCTATTTGTTCAGCCAATTCCTGTCCGCTACCATCAACCTGTAGGTTTAAGTGCCACAGATCGCGGTGTGCGTTGAAGTCTCCGAGAATTACACGATTATCGCCTCTGAGTAACGCACTGACGTCAGGGTGGTAATCCCTCGCACAGCAGGTGGCAGGAGGTATATAAATGTTAATAATTTCTAGATCAACATCGCCTGACCGGACAACCATACCTTGACTTTCTAGGAAGTTGTCCCTCGAATCGACGTCAGGCTCAAATAGACGATATTGCACAGATTGATGAGTGATGAAGGCAAGTCCGCCCCCAAGTCCTCTCTCTTGGTCACGCCGGTGGATGTTGTAGCCGTCACAAGTCCGAAGATCTGATCGGGCGTTTAACTTTGTTTCTTGAATAGCAGCAATCTTGATGTTTTGCCGCTTCATGAAATTTACTATTTCACCAACCTTGCCGGTTAAACCGTTGCAGTTCAACTGCAGGACACGAAAGTGCGAAGGGGGAGAAATATTCACACTGGGAGTCAAGGAGTGGTGCGTATGCCTCGGTGGAAGCAGGCTGGGTCGCGCACTGCGTCGCACTCTAGAAGACGAGGGATCCGAACCAACGGAAGGTGGCGAATCGGTCGACGTTGTAGGTTGCGTAGCTCGACAACATAGCGCAACGTACGTATCAGTCCATAAGTTCCTGTTACTTAGTTAAAAACATATAAGCAGGTGACATAGGCCAAGGCAGTAGTTGCATTTGACTGATGTCGCAGGTGTATACTCCACTCCACTCTCCACCGACAAACAGTGCACATTGTGTAAGGGACCAGGAGCTGGTGGCTTTGGCTTACAATTGTGCTAGTGCGGAAGAAGGGGAAGTTGAAAGTGGGAGGGGGGTCGGCTGTCGCTCAACATTGCTCACATCTAAAACATAGGTGCTACGTAAAAAGTAGTGAGGTGTTGGCGCCTGTGGGCTATGCATTATTAATGTTGTTAGTCGTGGAGACTGTATCTGAAGCTTGTGGCGGTGCGACACAGTTTTGTGCAACCATCTTTTACAGGAATTACATTGGATGGAGTGTGAACGTTTGACGTAAATCTCCTTCCAGCAGACGCAGCAGATCCTTTCTCTTGCAGCCGGGTTGTATTCGACCCCAGCCCGGAGCAGGGGAGTTTTGAGCAGCCCTGCTGCAAGGAGCTGCTCTGAGGATGACAATGTTAGGGGGAAAAGGTGACAGGTCAGACAGGGTAGTGTCGAAATAACAGCCATTGGTCGGATATAAAAATCCGAGTCATTCCGATGCGATAGAACCGGCTGTTGTGGGAATTCTAGACCTCGAAGGATTAAACGAGTGCCACATGGTGGTGTCCTATCAAATTTTGATTAATTTCAATATTTCGGGGATTCCTTCTTCACTGTACGATTATGGCTTTGGGGCCCTCCATTGACGAACTCTGTACTCGGATGAACTTTTACCTCCGAGACCTTTCCAGCTTCTTCACCGAGCGAAATCTGGAATGCGCGGATGAGGCAAGATTTAAAAGTAGATAGAGTACCTCTGCCTGCTGTTAACCACCCTAAAATACTGGGTGTTACGTTAGACAACTGCCTCACCTTCGCTAGTCATGCCACCGCAATAGCCTCAAAAGTACAGAGCTACAACAAGATCATTAAGTCACTGACCGGCAGTATTTGGGGAAACGGTCAAGAAACGTTGCTAGCCAAATATAAGGCTATTGGCCGACCGGGTATTGATTACGCTGCGCCCATTTGGTCGCCCAAAATTGCTGACACCAACTGGAGGAAGTTGCAAGTCTGCCAAGACACCGCTCTTAAACTGCCACGGTCTTCTTATATCATCTGAGTGAGCACGCGGAACTGTTGAGCAGACAGTTTTTACTGAACTGACACAAGCCTAGTCATCCAAGCCGTCATCTATTGGATGAAGCTCCGCCTACGAAACATACCCACCATACCAAATACTTGTCATGCATGTGGTATGTCCCCTAACGGTACTAAAAATCTCTTTACCTGTTCAATTGAACCTACTGTTCTCACACCAATATCACTCTAGTCCAACCCTGTTGAAACTGCGCCTGGGACTTTCGTTAGAAGAGCTTGAAGAGAAGAGAGCCCCTGCCGGTTAGGGGTTTAGAATATGACCGAGGTAGGCATACCGGTCGTAAGAGGCGACTAATATGCACAAAGGTATTGACGTGCAACTCGATGGTTGATCTACGGATATGATGCCTCTCACCTCTCATTACCCACCTTATCCTTCCTTACGGAAGGAGGGGTGACATGACCTAGAAGGTTTCACTGGTCATAAATCGCTACCACGACAGTCGGGCAGTACCGCAAGGGACTGTTTTTGTCGTTACCACAACAACGATTCTCAGAGTAATCGTGCCCATTAGGCAGGGCCAAGCTCTGTTACCAACAACAACAACAACCCTGATGATAGTACCTGGGTGTAGTGATCTTGCCGTTGATTTCGAAACCTATTGTTCGAGAACTGCTCCACGGAAAAATAATTGAGATGCTTTCTTTAGAACTGCATGCAACCCCTAAGAGTGTAAAAGTTATAACATTAACGACCTTACCTTTTTTGTCGGGCAAGGGATTCTTTTCATTAGTTTCAGTATGCTTCAAATTAGATGTATCAAATGCTGCAATTCCAGATATTAAGGACTGCTGCGTTCTTTCAGCCGCTACATCTAACAAAGAAGAACCATTCAGTAATTAAGAACTCTGGAAGTTTATCGTTCAGGTACTTCAAAGGAGTGCCGTATTTTTATACTTCAGAAACAGTTTTACTGCTTAGAAGCTTTTCTTTTATGGTTCCAAAAAGTTTATGGCACTGCTTTGAATTATCTAATTATAGAGCCGAAACGCTGCGAAATAACCACAAATAACTTTCACCCGACGCTGTCATTGCCCAAATTACGCCCAAATATTTTGCATACATTAAACACAATAACACTGGGACGAAATGTTTGTTTCGCTTTATATTTACAATGGCCATATGAAAGAAAAAACTAGGGAACGATTTTGTACTAATTTATTTTAAGACATGGCTTGAGATTATATGTATAAGGATTTTAAATAACACAAAACTTGATTTTTTTTTTTAAATTTAGAACTCAAAAAGAATAGCGACCACTTGTGGCATATACTGCCGTCACCGCCCAGCGGCGATGACAGAAATTAATCTATCGTCGGGCGAATTTTATTGTGTTAAATTTCATTTCAGAGGGTGAAGTTCGGTTATTTCGTCGCGTTTCGGTATTGTGTTTGAAGTTAAAAAAATACCTTCAGCAGTGGGGAGCACGATTTTTTCATGCGTGCTAGCATTCCTTAATTTTTCAGTATTAAAACCCTCAAGTTGATTCTTTAAGTTTTCGGCTACTTTAGGAAGATCTTTAAGTGCTGGGGCTGCCATATTGAATCTAAAACGGTATAATGCGTATTTTAAAATAACTATTATTTTAGAATAAGAACAAATATATAAAGATGTTTGTAAACATTTGTAGGTAAAATCTTGGCTGGGGAGTATTTCAGGATATAAAAGTTGTTGGACTAAGAAATTTTGTGGAAATGTTTTCAAGTCAAAAACTTAACACATTGTTGACCGGTCACGAGTTAATTCGTGTTTTCATGCCCAAACCTTGTTGACCTCTAATAAGGGTTATTTTTTATAAGCGCCGCCGAAGGGTTCTGTGCAGAAAAACTGTGGATCGCGAAGCCGGTGTTGGATCGGCTAAGGGTTTTTTAGATAAGCGCGGCCGAAGGCCGCCTACGCAGAAGGAGATTCTGTGCAGAAAAACTGTGGATCGCGAAGCCGGTGTTGGATCGACTAAGGGTTTTTTTCATAAGCGCGGCCGAAGGCCGTCTACACAAAAGGAGATTTATTTATTTATTTATGTATTTATTTAATTAAACTTATAATCAATTATAAAATTTAATTTTGAAGAAAAAAAGCAGCACTAGCTTCCAGGGCTATCGGCTGTGTCTGTAAAGTAAAAATTGTGTTATATTTTCGCGTTGATAGCGCGAATGTAGTTGTAGATGGTGTTGATGTTTTTGATTGTGGTGGATTTTATTAGGGTCATTGGATTAAGGTTGTTAGGGCTGGATGCGCGGATATTTTGGAACAGTGGGCATTCGAGGAGTAGGTGAATGACGGTGAGTGGGGTGTTGCAGTGCAGACAAAGGCTGCTGCTTTGATCGTTTAGTAGATGTGAATGTGTTATGTTTGTATGGCCAAGGCGAAGGCGCGAAAATGTGATGATTTTCCTCTTGTCAATGGTTGTGGGATATATTGCCGGTGTGCAGTTGGGATTTACTGATGAATAATGGTGATGATGGTTGTGTAGTCTTTGGTCGTTTAGCAGTGTGTGGTGTTGTTGGAGGCTGGCTCTTTGAAAGGCGATTTTTTCCACTATGGTGCTTGTGATGGTTGGAGATCCGCAGGCGCGACGTGCTGCGGTATCTGCTCGTTCGTTGCCAGTTATGCCTGTATGTCCTGGTACCCAGATTAACCTGGAGTGTGGGGACTGATGGAGTATGTCGCGGATAATATTTATGGTGTTCCAGTGTGTATTAGTTGGCGGCCACCGTGGTGTGGAGGTAGTGTTGCCGGCCTACCACACCGAAGGTCCATGGTTCGAGCCCTGGTACAGGTAACATCAAAAGTGATTTGAAAAAAGTTTTTCAAAACGGGGTCGCCCCTCGGCAGTGGTTTGGCAAACTCTCCGAGTGTATTTCTGCCATGACAGGCTTCTCAGCAAAAATTCGTCTCCTTTGTAGATGCCGTTCGGAGTCGGCAAAAAACTGTAGGTCCCACCAATTTGTATGGAAAATTCAAATCGGCACACCACAAATTGGGAGAGAAGCTTGGCGCAAAAATCTCTTAGGAGGTTTATGATGATATACCTGTGGTATATCGCGCCATAAAGAGAGAGTGTGTATTAGTGGTGTTTTTTATAGCTTCTAGGACTGAGAGACTGTCAGTCAATATTATTGCTTTTTTATCCCTATTACTGGCCGTTTGTAGGGCGTCTAGGATGCCGGCGGCTTCCGCTGTGAATATCGATGCGGTGGGATGCATCGAGTAGTAAGATAAGGTTTGTCCCCTAGAATCTACTACGGCGTAGGCGGTGTTGTGTTCACCTTTCGAGGCGTCTGTGAACAATATTTCATATTCTTCGGAGTGGAATCGGGATAGTAAATGTTGGACTAGTTGTATGTATACTTCATTGGGAGTGTTGTCTTTTTTGTGTTTTGCGAGGTCTGTGTTGCAAATTTTTTCGTCGAAGAGCCAGGGAGGGTGCTTAGGAGTGTGTTGTTTGTAAAGTTGACATGGTCCACTGCGGTACTCAAGGCGAATACTGTGTATTGCCGATGGAACTTTTAGAGTTTTGTTGCTCATACAGACTTTTTTTGCATGGTTGTCTATTATAGAGTGTTGTTCGAATATGATTTTAGACAGTAGTCGGACTCTGCTTTCTGAAATTCTTTCTTCTAGTGCTGGGAGGCCAGATTCGGCCAACATGTTGTTTATAGGGGTGGTGACGAAGGCGTATATACTGCTCCTGATGGTCTGGTGGTAAATGGGTTTGATGATGTTGAGAGTAGTTTTTGGGCTGTTTCCGTATAGAAATAGTCCATAATCTATTTTGCTCAGCACGAGTGTCTTGACCATGTATGTAAGGGTGTTGATATGTGTAAAGCTTCTGCCTGCTAGGTATCGGATTAAATTGGTCCTGGATGTGAGCGACTTTTTTAAGTTGATGAGGTGATTGTTCCATTTATAATTTTTGCTGAATGTTATCCCGAGAATTTTTTGTTTATCTACGTATGTTATAAGATGAGAGTTTATTGTTGGTCGGCTGGATTGCAATTGTGTTTTCGGCAGATGTGTAAAATTCCAGACTTGGAAAAGTTGATTTTCGCTCCGGATGTATTTGCCCAGCTGCATATTTCGTTTATGACGTTTTGAAATACTGCGTTATTGCCATTGTTGTCATTATTTTTGGCTAGTATGTATAGATCGTCTGCATATATGCAGTGATCTAGTGCTTTATATTTGTAGATGATGGTGCTTAAACGGTTGAAGGCGAATATGAAAAGTGTTACTGACAATGGTGACCCTTGGGGGGTCCCGTTGTGCAACTGTTGTGTATCAGAAAATGTATTGTTGACCTTGACTCTGAAGCGGCGATTGGTTAGGAATGATTTAATAAATGTTATTATTTTTGTCCCTATTCCCCACGATTGAAGAGTTTCGATGATAACGTGTGCACCAATTCGGTCGAATGCTTTTTCGAAATCGATGGATAGTATGGATACGTGGTTCCTTGCTGATAGGGCTTTAGTTGTGTAAAAATCGATGTGCAGTAGAGCGTCCGCGCAACCGCTCTTGCGTTTGTATGCCACTTGGTTTGGTGCTATAAGCTTTCTTGATTCCAGAAACCAGGAAAGTCTCTTGCCGATGATTTCTTCTAAAAGTTTAGCTAGGCACGGAAGTAGTGAGATTTGTCGGTAGCTGGAAGCTATCGTTGGGTCTTTATTTTGTTTCAATATGGGTACGATTATTGCGGTTTTCCATGTGAATGGAATTACTCCAGTGTCAAATATGTTATTATATAATTCGAGTATTTTAGATAGTGTCCAGTCCGAGGTGTGCTTGATCATTTTGTAGGCAATACGATCCGCGCCGGGAGTGTTCCCTTTAGAACACTTGATTGCATGTTTTAGTTCTGCTATAGTTATAGCAGTTTCCAATACCTTAGCTTGGAAATTCGAGGGATTGATCGGGTGTGTATTCCTTACTTGATATTTCGCTACTTTGAAAGCTGGGGAGGAGTTGTTGTCGGAGGAGGACTCTGACCAGTGTACTGCGAGGTGATTTGCGATATTGTTGGGATTGGTTAACATTTGGTTATTGTTGTTTATTGCGGTAATAGTGGTGTCCGCATTTCTTATGTAAATTGTTTTCAGTTGGTTCCATATTTGGCCGATGGGAGTGTCCCGGTTGATCGAGCTGGTGAACTGTTGAAAGCGTTGGGCTTTTGACGATTTTGCTTCTTTACGAAACTTGGCGTTGGCAATTTTGAACTTAATAAGATTTGCGTTTGTGGGACATCGTTTGTATTCTTTCCAATAGGTGACCTTTTCCGATCGTAGTGTGGAGAGTTGGGTGTTCCACCAAAATACGGACTTTTTCTTACTTGGGTATATTTGAGGGATGCACTTATTTGGTAAGTAAAGCGGCGTTTTTATTTGCTTGATTCGAAAATGTTCGTTTCCTCAGTTCTACCTCGGTGTTTTTAGCGTAGTCTTCCCAGTTAGCCTCCTGCAGCTTGTATTTTGGTAGGAAGGGTTTGACAAGGTGTTGTCTGCTTAGTGATACTGTGGTTTTAATAGGAAAGTGGTCACTGTGGTGAAGATCATCCAGAGTGTAACTAGACGTTATGAGAAGAAGAGATGTCGAGCAGCAGGCGATGTCGATGTGTGTGAACGAGCCGTGTGTCGAGAAGTGAGTTGGCTGCATGTCATTAAGTATACATAAATTATGTGTTGATATGCCGGCTTCGAAAGTGATTCCTCTGGTATTGTTTGCTCGCGAGCCCCATTAAGTGTTCCAGCTGTTTATGTCTCCTACCATTATAACCGGGTTATGTACGTTTTGGAACAAGTTATCAATGTCCTGTGTGGTGAATGGTTGGTCGGGTGGTATGTATATGGATATGACGGTAAATTTGATGTTAAGTTGGATGTCGATGCATATGTTTTGTATTGCAGATGTGTTGAAAATTTGTGTGTGTGGGTATTGCTTTTTATAAGTACGCCGACTCCTTGTTTGCCATAAGTGTTAAAGTTGTGATTGGTGAAATATGCGATGTAGTTTTTTGGAGGTATAGGGGTAAAGCCAAAGCGGCAGTGTGTTTCTTGAATTGATATAATCTGTGGTTGGTGTTCATTTTTGAGTAGCTCTAGGTCAATATTGTTGTTAATGAAACCTTTCATGTTCCATTGCAAAATATTGAATTTACTTAGCATTTTTTTGTGAAGGAGCTTATTTATTCGTAACGCGGAGTTTACGAAGATAAGCCCTCATCTGCATCTATTTGCATTGAGTTGCTTTCTGTTGGGAGGTAGTAGTTGTTACTTGATATTAGTTGTTGTGTTAGTTTTGTTATTGGTGACGTGGTGTTGTTGGTGTTTTCGTTATGATTGTTGGTGTTGGTATTTGGTTTGTTGTTGGAGGAGGATATTTCATTGTTGATGGTGGTTGTTTTTATAATTTTTTCCGAGTTGGGCTTCGAAGGAGAAGCTGGACGTTTTAAATTATCGGTGGAAGTGGTAGTTGCATTGCGTTCGCTGGCTTTTGGTGTGGTTTAATTGGTGTTAATTGGTGTTGTTACATTGGTAGCCTTTGGTGTTGATCCTTTGGCAGAGTTGGCATATGACTGTTTAGAATTGTCTCTGTTTGGATACATTTGGTTATATTTTTTGTAGGCTTCCCCTAGGGTGCATTTGAAGATTGTTTTTATTTGTAGCACGTCTTTCATTTGTTTGAACCTTGGGCAATTCTTGTCGTTTGAGGCGTGGCCGTCTCCGCAGTTAGCACATTGCTTTCGGGTACAGTTTTCTGGTGTATGTGGGGGCAGATTGCACCCTTCGCATGTGGCGGCGCTTGAACAGCGGTTTTTGGTGTGTCCCAGGCGCTGGCAGTTGCGACAACGCATTGGGTTGGGGAAGTATGGGTTGACCTTAACTTTGTACCATGCGACGTCAAGGGTTTTCGGGAGTTGATAGAGGTCGAAAGATATTACCATTTTACCGGTAAATGTTGATTTGCCATCTTTTGTGGTGGTAAACTTGAATACTTTTGTCACTCCTTGGCTTTTCAATTCTTCTACTATCTCTTCTTCTTTTACGTCGAATGGTGCGTAAACTGTACCTTTTACAGTGTTTAGGTTTTCGTGAAGCTTGACGGCAACGTCAAATAGATTGGATAAAGTTTTGGTTTTGAAAAATTTATCGGCGACTTTTTGGTTACGGGCGAGGATAAGGAGCGAACCGTCTTTTAACTGCTTGATGGTGTCAACTTGTGTTAAAATTGCGTCAATGCATTTCTTTATAACGAATGGGCTGATTTTTTCAAGCTCCTTGCCGGGAGATGAAAGGATTAGGTATTTGGGGTGGTTAAGGGAAGATTGCTTTCAATTTCTCCTCTAATCAAAAATAATAATAATTAACTAAGAAATTATTATCAACTGGTCTTGAGCTCGTTATACTTACAAAAATATGTAAAAATGAACAGATCGTAAAACCAACAACAAAATAAATTTATACCGGAGCACGCGGTTATGTACAATAACTATCTTCTAAAAATAGAAAGAAGAATGTACACAAACAAAGTCCAACATACACGATTTTACATATAGACAGAATGTCTAAAATATTGTGTATACCGTTGGCAAGATAACAAACAACAATTAGAGGAAAACTTGAATTAAGCAGCTTGCAAAACTACACGCAGCATGGCCTATGGGTTAGGCAGCTGCGCTGGCAATCAGAGTGAGTGGGTTCGATTCTCCACAAGATCCTCTGAAATAGCAAAACTATACGAATTAGTCTGACGAGAAATCGTGGCTGTTTTCGAAATAGTACTATAACTATAGCCTGTATATGTTTGTTGCTTTCAATTTCTCCTCTAATCAAAAATAATAATAATTAAGAAATTATTATCAACTGGTCTTGAGCTCGTTATACATACAAAAATATGTAAAAATGAACAGACCGTAAAACCAACAACAAAATAGATTATTATAAAGAAAAAAATGCAAAAGTGATAAAATAAACTTAAAATTGAAAATCAAAAATTAAACACCTGAACTTAAATTTAAAGTATGTAATTCAGAAAAAGAGCAGAACTCATAAATAAAAAGAGATAATATCTTATGAATAGACACCAACGTTATTTACAAATTCATAAAGCAAGGTGTAAATTCAAGGTAACAATATAAAAAAAACAATCCAGGCAATTAAACTACTAATTTCTATCAAACAACTCCCGAGCAAAACAAAAAAAAACTCAAAGGGAATCCAACATAAAAGTAAAGAAACTAAAATTTAACGAAAGAAATTTAATTATTTCAACAATCAATAAAGGGAATAGAAAAAAAATAATTTAAATAAAACACCCACGCCAATAAAATTCAAAAGAATAAAACGAAATGTAGTGCAAAATAATTTACTAGAATCAGAAATTCAATATCAAAATTTACTTAGGTGAAAACTACAAGAAAGAAAGATAAATAAAATTTTAATTAAAAATAATAAGTAGAAAAATCGCGGCTTATCGGACGACCCCCTGCGCCGACAGCTTTCTCTACCTCACCTAGCCTCCAATATATTAGAATTTTTATTTATTTTGTATATGTAAGTATGTAGGTTAGGTAAATATACCTTACGATCTAGCACTCACCGATCTTTCCAGTGACAGAGGCGCCTGCGTCGCGGAGAGAGGGTTGCTGAAAAACAAGTTTAGCATACATACATATATACGTAAATTTCCCTATATTGGAAGTTATTCCACTACTCATACATAGGTGGGAGAGGTAATCAACTTTTTGCTGGACGTTATTCGGACGCGCGCCTGCCGTCCGAATCAAAGAAAATCATGTGGCTCTAAATAATTAAAACGAAAAATTACTGCTTTACGAAAAAAATATTTTAAGCAAATAAATGGGAAAACTAAGTGAAAACTAATAATTAAAGTGTGACCGAAAATGAAAGGAAAACAAAAAAATGCGAAATAAACTTGAAAAAAAAAATTAGAAGTACTGAACCTTTTGGACAAAAGGAAAGGGTGATACAGGAGGGAAGAGTGAAGGGGGTGATCAAGGAAACAGGTGGACAGGAAGGTAGAACAGGGTATTTCACCAACAAAAGTGAAAGGGGAATGGAATACAAAAGGTTCAATCGTAAGTAAATCGAAGGCTAAATAAACTAAAGCGCAAATAAAATTGAATGAAAAAAAAAAACGAACCAATGTGGATTTAAAAAAAAAATATATTAAATTATATAAAGAAAATATAGGTGACCAGATGAAGAATAGTAGTAGTAAATGTTTACTTTGGGATACAAAATGCTGAAAAATAAAGAAAAGACTACAATTTGGATTAAGAAAGCGCAAGTGTTTTTAGGGCAAAAAAAACCTATTGGAAATGAAACTAAGAAACGCAAAAAAAATTAATCATAAAAAAAATAAAAAAAAAAATCCAACGAAAGGGATAGGAAACGTACAAAACTCGGGTTTTAGATAACTATAAGAAAAGTAAGCAAAAAAAAAAAGCAAAGAGATGAGAAAAAAACTTGTGAGGAATTAAATATTACTAAATAAAAGCAAACTGATAAACTAAGGGGAGAAGGGAATAACAAAAAAAAAAGGCAATGACTTGGGCTGCAATCAATTAATACTAGGGTAGATTGAAATTTGAAAGACTAAAAATTCAGGTTATTGGTATGCAAAAAAACTCAAGGCAAATAGGATCACTTCAGTATTACAAACATTATATAAAAATGTAGGAACGGCTATATAGAACAAACATGGAAAAGTTAATATTAGGGTGGCTCAAAAAAAAAATAAAATAAAAGAGGTGCAAAGGAAATAATATTTAAAATTAACTTATGCCAAGAAAACTATCTAGGAAATTATAATGAAAAGCAACGAAGACTAAAATATGGGATATCACAAAAGCAAAAAAAAATAACAAAAAAAAAAAATATAAAAATAATAAAATAAACAAACACAGGATCTAATCGGCGGCTCGTCTCTCCTCCCTCTACTCGTTCTTTTCAATGGTTTTGTTTGTATTCCTGGTTGCTGTGGCAGGAACGTATAGCGCACTCCCACTGCCTCAAATGTGAAGCCCAGCACCGCCTCAATGCTTCACCTTTTCCCTTTTTACGCAGCTTTAATTTCCCAATTGGCTAGTTTATTTTGTGGTGGTAGGCGGGTTGTACCCCGAAATTCTAGCCTGGTAGGAGATTTCCTATAAGGGTAATGGAAAAATCCTTAGTATTTTACCTACTTGCAAGCATGGAAGTGGTCAAGGATTGGGTGCAGCAAACGTGCCTTTTATGCGGATCAAAAGACACCATCCTTGTTCCTACGGTTAAGGACACGTTCACCTGCCCCCTTTGGGGTTGTATTTTTGGGTCCAAATCACTCACCTAAACCAACGGCTGTCCAGGGCACAATATTCTGGTCTTTTCGACGACCGGTATCCTCCACGTCCGTTAGTACGGTGTACCAAAAAAAACGTACCTATCCGGTTACACCAACTCACAAAAACTTTTTTTTTTCGGTTAAAGGCTTCCGCACTCACTTGACTCCACTTAACGTTTAAAAGATTCCTTAAGTTCATTTGTCGATCGTACCCCATAAGCGGAAAAGTTCCGCTTTCCCAATTTCACTCAAAGACGAGGTGACACAAATACATTTAAGAAATTATAACTGGCGGGACACGACAGATATACTTTCACGACACAAATTTCACCCACACTAACAGATACATATTCATACATCTAAATACATGTATTTGGCTTCCTTCACACTACTAACACATATAGGGGTGCTGTTACGGCATAGATACAGCGGTGTTCGGACTTATGCAATGTTGCATTTACCCACAGGCTGCCGCTACAGGCTCGGATGCCGCCGATGTTGCATGCAACATGGAGCGTGTCCGTAAAAAGATTCAAAGCGCAGCCCGTCCTATCTTGGTTTGGTGCGCCCAACGTGTGGCTTCGACCCACGACCTAAAGCCGGGCTATCCCTTTACTTATTTCTAATTTGTTAAATCAAGGTAACGCGTATTTATGGGCAGCACTCAGAATTATTCTATCTAGTTTTTGACTAAAAATCTAAACCACAGATTAATATTTAAAAGACTAGAATGGCATGCAGGTTAAACTTAAAGCTATATCACAGGTAAGTATCTAAGCCTATATCACAGTTTAGCAGGTTAATAAATAAATAAGTAAATAAATCAATAAATAAATAGGAGAATAAATGCATAAATAATTACAAAAAAAAAAATAAATACATAATACAATAATAACAAAAGGTATAAACACAAATATAATAACAGAGGTATAAATAAAAGGGTATAGATAATTGTCACCATGTTCATGTACCGTCAAGTCAAGACTTTACGACATAAAACATGCAACATTTCTACAAAAACTACATGCAACATAGATTTATGCAACAAAAATATCTTTAGCGTGGTACACGCCGATTTTCCTTCCACTGGTATCGCCGAGTTCGTACATTGAATTTCCAATAACTTTCACGACTATACACTTAACTTGCTTTGGGGAAAGCTTAGGGTTGTAGTTTTCAATCTTCGAACTCTGCTTGAAATTCCGGCGGTATACCACTTGTCCAGTTTGGAATTTCACGTCTTTGCTCCTAGTGTTATAAAACTTTTTACTTCGCTCATGTGCTAACTTGAATTCTTTCATCATTGAATCTCTAATACTCTGTAACCTATCAGCTCTGGCATCTATCTCTAAATCTGCATCTTTAACTGCCCCCAATTTGCGGCATATTTCATATGATGCCCCATGTTGCATCATGGGCATGCCAAATGTAGCATAATATGGGGAACAGTTAATTGAAGTGTGTATCGCACTGCGAAGGGCAAAAGCCGCGTCGCTTATAAACTTATCCCAATTCTTCTGGTTATCGTTAATGAAGGATCTCACTATTTGCAGCACTGAACGATTAACCCTCTCCGCAGCATTTCCTTGAGGGGAATAAAATGCGGTTCTAATGTGTTTTGCTCCATATTTTTCTAAAAATTTTGCGAACACGTCGGAGACAAATTGTTTTCCGTTATCGGAGTGAATGTATTTCAGAACCCCAAAAATGTGAAATATTTCCTTTTCTAAAAATCTAATTACATCTAAGGACGTGGCTTTACGCATAGGTTTTAAAAACACAAACTTCGAAAAATGGTCAAGACACACAAACACATAAACATTACCATCACTAGTACGTGGGTATGGACCCATAAAGTCGACAAACAAACGTTGAAAAGGTCTTTCGGTTACGTGTTGCTTTCCCATGGGCGGTTTATGAAATACATTTTGGGTTTTGTTTCCCTTGCAAACTTCGCATTCTTTTAGGAAGTTTTGGACTTCGGTTACCATACCAGGCCAATAGTACTTTTCGCGTATTCGGGCTAAGGTTTTGTGGATGCCCCCGTGTCCGGCCGAAGGTGAACTGTGGGAGGATTCCACCAATCCTGCGCGCAACTCGGACGGCACCCAGAGTTTCCAGGCTTGGTCCTGCTGAAGCTCGTCCCCCCGGTAAAACTGCGTCCGTTTATAAACCGTCCGACACGCATAGCTCTGGAAGTTTGTCCTGGTTTTCAGTCACCGTTTTCCTAAGTTCGTCATACTCTTCAGTTTTAAAGTAGTTCGAGTCTAAGTCAATGTCCATTAGTCTGTCTGATAACTGCATTTCCTCCATGTGCGCTCGCGACAGCGTATCTGGTACCACATTTAGTGCTCCTTTTCTGTGCTCGATTTGAAAGTCGTACGCCTGGAGTTTTAAACTCCACCTCGCGAGTCTTCCAGACAGGTCTTTCTGGACCATTAACCATTTAAGACTCGCGTGATCGGTAATGATCGTGAAGGGTAAACCTTCGACGTACGGTCTAAATCTTTTCACACTTATTACCGCAGCGTAGCACTCCAGCTCGGTGATACTATAGTTGCGCTGCGCTTTATTTAATTTGGCGGAAATGTAAGCTATAGGTCGCTCGTTGTTCTCGTCGTCTAACTGAAGAGTACCCCGCCCACTCCGTCTGTCGAAGCATCGCACTGGATGTAAAAGCGTCTGTCAAAGTCAGGGTGTACCAGTACGGGAGCGGAACTTAAGCTCTCCTTTAGCCGCTTGAACGACTTTCTGGCTTCGTGTGTCATGGTAAACTTTTTAATCTTTTCTTTGGTGAGACAGTCGTGCAGCGGTGCTGCAATGGTTGCGTAGTCCTGGATAAAACGACGGTACCAGCCTGACATCCCTAGGAACCGTCGGAGCTGTTTTGGCGTTTCCACTTCCATTGTCTCGTAACGGGCTCTGCCTTGAAGTGGTACTGGCAAGTCTTCCGAGCTCAGAGCAGAGTTGCTAGCCCACTTCAAGACAGAGGAGTCCGATTACGAGATTATACGCGAGATAATGGAACGCAAACAACAGCCAGTTATACAACAGTTTTTTTCATAAGCGCGGCCGAAGGCCGTCTACACAAAAGGAGATTCTGTGCAGAAAAACTGTGGATCGCGAAGCCGGTGTTGGATCGGCTAAGGGTTTTTTTCATAAGCGCGGCCGAAGGCCGCCTACACACGTTCTGTGCAGAAAAACTGTGGATAGCGAAGCCGGTGTTGGATCGGCTAAGGGTTATTTTTTATAAGCGCCGCCGAAGCCGCCTACACAGAATGGGACTCTGTGCAGAAAAACTGTGGACCGCGAAGCCGGAGTTGGATCGGCTAAGGGTTATTTTTATAAGCGCGGCCTAAGGCCGCCTAAAGGGAAGGTGATTCTGTAAAAAAAAGGTGTGGATATTGCAGTTAGTGATAGATCGCCCGAAAGTTATTTTTTTGAAAAGTGGTCAAAGGTCTCCCAAGCAGAGGGATCCACCCAGGCCACATATGTATATCCATATTCGTCTGTATTGCAACGTTTTGAATTGTCTGTTTTTTGATTTGTCGATATTTATATTTGCCGAGATAAAATGAGAAATAACGCGTGTAGCAAAAAAGAAATAACGTCCGCGGGCGGTATTTCCTTTTCAAAGGGAAATTACGCAATAATAGCCGGTGACATGAGATTGTTTCAGCGTAAAATTGCCGGTCAACAATGTGTTAATATAAATGAAGAAAATTCATTGTTTTTACGAAAGTTTTCATTTTACCAAGGGGAAAGTCATTCCCGTTTTCTTTGTGTGTGCCACTAGCTCGATAAATCGGCCAAAACATATATTCACTTATCTTGAACATTTACATTTTTGAATATTCAAGTCCAATGGTACCAAACCTTACTGACGAGATTACAATTTTTGCTTAATACTTAATTAAAATAAAACAGGTATCAATTAATTAATTAATTAACTTGATCGATAAAAAGATTCAATACATAACTTAAACTGAAATCTCGGCATAATTTAGGTGTCCGATATGAGTATTAAATATGCATTCCCACAACAGCCGGTTCTATCGCACCGGAATGACCCGGGTTTTCTCACCCGGCCAAGGGCTGTTATTTCAGTGTAACCCTGTCCAATCTGTCCCGTCCTACCCTTAAATTGTCGTCCTCGGAGCAAACCCTTGCAGCTGGGTTGCTCCATTGTCTCTTGTTACGGGCTGGGGTCGAACCCAACCCTGGACCAAGAGACTGGATCTGCTGCGTTTGCTGGAAGAAAATCTATATTAAACGGTCGTATTCGGTACAATGCGCCAAGTGTAAGAGATGGTTACATAAATCTGGATGTTCAGAGCTTAACCCTGCCATTCACAGACCCCGTGCTTTCTTTAGTACTTTTGAGGCACCTTGCTGTACACGTCCTAGGACGTCCCGCGGTAGCCGCCGCTCTGGCACTACCTTACCGCCTCTAACAACTTCCAATAGTCACAATAGTGGCTTAGTCTACACGACTGGCAGCACCGCTGCCATCACCGCCTCACCCACTCCCGACTGTCGCTCACGCACGCCAGCGTCTCCATCTCACACGGCCGCTCAACACCCCTATTCCCCCCGGAATAGGTCAGATATGAGCATCGCCGAGCGTCAGTCCCCTCTGTCTCTGCCCCTAATGCCCCCCCCTGCTTCCAGCCAGCACGTGGGTCAGGAACACCACCTCCTAGTACCTTTCACTACGTGCACCGTTTGTCGGCAAAGATTGTATACGCCTGCGACATCGGTCAAGTGCAACAGTTGCCTTGGCCTGTGCCACACCCTTATGTGCTCTGGGCTCGCAAACGGCAACCTTTGGACGGATTCGTTCATAGCCCCCTGTTGCAGTACACAGCCGCCCTCCACGCCAGACAACATCGGCCATGGCGCTGTCAACTCTAGACTGCGACATAGTTTAGGCCTTAGCCTACCTCCACCTAGGCAAACGCATCCGTCCCTCACGCCTAGTATGTCCCCCGCCTCCCCTCCTACACACTTCAAAATTCTGCAGCTGAACTGTAACGGATTAGCTGGAAAGATCGCGGAGATAACTGACTTTATGAAGACGCATAACATCAAAATCGCCGCGATACAAGAGACAAAACTGAACACGAGATCGGACTTACGAACTTGTGATGGGTATAATGTACATCGTAAAGACCGTCCCAGCGGTCTTGGGGGTGGCCTTGCGTTCATTACACATCACTCTGTACAATACAATCTATTTTCCCCTGACGTTGACCCCAGGGACTCTACCTTAGAATGCCAAGGCATAGCAGTCCGGTCAGGAGACGCCGACCTGCAAATCATAAACATCTATATACCTCCTGTCACGTGTTGTCCTAGAGATTATCATCCCGACATTAGTGCGTTGCTAAGGGGCGATAACCGCCTAATCCTAGGCGACTTCAACGCACATCACGATCTCCGGCACTCCAACTTGCCAGCAGACAGTAGAGGACAGGCAATTGCAGACCAAATAGATAACTCAGCATTCTGTACAGTCAATGGAGATGCCCCCACCAGGGTGGCAGGTAACTGTCACAGCTCGCCAGACATCTCCATAACGAGCGCGGGCCTTATTAACTTTGTCATCTGGCGACCGATGCTTACATTAGCTTCAGACCACCTACCCATCTTACTCTCTGTTGAACGACCGACCGACTTCATAACGACTGATAAAATAACAAACATCAACTTCACCAAAGCGGACTGGGACCGCTTTACTGAATATACAGAGCGCTCCTTCGCTGCCTTACCCACTCCAACGGACGTACGCAAAGGCGAACGAGAGTTTCGCTAGATCATCGATTCAGCCTCAAGCCGCTTTATCCCTGCTGGCAGAATACCAGAAATTCGTCCGAATTTCCCGGCAGAAGCTGCGGCGATGGCAAGAGAACGTGACCAAGTGAGACTTATCAATCCCGCAGATCCCAGAATAAAAGATCTCAATGCTGAAATTCGTAGGACTGTCAACGAACACAAGCTGACCAAGTGGAAACAACACCTTGAGACATGCAACCTCTCCGGCGGAGTCGGCAAACTATGGTCGACTGTCAAGGCCATATCCAATCCGACCAAACACAAAGACAAGGTCGCCATTGCTTTCGGCGACAGTGTCAAATCGGACGCTAGGAAATGCGCGAGCTCCTTTTGCCGGCTGTTTATAATGCATCCACCTGCGGATAGGACTAAGAGAAGAGCCTTCCGACGTGCGCGCAAACACAAACACTCTACTGCGCCCATTGCCGTCTCAGCCGCAGAGGTTAAGGAAGCCATAATGAAGGCCAAACCCTCAAAATCCATCGGACCCGACGGAATTGCCATGAAGATGATCAAACACCTTGGCCATGAAGGACAGAATTATTTAGCGGCTCTCTTCAATCTCTAACTACCTTCGTTATACCTGAGATATGGAAACAAGCGATTGTAGTTCCCCTATTAAAACCAGGGAAGCCGGCGAACCTAGGAGAGTCCTATCGTCCGATATCCCTCCTTTCACCGGTAGCGAAATTGCTAGAGTCCATTCTGCTTCCTTACTTCGTTACAAATCTAAAATTGGCCGATCATCAACATGGTTTTCGCAAAAATCACAGCACGACATCCGCTTTGAACGCCATTACAACGCAGATTAACAACGGTTTGAATCAAAATCCACCAAACCATAGGACGGTTCTCGTGGCACTTGATCTGTCAAATGCATTCGACACGGTCAATCACGCCACTCTCCTCCGAGACCTGGATGAGACACCGCTCCCTGCCGGCCTTAAGAGGTGGACCGCTAATTACCTCAATGGTCGACAGGCAACAGTCAAATTTAGGAACAAGAAATCTAGACCACGAAGAATAAAACAAGGGGTGCCGCAAGGTGGTGTTCTCTCTCCCCTCTTGTTTAATTTCTATATTTCGAGACTTCCCCCCCCACCAGAGGGAGTCTCCATTGTTTCCTACGCTGACGACTGCACGATAATGGCCTCGGGCAAGGGTCCCTCCATTGATGAACTCTGTATAAGAATCAACAGTTACCTCCATGACCTTTCCAGCTTCTTCACCGAGCGTAATCTGACCCTGTCTCCGACTAAATCTACGGCGACCCTGTTTACCACATGGAATGCGCAGATGGGGCAAGAGTTAAATGTCCACGTAGATGGAGTACCTCTACCTACCGTCAACCACCCAAAAATCTTGGGCGTGACATTTGACAACGGCCTCACCTTCGCTGGTCATGCCACCGCAATAGCCTCAAAGGTACAGAGCCGCAATAAGATCCTCAAGTCACTGGCCGGCAGTACTTGGGGAAAAGACAAAGAAACATTGCTTGCTACATATAAGGCAATTGGCCGGCCGGTTATTGACTATGCTGCGCCTATATGGTCGCCCAACCTTTCTGACACCAATTGGAGGAAATTGCAAGTCTGCCAAAACACTGCCATCAGAACTGCTACGGGATGCCTGCTTATGTCATCTGAGTCTCACCTCCACCAAGAGGCGAAATTGCTCAATGTTCAAGAGCACGCGGAACTCTTGAGTAGACAGTTCCTTCTGAACTGTCACAAACCTAGTCATCCAAACCGACATCTTTTGGATGTAGCACCGCCCCCCAGAGACATAAGGAGACATCTCCGTAAGCATTACGATGAGATCCGGCATCATATCTCTTTGCCGTTTGATCTGCGGAACCATAGACGGGCTCTAAATGACCTCCACACTGAGTCGGTAGACAGATCCCTCAGATCTCGGCCTGTGAATCCCGTTATTAATACTCAACCACCTGAATTGGCTGAAGAGGAGCGTGTACTTCCGAGGGAGACTAGAGTCATACTAGCACAACTTCGCTCTGGATATTGTAATAGGTTAAACTCTTACTTATGCAGACTGAACCCCAACATACCAAATACATGCCCTGCATGTGGTATGACCCCTCATGATACCATACATCTCTTTTCCTGTTCAGTTGAACCCACTCTTCTAACACCCACATCACTCTGGTCCAACCCTGTGGAAACTGCGCATTTCCTCGGACTTCCGTTAGAAGAGCCTGATGACAATTTAGAGTGATCGAGCCCATTGGGCAGGGCGAAGCACTGTTAACAACAACAACAACAACAGTATTAAATATGTGAAAAATATGAACCTCAGAAATTTGATCATATAGGAGCCTTTTACGACTCCCATGTGATGAAAATTATGAGCCTTATACGGAGAGTATTTATTTAACAGAGCTACTTTGGAGCAGATATTCATATTGTTTGTTTTTGAAAAAAAAAAATTGTTTTCCATACAAAACTTTTACGCATGTCTTTTGCTGTTCCTGACATACGTATATACATTTCGTGGACGCCATATCAAGTCATCTGCAACGGAAAAGTGTTTCAATAAAATTGTGACTGCATCGATATACCGTCCCAATGGATTGGTGATTTTCAGTGCATTTTTTTTTGTAAACACATGGGAAATATACACAATATTCAAGGGTTTTCTCCCAAATATATTTTAAAAAAATTTTGGCAAACATAGCCTCAGAAAAAAATTCCCAATCCGCCTGAATTCCAGTTGCAAAAATTATATTTTAAGGACCCAAAAAGAGCAGACTGTAAAGGATATAAATCACTCCGAAAAGCTTCAAGCTTGAAACAAAATAAAAAACTGCGAAATAATCGCTGCGAACATCGCCTTGTCAAAATAGAAACTGTTTAATTACATGAAATTGAACCCAATCAATATTCGCCCGACGGCGTTTTGCGACGATAGATTTATTTCTATCGTTGCCCCCGGGCGATGACGGCATTCATGCCAAAGGTGGCCGCATATTTTTTGTTTAAGTTCAAAAAACTAAAATTTTTTTTTGTTTAAATTTTGGGTAATATTTTACATTCTTCGTTAACTGCTAAAACGCTTCAAAATTGTAATCCCATAGGGACAGTGATACTATTAATCGTTTAGAAATTTTAAAGGTGTTCTGCGAAGAAATACTGCGTACTGGTAAGCTGGCTTAGGACGGGCTAACGGTTATTTTTTTTAAACATGAACGTAGGCAGGCAATGCAGGATGATGTTCTGCACAGTTGTAATGCAAAGAACTGTTTACTTTTTTGTAGCATCTGCGGAACTTTAATCACTTCTTCAATAACAAACTCAATTCCATTGTAGCTAAATATTTTTCGAATTATTTAATAAATTCCTTTGAGAACAAATTTAATTAATTAATGTAAACGTTTAATCAATGACTTAATTAGATTTTACTAACGTTTTCTTGGTATAAACTTTTAATAATTGATAATACAACTTTTCCCCACTAGGCTATGATTCCTTGACACCCCTCCAGAAATTTTTGGAAGCGTTTAAGCAGTTGACGCAGGTGGGAAAGAGTTACCTAAAATTTCCACAAAAAAAAAATTTTTGTTTTATGCTCTAGAAAATGCATATACACAAATTTTGCAAGCCCCGTATTAAAATAAAGTTTTTCAAGATCATTTCCTAGCTCCACAAAAGTAAACGTATAGAGTTTTCATTATCTTCGTCTTTTTTTTTTCTTTCATATGGCCATAAAAATTTCAAAAAATTTCGCTCCCGTTATTATTTTTAATAGTTGGGTATAATTTGAGAAATGACAGCGCCGTGTCGTCATTTCGCAGCGTTATCGTATTGTTTCAAGCTTCATATAGGAGTTGTTTTGGGGTCTAATATGTGTCGATTATGAGACAAAAAGGTATCATATTCAACTCCTATTCAAGCTCATATGAACGGACGACCATCGCAAGAAAGGAAATACCCTCATTTCGGACTCATAAATGAGCGTAAACGCTCCATTTTAGGACTCATTTGTGATTCATTTAAGACCGCTGTCGTGTGCTGGGTAGAAAGCAAACTGCCACGAACGAATTAGACAATATCTTTCATCAAATTCAGTTACCGAATACGTCGACACTGCAAAAAACCTTGGGATAATTTTTAACAAAACATTGACATGGAAAGACCATATTCTCAATGTGGGGAAAGTGTATGTATGCTTCGTTCACTCTGGTTAACACAGTATTTCACCCCTCAGCACATTAGATTGCTTTTAGCCAAAACGTACTTAATACCTACGCTCCTCTATGGTTGTTGTTGTTGTTAACAGTGCTTCGCCCTGCCCCAGATTGGACAGGGTTACACTGAAATAACAGCCCTTGGCCGGGTGAAAAAACCCGGGTCATTCCGGTGCGATAGAACCGGCTGTTGTGGGAATGAAGTGTACTGGTCGTGAAGTGTACTCAAATTGTGACTTTAAGAGCAAAAAGAAGCTTAATGTTGTTTACAATAACATTGCCAGGTATGTCTTTGGGTTGAAAAGTCTTGCCCACGTTTCTGTTACCGCTTATCAAGTTCCGTACTTCTAAAGCATGCTAACTTCGTTACTTCGGTTCGTCTTTGGAACTCCCTCCCCACCACACTGAGGCTGATATGCAAAGCACTGCATTTCAAAAGAGAGCTATGTTCCTTTAATTGACATAATATTTCCCTTACACCTGCTGAAGCCTTCCGTACCCATGTGCATATATATTTCTTACACATATTCGGCCGTGATTTATACGGTATAGCTGTAAAGTGTGAATTAATTACCCCTGCGGGTTAGGGGTTTAGAATATGCCCGAGGTAGGCATACCGGTCGTAAGAGGCGACTAATACACACAAAGGTAATGACGTGCAACTCGATAGTTGATCTACGGATATGATGTCTCTCACCTCTGATTACCCATCTTATCCTTTCTTACGGAAGGAGGGGCGACATGACCTAGGTTTCACTGGTCATAAATCGCTACAACAGTCGGGCTGTACAGCAAGGGAGTACCGGAGCGTACCGGGTTCAAATCTAGCCAAGGACTGTTACCACAACAACAACCACAACAGACTGAATTAATCCTGGGGCATCCTACTGGCCTAACTCAATATCCGGTTGGGTCCTTTCTGGCCCAAGGGTCCTTACAGGCACAGCGACCCCTTATGGGGTACGGGTTTATTACGGCGTATTTCAGTGAACTCTCTATCCGAGTGTTTTTCGTATTCTTCGAACTTGCAAGGCTGGCGGAATTATTATGCTTTTTTCAATATCTATCAATTTATCCCATCATCCTTTTCTATTATTCTGTACTATTATTGCGTTACATTTCACATCTACATATTTTCTCACGCTTAGACACTTTCCAACTACTTATACGTTTTCATATATTTATTATTATTAAATACCATACTTTAGTTTGTAACCTTATGCTGTACTGACTAGCACTATAAAATAATTTTGTTAAATTGTTGTGCTAGGAAAAAAAATTCAATAAATATAAATACAAATTGGTAACTTTGCTTTCAAACTACTTAAAATAATTTCTCCCCGTAACCGAATTATGTTGCTGGGACCGAGGTAATTGTTTACGACCGCCACCGAGTGCTAATATTCATCCAACAATAGTATCAAAAGACGCGTTTCGGTCCCAGTAATAAGAATCCGCCTCCGGAGAACAAATATTTTAATTATTTTCGAAAATATTTGAAAAAAACCGAAAAGTTTCCCTAGGCCGACCCTACATCTGTGGTGCGATACAAGGTATTTATGTGCAGAACATGTTTCTGCGTAGGCGGCCTTCGACTGCGATTTAAAAAAAATACGCGATTCCCAGTATTTCTGCGCAGAACACACTTCTGCTCTTTTCGGTATACCTTATATCAGTGGATGGGGCCGTGTGCAGAAGTCCACGCAAGTGGGGAAGGTTTGTGATCGCCACTCACCTGGGAATGGCCAGAGCGCTTCTTTTGCATGCGGTTCAAGCAGCTCACTACTTCCGGGCTTTGCGCCCAAGTATCCTCTGGGTAACCACCGAATACCCGGTTGGTGGTGAGCTAAACGTGAGAAGGCGACAACCTGGTAAGGCCACTCTGACATAATCGATTTAAGGGCTTGCTGGGGGATTCTAACAGCAGCGTCTGATCACCATGAGGTGCGACGGCAAGCGGGCGTCTGTCTTGGATCAAGCGGCTCGCTATACAAACGTGTAATAGAACTCAACCTCCCGTGAAACGGGTTGTGCGTTGGGTTTGGGACCCACCACATAAAACAACGTTCCAATGAAATTCAACAACAAAGCCTCGGATATGAGAACCCCTTTTTTAGGTGACAACACCCGCAAACGAAATAAGGATTATGAGATAAGAGCATGTACCTGGAATGTCCGGTCCCTTAATGGGGAAGGTGCCGCTGCCCGGCTGGTTGAGGTCCTGAGGAAAGCAAAAGCTGACATCACCACCATACAAGAGATGCGATGGACAGGGCGAGAAAACACTTTGCAACATCTACTGGAGTGTGCATGAAGACAAGCGCAGATTGTGGTGGGAGAGAGACTCTGTCACCGAGTACCGTCGTTCACACCCGTGAACGAGCGTCTCGCCGCAATCCGCATAAAAGTACGATTTTTCACTATATCGTTTAACTGCGCTCATGCACCGACGGAAGGGAAGGACGACGTGGAAAATAATGCATTCTACGAGCGCCTGGAAGAAGCATACGAGCGCTGCCCCCGTCATGATAACTTCCCACTGTCGGGAAGTTCTGTCTCCACGATCAGAATTCGCCAAATGGATTCAGGCTGATCGACTTCGCCGGTGCCCGAAACATGGTCATATCCAGCACTAGGTTTATGCACAAGAAGATCCATCAGGCTACATGGCTGTCCCCCGATCGAAAAACACGCAACCAGATCGCCCACGTTGTGATAGAAAGACGGCATGCTTCCAGAGTTTTAGATGTTCGCACAATACGAGGACCTAACATCGACTGTGATCACTACCTAGTAACAGCCAAGATTCGTACCCGCCTCTGTACGACAAAACAGGCGCAACAAAAAACGCAGGGAAAGCTGGACGTCGAAAAGCTGCAATCGCAACAGACCACCAATTATTTCGCAGATTGCCTCTCACACCTGCTCTCCGAGGGTACAATTCAACCTAGTGGAATGCATGAGCAGTGGGATCGTATCTCAGGAGCACTCCGTACCGCAGCCGAAGAAGTAATTGGATTCCGGCGAACGCGAAGAAACAACTGTTATGATGATGAAGAGTGCCGCGCTGCAACGAAAAGAAAGGACGAGGCTTACAAGGCAACGCCGAGATCGAATGCAACGAGGAGTGTGTGTGAACACTACCGCGAGTTGAAGAGGGAAGCGAGGCGACCTGGTGGCCGATGTTCAGAGATCACTCAGAATATGGAGGGATCACTTCTCTGCCCTTTTAAATGGAGAAACTGAGCAAGAAACCAGAGAAGATACCGAACCCGAGCCCGCAATCGAAGATAATGGAGTTGACGTTCCACAGCCCGACTATAACATTCCCACAACAGCCGGTTCTATCGCACCGTAATGACCCGGGTTTTTTTACCCGGCCAAGGGCTGTTATTTCAGTTTAACCCTGTCCAATCTGTCCCGTCCCACCCTTAAACTGTCATCCTCGGAGCAAACCCTTGCAGCTGGGTTGCTCCATTGTCTCTTGTTACGGGCTGGGGTCGAACCCAATGCTGGACCAAGAGACTGGATCTGCTGCGTTTGCTGGAAGAAAATCTATATTAAACGGTCGTATTCGGTACAATGCGCCAAGTGTAAGAGATGGTTACATAAATCTGGATGTTCAGAGCTTAACCCTGCCATTCACAGACCCCGTGCTTTCTTTAGTACTTTTGAGGCACCTTGCTGTACACGTCCAAGGACGTCCCGCGGTAGTCGCCGCTCTGGCACTCCCTTACCACTTCTACCTACTTCCAATAGTCACAATAGTGGCTCAGTCTATACGACTGGCAGCACCGCTGCCATCCCTGCCTCACCCACTCCCGACTGTCGCTCACGCACACCAGCGTCTCCATCTCACACGGGCGCTCAACACTCCTATCCCCTCCGGAATAGGTCAGATATGAGCATCGCCGAGCGTCAGTCCCCTCTGTCTCTGCCCCTAATGTCCCCTCCTGCTTCCAGCTCGCACGTGGGTCAGGAACACCACCTCCTAGTACCTCTCACCAAGTGCACCGTTTGTCGGCAAAGATTATATACGCCTGCGACATCGGTCAAGTGCAACAATTGCCTTGGCCTGTGTCACACCCTTATGTGCTCTGGGCTCGCAAACGGTAACCTCTGGACGGATTCGTTCATAGCCCCCTGTTGCAGTACACAGCCGCCCTCCACGCCAGACAACATCGGCCATGGCGCTGTCAACTCTAGACTGCGACATAGTTTAGGCCTTAGCCTACCTCCACCTAGGCAAACGCATCCGTCCCTCACGCCTAGTATGTCCCCCGTCTCCCCCCCTACACACTTTAAAATTCTGCAGCTGAACTGTAACGGATTAGCTGGAAAGATCGCGGAGATAACTGACTTTATGAAGACGCACAACATCAAAATCGCCGCGATACAAGAGACAAAACTGAACACGAGATCGGACTTACGAACTTGTGATGGGTATAATGTACATCGTAAAGACCGTCCCAGCGGTCTTGGGGATGGCCTTGCGTTTATTACACATCACTCTGTACAATATAATCTATTTTCACCTGACGTCGACCCCAGGGACTCTACCTTAGAATGCCAAGGCATAGCAGTCCGGTCAGGAGACGCCGACCTGCAAATCATAAACATCTATATTCCTCCTGTCACATGTTGTCCTAGAGATTATCATCCCGACATTAGTGCGTTGCTAAGGGGCGATAACCGTCTAATCCTAGGCGACTTCAACGCGCATCACGATCTCTGGCACTCCAACTTGCCAGCAGACAGCAGAGGACACGCAATTGCAGACCAAATAGATAACTCAGCATTCTGTACAGTCAATGGAGATGCCCCCACCAGGGTGGCAGGTAAGTGTCACAGTTCGCCAGACATCTCCATAACGAGCGCGGGCCTTATCAACTTTGTCATCTGGCGACCGATGCTTATTTACTTATTTATTTATTTATTTCGTCTATGATAAAAAATCTTACAGACTAGTACAATGACATATAACAGTAAAGTAACGACAAGTACGATAAAGTATTAAGCAAAATTTTTTGATTTTTGTTGGAACGATTTTCCGTCATCCCTTGTCAAGTTTGGTTTTGTGACAAACCGGTTTCGGCGTTCTGCCATTTTCAATGCCTAGCTTCGTTCTGGTCTGTGTCTATCCGCTGCGTTGTTTTTATAGTCCGTGGGTGCTGTGGCCGGTAATGTCAATCTATGTTTTCGTGGTAGGTAACGTTAATATGCGTGTGTGTGTGCGCGGTATTGATACGTCTGAATTGTTATCTGTCCCAAGGGTTGTTTTTGTAGGTATGTAGACATACCGCTTGTTAGCTAAGCGGTAGGTTGATGTAGGTAGAAAACGGTGATTTTTGCAGTTTGGTTCATATTTCGGTTTTGCTTGTTCATTGTTACGTGTTTGGTTGCTGTACCTGCTGGCTTGTGCTGTTTTTTGTAAACTAGTTTTAAGGGTTCAAATATTTCGTCAGAGATAGTGTTGGTTTGTTCGTTTATGATCCTGCCGTCAAATGTTTTTAACTTGTATATCTCCATGTTCTCAAGTACATTGAGCCGCCGGCCTTTTCTTTGTACGTGAAGTATTCGAGCCGTTGTTTTTATGTTAGCGGGGGTGCAATTGTTCTCAAACATGTGGTTCGCGAAATTAGATTCTGGTATTATGGTGGGTTTTCGTGTTTTTTTGTTGTAGTCCCTGATATGCTCTCGGAATCTTGTGCTTATTTTCCTTCCTGTTTGTCCTATGTAGCTGTATTGACATTCACAAGTAAGCCTATACACTCCGTGTCTGTTGAATGGGTCATCAGAATTAGTGTCGGTTCTTAGTTTTTGTCCGACGTTGTTGGATGTTCTGAATGCTGTGTTGATGTTATATCTTTTAAAGAACTTTGCTAATTTGTACGTCGCTTTTCCAGTGTATGTCATTGCCGTCCAAACCATTGGATTTTCCTCTACGTGTACTCTTTTTTGTGTTCCATGGCTACTTCTGAGTTTATCCACAAGTGCTTTCTTGTATCCATTATTTGCCGCTATGTTATATATTGTATTAAGCTCTCTCCAGTATGCTTCCTGTGTGAGCGGCGTTCTCTGAAGCCTATCCACTAAGTGCCTCAATGCTGCATTTTTGTGCTGTTGCGGATAGTTTGATGTAGAGTGTATAATGGTGTCCGTGGCAGTCGGTTTTCTATAAATGCCGTAGTTGAACCTATTTGTTATTTTGTCAATCCCTATAGTTAGGTCCAGGTAGTTCATTATTCCATCTTTTTCTACTTCCATTGTGAACTCTATGTTGCTATGTTGCCTGTTGAGGAACTCTAGTATTTGCTCTTCGTTATCGTCATTTTATTAAGCAAAAGTTAAATTATTTTCTTTATCATTAAAAATAAATATCAAGAGTTGACTTGAAAGTAGTTCTCGAGAGAGAAAAATCAATAGAAAGAGTCCTTGAGAGTTTATTAAATTCCTTGAGGGCGCGAAAAATAGGGTCGAAATAGTAATAATTGGCCCTGGTAGCATACAAATAAAAAGGCAAGAATGATCTTAAGCACCTATTTGGCACATTAAATGATACCTTCTCAAGAAGAGCTGAATTCAAAGAGCCAGTAATGAGGTCATAGACGAACATAAGTAATTGCATTACCCGCCTGGATTCAAGGGGTTGCAAATTAATAAGCTTACAGCGCGAAGTGTAGGAGGGAATCGGGTCATCAAAATTTAACGATATAAGACAGAACCGGATAAATTTCCTTTGTACCCTTTCGATTCTAGCTGAGTGGCAGCTGTATATTGGATTCCACACAATCGAGGCGTACTCTAACTTTGAACGCACTAAGGATATATAAAGTGACTTCCTAGTATATGGATCTTGAAAGTCCTTTGCATATCGACGAAGGAAAGCAAGGTTTCAATATGCCTTTGGAAGCACAAAGCAAATATGATTAACAAATGAAAAAGAAGTGTCAAAAACAACACCTAGGTCAACAAATTCTTTGACAGAGGCCAACGGGTCACCTGAGATATCATAGAAAGTAGAAAGGACTCTAGAAGCCTTAGTGAACGACATATGAAAGCATTTCTTAACGTTAAGATAGAGTTTGTTGGCAATACACCAGTCGACAAGATTATTTAGGTCATGTTGTAGAAGCAAGCCATCCGAGGGATCATTAATTCTACGAAATACCTTAAGATCGTCGGCGTATAAAAGGAACTTAGACGAAGTAAAGCAGGACCCGATATCATTAATGAAGAGAACAAACATAAGAGGGCCAAGAATACTACCTTGAGGTACCCCTGACGTTGCGACAAAAGGGAAAGAGCTACAGTTCTCAATTTCAACACACAGTGACCTATTTGACAAATAAGATTTCAGCCAATTCAAAAAGACAGAGTGAAATCCAATGCACTCAAGTTTGTTTAATAATATTTTGTGGGAGACTTTATCGAAGGCTTTCGAAAAATCTGTGTAGATGGTATCTACCTGATAACCAACTCTAAGTGCAGAGATGCAGAAATCAGAGAAAGAAACCAGGTTAGTGACTGTAGAGCGGCCAGCTACAAAGCCATGTTGGCGTGACTCAACAATGCTCTTGGTCACAAAAGTTAGTTTATCTTTTATAATTATCTCGAATAGCTTAGAACATACTGTGAGTTTAGCTATGGGTCTGTAATTAGACACATTATTTTTGGAACCGGATTTGAAAATAGGAGATATTGAGGTCTTCTTCCATCTAGTAATAAATGTACCCGAAGTCAGAGACAGATTGAAAATATGGCAAAGAGGGAAAATTAACGATAAACTACAATGTTTCAAAACAAAAGCACAAATGCCATCACTGTCACATTTTAACGATGGCTTAAGTGTGCACAATGCATTGCTAACGTCTTCGTCAGAAATTATAAGAGAGCCGAAATCTACAGATTCATGGACAGCTGTAGGCGTTTGGCTGCAAGTCGGAACGGCAGTGTCATCATCAAAATTAGATTTAAAAAATTCAGCGAAGAGTTCGACAGTTTCATTGAGAGACTGGGAGCATTTGCCATTGTAATTAATGCAAATTGGAATATTTGAGGACCCACGCTTAGAGCATAAAATTCCAAAAAGCTTTGGATTTTCTTTTAAGTCATTTTCGAGCTTTCTCACATATTGATTGTAAAGGAATTTATCAAGAATATTAAATTGTTTCACGCTTGTTCTCTTTCATCAGCTTTATATAATTTATGAAATTTGTTACGTTTATTTTTTAATTTCTTAAGCGTTTTGTTATACCAGGGGAGTTTATGCACCCTAGGCCCAAAAAGAGGGACCTGAGCGTTATGTATTGTTCAGCTCATCAAAATTAGCACTCCGAAAGTTAAAAGAAGTATTCCCCATCACAGCTGAGGTAGGAATAGCATCAAAATTTTGTAAATAGATAGCAAGAGGAACATGATGTCTATCAGACGCACATAATGGAAAAGTACTCTCAAAGAGACCCACTATTAAATTTTCATCAACAAAAACTAGATCAAGCAATCTAGAAAGTGAGTTAAAAATGTTATTGATTTGTATAAGATTGCAACTTAAAATACTATCTATAAGATTTATTTCCGTTGATCGCGAAACATTGGTAGGTGTTAGAATACCGTTATTCTGAAGGTCTAACCACACTATATCAGGTAGGTTAAAATCCCCGAGAATACAAAAATGAGCCTGTGTATTACTCTCATAAATTTTAGAGATGTTTTCGATATGTAGATGATATAAACTTTCACAACTGTTCGGTGGTATATACGAAACACAGACAAAAATAGAGCCAGACGGTCCAAAAATGCGAACACACAGTTGATCAATCAGAGAATCCTCATGCAGCAATTGATGTGCCGTAAAACGCAAACTTTTCTTCAGAGCTATTAAAACCCCACCTCCCTTACGGAGACCAGTCTTCACGGGATCTCTACCTTTCCTAAAGGTATGAAATACATTAGGATCGAAGTATTCCTCATCGAAAAAGTCCTCATTGCGCCAAGTTTCCACAAGCACGAAGGCATCGTAATCTAAACGTTATGTAGCTACAAAAATTTCTTTAGATTTTGTGCGCATACCACCCATGTTATGGAAATATATTTTTAGAGCCCCAGATGTATTGACATTAAGATGATTTCCAGATTCAGTTTCGCTTGATATTGAAAGCGGGCTATGCGACATTATTTCCGACTTGGTGAAATCGAAAGGGCCGCACATTAACCTCAGATGGCCAAACGTAAGGGTTCATAATTTTTTCAAGCAGGGCAGGCGTAACTCCAAGCTTGAAATTGACACTCTCCAAGCTATCAAGCGGGACACCAGTTCGTACCAACTTACGACAAGAAAGGTCAATTGGATCAATACCAGTATATTTGGCAACATATTCAATAATATTTTTCTCAGTCACCGAAGGCTTAAATGAAGAAATATGTACCCATTTCTTCTTAACTACAGCTTCAAGCTCTGTATTTTCGTTCCGGCCGTAAACAATACTTCTCCGACCAACACCATTACTTTGACGCGCGGTGTAATTATTTATCCCATTAGCAGCAACAATGGCTACAACAGCACAATCACTTGTAGCAGTGGTGGATGTAGTAGTGTTGATAAGAGCATTAGCGCATTGACGATGAACAGGCGAAATATCACCATCTCTTTGATCATTTGTAGCAGCATTACCGACAGTAGAAGGAGAACCAGTGAGGGGAGCAGCAGAACGTAAGCAAGAATCATTAGGCAAAGGCAAAAATGAAAAACCCATTTCGCCAGTAGAACAATTTTTATCATTATTGTTATTGTTGTTGTTCGGGTTATCGAAACAAGCATTAGCAACCGCAGTTTTTAGTGTACTAATTTCAGCAGACAAAGCACCAATGTTTGTAACATTGTCCCTTTTGCCGCTGCTCGTATTCTTTGAATTCGACTTATCATGCGCATTGTTTTTGCTCACAGAATTGTTGTTGGATGATTGAAGAGAGGCCACTTGATTACTTAAGTCGTCGATTTTTTTTGTCAAATCCTTGAATTTGTTATCAAAAATACCCACTAAGAGCTCGAACCCATGCTTTTGACCGGCGAGAACCCCGTCCAAAGCTTTACAGAGATTCTCTGGCACATTCACGCACTCATCACAGAAATAGCGTAGATGAGTAGTTTTAATTAAGTCAATATTATATTTACAAATGCCTTTGCAGCAGGCTTTGAGAAATATTTTTTTACCGAAACCCTGACATGCCACTAACTCGGTGTCACGAGATCTTGAAAACTGCTTGTCACATTTACCACAAAAAGTATCCATTAAAAAACAAGAATAAAAACAAATTAGAAGTATGCAATAACGAGAGCAGTTAACAAACACGTCTGCACGCAACGACGATTTCTTTCTTACATCAGCTTCAGACCACCTACCCATCTTACTCTCTGTTGAACCACCGACCGACTTCATAACGACTGATAACTTAACATACATCAACTTCACCAAAGCGGACTGGGACCGCTTTACTGAATATACAGAGCGCATCTTCGCTGCCTTACCCACTCCTACGGACGTACGCAAAGGCGAAAGAGAGTTTCGCAAGATCATTGATTCAGCCTCATGCCGCTTTATTCCTGCTGGCAGAATTTCTCGGCAGAAGCTGCGGCGATGGCAAGAGAACGTGACCAAGTGAGACTCATGAATCCCGCAGATCCCAGAATAAAAGATCTAAATGCGGAAATTCGTAGGATCGTCAACGAACACAAGCTGACCAAGTGGAAACAACACCTCGAGACATGCAACCTCTGCGGCGGAGTCGGCAAATTATGGTCGACTGTCAAGGCCCTATCCAATCCGACCAAACACAAAGACAAGGTCGCCAGCGTCAAATCGGACGCCAGGAAATGACCCCCTGCGGGTTAGGGGTTTAGAATATGCCCGAGGTAGGCATACCGGTCGTAAGAGGCGACTAATATGCACAAAGGTAATGACGTGCAACTCGATGGTTGATCTACGGATATGATGCCTCTCACCTCTCATTACCCATCTCTCCTTCCTTACGGAAGGAGGGGTGACATGACCTAGAAGGTTCCTCTGGTCATACCAAATCGCTACCACGACAGTCGGGCAGTACCGCAAGGGAGTACCGGAGCGTACCGGATTCATATCCGGCCAAGGACTGTCAGTTCGACAGCAACCCCCAAAACCTTCGGGGAGTGCTTTTGTCGTTACAACAACAACAACGCCAGGAAATGCGCGAGCTCCTTTTGCCGGCTGTTTATAATGCATCCACCTGCGGATAGGACTAAGAGAAGAGCTTTCCGACGTACGCGCAAACACAAACACTCTACTGCGCCCATTGCCGTCTCAGTCGCAGAGGTTAAGGAAGCCATAATGAAGGTAAAACCTTCAAAATCCATCGGACCCGACCGAATCGCCATGAAGATGATCAAACACCTTGGCCACGAAGGACAGAGTTATTTAGCGGCTCTCTTTAATCGCTCTTTAACTACCTTCGTTATACCTGAGATATGGAAACAAGCGATTGTAGTTCCCCTATTAAAACCAGGGAAGCCGGCGAACCTAGGAGAGTCTTATCGTCCGATATCCCTCCTTTCGCCGGTAGAGAAATTACTAGAGTCCATTCTGCTTCCTTACTTCGTTACAAATCTAAAATTGGCCGATCATCAACATGGTTTCCGCAAAAATCATAGCACGACATCCGCTTTGAACGCCATTACAACGCAGATTAACAACGGTTTGAATCAACATCCACCAAACCATAGAACGGTTCTCGTGGCACTTGACTTGTCAAATGCATTTGACACGGTCAATCACGCCACACTCCTCCGAGGTCTGGATGAGACACCGCTCCCTGCAGGCCTTAAGAGGTGGACCACTAATTACCTCAATGGTCGACAGGCAACAGTCAAATTTAGGAACAAGAAACCTAGACCACGAAGAATAAAACAGGGGGTGCCGCAAGGTGGTGTTCTCTTTCCCCTTTTGTTTAATTTCTATATTTCGAGACTTCCCCCCCCCCACCGGAGGGAGTCTCCATTGTTTCCTACGCTGACGACTGCACGATAATGGCCTCGGGCAAGGGTCTCTTCATTGATGAACTCTGTATTAGAATCAACAGTTACCTCCATGACCTTTCCAGCTTCTTCACCGAGCGTAATCTGACCCTGTCTCCGACTAAATCTACGGCGATCTAATGCGCAGATGGAGCAAGAGTTAAATGTCCACGTAGACGGAGTACCTCTACCTACTGTCAACCACCCAAAAATCTTGGGTGTGACATTTGACAACGGCCTCACCTTCGCTGGTCATGCCGCCGCAATAGCCTCAAAGGTACAGAGCCGCAATAAGATCCTCAAGTCACTGGCCGGCAGTACTTGGGGAAAAGACAAAGAAACATTGCTTGCTACATATAAGGCTATTGGCCGGCCGGTTATTGACTATGCTGCGCCTATATGGTCGCCCAATCTTTCTGACACCAACTGGAGGAAATTGCAAGTCTGCCAAAACACCGCCATCAGAATTGCTACGGGATGCCTGGATATGTCATCTGAGTCTCACCTCCATCAAGAGGCAAAATTGCTCCATGTTCAAGAGCACGCGGAACTCTTGAGTAGACAGTTCCTTCTGAACTGTCATAAACCTAGTCATCCAAACCGACATCTTTTGGATGTAGCACCGCCCCCCAGAGACATAAGGAGACATCTCCGTAAGCATTACGATGAGATCCGGCATCATATCTCTTTGCCGTTTGATCTGCGGAACCATAGACGGGCTCTAAATGACCTCCACACCGAGTCGGTAGACAGATCTCTCAGATCTCGGCCTGTGAATCCCGTTATTAATACTCAACCACCTGAATTGGCTGAGGAGGAACGTGTACTTCCGAGGTAGACTACAGTCATACTGGCACAACTTCGTTCTGGATATTGTAACAGGTTAAACTCTTACTTATCCAGACTGAACCCCAACATACCAAATACATGCCTTGCATGTGGTATGACCCCTCATGATACCAGGCATCTCTTCTCCTGTTCAGTTGAACCCACTCTTCTAACACCTACATCACTCTGGTCCAACCCTGTGGAAACTGCGCGTTTCCTCGGACTTCCGTTACAAGAGCCCGATGACAATTTAGAGTGATCGAGCCCATTGGGCAGGGCGAAGCACTGTTAACAACAACAACAACAACAACAAGCCCGACTATAATGTGGTGCGAATAGCAATATCCCGATTGAGCTATTCAAACACGGAGGCGAGGAGCTGGTAAGGCGCATGCATCAGCTTCTATGCAGAATATGGTTGGATGAATGCATGGCTGAAGATTGGAATCTAAGGGCCGGTTTCACCAACGCGACTAAGACTAAGGGCCGGTTTCACCAACGTGACTAAGACTAAAACTTAGTCGTGACTTAAGTAAGCACAGATTCGAGACTAACTTAATTTTGGGTTTCACCAACTGAGCGACTTAAATAATTTTGAGCACAACATCCCGATCATCTGTTTTATGCATAGTAGTATTTTTTCATACCAGACAACTCTGCGCATCCCAATATTCCAGTGCGAAATGGGCATGTATGACTATACACGAAGGAATGTATTGATCTTATACCCATTTCTCTTTAGTTGGAAGGTACTAAAATTAGCGCTTAATTGAAAAATATAGTTTCGTAATGGTTGCATGCTTGAAAACAAGCGTTTACATGCATCTACGCTTACCCCGTTAAAGTCAAGCATGATCAAGTTTCCGACTGCGACGTTGCACAAAACAAATTAGCAACATTACTGACATTTAGGTTTTGAACCACAACAAAACTGCTTAGTCGAGAATAAGTCAGCTGGCAAGTTGACTAAGTTGTGACTTAGCTAAGTTACGTGGTGAAACTGAAAAAGTGAAAATCGCTACTTAACTAAGTTAAGTCGAGTTGGTGAAACCGGCCCTAAGTGTTCTCTGCCCAATCCACAAGACGGGCGATCCTGCAAACTGCGCCAACTATCGCGGAATCAGCCTTTTGAATATCGCATATAAGGTCCTATCAAGCGTATTGTGCGAAAGACTGAAGCCTGATGTGAACAGACTGATTGGACCTTATCAGTGTGGTTTCAGACCTGGTAAATCTACCATCGACCAGATTGTTACAATACGCCAAATCTTGGAAAAACCCCGTGAAAAAAGAATCGACACACATCATCTCTTTGTTGATTCTAAAGCCGCTTTCGATAGCACGAAAAGGAGCTGCCTATATGCCGCTATGTCTGAATTTGGTTTCCCCGCAAAACTTAAACGGCTATGCAAAATGACCTTGAGCAACACCGCCAGCTCGGTCAGAATTGGGAAGTACCTCTCCGAGCCGTTCGAAACTAAACGAGGTTTCAGACAGGGTGACCCCCTATCGTGCGATTTCTTTAATTTAATGCTGCAGAACTTAACCGCGCTGGAACAATATTTTATAAAAGCGTGCAACTGTTGGCATATGCTGATTATATTGATATCATTGGCCTTAACAACCGCGCCATAACTTCTGCTTACTCCAAATTAGAAAAAGAAGCGGAGAAAACGAGATTGGTGGTGAACGAGGGCAAAACGAGGTACCTTCTGTCATCATGCAAAGTCAGCGCATTCGCGCCTTTGCAACCAAGCCACTGTTGGCAGCAATAATTTCGAAATAGCTGGCTAGGCCACGTAGTGCGAATGAGCGAAGATGCTCCAGCCCAGAAGGTATTCTTATAGGGAGACCACCACTCCGATGGAAGGACCAAGGGGGGACCGATTTGCGATCCCGCGGTGTTTCCAATTGGCGCCACTTGGCGCAACGAAGAAACGGCTGGCGAGCTATGTTGGACGGTCAAAATAGCCCGGGCTGTTAGATGACCATTTAAAGAAAAGAAGAAGTATATCGGTGTCTACAACAACATGGAAATAACTATTGTAGGAATCGCGATGCCTCTGTTATTTCCCGCTAAGAATAAAAGATACTTTTCCGCGTGTGTCTCGTTTTATTATTTTTCAGGAAGTACATTTTACATTTTTTAATTCTCTTTCCTTTCTCTAAAGTTGCCATACGAATAACCAGTGTACAAGGTTGCCATGCAACTAAATAAGCTTAGCTTTAAACGTACACACATATCTTACACTATAAAAAAAAATTGGTAATACTTTACATCCAACGTCAACTGTAAAAACTGCATTAAAAATGACCATATTGGCACCCGGAGACGCATTTCGGTCCCGGGAACCCTAATCCGGTGGGGGAAATCCATTATTTTTAGTAATTTAAAAGTTATTGTCAAAAAACCAAAAAAATACCTAGCTTCGATCCCAAGTATTTATGGAAATAACACCTTTCTGCGTAGGCGGCCTTTGGCAGCGCTTCAAAGAAATAACCCTTAGCCGGTCCAACAACGGCTACGCTATCCCCAGTATTTCTGCGCAGAACACACTTTTGCACTTTTTAGAACATCCTATATCTTTGTCTAAACAACCACATTAAAATTACAGAAGGTTGTTAACTTTGCTTGCAAATATCTTGCGAACAACTAAAAATATTGGATTTCCCCCACTGGTCCCAGGAACCCTAATACGGTGGGGGATACCCATAATTTTTAGTAATTTAAAAGTTATTGGCAAAAAACCAAAAAATTACCTGGGTCCGATCCTAAATAGGCGGCTTGATCCAAGGTATTTATGTGCAAAACACCTTGTTTCCTTTAGGAGACAACTGCTAAAACACGTCGGAAATTATCGGGAAAGGTATCAAAAGACGCGTTTTGACTTCGGTATTAAGAATTTGAAAGCGGATTTTCAATTTCAGTGAAAAGTCGTTCGCAAAAAAGCAAAAAATTACCCAAGTCCGATCCCAAATAGTGGGCTTGATCCAAGGTATTTATGAGCAGAACACCTTTCTGCGTAGGCGGCCTTCGACCGCGCTTCAAAAAAATAACCCTTACGCGGTCCAACACCGGCTACTAGGTCCACAGTATTTCTGCGCAGAACACACTTTTTGCACTTTTCGGTACACCCTAATCTGTAATTACAACAACCACATGAAAATGACAAAATGGTAATTCTATACGACAGCACGTAACTGCTAATATACGTCCAAAAATCTCGGGAAATGTATCAAACGACGGGTTTTAATCTCCGTATCAATATTCTGAAAGCGGAAAGTCGATATTTTATGTCTGTTCAGAGATATTTGCCATCAAAGTTGAAAATTTTCTGTTATTTTCATGTGGTTGTAGTAATCAGATTAGGGTGGATCGAAAAAAGCAAAAAGTGTGTTCTGCGCAGAAATACTGTGGACCGCGTAGCCGGTGTTGGACCGGCTAAGGGTTATTTTTTTGAAGCGCGGCCAAAGGCCGCCTACGCAGAAAGGTGTTCTGCACATAGATACCTTGGATCAAGCCCCCTATTTGGGATCGGACCCGGGTCATTTTTGGGTTTTTTGCGAATAACTTTTCACTGAAACAAAAAATTTAAAATCCGCTTTCGGATTGTTGATACCGAAGTCAAACCCGTTGTTTGATACCTCTCCCGATATTTTTGGACGTGTTTTAGCAGTTGCCTCCTAAAGGAAACTCTTACCTTTTTTTTTAAGCGCGGCCAAAGGCCGCCTACGCAGAAAAGTGTTCTGCACATAAATACCTTGGATCAAGCCCCCCATTTGGGATCGGACCTGGATCATTTTCGGGTTTTTTGCGAATAACTTTTCACTGAAAAAAAATTGAAAATCCGCTTCCGGATTGTTGATACCGAAGTCAAAACGCGTTCTTTGATACCTCTCCCGATATTTTTGGACGTGTTTTAGCAGTTGTCTCCTAAAGGAAACAATTACGAATTATTTAATTTCCGCTTTCGGATTATTGATACAGAGATCAAAACCCGTCGGTTGATACCTTTCCCGATATATTTGGGCGTATATTAGCAGTTACGTACGTTCGTATAGCTACCGATTTTTCCAGCCCAAAAAATTTAAGCAATTAACTGTACTAACAAATTATTCGAGTTCCAGCGGCTTTGGGAAGCACTTAAGTACTTACACAAAAACTTATGATCTTCAGTTTTAAAAGTTTATGATGAACTTAACCAAGTTATTTAATTTTTGGCCACTCCTTTATCAAATATGATTACTCACGTCTCACTACTCTAACTACAAAAAGCACTTTATGAAAAAAGATTCCAAAGGAAAAAGAAGCGCAAACTTCTACCAACCTTTCTCTGCAGCAAGAAAACATTGACATTTAATTGCAGCAGAAAGCAATAAACCCAGCATGCCGGCTTATAACAAACCATACCAAATGCTTAGTGATGTTCCGATACGAGTAACTACGATTACATAGTCGAGTACTATGCGCCAGTACCAAGCTTTTTTTGAATTCGATTACCTCGTACGAGTATAATGAGGCGGATATTCTCAAGCATGTACCATTTCTAACTCAATAACATTCCCACAACAGAAGCCTTGTTTTTTTTCATCCGCAACTGCGCGTGCGCTTAGTATTTGTATGGACTGCTAAGCGCACAACTTTATCTGCAACTATGAAATAGTACAAATATTAAGCGCAGACGCAGATGCCGATAAAAAAAAAACGGCTAGAGATAACGATGGCTACGTTTATGCATGCAAGCATGTACCAAGCAAGAGGAGGAGAGATCCCGCGAGTGTTTGCGAATACGATGCAAAGAGGAGATGTCAATAAATAACACCGACTCTTCGAGAACACGAACCGGGAACAACCAAGAAACTTCTGGGTGCGTAGGGTAGCACCCTGTCGGACTATATAAGGCAGTGACCAAGCAAGGCAAGTTGATCAGTTTGTATTTACCCCTGCGCGTTAGGGGTTTAGAATATGCCCGAGGTAGGCATACCGGTCGTAAGAGGCGACTAATATGCACAAAGGTAATGACGTGCAACTCGATGGTTTATCTACGGATATGATGCCTCTCACCTCTCATTACCCACCTTATCCTTCCTTACGGAAGGAGGGGTGGCATGACCTAGAAGGTTTTACTGGTCATAAATCGCTAACACGACAGTCGGGCAGTACCACAATTTAGTACCGGAGCGTACCGGGCTCAAATCCGGCCAAAGACTGTTAATTCGACAACACTTCCCAAAACCCTTGGAGAGTGTTTTTGTCGTTACCACAACAACAACATCAGTTTGTATTCAAGTATTGTACAGTGAACTACTGTGGAGCTACCAAACTTGGGAATTTGTGTTGCGATTGCGATCGGGACGATCAGGTCTGCCCTCCACCAAAGTCTGATCATCCCGAACACACACGTTTCTCGAACAAAACGTTGTTACACACTCAATCGTTGGCACCGCTTTATTAAACCTTATTTCCTCCAGGGATTGAAACTCCGACATCAATCCTCTACTGCAGAGATTCCTACAATGCATCACATTGTCACATATTCGAATTATTTTGTCCGTCCTTAATCCCGCATGGATTTGTGCCTACACTTCCGTTCCCAGTGGTGCCCGACAAACATTCCTGCAAATCATTTCTTCAGGATTCCGTTTCGTTCTCTCATGTCCAGTGCACTGTTTCACTTTATCCACTAAGTTTCGTTGCCTCCTTGGAATATGACCACCAGATGTTCGTCTTTTATCTTCAGCACACTTAGTAATCCATTCCCTCACATGTTGCCTGCAACCAATCCAACAGAACCGCCACTTTACCTCCTGCAGCTTTTTCTTTATTCCCATGTGCCTTTAATCACGGCAACTATGCGACGCTTTGATAACATCTGGAATTCTCGCTTGGGAACAACAATAAGTGCTCGTTGATTCTGGTTATCTTCACTTTCCCATAGTCGATGCAAACAACCAGATATTAACTTTAAGCTACTCCATTGTGTCCATTTTACTTTGCCATACGACTCTCTGTGACCATTTTTTCTTTTCTTGGCTGGTTGTTTTTCTTCTTTTCCCTCAGTCCTTTTAACACCCGTGCCAATGTGGATCTTCCTGCGGGCCTTACCGAATCTTCTTCAGGAAGCACCTGTCCAATGGTCGAGGAGCTACCTCTGCCTTACGAGGCTTCTTTTGCTTCATCTCCAAGACCACTCCTATGCTGCTAAAGCCACTATTGTGTCCAAAGATCAGAGGTAATTCTCGCCCGTTGTAAGTCATAACCATGTTCCTTCGTTAACGTAAATGTCTCTGTCAGCCAAAAAGTCGCCGCCAAAGATTAGTTCGTCAACAATATTTGCTACCAAGAAGTTGGTTATTTATTTATTATTATTCACAGCCATTTTGGCCTATAACCCTTCTGGCTTAACATAACTATTATTGAATGTGAGTTTTACAGTAATTGCATAATGGCTTTTTAAAAACATTTAATTTATTACAAGTTTTTTATATTCAAAGGCATCTCATTAAACATTTTCAACCCTTAGGGCCGCTTTCATAAAAGCCGGTAACTTCTAACCGGAGTTTAATTGACGTATTTTGTACGGTGAGCTGTCAAATTAATCGCCGATTCGGCTTAACCGGCCTTTATGAAAGTGGCCCTTAATAATATAAATCTTGTTTAGTATTTTCTGTTTAACAGAATGGTAGCGCAAAATTGTATCTGTCCCTGGTTGGATAACTGTGGGTATCCCTGGCATGGTTTAGGTTCTCTCTCAGATAATCCGGATGTGCGCCTGCCTTAATGCTGTATATGAATTTCATTGTGTGAAAAGTGATTTGTTCCTTTACGTTGAGCAATTTGAGTGTATTCTGCATTGATGGAATACTGGTGGCATACCGTGCTTTGAGTATATGTGGCTGTGTTCGTAAATGCAACATGACTTGCAGCATAAGCAACGGTGGCAACACTGCAAGTTTGACATTTGATACTTCTTATACAATTTTTGACAATTTGCAGATACGTTTGTTTGCATTTTTGAACGCGTATAATACTAAAATGGAAATTTTGCTGAATCTAACACTAGACGAAATTTGTGGGCAAAGAAATGATACATTTTCTTTAAATTTAAGAAAAATAAGGCTATTGAAGTTAAAGAGAAAAATGTTTAGGTACAAATGTTTGTCTTTAAAAAGAGAAATACCTCAAAACAAATCGTTTATTAAAACAATAAAGTCGTTTCCCGAGGACATTTTCTGTTCCCATTTCCGAATGAATTGGGCCACTTTTAAAGTAAGGTTTTATAAGTTTTATGAAAATTAATAATTTATAGTTTCACTTTAATTAGGCTTTGGAAAAGGCTTTGACTCCACACTGGGCAACTGCAAGGCTTGGCCGTGATGGTCATTCGTTAGAGAACTGTCTGTACATGACATTATGGAAGCTATGTAATAGCAGGGTGACGTTCCGACAGCTTTCGGATCGCTTCAACATTGCAAAAGGAACATCACACCGTGTATTTAACAAAACAATCCAAGCCATTTGCAATCTTAAAAGCGAAATAAAATGGCCGTCTGTTGACTGTCAGCAAGAGCTCATGACAAATTTTCAAAATAGCAGAGAAAATCCCTTTCCTTTTGTTATAGGATGTTTAGATGGAACGCATTTTACCATACCTACCCCAAGTGTAGATGCGATTAGTTATTATGATCGCAAAGGAAACCACTCAGTATCCATGCAGCTTTGATTTACATGCTTCCAACTCATTATTTTTATCACTTTAATTTATTATCTTCCAGGCTATATGCGACAGCCAATATCGTTTCCTAGATGTGTTTATTGAATATCCAGGGAGCTGCCACGATGCCAATGTTTGGACAAATAGCCCAATATTTCAAGCAATAACATCTGGCGAGTTACAGCTGGCACCAAGTGCTGTTATATTGGGGGACTCTGCGTACCCCATATCGAAATTTTTAATGATACCTCACAGAGACAATGGGCATCTCAGTAGGGAACAGAAGACTTTCAATACCCGTTTAAGCTCAACGCGAGTATTTATAGAACAAGCTTTCGGGATTCTTAAGAAAAAGTTTAAAATTTTAAATTATATTGAAGCTTCGAGCATTAAAGCCACATCTAATGTGATACTCGCTTGCGCTATCTTACACAATTTTATCATAAATAGGGGAGGTTATTCTGAACATATTAACAATACAATAACACATGCCGATATGGAAACCAACAATGAAATCGAAGGAATTCAAGATGCCCCCATTCGCCGTTTTGATTCAGATGATATCAATGGAATTGAAAGAAGAAACTATTTTACCACTCTGTTTTCATCATAAAAAATTTGCTTTAGCTCACCTTCATTTATTTGAATAATTTTTTGTTTACTTTTTCTGATGAACTTCATTTTAATTTTTATTGTTTTCAAAGAAAAAACATTTATTTAACTTAACCTAGTTTCAATAAAAAAATAAGGCGAGTTTCTTACACATATAAAAAATAAAAAGGTACATTTCAGTTCTCTACCACAGGCCAACTACTTATATATTTATATTAACACTCTGGGGATTCATATAAACATATAAAAGCCTCGTAAATCTTATAAGCCATGTAAAGTTTGTAAACTTGTATGAAAAGTGACAGTTTTATAAGGTTTATAAGCTTTACGGGGCTTTTATACGTTTACATGATTCCCCTGACTATTTTTTTAAATAATCTGCCAACACCGACTTCATGTCTAGTAGAGCTTTTATTCGTTCTTTTTCTAGCGACAGCTTCTCCCTCTCCAAAACCATGACCTCTTTATGTCGAGCTTCTTCTTTAACCGCCTCTGCTTCGCAAAACTTTAAAATGTCTTTGTTAGACGTCGCTCGAGGACGAGTGGCTCTCTGACTGGTAGTCGGTGGAGAATCTGGTGGCTGCTGCTGTTGTTGTGGCTCGTTATTCGAAGTCGTTCGAGTACTGGCGGCTCTCTGACTGGTAGTCGATGGAGAATCTGGTGGCTGCTGCTGTTGTTGTGGGTCGTTATTCGAAGTCGTCGATGTGGGCGACGTTGACAGTACGAAATTCAAAGAGGCTTGCAAATTTGCTGTTGGAGGAGTAATTGAGTGCCTTGTACCATAAACTTCGTCGAAGTCCTCAAAATACCTCCAGGATGTAGCTTCTCTACCGGAAGACTTATTTTTTTTCTTAATGCGCCTGTACGTTACCAAGAGATTTGAAAATTTTCTCTGCGCTGTGGTGCTGTCCAGTCTTATATTGGGATTTACATTTTTAACTTCATTAACAACTTTCTTCCACAATACTTTTTTTTTCCTTCTACCCGAATTAAACTCCTCCTCCATATTTAACCGTACTCTCAGCAATAACTGTGTCTCCGCATTACTGAGATTTTCACTAAAAATTTAAAAATAATAATTTATACAATTATTATTAACATAATTTAACTAAATTTCAATACAAAAATTAAAATAAAACAGTTTTGCACTTACTTTTCGTCAGACATCGTAGTTAAATGCAGTAAAAAATTTTTTGATAGAAATTATGCGTGACAACTGATAGAAGTGTTGTATTTTTGAACGCTTGATTATTGCAGTGCTGCCAAACGTTCTGTTTGTTATGCAATCACAGGTTGCGCGTCATGTTGCATTTACGAACACAGCCTGTCTCATTGCTCTATTTTGCATTTTTTGTAACTTATTAAGTTGTGATTCCGATGTAATAAACAAGATACTGCCGCAATATATGACATGTGGTTCTATAATTGATTTATTTACTAGTATTTTTTATCTTCTTTTTAAATACTTACAAGTTCTTTTCATAAAACCAGTTTTTTTTCGAAATCTTGTTCACCACATAGTCAATATTATTCCAGAGCATTAGTTTATTGTCAATGAGGACTCCAAGATATTTACTTTTACTTACCTCCAAAATAGGTTTGGTTTCTATATTTAGGGTATATGAACCCCACATTAGTTTTATTTGGTGTGGAGATAACCATGTAATTTGTCTCTTTCACATTTACCATTAACTTGTTTTTACACAGCCAAATATACAGCGAATTAAAGTCTTCCTGCTTCTTTGCAAATGCAGCATCTGGATTATCTTCGCTAATTGTCAACAAAGCGTCGACTGCAAACATTTTACATTACATTTCTTTATTACCGAGATAATATCATTAATATATACGTTGAAAAGGATTGGTGCTAAGTCCGACCCCTGTGGAAGTCCGATATTAACTGGTACACTATCCGATATCGCGTCATCAATCACCGTAGATTGTCTTCTGTTTGTTAAGAAGCTTTCAAACCACTACAGTTTAGCACCTATAATTCCAATTTGTTTCAACTTCTTTAACATAATTGTCCGATCGATAGTTTGGAATGCTCTTTTTAAATCAATCAATACCACTAGAATAGTTTTCTTTCTTCTCATATCTTCTTTCCACTGTGATATGACCCATGTAAGAACCGTTTTACACGAGTGTTTTGTACGAACCCCTGACTGCTCTTTAATCAATCTATTATTTCTTTCAATGTATTCAACCAGTTGATTTTTTACCACTTTTTCAAGGATTTTTTCTGTGTTTGGCAACGTGTTTATTGGCCTAAACTCTCCTGGTTTAACCGTGTTTTTCACTTTTTTTTACAGGAACTACTGTTGCGATTTTCCATTCTCTTGGTGCCACACCCATTTTTAAAATTTTGTTGACCACAAGAGAATAGAAGTAACCTAAATATGGTATCGTGTCTTTGATAACGCCCTCAGTTAAAAGTTTTTGCCACCAATTTTGTTGTCAAAGCTTTTCACTATTTGCTCTATACTTTCTGTATTAGTTTGGTCAAATTTGAATATAGTGTTTATGTCGTAGTGGTTGTTGTCGCTATTATCAATGCTCTCATTTATTCTTACAATACTTTCCACAAATAATTTATTTAATATTTCTGCTGTACTGTGTTTATCATCAATACACTGCCCTTCGTGGTGTATCACCATAATGTTCTCTTTTACATCTTCATAACATATAGTTTGTTTCAGGTACTTCCACATCACCTTTATATTCGCACTGTTGGCTATGATTTTTTGTTCCATAACTGTTTTTTTTTTTGTTTTTATACTTTTTTTGTATTCTTTTTTGATGGTTGCATACTCAGACCATTCTCCATAAGTTATTGCATCTTTAAACGCCCTCAACTTCATTTTATTTAAATTTACAAGATCGCTATCGTATTATTTTTAATTTTAATATTGTGACGAATTCGATGATTATCAATCCTGGGTTCGATCACTATAAAGTCAAATAAACAGACGCACAGGTATTGAACTAATAGCTAGTTTTATTTCCTAGTAATAAACGCAATACAAATTTAAGGGCCGCTTTCATAAAAGGCGGTAACTGCTAACCGGAGTTTAATTGACGTATTTTGTACGGTTAGCTGTCAAATTAATCGCCGATTAGGCTTAGCCGGCCTTTATGAAAGTGGCCCTAAGAGTTTGGTAACTTCGCAGTAGTTTACTGAACAACCCTTGAAAATAAACTAATCAACCTGCCTTGCTTGGTTACTGCCTTACAGGGTACTCGCCTACACACCGAGAACTTTCTTGGTTATTCGCTCGTCGTGTTCTCGAAGGATCGGTGTTATTTATTGGCATCGCCTCTTTGCATCGTATTCGCAAACACTCGTGCGATCTCTCGTCCTGTTGCTTTGTACATGCTTGCATGCATAAGCATAGCCATCGTTATCTCTGTTGTGTTTAAATAATGGTGGGAGTGTTATTGAGCGGCCGCCGTGGTGTGAAGGTAGTGTTGCCGGCCTACCACACCGAAGGTCCATGGTTCGAGCCCTGGTACAGGTAACATCAAAAGTGATTTGAAAAAAGTTTTTCAAAAACGGGGTCGCCCCTCGGCAGTGGTTTGGCAAACTCTCCGAGTGTATTTCTGCCATGACAGGCTTCTCAGCAAAAATTCGTCTCCTTTGTAGATGCCGTTCGGAGTCGGCAAAAAACTGTAGGTCCCACCAATTTGTAGGGAAAATTCAAATCGGCACACCACAAATTGGAAGAGAAGCTTGGCGCAAAAATCTCTTAGGAGGTTTATGATGATATACCTGTTGTATATCGCGCCATAGAGATAGATGGTGTTATTGAGTTATCGATGGTACATGCTTGAGAATAATCGCCACACTGCCCTCCACCTAAGTCTGATCGTCCCGATCAGACATATTTCCCAAACCAAACGCTGCTAGACGCTCAATGGTTGGCACTGCTTTATTAAACTTCATTTCCTCCAGGGATTGAAACTCCGACATCAATCCTCTCCCGTAGAGATTCCCGCAGTGAATTGCAGTTCCACATATTCCAACGATTTTGTCCGTTCTTAATCCCAAATGTATTTGTGCCTTCTCTTTCGTTCCCAGTGGTACCCGGCAAACATTCCTGCAACTCGTTTCTTCAGGATTCCGTTCCGTCCTCTCATGCCCATTGCACTGTTGCCACTAAGTTGCGCTGCTTCCTCGGAACATGACCACCAGATGTTCGTCTTTTATCCTCAGCACACTTAATAATTCATTCTCTTACAGATTGTCTGCAACCAATCCAATAGAACCGCCGCTTTACCTGCTGCAGCGTTTTCTTTATTCCCATGTGCCTTCCATCTGAGCAACTACGCGACGCTTTGATAACATCTGGAATTCTTGCCTTGGGAACAACAATAAGTGCTCGATGATTCTTGCCATCTTCACTTTCCCATAACCGATGCAAACAACCAGATATTAGCTTCAAACTACTCCATTGTGCCCAGTATGCTTTTGCAATACGACTCTCTGCTACCATCTCTTCTCTTCCTCGCTGTTTGTTTTCCTTTATTCCTTTCAACACACGTGCCAAATCTGGATCTTCCTCCTGGCCTTGCCGAATATTCTTCAGGAGGTACTTGTCCGTGAAAGCCTTTGGTCGAGGAGCTTCTTCTGCTTTACGCGGCTCCTGTTGCTTCACCTTCAAGATCACTCCCTTGGTGGTATAGCCACTATTGTGCCCAAAGACCAGAAGAACTTCTTGGCCGTTGTAAGTCATAACCCTGTTCCTTACGTTGATGTGAATGTCTCTCTCAGCCAAGAAATTGACGCCAATGATGACTTCGTCGACAATATTCGCTACGAAGGAGTTGTGATACGTAGCCACATTCCCAATCACAACCTTGCATGTCACTTCTCCCAGGACTTGCTTGCTTTCACCAGTTACTGTCCACAACTTAGCTTTGCGCAATGGTCTCACCTTTCCACTGACCAAGTCACTCCGAATGATGGAATGTGATGCACCAGTATCCACAGCCAGCAAGCGCTCTTTCCCGTCCACGTAGCCTTCAACAGTAATATTACTCGCTCTCCGTTTGAGCTGTGACACAGAGATTATGGGCCATTCATCTCGCTCATCTTCCCCAGCTTTGCGCTTACGTCCACCTGAATTGCTGGGGTTACTGGAGCCAGTGCCGCAAAAACGTGCTATGTGACCTGGTTTCCCGAATGTCCTTTTGGGGTTTGCATATGTGGCTCGCTTCATCTCCACATCACGTATTCCATTTATGAAACATTGGATCTTTACCCTCTCCGTATAATCTACAGGTGCGTCCGCATTTGCTAGATGGGCCAATTTTTCGATATCCGATGCATATTCCTGCAATGTCCCATTAGCCTTCTGACAGCGATTCTGTAGCTCTGTTTGGTATATCTGCTTTCGATGTTTGCTACCAAAGCGTCTCTCAACTGCACCCCTCAATACTTCATAATTATTGCGTTCACCGTCGGGAATTATCTGTAAGATTTCGGATGCAGGACCCTTCAATGCCACGAACAGTGCAGCAACTTTGTCTTCAGTTCCCCAATCATTCACCGCTGCCGTCTTCTCAAACTGTAGATTAAATACCTGGAAAAGGACAGAGCCATCAAATGACGGGGATTTTAACTTGGGAGTATTCTCTGAAGCAGATGGACGGTTCAGTTGCAACTCCTGGATACGGCCCCTTAACGCATCAACCTCGGCCCCGATTTTCTCTTCAAACCGCATTATTTTCACGTCCATGCGTGCCTCTAGCTTCAATGACATCTTAGCTTCCTGCTCTTCCAGCTTTGCAGAGATCTGCGATAACGCCTGTGTTGAACTTTGTGATGATATTTCGGAAATACGTGCCTCCAACTTGGATGTAATACGTGTATCTTGTTCTTCCAGCTGAGATGCCATGTGTGTCTTCTGTTCTTCCAGCTGAGATGCCATGTGTGTCTTCTATTCTTCCAGCTGAGATGCCATGTGTGTCTTCTGTTCTTCCAGCTGTGTTGAAATGCTTGACGACACCTGAGTCAATACAGCCAGCAACGCGTTTGTGTCCACACTTGCCACTGTATTCGGAGGCTCCTTTTTCTCTTCCATTTTCGTAGATGCCTCTTCCACAAGATGGAAAACATAATCATCAACGTTGATTCCTTCCGCTTCCATAGCCTCCCGTAATCTTGACTGTAGCTCGGACTTATTACCTGTAGTGTTTAGTCCGCGTTGTTCCAACTCATGTTTGAGTTGCTGCATCTTCAATTCATTCAACTTAGCCATGTCCTTGAAATCAGTGGTATTTATTTAACAATACCACAATATACTGACACCAATTGTGACGAATTCGATGATTCCTTGATTTTTAATCCTGGGTTCGATCACTATAAAGTCAACTAAACACACGCACAGATATTGTAACTAATAGCTAGCTTTATTTACTAGTAATAAACGCAATACAAATTTAAGAGTTTGGTAACTTCGCAGTAGTTTACTGAACAACACTTGAAAATAAACTGATCAACCTGCCTTGCTTGGTTACTGCCCTATATAGTCCGACAGGGTACTCGCCTACGCACCGATAACTTTCTTGGTTATTCGCTCGTCGTGTTCTCGAAGGATCGGTGTTATTTATAGGCATCGCCATTTTGCATCGTATTCGCAAACACTCGTGCGATCTCTCTTCCTATTGCTTTGTAAAGGGTGTTTTTTTTAGGGGTATAGAACTTCGAATTGAAATAAAACACAAGAAAATCGTTTTAAGGTCCATCAATTTGGCTTTATTGGAAGGATAATTTTATGCCATTAATGTTTAAATATGATTTCGGGCATGTGGCCGCCGCGGCTGGCTCGAATAAAGCCAATTCTACAGGTCCAATTTTCAACCACTTTTTCGAGCATATGGGGCCGTATGTCGGCAATAACGCCACGAATGTTGGCTTCCAATTCCCCTAACGTTTCTGGTTTGTTGGTGTAGACGAGCGACTTCACATATCCCCAAAGAAAATAATCCAATGGTGTCAAATCACACGACCTTGGTGGCCAATTGACAGGTCCATTCCGCGAAATTATGCGCTCATCGAATGTTTCCTTCAATAAATCGATTGGCCCATACACCAAAATCACGACGCATTGCATGGTCTCGCGGCTTTAATTCTTGCACAAGCTGGATCTTGTAAGGTCGCAAGCCAAGATCTTTGCGCAAAATCTTCCATAAAGTTGATGGACAAAGCTCCAATTGCTGTGCACGGTGGCGAATCGATTCATTCGGGTCCTCTTCAACACTTTGCTCTACAGCGGCAATTGTTTCTTCGGTGCGCACTGTTCGACGTCTCTGCGGATGCGTATTATCACATAGAGTAAACGTAGTGCGAAAACGATCCATGGTTAACCGAATTAATTGCTCTGATGGACGATTATGTCGACCATAAAATGGACGGAGCTCACGGTAAACTTCGCGAACTGAACCATTATTTTCGAAATAAATTTGCACGATTTGCAAGCGTTGTTCTTTTGTCAACCTGTTCATGATGAAATGGCAAACCAAACTGAACATAAATGACATTAGAGTTGCCAGATTTGACCACAAAATGCCAGTTTTATCTCTATTCGAAAAACAAACCTGTAAAAAAAACACCCTATACATGCTTGCATGCATAAGCATAGCCATCGTTATCTCTGTTGTGTTTAAATAGTGGTGGGAGTGTTATTGAGTTAGGGATGGTACATGCTTGAGAAAAATCGCCACAATTTTTATTTGTTTGACGCAAGTTAATTCTTGTGAACAGTTTAATAAGCATAAGTTCAAGTAAGCAACTATATCATCTAACCTTTGATTTTGTAGTCCCGTAAAATTGCAATTTCTTAACAGGGATATTATATTTTCAATATCATACTTTTCCCATGAGACTATGCTACACATTTTTCTATGTGGTATTTCAGTTTTTACGTCAACGTTGAACATAATTGTTTCGTGATCAGATATTTTATAATTTCTAGCCTTTTGCAGATAGTACTTTCCTCGTTTGAGTATAGCAGATCGATTTTAGTCTCAGACCCTTCTGCTACACACGTGTTAAAATCAATTATTTGGAGCTTGGAAAACGAATTAAACAGTTCCGTTAGCCGCAGGCTGTAAGTCGATTCTATATTCATAATAATGTTAAAGTCGCCAATTATGGCATTGTTATACGTTGTAACACATATTTCCGCAATTATACTTTCAAGATAATTTACAAAATCTAAGTCACTAGTACTTGGTGAGCGGTAGAGAACTCCTATTTGCGACTTCACTTCAAAGTTTTTTAGCTGGACAATAATAGACCATATATTTCCCTCTATCGCTTTGTGATACTTAGCCACATTCCCAATCACAACCTTATATGTGACTTCTCCCAGTAGCCCGATGCTGTAACTTTTAACCACTCGCCGAGCGTTAAGCTAATCGCCAAATTTCGGCGTTTGTTCTTAACGAAAGTGCGATTCTGTAACTCTCCTTTAACGCCGCTAAACAGCTGGCTCTTAATGGTGATAAAATATGGCAATACTCCTCTTTTCGCCGTGTTTTGCACTAAATTACATGCAAACAACTTCAAACAAATTTTTTTACATTTCCAAACGCTAAAGCACTTGCAAATATATTAACGCTATTGTTAACACCTTGAAAATAATTCGCGACAACTTTTCGTGTGGTTAAAAGTTAGTGAATAGGGAAAAGCGTTAAAAATGGTGTTAACCGAAGTTAACGCTTACAGAATCGACCTACAGGACTTGCTTGCTTTCACCAGTCACTGTCCACAACTTAGCTTTCTCCAATGGTCTCACCTTCCCGCTGACCAAGCCACTCCGAATGATGGAATGTGATGCACCCGTTTCCACAGACAGTAAGTGCTCTTTCCCCACCACTTCAGCAGTAACGTTACTCGCTTTTCGTCCAAGTTGTCACACAGAGGTTATGGGACATTCATCTTGCTCATCTCCTCCAACTTGCGTTGCATTTCTTATGCTTCTAAAATTTTGTCGGCCCAAGTCGGCGTTTCTACTGCTACCCGGTGTGCTTTGTAAGCTGGTATGCTTGTCCTCTTGGGGTTTATATGTATATATATATATGTCTATCTGTTTTCGATGTTCGCTACCATAGCGCCTCTCAACTGCACCCATGAATGCTTCATAACTGTTTCGTTCGCAATCAGGAATCGTCTGTAAAATTTCGGCAGCAGGTCCCTTCAATGCCAGAATAATGCAACAACTTTGTCTTCCACGGCCCAATTATTCACAGCTGCCGTATAATCATACTGTAGCCTGAATACCTGAAAAAGAACAGAACCATAAAGGAAAGGTGATTTTGCAATCACGATTACGGGAGGCTAAGGAAGCGGAAGGAATCAACGTTGATGATTATGTTTTCCATCTTGTGGAGGGGGCATCGACAAAAATGAAAGCGATGTCGTCAAGCAATTTCAACACAGCTGGAAGAACAGAAGACTTGCATGGCATCTCAACTTGAATACCAAGTATTACAACTCCACTGGAGGAGCAGAAGGCACGAATGTCGTCAACACTAGAGGCACAAGAGCAGCGTATATCCATGCAGGTGGCCCAATGTCTTCTCAGTTGGAAGCAGAAGTGGCGAGACATTATAAAATTGAGGCTGAGATAGATGCTTCAAAATCGTATTCAGAAGTTGCAACTGAATCGTCCCACAGCTTCCACGAATACTCCAAAGGTAAAATCTCCGTCATTTGATGGTTCTGTTCCATTCCCAGGTGTTGAAGCTACAGTTTGAGAAGACGGCAGCGGTGAATAATTAAGCCGTTGAAGACAAAGTTGCTGCAATGTTCGTGGCATTGAAGGGACCTGCAGCCGAAATCTTACAGATTATTCCGAATGGCGAACGAAGTAATTATGAAGCTGGTAGAGGCGATATGGTAGCGTACATCCAAAGCAGATATACCAAATAGAGCCATAGAATCGCTTCCAGAAACCTAATAAGACTTTGCAGGAATTTGCATCGGACATCAAGAGGTTGGCCCATCTAGCAACTGCGGACGCATTCGTAGAATCCCCCGAGAGGGTAAAAATCAAAAGACAAAGCGATCCACATATGCAAACCCCAAAGGGACATTCGCTGAATCACATGCTCTAACGCGGGAAACAGCCTCGCTATTAGGCAAGCCGGCGTACAAAGCTCAACGCGTGGAAGTAGAAATGCCAGACTGAGTAGACACAACTCTGTAAGCATTGAGTAGAAAGCAACAGAAAAATTACGGTGTCATCAAATGCTTTAAATGTGGGAAAGCTGGTCACATAGCACGTTATTGCGGCACTGGCTCCAGTAATCCAAGAAATTCGGGTAGGCGTAAACGCAAAGCTAGAGAAGATGAGCAAGACGAATGCCCCATAACCTCTGTGTCACAACTCGGATGAAAAGTGAGTAACGTTACTGCTGAATAGGTCGGGAAAGTGCGCTTACTCACTGTGGATACATGTGCATCACATTCCATCACTCGGAGTCGCTTGGTCAGCGGGAAGGTGAGACCATTGGAGAAGGCTAAGTTGTGGACAATAACTGGTGAAAGAAAGCAAATCCTGGGAGAAGTGACATGTAGGGTTGTGATTGGGAATGTGGCTAAGTATCTTTGGACACAATAGTGGATATAGCAGCAAAGGAGTGGTGTTGATGATGGAGCAAAAGAAGCCTCGTATGGCAGAGGTAGCTCCTCGACCATTGGAAAGGTGCCTCCTGAAGAAGATTCGGCAAGGCCAGGAGAAGATCCACCTTTAGCGCGTGCGTTAAAAGGACTGAAGGAAAACCAACAGTTAAGAAGAGAAGAAATGGTCTCAGAGAGTTGTATTGCAAAAGCATACTGGGCATAATGGAGAAGCTGAAATTAATATCTGGTTGTTTGCATCGACTATTGGAAAGTGAAGATGGACAGAATCATCGAGAACTTATTATTGTTCCCAAGGCAAGAGTTCCAGATGTTATCAAAGCGTCGCATAGTTGCCTCAAACGGAATGGGTTACTAAGTGTGCAAAGTGCGCTGAGGATAAAAGACGAACATCTGGTGGTCATGTTCCAAGGAGGCAAAGCAACTTGGCAGATAAAGGGAAACAGTGCACTTGCCATTAGAGAACGGAACGGAATCCTGAAGAAGTGATTTGCAGGAATGTTTGCCGGGTACCACTGGGAACGGAAGTGAAGGCACAAATCCATGCGGGATTAAGGACGGACAAAATGGTTGGAATACGTGACAATGTAATGCATTGTGGGAATCTCTGCAGGATAGGATTGATGTCGGAGTTTCAAACCATAGAGAAAATGAGGTTTAATAAAGCGGTGCCAACGATTGAGTGTCTAGCAACGTTTGGTTCGGGAAAGGTGTGTGTTTGGGACGATCAGACTTAGGTCTGCCCTCCACCGATCGCAAACGGAATATAAATTCCCGAGTTTGGTAACTCCACAGTAGTTCACTGTACAATAATTGAATACAAACTGATCCACTTGCGTTGCTTGGTCACTGCCTTATATAGTCTGACAGGGTGCAACCCTACGCATCCAGAGGTTTCGTGGTTGTTCCCTGTTCGTTTTCTCGAAGAATCCGTGTTATTTATTGACATCTCCTCTTTGCATCGCGCGATCTCTCTTCCTCTTGCTTGGTACATGCTTGCATGCATAACCCTAGCCATCGTTATCTCTGTTGTGTTTAACTAGTTGGAGGAGTGTTATTGAGTTAGGAATGGTACATGCTTGAGCATCGCCCCGATCAGACACATTATCCGAAACAAATTCAGCTAGCCTTTCATCTTATTCCTTGGCCTTCCCATAGTTTGTATGCGATATACCGCATCGTTGATTCGTTTTACGACTTTTATGGGCCTTCTCAGTTACACTGTAGTTTCGAGGACAAACCTCTCCTACGTTGTGGGTTGTATAGAAGCACTAAATCTCCTTCCGTAAAACCCACGAGTTTATTGCTGTTAGGTCACCCTGTGACATGACCTTAATTCAGACAGAACATTATTATAACATTTGCTGACGTGCCAAGAAACACAATTATAAAACGCAGACTTGTAAGCGCGAATTTGTAAAGCGCAGTCATAATTTGAAACGCTAATTTTGTACCGATAATTTGTAAAGTTTAATAAATAAACGCAGTTATAGTTAACGCAGTTAACCATCATACAATTCTTAATTTAATCATTAATGTTTTTCTGTCTTTGCCAACTGGCTCCAATTGGAAACACCGCGGGATCGCAAATCGGTCCCCCCTTGGTCCTTCCATCGGAGTGGTGGTCTCCCTCTTTCTCTGCTTCCACCGGCTGGTGCCGATAAGAATACCTTCTGGGCTGGAGCATCTTCGCTCATTCGCACTACGTGGCCTAGCCAGCGAAGCCGCTGTGTTTTAATTCGCTCAATTATGTCGGCGTCTGCGTCCTGCAGTTTGCAGGATCGCCCTTCTTGTGGATTGGGCAGAGAACACTTCAGCCATGCATTCATCCAACCATATTCTGCATAGAAGCTGATGCATTCGCCTTACCAGCTCCTCGCCTCCGTGTTTGAATAGCTCAGCAGGCAAACCATCAGCGCCAGCTGCTTTATTGTTTTTCAATCGGGATATTGCTATTCGCACCTCATTATAGTCGGGTTGTGGAGCGTCAATTCCATCATCTTCGATTGGCGGCTCGGGTTCGGCATCTTCTCTAGTTTCTTGTTCAGTTTCTCCATTTAAAAGGGCAGAGAAGTGATCCTTCCATATTCTGAGTGCTCTCTGAACATCGGCCACCAGGTCGCCGTTCTCATTCTTACAGGAGTTTGCCCCGGGTTTAAAACCTTCTGTCATTCGCCGAATTTTTTGATAGAGTTTGCGGGCATTATTCCCGTTGGCCAGCATCTCAACTCTTCATCATCATACCAGTTGTTTCTTCGCGTTCGCTGGAATCCAATTACTTCTTCGGCTGCGGTACGGAGTGCTCCTGAGATATGATCCCACTGCTCATGCATTCCACTGGGTTGAATTGTGCTTATTAATATTCGGTGTTACATTGTCAAATTGTCAAGTGTACACGATATTTCGATCGTATGTGCATAAGTTAAGCAGCCGATAATTGAGCGCATGTCCAAGTCAGACAAATATCTTTGTAAGACTGAACAACAGTGAAAGTGAATCATCATTTGAAAGCACGGAAATGGAAGAATCAAGCCAACAGGTACCTGCCGGAGTTGATTGAGTTCACGTTATAATCGCCACATTAAACGCCTTGCGTGCTTCAGTTGAAGAACTTAAAAACAGTACCGTCGAAAGCCAGAGGGACATCATATTGTGACGATTTCGATGATCCCTTGATTATCAATCCTGGGTTCGATCACTATAAAGTCAAATAAACACACGCACAGATATTATAACTATTATCTAGCTTTATTTACTAGTAATAAACGCAATACAAATTTAAGAGTTTGGTAACTTCGCAGTAGTTCACTGAACAACACTTGAAAATAAACTGATTAACCTGCCTTGCTTGGTCACCGCCTTATATAGTCAAACAGGGTGCTTGCCTACGCACCGAGAACTTCCTTGGTTGTTCGCTTTTCGTGTTCTGGAAGGGTCGGTGTTATTTATTGGCATCTCCTCTTTGCATCGTATTCGCAAACACTCGCGCCATCTCTTTTCCTCTTCCTAGGCACGCATAAGAGTAGCCATCGTTATCTCAGTTGTGTTTAACTAGTGGTGGGAGTGTTATTGAGTTATCGATGGTACATGCTTGAGAATAATCGCCACACTGCCCTCCACCTAAGTCTGATCGTCCCGATCAGATACATTTCCCGAACCAACATCTGCTAGACACTCAATGGTTGGCACTGCTTTATTAAACCTCATTTCCTCCAGGGATTGAAACTCCGACATCAATCCTCTCCTGCAGAGATTACCACAATGCATTACACTGTCACACATTCCAACCATTTTATCTGGCCCCGCATAGATTTGTGCCTTCACTTTCGTGCCCAGTGATACTTGGCAAGTATTCCTGCAACTCACTTCTTCAGGATTCCTTTCCTTTCGCTCATGCCCAGAGCACTTTTTCACTTTATCCACTAAGTTGCGTTGCTTCCTCGGACCATGACCACCAGATGTTCGTCTTTTATCTTCAGTACACTTTGCACACTTATTAATCCATTCGCTTACAAATTGTCTGCAACCGATCCAACAGAACCGCCGCTTTGCTTCTTGCAACGTTTTTTTTATTCCCATGTGCTTTCCATCGGGGAAACTATGTGACGCTTTGATAACATCTGAAATTCTTGCCTTGGGAACAACAATAAGTGCTCTATGATTCCGGCCATCTTCACTTTACCACATCCGATGCAAACAACCAGATATTAGCTTGAAACTACTCCATTGTGCCCAGTATGCTTTTACAATGCGACTCTCTGCGACCATTTCTTCTCCTCTTGGCTGGTTGTTTTCCTTCCTTCTGGCCTTGCCGAATCTTCTTCAGGAGGCGCCTGTCCATGAAAGCCTTTGGTCGAGGAGCTACCGCTGCTTTACGAGGCTTCTGTTGCTTCATCTCTAAGATCACTCCCTTGGTGGTATAGCCACTATTGTGTCCAAATACCAGAGGGACTTCTTGGCCGTTGTAAGTCATAACCCTGTTCCTTACGTTGATGTGAATGTCTCTCTCAGCCAAGAAATCGACGCCAATGATGACTTCGTCGACAATATTCGCTACCAAGAAGTTGTGATACGTAGCCACATTCCCAATCACAACCTTGCATGTCACTTCTCCCAGGACTTACTTGCTGTCACCAGTTACGGTCCACAACTTAGCTTTCCGCAATGGTCTCACCTTTCCGTTGACCAAGTCAGTCCGAATGATGGAATGTGATGCACCAGTATCCACTGTCAGCAAGCGCTCTTTCCCGTCCAGGTAGCCTTCAACCGTAACATTACTCGCTTTCCGTTCGAGTTGTGACACAGAGATTATGGGGCATTCATCTTGCTCATCTTCCCCACCTGAATTGCTGGGGTTTCTGAGCCAGTGCCGCAATAACGTGCTTTATGACCTGGTTTCCCGCACTTAAAGCATTTAATGGCGACATCACTTTTTTTCTGTACTCCGTTCAACGCTTCCAAAATTTTGTCTACCCAAGCCGGAGTTTCCACTTCTACGCGATGAGCCTTGTATGCAGGTTTACTCAAAAGCGAGGCTGTTTCCTGCGTCAGAGCATGCGATACCGTTTCAGCGAATGTCCTTTTGGGGTTTGCATATGTGGCCCGCTTCGTCTCTACGTCGCGTATTCCATTTATGAAACACTGGATTTTTACCCTCTCCGTATACTCTACAGGTGCGTCTGCATTTGCTAGATGGGCCAACCTCTCGATGTCCGATGCAAATTCCTGCAAAGTCTCATTAGGTTTCTGGGATCGATTCTGTAGCTCTATTTGATATATCTGCTTTCGATGTTCGCTGTCATAGCGTCTCTCAACCGCACCCATCAATGCATCATAACTGTTCCTTTCGGACTCGGGAATGGTCTGTAAGATTTCTGCGGCAGGTCCCTTCAATTCCACGAATAGTGCTGCTACTTTATCTTCAGTGCACCAATTACTCACCGCAGCCGTCTTCTCAAATTCCAGCTTAAATACCTGGAATGGAACAGAACCATCAAAGGAAGGCGATTTTACCTTGGGAGTATTCGCTAAAGCAGATGGGCGATTTAGTTGCAATTCCTGGATACGGCCCTTCAAAGCATTCACTTCGGCCTCAATTTTGTCCTGCCGTTCTCTGAATACCTCTTGCACTTCTGTTATTTTTGCATCTTTGTTCTTCTAGTTGAGCAGAGATTTGTGATGAAACCTGGGTAGAAATTTCCGTCGACATTTCCAAAAAACGAGTCTTTGGGCTTCAATTTTTGATGACATTCGTGACTCCTGTTCTTCCAGCTGAGATGCCATGTGTGTCTTCTGTTCTTCCAAATGAGATGAAATGCTTGTCGTCTGTTCTTCCAGCTGTGTTGAAATGCTTGACGACATCTGAGTCAATACAGCCAACAACGCGTTTGTATCCGCACTTGTCACTGGATTCGGAGGCTCCTTTTTCTCTTCCATTTTCGTAGATGCCTCCTCCACAAGATGGAAAACATAATCATAAACGTTGATTCCTTCCGCTTCCATTGCCTCCCGTAGTCGTGATTGTAGCTCGTATTTATTGCCTGTGGTGTTTAGTCCGCGTTGTTCCAACTCAGTTTTGAGTTGCTGAATCTTTAATTCATTCAACTTAGCCATGCCCTTGTTATCCTTGCAACCACTGGTATTTATTTAACAATACCGCATCTGACACCAATTGTGACGATTTCGATGATTCCTTGATTATCAATCCTGGGTTCGATCACTATAAAGTCAAATAAACACACGCTCAGATATTGTAACTAATAGCTAGCTTTATTTACTAGTAATAAACGCAATACAAATTTACGAGTGTAGTAACTTCGCAGTAGTTCACTGAACAACACTTGAAAATAAACTGATCAACATGCCTTGCTTGATCACTGCCTGTTGGTTGTTCGTTCTTCGAGTTCTCGAAGGGTCGGTGTTATTTATTGACATCTTCTCTTTGCCTTGTATTCGCGAACACTCGCGCCATCTCTCTTCTCCTTCCTTGGTACATGCTTGCATGCATAAGCGTAGCCAACGTTATCTTTGTTGTGTTTAACTAGTGGTGGGAGTGTTATTGAGTTAGGGATGGTACATGCTTGAGAATAATCGCCACAATATTGTGGCCACCACTAGTTAACACAAGTGAGATAACGATGGCTACTCTTATGCGAGTGTTTAACAAAGCGGTGCCAACCATTGAGTGTCTAGCAGCGTTTGGTTCGGGCAAGGTGTCTGATCGGGACGACCAGACTTAGGTGGGGGGCAGTGTTGCGATTATTCTCAAGCATGTACCATCCCTAGCTCAATAACACTCCCACAACTAGTTTAACACAACAAAGATAACGAGGTCTACGCTTATGCATGCAGGCATGAGAAAGAGAGACAGCGCGAGTGTTTGCGAATGCGAGGCAAAGAGGATATGCATAAATAACACCGACCCTTCGAGAATACGAAGAGGGAACAACCAAGAAACTTCCGGGTGCATGGGGTAGCATCCTGTTGGACTATAAAAGGCAGTGACCAAGCAAGGCAAGTAAATCAGTTTATTGTCAAATGTTGTTAAGTGAACTACTGTGAAGTTACCAAACTCGTAAATGTGTATTGCGTTTATACTAGTTACAGTACTTGTGCGTGTGTTTTTTTGACTTTATATTGATCGATCTCAGGATTATTAATCGAGGAATCATCGAATTCGTCCCAATTGGTGTCAGAAGTGGTATTGTTGAATAAATATTAGTGACTGCAAGTATAGTAAGTATATGGCAAAGTTGAAGGAATTAAAGATTCATCAACTCAAAAATTAGTTGGAACAACGCAGGCTTAACACTACAGGCAATAAATCCAAGCTACAGCCGCGATTACGGGAGGCTATGGAAGCGTTGCTGATCATGTTTTCCATGTTGTAGAGAAGGCTTCGACAAAAATGGAAGAGAAAAATGAGCCTCCGAATCTAGTGGCAAGTGTGGACACAAAACTTATATTGGTTGTATTGACTCAGATTGTTTACGCGACATAGGAAGCCACACGTCCCAACCCAAAAACTTATATCATTAAACACATAGTTCCGTGAATTGTTCATAAAGTAATACTCATTATATATATTTTCTCATGAATTGTACATAATCTTCATTATAATGCATGTGTTACATTATATTATATTATAGTGTCTTATATTTACTCACCACAACGTATGAATTCACCTTAATATTTACGTATTCAATTTGGAACGATTTGGGACGTGTGGCAACCACGCGTAAATCAGCCCATACCAGTTCGCCGCACAGCTGACAGCTGGGCGGCCATCACTTTTTCTATACCTTTTTGTTATTATTTTCTCACCGGCTAAAATTCTTTTTGCACCGGGAAATACAAAAAACGGTAAAACAGAAAAGGAAACTTGTGCGAATTTTTATAAGCCAATTGTTCCCAAATATACCTTTAAGACTGAGTGAGAAATTTGAGTGGTTTTCTTTGCAACGATATTTATTCGATTGCGCAAGTAGTGTGGTTGACCATTTTAGGTGCCAAAAGTACCAATTATTCTGCTCATGTGCATAGGCACGAAATACAAGACGAAATTTAAGAAGACTCTCGTCAGCTCATTGTGGATTAAGCTGCACGTTAACGGAGTTCCCTAAGCAATTCAAACAAATTCCTGCTGATTTCCATCGGAATAGTCACAAACCTCAGGCAAAGGACTCCCAACAACCGTGAGTACTACCCAAATTAACTACAGAAGCTCAGCACAGGTGTTATTGCATATCTCTGCAAAGCTGGATGCAGGAAGCTCGGATGTCATCAAAAGTAGAGGCACGCATGGACGAGAAGATAATGCAGTTTGAGGAGAAAATAGGAATATAACTTAATCGTCCAACTGCTTCAACAAATACTCCCAAGGTAAAATCACCTTCCTTTGATGGTTCTGTTCCATTCCAGGTATTTAAGCTACATTTTGAAAAGACGGCAGCGGTTAACAATTGGGGCACTGCGGACAAAGTTACTGCACTGTTCGTGACTATTTCTGATTGTGAAAGAAACAATTAAGAAGCATTGATGTGGTAGCAAACATCGGAAGCAGATATACCAAACAAAACTGCAGAATCGCTTCCAGAAGGCTAATGAGACTTTGCAAAGAATCATCGCGTAGAAGTCGAAACTCCGGCTTGGGCAGACAAAATTTTGGAAGCGTTAAATGGAGCTCTGAAGAAAAGTGATCGTGCCAGCAGATGCTTCACGTGTGGGAAACCAGGGGTCAAACCAAGTTATACGTTCCCTGATCGAAAGTGAATTTTTCAATCATGTAGCTCTAAGCCCACAATTCGTAATGACGGCATACGTAAGCAATTGGTTGGAAGTACCGGTCGTTTCAATTATGCATTATTACTCTTTTAAAAAATTGGACAGTTTCAAAGTTATTATGACATAAAAAAGGGTTTACGATCACGGAACGTATGTCGTGATTCCGCTCCAGGTCACATAGCAAGTTATTGCGGCACTGGCTACAGCAATCCAAGCAATTCAGGTGGGCGTAAGCGCAAAGCTAGAGAAAATGAACAAAATGAATGTCCAATAATCTCTGTGTCACAACTCGAAATGAAAGGTAGTAATGCTGCTGTTGAAGGATACGTGGAAGGGAAAGAGCGCTTGCTGACTGTTGATACGGACGACAGTAACTGGTGAAAGCAAGCAACTCCTAGGAGAAGTGACGTGTAAAGTTGTGAATAAGAATGTGGCTAACGATCACAACTTCTTGGTAGCGAATATTGTTGACGAAGTCATCATTTGCGCCGATTTCTTGGCTGAGAAGAATATTCACATCAACGTATGGAAGAGGGTTATGACTTACAACGGGCAAGAAGTACCTCTGATCTTTGGACACAATAGTGGCTTTAGCAGCAAAAGAAATAATCTTGGAGATGAAGCAACAGAAACCTCGTAAGGCAGACCATTGGCTTTCATGGACAGGTGCCTCCAGAAGAAGATTCGGCAAAGCCAGGAGGAAGATCCACATTTGGCACGTGGGTTAAAAGGACTGAAAGAAAACAAACAGCCAAAAAGTAGGCAAAAGCATACTGGGCACAATCGAGTAGCTTGCAGTTAATATCTGGTTGTTTGCATATATGGGAAAGTTATTGTTGTCCCCCAAGCAAAAGTTCCAGATGTTATCCAAGCGTCGCATAGTTGTTCAGATGGAAAAAACATGGGAATAAAGAAAACGCTGCAGGAGTTATTGGATTGGTTGCAGACAATCTGTAAGGGAATGGATTAATAAGAGTGCAAAGTGTGCTGAGGATAAAAGGCAAACATCTGGTGGTCATGGTCCGAAGAAGCAACGCAGCATAGTGGACAAAGGAGTTATGGAATACGCATCAATAATGGAGCAGTAAAGAAGGCTGTCGGTTTGGTATCAATGGTGCACTGTGGCTAGTCATTGTCGACTGGGATGGGCTCTTGGTAACCTTACCGTCCTGCGCCATAAGCAGAGAAATTCAAATCATGCCTTTAAAATGCGGGGAAAACGCACAAAACGCAAACAACTATAAAAACAACATCCGGTTTAAAGCCGGATGTCACGGACAGACCTTTGACGTTCAAAAATTCGAAAACTCAAATAAAACCAGAAAAAATCAAATCAAAATTGAAAACAAACTGACAACAAAAAAACGGAAAATTTAAAACGAACCGAAAACGACCGGTTACAACTGCTGTAAAATAAGAAGATACAATATAAAAAGGCCGAACAATACTAAAAGGCGCCGCGGGTGTTGTTGCGACGCCCGGTGTTTGGCCCACCCTCATCCATGGCCATCGACGCACCTAATTTTCGATGGTGTTGATAAAAAGCTTTTTAATGTAACAATAAAAAAAATTCCAAAGGATGCCTTTATAAATCTTGTTTTTTTTTATTTATTTACCGATGGACACGAATATCGGACAGTGTACAAAAATGGAAAAGTATACACAACTAACAAGAAATCCATCATGAGCATGATCACGCCGCCAGATGGCGGTGCATGCTCAGTGTTATGGCAAATGTGAAGAGAACTAGGATTTTAGCTGACAGCGCTCTGTAGCCCACTTCTGTAACTTTTCGTTAAAATAAGGAATGGTTATGTATCGCATGGCTTGTAACGATTTCGTTATGAAAAGCGTTTCTGTATGAAAAAAATTCATCTTGCGATATGTTCGTGGTGTTATGTAAAAATGAGAAAATGATAGGAAAAAAGCTTAGGGGACAAATAAAACATTTGACGCACACCGCACAATGGTCTCAATAGCCTAGTAGGTAATATATTGCTCTAACTAGCGGGAGAATCGAGTTTTAATCGTGGCAGATTTTGTTTTTTCAACTTTTGTTTTTATTGTTTTATAACAATTTTTTTTTAATAGATATTAATAACATTAAAAATTTGCCCATAATGCAATTAGTTTGGATTTTACACTTGTTATTATTACCATTATAGGCATCGTTATTTTTATCGAAATCCATAACGAAAATACATTTTTACCACACTTATAGAAACAATATTCAGCGATAACTACATAACAGGGTTGCACTTTGCCTTAAAATTCTTATCGAAAGGTTACAGAAGCGGGCTACTGTTAGCTTAGTGGTTAGCACAGCGTGCCAAAATTTCTCTGATGAAGAAGTCTAGCAGCTTCCGAAATGATCTATAGGAAAAGCTATAGCGGTTGTCTCTAAAATTTTCTTATTCTATCCTAATAAAAACTTTTAATAATTGCTTTTTTATAAAAACAATTTCTGTTGATTTACGGCCTGTACATTTTCAAGTGAAACGAGCTCAAGGCCAAGAATAATAATTTTTCCCTTTTTGAATTTTTATGAAAATTATTATTGTATTTATTTTTTAATAATCCCCTGCAGTCAATTCTACTATTTTTATACTAGTCAAATACTAGTTTGTCAAACCAGCTCAACTAGTTGGAGTTCTGTAATGTTTCCATATTACCCACTGGTATTTTTAACACGGCGATGTCCTACGAGATGGCAATTGTCCGCATCTGCATCAGCACGATACCAGTTGACATACTAGTCAGTATATACATCCGTATCATACCAGCCGTCATACTAGTCAGTCTATGCATCAGTATCAAACCAGTTACTGTACCACTTCATAGTAGACTAGTTCTTTTTGGTTTAAAAAATACATGAAAATTTCAAAATTACATTACAAACCACTTTATTGAAAATTCAGTCATCAGATATAAAATATGTATCAATATAAGTATTACTTCTTTACATTGAACAATGGGAAAAAATTTCTATAAAAAAGGCCGAAGACTTTATACCTTTCATGAATACGCATCACGGTTTTAAGTGTCCGATCCCTACTTACAATTAGTAAAAACTCTGCAAAACTGATAATTTAAAGATACATAGCCCAAACCCCATTTATCGGAACAATCGATTGTATGGGAGCTATATGTTATATTGGTCCGATCTGGGTGATTTTCACTACACATATATAATAAGTACCAAACCTTTTAGGTTTATATGGGAGCTATATGTTATATTGGTCCGATATGGGTGATTTTCACTACACACAATACATATATAATAAGTACCAAACCTTTTAGGTTTCTAGGTTTGTAGCTTTTTAATTGCAAAATTTATAGCCCAAAACCCATTTATCGAAACTATCGATTGTATGGGAGCTATACGTTGTACTGCTCCGATCTTGCTGATTCCGACAAATGATCAATCTCATGCAAAATGGCGGCCGCATACCATCAAGATACCTCAAAAACTTAGGGACTAGTTTGCGTATAAACAGACAGACGGACAGACGGGCACGGCTAAATCGACTCAACTCATCACCCTGATCATTTAGGTATACTTATTGGTGGGTCTATCTGTTGAAGTATCCAGCATCCACAGCAACAGGACAACACCAAGCCTTTCTCTCCTCTACCCAACAGCAGCAGCAGCAACCACCAGGATGAACAGGTATCCAACAAGCATTCACCAGCAGACCCAAAACAGCACAGACCGTATCAACAACGTTTCTATTATTTCGTCTTTATTAAAAGGTTCTTTTATTTCAATAAACAAAACTCTTTTTCTTTTTATATTTTCAGGATCTTTAATTTTAATCTTTCTTCTTTTCTTCTTAAAACACGACTTGCCTTTCCAAAACGTTTACAGAATGAAAAACAACCGTTCTTTTATTTCAAAACTTAACAGAATACATATGTGCATTTATACAACATGTATATAAATGTCCATGCATGAATGCTGTAATTTTGCATATAGAATTCAAGAGAATTGTTGCATCATACAATGTTATTGAACATTCGTTTTAACATGGCTTCACATGCACGGGTTGCCACTCTTCTCAGACATATCTTCTTATGCATGGGCTGCCATGTACTTTTCAACACTATCTCTTCTTCTTCTCATACTTACAAATATCGGACCAAAGTTATAATACCATTTCATGTTCATGAAAGGTATAAAAAATATAGTCGCACACATCACAGTCATGCTTCTTTAAATTTGTTTGAAATATTTTGTGGAAAATTTTAAAATTTATATATTAATCTCAGATAGAATCTAATCCATACTTCTAAAATATCTTTCAAGGAAAAATTCGCTTTTTTTGGTGAAAATTATAAGTTTCAGAGTTCTTTGCAAATAACCATGTAGGTAGGGACACGAATTTCGATACGATACGATTCCATATCGATACTTTTACCCTTCGATACCGATATTTTGTACTCGATACTTGTATAGCGATACTTTTTGGGATTCGTTTTTTTTAGACCCCGGTATCGTGTCGAATTTTTAGAAAAAGGTGGCAATATACAATAGAAAGGACTGCTCTGGTGGTTGCCCCTCTCTAACTTGTACAGCGAATCGAAGGAAAATCAGCGACAAAGTATTCAGTCAATTTAGTTGGAATAGGCAGACGCCTGCGAATTAAAGAGTTGCCGTTCATCGATGATCATTGCAACATGTATTGATTTTGTTTTGCCTTTAGGCTGCGAAAAAAGAAAAGGGAAATAAAACGGAACAATTTTATATATTATACTATACTGAAATTAAATGGGCTGCATACTCCAAAAAATCTAAAAATTCCGAGAAAAACCCGGAAAATTTTTATGGAAATTCGCTTTAAACTATAATTTAAATTTTTCGTATTTAATTTCCCCTATGTATATATTTGAAGAAACTTATTATTTTAAATTATTTCAATGAAGCCAAAACTGGTGAACATGGCAACAAAACTACTTGAAGTCAGACCTATTCTGTCTAGTGCATTTAGATTTAACCCACTGTAAACAAAAACTTAAGGTACATATCTGTATGTACAATCTTATTCATTATAAATAAACATGACATGTTATAAATAAATATGTATGTACTTATAAATTATTATTTTTTATTGTTAGTATGTATAGAGTAAGCTACATTTTCCAATTACATATTTACCAATACCTATTTTAAGGTACAAATTTTGAATTTCGTTATTGAACTGCTCGTTATATGTATATTTAAAATCGATAATTTGAGTATCGAGTAGTTTTGTTGCGATACTATTGGATACCCGATACTTGTAAAGCGATACTTCGAATGAGTATAGCATCGATACTTTCCATTCGATATCGTGTCCCTACATGCAAGTAACTCGCTTATTCTAGTACATAATAGGCGTATTCTAATCAAAGCGAGTCTGAAAAGAATACTCGCTTATTTATCGAATTACCTTCAAAGCAACAACACAACTCGTCTATTTCAAGCACTCGCTAATAAAGTCGGCTATTCCATACGCAACTTGAAACGTAGTGTTGGACTGTGAAAAAACTGGTCCATTGTGAATGGGCTCTTGAAATATACCAGGGAAATAACCAGATTAATTTAATGCAGCCAACTTCACTCAAACTGCGCTAAGAAAATAAATAAACAGAGAAAAAGTAAATAAAAAACAATTTCGTTGGTCCAACCCTGTGCCTTTGGACTTCCCAACCATTTTTAAGATGATTGTGCAGAAAACGGCAAAATTAACTTGAAAATATGCCGGTGCAAGCATTTATTAGAGCACAAAGCTGAGTACTCTAGTGAATTAGCAGTCTTTTAAGCGGTAATTGCTTTCTTTAGGAGACAACTGCTAAATCAAGTCCAAAAATGTCGGGAGAGGTATCAAACGACGCGTTTTGATCTCGGTATCAACAATCCGAAAGCGGATTTTAGATTTTTTGTATCAGTGAAAAGTTATTTGAAAAAAAAACCAAAAAACCACTCGCGTCCAATCCTAAATAGAGGGCGTGATCCAAGAACGTCTTTCTGCGTAGGCGGCCTTCGGCCGCGCTTCAAAAAAATAAAGCCCGGTCGGTGCAACACCGGCTAAGCGGTCCCCAGTATTTCTGCGCAGAACACTTTTACACTTTTCGGAACACCTATCTGTGCCTACAACAACCACATGAAAATTACAGAAAATTTTCAACTTTAATTGCAAATGTCTCTCGACAGAAATATAAAGTCGAATTTCCGTTTTCGGACTATTGTTACCGAGGTCAAAACGCGTCTTTTGATACCGCTCCCCAAACTGTTGGACATGTTTTAATAGTTGCCTCCTAAAAGAAACAATTACCGTGGTAAGCATACAACAGGAAATCTGTATTTCACAAAGCCCCAGAATTGTATATGTGCAAAAATGCTTTGGATACCGTGGCCGGTGTTGGATCGCATGCGGGTTATTTTTCATTCTTAGCTTAAAAAATGCTTTTGAGTAGTGTACTGGACAAAAGTTCTGTGGATAGAGTAGCCGATGTTGGATCTGCCAAGGGTTTTTTTTAAAGCTTGACCAAAACCCGCCCACTCTAAAGGGTGGATGGATTTCCCATATTTTTAATAGAATTTTTATCCGCTGTGGTGTTCATGGTAATAAGCGAATTTTTATTTTCATCCTGCGTCACACACGTCGTGTGGTCTCATCAGTCGGCGATAAAATATAAATTCTACCTGTAGTGGGGCGTTCCCATTCAATGTGCTGTTGTTGCAACATCTTAATCATCATGCCTGGCCCAGAATCGTTACCCCTAAAGAATTTTCTGTTAGATGAGTCTGTTCAGTTAAGCAGTTGGAAAGATGGGATATCAAAAGATGCGTTTTTACCTCGGTATCAATAATCCGGAAGCAATTCAAGTTGAAAAGATAAAGGATAGTCCAAAAAGTGCAAAAGTATGTTCTGCGCAGAAACACTTTGGATCACGTTGCCGGTGTTGGGCCGGCTAAGGGTAATTTGTTTGAAGCGTCTTACGTAGAAAGGTGTTCCGCACATAAATACCATGGATCACGCCCCCATTGGTAATCGGAGCTAGGTAATTTTTTGGTTTTTTTGCTTTTAGATTATTGATATAGAGGCCTTTTATTGCAAGCTCGGGGGTACCACAAGGTAGTATCCTCGGCCCACTCTTGTTCGTCCTGTTTATCAATGATATCAGTGCCTGTTTTTCTTCTGCTAAATTTCTGCGTTATGCGGATGATCTTAAGATTTATTCCACTTTTAGAAGCAGCCGCGATTCTATGTTGATGCAACTTGATATTGATAATGTAAGCAAACATCAACTTCATAATTTCAAAATCATACTAAATGCTTGCTTTTGTGCGACGCCATAGCTCGGAGTTTGCTGACCCATATACGCTGAAATTATTGTATATTGCGTTTGTTGGTTCTCGGCTCGATTACGCGTCTTTTATTTGGTCTCCTTACTTTGAATGCCATATCACAAGGATTGAGCGTATTCAAAAGGTATTTTTACGTTTTGCGCTTCGAAGCCTACATTTTACAGACCCTGTGCCTGCTTATGAATCCAGATGTCTTTTGATTAAGCTAAAATCGCTACAGAATAGGAGAACAATTATGTCTCTGTCCTTCGTTTTTGATGTAGTCACAGGGATTGTTGACTGTCCAGTTCTCCTTGGAACAATTCCCTTCAACATTCCTACTAGGCATCTTCGACACACTTAAATTTTCTTCGTTGGCGTTTTTAGAACTCCATATTCTAACAATTCGCAACTTAATAGGGCCTTGACTGAGTTCAACAGGATCTCCAGATATGTTGAGATCGATTTTTCTTTTTCAAAAAATCGCTTCATGGAAGTGTTAAATCTATTTTATAAGTAATGATCGTTTTTATGTTTACTTAGTTTTAGTCTCTTTTCTATTTAGCCTGTAAGATTTCTACATTGTATTTCGTTGGCTAAATAATAAATAAATAAATAAATAAACGTGTATACATCTCCCGATATTTTTGGACGCGTTTTAGCAGTTTTCTCCTTAAGTTACCAAATACCTAAGACGGTTCTTCTGGAAAATATGGTAATAATGGTTGTCCTAGGAACCTGGCCGTCTCAAAAGGGTTGAACCAGAGTGAAGTTGGGGTTAGCAGAGTCTGCCCATCGAGCAGGTACCATCATTCTCACGGCAGCCGGTTCTATGTTATGTAAAAGTATCGTACTCTTCTCAATTCGTCCTGTGTAACAGATGGCTACACAAATGCGGGTGTTCAGGGCTTAACCTTACTACAAAAGTAGCACAGTCTTCACGACCAGCAGTGTTCCTTCATTGACGCGGCGTTCACTAGAAGTCATCTTCCAGCCATCAGCTTAGGACCACCAGCTTCTCATTTATTTCACTACGTACCTTTGGCAACAGTTAAACACAAATATTGCTTTGGCTGTGTCCCGTTCTTATGTGTTTTGAGCTCGGAAACAGAAACCTGTCGGGTAAGTGGCGCGAGGTGCTGCTACCGGAGCAGACCGTGTCCATATCCGGCAAAGAACACTCAACAGAGACTACACTCCCAAAAATCCTCAGGGGTTGTTTTTGTCGCTACAAAAATAAACAAGGGCGAACCGTCAAAATGCATCTGGCTTGACGATGTCGCAATGAAAACTTGGCCACGAGCTTGACATAGCTACTTAGTAGCTCTTATCAATCCCCTCTGCGGGTTAGGAGATTAGTATATGTCTGAGGTATGCATACCGGTCATAAGAGGCGACTTATATGCACAAAGGTAATGACGTGCAACTCGATGGTTGATTAACATATATGATGCCTTTCACCTATCATTAGCCATCTTCTAATTCCTTACGGAAGGAGGGGTGACATGACCTAGAGGGTTTCACTGGTCACAAATCGCTACCAGTCGGGCAGTACCGCAAGGGAGTACCGGAGCGTACCGAGTTGATATCCGGCAAAGAACTGTCACTTCCAACAACAATCCCCAAGACCTCATCAATATCTCGCTCACCACCATTGTCATTCCAGAGATATGGACACAGGCGAGAGCTAACTCCCTCCTAAAGCCGGAAAATATGCCGGTTGCGAAGACACTAGAAACGAATCTATTGTCACTACACTGCAAACTTGCACGTGGACAACCATCAACATGGCTTCCGTAGATTACATAGCGACACCACCGCTTCGATCGCTATAACACAAAACTTAATAGTGGTTTGAATCAAAACACCAGTAACCACCGGATCGTGCTAGTGGCACCTGTCTTATAAAAAGATTTTGATATAGTCAACCCTGCCACGCTCCTCCAACATCTAGAGGCACAAACGCTCCCAGCCGGACTTTAAAGGTGGACCGCTAATGTAAATGGCCGGCAAGATTCGGAAGTTTTTTGGAATACAACATCGAAACCGAGAAGAGTTAGACAAGGATTTATACCCGGCAATAGTTTTTAAACACCAGAATAGCTCTGTTTGGTCGGTCACGTCCCATTTTCTGAATGGATGCGCCGAGTAGGCAGGACGAAGTACTGCCCCACTAACTAACTAACAAGATAAGTTAGACAGGGTAACATCGAAATAACAGCCCTTGGTCAAACAAAACCACCCCAGTCATTCCGGTACGATAGAACCACCTGTTGCCGAAGAGGAACGCGAACTACCTATGGAGACAAGGGTCATGCTGTCCCGACATCGTTCTGGATACTGTAACAGGTTAAACTCTTACCTATCCAGACTGAACCCTGACATGCCAAATGTCTGTCCGGCATGCGGTGTCTCCCCATGACACTAACCATCTATTCATCTGATCAACTGAGCCTACTCTTCTAACAACAATATCACTTTGGTCCAACCCTATTGAAGCCGCGAAGTTTCTGGGACTCCCGTTAGAAGATCTTGATGACAATGTTGGGCAAGGGACGGCTACAATATCCATCGTCGCGATCGTGCGAGAGGACTTGGGGTGGACTAGCGTTCATTACCCATTAAATTTTGCAGTATCGTCTTTTTAATCCTGACGTCGACCCAAGGGACAACACCTTAGATCTCAGGGTATGGTTGTCTGGTCAGCCAATGTCGATCTTAGGATTATTAGTATTTACACATCTCCTGTCACCTGTTGTGCGACTGATTATCGCCCTAACATTCATGCGTTAAAATTACTCTGGCTTGTTTGTTGTTGTTGTTTACAACCCTGCCCGACTCTATTGGGAGCGATTTGAAAACCAGTGAAACCTTCTAGATTATTTAAACCCCCTTTCCCTAAGGAGGAATAAGAATGGTAATGAGAGGTGAGAGTCATCATGGCCGGAGATCAACCATCGAGTTGCACGTCATTAGCTATGTGCATTTTAGTCGACTCTTACGACAGGTATGCCTACCACGGGCTTATTCTAAACCCCTAACCCGCAGGGGTTCGCTCCTGTCTAAACCGTTGGACCGCCAATTACCTGAGTTGTTGGTAAGCATCGGTGGAATTCAGGAACGAACGATTATAACCACTTTTAATTAAACAGGGGGTGCTACAGGGGGTGTGCTATCCCTGCTACTGTTTAATTATTGCATATAGAGGCTTGCCTTTCTGCCAGAGAGTGTCTCTATTGTGTGTTAAGCTGAAGGCTACACGATTTCGGCAACTGGCTCTTCCGTGTTCAAGAATTATTTCTCCTTGCCCAGTTTCTTCGCTGGACCAAATCTGGCACTGTCACAGACTAAATCCTCGGTCACCTTATTTACCACTGGGACGGCGCAAATGATCATCTACGTCGGCGGCATCAAGCTTCCGACTGTCTCACACCCCAAAATCTTGGGGTGGCGTTTGATACCAAAACCGCAACAAAATTCTCATGTCACTGGCTGGCAGCAGTTTGGGAAAAGTTAAAGAAATGTTGTTGGCAACGTACAAGGCAATTGGCCATCCGGTTCTGAGCTGCCAGTATGATCATCCTGACTACCAAACACAAATTGGAGGAAGTTGCTGGTCTGTCAGAAAACCGCACTAGAAATTGCCGCGGGACCGCAAAAATGGTTGGTGTTAAAGATCATAATAAAATGCTAACCAGGCAATTCTTGTTCAACTGTTACAAGCCGCGGAACCAAACAGAAAACAAGGAAACATCTCCATAAGCACTATGATGAAATGCGGCATCGTAAATTTTAGCCGTTTGATGTAAAGATGCATCGCATACCCTCAAAAACATCCACACAGAGAAGGTAAACTCCTTTGTCAGTTCCCGGCGGCCATATGGGCTATGCGTAGCTCGGAACCTGCTTACCGATTGCCTTTTACGATGCCAGCAGTATTTCTTTATCTTTTTCGCAGATTTTGTTGCGGGAAAAACTGGATAAGCTCAAACAAAAAGATGTTGCAAAATTGAGAAAAATGTTTTTATTTTCGCGCGATGATAAACAAAGAAAATGTCAATAACAAACAACAGATGATTTTGACAGTTGAAATGTGTCCAGTGCTGTTAAATACACACAGGGATATTTTTACCGAGTTCGCCTTTTTTCCCCACACTCGCTTAGAAGAAAATACGCCTAATGTGAAAGTTCTTAGTAACTAAATTTTTTAAGAAGTGCTGTTTTAGCCACCTTGTTATCATTTACTCATTACTTACACAATTGCTTTCACAAATGATCGTTTTGTTTCCACTTTTCTTAGTGGTTTCATTTGAGCACTGCTTACTCGTTGTTGCTTCGCTGCTGCACCTCTGTTGCAGTAGCGACATCGCAAAGAATAAGGGTGATTTTGTTGACATGCACGTACGTACATGATCTGCAACCCACGAAATTCTCAAAAGGATTATGATTTTACTGTCAGTACTATTAATTACAAGAAGGTTTTATATTTAATTTAAATAAAATAAATTAATATTTGAAAACTTAGAATATTAGTTAAACAGAAAACTGAAATGTAGGACGGCGATGTTAACTGAACGATTGTCATAGTATATGTCTACTAGTAGCGCAACTTACTCCGAATCTGCACACACACACAAACCACACAGGGTGCGTTGTATGCAGTAATAAAACAATCAAATCTAAATACTGCAATATTGAACATGAAGACTGTAAACGCCAAAATTATTGAATATAAAGCAGTTATACCATGTTATCAGTTACTATAGAATGTATATTTCAGTTTAAATTTAAGTTTTTAAGAAGATGCCAAGATGTTTAGAGACAACCACTATAACTATTCTAATAGATCCATTTCGGAAGCTGCTAAGCTTCTTCATCAGAGAAATTTTGGCACGCATTGCTAGCCATTAAGCTAACAATACGCTGGTTTTGATGTCATCTAAACTCCTAGTTCTATTCTTCTTTACCATATGCATGAACCACTTCCGCCATTTGACAATTAGTAGTGTGATCATGATGGTTTTTTTTTTGGCAGATCTGCTTTATCTTTATCAGCAGAACTGCCTTACCTCGTGCTCTCGGTTTTGTTATTTATTTCATAAAAATAATTTTCATAAAAATTGAAAAGCGAAATATTATTATTCTTGGCCTTGAGTTCGTTAAAATTATTTTATATATATATATATATTAGAGCGGTTTTGCCATATGAATGTAGGGTTTGGCCAAAAAATCTTCATAGCTTCTGATAGAATTATAGGAAAAATATCATATTGGGCTTACTTTAAAGGTATTTTAGGTACATTTCAGAATCTGTATTAATATCTATAGTGTTTTTGAATTTCAGTACAGATATCAGGTTTAAATTATGAGAAATTAGACGAAAATTAACTTTTAACTACTATATTATCATTTTTAACAAAATTCTTATGGACATTTTTTTTTTCTTTACAACTAAAATAAGTTCAGAACATTTCCAACAACTTTCATTCAGACAGCAAAATTTTTGTATTTAAATTTATAATGGATGAAGCAAATCCTTCTACATCATCTGAATCCACTTTATCACATATACTTGAACACGATATTATTGCATTTGGTTTATCAAGTGAATTAAATAATCTGAATTTACCGTCTAGTCGTGACTTTATAAGATTTTATTTTTTTTTAAGTGATCATGCTAAAATTCAAAGTAAAATGTTCTCGCATAAAAATTTAACTCCTCATGTAATTGATAAATTGGTTGAAATTTGGAATAAATTGAATATTCAACTAATTGATAGACGTAGTATTCTAAGAAAACTAAATGTTTTAATTGAAAAATATCACGAAAGCATTAAACACAGAAAAAAAGTTCAGGAATTTACAGCATTCGTACAATCAACAAATGAATTATTTGACATTAGCAAATGTAAATGCATGTTAAAAACAACAGAATGCTCATGTGGTTTAATACCAAACCATTTAAAAGAATTTATGATGGGCCAACATAATGATAGAAAATTCACGATACCTGAATATATGGATGACATTGTAGAAGAAACACCTACAACAATACCATCAATGCCAATGATGATGATCCAACATACGAACCACCTGGAACAGATATGGAAACAGGTGAAGCACAAATTGTAAGAAGTATCTGTTACAATGAAACGAGGGCATTATACTCAACGATACGACGCTATAAATTTTGCTATGATGTGTCACAGATTCGGTGTTTTAGATAGAGTTGCTTCATGTTTAGCAACAGCCCTTTTCGAAGATATAAATTTTCGAGTTGTTCGTGGTGAACTTGTCATAATGGATAAATCTAAAGTTGCAAGAGAAAAAATTAAAGCTAGAGATGAAGTGCTTCGTAAACGATACATAGATTTCAACATAACTGCATTTTCTTTCAATGGCAGAAAAAATTATTCATTAACTAGAGAGAAAATTAATGAGAAATTTCATACAAATATGGTAAAAGAACCCCAATTAGTTGTTCTAAAAGAGCCTAATGCTGAATTACTTGGATATGTTAATTTGGGTGAAGAAGAAAATGCAAAACGCAAATTAATAACATTAAATGACTTCTTCAATAGCAAAAAACTGTCAATATATAAATTAATTGACATATGCAGCGATGGAGAACCAGCTAATACTGGAATAGAAAATGGTGTTATAAGACTTTTTGAAAAGCACACAACGCATGCACACACGTACACAAACAGACACCCATGCTGACGTTACCTGATACCTACTATAAATACAAGACAAACGACCACAACAGATCAGAACGAAAATCGACACTGATGATGGCACAACGCCGAAACCGGTTTGTCTCAAAACCAAATTTGACAAAGGATGACGAAAAATCGTTCCAATATACATCAATCATTCACCCTGTCGGAAAAACAACAAAACAAAATAAAACACTTTTTGAAAAGCATTTAAACAGACCACTGCACTGGTTTATATGTTTGCTTCATTTCAATGAATTACCATTTGGTCATTTATTCAGAGCATTAGATAAAACAGTCACGAGTGGACCAAGAGCAGCAAGTGGAAATATATTCAAAGACATTCAAGAATGTGAAAAAGGTATTCAGATATGCATTTGTTAAAATTATTTTATAATATTTTTTCAATCAAATTAAAATAGGAAAATTATACTAATTTTAATTGATCTAAAAAATTTATTTTTCAGGTTGTAGGTGATTTTGAACCAATAGCATTGGAAAATATGCCTGGTATGAGCAGTGATGAACAAGAAGGAGCATTATCTACAGATGTTAAATATTTATATCAAATGGCCAAAGCAATTTCAAATGGTGCTGTTTCAGTTGATTTAGCTAACATAAAACCAGGACTTCTTCACTACCGTATCGTGTAAATTGTACCACAAATTACCTGCTGAGATACAACTCATTAGAAGACTATCTGAGTTTATGAGAGAAGTCAAACAGTGGCTACTTGGTTTCAATCATGAGGGTATAGAAATTCTGTTGCGACCCATTGTATAAATTCATGTTGTTTAGTATTACTGAAGGATTAGCTTTACCTATTAAATTTTATTTTAACCAGTCTAGTTTCGACTGTTTTATTTGTACCTAAAAAATATGAATTTTATGAAAATTTATCTTAGTATTATGCGCCCCACAAGCATTTATAATTCTACTCAAAGAAATGACATTTCCACTGCTTTTAAAATTAGCATTTAATGTCATTAACTATTTTCTTAATTGAATTGTTATTATCATATTGTTATTTATATATTGTTAGTACTTGAAAAAATTGTTCATAAGAAAATAAATAATACATACATACATACATACAAGGTGGCGCAAAAGTAAGCTTCCGCTGTTCAGCATATCGGTTGTGGCACGTGCAGTGTGTGCTGTTGCACCGTCTTGTTGGAACCACATGTTTTCCAATCCCAATTCATCAAGTTGCGGCAAAAAGAACTCGTTTATCGTTGCTCTGTAGCGCTCACCATTCACAGTAACCGTTTGGCCCCGACCGATTATTGGTCAAATAAATAGTCAGCAATATTCCGCGTTCTGGAGCAGTGTAGCGTAACATTGTTTATTAACGTGTATTTCGCATGTGTTTACTACACAAATGTCAAAACAGAACTGACTTTAGGGGCCAATCGCAAAATTTATAGCATTTTCTGATAGGAGGATTACTTTTGCGCCACCCTGTACATTCTCGATGGCTAACCAAAGCAAGCAGGGTATTACGTCTATATACAACATCTAATACACCATCGTAAAATTTGAAAACTCTAACAGTTTTTATTATTAGAATTTATGCGCCAATGTATTTCAATGTAAAATACTAGATTTTGTTGTATACGGCAGTGTACTTTTATCAAAAATTATTCGTTGGACCCGATACCTACCACGTAATTTACTTAATATTGTAGGTGGTGTAATCCAAAATAATTCATATTACGCTCATCCAGAAAACATTTTATTAACAATTTTATTTGATGATAGGAAAGCCATACGGGATAGAGCTATCAAAAAAATTGTATACCATCGAAAAAAAATACTTGATCCAACTAAACTCAGAATTTACAAAAAATATAATATCCATTTTAATGATTTAGATTTTACTGATATGATTAATCCGAATGACGATAATTTACTATCTGAACCTATCTCTATCTCTATGGCGCGATATACAACAGGTATATCATCATAAACCTCCTAAGAGATTTTTGCGCCAAGCTTCTCTTCCAATTTGTGGTGTGCCGATTTGAATTTTCCCTACAAATTGGTGGGACCTACAGATTTTTGCCGACTCCGAACGGCATCTACAAAGGAGACGAATTTTTGCTGAGAAGCCTGTCATGGCAGAAATACACTCGGAGAGTTTGCCAAACCACTGCCGAGGAACGACCCCGTTTTGAAAAACTTTTTTCAAATCACTTTTGATGTTACCTGTACCAGGGCTCGAACCATGGACCTTCGGTGTGGTAGGCCGGCAACACCACCTTCACACCACGGCCGGCAACACTACCTTCACACCACGGCCGGCAACACTACCTTCACACCATTGAACCTGCATTCACAAAAAATATTCCATACGATCACTTGGTACAATTCTTAGATTATGATGAGCCAACACTAGATGATCCTAATATTCCAATGCATATACAAGGAACAGAAAGATATGTACAGTTGTTAACATTTGTTTCCAAACGTGTTATAGAAAAAAACGTGAAGGTTTTATGGCTGTTACATAGAAAGTCGTGAAAAACAACCACGAATGGAGAGCAAGAAAGGTTTTTAAAAATAATAACATAACATTACTTTTATTTTGAAAAATACGTTAAAATGAAAAATAAGTAAAAAAATATTTTTTTAAATAAATTACATTAAAACTATAAAAATTATGTTTTTTTGCTTATGAATTGAAATAAAGGTTTTTTTTTAAATTTTTTTCTACTAAAACGAATTCGAAAAAAGAAAAACTGTCTGAATGAAATTTATTGGAAATTTTCTGAACTTATTTTAACTGTAAAGAAAAAAAAAATTTTCCATACGAAATTTGTTAAAAATGATAATATAGTAGTTAAAAGTTAATTTTAGGCTAATTTCTCATAATTTAAGCCTGATATCTGTACTAAAATTCAAAACCACTATAAATATTAATACAGATTCTGAAAAGTACGTGAAATACCTTTAAAGTAAGCCCAATATGATATTTTTCCTATAATTCTATCAGAAGCTATGAAGATTTTTTGGCCAAAACCTGCATTCATATGGCAAAATATCCATTTAGCAAAAGTAGGGGACTCGAAATCGGACTTAAAGCTATGGTGGCTTCAGAAATTTTTCTTAGAATCATATGTAGATTACGTTTTTGCTATACTCCTGACGAAAAAAAATCCATCCATACAATTTGACCCGCTCTAATATATATATATAAATACATATATATATATATATATTTTTAATCATATTATTCTTTTTTCATTTTTTGTTTTGCTTTTAAATAGTTATTGTAGTGACTTATTTTCGGACTTTAGTTTGTTATTTTTTTTTTATTGTTTTATATACCTTTGTTTTTTAAGTAGGTTAATATATAGAAATATCAGTATGTATTTATTTATCCGATTAGTTACTTTATTTAATTTATTTCATTATATTTTACATTTACAAAATTTTTTCTTTTATAGTTAAATCTTATTTTTATTTAATCTTTACAATTAGGTTTTAACTTTTGCTTTAATTTAAAAAAAACGTTTAGTGTCCTATTTTACAATTAAATTTCAAATATATCTTAGAAGAACTTAGTTTATTTTACAATACTCTCTAACTACCTTTTGGTTTCCTTAATTCCAGGTTTAATCTAAACTTAAATTTTAACGTGCTAATCGGCACGGACTCACCCGGTGGTTGTAGCAGGCCGTTGGTGGGGCGCTACTATTGTGATCGTTGTTACTGCGGGCTGTGCAGGGCGGCCCCTGCTGTTGTCACTGCTGGTTTTTGTTGTTGTTACAGTAGCCCAGTTGTGTGGGCCTACTGTTGTTGTTGTTTCAGTAGCCTGTTGTGGTGGTTGTGACAGGAGCCCTACTGTGGGGGCGCTACTGTTGTTGTTATTGCTGGTTGTGAAGCGGCCTACAAGATGGCGGTCCCAGCTATTGCCACTTATGGTTTTTGTTGTTGGTACAGTAGCCCGGTTGTGTGGCTCTACTGTTGTTGTTTTTTCAGTAGCCCGTTTGTGTGGGAGTTGTTGTGGTTGCAGTACCACGAATGTGGTGGCGCTACTATTGTTGTTATTTCAAGTTGTTACAGTTGCAGCAGCTGTTTGTGTGGGCGCTACTGTTGTGGTGGTTGTTGCAGAAGCCCTACTGTGGTGGCACTACTGTTGTTGTTATTGCTGGTTGTGAAGCGGCCTACAAGATGGCGGTCCCAGCTATTGCCACTTATGGTTTTTGTTGTTGTTACAGTAGCCCGGTTGTATGGCGCTACTGTTGTTGTTGTTGCAGAAGCCCTACTGTGGTGGCACTACTGTTGTTGTTATTGCTGGTTGTGCAGCGAGCTTACAAGAGGGCGGCCCCTGATGTTGTACTTGCCGGTGGTTGTAATAGTTGCAGTAACCCGTTTGCGTGTGCGTTACTGTTGTGGTGGTTGTTGCAGTAGCCCTACTGTGGTGGCACTACTGTTGTTGTTATTGCTGGTTGTGCAGCGAGCTTACAAGAGGGGGCCCTGCTGCAATAGCTGCAGTAGCCACTTTGTGTGGGCGTTACTGTTGTAGTGGTTGTTGCAGTAGCCCTACTGTGGTGGCGCTACTGTTCTTATTTCAAGTTATTACAGTGTCAGTATCGCTACTATAGGGCGCTACTGTTGTTACAGTTGTAGTAGCCCGTTTGTGTGGGCACTACTGTTGTGGTGGTTGTTGCAGAAGCCCTACTGTGGTGGCACTACTGTTGTTGTTATTGCTGGTTGTGCAGCGAGCCTACAAGAGGGTGGGCCCGGCTATTGTACTTGCCGGTAGTTGTAATAGTCGTAGTATTCCGTTTGTGTGGCCGTTACTGTTGTGGTGGTTGTTGCAGTAGCCCTACTGTGGCTCCACTACTGTTGTTGTTATTGCTGGTTGAGCAGCGAGCTTGCAAGAAGGCGGCCCCGGCTATTGTACTTGTGGTGGCACTACTGTTGTTGTTATTGCTGGTTGAGCAGCGAGCTTGCAAGAAGGCGGCCCCGGCTATTGTACTTGCCGGTAGTTGTAATAGTTGTAGTATCCCGTTTGTGTGGGCGCTACTGTTATGGTGGTTGTTGCAGAAGCCCTACTGTGGTGGCACTACTGTTGTTGTTATTGCTGGTTGAGCAGCGAGCCTACAAGAGGGTGGGCCCGGCTATTGTACTTGCCGGTAGTTCTAATAGTTGTAGTATCCCGTTTGTGTGGCCGTTACTGTTGTGGTGGTTGTTGCAGTAGCCCTACTGTGGCTCCACTACTGTTGTTGTTATTGCTGGTTGAGCAGCGAGCTTGCAAGAAGGCGGCCCCGGCTATTGTACTTGTGGTGGCACTACTGTTGTTGTTATTGCTGGTTGAGCAGCGAGCTTGCAAGAAGGCGGCCCCGGCTATTGTACTTGTGGTGGCACTACTGTTGTTGTTATTGCTGGTTGAGCAGCGAGCTTGCAAGAAGGCGGCCCCGGCTATTGTACTTGCCGGTAGTTGTAATAGTTGTAGTATCCCGTTTGTGTGGGCGCTACTGTTATGGTGGTTGTTGCAGAAGCCCTACTGTGGTGGCACTACTGTGGTTGTTATTGCTGGTTGAGCAGCGAGCCTACAAGAGGGTGGCCCCTACTGTTGTCACTGCTGGTTTTTGTTGTTGTTACAGTAGCCCGGTTGCGTGGCGCTACTGTTGTTGTTTTTACAGTACCCGTTTGTGTGGGCCTTACTGTTGTGGTGATTGTTGCAGTAGCCCTACTGTTGAGGGCACTACTGTTGTTGTTATTGCTGGTTGTGCAGCGAGCCTACAAGAGGGTGGGCCCGGCTATTGTACTTGCCGGTAGTTGTAATAGTCGTAGTATCCCGTTTGTGTGGCCGTTACTGTTGTGGTGGTTGTTGCAGTAGCCCTACTGTGGTGGCACTACTGTTGTTGTTATTGCTGGTTGAGCAGCGAGCCTACAAGAGGGTGGGCCCGGCTATTGTACTTGCCGGTAGTTGTAATAGTTGTAGTATCCCGTTTGTGTGGCCGTTACTGTTGTGGTGGTTGTTGCAGTAGCCCTACTGTGGCTCCACTACTGTTGTTGTTATTGCTGGTTGAGCAGCGAGCTTGCAAGAAGGCGGCCCCGGCTATTGTACTTGTGGTGGCACTACTGTTGTTGTTATTGCTGGTTGAGCAGCGAGCTTGCAAGAAGGCGGCCCCGGCTATTGTACTTGCCGGTAGTTGTAATAGTTGTAGTATCCCGTTTGTGTGGGCGCTACTGTTATGGTGGTTGTTGCAGAAGCCCTACTGTGGTGGCACTACTGTTGTTGTTATTGCTGGTTGAGCAGCGAGCCTACAAGAGGGTGGGCCCGGCTATTGTACTTGCCGGTAGTTCTAATAGTTGTAGTATCCCGTTTGTGTGGCCGTTACTGTTGTGGTGGTTGTTGCAGTAGCCCTACTGTGGCTCCACTACTGTTGTTGTTATTGCTGGTTGAGCAGCGAGCTTGCAAGAAGGCGGCCCCGGCTATTGTACTTGCCGGTAGTTGTAATAGTTGTAGTATCCCGTTTGCGTGGGCGCTACTGTTGTGATGGTTGTTGGAGAAGCCCTACTGTGGTGGCACTACTGTTGTTGTTATTGCTGGTTGTGCAGCGAGCTTACAAGAGGGCGGCCCCTGATGTTGTACTTGCCGGTGGTTGTAATAGTTGCAGTAACCCGTTTGTGTGGCCGTTACTGTTGTGGTGGTTGTTGCAGTAGCCCTACTGTGGCTCCACTACTGTTGTTGTTATTGCTGGTTGAGCAGCGAGCCTACAAGAGAGTGGCCCCTACTGTTGTCACTGCTGGTTTTTGTTGTTGTTACAGTAGCCCGGTTGCGTGGCGCTACTGTTGTTGTTGTTGCAGTAGCCCGTTTGTGTGGGCCTTACTGTTGTGGTGATTGTTGCAGTAGCCCTACTGTGGTGGCACTACTGTTGTTGTTATTGCTGGTTGTGCAGCGAGCCTACAAGAGGGTGGGCCCGGCTATTGTACTTGCCGGTAGTTGTAATAGTTGTAGTATCCCGTTTGTGTGGCCGTTACTGTTGTGGTGGTTGTTGCAGTAGCCCTACTGTGGCTCCACTACTGTTGTTGTTATTGCTGGTTGAGCAGCGAGCCTACAAGAGAGTGGCCCCTACTGTTGTCACTGCTGGTTTTTGTTGTTGTTACAGTAGCCCGGTTGCGTGGCGCTACTGTTGTTGTTGTTGCAGTAGCCCGTTTGTGTGGGCCTTACTGTTGTGGTGATTGTTGCAGTAGCCCTACTGTGGTGGCACTACTGTTGTTGTTATTGCTGGTTGTGCAGCGAGCCTACAAGAGGGTGGGCCCGGCTATTGTACTTGCCGGTAGTTGTAATAGTTGTAGTATTCCGTTTGTGTGGCCGTTACTGTTGTGGTGGTTGTTGCAGTAGCCCTACTGTGGCTCCACTACTGTTGTTGTTATTGCTGGTTGAGCAGCGAGCTTGCAAGAAGGCGGCCCCGGCTATTGTACTTGCCGGTAGTTGTAATAGTTGTAGTATCCCGTTTGTGTGGGCGCTACTGTTGTGGTGGTTGTTGCAGAAGCCCTACTGTGGTGGCACTACTGTTGTTGTTATTGCTGGTTGAGCAGCGAGCCTACAAGAGGGTGGGCCCGGCTATTGTACTTGCCGGTAGTTGTAATAGTTGTAGTATCCCGTTTGTGTGGCCGTTACTGTTGTGGTGGTTGTTGCAGTAGCCCTACTGTGGCTCCACTACTGTTGTTGTTATTGCTGGTTGAGCAGCGAGCTTGCAAGAAGGCGGCCCCGGCTATTGTACTTGCCGGTAGTTGTAATAGTTGTAGTATCCCGTTTGTGTGGGCGCTACTGTTGTGGTGGTTGTTGCAGAAGCCCTACTGTGGTGGCACTACTGTTGTTGTTATTGCTGGTTGTGCAGCGAGCTTACAAGAGGGCGGCCCCCGATGTTGTACTTGCCGGTGGTTGTAATAGTTGCAGTAACCCGTTTGCGTGTGCGTTACTGTTGTGGTGGTTGTTGCAGTAGCCCTACTGTGGTGGCACTACTGTTGTTGTTATTGCTGGTTGTGCAGCGAGCTTACAAGAGGGGGCCCTGCTGCAATAGCTGCAGTAGCCACTTTGTGTGGGCGTTACTGTTGTAGTGGTTGTTGCAGTAGCCCTACTGTGGTGGCGCTACTGTTCTTATTTCAAGTTATTACAGTGTCAGTATCGCTACTGTGGGGCGCTACTGTTGTTACAGTTGTAGTAGCCCGTTTGTGTGGGCGCTACTGTTGTGGTGGTGGTTGCAGAAGCCCTACTGTGGTGGCACTACTGTTGTTGTTATTGCTGGTTGTGCAGCGAGCTTACAAGAGGGCGGCCCCTGATGTTGTACTTGCCGGTGGTTGTAATAGTTGTAGTAACCCGTTTGCGTGTGCGTTACTGTTGTGGTGGTTGTTGCAGTAGCCCTACTGTGGTGGCACTACTTTTGTTGTTATTGCTGGTTGTGCAGCGAGCTTACAAGAAGGGGCCCTACTGCAATAGCTGCAGTAGCCACTTTGTGTGGGCGTTACTGTTGTAGTGGTTGTTGCAATAGCCCTACTGTGGTGGCGCTACTGTTCTTATTTCAAGTTATTACAGTGTCAGTATCGCTACTGTGGGGCGCTACTGTTGTTACAGTTGTAGTAGCCCGTTTGTGTGGGCGCTACTGTTGTGGTGGTTGTTGCAGAAGCCCTACTGTGGTGGCACTACTGTTGTTGTTATTGCTGGTTGTGCAGCGAGCTTACAAGAGGGCGGCCCCTGATGTTACGTTAAGAGAGGCGGCAGCTGATGGCGAGGGACTAACCGGGCGTGAGAACGGAGCAACGTATGATGTTGATGATGGCAGTATTCACGAGTTCCCTGGCTTCGGCAGTTCTTCGTTTGGTGTGAGTGCGCCAAGCAACGCGAGCAATATCGATGTAAGACTACAAGACGTAACCGGCGCTCATAATTCGCGTCAAGAAATTGTTTGCAGTAACGGAGCGGATGCGAGCGACTGCAGACGCGGCAATCAAACTTGCCTGGTTTGCCTGCCCGTTTAGGACGACGGCTTCTTGCTGGCGATGGTGATGAGGCTGGTGATGTCCGAGACGCACGTGAGGAGGCAACGGGTGAACGGGTGACTTGGACTAACTCCATGATTTGAATCTGTGCGACAGGGTATATGGAAGAAGAAAACAAAAAAGAAAGAAAAAGCGATTAATTTGGCAAAGCGACGAGCTTTGCGATGGGGCGCGTGATCATTCCCTTTTGGGTGCGGATATCCGCAACGCGCACTCCTTTATCTGTCCCCTGATAAAGATGTGTAACCCTGCCCAAGCGCCATTCCTGCGGAGGAAGATTTTCATGGCGAACGACGACCAAGTCGTCGACGGCGATGTTCTTTTGGGGAAATTTCCATTTATAGCGTCGATGTAACTCCTTTAGATATTCTTCTTTCCATCGAAGAGCATGTTGCTGGCTGAGAGCTTTCAGCTTTTGCCAACGATTAATAACGGAGGTACGATTCGCGTCTATAATGGGTTCGGGAGGAGAGAGAAGGGGTCCACCAATGAGAAAGTGACCTGGCGTAAGGGCTGCACAGTCGGCTGCCTCATTAAAATTCGGGGATATTGGCCTAGAGTTCAAACAGGCCTCGATTCGACAAAGCAGGGTCTGAAATTCCTCGAATATGAACTTCTGCGAAGCGGCAACTCGTCGAAAATGAAACTTGAAACTCTTGACTCCTGCTTCCCATAGGCCTCCCATGTGCGGGGCGCCCGCTGGAATGAAATACCGTGATACTTCCTGATGACTATAAACGGTGCACAGAGACTCCTTGGATTTGGCAAGGAAGTGTTGCAACTCCTTCAATGTCGCCGATGCGCCCACGAAATTCGTGCCATTGTCAGAAAATATGGTTTTTGGACAACTTCTTCGCGAAACAAACCGTGCGAATGCACCGAGGAACGTTTCGGTTGAAAGGTCACTGGTGGCTTCGAAATGAATGGCTTTCGTATAGAAACAAACGAAGATGCACACGTATCCCTTTGTTATTTTATACGAGCGACCGGAAAAGCTTTTGATGTCAAATGGACCGGCAAAGTCCACACCTGTATTTTCGAAGGGTCTGGAGAGAGTCGTTCGCTCCTCCGGCAGAGCAGCCATCATTTGACTTTGTTCTTGTTTTTTATGCACGACGCAAGGTTTACAATTATGGATAATGGTCTTTATAAGATTTTTTGCTTTGGGAATCCAATACTACTGACGAAGCAACCAAAGCACCAGCTGATTTCTTCCATGAAGCGAGATATCATGGATGAATCGAACTAACAATTTTGCGAACGCACAACTATATGGCACAAGAATGGGGTGTTTCTCGTGTTTATGATAAGATGAGCGAATTCGCCAGTCGACCATTGACTCGAATTACGCCATGATTATCTAGAAATGGGTTCAAGGTAAGAATTTTACTCTTCGGAGAGACTAGGGATTTTGACGTTAAACTCTGGTGTTCCTGATCGAAGGGTTTCATTTGTGCAAGAATTATAAGCCGAGTGCAAATCTTAGAGATTTCTTCTCCGGAAAGAGCTAGCGGTTGGTGCGAATGAAAACTGCGTGTGTGTTTATTAGTCCGGTTGTAAAATCGAAATACGTAGGCCAGCACGCGCAGTGCTCGTGGAAATGACGAAAATCTCTCCAAAGGATCTGCGTCGCTGGACATAAGCGTGACATGTGTTTGAACTTTCCTTGCTTCTAAAGAGACCTCAGTTGTTTCGTCCTCTAGGGATGGCCACTGCTCCTCATCCTTCCTTAACCATGCTGGGCCGTACCACCACAACTCGTTCGACCTTAAGTCCTGGGGGTAGACTCCTATGCTTCCGAGATCTGCCGGGTTGTTCTTTGACTCGACGTGCCTCCAATGTCGTGCACCAACTGTTTCTTGGATTTTTGCCACTCGATTAGCGACAAAGGTTGTCCATGAAGTGGGACGCTTTCTAACCCAGGCTAACACAATGATAGCATCTGACCAGCAAAATATTTTTTCGATTTTGAAGTGAAAACAGCACCTTTAGTTGGTTATTTACTAACACCCGCTTGTTTTCGTAATTTGCTTTCAAATTCGACCATGCCGAGTCGAAACCCTGATTTGTTAGTGGCGATTTACTAACAATATCCCTAGCTTCACCACTCGTTTTCTTTAGAAGGTGGCATAATTTTTCTACACTGCTCAATCGCTTATTATTTATGTAAATGGCGGTGAAGAAATCGCGAAAGGATGGCCATGATACATAATCCCCACGAAATATTTCAGTGTCGCATGGCGGAAGTTTCAAATTATTGGAGCAGGTTGATTCCTGGGCAGGGTTACCGGGGGTTGGAGTTATAAGAGGGGGGATGCACTTTTCTATATATTGTGTAATCCTAGTGACACACGCTAAATAATCTTTTCGAGCAGTGTACTGTTTCGCTGTTACCGCTTCTACTTCCCCTTCATCTTTCAAGAATTCTAGGCATTTCTCATACGCCTCTTTGGTGTTCGACCACGCTTCAGACAATTCTGCCTTTAAAGCCTCTAAATAAATTTTTGGATGTTCGCTTGGATTCGTATCATCACATTGTGCATTGAATTCTACAACTTCAGCGGAACATCTGGTATAATAATTAAGCGTCATCATTATTTACGAGGAAGTAAGCGAAATTTATGAAGCGAAACTGTAGGTACGACGGCAGGGAATAATACGCGCTCCAATTCTCAACGAAAAATACAAAATGATATAAGATGTTATAGTGTTTAGTTTTAATGTTATGTGTTCTCGCAGGATCGGTGTTAAAATTTCCTACTGGGTTAGTAGTACCTTTATATGTGTGTGTAAGTGTAAATATAGGCGAGCTAGCGTCTCAGCACTAAAATTGCAACTCACTGTTGGCGACTGGTAACGCGAAGGTTCACACAAAAGGGGCAGAAAAATAAACTAAGAGAGGCGTCAAGGTGTATATGTGTATGTATAAAAAAATGCCTATGTTAATGTGGGTGTTTATTTCCACTTACAACGACCGAGTTGATTTATTGTGTGGACAAATGATAACAAAAAACCGCGAATGTAAATTTTTTGTAAGAAAGGCAATTGGCGCCGTGTTTTTGTGAAAAACCCACCAATATTATGTGGTAGAAAAACGAAACTAAACGAAAAAACACCAAGTCCGTGGATGTAAAAAGGTTTAAAAACGCGAAAGTTTTTTTTACTATTTAATTTAATGGAGTCAACCCTTTCCGATTGAAATTGTTGATCAAAATATAAATTCTCAATTTCACGAGTGGATTCACCGACGGGAATATTAGTGTGAGCGACTGGAAATTTTCAAAGGTGTACGTGAATGGAAATTCAATCGACACGAATCGCGTATTTAAGTTAAGAGAAGGAAACACGACTACGTAAATTTTCACTTTCACCAAACACTTTTATTTTTCCAGCTCAACAATTAAATTTAAATAAAGTATTTGTGCACGCACCTGTATTTTTATTGCTGATTATTGTTGCTGAGTTTTGTTGTTTATCCTTATATTAATCTTTCTTCTCCGTGATATGTGGATATATGTATTCGTCTTCGTGTCGTTGATATTTTCCCTTTTATGTTCTCCTGTAATTATGGATGTATGTATCTTATCTCTTTATTTGCTTGTTGTTTATGTTTTGATGAGTTGACGGCTCGAAGACCAATGTTCGGGCACGATAGCCGAAAGAAGAATGCCGGTAAAAACTCACCAACGAAATTCCAACGAAAGAAGAAAGAAAATGAATGTTTTAGTTAAATAATAATAGATGTAGCTTTATTGAAAGGAAGGTAAATCAGGAGCATATACCGGGAAGGGTATATGCCAAGTATAAAGACAAAGGTGAGGGATTTCCAAGTAGAAAACTACGAGAAGTTTACCTGATGGATATGCTGTAGAAAAACTGCGTGCGCGCGTACGATGGTAGCCTGTGATGGATGTGGATGTCGAACAGAGACTGACTTTCCACCACAGACAACCTCGAGTCGCAAGTCAATTTCGAAGAGCAGCGTACCGGTAGTTTTCCCAGAGCGACTTAACTGTGCAGCTAGAGTCGATATGACAAACCTACGAGGGTTCCCCAATATTGAAGGCGATTTGTCTTCAACACATATATATCGTTTACATGGACGACATAATGATAGTGTCTTTAACAAAGGAGGGCTTTGAAAGGCTTAAAATTGTTTTAGACGTTTTAACTAAGACGGGATTTTTTCTCAATATTACTAAATGCAGTTTCCAAAAACGATTGTACAGTATTAAAGATATGAAATACGAGCAGGTGAGCTAAGACCAAAACCGGGCAAAATAGTTGCTTTAAACTGTCTGCCTCCTCCACAATCTATTACTAGAGTGAGACAATTCATTGGGTTGGCGTCTTACTTTCGGAAATTTGTGTCCGGGTTTTCCCAGTTAATGAAACCTCCATATTCTCTTAATTCACAAAAGGGTAGTTTCACGTGGAATTCAGAGCTGGAAAACAGTTCGAACAAAAATTATTGACATTCTCACTAATGAGCCAGTTCTTGTAATTTTCGACCCACAACATCCTTTAGAATTACACACAGATGCGAGTTCCTGTGGTTATGGCGCAATGCTTTTGCATAGAATTAACAATCGTTCTCATGTAATGGAATATTTTAGCAAAACAACTTCCTCCGCTGAGTCTAGGTATCATTCCTATGACTTGGAAACTTTAGCGGTTGTACAATCTGTGAAACATTTTCGCCATTATTTGCTTGGTCGAAGGTTCGTAATTTATACCGATTGCAATTCGCTAAAGGCATCGCGTACTAAAATAGATATGACTCCGAGAGTACATCGCTGGTGGGCATACTTACAATCAATTTTGATATTCAATATCGTGAAGGAAAACGCATGGCTCACGTTGACTTTTTGTCAAGAAACCCCATTCAACCAAACTCTGATTCAGTAGTGTGTAAAACTCCTGAGAAGCGAGTAAATTTAGCGTATTATTGCCGATCAGGGGCGAAGAGAGGCATCAAACTAAATTGAATGCGAAATTCAGGGGTCCATTGTTAGTAGTTGAGGTTCTGGATGGAGACCGCTATATTTTAAGGTCTTTGCAAACAAAACGAACATATAAGTATTGTCATAAAGACATAAGAAAAAATGACAAGCGGGCAAGTTCCGAGTGAATTGAATATTGATGATAAGGAGTTAAGCCCACATAAGAGCTCAGGTGAAAGCAGTGGTGAGTTGTCATGTAACGACAAAGAGTTATCTGTTCAGAATGAACAATGAGTGAGCCGTCCAAGAGGGATCATGAGTTATCCGTCAGATATGGCGATGAGTGTTCATATGCGAATAATGACTATTTTGTCAGTTGAGTGATATTTGTTGGAAGTGGAGTTTGAGTTAAACATTTTCAAGCAGGTATTAATGCCAAAAAGTGGTAATGAATCAAAATTAGAGTAAGTTAGGGTATTGTGATATAGACATAGCTTTTTCGGCTGCTACTCAACATTTTATTAAGTAGGCAGGTAGAAAATCATACAATTCGATAGATTCCAGTATTGCGAAGCACATTCCAAGACGAAATCGATTTATCTTAAGTATTCTGGAAGATATTTATTCAAACCCATAAAAAGTCAAAAAAGTCGTTTGGCAAAATAGGGGGGTAATGTGATATACTATACCACATACTTGGCTCTCCTATGAAAGATGTATTAACCGCATGAAATAATACAGCCACATTATAGATATGGTAATTTGCATCCATTCAGATATGTAACAAGCTGGTTCGGAACCAGGAAGAGCATGTTCCATCAAAATTGGAGAAGGTTTACCTTTTTCTGCTGAACTTATGCACCCAACTTGCTTTTCTGTTGTATTTAACATTTTCGGATGCTTACTTGGCGTGATAGACACCCCTGTGTCATCAATGCTCCAAATCCTAGTTGGAGAAAACTTATACTTTACATACTCCTGTTCCACATTGAACTACTTCTACCATATCACATTACCCAAACTAGAGCTTGAAATGAACGAAAACTTTTTTTAAAGAAATTAATTTAAAAATATTAAATAATCACTTGAAATATTTACCAAAAACGAAAATAAAATATAAGAAGTTGACAACCTAAAAACATTTCGGAATTATCATTGTCTAAAGGTTGATCTAAAGTTGACCAATGCTAGCCGTTGCCTTGCAGCAGCTGTTTTTGGCCATTACCATTATAGTAAAGAAGATATTCTTGCTAAGACATGAATAATTTAGGAAATACGCAGGTATATCACTTTACCATCCCATATCACAATACCCTAACTTACTCTAAACAACATTTGTAATACAAAATTTGTATGGACAAAATATGAAAAAGAAAATATTCTGTATGCAATAACTATTTTTAAGGGCATCATTATATATTGCGATCGAAAGCTCTGACGAACGATTCGTCTCTTGACGATTTCGTCTAGCAAGCGGATTATCTATCATTTTCGTTCGCCTCCTTTGTATCTTACGTCATGTCAAAAATTAATTGGAGAGTATATCTGAAATGAATATTGCCGTATGTAATTTATACAGAAACTTATATGAATCTGTTAATTTTCTTAAAGCTATTCATGTTATTCCATTAAATTTAAAAAATCTAGGAAAAGTAATTTGATTTGATGACAACTAATTTATTTTATTTGACTTTTATTTTGCTGAGAGAATTTTCTTCTGTTGCTATGAAATATTACAAACAGGCTAACGATTCGTCTCTGAGACGAAAAGAACGTTCGTTTCGTAATAGAGAATGAGGCCCTAATTGTCTAGAAGAACAATAATGAAATGCCAATAAACAAAAATGGACAAACTATTACATTTAAAATGAGTTGTAGTAAATTTGAAATTAGGCACGAGGACGTGTAAAAGTCAGAATGGCTGTGTCGGAATATATAATTTTTCTCAGTGCAGGTTGTCTCTTATATGAATTAGTTGTGTCAACCTGTTGTTTCAGATTCTCTTCTATTTATTCCTGCTGATTTGCTATCCTCTGTTTACAAATGATATTGTAGTCGATTGCATGGACTTAGCAGATTTGACGCATTCCTTTTCTCTATCAATTAAATAAAGGCTGTTAATTGATACAAATCTTAGGAATAGAATGGAATGGTTTATTCTAATATTGTTTCTCCGAATGCTGGCAAACGACCATAGTATATCTCTACTAGTAGCGCAACAGCTGATTGCTAAAAACGCATATAAACACACGCACAGTTCTCGACACATTATTTGAAGAAAACTTTAAGATTTTTAAAGCAAAATATTAAAAAGCCATAAACCTAGCATATTTTTGAAGATATAGCCTTTATAATATCCTATTTGTTGTCAAAAGAAGAAATTTTTATATTTTAATCAAGTTTTTTGTTGTTTTTTTAACTTTAAATTGAAGGTTAAGTCCTTTTTTTTAAAGCATTTTAGTGTATTAAAATACAGCCATGTGCATATGCCTTTTGGCATTGCGTTTTGTTGATATTCGTATTTGCTATGTCATTGTTTCCTAATACGTAAACAAAGTTGTGGCAAGCAGAGATTTTTTTAATTGCAAAATTGTAATTTGTTTATTTAGTGGATTATGTTGTGTGTAAATATAGCAAAAGTAACTCGAGTCAGCACAAAATACAACAAACTCATTCTCAACCTTTTAATAGCAGATATTGCACTATCTGCCATCAAGGAAAATGAAGAGAAAAATTTCTTTGGTGAGTAGAAAATTCGGTAATTGTTTCCTTTAGGAGACAACTGGTAAAACTCGTCCAAAAATGTCGGGAGGGGTATCAAACCATGCGTTTTTAACTCGGTATCAATAATCTGAAAGCGGAAACTCGATTTTATATTTCTGTCAAGAGTTATTTGCAATTAAAGTTGACAATTTTCTGTCTTTTGTAATCACACATATTAGGTGTTACACAGTGTGCAAAAGTGTGTTCCGCGCAGGAATACTGGGGATCGCATAGCCAGTGTTGGATCGGCTAAGGTTTATTTTTTTGAAACGCGGACGCAGGAAGGTGTTCTGCACAAAAATGTTTTGGATCACCCCCCTATTTGGGATCGGACCTGGGTAATTTTTGGGTATTTTGCTAATAACTTTTCACTGCAACAAACAATTGACAATCCGCTTTCGGATTGTTGATACCGAAATCAAAACGCGTTGTTTGATACATCTCCCGATATTGGACATGTTTCAGCAGTTGTCTCCTAAAGGAAACAACTACCGAAAATTTTTGTGTTTGCCAAGGTAAACTTAACAAATCTTTTTATATGTGCAGAACGTCGAGAAGAAGCACAAAGGGCATTGGAGAAAGCTGAGGAAGTTGGCAATGCGAGGAGGTGGAGAATGCTTAACTTAATGGGTGTGCCATACTCAGAGGCATATGTGCGGCGATATTAAATTTGACTACAGTACACTATTGTTTATATATATATTTTTAATTTAATATTTCATTTTATATGAATTACATACAATTTTACCATTAAGTTATGTTACAACTTTTGCGTAAATATACATATTTAATAGAAACCTGTTTACGACTAACTAAAATACTAAATATGATGAATATCTCCCCAGATCTAATTTCGACCGGGTGAAGGCCTGTCTCACTGTTTTGGAAAAATAAATAAGGTTTAGTGTTAATATTGCTTTTCCACATCACCTATAAACATATTTGTTTACTTTGTACCAGTTACATGATCGGTTTGTATATATAAAATATTTCGTATATAAATACACATGTAACTTCATTTTAAAGGCAAAAAGTTGACAAATATGCCTATGAGGTTGCAATATAGGCGCGTTACCGAATTTTTTTGGGTGTTCGAAACATGAAACGAGGTATACTATCTACGATTTTCAACATTACATATACTATATATATTATGTAGCCCATGCTGTAACCAGTGAATCCAGTAATCTACTGTGAAAATTTCATGAAGATCGGTTAAATACTTTGGACGCCAGGCACACAGACAACATTCATTTCTATTTATGAGATTGCGCACATGGTGGTAGAAAAAGTTTGAAACCTCTATAGGTCATAACTCCACAACAATTTAGCAATTTACCATGACCACTTTTACACAGCTGGGTATTTAATGTTCGGTTCCACCCGAACTTAGACTTCCTTACTTGTTGATAATTGTTTACGACCGCCACCGAGTGCTAAAACACGTCAAAGAATGGGTAATACTTTACATCCAACGTCAACTGTAAAAACTGCACTAGAAATGTCGATATTGGTACCCAGCGACGCGTTACGGTCCCAGGAAATACACTCCCGTGGAGGAAACTCATTATTTGTGGTAATTTAAAAAATGACCCAGGTCCGATCCCAAATAGGGGGCTTGATCTAAGGTATTTATGTGCAGAACAACTTTCTGCGTAGCCGGCCTTCGGCCGCGCTTGAAAAACATAACCCTTAGCTGGTCCAACACCAACTACGCGATCCACAGGATTTCTCCGCAAACACACAATTCTGTACTTTTTGGTACACCCTATAACTTTGTCTACAACAACCACATGAAAATTACAGAAAATTGTTAAGTTTGCTTGCAAATATCTTGCAAACTACCAAAAATCTTGGGTTTCCCCACCGGATTATGCTTCCTGGGACCGTAACGCGTCTCTGGGTACCAATATCGACATTTCTAGTGCAGTTTTTAGAGCTGACGTTGGATGTAAAGTATTACCAAAGAATGTTGGAAGAGGTATAAGAAGTGTTAACTTTCTTGCAAACTACGAAAAATGATTGTTCCCCGGATTCGAAAAATGATTTCTGAAATCCATACACGTCTCCTGATACCTCTCCCGACAATTTTGTACGTGTTTTTGCACTCGGTGACGGTCTTAGATAATTACCATTTTTGGGTGTGTGGAAAAGCTTCGCACAAGCACGCAAGGTAATTGTTTCCTTTAGGAGTGGTATCAAACAATGCGTTTTGACCAAATGAAAATGACAGAAAATTGTCACTTTAATTGCAAATATCTCTTCACTGAAACAAAAACTCGGCAATCCGCTTCCGGATTCTTGTTACCGAGGTCAAAACGCGTCTCTTGATACCTTTACCAATAATTTCGGGCGTGTTTTATCAGTTGTCTCCTAAAGGAAACAATTACCGCACACAATATGTACATCTACATAAAAGTAGTACTCACCTGGACATTTCTTCTTTCGGGGGAAAATTTTGAAGGGGGACTCCCAAAGGGCACCCTCGGATGCATTTACTGTCGGGCATATTGCTAAAATTAAGCCAAGAATAAGTAATTTGAAGATTTAAAATTCAATATATACTTATAAATCTTAATTAAACTTTCCTTCGCTCCTTGCTATTGTTTGCCACTTTAAGTAAAACCTGGAAAAAAGAGAAAAGTTTATTTAAATAAATGTACAAATAAAAATGAAGGCTTGTGCAGCAATTCCCCGTGAAAAATCTGAAATGAAAAGAAAACTCGATTAAAAGTTGAATACAATTTTGTAGAAATGTGTCCTGAAATAATATTCACTATAAATATGAAATATTTTTGTAAGTATAATGAGCTCAAGACCAGTTGATAATAATTCTTAGTGAATTATTATTATTTTTGATTAGAGGAAAAATTGAAAGCAACAGACATATACAGGCTATAGTTATATTACTATTTCGAAAACAGCCACGATTTCTCGTCAGACTAATTCGTATAGTTTTGCTATTTCAGAGGATTTGTGGAGAATCGAACCCACTCACTCTGATTGCCAGCGCAGCTGCCTAACCTATAGGCTATGCTGCGTGTAGTTTTGCAAGCTGCTTAATTCAAGTTTTCCTCTAATTGTTGTGTGTTATCTTGTCAACGGTATACACAATATTTTAGACATTCTGTCTATATGTAAATCATGCATGCTGGACTTTGTTTTTGTACATTCTTCTTTTCTATTTTTAGAAGATAGTTATTGTACATAACCGCGTGCTCCGGTATAAATTTATTTTGTTGTTGGTTTTACGGTCTGTTCATTTTACATATTTTTGTAAGTATAACGAGCTCAAGACCAGTTGATAATAATTCTTAGTTAATTATTATTATTTTTGATTAGAGGAAAAATTGAAAGCAACAAACATATACAGGCTATAGTTATAGTACTATATATGAAAAATATAATAAACATTCTTATTTAATCATACTTACAGGCAGTTGGTTAAATACTTTGAATTTGTCCGTCTGTGATTTGTCAAGTCTACAAGACAGGTTTGCATTTTTTTGAACTTACATTTTTTTAAAGAATGAAAGAGGAGTGTGCTGAGACATGGTAAAAAAATAATATATATAATTAAAATATACGACATAGATGCGAAAATTGTCGTTAAGAAATCACAAAACTCCATAAAAGAATTATTTCTCTAGCCCGCAAAAAATAAGCAACGCTTCAGGGCCATGGTTAGGTCATACTTTACTCTCAACGTCAACAAGAAAAATTGCACTAAAAATGTCGATATTGATACCCAGAGAAATATTTCGGTCCCAGGAACCCTAATCCGGTAGGGACAACCCAATATTTTCAGTAATTTAAAAGTAATTGGCAAAAAACCAAAAAATTACCCAGGTATTTACGTGCAGAACACCTTTTTGCGTAGGCGGCCTTCGGCCACGCTTAAAAAAATAACCCTTAGCCGATCCAACACTGGCTACGCGATCCACAGTATTTCTGCGCGGAACACACTTTTGCACATTTTGTAACATCCATTATGTGTGATTACAACAACTACATGAAAATGACAGAAAATTTTCAACTTTGATTGCAAATATCTCTTGACAGAAATATAAAATTGAATTTCCGTTTTGGGATTGCTGATACCGATGTCAAAGCATGTTTTTTGATAACCCTCCCGACATTTTTGGACGTGTTTTAGTAGTTGACGTTAAATAGAAATAATTACCAAATGACAGTTTTTATGTTATTCATGTATTTTCGTATGAACTTATACCACAACAATTAAATATACGATAATTTTGACTTAACCTAAGCAAAATAAGTAATAAATCAAACACTAGCTGGCAAATTTTACATATATAAAAATTGTATGCTCAGTTAAAATTGGAGCAACATATAGTTACTATTTGCAAACTTCGTACTAAGTTTAGCTCCTTTTTTGAATTTTAGGGTTTTGTGCGAATTTTGTCTAAAGTCCCCGACACTGATCTTTCATTCCACGCAGCCGAGTACCATTATCCACTGCCTTCCACTCAAATTCTCAAAATGGCTGAAAAATTAGATGCCAAACTAGTATAGGTAAACAATGCAAATGACTGAATGCCTGCCACATAAAGCAAACGGAGCAATCACCTAACGGCATGTAGTTGCATATAGGTTAAAATAGAGTTCAAATGAAATACATATGTGTACGAGGTGTGTTCAAAACGTATCGCGAATTTTGAATTTTCGCTGGTTACGTACTCGTATATTCGAATTTCGAATTTTTTGTGGCGTTATGTTGGTGCTCATGTCTCTCACTTATGCCGACAAGCTCGGCCATTTTGAATGTTCAGTTAATTGTTGACAGCTGCTTTGCTTGCACGTGTTTTGGATCCTCTTCGATTTTTACCTATTCAAAAAAATGGATCAAAGAACCTGTATCAAATTTTGTGTGAAAAACGAAATTAAGTGCGCGGATGCATTCCGAATGTTGACTGTGGCATAAGGAGAAGCTACCTTGGACCGAAGCAACGTTTATCGGTGGTACAAAATGTTCTCAGAAGGCCGAGAAGATGTGCAAAAAAGAACAAAAATTGGCTTTTGCACCACGATAACGCCCCTGCTCACGCATCGTTGCTTGTGCGCGACTTTTTGGCCAAAAACAACACACTAATGATGCCGCAGCCACCGTATTCCCCAGATCTGGCCCTTTCTGTGACTTTTTCTTGTTCCCTAAACTGAAGAGGCCCATGAAAGGACGACGTTACGCTTCTCTTGACGAGATAAAGACGGCATCGAAGGAGGAGCTGAACAAGATACAAAAAAATGATTTTTTGAAGTGCTTCGAAGATTGGAAAAACCGTTGGCACAAGTGTATAATATCTCATGGGGATTACTTTGAAGGGGACAAAATAGATATTCATGAATAAATAAATAATTTTTGAAAAAACACAAAATTCGCGATACTTTTTGAACACACCTCGTATGTACATACAAAGGCAAATTCAAATTTCAGAAGCATTAAGTACATAAAGGATATGACAATTATGAAATACAAGATAAATGAGTTCAAAATGAAATGTTATGAAATAGTAATAGAGCAATTTACAACATAGGGTAAATGGGCGTTCTGCGACAGATATTATTCTGTTTAATAGGTTTTGTGAGAATACACTATACAAATAAATAACACTGTACAGCACCCGGCTGGGTATTGGACCAAACCAATTTTTTTGAAGAGATTGAGACATAAGAAAAAAATATGTATACGCCATTTTTCGAAGTTAGCCTCCAAAATTTAGTAATGGGCTTTCGAATTTCGAAATTTGACCCTCCTAATTTGATTGCACTGTTTAAAAAATTAAAAAAAAAAAATGTGGGTGTGATTCGCCTTATTTTCGAACTAGACTGGTATAAATTTTTTTTTTGAAAGCTTCTGTAGCAAATGTTATAAGGGGTCAAAGGTCAGTTATTCGAAAAAATTAAAAGTCGAATATATCCATTTTTTCCCAACCGATTTCGAATATCTTCCTAGCGTTGTAAAGGTGATTGAATTCCCTTTCTTTTGAAATGCCCACCTTTATCCTTTTTTAAAGAAAATGTTATGAAAAAACACTTTAAAGAAAAAAATGCCCAAAAAAAAATGTTTTAAGTAGTATATTTCGAACTTCTTGCCACCGATTTCGAAAACCTTCGCGCTGTTATATAGGTGCTTGAATCCCCTTGCCTTTGATATGCATTTCTTAGCGCATGATGCAAAAACATATTTCAAAAAACCAGTTTAAAGAAAAATACAGATTTTTTATTGTTTAATTATTTTTGTTTAATTCAATTTATAACACGTTCATAGCCAAATTCATTAATGTAGGCACACCAAACAAAGTTTATAAACAACATTTTTAAATTTACATATATCTACATTAGTTAAGTGGAGTTAGAAACAAGATCATTTCCTTCATTTTCGTCGGTTTGGTCGTCCTCGTCCAAGCTTTCATCAGCAACTTTTAGCCACCAACATATATCAGCTATCATAGCGTTTAGCTTTTTGCCTTTGTAACGGGCCTCCATTGAAACAGCTGTTTGGTGGAAGCGTTCTCCCTGTTCATCGGATTCAGTTGGAAGTTGACGCTCAAACCAGGCAAGATGAGCATGCATCAAATGGACTTAGAGACATATTAACGTTTTCTTTTGAAAATGCTTGCATTAGGTTATCGACGTATTCACAAAACAAACATGACATGTATTCCTGTTATGTACATCTAAGTAGAAACATATTTATGGATCATACTCATAAAAACAACTACTCTCACTATGTAATTACCTGGTTTATACCACATTGTAGGAACCCCAAACGGCAATTGCTCAATTTCTTTCTTTCACCATTTTTGTAAATGGTTATAACAGGTTCTACATATCTTGTTGGGAAGCCAAGACTCACCTTTGATAATCGGTTGATCAAAATCTATTTTATAAAAAGAAGTCGCGTTTTCCTCCCTGACGCTATAACTCCAGAACGGCTGGACCGAATTAAATGAAATTTTGCACGTAATTTTCGATTGAGCCCGACATGGGTTATGGCCAAAAGAAAGTATAAGAATCCGGGAAGGTTTTGGAGATATTCCACAAAATGTGGACCAGGGTAACCCTATAACGGGTTCGTACGATATGGGTATCAAATGAAAGGTGTTGACGAGTGCTTGAACATGGTGTAGTTATTGGTACCATATAAGACCCCGTATTCGAGGTATTTCCCGAAATATAATAATAATAATTCCCAACGGATTACCCACCATATCCCGCCCGACCGGCGCGACGGGCGGATTATTCGTTCGTGCCGAGTCGTTGAAAGGCTTTGGTTTGTTAATCGTCGAGATCTAAAACTGCTCAGCTACAGAGAAAACCGCATCAGCTAAGTAAAGTAGATATAGGATAGATTATATATTAAGAAATAACTAGTTAACAGAATAAAATTATTGTTAGAAGTGAATATAGAAGTCAAAGAATAAGAAACAATTAGTAGCTATGAATTTAGGATAGAAAGAATTGATTTTTTTATGCTGAAAAGCGAGTCTGAAAGATCAAATCTACCAGAAAGAGAGTTATAATCTTGACATAAACAGCGAAAACGCTCATTTAACTGAAAATTGGTTCGGCACTGTTTTAAGACTATAGGTTTAAAATGCCTTGAAGGACGAGACGGTACATTGAAGTTCACTTCACTTAGAAGAAATGGGCTGGATAGTGAACCATTTAGCAATTTAATTATAAAAATAATTCCAAGCATTTCCCTCCGACTAGAAAGTGTGTGTGTAGATTAATGAGTTTTAAACGATTCGTATAGGGTGGCAGATTGTACAAGGGATCCCAATGAAAATCTCTTAAGGCAAATAGTAATTGTTTTTGAATTGATTCAAGGCGATCTACATGAACCTGGTAACGCGGGTTCCAAATTATAGAACCGTATTCAAGTATCGGTCTGACTAATGTAGTGAAGAGGGCTTTAGTTACATAAGGGTCGCTAAATTCTTTAGACCATCGTTTAACGAATGCAAGGACACCTCTAGCCTTATTGACTGTAGTGTTAATATGGCGGTTGAAACTGAGTTTATAGTCCATAGTGACCCCCAGGTCAACAAAATCATACACTTTCTCAAGACTATAATTTTTAATTGTATAGGAAGCCGGCTGGGAAATTCCACGCGAAAAACTCACGTGTTTACATTTTTTAAGGTTAAGTGGCATATAATTTAAATCGCACCAAGTAACTAGTGTATCTATGTAGATCTGATTGCAGCTTATTTCTCTCTTCAAATGACGCGAATGACATGAAAAGCTTTACGTCGTCGGCATACATTAACATTTTTGAAAATTTTATTATTGTAGAAATATCTTTTAAAACAACAAGAACAGAATCGTGCCAAGATGGCTTCCTTGAAGAACCCCCGAAGAGACATAAATGACATCGGATACTAAATTTTTAAACATTACTCTTTGTGTCCTGTCACTAAGGTAAGAAGAGATCCAGCGATTGAGACCCGGCTGGAAGCCCAACTGATCGAGTTTATGAATAAGTAGTGAGTGACACACTTTGTCAAAAAGTATAAATAACATCAGTGTGCAGATTTTTTCTAAAGCCATTTGAGACATGACTGGTAAACTCAAGTAAATTCGTAACTGTGGACTTTCCCTTACTGAACCCGTGTTGGCAGTCAGCTATCAAAGTAGAGATCGGACCCGTAAGTTGATTTGTAACAATAGCTTCAAACAATTTTGGGATGGCAGAAAGCTTTGCGATGCCACGATAGTTCTCTATAGAAGACTTACTCCCGCTTTTATGCAGCGGTAGAAGAAACGATTCTTTCCACGCAGTTGGAAAAACACCACACTTCAGTGATAGATTGAACAAATTGGTAAGGGGTTGGTAAATATGGTTCGCACACTCTTTCAAGAAACATGTAGGAATTCTATCAGGACCATATTTAAAAGATTCTTTTAAGGTTTTAATGTAAATTAGAACATATTTGGCGCATATAATTGGTGAATTAATTGAATTTGTCCCGTGTAGCTTATAGGGATAGTTTTGAAAGTTTGAATTAGTGACAGCAGAATAGTTAGAAGTGAAAAATTGAGCAAAAAAATTTGCGATATATTGATTATAGCTAGATATAATGTCTTGATATTTCATGGCTGAGGAAAATCCTGATACTTTACGTTTAGTATTTACGAAACCATAAAATGACATTGGATTGAGAATAATTTCTCTTTTGGTTTTAAAGATATAAGCTTTATAGCTCTTTTTATTTAAGTCTATGTACTTCTGACGTAAAATGAAATACAGTAAGTAATGTTTATTTAATCCGGATTTCTTATATAAATTAAATGATCGCGTTTTCCTATTTTTAAGATCCTTAAGCTCTTTAGTAAACCAAGCTTGCGTAGGATGATCATAAGTTACTTTACGTTTAGGAATAAACTTCTCAAATAGGCAGTAAATAGTTATGAACCAGGTGTGACCCAAGACGGGTTTTCTATAAAATGGGTATCAAATAAAAGGTGTTGGTGAGTATTTAAAAAAGCAGTGATTTTCAAGACCCTATGTGACCCGTTTTCCGAGATATCGACCAAAATGTGGACCAGGGGTGACCCTAGAAGGTGTTTATACGATATGGGTATCGAATAAAAGGTGTTGATGAGTGTTTAAAAAAGAGGTGATTTTCAGGACCCTATGCTACTTCGTTTACGAGATCTCGCCAAAAATGTGGACCAGGGGTGACCCTGGTATAATATAAAAATAAGTCGGGTTTTCCTTCCTGACGCTATATCTCAAGAACGCACGAACCGATTTCAATGATTTTGCATTTGTTGGAAAAGTCTCGGGCGCCGTGAGGTTTATAGCAAACAAAATTCAGGAAAAATTTCAAAAGAAAAGCAGGAAAATCATTTTTTACATATAGCGCCATTAATTTTATGTGACATTTTTTATTATACGCACGTTCTTTCAAATGCAAAATTAAAACCGGTATTGTGTTCACTGTGAAATTGAAGTAATTCGTTTCCTAACAGATCAATTGGAAACCATCAAAACAATCACACGTATTGTGCAAGTTAACACAGCAGTAGAGGTATACCAGCATTAGGTGTAAATATTGTATGTATGCCTGTGTGTTATCCCAATAACAAACCTACTATAAATACTCATCAGTGGTTATTGTAAGCAGGCATTGCATTTTATTGGCATACAAATTTACATGTATGTACGTTTGTACGGTGGTTGCTGACCGCCCGCACTAATCAATCAACTGCTGCTGTTATAATCCAACACTTTGCTTAAATACTTTCTCTCCACGCCGACGCTTCGAGTTAGCCGAAGTAAAATCGTGCGCTCGATGTACCTGAAAGGCTCGTCGCTAAAAAAGTACTTAAGCACGCATAATTTTAAGGTCAGACACGTGAATAATGATTTAATAAAAGTGGATAAAAAGTATTTAAGCAAAGTGTTGGATTATCACAGCAGCAGTTGATTGATTAGTGCGGGCGGTACAAACGTACATAAATGTAAATTTGTGTGCCAATAATATTAAAAAAAAAATCAAAAAATTATGTATCTTTGGAAGTGGCATAAAAAAATTGCAAATTTTTGTTTAAGGTGGTAAGTTGAATTGTGTAAATTATATGGATAGTGCATTTGAGGTTAAATTCACCAGTCTGTCCAAACTTGCAAATTTTTAGTCGCAAAGCCAAAAAGATCAAAACATTATCGTATTTTGCAAATAGATCAAAAATTATATATCTTTTGAAGTGGCATAAAAAATCTTGCAAATTTTTTTTTAAGGTGGTAAGTTGAATTGTAAATTCACCATCTGTCCATAGTCCAAAGTGCCCAGGGGACGACGTGCGAACATCGGCCGCTGCGCACGTGGAAAAGTCAAACTGGAGCCATTACTTACACCACCATAGCCACTGAAAGCATTGTTCGATGGAAGTGATCCTGATTCCAACCATTTTCTTCAACACATCCTTGAATACAATAACTGCTTTCGCATGACTTCATTTGGAGCTAATATCATTCGAGAAGGCGGCTCCATGCCGACTTGCAAGGTAAAAGATACAACACACACAACCAACCACTCACACCAATCAATCACACCAACACAATCAATTGCAATAAATAACAACTACACATACACCACACACTACATCATCACACGATCAGAAGCCACACCGTATTCTTCAACAAATGATTGTTTGCAGATACAAGGACAAATATATCATTTGCATGGTTCAAGGGGCCAACACCAGATGAACCGCATCAATTTCTGCAAACATATTTCATTTCGTCGATGGTGGATCAGCTGAATGTGCGGTGCAATATACAGGGAACACAACAGTTAAAAAGACGAATTATTGAACAGTTGCAAGCATTTTTCCACGATAATAACGCTGTGGTTAATATGTTCAAAACAGCATTGGAACGAATGCCATCGGATACGCACAAATTTGTCATAAGAGCGGATCGTACCCCAACAGGTGAACATGTGCGAAGATTCAATGCACCCACCGTTGATGATGTTGCTGCAATTATTGTTGGCGATCAAACTAAATCACGTTCAGCGAAGAAGCAATATCATGCATCGTGTAAACGAGACACATCGTTTGTTCGATGCGTTACAATATCCAATCCTTTATTGGCAAGGGCAAGACGGATACGACATCACGTTGAAGATGGTCGATCCAATTACAGGTACAATATTAAAACACTAATTATTGCTATTATTGGGCTCCATTAACAATCCATTTAATTTTGCATATTCAGGTGTATCAACGAACAAAAATCTAAGCTCAATTACTATGCCTATCGTATTATGATTCGTACACATGAGGACAATCTCATCCTGAAGTGCCGTCGCCTATTCCAGCAATACGCTGCCGATATGTATGTCAAAGTTGAGACCGAACGGTTAGCGTTCATCCGATTCAATCAGCCAAAGCTACGATCTGAGGACTATATACACTTGCGTGATGCTATTCATTCAGATGGTAATGTTCAGAGTCTGACGATTCTCCTATCATCTTATATCGTAAGCCCACGCCACATGCACGAATACGCTCAAGACGCTATGGCGTACGTGCGAAATTATGGAACTCCGGATTTATTTATTACGTTCACATGCAATCCGAAGTGGACGGAAATTGAACGTGAAAGGGACCTGGGCCAACAACCGCAAGATCGCCATGACAATCGCCAGAGTTTTTCAGCAAAAACTTAAGGTTATGATTGCTGTGCTTACTAAGTATCGAGTTTTTGGTGACACACGTTGTTATATGTACTCTGTGGAATGGCAGAAGCGTGGACTACCGCATGCTCATATCCTAATTTGGTTGCTGAACAAATTACATTCAAATGAAGTGGATGACATCATATCAGCTGCAATTCGTGATCCAGTCAATGATCCCCATCTGCATGGGCCGTGCGGTGCAATAAATCCATTATCGCCTTGCATGGCTGATGGAAAGTGCACAAAACGATATCCGCGACCGTTTGTTGCTGAAACACACACAGGGAACGATGGATATCCAATTTATCGTCGGCGTTCAAAAGAAGATAATGGTCGAACTATCAAAGTTAAAGTTCAAAATCAAGAGATCGAAATCGGAAATGAATTCATTGTACCATATTGCCCGCTGCTATCACGAATTTTCAAAGCACATGTGAACGTTGAAAGTTATCATTCGGCCATATCAGTCCCGGATATGCTTTCAGATGCCATCGTAATATCTGGTATTTTTTCTTCGCAGCCTGGTCTCCTAAAAGTTGTTGATGTTCCGGAGTTAATTACTGGTAGTCCCAGCCTGGCAGCTATGTCCAGAGCCCGTCGTCCTCTTGGGTTCGTCGTTGGCATTCTCCACTCGATGGCTCCTGAGTTGAAGTTGCCTGCAATGATTACTGATCCACCTATTTCTCGGGCTGTGTCCTCGATATAATTTAATTTGTTTTGAAACTCTCCTATGCTGTCGCTGGGTGTAAGATAATAGCTTATTAATGCGGCATGTCGTGGTCGGGCCCAGACGTATTCTGCCCCGCTCCCCTTTCTTGTAGTGACGGCTTTGCTTCCAGGCGGCAACCAAATTGCCGCAGTTCCGGTGGAGTCTATATTCTTTTCTTTTGTCAGTTGCGTAAGGAGGGCGTCTGCGGTTCTACTTCTGTGCATGTTGCCTTGTAGTGCAATCATCATGGCTTTCCGCAGCCGTTGTACAGCGCATCCGCCCGAGCCCGGTATATCGTCTGTGTGCTTAAATTCTGCTGCCGTCCACAAGCAGCACTTTGCGGGTTTGGTACACTCTTTGAGTGTGTGGCCGGGGGCCCCACATCGGATGCATAATCCCTGCCCCCTTTTATCGGGGCCTTTACAGGTCCAAGTGGTGTGATTTGGACCAAACCATTTGAAGCATCGCTTCTTTCTCTCGTGTGGTCTCATTCTACCATACACCCATCCTATTTTTATGCGCGAGCTTTTGAGTAATATGTCCGCCTTTTCTTTGGTTAAAGTCACATATGCTCGGACCTGTTCTCTTGTGTTTGGAGTGGTGACGCTGACTTTCGTCTCTTCCGAGTCAATGCTGAAACTTGACTTCAAAGCGTCGATAATAGATTTGTCCAGTGTAACCTTGAGCGCTTCACAGAAGAAGGGGTTTATTGGCTCTCCTCTTCCCAGCTCAACCAGTAATGCTCCGGTTCTTCTTTTTCGAACAACTTTAACTTTAACCTCGTCGTCAGCCATCTTTATGTTGCTCCGGAGGTTTTTCAAAACATCGGAGTAGCTGCTTCCTTTGGTTGGCTTGATTAGCACCGCCTCGCTCTGTTGACTTGTCTTGTTAGATCGCTTCTCCTTTTGTGCCTTTTCTGCCCTATTTTGTTTAGGGACAGCTTTTGCAGATGCTTCGGTGGTTTTCTGGAGAAGCTCCTTTTCCCGCTTACTACTTGCCATTTGCCGCTATTGCCGATCGGGTTTTGAGTTTCCGCGGGGCTAGTCGAACGTTGTTTGCACCGGGTTGCCGCCGGTATGGCCATGTCTTCCGTTGTTCCGTCAATTAATCTTTATAGTGCATCAGCTTTTTTAATCTCGAGCTCGGCTCTGATCCAGTTACGACGGTCCCTACCGATTATGTCGATTGTTTCTTCCAGAGGGTCCTCTTCTAATGTCCAGACTTATATTCCTTTGCCTAGTTAATGCTTGCTTCATCTTTTTTATTATAGCTTTTCCTTTTTTCCAAGCTGCTTCCTCCTAACATCGAACGTACTTGGAGACCTGTCAGGGTTTTAACGGGACTAAGGCGACTATAGCTTTACCCCACCAGCCATTTTGGGAACGTTCCACCCTTTCGTACTAAGGTGGTAGAATGCTACTTTTACCAGCCCTTTGTTCACCTATTCCACCATCGTCTTTCCAGTATACTATAATCAGATCCTTACTGGTCTCGGCCCTGATGGGCGCTTGCCCCGAATAATACTTATCTTTTGGCGTGGTGCGTGCAATTTTAGCTGTAATCCCACGCCGCACTGTTGCCTCCTTCTCATAGGTAAGTTGTCCCTCGTGGAAACCCGATTTGGGTTGGTGATGCTTAGTTCTCGAGCGGCATCTGCTCGCCTGGTCGCCGGAGGTTCTTTGATAGCAGGAGGTCTTTTCAACCACGCCCTCCTCTCCTGCCGCTCTTGGTCGAGGGCTGCTTTTTGTTTATTCACAGCTTACCTACCTACGTAGGCCGTCCACTATCTGCCAGTAGTTACCGCCTTTGCCTGAGCTCAGCCACGGTAAGAGTACTTAATGAGTTCAAATCAGAGCTATATTAGGACAATGCCAAGAGGTCGAGATAATTATCAATTGTGAACAGCTTCAGCAAGATTATATGATATCACGGCATTTACTTCTGGTAAAGTACTCAGGCATATTTGACAAGGATGGTTCCAAACCAGGTCGGACCAAAGTTGTGAAGCATCAAATTGATACTGGTGATGCAAGGCCAATCCGCCCAGCTCTTTAGAGTATTCCATGGACCAAACGCCAATTGGTCAGGGAATTATATAGGATATGAGTGAAAGCGGCGGAATCTAACCATGGAGCTAGCTAGGCCATGGATCTTACCGATAGTACTGGTAAAAACCAAGGACGAAAAATTAGGTTTTGTGTAGATTACCGGAAGTTGAACAACGGAAGGAAGAAAGATAGTTATCCATTGCCATCTGTAGTCGCTAAATTGTTTTCCAACACTGGACTTAAAAAGTGTCTATTGGAAAGTAGAGGTAAAGGATGAAGATAAAGAAAATACAGCCTTCAGCATTGGAGATGGGCTTTGGCAATTTACTGTAATATCCTTCGGTTTATGTGATGCTCCGGCTACTTTTGAGAAACTTATGAACCAAAAAAGGACTGCATTGGAAAACTTGTTTGGTGTACCTGGACGACAGCATCGTGCTAGGAGAAAGTTTTGAGGAACACCTAATGAACTGGAGGAAGTTTTCCAAAAGATAGCTGGTGCTCATCCAATTAAATCCCAAAAAGTGTTCCTGTTTAATAAAGGGAGTCAATTATTTGGATCACAGGATAACGACCGAGAGCATCTGTACTGCTAAGGGCAAGATCGAAGCAGTAAAGGACTCGCAAAAACTTGCATGAGTTGCGGAGTTTTCTTGAGCTGTGCACGTATTACCGAATTTCGCCAACTTAGCCAGAAGCCTCTATGATCTTACCAGGAAAAATATGTGCTTTCAATGGAATAAGGAACATGAAGTGGCCATTTTACTGTTTAATACTGTGATGAAAAATTATTTACATTGCTCTGTTGTAATAATCCCAAAACGTGTCCCTTATAGTTTTGGCGCATTCCGTTGAATTTCGTGCTGCACTGGGCTGCACACTCGGTAATTGGAAGTTATTATCAGTTGGAGCCTGTAATTGTGGTCTTTTTTTTTTACATCAAATAATTGTGAAGATACCAATATGCTGCCTTTACTTTCGAAGCCTTTTCTGGGCCCAGACTTATAGCTTTTTGAAAAATTCCAAATTTATAGACGACGATACCAAAGGTACACTCAATACACATCTGGTCTTCTACAGTCGGTGATTATATACTTGCTCAGGGGGCGTAGCCCTTTTTTGTGGAAATGGCTTCATGAAGTTTTGGGCATAAAGCGAAAGCTTCGTCTCCTATAAAGACAAAAGGGTATGTAAGCGCTATGATACCGAGTATAAATAAAGATATATTAAAGTGACTATTTGTTGGCGACTCTTTACTCGTTTCACTTTATTCGTTTCACCGGAAGTGGTCATTTTCTTTTCCTCTCTTCTTTTCTTTTTCCTTGCCACTTTACAATATGTGCAATGTCCAAAAGGGGCTGCCATACCCACAACTTTATATCATGTCTTACAATATTATGTTCGCACCTATCTCACAATATCATGTTCACACCTATCTCACAATATCATGTTCGCACCTATCTTACAGCTCGGCCATCCTGACATATTGATCGTCTCGATCAATTATAAAATTAATCTTAAGCTCTATGAATGGTAAATCGACAACTGAATCTTAAGGTCTAAATTTATGGCTAAGTGTCACTTATTGGTCCTCCTGTACAAGTGTCCGACTCAGGGATTGGTGAAATCCACTTACGCAGGCGATTTGTTTCCACTACTCCATCATAGGGCATTTGTGTAATTTGACAGCTCTTAATGTCTCGTAAAACGTAGTGATCGTTGGGCAACTTATTATGTATCCGGTAAAATTTTTTGTTAGAACCGGCAGTGGTGTCAACATTTCGCATTACCACAATGTCTCCTACCTCATAATCTCTCGCTGGTAAACTATGTTTAAGAAAGTACTTAAGGTTATAATCCTGTGCCTTCTCAATACTCCTCAGGGCCTCTTCGCGAACCTTCACTAAGTCACATGGTTGTTTAACCCCCTTCTCCTCTATAAACTCCGTCAATTCGTCTATGATTCGCCCACGCTGATCTACCCCAAACAGCAACCTACACGGAGAATTCTTTGTTGTCGAGTGTACCGTATTGTTAATAGCATACTCAACATCAACCAACTTATCCACCCAATCTGAATTACCAACCGGTTCCGTCAACTTGGCCAGCATTTCCTTTAGGATTCGGTTAACCCGCTCTACCTGGCCGTGTGCCTGGGAAAGCTACTGCAACCTTTACGTGTGCTATATTATTCTTGGTCATAAAGTCTGCAGACACCTGCGAGGTAAAGCAAGAACCCCGATCACTTACAATCCGCCTTGTCCTACTAAAGTAGTCAAAGTACTTCTGAAGGGAGGCACACACTTCATTTGTACTAGTTGTCTTAATTGCATACAATTTCACATGTTTGGTAAACCCATCGACTACCACCAACACGTGCTTTCTCACAGAACGAATTGAATGCAAAGGACCAAAATTATCGATGTGTAAAGTATCGAAAGGCTCCGGTTTCTTAGGTATATTAAACAAGTTACGAGGATTCAACCGTGTTTCTGGAGAGTACGTTATACATTTGAGACAATTTCTAATAAAGTGTTTCACCCTCTTTTTTAATTTCGGAAACCAATAGTTTTTCCGTAACTGTTCTAACGTCTTTTCTGCAGTCATATGACCCATCTTTCCATGGTGTCGCAGAACGCCTATTTACCCTATGTTGTAAATTGCTCTATTACTATTTCATAGCATTTCATTTTGAACTCATTTATCTTGTATTTCATAATTGTCACATCCTTTATGTGCTTAATGCTTCTGAAATTTGAATTTGCCTTTATATGTACATACGAGGTGTGTTCAAAAAGTATCGCGAATTTTGTGTTTTTTCAAAAATTATTTATTTATTCATGAATATCTATTTTGTCCCCTTCAAAGTAATCCCCATGAGATATTATACACTTGTGCCAACGGTTTTTCCAATCTTCGAAGCACTTCAAAAAATCATTTTTTTGTATCTTGTTCAGCTCCTCCTTCGATGCCGTCTTTATCTCGTCAAGAGAAGCGTAACGTCGTCCTTTCATGGGCCTCTTCAGTTTAGGGAACAAGAAAAAGTCACAGGGGGCCAGATCTGGGGAATACGGTGGCTGCGGCATCATTAGTGTGTTGTTTTTGGCCAAAAAGTCGCGCACAAGCAACGATGCGTGAGCAGGGGCGTTATCGTGGTGCAAAAGCCAATTTTTGTTCTTCTTTGCACATCTTCTCGGCCTTCTGAGAACATTTTGTACCACCGATAAACGTTGCTTCGGTCCAAGGTAGCTTCTCCGTATGCCACAGTCAACATTCGGAATGCATCTGCCCACTTAATTTCGTTTTTCACACAAAATTTGATACAGGTTCTTTGGTCCATTTTTTTGAATAGGTAAAAATCGAAGAGGATCCAAAACACGTGCAAGCAAAGCAGCTGTCAACAATTAACTGAACATTCAAAATGGCCGAGCTTGTCGGCATAAGTGAGAGACATGAGTACCAACATAACGCCACAAAAAATTCGAAATTCGAATATACGAGTACGTAACCAGCGAAAATTCAAAATTCGCGATACGTTTTGAACACACCTCGTACACATATGTATTTCATTTGAACTCTATTTTAACATATATGCAACTACATGCCGTTAGGCGACTGCTCCGTTTGCTTTATGTGGCAGGCATTCAGTCGTTTGCCAGCATTCGGAGAAACAATATTAGAATAAACCATTCCATTCTATTCCTAAGATTGATATCAATTAAGAGCCTTTTATTTAATTGATAGAGAAAAGGAATCCGTTAAATCTGGTAAGTCCAGGCAATCGACTACAATTTTATTCTAATTGGTTTGAAACTAATATTCAATTTAATGTTTTGCTTTAAATTCGCTAAAAGTATACGCGTTTATTGATTGCCACTGAACATATTTTCGCCATTGTCCTTGCCATTGGACAGAGGTATCGTACTCCACCACGAAGCAGTCCACGCCTAAATACACTGATTTCGCCCGCAGCCGCCAGTTACAACATGCCAGAAAACAACAATTCAACTAAAGCCACTCATGCCACTATTGAAGGTATGCCATCCAAGGATTCCAGCGCCACTGGAACTCCAAGTAACGCATTACAAATTAATGTAGCCAATTTATCAGCTATGCGAGCATGCCCTAGAAAAGTCGCTCAGTCACAGCCTTCTCCGCTTCAGCCGCAGCCAACGCAAACAGCACAGCCCGAAGCTTTACAATCAAGCGTAAATTCAAAAGCTATGTGGTGTAGCCAAAGTAAATGCATACATAAATACATGCATACTTACAAACAGTCGGCACGCAGCTATTAAAAACTGTCGAATACGCTTTGTCAGCAAAGTCACACGCTATGCGGCAATGCCCACAAATGCGTTGCAATCATACGAATATATGTATGAACATATGTGCGAATGCACAAGCCAATGTTTGTGTATGAATGTAGGTATGAATGTACCAGCGAGCGTTTGCATACGCTGGCTTACATACTTTGGTTGAGCTTAGAATTTAGGTAAATATGTATTATGGTAAATAAGTAGTATATAAGAATTATTTGTATAAATAGAACGAAAAGATGTTCAATAAAGCAATTGATGTTTGGTGCCGATTAAAGGCACAACACCAATCAAAATAATTTGATTACATGGCGATCCTGCCTGGTCTGCTGCCTTTAAAAAAGCAGACTACCTTTAAAAGATCCTGCCTGGTCTGCTGCCTTTAAAAAGGCAGACTGCCTGTTTAGATCCTGCCTTTTTAGATCCTGCCAGATCTGCTGAACAAAAGCGGAATCTTTTTTTTTTTTTTTTAATCCTGCTGAAAAAAAAGAGGAATCCTTTTAGGATCCTGCCGAAAACCTTGAGCTGCCGAAACTAAGCCGGCAGTCTCTTCCAAAACATCCTGGTCTGCTGCTTGTAATATATGAAGACCTCCTTTGAAAAATCCCTAATATTACATTAAAAATCCGTAACATTGGAAAGAAAAAGGAGAGAAGAAACAACAGCGACAACAATGGAGATTCATCCTTATTGGAATTGGGGCGTCACATAATTTTGGGAAATAACTGCGTCACAAACATTTTAGAATCATACTGAACATTTAAAAAAAAAGGTTGGCAAAGACAAATGTGGTCGGGATCCGGCAATACCACATATGCATAACGAAGTGGAATAACGATTCTGGCCTGAGCGCTAATCCCGCAGCAAGGGAAACGCATAGCGGAGTGGAACAACGATGCTGGCCTGAGCAAACAGATCTAATCCCGCAGCAAGGGACAGACAATGGAAATCAGAACAAATCCCGCAGCAAGGGAAAAATTCAACTGAGCAAAAACCTTAATATTTAATTATTTTTATCCTCCATATTAGAAGCATATAGCAACCTAACGGCTGCTGCCATTAAGGGCAAAAAGTAGACTTTTGCCGGTAAATTAAAAAAAAAAAAATTTTTTTTTCAAATGAATGAACAATATATTAATCAGGAAGAATATTAAGCAATATTCTTACATAGAAATTTTCAAACTTTTGATTAGGGAAAAATTATGAATTTTTTTTTTGAGAAAAATAGTAAGAAATAGTTAAAGCTAGTTTCCATGCAAGAGTAAACCCAACAACCCTCGTGGAGTAAACAAATTTTGTGACTTCTTAATTTTTTTTTGAAGGAAGGAAATTTTAAATTTTTCAAAATGGCATGGTGGAAAACCATACTGAATGGCATTATGATAGGTATAGCAGAAAAATCATATAAATGCATATACCAGAACTTTAAGAGGAACTATAGAATGAAGAAAATGTATAGTTAAAAATGTCTTTAAATTTATTTTGCACAATGTATGAAGATACATTAAAAATCGAGATATATTTGTTTTTTATCTCATTTTCCATTCAAATCAAAATGGGAGCAAGTTCTTCAGAAAGCAATCCTTCTTTGGAAAAAGACAAAAATAAAACCAAAGGTAAATTTTTGCCTTGTTTACCCCTTTTTAAAGACAAATGGAAAGAAATTTTAAAATTAGTGGAAAAATTGTGTAAAATCATAAATAAAATAACAGGAAAAAAGGAAACGGTTGTCAAACACTTGACAATAATAATAGATTCGCTTAACAATTTAGGCCAAACAGAGGCGAAACAAATGTTTTATGTAGACAGACAAGTATACCCGTTATTTAAATGCACCATAGAAACGGCAGAGCCAACTATTTTCGAAAAAGATTTTCAAATTACTTTTAACAAATTTTTGTTGAAAGACAAAGAGAAAGTAAAGAACAGAGATTTCCTTTCGTTTTTTCCAAAAATTAAAAATAACACGGCACAGACGACAAAACATACAAAATTCATTAAAAAGTTCGATGGTAAAGCAGAAAACCTGCCCAGCTTGGATACTTTCAATATACCCGACCAAATAAAAGACAGTCGCGAGGTAACCCCGATATTCAGTGCTCAGGGGTGCCATCGCCGATGTGGAGTTAATAATCAACTCACGTCCATTGACTTATGTTCCCTTAGACTCTGCAGAAATGGAGGCGCTAACACCAAATCATTTCCTTTTAGGCAGCTCTAGTGGAATACGAAATCGCGAGGCGCAAGGTAACGATGGCTTGACGTTAAACAAAAATTTTCGAATATCTTGTCAAATTGCCGATAGTTTCTGGAAACGGTGGATTCGAGAGTACTTGCCATATCTCACTAGGCGAGCCAAATGGTTTGACGTGCCTCCAGATCCAATAGTGGTCAACGACGTGGTCATCATTGTGGATGAAAATGCAAAAAGAAATACCTGGAAAAAGGGAGTAGTGGTCGACGTGCACTGTGCCAACGACGGAGCCGTGCGTAGCGCTGTCATTCGCACTACAGAGGGACTACTTACGAGGCCAGCAGTGAAGCTTGCGAAGCTCGATATAAAGGGGTAAACCACGTTCAAAATGCACGAAGTTTACAGAGGGGGGGATGTTGAGTCGTTGTGTACGTGTCGCCCGACAGCAAGATTGTGATCAGGGTATGAGCGCAACTTCTCCAACGTTTGGCAACGCCGTTTATCTCTCCTTCTCCTCGTTCATTATTTAGTAATTATTTTCTGCTGAGCTGTCAAATATTTTCTCTCGCAACTTCATTTGACCTTCTTTTCTACTTGACCACCGGCGTGAACAGCACTTTGGATAATAGCTGCTTACCTTTTATTAATTTGATGGCAACGGGCTTTGTAAGGCCAAACACAAGTGTAAGCATTGAATTGTTAACATAAGTATGTACATGATGTAAATTTATGAATTCTAATAAACTGCAGATTTTAGCAAACCAGCTAACGGAATAGCTTAAAATACTGTTTTTCGACCTGTCGCCACAGAGAACACTAAAATATATATATATGAAGCGCTATATAAATGTGGAAAAATAAAAAGACTAGTCCAGCTCGTTTTCGAAAGAAAATTTGTAGCGAAATAAATATGAAAAACCGATTGTTGAGGCGAAGATTGACTTAGGACAATTCTTTGCCAGGCTGAAAAAAGCCGGCAATCTGGAAAAAGGAAAAATACAGTTGTCCTTAGGGACAAATTGTTTAAAAATAATTATACTCGAGTAGGCACATTTAAAATAAAAATAAGGTACCAAAGTTCTCAAAAATCTAACTATAGCATTAACTCCGGAGGTTATGCATGTGACGAAAATGAAAAAATATATTTTTTTTTAATATACTAAATAACGGTATCACGATGATCCTGTTTTTGGTGGCCGCCCAGGAATCAAACGTATAACTGATAAAATAAAATAAAAAGAGCACTGGAAATGCATGACAAATGATATCGGAAGAAACAAAAAAAAAAAAACAGGCCCCGATTGCAATAAAATAGAATTGAAAAAAAAAACGGGGCACCCTAATGTTAGAAGATTCAGCTTACATATAGAAGCAAAAGAAGCTAAACAGAAAAACAAAATTAGTTATTATAGGAAAATACAGTGTATGGAAATAAATTTAGGAACTTTAGATTTAACTAAAAATGAAGCAGGTCATAGGTAGTAGCTTTAGAGGGCCCTATAGAATAAAAAATAGGTTTAAGGAAAATAATACAGGTACATTTAGGAAGGTAAGAAAAATAAACTTTTAAATCCCTATAGTATAGAAAGTAGCGATAGTTACAGTTTAAAACACCTTTTTGGAAGATAAGGAAAATATCTTTAATCACTTTTAGGAAGGTAAAGAAAATATCTTTAGAACCCCTACAGAATAGAAAATATTAGTAAGGAAAATATCAGTAAGGAAAATATTAGTAACGAAAATTACTTTAACACACTTTAGAAGTAACAAATGTTAGTGAGGAAAGTTACTTTAATTCCCTATAAGGTAGAAAATATTGATAGAAATAATAATTTTACTCTAGTTCCTTATAAGGTAGAAAGCATAGATAGAAATAATAAGTATATTATAAGCAATGAGAATAAGAAAATCTTAATACACAAAAACAAACCAAAACACAAAAGAAAAAAACTGTATCAACTTACAATTAAGAAATAAAGTAAATAAACACAAAATCTAAGCAAGTTATAGAAATTAATCGAATTGGAGTTTTACATATTTATATATATAAAACTTTTTGAAAAGGTAGATGTAGTGTAGCCAAAGTAAATGCATACATAAATACATGCATACTTACAAACAGTCGGCACGCAGCTATTAAAAACTGCCGAATACGCTTTGTCAGCAAAGTCACACGCTATGCGGCAATGCCCACAAATGCGTTGCAATCATACGAATATATGTATAAACATATGTGCGAATGCACAAGCCAATGTTTGTGTATGAAGGTAGGTATGAATGTACCAGCGAGCGTTTGCATACGCTGGCTTACATACTTTGGTTGAGCTTAGAATTTAGGTAAATATGTATTATGGTAAATAAGTAGTATATAAGAATTATTTGTATAAATAGAACGATGTTCAATAAAGCAATTGATGTTTGGTGCCGATTAAAGGCACAACACCAATCAAAATAATTTGATTAAAGCTAGCCTGCCGTTCGTCCAAATTCGCAACAGTTCTACGAATCAGCCAGTTATTTGTGGAACTGCTTCGGCAACAAATAATTTGTACAGTGCCTTCCATGCAAATGGAACATTTTCGTCAATCCCGTCACAGTCGCCTAATTTTTCAATGCCAGGCGCTGCAAATAGTGGCTACATACAAAGTATGCAATATCCACACCAAATACGTTTATTAGATATGGTCGTCCGGAGCAGCTTATACGTAGCCAGCTGCCGCAAGTAAAAAAAATCTCGCCAATTTATGAAAATGCGTTGAACAAATTAATTCCCTTTGCAATTAAAGTGAAAAATATTTGCGCGTTCCTACAGCCAGCTAACGCTGAGCATCACCTTTTAAATCCAACGTTGCTTGACGAGCTCATATTGAAGCTTCCCATGAGTAAGCGTATCGATTAGGGTAGGTATGCCGCTTCCGTACAATCTCGTCCTACAGTGACGCATTTCAGTGAGTGGCTCACTTTGCTAGGCAATGTAATTTGCACCGTACATGATGAAAGTCAAGTTGTCACTCGAGAGCCGAACCGGCCGGTGATTCTTTATGTTGACGAAAAACAACATACGCAGAAATGTGCAATATGCCAGGGTCAACACAAAGTACCCGATTGTAGACGTTTGATCGACAAAACAGTTCCTGGTAGGTGGACAGAAGTAAAGGCACGGCACCTATGTTTGGCTTGCTTAAATACCGGTCATAATACACGCAACTGCAGTCAACGAAAGGAGTGTGCCGTAGATGGATGCAAATGTGTTCACACCATTTGCCGCACGAAGCCCGATCACAAAGTCCGCAAGCACCGATACCCGTAAACAACTATAATCAAGCTACCGAATCTCAGCCATCGTCAAAGCCGACACAATTCGAACATACACAACAGTCGTTCACAGTACTAAACTGCGCAGCAAACGTCACAGAGAGAAAATTGCTATTCCGTATTCTACCCGTCACGCTCTACGGTAAACATCGCCACATTGACACCTATGCCTTACTATGCTCGACGAGACACTCGCAAAGGGACTCGAGTTACGCGGTCGTCCGAACCATCTCAACGTCCAATGGTTTGGAGGTCATACAGAGCGAGGGCCCGCCACCTTGGTTGACCTTTTCATCAGTGGTGCCGGCATGAAAAGCAACAAGTAATGTATACGCCGTCAAAAACCTACAATTACCTTCGCAAAGCCTGAGTAACTATGACCTAATATGCGATAATAAACTTTTGCAGCATTTGCCAGTGCAGCCCCAGTCGGGGGTGGTACCCAGACTACTCATCGGAATCTACAATTGCCATTTGGGCTTGGCGCCCGCAACCATTGCAATAAGGGAGAATTGCCCATTCGCCGCCAACACAGAACTAGGGTGGGTAGTGTTCGGCGCAACTACCGAAGATCTACTAACGCCAAATTTATGCCTTTTTACCAATGCATCTCTGGACATAAAGATGCACAACATGGTCGCCGAGTTCTTTCAAGCCGAAAGCTTTGGTGTGAGATCCGCTCCACCACTTGTGAGTAGGGACGATGTCCGCGCAAGGGCAATCTTAAAGTCAACAACGTCTAGAGTCGGTCCAAGGTTCCAGACCGGTCTCCTATGGGAACGAGACGACATTCAACTAACCGAGAGTTATAACATGGCACTTAGAAGACTAGCGAGCGTAGAGAGGCGTATGACACGCGACGTAAACTTTGCAGAAAACTATAAACGTATGATAGACTCATATGTTGAGAAGGGTTATGCCCGCAAACTAGCACAGACAGAGGTGTCCTCCACTACGCCACGTACATGGTATCTACCACATTTCGGGGTAGTCAACCCCAACAAGCCAACTAAGCTGCGTATCGTTTTCGATGCTGCCGCTGAGGTCCAAGGTGTATCTCTGAATCACCACCTGCTTAAAGGCCCACAGGAGTACAGACCGCTGCCATCAATAATTCTCCACTTCCGCGAAGGCGCAGTAGGGGTGTGCGGTGACATCAAAGAGATGTTTCCCCAAGTCCTTATCCGCCCCGAAGACAGGTGTGCTCAGCGATTTCTGTGGCGAAGTGGAGATGCAACAAGGCAAGCAGACATTTATGAAATGTGCGTTATGACGTTTGGAGCTGCTAGCTCCCCTTGTGCGGCCCATTATGTCAAAGCACAAAACGCTTTGAAAGACAAAAGCGATGATCGCACCACTGCACGAGCAATGAAGGGTATTGTGAACTACCACTACGTCGACGATTTTGTCGACAGCTTCAACACAGCAGAAGAAACTATCGCCGTCACATCTCAAGTAATTGCGATACACCGGATGCAGGCTTCGAGTTACGCAATTTCGTATCGAATTCTGCACACGTATTTAATGCTTTGGACGGAACTTATGTCGCCAAATATTTAGACACTAAAGAAGGCACGACAGCGGAGAGAGTCCTCGGCCTATCCTAGGATCCGGCAACAGATTGCTTCTGTTTCAACTTAAAATTTAACAAAGTCAGCGACGCCGTGTTGTGAGGTGACAGATGCCCTACCAAAAGAGTGTTGCTTAGTGTTGTAATGTCGATATTCGACCCGCTAGGTTTCTTGTCTCATTTTGTCATTGGCGCTAAGCTATTTATGCGTGAGGTTTGGCGACACGAAGCAAGCTGGGACGAACCAGTTAACGGCAGTATCGCAGAATTATGGGAAAAATGGCGCAGGCAACTATCGAACCTAAAGCATTTCGCCTTACCAAGATTTTACTTCGGCCAAGGTCAGCCCGATAAATTGCAGCTACACATCTTAGCACACGCCAGCGAGAACGCCTTCGCCGCTGTCGCATATTGGAGAGCTACGAACCGCCAGGGGGAAATTCAAGTAACTTTAATATGCGCAAAGTCCAAATGCGCCCTATTAAAGCCGCTAACTTACCGCGCCTAGAGTTGCAAGCATCTGTTTTAGCCTCTCGCCTTATGCAAACTATGAGCGAAGAATATACAGTCAAAGTCGATAACTGCTTCCTTTGGAGTGACTCAAAGACAGTTGTCAAATGGATACGCAATTAAAATAGAAAATACAAGCCGTTTGTTCAGCACAGGGTTGCTGAAATTCTAAATGCCACGAATGTAACCCAGGGGAAAAGATATGGCCTTTTGAAGATGTCACCGCCATCGAACATGATGATCCTGACGATGAGCTCCGTCCGCAAATATTCCTTGACCATCGTAAGTAGTGATTTCATTAATTTTAAGCGCTTCTCGTCTCTTCATAGGTTGGTCAGAACCACAGCCTGGGTAATTTTGTTCACAAATTTATATCGCCGCAACATTCAAATATTGAAACCTTATGGTTTGACCGCCAGTGACCTTGAAGTAGCAACACGTTTTCTGTGCAGAATTACACAAGGTGAAGCCTTTGCTATGGAAATTCAGCAAATCCGTAACAAGCACGTCATATGCCAACGAAGTCCATTGGTCCACGAAGAAGGTGTCCTACGAGTGCGTGGCTGTATCGACGCTGCAAGCTGTCTTCCAATTGACGCAAGACATCCGATCATTTTGCCATCAACGCACGGCCTCTCGAACTTAGTAGTTGCACATCACCATGCACGTATGGGTCATCAAAATACCGAAGCCACAATTTGCTCGATTCGACGCATTTACTGGATTCCTCGCCATGTCATCGCCAAATGTCAGCCTTCGTAAGACAGTTCCGATACCTCCGCTTATGGGACCACTACCCGTCGAAAGAGTCACACCCTACGTAAGACCGTTCGCATATACTGGATAGGATTATTTTGGCCCGTTGAATGTGACAGTACAAAGAAGCACAGAGAAAAGGTGGATGGCGCTCTTTACATGCCTCACCGTACGCGCGGTTCACCTCGAAATAGCGCACGACCTTAGTACTGACTCTTGCGTCCTTGCCATCCGAAATTTTGTAAACCGTCGCGGTGTGCCTATAAGATTGCGATCCGACAACGGCAAGAACTTTGTAAGAGTCAACAACGAAGCAAAGCGGTTCAAAGAAGTTTTTGACTGTGAACGCTTACAATCTGAACTGTCTAACAAGGGTTTAGAGTGGATATTCAACTCGCCATTCAATCCAGCCGAAGGTGGAGCATGGGAACGTATGGTCCAATGCGTCAAACCAGTTCTACGCCAAACGCTCATAGAGGTCGCTCCAAAGGAACACACTCTTAATTGTTTCCTGATTGAGGCGGAGAATGTGGTAAACTCCCGGCCACTTACCCACTTGCCGATCGATGTCAAGCAGCCATTTACGCCTAATGATTTTCTGCTGGGATCACCTAATACTGCCAATACGCCCGGAACAGAAGATGATGTGACCAGCACTTATGCCATACGCCAGCTGTGGCGCTTAGCTCGTCAAATGAGAGACCACTTTTGGAAAAGGTGGATAGTGGAGTAGCTTCCTACACTCACGCGCCGCGTAAATTGGTGCCAACGAACAATGCCATTGAAAAGGGGTGACCTAGTATTCGTATGCGATCCCAACGTACCGCGAAGGGAATGGTATCGAGGCGTGGTAGAGGAGGTATATCCAGGACGCGATGGAGAGGTTCGACAAGCTGACGTCAAAACTACTACAGGAGCAAAGCGGGGGCAGTGTCTAAACTGGCCGTTCTGGATGTTAGTGTTGGTGAATCGGATTAATTCACGGGGGTGGGAATGTCGCAGAACGCCCATTTACCTTATGTTGTAAATTTCTTTATTACTATTTCATAACATTTCATTTTGAACTCATTTATCTTGTATTTCATAATTGTCATATCACTTATGTATTTAATGCTTCTGAAATTTGAATTTTCCTTTATATGTACATACACATATGTATTTTATTTGAATTCTATTTTAACATATATGCAACTACATGCCGTTAGGCAATTGCTCCGTTTGCTTTATGTGGCAGGCATTCAGTCGTTTGCCAGCATTCGGAGAAACAATATTAGAATAAACCATTCCATTCTATTCCTAAGATTTGTACCAATTAAGAGCCTTTTATTTAATTGATAGAGAAAAGGAATGCGTTAAATCTGCTAAGTCCAGGCAATTGACTACACATGGATAACCCTAATTATATTACCTTCCATCTCTTTGGGGACATAAAGCATCAAACGCCTTTCCATGCTTTTCTTGAATACTTAAACATCAACGAGCTCAAAATTTTCAGCCGGTCCATTTTCCAACTGAGATCTCAGCAATTTGATCGTTTCATCTCTTCTCTGAGTTATTTGTAGGTTAAAATCTATCTCTTCCATCCCCTCTAACTCCACTACGCAACATCTACTAAAAGCATCCACATGAGCCATAGAGGTCGCTGCTCGATGTTTCACGTTATAAATATACTTTTCAAACGTAAAAACCCATCTTGCTATCCTAGAATTAACTTGCTTTTTATCCAAAGCCAAAGCCAAAGCATTACAATCCATGACTATAGTAAAAGCAATCCCCTTAAGCTGCGTTCTAAACCGTTCTTAAGCATAAACAGTTGCTAGAGTATCCAACTCGAAGCTGTGTAACTTCGATTCACTTTCGGAGGCAGTTTTAGAAAATTAAGATACCGGATGAAACTTGCCGCCCTCTGGTTTTTGTGAAAGAATTGCGCTAAACCATAGTTTACTAGTATCCGTATGCAGCTGTTTCTTTAACCGGACTGTATAATGATAAAATTGGGGCGGAAGCTAGGAATCCCTTAGTTCTTCGAAAGCCTCTGTACATGCAGGCATAAACTTAAATACCGCATTTTTCTTAAGGAGGGACGTCAGGGGTCTAGCAATTGAAGAAACAGACCGAACAAATCTTCTAAAGAATGAAAACAAGGCTAGGCATATTTGCACTTCCTTGGAGCTTCGGGGCTGTGAAAAACACCGGATGGCTCCAATATGCATTGGTTGATGCCGAATACCAGTTCTATTTACCATGTAACCTAAAAATTTGTAAAGATGTAATATTGTTAATTTATTTAGACGGATGTGTCGCAATTCGGTTGATTTTAATAAAACTACGTGTTGTCGTTTTTGATGTCAAACCGGAAGTCCTCCCATCTTTATTTTTCTCTAGTCTAGTGTTGCCATGATTTACATAAGTTGTTTATATTTACAGAGTTGCCATATGTTTGACTTAAACTATTTTATACAAACTAACCTTAGGCTTCGTTTACAGCTCGGCCAATCTGACAAAGATCGGCCTCGATCATATATATAATAGCTCGTATAACTAGCTAACCTCTAAGGGATCCTGCTCTTCATCTTCCCGCTCGACGGAATCATCACTATCCAACCACCTTCGAATACGGTGGGCCTCAACTACCCCATCATAAGGAAGTTGGGTTAATTGGCAGTTGTTAATATCACGAATGATATACCGCTCATTTCCCACCACTTTATGCACTACATATGGTCCCTTGTATTGGGGGATAAACTTTTTATAATAAACTCCAGCAGTATTATCTACATTTCTAATTACGACATAATCTCCAACCTCATAACTCTCCTGTTTTTCACTGTCAATGGCTAAACGCTTGGTATCATAATTCTGTCTAGCTTTGATAGCGTCAGAGGCACTCTGGCGTATGGATACCAAATCTCGCCCTACATCAGAGTTCGTCTTCTCCTGAAAGTATTCGGTGAATTCGTCAACAATTGCTCCACGTTGTTCTATGCCAAACAAAAGTCTACTAGGGGTGTCCCGGCAAGTGCTATGAACGGAGTTGTTTAGGGCATACTCCACTTCAAGCAATTTCAAGCACCACTCAGCATGGTTTATGGGGTCAGTCAGTTTTCCTAACATCGCCTTTAGGACTCTATTCACACGCTCGACTTGCCCGTTCGCTTGAGGGGAGGCAACCGCCACTTTTACGTGTTCAATATTTCGCTTAGAGAGGAAACTGCTAAACTCCATAGATGTAAAACATGTTCCTCTATCACTTATAATTCGCCTCGGACGGCTGTAATAATTAAAATATTTTTCTAGGGCAGAGGTAACTTCACGGGTAGTGGTAGAATTGGCTGCATAAAGTTCCACAAACTTGGTGAATAAATCGACGACTACTAGAATATGTTTACGCTTTGAATTAAGAGACGGCAGGGAAGCAAAATGATCGATATGAAGAGTATCGAACGGCAATGGAGTCTTAGGAATAGCATGGAAATTCCTTTCTCTAATGCGTGGAGGTGTAGCATACATCAAGCATTTCAGGCAATTTCTGATAAATTTGTCCACTTTCATTCTGATTTTTGGAAGCCAATAATACAGACTTAGTTTGTTGACAGTCTTGTCAACTGACTGGTGTCCTATTTTTTCATGCATTAACCTAATAATGTTTGATTCCATTTCGCCGGGCACATATAGCAGTTTTTTACCGTCCGGCTTCAATCTATATACTAAACCATGCTAATGTTTCAAGCTCAAAACTATGATATTTGGACTCGGCACTAGAGGCAGTTTTTGAGAAATATGAAATGGGGTGAAATTTGTTATTACCCTGCCGCTGTAACAACACTGCGCCGAACCCTATAGAACTAGCATCACAGTGGAGTTCAGTCCCTTTTCCACGATTATATATTGCTAGGACCGGTGCTTCGGTCAACCGGTATTTTAACTCGTTAAAAGCACTGAGACAAGTCTCGTTAAAATCAAAAGTAGTCTGTCGCTTGAGTAAATTTTGCAATTGTTTGGCTATCTGAGAGAACGATGGTACAAAACGTTGGAAGTAGGAGAATAACCCTATGCTGTACTGTAACTGCTTTTGGTTTGTGGGTATTGGAAAATTTGGGTCGTATTCCTGAATTACTCACTTCATACCCTAAATAGTTAGTCTATTTCCCTATATGCAAACTTTGATTTATCTAGATTAAGTTTCAGTCCACTTTTTGAAAGCCGCTGTAGTACAATCTTGAGTAAGGCCTTGTGTTCTTCTAGCCCTCTCGTTACTACTACAATATCATCCATATATATAATTATCTTTCTTTCCTCGATCAAATCGCGAAATATATTATTAATAAAGTGCTGGAATACGGCAGGAGCATTCTTCAAACCAAACGGCATTTTTAGGTACTCATACTGACCGTTAGGAGTTACGAAAGAAGTGTACGGAATTGATTCGGGTGACATTTGTACTTGATGAAACCCACTCTTTAAGTCTAGAATAGAAAATATCTCTTTACCTTCTAGGAATTCAATACAGTCGTCAATCAGTGGTAGAGGGTATATATCTCGGACGGTTATTTTATTCAGGGCCCTATAGTCAATGCACATACGAATCTTTCTATTTTTCTTCCGTACTAGCACGATTGCAGAGGCATATGGTGAGTTACTGGGTCTGATTACCGCCTCCTTTGCAATTCGTCTACTATGGATTGTACGTCACCCCGATCTAAATAGGAAAGGCACCGTGGAGGGCAATGAAACGGCACATCAGTCGTCAAGTGTATCTTCATTTCATACATAAAGGATTCAACTTTAATATCTGTATTTAGATAAGTATGTTCTATCAGCTTATTTATGTCTGAGTGGTATTCTCTAGGCAATTTGGGATCAATATCAAGGCAATTTTTATCTATACTTGCATCAATGCAGAAAATGTCAGGAACAGCAGCGGCACTAGGAGTGGCAGATTCACGTCGGTATTTTACGGCACTATCGCGGCGTTTTGGTATATTAATACTCAAGTCAGCGATGACGCCATCAGCTTTAAGGGCACTTACAGTCTCTAGACACTTATTTAAATATATCTTGTCATTGCGAATAGTTTTCAAAAATTTTCCATCTATAGCAGCTAATTTTATGTTAAATAGTTTCAAGAAATCTCGTCTCAAAATAACTGGCAAAGACATACAATGATCGGCAAGTACTTTTAATTCAAGAATGTTTACTTTATTTTTGAAAAAAATTTTACATTTGATTATTTCAAAAATTGTTAACGGGTTTCCGCCTATACCTCTATATGTAGTAATGGGGTTCGTCCTTGTTTTTCTAAGAAGTTGTTTTGGGACGTTCGAGACTCGTATGAAACTAACCGGGCTACCGGTGTCAAAGAGAGAAAGAGTAATATTAGAAACTAATTCACTAAATAACTTAAACTCTATTCTTACGTAATTGTACTCTCCTACGGTCTCTGCATCATCCTCGTCCGGCATCGTAGTCTCCAATGCAGCCACGTTCTCTTTCCTCTTCAACACCTTTCTGGGATTAGGACAAGCCTGATGGTCATGGCCCATCCGCCAGCAACGGAAACATGACCCTTCCGGCCGCAACGGGTACGGGCAGTTAGGTTTTATATGCCCGCTTTGAGAGCAGTTGAAGCATAGTGTTTTTTGTTCGGTTTTCTGCTTTACTGTCGTCGGTGGCTTCTGCTCTACTTTTGTAGCAAAGTACTTATTTTGGTATCGGCTGATGATTTGTTTTAGCTCTTCGATGTTTCTTGCCGAAAGAAGTAAATGCGAGTTTGGGACACTATTCCCAATTCCGTCAATTATGAAGTCAAACACCTCCTGCTCTGAGATAGTTGCTCTTTTAGCGAGTGCCTTTATTGATAAGACATAACAATGCATAGACTCTGCATTCTTCTTCCACCGTCGCTGGCTAAGCATCTTGTAAATTTCTAGCCTGGTCACTGCCAAGTCAAATTCTTTTATTAGTGCTTCTTTTAGTGAATAATAATTTAATGCAGTTATTGTTGAAAGAAACACACGAGCCGTACCGGTTAAAGAGCGTCGCAAGGCAAGAAGTTTAAAATTTTCGTCAGCTCCAGTGGACTGCATGATCTTTTCGAAGTCCCTGATGAAATGTCTGACAGGGTAGGCGACATCATCACCATTAAATTTTGGCAGTGCGTGTTCGATGTCACCGAAGTCAAGCCTTCGATAAGATTTTGTCATAGATCGAGTTTCTAGCTCATCAATTTGCTGCATGAGCTTCAACATCTCTAGTCTCTTTTGAAGTGCTAGTACTTCTTGGTCTAGGCCGGCAAGACGAGGAACGGCAATGGCGGCAGCAAGGTTAGCAAAATCAGTATCGGCAGCAACGCTAACATAATCAGCGGCGGCAGCAGCGTTAATAGAATCAAAGGCGGCAGTAACGTTAGCAGAATCAGTGACGACATTTGTAAAAGCGGCAGCGGCAGATGAAGTGGTTAGACTTGTGGCAGCGGCAGAAGAAAAGGTTACATTTGTAGCAGGGTGACCACTCGTATTAGTAGCAGCACCTATAGTATCGGCATGGTTTACGACGGCAATAGCAGTTGCTGGCACGGCAGTATCTTTCCCAGTTATGTTCGCAGTGATATTTGTATCGGCATCATAGTTGCCCACGTCTGAGGCACCATCAGCATTAGGAGCCAAATTTGCATCGTCGGCACTAGAATAATTTTCAGCAGCGGAGTTGCTACGTCCGCCCACTAAATTTTGCAATAAATGTCGTAACTGGGCCATGACAGCAGTTGGTGGAAATTCCACATGGGCATTTTGAAGTGCATCAATTATTTCTTGGCGCGGATTTACCATCTTTGTAGAATTTTTCAAAATTTTAGTGAGAATGGGTTTACCCCGCACCTGAAGTTGTAAAGATGTAATATTGTTAATTTATTTAGACGGATGTGTCGCAATTCGGTTGATTTTAATAAAACTACGTGTTGTCGTTTTTGATGTCAAACCGGAAGTCCTCCCATCTTTATTTTTCTCTAGTCTAGTGTTGCCATAATTTACATAAATTGTTTATATTTACAGAGTTGCCATATGTTTGACTTAAACTATTTTATACACACTAACCTTAGGCTACGTTTACAAATTCAATTTCAAAAAACCCGAATTTACATTTCTTTATTTTCAACTCTAACCCTTATTTACGTAATCTTGGCAAATCTGCGCTTAGTATTTCAATATGAGACTCAAAATCCTTCGTCGCTATTGTTATATCATCTATAAATACAACTATTTTCCGGGAGAATATCAAGTATTTTAAAATTTCACAAAAAAAGCTGGTGCGTTTTTCTACCCACATGGCATGCGGGTATACTCATACTGACCCCCTGGTGTCACAAGAGAGGTGTATTTTATCGACTCTTCATCCATCTTAGCATGATGAAACCCATTTTTCAAATCTAGCGCTGTAAAATATATTTTTCCCTCCAGATATTCAATACAATCCTCAACCTCCTCGACTTCGTGGTTTTCCCTACGAACGTTTTTACTTGGGATTTTATCCCGCTGCGAGCTGAAGATATCAAAGTACTTACCCTTTTCCCCATTACTTTATCTAAATTTTCATATAACTTCATTCCATACTCTTAACCATTCTCATCATCGCAAAGTTGTCGTAGTTTCGCGATCGTGGTTGTTCTGGGAAAATCTATTCCCGCCCTTGTGAGTACCTCCATGAGGTTTTCCCTTATGTTGTAATTTTCGTTCATTCCGTAAAATTTTCCGGTTTCCCTATTGATCAAACTGTTTTGGGCAACTATTTGTTGGCGACTCTTCACTTCATTCGTTTTACCGGAAGTGGCCATTTCCCTTTCTTCTTATTTCTTCACTTTTTCGTTGCCACTCTACAGTATGTGCAATGTCCAAAAGGGGTTGCCATACCCATGACTTTATATCATGTTCACAACTGTCTTACAATATTGTGACGAATTCGATGATTCCTTTATTATCAATCCGATCACTATAAAGTCAAATAAACACACGCATAGATAATGTAAGCTGGTTTTATTTCCTAGTAATAAACGCAATACAAATTTAAGAGTTTGGTAACTTCGCAGTAGTTCACTATTGAACGCTTGAAAATAAACTGATCAACCTGCCGTGCTTGGTCACCGCCTTATATAGTCCAACAGGGTGCTTGCCTACGCACCGAGAACTTTCTTGGTTGTTCGTTTTTGTGGTCTGGAAGGGTCGGTGTTATTTATTGGCTCTCCTTTGCATCGTATTCGCAAACACTCGCGCCATCTCTCTTCCTCTTCCTAGTTACACGCTTGCATGCATAAGCCTAGCCATCGTTATCTCAGTTGTGTTTAACTAGTGGGGAGAGTTAGAGATGGTACATGCTTGCGAATAATCACCACACTGCCCTACACCTAAGTCTGATCGTCCCGATCAGACACATTGCCGGAACCAAACGTAGCTAGCCTTTCCAAATGGACCACCTTCATCTTATTCCTTGGCCTTCCCATAGTTTGTATGCAATATAGTACATCGCTGATCCGTTTTATGACTTTGTATGGGTCTTCCCAGTTACCTTGTAGTTTTGGGGACAAACCTTTCTTACGCTGTGAGTTGTATAGCAGCACTAAATCTCCTTCTATAAAACCTTCCGAATTCATTGCTTTGTCGTACCTGGCCTTCATCTTATCGCTCATGATCTTAGTCCGTTGTCTCACAAGGTCGTGAATTTCTCTCATTTCTTCTTCCAATACGCTAGTAGATTTCCGAGCATTTACTCCTGCATCAGCGTTTATCCCAAACTTCAAGTCAGCTGGCAATCGAAGATCATTCCCGAAAATTACCTTTGCAGGAGTCCGACCAGTTGTTTCATGTACTGCAGAGCGATATGCCATTAGGAATAAGGAGATGTGAGTATCCCAATCCTTCTGGAACTTATCCACTACTTTCCTCAGGTGCTCTTCCAAGGTTCTATTGAATCGTTCCACCATGCCATCTGACTGAGGATGCAGTGCAGTTGTTCGAGTTTTCCGAATGTCCAATGTCTTGCACATTTCCTGGAACACAGCTGATTCGAAATTTCGGCCTTGGTCAGAATGTATCTCCATCGGTGCACCAAACCTAGGTACCCAATTGTTAGTAAACACTTCTGCTATGGTTTCTGCCTCCTGATTTGGAATAGGGTACACTTCTGGCCATTTGCTGAAATAGTCCATAACTACCAGTACATATTTGTTTCCGAGTTTGCTAGTAGGAAATGGACCAGCTACATCCATGGCTATCCTCTCAAATGGTGCACCTGAGTTATACTGTTTCATTTGGCCATGGCTCCTTGATTTCGGTCCTTTAGCTTTGATCCATACTTCACAATTGGCAATCCACTCCGCGACCGATTGACGGCAACCAACCCAATAGAATCTTTGTTTGACTTTTTCCAAGGTCTTGGTGACTCCAAGATGACCTCCGCTTGGACCGTTATGTAATTCATTGAGTACATCAGGGATTTTCTTCCTTGGGACGACTATCAGCTTTCGAACACATTGACCATCCTCACTCTCCCATATTCGATGCAAACAACCGGATGCTAATTGCAAACTATTCCACTGCGGCCAATATGACTTGGCAACACGACTTTCTGCTGACATCTCCTCTCTTGATGGTCGCTCGTTTCGTTCGATTTCTTGCATTACACGTGTAAGATCTGGATCTTCGTGCTGACACCTCCTTAATTGATCCATGTTCCATTTGTCCGTAGATGTTATAGTCACGAGCCGCACATCTATAATGTCTTCCTTGGCCTCAACTTTCGAACAATGCTTGCATTCCAAGTTACATGGTCTTCTGTTATGGTTTACTTTCAATTGATAGTCATTTTTATTTGGTTCAATGCGGTTGGTTGGGTGACAGTTTTGATTCACCGGTTTGACGTTTAGCTACGGGAAAGTGCGTGATTTTTGCTGAAGTGGCAGCACAAATATTCCCATAGAATGGAAAAGGCACCAATAACGGAACTTTTAATTTTCAGACAAACAAGTGTTTGGTGTGTTCTTGGTGTGCCTAGAGTTAAATTGCGGGTAACCCAGGGCGCCCGAAAGTGTCAGACAAAAGGGAAATGGGCAATTGGCATCAAAAAGGGTTTTTTCTTTTGTAGGATGAATTCAAAGTATTTATGTTGGTAAAAGTGCACGAGTACAAAGTATGTACGGAATAAACAATGCCGTTTTTGTAATGCAATATCTCGAAAACGAAAAACCAACACATTGCCAAAACCACCAAAGTGAAAGAGACGCCTCCAAAAGTGCCAAATTGCCCAGGGTGGGAGACACATGGAATCCTGTCCTGATCCCTGACTTTAACACGGCTGACATCAAAGTTTCAACCGAACGCGAGTAAAACTAGGTATATTGCCAGAATACATTTTAGCAGCAAATGGCAATCCATTATTAGTCAACTTGTAAAGTATGGTATAATTAGACTTGAATGAGTTTAAAGCTGCAGTGATTTGTTGCTATGTGCTTCATTAGCGAAACCAGTAGATCGGAATATTATTGTCAATGGCTAGGTCGGATGGGGAGCTCCAGGTGTCTCCTATTCCAAACCCAGTAACGTGGGGTCCCGCGGACCACCAAGTGAACACACCAAACGCATGGTCTAGAACCTTCTTATTTTGCGCGCCAACGAAAGCGTGCCTTCAGGGCTCGGACTTGATCAAAATTGCAGTAATTTTAATACCTACTGCACTTTACCAAAATCTACTACGCTTTATGCTCCCTAGTGCCATAATCTGACTTATTTTGATAAGGTATGCTTTTTCTTAAATTTAAACTCTTCTATGAAGTAATTCAACAGTACAAACATTCTTGCATTTTATTTTGTTCCACAGAAAAAAAAAAATTTACCATCAATAAAAATAGCGTAATTACAGTACTTTGTGTTTTAAGTAATTCCTACCGTGCGATGCTCATTAAATCAACTATGAAAAAGCAAAGTCATGTCTTCAACGTTAGTTTCAATAATATATATTATCCTTTTTTTGTTTTGAGCCCTGATGGCAACCACCAACCCGAGTGGCAACAATCATGCCACGTCAGGCTGGGTAGCGGAACTTTTCCATTGCGCAGTCGCCGTTGCTTGAAGATTTCGGCATAACGGCGTCGCCATCATTTAAAACGATTAAAAACGTATGAGTCCTCTGCTGTGAACGGTCGCCACAGTAAAAAAATTTTCCGTGTTGTGTTAGTTGGTTGCGGAACCATGAAAAGAATAAATCAAACGGTGCTGTGAAACAGAAGAAAAGAAGTTAGAAAATTTTCGTTGCAATGCTGTGTGAAAGCGACGAAAACGCAGCATAAAATTGATAAACTAAAAAAGATAAATAAAGTAACTGAGTGGAAAAAGTGTTGTGTGGTCTCGCCTTTTTTTAATGCAGCAATTATACAAAAATATCACAATTGTGTGCAACGAAAATAAGAAAAAATTAATCATTCATAACAGGGCAAAAGTGTAAAAAGCATACATACGTTAGTATGAAAAGTGTCGAGTACCTTAATCTGTTCGCTTTTATTTATTTATTTATTCAATTATAATCTAGGACAAATTAAAATTCCTTACAGACTATTTACAAATACTATATTGACTATGAAACATTTACCACTACTTAAACTAGCTCATTTAACAGCTGTTTAAACTTTATTTTATTTAAAGAAAAATCAATATAATCGGAGCTAAGTAAAAAGTTAAATTCCCTCATAGCCCTAGCAATTGGTGAATTGGATGCATAAATCGTTCCAACCCTATCCAAAGAGAAGAAATCATGACTACGAAGTGTCCGAGATGGAACATTGAAACGTATACGTCCTAAAAGAAATGGGGAGTCAATGGCCCCTCTTATAATCTCATAAACAAATGTCATTGCTAAGATAGACCTTCTACTGTTTAGGGATTTCAGACTTATCAAGAGAAATCTAGCGCTGTACGATGGTATCGGGTCCTGAAAATGCAAAGACCGCAGAGCGAATCGAAGAAACTTTTTTTGTATACTCTCTAGTCGTTGTATATGGTAGGGCCTCCAAATGAAGGCACCATATTCTAGCCTAGAACGTAAAAGTGAAGTAAAAAGTAACTTTAGTGTATATGGATCAGTGAAATCCGTACTGAAGCGGCGAATAAACGCAAGCATTGAATAAGACTTTGCAATGACGTAATTAAGATGGCTGTTAAAAAGAAACTTGGCATCAAACACTACCCCAAGATCAGAAATTTCACCAACAGCGCTCAGCATAGAGTCACCAACATGATACGCGGCAGGAATTTGATTTCGGGACTTAGACAACGATACACTATAACATTTGCTAATATTTAGATGCAAATGATTCCTATTACACCAGTCTATAACATTGTTAAGATCCGACTGGAGCCTAACAGTGTCTGAGTGACTCGTGACTGTTTTAAAAATTTTCAAGTCATCCGCATACAATAGAAAATTAGAGTACTTGAAGCAGTGAATTATGTCATTAATAAAAATTACAAATAAAAGAGGACCCAGCACACTCCCCTGGGGAACACCAGAAGTTGCAGTAAACGACCGTTGGCAGGTACCATCCACTACAACTACACATCTTCGTTCGGCCAAATATGACTTCATCCAAGACAGCATGCTAGAATGAAAGCCAAGACTACCTAGTTTAGAAATTAATAGCGAGTGGTTGACCCTGTCAAAGGCCTTCGAAAAATCAGTGTAGATGGTATCCACTTGTGCTTTCGTATTAAATGCGGAAATGCAGAGCTCTGAGAATACTGCAAGGTTGGTTACTGTCGACCTAACAGGCATAAAACCATGCTGGTTAGGGGTAATTAAACTCTTGACTGCAAAGAATATCTTATCATTGACCACAATTTCAAACAATTTTGACATGGTGGACAGTTTGGAAATAGGACGATAGTTAGCAACACTACTTTTATTTCCGCTCTTAAATATCGGGGTAATTGAAGTGACTTTCCAAGCGTTTATGAAATCACCGCACTTAAGCGATTTATTGAAAATTAATAAGATAGGGTAGGCTAATGCCACAATATTTTTAAATAAAAAGGAGCAAAACCCGTCTACGTCCGTTTTTATTGATGACTTGATTACTGATATGCCACGAATGATATCATCAATGGAAAGGGAGAGCTCTCCAAAATTAATTGGGGTATCATTATTTATAACTAGATCTTCACTTGTAATCACCTCAGACTCAAAATTTGAACTGAAGAAATCAGCAAAGAGGTTCGCAGCATCAGTAAGGGAATGTGCAAAAGATTCATTATAAAATACTTGCGACGGGATGCTTGAGCCCGACTTTTTAGACTTGACGTACCGCCAAAAAGATTTTGGATTCAGTTTGATGTCACGCTCAAATTTAACAACATAACTTTTATGAAGTTTCTTACTTAGTGATTTAAACTCACTTGAGTAAAATAAATATTTCACTTTCTTATAAAACTTATAAAACTTATTTCTTAAATTTTTTAGTTTCTTTAAATCTCTTGTATACCAAGGAATTTTGTAGCACTTCTTCCTGCTCCTAGGGATCAGGCTGTTACAAATTTGATTGACATTGTCTTTGAAGAGGTCGAAACACTCGCTTACATGACACCCCGCAAAAACATTATCCCAGTCAAGCATTCCCATTCTATCATTGATAGCGTCAAAATTGCACTTTCTGAAACAATAATTTTGAAGAGGTCTATCTATGTCACCACTTCTAAACTCATAAAACTCCAAATGCAGGACGAGAGGAACATGATGCAAGCCAGGGGACGACAGAGGGTCGAGACATTCCTCAAGAAAAAAGCTTATATTTTCGCTTATAAAAATTAGGTCTAAGATACGCGACAGTTTATTTACGATATCATTAATCTGCGAAAGATTGACACTCAATAAATTATCAACCACATAAGTTTCAGGAAAACTATTAACACTATTAGGATACAAAGTTGGACTCTCACCTACTGTCCCCCAGCTCACATTTCCTAGGTTGAAATCACCTAATATACAATAATTACACCCTGGTTTCTTAGAAATTAGGTCTACAATGTTATCCGTTTGCGCCCTATACAAGCAGTCTGTGCTAGCAGGTGGAATGTAGGATGCGCATATAAAAACTGTCGACGAACCATTTACGCACACACATAGTTGATCTAGCAATGAGTTCCCATTCTGCAACAAATGAAGCGACGAGCGATACTTTCGCTGAACAGCTATTAAGATGCCACCTCCCGATCTTTTCTATAAACATGGTAGATATTTGGATCAAAAAATTCGTTGTCGAAGAAGGCATCATTTAGCCAGGTCTCGGTGAAAACGAATATATCGTAGCTCATGTGTGAACTAAACTCATACAAGGCCTTCGATTTAGTTCTAAGACCAGAAGCATTTTCATAATAAATGTTAAGCGGCCTAGCGTGGGCTTCGATGTTTACAGACGCAGCTATGGAACTTGTTGAGCTGCCCTCCTCTTCGGAAAAAAACAGAACGGCCGAAGTATTACATTGACTGGCCATATATTCGCATCAACTACATTATCATAATATGTCTCCGATACTGCCAGTTTGAAAGTAACTCTTCTCAAATCAGCTAGATTAGTACCGTTTTTGACGAGTTTCACGCATTTCAAATGAATCTTGCTAATACCAGCATGTTTTGAGACATAGTTTAGCATATCATCTTCAGACACACTTGGGTGGAAAGATGAGACGTGCAGCCATTTCAGACCATCCGCTACGCACAGTTCGGAATTATTATTTACTCCATGAACCAGTGGATCTTTTAGATTTTTTCGGGTAGTTTTTACAGCAGATCGAGACCCAGGCTCTTTGTTCACTGCCCGACGTTGTTGCTGTTGCTGCTGATGCACTTGTTGTTCACAGTTCACATTCGGTGTTGGAGTATTTTGGGCAGCCACCTTAGCATAACTATGAGGCAGCGGGCTATTAGTTGGTGCTGCTGAAGCACCGGAAGTGGACGCCAGTTTATTGGACCTTTTTCTTTTACCCTTTTCAGGCCGCTTAGATTGAGCAGTGGTCACTGAAGATGTTGATAGCGCATCACTATCTAGAAGATCACTAGCCATACCTTGGTTACCATAATCGGCAGCACTTACATGTATCAGCGGCAGATTTGTTGTCATATTGGAATAAACAACATTCGTAGCAGCACTAGCTAAACCTGGAACCACGTCAGCAGCGGCAGAGGCAACGGCAGCGACAGCATCATGAGCGCCCAAAGCAAAAGAATGAGCAACCGTAGGAGCCGCATTAGATAAACAGGTCGGAGATGTATTAGCGCTATTACTCAATTCTTTTAATTTGATTGAGTTAAGTCCAAATACTGAGAATAGCTCACCCAAATCATAAACAGCACTTTTCAAATCTCTTACTTCAGCGGAAAGAGCAGTTAAAGCATCGTCTCTAGTTTGTAACTTCGTAGTAAGTATCTTAATTTCAGCTTGTAGATCACCACACTTATTCAATAGTTCAGTGTTGACATCACGAACAGAACACAAAGAGGAAGACACATTAGTACCCACAGCATTGAGTTCATTAGCCACTGAAAGCAGTTCTAATGCATGGACATTGTTATTGTCACATGAGTTATCAATTTTTTCACAGTAACCAACAGATTCGTGAGGGATTTTAAGAGAAGCACTTGCAGTACTTCCACTAGCTAAGTCATTATTTATGCTGATGCTCACTGACGAATTTTCGACAGCGCGAACATCAGGTGCAACGGGGGGTGTTGGCGGGCGAAGAGATGCTCGACGTTCAGCCATACATTTTTTACAAAAAAAAAGACTTACTAGCAGAAAGCAAATAGTCCACATCGGCTTGCGCTAAGCCAACACAAGGCAAATGAAAAATTTCAACGCACTTTTCGCACTGTATTTTTTGATCTTTTAATCGATCAACTTTATGTCCACATAAACAAGGCATTATTAAAAGAGTTATAAATTGTAAGTTAATTCTTTTGAAAATCAAGAGGTATAATCTCTATGTACAACAAATTAGCAACAATTTATGAGCACATATTAGCAGGTTTGTACGAATAAGGCGGAGTAAATAAAAACACGTCCGCACCGCACAAGTACTTAGTTCGATTCGGAGACTTATAGCCATCTGTGTATGTGCGTACGTCGTAGAACCGCTTCTGGTTTTAAGCTTTGAATTAGCAAGGATAAATCTTTGCAGTCCTAGACACGCTAGCAGATAGTACGATAAAACGATTTCTAATATTAGCCGAGCCTAAGGGTCAAGGGAAATCATACCGTGCACAAACGAAATTGCCGACGACAAAGTCATCACATCACATCACTAGGAGTACAGATCACATCATTAGTAGCACATAACGTCAAACTATATCAACTTTATGCAAAAAGCTTTTCAGATCTAAAGCCCTCCACATTTTTCACTTTTTAAACTAAAATAAAATTGAAATAATAACTTGACTGATAGTTTATTTAAATTAATTAAGAACTTAATTGAATTTTAAATGCAAGCGAGCAACGAAAAAAAAAAAAGAGAAACAAATATAATTGCAGCATTTTTTTTAACAACAAAAGCCGCACTAACCTCAGCAACAACAACATAGCACTGACAACAGCAAGGGCCGCCGTATTATAGGCCCGCCGCACTAGCACCCGGTTCGATCACAACAACACCAGCAGTAACATCAGCGAGGGCCGCTGTAATATAGGCCCGCCACACTAGCAGTAACAACAACAACATAACCAGCAGCGCCCCACCAACGGCCTACTGCAACAAATGGGTGAGACCAAACCTTAACGTTAGTGCCAATGTAAAAAAAAAAAAAGAAAAAAATTAAAAATTTTAGCAATCAAACTAGACGTTAATCTGGCATAAGAAAATATTTTTTTTCATAAGCAAAATTAAATTAAAATGTTACTACCGGTGCCAATACAATAGGTTTGTTTATTCTATGTGTGTATTATGTTCTAGCTTATGGCAGGTAGAGGTAACTCATAAAATTGTGTTGCATGATACATTTTCTTGCTGTGGATTGCTCTAGCTTTTGTTGCATCGGTATGCTCAGGATAAGGTTGGAGCAGTCTGTATCACAACCTTATCCAGTTTTCTTTTGTGGAGCACGCTAAAGCAGAAAAGATTTGACAATTGTCAGAAGCAAAATTGTAGCCTGAGAATTGAAAATCGGAATAATTAGTACACACAAAAAAAAAGGGGAGAAGAAAAATTCCAACTGCAAATAAAGTGAACCAGTTTCGTCTCATGTATGCGCGGACTTTAGCCAAATTTACTGTTGCAATTTGCCGAGGTTCGTTTGTATTGACAAATTCGTGAAAAGTCTGCTTTGATAGGCTCCCAAATTGCTCTATATTTTTTTTTCTCAGCTGCTCTAATCTGCTCTGTCCGCTATACTATTTTGTTCGGGTTCAATAAACAGACCTAATGTTACGTACAATTAAATAAAATATATATGGTGTGAAGGTAGTGTTGCCGGCCTACCACACCGAAGGTCCATGGTTCGAGCCCTGGTACAGGTAACATCAAAAGTGATTTGAAAAAAGTTTTTCAAAACGGGGTCGCCCCTCGGCAGTGGTTTGGCAAACTCTCCGAGTGTATTTCTGCCATGACAGGCTTCTAAGCAAAAATTCGTCTCCTTTGTAGATGCCGTTCGGAGTCGGCAAAAAACTGTAGGTCCCACCAATTTGTAGGGAAAATTCAAATCGGCACACCACAAATTGGAAGAGAAGCTTGGCGCAAAAATCTCTTAGGAGGTTTATGATGATATACCTGTTGTATATCGCGCCATAGAGAGAGAGAAAGAAAAAAAAAAGGAAAAAAAAAAAGTTTGTGTCAAACAAAGATTTAAATAACGATGGTTCTAATAAGATAAAGTATTAAACTGTCAAACAAAAGGGGGCGAAACGATTAGATACTTAGAAATAGAAATAAGGTCAGGTAGTTAAGATACAACTAGATACAAAAAGCGTAACTACTTAAAATAAATAATGGATTTTTTTTGATAAAACTAATAACAAATAATAATCAATAAAGAAAGTTATTCCAACAAAATATTAATTACATAAAATTAAAATAACTTAAAATAAAAATAAAATAAAATCACATATACAAGAAAATAAAATAATGAAACAAGGCCACTAAAGAAATAATTAATGCGATAAACCAAAATAAAGATAAATCGAATAAATAAAATAAAGCTTAGTAATTACAAATAATATTAGTAGATACATAAATAGTAAAGCAAATAAATAAGTTTAGCTGTATGTCTGGATAAGCACAATAGAGATTTTTTCTTGTTCCGTTGTTTTTTTTGATTAGTTTTAATAGTTTCTATAGAGTTTAATTCTAACCTAAATACCTAGTATTTGATTTAAACCTAAATACCCGGATATTTAAACTATATATATATACCTAAATGCATTTTCTTTTACCTTTTTTTGTTGCACCCTAATGTGGGAAAAGCTAATTTAAAATAGCCAAAATAGGGCTGAATTTAAAATACCTTGTTATAAGTTAAGCAAAACAATGAATTATAAATAAATGTTAATTAAAATGGGAATGCTGACTATTCTCTTTAACTAGAAGGCATGTAGGACTATTAGGTAAGGGGCCATCGGGATTCGGGTTGGTGCACCGATGGCCATGGATGAGGGTGGGTCAGCACCAGGGCGTCGCAACAACACCCGCGACGCCCCCTTATATTGTTCGGCCCTTTATTGTTTTTATTTTTATATTTCAACTTTTGGTAACCGGTCATTTCCGGTTCGGTTTTCAATATTCATTTTCATTCTTTTTTGTCGTTAATTTTAATGAGTTTGCTTTTTTTTTGGTCGTTAATTTTCGGTTAATTTTGAATTTTGGTTTCTATTTTAAATATTGTGTTTGCCCGTTTCTTTTAAATTTTAAGTCGAGTTTCCGTTTTTTTTTTTATTTGAGTTTTTAATTTTATGAATGTCAATGGTCTGTCGGTGGCATCCGGGTTTAACCGGATGTTGTTTTATAGACGTTTGCGCGTTTTTTTTTGCGTTTTCCCCCGCGTTTCAAAAGGCATGATTTGACCTTTTTCTGCTTATGGCGCAGGACGATAAGGTTGGCAAGAGCCCACCCCAGCCGACAATGACTAGCCACTGTGCACCATTGAGATCATACCGACCGCCTTCCTTACTGCTCCATTTTGACGTGTTACCATAACACTTCGTGATATTGCATCAGCATTTCCGTGGGTGCTACCTTTGCGATGCTCTATGGAAAAGTCATAACTTTGCAGTCGCTCTATCCGCCGTGCCAACTGACCTTCTGGATTACGGAACTGTAAGAGCCATTTCAACGCTGCATGGTCTGTCCTGACGTGGAATCGCTGCCCATAGAGATCCTTGTGGAAATGCTTAACGCACTCTACCAATGCCAACAGTTCTCTCCGGGCTACACAATAGTTCCTTTCAGACTTCCCAATTGTTCGGCTACAGTATGCAACTACCTTCTCCTGTCCATCAATAATCTGGGACAAAACACCTCCTATAGCATAACCACTCGCATCTGTATCCAGAATAAACTTTGAACCTGGAATTGGATATGCTAACATCGGGGCAGTGCATAGTTGTTCCTTCAATGTTTGAAAAGCCACCTCCTGTTCCTTCTTCCATTCAAATCTCATATTCTTCCTGGTAAGGTCATGGAGACTACTAGCTACGCTGGCAAAATTCGGTACAAATCGGCGATATTACGTGCACAGCCCCAGAAAGCTCCGTAACTCATGCAAATTTCTCGGTCTTGGCCAATCCTTTACGGCTTCGATCTTTTCCCTAGCAGTGCAGATTCCCTCCGTAGTTACCTTGTGACCCAAATAACTTACTTCCTTTTTAAACAAGGAACACTTCATGGGACTTAGTTTCAGACCAGCACCAGCTATTCTTTGGAAAACTTCCTCCAAGTTCTTGAGGTGTTCCTCAAAGCTTTTTCCCAGCACGATGATGTCGTCGAGGTACACCAAACATGTTTGCCAGTGCAATCCTTTTAGTATCTGGTCCATGAGTCTCTCAAAAGTAGCTGGAGCATTGCATAGCCTGAAGGGCATTACCGTAAATTGCCAAAGCCCTTCTCCAACGCTGAAGGCCGTCTTCTCTTTATCTTCATCCTTTACCTCCACTTGCCAGTAGCCGCTTTTCAAGTCCAGTGTGGAAAACCATTTCGTGCTAGATAACGAGTCCAAAGTATCGTCGATTCTTGGCAATGGATAACTGTCCTTCTTCGTTACGTCGTTCAATTTCCGGTAATCCAAACAGAACCTAATTTTTCCATCCTTCTTTTTTACTAGTACTACTGGTGAGCTCCCTGGACTAGCTGATGGTTCGATCACGCCGCTGTCACTCATTTCCTGTATAATTTCTCTTACCACTTGTCGTTTGGCCAATGGAATACTACGAGGAGCTTGGCGGATGGGCCTTGCATCACCAGTATCAGATTGATGCCTCACAACTTTGGTCCGACCTGGTTTGGAACCATCCTTGTCAAATATGCTCGAGTACTTTGATAGAAGTTTCTTTGCCTTTTTCTGATGCTCTTTTTCGACACCTGCCGTCCACGACATGATATCATCTGAAAGATTAATCTTGATGGTGGAATCGTTTTCCTGAAGCTGTTCACAATTGATAACTACCTCGACCTCTTGGCATTGTCCCAATATTGCTCCTTTGGAAAGTTTAATCGGCGATTTGGACTCATTAACTACTCTTACCGGTACACGTCCATCTTGTTTTGTCATGGCCAGGGTTTTTCCTACTAATATGTTCGTCCTTGATTTGTTTGCTGCCTCGACAACCCACAACTTGTTTGTCTCATAATCTCCATCAATCTTTGCCCATATGATTGCTTCCGACTTCGGTGGAATTTGTTGGCTCTCCTCCACAAGCACTCGCTTACTAACGTATTTGTTTTCGTAACCAAAATTAATGGCACATCCATGTTCTGGTAATTCATAATCCTGTTTTGCATGTCGATCTTGATGGCTTGCTAGCTTAAGAAGTCCACACCAACTATGATTTCGTCAACAATATCTGCTACTATAAAATTGTGTAGAACGGCCACGTTCCCAATTGCGATTTCACGTGTTACTTCTCCTAGGACATGGGTGTCCTTACCAGTGGCCGTACGTAACTTTGCTCCATGCAATGGTCTCACCTCCTTGTTGACTAAATCAGATCGAATTATGGAGTGTGATGCGCCTGTATCCACAGTTAGTAAGTGCTCTTTTCCATCCACATATGCAACAACAGTAACATTACTAGCTTTCCTTCCGATCTGTGAAACAGAGATTATGGGGCATTCAGTTGAGGGAGCCAGTCCACGCCCCTTTCGGCTGGCTCGATTTAGTTTAACGACTGATTTGGTTGAGGTGTTTGCTCATCTCCTTCAGCTTTGCGTTTTCGTCCACCTGAATTGCTGGGGTTACTGGAGCCAGTGCCGAAATAACGTGCTATGTGACCTGGTTTTCCGCACTTAAAGCATTTAATGGCACCATCACTTTTTTTCTGCACTCCGTTCAACGCTTCCAAAATTTTGTCTACCCAAGCCGGAGTTTCCACTTCTACGCGATGAGCCTTGTATGCAGGTTTACTCTAAAGCGAGGCTGTTTCCTGCGTCAGAGCATGCGATACCGTTTCAGCGAATGTACGTTTGGGGTTTGCATATGTGGCCCGCTTCGTCTTTACATCGCGTATTCCATTAATACAACTTTGGATTTTTACCCTCTCAGTGTACTCCACGGGTGCGTCCGCATTTGCTAGATGGGCCAACCTCTCGATGTCCGATGCAAATTCCTGCAAAGTCTCATTCGGTTTCTGGGATCGATTCTGTAGCTCTATTTGGTATATCTGCTTTCGATGTTCGCTACCAAAGCGTCTCTCAACTGCACCCATCAATGCTTCATAATTGTTTCGTTCTCCGTCAGGAATAGTCAGCAAAATTTCAGCTGCAGGTCCCTTCAATGCCACGAATAGTGCAGCAACTTTGTCTTCAGTGCCCCAATTATTCACAGCTGCCGTCTTCTCAAACTGTAACTTGAATACCTGGAAAGGAACAGAACCGTCAAAAGATGAGGTTTTTACCTTGGGAATACTAGTTGAAGCAGTTGGACGATTTAGTTGCAATTCCTGGATACGTCCTGTTAAAGCAACCACCTCTTCCAACTGCGAAGACATTTGTGCCACCTGCATGGATATACGCTCCTCATGTGCTTCCAATTTTGACGACATTCGCGACTCCTGCTCTTCCAGTCGAGATGTAATTCGAGATGTAATACGCGTCTCTTGTTCTTCGATTTTAGTCGACATCTGAGTTAATACAGCCAATATCATGTTTGTGTCCACGGTTGCTACTGGATTCGGAGACTCCTTTTTTTCTTCCATTTTTGTCTATGCCTCCTCCACAAGATGAAAGACATGATCATCAACGTTGATTCCTTCTGCTCCAATAGCTTCTCGCAATCGTGACTGTAACTCTGATTTATTGCCTGTAGTGTTTAGTCGGTGTTGTTCCAACTCATTTTTGAGTTGCTGAATCTTTAATTCATTCAGCTTCGCCATGTCCTTGTTATCCTTGCAACCACTGGTATTTATTTGACAATACCGCTTCTGATACCAGTTGTGACGAATTCGATGATTCCTTTATTATCAATACTGGGTTCGATCACTATAAAGTCAAGTAAACACACGCACATATAATATAACTAATAGCTAGTTTTATTTACTAGTAATAAACGCAATACAAATTTAAGAGTTTGGTAACTTCGCAGTAGTTCACTATTGAACGCTTGAAAATAAACTGATCAACCTGCCTTGCTTGGTCACCGCCTTATTTAGTCCAACAGGGTGCTTGCCTACGCACCGAGAACTTTCTTGGTTGTTCGCTTTTCGTGTTCTGGAAGGGTCGGTGTTATTTATTGGCATCTCCTCTTTGCATCGTATTCTCAAACACTCGCGCCATCTCTCTTCCTCTTCCTAGTTACACGCTTGCATGCATAAGCGTAGCCATCGTTATCTCAGTTGTGTTTAACTAGTGGTGGGAGTGTTATTGAGTTAGGGATGGTACATGTTGCGAATAATCACCACAATATTAAGTTCGCACCTATCTTACAATATCATGTTCACACCTATCTTACAGGTACGATTCCGAAGATATGGGTAGCGGTGTTGGCTCCGGCAAATGCAACCGGCTTTGCTGTAAGCGCTCGTAAAACTTGGTGTAGTACAAAACACCACCATCAGATATGCGTCCATTGCACCCAATATCAACCATTATGAACTCCTTTTTGGCATTGGCTAAAGCCCTTGTACATAGTTATAGTACAGAAATCCTGAGCCACTCGGACGCCTTATTTTGATGTGATTTCCGTCAACTGCACCGATGCAGTTATAAAAATTATGCATTGTTCGGACATCTTCAGCAATACTTCTCCATTAGTCCGCTGTACTTGGCATCAGCAAAAGAAAAATTTATCAGTTTGTTAAGCCTTTATTTATTTTATATTTTCAGGTCCGTGTACGATATCATAGTGAGCAAGATGTGGTGGAAGGTGGCGAGGAAAAAAAGGAGGGAGAAGACCCATCAAACATATCTTTATCATCGATAAACGAGCCTTCGCCAATTGAAAAACAAAATGAACTAATTAAGAAAGCGTGCTCATTATTATTTCAAAGACCTGATTCTCCAAGGAGCCAAGTGGGTATTATATTGGACCGAAAAGTTAGAGAAACTGCATCCTACTCAGCGTTTAATAGCAGAAAAAGCTGTGAATGACATATTATTGGAACCATTATCGTAATTTCCTTTACTTACTTTTATAAAGTTTCTAAGGACATATATCAGAGCTTCACAGGTGTCTATAACTGCTGCGTTGTAAAGTAGCTGAAAAATAAATATAATAAAGCCATGTACTTAGTTGATTTTTCTGTACCTACCTTCCTGTTGCTAAATAATGCAAAGTAAGTGCCAGTTTTTCTTTTGGAGAAATTGCTTCTCATTATTGTATCCTTCTTTGTTATACAAGGTGGCGCAAAAGTAAGCTTCCGATGTTCAGCATATCGGTTGTGGCACGTGCAGTGTGTGCTGTTGCACCGTCTTGTTGGAACCACATCTTTTCCAATCCCAATTCATCAAGTTGCGCAAAAAGAACTCGTTGATCATTGCTCTGTTCCGCGTTCTGGAGCAGTGTAGCGTAACAGTGTTTATTAACGTGTATTTCGCATGTGTTTACTACACAAATGTCAAAACAGAACTGACTTTAGGGGCCAATCGCAAAATTTATAGCATTTTCTGATAGGAGGATTACTTTTGCGCAGTAACCGTTTTTCACCGACCGATTATTGGTCAAATAAATAGTCAGCAATATTCCGCGTTCTGGAGCAGTGTAGCATAACATTGTTTATTAACGTGTATTTCGCATGTGTTTACTACACAAATGTCAGAGCAGAACTGACTTTAGGGGCCAATCGCAAAATTTATAGCATTTTCTGATAGGAGGATTACTTTTGCGCCACCCTGTAATGGGCTAACTGAAGAATGTGGTCGAAACATTCGACAGGCATTCCAAAGTAATTTTCGTAACCATCTAGTTCTTTATAAAGGCGAATCGCATGATAACCTAATCATGGGTTGCCTCAGATTTATAATTTCGTTTGTACACAAGGCTGATTAAGCTATCATTATTAAGCTGGTCATTGTGACTGTTTTTGGGAAAAATTTCAAAAAAGTGACAGCTTCTTTTGGAACAAGTAAAGGTTCAAAGGTTGGAACAAGAACCGTCAGGTAAAAAAAAAAACCAAAGAGTGGGTATGGTCTGCCCTTTTCACTGATTCACATGGTATAGTTTTTTTGGTGCAAGTGATTGGGGAAGGGGTGAGGGGGATAAAGGTGAAATTATCGAGCTTTTCAAAAAGTATTGAACCGATTTTCAAAAATAAAGCAGATTCAGTAAGGTTATTAAATCCATTTTATTTGATATACACATGTTTATAACTGTAATAAAAACAACATTAAGGGATGTTGGAGACATGAGCTCCAATCTTATTGAATTTTAAAAAGAAAACCTAAACCAAATACATACATATACACATACAGAATAAATTTACAAAATGAATTATATATATATACATTTTAAAATACTTACCTTACTATCTTATTATACTTACCTTTGTTGTCAAATACTCACTTTTGTCTAAAATACCTAAATTTACTTAAATACCTACCTTTAATTAAATACTGACTTACCTTTGTTATACTTACCAAACACCCTGTAAAGAAACCTTGCACTTACCGTTTGTTAAATTAAGTTGTTCTTACCGTTTGCCAATATTCTACATTTTTGTACATATATGCATACATACCTACACATTCCAGTCTCCTTGCTGCGCAAGAGATCAATGTAAGATATTAACTTTAGTTCGATTACACCCGTCGCGCTAATACCACCGTTTGTACGATCAAAAATACAGTGAATAAAGTGTTTGTACCGATATAGTGAAAACAAGAGTGCGTTTTATTTAGTGGAAGTGACCCATAATCCCTCCAGATTTATACAGTGACCCGATCGTGACCCCAAAAAATATACATGGTCCTTTGCGGCCATCAAAGAGTCAGTGACCTATAAAAAAAAAAAAGAAAAATACTAAAACCCTAAAAAATTAAAAAAAAAAAAATTTAAGAAGAATTAAAAAGTGTAGAAATATTCGCAAAAAATAATAATATAATATATAAATATTGAATACCTACCTGCGGAAAAATATAAGAAATTGGAAAAAAGTGCTACTTACCCAAAAACAAAATATCTTGAAGAGGAAAAACACATAAGAGTATACTTACCTGTGCTGGTGCAAAAATTTCAACATAAAATCTATTAATTAATTAACGAAATAAATACTTACCCGGAACGCGCGCGCTAAAACATTAGGTGCAAACAAAATAAGCTTAAATACATACATAAAAACAAAAAGTGTAAATTTGGGAAAAATACAAATAAAACCTACCTTCTATAAGAAAGTGCTCAAAAGAAAAAAAAATAGTTAGAAAGATTTCCAAAAAAAAAAAAAAACCAATACAATTTTCTAGCACCGCGAGCAGTAGACCTGCAAATAAGCGGCACACCTTAGTGTACAAAGCGGCAAATTTTTCAGCACACACACACAAACGGTTGTATACAAAAATCGCCCGACGGAAAACAAAAAGTGGTGCATAAGAAAAAAACACGGCCAGTAGACTGTGCCGAAAAATATAACAAACAAATTTTTTTTTGCTAAAAACAAATTTGTAAACATTTTATTGTCGCCACTAGCAGTATACCTGCCAAAAGTGGTCCCACAACAACAACATCAACAAAAAGCTACACAACAACAGCATTACAATCACTCTGGTACAAACAACCACACAGGAGAATCAACAACAACATAGAAAAATCAACAGCACAGGAGAAGCAACAACATTAAACGGAAACACGACAAAAAGGTGGTAATAACAAAATACGGGATGCCAAAGAATAATAAAATTAATACCCCTTCCGACCCATAAAAAATCCATACTAAAAATCGCACACCCTAATACCCATAATTTTAAGCTTTACTTCTCACTCAACACTCGCTGGAAATCAATTATAACTCCACCCACTTCTTTTTCTATTTTCCACTGTGATACCCTTTTTTACATACGTACACACATACTTGTACTTAGAAGCGCTAAGACAAGTGACTCTCAACAAAAAAAAAGCCGGTCATCACCACTTGTGCAAAATATCCCGCTACACAAAATAGCACAGTGGGCCCGAGCAGATAAAATTGCGAATAAATTACAGTGGGAAAAAACACTTAGTTTCGCCATAAATTATTTAGTAGATTTTTAATATGGCGGATGAGAAGAAAGACCAGCCCAAAACCCTGAGACCCCCTGCAGCATCAACCCGATCTAAATCCCAGTCGGAAGATGAATACGGAGTTGCGGAAAAGAAATTCCTCCTAACCACAAGTAAACTAGAAAAATTCTGCGAAAAATGGTGGAACATAGCAGAAACGGACCACTCCGGGACCAGTCTCCAAATGTACCTGGACGAACTCAACAAACGAGTAGACGCAATGGAGTCAGCGTACGAAGCAGCACATCTCAGCACAACGGAGGATGTATCCAGGAGGGCATGCGATGAAACGTACGAAACCTCACTGGACACGGCGATGAGCACACAACTTAGGATAAAGGAGTTACTCAATACACTTCAGCCTAATCAAACCCTAGTAAATCCCATTCAAATTGTCCATGCCCCCTCTGAACACCAACCCTATCTCAAAGTCCCTGCATGCGATACGGAAATCTTTTACGGCGGGTACGAAGATTGGCCGTCATTCCGGGACATGTTCACTGCGGTCTACATAAATCACCCTAAGTTATCCAAAGCTCAAAAACTCTTCCACCTGAGAGCAAAAACCCGAGGCAAAGTAGCTCTGATCATCAAAAAATACTCCCTCAACGATCAAAATTTCGAGCTAGCCTGGGGAGCACTCAAATCAAGATACGAGAATCGGAGAATTCTCGTAGATAACCAATTAAAGACCCTATTTAATATGCCCACAGTTTATTCTGAAAATGGTGAAAGAATACAAGAGATTCAAACCACCATAAATAACTGTTTATCGACCCTAAATGCGAGTGATGTTTCAACTGATAACTGGGACCCCATCCTCGTATACCTATGTTCATCAAAGCTACCTGATGAGACCCTAGCTCTCTGGGAACAATCCCTCGACTCTCGAAAAGAACTTCCACTTTGGTCGGAGATGGACAAATTTCTCACGACAAGATACGAAGTGGTGGAACGACTCGGTACATATAGACCCAATAAACCCCGAAACCCTAACTCTAGCTTCACCCACAGATCTTCGACTCCACAAAACCAGTCGAATTTCAGGAATAAAACCCAAACATTCCATGTGGACTCAAGGAAGCAACCCTCTTGCAAACTGTGCAATCTGAATCACTCATTGATGAGTTGCATAAAATTCAGAAATCTCTCGACTCAAGAGCGAAGCAAATTTGTGAAAGAAAACAATTACTGCACAAATTGTTTAGCTTGCTCCCACTTGGAAAAGGATTGTCGTAGCAATTTCACATGCGTCTATTGCCAAAAACGACATCACTCTCTACTCCATTTCCAAGCAAAACCCCATACTCAAAACCCGGTCCAGAGGCAGCAAAGTAGCAAGGCGTATACCACACCCCACGTGGCGCCACCCACAGTTGAAGACCCAGACAGGCCATCAACCTCAAAAGATGCCAGTCGAACCCAATCAAAGCAAAACCCTAGTGCGAAAAACACAACATTGACCCACTTTGCGAGTAGTAGCGAAACTACTCTTTTACCCAAAGCTTTGGTCACAGTGTCAGCTCACGGCGAGTATCACAAAATTCGTGCACTGATAGACCAAGGCTCCGAAAAAACCTTTGTAGCCTCAAGAATACAGGCACTCTTACAACTGCCTACCAAAGAAACCCATTATAAAATATCCGGAATGGGAGGTTCGGTAGTTCAAAACTCAAATAGGATCTGCGAGATAACCCTCTGCTCGTCTGATCTAAAGACCCAAATAAATACCCAGGCAATTTTACTGCCAAAATTGACTCACTTCCTGCCTAGCGTTAAAGTGTCGACAGTAAATTTGAAGGAATTTGCGACATTGCCACTCGCTGACCCTCAATGTTTCACCCCATCGAAAATTGACATGGTTATAGGCAGCGATCTCACCCCACAAGTACTACTCCACGGACTACATTCCGATGTAAGTGGTTCTTTATTAGCCCAAAATACTATATTTGGGTGGATACTCAGCGGACCCATTAAAGAGACTGTAAATACATTCTCAACTCAAGTACTCGAGAGTCCGGATGATACTCTCAGTACAATACTCCAGCAGTTCTGGCGACAGGAAGAGCTACCCATGGCTCAAGCTATTTCGGAAGATGATAAATTTTGCGAGGAACTCTACCGCAAAACCACCCACCGCCAAGAAGATGGTAGATATGTTGTGAAACTACCATTCAAAAGGGAATTTCCAAGCACACTCGCCCTGGGACACTCACGTATTACTGCACAGCAACAATACCTCAGCGTTGAGAGATCCCTCGAAAGAAGCCCAGAACTAAGAGAAAAATACTCGGAAGTTTTGGAAGAATATATCACCCTTAACCATATGGAGCCAACCTCATCCCGCGAGGTCATCGATAAAGGAAAGTATCTTTCCTTCTATCTCCCCCATCATGCTGTCTTAAAACCTGACAGCAAAACAACAAAGGTGCGCGTTGTCTTCAACGCATCTAGAACCACTCATTCTGGAAACTCCTTGAATGACGCTCTACACTCAGGCCCTATACTCCAAAACGACTTAATGCTCGTCCTACTCAAATGGCGATTTTTTAAGTACGTATTTAACGGCGACATAGAAAAAATGTACCGCCAGATTCTCGTTCACGAAGAGGAGCAAGATTTTCAAAGAATTCTCTTCCGAAGATCCCCACAGCAGCCAATGCAGGACTTTAAATTAAAGACAGTGACGTTTGGCGTCAATTGTGCCCCGTATCTCGCGATACGTACTCTACATCAACTCGCAGAAGACACAAAACCCACCCACCCACTCGCCTATGATATATTGCTACACGAAACCTACGTAGACGATATACTTTCGGGCGAACACAGTATACAGTCCGCTCACGACTCTCTACACCAGGTTATCGAAGCTTTGAAATCAGCTGGCTTTCCACTCAAGAAAATAACCTCAAATCACCAAGAATTATTAGAATCCATCCCATAATCTGATCTCCTAGATGCAGATTTTCTCAAATTTCACGATGCCAGCTCAACAAAGACCCTCGGCATAAAATGGAATGCCATAAACGACTCTTTCTCATACTCTTACGACCATATACCCGCAGAAAACTCGAACACAAAGAGGCAAATTTTATCGGCGGTTGCGAAATTGTTTGACCCGGCAGGGTGGCTATCGCCAATAATGATACTAGCCAAGACTCTCCTCCAGCAACTCTGGTTAGAAGGAACTGACTGGGATGAACAAGTCAAACCCAGCGCTTTCCACAAATGGAACACATTTCGCGAAAGTCTCTCCGCGATAAATGGAATAAAAATTCCTAGATGGGTAAACTTCTCCCCTGATAAACCCTTTCAGATACACGGCTTCTCAGATGCCTCAGAAAAAGCATTCTGCGCATGTGTGTACCTACGAGTACAGAATAGTGAAAGCACGTTTTCCACTCATCTATTAGTGGCAAAGAGCAAAGTCGCTCCTTCGCAAACAGTTAGTCTCCCCCGTCTGGAACTTTGCGGAGCGGTGCTCCTCACAAAACTAATTAAACACATACACTCTCACTTAAATCTGACCCCTCACGAACTTTACCTCTGGTCAGACTCTGCAATCGTGCTAGCATGGCTGGAAAAACCCCCGCACACATGGAAGACCTATGTAGCAAATAGGACTTCGCAAATTTTGGACAATGTTGGTAACGCCACTTGGCGACATGGGCCTGGGGCAGAAAATCCCTCAAATCTTGGCACCCGTGGATGTACACCAAAGGATCTAGCCGATTGCCCCTTATGGTGGAACGGCCCGGAATGGTTGTCGAAAGCTTCGACGTCCTGGCCCAAACCTGTGACCCAAACTATAACTCCGCCCGAACAAAAGCGTACCCAAGTACTCCATGCCACTGAAATGCCAGATTTACTCGATAGGTGTTCGTCGTACCCAAAAGCAGTTCGAGTAGTGGCGTATATGCACCGGTTTATAGATAGAGTGAAAAAACGCAATGTCTCAAAACCGGTAGCCCTTACCCAAGAGGAAGTGCATCAGGCAAAGATGCGTCTGATCCTGTTGACTCAGCTCAGATTTTACCCAGCTGAAATTAAGGACCTTCAATCTGGCAAAACCATTAGTAGGAAAAGCCCCCTCTTGTCTCTGAACCCTATGCTCGACAAAAGCGGTATAATGCGCGTCAATGGAAGGCTCGCCTATGCAACTCTCACATATAACGAGCGCTGCCCTATTATTATTCCCGATAGCTCCCGATTATGCTCCTTACTCCTTGATTTTATCCATTCTGAATTTTTGCATGCAGAAAAGCAGCTAATGACCCGGATGACACAACAAGAGTATTATGTCCCGAGACTCAAGCAAAAGGTGAAAAAGTGCATCTTCCATTGCAAAGCCTGCACTATCTATAAGCAACAGGCGAAATCTCAAATAATGGCCGCACTACCCCCTGAGAGGTCCACCTTCTCCCTACCCTTTCATACTACCGGTGTGGACTTTGCTGGCCCGTTTTTAGTCAAAACATCCATACTCCGAAAAGCCTCGTATGCAAAGGCCTATGTCTGCGTATTTGTTTGTTTTTCGACAAAAGCAGTACACCTCGAACTCTGCTCAGATTTGACGACAGCTGCGTTCAAAGCAGCATTCTCTCGTTTTGTCAGTCGTCGTGGACTACCACATAAAGTTATGTCAGATAATGGCAAGACCTTCGTCGGCGCCAGCCGCACAATTCAGAAGGAGCTCACGGCTTTTCTCAAAGAAGCCGCACCCGACATAGCGGAGAAATACTCTACTGAAAGAACTTCATAAGCGTACTAAGTGGAAAACCCAGCAGACAAACATCAGGGAGGGAGATCTGGTCGTCGTAAAAGATGACCTTCTACCTCCGAATGACTGGCGACTCGGACGCGTCATTCGACTCCATCCTGGCTCGGACGAAAATGTTCGAGTTGTAGATGTCCGAACTCAAGGCGGAGTTTATACACGACCCATCTCAAAATTATGTGCATTGCCCCCCGCAAAATAGGATTTCGACTCTCACCGCAACCCTCTCTCCGTAGCATGTAAACGTTAGGGATAGCGCTCCGACCCTACCACTACATCCGTGCTAACACCACAAATATTTCCCTTCTTTTCTTCTCGTTACAGACGCTACGGAGACTACAGCACCTGTCGGTTGTGCTGCGAACGGCACTCTCTGCGGTACTGTCCGGCTTTTATGGCCATGACGCCAGAGCAGCGGTACGAGTCAGTGCGGGCTCACAAGTACTGCATTAATTGCTTGGCAACCTCACACGCCACGGCGGCATGCAACTCCCGGGACAGTTGCCACCGATGCGGCTTGGCACACCACACACTAATTCATCGGCAGCAACACCACGATATCGGGAAAGTCACGAAAAAGAGACAACGACGACAGGCATCGAAACCCGAAAAACAATCCACTCAGCGGAAAGTAGTCATTACCAAACCGAAGGAGAGACGGCAGAAACCCGAAAACAACCAGCGGCGCTTACGGAACCTCTTTTCCAAGGCGGTGAACACCTTGGCAGAGATGCAGGAGTTACTGCTACCGCCATCGGAGCAGGCCGGCCGCCATGTTGGAGACATGAGCTCCAATCTTATTGAATTTTAAAAAGAAAACCTAAACCAAATACATACATATACACATACAGAATGAATTTACAAAATGAATTATATATATATACATTTTAAAATACTTACCTTACTATCTTATTATACTTACCTTTGTTGTCAAATACTCACTTTTGTCTAAAATACCTAAATTTACTTAAATACCTACCTTTAATTAAATACTGACTTACCTTTGTTATACTTACCAAACACCCTGTAAAGAAACCTTGCACTTACCGTTTGTTAAATTAAGTTGTTCTTCCCGTTTGCCAATATTCTACATTTTTGTACATATATGCATATATACCTACACATTCCAGTCTCCTTGCTGCGCAAGAGATCAATGTAAGATATTAACTTTAGTTCGATTACACCCGTCGCGCTAATACCACCGTTTGTACGATCAAAAATACGTTAAATATACAGTGAATAAAGTGTTTGTACCGATATAGTGAAAACAAGAGTGCGTTTTATTTAGTGGAAGTGACCCATAATCCCTCCAGATTTATACAGTGACCCGATCGTGACCCCAAAAAATATACAAGGGAAGTTTACTAAATGTTTGATTTTGTTATAAATTGTTTTTCTAACAGTCTCTGCAAGTAATAGTGTTTAAAAATATAATAATATCCATATAAAGAAATATCACAATCGAAATTTGTACGCCAAAATGGTTCCTTGTTATGGTACGCGTCAACAAAATGGAGCAGTAAGGAAGGCGGTCGGCACGATATGAGGTCGCACTGTGGCTAGTCATTGTCGGCTGGGGTGGGTTCTTGCCAACCTTACCGTCCTACGCCATAAACAGAAAAAAGGTCAAATCGTGCCTTTAAACGCGGGGAACATTGCGAAACCGCGCAAAACAACTTTTAAAACAACATCCGGTTAAAACACCGGATGCCACGGACAGACCGTTGGACATTCAAATTTAAATAATCAAAATAACCGAAAATCAAATTAAAATTCAAAAGGAACGAAAAATTTAAACTACAAACCAAAATTTAAAAATAACCGATACAAAAAAGAACGAACTAGTAACGGAAATCAAAAGTAAAAACCGAAAATCTTAAACAAAAAAGAACCGAACCGGAACCGACCGGTTACCACATCTGGGAAAAAAAAGCTGAAAATAAGATTTAATAAACGAAAAGGGCCGAACATATAAGGGGGCGCCGCGGGTGTTGTTGCGACGCCCGGTGCTCGGCCCACCCTCATCCGTGGCCATCGACGCACCTGGTTTCGATGGCCCTTTCCTAAGTCCTACATGCCTTCTAACTGATGAACAAAGTCAGCACTCCCATTTTTAATTAGGTTTATTTATAAAACATTCCTTAAAACTAACATCTTCTAACTAAATTTATTCCTTTAATAAAAAAAAAATTTAAAGAGCATTACCGAATACCAAAATAATTTTGTTGTTATATCTATTTAATAAATTATTATTGATTTATTTAATTGCTTTATATAGATAATTATTATTTGGCCATTAAATTATTATTATTATTATTATGTTCATTTATTTTAATAAATCAATTTTGTTTTAGATTTTTTTTTTTTTTTTAAATACTAAGGCCTGGGGTTTTATGCGCTCTTTAAGTTCAATTTAAACTAAGTTAGCTTAAGCTAAATTTAGTTTGTTTAATTTAATTCTATATTATTTACAAAAAAAAAACAGAACTAACTACATCAGGTTGATCTCACCCATTGTTGCAGTAGGCTGTTGGTCGGGCGCTACTGTTGTTGTTGTTGGTATTAGTGCAGCGGGCCTACATTACGGCGGCCCCTGCTGTTGTCACTGCTGTGTTGTTGTTGTCGTTGCTGAGTTAGTGCGGCGGGCCTATATTACGGCGGCCCTCGCTGTTGTCGGTGCTGGTTGTTGTTGTCAATCCGGGTGGTTTTGCAGTGGGCCTAGAGGAGGGCGGCCCCTGCTGTTGTCGATGCTGGTTGTCTTGCCGGTTTTGTTGTTACCGGTGGTTACTGATGTTGTTGTTACCGGGTTTGTGGTGCCCGGACTTGTTGTTACCGGTTTAGTTGCTAGTGATGGTTATTGTTGCCGGTCTTGTTACCGGTGGTGGTTACCGGTTGTTGTTATCGGCTTTTATTACTGCCGGATTTGTTAATGGCGCGTTTGTTGTTGTGCTGTTAGCGCTGTGTTGCGCGGTCGTTGTTGCTCTTGTTGCATTGCTGGAATTGCATAGTCCGAGTTACACCAACTTACCAAATATGGGACAGATTCTCGAGTTCGTTTTTCTTGTTGCCCAGTTGACCATGAGGATACTTAGCTGCCAGCAAAATTTAGAAATGGTTGATGTGCAAAAGGAATAAATCTGATTTCGCCAAAAGTTAACACCAAACCAAATTATTGGTTAATGTTGTAAAATGTGCCCTTTGTGGGTTCACGATAAAGTAATTTTTTATTTGTTTCAAGGTTAACATGTGAATTGTTTTAAAGAGGATTCAAATACAACAGCTGCCAACGTTTCGACATTGACAAAGAATGATTGAATCATTCTATTATGTATACAATTTCTTAGGATTGTATTTTTTAATTCCACGTACACTTACACACCACGGAATCCTTTACGCAATATTTTAAGATTCGTTGACGACAAGTCAATTGCGTAAAGAGCGTATTCTGTTATATTCGTTAGTTCATATTATTTATTTGTTTTGTACATTGACTTTGATTTAATGTGTAACACAAAACAGCGGTTTCGTCAAGAAGTTCACTGTGGCTGCATTATTTTTCCGCTTCGAATATAACAATTTGTATATGAGCTTGTTGTAGATAAACACACACACAATCCTTTTTGCTGGCTTAATTGCATTCCACGCTGATTATTGGTATTACGCAGAGCAGTTGCTGTTTGGCCTCAACATCGGGTTTTTTTAAATACAACAATCTGCCGAATGTAAATGATTTGATGTATTTTTTTTTGCTGATTTAGCTGTTGACAAATTATAACATCCTTTTTTTAAGATTTTGTCGATTTAATTTGTTTAATCACAAAGTAGTTTTTGATTAACATTTTTAATAGAACGTTTCATACGCACAGACGCATAAGCGATCTAGTTTATGTAGTTACTGTTTAATACATTTTATTAATAGTGCCGGTGTGGTTGAATTTGTTCCATATTGCGCTGTTAATCAACTACTAGCAAACATTTTACACTCTTGATAGCACGCGTATAATTCAGCCAACTAAAGGAGGCTTGCATTTATTAATTGCACCAACTTCTTTTCACTATTTCAGACACTTCTATAACTTTTTTAAACAACTTTTTCTCGAAATGATACCAACATTTTTTTTTTCTTTTTACACGCGCACGACCGCTCCCGTTCAAATCCGGTATACTTTTTTAATTCGTCGAATGCCGGTGACGCTGCTATGCCCAAAATTATTCACTTAACGCGACTGCGCAATGCAAAAGTTCCGTTGCCCGTTGACGTGGCGTGATTATTGCCAGGTGGAACATTCTGATTGGTCGTTACCATCAGATGATTGCTATGAACGGATTGCCATCAGGGTTCGAACTAGTACTTTTATTTTCAATACTTTTTGTACTACTTAATTTGGTAGGAGTACAGTACAGTACAGGAATATAAAACATAAAACTATTGAAACTAAATGGAAGATATGATTTTACTTTTTTTTCCCATAGTAGACTTAATGATCATTTGACTGTAGAAATTATTTAGAGCTGAAAGTACGGTAATTATACTTTTACTTTGGGCTTTAAAGAAAAGAAATTAAGTACATTTACTTTCGCTACTATTTTGCTCACCGGTTATTTGTATTAAGGAAAATTTCTTTGGATAAAGCAAGATTAGATACAAGAACATGGATGATAATTAACTTTACTTTCTTGGAGGGTTTATAGATAAAACAAATTGACTTGTAACTATTCAGAGAGAAACACAAAACGTAGTAAATTTGGGCTAAAGTGTAGTGACTATGAAAGTTACTGCAATTTTGGTCAAGTCCGAAACCTGAAGGCACGCTTTCGTTGGCGCGCGAAAAAAGGAAGGTTCTAGAACATGCGTTTGGTGTGTCCCCTTAGTAACCCGCGGGACACCATGTTGCTGGGTTTGGGGATAGGAGGCACATGAAACTCCTCATCCGACCTAGCCTTTGACATTACTGCTTGCATGGCGTGTAATAAATGAATTCTGCCGCCAAAGGAAACCATTTAAGTTCATTTTCATTATGTTTTTACAAAATTAATTACATTAGTTGCCATTTTTGTCTTAAGGCAGGACAGGATTCCACGTGTCTCCCACCCTGGTCAATTTGGCTGGGACTTCATGTTTTTAATGATTTTAGCATTTTGGTGGGTTTTGTTTTCGCTATCTTGCATTAATTTCAATACACGTTTATAGTCTGTACATGTTTTTGTACTCTTCTTCTTTTACCCACTTCGTCACGTCGATTCATTGTAAGTCGCCCTTTTCTGGCCATTTGCCCATTTCGCTCATTTGACACTTATTGGTTACCCGAAATTTAACTCTGGGCACACCAAGAACACACCAACCATTTGTTTGTCTGGCAATTAAAAGTTCCGTTATTGGTGCCTTTTCCATTCTTATGGAACCATTTGGTGCTGCCACCTCGGCAAGAATCACGCCACTTCCCGTAACTATCGATAAGGTGTCGAACCGGAGGGTGAATCTGACCGGTCAACTACCTATCCAACCGCACAAGTCCAGCAATTAAATCAGCTAAAATGACTTTCAGTCGCAGGTAACCCATAACATCCTTTAAAATTGAAAACGGAGCAGCTGTCACTTTTTACTTGTTCACAATGCAACTTATGTGAATTTTTTTCCAAGAACGTTCACAATCACCAACTTTATCATGATAACTTAATTAGACTTTTGTGTAAACGAAAATGTCATTCTGAGGCAATCCATGATTAGCTTATCATGTGATAAAGTTGATCATAACCAGACATTGAGTAAACGGGCCTAAATATAAGAAAACAAATAAAATAAAGTTATATTGGCTACTAATAATGTATAGTTTTCTTAATAAAATCCAATATTACCAATATAAAAAGTAAAATTTTTTGAAAAAATCATAAAAATACCTTTAATCTGATGGACCTGATAAAATTTTAGGGAAATATCCATTCTGGAGTGCATAGTTTTCTAAGGAATCGCATTCGGTCTGAGTCTAAAGGGCACCACCCCACACCCAGCTGGGGCACGTGCTCCGAACCCCCAGTTTTCTATTTTAATATTTTTTTAAGGAATCGTCTTCGGCGTGGGTCTCAATTAAGAAATATTCATGTAAAACTTTATTTAAAGTATATAAAGTGCCATATCAAATTAAAGGTAATTTAAAAAAGTGGTAAAACTTAGGTTTTTTTCTTTTTCTTTAAAATTATTAAATAAATGAAAGCAAATGTACATATTTGCAGAGAGATATTTTAATAAGCTATACAATGATGTATCAATTTTAAAAATCGGATAAATAGTTTTCGAAAAAATAATGTTTGAAAATTTTTCATTTTCAACGTTTGCCTTCCCCCTAACCCCTTCCCTGATCATTTGCACCGAAAATAAAGTGTATCGTTGAAGTCAGTGAAAGAAGGCAGACCATGCCAATATTGTTTTTTTTTTCGTACCTGAACGGTCTGTATTCTTTACTTAAGATTTGTAATTTCGTCAACAATGTTTGCCATCATGAATTTGTGCTGTGAAGTTCCCAATTTCAATTTTACATATTACTTCGCCCAGGACACGAATGTCGTCACCAGTCGCGTTGCGAAACTTTGCTGTTATGCCATTGGTTGTGCTAAAGCTTTATGGCCATCAGTGTGACCAGGTGATAGAAAAAAAGAGGCTAAATCGGCAAAAAAAAGGTTAGAAAAGGCTAAAATTACAAAATAAAAGAAGCTAAAAAAAAGTCAGATATTTTTTTAAGAAATCCATTTAAAATTTTTTATTTTAGTGTAAACTATTTGTGTATAAAGCTGTAGACATAACTTAAAGGAACTATTCCTGTTTCAACCCATTTCAGGCACATTTTGAAAAGGAATTTTTTAAAGAAGTACATACTATAGAAAAATCACTACAAACTAATTAATTATATAATATTTTCTTCGTCTGATGAATCAGAAGAGCTTGAGTCTGGATATAAAGTTTTTGTATTTATCGTAGAGATGAGATCATCGGTAATTTCAAAATCAGGGGTCGAATTACGTATTCCGTGATCGACACGGCAATCGTACGAAAAAAGATTACGTGACTAATCGTACGAACTGCAACATTGGTATTATGAGGTACGTTCAGTATCGTATCGTAATCCATGACAAACTGTAATAGATTGATTGAGGTTTTGTAATAGACTAAGTGCCATTTTCTATTTGTAAACAAAGAAAATATTTTTACTATCGCATATAAAAGTTTTTGGTATTTGAAAATTCTTTAAATCGCTAAAAGGTAAATTCATTTCAAAATCTAACATCTAAGGTAATTTAACAAAAAGTTTATTCTAGAGTGAACTGCAAGGATTTAGTAAAGCTGCAAAAATATTCCAAGCGGTGGTGTTTACGCTGGAATACATTCATTTTATTGTTTATAAGGAATAAATTAACGTGAGTTTTATCTAAATATTTTGAATGTATATATCTATGCACGTTATTGCTTGCATCATTTAGTTTTGTTTCTTTTTATTGCAGACTGCGGCAGGGTATTTAGTTGAAGCTGTATCTTTCTTCCACTGGGAGCTATACAGACAAGGAAAATAGTTATAATTTATTTGCGAAATCATCTCTGAGGTAGGAACGAATATCGTAAAAGTTTCTAAAATACATATCTAATTCCAAGTTGAATCCATGATGTAGGTTTCCGTCAGTGCCGTTGTATCGAGCATTACGCATAAAAACATGGAACCTGAACTACTCTTTTTTTTCGAAAGCTCAGACGAGGAGGTTGATAAGCATCAAAACATTGCTAGGGGAAAGCTAAGGGACAACAGCAATCCTCTGGAGTTACCAGAAAATGCGTAAGTTTGTTTGAAACAAATATTTAGTTAATCTAGGTTGGGTGCAATGTAGTAATGTATATCGGTGTCTAAAATTTAACAGTGGGCTTATGTGGTAACTATATATACATATCTTTATACGATTTTTGCAAAAAATTTTGGAAAGTGGGCGGTTCCACGTGTAAGCAGTTCTCAACTTCCTTCCTTCTTACTTCTTTAACATACTTATTCTTTTCATTATTTTTAGGGTCATAAAGAGGTTTCGCCTTAATAAAGATGCATTTAGTTATGTTCTGAGGAATATAAATATCCACTGCCACTCGTCAGCAGCTGCACCTCCAGTCCTCCAGCTAGCAGTAACACTTTCGTTTCTTGGAAGTGGTAGTTTCCAGCGGTCGGTAAGTAATGACTACTTGAGTGGAATGAGTCAAAGCCTGGTTTCCAAATTGACGACAAAAATAGCTACCGAAATAGAGTCTAAGCTGTGTCCTATACATATCCGCTTTACACCTGAAAGTCTCACTAATTGTATGCAATGGTTTTACGAGAAGTATAAGATACCACGAGGTTCGAACATGAAAAAAGTTGAAGTTAGTGAAATGAAATATAGTTAATCTACTCTTTCAGTAATTGGATGTATTGACGGTACCCATATCGGCCTGCAGAAACCCACTGAAAATGAGCACATGTTCTTTAATCGTAAGGGATTTCACAGCTTAAATGTAATGATTGTAAGTTGAATCATTCTTTTGATTCGATCTAAGTTGATAATCTGTTTCGATTCATTAATCATTGTATAGTAAACTAATATTTAATCCCTTGCAACTGATTCAGCATGTGTTTGTTTTCGGTTTCAGATATGCGACCACCAATACAAAATTAATGCAATAAATGCCAGATATGGAGGGGCTGCCCATGATTCATTCGTATGGAAACAGTCACAACAGAGGATTATATTAGGTTAGGTTAGGTTAGGTTAGGTGGTAGCAGCCCACTAGGTGGGCCGCTCACTTGGACACTTTGAAGGTCCGTTGTGATACCACATTCTAAACGGTGACACTAACTTAGGATTACTTGGCAAAGCGCTGCGTAGCGACAATAAAACTCCGGATTTGGGACACATCGATTTTCGACACGTCTTCCGGAGACCTAAGAACATCCGAACCGAGATACCTGCGCCTAGTCCTAGCAAACGCTGGACAACTGAGCATGAAATAACTTGATGATTCCACCTCGTCGTCCTCCATGCAGCTTACGCAGCTCGGGTCTTCAAGAATATTTAACCGCACCGCATGGACCCCCATCGGACAGTGCCCCGTCAACACCCCTATCATCATGGAAAGATATAACTTGGGGAACCTAAGTAATTCCACTGACCGCCCGGAGTCAACTACTGGCCAGAAGGACTTCGACACCTGACATGAGGTGGTGTCAGCCCAGCGTTTGCTTAACTGTTCCGAAGCCCACCTCCCCAGAAGCAAACTACAGGTGGTAAGGGGAATACCCAGTGTACTGGAGTCAGCCACATCTGTGTCACGCGTGCCAGCTCTGGCGAAGAGATCCGCATGGCAATTGCCGGGAATATAACAGTGGCCAGACACCCAAATGATTTTTATTTTGAAGTAGTTGGACGCAACCGCAAGCGATTCCAGACAGTCGCTCACTGTCCTCGATCGAACGTTGCCTGCACTCAGCGCCGTAATTGCCGCTTGACTGTCGGAGTAGATGTTGAACTCCTTGACAGTGAATGCGCTCGACAGCATCCCATCTACCGCATCCTTAATGGCGGCAACCTCCGCTTGGAAAACGCTACAATGATCAGGTAGCCTAAATTTCGTGCTAATACCGAGTTCCTGACAGTATACACACCCCCCCAACACATCCATCCAGCTTTGACCCGTCCGTAAACAGATTCGCCAAGGCCTCCCCCCAGATAGGTTCTCCGCCTGTCCACTCGTCCCTTGCGGGAATGTAAGTCGAAAAACCCTTCGCCGGAGAAGAGGTCGGCGCACAGTAATCTGTTCTATTGGGAATAAAATCAAAGCCCGATAGTATATTGGAATGGCCATACTGCACAAGCCTATAACCAACGTCCCGGAGCCTAATTGCAGCCCGAGCTGCGCCTATTTTTCCTACAAGGTCAACTGGGTGCAGATTGAGCATAACGTTCAATGCCAGGGTGTGAGTGGTGCGCATGGCCCCACTGATCCCAACCATGACCATTCGCTGCACCGTGACCATCTTTTTCGTGGTGGAAGCCGTGTCTAGCGCGCCCCACCAGACCAATACCCCATAAAATAGGATAGGTTTCACTACCATCTCATGTAACCAATAAACCACCCTAGGAGAGAAACCCCATCGTTTGCCGATGGCCCCTCTGCAGCAATACAGAGCGACCGAAGCTTTCCTAGCTCTATCCTCTATATTCAGCTTCCAGGACAGCTTCCTGTCTAGAATAACACCTAGGTACTTAACCTTTTCAGAAAGCACCAGCGGTGCACCCCCAATAGAGGGTAGTACAAAATCATCAATCTTATACCTTCTCGTGAAGAGGACTAGTTCCGTTTTACCTGGGTTAACAGCCAGTCCACAAGATTCGGACCACTCTGTTACAATACCCAGGTACCCTTGCAGAACATCCCTTACTGTACTAAGAAACTTTCCCCTGACGAGGATTGCTAGGTCGTCCGCATAGGCTATCACTTGACAGCCCCTACGCTCGAGCCCGGAGCAAGCCGTTGACTACAATGACCCAGAGAAGTGGAGAAAGAACACCTCCTTGCGGCGTGCCCCTTCTCACCCCTCTCTGAGCCCCAGCACCTCCCCACTCCGCCCTGACAATCCTGCCACAGAGTAATCTGCTGATAAATTCTATCAAGCTTGGTTCAACTCCTAGGCTTGCTAAGCCCCGTACGATGGCAGAAGGCAAAACATTATTGAACGCTCCTTCGATAACCAGAAAGGCCCCCAGCACGAATTCTTTGTGCTGGAAAGACCCCTCTATTAGTTTTACAACGGAGTGAAGCGCCGTTTCAGTTGATCTGCCTTTGCAGTAAGCATGTTGCGAAGCCGAAAAACGCTCCCTAGGGACCCTGCTGCGTATATGCAGGTCAATCAGCCGCTCCAACGTTTTTAAAAGAAACGAGGAGAGACTGATTGGCCTGAAGTCCTTGGGAGATACGTGAGAGCACCTCCCCGCCTTTGGAATAAAGGTAACCTTGACCATATTCCAAGAGGCGGTGATATAGCCCAACCTCAAGCAGTTGGCGTAGATGGGAGCCAGCCAGCTACAAGAAATCCCCAGCGATCTCTGTAGTTGCACAGGAGTTATGCCATCAGGCCCGGGTGACTTGTACGGCTTAAAAGAATTAATAGCCCAAACAAGCTGGCTTTCATCCAGGAAGATGGCTGGCCGAGCCCCCCCGCTCACACTAGTGGGCGATGGGGCATCGCGGTCCTGTGAAACCGGGACGTCAGGGAAGTGAGCATCCATGAGAAGTTTGAGGGATTCCTCGCTACTCATAGCCCAGCTGCCATCTACATTCCTCAAGTAACCCAAGGGAGCAGGACTCCCGGAGAGAATCTTCCGGAATCTCGCATACTCATTACAGCCTTCCACGCTTTCGCAGAAAGTCTTCCAGGAGTCTCGTTTGGCTTTCCTGATCGCAGATTTGTAAATACCCAACCCAACTTTGTAGAGCTCCCAGTCAGAAGGTAGTTTACTCTTCCTGGCCCTGTTGAACAGGCGCCTACTGGAAGCCCTAAGGTCGTCTACTTCCTTGGTCCACCAAGGTGGTTTACGCTTTCCACTTACGGTTTTCAGTGGGCATGCGATTTTATACGCTTTATTACAAGCATGGGTGAATCTCTCAATAGCGGTCTCAGATAGTTCTGAGTCCGATATGGGTGCGAGAAACTCATCCAGCTTGCTACAGTACCGGACCCAGTTAGTACGCCTAGGATTTCTAAACATGGTTTTACTGGGTCTAGATTTAACAAGAGAGAACTGAATATACCTATGATCCGAGAAGGAGTGTTCCGGAAGAACACGCCAGTCGGATATAAGGGGAAACAGGTCTTCTGAAACAAGAGTGAGGTCCAGGACCTCCTCTCTAACTGAGGTTACAAAGTGGGGTCATTACCCCTGTTACAAATACATAGCCCTTCATTTAGAATAAAAGCAAATAGTGACTCACCTCTTGCATTCGTATCCGAACTTCCCCACAGTGAATGATGCGAGTTCGCATCCGCTCCGATAATGAGCCCTACGCCTCTTCGCTTTGCCTCAGCGGTAATCTTGCATAGTATTTCAGGAGGCGGCCCATAAGTATCATCATGGGCCATATAGGCCGAGACCAGCCACGATCCCTTATTACCTTCCTCCAAACACACAGCCGTTACGTCATCGTCACTGAAATTGGAAAGAAGAAAGGCTTTAATATCTTTCTTGACCAGTACACATGATCTTGACCTACCTGCCGTTCCGTGCACAAAATAAGTTGAAATTGCCAGTCCTCAATCCACATATTTTGCCGCTACTGCTTAGCCACGGCTCTTGGATAAGGACAACGTCCACCCCGCCTTGCTCCAGGCAGAGTAGGAGGCTGGCGGAGGCCGCCTTAGAGTGTTGGAGATTAATTTGTCTGATGATCAGACAAATCCATCTCCTCCACCTCAGCGGCCTCCCCTTCCGAAGCTAAAAGCCTCTCCTCCTCCCTGTCGAACAGCAGTCCAACACTACAGACAGATCCCGCCACAGACGGGAGGCCCGCAGAGCCAATGCTGTCCGACCTTGCAGGCATGGGCACCGTGTTTGCGGCCGTCGAGGTCTCCTCAGGCTCTCCTCCCCCCCGCACCACAACCGGAGGCGAGGCGTCATCCCCCCTGGCATCGGCGTTGTAGATCCTAACAGCCACCCGCTCGATACCATAGGAGATAACACCCCTCGACTCAGAGATAGGACCCACGGACTCTGCATTAAGCCGCAACAGCACTTGCCGTCGGGGCCCCTCGGGTTCCTCAGCCCTAAGAACCCTCCAGTTGTGGGTCGGAAGGTTCTGGTTGCAGTACCGCAACTGCTCCAGAATTCTCTCTGGCTGGGACGGTTCGGCAGGTAGCCACACCCGAGCCCTTGGTCGAAGAGGGAGATCCCTCCTATCCACGGCCTCGAGTCTAGCCCCCCGCCACAACTCCCCAACCAGCGAGACAAGGCACCTAAAGAAGCTCGCTGACCGCTCGTCAGCGCACTCCACCAGCCTGAAGCCATGGTACCATCCCATATGTTCTATGGATGGCTGTGGCCCCGGATACCTACTAGCGGCAGTCAAGTAGACCGCAGAAAAGGCGTTGACCATCCAGCTCCACTCTTCCCTGGAGATGGCCCCGTCTTCCCTGCTTCTGTTGACTACCCCCAGGGTGATGGAGCCGGCACGTCTAGCGACTTCGCTAAACGTACGCTGCACAGCTTCACCACCCCGGGCCCTGTGCTCTCCAATACTCGGCCTCTTCGGCTGAGCGTCGTCACCAAGCGGGACCGACTCACTTCCCTTCCAGCGTACGGGAATGCCTCTCAGAAAGCTGAGAACCATCCTGACCGCTGTAGCGTTCCAGGATTTTGGCAGCCAAGCGCTGATCGCAGATGGCTTGCCTTCGTGGAGTCGCTCGCTTGCTTCTTCCAGACCGCCTCCGCTTCGCTGTGTTTACAGGAATGCTGGGGGACAGTCCTCTGCTGGTGCTAGCCATATTGTCCAGGTTGCTCACCAAGTGAGCCCTCTGCAGCTGAGCACCTAATTGTGCACTGGAGCTATGTCCAGTCGCGGATGTCGATTTCGACACTCCTTTATTGCCAGCGGAGCCCGCACTCGCAAGAGCTAGGTTTCGAAGCTTGTCCGTCCTTTTCGCCCTGTTGTCACGTCGCGCTTGGGTGTCTCTGCGGCCTGATTTCAGGCATCCAGCTGTGTCTGGTCGCATCCCCTCAAAGTGAGTCCTCTGCCTCCGATTCGGAGATACGAGCACCCTGTCAGGTCTGCGACCCTGTCCCGTACCTGTAAACCGGTCAGCAGCCGAGCCACTCCCAAGCGATACGCAAGAGCGAGCCTCGTTGCTGGCCGGTTTCCTATCCCCGTTGTCCTTGTCCGTCTTCCTCCCGTTTTTCTCCCCCTCCTTTTCTTCCTTGTTGTTGTTATTTTTGTTGTCCATGCTAATATACGTCCCCACTCAGGGCCGCTATCCAGACCCGAATGTGTAGTCGCCCAATAATGGTCCCGTGGTTATCTATGCGAGCAGGGAGGCCACGCGAGGGTTGACGCATGCCCTTATGAGACATGCGTTCAGAGCCAGACCGAGCGCAAAAACGGGAGATCCTCAACCGCACCTACACCACCAACTAAATGGCGACGGGCCTGGAACGTACCCTGAGGCCTGCCAAGGTTTTAACGGGACGTGGGCAGCTGCGATATTAGCCCACCAGCCATTTCAGTTGGGTTTCACCCCAACCTACTGAGGTGGCAGAATACCGCACCTGCCAGCCCAAGGCAAACTAAATCCAAACATCGTCCGAGAAAGTCCTAAATCAGTCACCATTTTTTACCTCACTACCATAGTCAAGAACCATTTCCGCACGCCAGGGCTATTGAAGAGCTAAGACGTGCAGCTGTGACTCCTGACCTCAGCTGCATACCATCCGCACAGAGAGGTACTGAGGTACCAATCTGAACAGACAACTGTGGTATCCATTACCAGTCGGCACCCTCTGGGCGGGTTCAGTATGAGGATTTTTGCCGACCCTAAGGATTATATTAGAAGAACAATTTCACAGAAATTCCAACAACAATTCGTGGCTACTTGGTGTGCATTTCCTTATTAAACTATGAATACTTATTACCTATTTCTATGTAATTAGGTGATTCAGGCTATCCACTTGAACCATGGTGTAGAACTCCATATAGAAATCCTGCGGATGGTTCAAGTGAGAGTACATTAAACGCAGTTCACTCAAAAGCTAGGTGTATGGTGGAAAGAACCATTGGAATTTACAAAGGGCGGTGGAAAATACTAGGTTTCGAAAAGAGGGCAAGATATGCCCCACAAAAGGTGGCAATGTTCTGCAACGTTTGCGCAGCACTGCATAGTATTTGTATGGAATTTAAAGTTCCCTTTAACCAACCCAGTGTTGACAGTATTAGAATTAATGATATTGATATTTGTGAGCAGACACAAATTTCAAGAGTAGGACAAAACATTCGAAATCAAATAAAGCAATCCCTTGTAAATTAAGGGATAGTGTTAAAACAGACGAACATTAGTTAAACAAATATTGTAGTTACTTACCTACATACTTAACATATATACCTACCTATATACTTAAATCATACTTACCTTTGAATTATTAAATGAAATTTGCATAGTTACAGGTTACCTACCCATAAATTTATAGCACCGCCCTAATATAAGTATTAATAATAGCTTACAACTTCAATTTTTGGATATAATTCTGGCTACGTTGATATGTATATATTGCGTTTATATCTATGTATAGCACACTACCCAGCAGTATTTGAGGTAAGGCCTTCCAAGTTCAAAACAATTTTCAGCAATAAAAATGGCCTGAAACTCCACTAAAACCGAAGGTGCTGAAAATTTTAGGGTATGTGAAGGGAGTCTTTCAGGTGAACTGAATTTTCAGCTGAACTCGCAGTGAAAATTTCAGGGCTATTGAAATTTTCGCTGAACGCGTAGTGAAATTTTCAGGCCTACTGACTTTGAAAATTGGTTGGCAATTCTGCAGTCAGTTAAGAATTCTTTCTGGAAATTCAGTGCTGCAGATTCATTTAATCGCAAGTTCGTGAAAATTTGTTAATTTAACTAAAATTATAGTGGAAATAATATAAAAAAGTCCTTATAAATATAATAAAACACTTAAAGTTATAAAGTGTGTGAAATGAGTGGCTTAAGCAAAAGCAATTTGAGGCGTTTGGCCGCGAAAGCCAGAAAAAATGTCCATCAGAATGATGTTGTGCGTCCGTCCGAGTCTCCCAGCGAACATTTTGCTGACGATTCAAGTGCAGAAATTTCCAATGCTAGTTTTTCGGTTCATATTAGCAGTTTTTGTGACCCAAGATTAAGTTTGACAGAAAAACTTTCAAATTGGTACCAAATATTAAATGTCACACGTGGTCAGGGAGATTCTTTGTTGCAAATTTTAAATTCTGAAAAGCTTGATGTTCCTGTATCTTGTAATGGCTTGTTAAAACGGCGTAAGTCGAATATAATTATTCGTAGCGTTTCGCCTGGGCAATATACTCACATAGGCATTGGAAATTACCTCATGTGTATTGAACGAAACTTTGAGAGCGGTTTCGAATTAATTTTAGACGTAAACGTGGATGGCCTACCTTTATATAAAAGTTCTAAAACAAGTGTGTGGCCAATATTAGGCTTTTTTCAAACCGTTCCTAATAGTGAGGTTTTTCTAATAGGGGCCTACGAGGGAAGTCAGAAACCTTCTAATGTTAATCAGTCTGAAAAAACTGAACTCTGATTTCCTTAACATTGTAACGGAGCTTAAAGATGAAAACTTGAAATTGAGCGAGAGAGTGTGCAAACTTGAAAGTGTTTTAAACTGGCGTGAACAGCAACTGCTAAGCAGCGCAGTCGACATTGTTGGTGTGCCAGCACTAACTAGCGAAAATGCGAATGAGTGCGCAAAACAAATTTTAGGCACTGCTTTGAGCGTACCTGTCTCTTCAAAAGAGATAAGCAGATGCTATATTAAAAAATTTAAGCAAACAAGTGTGCTGCGTGTTCACTTTTCTTCAACTGAAGCCAAAGTAAGAGTAATGGTTAAAAAACGTGAGGCAAAGAGAAATTTGACGACTGTGATCTTTGGTGATGCTAGCAATAACAAAAACAACATCTACATAAACGACAGTCTCACTAGCTACAACCGAGCTTTGCTTTCAGCAGCGAAGAAAACAAAAAAAGACAAAGGTTACAAGTTTCTGTGGGTGAAAAATGGAAGAATTCTATTAAAAAAGTCTGATGATGGCGAAGTTGTTTCTCTAAGAACTTTTGACGATTTGTCAAAAGTCAAGTAGACCTTTATAATTAATAATTTAATTTTTTCGTTATGTTTTTTAGAAATTTTTTAGACGAAAACAACTACGCCATAATCAGACCTATTAATGACTCGAATTTTCTCCTTAATTTAAATAACTATTTTATGGTAATTCACCAAAATATACGAAGTCTTCGGCAAAACTTTGATTTATTGCTCTGCAATTTAGAGGTCTTTAAAAACCCTCCGGATTTAATTTTTGTCTCCGAAATCTGGATATACGCTCATGAAACGTATGATTTTACAATACCTGGATATAATTTTTTTGCAAATACTAATGACTCTTATTCAGCAGGTGGTGTTGGAGTTTTTGTGCGTAGCACGTACGAATGTGATTTTGTTAATTATAACGTCACGAGCGCTGATATTTTAAAAGTTACGATAAGTATCTCCAGCAGGCTTTTTAGTTTTATGTGTGTTTATAGACTGCATGCGGTATGTGTTCAAACGTTTTTGGAGGAGTTTTCGGGTCTTCTTTGTAGGGAAAATTCTAGTAATATTGTTATATTAGGAGATTTTAATTTGGATATCCTAAACCTAAATGCTACAACAGATAGCTACCTAACCCTTATGGCTAATCACGGCCTAACATCATTCTTAAGCGAACCTACACGTATTATATCTGGAAGTTGCCTTGACCATATTTTCTGTCGGAGTAATTGCGATACTAGTTTTAACAGCCTTAACATCGATTTAAATATTACAGACCATACCATGACGGGTTTAATAATAAACAATGCTTGTACCAAAAACGATAGTTCGGAAATAGTTAATTCTAACTTAAATAAGATAAATTTTGGTTTGCTTAACGTGCGGTTACGTTTTGAATCCTGGGATGTAGTGTATGCTGAGGAAAATGTATCACAAGCCTACAATATGTTTTTGAACATTTTACAAGGTCACATAAAGGCCGCAAATTTTCCTTATACCCCTAGTAGGAGACAAGCAAAAATTAAACCATGGATTAGCAATGAGCTAGTAAAAAAAACTCGCTTGAAAAATAAATTAGGTAAAAAGAGTCGTAAGCATCCGTCCAATGCGAATCTTCGTAGCCGATATCTAAACCTGTGTAGGAACTTAAGAAAAGAAGTCCGTTTGGCACGTGATACATATTATCGTAACGCGTTAAGGTCCTCGTATGGTAACTCGAAAAAAGAATGGGGCATCATTAACGGTATGCTCAATCGTAAGAGCAAAGCAAATGATAAAGAAATTCGATTGTGTGATAGTGGAGAAATTATCTGTGAGGCCGATGTAATAGCAAATATCTTTAATGACCATTTCTCGTCAGTCGGGCAATCTGATTGTCCCGCACATTCGCATGAATCTTTTTCATCAACATATGCAGCTTCAAATGAAGGTGACAGTTTTTTCTTTGAAACTTTTAGTGGCATTGAAGTCCTAAGAGCCATAAACTCGCTGAATAACTCTAGATCCTGTGGTTCGGATGGAATTTCCAATCAAGTCATAAAAAACGTAGCTTTTAACTTAGTAGATGTTTTAACACATCTTTTCAATACAAGTGTCTTGTCTGGAACCTGTCCTGTTGATTTAAAATGTGCTGTTGTGATCCCTTTGTTTAAAAAAGGCGACAAAAAAGATGTGAATAATTACAGGCCAATCTCTCTACTTTCCTCTCTTTCAAAAGTTTTTGAGAAACTTGTTAAATGCAGAATTCTTTCTTTTCTTGAAAATAAGAACTTTTTCAGCCCTATGCAATACGGATTCAGGAATGGGAGGTCAACAGAAGATGCCCTTTTGGATTTTTGTTCGTTTATCTATAGGGAACTTGACAACAAAAAGAATTGTGCTGGTTTGTTTGTTGATATCACGAAAGCCTTTGATATGGTAGATCACAAAATTTTACTCGATAAATTATTTTCCGCTGGCTTCCGTGGGTTCTTCTTTAATTGGTTCGAATCTTACTTATCGGGGAGAGTGCAGCAAGTAAAGGTTGGTAGTAGTTTAAGTAATCCTGTTACAATCAACTTAGGAGTACCTCAAGGATCTGTTTTGGGTCCAATATTATTTCTGGTTTATCTGAACTCCATCTTTTCCTTACCATTTTTTGGAAAAGTGACGGCTTTTGCAGACGACCTTGCTATTGCGTATGGTTCATCGAACTATTTGGATTTGGTAGCAGGCGTAAATAATGATGTACATTTGCTAAGGGCGTGGTTTGCTGCACATAAGCTTATTGTTAGCAAGAAAACTAAGATAATGTATTTCAATCGGCATCCAAAAATCTCACCTGAAATACCCATAGTATTCCATGCCACTGACTGCAAGCGTTACGCTTTAAATGCTATGCTGTGCTCAGGAACATCTTTTTGTTCCGATAAAAACTGTTCTGAAAAGTGTTTCTCTATTGAAGAGGTCAGCGACTTTCAATACCTGGGTGTTTCTGTTGACAATAACCTAAGTTGGTCTACCCATATATCTCGTTTAAAGTCCTACATGCGCTGTACTGTTCGTTATTTTTATAGCTTGAGAAAGATTTGCTCAAACGCAACTCTTAAAACTATTTATTACGCGTTGGTCCACTCAAAACTCGACTATGGTATAAGCTGTTGGGGAGGTGCATCTTATAGTAAAATCCAGCAGCTTTTAATTACTCAAAAATGTGTCATAAGAAAAATATCGAATGTAAACCGTCTTCATCACACCATCGACCTGTTTAGAGATCTGAAAATTCTTCCCGTAAAACATATGTACTACTACAAAGCTTTAAAGATATTTTTCCTTCGCTGTGGTTATTTACATAGCCTGGTCTCGGATAGTTACAATCTAAGACAAAACTCACACGGACTTGTTTATGTTCCCATATATCGCACAACTCACTTCAGTAACTTCTACACTATTGTCTCTTGTAAAACTTTCAATGCGTTACCTGCGTCTATACGTGTCATTAGAAGTTTGCCTAAATTTTTATCAAAGGTTAAATCATTTTTATTAGAACAATCACACAATGACATCAAAGTTTTGCTGAACCCAATAGCTTAGTAAACTTGAACTAAATCTGTAATCTCTTAAGAATGTACACATCTTTTTCATAAACCAACTTAATTAAATTTACTTTACAATGTATAGGTTACACTGAATTTCACCCCACACACTTTTGATAATGTGCATTTAATTTGTTTTAAGACGGCATTCGATACTAAAATATCAATACTTTTTACAGAATGCCTTACCTTTTCTTTCTTTTAATATTAACAGTCTTAATTTAATTTAAGCTAAAATTGTAATTTGAATACAAATGTTTATTTCAGAAAGAAAAATGAATAAATCAATCAATCAATCAATCAATCAAATATATGTACCTGCCGTTCAAACAGAATAGTGCAGTTTTGATACCTCTCATTCACACCTTTAATTCTATATCTTTAAGCTCATAAATCAATAAAAATAATAATAATAAACAATACGTAACTTTAAAGTAATAACTGATAATGGAAATGCAGAGCTTTGAAATTGAAAACAATGTTGATTCTAACATGTTGAATGAAATTCGCAAAGAAATTAAATCTTTAAAAAGTAAGTCTAAGATAAGAGTAACTTTTTATTAAATTTTTAATGAAATATGTTTTCAGAATTAACAACCGATGTCATGAACCAAAACATAAAAATTTTGTCAATCTTAGAAAAGGTTTGCGAAAGCATTAGAACCCCCAAAGCTAAATTTCCTGTAAAAAATCTGTCGGAGATCGAAGAGCTGGAAAAAAAAAATATGTAAGCAAGCCATAATTTGGCAAAAAATCTTTATTTTACATTATTATTTTGTACGTTAAAGGTCATCCTTTTTAAATCAATACTTATGCCGGATGGCATTCACAAGTATCTTAATAGGATACTTTCTGAAGAACTCTGCATGGAGATGAACTATTCTGGAAGCGCCAACAAAAAAGGCTTACAGGACTATCAATTCCTAAACAGAGCCTTATACGGTGAATATTTTTTAGAAGTGGAATTATTTTCGAATAATTATAGTAGTATTCGAATAGAGTTATTTGAATAGTATTATTCGAATAGTGTTATTCGAATAGTAGTATGCGAATAGTAGTATGCGAATAGTGGCAGTAGTATTTGAAGAGTAGTATTCGAATAGTTTTATTCAATTGGTGACGTTTTACTCCAAAAGTTCCACCCCTAGTCTTTTCGGAAACAAACATGACGAAGACATTTGTTTTTTTATTTTTTAGAATCCGTACAAAAAGATGGCTATTCCATGTGTGACTATATGAGAGATGTGCGCAACGCTTTCCAAAAAATTAAAAACAAAAACTATAAAGCTGTATCGCTAAAAAAACAAAAATAAATGAGTGGACTATATATAAATGAATAGACTATATATAAATGTATATAATATTAAAACATTTTTATATGAAATGGAAAGCAATTTTAAAGACAGAATGAATTACTTTATTAATGTTAGTTTTTACAAATATGTATATATTTTAAGTTTATTTAATTTCAAATAAATATTTACTTTTCTATAAAAGTAAAATCTGAAATATTGGAAATAACCACTGCATTTTGGATATTTTTTCCTGTTGAAATTCTTACTGAATTGTAAGGAGCTTTTTCCTATACACCTTTTCCTTTCCTTTTGGTTAGTTTTTTCCTACGGAAATGATCCCTGAATTGTAAGGAGCTTTTTCCTATACACCTTTTCCTTTCCTTTTGGTTAGTTTTTTCCTACGGAAATGATCCCTGAATTGTAAGGAGCTTTTTCCTATACACCTTTTCCTTTCCTTTTGGTTAGTTTTTTCCTACGGAAATGATCCCTGCTTATTCAGTCCTATTTTCCCTACTGAAGCGTTCACTTCTCAATCAGCAGCTTTTAGATAGTTCTTTTTCGCGATCACCTCTATGTAAAAACGAAGTGGAATATTCAGGTTTGGTAACTACATTTCTCTGAATTTTCAACAGGAAAGATGTACCCTTTTCCTGCTGAGCGATACTGCTGGGTAAGATCTGATAACTTTTAATCATATGTGTGTATATATGTATAATAACTTCAAAATTTTGTATTATAAACTATGACAATTCATAAAAAAGAATGAAAGTTAAGGTTAAGCGTTTTACATTAACATTTTATTAAAATTCAATTTTCTTAAACCTATGTTATTAAAAATTAAAAATGGCACTGTGTTCATTTAAGTTAAAAAAAAAACAAATAAATTTTTAATTCTATTTCAGAGTTTGGGATACTACTACTACGAATCGCAAAAAGCTTTCAATTCGCGTCTCCTGAGGCTAATCTCCACATCATTCAAGGCACAAAAACGTTTGTGTTCCTCTTCCTTGATTTGCCACTTTCGCTCTTGTATTTCCAGCATCCGCTCTTGTATTTGAACTAGCCGGCCAAGCTTGTCGTGCATATTAAGTTTAGCATCATTGGAAGCCTTTAAATTTTGCTCCAGTCAGTTTTGGATCCTCAACTTTCCTTTTTCTCTTCGAAGTTGATGGAATAAAATCGGCTTCATCATCTACATGTTTCGTCGTCGGAATTGATGGGACCTTCTCTTCTTCTTCAAATAATTCAACAATGGCGCATCTCCTTCCAAATATTCTAAGACGTCGTCCTCAAAAGTTCCCTCGTTAGGAGATTGACCCTTAGCTAGAGTATTACCCCAGGTATGCACCGTTTTCAGGCCCTCAACAGAAGCTTCTAGGCCACTTGCCTCTATAATATGCTCTTCGGTTGGAGTTATAACTTTCTCTTCGTAAGGTCCACCACCAGTCCTAGACTTTGAGCTCTTGTTAAATGCCAATTTTTTTTTTGCTTGGTACTTTTGGTCAGCGTATACCTGTAACCAAACGATAAAAATTAAAACACCAGTACAGAGGTTGAGTTCCGATTCCTAGGATTCTTCTCTACCTCCCTATTTCTGATGTCCTCCAGTGTTACCCCCTGAGGGTTAGGGGTTTAGAATATGCACGAGGTAAGCATACCTGTCGTAAGAGGCGACTGAAATGCACAAATGCAATGACGTGCAACTTGATTTTTGATTTACGGATAGGATGACTCTCATCTCTCATTACGCATCTCCGTAAGGAAGGAAGGGGTGAGATGAACCAGAAGGTTCCACGGGTCATACCAAAACGCTCCCACGAATTTCGGGCATGTACTTGGGGAAAACATTGTTGGAAACGTACGAACAATTGGCCAGCCGGAACTGAGCTAGGTGTCGCGTTAAAGATCATAATGAAAAGCTGACCAGGCAATTCCGGTTAAACTTTTGCTAATCGAATCAACACAGGCCCTCCCTGTCAGTAAGGTTACACTTCAGATGAGATCCGGCACCACGTAACAATGGGCTTTGAAGCACCTTTGTGAGCCCTCGTCTGGTGAACGCCGCCATACAAGCACAAGAGCTATTTGTGAGCGTGAGAAACACGAACCCTCGACGGAGCAGACTCTTCTAACACAAGCTCAGTTTGCCCAACCCTATTGCACCTGTCTGTTTCCTTGGACTCCGTTTGGAAGAGATTGATGACAATATTGTCTAAGGAGGTTGAAGACAGGGCGAAGCATAGTTACCACAACAACCACTTAAGAAACTCATAATACAGGGTGTTTTTTTTACGGGTTTGTTTTTCGAATAGAGATAAAACTGGCATTTTGTGGTCAAATCTGGCAACTCTAATGTCATTTATGTTCACTTTGGTTTGCCATTTCATCATGAACAGGTTGACAAAAGAACAATGCTTGCAAATCGTGCAAATTTATTTCGAAAATAATGGTTCAGTTCGCGAAGTTTACCGTGAGCTCCGTCCATTTTATGGTCGACATAATCGTCCATCAGAGCAATTAATTCGGTTAACCATGGATCGTTTTCGCACTACGTTTACTCTATGTGATAATACGCATCCGCAGAGACGTCGAACAGTGCGCACCGAAGAAACAATTGCCGCTGTAGAGCAAAGTGTTGAAGAGGACCCGAATGAATCGATTCGCCACCGTGCACAGCAATTGGAGCTTTGTCCATCAACTTTATGGAAGATTTTGCGCAAAGATCTTGGCTTGCGACCTTACAAGATCCAGCTTGTGCAAGAATTAAAGCCGCGAGACCATGCAATGCGTCGTGATTTTGGTGTATGGGCCGAAAATGAGATTGATTTCGATGCTGATTTTCATCGCAAAATTTTGTTCAGTGATGAGGCTCATTTTTGGTTGAATGGCTACGTCAACAAGCGAAATTGCCGCATTTGGAGTGAAGAGAATCCACATGAGACCCTTGAAACGCCATTACATCCACAAAAACTGACTGTTTGGTGTGCTCTATGGGCTGGTGGAGTCATTGGGCCATACTTCTTCCGCAATAATGCTGGAGAGGCAGCTACCGTTAATGGAGACCGGTATAGAGCCATGATAACCGACTATTTTGTTCCCGAATTGGATGGCATGAATGTGGATGAGTTGTGGTTCCAACAAGACGGCGCTACATGCCACACAGCGCACGTCACAATCGATTTATTGAAGGAAACATTCGATGAGCGCATAATTTCGCGGAATGGACCTGTCAATTGGCCACCAAGGTCGTGTGATTTGACACCATTGGATTATTTTCTTTGGGGATATGTGAAGTCGCTCGTCTACACCAACAAACCAGAAACGTTAGGGGAATTGGAAGCCAACATTCGTGGCGTTATTGCCGACATACGGCCCCATATGCTCGAAAAAGTGGTTGAAAATTGGACCTGTAGAATTGGCTTTATTCGAGCCAGCCGCGGCGGCCACATGCCCGAAATCATATTTAAACATTAATGGCATAAAATTATCCTTCCAATAAAGCCAAATTGATGGACCTTAAAACGATTTTCTTGTGTTTTATTTCAATTTAAAGTTCTATACCCCTAAAAAAACACCCTTTACATACATATCAATACATGTTTCTTTTATATATACCTTTCTCCACATTTTGGCTTCCTTCATTGGTGGACCTACAGCGTTTAACTTCCCTGAAAGGTCTTCCCATAAACGGAACGCTGTCGCCTTTCCTTGCGCGCAATTCGGGATAATATTTTTGGCGAAGTTGGGGTGTTCCCTCATTAATTCGCCCATAATTATTTTCTGCCGGTAATTTAATTTATTTAAATGTGTCCTTTGATGAAACAGAAAATTGGTTTATATAGATATATATACATATATGTACATATATTTTATGCTAATTTATATCTGTTTACTTACATTGTTACTCTTGCACTTTTGTTTTTGCTTTGTTTTGTTTAATTATAACTTTTGAAATAATTGAAAATAATTATTTTAAAAATAACCTCAAAATAGTTCAAAAACCGTCAATTTCAAAGGCATTCGAACGTATTTTTGCTATCGAATGATACTTTTTGACGTTTACGATTTTTTGCGCACGTTCACTAAACTCATAATACCAAATTACGATAGCAGCTATACGTTCACGTATCACGTAATACCAAATAAGCAATTTTAAGAGACGGATGTTCAGTTCACGGAATACGTAATTCGACCCCAGTACAACATTTGGATAAGCGTTTTAACGAGCACCTAATATTAACCTTTATGTGTACACCCGTGGTACCCGGGTAACCAAATGGGTTTATTTTATGTTTTTCTGATATAAAACACTGGAAGACAAACTTTATATTCATAATATGCCTTAAGCTGGGTTTTTTGGACAGAAAACAACAAGAAAAAAATAATTCTTTTTTTTCCTTCTTAGCTTTTTTCTACACTTTTGATTTTTCACCGCTAAGTGTACACCCGTGGTACCCGGGTACCTCTATATATATTATGAAAACTTTAAGTAAAATGTGGGTTGTTTTTGTGAAAAGTAATTAAAGAATGCTTATTTTAAGTAAGAATATTTAGTAAATATTATGTGTTTATTTATTTATTAAGTTTTAAATACATTTTGGTTGTTAATTAACACAATTGTTTCAATTTGAAACGGTTACAGCATGGGCATTGCAAATCGGGCCATTGCAGAACATTGCTTTCTAGTCTTACGGTGTTTTTTATTTGGAGAAATAAGGCACATTGCACAGTTTCCAATAACTGGCAAACGGCCGGTTTCATCTCTTTTGCGCTTCACAGGAGCAGCTATTTCGTTATTTATTGGGTGACCTAACAGAGCTTCTATCCCAATTCTTGTTGCAAAGTTTTTATATACATATGGAATTCGTGATCTCTTTTCCACTTCGGAGATTGCTAATTCTCTTCCAAGCTGTTTTAGGAAACCTCGGCGAGAATTCGTGGCTTTCATCAAAGCCGGATTGTTTTCCTTGAAACATATAAACGCCGCGAGTGCTGCAAGGTCAATAATGTTGTAAAAAAAAGCCACTGGCCATCTTTGCGTTCTTCGTTTGCATGTGTAAGTACCCAGCATCTTGTCCATGGTGTCCACGCCCCCTTTCGTGCTGTTGTAGTACTCAATCACAGCCGGTTTCTTGCTTGAGTTATGGGATACCTAGTTTTTGGTGTGAAGCGTTGATAACATTATGACAGACTTATTTTTCCTGGGCACATATGAGCACATCATAATATTATCATTTGAGTAGCCAAACTGGGATGAAAATATTTCTCTTGATTTATTTGCCTTCATCTCCAGTGGAATGTACGATTTGTTTTTCTTTAGAGTTCCGACTAGAGAAAGTCGTGAAGACTTAAGGAATCGTGCCAACGACAGACTTGTGAAAAAATTGTCACATGTGATATTTCGCCCAGTGTATTTATACTTTCCAACTAAATCTACGACTACTCTCTCTCCTTGGTTGACTTCGCGATTCGGTCCTTCTTTTCCTTTGTAAATTTGGCCTTGAAGAGGAAACGAGGTGCGCCCATCGCAAGCCCACCAAACCTTTATTCCGTATTTGGCGGGCTTCGAGGGGATATATTGGGTGAAACGCGTTCGACCCCTGTATCCGAACAGTTGCTCGTCAACGGTAATGCAATCGGAAGGGTTGTAGTTAGCACTCAGGTTTGCGTTGAGTAACATAAATATTTCCGATATGGGTGCAGCTTTGTCGCTTTGAGATCGCTCTAGTGGTAGCGTTATCAAAACGAAGAAATCTTGTGATTTCCTTAAATCGATTAATGCCCATTGTAGCACGATAAAGCGGATAAGCATCGGACTTCCATAGCTCTTGAATATGTTTTTGGACGTAGGTGTGGAGTGGTGTTTTTTACCACTAGATCTTATCGTTGACGTAGGTCGATTTACCGATACCAACTTGGATATTAAAAATTAATACACTTCCCACTTTGGTTAGATAACTTTAAAGGTTTAATAAAACTATTATATTTTACAAAGAATATACGTCTGCTTTAGCCAGAGCTCAAAACTAAGTGGCGTGACAAAATTAAAGTGAATTTTCACAAAGGTTACAGCATTAAAGATTTCGATTACCGCTAGGTCTATGTACTATTTACTTATGTACTAAGTTAAATGCAAGATGTAAAGTAAGTATGTAATTTCATACAATGAGAGAGATTATATACCAAACCAAAACGAGTTATAGGCAATGCAGTTAAATAACAAATTAGCGGGGATTTTGTGCTGTTTATTAGGGTGTTCCACAATACTCCCCTTCCAGACGAAAGTTACATATAACGACTGGGGAATTTTACCTGTCGACCTCTACGAGTAAATTTCGTCGATACGTTGGTCTTCTGCTTGTCTGGTTGAGGAATTTCGGTAGCGCCAGGCGTAGGTTTAGTTAACACATTTTTATTTTGCGAAACTGGCAGAGGTTCACTGCTTTTTGATGATGCTTCGAAATCATCTCTTGTCAAGAATGCGGGTTTGAGCCTATCGAGACTGATGTTGCTCGACCGCCCGCGAACAACTACTGTGAAATATTTTGAAGACTTATGCGTTACTGGATAAGGGCCGTCGTAAGGATTGGTTAGCGCAGGACGCACGGAGTCATTTCTAATAAAGACGTGTGTTGCTGTTTGGAGCTTTTGCGGGACGAATGTCGTGGGAGGCGAATGATGCGCTGTGTCAGTACAACGAGGCTTTTCCATTGACTTTCTAAATTCTGATACAACGTCGCTGGTTGGTTCCGTCGGCTTTGTTGTGTGGAAGAATTCTCCAGGAACTTTAAGCGTTGTACCGTAGACGAGCTCTGCAGGGGATGCGCCGATATCTGGTTTGAATACCACCCTGAGGCCGAGCAGAATTGAAGGCAGATATTGTGTCCACTTGTCGGAGCTATGACAAAGTATAGCAGATTTAAGGCATCTGTGCCAGCGTTCGATAATACCGTTAGATTGGGGGTGATATGACGTAGTACGCAAATGGGTGGTTCCTATTAACGAGATAAGCTCCTGAAAAATTGCAGACTCGAACTGTCGACCACGGTCTGACGTTATTCGCTCGGGAACACCGAACCTCGATATCCAAACCGTCATTAAAGCCTTGACTATGGTTTCGGCGGTCATATCCGGAATGGGAACCGCTTCCGGCCAGCGTGTAAAACGGTCGATGATAGTGAGGCAGTACCGCTGTCCTTCACACAATGGAAATGGTCCCACTATATCGATGTTTATATGTGTAAATCTTCCTTGAGGCGGCGTGTATTTAACTAGAGGAGTTTTCGTATGTCGATGAATTTTTGATCGCTGACATGCTTCACATCTCTTTACGAACTCCGACACGTGCTTTTTTATGCCTTTCCAAACGAAACGAGTCGTTACCATCTTCGTAGTGGCGCGTGCCCCAGGATGTGCTAGGTTGTGCATCTTAGACAATATCTGATTACGAAAATCTTTAGGAATGTACGGACGTATATTTAATGTCGATGTATCGCAAATAAGCTGAACGTTCGTTCCTGGCGGCACAAAAGGTATTAGGGTAAGTGAAAATTTAGATTTTGTACCTGGTGTCAACAACGCTGTAAGCTCGGGATCGTTTTTCTGCGCTTGTGCAATGGCATTATAGTCGATCACTTGGTCCAGTGACTGTACACGTGAGAGTAGATCCGCAGTGATGTTCGCTTTTCCTGCTATGTGCCGTACATCCGTGGTGAACTGTCCAATGTAGTCGAGTTGACGTGCCCGGCGAGGAGCTGTTCTTTCAAGCTTTTGTTTGAATGCAAAGATAAGAGGGCGATGATCCGTTAGCAAGTGAAAACGTCGTCCCTCTATCATATAACGAAAGTGCGAAACGGCTTGATACATTGCCGTTAGCTCTCGGTCGTAGGTGCTGTACTTGCTCTGTGCCGGTGTTAGCTTCTTTGAGTAAAACGCGAGAGGTTGGTACTCACCGTCGACCATTTGATGCAAAGCAGCCCCTACAGCAAAATCTGAGGCGTCGGTGTGTAGGGACAGCTCCGCGTTTCCTGATGGGTGAAATAGTAGCGTAGCATTTGCGAGTTCTTTCTTGCAGCTTAGAAATGCTGCTTCGGCTTCGGAATTCCAAATGAGTGGCGTATTATCGTTTCTCCTGTTCCCCTCGACGAGTTGGTGCAATTTTGATTGGTAGTGAGCAGCGTGAGGAAGAAATTTCCTATAAAAATTGAGCATCGCCAAAAAACGCTTCAAGTTTTTTGCCACTGCAGGCTTGGGGAAATCTAAAAGCGATGCAACTTTTTCAGGTAGGGGCTGGATTCCACGTGAATCGACTAAGTGGCCCAAAAACTTAATTTCCGGTTTCCCAAATACGCATTTGGAAATATTTATCTTCAAATTATATTCCTGGAGTCGCTGGAAAAGTAAGCGTAAGTGTTGCCGATGTTGTTCGACAGACGCTGAAGCAACACATATATCGTCAATATAAGGGAAGACGAAGTCAAAGCCGCGCAGCACCTCGTCTATTAGGCGTTGAAATGTCTGTGCAGCGTTGTACAGCCCAAACGTCATAAACTGGAATTCATACAAACCGAAGGGCGTTGTTATTGCTGTCTTCTGTACGTCGTCGGGGTGTATAGGAACCTGGTGGAATGCCTTTTGGAGGTCAATTTTTGAAAAAAACGACTTTCCGCTTAAGATGTTGGCAAAATCCGTGAGGTAGGGCAACGGGTATCGATCAGGTAGCGTCTGGGCGTTGAGAGCCCTATAATCTCCACATGGTCTCCACGTCCCATCACCCTTCTTAACCATATGGAGCGGGCTAGACCAACTGCTGCTCGATGGACGGCAAATTCCTGTCTTTAGCAAAAATTGGAACTCAGATTTCGCGGCTTTCAATTTGTCAGGTGGAAGGCGTCGTGGTCTACAGAACACTGGCTGTCCTGTCGTTTGAATTCGATGATAAATTTTTAAATTGGGCCTTGAACCACTCGGTGTCAACATGGTAATATCTGGAAAATCGTTCAAAATTTCGCTGAAAGCCTCATCGATTGTAAATGTATTTAATTTCTTTTCATTGTGTTTTATATTCGCAGTTGGCGATACGTTCGCTCTTAAAGACGTCATTTTGTCAATTAGTTTATTTTGACGCATATCTATTAAAAGGTCGTAAAATTTTATAAAATCGGCGCCTATGATGGGCTGAGTAACATCTGCTATTACAAATGACCAGAAAAATTCGCGGCGAAGGCCAAGGTCGAGTTTCAATCGCTTTTTACCTACAACTTTGATGGCGGCCCCGTTGGCAGCGTAAAGTTTAGTGGCGCTAGGTTCGATGTCGTAAGATTGCGATGTTGAAGGGAGAATCGATACATCGGCACCCGTATCAATTAAAAAGGTCTTTTCTGAAATGTTGTCTTTGACTTGGAGGCGAAAAACTTTGCGATGTGAGGCAGGCGCCTCGTGCCTTGTCAGCGCGTTGTTAGGTAGTCATTGTTCACCCCTTTCTGTAGTTAATGCACGGTGTCTGTGCCGGCATGGACTGCGGCACTTACGAGCGTTTGTGCCGTACTTCCGGTGGTACCAACACTGGTTGCTGGCTAATGCCTCAGCATTGCTTACTTCTGGTCGGTTTGTGCTTCTGGGCCGAAACTTACCGGAGGACCGCTGGCGACTTCGAGAACGCGATCGTACCGAATCTATCGAGACGCTTACCGAGGTCTTCAATGGTAGAACGTAGCTGGTTTATCTCGCTGGTAACTCCTGATTCCACTCGATTAACCTGATGCGGGGCGACTGCGTCGATGATCGAGTCTGCGATTTTTGTAAACTCGGCAGCAGTGCCCGAGGAGGCAGCTACCACTGGTTGTGCAAACTCTGGGAGTCGTTTCGTCCAGAGACCTTTTAGGGCAGCTTCCCCTAGTGTGCTTCCGGCAACACGTTTCATCTCGAAATATAATTCGGATGGTTTCTTATCTCCGAGTGGGAGTTCGGAGAGGAGTCGATTTAGGCGCCTTTGCTCACTATCGGCAAAGTGTTCGATTATTTTGGCTCTGACGTACTCGAATCTATCCTGCTGGGGCATAGACGCAATCACCTCGGAGAGTTGACCAATTACCCTGGGGTCGAGTGCGGCAAACACAGTTGCAGCTTTCTGTTTGTCCGAGGTAATTCCAGACGCGGTAAACCAGAAATCCATTGACGTAAACCATGCTTCAATGTTACTGCTGGACATTGCAGGAATTGGTAGGCGAGCATAAACTGATGCAGCTTGTCTCTCGGATGCAGGCGGTGTGGTAGCCGTTGGGGCGGATAAAATTCCGCTATCGTCTGGCATTCTTATACTCAAAATTTTCTGTAGTGTACTGTCACTTATTTCCGGGGTGCTCAGTATCGTTGCAACGAAGTTATATCCGCTAGCAAGACTTTGTGCGGGGTCACCAGTTTTGGACGTAGGTGTGGAGTGGTGTTTTTTACCACTAGATCTTACCGTTGACGTAGGTCGATTTACCGATACCAACTTGGATATTAAAAATTAATACACTTCCCACTTTGGTTAGATAACTTTAAAGGTTTAATAAAACTATTATATTTTACAAAGAATATACGTCTGCTTTAGCCAGAGCTCAAAACTAAGTGGCGGAGGTCTATGTACTATTTACTTATGTACTAAGTTAAATGCAAGATGTAAAGTAAGTATGTAATTTCATACAATGAGAGAGATTATATACCAAACCAAAACGAGTTATAGGCAGTGCAGTTAAATAACAAATTAGCGGGGATTTTGTGCTGTTTATTAGGGTGTTCCACATGTTCTTTGTTTGAGCCATGAACTCCGGCAGTAATTAATATTTCAAGGTAGGCATCAAACTCAGTGGCAGTTAGGTCTCTCCATTCTTTTTTTTCATCCGCACATAAAACGGCTCGAGCCTTTCGGTTGGTTTCTCGGGTAATTATACTGCACATGCTTTAGTCGAAAAAGGTTTTAAAAGTGTCCTTTATTGAAAGATTTTTAGTCCCTCGACTCGGACCAGCTTTCTGGCGAAGAATGTTATGAATTCCTATTTTCAGTTGAGGAGAAGGGTTTATATTCCAGCCGGTATTGTCTTTCCCATACATTACACTTGTAGCAGCTGCTACATCTTCAAATTCAACTCCCTCTGCACTCTCCTCATCTGTGGAAGAGTCTTCTGAATCATGCCATTCAACGCTAACGTTATCACCATTCAAACTTTCAACATCCGAAGCTATTTCATTTGATTCGATCGCATCGCCGTCTTCTGACCCATCCCCATCGCTTGACAAAATCTCGGCGAGCAAAGCTTCAAGGGATTGTTGCTGCTCTTCGTAGCATTTTGAATTGAATATTTTCTTTTCTGAGGCCATAGTCACTGAGATAGGTTAATTCATTTAATTCACTGTAAATTTAACTACACGTAAAAATTGCTATTTATGTATTCTATAAGACTCGTTAGGTACACACCTTTTCTACACTTCGCAAATGTTTTTACAAAAACTAGGATCACTCTTTACGTGTTAACTACAGGCGCAGTACTAATCTAAAATTTCGCAATTATTTATAAAATAGAATAACAGAATTCATGGCCTTCTTTGTTTTTGATTTTATATTTTATCGTGGCATCCTCCTATTGCTCTATTTAAACTTCTTTAGCTATTTTCCATGGCCTACTATCTTTTTATTTGAAAAAAATTTCTAAATTTAGATTTTATTGATAGCCTACTAAACTTTTGACATACTTACATAAATCAAAAGCTTAAGTAATTTGTCATGGCATACTATTATCCCGACTGATGATTTTCTTTTCAAATTTCAGCTAAGCATGGTTTGAATAATTGTTGATTATGATACAGAGTGCAGTAAAACGAAACAAAATCATGGAAAAATTGACTGAGGAAGTTTGAGCTAGGTCTATTCTCCTCATTTGTATTTTTTAAGGCCTATCGGATGCATTATGACTATATATATTGTTTAATTCAAGTCGATATGTACCGAGGTACCCGGGTACCACGGGTGTACACTAGTGTAAGTTTTTTTCTGTGAACACACAACGGTTAAGTAGCGAGTTAAGAACTTTAATTTGTAATCTGTTCCTTAGCTTAGTTTTTAAAATGTTAATGGCACTAAAAATTCTTTCAACCTCCCCATTACTGAGAGGTAATACCAAAAAGCTTAATACAAATTCGACCAGTTCTAAGAAAGAGGGTTCGTTTATTGAATTTTTATGTTCTCGGACTTCCGTCCAAAACTATATGGTAGGGGCACACTTGTCCATTGTACGGTTATTAGCTTTCGCCACTGCAGCTCAATCAATGCTACTTTAAAGTGAGAAAATACACTCGGCTTTGTAACTCCCAAAGAATTATCAACTGATAAAAGTGTATCTTTTGTAAAGAAGTAATATTATCAGGTAGGCGATGTAGCATTTGGATCATCAACTTCATTAAAAATTGTTGACAGTTTTTACGAATTATTTTTAGTATTTCGTTATCAATACTACCTTCATTTAACTTTAATTTTATATGAAATATACGGTGTTGGGGCCAGAAGAGGTTTGGAGTAAAAAAATTCTAAAAAAAAAGCCATGAAGTTAAACCAAAATTATGAGGCTAAAAGGGGGAAAAAAGGCTAAATTTAATTATATATATAATTGCTGTGTTTGGTAACAAAACTCTCTCGAGAAGCATAAAGTCAAATGTAAATAAGCAAAAGTTTGCAATCAAAACAGCTGTTTTGCTTTTTAATAGCTCAAATTTTTAAGTTTTTGTTGCTGCGTCTATGTCCCGATCAGCTGTTTTTCACTTACAAGTTTTACTGAGTGATATTCCCCCATCAGAAAGTGGCATCTCTCCCAATGAAATGTCAAAATGCGCTCTGTTCCTGCAAATGTTTTGTGTCTCCGAACACTTTTCAATAAAAATGTTGTAAAAGTTTTAGGGCACTTTCATAAACGCCGGTTGAGCATAATCGCCGATTAATTTGATAGCTAACCGTTGAAAATACGTCAATTAAACCCCGGTTATCGTTAACCAGCTGTTAGAAAGCGCCCCTTAAAAATTGTATTCTCACCGAAAACAGCTAACATATTTTTTTATGGTGAGCCTTTAATTCGAAAAGCTGATGGCAACTCTAGAATCAAAAAATATTTCAGGAAATACTACCGAGCAACGTGGTGAGCTTAGATTGTTCTGGCAATTAAACATTAAATTTCGACGTTGAACGGTTTTGTGTATGGATATTGGCATTTAGTATTTTGTAATTAACTTTTCAATTTTATTGTGCTTCTCAAATAACAGACGTAAGTAGCACTGTTTTAATTTTTTTTGTTATATAATTTTAACGCCGGTATAAGCCGGTAAACTGGAATTGTTCAGTTATAACCATCACCTGTATACTACATAAACTTTGATAATGGTTTCCTTTAGGAGACAACTGCTAAAACACGTCCAAAAATATCGGAGAGGTATCAAACAACGCGTTTTGCCTTCGGTATCAACAATACGGAAGCGGATTTAAAATTTTTTGTTTCAGTGAAAAGTTCGCAAAAATTACTCAGGTCCGATCCCAAATAGGGGGCTTGATCCAAGGTATTTATGTGCAGAGCACTTTTCTGCGTAGGCGGCCTTCGGCCGCGCTTAAAAAAAAGGTAATTCTATACGACAGCACGTAACTGCTAATATAGGTGCAAAAATATCGGGAAGGTATAATCCGAAAGCGGAAATTCGATATTTTATGTATGTTCAGAGATATTTGCAATCAAAGTTGAAAATTTTCTGTCGTTGTTGTAATCACTGATTAGGGTGGACCGAAAAGTGCAAAAAGTGTGTTCTGCGCAGAAATACTGTGGACCGCGTAGCCGGTGTTGGACCGGCTAAGGGTTATTTTTTTGAAGCGCGGCCGAAGGCCGCCTACGCAGAAAGGTGTTGTGCACATAAATACCTTGGATCAAGCCCCCTATTTTCATGTCGTTGTTGTAATCACTGATTAGGGTGGACCGAAAAGTGCAAAAAGTGTGTTCTGCGCAGAAATACTGTGGACCGCGTAGCCGGTGTTGGACCGGCTAAGGGTTATTTTTTTGAAGCGCGGCCGAAGGCCGCCTACGCAGAAAGGTGTTGTGCACATAAATACCTTGGATCAAGCCCCCTATTTGGGATCGGACCTAGGCAATTTTTGGGTTTTTGCTAATAACTTTTCACTGAAACAAATTATTTAATTTCCGCTTTCGTATTATTGATACAGAGATCAAAACGCGTCGTTTGAGACTTTCCCGAGAACGTGGACGTGTATTAGCAGTTACGTGCTGTCGTATAGAATTACCAAAAAAAATAACCCTTAGTCGGTCCAAAACCGGGTACGCGGTCCACAGTATTTCTGCGCAGAACACACTTCTGCACTTTTCGGTACACCTTAATCTGTGATTACAACAACCACATGAAAATGACAGAAAATTTTCAACTTTGCAAATATCTCTTCACTGAAACAAAAACTGGAAAATCCGCTTCCGGATTATTGTTACCGAGGTAAAAACGCGTCTTTTGAAGCCTTTCACGATAACTTCGTACGTGTTTTAGCGGTTGTCTCCTAAAGGAAACAATTACTATTGCAGTTTAACGAGCACCTTATTGGCCCCACCAAAAATTAGACTTGGTGCATCGGTAATTCTATACGACCGTACGTAACTGCTAATATACGTACAAAAATATCGGGAAAGGTATCAAACGCCGGGTTTTAACCTCCGTATCAATAATCCGAAAGCGGTTATTTGATGTTTTATGTCTGTTGAGAGATATTTGCAATTAAAGTTGAAAATTTTCTGTCATTTTCATGTGGTTGTTGTAATCACAGATTAGGGTGTACCGCAAAGTGGAGAAATGTGTTCTGCGCAGAAACACTGGACCGCGTAGCCGGTGTTGGACCGGCTAATGCAGTAAGGTGTTGTGCACATAAATACCTTGGGTAGTTGTTTCCTTTAGGAGACAACACGTCCGAAATTATCGGGAAAGGTATCAAACCCGATAACCTTTTCCCTGATCATTTGCACCGAAAATAAAGTATATCGTTGAAGTCAATGAAAGAAGGCAGACTATGCCAATATTGTTTTTTTTTTCGTAGCTGAACGGTTTGTATTCTTTACTTAAGATTTATAATTTCGTCAGCAATGTCTGCCATCATGAATTTGTGCTGTGAAGTTCCCAATTTCCATTTTACATATAACTTCGCCCAGGACACGAATGTCGTCACCAGTCGCATTGCGAAACTTTGCTGTTATGCCATTGGTTGTGCTAAAGCTTTATGGCCATCAGTGTGACCAGGTGATAGAAAAAAAGAGGCTAAATCGGCAAAAAAGGTTAGAAAAGGCTAAAATTACAAAAAAAAATCAGATATTTTTTTACGAAATCCATTTAAAATTTTTTATTTTAGTGTAAACTATTTGTGTATAAAGCTGTAGACATAGCTTAAAGGAACTATTCCTGTTTCAACCCATTTCGGGCACATTTTGAAAAGGAATTTTTTCAAAGAAATGCATACTATGGAAACACTGGACCGCGTAGCCGGTGTTGGACCGGCTAAGGGTTATTTTTTTGAAAAGTGTAAAATTGTTCTGTTTGGGATCGGACCTGGGTAATTTTTGGGTTTTTTGCGAATAACTTTTCACTGAAACAAAAAATTTAAAATCCGCTTCCGTTTTGTTGATATCAAAACGCGTTGTTTGATACCTCCCGATATTTTTGGACGTGTTTTAGCAGTTGTCTCCTAAAGGAAACAATTTCCCAGACCGATATGCTAATAGACCCTAAGACACCTAATACATGGCATAATTAGCGGTTTAATTGATTCTCAAGTCTTCAATGCCCCAAGTAAAATTTTGTTGTTGTTAACAGTGCTGGGCCCTGCCCAAGGCTCTTCTAACGGAAGTCCGAGGAAACGCGCAGTTTCCACAGGGTTGGACCCGAGTGATGAAGGTGTTAGAAGAGTAGGTTCGACTGAACAGGAAAAGAGATATATGGTATAAGGGGACATACCACATGCAGGACATGTGTTTGGTATGTTGGGGTTCAGACTGCATAAGTAAGAATTTAACCTATTAGGACATCCAGAGCGGAGTTGTGCTAGCATGAGTCTAGTCTCCCTCGGAAGTACACGCTCCTCTTCAGCCAATTCAGGTGGTTGAGTATTCCCACAACAGCCGGTTCTATCGCACCGGAATGACCCGGGTTTTCTCACCCGGCCAAGGGCTGTTATTTCAGTGTAACCCTGTCCAATCTGTCCCGTCCCACCCCTTAAATTGTCGTCCTCGGAGCAAACCCTTGCAGCTGGGTTGCTCCATTGTCTCTTGTTACGGGCTGGGGTCGAACCCAACCCTGGACCAAGAGACTGGATCTGCTGCGTTTGCTGGAAGAAAATTTACATCAAACGGTCGTATTCGGTACAATGCGCCAAGTGTAAGAGATGGTTACATAAATCTGGATGTTCAGGGCTTAACCCTGCCATCCACAGACCCCGTACTTTCTTTAGTACCTTTGAGGCACCTTGCTGTACACGTCCTAGGACGTCCCGCGGTAGCCGCCGCTCTGGCACTCCCTTACCGCCTCTAACTACTTCCAATAGTCACAATAGTGGCTCAGTCTACACGACTGGCAGCACCGCTGCCATCCCTGCCTCACCCACTCCCGACTGTCGCTCACGCACGCCAGCGTCTCCATCTCACACGGCCGCTCAACACTCCTACTCCCCCCGGAATAGGTCAGATATGAGCATCGCCGAGCGTCAGTCCCCTCTGTCTCTGCCTCCAATGCCCCCCCCTGCTTCCAGCCTGCACGTGGGTCAGGAACACCACCTCCTAGTACCTTTCACTACGTGCACCGTTTGTCGGCAAAGATTGTATACGCCTGCGACATCGGTCAAGTGCAACAGTTGCCTTGGCCTGTGTCACACCCTTATGTGCTCTGGGCTCGCAAACGGCAACCTTTGGACGGATTCGTTCATAGCCCCCTGTTGCAGTACACAGCCGCCCTCCACGCCAGACAACATCGGCCATGGCGCTGTCAACTCTAGACTGCGACATAGTTTAGGCCTTAGCCTACCTCCACCTAGGCAAACGCATCCGTCCCTCACGCCTAGTATGTCCCCCGCCTCCCCTCCTACACGCTTCAAAATTCTGCAGCTGAACTGTAACGGATTAGCTGGAAAGATCGCGGATAAAACTGACTTCATGAAGACGCACAACATCAAAATCGCCGCGATACAAGAGACAAAACTGAACACGAGATCGGACTTACGAACTTGTGATGGGTATAATGTACATCGTAAAGACCGTCCCAGCGGTCTTGGGGGTGGCCTTGCGTTCATCACACATCACTCTGTACAATACAATCTATTTTCCCCTGACGTCGACCCCAGGGACTCTACCTTAGAATGCCAAGGCATAGCAGTCCGGTCAGGAGACGCCGACCTGCAAATCATAAACATCTATATTCCTCCTGTCACGTGTTGTCCTAGAGATTATCATCCCGACATTAGTGCGTTGCTAAGGGGCGATAACCGCCTAATCCTAGGCGACTTCAACGCACATCACGATCTCTGGCACTCCAACTTGCCAGCAGACAGTAGAGGACAGGCAATTGCAGACCAAATAGATAACTCAGCATTCTGTACAGTCAATGGAGATGCCCCCACCAGGGTGGCAGGTAACTGTCACAGCTCGCCAGACATCTCCATAACGAGCGCGGGCCTTATTAACTTTGTCATCTGGCGACCGATGCTTACGTTAGCTTCAGACCACCTACCCATTTTACTCTCTGTTGAACGACCGACCGACTTCATAACGACTGATAAAATAACATACATCAACTTCACCAAAGCGGACTGGGACCGCTTTACTGAATATACAGAGCGCTCCTTCGCTGCCTTACCCACTCCAACGGACGTACGCAAAGGTGAACGAGAGTTTCGCAAGATCATTGATTCAGCCTCATGCCGCTTTATTCCTGCTGGCAGAATACCAGAAATTCGTCCGAATTTCCCGGCAGAAGCTGCGGCGATGGCAAGAGAACGTGACCAAGTGAGACTTATCAATCCCGCAGATCCCAGAATAAAAGATCTCAATGCTGAAATCCGTAGGATTGTCAACGAACACAAGCTGACCAAGTGGAAACAACACCTTGAGACATGCAACCTCTCCGGCGGAGTCGGCAAACTATGGTCGACTGTCAAGGCCCTATCCAATCCGACCAAACACAAAGACAAGGTCGCCATTGCTTTCGGCGACAGTGTCAAATCGGACGCCAGGAAATGCGCGAGCTCCTTTTGCCGGCTGTTTATAATGCATCCACCTGCGGATAGGGCTAAGAGAAGAGCCTTCCGACGCGCGCGCAAACACAAACACTCTACTGCGCCCATTGCCGTCTCAGCCGCAGAGGTTAAGGAAGCCATAATGAAGGCCAAACCCTCAAAATCCATCGGACCCGACGGAATTGCCATGAAGATGATCAAACACCTTGGCCAAGAAGGACAGAATTATTTAGCGGCTCTCTTCAATCTCTCTCTAACTACCTTCGTTATTCCTGAGATATGGAAACAAGCGATTGTAGTTCCCCTACTAAAACCAGGGAAGCCGGCGAACCTAGGAGAGTCCTATCGTCCGATATCCCTCCTTTCGCCGGTAGCGAAATTGCTAGAGTCCATTCTGCTTCCTTACTTCGTTACAAATCTAAAATTGGCCGATCATCAACATGGTTTTCGCAAAAATCACAGCACGACATCCGCTTTGAACGCCATTACAACGCAGATTAACAACGGTTTGAACCAAAATCCACCAAACCATAGGACGGTTCTCGTGGCACTTGATCTGTCAAATGCATTCGACACGGTCAATCACGCCACTCTCCTCCGAGACCTGGACGAGACACCGCTCCCTGCCGGCCTTAAGAGGTGGACCGCTAATTACCTCAATGGTCGACAGGCAACAGTCAAATTTAGGAACAAGAAATCTAGACCACGAAGAATAAAACAAGGGGTGCCGCAAGGTGGTGTTCTCTCTCCCCTCTTGTTTAATTTCTATATTTCGAGACTTCCCCCCCCACCAGAGGGAGTTTCCATTGTTTCCTACGCTGACGACTGCACGATAATGGCCTCGGCCAAGGGTCCCTCCATTGATGAACTCTGTATAAGAATCAACAGTTACCTCCATGACCTTTCCAGCTTCTTCACCGAGCGCAATCTGACCCTGTCTCCGACTAAATCTACGGCGACCCTGTTTACCACATGGAACGCGCAGATGGGGCAAGAGTTAAATGTCCACGTAGATGGAGTACCTCTACCTACTGTCAACCACCCAAAAATCTTGGGCGTGACATTTGACAACGGCCTCACCTTCGCTGGTCATGCCACCGCAATAGCCTCAAAGGTACAGAGCCGCAATAAGATCCTCAAGTCACTGGCCGGCAGTACTTGGGGAAAAGACAAAGAAACATTGCTTGCTACATATAAGGCTATTGGCCGGCCGGTTATTGACTATGCTGCGCCTATATGGTCGTCCAACCTTTCTGACACCAATTGGAGGAAATTGCAAGTCTGCCAAAACACCGCCATCAGAACTGCCACGGGATGCCTGCTTATGTCATCTGAGTCTCACCTCCATCAAGAGGCGAAATTGCTCTATGTTCAAGAGCACGCGGAACTCTTGAGTAGACAGTTCCTTCTGAACTGTCACAAACCTAGTCATCCAAACCGACATCTTTTGGATGTAGCACCGCCCCCCAGAGACATAAGGAGACATCTCCGTAAGCATTACGATGAGATCCGGCATCATATCTCTTTGCCGTTTGATCTGCGGAACCATAGACGGGCTCTAAATGACCTCCACACTGAGTCGGTAGACAGATCCCTCAGATCTCGGCCTGTGAATCCCGTTATTAATACTCAACCACCTGAATTGGCTGAAGAGGAGCGTGTACTTCCGAGGGAGACTAGAGTCATACTAGCACAACTTCGCTCTGGATATTGTAATAGGTTAAACTCTTACTTATGCAGACTGAACCCCAACATACCAAATACATGCCCTGCATGTGGTATGACCCCTCATGATACCATACATCTCTTTTCCTGTTCAGTTGAACCCACTCTTCTAACACCCGTATCACTCTGGTCCAACCCTGTGGAAACTGCGCATTTCCTCGGACTTCCGTTAGAAGAGCCTGATGACAATTTAGAGTGATCGAGCCCATTGGGCAGGGCGAAGCACTGTTAACAACAACAACAACAGTATTAATAACGGGATTCTGTCTACCGACTCGGTGTGGAGGTCATTTAGAGCCCGCCTATGGTTCCGCAGATCAAACGGCAAAGAGATGTGCCGGATCTCATCGTAGTGCTTACGAAGATGTCTCTGGGAGGCGGGGTTACATCCAATAGATGTCGATTTGGATAACTGGGTTTATGACAGGAGGAACTGTCTACTTACGAGTTCCGCGTTCTCTTGAACATTGAGCAATTTTGCCTCTTGATGAAGGTGAGATTCAGATGAAATAAGCAGACATCCCGTAGCAGTTCTGATGGCTGTATTTTGGCAGACTTGCAATTTCCTCTGGTGTCAGCAAGGTTGGGCGACCATAGGGGCGCAGCGTAGTCAATAACCGGCCGCCCATTAGCCTTATATATAGGAAGCAAAGCTTCTTTGTCTTTTCCCCAAGTACTGCCGGCCAGTGACTTGAGGATCTTATTGCGGGTCTGTACCTTTGAAGCTATTGCGCTGGCATGACCAGCGAAGGTTAGGCCGTTGTCAAACGTGACACCCAAAATTTTCGGGTGGTTGATTGTAGGTAGAGGTACTCCGTCTACGTGGACATTTAACTCTTGCCCCATCTGCGCATTCCATATCGTAAACAGGGTCGCCGCCGATTTAGTCGGAGATAGGGTCAGAATTCGCTCGGTGAAGAAGCTGGAAAGGTCACGAAGGTAACTATTGATTCTAGTACAGAGTTTGTCAATGGAGGGACCCTTGCCCGAAGCCATTATCGTGCAGTCGTCAGCGTAGGAAACAATGGAGACTGCCTTTGGTGCGGGGGGGGGAAGTCTCGAAATATAAAAATTTAACAAAAGCGAAGAGAGAACACCACCTTGCGGCACCCCTTGTTTTATTCTTCGTGGCCTAGGTTTCTTGTTCCTGAATTTGACTGATGCCTGTCGACCATTGAGGTAATTAGCGGTCTACCTTTTAAGGCAGGCAGGGAGCGGTATATCTTCCAGATCTCGAAGGAGTGTGGCGTGGTTGACCGTATCAAATGCATTTGATAGGTCAAGTGCCACGAGAACCGTCCTATAGTTTAGTTATAATCTCTAGGACAACACGTGACAGGAGGAATATAGATGTTTATGATTTGCAGGTCGGCGTCTCCTGACCGGACTGCTATGCCTTGGCATTCTAAGGTAGAGTCCCTGGGGTCGACGTCAAGGAAAATAGATTATATTGTACAGAGTGATGTGTAATGAACGCAAGGCCACCCCCATGACCACTGGGACGGTCTTTTCGATGCATATTATACCCATCACAAGTTCGAAAGTCCGATCTTGTATTCAATTTTGTCTCTTTTATCGCGGTGATTTTGATGTTGTGCGACTTCATAGTCAGTTATCTCCGCGATTTTTCCAGCTAATCCGTTACAGTTCAGCTGCAAAATTTTGAAGTGGTTAGGAGGGGAGACGCGGGACAGCTAGACATGGCCGATGTTGTCTGGCGTGGAAGGCGACTGTGTACTGCAACAGGGGGTTATGGACGCATCCGTCCACAGGTTACCGTTTGCGAGCCCAGAGCACATAAGGGTGTGACACAGTTCAAGGCAATTGTTGCACTTGACCGATGTCGCAGGCGTATATAATCTTTGCCGGCAAACGGTGCACGTAGTGAAAGGTACGAGAAGGTGGTGGTCCTGGCCCACGTGCAGGCTGGAAGCAGGTGGGGCATAAGGGGCAGAGAAAGAGGGGACTGACACTCGGCGATGCTCATATCTGGGCTATTCCGGAGGGGGTAAGAGGGTTGAGCGGCCGTGTGAAATGGAGACGCCGGTGTGCGTGAGCGACAGTCGGGAGTGGGTGAGGCGGGAATGGCAGCAGTGCTGCCAGTCGTGTAGACTGGGTAGGTAGAGGCGGTAAGGGAGTGCCTGAGCGACGACTACCGCGGGATGCCCTTGGGCGTGTACAGCATGGTGCCTCGAAAGTACTAAAGAAAGTACGGGGTCTGTGGATGGCAGGGTTAAGCCCTGAGCATCCAGATTTATGTAGCGATCTCTTACACTTGGCAGAAGCTGCGTGACCAAGTGAGACTCATCAATCCCGCAGATCCCAGAGAGAAGAGCCTTCCGACGAGCGCGCAAACACAAACACTCTACTGCGCCCATTGCCGTCTCAGTCGCAGAGGTTAAGGAAGCCATAATGAAGGCCAAACCCTCAAAATCCATCGGACCCGACGGAATCGCCATGACGATGATCAAACACCTTGGCCACGAGGGCCAGAGTTATTTAGCGGCTCTCTTTAATCTCTCTCGAACTACCTTCGTTATACCTGAGATATGGAAACAAGCGATTGTAGTTCCCCTACTAAAACCAGGGAAGCCGGCGAACCAAGGAGAGTCTTATCGCCCGATATCCCTTCTTTCGCCGGTAGTGAAATTACTAGAGTCCATTCTGCTTCCTTACTTCATTACAAATCTAAAATTGGCCGATCATCAACATGGTTTCCGCAAAAATCACAGCACGACATCCGCTTTGAACGCCATTACAAAGCAGATTAATAACGGTTGAATCAACACCCACCAAACCATAGGACGGTTCTCGGGGCACTCACGCCACACTCCTCCGAGATCTGGATGAGACACCGCTCCCTGCCGGCCTTAAGAGGTGGACCGCTAATTACCTCAATGGTCGACAGGCAACAGTCAAATTCAGGAACAAGAAATCTAGACCACGAAGAATAAAACAAGGGGTTCTCTCTCCCCTTTTGTTTAATTTCTATATTTCGAGACTTCCCCCCCGCACCAAAGGGAGTCTCCATTGTTTCCTACGCTGACGACTGCACGATAATGGCCTCGGGCAAGGGTCCCTCCATTGATGAACTCTGTATAAGAATCAACAGTTACCTCCATGACCTTTCCAGCTTCTTCACCGAGCGTAATCTGACCCTGTCTCCGACTAAATCTACGGCGACCCTGTTTACCACATGGAATGCGCAGATGGGGCAAGAGTTAAATGTCCACGTAGATGGAGTACCTCTACCTACTGTCAACCACCCAAAAATCTTGGGCGTGACATTTGACAACGGCCTCACCTTCGCTGGTCATGCCACCGCAATGGCCTCAAAGCTACAGAGCCGCAATAAGATCCTGAAGTCCCTGGCCGGCAGTACTTTGGGAAAAGACAAAGAAACATTGCTTGCTACATATAAGGCTATTGGGCGACCGGTTATTGACTATGCTGCGCCTATATAGTTGCCCAATCTTTCTGACACCAACTGGAGGAAATTGCAAGTCTGCCAAAACACCGCCATCAGAACTGCTACGGGATGCCTACTTATGTCATCTGAGTCTCACCTCCATCAAGAGGCAAAATTGCTCAATGTTCAAGAGCACGCGGAACTCAGTACGTAATTTATTTATTTATTTAATCTACCGGACTTAGTCCTTACAGATAAGTTACAATAAAAATACAAACTTACATCTAGTTAACAAGTTTAAATAAAAAGAACAAACCAAACAGATAAGTTTAACAGCAAGTTTAAAGCAAGTATAAAAGTTGCACAAGTCGTAATTAAGCGGCTATAGATTATTTGTATAGGTAGTAATCAATAATATCAGCTTTAAAGCGTTCTCTGATTGAGTGAAAATCCGCATAGTTACTAACAGAGTTACATAAGGATGTCATCCTGTGAATGGGCTCATCTGTAGCAAAGGTCGTTCTGCGCGTTTGAATGTAGAAAGTGTATTTCTCCCTTAGGTGCCTTTCTGGGGTATAGTAGGGAAGCAGTGAGAGTAACTCCGGGGAGTCAATCTTGTTGTCAGAAATATCTTTAATAAAAAGAATACCGCAAATTTTTCTTCGACTGTCAAGGTATTGTAGGTTTAAAATTCTACACCTTAGCTCATAAGGTGGCATAGTTTCAAAGGTGAACATACGGCGAAGAGCAAATTTGGTAAACCGCCTCTGCACTCTTTCTAACCGGTTAGAATGTGTGACGAAATCCGAGTCCCAAATTATGCAGGCATATTCTAAGATGGATCTAACAAGGCTAGTGTATAGACTTTTTAGGGTCAGCGGGTCCAAAAAGTCTTTGGAGTTTCGTTTAAGGAAACCGAGTTTAGAATTTGCCGCACTAATTATACTCTCTCTGTGAAAATCAAACTTTAGTTTCGAGTCCAGGTATACTCCTAAGTCTTTGACGGTCGCTGTACGATTGAATGAGTCGCTTTCGTTGAAGTGGTACCTGTTGATTATGCAGTCGTTTCTCCGAGTGAAAGTGATCACATGACACTTGGAAAAATTCAAAAAAAGACCGTTACACTTACACCAGGATATCAACGCCGATATATCCAGTTGCAGTTGAATACAGTCGCTCATACTTTTGACTCTATAATAAAGTTTTAAGTCATCGGCGTACATCAAGAAACGGCAGAATTTCAAAGACTGGCTGATGTCATTTATAAACAAAGAGAACAGCAATGGGCCCAGATGACTTCCCTGCGGGACGCCTGAGGAGACTCTTGAGTAGACAGTTCCTTCTGAACTGTCATAAACCTAGTCATCCAAACCGACATCTTTTGGATGTAGCACCGCCCCCCAGAGACATAAGGAGACATCTCCGTAAGCATTACGATGAGATCCGGCATCATATCTCTTTGCCGTTTGCTCTGCGGCACCATAGACGGGCTCTAAATGCCCTCCACACCGAGTCGGCAGACAGAATCCCGTTATTAATACTCAACCACCTGAATTGGCTGAAGAGGAGCGTGTACTTCCGAGGGAGACTAGAGTCATACTAGCACAACTTCGCTCTGTATATTGTAATAGGTTAAACTCTTACTTATCCAGACTGAACCCCAACATACCAAGCAGATGCCCTGCATGTGGTGTGTCCCCTCATGATACCATACATCTCTTCTCCTGTTCAGTTGGACCCACTCTACTAACACCTACATCACTCTGGTCCAACCCTGTGGAAACTGCGCGTTTCCTCGGATTTCCGTTAGAAGAGCCTGATGACAATTTAGTGATCGAGCCCATTGGGCAGGGCGAAGCACTTTTAACAACAACAACAAGCATCTACAGCAAGAGATAATGTACCGTTTTTATCAAAATGAGTGAGTAAAGTTTTCTGTGCAAAAAGCTGTTTGACATTTTCAAAAGCATTAATAGTCTTCACTGACCAACCAAGTTCTTTAAGTTTATGTTTAGTAGCAAATGTTAACATTTCATGCAGTGGACCAAGTTCTGCTGCTAACATTTTAACATCTATGGTAATAATTAACCTTTCCTAAAAATTTTTGTAATTTATTTATAGAAATAGGTTTTTTGAAGTTGATCATTGTCTCAATTCTTTCTAAAGATGGCCTAATTCCTTCAATAGAAATTTCATAACTTAAAAAATCTGTTTTATTTTGCTTTGTTGTTTTTCCGACAGGGTGAATGATTGATGTATATTGGAACGATTTTTCGTCATCCCTTGTCAAATTTGGTTTTGAGACAACCCGGTTTCGGCGTTGTGCCATCATCAGTGTCGATTTTCGTTCTCTCGTACATTAAAAAATCTAACTTATTCGTTCCAAAAATACATTTCGAAGGTTTAATATTCAAATTATATTCCGCCAACCTTTCAAAAACAAATTTAAAATGTTCAAAATGTTGATCTTCGTCATCACTAGCAACAAGTATATCATCAATATAGGCAAAAACAAAATCAAATCCAGAAAATACCTCATTTATAAAACGTTGAAATGTTTGTGCGCTGTTTCATAAACCAAAAGGCATGCGTACGAACTCAAACATTCCAAATGGTGTAGCTATTGCTGTTTTATGAATGTCTTCTTCAGCCATGGGTATCTGATGATATGCTCGGACTAGATCAATTTTCGAAAATATTTGTTTGTTTTTTAAATCAATAGCTAAATCATGTATATGGGGTAATGGATATCGATCAGGTATGGTAATGATATTCAGTCTACGATAGTCTCCACATGGTCTCCAATCATTTGGTTCTTTTTTTGGGACCAAAATGTAAAGGAGATGCAGTATGAGAACTAGAAGGTCTACATATACCTGTTTTGACCAAAAATTCGAATTCTGTTTTTGCAATTTTAAATTTAATTTGATCTAGACGACGAGGTTTTAGAACGGTAAAACTCCTTTAGTTTCAATTCTATGAACTGTTTGGTGTTGCACTGGTTTAGTGTAATCTGGTTCACAAGTTATTGAGGGAAAATCTTTTAAGAGAGAAAATATATCACAAAATCCACTAGAGCCAGAAACTTTTAATTTTGTTTTTAAGTCAGTAATTTCTTTATTTCTAATATCAACTAGTAAACCAAATTTCTCTAAAAAATTAGCGCCAATTATGGGAGTAGAAATATCTGCTAGTATGAAAGGAAATTCGAAATCGCGTCTTAAACCTACAGGGTGGCTGATGAATTTTGCTACATTAAGAAACTCAAATAATTTTTTTTTTCAGTGTATGGAATTCATTTTTCTTTTATTCATGTTAAAGCTCATTAAATTTTATTAAATATAGCTTAATTAGTTTTAAAAATAATGGAATTTAAATGTCCCCCCTGCTCGTCGATGCATGTGCGGCATCTTACCAAAAAGTTGTTCATTACTGCTTGGAGAGTTGAGACAGGAATAGCCGCAATTGTTTCTCGAATGGATTGCCTTAGTTCATTCAAATTTGTTGGTTTTGCTTTGAAGACTTCCTGTTTGCAATAACCCCACAAGAAAAAGTCAGGTGCAGTAAGGTCAGGCGACCTGGGTGGCCAACGGAATGTGGAGTTTCTGGATATCAGCTTATTGGGAAATTTTCGTCGCAATTCTGTCATAACAGGTTGGGCTATATGAGGAGCTGCACCATCTTGCTGAAACCACACAGAGTTGAAAGAAATTCTCATTCGGCGTAATTCTGGATAGAAAAACTCTCTCAACATGCTCAAGTAACGGTCTCCAGTAACCGTAACGGTGTGACCGTTTTCTTCGAAGAAGTAGGGCCCGACAATGCAGCGTGATGAAACTGCACACACCACACTGTGACACGAAGTGGATGCAATTCCGTCTCATGGAGTATCTGTGGGTTGGAAGCACTCCATATTCGACAATTTTGTTTGTTTATGTTGCCGTTTAAATCGAAATGGGCCTCGTCAGACATGAAAAGACAGTTCAACATGTTTCCATCCTCTTCCACCATTTGAAGCATCTTCTGGCAAAATTCCAAGCGAATCGGCAAGTCTGCAGCGTTCAGTTTGTTGGCCATTTGAATTTTATATGGGAATAAGTCCAAATCTTTGTGCATAATTGACTGTAATGACTGTCTGCTTACACCCATTTGAGCAGATAAGCTTCTTGTCGAAACACGTGGATTGTTTTGTATGGCAGCAGCTACAGCAGCGATTGTTTCCTCCGTTCGAACTGAAGGGTTTCGATGGTAAGGTCTTCTGTTGACTGTCCCATGCTCGGCAAAATTGTTTACATGTCTTATTATGGTCCATCTGCTCGGAGGATTGCCGCCAAACGTGCGCCTATACTCTCTTTGAACCGAAACTACGGACTCCAGTGCGTGATAGCGGCGGACAATCCAAATTCTTGTTTCAGTGTCCCAGTTATCCATTTTTGTTAAATGTAAAAGTCAATCTGCAAAAAAAAATTAACCCGATTCATTAAATAGAAAAAAAGTTATTTAATTTTTTTTTGGTAGCGGCTTTCATTAGCCACCCTGTAGATCAAGTTTTAAAAGTTTTGTACCAAAAGTTTTAATTGAAGAACCATTAGCTGCAGTTAAATTTAGATCAGAATTTATTTTATGAGATTTGAATTTAGAAGAGTGAACTACAGAAACAATAGCACCCGTATCTATTAAAAAATGTAATTTATTAAATTTGTCAAAAATAAATAGGCGGCGAGAAGGTTTAACGTCACTTTCGCTACTAGCCACTCTCATAACGTGACGATTTAGTTTAAAGTCTTTGAATTTGTATTATAATTTGAGCTAAAATTATATGGTTTAATACATTTATGAGCGTTGTGTTTAAATTTTTGATGATACCAACAAATAATATTTGTATTTTGGTTATTGAAATTTCGGGGATTAGAATTAATTCAGTCAAATTTTTAACACATTGTGTCAGGGCAATGTTTTCAGAACTATCTATTGCAGCAATTTTAGAAGATTGTTGATTATTAATTAAATTAGAAATTTTATCTGCTATAGTAATAATTTCATCAGTTGTTTTATTGTTGCAAGAGATTAAATGAATCTGTATTTCTTTTGGTAATTTAAAAAGAAGTTCTTTACTAATTATAGAATAAGAACTAATTAGAGAGGTCATTTGTCGAAATAATTCTGATGGAGAACGATCACCAAGTTCTGTTTTAGAAATAAGTTGTTATAATATTTTTTCTTCGGAAAGAGAAAATCTATCAATTAATGCTTTTTTAATAGTTTCATATTTCTTTATCACAGGAGGTGGATTAATTATATTGTCGACGGCAAAACGATTAAAAAGGACGAACACTTGCAATTTGTATTAAAGTTAAATATATAAATAGAGTTTATTTGCTTTGCGAAAATACCCGTTAAATTGATTAAATATTTGTATACGACGATTTGCTTGCTGGTTATGATGTGGGATGTGTTGTTGTTGCGTTTCGTGTGCGTGTGTGCGTTTCGTTTCTAATTGGTGCCTGTTTTCCCGCTGCTTACTCGACGATGACAAAATTGGAATGAATCTCTTGTCGCGCGAATTCTTTTGCATTGCTTAAGTATTTTCTTTCCCTTTTGCCAAGTCGTCCTTCGTCAAACATTGTTACGGTGATGCCATCTGATCGCTAATCAGTGTTGTGCAAATGACATCCCACCCCCCGGTGGATCCTCTGGAGGATTCACTAGCTCCAGAGCGGCTAGCTTGCTGGCTGGGCGACGTAGTAGTCCGGAACTAGTTCTAACTTCGGCGGTCCTCACTTGCCCATCTTTAGCTACGAACACCTGAGTTATTCTACCTCGCTCCCATTGGCTCCTTGGTCGCGTGGAGTCACATACTATTACCAATTGCCCAGGCTGAAGTGGCGTTACTTTGTCTCTCCACTTAGAGCGTCGCAATAACTAGGGCAAATTCTCGATTGTCCACCTCTTCCAAAGTCGATCCTTCAAATTTTGTGATATGCGCCATTGTTTTCGTAGGCAGGTTTTTTCTTCGTCTGGGCCAGGCGTTTGCGTCGAATTAAGGCATCCTAACAAGAAGTGGTTGGGTGTTAATGGCTCATCTTCGTGTGGCGTTACTGGCAACTCGGTTAGCGGGCGACTATTTATAATATTTTCCGCCTCTATAAGAACGCTCCGGAAAGTTTCAAGCCGTGGTGTTTCTTCTTTTAAAACGCGCTGCAACAAACGTTTGACGCACTGAATGAGGCGCTCCCAACAACCACCCGCAGACGGATTCGCAGGGCAGTTGAACACCCATTGTATGTTGCGTTGTGCCATTTCGCCCTCAATACGACTGAAGTCAAATAAACGTTGTTCCTGTTTTAATTCCTTTTGGGCTCCAACAAAATTTGTGCCATTATCGCTGCGAACTTTAATTGGCACCCCTCGTCTGTTAACAAAGTTGCGCAGGCAAAGAATAAAAGCGTCAGTTGATAGCTCGTCCGCTATCTCTAAATGCACTGCTTTCGTAGTTAAGCAGGTGAATAGCGCCACTCATCGCTTCTCCTTTCTACGCCCAATGGCAACATAAAACGGACCACAGTAGTCGATTCCGGCGTAGGAAAACGGGCGGACGTATGGCGTAAGTCGATCAATCGGCAATTGACCCATGAGAGGAGTTACGGGTTTGGCGTTGTTGAAAATACACGCGGAACACTCCCTCTTAATCGACTTGAGTAGTGCAGGCGCCCGACATACCCAAAACTTTTGTCTCATTTCATTAATGGTAAGAAGATCATTTTGGTGATGCAGACGACAATGGTACTGTTTCATTATGAGTCGTGTAACGTGATGATAATGCGATAGAATAACTGGGCGTCGAGCTGAGATTGGTAGGCAATAGGCGGCGTCGATTCTGCCATTGACTTTGAGCAGACCATCGACGTCAAAAAATGGCGTGAGTTGGTATATCGTACTGGATTTTGGGAGGCATCCCTTTTCCTTAATGGCATTGATTTCATCGGCAAAGGACTCATCTTGCACTCTTCGAAGAATAACGGTTTCGGCGTTGGCAAGCTCGAAGGCAGTAAGATTCCCTCTTCGGCGATTAACAGCTTTGGCATTGTACCGCCATCGAAAAATCCAGGCGACCGTTCGAACAATCTTCAAAAAAGATGAAAAATTAGTAAAAAATATAGGATACTTCTCTGGGTTTGACAGCGTCATGATTCGTTTTGCAGACTCCTCTTCGGCACAGTGATCAGGTGACAATTCTGATGTGTCTTGCGGCCAACATGACTTATCTTGGTATAGGAATGCGGGACCCATGAACCACCTTGACTTTGGTTCACACTCGAACGACGTTCGTAATCGTGTTGCTTCATCTGCCACGTTTTGAGTCGTGGGGATCCATCGCCACTGATTTGCGGTTGTGACATTCAAAATTTCGGCCACGCGAAATGCGACGAACTGTTTGTAATCTCGATCTGTAGAGCGAATCCACAATATGGCGGTTTTAGAATCGCTCCAAAATGTTGTACTATGCACTCGAAAATCATGACAGCGTTCGAGTGACTCTTTGAGGCGGCAACCCAGGACTGCGGCTTGTAACTCCAGCCGCGGAATCGTCATGCCCTTCAGTGGTGCACACCTTGACTTGGCACACACCAAAGTAACATCAACTTTACGACCTTTGTTTACACGCAGATATGCAACAGCAGAATATGCACTAGAACTGGCATCGACGAAAATATGCAACTGTATGTCTTCTGCGACTGGCAACATTACGGAATAGCATCGTGGCACTGAAATACGTTTGACTGACTGTATGTTTTTCCACCATTTGAACCACTGCTCTGCTAATTTATACGGTATTGGCTCGTCCCACTGTATACGCAACTTCCACAATGACTGTACTAGTAGTTTGACGGTTATTGTTATGTTTGCCAAAAAACCAAAGGGATCAAACATTGACATTGCTTTGGCCAATAACTCGCGCTTAGTAGGCGCTCGTGAACCATCAATAACATCGTGGGCGATTTTGTGGAATCTGAAATTAAATTCTAGGCCATCGTTAGCAGTGTTCCAAAACATACCTAGTACTTTCTCCATTGTTGCCTGACGCTCCATTTTTATTAATTCGTTGTCGACGACGGTACCTCCATTTAATTCTCGCTCAACATGCTTGTTGTTGGAAACGAAAATACGTAATTTAAAGCCAGCTGCGGCGTTGATTGCAATGGCTTCTTTAGTGACCTCGATGGCTTCGTTGATGCTGTTGAAACTTATGACCAGATCATCGACGTACGTGCTCTCAATGACTGCACGCATACCTCTGGGCATCGTTGACTGGAATTTGGCGGCGTTAATATTTTTAATATGCTCAGCACAACATGGCGAGCAAATGGCTCCAAAAATCATGGTTTGCATTTTATACGTGCGGCTTGGCTCGTCTTGATTTCCATCTCGCCATAGAAATCGTTGTGCATCCTGGTCAGCGTCTTTGATACGCACTTGAGAGAACATCTCTTGGATGTCACCAGCGACTGCTCCTTGACGAAATTTGTGAATTATGGCCAAAAGTGGTTGTGCTTGCTCGGGACCTTTCAACAAGACCGAGTTCAAAGATATGGCGTTCGTTGCGGCTGCTGCGTCAAAAACAATACGAAGCTTTTCTGGTTTATGTGGGTTGACGACCCCAAAGTGAGGGAGATACCAAGTCGTTGGTCCTTCCCTGGCAGCTTCATCAGGCGTTAAAAGTTTTGCGTATCCCTTTTGGAGGTACTTCTCCATCTCTCTCTTATATTTTTCACCATAAACTGGATCTTTCAACATGCGTGACTCGGTGTTGAGCAAACGTTGCTTGGCCATTGTAAAGCTTGACGGAAGATTTACCCTCTCTTCACGCCAAAGCAAACCAACTTCATATCTCTGGCCGAGATCTCTCGTTGTTTCTTTTAGAACTTTTCTAGCACGCTGGTTTTCGTCGGACTCCAACCCGGTCTTACATTTGACACCAAAATCTTCTATAGAAAAGTACTCTTCGACTAATTTGTTGAGCTGACCCAAAGCGTTTGACTGACGGATGTGTAGAACTTTTGGAGTGGTTTTGATCTCGTCTCGCAGTGGCCCATACACAACCCAGCCCAGTCTCGTATTGATGGCAACTGGTTGGTCGTATCTGGCGGCGACTGTCTGGCTTGGCACGCTTAAGTGGCAATTATCAAGACCAAGCAGTAAAACAGGCTGTACATCGGCGTAGTTGTGCGCTGGCAACGCTTGTATATGTGGATGCATGGACTTGTCGAATGACTGTTTTGGCAAATTCAGTCTTTTGATGGTATGCAAATTTTTGATGTGATAATTTTGTCGGCTGTTTACCCGTCTTATATCGCAAGATACCATTCTTGAGCACTCTGTTGTTTGGCTATCACCATACCATTGCAAGGTTAAGGAATTGGCTCGACCTCTTAACCCCAATTGCACGGCGACCTCATCCTCAAGTAGCGACACAGAAGACCCCTCGTCGTACATGGCATAAACCTCCATACTACCATGCGGGCCCGACAGAATAACTGGCAATATTTTGAACAAGCTAGACTCACATCCACTGCGACAATTAAGAATGTGCTCTCGATCGGCAGTAGGCTCGGTTGACACTCGGTTGTCCTGATGTAGTAGTTGGTGGTGCATACGATCACAACCATTTATGGCACACGCTTTGCGACGGCGACACTTAGATAGACCATGACCCCTTTGAAGACAACCAAAGCACATACGTTGTTGTTTTACAAGAGACCACTTACCTGCACAGTCTAGTGATTCAAATTTACGACAACAAGTTATGATATGAGGCTGGCTGCGGCATGGACATTTAGGCTGCTCCTCACTACTGTGCAAGACACGACGCGGTGGTCCTCCACCCGAAGTTGATTGACGATTGGCGTTTGCATTTTGGCGCCACGATGACGATGATGGCTGATTATTCCGAAGAAATGTCGGCAATATCTGGGATGATGGACACGACCTTGGCGAGATCGCTCAACCAGTTGGCAAAAGTTTCCACAGTGGGAAACGGCGATATGTTTGCGGCGTACCGGCTCCACTCGTACTGTTTCGACGACGGCAGTTTTGATTCATCAATTGTCGGATTCATCAGGTGGTGTTCGCATTTTGCAGATTTAAAAAAGGCTGATATGTTTCGCACTCGATTCGAAAATTCTAGCACATGATCAATGCGGTTGTCTTGAATGGCCGGGAACTGTTGCACTTTTAATAGCTGTGCACGAATTAGTAAGTCAGGTCAACCAAAATTGAATTCCAACTCCTTCATTACTTTAGGCACGTCATCAGGATAGATGAGCATCGATGTGACTGACCGTTTGGCATTACCTTGCAGTGACTTTTGTAAGCGCATGAGGTTTTGCCTGTTATTGTAGCCGAACTCTGCCGTAGTATCGTTAAAATTCGCAAAAAATAACGGCCAATCCTCCGGGTTACCGTCGAAGGTTGGCAATGGATAGAGCTTAGCTGCTAAACCCTCCACAAATTGGAACGAGTTTCTTGGCAACGACGTTGGCGGCTGTACTACGGGCAGTGGCATCTCTGCTACCGGTTGTGGCGACTGTGTGGCTGGCGGCCGTACCTCAGACGTTAATGCGTTAGTAACATCCATTTCAATTCGCTGCCGTAGTTGTTGGACCTCAGTCTGACTCTTGTTGGTTTCTTCTCGTAGCTTGCGTACACTATCGCTGAGTGCTGCGATGCTGGCTACCAAAAAGGCTATCGCATCGTTCCCAGTATTTGCTTGAGGCTGTGCTGTAGAGCTATCTGTTCCAATGTTAATGGCGGTGGCATCTGCATCTGCATCGGAATGTCCCTCCTCGTTGTCACTTGCAGCTCGACTCATATTGGCTTGAAGCCTCGTTAACATTGCATTTATGTATGCCACAAAAATTTATGTACGTTGCAGAATTGACGTAAACCACAAAACCAGCAAATATATTTGCAACAAACTCAAATGTTTTTATGTATACCGCAGATTATAATATTAAATAATTTATTCTATTAAAACACAGCAACTTGATAACAGAACATAGCGGTCAGCCGATCTCCTGATGTAACTGTCCAAAAATTCGGTAGTTTTCCAATCTTAAAACCGGCACAAACAGCAGACATCCAAATAACGGGACGATACAAAGACAATACTTCGATATACACTAACGAATAGCAGCGGGTTTCAGGCAATTAGAAAACTTTTTATGTCGACGGCAAAACGATTAAAAAGGACGAACACTTGCAATTTGTATTAAAGTTAAATATATAAATAGAGTTTTTTTTTGCTTTGCGAAAATACACGTTAAATTGATTAAATATTTGTATACGACGATTTGCTTGCTGGTTATGATGTGGGATGTGTTGTTGTTGCGTTTCGTGTGCGTGTGTGCGTTTCGTTTCTAATTGGTGCCTGTTTTCCCGCTGCTTACTCGACGATGACAAAATTGGAATGAATCTCTTGTCGCGCGAATTCTTTTGCATTGCTTAAGTATTTTCTTTCCCTTTTGCCAAGTCGTCCTTCGTCAAAAATTGTTACGGTGATGCCATCTGATCGCTAATCAGTGTTGTGCAAATGACATATATCTATAATTTTTGAAATTTTTAAAAATATCTCTAAACATTGTGTTATTATCTGGAAGCATATTATCAGTATGAATATTTTGTGTGAGGTTCAAATTTGGGATTGAGTTGTTGTTTTCATTTTGGGTCTCTGTTGATGTGAAGTGTTGTTGTTGTTGTTGTTAACAGTGCTTCGCCCTGCCCCAGATTGGACAGGGTTACACTGAAATAACAGCCCTTGGCCGGGTGAAAAAACCCGGGTCATTCCGGTGCGATAGAACCGGCTGTTGTGGGAATGTGATGTGAAGTGTCTTTGAATTGAGTTGTTGTTTTCGTTTTGAGTTTCTGTTGCTGTGAAACTTCTTGTATGAATAGGTGATCGAATCATTTTAGTTAACTGGAGAAAGAGTGTACACAATAATAAAAATTTAAATATTATTAAAAATAAATATTAAATTAACAATTTAATGAGAAAATTAATTAAAATATGTTAAAATAGATTATACGAGGTGTGTTCAAAAAGTATCGCGAATTGAATTTTCGCTGGTTACGTATATTCGAATTTCGAATTTTTTGTGGCGTTATGTTGGTACTCATGTCTCTCACTTATGCCGACAAGTTCGGCCATTTTGAATGTTCAGTTAATTGTTGACAGCTGCTTTGCTTGCACGTGTTTTGGATCGTCTTCGATTTTTACGCGAAATTCGTACCAAAATTGCTCAATTGTGACCAAAAACAGCATCGCATGAACATTGCTAATGAGATGTTAAACTCTGTCCGCGACGACCCAAATTTGCTCCAGAGGGTCATAACTGGTGACGAATCGTGCGTTTATGGTTATGACGTGGAAACCAAAGCTCAATCATCTCAATGGAAGCTGCCGCACGAACCAAGACCGAAAAAAGCGCGCCAAGTTCGGTCGAATGTGAAAGTTTTGCTGACAGTTTTCTTCGATTGCAGGGGCGTGGTGCATCATGAGTTCTTGCCACAGGGAAGAACGGTCTATAAGGAATATTACCTGCAAGTTATGCGCAATTTGCGCGAAGCAATCCGCCAGAAACGCCCGGATTTGTGGAAGAACAAAAATTGGCTTTTGCACCACGATAACGCCCCTGCTAAAGCATCGTTGCTTGTGCGCGACTTTTTGGCCAAAAACAACACACTAATGATGCCGCAGCCACCGTATTCCCCAGATCTGGCCCCCTGTGACTTTTTCTTGTTCCCTAAACTGAAGAGGCCCATGAAAGGACGACGTTACGCTTCTCTTGACGAGAGAAAGACGGCATCGAAGGAGGAGTTGAAGTGCTTCGAAGATTGGAAAAACCGTTGGCACAAGTGTATAATATCTCATGGGGATTACTTTGAAGGGGACAAAATAGATATTCATGAATAATAATAATTTTTGAAAAAACACAAAATTCGCGATACTTTTTGAACACACCTCGTAATTTGGAAAAGTTTATTATAAAATACAATTAATTGCTTTTGATTTTAATAATTTCATTAATTATTCGTAATAAAATAATTTATTTTTATGTTTTTGTATTTATATAAATTGAACGAAAGATTTAAGAAAGGAACTCTTATTGAATGAAGAAACAAAAACTAGTGTGTTGTTTAAAGTAATATTTAGTTTAAAATTAATTATTTTATTTGAAATTTGATAAATATTTAAAAATATACGTACAAGGTGGCGCAAAAGTAAGCTTCCGATGTTCAGCATATCGGTTGTGGCACGTGCAGTGTGTGCTGTTGCACCGTCTTGTTGGAACCACATGTTTTCCAATCCTAATTCATCAAGTTGCGGCAAAAAGAACTCGTTGATCATTGCTCTGTAGCGCTCACCATTCACAGTAACCGTTTGGCCCCGACCGATTATTGGTCAAATAAATAGTCAGCAATATTCCGCGTTCTGGAGCAGTGTAGCGTCACATTGTTTATTAACGTGTATTTCGCATGTGTTTACTACACAAATGTCAAAACAGAACTGACTTTAGGGGCCAATCGCAAAATTGATAGCATTTTCTGATAGGAGGATTACTTTTGCGCAGTAACCGTTTTTCACCGACCGATTATTGGTCAAATAAATAGTTAGCAATATTCCGCGTTCTGGAGCAGTGTAGCGTAACATTGTTTATTAACGTGTATTTCGCATGTGTTTACTACACAAATGTCAAAACAGAACTGACTTTAGGGACCAATCGCAAAATTTATAGCATTTTCTGATAGGAGGATTACTTTTGCGCCACCCTGTATATTTAATTAGATACTTGTAATTTAGTATTAATATATAACGTGAACCATACAGCTCACCGAAGAATTGCGTTGATTGTTGAATAAATTGTATTGCTATGGATATCTTATTATAGTAGTTATTGATTAAATAGTTGTTGCTTTTTATTATTATTATTATGTATTTATTACGGCCGCTAGAGCCTAATTCAAGTATCTTTAACAATTTGCTATCTTATAGCTAGGGTTTTACAAAACTCATACAGTTTTTTCCTAAAAACTAAGATTTCATTACATGCTTTTAAATCCATGGGGAGTTCATTGAAGCATTTGAGACCTTTATAGAAAATGTTTTGTTTATCTATTTCAGTTCTAAACAATGGCAGTTTAAAATTTTGTTTATTCCTAGTATTTACATTGTGTGTTTGCTCCACTAACAATACATTTTTACTAAGGTATTCAGGTACATTACCATGCTTTATATTATAAATTAACTTCATGGAGTGAAAGAAAATTTTTTGCTTAACACTTAACCAGTTCAAACTATTCAGCATGTCAGCCGTTCTGGCGTCACTACGTTTTTTAAGGATAAATCGCATACACCGGTTTGGAAGCTTTTGAAGTTTATCAATTTCACTATCTGATATTATGAATAATATCGATGGACAATATAGAAAATGTGGCTCAATAATAGATTTATATATAAGTATTTTGTATTTTTTATGTAGATATTTGGATGTTCTCTGCATAATCCCAGCTTTTTTAGCTACTTTCGCAACGGTGTATTTTATGTGTTCCTCAAACTTAAGTTTATTATCAATTATAATACCTGAATATTTTATACTCTCTACTCTTTGTATGCTTTCATTATTTATTTTCAATTCAATGTTGAGATCATTAAAGTTTCTTCTGGTTATAACCATATACTTTGTTTTATTAATATTAAGTTTTAATCTATTTCCGCACAGCCATGTATATATTTTATTCAGTCCCATTTGCATTTTTGATATAGCGACATTAATATTATTTTCACTTATAATAATTAATGCATCGCATAATAATCGCATCCCTCGACGGCATTGACAATATCATTAATATAAATTGGGAACAATATCGGTGCCAAAACCGACCCTTGTGGTAACCCTATGGGTACTTCCAATTCATCGGATATCGCTGTATTTATCACAGTTCGTTGTCTTATCTGCTTCAAGTAGCTACTAAACCATTCTAGCTCCGTATCAGTTATACCAATTTGTTGCAGTTTTTTTAGTAAAATGTCTCTATCCACCGTTTCAAATGCCCTTTTGAGGTCCAGGAATACCGAAACAACTACATTCTTCTCATTTAGATCTTCTTTCCAATCAGATATCACCAAATTGAGGGCTGTCTCACACGAATGTTTTTCTCTAAAGCCCGATTGTTGTTGGACTACAATTTTATTTTCTTCTAGGTACTTCATCAGTTGATTCTTGACATGTACTTCTAATATTTTAGCATCACTTGGTAGGGTATTTATTGGTCTAAACTCTTCTGATTGTATTGTCTTTTTTACTTTTTTAACAGGTACCACTGTCGACGTTTTCCATCTTCCTGGTACCACGCCACTTTCCACACTATCATTTATAATAAGTGCATAGAAGTACCCTAAATACTCTATAGAGTCTTTCAGTACTCCATCTGATAAGAGTTTTCTGCCGCCAATTTTGTACTTAAATGTTTTTAAAATATTTATAACTTCAGCGGTTGTGATTTTCGAAAACTTAAAAGTACAGCTGGCTTGACTATTGTTCATTACTAGATCAATGCTAGGTATGTTTCTATTTATTTCAATTACACTGCTTATAAAGAATTGGTTCAGTTTATTAGCCAATTCTGTATCATTCTCAACCAGTACACCATCTACTACCGCTTTTTTGATACCGTCGTTCTCCTCGGAAAGACAAGCCGCCTGTTTGAGGTCCTTCCAAATTTCTTTAGCGTTATTTTCACTCATTTTTACTTTATTTTCCATAAATTCAACTTTTTTTATTTTAACCAGTTTTTTGTACATTTTATTTATACTTCTGTATTCATCCCACACTCCAGTCTGTAACGCATGTTTGTATATGTTAAATTTATTTTTATTCATTTGTGCCAGTTCATGGTCATACCATTTATTCATTAACTTTATGTAGACTTCCTTTTCGTAAGTCAAGCTTTCCATTCCTTATGTTGATATTTATAAGTTCCACTTTATCATCAATTCGCAGGTTATTATTGAAATTGAAATTAAACGATCTTAGTATGTTTTGTAAACTTTCACGACTGTATCTGTCCCAATCAGTAATTTTCTTCACCATTCTCATTTTGAATGATTTAGACGTTTTGACACTGAAATTTTTTGTTTCACGGTCAGAGATTTTGAATTCCATCAAATGTTTGCATTCTATTTCTTCTGAATTTGAATACAGCAAATCAATTTTAGTTTCAGTTGTATCTGTAATTCTTGTGTTAAACTCTACTTTTTGGGACATTCCCATCACAGAAAATATCTCGGACAGTTTAGTACTATATGTAGAAGTGTAGTTCACATTTATATTAAAATCTCCAACTACTATATTATGGTTGCTTTTATCATATTTATTAAGTAAAATTTCTGTTAGATAGTCCAAGAAATCTGCATCACTTGTGCTGGGCGAGTGAGAAAGCACCCCAATTTGAAATTTTTTATCAACCTTTTTCAGTTTTATTATTATACACCATATATTTCTATTAACACTTTCATTATAAATTATATTGAAGTCAATTGTGCTATGCACATATATTATCACTCCTCCAGTTTGCCTGCTGTGTGAGTCATAACGAACCAGTTTGTATGTTGCTATTTCTAATTCACTATCTTCCACATTTACTCGGCTTGTGTGCTGCCGCGAAAAGTTCCAATTCACATTTGTTAGATATTATGCTATTTATGTTTAGATAGACGCAATTTAAAGTATTGTTTGTGTGCAGATATTTTCTTTCCCGTATTTCCGTGGGTTTTCGGTAGATTTGTGGTTTCCCAAGCATTTCAAGCACACTTCATCGTCCTTGCACTCAGCAGCTTTATGGTTGTACCCTTTACATCTGAAGCATGTTGTCAAATCAACACCATCATACACTTTACATCTTTCCCAGCCTATATTCAGTTTATCACATTTCAGAGTGTTAATAAAACTTTCTTGATCCACCTCTATTATTGCATTGTAATACCTATTAGTTTTATTTTTCACGCTATACTGCCTAATAATTTTAACTTCACCCTTTTCTAGACATTGGTTTTGCTTCTTTAAACACTCCATCAGCTCATCATTGCGCTTTTCAAGGCTCATGCCCGTTATAAATAATTTTGGTTTATAATCTCGCGGAATCTTTATTTCATATCCATCACTAATATTTGTGTCCATAATTTCTTTGATTTTATCTCTTTCATCCACATTAATACTCTCAATTATCATAACACCATTTTGACCAGTCTTAATGTCTGCAATTTTCAGCTCATTAGGGTTAATTTTATTATTTAAATCCTGCTTTGTTTTTTCACTCGTTTGCTTGGTTTTTGGTTTCACAACAATAGGCGCACGTTTCTTAAATTCCGGCACGTTTCTTAAATTCCGGCACGTCTCTACCAATATTTTTATTCGCATTCGTTTTCACCATATTTGCAAATGACGTTTGTTGTTGTGTTGCATTATCTTTTATTTCTTTCCCCAATGTTTTTATTTCACTGCATAGCTTTTCATTTCCCTTCCCAACTACATCAGCTGTGCTTTTCATTTGCTCCACTGCCTCTCGCACTTTCTTTATTTCTGCTGCATTTTTTACATACATTTCCTGATGCATTTTTAGGGTCGCTAATCGTTCATTGTATTTCACTTCCATCGCATTCATTAACTCTCTCAGCTCCCGTTGGTTGTTGTTCAATGCTTCTTCAAATTCATTTTTGTACTCTTTCAAATACATACTGTTCTTGTTTACACTATCTTGCATATCTCGCACTACCATATCAACATTTTGTATATATGTAATGCACTCATCACAAATAAATTTCAACATTGGGTGCGTTCCTATTACCCCATACTGGAAGTTGTCTAAGCCAGAGCATCTTGGTGCAGTGTGATATGTCTTACCACACACACCCATACATCTGACTCCTGTTTCCCCTCTTATTGGCACTTTGCACTTCACACACTTGTCGTTATCTGACATTATGTCTTCACTTTTCGCACTGTTTTCTTATTTTTCGCGGTAAACGCGTATGCATATGTATGTATGCGTCTCTATTCGCTTATGTATTTTGGTAAAATTATTAAATATGAGATTTAATAATATTTCCCAGATTTTTCACAACAAATTCTTAGTCAATTTGTAGAGTCACTATCTCGCATATATATGGTTCACTTTTTCACGATTATTTATTAGCTTTAACACTTTTAAACAGAAATTCCAAGAGCGGCATGTAAAAACGACTTGCTGTGTTGATGATGAGGCAAAGAGTCCAGTTAGTTGTATGTCGCTTTTTTTTGGTCTGCCAGACCCCGACTTTCATCAGTTCGAAGTTTCTACACTTTCTCGACTTGCGTCCTAGATTGTCAACCAAATAGTATATGCATCTAGTCTTCACCTCGTATTTGTTGATGCTATTGTTATCTCCCTTGTTCCTGCATAAATGTGCCTAGATAGCCATCGCTATCTCTTCTGGTGGTGGCGGGAGTTCTATTGCGTTAGTGATGGTACAGAACAATTCCCTTTTCCAAAAACAGTCAGACGCCCAATGTTCCTGCTGGGTAGCATTTAATTTACCAAACGCTCAAACACGCAATCGTTTGAGTGCAAAAAATTGATTTTGACTTGATTACATTTCACTTTGAATGGGTGAGTGAATGCATTTACTGTCAATACGCCCGCTGTGCAATTTTATTGTTTAAAATTGTTGATTGTAGGAAAACAAAGGCTGGTACTATCAGAAGTTATAATATGGAATCTCCTGGCAGGATCGCCAATATATGTCACCAATATTGATATATTTATAAAAACTATTTATTTAATATCATTCACATTTGAGAAATTGACAAATAATAATAATTCCCATTTTCAAAAATTTTCACTTTGATAATTAACATTTAACAACAGTGAACCAAAAACAATTTTAAAAATTAAAGCAAGTATATAACCCTACATGAACGATAAGAATCTCCTTGGTTGGCCGGCTTCCCTCGTGGCCTAGGTGTTTGATCATCTTCATGGCGATTCTGTCGGGTCCGATGGATTTTGAGGTTTTGGCCTTCATTATGGCTTCCTTGACCTCTGCGACTGAGACGGCAATAGGCGCAGTGGAGTGTTTGTGTTTGTGCGCACGTCGGATGACTCTTCTCTTTGTCCTATCCGCAAGTGGATGCATTATAAACAGCCGGCAAAAGAAGCTCGCCTCCGATTTGACGCCGTCGCCTAATGCAATGGCGACCTTGTCATCGTATTTGGTCGGATTGGATAGGGCCTTGACAGTCGAGCATAATTTGACGACTCCGCCGGAGAGGTTGCATGCCTCGAGGAGTTGTTTCCACTTGGTCAGTTCATGTTCGTTGACTATCCTACGAAACAGCCGGCAAAAGAAGCTCGAGTCCGATTTGACGCTGTCGCCTAATGCAATGGCGACCTTGTCATCGTATTTGGGCGGATTGGATAGAGCCTTGACAGTCGAGCATAATTGCCGACTCCGCCGGAGAGGTTGCATGCCTCGAGGAGTTGTTTCCACTTGGTCAGTTTGTGTTCGTTGACAATCCTACGAATTTCCGCATTAAGATGTTTGATTCTGGGATCTGCGGGATTGACGAGTCTGACTTGGTCACGTTCTCTTGCCATCGCCGCAGCTTCTGCAGGAAAATTCGGACGAATTTCTGGTATTCTACCAGCAGGAATAAAGCGGCCTGAGGCTGAATCAATGACCTTGCAAAACTCTCTTTCACCTTTGCGTACGTCTGTCGGAGTGGGTAAGGCAGCGAAGGAGCGCTCTGTATAGTCCGTAAAGCGGTCCCAGTCCGCTTTGTTGAAGTTAATGTATGTTAGTTTACCAGTCGTTATGAAGTCGGTCGGTCGTTCAACAGAGAGAAGGATGGGTAGGTGGTCTGAAGCTAATGTAAGCATCGGTCGCCAGATGACAAAGTTAGTTAGGCCCGCGTTCGTTGTGGAGATGTCTGGCGAACTGTGGCAGTTACCTGTCACCCTGGTGGGGGAATCTCCATTGATTGTACAGAATGCTGAGTTGTCTTATTGGTCTCTAATAGCGTGTTCTCTGCTGTCTGCTGGCAAGTTGAAGTGCCAGAGATCGTGATGTGTTGTTGTTGTTGTTGTAGCGACTACTTAACCTGCCCAAAGTGTCACCCCTCATCCAACACTGTCATCAGGCTCTTCTAACGGAAGTCCAAGAAACCTCGCGGCTTCGATAGGGGTGGACTAGAGTGAAATTGGTGTTAGAAGAGTAGGCTGAATTGAGCAAATGAACAGATGGTGAGTATCGTGGGGAGACACGCCGCATGCCGGGCAGACATTTGGCATGTCAGGGTTCAGTCTGGATAGGTAAGAGTTTAGTCTGTTACAGTATCCAGAACGAAGTTGGGTCAGCGTGACTCTTGTCTCCCTGGGCAGTTCGCGTTCCTCGTCGGCAACAGGTGGAGCTTGTGCCTGTAGGACTGCATTCACTGGACGTGACCTGACAAAGGAGTTTACCGACTCCGTGTGGATGAGGTTGAGGGCCGGCCGGTGCACCTTTGGATCAAACGGCGAGAAAATGTGGTGCCGGATTTCGTCATAGTGCTTACGGAGGTGACTCCTTATTCTCCTGGGAGGCGGATTTTCGTTGAGCAGGTTCCTGTTCGTGTGCTGCGGTTTATGGCAGTTGAACAGGAATTGTCTGGTCAACATCTCGCAGTGCTCTTTAACATCGAGCATTTTTGCCTCATTATGAAGATGGTGCTCAGGAGACATAAGGAGGCACCCCGCAGTTCTGAGTGCGGTGTTTTGGCAGGCCTGCAACCTCCTCCAATGTGTGTCTGCTAACCCCGGCGACCATATTGGCGTCGCGTAGCTCAGAACCGGCTGGCCGATTGCCTTGTACGTTGCCAGTAACGTTTCTTTGTCTTTACCCCAAGTACTGCCAGCTAGTGACTTGAGGATTTTGTTACGGCTTTGTACTTTGGTGGCAATCGCGGCTACATGAGCACCGTATTTGCACATGTTATCAAACGTGACCCCTAAGATTTTGGGGTGTGTGACAGTCGGAAGCTTAATGCCGTCGACGTAGACGTCTAATTCCATGTTCGCCTGCCCTGTCCACGTCGTAAATAAGGTGGCCGAGGATTTGGTCGGTGACAATGTCAGGTTCCGTGCAGCGAAGAAACTGGAAAGGGTTGGCAGGTAAGAATTAATTCTCGAGCAGAGCTCATCAACGGAGGGTCCAGTCGCCAGGATCGTGCAGTCATCGGCGTAGGAGACGATCGAGACGCCTTCTGGTGGGGAAGGGAGCCTCGATATGTAATAATTAAACAGAAGCGGGGATAGGACACCACCCTGTGGCACCCCTTGCTTAATTATACGTGGTTTTGATCTTTCGCCTCTAAATTCCACCGATGACTGCCGGCCACTCAGATAGTTGGCGGTCCAACGCTTTAGACAGGGGGGAAGGTTTGAATCTTCCAGGTCGTTAATGAGTTGTGCGTGATTAACAGTGTCAAAAGCTTTCGACAAGTCAAGCGCAACTAGCACGGTCCTGTCGTTTGGGAGAGATTGGTTGAGACCGACACCTATCTGTGTGGTGATGGCGTTTAGCGCGGTGGTAGTGCTATGCATTTTGCGGAATCCATGCTGATGTTCGGCTAATCGTAGGTTAGCGGTGTAGTAAGGGAGCAAGACCGACTCCAGGGTCTTCACTACTGGCGAGAGGAGTGATATCGGTCGATATGACTCCCCCACGTTAGCCGGCTTGCCGGGCTTTAGTAGTGGCACCACCTTGGCCTGTTTCCAATGGCAATGGGCGCTTGGTTGTTTTTGCGTTTGTGCGCTTCCCTGATGGCGCGCCTGATTTCCTTGTCAACCGGAGGATGCTGTACAAATTGCCGGCAGAAAGCGCTCGCGCATCTCTTTGGTTTCGACTGTACCTTATCACCAAAGGTGGTGGATATTTTGTCGTTCGGTTTGGTCGGATTAGACAGGGATTTAACAGTGGACCATAATTTGCCAACACCAGCAGAGAGGTTACAGGACCTTAGGTGCTCCTCCCATTTGGCGCGTTTGTGTTGAGCAACTAGCCGTCTGATTCCCGCATTGAGATTTTGAATTTGAGGATCCGTAGGGTTCAAGCGTCGCACGTGGTCACGTTCATTAGCCAGGGCCGCTGCCTCTGCGGGGAAGTACGGACGTATCTCCTTAATTCTACCTGACGGAATATATTGATTGGAGGCTGAAGCTATGACCAAGCGAAACGCTTTTTCCCCTTCTCGTACGTCAGACGGGATGGGAAGAGCAGCGAAGGTGCTCTCAGTGAAATTAAGAAAACCAACCCAGTCAGCTTTACTGAAGTTAGTGAAGGTGCGCTTCTCAGAGGTAACGAAGTCATTGGGGCGATCGATTGAGAGGACTATCAGCAAATGGTCAGATGCAAGAGTAAGCATTGGTCGCCATTCAACGCAGTTTATGAGACCTGCGCTGACAATTGTGAGGTCTGGCGAACTGGAACAATTTACCGCAACTCTCGTGGGGGCGTCCCCGTTCACAGTGCAAAACGTCGAATCGTCTATTTGTTCAGCCAATTCCTGTCCCCTGCCATCGGCCTGTAGGCTTGAGTGCCACAGATTGTGGTGTGCGTTGAAGTCTCCGAGGATTACACGATTATCGCCTCTGAGTAACGCACTGACGTCAGGGGTGTAATCTCTCAGACAGCAGGTGGCAGGAGGTATATAGATGTTAATGATTTCGAGGTCGACGTCGCCCGTCCGGACAACCATTCCTTGACGTTCCAGGAGGTTGTCCCTCGGGTCGACGTCGGGCTCAAATGGACGATATTGCACGGATTGGTGTGTGATGAAGGCGAGTCCGCCCCCAAGACCTCTCTCGGTCACGTCGGTGGATGTTATAGCCGTCACAAGTCCGAAGATTTGATCGGGCGTTTAACTTCGTCTCCTGAATGGCAGCGATCTTGATGTTCTGTCGCTTCATGAAGTTCACTATTTCACACATTTTCCCGGTTAGGCCGTTGCAGTAGGACGCGAAAGTGCGAAGGGGGAGAAGTGTTCACGTTGGGGGTCAGGGACTGGTGCGTATGCCTTGGTGGAAGCAGGCTGGGTCGCACTCTAGAAGACAAGGGATGCGAGGCACCAGAAGGTGGCGAATCGGTCGACGTTGTAGGTTGCGTAGCTCGACAACATGGTGCAACGTACGTATCAGTCCATAGGTTCCTGTTTCCAAGTTGAGAACATATAAGCAAGTGACACAGGCTAAGGCAAGAATTGCATTTGACTGATGTCGCAGGTGTATATAGTCTCAGCCGACAAACAGAGCACAAGGTGTAAGGGACCAAGAGCTGGTGGTGCAGCTGAACTGTAACGAATTAGCTGGAAAGATCGCGGAGATAACTGACTTTATGAAGACGCACAACATCAAAATCGCCGCGATACAAGAGACAAAATTGAACACAAGATCGGACTTACGAACTTGTGATGGGTATACTGTACATCGAAAAGACCGTCCCAGCGGTCTTGGGGGTGGCCTTAAGTTCATTACACATCACTCTGTACAATATAATCTATTTTCCCCTGACGTCGACCCCAGGGACTCTACCTTAGAATGCCAAGGCATAGCAGTCCGGTCAGGAGACGCCGACCTGCAAATCATAAACATCTATATCCCTGTCACGTGTTGTCCTAGAGATTATCATGCCGACATTAATGCGTTGATAAGGGGCGATAACCGGCTAATCCTAGGCGACTTCAACGCGCATCACGATCTCTGGCACGCCAACTTGGCAGCAGACAGCAGAGGACACGCAATTGCAGACCAAATAGATAACTCGGCATTCTGTACAGTCAGTGGAGATGCCCCCACCAGGGTGGCAGGTAACTGCTACAGTTCGCCAGACATCTCCATAACGATCGCGGGCCTAATTAACTTTGTCATCTGGCGACCGATGCTTACATTAGCTTCAGACCACCTACCCATCTTACTCTCTGTTGAACGACCGACCGACTTCATAACGACTGATAAATTAACATACATCAACTTCACCAAAGCGGACTGGGACCGCTTTACGGACTATACAGAGCGCTCCTTCGCTGCCTTACCCACTTCTACGGACGTACGCAAAGGCGAAAGAGAGTTTCGCAAGATCATTGATTCAGCCTCATGCCGCTTTATTCCTGCTGGTAGAATACCAGAAATTCGTCCGAATTTTTCTGCAGAAGCTGCGGCGATGGCAAGAGAACGTGACCAAGTGAGACTCATCAATCCCGCAGATCCCAGAATCAAAGACCTCAGTACGGAAATTTGTAGCATAGTCAACGAACACAAGCTGACTAAGTGGAAACAACACCTTGAGACATGCAACCTCTCCGGCGGAGTCGGCAAGTTATGGTCCACTGTCAAGGCCCTATCCAATCCGACCAAACACAATGACAAGGTCGCCATTGCTTTCGGCGACAGCGTCAAATCGGACGCCAGGAAATGCGCGAGCTCCTTTTGCCGGCTGTTTATAATGCATCCACCTGCGGATAGGACTAAGAGAAGAGCCTTCCGACGTGCGCGCAAACACAAACACTCTACTGCGCCCATTGCCGTCTCAGTCGCAGAGGTTAAGGAAGCCATAATGAAGGCCAAACCCTCAAAATCCATCGGACCCGACGGAATCGCCACGAAGATGATCAAACACCTAGGCCACGAGGGACAGAGTTATTTAGCGGCTCTCTTTAATCTCTCTCTAACTACCTTCTTTATAGCGATTGTAGTTCCCTACTAAAACCAGGGAAGCCGGCGAACCAAGGAGAGTCTTATCGTCCGATATCCCTCCTTTCGCCGGTAGCGAAGTTGCTAGAGTACATTCTGCTTCCTTACTTCGTTACAAATCTAAAATTGGCCGATCATCAACATGGTTTTCGCAAAAATCACAGCACGACATCCGCTTTGAACGCCATTACAACGCAGATTAACAACGGTTTGAATCAACATCCACCAAACCGTAGGACGGTTCTCGTGGCACTTGACCTATCACAGGCATTCGACACGGTCAATCACGCCACTCTCCTCCGAGACCTGGATGAGACACCGCTCCCTGCCGGCCTTAAGAGGTGGACCGCTAATTACCTCAACGGTCGACAGGCAACAGTCAAATTTAGGAACAAGAAATCTAGACCACGAAGAATAAAACAAGGGGTGCCGCAAGGTGGTGTTCTCTCTCCCCTCTTGTTTAATTTCTATATTTCGAGACTTCCCCCCCCCCACCACAGGGAGTATCCATTGTTTCCTACGCTGACGACTGCACGATAATGGCCTCGGGCAAGGGTCCCTCCATTGATGAACTCTGTATAAGAATCAACAGTTACCTCCATGACCTTTCCAGCTTCTTCACCGAGCGTAATCTGACCCTGTCTCCGACTAAATCTACGGCGACCCTGTTTACTACATGGAATGCGCAGATGGGGCAAGAGTTAAATGTCCACGTAGATGGAGTACCTCTACCTACTGTCAACCACCCAAAAATCTTGGGTGTGACATTTGACAACGGCCTCACCTTCGCTGGTCATGCCACCGCAATAGCCTCAAAGGTACAGAGCCGCAATAAGATCCTCAAGTCACTGCCCGGCAGTACTTGGGGAAAAGACAAAGAAACATTGCTTGCTACATATAAGGCTATTAGCCGGCCGGTTATTGACTATGCTGCGCCTATATGGTCGCCCAACCTTTCTGACACCAACTGGAGGAAATTGCAAGTCTGCCAAAACACTGCCATCAGAACTGCTACGGGATGCCTGCTTATGTCATCTGAGTCTCACCTCCATCAAGAGGCAAAATTGCTCAATGTTCAAGAGCATGCGGAACTCTTGAGTAGACAGTTCCTTCTGAACTGTCACAAACCTAGTCATCCAAACCGACATCTTTTGGATGTAGCACCGCCCCACAGAGACATAAGGAGACATCTCCGTAAGCATTACGATGTTGTTGTTGTTGTTAACAGTGCTTCGCCCTGCCCCAGATTGGACAGGGTTACACTGAAATAACAGCCCTTGGCCGGGTGAAAAAACCCGGGTCATTCCGGTGCGATAGAACCGGCTGTTGTGGGAATGAAGCATTACGATGAGATCCGGCATCATATCTCTTTGCCGTTTGATCTGCGGAACCATAGACGGGCTCTAAATGACCTCCACACTGAGTCGGTAGACAGATCCCTCAGATCGCGGCCTGTGAATCCCGTTATTAATACTCAACCACCTGAATTGGCTGAAGAGGAGCGTGTACTTCCGAGGGAGACTAGAGTCATACTAGCACAACTTCGCTCTGGATATTGTAATAGGTTGAACTCTTACTTATGCAGACTGAACCCCAACATACCAAATACATGCCCTGCATGTGGTATGACCCCTCATGATACCACACATCTCTTTTCCTGTTCAGTTGAACCAACTCTTCTAACACCCACATCACTCTGGTCCAACCCTGTGGAAACTGCGCATTTCCTCGGACTTCCGTTAGAAGAGCCTGATGACAATTTAGAGTGATTGAGCCCATTGGGCAGGGCGGAGCACTGTTAACAACAACAACAACAACTTACATTTGCGCTAGTGCTGGAAGAAGGGGAAGTTGAAAGTGGGAGGTAGGCTGTCGCTCGGCATTGCTCACATCTGAGACAGAGGTGCTACGTAAGAAGTAGCTGTGAGCGGCTGTGTGAGGTGTTGGCGCCTGTGGCGTGAGCGACAGCGGGTGTTACACACTACTTGGTGGGCCGTATTAGTGTTATTAGTCGTGGAGACTATTTCAGAAGCTTGTGACGGTGCGATACTGGATCGTCGTTGGTCACGGGACGTCCTAGGGCGTGAACAGCAAGGGGCCACGAAAGTTTTGTAGAAACTAGGAGGCCTATGTGTGGAGGGATTTAGCCCGGAGCACCTGGTTTTGTGCAACCATCTTTTACAAGAATTGCATTGGACGGAGTGTGAACGCTTAACGTAAATCTTCTTCCAGCAGACGCAGCAGATCCATTCTCTTGGACCCGGAGCAGGTGAGTTTTGAGCAGCCCTGCTGCAAGGAGCTGCTCGGAGGATGACCATATTAGTGGAAAAGGTGACAGGTCAGACAGGGTAGAGTCGAAATAAAAGCCCTTGGTCGGATGTAAAAATCCGAGTCCTTCCGGTACGTACAGGGTGGCGCAAAAGTAATCCTCCTATCAGAAAATGCTATAAATTTTGCGTTTGGCCCCTAAAGTCAGTTCTGTTTTGACACTTGTGTAGTAAACACATGCGAAATACACGTTAATAAACAATGTTACGCTACACTGCTCCAGAACGCGGAATATTGCTGACTATTTATTTGACCAATAATCGGTCGGTGAAAAACGGTTACTGCGCAAAAGTAATCCTCCTATCAGAAAATGCTATAAATTTTGCGATTGGCCCCTAAAGTCAGTTCTGTTTTGACATTTGTGTAGTAAACACCTGCGAAATACACGTTAATAAACAATGTTATGCTACACTGCTCTAGAACGCGGAATATAGCTGACTATTTATTTGACCAATAATCGGTCGGGGCCAAACGGTTACTGTGAATGGTGAGCGCTACAGAGCAATGATCAACGAGTTCTTTTTGCCGCAACTTGATGAATTGGGATTGGAAAACATGTGGTTCCAACAAGACGATGCAACAGCACACACTGCACGTGCCACAACCGATATGCTGAACATCGGAAGCTTACTTTTGCGCCACCTTGTAGAACCGGCTGTTGTGGGAATGTGATGTGCGTTGAAGTCGCCTAGGATTAGACAGTTATCGCCCCTTAGCAACGCACTAATGTCGGGATTATAATCTCTAGGACAACACGTGGCAGGGGGAATATATATGTTTATAATTGGCGGGGCGACGGCGCCTGAACGGATTACTATGCCTTGGCATTCTAAGGTAGAGTCCCCGGGGTCGACGTCAGGGGACGCCCCTGCGGGTTAGGGGTTTAGAATATGCCCGAGGTAGGCATACCGGTCGTAAGAGGCGACTAATATGCACAAAGGTAATGACGTGCAACTCGATGGTTGATCTACGGATATGATGTCTCACCTCTCAATACCCATGACATGACCTAGAAGGTTTCACTGGTCATAAATCGCTACCACGACAAGTGTTTTTGTCGTTACCACAACAACAACAACAACGTCAGGGTAAAATAGATTATATTGTACAGAGTAATGTGTGATGAACGCAAGGCCACCCCCACCCATCACAAGTTCGTAAGTCCGGTCTTGTGTTAAATTTTTTCTCTTGTATCGCGGAGATTTTGATGTTGTGCCTAGGTGGAGGTAGGCTAAGGCCTAAACTATGTCGCAGTCTAAAGTTGACAGCGCCATACCCGTTGTTGTCTGGAGCGGAAGGCGGCTGTGTACTGCAACAGGGGGCTATGAACGTATCAGTCCAGAGGTTACCGTTTGCAAGCCCAGAGCACATAAGGGTGTGACACAGGCCAAGGCAATTGCTGCACTTGACCGATGTCGCAGGCGTATATAATCTTTGCCGACAAACGGTGCACGTAGTGAAAGGTACGAGGAGGTGGTGGTCCTGGCCCACGTGCAAGCTGGAACAGAGAAAGAGGGGACTGACACTCGGCGATGCCCATATCTGGCCTATTCCGGAGGGGATAGGAGTGTTAAGCGGCCGTGCGGCCTCGTCGCCACTGTTGGGTCTTATGACTTACATCTCAAGATTCCAAATATATTTAATCGATGACAAATAACAAATATAACATTTCATTTATTATTAACAGTATTACAATTTAGTTACGCATATTTGATATTTCGAGCTTGTTCTTCAACCGGCATAGATAGGTGAAACAAGTGAAATGTCACTTGTTTATATAGTTCATATGTGTGTAGTTAGATTACTCGTTACAGTGTGGGAGTTGCCACAGTGCGAGCTCTGTGGGAATACCCAACAACTATGTTAAGAAAATTAAATTTGGATGCTTTTTAATTTTTAAACTTGTAATATTTATTTCTTCATTTTAATTCGTAACCTGTAATTTTTGGTTGTAAACTTCAGACATATACTTTGCTTTATATTCTTCTTTACAGTACCCTCATGCTGTGTTTATGTACACTTTAAAATTTAGTCTGTAAGAATTTTTCAATTTGTAGACTATTCAATATACATATAAATAAATAAATAAATGTCTCATATTTCTACGATTGCATCTTTTTCTTTTTTTTTTGAAGTTTTTTTTTCATTTCTTTAAATTTTTATTTATATTTTTTGTTGGCAGAGAAACTCAGCTTACTCAAAAAGGTGTTAGCTATATATAAGGGAGTAATCTTTTATTAATCATGCCTATTCCCATATTCGACGGATGCCATTAGCGGTGAGTGCGGATCGATTCGTGAAAAAAGAGTTGCGGATTTGGTTTTGAAAACTGATAAAAATTGATTTTATAGATTTCCTCTGAATTTACTAGCCTAGCAAACACGAGAAATATAAGAAACTAACTTTACAATGTCCATTTTTTAGTTTTTAACATTAAATCCGCAACTATTTTGTAGCGAATCGATTCGCACTCTCTCCGCGAAACATCGTCGAATACTGTAATAGGCATGAATAACTTGAGGAGTCTCCCCTATTGCTCCAAGATTAGTAATATCGGAGCCCAGAGTGTAGAAATCTCTGTTATTGATCCGAAAGGATGTTTGTCCTCCACAAAGAGTAGCATAAGAGCAGGAAACGAAAAAAATATCTTCTATTGTTCCAAAAGGATGTCAAAGAGAGTACTCTCTTATTCAACGCTTGGCGAGATCTCAGTTCCAGTTCTGCTGGGTTGTGACAATTTATTAATTTTTGTATTTATTTATTGATGTCATTACTTATACATGTCTTTATTTATTCACAATTTTTTTTTAATTGACTGTTAGCTTCTAGGTTCTCCCTGTGATATTTTTTTTTATTATTTAACTTAAAGAACTAACTGTGATATAGCTCCAGGTATTTATTTGTGATATACGTTATGACTATGATGTAGTTTGAGGGTTTTTCCGACGCAGGAAAATACTTAGCAGAGTTACATGTAGAAGTAGTGTAAAAATATGTGTTTTACAAGTAACCCCAGAATGTCTAAATGTTAGCAGGTGAGGTTGAATTTCGTAAGCCCGGCACCTGATCGTGGGTCGAGCCCACACGTTGAACGCGAAAAACGGACTGTTGCATGGCTGCGCTGAATATCTTCTATACGTACACGACAGCCTTGCCTCAAGTTATAACAGCAGGTTTTTTTTTATTATTATGTATTTATTACGGCCGCTAGCATTGAAGCATTTGAGACCTTTATAGAAAATGTTTTGTTTATCTATTTCAGTTCTAAACAATGGCAGTTTAAAATTTTGTTTATTCCTAGTATTTACATTGTGTGTTTGCTCCACTAACAATACATTTTTACTAAGGTATTCAGGTACATTACCATGCTTTATATTATAAATTAACTTCATGGAGTGAAAGAAAATTTTTTGCTTAACACTTAACCAGTTCAAACTATTCAGCATGTCAGCCGTTCTGGCGTCACTACGTTTTTTAAGGATAAATCGCATACACCGGTTTTGAAGCTTTTGAAGTTTATCAATTTCACTATCTGATATTATGAATAATATCGATGGACAATATAGAAAATGTGGCTCAATAATAGATTTATATATAAGTATTTTTTATGTAGATATTTGGATGTTCTCTGCATAATCCCAGTTTTTTTAGCTACTTTCGCAACGGTGTATTTTATGTGTTCCTCAAACTTAAGTTTATTATCAATTATAATACCTAAATATTTTATACTCGCTACTCTTTGTATGCTTTCATTATTTATTTTCAATTCAATGTTGAGATCATTAAAGTTTCTTCTGGTTATAACCATATACTTTGTTTTATTAATATTAAGTTTTAATCTATTTCCGCACAGCCATGTATATAAATTATTCAGTCCCATTTGCACTTTTGATATAGCGACATTAATATTATTTTCACTTATAATAATTAATGCATCGTCGGCAAAGAGTCGAATTTCGCATCCCTCGACGGCATTGACAATATCATTAATATAAATTAGGAACAATATCGGTGCCAAAACCGACCCTTGTGGTAACCCTATGGGTACTTCCAATTCATCGGATATCGCTGTATTTATCACAGTTCGTTGTCTTCTCTGCTTCAAGTAGCTACTAAACCATTCTCTCCGTATCAGTTATACCAATTTGTTGCAGTTTTTTTAGTAAAATGTCTCTATCCACCGTTTCAAATGCCCTTTTGAGGTCCAGGAATACCGAAACAACTACATTCTTATTTAGCTCTTCTTTCCAATCAAATATCACCAAATTGAGGGCTGTCTCACACGAATTTTTTTCTGTAAAGCCCGATTGTTGTTGGACTACAATTTTATTTTCTTCTAGGTACTTCATCAGTTGATTCTTGACATGTACTTCTAATATTTTAGCATCACTTGGTATGGTATTTATTGGTCTAAACTCTTCTGATTGTATTGTATTTTTTACTTTTTTAACAGGTACCACTGTCGACGTTTTCCATCTTCCTGGCACCATGCCACTTTCCACACTATCATTTATAATAAGTGCATAGAAGTACCCTAAATACTCTATAGAGTCTTTCAGTACTCCATCTGATAAGAGTTTTCTGCCGCCAATTTTGTACTTAAATGTTTTTAAAATATTTATAATTTCAGCGGTTGTGATTTTCGAAAACTTAAATGTACAGCTGGCTTGACTATTGTTCATTACTAGATCAATGCTAGGTATGTTTCTATTTATTTCAATTACACTGCTTATAAAGAATTGGTTCAGTTTATTAGCCAATTCTGTATCATTCTCAACCAGTACACCATCTACTACCGCTTTTTTGATACCGTCGTTATCCTCGGAAAGACAAGCCGCCTCTTTGAGGTACTTCCACATTTCTTTAGCGTTATTTTCACTCATTTTTACTTTATTTTCCATAAATTCAACTTTTTTTATTTTAACCAGTTTTTTGTACATTTTATTTATACTTCTGTATTCATCCCACACTCCAGTCTGTAACGCATGTTTGTATATGTTAAATTTATTTTTATTCATTTGTGCCAGTTCATGGTCATACCATTTATTCATTAACTTTATGTATACTTCCTTTTCGTAAGTCAAGCTTTCCATTGCTTGCCTTATGTTGATATTTATAAGTTCCACTTTATCATCAATTCGCAGGTTATTATTGAAATTGAAATTAAACGATCTTAGTATGTTTTGTAAACTTTCACGACTGTATCTGTCCCAAGCAGTAATTTTCTTTACCATTCTCATTTTGAATGATTTAGACGTTTTGACACTGAAATTTATTGTTTCACGGTCAGAGATTTTGAATTCCATCAAATGTTTGCATTCTATTTCTTCTGAATTTGAATACAGCAAATCAATTTTAGTTTCAGTTGTATCTGTAATTGTTGTGTTAAACTCTACTTTTTGGGACATTCCCATCACAGAAAATATCTCGGACAGTTTAGTACTATATGTAGAAGTGTAGGTCACATTTATATTAAAATCTCCAACTACTATATTATGGTTGCTTTTATCATATTTATTAAGTAAAATTTCTGTTAGATAGTCCAAGAAATCTGCATCACTTGTGCTGGGCGAGTGATAAAGCACCCCAATTTGAAATTTTTTATCAACCTTTTTCAGTTTTATTATTATACACCATATATTTCTATTAACACTTTCATTATAAATTATATTGAAGTCAATTGTGCTATCCACATATATTATCACTCCTCCAGTGTGCCTGCTGTGTGAGTCACAACGAACCAGTTTGTATGTTGCTATTTCTAATTCACTACCTTCGACATTTTCCGTCGTACACGTCTCAGAGCATAGTATAATACTCGGCTTGTGTGCTGCCGCCAGAAGTTCCAATTCACATTTGTTAGATATTATGCTATTTATGTTTAGATAGACGCAATTTAAAGTATTGTTTGTGTGCAGATATTCCTTTCGTTTTCTTTCCCGTATTTCCGTGGGTTTTGCCTGTAACCTGCACATTTGTTGCTAATATCCTAGCCTTGTCTAACCCTGGTCTGGTCCCAAATCGGGGTGTGATCCATTGTATTTATGTGCATAATAATTTTCTAATTTATGTGCATAACACTTTACTTCAGCTGTGATTTTAAAAAGTAATTCTTAGCCATGCCGAAACCGGCTACTCGATCCTCAGTGATGGAAATAAAAAATCGAGTCTCCACTTTCGGATTATTGATACCAAGATTGTTGTTATTAACAAGTATCGTGAGGGTACATACCACATGCAGGGCACGTATCCCTAACGAATTTGTGCTAGCATGACTCTAGTCTCCCTCTAAAGAACACGCTCCTCATCATTTATTTTAGGTGGTTGGATGTTAATTACGGGTTTACAGACCGAGATCTGATGGATCTGTCTACCGACTCGGTATAGCGGTCGCTTAGAGCCCGCGGATGGTTACTCAGATCAAACGGCAAGGTAATGTGGTCAGGATCACATCATAGTGTTTACGGAGATGTTTCCTTATGTCTCTAAGGAATTGGAGCTTCATCCAATAGATGACGGTTTGGATGACTAGGTTTGTCATTCCCACAACAGCCGGTTCTATCGTACCGGAATGATCCGGGTTTTTTACCCGGCGAAGGGCTGTTATTTCAGTGTAACCTTGTCACTGTCACGTCCCACTCTCAAATTTGTATCCTCGGAGCAAACACTTGCAGCGGGGTTGCTCTATTGTCTCTTGTTACGAGCTGTGGTCGAACCCAACCCCGGACGAAGAGATCGGATGTGCTTCTGCTGGAAGAAAATTTATACTAAACGGTCGCATTCTTTTCAATTCGTCAAGTGCAAGAGATGGCTTCACAGTTCCGGATGCTACCCTCAATCGCTACTTTAGCAATCCGAAACTTAATCTATTACTATTTCATACAACTTAACGTTTAGACTAAGGGTGTATACACACATTATATTGTAAGCATACCGTAATTTATCCATACCCTAAGTGCTTGGTGCAGACGTATTCCTACAATAGTGAAATGTTATTATAATTTTTAACATAGTTTACAAATGAATTTTATATTTTGATGTGATGCCTAATAGAAATTTTTTATTTTTTGCAGTTGTGCTAATAGTTGTAAACTTTGTAGATTTTAAAGATGTTATTGACCATGTTAAGTGTTTCGATTTTACTGCAGTCTGAGGCATTATTTAATGGGGTTGATACTTTTGATTGTGGGCACATTTGGAGCATATGCTCGGATGTCAGAGGAGCTGAGCATGTTGAACATTCCATTGGTGTGGTCTCGTTATAATAGTGAGCTATATTGAATAGCATGGTTCCTACTCGCATTCTGCCTATCTTTATGCATTCCTCTCTCGTGAGGTTTATATTATAATTGTTGAATATTGTGAACCCAGCCTTATGTATGCTATCGATAACATTCATCATTACACTCTCTAGTTTGTAAGCTTCCGATATAACATATACTTCCGTCTTCTCGAATAAAACTTCACGTATGCAAGACGTACAATATCCGCACGTGTTTTATTAAATAGAAATAACCTTGCTCTGCAATATAAAGTCATCTAAAATTCCAACAAACGCTTTCACTGCGCTAAGGCATCAAATTAAATCGAAAACAAAGCAAGTTAAATAAAAGAAATGGCTGAAAAAGATGTGCTGCCCATTTTGACGGAGAAGACAAATTTTAATAATTGGAAATTCAGGATCCAATTAATCCTTGAAGAAAGATCTGTAAGCTATACGCTAACAGAAAGCGAACCGACAACAGATAATACCAAATTTAGAAAAGATGATGCGACAGCGCGGTCGATTATAGTAAAATGCTTAAGCGACAAGCACTTGAAAATAATAAAGGCATGTATCAATGCTAAAGAAATGTTAAAACAATTGAAGGAACGTTTGAACGAAAAAGTGTGTTCAATAAACTACACATGAAGAAAAAGTTAATTACAATACGATGCGGGGAAACAGAAAAATTACAAGATTTTTATTATCGGTTCGATGCCGCCGTAAGCGACTTGGCAGCTATCGGGTGCAGTATCTCCGAGGAGGACCAAGTATGTCAGTTACTCTGCTATGCCAGCAGCATACGAGTTTGTTATCACTTCACTAGAAACCTTATCTACGGAGAAGAATTTGACAATCGAATTTACAAAAGCTAGACTTCTGGATGCCGAAATAAAAGTAACTTCACTAAGAAGTGATGCAGTAACTCCTGTAAATTCAACGTTCATATGCTTTACGTGTCATAAGCCAGGCCACAAGGCAGCGGAGTGTCAACGCAATCGAAATCAACAGCGTAAAGGATATCAGAAGCAATATCAGCCGCAATATCAAGCCAGACCAGCGCCACATAATCAAGCTAATTCGTATGTGGGAAGAGGAAGACACAACAGGGTTGCGGATAAAGGGTATCACTATGGTCAAGCAGCAAGGGAAGAGAGTGAGTATGAAGTTTCATTTACTGCCCACGACATTAGGGGTATATCCAAAAGTATAGATAGCAATACAATACGTTTTGTAATGGATTCGGGTGCGACCGAACATTTATACGCATATTGTCACTTGCTAAGCGAATATATTTGGCGAGTCGAAAAGATTGGCGAACACATCAAAAATTTGCATTGTGAGTGGCGAATGAACTTTTTCGTCTGCCATGTGATGTTGCCATTCAAACATATTGTGACGAATTCGACGATTCCTTGATTATCAATCCTGGGTTCGATCACTATAAAGTCGAATAAACACACGCACAGATAATGTAAGTAATAGCTAGTTTTATTTACTAGTAATAAACGCAAAACAATTTTAAGAGTTTGATAACTTTACAGTAGTTCACTATTGAACGCTTGAAAATAAACTGATCAACCTGCCTTGCTTGGTCACCGCCTTATATAGTCCAACAGGGTGCTTGCCTACGCACCGAGAACTTTCTTGGTTGTTCGCTTTTCGTGTTCTGGAAGGGTCGGTCTTATTTATTAGCATCTCCTCTTTGCATCGTATTCGCAAACACTCGCGCCATCTCTCTTCCTCTTCCTAGTTATACGCTTGCATGCATAAGCGTAGCCATCGTTATCTCGGTTGTGTTAACTAGTGGTGGGAGTGCTATTGAGTTAGGGATGGTACATGCTTGAGAATAATCGCCACACTGCCCTCCACCTAAGTCTGATTGTCCCGATCAGACACATTGCCGGAACCAAACGCAGCTAGCCTTTCCAAATGGACCACCTTCATCTTATTCCTTGGCCTTCCCATAGTTTGTATGCGATATACCACGTCGTTGATCCGTTTTATGACTTTGTATGGGCCTTCCCAGTTACATTGTAGTTTTGGGGACAAACCTTTCTTACGCTGTGGGTTGTATAGCAGCACTAAATCTCCTTCTATAAAACCTTCTGAATTTATTGCTTTGTCGTACCTGGCCTTCATCTTATCGCTCATGATCTTAGTGCGTTGTCTCACAAGGTCGTGAATTTCTCTCATTTCTTCTTCCAATACGCTAGTAGATTTCCGAGCATTTACTCCTGCATCAGCGTTTATCCCAAACTTCAAGTCAGCTGGCAATCGAAGATCATTCCCGAAAATTACCTTTGCCGGAGTCTGACCAGTTGTTTCATGTACTGCAGAGCGATATGCCATTAGGAATAAGGAGATGTGAGTATCCCAATCCTTCTGGAACTTATCCACTACTTTCTTCAGGTGCTCTTCCAAGGTTCTATTGAATCGTTCCACCATGCCATCTGACTGAGGATGTAGTGCAGTTGTTCGAGTTTTCCGAATGCCCAATGTCTTGCACATTTCCTGGAACACAGCTGATTCGAAATTTCTGCCTTGGTCAGAATGTATCTCCATCGGTGCACCAAACCTAGCTACCCAATTGTTAGTAAACACTTCTGCTATGGTTTCTGCCTTTTGATTTGGAATAGGGTACACTTCTGGCCACTTGCTGAAATAGTCCATAACTACCAGGACATATTTGTTTCCGAGTTTGCTAGTAGGAAATGGACCAGCTACATCCATGGCTATCCTCTCAAATGGCGCACCTGAGTTATACTGTTTCATTTGGCCATGGCTCCTTGATTTCGGTCCTTTAGCTTTGATGCATACTTCACAGTTGCCAATCCACTCCGCGACCGATTGACGGCAACCAACCCAATAGAATCTTTGCTTGACTTTTTCCAAGGTTTTGGTGACTCCAAGATGACCTCCGCTTGGACCGTTATGTAATTCATTGAGTACATCAGGGATTTTCTTCCTTGGGACGACAATTAGCTTTCGAACACATTGACCATCCTCACTTTCCCATATTCGATGCAAACAACCGGATTCTAATTGCAAACTATTCCACTGTGCCCAATATGACTTGGCAACAGGACTTTCTGCTGACATCTCCTCTCTTGATGGTCGCTCGTTTCGTTCGATTCCTTGCATTACACGTGTAAGATTTGGATCTTCGTGCTGAAACCTCCTTAATTGATCCATGTCCCATTCGTCCGTAGATGTTATAGTCATGAGCCGCACATCTATAATGTCTTCCTTGGCCTCAGCTTTGGAACAATGCTTGCATTCCAAGTTACATGGTCTTCGTGACATTGCATCAGCATTTCCGTGGGTGCTACCTTTGCGATGCTCTATGGAAAAGTCATAACTTTGCAGTCGCTCTATCCACCGTGCCAATTGACCTTCCGGATTACGGAACTGTAAGAGCCATTTCAACGCTGCGTGGTCTGTCCTGACATGGAATCGCTGCCCATAGAGATACTTGTGGAAATGCTTAACGCACTCTACCAATGCCAACAGTTCTCTCCGGGTTACACAATAGTTCCTTTCAGGCTTCCCAATTGTTCGGCTATAGTATGCAACTACCTTCTCCTGTCCATCAACAATCCGGGACAAAACACCTCCTATAGCATAACCACTCGCATCTGTATCCAGAATAAACTTTGAACCTGGAATTGGATATGCTAACATCGGGGCAGTGCATAGTCGTTCCTTCAATGTTTGAAAAGCCACCTCCTGTTCCTTCTTCCATTCAAAACTCATATTCTTCCTTGTAAGGTCATGGAGACTACTAGCTACGCTGGCAAAACTTGGTACAAATCGGCGATAATACGTGCACAGCCCAAGGAAGCTCCGTAACTCATGCAAATTTCTCGGTCTTGGCCAATCCTTTACGGCTTCGATCTTTTCCTTAGCAGTGCAGATTCCCTCCGTAGTTACCTTGTGACCCAAATAACTTACTTCCTTTTTAAACAAGGAACACTTCTTGGGACTTAGTTTCAGACCAGCACCAGCTATTCTTTGGAAAACTTCATCCAAGTTCTTTAGGTGTTCCTCAAAGCTTTTTCCCAGCACGATAATGTCGTCGAGGTACACCAAACATGTTTGCCAGTGCAATCCTGTTAGTATCTGGTCCATGAGTCTCTCAAAAGTAGCTGGAGCATTGCATAGTCCGAAGGGCATTACCGTAAATTGCCAAAGCCCTTCTCCAACGCTGAAAGCCGTCTTCTCTTTATCTTCATCCTTTACCTCCACTTGCCAGTAGCCGCTTTTCAAGTCCAGTGTGGAAAACCATTTCGTGCCAGATAACGAGTCCAGAGTATCGTCGATTCTTGGCAATGGATAACTGTCCTTCTTCGTTACGTCGTTCAATTTCCGATAATCCACACAGAACCTCATTTTTCCATCTTTCTTTTTCACTAGTACTACCGGTGAGCTCCATGGACTAGCTGATGGTTCAATCACGCTGCTGTCACTCATTTCCTGTATAATTTCTCTTACTACTTGGCGTTTGGCCAATGGAATACTACGAGGAGCTTGGCGGATGGGCCTGGCATCACCAGTATCAATTTGATGCTTCACAACTTTGGTCCGACTTGGTTTAGAACCATCCTTGTCAAATATGCTCGAGTACCTTGATAGAAGTGCCTTTGCCTTTTTCTGATGATCTTTTTCGAGAACTGTCGTCCACGACGTGATATCATCTGAAAGATTAATCTTGATGGTAGAATCATTTTCCTGAAGCTGTTCGCAATTGATAACTACCTCGACCTCTTGGCATTGTCCCAATATTGCTCCTTTGGAAAGTTTAATCGGCGATTTGAACTCATTAAGTACTCTTACCGGTACACGTCCATCTTGTTTTGTCATGGCCAGGGTTTTTCCTACTAATATGTTCGTCCTTGATTTGTTTGCTGCCTCGACAACCCACAATTTGTTTGTCCCATAATCTCCATCAATCTTTGCCCATATGATTGCTTCCGACTTCGGTGGAATTTGTTGGCTCTCCTCCACAAGCACTCGCTTACTAACGTATTTGTTTTCGTAACCAAAATTTAATGGCACATCCATGTTCTGGTAATTCATAATCCTGTTTTGCATGTCGATCTTGATGCCTTGCTCGCTTAAGAAGTCCACACCAACTATGATTTCGTCAACAATATCTGCTACTATAAAACTGTGTAGAACGGCCACGTTCCCAATTGCGATTTCACATGTTACTTCTCCTAGGACATGGGTGTCCTCACCAGTGGCCGTACGTAACTTTGCTCCATGCAATGGTCTCACCTCCTTGTTGACTAAATCAGATCGAATTATGGAATGCGATGCGCCTGTATCCACAGTTAGTAAGTGCTCTTTTCCATCCACATATGCAACAACAGTAACATTACTAGCTTTCCTTCCGATCTGTGAGACAGAGATTATGGGGCATTCATTTGCGGGAGCCAGTCCACGCCCCTTTCGGCTGGCTCGATTTAGTTTAACGACTGATTTGGTTGGGAAATTTGCTCATCTCCTTCAGCTTTGCGTTTTCGTCCACCTGAATTGCTGAGGTTACTGGAGCCAGTGCCGCAATAACGTGCTATGTGACCAGGTTTTCCGCACTTAAAGCATTTAATGGCACCATCACTTTTTTCTGTACTCCGTTCAACGCTTCCAAAATTTTGTCTACCCAAGCCGGAGTTTCCACTTCTACACGATGAGCCTTGTACGCAGGTTTACTTAATAGCGAGGCTGTTTCCTGCGTTAGAGCATGTGATACCGTTTCAGAGAATGTCCGTTTGGGGTTTGCATATGTGGCCCGCTTCGTCTCTACATCGCGTATTCCATTTATAAAACTTTGGATTTTTACCCTCTCAGTGTACTCCACAGGTGCGTCCGCATTTGCCAAATGGGCCAATCTCTCGATGTCCGATGCAAATTCCTGCAAAGTCTCATTAGGTTTCTGGGATCGATTCTTTAGCTCTATTTGGTATATCTGCTTTCGATGTTCGCTACCATAGCGTCTTTCAACCGCACCCATCAATGCATCATAACTGTTCCTTTCGGACTCGGGAATAGTCTGTAAGATTTCTGCTGCAGGTCCCTTCAATGCCACGAATAGTGCTGCAACTTTATCTTCAGTGCACCAATTATTCACCGCAGCCGTCTTCTCAAATTGTAGCTTAAATACCTGGAATGGAACAGAACCATCAAATGACGGGGATTTTACCTTGGGAGTATTCGCTGAAGCAGATGGACGCTTTAGTTGCAACTCCTGGATACGGCCCCTTAACGCATCTACCTCGGTCTCTATTTTATCTTGAAATTGTGCAATTTTTGCATCTTGTGCTTCCAACTGCGATGACATATACGCCTTTTGTTCTTCCAGTTGAGCGGAGAGCTGTGATGAAATATTGGCCGAAATTTGAGACGACATTTCTATAATACGAGTCTCTTGGGCCTCCATTCGACATGCAATGTGTGTTTTCTGTTCTTCCAGCTGAGATGCCATGCAAGTTTTCTGTTCTTCCAGCTGAGATGCCATGCAAGTTTTCTGTTCTTCGAGCTGAGATGCCATTCGAGATGTAATACGCGTCTCTTGTTCTTCCATTTTAGTGGACATCTGAGTTAATACAGCCAATATCATGTTCGTGTCCACAGTTGCTCCTGGATTCGGAGACTCCTTTTTTTCTTCCATTTTTGTCGGTGGCGATTATTCTCAAGCATGTACCATCCCTAACTCAATAGCACTCCCACCACTAGTTAACACAACCGAGATAACGATGGCTACGCTTATGCATGCAAGCGTATAACTAGGAAGAGGAAGAAAGATGGCGCGAGTGTTTGCGAATACGATGCAAAGAGGAGATGCTAATAAATAAGACCGACCCTTCCAGAACACGAAAAGCGAACAACCAAGAAAGTTCTCGGTGCGTAGGCAAGCACCCTGTTGGACTATATAAGGCGGTGACCAAGCAAGGCAGGTTGATCAGTTTATTTTCAAGCGTTCAATAGTGAACTACTGTAAAGTTATCAAACTCTTAAAATTGTTTTGCGTTTATTACTAGTAAATAAAACTAGCTATTACTTACATTATCTGTGCGTGTGTTTATTCGACTTTATAGTGATCGAACCCAGGATTGATAATCAAGGAATCGTCGAATTCGTCACAATTGGTGTCAGAAGCGGTATTGTTGAATAAATACCAGTGATTTCAAGGATAACAAGGACATGGCGAAGCTGAATGAATTAAAGATTCAGCAACTCAAAAATGAGTTGGAACAACGCGGACTAAACACTACAGGCAATAAATCAGAGTTACAGTCACGATTGCGAGAGGCTATGGAAGCAGAAGGAATCAACGTTGATGATCATGTTTTTCATCTTGTGGAGGAGGCATCGACAAAAATGGAAGAAACAAAGGAGTCGCCGAATCCAGTAGCAACCGTGGACACAAACATGATATTGGCTGTATTAACTCAGATGTCGACTAAAATGGAACAGGAGGCGCGTATTACATCGCGAATGGCATCTCAGCTGGAAGAACAGAAAACACACATTGCATGTCGAATGGAGGCCCAAGAGACTCGTATTATAGAAATGTCGTCTCAAATTTCGGCCAGTATTTCATCACAGCTCTCCGCTCAGCTGGAAGAACAAAAGGCGTATATGTCATCGCAGTTGGAAGCACAAGATGCAAAAATTGCACAATTTCCAGATAAAATAGAGACCGAGGTAGATGCGTTAAGGGGCCGTATCCAGGAGTTGCAACTGAACCGTCCATCTGCTTCAGCGAATACTCCCAAGGTAAAATCCCCGTCATTTGATGGTTCTGTTCCTTTCCAGGTATTTAAGCTACAGTTTGAGAAGACGGCAGCGGTGAATAATTGGGGCACTGAAGGGTCCTGCAGCCCAAATCTTACAGACGATTCCCGACGGTGAACGCAATAATTATGAAGCATTGATGGGTGCAGTTGAGAGACGCTATGGTAGCCAACATCGAAAACAGATATACCGAATAGAGCTACAGAATCGCTGTCAGAAGGCTAATGAGACATTGCAGGAATTTGCATCGCATATCGAGAGGTTGGCCCATCTAGCAAATGCGGACGCACCTGTGGAATATACGGAGAGGGTAAAGATCCAATGTTTCATAAATGGAATACGTGATGTGGAGACGAAGCGGGCCACATATGCAAACCCCAAAAGGACATTCGCTGAAACGGTATCGCATGCTCTGACGCAGGAAACAGCCTCTCTTTTGAGTAAACCTGCATACAAGGCTCATCGCGTAGTAGTGGACACTCCGGCTTGGGTAGACAAAATTTTGGAAGCGTTGAACGCAGTACAGAAAAAAAGTGATGGTGCCATTAAATGCTTTAAGTGCGGAAAACCAGGTCACATAGCACGTTATTGCGGCTCTGGCTCCAGTAACCCCAGCAATTCAGGTGGACGAAAACGCAAAGCTGAAGGAGATGAGCAAACCAGCCGAAAGCGGCGTGCACTGGCTCCCGCAACTGAATGCCCCGTAATCTCTGTCTCATAGATCGGAAGGAAAGCTAGTAATGTTACTGTTGTTGCATATGTGGATGGAAAAGAGCACGTACTAACTGTGGATACAGGCGCATCGCATTCCATAATTCGATCTGATTTAGTCAACAAGGAGGTGAGACCATTGCATGGAGCAAAGTTACGTACGGCCACTGGGGAGGACACCCATGTCCTAGGAGAAGTAACATGTGAAATCGCAATTGGGAACGTGGCCGTTCTACACAGTTTTATAGTAGCAGATAGTGTTGACGAAATCATAGTTGGTGTGGACTTCTTAAGCGAGCAAGGCATCAAGATCGACATGCAAAACAGGATTATGAATTACCAGAACATGTGCCATTAAATTTTGGTTACGAAAGCAAATACGTTAGTAAGCGAGTACTTGTGGAGGAGAGCCAACAAATTCCACCGAAGTCGGAAGCAATCATATGGGCAAAGATTGATGGAGATTATGGGACAAACAAGTTGTGGGTTGTCGAGGCAGCAAACAAATCAAGGACGAACATATTAGTAGGAAAAACCCTGGCCATGACAAAACAAGATGGACGTGTACCGGTAAGAGTACTTAATGAGTTCAAATCGCCGATTAAACTTTCCAAAGGAGCAATATTGGGACAATGCCAAGAGGTCGAGGTAGTTATCAATTGCGAACAGCTTCAGGAAAATGATTCTACCATCAAGATTAATCTTTCAGATGATATCACGTCGTGGACGACAGTTCTCGAAAAAGATCATCAGAAAAAGGCAAAGGCACTTCTATCAAGGTACTCGAGCATATTTGACAAGGATGGTTCTAAACCAAGTCGGACCAAAGTTGTGAAGCATCAAATTGATACTGGTGATGCCAGGCCCATCCGCCAAGCTCCTCGTAGTATTCCATTGGCCAAACGCCAAGTAGTAAGAGAAATTATACAGGAAATGAGTGACAGCAGCGTGATTGAACCATCAGCTAGTCCATGGAGCTCACCGGTAGTACTAGTGAAAAAGAAAGATGGAAAAATGAGGTTCTGTGTGGATTATCGGAAATTGAACGACGTAACGAAGAAGGACAGTTATCCATTGCCAAGAATCGACGATACTCTGGACTCGTTATCTGGCACGAAATGGTTTTCCACACTGGACTTGAAAAGCTGCTACTGGCAAGTGGAGGTAAAGGATGAAGATAAAGAGAAGACGGCTTTCAGCATTGGAGAAGGGCTTTGGCAATTTACGGTAATGCCCTTCGGGTTATGCAATGCTCCAGCTACTTTTGAGAGACTCATGGACCAGATACTAAAAGGATTGCACTGGCAAACATGTTTGGTGTACCTCGACGACATCATCGTGCTGGGAAAAAGCTTTGAGGAACACCTAAAGAACTTGGAGGAAGTTTTCCAAAGAATAGCTGGTGCTGGTCTGAAACTAAGTCCCAAGAAGTGTTCCTTGTTTAAAAAGGAAGTAAGTTATTTGGGTCAGAAGGTAACTACGGAGGGAATCTGCACTGCTAAGGAAAAATCGAAGCCGTAAAGGATTGGCCAAGACCGAGAAATTTGCATGAGTTACGGAGCTTCCTTGGGCTGTGCACGTATTATCGCCGATTTGTACCAAATTTTGCCAGCGTAGCTAGTAGTCTCCATGACCTTACAAGGAAGAATATTAGTTTTGAATGGAAGAAGGAACAGGAGGTGGCTTTTCAAACATTGAAGGAACGACTATGCACTGCCCCGATGTTAGCATATCCAATTCCAGGTTCAAAGTTTATTCTGGATACAGATGCGAGTGGTTATGCTATAGGAGGTGTTTTGTCCCAGATTGTTGATGGACAGGAGAAGGTAGTTGCATACTATAGTCGAACAATTGGGAAGCCTGAAAGGAACTATTGTGTAACCCGGAGAGAACTGTTGGCATTGGTAGAGTGCGTTAAGCATTTCCACAAGTATCTCTATGGGCAGCGATTCCACGTCAGGACAGACCATGCAGCGTTGAAATGGCTCTTACAGTTCCGTAATCCGGAAGGTCAATTGGCACGGTGGATAGAGCGACTGCAAAGTTATGACTTTTCCATAGAGCATCGCAAAGGTAGCACCCACGGAAATGCTGATGCAATGTCACGAAGACCATGTAACTTGGAATGCAAGTATTGTTCCAAAGCTGAGGCCAAGGAAGACATTATAGACATTCCCACAACAGCCGGTTCTATCGCACCGGAATGACCCGGGTTTTTTCACCCGGCCAAGGGCTGTTATTTCAGTGTAACCCTGTCCAATCTGGGGCAGGGCGAAGCACTGTTAACAACAACAACAACAAGGCATTATAGATGTGCGGCTCATGACTATAACATCTACGGATGAATGGGACATGGATCAATTAAGGAGGCTTCAGCACGAAGATCCAAATCTTACACGTGTAATGCAAGGAATCGAACGAAACGAGCGACCATCAACAGAGGAGATGTTAGCAGAAAGTCCTGTTGCCAAGTCATATTGGGCACAGTGGAATAGTTTGCAATTAGAATCCGGTTGTTTGCATCGAATATAGGAGAGTGAGGATGGTCAATGTGTTCGAAAGCTGATAGTCGTCCCAAGGAAGAAAATCCCTGATGTACTCAATGAATTACATAACGGTCCAAGCGGAGGTCACCTTGGAGTCACCAAGACCTTGGAGAAAGTCAAGCAAAGATTCTATTGGGTTGGTTGCCGTCAATCGGTCGCGGAGTGGATTGCCAACTGTGAAGTATTTATCAAAGCTAAAGGACCCAAATCAAGGAACCATGGCCAAATGAAACAGTATAACTCAGGTGCGCCATTTGAGAGGATAGCCATGGATGTAGCTGGTCCGTTTCCTACTAGCAAACTCGGACACAAATATGTACTGTTGGTTATGGACTATTTCAGCAAATGGCCAGAAGTGTACCCTATTCCAAATCAAGACACAGAAACTATTGAAGAAGGTGCGAACCAAATGAAAAAACGTATTTTCAGCTAATCCAGTCGCTGGTAGTAATTGCTAAAATCTATATTTATTTTATTAGTTTTGAATTCGGACATATAAATATATATATAAGTATAATTGTAGAGACAAAGATGAAAATGCTTACACTTATATTTCTTCGCGCTAAAAGGCACCTTTCTCCAATCACGTTAGAAACGAATTATAAGGTAAGTAGAACAAAGTTTATTTGACAGCTATGTAAAAACGAAGCAGCACAAAAGAAGGAATTCTATTGTGCATGTATGCAATACACAGCATAAACAAAGCAGCATAATGAGAACTTAGAAATGCAGCGCCGATAACCTTGGCTTGACGGCGTTAAGCATTGAGTGGTCTAACATACCCCCTTCCATGAACTTCGTGCTGCTTCGCTGTACGTGGTTCAGTTCGAACATCAAGCTTGGCAAGCTTTACAACTGGCCTCGTATATAATCCTTCACTAGTTTTGATGACAGCACTTCGAACTCCGCCATCAGCTGACTGAGTAACGTCTACAATGATCCCTCTTTTCCACGTATTTCGTTTGACGTTTTCGTCAACGATTATAACAACATCGCCTGCACGCATGGGATCAACGGTCTTGTCGAACCATTTTGTCCTCCTCGTTAACCACGGCAAATATTCTCGCAACCACCTTCTCCAAAAATAGTCAGCCATTTGTTCGGACACTCGAAGGTTTTTATTTAGCGTTGAATAATTAGTCTCACCAAAGCTGAATTTCTTCTCTCCATTTGAACTACCAAGAAGAAAATGGTTGGGTGTTATCCCCTCAGCTTCCGGCGAATCAAGCGGAACGTATGTAAGTGGCCTGGAGTTTAAAATGAATTCCACCTCTGCTAAAGCCGCTCTAAGTATATCTTCTCGCAAATTAGCCGGCGGTAGAATGTCCATAAGAACGGATTTAACGGAGCGCACCATTCTTTCCCAACAGCCCCCCATATGAGGAGATGCAGGCGGTATAAATTTCCATTTGATGTCCGGACGGCGACCTTCGAGTTCTTCGGATGATAACTTCTTTATTTCGTCCACGAGTATGCGACTGGCCCCGCGAAAATTTGTACCGTTGTCTGACCATATGCATGCCGGTACACCACGACGCGAAACAAATTGTTTCAGCGCAAGTAAGAAGCAATCTGTCGAGAGTGATGAAGCCAGCTCGATATGCACGGCACGGACTGTCAAACATGTGAAGAGGACTCCCCAACGTTTCTCTCGGCGCCGTCCAACTGCCACTTCAATTGGACCGAAGTAGTCGACACCGGTGTTTGTGAAAGGATGGGTAAAGGAATCAAGTCTCTCTGCTGGCAAGCCTCCCATTTCCGGCGGATACGGGGTTGCGCGACTGTTGCGACAGAGTTGGCAGTTTTTCGCGGTGTCCCTTATTAATGCCCTCAAGCCTTGTATCCAATACCTTTGTCGCATTTCGTTCACTACGATTTCATTATGGTGGTGATGAAACTTACGATGATAAAAGTCCGTTATGAGACGTGTCACCTGATGATGGCGAGGCAAAATGATAGGGCGCTTTACCGAAAAACTTACACCCTCTATCGCATCTATTCTTCCTCGCATTCTCAGAATCCCATATTCGTCTAAATACGGAGAGCATTTGTGAATGGTACTATTGCTGGATATATTTTCACCGGCAAGGATATTCAAGATTTCGTCGCAATATATTTCTTCTTGACAGTTGCGAATTATAACGTATTCGTATCCTTCGACGTCTAGCTTGGTTATGAGGTTAAACACGTTAGAAATATGCAATAGCTTCGACGCTATTCTGTTTATAAAACGTAGAACATAACCTTGCGCGCTTCGCAGCCTCTCCCACTTACTGAACCGATGGGAGTCAGGGCTAATAACTTTTAAATTTGACGGCAACATGCAATGCTATCACCGACTCTCCGTCCAGGCTTTCCTTCGGCCATTCATTTTCTGAGAGCGTCAAAAAGTATGGGCCTAAAAACCATCGTGTATCCGAGTCGAAGAGCGGTTCCTTCGACCATTTGGTTGCTTCGTCCGCCACATTTTCTGATGTCGGAACCCATCTCCATTCTTCTACTGAAGAATCTTGTAATATTTCGCCTACCCTTACAGCTACAAACTGCTGGAATTTTCTTGCATCTGAACGGATCCAGTACAACACATTTTTTGAGTCGGACCAGAATACTCTGCGCTGAACGGAAGCCGAAAGCTCCTTTGATAAAAATTTTGCTAACCGCAAGCCAAGAATCGCGGCCATTAACTCCAACCTGGGAATGGAAATAGGCTTCAAAGGCGCTACCCTTGTTTTTGAGGCCACCAGACTACAAGAAAACACGTCACTCCCTTCGGCGCGTAAATATGCCACCGCCGCGTAGGCATCAATGCTAGCGTCGACGAATACGTGCAGCTGGAGGCTTTCGGCGTAGTTGACTAAAGGATAGCAGCGAGGAATTCGCACAGTCGGTATTAAGCGTATGTGACGTAACCACGTCCGCCACTTTTCCTCTTGTTCCGCTTTTATAGTCTCATCCCAAGAGATACCTGATCGCCAAATCTCTTGCATTAGCACCTTCGCGAAAACGGAATAGAATCCCAAAAGCCCTAGCGGGTCAAATATGGTCATTATTACTCGAAGTACTTGGCGTTGGGTTGGAGTTTTATCCTCGTGAAAAAGTTCCTTCGAAAAGTTTTCAGAAAACGTCAACACATCGTCTACCGGGGACCACCACATTCCCAAGACTTTCTCTTGGTATGTGCTCGGATTTTCAATACGTTTGTCCTCCTGCTGGGATTGTCCGCTTAGGGCACGTAACACGGCTGTCGAATTTGATTTCCAGCTTCTCATTTCAAAGCCTCCGCTGGCATGGATGCTCCGCACAGTTAAACCAAGGTGAATCATTTCTTCCTCATTACGCGCGCTTTGAAGCCAGTCATCTACGAAGGTGTTTTCTATGATTGCATCTACCGCGGCACGATGTTGGTCTCGGAATCGCTCAGCGTTTTTATTTTTCACGTAATTGGCTGACGAAGGTGAGCAAGAGGCTCCAAATGTCATTACCTGCATAACATAGGTATCGGGTTCCCTTCTTGTCTCTCCTCCACGCCATAGAAACTTTTGCGCAGCTTGATCGCCCTTATTTACTAGTACCTGATGGTACATCTCACGAATATCGCCACATAAGGCGATGGGTTTTTCCCTGAAGCGAATTAGAATACCAATTTGTAGGGAAAATTCAAATCGGCACACCACAAATTGGAAGAGAAGCTTGGCGCAAAAATCTCTTAGGAGGTTTATGATGATATACCTGTTGTATATCGCGCCATAGAGAAAGAGAATTAGAATACCCACAAGAGACTTTGTAAAGTCCGGACCTTTCATAAGAAAGGAATTTAGTGACATATTATTAACAGTTGCGGCCGCGTCCCAGACCAGCCGAGTTTTGTTCTTGTTGGTGTTAGTGACCGTAAAAATTGGAATATACCATGATTTATCACTAAGGCATGAGTCGGGCTTATCGAGCATCCTCACGTAGCCTTTGCGCTCGTAATCCGCCATGGTAGTCAAAAGAAACTGTTTCAAATCAGGATCACGTGCCATTTTCGCCTCCAGACACTGAAGCCTGCGACGTGCCATTTGAAATGAGTCGGGTAGCTTAACGTTATCGGCATTCCACAAAAGGCCCGTCTCCCATCTTTTTTGCTCAGGAAGATATCTGGTGGTAGACTCCATAATTCGAAGAGACCGTTCGTCTTCCGCAGAGACGAGGGGTTTAACTGCTCTAATGCCTACCGAATCTAACGAAAAGTATGATTTTAGGAGCTCCTCTAAACGGATGTTGCTACCGCACTCGCAGACATGCATTACTCTCTGCGTGGTACTTTCGTTGTTATCATCTTTGCCAAATACCGACCATCCCAGCACGCATTTAACTGCAATGACGTTATCCTTCTCCGATTGCCGGATCTCTCTAGGCACGCAAAGCTTAATATTGTCTAAACCAATCAGAATCCGAGCTTGTACAGCTTCGTAAGGGTACACCGGTATATTCTTTAAATATTCACGTTGAGATATATCTTTTCGCTCAAGAGATTGTAGTGGCAAATTCAGTTTTGACACTGTACGAGCATTCTCTATATAGAAGCCTCGCGCTCCTCTATCTTGTGAAGATATTTTCACTCTGACTGTCTTCGATTCTAGTTCACTCTGAGTTATGTCGCCAGTCCATTGTAGGCAAAGCTCTTTTCTGGGACCATCTAACCCTAATTCGTTTGCTAAACTACTCTCAATAAGGGAACACGCTGATCCTTCATCAGCGAATGCATATGTATTTACAACACCATGGCGACCGTGCAACGTCACAGGTATATAGCGAAACAGAGTACGTTTACTATTTTTTATATGACACAAAACGGATGACGTCACCTGCCTTTTAGTATCTTGTTGATCGACCGTTTTCCCCTGTATGTCACCACCAGTTTTACGTATAGTGTGCAAAAGGGGGTTATGCGCCATTTGACAAGCGTCAATCCCGCATTTCTTCTTTGAATTACAATTTCTAATAAAGTGCCGTTTAAGGCAGCGAATACATAGCCGTTCCTTACGAACAAACTCCCATCTAGCCTCCTTTTGCATAGCCAAAAACTCATTACAGCATACCAGTAGATGATTATCCTGGCATTTAGGACATTCGGTCTGCTTGATTTCGCCTCCCACTACGTCATGTGTCATAAGGATTTCGCGTTGCTGCTTGCGACTACCTTTTTTCTCTTCTACGCGAGACGAAGATACCCCGGAGCTACCGAAGGGAGTAACCTGACTGGCACATGTTGCTAAAGGGAATAACCATTCATCAAATGCAATCATGTCAATTCGTTGGTGCATTAACCTACAACGTCCCCAATCTAGCTTAAGATCATAAGGCAGCTTAGTCAACAAATCGTTGAGCAACATTGGATCATTTAAATAATTTTCTAACCCGATAGCCTGCATAGTTGTTCTATAATTTTGAACGGCTAGTGCAAAATTAATTAAGGTTTCCATTTTGTTCATTCTTACCTCTGGGTATTGCCTTAGCTTAGCTTGAAGTGTTTGTTGTATTATGTCGGCTCGACCATATAACATGCGCAAGGTCTCAAGTACAAAAGGAACAGTGCTCGGCATCATGAGCTTTCCACGCACAGCTTCTAGGGCCTGTCCTCTCAGGCATTTTGTAGGCGAATCAAATTCTCCTGATTGGTGAAGCCGCAGCGCTCAGTAGATTGTTGGAAATTTGTTATGAAAACGGGCCATTCTTCGGGGTTTCCGAGAATAGCGGTAGGTCCTTCGACATTACGTGCCGCGCAGAAATATGAGACGTTGACAACGTTATGTTGCTCTCCGAGGTCGGTCCGTGGAGCTGATGGCCGAAGGAAGTTGTAGAAAAATTGGATGGGTTATAACACGACGCTGGCGGCAGGGCATGGTCATACTGGTTAGAACGCGCCCCGAAACTCTGAAAACCATGGGTTTGGTTACCCCATGCTTGTGAAGGTCTTACCGGGTGATGTATTGAAGCCGTCGGCATGCCTGCGTGAAATCGATTGGAATTAATTTCGCAACTCTGTATACCAGAAAAGGAGGAGATATCTCCCCGACGCTCCCCCGAAATACTGAACAGAGGTGCTAAGTTGGGAGCAAACGCATTCGATACGTTGCCTACGCTACATGCAGTACTTCGCGAAGACAGGCCTCCCGAAAATATTCCAGAAGAACGGGTGGGCTCATGCATTTGATGGGAATAACTTTGACCAATCATTGCAGTTGTTGCGGGAAAATTAGTAGCAAGACCGTAACTATTTGATTCATGGGGTAAACAGATGCTTTGTGACGCACCGCCAGCCAAGGACGGCTGGTGAAATATACTTACATTAGCTTTATCATGCAACCCCATTTGCGACAATTGTGTTCTCAGTTCTTGCGATGCTTCATTGCTAGTGGTTATGCGCGGAAGTGAACTCGGAACGCAGTTACTGGAACTGGTGCCCCATCTAACTTGAAGATTATTTTCTATATTTTCGTTGTCAGCAACAGTAATCGTTTGTGCAGGCCGTGCACGTTTCCTAGGTTTTTCTTTGCGTAAAGTTCCCGCACGAGTTCGCGGCGGTGAAGGATCACGTGGCGACCCGTCTGCCACAGGGTATATAGCAGGGTTTGCGTGTGAGGGCATCGGAGTAGACGTAATATAGTTTTGGGTTGTACGAGTACCAGCCACTGTTTTAGCAGGCACCTGTGCTTCAGTGGACGCGCAACCAGTAATCAGGGCTGTGGCGCCGGTCGGAGCGATTTGGCCAGTCAAGTTAACAGCGGCTGCCCCTTGGTCGACCGTGTTGTGTTCTTCCTGCATATCCATTTTCAGGTTATGATCACACGTGTCTATTCGATCGCTTCCAAGTAAAACGCCAAAGTATTTTAGTTTATTGAAGAAGGTGCGAACCAAATGAAAAAACGTATTTTCAGCTAATCCAGTCGCTGGTAGTAATTGCTAAAATCTATATTTATTTTATTAGTTTTGAATTCGGACATATATATATATATATAAGTATAATTGTAGAGACAAAGATGAAAATGCTTACACTTATATTTCTTCGCGCTAAAAGGCACCTTTCTCCAATCACGTTAGAAACGAATTATAAGGTAAGTAGAACAAAGTTTATTTGACAGCTATGTAAAAACGAAGCAGCACCAAAGAAGGAATTCTATTGTGCATGTATGCAATACACAGCATAAACAAAGCAGCATAATGAGAACTTAGAAATGCAGCGCCGATAACCTTGGCTTGACGGCGTTAAGCATTGAGTGGTCTAACAGAAACAATAGCAGAGGTGTTTACTAACAATTGGGTAGCTCGGTTTGGTGCACCGATGGAGATACATTCTGACCAAGGCAGAAATTTCGAATCAGCTGTGTTCCAGGAAATGTGCAAGACATTGGGCATTCGGAAAACTCGAACAACTGCACTACATCCTCAGTCAGATGGCATGGTGGAACGATTCAATAGAACCTTGGAAGAGCACCTGAGCAAAGTAGTGGATAAGTTCCAGAAGGATTGGGATACTCACATCTCCTTATTCCTAATGGCATATCGCTCTGCAGTACATGAAACAACTGGTCAGACTCCTCCAAAGGTAATTTTCGGGAATGATCTTCGATTGCCAGCTGACTTGAAGTTTGGGATAAACGCTGATGCAGGAGTAAATGCTCGGAAATCTACTAGCGTATTGGAAGAATAAATGAGAGAAATTCATGAGATCATGAGCGATAAGATGAAGGCCAGGTACGACAAAGCAGTAAATTCGGAAGGTTTTATAGAAGGAGATTTAGTGCTGCTATACAACCCACAGCGTAAGAAAGGTTTGTCCCCAAAACTACAATGTAACTGGGAAGGCCCATACAAAGTCATAAAACGGATCAACGATGTGGTATATCGCATACAAACTATGGGAAGGCCAAGGAATAAGATGAAGGTGGTCCATTTGGAAAGGCTAGCTGCGTTTGGTTCCGGCAATGTGTCTGATCGGGAGGGCAGTGTGGCGATTATTCTCAAGCATGTACCATCCCTAACTCAATAACACTCCCACCACTAGTTAATACACAACTGAGATAACGATGGCTACGCTTATGCATGCAAGCGTGTAACTAGGAAGAGAGATGGCGCGAGTGTTTGCGAATACGATGCAAAGAGGAGATGCCAATAAATAACACCGACCCTTCCAGAACACGAAAAGCGAACAACCAAGAAAGTTCTCGGTGCGTAGGCAAGCACCCTGTCGGACTATATAAGGCAGTGACCAAGCAAGGCAGACTGATCAGTTTATTTTCAAGCGTTCAATAGTGTACTACTGTAAAGTTACCAAACTCTTAAAATTGTTTTGCGTTTATTACTAGTAAATAAAACTAGATATCAGTTACAATATCTGTGTGTGTGTTTATTTGACTTTATAGTGATCGAACGAATTTGACGTTTATCAGTTTACTGTCATTTACATACGTTTTGAAATATTTATTTGTAGACAAACAAAGGTATAAAAAGAAAAGTGTTTTATTTTGTTGTATCGTGTTTCCCAGCGTTAACCTTTTTTTTGAAGATAATTACAATGTCGAACCGCAAGTTAACCTTCTACGCCAGCGGCGTTTTATAAGGGATTACTCCAATCCTATGGAGCTTCCGTCAACAGTGTAAGTTTAGTGCAGAGAATGAAATATGGGAAGTTTATGTGCAAATAAAAGTGTTTATAGATTCATAGCGAACTTCCGGCTAAGCAAGGATGCATTTATGTATGTGCTGGACAAAATTAAAGATAATTTTCACTGCCGCCTGCCCTCATCTGTGACACCAATGCTGAAACTGTGTTGCGCACTACGTTTTTTAGCGCATGGAAGTTATCAGCAAGCTATAGGAAACGAATTTCATTTGGGACTTGCGCAACCTACAGTTTCCCTCATTTTAAAGGAGATTCTTCCTATTTTAGAGAGGGAAATTTGCAGAGCGGCAATAACAACAGAAATTACCGAAGAGGAGAAGCAGCAAGCAAAGAGCAAGTTTTTCGTTAGGTCAGGAATACCCAACATCATTGGCTGTGTTGATGGTACGCATATTGCGATTTATGCTCCAAGCGCAAATAGACACCTCTATCTGAACAGAAAACGGTTTTTTAGCATAAATGCGATGATTGTAAGTTTTGAAGATATGAATACATGATACAGATATGAACTTTAATAAATTGTACATTTCAGGCTTGCGATCATAACATCCGGTTCGTGGATGCTAGATATGCTGGTTCTACACATGACTCATTTGTATGGAACAATAGTTCATTAAAGAGTAGTTTGGAGAATATGCATCGAAGCGGCGATAGCTCTATTTATTTAGGTTATTTATGTTTGCTATATCAACACAACTAAAACAAAAATATTATCATTTCTAGGTGATTCCGGATACCCGCTTAGTTCCTATTTATTAACACCTTTTCGTGTAGCAGAGTCTGGATCTAGAGAATCTGTTTTTAATAAAAAACATGCGAAAGGTAGAAACATAATCGAACGTACCATTGGAGTTTTAAAATGCCGTTTCAGATGCCTCCTCAGCTATAGAAAAATGCGTTACAATCCTGATAAAGTTAAATCAATTATAAATATATGTTGTGCTTTGCACAATATTTGCAGTGACCCAGACGAAGCAGAACTTTTTATTGATGCCATTGTATCGTCGGAACCAACAAATGAAGCTGGAAATTGTATACCAGGAGAGCGGCGTAGAAGACAAATAGCTGATGCTTTAGTGTAAAAGGAGCCGAGTCGTATTTAATGGCGTTTTCTTTTCTGTATATATATGTAATATTATTTTATATTACTTTTGGAAATTTCAATGTAAGGTAGTATTAATTTGTCCACTTAGATTTGAATAAAACAAAGAATTGATTGTTCTGAAATTATTTTTATTGCTTTCTCTTTTCAAGAAAGGGAACATAAAAATGCAATTCTCATTTATTTTAAAAGTAAAAATATTAATCCAGGATAGAAGTCGGAAGACACCAACGTCAAGTTGCTTGTCCTCGTAGAGGTATATTACACATAAAAACTAGTTTAACAAAAAAAAAGCACAATAAATTCATTATCATTTTCATTTAAAACTACTTAGTCTGTTGTACAGGTTGATTAAAAGAAAATAATTCAAAATCAGGTATTCAGTACTTCATTTAACTTAATACTACTTACAAATACAGGTTGATTAAAACTAAATTATTCAAAATCAGGTATTTCAATTCACTATCATAAAATAAATAAAATAAAAAACACAAATTCAATAAATAAAATAATTAAACCTCAAAAAATAAAAATAAAAAATGCAGTATCACAAAGAAAAAATAGAAATGAAACTAAAAGTGGTATGAATTATCATCTCTTTAAATTGTACTTAAAAGTTTTTAATTCTAACTCCTTAAGTTTCGTTTAAATTTTTTATTTGTGCTGTTTTTTCGTTTCAATATTTTCCGCCTTTTTTCTTTCTTCCTTTTCTTTACATATTTTAAGTTCCTCCTTTTTTAGTTCATATCTTTTTCTTGAATACCTGACGATATCATCCAAGCTTTTCCCTTTTTTTAAAATACCTTGGCAAATAGTATTTTGCACTTCAGACTGCTTGTTTAGCTCTTGTAACCGCAAGTTTTCCCGATCGTCAGCGGTCATGCGAGGACGGGGAGTTGACGAGCGTGGTGCCATTGAAGTTCGCGGTTGTTGTTGATCTTCACCCTCAGACTCCGGACTGAGATTCACTTCCTCCAGCAGTAGTTTCTGGCATGTTGGTGCCAAATGTGTTGCCTGTGGGGTTTGCGGCTTCTTGAAGCTGGAGCAGCTCAACCACGCATCGCTCCAGCGCAGACAAGCTTTGCTGCGCATACGGTCCTCCTCCAGTGGCTGTAGTTTCTCTTCGGTTCGTGGCAACCTTTTTTTCAGCTTTAATTTATAATCGAGCCAAACCTTATACACATATATAAGTAAGTATCTACTGTAAAGCAAAGTACATAATTCAGTTATTACTATAGGTCTGCACGGATAGTCAATAGGATAGTTATTAATGTAGTCTTACTTTAGATACTAATTGGTAACGTATCTAGCGGCTAGTAACCGGTTTTCTTTTGCATTACTGGTGCAGGCCTCTAGCTCTTACCTTATTCCACTCGCGCCCGTTACGAATTGGAGGACCTAAGGCGTTGAGTTCCGTAGCGAAGCTCTCCCACAATTCCGATCTACTATTTCTTGTAGACCCGAAATTCCCCATACCTATGGCGACGTCGGGATTATTTTCCATTAATGTAACCAGCTTTCCAAACTGTTGTGGTGTTGTGCGTCTCATTCTAAAAACTGCATTTTGTTTAAAAAAATTAATTACTCACTGTTATTTGCTTTATGCTTTTCTCACAAAATTGTGCCAGGAAAATACTCAAATAAATACAAATAAGTTCTTTTTATTAATTACTCACTTTTATTTCATCAATCTTTTCGTAAAAATAATTTTTTGCGCCAGGAAAAACTTCAAATACATAAAAATACTTTCTCTATACTTTGAAATGCGAAGAAAATTAACATTCGACTAATTTTAGCAGTTTTGGCGAAGCGAATGTGATGTTTTGTTGTTGTTGTTAACAGTGCTTCGCCTTGCCCAATGGGCTCGATCACTCTAAATTGTCATCAGGCTCTTCTAACGGAAGTCCGAGGAAATGCGCAGTTTCCACAGGGTTGGACCAGAGTGATGTGGGTGTTAGAAGAGTGGGTTCAACTGAACAGGAAAAGAGATGTATGGTATCATGAGGGGTCATACCACATGCAGGGCATGTATTTGGTATGTTGGGGTTCAGTCTGCAATGTGATTTTTTTCGCTACTCGAAAAATTCATTTTCGTCATTTTTCGGCGAATTCGCTACAGATTCGCATCACACAATTCGAGGCCGCGAAATTCGCTGAAATTTCAATTCGCTTCGCAAGTGACAATATGCGTATTAATTCAAACCAAATATATAAAATATGTAACAAATATAGAATGTTTAGAAAGCGAAATAAAAATATTTTTAGCAAATGGCCAATATTTAGTAGCTAAGAAAAAGGGCAATGTAATAGTAAAATACAAAAACAATACTAATGTGAAAATCTGCGGATTAATTGTCGAAGGGCTAGCACACAACCTACTGTCTGTTCAAAAATTGATAGACAATAAATATATACAATGTAAAATTTTCGAATAATTCCGTAAGCATTTATAATGAAAGGTATAAGATGAATGGAAAAATGATCGGAAAATTGTATACAATTTTTTTCAATCTAGACTTTCAGCACTCAATGTTAGGTAGGGCAAGAGGGTCGATTAGCGACAACAATTTGTGGCACCGGCGTCTGGGACATGCAAATAGAAAATATCTCCAAATATTAAATCTGCCATGCTCAAACAATGTATGCAATTCGTATATGGAGGGAAAGGCGTCGCGCTTACCATTTAAAGAAGTAATCAAACAAAAGTCCAGGTACGTTGGTGAGCTGTTACATACAGACCTGTCAGGACCCGTCAATATTCCAACCATAAATGGTGAGACTTATTTTCATACAATTATTGATGACTACAGCCATTTTAGTGTAGTATACCTACTCGCCAAGAAAAGTGAAGCAACAGACAACATTGTTAAGTACATAAGATTTAGAGACTCAAACAGACAACAAAGTTAAGAACATTAGATGTTATAACGGAGGCGAATTTAAAAACAAAATCCTTCAACATTTCTGCGATAATAAGGGTATACAATTACAATTCACAAATACATATTCACCACAGTCGAACGGCGTAGCTGAACGAATGAATCGCACAATTTACAACAAAGCAAGAACACAAATGATAGAAACAGGATTACCAAAACACTTATGGGGCGAAGCGGTCAGATGTGCAGTGTATCAGATCAATAGGTGTCCATCATCTTCAATAAACTTTAAGACACCAGCAGAGTTACGACATGGAAAGTATGACATCTCTAATCTCAAAATATTCGGCTCTAAGGCATGGGTCGTACAATTACCCAAAGGCAATAAATTTGAAGAAAGAGCAAATGAAATGACATTTGTTGGCTACTCGATGAACGGATATCGGTTGTGGGATCATAAAGAGAATAAAAATAATTTGCTCAAGAGATGTCAGATTTGACGAAAGTCAAACGAAATATGTAGAAGAAGATAATGCGGAAGAGTATAAGTATAAGATAATAGAACAAGACGACCGTGAAGAAGAGCGAAACAGATACGTTACCACAAATGAAACAAAAGAAGTTTGTCAAAACAAAAGCGAAAAAGAAAACGAAGAAATAGAAAATGAAGACAACGCAAGTCAAGGAGACACTGAAAACGAAGTTAACAAAAAGAAGTTGAAAACAAAATCAGGAAGAGAAGTAAAGCGTCCGAAATATTTAGAGCAGAATTATCGCCTATTGCCTATTAGCCGAAGAACCACAAAACTTTGAAGAAGCACGAAAGAGTCACGAATGGAAGAAAGCAATTAAAGTTGAACTAAATGCACATAAAAAATTGGAAACATGGAAAGAAGCAACTCTACCACAAGGAGCAAAAGTTATTGACACAAAATGGATTTTCAGAGAAAAGCAAGATGGAACGAAAAAGGCAAGAATAGTTGCGAAAGGTTTCCAGCAAAACTACAAACAACAAGGGTACTACTCACCAGTTGCAAGAGCAACAACAATTAGAGCACTATTAAGCCATGCAATTAAAGAAAATCTCAGCATAAAACAACTTGACGTACCAACTGCATTCTTAAATGGTATCTTGGACAAAGAGGTATATATAAAATGTCCAGAAGGGGTACAGTTGAAGAAAGGAAATAATGTATTAAAACTTAACAAAGCACTATATGGTCTGAAAGAATCACCCAAATGCTGGAATTTGAGATTTCACGATTTCATGATTGGGAATGGATTTCAACAATCAAAACATGATTTCTGCCTTTACATAAGCAATAGTACATGGATACTAATATATGTAGATGACATATTGATTTTAGGAGAAGATACGCAAATACTTTCGAAGTTGAAACACGAATTTAAAGTCAAAGACCTAGGCGATATTCGAGAATACTTGGGCTTCGAAATATCAAGGCATAATAATATCATAGAAATCAAACAAGAACGTATGATACAAAAGATTTTGGAAAAATTCAATATGCTAAACTGCAAAGGAGCATCAACACCAATGGAATGTAATTTTTCATACGAAAATACTGAAGAAATCATGGATCTTCCATTCAAAGAATTAATAGGATGCTTATTACACATTTCAACAAATAGTAAACCAGACATAACATATGCGGTATCATACTTAAGTCGATACTTAGGCAAACCAAAGTCAAGCTTATGGAAAGCCGGTAAAAGAATTTTACGGTACCTAAAGGCCACTAGCAATAAGGGTCTAATTTATATGAAAAACAAACCAACTGAACTATTAACGTGCTCGGATGCAGACTGGGCAGGCGACAAATCAGACAGGAAAAGTACAAGCGGATGTGTAATTTTTCATTGTGGAAACCCGGTTCAATGGTACTCGAAAAAGCAGACGGCAGTTGCCTTATCCACCGCTGAAGCAGAATACATTGCGGGGGCAATGGCCACAAGCGAACTTTTATATTTAAAAGGAATTGTAGCAGACCTGGTTCCACAAGTTAGGGTTGAAGCTAATTTACTGATTGACAATCAAAGTGCTATACGAATGATTGAAAGTTTTGAAAATAGCAAACGATCCAAACATATTGATATCAAAGCCCAAGATATTGTAAGGAAAAATATAATTTCAATAGCATATTTACAAAACCATTAGGAGTCAATAAACATAAATTCTTTGTTGATGAACTTGGCATAGAATAAGTAACAATTAATACGAAACTACAACAAATAAACCTTTTACTGAATTTACATAAGTTTAATTGTTTTAAAAATCCATAAACAATTATAATACACATTAATTTTTATATTCACATACAAACGCTCAAATGTAACAATTTCGTAATACATAAAACATTTGTAAAATAGAAGTTATCATTCCAAACTTGAGGAGGGGTGTTGGATATTGTGGACCCAGCCTTATGTATGCTATCGGTAACATTTATCATTACACTCTCTAATTTGTAAGCTTCCGATATAACATATACTTCCGTCTTCTCGAATAAAACTTCACGTATGCAAGACGTACAATATCCGCACGTGTTTTATTAAATAGAAATAACCTTGCTCTGCTATATAAAGTCATCTAAAATTCCAACAATAATCAGGAAAATTGTTTGCGAATTGTGTAACCGAAGAAATGTGTTTGAAGATCTCCATTTTTCATCTTCTTCCCCTTGTATTTTAAAACCGTATTTTGCTATTATACTACTATAGCAAGGTACTTCGGTGGTTAATGGTAGTTTGAGTGCTTCTTTGGCTTTTTTGTCTGCTTGTTCATTGCCTTCAATTCCTACGTGGTCTGGAATCCAGATGATTTTTATTATTTGATCTGCTTCAGCTCTTGGGTTTCCGGTCCGTTGTATTGAGTTGAAGAGATGTGTTTTGAAGACACTTTAACTGTCGGGACAAATTAGGGTTTTTACGGCAGCGTATGTGGTTGCGTGTTCTACAGCAGCAAGTTCTGCGTTAGAAATTCCTGCATGTGGCGGCAATAGCGCTTGCTTCAAAGTTTTAAAGCGGCCAAGTGAAGCTTTTGCTACTACTGCGTAGGTTGAGGAATCGCCGTGGTTTGAATCGTCAGTAAATATAATAAGTTCCGGCATGCTTTCCTCCCACCTATCGTGCGTTTGTTTTCTCGTTGTAGTTTCCACATATGTCCGTGTAAGGGGTGGTCTGGTTGCGTCAAGGCTTTGGCTCCGAGGCTAGCTGACCTCCTTTTAGTTGCCAGTTAGTATCATTGTTGCTTACAAAAACGAAAACGTATAAAAGCGGACTGTTTCCATGCATACAATGTACACAAATAAAGTGGGTTAAAACAAATGATTAAATTATTAAAGCGGATTGATACCGATATCTCTCTCTCTCTATGGCGCGATATACAACAGGTATATCATCATAAACCTCCTAAGAGATTTTTGCGCCAAGCTTCTCTTCCAATTTGTGGTGTGCCGATTTGAATTTTCCCTACAAATTGGTGGGGCCTACAGTTTTTTGCCGACTCCGAACGGCATCTACAAAGGAGACGAATTTTTGCTGAGAAGCCTGTCATGGCAGAAATACACTCGGAGAGTTTGCCAAACCACTGCCGAGGGGCGACCCCGTTTTGAAAAACTTTTTTCAATTCACTTTTGATGTTACCTGTACCAGGGCTCGAACCATGGACCTTCGGTGTGGTAGGCCGGCAACACTACCTTCACACCACAGCGGCCGCCGATATCTGTTTTATTAAAAAAGTTCTCAAGCGGGTTATGGCGAATGTAATCGTTGCGGATGTTTACAATGAACTGTCATTTTAGTTCTTCTTATTACTTCACTTCCATCATTCTTTGGAATTACATAGTAATTAAGAGTTGCCGTATGGGCGCAAACATACCGGCCGCCTTGAACGACCATTTTAAGTTCAAAATTAAATTCAAAATTCAAATTACATTACTAAAACTATAAGTATTACAAATCAAATTTCATTTCTTGTTGGCAAAAGCGTCAGCTTCGCTATAGGACGAACCAATTCGCCATCTGCTGTCTTCAGTCTCACTACGCGTACTTGTCTATCTGCGCCTGGGCAACACTGAATAACTCGTCCAAGTCGCCATTTAGTGGGTGGGACGTTCGCATCATGAATGACGACCACGTCATCTTCTCTTAAATTCTGAGACGGACGAAACCATTTAACTCAGCGAGACCAAAAATGTTGGCGCATTGCACTGATAATTTGCCACCTTTGATGTAATGCCCCTGAGAAATTATCTGTGTCAGGTTCAGGTAACGCCTTAATTGGTTCGCCAATCAAGAAATGGCCAGGTGTGAGAATTTCCAAATCATCTGCATTAGCTGAGTGCCAATATAGCGGTCGTGAATTCACGCATGCTTCCACTTCTGCCAATAGCGTAGAAAATTCTTCATAACTTAATAAATGATTACCGAGAGCGCGCTTTAAGTGGTACTTCACTCTCTTCACCCCAACTTCCCAATAGCCACCCATGTGTGGTGCACTTAGTGGATTAAAGTGCCATGTTACTTACATGTTCGCCAAATATGACGTCAGTCTTTCATCTCTCATACAACGTTGGTAAGCAGCGTGTAACTCCTTTTCGGCGCCAACGAAATTAGTGCCGTTGTCCGAATATACGTGCTGACAATAACCTCTTCGATTTAAGAATCTTGAAAAAGCTGCAATAAACGTAGGGGAAGAGAGATCTCCAACGAGCTCAAGATGCATTGCGCCCGTACTCATACAAATGAAACTGCAAACGTAAGCCTTGCATGATTTCGCTCCTCTACCTTGGGTAAACTTAATAAAATAGGGTCCCGCAAAGTCTACGGCACTGTGTAGAAAACATCGGGAACTAGTTAGGCGGCTGCTTGGCAAATCTGACATTATTTGACCAAGAGGTTGGTGGTTTATGCGTTTGCATTTGGCACATTTATGATAAATAGAACGAACGAGGTTGCGAGCACCCAACACCCAGAAACGACGTTGTAAAATTGTTTGCATGATTTGCGGGCCTGCGTGAAGTGTATTGTGATGAATGTCAAATATAATGATCTTTGCTAGTGATGATTTCTTCGGCAAAATTATAGGGTGTTTGACGTCGGCAGCGACCGAAGCTCTCTTTATTCGCCCGCCAACACGAAGAATCCCATCAGCATCCAAAAACGGTTGAAGCCGGATTAGTTGACTTCGCAATGGAATTTGTTTGTTTGACCCGAAAGAGACAATTTCCTTTGGGAAAGCGTTGGTTTGGATATACTTTACCAATGCCTGTTCAGCACGAAGAATTTCGTCGCCAGTGAGAGCGCCAGTGATGCGTTGCCCTCTGGCTGTCCGTAGGTTTTTGACCAGACGGAGAACGTAGGCCATAACTCTTTTGAGCTTGATAAATGAGCTATATCGTGACAACAGTTCCCACTCATCTTCGGTTTGAGTGAGATGTGATGACTTTGTTGATCGCTGTTCAGAGCTAACGATTGGGTTGCGTTTTGTCAGCTGCTCTAAATCCTCTGCTGCTTGATGCTGCCACTGGTTTTCGTTTTCAGCCAACCAATGTGGCCCTTGCCACCACAGATGATGTGCGAGTAGGTTTGACGGAGTAATGCCTCTAGAAGCGCAGTCAGCTGGGTTGTGTTCCGAGCGGACGTGTCTCCAACAGTCAGGAGGTAGAACTTCCTGTACAGCAGCTACGCGATTCGCAACAAAGACAGACCATCGACTTGGGTGACTCTTCAGCCAAGCTAACGTAATAGTAGAGTCAGTCCATGCGTACATTCGTGGCATTTTGCAGCCGAAGCTTAACTGCACCTGTCTGACAAATTTGGCGCCTAAATGCGCTGCGCATAATTCCAAACGTGGGAGCGTGGTGCTTTTTAAAGGTGCTACCTTGGCCCGAGCGGCGACTAAAACGACCTTAAATTTCCCATCGTATAGTTGCGTGCGACAATAGAGCACGGCGGCGTAAGCACGCTGCGATGCATCAGTAAAAACGTGGTACTCAGCATGATCGACGATGTCACTGGTCCCAATCCAACGATTTAGCTTGAGATCCGTGAGCTTAGGCAGCTGCTGACGATGACGGAGCCACTCTGCAGCGATATCGACAGGCACAGGTTCATCCCAATCAACATCCGCTCGCCAGATTCGTTGAAGCCAAATTTTAGAAAGAATAGTACAAGGTGCGATTAATCCGAGCGGGTCGAAGATTTTACTTGAGTCTGACAGAAACACTCTTTTCGTAAGAACTGCATTCAGCGGTGCCAGATTCACCGCAATCGATAAACAATCGTCACTCGTATTCCAAATTGTTCCAAGTGTTCGTACTTCATCGCCGTCAGCCAACAGATGCGTGATTTGTTTCGAAACGTGTGGTATCTTCTCCCTTAGTTCGTCGCAATTAGTTGCCCATTTTCGCAGCTCGAAACCGGCGCTAGACAGAACTACGCTTACATCATTTTGTAGCTTGATGAGCTGATCTATCGAATATGAGCCCGTGAGAATATCATCCATGTAAAAGTCGCGTGTAATAACAGCGGACGCAACTTTATGCGTTTCAGCGGAATCTGACGCGATTTGATGCAGAGATCGTACGGCTAGATGCGAAGCCGAGGCGACCCCGTAGGTTACGCGAAGCATGCGGTAGTCCTGGATGCGTTCAGTTGATGTGTCACGCCAGACTATGCGTTGGTAGTCAGCATCTTGTTCAGCGACGTATACTTGCCGATACATCTTCTCGACGTCGGACATTATGGCGTAGCGATGCGTGCGGAATCGTACCATTATGGAGAACAGGTCCTCTTGTAATTGTGGACCCACCATTAGCGCATCATTTAAGGAAGATCCTGATGACGGAAGATTCGAGGACGCATTAAACACCACTCTAAGTTTAGTAGTGGAGCTGGTGTTCTTAACAACAGCATGGTGCAGCATGTAGTAACTTTTATGCGGGTGAGCGTCGCCTACGAGTTCCATGTGGCCCATGGTTACGACTTCACGCATAAATTCGACGTATTGACGGCGTACCCCTTCATCAGCAGCGAAACGTTTTTCCATCCTCAGCAAACTTCTTACAGCAATATTTTTCGACTCTCCTAGAGTTACGGATTCCTTAAACGGAAGACGTACGATGTAACGCCCGTCGTCGGCGCGGCGGCAGTACTTGCGGAAATGATTTTCACAAGCCTCCTCTTCAGCGGTTAGGTATCGCTTAGGTGGAAACTCTTCAAGCTCCCAGAATTTACTCACCATTCTGACGAGCTGCACATCACAGTGGAGAGACAAGACTCCTGCACCGGGACTTGACGAACGCATAGCCTTTCCGAAAAGGACCCAACCAAAAACTGTGTTTTGTGCCATGGGTGTATCCGGTGGCCCCTTACAGAGGCCCGTTAGCAAGAATTGATCCATCTCGTCCATCCCTATTAGGATATCAATAGGACCAGGTTTAGCGAAATGCGGATCTGCAAGCGTAAGATTTCGTAGATGAGGCCAAGAAGACATCTGCACACAAACACTAGGAAGATCGTTTGTAATCTTTGATAGTATTAGCGAATTGATTGTGAAACTCTGATGGAGAGATCGAGGCGCAAGCGATAGGTTTGTCTCACCCTTAACCCTGCCGCCATCTGAGGAACCAATCCCCGTGACATGAGCGGTCGAAGGCTTCCTTGACAGACGAAGGCGTTGTATACAAGCCTCAGTCACGAAGGATGCATGTGAGCCGTTGTCAAACAACACTCGTGCGGGTTGCCATCGCCCTGCGTGGTCTTTCAAATATATTTCAGCGGTTGCCAACAAAATGGCTTTGTCAGCTCCAGCGACGTGAGATGCTACGCAACCAGATTGTGGTGCATCGGAGTTAGCAATAACCATCGGTGTTGTAGTAGTATTCCGTCGAAGAAGACATACTAACTTTATGCGTGGAAAAATTTCCTTGCTGCTTTACGAATGGGGCAGCGTTTGTATTCAGCTCGGTACTAGTATTGTCTTCTTCGCGGCAGCCATGCAATAATGTGTGGTGTCGACGTTTGCAAATGTTACAGTTCGATGAACTGCGACATTTTGCTTGAAAGTGACCTTTACTTAGCCGCCGTGGTGTGAAGGTAGTGTTGCCGGCCTACCACACCGAATGTCCATGGTTCGAGCCCTGGTACAGGTAACATCAAAAGTGATTTGAAACAAGTTTTTCAAAACGGGGTCGCCCCTCGGCAGTGGTTTGGCAAACTCTCCGAGTGTATTTCTGCCATGACAGGCTTCTCAGCAAAAATTCGTCTCCTTTGTAGATGCCGTTCGGAGTCGGCAAAAAACTGTAGGTCCCACCAATTTGTAGGGAAAATTCAAATCGGCACACCACAAATTGGAAGAGAAGCTTGGCGCAAAAATCTCTTAGGAGGTTTATGATGATATACCTGTTGTATATCGCGCCCTAGAGATAGAGACCTTTACTTAGACAATTTATGCAAGCGTTATGTTTTTTGACTAATAAAAACCTTGTAGCAGAATTTAGTTTGCGAAATGTGGGACAAGCGTAGATTTTGTGATTGCTGTTGCAATTAAAGCATGAAGCTGCACTGGCTCCAGCATCAACTGAGTTGGATGACGATGAACGTTGCTCACCAATAGCATGAAGCACATTTGTTGTCTTTGTTGCAGATTTGGTTGACGCGCGTGATGCTTGCGTTGACGTTATACCACTCGTTGGTACCATTTCTAATGAACGTGCACGTGTTTCCAAAAACTCGACTAGTTGTTCAAAGGTAGGTAATATATCTCCTACCAATGACAACTCCCATTGCTTTCTGGTTTCATAAGCCAATTTTGAAACCGTTATGTGCACAAGCCAATCGTCCCAATATTCTACCGGCCGACTTTATGCTTTTAGCGAACCAACACGTTGCATAGTAACATTTAAAACCTGCTTAATTGCCTTGCCAGTATCTCGCGGTGCCTTTTCGATAGCGAAAATTGCTTTGAAATGGCTATCAACCATGACACGCACAACCTTATAACGCGTGGTGAGTAAATCCCACGCGGCATCGTAGTTGCCATCAGAAATTTGTAAACTACTTACAAGTTGTAGCGCCTCACCTTGCAGACAATTGCGTAAATAATGCAGTTTCTGACTAGCAGATAAACTGGCGTTGTTGTGTACGAGAGACTGGAATGCGTCGAAAAATGATAACCAATTTGTAGGGTCACCACTGAAATTTGGTAACTGCAATTTGGGTAGCTGAACTGGCGATGACGTGAAAGTTGTTGTTGTAGATAAACGTGGGGTCTCAGGAACTCCAATGAGACGTCTAAAATTCGTCTTTGCTATTACGTACCATTCTTCTGCCTGTGTGCGCGATTGCTCTTCAACTGGCGCATTTTCTTCGCCACATGATAATTCGACTTCTTGTTGAGCTTCGCAGAATCTGAGCCACTGCTCCTCGAGAAGCTGCAGATAAATTTCTGTTGACTCCCTATCTAATGCCAATTCATCTTTTTTGCTAGCCGTGAGATATCTTTTAATTGCATGTAAGGCTGAATCTCTTACCTTTACTTTCGACATGGATGTTGCTGGGGGGTAGTTGATTGTTTGCAAGTTGGGTTATGTTCACACACGTGTACGAATTTGTAGATATGCGCTTAAAAATTGCACATATGTACACAAAAGCGATTGTTTGCTGATTAAACCTATTTTGATGTAGGTTTTCAATGGTTTTAAAAACGATTTCAAAGTTTTTCAAATGTGTTTAGATCGTATTTTGCACTTTGTAAATTAACACGATCCGGCTCGAAGGACCAGTTGTTGCTTACAAAAACGAAAACGTATAAAAGCGGACTGTTTCCATGCATACAATGTACACAAATAAAGCGGGTTAAAACAAATGATCAAATTATTAAAGCGGATTGATACCGATATCTGTTTTATTAAAAAAGTTCTCAAGCGGGTTATGGCGAATGTAATCGTTGCGGATGTTTACAATGAACTGTCATTTTAGTTCTTCCTATTACTTCACTTCCATCATTCTTTGGAATTACATAGTAATTAAGAGTTGCCTTATGGGCGCAAACAATCATGATACCGCGCTTCTAATCTGAGGACGTCTACCGGAGTTGCAAAGAGCAGTCCTGTCGCCGTTCGAAAACATTTATTCATCGCTTTGTTGATTTTGTTTTTATTCTTTTCAAATGTCCATCCGTATATTGTGAGTCCGTGTTGAGGCCAAGTATTGAAAGTTTTGGTTTTAGTTTGATGTATTGATTGCTTATTTTTAACGATAATGTGCTGCAGTTGCGCTTTTTGCAGATGTGCACAGCTTCTGCCTTCTTAATGGGTACCACTGCTCCTGTTTCTTCTGCCCACTGTTGCACTTTAGTATGAACATAACAAACTATTTCTTCTGTTGTGACTGAGGATACCGCAAAAATGTTGTCTGCGTATATACCGATGAAGTCCACGCCACTTGTGTTTCTGATATTTTTGATTAGCGTGTATTATTTGATGGCTTGGTCAAATATCCTTTGGATGCTTGATCCACCCATGTAAATGAATCCTCCTCGCTGGATTCGTGATCTTAGGTGCATCTTCCTGTAACGCGTCAATGCTTTCCACCAGCTCGACATTGTACATTTCCTCGACAATTTCATTATCTTCTTCTTGTTGCTGCTCGTGTAGTCCAGTTTCAGCAGCTTCGCACAAACTTGCTATTGGCACATGCGGATTTAGCCAATTCGTGTCGTCTCTTTGTACATTGCCGGAGCTCGTCAAATATTCAGTATTTCTCGCTACGTGTAAGAAATAGATATTTAACTAGTAGAATTGGCGAAGTTTTTGAAAATAGGAAATTTTGATAACTTTGAATAATGGCGATATATTTAAAAAAATTACAACAAAAAATACAATATAACAAATAAGTATATATTAAGTCATAGGTCAATAATTATACATATATCTTAATATACAAGGCCAATGAATAAACGTTTTGTTTAGAATAGCTGTTGAAAATAAGTAAAAAAACACTTACCTAAAAGGTATTTTCTGAGCCGATACCTGAATTGCTGGGCTGTTGGATGGTCATATAGACCTCCCTTGCTTCGAATTGCTTCGAAAAAATGCTCTACAATGTCTTGGTTTAGCCGGTAAGTGAGTACGAAGTTCACATTATATGAACTTTTTATATGGTCATATAGCTGGGTCAGCGATGCATTTGTTAATATTACGCCCTTCTGAAACAATGTTATCGTCTGCTTCCCAGGAATAATTAATCCGGACATAAAACTTGTCATGCGTTGAATCGTAGACAATTGTTCCAGAAATTTTATGCCGAAAGGTTCCTGAATAAAACGTACTTTTGTAAAATTATTTATATTTATGTTTTTACTATATGTTTACCTTTCCTGGTTTGCCAAGTGTGTTCATATTCGAGTTCAAGACATCGAACCAATCATTAACCAACTGAATGAAGTCAGCGGTTTCAGTTGGCTCGTATAATTCTAATCCTAAACTGTAGCAGCGTCGTATAGCACTAGCCACCGTGTGGGAAAACACCTGGGCTGCAATCTTTACTTTTTGTCGACCTACAAAATAAAATAAACAATAATGAATTTCAGAATTAAGCTATTTGATTGGTCTTTTAAAAGGGCTATTTAATTAGGTTAAAGAAAAGCTAAACCTTAATTCGACTTACCGGCATTTTTCACTTTTAAGTGTGCGTCCGTCAATTTGAAAACAATTGCAACATCAGATTTAGATGTATGGCGTATTAAGTAAGCAAGGGTCCTGGTCGTTAAAATTTTTCCATTCCAAATCAATCCGGAATCTACGATTTGAAGAGGCCACGTGCAATAGCTACTTGCACTTTCTTCGCTGGTTGCTTGACACAGTCAGTACGTGCATCGTATTCGAAGGACTCTTGAATAAACATTTCGTCAAAAGCTCTGACATATCCTTGGCCTGGGACAGGCACTGTACAGAAAAGTTAATTATCCCCTCATCAACATCAACTTTTTTGTACCACCGTTGGAGAGTGGAGATGTGCGGTAAGTGGAAGCCTTGAGCATATAAATGGTTATATGCACGTGGCCCAGCCGCGTGAAGACATATAGCACTTGAGATGTCCTCCCAAGACCAATTGGTCAGTTTATCTATATTAAACAGAAGAAAATACGCTATATTTAAAGTATTGCTATAATATTTAATACTTACCAGGATTCACCAATTTTCTTACTTGTCCTTCCATGAAAATAACGGGCATTCTGCCAATTATTTTTTCCGCTTCCTCTAACTTTTTTTTGAATTCCAAATAGTCCGACTCCATTTTTTTGCATTTTGGTTTCAGCCGATAATTTTCGGCAAGCGCAATGGACTCAATGTGGGCCGAGCTAATGTAAGAATATTAATGTTCCAACAAGAGTTTAATTTCTTCAATATCAATACTTACTCGGTTTGCGAACTGCATTCCAGCTTCTGCCGTGGGAACACGCGACAGTCACTCAAGCTTAGCAGAACATTAACAGCACCAAACTCTTGACTGTTGTGTCTGAAAAATAATTTCATGTTGTTGTTGTTAACATTGCTTCGCCCTGCCTAATGAGCACGATCACTCTGAAGATTGTCATTGAGGTCTTCTAACGGAAGTCCGAGGAAACGGTCAGTTGCAACAGGGTTGGACCAGGGTGATGTAGGTGTTAGACGAGTGGGTTCGACTGAACAGGAGAAGAGATGTATGGTATCATGAGAGGACATACCACATGCAGGGCATATGTTTGGTATGTTGGGGTTCAGTCTGGATAAGTAAGAGTCTAACCTGTTACAATATCCAGAACGAAGTTTTGCTAGTATGACTCAATGACGGGATTCACGGTTACAAAGATCAAACGGTAAAGTGGTGTAATGCCGGATCTGACCATACTGCTTACGGAGATGTTTCCTTATGTCTATAAGAAGCGGAACTTCATCCAATAGATGACGGTTTGAATGACTAGATTTGTGGCAGAGTTCGGCGTGCTCGCGCACATTGATCACTTAATCTCTTGATGGAGGTGAGACTCAGATGGCATAAGAAGACATCCCGTGCCAGTTCTGTTGGCAGTATTTTGGCAGACTTGCAACTTCGTCTAATTGGTGTCAGCAACGCCAACACTTGTGTATATGTACTAAAATTTGATTTACCTGACTCCAAAAATGGCAGGAACTGCTGATGGCATCAATCTGGATACCTTTCCTTTTATGATTTGGTCTGCTGCGAAATGGTCTTTGCATACAACATTTGTATTCCACTTGGTTACGCCGGCTGCTTTGCCCCACAGATTTCTGCGTCGCAAGTCAGATGGAACACGGAAAAACGATCCGCCTGTTTTTCTAGGCTTTCCACATATATCACACATTTTCTGAAATTGTTTTAAAGTCACGCACTATATTTAATTTCACTTCACTACGTAATTTTATATTAAATCGATTAATAATAGACACCGCAAGCGAATGAAGCGAACTCAATAGCTTTTCCAAGAACTGTAAACAAAGAATGTAACCAAAAAACAAAGATATGATAGTTTGACATAAGGTGTGGATGAGGAAGAAGAAGACCATATAAATTATTGGATCATGGAGCAGTGTGCCAAATCTAACTATGTGTTTGCTGTCCGTGTGCACACGTACAGTATACGGCATCCCTTTCTTGCGCATGTAAAACCACATCTGTCTGCACTCTTCACTCTCATTATTTATAATGAAAAGTTGGGTTAGCGCTTACAGTCAGGTATAATGCAAACGCACGCCACCGCTAATGGTTATGAGTATGGCAAACATGCGCCAGGCCTAATGAATGGCAGAAACTTCATATTTAGCTTACAATGAAAAGACAATTGTTTGTATTATTAAATTTGGTTTTAATGTTTAATATAATTTAAAATTCTACACTTTTCCCGTGACCAATAGTCAAAAAGATCTATAAATACATATTCATATCACTAAACATATACAAAATATAATTTCACTCCATTTGCCGCAAGTTGAAAATTCCTTTGCTCGTCCACCTGAAAATATGAAATTTTTGGTGCATAAATATATAAAGCGGGACTTGACTTGTTTAATAATAATAATTAGCACTATATACTTGCCTTATCTAGGCGTATTAGTTGCAATTTCTCTGCAAAACTCCTTATTAAATATTTTATACATTTTTTAAGGACGCACCAACATTTCGCTCACAATATCAAAGAAGAAAATACACAAAGAAAAGTAAAAACTTGACAAAAGGCTTTGTTTGGCTTTGTAATTTACAAATTTCGCTCGCATATTGGTGATTGTGCTTAGCCCCGTCTAGTAGGGAATAATCCGAAAGCGGATTTTCGAGTTTTTGTTTCAGTGAAGAGATATTTGCAATCAAAGTTGAAAATGTTTCTGTCATTTTCATGTGGTTGTTGTAATCACAGTGCAAAAGTGTTTCTGCGCAGAAATTGCGGACCGCGTAGCCGGTGTTGGACCGGCTAAGGGTTATTTTTTTGAAGCGTGGCCGAAGGCCGCCAACGCAGAAAGGGGTTCTGCACATAAATACCTTGGATCAAGCCCCCTATTTGTGATCGGACCTGGGTCATTTTTGGGGTTTTTTTGCGAATAACTTTCCACTGAAATAAAAAATAAAAATCCGCTTTCGGATTGTTGATACCGAAGTCAAAACGCGTTGTTTGATACCCTTCCCAATATTTTTGGACGTGTTTTAGCTGTTGTCTCCTAAAGGAAACAATTACCAACCATATTTATGAACTGGGCTACTACCAAACAAGCTGAAACTGCTAGGTTACCAGGATAACAAACTAATAACGAAATTCTTTCCCAGGATTAACAATAAAGTTATAAATAAATTGCTTTCATTTCCTTATATTTTTAGATGCTTCGATTATCGTACCATCTCACTCGTACCAACATTCAACGTCAGTTGATTGGTCGTGGATTTGCCAAAGATGTAAAGTTCGGACCAGAGGTTCGTGCATTAATGTTGCAAGGCGTTGATGTGCTTGCAGATGCTGTCGCAGTTACTATGGGCCCAAAGGGACGCAATGTCATTATTGAGCAATCATGGGGATCACCTAAAATAACTAAAGATGGTGTAACAGTGGCCAAATCTATAGAATTGAAGGACAAATTCCAGAATATTGGCGCAAAGCTTGTTCAAGATGTCGCAAATAACACAAATGAGGAGGCCGGTGACGGTACAACTACTGCAACAGTCCTTGCTCGTGCTATTGCAAAAGAGGGATTTGAAAAAATTTCCAAAGGAGCTAATCCAGTAGAGATTCGTAGAGGTGTTATGTTAGCTGTTGATAATGTGAAAGATCACTTAAAATCAATGTCTCGCCAAGTTAATACCCCAGAAGAGATAGCTCAAGTGGCAACCATATCTGCAAACGGAGACAGGGATGTAGGAAACTTAATTAGTGAAGCCATGAAAAGAGTTGGTCGCGACGGAGTTATCACCGTTAAAGACGGTAAAACCCTTACCGATGAGTTAGAAATAATTGAGGGTATGAAATTCGACAGAGGATATATTTCCCCATATTTTATCAACTCATCTAAGGGAGCTAAGGTGGAATTTCAGGATGCATTATTATTATTATCTGAAAAGAAAATTTCATCTGTGCAAAACATAATACCTGCTCTCGAATTGGCAAATTCGCAGAGGAAACCTTTGATAATAATTGCTGAAGATATAGATGGTGAAGCATTAAGCACACTTGTTGTGAACCGTCTCAAGATTGGGTTGCAAGTAGCAGCCGTAAAAGCTCCTGGATTTGGTGATAACCGCAAATCTACCCTAACCGATATGGCTATTGCGTCAGGTGGCATCGTTTTTGGTGATGACGCTAATTTGGTTAAGTTGGAAGATGTTCAAATAAATGATCTTGGAAAAGTAGGAGAGGTTGTCATCACGAAAGATGATACCTTACTACTCAAAGGAAAAGGAAATAAGGAAGATATTACTCGTAGGGTTGAACAAATAAAGGATCAAATTAATGAGACCACATCTGAATATGAAAAGGAAAAACTACAGGAGCGTTTGGCACGATTAGCTTCAGGTGTAGCTTTGTTGCGTGTAGGTGGCTCCAGTGAAGTGGAAGTAAATGAAAAAAAAGACCGTGTAAATGATGCTTTAAATGCCACACGTGCCGCAGTAGAAGAAGGAATAGTACCTGGTGGTGGTACTGCTCTTCTTAGATGCATTCCCATGTTGGAAGGACTTAAAGGTTCTAACGAAGATCAGGTAAATTAATTTTTTTTTTTCATCGAAATTGTAAGTTTTGGTTGCATATTAGGATTGCCTACATAGGTATTAGCTGGACTAATTTTAAAATGCCTTCAAGATTCAACTTTTTGGATTTTAGCAAAACTAAGTCATTCTCCTTTCTTTCAATGGTCATCTAACCGCCTGGGCGATTCTTCGTTGCGCCAACTGGAGACACCGCTGGATCGCAGACACACGCAGCTAAAGTAAACTCTTTGTATAAAAGAGACTTCTCGACTATTCGCAGCACTTCGTGTAATTCGGTCTCTGTGTCTAATAATCTTTCAAGTTTTTAGAACGAAAGATATGAGGCTTATTGGCAGAAAGTCCTCGCCTACCTTATGACGTTGTTTAAGCCCTCTTCTGCCCCACTTCGAAATGAAGAACACCCTTATTTTCTATTATGCTGCATCGTCTCTTAGTTCCTTAACCAAAGATGTCTGGGCATGTATGGCCATACACGAAGGAATGTATTGATCTTACACCCATTTCCCTTTATTTGGAAGGAACTAAATTTAGCGCTTAATTAAAAACTATAGTTTCGTAGTGGTTGCATGATAGAAAACAAGCGTTCACATGCATCTACGCATACACCGTTAAAGTCATGCTTTACGAATTTTCCGGCTGGGACATTGTACAAACCAAATTAGGAGCATTACTGACATTTAGGTTTTGAACGACAGCACCATGACTTAGTGGAGAATAAGTCAGCTGGCAGGCTGACTAAGTTGTGACTTAGTTAAGTTAGATGGTGAAACTGAAAAAGTGAAAAACTCTAAGTTAAGTCGAGCTGGTGAAACCGGCCCTTTGTCTATTAAAAAGTTAGCTGCTTCCTGCTGTACCATTTATCTTTATCTGATAATGCTGCCCATGTCCCATCGGCGCTTTTAACGGAGGTCTTATTTGAGTGATTCCTGGCGAGGATCTTTCCAAGCCTTGCTGTGTCCTCCGTGGACTCAATCAACTCGCAGTGTTCCAGCCAGGATTTCGTCTGCGATTCGCACAGATTTTTTATACCACCTCAAGCAGATCTTGAAAGTTTCTCCTTCAGTAGCAGTCATTGAAGACCTTCCTGAGATTTGACGATAGATCGATAAGGTTTTCATCCCACCACTGCAGGAAGGTCTTTTTGATCCCGGATATTGGGCAGGCAGCTTTCTAGGTTACCCGAAAACTTTTTTCCAGAGACATAACTCGATCGTCCAGACAGTTGTTGTTGTAGCGTTGTTATTAACAGTACTTCGTTCTGCCTAATAGGCACGATCACTCTGAGAATCGTCAGCAAGCTCTGCCAGCGGATTTAACCAGAGTGATATTGGTGTTAGAAGAGTAGGTTAAATTGAACAAGTGAAGAGATATCTAGTATCGTGAAGGGACATACCACTTGCAGGGCAGGCGTTTGGTACGGTGGGTCCGTATAAGTAAGAGTTTAACCTATTACAATATCTAGAAAGAAGTTGTGAAAGCATGAATCTAGTCTACCTCGGAAGAACGCATTGCTCTTCAGCTATTTCAGGTGCTTGGATATCAATTACGAGGTTTACAGGCCGAGATCTGGGGGATCTGTCTACCTACTAGGTGTGGTTACGCAGATTAAACGGCAAGGTAAGGTGGTGCCGGATCTCATTATAGTGCTTACGGAGATGTTTCTTTATGTCTCTAGGAGGTGGAGCTTCATCCAAGACGGCTTGGATGACTAGGTTTATGGCAGCTCAGTAAAAACTGTCTGCTCGACAGTTCCGCGTGCTGCCGAACATTCAGCATTTTAGCCTTTTGATGGAGGTGAGACTCAGATGACGGAAGTAGACATCTCGTGGCAGATCTGATGGCGGTGGTTTGGCAGACATGCAACTGCATCCAGTTGGTGTCCGCAAGGTCTGCCGGCCAGTGACTTGAGAATCTTGTTGCGGCCCTGTACCTTTGGGGCTATTGCGGTGGCATGACTAGGGGTGGGTGACAGTAGGTAGAGGTAGTCCATCTACGTGAACGTTTAGCTCTGTAAAGGCCTTCGGGAAGAAGGTGGAAAGGTCTCGGAGGTAACAGTTAATGCTAGGGGGAGGAAGTCTCTAAATGCCTGAAAGCCGTGACTTATCTATATAACTTAATCTGGTGACTTGGGCTTTCAGTGCCCAGTAATGTATTTTGTATGAAAATTTAATCTTTTTAAGAAGTTTTTCTAAAAAAAGGAAATACAGGGTGGCTGATGAAAGCCGCTACCAAAAAAAAATTAAATAACTTTTTTTCTATTTAATGAATCTGGTTAATTTTTTTTTTATTTTGCAGATTGACTTTTACATTTAACAAAAATGGATAACTGGGACACTGAAACAAGAATTTGGATTGTCCGCCGCTATCATGCACTGGAGTCCGTAGTTTCGGTTCAAAGAGAGTATAGGCGCACGTTTGGCGGCAATCCTCCGAGCAGATGGACCATAATAAGACTTGTAAACAATTTTGCCGAGCTTGGGACAGTCAACAGAAGACCTTACCATCAAAACCCTTCAGTTCGAACGGAGGAAACAATCGCTGCTGTAGCTGCTGCCATACAAAACAATCCACGTGTTTCGACAAGAAGCTTATCTGCTCAAATGGGTGTAAGCAGACAGTCATTACAGTCAATTATGCACAAAGATTTGGACTTATTCCCATATAAAATTCAAATGGCCAACAAACTGAACGCTGCAGACTTGCCAATTCGCTTGGAATTTTGCCAGAAGATGCTTCAAATGGTGGAAGAGGATGAAAACATGTTGAACTGTCTTTTCATGTCTGACGAGGCCCATTTCGATTTAAACGGCAACATAAACAAACAAAATTGTCGAATATGGAGTGCTTCGAACCCACAGATACTCCATGAGACAGAATTGCATCCACTTCGTGTCACAGTGTGGTGTGCAGTTTCATCACGCTGCATTGTCGGGCCCTACTTCTTGGAAGAAAACGGTCACACCGTTACGGTTACTGGAGACCGTTACTTGAGCATGTTGAGAGAGTTTTTCTATCCAGAATTAAGCTGAATGAGAATTTCTTTCAACTCTGTGTGGTTTCAGCAAGATGGTGCAGCTCCTCATATAGCCCAACCTGTTATGACAGAATTGCGACGAAAATTTCCCAATAAGCTGATATCCAGAAACTCCACATTCCGTTGGCCACCCAGGTCGCCTGACCTTACTGCACCTGACTTTTTCTTGTGGGGTTATTGCAAACAGGAAGTCTTCAAAGCAAAACCAACAAATTTGAATGAACTAAGACAATCCATTCGAGAAACAATTGCGGCTATTCCTGTCTCAACTCTCCAAGCAGTAATGAACAACTTTTTGGTAAGATGCCGCACATGCATCGACGAGCAGGGGGGCATTTAAATTCCATTATTTTTAAAACTAATTAAGCTATATTTAATAAAATTTAATGAGCTTTAACATGAATAAAAGAAAAATGAATTCCATACACTGAAAAAAAATTATTTGAGTTTCTTAATGTAGCAAAATTCATCAGCCACCCTGTATTTCGCTTTTTGATATATATAATTTAATGAAACGCGTTTTTATTGTTAGGAACAGATGTTGTTGCTGTAGAAAAAGAATATTAGTATACATTTTAAAGTTTGAACCTATCAAATATGTAAAATTAATAGCTGTCTTTAGGATGCGTTTTCATGTGCTGCTGATGGTACGGGCGTATTGTCCGCATCTTTACCAGTTTCTGAGTCCGTATCAGCATGGGCTATGTATTTATGTATTGGTCGCAAACTGATGTTGTTTTGTTGTCGACGTTTAGCAGTTCTGCAGGTTTCACACCCTCGTTTCAAAGTGTTGACCTGAAAAGGGAATAAAATGCACTTATTTCGAAGTAAAAAAAGTTATAAAAGCTTACCTGTACCGTGGGACGCGATCTCTATACTGAAGGAACTCATATGAAATTTATAAAGTTCATTGCAATTTTGGTTGTAGATTAAAAGTTTTGCATCTGTTGTGCAATTGCTTCTGTGCTATCTCCATAGCCAGGCCTTTAAAAAATATTTTGCGCTTTTCAGAATTATGGGTGTTCCACGTTGGGTTACTAAAAGCCTGAACCCTGCAAGTCCAGTAACGTCCAGCATGTTATACAGTCATTCCCACAACAGCCGGTTCTATCGCACCGGAATGACCCGGGTTTTTTCACCCGGCCAAGGGCTGTTATTTCAGTGTAACCCTGTCCAATCTGGGGCAGGGCGACGCACTGTTAACAACAACAACAACATGTTATAAAGTAATGCCATGGGCAAGCGGTTTGTTTTTCTTTTGCCTGTGAATCTGCGTAGCACGTTTTTCTTTGAATGTGTTGAAGCTTACCAATTGCATTGAATTGGAAAGGCAAAACACTGATTCAAAGATACCCTTTTTTTGGCTTCTTCGGAAGATGTGAAAAATTTTGGCGATTGCGGGTTATTGCCTCTTATTGTGCCCACCGAGGTAGTGTTCCGTGCAAGCAATTCCTCCGCCAAGTCATAGCTCGTACAAACATTTTCCATTGCAATATTCATACTCCTATCCAAATGGCGATTACAGAGTCGCATAACCAGATTGCACGCGATACCAGTTGACCTCTGTTCATAAGGCTGTGAACCCAAATATACCTCGCCTGCAAGCGGATAATTGGTTTTTGCGTCAACAATACACAATATTTTTATGCCTTATTTTCGTGGCTTAGAGGGAATATATTGGCGGAAACTGAATTGGTTCACAGGCTTCTCTGATTTTAGTAGGGGGCCACAATCGCTTGTTTCCATATTTCTGGAATGACGAAGGTGGTTAGCGAGAGGTTAAAAAGAGCCACTTAATAATAGGTGTTTCAACCCCTGCGGGTTAGGGGTTTAGAATATGCCCGAGGTAGGCATACCGGTCGTAAGAGGCGACTAATATGCACAAAGGTAATGACGTGCAACTCGATGGTTGATCTACGGATATGATGCCTCTCACCTCTCATTACCCATGACATGACCTAGAAGGTTTCACTGGTCATACCAAATCGCTACCACGACAGTCGGGCAGTACCGGATTCATATCCGGCCAAGGACTGTCAGTTCGACAGCAACCCCCAAAACCTTCGGGGAGTGTTTTTGTCGTTACAACAACAACAATAGGTGTTTCAAGATCTTCATATCAATAATGTCGGGTCCGATTGATCTTAAGGGCTTGGCCTTCATTATGACTTCCTTGACCTCGGCGAAGTGGACGGCAATGGACGCTGTGTTGTGCTTGTGTTGTATCTTGGCCCGGTCATCAGGTGAATGCTTTGTATTTGGTCGGATTTGATAGGGCCTTGACTCCGCCGGAGAGTTTGCTTGTCTCTATATGTTGTTTCCACTTAGTCAGTTTGTAATCGAGGATCTGCGGGATTGTTGTTGTTGTTGTTATTAACAGTGCTTCGCCCTACCCAATGGGCTCGATCACTCTAAATTGTCATCAGGCTCTTCTAACGGAAGTCCTAGGAAACGCGCAGTTTCCACAGGGTTGCACCAGAGTGATGTAGGTGTTAAAAGAGTAGGTTCGACTGAACAGGAGAAGAGATGTTTGGTATCATGAGGGGACATACCACATGCAGGGCATGTGTTTGGTATGTTAGGGTTCAGTCTGGATAAGTAAAAGTTTAACCTATTACAATATCCAGAGCGAAGTTGTGCTAGTATGACTCTAGCCTCCCTCGGAAGTACACGCTCCTCTTCAGCCAATTCAGGTGGCTGAGTACTGATAACGGGATTCACAGGCCGAGATCTGAGGAATCTATCTACCGACTCGGTGTGGAGGTCATTTAGAGCCCGCCTATGGTTCCGCAGATCAAACGGCAAAGAGATGTGGTGCCGGATCTCTTCGTAGTGCTTACAAAGATGTCTCCTTATGTCTCTGGGGGGGCGGGGCTACATTTCAGAAGGAACTGCCTACTCAAGAGTTCCGCGTGCTCTTGAACATTGAGCAATTTTGCATCTTGATGGAGGTGCAAGCAATGTTTCTTTGTCTTTCCCCCAAGTACTGCCGGCCAGTGACTTGGGGATCTTATTGCGTCTCTGTACCTTTGAAGCTATTGCGGTGGCATGACCAGCGAAGGTTAGGCCGTTGTCAAACGTCACACTCAAGAGTTTCGCTGGGGGAAATATAGAAAGTAAACAAGAGGGGAGAGAGAACACCACCTTGCGGCACCCTTGTTTTATTCTTCGTGGCCTAGATTTCTTGTTCCTGAATTTGACTTTTAGTTTAAAATAACTAATTCGTCTTTATTTAAACTTCAATAACTCTTAATCTAAATACAATATTATAATTGAATGGCTAACGCGACACGATTAGAACCGGCACTCTGTACCACGTTTTTTCTAGAGCTCCGCTATCACCTGATGATAAAATTTGTTGAATGTTCAATTGAGCTAACGGGAAAATTCATGCAAATGTTAAATCAAGGAGAATGTACTAAAAATGGAGTTGCCGTATTGTATTTAATTTCAATGCGATACTTAGGGCTACCAGTACTCCCCTGCTAGACTTTTAGGTAGCGAAGTTGAAGTCGAACTTTACGACCACTGCGGGTTAGTTTTTCACTATTGCATCTTTCGTACGTTGTTGATGTGTTGTCTTCGTTCAGAATATGCGCTGGCTTCAACCTGTCTATTGAAACGGTGACAAGTTTATTACGTAGCCAGACCTTAAACATCTTGTTGCGTTGCTCCACTTTACACGGTCCTTCGTATGTGGGTGTTAATGGTGGCTTCACTGTGTCGGTCCGCACGAAAACATGCGTTGCTCTTTCCAAAGTTGGGTGTATAAATGGTTTTTGTTTATGATGGTTCGACGTATCTGTCGGCTGAATATCGTGCATATTCTGTACTAGTTGTTGGACAAACACTGATTGCGGAACGTATTTTGACTGTTCGAAGACATCGCCGGGTAACTTAAGAGTTGTTCCATATAACAACTCGGCTTGGGTTGCGTTAATGTCCGGTTTATGGGTCGACCGCAAGCCAAGTAGAATAATTGGTAGTTTTTGGGACCAGTTCCTTGAGTCTATGCACGTTATTGCCGCTTTAAGTGTGCGGTGAAATCTTTCAATGATCCCATTTGCTTGGGGGTGATAGGCAAATGTGACACGCCTAGGACAATGACAGTTCGTTGAACAAATGAGATTCAAACTGTCTGCCCTGGTATGTTGTTATTCGTAGAGGTACACCAAAATTTTAAATCCAGCCTTTTATTAAAGCGAACGCAACTGTGTCTGCACTGATGTCACTAATTGGTATTGCTTCCGGCCATCGTGTGAACTGGTCTATTATTGTTAGGCAGGATTTGAAATTGTTCGATGGTGGCAGTGGGCCGATAATATCGATGTTTAAATGTTCAAACCTTTGTGACGGTAGAGAGTATTTCATTAGTGGAGAGAATATACGAGGTGTGTTCAAAACGTATCACGAATTTTGAATTTTCGCTGGTTACGTATATTCGAATTTCGAATTTTTTGTGGCGTTATGTTGGTACTCATGTCTCTCACTTATGCCGACAAACTCGGCCATTTTGAATGTTCAGTTAATTGTTGACAGCTGCTTTGCTTGCACGTGTTTTGGATCGTCTTCGATTTTTACCAATTCAAAAAAATGGATCAAAGAACCTGTATAAAATTTTGTGTGAAAAACGAAATTAAGTGCGCGGATGCATTCCGAATGTTGACTGTGGCATACGGAGAAGCTACCTTGGACCGAAGCAACGTTTATCGGAGGTACAAAATGTTCTCAGAAGGCCGAGAAGATGTGCAAAGAAGAACAAAAATTGGCTTTTGCACCACGATAACGCCCCTGCTCACGCATCGTTGCTTGTGCGCGACTTTTTGGCCAAAAACAACACACTAATGATGCCGCAGCCACCGTATTCCCCAGATCTGGCCCCCTGTGACTTTTTCTTGTTCCCTAAACTGAAGAGGCCCATGAAAGGACGACGTTATGCTTCTCTTGACGAGATAAAGACGGCATCGAAGGAGGAGCTGAACAAGATACAAAAAAATGATTTTTTGAAGTGCTTCGAAGATTGGAAAAACCGTTGGCACAAGTGTATAATATCTCATGGGGATTACTTTGAAGGGGACAAAATAGATATTCATGAATAAATAAATAATTTTTGAAAAAACACAAAATTCGCGATACTTTTTGAACACACCTCGTATGCCTACTTACTTTGGTACGTTGACAATGTACACAATGCTTAACGAACTTGGGGATTTCTGATTCCATGTTTTTCCAAACGAAACTTTGTTTTATAAGCCGTGTAGTTGCTTTTCTTCCGCCATTGGTGAGGTTATGATATTTCTGGATAACTGCAGTACGACACGCTGATGGTACATAAGGTCGAGCTACTGAACATGAAAAATGATTGTGACATCTGATTCTGGTAGTTGTACGGACTTCAGTTGTAGAGATGTTTTTGAACTTAGAATTGCCTGTAGTTCGTGGCAATGCTGTTGTTCGCGTGCAATTTCAACGTAGTTGATTGGGCTGTTTGTGTCAATATGCAGGGCGTTGATTCGCGATAAAGCGTCTGCTGGTGTGTTGTACTTGCCCGCCAGGTGTACAATACGAGTAGAAAATTGGCTAATCAGATCCAAATATCTCAATCGTCGAGGTGAACCGTGTTCTCTGGAAAAAAAATGCGAGTGGTTGTAGGTCGTTAGCTACCACTTGTTGGACTACGGCGCCTATTGCACTATCGCTGGCGTCTGTTCATAAGACAATATCCGCGTCGGGATCTGGGTGTGCTAGTGATGTGGCGTTTATGAGGTCGCGTTTGCACTCTTCGAAATGTTTGACTGTTCTGTTGTCCCAGACAATTGGTGTCTGGTTGTTGTTGTAGCGACTACTTAACCTGCCTAGGTTGTCACCCCTCATCCAACACTGTCATCAGGCTTTTCTAACGAAAGTCCAAGAAACCTCGCGGCTTCAACAGGAATGGACCAGAGTGAAATTGGTGTTAGAAGAGTAGGCTCAGTTGAGCAGATGAACAGATGGTTAGTATCGTGAGGAAACACGCCGCATGTCGGGCAGACATTTGGCATGTCAGGGTTCAGTCTGGATAGGTAAGAGTGTAGTCTGTTACAGTATCCAGAACGAAGTTAAGCCAGCGTGACTCGTCTCCCTGTGCAGTTCGCGTTCCTCGTCGGCAACAGGTGGAGCTTGTGCCTGTAGGACTGCATTCACTGGACGAGACCTGACAAAGGAGTTTACCGACTCCGTGTGGATGAGGTTGAGGGCCCGCCGGTGCATCTTTGGATCAAACGGCGAGAAAATGTGATGCCGGATCTCGTCATGGTGCTTACGGAGGTGACTCCTTATTCTCCTGGGAGGCGGATTTTCGTTGAGCAGGCTCCTGTTCGGGTGCTGCGGTTTATGGCAGTTGAACAGGAATTGCCTGGTCAACATCTCACAATGCTCTTTGACATCGAGCATTTTTGCCTCACTATGAAGATGGTGCTCAGGAGACATAAGGAGGCACCCCGTGGAAGTTCTAAGTGCGGTGTTTTGGCAAGCCTGCAACCTCCTCCAATGTGTATCTGCTAACCCCGGCGACCATATTGGCGTCGCGTAGCGCAGAACCGGCTGGCCGAGTGCCTTGTACGTTGCCAGTAACGTTTCTTTATCTTTCCCATAAGTACTACCAGCTAGTGACTTGAGGATTTTGTTACGACTTTGTACTTTGGTGGCAATGGCGGCTACATGAGCACCGTAGTTGAACATGTTATCAAACGTGACCCCTAAGATTTTTGGGTGTGTGACAGTTGGAAGCTTAATGCCGTCGACGTAGACGTCTATTTCCATGTTCGCCTGCGCTGTCCACGTCGTAAATAAGGTGGCCGAGGATTTGGTCGGTGACAATGTCAGGTCCCGTGCAGCGAAGAAACTGGAAAGGGTTGGAAAGTAGGAATTAATTCTCGAGCAGAGCTCATCAACGGAGGGTCCTGCCCCTGCGGGTTAGGGGTTTAGAATATGCCCGAGGTAGGCATACCGGTCGTAAGAGGCGACCAATATGCACAAAGGTAATGACGTGCAACTCGATGGTTGATCTACGGATATGATACCTCTCACCTCTCATTACCTACCTTATCCTTCCTTACGGAAGGAAGGGTGACATGACCTAGAAGGTTTCTCTGGTCATAAATCGCTACCACGACAGTCGGGCAGTAACGCAAGGGAGTACCGGAGCGTACCGGGTTCAAATCCGGCCAAGGACTGTTAATTCGACAACACTCTCCAAAACCTTCGGGGAGTGTTTTTGTCGCTACCACAACAACAACAACAACAGAGGGTCCAGTCGCCAGGATCGTGCAGTCATCGGCCTAGGAGACGATCGAGACGCCTTCTGGTGGGGAAGGGAGCCTCGATATGTAATAATTAAACAGAAGCGGGGATAGGACACCACCCTGTGGCACCCCTTGCTTAATTATACGTGGTTTTGATCTTTCGCCTCTAAATTCCACCGATGACTGCCGACCACTCAGGTAGTTGGCGGTCCAACGTTTTAGACAGGGGGAAGGTTTGAATCTTCCAGGTCGTTAATGAGTTGCGCGTGATTAACAGTGTCGAAAGCTTTCGACAGATCAAGCGCAACTAGCACGGTCCTGTCATTTGGACGAGATTGGTTGAGACCGATACTATCTGTGTGGTGATGGCGTTTAGCGCGGTGGTAGTGCTATGCATTTTGCGGAATCCATGCTGATGTTCGGCTAGTCACAGGTTAGCGGTATAATAAGGGAGCAAGACCGTCTCCAGGGTCTTCACTACTGGCGATAGCAGTGATATTGGTCGATAAGACTCCCCCTCGTTGACCGGCTTGCCGGGCTTTAGTAGTGGCACCACCTTTGCCTGTTTCCATCTTTCTGGAATGACAAAGGTGGTCATGGACAGATTGAAAACGGTTGTTAGGTACCTTACTCCCTCATCGCCGAGATGTTTTAGCATCAGCATGGAAATACCGTCTGGGCCAATATATTTGGAGTTTTTGGACCCCCGTATGGCCTCCCGAACCTCCGTGGTGGTGATGGCATTGGGCGCTTGGCTTTTGTGCGCTTCCCTGATGGCACGCCTGATTTCCTTGTCAACCGGAGGATGCAGTACAAATTTCCGGCAGAAAGCGCTCGCGCATCTCTTTGGTTTCGACTGCACCTTATCACCGAAGGTGATGGATATTTTGTCGTTAGGTTTGCCCGGATTTGACAAGGATTTAACAGTGGACCATAATTTGCAAACACCAGCAGAGTGGTTACAGGACCTTAGGTGCTCCTCCCATTTGGCGCGTTTGTGTTGATCAACTAGCCGTCTGATTTCCGCATTGAGATCTTGAATTTGGGGATCCGTAGGGTTCAAGCGTCGCACGTGGTCACGTTCATTAGCCAGGGCCGCTGCCTCTGCGGGGAAATACGGACGTATCTACCTGACGGAATACATTGATTGGAGGCTGAAGCTATGAGCATGCGAAACGCCGTTTCCGAAGGCGAAGCGAAGGTGCTCTCAGTGAAATCAAGAAAACCAACCCAATCAGCTTAACTGAAGTTAGTGAAGGTGCGCTTCTCAGAAGTAACGAAGTCATTGGGGGCGATCGATTGAGAGGACTATCGGCAAATGGTCTGATACAAGAGTAAGCATTGTTCGCCATTCAACGCAGTTTATGAGACCTGCGCCGACAATTGTGGGGTCTGGCGCACTGGAACCATTTACCGCAACTCTCGTGGGGGCATCCCCGTTCACAGTGCAAAACGTCGAATCGTCTATTTGTTCCGCCAATTCCTGTCCCCTACCATCAACCTGTAGGCTTGAGTGCCAAAGATCGTGGTGTGCGTTGAAGTCTCCGAGGATTACACGATTATCGCCTCTGAGTAACGCACTGATGTCAGGGTGGTAATCTCTCGGACAGCAGGTGGCAGGAGGTATGTAAATGTTAATGATTTCAAGGTCGACGTCGCCTGTCCGGACAACCATACCTTGATGTTCCAGGAGGTTGTCCCTCGGGTCAACGTCAGGCTCAAATAGACGATATTGCACAGATTGGTGAGTAATGAAGGCGAGTCCGCCGCCGAATCCTCTCGGTCACGCCGGTGGATGTTGTAGCCGTCACAAGTCCGAAGATCTGATCGGGCGTTTAACTTTGTTTCCTGAATGGCAGCGATCTTGATGTTCTGTCGCTTCATGAAACTCACTATTTCGCTCACTTTACCGGTTAGGCCGTTGCAGTTTAACTGTAGGACGCGAAAGTGCGAAGGGGGAGAAGTGTTCACGTTGGGAGTCAGGGACTGGTGCGTATGCCTTGGTGGAAGCAGGCTGGGTCGCACACTGCGTCGCACTCTAGAAGACGAGGGATCCGAGGCACCAGAAGGTGGCGAATCGGTCGACGTTGTAGGTTGCGTAGCTCGACAACACGGCGCAACTTACGTATCAGTCCATAAGTTCCTGTTACCAAGTTGAGAACATATAAGCAGGTGACATAGGCCAAGGCAGGAGTTACATTTGACTGATAGCGCAGGTGTATATAGTCTCAACCGACAAACAGAGCACATGGTGTAAGGGACCAGAAGCTGGTGGCTTTGGCTTACACTAGTGCTGGAAGAAGAAGGGGAAGTTGAAAGTGGGAGGGGGTTCAGTTCGCGTTCCTCGTCGGCAACAGGTGGAGCTTGTGCCTGTAGGACTGCATTCACTGGACGAGACCTGACAAAGGAGTTTACCGACTCCGTGTGGATGAGGTTGAGGGCCCGCCGGTGCATCTTTGGATCAAACGGCGAGAACATGTGATGCCGGATCTCGTCATGGTGCTTACGGAGGTGACTCCTTATTCTCCTGGGAGGCGGATTTTCGTTGAGCAGGCTCCTGTTCGGGTGCTGCGGTTTATGGCAGTTGAACAGGAATTGCCTGGTCAACATCTCACAATGCTCTTTGACATCGAGCATTTTTGCCTCACTATGAAGATGGTGCTCAGGAGACATAAGGAGGCACCCCGTGGAAGTTCTAAGTGCGGTGTTTTGGCAAGCCTGCAACCTCCTCCAATGTGTATCTGCTAACCCCGGCGACCATATTGGCGTCGCGTAGCGCAGAACCGGCTGGCCGAGTGTCTTGTACGTTGCCAGTAACGTTTCTTTATCTTTCCCATAAGTACTACCAGCTAGTGACTTGAGGATTTTGTTACGACTTTGTACTTTGGTGGCAATGGCGGCTACATGAGCACCGTAGTTGAACATGTTATCAAACGTGACCCCTAAGATTTTTGGGTGTGTGACAGTTGGAAGCTTAATGCCGTCGACGTAGACGTCTATTTCCATGTTCGCCTGCGCTGTCCACGTCGTAAATAAGGTGGCCGAGGATTTGGTCGGTGACAATGTCAGGTCCCGTGCAGCGAAGAAACTGGAAAGGGTTGGAAAGTAGGAATTAATTCTCGAGCAGAGCTCATCAACGGAGGGTCCTGCCCCTGCGGGTTAGGGGTTTAGAATATGCCCGAGGTAGGCATACCGGTCGTAAGAGGCGACCAATATGCACAAAGGTAATGACGTGCAACTCGATGGTTGATCTACGGATATGATGCCTCTCACCTCTCATTACCTACCTTATCCTTCCTTACGGAAGGAAGGGTGACATGACCTAGAAGGTTTCACTGGTCATAAATCGCAACCACGACAGTCGGGCAGTAACGCAAGGGAGTACCGGAGCGTACCGGGTTCAAATCCGGCCAAGGACTGTTAATTCGACAACACTCCCCCAAAACCTTCGGGGAGTGGGTTTGTCGCTACCACAACAACAACAACAACAGAGGGTCCAGTCGCCAGGATCGTGCAGTCATCGGCCTAGGAGACGATCGAGACGCCTTCTGGTGGGGAAGGGAGCCTCGATATGTAATAATTAAACAGAAGCGGGGATAGGACACCACCCTGTGGCACCCCTTGCTTAATTATACGTGGTTTTGATCTTTCGCCTCTAAATTCCACCGATGACTGCCGACCACTCAGGTAGTTGGCGGTCCAACGTTTTAGACAGGGGGGAAGGTTTGAATCTTCCAGGTCGTTAATGAGTTGCGCGTGATTAACAGTGTCGAAAGCTTTCGACAGATCAAGCGCAACTAGCACGGTCCTGTCATTTGGACGAGATTGGTTGAGACCGATACTATCTGTGTGGTGATGGCGTTTAGCGCGGTGGTAGTGCTATGCATTTTGCGGAATCCATGCTGATGTTCGGCTAGTCACAGGTTAGCGGTATAATAAGGGAGCAAGACCGTCTCCAGGGTCTTCACTACTGGCGATAGCAGTGATATTGGTCGATAAGACTCCCCCTCGTTGACCGGCTTGCCGGGCTTTAGTAGTGGCACCACCTTTGCCTGTTTCCATCTTTCTGGAATGACAAAGGTGGTCATGGACAGATTGAAAACGGTTGTTAGGTACCTTACTCCCTCATCGCCGAGATGCTTTAGCATCAGCATGGAAATACCGTCTGGGCCAATATATTTGGAGTTTTTGGACCCCCGTATGGCCTCCCGAACCTCCGTGGTGGTGATGGCATTGGGCGCTTGGCTTTTGTGCGCTTCCCTGATGGCACGCCTGATTTCCTTGTCAACCGGAGGATGCAGTACAAATTTCCGGCAGAAAGCGCTCGCGCATCTCTTTGGTTTCGACTGCACCTTATCACCGAAGGTGATGGATATTTTGTCGTTAGGTTTGCCCGGATTTGACAAGGATTTAACAGTGGACCATAATTTGCAAACACCAGCAGAGTGGTTACAGGACCTTAGGTGCTCCTCCCATTTGGCGCGTTTGTGTTGATCAACTAGCCGTCTGATTTCCGCATTGAGATCTTGAATTTGGGGATCCGTAGGGTTCAAGCGTCGCACGTGGTCACGTTCATTAGCCAGGGCCGCTGCCTCTGCGGGGAAATACGGACTTATCTCCTTAATTCTACCTGACGGAATACATTGATTGGAGGCTGAAGCTATGAGCATGCGAAACGCCGTTTCCCCTTCTCGTACATCAGACGGGGTGGGAAGGGCAGCGAAGGTGCTCTCAGTGAAATCAAGAAAACCAACCCAATCAGCTTAACTGAAGTTAGTGAAGGTGCGCTTCTCAGAAGTAACGAAGTCATTGGGGGCGATCGATTGAGAGGACTATCGGCAAATGGTCTGATACAAGAGTAAGCATTGTTCGCCATTCAACGCAGTTTATGAGACCTGCGCCGACAATTGTGGGGCCTGGGGCACTGGAACCATTTACCGCAACTCTCGTGGGGCATCCCCGTTCACAGTGCAAAACGTCGAATCGTCTATTTGTTCCGCCAATTCCTGTCCCCTACCATCAACCTGTAGGCTTGAGTGCCAAAGATCGTGGTGTGCGTTGAAGTCTCCGAGGATTACACGATTATCGCCTCTGAGTAACGCACTGATGTCAGGGTGGTAATCTCTCGGACAGCAGGTGGCAGGAGGTATGTAAATGTTAATGATTTCAAGGTCGACGTCGCCTGTCCGGACAACCATACCTTGATGTTCCAGGAGGTTGTCCATCGGGTCGACGTCAGGCTCAAATAGACGATATTGCACAGATTGGTGAGTAATGAAGGCGAGTCCGCCGCCGAATCCTCTCGGTCACGCCGGTGGATGTTGTAGCCGTCACAAGTCCGAAGATCTGATCGGGCGTTTAACTTTGTTTCCTGAATGGCAGCGATCTTGATGTTCTGTCGCTTCATGAAACTCACTATTTCGCTCACTTTACCGGTTAGGCCGTTGCAGTTTAACTGTAGGACGCGAAAGTGCGAAGGGGGAGAAGTGTTCACGTTGGGAGTCAGGGACTGGTGCGTATGCCTTGGTGGAAGCAGGCTGGGTCGCACACTGCGTCGCACTCTAGAAGACGAGGGATCCGAGGCACCAGAAGGTGGCGAATCGGTCGACGTTGTAGGTTGCGTAGCTCGACAACACGGCGCAACTTACGTATCAGTCCATAAGTTCCTGTTACCAAGTTGAGAACATATAAGCAGGTGACATAGGCCAAGGCAGGAGTTACATTTGACTGATAGCGCAGGTGTATATAGTCTCAACCGACAAACAGAGCACATGGTGTAAGGGACCAGAAGCTGGTGGATTTGGCTTACACTAGTGCTGGAAGAAGAAGGGGAAGTTGAAAGTGGGAGGGGGGTCGGCTGCAGCTCGGGATAGCTCTCATCTGAAACAGAGGGGCTACGTAGAAAGTAGCTGTGAGCGGCTGTGTGAGGTGTTGGCGCCTATGGGCGTGAGCGGCAGCGGGAGTTACACATTGCTTGCTGGGCGTCGTTAGTGCTGTTAGTCGTGGAGACTGTTTCTGAAGCTAGTGACGGTGTGATACTTGATCGTCCTTGGCCACGGGACGTCCTAGGGCGTGAACAGCAAGGGGCCACAAAAGTTTTGTAGAAACTAGGGGGCCTGTGTGTGGAGGGATTTAGGCCCCGGAGCACCTAGTTTTGTGCAACCATCCTTTATAAGAATTACATTGGATGGAGGGTGAACGCTTAACATAAATCTTCTTCCAGCAGACGCAGCAGCTCCATTCTCTTGGACCCGGGTTGGATTCGACCCCAGCCCGGAGTAGGAAAGTTTTGAGCAGCCCTGCTGCGAGGAGCTGCTCGAAGAATGACAATATTAGGGGAAAAGGTGACAGGTTGGACAGGGTAGTGTCGAAATAACAGCCTTTGGTCGGATAAAAAAATCCGAGTCATTCCGGTACGATAGAACCGGCTGTTGTGGGAATGCATTGGTGTCTGGTCGTTTTTCTTATTGCCGTTTATTAAGGCCAACAGCGGTTCTTGGTGAGTCAATGCGTGGTTTATAAAACGCCGGTAGAAATTTACCATTGCCAAAAATCTTTTTAATTCGGCAGCTGTCTTGGGCAGGGGATATTCTTGAATCACCTTAATTTTATGCGGCAATGGTTTGATGCCTTTTGCAGTGACCATATGACCCAATAATTCAATTTGTGGCTCACCAAAGATGCATTTTGAAATGTTTATGCTCAAGTTGTGTGTTCGTAAGCGTTCCAGAACTGTATGAAGATGTTTTTCGTGTTGTTCTGCTGTCTGTGATAAATACAAATATCATCTAAGTAGCAGAACGTGTAGTCCAGGCCGCGAAGAACTTCATTCATATGCCTTTGGAACGTCTGTGCCGCGTTTCTTAAACTAAATGGCATGCGCAAGTATTCAAACAGGCCAAAAGGTGTAGTTAGTTACGGCCGTTTTTGAAATATCTTTCTCTTCCATCGGTATTTGGTGGTAGCCTCGAGTTAGGTCAGTTTTGGAAAAAATCAGCTTTTTGTGTAGACTTACAGAAAAGTCTTGAACTAAAGGCAGCGGATATCTGTCAGGAGTGGTTTGTACATTTAATGCGCGGTAGTCACCACATGGTCGCCAGGAATTGTTGGCTTTAGGAACGACGTGAATTGGCGATGCGTAAGGGCTCTTCGAAGGTCTAAGGACACCGATTTTCAGCAAGTGTTGAAACTCGTCTTTGACCGCTCGGAACTTTTCCGGAGGAAGGCGCCGAGGTTTAGCAAACACTGGGGGACCGGAAGTTTCAATACAATGTGTTACAGTGGTTGTTGGCGCACGCAGATTGTAATTCGAAGAGAGTTGTGGGACGTCATGAAAATCGTGTAGTATATGAGCGTATTTGTGGTTACTGTTTACACATTTTGGAGTTGGCGTTGATACATTTACCGTTGCCATGGCATAGCTTTTCAACTTAGTTTCTTTATCAATTACACTGTCCAACAGCATTTTTGGAACAGAATAGCGACCCCATAATTCTGAAGGTGTATGTTGAGTAGATCATTTTTGTAGAACAAACTTATGGTCCAGCACGTCTGAGTTTTTTTTTACAGTGGGTCAAAGTTTTCATTTTTTGGTTGAAGGGAGCATTATACTATATGAAAAAAATGCTTTAAGTTAATGTCTGAGAGAATTGTTATGGTCAGAGTTGTATTGTGGAATTGTATGAGGATTATTTTTGTGGAATATCTTAACCCTCTAACTGGTCTCTTTATGGGTCAATTTTGACCCTTTTTTTGAGAAAATAAAAAAATATCCTTTAAAAAAGGACATTTAAGGATTAAACTATTGTACGAAAATGTTTGCCGGAATATTTCAGTGGGGGTCACCAAAGACACCATTGTTGTAAATAAAGCTCTTTACGATTAATTAGTAAAATTATACACCAACTTCTATAAAAAAATTATAATTTTGGTTTAATAGTGGTTTATTATAGTATGTACATATTTATTTTTTTGCTTCAAATTTTCGAGTAAAAGGGAATTGGGAAATAGCAGTAGTATGACAAAGGATTAAAGATTAAACTGAATATGCTTTCAATATTTTTTTCTGCATAGTTTTGTGCTTTTGAGTTTCCAAGGAATTTTGATATAACCATACACCAACATACACCTTCAGAATTATGGGGTCGCTATTCTGTTCCATTCAAAAAGTCTTATTTTGTTGGACTGTGTTATTGCAGAATTTTTGATGTCGATCAGAATATTGAAATGCCGTAGGAAATCTGCTCCAATAATGCTGTAAGGTGTATCCGCTACCAAAAATATCCATTCGAAGCAGCGTCGAAGACCGAGGTCAAGCTTAACCCTCACTTGACCGAAGGTATCGATGGTTGAGTGATTAGCGGCATAAAGTTTGGGCGATGCGTTGGACTTCCGAAGCCGGTCCTGGGGTGTAGCCTTAAGCAAAGACACGTCCGCACCGGTATCTATTAGAAACTTGCTTTTTGATAAATCGTCCACAATGAAAAGACGATTATAAGAAGAAAGGTTTATTGATTTAATGTTTAAACTTGCTGCGTTTGGCAGCTTATTAGGCGACACCCTGGTGGCATTGGTTGGTGATGCCACCGAAGTGCCTAGTTTTTTGTAATCTCTTGAGAAAAACTGCACGGGCTGTTGCACTTTTTGGCTTGTGCGTTAAACTTTTTGTGGTACCAGCACATTTGTTGTTCATTATTGTTACGTTGAGACGGGCTACGATGATTTTGAGAGGTGCGTTCCTGCCGTCGTGTAGCCGAGCGACTGCGGCGTTGGCTTGTTGAAGAAATGCTTTTTTTAATGCGAGCTAAACATCGCTCTATCTGGCTGACGCGTTCGTCAAAGGTATTGAAATTACCGATAGTGGAGCTGATTGCTTGTGGTTTTTTGTATGAAGAAGTTTGTGGCTCGTGTGATGTCACTGCATCGACTCTATTAATACGGACGGCATCTACGATTTCGTCCGCGATTGAAGCTAGCTGCTCGACAGTGATTTCTGGATTCGCTTTTGTTACTCCCGCGATGACTGCTCGTGCTGAGACCGATAGCCGTTGTATCCAGAAGTATTTTATGAGTTGCTGGTCTCGTGTGACGTCGGTTTGTTGCAACTGAGTTAAAAGAAAGCTTGGTTTATTGTCTCCGAGTTGAATTCCTGACATTAGCTGCTCCAATCTTGCCATAGGTGATGTAGAGAACTTGGCTAAAATTGTCTGCTGTAGAGCGTCGTCCTTGCATTTCTCTGGCGGGTTGCGGACAATCTTGAAAGTTTGTGCATAACCGCAATGTTGAATTTAGCTTGATCGCGTTGATCAGCATTCATTTTGCCGAATCCGATGATAGAAAAGTACACCTCTAGCCGTGTAAACCAGGACTCAATATTGCCTATTGAATGCCCATGTAATGTTGGAACAGGTACCCTCATGGAGAGACTGTTTACTGTATCGCTTGTAGTTGTGAAGTGTTGTACCGGCTGTGGCGTGGTCACGCCACCGTGCCCGTTATGTGGGGGTGCTCCATTAGCGTCTGATGGTTTTTGTGCATCCTCCATGTTGTAATTGTTAATACACGTACGTCGGGGTCACCACTTTAGTTTAAAATAACTATGGCAACACCAAATTTAGAAGAACAGAAAGGCAACTCTGTTTTATTATACTTTGCTTTCTTGCTGTTCACTTCCTTCTTCGTTCAGGATCTCAAGTTGGAAAAACGCGTTTCCAAGTAACACACAATTCATATATTAAAATATTGTTAATTCATTGTAAAATTATTAATAAAATCTTATTTATAAATGGTAAACAAGCCCCATATTGGTGACCCCGAAAACTGAACACAGTCTACGTGAAAATTATCATCTAAAATCGGCGGGTGCGCAGCAAGCTTCTTAGCACAGGATTATATCCATCTGCATCAGCAATTTAGCGACCCCCAATCCTGATATATCACAGCAGCTTATTCTACCGTTCGTACAGCGTCCACAATACTAATTTCGGATTGAGCAGTGCCGATTGTGGTTACAAATTGCAAGAGGCGGAATTCATCTTTACAGTCACATCTTTCCATGTACACCGTCATAGCGTAACATTTATACGCATATTTCACCTTGCAGGCCACGCCGTCGAGTCAGCAACCTATACTTCTCTATTATGGCAGACGACGAAAAAACTGAAACTCCTGCCGATCAAACAGCCGGGCAACAAACAAATGCTCCAGGTGCGACATTGGGCCATGACGTAAACAGTTTTGCAGCAAGAGCACAAGTACCACAGCTAAATGGGTTCTCTGTGCAAAGTATCGAATCATGGTTCACTTCGGTATCAATAACTTTGGGAAAATGAACCAAGATCAGCGTGACAATACCAAATTTAATATAGCCGTAATGTATATGGACGAACGTTTTCACGAGCAAGCATTTGATGTTGTACGAAGTCCCCCTGCGAAGGGTAAGTACGACGCTATACGCACAACAATTTTAAGCAAATTTTCTGTTTCGCCGATTGCCCGACTGGAACAATTGACTTTAGGTATCCAATTGGGTGACAAAAAGCCCAGTCACATGTTAACGCAACTCCAACGAACTGGAGTCACATCAGACAATCAACTAATCAAAGATTTTTGGCTCCAAAAGTTACCTGTATCAGCGTGGGCAGTCATCACAGGCATAGACAAAGGTGATCCAGAAATGACGTTGGAACAGCTCGCGTCGATAGCGGACGAAATTATTGACGTAGTTCGCGCCAACTCAGTGGATGCTGTCACTGCCCGCGGCGATCAAGAACATGCCAGCAAGAACACTACAACGCCTGGAAACAACAATTCGTCAATCGAAAGCCGAATCGAACGTATAGAACGATCCCTTTCAGTAGTGTGCAGTAAGAGTGCAGGTCGCACCTCATCGAACTCCCAACAAGATATCTGCTGGTACGACAAGCGACATGGCGACAAGGCGCAGAAATGCAATTCACCTTGTAACTACAAATCAACAAAAAACTAATATCGTCGACAGCACCTGCAGCTACTGCTGTCCAATCATCGCTCCAACTTGACTGCAGTTATCACAGTAGTGCAAACCACCGACTTTTCATCTTAGATCGCAAATCAAATAAACGTTTTCTAATTGACACGGGTGCCGGCATATCAGTTGTTAATACACATACTGCCGGTCTCTCACCCATATCACAATCAGCACCGCAATTGTTCGCAGGCAACAACACTCCGATCAAGACATTTGGCACGGTACGGCTAAACCTTGATTTAGGACTGCGTAGACGCTTTGAATGGAATTTTACACTGATACCAAACATAATATAATAGGAGCCGATTTCCTTAGCGAATTCAACATATTGGTCGACATTCACAATTCGACTATCATCGACGGCCAGACTAAGTTGAAAAGCCGAGCCATATCCGCAGTCGATGTGCAACAGTTAGCAATTACAACTTACGACACTAACTGCAAATATGCCGACCTGCTACGTGAGTTCAACGATATCACACAATGCAACAAAAACTTCGGCGCGAACGTTAGCAACAACAAGGTGAAGCATTTTATAGAGACTGAAGGTCAGCCTGTATTTGCTAAACCAGGGCGGTTAACACCAGATAAGTACCAAGCCATTAAAGAAGAGTTCCAGTATCTGATGAAGCTTGGCGTTTGTCAGCCGTCCAAAAGCCCTTACGCCTCAGCTCTTCACGTCTTAAAAAAAGCAATAATACTTGGCGGCCTTGCGGCGACTACAGGGCACTTAACGCGCAAACATTACCTGACCGTTACCCGCTGACCCACATTCAAGATTTTACTTGCTACCTGCACGGCAAATCAATATTTTCAAACATTGACTTATACCGAGGGTACTACAAAATTCCGGTCGCTGAAGAAGATGTACCGACAACAGCAGTCACTACACCCTTCGGGCTCTTCGAATTCCTACGCATGCCTTTTGGCCTTCGCAATGCGGCCCAAACCTTTCAAAGGTATATGCACGAGGCTCTGCGTGGGTTTGACTTCGTCTTTTGCTACATTGACGACGTTTGTGTTGCTTCAACGTCAGAAGAACAAGACACAAAACATTTACGACTCGTTTTCGAAAGATTGCGACAACATCATCTTACCATCAATTCAGCCAAGTTTGTTTTCGGAGCAACCGAAATTGAGTTTTTAGGTCACTTGGTGACACCTAAAGGCATTAGCCCAACTCCGTCTAAAGTAAAAGCCATCATGAAATTTCCTTTGCCAAAATTTGCATTCGAACTGAAACGTTTTTTAGCCATGCTAAATCGGCAATGGCTAAACAACAAGATTGTCGAGAGTTTAAAGAAATGTAAACACTCCCGACACTTCTCTCCGGTTCAAGTTAATCGAAATACCAGCAATGAAGGTTCCTTAGAGCAACGGCAATCAGTTATAGCAAAATTCCACAACCTTGCACTGTAGGGTTATATACTTGCGTTATATATTACTTTATTAATTTTTAAATTTGTTTTTGGTTCACTGTGGTTTAATGTGAATTATCAAAATGAAAATTCTTATTCAATTTTTGTTCTTTCAAAAATAAAATATTCTTTATATAAAAAATAAAATATTTATATATATATATCCAAACGATATATTTTATATGTAGGGTTATATACTTGCGTTATATATTACTTTATTTTTAAAATTGTTTTTGGTTCACTGTGGTTTAATGTGAATTATCAAATGAAAATTCTTATTAAATTTTTGTTCTTTCAAAAATAAAATATTCTTTATATAAAAAATAAAATATTTATATATACTCGTATATATTAAAACGATATATGCACACCCTGGTAAAAAAGCAACAGCACGACTCGTTAAACAACATTTTGTTTGGAAATGCATGGACGAGGATGTGGGCAAATTCGTATCGCACTGCATACCATGCCAACGCTCGAAGGTAGGTAGGCATGTCATTACACCGCTTCAAAACTACTGTCCGCCATCGCATCGTTTCGATCATATAAACATCGACCTTATCGGACCTCTGCCGCCATCCAACGGTTACAAATATTGCTTAACCATAATAGATGGCCAGAGGCGATACCTCTAGAAGACATCAGCGCTGATACCGTGGCCCTAGCACTACTAAATGGCTGGGTTAAGAATTTTGGTGTACCGTTGATGATCTCCACTGACCAAGGCCGACAGTTTGAGTAAACACTCTTTCAAGAACTGTCACGGGTGCTCGGCGTTCAACATTTGCGCACAACAGCGTACCAGTCGTGTAGACTGAGCCACCATTGTGGCTACTTGAAGTTGGTAGGGGCGGTAGGGGAGCGCCAGGGTGACGAGTACCGCGCGACGCACTTGGGCGTGTACAGCATGTTGCGTCGAAAGTACTAAAGAAAGTACGGGGTCTGTGGATGGCAGGGTTAAGCCCTGAGCATCCAGATTTATGTAGCCATCTCTTACACTTGGCGCATTGAACCGAATGCGACCGTTTAATATAAATTTTTTTCCAGCAAACGCAGCAGATCCAATCTCTTGGTCCAGGGTTGGGTTCCCAGCCCGTAACAAGAGACAATGGAGCAACCCAGCTGCCAGGGGTTTGCTCCGAGGATGACATTTTAAGGGTGGGACGAGACAGATTGGATCCCTGTCCAATTGATCTGCGGGACTTATGAGTCGCAGTTGGTTACGTTCTATTGCGAGAGACGCTGTTCCGCATGGAAATTCGGACGAATTCCCGGAATTCTAGCGGGAATGAAGCGTTTGGAGGCTGAATCAATAACCTCTCTAAACTCTCGTTTATCTTGGCGTACGTCTGTCGGTGTTGGTAGTACAGCGAAAGAGCGCTCTGTATAGTCCGTGAAAACGGTTTCAGTCCGCTTTGTTGAAGTTCATAAAGATACGGCGTTCGGAAGTTATGAAGTCAGTCAGTCGCTCGATTGAGAGGATAATTGGTAGGTGATCAGATGCCAATGTCAGTACCGGTCGCCAGTTGACGCAGTTGATGAGCTGTGCGCGCACTATGGAGATGTCCGGCGACTGTATTTGGAACATGTGGCGGTGCGAAACTGGATCGACTATGGTCACGGGACACACTAGGACGTGAACAGCAAGGGACCACAAAAGTTTTAAAGAAACTAGCGGGTCTGTATGTGGAGACATTTAAGCCGGAGCAACTTGTTTTGTGCAGCCATCTTACATTCGAAACATTGGACGGAGTGTGAACGTTGACATAAAGGAGCATCCTGGAGGATGACAGTTTTAAGGGGAAAGGTGACGAGTTAGATAGATAAAAAATTGATTTTTCTAGCGATTGCGTCGCATGCTAAAGGGATGATCTCCGCCATTGTATGACAGAAGCGGTTTGTATCTTCTGCCCGTGTACCCATTTTGTGCAGGTGGCTGTTCAGTCTGCAATGACCTGTAAGAATGCTGGTAAACAATCTTAGATTAACTTTGGAGAGGCTTATTATCGCCCTGTAGCGGGAGGTGTTATATCCCACAAGGAACAATTTTGATTGCCGCATGCCTGGCATATTGCGCCAATAGCTCTCCCTTTTCTGCTCCTCTTCACATCTTAAAAATTCCCTAATTGTGTGAGGACCCACTGGCAATATTGGCTCAAGCCCAACTCGCTACATGTCTAGCTAGGCTATCTGCCCGCTCGTTTCCTTCGACTCTTATGTGACCTGGAACCCATGCACAACACACAATTTTAGGTTCCAAGGTGATAACTTTTCTACACGCTCGCGAATAAGTGCTGATTTTATTTCGCATGATACGATCGCTTCGAGTGCGGCTTGACTGTCACTATGTGTAGCGATCCTCTCATTGCTACATCCACGCTGTAGATTTATCCCGGCGCATTTGTATATAGCGTATGCTTCCGCTTCTAAGATGCTCGGGTAAGTTCCCCAGGGTGCTGAGAATTCTTCTCTGGGGCCTAATATTCCGGCCCCAACTCCAAATGTTTTCGAGCACTATGATGAGATCCGGCACCACATTTTTTCGCGGTTTGATCCGAAGGTGCATCGACGGGCCCTCAAACTCATTCATACAGAGTCGGTTAACTCCTTTGTCAGCTCTCGCCTATTGAACGCCGTCATTCAGGCACAAGCTCAACCTGTTGCCGAAGAGGAACGCGAACTGCATAGGGAGACAAGAGGCATGATCGCACAACTTCGTTCTGGATACTGTAACAGGTTAAACTCTTACCTATCCAGACTGAACCCCGACATGCCAAACGTCTGCCCGGCATGAGGCAAGGGAAATGACGACTAGGCATTCATCCCCATTCATTCCCACAACAGCCGGTTCTATCGCACCGGAATGACCCGGGTTTTTTCACCCGGCCAAGGGCTGTTATTTCAGTGTAACCCTGTCCAATCTGGGGCAGGGCGAAGCACTGTTAACAACAACAACAACAACGACTAGGCATTTGAAGTCGCACAACATCGAAATCGCCGCGATACAAGAGACAAACGTGAATACAAGATCGGACTTACGTGCTTGTGATTGGTATAATGTACATAGAAAGACCGTTCCAGCGGTCATGGGGTGACCTTGCGTTCATTACACATCACTCTGTACAATATAATCTATTTTCCCCTGACGTTGTTGTTGTTGTTGTTAACAGTGCTTCGCCCTGCCCAATGGGCTCGATCCCTCTAAATTGTCATCAGGCTCTTCTAACGGAAGTCCGAAGAAACGCGCAGTTTCCACAGGGTTGGATCAGAGTGATGTAGGGGTTAGAAGAGTAGGTTCGACTGAACAAGAGAAGAGATGTTTGGTATCATGAGGGGACATACCACATGCAGGACATGTGTTTGGCATGTTGGGGTTCAGTCTGGATAAGTAAGAGTTTAACCTATTACAATATCCAGAGCGAAGTTGTGCTAGTATGACTCTAGTCTCCCTCGGAAATACGCGCTCCTCTTCAGCCAATTCAGGTGGTTGAGTGTGTAGTGTTCCCCTGACGTCGACCCCAGGGACTCTACCTTAGAATGTCAAGGCATAGTAGTCCGGTCAGGCGACATCGACCTGCAAATTATAAACATCTACATTCCCCCTGCCACGTGTTGTTCTAGAGATTATCATCCCGACATAAGTGCGTTGCTAAGGGGCGATAACCGTCTAATCCTAGGCGACTTCAACGCACATCACGATCTCTGGCACTCCAACTTGCCAGCAGACAGCAGAGGACATGCAATTGCAGACCAAATGGACAACTCAGCATTCTGTACAGTCCATGGAGATGCCCCCACCGCAGGTAACTGCCACAGTTCGCCAGACATCTCCATAACGAGCGCGGGCCTAATTAACTTTGTCATCTGGCGACCGATGCTTACATTAGCCTCAAACCACTCTCTGTTGAACGACCGACCGACTTCATAACGACTGATAAATTAACATACATTAACTTCACCAAAGCGGACTGGGACCGATTTACTGACTATACAGAGCGCTCCTTCGCTGCCTTACCTACTCCTACAGACGTACGCAAAAGCGAGAGTTTCGCAAGATCATTGATTCAGCCTCATGCCGCTTTATTCCTGCTGGTAGAATACCAGAAATTCGTCCGAATTTTCCTGCAGAAGCTGCGGCGATAGCAAGAGAACGTGACCAAGTGAGACTCATCAATCCCGCAGATCCCACAATCAAAGATCTCAATGCGGAAATTCGTAGGGTAGTCAACGAACACAAACTGACCAAGTGGAAACAACACCTTGCATTCGGCGACAGCGTCAAATCGGACGCCAGGAAATGCGCGAGCTCTTTTTGCCGGCTGTTTATAATGAATCCACCTGCGGATAGGCCTAAGAGAAGAGTCTTTCGACGTGCGCACAAACACAAACACTCTACTACACCCAGTACCCATTGTCTCAGTTGCAGAGGTTAAGGAAGCCATAATGAAGGCCAAACCCTCAAATCCATCGGACCCGACGGAATCGCCATGAAGATGATCAAACACCTAGGCCATGAGGGACAGACAGAGTTATTTAGCGGCTCTCTTTAATCTCTCTCTAACTACCTTCGTTATACCTGAGATATGGAAACAAGCGATTGTAGTTCCCCTGCCGGCGAACCAAGGAGAGTCTTATCGCCCGATATGCCTCCTTTCGCCGGTAGTGAAATTACTTGAGACCATTCTGCTCCCTTACTTCATTGCAAATCTGGAATTGGCCGATCACCAACATGGTTTCCGCAAAAATCACAGCACGACATCCGCTTTGAACGCCATTACAACGCAGATTAATAACGGTTTGAATCAACACCCACCAAACCATAGGACGGTTCTCGTGGCACTTGACCTATCAAATGCATTTGATAGATTGTTGTTGTTGTTGTTAACAGTCAGTTGATACGGTCAACCACGCCACACTTTTTCGAGACGTGGAAGAGACACCGCTTCCTTTCGGCCTTAAAAGGTGGACCGCTAATTACCTCAACGGTCGACAGGCATCAGTCGAATTCAGGAACAAGAAATCTAGGCCATGAAGAATAAAACAAGGGGTGCCGCAAGGTGGTGTTCTCTCCCCTTTTATTTAATTTCTATATTTCGAGACTTCCACCCCCACTAGAGGGAGTCTCCATTATCGTATATTCTTCCGATCGATTTTGTAAGACTACTATTAGTACAAGGTGGCGCAAAAGTAAGCTTCCGATGTTCAGCATATCGGTTGTGGCACGTGCAGTGTGTGCTGTTGCACCGTCTTGTTGGAACCACATGTTTTCCAATCCCAATTCATCAAGTTGCGGCAAAAAGAACTCGTTGATCATTGCTCTGTAGCGCTCACCATTCACAGTAACCGTTTGGCCCCGACCGATTATTGGTCAAATAAATAGTCATCAATATTCCGCGTTCTGGAGCAGTTTAGCGTAACATTGTTTATTAACGTGTATTTCGCATGTGTTTACTACACAAATTTCAAAACAGAACTGACTTTAGGGGCCAATCGCAAAATTTATAGCATTTTCTGTAGGAGGATTACTTTTGCGCAGTAACCGTTTTTCACCGACCGAAATAAATAGCAATATTCCGCGTTCTGGAACAGTGTAGCGTAACATTGTTTATTAACGTGTATTTCGCATGTGTTTACTACACAAATGTCAAAACAGAACTGACTTTAGGGGCCAATCGCAAAATTTATAGCATTTTCTGATAGGAGGATTACTTTTGCGCCAAAGCTTTTTCAATGTAATGGGGTATAGTGAAAATAAAAAACTTTATTTCACCTTACTGCCCGACGTTTCGCTAATTTTCCTTGGCTTCTTCAAGGGCGATTCTGTTTTTATTATAAAAAATGATAAAAAAGGACAAAAGACAACATTAATTAACTGGCATTAACACATGAAACATAATCACAAGAAAGTAAACATAAAATTATAAACATTTTGCTTGCATTGAAGGTGTTTTAGGTCATTTAAATAAAAAAATAATGAAAATTATTAAAAACTATTGTAATAAAAGTTGATACCATCTCATGTGGTAAACTTGTCAAACTGAAGATAAATAATAAATCATAGACACAAAATATATTGTTTCCTACGCTGACGACTGCACGATAATGGCTTCGGGCAAGGGTCCATCCATTGACGAACTCTGTACTAGAATCAATAGTTACCTCCGTGACCTTTCCAGCTTCTTCACCGACTTAATCAGACCCTATCTCCGACTAAATCGACGGCGACCCTGTTTACGACATTGGGCAAGAGTTAAATGTCCACGTAGACGGAGTACCTCTACCTACTGTCAACCATCCGAAAATCTTGGGTGTGATTTGACAACGGCCTTACCTTTGGTGGTCATGCCACCGCAATAGCTTCAAAGGTACAGAGCCGCAATAAGATCCTCAAGTCACTGGCCGGCAGTACTTGGGGAAAAGACAAAGAAACATTGCTTGCTACATATAAGGCTATTGGCCGATCGGATATTGACTACGCTGCGCCCATATGGTCGCCCAACCTTGCTGACACCAATTTGAGGAAATTGCAAGTCTGCCAAAACACCGCCATCAGTACTGCTACGGGATGTCTGCTTATGTCATCTGCGTCTCACCTCCATCAAGAGGCAAAATTGCTCAATGTTCAAGAGCACGCGGAACTCTTGAGTAGACAGTTCCTTCTGAACTGTCATAAACCCAGTCATCCAAATCGGCATCTATTGGATGTAGCCCCGCCCCCCAGAGACATAAGGAGACATCTTCGTAAGCACTACGATGAGATCCGACACCACATCTCTTTGCCGTTTGATCTGCGGAACCATAGACAGGCCACCTGAATTGGCTGAAGAGGAGCGTGTACTTCCGAGGTAGACTAGAGTCATGCTAGCACAACTTCGCTCTGGATATTGTAATAGGATAAACTCTTACTTATCCAGACTGAACCCCAACATGCCAAACACATGTCCTGCATGTGGTATGTCCCCTCATGATACCAAACATCTCTTCTCTTGTTCAGTCGAACCTACTCTTCTAACCCCTACATCACTCTGATCCAACCCTGTGGAAACTGCGCGTTTCTTCGGACTTCCGTTAGAAGAGCCTGATGACAATTTAGAGGGATCGAGCCCATTGGGCAGGGCGAAGCACTGTTAACAACAACAACAGCAACACGACTAGGCAGGCAAGATACCGCTAATACAGCAACAATAACAATGATAGGTAAGGAAAATGACGACTATTTAGGGTACGTATTGCTAATACAACAAAAACATGTATTACAGTACTATTTTTTTTATTTATTTCTATATTAGGTCTATTCAATAATAAAAAATTGGTACTGGAAGTTACGAATTCTTATTAATTTTTTGTCAAAGTGTATATTAACTCGAAAAAAATTTTGGAAGGAAACAAATTTCAATTTGTTCCCCTAATCAAAAAACAAAAAGCGGGTATTTTTTAAATTTATTTTTGAAGTATGACTATCGTTATTTTGCTTACTAATTTTTGTTCATTTACTTTTGTTAAATTTTTCTCTTCTAATGATATTACACTTCATTTCACAGTAACACCCTTTTTTAATGTATTTACTGGAAAAGTATATGAACAAACCTATTAACAATTATTTTTGACTTTTAGTTTAAGTGGCAATAAAACATATTAGGTAGTTTAAACTATATTTATGAACTGTGTGATACGTGCCCTGCCTAGTCGTAATTTTCCTTACCTAGCATTGTCATCAAGCTCTTCTAACGGAAGTCCCAGAAACCTCGCGGCTTCAATAGGGTTGGGCCATAGTGAAATTTATTATTATTATTAATTAATATTTGTACAAGTAAGACTATTGTCTCTTAAAGTACATCGACATTTGGACAAATAACACCAATGGTATATGTAAGATAAATTACAATTACAAAGTTATGAATTAATTAAAGATAAGTTAAAAAGAATAGATAAATTATTACTTCTTCTTCTTTAAATGGTCATCTAACCGCCTTGGCAATTTTGACCGTCCAACATAGCTCGCCAGTCGTTTCTTCGTTGCGCCAACTGGCGCCAATTGGAAACACCGCGGGATCGCAAATCGGTCTCCACTTGGTCCTTCCATCGGAGTGGTGGTATCCCTCTTCCTCTGCTTCCACCGGCGGGTGCCGATAAGAATACCTTCTGGGCTGGAGCATCTTCGCTCATTCGCACTACGTGGCCTAGCCAGCGAAGCCGCTGTGTTTTAATTCGCTGAACTATGTCGGCATCTGCGTAAAGTTCATACAGCTCATCATTAGATCTTCTTCGGTACTCGCTGTCGCCAACGCGTAGAGGTCCACAAATCTTTCGAAGAACCTTTCTCTCGAATACTCCCAGAGGCGCCTCATCAGATGTTAGTGTCCACGCTTCTGCACCATATAGCAGGACAGGTGCGATGAGTGACTTGTAGAGTGTTATTTTCATTCGTCGACAGTGGACTTTTCAATTGCCTACTCAGTCCGAAGTAGTAGCGTTCTAGGTTGCCAAGGCGCGAATGCGCTGACTCTTTGCGTGATGACAGAAGGTACTTCGTTTTGCCCTCGTTCACCACCAGTCCCATTTTCTCGGCTTCTTTTTCTAATTTGGAGTAAGCAGAAGTTACGGCGCGGCTGTTAAGGCCAATGATATCAATATCGTCAGCATATGCCAACAGTTGCACGCTTTTATAAAATATTGTTCCAGCGCGGATAAGTTCTGCAGCTTGTATTATTTTCTCCAGCATTAAATTAAGGAAATCGCACGATAGGTGGTCACCCTGTCTGAAACCTCGTTTAGTTTCGAACGGCTCGGAGAGGTACTTCCCAATTCTGACCGAGCTGGCGGTGTTGCTCAAGGTCATTTTGCATAGCCGTATAAGTTTTGCGGGGAAACCAAATTCAGACATAGCGGCATATAGGCAGCTCCTTTTCGTGCTATCGAAAGCGGCTTTAAAATCAACAAAGAGATGATGCGTGTCGATTCTTTTTTCACCGGTTTTTTCCAAGATTTGGCGTACTGTAAAAACCTGGTCGATGGTAAATTTACCAGGTCTGAAGCCACACTGATAAGATCCAATCAGTCTGTTCGCGATTATATGCGATATTCAAAAGGCTGATTCCGCGATAATTGGCGCAGTTTGCAGGATCGCCCTTCTTGTGGATTGGGCAGAGAATACTTAGATTCCAATCTTCAGGCAAGCATTCATCCGACCATATTCTGCATAGAAGCTGATGCATGCGCCTTACCAGCTCCTCGTCGCCGTGTTTGAATAGCTCAGCAGGCAAACCATCAGCGTCACCTCCTTTATTGTTTTTCAATCGGGATATTGCTATTCGCACCTCATTATAGTCGGGTTGTGGAACGTCAATTCCATCATCTTCGATTGTGCGCTCGGGCTCGGCATCTTCTCTGGTTTCTTGCTCAGTTTCATTTAAAAGGGCAGAGAAGTGATCCCTCCATATTCTGAGTGCTCTCTGAACATCGGCCACCAGGTCGCCGTTTTAATTCTTACAGGAGTTTGCCCCGGGTGTAAAACCTTCTGTCATTCGCCGAATTTTTTGATAGAATTTTCGGGCATTATTCCCGTTGGCCAGCATCTCAAGCTCCTTTATTTCATGCTTTTCTGCCTCTCTTTTTTTCGCCCGGCAGAGCCGCCTCGCTTCCCCCTTCAACTCGCGGTAGTGTTCACACACACTCGTTGCATTCGATCTCAGCCTTGCCTTGTAGGTTTCGTCCTTTTCGTTGCAGCGCGGCACTCTTCATCATCATACCAATTGTTTCTTCGCGTTCGCCGGAATCCAATTACTTCTTCGGCTGCGGTACGGACTGCTCATGCATTCCACTAGGTTGAATTGTGCTCTCGGAGAGCAGGTGTAAGAGGCGATCTGCGAAATAATTGGCGTTCTGTTGCGATTGCAGCTTTTCGACGTCCAGCTTTCCCTGCGTTTTTTGTTGCACCAGTTTTGTCGTACAGAGGCGGGTACGAATCTTGGCTGCTACTAGGTAGTGATCAGAGTCGATGTTAGGTCCTCGAATTGTGCGAACATCTAAAACGCTGGAAGCATGCCGTCCGTCTATCACAACGTGGTCGATCTGGTTGCGTGTTTTTCGATCGCGGGACAGCCATGTAGCCTGATGGATCTTCTTGTGCATAAACCTAGTGCTGGATATGACCATGTTTCGGGCACCGGCGAAGTCGATCAGCCTGAATCCATTTGGCGAAGTCTGATCGTGGAGACTGAACTTCCCGACAGTGGGGCCGAATACACCCTTCTTACCCACCCTGGCGTTAAAGTCGCCAAGCACGACTTTGATATCATGACGGGGCAGCGCTCGTATGCTTCTTCCAGGCGCTCGTAGAATGCATCCTTTTCCACGTCGTCCTTCTCTTCCGTCGGTGCATGAGCGCAGATAAACGATATGGTGAAAAATCGCACTTTTATGCGGATTGCAGCGGATGTGCAGAAGTCCACGCAAGTGGGGAAAGTTTCTGATCGCCATTCACCTGGGAATGGCCAGAGCAATTCTTTTGCATGCGGTTCAAGCAGCTCACTACTTCCGGGCTTTGCGCCCAAGTATCCTCTGGGTAACCACCGAACACCCGTTTGGTGGTGAGCTAAACGTGAGAAGGCGACAACCTGTCCTCCGACATAATCAGTTTAAGGGCTTGCTGGGGGATTCAAACAGCAGCGTCTTATCATGTGGTGCGGCTGCAAGCGGGCGTCTGTCTTGGATCAAGCGGCTCGCTATACAAACGTGTAATTGAATTCAACCTCCTGTGAAACGGGTTGTGCGCTGGGTTTGGGACCAACCACATAAAACAACGTTCTAATGAAATTCAACAAGGATAAATTATTACATTATATGTATATATGTATAGTTTGTATGCTCCGTCTTATATCCGTTAATTAAGATTATATTGATACTACTAGTGCCAATTTAAAGCGTCTGATGTTGCGTTCATTTTTAATATTATTTGATAAAGAGTTCGAAAGTTTGACAGCACTGACGAAGAATGTTCTAGAGGATGTGAGATATTTACAACTTGTACCAATAAGATTGCAAGTTCTGTCCGATCTCGAAAAACTTGGATTTCTGTAAAGATATTCTAGCCGCCTTTATAAATTAATTCATGTAAAAATACTAAATTTGCTATACTCTAGAAAATCCACAAGACTACAGTTTAGTGTTTAGAGGAAAACTCTGATATGTGGTAAAGTTTACGTTTGGAAAATATGTATCTGACAATTATTTAAGGCAACTTGCAGCTTTCTCTATGACTCACAATCAATTTTTGCAAAATACGTTTGACCCAAATGATATTAATGGAACTATGAGAGTTCTCATCAGCTTCAATTTCACATTAACTGGAACAAAATCCGCTGTGTGCCACAACCTTCGTAATACAAAGTAGATTTGTTTGTTGTTAGAAGAGTCGGCTCAGTTGAGCAAATGAATAGATGGTTCGTGTCATGGGGAGACACGCTGTTTGCCGGGCAGACAATTGGGCATGTCAGGGTTCAGTCTGAATAGGTAAGAGTTTAATCTGTTACAATATCTAGAACAAAGTTGGGCTAACATGACTCTTGTCTCCCTAGATAGGTAGAGCTTATAGCTGAATGACGCATTCACTCAGCGAGAGCTGACAAAGCAGTTTATACCGGATGGATGAGGTTGATAGCCTGCCAATGCATCTTTAGATCAAACGGCGAAAATATGTGATACCAGGGGCCGTGTCGCGTTTCCCGTTTACTGAATACGCGTTTCGAAATATTGCTTATTTGGCATCGTTTTATACGTGAACGCACTTAAATAGTTCTCAAAAAAGAAAATTTATTCGGTAGCAAAATTGCTTTCGAAAAGAAATTAAAATAATATTCTTGGAACAAAAACAAACTGAGCCGTCAGTGTCCTGTAAGAATACTTGTTAAAATTCTTAAGTGAGTTTTGTTATGACCCCCCAAGAGCAACTTTGCCTGTCTTAAACCTGGCGTATTGTGCCAGTGTGTATCTCTTTCCTCTCTCTTCTCCCTTTTCAGACATTCTCTTAGTTGTATACCAACTGGCAGCAGCGGCTCGGGGCTAATTGGTATTACTGTCCCTGCGTTTCTCGCTAAGTTATCCGCCTGCTCCTTTCCTTCAACCCGCTATGAGCAGAAACCAAGGCCAGCTATACAGTGCTGCGGACTTCCAGGTGTTTTAGGTGATGCCACTAAAATGTGGTCCTCTGATTAAGAAACAATCTTGGCTCTTGTCTTGGAATATATTTTTCATGTGTGGAAATTGAACAGTATAGGTAATGGAGAATTAGGTTTGAGGATAACACTTGGACCTCAGGCATAAAGTACTCTCTTCTCTTCACAGCAATTCATCCAGGCACAAATCCTTTAGAAAGTCAAGAAGTTTCTTCGGGCTAAGAGATTGTATTTGGTCATCCTCTGGCTAAGGCAAGCCGAGATGCTTCCCTCTTTTCCGGTAGATAGCTCGCACTCGTATCCCGTTGTATGGGTCTTCGTTCATATCTAAGTTTAGATGAAGACCTGTACCTGTTGTTGTTGTTGTGGTAACGACAAAAACACTCCATGAAGGTTTTGGGTAGTGCTGTCGAATTAACAGTCCTTAGCCGGATTTGAGCCCGGTACTGCCCGACTGTCGTGGTAGCGATTTATGACCAGTGAAACCTTCTAGGTTATGTCACCCCTCCTTCCGTAGGGAAGGATAAGATGGGTAATGAGAGATGAGAGGTACCATATCCGTAGATCAACCATCGAGTTGCACGTCATTACCTTTGTGCATATTAGTTGCCTCTTACGACCGGTATGCCTACCTCGGGCATATTCTAAACCCCTAACTCGCAGGGGGGTAGACCCGTACCGCAACCCTTCTATAGATAATACGCGACATCTACGTGCTCAGACACTCGTTTTGCGCTCTTAGGGGTATCTATCGACAACTCGTACGATCTTCTCAAGATTGTGCCAACTCAGGCTCGATAGTACACTCGCCAATCAGTCCGCGGTACTCTTGTTACCACAGTCGGCTAGGAGTACTCCTTTCCTTAAAAACCCGTCTTGGAAACCTCATCCATATTGTGTTCCTGAAGCCAAGTTGGGTCCTTCTGTTCCAGGAAGTCCGCGGGATGCATCTCCGGCTACACCTATTTTATAATCCTCTCCACATCTATCGAGTTGTTTGATACAATATCCCCTTTTGACTATACCCCGTAGGATGGGGAAAAGGGTACGTTCGCTATCTTTTTGAGCTGGGCCTAGTCTCATGTGTAATCTGACCCCACCTACGCATTTCACCAGGTGCGGGTGTTTCGTCATTGTACCGTTGTTGAGCCGGTTATTACCGCTCTTCCGTCAGCAGGTGGATGCGGTCCTTGTCTCCGTAGCTGTAATGAGCGCTCCTGCTTCCAAGGCGGTTGCAGGTTGAATGAAAGACGAGCTTTTTCTCCGTACTCTTGCTCTTTTGTAGATAGCGAAAGTAACTTTGCAGCAGAGGACTTGACATTTCTCTACTTCGTCGTCGAAAGACGATCTTAGATGTTGGGTAGGACTCGTCATTGTCGCTACCTTACCCGGAGCCCGGCCGCAGTCGTCTCTGCGCCTATTTCTGTCAACAACATCTGATGAGCCGGCTCTGGGGTAGAAAGATTTGTGAACCTCTACGCGTTGGGGACGGCGAGTACCGAACAAAATTTAAAGTTTAGCTGTATGAGCTTTACGCAGATGCCGACGGATGAACGAAGATGCTCCGAACAAAAAGGTACGAGGTGTGTTCAAAAAGTATCGCGAATTTTGAATTTTCGCTGGTTACGTATATTCGAACTTCGAATTTTTTGTGGCGTTATGTTGGTACTCATGTCTCTCACTTATGCCGACAAGCTCGGCCATTTTGAATGTTCAATTAATTGTTGACAGCTGCTTTGCTTGCACGTGTTTTGGATCGTCTTCGATTTTTACCTATTCAAAAAAATGGATCAAAGAACCTGTATCAAATTTTGTGTGAAAAACGAAATTAAGTGCGCGGATGCATTCCGAATGTTGACTGTGGCATACGGAGAAGCTACCTTGGACCGAAGCAACGTTTATCGGTGGTACAAAATGTTCTCAGAAGGCCGAGAAGATGTGAACGACGAAGAGCGTGCCGGACGCCCGAGCACTTCAACAACAAACGAAAAAATTAATGAAGTGGAGAAAATGGTATTGGCCAATCGACGAATCACCGTTAGAGAAGTTGCTGAGGACCTTAACATATCGATTGGCTCGTGCCATTCGATTTTTATCAATGATTTGGGCATGAGACGGGTCGCCGCGAAATTCGTACCAAAATTGCTCAATTGTGACCAAAAACAGCATCGCATGAACATTGCTAATGAGATGTTAAACTCTGTCCGCGGCGACCCAAATTTGCTCCAAGGTGGCGCAAAAGTAAGCTTCCGATGTTCAGCATATCGGTTGTGGCACGTGCAGTGTGTGCTGTTGCACCGTCTTGTTGGAACCACATGTTTTCCAATCCCAATTCATCAAGTTGCGGCAAAAAGAACTCGTTGATCATTGCTCTGTAGCGCTCACCATTCACAGTAACCGTTTGGCCCCGACCGATTATTGGTCAAATAAATAGTCATCAATATTCCGCGTTCTGGAGCAGTTTAGCGTAACATTTTTTATTAACGTGTATTTCGCATGTGTTTACTACACAAATTTCAAAACAGAACTGACTTTAGGGGCCAATCGCAAAATTTATAGCATTTTCTGTAGGAGGATTACTTTTGCGCAGTAACCGTTTTTCACCGACCGAAATAAATAGTCAGCAATATTCCGCGTTCTGGAACAGTGTAGCGTAACATTGTTTATTAACGTGTATTTCGCATGTGTTTACTACACAAATGTCAAAACAGAACTGACTTTAGGGGCCAATCGCAAAATTTATAGCATTTTCTGATAGGAGGATTACTTTTGCGCCAAAGCTTTTTCAATGTAATGGGGTATAGTGAAAATAAAAAACTTTATTTCACCTTACTGCCCGACGTTTCGCTAATTTTCCTTGGCTTCTTCAAGGGCGATTCTGTTTTTATTATAAAAAATGATAAAAAAGGACAAAAGACAACATTAATTAACTGGCATTAACACATGAAACATAATCACAAGAAAGTAAACATAAAATTATAAACATTTTGCTTGCATTGAAGGTGTTTTAGGTCATTTAAATAAAAAAATAATGAAAATTATTAAAAACTATTGTAATAAAAGTTGATACCATCTCATGTGGTAAACTTGTCAAACTGAAGATAAATAATAAATCATAGACACAAAATATATTGTTTCCTACGCTGACGACTGCACGATAATGGCTTCGGGCAAGGGTCCATCCATTGACGAACTCTGTACTAGAATCAATAGTTACCTCCGTGACCTTTCCAGCTTCTTCACCGACACAATCAGACCCTATCTCCGACTAAATCGACGGCGACCCTGTTTACGACATTGGGCAAGAGTTAAATGTCCACGTAGACGGAGTACCTCTACCTACTGTCAACCATCCGAAAATCTTGGGTGTGATTTGACAACGGCCTTACCTTTGGTGGTCATGCCACCGCAATAGCTTCAAAGGTACAGAGCCGCAATAAGATCCTCAAGTCACTGGCCGGCAGTACTTGGGGAAAAGACAAAGAAACATTGCTTGCTACATATAAGGCTATTGGCCGATCGGATATTGACTACGCTGCGCCCATATGGTCGCCCAACCTTGCTGACACCAATTTGAGGAAATTGCAAGTCTGCCAAAACACCGCCATCAGTACTGCTACGGGATGTCTGCTTATGTCATCTGAGTCTCACCTCCATCAAGAGGCAAAATTGCTCAATGTTCAAGAGCACGCGGAACTCTTGAGTAGACAGTTCCTTCTGAACTGTCATAAACCCAGTCATCCAAATCGGCATCTATTGGATGTAGCCCCGCCCCCCAGAGACATAAGGAGACATCTTCGTAAGCACTACGATGAGATCCGACACCACATCTCTTTGCCGTTTGATCTGCGGAACCATAGACAGGCCACCTGAATTGGCTGAAGAGGAGCGTGTACTTCCGAGGTAGACTAGAGTCATGCTAGCACAACTTCGCTCTGGATATTGTAATAGGATAAACTCTTACTTATCCAGACTGAACCCCAACATGCCAAACACATGTCCTGCATGTGGTATGTCCCCTCATGATACCAAACATCTCTTCTCTTGTTCAGTCGAACCTACTCTTCTAACCCCTACATCACTCTGATCCAACCCTGTGGAAACTGCGCGTTTCTTCGGACTTCCGTTAGAAGAGCCTGATGACAATTTAGAGGGATCGAGCCCATTGGGCAGGGCGAAGCACTGTTAACAACAACAACAGCAACACGACTAGGCAGGCAAGATACCGCTAATACAGCAACAATAACAATGATAGGTAAGGAAAATGACGACTATTTAGGGTACGTATTGCTAATACAACAAAAACATGTATTACAGTACTATTTTTTTTATTTATTTCTATATTAGGTCTATTCAATAATAAAAAATTGTTACTGGAAGTTACGAATTCTTATTAATTTTTTGTCAAAGTGTATATTAACTCGAAAAAAATTTTGGAAGGAAACAAATTTCAATTTGTTCCCCTAATCAAAAAACAAAAAGCGGGTATTTTTTAAATTTATTTTTGAAGTATGACTATCGTTATTTTGCTTACTAATTTTTGTTCATTTACTTTTGTTAAATTTTTCTCTTCTAATGATATTACACTTCATTTCACAGTAACACCCTTTTTTAATGTATTTACTGGAAAAGTATATGAACAAACCTATTAACAATTATTTTTGACTTTTAGTTTAAGTGGCAATAAAACATATTAGGTAGTTTAAACTATATTTATGAACTGTGTGATACGTGCCCTGCCTAGTCGTAATTTTCCTTACCTAGCATTGTCATCAAGCTCTTCTAACGGAAGTCCCAGAAACCTCGCGGCTTCAATAGGGTTGGGCCATAGTGAAATTTATTATTATTATTAATTAATATTTGTACAAGTAAGACTATTGTCTCTTAAAGTACATCGACATTTGGACAAATAACACCAATGGTATATGTAAGATAAATTACAATTACAAAGTTATGAATTAATTAAAGATAAGTTAAAAAGAATAGATAAATTATTACTTCTTCTTCTTTAAATGGTCATCTAACCGCCTTGGCAATTTTGACCGTCCAACATAGCTCGCCAGTCGTTTCTTCGTTGCGCCAACTGGCGCCAATTGGAAACACCGCGGGATCGCAAATCGGTCTCCACTTGGTCCTTCCATCGGAGTGGTGGTATCCCTCTTCCTCTGCTTCCACCGGCGGGTGCCGATAAGAATACCTTCTGGGCTGGAGCATCTTCGCTCATTCGCACTACGTGGCCTAGCCAGCGAAGCCGCTGTGTTTTAATTCGCTGAACTATGTCGGCATCTGCGTAAAGTTCATACAGCTCATCATTAGATCTTCTTCGGTACTCGCTGTCGCCAACGCGTAGAGGTCCACAAATCTTTCGAAGAACCTTTCTCTCGAATACTCCCAGAGGCGCCTCATCAGATGTTAGTGTCCACGCTTCTGCACCATATAGCAGGACAGGTGCGATGAGTGACTTGTAGAGTGTTATTTTCATTCGTCGACAGTGGACTTTACTTTTCAATTGCCTACTCAGTCCGAAGTAGTAGCGTTCTAGGTTGCCAAGGCGCGAATGCGCTGACTCTTTGCGTGATGACAGAAGGTACTTCGTTTTGCCCTCGTTCACCACCAGTCCCATTTTCTCGGCTTCTTTTTCTAATTTGGAGTAAGCAGAAGTTACGGCGCGGCTGTTAAGGCCAATGATATCAATATCGTCAGCATATGCCAACAGTTGCACGCTTTTATAAAATATTGTTCCAGCGCGGATAAGTTCTGCAGCTTGTATTATTTTCTCCAGCATTAAATTAAAGAAATCGCACGATAGGTGGTCACCCTGTCTGAAACCTCGTTTAGTTTCGAACGGCTCGGAGAGGTACTTCCCAATTCTGACCGAGCTGGCGGTGTTGCTCAAGGTCATTTTGCATAGCCGTATAAGTTTTGCGGGGAAACCAAATTCAGACATAGCGGCATATAGGCAGCTCCTTTTCGTGCTATCGAAAGCGGCTTTAAAATCAACAAAGAGATGATGCGTGTCGATTCTTTTTTCACCGGTTTTTTCCAAGATTTGGCGTACTGTAAAAACCTGGTCGATGGTAAATTTACCAGGTCTGAAGCCACACTGATAAGATCCAATCAGTCTGTTCGCGATTATATGCGATATTCAAAAGGCTGATTCCGCGATAATTGGCGCAGTTTGCAGGATCGCCCTTCTTGTGGATTGGGCAGAGAATACTTAGATTCCAATCTTCAGGCAAGCATTCATCCGACCATATTCTGCATAGAAGCTGATGCATGCGCCTTACCAGCTCCTCGTCGCCGTGTTTGAATAGCTCAGCAGGCAAACCATCAGCGTCACCTCCTTTATTGTTTTTCAATCGGGATATTGCTATTCGCACCTCATTATAGTCGGGTTGTGGAACGTCAATTCCATCATCTTCGATTGTGCGCTCGGGCTCGGCATCTTCTCTGGTTTCTTGCTCAGTTTCATTTAAAAGGGCAGAGAAGTGATCCCTCCATATTCTGAGTGCTCTCTGAACATCGGCCACCAGGTCGCCGTTTTAATTCTTACAGGAGTTTGCCCCGGGTGTAAAACCTTCTGTCATTCGCCGAATTTTTTGATAGAATTTTCGGGCATTATTCCCGTTGGCCAGCATCTCAAGCTCCTTTATTTCATGCTTTTCTGCCTCTCTTTTTTTCGCCCGGCAGAGCCGCCTCGCTTCCCCCTTCAACTCGCGGTAGTGTTCACACACACTCGTTGCATTCGATCTCAGCCTTGCCTTGTAGGTTTCGTCCTTTTCGTTGCAGCGCGGCACTCTTCATCATCATACCAATTGTTTCTTCGCGTTCGCCGGAATCCAATTACTTCTTCGGCTGCGGTACGGACTGCTCATGCATTCCACTAGGTTGAATTGTGCTCTCGGAGAGCAGGTGTAAGAGGCGATCTGCGAAATAATTGGCGTTCTGTTGCGATTGCAGCTTTTCGACGTCCAGCTTTCCCTGCGTTTTTTGTTGCACCAGTTTTGTCGTACAGAGGCGGGTACGAATCTTGGCTGCTACTAGGTAGTGATCAGAGTCGATGTTAGGTCCTCGAATTGTGCGAACATCTAAAACGCTGGAAGCATGCCGTCCGTCTATCACAACGTGGTCGATCTGGTTGCGTGTTTTTCGATCGCGGGACAGCCATGTAGCCTGATGGATCTTCTTGTGCATAAACCTAGTGCTGGATATGACCATGTTTCGGGCACCGGCGAAGTCGATCAGCCTGAATCCATTTGGCGAAGTCTGATCGTGGAGACTGAACTTCCCGACAGTGGGGCCGAATACACCCTTCTTACCCACCCTGGCGTTAAAGTCGCCAAGCACGACTTTGATATCATGACGGGGCAGCGCTCGTATGCTTCTTCCAGGCGCTCGTAGAATGCATCCTTTTCCACGTCGTCCTTCTCTTCCGTCGGTGCATGAGCGCAGATAAACGATATGGTGAAAAATCGCACTTTTATGCGGATTGCAGCGGATGTGCAGAAGTCCACGCAAGTGGGGAAAGTTTCTGATCGCCATTCACCTGGGAATGGCCAGAGCAATTCTTTTGCATGCGGTTCAAGCAGCTCACTACTTCCGGGCTTTGCGCCCAAGTATCCTCTGGGTAACCACCGAACACCCGTTTGGTGGTGAGCTAAACGTGAGAAGGCGACAACCTGTCCTCCGACATAATCAGTTTAAGGGCTTGCTGGGGGATTCAAACAGCAGCGTCTTATCATGTGGTGCGGCTGCAAGCGGGCGTCTGTCTTGGATCAAGCGGCTCGCTATACAAACGTGTAATTGAATTCAACCTCCTGTGAAACGGGTTGTGCGCTGGGTTTGGGACCAACCACATAAAACAACGTTCTAATGAAATTCAACAAGGATAAATTATTACATTATATGTATATATGTATAGTTTGTATGCTCCGTCTTATATCCGTTAATTAAGATTATATTGATACTACTAGTGCCAATTTAAAGCGTCTGATGTCCAATAAGATTGCAAGTTCTGTCCGATCTCGATAAACTTGGATTTCTGTAAAGATATTCTAGCCGCCTTTATAAATTAATTCATGTAAAAATACTAAATTTGCTATACTCTAGAAAATCCACAAGACTACAGTTTAGTGTTTAGAGGAAAACTCTGATATGTGGTAAAGTTTACGTTTGGAAAATATGTATCTGACAATTATTTAAGGCAACTTGCAGCTTTCTCTATGACTCACAATCAATTTTTGCAAAATACGTTTGACCCAAATGATATTAATGGAACTATGAGAGTTCTCATCAGCTTCAATTTCACATTAACTGGAACAAAATCCGCTGTGTGCCACAACCTTCGTAATACAAAGTAGATTTGTTTGTTGTTAGAAGAGTCGGCTCAGTTGAGCAAATGAATAGATGGTTCGTGTCATGGGGAGACACGCTGTTTGCCGGGCAGACAATTGGGCATGTCAGGGTTCAGTCTGAATAGGTAAGAGTTTAATCTGTTACAATATCTAGAACAAAGTTGGGCTAACATGACTCTTGTCTCCCTAGATAGGTAGAGCTTATAGCTGAATGACGCATTCACTCAGCGAGAGCTGACAAAGCAGTTTATACCGGATGGATGAGGTTGATAGCCTGCCAATGCATCTTTAGATCAAACGGCGAAAATATGTGATACCAGGGGCCGTGTCGCGTTTCCCGTTTACTGAATACGCGTTTCGAAATATTGCTTATTTGGCATCGTTTTATACGTGAACGCACTTAAATAGTTCTCAAAAAAGAAAATTTATTCGGTAGCAAAATTGCTTTCGAAAAGAAATTAAAATAATATTCTTGGAACAAAAACAAACTGAGCCGTCAGTGTCCTGTAAGAATACTTGTTAAAATTCTTAAGTGAGTTTTGTTATGACCCCCCAAGAGCAACTTTGCCTGTCTTAAACCTGGCGTATTGTGCCAGTGTGTATCTCTTTCCTCTCTCTTCTCCCGTTTCAGACATTCTCTTAGTTGTATACCAACTGGCAGCAGCGGCTCGGGGCTAATTGGTATTACTGTCCCTGCGTTTCTCGCTAAGTTATCCGCCTGCTCCTTTCCTTCAACCCGCTATGAGCAGAAACCAAGGCCAGCTATACAGTGCTGCGGACTTCCAGGTGTTTTAGGTGATGCCACTAAAATGTGGTCCTCTGATTAAGAAACAATCTTGGCTCTTGTCTTGGAATATATTTTTCATGTGTGGAAATTGAACAGTATAGGTAATGGAGAATTAGGTTTGAGGATAACACTTGGACCTCAGGCATAAAGTACTCTCTTCTCTTCACAGCAATTCATCCAGGCACAAATCCTTTAGAAAGTCAAGAAGTTTCTTCGGGCTAAGAGATTGTATTTGGTCATCCTCTGGCTAAGGCAAGCCGAGATGCTTCCCTCTTTTCCGGTAGATAGCTCGCACTCGTATCCCGTTGTATGGGTCTTCGTTCATATCTAAGTTTAGATGAAGACCTGTACCTGTTGTTGTTGTTGTGGTAACGACAAAAACACTCCATGAAGGTTTTGGGTAGTGCTGTCGAATTAACAGTCCTTAGCCGGATTTGAGCCCGGTACTGCCCGACTGTCGTGGTAGCGATTTATGACCAGTGAAACCTTCTAGGTTATGTCACCCCTCCTTCCGTAGGGAAGGATAAGATGGGTAATGAGAGATGAGAGGTACCATATCCGTAGATCAACCATCGAGTTGCACGTCATTACCTTTGTGCATATTAGTTGCCTCTTACGACCGGTATGCCTACCTCGGGCATATTCTAAACCCCTAACTCGCAGGGGGGTAGACCCGTACCGCAACCCTTCTATAGATAATACGCGACATCTACGTGCTCAGACACTCGTTTTGCGCTCTTAGGGGTATCTATCGACAACTCGTACGATCTTCTCAAGATTGTGCCAACTCAGGCTCGATAGTACACTCGCCAATCAGTCCGCGGTACTCTTGTTACCACAGTCGGCTAGGAGTACTCCTTTCCTTAAAAACCCGTCTTGGAAACCTCATCCATATTGTGTTCCTGAAGCCAAGTTGGGTCCTTCTGTTCCAGGAAGTCCGCGGGATGCATCTCCGGCTACACCTATTTTATAATCCTCCACATCTATCGAGTTGTTTGATACAATATCCCCTTTTGACTATACCCCGTAGGATGGGGAAAAGGGTACGTTCGCTATCTTTTTGAGCTGGGCCTAGTCTCATGTGTAATCTGACCCCACCTACGCATTTCACCAGGTGCGGGTGTTTCGTCATTGTACCGTTGTTGAGCCGGTTATTACCGCTCTTCCGTCAGCAGGTGGATGCGGTCCTTGTCTCCGTAGCTGTAATGAGCGCTCCTGCTTCCAAGGCGGTTGCAGGTTGAATGAAAGACGAGCGATTTCTCCGTACTCTTGCTCTTTTGTAGATAGCGAAAGTAACTTTGCAGCAGAGGACTTGACATTTCTCTACTTCGTCGTCGAAAGACGATCTTAGATGTTGGGTAGGACTCGTCATTGTCGCTACCTTACCCGGAGCCCGGCCGCAGTCGTCTCTGCGCCTATTTCTGTCAACAACATCTGATGAGCCGGCTCTGGGGTAGAAAGATTTGTGAACCTCTACGCGTTGGGGACGGCGAGTACCGAACAAAATTTAAAGTTTAGCTGTATGAGCTTTACGCAGATGCCGACGGATGAACGAAGATGCTCCGAACAAAAAGGTACGAGGTGTGCTCAAAAAGTATCGCGAATTTTGAATTTTCGCTGGTTACGTATATTCGAACTTCGAATTTTTTGTGGCGTTATGTTGGTACTCATGTCTCTCACTTATGCCGACAAGCTCGGCCATTTTGAATGTTCAATTAATTGTTGACAGCTGCTTTGCTTGCACGTGTTTTGGATCGTCTTCGATTTTTACCTATTCAAAAAAATGGATCAAAGAACCTGTATCAAATTTTGTGTGAAAAACGAAATTAAGTGCGCGGATGCATTCCGAATGTTGACTGTGGCATACGGAGAAGCTACCTTGGACCGAAGCAACGTTTATCGGTGGTACAAAATGTTCTCAGAAGGCCGAGAAGATGTGAACGACGAAGAGCGTGCCGGACGCCCGAGCACTTCAACAACAAACGAAAAAATTAATGAAGTGGAGAAAATGGTATTGGCCAATCGACGAATCACCGTTAGAGAAGTTGCTGAGGACCTTAACATATCGATTGGCTCGTGCCATTCGATTTTTATCAATGATTTGGGCATGAGACGGGTCGCCGCGAAGTTCGTACCAAAATTGCTCAATTGTGACCAAAAACAGCATCGCATGAACATTGCTAATGAGATGTTAAACTCTGTCCGCGGCGACCCAAATTTGCTCCAGAGGGTCATAACTGGTGACGAATCGTGGGTTTATGGTTATGACGTGGAAACCAAAGCTCAATCATCTCAATGGAAGCTGCCGCACGAACCAAGACCGAAAAAAGCGCGCCAAGTTCGGTCGAATGTGAAAGTTTTGCTGCCAGAAACGTTTCTTTATCTTTTCCCCAAGTGCTGCCAGCCAGTTGCGGCTTTGTACTTTGGTGACAATCGCGGCTGCGTGAGCACCATAGTTGAGCATGTCATCAAACGTGATCCCTAAGATTTTTAGATATGTGACAGTCGGAAGCTTGATGCTGTCGACATAGACGTCTAATTCCATGTTCACCTGCGCTGTCCTCGTCGTAAGTAAGGTGGCCGAGGATTTAGTCGGTGACAGAGCCAGATTTCACACAGCGAAAACCGGAGAAGGACGGAAGGTATGAATTGATTCTTCAGCATAGCTTATTTACGGAGGGTCTAGTAGCAAAAATCGTGCAATCATCGGCGTAAGAGACGATCGCGACACAGTTTGGTGCGAACGGAAGCTTCGATATGTAATAATTAAATAAATAAGCACCCCTTGCTTACTTATATCTTTTTGATCGTTCGCCCCTGAATTCCACATATGATTGCCGACCACTCAGATAATTGGCGGTCCAACGCTTTAGATAGGGGAAGAGTTGACTCTTTTACCGTGCGTTTTAACTGAATATTTACACAAAAATTTATAGTTGGAGTTACAAAAACGTTTAATTGTGAATATTGAATAAAAATAAAGGTGCTAATGGCCTTAAAACTCGCGATTTAAATGCGAATTTCCCTGGTGGTGAATTACCTACGCCGCGAATTGATGGTTTACTGTTTCCCACTATTCGTCGCGTTGAACCTTCTTACAGTTATATGTTCTTTGGATGTACTTTTTTAGTGGTATCCTAATGGAAGTGTACACTGTCTTAGGACTATGATTATGCCCCCATATTTTTATACTTACATTTTATTCATTAAAGTTAAATTGTTGGTTTCTTCAAAATAGTCCAGCTCACTTAAATCTTAATATTTTTGTAATTATTTAACAGGTTTTTAAAGCATAATAAATTTTATGACTTCGATGATGAGGTACCACAATATGTATAATATTTATATTTTATTTTTGTTGAATTTTAATTTAAAGAATATGGGAATTGAGATAGTCCGACGTGCTCTTCGAATGCCTTGTATGACTATCGCTAAAAACGCTGGTGTTGACGGTGCAATGGTCGTAGCTAAGGTTGAGACTAAAGATGGCGATTTTGGTTATGATGCACTTAAGGCTGAATATGGAAACTTGATCGAGAAGGGTATTATTGACCCAACAAAGGTGAGATATATAGAGATCTGTTTGAAAATCCCTTTTATAAATTTCCGATTTCAGGTCGTTCGCACGGCTATTACAGATGCATCTGGAGTCGCTTCACTTCTAACTACAGCTGAAGCCGTCGTTACTGAGATACCTAAAGAAGATTCTTCCTCTGGTCTAGGTGGTATGGGAGGCATGGGCGGTATGGGAGGAATGGGCGGGATGATGTAAGACGCAAACTATTTGTTATTATCCTTTGTTAAATTAGTTAAAACTTTACATGTTATATATGTAAAATATTGAGAAACATTCACTAGATTTAAACACTTACATAAATTAGTTCCATAGAATTTAAAAATGTATGAGCAGCCGACGTAATATGAGAACGGCTTTACTAAGTTGGAAATGAAGCATGGCATGTTTGTAATAAAAAATACTTGATACTGTATCCAGCTGTTACACCGCGCTAATAACATAAAAATAAAGCTTTGAATTCTATGCATTTAGCTCAAAATAAACTTATATTTATGTGTCGGCAGTTGTTGTTGTTGTTGGTGTAACGACAAAAACACTACCCGAAGGTTTTGGGGAGTGTTGTCGAAAGTGACAGTCCTTTGCGGGATATGAACTCGATACAGTCCGGTACTTGCTTGCGGTACTATCCGACTGTCTTGGTAGCGATTTGGTATGACCAATGGAACCTTCTAGGTTATGTTACCCCATCTTCCGTAAGGAAGGAGAAGATGGGTAATGAGAGGTGAGAGGTATTATATCCGTAGATCAGCCATCGAGTTGCACGTCATCACCTTTGTGCATATTAGTCGCCTCTTACAACCGGTGTGCCTACCTCGGGCATATTCTAAACCCCTAACCCGCAGGTGAGGTCGGCAGTCGGTTTTTAAAAGAATGATGAAATGGGTTGAATTTGATCAGAGATTAAAAAAAAAATTATATATGTATCAGTTGACAGGAATCGAACCGAAGCGTCCCGCATTAGACCCGAGTGCTATACCCACTGAGCTACGGCGCTCACATAAATGTTGGGAGAAAAGTATACGTTTGTATTCTGAATACATTAGTTGCTGTGCATACGCCGTTTTCAGTTAAGTTTTACATTTAAACCGACAAATTAAAAGTTGGTTTGGAATTTCCCAAAACTAAAGTTATAAAAAAAAGCTGAAACCAATGAAAAGTTCAAAAATTAGGTTCAAGTGAAATGAAATTTAATTGATTCCACTTGCTTTTCTAATATACCTGAAGTATATAGCTTTTGTATGAGACTTAATCAAAAAACTTACTTATTAGGCTGTCGCATAATTAGAAACGTCTTCTTTTTATGCTAAAAAAACTACTTTTTTTATTAATATTATTTCATATTTTGTTACAAAACCATTATTTCTAATCGCTGCTTTACAACTTCCAGTCATTGACTCGACCAATTTTGCGCCGACATCATTCGGAATACTCTCCCACTCCCCCTGCGCCTTTGTCATCAAATCAGCGAAATTTCCAGTTTTGTGCAATCAGACTTTTCTTTTCAAGTGCTCCCACAGATTCTCGCTGGATTTAGGTCCGGACTGCCCGAAGTCCAGTAGACAAATCTAACCATGTCTGCCTCCATCCACCGTTTTGTTGAGTTGTTTTGTTGTTTTTTTAGCTACAAAACGACTCTCCGATGGTTTTGGGATAAGCAAGTTGTTGATGTATGAGCGATGCTTCGCCCTGTCACTTTCCTTACCTGGCATTGTCATCAAGCTCTTCTAACGGTCATGGCGTGCAACTCGATGGTGGATCTTTATTTATTTATTTATTTGCTTATGTCTAAATACAACAGACACTTAAAAATAATTAAATTAATTATAACTTAAGAAGTAAGTTTTTAATCTAAATTGCAAGAGTGATTTACTATAAGTTAGATCTAAAAAATTTGAGAAAAAGTTGTATTCTAAAAGAGTTCAACTCAATGGGGCATTAGCACCATAGACTGTTCCATGAACTCCAACACGAAAGACTTCAAAATTTCTTAAATTTCTACAAGCCACATTAAAATGTATTCGTTGAAGAAGACATGGGCAATCTATCTTTCCAGAGATGAGATCAAAGATAAAAGAGATTGATAAGAGCGCTCTCCTATCTAATAATAATGGCAAACATATTAAACGACATCGTGCTATGTAAGATGGAATCGGTTCAGAAAAGTTTAAGGAACGCAGAGCAAAACGAATAAAGTACTTTTGGACTCTTTCTAAAGGATTTATATGCACTGCATGGTATGGTCTCCATATATAAGCTGCGTATTCAATCTTGGATCGTACAAAAGCAGAATAAAGAACTTTATAAGTGTATGGGTCTGAGAAGTGAGAAGAGTGACGTTTAACGAAAGCAAGTGTACCAAGGGAACTACCCTACCAACCATACGCAGATAAAAAAGTCGATAAAACATAGGTCGCGCTATCCACAAATGCAGATAAAAAAATGGATAGTTTTGTATGGGCGGCGTGCAGATATTATCCACTTTCCCCATGTACATTTCGTGTACGTGTGACCTTGCATCACCCTCGCACACATTCATAAACGCCGTAAGAAAAAATATATCTACGCCGTTCTAAGTAAGAAAATTTTCCAAAACAAAGGGTTGCAATTTTCACAGGGTTGCCAGATCTGAAACATGGTATGCCCAAAAAATACCCAAAAGAAAGGCAAAAAGCCCAAAAAATCGCCTAAATTGTGAAATAAATATCCAAATAATTCAAAACAACTTCGGTTTTTAAACCTGTTTTAATCAAAATAAGGATACATATTTGAATAAAAACAATATAAAATTATTTTAAAGTTATTATATGTAAATAAATACAAAATTAGCTATTTTTACTGAATTTACAAAATACATGGCATTCGTTCTGATCACATAAGTGTTTACAAAATTGAAAATATTTACAGTAAATTATTTAGCGATTTTAACGCAATTAGCATCAAATGAAAGGTAATTTAATTACTAAACAACTATTTGATTTTAAGTTATATTTACAGAAAAAATTTATCTTTCTTACACTTTAAAAAAAGTCCATGGATTTTTTTCTTACTACACATATATGTTTACAAAATTCACAAAATTTACAATCAATTATTTTGCGATTTTAACGCAATTAGCATCAAATGAAAGGTAATTTAATAACCTTTCTTTTGATGCTAAACAACTTTTGAATTTTAAGTTATATTTACAGAAAAAATGTATCTTTCTTACACTTTAAAAAAAGTCCATGGATTTTTTTCTTACTACACATATATGTTTACAAAATTCACAAAATTTACAATCAATTATTTTGCGATTTTAACGCAATTAGCATCAAATGAAAGGTAATTTAATAACCTATCTTTCGATGCTAAACAACTATTGCATTTTAAGTTATTTTTACAGAAAAAACTTATCTTTCTTACACTTAAAAAAAGTCCATGGATTTTTTTCTACTACACATATGTGTTTACAAAATTCACAAAATTTACAATCAATTAATGCTACACATATTATTAATATTTACAAAAGACATATTTTTAAATACATATATAAATATGAAAAGCAGCACCTTACACTCTCTCAGTAATACGCCTTGGGCCAGTACCTCACTACGTTCGGGCATCTGAAATTAATTAATAATTAAATTTTTAATTGACATTAATTAATTAAGAAATTAGCTGCAATTAAATCAATTCCTTAGATTAAGTTAGTTGTAACTTTTAACAAATTAGATTCAAAATTGTTAATTTTAGAAGTTGCAACTAACAAGTAATTGTTAATTTTTTAATTATAAATTGTTTAAACAATTACAATTTGCCCAACACTCCCTACAAACAAACGATTGTTCCGGCAATATGGGATTTGGCTAGATATCATTTACTTAACAAGGTAAAAACAAATTGCTTAAGTTTGCATCATCGTACATAAGGACTGAACACTTAAAACCGTGATGCATATTCATGAAAGGTATAAAGCCTTCGACACAGCCGAAGACATCGCTTTCTTTACAAGTTTTGGTAATTGTTTCCTTAAGTAAAATGTCGGGAGGGGTATCAAAAGACGCGTTTTGACCTCGGTAACAATAATCGGGAAGCGGATTTTCCAGTTTTTGTTTCAGTGAAGAGATCTTTGCAATCAAAGTTGAAAATTTTCTGTCATTTTCATGTGGTTGTTGTAATCACAGATAAGGGTGTACCGAAAAGTGCAAAAAGTGTGTTCTGCGCAGAAATACTGTGGACCGCGTAACCGGCGTTGGACCGGCTAAGGGATATATTTTTGAAGCGAGGCCGAAGGCCGCCTACGCAGAAAGGTTCTGCACATAAATACCTTGGATCAAGCCCCTATTTTGGATCGGACCTGGGTAATTTTTGAGAATAACTTTTCACTGAAACAAAAAATTTAAAATCCGCTTCCAGATTATTGTTACCGAGGTCAAAACGCGTCTTTTGATACCTCTCCTGATATTTTTGGACGTGTTTTAGCAGCTGTCTCCTAAAGGAAACAATTACCATATTCTTATCAATTATTTGTTCCCTATTTTTTAATGACCGCCTTGGCCACAACTATAATCAACAAATGCGCAAGCGCATGTACATTTGTATATTGTGGTGACACCATAAATATATCCTGATCTTGGTCAGGTACACTACACTAAACTCACTTTGGCCACAACCATAGCAAACAAATGTACAAGCGCTTGTACAATTGCATATTGTGGTGACACCATAATATTTTCCTGATCTTGGTCAGGTACACTAAACACACTTTGGCTAAAACCATAATCAACAAATGCACAAGCGCATGTACATTTGTATATTATGGTGACACTATAACATTTTCCTGATCTTGGCCAGGTACACTACACTGAACTCACTTTGGCTACAGCCATAGCAAACAAATGTACAAGCGCTTGTACAATTGCATATTATGGTGACACCATAATTTACCCCTGATCTTGGTCCGGTACACTAAACTAAACACACTTTGGCCACAACTATAATCAACAAATGTACATGCGCATTTACATAGTACATAGTAAAAATATAATTTAAATGCGTAGCAAAGCTAAATTTGCAGTCAAAAAACACGCCTAAATCTTTGATTTCGTTAACTTCAGAAATGCACGAGTGTGCTAAGAAGTAACGAGTCTCAAAAGGCTTGATCATCTTAGAATAAGTCACTTTACGGCACTTATCAATTTTAAGATAAAGCCTATTGGTAACGCAGTAGTTAGAAAAATTATTAAGTTCACCTTGCAGCACGGAAGAGTCATATGGCCCGTTTATCACCGAATATATCTTAAGATCTTCTGCGTATAAAAGAAAATTAGCCGATTTGAAACACGATGAAATGTCATTAATAAACAGCACAAATAATAAGGGACCTAAAATGCTACCTTGTGGTACCCCAGAGCTGGAAACAAATGGCTTCGAAAACTCGCCATCTATAGCAATCATGCAGCTCCTGTTAAACAAGTACGATTTGATCCACTGCAGAAATCTGGAATGGAGCCCCATGCAAGAAAGTTTGAAAATAAGAATTTTGTGAGAAATTTTGTCAAACGCCTTCGAAAAGTCTGTATAAATCGTATCCATTTGTAGGCCATTACGAAAGCATGAATAGCAGTCCTCAGTAAACACAGAAAGGTTAGAAACCGTCGATCTTGCAGGCACAAAACCATGCTGATTTGGGCAAATAAGATGTTTTACATTAAAGTAAAGTTTCTCCTGTACAATACATTCAAACAGTTTAGCAATCGATACATGTAGTTAGATACATCACATTTGTTGCCATTTTTATAAACAGGGGTCATAGATGTAATATTCCAGTCATCAATAAACAGTCCTGATGATAAGGACATGTTAAAGATTAGCGTGAGAGGTTTTACCAGTGACGAGCAATTTTTTAAAAGTCTCATGCATAGGCCATCAACATCAGTCCGAGAGGAATACTTGACTTTTATCAAACCCTCTATAACATCATTTTCAGAAAGTACCAAAGATCCCAGGGAAAAAGAAGAGCTTGCTATATCGTTGAGACTAAGACGTAAGGTAGCAAAATCATTGTCAGACAAATCCTCATCCAACTCAAAACTGGATGAAAAAAGTCCGCAAATAAATCAGCAGCCTCACCAATAGAAGATACGGACATATTATAAACAGTTTTTGGAATACTCAATACAGATAAAATTAAACACACCAGCCAGCAGGAGAACGGTTAAGAGAGCGGAAAAGGACTTTCTATGGAATGAAATACGTAACCTATATGCTATATGGACCGGATAGACGCTGAAGTAAAGAACGAGCAACAAAAATACAGGACATTGAACAAGAAATTAGACAAAATATCAGGAAAACACGAGCATAACGGCCAACAAACACATACGTTTCACGATAGGTTCGTGAACCTGACCACAGTGGACATCAACAGCGAAGAAACGAAACTTCTGGAGAAGGGATTAAAACACAACATAGTAGACAACAAGGCTAGAAAACGGAGCAAGCGATAGTGGAACAAGAACACGCAAGACACATGTGTAGGGAGAAGAAAACTTAATTAAAGTAATGAAATGCCGCATAATCAGCGAGGATCCCACCGATAAATACCAGATGGAAATCAAAAGGGCCATTAAGAATGCCACAAAAATAATAGACGATAGGACGGGACATACTCTGACACAAATGAACCCATCAGCTCCCCCACTAATAGCGCTACCAAAAATTCATAAGCAGGACACGCCAATGCGACCAATAATAAATTTCAAATCAGTGCCGGGTTATAAACTTTCAAAAATAAAGACGATACTGAATGACACGCTTGAACTCGACCATGAACATACAATAAAGAATACAAACGAACTAATAGAAAGACTTGAAACCGTCAAACTCACACAGAACAGAGCACAATCGTCTCATTTGACATAAAAGACTTATATCCCTCCATACCGCTTCCAGAGACATTAGACATAGTAAACAAAACACTACGAGACAAAACCAAAGATATGATCAGAACAGCACAAATCACAAACACACTAAGAACAACTTTACAGCAAAACTACTTCAAGTCAAACAATAAAATATATAGGCAAACAAACGGACTAGGAATGGGAAACCCAACGTCATCAATTCTCATGGAGGCATTCATACAGAACTTGGAAACAAAATATATGCAAGAACTAAAAAACGAACTAGGAGTGACATTTTACGCAAGGTACGTCGAGGACATCATCTGCATACTGAACAATAACAATGAAGAACGAATACTAGAATTCCTAAACAGACAACATGAAAACATAAAATTTACTATGGAGACCGAGAAAGAAGGAGAACTGAACTACATGGACCTAACAATAAGAATTGACAGAACTACAAACAAGTTTAAATACGACATCTACAGGAAACCAACAACTACAGACACCATAATTCATTCTACGTCAAACCATCCTCAACAGCACAAGAATGCGGCATTAAGGCACCTAGTGGACAGACTTCAAAGAACACCCCTCACTCAGGAATCATACAAGAAAGAACTAACCACCATATACAACATAGCCACGAGCAACGGATACAAAAAATGCCTAATAGACAAACTCCGAAAAACCATGGATCACAAAAAAGACACATCGCAGAAGAAAAATCCAAGATGTAGACTACAATGACATACACTGGAAAAACGACACACAAATTGGCAAACTTCTTCAAGAAACACGATATCAACACAGCGTTCAGAACATCGAACAACTTAGGACAAAAACTAAGAACCAACACTAACTCGGAAGAACCCTTCAGGAAGCAAGGAATATACAAGCTTAGCTGCGAATGCCAGCACAGCTATATAGGGCAAAAATAAGTACACGATTCCGGGAGCACATCAGGGACTACAACAGAAAAACACGGAAACCCACTATCACAACAGAGTCAAACTATGCAAATCACATGTTCAAAAACAAATGCACCCCGACCAACATCAAAAACACAGCCAGAATACTTCACGTACAAAGAAAAGGGCGGCGCTTAAATGTGCTAGAAAACATGGAAATATACAAACTTAAGACATTTGACGGGAGAGTAATTAACGAACAAACAAACACTATTTCTGACGCAATATTTGAACCGCTAAAACTAATTTACAGAGGACCAAACAACACCAAAGGTACAATAACAAAACGAGTAACAATAAACGAGCACACACACAAAACAAATCAGAAAACAAAAATCACTGACTTCTACATTACTAACGAGCGTCAAAACCCACCCTTAAATATACACTTAACATTACCTAACGTAACATCCTCAAACTAATTACCTGATCTAAAACCACAACTAATGACTTCTACATGACTAACGAGCGTCAAAACCCACCCTTAAGTATACACTTAACATTACCTGACCTAACATCCTCAAACTAATTATCTGATATAACACCACAACTAATAAACGAGCGTTAAAAACAACCCTCATTGCAGGTACCCGTTCGGATACGTTCGTAAGACACGACTCATATACACGAATACTAACACTACCTGATACAGCATCCAGACTATAAATACATGACAACGGATAGACACAGATCAGAACGAAATCAAGCACTGAAGATGGCGGTTCGCCGAAACCGGTTTGTTACAAAACCAAAATTGACAAGGGATGACGAAAATTCGTTCCAATATAAAACTCGATACATTCTTCTTTGACTTAATATAGGCCCATGAACTTTTTAGGATTCGATTTTATATTTCTCTCGAAATTATTAATATATTTTTCATATAGACTCTTATTCAAGTCGTTGAATTTTGTCCTGTAGGATATAAATAACTCGTAAAAATCAAATCTGTTAGTAATTTTAAACTTATTTCTCAAAGTTTTTAGATGTTTAAGCTCAGATGTATACCAAGGAAGCTTATATGCTTTTTTCTTAAAAGTAGGAACAAGTTTATTACAAATATCAGATAATGAATTTTTAAATATATTAAACCAAGTTGTAACTTCATTATTTATAAAACGAGAATCCCAGTCGATCTCACTTAACCCTACATCCAAAGCATTAAAATCGCACCGATCAAAATTTAATGATGGCTTAGAAGTAGAAAAGGAGGTATTGAAGAATTCTAGGAATTCCACTTCCAGTAAAGTTGGAGTGTGATGCAAATTAGGCGGCGATATAGAAGTTGCAGCTTGCGACAGCAAAAAGTTCAAATCTACTGATATGATGCCTCTCACCTCTCATTACCCATCTTTTCCTTCCTTACGAAAGGACGGATGACATGACCTAAAAGGTTGCACTGGTCATACCAAATCGCTCTCGCGACAGTCGGGCTTGTACGGCAAGGGAGTGTACCGGGTTCATATCGGCAAAACCTTCGGGGAGTGTTTTTGTCGCTACTCAAACAAACCAACAAACAAACGGAAGTCCCAGAAACCTTGCGGCTTCAAAACGGTTGGACCACAGTAAACTTGGTGTTAGAAGAGTCGGCTCATATGAGCAAATGAATACATGGTTCCTGGCATGGGGAGACACGCCACTGCCGGGCAGACATTTGGCAAGTCAGGGTTCAGTCTGAATAGGTAAGAGTGTAATCTGTTTCAATATCCAGAACGAAGCTGGGCCATCTTGACTCTTGTGTCCCTATGCATTTCTCGTTCTTCTTCAGGTGGAGATTGTGCCTGAATGACGGCATTCACTGGGTGAGAGTTGACAAATGACGGCGAAAATATGATCTCATCATGCTTACGGATACCACATTACCTTGCAAGTGCACCCAGTACAGTCCTGCCAGCGATGCCAGGCCTTAGTAGCGGCACCACCTTTGCCTGTCTGAAATGACAAAGGTGGTCATGAACAGATTGAAGACAGTCTAGTCTATCTAGAAAGATGGGTAATGAGAGGCATCATATCCGTAGATCAACCATCAGTTGCACGTCATTACCTTTGCGCATATAAGTAGCCTCTTACGACCGGTATGCTTACCTCGGGCACATTTTAAACCCCTAATCCGCAGGGGTGCCGAATGGCCGGCTGAACCTCTGTGGTGGTGATGGCAATGGGCGGTTGACGAGTTTTTCGTTTGTGCGCGCCGAAGGCGATGGATATTTTGTCGTTAGCTAACACCAGCAGAGAGGCTACGGAACCTTAGTTGCTCCTTCCATTTGGCGTGTTTTTGTTGATCAACTAGCCGTTTGATTTCCGCATTGAGATCCTGAATTTGGGGATCCGTAAGGTCTAGGCGTCGCACATGGTCACGTTCATTTGCCAGGTCCGCTGCCTCTACGGAGAAATGCGGGCGCATTTCCTTGATCTGCCTGACGGAATGTATTGATTTGAGGCTGAACCTATGACCATCCGAAACGCTCTTCCCCCTTCTCGTAAGTCAGACGGGGTGGGAAGAGAAGCGAAGGAGCTCTCAGTGAAGTTAAGAAAACCAATGCAGTCAGCTTTGTTGAAATTAGTGAAAGTACGATTATCAGAGGTGACAAAGTCGGTAAATGATCTGATGCAAGAGCCAACCGTTTATAAGACCAGCGCTGACGATGGTAAGGTCTGGCGAGCTTGAACAATTTACCGCGACTTTCGTTGGGGCATCCCCGTTTACCGTGAAGAACGTCGAATCATCTATTTGTTCAGCCGACTCCTGTTCCCTTATAAACCTGTAAGCTTGAGTGCCAAAGGTCATGGTGTGCATTAAAGTATCCGAGGATTATATTGTCAGGGCGTTATTCACGCGGACAACAGGTGATAGGAGCTATATAAATGTTAATTATTTCAAGACCGACATCGCCTGACCGGACAACCATGCCTTGACGTTCTAAGGTGTTGTCCCTCGGGTCGGCATCAGACTCAAATAGACGGTATTGCACAGATTGGTGAGTGATGAAGGCAAGTCCGCCCCCCAAGTCGTCTCGCGCGGTCACGCCGATGGATGGTACACCCGTCACCCTTCCGACGATCTAATCGGCCACCGAGCTTTGTCTCCTGTAACGCAGAAATCTTAATGTTGTTATTAACAGTGCTCAGCCCTGCCAAGTCTAAGGAAACGCGCAGTGTCAACAGTGTTGGACTAGAGTGATATTGGTGTTAGAAGAGTAGGTTCAATTGAACAGGAAAAGAGAGTTTTAGTATCTTGAGAGGACATACCACATGGAGGACAAGTATTTGCTATGGTGGGGCTCAGTCCGGACAAGTGAGAGTCTAACCTATCACAGTATCTAGAACAAGGTTGTGATAGCATGATTCTAGTATTCCTCGGAAGTACGCGCTCATCTTCAGTTCTTTTAGGTGGTTGGATGTCAACAACAGGATTCACAGACCGAGATCTGAGGGGTCTACCCAATCGGTGTGGAGGTCGTTTAGAGCCTGCCTTTGGTTACGCAGATCAAATGGCAAGGTAACGTGGTGCCAGATCTCATCATAGTGCTTACGGAGATGTTTCCTTATGTCGGCGGAGCTTCATCTAATGGATGATGGTTTGTGGCAGTTCAGTAGAAACGTATCTGCCCAAGAGTTCCGCATGCTAACGAACATTAAGCATATTAGCCTCTTGATGTAGGTTAGAATCAGATGACATAAGCAGACATCCTGTGATAGTTCTAATGGCGGTGTTTTGGCAGTCTTGCAAATTCTTCCTGTTGGTCTCCACAAGGTTGGGCGATTAATGGCATGTAGCAAGCAATGTTTCTTTATATTTTCCCTAAATACTTCCGGCCAGTGATTTGAAGATCTTATTGCGGCTTTGTACCTTTGAGGCTGTTGCGGTGGCATGACTATCGAAGGTGAAGCCGTTGTCAAACGTCACACCCAAGATTTTGGGGTGGTTGACAGTAGGTAGAGGTGCTCCATCTACGACGACGTTTAACTCTTGCATAAGTGGCTGTTGGGGCGAGGCAAGGTGTCGATTGGCATGCTGGCGAGCCCCGCTAGATCGGTCTCGTCCTGTCAGTTAAAGTCTGCCCACACTCTTCAACATAACTTGCGTTGCAGCGTCCCCAAAACCTGAGGCGAGTCCGTCTGTACATTATTCTAACATAGTCCATGTCTACGAAGTCAAGTCTGTGCAACCTATTTCCGCTCTCGTTGCGCTAGTGGAACACCCACCCTAATCTAAATAAATTTAGCAACGCATTCTTTTGTTTTCTACTTCACGAAATAAGCATTACAAAAGCAAGAAATTTACGATATCTTAAGTCCTAATATTTTTATTTATGTAACAAACTTATGTTTCTAGGTAAATAATAAAAAAATTTAAGGTTTAATTTTAGGTAAAAAACTAAGAAAAATAAGTTTAATTTTTAATTATGAAAATCCAACTGTATCTTCATTCACCAATTCTTTTCTCCCCTTTTTTCTCTAAATTTACACAAAAAAAAGAATAAAAAAAGATAATATCCTTGCTTTTATTTTGCTCGCTACTGTCGTGAAAACCCTATTCCTTTATAGAGTGGGTAACGTAACAATGGATAATGTAAACAAAAATGTATGTAAGTCGACGTGTTGTAATAACTTAAGCTATTATTATTATTAGTTATTATAAGCTATAGCTAATAACTAGCTCTTCGAATAATTTATAATTTTATTCGAATAGTTGTATTGAACTATTGAATGGAATACGAATAATTACCTACTATTTACGTGCATAAATATGTATGTGTATATACGTTAGTAGAAATATTTCAAATACTTCTACATAATAATATGTGCTAGATTTTAAAGCAAGAGATTTCGGGTGCAAAATTCAGTGTATTCATCGCTTGAACACATTAGCATGTTGCGCTTTATGTTTTTGTTAGGTTTTTTTTATGGCAGGATCGAAATCCATTGTAGGCATACACATATACTGTTTATTATGGCAGGCAAAGAGAAACAATAGTATGATTTTACTTTAAACACAGCATCGAATTCAGTTGCAGAAAGTGCACCAACAGTTATGGATATCCTTCTTGGAGGAGGTTACGTTCTAGATGATCATGATGAATTTCTAAAATATATCTTGGAGTTGTTAAATAAACCACAATTTGGAGGCGAGAGTTTAGTGGATGGACCATTAAAAGGCATATCGAATCCTGGTACTACTAGCCAAGAAATATCTAGCAAATTCCAGCCACTTCAGCACGCTCTAAAAGAGCTTTATCTAGTGCTGGAAATATTCATGCCTATTACGGTAATCGGCGAATTCCACTCCCGCGAATGCCATCCGATTCGCAATCCACTCGCTTTGGCGAAGTTTACGCTATGACCATAACCGTCGGACACCTGCTTTACCGACTCACGCAGCGGATTATGTCAAACGACTGCACTGTCAGTTATGATTCATTTATGTTTGGAAAAAAATTAATTTGAGGAAAAAGTGAAGCGGAAAATAATACAGCCGGCAAAGGTTCGTTAGGCAGTTTCGGTTAAATAAAAACGCATAAATGCACATTTTAGGACTAGTTTGCAGTAAAATGCCCCTAGTGATTATATCGAGAGCAGTCAACAAAACTGGCGGCCGCCGTGGTGTGAAGGTAGTGTTGCCGGCCTACCTCACCGAAGGTCCATGGTTCGAGCCCTGGTACAGGTAACATCAAAAGTGATTTGAAAAAAAAAGTTTTTCAAAACGGGGTCGCCCCTCGGCAGTGGTTTGGCAAACTCTCCGAGTGTATTTCTGCCATGACAGGCTTCTCAGCAAAAATTCGTCTCATTTGTAGATGCCGTTCGGAGTCGGCAAAAAACTGTAGGTCCCACCAATTTGTAGGGAAAATTAAAATCGGCACACCACAAATTGGAAGAGAAGCTTGGCGCAAAAATCTCTTAGGAGGTTTATGATGATATACCTGTTGTATATCGCGCCATAGAGAGAGAGTCAACAAAACCTGTATTTATGCCTTCGAGTCTTAGCTGAAGGAAGTTACCAAAACGCAGTACCCCCTGCGGGTTAGGGGTTTAGAATACCCGAGGTAGGTATTATATAATAATAATATGAGTTTATATTATTTGTTATCACATTATTTAATTAATTATGATTTGTTATATTTATCTTTAATTTTATCTTTTTTAGTAAAAATACCTATATTTTTGGTCGTAAGAGGCGACTAATATGCACAAAGGTAATGACGTGCAACTCGATGGTTGATCTACGGATATGATGACTCTCACGTCTCATTACCCATCTTATCCTTCCTTACGGAAGGTGTGACATGACCTAGAAGGTTTCACTGGTCAGAAATCGCTACCACGACAGTCGGGCAGTACAGCAAGGGAGTACCTACGCTCCGGCTTCAAATCCGGCCAAGGACTGTTATTTCGACAACACTCCGCAAAACCTTCGGGGAGGGTTTTTGTCGTGACCACAACAACAACCAAAACGCAGTTGGCAAAGACTACATGCTTGGAATGGTAACCACCAGTTTCAAAAGTATTTTCCCCAACTTCTTGGTGTAATGGAATGTGAATTGTGTAAAAAATGGATAAATATAAGGATGGGTGACGTTGAAAAAATGGAATCTCGTAGTTACTTTTCAATAAGCACATTAGAATAGCAAAACCTTCAAGAGCAAATTCTCATCTACATTCTACAAAAGGATTTTGTTGGTGGTCCCAAACCATTCAAATCTGTGCTCACGTTTGTCCAATAAACGTCTAATAGCTGTTTGGATAATTTCGTTCAAAAACAAATAATTTGCCTAATTTATTTAATCTAAATTTATTTTAATTTACAATTTTAAAAAAATGTATGTCGAATCCGCATCAGATATTCAGCGGATCGCAGTTAGAACAAATGACAGCTCTTGCGATTCGATTGCGGTTATGAAAGTGCAGTGAATCCACGAACTGCTTTCTCCAAGTATTTCTATTCGCAGACTGCGTTGCCGATCGGTTATGAGAATAGCAGTTCTTCTCAATTCGATTTGCATTCCCTGCGAAAGGCATCCGCCGGATACCGTAATAGGCATGATTGTTTAATCCTCAAGAAGCAAATTAAACACCTACTTTGTTTCGACTTTAGTGTTTGTACAAGAAAAAAGAGAAAGAATAATTACACATAATCTTGTATTTGAGTAAACTAGTGTAATACTAAAATGTGTAATTTAAATAAATTTCATTAAATTTTATAAGCAAATAAAAAGGTACTGGGTATTCAGATTTTTATAACAATTTTAGTTCTGTTAAAAATTGCACCAATTGCAAATCGTGATAACGAAGAAGTTTCAGCGTAGAATTGCCAGTCAACAATGTGTGGAGGTATTGTCGTTAAACACATTTTTGTATAAGTGCATAAATTTGCATCTCCACATATAGCATGCAAGTTAACACCCAGCTTCAATAGGTCGCCTAACGGCGACGGGGTCTAAAGAGAAGTTGGGCACTTCGAAACATGTCATCCCATACCATCGCTGTGCATAACGTTGTAATTTTTCCTCTAATATCAAATAACAGACAAACATAATAATTCGAGCTTTGCTCCAACAACAATCACCATAACTATAATTGTTACAGGTACAGTGCGGGTGCATAACAAATAACACGGAAGTGTTGATATGCAAAAAAAAAAAAAAAAAGAAAGCTCTTCTGTATCTAAAACTGTTCTATGAACGCGCCGATAAATAGTCCACTTTCCTTGAGATGACATATAAAATATACGTACCAAAGAATGTATAAAAGGAATAAGCAAATGGCACAATAGAGGAAAAATGCATCGTGACGCTACAGGGCATCATACACACAAAAACAAATTGTGTAAGTTTACGCCTATTAAGCTAGGCAACTATTTGCCTACTATAATAGGCGCAGTTTTACACACAGAAAGTGTACGTTGAAAATTAAACACTTTGAGTGTACGAAGCTTAAACATTAAATGTGTAGACATGCATAAACTTACGCATTATCTGTTTAAAAGCTTAAGCACAGAAGGTGTAAACATACACAAAATTACCCATTGATGTGTAATTTTCAACATTAACCCTACAATCCTCCCGCACAATAAATGAACAATTTTCTTTCCTAAAGTTCAATTGAATCTGCAATTTAGAAAAGGGCATATCTCGAAATTTTTACGAATATGTATTTTTTATGGGTAGGTATGCGTTCAAAATGCTTTCCGCTACCCATTATAATAAAAAACATTTCTTTGTTATTAGTTCCATTGTCAATGCTATAACAAAGATATGTGTTTTAAATTATAATGGACCGAGGAAATCACTTTTAACACATGTCAATAAAAAAAACATATTCATCCAAATTCCGTGATATGCCCCTTTCCGAAATTGCAGATTCAATTCAATTAAGATCCACTAAATAGGACTTTTAAAAAAACTATTGTAAACCTTAATTTCGCTTTGCTTTCATTTTTCTAAATGTTATCAAAACTTCTTTAAGCTTTTATAATTGTTTGTGAAAATCTGTTATTCAGAGGATTTTTTGGATAGTTCAACTTTAGATTAGAAAATTAAAAAATTTGATTGTTTCTTGTTCGGCATATTTAAATGAATGGACGTCGATATATATGACGATTGAGTAGAAATAGCAAAAACGTATCAAGGTAGGATTAAATTATTTACTCACATACATTAAATTGAAGTTTTTCCCAGCACCCATACGAGTTGAAATAAACGAGCATTGTATTTTGTTGTCACGTGTTTAATAAAAAAGTAATGGAGTTTGTTTACAAGGTGGTTTTCTTATAGTTCAGATAAATTATTTTGCTTTGATTAGCCCGATATGAAATGAATACGCTTTGCCAGCAAAAGCTACATATATGAATTATTCGAAAATCGTCAGCTTACAAATTAAAGTATTTAGTTTTTATACATACGAGTACACATACGGAATGAAGTATTGTCAAAAATATTAGTTTTAACAAAATTACATACATTCTTTGGTACATATATTTTATATGTCAACTCAAGGAAAGTGGAATATTTTTAGGCGCGTTCATAGAACAGTTTTAGATACAGAAGGGCTTTTTTGCATATCAACACTTCCGTGTTATTTGTTATGCACCCGCACTGTACCTGTAACAATTATAGTTATGGTGATTGTTGTTGGAGCAAAGCTCGAATTTTTATGTTTGTTTGTTAATTGATATTAGAGGAAAATTTACAACGTTATGCACAGCGATGGTATGGGATGACATGTTTCGAAGTGCCCAGCTTCTCATCAGACCCCTTCTCGGACACTGAGATACGAACCCAAGTGTCTGCACCAAGGCCGCTGTTAGAGTACTCTAAGACCTAAGCTATGATGCCCTGTAGCGTCACGATGCATTTTTCCTCTAATGTGCCATTTGCTTATTCCCCCCATACATTCTTTGGTACATATATTTTATATGTCAACTCAAGGAAAGTGGAATATTTTTAGGCGCGTTCATAGAACAGTTTTAGATACAGAAGGGCTTTTTTGCATATCAACACTTCCGTGTTATTTGTTATGCACCCGCACTGTACCTGTAACAATTATAGTTATGGTGATTGTTGTTGGAGCAAAGCTCGAATTTTTATGTTTGTTTGTTAATTGATATTAGAGGAAAATTTACAACGTTATGCACAGCGATGGTATGGGATGACATGTTTCGAAGTGCCCAGCTTCTCATCAGACCCCTTCTCGGACACTGAGATACGAACCCAAGTGTCTGCACCAAGGCCGCTGTTAGAGTACTCTAAGACCTAAGCTATGATGCCCTGTAGCGTCACGATGCATTTTTCCTCTAATGTGCCATTTGCTTATTCCCCCCATACATTCTTTGGTACATATATTTTATATGTCAACTCAAGGAAAGTGGAATATTTTTAGGCGCGTTCATAGAACAGTTTTAGATACAGAAGGGCTTTTTTGCATATCAACACTTCCGTGTTATTTGTTATGCACCCGCACTGTACCTGTAACAATTATAGTTATGGTGATTGTTGTTGGAGCAAAGCTCAAATTTTTATGTTTGTTTGTTAATTGATATTAGAGGAAAAATTACAACGTTATGCACAGCGATGGTATGGGATGACATGTTTCGAAGTGCCCAGCTTCTCATCAGACCCCTTCTCGGACACTGAGCTACGAACCCAAGTGTCTGCACCAAAGCCGCTGTTAGAGTACTCTAACAACTAAGCTATGATGCCCTGTAGCGTCACGATGCATTTTTCCTCTAATGTGCCATTTGCTTATTCCTTTTATACATTCTTTGTACATATATTTTATATGTCAACTCAAGGAAAGTGGAATATTTTTAGGCGCGTTCATAGAACAGTTTTAGATACAGAAGGGCTTTTTTGCATATCAACACTTCCGTGTTATTTGTTATGCACCCGCACTGTACCTTTAACAATTATAGTTATGGTGATTGTTGTTGGAGCAAAGCTCAAATTTTTATGTTTGTTTGTTAATTGATATTAGAGGAAAAATTACAACGTTATGCACAGCGATGGTATGGGATGACATGTTTCGAAGTGCCCAGCTTCTCATCAGACCCCTTCTCGGACACTGAGCTACGAACCCAAGTGTCTGCACCAAAGCCGCTGTTAGAGTACTCTAACAACTAAGCTATGATGCCCTGTAGCGTCACGATGCATTTTTCCTCTAATGTGCCATTTGCTTATTCCTTTTATACATTCTTTGGTACTTATATTTTATATGTCAACTCAAGGAAAGTGGAATATTTTTAGGCGCGTTCATAATATAATATAATTTTATTAATGCCAAGATTGGTGAAAAATATTTGTGAATATTTGTTTCAGTAAAAAGTTACGTATTTGAACTATTCGAAATTCGACAGCTTAGAAATTAAGGTAGTATTTAGTTTTTGTAAATTGTTAATATTTTTTTATACCTCGAGAAGAAGAGGGGTAATGCTTATAAAAAAACGTACATAAATTCCATAGTTTGGGAAATTTCTTTGGAATAAAGTATATTGAAAGTAAAGTAAAAATTTATAATTTGTTGAATACTTCCTAAAACGTTGTAGTCATTACTTGTTGCAACTATATAAGTAACAATATTAACCTCGGAAAAGTCGTTTTCTGAAAAAAATTATAGACATTTACAGTTATGTATATACATATGTATATACGAAATATATCTTACCAAGAAATGCAATAACAGGTGCACATGTTGAAATTTTCGCTATCATGTCATTTTTGCTAGTTCCAAACTGAAATATAATTTTTAGAAATATATGTTATTTAAAATGCTATTTTTTTCAAAATTAACACTTATTAAAACCATATTTGTAATACTTCTATAATGCTAGAAAACACAAAGTACAATCACGAACATCAGAGTGCAGATGTATAGAAAATAAAGGGAGAGGTCCGTTAAGCGAATGTACCAAAAATGACAATTTCACTTGTTAAAATACATGAGCATATACACGTGTACAATACAATCTCAAAAATTTAGTTTCACTGTCTCCTTTGATTTCGATGTAAAAACACATTGTGGGTATATCGTGCTAGCAATATACGAGGTGTGTTCAAAAAGTATCGCGAATTTTGAACTTTCGGTGGTTACGTATATTCGAATTTCGAATTTTTTGTGGCGTTATGTTGGTACTCATGTCTCTCACTTATGCCGACAAGCTCGTCCATTTTGAATGTTCAGTTAATTGTTGACAGCTGCTTTGCTTGCACGTGTTTTGGATCGTCTCGATTTTTACGCGAAATTCGTACCAAAATTGCTCAATTGTGACCAAAAACAGCATCGCATGAACATTGCTAATGAGATGTTAAACTCTGTCCGCGACGACCCAAATTTGCTCCAGAGGGTCATAACTGGTGACGAATCGTGGGTTTATGGTTATGACGTGGAAAGCAAAGCTCAATGGAAGCTGCCGCACGAACCAAGACCGAAAAAAGCGCGCCAAGTTCGGTCGAATGTGAAAGTTTTGCTGACAGTTTTCTTCGATTGCAGGGGCGTGGTGCATCATGAGTTCTTGCCACAGGGAAGAACGGTCAATAAGGAATATTACCTGCAAGTTATGCGCAATTTGCGGAAGCAATCCGCCAGAAACGCCCGGATTTGTGGAAGAACAAAAATTGGCTTTTGCACCACGATAACGCCCCTGCTCACGCATCGTTGCTTGTGCGCGACTTTTTGGCCAAAAACAACACACTAATGATGCCGCAGCCACCGTATTCCCCAGATCTGGCCCCCTGTGACTTTTTCTTGTTCCCTAAACTGAAGAGGCCCATGAAAGGACGACGTTACGCATCTCTTGACGAGAGAAAGACGGCATCGAAGGAGGAGCTGAACAAGATACAAAAAAATGATTTTTTGAAGTGCTTCGAAGATTGGAAAAACCGTTGGCACAAGTGTATAATATCTCATGGGGATTACTTTGAAGGGGACAAAATAGATATTCATGAATAAATAAATAATTTTTGAAAAAACACAAAATTCGCGATACTTTTTGAACACACCTCGTAGAAGTATTACATATATGATTAAAACTTACATCAAAATGCATTAATAAATGATTTGTGTCTTCGCCAAAATATTTTGCAATGCCGCATACTATATCAATTGTATTGGAAGTTTGGATTCTGGTCTTTTTATTTGCCTTATTTAAAAAGCAAACGATTTTGTTATTTTCTCTTTCAAAGCTTTCAGTGAATGTATGGGCCTTAATATCCATCAATTCCTCAAAGTGTTGCGATACGTATTCGCTTTCAAAAATATATGGCCATTCTATTTGTATATCTTTAATTGACGGTATAGTTTCCAAATTGTTGAAAAACTGTCTTTGCATTGCATAGCAATCCTTCATGTACATTTTTATTAACAGCTTTTCCTCACAACTACTAGCAGTTCCGTGCATTTTTTTCAAAAATGTTTGTTTATCTTCGCTTGTCTGTACGGAATCCGACGAGTTATTGGGCTGCCAATTCCTGCATGTTTGTTGCAGCAGATTTGAGCGTCTTCTTTGCTTTACGGGAATATTTGGGTCAAAATTAGTTTTGACGTTATTTGGTGACCGATTTAGAAAATTATTTCTGCTTCTCATTATCGTTAGCAACGGTGGTGTGGAGGTAGAGATTACGTTTCCGTCACTGTATTTTTCCATAAAGGAGTCAGGAAAACGGCTTGCAGCTTGATGTGTTACCATTCGTCAGATACCCATCGGTAAGAACAATGACAACATTCTTAATTCGTCGACTAACAAGTTAGCGAAAGTATTAAATAATTTGCCCAATTTCTCCGTTTTATTTAATTTGTCCAATATGTTTGATGGTACTTTTTCCCATGGTATTTTAAATTGATTAAATAACTGTTTTTCATGGCCTGTTGTCTCCGACGAAGACGTTAAGGCGCAGCTGGAAATTGACATAGTTGTGGCATCAAAATCTTCGAATTGGGATTGTTCCAAAGAAAGCGTGAAAACAAAACACTGATCGTCTGATTTTTCAACTTGATTCGTCGAATCATTTACATTGGAAAAACTTTGGCGCTCATTAGGGCTTTGGTAGTTTGATGTAGAAGGCGACATTTCGACGATCTCAGATATGCAACTGCTTTGTAGTTCTTTATGCGGCGCATGTGAAGAATTTGGTGTACTTCTTTCCGTCCATTCAATAGAATCCAAAAGCATTAATATTTCATTATTTTTCAAGTAATACTCGAGCACAGCATCGTTGCATATTTCTGACCCACAACTTTCTAATACTAATGAAGTACCTTGAATTCCAAATGAGTTAGCTATAATTACAATGTTATTATTAATTAAATATTACTACCATGAATGGGCAAAATGTACCTTTTTCAATAATAAGCTCCATTGATGGTGTCACTAAAAATACTTTCTTGATGCGCCTGTCCGAACTCCATACCTTGCACGCGTATACGCCAATTATTTTAATCTTATTGTATGTTCTAATGCTAATAATAAATTTTAAAATTAAATTAGATTTAAATGTAGATACAGGCCATGAAATTTTATTTGTGTCAGACTTAAAACTCTTTTCCAATAAATGAGGAAAATAAACTAAGATAGTATCTTTTTCTGACCAAATATATTTTTACCGGATTTTTGGTTAATAGATTTTCAAAATTAACCATTATATATTGATTTTCACTTTCAAAATAACTTTCGTACAGAAGTGATTTATAGTTATACCACATTTTGATAAAAGTGCCATAACAAATTGCCTCTTCATAATTTTTCTCCACAAATATGAATTTTATTATCAGGACTGTAATGCTTCCTTGATCATCTTGATCAATAACAACGAAGTCATTACGTCTAAATTTTATACTGTTATATGTAATATTTTCTGTTACAAATGAAAAATTTTCTGATATTATAAAATTGAACATATTTTCAGAAAGTTTCTCACACGAATTGCTTATGGTTTTTGACCTAAATCTGTCCTCGAAAAAACTTGCTTGCATTTGTTGGTGATATTCTGAAAGGCTTAGTGTTATATTTGTAAAATTCCTCAAGACGAATATAATTACAAAAACACATTATTTACTTACTTTTGCTAAAATATGAAATAATTAATTTGAATGATATTGAAGAAGAAGTTGTTTACAGATTTTATTTGTTTTTGTTTTGGCTTAGGCCTAAACTATGTGGCAGTCTAGAGTTAACAGCGCCATGGCCGATGTTGTCTGGCGTGGAAGGCGGCTGTGTACTGCAACAGGGGGATATAAACCCATCCGTCCAAAGGTTACCGGTTGCGAGCCCAGAGCACATAAGGGTGTGACACAGCCCAAGGCAATTGTTGTACTTGACCGATGTCGCAGGCGTATATAATCTTTGCCGACAAACGGTGCACGTAGTGAAAGGTACGAGGAGGTGATGTTCCTGGCACACGTGCAGGCTGGAAGCAAGGGGGGCATTAGGGGCAGAGAAAGAGGGGAATAACGCTCGGCGATGCTCATATCTGACCTATTCCGGAGGGGATAAGAGTGTTGAGCGGCCGTGTGAGATGGTGTGCGTGAGCGACAGTCAGGAGTGGGTGAGGCGTGAATGGCAGCAGTGCAGCCAGTCGTGTAGACAGCCACTATTGCGGCTATTGGAAATAGGTAGGGCGATAAGGGAGTGCCAGAGTGACGACTACCGCGGGACGCCCTTGGCCGTGTACAGCATGGTGCCTCGAAAGTACTAAAGAAAGTACGGGGTCTGTGGATGGCAGGGTTAAGCCCTGAGCATCCTGATTTATGTAGCCATCTCTTACACTTGGCGCATTGAACCGAATGCGACCGCTTAATATAAATTTTCTTCCAGCAAGCGCAGCAGATCCAATCTTTTGGTCCAGGGTTGGGTTTGACCACAGCCCGTAACAAGAGACAATGGAGCAACCCAACTGCCAGGGTTTGCTCCGAGGATGACAATTTAAGGGTGGGACGGGACAGACTGGACAGGGTTACACTGAAATAACAGCCCTTGGCCAGGTAAAAAAACCCGGGTCATTCCGGTACGATAGAAGCGGCTGTTGTGGTTATAAAGGTTGGGATCAATTGTAGCCCACTGTAGACGAAAGGTATTGATCCCGGATCGCTTTCTTTAGGGATCAGTCCCACGATTTTTTGCAGGGTAGGTATGATCATATTAATTTCCGAATTCTTTGATTGAATGGCCTGGTTAAGGACGACCAGTAGTAGGTAGATTTTTCTTTATGTTTCTACGATTGAAGGTATTGCGTAAAGCGAGAAAGTGTATGTACTACTTTTTACTATTTAGTTAAAATTTGGGTATCTAAACTCTTTAATTAAATAAAGACAAAGGACCACTTGCATGAGCGATTGAAAATTTACCTGCCAGTAGCAGGTATATATTTTCTTCTATTATATTCCGTTGTAAACCATTGATATATTTAAAACAATGATTAGGTATACTAAATGCGATTAAAAAATTAAAAGTTTATGCAAATTAGTAATACTCATAAAACAAATATGTTTTTAAAAATTTATTTACCGCGAACGCGGCCGAATTAACTGAACCGTGGTAACTTATGAACTAAACTTCGTTTGTAATCTACTCTTATTTATTAGATTCCAAAGTTGCTTACATTCTAAGTGGCCTTGAAACAAGTATATCAATTTCTACTGCATCTGAATAGATGCGCCAACATCCGATGAAGTAAACAGGATGTTTTTGTCATTACAATTCAGTAACTTGAATCATCCATTCAAGATCATAACTGCAATAACAAAGAAGAAGAAGATCGCTTTGTTCACATATGCCGATATGCGGCCTAATGATGCAATTTACTGAGTACCATTTAGGTACTTGAATTCTTGAATATTTGTTTATATTTGCCTGTTAATTCATATTAGAGGAAAAATTACAACGTTATGCACAGCGATGGTATGGGATGACATGTTTCGAAGTGCCCAACTTCTCATCAGACCCTTCTCGGACACTGAGCTACGAACCCAAGTGTCTGCACCAAAGCCGCTGTTAGAGTACTCTAATAACTAAGCTACACTCTAAAAACAGCATGTAAACTTACCATAGAAATAAGTTGACCTTTCAACAAAAAAGTGTGTACTAACGCGAAAAAAATGCTTAAAATTTATTCTATAATATTTTGTGTGTAATATTGCGATTCTTATAATAGCAAGTGTACATCGTTAACGAATTTCGAACATTTATTGTGTAAATGTCAGCATATTTACGCATATAAAATGTAAAATTCAACAAGTGTGTTTACACGTACACAAGCGATGTTTCAAACTAAGCATGTACGAGGTGCGTTCAAAAAGTATCGCGAATTTTGAATTTTCGCTGGTTACGTATATTCGAATTTCGAATTTTTTGTGGCGTTATGTTGGTACTCATGTCTCTCACTTATGCCGACAAGCTCGGCCATTTTGAATGTTCAGTCAATTGTTGACAGCTGCTTTGCTTGCACGTGTTTTGGATCGTCTTCGACTTTTACCTATTTTTTTACCAAAATTGCTCAATTGTGACCAAAAACAGCATCGCATGAACATTGCTAATGAGATGTTAAACTCTGTCCGCGACGACCGAAATTTGCTCCAGAGGGTCATAACTGGTGACGAGTCGTGGGTTTATGGTTATGACGTAGAAACCAAAGCTCAATCATCTCAATGGTAGCTGCCGCACGAACCAAGACCGAAAAAAGCGCGCCAAGTACGGTCGAATGTGAATGTTTTGCTGACAGTTTTCTTCGATTGCAGGGGCGTGGTGCATCATGAGTTCTTGCCACAGGGAAGAACGGTCAATAAGGAATATTACCTGCAAGTTATGCGCAATTTGCGCGAAGCAATCCGCCAGAAACGCCCGGATTTGTGGAAGAACAAAAATTGGCTTTTGCACCACGATAACGCCCCTGCTCACGCATCGTTGCTTGTGCGCGACTTTTTGGCCAAAAACGACACACTAATGATGCCGCAGCCACCGTATTCCCCAGATCTGGCCCCCTGTGACTTTTTCTTGTTCCCTAAACTGAAGAGGCCCATGGAAGGACGACGTTACGCTTCTCTTGACTAGATAAAGACGGCATCGAAGGAGGAGCTGAACAAGATACAAAAAAATTATTTTTTGAAGTGCTTCGAAGATCGGAAAAACCGTTGGCACAAGTGTATAATATCTCATGGGGATTACTTTGAAGGGGACAAAATAGATATTCATTAATAAATAAATAATTTTTGAAAAAACACAAAATTCGCGATACTTTTTGAACACACCTCGTATAGCGTACAATTGCTTGCAATGTTTAGTTTAACACATAAAATCATGCCAACATCGCGAGATCGTGCATGAAAGCATTGGTGAAGAACGCTTGTGCAAGAAAAGACATAAAACGTGGTGCTGCAGTGGTTTAACTAATATACAATAATATTTGGTGTTTAAAACTGATTGCTGTTGGTTCTTAATAATATTTATAAGTCTAGGTATATCAATTTATGTATATTAAAGATGTAAGAGTGTAATATATGTGAAGTGAAACAAAAAAATTTGCTCGTATACCAAAAGCATTTATATATACTCGTACACAAAGGAAAAAGAAATGTTAGTTTTAGGTGCTTGCAACCAAATTATTCAAAAGCTTTTTCAAAATGTTATCTTTATAGTACACATATTTATAGACACCATAGTGTTAAATACAGTAATTCAGCAGATCCTTCTGATAAAAGAAAATATGAGAGCTCTCCTTGTCCTAATAACAAACAAATTTTATCGCATTTATACATTCATTTAAAATCTGGTCACAAAATCTCTTGTCCTTTTGAGTCTTGCCATAAATTGTTTGCTACTTATTGTGGTTTTAAGTCTCATGTGTATAGAATACATCAACTAAGAAAATACAAAGCTGATCAAGTAAATCAATTAACGTGCAATTTAATTACGGAGGAAAACATAGATGCAAATGGGTCTGACTTAGTTTTTACTCCCGATAGCTACATTAATGAACATTTTGCTAATTTGCTTATTAAATTGAAATGTTTTTTCATGTATCGGAAATTGCGTTTAATTTTCTTGTGTCAGAGCTACAAGATGTTTTAGCACTGCAAACGAGTGAATTAGAGAAAAAGATGAGTAAAATATGTGAAGATCTTGATATAGGTAAATATAGATCAATGTCGGTTAATGTAGCAATTACAAATTCTTTAGCATCCAATGTTACGCAATTCGAAACACCTTATAAAAGAAGCAAATACTTACAAGAAAATTTCAACTGCGTTAGCCCAAAAGAAATATTTAGCAGCCATGATCAGTACCATAAAATATATTGTTTTCATTATATTCCTATCATTGAAACATTGAATTCCTTGATGCATGATAAAGTATTTTTTAAACTTTTTAATGTCGATAAAATAAACAAAAATAGCACATACTATGATTACAACAACGGTTCCATATACAAAACTACGCCTTTTTTCAATGAAAACGCCAAACGAATTGAGCTATTACTGTTTCAGGATGCATTTGAAAACTGCAATCCTTTGGGATCATCTAAAAAAAAACATAAAATAGTAGGAGTGTGCATGATGGTTGGTAATATTCCAGTTCAATATCGATCCAATATTAACAATATTCAACTTGTCCTATTGTGTAAAGAGAGTTTTATAAATAAAAGGTAAACGGTTTGGATAACAACTATCGTGGAAGCATAATAACAATGATTGGTGATAACTTGGGCAGCCATCAAATCGGCGGATTCAATGAAAACTTTAGTACAAGCAACTATTTCTGTAGGTACTGCCTTTATAAAAGGGAAAATTTAAACGCGTTTGATATTAATGTGTTTGAAGAACGTAATCCTAGAAATTACGAAAACTGTTTAAATGAAATGTATCCTCTGAATATGGGAGTACTGAAAAACTCATGCCTAAACAAATTAGCGTATTATCACGTCTGCAGTGGTTTGCCTCCTTGTTTATCCCATGATTTATTTGAAGGAATAGTTCCCTATGATTTAATGATAATTTTTAAATATTTTATAAACTTTAATATAATATCTATAGATTATATTAATATGTGGTGTTCAAAAACAGGAAAAAAAATAAAAATTTCAATTTCTTCTCCAGTTGTTGAGGCTAACATGAAAAAACTTCCAGGCAAAGCAGATGAAATTCGGTACTTTTTATTTTTATTTCCGTTTCTTATGTTGCATAAGTTTTCAAGGTATGATGATCTTGTTTGGCAGTTTTTAGGAAAAATGGTTGAAATGTGTCGTTTAATATGTAGCTCAGAGATTCACGAGGATCAAATTTTATTACTTTCTCATTACATATCCGAGTATATGGAATATAGAAAAGAAAGTTTCCCAGACCTAAAACTGCGTCCAAAATATCATTATGTTTGCCACTATCCTAATCTGATAACAAAGTTTGGCCCTTTAATACATTTGTGGACAATGCGTTTTGAGCAAAAGCATCAGTATTTTAAAAACAAGTCGAAGGTCTTGAGGAATTTTAAAAATATAACACTAAGCCTTTCAGAATATCACCAACAAATGCAAGCAAGTTTGTTCGAGGACAGATTTAGGTCAAAAACCATAAGCAATTCGTGTGAGAAACGTTCTGAAAATATGTTCAATTTTATAATATCAGAAAATTTTTCATTTGTAACAGAAAATATTACATATAACAGTATAAAATTTAGACGTAATGACTTCGTTGTTATTGATCAAGATGATCAAGGAAGCATTACAGTCCTGATAATAAAATTCATATTTGTGGAGAAAAATTATGAAGAGGCAATTTGTTATGGCACTTTTATCAAAATGTGGTATAACTATAAATCACTTCTGTACGAAAGTTATTTTGAAAGTGAAAATCAATATATAATGGTTAATTTTGAAAATCTATTAACCAAAAATCCGGTAAAAATATATTTGTTCAGAAAAAGATACTATCTTAGTTTATTTTCCTCATTTATTGAAAAAGAGTTTTAAGTCTGACACAAATAAAATTTCATGGCCTATATCTACATTTAAATCTAATTTAATTTTAAAATTTATTATTAACATTAGCATTAGAACATATAATAAGATTAAAATAATGGGCGTATACGCGTGCAAGGTATGGAGTTCGGACAGGCGCATCAAGAAAGTATTTTTAGTGACACCATCAATGGAGCTTATTATTGAAAAAGGTACATGTTGCCCATTCATGGTAGTAATATTTAATTAATAATAACATTGTAATTATAGCTAACTCATTTGGAATTCAAGGTACTTCATTAGTATTAGAAAGTTGTGGGTCAGAAATATGCAACGATGCTGTGCTCGAGTATTACTTGAAAAATAATGAAATATTAATGCTTTTGGATTCTATTGAATGGACGGAAAGAAGAACACCAAGTTCTTCACATGCGCCGCATAAAGAACTACAAAGCAGTTGCATATCTGAGATCGTCGAAATGTCGCCTTCTACATCAAACTACCAAAGCCCTAATGAGCGCCAAAGTTTTTCCAATGTAAATGTGTGAAAAACGAAATTAAGTGCGCGGATGCATTCCGAATGTTGACTGTGGCATACGGAGAAGCTACCTTGGACCGAAGCAACGTTTATCGGAGGTACAAAATGTTCTCAGAAGGCCGAGAAGATGTGCAAAGAAGAACAAAAATTGGCTTTTGCACCACGATAACGCCCCTGCTCACGCATCGTTGCTTGTGCGCGACTTTTTGGCCAAAAACAACACACTAATGATGCCGCAGCCACCGTATTCCCCAGATCTGGCCCCCTGTGACTTTTTCTTGTTCCCTAAACTGAAGAGGCCCATGAAAGGACGACGTTATGCTTCTCTTGACGAGATAAAGACGGCATCGAAGGAGGAGCTGAACAAGATACAAAAAAATGATTTTGTGAAGTGCTTCGAAGATTGGAAAAACCGTTGGCACAAGTGTATAATATCTCATGGGGATTACTTTGAAGGGGACAAAATAGATATTCATGAATAAATAAATAATTTTTGAAAAAACACAAAATTCGCGATACTTTTTGAACACACCTCGTATGCCTACTTACTTTGGTACGTTGACAATGTACACAATGCTTAACGAACTTGGGGATTTCTGATTCCATGTTTTTCCAAACGAAACTTTGTTTTATAAGCCGTGTAGTTGCTTTTCTTCCGCCATTGGTGAGGTTATGATATTTCTGGATAACTGCAGTACGACACGCTGATGGTACATAAGGTCGAGCTACTGAACATGAAAAATGATTGTGACATCTGATTCTGGTAGTTGTACGGATTTCAGTTGTAGAGATGTTTTTGAACTTAGAATTGCCTGTAGTTCGTGGCAATGCTGTTGTTCGCGTGCAATTTCAACGTAGTTGATTGGGCTGTTTGTGTCAATATGCAGGGCGTTGATTCGCGATAAAGCGTCTGCTGGTGTGTTGTACTTGCCCGCCAGGTGTACAATACGAGTAGAAAATTGGCTAATCAGATCCAAATATCTCAATCGTCGAGGTGAACCGTGTTCTCTGGAAAAAAAATGCGAGTGGTTGTAGGTCGTTAGCTACCACTTGTTGGACTACGGCGCCTATTGCACGTCGGGATCTGGGTGTGCTAGTGATGTGGCGTTTATGAGGTCGCGTTTGCACTCTTCGAAATGTTTGACTGTTCTGTTGTCCCAGAGAATTGGTGTCTGGTTGTTGTTGTAGCGACTACTTAACCTGCCTAGGTTGTCACCACTCATCCAACACTGTCATCAGGCTTTTCTAACGAAAGTCCAAGAAACCTCGCGGCTTCAACAGGAGTGGACCAGAGTGAAATTGGTGTTAGAAGAGTAGGCTCAGTTGAGCAGATGAACAGATGGTTAGTATCGTGAGGAAACACGCCGCATGCCGGGCAGACATTTGGCATGTCAGGGTTCAGTCTGGATAGGTAAGAGTGTAATCTGTTACAGTATCCAGAACGAAGTTAAGCCAGCGTGACTCGTCTCCCTGGGCAGTTCGCGTTCCTCGTCGGCAACAGGTGGAGCTTGTGTCTGTAGGACTGCATTCACTGGACGAGACCTGACAAAGGAGTTTACCGACTCCGTGTGGATGAGGTTGAGGGCCCGCCGGTGCATCTTTGGATCAAACGGCGAGAAAATGTGATGCCGGATCTCGTCATGGTGCTTACGGAGGTGACTCCTTATTCTCCTGGGAGGCGGATTTTCGTTGAGCAGGCTCCTGTTCGGGTGCTGCGGTTTATGGCAGTTGAACAGGAATTGCCTGGTCAACATCTCACAATGCTCTTTGACATCGAGCATTTTTGCCTCACTATGAAGATGGTGCTCAGGAGACATAAGGAGGCACCCTGTGGCAGTTCTAAGTGCGGTGTTTTGGCAAGCCTGCAACCTCATCCAATGTGTATCTGCTAACCCCGGCGACCATATTGGCTTCGCGTAGCGCAGAACCGGCTGGCCGAGTGCCTTGTACGTTGCCAGTAACGTTTCTTTATCTTTCCCATAAGTACAGCCAGCTAGTGACTTGAGGATTTTGTTACGACTTTGTACTTTGGTGGCAATGGCGGCTACATGAGCACCGTAGTTGAACATGTTATCAAACGTGACCCCTAAGATTTTTGGGTGTGTGACAGTTGGAAGCTTAATGCCGTCGACGTAGACGTCTATTTCCATGTTCGCCTGCGCTGTCCACGTCGTAAATAAGGTGGCCGAGGATTTGGTCGGTGACAATGTCAGGTCCCGTGCAGCGAAGAAACTGGAAAGGGTTGGAAAGTAGGAATTAATTCTCGAGCAGAGCTCATCAACGGAGGGTCCTGCCCCTGCGGGTTAGGGGTTTAGAATATGCCCGAGGTAGGCATACCGGTCGTAAGAGGCGACCAATATGCACAAAGGTAATGACGTGCAACTCGATGGTTGATCTACGGATATGATGCCTCTCACCTCTCATTACGTACCTTATCCTTCCTTACGGAAGGAAGGGTGACATGACCTAGAAGGTTTCACTGGTCATAAATCGCTACCACGACAGTCGGGCAGTAACGCAAGGGAGTACCGGAGCGTACCGGGTTCAAATCCGGCCAAGGACTGTTAATTCGACAACACTCCCCAAAACCTTCGGGGAGTGTTTTTGTCGCTACCACAACAACAACAGCAACAACAACGGAGGGTCCAGTCGCCAGGATCGTGCAGTCATCGGCCTAGGAGACGATCGAGACGCCTTCTGGTGGGGAAGGGAGCCTCGATATGTAGTAATTAAACAAAAGCGGGGATAGGATACCGCCCTGTGGCACCCCTGCTTTATTATACGTGGTTTTGATCTTTCGTCTCTAAATTCAACCGATGACTGCCGACCACTCAGATAGTTGGTGGTCCAACGCTTTAGACAGGGGGGAAGGTTTGAATCCTCCAGGTCGTTAATGAGTTGTGCATGATTAACAGTGTCGAAAGCTTTCGACAGATCAAGCGCAACTAGCACGGTTGAGATCAACCAATCTCGTCCAAATGACAGGACCGTGCTAGTTGCGCTTGATCTGTCGAAGGTGATGGCGTTTAGCGCGGTGGTAGTGCTATGCATTTTGCGGAATCCATGCTGATGTTCGGCTAGTCACAGGTAAGCGGTATAATAAGGGAGCAAGACCGTCTCCAGGGTCTTCACTACTGGCGATAGCAGTGATATTGGTCGATAAGACTCCCCCTCGTTGGCCGGCTTGCCGGGCTTTAGTAGTGGCACCACCTTTGCCTGTTTCCATCTTTCTGGAATGACAAAGGTGGTCATGGACAGATTGAAAACGGTTGTTAGGTACCTTACTCCCTCATCGCCGAGATGTTTTAGCATCAGCATGGAAATACCGTCTGGGTCAATATATTTGGAGTTTTTGGACCCCCGTATGGCCTCCCGAACCTCCGTGGTGGTGATGGCATTGGGCGCTTGGCTTTTGTGCGCTTCCCTGATGGCACGCCTGATTTCCTTGTCAACCGGAGGATGCAGTACAAATTTCCGGCAGAAAGCGCTCGCGCATCTCTTTGGTTTCGACTGTACCTTATCACCGAAGGTGATGGATATTTTGTTGTTAGGTTTGGCCGGATTTGACAAGGATTTAACAGTGGACCATAATTTGCCAACACCAGCAGAGTGGTTACAGGACCTTAGGTGCTCCTCCCATTTGGCGCGTTTGTGTTGATCAACTAGCCGTCTGATTTCCGCATTGAGATCTTGAATTTGGGGATCCGTAGGGTTCAAGCGTCGCACGTGGTCACGTTCATTAGCCAGGCCGCTGCCTGTGCGGGGAAATACGGACGTATCTCCTTAATTCTACCTGACGGAATACATTGATTGGAGGCTGAAGCTATGACCATGCGAAACGCCGTTTCCCCTTCTCGTACATCAGACGGGGTGGGAAGGGCAGCGAAGGTGCTCTCAGTGAAATCAAGAAAACCAACCCAATCAGCTTAACTGAAGTTAGTGAAGGTGCGCTTCTCAGAAGTAACGAAGTCATTGGGGGCGATCGATTCAGAGGACTATCGGCAAATGGTCTGATGCAAGAGTAAGCATTGTTCGCCATTCAACGCAGTTTATGAGACCTGCGCCGACAGTTGTGGGGTCTGGCGCACTGGAACAATTTACCGCAACTCTCGTGGGGGCATCCCCGTTCACAGTGCAAAACGTCGAATCGTCTATTTGTTCCGCCAATTCCTGTCCCCTACCATCAACCTGTAGGCTTGAGTGCCAAAGATCGTGGTGTGCGTTGAAGTCTCCGAGAATTACACGATTATCGCCTCTGAGTAACGCACTGATGTCAGGGTGGTAATCTCTCGGACAGCAGGTGGCAGGAGGTATGTAAATGTTAATGATTTCAAGGTCGACGTCGCCTGTCCGGACAACCATACCTTGATGTTCCAGGAGGTTGTCCCTCGGGTCGACGTCAGGCTCAAATAGACGATATTGCACAGATTGGTGAGTAATGAAGGCGAGTCCGCCGCCGAATCCTCTCTCGGTCACGCCGGTGGATGTTGTAGCCGTCACAAGTCCGAAGATCTGATCGGGCGTTTAACTTTGTTTCCTGAATGGCAGCGATCTTGATGTTCTGTCGCTTCATGAAACTCACAATTTCGCTCACTTTACCGGTTAGGCCGTTGCAGTTTAACTGTAGGACGCGAAAGTGCGAAGGGGGAGAAGTGTTCACGTTGGGAGTCAGGGACTGGTGCGTATGCCTTGGTGGAAGCAGGCTGGGTCGCACACTGCGTCGCACTCTAGAAGACGAGGGATCCGAGGCACCAGAAGGTGGCGAATCGGTCGACGTTGTAGGTTGCGTAGCTCGACAACACGGCGCAACTTACGTATCAGTCCATAAGTTCCTGTTACCAAGTTGAGAACATATAAGCAGGTGACATAGGCCAAGGCAGGAGTTACATTTGACTGATAGCGCAGGTGTATATAGTCTCAACCGACAAACAGAGCACATGGTGTAAGGGACCAGAAGCTGGTGGCTTTGGCTTACACTAGTGCTGGAAGAAAAAGGGGAAGTTGAAAGTGGGAGGGGGGTCGGCTGCAGCTCGGCATAGCTCACATCTGAAACAGAGGGGCTACGTAGAAAGTAGCTGTGAGCGGCTGTGTGAGGTGTTGGCGCCTGTGGGCGTGAGCGGCAGCGGGAGTTACACATTGCTTGCTGGGCGTCGTTAGTGCTGTTAGTCGTGGAGACTGTTTCTGAAGCTAGTGACGGTGTGATACTTGATCGTCGTTGGCCACGGGACGTCCTAGGGCGTGATCAGCAAGGGGCCACAAAAGTTTTGTAGAAACTAGGGGGCCTGTGTGTGGAGGGATTTAGCCCCGGAGCACCTAGTTTTGTGCAACCATCCTTTATAAGAATTACATTGGATGGAGGGTGAAAATGTTTGCCGGAATATTTCAGTGGGGGTCACCAAATACACCATTGTTGTAAATAAAGCTCTTTACGATTAATTAGTAAAATTATACACCAACTTCTATAAAAAAACTATAATTTTGTTTTAATAGTGGTTTATTATAGTATGTACATATTTATTTTTTTGCTTCAAATTTTCGAGTAAAAGGGAATTGGGAAATAGCAGTAGTATGACAAAGGATTAAAGATTAAACTGAATATGCTTTCAATATTTTCTGCATAGTTTTGTGCTTTTGAGTTTCCAAGGAATTTTGATATAACCAGCTACTCAACATACACCTTCAGAATTATGGGGTCGCTATTCTGTTCCATTCAAAAAGTCTTATTTTGTTGGACTGTGTTATTGCAGAATTTTTGATGTCGATCAGAATATTGAAATGCCGTAGGAAATCTCCGCTACCAAAATATCCATTCGAAGCAGCGTCGAAGACCGCGGTCAAGCTTGACCCTCACTTGACCGAAGGTATCGATGGTTGAGTGATTAGCGGCATAAAGTTTGGGCGATGCGTTGGACTTCCGAAGCCGGTCCTGGGGTGTAGCCTTAAGCAAAGACACGTCCGCACCGGTATCTATTAGAAACTTGCTTTTTGATAAATCGTCCACAATGAAAAGACGATTATAAGAAGAAAGGTTTATTGATTTAATGTTTAAACTTGCTGCGTTTGGCAGCTTATTAGGCGACACCCTGGTGGCATTGGTTGGTGATGCCACCGAAGTGCCTAGTTTTTTGTAATCTCTTGAGAAAAACTGCACGGGCTGTTGCACTTTTTGGCTTGTGCGTTAAACTTTTTGTGGTACCAGCACATTTGTTGTTCATTATTGTTACGTTGAGACGGGCTACGATGATTTTGAGAGGTGCGTTCCTGCCGTCGTGTAGCCGAGCGACTGCGGCGTTGGCTTGTTGAAGAAATTCTTTTTTTAATGCGAGCTAAACATCGCTCTATCTGGCTGACGCGTTCGTCAAAGGTATTGAAATTACCGATAGTGGAGCTGATTGCTTGTGGTTTTTTGTATGAAGAAGTTTGTGGCTCGTGTGATGTCACTGCATCGACTCTATTAATACGGACGGCATCTACGATTTCGTCCGCGATTGAAGCTAGCTGCTCGACAGTGATTTCTGGATTCGCTTTTGTTACTCCCGCGATGACTGCTCGTGCTGAGACCGATAGCCGTTGTATCCAGAAGTATTTTATGAGTTGCTGGTCTCGTGTGACGTCGGTTTGTTGCAACTGAGTTAAAAGAAAGCTTGGTTTATTGTCTCCGAGTTGAATTCCTGACATTAGCTGCTCCAATCTTGCCATAGGTGATGTAGAGAACTTGGCTAAAATTGTCTGCTGTAGAGCGTCGTCCTTGCATTTCTCTGGCGGGTTGCGGACAATCTTGAAAGTTTGTGCATAACCGCAATGTTGAATTTAGCTTGATCGCGTTGATCAGCATTCATTTTGCCGAATCCGATGATAGAAAAGTACACCTCTAGCCGTGTAAACCAGGACTCAATATTGCCTATTGAATGCCCATGTAATGTTGGAACAGGTACACTCATGGAGAGACTGTTTACTGTATCGCTTGTAGTTGTGAAGTGTTGTACCGGCTGTGGCGTGGTCACGCCACCGTGCCCGTTATGTGGGGGTGCTCCATTAGCGTCTGATGGTTTTTGTGCATCCTCCATGTTGTAATTGTTAATACACGTACGTCGGGGTCACCACTTTAGTTTAAAATAACTATGGCAACACCAAATTTAGAAGAACAGAAAGGCAACTCTGTTTTATTATACTTTGCTTTCTTGCTGTTCACTTCCTTCTTCGTTCAGGATCTCAAGTTGGAAAAACGCGTTTCCAAGTAACACACAATTCATATATTAAAATATTGTTAATTCATTGTAAAATTATTAATAAAATCTTATTTATAAATGGTAAACAAGCCCCATATTGGTGACCCCGAAAACTGAACACAGTCTACGTGAAAATTATCATCTAAAATCGGCGGGTGCGCAGCAAGCTTCTTAGCACAGGATTATATCCATCTGCATCAGCAATTTAGCGACCCCCCAATCCTGATATATCACAGCAGCTTATTCTACCGTTCGTACAGCGTCCACAATACTAATTTCAGATTGAGCAGTGCCGATTGTGGTTACAAATTGCAAGAGGCGGAATTCATCTTTACAGTCACATCTTTCCATGTACACCGTCATAGCGTAACATTTATACGCATATTTCACCTTGCAGGCCACGCCGTCGAGTCAGCAACCTATACTTCTCTATTATGGCAGACGACGAAAAAACTGAAACTCCTGCCGATCAAACAGCCGGGCAACAAACAAATGCTCCAGGTGCGACATTGGGCCATGACGTAAACAGTTTTGCAGCAAGAGCACAAGTACCGCAGCTAAATGGGTTCTCTGTGCAAAGTATCGAATCATGGTTCACTTCGGTATCAATAACTTTGGGAAAATGAACCAAGATCAGCGTGACAATACCAAATTTAATATAGCCGTAATGTATATGGACGAACGTTTTCACGAGCAAGCATTTGATGTTGTACGAAGTCCCCCTGCGAAGGGTAAGTACGACGCTATACGCACAACAATTTTAAGCAAATTTTCGGTTTCGCCGATTGCCCGACTGGAACAATTGACTTCAGGTATCCAATTGGGTGACAAAAAGCCCAGTCACATGTTAACGCAACTCCAACGAACTGGAGTCACATCAGACAATCAACTAATCAAAGATTTTTGGCTCCAAAAGTTACCTGCATCAGCGCGGGCAGTCATCACAGGCATAGACAAAGGTGATCCAGAAATGACGTTGGAACAGCTCGCGTCGATAGCGGACGAAATTATTGACGTAGTTCGCGCCAACTCAGTGGATGCTGTCACTGCCCGCGGCGATCAAGAACATGCCAGCAAGAACACTACAACGCCTGGAAACAACAATTCGTCAATCGAAAGCCGAATCGAACGTATAGAACGATCCCTTTCACGTATAGAACTGAACACTAAATATGACAAAAATCGCAGATCTCGCTCTTACAGTCGTAGTAAGAGTGCAGGTCGCACCTCATCGAACTCCCAACAAGATATCTGCTGGTACGACAAGCGACATGGCGACAAGGCGCAGAAATGCAATTCACCTTGTAACTACAAATCAACAAAAAACTAATATCGTCGACAGCACCTGCAGCTACTGCTGTCGAATCATCGCTCCAACTTGACTGCAGTTATCACAGTAGTGCAAACCACCGACTTTTCATCTTAGATCGCAAATCAAATAAACGTTTTCTAATTGACACGGGTGCCGACATATCAGTTGTTAATACACATACTGCCGGTCTCTCACCCATATCACAATCAGCACCGCAATTGTTCGCAGGCAACAACACTCCGATCAAGACATTTGGCACGGTACGGCTAAACCTTGATTTAGGACTGCGTAGACGCTTTGAATGGAATTTTACACTGATACCAAACATAATATAATAGGAGCCGATTTCCTTAGCGAATTCAACATATTGGTCGACATTCACAATTCGACTATCATCGACGGCCAGACTAAGTTGAAAAGCCGAGCCATATCCGCAGTCGATGTGCAACAGTTAGCAATTACAACTTACGACACTAACTGCAAATATGCCGACCTGCTACGTGAGTTCAACGATATCACACAATGCAACAAAAACTTCGGCGCGAACGTTAGCAACAACAAGGTGAAGCATTTTATAGAGACTGAAGGTCAGCCTGTATTTGCTAAACCAGGGCGGTTAACACCAGATAAGTACCAAGCAATTAAAGAAGAGTTCCAGTATCTGATGAAGCTTGGCGTTTGTCAGCCGTCCAAAAGCCCTTACGCCTCAGCTCTTCACGTCTTAAAAAAAGCAATAATACTTGGCGGCCTTGCGGCGACTACAGGGCACTTAACGCGCAAACATTACCTGACCGTTACCCGCTGACCCACATTCAAGATTTTACTTGCTACCTGCACGGCAAATCAATATTTTCAAAAATTGACTTATACCGAGGGTACTACAAAATTCCGGTCGCTGAAGAAGATGTACCGACAACAGCAGTCACTACACCCTTCGGGCTCTTCGAATTCCTACGCATGCCTTTTGGCCTTCGCAATGCGGCCCAAACCTTTCAAAGGTATATGCACGAGGCTCTGCGTGGGTTTGACTTCGTCTTTTGCTACATTGACGACGTTTGTGTTGCTTCAACGTCAGAAGAACAAGACACAAAACATTTACGACTCGTTTTCGAAAGATTGCGACAACATCATCTTACCATCAATTCAGCCAAGTTTGTTTTCGGAGCAACCGAAATTGAGTTTTTAGGTCACTTGGTGACACCTAAAGGCATTAGCCCAACTCCGTCTAAAGTAAAAGCCATCATGAAATTTCCTTTGCCAAAATTTGCATTCGAACTGAAACGTTTTTTAGCCATGCTAAATCGGCAATGGCTAAACAACAAGATTGTCGAGAGTTTAAAGAAATGTAAACACTCCCGACACTTCTCTCCGGTTCAAGTTAATCGAAATACCAGCAATGAAGGTTCCTTAGAGCAACGGCAATCAGTTATAGCAAAATTCCACAACCTTGCACTGTAGGGTTATATACTTGCGTTATATATTACTTTATTAATTTTTAAATTTGTTTTTGGTTCACTGTGGTTTAATGTGAATTATCAAAATGAAAATTCTTATTCAATTTTTGTTCTTTCAAAAATAAAATATTCTTTATATAAAAAATAAAATATTTATATATATATATCCAAACGATATATTTTATATGTAGGGTTATATACTTGCGTTATATATTACTTTATTTTTAAAATTGTTTTTGGTTCACTGTGGTTTAATGTGAATTATCAAAATGAAAATTCTTATTAAATTTTTGTTCTTTCAAAAATAAAATATTCTTTATATAAAAAATAAAATATTTATATATACTCGTATATATAAAAACGATATATGCACACCCTGGTAAAAAAGCAACAGCACGACTCGTTAAACAACATTTTGTTTGGAAATGCATGGACGAGGATGTGGGCAAATTCGTATCGCACTGCATACCATGCCAACGCTCGAAGGTAGGTAGGCATGTCATTACACCGCTTCAAAACTACTGTCCGCCATCGCATCGTTTCGATCATATAAACATCGACCTTTTCGGACCTCTGCCGCCATCCAACGGTTACAAATATTGCTTAACCTCTAGAAGACATCAGCGCTGATACCGTGGCCCTACCACTACTAAATGGCTGGGTTAAGAACTTTGGTGTACCGTTGATGATCTCCACTGACCAAGGCCGACAGTTTGAGTAAACACTCTTTCAAGAACTGTCACGGGTGCTCGGCGTTCAACATTTGCGCACAACAGCGTACCAGTCGTGTAGACTGAGCCACCATTGTGGCTACTTGAATTTGGTAGGGGCGGTAGGGGAGCGCCAGGGCGACGAGTACCGCGCGACGCCCTTGGGCGTGTACAGCATGTTGCGTCGAAAGTACTAAAGAAATTACGGGGTCTGTGGATGGCAGGGTTAAGCCCTGAGCATCCAGATTTATGTAGCCATCTCTTACACTTGGCGCATTGAACCGAATGCGACCGTTTAATATAAATTTTTTTCCAGCAAACGCAGCAGATCCAATCTCTTGGTCCAGGGTTGGGTTCCCAGCCCGTAACAAGAGACAATGGAGCAACCCAGCTGCCAGGGTTTTGCTCCGAGGATGACATTTTAAGGGTGGGACGAGACAGATTGGATCCCTGTCCAATTGATCTGCGGGATTTATGAGTCGCAGTTGGTTACGTTCTATTGCCAGAGCCGCTGTTCCGCATGGAAATTCGGACGAATTTCCGGAATTCTAGCGGGAATGAAGCGTTTGGAGGCTGAATCAATAACCTCTCGAAACTCTCGTTTATCTTGGCGTACGTCTGTCGGTGTTGGTAGTACAGCGAAAGAGCGCTCTGTATAGTCCGTGAAACGGTTTCAGTCCGCTTTGTTGAAGTTCATAAAGATACGGCGTTCGGAAGTTATGAAGTCAGTCAGTCGCTCGATTGAGAGGATAATTGGTAGGTGATCAGATGCCAATGTCAGTACCGGTCGCCAGTTGACGCAGTTGATGAGCTGTGCGCGCACTATGGAGATGTCCGGCGACTGTATTTGGAACATGTGGCGGTGCGAAACTGGATCGACTATGGTCACGGGACACACTAGGACGTGAACAGCAAGGGGCCACAAAAGTTTTAAAGAAACTAGCGGGTCTGTGTGGGGAGACATTTAAGCCGGAGCAACTTGTTTTGTGCAGCCATCTTTCACATTCGAAACATTGGACGGAGTGTGAACGTTGACATAAAGGAGCATCCTGGAGGATGACAGTTTTAAGGGGAAAGGTGACGAGTTAGATAGATAAAAAATTGAGGAATGCAGCGCGACCAGTAGGTCTATTGTGCCCTCATCTTCTCATACCACCTCATCCATGCCGACCTCCCTCAAGAAGGTTATTATTTCTGTTGGCTTGAAGGTTTGTATGTGTTTGTGCTCTGGCCATGGTGATCCCAGCAATTTTGCCTTTTTTCTAGCGATTGCGTCGCATGCTAAAGGGATGATCTCCGCCATTGTATGACAGAAGCGGTTTGTATCTTCTGCCCGTGTACCCATTTTGTGCAGGTGGCTGTTCAGTCTGCAATGACCTGTAAGAATGCTGGTAAACAATCTTAGATTAACTTTGGAGAGGCTTATTATCGCCCTGTAGCGGGAGGTGTTATATCCCACAAGGAACAATTTTGATTGCCGCATGCCTGGCATATTGCGCCAATAGCTCTCCCTTTTCTGCTCCTCTTCACATCTTAAAAAATCCCTAATTGTGTGAGGACCCACTGGCAATATTGGCTCAAGCCCAACTCGCTACATGTCTAGCTAGGCTATCTGCCCGCTCGTTTCCTTCGACTCTTATGTGACCTGGAACCCATGCACAACACACAATTTTAGGTTCCAAGGTGATAACTTTTCTACACGCTCGCGAATAAGTGCTGATTTTATTTCGCATGATACGATCGCTTCGAGTGCGGCTTGACTGTCACTATGTGTAGCGATCCTCTCATTGCTACATCCACGCTGTAGATTTATCCCGGCGCATTTGTATATAGCGTATGCTTCCGCTTCTAAGATGCTCGGGTAAGTTCCCCAGGGTGCTGAGAATTCTTCTCTGGGGCCTAATATTCCGGCCCCAACTCCAAATGTTTTCGAGCACTATGATGAGATCCGGCACCACATTTTTTCGCGGTTTGATCCGAAGGTGCATCGACGGGCCCTCAAACTCATTCATACAAAGTCGGTTAACTCCTTTGTCAGCTCTCGCCTATTGAACGCCGTCATTCAGGCACAAGCTCAACCTGTTGCCGAAGAGGAACGCGAACTGCATAGGGAGACAAGAGGCATGATCGCACAACTTCGTTCTGGATACTGTAACAGGTTAAACTCTTACCTATCCAGACTGAACCCCGACATGCCAAACGTCTGCCCGGCATGAGGCAAGGGAAATGACGACTAGGCATTCATCCCCATTCATTCCCACAACAGCCGGTTCTATCGCACCGGAATGACCCGGGTTTTTTCACCCGGCCAAGGGCTGTTATTTCAGTGTAACCCTGTCCAATCCAAACAACAACAACGACTAGGCATTTGAAGGCGCACAACATCGAAATCGCCGCGATACAAGAGACAAACGTGAATACAAGATCGGACTTACGTGCTTGTGATTGGTATAATGTACATAGAAAGACCGTTCCAGCGGTCATGGGGTGACCTTGCGTTCATTACACATCACTCTGTACAATATAATCTATTTTCCCCTGACGTTGTTGTTGTTGTTGTTAACAGTGCTTCGCCCTGCCCAATGGGCTCGATCACTCTAAATTGTCATCAGGCTCTTCTAACGGAAGTCCGAGGAAACGCGCAGTTTCCATAGGGTTGGACCAGAGTGATGTAGGTGTTAGAAGAGTGGGTTCAACTGAGCATGAGCAGAGATGTTTGGTATCATGAGGGGGCATACCACATGCAGGGCATGTGTTTGGCATGTTGGGGTTCAGTCTGGATAAGTAAGAGTTTAACCTATTACAATATCCAGAGCGAAGTTGTGCTAGTATGACTCTAGTCTCCCTCGGAAATACGCGCTCCTCTTCAGCCAATTCAGGTGGTTGAGTGTGTAGTGTTCCCCTGACGTCGACCCCAGGGACTCTACCTTAGAATGTCAAGGCATAGTAGTCCGGTCAGGCGACATCGACCTGCAAATTATAAACATCTACATTCCCCCTGCCACGTGTTGTTCTAGAGATTATCATCCCGACATAAGTGCGTTGCTAAGGGGCGATAACCGTCTAATCCTAGGCGACTTCAACGCACATCACGATCTCTGGCACTCCAACTTGCCAGCAGACAGCAGAGGACATGCAATTGCAGACCAAATAGACAACTCAGCATTCTGTACAGTCAATGGAGATGCCCCCACCGCAGGTAACTGCCACAGTTCGCCAGACATCTCCATAACGAGCGCGGGCCTAACTAACTTTGTCATCTGGCGACCGATGCTTACATTAGCCTCAGACAACTCTCTGTTGAACGACCGACCGACTTCATAACGACTGATAAATTAACATACATTAACTTCACCAAAGCGGACTGGGACCGATTTACTGACTATACAGAGCGCTCCTTCGCTGCCTTACCTAGTCCTACAGACGTACGCAAAAGCGAGAGTTTCGCAAGATCATTGATTCAGCCTCATGCCGCTTTATTCCTGCTGGTAGAATACCAGAAATTCGTCCGAGTTTTCCCGCAGAAGCTGCGGCGATAGCAAGAGAACGTGACCAAGTGAGACTCATCAATCCCGCAGATCCCACAATCAAAGATCTCAATGCGGAAATTGGTAGGATAGTCAACGAACACAAACTGACCAAGTGGAAACAACACCTTGCATTCGGCGACAGCGTCAAATCGGACGCCAGGAAATGCGCGAGCTCTTTTTGCCGGCTGTTTATAATGAATCCACCTGCGGATAGGCCTAAGAGAAGAGTCTTTCGACGCGCGCACAAACACAAACACTCTACTGCACCCATTACCCATTGTCTCAGTTGCAGAGGTTAAGGAAGCCATAATGAAGGCCAAACCCTCAAATCCATCGGACCCGACGGAATCGCCATGAAGATGATCAAACACCTAGGCCATGAGGGACAGACAGAGTTATTTAGCGGCTCTCTTTAATCTCTCTCTAACTACCTTCGTTATACCTGAGATATGGAAACAAGCGATTGTAGTTCCCCTACTAAAACCAGGGAAGCCGGCGAACCAAGGAGAGTCTTATCGCCCGATATGCCTCCTTTCGCCGGTAGTGAAATTACTTGAGACCATTCTGCTCCCTTACTTCATTGCAAATCTGGAATTGGCCGATCACCAACATGGTTTCCGCAAAAATCACAGCACGACATCCGCTTTGAACGCCATTACAACGCAGATTAATAACGGTTTGAATCAACACCCACCAAACCATAGGACGGTTCTCGTGGCACTTGACCTATCAAATGCATTTGATAGATTGTTGTTGTTGTTGTTAACAGTCAGTTGATACGGTCAACCACGCCACACTTTTTCGAGACGTGGAAGAGACACCGCTCCCTTTCGGCCTTAAAAGGTGCATCAGTCGAATTCAGGAACAAGAAATCTAGGCCACGAAGAATAAAACAAGGGGTGCCGCAAGGTGGTGTTCTCTCCCCTTTTATTTAATTTCTATGTTTCGAGACTTCCTCCCCCACTAGAGGGAGTCTCCATTATCGTATATTCTTCCGATCGATTTTGTAAGACTACTATTAGTACAAGGTGGCGCAAAAGTAAGCTTCCGATGTTCAGCATATCGGTTGTGGCACGTGCAGTGTGTGCTGTTGCACCTTCTTGTTGGAACCACATGTTTTCCAATCCCAATTCATCAAGTTGCGGCAAAAAGAACTCGTTGATCATTGCTCTGTAGCGCTCACCATTCTCAGTAACCGTTTGGCCCCGACCGATTATTGGTCAAATAAATAGTCAGCAATATTCCGCGTTCTGGAGCAGTGTAGCGTAACATTGTTTATTAACGTGTATTTCGCATGTGTTTACTACACAAATGTCAAAACAGAACTGACTTTAGGGGCCAATCGCAAAATTTATAGCATTTTCTGTAGGAGGATTACTTTTGCGCAGTAACCGTTTTTCACCGACCGAAATAAATAGTCAGCAATATTCCGCGTTCTGGAGCAGTGTAGCGTAACATTGTTTATTAACGTGTATTTCGCATGTGTTTACTACACAAATGTCAAAACAGAACTGACTTTAGGGGCCAATCGCAAAATTTATAGCATTTTCTGATAGGAGGATTACTTTTGCGCCAAAGCTTTTTCAATGTAATGGGGTATAGTGAAAATAAAAAACTTTATTTCACCTTACTGCCCGACGTTTCGCTAGTTTTCCTTGGCTTCTTCAAGGGCGATTCTGTTTTTATTATAAAAAATGATAAAAAAGGACAAAAGACAACATTAATTAACTGGCATTAACACATGAAACATAATCACAAGAAAGTAAACATAAAATTATAAACATTTTGCTTGCATTGAAGGTGTTTTAGGTCATTTAAATAAAAAAATAATGAAAATTATTAAAAACTATTGTAATAAAAGTTGATACCATCTCATGTGGTAGACTTGTCAAACTGAAGATAAATAATAAATCATAGACATAAAATATATTGTTTCCTACGCTGACGACTGCACGATAATGGCTTCGGGCAAGGGTCCATCCATTGACGAACTCTGTACTAGAATCAATAGTTACCTCCGTGACCTTTCCAGCTTCTTCACCGACACAATCAGAGCCTATCTCCGACTAAATCGACGGCGACCCTGTTTACGACATGGGGCAAGAGTTAAATGTCCACGTAGACGGAGTACCTCTACCTACTGTCAACCACCCAAAAATCTTGGGTGTGACATTTGACAACGGCCTCACCTTCGCTGGTCATGCCACCGCAATAGCCTCAAAGGTACAGAGCCGCAATAAGATCCTCAAGTCACTGGCCGGCAGTACTTGGGGAAAAGACAAAGAAACATTGCTTGCTACATATAAGGCTATTGGCCGATCGGATATTGACTACGCTGAGCCCATATGGTCGCCCAACCTTGCTGACACCAATTTGAGGAAATTGCAAGTCTGTCAAAACACCGCCATCAGTACTGCTACGGGATGTCTGCTTATGTCATCTGAGTCTCACCTCCATCAAGAGGCAAAATTGCTCAATGTTCAAGAGCACGCGGAACTCTTGAGTAGACAGTTCCTTCTGAACTGTCATAAACCCAGTCATCCAAATCGGCATCTATTGGATGTAGCCCCGCCCCCCAGAGACATAAGGAGACATCTTCGTAAGCACTACGATGAGATCCGACACCACATCTCTTTGCCGTTTGATCTGCGGAACCATAGACGGGCTCTAAATGACCTCCACACCGAGTCGGTGGACAGATCCCTCAGATCTCGGCCTGTGAATCCCGTTATCAGTACTCAGCCACCTGAATTGGCTGAAGAGGAGCGTGTACTTCCGAGGTAGACTAGAGTCATGCTAGCACAACTTCGCTCTGGATATTGTAATAGGATAAACTCTTACTTATCCAGACTGAACCCCAACATGCCAAACACATGTCCTGCATGTGGTATGTCCCCTCATGATACCAAACATCTCTTCTCTTGTTCAGTCGAACCTACTCTTCTAACCCCTACATCACTCTGATCCAACCCTGTGGAAACTGCGCGTTTCTTCGGACTTCCGTTAGAAGAGCCTGATGACAAATTAGAGGGATCGAGCCCATTGGGCAGGGCGAAGCACTGTTAACAACAACAACAGCAACACGACTAGGCAGGCAAGATACCGCTAATACAGCAACAATAACAATGATAGGTAAGGAAAATGACGACTATTTAGGGTACGTATTGCTAATACAACAAAAACATGTATTACAGTACTATTTTTTTATTTATTTCTATATTAGGTCTATTCAATAATAAAAAATTGTTACTGGAAGTTACGAATTCTTATTAATTTTTTGTCAAAGTGTATATTAACTCGAAAAATTTTTTGGAAGAAAACAAATTTCAATTTGTTCCCCTAATCAAAAAACAAAAAGCGGGTATTTTTTAAATTTATTTTTGAAGTATGACTATCATTATTTTGCTTACTAATTTTTGTTCATTTACTTTTGTTAAATTTTTCTCTTCACTTCATTTCACAGTAACACCCTTTTTTAATGTATTTACTGGAAAAGTATATGAACAAACCTATTAACAATTATTTTTGACTTTTAGTTTAACTAAACTATATTTATGAACTGTGTGATACGTGCCCTGCCTAGTCGTAATTTTCCTTACCTAGCATTGTCATCAAGCTCTTCTAACGGAAGTCCCAGAAACCTCGCGGCTTCAATAGGGTTGGGCCATAGTGATTATTATTACTAATTAATATTATTAATTAATATTTGTACAAGTAAGACTATTGTCTCTTAAAGTACATCGACATTTGGACAAATAACACCAATGGTATATGTAAGATAAATTACAATTACAAAGTTATGAATTAATTAAAGATAAGTTAAAAAGAATAGATAAATTATTACTTCTTCTTCTTTAAATGGTCATCTAACCGCCTTGGCAATTTTGACCGTCCAACATAGCTCGCCAGTCGTTTCTTCGTTGCGCCAACTGGCGCCAATTGGAAACACCGCGGGATCGCAAATCGGTCTCCACTTGGTCCTTCCATCGGAGTGGTGGTATCCCTCTTCCTCTGCTTCCACCGGCGGGTGCCGATAAGAATACCTTCTGGGCTGGAGCATCTTCGCTCATTCGCACTACGTGGCCTAGCCAGCGAAGCCGCTGTGTTTTAATTCGCTGAACTATGTCGGCATCTGCGTAAAGTTCATACAGCTCATCATTAGATCTTCTTCGGTACTCGCTGTCGCCAACGCGTCCACAAATCTTTCGAAGAACCTTTCTCTCGAATACTCCCAGAGCCGCCTCATCAGATGTTAGTGTCCACGCTTCTGCACCATATAGCAGGACAGGTGCGATGAGTGACTTGTAGAGTGTTATTTTCATTCGTCGACAGTGGACTTTACTTTTCAATTGCCTACTCAGTCCGAAGTAGTAGCGTTCTAGGTTGCCAAGGCGCGAATGCGCTGACTCTTTGCGTGATGACAGAAGGTACTTCGTTTTGCCCTCGTTCACCACCAGTCCCATTTTCTCGGCTTCTTTTTCTAATTTGGAGTAAGCAGAAATTACGGCGCGGTTGTTAAGGCCAATGATATCAATATCGTCAGCATATGCCAACAGTTGCACGCTTTTATAAAATATTGTTCCAGCGCGGTTAAGTTCTGCAGCTTGTATTATTTTATCCAGCATTAAATTAAAGAAATCGCACGATAGGTGGTCACCCTGTCTGAAACCTCGTTTAGTTTCGAACGGCTCGGAGAGGTACTTCCCAATTCTGACCGAGCTGGCGGTGTTGCTCAAGGTCATTTTGCATAGCCGTATAAGTTTTGCGGGGAAACCAAATTCAGACATAGCGGCATATAGGCAGCTCCTTTTCGTGCTATCGAAAGCGGCTTTAAAATCAACAAAGAGATGATGCGTGTCGATTCTTTTTTCACCGGTTTTTTCCAAGATTTGGCGTACTGTAAAAACCTGGTCGATGGTAAATTTACCAGGTCTGAAGCCACACTGATAAGATCCAATCAGTCTGTTCGCGATTATATGCGATATTCAAAAGGCTGATTCCGCGATAATTGGCGCAGTTTGCAGGATCGCCCTTCTTGTGGATTGGGCAGAGAATACTTAGATTCCAATCTTCAGGCAAGCATTCATCCGACCATATTCTGCATAGAAGCTGATGCATGCGCCTTACCAGCTCCTCGTCGCCGTGTTTGAATAGCTCAGCAGGCAAACCATCAGCGTCACCTCCTTTATTGTTTTTCAATCGGGATATTGCTATTCGCACCTCATTATAGTCCGGTTGTGGAACGTCAATTCCATCAAATTCGATTGTGCCCTCGGGCTCGGCATCTTCTCTGGTTTCTTGCTCAGTTTCATTTAAAAGGGCAGAGAAGTGATCCCTCCATATTCTGAGTGCTCTCTGAACATCGGCCACCAGGTCGCCGTTTTAATTCTTACAGGAGTTTGCCTTGGGTGTAAAACCTTCTGTCATTCGCCGAATTTTTTGATAGAATTTTCGGGCATTATTCCCGTTGGCCAGCATCTCAAGCTCCTTTATTTCACGCTTTTCTACCTCTCTTTTTTTCGCCCGGCAGAGCGGTAGTGTTCACACACACTCGTTGCATTCGATCTCAGCCTTGCCTTGTAGGTTTCGTCCTTTTCGTTGCAGCGCGGCACTCTTCATCATCATACCAGTTGTTTCTTCGCGTTCGCCGGAATCCAATTACTTCTTCGGCTGCGGTACGGAGTGCTCATGCATTCCACTAGGTTGAATTGTGCTCTCGGAGAGCAGGTGTAAGAGGCGATCTGCGAAATAATTGGCGTTCTGTTGCGATTGCAACTTTTCGACGTCCAGCTTTCCCTGGGTTTTTTGTTGCACCAGTTTTGTCGTACAGAGGCGGGTACGAATCTTGGCTGCTACTAGGTAGTGATCAGAGTCGATGTTAGGTCCTCGTATTGTGCGAACATCTAAAACGCTGGAAGCATGCCGTCCGTCTATCACAACGTGGTCGATCTGGTTGCGTGTTTTTCGATCGCGGGACAGCCATGTAGCCTGATGGATCTTCTTGTGCATAAACCTAGTGCTGGATATGACCATGTTTCGGGCACCGGCGAAGTCGATCAGCCTGAATCCATTTGGCGAAGTTTGATCGTGGAGACTGAACTTCCCGACAGTGGGGCCGAATACACCCTTCTTACCCACCCTGGCGTTAAAGTCGCCAAGCACGACTTTGATATCATGACGGGGCAGCGCTCGTATGCTTCTTCCAGGCGCTCGTAGAATGCATCCTTTTCCACGTCGTCCTTCTCTTCCGTCGGTGCATGAGCGCAGATAAACGATATGGTGAAAAATCGCACTTTTATGCGGATTGCAGCGGATGTGCAGAAGTCCACGCAAGTGGGGAAAGTTTCTGATCGCCATTCACCTGGGAATGGCCAGAGCAATTCTTTTGCATGCGGTTCAAGCAGCTCACTACTTCCGGGCTTTGCGCCCAAGTATCCTCTGGGTAACCACCGAACACCCGTTTGGTGGTGAGCTAAACGTGAGAAGGCGACAACCTGTCCTCCGACATAATCAGTTTAAGGGCTTGCTGGGGGATTCAAACAGCAGCGTCTTATCATGTGGTGCGGCTGCAAGCGGGCGTCTGTCTTGGATCAAGCGGCTCGCTATACAAACGTGTAATTGAATTCAACCTCCTGTGAAACGGGTTGTGCGTTGGGTTTGGGACCAACCACATAAAACAACGTTCTAATGAAATTCAACAAGGATAAATTATTACATTATATGTATATATGTATGTATAGTTTGTATGCTCCGTCTTATATCCGTTAATTAAGATTATATTGATACTACTAGTGCCAATTTAAAGCGTCTGATGTTGCGTTCATTTTTAATATTATTTGATAAAGAGTTCGAAAGTTTGACAGCACTGACGAAGAATGTTCTAGAGGATGTGAGATATTTACAACTTGTACCAATAAGATTGCAAGTTCTGTCCGATCTCGAAAAACTTGGATTTCTGTAAAGATATTCTAGCCGCCTTTATAAATTAATTCATGTAAAAATACTAAATTTGCTATACTCTAGAAAATCCACAAGACTACAGTTTAGTGTTTAGAGGAAAACTCTGATATGTGGTAAAGTTTACGTTTGGAAAATATGTATCTGACAATTATTTAAGGCAACTTGCAGCTTTCTCTATGACTCACAATCAATTTTTGCAAAATACGTTTGACCCAAATGATATTAATGGAACTATGAGAGTTCTCATCAGCTTCAATTTCACATTAACTGGAACAAAATCCGCTGTGTGCCACAACCTTCGTAATACAAAGTAGATTTGTTTGTTGTTAGAAGAGTCGGCTCAGTTGAGCAAATGAATAGATGGTTCGTGTCATGGGGAGACACGCTGTTTGCCGGGCAGACAATTGGGCATGTCAGGGTTCAGTCTGAATAGGTAAGAGTTTAATCTGTTACAATATCTAGAACAAAGTTGGGCTAACATGACTCTTGTCTCCCTAGATAGGTAGAGCTTATAGCTGAATGACGCATTCACTCAGCCAGAGCTGACAAAGCAGTTTATACCGAATGGATGAGGTTGATAGCCTGCCAATGCATCTTTGGATCAAACGGCGAAAATATGTGATACCAGGGGCCGTGTCGCGTTTCCCGTTTACTGAATACGCGTTTCGAAATATTGCTTATTTGGCATCGTTTTATACGTGAACGCACTTAAATAGTTCTCAAAAAAGAAAATTTATTCGGTAGAAAAATTGCTTTCGAAAAGAAATTAAAATAATATTCTTGGAACAAAAACAAACTGAGCCGTCAGTGTCCTGTAAGAATACTTGTTAAAATTCTTAAGTGAGTTTTGTTATGACCCCCCAAGAGCAACTTTGCCTGTCTTAAACCTGGCGTATTGTGCCAGTGTGTATCTCTTTCCTCTCTCTTCTCCCTTTTCAGACATTCTCTTAGTTGTATACCAACTGGCAGCAGCGGCTCGGGGCTAATTGGTATTACTGTCCCTGCGTTTCTCGCTAAGTTATCCGCCTGCTCCTTTCCTTCAACCCGCTATGAGCAGAAACCAAGGCCAGCTATACAGTGCTGCGGACTTCCAGGTGTTTTAGGTGATGCCACTAAAATGTGGTCCTCTGATTAAGAAACAATCTTGGCTCTTGTCTTGGAATATATTTTTCATGTGTGGAAATTGAACAGTATAGGTAATGGAGAATTAGGTTTGAGGATAACACTTGGACCTCAGGCATAAAGTACTCTCTTCTCTTCACAGCAATTCATCCAGGCACAAATCCTTTAGAAAGTCAAGAAGTTTCTTCGGGCTAAGAGATTGTATTTGGTCATCCTCTGGCTAAGGCAAGCCGAGATGCTTCCCTCTTTTCCGGTAGATAGCTCGCACTCGTATCCCGTTGTATGGGTCTTCGTTCATATCTAAGTTTAGATGAAGACCTGTACCTGTTGTTGTTGTTGTGGTAACGACAAAAACACTCCATGAAGGTTTTGGGTAGTGCTGTCGAATTAACAGTCCTTAGCCGGATTTGAGCCCGGTACGCTCCGGTACTCCCTTGCTGTACTGCCCGACTGTCGTGGTAGCGATTTATGACCAGTGAAACCTTCTAGGTTATGTCACCCCTCCTTCCGTAGGGAAGGATAAGATGGGTAATAAGAGATGAGAGGTACCATATCCGTAGATCAACCATCGAGTTGCACGTCATTACCTTTGTGCATATTAGTTGCCTCTTACGAGCGGTATGCCTACCTCGGGCATATTCTAAACCCCTAACTCGCAGGGGGTGGACCCGTACCGCAACCCTTCTATAGATAATACGCGACATCTACGTGCTCAGACACTCGTTTTGCGCTCTTAGGGGTATCTATCGACAACTCGTACGATCTTCTCAAGATTGTGCCAACTCAGGCTCGATAGTACACTCGCTAATCAGTCCGCGGTACTCTTGTTACCACAGTCGGCTAGGAGTACTCCTTTCCTTAAAAACCCGTCTTGGAAACCTCATCCATATTGTGTTCCTGAAGCCAAGTGGGTCCTTCTGTTCCAGGAAGTCCGCGGGATGCATCTCCGGCTACACCTATTTTATAATCCTCTCCACATCTATCGAGTTGTTTGATACAATATCCCCTTTTGACTATACCCCGTAGGATGGGGAAAAGGGTACGTTCGCTATCTTTTTGAGCTGGGCCTAGTCTCATGTGTAATCTGACCCCACCTACGCATTTCACCAGGTGCGGGTGTTTCGTCATTGTACCGTTGTTGAGCCGGTTATTACCGCTCTTCCGTCAGCAGGTGGATGCGGTCCTTGTCTCCGTAGCTGTAATGAGCGCTCCTGCTTCCAAGGCGGTTGCAGGTTGAATGAAAGACGAGCTTTTTCTCCGTACTCTTGCTCTTTTGTAGATAGCGAAAGTAACTTTGCAGCAGAGGACTTGACATTTCTCTACTTCGTCGTCGAAAGACGATCTTAGGGGATGTTGGGTAGGACTCGTCATTGTCGCTACCTTACCCGGAGCCCCGGCCGCAGTCGTCTCTGCGCCTATTTCTGTCAACAACATCTGATGAGCCGGCTCTGGGGTAGAAAGGTTCTTAGAAAGATTTGTGAACCTCTACGCGTTGGGGACGGCGAGTACCGAACAAAATTTTAAGTTTAGCTGTATGAGCTTTACGCAGATGCCGACGGATGAACGAAGATGCTCCGGACAAAAAGGTACTCGTATTCTTACCGTCAGCCGGAAGCAAAGGCTCCAATTGGACTCAGTTGGCGCAACGAAGAAACGACTAGCGAGCTATGTTGGACGGTCAAAATCGCCCAGGCGGTTAGGTGACAATTTAAAGAAGATGAAAAAGAGAAAATGAATTAATATTTTTGACATGTGTCAAAGATTACGCTACGATTTTGAACTTATATCGCGATACCAATAATGGCCATTATACTATCAGTAACGTAATCATTTTTGATACGATTGCCGATTCGATCACTCAGTTCACAATTCGGCCCCAGATTTTATCATAGTTTTTAACGAGAAATCTCCTCGTCGAGTAGGCACCTGTCGGATGTTGCGGTTTGTAACAATTGGACAGGAATTGCCTGGTCAACATTTCACTATGATCTTTAACCCCGAGCATTTTTGCCTCACTTTGTAGACTCCGTGGCAGTTGTTGTTTGTAAGGTTTTGGTAAGGTGTTGTCGAAAGGGACAGTCCTTTGCCCGATGTGAACATGGAACTCCCTTGCGGTACATGGTCGACTGTCGCGGGAGAGATTTGGTATGACCAGCGCAACCTTCTAGGTAATGAGAGGGGAGAGGCATCATATCCGTAGATCAACCATCGTGTTCCACGTCATTATCTTTGTGCATTACGACCGCTATGCCTACCACGGGCATGCTCTAAACCCCCTCACCCGCAGGGCTAATCTCTTGACAGTTCTGAGTGCGGAGTTTTGACAGACATGCAACTTCCTCCAGTGGGTGTCTCATTGCCCCGGCGACCATATTGGCGACATAGGCCGGAACGACCGGCCAATTGCCTTGTACGCTGCCAGAAACGTTTCTTTATCTTTTCCCCAAGTGGTGCCAGCCAGTTGCGGCTTTGTACTTTGGTGACAATCGCGGCTGCGTGAGCACCATAGTTGAGCATGTCATCAAACGTGATCCCTAAGATTTTTAGATATGTGACAGTCGGAAGCTTGATGCTGTCGACATAGACGTCTAATTCCATGTTCACCTGCGCTGTCTTCGTCGTAAGTAAGGTGGCCGAGGATTTAGTCGGTGACAGAGCCAGATTTCACACAGCGAAAACCGGAGAAGGACGGAAGGTATGAATTGATTCTTCAGCATAGCTTATTTACGGAGGGTCTAGTAGCAAAAATCGTGCAATCATCGGCGTAAGAGACGATCGCGACACAGTTTGGTGCGAACGGAAGCTTCGATATGTAATAATTAAATAAATAAGCACCCCTTGCTTACTTATATCTTTTTGATCGTTCGCCCCTGAATTCCACATATGATTGCCGACCACTCAGATAATTGGCGGTCCAACGCTTTAGATAGGGGAAGAGTTGACTCTTTTACCGTGCGTTTTAACTGAATATTTACACAAAAAGTTATAGTTGGAGTTACAAAAACGTTTAATTGTGAATATTGAATAAAAATAAAGGTGCTAATGGCCTTAAAACTCGCGATTTAAATGCGAATTTCCCTGGTGGTGAATTACCTACGCCGCGAATTGATGGTTTACTGTTTCCCACTATTCGTCGCGTTGAACCTTCTTACAGTTATATGTTCTTTGGATGTACTTTTTTAGTGGTATCCTAATGGAAGTGTACACTATCTTAGGACTATGATTATGCCCCCATATTTTTATACTTACATTTTATTCATTAAAGTTAAATTGTTGGTTTCTTCAAAATAGTCCAGCTCACTTAAATCTTAATATTTTTGTAATTATTTACCAGGTTTTTAAAGCATAATAAATTTTATGACTTCGATGATGAGGTACCACAATATGTATAATATTTATATTTTATTTGTGTTGAATTTTAATTTAAAGAATATGGGAATTGAGATAGTCCGACGTGCTCTTCGAATGCCTTGTATGACTATCGCTAATAACGCTGGTGTTGACGGTGCAATGGTCGTAGCTAAGGTTGAGACTAAAGATGGCGATTTTGGTTATGATGCACTTAAGGCTGAATATGGAAACTTGATCGAGAAGGGTATTATTGACCCAACAAAGGTGAGATATATAGATATCTGTTTGAAAATCCCTTTTATAAATTTCCGATTTCAGGTCGTTCGCACGGCTATTACAGATGCATCTGGAGTCGCTTCACTTCTAACTACAGCTGAAGCCGTCGTTACTGAGATACCTAAAGAAGATTCTTCCTCTGGTCTAGGTGGTATGGGAGGCATGGGCGGTATGGGAGGAATGGGCGGGATGATGTAAGACGCAAACTATTTGTTATTATCCTTTGTTAAATTAGTTAAAACTTTACATGTTATATATGTAAAATATTGAGAAACATTCACTAGATTTAAACACTTACATAAATTAGTTCCATAGGATTTAAAAATGTATGAGCAGCCGACGTAATATGAGAACGGCTTTACTAAGTTGGAAATGAAGCATGGCATGTTTGTAATAAAAAATACTTGATACTGTATCCAGCTGTTACACCGCGCTAATAACATAAAAATAAAGCTTTGAATTCTATGCATTTAGCTCAAAATAAACTTATATTTATGTGTCGGCAGTTGTTGTTGTTGTTGGTGTAACAACAAAAACACTACCCGAAGGTTTTGGGGAGTGTTGTCGAAAGTGACAGTCCTTTGCGGGATATGAACTCGATACAGTCCGGTACTTGCTTGCGGTACTATCCGACTGTCTTGGTAGCGATTTGGTATGACCAATGGAACCTTCTAGGTTATGTTACCCCATCTTCCGTAAGGAAGGAGAAGATGGGTAATGAGAGGTGAGAGGTATTATATCCGTAGATCAGCCATCGAGTTGCACGTCATCACCTTTGTGCATATTAGTCGCCTCTTACAACCGGTGTGCCTACCTCGGGCATATTCTAAACCCCTAACCCGCAGGTGAGGTCGGCAGTCGGTTTTTAAAAGAATGATGAAATGGGTTGAATTTGATCAGAGATTAAAAAAAAAATTATATATGTATCAGTTGACAGGAATCGAACCGAAGTGTCCCGCATTAGACCCGAGTGCTATACCCACTGAGCTACGGCGCTCACATAAATGTTGGGAGAAAAGTATACGTTTGTATTCTGAATACATTAGTTGCTGTGCATACGTCGTTTTCAGTTCAGTTTTACATTTAAACCGACAAATTAAAAGTTGCTTTAGGTAAGATAAAGGTTTGGAATTTCCCAAAACTAAAGTTATAAAAAAAAGCTGAAACCAATGAAAAGTTCAAAAATTAGGTTCAAGTTAAATGAAATTTAATTGATTCCACTTGCTTTTCTAATATACCTGAAGTATATAGCTTTTGTATGATACTTAATCAAAAAACTTACTTATTAGGCTGTCGCATAATTAGAAACGTCTTCTTTTTATGCTAAAAAAACTACTTTTTTTATTAATATTATTTCATATTTTGTTACAAAACCAATATTTCTAATCGCTGCTTTACAACTTCCAGGCATTGACTCGACCAATTTTTCGCCGACATCATTCGGAATACTCTCCCACTCCCCCTGCGCCTTTGTCATCAAATCAGCGAAATTTCCAGTTTTGTGCAATCAGACTTTTCTTTTCAAGTGCTCCCACAGATTCTCGCTGGATTTAGGTCCGGACTGCCCGAAGTCCAGTAGACAAATCTAACCATGTCTGCCTCCATCCACCGTTTTGTTGAGTTGTTTTGTTGTTTTTTTAGCTACAAAACGACTCTCCGATGGTTTTGGGATAAGCAAGTTGTTGATGTATGAGCGATGCTTCGCCCTGTCACTTTCCTTACCTGGCATTGTCATCAAGCTCTTCTAACGGTCATGGCGTGCAACTCGATGGTGGATCTTTATTTATTTATTTATTTATTTGCTTATGTCTAAATACAACAGACACTTAAAAATAATTAAATTAATTATAACTTAAGAAGTAAGTTTTTAATCTAAATTGCAAGAGTGATTTACTATAAGTTAGATCTAAAAAATTTGAGAAAAAGTTGTATTCTAAAAGAGTTCAACTCAATGGGGCATTAGCACCATAGACTGTTCCATGAATTCCAACACGAAAGACTTCAAAATTTCTTAAATTTCTACAAGGCACATTAAAATGTATTCGTTGAAGAGGACATGGGCAATCTATCTTTCCAGAGATGAGATCAAAGATAAAAGAGATTGATAAGAGCGCTCTCCTATCTAATAATAATGGCAAACATATTAAACGACATCGTGCTATGTAAGATGGAATCGGTTCAGAAAAGTTTAAGGAACGCAGAGCAAAACGAATAAAGTATTTTTGGACTCTTTCTAAACGATTTATATGCACTGCATGGTATGGTCTCCATATAAAAGCTGCGTATTCAAGCTTGGATCGTACAAAAGCAGAATAAAGAACTTTATAAGTGTATGAGTCTGAGAAGTGAGAAGAGTGACGTTTAACGAAAGCAAGTGTACCAAGGGAACTACCCTACCAACCATACGCAGATAAAAAAGTCGATAAAACATAGGTCGCGCTATCCACAAATGCAGATAAAAAAATGGATAGTTTTGTATGGGCGGCGTGCAGATATTATCCACTTTCCCCATGTACATTTCGTGTACGTGTGACCTTGCATCACCCTCGCACACATTCATAAACGCCGTAAGAAAAAATATATCTACGCCGTTCTAAGTAAGAAAATTTTCCAAAACAAAGGGTTGCAATTTTCACAGGGTTGCCAGATCTGAAACATGGTATGCCCAAAAAATACCCAAAAGAAAGGCAAAAAGCCCAAAAAATCGCCTAAATTGTGAAATAAATATCCAAATAATTCAACACAACTTCGGTTTTTAAATCTGTTTTAATCAAAATAAGGATACATATTTGAATAAAAACAATATAAAATTATTTTAAAGTTATTATATGTAAATAAATACAAAATTAGCTATTTTTACTGAATTTACAAAATACATGACATTCGTTCTGATCACATAAGTGTTTACAAAATTGAAAATATTTACAGTAAATTATTTAGCGATTTTAACGCAATTAGCATCAAATGAAAGGTAATTTAATTACCTTTCTTTTGATGCTAAACAACTATTTGATTTTAAGTTATATTTACAGAAAAAATGTATCTTTCTTACACTTTAAAAAAAGTCCATGGATTTTTTTCTTACTACACATATATGTTTACAAAATTCACAAAATTTACAATCAACTATTTTGCGATTTTAACGCAATTAGCATCAAATGAAAGGTAATTTAATAACCTTTCTTTTGATGCTAAACAACTTTTGAATTTTAAGTTATATTTACAGAAAAAATGTATCTTTCTTACACTTTAAAAAAAGTCCATGGATTTTTTTCTTACTACACATATATGTTTACAAAATTTACAATCAATTATTTTGCGATTTTAACGCAATTAGCATCAAATGAAAGGTAATTTAATAACCTATCTTTCGATGCTAAACAACTATTGCATTTTAAGTTATTTTTACAGAAAAAACTTATCTTTCTTACACTTAAAAAAAGTCCATGGATTTTTTTCTACTACACATATGTGTTTACAAAATTCACAAAATTTACAATCAATTAATGCTACACATATTATTAATATTTACAAAAGACATATTTTTAAATACATATATAAATATGAAAAGCAGCACCTTACACTCTCTCAGTAATACGCCTTGGGCCAGTACCTCACTACGTTCGGGCATCTGAAATTAATTAATAATTAAATTTTTAATTGACATTAATTAATTAAGAAATTAGCTGCAATTAAATCAATTCCTTAGATTAAGTTAATTGTAACTTTTAACAAATTACATTCAAAATTGTTAATTTTAGAAGTTGCAACTAACAATTAATTGTTAATTTTTTAATTATAAATTGTTTTAACAATTACAATTTGCCCAACACTCCCTACAAACAAACGATTGTTCTGGCAATATGGGATTTGGCTAGATATCATTTACTTAACAAGGTAAAAACAAATTGCTTAAGTTTGCATCATCGTACATAAGGACTGAACACTTAAAACCGTGATGCATATTCATGAAAGGTATAAAGCCTTCGACACAGCCGAAGACATCGCTTTCTTTACAAGTTTTGGTAATTGTTTCCTTAAGTAAAATGTCGGGAGGGGTATCAAAAGACGCGTTTTGACCTCGGTAACAATAATCCGGAAGCGGATTTTCCAGTTTTTGTTTCAGTGAAGAGATCTTTGCAATCAAAGTTGAAAATTTTCTGTCATTTTCATGTGGTTGTTGTAATTACAGATTAGGGTGTACCGAAAAGTGCAAAAAGTGTGTTCTGCGCAGAAATACTGTGGACCGCGTTACCGGCGTTGGACCGGCTAAGGGTTATATTTTTGAAGCGAGGCCGAAGGCCGCCTACGCAGAAAGGTTCTGCACATAAATACCTTGGATCAAGCCCCTATTTTGGATCGGACCTGGGTAATTTTTGAGAATAACTTTTCACTGAAACAAAAAATTTAAAATCCGCTTCCAGATTATTGTTACCGAGGTCAAAACGCGTCTTTTGATACCTCTCCCGATATTTTTGGACGTGTTTTAGCAGTTGTCTCCTAAAGGAAAGAATTACCATATTCTTATCAATTATTTGTTCCCTATTTTTTAATGACCGCCTTGGCCACAACTATAATCAACAAATGCACAAGCGCATGTACATTTGTATATTGTGGTGACACCATAAATATATCCTGATCTTGGTCAGGTACACTAAACTAAACTCACTTTGGCCACAACCATAGCAAACAAATGTACAAGCGCTTGTACAATTGCATATTGTGGTGACACCATAATATTTTCCTGATCTTGGTCAGGTACACTAAACACACTTTGGCTAAAACCATAATCAACAAATGCACAAGCGCATGTACATTTGTATATTATGGTGACACTATAACATTTTCCTGATCTTGGCCAGGTACACTACACTGAACTCACTTTGGCTACAGCCATAGCAAACAAATGTACAAGCGCTTGTACAATTGCATATTATGGTGACACCATAATTTACCCCTGATCTTGGTCAGGTACACTAAACTAAACACACTTTGGCCACAACTATAATCAACAAATGTACATGCGCATGTACATTTGTATATTGTGGTGACACCATAAATATATCCTGATCTTGGTCAGGTACACTAAACTAAACTCACTTTGGCCACAACCATAGCAAACAAATGTACAAGCGCTTGTACAATTGCATATTGTGGTGACACCATATTATTTTCCTGATCTTGGTCAGGTACACTGAACACACTTTGGCTAAAACCATAATCAACAAATGCACAAGCGCATGTACATTTGTATATTATGGTGACACTATAACATTTTCCTGATCTTGGCCAGGTACACTACACTGAACTCACTTTGGCTACAGCCATAGCAAACAAATGTACAAGCGCTTGTACAATTGCATATTATGGTGACACCATAATTTACCCCTGATCTTGGTCAGGTACACTAAACTAAACACACTTTGGCCACAACTATAATCAACAAATGTACATGCGTATGTACATTTGTATATTGTGGTGACACCATAAATATATCCTGATCTTGGCCAGGTACACTAAACTAAACTCACTTTGACAACAGCCATAGCAAACAAATGTATTTAAACCGCCCCAAACTCTTCATTGTTGAATTTTGGGCACTAACCTTTCAACTGCAATTCAAATCAAAGTTGCGACCTGCGAAAACATAGAATGTAGTAGAAATATTAATACTATCATTAAAAGGCTTGAAATTATAGTACTTACCTCTTTTTTCAATGAAATTTTAATTGTTGACCAAAAACATAAAAAAAATTAATTTTTATTTTGACAGAAAATTCAATTTATGGAAACAGCTGAATAATTGCCCCTTGTTATGATTTTGGTTTTCAATTATTAAAATCCTACTTTTTCATTCGCACTCATAGGAGTAGCAATAGCGAAAAAAGAGAACGATTTTTGTTTGGGAAATATATTCCATAAATATGCGTTGGTGTTGGTATGGAGGTGAAAAAAATAGAGATGGTTTTGGAATTCGATAGGAAATTGACAAAAAGTGGATAGCCTTGGTTGGTAGGGTACATAGTAAAAATATAATTTAAATGCGTAGCAAAGCTAAATTTGCAGTCAAAAAACACGCCTAAATCTTTGATTTCGTTAACTTCAGAAATGCACGAGTGTGCTAAGAAGTAACGAGTCTCAAAAGGCTTGATCATCTTAGAATAAGTCACTTTACGGCACTTATCAATTTTAAGATAAAGCCTATTGGTAACGCAGTAGTTAGAAAAATTATTAAGTTCACCTTGCAGCACGGAAGAGTCATATGGCCCGTTTATCACCGAATATATCTTAAGATCTTCTGCGTATAAAAGAAAATTAGCCGATTTGAAACACGATGAAATGTCATTAATAAACAGCACAAATAATAAGGGACCTAAAATGCTACCTTGTGGTACCCCAGAGCTGGAAACAATTGGCTTCGAAAACTCGCCATCTATAGCAACCATGCAGCTCCTGTTAAACAAGTACGATTTGATCCACTGCAGAAATCTGGAATGGAGCCCCATGCAAGAAAGTTTGAAAATAAGAATTTTGTGAGAAATTTTGTCAAACGCCTTCGAAAAGTCTGTATAAATCGTATCCATTTGTAGGCCATTACGAAAGCATGAATAGCAGTCCTCAGTAAACACAGAAAGGTTAGAAACCGTCGATCTTGCAGGCACAAAACCATGCTGATTTGGGCAAATAAGATGTTTTACATTAAAGTAAAGTTTCTCCTGTACAATACATTCAAACAGTTTAGCAATCGATACATGTAGTTAGATACATCACATTTGTTGCCATTTTTAAAAACAGGGGTCATAGATGTAATATTCCAGTCATCAATAAACAGTCCTGATGATAAGGACATGTTAAAGATTAGCGTGAGAGGTTTTACCAGTGACGAGCAATTTTTTAAAAGTCTCATGCATAGGCCATCAACATCAGTCCGAGAGGAATACTTGACTTTTATCAAACCCTCTATAACATCATTTTCAGAAAGTACCAAAGATCCCAGGGAAAAAGAAGAGCTTGCTATATCGTTGAGACTAAGACGTAAGGTAGCAAAATCATTGGCAGACAAATCCTCATCCAACTCAAAACTGGATGAAAAAAGTCCGCAAATAAATCAGCAGCCTCACCAATAGAAGATACGGACATATTATAAACAGTTTTTGGAATACTCAATACAGATAAAATTAAACACACCAGCGAGCAGGAGAACGGTTAAGAGAGCGGAAAAGGACTTTCTATGGAATGAAATACGTAACCTATATGCTATATGGACCGGATAGAAGCTGAAGTAAAGAACGAGCACCAACAAAAATACAGGACATTGAACAAGAAATTAGACAAACTATAAGGAAAACACGAGCATAACGGCCAACAAACACATACGTTTCACGATAGGTTCGTGAACCTGACCACAGTGGACATCAACAGCGAAGAAACGAAACTTCTGGAGAAGGGATTAAAACACAACATAGTAGACAACAAGGCTAGAAAAACGGAGCAAGCGATAGTGGAACAAGAACACGCAAGACACATGTGTAGGGAGAAGAAAACGTAATTAAAGTAATGAAATGCCGCATAATCAGCGAGGATCCCACCGATAAATACCAGATGGAAATCAAAAGGGCCATTAAGAATGCCACAAAAATAATAGATGATAGGACGGGACATACTCTGACACAAATGAACCCATCAGCTCCCCCACTAATAGCGCTACCAAAAATTCATAAGCAGGACACGCCAATGCGACCAATAATAAATTTCAAATCAGTGCCGGGTTATAAACTTTCAAAAATAAAGACGATACTGAATGACACGCTTGAACTCGACCATGAACATACAATAAAGAATACAAACGAACTAATAGAAAGACTTGAAACCGTCAAACTCACACAGAACAGAGCACAATCGTCTCATTTGACATAAAAGACTTATATCCCTCCATACCGCTTCCAGAGACATTAGACATAGTAAACAAAACACTACGAGACAAAACCAAAGATATGATCAGAACAGCACAAATCACAAACACACTAAGAACAACTTTACAGCAAAACTACTTCAAGTTCAACAATAAAATATATAGGCAAACAAACGGACTAGGAATGGGAAACCCAACGTCATCAATTCTCATGGAGGCATTCATATAGAACTTGGAAACAAAATATATGCAAGAACTAAAAAACGAACTAGGAGTGACATTTTACGCAAGGTACGTCGAGGACATCATCTGCATACTGAACAATAACAATGAAGAACGAATACTAGAATTCCTAAACAGACAACATGAAAACATAAAATTTACTATGGAGACCGAGAAAGAAGGAGAACTGAACTACATGGACCTAACAATAAGAATTGACAGAACTACAAACAAGTTTAAATACGACATCTACAGGAAACCAACAACTACAGACACCATAATTCATTCTACGTCAAACCATCCTCAACAGCACAAGAATGCGGCATTAAGGCACCTAGTGGACAGACTTCAAAGAACACCCCTCACTCAGGAATCATACAAGAAAGAACTAACCACCATATACAACATAGCCACGAGCAACGGATACAAAAAATGCCTAATAGACAAACTCCGAAAAACCATGGATCACAAAAAAGACACAACGCAGAAGAAAAATCCAAGATCTGGACTACAATGACATACACTGGAAAAACGACACACAAATTGGCAAACTTCTTCAAGAAACACGATATCAACACAGCGTTCAAAACATCGAACAACTTAGGACAAAAACTAAGAACCAACACTAACTCGGAAGAACCATTCAGAAAACAAGGAATATACAAGCTTAGCTGAGAATGCCAGCACAGCTATATAGGGCAAAAATAAGTACACGATTCCGGGAGCACATCAGGGACTACAACAGAAAAACACGGAAACCCACTATCACAACAGAGTCAAACTATGCAAATCACATGTTCAAAAACAAATGCACCCCGACCAACATCAAAAACACAGCCAGAATACTTCACGTACAAAGAAAAGGGCGGCGCTTAAATGTGCTAGAAAACATGGAAATATACAAACTTAAGACATTTGACGGGAGAGTAATTAACGAACAAACAAACACTATTTCTGACGCGATATTTGAACCGCTAAAACTAATTTACAGAGGACCAAACAACACCGAAGGTACAATAACAAAACGAGTAACAATAAACGAGCACACACACAAAACAAATCAGAAAACAAAAATCACTGACTTCTACATTACTAACGAGCGTCAAAACCCACCCTTAAATATACACTTAACATTAACTAACGTAACATCCTCAAACTAATTACCTGATCTAAAACCACAACTAATGACTTCTACATGACTAACGATCGTCAAAACCCACCCTTAAGTATACACTTAACATTACCTGACCTAACATCCTCAAACTAATTATCTGATATAACACCACAACTAATAAACGAGCGTTAAAAACAACCCTCATTGCAGGTACCCGTTCGGATACGTTCGTAAGACACGACTCATATACACGAATACTAACACTACCTGATACAGCATCCAGACTATAAATACATGACAACGGATAGACACAGATCAGAACGAAATCAAGCACTGAAGATGGCGGTTCGCCGAAACCGGTTTGTTACAAAACCAAAATTGACAAGGGATGACGAAAATTCGTTCCAATATAAAACTCGATACATTCTTCTTTGACTTAATATAGGCCCAGAACTTTTTAGGATTCGATTTTATATTTCTCTCGAAATTATTAATATATTTTTCATATAGACTCTTATTCAAGTCGTTGAATTTTGTCCTGTAGGATATAAATAACTCGTAAAAATCAAATCTGTTAGTAATTTTAAACTTATTTCTCAAATTTTTCAGATGTTTAAGCTCAGATGTATACCAAGGAAGCTTATATGCTTTTTTCTTAAAAGTAGGAACAAGTTTATTACAAATATCAGATAATGAATTTTTAAATATATTAAACCAAGTTGCAACTTCATTATTTATAAAACGAGAATCCCAGTCGATCTCACTTAACCCTACATCCAAAGCATTAAAATCGCACCGATCAAAATTTAATGATGGCTTAGAAGTAGAAAAGGAGGTATTGAAGAATTCTAGGAATTCCACTTCCAGTAAAGTTGGAGTGTGATGCAAATTAGGCGGCGATATAGAAGTTGCAGCTTGCGACAGCAAAAAGTTCAAATCTACTGATATGATGCCTCTCACCTCTCATTACCCATCTTTTCCTTCCTTACGAAAGGACGGATGACATGACCTAAAAGGTTGCACTGGTCATACCTAATCGCTCTCGCGACAGTCGGGCTTGTACGGCAAGGGAGTGTACCGGGTTCATATCGGCAAAACCTTCGGGGAGTGTTTTTGTCGCTACTCAAACAAACCAACAAACAAACGGAAGTCCCAGAAACCTTGCGGCTTCAAAACGGTTGGACCACAGTAAACTTGGTGTTAGAAGAGTCGGCTCATATGAGCAAATGAATACATGGTTCCTGGCATGGGGAGACATGCCACTGCCGGGCAGACATTTGGCAAGTCAGGGTTCAGTCTGAATAGGTAAGAGTGTAATCTGTTTCAATATCCAGAACGAAGCTGGGCCATCTTGACTCTTGAGTCCCTATGCATTTCTCGTTCTTCTTCAGGTGGAGATTGTGCCTGAATGACGGCATTCACTGGGTGAGAGTTGACAAATGACGGCGAAAATATGATCTCATCATGCTTACGGATACCACATTACCTTGCAAGTGCACCCAGTACAGTCCTGCCAGCGATGCCAGGCCTTAGTAGCGGCACCACCTTTGCCTGTCTGAAATGACAAAGGTGGTCATGAACAGATTGAAGACAGTCTAGTATATCTAGAAAGATGGGTAATGAGAGGCATCATATCCGTAGATCAACCATCAGTTGCACGTCATTATCTTTGCGCATATAAGTAGCCTCTTACGACCGGTATGCTTACCTCGGGCATATTCTAAACCCCTAATCCGCAGGGGTGCCGAATGGCCGGCTGAACCTCTGTGGTGGTGATGGCAATGGGCGCTTGACGAGTTTTTCGTTTGTGCGCGGCGAAGGCTAACACCAGCAGAGAGGCTACGGAACCTTAGTTGCTCCTTCCATTTGGCATGTTTTTGTTGATCAACTAGCCGTTTGATTTCCGCATTGAGATCCTGAATTTGGGGATCCGTAAGGTCTAGGCGTCGCACATGATCACGTTCATTTGCCAGGTCCGCTGCCTCTGCGGAGAAATGCGGGCGCATTTCCTTGATCTGCCTGACGGAATGTATTGATTTGAGGCTGAACCTATGATCATCCGAAACGCTCTTCCCCCTTCTCGTAAGTCAGACGGGGTGGGAAGAGAAGCGAAGGAGCTCTCAGTGAAGTTAAGAAAACCAATGCAGTCAGCTTTGTTGAAATTAGTGAAAGTACGATTATCAGAGGTGACAAAGTCGGTAAATGATCTGATGCAAGAGCCAACCGTTTATAAGACCAGCGCTGACGATGGTAAGGTCTGGCGAGCTTGAACAATTTACCGCGACTTTCGTTGGGGCATCCCCGTTTACCGTGAAGAACGTCGAACCTGTGAGCTTGAGTGCCAAAGGTCATGGTGTGCATTAAACTATCCGAGGATTATATTGTCAGGGCGTTATTCACGCGGACAACAGGTGATAGCAGCTATATAAATGTTAATTATTTCAAGACCGACATCGCCTGACCGGACAACCATGCCTTGACATTCTAAGGTGTTGTCCCTCGGGTCGGCATCAGACTCAAATAGACGGTATTGCACAGATTGGTGAGTGATGAAGGCAAGTCCGCCCCCCAAGTCGTCTCGCGCGGTCACGCCGATGGATGGTACACCCGTCACCCTTCCGACGATCTAATCGGCCACCGAGCTTTGTCTCCTGCAACGCAGAAATCTTAATGTTGTTATTAACAGTGTTCAGCCCTGCGAAGTCTAAGGAAACGCGCAGTGTCAACAGTGTTGGACTAGAGTGATATTGGTGTTAGAAGAGTAGGTTCAATTGAACAGGAAAAGAGAGTTTTAGTATCTTGAGAGGACATACCACATGGAGGACAAGTATTTGCTATGGTGGGGCTCAGTCCGGACAAGTGAGAGTCTAACCTATCACAGTATCTAGAACGAGGTTGTGATAGCATGATTCTAGTATTCCTCGGAAGTACGCGCTCATCTTCAGTTCTTTTAGGTGGTTGGATGTCAACAACAGGATTCACAGGCCGAGATCTGAGGGATCTCTCTACCCAATCGGTGTGGAGGTCGTTTAGAGCCTGCCTATGGTTACGCAGATCAAATGGCAAGGTAACGGGGTGCCAGATCTCATCATAGTGCTTACGGAGATGTTTCCTTATGTCGGCGGAGCTTCATCTAATGGATGATGGTTTGTGGCAGTTCAGTAGAAACGTATCTGCCCAAGAGTTCCGCATGCTCACGAACATTGAGCATATTAGCCTCTTGATGTAGGTTAGAATCAGATGACATAAGCAGACATCCTGTGACAGTTCTAATGGCGGTGTTTTGGCAGTCTTGCAAATTCTTCCTGTTGGTCTCCGCAAGGTTGGGCGATTAATGGCATGTAGCAAGCAATGTTTCTTTATATTTTCCCCAAATACTTCCGGCCAGTGATTTGAAGATCTTATTGCGGCTTTGTACCTTTGAGGCTGTTGCGGTGGCATGACTATCGAAGGTGAAGCCGTTGTTAAACGTCACACCCAAGATTTTGGGGTGGTTGACAGTAGGTAGAGGTGCTCCATCTACGACGACGTTTAACTCTTGCATAAGTGGCTGTTGGGGCGAGGCAAGGTGTCGATTGGCATGCTGGCGAGCCCCGCTAGATCGGTCTCGTCCTGTCAGTTAAAGTCTGCCCACACTCTTCAACATAACTTGCGTTGCAGCGTCCCCAAAACCTGAGGCGAGTCCGTCTGTACATTATTCTAACATAGTCCATGTCTACGAAGTCAAGTCTGTGCAACCTATTTCCGCTCTCGTTGCGCTAGTGGAACACCCACCCTAATCTAAATAAATTTAGCAACGCATTCTTTTGTTTTCTACTTCACAAAATAAGCATTACAAAAGCAAGAAATTTACGATATCTTAAGTCCTAATATTTTTATTTATGTAACAAACTTATGTTTCTAGGTAAATAATAAAAAAATTTAAGGTTTAATTTTAGGTAAAAAACGAAGAAAAATAAGTTTAATTTTTAATTATGAAAATCCAACTGTATCTTCATTCACCAATTCTTTTCTCCCCTTTTTTCTCTAAATTTACACAAAAAAAAGAATAAAAAAAGATAATATCCTTGCTTTTATTTTGCTCGCTACTGTCGTGAAAACCCTATTCCTTTATAGAGTGGGTAACGTAACAATGGATAATGTAAACAAAAATGTATGTAAGTCGACGTGTTGTAATAACTTAAGCTATTATTATTATTAGTTATTATAAGCTATAGCTAATAACTAGCTCTTCGAATAATTTATAATTTTATTCGAATAGTTGTATTGAACTATTGGATGGAATACGAATAATTACCTACTATTTACGTGCATAAATATGTATGTGTATATACGTTAGTAGAAATATTTCAAATACTTCTACATAATAATATGTGCTAGATTTTAAAGCAAGAGATTTCGGGTGCAAAATTCAGTGTATTCATCGCTTGAACGCATTAGCATGTTGCGCTTTATGTTTTTGTTAGGTTTCTTTTATGGCAGGATCGAAATCCATTGTAGGCATACACATATACTGTTTATTATGGCAGGCAAAGAGAAACAATAGTATGATTTTACTTTAAACACAGCATCGAAATCAGTTGCAGAAAGTGCACCAACAGTTATGGATATCCTTCTTGGAGGAGGTTACGTTCTAGATGATCATGATGAATTTCTAAAATATATCTTGGAGTTGTTAAATAAACCACAATTTGGAGGCGAGAGTTTAGTGGATGGACCATTAAAAGGCATATCGAATCCTGGTACTACTAGCCAAGAAATATCTAGCAAATTCCAGCCACTTCAGCACGCTCTAAAAGAGCTTTATCTAGTGCTGGAAATATTCATGCCTATTACGGTAATCGGCGAATTCCACTCCCGCGAATGCCATCCGATTCGCAGTCCACTCGCTTTGGCGAAGTTTACGCTATGACCATAACCGTCGGACACCTGCTTTACCGACTCACGCAGCGGATTATGTCAAACGACTGCACTGTCAGTTATGATTCGTTTATGTTTGGAAAAAAATTAATTTGAGGAAAAAGTGAAGCGGAAAATAATACAGCCTGCAAAGGTTCGTTAGGCAGTTTCGGTTAAATAAAAACGCATAAATGCACATTTTAGGACTAGTTTGCAGTAAAATGCCCCTAGTGATTATATCGAGAGCAGTCAACAAAACTGGCGGCCGCCGTGGTGTGAAGGTAGTGTTGCCGGCCTACCTCACCGAAGGTCCATGGTTCGAGCCCTGGTACAGGTAACATCAAAAGTGATTTGAAAAAAAAAGTTTTTCAAAACGGGGTCGCCCCTCGGCAGTGGTTTGGCAAACTCTCCGAGTGTATTTCTGCCATGACAGGCTTCTCAGCAAAAATTCGTCTCATTTGTAGATGCCGTTCGGAGTCGGCAAAAAACTGTAGGTCCCACCAATTTGTAGGGAAAATTCAAATCGGCACACCACAAATTGGAAGAGAAGCTTGGCGCAAAAATCTCTTAGGAGGTTTATGATGATATACCTGTTGTATATCGCGCCATAGAGAGAGAGAGTCAACAAAACCTGTATTTATGCCTTCGAGTCTTAGCTGAAGGAAGTTACCAAAACGCAGTACCCCCTGCGGGTTAGGGGTTTAGAATACCCGAGGTAGGTATTATATAATAATAATATGAGTTTATATTATTTGTTATCAAATTATTTAATTAATTATGATTTGTTATATTTATCTTTAATTTTATCTTTTTTAGTAAAAATACCTATATTTTTGGACGTGCAACTCGATGGTTGATCTACGGATATGATGACTCTCACGTCTCATTACCCATCTTATCCTTCCTTACGGAAGGTGTGACATGACCTAGAAGGTTTCACTGGTCAGAAATCGCTACCACGACAGTCGGGCAGTACAGCAAGGGAGTACCTACGCTCCGGCTTCAAATCCGGCCAAGGACTGTTATTTCGACAACACTCCGCAAAACCTTCGGGGAGGGTTTTTGTCGTGACCACAACAACAACCAAAACGCAGTTGGCAAAGACTACATGCTTGGAATGGTAACCACCAGTTTCAAAAGTATTTTCCCCAACTTCTTGATGTAATGGAATGTGAATTGTGTAAAAAATGGATAAATATAAAGATGGGTGACGTTGAAAAAATGGAATCTCGTAGTTACTTTTCAATAAGCACATTAGAATAGCAAAACCTTCAAGAGCAAATTCTCATCTACATTCTACAAAAGGATTTTGTTGGTGGTCCCAAACCATTCAAATCTGTGCTCACGTTTGTCCAATAAACGTCTAATAGCTGTTTGGATAATTTCGTTCAAAAACAAATAATTTGCCTAATTTATTTAATCTAAATTTATTTTAATTTACAATTTTAAAAAAATTTATGTCGAATCCGCATCAGATATTCAGCGGATCGCAGTTAGAACAAATGACAGCTCTTGCGATTCGATTGCGGTTATGAAAGTGCAGTGAATCCACGAACTGCTTTCTCCAAGTATTTCTATTCGCAGACTGCGTTGCCGATCGGTTATGAGAATAGCAGTTCTTCTCAATTCGATTTGCATTCCCTGCGAAAGGCATCCGCCGGATACCGTAATAGGCATGATTGTTTAACCCTCAAGAAGCAAATTAAACACCTACTTTGTTTCGACTTTAGTGTTTGTACAAGAAAAAAAAAAGAAAGAATAATTACACATAATCTTGTATTTGAGTAAACTAGTGTAATACTAAAATGTGTAATTTAAATAAATTTCATTAAATTTTATAAGCAAATAAAAAGGTACTGGGTATTCAGATTTTTATAACAATTTTAGTTCTGTTAAAAATTGCACCAATTGCAAATCGTGATAACGAAGAAGTTTCAGCGTAGAATTGCCAGTCAACAATGTGTGGAGGTATTGTCGTTAAACAAATTTTTGTATAAGTGCATAAATTTGCATCTCCACATATAGCATGCAAGTTAACACCCAGCTTCAATAGGTCGCCTAACGGCGACGAGGTCTAAAGAGAAGTTGGGCACTTCGAAACATGTCATCCCATACCATCGCTGTGCATAACGTTGTAATTTTTCCTCTAATATCAACTAAGAGACAAACATAATAATTCGAGCTTTGCTCCAACAACAATCACCATAACTATAATTGTACAGGTACAGTGCGGGTGCATAACAAATAACACGGGAGTGTTGATATGCAAAAAAAAAAAAAAAGAAAGCTCTTCTGTATCTAAACCTGTTCTATGAACGCGCCGATAAATAGTCCACTTTCCTTGAGATGACATAAAATATACGTACCAAAGAATGTATAAAAGGAATAAGCAAATGGCACAATAGAGGAAAAATGCATCGTGACGCTACAGGGCATCATACACACAAAAACAAATTGTGTAAGTTTACGCCTATTAAGCTAGGCAACTATTTGCCTACTATAATAGGCGCAGTTTTACACACAGAAAGTGTACGTTGAAAATTAAACACTTTGAGTGTACGAAGCTTAAACATTAAATGTGTAGACATGCATAAACTTACGCATTATCTGTTTAAAAGCTTAAGCACAGATTGATTGATGTGTAATTTTCAACATTAACCCTACAATCCTCCCGCACAATAAATGAACAATTTTCTTTCCTAAAGTTCAATTGAATCTGCAATTTAGAAAAGGGCATATCTCGAAATTTTTACGAATATGTATTTTTTATGGGTAGGTATGCGTTCAAAATGCTTTCCGCTACCCATTAAAATAAAAAACATTTCTTTGTTATTAGTTCCATTGTCAATGCTATAACAAAGATATGTGTTTTAAATTATTATGGACCGAGGAAATCACTTTTAACACATGTCAATAAAAAAAACATATTCATCCAAATTCCGTGATATGCCCCTTTCCGAAAGTGCAGATTCAATTCAATTAAGATCCACTAAATAGGACTTTTAAAAAAACTATTGTAAACCTTAATTTCGCTTTGCTTTCATTTTTCTAAATGTTATCAAAACTTCTTTAAGCTTTTATAATTGTTTGTGAAATCTGTTATTCAGAGGATTTTTTGGATAGTTTAACTTTAGATTAGAAAATTAAAAAAATTGATTGTTTCTTGTTCGGCATATTTAAATGAATGGACGTCGATATATATGACGATTGAGTAAAAATAGCAAAAACGTATCAAGGTAGGATTAAATTATTTACTCACATACATTAAATTGAAGTTTTTTCCAGCACCCATACGAGTTGAAATAAACGATCATTGTATTTTGTTGTCACGTGTTTAATAAAAAAGTAATGGAGTTTGTTTGCAAGGTGGTTTTCTTATAGTTCAGATAAATTATTTTGCTTTGATTAGCCCGATATGAAATGAATACGCTCTGCCAGCAAAAGCTACATATATGAATTATTCGAAAATCGTCAGCTTACAAATTAAAGTATTTAGTTTTTATACATACGAGTACACATACGGAATGAAGTATTGTCAAAAATATTAGTTTTAACAAAATTATTTTAACTTGTTATACATAAAAATATACGCCGCGACGAGTTCTCATCAAAATGTTTAAACTTTTCCCAGAATAACTTAAAATAATTTGGTGATTGTTGTTGGAGCAAAGCTCAAATTTTTATGTTTGTTTGTTAATTGATATTAGAGGAAAAATTACAACGTTATGCACAGCGATGGTATGGGATGACATGTTTCGAAGTGCCCAGCTTCTCATCAGACCCCTTCTCGGACACTGAGCTACGAACCCAAGTGTCTGCACCAAAGCCGCTGTTAGAGTACTCTAACAACTAAGCTATGATGCCCTGTAGCGTCACGATGCATTTTTCCTCTAATGTGCCATTTGCTTATTCCTTTTATACATCCTTTGTACATATATTTTATATGTCAACTCAAGGAAAGTGGAATATTTTTAGGCGCGTTCATAGAACTGTTTTAGATACAGAAGGGCTTTTTTGCATATCAAAACTTCCGTGTTATTTGTTATGCACCCGCACTGTACCTGTAACAATTATAGTTATGGTGATTGTTGTTGGAGCAAAGCTCAAATTTTTATGTTTGTTTGTTAATTGATATTAGAGGAAAAATTACAACGTTATGCACAGCGATGGTATGGGATGACATGTTTCGAAGTGCCCAGCTTCTCATCAGACCCCTTCTCGGACACTGAGCTACGAACCCAAGTGTCTGCACCAAAGCCGCTGTTAGAGTACTCTAACAACTAAGCTATGATGCCCTGTAGCGTCACGATGCATTTTTCCTCTAATGTGCCATTTGCTTATTCCTTTTATACATTCTTTGGTACATAGATTTTATATGTCAACTCAAGGAAAGTGGAATATTTTTAGGCGCGTTCATAATATAATATAATTTTATTAATGCCAAGATTGGTGAAAAATATTTGTGAATATTTGTTTCAGTAAAAAGTTACGTATTTGAACTATTCGAAATTCGAAAGCTTAGAAATTAAGGTACATATAAGGACCTGCTAAATTTTCAGCAGTATGCGTGAAACAGCGGATGTAGGTTGTGCGCACCGAAGGAAGATCGGAAATCGATTGTGTAGCGAGATTTCTATTAAGGCGAGTGCATTTGACGCACTTGTGGTATACGAGGTGTGTTCAAAAAGTATCGCGAATTTTGTGTTTTTTCAAAAATTATTTATTTATTTAAAGTAATCCCCATGAGATATTATACACTTGTGCCAACGGTTTTTCCAATCTTCGAAGCACTTCAAAAAATCATTTTTTTGTATCTTGTTCAGCTCCTCCTTCGATGCCGTCTTTATCTCGTCAAGAGAAGCGTAACGTCGTCCTTTCCTGTCAGCAAAACTTTCACATTCGACCGAACTTGGCGCGCTTTTTTCGGTCTTGGTTCGTGCGGCAGCTTCCATTGAGATGATTGAGCTTTGGTTTCCACGTCATAACCATAAACCCACGATTCGTCACCAGTTATGACCCTCTGGAGCAAATTTGATATTTAATAAAATTTAATGAGATTTAACATGAATAAAAGAAAAATGAATTCCATACACTGAAAAAAAAATTATTTGAGTTTCTTAATGTAGCAAAATTCATCAGCCACCCTGTATTTAGTTTTTGTAAATTGTTAATATTTTTTTTATACCTCGAGAAGAAGAGGGGTAATGCTTATAAAAAAACGTACATAAATTCCATAGTTTGGGAAATTTCTTTGGAATAAAGTATATTGAAAGTAAAGTAAAAATTTATAATTTGTTGAATACTTCCTAAAACGTTGTAGTCATTACTTGTTGTAACTATAACTTTTTCGATTACTATATAAGTAACAATATTAACCTCGGAAAAGTCGTTTTCTGAAAAAAATTATAGACATTTACAGTTATGTATATACATATGTATATACGAAATATATCTTACCAAGAAATGCAATAACAGGTGCACATGTTGAAATTTTCGCTATCATGTCATTTTTGCTAGTTCCAAACTGAAATATAATTTTTAGAAATATATGTTATTTAAAATGCTATTTTTTTCAAAATTAACACCTATTAAAACCATATTTGTAATACTTCTATAATGCTAGAAAACACAAAGTACAATCACGAACATCAGAGTGCAGATGTATAGAAAATAAAGGGAGAGGTCCGTTAAGCGAATGTACCAAAAATGACAATTTCACTTGTTAAAATACATGAGCATATACACGTGTACAATACAATCTCAAAAATTTAGTTTCACTGTCTCCTTTGATTTCGATGTAAAAACACATTGTGGGTATATCGTGCTAGCAATATAGAAGTATTACATATATGATTAAAACTTACATCAAAATGCATTAATAAATGATTTGTGTCTTCGCCAAAATATTTTGCAATGCCGCATACTATATCAATTGTATTGGAAGTTTGGATTCTGGTCTTTTTATTTGCCTTATTTAAAAAGCAAACGATTTTGTTATTTTCTCTTTCAAAGCTTTCAGTGAATGTATGGGCCTTAATATCCATCAATTCCTCAAAGTGTTGCGATACGTATTCGCTTTCAAAAATATATGGCCATTCTATTTGTATATCTTTAATTGACGGTATAGTTTCCAAATTGTTGAAAAACTGTCTTTGCATTGCATAGCAATCCTTCATGTACATTTTTATTAACAGCTTTTCCTCACAACTACTAGCAGTTCCGTGCATTTTTTTCAAAAATGTTTGTTTATCTTCGCTTGTCTGTACGGAATCCGACGAGTTATTGGGCTGCCAATTCCTGCATGTTTGTTGCAGCAGATTTGAGCGTCTTCTTTGCTTTACGGGAATATTTGGGTCAAAATTAGTTTTGACGTTATTTGGTGACCGATTTAGAAAATTATTTCTGCTTCTCATTATCGTTAGCAACGGTGGTGTGGAGGTAGAGATTACGTTTCCTTCATTGTATTTTTCCATAAAGGAGTCAGGAAAACGGCTTGCAGCTTGATGTGTTACCATTCGCAAGATACCCATCGGTAAGAACAATGACAACATTCTTAATTCGTCGACTAACAAGTTAGCGAAAGTATTAAATAATTTGCCCAATTTCTCCGTTTTATTTAATTTGTCCAATATGTTTGATGGTACTTTTTCCCATGGTATTTTAAATTGATTAAATAACTGTTTTTCATGGCCTGTTGTCTCCGACGAAGACGTTAAGGCGCAGCTGGAAATTGACATAGTTGTGGCATCAAAATCTTCGAATTGGGATTGTTCCAAAGAAAGCGTGAAAACAAAACACTGATCGTCTGATTTTTCAACTTGATTCGTCGAATCATTTACATTGGAAAAACTTTGGCGCTCATTAGGGCTTTGGTAGTTTGATGTAGAAGGCGACATTTCGACGATCTCAGATATGCAACTGCTTTGTAGTTCTTTATGCGGCGCATGTGAAGAATTTAGTGTACTTCTTTCCGTCCATTCAATAGAATCCAAAAGCATTAATATTTCATTATTTTTCAAGTAATACTCGAGCACAGCATCGTTGCATATTTCTGACCCACAACTTTCTAATACTAATGAAGTACCTTGAATTCCAAATGAGTTAGCTATAATTACAATGTTGTTATTAATTAAATATTACTACCATGAATGGGCAAAATGTACCTTTTTCAATTATAAGCTCCATTGATGGTGTCACTAAAAATACTTTCTTGCCTGTCCGAACTCCATACCTTGCACGCGTATACGCCCATTATTTTAATCTTATTATATGTTCTGATGCTAATGTTAATAATAAATTTTAAAATTAAATTAGATTTAAATGTAGATATAGGCCATGAAATTTTATTTGTGCCAGACTTAAAACTCTTTTCCAATAAATGAGGAAAATAAACTAAGATAGTATCTTTTTCTGACCAAATATATTTTTACCGGATTTTTGGTTAATAGATTTTCAAAATTAACCATTATATATTGATTTTCACTTTCAAAATAACTTTCGTACAGAAGTGATTTATAGTTATACCACATTTTGATAAAAGTGCCATAACAAATTGCCTCTTCATAATTTTTCTCCACCTATATGAATTTTATTATCAGGACTGTAATGCTTCCTTGATCATCTTGATCAATAACAACGAAGTCATTACGTCTAAATTTTATACTGTTATATGTAATATTTTCTGTTACAAATGAAAAATTTTCTGATATTATAAAATTGAACATATTTTCAGAAAGTTTCTCACACGAATTGCTTATGGTTTTTGACCTAAATCTGTCCTCGAAAAAACTTGCTTGCATTTGTTGGTGATATTCTGAAAGGCTTAGTGTTATATTTGTAAAATTTCTCAAGACGAATATAATTACAAAAACACATTATTTACTTACTTTTGCTAAAATATGAAATAATTAATTTGAATGATATTGAAGAAGAAGTTGTTTACAGATTTTATTTGTTTTTGTTTTGGCTTAGGCCTAAACTATGTGGCAGTCTAGAGTTAACAGCGCCATGGCCGATGTTGTCTGGCGTGGAAGGCGGCTGTGTACTGCAACAGGGGGCTATAAATAGAGTAACGACTACCGCGGGACGCCCTTGGGCGTGTACAGCATGGTGCCTCGAAAGTACTAAAGAAAGTACGGGGTCTGTGGATGGCAGGGTTAAGCCCTGAGCATCCTGATTTATGTAGCCATCTCTTACACTTGGCGCATTGAACCGAATGCGACCGCTTAATATAAATTTTCTTCCAGCAAGCGCAGCAGATCCAATCTTTTGGTCCAGGGTTGGGTTTGACCACAGCCCGTAACAAGAGACAATGGAGCAACCCAACTGCCAGGGTTTGCTCCGAGGATGACAATTTAAGGGTGGGACGGGACAGATTGGACAGGGTTACACTGAAATAACAGCCCTTGGCCGGGTAAAAAAACCCCGGTCATTCCGGTACGATAGAAGCGGCTGTTGTGCGAATGTTATAAGTTAGTGAATTTCACTACTGAACCGGAATAGTTGGTTTTATGTCTTGAAAAATAAATAAGTTGAGCACGAGTTTTGTAATATATTCCTTACTTTATGAAAATTACATCTTATTATATAGTTGTGATACAAGTTATCGATATACAAACGTGAGACAATTATAGTTATGTTAGTTCCCGGCCGGGGGAACACGCCTAAGGCTGGCTGACTGCATATACTGAAGGTTATAAAGGTTGGGATCAATTGTAGCCCACTGTAGACGAAAGGTATTGATCCCGGATCGCTTTCTTTAGGGATCAGTCCCACGATTTTTTGCAGGGTAGGTATGATCATATTAATTCCCGAATTCTTTGATTGAATGGCCTGGTTAAGGACGACCAGTAGTAGGTAGATTTTTCTTTATGTTTCTACGATTGAAGGTATTGCGTAAAGCGAGAAAGTGTATGTACTACTTTTTACTATTTAGTTAAAATTTGGGTATCTAAACTCTTTAATTAAATAAAGACAAAGGACCACTTGCATGAGCGATTGAAAATTTACCTGCCAGTAGCAGGTGAGCTGTATGAACTTTACGCAGACGCCGACATAGTTCAGCGAATTAAAACACAGCGGCTTCGCTGGCTAGGCCACGTAGTGCGAATGAGCGAAGATGCTCCAGCCCAGAAGGTATTCTTATCGGCACCCGCCGGTGGAAGCAGAGGAAGAGGGAGACCACCACTCCGATGGAAGGACCAAGTGGAGACCGATTTGCGATCCCGCGGTGTTTCCAATTGGCGCCAGTTGGCGCAACGAAGAAACGACTGGCGAGCTATGTTGGACGGTCAAAATCGCCCAGGCGGTTAGATGACCATTTAAAGAAAAAAAGCAGGTATATATTTTCTTCTATTATATTCCGTTGTAAACCATTGATATATTTAAAACAATGATTAGGTATACTAAATGCGATTAAAAAATTAAAAGTTTATGCAAATTAGTAATACTCATAAAACAAATATGTTTTTAAAAATTTATTTACCGCGAACGCGGCCGAATTAACTGAACCGTGGTAACTTATGAACTAAACTTCATTTGTAATCTACTCTTATTTATTAGATTCCAAAGTTGCTTACATTCTAATTGGCCTTGAAACAAGTATATCAATTTCTACTGCATCTGAATAGATGCGCCAACATCCGATGAAGTAAACAGGATGTTTTTGTCATTACAATTCAGTAACTTGAATCATCCATTCAAGATCATAACTGCAATAACAAAGAAGAAGAAGATCGCTTTGTTCACATATGCCGATATGCGGCCTAATGATGCAATTTACTGAGTACCATTTAGGTACTTGAATTCTTGAATATTTGTTTATATTTGCCTGTTAATTCATATTAGAGGAAAAATTACAACGTTATGCACAGCGATGGTATGGGATGACATGTTTCGAAGCGCCCAACTTCTCATCAGACCCCTTCTCGGACACTGAGCTACGAACCCAAGTGTCTGCACCAAAGCCGCTGTTAGAGTACTCTAATAACTAAGCTACACTCTAAAAACAGCATGTAAACTTACCATAGAAATAAGTTGACCTTTCAACAAAAAAGTGTGTACTAACGCGAAAAAAATGCTTAAAATTTATTCTAAAACATTTTGTGTGTAATATTGCGATTCTTATAATAGCAAGTGTACATCGTTAACGAATTTCGAACATTTATTGTGTAAATGTCAGCATATTTACGCATATAAAATGTAAAATTCAACAAGTGTGTTTACACGTACACAAGCAAGGTTTAAACTAAGCATGTATAGCGTACAATTGCTTGCAATGTTTAGTTTAACACATAAAATCATGCCAACATCGCGAGATCGTGCATGAAAGCATTGGTGAAGAACGCTTGTGCAAGAAAAGACATAAAACGTGGTGCTGCAGTGGTTTAATTAATATACAATAATATTTGGTGTTTAAAACTGATTGCTGTTGGTTCTTAATAATATTTATAAGTCTAGGTATATCAATTTATGTATATTAAAGATGTAAGAGTGTAATATATGTGAAGTGAAACAAAAAAATTTGCTCGTATACCAAAAGCATTTATATATACTCGTACACAAAGGAAAAAGAAATGTTAGTTTTAGGTGCTTGCAACCAAATTATTCAAAAGCTTTTTCGAAATGTTATCTTTATAGTACACATATTTATAGACACCATAATGTTAAATACAGTAATTCAGCAGATCCTTCTGATAAAAGAAAATATGAGTGCTCTCCTTGTCCTAATAACAAACAAATTTTATCGCATTTATACATTCATTTAAAATCTGGTCACAAAATCTCTTGTCCTTTTGAGTCTTGCCATAAATTGTTTGCTACTTATTGTGGTTTTAAGTCTCATGTGTATAGAATACATCAACTAAGAAAATACAAAGCTGATCAAGTAAATCAATTAACGTGCAATTTAATTGCGGAGGAAAACATAGATGCAAATGGGTCTGACTTAGTTTTTACTCCCGATAGCTACATTAATGAACATTTTGCAAATTTGCTTACTAAATTGAAATGTTTTTTTCATGTATCGGAAATTGCGTTTAATTTTCTTGTGTCAGAGCTACAAGATGTTTTAGCACTGCAAACGAGTGAATTAGAGAAAAAGATGAGTAAAATATGTGAAGATCTTGATATAGGTAAATATAGATCAATGTCGGTTAATGAAGCAATTACAAATTCTTTAGCATCCAATGTTACGCAATTCGAAACACCTTATAAAAGAAGCAAATACTTACAAGAAAATTTCAACTGCGTTAGCCCAAAAGAAATATTTAGCGGCCATGATCAGTACCATAAAATATATTGTTTTCATTATATTCCTATCATTGAAACATTGAATTCCTTGATGCACGATAAAGTATTTTTTAAACTTTTTAATGTCGATAAAATAAACAAAAATAGCACATACTATGATTACAACAACGGTTCCATATACAAAACTACGCCTTTTTTCAATGAAAACGCCAAACGAATTGAGCTATTACTGTTTCAGGATGCATTTGAAAACTGCAATCCTTTGGGATCATCTAAAAAAAAACATAAAATAGTAGGAGTGTGCATGATGGTTGGTAATATTCCAGTTCAATATCGATCCAATATTAACAATATTCAACTTGTCCTATTGTGTAAAGAGAGTTTTATAAAGTATTTTGGAATCGAAAGGGTATTTCAGCCTCTCATTAAAGATTTACTTGAACTAGAAAACACCGGAATTGACATAAAGATAAACGGTTTGGATAACAACTATCGTGGAAGCATAATAACAATGATTGGTGATAACTTGGGCAGCCATCAAATCGGCGGATTCAATGAAAACTTTAGTACAAGCAACTATTTCTGTAGGTATTGCCTTTATAAAAGGGAAAATTTAAACGCGTTTGATATTAATGTGTTTGAAGAACGTAATCCTAGAAATTACGAAAACTGTTTAAATGAAATGTATCCTCTGAATATGGGAGTACTGAAAAACTCATGCCTAAACAAATTAGCGTATTATCACGTCTGCAGTGGTTTGCCTCCTTGTTTATCCCATGATTTATTTGAAGGAATAGTTCCCTATGATTTAATGATAATTTTTAAATATTTTATAAACTTTAATATAATATCTATAGATTATATTAATATGTGGTATTCAAAAACAGGAAAAAAACTAAAAATTTCAATTTCTTTTCCAGTTGTTGAGGCTAACATGAAAAAACTTCCAGGCAAAGCAGATGAAATTCGGTACTTTTTATTTTTATTTCCGTTTCTTATGTTGCATAAGTTTTCAAGGTATGATGATCTTGTTTGGCAGTTTTTAGGAAAAATGGTTGAAATGTGTCGTTTAATATGTAGCTCAGAGATTCACGAGGATCAAATTTTATTACTTTCTCATTACATATCCGAGTATATGGAATATAGAAAAGAAAGTTTCCCAGACCTAAAACTGCGTCCAAAACATCATTATGTTTGCCACCATCCTAATCCTTTAAAACATTTGTGGACAATGCGTTTTGAGCAAAAGCATCAGTATTTTAAAAACAAGTCGAAGGTCTTGAGGAATTTTAAAAATATAACACTAAGCCTTTCAGAATATCACCAACAAATGCAAGCAAGTTTGTTCGAGGACAGATTTAGGTCAAAAACCATAAGCAATTCGTGTGAGAAACTTTCTGAAAATATGTTCAATTTTATAATATCAGAAAATTTTTCATTTGTAACAGAAAATATTACATATAACAGTATAAAATTTAGACGTAATGACTTCGTTGTTATTGATTAAGATGATCAAGGAAGCATTACAGTCCTGATAATAAAATTCATATTTGTGGAGAAAAATTATGAAGAGGCAATTTGTTATGGCACTTTTATCAAAATGTGGTATAACTATAAATCACTTCTGTATGAAAGTTATTTTGAAAGTGAAAATCAATATATAATGGTTAATTTTGAAAATCTATTAACCAAAAATCCGGTAAAAATATATTTGTTCAGAAAAAGATACTATCTTAGTTTATTTTCCTCATTTATTGGAAAAGAGTGTTAAGTCTGACACAAATAAAATTTCGTGGCCTATATCTACATTTAAATCTAATTTAATTTTAAAATTTATTATTAACATTAGCATTAGAACATATAATAAGATTAAAATAATGGGCGTATACGCGTGCAAGGTATGGAGTTCGGACAGGCGCATCAAGAAAGTATTTTTAGTGACACCATCAATGGAGCTTATTATTGAAAAAGGTACATGTTGCCCATTCATGGTAGTAATATTTAATTAATAATAACATTGTAGCTAACTCATTTGGAATTCAAGGTACTTCATTAGTATTAGAAAGTTATGGGTCAGAAATATGCAACGATGCTGTGCTCGAGTATTACTTGAAAAATAATGAAATATTAATGCTTTTGGATTTTATTGAATGGACGGAAAGAAGTACACCAAATTCTTCACATGCGCCGCATAAAGAACTACAAAGCAGTTGCATATCTGAGATCGTCGAAATGTCGCCTTCTACATCAAACTACCAAAGCCCTAATGAGCGCCAAAGTTTTTCCAATGTAAATGATTCGTCGAATCAAGTTGAAAAATCAGACGATCAGTGTTTTGTTTTCACGCTTTCTTTGGAACAATCCCGATTCGAAGATTTTGATGCCACAACTATGTCAATTTCCAGCTGCGCCTTAACGTCTTCGTCGGAGAAAACAGGCCATGCAAAACAGTTATTTGATCAATTTTAAATACCATGGGAAAAAGTACCATCAAACATATTGGACAAATTAAATAAAACGGAGAAATTGGGCAAATTATTTAATACTTTCGCTAACTTGTTAGTCGACGAATTAAGAATGTTGTCATTGTTCTTACCGATGGGTATCTGACGAATGGTAACACATCAAGCTGCAAGCCGTTTTCCTGACTCCTTTATGGAAAAATACAGTGACGGAAACGTAATCTCTACCTCCACACCACCGTTGCTAACGATAATGAGAAGCAGAAATAATTTTCTAAATCGGTCACCAAATAACGTCAAAACTAATTTTGACCCAAATATTCCCGTAAAGCAAAGAAGACGCTCAAATCTGCTGCAACAAACATGCAGGAATTGGCAGCCCAATAACTCGTCGGATTCCGTACAGACAAGCGAAGATAAACAAACATTTTTGAAAAAAATGCACGGAACTGCTAGTAGTTGTGAGGAAAAGCTGTTAATAAAAATGTACATGAAGGATTGCTATGCAATGCAAAGACAGTTTTTCAACAATTTGGAAACTATACCGTCAATTAAAGATATACAAATAGAATGGCCATATATTTTTGAAAGCGAATACATATCGCAACACTTTGAGGAATTGATGGGTATTAAGGCCCATACATTCACTGAAAGCTTTGAAAGAGAAAGGAACAAAATCGTTTGCTTTTTAAATAAGGCAAATAAAAAGACTAGAGTCCAAACTTCCAATACAATTGATATAGTATGCGGCATTGCGAAATATTTTGGCGAAGACACAAATCATTTATTAATGCATTTTGATGTAAGTTTTAATCATATATGTAATACTTCTATATTGCTAGCACGATATACCCACAATGTGTTTTTACATCGAAATCAAAGGAGACAGTGAAACTAAATTTTTGAGATTGTATTGTACACGTGTATATGCTCATGTATTTTAACAAGTGAAATTGTCATTTTTGGTACATTCGCTTAACGGACCTCTCCCTTAATTTTCTATACATCTGCACTCTGATGTTCGTGATTGTACTTTGTGTTTTCTAGCATTATAGAAGTATTACAAATATGGTTTTAATAAGTGTTAATTTTGAAAAAAAATAGCATTTTGAATAACATATATTTCTAAAAATTATATTTCAGTTTGGAACTAGCAAAGATGACATGATAGCGAAAATTTCAACATGTGCACCTGTTATTGCATTTCTTGGTAAGATATATTTCGTATATACATATGTATATACATAATTGTAAATGTCTATAATTTTTTTTTTAGAAAACGACTTTTCCGAGGTTAATATTGTTACTTATATAGTAATCGAAAAAGTTATTGTTGGAACAAGTAAGGTTAATATTGTTACTTATATAGTAATCGAAAAAGTTATTGTTGGAACAAGTAATACAATGTTTTAGGAAGTATTCAACAAATTATAAATTTTTACTTTACTTTCAATATACTTTATTCAAAAGAAATTTCCCAAACTATGGAATTTATGGTACGTTTTTTTTATAAGCATTACCCCCCTTCTCGAGGTATAAAAAAAATATTAACAATTTACAAAAAGTAAATACCTTAATTTCTAAGCTGTCGAATTTCGAATAGTTCAAATACGTAACTTTTTACTGAAACAAATATCCACAAATATTTTTCACCAATCTTGGCATTAATAAAATTATATTATATTATGAACGCGCCTAAAAATATTCCACTTTCCTTGAGTTGACATATAAAATATATGTACCAAAGAATATATAAAAGGAATAAGCAAATGGCACATTAGAGGAAAAATGCATCGTGACGCTACAGGGCATCATAGCTTAGTTGTTAGAGTACTCTAACAGCGGCTTTGGTGCAGACACTTGGGTTCGTAGCTCAGTGTCCGAGAAGGGGTCTGATGAGAAGCTGGGCACTTCGAAACATGTCATCCCATACCATCGCTGTGCATAACGTTGTAATTTTTCCTCTAATATCAATTAACAAACAAACATAAAAATTTGAGCTTTGCTCCAACAACAATCACCATAACTATAATTGTTACAGGTACAGTGCGGGTGCATAACAAATAACACGGAAGTGTTGATATGCAAAAAAGCCCTTCTGTATCTAAAACTGTTCTATGAACGCGCCTAAAAATATTCCACTTTCCTTGAGTTGACATATAAAATATATGTACCAAAGAATGTATAAAAGGAATAAGCAAATGGCACATTAGAGGAAAAATGCATCGTGACGCTACAGGGCATCATAGCTTAGTTGTTAGAGTACTCTAACAGCGGCTTTGGTTCAGACACTTGGGTTCGTAGCTCAGTGTCCGAGAAGGGGTCTGATGAGAAGCTGGGCACTTCGAAACATGTCATCCCATACCATCGCTGTGCATAACGTTGTAATTTTTCCTCTAATATCAATTAACAAACAAACATAAAAATTTGAGCTTTGCTCCAACAACAATCACCATAACTATAATTGTTACAGGTACAGTGCGGGTGCAAAACAAATAACACGGAAGTGTTGATATGCAAAAAAGCCCTTCTGTATCTAAAACTGTTCTATGAACGCTTCTAAAAACATTCCACTTTCCTTGAGTTGACATATAAAATATATGTACAAAGAATGTATAAAAGGAATAAGCAAATGGCACATTAGAGGAAAAATGCATCGTGACGCTACAGGGCATCATAGCTTAGTTGTTAGAGTACTCTAACAGCGGCTTTGGTGCAGACACTTGGGTTCGTAGCTCAGTGTCCGAGAAGGGGTCTGATGAGAAGCTGGGCACTTCGAAAAATGTCATCCCATACCATCGCTGTGCATAACGTTGTAATTTTTCCTCTAATATCAATTAACAAACAAACATAAAAATTTGAGCTTTGCTCCAACAACAATCACCAAATTATTTTAAGTTATTCTGGGAAAAGTTTAAACATTTTGATGAGAACTCGTCGCGGCGTATATTTTTATGTACAATAAGTTAAAATAATTTTGTTAAAACTAATATTTTTGACAATACTTCATTCCGTATGTGTATGTATAAAAACTAAATACTTTAATTTGTAAGCTGACGATTTTCGAATAATTCATATATGGAGCTTTTGCTGGCAAAGCGTATTCATTTCATATCGGGCTAATCAAAGCCAAATAATTTATCTGAACTATAAGAAAACCACCTTGTAAACAAACTCCATTACTTTTTTATTAAAAACGTGACAACAAAATACAATGCTCGTTTATTTCCACTCGTATGGGTGCTGGGAAAAACTTCAATTAATGTATGTGATTAAATAATTTAAATAAAAATAAAATTTAAATAATTTAATCCTATCTTGATACGTTTTTGCTATTTCTACTCAATCGTCATATATATCGACGTCCATTCATTTAAATATGCCGAACAAGAAACAATCAAATTTTTTAATTTTCTAATCTAAAGTTAAACTATCCAAAAAATCCTCGGAATAACAGATTTTCACAAACAATTATAAAAGCTTAAAGAAGTTTTGATAACATTTAGAAAAATGAAAGCAAAGCGAAGTTAAGTGTTTACAATAGTTTTTTTAAAAGTCCTATTTAGTGGATCTTAATTGAATTGAATCTGCAATTTCGAAAAGGGGCATATCACGGAATTTGGATGAATATGTTTTTTTATTGACATGTGTTAAAAGTGATTTCCTCGATCCATTATAATTAAAAACACATATCTTTGTTATAGCATTGACAATGGAATTAATAACAAAGAAATTTTTTTTCTTATAATGGGTAGCGGAAAGCATTTTGAACGCATACCTACCCATAAAAAATACATATTTGTAAAAATTTCGAGATATTGTAAGTGAAGCAAGTTTAGCGTGTGATCAAGAAATGAATCAAGTTTAGCGTGTGATCAAGAAGTGAATGTTTATTAAAAATTCTTTCTCTTTTTATACAAATTATTGACTTACACGTATAAGCTTAAACACTAATACTTACAAACTACTTTCCTAATGTGTAAATATGTATAATATGTGGAAATGTCTAGCGTCAGCATTTTGCGATCAAGTGCTGTCATATGTAACCAAATATGCGGCATGTGCTAGTGAAGTTGAACTCCCGCTGAGTTCATGATTTATCTAGGTCAGTAGTGTTTGTTTATTGTGACGAAATATTCTGAAGTCAACAGCCTGTTCGTCACACTACACCATCCACCTTAAGAATAGTCATATATAATTGGTTGAAATTGGATATGACTATTAATAAGTGCTTTTTGTGTTTTATTGTAATTTCTTGCTGTACATAATTTTTTGATATTGCTCGCGTTGTTTGTTTATTTGGTTACATTCGCTTTGCGCGTACATATTTATTTTTTTTTTTGAATATTTTTTTTTTTCTATGTGTATATTTGTATCATTATGAGTGGAGTGTTTACAAACCTTTTGTGTTTTGTTTTTTTTTTCCAACATACTGACTTTGTTTATGTGTGTTCGTGTGCATATTTACATATATTACTTTGAGTAATCTGGAGTGCTTTATTTTAGAATTTTTTTTTTTTTTTTTTTTTTTTTTTTTTTTTTTATTACTACGGTGTTATACTGGTTTAAGTCTATTTTTATGAATTATTATTTGTTTTTTACTATCGCCTATGTTATGTGGTACTAATGTAAAATTATTATTTATATCTATACTTTTAACTTTATATTTTCCTTTATATCTACTATCTAACTTATGGGAGGCCTCTTCTCTAACTAATACTAAATTTCCTATATTTATCTCCTTACTATAACTACTTTTATCATAATTAAACTTTTGTTTTACTTTAGCCTCTTGGACTAATTTTCTAGCTCTCTGCTGTGCTATCTGGAGTCTATATTTTATTTCTTTGTCATAAGCCTCGTGATTGTACAGTGGGCTGATTTTATTTTCTTCTAAAAATTCGTAATTTGGTGGGGTTTTCCCAAATATGAGCTCAAACGGGCAATATTTATGTATGGTAGATGGCGTCGTATTGTAACAATACGCGAAGTACTTAAGGTATTCATCCCAATCGTCTTTGTCACTGGATATGTACGAGCGTACATATTCATTGAATGTTCGGTGACTGCGTTCTACTGTACCCAGGGTTTGATGGTGGTAGGGTGTTGAGGTTTTATGCTCAATTTTTAGTAGTTTACAAAGTTCTTTGAATAAGCTGTTTTTGTATTCGGTGCCCATGTCTGTCATAATTGATTTCATGCGTCCATAAATCAAAATGAAATTTTCAAACACGGCCTTAGCAACTGTTGTTGCGTGTTTGCTTGGGACTGGAATCGCTACCAAGTATTTTGTTAGATCGCATATAATGGTAACTGCATATTCGTTTCCATTTATCGATTTCGGTAATGGTCCGACTGTATCGATTTGTACAATGTCAAATGCCTTCGGAGGTGTCTCCGTTATTGTCATTGGCTCTTTTATGTGTTTATTTGTTTTATTTTTCTTGCAGTGGATGCAGTTCTTTATATATTTTCTTATGTCATTTTTCATATTCAGCCAGCTATATCTCTGCTTGATCTTGTCTGTCATGCGATTTATTCCTGGGTGGCCACCACTAATAGGATCGTCATGATATTTTTGCAGGATTTCTTCTATTTTTCCGGGATCTGTCACATCTATAACCTCTGGGGTTAGTGCTATTGTTAACTTTTTGAGAATCTTATTACCCATTTCAATAAATTTTCCTACTGCAGTATAATTATTTTTGAACAATTTGTCCCCTAAGGTCAACTGTATTTGTACAAGTCCTAAATTGCCGGCTTCGTTTTCGAGCCTGGTAAAGAATTGTCCTAAGTCAATCTTATCCTCAACAATTAGGTTGCTTGTATCAATATTGCTACAAATTTTCTTTCCTTTTTTGAAATATAATTTCGGAGGAGAGAAAACGAGCTCGACTAGTCTTTTTACTTCAAATTTATTTAGCGCTTCATATATTTTGGGGTTCTCTTTGTGACTTTCTTTAATTTCAGTTTTATTACTGATATTTTTAGCTGCTGATCTGGTGGTTGTTTTTAATATTCTGCTTGCTTCCACTGACAAGTCTTTCAGATTTGTTATAGTTATGCGGGATAATGCGTCCGCTATATGGTTTTTTTTACCAGCTATGTACTCCACTTTGGGAATTGTTGTTTTGTCTAAAGTTATTGTTGTATCTTCGTTGCGTTCTGAATCTCCTGCCTTGGTAGTTCCCATAGTTGTTACCTCTGTAACCTTCACGGAAATTACTTCGGTATTGGCCTTGTTGTCGTACATTTAAAATTGTGTTAGAGCTGCCTGTAATTTCGGTACAGCTGTTTGTGAATTTGGAGATTGCGTCGTTCATTGTTGCGAACGTTCCAGCTTGCATGATAATTTTGACCTTGTCATTGGAGCTGTTTTTACACATATGTAGCTTTGACTGCTACTTGTGTTGAATATTTCGTTGCCAAGTCTGGGTTGAGTCCATCCGAAATATAACCTCTTTCCAATGACCTGGTAACGTTTTCTAGTTCCGCTGTATATTGGTTTGCAGTTTTACTGCGTTGTTGGATGTTCAGGAGTTTTGCTGTTAAAACTTCTACTGATTCTCCTTTTACTGCAGATTTTAATTTTGATTTTATTTGGGTTATCGTGTTTTCAGTACTAATAAAGTTTCTCGCCGTGCTTTTTAGCTTGGTTTTTATTATTGTTACCGCTAAGGCTTCGTGGGCTTCTTTGATTTTATCGAGTATGTCAACGGCGTCTAACAAGCTTTGTAAGTTCTCTGGCTTACCATCAAACTCTGGTAGCACTGATGAGGCAGTTTTAATAAAGTCCACAAGGGTTTGTGGCATTGTGACGTTTTGGTTTTGGTGTACAAGAATTTAAAGAAAAAGAATTTTTTTTTTTGTGTTTATATGCGTTGCTGTACGTTATTCAATTGTCTAATTTTATTCGTTATGCAATTTTTCGTAAGAATTGCGATTGTGACAATTAAAAACGCAATCACGCATACGTAAATAGTTGGCCATTTATCAAGAGTTTCTTCTGTGACAATTTTTCGCTCGTATTGGACTAATCGATTTTCAGATTTTTGATCTGCTGAACTTTCTTTACCTACCTCGTACCCTGCTATTCCTATCAGTATACCGTTAAGTGCAACTTTCCACCATGCCATGTTAAAATTTTTCTTTTTAACGTGTATTTAATAAAAATTTAAAATTTAATAATATTTACCACTCCAATTTACTCAGTTTGTTTGTTTTTATTTACAAGTTATTTCTTAACATTTTAATTTTATCTTTTAGTTTCTGCCTATGGTTAATGTCTACGGTTAAATTAAGTAGCCTAAAAGCTTCAGCGATTTCTTTTCGCTTCCTAACCTGTCTACCACCTCGTTTCCTTTTATGGATTATTACGGGTGTAGGAATTTTGGGAGTTTCCTCCTTTTTGACAAGCTTATTCCTGCGCCGATACTCCTCTATGGTGATCGGTGTAGGCCCTTGCTTTTCGGTGTCACGATCTTTTAAAATTTTTTCAGAAATGGCAATTAGCTCTTTGATAGTATCGCGACACTTGTTAAAAATTCTATCAAATTCTTCTTTGGTTTTTATTTCTTGCATACTAACTTGATTTTTAATGTTTTGTTTGTAATGTTAAACTTTAAGCAACATGTGCTTATAAAAAAATTCCTAAGCAAATTAAATTGCTCTTAGCTTAGCGGCCGTAGAGGCGTGCCTACCAAATTTCTAATGTATGTTTATACAAATAATGTCTGCCAATGTCCAGCTGCCAGTCTCTTTTTTCAGGATGTATGGTTTGTCCATGGTTATTCCACCCTTTTTATGCTTCTTCTGGATGTCTTCTGTTTGGTGTTGGAGGGTTCATTCAAAAATATTTGCCGAAAAATACTTATGCTGCCAGTCTTCCGGATGCCTTCTGTTTGCTGTTGTAGGTTTCATCCAAAAACATTTGCCGAAAAGAAGTCCAAATATGGCCGCAACACTTGTCAACGCCAATAAAATTTGCTTCTCGCCTACTGTCCTGGCGGGATTATGACTGGCTGATATAAAGCCTGGCAGGATCGCCATGTAAGTGAAGCAAGTTTAGCGTGTGATCAAGAAATGAATCAAGTTTAGCGTGTGATCAAGAAGTGAATGTTTATTAAAAATTCTTTCTCTTTTTATACAAATTATTGACTTACACGTATAAGCTTAAACACTAATACTTACAAACTACTTTCCTAATGTGTAAATATGTATAATATGTGGAAATGTCTAGCGTCAGCATTTTGCGATCAAGTGCTGTCATATGTAACCAAATATGCGGCATGTGCTAGTGAAGTTGAACTCCCGCTGAGTTCATGATTTATCTAGGTCAGTAGTGTTTGTTTATTGTGACGAAATATTCTGAAGTCAACAGCCTGTTCGTCACACTACAATATGCCTTTTTCTAAATTGCAGATACAATTGAACTTTAGGAAAGAAAATTGTTCATTTATTGTGCGGGAGGATTGTAGAGTTAATGTTGAAAATTACACATCAATGGGTAATTTTGTGTATGTTTACACCTTCTGTGCTTAAGCTTTTAAACAGATAATGCGTAAGTTTATGCATGTCTACACATTTAATGTTTAAGCTTCGTACACTCAAAGTGTTTAATTTTCAACGTACACTTTCTGTGTGTAAAATTGCGCCTATTATAGTAGGCAAACAGTTGCCTAGCTTAATAGGAGTAAACTTACACAATTTTTTTTTGTGTGTATGATGCCCTGTAGCGTCACGATGCATTTTTCCTCTATTGTGCCATTTGCTTATTCCTTTTATACATTCTTTGGTACATATATTTTAGATGTCAACTCAAGGAAAGTGGACTATTTATCGGCGCGTTCATAGAACAGTTTTAGATACAGAAGAGCTTTTTTTTGTTATTTGTTATTTGTTATGCACCCGCACTGTACCTGTAACAATTATAGTTATGGTGATTGTTGTTGGAGCAAAGCTCGAATTATTATGTATGTCTGTTAGTTGATATTAGAGGAAAAATTACAACGTTATGCACAGCGATGGTATGGGATGACATGTTTCGAAGTGCCCAACTTCTCATTAGACCCCTTCGCCGTTAGGCGGCCTATTGAAGCTGGGTGTTAACTTGCATGCTATATGTGAAGATGCAAATTTATGCACTTATACAAAAATGTGTTTAACGACAATACCTCCACACATTGTTGACTGGCAATTCTACGCTGAAACTTCTTCGTTATCACGATTTGCAATTGGTGCAATTTTTAACAGAACTAAAATTGTTATAAAAATCTGAATACCCAGTACCTTTTTGTTTGCTTATAAAATTTAATGAAATTTATTTAAATTACACATTTTAGTATTACACTAGTTTACTCAAATACAAGATTATGTGTAATTATTCTTTCTCTTTTTTCTTGTACAAACACTAAAGTCGAAACAAAGTAGGTGTTTAATTTGCTTCTTGAGGGTTAAACAATCATGCCTATTACGGTATCCGGCGGATGCCTTTCGCAGGGAATGCAAATCGAATTGAGAAGAACTGCTATTCTCATAACCGATCGGCAACGCAGTCTGCGAATAGAAATACTTGGAGAAAGCAGTTCGTGGATTCACTGCACTTTCATAACCGCAATCGAATCGCAAGAGCTGTCATTTGTTCTAACTGCGATCCGCTGAATATCTGACGCGGATTCGACATACATTTTTTTAAAATTGTGAATTAAAATAAATTTAGATTAAATAAATTAGGCAAATTATTTGTTTTTGAACGAAATTATCCAAACAGCTGTTAGACGTTTATTGGACAAACGTGAGCACAGATTTGAATGGTTTGGGACCACCAACAAAATCCTTTTGTAGAATGTAGATGAGAATTTGCTCGGGAAGGTTTTGCTGTTCTAATGTGCTTATTGAAAAGTAACTACGAGATTCCATTTTTTCAACGTCACTCATCTTTATATTTATCCATTTTTTACACAATTCACATTCCATTACACCAAGAAGTTGGGGAAAATACTTTTGAAACTGGTGGTTACCATTCCAAGCATGTAGTCTTTGCCAACTGCGTTTTGGTTGTTGTTGTGGTCACGACAAAAACCCTCCCCGAAGGTTTTGCGGAGTGTTGTTGAAATAACAGTCCTTGGCCGGATTTGAAGCCGGAGCGTAGGTACTCCCTTGCTGTACTGCCCGACTGTCGTGGTAGCGATTTCTGACCAGTGAAACCTTCTAGGTCATGTCACACCTTCCGTAAGGAAGGATAAGATGGGTAATGAGACGTGAGAGTCATCATATCCGTAGATCAACCATCGAGTTGCACGTCATTACCTTTGTGCATATTAGTCGCCTCTTACGACCAAAAATATAGGTATTTTTACTAAAAAAGATAAAATTAAAGATAAATATAACAAATCATAATTAATTAAATAATTTGATAACAAATAATATAAACTCATATTATTATTATATAATACCTACCTCTGGTATTCTAAACCCCTAACCCGCAGGGGGTACTGCGTTTTGGTAACTTCCTTCAGCTAAGACTCGAAGGCATAAATACAGGTTTTGTTGACTCTCTCTCTCTATGGCGCGATATACAACAGGTATATCATCATAAACCTCCTAAGAGATTTTTGCGCCAAGCTTCTCTTCCAATTTGTGGTGTGCCGATTTGAATTTTCCCTACAAATTGGTGGGACCTACAGTTTTTTGCCGACTCCGAACGGCATCTACAAATGAGACGAATTTTTGCTGAGAAGCCTGTCATGGCAGAAATACACTCGGAGAGTTTGCCAAACCACTGCCGAGGGGCGACCCCGTTTTGAAAAACTTTTTTTTTCAAATCACTTTTGATGTTACCTGTACCAGGGCTCGAACCATGGACCTTCGGTGAGGTAGGCCGGCAACACTACCTTCACACCACGGCGGCCGCCAGTTTTGTTGACTGCTCTCGATATAATCACTAGGGGCATTTTACTGCAAACTAGTCCTAAAATGTGCATTTATGCGTTTTTATTTAACCGAAACTGCCTAACGAACCTTTGCAGGCTGTATTATTTTCCGCTTCACTTTTTCCTCAAATTAATTTTTTTCCAAATATAAATGAATCATAACTGACAGTGCAGTCGTTTGACATAATCCGCTGCGTGAGTCGGTAAAGCAGGTGTCCGACGGTTATGGTCATAGCGTAAACTTCGCCAAAGCGAGTGGATTGCGAATCGGATGGCATTCGCGGGAGTGGAATTCGCCGATTACCGTAATAGGCATGAATATTTCCAGCACTAGATAAAGCTCTTTTAGAGCGTGCTGAAGTGGCTGGAATTTGCTAGATATTTCTTGGCTAGTAGTACCAGGATTCGATATGCCTTTTAATGGTCCATCCACTAAACTCTCGCCTCCAAATTGTGGTTTATTTAACAACTCCAAGATATATTTTAGAAATTCATCATGATCATCTAGAACGTAACCTCCTCCAAGAAGGATATCCATAACTGTTGGTGCACTTTCTGCAACTGAATTCGATGCTGTGTTTAAAGTAAAATCATACTATTGTTTCTCTTTGCCTGCCATAATAAACAGTATATGTGTATGCCTACAATGGATTTCGATCCTGCCATAAAAAAAACCTAACAAAAACATAAAGCGCAACATGCTAATGCGTTCAAGCGATGAATACACTGAATTTTGCACCCGAAATCTCTTGCTTTAAAATCTAGCACATATTATTATGTAGAAGTATTTGAAATATTTCTACTAACGTATATACACATACATATTTATGCACGTAAATAGTAGGTAATTATTCGTATTCCATCCAATAGTTCAATACAACTATTCGAATAAAATTATAAATTATTCGAAGAGCTAGTTATTAGCTATAGCTTATAATAACTAATAATAATAATAGCTTAAGTTATTACAACACGTCGACTTACATACTTTTTTGTTTACATTATCCATTGTTACGTTACCCACTCTATAAAGGAATAGGGTTTTCACGACAGTAGCGAGCAAAATAAAAGCAAGGATATTAACTTTTTTTATTCTTTTTTTTGTGTAAATTTAGAGAAAAAAGGGGTGAAAAGAATTGGTGAATGAAGATACAGTTGGATTTTCATAATTAAAAATTAAACTTATTTTTCTTAGTTTTTTACCTAAAATTAAACCTTAAATTTTTTTATTATTTACCCAGAAACAAGTTTGTTACATAAATAAAAATATTAGGACTTAAGATATCGTAAATTTCTTGCTTTTGTAATGCTTATTTTGTGAAGTAGAAAACAAAAGAATGCGTTGCTAAATTTATTTAGATTAGGGTGGGTGTTCCACTAGCGCAACGAGAGCGGAAATAGGTTGCATAGACTTGACTTCGTAGACATGGACTATGTTAGAATAATGTACAGACGGACTCGCCTCAGGTTTTGGGGACGCTGCAACGCAAGTTATGTTGAAGAGTGTGGGCAGACTTTAACTGACAGGACGAGACCGATTTAGGGGGGCTCGCCAGCATGCCAATCGACACCTTGCCTCGCCCCAACAGCCACTTATGCAAGAGTTAAACGTCGTCGTAGATGGAGCACCTCTACCTACTGTCAACCACCCCAAAATCTTGGGTGTGACGTTTGACAACGGCTTCACCTTCGATAGTCATGCCACCGCAACAGCCTCAAAGGTACAAAGCCGCAATAAGATCTTCAAATCACTGGCCGGCAGTATTTAGGGAAAATATAAAGAAACATTGCTTGCTACATGCCATTAATCGCCCAACCTTGCGGAGACCAACAGGAAGAATTTGCAAGACTGCCAAAACACCGCCATTAGAACTGTCACAGAACGTCTGCTTATGTCATCTGATTCTAACCTACATCAAGAGGCTAATATGCTCAATGTTCGTGAGCATGCGGAACTCTTGGGCAGATACGTTTCTACTGAACTGCCACAAACCATCGTCCATTAGATGAAGCTCCGCCGACATAAGGAAACATCTCCGTAAGCACTATGATGAGATCTGGCACCCCGTTACCTTGCCATTTGATCTGCGTAACCATAGGCAGGCTCTAAACGACCTCCACACCGATTGGGTAGACAGATCCCTCAGATCTCGGCCTGTGAATCCTGTTGTTGACATCCAACCACCTAAAAGAACTGAAGATGAGCGCGTACTTCCGAGGAATACTAGAATCATGCTATCACAACCTTGTTCTAGATACTGTGATAGGTTAGACTCTCACTTGTCCGGACTGAGCCCCACCATAGCAAATACTTGTCCTCCATGTGGTATGTCCTCTCAAGATACTAAAACTCTCTTTTCCTGTTCAATTGAACCTACTCTTCTAACACCAATATCACTCTAGTCCAACACTGTTGACACTGCGCGTTTCCTTAGACTTGGCAGGGCTGAGCACTGTTAATAACAACATTAAGATTTCTGCGTTACAGGAGACAAAGCTCGGTGGCCGATTAGATCGTCGGAAGGGTGACGGGTGTACCGCGCGAGACTACTTGGGGGGCGGACTTGCCTTCATCACTCACCAATCTGTGCAATACCGTCTATTTGAGTCTGATGCCGACCCGAGGGACAACACCTTAGAACGTCAAGGCATGGTTGTCCGGTCAGGCGATGTCGGTCTTGAAATAATTAACATTTATATGGCTGCTATCACCTGTTGTCCGCGTGAATAACGCCCTGACAATATAATCCTCGGATACTTTAATGCACACCATGACCTTTGGCACTCAAGCTTACAGGTTTATAAGGGAACAGGAGTCGGCTGAACAACTAGATGATTCGACGTTCTTCACGGTAAACGGGGATGTCCCAACGAAAGTCGCGGTAAATTGTTCAAGCTCGCCAGACCTTACCATCGTCAGCGCTGGTCTTATAAACGGTTGGCTCTTGCATCAGATCATTTACCGACTTTGTCACCTCTGATAATCGTACTTTCACTTATTTCAACAAAGCTGACTGCATTGGTTTTCTTAACTTCACTGAGAGCTCCTTCGCTTCTCTTCCCACCGCGTCTGACTTACGAGAAGGGGGAAGAGCGTTTCGGATGGTCATAGGTTCAGCCTCAAATCAATACATTCCGTCAGGCAGATCAAGGAAATGCGCCCGCATTTCTCCGCAGAGGCAGCGGACCTGGCAAATGAACGTGACCATGTGCGACGCCTAGACCTTACGGATCCCCAAATTCAAGATCTCAATGCGGAAATCAAACGGCTAGTTGATCAACAAAAACACTCCAAATGGAAGGAGCAACTAAGGTTCCGTAGCCTCTCTGCTGGTGTTAGCTAACGACAAAATAGCCATCGCCTTCGGCGCGCACAAACGAAAAACTCGTCAAGCGCCCATTGCCATCACCACAGAGGTTCAGGCGGCCATTCGGCACCCCTGCGGATTAGGGGTTTAGAATATGCCCGAGGTAAGCATACCGGTCGTAAGAGGCTACTTATATGCGCAAATGTAATGACGTGCAACTGACGGTTGATCTACGGATATGATGCCTCTCATTACCCATCTTTCTAGATAGACTAGACTGTCTTCAATCTGTTCATGACCACCTTTGTCATTTCAGACAGGCAAAGGTGGTGCCGCTACTAAGGCCTGGCATCGCTGGCAGGACTGTACTGGGTGCACTTGCAAGGTAATGTGGTATCCGTAATAAACAGTATATGTGTATGCCTACAATGGATTTCGATCCTGCCATAAAAAAAACCTAACATAAACATAAAGCGCAACATGCTAATGCGTTCAAGCGATGAATACACTGAATTTTGCACCCGAAATCTCTTGCTTTAAAATCTAGCACATATTATTATGTAAAAACATTTGAAATATTTCTACTAACGTATATACACATACATATTTATGCACGTGAATAGTAGGTAATTATTCGCATTCCATCCAATAGTTCAATACAACTACGTATTCGAATAGTACTATCAGAATAATATATTTCGAATAATAGTATTTATTTAATTATTTTATTCAATGTGGCCACATTTGTAAAAAGTGGTAAGTAAAGTTATTTTTTACTTTTGATTTAATTGTTTTTCGCTTATTTTATTTTATTTTTTAAGTAGCGTTTAATTTTACAGATATGAACTTTCTTTTATTAATTTTTATTTTTTTAATACTTGCCGCTGTGGCAGGGTAAATATACCAACAGTGGAAAATTACCTCGCATACCTTCAAATCCTTGTTTCGGCATTCCCGTATTCTGCCCTATATACTCACACCTACTGTATCAGAAAACACGGATACATGTACATATGTTTCGCATCTTCTCCGCTATGTTGCTAGCGCTTCAGCAAAATAGTGGCTATGAATCGTAAAGGTTGCACCACTGATATGTAGCGAAGGCGTTCGCAATCGTAAAGGTTGCACCACTGATACGTAGCGAAGGCGTTCGCAACTGTATTGCAGGCTGTCGCGCTACTATAGACACCTGCTAGGCTAGGATATTAGCAACAAATGTGCAGGTTACAGGCAAAACCCACGGAAATACGGGAAAGAAAACAAAAGGAATATCTGCACACAAACAATACTTTAAATTGCGTCTATCTAAACATAAATAGCATAATATCTAACAAATGTGAATTGGAACTTTTGGCGGCAGCACACAAGCCGAGTATTATACTATGCTCTGAGACGTGTACGACGGAAAATGTGGAAGATAGTGAATTAGAAATAGCAACATACAAACTGGTTCGTTGTGACTCACACAGCAGGCACACTGGAGGAGTGATAATATATGTGCATAGCACAATTGACTTCAATATAATTTATAATGAAAGTGGTAATAGAAATATATGGTGTATAATAATAAAACTGAAAAAGGTTGATAAAAAATTTCAAATTGGGGTGCTTTATCACTCGCCCAGCACAAGTGATGCAGATTTTTTGGATTATCTAACAGAAATTTTACTTAATAAATATGATAAAAGCAACCATAATATAGTAGTTGGAGATTTTAATATAAATGTGAACTACACTTCTACATATAGTACTAAACTGTCCGAGATATTTTCTGTGATGGGAATGTCCCAAAAAGTAGAGTTTAACACAAGAATTACAGATACAACTGAAACTAAAATTGATTTGCTGTATTCAAATTCAGAAGAAATAGAATGCAAACATTTGATGGAATTCAAAATCTCTGACCATGAAACAATAAATTTCAGTGTCAAAACGTCTAAATCATTCAAAATGAGAATGGTGAAGAAAATTACTGCTTGGGACAGATACAGTCGTGAAAGTTTACAAAACATACTAAGATCGTTTAATTTCCATTTCAATAATAACCTGCGAATTGATGATAAAGTGGAACTTATAAATATCAACATAATGCAAGCAATGGAAAGCTTGACTTACGAAAAGGAAGTCTACATAAAGTTAATGAATAAATGGTATGACCATGAACTGGCACAAATGAATAAAAATAAATTTAACATATACAAACATGCGTTACAGACTGGAGTGTGGGATGAATACAGAAGTATAAATAAAATGTACAAAAAACTGGTTAAAATAAAAAAAGTTGAATTTATGGAAAATAAAGTAAAAATGAGTGAAAATAACGCTAAAGAAATGTGGAAGTACCTCAAACAGGCGGCTTGTCTTTCCGAGGATAACGACGGTATCAAAAAAGCGGTAATAGATGGTGTACTGGTTGAGAATGATACAGAATTGGCTAATAAACCGAACCAATTCTTTATAAACAGTGTAATTGAAATAAATAGAAACATACCTAGCATTGATCTAGTAATGAACAATAGTCAAGCCAGCTGTACATTTAAGTTTTCGAAAATCACAACCGCTGAAGTTATAAATATTTTAAAAACGTTTAAGTACAAAATTGGCGGCAGAAAACTTTTATCAGATGGAGTACTGAAAGACTCTATAGAGTATTTAGGGTACTTCTATGAACTTATTATAAATGATAGTGTGGAAAGTGGCGTGGTACCAGGAAGATGGAAAACGTCGACAGTGGTACCTGTTAAAAAAGTAAAAAAGACAATACAATCAGAAGAGTTTAGACCAATAAATACCCTACCAAGTGATGCTAAAATATTAGAAGTACATGTCAAGAATCAACTGATGAAGTACCCAGAAGAAAATAAAATTGTAGTCCAACAACAATCGGGCTTTAGAGAAAAACATTCGTGTGAGACAGCCCTCAATTTGGTGATATCTGATTGGAAAGAAGAGCTAAATAAGAAGAATGTAGTTGTTTCGGTATTCCTGGACCTCAAAAGAGCATTTGAAACGGTGGATAGAGACATTTTACTAAAAAAACTGCAACAAATTGGTATAACTGATACGGAGCTAGAATGGTTTAGTAGCTACTTGAAGCAGAGAAGACAACGAACTGTGATAAATACAGCGATATCCGATGAATTGGAAGTACCCATAGGGTTACCACAAGGGTCGGTTTTGGCTCCGATATTGTTCCTAATTTATATTAATGATATTGTCAATGCCGTCGAGGGATGCGAAATTCGACTCTTTGCCGACGATGCATTAATTATGATAAGTGAAAATAATATTAATGTCGCTATATCAAAAATGCAAATGGGACTGAATAATTTATATACATGGCTGTGCGAAAATAGATTAAAACTTAATATTAATAAAACAAAGTATATGGTTATAACCAGAAGAAACTTTAATGATCTCAACATTGAATTGAAAATAAATAATGAAAGCATACAAAGAGTAGAGAGTATAAAATATTTAGGTATTATAATTGATAATAAACTTAAGTTTGAGGAACACATAAAATACACCGTTGCGAAAGTAGCTAAAAAAACTGGGATTATGCAGAGAACATCCAAATATCTACATAAAAAATACAAAATACTTATATATAAATCTATTATTGAGCCACATTTTGTATATTGTCCATCGATATTATTCATAATATCAGATAGTGAAATTGATAAACTTCAAAAGCTTTAAAACCGGTGTATGCGATTTATCCTTAAAAAACGTAGTGATGCCAGAACGGCTGACATGCTGAATAGTTTGAACTGGTTAAGTGTTAAGCAAAAAATTTTCTTTCACTCCATGAAGTTAATTTATAATATAAAGCATGGTAATGTACCTGAATACCTTAGTAAAAATGTATTGTTAGTGGAGCAAACACACAATGTAAATACTAGGAATAAACAAAATTTTAAACTGCCATTGTTTAGAACTGAAATAGATAAACAAAACATTTTCTATAAAGGTCTCAAATGCTTCAATGCTAGCGGCCGTAATAAATACATAATAATAAAAAAAAAACTGCTGTTATAACTTGAGGCAAGGCTGTCGTGTACGTATAGAAGATATTCAGCGCAGCCATGCAACAGTCCGTTTTTCGCGTTCAACGTGTGGGCTCGACCCACGATCAGGTGCCGGGCTTACGAAATTCAACCTCACCTGCTAACATTTAGACATTCTGGGGTTACTTGTAAAACACATATTTTTACACTACTTCTACATGTAACTCTGCTAAGTATTTTCCTGCGTCGGAAAAACCCTCAAACTACATCATAGTCATAACGTATATCACAAATAAATACCTGGAGCTATATCACAGTTAGTTCTTTAAGTTAAATAATAAAAAAAAATATCACAGGGAGAACCTAGAAGCTAACAGTCAATTAAAAAAAAATTGTGAATAAATAAAGACATGTATAAGTAATGACATCAATAAATAAATACAAAAATTAACAAATTGTCACAACCCAGCAGAACTGGAACTGAGATCTCGCCAAGCGTTTAATAAGAGAGTACTCTCTTTGACATCCTTTTGGAACAATAGAAGATATTTTTTTCGTTTCCTGCTCTTATGCTACTCTTTGTGGAGGACAAACATCCTTTCGGATCAATAACAGAGATTTCTACACTCTGGGCTCCGATATTACTAATCTTGGAGCAATAGGGGAGACTCCTCAAGTTATTCATGCCTATTACAGTATTCGACGGATGTTTTGCGGAGAGAGTGCGAATCGATTCGCTACAAAATAGTTGCGGATTTAATGTTAAAAACTAAAAAATGGACATTGTAAAGTTAGTTTCTTATATTTCTCGTGTTTGCTAGGCTAGTAAATTTAGAGGAAATCTATAAAATCAATTTTTATCAGTTTTCAAAACCAAATCCGCAACTCTTTTTTCACGAATCGATCCGCACTCACCGCTAATGGCATCCGTCGAATATGGGAATAGGCATGATTAATAAAATATTACTCCCTTATATATAGCTAACACCTTTTTGAGTAAGCTGAGTTTCTCTGCCAACAAAAAATATAAATAAAAATTTCAAGAAATGAAAAAAAACTTCAAAAAAGAAAAAGATGCAATCGTAGAAATATGAGACATTTATTTATTTATTTATATGTATATTGAATAGTCTACAAATTGAAAAATTCTTACAGACTAAATTTTAAAGTGTACATAAACACAGCATGAGGGTACTGTAAAGAAGAATATAAAGCAAAGTATATGTCTGAAGTTTACAACTAAAAGTTACAGGTTACGAATTAAAATGAAGAAATAAATATTACAAGTTTAAAAATTAAAAAGCATCCAAATTTAATTTTCTTAACATAGTTGTTGGGTATTCCCACAGAGCTCGCACTGTGGCAACTCCCACACTGTAACGAGTAATCTAACTACACACATATGAACTATATAAACAAGTGACATTTCACTTGTTTCACCTATCTATGCCGGTTGAAGAACAAGCTCGAAATATTAAATATGCGTAACTAAATTGTAATACTGTTAATAATAAATGAAATGTTATATTTGTTATTTGTCATCGATTAAATATATTTGGAATCTTGAGATGTGAGTCATAAGACCCAACAGTGGCGACGAGGATTAAACGTATTAACGCAAATGTGAAGTGACATTTTGGCGAAGCCCTAGCGCTCCATCGAAATTCATCCTATATCTAAACATGCGCAAAAAGCTACGAAACGGTTGCAAATTTTTCATCGCAGTTACAACAAAAATAAATGTATTCAACTGTTCTTTAAAACTGTTTCGCAAACACTCAACAGTTCTTATAAAAAGGATCTCACAAAACTCAACAGTTCTTATAAAACTGATCCAGACAAAAACTCAACAGTTAGGTTTTTGGTTTGTCATCGTGGTACAAGTTGTAACGTACACGTAAGGAGATGTGGGTCAGCCCCTTTCGTGCTATCAATGTGGAGTGCCCCAGCTAGCTTAGTTGCATGGGGGTGGTTCTCAACCCTTGTCCACATTGATGCAGGGCGGATGTTACAATCAATAATCGATCCTCCTCATACATCTCACAAGAAGCCCACCCAACCTTGGACCGCTCTCTTGTTTAAATTTCTCTTGCAGGTCCCCTTTTACCTTTGCTTTTCTGATTCCACCTTACCAACCCTTTTGCCATCCTCCCCCTCCCCATCCAATCAAATTAGCAAACTATAATTAACATGTTTTTCGATTTTATTTAAACATACTTAATATAATAAAAAACCATAATTTCAACAAAAGGTATCCAAAAGGAAACTACATATATATATATATATATAATTATATATAACAATTTAGTTGCGTTGTTCCTTAAAATTCACAAAAAAAAAAGAGCCTTACAAATATGACAAAAAAATGCTTGTATAAATATTTTTAACACACGCAATAAAATCTAAATATAATTTTTGGGACTTTCATCCAACGCCAACAAAAACAAACCTATCGGACTCAATATGAGCCAGAAATTAAAACAAAAATGTACTACCCAAAATCTTATATTCTACCTAAAAGAGCTCTCTTCGGTGGTAACGGGGATTACTGGGAGCCGGATTTCCAGCCAATAAAAAAAAAAAAAAGAATTAAGAAATTTAACCTTTAGTTTGGCGCGTTGTGTGACGATCTGGAACCCTTTTTAAATTTAAAACTATAATATATACTGAAACATTACTAGGATTTCAAAATGATTAATACAAAGAATCTACATATATTTATACATTTTAAATTATTTTTTCTTTGATTTGTTGAATTTCCGGTTGCATATGGTTTTAGAGGCCAAGATCTACAGCACCACCGTTAACTTTTTTCCGTTTGCTATTATCTTGCACTCAGCCAACAACTAGTTTCTTCACCCTATATCCGTCCTTTTTCCTAGCCGTACACTTTGCATAGCATATGGCAACTTTCTTATGACAAAGAGCTTTCAGAATGTACCATTGGTGAGACATTTTTGTGGCCATTATTTTTGACATTTTTCCTGTTTGTTTACATCAGCACACAACTGAGCAGCCATGGATGTAAATAATGTGTAAATTAGTAAAACAAAGAAAACCTAAAATTGTATAACACCATAGTGACCACAACTTGTGGCAATGTGCCGCGGGATTTATGCGTTAGGAATACTGGTGTTTATAGTGATCTCCTTGACATAATCATACCCAGGGAATTCATTACGAGCGGGCCAATATTGAAGGTGATCGATGGCAACCCAAACATGGAGAACACCCAACCGTGACAAAGTTCAGTAAGCCGTTTTATAAAATTAATTAATTGAAACATATGCGCTGATTCAACAGTTACTAAAACAAATTTTTCCTTAAGTTTTTTTTCGTAAAAGAAACATCTTCTTATTTTTTTCTACGGTTTTGTTGCAAGTAAAAGACATACGCAATTGCGCACTCACACCATCATGTAGGCATTAGAGAGTGTGGTTTCAAGAATTCTTGTTCGACAACAAGAGGCAGCTGCACGGCAACAGGAAAGCATCGAAAAACTGACAAAAATCATTCAAGCACAAGCTAATTTTGCGGGGACATCATCACAACAGCTCACTCCACTTGGTTAGCAAGAATGTTACATGGACATAATTTCAAAAAAGATCCAGGAGTTTCGTTATGACCCAGATACAAACAAAATTTTTACAAGTTGGTACAGCCGCTATGAGGAACAGTTCACAACGGATGCTGAATCATTATCAGATGCTCAAGAGACGGGTATAATTCTACGCAAATTGAGCTTGCCCGTATACCAACGTTATGCAGATTTAATATTGCCAAAAAAGCCGAAAGATCTCAACTTTAATGACACCGTCAAGTAACTTGCCTCATTATTCGACACGCATGAATCGCTTGTTAGCATACGATACAAATGTTTGCAGAACACCATGGACGACAGTGAAGATTTTGTCCAGTCGCGTTAAAAAATTATTGGAAAATGTTATACATGGGCAAGTAAGCAATGCTTAGTTAAAAAGCCTTATAATTCAAATTGGCAGTAAGTTACTACCAATAATAGATTCAAATCCGCCAATTTCTCTCGAACACCTGGTAAAAGAAGCGCAGCGTTTTCAAGAGCTGAAAAAGGACGTACAGTTGGTTGAAGGAAATGATCCGAGCACGTAGACCTGGTTGAAGGAAATAATCAGAGCACAGTCAACGCAATATCTACGTACAAGAAATATTCGGCTGAAAACATGGCAAAAGCCAGAACCACGCGGAACGACCAATCACAGCACAGTCAAAACCCTGACGCCCATGCCGGCAGTGCGGAGAGTTACATTTTGTTAAATTATGCACTTACGCAAAACACAAGTGCAAAGATTGTGGGAAAGTTGGACACAGAGATGGGTACTGTGCATGCTGCAAACTCACAATCAAATAAAAGTAACAAGCGCGCCTCAAGTATTTCCCGTCCATATACGAAAAACAAAGGTGATAAGAAACAAATTCAAACAATTACATTCCTCAAATAATGTCAGTCAAACTTAGGCTACAATTTGACACAGCGGCCGATATAACAATCATATCAAAAGATAACTGGAAAAAGCTTGGTAGACCAAAATTGCATCAATCCAGTCGTATAGCATCATGCGCACTCAAGCAATAGATTCCTATTATAGGCGAATTTAAAATTTAAACGTATTCGGAATCGACCTCATCAACAAGTTCGGGTATTGGGACTATCCAATACGTGCAATCTGCAACGCAGTCGCAGCAACACCAAAGCAGAACGATGAGTTGGTCAACATTCCCACAACAGCCGGTTCTATCGCACCGGAATGACCCGGGTTTTTTCACCCGGCCAAGGGCTGTTATTTCAGTGTAACCCTGTCCAATCTGGGGCAGGGCGAAGCACTGTTAACAACAACAACAACAACATGAGCTGGTCAAAAAAGACGATCTGTTCGAAGCCATTAGCAAGCAGTTCCCAATGGTATTAAATAAATCAACAGGATATTGTACAAAGTTTAAGGTCAACTTGGAGGTCAAACATAACTCAACTCCAATCTTCAGCCAAAAACGTCCAGTTCCATACGCAGCACTTTCAGTGGTAGAACAGGAGTTAACCCGGTTGCAAAAAGCTGACATCATCACGCCAATCATGTACTCGTATTTGTGCAGATTATTCCACAGGATTAAATGACTGTATGGTACCAAACTCATATCCATTACCACACGCTGATGAAATTTTTGCAAAAATGTCACAATGCAGAATATTCAGCAAAATCGACCTCTCTGATGCGTATCTACAGTTCGAGGTGGATGACGTATCAAAGAAGATGCTCGCAATAAATACGCATAAAGGTCTATTTCAATTCAGCTGCCTTCTACCGGGGGTAACTTCGGCACCGGCTGCTTTTCAAAAAGCTATGGAAACAGTTCTCTCCGGGTTGGATGGAGTTATAGCCTTTTGGGACGACGTTATAATTGCAACGTCGACGCCACAGCAAAACTACGATTTAGTTATAGAAGTCATGAAACGCTTCGAAGAGCACAACCTTAGAATAAACTGGCCAAAATGCGAAATTTTTCAAACAACTATCAAATATCTTGGTCATATTATAGATCCAGATCCAGCGAAAGTTGACGCTATTCGAAACATGCCACAACCCACAAATGTTTCAGAGCTACGATCCTCTTTAGGAGCAATAAATTGTTATGGGACGCCCCTTCAAAAATATCCACTAGGAAAAACCCGGAACCTCCAACTATTGGATGATTTGATGTACCATATTTCTTCAAGATCAAAGCGTAACTGAATTTAATTTCACATATCAAAGAAGTATGTCTTCATTTAAGATTGATGTATCTGGGAAAGATTTCGATACTCTTTTGGACAGCTCTTTTTGGCCTCCCGGGGCTCTTGTGCGGGAGTTTGAATACAGACCGAATAGGAATGTTCAAAATGTAGCGAAGATTTCTTGTAATAACGTTGAGTCAAAAAACTGAGTACTAAATCCGTGAATATCTTTTATCAAAATGTCAGAGATTTAAATACCAAATTACTTGATCTCTTTTTGAAATCTTTTCATTGTAAATATAACGTAATTGCTTTTACCGAAACTTGGCTAAAACCTCATGTTTTCATGGAATAAATATCAAGTATATAGAAATAATCGCTTGAACAGAGTCGGGGGTGTTGTTCTACTTGCCGTTCATTCCTCCATCCCTTCAGAGGAGGTTAATATTCCTAACATCGATTTCATTGAGTTCAAATGCATCCGCATTCAACTAGAGAACGTCTCTATGTACTTATATGTTTGCTACATCCCTCCAGCATCAGATTTTTCAGTCTACATGCAACATGTCTCTCTGCTCAAAACTGTTAACTTTATGGCTAAAGCTTCAGATTCAATTATTGTTTTGGGTGATTTTAACTTACCTCATACATCGTGGAACATATCTGATGGTAATATTATTCCAAATCTGTCCAAACTGGGGTACAATGACTTTTTAGATGGAATTTCCGATCTTTGCCTTAATCAAATAAATTTGAGCGCTAACAAGTTTGGGAAAGTCTTAAATTTAGTGTATGTTGATGATACAAACCAATTTTCTGTAAATCGTTGTGATCCGTTCGTTTTACTAGAAGACCTTGGCTGTATTCGAGCTGCTATTGTTGAGGGAGTGTTGCTTTTTATCACTGAGCATCACGTTCTTCGATAAAATTTTGATAACACTGGCAAAGTCACGCGTTCGTTTAGCGAAATGTTGACAATCTGTTGCTCATCACTAGCTAATCAAGCGCAACATAAAAATTTTCAATGCGCAATCGAGATCATTGTTTCCCCCACTAGTTTGGCATCTTCTTTTGCGAATCGGAGTGGAAGGCAGTGGATGAATGTACTCCGAGAGAGTGGAATGAAGGATATCGCGTTCAGAGTTGTTTTAAAGTAAAAACTACAACCAAAAATTTCAATTTAAACTGAAACTTACATTCTGTAGGAACTGATAAGGTGTTATAAATGCTTTATATTCAATAATTTGGGTGTTTTAAGTCTTCACATTCAATATTGCCGTATTTAAATTTGATTGTTTTATTATTGCATACAACGCACCCTGTGTGGTTTGTGTGTGTGTGCAGATTCGGAGTAAGTTGCGCTACTAGTAGCCATATACTATGATCGAGATGGAGGAGGAAAAGTAAGTAAATTTTGTGTTAGATGTTATTTTTATGTTGTAATTAATATTGCTAATTATTTGTTTTTAGCATAAAATTAAGCGAGATTTATGGGACTAGACATTCCATTTCTCCTCCATCTCAAAATTTGCAGAGTTCCCTAAATATTTCAAGCAGCCAAAGTGTACAGGATGATGGAGAATATCAAAGATCTCCAGACGAGAATCATAACTCCGAGACTGACTCCGATGGTGATGCTACTAGGAATGAAAATGAAAACAACGCAAATACTCCTAATAAAAAACGAAAAATACCAGCCAGCGAGTTACTGGAGTTTTTCAAAAAAGAGGCTTGTGAGGAAAAAATAAGGCACAATGAAGCGATGGCATTGGAAAAAGAAAAGCTACAAATAGAGAGAGAAAAAGTTAAAAGAATGATGGAGCTCAGAGAAGTGTTACATAAGTTTGTGAACAAGTGATCTTAGTATCTAAAAAAGTGATCTCACTCAGTCAGTCTTTTTACAGACTTCAGTATTTAGTTTTTCCATATCATTAAAATGATAATATGTACCTAAATGAAATGTTTTCTTATTCGTTTTTTTATTAATATAAAATAAAATAAAGTAATTTAATGAATTGTTATGAATTAAATAACATTCTGAACTGATTCCGTCTAGCTATTCCTTCGTTGGTGTCGTTTATATTGTCTCAGGATTGTTCTCGGCATCAGAATTGAAATTTGGTGTCGCTCCGGTATTCTCGTAACTGTTTGCATCTTCGCCATTATTAATTATGAAATTATGCAATATAGCGCACGCTAAAACCACTTGTGAGACGTCCTTTAGAGATTATACATCGATGTGATTAAGTATTTTGAACTTTTGTCGAAAAACGCCAAAGGCTTGTTCAATTAGCACTCGGGTAGAGCTAAGGTAATAGTTAAACTTTCTGTCAGCACTCGTGAGATGCCCGTTATCCCTATATGGAACCATTAAATACTTCGAAAGTGGATATGCGGAATCAGCTAAAATTATAGCTCCACTTGCAATTTCAACCTGACCAGTTGTTTAGCCTTTCCAAACGTTTGCGTCGTGGCAACTTCCAGGAAATCCAATAAATACGTCTAAGAAACGAAGCTTGCTGTCACATATGGCCTAAAAAGGCACAATAAAAAATAAATAAAATTATGTGTAAGTATATATGAGGAGCTCTAAACCAAAACGCAATAAGTATAGTACAGTGAATTAGTATACACTTATTGCGTTTTGGTCTGGAGCTCCTCATACATATTTGTTACATCCATCGAATACCGTACCAACCTGCATGGTTAATGAATGATTTCCCTTACGGTCATAATAGCTTATAGCGTCATGTTGTGGTGCATTTATCTTGAAGTGAATTCCGTCCATACATCCAATAACGAATGAAAAAGGGTTCACTCTGATCGTTTGGAACCTTTCCATTATGGTTTGCTGTTCAATAACAGTGGGTCAGGAGATTTCAGCTTTGAGGCAGCATATTGCCTTTATAGTTTTAAAAAATAGTTTATGAGCTGTACCTTTGCCGACATTGAAGCGATCGGAAATTTCTCTATAAGTAACTCTACTGTTGCCAAGTTTCCACAACGTGATGTACAATGACTGCTCCAACGAAAACTTGGTGCTGCTAGTGCACCAAAACGGGCTAAGAGCGTCACATAATTTCTAAATAAAAATACCTTGATTATACCAATATTAATATATTCAAAATAAATAACTTACAAGAAATATGGGTCGAGTCATCCGAAAATGAGTAAAAAAGATGTCATCAGGATATAGTGCAATAGTTTTAAAAAAGTTTTTCACTTTCTCCACTTCTCTTCAGTTGGAACACTCTGTATACAATAAGCGTCTTATAATCTGTCTTTTCCTCCTGTTTTTCTCCATGTTTCTTAAAAAACTATCCCCACCCTTTTCCATTAGCTCATCTGCTATCAAATATGTTAAAAATTCCGCTTTTTAAATAACACGTTCGACGCAAAATAAAGTCTGCAATATTGCTGCACACTATCAGCTGAGTATCAGCAACAGAGTATCAATAAAGCAACAGGGTTGCAGTATTGCGGTAATTATTGAGCGGCTCAAACACACCCCTTTACCACCCTTCCATGGAAATAGTCTACGAAAATATAAGTAATGACCAAGGCACTCAATGCTACTCATGTAGTAACTTTGATTTTAACTTTTCCAAAGCAAACTACAAGAAATTAAATAAAGAACTGTCTAAATTAACTTGGCCTGAATTTGGTTGTGATATCGATCTAAACGTCTCACATTTCAATCAAACTACTTACTGACTATTTGAGAAGTTTATTCCTAAACGTAAATTAACTTATGATCATCCTACGCAAGCTTGGTTTACTAAAGAGCTTAAGGCTCTGAAAAATAGGAAAACGCGATCATTTAATTTATATAAGAAATCCGGATTAAATAAACATTACTCACTGTATTCCATTCTACTTCAGAAGTACATAGATTTAAATAAAAAGTGCTATAAAGCTTATATCTCTAAAACCAAAAGAGACATTATTCTCAATCCAAAGTCATTTTAAGGGTTCGGAAATTCTAAACGTAAAGTATCAGGGTTTCCCTCAGCCATGAAATATCAAGACATATCTAGCGATAATCAATGTATCGCAAATTTCTTTGCTCAATTTTTCACTTCTAACTATTCTGCTGTCACCAATTCAAACTTTCAAAATCATCCCTATAAGCTACACGGGACATCTTCAATTAATTCACCAATTATATGCGCCAAAGATGTTCTAATTTACCTTAAAACCTTAAAAGAATCTTTTAAATATGGTCCTGATAGGATTCCTACATGTTTTTTGAAAAAGTGTGCGAACCATATTTACCAACCCCTTACCAATTTGTTCAATCTATCACTAAAGTGTGGTGGTTTTCCAACTGCGTGGAAAGAATCGTTTCTTCTACCGCTGCATAAAAGCGGGAGTAGGTCTTCTATAGAGAACTATCGTGGCATAGCAAAGCTGTCTGCCATCCCAAAATTGTTAGAAGTTATTGTTACAAATCAACTTACGGGTCCGATCTCTACTTTGATAGTTGACTGCCAACACGGGTTCAGTAAGGGAAAGTCCACAGTTACGAATTTACTTGAGTTTACCAGTCATGTCTCAAATGGCTTTAGAAAAAATCTGCACACCGCCGTTATTTATACGGATTTCAGCAAAGCTTTTGACAAAGTGTGTCACTCATTACTTATTTATAAACTCGATCAGTTGGGCTTCCAGCCGGGTCTCAATCGCTGGATCTCTTCTTACCTTAGTGACAGGACATAAAGAGTAGTGTTTAAAAATTTAGTATCCGATGTCACTTATGTCTCTTCGGGGGTTCCTCAAGGAAGCCAACTTGGCCCGATTCTGTTCTTTATAAATGATATTTCTACAATAATAAAATTTTCAAAAATGTTAATGTATGCTGACGACGTAAAGCTTTTCATGTCATTCGCGTCATTTGAAGATAGAAATAAGCTACAATCAGATCTAGATACACTAGTTACTTGGTGCGATTTAAATTATATGCCACTTAACCCTAAAAAACACATGGGTTTTTCGCGTGGAATTTCTCAGCCGGCTTCCTATACAATTAAAAATTATAGTCTTGAGCAAGTGTATGACTGTAAACTCGGTTTCAACCGCCATATTAACACAACAGTCAATAAGGCTAGAGGTGTCCTAGCATTCGTTAAACGATGGTCTCAAGAATTTAGCGACCCTTATGTAACTAAAGCCCTCTTCACTACATTAGTCAGACCGATACTTGAATACGGTTCTATAATTTGGAACCCGCGTTACCAGGTTTATGTAGGTCGCCTTGAATCAGTTCAAAAACAATTTTTACTATTTTCCCTAAGAGATTTGCATTGGGATCCCTTGTACAATCTGCCACCCTACACGAATCGTTTAAAACTCATTAATCTGCACACACTTTCTAGTCGGAGGGAAATGCTTGGAATTATTTTTATGATTAAATTGCTAAATGGTTTACTATCCAGCCCATTTCTTCTAAGTGAAGTGAACTTCAATGTACCGTCTCGTCCTTCAAGTCATTTTAAACCTCTAGTCTTAAAACAGTGCCGAACCAATTTTCAGTTAAATGAGCCTTTTCGCTGTTTGTGTCTGAATTCATAGCTATTAATTGTTTCTTTTTCTTTGACTTCTATATTAACTTCTAACAATAATTTTACTCTGTTAACTGTTTATTTCTTAATGTATAATCTATCTTATATCCACTTTACTTAACTGATGAGGTTTTCTCTGTAGCTGAGAAGTTGTAGATCTCGACGATTAACAAACCAAAGCCTTTCAACGACTCGGCACGAACGAGTAATCCGCGCGTAATGCGGATGCGCCCCTCGCGCCAGTCGGGCGGGATATGGTGGGTAATCCGTTTGGGAATTATTATATTATTAAATTCATTCCTCGTATGAGTCAACTACGTCATCCGTTAGATAAGTTACTCAAAAACGACGCAAAATGGATTTGGAACAGCAATTGTGAAAAAGCATTTACCGAATTCAAAACAATTCTACAATCGACATTATTACTCACTCCATACCACCCGTCATTACCAATAGTCGTAGCAGCCGATGCATCAACAATCGGAATCGGTGCACAAATTGTACATAAAATGCCAAATTGAGCAAATAAAGTAGAGTATCACATCTCGAGTACTCTAACAAAAATACAGTCAGATCGAAAAAGAAGCTTTAGCGTTAGTCTACGCTGGCACAAAATTTCATAGAATGATCTATGGTCGGAAATTCACACTTTTAACAGATCACAAACTTTTACTTGCGATTTTTGGTTCGAACAAAGGAATTCCAACACATACAGCAAATCGTTAACAACGATGGGCATTAGTTTTAATGAGCTACGATTTCAGCATTCATTACGTGAAAACAACAGAGTTTGGAAATGTAGACATACTTTCACGTCTCATCAACAAACAGAAAAAAGACGACGAAGAATTTATAGTGTCACAAATATCTGTTGAAAACGAAATCTCAACTTGTTATGGTTACGCTTCAAAAATGGAGCAGTAAGGAAGGCGGTCGGCACGATATGAGGTCGCACTGTGGCTAGTCATTGTCGGCTGGGGTGGGTTCTTGCCAACCTTACCGTCCTGCGCCATAAACAGAAAAAAGGTCAAATCGTGCTTTTAAACGCGGGGAACATTGCGAAACCGCGCAAAACAACATCCGGTTAAAACACCGGATGCCACGGACAGACCGTTGACATTCAAATTTCAAACTCAAATAAAAAAGCCGAAAAATCGAATTAAAAATTAAAAGAAACGGCAAACAAAATATTTAAAATGAAAATCAAAATTCAAAAATAACCAAAAGCGGAACTAACTCAAATATGAATTTAAAAATAACCGAAAATGAAAACGAAATTAAAACTGAAATAACGAACGGAAAAAGGAAAACAAAGATAAATTTAAATTAACCGGAAAAGAAACCCTGAAAAAAAAATTAAAAAAAACGAACCGGAAATGGCCGGTCACCATGCTGAAAAAAAATAAAAAAAAAGGCCGAACATTATAAGGGGGCGCCGCGGGTGTTGTTGCGACGCCGGTGCTTGGCCCACCCTCGTCCATGGCCATCGACGCACCTGGTTTCGATGGCCCCTTACCAAAATCCTATATGCCTTCTAAATGAATAGAAGCGTCAGCATTCCCATTTCAAATTATAAACTTTATTTATAATTCATTATCTTAGTGATAAGATTAAGTACTATTTAATTACCTTACCTATGTATTTTATTAATTTTTATCTAATCGCTATAACTATACTATACTTTCCTTTCGTATTGTTACGATCATTGTATTTATTTATATACGAGTATTCTGTTTTTATACGTTCATTTAGTCTATAACCCTAGCTAATTTATTTATTTTATATTGTTATAGTATATTGCTATATTATTGGTGGCCTTTAGTGTTTTATCATTTATTTCGAGTTATTTAATTAAGTTTACGTTATTAAGTTTTATTGATTAATTAGCTTGTTTTATATTATTTAATTTTACTTTACTTTACTTAATATTGTTTTAGTGGATTTCATTTCCAGATAGTTTATATGATTTAGCTTATTTTATTTTAATTAATAATTTTTTTTTGTTATAATAATATTTATTAATACATTTCTTAATTTTAGTTTCTTATTAATTCAACTGGCATACTTTTGTTTTTAAATTCAACGCAAATTTAGTATTTAAAACAAGCCAATAAAAATTAATAATAAACAAACATTATTTTAGTAAATGTATTTTTGCTTAAAATTTAAAATATCGTATGCTTTTACGTTACGGTATTGTAAAAATAAGTCATTTATGCAGTAGATATATATATATATATATGAATGTGTAAAAAAATTATGTATTGAGCTTATATATGTGAATGCTTTGAATATGCTTATTTACACACAGGTATACAAACATTTAGGTGCATTTGAAAAATTGTGTAAATGCATAAAGTAATTATTCAAGCAAATAGAGTTTAAGAAATATTTATACTTGTACATACATTTAAGTGGAAGGGCTTTCAAAGTACCATAAATTTTAATTCGTAAATCAATTAATAAACAAAAATCACATTACACTTTCCCTCCTTAATTTATTAAGAAAACTTTTTCTTTATGTTTTCTTGGTTTAAGTTTTAATATAGTCTACCTTTCATTTTGCCTCCTTTTAGAGGACTATAAAAAAAAAATACTACTGCTAAAACTACATCTATATTAGGTTGATCTCACCCATTTGTTGCAGTAGGCCGTTGGTGGGGCTCTACTGTTGTTGTTGTCCCTGCTGGTTATGTTGTTGTTGCTGGTGGTGCGACGGGCCTATATTACGGCGGCCGTCGCTGATGTTACTGTGGGGTTGTTGTTGTTGCTGGGTTAGTGCGGCGGGCCTATATTACGGCGGCCCTCGCTGTTGTCACTGCTGGTGTTGTTGTTGTTGCTGGGTTAGTGCGGCGGGCCTATAATAGGACGGCCCTCGCTGTTGTCACTACTGTGTTGTTGTTGTTGCTGCTAGTGCGGCGGGCCTATATTACGGCGGCCCTCGCTGTTGTCACTGCTGGTATTGTTGTGCTAATGTGGGCGGCGGCCCAAGATAGGGCGGCCCCCTACTGATGTTGCTGCGCGCTTTGTTGCGCGTTGGTGTGGATGGCGCCTAAGATGGGGCGGCCCCCTACTGATGTCTATGCTGGTTGTTGCCGGTTTTGTTGTTGCCGGTTGTTACTGTTGGAGCAGCCGGTTTTGTAGTTGCCGGTTTTGTTGTTACCGGTGGTTACTGTTGTTGTTGCTGGTAGTTGTTGCGGTTGCGCGCTATACCGACGCGTTGATGTGGCGCGATGGGATTAGCGCAATAGTGGCCATTGATAAGTGCGATGGTGGATTCAATGCTACACCCGTACATGTGTGATGATGATCTGAGTTCCGGTTGAAACTTTTATTTACACTCTTTATAGTCACCCACTGGGCACAGATCGATGAATAATATTTGTTCCAATTTTTTATACATCAGCGTATATACTTTATTTTGCACTGTAAACACAGTTAAACTTCCACCTTGAGATTCTTAACACATTTATAACTCCACATGTAAAATGATATAAAATTCTGCTATAAATTTGCAGAGTACGTCTTGTAATTTTGTTGGTAAAGAAGCTTAACTTCACCAAAAACCGAAAGGAGTTACACACACCGACGTGCACACACGTGTGATCGAACACCTCAAAAGTCGAACAATCTTGCTTTAAACCCGTTTATGTTTTTGTAATTAAAGTGGTACTTTATAAAAAAATTACTTCTGAACTTTTCACTATGTTCACCACTTAACATTTTCTTGAGTTCAGTTTATGTTTTAATTTTCTTTTTTTCACACTGCGCGGCACGACCGGTGACGCTGCTATGCCCAAAATTATTCACTTAACGCGACTGCGCAATGGAAAAGTTCCGTTGCCCGTTGACGTGGCGTGATTATTGCCAAGTGGAACATTCTGATTGGTCGTTACCATCAGATGATTGCTATGAACGGATTGAACCATTTGGTGCTGCCACTTCAGCAAAAATCACGCACTTTCCCGTAGCTAAACGTCAAACCGGAAGGTGAATCAAAACTGTCACCCAACCAACCGCATTGAACCAAATAACAATGACTATCAATTGAAAGTAAACCATAACAAACTTTATTGCAAGAAAACATCAAAAACTTGCCGGTAACTTTCAACATGATTCAAACAGCAACAGTGTCGGAGGACACTACAAAAAGTTATTTAAAATTTGCCTGCTAAGGTACAAGTATTTTATAATCGTATAGAGTCTTTAAGCTGTATAAATGATTGCCTCATGTATTTAGACAGACTCGTAATTCCTATAAAATTTCAATCACGTATCCTTAAACAAATTCACAAGGGACATCAAGGATGTAGACGTATGAAATCTCTAGCACGTTCGTATGTTTACTGGCCGAAAATTGACGAACGTATAGAAATATTTGTAAAAATGGTCAAAATTGCGCAAGTGTATCCAAATCGTCAACTAAATAATCACTAAGTTCATGGCCAATATCAGAAGTACCACTAGAGCGAGTACACATCGACATTGCAGGTCCAGTGCGGGGAAAATATTACCTAATAATAGTCTATTCTTACTTTAAATGGCCGGAAGTAGTTCGATCAACGAGAATTGCATCAAAAGAAATCATTAATCACATACATGAATTTATAAGTCGATATGGACAGCCAAAAACATTAGTTTCCGATAACGGTACAGTTTACCAGCGCTATTTTCAAAAAATTTTGTGAGGAGAGAGGTATAGGTCAAATATTCAGTCGAGCATATCTACGATCAAGCGAAACGGTTCGTATACGAGTACACTGTAAAAACCGCTTTGAATAAGGCATGCGACCAATACAACGCGGATGATCACTTTAATTTATTCACATTTTTACCACAATACCGCGCAACTCTAAATGAAAATGCACCGGAGGGAAAATCGCCTGCGGAATGTTTTATTGGAATAAAGTTGTTCACACCTCTTGATCTTCTCAAAAATCACAACAAATCATCACGCAATAAAAATACAGCTATGGAAAATGGTTATAACTAAAAACATGGCGCGTTATCACGTATCTTTCATAAGGGTGATAAGGTATTTGTAAAAATCTATCGAAACAACAAGCAATATTGGTGATCAGGTCAAGTGATAGAAAGATTCGGGAAAAGTTGTTTACAACATTTTACTCCAAACACCTCTACGAAAGGAGTTGATCCGTTCGCAGAATGCGAAGGCGACTACAATGTTGGGTATTGACACAGAACTCGCACTGCGGCAACTCCCACACTAGCGAGTAATCTAACTACACATATATCATCGGTGACACTACCAAACCGCGTAACGCATAAATGCAAAACCGCGTAAGTGATATCTCAGTTTGGTTGTTTTGCCACTACAAATTCCTTATTTTTTCGACTAATATTCACTTTATGGAAAAAGTTCCCTTCAAGATCGATTCTTTTAATTATTTTCCAAACCGACATATAGTTTTCTTGAGAATAAATGAATAGATATTGATGGCAGTGGCCTATAAAAGGTTTGACCCAAATGTCACTTAAGCGGTTTTGCATTTGTGCGTTACGCGGTTTTGCAGTGTCATCGACGATATAAACGAGCGACATTCCACCTATTTCTGCCGGTCGAAAAACAACCGCGAAATACTAAATATCCGTAAAAAAAATTGTAATACTGTTTATATTAAATGAAATATTATATTTGTTATTTGTCATTGATTAAATATATTTGGAATCTTGAGACGTAAGTCATAAGACCCAACAATAGTAGTTTACAAACAGGTATAAGTGTACTATACGTATATTTATTATATGCAAGCTCAGTAAGGAGCTGATGCATAGTGCCCAGAAGTGGGCGCACGAGCCAGGAATGACTCTGTAGAAGGGGCTCATCAGAATCACCGAAAACGGAGGTTGAGGACAGGAGTTTGGTGTCGAATCGTCCCATTCTTATCTTGTCTTGAGGTGTTTATTATATCTGTGATATTATGCTGTTGGAATGGACGCGATTTCGGGCAGCACAGTACATATTTACACAATTACATAAGTTTCTTATAGCTAACATTTGGCACTGCGCTAAGGTGTGTTTGGAAAGGACGTGTTTTCAAGCCACTAATAACACTGTGTTACAAAAACGAGCTTTAGTTCTGTGCTATGAACCAAATATACTTTTTCGGAAAGGGGAGAAAAATAAAAATACACGTGTATCGGCGATTTACATGAAACACGTAAAAAATTTTTTTTTTATGTATAAAGTATTCATGAAACGATCTCAAGGCCAAGAATAATAATTTTTCACTTTTTTTGAATTTTTATGAAAATTATTATTGTTTTTACTTATTAATAATCATTTTAATTAATTATTAAAAGTTTTTTTTGATTGAATAGAGTAGGAAAAATGTTTAGAGACAACTACCATAGCTTTTCTTATAGATACATTTCGGAAGCTGCTAGACTTCACTCATCAGAGAAATTTTTGGAACGCGTTGCTAACCGTTAAGCTAACAATACGCTGGTTTTGATGTCATCTAAACTCCTAGTTCCATTCTTCTTTTTACCATATGCATGAACCACTTCCGCCATTTGACAGTTAGTAGTGTGATCATGATGGATTTTTGACAGATCTGTTTTATCATCAGAACTGCCTTACCGTGTGCTCTCGGTTTTGTTATTGATTTTTTATACCAACAATTTTGTTGATTTACGGCCTGTAAATTTTCAAGTATTCATGAAACGAGCTCAAGGCCAAGAATAATAATTTTTCATTTTTTTTTAATTTTTATAAAAATTATTGTTTTTACTTATTAATAATCATTTTAATTAATTATTAAAAGTTTTTTTTGATTGAATAGAGTAGAAAAAATGTTTAGAGACAACTGCCATAGCTTTTCTTATAGATCCATTTCGGAAGCTGCTAGACTTCACTCATCAGAGAAATTTTGGCACGCATTGCTAACCATTAAGCTAACAATACGCTGGTTTTGATGTCATCTAAACTCCTAGTTCTATTCTTCTTTTTACCATATGCATGAACCACTTCCGCCATTTGACAGTTAGTAGTGTGATCATGATGGATTTTTGACAGATCTGTTTTATCATCAGAACTGCCTTACCGTGTGCTCTCGGTTTTGTTATTGATTTTTTATACCAACAATTTTGTTGATTTACGGCCTGTAAATTTTCAAGTATTCATGAAACGAGCTCAAGGCCAAGAATAATAATTTTTCAGTTTTTTTGAATTTTTATGAAAATTATTATTGTTTTTGCTTATTAATAATCATTTTAATTAATTATTAAAAGTTTTTTTTGATTGAATAGAGTAGGAAAAATGTTTAGAGACAACTGCCATAGCTTTTCTTATAAATCCATTTCGGAAGCTGCTAGACTTCACTCATCAGAGAAATTTTGGCACGCATTGCTAACCATTAAGCTAACAATACGCTGGTTTTGATGTCATCTAAACTCCTAGTTCTATTCTTCTTTTTACCATATGCATGAACCACTTCCGCCATTTGACAGTTAGTAGTGTGATCATGATGGATTTTTGACAGATCTGTTTTATCGTCAGAACTGCCTAACCGTGTGCTCTCGGTTTTGTTATTGATTTTTTATACCAACCATTTTGTTGATTTACGGCCTGTAAATTTTCAAGTATTCATGAAACGAGCTCAAGGCCAAGAATAATAATTTTTCACTTTTTTTGAATTTTTGTGAAAATTATTATTGTTTTTACTTATTAATAATCATTTTAATTAATTATTAAAAGGTTTGTATAAGTATAAAGTTTATGTATAAAGTATAAAGGTCGTAGTGTCCGTCTGTCCGCCTGTGTGAAAGACTTTGGATCGAAAAAAAAAAAGAAATTAAATAAAAAATATAAAAAAAGGGTTAAAAATCGATCCAAAGTCTTTCACACAGGCGGACAGACGGACACTACGACCTTTATACTTTATACATAAAAAAAAAATTCTGACGTGTACATGAAAATCGCCGATACACGTGTATTTTTATTTTTTCTCCCCTTTCCGAAAAAGTATATTTGGTTCATAGGGCAGAATGTGTGTAACGCGGTGTAATTTAAAATATTAAGCAGATATCCCTTAATAGAAAAAAGCGAATCAGAGGGGTCAAAATTCTTGCAGGTATTATTGTGGTCCTGGCACAAGCATCGAAAAAGTTCATGCAACTCAAAATTTGATCTGTAAGTGGTTAGGAAAATCGGCTGGAAATACGTAGATGTCCTAGTAGGGATATTAAACATAATTTCACCAAGCGGATATGGGCTACTCACCAGCCCTCTTAATAGTTTTACCATGAATAAAACACCGAGCATTTACGACGACTTTGCAACGTAAGCAGATGAATAAGTTTTAGACGACTGCTGTAGGGAGAAAGATTCCTTACCGGATCCCATGACAAGTCACGTAAAGCGAAAAGCAAGAACTGCCTTTGAACCAATTCCAATGTATGACAGTGGGGATGAAAAGAATGCCTAATGCAGCGTAGCTGATGCCGTCGCACTAGCCGTGTGTCCGTGGACTAAAAAACTTCCCCAAAATTTGGAACCGTCGCCCACCCAGGGACTTTCGTATTGCTTCAGGGTGGCGTTCCATATTTATCATTCCTTAGGAGCCTTCTATTGTACCTGCGTCCAGGTCCCGCTTTTTTGCTCTGAGTGTAGTTTCTACAAAGTTGGTGATTTCTTTCTTCCTTCCGGGCCGCTCACCCTTTTTTCAATGGTGTTGAACATTTGAAGAATGTGTTTTTAGCATCGTCTTCGTCTGCATCTCCATACACGCATCTTCCACTTTTCCCATTCTATATAAGTACTTCTTAAAATACCCATACCCAGAGACCATTTGTTTGGTGTTCATTTTCACAGCGTTCTTGCCAAAGTCTAAACGTTTCCTCGCTGAGTTCATGGTGAGCGACTCATATGAGATCCTCATCCGTGTGCTTTTTTGCTTCCCATAATCTTCTTCTTTGCAGCGTTAATAGATTAATGGAGATTTCTCCGGTTATCACCTGAACGGCTGGTCCCGATACGGTTCGATAAGCGGAGACTACTCTCAAAGCTGATGCCCGCTGTACAGATGTTAGGAGTTGACACCGGTTCTTTATCTCAAGTGTGTGTGCCCATAGCTCGGAGCCATATAGTAGAGTGGATAGGGTAGTGTCCATCATTAGCTTCCGCTTGCTTTCTATAGGTCCTCCGATGTTTGCCACGATACCTGCTTGCATGCCTTCTCTATCGCATGCTGAATTTGTGCCCAGTATCTTAGTCGGGAATCTAATCTTACGCCTAAATAGTTAACTACTTTCTTTGATGTTATAGTTCCGGAGAGGGTTTCGAAACCAACCTCTAACGGTATGTACTTTTTTACTATGAGTATCGGCTCAGTTTTCTCTGCCGCCAGTTGTAGGCCACGTAGGTCAAGCCACTCTTTTGTGCGTATCATAACCGGATTGAGCTTCCTGCGTGCTTCTTCTGTATTCCGGCAAATGATGACTGCGGCAATTTCATCCGCGCATCGGGCATTTCTAGGTTAAAGATTTCATCGTAGCCGACGTTCCATAGGACCATGAATTGAACCTTGCGCTGCTCCGCATGTGAATTTGATGCACCGCGGGCCATTTGAAGTTGTGTACATAAGGCTGCGGTCTCTTAAATAGCTTCTGATTACTTACTGTAGGTAACATGGGATTCGAAACCGTTGCTCTAAAGCAGTCAGCATGTCTGCCCATCTTACGCTGTTGAAAGCGTTTTTTACGTCTAAGATTGCGAGGAGCACAACTCGTCTAGATTTGTTATTACCTTGTTGGGCTGCCTCCACACTAGTAAGAACGTCCTCAATTGCACCTAAAGTGCTTTTTCCAGGCCGGAAACCGTGTTGCCTGGACGATAGTCCTCCTGCTTGTTCTACGGCTGCTGCAATATGTGGGTTTAGTAGCCTTTCAAAAAGTTTCCCAGCTGTATCGAGCATGCATAATGGCCGGTACGCAGATGGCGAGTTTGGGTCTCCTTTGCCCTTGCCTATTAGTACTAACTGCTGCTTCTTGCATATTTCTGGGAATAATCCTTATTGTATTATACATATCCAGTAAGGCTTCAGGTCGCATTTTTACTATTTCTTTGATGGCTTCTGCTGGAACGACGTCCGGCTCTGGGGCCTTATTGTTCTTCAAGCTTCGTGCTGCGGCTTGCAGTTCTGCTGTGGTAAATGCTGGAGGTTCTTCGAGCATCTTGATCCGATCTTCACTGACTTCCCTGACTTCATAAGTAGGGAAAAGTTCGTTCACAAGGTTATCCATTACGTTTGCATCTAAATCAGGTGCCGGATTTCCGGCCCTAATCTTTAGTACTATCCTGTAGCCCAGTCCCCATGGATTTCTGTTTACTACTTCCCGGGGCTCTTCCCATTTCTTCTTCTTGCTCTGAATGATGGCGGCTTTCAAAAGCTTCTTCTCTTTTTTATATGATTCAGCTTCGGCTGTGGCTTGCCCCGTGCCTAGCCCGACCACCAGTAAAAGGACTCTTTACGGCGCTTTTTTGATAATTTTGGCATGGGTTTATTACAGGCTTGTTTAACGCTGAGCATGGTAGCTTTGACACACTCTCTGGCGTTCGTAGGTGTGTGAGCTCTTAGCAGGTATGTATCGATTTCAGCAATTAGCGCTTCACTGTTTAGTTTTGATGCGTTCCATCTTCGGGTGGTTTTGTTTGTTTCCGCCCTAGGCGTTTCTTGTGGGCCTACTTTAAGGGATATATATTGGTGGTCACTGCCAGTGAAATCTTCAAGGACTTTCCACTTTTGTATGATCCCGGATACGCTTTCAGATGCCATCGTTATATCTGGTATTGTTTCTTCACAGCCTGGTATCCTAAAACCTGTTGATGTTCCGGAGTTAATGGCTGTTAGTCCCAGCCTGGCAGCCATGTCCAGAACCCGTCATCCTCTTGGGTTCGTCGTTGGTATCCCCCACTCGATGGCATCCCCCACTCGATGGCTCTTGAGTTTAAGTCGCCTGCAATGATTACTGATCCACCTATTTCTCGGGCTGTGTCCTCCATATCATTTAATTTGTTTTGAAACTCTCCTATGCTGTCGCTGGGTGTAAGATAGTAGTTTACTAATGCGCCATGTTGTAGTTGGGTCCAGACGTATCCTGCCCCGCTCCCTTTTCTTATAGTAACGGCTTTGCTTCCAGGCGGGAACCAAATTGCCACAGTTCCGATGGAGTCCTCTAGCCAGCAGCCGGCATTCTTTTTCCTACACTCAAAAAAAAAAAACATTGGTTAAATCTAACAATTTCCGTGGTTAATTTACTGTCCATAGAAATTGTTGTTGCAAAAATGCTGAGTTAACTGTTAATCTTCGTAAAATTTAAAATTTTTTATTTGTTAGGTCATATTTTGTATAAATTTTTGTTGTCATGTTTACAATTTCAACAAGTTATGTTAACAATAAAATATAGTTACGATTTACTCTTACATTTTGGTGTTTTTTCTTAAGAACAAATATAGTAAAATGAACCAATTGAATAATTATTACATTCTACGCTTACTATTTCTTCTGTAAAACTTACTAATTTAAGTCGTAAATTGTTTCTATTAGATTTTGTTACTATAAGTTAACTGAACTTATTTGGTCAATTTGACAAATAAATTGTCAGTAAAAAAAAAAAATTGCTAAACCAACTATAAATGTTAGTCAAATATACCAATTACAATCTGTTAAAATATTTCTGATGGAAATTGTTTTTACTTTGTAACAATTTCAAAAGGTTATGCCAACAATATGAAATTGTTAAAGAATTTTTTTATCATTACTATTTCTACTAAACTTACCATTGATCTAACTGTAAAAGTAGAAACGACACCAATAATAATAGCCGAAGTTAACTATAGCCAGTGCGTTGAAAACTTTGAACAAGCTGGTTGTCCGTGAATTATGTGTGCATATTTATAAAAAAATGGAATAGACAATTTTAGAAACTACACAAAAAGAAGAACTAGAAGTTTGAATAGAAAGATTGGGATTCAGGCATACCCTGCCAGATTTACACGGTAGGTAGGTAGGTTGCAGTGGCTACTAGTGAACGGACTAGCACTCATAGGCCCCGTAGGTCCCGTTGTGATACCACATGGATCTGACTGACCCCCTACTCAAACCTATTTGTGGATTCCGCGAAGCGCAGAATATCCTTTGGCTTAATTCTTGATAATTCGCCCAGATGATAGAAAATACCCGACCCCAGATATTTCAACCTATTGCCACACAGCGCGGGACATTCACATAGAAGATGCCTCACTGTTTCAGGCTCCTCCTCGTCTCTACAGCTTCTGCAGAAATCATTAAAGGGAATGCCCAACCTTTCCGCATCTCTGCCTAAGCCTATATGTCCTGTGAGAAGTCCCATGAGTAATGAGAGTTCCTCCCTTCTGAGCTTGAGTAAGTCTTCCGACCTATTCGCGATAATCTCTGGCCACACCAGTTTTGTATGATTGCAGGTACCTAAGTTTTCCCATCTATTCTTGCCTGTTTGAGAAATATATTCCTCGTTAAGAGCTTGCTTGTCGCGAGCAGCATGCTTTAACCCTTCCAGGACTGTGAAAGCGGAGCGGATGTACCCCCTCTAGCTAGCTCATCTGCCATCTCATTTCCTGGTATGCCACAGTGTCCAGACACCCATACCAGGTGAATTGAGAGTTGCTCAGTCATCTCGTAGTTGGAAGCCAAAGTTTATCTACCTTGTTATCAAGTTTCGAACCATCTGTGTGCAAATGGATTGACCCCTTGTCCTGAGGAGGACCTTTCTCCCAGAATTCCGTTTCAGGTATTCTGATATCAAATTTCTTTTCGAAACAGTACTTTGGTATACAATAGTCCGAAATATGCGCAGGGAGATTTTTAAGGATGGACGAGTGACCTTCACCAAGGGCCCTCCATTCTGCCTAATTCGCAGTGCGGAGTACGCCACATATAATTTACCGCATATGTAAACCTCTGTTGTGCGTAGCGCCCCACTAACACATATGAGCGCACTTCTCTGTACTCTTTGGATTACGATAATGTTGGAGCTCTTCTCCAGGCCCGTCCACCAGACCAGAACCCGATACAGAAGAATTGGTCTTACCACGGCGGTATAGAGCCAAAGTGTGACTTTGGAGGACAACCCCCATCTTTGTCCTATGGCACCCCTTGGAGCCTTTTAAGCGCCCTCCTGGATGTTCTCTTTCCATGTGAGCTTTTTGTCGATAATAACCCCCAGGTATTTTGTGGCATCACCCAACTTAAGGGTGGTATTGCCTAATGTCGGTAGCCGTACCGACGGAATTTTGTATTTCCTAGTAAACAGTACCAGTTCTGTTTTGGCCGGGTTAATACCTAGACCTTTATTCCCAGTCCACTCTTCGACTAGTCTTAGGTTTCTTTGCATGATATCACATAGCGTTTGAGGATATTTACCACTCACAACCATCGCAAGGTCGTTTGCGTACGCTATGACTTTAGACCCTCTCCGCCGTCAAGGTTTCTAGCAATCCATTGACTGTAGCTACCCATAGAAGAGGGGATAGGATCCCACCGTGTGGCGTGCCTCTGTTGACGACTTTGTTCACCGACACCTCGGCTAGGTCAGCATGCACCCTCCTACTCGTCAGCAGTTGGTGCACGAATGACACAAACCAAGGCTCGATACCCAAAGCCGTCAGGGCTGTCATGATCGCTTCCGGGTGACGTTGTTGAAAGCCCCCTCAATATCCAGAAAGGCTATCTATATGCGTGACGATGTCATGTAACACTGTTTCTGTGGATCTACCTTTCATGTATGCATGCTGCGATGGTACGACTTTGCTCTCCAGCTTTTCTCTAACGTGAGGCTCAATTAACCTCTCCAGTACCTTAAGTTGGAAGGACGCCAGACTGATAGGTCTGCAGTCCTTTGGACCAACATGAGATGTTCTACCTGCGTTGGGTATACAAATTACCCTGGAGTTTCTCCAAGGTTTGGGGATGTAATTGAAAGTAAGCACCCCTTTATAAATCGCTAGCAACCAAGGGATGCTCAGTTCCATTGATTGCTGAAGTTGTACGGGCGATATCCCATCTAGGCCCGGTGCTTTAAATGGCTTGAATGACCCGGCCCATTCAATTCTTTTATGATTGAGGTACTGCCCTAGGTCATGTACACCATGACCCCTATAAGGTTGGTACCTATGGTCGCTTTCCGCTTCTGGAAAGTGGGTATTAAGGAGAAGTTGCAGAGTTACCTCCCCCGTATCTGGCCATGACCCATCTGGCCTTTTCAGACACCCCGGCGCGCTATGGGGTGATTTGGATAATATCTTCCGTAACCTCGAACCCTCTGAAACTGATTCCATGCTGCTGCAGAAATCTCTCCAGGAGGTTCTTTTTGATTTCCTGAGTTACCTTTTGTACTCTCTAAGCTGTTCCTTGTAAGCCTCCCATTTCACATCCTCCTTCGAGGCTTTTGCATTATTAAAAGCTTGTCTACACAGCTTCCTGTATCTATTTAATTCGGGGTTCCACCACGGTGGTTTTTGCTTAACCCTAGCCCTTTTATCTAAAGCCACTTGACAGGCGTTAGTGAACTTTACCACCAGTTCCTCAATTTCCTTAGTATCCCCAGGCGTTTCGGGGCTACAAGCTGAAAGGTACTTATCCAGTTCCTTATTATACAGTTGCCAGTCGGCATTCCTAAGGTTTCTATAGGGGGAGGAGATGGACGGTGCGCCTGCCAATTCAAAGCGGATGTAGCGATGGTCGGAAAAGGAGTGCTCATCGTAAACCATCCAGTTACTGACCATACCTTCCGCACTTCTTGAGCAGAGCGTAACGTCCAGCACCTCCCTTCTATTGTTGGTGACGAAAGTGGGCTCCCTGCCCCTATTACAGATAAAGATATTGTGAACTAGGATAAAATCAAAGAGTGACTCACCTCTATCATTAGTATCGCTACTGCACCAAGCCGGGTGATGTGCGTTAACATCGCCACCTATAATAATATGTCCTACTATTCTCTCGAAAGTACCCCGCACAGCCGTTACGGGAGATGGTACATCGTGCGCCATATACGTAGAGGCCAATGTACATACGGTAAGTTTAGCAAAAGTGAATTTATTAAGGAGGATGGGGCTGTGTGCAGAAGTCCACGCAAGTGGGGAAAGTTTCTGATCGCCATTCACCTGGGAATGGCCAGAGCGATTCTTTTGCATGCGGTTCAAGCAGCTCACTACTTCCGGGCTTTGCGCCCAAGTATCCTCTGGGTAACCACCGAACACCCGTTTGGTGGTGAGCTAAACGTGAGAAGGCGACAACCTGGTAAGGCCACTCCGACATAATCTGTTTAAGGGCTTGCTGGGGGGTTCAAACAGCAGCGTCTGATCACCAGGTGGTGCGGCTTCAAGCGGGCGTCTGTCTTGGATCAAGCGGCTCGCTATACAAACGTGTAATAGAATTCAACCTCCCGTGAAACGGGTTGTGCGTTGGGTTTGGGACCCACCACATAAAACAACGTTCCAATGAAATTCAACAACAAAGCCTCGGATATGAGAACCCTTTTTTTAGATGACAACACCCGCAAACGAAATAAGGATTATGAGATAAGGGCATGTACCTGGAATGTCCGGTCCCTTAATGGGGAAGGTACGGCTGCCCGGCTGGTTGAGGTCCTGAGGAAAGCAAAAGCTGACATCACCGCCATACAAGAGATGCGATGGACGGGGCGAGGGAACACGATCAAAACACCTTGCAACATCTACTGGAGTGGGCATGAAGACAAGCGCAGATTCGGCGTGGGATTTTTGGTGGGAGAGAGACTCCGTCACCGAGTACTGTCGTTCACACCCGTGAACGAGCGTCTCGCTGCAATCCGCATAAAAGTACGATTTTCCACCATATCGTTTATCTGCGCTCATGCACCGACGGAAGAGAAGGACGACGTGGAAAAGGATGCATTCTACGAGCGCCTGGAAGAAGCATACGAGCGCTGCCCCCGTCATGATATCAAAGTCGTGCTTGGCGACTTTAACGCCAGGGTGGGTAAGGAGGGTGTATTTGGCCCAACTGTCGGGAAGTTCAGTCTCCACGATCAGACTTCGCCAAATGGATTCAGGCTGATCGACTTCGCCGGTGCCCGAAACATGGTCATATCCAGCACTAGGTTTATGCACAAGAAGATCCATCAGGCTACATGGCTGTCCCCCGATCGAAAAACACGCAACCAGGTCGACCACGTTGTGATAGACGGACGGCATGCTTCCAGCGTTTTAGATGTTCGCACAATACGAGGACCTAACATCGACTCTGATCACTACCTAGTAGCAGCCAAGGTTCGTACCCGCCTCTGTACGACAAAACAGGTGCAACAAAAAACGCAGGGAAAGCTGGACGTCGAAAAGCTGCAATCGCAACAGACCGCCAATTATTTCGCAGATCGCCTCTCACACCTGCTCTCCGAGAGCACAATTCAACCTAGTGGAATGCATGAGCAGTGGGATCATATCTCAGGAGCACTCCGTACCGCAGCCGAAGAAGTAATTGGATTCCGGCGAACGCGAAGAAACAACTGGTATGATGATGAAGAGTGCCGCGCTGCAACGAAAAGAAAGGACGAAGCCTACAAGGCAACGCTGAGATCGAATGCAACGAGGAGTGTGTGTGAACACTACCGCGAGTTGAAGAGGGAAGCGAGGCGGCTTTTCCGGGCGAAAAAAAGAGAGGCAGAAAAGCGTGAAATAAAGGAGCTTGAGATGCTGGCCAACGGGAATAATGCCCGAAAATTCTATCAAAAAATTCGGCGAATGACAGAAGGTTTCAAACCCGGGGCAAACTCCTGTAAGAATGAGAACGGCGACCTGGTGACCGATGTTCAGAGAGCACTCAGAATATGAAGGGATCACTTCTCTGCCCTTTTAAATGGAGAAACTGAGCAAGAAACCAGAGAAGATGCCGAACCCGAGCCTACAATCGAAGATGATGGAATGGACGTTCCACAACCCGACTATAATGAGGTGCGAATAGCAATATCCCGATTGAAAAACAATAAAGCAGCTGGCGCTGATGGTTTGCCTGCTGAGCTATTCAAACACGGAGGCGAGGAGCTGGTAAGGCGCATGCATCAGCTTCTATGCAGAATTTGGTCGGATGAATGCATGCCTGAAGATTGGAATCTAAGTGTTCTCTGCCCAATCCACAAGAAGGGCGATCCTGCAAACTGCGCCAACTATCGCGAAATCAGCCTTTTGAATATCGCATATAAGGTCCTATCAAGCGTATTGTGCGAAAGACTGAAGCCTGATGTGAACAGACTGATTGGACCTTATCAGTGTGGCTTCAGACCTGGTAAATCTACCATCGACCAGATTTTTACAATTCGCCAAATCTTGGAAAAAACCCGTGAAAAAAGAATCGACACGCATCATCTCTTTGTTGATTTTAAAGCCGCTTTCGATAGCACGAAAAGGAGCGTTTCTGAATTTGGTTTCCCCGCAAAACTTATACGGCTATGCAAAATGACCTTGAACAACACCGCCAGCTCGGTCAGAATTGGGAAGTACCTCTCCGAGCCGTTCGAAACTAAACGAGGTTTCAGACAGGGTGACCACCTATCGTGCGATTTCTTTAATTTAATGCTGGAGAAAATAATACAAGCTGCAGAACTTAACCGCGCTGGAACAATATTTTATAAAAGCGTGCAACTGTTGGCATATGCTGACGATATTGATATCATTGGCCTTAACAACCGCGTCGTAACTTCTGCTTACTCCAAATTAGAAAAAGAAGCGGAGAAAATGGGATTGGTGGTGAACGAGGGCAAAACGAAGTACCTTCTGTCATCATGCAAAGAGTCAGCGCATTCGCGCCTTGGCAACCAAGCCACTGTTGGCAGCAATAATTTCGAAATAGTAAAGGACTTCGGCGGCCGCCGTGGTGTGAAGGTAGTGTTGCCGGCCTACCACACCGAAGGTCCATGGTTCGAGCCCTGGTACAGGTAACATCAAAAGTGATTTGAAAAAAGTTTTTCAAAACGGGGTCGCCCCTCGGCAGTGGTTTGGCAAACTCTCCGAGTGTATTTCTGCCATGACAGGCTTCTCAGCAAAAATTCGTCTCCTTTGTAGATGCCGTTCGGAGTCGGCAAAAAACTGTAGGTCCCACCAATTTGTAGGGAAAATTCAAATCGGCACACCACAAATTGGAAGAGAAGCTTGGCGCAAAAATCTCTTAGGAGGTTTATGATGATATACCTGTTGTATATCGCGCCATAGAGATAGAGATAGAAAGGACTTCGTTTACCTGGGAACCAGCATTAATACCAACAATAATGTTAGCCTAGAAATCCGACGAAGAATCACTCTTGCAAACAAATGCTACTTCGGACTGAGTAGGCAATTGAAAAGTAAAGTCCTCTCTCGACGAACGAAAATAACACTCTACAAGTCACTCATCGCACCTGTCCTGCTATATGGTGCAGAAGCGTGGACACTAACAACATCTGATGAGGCGGCTCTGGGAGTATTCGAGAGAAAGGTTATTCGAAAGATTTGGGGACCTCTACGCGTTGGCGACGGCGAGTACCGAAGAAGATTTAATGATGAGCTGTATGAACTTTACGCAGACGCCGACATAGTTCAGCGAATTAAAACACAGCGGCTTCGCTGGCTAGGCCACGTAGTGCGAATGAGCGAAGATGCTCCAGCCCAGAAGGTATTCTTATCGGTACCCGCCGATGGAAGCAGAGGAAGAGGGAGACCACCACTCCGATGGAAGGACCAAGTGGAGACCGATTTGCGATCCCGCGGTGTTTCCAATTGGCGCCAGTTGGCGCAACGAAGAAACGACTGGCGAGCTATGTTGGACGGTCAAAATCGCACAGGCGGTTAGATGACCATTTAAAGAAGAAGAAGAAGAATTTATTAAGCTGATCATAAAAATATTCCGCTATTTGGCTTCGGTTATGTTGCTGCCTCGTTTGTTATCTGTAGCAATATAAACAGTGTGCAAGCTACTGTGTGCATCAATTGAAATTTGTAAAAAATTAATTAAATATTAAAATATATATCTATATATATTATATTGTGATTGAAGTAACAGGCGAGTCTATTACACTTAAACGGCTAAGGTATTTGGAACACGAGGCATATTTATTCAAAAAACGGAAATTGGGTGATAAGTGGAGTTTCGTTTCAAGCTTCAGCAATGGAAAACCGCAAATGTGAGTAGTAACTTGTGTTTTGTATTATTTGATTCGGTAAACAATTTAAATTCTTTTATTTAAGGGATACTCTGATGTTAAAGAGTGTGATATAATTTATGTAGATACGACTTTTCGGGAAGAGATTGAAAATTCACCATATATTAATAGTAGTCAATCAACAAGCACTTCTTCAAATATTAGCAATAATCCTCGTGGTCATCGTAATTCAATTGTGAGTACCTCTGTACATTAATAAATATAGTGAACCACACTCACAATGGAGAACAATTTAATTATATTTAAAAAGGTACTTAACGATGCAGCACAGAAAATTCTCATAGATTCGATAGTTTGTGTGGTTAAATTCTGCTGCCGTACACAAGCAGCACTTTGCGGGTTTGGTGCACTCTTTGAGTTTGATGCATCGCTTCTTTCTCTCGTGTGGTCTCATTCTACCATACACCCATCCTATTTTTATGCCCGAGGTTTTGAGTAATATGTGCGCCTTTTCTTTAGTTAAAGCCACATATGCTCGAACCTGTTCTCTTGTGTTTGGTGCTGTTACGCTGACTTTCGTCTTTTCCGAGTCAATGCTTTCACTTCAAAGCGTCGATAACTTCCTCCTTTGTAATGAGAGAATGCAGGTCGCGTATATCGACCGTGACTTTTGGTTTAAGGTCAGATATAATGACAGATTTGTCCAGTGTAACCTTGAGCTCTTCACGGAAGGCGGGCTTTATGTGCTCTCCTCTTGCCAACTCAACCAGTATTGCTCCGGTTCTTGTTTTCCGAACAACTTTAACCTCGTTGTCAGCCATCTTTATGTTGCTCCGAAGGGTTTTCAGTTGCTCCGAAAGGGTTTTCGGAGTAGCTGTTTCCTTCTGTTGGCTTGGACCGGGTTACCGCCGGTGTGGCCATGTCTTCCGTTGTTCCGAAAATGCATATCTCTAGACATCGGTTTTTTTCAATCTCGAGCTCGGCTCTGATCCAGTTACGACGGTAGCTGCTGATTACGTCGATTCTTTCTTCCATCTCTGAGAGTCCTGTTCTAATGGCCAGACATATTCTTTTGCCTAGTTCATGCTTGCTTCATATATTCTTTTATAGCTTTGCATTTTCTCCAAGCTGCTTCCTCCTCTATACTTGTTTGCGAATAAATTCCTGCCGTTGCCGTCGAGACCGGTGTTGCTGCTGTTGTTGCTTTCGGTGTCGCTGTTGTTTGTAACAGCGGTGTCCCCAGAAGCGGCGAGCGTTGAACCTTGCTGCCTCTTCTGAATGCAGCTCTACCGCTTTGACATGCCTCTTCTTCTTGTGGTTTTTGTTTTTCGTTCTCCATTTTTTTTTGTCTATTGGGTCCCCGCTCCAAGCCGCTGTCTCTGCCCGTTGTACAGTCGCCCAACAAAAGGTCCCCGTGGTTATCTTTGCAAGCAGGGAGGCCAGGCTAGGGTTGACACAAGTCCTTATGAGATTTTGTGTTTAGAACCGGGACAGGCGCTAATGAGGAGTACATCTCAACTGGGCCTGTACGGCTACGCCAATGGCGACGTGACATCGAACGTACTTGAAGACCTGTCAGGGCTTCGACGGGACGAAGGCGATTATAACATTACCCCACCAGTCATTTCGGGAACGTTTCACCCTTTCGAACTAAGGTGGTAGAATGCTACTTTTACCAGCCCTTTGTTCACCTATTCCACTATCGTATTTCCAGTATACCATAATCAGAGCCTTACTGGTATCGGCCCTGTTGTTGTTGTTGTTGTTGTTAACAGTGCTTCGCCCTGCCCAATGGGCTCTATCACTCTAAATTTTCATCAGGCTCTTCTAACGGAAGTCCGAGGAAATGCGCAGTTTCCACAGGGTTGGACCAGAGTGATGTGGGTGTTAGAAGAGTGGGTTCAACTGAACAGGAAAAGAGATGTATGGTATCATGAGGGGCATACCACATGCAGGGCATGTATTTGGTATGTTGGGGTTGTCTGCATAAGTAAGAGTTTAACCTATTACAATATCCAGAGCGAAGTTGTGCTAGTATGACTCTAGTCTCCCTCGGAAGTACACGCTCCGCTTCAGCCAATTCAATTGGTTGAGTATTAATAACGGGATTCACAGGCCGAGATCTGAGGGATCTGTCTACCGACTCAGTGTGGAGGTCATTTAGAGCCCGTCTATGGTTCCGCAGATCAAACGGCAAAGAGATATGATGCCGGATCTCATCGAAATGCTTACGGAGATGTCTCCTTATGTCTCTGGGGTGCTACATCCAAAAGATGTCGGTTTGGATGACTAGGTTTGTGACAGTTCAGAAGGAACTGTCTACTTAAGAGTTCCGCGTGCTCTTGAGCATTGAGCAATTTTGCCTCTTGATGGAGGTGAGACTCAGATGACATAAGCAGGCATCCCGTAGCAGTTCTGATGGCGGTGTTTTGGCAGACTTGCAATTTCCTCCAGTTGGTGTCAGAAAGGTTGGGCGACCATATAGGCGCAGCATAGTCAATAACCGGCCGGCCAATAGCCTTATATGTAGCAAGCAATGTTTCTTTGTCTTTTCCCCAAGTACTGCCGGCCAGTGACTTGAGGATCTTATTGCGGCTCTGTACCTTTGAGGCTATTGCGGTGGCATGACCAGCGAAGGTGAGGCCGTTGTCAAATGTCACACCGAAGATTTTTGGGTGGTTGACAGCAGGTAGAGGTACTCCGTCTACGTGGACATTTAACTCTTGCCCCATCTGCGCATTCGATGTAGTAAACAGGGTCGCCGTCGATTTAGTCGGAGATGGGGTCAGATTACGCTCGGTGAAGAAGCTGGAAAGGTCATGGAGGTAACTGTTGATTCTAATACAGAGTTCATCAATGGAGGGACCCTTCAGAGAAGCTTGGCGCAAAAATCTCTTAGAAGGTTTATGATGATATACCTGTTGTATATCGCTCCATAGAGAGAGAGGTAGGCCGTCCACTATCTGCCAGTAGTGACCCCCTAGGTCTGAGCTCAGCCAAATATAAGGGTAACTGAATTCTTTGGAACCTCGCTTAATGAAAGCTAACACCCTTTTAGTACCATACTTAATATGAGACTTGAAATCAATTTTAGGGTCCATTGTGACCCCTATGCACAATATATGACTCTAGGAAATATACCCTGACTCAAAGACGCGTTGAATAGGTTTGTTAGAGGTATATGGAGAAATTCAGCACAACTTTTCAGAACAATTGTAGGGATACCATCAGGACTACCAAAGTAAGAATTTTTAAGACTTCCTAGATGTGAAAAAAACGTCACTAGTTGATATTGTCGGAAGTTTAAAATCCAACAATGGCAACGTGAGTATGTAAGTGGGTGATTCCGAAAGGGACTCAGCAGAACAAGCATATTTAAATTTAAAAAAATTTGTAAACATATCGGCAATACAGGCATCATCATTTGACATCAACTCGTTGTATTTCATAAAGGATAGGAATTTTGATTCGTGAGCAAAAAAATAAAAAAATAATGGAAGGAAATACGCAAAAACGTAAAGGTAAGAAAAATATGTGAATTCAGTGAAACTTATACTAATTAAATGATAACTCTAATATTATAAATAAGTAAGAGCAATAAAAAAATATTAATTCAAAAATAAAAAAAAATCCAAGTTAAAATTCTAATTTTTCCGGCAATAAATTTATGGGTAGCACACCCTAATAATATTAAAAGTATGTGGTGTAAATTTAAAGTTGGTGAGCGCACTCCCAGTGAGTCGCGATAATTTCTCGCTCTCCTCTAGTTTCTGTGTTTCTGTGATCGTGGTGTGTTTGTGTTTTGTGTTAGCGTGTATGTGCAGCTGTGTGGAGATTGAATGTTGATGAGTGTGACTGATGTTGCTAGCTTTGTGAGTGTTGCGTGGGTGGTTACGCCACAAAAAATGTTTAGCACCAGTTTGATGTCACTACGGTCGCGTGCAATAATGTTGCCACTGTAACAGCTCTGCTGTGCATGTAAAAAAAATTTTGTGTTCAGCCGCTGTTTGACTGTTTTGTGACAAATGCGTGATCGGTGTTCGTGTTCGCATGTGGGTAGTTATGTGCGTGTTTGTGTGTGTGTATTGTTGCGATTCTGGCGGGGATTTTTGTGGACTCTTTTGGCCCAAACTCCTTCGTGGTTGGACCCTTGTTGTTCCGAAATCAATCCCTTGGTGGACTATTGACCCTGTATAGATGCCTGTGTTGTTGTTTTTCCATGTATTAGTGTGCAACAACTTTGTGTGTCTTTATGTGCCTTTTATGTGATTTCAGATGTGGCTTCATGTATATACAAGGTGGCGCAAAAGTAAGCTTCCGATGTTCAGCATATCGGTTGTGGCACGTGCAGTGTGTGCTGTTGCACCGTCTTGTTGGAACCACATGTTTTCCAATCCCAATTCATCAAGTTGCGGCAAAAAAACTCGTTGATCATTGCTCTGTAGCGCTCACCATTCACAGTAATCGTTTGGCTCCGACCGATTATTGGTCAAATAAATAGTCAGCAATATTCCGCGTTCTGGAGCAGTGTAGCGTAACATTGTTTATTAACGTGTATTTCGCATGTGTTTACTACACAAATGTCAAAACAGAACTTACTTTAGGGGCCAATCGCAAAATTTATAGCATTTTCTGATAGGAGGATTACTTTTGCGCCACCTTGTACAAGTATCGCGGCCCTCAGCTGGCTTCGTGGGCTGCAATGAAAATAGATTTAATTTTAATCAATTTATTGATTTTACTTTATGGAATTCTTAATTGTTTTTCTAAATCATTCAAAATCAAACTTAAAGATTTTTTTCTTTCTTTCTACATTTAAAAAAATTGCTTTGAACAAATTAATCCAAAAGATTTTTAATGGATTATTACAAATAAATTATGCATTATTTCTTCTTCTTTAAATGGTCATCTAACCGCCTGGGCGATTTTGACCGTCCAACATAGCTCGCCAAAAGGGGTTCTCATATCCGAGGCTTTGTTGTTGATTTTCATTGGAACGTTGTTTTATGTGGTGGGTCCCAAACCCAACGCACGACCCGTTTCACGGGAAGTTGAATTCTATTACACGTTTGTATAGCGAGCCGCTTGATCCAAGACAGACGCCCGCTTGCAGCCGCACCACATGGTGATCAGACGCTGCTGTTTGAACCCCCCAGCAAGCCCTTAAACCGATTATGTGGGAGTGGCCTTACCAGGTTGTCGCCTTCTCACGTTTAGCTCACCACCAAACGGGTGTTCGGTGGTTACCCAGAGGATACTTTGGCGCAAAGCCCGGAAGTAGTGAGCTGCTTGAACCGCATGCAAAAGAATCGCTCTGGCCATTCCCATGTGAATGGCGATCAGAAACTTTCCCCACTTGCGTGGACTTCTGCACACGGCCCCATCCTCCATTATGCATTATTTATTAAATATAATATGCCTATGCATCGCTTCTGAGCCATACGAAGACATCAAAATACATGTTAATTGGAAATATGCATGTTTAAATGAGATACACTCTGGCAATTGATTGTATGGAAAAAATGTTAGCCTATTAATATATAGATAATAAGAATAAAATAATTGATACATTACCCTTTTGAGTAAAATTTATGAAAACTTGAATTTAAAGAATTGACTAATTGGTTATTAGTAACTAAAATATTTTGTAAAACCTTTACTTTTATGAGTTAAGTAAAGTTTTTGTATAAAAATTCCAAAATGATTTGCTGAGTTGCCCTTATTGAATGACGAAATGTAGGGTTAGATCATGGTAAGCTAAGTATAAATTGGGTTAATGAAGAAAAAAATTAATAATTCATTAACAGGTCGAGTGAGTAAAGACAGAGGGGGAAATGCCACCTTTCACCTCCCTCTTCCGGTTATTGCTGTTGCCGCGTTATTCCTCACCAATTTAGATATATCCCATAAGGATAGGTATACAGATGTATACGATGCTGCTGTCTTTTTGGAGATTTCGCTTGGTTTTGGTTTTTCTTTGCTGAATTATATCTCTGCATACATTTAAATTTTTAGTGGCACTTTCGCTGCAAGTACCGAGGCAAGCCCACCCCTTTTCCCTGAGCTAAGCTGTAGCATAGCAAGGTATGCAGACCGTGTTATGGTTCACTTGTGAATAAAAGTGATTTAAATCTCAAAAGGGTAGGACTTACCTAATGAGCGGTTAGTGCAAGGGTAACAGGTTACGCTTCACTCCCCTTGCGGTTATTTACTTATAATCCTGATTTTGTGTCAAGGTTGTCTCATTTCATCAGCTGTTTTCGTTTCGTCATTGCCCGAGATTGTCAAACAACCCTGCGTTCGTCTGACACTCATCAGTAGATATTGGCAACCTTAAATAAGACGTGCGGTCGCTGATGAAATGATTCAACCTTGTAGGGGTGTTTAACACTTTCCATAATTTTTATAAATCGCGACCGGATGGCAGCGCCAAAATTTTGAACCGCAACGCGGAATTACCGGTAACGGCACTTTTTCCAAGGAAAAATTTAAGTGTCGTTCCGGAATTGCCAGGCTAAGTTGGAGATAGCCGGCGGTTGTCCGAGGAGTGTTTCCGTATGTCTCACCTGTGAACTGTCAAAAGTGAAAGAAAACTTTATCTAAACTTAAAAACTTTATTTAAACTTAAAAACTTTATTTAAACTTAAATTTGCATTCTATATTAACAAATAAGGTGTTATATTTGCTTCCTATTCAACAATTCATCAGTTTTACGTCTTTAATTTCAATATTGCATCATTTAAATTTAGTTAATTTATCGCTTGTCTGTCATTTTTGCAGTCCTGTCACATGCTTTTAGCATGTAAACCATTTTCTACATAAATTCTGAGTGACGTTTACATTTAGTAGTTATATTCGTTCAATTTTGACGTTTTGCACGTGGTGCCATCTTATTAAATATAAAGCACGCACGAAGTTTTGCGTGGCAACGTGCGGGAACACACCTCGGGCAATGCGGTGTGAACAAAAAAAAAAAAAAAAAATCACCCGATGACAACGACCAACCGGTGCTAGCGAACGGGACAATTCCAATGGCAGGGTTCGCTTAATGCATTGCAAAATTTCTGTTGCGGCATTCTAGCGAAAAAGACGAACGAACGCGGTCGCAATTGTGTAAAGTGTTGTGAAATCACACAGAATTAACAACCAATTAAAAAGAAAAAAAAAGTAGAAAGTGCGATGTATTAACTGCAGCGAAATTTGCTTGAAAGCTGCAGAAAAGTGAAAAAGAAAAAGCAGAAACATTGGACCACGGCAAGTGGCCAAAAGAGGTAGAGGTTTTGGCGTTCAAATCCGCGAGGAGCTGTTCGCACAATTTTGTGTGGGAGTTGGACTCTTTTCACAAACTCAAGGTGACGAACGGCGTCATCGCCTTCGCTACGGGAGCATACATCCATATATGTAATGGCCGCTGGAGGAGCATGAGAGGCTGAATAGTATATTTCGAACAGTCAGCAATTTTGGACTTAAATCCATGTGCACATATGAGACTGCGCCTATATCATCACATTTTCGAACGTTTGCATTGTTTGCAACAACAACATTTTCATATACAACAACAACTGCTGGTAGAACAGCAATACCTCAATCAGTTACAACATTGCAACATTTACGCCAATAACTCTACGATTATTATCAACAACGTTATTGATTATAGTCGCCTACAACAACCAGCAATAACAACATCAGCGCAACCTAGCGCAACAAAAACAACAACTAGCGCGCAATAGGCGCCACAACAACAACTCAGCAACGACAATTTCTGACAAAGCAGTAACAACAACACCCCACTGGCAACAACAACAACTAGCGCGCAACAGGCGCTACACCACCAACAACAACAACAAATCCCCAACTAAACGAATCGGCATCTATACCAACATTATCTACAACAAAAATTTTACCAGCTATAAACAAGCCCAGGTCAGGCCCGTCTCAACGGTCCGCAGCATCAATATCAGTACCGCCCCCAACAACGGCTTACTGCAACCACGGTGAGACCTAACTAAATTACGAGTAGAATTGATAGTATATTTAACACATTAATTGAAAAATGAAATTAAATTATCAAAATTAGATTCATTAATTTAAGTACGCCGTCAGAACAGGAAGGAAAATTTATTAGAGCCGAAATAAAATATTATAGATCTAACAGCCGAACCTAACAGCGCACCTAGTAAAAAGACGCACAGCGTTACCCGACGCACAATTGTTTCACGCACGTTTACGATCAACCGAAATTGAAGTACGTGCGTTGCTGTCACACCCGCGAATTTAACGAGTTTATGCAAATACTAGAGTAAAATACACGGTGTTCACTTAGTCACCATTTCAATTAATCTATTCGCGGTAACCAATTTATTCTAACAAGGAAATACACAAAAAAAGGGAAAAAAACCACAAATGAATAAATCAAAACGTCAAATAAAAATTTCACGCAAAACAAATTTTGGATTCTGAGTTAGCTTTTAACGCATTGAGTTCAGTTTCTGTTGCTCTCATACAACTTGTATGTACATGAGAATATTGGGACGGAAAGTATACTCCGTGCGTTTATATTAGGTTGGGCTGTGAGTGAATCGAAAAAAAAAAAAAAAGAAATTTTAGCAATCAAACTAGACGTTAATCTGGCATAAGAAAATATTTTTTTTATAAGCAAAATTAAATTAAAATGTTACTACCGGTACCAATACAATAGGTTTGTTTATTGATCTGTTCTGGCTTATGGCAGGTAGAGGTAACTCATAAAATTGTGTTTCATGATACATTTTCTTGCTGTGGATTGCTCTAGCTTTTGCTGCATCGGTATGCTCAGGATAAGGTTGGAGCAGTCTGGATCACAATCTTCTGCGCCAGTTTTCTTTTGTGGAGCACGCTAAAGCAGAAAAGACTTGACAATTGTCAGAAGCAAAATTGTAGCCTATGAATTGAAAATCAATAAAGTGAACCAGTTTCGTCTCATGTATGCGCGGATTTTAGCCAAACTTGCTGTTGCAAATTGCCGAGGTTCGTTTGTATTGGCAAATTGCTCTATATTTTTTTCCCAGCTGCTCTAATCTGCTCTGCCCCGAGCCGCTATACTATTTTGTTCGGGTTCAATAAACAGACCTAATGTTACGTACAATTAAATAAAATATAACCTAAAGCAAAAAAAAAAAACAAAAAAATTGTGTCAAAAAAAAAGATTTAAATAAGGATGGTTCTAATAAGATAAAGTATTAAAACTGTCAAACAAAATGGGGGGGGAACGGTAAGATATTTAGAAGTAAAAATAAAGTCAGGTATTTAAGATACAACTAGAACCAAAAAGCGTAACTACTTAAAATAAATAATGGATTTTTTTTGATAAAACTAATAACAAATAATAATCAATAAAGAAAGTTATTCCAACAAAATATTAATTACTTAAATTAAAATAACTTAAAATAAAAATTAAATAAAATCAAATATACAAGAAAATAAAATAATGAAACAAGGCCACTAAATAAATAATTAATGCGATAAATCTAAATAAAGATAAATCGAATAAATAAAATAAAGCTTAGTAATTACAAATAATATTAGTAAATACATAAATAAAATTAACGAAATACTTAAGAAAAAAAAAAAAACAAATACCGATGAATAAATAGTTAAGCAAATAAATAAGTTTAGCTGTATGTCTGGATAAGCCCAATAGAAATTTTTTCTTGTTTCGTTGTTTTGTTTTGATTAGTCTTAATAGTTTCTATAGAGGTTAATACTAACCTAAATGCCTAGTATTTGATTTAAACCTAAATGCCCGGATATTTAAACTATATATATATACCTAAATACCTTTTCTTTTACTTTTTTTTGTTGCACCCTAATGTGGTAACAGCTAATTTAAAATAGCCAAAATAGGGCTGAATTTAAAATACCTTATTATAAGTTAAGCAAAACAATGAATTATAAATAAATGTTAATTAAAATGGGAATGCTGACTATTCTCTTTAAATAGAAGGCATGTAGGACTATAGGAAAGGGGCCATCGAGATCAGGTGCGTCGATGGCCATGGATGAGGGTGGGTCAGCACCAGGGCGTCGCAATAACACCCGCGGCGCCCCCTTATATTGTTCGGCCCTTTTTGTTATATTTTTGTGTTTCAGCTGTTGGTAACCGGTCGATTCCGGTTCGGTTTTTTTTCATTTTCAGGGTTTTTCTTTCGTTAATTTAAATTTATCAGTTTTTTTGTCGGTCGTTTCCTTCAGTTTAACTTAATTTTCGTCTTCAGTTATTTTTGAATTTTAGGTCCTTTTTGTTGACCATTTCCTTTTGCCCGTTTCTTTTTCTTTGGAATTTTTATTTGATTTGAGTCTTTGAATTTAAATGTCAACGGTCTGTCCGTGGCATCCGGGTTTAACCGGATGTTGTTTTATAATTGTTTTGCGCGGTTTTGTGCATTTCCCCGCGTATTAAAGGCATGATTAGAATTTTTCTGATAATGGCGCAGGACGGTAAGGTTGGCAAGAGCCCACCCCAGCCGACAATGACTAGCCACTATGCACCATTGAGATCATGCCGACCGCCTTCCTTACTGCTCCATTTTGTTGCGATACCATAACAACCGGCCTCGAGTGCAAGCACCTACCCTAATCCCTGGATGTTTCTCCAAGCAGCTAAATTTAGGAGAAAGATCGTTATAGTGTCCCGGTACCCATATAAGGCTGATACTGAATTGCTGATCCGACGAAGTGACCACTCGACCACTGATATATCTTGTGCTAACTGGACTGATTTTTGGAGCTAAATTTTTTTAAACAATATAATACTATTATGAGGTGGGCTTTGTCGAAGGCTGAGGTAAAGCTCAGTCTGTCCAAGGTCAGCAGAGGTCCCACTAACCCCTACTAAGAAATAACACGATATATGTGTATTAAGATCAAACACACACACATACACGGCCTGAAGGCGTTGGGGGTGCGGCTTTCCGTTACTGGAGAGTGAGGAAGCAAGAGAGCGATGTAAAGGGGCGGCGTAGCAACAGTTGAGCAGCGGCGGAACGGTGGAACGACAGGGCGGAGTCAGCACAGCTGGCAAACGGCTACGGTTGGGCGGCGACTCACCGGGAGCAGAAGTAGTGCGGCGGAGGGCGTACCAGTAGCGGAGCAGCGAGCGTCGGGTCGGAAGACTATTGAGGCGGGGATAGCGGAGCGGGTCAATAGGCGGGTGATTTACCTGACGGTTATGAAATGGTGGAGAATTTCACCGCTTGCCATGGTGTGTTATTTGCCTTGGTATGAATTTGTGCTGGCTGCCGGTGATCACCATGCCGTTGTTGCTGTGGAACACAGCTGTGTTTGTGTCGAGCAGTTATTGCATGCTTTTAGGCTTAAGTGAAGTAACAGTGGGGGTCGTATTATTGTAACGCTACGTTACAGTCCCCCTCCCACTTCGGGTGATGGAAAACTGCGGTGAGTAGTAGGTGTTAAGTGCCATTTTTCCGGCCTGGCCGGAAGTAATTCCAACTTATGTATATCTATATGTATATCTATATGTAAACATATTTTTTTTTTCTTTACAAAGTATTGTAGGGATTCACGAAAGAGGTGTGAGGCGGACAACACTAAACTGTAACCGTTTTTGTGATTTGCCGGATCCCGTTCAATGGGTTTGTTGTGTAAAATTTTGTTTTTTTTTTTTTAGTGTATATAATATATAAAGATAGAGTAAAAGAAATTATATATAATAATTCAGTTTTGAAAATAAATGCAAAAACTTAATACTTAAAATTTATTTCTCCTCCCTCTGGATGTGTTAGTCCACGAACTGTATTTTTCTGTGGGTCCCTTGGATGGTCCCATACGCATGGTCGGCGTCTAGGACTTTCACCCGCACCCTATTGCCCTTCGACATGTAGTTCCACCTTTTAACTCCTTTCTTTGTAGGCCGCCTTAGCCTAAGCTTGTCTTAGAAAGTAAGGTTTGTAATGCGGTTAAAAGTTCCATGGGTTGCGGTCTTGCAAATGTGCATGGGCCCGTTTCTCTTTCCATAGCTCGGTGATTTCTGGTGGTGCTGACGGTGGCTCTACTGGTACGGTACCCTCCGTTCGCACTTCCTGCGGTGCGATTAGATTGCGGCTGAAATTTTTTTCTGCCGCCGATGCTTGAGTCGATTCGTGCTGTGCCGTGTTCATCGCGAATGCTATTTGTGGAATCTCCTGATCCCATGTGCAGTGGTCTTCCTTTGATCGTTGCGCGATCATTGTTTTTATGACCCGGTTTTTATCCACTAAGACGAGAAGGCTAGTATTTCCTTGTTTGGAGCGCGGTAATGGTCCAATGAAGTCGGCGGTGATGATTTTCGCCAGTAATAATTTTTCTGGGCTCGCTTAAGGATTTTCTTTACCCCTAAATGGCCAGCGGATGCAGCGTCGTGTACTTCTTTTCTTCGGCTGGCCGGGATGCACAGCTTCCACTGCGGAGAACGCGAAAGCTTGCTCTTTGGCGAGATGTGACGGAAAAGAGGATCCTCAACAATCTGGTAGTCCGGCTGGGCGTGCGTTTGCTCCTTCACTTGGTGGGTTTTCTTCTCGTACCAGTCACTTTTGCCGGCGTCCATGGTATATAGTATATCAGATTCGGTGTACGGTTGTGGGCATCGAGAGAGTGCATCGGCTACCACGTTTTGCGTTCCTTTCCGGTACTCTATATCAAAGTTATATTGTTGTAGCTCTAGTGCCCATCCTGCTAGTCGACCTGAAGGGTTTTGCAGAGAGTGTAACCATTTTAGCGAGTGGTGGTCGGGATTACTGTGAAGTGGTATCCTTCCAGGTATGATTTTATCTTGCGAATACCCACAGTACGGCGAGGCACTCTTGCTCCGTGGCCGAGTATCGTTTCTCTAGTGGTGTAAGGCTGCGGCTAGCGTAGGCTACTACCTGTTCATTTTCGGAGTTACGTTGGTACAGTACGGCGCCCAGTCCTTCTCCGCTGGCGTCTGTTTGCAGGATGAATGGTCGGGTGAAATCAGGACAGCATAGAACTGGTGCATTGGTAAGTTTTTCCTTTATGGCTATAAACGCGTCTTCTTGTGGCGTGTACCACTTCCAGGCCTGATTCTTTTTCAGCAGTTGGTTCAGCGGTGCAGCAAGCGTGGGGAAGTCAGCGACGAAGCGGCGATACCACGAAGCGAGACCAAGAAAACGGCGGAGCTCCTTCAGTGTTTGCGGTGCCGGCATCTCCCTTACTGCAGATAGCTTACTGGGGTCGGTGTGAATTCCTTTGGAGTTGATGATGTGACCCAGGTAGTGTAGTTGCGGCTGGACAAAGGTACATTTGTCGAAGTTCATCTGCATTTGGTGCCTCTGAAGTCGCTTGAAAACTTTCTGTAAGTTTGCCATGTGTTCGCTGAACGTGTCTCCTAAAACGATGATGTCGTCCAAGTTAGCAAATACTTTTGGTTGAAGCTCCGGTCCCAGTACATTGTCCGAAGTGCGTTGAAATGTTGCTGGAGCAGCGTATAGGCCAAAGGGCATGACTTTCCATTGGAACAACCCTCTACCGGGCACGTGAATGCCGTATACTGTCGGGATCATTTAGCCAGGGGATTTTGCCAATAGCCATTTTTCAGGTCAATGGTAGAGATAAATTTGGCCTCCTTTAGTTGGTCGAGGATGGCTTCTATCTGGGGTAGCGGGTATGCATCGGGTTCACTGGCAGCGTTGAGCTGGCGATAGTCTATGCACATCCTCCAGGTTCCTTGCTGCTTACGGACCAGCACAATCGGGGAGCTGTATGCGCTTCTTGAGGGTTCAATCCTTCCTCTTGCCAATAGCTTCTTGACTTCCTCATCGATGACTTGTTTCATAGCTGGATTACGAGGGTAGTAGCGTTGTTTCAGCGGTCGGTTGTGTTTCAGTGTGATCACATGTTCGGCAGCGGTACTTGGGCCATTGATCTCAGCTAAGCATTGTGGTCGTCTGTTAGGTGCTCCCTTGAGGTAAGCGTACATAGCCTGGCGAGTTCTTCTGATCTCTTGGTCAGGGTGGCATCAAGTCGTTTGCCATCGAGAGTAAGAACGGATTGCTTATCCCGTAGGAAGTCCATTCCCAGGATTCTTTCCGCTAGGTTTGGAATGACGGAAATAAGCGTGTCGGTTGCTCTTCCGTTGTACCATATCCTTGCAGGGTAAGAAATTGAACTGTAGACGCATGTTTGGTCCGCCAGTTGTATGCTCCGTTTGCTGAGTTCTGGTTGGATCTTGCGTGTCTCCAAATGCTTCCTTATTGAGTCATCCACGTATGACAGCGTGGCACCAGTATCCAAAAGCGCTCGAACGCTCGTTCCCTCGAGAGTAACTTTAATGTAAAAACGGCCACCTCCTAGCGCTTTGTCAGGTGGATTGAGTTTGCTAGCGGGTGGTTTCATTGGAGTGCGCAGCTGGGCGGATTGTACTTGGCTCCGGTTCTGTCTCTGATTCGGTGTAGTCCTGGTTGCGTTGCTGGTGTCAGCCTTGATTCTGTATTGATTGGCCTGATTGCAGGGGCAATCCCTCGACATTATGTTGTCCTGACCGCATTTGGAGCAAAAAATTTTCCTCTTCCCTCTACATTGAACCCGGTGGTGACCGCGCTCCTTACAGCGCCAGCAGCATGCTTTACTATCGTACTCTTCTTGCATTTGGTGTAGACAATGGGCTACGACCTTTCCTTGCTTAGCCTCCTCACCTTTGAGCTATTCATACTCCTCGGTCAATTCCAGCAATTCCTCGATGGTCCTGAATTCACTACGCTTGACAAAGAGGCCGTATTCAACGCATAAACCGTCGTATATGCGTTCCAGGTGGTCCTCCTTGCACATGGTTGGATGTTGGCAAATGAGAGTCTGCAAGGAGATGATATAGTCCTTGGCCTTTTCCCGGCCTTGCTGTTTCCGCTGGAGGATGGCTTCTTCCAGATGACTGAGGTGCCGCTTAGGTAGAGAGAATCTTCGTACCTCTTCCCGAAAATCGGCCCACATGTGTATTTGTTGTTTGCGGATACGGTACCACTGAATGGCTTTTCCGCGTAATAGTTCAGGGAGAGTTAGGAGGAGCTGGTCTGCGGGGATACGGTAGCATTCTGCTAGTTCCTCGACTCTCTATAAGAATTCGTGTAGCGAATCGCTCCCCGAGAAGTGTACGTCCCAGCGGCGGACAGTATTCATTACTTCGGCGTCACTCATCTCAACTTTTCTCAGTTACGTGAGTTCTCTTTCACTTGAGTTCGGAGTTGAACTGTGAATCTTGATAGCGGGGATCGATTTGGTTGGTGGCTTTGCTGGTCGCCCCTCCTCTTCATTGATCTCCATTTCTTAATCTTTCAAAAGGTGGCCGGCGACGGTGTAGCTTTCAACGAAGATCTTGTGTTGATTGCACTCCTCGATCAGCCTCTCCTTACTAAGTAGATAAATCCAACTGAGAGAGTCGGTGTTGGGCGTAGTCTTATTCTCGGTGGGGTATGTGCTATGTGTTGTTGGTGGTGTGTTCGATGAACCCGCATCGGCAGTGTTGGTGCTCGTTGTTGTTTTCGCACAGTCAATTGCGGAAACGGGTCCCTGTTTGGGCGCCATTTATGGGGTGGGCTTTGTCGAAGGCTGAGGTAAAGCTCAGTCTGTCCAAGGTCAGCGAAGGTCCCACTTACCCCTACTACGAAATAACACGATATATGTGTATTAAGATCAGACACACACACACACACACGGCCTGAGGATGTTGACGTGGTAGAAGCTTTCCGTTACTGGAGAGTGAGGAAGCAAGAGAGCGGTGTAGGCGGATTTGGCACAGCTGGAAAACGGCCACAGTTGGGCAGAGGGCGTAGCAACAGTTGAGCAGCGGCGGAACGGTGGAACTGCAGGGCGGAGTCAGCACAGCTGGCAAACGGCAACGGTTGGGCGGCCACGCACCGGGAGCAGAAGTACTGCGGCGGAAGACGTACCAGTGGCGGAGCAGCGAGAGTCGGGTCGGAAGACTATTGAGGCGGGGATAGCGGAGCGGGTCGGGTGGTTTACGTGACGTTGTCTCTCTGTACCGGTATTCCAGGGGCGGCGGTTTGGTGGAACGGTCTTTCCACTCAGCTAGTCGGCGGAGCGAAAAGCCATAAAGCAACAACTCCACCGACTCACCCAACCAAAAAGGTGTGACCCCTCCAGAGTGCTGGCCCCTCGCTGGACACCTCCGTACCCCGCTCGTATTCGCACACTATCTTTGTAGGTGTCAGGAGAGAGGGGCGGGGGTGTACCGGCTCTATGCCAGGGATAAGAGGAACGTCAGTACGCCACCGAAACAGCACGCACGACCGTTCCACTTAGCCAGTCAGCGGAGCGATAAGCCAAAAGGCGACTACTGCCGCTGACTCACCTGGAGTGAATGATTCAGAAGTTGTGAAATCATTCCTTTATATGGGGACGGTTTCTTTAATTTCTATATTTCGAGGCTTCCTCCTCCAGCAGACGGAGTATCCATTTTATCCTATGCTGACGACTGCACGGTTATGGCTTCGAGTAAGGGCCCCTCTGTACTAAGATGAACTGTTACTTCCCAGTAGTTTCCAGCTTTTTCACCAATCGAAATCTGACCCTGTATCCGACTAACTTTTTATGACATGGAACGACGACTCTTTTTACGACATGGAACACGCACACAGGGCAAGAGCTAAGCGTGCACGTAGATGGAGTACCTCCACCTACTGTCAACCACCCATAAATCTAGGGTGTGACGTTTGACAACGGCCTCACCTTCGCTAGTCATGCCACCGCAATAGACTCAAAGGTACAGAGTCGCAACAAGATCCTCCAGTCGCTGGCCGACAGTACTTGGGGAAAAGATAAAGAAACTTTGCTAGGTACATATCAGGCTATTGTTCGAGCGGTTATCGATTACGCTGCGCTCATATGGTCGCCCAACCTTGCTACCACCAACTGGAGGAAGTTGCAAGTCTGCCAAAACACCGCCATCAGAACTGCCACGGGATGTCTAATTATGTCATCCGAGTCCCACCTTCATCAGAAGGCTGTTGAGCATACAGTTTTTACTAAACTGCCACAAATCTAGTCATCCAAACCGTCATCTATTGGATGAAGCTCCACTCCCTAGAGACATAAGGAAACATCTCTGTAAGCACTATGATGAGATCCGGCACCACATTACCTTGCCGTTTGATCTGCGTAACCATAGGCGGGCTCTAAGCGGCCTCCATACCGAGTCGGTAGACAGATCCCTAAAATCTCAGCCTCTGAGTCCCGTAATTGCTGAAATAGCTGATGAGGGGCGTATGCTTCTGAAGAACCTAGAGTCATCCCAGCACAACTTCGTTCTGGATATTGCTATTGGTTAAACTCTTACTTATCCAGACAGAACCGCCCCCCCCAACATACCAAATACGTACCCTGCGTGAGGTATGTCCCCTCATAATACTACATGTATTTTTCTGTTCAATTGAACCAACTATTCTAACACCAATATCACTCAGGTCCAACCCTATTGAAACTGAGTCTTGGACTTCCGTTAGAAGAGCTTAATGATGGTTCTTAGAGTCATCGGCAAGGCGAAGAAATCTATACTAGACTACTAAGTCAGCTAACCTCTCGGCCTGACTTGCGTTCGTGCTATTTTTGTTTATTTTTCTCAAGAAGTTTCTGAAGAGCAGTGTGCCAAATCTAACCATGTGTTTGCTGTCCGTGTGCACACGTACTGCATACGGCATCTCTTTCAAGCGCATGTCTCTCTCTATGGCGCGATATACAACAGGTATATCATCATAAACCTCCTAAGAGATTTTTGCGCCAAGCTTCTCTTCCAATTTGTGGCTTGCCGATTTGAATTTTTCCCTACAAATTGGTGGGACCTACAGTTTTTGCCGACTCCGAACGGTATCTACAAAGGAGAGAAGCCTGTCATGGCAGAAATACACTCGGAGAGTTTGCCAAACCACTGCCGAGGGGCGACCCCGTTTTGAAAAACTTTCTTCAAATCACTTTTGATGTTACCTGTACCAGGGCTCGAACCATGGACCTTCGGTGTGGTAGGCCGGCAACACTACCTTCACACCACGGCGGCCGCATGTAAAACCACATAAATCTGCACTCTTCATTCTAATTATCCATAGTGAAAAGTTTGGTTAGCTCTAACAGTCAGGTATAATGCAAACGCACGACACCGCTAATGGTTATGAGTATGACAAACATGCGCCAGGCCTAATGGTCATGAATGACGAAAACTTCATATAAAGCTAACAAAGAAAAGACAATGGTTTTTACTATTAGATTTGGTTTTTAATGTTTAATATAATTTAAAATTACACAATTTTCACGTTCACAGATTTACATCACTAAACATTTATAAAACTATAATTTTACTCCATTTGCCTCAAATATAAAGTTTCTTGTCCATCTGAAAATATAAAATTTTGTGTGCATAAATACATAAACCAAGATTTGACTTGGTAAATAACAATAATTTGTACTATGTATATACTTGTCTTCTTCTTCTTTAAATGGTCATCTAACCGCCTGGGCGATTTTGACCGTCCAACATAGCTCGCCAGTCGTTTCTTCGTTGCGCCAACTGGCGCCAATTGGAAACACCGCGGGATCGCAAATCGGTCTCCACTTGGTCCTTCCATCGGAGTGGTGGTCTCCCTCTTCCTCTGCTTCCACCGGCGGGTGCCGATAAGAATACCTTCTGGGCTGGAGAATCTTCGCTCATTCGCACTACGTGGCCTAGCCAGCGAAGCCGCTGTGTTTTAATTCGCTGAACTATGTCGGCGTCTGCGTAAAATTCATACAGCTCATCATTAAATCTTCTTCGGTACTCGCCGTCGCCAACGCGTAGAGGTCCACAAATCTTTCGAAGAACCTTTCTCTCGAATACTCCCAGAGCCGCCTCATCATATACTTGTCTTATCTTGGCGTATTAGTAGCAATTTCACTGCAAAACTCCTTGTTAAACATTTTATAAATTTTTTAACGATACACAAAAAAAAGAAAAACTTGACAGAAGGCTTTGTGTGTGTGTTAGTAATTTACAATTTAGTGAGTGTGGTTAGGCCCGTCTAGTAGGGCTGTTAATAACAACCACAACATCACTGAATGCTGCAGATCACTTAACGAGATGGTCCGGTACTTCAGTATCAGCCTTATATGGGTACCTGGACACAGGGATTTTGAAACCAACTACAGACCAGACGAGCTGGACAGAAGAGGTACCACCGACTTGATAAATGGCTCGGTAGGCCTGTTTTAGGCTTCGTGTCAACACCCACCAGCACCATAAGCCGGGCAAATCAGGCCTCTCGTCGTACGAGACATTCAGGCTAACTTGGCGTTCTTATGATTATGATAAAGGCCTAAAACTGATCCCTGGGGTTTCAGCCCAACCATCGCAACCTAACCTAACCTAATCATAACAAAAATTCAATCAAAAATTACACTACCCGACAAAAAAATATACTCGACATTTAATACATTGTTCCTATGTAGTCCAAACATGTATTCAGATGGTTTAAAAGTAGAACAGCTTTCGAGATATATATATGTAAAATATGCTAAATCTAAGGCTCTCCTACCTAAGCGGAGGTTTTACATGGCTTTGCCAACTATCTGAAATTTTTTTAATTAAGGGCCGTTTAGACAATATCCGTTAACACAACCCGGGGTGTGACTGACGTAAATCATTTGGTTAACACTCGAAATAACCGTTGATTAGCGTTACCCGGCTTTTAAGAAAGCGACTCTACTTAAGATATGTTTCGTGGGTATAAAAACGAATTGTATTTTTCGTCATATTTCGGCAAAAATATCTAGAAATGGTTTCCACCAATTTTCTCAAAAACTTACTGAACGAAGTATTTAAAATAACCGTTAGTAAATAAAACTATATATAAAAGCGACAAAAATGTCTTTAGTGATGAGTATCTACAAAAAAAATAAAATTACCTGAAATACTTCGAAAATTGCCCAGCAAAGCTCGGTCGCCCATGTACTTATTACAATCCTCTACCTTGCCGTTGGTGTCGGGGCTTAATCTTCTGGGCATACAGCACTTATCATTGTGGTGGAGCGGGTCGCGGCCTCCTTCAACATAATGATCTGCGCCACATGCAAACGGCAACTAAGAGCTGCTACCTCCTAATTCAGGGTGTTATGTGATGTTCATGCTGAATTTTAAATGCAGCATTTTGCATTTTTGGACATTGGTTTCGAAAAAGCGTTCATGGTGGCGCATTTAGTGAATGCACGTTTAGCAAGTTCGAGTCATATGTTGCGGACGAACCAAATCCCCTCCAATATTTTTTGATTGCTGAACTCGCCATGTCGAGCCTGCGAAAGCACCGGCTCTGGCAAGAGTCCCGCATATTCCAGAATTAAAGATCTCAATGCGGAAATCTGGCGGACAGTCAACGACTATAAATTGACTAAGTGGAATCAACACCTAGAGACATGTGACCGCTCGGGCGGAGTAGGCAAATTATAGTCAATAGTTAAGGTCCTATCAGATCCGACCAACTATAACCACAAGGTTGCCATTACATTTGATGACAGCGTCAAATCGGACCCCAGGCGATGCGCGAGCCCCTTTTGCCGACAGTTTATAATGCATCCACCTGCCGACAGGGCCAAGAGGCGAGCCATCCGTCGGGCGCATAGGCACAAACACAACACAGCTCCCATTGCATTCTCCGTCGCCGAGGTCAAGGAAGCCATAATGAAGGCCAAGCCCTCAAGATCAATCGGATTCGACGGTATTACCATGAAGATGTTGAAACACCTAGGCCACGAGGGACAGAATTATTTGGCGGCTCTTTTCAACCTCTCCAGAGATTTGGAAACAAGTGATTGTGGTTCCCCTACTCTCCAGCCCATTTCTTCTAAGTGAAGTGAACTTCAATGTACCGTCTCGTCCTTCAAGGCATTTGGAACTTCTAGTCTTAAAACAGTGCGAACCAATTTTCAGTTAAATTAGCCTTTTCGCTGTTTGTGTCAAGATTATAACTCTCTTTCTGGTAGATTTGGTATTTCAGACTCGCTTTTCAGCATAAAAACATCAATTCTTTCTGTCCTAAATACATAGCTACTAATTGTTTCTTATTCTTTGACTTCTATATTAACTTCTTGCAATAATTTTATTCTGTTAACTAATTATTTCTTAATGTATAATCTCTCTTATATCTACTTTACTTAGCTGATGAAGTTTTCTCAGTAGTTGAGCAGTTTTAGATCTCCACGATTGACAGAACAAAGCCTTTCAACGACTCGGCACGAACGAATAATCCGCGCGTTATGCTCGCGCCGGTCGGGCGGGATATGGTGGGTAATCCATTTTTTAGTAATCAGATCTCGGCCTGTGAGCCCTGTAATCGACATCGAACTACCTGAAATAGCTGATGAGGAGCGTATTCTTCCGAAGGAGACTAGAGTCATCCTGGCACAACTTCGTTCTGGATATTGTAATTGGTTAAACTCTTACTTATCCCGACTGAGCCCCAACATACCAAATACATGCCCTGCATGAGGTATGTCACCTCATGATACTAAACATCTATTTTCCTGTTCAATCGAACCAACTATTCTAACACCAATATCACTCTGGTCCAACCCTGTTGAAACTGGGGCTTGGACTTCCGTTGTTGTTGTTGTTGTTTTTGTGAACAGTGCTTCGCCCTGCCCAATGGGCTCGATCACTCTAAATTGTCATCAGACTCTTCCAACGGAAGTCCGAGAAAACGCGCAGTTTCCACGGGGTTGGACCAGAGTAATGTAGGTGTTAGAAGAGTGGGTTCGACTGAACAGGAGAAGAGATGTTTGGTATAATGAGGGCACATGCCACATGCAGGGCATGTATTTGGTATGTTGGGGCTCAGTCGGGATATGTAAGAGTTTAACCTATTACAGTATCCAGAGCGAAGTTGTGCTAGCATGACTCTAGTTTCCCTCGGAAGTACACGCTCCTCTTCAGCCAATTCAGGTGGCTGAGTATTGATAACGGGATTCACAGGCCGAGATCTGAGGGATCTGTCTACCGACTTGGTGTGGAGGCCCGAAATATAGAAATTAAACAAAAGGGGAGAGAGAACACCACCTTGCGGAACCCTGATGGCTGTCGACAGTTGAAGTAATTAGCGGCCCACTTTTTAAGGCCGGCAGGGAGCGGTGTCTCTTCCAGGTCTCAAAGGAGTGTGGCGTGGTTGACCGTATAAAATGTATTTGATAGGTCAAGTGCCACGAGAACCATCCTATGGTTTGGTGGGTGTTGATTCAAACCATAATTTATCTGCGTTGTAATGGCATTCAAAGCGGATGTAGTGCTATGAGATTTGCGGAAACCATTCTGGTGATTGGCCAATTTCAGATTTGCAATAAAGTAAGGGAGCAGAATGGTCTCTAGTAATTTTGCAACCGGCGAAAGGAGGAATATCGGACGATAAAAAACTCCTTGCTTCGCTGGCTTCCCTGGTTTTAGTAGGGGAACTACAATCGCCTGTTTCTAAATTTCAGGTATGACGAAAGTAGTTAGAGAGAGGTTAAAAAGAGCAGCTAGATAACTCTGTCCCTCGTGGCCTAGGTGTTTGATCATCTTCATCTTCATTCCGTCGGGTCCGATAGAATTTGAGGGTTTTGCCTTCATTATGGCTTCCTTGACCTCTGCGACTGAGACGGCAATAGGCGCAGTGGAGTGTTTGTGTTTGTGCGCACTTCGGAAGACTCTCTCTTAGTCCTATCCGCAGGTGGATGCATTATAAACAGCCGGCAAAAGGAGCTCGCGCATTTCCTGGCGTCCGATTTGACGCTGTCGCCGAACGCAATGGCGACCTTGTAATTGTGTTTGGTCGGATTGGATAGGGTCTTGACAGTCGACCATAATTTGCCGACTCCGCCGGAGAGGTTGCATACCTCGAGGAGTTGTTTCCACTGGGTCAGTTTATGTTCGTTGACTATCCTACGAATTTCCGTATTGAGATCTTTGATTCTGGAATCAGCGGGATTGATGAGTCTCACGTGGTCACGTTCTCTTGCCATCGCCGCAGCTTCTGCAGGAAAATTCGGACAAATTTCTGTTATTCTACCAGCAGGAATAAGCGGCCTGAGGCTGAATCAATGACCTTTCGAAACTCTCTTTCACCATTGCGTACGTCTGTCGGAGTGGGTAAGGTAGCAAAGGAGCGCTCTGTATAGTCCGTAAAGCGGTCCCAGTCCGCTTTGGTGAAGTTGATGTATGTTAGTTTATCAGTCGTTATGAATTCGGTCGGTCGTTCAACGGAGAGTAAGATGGGCAGGTGGTCTGAAGCTAATGTAAGCATCGGTCGCCAGATGACAAAGTTAATTAGGTTAGGCTAATTAGTTATAGAGCTGTGTGGCGAACTGTGGCAGTTACCTGCAACCATGTGGGGGTATCTCCATTGACTGTACAAAATGCTGAGTTGTCTATTTGGTCTGCAATAGCGTGTCCTCTGCTGTCTGCTGGCAAGTTGGAGTGCCAGAGATCGTGATGTGCGTTGAAGTCGCCTAGGATGAGATGGTTATTGCCCCTTAGCAACGCACTAATGTCGGGATGATAATTTCTAGGACAACACGTGGCAGGGGGAATGTAGATGTTTATGATTTGCAGGTCGACGTCGCCTGACCGGACTACTATGCCTTGACATTCTAAGGTAGAGTCCCTGGGGTCGACGTCAGCGGAAAATAGATTATATTGTACAGAGTGATATGTAATGAACGCAAGGCCACCCTCATGACCGCGGGGACGGTCTTTTCGATGTACATTATACCCATCACAAGTTCGTAAGTCCGATCTTGTGTTCAATTTTGTTTCTTGTATCGCGGCCATTTTGATGTTGTGCGACTTCATAAAATCAGTTATCTCCGCTATCTTTCCAGCTAATCCGTTACAGTTCAGCTGTAAAATTTGGAAGCCTGGAGGAGGGGAGAGGGGGGACATGCTAGGCGTGAGGGCCGGATGCGCTTGCCTAGATGGGGGTAGGCTAAGGCCTAAACCATGGCGCAGTCTAGAGTTGACCGTTTGCGAGCCCAGAGCACATAAGGGTGTGACACAGTTCAAGGCAATTGTTGCACTTGACCGATGTCGCAGGCGTTTATAATCTTTGCCGACAAACGGTGCACGTAGTGAAAGGTACGAGGAGGTAGTGGTCCTGGCCCACGTGCAGGCTGGAAGCAGGGGAGGCATTGGGGGCAGAGAAAGAGGGGACTGACGCTCGGCGATGCTTATATCTGGCCTATTCCTGAGGGGATAGGAGTGTTGAGCGGCCGTGCGAGATGGAGACCCTGGTGAGCGTGAGCGACAGTCGGAAGTGGGAGGCGGGAATGGCAGCAGTGCTGCCAGTCGTGTAGACTGAGCCACTATTGTGGCTATTTGAAGTTGGTAGAGGCGGTAGGGGAGTGCCAGAGCGACGAGTACCGCGGGACGGCCTTAGGCGTGTACAGCATGGTGCCTCGAAAGTACTAAGGAAAGTACAGGGTCTGTGGATGGCAGGGTTAAGCCCTGAGCATCCAGATTTATTTAGCCATCTCTTACACTTGGCGCATTGAACCGAATGCGACAGTTTAATATAAATTTTCTTCCAGCAAAAGCAGCAGATCCAATCTTTTGGTCCGGGGTTGGGTTCGCCCCAGCCCGCAACAAGAGACAATGGAGCAACCGAGCTTCCAGGGTTTACTCCGAGGATGACAATTTAAGGGTGGGACGGGACAGATTGAACAGGGTTACACTGAAATAACCGCCCTTGGCCGGGTAAAGAAACCCGGGTCATTCCGGTAGGATAGAACCGGCTGTTGTGGGAGTTCCGTTAGAAGAACTTATGATGATTCTCGGAGTGATCGTGCCCGTTAGGCAAGTCGAAGCACTGTTAATAACAACACCATCACTTCACGAGATGGTCCGGTACTTTAGTATCAGCCTTATATAAGTACCTAGTCACAGGAATTTTAAAACCAACTACTGACCAGACGATCTGGCCAGAAGAGGTACCACCGACCTGAGAAATGGCTCGGTAGGACTGTTTTAGGCTTCGTGTGAACACAAGCTCCATAAGCAGGACAAATGGACTATGGTCAGACCCCTCGTCGTACGAGACATTGTAATGGTTTACGCAACAAAAATGGAGTTGTAAAGAAGGCGGTCGTCATGATATCAATTGTGCTCTATGGCTAGTCATTTTCGGTTGGGGTGGGTTCATGCCAACCTTACCGTCCTGCGCCATAAACAGAAAAATACAAATCATGCCTTTTAAAAGCGGGGAAAACGCACAGAACCGCGCAAACAACTATAAAAACAACATCCGGTTGGACCCGGATGCCACGCACAGACCGTTTGAACTTTTAAAACTCAAATAAAACTTCAAATTCAAATCAAAGCTCAAAAGAAACTGACAAAAAATATTCAAAAGGAAGAAGGAGAAATCTTATTAGGAAATGACCGGTTACCATGCTGAAAAATAAAAAGATACAAAAAAAGGCCGAACAATATAAGGGGGCGCCGCGGGTGTTGTTGCGACGCCCGGTGCTTGGCCCACCCTCATCCATGGTCACCGACGAACCTAATCTCGATGGCCCCTTACCTACAAACCTATATGCCTTATAAATAACGAGAGTCAATATTCCCATTTTATGCAAGTTTATTTATAAAACATTTCTTAAAACTGACATGTTTTAAGTAGATTTAAAAATAGTTTTAAGTAAATTTGCTACAATAAGCGAATTATAAGCTTTTTCAGTTTTAATTTATTTGAAAGTTTAAAGTAAACTTTCTATAACCTTCAAGAACAAACTGTTATAAATCATTTTACCTTAAAAATTAAATACAAATGTTTACAAAAATTTCAGAGAAAACTAATTGTAAATTTTTTCTTTTCAACTTTGAAATTTTCAAATTCTTTCCATAAAAGATTTTACATCTGCATGAGGATGAAAGAGCATAAATCATGGCTGCATCTTAACCACTTTTGCAATCTGCTAATAATTGGTTTAGGTTGCAGTATTCAATGTATGATTACAGCTTATTTATTTATTTTATTTCAATACGTAAATAATAAAAAAAATATGGTTTGAATTAAGTTTCAGAAAAAAAAACACTTATTAAATGCTTTATTTGGAAAGTTTTTATAGGCTTACATTGATAAGCTTTTTATCAAAGTGTCGTTTCAATTACAAGATGTTTATTTTCAAACGTTTTAAAAACGAAAAATCAGAATTTGGTAAACTTAATATACCTAATATTTATTTCGGAAAGCTTTATAAATATTTATTTTAGGTTTACTTTACTTGTTGGGTATTATTGATTTATTTATTTGCTTATGTATTTGTATGTATTTAATTATTGTTAATTAATTTTTACTTGGCCATTCTATTTGTTGCGATTAGGTATAAGTTATGTTATTCGAATTGAATTTTGTTTTTAATTCACATATTATTATTATTTTCATTTATTTTAATAAATTAATTTTTGTTTTGGTTCTTATTTTCTAACTAATTTTATTTATAACAGCCTTAACCTAATATACTAACTTTTAATTTTAATGAGTTTTGTTTAAATCTATCTTCCTAATTTGAGCTCTATACCTAGGTTCTAATTATATTTTACTTAAATTTTTATCATATCCTTTCCTTAAGTTTTAATTCTTAATATTGAATTTTTATATTTATATATGGTGTTTTTTTTACAGGTTTGTTTTTCGAATAGAGATAAAACTGGCATTTTGTGGTCAAATCTGGCAACTCTAATGTCATTTATGTTCAGTTTGGTTTGCCATTTCATCATGAACAGGTTGACAAAAGAACAACGCTTGCAAATCGTGCAAATTTATTTCGAAAATAATGGTTCAGTTCGCGAAGTTTACCGTGAGCTCCGTCCATTTTATGGTCGACATAATCGTCCATCAGAGCAATTAATTCGGTTAACCATGGATCGTTTTCGCACTACGTTTACTCTATGTGATAATACGCATCCGCAGAGACGTCGAACAGTGCGCACCGAAGAAACAATTGCCGCTGTAGAGCAAAGTGTTGAAGAGGACCCGAATGAATCGATTCGCCACCGTGCACAGCAATTGGAGCTTTGTCCATCAACTTTATGGAAGATTTTGCGCAAAGATCTTGGCTTGCGACCTTACAAGATCCAGCTTGTGCAAGAATTAAAGCCGCGAGACCATGCAATGCGTCGTGATTTTGGTGTATGGGCCGAAAATGAGATTGATTTCGATGCTGATTTTCATCGCAAAATTTTGTTCAGTGATGAGGCTCATTTTTGGTTGAATGGCTACGTCAACAAGCAAAATTGCCGCATTTGGAGTGAAGAGAATCCACATGAGACCCTTGAAACGCCATTACATCCACAAAAACTGACTGTTTGGTGTGCTCTATGGGCTGGTGGAGTCATTGGGCCATACTTCTTCCGCAATAATGCTGGAGAGGCAGCTACCGTTAATGGAGACCGGTATAGAGCCATGATAACCGACTATTTTGTTCCCGAATTCGATGGCATGAATGTGGATGAGTTGTGGTTCCAACAAGACGGCGCTACATGCCACACAGCGCACGTCACAATCGATTTATTAAAGGAAACATTCGATGAGCGCATAATTTCGCGGAATGGACCTGTCAATTGGCCACCAAGGTCGTGTGATTTGACACCATTGGATTATTTTCTTTGGGGATATGTGAAGTCGCTCGTCTACACCAACAAATCAGAAACGTTAGGGGAATTGGAAGCCAACATTCGTGGCGTTATTGCCGACATACGGCCCCATATGCTCGAAAAAGTGGTTGAAAATTGGACCTGTAGAATTGGCTTTATTCGAGCCAGCCGCGGCGGCCACATGCCCTATATCATATTTAAACATTAATGGCATAAAATTATCCTTCCAATAAAGCCAAATTGATGGACCTTAAAACGATTTCCTTGTGTTTTATTTCAATTCAAAGTTCTATACCCCTAAAAAAAACACCCTTTATATATATTTTTTTTATATTATTCAATATAGTTAATTGAATGAAATTGAATGGATCTCACCCATTTTGAAGTAGGCCGTTGTTGCGGCGCTACTGTTGTTGTCTCTGCTGGTTATGTTGTTGTTGCTGTAGGGCGACAGGCCTATAATACAGCGGCCCCAGCTGTTGTCAGTCTGGTGTTGTTGTCGGTGGTTAGTGCGGCGGGCCTATTATACGGCGGCCTCCGCTGTTGTCACTGCTGATTGTCGTGGCCGGTTTTGTTCGTAGCGCGCTATGTTGAAGCGAGATGGTGGCTGCAAACGGGTAAGAGTGTAAGTCAAACATTTTTTTTTTGTTTTTTTTTTTTGGTTTTGAGAATGAAATATAACGAGGGTTTCTTCCATTATATTGCTACCTTTTATGTAGATTTCTAAGGTGTAAACCCAACAAAAAAAAGTCCCACACGTATAGTTTTTCTTTTTTTTTCTTTATTCTTTTTCGACTTTTCCTACTCCCTTATTCTGAACACAAATCCGCAAGTGGTTGTTCGTTTCCCACTTTTCGCCTGCTCTAAATGATGTTCGAAAAAGCGAAACGTGGTTTGGTGAGTAAATTAGGAATCACAAATGCAAAGTCAAACGAAATATTTCACTAGGCAATTTAAAGTGGGCGCTGAACTAAATTAAATTAATTTTTACTTGAAATAATAGAAATCACTTTGATACATTATCATCGTATTGCTTTTGTGATTTTAAAACGATAAGTATAAAATGGCTGCAACTATAAAATTAGTAAGCCTTATACAATTGCAGCCGGAAGTTTCCGTGCCTTCTATAAAGCAAGAACGGAATCGCTAAAATGATTTTGGCCAAATGTGGAAGGGTTTTTTTTTCGTTGTGTGCGCATTAGCAAAATGTTCAAGAAATATTTATGTATATACGGGCTTATTATCCTCTAGTTAAAAAAAAAACCCTATTTGCAAACCAATGAATCTATAAAATGCACTAACTCCAATGGGTTCTTACAGACTTTTGCTAATTTTCCTGTGCTGCTCTTCTTGTTACCGTTCCAATGCTATGCATTTTTACAATCAATTTATTTAACTTATCAAGTTTTTCAAAACCATAGTTTCCATTCACTGATCACAAAAAGTGATGCCAAAATAAAACGTAAGATATCAACACAGCTGGATTTGAAATTCCTCTTGGCCAATTTTTATGTTCACCAGCAAAAGAGAATTAGAAGAAATTTTCCTGGCAAATACTAAAATTCCGCAAAGAAAGAAATCCGTGCGGATATTTAGAATCGGGCTGCTAGAAATATACCCAGTTAGCAACATTTCACGGTGGAAGATCTTGTCAAAGAGATTGCACAATAAAACCCGTGTTCAAGCCGCCAAAACGAACTGCTCTAAAATATATGCGCAGATAAAAATGTACACTTGGAATGGAAATTTAAAAGCAAATTTACACTATCAACTTGGTAATGGAAGATTTTTCTGAAAATAGTGAAGAACTGAAAAAAAACTATATTCAGAATTGAACGTATTCGAATTTAATTGAATCTAAAGGGAAACATATGGGAGCGGAACTTTGAAGAAACACCAACATTTCTAAATGAACATCAACTGCAATTAAAATAACACTTAGGTTGGTTCAAAACTAGTTTATAAAAATAGACTTCTGGTCTCAGATAAGTCGGAATATATTACTAAGGACTCTTCCTCGATATTAGAAAAAACTATATAAACCCCCCCCCCCACAACTTACTTCAGTAGGTAGCGTTTGGATGGAGACAGAATGAAATAGGTATACTAATCCAATTGGCGTAGGAAAAATTACCATAAATAGTTCGTGATTTCGTACTTACCCGAGAAGACTTTCCCCCTTTTTTCGTTTTAATGTTTTAAGATCTCTGGTTTTATCATATGATCCTCTTTGTTTCATAAAGTTAAATGAATTTCATCGTCGACGCCACTTTAATGTGTTCAGCACTTTTGATATTTTCACTTCCGCCACAGCGTATTAATAATTAATAAAGTTTTACCAAATGATTTGGTTTGTTAATTTTTCAAATATGTACGTCGTTTTGAGAATTCAGTGCTTATATATAAGAAATGGTACTTTATTTGCCAATTTCCATTTAGTGCACACGCATACATGCAAGCATAGTTTTTCCTACGAAGCAAAATTTTTCGTTTGCAAAAAAAATGCTTTTAATCACGTCACAAACACAAACTATCACTTTCTTACAACACTTGCACTATAAAAAAGTCGATATATGTATATAATTTGAATTATAAATTCCAACAATTTTCATTGCAAAAATTAGTTTTAAGCACCGCAACATAACCAACGCTCTCTCAAGCAAAAAAGTCGAAAAGTCGCACCCAAATCAATAGAATTTTTGAATTGGTCGAATGCAGGTGACGCCGCTACGGTGAAAATCGTTAGTCAACTGCGACTGCGCAATGGAAGAGTTCCGTTACCCAGTCTAACGTGAAAAGATTGTTGCCAGGTAAAACACCCTGATTAGTAGTTGGCATCGGGGTTCGGACTTTTGTTTTTATTTTAAAAACTTTTTTTTGGTACTACGAAATCCGGTAAAAGTACAGTACGAAATTTAAAACAAAAAAACGGACGATATATATATATATATATATGGAAACTAAAGTTGAAGATATGCCTTAACTTTTCCATAGTAAATTTAATGAGCATTGAACTTTAGAAATTACCTTAAAACTGCAAATATTGGAACTATGGCTTTTAATTTAAGGTTTAGGTGCAAAAGTAATTTAGTACTTTTACTTTTGCTACTATTTTGCTCAGTGGCTATTTTTATTAAAGATAAATTTTCCCAGATGGAACAAAATGATTAAAACAAAAATATTAATGGTGATTAATGACTCTATAGGAAAGTTTATAGCAAAAAACATCCTTGTATAAAAACAAATTGACTTGTAGACTATTTCATGAAAACATAAATCGTAGTAGATTTGGATTAAAGTGCAGTAGGTATTAAAATTTACTACATTTTTGGTCAGGTCCGAACCCTGAAGCCACGCTTCCGTTGGCGCGCAAAATGCGTTTGGTGTTTTCCCTTGATGGCTCGCGGGACCCCAAGTTACTGGGTTTGGGATAGGAGACACACCAAGAACACACCAAACACTTGTTTGTCTGGAAATTAAAAGTTCCGTTGTTGGCGCCTTTCCACTCTATGGAAATATTTGGTACTGCCACTTCAGCAAAATCAAGCACTTTTTCGTAGCTAAATGTCAAACCGGAGGGTGAATCAAGACTGCTAATTTACCTAACCAACATTTTTGATTTAGATTTTTACATTTAAAATCATCAGTTTGACTTTTTATAAATTGCTTTAAATATATTACCTCTTCAAAGCAGTCATCAGAAATTGTTATATTCTTTTTACTTAAATGCATTACAGTCATTTTTCCGTGAAAAAGTGAACAAGCAATGGAAACATTTTTTCGGCTTTGTGGTTGCTGGCGTCCGTTGAAATTCCATAAAAAGGCAAATTTTTTATTAAAATATCTACAAAGTTTGCTACTGAATGCGGAGCCAAAACATTTTTGATTAAAGCTGTTGCTTTGGTCCTGCAAACTGATTGCTTTGCTGCTATTTCCGAATCAGGATACATGAGCGCATTTAGTTTTGTAGTGCAATCTATTGAGCTGAAGGACTGATGGTGATTAATAACCTTAAATGCATTTGTTAGCTCAGCGGCGGAGATCAGCTGCCTCTTTGCTGTATTTGGTTTTACAAAAAAAGAAGAAATTTCTTTTGAAGTAGACGCCTCGCATAACCTTGATTTGTGCTTGGAACTGCCGATATGATCAAGAATATCTGAGCGACCACCGTGACCAATGGCAATAAAACAATCGCAAACTGTGCACAACGATTCATGTTCACTTCTCCCACGTTTCATAAAAGACCATTCCTCTGTGTATGAGAGAAGGAATTTACATTTCCTTTTTGGCATTTTCTAAAAGTGATTTAATGTATTATAAACATATCTATTTTATAAATTTTGTAAGAAAACTTACAATGAAATCAGAAACACTCAACTCGAAGAACCTAATCGATATAATGTATACTATTGTGACGAATTCGATGATTCCTTGATTATCAATCCTGGGTTCGATCACTATAAAGTCAAATAAACACACGCACAGATAATGTAAGTAATAGCTAGTTTTATTTACTAGTAATAAACGCAAAACAATTTTAAGAGTTTGATAACTTTACAGTAGTTCACTATTGAACGCTTGAAAATAAACTGATCCCCTGCCTTGCTTGGTCACCGCCTTATATAGTCCAACAGGGTGCTTGCCTACGCACCGAGAACTTTCTTGGTTGTTCGCTTTTCGTGTTCTGGAAGGGTCGGTATTATTTATTAGCATCTCCTCTTTGCATCGTATTCGCAAACACTCGCGCCATCTCTCTTCCTCTTCCTAGTTATACGCTTGCATGCATAAGCGTAGCCATCGTTATCTCTGTTGTAGTTTAACTAGTGGTGGGAGTGTTATTGAGTTAGGGATGGTACATGCTTGAGAATAATCGCCACACTGCCCTCCACATTGCCGGAACCAAACGCAGCTAGCCTTTCTAAATGGACCACTTTCATCTTATTCCTTGACCTTCCCATAGTTTGTATGCGATATACCACATCGTTGATCCGTTTTATGACTTTGTATGGGCCTTCCCAGTTACATTGTAGTTTTGGGGACAAACCTTTCCTACGCTGTGGGTTGTATAGCAGCACTAAATCTCCTTCTATAAAACCTTCCGAATTTATTGCTTTGTCCTTGATTTGTTTGCTGCCTCGACAACCCACAACTTGTTTGTCCCATAATCTCCATCAATCTTTGCCCATATGATTGCTTCCGACTTCGGTGGAATTTGTTGGCTCTCCTCCACAAGCACTCGCTTACTAACGTATTTGTTTTCGTAACCAAAATTTAATGGCACATCCATGTTCTGGTAATTCATAATCCTGTTTTGCATGTCGATCTTGATGCCTTGCTTGCTTAAAAAGTCCACACCAACTATGATTTCGTCAACAATATCTGCTACTATAAAATTGTGTAGAACGGCCACGTTCCCAATTGCGATTTCACATGTTACTTCTCCTAGGACATGGGTGTCCTCACCAGTGGCCGTACGTAACTTTGCTCCATGCAATGGTCTCACCTCCTTGTTGACTAAATCAGATCGAATTATGGAATGTGATGCGCCTGTATCCACAGTTAGTAAGTGCTCTTTTCCATCCACATATGCAACAACAGTAACATTACTAGCTTTCCTTCCGATCTGTGAGACAGAGATTATGGGGCATTCAGTTGCGGGAACCAGTCCACGCCCCTTTCGGCTGGCTCGATTTAGTTTAACGACTGATTTGGCTGGGAAATTGGCTCACCTCCTTCAGCTTTGCGTTTTCATCCACCTGAATTGCTGGGGTTACTGGAGCCAGTGCCGCAATAACAAGCTATGTGACCTGATTTTCCGCACTTAAAGCATTTAATGGCACCATCACTTTTTTTCTGTACTCCGTTCAACGCTTCCAACATTTTGTCAACCCAAGCCGGAGTTTCCACTTCTACACGATGAGCCTTGTATGCAGGTTTACTCAAAAGTGAGGCTGTTTCCTGCGTCAGAGCATGCGATACCGTTTCAGCGAATGTCCTTTTGGGGTTTGCATATGTGGCCCGCTTCGTCTCTACATCGCGTATTCCATTAATAAAACTTTGGATTTTTACCCTCTCAGTGTACTTGACGGGTGCGTCGGCATTTGCTAGATGGGCCAACCTCTCGATGTCCGCTGCAAATTCCTGCAAAGTCTCATTCGGTTTTTGGGATCGATTCTGTAGCTCTATTTGGTATATCTGCTTTCGATGTTCTCTACCATAGCGTCTCTCAACCGCACCCATCAATGCCTCATAATTATTTCGTTCGCTGTCAGGAATAGTCTGCAAGATTTCAGCTGCAGGACCTTTCAGTGCCACGAATAATGCAGCAACTTTGTCTTCCGTGCCCCAATTATTCACAGCTGCCGTCTTCTCAAACTGTAGCTTGAATACCTGGAAAGGAACGGAACCGTCAAAAGATGGTGTTCTTACCTTGGGAATAGTAGTTGAAGCCGTTGGACGATTTAGTTGCAATTCCTGGATGCGTACTCTCAAAGCAACCACCTCAGCTTCAATTTTGTCCTGCCATTCGAGATGTAATACGCGTCTCTTGTTCTTCCATTTTAGTCGACATCTGAGTTAATACAGCCAATATCATGTTTGTGTCCACAGTTGCTCCTGGATTCGGAGACTCCTTTTTCTCTTCCATTTTCGTCGATGCCTCCTCCACAAGATGGAAAACATGGTCATCAACGTTGATTCCTTCCGCTTCCATAGCCTCCCGTAATCTCGACTGTAGCTCGGACTTATTACCTGTAGTGTTTAGTCCGCGTTGTTCCAACTCATTTTTGAGTTGCTGAATCTTCAATTCATTCAGCTTCGCCATGTCCTTGTTATCCTTAAATTCACTGGTATTTATTCAACAATACCGCTTCTGACACCAATTGTGACGAATTCGATGATTCCTTGATTATCAATCCTGGGTTCGATCACTATAAAGTCAAATAAACACACGCACAGATAATGTAAGTAATAGCTAGTTTTATTTACTAGTAATAAACGCAAAACAATTTTAAGAGTTTGATAACTTTAGGGTAGTTCACTATTGAAATGGCCTAAAACCGGGACATGTCCCGGAAAACCGGGACGTCTGGCAGCCCTAGTCATGACCAATTGAACCAAATAAAAATTACTATCAATTGAAAGTAAATCATAACAGACCTGCTTCGCTTCGAAGACCAGTCGATGAGGCGAACCGGAAGAAGGTTTACTTGCAAGGAAGCCATTTCGGGATAAAAAATGTGGGGCACGACTCACCCTTAGATAAGAGTCTCTAGTTCTACCACGAGCTAGCCGGGCAACAGAAGTTCCGCCAGTAAAGGAACATTTTAGAAGTATTTTGTTTCAAAGTTTAGCAGGCTTAGTAGTAGTGGTTTTGCTCCCACAGAAATTGGCTAGAAAAAAAAACGGAGAAGTTATTTTTGTTTCATAGTTTATAAAAAACTGAACAAAATTCTGGTAATTGTGGATGGAATGGCAAGGAAACGGTCTATCAATTTCCCTGACAGGTCTTCTAAGTCGTACAACGCTTTACCCACTTTTCGGCGGACTCGACACTTAATATATTTCGGCAGGAATTTGGCGTTAATGCCTTGTTTAAAGTTAGTGAAAGCAAAATTTTTCCTAAAAACCTCCTGACCTTCCCTAAAATTAACTTGCCTAGAGCGCTTGTTATAAACGTTATTTCTCCTATCCTTCGCCTGATATAAATTCCTACGAATTTGCTAGCTATTATTTGACAACTTATCAGCACTAGCTACTATTGGAATTTCACCCTGCCTAAGAGCCCCGAGTTTATTCAATATGTTATATGCCGATGCGTGCTGAATGATGTTCTGACCATATAAAGCAAAGTATGGAGAGCACTGAATTGAGGTATGAAAGTCACTTCTTAACTGCTAAAATGTCGGGTACATGCTTGTCCCGGTCCGTATGATCCTGTTTATCTTTTAGGAAAACTTTTTTTTTTGAAACAATTTCTCTATTTACGTGCTCAGACGCGTTAGCCTGTGGGGAGTACAGCCCCGTCCTGGATTACCCCGTAATTATATAGAAATTGCTTCATCTCCTTTGAGATAAACTGTTTACCGTTGTCGCTGTGGATATACTCAGGAACCCTTACAGCTGGTAAAATTTCAGAAGTGAAGGAATTTGTAACGTTTACCGTCGTTTCTCTCTGCATGGGCTTCAAAATGGTCCAATAAAATAAGAAGAAACTGATTTCGCCTTTTTGATCTTGGATAAGGTCCCAAAAAGTCGCAATAGAATCGCTGAAATGGCCTTTCCGAAGTGAAGGTATTCGCTATGGATGGTCTGCCCTGTTGACTCGTTGGTTTCCCTGCCTTGCAAATGTGGCACCTGCTTGGCTTGGTCAGAAATATTTTTGTCTAATGCGCTCCAAGGTTTTCTGCCATCCCCCGTGGTAGCTCTTGTTGGCATCATGCGCAAGTTGTATAGCCTCCACAATTAAACCGGTCGTCAGCCACAAACGCCATAGCGAGTCCTCCTTGTCCGTTACACCTTTGCAAAATGTGACCTTTTTGAAAACCGCGCACTCATTTACACGTAAATCCGGCAGAGCATCTTCATTCTCCAAGATTGTTTTGCAGAGCTCTAAGTCTAGTCTGTGCTTCGAAATTCCGGCGACGCTAAGTCAATTTCGTGAGGGGTGGCCAGACAGTCAAATCGAGAGAGAGCATCCGGTACGGCATTCAGGGTTCCCTTACGATGTTCCATTTTAAAGTCATATCTTTGAAGCAGAAGCGACCACCTAGCCAACCTACCACACAAATCTTTTTGAGTCATTAACCACTTGAGACTCGAATGGTCTGTAATAATTCGAAATGGACATTCCGGCTCGGTCACCGTATAATTGCGCTGAGCATTGTTTAATTTCTTTGAAACAACAGCTATTGGATGCTCAGCGCACTCGCCATCTACCCGGAATAGGACACCACCCACGCCTATTTTGGACGCATCGCACTGTACGAGTATAACAAATTGCTTCAAAAAATGGGGTTCGGCAAGGACAGGAGCGGAACTAAAGGCTGCCATCAGCTTTTCTAAAGCCTTTATTGTCTCAGGAGTAAGTTTAAGTTGTCATACCGACTTCCGAAGACAATCGGTCACGGGGCCAGCTAAATCAGCAAATTTTGTAATAAAAGCCCTATACCAATTCGCCATACCCAAAAACCTACGAACCTGCGAGGGAGACATAGGAATTGGGAAACTTTTAACTGCCTCTATCTTCCCTGGGTCTAACTTCAAGCAGCCGCCACCTATCAAGTACCCTAAGTATCGAATTTCCTTCTGACAAAATTTTGCTCTTTTTTACGTTAATGGTGAGGCTCGCGTCCCTCAAACACTTTGCTACTTCCGCCAACAAGCTCAGGTAGTCCTCAAAGTTAGTGCTGCATACCATCAGATCATCCAAGTAGACAAAGACATTCTCCCGCAAATGCGAAGGAATGGCCTTACCCATCAATCGCCTCATTGTCTGCGGCCCGTTGCACAATCCAATTGGCATCACTTTAAAGTGATAAAGAGGTTTCCCCGGAATTGCGAATGCTGCCTTCTCCTTTGATGATTCCGTCAACTTGATTTGAAAAAAAAGCCGTCCTTCAGGTCGATTCCACTGATGTAGTGAGGTTGAAGACCTGCTCAATAGGCCATTGATATGCGGCAACGGGTATGAGTCCCTTTTCGTAACCGCGTTGCCCTTCTTGAATCAATACAAAGCCTGACCTTGCCTGGTTTTCAGACCAACACCACAGGACTACACCACGGCGAGTTCGATTCCTCGAAAACTCCCATTTCGAGCAGCCTATCTATCTCACTAAAAGCTTCGGCTTGCCTCGGTGCCGAGAGAGTGAAATGCTTACTTTTGATTGAAACCACGTCGCCAGTGTCAATGTGATGCTCAACTAGATTTGTTTGACCCAGACCTAACTTCTCAAATGACGGAAACATCTCTACTACATTCTGCAGCCCGTCCCTCTGTTTTGTTGTTAAATCATGAAAATTATGCTCCTGATTCTTTTTATCGCTAACCTCTAGACATGCTACGCTGGGAAAAATATCCGGTGCTAACGCGAAAGCTCTCCAGAAATCAACCCCGAAATAGGTTTCTTGAAGAAGCGAAGGAACAAGATAAAAACGAAAAGATTTGGTAGAATTTTTGAAAGTCACAGGTAAAGAAACAAAACCTAATACTGTCGAAGCCATTCGCCCCTAGGAATTCCTGACAATTTTTTCACAGGCCTACAATGAAGCTGTCTTCTATTTGCACTCGCACCAAAGGCCTTTCATCATCCGTAAGAACTAAAGTGGTGCTTTGCAAAAGTTTACGCTCCTATACTCGACTATGATATCTCTTCCTATATTTCAAAATATCTTCCGACACAAATGACTCTGTATTATTTTGGAAAATTCTCGATCCAACTAGCTCGTAAGTGTTGACTCGGTATTCCAAACTAGGTGGAAAATATCGGTTTCGAAACTACGCATGGACACGTTGGACTATCCATTCCCACAACAGCCGGTTCTATCGCACCGGAATGACACGGGTTTTTTCACCCGGCCAAGGGTTGTTATTTCAGTGTAACCCTGTCCAATCTGGGGCAGGGCGAAGCACTGTTAACAACAACAACAACAACAACGTTGGACTATCGGACTCTGAACTATTAGAGCTATCTGTACTATCAGGAAAACTTACTACTATGTTAGAGTATTCCGTCGCCAGATTGCCACTACTCCTTGGAGGCTCACCACTTCCATGCAACTCACTTGTCGCGAGGGACCTACCACCTGGTTCAGCACCCGAGATGACTCCTCCAGCTTTGGCTGATATGGGGGCTATGGCACCGAACGAGTTTCCCCATTAGCTTCAAGCTACTGTTGACGCTCCGTTTTTTTATGTCAATCAGTAGGGCCTCTGACATCGGCTCCCTAAGGCGCGCGTTTAGTGCTACTATGTCAGTATGGAACACTTCATATGACTCACTTAGCTTCTGCTTACGCATCGAAATCGCTATCATGATCTCGTGGTCACTTTTCAATGTTCGAAACTCACGCTTTAGCGAATAGCACAGGAAGGGATAATTGGCATTTGGATTCTGCCTGGTGAACAACCAATACCATTGTTCCGCCCGTCCTGATAAAAATAGATGAAATCTTGCCATCAGTTGGTCACTAGAGCATTAAGTCCGCTCACATGGGGTGTCCAACTTAAACAAAAAAACTTCGACGCTTCCAGTACCGTCGAAGGAGACCTTCCAGTCCTGTGGCTTCACCGCCATGCCACCGGAAACTCACGAAGGTCTGCGCTCGGTTCCTTTTCTCCCTATTGGTGAAGAGGTTACTGCAGCGTTAAGTAAGTCCATGTTCTCCCTGATCGTCCTCATTTCGTTCCTCATCTCCTCTTGAGAAATTCTGAACAGCTGATGTAGCCTCGGCAATATTTCTCCGAGTAGCGATCCTATCACCTAAAGTGTTAAGACGTATAGGGTTTTATAGAAAACCATTAGCTTCCTCCTGTATATTCTGTCAACACGTTAGTCGGTGGATAGAAGAGATTCTGCATTGGCTCTGCTGCCATGGACGAGTCAAGGATGTTAGTACTACCTGGTCTATCAACCTTCTGGTTGAAGGCAGGATTCAATACGATCCTGGTCAGACCTCCTCCGCGCGGACTACCTACTGGAGAATGCATTACTAAAGGCCGATTGGTGGGCTGTTTTGGAAACGCCCCTCTACCCTGACCTCTAGGTTTGCCCCCACTCCCCCACTTCCTCGCGTAGAATTTCTAGTAGTCCTGCGATCAGTCGACCATTCGTTATATGCTTGAAGCATATCTCCAAATCAATTTAGGTAAACAAAATGAAAAAAAGCGTTCGTTTACAAGGGGCGGTTGGGAGGTTTCAAAATTGTTCATAAAAAAAATTAATTTATGCAAATTTTCCTAACCGATATTTCCATGAACTGATTACCACGATATATAATAAAAAAATAAATATACATATGCTGAAATTAAGTGATTATTAGTACATATACGTGTTAAAATAGAATATATATGTATAAAGCAAAAACGGTATGAAGTTTGCCAACAGCTAGTTGTGTATTTTAATATTTAATAAATGCTGACATCCCATTATCAGAAGGTGTATGTATATAAGGCACGAAAAGAAATAATACTAAAAATATTGGACATGGACGTTTTCCCAGGTACACCTACCGCAATGCAGGGGCGGTTGTAAGACCCTTCGCCCTGAGACATGTTGGTGTGCCATGGCGAAATTCGTACTCAAGTACTCCTAACCGCAATGCAAGGGCTGCTAAAGGCTGCCTTCCTGAGACTGGTTGGAGCACCGGAGACCATGGATCAAAAGAAACGTTGATAAGATTTTTTTTCTATACCCTTCCTTACCTGCGCCGCAATGAAAGGATGCTGTTTGGTACCGCTTTTCCCCAGACTTGCGCAGTTGGGAAGGGGTGTGCTTTGGGTCCCCACTCCTCCTCCCGCAATGCAGGGGCTGCTAAACCTGCCTCCCTGAGACTGGTTGGAGGAGTAGGGATCCCTAAAAAACCATACAAAAAAAAAACCAAGACAAAACAAAACAGCCACGTTAGGCAAAAAAAATTAATAATCCCAAAGAAAACTAAACCCCACTTAGCGGACATATTTATATTTTTCCCGAAGCCGACATCGGACAACAGACCCGGGACAAAAGAAATAGTCAACTACAAAAAAAAACTAAGTGCGTTTAGCACTGCCTCACCGGTGGACACGACGTGAAGTCTCGTGGAGCCCTTAGCTACTGAACACGAAAACCGATCCGGACAACTTGATCAGTTCCACCAAGCTGACCAAAAAAGTCATCGCGGTCAGCGCCTCAGGCTGCCACGTTAGGCGCCATCTGTTATGGTTTACGCAACAAAAATGGAGCACTAAGTAAGGCAGTCGGCATGAAATCAATTGTGAACTATGGCGAATCATTGTCGGCTGGGGTGGGTTCTTGCCAACCTTACCGTCCTGCGCCATAAACAGAAAAATACAAATCGTGCCTTTTTAAAAGCGGGGAAAACGCACAAAACAGCGCAAACAACTATAAAAACAACATTCGGTTAGACCCGGATGCCACGGACAGACCGTTCACATTCAAAAACTCAAATAAAACTTAAAATTCAAATCAAAGCTCAAAAGAAACTGACAAAAAAATATTCAAAAGCAAAGTTAAGCTTCGGAAGTAACCGCAAACGATAAATCAAATTAGAATTTAAACAAAACGAATGGCGGGAAAAGAAACAAATTTTATTTAAATCAACAAAAAAAACCTGAAAATTTAAAACGAACCGGAAATGAACGGTTACCATGCTGAAAAATAAAAAGATACAAAAAAAGGCCGAACAATATAAGGGAGCGCCGCGGGTGTTGTTGCGACGCCCGGTGGTTTGCCCACCCTCATCCATGGCCATCGACGCAACTAATCTCGATGGCCCCTTACCTACAAACCTATATGCCTTATAAATAACGAGAGTCAGCATTGCCATTTTATACAAATTTATTCATAAAACGTTCCTAAAAACTGAAATGTTTTAAATAGATTTAAAAATAAGGTAATCCTTTCCTTTAGGAAACAACTGCTAAAACACGTCCAACAATATCGGGAGGGATGTCAAACAACGCGTTTTGACTTCGGTATCAACAATCCGAAAGCGGATTTTAAATTTTTTGTTTCAGTGAAAACTTATTCGCAAAAAAACCGAAAATGACCCAGGTCCGATCCCAAATAGGAGGCTTGATCCAAGGTATTTATGAGCAGAACACCTTTCTGCGTAGGCGGCTTTCGGCCGCGCTTCAAAAAATTAACCCTTAGCCGGTCCAACACCGGCTACGCGGTCCACGGTATTTCTGCGCAGAACACACTTCTGCACTTTTCGGTACACCCTAATCTGTGATTACAGCATACATGATTTACATATATGTAGACAGAATGTCTAAAATATTGTGCATACCGTTGGCAAGATAACAAACAACAATTAGAGGAAAACTTGAATTAAGCAGCTTGCAAAACTACACGCAGCTGCGCTGGCAATCAGAGTGAGTGGGTTCGATTCTTCACAAGAACCTCTGAAATAGCAAAACTATACGAATTAGTCTGACGAGAAATCGTGGCTGTTTTCGAAATAGTACTAAATAACTATAACTAAAGGAAACAACTACCAAAAATAGTTTTAAGTAAACTTGCTATAATAAGCGATATGTAAGCTTTTTCAGTTTTAGTTTATTTTAAAGTTTAAAGTAAACTTTCTATAACCTTCAAGAACAAACTGAGGACGAAAGAGCATAAATCATGGCTGCATCTTAACCAATTATCTCGAAAACTTACTGAACGAAGTATTTAAAATAACCGTTGATAAATAAAACTGTAAATAAAAGCCACAAAAATGTCTAATGATGGGCGGTCGCCCTTGTACTTACTTATTACAATCCTCTACGAAGGCAATGACCTTGCCGTTGGTGTAGGGGCTTAATCTTCTGGGCATACGGCACTTATCATTGTAGTGGAGCGGGCCGCGGCCTTCTTCTACATAATGATCTGGGCCGCATGCAAGCGACAACTAAGAGCTGCTATCTCCTAATTCAGGGTGTTATGTGGTGTTCATGCTGAATTTTAAATGCAGCATTTTGCATTTTCGGACATTGGTTTCGAAAAAGGGTTCACGGTGGCGCATTAAGTAAATGCACATTTAGCAAGTTCGAGTCATATGTTTTTTGTTTACAAAAATTGTTTGAGGTTATGAAAATTTGCAGCACGTTTGTAAAAATATACACACTTTTATTAAATCTTTCGATTAATTCCATTAGCAAACATCAGATTAACTTGTAGATGTTTCTATTTTAACAATATCACACAACACGCGCTAAATTACAAATTGAAAATCAGTATAAATTTGCTGAATGTTTACGTATGACAGAGAATAAGATAATGCAAAGCAAAATACCAATATTGCTACTCTTTTGAATTCGAATCGCGATTTTCTTTGAAGATTGCAGGGTTGATTTCAGCATTTATAATGCTAATGCAAAATTAAAGTTGCATTTAGGTGTCAAAATTTGTATGCTAAATGCGAAAATAAATGCTGCATTTTGGGCTAAAATCTAAAATGCGAGGTAAATGCAAAATGCAGGCTCAGAATGAATAGTACATTACGCGACACAGTGTCTCTGGTTTGCAGCCAGGAGGTTTAAAACACCGGCTGAATTAGAACGACGCTTTTCCAACACGTGGACGTCTTTGGAAATAACGATGGCCTTACCGCGACAAGGGACTCTGGGGCAGCGTACGAGCCAAATCCCCCCAACAGCCGGTGCTATCGTACCGGAATAACCTGGGTTTTACACCACCAAGGGCTGTTATATCGATGTGGTCCTGTTTAACTCGTAGTTAGGATAGAAAGAATCAATTTTTTAAGTAATTCTATACGACCGTACGTAACTGCTAAAACAAGTCGAAAAATATCGGGGAAAGGTATCAAAAGACGCGTGTTGAACTCGGTATAAATAATCCGAAAGCGGAAAATAAATGTTTTTTTGTAGTGCAAAGTTATTGGCAAAAAAACAGAAAATTACCCAAGTCCGATCCCAAACGCGCTACAAAAAAATTACTTTTAGCCGGTCCAACACCGGCTACGCGGTCCCCAGTATTTCCGCGCAGAACACAATTTTGCACTTTTCCGAACACCCTATATCTGTGTCTACAACAACCACCAAAAAATGACAGACAATTATAATCCAGACAGTATATAATCCAGTCGGCCGCCGTGGTGTGAAGGTAGTGTTGCCGGCCTACCACACCGAAGGTCTATGGTTCGAGCCCTGGTACAGGTAACATCAAAAGTGATTTGAAAAAAAGTTTTTCAAAACGGGGTCGCCCCTCGGCAGGGGTTTGGCAAACTCTCCGAGTGTATTTCTGCCATGACAGGCTTCTCAGCAAAAATTCGTCTCCTTTGTAGATGCCGTTCGGAGTCGGCAGAAAACTGTAGGTCCCACCAATTTGTACGGAAAATTCAAATCGGCACACCACAAATTGGAAGAGAAGCTTGGCGCAAAAATCTCTTAGGAGGTTTATGATGATATACCTGTTGTATATCACGCCATAGATAACAATAATCCGGAAGCGAATTTTCCAGTTTTTGTTTCAGTGAAGAGCTATTTGCCATCAAAGTTGATAATTTGCTGTCATTTTCATGTGGTTGTTGTAATCACAGATTAGGGTGGATCGAAAAGTGCAAAAAGTGTGTTCTGCGCAGAAATACTGTGGACCGCCTAAGGGTTATTTTTTTGAAGCGAGGCGGAAGGCCGATTACGCAGAAAAGTGTTCTGCACATACATAAATACCTTGGATCAAGCTCTCTATTTGGGATCGGACTTGGGATATTTTTGGGTTTTTTGCGAATAACTTTTCACTGAAACAAAAAATTGAAAATCTGCTTCCGGATTGTTGATATCGAAGTCAAAACGCGTTGTTTGATACCCCTCCCGATATTTTTGGACTTGTTTTAGCAGTTGTCTCCTAAAGGAACCTCAGAAAACAAAATTTTGTTTAAAGCCGAGGTAAATTTTAGCAAGAAGTCGAGGAAGAGTTTTTTTTTACAGGAATGGTACCCAATTTTTGGTAATTGTTTCCTTTAGGAGACAACTGCTAAAACACGACCGAAATAATCGGGAAAGGTATCAAAAGACGCGTTTTGACCTCAATAACAATAATCCGGAAGCGAATTTTCGAGTTTTTGTTTCAGTGAAGAGATATTTGCAATCAAAGTTGAAAGTTTTCTGTCATTTTCATGTGGTTGTTGTAATCACAGATTAGGGTGGACCGAAAAGTGCGAAAAGTGTGTTCTGCGCAGAAATACTGTGGACCGCGTAGCCGGTGTTGGACCGGCTAAGGGTTATTTTTTTGAAGCGCGGCCGAAGGCCGCCTACGCAGAAAGGTGTTCTGCACATAAATATCTTGGATGAAGCCCCCTATTTGGGATCGGACCTGGGTCATTTTTGGGTTTTTTGCGAATAACTTTTCACTGAAACAAAAAATTGAAAATCTGCTTCCGGATTGTTGATACCGAAGTCAAAACGCGTTGTTTGATACCTCTCCCGATATTTTTGGACGTGTTTTAGCAGTTGTCTCCTAAAGGAAACAATTACCCAATTTTTTTGTACTGAAGTCACTGGTATTGAGAACGTACGAACCCATCCTTATGTCAGTTTGAGCTGAAAAATTTATTTTTAGTGTGCTCTGGTAACTATCTCACAGGTACTTTTATTCGGACACATTTCGGACTTATTTGTTTTCACTGGGCGGCGCTAAAGTGATGAGTGAAAAATTCTCTAAATCAAGATTTGGCTTAAGTGCATACAATTTAACTAAATATATTAATTTCAAGACTTAATTGTAATAGCTAGTATTATAAAATTGCCAGGTTTAACACAGTGAAAATTTGTAAAAAAATGCAAACTTAAATAGTGCAATTTAATTAACATTAAACGTAAGCCTTGCGTATATGTATACTTCTATGTACACCTGTAGTAAAAAATTGTTGAAAGTTACAAGTGGCTTTTGTTCTTTTCCAACAGCGACTATTTTTATAATAAAAATATGTATGAGGACAAAGAGAATTTCTGTCGCTGTCTCTAAAAGAAAAGTTATTATATTTTTACAAAAAAACAGTTTGTGCAATATGCATGCATGAATATTTGTGAAATTTTTTTTGTATGTACTTGAAACTAAAATTGAATATGTAAAGCATTGAGGCTTACTACGTTTTGGAAACCATGTGTAAGAGGGTTATAATATGCCAGATGTGGGTGTGCCTTTCGTAAGAGGCAACTTAAATCCACATGGACCCCTATTTCAGAGGGAACTAAAGTCGCTACCTCGGCAGATGGGGCAAGGTGCTTGTATCGGAGCGTGCCGGATTAATAGCCAAAGGACTGTCAACTTATTTTCGGGATTGTTCCATTACATGAATGGCTGCGCCCACTAAGCAAGGCCAAATACTGCTACAATAGCAATATAATAATGGGTAATTCTATACGTCCGCACGAAACTGCTAAAATATATCCAAAAATATCGAGGAAGCTATCAAAATTTTGAACTCGGTATCAATTATCCGAAAGCGGTAAATGGTAATTCTATACGACCTCACGTAACTGCTAAAAGACGTCCAAAAATATCGGGAAGTGTGTCAAACGACGCGTTTCGACCTCGGTATCAATAATGAGGGAAATTGTTTACGGGAACTACCGAGTGCCCCTGCGGGTAAGGGGTTTGGAATATGCCCGAGGTAGGCATACCTCGTAAGAGGCGACTTATATGCACAAAGGTAATGACGTGCAACTCGATGGTTGATCTACGGATATGATACCTCTCACCTCTCATTACCGATCTTATCCTTCCTTACGGAAGGAGGGGTGACATAACCTAGAAGCTTTCACTGGTCATAAATCGCTACCACGACAGCCGAAGAGTACCCCAAGGGAGTACCAGAGCGTACCGCCCAAGGACTGTTAATTCGACAACACTCCCCAAAACCTTCGGGGAGTGTTTTTGTCGTTACCCCAACCAACCAACCGCTAATATTCATCCTAAAATAAGGATATGGGTATCAAAAGACGCGCTTGTTGTTGTTGTTGGTGTTGTTGTTAACATTGCTTCGCCCTGCCCAATGGGCTCGATCACTCTAAATTGCCATCAGGCTCTTTTAACGGAAGTCCGAGGTGTTAGAAGAGTGGGTTCGGCTGAACAGGAGAAGAGATGTATGGTATCATGAGGGGACATACCACATGCAGGGCATGTGTTTGGTATGTTGGGGTTCAGTCTGGATAAGTAAGAGTTTAACCTATTACAATATCCAGAGCGAAGTTGTGCTAATATGACTCTAGTCTCCCTCGGAGGTACACGCTCCTCTTCAGCCAATTCCGGTGGTTGAATATTAGTAACGGGATTTACAGGCCGAGATCTGAGAGATCTATCTACCGACTCGCAGTGGAGGTCATTTAGAACCCGTCTATGGTTCCGCAGATCAAACGGCAAAGAAACATGATGCCGGATCTCATCGTAATGCTTACGGAGATGTCTCCTTATGTCTCTGGGGGGCGGTGCTACATCCAAAAGATGTCGGTTTGGATGACTAGGTCTATGAGAGTTCAAAAGGAACTGTCTACTCAAGAGTTCCGCGTGCTCGTGAACATTGAGCAATTTTGCGCCTTTGTGGAGGTGAGACTCAGGTGACATAAGCAGGCATCCCGTAGCAGTTCTGATGGCGGTGTTTTGGTAGACTTGCAATTTCCTCCAGTTGGTGTCAGAAAGACTGGGCGACCATATAGGCGCAGCATAGTCAATAACCGGCCGGCCAATATCCTTATATGTAGCAAGCAATGTTTTTTTGTCTTTTCCCCAAGTACTGCCGGCCAGTGACTTGAGGATCTTATTGCGGCTCTGTACCTTTGAGGCTATTGCGGTGGCATGACTAGCGAAGGTGAGGCCGTTGTCAAATGTCACACCGAAGATTTTTGGGTGGTTGACAGCAGGTAGAGGTACTCCGTCTACGTGGACATTTAACTCTTGCCCCATCTGCGCATTCGATGTAGTAAACAGGGTCGCCGTCGATTTAGTCGGAGATGGGGTCAGATTACGCTCGGTGAAGAAGCTGGAAAGGTCATGGAGGTAACTGTTGATTCTAATACAGAGTTCATCAATGGAGGGACCCTTGCCCGAGGCCATTATCGTGCAGTCGTCAGCGTAGGAAACAATGGAGACTCCCTCTGGTGGGGGGGGGGGGGGGGGGGGAAGTCTCGAAATATAGAAATTAAAAAAAAAGGGGGGAGAGAACAGCTCCTTGCGGCACCCCTTGTTTTATTCTTCGTGGTCTAGATTTCTTGTTCCTAAATTTGACTGTTTCCTGTCGACCATTGAGGTCAAGTGCCACGAGAACCGTCCTATGGTTTGGTGGGTGTTGATTCAAACCATAATTTATCGTTGTAATGTCATTCAAAGCGGATGTCGTGCTATGAGATTTGCGGAAACCAAGCTGGTGATCGGCCAATTTCAGATTTGCATTGAAGTAAGGGAATGGTCTCCTGCGTACGTCTGTAGGAGTGAGTAAGGCGGCGCTCTGTATAGTCAGTAAAGCGGTCCCAGTCCGCTTTAGTGAAGTTGATGTATGTTAATTTATCAGTCGTTATGAAGTCGGTCGGTCTTTCAACAGAGAGTAAGATGGGTAGTTGGTCTGAGGCTTTGTCGTTACCACAACAGGCTAATGTAAGCATCGGTCGCCAGATGACAAAGTTAATTAGGCCCGCGCTCTTTATGGAGATGTCTGGCGAACTGTGGCAGTTACCTGCCACCCTAGTGGGGGCATCTCCATTGACTGTACAGAATACTGAGTTGTCTGTTTGGTCTGCAGTTGCAAGTTGGAGTGCCAGAGATCGTGATGCGCGTTGAAGTCGCCTACGATTAGACGGTTATCGCCCCTTAGCAACCCACTAATGTCGGGATGATAATCTCTAGGACAACACGTGGCAGGGGGAATATAGATGTTTATGATTTGCAGGTCGGCGTTGTTGTTGTTGTTGTTGTAGCGACTACTTAACCTGCCTAGGATGTCACCCCCCATCCAACACTGTCATCAGGCACTTCTAACGGAAGTCCAAGAAACCTCGCGGCTTCAACAGGGGTGGACCAGAGTGAAATTGGTGTGAAAAGAGTGGGCTCAGTTGAGCAGATGAACAGATGGTTAGTATCGTAGGGAGACACGCCGCATGCCGGGCAGACATTTGGCATGTCAAGGTTCAGTCTGGATAGGTAAGAGTTTACTCTGTTACAGTATCCAGAACGAAGTTGTCTCCCTGGGCAGTTCGCGTTCCTCGTCGGCAACAGGAGGTGCTTGTGCCTGTAGGACTACATTCACTGGACGAGACCCGACAAAGGCGTTTACCGACTCCGTGTGGATGAGGTTGAGGGCCCGCCGGTGCACCTTTGGATCAAACGGCGAGAAAATGTGGTGCCGGATCTCGTCATAGTGCTTACGGAGGTGACTCCTTATTCTCCTGGGAGGCGGATTTTAGTTGAGCAGGTTCCTGTTCGGGTGCTGCGGTTTATGGCAGTTGAACATGAATTGTCTGGTCAACATCTCGCAGTGCTCCTCGACATCGAGCATTTTTGCCTCATTATGCAGATGGTGCTCAGGAGACATAAGGAGGCACCCCGTGGCAGTTCTGAGTGCGGTGTTTTGGCAGGCCTGCAACCACCTCCAATGTGTGTCTGCTAACCCCGGCGACCATATTGGCGTCGCGTAGCTTAGAACCGGCTGGCCGATTGCCTTGTACGTTGCCAGTAACGTTTCTTTGTCTTTCCCCCAAGTACTGCCAGCTAGTGACTTGAGGATTTCGTTACGGCTTTGTACTATTGGTGGAAATCGCGGCTACATGAGCACCGTATTTGAACATGTTATCAAACGTGACCCCTAAGATTTTTGGGTGTGTGACAGTTGGAAGCTTAATGCCGTCGACGTAGACGTCTATTTCCATGTTCGCCTGCGCTGTCCACGTCGTAAATAAGGTGGCCGAGGATTTGGTAGGTGACAATGTCAGGTTCCGTGCAGCGAAGAAACTGGAAAGGGTTGGAAGATACGAATTAATTCGCGAGCAGAGCTCATCAACGGAGGGTCCAGTCGCCAGGATCGTGCAGTCATCGGCGTAGGAGACGATCGATATGTAATAATTAAACAGAAGCGGGGATAGGACACCACCCAGTGGCACCCCCTGCTTAATTATACGTGGTTTTGATCTTTCGCCTCTAAATTCCACCGATGACTGCCGGCCACTAAGATAGTTGGCGGTCCAACGCTTTAGACAGTGGGGAAGATTTGAATCTTCCAGGTCGTTAATGAGTTGTGCGTGATTAACAGTGTCAAAAGCTTTCGACAGATCAGGTCGGCGTCCCTGACCGGACTGCTATGCCTTGTCATTCTAAGGTAGAGTCTCTGGGGTCGACGTCAGGGGAAAATAGATTATATTGTACAGAGGGCTGTTATTTCGACTCTACCCTGTCTAACCTGTCACCTTTTTCACTAATATTGTCATCCTCCGTGCAGCAGGGCTGCTCAAAACCCTCCTTATCCGGGCTGGGGTCGAATCCAACCCGGGTCCAGGAGAATGGATCTGCTGCGTCTGCTGGAAGAAAATCTACGTTAAGCGTTCACACTCCGTCCAATGCAATTCTTGCAAAAGATGGTTGCACAAAACCAGTTGCTCCGGGCTAAATCCCTCCACACATAGGCCCCCTAGTTTCTACAAAACTTTCGTGGCCCCTTGCTGTTCACGCCCTCGGACGTCCCGTGGCCAACGACGATCTAGTATCGCACCGTCACAAGCTTCTGTAACAGTCTGCACGACTAATAGCACAAACAACGCCCAGCAAGTAGTGTGTAACACCCGCTGCCGCTCACGCCCACAGGCGCCAACACCTCACACAGCTGCTCACAGCTACTTTCTACGTAGCACCTCTGTTTCAGAAGTGAGCAATGCCGAGCGACAGCCTACCCCCCGCCCACTTTCAACTTCCCCTTCTTCTTCCAGCACTAGTACAAATGTAAGTCAAAGCCACCAGCTCCTGGTCCCTTACACCTTGTGCTCTGTTTGTCGGTTGAGATTATATACACCTGCGACATCAGTCAAATGCAACTCTTGCCTTGGCCTGTGTCACTTGCTTATATGTTCTCAACTTGGAAACAGGAACCTATGGACTGATACGTACGTTGCACCATGTTGTCGAGCTACGCAACCTACAACGTCAAGTGATTCGCCACCTTCTGGTGCTTCGGATCCCTCGACTTCTAGAGTGCGACGTAGTGTGCGACCCAGCCTGCTTCCACCAAGGCATACGCACCAGTCCCTGACTCCCAGCGTGAATATTTCTCCCCCTTCGCACTTTCGCGTCCTACAACTAAACTGCAACGGCCTAACTGGGAAAGTGAGTGAAATAGTGAACTTCATGAAGCGTCAGAACATCAAGATCGCTGCCATTCAGGAGACGAAGTTAAACGCCCGATCAAGTCTTCGGACTTGTGACGGCTATAACATCCACCGACGTGACCGAGAGAGGGGACTTGGGGGCGGACTCTCCTTCATCACCCACCAATCCGTGCAATATCGTACATTTGAGCCTGACGTCGACCTGAGGGACAACCTCCTGGAACGTCAAGGAATGGTTGTCCGGACAGGAGACGTCGACCTTGAAATTATAAACATTTATATACCTCCTGCGACCTGCTGTCCGAGAGATTACCACCCTGACATCAGTGCGTTACTCAGGGGCGATAACCGTGTAATTATCGGAGACTTCAACGCACACCACGATCTGTGGCACTCAAGCCTACAAGCCGATGGTAGGGGACAGGAATTGGCTGAACAAATAGACGATTCGACGTTTTGCACTGTGAACGGGGACGCCCCCACGAGAGTTGCGGCAAATTGTTCCAGTTCGCCAGACCTCACAATTGTCAGCGCAGGTCTCATAAACTGCGTTGAATGGCGACCAATGCTCACTCTTGCATCTGACCATCTGCCGATAGTCCTCTCAATCGATCGCCCCAATGACTTCGTCACTTCTGAGAAGCGCACCTTCACTAACTTCAACAAAGCTGACTGGGTTGGTTTTCTTGGTTTCACTGAGAGCACCTTCGCTGCTCTTCCCATCCCGTCTGATGTACGAGAAGGGGGAAAAGCGTTTCGCATGGTCATAGCTTCAGCCTCCAATCAATACATTCCGTCAGGCAGAATTAAGGAGATACGTCCGTACTTCCCCGCAGAGGCAGCGGCCCTGGCTAATGAACGTGACCACGTGCGACGCTTGAACCCTACGGATCCCCAAATTCAAGATCTCAATGCGGAGATCAGACGGCTAGTCGATCAACACAAACGCGCCAAATGGGAGGAGCACCTAAGGTCCTGCAACCTCTCTGCTGGTGTTGGCAAATTATGGTCCACTGTCAAATCCTTGTCTAATCCGACCAAACCTAACGACAAAATATCCATCACCTTTGGTGATAAGGTACAGTCGAAACCAAAGAGATGCGCGAGCGCTTTCTGCCGGCAATTCGTACTGCATCCTCCGGTTGACAAGGAAATCAGGCGCGCCATCAGGGAAGCGCACAAACGCAAAAACAACCAAGCGCCCATTGTCATCACCACCACAGAGGTTCGGGAGGCCATACGGAGGTCCAAAAATTCTAAATCCATTGGGCCAGACGGTATATCCATGCTGATGCTAAAACATCTCGGCGATGAGGGAGTAAGGTACCTAACAACCGTCTTCAATCTGTCCATGACAACCTTTGTCATTCCAGAAAGATGGAAACAGGCAAAGGTGGTGCCACTACTAAAGCCCGGCAAGCCGGCTAACGTGGGGGAGTCATATCGACCGATATCACTCCTCTCGCCAGTAGTGAAGACCTTGGAGGCGGTCTTGCTCCCTTATTATACCGCTAACCTGCGATTAGCCGAACATCAGCATGGTTTCCGCAAAATGCATAGCACTACCACCGCGCTAAACGCCATCACCACACAGATAGGTGACGGTCTCAACCAATCTCGCCCAAATGACAGGACCGTGCCACAGGGTGGTGTGTCCTATCCCCGCTTCTGTTTAATTACTACATATCGAGGCTCCCTTCCCCACCAGAAGGCGTCTCGATCGTCTCCTACGCCGATGACTGCACGATCCTGGCGACTGGACCCTCCGTTGATGAGCTCTGCTCGAGACTAAATTCATACCTTCCAACCCTTTCCAGTTTCTTCGCTGCACGGAACCTGACACTGTCACCGACCAAATCCTCGGCCACCCTATTCACGACGTGGACAGCGCAGGCGAACATGGAATTAAACGTCTACGTCGACGGCATCAAGCTTCCGACTGTCACACACCCCAAAATCTTAGGGGTCACGTTTGATAACATGTTCAAATACGGTGCTCATGTAGCCGCGATTGCCACCAAAGTACAAAGCCGTAACAAAATCCTCAAGTCACTAGCTGGCAGTACTTGGGGGAAAGACAAAGAAACGTTATTGGCAACGTACAAGGCAATCGGCCAGCCGGTTCTGAGCTACGCGACGCCAATATGGTCGCCGGGGTTAGCAGACACACATTGGAGGAGGTTGCAGGCCTGCCAAAACACCGCACTCAGAACCGCCACGGGGTGCCTCCTTATGTCTCCTGAGCATCACCTTCATAATGAGGCAAAAATGCTCAATGTCAAAGAGCATTGCGAGATGTTGTCCAGACAATTCCTGTTCAACTGCCATAATCAGCAGCATCCGAACAGGAACCTGCTCAACGAAAATCCGCCTCCCAGGAGAATAAGGAGTCACCTCCGTAAGCACTATGATGAGATCCGGCATCACATCTCCTCGCCGTTTGATCCAGAGGTGCACCGGCGGGCCCTCAACCTCATCCACACGGAGTCGGTAAACTCCTTTGTCAGGTCTCGTCCAGTGAATGTGGTCCTACAGGCACAAGCTCCACCTGTTGCCGCCGAGGAACGCGAACTGCCCAGGGAGACAAGAGTCACGCTGGCTCAACTTCGTTCTGGATATTGTAACAGACTAAACTCTTACTTATCCAGACCGAACCCCGACATGCCAAATGTCTGCCCGGCATGCGGCGTGTCTCCCCACGATACTAACCATCTGTTCCTCTGCTCAACCGAGCCCACTCTTCTAACTCCAATCTCACTCTGGTCCACCCCTGTTGAAGCCGCGAGGTTTCTTGGACTTCCGTTAGAAGAGCCTGATGACAATGTTGGTTGGGGGTGACACCCTGGACAGGTTAAGTAGTCGCTACAACAACAACAACAACAAGGCCACCTCCAAAACAGCTGGGACGGTCTTTTCGATGTACATTATACCCACCACAAGTTCGTAAGTCCGATCTTGTGTTCAGTATTGTCTCTTGTATCACGGCGATCTTGATTTGTGCGATTTCATAAAGTCAGTTATCTTCGCGATCTTTCCAGCTAATCTGCTGCAAAATTTTGAAGTATGTAGGAGGGAGGCGGGGGACATGTTAGGCGCGGGGGACGGATGCGTTTGCCTAGATGGGGGTAGGCTAAGGCCTAAACCATGGCGCAGTCTAGAGTTGACTGCGCCATGGCCGATGTTGTCTGGCGTGGAAGGCGGCTGTGTACTGTAAAAGGGGGCTATGAACGCATCCGTCCACAGATTACCGTTTGCGAGCCCAGAGCACATAAGGGTGTGACACAGTTCAAGGCAATTGTTGCACTTGACCGATGTCGCAGGCGTATATAATCTTTGCCGACAAACGGTGCACGTAGTGAAAGGTACTAGGAGGTGGTGTTCCTGACCCACGTGCAGGCTGGAGGAAGGGGGGGGCATTAGGGGCAGAGAAAGAGGGGACTGACGCTCGGCGATGCTCATATCTGACATATTCTGGAGGGGATAGGAGTGTTGAGCGGCCGTGTGAGATGGAGACGCTGGTGTGCGTGTGCGACAGTCGGGAGTGGGTGAGGCGGAAATACACTGAGCCACTATTGTGGCTACTGGAAGTAGGTAGAAGCGGTAAGGGAGTGCCAGAGCGGCTACCGCGGGACGTCCGCACACAGCCGCTTTTATCGTACCGGAATGACCCGGGTTTTTTTTACCCGGCCAAGGGCTGTTATTTCAGTGACACCCTGTCCAATCTGTCTCGTCCCACCCATAAATTGTCATCCTCGGAGCTAATCCTGGCAGCTGGGTTGCTCCGTTGTCTCTTGTTACGGGCTGGGGTCGAACCCAATCCTGGACCAAGTGATTGGATCTGCTGCGTTTGCTGGAAGAAAATTTATATTAAACGGTCGCATTCGGTACAATGCGCCATGAGGCACCATGTTGTACACGTCCAAGGACGTCCCGCGGTAGTCGCCGCTCTGGCACTTCCTTACCGCTTCTACCTACTTCCAATAGCCACAATAGTGGCTCAGTCTATTCCCGCCTCACCCACTCCCGACCGTCGCTCACGCACACCAGTGTCTCCATCTCACACGGCCGCTCAACACTCCTATCCCCTCCGAAATAGGTCAGACATGAGCATCGCCGAGCGTCAGTCCCCTCTTTCTCTGCCCCTAATGCCCCCCCTCCCCTGCTTCCAGCCTGCACGTGGGTCAGGAAGACCACCTCCTAGTACCTTTCACTACGTGCACCGTTTGTCGGCAAAGATTATATACGCCTGCGACATCGGTCAAGTGCAACAATTGCCTTGAACTGTGTCACACCCTTATGTGCTCTGGGCTCGCAAACGGTAACCTTTGCACGGATCCGTTCATAGCCCCCTGTTGCAGTACACAGCCCCCTTCCACGCCAGACAACATCGGCCATGGCGCTGTCAACTCTAGACTGCGACATAGTTTAGGCCTTAGCCTACCTCCACCTAGGCAAACGCATCCGTCCCTCACGCCTAGTATGTCCCCCGTCTCCCCTCCTACACACTTCAAAATTTTGCAGCTGAACTGTAACGGATTAGCTGGAAAGATCGCGGAGATAACTGACTTTATGCAGACGCACACCATCAAAATCGCCGCGATACAAGAGACAAAATTGAATACGACATCGGACTTACGAACTTGTGATGGGTATAATGTACATCGAAAAGGCCGTCCCAGCGGTCTTGGGGGTGGCCTTGCGTTCATTACACATCACTCTGTACAATATAATCTATTTTCCCCTGCCGTCGACCTCAGGGACTCTACCTTAGAATGCCAAGGCATAGCAGTCCGGTCAGGAGACGCCGACCTGCAAATCATAAACATCTATATTCCTCCTGTCACGTGTTGTCCTAGAGATTATCATCCCGACATTAGTGCGTTGCTAAGGGGCGATAACCCTCTAATCCCAGGCGACTTCAACGCGCATCACGATCTCTGGCACTCCAACTTGCCAGCAGACAGCAGAGGACACGCAATTGCAGACCAAATAGATAACTCAGCATTCTGTACAGTCAATGGAGATGCCCCCACCAGGGTGGCAGGTAACTGTCACAGTTCGCCAGACATCTCCATAACGAGCGCGGGCCTTATTAACTTTGTCATCTGCCGACCGATGCTTAAATTAGCTTCAGACCACCTACCCATCTGCCGACCGATGCTTAAATTAGCTTCAGACCACCTACCCATCTTACTCTCTGTTGAACGAGCGACCGACTTCATAACGAGATCTGGACGAGACACCGCTCCCTGCCGGCCTTAAGAGGTGGACCGCTAATTACCTCAATGGTCGACAGGCAACAGTCAAATTTAGGAACAAGAAATCTAGACCACGAAGAATAAAACAAGGGATGCCGCAAGGTGGTGTTCTCTCTCCCCTCTTGTTTAATTTCTATATTTCGAGACTTCTCCCCCCCCCCCCTGTGAATCCCGCTACTAATACTCCACCACCGGAATTGACTGAAGAGGAGCGTGTACTTCCGAGGGAGACTAGAGTCATACTAGCACAACTTCGCTCTGGATATTGTAATAGGTTAAACTCTTACTTATCCAGACTGAACCCTGACATGCCAAATGTCTACCTCAACTGAGCCTACTCTTCTAACACCAATTTCACTCTGGTCCAACCCTTTGGAAACTGCGCGTTTCCTCGGACTTCCGTTAGAAGAGCCTGATGACAATTTAGAGTGATCGAGCCCATTGGGCAGGGCGAAGCACTGTTAACAACAACAACATCGTGGGGAGACACGCCGCATGCCGGGCAGACATTTGGCATGTCAGGGTTCAGTCTGGATAGGTAAGAGCTTAGTCTGTTACAGTATCCAGAACGAAGTTGAGCCAGCGTGACTCTTGTCTCCCTGGGCAGTTCGCGTTCCTCGTCGGCAACAGGTGGCGCTTGTGCCTGTAGGACCGCATTCACTGGACGAGACCTGACAAAGGAGCTTACCGACTCCGTGTGGATGAGGTTGAGGGCCCGCCGGTGCACCTTTGGATCAAACGCCGAGAAAATGTGGTGCCGGATCTCATCATAGTGCTTACAGAGGTGACTCCTTATTCTCCTGGGAGGCGGATTTTCGTTGAGCAGGTTCCTGTTCGGGTGCTGCGGTTTATGGCAGTTGAACAGTAATTGTCTGGTCAACATCTCACAGTGCTCTTTGACATCGAGCATTTTTGCCTCATTATGAAGATGGTGCTCAGGAGACATAAGGAGTTCTAAGTGTGTGTCTGCTAACCCCGGCGACCATATTGGCGTCGCGTAGCTCAGAACCGGCTGGCCGATTGCCTTGTACGTTGCCAGTTACGTTTCTTTGTCTTTCCCCCAAGTACTGCCAGCTAGTGACTTGAGGATTTTGTTACGGCTTTGTACTTTGGTGGCAATCGCGGCTACATGAGCACCGTATTTGAACATGTTATCAAACGTGGCCCCTAAGATTTTGGGGTGTGTGACAGTCGGAAGCTTAATGCCGTCGACGTAGACGTCTAATTCCATGTTCGCCTGCGCTGTCCACGTCATAAATAAGGTGGCCGAGGATTTGGTCGGTGACAATGTCAGGTTCCGTGCAGCGAAGAAACTGGAAAGGGTTGGAAGGTAGGAATTAATTCTCAAGCAGAGCTCATCAACGGAGGATCCAGTCGCCAGGATCGTGCAGTCATCGGCGTACGAGACGATCGAGACGCCTTCTGGTGGGGAAGGGAGCCTCGATATGTAGTAATTAAACAGAAGCGGGGATAGGACACCACCCTGTGGCACCCCCTGCTTAATTATACGTGGTTTTAATCTTTCGCCTCTAAATTCAACCGATGACTGCCGGCCACTCAGATAGTTGGCGGTCCAACGCTTTAGACTGGGGGGAAGGTTTGAATCCTCCAGGTCGTTAATGAGTTGTGCATGATTAACAGTGTCAAAAGCTTTCGACAGATCAAGCGCAACTAGCACGGTCCTGTCATTTGGACGAGATTGGTTGAGACCGACACCTATCTGTGTGGTGATGGCGTTTAGCGCGGTGGTAGTGCTATGCATTTTGCGGAAACTAGGGGGCCTGTGTGTGGAGGGATTTAGCCCGGAGCACCTGGTTTTGTGCAACCATCTTTTACAAGAATTACATTGGACGGAGTGTGAACGCTTAACGTAAATCTTCTTCCAGCAGACGCAGCAGATCCATTCTCCTGGACCCGGGTTGTATTCGACCCCAGCCCGGAGCAGGAGAGTTTTGAGCAGCCCTGCTGCAAGGAGCTGCTCGGAGGATGACAATATTAGGGGAAAAGGTGACAGGTTAGACAGGGTAGTGTCGAAATAACAGCCCTTGGTCGGATGTAAAAATCCGAGTCATTCCGGTACGTAGAACCGGCTGTTGTGGGAATGTCCCATGGCAGTTCTGAGTGCGTTGTTTTGAGAGGCCTGCATCCTCGTCCAATGTGTGTCTGCTAGCCCCGGCGAACATTCCCACAACAGCCGGTTCTGTCGCACCGGAATGACCCGGGTTTTCTCACCCGGCCAAGGGCTGTTATTTCAGTGTAACCCTGTCCAATCTGTCCCGTCCCACCCTTAAATTGTCGTCCTCGCAGCAAACCCTTGCAGCTGGGTTGCTCCATTGTCTCTTGTTACGGGCTGGGGTCGAACCCAACCTTGGACCAAGAGACTGGATCTGCTGCGTTTGCTGGAAGAAAATTTATATTAAACGGTCGTATTCGGTACAATGCGCCAAGTGTAAGAGATGGTTACATAAATCTGGATGATCAGGGCTTAACCCTGCCATCCACAGACCCCGTACTTTCTTTAGTACTTTTGAGGCACCTTGCTGTACACGTCCTAGGACGTCCCGCCGTAGCCGCCGCTCTGGCACTCCCTTACCGCCTCTAACTACTTCCAATAGTCACAATAGTGGCTCAGTCTACACGACTGGCAGCACCGCTGCCATCCCTGCCTCACCCACTCCCGACTGTCGCTCACGCACACCAGCGTCTCCATCTCACACGGCCGCTCAACACTCCTATCCCCCCCCGGAATAGGTCAGATATGAGCATCGCCGAGCGTCAGTCCCCTCTGTCTCTGCCCCTAATGCCCCCCTGCTTCCAGCCTGCACGTGGGTCAGGAACACCACCTCCTAGTACCTTGCACTACGTGCACCGTTTGTCGGCAAAGATTGTATACGCCTGCGACATCGGTCAAGTGCAACAATTGCCTTGGCCTGTGTCACACCCTTATGTGCTCTGGGCTCGCAAACGGACAACATCGGCCATGGCGCTGTCAACTCTAGACTGCGACATAGTTTAGGCCTTAGCCTACCTCCACCTAGGCAAACGCATCCGCCCCTTACGCCTAGTATGTCCCCCGTCTCCCCTCCTACACACTTCAAAATTCTGCAGCTGAACTGTAACGGATTAGCTGGAAAGATCGCGGTCACGTGTTGTCCTAGAGATTATCATCCCGACATTAGTGCGTTGCTAAGGGGCGATAACCGCCTAATCCTAGGCGACTTCAACGCACATCACGATCTCTGGCACTCCAACTTGCCAGCAGACAGTAGAGGACAGGCAATTGCAGACCAAATAGATAACTCAGCATTCTGTACAGTCAATGGAGATGCCCCCACCAGGGTGGCAGGTAACTGTCACAGTTCGCCAGACATCTCCATAACGAGCGCAGGCCTTATTAACTTTGTCATCTGGCGACCGATGCTTACATTAGCTTCAGACCACCTACCCATCTTACTCTCTGTTGACCGATCGACTTCATAACGACTGATAAAATAACATACATCAACTTCACCAAAGCGGACTGGGACCGCTTTACTGAATATACAGAGCGCTCCTTCGCTGCCTTACCCACTCCAACGGACGTACGCAAAGGCGAAAGAGAGTTTCGCAAGATCATCGATTCAGCCTCATGCCGCTTTATTCCTGCTGGCAGAATACCAGAAATTCGTCCGAATTTCCCGGCAGAAGCTGCGGCGATGGCAAGAGAACGTGACCAAGTGAGACTTATCAATCCCGCAGATCCCAGAATAAAAGATCTCAATGCGGAAATCCGTAGGATTGTCAACGAACACAAGCTGACTAAGTGGAAACAACACCTTGAGACATGCAACGTCTCCGGCAGAGTCGGCAAACTATGGTCGACTGTCAAGGCCCTATCCAATCCGACCAAACACAAAGACAAGGTCGCCATTGCCTTCAGCGACAGTGTCAAATCAGACGCCTTCTAGAGTGCGACGTAGTGTGCGACCCAGCCTGCTTCCACCAAGGCATACGCACCAGTCCCTGACTCCCAGCGTGAATATTTCTCCCCCTTCGCACTTTCGCGTCCTACAACTAAACTGCAACGGCCTAACTGGGAAAGTGAGTGAAATAATGAACTTAATGAAGCGTCAGAACATCAAGATCGCTGCCATTCAGGAGACGAAGTTAAACGCCCGATCAAGTCTTCGGACTTGTGACGGCTATAACATCCGCCGACGCGACCGAGAGAGGGGACTTGGGGGCGGACTCGCCTTCATCACCCACCAATCCGTGCAATATCGTACATTTGAGCCTGACGTCGACCCGAGGGACAACCTCCTGGAACGTCAAGGAATGGTTGTCCGGACAGGAGACGTCGACCTTGAAATTATAAACATTTATATACCTCCTGCCACCTGCTGTCCGAGAGATTACCACCCTGACATCAGTGCGTTACTCAGGGGCGATAACCGTGTAATTATCGGAGACTTCAACGCACACCACGATCTGTGGCACTCAAGCCTACAAGCCGATGGTAGGGGACAGGAATTGGCTGAACAAATAGACGATTCGACGTTTTGCACTGTGAACGGGGACGCCCCCACGAGAGTTGCGGCAAATTGTTCCAGTTCGCCAGACCTCACAATTGTCAGCGCAGGTCTCATAAACTGCGTTGAATGGCGACCAATGCTCACTCTTGCATCTGACCATCTGCCGATAGTCCTCTCAATCGATCGCCCCAATGGCTTCGTCACTTCTGAGAAGCGCACCTTCACTAACTTCAACAAAGCTGACTGGGTTGGTTTTCTTGGTTTCACTGAGACCACCTTCGCTGCTCTTCCCATCCCGTCTGATGTACGAGAAGGGGAAAAAGCGTTTCGCATGGTCATAGCTTCAGCCTCCAATCAATACATTCCGTCAGGTAGAATTAAGGAGATACGTCCGTACTTCCCCGCAGAGGCAGCGGCCCTGGCTAATGAACGTGACCACGTGCGACGCTTGAACCCTACGGATCCCCAAATTCAAGATCTCAATGCGGAGATCAGACGGCTAGTCGATCAACACAAACGCGCCAAATGGGAGGAGCACCTAAGGTCCTGCAACCTCTCTGCTGGTGTTGGCAAATTATGGTCCACTGTCAAATCCTTGTCTAATCCGACCAAACCTAACGACAAAATATCCATCACCTTTGGTGATAAGGTACAGTCGAAACCAAAGAGATGCGCGAGCGCTTTCTGCCGGCAATTCGTACTGCATCCTCCGGTTGACAAGGAAATCAGGCGCGCCATCAGGGAAGCGCACAAACGCAAAAACAACCAAGCGCCCATTGTCATCACCACCACAGAGGTTCAGGAGGCCATACGGAGGTCCAAAAATTCTAAATCCATTGGGCCAGACGGTATATCCATGCTGATGCTAAAACATCTCGGCGATGAGGGAGTAAGGTACCTAACAACCGTCTTCAATCTGTCCATGACCACCTTTGTCATTCCAGAAAGATGGAAACAGGCAAAGGTGGTGCCACTACTAAAGCCCGGCAAGCCGGCTAACGTGGGGGAGTCATATCGACCGATATCACTCCTCTCGCCAGTAGTGAAGACCTTGGAGGCGGTCTTGCTCCCTTATTATACCGCAAACCTGCGATTAGCCGAACATCAGCATGGTTTCCGCAAAATGCATAGCACTACCACCGCGCTAAACGCCATCACCACACAGATAGGTGACGGTCTCAACCAATCTCGCCCAAATGACAGGACCGTGCTAGTTGCGCTTGATCTGTCGAAAGCTTTCGACACTGTTAATCACGCACAACTCATTAACGACCTGGAAGATTCAAACCTTCCCCCCTGTCTAAAGCGTTGGACCGCCAACTATCTGAGTGGCCGGCAGTCATCGGTTGAATTTAGAGGCGAAAGATCAAAACCACGTATAATTAAGCAGGGGGTGCCACAGGGTGGTGTCCTATCCCCGCTTCTGTTTAATTACTACATATCGAGGCTCCCTTCCCCACCAGAAGGCGTCTCGATCGTCTCCTACGCCGATGACTGCACGATCCTGGCGACTGGACCCTCCGTTGATGAGCTCTGCTCGAGACTAAATTCATACCTTCCAACCCTTTCCAGTTTCTTCGCTGCACGGAACCTGACACTGTCACCGACCAAATCCTCGGCCACCCTATTTACGACGTGGACAGCGCAGGCGAACATGGAATTAAACGTCTACGTCGACGGCATCAAGCTTCCGACTGTCACACACCCCAAAATCTTAGGGGTCACGTTTGATAACATGTTCAAATACGGTGCTCATGTAGCCGCGATTGCCACCAAAGTACAAAGCCGTAACAAAATCCTCAAGTCACTAGCTGGCAGTACTTGGGGGAAAGACAAAGAAACGTTACTGGCAACGTACAAGGCAATCGGCCAGCCGGTTCTGAGCTACGCGACGCCAATATGGTCGCCGGGGTTAGCAGACACACATTGGAGGAGGTTGCAGGCCTGCCAAAACACCGCACTCAGAACCGCCACGGGGTGCCTCCTTATGTCTCCTGAGCATCACCTTCATAATGAGGCAAAAATGCTCAATGTCAAAGAGCATTGCGAGATGTTGTCCAGACAATTCCTGTTCAACTGCCATAATCAGCAGCATCCGAACAGGAACCTGCTCAACGAAAATCCGCCTCCCAGGAGAATAAGGAGTCACCTCCGTAAGCACTATGATGAGATCCGGCATCACATCTCCTCGCCGTTTGATCCAGAGGTGCACCGGCGGGCCCTCAACCTCATCCACACGGAGTCGGTAAACTCCTTTGTCAGGTCTCGTCCAGTGAATGTGGTCCTACAGGCACAAGCTCCACCTGTTGCCGCCGAGGAACGCGAACTGCCCAGGGAGACAAGAGTCACGCTGGCTCAACTTCGTTCTGGATATTGTAACAGACTAAACTCTTACTTATCCAGACTGAACCCCGACATGCCAAATGTCTGCCCGGCATGCGGCGTGTCTCCCCACGATACTAACCATCTGTTCCTCTGCTCAACCGAGCCCACTCTTCTAACTCCAATCTCACTCTGGTCCACCCCTCTTGAAGCCGCGAGGTTTCTTGGACTTCCGTTAGAAGAGCCTGATGACAATGTTGGTGGGGGGTGACACCCTGGACAGGTTAAGTAGTCGCTACAACAACAACAACAACGCCAGGAAATGCGCGAGCTCTTTTTGCCGGCTGCTTATAATGCATCCACCTGCGGATAGGACTAAGAGAAGAGCCTTCCGACGTGCGCGCAAACACAAACACTCTACTGCGCCCATTGCCGTCTCAGCCGCAGAGGTTAAGGAAGCCATAATGAAGGCCAAACCCTCAAAATCCATCGGACCCGACGGAATTGCCATGAAGATGATCAAACACCTTGGCCATGAAGGACAGAATTATTTAGCGGCTCTCTTCAATCTCTCTCTAACTACCTTCGTTATACCTGAGATATGGAAACAAGCGATTGTAGTTCCCCTATTAAAACCAGGGAAGCCGGCGAACCTAGGAGAGTCCTATCGTCCGATATCCCTCCTTTCGCCGGTAGCGAAATTGCTAGAGTCCATTCTGCTTCCTTACTTCGTTACAAATCTAAAATTGGCCGATTATCAACATGGTTTTCGCAAAAATCACAGCACGACATCCGCTTTGAACGCCATTACAACGCAGATTAACAACGGTTTGAATCAAAATCCACCAAACCATAGGACGGTTCTCGTGGCACTTGATCTGTCCAATGCATTCGACACGGTCAATCACGCCACTCTCCTCCGAGACCTGGATGAGACACCGCTCCCTGCCGGCCTTAAGAGGTGGACCGCTAATTACCTCAATGGTCGACAGGCAACAGTCAAATTTAGGAACAAGAAATCTAAACCACGAAGAATAAAACAAGGGGTGCCGCAAGGTGGTGTTCTCTCTCCCCTCTTGTTTAATTTCTATATTTTGAGTCTTCCCCCCCACCAGAGGGAGTCTCCATTGTTTCCTACGCTGACGACTGCACGATAATGGCCTCGGGCAAGGGTGCCTCCATTGATGAACTCTGTATAAGAATCAACAGTTACCTCCATGAGCTTTTAAGCTTCTTCACCGAGCGTAATCTGACCCTGTCTCCGACTAAATCTACGGCGACCCTGTTTACTACATGGAATGCGCAGATGGGGCAAGAGTTAAATGTCCACGTAGATGGAGTACCTCTACCTACTGTCAACCACCCAAAAATCTTGGGCGTGACATTTGACAACGGCCTCACCTTCGCTGGGCATGCCACCGCAATAGCCTCAAAGGTACAGAGCCGCAATAAGATCCTCAAGTCACTGGCCGGCAGTACTTGGGGAAAAGACAAAGAAACATTGCTTGCTACATATAAGGCTATTGGCCGGCCGGTTATTGACTATGCTGCGCCTATATGGTCGCCCAACCTTTCTGACACCAATTGGAGGAAATTGCAAGTCTGCCAAAACACCGCCATCAGAACCGCTACGGGATGCCTGCTTATGTCATCTGAGTCTCACCTCCATCAAGAGGCGAAATTGCTCAATGTTCAAGAGCACGCGGAACTCTTGAGTAGACAGTTCCTTCTGAACTGTCACAAACCTAGTCATCCAAACCAACATCTTTTGGATGTAGCACCGCCCCCCAGAGACATAAGGAGACATCTCCGTAAGCATTACGATGAGATCCGGCATCATATCTCTTTGCCGTTTGATCTGCGGAACCATAGACGGGCTCTAAATGACCTCCACACTGAGTCGGTAGACAGATCCCTCAGATCTCGGCCTGTGAATCCCGTTATTAAAACTCAACCACCTGAATTGGCTGAAGAGGAGCGTGTACTTCCGAGGGAGACTAGAGTCATACTAGCACAACTTCGCTCTGGATATTGCAATAGGTTAAACTCTTACTTATGCAGACTGAACCCCAACATACCAAATACATGCCCTGCATGTGGTATGACCCCTCATGATACCATACATCTCTTTTCCTGTTCAGTTGAACCCACTCTTCTAACACCCACATCACTCTGGTCCAACCCTGTGGAAACTGCGCATTTCCTCGGACTTCCGTTAGAAGAGCCTGATGACAATTTAGAGTGGTCGAGCCCATTGGGCAGGGCGAAGCACTGTTAACAACAACAACATATAGGCGTCGCGTAGCTCAGAACTGGCTGGCCGATTGCCTTGTAAGTTGCCAGTAACATTTCTTTATCTTTCCCCCAAGTACTGCCAGCTAGTGAATTGAGGATTTTGTTGCGGCTTTATACTTTGGTGGCAATCGCGGAAACATGAGCACCGTAGTTGAACAAGTGATCGAAAGGGAAAGGTGACAAGTTAGACAGGGTTCTATCGCACCGGAATGACCCGGGTTTTTTTACCCGGCCAAGGGCTGTTATTTCAGTGTAACCCTGTCCAATCTGTCCCGTCCCACCCATAAATTGTCATCCTCGGAGCTAATCCTGGCAGCTGGGTTGCTCCATTGTCTCTTGTTACGGGCTGGGGTCGAACCCAATCCTGGACCAAGAGATTGGATCTGCTGCGTTTGCTGGAAGAAAATTTATATTAAACGGTCGCATTCGGTACAATGCGCCAAGTGTAAGAGATGGTTACATAAATCTGGATGCTCAGGGCTTAACCCTGCCATTCACAGACCCCGTACTTTCTTTAGTACTTTTCAGGCACCATATTGTACACGTCCAAGGACGTCCCGCGGAAGTCGCCGCTCTGGCACTCCCTTATCGCTTCTACCTACTTCCAATAGCCACAATAGTGGCTCAGTCTATTCCCGCCTCACCCACTCCCGACTGTCGCTCACGCACACCAGCGTCTCCATCTCACACGGCCGCTCAACACTCCTATCCCCTCCGAAATAGGTCAGACATGAGCATCGCCGAGCGTCAGTCCCCTCTTTCTCTGCCCCTAATGCCCCCACCCCCCTGCTTCCAGCCTGCAGGTGCGTCAGGAACACCATCTCCTAGTACCTTTCACTACGTGCACCGTTTGTCGGCAAAGATTATATACGCCTGCGACATCGTGCAAGTGCAACCATTGCCTTGGCCTGTGTCACACTCTTATGTGCTCTGGGCTCGCAAACGGACAACATCGGCCATGGCGCTGTCAACTCTAGACTGCGACATAGTTTAGGCCTTAGCCTACCTCCACCTAGGCAAACGCATCCGCCCCTCACGCCTAGTATGTCCCCCGTCTCCCCTCCTACACACTTCAAAATTTTGCAGCTGAACTGTAACGGATTAGCTGGAAATATCGCGGAGATAACTGACTTTATGAAGACGCACAACATCAAAATCGCCGCGATACAAGAGACAAAATTGAACACAAGATCGGACTTACGAACTTGTGGTGGGTATAATGTACATCGAAAAGACCGTCCCAGCGGTCTTGGGGGTGGCCTTGCGTTCATTACACATCACTCTGTACAATATAATCTATTTTCCCCTGACGTCGACCCCAGGGACTTCCTCCTGCCACGTGTTGTCCTAGAGATTATCATCCCGACATTAGTGGGTTGCTAAGGGGCGATAACCGTCTAATCCTAGGCGACTTCAACGCGCATCACGATCTCTGGCACTTCAACTTGCCAGCAGACAGCAGAGGACACGCAATTGCAGACCAAATAGACAACTCAGCATTCTGTACAGTCAATGGAGATGCCCCCACCAGAGTGGCAGGTAACAGCCACAGTTCGCCACACATCTCCATAACGAGCGCAGGCCTAATTAACTTTGTCATCTGGCGACCGATGCTTACATTAGCCTCAGACCACCTACCCATCTTACTCTCTGTTGAACGACCGACCGACTTCATAACGACTGATATATTAACGTTAGAAGAGCCTGATGACAATTTAGAGTGATCGAGCCCATTGGCAGGGCGAAGCCCTGTTAACAACAACAACATCATGTACGACGCTTAGACAAAATATCCATCCAGTCGAAACCGAAGAGATGCGCGAGCGCTTTCTAAAGCCTGGCAAGCCAGCTAACGAGGAAGAGTCCTATCGACCGACATCGCTCCTCTCGCGAGTAGTGAAGACCTTGGAGACAGTACTGATGTTGTTGTTGTAACGACAAAAACACTCCCCGAAGGTTTTGGGGAGTGCTGTCGAACTGACAGTCCTTGGCCGGATATGAATCCGGTGCGCCCCGGTACTTCCTTACGGTAATGCCCGACTGTCGTGGTAGCGTGCCAGTGGAACCTTCTAGGTCATGTCACCCCTCCTTCCGTAAATCAACCATCGAGTTGCACGTCATTACCTTTGTGCATATTAGTCGCCTCTTACAACCTCCCCTTCTTCAGTGGTGGTCCGGATCCCTCGTCTTCTAGATTGCGACGCAGTGCGCGACCCAGCCTGGTTTCACTCGAACTAGACTTCCCTACTTATTTTGTCGAAGCCTCCTCCACAAGATGGAAAACATGATCATCAACATTGATTCCTTCCGCTTCCATAGCCTAATAATCGCGACTGTAGCTCGGTTCAACACTTGCAAATAAACTGATCAACGTACATTGCTTGGTCACTGCCTTTTGTAGTCCAACAATGTGCTACCCAACGCAACCAGAAGTTTCTGGGTTGTTCCCTCTTCGTGTTCTCGAAGTGTCGGTGTTATGTATCGACATCTCTCTGCCTCGCATTCGCAAACACTCGCGCCATCTCTCTTTATCTTGCTAGCATGCATAAGCGTAGACATCGTTATCTCTGTTGTGTTATACTAGGGATGGTACATACTTGGGAATATTCTCCACAATATACATAGCTTTACTATTAAGATATTTGGGTTAACATTTCTGAAACGGATCACTTAAAATTGAGAAAATGCATTTTGAATCAATAATGTTTGGGGGCTATTGACAATACAAACAAATGCCTATCTTTGATTTTTAGTAAACAAATTTGTATCCTGTTTGCCATTTGAAAATTTTTGTCATTTTTATATCAAAGTTCAATAACTTCAAATGCCAATATTTTCGTTTCCAAAAATTCTTCAATAGCACATTTTTTATTTCTTTAAAATTAAATTTTATATATCGCGTTTGATGGAAGAAGATTTACGTCAAACGTTCACACTCCAACCCATATAATACATGTAAAAGATGGTTGCACAAAACTAGGTGCTCCGGGCTAAATCCCTCCACACATAGGTCCCCTAGTTTCTACAAAACTTTTGTGACCCCTAGGACGTCCCGTGGCCAACGTCGATCCAGTGTCGCACCGCCACAAATTCCAGATACAGTCTCCACGACTAACAGCACTGTTGTTGTTGTGGTAAGGACAAAAACACTCCCCGAAGGTGTAATGTACGAGGGGGAAAGGAAGCAACTAAGTTTGAAATAACGGAAGGAAGAGGTTGGCTCAGCCTGGTGGCCAAGTTAAAGAATCTAGCCGTGAGGAGTAGGTCTATCGGGACCCGTCTAGTGACTAGCAAACAGTGGTTGGGGGGTTCGCGACCTTTCCTCACTATTGCTTAACATTACCTTTTATTATTGCAGAGTCCCTATTTATTTATTGAATTACAAAAAAAATTTATACGCGAAAAGTTGCATCAGCGATATTCATATGTACTTATGTATGTGTAAAAGGAATAATAAAAAATAAAAAGAAACGTCATGGAGAAGGGCCTACTGCAGTTAACTCTGAGATAGTGACTCCACTCGACTCTCATCGCAAAATAGACACTTTGATGTAGTTGTGCCTTTCTTCTCTACCCGCTTTTCCATGACCTGTCGTTGAGCTATACGATTAGGACAGGTCCATTCTACTAATGAACGACTTACCCAATTACTTCATTACCACCATTTAAAAAAGGGATTAACACTGCATTATGTCAAATTCAAAATTTCACATTTTTATTAATAACAAAAATCAAAACAAACTTATAAATATGTCAGTTAATGAAATTTTTGGTAACGATAAGTAATTTACATGACATCACATAATTATTAATAGATTCTATTCACGTTAAAATTTTCTGTAGATCAAAATCAATCTAAATGTTAAAGAACGAGCTGTATACCTGGGTAAATACGTATATACACCCCTGCTTACTTACATTCTGCTACTAGCAGATCAGCAGCAATAATTAAAAAAAATGTAAAGTCAATATTGCTGGCGTGTGTGTCTAAACATGTTATCTTTATTCAACTAGTCGGCTAACTTTGCAACATCGAGCGCGACTCTCGTAGCTATCCGTTATGCATGTCAAACTTTATTTACGAACACGAGCTAAAACCTGTTAACTACCTTACTGTCCCTGAGCGCGACTGATGGTAACAGACGAACATTATGTTAACCACTTTTCTTTTTTGCTGTTACATTAGAGCGTTCCCAAATTCTAGAAATTTTTCTAAATTTGTTACCTTCGGAAATTAATTTTGTAATTGCGGGCAATTTTACATTTAAAATTTTCCGTTTGATAGATATACATATGCACTCAAGTGAAGCTCCTCATAAGATTGGTTTCACATTTTCTTAAATTCTCTTATGCTTTACTTTGCGTTTTATTTTTTTTTGTTATGGTATTAAAATTTTGTTTTAATGAAAACCTATGTATGTAAATATTCTACCTACACCAAATGAGAAGATTTGCTAACTATTTCTTTCAATTTTGGTTTTTTTTTTGTTTCTTATCAATAAACTTTAATTATTTTTTTCACAACTCCCTTTCATAGGTATACACAGATTTTCCTGTTTTTTTTTTTTTTTGTGAAAGTGGTGTGAAAAGTACAGTGCTCTAATTTAGCACTCAGTAGATCTGTAGGTGATTTCGATAATTTTCAGCAATCCGAAGTTTTGGGGTCTTTAAATGGGTGCTTAGCTTTAGGCTCTGGGAGTTTCCTCTTATATTTCCAGTATCCAAATCTCAATTTGACTGCTCCATCCGATGGCTGAATCCAAAAAGAACGATAACAGCACATCGGAAGTTAGACGAGAGTTGAGAGCAAAGAAATCAATCATATGATTTCCGCTCCGAATTACACGTCTCAGAACTATTCCTAGCCTACACTGAAAAAAAAAATGCTACTATCTGGTACTTGAGAAAGCTAACTGGTTACATCCCTGAATGAACAGTTAGTATTAAAGACATTACGGGTATTAAAAGTGGATTTGGCGGTTTCAAAAAATTGATCACTACAAACGGGGTAATTAGGGCTCTCTAAACTGACGAATTAACCCGAACTTCGCTTCTATGTTCGAATATCCTTTGCACGAAAGGTCCCTGTTAAGTTTCCTTGCAAGTCTTCGAGGATATAATAACTATTTCCCAATCTTTCCCTGACTCTGGCCTTCAAGAATGTGCGACGAAGTTTGGCATTAAAATTCTTTTCAAAATTGCTTTGAGCAAATATACTTTCGCTTATATACTTCCTGTCCAACTCTGAAAGACACAGGTCTGGCTCGCAGGTTATACTGTCGGGCATTTTCTTCATACGCTTTCCTCGCATTGCTTTTCAGATTGTCTCGCATTAAACAAAGCTCGTCTTCTCGTCTTAGGCGCATGCATGGCTCGTTCAGGACTTCTAGTTTTCTGTAAATTTCATATGACGATCCATGAGTAATCATATCTAATCCAAACAGACCACGATACGGAGAACATTTGAGGGATTGGTGAACAGAATTACGTAGTGCGCAACTGATGGCAGTTATGTTGGTGTCCCACTCCCTGTGATCATCATTTAAGTAAGCTCTGATGGCCGCGATTATGGACCGATTCACTCGTTCTGAAGCATTCGATTGGGGGGAATACAGGGCGGTGAAGGTCTGTTTAATTCCATGTTGAGTCAAAAAGGCTCGAAAATCATTTGCTTTAAACTGTGACCCATTGTCACTCACAATGGTTTCTGGAACTCCATATATATGAAAGATACCTTTTTGTAGAAACTCCATAATGACTTTTGTAGTAAATTTTTTTAAAGGACATAACCAATGGAATTTAGACATATGGTCCAATACGATTAGTAAGCCGATGTGTCCTGTCTTACTTCGGGGATATGGCCCTAACAAGTCGACGTAGAGTCGCTGAAATGGTCGGTCTGTTGTTGTTAGTGCTCCCATCGGTGGCCGTAAAACCATGTTTGGAGATTTGGTAGTCTTACAAATTTCGCAGTTTCCTACGTAATTTTTTACATCTTCGACTAATCCTGGCCAATAAAACTTCCTCTTAATCAACTCTATTGTTTTGTGCACGCCGCCGTGAGCCGATATGACATCATCATGTGCTCGTGTCAAAATCCCTTGGCGTAACTCATAAGGAATCCACAGCTTCCACGTATTATCCTCCTGACTTGTACCATCTGCATGCTCGGTACGAATGTATACATATCTGTCTACGACCTTTACGTCTGGGAATTTCTCCTGATTTTCGGTTATTTTACCTTTCAATGCTTCATACTCGGTGCTTAAAAAATGAGGCGAACTAAGGTCAATTTCGGGTTCACTTGCTATCTGATTAACTTCCCCACAATGCATTCGGGATAACGCGTCCGGAACGACGTTTTCTTTACCCTTTCTGTGGCTTATTGTAAATTTATAGCTTTGTAATTTGAGAACCCATCGAGCCAATCTCCCCCTTAGTTTGGGTTGGCGCATTAGCCAGAGTGGTCCGTGATAACCTCAAATTCCTGCATTTCTAGGTAACATCGGAAGCGCTCTATGGCTTCAATAGCAGCTAAACACTCGCGTTCTGTAACGCTATAATTGCTTTGGGCGGAATTTAATTTCTTCGACATAAATGCCATGGGACACTCCTCTCCTTTATCGTTCAACTGCACTAAAACCGCTCCTATGCCATAATCACTAGCATCACAGTGAACATAAAATTTCTTAGAAAAGTCTGGATTTTGCAAAACCGGTGCCGTTGTTAGCTTGACTTTTATTGCTTGGAATGCAGCCTGTGCTTCTTCCGTCCATTCGAATTTCTTTTTTGTAGAAAGGTCTTCCGTGATTGGAAAAGTGATATCAGAGAAGTTTTCGATAACGATACCACCCCGCCAAACCTAGGAAACCGCGGACTTGCAACAAAACTGACTCTTCTCGACATTGATAGTCAAGTTGGCCTTGCGGAATTGTTCAGCTATCCTAACCAGAACTGATATTTTAGGTCGACAGGTCGACAGGTATGATTTCGTCCATAAGACGACACATCGTTTGAGCCGCATTGCACAGGCCAAACGGCATTACCTTAAATTGATACAGAGGACGCCCAGGTATCGTAAACGCTGTAATTTCTTTTGCTAGCTCTGTCAGTGGTATCTGCCAGTAAGCATCCTTTAGGTCAATTTTTGAAATGATGTTTGCCTGTGGCAGGCGCGCAAATATGCCTTGTATAGATGGGAGGGGGTACGCATCTTTTTTGGTAACCGCGTTTACTCTCCTCGCATCCAGACAAAGTCGAATTTTATTAGGCTTTATAACCATACGCATAGGTGAGCTCCATGCGCTTCTAGAAATCTCTATTACTCCTAAACTTAGCATCCGATCTACCTCCTTATACATCAGTTTTTCCACTGCCGGTGACACTGGATAAAACCGTTGCTTGACCGGTTTAGCATTGCTGACATCAATATCGTGATTCAGCAGACTTGTCCTACCTAGTCCATGTATTTTAAAATTTGGAAAAAGATTTGACGGCTTCCAGTTGCTGACGTTGACCCTCGGTCAGCAAACATGGAGTCGTAACAGAAGTTTCATCTTGCGATAAAGCTATGCCATTGGATTTTAAACTGGCAGCATTGATCGAAACACTGCCTATAATGTTAGGGGCTAACTGGAAAATCTTCCAAAAATCGACTCCTAAAATAAGTTCTTGCTTCATTGATGGTATAACATAAAGCTTTATCTTTCTGACTACGGTCTTATATTTAATATCAACATTAAGAAATCCAATTACAGCATGCGACTTCCCGTCTGCAGTTCTAACTGTCGATTTCAGTTTACAAAATTCTGGTCGGTCTAAGAAATTTTCGTTGGCACGATTCGAACCCATACAACTTATATTGGCCCCTGTATCCAGCAAACCAAATATCTCGCTATTGAAAATCTTGACCTTGGCATAATAACGCGAATCCTCCTCATTTAAAACCGATGCTATTTATAATTTTCTGTTTTCGCGAACCGCTTTCCAAAATCGTCTTAGGCGCATAGTAGATCTTTTAGTTTTCCTAGTAGTATTTGTTTGTGGAAAATCATTGAAAATTCTATTCCTTGCTTCAAGATAATTTTGCATGCGCTCATTCCATGGCCTTTTGGGGTAAATAATTTTGTTAATTTCTGTTTGTGTAGGTTCCTGTTCCGGTATTTCATAAACTTTTTTCGGTACTAATATGCTTTTTACTTTAAATTGTGCTTCGCTTGAACTAGCTTGCACTTGTATATAGCTTGCATTACCTAATTCTTCGGGTTCTGAGGCATCCGCTTTGGGTCGAATGCCACCCGCGTACTTTTTTTTGATTTAGACTTACAAATTTCACATTGAGGCTTATATACGTTCTTGGCCCCACAGACATAACAAAAAATGTTGCGCCCACTGACGCACATGTCCCATGGATGCCCTTCTTCATCGCAGTTCCAACGGACGAGTTTTCTTGAAGTTTCCTGCCTCCTTTCAATAGCAGCTATCTCCCGTATCTCCTCCTCTAAACTTTCCTCCTCGGTTTGGTTTAACTCTACCATTGCTACGTCTCGCCTGGGTCCATAGCTTGGTCTTGAAGCAGTATGTGATTTAAAGGCTGCTTCCTTTAGAAGATTTTCCCTCATCTGCACCAGCTTCCGCAAATGTGCTATCGATTGTATCGGAACATACTGTGACGAATTCGATGATTCCTTGATTATCAATCCTGGGTTCGATCACTATAAAGTCGAATAAACACACGCACAGATAATGTAAGTAATAGCTAGTTTTATTTACTAGTAATAAACGCAAAACAATTTTAAGAGTTTGATAACTTTACAGTAGTTCACTATTGAACGCTTGAAAATAAACTGAACAACCTGCAATGCTTGGTCACCGCCTTATATAGTCCAACAGGGTACTTGCCTACGCACCGAGAACTTTCTTGGTTATTCGCTTTTCGTGTTCTGGAAGGGTCGGTGTTATTTATTGGAATCTCCTCTTTGCATCGTATTCGCAAACACTCGCGCCATCTCTCTTCCTCTTCCTAGTTACACGCTTGCATGCATAAGTGTAGCCATCGTTATCTCACCTGTGTTTAACTAGTGCTGGGAGTGTTATTGAGTTAGGGATGGTACATGCTTGAGAATAATCGCCACACTGCCCTCCACCATTGCCGGAACCAAACGCAGCTAGCCTTTCTAAATGGACCACTTTCATCTTATTCCTTGGCCTTCCCATAGTTTGTATTCGATATACCACATCGTTGATCCTTTTTATGACTTTGTATGGGCCTTCCCAGTTACATTGTAGTTTTGGGGACAAACCTTTCCTACGCTGTGGGTTGTATAGCAGCACTAAATCTCCTTCTATAAAACCTTCCGAATTTATTGCTTTGTCGTACCTGGCCTCATGATCTTAGTCCGTTTTCTCACAAGGTCGTGAATTTCTCTCATTTCTTCTTCCAATACGCTAGTAGATTTCCGAGCATTCACTCCTGCATCAGCGTTTATCCCAAACTTTAAGTCAGCTGGCAATCGAAGATCATTCCCGAAAATTACCTTTGCAGGAGTCTGACCAGTTGTTTCATGTACTGCAGAGCGATATGCAATTAGGAATAAGGAGATGTGAGTATCCCAATCCTTCTGGAATTTATCCACTACTTTCCTCAGGTGCTCTTCCAATGTTCTATTGAATCGTTCCACCATGCCATCTGACTGAGGATGTAGTGCAGTTGTTCGAGTTTTCCGAATGCCCAATGTCTTGCACATTTCCTGGAACACAGCTGATTCGAAATTTCTGCCTTGGTCAGAATGTATCTCCATCGGTGCACCAAACCGAGCTACCCAATTGTTAGTAAACACTTCTGCTATGGTTTCTGCCTCTTGATTTGGAATAGGGTACACTTCTGGCCATTTGCTGAAATAGTCCATAACTACCAGTACATATTTGTTTCCGAGTTTGCTAGTAGGAAATGGACCAGCTACATCCATGGCTATCCTCTCAAATGACGCACCTGAGTTGTACTGTTTCATTTGGCCATGGCTCCTTGATTTCGGTCCTTTAGCTTTGATGCATACTTCACAGTTGGCAATCCACTCCGCGACCGATTGACGGCAACCAACCCAATAGAATCTTTGCTTGACTTTCTCCAAGGTCTTGGTGACTCCAAGATGACCTCCGCTTGGACCGTTATGTAATTCATTGAGTACATCAGGGATTTTCTTCCTTGGGACGACTATCAGCTTTCGAACACATTGACCATCCTCACTCTCCCATATTCGATGCAAACAACCGGATTCTAATTGCAAACTATTCCACTGTGCCCAATATGACTTGGCAACAGGACTTTCTGCTGACATCTCCTCTCTTGATGGTCGCTCGTTTCGTTCGATTCCTTGCATTACACGTGTAAGATCTGGATCTTCGTGCTGAAACCTCCTTAATTGATCCATGTCCCATTCGTCCGTAGATGTTATAGTCATGAGCCGCACATCTATAATGTCTTCCTTGGCCTCAGCTTTGGAACAATGCTTGCATTCCAAGTTACATGGTCTTCGTGACATTGCATCAGCATTTCCGTGGGTGCTACCTTTGCGATGCTCTATGGAAAAGTCATAACTTTGCAGTCGCTCTATCCACCGTGCCAATTGACCTTCCGGATTACGGAACTGTAAGAGCCATTTCAACGCTGCGTGGTCTGTCCTGACGTGAAATCGCTGCCCATAGAGATACTTGTGGAAATGCTTAACGCACTCTACCAATGCCAACAGTTCTCTCCGGGTTACACAATAGTTCCTTTCAGGCTTTTCAATTGTTCGGCTATAATATGCAACTACCTTCTGTCCATCAACAATCTGAGACAAAACACCTCCTATAGCATAACCACTCGCATCTGTATCCAGAATAAACTTTGAACCTGGAATTGGATATGCTAACATCGGGGCAGTGCATAGTCGTTCCTTCAATGTTTGAAAAGCCACCTCCTGTTCCTTCTTCCATTCAAAACTCATATTCTTTCTCGTAAGGTCGTGGAGACTACTAGCTACGCTGGCAAAATTCGGTACAAATCGGCGATAATACGTGCACAGCCCAAGGAAGCTCCGTAACTCATGCAAATTTCTCGGTCTTGGCCAATCCTTTACGGCTTCGATCTTTTCCTTAGCAGTGCAGATTCCCTCCGTAGTTACCTTGTGACCCAAATAACTTACTTCCTTTTTAAACAAGGAACACTTCTTAGGACTTAGTTTCAGACCAGCACCAGCTATTCTTTGGAAAACTTCCTCCATGTTCTTTAGGTGTTCCTCAAAGCTTTTTCCCAGCACGATGATGTCGAGGTACACCAAACATGTTTGCCAGGGCATTACCGTAAATTGCCAAAGCCCTTCTCCAACGCTGAAGGCCGTCTTTTCTTTATCTTCATCCTTCACCTCCACTTGCCAGTAGCCGCTTTTCAAGTCCAGTGTGGAAAACCATTTCGTGCCAGATAACGAGTCCAGAGTATCGTCGATTCTTGGCAATGGATAACTATCCTTCTTCGTTGCGTCGTTCAATTTTCGGTAATCCACACAGAACCTCATTTTTCCATCCTTCTTTTTCACTAGTACTACCGGTGAGCTCCATGGACTAGCTGATGGTTCGATCACGCCGCTGTCACTCATTTCCTGAATAATTTCTCTTACCACTTGTCGTTTGGCCAATGGAATACTACGAGGAGCTTGGCGGATTGGTCTTGCATCACCAGTATCAATTTGATGCTTCACAACTTTGGTCCGACCTGGTTTGGAACCATCCTTGTCAAATATGCTCGAGTACTTTGATAGAAGTTCATTTGCCTTTTTCTGATGATCTTTTTCGAGGCCTGCCGTCCACGACATGATATCATCTGAAAGATTAATCTTGATGGTGGAATCATTTTCCTGAAGCTGTTCACAATTGATAACTACCTCGACCTCTTGGCATTGTCCCAATATTGCTCCTTTGGAAAGTTTAATCGGCGATTTGAACTCATTAAGTACTCTTACCGGTACTCGTCCATCTTGTTTTGTCATAGCCAGGGTTTTTCCTACTAATATGTTCGTCCTTGATTTGTTTGCTGCCTCGACAACCCACAACTTGTTTGTCCCATAATCTCCATCAATCTTTGCCCATATGATTGCTTCCGACTTCGGTGGAATTTGTTGGCTCTCCTCCACAAGCACTCGCTTACTAACGTATTTGTTTTCGTAACCAAAATTTAATGGCACATCCATGTTCTGGTAATTCATAATCCTGTTTTGCATGTCGATCTTGATGCCTTGCTCGCTTAAGAAGTCCACACCAACTATGATTTCGTCAACAATATCTGCTACTATAAAATTGTGTAGAACGGCCACGTTCCCAATAGCGATTTCACATGTTACTTCTCCTAGGACATGGGTGTCCTCACCCGTGGCCGTACGTAACTTTGCTCCATGCAATGGTCTCACCTCCTTGTTGACTAAATCAGATCGAATTATGGAATGTGATGCGCCTGTATCCACAGTTAGTAAGTGCTCTTTTCCATCCACATATGCAACAACAGTAACATTACTAGCTTTCCTTCCGATCTGTGAGACAGAGATTATGGGGCATTCAGTTGCGGGAGCCAGTCCACGCCCCTTTCGGCTGGCTCGATTTAGTTTAACGACTGATTTGGCTGGGAAATTGGCTCACCTCCTTCAGCTTTGCGTTTTCGTCCACCTGAATTGCTGGGGTTACTGGAGCCAGTGCCGCAATAACGTGCTATGTGACCTGATTTTCCGCACTTAAAGCATTTAATGGCACCATTACTATTTTTCTGTACTCCGTTCAACGCTTCCAGAATTGTGTCTACCCAGTCTGGCCGTTCTACCTCCACGCGGTGAGCCTTGTACGTCGGCTTACTTAATAGCGAAGCTGTTTCCTGCGTTAGAGCATGAGATACCGTCTCAGCAAATGGTCTCTTGGGATTTGCATATGTGGCTCGCTTCGTCTCCACGTCACGTATTCCATTTATAAAGCTTTGGATTTTTACCCTTTCTGTGTATTCTACGGGTGCGTCTGCGTTTGCTAGATGGGCCAACCTCTCGATGTCCGATGCAAATTCCTGCAAAGTCTCATTAGGTTTCTGGGAGCGATTCTGTAGCTGTATTTGGTATATCTGCTTCCGATGCTCGCTACCATAGCGTCTCTCAACTGCACCCATTAATGCTTCATAATTGTTCCGTTCTCCGTCAGGAATAGTCTGCAAAATTTCGGCTGCAGGTCCCTTCAATGCCACGAATAATGCAGCAACTTTGTCTTCCATGCCCCAATTATTCACAGCTGCCGTCTTCTCAAACTGTAGCTTAAATACCTGGAAAGGAACAGAACCATCAAATGACGGGGATTTTACCTTGGGAGTATTCGCTAAAGCAGATGGACGGTTCAGTTGCAACTCCTGGATACGGCCCCTTAACGCATCTACCTCGGCCTCTATTTTATCTTGAAATTGTGCAATTTTTGCATCTTGCACTTCTAGTTTCGCTGACACCTTTGCTTCCTGTTCTTCCAACTGCGATGAGATATATGCCTTCTGTTCTTCCATTTGAGATCTCATGTATGCCTTCGTTTCATCTAGTTGAGCTGAAATCTGGGATGTAATACGTGTATCCTGTTCTTCCAGCTGAGATACTATGTGTGTCTTTTGTTCTTCCAACTGAGATGCCATGTGTGTCTTTTGTTCTTCCAACTGAGATGCCATGTGTGTCTTTTGTTCTTCCAACTGAGATGCCATGTGTGTCTTTTGTTCTTGCAACTGAGATGCCATGTGTGTCTTTTGTTCTTGCAGCTGTGTCGATATGCTAGATGACATCTGAGTCAATACAGTCAACAACGCATTAGTGTCCACACTTGCGGCTGGAATTGTAGACTCCTTCTCTTCCATTTTTGTCGATGCTTCTTCCACAAGCTGAAAAACATGATCGTCAACGTTAATTCCTTCAGCTTCCATAGCCTCTCGCAATCGTGACTGTAGCCTGTGGTATTCAAGCCACGCTGTTGCAGCTCATTTTTGAGTTGCTGGATCTTCAGCTCATTCAACTTTGCCATGCCTTTGTTATCCTTGAAAACTCTCGGTATTTATTTAACAATATCACTTCTGACACCAATTGTGACGAATTCGATGATTCCTTGATTATCAATCCTGGGTTCGATCACTATAAAGTCGAATAAACACACGCACAGATAATGTAAGTAATAGCTAGTTTTATTTACTAGTAATAAACGCAAAACAATTTTAAGAGTTTGATAACTTTACAGTAGTTCACTATTGAACGCTTGAAAATAAACTGAACAACCTGCAATGCTTGGTCACCGCCTTATATAGTCCAACAGGGTACTTGCCTACGCACCGAGAACTTTCTTGGTTATTCGCTTTTCGTGTTCTGGAAGGGTCGGTGTTATTTATTGGAATCTCCTCTTTGCATCGTATTCGCAAACACTCGCGCCATCTCTCCTCCTCTTCCTAGTTACACGCTTGCATGCATAAGTGTAGCCATCGTTATCTCACCTGTGTTTAACTAGTGCTGGGAGTGTTATTGAGTTAGGGATGGTACATGCTTGAGAATAATCGCCACAATACATAAGTTCGTGGCGAATATTCGGTCGTAGATTTCTAGTAAGCAACTCCACCAGCTCAGTTTCCTCCATCGGAACAGGAAGTCGATCTAGCAAAGCCGTTACAGAATCATAAAAGGATGTAAAGGACTCGTTCGGAAGTTGTTTCCTATTCCTAATTTCTTCACGTAAATCATATGAGGAACGGTGATCCTTAAATTCGAATCTCAAAGCGGTGCAGAAGGAATTCCAGTCTATTACCGGTACTTGCTTATGGTAACGCCAAAACCAGGTCTTAGCTTTACCGGTGAGCAAAACATGCAAATTTTTACAAACCGCATAAAAATCGTTGTTTAAACTTTCTGCTGTTAATGAGCGAACTCGATAAATAAACTCATTCCAGGTCAAACCTTCGGTTGCACCGTCAAATTTTAAGTGCCAATTTTTGCGCCAAGCTTCTCTTCCAATTTGTGGTGTGCCGATTTGAATTTTCCCTACAAATTGGTGGGACCTACAGTTTTTTGCCGACTCCGAACGGCATCTACAAAGTAAATGAATTTTTGCGGAGAAGCCTGTCATGGCAGAAATACACTCGGACAGTTTGCCAAACCACTGCCGAGGGGCGACCCCGTTTTGAAAAACTTTTTTCAAATCACTTTTGATGTTACCTGTACCAGGGCTCGAACCATGGACCTTCGGTGTGGTAGGCCGGCAACACTACCTTCACACCACGGCGGCCGCCAATTCTATATATAACCTGATCGTAAACGTTCAATAGCCGCGTCTACTATCTGTGAAACTCGGTTACTATCAATCGGTGTTGGGTTTAAATTCCTGTGAACATTACTATTCCTACGCTGCCAACGTAATAGGGCTATTGGGAACACTGTTGGGGTTATTAAATCTATTTTCCTGAATCTCTATTAATGGTACTGAATTATTATGGCCATTATTGGGTTGACGTTGGGTAGGTTGCTCCCTGTAAAGTTGACGTTTGTGGTTTCGCAGGTTATACAGGGTGGCGCAAAAGTAATCCTCCTATCAGAAAATGCTATAAATTTTGCGATTGGCCCCTAAAGTCAGTTCTGTTTTGACATTTGTGGTGTAGTAAACACATGCGAAATACACGTTAATAAACAATGTTACGCTACATTGCTCCAGAACGCGGAATATTGCTGACTATTTATTTGACCAATAATCGGTCGGGGCCAAACGGTTACTGTGAATGGTGAGCGCTACAGAGCAATGATCAACGAGTTCTTTTTGCCGCAACTTGATGAATTGGGATTGGAAAACATGTGGTTCCAACAAGACGGTGCAACAGCACACACTGCACGTGCCACAACCGATATGCTGAACATCGGAAGCTTACTTTTGCGCCACCTTGTACCTAGGTATCGCGCCCCCCTGTCCTAGTTGGTTCAAAGTGGGATTTATATCGGTAGCTGGGGTTTTACTACCCTGCGTGATGTTTATTTTACGCAGTTCTGTTAAGTGACACTTACTTCTACAATAAGGACACTCTTGCGATGCTGATAGCCAACTACTAATACATTCTGTATGATAAATATGGTCGCATAACGTTGTGGAATAATCTTGTCCTGCCTCTATGTCTTGTTGACATATGGTACAAAGATTTGCTTCACGCTCTAATAAATCCACGCCTCCTTGAGCGAGGTTCTCATTACTATGAACTACTGCCATTTTAAATACGCTTTAGAAAAAAAAATAATATTTATAATTGATCTGATTTAAGGTGGTAACTCGGTAAATGGGTATCGTCAAGGCGAAAGAGTAAATGGTTTGTCACTAATATTGGGGCTATTGGTATTGAAGGTTAATGAATGTTAATCGCTGTACGTACATATTGCTGGCATCACGGTTGATTACTAATTATTGCTAGACGCAAAACTTTAGTGTTTCCCAAGACATCGACGGAAGTTCGAATCGTGCACGGAAATTCAAAAAATTTTTTTTTTTCAATTCTGCAACCTCCATTTGCATCTGATAACTAAGGTATCCGTTGCTACATAACCTGTAAATCCGCAAAGGAGCTAAGGAGAGCCAAGAGGTCGTTATTCCCGGGTCTTAAACTCGCCCTGAAATCGAAAATCACTCGAGGATCCTAACCTTATTGCGATCTATCAGGCCATATCACTACCAAAAACCTTAGTTAGTTAAATTTTGGAAAATTTAAAGTTATCTTATTATCGTGGAGTTGATGCACTTATTCGCGGTGGAACCGATAGCCTTTGATAACTTCTTTTTTTTTCTAAGGTGTTACTGTTAACTTATGTATCAATATACATAATAATGTTACTTTGGTCGAAAATCAAAGCTATCGTTGGGCGCCATTTTGTAATGTATGAGGGGGAAAGGAAGCAACTAAGTTTGAAATAACGGAAGGAAGAGGTTGGCTCAGCCTGGTGGCCAAGTTAAAGAATCTAGCCGTGAGGAGTAGGTCTATCGGGACCCGTCTAGTGACTAGCAAACAGTGGTTGGGGGGTTCGCGACCTTTCCTCACTATTGCTTAACATTACCTTTTATTATTGCAGAGTCCCTATTTATTTATTGAATTACAAAAAAAATGTATACGCGAAAAGTTGCATCAGCGATATTCATATGTACTTATGTATGTGTAAAAGGAATAATAAAAAAAAAAAAGAAACGTCATGGAGAAGGGCCTACTGCAGTTAACTCTGAGATAGTGACTCCACTCGACTCTCATCGCAAAATAGACACTTTGATGTAGTTGTGCCTCTCTTCTCTACCCGCCCTTCCATGACCTGTCGTTGAGCTATACGATTAGGACAGGCCCCTTCTACTAATGAACGACTTACCCAATTACTTCATTACCACCATTTAAAAAAGGGATTAACACTGCATTATGTCAAATTCAAAGTTTCACATTTTTATTAATAACAAAAATCAAAACAAACTTATAAATATGTCAGTTAATGAAATTTTTGGTAACCATAAGTAATTTACATGATCAATATTTTACAGGTTTCAACGCCTAATGATAGATTAAGTTTATGTCTATTCTTATATACAGGTGTATGCGTAAGCTGACATCACATAATTATTAATAGATTCTATTCACGTTAAAATTTTCTGTAGATCAAAATCAATCTAAATGTTAAAGAACAAGCTGTATACCTGGGTACATACGTATATACACCCCCAGCGCGACTCTCGTAGCTATCCGTTATGCATGTCAAACTTTATTTACGAACACGAGCTAAAACCTGTTAACTACCTTACTGTCCCTGAGCGCGACTGATGTTAACAGACGAACATTATGTTAACCACTTTTTTTTTTTAATCCGCGCTATACTCTCGAGATGCTAACAGTTTCTCTAGCAAGGAAAAACAAATTTTAACAGACTACACTCTCTGACGTAGTAGTGCTCCCGCTCGCAAATCAAAATTTAATACATAAACTTTTCACTCTTATTTAAAAGTTTCTTTCATTTATTTATTTAAGTTTTGTTTTATTCAAAAAAAACTTTTTTTTGTTTTTTGGGGTTTTCGCTGCTAAAAAAAAACTTTGGTAGGATTAGAGACGAAGCTAACGAACGGGGTTATATCACCACTTAACTTTAAGCTAACTTTTGAGAAAACTCGAAAACTTTGTATTGTTTTATTTAATTAATTTTTCTCTTTAGTTGTTATTACATTTAAAATTTTCTGTTTGATAGCCGGGTGACATATACATATGCACTCAAGTGAAGCTCCTCATAAGATTTTTACTTTGCGTTTTATTTTTTTTTTTTTTTGTTATGGTATTAAAATTTTGTTTTAATGAAAACCTATGTATGTAAATATTCTACCTACACCAAATGAGGAGATTTGCTAACTATTTAACCCTTATAATTAAATACAAATTTTCTTCTTTCTCATATTAGTTTTTTTTTTGTGTTAAACTTTTCTGGGTTTTCTTTCTCCTTTTATTTTAATTTTATAATTTTTTGTTTTTTGTAGCCGGTATAACCTGCCTCTCAGGTAATAGCCCCTCCACTATTGAATACTTTTAACACTAAATTTATATTTTATTTGCATTTACAATCTCTCTTATGCACTTTTCTTTCAATTTTGGTTTGGGATGTTTTTTTTTTTTTTTGTTTCTTCTTATCAAGAAACTTTAATTATTTCTTTCACAACTCCCTTTCATAGGTATACACGGATTTTCCTGTTTTTTTTTTTTTTTTTTTTTTTGTGAAAAGTACAGTGCTCTAATTTAGCACTCAGTAGATCTGTAGGTGATTTCGATAATTTTCAGCAATCGGAAGTTTTGGGGTCTTTAGATGGGTGCTTAGCTTTAGGCTCTGGGAGTTTCCTCTTATTCCCGAGGTAGGCATACCGGTCGTAAAAGGCGACTAATATGCACAAAGGTAATGACGTGCAACGCGATGGTTGATCTACGGATATGATGTCTCTCACCTCTCATTACCCACCTTATCCTTCCTTACGGAAGGAGGGGTGACATGACCTAGATGGTTTCACTGGTCATAATTCGCTACCACGACAGTCGGGCAGTAATCGGCCAGCCGTTTCTGAGCTACCCGACGCCTATATGTATTGGCCGTCGCGCTGTTCGGACGTGTTTTCAAGTGCTCGCTTGTTATTTTATTATTTTCTTTATTTTCACTACATGTCAATTGTTCTTTTGTTATTGTTTTGCTGCTGTGCTTTTCGGACAATACACATAATTAATGCCGTGCAGTTGTGGTGCTAGGGTTGATCGCCTTCTACCGAAGGTTCAATGCACCCAATGCAGTGAATTTTTTCATCCATCTTGTGTTGGTGTTTTGCCGGCTGATCTTGAATACTTAACTGAATCCAATAGTGCTTTTTATTGCAAAGTTTGTGCGCGTGAGCGTCACAATTCTTTCCGCTCACCGCCCCCGTCACTTAAATCATCTGTAGCTGAAAAAACAACACCTATAACTGAACATTCTCCGCGTATTGAAAAAGACATGCTGAGTGTTTCTCTTAATGATACTCTTAATAAAAAAACCGAGGATCATAGTTCTAAGAATAGTGAAATAACGCTTAAAACATTAGTAAGTGAAATTACAACACTAAAGACTGTTAACGAAGAGTTCATACGTTTGCTTAAATCGTCACTCGACGAAGGTAGTCGCTTGCGCGCTGAAGTCTCTGCTATTGCTAGTGAGGTCACACAGTTGAGGGCAGAACTTAATAACAACAAACATATTGTCGAACTGTCGTGGGATACTCATCGCTCTCGCACCTCTTCTGCTTGCAATGCTGCTGTTGATGTCGACGTCGCTGGTGATTTCACAAACTCTGCTTCCGCAGCTGCTTCTCAGTGTTTGTTAGCTGACAATGTTGGTTTTTATCTCCCATTCGTATGCTGATATTGTTGCCAATGATGCCTCTGCCAACAGCCTGCCTTTTTGCTTGGGTAACTCCACTGCTGCCGACAATAATAATGAATGCAATAATGTCTATACGAGGGAAGCTAATGATTGTCAGATTACGGAGAATAACTCTGTCCCTAACACTAATGCTACCTTTGCTTTGGTTCAGAAATCTCAGTCCATTAATTTGACTGTGACAACTAATATGGGTGCTGTAAATAAAACCAAACGAACCCTACATCTCCATCTGCATCTGCATCCGGTCAAGTATCTGCACCTGGGTCTGCATCGAGTTCGTTACAAAGAAATTTGCGTCGTAGCTTGAATATTGTTGGTTCTGGTGAAAATAACGATGAGCTTGGTGTTGTTACTATGTTACATCAGATGATATCATACGCTATTTGGTAAAACACGTGAAGGCTGATAAGTCTAACTTTTCATGCAAAATCCTAATAAAGAACGCTACGACAGTTGAGTCAATAACAAAAGTGAACTTTAAGCTTGGGGTCACCAATGCTCTATATGAAAAGATTATTTCACCGGATTTGTGGCCCACTGGCGTGAACATCCGTCTCTTTCGTTTTTTTCATCTAACGGGAAAGAAACTGCCTTGCCCTTAGCTGCTAGTTGCAGGGGGAATATAGCTAAAAAGCCACTTAAAGTATATTTTCAAAATGCTTCTGGTATCAGAACAAAAACGCATGCTGTGAGGGCATTGAGTTCTCAGTTGGAGTATGATATCTTCGTAATTGTCGAAACTTGGCTGACTTCTAATTTTTATGATGCCGAACTCTTCGATCCCAAACAATTCGTCGTTTTTCGTAAAGATAGGGATGCAGTTAAAACTGGCCGTTCAAGGGGTGGTAGTGTACTGATTGCTGTGCAACGCAAGTTAAATGCATCTCTTATTATTTTGGCTAATGGTGACACCCTGCTAGACCAGATTTGTGTCAATATTCGTGGTGCTTCTTTTTCCGGTTCTCTTTTCGTGATTGCTTCGTATATTCCACCTGGAAGTTCGGATGATATTTATACAGCTCACGTCGATAATATTTCATCACTTGTAGTAAATAAATCGAGCAATGATAATTATTGTGTACTGGGTGATTTCAATCTCTGTGATATATCCTGGTCTCCTGCTCACTGTACATCGAGTCTGGTGCCTAGTAATATTTCTAAATCATTTGAATCTTATTTCATAGACAACATTCTAAGTTTAAATCTCATTCAAATTAATAGCTTCAAAAACGAGCTCGATCGAATATTAGATCTAATTTTTCTTAGTGATGATATTAATTTTAATATTTCCAAGTGCCACGAGCCTTTCGCTCCATCGGATATGCATCATAACACTCTGATTCTTAAACTCGAATTTTATGAGTACGGTGCTCAAACTTTTAATGATGCAATTGATTTTAACTTTGCGCGTTTTGATCATTCTAGTTTGAATCACGTTTTCGCTGAAATTGACTGGACTAACTTGCTTTCCTACTCTGATCTTGATACCTGCTACGAAGTACTTAGATGGACTTTGCTTGATTTATGTCTTAAATACGTACCAGTTTTGAAAAGAAAACCTTATAAACTACCATGGTACACTAAGGGTTTAAAAAAGCTAAAGAATTTAAGGAACAAGTTCTTTAAGAAGTTCTGCCGCACTAAGAATGCGTTTTTTTATGAGAAGTACAAGCATTATATGAAGGAATTCAATTGTCTGGATAAGTTTCTTTACAAAAAATACATAGTAAACTTTGAGACAAACATTAAATCTAATCCCAAAGCATTTTGGAATTTCATAAAGTCAAAGAAGTCTTGTTCTACGATTCCCGCTACTATTTTTTACGGTGACAAACTTGCTAACACTCCCAATTCTTTAGCTAACCTGCTCGCGGACTTTTTTGGTTCCAATTTTGCTCACGACAATAATACCCCTTGTCCTGACTTTTCATTTGATATCAATTCCTCTTTAGACTTTGGTTCGATGTCAATCTCCATCGATGATATCATCGCTGGCATTTCAAAATTATCTTCTAAGACAGACACCGATGGTCTTTCGATTGCTTTGCTAAAAAAGTGTCCGGCTTTAGCTGTACCCTTACAGATAATTTTCAACTTGTCACTTCGAACTGGTGAATTTATTGGTGCCTGGAAGGTTGCCACGATAACTCCTATTTTTAAAGCTGGAAACAAGAGCGATGTATGCAATTACAGGCCTATATCAAAACTCGCCTTTGTCTCTAAGCTATTTGAATGTATAGTGAAGGACAAGGTTTATTTTTCCGTGAAGAGCTTATTATGTCCCAAACAGCATGGATTTGTTACAGGACGATCTACGGTATCCAATCTGAATATTGTATCTCAGCTTTATCCTGCGGTTTCCAGGTTGACTGCATATACACTGACTTTTCCAAAGCCTTCGATAGGGTCTCACATGAAATTCTAATTCATAAATTAGCCTGTCTTGGCTTTCACTCAATCTTCCTACAATGGCTGAGGTCGTACTTATCTAACAGATGGTGTATTGTCTCTGTTGATGGTGCTTCATCTGAACTGTTTCCGGTGACATCCGGCGTCCCGCAAGGCAGTATTCTAGGTCCACTACTTTTTGTCTTGTTTATCAATGACATTAGTTCTTGTTTTTCAATCACCAGGTTTCTTTTGTATGCTGACGACCTAAAAGTATACACTGTAGTAAGATCTGCTAGTGACGTGATTAACCTCCAAAATGAAATTAATATCCTCTATTCCTGGTGCATTAGATCCAATCTTTGCTTAAATTTAAAAAAATGCTTTCACGGCACCTACTCCAAAGCACGACACATTTTCAGTAGTTCCTATAGCATAGCTAACAGTGCACTGCAGACTGTTGATCAAATCAAGGACCTTGCTGTCGTTTTTGATAAAAAGTTCACTTTCAATAACCACATCGACTTAATCATGTCTAAATCGTACGCAATGTTTGGTGTCAGAGTTCTCAGATCCATTTACGTTAAAGTTGCTTTGAGCACAGGGTTGTAAAAGAGCACAGCGAGATGTTGACCAGACAATTTCTGTTCAGCTGCTATAAACCGCAGCAACCGAACGGGAACCTGCTCAACGAAAATCCGCCTCCCAGGAGAATAAGGAGTCAGCTCCGTAAGCACTATGACGAGATCCGGCATCACATTTTCTCGCCGTTTGATCCATTGTTGGACCGGCGGGCCCTCAACCTCATCCACACGGAGTCGGTAAACCCCTTTTTTAGGTCTCGTCCAGTGAATGCAGTCCTACAGGCACAAGCTGCACCTGTTGCCGACGAGGAACGCGAACTGCCTAGGGAGACAAGAGTCACGCGGCTCAACTTCGTACGGGATATTGTAACAGACTAAACTCTTACCTATCCAGACTGAACCCTGACATGCAAAATGTCTGCCCGGCATGCGGCGTGTCTCCCCATGATACTCACCATCTGCTCAACTGAGCCTACTCTTCTAACACCAATTTCACTCTGGTCCACCCCTATTGAAGCCGCGAGGTTTCTTGGACTTCCGTTAGAAGAGCCTGATGACAGTGTTGGATAAGGGGTGACAGTTTAGGCAGGTTAAGTAGTCCCTACAACAACAACAACCACCAGTTCTAGCTTAATACCCAAGCAATGTTTTCAACTGTCCACCGCGATGTCATTGGCGGTGGCAATTGTCGAGAGTGCATTACTTTGCAACTCGTTCTTAACCGGTTTCCATTTTGACAGTTCTAAGATAGTTTGACTCTGACTCGTTCTCAACCTGTACCATTTCGGAAAGTTTGGGGGTAGATTTGTTTGAGCATGAGTGATTACTTTTGCCCCCGGTACAGCCTCATTCACAAGGCGTGTAGCTCAAGACTGTCTCTTTTGGAGACTGGCTTCCAATTTTACTGCAGGGTTGCGTTCGTGTACTGCATACACACTAACACTATTTCTTTGGCTAGTCAACTTAGTACTTGCAAATGAGAATAATTGCCGGTCACTGATGGGTACTAGTACTTACATACATATGAAAGGAATGATTACGCGTCCTTTCTTGATTTAATACAAAAAGAGAAAATGGGCATTTATTCACTTTAAATTACATTGAACAATTAATTGACTTTACAAATTGATTAATATATGAACGTATGAGTGCGGAGGAGTACGAGTGGCCGGTTTTAGTCGCGTTCGAACGAATACTGCCGTGTAATGCTTGATCGTTGGTATTCGCTTCTATCGTCAGGATACTGCTACATATGTTCGAATGCAGGGTTGCTTGCAAATACTATTACAGGGTGTTACAGTCGGCTATCCTGCTTTTATGGGGCGACCTCGTCCCTATCGACATAATCATAGTTGCATTCTGCCTTGTCGTCGATATCATCGTCAACAGGTAACTCACACCAAGGTTTAAGCTTGTCCACTGAGTATACGGACACGTAATGTTTACGACAACGATTCGACTTTGGTAGATCTTCAACGACATATCGATCTTTATCGAGCTTCTTGGTAACGATAAACGGGCCTTTGTATCGCGGCTCTAGCTTTCGAGAACAACCAGTGCTTGGGGGTTCATTTTCCGCGAGCACCAGATCACCTTCACTGAATTGTTTTGGTTTTGCGTGTTTGTTGTCATAACGCAACTTTACTTGTGCTCGTTTTTCGTTAACTCGGCTGGCTGCAGTGGTACGCAAGTTCAATAGCTCTTCGTCGTTAAGATACTGTTGATCGTGTACACTAGAAATAATTTTGTTTTTGAGAATATCTCGAGGATGGAATCTATAAAGAAGCTCGTATGGAGTACACCCGGTCGTGGCGTTTTTCAATGTGTTGATGCACCACTGAACGTTGCGGACATTATCGTCCCAGCGCTTATCGTTTGGCGTTGATGGCAGTAGCATAGAAAGTATGGTACGATTAGTGCGCTTAGCGTGACCATTTGCCCTAGGCGTACGGACAGCGGTGAGTATGTGTTTGACATTGTAGTCGGCGCAATAGTTTTTGAAATCTCGCGAGGTAAATGCCGTTCCGTGGTCGGTGACGATGCGTTCAGGCATACCTGTGAAACTACACATCTCATTTAGTGCTTCAATAACGCTTTTGGTTGCTGTGCTTTTGACTGGTCGAAGAAACGTAAATTTTGTGAATGCGTCGACGACAAATAAAAGATGCGCGTTACGTTTTGCGCTTTTGGGGAACGGACCCAAGTGATCCATATGCACCGTCTTGAAGGGTGTCGGGTCGATGTCGTCGTAGTGATACTGTGTGTCTTGCTTACCCTCCTTTCGCTAATAGTACGCACAATCGATACACGTCTTTATGTAATTTTTCACGAAGTTGCACATTCTAGCGAACCAAAGATATTCTGCGAGTCGTTGGATGGTCTTATCGACACCCATATGTCCAGCGCGATCGTGTGCGTCCTGCGTAACTCTATTTCTCAATGCTTTGGGAACTACCCATAACATTTTATCGTTGACGTTCCGAAATAATCTACCGCTTTGAAGTACGTAATCGCCGTCGGTCGTTTTATTTTCAGCGCTAATATCGTTAAGAATTTGACATAATTTTGCGTCTTGCAGCTGCATGCTAAATAGCCAGTCGGAATCGTCGATGGCCACTTTAGATATACGTAAATGCGCGGTTTCAGCGTTGGAAGCTTCTTCTGCCGGGGCACGGCTTAAGGCGTCGACGTGCTCCATTCTTCTACCTGCTCTGTGCTGAATATCGATGTCGTAGTCCTGTATTTTGAGCCACCACCGTGCAATACGTGGTATTAGCTCTCTCTAATAACTTTTGCTTTAGCTGATTGAAAGATTCGTCCTGTTCGGCTAACCAATCGAATTTTGTGCCTTTGCGAAGGGGTTTTCTTAGAGGTTCTGAGATGACAGCGTAGCCTGGAACAAATTTACGAAAATATCCGCTCAGGCCCAGGAACCGCCGTACATCACTTACGTCCTTTGGTGTTGCAAACTCGGAAATAGCTTTCGTTTTTATGGCACCTGGAGTGATACCAGCTGGGGTAATCTCGTGTCCCAGAAATGTAATTGTACTTCGCATAAAGCTACATTTCTTTACGTTTAACGTTAGACCCGAATCGCGTAGTGAAGTTATCACCCGCCGTAGTTTCGCAACCATTTCGTTTGGCGAGTTGCTACCAATTAAAATGTCGTCCATGTAAACCAGCATATCGCTAGGCTGAGTCTTTTCTTGGACCTTCGCCATCAAGCGCTGTAATACGATCGGTGCGTTAGTGATGTCAAAAGGCATCCTCTTGAATTTGTAAACGCCGTCAGGAGTTATAAATACCGTATATTTTCGGCTACCTGGTGCGATTGGTATCTGAAAGTAGCCGCTATTCATGTCGAGTACCGAGAAATATTTATACTGCTTTGCTTCTTGAAGACGCTCTTCGATATTGGGTACAGGAAAGTTCTCTTTCCTGGCAAGTTGGTTTAAACGTCGATAGTCTACGCATAGTCGATCGCCGCCGTCTTTCTTCTTGACTACGACAAGAGGACTTGCGAACTCGGAGCTTAAGTTCTCGATTATGTCGTTATCTTTAAGTTCGTTGATCATTTGCGTTACGGCAGCTTTCATCGGGGCTGGTACACAATACGGTGGTTGTGAAAAGACTTTATTACCGCCGATCTCGATTTGCATTTCGACCAAATTTGTTTTTCCGATCCCGTTTAGACCTTCAGCGAATACGTCTTTGAAGTCTTTTAGCACGCTAGTGATTTGTTCGCGTTGATTATCATCTTCTAGGCTAAGCACTAGCTGAGAGACATCGGTATGTTTTTTCGCACTTTGCTCTATGACCCGTTTGCTCACGAAAACCGCTTGACCGTCGCAGACTTCTAGTTTTACTGACGAATGAGTTATAATGTCCTGACCGAATAGAAAGTCTGTTTGCAGCATGATATCATCAACTACATAAAATATTGCATCGATTGATATTCCGTCTATTTCAACGACTAACGAACATTTTTCACGAATGACGCGAGCACCGCCAGCGAACCCTTTTAATTGTATTTGAAATTTTTCATATTGTGTTTTGAGTGACTCAACGACCGATTTACGCACCATGTTGCACTGACTACCGGTATCAATAAATGTTTTAAATTGAACGTTATTAACACATATATATTTCGTGAAACATTCATCGAGTGCTGATGGCTCTAATCGACGTACTTCTAAACCGCGTTTACCACAGTTCTGGGGCTCACTTCGTGGATGAACCTTATTACAGTCAACACACCTTGCACGACGTTGGGGTTTGGGGCATTTGCTCGAGATATGACCGACTTATTTGCAATTAAAACACGTAACGGATGATGATTTTGTATTACTACTAGTTGGTTGTTCCGGCTTGCCCATGGATACGTTTTTTGGCTGGATGTCAGTAGCTTTACCACGATTCGACAAGTAGTTTTCGATAGTTTCGCGCATTTCTTTTACGGTTTTAAACTTTGTTGCGGCGATTGTTATGAATTATTGCTGATTCGCTTAAGTGATACTGTTTACCGAGGGCGTACATGCGGAAACAATTGTCATTAATTCGCTCACTCGTTTTCCGAACGTTATCGCTCATCACGCGATGCATTTGTGCTTCGTCGAGGTGGACACCAAATTCTGCCACCAGGTCTTTCGAAAATTCGTTCCACGTAGTGTGTACTCTTGGCAACGAGTCGAGCCACATGCGTGCTGCACCTCACAATCTGCTATATATTGCTAGCAGGAGACACTTCTCATCGAACTGATATGCACGCACTACACTACTAACGCGGTCTGTAAACTGTTCCACGGTTATCTCTGTAACAGTTTGACTTCTACCACCCGATTCCGGCGCGCTCACATCCGACGTTAGTGGAGTAGTGGTTTCACGATGGTTTTCGACGTTGTTATTATTTGCGTTTGACTCAGTTTGTTGCAATACCGATGTAATATTGTCAATTGTTTATCTGTACTTGAAAGTTTGTACAGGGTGTTTTTTTTACAGGTTTGTTTTTCGAATAGAGATAAAACTGGCATTTTGTGGTCAAATCTGGCAACTCTAATGTCATTTATGTTCAGTTTGGTTTGCCATTTCATCATGAACAGGTTGACAAAAGAACAACGCTTGCAAATCGTGCAAATTTATTTCGAAAATAATGGTTCAGTTCGCGAAGTTTACCGTGAGCTCCGTCCATTTTATGGTCGACATAATCGTCCATCAGAGCAATTAATTCGGTTAACCATGGATCGTTTTCGCACTACGTTTACTCTATGTGATAATACGCATCCGCAGAGACGTCGAACAGTGAGCACCGAAGAAACATTGCCGCTGTAGAGCAAAGTGTTGAAGAGGGCCCGAATGAATCGATTCGCCACCGTGCACAGCAATTGGAGCTTTGTCCATCAACTTTATGGAAGATTTTGCGCAAAGATCTTGGCTTGCGACCTTACAAGATCCAGCTTGTGCAAGAATTAAAGCCGCGAGACCATGCAATGCGTCGTGATTTTGGTGTATGGGCCGAAAATGAGATTGATTTCGATGCTGATTTTCATCGCAAAATTTTGTTCAGTGATGAGGCTCATTTTTGGTTGAATGGCTACGTCAACAAGCAAAATTGCCGCATTTGGAGTGAAGAGAATCCACATGAGACCCTTGAAACGCCATTACATCCACAAAAACTGACTGTTTGGTGTGCTCTATGGGCTGGTGGAGTCATTGGGCCATACTTCTTCCGCAATAATGCTGGAGAGGCAGCTACCGTTAATGGAGACCGGTATAGAGCCATGATAACCGACTATTTTGTTCCCGAATTGGATGGCATGAATGTGGATGAGTTGTGGTTCCAACAAGACGGCGCTACATGCCACACAGCGCACGTCACAATCGATTTATTGAAGGAAACATTCGATGAGCGCATAATTTCGCGGAATGGACCTGTCAATTGGCCACCAAGGTCGTGTGATTTGACACCATTGGATTATTTTCTTTGGGGATATGTGAAGTCGCTCGTCTACACCAACAAACCAGAAACGTTAGGGGAATTGGAAGCCAACATTCGTGGCGTTATTGCCGACATACGGCCCCATATGCTCGAAAAAGTGGTTGAAAATTGGACCTGTAGAATTGGCTTTATTCGAGCCAGCCGCGGCGGCCACATGCCCGAAATCATATTTAAACATTAATGGCATAAAATTATCCTTCCAATAAAGTCAAATTGATGGACCTTAAAACGATTTTCTTGTGTTTTATTTCAATTCGAAGTTCTATACCCCTAAAAAAAACACCCTTTATTTGCACTACTCGTTTGTACGCTTGGTAGCTGTATTTCGTCGGAATCTGTATTATCGGATAAACGCTGTATTAGCTCGGCGCGAGTGCCTGAGGTTGGCAAACCCTTTTTGGTTTAATACCGATTTTAGTTGTTCGATTCGCAAATCCGCAATTTTAACCATGCCTGCTCCGTCGAGTGACATTTCCGTATCAGTTTGTGATCGCGTTCGTATAACACACGTTCGAGTTGTTTGTTTACTTTTCGCTTGGTTTCTTTTTTCTTCGATTATTTAGTTTACGTTAAGCTCTACACGTTGCCGCTTACTCGTTAGTTTCACTTTTTGTTTACGTTTGTTTTTTTGCTTTGACGTTTATTTTCTTATTCGTTCGTTTCGCTTTTTTGTTGTTTATAGTTTCTGGCTTGACGTTTATTTTTCACTCGTTGTCTTATTCGTTGATCGTTTGAATCGCTGATTTTCGTTTAGCTTCTTCGTTGAGTTTCGTTTTTGCTTCTAACTCTAGTTCTCGCAAGTTCATTTACAAGTATTCGTATTCGTTCGCACTTTTGGCGCTTATTCGCACTCGCACAGTATATATGTATTTTATGACTTGTTCGTGTCAGAAAAATGCAATTATTTCACCTTCGTTTGCCCTTCTCCTATGGAGAGTCTCCACGGAATAACTGTGAATTCCCCTTCGTAACGGAGATACACTATTGGAATGTTCTCGATTTTTGGGTTAAATCACTGCTGTACCCATTTATTAGGCAAAATTAATTATGCTTTTCATGCACAGCACTTTTTAGATCATGACCGATTTTATATAAATTTGCAAGGTTTTCTACACTTTAGCGCTTGTGTTTCTCGCAGAGACGTTTGCGATATTTCAACCGTTTGAGTATTCTACTTGCGCGCACTTAATTTTTGTTTTTGCCACTCGTACTCTATTCTAGGCCGGTCGTCCCTACTTCTGAACTGAAAGGAATGATTACGCGTCCTTTCTTGATTTAATACAAAAAGAGAAAATAGACATTTATTCACTTTAAATTACATTGAACAATTAATTGACTACAAATTGATTAATATATGAACGTATGAGTGCGGAAGAGTACGAGTGGCCGGTTTTAGTCGCGTTCTAACGAATACTGCCGTAATGCTTGATCGTTGGTGTTCGCTTCTATCGTCAGGGTTTCAGGATACTGCTACATATGTTCCAATGCAGGGTTGCTTGCAAATACTATTACAGGGTGTTACACATATATCGAGAAAAACTATACGTTTGCAAACATACCACTAAACTAAATAATTTATGTATTCCTTTATTTTTATTTTAGACTCTAGTTGCACTTCCCTGTAATTCTAATGCGAATTCAATAAAGCCACATGATTCACTGAGGATTTTTCATGCTGAATACGCAAACAGCCTTAAAAATATCCCATCATGTCCAGTTACCGAGAAATAGGGGTCTGAAACCCAAAAATTGGTATAATTTGAACATGTACCCCGTGGTTCCGGTGCACACTCATAATTTGATGCTCAGCTTATTTATAGAGAAATGTTCAGAAAATATTCTTCTTCGATTTTGACCGTCCAACATAGCTCGCCAGTCGTTTCTTCGTTGCGCCAACTGGCGCCAATTGGAAACACCGCGGGATCGCAAATCGGTCTCCACTTGGTCCTTCCATCGGAGTGGTGATCTCCCTCTTCCTCTGCTTCCACCGGCGGGTGCCGATAAGAATACCTTCTGGGCTGGAGCATCTTCGCTCATTCGCACTACGTGGCCTAGCCAGCGAAGCCGCTGTGTTTTAATTCGCTGAACTATGTCGGCGTTTGCGTAAAGTTCATACAGCTCATCATTAAATCTTCTTCGGTACTCGCCGTCGCCAACGCGTAGAGGTCCACAAATCTTTCGAAGAACCTTTCTCTCGAATACTCCCAGAGCCGCCTCATCAGATGTTGTTAGTGTCCACGCTTCTGCACCATATAGCAGGACGGGTGCGATGAGTGACTTGAAGAGTGTTATTTTCGTTCGTCGAGAGAGGACTTTAGTTTTCAATTGCCTACTCAGTCCGAAGTAGCATTTGTTTGCAAGAGTGATTCTTCGTCGGATTTCTAGGCTAACATTATTGTTGGTATTAATGCTGGTTCCCAGGTAAACGAAGTCCTTTACTATTTCGAAATTATTGCTCCCAACAGTGGCTTGGTTGCCAAGGCGCGAATGCGCTGACTCTTTGCATGATGACAGAAGGTACTTCGTTTTGCCCTCGTTCACCACCAATCCCATTTTCTCCGCTTCTTTTTCTAATTTGGAGTAAGCAGAAGTTACGGCGCGGTTTTTAAGGCCAATGATATCAATATCGCGGTTAAGTTCTGCAGCTTGTATTATTTTCTCCAGCATTAAATTAAAGAAATCGCACGATAGGGGGTCACCCTGTCTGAAACCTCGTTTAGTTTCGAACGGCTCGGAGAGTTACTTCCCAATTCTGACCGAGCTGGCGGTGTTGCTCAAGGTCATTTTGCATAGCCGTATAAGTTTTGCGGGGAAACCAAATTCAGACATAGCGGCATATAGGCAGCTCCTTTTCGTGCTATCGAAAGCGGCTTTAAAATCAACAAAGAGATGATGTGTGTCGATTCTTTTTTCACGGGTTTTTTCCAAGATTTGGCTTATTGTAAAAATCTGGTCGATTGTTGATTTACCAGGTCTGAAGCCACACTGATAAGGTCCAATCAGTCTGCTCACACCAGGCTTCAGTCTTTCGCACAATACGCTTGATAGGACCTTATATGCGATATTCAAAAGGCTGATTCCGCGATAATTGGCGCAGTTTGCAGGATCGCCCTTCTTGTGGATTGGGCAGAGAACACTTAGATTTCAATCTTCACGCATGCATTCATCCAACCATATTCTGCATAGAAGCTGATGCATGCGCCTTACCAGCTCCTCGCCTCCGTGTTTGAATAGCTCAGCAGGCAAACCATCAGCGCCAGCTGCTTTATTGTTTTTCAATCGGGATATTGCTATTCGCACCTCATTATAGTCGGGTTGTGGAACGTCAATTCCATCATCTTCGATTGTGGGCTCGGGTTCGGCAACTTCTCTGGTTTCTTGCTCAGTTTCTCCATTTAAAAGGGAAGAGAAGTGATCCCTCCATATTCTGAGTGTTCTCTGAACATCGGTCACCAGGTCGCCGTTCTCATTCTTACAGGAGTTTGCCCCGGGTTTGAAACCTTCTGTCATTCGCCGAATTTTTTGATAGACTTTTCGGGCATTATTCCCGTTGGCCAGCATCTCAAGCTCCTTTATTTCACGCTTTTCTGCCTCTCTTTTTTTCTCCCGGAAAAGCCGCCTCGCTTCCCTCTTCAACTCGCGGTAGTGTTCACACACACTCCTCGTTGCATTTGACCTCAGCGTTGCCTTGTAGGCTTCGTCCTTTCTTTTCGTTGCAGCGCGGCACTCTTCATCATCATACCAGTTGTTTCTTCGCGTTCGCCGGAATCCAATTACTTCTTCGGCTGCGGTACGGAGTGCTCCTGAGATATGATCCCACTGCTCATGCATTCCACTAGGTTGAATTGTGCTCTCGGAGAGCAGGTGTGAGAGGCGATCTGCGAAATAATTGGCGGTCTGTTGAGATTGCAGCTTTTCGACGTCCAGCTTTCCCTGCGTTTTTTGTTGCACCTGTTTTGTCGTACAGAGGCGGGTACGAATCTTGGCTGCTACTAGGTAGTGATCAGAGTCGATGTTAGGTCCTCGTATTGTGCGAACATCTAAAACGCTGGAAGCATGCCGTCCTATCACAACGTGGTCGATCTGGTTGCGTGTTTTTCGATCGGGGGACAGCCATGTAGCCTGATGGATCTTCTTGTGCATAAACCTAGTGCTGGATGTGACCATGTTTCAGGCACCGGCGAAGTCGATCAGCCTGAATCCATTTGGCGAAGTCTGATCGTGGAGACTGGACTTCCCGACAGTGGGGCCAAATACACCCTCCTTACCCACCCTGGCGTTAAAGTCGCCAAGCACGACTTTGATATCATGACGGGGGCAGCGCTCGTATGCTTCTTCCAGGCGCTCGTAGAATGCATCCTTTTCCACGTCGTCCTTCTCTTCCGTCGGTGCATGAGCGCAGATAAACGATATGGTGAAAAATCGTACTTTTATGCGGATTGCAGCGAGACGCTCGTTCACGGGTGTGAACGACAGTACTCGGTGACGGAGTCTCTCCCACCACAAATCCCAGAATCAGAAAATATTATTTAACATAAAAAAAGTTGGTGTCTACTCACAATTATTTTATACAATTTTTCAAAAGTGGCCGAAAATAGAAAATTCGTGTTTTGCCAATTTTTGAAAAATTATATAAATTAACCCTGATGTGCGTGCCACAAACTTTTTGCATGCATGTATTTAGTATTTAAATGAGTCGAGAATCAAGTTATGAATGTGTACCCAAACCACAGGGGGCATGTTCAAATTATTTGGAGTTTCAGCCCCTTTTTCTCACGAACTAGACATGATAGGAAGTATTCAGCGTGAAAAATCCTTAAGAACACATTTAGTTTTACTGTATTTGCATTAATTATATAGGAAAGTGTAACTAATGTGTGAAATAAGGATACATTATTTAACTTAGTAGTAGTTTTTCAAATATTTTTAAAAGTGCCGTTTTTCTCGATAAGTGTAAGTAATAGAAACCATCTATACCAAAAAAGGGCAAAAGCTATTGTTGAAGAGATTTGTTGATCAAATGTATAATTTTGTGAAGAAGGGTTAAAGTGAGATATTTCGCGAAAACGAGAGGTCGCGGTTCCTCTGAAACGCAGTTTGATATTCTGGATGTTCGCGGACAAAACCTCATTCACACTTTCCTTGCCCATTTGTTTATTTAATTTTTCGAGAAGAACCCTGTGTTTAACTCAAAGATTTTTGCAGTATTATGAATAAAAAATTCAATTTTGTTGAAAATTCACAGAGCAGGAAGACTTCAACTGAACTGTTGTTGTTTGTTTATTCATTATTATCTTATGCAAATAAAAATGTATACATTACAAAATACAAAAGTACAATTATATAGTGGTTCCAATAAGATAATAGTTAATGGTGTCTAGTGTTCAAAAAAGAGCAGAGGCAGCACCATTTCCTACCTTAAATATATATATGTTGAATATTGTTGGGTGCAATACAAAAACATACAAAGAATCATAAATACTTAAAAAGAAAGCTGATTAAACATAAACCAAGTTAAGAAAAAAGTTTCTGCCCAACAACTAGGTATACAGAAATAGTAGGAAACAAAAAAAAATAATGTTCTTAAATAGGACAAACAGATTATGTGATAGGCCGCAACAGAATTCTATGTTAAAATGATCTAAGCGGATATCCCTCTAATGACTTGTACAAGGTGGCGCAAAAGTAATCCTCCTATCCGAAAATGCTATAAATTTTGCGATTGGCCCCTAAAGTCAGTTCTGTTTTGATATTTGTGTAGTAAACACATGCGAAATACACGTTAATAAACAATGTTACGCTACACTGCTCCAGAACGCGGAATATTGCTGACTATTTATTTGACCAATAATCGGTCGGTGAAAAACGGTTACTGTGAATGGTGAGCGCTACAGAGCAATGATCAACGAGTTCTTTTTGCCGCAACTTGATGAATTGGGATTGGAAAACATGTGGTTCCAACAAGACGGTGCAACAGCACACACTGCACGTGCCACAACCGATATGCTGAACATCGGAAGCTTACTTTTGCGCCACCTTGTATATCCACAGGAAGTTTATTGAAAACCATACATGAGATTATGGTATAGAAGTTGCGAAACAAGGTGGTGCGGAAAGCAGGAACTACAACATTTGAATGTGAACTGCTTCTTAATCTGAGTTCGGTGTATATGGGACTTCGTGGATAACCACTCCTCATAAAAAATTTTTTTAAAACTTTATAGTAGTACAAGTGTCTCACAAGAAGAATATTTAGCATTTTAAAAAGTTATATTGAATGCGCTAAACGGCTAGCGTTACATATTCTTCTTATGAGGCACTTCTGCAACAATAAGAGTGGACGAATCTTACTAGAATACGCACTCCCCAGCAACTGATACCATATTGCAGTTTAGACTGTACTAGTCCATAGTATACCATTTTCAGCACGCCGCTCGAACATATTTTTTTAGACGATAAAATGAGCGCACAGTAGATAGAAGATATTGTTTTATAGCAGAGATATGCGATGACCAACTCAAGTTTTGATCCACTATGACGCCCAAGTACTTAAAATTAGATACTTCTTCGATCTTAAAACATTTACTGTCACAGTCAGTTTCTGGTGCATAATTTACTTGAGACATTTGCTCAATACATGTATGAGTAAACAGCTTATGCCGCATACAGCATGCAGAATGAAAAATAATATCGTCACTTGACACTTCCTTATTACAAATACTAAAATACATCAATTTTGTCTTGTTGCTTACAATTAGCTTATGAGTAGCGAACCATTCTCGTAGCTTGTGCACATCCTGATTTATATTCATAAACAGATTGAATGTATTGTTTGTTCCACATGCAATCGCCAAGTCGTCGGCAAATGCTGTGATTTTCCCTACGAAAGGCATTGAAAATATAGAGTTAATATAAATTAAAAATAGAATTGGACCAAGGACTGAACCCTGAGGGACCATTACTAAGCGTTTTAAGCTTGCTGATTAGTGTCCCTGCAAACAGTCTAGAACATCTGTGATGGGCTGCATTATGTAAATGTAAAATTGTAAAAATTCGATGTATTTTGAAGAGAATTAAGGGAGGCTTATGGCGTTTTCTTTTCTAGAAAAAGTGTTACCCTGTTGGTTTTTCTCAGCTCTGTCTCTCTCAGGTTTTTTTTGCTCCCTTAAAAAATACCTTCTTATGATTGAACAGGACGGCACTATCTACACAATAAGCCATTTTGCAGAGCGCCAGGTTACCTAGGTCAAGAGATTACATTTGAGAGGGTAACACGAGGGTAACATTTTCCATTGAAAAGAAAACGCCATTACCCTGTGGGGAAGTCAGTAACTAGTGAGAATAATTTCTCGTTCAGAACTAGAGATAAAATGGCTAATAAGAACTAGTGAGAAACCGGCAGTTGTGTAATCAATAAAATGTAATTAAATTTAGATTCGTATTTGGAAAAGTGTTCTGTTCTTATAACGTTCTTTAAAGAAAGGTTTAAGTTTTAAATCATAAATAAACAAAAAATAAAAAAATTTATCAGTTGGTAAGATTCGAACCGACGTGTCCTGCATCAGAGTCGAGTGCTCTACCTACTCAATACTGTGAGAAAAGGTTACATATGGATACATTATGAAAGAATGGTTTAAAATTTAGGCTCAAATTTTTAGCCGTGCATAAACTAACCGGAATGGTGTGGACTACCACACCGAAGGTCCAAGGTTCGAGTCCTGGGAAAAGTAACATCAAAAGGGGTTTGAAAAAGATTTTCAAAACGGGGGTCGACCGTAGGCAGTCATTTGGCAAAAAGTCTTCGAGTGTAGTTCTGCCATGGAAGACTTCACAAAATACTTTTTTTTTTTAATTCTAAACTAACTACATCCAAACTGCAGAATTTGGAAATGGTGCAGAACTAAAGCAATAGTAGCAATAAACGAACAACATCCCAGCTGTCGAATTTTTAACTAGTTCGGAACTGTCGAAAAGGTAATGCAGCGGGGGACAATTTCCACCGCCTAAGACATCGCCATTATAAATTCGCCAGTTGATTACATGTAAAAGAGATTGAAGGCGTTCTAGTAGGGATTCAGAAAGCACTAGAAGCGCACCAGTTCAGAACTAGAGATTTTGCCCACAGGGTGGTCTCTCGCCCAACTCTTGTAATTTTACTGTTAATGCGAGTAGCCTTGAAATCGCGGCATACAAAGAAGTCCAACGTGTTGGTACTGGCAAAACCGGAGCTGACTTTAGAACCTGTACTGTTATTTCAGAGCATTGGACCATCTTGATTTTTCCAAATTTTATTTTTATCTACGCAATAGTGTTTTAGTTTAGTTGATATAACAAAGTATCGGTCGTTCGGGAGTATTTAAGTATGGTCCCCGAAATATGGGCAAAAGCTTTTTATTCGTTCCTATCGTTTTGTCTATGTTCTTAATTCTACGAAATAACCTACATTAAACATCTTAACTTTTGAATTTTTGAACTTACTAGGTTTTAAGTTATAGTTTTGTTTTCAAACATCGCGTAACTTCTCCACATTTTCCCTCCTCTCTTGTGGAAAGCAATCCTCTAGATACTCCGTTAGGTTGTCGACTAAAGGCCCAATCTGATTTACTCCACATAGGGCTTGGCTGGGTGTCATACCTACAGTTCTATTTATTGTATTATTAAGATTCACTAAATTTCGACAGCATGCCCACCAAGGTACAATTAACCTCAACTATTGACTAGAGGCGAATGAACCGCGACTTTAATGGGCTTTATATTTTTACTCTCCATGAATTCAGAAAAATCGTTAGAAGTGAAGCAACTACCTCTATCTGTAATGCATCGAACTGGGCGACTATAGTATTCAATACTTGTTTAATGATGCGCTTACTTCCATTGTACCAGGGTACAGAAAACATTTGAAATATAATTTGTTTTCCCAAATAATACTTTGACGTAAATGTTTATTTTGAATTGTTTCATTCTTATCATTAAAAATATCTCAAATTTGCTGAATTATTTGGGCACCTCGAATACTCAAATCTTAAATCTTATGAAAATTCGAAAAATTACAAATGTTTGAAAAACATTTATTTTTCTTCTCATTCGCAAATGCGAGTATATTTAAAAACAAACATTTCTTTCCATTCTTCATATACTTATAAAATTTGGATATTTTCTTTTCACTAATCTTCTGAAATGTTTTACTTATTGTAGCATCATATATATCATATAAAAAAAACTTGAGTACATCCTTCGAAATTTTTCGTCATTTTGAGCAACGAAAGATTTCGTTAATTTTACAAAACCCGTTTTCGTACATACTACAAAAATGAGGTACATTTTACGAATACATACGTACTATTTACTTACGAATTTTGTAGGTAGTACGATTGCTTTCATAAGCTACACTGTAAGAAAATATAGTCGGGTTTCAATTAATAAATGCATGTTTAATTTAATTGACAATTTTAATGTGTACATGTTATGCATGCTTACATTATAATTTTTAATACAACTTTTGTACAGAAATTAACAGTTTCATGGAATATAATAAGTTTTGAATAATAGTTAAAAGGCTTCTCAGCAAAAATTCATCACCTTTGTTGAGCCCGTTAGGAATCGGAAAAAAACTGTAGGTCCCGCCAATTTGTAGGAAATAATTCAAAGCTGCACACCACAAATTGGAAGGGAAGCTCTATGCAAAAATCTCTTAGGGCCGTTTACTCAATGTCTGCTTATGATAAACAAAAATGCACACATGATAACCTAATTATGACTTGGCTCAGAATGACAGTTTCGTTTACACAAAGTCTCATAAAGTTACCACGATAAAGTTGGTCATTGTGAACGTTTTTGGGAAAAAATTAACAAAGGTTGCATTGCGAACTCACAAAAAGTGTCAGATGATTTTTTCACAATTTTAAACGAACTATTTTAGTGTACAAATTTCGATTGTGATATTTCTCTATGTGGATGTATTACATTTATAAACTCTATTACTTGCAGAATTTGTTAGCTGAACAATTTATCACAAAATCACATTTTTTCTTTCAGCTGTCACTTTTTGTTTTGATAAGCACATAATCAGCGGTCCATATCTTGATAACTTTTATCAAAAGATAACACTGGTCTACAAATTCGAACTTTTTTTCTCTTCACCAGAGACGCGAATATGAAATTCGTATGTAAAACCACCCCGTGATTCCGAAAATTTAGGCTATTTTTGATTCTATGGTACCGTTTTTTAGATATTTACGATTTACCGATAAATTTGCTATAAACAATGCATACAAAACTTTTCGCTAGGCCCTGTAGGTTCGAAGATAATGAACAATCAAGCAATCCATCCCAAAAATGCACACAAAACTAGAAATTGCAAGCTTAATAAATTTGAAAAAATTTTGGATGCCCCGTTTTCCACAAACGTTTAGCAAAACACACTTAAAACATGGTAACAATGTGAATGACACATTTAGCAATTTGTATTACTTCTTTTATAGAAAAATGTATTTTATAACGTTTAACTTTTATTTTCCAAACTCTTTGGAGTAATCGGGGTTTTTTCAACAACACGCGGTACATAAAAATATTAAGTGCCGTTAGATTAGTATATTGTACTAAAATATTCCTATATTGTACGAATTTCAGACAACACTTTGCTGCATTAGTACAATGTGCGAATATATTTGGTAATTTGTACGAATCTAGAATGGTAAATTTCGTAAAATTTTCAACCATTTCTAAATATTACGAATGCTTTTGTACAATATACAAAATTATTCGTACACAGATTTTTTTTCATAATTTACTAAAGTGTTTCGTAAATAGAGAGGAAGGTTTCGTAGATTATACTAAAAAATTGCAAAAAAAGGTTCGTAAATTATATAAAAATCACGACTACGAAAGTTTTTCGGAGCACTTTTACGAAATTTTATTTTGAGTGCACAATATGTTGCGATGTCTTCTATTATATTTCTATTTGCGTGGTGAAGCGTTGATTTTGTAGTGTGTTATTGGCTGTCTAAGCATTTTTTACTACAGGGTGGCTGATGAATTTTGCTACATTAAGAAACTCAAATAATTTTTTTTTCAGTGTATGGAATTTATTTTTCTTTTATTCATGTTAAAGCTCATTAAATTTTATTAAATATAGCTTAATTAGTTTTAAAAATATTGGAATTTAAATGCCCCCCCTGCTCGTCGATGCATGTGCGGCATCTTACCAAAAAGTTGTTCATTACTGCTTGGAGAGTTGAGACAGGAATAGCCGCAATTGTTTCTCGAATGGATTGCCTTAGTTCATTCAAATTTGTTGGTTTTGCTTTGAAGACTTCCTGTTTGCAATAACCCCACAAGAAAAAGTCAGGTGCAGTAAGGTCAGGCGACCTGGGTGGCCAACGGAATGTGGAGTTTCTGGATATCAGCTTATTGGGAAATTTTCGTCGCAATTCTGTCATAACAGGTTGGGCTATATAAGGAGCTGCACCATCTTGCTGAAACCACACAGAGTTGAAAGAAATTCTCATTCGGCGTAATTCTGGAGAGAAAAACTCTCTCAACATGCGCAAGTAACGGTCTCCAGTAACCGTAACGGTGTGACCGTTTTCTTCGAAGAAGTAGGGCCCGACAATGCAGCGTGATGAAACTGCACACCACACTGTGACACGAAGTGGATGCAATTCCGTCTCATGGAGTATCTGTGGGTTGGAAGCACTCCATATTCGACAATTTTGTTTGTTTATGTTGCCGTTTAAATCGAAATGGGCCTCGTCAGACATGAAAAGACAGTTCAACATGTTTCCATCCTCTTCCACCATTTGAAGCATCTTCTGGAAAAATTCCAAGCGAATCGGCAAGTCTGCAGCGTTCAGTTTGTTGGCCATTTGAATTTTATATGGGAATAAGTCCAAATCTTTGTGCATAATTGACTGTAATGACTGTCTGCTTACACCCATTTGAGCAGATAAGCTTCTTGTCGAAACACGTGGATTGTTTTGTATGGCAGCAGCTACAGCAGCGATTGTTTCCTCCGTTCGAACTGAAGGGTTTCGATGGTAAGGTCTTCTGTTGACTGTCCCATGCTCGGCAAAATTGTTTACAAGTCTTATTATGGTCCATCTGCTCGGAGGATTACCGCCAAACGTGCGCCTATACTCTCTTTGAACCGAAACTACGGACTCCAGTGCGTGATAGCGCCGGACAATCCAAATTCTTGTTTCAGTGCCCCAGTTATCCATTTTTGTTAAATGTAAAAGTCAATCTGCAAAATAAAAAAAAAATTAACCAGATTCATTAAATAGAAAAAAAGTTATTTAATTTTTTTTTGGTAGCGGCTTTCATCAGCCACCCTGTATATACATACATAAGCGGTTCAACTATGGTTTCCTTCGGTTTCCTCGAAAGCGGTGCCGCTATACGAGGTGTGTTCAAAAAGTATCGCGAAGTTTGTGTTTTTTAAAAAAATATTTATTTATTCATGAATATCTATTTTGTCCCCTTCAAAGTAATCCCCATGAGATATTATACACTTGTGCCAACGGTTTTTCCAATCTTCGAAGCACTTAAAAAAATCGTTTTTTTGTATCTTGTTCAGCTCCTCCTTCGATGCCGTCTTTATCTCGTCAAGAGAAGCGTAACGTCGTCCTTTCATGGGCCTCTTCAGTTTAGGGAACAAGAAAAAGTCACAGGGGGCCAGATCTGGGGAATACGGTGGCTGCGGCATCATTAGTGTGTTGTTTTTGGCCGAAAAGTCGCGCACAAGCAACGATGCGTGAGCAGGGGCGTTATCGTGGTGCAAAAGCCAATTTTTGTTCTTCCACAAATCCGGGCGTTTCTGGCGGATTGCTTCGCGCAAATTGCGCATAACTTGCAGGTAATATTCCTTATTGACCGTTCTTCCCTGTGGCAAGAACTCATGATGCACCACGCCCCTGCAATCGAAGAAAACTGTCAGCAAAACTTTCACATTCGACCGAACTTGGCGCGCTTTTTTCGGTCTTGGTTCGTGCGGCAGCTTCCATTGAGATGATTGAGCTTTGGTTTCCACGTCATAACCATAAACCCACGATTCGTCACCAGTTATGACCCTCTGGAGCAAATTTGGGTCGTCGCGGACAGAGTTTAACATGTCATTAGCAATGTTCATGCGATGCTGTTTTTGGTCACAATTGAGCAATTTTGGTAAAAAAATAGGTAAAAATCGAAGACGATCCAAAACACGTGCAAGCAAAGCAGCTGTCAACAATTAACTGAACATTCAAAATGGCCGAGCTTTTCGGCATAAGTGAGAGACATGAGTACCAACATAACGCCACAAAAAATTCGAAATTCGAATATACGTAACCAGCGAAAATTCAAAATTCGATACTTTTTGAACACACCTCGTATAGGGGTCGTAACATTGCGGCGGAATACGTTGTCAAAAATATTGCAATGTAAAACCAATCATGTGGAAACTTTACAAGCGGTGGAGTACGTCGAAGCGTAATATAGCGGCAAGACATCATATTTTACACCGCGTTACACATATTCTGTCCTATGAACCAAATATACTTTTTCGGAAAGGGGAGAAAAAATAAAAATACACATGTATCGGCGATTTTCATGTACACGTCATATTTTTTTTTTTTATGTATAAAGTACAGGGTGGCTAATGAAAGCCCAATAGTAATTGATTCGACGCAAATGTTTGACTTGTAGAAAAATAAAATTTATTCATTTATATCAACAAATGAAAGCAAAAACACAATTGCGTTTAACGTTTGTTAGAGCATAGATAATTTCCAAAAATTTGTTTTTCCGAATAATGGAAAATTTCAATTACACTGCTCAAAAACATTTTTGTACATGGGTCGTGCGTATATTTATTTTATTGCTTTTGCACCCAGAAATAAGAATATGAACATAAAAAAGTTTTTGATTTGGTTTTGTTCGAAAAAAATGAGAAACACGAAAAACATAAATATTTATCAAAATTTGACACAGATTTGATTTATTCTAGTTGTTGAGGACATGAGTCCCAAGTGAACCCACTTCAATCAAGCAGGAGTCATGTTTTATAATTATGTATTTTTCGCGTGCGGCCGGCAACCCTATTTTGTAATTTCTTCAAAATGTATAAGAGAGTAACGTAACGGTCCCTTAAACATGTTTGTCTAATCCCGCTCTAATTTGTCTTTTTTGCCTAACATCATAGGAGTCCATCTTAAATTACCGCCGCGACCGCATCGCTATCGATTGTTAAAGTGAAATAAATAAAAGTTTGAATTTGTATGCATTAAAAGTGTGTAATACTATTTAAAGTGAAGTGTGTTTTCTTTAATTTTGGAAATAGTTTATCTCTTGTTTGCGCATTGGCGCTTAGTGATTTACAAAGTAACCCCATAATCCCCAAACCCTAAGTTTTAATCATGGTCCTTCGCGGCCAACAAAGAAACCGGTGACCTTAATTATAGAAACCAATTAAAAAACTTTAATAAATCGCGGCGGTTCGTAAAACTTAAAACTAAATCAACAAAAGTGTTTAAATTATATAAAAAACTAAAGTTCGTGCTGAAAAAATAAATTTCAGCAAGTGAAACAAAAACAACTAAAACAAACATATATAAATAGCGGCACACAAAAAGTGCATTAGAGTGCTCAGAAAGTGCTATTAAAAAAAAAAACTCACCCCTGGTATATATATTTTTACAAAATACCACTAGCAGTATATCTGCAAAAAGCGGTAAAATAAGAAAATTAAGAAGAAATATTAAGTTTGAGAAAAAACTTATTAAATAAAAATACAAATCCAAAAAAAAAAAAGTGGTGCTCTAATAGTGCAAAGGTAGCACACATACATAAGAGCATTAGACCGTCCACAAAAAAGTGAACCTCCTTAATTTTCTATCATCACGAGCAGTAGACCTGCATTAGTGGTAACTGTTACACAAACAAAAAAACCATTCCAGAGAACCCAAAAACAAACACACGAGCATACTCAACTATACTCACAATCAAGTCTCAGGCGTCCAGGCAAATTAGTAGCGGTTTCTTCTGCGGTGTTGTAAAGTTGTGGAGCTGGAATTTCCCGTAACAACATTCTCTTAAAATTTTCACCAGCGGGATATATGTACCTTATATAATATATAACTACCGTAAGTCCCATCTCTCAAATATTTTCACTCAAAAAAAAATTATCTTAATAAACCGCTACAATTATACATACGGAATATTTTTCTCTCATTACATCTCATTTACCTCATTTAATATATCGTCCCATCATTACGGATATCTACCACACGGCATCTCTCAAATGCCTATCGGTATAAATTCGGTCATAAATTGTTTTTCGTGAGTGTCACAAAAAACGAACTATCGTCTCAATAATATCCCGTGACTTTCCATTAGCCGCTTTAATTATATATTCAAATCATAAAATAACCCACTACTCGAAAAAAAAAAAATACCGCAATAAATTTAGTATAAAGTCTAACGCACTTTTCTCTCCCATCATCCCACATATAACGCCACCGCCGGCATATAATAAGTAATACATACGGGCATGTATATATACAAATAATAAGCTCCACAAAAAATTTTTTTGCTTTTGGTCAAAAATTTTGATTTGGCAAGTAAGCAAGCAATAAATATATAATACCGCGCCTTTAATAAATACTCGGTCAAGTGAATTACTCTATCTCGAAAAAAAGAGTTTAACTAATTTTTGCTTACAAAATGCCTAATGAAAAAGTAATGGCCAAAAAAGGTGACTTATCAGATGACCATAGTTTTGAAGACTTTATTTTTGAAAGCAATAGGCTTGAGGCATTCTACGCTAAATGGTCATCAACTCTCATAAATGATCTTACCCTAATATTGCTTAGTGTAAAAATAGAGCAGCTCAACAAACTCTGGGACTCTTTAGTACTCTCCTTTAAAGCCGTTTCTCGTTCGACAGCATATGCGGAATCTAGTGGGGAAGTCGAGCAAAAATATAACAAATGCCCAGAAAGTTATGAGCAATGCAAATCCCAAATGTTAGAAGCACTACAACTTCTACAAGCGAACTCTCAGTCTCAAACATCCCCTGCTACACTGCAAAGCACAGTACAAAATACGAACTCCGAAGGAATGTTCCTCAAAGTGCCGCCATGTGACACAGAAATATTTCACGGTGGATATGAAGACTGGCCGGCTTTCAGAGACATGTTCACCGCGGTTTACAAAAACCATCCCAAACTGTCGCCAGCACAGAAACTTTACCATTTGCGGCAGAAAACAAGAAGCCAGGCAGGACAAATCGTCAAACAATTCCCTCTCACTGACGATAGTTTTGAACTCGCCTGGGACGCCCTAAAATCCCGCTATGAAAACCGTAGGATACTGGTGGATACGCAGTTAAAAACCCTATTTAATCTCCCTCCCATTTACTCCGAAAACGGCGAACAAATCCAGAAACTGCAATCCACCATTAACAACTGCTTAGCTACTCTCTCTACACAAGGAATCCCAACCTACACAAGGGACCCCATCCTTGTTTATCTGTGTTCGTCAAAACTCCCCAGTGAAACCCTCTCTCTCTGGGAACAATCACTAAGCTCACGAAAAGAGCTAACCCTGTGGGCGGATATGAATAGATTTCTCACAAGCCGGTATGAAGTTGTAGAAAGGCTGCACACATATCGGCCGGGCAACTTAAGGCCCTCTCCCTCTAATTTCACTCCCAGAACGCCCTCTCACAACTCGACCTTTGCGAATAAAAGCAGGACGACAAATTTCCATGCGGAATCAACCCCGACGATCTCTTGTAAACTATGCAACTCCAGACATGCAATGAAAACCTGCATCAAATTTAAAGCGTTATCCGTAGCCGATCGCGTAAAATTCGTACGAGAAAACGGGTACTGCGAAAATTGCCTATCAAACTCCCATTCAAGCAATAATTGCCATAGCGGATTTTCATGCGTATATTGTCAAAAACGACAGCATTCCCTGCTTCACTTCCCGCGAAATACGCAAAACCAAGGGCTTAACGCGAAACCCCAGAGAACGGCGAGCCAACTCACCACCCAACATCATGCTGATGATGAAACACCCTGTTGCTCGAAAAACGCAACTCACTTACCCAAGGACCAAAGTTTACCTCAGCCGAATGTGAATATAGTGTCGTCCCACCATTCAAGTTCCCAAGTCACTACGCTTCTCCCAACAGCAGTAGTTCCCATATATTGTGATGGCGAATATAACAATGTTCGAGCCCTCGTAGATCAAGGCTCCGAAAAAACGTTTATCTCGTCCCGAATACAAAAGCTCTTGCGCCTCCCAACTAAAGAAGCAAAGTTTGAAATCTCTGGAATGGGTGGCACAGTGGTACAAAACTCAAAACAGGTCTGCGAAGTCACACTCTGCTCAGCGGACAAATTACAAAAAATTAATACTCAAGCCATTGTTTTGCCACAATTGACCCACTTTCTTCCCTCAACTAAAGTCTCAAACATTAAGTTAGAAGAAATATCTCATTTGACAAAGGCCGATCCCCACTGTTTCACCCCTCACCGTATAGATATGGTCATCGGCAGTGATGTAATTCCCCGCATTCTCCTAGAACACCAATATAAGCGGCTACCTCGTTGCCCAGAATTCGATATTCGGATGGATTCTCAGCGGCCCAATCCCCGAAAGGATCTCAACACTCACGACTCAGATTCGACAATCTGAGAATGACCCCCTCAATACGCTCCTAAGAAAGTTTTGGGAGCAAGAAGAAATACCCACCACTCAATCCCGATCCAGTGAAGAAGACTTCTGCGAAGAGCTGTAGCTGGTTAGACTCCCACGCAAACTAGAATTCCCAACTTCTATTGCCCTTGGACACTCCCGCTTAGCAGCACAGCAACAATATCTCAGCATTGAACGGACTCTGGAAAAGAACCCAACGTTGCAGAAGAAATACTCCGAGGTCCTAGAAGAATACCTCACACTGGATCACATGGAGCCCACCTCACCCCAAGAAATCATCAAAGATAGTAAATATTTCTGCTTTTATTTACCACACCATACAGTCATCAAGCCAGACAGTAAAACTACAAAGCTTCGTGTAGTTTTCAATGCATCAAAGTTATCCCATTCTGGCAGCTTCCTTAATGACGTGCTTTACACGGGCCCCACTCTGCAAAATGATTTAATGGTCATATATTTAAAATGGCGACTTTACCAATTTGTGTTTAACGGCGATATAGAGAAAATGTATCGCCAAATCCTCGTCCGCAAAGATGACCAAGACCTCCAAAGAATAGTCTTCCGTAGATCCCCAACTATGCCATTAGAAGATTTTCGGTTAAAAACAGTTACATTCGGCGTCAATTGCGCCCCATACCTGGCTATACGCACTCTCCATCAGCTGGCACAAAATTGTAATGAGCAATTCCCTCTCGCCACTGACATCCTCCTGCATGAAACATATGTAGATGATATTCTCTCGGGTGGCCACTATGTACAGTCCACTATTAGCTCAATGACCCAAACAAAAGATGCTCTACAATCGGCCGGTTTTCCCCTCAGAAAAATAACCGCGAATCACCTGAAAATCTTAGAGTTAGTCCCCGACTCCGAAGTTCTGGATATAGACTTCCTTAAATTTCGAGATTCAAGCTCTACTAAAACTATAGGCATAAAATGGAATGCACTCACAGATACGTTCTCTTACACGTATGATCCCGAACCCGCAGCAGATTCGAAGACAAAACGGCAGATATTGTCAGCGGTAGCCAAACTGTTCGACCCCGCAGGATGGCTAACGCCAGTAATGATCACGGCAAAAATGCTCCTGCAACAGTTATGGATGGAAGGAACCGATTGGGACGAAGACGTCAAACCGGGCGCGTTTCAAAAATGGACTACTTTACGCAACAATCTTCCTGCCATCAATCAAATTTCCATACCCCGATGGGTCCAATTCTCCCCAAATCAGCGCGTGCAGCTGCATGGATTCTCTGACGCGTCTGAAAAAGCCTATTGCACCGGCGTATATCTCCGCGTACAGCTAACTGAGAACTCTTTCTCGTCCCACCTACTTGTAGAGAGCAAAGTAGCCCCGTTACAAACTCAGCCTCCCACGACTCGAACTCTGCGGAGCCGTATTACTTTCGAAGCTCATTAAACAAGTTCGATCGGAACTGCATTTGGAGTCAAGCGGACTATTCCTTTGGTCAGACTCCTCGATAGTGTTAGCATGGTTAGAGAAACCACCTTACAGCTGGAAAACATATGTCGCTAATAGAATATCTCTTATTCTCGATAATGTGAGCAATGCTATATACTTGGAAGCATGTGTGTAGTGCTGATAACCCCGCCGACCTCGGTACCCGTGGCTGCAACCCACAAGAACTCGCGAGCTGCAATTTATGGTGGAAAGGACCGCAATGGCTACAAAAAATCCCTTCGGTGTGGCCACAAACGCTGTCAACTCACCCCTCCCCACCTGAACAGCGCCGTGTTGAAGCATTACATACGGTCGAATATGTTGATATTCTAGAACGGTTATCCTCCCTACCTCGTGCCCTTCGCGTGATGTCATACATGTGCCGATTTATCAACAAGTCACGGAAAAATGCCATTGCCGCATCCCTCACATTGACCCGGAGCGAAGTCAATCAAGTCAAAACGAACCTTATATCTCAAGCACAACGTATGCATTACCCACAGGACATAAACGCGCCACGATCCTCCACTCCCATCAGTAACAAGAGTTCCTTGCTAACTTTAAACCCCATGTTAGATGAATTCGGTGTTATGCGAGCAAATGGCCGTTTAGCGCAAGCTGACATTAGCTATAAGGAACGATATCCTATTAAACTCCCAGAGGTCTCAAAATTCTGTTCACTGCTTTTAACCTTTCTCCACGAGGACATGCTACATGCTGAAAAGCAGTTAATGATACGTATGGTTCAGCAGGAATATTATATACCCCGCTCGAAACAAAAGCTAAAGAAATGCATATTTCAATGCAAGACGTGCACCATTTATAAGCAGAGAATGCGCTCTCAGATAATGGCTGCACTCCCCCCCTGAGCGATGTACGTCCTCCCTTCCCTTTCACACCACAGGTGTTGATTTTGCTGGACCATTCACCGTCAAAACCTCCACTCTCTGTTTCTCCACCAAAGCCGTGCACCTGGAACTGTGCTCCGATCTGACCACTGAAGCATTCAAGGCCGCTTTTGCACGATTCGTTGGACGTCGTGGTCTCCCTTCCAAAATTATGTCGGACAACGGGAAAACATTCGTAGGCGCGAATCGAAGCTTTAGAAAAGAGTTCTCACAATTCCTGCAAGAAACCGCGACCGACATCTCACAAAAATATGTGACCCAGGGCTTCTCTTGGCAATTCATTCCGCCGTAAAGAGTTTCAAAATACATCTCACGAAGATCGCAGGAAATCACAAGTTTACCTTCGAAGAATTCACCACCCTCCCCGTTAGAATTGAGTCGATTCTCAACTCACGGCCGATATCCTCCATGTCTCAGGATCCCTCGGACCTACTAGCTTTAACACCCGGACATTTTCTGCGTGGAGCCCCACTACTCTCATTCCCGGAACCCAGTGCTGACAACCTGGCAGAAATTGAAGGTCATTTATCAGCAATTTAGTACCCGGTGGAAAAATGAATACCTTAAGGAACTCCACCAACGGCATAAGTGGAAGCGCCAACAACCCAATATCAAAGAAGGAGATCTCGTGGTCATCAAAGACGACCTATTTCCCCCGAACGAATGGAGACTTGGACGCATTGTGAAACTCCATCCCGGTCGCGATGACAACGTCCGCGTGGCTGACATTTATACTCAGTCAGGCGAGATCACACGCAACATTACAAAGTTATGTCTACTGCCCCCTGCATTATAATCTCGGTCCCCAACGCCTTCACTTTTCATGTCACTCGCCTCACAAATCTTCTTTTAATCTCTAATATTAAGTCTCAATGAATTCCCACAGAAAACATGCACATTCAGCAGCCCAGACAGAGGGCGAACGGTCAACTCCGAAGCATCAACACAGGCGTGATCCCACAGGAGAAATATCAGGAGCTGATTCACCTCGCATCGGCGCATGCGGGCCGCCGTGTTGAGGACATGAGTCCCAAGTGAACCCACTTCAATCAAGCAGGAGTCATGTTTTATAATTATGTATTTTTCGCGTGCGGCCGGCAACCCTATTTTGTAATTTCTTCAAAATGTATAAGAGAGTAACGTAACGGTCCCTTAAACATGTTTGTCTAATCCCGCTCTAATTTGTCTTTTTTGCCTAACATCATAGGAGTCCATCTTAAATTACCGCCGCGACCGCATCGCTATCGATTGTTAAAGTGAAATAAATAAAAGTTGGAATTTGTATGCATTAAAAGTGTGTATTACTATTTAAAGTGAAGTGTGTTTTCTTTAATTTTGGAAATAGTTTATCTCTTGTTTGCGCATTGGCGCTTAGTGATTTACAAAGTAACCCCATAATCCCCAAACCCTAAGTTTTAATCATGGTCCTTCGCGGCCAACAAAGAAACATAGAAACCAATTAAAAAACTTTAATCGCGGCGGTTCGTAAAACTTAAAACTAAATCAACAAAAGTGTTTAAATTATATAAAAAACTAAAGTTCGTGCTGAAAAAATAAACTTCAGCAAGTGAAACAAAAACAACTAAAACAAACATATATAAATAGCGGCACACAAAAAGTGCATTAGAGTGCTCAGAAAGTGCTATTAAAAAAAAAAACTCACCCCTGGTATATATATTTTTACAAAATACCACTAGCAGTATATCTGCAAAAAGCGGTAAAATAAGAAAATTAAGTGTAACTAAAAATATTAAGTTTGAGAAAAAACTTATTAAATAAAAATACAAATCCAAAAAAAAAAAGTGGTGCTCTAATAGTGCAAAGGTATCACACATACATAAGAGCATTAGACCGTCCACAAAAAAGTGAACCTCCTTAATTTTCTATCACCACGAGCAGTAGACCTGCATTAGTGGTAACTGTTACACAAACAAAAAAACCATTCCAGAGAACCCAAAAACAAACACACGAGCATACTCAACTATACTCACAATCAAGTCTCAGGCGTCCAGGCAAATTAGTAGCGGTTTCTTCTGCGGTGTTGTAAAGTTGTGGAGCTGGAATTTCCCGTAACAACATTCTCTTAAAATTTTCACCAGCGGGATATATGTACCTTATATAATATATAACTACCGTAAGTCCCATCTCTCAAATATTCTCACTCAAAAAAAAATTCTCTTAATAAACCGCTACAATTATACATACGGAATATTTTTCTCTCATTACATCTCATTTACCTCATTTAATATATCGTCCCATCATTACGGATATCTACCACACGGCATCTCTCAAATGCCTATCGGTATAAATTCGGTCATAAATTGTTTTTCTTGAGTGTCACAAAAAACGAACTATCGTCTCAATAATATCCCGTGACTTTCCATTAGCCGCTTTAATTATATATTCAAATCATATAATAACCCACTACTCGAAAAAAAAAAATACCGCAATAAATTTAGTATAAAGTCTAACGCACTTTTCTCTCCCATCATCCCACATATAACGCCACCGCCGGCATATAATAAGTAATACATACGGGCATGTATATATACAAATAATAAGCTCCACTTCGATTAAAGTCACTCAATTCTCTGCACTTAGCAATAAGTGGGTGTACAGTTTGAAGATCGATACAAACATACACTTAAAACCACCACCTTTTCTCTCCCTCAACAAGTGGCTACAGTGGTGGCCCAATAAAAAGTATCCAAAAAATTTTTTTGCTTTTGGTCAAAAATTTTGATTTGGCAAGTAAGCAAGCAATAAATATATAATACCGCGCCTTTAATAAATACTCGGTCAAGTGAATTACTCTATCTCGAAAAAAAGAGTTTAACTAATTTTTGCTTACAAAATGCCTAATGAAAAAGTAATGGCCAAAAAAGGTGACTTATCAGATGACCATAGTTTTGAAGACTTTATTTTTGAAAGCAATAGGCTTGAGGCATTATACGCTAAATGGTCATCAACTCTCATAAATGATCTTACCCTAATATTGCTTAGTGTAAAAATAAAGCAGCTCAACAAACTCTGGGACTCTTTAGTACTCTCCTTTAAAGCCGTTTCTCGTTCGACAGCATATGCGGAATCTAGTGGGGAAGTCGAGCAAAAATATAACAAATGCTCAGAAAGTTATGAGCAATGCAAATCCCAAATGTTAGAAGCACTACAACTTCTACAAGCGAACTCTCAGTCTCAAACATCCCCTGCTACACTGCAAAGCACAGTACAAAATACGAATTCCCAAGGAATGTCCCTCAAAGTGCCGCCATGTGACACAGAAATATTTCACGGTGGATATGAAGACTGGCCGGCTTTCAGAGACATGTTCACTGCGGTTTACAAAAACCATCCCAAACTGTCGCCAGCACAGAAACTTTACCATTTGCGGCAGAAAACAAGAAGCCAGGCAGGACAAATCGTCAAACAATTCCCTCTCACTGACGATAGTTTTGAACTCGCCTCGGACGCCCTAAAATCCCGCTATGAAAACCGTAGGATACTGGTGGATACGCAGTTAAAAACCCTATTTAATCTCCCTCCCATTTACTCTGAAAACGGCGAACAAATCCAGAAACTGCAATCCACCATTAACAACTGCTTAGCTACTCTCTCTACACAAGGAATCCCAACCTACACAAGGGACCCCATCCTTGTTTATCTGTGTTCGTCAAAACTCCCCAGTGAAACCCTCTCTCTCTGGGAACAATCACTAAGCTCACGAAAAGAGCTAACGTGGGCGGATATGAATAGATTTCTCACAAGCCGGTATGAAGTTGTAGAAAGGCTGCACACATATCGGCCGGGCAACTTAAGGCCCTCTCCCTCTAATTTCACTCCCAGAACGCCCTCTCACAACTCGACCTTTGCGAATAAAAGCAGGACGATAAATTTCCATGCGGAATCAACCCCGACGATCTCTAGTAAACTATGCAACTCCAGACAAGCAATGAAAACCTGCATCAAATTTAAAGAGTTATCCGTAGCCGATCGCGTAAAATTCGTACGAGAAAACGGGTACTGCGAAAATTGCCTATCAAACTCCCATTCAAGCAATAATTGCCATAGCGGCTTTTCATGCGTATATTGTCAAAAACGACACCATTCCCTGCTTCACTTCCCGCGAAATACGCAAAACCAAGGGCTTAACGCGAAACTTCAGAGAACGGCGAGCCAACTCACCACCCAACATCATGCTGATGATGAAACACCCTGTTGCTCGAAAAACGCAACTCACTTATCCAAGGACCAAAGTTCACCTCAGCCGAATGTGAATATAGTGTCGTCCCACCATTCAAGTTCCCAAGTCACTACGCTTCTCCCAACAGCAGTAGTTCCCATATATTGTGATGGCGAATATAACAATGTTCGAGCCCTCGTAGATCAAGGCTCCGAAAAAACGTTTATCTCGTCCCGAATACAAAAGCTCTTGCGCCTCCCAACTAAAGAAGCAAAGTTTGAAATCTCTGGAATGGGTGGCACAGTGGTACAAAACTCAAAACAGGTCTGCGAGGTCACACTGCTCAGCGGACAAATTACAAAAAATTAATACTCAAGCCATTGTTTTGCCACAATTGACCCACTTTCTTCCCTCAACTAAAGTCTCAAACATTAAGTTAGAAGAAATATCTCATTTGACAATGGCCGATCCCCACTGTTTCACCCCTCACCGTATAGATATGGTCATCGGCAGTGATGTAATTCCCCGCATTCTCCTAGAAGGGCTGCACACCAATATAAGCGGCTACCTCGTTGCCCAGAATTCGATATTCGGATGGATTCTCAGCGGCCCAATCCCCGAAAGGATCTCAACATTCACGACTCAGATTCGACAATCTGAGAATGACCCCCTCAATACGCTCCTTAGAAAGTTTTGGGAGCAAGAAGAAATACCCACCACTCAATCCCGATCCAGTGAAGAAGACTTCTGCGAAGAGCTGTATCAACGCACAACAACTCGACAGGCAGATGGAAGATACATGGTTAGACTCCCACGCAAACTAGAATTCCCAACTTCTATTGCCCTTGGACACTCCCGCGTAGCAGCACAGCAACAATATCTCAGCATTGAACGGACTCTGGAAAAGAACCCAACGTTGCAGAAGAAATACTCCGAGGTCCTAGAAGAATACCTCATACTGGATCACATGGAGCCCACCTCACCCCAAGAAATCATCAAAGATAGTAAATATTTCTGCTTTTATTTACCACACCATACAGTCATCAAGCCAGACAGTAAAACTACAAAGCTTCGTGTAGTTTTCAATGCATCAAAGTTATCCCGTTCTGGCAGCTTCCTTAATGACGTGCTTTACACGGGCCCCACTCTGCAAAATGATTTAATGGTCATATATTTAAAATGGCGGCTTTACCAATTTGTGTTTAACGGCGATATAGAGAAAATGTATCGCCAAATCCTCGTCCACAAAGATGACCAAGACCTCCAAAGAATAGTCTTCCGTAGATCCCCAACTATGCCATTAGAAGATTTTCGGTTAAAAACAGTTACATTCGGCGTCAATTGCGCCCCATACCTGGCTATACGCACTCTCCATCAGCTGGCACAAAATTGTAATGAGCAATTCCCTCTCGCCACTGACATCCTCCTGCATGAAACATATGTAGATGATATTCTCTCGGGTGACCACTATGTACAGTCCACTCAATGACCCAAACAAAAGATGCTCTACAATCGGCCGGTTTTCCCCTCAGAAAAATAACCGCGAATCACCTGAAAATCTTAGAGTTAGTCCCCGACTCCGAAGTTCTGGATATAGACCTCCTTAAATTTCGAGACTCAAGCTCTACTAAAACTCTAGGCATAAAATGGAATGCACTCTCACGTGTAAGAGAACGTATGATCCCGAACCCGCAGCAGATTCGAAGACAAAACGGCAGATATTGTCAGCGGTAGCCAAACTGTTCGACCCCGCAGGATGGCTAACGCCAGTAATGATCACGGCAAAAATGCTCCTGCAACAGTTATGGATGGAAGGAACCGATTGGGACGAAGACGTCAAACCGGGCGCGTTTCAAAAATGGACTATTTTACGCAACAATCTTCCTGCCATCAATCAAATTTCCATACCCCGATGGGTCCAATTCTCCCCAAATCAGCGCGTGCAGCTGCATGGATTCTCTGACGCGTCTGAAAAAGCCTATTGCACCTGCGTATATCTCCGCGTACAGCTAACTGAGAACTCTTTCTCGTCCCACCAAAGTAGCCCCGTTACAAACCGTCAGCCTCCCACGACTCGAACTCTGCGGAGCCGTATTACTTTCGAAGCTCATTAAACAAGTTCGATCGGAACTGCATTTGGAGTCAAGCGGACTATTCCTTTGGTCAGACTCCTCGATAGTGTTAGCATGGTTAGAGAAACCACCTTACAGCTGAAAAACATATGTCGCTAATAGAATATCTCTTATTCTCGATAATGTGAGCAATGCTACTTGGAAGCATGTGTGTAGTGCTGATAACCCCGCCGACCTCGGTACCCGTGGCTGCAACCCACAAGAACTCGCGAGCTGCAATTTATGGTGGAAAGGACCGCAATGGCTACAAAAAATCCCTTCGGTGTGGCCACAAACGCTGTCAACTCACCCCTCCCCACCTGAACAGCGCCGTGTTGAAGCATTACATACGGTCGAATATGTTGATATTCTAGAACGGTTATCCTCCCTACCTCGTGCCCTTCGCGTGATGTCATACATGTGCCGATTTATCAACAAGTCACGGAAAAATGCCATTACCGCATCCCTCACATTGACCCAGAGCGAAGTCAATCAAGTCAAAACGAACCTTATATCTCAAGCACAACGTATGCATTACCCACAGGACATAAACGCGCTACGATCCTCCACTCCCATCAGTAACAAGAGTTCCTTGCTAACTTTAAACCCCATGTTAGATGAATTCGGTGTTATGCGAACAAATGGCCGTTTAGCGCAAGCTGACATTAGCTATAAGGAACGATATCCTATTAAACTCCCAGAGGTCTCAAAATTCTGTTCACTGCTTTTAACCTTTCTCCACGAGGACATGCTACATGCTGAAAAGCAGTTAATGATACGTATGGTTCAGCAGGAATATTATATACCCCGCTCGAAACAAAAGCTAAAGAAATGCATATTTCAATGCAAGACGTGCACCATTTATAAGCAGAGAATGCGCTCTCAGATAATGGCTGCACTCCCCCCTGAGCGATGTACGTACTCCCTTCCCTTTCACACCACAGGTGTTGATTTTGCTGGACCATTCACCGTCAAAACCTCCACTCTCTGTTTCTCCACCAAAGCCGTGCACCTGGAACTGTGCTCCGATCTGACCACTGAAGCATTCAAGGCCGCTTTTGCACGATTCGTTGGACGTCGTGGTCTCCCTTCCAAAATTATGTCGGACAACGGGAAAACATTCGTAGGCGCGAATCGAAGCTTTAGAAAAGAGTTCTCACAATTCCTGCAAGAAACCGCGACCGACATCTCACAAAAATATGTGACCCAGGGCTTCTCTTGGCATTCATTCCTCCATATGCCCCTCACATGGGCGGTCTCTGGGAGGCCGCCGTAAAGAGTTTCAAAATACATCTCACGAAGATCGCAGGAAATCACAAGTTTACCTTCGAAGAATTTACCACCCTCCCCGTTAGAATTGAGTCGATTCTAAACTCACGGCCGATATCCTCCATGTCTCAGGATCCTTCGGACCTACTAGCTTTAACACCCGGACATTTTCTGCGTGGAGCCCCACTACTCTCAATCCCGGAACCCAGTGCTGACAACCTGGCAGAAATTGAAGGTCATTTATCAGCAATTTAGTACCCGGTGGAAAAATGAATACCTTAAGGAACTCCACCAACGGCATAAGTGGAAGCGCCAACAACCCAATATCAAAGAAGGAGATCTCGTGGTCATCAAAGACGACCTATTTCCCCCGAACGAATGGAGACTTGGACGCATTGTGAAACTCCATCCCGGTCGCGATGACAACGTCCGCGTGGCTGATATTTATACTCAGTCAGGCAAGATCACACGCAACATTACAAAGTTATGTCTACTGCCCCCTGCATTATAATCTCGGTCCCCAACGCCTTCACTTTTCATGTCACTCACCTCACCAATCTTCTTTTAATCTCTAATATTAAGTCTCAATGAATTCCCACAGAAAAAATGTACATTCAGCAGCCCAGACAGAGGGCGAACGGTCAACTCCGAAGCATCAACACAGGCATGATCCCACAGGAGAAATATCAGGAGCTGATTCACCTCGCATCGGCGAATGCGGGCCGCCATGTTGAGGACATGAGTCCCAAGTGAACCCACTTCAATCAAGCAGGAGTCATGTTTTATAATTATATGTTTTTCGCGTGCGGCCGGCAACCCTATTTTGTAATTTCTTCAAAATGTATAAGAGAGTAACGTAACGGTCCCTTAAACATGTTTGTCTAATCCCGCTCTAATTTGTCTTTTTTGCCTAACATCATAGGAGTCCATCTTAAATTACCGCCGCGACCGCATCGCTATCGATTGTTAAAGTGAAATAAATAAAAGTTTGAATTTGTATGCATTAAAAGTGTGTAATACTATTTAAAGTGAAGTGTGTTTTCTTTAATTTTGGAAATAGTTTATCTCTTGTTTGCGCATTGGCGCTTAGTGATATACAAAGTAGCCTCTCTCCCTTTGCGCGTTGGCGCTAACCCTAAGTTTTAATCACTAGTATAGTAAAAATCAATTTAAGATTTATTCTTATAAATTTAGTTTTAGAATACAGTTTAAATGTTTAAAAATGCTTTTTCCTGCTTTTCCTGCCATATTCGGTAACATTTTCTCCCCGTGTTCTTCTGAATAAGCTCCAATATTATCTTTGAATTTATCCAGATGTGAATGTAACATGTGCATCTTTAGTGACATTCTACAGCTCTTCATAATTTTTATCCCTATGATTTCCAAGAAAGCCATGAACTACTGCCTTAAAACTGTTCCACGCTAATTTCTTCTCATTGCTAAGTAGGTCCGGGAAAATATCGCAGTTCATAATTTTTTTTATTTGAGGACCAACAAAGACTCCAGCTTTAATTTTCGCCTCTGACAGCTTTGGAAAAAAAGTCTGCAAATATTTAAAAGCTAAGAGCCAAATTTTTTAATAAGGCCCAATTTAAGATGCAATGGCGCCATCAATATGTTTTTAGGATCGACAATTGCTTCATGTTTAATATTAAATCTTCCCACTCCATACTCAGTACGTTCAGGCCAATGTTTTTGGCGATAGTGGGCGGCATCATTTCTGCTATCCCATAGGCAAAGATAACAGGAGTGTTTGGTATATCCTTGCATTCCAGTAAAAAAACAAACCATCTTGAAGTCTCCAATAACTTCCCACTTGTATTCCCTATATTTGATTGCAGTTAATAGCATTTTAATACTGTCATAATTTTCTTTGAGATGTATGGAATGTGCCAGTGGAATAGATGGAAATTTGTTCCCATTGTGTAGTAGAACTGCTTTTAGACTTTTTGTTGAGCTGTCGATAAAGAGGCGCCATTCATTTGTATTACAAGGAATACCAATTGCTTCAAATAAACCTTTCACGTCATAGCAAAAACAGAGTCCATCTTCGTTACTGTAGAAACAAGAAAATTCTTCATGACGCTTTCTTTGCCGAGATATTCGAACATCAGAAGTAAGTAAATTTCGTTGTTTAAGCAGCCATGCTAATAACTCTGCTTTGTCTTTTGATAGATTTAAGTCTCTTATTAAGTCATTGAGATCTTCAGAGTTGATGAGATGTGGTATTACTGGTTCAAATTGAGGAACAAATTCGGAATGTACGGATGCAGATGAACTCGGTGTTTGAAAGCTGCCTTGAGGGAATAGTTGCTTTTCCAACACAGGTGGATCAGGTACAGGATTTTCTTCCGAATGTGGTACTGGAGCGGATGTCGATGGTAGTTCCGGATATATTGTTTTCCTTAAACGTTTCCCTTTCAGTGGTTTTACTACACTAAAATAGCAATCAGTGTCATGATTACTCGGTTCCCTCCAAATCCTCGGCACTGCGAACTTCATGGCTCTTTTCTCACCCTGGTACCAAACTATAATAAAACGTAAAGCATTTCATAACAATTTCAGTTATTATGCAATTATATATAGATATATGTATATATATATGAAACAGTTAGTACAATAAAAAACAGAAAATAAACTTACGCTCCAGAATGCTTCTGCAAGAGTTACATGAAACATGTGGATCCCATTTTTTGTCCTGGTTTTTAACACGTAGACCGAAGAAGGCTAGGTAGGTCTCGCAAATCCTTGTGTTTTTAGTTAAATCAAACTTTTTTTTGTCTTCTTTTAATACATTCGCCACATATATAGCAAAACAAATTAGCCGCTCGTTTACAACTTCTTGAAGACATCATTCCTCTGTGATATGCAAAATATAGTGTCGCCCACAACGAGTGACCCAAGAAACTACAGCTTCTTAAAAAAAATTTACTTACAAAAACGCTATCAGGTAGCTGGCATGCTCTATTGCTAGGCCTGCCAATCCGTCAGTAAAAGTTTCGATGAGTTTCTGAATATGTACTTAACGAATTGAAAAGCTACCTAAAATCATGTGTATCTGGGACCTTTTATCTCCTTTTTACTGTTTCTCAGCCACATTTTTTTGGTTTTTTTTTTAAGATGTAAGTATGTTGTGATTTAAGTAAATATTTTTCCGATGCATCGCTGCATCAGGTAGCTTCCCGCCGCCCTCTATCGACCGAAATAGCGCGAAAGGACCTACATTAGCCTGGTGCAAAAATTGAAAATTTTCAAATCGCTATAACTTCTACAAAACCAAATATTTTTGATTCGTAATTGCATTTTTTTTATAGAATTGAACATAGAATCCGAATATATAGGGCAAAATCCATATACAAAAAAAAAACCTGTGTTATTCGTCACAATCAAATGAAATGAATTACATCCAAAATAATAATTATTTGTAATTTGAGTTTCATAAACATCACAGTAATTTTATCATGTATAAAAAAAATCTTTTAATAATAATTATAGCTGAGAAATTTTTTTTTTAAGTCATCCGTAATTATTACTTTGATATTTTGCTTTAAAAATTTCAAAATAATAATTGTGAGCAGTTTTTATTTTTTTGAGTCTTCAAATACTTTCTTTGAGACTTTTAAAATAAAAGTCTTTCAATAATAATAATGGACAATTTTTAATTTTCAAGTCTTTGAAAAAAATTGTTTTCATTTGTTCTGTCATAAAATAAGCAAGTTATGCAAATGTATTTACAATCACGTTGTCAATAAAGTCCAATAAAGCTGAAGCTTGAAATAGAACATGTCCCAGGTTCGCTTTCGTGAAGGTGAATGCGTATACGAGGTGTGTTCAAAAAGTATCGCGAATTTTAAATTTTCGCTGGTTACTTATATTCGAATTTCGAATTTTTTGTAGCGTTATGTTGGTATGTCTCTCACTTATGCCGACAAGCTCGGCCATTTTGAATGTTCAGTTAATTGTTGACAGCTGCTTTGCTTGCACGTGTTTTGGATCGTCTTCGATTTTTACCTATTTTTTTACCAAAATTGCTCAATTGTGACCAAAAACAGCATCGCATGAACATTGCTAATGAGATGTTAAACTCTGTCCGCGACGACCCAAATTTGCTCCAGAGGGTCATAACTGGTGACGAATCGTGGGTTTATGGTTATGACGTGGAAACCAAAGCTCAATCATCTCAATGGAAGCTGCCGCACGAACCAAGACCGAAAAAAGCGCGCCAAGTTCGGTCGAATGTGAAAGTTTTGCTGACAGTTTTCTTCGATTGCAGGGGCGTGGTGCATCATGAGTTCTTGCCACAGGGAAGAACGGTCAATAAGGAATATTACCTGCAAGTTATGCGCAATTTGCGCGAAGCAGTCCGCCAGAAACGCCCGGATTTGTGGAAGAACAAAAATTGGCTTTTGCACCACGATAACGCCCCTGCTCACGCATCGTTGCTTGTGCGCGACTTTTTGGCCAAAAACAACACACTAATGATGCCGCAGCCACCGTATTCCCCAGATCTGGCCCCCTGTGACTTTCTTGTTCCCTAAACTGAAGAGGCCCATGAAAGGACGACGTTACGCTTCTCTTGACGAGATAAAGACGGCATCGAAGGAGGAGCTGAACAAGATACAAAAAAATGATTTTTTGAAGTGCTTCGAAGATTGGAAAAACCGTTGACACAAGTGTATAATATCTCATGGGGATTACTTTGAAGAGGACAAAATAGATATTCATGAATAAATAAATAATTTTTGAAAAAACACAAAATTCTCGATACTTTTTGAACACACCTCGTATTACCTAGGTTGTAAATATTGCATCAAACCTCACATGAATATTAATAGGAAAATATTCCATATCTGTCGAGCTGTACTACATCTAGCCCACACATAGGTTGGTCAAGCTATTCTCCTTCTGTTTTTTAACATTCTAGGCCTCCTCCTTCTGCTGCTGCCGAATTCGGGTGTCGTTAGGAAAACCGTCTGGGCTGGATCTTCTTCCTCCAGGATCATAGATTCAGTTACATTCCGCTTTATGTTGGCAAAAAAATGCCGAGAAAAATCTTCCACAGAAGATTTATGGTCCATTTAACGAGCTTTACGCAGATAAGGACATAGCATAGCGAATTAAATGCCAAAGGCTCCGCTGCCTGGATCATGTTATTCAAATAGACATAGACGCTTCGGCCCAGAAAGTTTTCTTATCGACACCAAAATTTGAATCTGTGATTGTAGGGATGGTAAAGGGTCTAGGTGTTCTAAATTGTGTGGAATGGGGTAGACTCTGTCTTTGGCTTGGTTTGTGTGTGTGTGTTGTTCCACAAATTTGAAATTTTGTTATCACGTATTTGTACTGCGTGCAATTGTATTGTATAATCGAAAATTTCGAGCTCTTATTCGGCTGTTCACCGTTTTACAGTCTGCAACAATTTTAAACTTAATTCCCTCTAGGTACATTCTAAAACGGCGTAAGGTATTTATTATTGCAAGAGTTTCTAACTCAAAACTGTGATACCCCGACTCGGCTTCGTAGTGTCACAGAGAGTAAGCAAGTCAGTTGTTATTTAGCTGCGAAGGCAACAGCACGCGTCGCTCCGTAATTTCACAAACTACCGTTCGTGGACAAATACTTGCAACTAGATCTGTACTTACATACTTATTTTCAATTATAATACATACTATCTACAACCATCTATATATTAAAATAAAACATATTTGTCATTATATAAATAAAGCGTTTTACAGATCAGAAGCAGGACTCATTCCAAAGAAAATCACAGCGACAGCGCAAAGTATATAGCGCAGAAAATATTTTCAACCCTCGTTAAAGCATTGGCATGTGTGAATATGTATGTAATACACACAGTATACATACCGGCACATATGTGAAGCGACTGTTAGCAGACCAAACGAATTATGCATACATAAAAGCAAAGACAGTAACGGTAGTGAGACAAAGTGAGAGTTTTAACTGCTGGAGCGAACGGATTTACCACGTTCGAGTGGAATTCGGATCACGTAAATTAAAAGATGCACTTACAACGCAGCCTGTTTTGTTAATGAAGTGCATACGGACACCAGCGCAACAGGATTGTCAGGTGTTATGTTACAACTAGAAGGCAACGGGTGGAACCAGTTCAATACTACAACCGACAGTGTAGTTCCGTTGAGGCATAATATTCGAGCCACGAGTTGGAGGTGCTCGCTATCGTCGAGTCTCTTAAGAGGTTTCGTATGTTCCTACTAGGTACGCATTTCGTGGTACGAACAGAATGTCACGCGGTAGCTACGACCAGGAGTATTGCGTCACTACGTTCACTCGTAGCCAGATGGGGGCTACGATTGCAGGAGTTCGACTTTGATTGCGTTTATCGCCCACCGGCCGAACCTCCATCTCAACCGGATACAGTAACTGAACGATGTGAAGTTCTCAAAAGCGTTAAGAATGTGGATGCATCGGTGGAGAAACAATTCAAATTAGACTATGAGAGACGCAACGGTCGACGTTTCCGTAAGGTAGGTCACGAATACAAGTTACTGGTGCAACGAGCGGTTTGGTGGCGCATTACAAAAGCGGACCACGATGATGTTGGACATTTAGCTATCGAGAAAACGGTCGCGCGCATATCAAAACATTTTTGGTTCGAACGAATGAGACGATACGGGAAGTCGTATATAGCTTCATGCGAGGAATGCTGCTTCAATAAAGTCAAGGGTGGACGGAAAGAGAGTCAGGTCCACATTGCAGATGTTCTGCCAATTTCTTTTTGGCACGTTTACGTCGATCACGTGGGCCCATTTCCAAAGAGTCGATCTGGATTCGTATACGTACTTTAGCAAGTACGTGGTACTCAAGCCAACACGAAATACAAACACCGAACCGGTCGTCAAGGCATTAGAAGAGATGATATGCATATTCGGTCAGCCCATTAATCTAACGTCCGACCGTGGGACTGCGACATGCCATCGAATGATATAAGCGATATATGATGAGGTCACAGTCAATTAGGATACGGGCATGAAGCGCGACACTGCAGTCGATAGAATCATGACCGAGCGGATCAAGTGGACAGAGAGATACGACAATAAGCACAAAACCCAACTCAGTATTAGGTAGGCGACATTGTAGTAGCCGACCACGTTCCATCAGCAACATGCGAGTCGCATAAATTGGACCCGGCATACGAGGGCCCATATATAATATCAAAAGCACTCAAATACGACCGGTATATTGTCGTAGACTTATTAGATGTCACGGTGATGTGTATCAAGTCCGGAGTTCGACGTGGATGACGACGAAGACGAGTCGTTCTGTGAGGACGTGGGATCAAGAAAGGCCGAGCTGTCGCAGACAGTAAGCACGACAGTTGTTAGTTAGCTACGAAGGCAACAGCACGCGTCTTCCTTCTGCAGCAAAATGCAGCTGTACTTGATAGCACTAGCATCGCAATGTAGATCAGTTTCTCTTTTTGGACAATATATTGATAATATTTGACATTACGTCAATTTATATTTAAGTTCTTCAAATGATGCCCTGCAGTCTTCATTAAATTCAAATTCTGCATCTTTTTTTATTAATCTGTAAAACGGATTAGCAATTACTGAAAATGATTCTACAAACTTTCTGAAGTATGAACACAATCCAAGAAACGATTGCACATCTCTTTGGTTTTTTGGGTAGGAATGTTCTGATATATCTATAATGGGACTATCTGACGGCTTTATACCATAGACTGAGACTCGATACCTTAAATATTCGATTTCGTAATATGCGAACTTACATTTCTCTAGCTTTAATTCAATACTATAGTTTTTTAAATCAGTTAACACCCTTTTAACTAGCTCACTATGTTCTTCCAAATTTGAGTTTGCTATTAAATATCGTCCATAAACACAATTATTTCGTTTTTAACTATAAATTATTTCAAAACCTGGTTTATAAAGGCTTGAAATATAGCTGGCCCGTTTTTAAGGCCAAATAGCATTTGTAAAAATTCGTTTGGGACAACATATGATGTATACTTAATTGATACAGGTCTATTTAACTAAAAATTTGTTTCCTTCTAAATATTCAAGACAATCCTCGATTACTGGAAGTGGTTAATTACGTTTCACTATTTATTTATTCAGATTTCTGTAATCGATACACATTCTTATTTCTCCCGATTTTTCTTTTGCTAGCAAAATCGGGGAGGAATAGGAGAATTGCTGTGTTTAATAATTTTTTTCTAGAGAACTTCGGTGATAATATTTTCCACCTTTGGGCCGTTTACTCAGTGTCTGATTAACCGCTTAATCAGGACTTTATCAGAGGTTGGTCCAAAAACCGTTTACTCAATGTCTGATTATCGACGATTTGCTGATTATCTTCTGATAAAAGTTTCAAAGGATGGACCTCGGATTATGTGCTTATCAAAACAAAAATGGACAGATGAAAGTAAAAACCTGGGGCCGAATTACGTGATACGATCCGTGATCGAAAGCGAATTTTTTAATCGCAAAAGCTTTAAACTTATAACTCGGAATGACGTCATACTTGAGCAATTGGCTTGGAGTACCAGTAGGTTCAATTATGCATTATTCCTTTTTTTAAAAATTGGAAAGTTTCAAAGTTATTTTGACTTAAAAAACTGTTTACGATCACGGAACGGATGTCGTAATTCGGCCCCTGATTTTATGATAAATTTTTCTGCTAACAAATTCTGGTAGTAACAGAGTTTGAAAATGTAATAATATCCACATAAAGAAATACCACAATCGAAATGTGTACACCAAAATAGTTCGTTTAAAATTGTAAACAAAAGCATCTGTCACTTTTTGTGAGTTCAAATGAAACTTTTGTAATTTTTTTCCCAAAAACGTTCACAGTGACCAACTTTATCATGATAACTTAATCAGATTTTTGTGTAAACGAAATTGTCATTATCCTGTGATAAAGTTTATCATAACCAGATATTGAGTAAACGGCCCTTAGCCTTTTCTGAAAACGAAACGCGCCTTAGAGAGCAAGATATAGGAGCATCGGAAGTTAAATGAATATTTGCTCTATATTCACACTGTATTGGTTTACTAACACTATTTTGTAAGTACAAGGTGGCGCAAAAGTAAGCTTCCGATGTTCAGCATATCGGTTGTGGCACGTGCAGTGTGTGCTGTTGCACCGTCTTGTTGGAACCACATGTTTTCCAATCCCAATTTATCAAGTTGCGGCAAAAAGAACTCGTTGATCATTGCTCTGTAGCGCTCACCATTCACAGTAACCGTTTGGCCCCGACCGATTATTGGTCAAATAAATAGTCAGCAATATTCCGCGTTCTGGAGCAGTGTAGCGTAACATTGTTTATTAACGTGTATTTCGCATGTGTTTACCACACAAATGTCAAAACAGAACTGACTTTAGGGGCCAATCGCAAAATTTATAGCATTTTCTGATAGGAGGATTACTTTTGCGCAGTAACCGTTTTTCACCGACCGAAATAAATAGTCAGCAATATTCCGCTTTCTGGAGCAGTGTAGCGTAACATTGTTTATTAACGTGTATTTCGCATGTGTTTACTACACAAATGTCAAAACAGAACTGACTTTAGGGGTCAATCGCAAAATTTATAACATTTTCTGATAGGACGATGACTTTTGCGCCACCCAGTATGTTTGTTTAATTACTTGCTCAAAATTTGTTTTCCACCAGAGAGGCAATGCTGGGTTAATGTCTACCTCATTTGTAAAACTTTCGATACTACAAATTTCCCGAATAGTATTATCTACCGAAGCATTTTTCGTATCTACTTTATTAACTACCATATCGTTTGGGTTTTTATTTGATTTTAATTCACTTTTATGAGGTTTAACATAAATAAATCTGATAAATAAAAATTAATGTGTGTCTGTGTGTCCTTTATAGGCGTCCAAAGTACTAGACCGAGTTTTTATGAAATTTTCACAGTATATTCTTGGGATCATGGGTTAATTCATGGGTTTTTTCAAAAATTATTTATTTATTCATGAATATCTGTTTTGTCCCCTTCAAAGTAATCCCCATGAGATATTATACACTTGTGCCAACGGGTTTTCCAATCTTCGAAGCACTTCAAAAAATCATTTTTTTGTATCTTGTTCAGCTCCTCCTTCGATGCCGTCTTTATCTCGTCAAGAGAAGCGTAACGTCGTCCTTTCATGGGCCTCTTCAGTTTAGGGAACAAGAAAAAGTCACAGAGGGCCAGATCTGGGGAATACGGTGGCTGCGGCATCATTAGTGTGTTGTTTTTGGCCAAAAAGTCGCGCACAAGCAACGATGCGTGAGCAGGGGCGTTATCGTGGTGCAAAAGCCAATTTTTGTTCTTCCACAAATCCGGGCGTTTCTGGCGGATTGCTTCGCGCAAATTGCGCATAACTTGCAGGTAATATACCTTATTGACCGTTCTTCCCTGTGGCAAGAACTCATGATGCACCACGCCCCTGCAATCGAAGAAAACTGTCAGCAAAACTTTCACATTCGACCGAACTTGGCGCGCTTTTTTCGGTCTTGGTTCGTGCGGCAGCTTCCATTGAGATGATTAAGCTTTGGTTTCCACGTCATAACCATAAACCCACGATTCGTCACCAGTTATGACCCTCTGGAGCAAATTTGGGTCGTCGCGGACAGAGTTTAACATCTCATTAGCAATGTTCATGCGATGCTGTTTTTGGTCACAATTGAGCAATTTTGGTACGAATTTCGCGTAAAAATCGAAGACGATCCAAAATACGTGCAAGCAAAGCAGCTATCAACAATTAACTGAACATTCAAAATGGCCGAGCTTGTCGGCATAATTGAGAGACATGAGTACCAACATAACGCCACAAAAAATTCGAATATACGTAACCAGCGAAAATTCAAAATTCGCGATACTTTTTGAACACACCTCGTATAGTTTTGGAAAAGTGGATCGTCATAACTCTGAACTTATTTGGTCTAAATATATGATATTTGGATATATGTTTCCTTTAGTCAAGATTTACATAATTTTGGAAAAGTGGGAGGTCCCACGCCCACATTTTTCGTGTTTTGTTTGTTCTTCATTAATGTCCAAAATTTATAGTTGATCTCTATGAAACTCTCACGATATGTTCAGAAGTTCCTTGGGTACGGCATATGCTATATATAGTTTTGGAAAATAGGGCGGTGCCACGCCCTCAGGCTATATAAAATTTCAATTCGTCATAACTATAACCGTATTTGGTCTAAATTAATGATACTTGGATATTTGTGCCCTTTAGTCAAGTTGGCGAGGACCTGGTGTTCTCTATTCCATCGCCAAATACATAAAATAAAAATGTACCGAGTTTGATTTGTTGTGCACTTTATTCAATACTTCAGTCAGAAGAAAAAGGCAAGTATTATGCACTTGAAAACTTATATATTTATAAACGTTAAGAATGACAGGATATAGCAGAATATGCAAAAACTAGTGATTTTAGTGCTACCATCTGCATACAAATATAAGGAACTGTAAACCAGGAAAACAGGTATGTTGTTTTATCCTCTTCAATCCCGCACCGCAAATACCCTCGAAAAAATAATTGTTTGTGACTTATTTTTAACAAAATTTTTTTGTAATTTTTTTTTTATACTAAAAAACAGTTTTTCGAAATTTTTAATTTTTAATATAACTGCAAAATAAAACAAAATATTCTTATGTAATAAAAAGAAAAAGCTATTTTAATGTTTTTCTATTAAAAATAAATAAATATATTTATATTAAAAAAAGTAAAAGTGTTTATGTGTACACAAAAAAAATATTGACTCACTTGTGACAAAATATGATCCAATCTTGCATACGAGTATTTCAGTCCATTTGAAAATATCGTATGAAATGAACGCGACAGAAGAAGTAAAGAGAGAAACTAAAAATGTAGAAAAGCGAGCGAATATGTTCCCAATAAATTGTTATATTGTTTGAGAAAAATAATGAAATATTGACAGTTATTTTACAAAGAAAACTTTTGTCCACATATGACATTATACCCGAAGAGGTTATGATAAACAGCTACGTTTTGATTATATCATTCCTCAACATTCCGGGCCCCGCTGAAACACTGTTTCAGAAGTTGGCAATACGACTACCTTTGTTATTGGCCGAATTATTTCTCCTCGCATTGTACGTAGTTTTACGACTCGGACAAGGCCGTCAGTTCCTGGAAATGTTTCCAATACCTTACCCATTAACCAGACCGCAGGCGGGGTGTTTGGTTCCTATGACGATATCTCCAGCTTCTATGTTTTTGGCACGTCTGTTCCATTTCGGTCGGGTTTGTAGCGATGTTAGGTATTCTTGATGCCAGCGGCGCCAAAATCCTTGATACATATTTTGTACATGTTGCCAGTAGTTTTCCTTGATATCCTGTAGACTATCTTCTGCTACCATTGTTAGCGGTCGACCTATTAAGGAGTGGGTGGGAGATAGATAATTAATGTCAGAATCGGAAGCCACGCCAATTGGTCTTGAATTCACCACTGCTTCAATCTGTAACAGTGCGGGCCATGAGGTGGAATAAAACTCCACCTTATTCCGTCGTGACCCAAGGCTTCGCTTACGATATCGTTATGCTCTTGTGAACTTACTAGCTGGTTCATCTCGTTCAATACCCGATTGGCTCCAACGAAATTTCGGCCATTGTCGCTAAATATTTGTGTACATTTGCCTCTGCGTGCCATGAAACGACGAAGTGCCGATAAAAAACAATCGGTTGATAAGTCGCTAGACAGCTCTATGTGGATTGCTGATGTGGCCAGACACAAAAATACAAATGTACCCCTTGGACTGTCGTGCGTTTCTACCCCGATACAGTTTCAACGTTATTGGTCCAGCACAATCGACTCCAGAGTTCTGGAAAGGAAACGATTGACGCACACGGATATGCGGCAAATCGGCCATGAGCTGAGATTACGAAGTTTGACGCAAACGAAAGCACTTCGCGCAGTTGTATGTTATTTTACGTATAATTTTCCTGGCCCCTAACACCCAATACGTGTGACGTAAAATAACGAAAAGTGCTGATACACCTGGGTGCATGTGTCGATGGTGCTCGTTAAAAAATAAAGAGATAAGTAACCTTACACTGCTTTGGTAATATGATGGGGTATTTAGTCTCCATAGGTAATTCGGAGTTAGATATTCTTCCTCTCACCCGAAGAATACCCTTACTGTCCAAATACGGAGCCAGCTTAAGAATTTGCGAATGTCCACTTATTTCTCTTTTAAGTTTGAGTGATTGGATCTCATCTCGCAAGCAACCTTGAGTATGTCGCAGAAGCACATTACGGAGCCTAAAGCGAGAGAAGTTGCTCTGGCAGTACGTTTCCGAGAGTGGTTAATGAATCGTAGAGCATATGCTGTTGCCCGAAGTATTCGTTGCCATGAAGATAACCGATATATAAGGCACTCAGTTACATGGGGCTCCGCCCTCTCTGTAGTTAGCATACTGTGTTCTGTTTTATTTCACTTGACACCTCCTAGATTGTTCGAAATGTGTCCTGCTTACCCTTCTCTAATACCTCATTGAACTCAATCTTGTTTCTAAGCCATGGCGGACCTTTCCACCACAAATCGAAATCTCGTAGTAAGTCTGCCGACATTCCACGAGATGCACAATCCGCGGGATTTTCCTTAGAAACTACGTGTTGCCACATATTTCGAGGAAGCTTAGCCGGTGGTATCGAAAGCCATGACAGCACGATTGTGGAATCGCACCAGACATACACCTTTAATTCCCACTGCAGAATGATTTCAAGTATAACCTTCACCAGACGTGCTAGTAGGAGGGCTCCACTCAGCTCCAGTCTGGGAAGAGAGACAGTTTTTAAAGGAGCCACTCGCGTTTTCGCTGCAAGTAGAGAAACACTGACCTCACCATTATCTTCTTCAAATCGAGCATAAACTGCAGCTGCATATGCTTTGGTTGAAGCATCTCGGAACCCATGAACCTCTATTTTGGTACCATTGTTCGGCACAAATCGATTAATTTTTATTTTACTTGCCTGGCTTAGGTCTTCTTGGTATTGCACCCACGTTTCCGATAGGTTGGGAGGCAAGCTCTCGTCCCAAGACAAATTTTGCAACCATAGTAATTGAAATATAACTTTGAATCGAACCACGATAGGCGCTAATAATGCCAAGGGTTCAATAATCGAGAAACATCTGATAGGATTTGCCTCTTGTTAATTGTTGGATAAGATTTTGTTTGGAAGAATCTTTGTTAGAGCGTCCGGAAACATCTCATGCTGACCAAGTAGTTCTTGCTCTAATCGAGGAGAGTTTGATACCCATTTGCTGAGTTCCATGCCGGTCATCTTCAATAAATGTACTAATTTATCACGTAATTGTAGCAGGTCCGTCTCTGAATTGGCACCCGTCAAAACGTCGTCCACGTAGAAGTCCTCTTGGAGTATGCGGCTTCCGCGAGGAAATTTTGTTTCGTAGTCCTGAGCTATTTGTTGAAGGACCCTGACTGCCAGGAAGGGAGCACACGCCGTTCCATAAGTGACCGTACATAACTGGTAGTGCTTCAGTGGAAGGCTGGGATCCTCTCTCCACACGATTCTTTGGAAGTCGCGATGATGCATAGAAACCCAAATTTGACGAAACATTTTTACAATCTCTAAATATTATGATAAATATTAGGTCCCACATGTAGAGCACTTTCAATAAACGTCCCTTGGAGTCAGCAAAGGAGCCATCAAATACTACCCTCAGTTTTTTGCCGAGTACCGGATGATGTGGAATATAGAAAACCGAAGCCTCTTCTGCTGTAGCTTGCACGGGCTGTGTTTCAACCATATGGTCCAGTGCCTTGTAATGTCGCATAAATTCAATATATTGTAATCTTAATGAAGGGTTTCTAATTAAACGTTTCTCTATTGAATAAAATCGAGAGAGTGCCCCCTGTAGGGTATCTGAAAAGGTTGTTATATTTTTCTTAAATGGAAGATCTACTTTATATTTTCCCTCGGGTTCGCGAGTCATCGTTCTTGAAAAGTGGTCCTCAACAAAAGCATCGTCACGATCAATAACTTTGGGATAATTCACTTCCTCAATCTCCCAGAATTTCTAAAGTGACTTATCAATATTCACCGTAGTTAAGAGTGATGTAGCTGTAGAAGTATTATTTTCTATAGCCATTGATGTAACTCTCTCTCTCTATGGCGCGATATACAACAGGTCTATCATCATAAACCTCCTAAGAGATTTTTGCGCCAAGCTTCTCTTCCAATTTGTGGTGTGCCGATTTGAATTTTCCCTACAAATTGGTGGGACCTACAGTTTTTTGCCGACTCCGAACGGCATCTACAAAGGAGACGAATTTTTGCTGAGAAGCCTGTCATGGCAGAAATACACTCGGAGAGTTTGCCAAACCACTGCCGAGGGGCGACCCCGTTTTGAAAACCTTTTTTCAAATCACTTTTGATGTTACCTGTACCAGGGCTCGAACCATGGACCTTCGGTGTGGTAGGCCGGCAGCACTACCTCCACACCACGGCGGCCGCCAATTGATGTAACTACCCATCCGAAAATTGTGGAAACAGCAATGGGATTTCCAAAGGCGTCGAACCTTTTTTTACAATCCAAAACATTCCAAACATATTGTGATCCTAGTAGGATATCAATTGGCAATGATACATTAAAAGATGGGTCAGCCAGGGCAATATCATCGAACTCGCTTCCTAACCTTGTGGTTGTTGTTATTGCGGGAAGGAGTGCAGTAATATTGCTGAGGACATGTAAAGGGTGTTTTTTTTATGGGTATAGAACTTGGAATTGAAATAAAACACAAGAAAATCGTTTTAAGGTCCATCAATTTGGCTTTATTGGAAGGATAATTTTATGCCATTAATGTTTAAATATGATTTCGGGCATGTGGCCGCCGCGGCTGGCTCGAATAAAGCCAATTCTACAGGTCCAATTTTCAACCACTTTTTCGAGCATATGGGGCCGTATGTCGGCAATAACGCCACGAATGTTGGCTTCCAATTCCCCTAACGTTTCTGGTTTGTTGGTGTAGACGAGCGACTTCACATATCCCCAAAGAAAATAATCCAATGGTGTCAAATCACACGACCTTGGTGGCCAATTGACAGGTCCATTCCGCGAAATTATGCGCTCATCGAATGTTTCCTTCAATAAATCGATTGTGACGTGCGCTGTGTGGCATGTAGCGCCGTCTTGTTGGAACCACAACTCATCCACATTCATGCCATCCAATTCGGGAACAAAATAGTCGGTTATCATGGCTCTATACCGGTCTCCATTAAAGGTAGCTGCCTCTCCAGCATTATTGCGGAAGAAGTATGGCCCAATGACTCCACCAGCCCATAGAGCACACCAAACAGTCAGTTTTTGTGGATGTAATGGCGTTTCAAGGGTCTCATGTGGATTCTCTTCACTCCAAATGCGGCAATTTTGCTTGTTGACGTAGCCATTCAACCAAAAATGAGCCTCATCACTGAACAAAATTTTGCGATGAAAATCAGCATCGAAATCAATCTCATTTTCGGCCCATACACCAAAATCACGACGCATTGCATGGTCTCGCGGCTTTAATTCTTGCACAAGCTGGATCTTGTAAGGTCGCAAGCCAAGATCTTTGCGCAAAATCTTCCATAAAGTTGATGGACAAAGCTCCAATTGCTGTGCACGGTGGCGAATCGATTCATTCGGGCCCTCTTCAACACTTTGCTCTACAGCGGCAATTGTTTCTTCGGTGCTCACTGTTCGACGTCTCTGCGGATGCGTATTATCACATAGAGTAAACGTAGTGCGAAAACGATCCATGGTTAACCGAATTAATTGCTCTGATGGACGATTATGTCGACCATAAAATGGACGGAGCTCACGGTAAACTTCGCGAACTGAACCATTATTTTCGAAATAAATTTGCACGATTTGTAAGCGTTGTTCTTTTGTCAACCTGTTCATGATGAAATGGCAAACCAAACTGAACATAAATGACATTAGAGTTGCCAGATTTGACCACAAAATGCCAGTTTTATCTCTATTCGAAAAACAAACCCGTAAAACAAACACCCTGTACTTGTGCTAATAGGCTTTTATTTAAGACTTAAGATTTAAGCATTACCGAAGGACATCCTCGTGTGGTGCCACTTTTTTTTGACGTTATTCAGATACCAGAATACGTGAGTGAGTCCGTTGCAGGCCCAGCCTCTGAGCGCAACTTTCAGATATGTAGGACAGCTCCGACCCAGAATCTAGCAACAAACGACACGGTTTAAAATATCCGTAGTTGTTTTGTACATCGAATATTGCTGTGGGTAGGAAATTTGTGGGCGAAGTTTGTGGTGTAGATGCAGTAGTATCGTTATCACGCAGATCATCTACTAAGGATAATCCAACATTATGACACGTGGGCTAAAGTTGACGAGGGTCCCCTATGAGATAGCTCGGTTCCAGGAGAAACTTAATTGAAAATAATGTTTGTTCCCGACTGTGACTGGTCAGCTGAATTCCTTAAATCTACGTGCAAGGAAGTGTGGTGTCGTAGATTGCATTGCTTACAGCTATACTTGGATTGAAATAGAGCGATTGATTTTTTATAAATGAGCGTAGGTCACCCAGGGATAGACCTAAGTAAGATGAACACTTGCCGAATGTATGGTCGTTAGAGTGTCCACAAAACATATGGGATTTGCAAAAGTATTGAATTTTTTCGCTCCCCGCGCATTTTTTGATAGCTTGACAATAGAAAATAAGATCTGCATAAAAATCTGACCACCTGTAGTGGGAAATAGCCAAGCGGATTTGACCTAAAGTTCAAAAATTTACCTAAAAATTATGCATGGCTTTAGAGACCAATATCTCTTTAAACAATGATTTTCGGATAAATAATGTAATAATAATTTTTATACAAAATGAGAATGGGAACATATTCTCCATATGATATTTATACCTACCGTTATCCTTTCAGGATATATTGAGTCCTTAAAGTGAAATTAAAATTTTTTTGTTTGTTAAAAAGGCAAAAATAAATATTTAAAAAATAGAGAATTGCCTAAACTATACATCATTTAATAGGTTATTTAAAGTAGTTTTACACATCATAAATTTAAACCATTGGTCGTTTGATCTACATTTAATACATATCGAAATCCACCTATTGCTATCAGTTATAATAATAAACGAGAATTGCGTGTCTTACCGGTAGCGGAAGAGTTGGTTTGAAGGGGTTTTGAGGTGCTAGCTCCAATTCTTCACATCGCATGTCTAAAAACTTGAAAAAGGTGCTTATGCTAGGCGCGTTGTCTTCTTTGCTACGTTCAATCTATTTCTGCCTCGACTCGGGATCCAACTTAGCTTCGAGAAGATGAATTAACCAGCAGTCTCTATGACTTCGGCAGATGGCATCTAAACCGCGTATAACTTCATTTGCTCCATCCGAAAGCTTTCGAAGACCTTGTGCATTATCCTGAGTAACTGCAGCTAACGACATTTTTTCTGCATATTCGACGGTTTTTCTGCATATTCAGCCAGCCGCGAAATGGACCCTTTTATTCGTCCACGCAGCTGCACTAATTCGGCCCAATCTCTCTGCATTGTGGTATGCAACATGCAAATTGAGGAGAACGATAAAGATGCAATTGACATAAGTCTTCCGTTACCTTCAGACTGCGCAGAAAACTTCAGACTTATGGTAAACATGTAAGAAACCGAACATTGTATACCCAGTAGTGACCTATTATGGCATACCAATTTACGCAGTTCTATTTTAATACTTTTCAGTTCGTATTATAAAGCTCATTGTTTTCAATAAAAACACTTCTGTTTTGAGTTTTGAGGGGTAAATGAATTTATTTGTACAAGGTGGCGCAAAAGTAAGCTTCCGATGTTCAGCATATCGGTTGTGGCACGTGCAGTGTGTGCTGTTGCACCGTCTTGTTGGAACCACATGTTTTCCAATCCCAATTCATCATGTTGCGGCAAAAAGAACTCGTTGATCATTGCTCTGTAGCGCTCACCATTCACAGTAACCGTTTGGCCCCGACCGATTATTGGTCAAATAAATAGTCAGCAATATTCCGCGTTCTGGAGCAGTGTAGCGTAACATTGTTTATTAACGTGTATTTCGCATGTGTTTACTACACAAATGTCAAAACAGAACTGACTTTAGGGGCCAATCGCAAAATTTATAGCATTTTCTGATAGGAGGATTACTTTTGCGCAGTAACCGTTTTTCACCGACCGAAATAAATAGTCAGCAATATTCCGCGTTCTGGAGCAGTGTAGCGTAACATTGTTTATTAACGTGTATTTCGCATGTGTTTACTACACAAATGTCAAAACAGAACTGACTTTAGGGGCCAATCGCAAAATTTATAGCATTTTCTGATAGGAGGATTACTTTTGCGCCACCCTGTATTTACGTGAGTTTGTGCGTTTATCGGGTTTGAAGGACCAGTTTTTGGCGAGGACCTGATGTTTTCTATTCAATCGCCAATACTCGTACATAAAATAACAAGCTCGGGTGGAACCGAACATTATATACCTATTAGTGATCTATTATGTCATCCCAATTTACGCAGGTCTATTTAAATACTTTCAGTTCGTATTTGCGTTCAAATAGCGGACAGACAGATAGACGTACTTTTTGATGGGACTATCTCTTTTTCTTCTCATACGTACAAACATTTCATGTTCATGTTTCAAGGTATGAAAATCAAAAAAGATATACAACTTCGCTTTTGCAGTGGGGTATTAACTACTTGGCCGGATATTTTACTTTTCATCCTGAACGTTTTGATATACTCGTACATTAATAAATATATATCTCGATTCTTTTATGCCGAATAAAGTAATATACCTTGTGTGCGTAACAAAAATAGATATAAAAAAGGGTGTCTTTCATAGGCGCCAAAGAACTAAACCGATCTTTATAAAATTTTCACAATATATACTTGGGTTCACTGGGTACAGCATAGACAATATATAGTTTTGGAAAAGTAGGCGGAGCCACGCCCCCAGGCTATATAAAGTTTGAATTTGTCATAACTCCGAACTTTTTTGGTCTAAATTAATGAAATGTGGATATTTGTGTCACTTAGTCAATGTCTATATAATTTTTCAAAAGTGGGCGTGGCACCTCCCACTTTCTCTTGAACTTTCATGATAGGTTCAGGAGTTCGCTGGGCACGCCACAGTCTGTATATAGCTTTTGGAAAAGCTCCCAGGTTATATAAAGCTATACCGAACTGATAGTTAGGAGTTTATTTGGTTCAAGTTAATGACATTTTATATATAGATGTGTTCTATGTATCGAAACGTCAAAACGTCTACCGGGTTTGCTAGTATATTATAAAATGGCGAAAGCAAACAACGAATTTCAGCATTCTTTTGTAAAACTCAGAGACTAGTTTGCGTTCACATAGACAGACGGACAGACAGACAGACGGACCGAGAGACGGGCATGGCTAAATCGACTCCGCTCATCGTGCTGATCATTTTAGTGAACTTTTCTCTTCTTGTTCTCATACTTACATACATTTAAGGTCTGACAATCAAAAAAGATATATAACTTCGCTATTGGAGTGGGCTATTAATCACGTGCCCGAATATTTTGCTTGTGTGTTTCCCGATTTGGCTAATTTTTGGCAGGAGTATAATACATACTTCTGAGAAGCAGCTGACCAATTTTCATTGAAATATCAAGATTGAATTATAAGCGATTGCCTTTGAAAATAGCAGAAATTTTATGCTGAAAAGTGCCACGCCTACCTCTTCAAAATTGACAAAATTTTTTCGCGGCCGAGGTTTTCTTAAAAAGCTTATTATGTGTGCAAAATCTGATTGATATAACTTGCTTAGTTGTAGAAATATCGCTTTTTAAATTGTACAAAAAAATGTTTAAGAACTATGTTAAAAAACTAGGAGTGGACAATAACCATTTTTGCAGCAAGCAGTTACCTTTATACCAGATTTTTACAATACGCCAAATCTTGGAAAAAACCCGTGAAAAAAGAATCGACATCATCTCTATGTTGATTTTAAAGCCGCTTTCGATAGCACGAAAAGGAGCTGCCTATATGCCGCTATGTCTGAATTTGGTTCCCCGCAAAATTTATACGGCTATGCAAAATGACCTTGAGCAACACCGCCAGCTCGGTCAGAATTGGGAAGTACCTCTCCGATCCGTTCGAAACTAAACGAGGTTTCAGACAGGGTGACCCCCTATCGTGCGATTTCTTAAATTTAATGCTGGAGAAAATAATACCAGCTGCAGAACTTAACCGCGCTGGAACAATATTTTATAAAAGCGTGCAACTGTTGGCATATGCTGACGATATTGATATCATTGGCCTTAACAACCACGCCGTAACTTCTGCTTACTCCAAATTAGAAAAAGAAGCGGAGAAAATGGGATTGGTTGTGAACGAGGGCAAAACGAAGTACCTTCTGTCATCATGCAAAGAGTCAGCGCACTCGCGCCTTGGCAACCAAGCCACTGTTGGCAGCAATAATGTCGAAATAGTAAAGGACTTCGTTTACTTGGGAACCAGCATTAACACCAACAATAATGTTAGCCTAGAAATCCGACGAAGAATTACTCTTGCAAACAAATGTTACTTCGGACTGAGTAGGCAATTGAAAAGTAAAGTCCTCTCTCGACGAACGAAAATAACACTCTACAAGTCACTCATCGCACCCGTCCTGCTATATGGTGCAGAAGCGTGGACACTAACATCATCTGATGAGGCGGCTCTGGGAGTATTCGAGAGAAAGGTTCTTCGAAAGATTTGTGGACTTCTACGCGTTGCCGACGGAAGAAGATTTAATGATGAGCTGTATGAACTTTACGCAGACGCCGACATACGAGGTGTGTTCAAAAAGTATCGCGAATTTTGAATTTTCGCTGGTTACGTATATTCGAATTTCGAATTTTTTGTGGCGTTATGTTGGTACTCATGCCTCTCACTTATGCCGACAAGCTCGGCCATTTTGAATGTTCAGTTAATTGTTGACAGCTGCTTTGCTTGCACGTGTTTTGGATCGTCTTCGATTTTTACGCGAAATTCGTACCAAAATTGCTCAATTGTGACCAAAAACAGCATCACATGAACATTGCTAATGAGATGTTAAACTCTGTCCGCGACGACCCAAATTTGCTCCAGAGGGTCATAACTGGTGACGAATCGTGGGTTTATGGTTATGACGTGGAAACCAAAGCTCAATCATCTCAATGGACGCTGCCGCACGAACCAAGACCGAAAAAAGCGCGCCAAGTTCGGTCGAATGTGAAAGTTTTGCTGACAGTTTTCTTCGATTGCAGGGGCGTGGTGCATCATGAGTTCTTGCCACAGGGAAGAACGGTCAATAAGGAATATTACCTGCAAGTTATGCGCAATTTGCGCGAAGCAATCCGCCAGAAACGCCCGGATTTGTGGAAGAACGAAAATTGGCTTTTGCACCACGATAACGCCCCTGCTCACGCATCGTTGCTTGTGCGCGACTTTTTGGCCAAAAACAACTCACTAATGATGCCGCAGCCACCGTATTCCCCAGATCTGGCCCCCTGTGAATTTTTCTTGTTCCCTAAACTGAAGAGGCCCATGAAAGGACGACGTTACGCTTCTCTTGACGAGATAAAGACGGCATCGAAGGAGGAGCTGAACAAGATACAAAAAAATGATTTTTTGAAGTGCTTCGAAGATTGGAAAAACCGTTGGCACAAGTGTATAATATCTCATGGGGATTACTTTGAAGGGGACAAAATAGATATTCATGAATAAATAAATACTTTTTGAAAAAACACAAAATTCGCGATACTTTTTGAACACACCTCGTAGTTCATTCCACTAAAACACAGCGGCTTCGCTGACTAGGCCACGTAGTGCGAATGAGCGGAGATGCTCCAGCCCAGAAGGTATTCTTATCGGCACCCGCCGGTGGAAGCAGAGGAAGAGGGAGACCACCACTCCGATGGAAGGACCGATTTGCGATCCCGCGGTGTTTCCGATTGGCGTCAGTTGGCGTCAGTTGGCGCAACGAAGAAACGACTGGCGAGCTATGTTGGACGGTCAAAATCGCCCAGGCGGTTAGATGACCATTTAAAGAAGAAGAAGTTACCTTTATATTTAGAACATTATCCCCAAATTTCGTTTCGACAAATAAATTTTTGGCGAAGTTATGGCATAAAACGTTTTGGGGAATAGTGCACTATAAAAGGGGCGGGGCTACGCCCATTTGCGAAAATTTTAAGTTTTTGGATTTCTTTGTTTACGGAAACTTTAAAAGTGAAATATAAATGATGTAAAGTTATTTTACGCAAAGTTATTGCCTATTTGATATATCTACAATCCTCTTCAAAATCTTTCATATAAAAGTGGGCGTAGACCTTAACCGATCCCGCCCATTTTTTCCTGGAACATTCCTTGCATACCTGGAAACCTGCGTGCTGAATTTCGTTTCGATATCTTGAACGGTTTTTGATTTATGATTAATATTATATCTAAATTTGACTTAATCAAAAGTGGGCGGTGCCACGCCCATTTTCAAAAATATCTAAACATTTATTTTATGCCTCAATCTCAATGTATTCACCAAATTTTACCCTTCTAGGTGTATTATGTACTGAGTAATCACTTTTTTTGTGTTTTCGAAACGATTTCGCCCATTTTAAATAGCCCTGGGAGATGTGTGCCAAGGAACCAGCATACCAAATGTCATTCAGATATCTCAAAATTTGCTCAAGTTTTCGTGTTCGCAGACGGACGGACGGAGGGACATGGCTTAATGAATTTCTCTTTTCGTCCTGAACATTTTGATATATTTAAGTCAATATCTATCTCGATCCGAAATTTTTGGTGTTTTGTTTGTTCTTCATTAATGTCCAAAGTTTATAGTCGATCTCTATGAAACTTTCACGCTATGTTCAGAAGTTCGCTGGGTACGGCATAGGGTATATATAGTTTTGGAAAAGTGGGCAATGCCAGGCCCCCAGACTATATAAAATTTATTTGGTCTACATTAATGATATTTGGATGTATCTTGTCCTTTAGTCAAGATTTACATAACTTTATAAAAGTGGGTGGTGCCACGCCCACATTTTTTGTGTTTTGTTTGTGCTTCATTAATGTCCAAAGCTCTTAGTCGATCTCTATGAAACTTTCACGATAGGTTCAGTAAAGTTAATGATATTTTGTATATAGATATCTGTTCTATACATCAAAAAAACCCTGGCAACAGAAAGCGGTACCAGGAGCAAATAAAAGTTAATTCGATATATCTTCGAAGCTATGGACATATCAGAACCCGCAGAGGAAATAAGAGAAGAAGGGAAGTAGGAATAAAAATGGAGAGGACTAAGAAGAGTAACGGTATATGGGGTTGGATGAAAAGCAAAAGCAGAAAGAAAAAGGAAGATACACGGATAAATGTAGAAGAAGAGCCAAGTGGGAGGAAAAGAGCACAATTTATTAAATGTAGGCAAGTAAAATTTTAGGCATAACAACGTCTGCCGGGTCCGCTAGTAGTTTATATAAACTTAAAAAATCACTTCCTTCGATAATTGGAAAAGGCATAGCATCGTCTGCCAACACATAAAAGGTTAAGCACTTTATTTCGTTCTTTAATTTTGTTGATAATCTTATTTTTCCGTAACTTTGCATTGCCTATGCCTGTAAAATTCAATGACTGCTTATTTATGAAATGATTTTTAATAAGGAATCACCTGATAAAGCTTGAACGGCTGCCCTTATCAAACATGCCAGAAAATAAACTAAATTGTAGGTGTGTTCTGAAAGATTTGATCAAACCAACACTTACCTTTCCTTTGCAATCTGCTTCGTCCCAATGACTGCCATCGAAAACAGCACCAACTATTTTTTTAGGGCAATTTCCATGTAAATGGTTTGTGTCCCCGCATATAAAGCAGGATTTTTTTTGGCGCTTCAGCTTTTTGCATTCAGCTGAGAAATGTCTGTATGCTGAGCAATTATAGCACCTACTTTGCTGGCTACGTTTTGATTTCGCTGCTTGTCCACCCATGTTGTTAATTAATTTTTAGAACTTTGGCAATGTCTTCTTTAATTCTTTCAGTGTGCTTGTGTGATATAACACCGAAACCGGGTTTGTCTTGTAATCTTTCATTGAACTATTGGTGGCAAGACAACACATAATGCAACATACTTTCTTTGCCTCTATTTCAACGTTGGGTTTCTAGATTTTTGATTGTTTCTCTATAGCTAGGGACTTTACGGAATTCTGTCAATAAATGTGTTTTGAGTTCACGTATATTCGTGCAACGACAATTGACGCGCCAAAAAAAAAGTTTCGACAGTCGTTGCACCCATATGTATCTGCCGCGCATTCAAAATTTTCTATCCATTTACCGACATTGCCATCATCATCTCCACTATATTTCGGAACAAGCACTTCTATGTCTTTCAGCGCGTACATTTATGTGTTTGTTAACTCATTAATTTAGTTTTTTACTCTTAACCCTTTGCAGTTGCATTTGTAGACTATTGGCAGCCGCTGCATCGTGGTTATTCTCGGCTTCGCAAATTTTGAGGTTACCGTCGCGTACGGTATCACGAGTGCCGTTATTTTCGTCGGCTTTATTTTTGTCTACGTCATTTTCTGATGACTGAATGGTTTGTGATCCTGATTCATCAGCGTCATCATCAGAACACCCACTATATCTTGAAGCAGGCTCGTAACCTCGCTCGGACAGACTATAAAAGGCAGCATACAGGCCAGGCAATCAGTTTGTACTCAAGTATTGTACAGTGAACTATCGTGAAGTTACCAAACTCGTGAAATTGTGTTTCGTTTATTACCAGTAAATAAAACTAGGTATTTGTTACAATACGTATATGGGCGTGTGTTTATTTGACTTTACAGTGATCGAACTCAGGATTTTTAATCGAGGTATCATCGAATTCGATACAATTGGTGTCACATACCAGTGTTTGCAAGGATAATAAGGATAATGCAAAGTGGAATGAATTAAAGATTCAGCAACTCAAAAATGAGTTGGAACAACTCGAACTAAACACTACAGGCAATAAATCCGGGCTACAGTCACGATTACGGGAGGCTATGGAAACGGAAGCAAACAACGTTGATGATCATGGTTTCCATCTTCAAAAAAGGAGTCTCCAAATCCAGTGGAAAGTGTGGACACAAACATGATATTGACTGTATGGACTCAGATGTCGACTTAAACAGAAGAACAAGAGACGGGTATTACATCTCGAATGGCATCTCAGCTGGAGGAACAGAAGACACACGTGACATCCCAGATTTCAGTTCAACTAGACGAAATGAGGGCATACATGAGATCTCAAATGGAAGAACAGAAGGCTTATATGTATCTTATCGCAGTTGGAAGAGCAGGAGGCAAGGGTGTCATCGAAGCAAGAAGTGCAAGATGCAAAGATAACACAAGTGCAAGAGGTATTCAGAGAACGGCAGGACAAAATTGAGGCCGAAGTATATGCTTTGAAGGGCCGTATCCAGGAGCTTCAACTGAACCTTCCAGCTATCTTAGCGAATACTCCTAAGCTAAAATCCCCTTGCCTTGATAGTTCTGTTCCCTTTCAGGTATTTAAGCTACAGTTTGAGAAGACGGCAGCTGTGAGCAATTGGGGCACTGAAGACAAAGTTTCTGAAATATTCGTGACATTGAAGGGACATGCAGCTGAAATTTCGCACACTACTGACGGAGAACAGAACAATTATGAAGCAATGATGGGTGCAGTTGAGACACGTTATGGTAGCGAACATCGGAAGCAGATATACCAAATAGAGCTGCAGAATAGCTTCCAGAAGGCTAATGAGACTTTGCAGGAATTCGCGTCGGACATCGAGAGGTTGGCTCATCTAGCAAAGGCAGACGCACCCATAGAGTACACAGAACGGGTAAAAAGCCAAAGCTTTATAAATGGAATGCGTGATGTGGAGACGAATTGAGCCTCATATGTAAATCCAAAGAGATCATTTGCTAAGACGGTATCTCATGCTCTGACGCAAGAAACAGCCTCGCTCATCGCGTAGAAGTGGAAACTCCGGATTGTTATGTTGTTATGCTATAGGAGCTGTTTTGTCTCAGATCGTCGAAGGGCAGGAGAAGGTAGGCGTACTATAGCCGAACAATCGGGAAGCCTGAAAGGAACTACTGTGTAACACTGAGAGAACTGTTGGCATTGGTAGAGTGCGTCAAACATTTCCACAATTACCTCTATGGGCAGCGATTCCACGTAAGGACAGACCATGCAGCGTTGAAATGGTTCTTGCAGTTCCGTAATCCGGAGGGTCAATTGGCACATTGGACAGAGCGACTGCAAAGTTATGACTTTTCCATAGAGCATCGCAAAGGTAGCACTCACGGAAATGCTGATGCAATGTCACGACGACCATGCAACTAGGAATGCAAGCATTGTTCCAAAGCTGAGGCCAAGGAAGACATGATGTACGCTGGATGACTATAACATCTAAGGAGAAATGGAACATGGGTCAACTAAAGAAGTGTCAGCACGAATATCCAGATCTAGCTGGTGTGATGCAAGGGCTTGAGCTAAATGAACGGCCAACAAGAGAGAAGATGTCAGCAGAGAGTCCGTTGCCAAGTCATATTGGGCATAGTGGTGTTCCACACAATTTTACAATTGGTATCCGGTTGTTTGCATCGAATATGGGAAAGTGAGGATGGTCAATGTGTTCGGAAGCTGATAGTCGTCCCAAGGAGGAAAATCCCTGATGTTCTCAATGAATTGCATAATGGTCCAAGCGGAGGTCATCTCGGAGTCACGAAAACCAGAGGAAATCAAGCGGAGATTCTGTTGGGTTGGATGCCGTCAGTCGGTCGCGGAATGGATTGCCAACTGTGAGGTGTATATCAAAGCTAGAGGACCGAAATCGATGAGCCATGGGCACATGAAACAGTATAACTCAAGTGCACCATTTGAGAGGATTGCCATGGATGTAGCTGGTCCATTTCTTACTAGCAAACCCTATTCCAAATCAGGAGGCAGAAATCATAGCAGAAGTGTTCACTAACAATTGGGCAGCAAGGTTTGGGCACCGATGGAGCTACATTCTGACCAAGGCAGGAATTTTGAATCGGCTGTGTTCCAGAAAACGTGCAAGGCTTTGGGCATTCCAAAAACTCGAACAACTGCACTGCATCCTCAGTCAGATGGCATGGTTGAACGATTCAATAGAACCTTGAAGGAACAGCTAAGGAAAGTAGTGGATAAGTTCCAGAAGGATTGGGATAGTCACATCTCATTGTTCCTGATGGCATATCGCTCTGCAGTACATGAAACAACGGGTCAGACTCCTGCAAAGGTAATTTTTGGGAATGATCTTTGGTTGGCAGCTGACTTGAAGTTTGAGATAAGTCCTGATGCAGGAGTAAATGCTCGGAAATCCCCTAGCGTCTTGAAAGATGAAATGAGAGAAATACACGACCTTGTGAGACAACAGACCAAGATCATGAGTGATAAAATGAAAGCCAGACAAGACAATGCAATAAATTCAGAAAATTTTATGGATGCAGATTTGGTGTTGCTATACAACCCACAACGTAAGAAAGGTTTGTCCCGGAAATTGCAGTGCAACTGGGAAGGTCCATACAAAGTCATCAAACGGATATTCGATGCTGCCAATCGGATATTCGATGTTGTCCATCGGATATTCGATGTCTACTGGATACAAACTATTGGAAGGCCAAGCAATAAGATGAAGGTAGTCCATCTGGAAAGGCTAGCTGATGACGCAACTAAGGGTTAATACATGATTGAATGCAAGTTATCAAGCACTTGTTCTATTTTGACATTCTCTTTGTTTCTAATTCGTTCGTTGCATTCTTTTCTAAGTGCGCTCGCTGACAAATTTTCACACCGCTCGCCGCATATTTATATATTTGTAAAACTAATACCAATTAAAGTTGGAAATTAAAGAAATTTAAAGTTAAACATTGCTCAGCTTTTTATTTCGAACCAACAAGGAAAAACCGCAACAACATTACAGTCCACAACCCGCAATATTCCACACTATAAAGGGAACAAACCGCATCACCAAACTGGACCTTACGAGCCGGATAGCTTCAACCGCATTACGTACATAATCGCATATATATACAGGGTGGCTGATGAATTTTGCTACATTAAGAAACTCAAATAATTTTTTTTTCTGTGTATGGAATTTATTTTTCTTTTATTCATGTTAAAGCTTATTAAATTTTATTAAATATAGCTTAATTAGTTTTAAAAATAATGGAATTTAAATGCCCCCTCTGCTCGTCGATGCATGTGCGGCATCTTACCAAAAAGTTGTTCATTACTGCTTGGAGAGTTGAGACAGGAATAGCCGCAATTGTTTCTCGAATGGATTGCCTTAGTTCATTCAAATTTGTTGGGTTTGCTTTGAAGACTTCCTGTTTGCAATAACCCCACAAGAAAAAGTCAGGTGCAGTAAGGTCAGGCGACCTGGGTGGCCAACGGAATGTGGAGTTTCTGGATATCAGCTTATTGGGAAATTTTCGTCGCAATTCTGTCATAACAGGTTGGGCTATATGAGGAGCTGCGCCATCTTGCTGAAACCACACAGAGTTGAAAGAAATTCTCATTCGGCGTAATTCTGGATAGAAAAACTCTCTCAACATGCTCAAGTAACGGTCTCCAGTAACCGTAACGGTGTGACCGTTTTCTTCGAAGAAGTAGGGCCCGGCAATGCAGCGTGATGAAACTGCACACCACACTGTGACACGAAGTGGATGCAATTCCGTCTCATGGAGTATCTGTGGGTTGGAAGCACTCCATATTACAATTTTGTTTGTTTATGTTGCCGTTTAAATCGAAATGGGCCTCGTCAGACATGAAAAGACAGTTCAACATGTTTCCATCCTCTTCCACCAGTTGAAGCATCTTCTGGCAATATTCCAAGCGAATCGGCAAGTCTGCAGCGTTCAGTTTGTTGGCCTTTTGAATTTTATATGGGAATAAGTCCAAGTCTTTGTGCATAATTGACTGTAATGACTGTCTGCTTACACCCATTTGAGCAGATAAGCTTCTTGTCGAAACACGTGGATTGTTTTGTATGGCAGCAGCTACAGCAGCGATTGTTTCCTCCGTTCGAACTGAAGGGTTTCGATGGTAAGGTCTTCTGTTGACTGTCCCATGCTCGGCAAAATTGTTTACAAGTCTTATTATGGTCCATCTGCTCGGAGGATTGCCGCCAAACGTGCGCCTATACTCTCTTTGAACCGAAACTACGGACTCCAGTGCGTGATAGCGGCGGACAATCCAAATTCTTGTTTCAGTGTCCCAGTTATCCATTTTTGTTAAATGTAAAAGTCAATCTGCAAAATAAAAAAAAAATTAACCAGATTCATTAAATAGAAAAAAAGTTATTTAATTTTTTTTTGGTAGCGGCTTTCATTAGCCACCCTGTATACGTTCGTATAATTCCAAGAATAACCATCAAATTCGCTACACCGCATGGTCGCCGCATATGTATGTATAAAACATATTATATTATTACATAACTTCTACGATTTCTAATTGTATTCAAATAAAAACTGCTATTATAATTCTACGCTATAATATTTTCACATATACAATTTTGAATTTAATACGCCCCTGTATACTAGTAAGAAATATACCTGCAACATGTCTACATATGTGAAACCCCGCGACTCTGCCCTAAATTCAATTAAAAGGTATATGCTAAAGAGCAAAGACGACGCATTTTTGTTGGACATTGACAATGTCGAGAGCTACTTGGTGCTCCTTAATGAGCAATGGGTGCGTTTCAATTTGGCACAAGAAGAAGTGGAAAAGTCTTGTGGTGTTGACAACGCCGCCGTAGAAGAAGAAGCACGTATACAGGCAGAGACTTATTACGCCACGGCTTTAGCAAACTTTAAACGAGTGCAGAAATGTATAGATAATTCACCGTCTCGTCTCGCATCGTCATCAGCAAACGCATGTGCAAATGTGTCAGCGTCGATTCGTTTGCCAAAAATGGATCTCCCAACATTCGTGGGTGATTCCACGGAATGGGTACCTTTTTATGATGCCTTTACATCATTAGTCGATAGTAACACCTCCTTGTCTGGCGCTCAAAAGCTGCATCATCTACGCACCTGCTTGAAGGGAGACGCTCTTGGTATAGTTAGTGGCTTTAAGATAAGCGATGCAAATTATTCAGAAGCATGGGAACTTCTTATATCACGTTATAAAGTTATGCGGGTTTTAGTCGACGCACATCTCAGGGCAATATCGCAGATTCCCAAAGCTACTAATGACACCGCCGATTCTATTAAGAACGTTCTTAACGCATTTCCGCAGAATATACGGGGACTTAAGGCATTAGGGCGTACCGTAGACTTTTGGGATGATTGGCTCGTTTATGAAGCGGTAAGCAAACTCGCGTTTGAGACGCGAAAGCAGTGGGAGCTGTCGCTCATCAGTGATGAGCCTCCTACTTTCGAACAACTAGCTACATTTTTAGAAGTGAGGTGTCGTTCTTTATCGATGCTCACCACACCAGCAATTCAGTCGTCGTTAGGCAAGCCGAAGGCCGCCAGCAAAGCAGCCAAGTCATTTCACACGCTTTCTGAACCAAATCACGCGCGTTGTACGTACTGCAACGCATCTCATAGAATCTACGCTTGCGAAAAGTTTCGCAATTTAGACGCATCCGCAAAATCCAAATTTATTAAAGATTCAAAGGCATGTATAAATTGTTTAAGCACAGGGCATTTCAAAGATCGTTGTAATAGCTCGTCTACATGTCGTGTATGCCATCAACGGCATCACACTCTGCTCCATAATACCCCATCTTCAACTCTCCTACTCTTGAATCGTCTAATGTCGCAATAGCTAATAATTCTGCTGCCGCTTGTGTTTCATCCTGCGTAAGTACTCATCAGCTACCTACTCCGCCGAAAGCAGTCCTATTAGCTACCGCTGTAGTTAGAGTTCGAGACTGTGCAGATCGTTGGCAAGCCGCTCGTATTTTGTTCGATACTGGATCGCATGCGTCCTTCGTGACGGAAGCATGTGTACGACGCTCAGGGCTACCACGCATATCATCGACCGTAACAGTGACCGGTATCGGGCAGCGCAAGGTGGTCGCTGCAGAGGAGAAGCTTCTTTATCGCTTTCTTCTCATTATTCGAACGAATGCTATTCCATTAGTGCTTTAATCTTACCAAAAAATTACAAGCGATCTACCCACACATCCAATTAACGTCAGTGAATGGTCGCACATACAAGGTCTCTTCCTAGCGGATCCTCATTATATGAAGCCTGGTCGTATAGAAGTGTTAATCGGTATGGATTGAATGGATGAACTAATCTGCGAGGAGCTTCGCAAGGGTCCACCCGGCACACCAATGGCACAGAAAACAGTCTTTGGATGGACTTTGTTCGGTACTTTGGACAGGGTTACTACACGCTCGCTAAATCTACAGTCGCTGCACTGTGACGTGCAACTTGAAAGAGCGCTCACAAGGTTGTGGGAGCTAGAGGAATCGCCACGCAAATCGTATTTCACGCACGAAGAACGCATATGTGAAGAGAGATTTGAAGATACGCATCACCGCACGCCTGAAGGGCGTTTTGTAGTTGAACTACCGCTTAAACCCAATGTTATGCTAGGCGAATCGCGAGAATTGGCCGTCCGCAATCTTTTACGAATCGAGCGTAGGTTTTCCAAGGATGAATCTTTACGGTTGCGTTACAATGATTTCATGAACGAGCTGCTTGAAATGAATCATATGGAAACTGTGTCCGAACCAACAGAGGATGCATATTACATGCCGCATCATCCCGTACTAAAGGTATCGAGCATCACTACGAAGTTAAGGGTTGTTTTTAACGCATCCGCCAAGACTTCATCTGGAAATTCATTAAATGATGCATTATTTGTCGGGCCACAGCTACAGCAAGATCTGGTCTCGATACTTATACGATTCAGAACGCACCGCTATGCAATCACAGCTGACATAGCAAAGATGTATCGCCAAGTGTGTGTCAACAAAAAGCACATAGATCTTCAGCGCATTGTGTGGCGCTCCTCTCCTGAGGCGCCTATGAAGGACTATCGTATGCTCCGCGTGACATATGGTGTCGCGGCTGCATCGCACTTAGCCGTTAGATCGTTGCAGCAAACAGCTACGGATTCGTCTAACCCTTGCAAACCAGCCATTTCCGCGATTATCCAGGATTTCTACATGGATGATCTGTTGACAGGTGCTTCTTGCAGCGAGGACTTAAAAGCCATTCAATATAATGTGTCTTCAATTCTTCAAGAGAGGTGGGTTCGAGTTGCGGAAATGGGCAAAGAACTGCGCGCAACTTAGCGAGGGTATTTCAAACGAATCTAAATCCATTTCGCACTAAATCGTTGATGACAAAAACGTCAATGCATTGGGCATCGTTTGGAATACCGAGGAAGACTACATTACGTTTACAGTAAATCTCAGGAAACCCGCCGTCGCGCTAACAAAGAGGGCATTCCTTGCCGATGCTAGTACCTTATTCGACCCTCTCGGGTTACTCGCCCCGGTGACAGTCAAACCTAAGATGTGGTTCCAAGACATATGGCGCGCTGAAGTTGGTTGGGATGATCTTGTACCAGACGATATCGCTAGCATTTGGAATGAACATCGTTCGCAGTTAGAAACTCTAGTCAAGGTGAGAGTTGACCGCTGGCTAGGATCTGGAGTAAATGAATCGTGCACTGAATTACATATATTTTCTGACGCGTCTGAGCGGGCATATGCCGCTGCAATGTATGCAAGAACCGTCTACAACGATGGGCGAGTCACTGTGGCATTAATCTCCTCTAGGACTAAAGTGGCGCCCATAAAAACGACTACACTACCGCGACTAGAACTGTGCGCTGCTCACCTCGCAGCCAAGTTGGTAAAAGGTGTCTTGAGCAGTTGGAACAACACAACATATCCGATTTTTGCGTGGACGGATTCGACGATAACCCTAGCGTGGTTGCAATCTCATCCGAGTAGATGGGAAACATTTGTTGCCAATCGCGTTGCAGATATCCAGGAGATTCTCCCGCCTAACTGTTGGAATCACGTGCGTTCGAAACAAAATCCCGCAGACTGCGCTTCGAGGGGAATCTCCCCCATCGAACTCTTGAGTCATGAACTTTGGTGGTCTGGCCCAGACTTTTTGAAGGTGGCAGAACCATTTCAACCGCAAGTCGCTTCGAAGATGCATACGACCGACGTAGGATTACGAAAGAGGGTACAAGCTCACGTTTCAAACTCGAACATTCAGTGGCCAACAATTACAAAATATTCATCGTTTTCGAAACTCTGTAGAATCATTGCCTATGTTCTGCGTTTTATTAGCAATTCACGTGCAAGCAAACGTCTCGGCATGAAACTGAATGGACCTCTGACTTGCTCTGAAGTATCCGAGGCAGAACATCGCTTAATCAAGTATACGCAACAATTTTATTTTTCAAACGAAATCGCTCTGTGCGGGGACAATGCACCTATCCCGTTACGAAGTAGTCTCTTACGTCTGCAGCCATTTCTCGATCTACGAGGTATTCTTCTGGTAGGAGGTCGACTTAAATCAGCAAACGTCGCTTACGACATGAAACACCCTTGCATATTGCCTAAAGATTCTCCGTTGGCGAAACTAATCATCTCTGACATTCATCATCTCGCTCTGCATGCTGGACCTCGCATAATGCAAGTAATTTTACAACGTCGCTACTGGGTGATCGGTGCTCGAAGCCTGATACGCAACATACGAGGTGTGTTCAAAAAGTATCGCGAATTTTGAATTATCGCTGGTTACGTATATTCGAATTTCGAATTTTTTGTGGCGTTATGTTGGTACTCATGTCTCTCACTTATGCCGACAAGCTCGGCCATTTTGAATGTTCAGTTAATTGTTGACAGCTGCTTTGCTTGCACGTGTTTTGGATCGTCTTCGATTTTTACCTATTTTTTTACCAAAATTGCTCAATTGTGACCAAAAACAGCATCGCATGAACATTGCTAATGAGATGTTAAACTCTGTCCGCGACGACCCAAATTTGCTCCAGAGGGTCATAACTGGTGACGAATCGTGGGTTTATGGTTATGACGTGGAAACCAAAGCTCAATCATCTCAATGGAAGCTGCCGCACGAACCAAGACCGAAAAAAGCGCGCCAAGTTCGGTCGAATGTGAAAGTTTTGCTGACAGGAAAGGACGACGTTACGCTTCTCTTGACGAGATAAAGACGGCATCGAAGGAGGAGCTGAACAAGATACAAAAAAATGATTTTTTGAAGTGCTTCGAAGATTGGAAAAACCGTTGGCACAAGTGTATAATATCTCATGGGGATTACTTTAAATAAATAAATAATTTTTGAAAAAACACAAAATTCGCGATACTTTTTGAACACACCTCGTATACCACAAGTGCGTCAAATGCACTCGCCTTAATAGAAATCTCGCTACACAATCGATTTCCGATCTTCCTTCGGTGCGCACAACCTACATCCGCTGTTTCACGCATACTGCTGTAGATTTCGCAGGTCCTTATACAGGGTGGCTGATGAATTTTGCTACATTAAGAAACTCAAATAATTTTTTTTTCAGTGTATGGAATTCATTTTTCTTTTATTCATGTTAAATCTCATTAAATTTTATTAAATATCAAATTTGCTCCAGAGGGTCATAACTGGTGACGAATCGTGGGTTTATGGTTATGACGTGGAAACCAAAGCTCAATCATCTCAATGGAAGCTGCCGCACGAACCAAGACCGAAAAAAGCGCGCCAAGTTCGGTCGAATGTGAAAGTTTTGCTGACAGGAAAGGACGACGTTACGCTTCTCTTGACGAGATAAAGACGGCATCGAAGGAGGAGCTGAACAAGATACAAAAAAATGAGTTTTTGAAGTGCTTCGAAGATTGGAAAAACCGTTGGCACAAGTGTATAATATCTCATGGGGATTACTTTAAATAAATAAATAATTTTTGAAAAAACACAAAATTCGCGATACTTTTTGAACACACCTCGTATACCACAAGTGCGTCTAATGCACTCGCCTTAATAGAAATCTCGCTACACAATCGATTTCCGATCTTCCTTCGGTGCGCACAACCTACATCCGCTGTTTCACGCATACTGCTGTAGATTTCGCAGGTCCTTATACAGGGTGGCTGATGAATTTTGCTACATTAAGAAACTCAAATAATTTTTTTTTCAATGTATGGAATTCATTTTTCTTTTATTCATGTTAAAGCTCATTAAATTTTATTAAATATAGCTTAATTAGTTTTAAAAATAATGGAATTTAAATGCCCCCCCTGCTCGTCGATGCATGTGCGGCATCTTACCAAAAAGTTGTTCATTACTGCTTGGAGAGTTGAGACAGGAATAGCCGCAATTGTTTCTCGAATGGATTGCCTTAGTTCATTCAAATTTGTTGGTTTTGCTTTGAAGACTTCCTGTTTGCAATAACCCCACAAGAAAAAGTCAGGTGCAGTAAGGTCAGGCGACCTGGGTGGCCAACGGAATGTGGAGTTTCTGGATATCAGCTTATTGGGAAATTTTCGTCGCAATTCTGTCATAACAGGTTGTGCTATATGAGGAGCTGCACCATCTTGCTGAAACCACACAGAGTTGAAAGAAATTCTCATTCGGCGTAATTCTGGATAGAAAAACTCTCTCAACATGCTCAAGTAACGGTCTCCAGTAACCGTAACGGTGTGACCGTTTTCTTCGAAGAAGTAGGGCCCGACAATGCAGCGTGATGAAACTGCACACCACACTGTGACACGAAGTGGATGCAATTCCGTCTCATGGAGTATCTGTGGGTTGGAAGCACTCCATATTCGACAATTTTGTTTGTTTATGATGCCGTTTAAATCGAAATGGGCCTCGTCAGACATGAAAAGACAGTTCAACATGTTTCCATCCTCTTCCACCATTTGAAGCATCTTCTGGCAAAATTCCAAGCGAATCGGCAAGTCTGCAGCGTTCAGTTTGTTGGCCATTTGAATTTTATATGGGAATAAGTCCAAATCTTTGTGCATAATTGACTGTAATGACTGTCTGCTTACACCCATTTGAGCAGATAAGCTTCTTGTCGAAACACGTGGATTGTTTTGTATGGCAGCAGCTACAGCAGCGATTGTTTCCTCCGTTCGAACTGAAGGGTTTCGATGGTAAGGTCTTCTGTTGACTGTCCCATGCTCGGCAAAATTGTTTACAAGTCTTATTATGGTCCATCTGCTCGGAGGATTGCCGCCAAACGTGCGCCTATACTCTCTTTGAACCGAAACTACGGACTCCAGTGCGTGATAGCGGCGGACAATCCAAATTCTTGTTTCAGTGTCCCAGTTATCCATTTTTGTTAAATGTAAAAGTCAATCTGCAAAATAAAAAAAAAATTAACCAGATTCATTAAATAGAAAAAAAGTTATTTAATTTTTTTTTGGTAGCGGCTTTCATTAGCCACCCTGTATGCTCAAATTTACGCATGTCTCTTTTATCTGCATGGCGACTGGCGCAATGCACCTCGAGCTCGTCAGAGATCTCTCCAGTTCGTCCTTTCTGAACGCGCTAAAGAGATTTGTCAACCGCCGAGGACTTTGTAAAGTCATGCTCTCCGACAACGGTACGAATTTTGTCTGTGCCGAAAAGAAATTACGCAAACAGTACGAGAGGTGCTTGAGAGACGAAAAAGTACAAACATTTTTTGCAAATTCAGCCATTGAATGGCGCTTTAATCCCCCCAACGCTCCACATATGGGTGGCTACTGGGAGACGGGGATCAAACGGATAAGATATCATTTGAAACGCGTGTTGGGTGACACATTATTAACGTAACGTCCTTACGCCCGGACACTTCATTGTGGGAGAACCACTAAAATCACTTCCAGAGCCTGAGGGTCAAGGGTTTTCTGGAAGTATACACCAAAGATGGCAACTAATCTCTGCAATGAGGCAACACTTTTGGCGGCGATGGCACGACGAATACCTTGTAAGCTTGCAACGGCGCACGAAGTGGTTTCGGTCGTCACCAAACATACGACAAGGGGATATTGTAACTGTGTGCAACGAGTTTCCCCTCCGGCTAAGTGGTTACTTGGTAGAGTAACACAGTGTCATCCGGGTGTCGACGGTCAAGTACGGGTAGTGACACTGAAAACAGCGAATGGAGAAATAGTGCGGCCAATCGCTAAGCTGTGCTTACTATCTGCCAAAGGAGATCTATTTTGCGAAAATTCTGGGGCAACACCGTAAGTAATGAGTACAAATTCTTCAAATATTTTTACATAAAACACAATAATTTACTTTAACGTTTCCCGCATTTTTCATGAATTTATTTATATGAATTTCGCATTTGAATTACTGTTGAAATGTATTTGAACTAATAATAACTTTACTTTTTCAAGGAATAAGACATTGCATACACACGATGACATTGCCATATAAACCTAGATCATGAATTGTAACGTTAGAAACAAAAAATCCAATTTTTTTTTGCATCTTATATATAAGAAAATCATAACGCAGCCTAAATATGTATAACATTTAAAAGAAATAATTGTGATATTTCTATGCTTGCAATTGTTGCCTAATGTGAATAATGGTTTTTGTAATTTTCGGTCTGTACAATATCTATATTTAAACACATGCAATTTTTGCTATTCATAAGGTTGTTAATATCGTTTTGTAAACTAAGCTAAGGTTAATTTTGAACGTATCATATTTGCATCGATAGTTCAAGGGCGGCGGTATGATGACGCAACTAAGGGTTAATACATGATTGAATGCAAGTGATCAAGCACTTGTTCTATTTTGACATTCTCTTTGTTTCTATTTCGTTCGTTGCATTCTTTTCTAAGTGCGCTCGCTGACAAGTTTTCACACCGCTCGCCGCATATTTATATATTTGTAAAACTAAAACCAATTAAAGTTGGAAATTAAAGAAATTTAAAGTTAAACATTGCTCAGCTTTTTATTTCGAACCAACAAGGAAAAACCGCAACAACATTACAGTCCACAACCCGCAATATTCCACACTATAAAGGGGACAAACCGCATCACCACTAGCTGCATTTGGTTCTGGGAGTGTGGTGGAGGAAAGTGTGGCGAATATTCTCAAGCATGTACAATCTCTAACTTAATAACACTCATAACGCTAAGACAGCATAGGCCGTTGTGAATACGAGGCAAAAAGGAAATGCTGTAAAACAAGCAGTGTTCTAGAATACAAGTGCAAGACCAATCCAGAACGGTGGAAACGCTTGTAGGTGATGAAACTGGCGCTCGACCAGACTATAAAAGGCAGCATACAAGCAAGGCAGGTTAATCAGTTTGTATTCAAGTATGGTACAGTGAATTACTGTGGAGTTACCAAACTCTGGAATTTGTATTGCATTTGTACTAGTAAATAAAACTTGTTATTTGTTACAGTATATGTGCGTGTGTTTATTGGAATTTTCAGTGATCGAACTCAGGATTATTAACTGAGGAATCTTCGAATTGGTCGCAGTACATACATAAGCATACAGACGCTTTTGATATTCTGTTCACAAAAGTGTGAGTTTTTACGATGGTTACCATTCCGCATTAATGACTGTTCACATCAAGCAAATTGAATATATCAGATAATACAAATTCGAAAATTGGAAACCAATTTTAATATCTGCCTTTAAGGCCCGGTTTTATAAAATCCGGTTAGCACTAGCCGGCGGTTAATTTGGTAGCTAACCCAACGATTTATGTTAATTGGTATGTAGGCAGCACTGACTTCTAAAATATCGTGATTGGTGAAAGCACTTTTTTCCAGCGGGCGTTCCGCTTGAATTGCTGATAGATCCCGATAAAATAATTTGTTTTAAAATGTTTGTGCCTCGATTAACATTAAAACAAAATATCAACAAAAAAAGTGTATCAGCGCCAGTAGCGCCAGGATCGGTCCCAACACAATAACGCAAAGCCGCGTAACGTTACACTGTTTTCATTGAAGAAGTGAACAGTTTATTATTGCTTACATGTTCACGAAAATGTAATGTAATGGTAAACGATTTTTTTTTTTTGCAAATTTTTATAATTTTTCGCGTTCCGTGGCTATTTTTGAAAGTGTGGTAATATTAATATTAATTATAAAGCTGTGATAGCTCAAATTCCTCATCAAAATCGGATGCTGTTTTGTTAGGATTTGAAGCCTCAAAGATACAGCTTTGTCTCCATTCCGCTTATTTCTGGGATCTTTAGGAACTGCAAAAGAACTATCAGCGGCTCTCCCCACTTGTGTTATCCTTTCCAGCATTCAATGAATTCTTTTATAAATTTTATTTGATGTAAAAAAACTAAAAAAGGGTAAATTAGAAAATTGCTGCTAAATTTAAACAAATCCAAAAATGTATGCGAAGTTTGGCAGTTCAAATACAACTTAGAATGAAAAAAAACACCCCAACCATAGACCTAAATAAACAGATATTTCGGAAAATATTTTCATGGCTAGAATGGTAGATAAAAATAACTTTTAATAAAAAGTACAATCGTATCCCTCACATAATACTCCTTCTCTATTTTTAAAATTTTAAAATACTCAAAGGTAGCAAGTTAAGCTAAGGTATAACTTGAGCACCTCTTTTACCCGACCAAGGCCTGTTATTTCCATGTAACACTAACTCGTCACAGATCCCCTTAAAATTGTCATCCTCTGAGATCATTCTCAGTATCCGTATCAGTATCTGTGTTGAACCCAACCTGGGACCGAGAGATTGGATCTGCTGCGTGTGCTGGAAAAAGATTTATGTTAAACGTTCACACTATATTCAATGTGCTAAATGTAAAAGATGGCTGCACAAGCCCAGTTGATCCGGGTTTGATCCCTCCACACATAGACCCATTCAAAACTGTGTGTCTCTTTGCCGTTCACGCCCTAGTGCGTTCCGTGGCCAACGTCAATCTACCACCTATTCCAGGTATAGTCTTCACGACTGGCAGTATCAATACTGCCCAGCAAGTAGTGTGCAACTCCATAAAGTATACAGGTCGACGGTAGGGGACAAGAGCTGGATGTGCAAATAGACTATTCGACGTTATGCATGGTGAACGGTGACGCCTCCACAAGAGTCGCGTTAAATTGTACTACGAAACCGAGGAAATGCGCTAGCGTTTTTTGCCGGCAATATGTATTGCATCCTTCGGTGGAAAAAGAATATAGTCGCCCTACAAGGGAAGCGCACAAACGAAAAACTAGTCCAGCAGCCATTGCCATTACCACCGCAGTGGTTCAGGAGGCCGTCTCGGCGATGAGGGAGTAAAATACTTAACATCTGGCTTCTACCTGTCCAGGACTACTTTCGTCGTTATTGAAAAATGGAAGAAGGCACAGGTCCCAATACAAAAGCCTGAGCAACCAGCCAACGAAAGGAAGTCATATCGGCCGATATCTCTTCTATCGCCAGTAGTGAAGACCCTGGAGACAGCTTATTGAACATTAGCATGAATTTCGAAATATGCGCAGCACAGATAAATGGCGGTCTGAACCAAAATCGTCCAAACAACAGGACTGCGAAAGACGCGACACGGTCACCCATACTAAACTTATTAACGACCTGGAAGACTCAACTCGTCGGTGAAGTTCAGGGGCGAACGATGAAAACCACGTATAATTAAACAGTGGCACCCCCTATGGTGCCACCCATAGAATGGTGTCCTATCCCCGCTCTTGTTTATTTATTACATATCGAGGCTACCCTCCCTACCAGAGCGTCCCTATCGTCCCTTACGCTGATGATGGCCCGATTTTGGGAACTTCTGTCAATGAGCTGTAACTGCTCTCCGATAGCATAATTCAACCCAGTGGAATGCATGAGCAGTGGGAGCATGTTTCAGGAACTCTCCGTGCCGCAGCCGAAGAAGAAATTGGATTCCGGCGAACGCCGGACAACTAGTACGAGGATGAGGAGTGCCGCGCTGGAACGGAAATATAGGACGATGCCTACAAGGCAACGGTGAGAGCGAATGCAACGAGGACACTGCCGCTAGAAAAGAGAGGCTGAAAAGCGCGATTCCAAGGAGCTTGAGATGCTAAGCAACGGGAATAACGCCCGAAGATTCTTTCAAAAAGTTCCACGAATGACGGACGGTAAAACTCCGGCAAAAATGAGAATAGTGACCTGGTGGCCGATGTTCAGAGAGCAAGAATCCATAGAAGATGCCGAACCCGAACCCGCAATCGAAGATGATAGAATTGACGTTCCACAACCCGACTATAATGTGGTGCGAATAGCAATATCCTGATTGAAAAGCAATAAATCGATGGTTTCCCTGCTCAGCTATTCAAGCACGACTGCGAGGAGCTGGTAAGACCATACATCAGCTTCTATGCGGAATATGGCCGGATGAATGCATGCCTAAACTATCGCAGAATCAGAATTTTGAATATCGCATATAAGGTTCTATCAAGCGCATTGTGCGAAATACTTAAGCCTGACGTAAACAGACCAACAGACTGGTTGGTACCTTATCAGTGTGGCTTCAGACTTAGTAAATCTACTATCGAACAGATTTTTACAATACGTCAAATCTTGGAAAACCCCCGTAAGAAAAGAATTTACACACATCACCTGTTTGTTGATTTTAAAGCAGATTTCAATAGCATAAAACGGAGATGCCTATATGCCGCTGTGTCTGAAACTTATATGGCTGTCTCGTTGAGCAACACTACCAGCTCCGTCAGAATTGGGAAGGACCTCACCAAGCCATTCGAAATTAAACGAGGTTTCAGACAGGGTGACCCCCTATCTTGCGATTTCTTTAATTTGCTGCTGGAGAAAATAAATAAAATGCAACTGTTGTCGTGTACTGACGAGATTGATATCATTGGCCTTAACAACCGTGCCGTAACTTTTGCTCACTCCAAATAAGAAAAAGAAGACAGGAAAAAATGGGTTTGGTTCAGCACCAAAAGGCAAAACGAAGTTCATTTTGCCATCAAGCAAAGAGTCGCGGCATTGGCGCCTTGGCAACCACGTCACTGTTGGCAGCCATAATTGCTAAATACTAAAAGACTTCGTTTACCTGGGGACCAACATTAACACCAACAATAACGTCAACCTAGAAATCCCACGAAAAATTACTCTTGCAAACAAATGCTACCTCGGACTGAGTAGGCCAACTGAAAAGTAGTCTCCTTTCGAACCAAAATAGCAGGCTATAAGTCACTCATCGCACCCTTCCTGCTATAGGGTGCAGACGCGTGGACACTAACAACATCTGATGACGCGGCTCTGGGAGTATTCGAGAGAAAGGTTTATGGACCTTTGTGCGTTGGCGACGCCGAGTACTGAAGAAGATTTAATGATGAGCTGTATGAACTTTACGCAGACGCCGACATAGTTCATTGCACTAAAACCCAGCGGTTTTGCTGGCTAGGCCACGTAGTGCGAATGAACGAAGATTTTCCGGCCCAGAAGGTATTCCTATCGGCAATCGCCTTTGAAAGCAGAGGAAGAAGACCACCACTCCGATGCAAGGACCAAGTGGAGACCGATTTGCCAGGCGGCGGTGTCTTTAATTGGCGCAACGAAGAAAGGACTTCCGAGCTATGTTGGACGGTCAAAATCGGCCAGGCGGTTATATGACCATTTAAAGAAAGAAGAAAAGCTGTCGGCCGCCCGAAAAAAGTGAGACTGTTGGCGAGTGGGGTTAGGGGGGAGGGGCTATTTATGTGCTCAACAGCTCCGAAAAGAATTTTGGTGTTGCTCAAATTGTATGTGTTTTTTTTTAACTTCGAAAGTGGGGGTATACTGAAACGTCAAACTAAGTCATATAGCGCTGATTCATGATCTCAGCTGGATACCTTTAAACCTGGAGATACTGGAGTACCATCCTGGCCAGAACTTCTGTAGTATCCATTACTAGTCGGCACCCTCTCGGAGGGTTCACTCTGAAGATTTCTGCCAACCTTTTTAAACGTATAATAATCATTTGGCCTGATATATCGCTGAGGAGATTAAGGCCGAGCTTCTCCAATTATGCGACATACATGTTTTTTGGCGACTCCGCACTGGATCTGATAAAGCAGATGAATTTTTACTGAGAAGCTTTTTTATTACAGGCGGACCCAGGATTTTTTAAACGTGTTTTAATCACAAAAGTCTCATAAAAACGAAATATTTCAGTAAAAAACAAAAGAAAGAAAAATAAGCCTGTATTTACGAATTTAATTTAAGTTATTCTAAAATAAAGTAAAGCCGTCCACATTTTTGCATCAAAATCACTTGCCACTTTTAGGTCTTCTGTTCAAACCTTCGTTGAACACTCAATGAGGGTCATTCTCCGCCGGTCGAATACAACACAAAGGTTAGAAACTAGCAGCCGTTAGTATTTATGAATAAATTAAAAAAATTTAAGTTACTGTCAGGCATTGTGAAATATCAAGTAGGACGAAAAATTTTTGTTAAGTAGTAAACCCGCTTGGCGTCAAAACGCCGTAATTATTTGGTTTGTTTATTTATTTAAAAACTATTTTATGACTTGAACTTCTTTTGAATTTAATGCGCATTCGTACCTACGTACACCGCAACTTTATGCAATTAGAATATTAAACCATTTTACTATATCACTATTTCAGTAATTTACAACTTTTTAGGATCCTGAAAAAAAAGCGTGTGGTAGTCAAGCTAAAGGTCGGTTTGTGGATGCATCATGACACGCAGTATTTGCAATCGCTGTTGCGTATCATGATTCATTACCGACCAGACCCAAAACCTGCACAGCATTTGTAACAACTTTGAAGCTATTTTATATTTTCAATAGCTTAAAAATAGTGCATATATGAAAAAACTGAAATACAAGCTTCTCTAAGTATGAAAAGCAGCGGATTTTTGTGTCCGTATTACCAGAGTGCCGGGTCACGTTTGTTATAAAGATATTTAAGGAACTATGAAAATATGCAAAACTAATCGCGAAAATGATAAAGTACAGGGTGGCTGATGAAAGCCGCTACCAAAAAAAAATTTAATTACTTTTTTTCTATTTAATGAATCTGGTAAATTTTTTTTTTATTTTGCAGATTGACTTTTACATTTAACAAAAATGGATAACTGGGACACTGAAACAAGAATTTGGATTGTCCGCCGCTATCACGCACTGGAGTCCGTAGTTTCGGTTCAAAGAGAGTATAGGCGCACGTTTAGCGGCAATCCTCCGAGCAGATGGACCATAATAAGACTTGTAAACAATTTTGCCGAGCATGGGACAGTCAACAGAAGACCTTACCATCGAAACCCTTCAGTTCGAACGGAGGAAACAATCGCTGCTGTAGCTGCTGCCATACAAAACAATCCACGTGTTTCGACAAGAAGCTTATCTGCTCAAATGGGTGTAAGCAGACAGTCATTACAGTCAATTATGCACAAAGATGTGGACTTATTCCCATATAAAATTCAAATGGCCAACAAACTGAACGCTGCAGACTTGCCGATTCGCTTGGAATTTCGCCAGAAGATGCTGCAAATGGTGGAAGAGGATGGAAACATGTTGAACTGTCTTTTCATGTCTGACGAGGCCCATTTCGATTTAAACGGCAACATAAACAAACAAAATTGTCGAATATGGAGTGCTTCCAACACACAGATACTCCATGAGACGGAATTGCATCCACTTCGTGTCACAGTGTGGTGTGCAGTTTCATCACGCTGCATTGTCGGGCCCTACTTCTTCGAAGAAAACGGTCACACCGTTACGGTTACTGGAGACCGTTACTTGAGCATGTTGAGAGAGTTTTTCTATCCAGAATTACGCCGAATGAGAATTTCTTTCAACTCTGTGTGGTTTCAGCAAGATGGTGCAGCTCCTCATATAGCCCAACCTGTTATGACAGAGTTGCGACGAAAATTTCCCAATAAGCTGATATCCAGAAACTCCACATTCCGTTGGCCACCCAGGTCGCCTGACCTTACTGCACCTGACTTTTTCTTGTGGGGTTATTGCAAACAGGAAGTCTTCAAAGCAAAACCAACAAATTTGAATGAACTAAGGCAATCCATTCGAGAAACAATTGCGGCTATTCCTGTCTCAACTCTCCAAGCAGTAATGAACAACTTTTTGGTAAGATGCCGCACATGCATCGACGAGGAGGGGGGCATTTAAATTCCATTATTTTTAAAACTAATTAAGCTATATTTAATAAAATTTAATGAGCTTTAACATGAATAAAAGAAAAATGAATTCCATACACTGAAAAAAAAATTATTTGAGTTTCTTAATGTAGCAAAATTCATCAGCCACCCTGTATATGAAATATGCTCGAAAAATTTGGCGCTTCCTCCTGCCTACATATATATACATACATATATAGGTCAACAGCCGTTAATAGCTGTTTGTTTAACCGGCAAAACGATTTTGAGCTTCCAACAAAGCGTCCTTTGCCAGTTGACGCCAATTATAATCGCAAAAGGATCGCAGATCGCTCTCCACTTGGTCTTTCCAACGGAGTGGGGGCCTCCCTCTTTCGGGCCGGAGCATTTTCTTGTTGTTGTTGTAGCGACTACTTAACCTGCCTAGGATGTCACCCCTCATCCAACACTGTCATCAGGCTCTTCTAACGGAAGTCCAAGAAACCTCGCGGCTTCAACAGGGGTGGACCAGACTGAAATTGGTGTTAGAAGAGTGGGCTCAGTTGAGCAGATGAACAGATCTTCTTCCATTCGCATCACATGGCCGAGCCAACGTAGCCGCTGAGTTGTAAATCGTTGGAAAATGTCGTAAGCTTATACAACTCATCATTAAATCTTCTTCGATAAACACCGTCGCCATTGCGTAGAGGCCCATAAATCCTTCGAAGAACCTTTCTCTCGAATACTTCAACGCCCGACTAATCTGCGGCTGTCATCGTCCATGCTTCTGCTCCATATTGCAGGACGGGTATTATGAGCGACTTGTAGAGCGTGGTTTTTAATCGTCGAGAGAGAACATTGCTTATCAATTGCCTACTCAGTCCAAAATAACATTTATTGGCAATGGTAATTCTTCGCTGGATTTCTAAGCTGACATTATTTTTGGTGTTAATGCTGGTTCCCAGGTAATGGAAGTCCTTTACTATTTCAAACTTATGGCTGCCAATAGTGGCATGGGTGGCAAGGCGCGAATGCGTCGACTCTTTGCATGATAGAAGGTACTTCGTTTTGCCCTCGTTCACCTCAAACCCACTTTCTTCGCTTCTCTTTCCAATTTAGAGTAGGCAGAACTTAAGGCGCGGTTATTTGAGCCAATGATGCCATCTTCATCATCATACAAATTCTCATCAACGGGTAAGGCAGAGGGACCATATAAAAAACTGTTGAAAGATCAATTATTTTTCAATTTAACACAATGCGAATATTGCATTCTTTGTAACATAATGAGGTATTTTAAGAATCTATCGTCAGCAATATAAGTTGGAACGAAAAAATAAAAAGCTTTTCCTTTATTTATTATTAAGCTATGTAACAGTGTTCTTATATTGGTACGGTTTATAAACAAAATTTTTAAAAACGTGTTCGAAAAATATTCTGCTGCGCCTTTCTTCGGGTTGCTTTAAATGTTTTTGGTTTGTTTTATTATTTGACTTTGCTGACGTTTTGTATTGTAAAAATCTATTGAAAATGAGATTTTTTGATTAAATATTGCTTTCGTTTTAAGTATTGAAAAAATTATTTTGTTACCCAATAATACTACTATGGCAGTTTCGTTTTTTAGAAAAATAAGTATTTAGCATTTTCATAACTAACAAGTAAGGAAGTGTAAGTTCGGGCGGAACCGAACATTATATACCTAGTAGTGATCTATTATGTCATCCCAATTTACGCAGGTCTATTTAAATACTTTCAGTTCGTATTTGCGTTCAAATAGACAGACGGACAGACAGATAGACGTACTTTTTGATGGGACTATCTCTTTTTCTTCTCATACGTACAAACATTTCATGTTCATGTTTCAAGGTATGAAAATCAAAAAAGATATAAAACTTCGCTTTTGCAGTGGGGTATTAACTACTTGGCCGGATATTTTACTTTTCATCCTGAACGTTTTGATATACATTAATAAATATATATCTCGATTCATTTATGCCGAATAAAGTAATATACCTTGTGTGCGTAACAAAAATAGATATAAAAAAGGGTGTCTTTCATAGGCGCCAAAGAACTAAACCGATCTTTATACAATTTTCAAAATATATACTTGGGTTCACTGGGTACAGCATAGACAGTATATAGTTTTGGAAAAGTAGGCGGAGCCACGCCCCCAGGCTATATAAAGTTTCAATTCGTCATAACTCCGAACTTTTTTGGTCTAAATAATTGAAATTTGGATATATGTGTCACTTAGGCAATATCTATATAATTTTTCAAAAGTGGGCGTGGCACCGCCCACTTGCTCTTGAACTTTCACGATCGGTTCAGGAGTTCGCTGGGCACGACGCAGTCTGTATATAGCTTTTGGAAAAGCCCCCAGGTTATATAAAGCTGCAGTTCGGTATAGTAGGAGTTTACTTGGTTCAAGTTAATGACATTTTATATATACATAGATGTGTTCTATGTATCGAAACGTCAAAACAACGTCTACCGGGTTTGCTAGTATATTATAAAATGGCGAAAGCAAACAACGAATTTCAGCATTCTTTTGTGAAACTCAGAGACTAGTTTGCGTTTAAATAGACAGACGGACAGACAGACAGACGGACGGACGGATAGACGGGCATGGCTAAATCGACTCCGCTCATCGTGCTGATCATTTTAGTGAACTTTTCTCTTCTTGTTCTCATACTTACATTCATTTAATGTTTATGAAAGGTATGACAATCAAAAAGGATATATAACTTCGCTATTGGAGTGGGCTATTATCTACGTGCCCGAGTATTTTGCTTGTGTGTTTCCCGATTTGGCTAATTTTTGGCAGGAGTATAATACAGTCTTCTGAGAAGCAGAATTTTCATTGAAATATCAAGATTGAATTATAAGCGATTGCCTTTGAAAATAGCAGAAATTTTATGCTGAAAAGTGGGCGGCGCCACGCCTACTTCAAAATTGACAACTTTTTTTTGCGGCCGAGTTTTTTGATATAACTTGCTTGGTTGTAGAAATATCGCTTTTTAAATTTTACAAAAAAATTTTCAGAACTATGTTAAAAAACTAGGCGTCGACAATAACCGATTTCGACAATTTTTACAGCAATCAGTTACCTTTTTGTATTGAACATTGTCACCAAATTTCGTTTCGACAAATTAATTTTTGGCGGAGTGTTGGCATAAAAAGTTTTGTGGAATAGTCCACTATATTTCTTTGTTTACGGAAAGTTTAAAAGTGAAATATAAATGATGTCAAGCTATTTTACGCAAAGTTATTGCCTATTTAATACAGGGTGTTTTTTTTACAGGTTTGTTTTTCGAATAGAGATAAAACTGGCATTTTGTGGTTAAATCTGGCAACTCTAATGTCATTTATGTTCAGTTTGGTTTGCCATTTCATCATGAACAGGTTGACAAAAGAACAACGCTTGCAAATCGTGCAAATTTATTTCGAAAATAATGGTTCAGTTCGCGAAGTTTACCGTGAGCTCCGTCCATTTTATGGTCGACATAATCGTCCATCAGAGCAATTAATTCGGTTAACCATGGATCGTTTTCGCACTACGTTTACTCTATGTGATAATACGCATCCGCAGAGACGTCGAACAGTGCGCACCGAAGAAACAATTGCCGCTGTAGAGCAAAGTGTTGAAGAGGACCCGAATGAATCGATTCGCCACCGTGCACAGCAATTGGAGCTTTGTCCATCAACTTTATGGAAGATTTTGCGCAAAGATCTTGGCTTGCGACCTTACAAGATCCAGCTTGTGCAAGAATTAAAGCCGCGAGACCATGCAATGCGTCGTGATTTTGGTGTATGGGCCGAAAATGAGATTGATTTCGATGCTGATTTTCATCGCAAAATTTTGTTCAGTGATGAGGCTCATTTTTGGTTGAATGGCTACGTCAACAAGCAAAATTGCCGCATTTGGAGTGAAGAGAATCCACATGAGACCCTTGAAACGCCATTACATCCACAAAAACTGACTGTTTGGTGTGCTCTATGGGCTGGTGGAGTCATTGGGCCATACTTCTTCCGCAATAATGCTGGAGAGGCAGCTACCGTTAATGGAGACCGGTATAGAGCCATGATAACCGACTATTTTGTTCCCGAATTGGATGGCATGAATGTGGATGAGTTGTGGTTCCAACAAGACGGCGCTACATGCCACACAGCGCACGTCACAATCGATTTATTGAAGGAAACATTCGATGAGCGCATAATTTCGCGGAATGGACCTGTCAATTGGCCACCAAGGTCGTGTGATTTGACACCATTGGATTATTTTCTTTGGGGATATGTGAAGTCGCTCGTCTACACCAACAAACCAGAAACGTTAGGGGAATTGGAAGCCAACATTCGTGGCGTTATTGCCGACATACGGCCCCATATGCTCGAAAAAGTGGTTGAAAATTGGACCTGTAGAATTGGCTTTATTCGAGCCAGCCGCGGCGGCCACATGCCCGAAATCATATTTAAACATTAATGGCATAAAATTAGCCTTCCAATAAAGCCAAATTGATGGACCTTAAAACGATTTTCTTGTGTTTTATTTCAATTCGAAGTTCTATACCCCTAAAAAAACACCCTTTATATCTACGATCCTCTTCAAAATCTTTCATATAAAAGTGGAAGTAGACCTTAACCGATCCCGCCCATTTTTTCCTGGAACATTCTTTGCATACCTGGAAACCTGCGTGCTGAATTTCGTTTCGATATCTTCAACGGTTTTTGACTTATGGTTAATATTATTTCTAAATTTGACTTAATCAAAAGTGGGCGGTGCCACGCCAATTTTCAAAACTTTCTTAAAATGCCTCAATCTCAATGTAATCACCAAATGTTATCCTTATAGGTGTATTATGTACTGTCACTTTTTTTGTGTTTTCGAAAATATTCTATATATGAAAAGTGGGCGTGGCTATTGTCCGATTTCGCCCATTTTAAATAGCGCTCGGAGATGAGCGGCAAGGAACCCGCATACCAAATTTCATTAAGATATCTCAAAATTTGCTCAAGTTATCGTGTTCACAGACGGACGGACGGACATGGCTTAATCAGTTTATCTTTTCGTATCTATCCGTTTATGCCGTTACGTACTGCCGTTAGGCGACTAAAGTTAATATACCTTGTGTGCGTAGCACTACTAGGTATAAAAAACAACAAAAAAAGGAATATGAAGTATTTCAAAAGCGTCTTCCAATACTTAATAATAATAATAATTCCCAACGGATTACCCACCATATCCCGCCCGACCGGCGCGAGGGGCGCATCCGCATAACGCGCGGATTATTCGTTCGTGCCGAGTCGTTGAAAGGCTTTGGTTTGTTAATCGTCGAGATCTAAAACTGCTCAGCTACAGAGAAAACCTCATCAGCTAAGTAAATTAGATATAGGATAGATTATACATTAAGAAATAACTAGTTAACAGAATAAAATTATTGTTAGAAGTTAATATAAAAGTCAAAGAATAAGAAACAATTAGTAGCTATGAATTTAGGATAGAAAGAATTGATTTTTTTATGCTGAAAAGCGAGTCTGAAATGTCAAATCTACCAGAAAGAGAGTTATAATCTTGACACAAACAGCGAAAAGGCTCATTTAACTGAAAATTGGTTCGGCACTGTTTTAAGACTAGAGGTTTAAAATGCCTTGAAGGACGAGACGGTACATTGAAGTTCACTTCACTTAGAAGAAATGGGCTGGATAGTGAACCATTTAGCAATTTAATCATAAAAATAATTCCAAGCATTTCCCTCCGACTAGAAAGTGTGTGTAGATTAATGAGTTTTAAACGATTCGTATAGGGTGGCAGATTGTACGAGGGATCCCAATGAAAATCTCTTAAGGCAAATAGTAAAAATTGTTTTTGAACTGATTCAAGGCGATCTACATGAACCTGGTAACGCGGGTTCCAAATTATAGAACCGTATTCAAGTATCGGTCTGACTAATGTAGTGAAGAGGGCTTTAGTTACATAAGGGTCGCTAAATTCTTTAGACCATCGTTTAACGAATGTTAGGACACCTCTAGCCTTATTGACTGTTGTGTTAATATGGCGGTTGAAACTGAGTTTATAGTCCATAGCAACCCCCAGGTCAACAAAATCATACACTTGCTCAAGACTATAATTTTTAATTGTATAGGAAGCTGGCTGAGAAATTCCACGCGAAAAACCCATGTGTTTACATTTTTTAAGGTTAAGTGGCATATAATTTAAATCGCACCAAGTAACAAGTGTATCTAGATCTGATTGTAGCTCATTTCTATCTTCAAATGACGCGAATGACATGAAAAGCTTTACGTCGTCGGAAAATTTTATTATTGTAGAAAAATCACTTATAAACAACAAGAACAGAATCGGGCCAAGATGGCTTCCTTGAGGAACCCCCGAAGAGACATAAATGACATCGGATACTAAATTTTTAAACATTACTCTTTGTGTCCGGTCACTAAGGTAAGAAGAGATCCAGCGATTGAGACCCGGCTGGAAGCCCAACTGATCGAGTTTATGAATAAGTAATGAGTGACACACTTTGTCAAAAGCTTTGCTGAAATCCGTATAAATAACGTCGGTTTGCAGATTTTTTCTAAAGCCATTTGAGACAGGACTGGTAAACTCAAGTAAATTCGTAACTGTGGACTTTCCCTTACTGAACCCGTGTTGGCTATCAAAGTAGAGATCGGACCCGTAAGTTGATTTGTAACAATAGCTTCAAACAATTTTGGGATGGCAGAAAGCTTTGCGATGCCACGATAGTTCTCTATAGAAGACCTACTCCCGCTTTTATGCAGCGGTAGAAGAAACGATTCTTTCCACGCAGTTGGAGAAACACCACACTTTAGTGATAGATTGAACAAATTGGTAAGGGGTTGGTAAATATGGTTCGCACACTTTTTCAAGAAACATGTAGGAATCTTATCAGGACCATATTTAGAAGATTCTTTTAAGGTTTTAAGATAAATTAGAACATCTTTGGCGCATATAATTGGTGAATTAATTGAATTTGTCCCGTGTAGCTTATAGGGATAGTTTTGAAAGTTTGAATTGGTGACAGCAGAATAGTTAGAAGTGAAAAATTGAGCAAAAAATTGTGCGATATATTGATTATCGCTAGATATAATGTCTTGATATTTCATGGCTGAGGGAAACCCTGATACTTTACGTTTAGTATTTACGAAACCATAAAATGACATTGGATTGAGAATAATTTCTCTTTTGGTTTTAAAGATATAAGCTTTATAGCTCTTTTTATTTAAGTCTATGTACTTCTGACGTAAAATGAAATACAGTAAGTAATGTTTATTTAATCCGGATTTCTTATATAAATTAAATGATCGCGTTTTCCTATTTTTAAGATCCTTAAGCTCTTTAGTAAACCAAGCTTGCGTAGGATGATCATAAGTTACTTTACGTTTAGGAATAAACTTCTCAAATAGGCAGTAAATAGTTTGATTGAAATGTGAGACGTTTAGATCGATATCACAACCAAAATTTTACCAATAACCGATATCAAGTATTTAGGGGCACCCCATTTTATGGCAACCATGTTTTGAGCAAACCCTTATTTATCGATGAATATATCGAAATATGGCATAGTTCAAATGAAACCAGTGTCCTTCCCCTTTCATTTGATACCGATATTAAAACAAATTTCAAGGTTTCAGGGGAACCACATCTTGACCGATAACTCATTTATCGATGAATATATCGAAATATGGCACAGTTCAAATGAAAGCTGTGGCCTTGCCCTTTCCTTTGACACCCATATTGCACGAAAATTTCAAGGTTTAATGGAAACCACATTTTGACCGATAACTCATTTATCGATAAATATATGGAAATATAGGAAGTCCAAATGAAAGTTGTGGCCTTGCCATTTTGTTTGATACCGATATTGCACGCAAAATTTCATGGTTATATGGGAACCACATTTTGACCGATAACTCATTTATCGACAAATATATCGAAATATGGAACAGTTCAAATGAAAGCTGTGGTCTTGCACTTTCGTTTGACACCCATGTTGTATACAAATTTCAAAGTTTTAGGGGAACCACATTTTGACCGCTAACTCAGTTGTCGATAAATATATCAAAATATAGCAAATTCCAAATGAACCCTATGGAGCTTGAAATGAAAGCTGAAGCCATGCCTTTTCGTTTGACACCCATATGGAACGCATCCATCAAGGTTTTATAAGAACCACATTTTGACCGATAAGTTGATACCCATATTGTATGAAATTTCTATACCTGTATACCAAATTATATGGAATTTAAAAAAATCGAAAAATAACGGTCCATAGCAGGCCCGGAACCCCTAAATAAAAAAAAAAAATTACATATAACTCCTTCCAGACTATTAGCTGTCTGCACACCAAATTTCAACAAAATCCGTCTTGTCATTCTCACGTTATTGAGTACAAAAAGCAAACGACCGGACATCCAATCATTAACATTTATAATATTATTAAGATTTATTGATTTCGGCAACTCAGTTGGAATGGTATTTCGTCAGCACGGCTTGCGCTTTGGTTTGTCCGACGAAATGTTTATTAGCCGTTTCTGTGGAAAAATGAGTACGCTGATCGCATCACACTTATAGAATGGCATAAGGTCAGGCTATTGTGCTAACTCCTCCCTTCTTAAGCATCAGCGTCTCCCTGGTAACCTTTTAATATTTCACTGAAATTTGTGGGTAATCTATTATTGGAGGAAATGAAAATGTGTTTTTCTTTGGTCTAAGTGCTGCGTACAAAGCAACCGATAAAGCCACCGCAATAAAAATGGCTACAAGGCCTGTAGTAATTGAAATGGTATTCTTTGACGAAAAGTGTTCTAATTCGTTCACATTGTCTAAATGAAGCTGGTGTAAATTTTTTTATTTTATTTATATATTTATAAGTCTTTGGAATACAATCCTTACAGACTAAGAACTAAACTAATTTATATATAACCTACTGATTTAGTGCATAAGTCAAACTACTTGTAAAGCACAGTTCAGCATCGTGAAGAAAGCAACACTTGACATAGAAAAATCCAAAGAGATAGCATCACTTAATAAATTAAACTCCCGCAAAGCACTATTTACGGGGGCATTACAAAGCATATTGAGTTTTCGTAATATCCCCATAAAACGGAAACACATTACGCAGAAGCCGTTGAGGAACCTTAAACCGAATCCTTTCTAATAAGTATGGGCAGTCAATTAGGCCCTTGATAATTTTGAAAGTAAAAGACAAGGAGAGTATAGGTCTGCGACTCTCTAAGGATTTAAGATTTATCAGCGTGAGGCGAGCGGTATAAGATGGTATGGGCTCCGCAAAATTTAACGTCCAAAGAGCATACTTGAGAAAGCGTTTTTGTATTCTCTCCAGTCTACTTATAGCTGCCGTAGTACTAGGTCGCCAGATAAAGACAGCATATTCTAAATTACACCTGACAAAAGAAGTATAGAGAAGTTTAAAAGTATATGGGTCACAAAATTTAGCGGAATTGCGTCTAACAAAACCCCACATGGAGTAAGATTTAGAGGTTATGTAGCTAATATGATTATAGAAGGAAAACTTACTATCAAATATAACCCCAAGGTCCTTAATCTCACTAAGACATTGAAGTTCACATTCCGAAATGCAATATTTTGAGCGAAGAATATTAGATGACTTAGAATAGGTCACATGAAAGCATTTAGATGGATTCAAGGACAGAAGAGACTTGAGGCACCACAGATGTAGCTTGGTAATGTCATTTTTTAATTTCATTGCATCATAAGGCGTTTTAATAATAGAGAACAGTTTTAGATCATCAGCGTACAGCAGACATTTAGCAAATGTAAAGCAATTACTGATGTCATTTATAAAAAGATTTAATAATAATGGACCTAATATACTCCCCTGAGGTACCCCCGAAGAGGCAATAAAGGGAATAAAGGACTCCCCATCAACAGTGACAACACTTCGCCTGCTGGATAAATATGATCTTAACCATGACAGAAAGCAAGAATGAAATCCAAGACATTTCAGTTTATTAATTAGGGCTCTATGAGAGACCCTATCAAAGGCTTTTGAAAAATCCGTATAGATACAATCTAACTGCGTGCCAGCAGAAAAAGACTCAAGGCAATACTTACTAAAAACAGCAAGGTTAGAAACCGTCGACCTATCCGCGATGAAACCATGCTGATAAGGAGAAATAAGGGACTTAACCAAGGTCAGCTTAGCATTGGAAACAGTGGTCAGTTAGGGTCTGTAGTTACGCACATCATTTTTATTGCCACTTATGAAAATAGGCGTAATTGACGTAGCCTTCCAATCATCAATAAAATTCCCAGAGGATAGTGAGTTATTGAAAATAAGTTGAAGAGGATAAACCAGGGCTAGACAATTTTCCCATAAGACGGGAGAAAACCCTTCTAAATCGGTTTGAGAAGAAGATTTAAGATTATTAATAGCCCTACTAATATCCCCAGAAGAAAGATGGAGAGCTCCGAAGTTTAAGGTAGAGTTCGGACTGTTCAAAAATCATGCGGCTTACTACTATCGTCCACAGAAAAATTTGATTTAAAAAAATCAGCAAATAAGCTAGCTGCCTCACTCGGAGTTTTCGCTGAGTTATCATGAAGAAAAACTCCGTGGGGTGCACTAGCGGAACATTTTTTGTCCTTAAGATATCTCCAAAAACTTTTTGGATTCGATTTAATGTTTCCCTCAATATTTCGTATATACTTGGCATAGAGAGTTTTGTTCAAAATATTAAAATCCTTCAAGTATAGCTTATATTTACGGAAGAATAGTTAAGGTATAATTTAATTTTTTTCTCTGTCAGGTTGTTTTGAAGTACCGGGTGTAAGACCTGGTATGAGCTTGTTTGCAGGTTCGCGAATGTTACAGTAGCTGTGACCCATAATGGTAAGAGCCTGAAATGTATATTAGTTTTTTATATGAGACTTATGCATTTTCCTATTATTATCCGTTGTAATAGTAACTTTACTATTTTTAGGTACAGTTTCCTTTTTAAAAATTCGTATTTTCTTGCCTTTAATTTGCATATTCTTCTGTTATATTCTTTTGTTCCCTCGTAATTCGTTGAGAAGATCTGCGTTTAATATGTCCTTAAAATTTGTATGTCCGTAAAATTTCGCTCTTTTGAGGTGGTGCTAAATAAACTTGGAAACCCAAACCCTCCAAATAATTAAGAGTTATAGGTCTAACAAAACTACCCTCGTTGTCCATTACTAGCAGCTTTGGAATGGTAAAATAGTGGAGAAGTTTGATCAACTTGTCTCGGATATGTAGTACCAATTAATTTTTTATTTTGAAAAATTTGGCAAATTTAGAAAACTTATCCACACAAGTTATGAATTTTTCGCCTGACATTTCAAGTATGTCAATGTGTAGGGTTTCCGTGGGATATGAAGGAATGGGCGTCCTGTAGCGCCGTCTTTTGTGGATGTCGGTTATATTTGTTTAAGCCACAAACGTTGCAAGTTTTGGTGTAATTTTTTTATAAGTTTTGTCATTTGGGGAAAGTAGTATTTCTCCAGAATTTCTATGTGCTCTTTTATGTTCCTCTATTATCACTTTAAACTTGAGTTCGTCATCCGTTATGTCCGTCACAAGTCTTTGTGTAATCGGAATGCAAAAAAAAAAAATCTCTACTAAAGATTCAATAGTGTAAGTTTCACGTTTTATGCGGTGTCTATGATACCTTGGGTGTGGCTCCTAGTGAATTGTTTCTTCTTTGCCCTCAAGGAAAACAATTTGGTTCCTGAAGAAATTTAATGGTGCCTCGCAATAAGGAACCAGAGCCGAGCTATCTTCCTCGGCGCTATGTTGAGAGTTAGATGCCGACGAAGTCAAACAATTAATTTCTATACGAAGTCCGATGAGTGCATCCACGACGACATTGGTCTTTCCCGGTTTATACAAGAGTTTATAATTATACTTCTCAATACGGGCTTTCCACCTTTTAAGCTTAGCATTGTTATTCCTATTGCTCGATGTAAACGTTAAAGGTTGGTTGTCTGTCAGAATCTTGATATCTTTCGCCCCATATAAGTAAGTTCTCAATTTATCGAGAGCCCAGACTATCGCGAGCATTTTCTTCTCAATAGTTGAATAGTTTTTTTCCGTCTTATTTAAAGATCTGGAAATATAAGTGATTGGCCTGTCCCCTCTTATTTCGCCCTGGCAAAGCACTGCTCCAATATCAACATTGGAAGCATTAATGGTTGAAATAAAGGCTTTATTAAAATCTGGGAATGCCAGAACTTCAGAATACATCAACGATTGCTTTATGTCGATAACTGTTTTAAGACCTTCGTCCGTTAATGTGACGTTTACTTTTCTTGATTGGCTTGCTATCCCTGATGAATCATCTATAGTAAGATGCTAGGCCAAGGAAACTTTTTAGTTCCTTCAAGTTTTTTGGAATATAAATATCTTTTATGGCAGATATATTTTCTGGGTCCGGCAAAATACCATTTTGTGTTATAACATGACCCAAAAATTTTACTTTTGTTCTTAAAAACTTTGATTTTTCCAAATTTACTTTTAATCCTGCCTCTTGTAGAATTGAGAATACGTCCTACCTACTATTACGATATCGTCTATATAAACGTAACACGCCTTTCCAATAAGGGTCTTTAGAACATCGTTGATCATTCTTTGAAAAATAGATGGAGCATTCTTGAGGCCAAACGGCAATCTTGTAAATTCGTATTTTCCGTTTGCTGTTGAGAACGCTGTTTTCTCAATGTCCCTTTCTCTCATCTTTATTTAATGGAATCCAGACGTAAGACGGCGGCCGCCGTGGTGTGAAGGTAGTGTTGCCGGCCTACCACACCGAAGGTCCATGGTTCGACCCCTGGTACAGGTAACATCAAAAGTGATTTTGGAAAAAAAAGTTTTTCAAAACGGGGTCGCCCCTCGGCAGTGGTTTGGCAAACTCTCCGAGTGTATTTCTGCCATGACAGGCTTCTCAGCAAAAATTCGTCTCCTTTGTAGATGCCGTTCGGAGTCGGCAAAAAACTGTAGGTCCCACCAATTTGTAGGGAAAATTCAAATCGGCACACCACAAATTGGAAGAGAAGCTTGGCGCAAAAATCTCTTAGGAGGTTTATGATGATATACCTGTTGTATATCGCGCCATAGAGAGAGAGAGACGTAAGATCAAGTCTAGTAAAGTATTTGCTTTTGCCTAAGCTACCGAGCGTATTATTGATATCAGGGATGGGAATTGTCACGGAATTTAACCTTTTGAAGTCAATAACAACTCTATATGGTTTTTCCCCACAAGGTCCTGCTTTTTTCGGGACTATCCACAAGGGAGAGTTGTACGGACTTCTCGATGGTTTTATTATTCCATTTTCTAACAATTCTTTAATTTGTTTCTCCACCTCAGTTCTAAGATTTGTGGGATATGAGTACGGCTTTGTGGAAATGGGTTCTTCTCTGAAATTTCGGCACGAACGCTGGTAGAGATAACTTCTTCGTCCGATACTGGGCCGAAAATATCTACATATCTCCCCTGGATTTCTTCAACCTCATCATAACCGTCTTTCACCGAACTCTGAATATTACTCAATTCCTTCGAAATCTTTGCTTTCAGCTTTATTTTGTACTCTCCTATGTGCAAAATATCGTTTTTCCTATCAATCACGGCTCCCAAATCCCTAAGTGTGTCGTCTCCGATTATGCCATCAAAAGATTTCAAGTCGGAAAGCACAAAAAAATCTAAATTTTCCCTAATTCCAATGCTTTTGAAAAAATTTCCTTGCGTTTTATGTGTCCTCAAGCTGACTGTACGTTAAAGGGTTTACCAATATTTTTGGAATTTGTAGCAATTTTTTTCGACACAAAATTTTTATTAGCTCCTGTATCTATCAGAAATTTCTATGTAAGAAATGCTAGAGAGGCTTCTCTCATAAAATTTTACTCCTCCTCATTGTCATCTTTTTCAGTTTCCAAGCTAAACAATTTCTGTTGTTTCCTAGGAATATTAGAAGAATCATTGGATGGCCTAACTACATGTTCTTTCGGCCTATTCATATAATTGACTTTTCGCGAGTGGAGTGATGGGTCCACCTCCATCGGCACGGGTGGTTTTGGCTGTGTTGGCCTAGGAGGCGGTGTAGCGCCTGCTTGGTTATTTTTGTTATATATCTGATTATTTTCATGTGCGTTTAGGTACCCAGTCATTTGCGTTGTCCTTTGTTTTGGTTGGAACTTTGTGTTAAGCGTTTGACTCTGTGAGCTCTTAGAAAAAATTTAATAATTCCTTAAGTTAAGATTTTGGAATTCTAAACAAGAAGCTGGTGATTCGTTCTTGCATAGAACTGCTCGATACTAAGATATCTTTGGGATAAGGTTCCCAACTCATGCTCTAGAGTCCTAAGGTCGCGTTTATCCGCGTAATGCAAAGATAAGCATGGTTTGATGGTCCCCCAGTCCTCATTAAAAATATAATATGACATTAGGGCGGTGTCTGCAGGACCTCTAACCTTTTGCCTTATCTGTCGTAAATGGGTCTATTCCTAACTATCTCATAGTCATGGAGTATGGACTCAACACTGTGAATTCATTTAATATACTGCACAGGATCCCCTTCAAAAACTTGGAGAGTCCTCACGTTATCTGGCAGTCTACTTATTTCCTGTAAGTCCGCTTCTGTCAAGCGGTTCGGAACGTCTTGCCTATTATTTTCAGCAAGTGAGCTCACCCTTGCTTCCAACTGAGTTAACCTGTTATTCATAATTGCTAAGCTGTTGCTATGTGCACATTAAGCGCACCAGTTAGCTGAGTGATTGCTTGTTGCATTTCGTCCATAATTTAGTTAGTTTTATAATGTTACTATGACAGGCTAAACATAAGATTTTCAGTTCAAAAATTAGTATTGTTTCAAAAAAAAAAACAACAAAATTTATTAAAATGTTAGTAAAAAAAAACCTTACAGTATAGTGAAGTCCTTTGCGTTCATTTCAGGTAATCTTTGATTGCTCCGCCTTGATCCTTTTGGAAATTTTATTTCCCTACTCTTGGTGCGGTTTACAACACAGTTACCTCGCAATTCGTTCCACCTTAACTTTGGTTATTGTTGAATATAGTACCACCTTAACTTGACGGTTAAATCAGTACCACCTTAACTTCAGTTATTGTTGAATATGGTACCACTTTAACTTTTATCCTTGAGGACTTAATTTTTTTTTTGGGTTGGCCGGGTAGCTTTTTAATTTGCCAGCCTCGGGCGCCAGTTACCAGTCGCGGCAGCGAACGAATTGCGATAAGTGTAAATTGCGAAAGAACTTCCAGATTTGTTTGAGTTGCCTCTTTTATACAATTTTATTCTTACTTTCTACTCTATTCTTATTGTTATGCTTATTTACTAAAATTGCTGACAATGTAATTAAGCTATTTGGTTTATTGAGAATGCTGATTGGACATTAAAATTGCTGACAGTGTAGTTAGCTGTTTTGGTTGTTGATTGCGAAATGTTCATCAGTTGTTATTCCATATTGAAATATGAGAATGTAGATTGGACATTGTATCAAAAGTTTTGGATAGCAAACGTTCTTTCGTTTATTTATTAATTCCGGCAACTCAGTTGGAATGATATTTCGTCAGCACGGGTTCCGCTTAGGTTTGTGCTAACGAAATGTTTATTAGCCGTGTCTGTGGAAAAATGAGTACACTGATCGCATCACACTTCATAGAATGACATAAGGTCAGGCTATTGTGCTAATTTTGATGCCTTGATGGAAGAATTCATACTAATTGCTTCCAGTAGGCGGCTGTTCAATAAGGCCAAAAGTAACTTCCCTTTGACAATGCTGAGTAAATAAAAGCTTCTGCGAAAACGTGGAAGGGTGCAATGCGTTCGCGAGACTCAGGAAAATTATCTCAGGGATACTTTAGAGATGCGGATAGCTGTTCAATGAGCGGCGAGGAATCTTTAGGCTGCTCAAGGACACTCATCAGAATGTCTCGTTATGCAGCAGCAAGCTGATCGTCAGCGAATGCTGTCTTTGGGTGAATTCAGCTTGTTTGGGATAGTAACTCTTTTGAGCCATACCAAGCCCCGATGGCATAATTCCTGTGCAACTATAAAGATCCTCGCGATTTCCTGTAGCTGGATGGCTCCCATCTACGCTAACTGCTTGAGGTTGGGCTATGCCCCCAACTCTTATTGTGAAAGTTACCTTTATCTCGAAGGCGGTGAATTCTTCGCATCTATCTCCAAAGGAGCTTAAGCCAACAAACAGTTGTGTTAAATATTGCCTGTGTTACATACGCCAAATACTTCTCATGATTTATTCAGCATAAATATCAATTTATCGCAACCGTAGAATGACTGAATATCCTTATGAATGAGCGGTCTTCGGGCGCAATTTAAAAAAATTACAAGATGCCAATACCCCTGGACAGAAAAATTAATTAAATTAAATCTTTGATGAAAATTCGCTAGGGTGCCATCTTGTGAAATAAAATATGTGTCAACAAAATGAAGTAATATTAAAAAAAAGGGTCAAACCCGTCTGGAACGGGTTCCGACTTTTGAAAAGGTTTGGTTTCGTTCTCTCTCAGATCAAAACGGTTACGCTTTCGGTTACGAAAAAAGAATCGGCTTGAATCGTTTTCGGTTTTTAGTCTCTGTATATAATGATTACATGTTATTCATTATTCAAGATTTGCTTGAATAAAAATAACATGCTATTCGTTATCTAGAGTTTTTTGAACACTCATGCCATTTTTTTAAATAATCATTGTTTTATACTAGTAGATAGCATGTAAAAATCGCCATTACAAACATGTGTACAAGGCCGCAAAAAATATTAATTTCAAAAAATTCTGATAAGGAAATAAAGAAAAAATTCCACACAATCAACAATGAACATAAGTAGTCTTAAGGATATCATTCAAATACGTAAATCTGGTTTTTCCAAATTAATCTAAGTCGACTAGATTTTTGCATAAAAATTATTTATCGAAAAGGGCTCTTTGCTCCATTACCTTTTCCACGAAGGTAGTCCTACAGACCTTACTTTTTAAAGTGTTCTGATCGAACGCTTCACTGGCTTGGTTTTATAAGGCTACAATTACCTCGGAGGTTAAACTCTAATAAATGATGAATTATTCAATACTGATTTATCGTAAACAAGTTAATAAATAATCACGGAAACTAAAAAGTGTAGTAAAATAATGATTAATAATATTAATGGAAATATAACAGCTTTTTTTTACATATATGTATATTTTTTTTAGTTTAAAAAACAGGTGCATCATGAAGCAGATAAACGTATCTGTAATAGGGCTTTCGGGAACAGAACGGGATCGGGGTCAAGTTGGTGTAGGAAAATCTTGCCTTTGCAACAGGTTCATTCGACCGATGGCTGATGACTATTTTATTGACCACATATCAGTATTGAGCCAGGTACGTTTACAAAATAATTATAAGAAGTAAATAATAAGTAAAATATTTATAGAGCGATTTCAGTGGAAGAATTGTTAACAATGATCATTTTTTATATTGGGGAGACGTACGAAAAACCACCGATGACGGAGCAGAATATAATTTTCAAATAATTGAACAAACAGAATTTATGGATGACTCAACATTTCAACCTTTTAAAGTGGGGAAAATGGATCCATACTACAAGCGTTGCGTATCCACTAAGGTTTTTTCTGCAGAAAAACTTATGTATATATGTAAAAATCAATTGGGGATAGAAAAGGAATATGAACAGAAAGTATTGCCTGAAGGCCGCCTGAGCATAGATGGTTTCGTCGTGGTTTTTGATGTTAGTCCAGTGCCTAATCGGCCACTTGAGAAACAAGTTGAGTTTGTTCATAACGTTATAACAAATATACTTAAAAACAAAAAACCCCTCGTGTTGGTTACTACTAAAAACGACGATGCTAATGACTTATATATACGGGAAGCAGAAAAAATATGCCAACGTAAGGAGTATAAGGGGTTGGTTCAATTGGTAGAAACATCTTCGCATGAATCTATAAATATAGATTTATCATTTATTCTTCTTGCTCAAACTATTGACAAAGTGAAAAGTCGAGTTAAAATCATCTCATATCACGAGGCTGCGAAGTCGCGCAAAGAACTTTTAGATATACGATCGGAAGCTGTAACGAAACTTATTCGCAATCAAATAATTGATTATCATGTGCTTTGGTCTCAGGGCTCCAAAATATTAGCGAAGTATAGAGAATGGACGGAGTTTTTAAATATTTTTGGTATGGAAGCTGGTCAAAAACTTTTCAGACGTCATATGAAAAAATTGCGTGACGACCATTTAAACAAAAAGCTTAATGAATATATTGATAAATTTGCCAATACGCTTGAGTATCTTTTACCCGACATTAGCAACCTAGGAACAGTAGACGAAAATATATGGTTAAATGCCAAAGGCATTTTACGAAATCATCGTGACTTCGAACAATATTTTTTTGAATTGCCTCAAGCTTCGTGGACTGAATTAGTTGATATGGAAGAAGAACAAGACGAAGCTCGTATTCCTTTTGATTTACTGGACACTCCAGAAGCGGAAACGATATTTAGAAATTATGTGAATGCTGTACAGCAAGATAAAAAGAAAATCGGGTAAGATCCTTTTAAATTTCTAAATTATACCAGAAAAATAATAAATAAAAAAATTATCCTCGACATTTGATACATGATTCCTATGTAAAATTTTCTGCTGATCCTAAATATGTAATCAGATAGTTTATAAGTAGGACAGTTTTGGAGATATTTTGAAAGTACAGTTTTTGAGCTAAGAAAGAAAGTAGGACTACTAGTCCGTCAATATATCCGCCATTACCGCCTCGATTTGTATGCTGTTTTATTCCATCAAAGCAAAAATAGCTAAAACCGATTTTAAATTGATGGAGTTATGGCGATATTCATCTTCCTTTTTATAATTTCTGTTAATGGTATATTCAAAAACCTCCAGAGTTTATACTGTGAGTCAATAGCCCATTTCTAAGTGAACGTTTGGGCACTTTCCGAATTATTTATAATTTTTATGTGTACTAAGAGTTTTTTAAAGTTGGTGGTTTTCGCCGATTTGGAATATTATTATTAAGGAACCAGCAAAAATCGCCCACCATAGCTGCATTCGAATGTCCTTGGTATCGCCATTTCATTTCTTTTAGTTCTTGGTGGAAACGCTAACCGTACTTACAGTTTGTTACCAAATCATCGTTCATTTGTTTGTAATTTGGGCTTCTCATGTTTCCTAAAAAATTCGCACAAACTGCAAGAAAAGAACCCATGCCTTTCCCCCTGCGGGTTAGGGGGTTACAATATGCCCGAGGTAGGCATACCGATCGTAAGAGGCGACTAATATGCGCAAAGGTAGTGACGTGCAACTTTATGATTGATCTACGAATATGATGCCTCTCACCTGTCGCTAAAAGCAACCACAACAACCCCATGCCTTAGCCTCGTCCACCGATAGAACTGAATGAAAACTGGCGTTGAAAAAGTTTTCTAATTTGCGGTCCCATAAACACACGTTGACTTCAGATCATCAATTGGGCGATTGTTGCCATTTTCCTGCAAACCCTTGTTGCGGTCACCCTGTGGCCCATACCCGAAAAGTCATCCGGCAACCCCGCGTTCGGAACGCTTCCGTTTTGCACACGTCAGCATCTGACATATGTCAACTCGCAACCGCAGCTAATGCTTCCGGTTCTTTTCTTTTGAACGTCAGCCCAGCAAACAACTAAAAGAGATCCGGAAAGTTCTAGCGCATCAAAGCACCAAGCAACTCGTAGCGTATTGCATCAAACCGTAGAAGCAAGGCCGCAAAAAAAAGTGGCATGTTAATATTGGAAAAGGGAGATAAACCGAAAACCGTGTAGCCCGCCACTACCACATCCAAGCGAGCGTGGTGAGGAAGAGACATGGCCCCTGGCGTACACCACTTATTTGGCATCAGCGGAGGGAGCAAAACCTAACTGGCGTCCATTCGGAAAAGTAGCCACAGGGGAGTCCACTAATGAGAATCAGGCAACACGGTCACCAACAAGCACCATCGGTGAAAACCAGGTTTTTTGTAGCCATAGTAGCGTAGAAAAATACATGTTTGTATATATATAAGCGGAGCGTTTGCGGAACCCCCAGAAATTGCATTGAGTGTGGATCGGGAGTGAAAGGGCTGAGGGCAGTCATTGCTTCCCCAAGCGGGTATACAGGGCGAATAGCCCAGGCAGAGAACCGAAGAAGGGGGGCGTAGGTAATCTGTGTAGTCGCATTAGGCACCCCTCCCGACCCTGATAAACAAGGCGCCATGGAGGTTAGGGTACGAAATAGTTAAATAGCCCCTGGGTTTTCTTATTGTTTCACTGCCACGTTAGCACAAACTCGGTGAACGTCACAGTCTTCAAGTCAGGGTGAGACCACGCCAATGCTTTGGGCATATACTAGAGAATACACATACGCTATGTATCAATGAATTCCTATTAATAAACGCCATATATAAATAATATTTGAATGCCATTAATTTCAGATGCAGTGGGCACGGACGGACAACGGGGTGAAAAGGGGGAGTGATAAGGACCAGTGAGGGGGGATGAGGGAGTGCGTTTTGTGGTCGGTGAATAAGAAATTGCCACCGCCGACTATGGAACGGTGGGTTTAGAGTGGCCGGCCAATTGGTGAAGGAGGGGTTAAGTTGCTGGACGAAAAGGTCGCGGGGATATCCACGGAGCGGGGGTGTTATTAGTAGGGCGAGGCCTCCGGGAAGAATAGGTCACGCTCCCGGCAAACCAGCACATAATACCCTTTACGAAGTTTTTGAAAAGATCGAGTTTCATACTTTTATGTTTTTCCACTAGTGGCTTAAATTTAATGTTTTCCTGTCCGACGGTAAATCCTATTCTATCTGGCCAACATTTTTTGAAGTAATGACCCGTACCAGTCCCGTGGGCGGACTGCCCCATTTGCACAAAAAGCAGCCGTTCTTTGAATAACCTGCTGCAATCCAGTTAGTAACGCAACAACTTTAAAATCAGAACAAATCTTTTAGCTGTGTTGTTTATATTTGATAACGTCAAGGATTTTCGACATAGATTTATATGATTATTTCATACCAACTGCGTGCGGCACTGGAATTGATGGTTTTTTGTTACACTGGTGCAACAAACTCAAAAAAGCTCAGCTTACTGCTTATATTACTATAGTGGTCAAGATCTAAAAGTTCCATGAAAAAATAAATAGGGTTGTTTCCTTAATCTCTTTCAACATTGTCATTTCTACTGATTATAATCAGGAAAGTTCCAAAATGTTCACTAAAAAATAGGCTATTGACTCACAGTAAAACAAAGGTTATTTAATATTTCGTTTAAAAAAAATTACAAAAGAAAAATTCTTTAATTCCAAAATTAATTTACAAAGATAATTAATATCAGAAACTCTAAGGCCCGGTTTTTCAGTACAAGTTTAACTCAATTTGTCAGTTAAACTAAGCTTAAACTTGTTGCGCAGTTTTTCAGTCAACTTTAAACGAAGTTTAAACGTAGTTTAAGCGGTCAATTCGGCAGGGTTAAACTCTAGTTAACCTGTCAGCTGTTTTGCATACTTGATGGTTTTGGTTGTGAAACAATAAGCTGAACGCAATTAAGAAAGGACGATATTTTTATATTTAATTAAATACTGGATATATCATCTGACGAAAGTGATTATAGTGATGCAGAAATTGGCAAAATGCTAACTATTACAATACTGAGGAGAAGCAATGGCGTTGAATATGTAAACAAATATTATCTGTTGCCGTATCTTTTTTTTGGTAGCGGCTTTCATCAGCCACCCTGTAGATAAAGAAAAATCCAATGTTGCCGTATAAAAAGCAAATATTAAAAGCGGCCTTAAACTCGCACTGAAAAATCGCTATGCAGTTTAACTGGAGTTTAAATTTATGCCGAGTTTAAGCAAACTTAGTTTAAACTGAGCTTAACCAAGGACTGAAAAACCGGGCCTAAGTATCATAAATGCTTTACTAATTTCTATAATAACAACACAACTGCTATTCCAGGTGCAGTTACAAAGAAAATGGACTAAGCAGGTTTTACTCCAAATTTTCATTTTATACTACTATATATCCTAGAGATCGCCCAGTGGTTGAAATTCAACCACAAAACTATATTTTATTTTAATTTCTTGCTATTCCTTTAATTCGACTTTTTTCCTTTATTTTCTCTGTAGCTCCTTTCCTCTAATATATTTGCGTTTTCTAAAATTTTTTTTCTTTTTCTACAGTCTCTATTTTTAATTTATTTTATTATTTCCTTTCCTTTAGTTTCCTTTACTTAGCTTTACTTCCCTGTCCTCTCTTTTCCTTTCCTTTCCATTCCTTTCATTTGCTTTCCTTTGATTTCCTTCTTTTTCCTTTCCTTTACATTCTTTTCTTTTCCTTTCCTTTCCCTTCCTTTCCTTTAATTTTCTTTCCTTTCCTTTTTTTTCCTTTCCTTTCCTTTCATTTCATTTCCTTTTTTTTCCTTTCCTTTCCGGTCCTTCCCTTCACTTTCTTTTAATAAACTTTATTTTATTCTATTTTATTTTATTTTATTCTGTTTATTTTATTTGTTATTTATTTTGTTTTATTTTGTTTTATTTTATATTATTTTTATTATATTTTTTAAAATTTTATTTTATTTTAATTCACACAAACCCAACCACAAGTACAAAAACAAAACAAACTCCGGTGTTGAATACTCTTTATGAAAAATCATTTATTTTGTTTTTGTAAACACTGTTTGTAGGTATCATCAATGAAGTTTACATATTTGCTTATATTTTAATTATGGCTAGGGTCTCTAAATCGAAGCTAGGGGGCCTACTTTCTGCGTCGGAGGTTCTTTTTGAGAAATAGGCTACGGGGTGCAGGTGCTCATCGTCTTGTCTTTGTAGCTATATTGCGCCAAAGCTAGCGTCGAAATGTAACTCTGTTTCTCTTTTATGGTTATATATCGCCAGCACGGCTTAAAACCAAATTTTCCTTAAGCAGCCGGAAGCAATTGAGGCAGTCTTCATTAAAGTTAAACGGTTTGTAAAATGTTAATAAATAATATAGGGGGGCAGCTAATACTGAGAAGGAATCGACAAATTTTCTAAAATATGAACATAGTCCAACGAACGCCTGAAGTTCACGTACATTCTTAGGGGTTGGGTAGTTTGTTCCATATCCTGATACGTTATAGCCTAGATATTCGATTTTACTAAATGCAAATTTATTCGGAGATCTTGCTCTGCCAGTTTCTCTAACACTCTCTTAACTAGATTATCAAGGTCATCTATTTTCTTATTCCGTATAACAATATCGTCCATACAAACCATTACCCAGCCAAAAGGCATTCTCAGAAACTCGTACTGACTATTTGGAAATACAAATGAAGTATACTTGACGGGCTCCACTGCCATTTTAATTTGGTAAAAACCTGATTTTAGATCTAATAGAGTAAATATTTTGTTTTCACCTAAGTATTCTAAACAATCTTCTATTAGTGGAAGGGGGTAGTTGTCTCTTACAGCTAGCTTGTTTAAGTTTCTATAGTCAATGTACATTCTAGTTTCGACGGACTTTTTTTTGTCTAAAGATCTTTCTTAAGTAAATCTATAATTCGATTAACCTCATTTTTCTCTGCGAAAGATAAACGTCGTGGTGAACAGGAGGTCGGAATATTTGAGGTAAGTAAAATTCTAGCTTCCTAATATCAACGTTCGGAAGGCATTCACTTAAGTTTTTCTCGTAAGCACTTTTATACTAGTAGTACTACTCACACAAGGTATATTACCTTCACTCGCCTAACGGTAGTATGTAACGGCATAGACGAATCGAGATAGATATTGACTTATACATATCAAAAAGAGAAATTGATTAAGCCATGTCCGTCAGTCCGTCTGTGAACACGATAAGATATCTTAATGAAATTTGGTATGCAGGTTATTTGGCACTTATCTTCAAACGCTATATAAAATGGGCGAAATATATATAGAATATTTTTGAAATACAAATAAAGGGATTATTTAGTACATAATACACCTATAAGGATAAAATTTGGTGTGTACATTAACATTAAGGCAGAAAATAAATTTTTCCATACATTTTTGAAAATTGGCGTGACACCGCCCTTTTAATTAGGTCAAATTCAAAAATATTAATCATGAATCAAAAACCGTTCAAGATATCGAAACGAAATTTGGCACACATATTTTCATGAATGTTGCGTGAAAAAATTGGCGAAATCTGTTGCGGTCCACACCCACTTTTATATGAAAGATTTTGAAAAGGGTCATAGATATATTTAATAGGCAATAAACTTGCGTAAAATAGCTTTATATCATTTCTATTTCGGTTTCAAAGTGTCTGTGAACCAAGAAATTCGAGAAATATAAATTTTCCAAAAATGGGCGTGGCCCTGCCCCTCTTTTGGGGGTTATTCCACAAAACTTTTTATGCCATAACTCCGGAAAAAATTGGTTTATCGAAATTGAGCGAAATCGGTCAACGGCCACACTCATTTTTTTAACATACTTCTGAAAATTTTTTAAAATTTTAAATGCGGTGTTTCTATAACCATGCAAGCTATATTATTAAGATATTGCACAAACACTAAGCTTTTTAAGAAAAACTAGGCCGCGTGTCACCGCCCACTTTTCAGCATAAAAGTTCTGCTATTTTCAAAGACAATTGCTTGAAATATCAACTACATATTTCAATGAAAACTAGCCTTCTCAATAGTATGTAGTATACCCCTGCCAAAAATTAGGCAAATCAGATAACACACAATCAAAATACCTGGGCAAGTAGTTAATACCCCACTGCAATAGGGAAGTTATATATATTTTTAGATTTTCGCACCTTTCATGAACATAAAGGCCCTTATTATGAGCTGCATTCGATGTTCGATCTTCGCTGCTTATCGAACATCGAAATTCGTATTATGAGTAGCGCATCGCTGTCGAAATTTTCGTTGTGTATCTACTTTTTGATCGAATAGGATTTTGCTGTCGATGCTGTATCGAATTATTACAAAATTGCTAAAATTTTTAGTTTTTTGAATTTATTTTCTACTTTTTTCATTTAAAATACTTATGTTTATCTATTTGTATTAATATTATGTAGGGTAACGTCGGGAGTACAAAAAACAACTAGAAATGTTGGTCACTAATGAAGCAAAATCCGAATATAGCGAAAAGTGTTACAAAAAAGTGGGAAGAAATCTCTTCCAAGGAATGGAATTTTATCTATCTTGGACAAATAACGTTTTTTAAAACATCTAGTACTTCTGATAACGCCACAAATCCAGTGGTTGAGCAAGTTCAAGTACATTAATCGTGTCAGCTTCAAACTGTTCGGTCGCTTGTTTTTATACGCACTCTGCAAAAGCTAAATTAATAGTTTTTCGTTCGCTTTCGGCCTATAATTTAACTTAACATTGCGTCTAAAATATATTTTAATAAACTGTCGGTCCAACTCTATTGCTGACTGCATCAGTTACTTGCTAGATATGTGAAATAAACTTTACACAAAATTAAATTTGTACATTTGTTGTTGTGTTCGTGTATTATTTTCTAATTGTGCAATTTCGTTTTTATACATTGTTGCTTCTTCTACTTCTTTTGTTTTTCTGTCTTCCTTATATGGAAGTTCAGCTGTTTCGCCAGTGCCTACCAACCTGTCACCAACGTCGCAAACCGCGTGCAGTGCATTTAAACGTTCCAAGCTTTCTAAGTGTTAAATAAGGGCTGTCCACCAACCAAGCACACGTGGTTGTTAACGTAATTTGTGGTTTGGATTAAATTTTCTTTTTTTCTTTTCGATTTTTAATATGGCTACGACGTGTGTATATGTCAATAGTAGCTTGAAAAGCGAATCAGAGAGTCTTTTAGCATGTTGTTTATGGCATGGTCTCGCTCATGTAAAATGTGCAGGCTTAAATGGTAGAATGGTTGATTTTATTTGAAGCTATTTAGAACCACTAGAAGTGCATTCAGTGAGATAGGTAAAGAAATTCAATCACTGTATGAAAAATTTTGCTCGGTATGAAATAGCCTTTAAATCCTTTAAAGGCCTTGATGCTCCACCTGTATCTAAAGGGAAGTCAGTCTCTAAGAAACGCAAGTATGCGGACGAAGCTCTGGTTTTGAACCCGATTTCGATTGTATCCGAATTTGTTTCGACTCCCACGCTATCTTTAAATAATGGAAATGAACTTATTTCCTTTAGTTCTCCATGCCCTCAACCAGTGAGTGATTCTGGGCCTACAACTAGGTCTAAATCGCTGGTGGTGCCTGAAATTCCGCCAACATATGCCGCTGTTACCGCGCCACCGACTGAAGTAACTGTTAGTGGGAGTGAAAAATCTCTTCCAAACGATAGTAATTCGATGTCTAATCCACAAACGGTTCCGAATAATTGCGAAGGAACGAGTCCCAGGGAACTGGTAGTTGTCCCTCCAAGCAAATCGGTATTTGTATCTCGTTTTTCTAGCGATATTTCAGACGATGAAGTAAGTCATTAAGTAACATCAAGACTTAAACCGAATATGATACACGTTAGGAAATTTAAGTTCAGGGAAGAAAGGAGCATATCATCTTTTAAGATTGACGTTTCTGCAGATTGTTTCGACAAAATCTTGGATCCACCTTTTTGGCCAAACGGGGCACTAGCTCATGAGTTTGCTCGGGAACGCACTCGGAATGTGGCTCGAATTCCCAATAGTTACACTTCTGCTCCAAAAAACGGATAGCTGATCTTGACATTTTCTTGTATTACCAGAATGTAAGGGGCTTGAACACGAAGCTTACGGATTTGTTTCTTAATGGCCACGCCCTTACTTACAAGGTGTTGATATTTACTGAAACCGGGCTAAAGCCATATGTATTTAATCCTGAAATTCTTTGCAGCAGCTTTGAGGTATTTGTTGTTGTTGTTGTTAACAGTGCTTCGCCCTGCCCAATGGGCTCGATCACTCTAAATTGTCATCAGGCTCTTCTAACGGAAGTCCAAGGAAACGCGCAGTTTCCACAGGGTTGGACCAGAGTGATGTAGGTGTTAGAAGAGTGGGTTCAACTGAACAGGAGAAGAGATGTATGGTATCATGAGGGGACATACCACATGCAGGGCATGTGTTTGGTATGTTGGGGTTCAGTATGGATAAGTAAGAGTTTATCCTATTACAATATCCAGAACGAAGTTGTGCTAGTGTGACTTTAGTCTCCCTCGGAAGTACACGCTCCTCTTCAGCCAATTCAGGTGGTTGAGTATTAATAACGGGATTCACAGGCCGAGATCTGAGAGATCTGTCTACCTACTCGGTGTGGAGGTCATTTAGAGCCCGTCTATGGTTTCGCAGATCAAACGCCAAAGAGATATGGTGCCGGATCTCATCGTAGTGCTTACGGAGATGTCTCCTTATGTCTCTGGGGGGCGGTGCTACATCCAAAAGATGTCGATTTGGATGACTAGGCTTATGACAGCTCAGAAGGAACTGTGTACTCAAGAGTTCCGCGTGCTCTTGAACATTGAGCAATTTTGCCTCTTGATGGAGGTGAGACTCAGATGATATAAGTAGACATCCCGTAGCAGTTCTGATGGCGGTGTTTTGGCAGACTTGCAATTTCCTCCAGTTGGTGTCAGCAAGATTGGGAGACCATATGGGCGCAGCATAGTCAATAACCGGTCGGCCAATAGCCTTATATGTAGAAAGCAATGTTTCTTTGTCTTTCCCCCAAGTACTGCCGTCCAGTGACATGAGGATCTTATTGCGGCTCTGTACCTTTGAGGCTATTGCGGTGGCATGACCAGCGAAGGTGAGGCCGTTGTCAAATGTCACACCCAAGATTTTTGGGCGGTTGACAGTAGGTAGAGGTACTCCGTCTACGTGGACATTTAACTCTTGCCCCATCTGCGCATTCCATGTAGTAAACAGGGTCGCCGTCGATTTAGTCGGATATAGGGTCAGATTTCGCTCGGTGAAGAAGCTGGAAAGGTCATGGAGGTAACTGTTGATTCTAATACAGAGTTCATCAATGGAGGGGCCTTGCCCGAGGCCATTATCGTGCAGTCGTCAGCGTAGGAAACAATGGAGACTCCCTCTGGTGGGGGGGGAAGTCTCGAAATATAGAAATTGAACAAAAGGGGAGAGAGAACACAACCTTGCAGCACCCCTTGTTTTATTCTTCGTGGTCTAGATTTCTTGTTCCTAAATATGACTGTTGCCTGTCGACCATTGAGGTAATTAGCGGTCCACCTTTTAAGGCCGGCAGGAGCGGTGTCTCTTCCAGATATCGCAGGAGTGTGGCGTGATTGACCATGTCGAATGCTTTTGATAGTTCAAGTGCCACGAGAACCGTCCTATGGTTTGGTGGGTGTTGATTCAAACCGTTATTAATCTGCGTTGTAATGGCGTTCAAAGCGGATGTCGTGCTGTGATTTCTGCGGAAATCATGCTGGTGATCGGCCAATTTCAGATTTGCAATGAAGTAAGGGATCAGAATGGTCTCTAGTAATTTCGCTACCAGTGAAAGGAGGGATATCGGGCGATAAGACTCTCCTTGGTTCGCCGGCTTCCCTGGTTTTAGTAGGAACTACAATCGCTTGTTTCCATATCTCAGGTATAAAGAAGGTAGTAAGAGAGAGATTAAAGAGAGCCGCTAAATAACTCTGTCCCTCGTGGCCTAGGTATTTGATCATCTTCGTGGCGATTCCGTCGGGTCCGATGGATTTTGAGGGTTTGGCCTTCATTATGGCTTCCTTAACCTCTGCGACTGAGACGGCAATGGGCGCAGTAGAGTGTTTGTGTTTGCGCGCACGTCGGAAGGCTCTTCTCTTAGTCCTATCCGCAGGTGGATGCATTATAAACAGCCGGCAAAAGGAGCTCGCGCATTTCCTGGCGTCCGATTTGACGCTGTCGCCGAAAGCAATGGCGACCTTGTCATTGTGTTTGGTCGGATTGGATAGGGCCTTGACAGTGGACCATAACTTGCCGACTCCGCCGGAGAGGTTGCATGTCTCAAGGTGTTGTTTCCACTTAGTCAGCTTGTGTTCGTTGACTATCCTACAAATTTCCGTACTGAGGTCTTTGATTCTGGGATCTGCGGGATTGATGAGTCTCACTTGGTCACGTTCTCTTGCCATCGCCGCAGCTTCTGCAGGAAAATTCGGACGAATTTCTGGTATTCTACCAGCAGGAATAAAGCGGCATGAGGCTGAATCAATGATCTTGCGAAACTCTCTTTCGCCTTTGCGTACGTCCGTAGAAGTGGGTAAGGCAGCGAAGGAGCGCTCTGTATAGTCAGTAAAGCGGTCCCAGTCCGCTTTGGTGAAGTTGATGTATGTTAATTTATCAGTCGTTATGAAGTCGGTCGGTCGTTCAACAGAGAGTAAGATGGGTAGGTGGTCTGAAGCTAATGTAAGCATCGGTCGCCAGATGACAAAGTTAATTAGGCCCGCGATCGTTATGGAGATGTCTGGCGAACTGTAGCAGTTACCTGCCACCCTGGTGGGGGCATCTCCATTGACTGTACAGAATGCCGAGTTATCTATTTGGTCTGCAATTGCGTGTCCTCTGCTGTCTGCTGGCAAGTTGGAGTGCCAGAGATCGTGATGCGCGTTGAAGTCGCCTAGGATTAGCCGGTTATCGCCCCTTAGCAACGCATTAATGTCGGCATGATAATCTCTAGGACAACACGTGACAGGGATATAGATGTTTATGATTTGCAGGTCGGCGTCTCCTGACCGGACTGCTATGCCTTGGCATTCTAAGGTAGAGTCCCTGGGGTCGACGTCAGGGGAAAATAGATTATATTGTACAGAGTGATGTGTAATGAACTTAAGGCCACCCCCAAGACCGCTGGGACGGTCTTTTCGATGTACAGTATACCCATCACAAGTTCGTAAGTCCGATCTTGTGTTCAATTTTGTCTCTTGTATCGCGGCGATTTTGATGTTGTGCAACTTCATAAAGTCAGTTATCTCCGCGATCTTTCCAGCTAATCCGTTACAGTTCAGCTGCAAAATTTTGAAGTGTGTAGGAGGGGAGACTGGGGACATACTAGGCGTAAGGGACGGATGCGTTTGCCTAGGTGGAGGTAGGCTAAGGCCTAAACTATGTCCCAGTCTAGAGTTGACAGCGCCATGGCCGATGTTGTCTGGCGTGGAAGGCGGCTGTGTACTACAACAGGGGGCTATGAACGAATCCGTCCAAAGGTTACCGTTTGCGAGCCCAGAGCACATAAGGGTGTGACACAGGCCAAGGCAATTGTTGCACTTGACCGATGTCGCATGCGTATATAATCTTTGCCGACAAACGGTGCACGTAGTGAAAGGTACTAGGAGGTGGTGTTCCTGACCCACGTGCAGGCTGGAAGAAGGGGGGGGGGGGGCATTACGGGCAGAGAAAGAGGGGACTGACGCTCGGCGATGCTCATATCTGACCTATTCTGGAGGGGATAGGAGTGTTGAGCGGCCGTGTGAGATGGAGACGCTGGTGTGCGTGGGCGACAGTCGGGAGTGGGTGATGGCTATTGGAAGTAGGTAGAAGCGGTAAGGGAGTGCCAGAGCGACTACCGCGGGACGTCCTTGGACTTGTACAGCATGGTGCCTCAAAAGTACTAAAGAAAGTACGGTGTCTGTGAATGGCAGGGTTAAGCCCGGAGCTTCCAGATTTATGTAACCATCTCTTACACTTCGCGCATTGTACCGAATGCGACCGTTTAATATAAATTTTCTTCGAGCAAACGCAGCAGATCCAATCTCTTGGTCCAGGATTGGCTTCGACCCCAGCCCGTAACAAGAGACAATGGAGCAACCCATCTGCCAGGATCATTCCGGTGCGATAGAACCGGCTGTTGTGGGAATGCTATGAGGTATTTCGAAAGGATCGTCCAACAAGGGTCGGTGGGGGTGTCCTTACTGCTGTCCATATATGCTTCTCCGCTGAGGAAATTCCGCTTCGGAATGTTAAAACTGGTGACGTTGAAATAATTTGAATGCTGAAGCATTTCTCTAACTCTAGCTATATTCCTCCCTAGTCAGATCTCCAATTATTTCTAAAACACTTAGAGATAATAAAAAATGTGTTTTTCATGGCTGGTCCTTCTATATTCAGTCATTGTATTGGGCGACTTTAGCTTGCCGTGCGTATCTTGGAATGTCATCAATGGTCTTTTAATTCCTAGTTCTTCACTGACTTTGCACGACCTTGTAGATGGACTTCTTCAAATAAATAATATTCAGAATAAGTTTGCAAACGCTTGGACTTGGCATCCGTTGATGATGTATCCAAATTCTCTTTGGTCCGGAGTGATCCACTGGTACTACCCAAGGATGCCTATCGTCCGCCATTTGAGCTAACTGTTGATTCTTCCAGTTATCCTAGTCAAGTTGATTATAGCAAGCTTAGGGCGCAAGTAGCTAACATTAAATGGCGATGTGGCAAGTAGTGTCCTGCATTTTACCAATCCTTTACACTCTATATTTTGTTCGTGTATCTCTCAAGCTCGTCCCTCAAAATCGTCGTCTTATACTGGATGGTGCACGAGAGAACTTAATTACTTGAAAACCCAAAAGACACGGTGGTTCAAGAAATATAAAAGAACTGGTTTCGCAACTGACTATGGTATTTATTCCATTTTTCGGCATAAATATAACCTTTGTAATCAAACATGTTACAAGGATTACATCAGCAGAATGAAGGTTAAAATTTCTAGCAACCCTAAGGCTTTTTTGATTTCGTTAACTCAAAACGTAGGGTTAAGGAATTCCCATCCTTAATGAAATACAACGAGCTGATGTCAAATGATGATGCCTGTTTTGCCGATATGTTGGCAGACTTTTTTAAATCTAACTATCCTTGCTCTGCTGAGTCCCTATCGGAAACACCCACTTACCCACTCAAGTTGCTATTGTTGGATTTTAAACTTCCGACCATATCAGCTAGCGATGTTTTTTCACATCTAGAAAGTCTTAAAACAGAGAAAAAAAATCTCGTAATGGTTCCAAAATAGTCCCGAAAACAACACCGAAATGACCAGGTAAAGCCCACAACACAATTTAGCATATGCCCCGAAATTACCCTGAAAAAGTCACAAAATGGTTTCTAAAACTATCCCTAAAACATCGAAGGAATCCCGCCAAAAGTCTTGTTTTGTCCAGAAATGGTCCCAAACTTGCATCCAATCAACTCAGTGAAGTTCAATTTATACAGAAATAACCAAAAAAATCTTTACCAATGCGCGTTATGTCTATATGCACATACGGCACATTCCGCCTGTTTTCTTGCGTTGGACAACTTATTTAAAGGACAGACCACAAAAAGTGATCTTTAGAAATAGTTTATCTGGCCTAATCGATGTTACCCCTTGTGTGCCTCAAGGCAGCCATTTTGTTTTTGTTGTTCATTAACGACCTTCCCACTATTCTTAGGCACTGCAAGTCTTTAATGTATGCTGATGACGTTAAACTTTTTATGCTCGTCAAAACCGCAGAAGACAGGGCATGTATTCAAGAAGATCTTAATAACTTATTAAGATGGTGTGATGTGAACTACATGGCACTCAACCTGAAGTAATGCAAATATATGTGTTTTACCAGAAAATGAATACCTGTGCATAGTTACATCATTGGTGGATCCCCAAGCAGCAGATAACTAGTTTCATTGAGAATAGTGTTAATAGGGCAAAAGGGGTGTTAGCTTTCATTAAGCGGTGGTCCAAATAATTCAATGACCCTTATATAATCAAAACACTTTATACAAGTTTCTTAAAATTATCCTGCCAAAGATTTTGCCTCACGTGACCTACCTAGTAAACTCTATTCTAACGACCTGTGTTTTTCCGACGTGCTGGAAAGTCGCTAAGATTATTCCCGTTCATAAGAAAAAGAATGAATTCAGACCCATTGCTATCTTGCCTTTGGGGTGTTCCACAAGGTTCAATCCTGGGCCCTTTGTTGTTTGTACTATATGTTAATGACTTACCTAATATCGTGCAACATTGCAATGTGCATATTTATGCTGACGATGTCCAATTGTATATGTTCTGTCCACCTGATCGTATTCGTACGTGTCTAAATGAACTCAATTCCGACCTGATGCGAGTAGGTGCATGGGCATCTGCAAATGGTTTATCAATTAATCCTGGAAAATCTAAATGTATTGTCATTCGCAGAAAATCCTTCAATACACAAGACCTGGATAAAGTGATGCTGGGCGGTTCTGTTATACAATATGTTGATACTGCGAAAAATCTCGGTTTAGTATTCAACAAAACTCTGACATGGAATAATAACATTTTTAGTGCAATTGGCAAAGTGTATGGAATGCTCCGCACACTATGGCTAGCTCAGTATTTCACTCCTTTACACATCAGACTTCTTCTTGCTAAAGCGTACTTGATACCCACGCTACTGTATGGTTGTGAGATTTATGCTAGTTGTGACTCTTTATGTAGAAACAAGCTTAATGTTATTTATAACAACATTGCCAGATATGTATTTGGGCTAAACCGATCTGACCATGTGTCTGCGTATGCTGAAAAATTGTTAAACATTTCTTTCGACAATTTGTTAAAAGGCAGAACTCTGCTGTTCATACACAAAATAATTCATATAAAGAAACCGAACTATTTATATCAAAGGCTTCAGTTTCTACAGTCTTCAAGGTCTACATTGCTTGTTTACACTAAACACAGAACTCTGACATCCGAGCGTCAATTTTTCATTAATGCGGTTCGTCTTTGGAACTCACTATCATCCAGATTAAGGCTTCTTACAAATCCACTGCTTTTTAGAAAGAAGTTACCAATTTTTACAATAATCGCTAATTATTCCAACTCTATTGTATATGCATTTCCTCATTTCCATATTATAGTCATTAAGTTATTCAACTATTGTAATTTCCTTTTCCACCTATCTTTCCTGTTTTCCTCTTTTATTTATTTATCTTTTTTCTTTTTTTTTTTCTTCCCCTCTTTATGTTATATGTTAGAACTCTTAGAACATTTAGCTTTAATTTTAAGTGTATCATACGTGACTGGCACTGTTAATAATTTTTTCCAAAATTGTTGTGCTAGGGTGTCTCATAATAAATTTGATTTGATTTGATAAGGCCAATTTTGGAATATCCGTCAATAGTTTGGAACCCGCGTTATCAGATTCATTGTGATAAATTGGATTCGGTATGAAATCTTCCTCCCTACTGTAGTCGTCTAAAACTTATTCATCTGCATACTCAAAATGCTCGGTGTTTTATTTATGGTAAAACTATTAAGAGGACTTGTGAGTAACCCATATCTGATTGGTGAAATTATGTTTAATATACCTACTAGACCATCTAGGCATTTCCAGCCGATTTTCCTAAGCACTTGCAGAACGAATTTTGAGCTGCATGATGCTTTTCGATGCTTATGCCAGGACTACAATAATACCTACAAGAATTTTGATACCTCTGATTGGCTTTTTTTATGAAGAGATATCTGCTTACTATTTTAAATGAGTAGTGGCTTGGAAACACTTTCTTTCCAACCACACCTTAGCGCAGTGCCAAATATTAGCTATAAGCATCTCATCTAATTAGTAACATATCTACTATGCTGCTCGGAATCGCGTCCATTCCGACAGCATAAAACCACAATTATAATAAACACCTCAACGAGACCACGATTAATCATAAGATGTAAACCAATAAATCATAAGGCTCTACCATAGTCTTGAGGCAAGCAAGAATCGGAGGATTGAAACCGCGTGTTGCTCGGAATCGTGTCCATTCCGACAACATCAACAACACAACATCTATTTATACATACATGTAATGAGATTCTGGCTCACGTGCCTCCTGGGCACTTCGCATTAGCTTCCTACTGAGCTTATTCTATACAGTCCTTCCTGGCTCATACGCCCCCTTCTGGGCACTACGCATCAGCTCCTCACTGAGCTATCACATAACAAACATAAGTATAGTACACTTATACCTGTTTGCAAACTACTATGTTAAGAAAGTAAAATTTGTATGATTTTAACTTTATATACTTGTATTATTTATTTCCTTATTTTAATTCGTAAGCTGTAACTAATTGATTGTACACTTCAGACATATCCTTTTTTCTTTACAGTACCCTCATGCTGTCTTTATGTACACTTTAGAATTTAGTCTGTAAGAATTATTCAATTTGTAGGCTATTAAATAAATAAATAAATTCCCGTTGCTCAGGAGGTGTGATCCCTGAGCACAAAATCTAACAAATGTTGCAAAATATAAAACATTTGGAATAGATTTGGCTTTTGCAGATTGCGTTAAGAGCTCGTCTGTGCTAGAGAGCAAGTCCTTAGACGCTTCTTTAGACAGTCCAAAGTTCGTTATAAATCTATAAATAAAATTTACAATTGTTACACCCTGATTAACTTATTTAAAAAGCTAAACGGACAAAGCGATTATTTCCAAAGGATTGCGGCATCCCTCAATCGTTTTCTACTTCTGACAAGCTTCAGTAAGCTTTCCTTCTCATCTGATAAATTGTCGATCACAATTCCATCGCAGTCATATTTTTGTATTTACTTCTTTATGTTTAAGAACTTATTTTGTTTGTAATCTTGAAAATACATAAATACATGAAAAAAAAAAGCTGCCAGCAATGTGATATTGTGAACAGTTGAAAATATGAAAATTCACAATGACGCTTGTCTTCATCGAATGGCTGTGGCAAAACTAAATGAACATTCATTCGATCAGCCCTTTTCGACCACAGTCGAAGATCGAATTTTTCGGGCGATGAGCTGAGTCGATTTAGCCATGTCCGTCTCCCCGTCCGTCTGTCTATTTGAACGCAAATTTTTAAAACATAAAATGTGCATGTATTGGTATTTTGAAGAAATGTGGTTAGCAGTCGTTGGTAGGGAAGCTATTTATATACAGGGTGGCGCAAAAGTAATCCTCCTATCAGGAAATGCTATAAATTTTGCGATTGGCCCCTAAAGTCAGTTCTGTTTTGACATTTGTGTAGTAAACACATGCGAAATACACGTTAATAAACAATGTTACGCTACACTGCTCCAGAACGCGGAATATTGCTACCTATTTATTTGACCAATAATCGGTCGGTGAAAAACGGTTACTGCGCAAAAGTAATCCTCCTATCAGAAAATGCTATAATTTTGCGATTAGCCCCTAAAGTCAGTTCTGTTTTGACATTTGTGTAGTTAACACATGCGAAAAACACGTTAATAAACAATGTTACACTACACTGCTCCAGAACGCGGAATATTGCTGACTATTTATTTGACCAATTATCGGTCGGGGCCAAACGGTTACTGTGAATGGTGAGCGCTACAGAGCAATGATCAACGAGTTCTTTTTGCCGCAACTTGATGAACTGGGATTGGAAAACATGTGGTTCCAACAAGACGGTGCAACAGCACACACTGCACGTGCCACAACCGATATGCTGAACATCGGAAGCTTACTTTTGCGCCACCTTGTACAAATAAATTAATTTACCCCTCAAAACTCAAAACAGAAGTGTTTTTATTGAAAACAATGAGCTTTATAATACGAACTGAAAAGTATTAAAATAGAACTGCGTAAATTGGTATGCCATAATAGGTCACTACTGGGTATACAATGTTCGGTTTCTTACATGTTTACCATAAGTCTGAAGTTTTCTGCGCAGTCTGAAGGTAACGGAAGACTTATGTCAATTGCATCTCTATCGTTCTCCTCAATTTGCATGTTGAAAATATCACTAAATTCTATGTTTGGGTTTGATGCCTTTAGAACTGAAGTATTATTAGTATTTTCTCTATCACATTTTTTCTTAAATTCCCTAACATATTTATCTTTAAATGATTTAGTTATGGTTTTATTTAATTCAGAGTAATTTACAAAAAAGGTTTATCTTAAAATCTCTTCCTAAGAGCAACGAAAATGGCAATTCATTATCGGGAAGTAGATAAGTTTTTGATGATTTCACAAAGTTTTTAAATTGTGTTAAAACGCTGATGCTTCCACTCGGTTTCACGCTGACTTTTCCGATGCCTTTGAATGTGCGTGTGTTGGCATGTTTAAAGTTTGATACGGTCGGAACGAAGGATTGTCGGATAAAGCTACATGGACTAACGGTATCGAGCAAAGGGATAAACCAAGCATAAGAAGGACATTCACAATTAGGACTAAAGGCAACACTTACCAGCTGTACTCGATTTCGTCTTCTAATGCTGCTACCACCTTGTGTTGGCAAATCTTATATAGATGCTCCTTCGATCCACACTTGAAACAAGACCCGCGCTCCCGCTTCTTCTCTCTGCATTAAATCTAGTAGTCACCATACCGCGAACAGTTGTAGCATCTTACGTTTCCCTCGCTGTTACCTGTCGTTGGGAACTGGCGTTTGTCTTAGTCGCTCGTTTTGTGGAACAATTTTCGTTACTTTTTCAACGCTCGTTACTCCACTAAAAACAAGGGTTCTAGCTGACTTGTCGCCGAGCCCGTCCATAATGAACTCGACGAGCTCGTGCTCCTCGATTGGGCCAGCTTTTGCATCGTTAATATGTAATGCCCCAGTGTTTCCGCCTTCTTCCATTTACGCCTCTAATTTGCGAAACACTGCCATTGTAGTCAGCGGCTTTTTGAATCCGTTGATTAATTTACATTTTAACCCGTTCCATTTATTCGGTTTAGTCACCACAATATCTGAGCGCTACCCGGTAATAGCTTTCGTCGCTCCAACCATACATGTTGGTTGTATCCTTAAACTCTTGGGTCCACTTTTCTACGTTGGCGTTATTATCGCCACTGAAGATCGGAAGTATTTTCTGAACTTCGATAATATTAATTGGGCCAGACTGTACAACCCCTAGTTTTTCTGTTTCGGCCTGCAGTTGCAATATTCGCAACCGTTTTTGCAACTGTTCTTCGCGGAGCCTGCGTTAGCGTTTGAAAGTCGCCGCCGCGGTTGCTGTATGGCGCTGGCCATACAACACCGCCGTTACTGTTTCGCGCTTTTCGCTGTCCAGCGGTGCTACTGATACGCATGGTTGTCGCATATCTGCTGTTAATTCTGCTACCTCTGCTACGTATTGTTCGCCGCCTTGGCTTGTTCTGCCTGCGTCACTCGATGCCGGTAACTTTTCCGCCGAATTTTGGTCGCTTCGCCCAGTTATCGTTGCTGATAGCAAATTTCGCAACTGTGTGAGCGTTGCTGTTTGTTCAAATTTCACACCTAGGTCGGCTAAGGCCGCCGCGAGCTCTTTATGTTCCGGCATTGTTAAAAAATTTTCGGTAATTAAACTTATTAACTTTACTAAGCTTTCAATTGGACCGCAGTCACACCTGATGCTATAGGATTTTACTTCAGTACACGAACGTCCGACCTCTTTATTTGTCAAGTAGCGAGTGAAAATCTCCAAACATCCCTGCCGTATTACTTGCTTTTTCTGTTTGAACACAAGATGTGACTTACGAACTTGTGATGGGCACATCACACTGTAAAATATTATAATTATTATTTATTTAAAAATTTACAGTTGGTCTCACTTAATCGTAATCGCGCAGCTCAGGTGCTTGTCTGCGGGTAAATCATACAGTGGTGCTCATTATCCTGTTTATCGTGATAGCTTCATAACATACGAGTATATGTATAAGTATTAACAAATTTAAATGCTTTTAGGAGGTTACATTGAAATCATTATAAACGATGAAGGGCTACAATATTTTTTTTTTCATTCCTTTAATAAGCTTTTTAAGAAATTTTTTGAAAGATGTTTTCTGTTTGGTGTGTTTGGCAGATTAAATAAATGTAGTGGCAGTTAATTAAGAAATGTTGGTACAATAACTGACAGTGTATGCTCCGAGTAGTTGTTCAAAAATGTTGACACCGTAGCCTATTTTCTAAACGTCATCGTGTTCCGTGCCCATGATCAACTATGGTTTTAAAAACATCATTTTTGTCATAAGATTCGTTCGAAATAGTTAGTTTAAAAATATACTTCACGTCTAAAAGATTTAATTCTTTATTCAGGGAAATGCCTGCTCTGTATACATTTCTATTTTTTAGATAGAAGTTTCAAGTTATACCCTTGACTCAACCGGAGCTTTCTAGATCCTACTGAAGTACCCCATGCTGTGATACCATGTCTAATGTACGACTCTGATAAACCTCAGACCTACCTCGGGCATATTCTAAACCCCTAACCCTGACCTAGAAGGTTTCACTGGTCATAAATCACTACCACGACAGTCGGGCAGTACCGCAAGGCAGTACCGGAGTACCGGGTTCAAATCCGGCCAAGGGCTGTTAATTCGACAACACTCCCTAAAACCTTCGGGGAGTGTTTTTGTCATTACCACAACAACAACAACAACGATAGTTAAAATTATACCTATTGAGGGTTTTCACATCCACTTTTCTCTAAAACTATGTATGGTGCGCACATTTTTGTGTACCGATTCGAGCTCAGCGTGAAAAATCCTTAAGGAAGCATATAGTTTTATTGCAGTTGCATAACATGTAGAGGGCAATGTAATTAATGTCTAAAATATGCATAAATTATTTAGTCATAGTTTTAAATATATTTTTCAAAATGGCCATACTTATAGATAAACGCCAGTCATAGAAACAGTATACCAATGAAATCAGAAAACTCTTTTTGATAACTTTTTATGGTGACATTCATCTTTTCACTGAGCATCATAAGGGTTAAAGCGAGTTATTTTGCGAAAACGAGTAGGGCCGATTTTACTTGAAACGGATTTTGGTACCCTGGACGGTCGCTAACCATGCCTCATTCAGACTTTTTGTCGTCATTTTTGTTAAACCTATTTAGACCAGGATAACGCTGTGACTAGGTCTTTATGTAGGCAGTCATGGTCGTGAAAAGTATTTTAGTCTAATTGGCTTTTATTTGCTATTATGTTCAGCTTTCTCTGCATTATTTCGATGGCGGAATTAAGATTTCTATGTGGTACTAGGATAGCTGTGTCATCTGCGTAATCGTATAACTCACAATTTTTCAAAGATTTAACATGATATTGGCATAAATAACTTACAACAAAGAACCCAATTTGCATCCCTGTGGGACTTCGTAGGATACAGACATTTCTTTGCTATGTATGTTGCCGATTTTAACCCCATATTGCCTTTGTTCCAGATAACTTTTAAACCATCTGTGAATACTTTCCCTTATTCCTGCATTTTCCAGCGCCTCAAGCAATTTGGAGTGGGACAAAACGTCGAAAGCCTTACTAAAGTCTACAAACAACGCCAAGTTATGGAAGTTTTTACCTCGGTTAGTGTTTACTATGTTGGCGAAGTTTCCGAGGTGTTGGTTGATATTCCGTCTTTTCTGAAAACCATACTGACGGTTGTCGATTATTTCATACCTATTGACAAAAGTTAATAGCCTTCTGTATACTACTTCTTCCATTATCTTTTCTATTGCTGGAAGTATCGATATTGGGCGGTAATTTTTTGGGTCTGCCGTAATCCCTGCTTTCAATATAATCTGTTTGTCCCCGACTTTGACCCTATCTTAGAATGTCAAGGTATAGTAGCCGGTGTCGATCTGTAAATTATTAATATAGACAGGCCCCCTGTCACTTGTTGCCCGAGGGACTATCACCCCGATAATAGTGCGTTGCTTAGATGTGATAACCATTTATTGGTGTTGTTATTAACAGTGCTTCGCCCTGCCTAATGGGCACGATCACTCTGAGAATCGGCATCAAGCTCTTCTAAGGGAAGTCCAAGGAAACGCGCAGTTTCAACAGGGTTGGACCAGAGTGATATGTGTGTTAGAAGGTAGGTTCAATTGAACAAGAAAAGAGACGTTTCGGGGCACGTATTTGGTATGGTGGGGTTCAGTCTATACAATATCCAGAACAAAGTTCTGCTAGCATGACTATAGTCCCCTAGAAAGAATACGCTCCTCATCAGCTATTTCAGGTTGTTCGATGTCAATTACGGGGTTCACAGGCCGACCTCTGAGGGATCTGTCTACCGACTCGGTGTGGAGGTCGTTTAGAGCCTGCCTATGGTAACGCAGATCAAACGGCAAAGTAATGTGGTGCCGGATCTCATCATAGTGCTTACGGAGATGTTTCCTTATGTCACTAGGAGGCGGAGCTTCATGCAATAGATGACGGTTTGGATGACTAGGTTTGTGGCAGTTCGGTGATAACAGTTTAATTCACAGCGACTTGAATGCTCACCACTTGGGATTCGTCATTTCTGAGATATAGAAACAGGCGATTGTGGTTTCCGTCTTAAGACCTGGGAAGCCGACGAATTAGCGAGAATCGTATCGTCCGATATCTCTCCTGTCACCGTTAAAGAAGTAACTAGCCGGTACTACATTGCAAATCTGCACATGGCTAACCAAGTTTTTGTTGTGCATTAGCGATGCTTCGCACTGCCTAGTCGTCACTTTGCTTGCCTAGCATTGTCATCAAAATCTTCTAACGGAAGTCCCAGGAACCTCGCGGCTTCAATAGGGTTGGACCTGAGTGAGATTGGTGTTAAAAGGATCGGCTCAGTTAAACAGATAAATAGATGGTTGGTATCATGACTCTTGCCTCCCTAGGAAATTCAAGTGCAATTCATGCCAGCTAGTGACTTGGCCCCCCTTGCTTAGCTACACGTGGTTTTGATCCTTCGCCCCTGAATTCCACCGATGATTGCCGACCACTAAGATTATTGGCAGTCCAACGCTTTAGACATGGGGGCAGAGTTGAGTCTTAAAGGTCATTAATAAGTTGCGTGATTGACCTTGTCGAAAGCTTTGGGCAGATCAAGTGCAACCAACACAGTCCTGTCATTAGGGTGATTTTGGTTGAGACCGACACCTATCTGAGTCCTTATGGCGTTCAGTCGCAAGTCAGCGGTGTAATAAGGGAACGTCTCCAGGGTCGTCAATATTGGCGAGAGGAGCGATATCGGACGATATGACTTCCCTTCGTTAGCTGGTTTCTCACCTGGACCTTTGCCTTCTTCTATTTTTAAATAATGACGAAAGTAGTCATGGACAGATTGAAGCCAGATGTTAAGTATTTTACTCCGTCATCGCCGAGATGGCCTCCCTAGTGGCGCGTCTGATTTCCTTGGCCACCGGAGCACGCAATACAAGTTGCGGCAGAAAGCGCTCGCTCATCTCTTCGGTTTCGACCATCCTTATCGCCGAAGGCGATGTATATTTTGTCCTTAGGTTAAGTCGGATTGGACAATTATTTGACGGTGAACCATAATTTGTCAACACCAGCAGATAGGTTGCAGCACCTTGGGTGCTCCCCCAATTTGGCGCGTTTGTGTTGATCAACCAGTCATCTGATTTCCGCATTCTGATCCCTCATATGAGGATTCGTAGGGTCCAAGCGTCACACATAATCACGTTCCTTTGCTAGGGCCACAGATTCTGCGGGGAAGTGCTGACGTACCTTCTTAATTCTTACTGACAGAATGTATTGGCTGTCTTCTTTCCCCTTCTCCTACCTCATACGTGGTGGAAAGAGCAGCGAAGGAGCTCTCAGTAAACCCGGTCTTACATAGCCAACCATCAACATGGCTTTCGAAAACAGCACCGTACAACAACTGCTCTTTACGCCATAAATACATAAATAAACTATAGTTTGAACCAACGGGAGCGTGTCATTATTCTGTATTACAAAATTCTGTGTGACAAAATTCTGTAAATTGCAAAAAAATTCTGCTTGAACAAAATTCTGCTTTTTTAAAATTCTGCTTTCTAAAATTCTGCTTTCAATATTCTGTATTACAAAATTCTGTATTAAAATATAATGTTAACAATGTTAAAGAGGTAATGTAATTATTTTGAAAAAGTGCGCACATGTACATATGTATATATTTTATTTGTTTTGTCGCAAGTTTTCATGTGGTTGTTGTAAATTATTAGGCTGTACTTAAAAACGCGCAAAAGAGTCGGATCGGTGGCATGTTGCCACCGATCAGGGCAACCACCTGGACTTGGCATGGCGTAGCCCAGGGTTATTTAAATAAGCGCGGCCGAAGGCCGCCTATGCAGAAAGGTCTTTTGTACAGAATAACTGTAGTTCGCGTAGCTGCGCACTTTTTCAAAATAATTACATTACCTCTTTAACATTGTTAACATTATATTTTAATACAGAATTTTGTAATACAGAACATTGAAAGCAGAATTTTAGAAAGCAGAATTTTAAAAAAGCAGAATTTTAAAAAAGCAGAATTTTAAAAAGCAGAATTTTAAAAAGCAGAATTTTGTTTTTAGAATTTTGTACATACAGAATTTCGACACCAACCCTGAACCAACACCCTCCCAACCACAGGACGGTGCTCGTGGCACTTGAACTTGACCAGTCTAAAGCTGTTGATAATGTCCACTTAATACATGGAACTCGCAGATAAAGCAAGAGTTAAACATCCACATGGATGGAGTAACTCTACCTAGTGTCAACCATCCTAAAATCTTGAGTGTGACGTTTGACAACGGCCCACCTTGGCTAATCATGTCACCGCAAATGCTTCAAAGTTACAGAGCCACAAAAAGATCCTCTAGTCACTTGCCGGCAGAACTTGGAGGAAAGATAAGGAAACTTACACTGCGCCTACATGGTCGTCCGATCTTGCTGACACTGACTTGAGAAAGTTGCAATAGTGCCAAAACACTTCTATCAGAACTGACACGGAATGTCTTCTTATGTCATCTAAGTCTCACCTCCCAAAAGAGACTCGCATCACATTACCCAGTCGTTTCATCTGCGTAACCACAGGCGGGCTCGGTAAATACATATATCAGACCTGTGAACCTCGTTATTGACATCCAACCATCTGATAGTGTAAACTTTTACTTATCCAGACTCATACCCACCATACCAACAAAAGAGGGCTGCGAACCCGACGACGTTGTAGGCAGGGTAGCCTCGACAACATGGCGCAACGTACGTATCAGTCCACAAGTTAATGTTTCCGATCTCAGAGCACGTCAGCAGGTGGAACAGTGCACGTTGTAAAAAGAGCCAGGGGCTGGAGGCATTGGCTTACACTAGTACTGGTGCTGGGGGATGAAGAGTAAGTAAGTACAGGGGGAGGGTGTTGCTCGGCATTGTTCACATCCGAAAGGGACAGGCTACGCAGGAAGTAGCTTTGGACTGCCGTACGAGTTGGTGGGGCCAATGGGTGCTAGTGTAAGCGGGAATCGCACACAACTTGCTACGCAGTATTTGTATTGCCAGTCTTGGGTACTGCATCAGGAATAGGTGAACCTGGCTGTGCTTAACCCCCAAGGGAGTACGGTTAATAATATGGTCACTCAAGTCACAGGCTGGCACTACTGGGGGAAAAGAAAAAGAAACTGCTCACAACATACAAAGCAATGGACCAGTTGGTCTGATCTAGCCTTATCCAATACGGTCGCTGGGCTATCGGTTATATACTAGATGAAGTTGCAGGCTTATCAGAACACCGCACTTAGAACTGCCACGGGATGTTTCCTTATGGCACCGAAACATTATTTACACGCTGAGGCAAAAATGCTTGCACTCCCGGCCGTCGTCATTCACAAGCACCACCTGATGCCGTAGAAGAACGCGAACGCCCGAGGAAATTAAGAGTCATTCTGGCCCAACTTTGATCCGGCTACTGTAACAGATTAAACTCTTACCTGTCCGGGCTAAACCTCGGCGTATGGTGTATGCCAACATAAAACACAAACTATCTGTTCGCCTGCTCGAAGCATCAGACTTCTTAACACCATCTTCACTCTGATCCTACCCTATGAAAACCTCCAGGTTCCCGGGACTTCCGGTAGAGGTATTGGTGAAAATACTGGGTAAGGAGAGTGACGGCAGGGAGCCACTGCGGATCAGGGGCATAATAATATAATGTATTATGACTATATGATATAATATAATGTTATTATATTATATGACGTAATATGTTATTATATTATATGACATAATATAATGTTACTATATTATATGACATAATATAATGTTATTATATTCCAGTTAATGATCTACAATCTAGAGCTTTTTAAAGTGATATTTCCATACAAACCTAGAATAATAAGAACTTTATAAATCTTTTTTATATTGTATGAATATGGGGGTTAGACTATACGGATTTACACTTATATAATCTTAATTTATTTATTTATTAGATGGAAGCACCAGTTTAAACTTTTATTAGAGGAATCTGGCTTCGTTACACCAGGAAAGCAATTATCGGAAGTTCGAGTACTTTTTATGGGCCGTGAATGTTTTGAAGCTCTATCAGAACATGACTGTCAACAAATTTATGATATTCACCAAGACGAAATTATCGAAAAGAGTAAGCAAAACTTCATTGAATTATTGTTAGAGAATGCTCAGTTTTTCCAACAATTCAAAAATGTGGATATCATAACTCAAGAGGATGTTCGAGCTATTACGGAAGTAATACAGGACGATTCCAGGTAAATTTATAAAAACTGTACCCATATTAGAAGATTTGAATGATAAGTGTTTATAGTCCAAACAAATTTGTTGACAACGCACATATAAAGTACATACATGTAAATGTCTTGAGTTTGATTCCAACGGCAGGTGATATAAAATATGAAACGTTAGGCAAGTAAATGAAAGTTGGACAAAGAGTTTTAGATTTGAAATCAAAACTAAACACTTATAAAATAATATTGCTTCGAGGTGGATTTTGCTGTTGCAAAGTGTACCGGGAATTCTTTTCTAGTAAAATGCCACTCCATCCAAAGTTCCACAGAATCTCCTATAAGCCCACATTCAAAATACTACCGTAAATAGAAAATTGAAATGTTAACGAAAGAAATCAATTTATTATTATCACCATATCAGTTTTTGAGATATCATGAGGATTGTACATGCTTTACCGTGGAATTTTGGAAAAACTTATATTTTAGCATATCTCATGCCCAATGCATGAAATTATATTTTTGAACAAATATTCCATATTTGGAGTATTTTTTTTTAATATCCTTCGGTATTATTTTTAAACATACAAAACCTGAAAACTCCGATGGAAAATATGTGGGCCAATTATATGTATATGTGTTCACAGTTAATTATATTTATTGTAAACAAAAGTATTTTTTTTTTACAAAATATGTATAACTCTGCAAGTAAAACATTCACACTCTCATTTTCTGTAATTTTACTTCTACGATATTTGATATATTTGACTGTGTTTTCATTATTAGGCACAAAATATAAAAGGCAACCATCGTATGTACAACCACGAACGCAGACTGTTTTGCATGTTGGTAGCATACTTCCTCCGGGGCGCTCTATTCTGCCCGTCTTAATTTATATCTCGATGTCATTATGCTACGTAAAGCCATTTTACTACTTTTATCACTACCGTGCCACCGACGTTAGCATAAATTCAAGTAACTAAGTTTTATATTGCAACTGGGTTTTTTGTTTTATGGAGCATTACTTGCTGCACTTATTTAACCCTTTCGATCCAGCTGTGTATGGAAACATAATTTAAAAATTTTTAAAACTTTGCCATTCGTGACATTTCTGCCCTAATAAGGTTTTACAAAGGGAAATGTGTGCACACGTATATATTATGCACATTTTGATAGACCAATAAAAAAATCCCTGATCAATTTATTAACAGAAAATTGGAAATGACCACATAAACTAAAAGTTTTAAATTATATTTAAGTGCTTTAGGAACTTACTTACCTATCGTGGGACAAATAATCCATGGAGGATTGAAAGTGTTAAAGCGCATTTTTCCACCCTTTTTGTTATTATTTCGGTAATGGTAACATCTATCAAAATTTGTTCTTTTTTTTTGTTTGTTCGTCACGAAATTCCCCATCGCAAATCGTTCTCGAGATAGAGCTGCTTTCTCACTGTGCATGACATAAAAAGTATACAAACAAGTTTATCTTGTAGTGAATTTTGTAAGGTGTTTTCGATAGCTGTTTTTATTTCCGAAATAATTGCAAAAAGGAGGAAAAGTGCACTTTAAATACGTCCAAAAAGGTGATGTATATTGGACATTTAACATATATTGGATTTTGATGTATATTGGATTATAACAAAGACAGAAGAACCCATCAAAGAAATAAAGTGCCGTATAATTAGGGAGAACCCCGGGGATAAATACGAGGCCGAAATCAACGGGTCTAAAAAGAACGCCACAAAAATAACATGAGAGGATGGCACATACCCTGACCCAAATGAAAGCGATCGGCTCCTCCACTCATTGCGATACCGAAATTCCACAACGTCTGCTGGAACAAAATTTATATTAAACGGTGGTATTCTGTTAAATGTGTCAAGTGTAAGAGATGGCTTCACAAATTTGGATGCTCAGGGCTTAACCTTGCCATTCTCAGACCCCGTAATTTCCTTAGTACCTTCGGGCCACCATGTTGTACACGCCTTAGGGCGTCCCGCGGTACACCTCGCTCTAGCGCACCCCCATCGCCTTTACCATCCTCAAGCGACCACAATGATGGCCCAGTCTTCACGACTAGCAGCACTGCTGCAATGCCCGCCTCACCTACTCCTGACTGCCGCTCACGCATTTCCATCTCGCACAGGCGCCCATAACTCCTATCCCCTCCGGAATAGGTCAACGAGCACTGCTGGGCGTTGTTGTTGTTGTAGTAACGACAAAAACACTCCCCGAAGGTTTTGGAGAGTGTTGTCGAATTAACAGTCCTTGGCCGGATTTGAACCCGGTACGCTCCGGTACTCCCTTGCGGTACTGCCCGACTGTCGTGGTAGCGATTTATGACCAGTGGAACCTTCTAGGTCATGTCACCCCTCCTTCCGTAAGGAAGGAGAGATGGGTAATGAGAGGTGAGAGGCATCATATCCGTAGATCAGCCATCGAGTTGCACGTCATTACCTTTGTGCATATTAGTCGCCTCTTACGACCGGTATGCCAACCTCGGGCATATTCTAAACCCCTATCCCGCAGGGGGTCACTGCTGGGCGTCAGTCACCTCTGTCTCTGTCCCCATGTCCCCTATTCTTCCAGCATTCACATTGGTTAGGACCACCATCTCCCTGTGCAAAGATTATTCCTTCCTCGCCAGATAATCTGGCCTCTCCATCTAATTTTCAACGCTCATTACCTTCTAGACTGCGACACAGCTTAGGCTTCAGCCTACTACCACCTAGGCAAACGCATCCGCCCCTCACACCTAGTCTGACCCCAACCTCGCCGACCAAACTGACCACAAGATCAGACTTACGAACTTGTGATGGGTATAACGTACATCGGAAAGACCGTCCTCGCGGTAATGGGGTGATATCGCCTTCATAACACACCACACTGCCCAATATAATATATATTTGTTCCCCACATCGACCCGAGGGACTCTACCTTAGAATGCCAAGGTAAAGTGGTCCGGTCAGGCGACGTCGATCTGCAAACCATGAACATCTGACATACCTCTCGTAACATGTTGCCCGAGGGACTATCATCCCGATACAAGTGCGTTGCTAAGAGGTGATAACCGTTTAATCCTCGGCGACTTAGACTCACATCACGATCTCTGGTACTCCAATCTGCCAGTAGACAGCAGAGGGCATGCACTTGCGGAACAAATAGATGCCTCGGCATTTTGTACAGTAAACGGAGACTGTCACAGCTCGCCAGGCATATCGATCGTAAGCGCAGGACTTATAAACTGCGTCAACTGGCGACCGATTCTGACATTGGCATCCAACCAGCTGCCAATTATACTCTCAATCGAGCGACAGACGGCCTTCATAACCTCAGAACAAAGAACTTTTATCAACTTCAGCAAAGCCGACTGGGACCGTTTTAGGCTCCTTTGCTGCCCTACCCACACCGACAGACGTACGCCAAGGTGAACGAGAGCTCCACAAGGTTATCGATTCAGCCTCCGGCCGCTTCATTCCCGCTGGAAGAATACAGGAAATGCGACCGAATTTTCCTGCGGTGCCGCGGCTGTAGCCAGAGAACGTGACCAAGTGAGACTTCTCAATCCCGCAGACCCTATAATTAAAGATCTCAAAGCGGAAATCCGACGGTCGGTAAATGACTACAAGTTGGCCAAGTGGAAACAACACCTAGAGGCATGCAAACTCTCCGGCAGAGTCGGCAAATTATGGTCAACAGTCAACCTCTATCAAATCCAACCAAATACCATGACAAGGTCGCCATTACATTTGGTGACAACGTCAAATCGATAGGGCCAAGAGACGAGCCATCCGCCGTGCGCATAAAGACAAACACAACACAGCGCCCATTGCCGTCTCCGTCGCCGAGATCAAGGAAGCCATAACAAGGGCCAAGCCCTCAAGATTAAGCCGACCCGGCGGTATTGCCATGAAGATGTTGAAACACCTAGGCCACAACGGACAGAGTTATTTGGCGGCTCTCTTTAACCTCTCGCTAACCACTTTCATCATTTCAGAGATTTGGATACAAGTGATTGTGGTCCCCCTACTAAAACCATGGAAGCCGGCGAACCAAGGAGAATCATATCGTCCAATATTATTTGAGACCATACTGTTCCGGTATCATACTGCAAACCTGCACTTGGCAGAACACCAACATGGTTTCCGGAAGTCACATAGCACAATATGCGCTTTGAACATTATAACGACGCAGATAAACTATGGTTTGAATCAACATCCTCCAACATCGCTGCTCGTTTCACTTGACCTTTCCAAAGCTTTCGACATGGTCAACCATGCAACACTCCTAAGATACACCGCTCCCTGCCTGTCTAAAAAGGTGGACCGCTAACTAACTCAACGCACGGCAGGCGTCAGTCAAATTTAGGAACAAAAATCTAGACCACGACGAATGAAACAAGGGATGCCGCAAGGTGGTGTTCTGCCCCCCCCTTTTTGTTTAATTTATATATTTCTATTCCTCCTTAGGGAAAATATAAAAATAAACGTTGCTAGCTACATATAAGGCTATAGGCCGACCGGTTATTGATTATGCTGCGCTCATATGGTCCCCCAACCTTGCTGATACAAACTGAAGGAAGTTGCAAGTCTGCCAAAACACCGCCATAAGAACTGCCATTGGATATCTGCTTATGTCTTCCGAGTCTTACCTTCATCAGGAGCCCAAAATGCTCAATGTACGCGAGCATGCGGCACTGTTGAGCAGACAACTTTTACTGAACTGCCACAAACCTAGTCATCCGAACGGTCATGTATTGGATGAAGCTCCGCCCCCTAGATACATAAGGAAACATCACCGTAAGCACGATGATAAGATCCGGTACCACATTACCTTGCCGTTTGATCTGCGTTATCATAGGCGGACTCTAAACTACCTCCATACCGAGTCGGTAGACAGATCCCTCAGATCTCGGCCTGTGAACCCCGTAATTAACATCGAACCACCTGAAATAGCTGATGAGTAGCGTGTTCTTTCTAGGGAGACTATAGTCATGCTAGCGAAACTTCGTTCTGGATATTGTAACAGGTTAAACTCTTACTTATCCAGACTGAACTCCACCATAGCAAATACGTGCCCTGCATGTGGTATGTTCCCTCATTAACCTAACATCCCTTTTCCTGTTTAATTGAACTCCTCTAACATCAATATCACTCTGGTCCAACCCTGTTAAAGAGCTTGATGACGATTCTCAGAGTTATCGTGCCCATTAGGCAGGGCGAAGCATTCTTAATAACAACAACAACATACCGCTGATAGGGACAATGGATATAGTCAACAGAACACTTCTTAAACGTGGTATTTTACGCTTGGTATATTGATGACATCAACATCCAACAACGTAGGACAAAAAGTAAGGACCAACACTAACTTGGAGGACCCGTTTAGAAAACACGGAGAATACAAACTTACCTGCGAGTGCCAATACGTACAATCACACAAGAAATTACCATTAATAAATTTGAAATTAATAGGACTAAATATTTTAAATTCTTATCAAAATAAAAAATTAAAATTTGGATTAAAAATCGTTCGGAATCGGGCAAAAGAGTCGGCTACTAGTGGGTATTTTATAATTTTTTTCTGTAGGATTATAAGAGTTCCTCTATAGTCATATGTACGCCTCAGGCAAATACTGATTCATTCATAAGTATTTTAAATTCATATATTAAAAAATTAAAATTTGGAATAAAAAATCGCGCAATCCGTTCGGATGACTAGGTTTGTGGCAGTTCAGTAAAAGTTGTCTGCTCAACAGTGCCGCATGCTCGCGTACATTGAGCGTTTTGGGTTCCTGATGGAGGTAAGACTCGGAAGACATAAGCAGATATCCCGTGGCAGTTCTTATAGCGGTGTTTTGGCAGACTTGCAACTTCCTTCAGTTTGTATCAGCAAGGTTGGGGGACCATATGAGCGCAGCATAATCAATAACCGTTCGGCCTATAGCCTTAAATGTAGCTAGCAACGTTTATTTTTATATTTTCCCTAAGGAGGAATAGAAATATATAAATTAAACAAAAGGGGGGGGGGGGGGGGGGGGGGCAGAACACCACCTTGCGGCATCCCTTGTTTCATTCGTCGTGGTCTAGATTTTTTGTTCCTAAATTTGACTGACGCCTGCCGTGCGTTGAGTTAGTTAGCGGTCCACCTTTTTAAACAGGCAGGGAGCGGTGTATCTTAGGAGTGTTGCATGGTTGACCATGTCGAAAGCTTTGGAAAGGTCAAGTGAAACGAGCAGCGCTGTTGGAGGATGTTGATTCAAACCATAGTTTATCTGCGTCGTTATAATGTTCAAAGCGCATATTGTGCTATGTGACATCCGGAAACCATGTTGGTGTTCTGCCAAGTGCAGGTTTGCAGTATGATACCGGAACAGAATGGTCTCAAATAATATTGGACGATATGATTCTCCTTGGTTCGCCGGCTTCCATGGTTTTAGTAGGGGGATCACAATCACTTGTATCCAAATCTTTGAAATGATGAAAGTGGTTAGCGAGAGGTTAAAGAGAGCCGCCAAATAACTCTGTCCGTCGTGGCCTAGGTGTTTCAACATCTTCATGGCAATACCGTCGGGTCGGCTTAATCTTGAGGGCTTGGCCCTTGTTATGGCTTCCTTGATCTCGGCGACGGAGACGGCAATGGGCGCTGTGTTGTGTTTGTCTTTATGCGCACGGCGGATGGCTCGTCTCTTGGCCCTATCAGCAGGTGGATGCATTATAAACTGTCGGCAGAAAGAGCTCGCGCATCGCCCTGGGTTCGATTTGACGTTGTCACCAAATGTAATGGCGACCTTGTCATGGTATTTGGTCGGATTTGATAGAGGTTGACCATAATTTGCCGACTCTGCCGGAGAGTTTGCATGCCTCTAGGTGTTGTTTCCACTTGGTCAACTTGTAGTCATTTACCGTCCGTCGGATTTCCGCTTTGAGATCTTTAATTATAGGGTCTGCGGGATTGAGAAGTCTCACTTGGTCACGTTCTCTGGCTACAGCCGCGGCACCGCAGGAAAATTCGGTCGCATTTCCTGTATTCTTCCAGCGGGAATGAAGCGCCGTACGTCTGTCGGTGTGGGTAGGGCAGCAAAGGAGCCTAAAACGGTCCCAGTCGGCTTTGCTGAAGTTGATAAAAGTTCTTTGTTCTGAGGTAATGAAGGCCGTCTGTCGCTCGATGTCAGAATCGGTCGCCAGTTGACGCAGTTTATAAGTCCTGCGCTTCCGATCGATATGCCTGGCGAGCTGTGACAGTCTCCGTTTACTGTACAAAATGCCGAGGCATCTATTTGTTCCGCAAGTGCATGCCCTCTGCTGTCTACTGGCAGATTGGAGTACCAGAGATCGTGATGTGAGTCTAAGTCGCCGAGGATTAAACGGTTATCACCTCTTAGCAACGCACTTGTATCGGGATGATAGTCCCTCGGGCAACATGTTACGAGAGGTATGTAGATGTTCATGGTTTGCAGATCGACGTCGCCTGACCGGACCACTATACCTTGGCATTCTAAGGTAGAGTCCCTCGGGTCGATGTGGGGAACAAATATATATTATATTGGGCAGTGTGGTGTGTTATGAACGCGATATCACCCCATTACCGCGAGGACGGTTTTTCCGATTAAAAATCGCGCGATTTTTTATTCCAAATTTGAGCTTTGGCGAAATAGGGCCATACGGCCCTATATACATTTTTAGATCATTATATGCAAATATTGAATACTGTTTCGCGTAGAATGTTTTATTATTATCTGTCAATCTCTTTATTAATTTCAATGTGACCAGGCTAGTGCTTTCCAGGCTATTTTATAGCAAGTTTTACCCAAAATTTAATTTTTACTTATTTGTGAAACAAGAACTTGCAGTAGTTCTTGTAAATTAGGCTTTTCGAAATATCAACTGTGTTTTGCAAATGCAGAAATCGTCTGGCGGAATGTGATACATGGGCGTTTAACCCGAATGTTGATCACACATAAACCTCATTAAAAAAATATTTATGTACATTCAAAAATATTTTCGTAAATAGATGCATATGTATATGTTGTGAAAACTATGCAGGATTGTATATGCACTTCATCTATATTGGCAACTATCTACCGCTTATGCTTATAGACAAGTAGTGTTCACGCACAATCCTAGAAGTATGCAATAGATGTTGACTTCGTATTTTTCTGAGATTGAGTGAGTTCAGCACTGATGCAGTAGCGGATACAGGGGTGGGGGCAATCGGTCCCCCTCAGACCTGAAGAAATATTCGACGTGCTTAATTTTCCCGAAATTCAAATGCATTTTTTTTAGATTTCCGTAAAATTGAGATCGAATGAAATCTTTCTTATCTTCTTATGTCTGCTTTTCTAGCGTTAAATGTAAATGTATAATAAGTATATTCTCTCAAAAAAGTCCGACAAAAAATCAATACCAAAATCGGCTGTAGAAGTTTTAGATCACTGCGACGGAAATGCTTTTCCACTGATAAGGATGTTATTGCACATTCTGGCTACACTTCCAGTCAGTAACTCTTCTCCAGAAAGAAGTTTTTCTACCCCTCGGCGATTAAACACATGGTTACGAACAACTATGACTGAACAGGGGCTCAGTGGTTTAGCACTTTTACACGTACATTATGATACTAAAATTGACATTGAAAACATTATAGAAAGATTCGAAAAAAAGGGAAGCATAACAGCTTAACGCTTATTTATGAAAAATAGTAATGCTTACTGTTTCAAAAACATCTTTGTAACAAAACTACATATTTAATCTGTCGAAATGTACTTAATTTCACTAAACATTATTGTTCATCTCTTTTTTTTTTTTCATTGCTCCTATAAATATAGATTCAAGATAAATCCACTTAGTTAAAAGACACAAGTGAAACTCGCTTATCAGAAAGAACTAGTTTCTACCTTTGACCTGTATAAAAGCATTTCCTGATTGCCTTTTTGTTCGAAAGCTAATTTGAGCGCTTAAAGATAAATTCGTTACGTTTATTGGTAATTATGTCAAAATGGTGTTCTGAAATTAATCATTCATTTATATTACTGACTTTCATGGCAATTTGGATTTTGAGCTTTGCCATGATCGCAAACAGCTATTTGAAACTCCACCACTTATCTTACATTCACATTGAGCCATAAACTTGAGTTGATTGACAACATCAATATGAATTAACTCAAAAAATGTCCCTTTAACTCGAGTTTATGATCCAATGTGAACGGAGTCTTATTCACTTATGTTAGCAATGTTCAAGTGTAGATGGCTCGCTCGCAGTGGGTTGAGCGCTGTGATATTCGCAATGCTTTTAATTATTCTAGTACTGTTCAGACTTAGTATTCAAATGTAGATGTCGCGAGGCATGTGAATGTCATAGCCACAATAGCGTTGCAGTACAAATTGATTTTTTTGTGCATCCGCAATCGTTTATTTTAAAGAATTAATTTTTATAAAATACGCTTAAACAAAAGCACTCCGCTAATTAAAACATGGTTTTACATGTAGAGCTAACCCCCACCTTGGTTCCAAATGAGAGCAGAAAATTAGGAACTAACACAAAAAAACCTTACAGAAATAATATGTATAATGATTAATGATAAAACGCTTATTAATGTAGGCCTATAAAAAAAGTTTAAAGAAAGCGTATTTTCTGAAACTTTATTCAAACCTTATTTTGTATATTATTTAGCTATTGCAATAAAATAAAAAAATTGTAGTCATGCATTGAATGCTGCATCTTAAAACAATTTTTAGCAGATTGCAGAAATGGTTAAGATGCAACAATGATTTTTGCTCATTCGCATGCAAAATCTTTCATGAAAAGAATTAGAAAATTTTTTAAGTTGAAAAGGAAAAAACTGACAAATAGTTTCCTCTAGATTTTTTGTAAACATTTGCATTTCACTTTTAAATTAAAATTATTTATAAGAGTTTGTTTTTGGAGTTTATATAAAGTTTACTCTAAACTTTCAAATAAATTAAAACTAAAAAAGCTTTTTTACTTAAAATAATTTTTAAAAACATTCACAGAAATGCTTGTTGGGTTGTTGCAAATACTGACGAAAACCTATCAAAATCAAATTGCAAAAACGTTTTCGCAGTTGTGAAGGGGGACAAACAGTGCCTTTAATGTCAATTTGGTTGAAGTTAATTGAAAGCTGAACGAAAATCAAATTTGAAACTAGTAAGGAAAGGGCTGTCTTCGACTTAAGAAGATTTTTATACCTTTCATGAATACGCATCACGTTTTTAAGTGTCCTATCCTTACTTACAATTAGTACAATCTCTGCAAAACTGTTCATTTAAAGATACATAGCCCAAACCCCATTTTTCGTAACAATCGATTGTATGAGAGCTATATGTTATGTTGGTCCGATCTGGCTGATTTTCACTACATACATTACCCATGTATATAATAAGTGCCAAACCTGCAAAATGTTAGGTTCCCAGCTTTTTAATTGCAAGAGTTATAGGCCAAAACCCGTTTACCGGAACTATCGATTATACGGGAGCTATATGTTGTGTTGGTCCGATCTGGCTGATCTTCACTAGTCACTTTACGTATATAATATGTGCAAAACCTGAAAAACTTAAAGTTCCTAGCTCTTATATTTCAAGATTTATAGGCCAAACTCCGTTTATCGGAACAATAGATTGTATAACAGCTATGGTATTGGTCCGATCTTGCTGGTTCCGACAAATGATTAATGTTTTACAAAATGGCGGCAAATTTCATCGAGATATCTCAAAAACTGACGGACTAGTTTGCGTTAAAACAGACAGACGGACAGACTGGCATGGCTAAATCGACTCAGCTCATAGCCCTGATCATTTCGGTATACACACAGAGAAAAAACAATTGTAAATACAACAAAGTTGACTTGGTTAAAGAATTTTGTATGGGGCTCAAGAAACTTGTACAAACTACCAAAGTATTTGAGCAATTTATCCTCTCCCATGGAAAACAAAGCTTAGGTAATTTTTTACCTAAGCCCTTTGGCTAACAAAAAACGAGATTGCTTTCACTAAGTTATCCTAGGTATTTTTTATAATAACTTTAAAAACTATATGTTAATCAACAAGGTTTCAGGGAAACTTACACTTGATTAGAGGGAACGAAGATTAGTTAATCTGTCAAAGTTATCTTATGTTGGCACCTCTTATAATTTAATTCAACGAAGTGCCTAGGAATCTTAACAGTGATAACTTGGGTGTTTTGTGTCATCAGCCAAGTACATCCTGTTTGCAATAACCCCACAAGAAAAAGTCAGGTGCAGTAAGGTCAGGCGACCTGGGTGGCCAACGGAATGTGGAGTTTCTGGATATCAGCTTATTGGGAAATTTTCGTCGCAATTCTGTCATAACAGGTTGGGCTATATGAGGAGCTGCACCATCTTGCTGAAACCACACAGAGTTGAAAGAAATTCTCATTCGGCGTAATTCTGGATAGAAAAACTCTCTCAACATGCTCAAGTAACGGTCTCCAGTAACCGTAACGGTGTGACCGTTTTCTTCGAAGAAGTAGGGCCCGACAATGCAGCGTGATGAAACTGCACACCACACTGTGACACGAAGTGGATGCAATTCCGTCTCATGGAGTATCTGTGGGTTGGAAGCACTCCATATTCGACAATTTTGTTTGTTTATGTTGCCGTTTAAATCGAAATGGGCCTCGTCAGACATGAAAAGACAGTTCAACATGTTTCCATCCTCTTCCACCATTTGAAGCATCTTCTGGCAAAATTCCAAGCGAATCGGCAAGTCTGCAGCGTTCAGTTTGTTGGCCATTTGAATTTTATATGGGAATAAGTCCAAATCTTTGTGCATAATTGACTGTAATGACTGTCTGCTTACACCCATTTGAGCAGATAAGCTTCTTGTCGAAACACGTGGATTGTTTTGTATGGCAGCAGCTACAGCAGCGATTGTTTCCTCCGTTCGAACTGAAGGGTTTCGATGGTAAGGTCTTCTGTTGACTGTCCCATGCTCGGCAAAATTGTTTACAAGTCTTATTATGGTCCATCTGCTCGGAGGATTGCCGCCCAACGTGCGCCTATACTCTCTTTGAACCGAAACTACGGACTCCAGTGCGTGATAGCGGCGGACAATCCAAATTCTTGTTTCAGTGTCCCAGTTATCCATTTTTGTTAAATGTAAAAGTCAATCTGCAAAATAAAAAAAAAATTAACCAGATTCATTAAATAGAAAAAAAGTTATTTAATTTTTTTTTGGTAGCGGCTTTCATCAGCCACCCTGTACTTTGTTAGCAGAGTAATGTATAAAATGCTGCTTAGGTAACTTGTACAAACACATGGAATAAGAAACTTGGTTAACCTAACAAAGTTGATGCTTATTTTTACGAAACTATCTTTGGTAATTTGCAATGAGGGTTAGGAAACTTCTTTAATCTACCAAAGAACTTGTTTATTTTTACGAAGTTATCTTAGTTAACTTGCTATATTACCTAAGAAACTTGTTTGATCTAACAAAGTATTTGTAAAATTTCAAATTAGGTGAGGCTCACGCTATTTTTCGCCATTCTGTGTTTTCAATTCAAAACAAAAAATCACAACGGGGTGAATTTATAAATTTTTAGTGATTTTTTAAGAGACCACGTAAGTAAACATATGATTCAGACATCTTTAAAATCAATGTATAAAGCCTCAACAATTTTAATTAAGGTTAATCGGTGTATTAGAATTGTTTCTTGCGGTCCAGATCGATTGGCGTTCCAAAATTTGGCATTTCAACACTAAGCAGCCATTCTGCAGACGGGTAAATTATATAATCTTAAGCGTGGGTAATAGAAATTAAAGTTATAGAATATCTAGAAGATTTTAAGTCAAAATGTTATGCTTTATTTGTAAAAAAGATTTTGAAACCGTAAAAAGTTTGATAAGTCATCTTAAAATAGTTCATTGTGCTCATAAAAGTCAATACATCTGCCCCTATAGCTTTTGTAGGCGATCATTTGTTAATCATTAACCGTTTGTTTAATTTACATTTGACTTTACAACAAATTTTAGATGAGTGGCCTCTGTACAAATATTCAAAAGCTCCTGAATTAGTATGTTTTTTTTTATATAAAAAACTCGGATAAACCTGTGTTATGATAATATATTAAAATAAAACAGCTTCCGGAAAATGAGCTAAATTTTTCCAAATGGGACAATTTATGCTCAATTTCTTCAAATCTCTTTGAAACAAGGATTAAGGAACCGCAATTCAAGCTCCTCAAGAAGCGCGTATTTGAAAAGAGAGACATTTTAAATACAGGTACAGTCAAATTTTAAAGTACGAGTATATACCTTTTTTTGGAACACTTAATTAAATTTCTATATTTGGTAGACAATTTCAACATATATGTTATGATGCTGTTGCATTCGATTTTATTGCCAAGTGGAAAAATTGTAAATGGGCGCCCCACAAAGTTTACGATTTCGGATTCGCAAAATGCCTTCACAGTACAAGTCAGGCAGCCAAGTGAAGTCGATGCAGTAATTGCAGAGAGGAAAAGAAATTGTATTGGAAATAGTTCAACTCTGCAACCATTTGTTATTGTTATGGGTGACGATTTTAATTTTAAAGATATTTATGTCACTTTAGATGGCATTAAGTACGTATTTAACTCTTATAAAGAGGCGGTTCAACATTGTTTTAAATTAATTTTTGTACTAAATTTAAAATATCCTGACGGAATGTTCAAGTGTATGGACATTTATGCAAAGATATTTATTTAATATAAAAACGAAGTCCACATCCCCAATAGTTGATACATTGATTAACAATATTAACAATTTTCAAATGTCAAAATCCGATATGGATGAATAAATATTTTTTCAACTATACCTTTATTTCCTACAGAATTTAAGTTTCTATTTTCATCTTTCTTAAATATTATCTAATGTCCAACTTTAAATGCGTTATAAAAAACAGAAATACAAACATTTTTTAAAGAAGTAAAATTTTTTATTTGCAGGATACATATTTTTCACAAAGGATAAGGCAGTGATAATCGAAACATCGTGATAGAAAGGACGTAACTTAAAAATTTTTTTAAATGGAACCTAGATGGAAACATTAAAAAGGTTGTTGATCGGACTTTCTGTTCAAAAATGTATCTCAGCGTTTTCGTTAATAAATTCGTATCTCAGAAATTCGGATGAAACGGTTTTAACTGAAAAAAAAAGATTTTACAAGAGAGATATAAACATTTCAATCAAATAAATGTTATCCCTAACAATTTCGGATAGGTCCTGGACTTAGCTTTCGCCGATGATACGTCATTCTGTTTAAGTAGGTGCGATCCTTTGTTTTTACCGGACGACGTTCACCATCCTTCTTTTTAGATCGTTTACGAATTCATAACTAATGAAGAAGGCAGTGATACTAAACCATGCGATTTTAGTAGACTCTTTGACTTCGACTTTTCTAAAACCACCTTTAAAAAGTTAAATAAAGAGCTGTCTAAATTAAGTTGGCCTAAATATTATGGCGATATTGAGCTTAACATTTCATATTTTAATAATACTATTTATAGGCTCTTTGAGAAGCCTACATGTAAATATTTCTCTGATGAACCAACGCAAGCATGGTTTACTAAAGAACTGAAAGCTTTAAAAAATAAAAAGAAACCGTTCATTCAAGCTATACAAGAAATCCGGTCTCCACTTGGTCCTTCCATCGGAGTGATGGTCTCCCTCTTCCTCTGCTTCCACCGGCGGGTGCCGATAAGAATACCTTCTGGGCTGGAGCATCTTCGCTCATTCGCACTACGTGGCCTAGCCAGCGAAGCCGCTGTGTTTTAATTCGCTGAACTATGTCGGCGTCTGCGTAAAGTTCATACAGCTCATCATTAAATCTTCTTCGGTACTCGCCGTCGCCAAAGCGTAGAGGTCCACAAATCTTTCGAAGAACCTTTCTCTCGAATACTCCCAGAGCCGCCTCATCAGATGTTGTTAGTGTCCACGCTTCTGCACCATATAGCAGAACGGGTGCGATGAGTGACTTGTAGAGTGTTATTTTCGTTCGTCGAGAGAAGACTTTATTTTTCAATTGCGTACTCAGTCCGAAGTAGCATTTGTTTGCAAGAGTAATTCTTCGTCGGATTTCTAGGCTAACATTATTGTTGGTGTTAATGCTGGTTCTCAGGTAAACGAAGTCCTCAACTATTTCGAAATTATTGCTGCCAACAGTGGCTTGGTTGCCAGGGCGCGAATGCGCTGACTTTTTGCATGATGACAGAAGGTACTTCGGTTTGCCCTCGTTCACCACCAAACCCATTTTTTCCGCTTCTTTTTCTAACTCGGAGTAAGCCGAAGTTACGGCGCGGTTGTTAAGGCCAATGATATCAATATCGTCAGCATATGCCAACAGTTGCACGCTTTTATAAAATATTGTTCCAGCGCGGTTAAGTTCTGCAGCTTGTATTATTTTCTCCAGCATTAAATTAAAGAAATCGCACGATAGGGGGTCACCCTGTCTGAAACCTCGTTTAGTTTCGAACGGCTCGAAGAGGTGCTTCCCAATTCTGACCGAGCTGGCGGTGTTGCTCAAGCTCATTTTGCATAGCCGTATAAGTTTTGCGGGGAAACCAAATTCAGACATAGCGGCATATAGGCAGCTCCTTTTCGTGCTATCGAAAGCGGCTTTAAAATCAACAAAGAGATGATGTGTGTCGATTCTTTTCTCACGGTTTTTTTCCAAGATTTGGCGTATTGTAAAAATCTAAAGCCACACTGATAAGGTCCAATCAGTCTGTTTACATCAGGCTTCAGTCTTTCGCACAATACGCTTGATAGGACCTTATATGCGATATTCAAAAGGCTGATTCCGCGATAGTTGGCACAGTTTGCAGGATCGCCCTTCTTGTGGATTGGGCAGAGAACACTTAGATTCCAATCTTCAGGCATGCATTCATCCAACCATATTCTGCATAGAAGCTGATGCATGCGCCTTACCAGCTCCTCGCCTCCGTGTTTGAATAGCTCAGCAGGCAAACTATCAGCGGCAGCTGCTTTATTGTTTTTCAATAGGGATATTGCTATTCGCACCTCATTATAGTCGGGTTGTGGAACGTCAATTCCATCATCTTCGATTGTGGGCTCGGGTTCGGCATCTTCTCTGGTTTCGTGCTCAGTAAAGGGCAGAGAAGTGATCCCTCCATATTCTGAGTGCTCTCTGAACATCTGCCACAAGGTCGCCGTTCTCATTCTTACAGGAGTTTGCCCCGGGTTTAAAACCTTCTGTCATTCGCCGAATTTTTTGGTAGAATTTTCGGGCATTATTCCCGTTGGCCAGCATCTCAAGCTCCTTTATTTCACGCTTTTCTGCCTCTCTTTTTTTCGCACGGAAAAACCCGCTCGCTTCCCTCTTCAACTCGCGGCAGTGTTCACACACACTCCTCGTTGCATTCCATCTCAGCGTTGCCTTGTAGGCTTCGTCCTTTCTTTTCGTTGCAGCGCGGAACTCTTCATCATCATACCAGTTCTGTTGCGATTGCAGCTTTTCGACGTCCAGCTTTCCCTGCGTTTTTTGTTGCGCCTGTTTTGTCGTACAGAGGCGGGTACGAATCTTGGCTGCTCCTAGGTATTGATCAGAGTCGATGTTAGGCCCTCGTATTGGCCGAGCATCTAAAACGCTGGAAGCATGCCGTCCGTCTATCACAACGTGTTCGATCTGGTTGCGTGTTTTTCGATCGGGGGACAGCCATGTAGCCTGATGGCTCTTCTTGTGCATAAACCTAGTGCTGGATATGACCATGTTTCGGCACCGGCGAAGTCGATCAGCCTGAATCCATTTGGCGAAGTCTGATCGTGGAGACTGAACTTCCCGACAGTGGGGCCGAATACACCCTCCTTACCCACCCTGGCGTTAAAGTCGCTAAGCACGACTTTGATATCATGACGGGGGCAGCGCTCGTAGAATGCATCCTTTTCCACATCGTCCTCTTCCGTCGGTGCATGAGCGCAGATAAACGATATGGTGAAAAATCGTACTTTTATGCGGATTGCGGCGAGACGCTTGTTCACGGGTGTGAACGACAGTACTCGGTGACGGAGTCTCTCTCCCACCACAAATCCCCCGCCGAATCTGCGCTTGTCTTCATGCCCACTGCAGTAGATGTTGCAAGGTGTTTTGGTCGTGTTTCCTCGCCCCGTCCATCGCATCTCTTGTATGGCGGTGATGCCAGCTTTTGCTTTCCTCAGGACCTCAACCAGCCGGGCAGCGGCAACTTCCCCATTAAGGGACCGGTCATTCCAGGTACATGCCCTTATCTCGTAATCCTTATTTCGTTTGCGGGTGTTGTCATCTAAAAAAGTGTTCTCATATCCGAGGCTTTGTTGTTGAATTTCATTGGAACGTTGTTTTATGTGGTGGGTCCCAAACCCAACGCACAACCCGTTTCTCGGGAGGTTGAATTTTATTACACGTTTGTATAGCGAGCCGCTTGATCCAAGACAGACGCCCGCTTGCAGCCGCACCACATGGTGATCAGACGCTGCTGTTTGAACCCCCCAGCAAGCCCTTAAACCGATTATGTCGGAGTGGCCTCACCAGGTTGTCGCCTTCTCACGTTTAGCTCACCACCGAAAACCCGCGATACTTAGGCGCGAAGCCCGGAAGTAGTGAGCTGCTTGCACCGCATGCAAAAGAATCGCTCTGGCCATTCCCAGGTGAATGGAAATCAGAAACTTTCCCCACTTGCGTGGACTTCCGCACACGGCCCCATCCTCAACCAAGACTGTATATCCAGCGATAATCAAGATATTGCAAATTTTTTTGCCCAATTTTTTAAATCTAATTATTCTACTGCTACCTTTTCTCGATTAAACAAATATCCATATCAGTTAAATGGAAACAACATCATTAATAGTCCTATAATCTCTCCTGCAAATGCCTTTTTTTATCTGAAAACCTTAAAGGAATCATTTAAATGTGGCCCTGATATGATCCCGGCATGTTTTCTCAAAAATTGGGCTAACTACATTTACCAACCTCTAACCGATCTATTTAATCTGTCTTTAAAAAGCGGCGTCTTTCCAACTGCTTGGAAAGAATCTTTCCTTATACCACTTTATAAGAGTGGGAGTAGGTCATCTGTAGATAACTTCCGCGGAATCGCAAGGCTTTCCGCTATTCCCAAATTATTTGAAGCCATTGTTACAAATCAGCTTACAACTTCTATATCCACATTGATTGCAGATTGCCAGCACTGCTTTTGTAAAGGTAAATTAACAAGTACAAACCTACTAGATTTCACAACCCATGTTTCAAACGCGAGAAAAAATGCACACAGATGTTATATATACAGATTTCAGTAAAGCGTTTGACAAAGTTTGCCATTCGTTACTTATTCATAAACTTTTTCTACTGGGCTTTCAACCCAGTCTCACCCGCTGGATATCTTCTTATCTTCATTTCAGAACACAAAGAGTAGTTTTTAAGAATGCGCTATCTAATGTCATCGATGTCTCTTCTGGAGTTCCTCAAGGTAGCCATCTTGGCCCGATTCTGTTTTTGCTGTTCATTAACGATATATCCAGTGCTATCAAGTTTTCAAAAATTTTGATGTACGCTGACGACGTTAAGATTTGTATGTCTTACTCGGTGAGCGAAAATAGAGCTTTACTTCAATCAGATCTTGATAGACTGGGTGCTTGGTGCGATCTAAACTACATGCCACTCAATCTTAAAAAATGTAAATATATGTGTTTTTCGCGCAGAAATACACAACCAGCTTCCTACATAATCAACAATCATAGTCTTGAACAAGTGCATGATTTTACGGACTTGGGAATTACGATGGATTGTAAACTTAACTTCAATCTCCATATTAATGCAACTGTCAATAAATCTAGGGGTGAATTTAGTGATCCGTACGTAACTAAAGCCCTTTTTACAACATTAGTAAGACCGATATTAGAATATGGCTCAATTATTTGGAATCCGAGCTACCAGGTCCACGTTGATCGGTTAGAATCGATTCAAAAACAATTTTTACTTTTCGCTTTAAGAGACCTTTCATGGGATTCCCTGTATAATTTGCCTCCCTATACTAATCGCTTGAAATTTATCAACCTTCCTACCTTTGCTATTCGTAAAGAAATGCTCGGAACAATATTTATGATTAAATTATTAAACGGGTTGGTCTCTAGCCCATTTTTGTTGGGGGAAGTAAACTTTAACATTCCTTTTCGGCCATCGAGACATTTTAAACCAATTTTTTTGAAACAGTGTAGGACTAATTTTGAATTAAATGAGCCTTTCCGATGTTTGTGTGACAGTTATAACACTCACTCCAGTACATTTGATATATCTGACTCGCTTTTTAGCATTAAAAAATCGATGCTATCCTCGCTTAACCCATAGCAACTTTATGAATTTACTCTTTACAATCTAACTGATTCTTTCTTCTCTTAATACATTATTTATAAGTTTTAATTTCTTGTGTTACTTAGCTGATGAGTTTCCCCCTGTAGCTGAGCAGTTTTAGATCTCGACACTTAACAACCCCCTGCCTTTCAAAGACTCGGCAATACAGGGTGGCTGATGAATTTTGTTACATTAAGAAACTCAAATAATTTTTTTTTCAGTGTATGGAATTCATTTTTCTTTTATTCATGTTAAAGCTCATTAAATTTTATTAAATATAGCTTAATTAGTTTTAAAAATAATGGAATTTAAATGCCCCCCCTGCTCGTCGATGCATGTGCGGCATCTTACCAAAAAGTTGTTCATTACTGCTTGGAGAGTTGAGACAGGAATAGCCGCAATTGTTTCTCGAATGGATTGCCTTAGTTCATTCAAATTTGTTGGTTTTGCTTTGAAGACTTCCTGTTTGCAATAACCCCACAAGAAAAAGTCAGGTGCAGTAAGGTCAACGGAATGTGGAGTTTCTGGATATCAGCTTATTGGGAAATTTTCGTCGCAATTCTGTCATAACAGGTTGGGCTATATGAGGAGCTGCACCATCTTGCTGAAACCACACAGAGTTGAAAGAAATTCTCATTCGGCGTATTTCTGGATAGAAAAACTCTCTCAACATGCTCAAGTAACGGTCTCCAGTAACCGTAACGGTGTGACCGTTTTCTTCGAAGAAGTAGGGCCCGACAATGCAGCGTGATGAAACTGCACACCACACTGTGACACGAAGTGGATGCAATTCCGTCTCATGGAGTATCTGTGGGTTGGAAGCACTCCATATTCGACAATTTTGTTTGTTTATGTTGCCGTTTAAATCGAAATGGGCCTCGTCAGACATGAAAAGACAGTTCAACATGTTTCCATCCTCTTCCACCATTTGAAGCATCTTCTGGCAAAATTCCAAGCGAATCGGCAAGTCTGCAGCGTTCAGTTTGTTGGCCATTTGAATTTTATATGGGAATAAGTCCAAATCTTTGTGCATAATTGACTGTAATGACTGTCTGCTTACACCCATTTGAGCAGATAAGGTTCTTGTCGAAACACGTGGATTGTTTTGTATGGCAGCAGCTACAGCAGCGATTGTTTCCTCCGTTCGAACTGAAGGGTTTCGATGGTAAGGTCTTCTGTTGACTGTCCCATGCTCGGCAAAATTGTTTACAAGTCTTATTATGGTCCATCTGCTCGGAGGATTGCCGCCCAACGTGCGCCTATACTCTCTTTGAACCGAAACTACGGACTCCAGTGCGTGATAGCGGCGGACAATCCAAATTCTTGTTTCAGTGTCCCAGTTATCCATTTTTGTTAAATGTAAAAGTGAATCTGCAAAATAAAAAAAAAATTAACCAGATTCATTAAATAGAAAAAAAGTTATTTAATTTTTTTTTGGTAGCGGCTTTCATCAGCCACCCTGTATATATAAAAAAAAAGCCGTGCGTTATGCGGATGCGCCCCTCGTATTATTATGAAAATTAATAAAGTTGACCGATTTAAGTCCTCTACGATTTTCGAAAAGGAATTAAGTGTTTACATCTCTCATGTAGTAAACGTTTTTCTTTCAGTTACCACTTTTTAATCGAATTTCTTAGATACGAATTTATTTACGAAAACGCTGAGATACGTCCTTTAAAACAAAAAGTCCTAGATACAACATTTCTAAAGTAACCGCTGAGTTACGTACTTTTCAACAAAATGTTTAAGTAACGAACTTTCTCCTGGGATAGGTTGATATTCACTGCGTTATCGCCCATTGGCAAATTACCAAAGGTTTTTTGGTAGAATAATACTTAGATTATATTAGTTAAAACAACCAGGAAACTTGTCAAAACTGCAAAAGAGGTTTGGTTGAATGTTACACGAGTTGCAGAGGTTAAGCTACCGAAGTATTTTCGTAAAAAGTAACTTTGTTGTAGGTTTCAAATTTACCAAAAATCTTTGTAAGAATTTACCTAAGTTAACATCGACAAAATAAATAATACTTTGTAAAATTTACGCAAGAAGAAAGCTTGCAAAGCTTTTACTAAGTTTTTTTTCGTTAAGATCCCGCAAAAACTTAGTAGGTTAATTTTTCCTAAGTTTTAAGTTATGATGCATGCGATTTTTAGTTAATGTTACAATAGTTTTTCTCTGTGTGTACTTATTGGTGGTTCTATCACTTCTTCTTCTCATACTTACAAACATCGGACCAAAGTGTTCATGAAAGGTATAAAAAAAATAAACAAATATAATACTAAACAATTTAAAAAAGCGAGTTTGGCACGGGTGCTGCTGGGCACATATAACCCGGAGCGCAACCTTTTAGATGTAAAGTTTACGATAGGACCCCCTTGTTGTGCACGTTCATTCTGAAAATCGTCATCTAACGGAAGTCCAAAGAAACTAGCAGTTTCACCAGGATTGAACCAAAGCGAAATTGATTAGGTGTCAAAAGGACGCCTAGGTATTGCGCACTATCAGAAAGATGCAATTCATATTTTATGTTTCCTCTCTTGAATCGCGGCCCGTTTTATATTGTTATCATTCATGAGTTTGGTTATCTTCGATCTTCTCAGTAAGTCTATTACAATTAAGATGTAAAAATTTGAAGAGCGTCGGTGGGGTAGATGTCGAGGTCAGTTCACCTTGGTGTTGTTAGGCTAAGTCCCAAGCTGTGTCGTGAAAAACGCATTCATCCAAAGGTTCTTGTGACGGAAACAGGGAGGCTGTACGAAGACGGGGAGTGAAGGGTAGAGAAGAAAAAGTTGTCTGACGCTTTCCATTGCTCATATCTGTCTTCCTCCGAAGGTACAGGGTGTTTTTTACAGGTTTGTTTTTCGAATAGAGATAAAACTGGCATTTTGTGGTCAAATCTGGCAACTCTAATGTCATTTATGTTCAGTTTGGTTTGCCATTTCATCATGAACAGGTTGACAAAAGAACAACGCTTGCAAATCGTAAAAATTTATTTCGAAAATAATGGTTCAGTTCGCGAAGTTTACCATGAGCTCCGTCCATTTTATGGTCGACATAATCGTCCATCAGAGCAATTAATTCGGTTAACCATGGATCGTTTTCGCACTACGTTTACTCTATGTGATAATACGCATCCGCAGAGACGTCGAACAGTGCGCACCGAAGAAACAATTGCCGCTGTAGAGCAAAGTGTTGAAGAGGACCCGAATGAATCGATTCGCCACCGTGCACAGCAATTGGAGCTTTGTCCATCAACTTTATGGAAGATTTTGCGCAAAGATCTTGGCTTGCGACCTTACAAGATCCAGCTTGTGCAAGAATTAAAGCCGCGAGACCATGCAATGCGTCGTGATTTTGGTGTATGGGCCGAAAATGAGATTGATTTCGATGCTGATTTTCATCGCAAAATTTTGTTCAGTGATGAGGCTCATTTTTGGTTGAATGGCTACGTCAACAAGCAAAATTGCCGCATTTGGAGTGAAGAGAATCCACATGAGACCCTTGAAACGCCATTACATCCACAAAAACTGACTGTTTGGTGTGCTCTATGGGCTGGTGGAGTCATTGGGCCATACTTCTTCCGCAATAATGCTGGAGAGGCAGCTACCGTTAATGGAGACCGGTATAGAGCCATGATAACCGACTATTTTGTTCCCGAATTGGATGGCATGAATGTGGATGAGTTGTGGTTCCAACAAGACGGCGCTACATGCCACACAGCGCACGTCACAATCGATTTATTGAAGGAAACATTCGATGAGCGCATAATTTCGCGGAATGGACCTGTCAATTGGCCACCAAGGTTGTGTGATTTGACACCATTAGATTATTTTCTTTGGGGATATGTGAAGTCGCTCGTCTACACCAACAAACCAGAAACGTTAGGGGAATTGGAAGCCAACATTCGTGGCGTTATTGCCGACATACGGCCCCATATGCTCGAAAAAGTGGTTGAAAATTGGACCTGTAGAATTGGCTTTATTCGAGCCAGCCGCGGCGGCCACATGCCCGAAATCATATTTAAACATTAATGGCATAAAATTATCCTTCCAATAAAGCCAAATTGATGGACCTTAAAACGATTTTCTTGTGTTTTATTTCAATTCGAAGTTCTATACCCCTAAAAAAACACCCTTTAGTAGTAGTGTTGATCGGCTATGAGAGGTGGTGTCGCCGTTGGGCGCGAGCGTCAGTCTGCATTTAATGAGTATTGAGCAGTGCTCATAGGTATATGGTCCAAGCAGGCTAATAAAAGGTTAAAGTGATTGCTATCCTGCAGGGCCCGCATAAAACGGAAGGAAAATTAGTTACGGTATTCATGGGCACTGGATTTTCGAGGTTCATGAGGAATAGATTCGACTGGAAAACAACGCAACAACTGTGCGATCGAATAAAATATCTTGGAAAACCCTCTTTAGGAGCCTCTCAGAACAAAAGGATATTAATACTGGTCGGCTACTCAACACACATAAACACAATGGCATGAATATAGTAAAACACTGTGGCATAAAAACGTTTATCAGTTTTGCCACAATATTTTCCATTGGTTAATTGACAGCTGTGGCTCCGGCGCATCAGCGCTAATTTGAGGCAAATGAGACTCCCCACAACAACCAACCAACCTTCTCGCAAATTTTCTTTCAATGCCAGGAATCATTACATATTTTTTACAAAATTTCCATTTGTTTTTATTCATATAAAAGTTATTTATTATTTTCAAAACAAATATAGTCGTCAGAAAAAACTAACAAAAAACAATCAGCTGTTAAGAAAAAACTAATGAAATACAAACTTTTTCGTTTGTTTTTAACAGCCCACCTTGTATTTTCTTTAACATACGTAGCTTGCCCACTTGCACCAATATAAAAATTGTAGTAAGTAATTATACAAAATATATTAAACACGTATGTCATTTGCAGAAGCAGTTCACAATATTGAAATATTTTGTGATCAAACTATTATTTGTTTTAAATAAATATATTTATACATATACACATATAAACAAATAACAATGACAGTGACGCCTCACCCTTTATTAATAATTTTTTTTTAAATTTTTTATTATTTTATTGTTTTTTTGTCAGCTCTATTTGAAGGCTGCTGATATATATATTTTTTTTTATTATTGGTGTCCTTTTTATTTTTGTTGTTTTTAATTAAATTATTAAAAGATATTTCCATTATTTTTTGGCATTTATTGCAAAGATCCATATCAACAGTTGTAGCATTGTAATTACTGCAATCCGTTAATCTGAATGTGAGGCACCTAGGAACTTGCAATGTTTCTTTTTATACCTTTCATGAACATGAAATGGTATTATAACTTTGGTCCAATGTTTGTAAGTATGAGAAGAATAAGAGATAGACCCACAAATAAGTATACCGAAATGATCAGGGCGATGAGCTGCGTCGATTTAGCCATGTCCGTCTGTCCGTCCGTCCTTCTGTCTGCTTGAACGCAAACTAGTCCCTCAGTTTTAGAGATATTTGGATGAAATTTGGTATGGGGCCGCCATTTTGTAAAACATTAATCATTTGTCGGAACCAGCAAGATCGGATCAATACAACGCATAGCTCCCCTATAATCGATCGGGGTTTGGCCTATAACTGTTGCAATTAAAAAACTAGGAACGTAACATTTCGCAGGTTTGGAAATATATACGTAACTAGCAACCCGCACCTTGTTTCACACAGGTTGATAATTTTTAAAACAACTTTATAATTAACATTGCATACCAAATTGTGTTCAAAAAGTATCGCGAATTTTGTGTTTTTTCAAAAATTATTTATTTATTCATGAATATCTATTTTGTCCCCTTCAAAGTAATCCCCATGAGATATTATACACTTGTGCCAACGGTTTTTCCAATCTTCGAAGCACTTCAAAAAATCATTTTTTTGTATCTTGTTCAGCTCCTCCTTCGATGCCGTCTTTATCTCGTCAAGAGAAGCGTAACGTCTTCCTTTCATGGGCCTCTTCAGTTTAGGGAACAAGAAAAAGTCACAAGGGGCCAGATCTGGGGAATACGGTGGCTGCGGCATCATTAGTGTGTTGTTTTTGGCCAAAAAGTCGCGCACAAGCAACGATGCGTGAGTAGGGGCGTTATCGTGGTGCAAAAGCCAATTTTTGTTCTTCTTTGCACATCTTCTCGGCCTTCTGAGAACATTTTGTACCACCGATAAACGTTGCTTCGGTCCAAGGTAGCTTCTCCGGATGCCACAGTCAACATTCGGAATGCATCCGCGCACTTAATTTCGTTTTTCACACAAAATTTGATACAGGTTCTTTGATCCATTTTTTTGAATAGGTAAAAATCGAAGACGATCCAAAACACGTGCAAGCAAAGCAGCTGTCAACAATTAACTGAACATTCAAAATGGCCGAGCTTGTCGGCATAAGTGAGAGACATGAGTACCAACATAACGCCACAAAAAATTCGAAATTCGAATATACGTAACCAGCGAAAATTCAAAATTCGCGATACGTTTTGAACACACCTCGTACATAAACACATACATACGTCCGAAGTGAAGTAACGCTACCGAGCTCTTTCTCTAATTTATCAAATGAATGGCTTACCACAGCCGTCGCTTAAAGCACGCTGACTTATTCGGTTGGCAGCGAACAAACACACAAACATATTTTTTTGGAAAAAGTGCTGCTTTTGTTTAAACAATTTTGGTTAAATTCGAAAGAAATCAACTTTTTTTTTGATGCAGAACGAAAGTAAATATTCCAAATTTTAACTTCAAGGAAGATTCATTCTAATCGGTTGATTAGGTTATGATGTATGGCTGTGTAAACCAAAAATTTATGTTTTTTACCACATTTTGTCCGATTGCCACGCCCCCTTTATATATTCCTTCACATTATATAAAAAAAAGTCCATCTCACACAGCTTAGCTTTAAAATGCAAAAAACCGCTTTCAAATCGGAGCATTCTGTGCGAAGCCAATTCCGTACATAGCTTTTTAGCGACTTTATTTTATTAGTATAGATGTGTGTAGTGCAAACCACCCAGATCGGACCAACATAACATATAGCTCCCATACAATCGATTGTTCCGAGAAATGTGGTTTGGCTATGTATCTTTAAATTAACAGTTTTGCGGAGTTTGTACTAATTGTGAGTAAGGATAGGACACTTATATCCGTGATGCGTATTCATGAAAAGTATAAAGTCTTCGGCAGTCGAAGACAGCCCTTTCTTTACTTGTTTTTTAATATGTTTCTACTACTGTTTGCTAACAAATAAGAAATTATCCTCGTCTAAAATAATTAACGATAAGTTTCCTCTTCCTGCTTCTTTTGCTGTTGTTTAATCAGAATATATGTATGTATAAAAAATATTATATTTTCTTCTTGAAGTTGATAGCGAATTTTTGCTTTTGCTACTACTAATGTATAAATTCACTAAATCTATCACCATTGAGTTACAAATTAATTGCATCGATATTGTGGTTGGCAGTTGGTTTTGCAACATTACCACGAACAACACATTTAATATTATTCTAGTGCAGATAGGTTTTGCACATCTAATTTAATATAAATTCGGGAACATAAATATTGCTGCTGCAGCTAATGACCATAATTAGTGTTCATAATCCAAATATGCATATAGTGAAAATGAAACTTTAAATTCACAAATGGCAAGATGGCCAATAAGCCGCCTCCACAGTAAATAATGAAACCAATCGGCAGGTATTTTTGTGACCTCCCGCCCGGTGAACGCCGTCATGCAAACTAAAGCCTCACCTGTAGCAGCTTTATAAAGATATGAAAGTCGTTGATTATGTGGCTTAAGAGTCGGCTCCGGTTGAAGATCGCGTTTATCTACAGCTACAGGTGATACATTTGATATATGAGATAGATACTTACCGAAGCAGATGTTTTCTTACCCAAGCAGATGTTTCCTTCTTTGCTGTAGAGGCGACAAGAAGAATATTCAACTTGTTTGTCGTCAGTGGTAGCTTGAGAATCAGCTTATCCTGAAATCTCTACATATAATAAAATTGTAAAACGACGATGTCTGTAAACTGCAGATATTTAAGAAAAATCGATAGGATGGATCCCTATTAAGTTAATAGAAGCCAAAAAAAAAAATTGTACAAAAATTTTGTTCTTCGTGTTTCTAAAAAATTTGAGAAACAAATTAATTTATGAAAACAGCTGTTGTATTTCCAATATTTGGGAAATTTTTGAAACAGAAAAGGCAATGGGGTAAGCAGTGGTTGGGAGGGTATTTATTTAAAACAAGTAAGAAAGTGTAAGTTTGGCTGGAACCGAACATTATATACCTACATAGTAGTGATCTATTATGGCATAGCAATCTACGCCGGTCTATTTTAATACTTTTTAGTTCGTATTATAAAGCCAGCTGATTGTTTTCAATAAAAATACTTCTGTTATGAGTTTTGGGCGTTAAATTAATTTATTTGTATATAAATAGCTTCCCTACCAACCACTGCTAACCACATTTCTTCAAAATACCAATACATGCACATTTTATGTTTGAAAAATTTGCGTTGAAATAGGCAGACGGACAGACAGACAGGCGGATGGAGAGATGGACATGGCTTAATCGACTCAGCTCATCGTCCTGATCATTTCAGTATACTTATTGATGGACCCATCTTTTCTTCTTCTAATACTTACAAACATTTCGTGTTCATTACATTTTCACAATAAACAATTACCTTTATGTATTCAACATTGTCGCCAAATTTCGTTTCAACAAATCGATTTTTGTCGGAGTTATGGCATAAAAAGTCTTGTGAAATTATCTACTATAAAAGGGGCGGGGCCACGCCTATTTTCAAAAAAATATATTTTTCAAATTTCTTATTTCGTGGACACTTTACAAGTGAAATAGGAAAGATATAAAGCGATTTGACGCAAAGTTATTGCCTATTAAATATATCTATAATCCTTTTCAAACTCTTTCATATAAAAGTGGGCGTGGACGATTTTCTCCATTTTTTTCATGGAAATCTGTGTGGCGAATTTCGTTTCGATATCTTGAACGGTTTTTGATTTATGATTAGTAATATTTCTAAATTTTACTTAATCAAAAGTGGGCGGTGCCAGTACCATTTTCAAAAATTTATGGAAAAATGTATTTTTTTATGTTAATGTACACACCAAACTTTATCCTTATAAGGCGTGGCTATCATCCGATTTCGCCCATTTTGAATAGCGCTCGGAGATGAGTGCCAAGGAACCTGTGTACCGAATTTCATTAAGATATCTTAAAATTTACTCAAGTTATCGTGTTAACAGACGGACGGACGAACGAATGGACGGACATGGCTTAATCAATTTATCTTTTCCTCCTGAACATTTTGATATATATCTCGATTTGTTTATGCCGTTACATACTGCCGTTAGGCGAATGAAGTTAATATACCTTGTGTGCGTAGCACTACTAGGTATAAAAACTACATATGTTAGTCAAGAAAAGGTGATGAGGTGAGATATGTCTTCAAAAAAAAAAAAGGTCCTCTAAATCTGTGGTTTCCTTCAAAAGCGGTGCTACTATATTACGACCGCCAAATAGCTATATATGCTATACTCACTGTATGAGCAGCACCGCTTTGTTTTTTATTTGAACTATTTTGCTGCCGTTTTTTTTTTGTTTTTAATTTTTATTTATTTTTAATATTTTTTTCAAATGTCAGAATTGTGTTTTTGTATGAAAATATTTGATTAAAACGGTGAGATTTGAGTATGACGGTGAGGTAAAACATTGCCGAACGAATTATTTTTGCCACTATATTACGTTTCGGTGGACTTCACCGTCACTTTATTTTCCACATAATTGCTTTTACATTGCAGCATTTTGACAACATACTCTATCGCAAAGGAAACCAGAGCTTAAGTTATGTTTATAGTTGTATTTAAAATTGTTCTTAACTAAAATAAAAAAATTTAAAAGGATTTGTTTTAGATTTCTTTTAATTTAGAATTTGTAAACTTTTTTTTGTTGCCAATTTAGCCTCAATTTATTATCATCACGCGGATTACTTGCATCTACTCAGTATTGTTTACAATTATTCTGCATTTGAGATTAATTTCTTTTACGTGACCGGTGCTAATGGCAGATAAAATAAAAATAGTCACTTATAGCCATTGATACTATAAAAATATAATTTTTAAGAGGGAACGTAAAATTTTTTAAATATACACATATGTAACATTCATATATATCTTCTTTTAGGTTCAAAATACTTGACAGGCTTGATCAGGAGAGACGAGTTATATTATTTCAACACTTGGGATTTATACACTGTCCAATCCGCGAGCATTGCCCCTTTTTCCATAATTGTGTGGATAGTTTAGTGGACGAATATTTGGCAGAAAAGTCATCAAGTCAGAAGAATTCAACTGATAGAAAGTCATCGAACGTTGATAGGACATTGAATTTACTAATTGTTGGGTCTGAGCATTTAGCAAGTGACCTCCTTAATGATATTCGTATATGCACGGGTTCAAAAGGAGAATATGTGTATGAGAATCAAATATATTTCTTAAATTATCGAATTGCAAATGGCGACATGGAAGCGTTTAAGTCAATTGATGTCCATTCAAGTGGTTGGTTAATGCTTAATACACACCTCTATTTGACATTCCATATGACAGTTTACTTTATAAATCATAGGTCTAATATGTGTCTACTCCAACCAACAGTCCTTTGAAACACTTAAGGATAACTTAGAAAGAACATTGTTATGCAATTTGGAATTAGAGGACAAATTTGAAAACTTGCCTATAGTATTGGTGTATCAACCTCAAGATTTGAAAGAAAGTGAACTTGAGTATCTGCGTAATGAAGGATTGCGTTTGTCTGAAATGCTGCATTGCGATTTTATTGATCATCAACAAAATCAACAAAAATATGTTTACGATATTCTTAATATTGTCATACTTTCCTTAAGGCTCTCGGAAATGAAAAGCTTCGGTTCATATTCTTCAATGCACATTGATTTACGAATCATTATTTGTATGTTTTGCGGCGATCAATATGATATAGAAAATATTGTTAGTCCTCTAATGGCTGAATCGACAAATTGTAAATCGTCAGAACATTCAATTGTAATTGACGTTTTCATAGGAGACTCAAAAAAACGTATAGAATTCATTCTTTCATCGTATCATGGGATTAATCAATATCGCGAAGATCTTATTCATGGATATATCTATTTTTATTCTGGAAAACGTAGATCCTCATTTGCCAATTTAAGGTAAGATAATTTGCTTCGTGTAACACAGACCAAATAATTCAAGTAGGAGTTGCTTCTAATATAAAGGTAAAATTTTTTATTTCGACTTTTTTATTTCCCAACAAAGATACAACGCCTTTCTAAATAACTGTTAAACGTTCGGTCGTATGTAAGGTTTGTAGGTTCTACTTATATGCCATTATTTTTTATTTATTTAAATCCGTTAAACATATTGAAATGAGAACAATATCATAATTTTTCCGATATTCTCTATATGTGTATTATGTGTATAAATAGTGTAAAAGTTTAAGACCTGCAAATAACTTTAAAGGCGTGTTATTGCCGGTTAAGATTTTTAAAGACTGACCTCTTTTTTGCTTTGAAACTGCCAAACCATTGTAAATAGAAAAATCTAGCTGCTAATAGCTTGTAGAAAATTAAGTATTTCCTTGTAACTTTACAGTAACTAAGTAAGAATAATTTGTTTTCACTTGACTTTAAAGATTTCCATTAAATAAAGGAAAGAATTACTATTTAAATAAAGGAAAACAACCAAGAAAAGCTTTAAGAAAGGCTGTGGAGCTCGTCAAAATTGTGTCGATATATAGACCAAATGTTGTGAAAGGAGTAAAAGGATCAACCTTTTCTTTAAGATTTGCAGACCTCTTAATACTCATATTTTTTTTGTTTGTTTGTATCCTGTAAATTGTTGAAATGGTTTTGACATTAAAACTTTTTTGTCGTGTGACGTTTTACAATGTCAATGACAATATAATGACATTGACCCGACACAGGTGAGTGGGTTCGTAAAACAATATCATGTCAGTGACATTATTTCCATTGACATTATGACACCTCACCAATCAACAGAACAAAATATTTGTACTAAACAAATACACCAATCTATACAAACTTCAAATTAAAAAAAGGCAAAAAGCCCCACTAAATCCCTTCAATTTGTAACTGCTGTTCCAGTGTCAAGCAAACATTGACATTTGTGCAAGATATAGAGAAATGTAAATAGCAGATGAGTTTGTAATGTACTCGTATGTAAATAAGTGTTCGGTGACACAAAACACTTGAAGGGAGAGAGCGAATTTTGACATTTCTTGTGGAGAGGAAGTTTCGCTTTAGACCACAAAATTTATTTATTTCATCGACAAATCACATATCATTAGAACCGTTTTAATTTGTACCATCTGAAAATAGGTGTAGCATAATTTATCAAGCCGAAATTAAAATGGCTATAAGAAACGGGACGAAAATAATAAATTCAAACAGGGCATATGCGTTAACACAAATAAACCCATCCGCCCCTCCACTGATTGCGCTACCAAAAATCCACAAGCCAAATACTCCGATGGGACCAATAATTAACTATAAGTCGGCGTCGGGCTATGGACTATCAAAACAGCTAAAGACGGTACTAAAGGACCCACTGGAACTGGATAACAAACACAATAGAACTAATAGACAAACTTGAAACCGTAGAACTCACAAAGGGCAGCAAACTTGTATCCTTTGATATAAAGGACTTATACCCATCGATACAATAGACATAGTTAATAAGCGAATACTTGATAAAATAAAGGACACTATAAAGTCAAGTAACCACACGCACAGATATGGTAACTAATAGCTAGTTTTATTTACTAGTAATAAACGCAATACAAATTTAAGAGTTTGGTAACTTCGCAGTAGTTCACTGAACAACACTTGAAAATAAACTGATCAACCTGCCTTGCTTGGTCACCGCCTTATATAGTCCGACAGGGTGCTTGCCTACGCACCGAGAACTTTCTTGGTTATTCGCTCTTCGTGTTCTCGAAGGATCGGTGTTATTTATTGGCATCTCCTCTGTTGGGTGAGAGTGTCCATGCCTTTATGCTATTTATTTATGCACCACTGTAATTCAATCCAATGAGAATAGTTGTAACATTTCCAATCAGATTGCACTCAAAACCTGTTTTTAGAGCAATTAAGCATTCTGTGCATACATAAGTATACCTACCGAATTATCATACAGGGTGGCTGATGAATTTTGCTACATTAAGAAACTCAAATAATTTTTTTTTCAGTGTATGGAATTCATTTTTCTTTTATTCATGTTAAAGCTCATTAAATTTTATTAAATATAGCTTAATTAGTTTTAAAAATAATGGAACTTAAATGCCCCCCTGCTCGTCGATGCATGTGCGGCATCTTACCAAAAAGTTGTTCATTACTGCTTGGAGAGTTGAGACAGGAATAGCCGCAATTGTTTCTCGAATGGATTGCCTTAGTTCATTCAAATTTGTTGGTTTTGCTTTGAAGACTTCCTGTTTGCAATAACCCCACAAGAAAAAGTCAGGTGCAGTAAGGTCAGGCGACCTGGGTGGCCAACGGAATGTGGAGTTTCTGGATATCAGCTTATTGGGAAATTTTCGTCGCAATTCTGTCATAACAGGTTGGGCTATATGAGGAGCTGCACCATCTTGCTGAAACCACACAGAGTTGAAAGAAATTCTCATTCGGCGTATTTCTGGATAGAAAAACTCTCTCAACATGCTCAAGTAACGGTCTCCAGTAACCGTAACGGTGTGACCGTTTTCTTCGAAGAAGTAGGGCCCGACAATGCAGCGTGATGAAACTGCACACCACACTGTGACACGAAGTGGATGCAATTCCGTCTCATGGAGTATCTGTGGGTTGGAAGCACTCCATATTCGACAATTTTGTTTGTTTATGTTGCCGTTTAAATCGAAATGGGCCTCGTCAGACATGAAAAGACAGTTCAACATGTTTCCATCCTCTTCCACCATTTGAAGCATCTTCTGGCAAAATTCCAAGCGAATCGGCAAGTCTGCAGCGTTCAGTTTGTTGGCTGTTGTTGTTTGTTGTTGGTTGTTGTTGAATTTTATATGGGAATAAGTCCAAATCTTTGTGCATAATTGACTGTAATGACTGTCTGCTTACACCCATTTGAGCAGGTAAGCTTCTTGTCGAAACACGTGGATTGTTTTGTATGGCAGCAGCTACAGCAGCGATTGTTTCCTCCGTTCGAACTGAAGGGTTTCGATGGTAAGGTCTTCTGTTGACTGTCCCATGCTCGGCAAAATTGTTTACAAGTCCTATTATGGTCCATCTGCTCGGAGGATTGCCGAAACTACGGACTCCAGTGCGTGATAGCGGCGGACAATCCAAATTCTTGTTTCAGTGTCCCAGTTATCCAATTTTGTTAAATGTAAAAGTCAATCTGCAAAATAAAAAAAAAACTAACCAGATTCATTAAATAGAAAAAAAGTTATTTAATTTTTTTTTTGGTAGCGGCTTTCATTAGCCACCCTGTAGAAATATATACGTATACCTACTAAGCACAATGTAATTACTATGTCATTTCACACAAGACAAATAAAGGAAGAAGACGAGAATTTCAACCGTCTAGTGATTTACTTAGTTTTGCGATCCCCGAACATAGTGGCGACCGTGACAGGACTTATCCTGTAAAAAACAAAAAAAACAAATAACACAACTTCAATATTGCTGGGTCCACGCGTATCACTGGGACAGTATACCTAACAAAGTTAAAAGGCCAAAAGCGCATGTTTTTTTGCCTATACAAAAAAGTTTTGAATTCTTGGGTACTGTTTCTACATTGGAAACTGTACGGCTCACCAGAAGCCTTTCCCGTGCTGAAGGTGTCTACAAACGACACATTTTTACATACATCAAACACCCGGTTGCGAAAATCAGCTATCAACAAAAATCACCAAGTTGAATTTTGAGTTCCAGAAGAGTCTGGCCATTAGAGCGTCCCCAATCTGAAGTAAATGTGAAGAACGCTCAACTTCATTATTCTCACTACATAATCATCATTCAAGAGCGACTCCATCATCTCTAGAATCAAGTCAATACATTCAACCCATACAACGTATTTGGAAACCTAGACCATCTACACTAAAGGGCACAAGTTCATCTAACAATCACCATAGCAAGGATCAACAGTAATTTTCTGGTAAAAGAAAAACAACATTTAACCAACAGGTAGCGGTAGTATTTCCATATACATATATAAATAAAAACCTACAAAGAAATTAAAGGTACATGGAACTATTTAAATGAAGAGTATACACATGTATATAAAATCAGTGTAAGTCTAGCACTGAGTATATATATACGTACGTTTTACCGCAAAATTAGGTAAATTAAGTTCATTTTTAGCTCATGTTCCTCTAAAACTAATTACATACATAATGTATACATAATCAGATGTACGTGTGCATATACAATTCAAAAAAAAAAATAATCCAGAATTAACTGTAGTAAGTTGTGACCAATTTAAAACATTATAAATACAAGTTCTGTAACGCCCTCACCCAATATATTCTCTAAACGAATATCATTGATATAACAAACCATAGTCTCAAGCATACTTCTTGTTCAGCATCAGGGTGCTTCATATACAGTGGACTCTAGCTCGTCGCGGTGGTCACACTCATTGCATTACTTTCATGCAGTTTTCGCGTTCCCGCCTCAAAGTTAACTCAATTTGAAAGTCGCAGCAAAGAAACAAATGTAGAGGGCTTATGCTGCTCAAGCTCTTGCGCATATGCGTACATCATTAGAACATCTTTAGGGTTCTATTGCAATTATCAGCCATATTTTTGTTAAGTTTCTCCGCGAGTTCTACATAATTTTTAAATATTTGATCTCTATTTGTAAATTGGTACTCTGAGCGTTCCTAAAATGGGAAATGAAGATGAGCCACCACAAGGCCCTGAAGCCTTAACTTCTTTAAAACAACAAAGATCCATTATGAAGCGAAATATAACAAACATGAAAACAAAGGTGGACAAAGAAGGAGAGTCGGCAGATTCTATCACGTTAGAATGCCGACTCCAAATATTAGAGTCCCATTTTAGACAAATAAGCCACATTCAGGGTCAAATAGAAAAGATCAACCCTGAAGATAGTTCGAGGAGCGACATCGAGGAAAGTTATATTGAAGCTAAAGGAAAAATCATGCGGCTTTTAAATAAAGGGCGGCGCGCAAGCATAGCCGAAGCAAGTTTTGCAAACGCTTCTACCAGCCATCCCTTTACCCATCAAAGCCGATTACCGAAACTAAAATTACCAAAGTTTGACGGCAAATATTGCGAATATAAAAGATTTTCGCATTCGTTTTCCAATCTTGTTAATGACGATTCCACGATTCCAACAATAGAAAAGTTTAATTATTTAATAAATTGTCTTTCGGGACAAGCTTTAGCTATAGTAGAGCCATTTCAAATAATAGAAGAGAATTACCCCAAGGCACTGGCGCGTTTAAAAGAGCGTTATGACAATAACGTTCTCATTTTCCTAGATTATGTTTCATCGTTGTTTAGTTTACAAGCACTGAACAAAGCCGATCCCACGGCTTTACGCACAATCATAGACAAGGTCTCTGCTATACTGTTTTATTTTGTTTTGTTGTTTTTCCGACAGGGTGAATGATTGATGTATATTGGAACGATTTTTCGTCATCCCTTGTCAAATTTGGTTTTGAGACAAACCGGTTTCGGCGTTGTGCCATCATCAGTGTCGATTTTCGTTCTGATCTGTTGTGGTCGTTTGTCTTGTATTTATAGTAGGTAGCAGGTAACGTCAGCATGGGTGTCTGTTTGTGTACGTGTGTGCATGTGTTGTGCGTGTACATTCAGAAACGGGGGTGGTTTGCATCGATTGGTTTTTTTGTGGTTGACTGAGGCAGGTAAAAGTTGGTGATTTTTGTTGTTTGACCTTTTTTGCTTGTTTGTTGTTTTTGATCTTTTGCTGTTTTGTGCTTATTTGTCGGTGCGTGTGTGTCTGTTGTACCTGAGTGGTTGCTTTGTTTTTTGTAAACCAATTTTAAAGGTTCGAATATTGTGTCGGAAACAGTGTTTGTCTGTTCGTTTATTATTCTACCGTCGAATGTTTTTTGTTTGTAGATTTCCATGTTTTCGAGTACGTTCAGACGTCTGCCTTTTGCTTGTACATGTAGGACCTTGACTGTTTTTTTGATGTTTCCGGGGGGGCATTTATTCTCCGCTATACGCTCATCTTTGCTTTCGTTAGGATCAGAAATTGACATTCTAAACTCAATGATAATCCATATAGTTTTATCGAAGATAGATAATGGCTCAAAAACTGTCTATGAAGAAAAGCAAGAGCAAACTTCGCTTCCCACTTGGGATCAATGCTACGCTATTCTTACCAGGCGTTGTCAGCTCCTCGAAAGCCGTGTTAAAGGTTCGGAGTCACTCGAGCAAAAACGCGATTTCAAGACTAAGGCCAACGAAAAGAAATCTCATGCTTTTGTTAACTCTAAGTTGACTTGTTTTTACTGCAATTGCTCTGAACACGTAACAGGAAGTTGCTCTGCATTTCTGGCGCTTCCAGTCAAAGAGCGATTTGACTTTGTAAAACGTTACGCAATGTGTGTAAATTGTTTGCGCAAGGGGCATTCAGCTACTAAATGCCCATCTAAATTTAAATGCCGTGTCTGTAAAGCATCTCATCACACGCACTTACACATATTTTCTGTTTCTAAACCATCAGCCGTAGCTTCTGTTAATCATGATACTGATGCGAACACGTTACAAGCCTTCAGTGCTCAAAGAACCCTAGGACAAGGCATGGTTGCGCGATCATTTAAAAGAGCCATAATCCCAACTGCTGTTGTCATGGTGAAAGACAAGTTCGGAGTTTTTCAGCCCGTTCGTGCACTTTTAGACTCTGGTTCCGAAGCAAATTTTATGACCGAAGAAACTGCAAAACGCTTGCAACTCAATCGGCTACATGTCATTCAAAACATTTCCGGCATTGGAGACATACACTCTCAAATCAAACACGCTGTAACTGCCACAATTCGGTCAAGGTTTACTGACTTTGAATGGTCAGCACGTTTTGCTGTTACTAAATCTATATCGGCAAACCAGCCCGGCGAATATATACGAACGGACAACTGGAATATCCCAGCAGGAATCAATTTAGCATACCCCTTGTTTAATAAACCTCAGCGAGTCGACCTTTTGATTAGCACAGAAGTGTTCTTCGAAATTCTCTATAACGAGAGTATCTCCCTAGGCAAAGGTTTGCCTTCTTTAAGAAACACTGCATTAGTGTGGATAGTTCGCGGAAAAGTTGAGGTCAAAGCAGAACCTCAATCATTAACATGCAACGTAGCTGCAAACTCCCCAAGTCTTGATGATTTGCTACGAAAATTCTGGGAAGTGGAAGAAGTTGCGCAACACTCCTCGCCATTATCAGAGGAGGAATTGCGTTGTGAAAAACATTTCTGTGACAATGTGGTAGTCACTAAGAGTGGGCGTATACAAGTCAGTCTACCGTTTAAGGAATCTCCAGCTGTTTTAGGAAATTCATTTGAAGTTGCGCGTAGAAGATTTATTTCGCTTGAGCAACGTTTATATAGGGATGAAATTTTACGTAACATGTATTGCGAGTTCATGAACGAATACGAGAGTTTAGGGCACATGTCGAAGGTCAGCAGGGCTAATCTTGATCACCAACACTTTGTTATTTCGCACCATTGTGTCTTGCGGCCAGAAAGTATCACCACAAAGTTGAGAGTGGTGTTTGATGCGTCAGCAGTAACTTCATCAAATTACTCACTGAATGACATTCTAATGGTAGGACCCACCATCCAACAAGACCTGCTTATAACCCTTTTGTCTTTCCGCCTAAATCGTTACGCCCTAACAGCCGATATCGCTAAAATGTATCGCCAGTTTTTAATCGAAGAAAGTGACCGCAACTTTCAGTTGATTTTATGGCGAAAAACAAAGATGAGCCTCTAAATATATATCAGTTGAATACCGTGACATATGGTATGGCCTCAGCCCCGTTCCTCGCAATTCGTTGCCTTTTTTTTATCGCTGACTCCTTTCAAGAAACCTTCCCTATTGGTGCTAGGGTTTTAAAAGAGGATCTATACGTCGACGACTTGTTAACTGGTTCTGATACTGAAGAAGGATTGCAGGAAATTCAATACGAAGTTGCTGAATTGCTCTCCCACTCAGGGCTGCATTTAGCAAAGTGGAACTCAAACAGTTCAAGTATAGTTTCGGAGAAAGCGAGGGAAATTCCCATAAATTCAGGCAACGAGACTATCACAAAGACATTGGGTATGTCATGGAAGCCGATGGTTGATATGATTTGCTTTAGGTTTGAATTTCTCAGTAATGAAAAAATTACCAAGCGTTCTATTTTGTCTTGCGTAGCCAGAGTATACGACGTATTAGGCTTGCTAAGCCCCATCATAATTCGATGCAAAATACTTAAGGAATACTTAACTTCAGGAGTTATGGATTCAACAAATTGAATGGGATGAGCCGCTGCCAACGGGTGCAGCCGACTTATGGTTACAAATTGCAGAGGACCTGCCGCAAATTAACAAAATAGAAGTTCCAAGATTTGTCTTCACGTTTCCGCACTGTGGCAGCGAAATACATGGTTTCGCAGATGCGTCATCTCGTGCCTATGGCTGCGCAATTTACGTTCGGACGCTCGTCCAAGGTGCCGTTCAGTGCACGCTTCTTATATCAAAATCAAAAGTGGCTCCTATTAAAAGCCAATCTATACCAAAACTCGAATTATGTGCAGCGTTGTTGCTCAATAGGACGTGGAATAATATCAAACACAAGCTTCAGAGCTACGTACAGAAAGTCTACTTTTGGACGGACTCGAAGGTTGTCCTACATTGGCTCAAACAGCATGCATCGACATTAAATTGTTTCGTTGCAAATCGCGTATCAGAGATCCAAGAAAATGGTAGGGAAACTTCTTGGAGGCATGTCCCAACAAAAAGTAATCCAGCAGATATTGTATCTAGGGGATGTAGCGCATCAGATGTGCTTAAAACAATGTGGTTTACAGGACCACCATTCCTTCAGTCCAATGAAAATAAGTGGCCTGTATTAGATGCCTGCACAGAGATGCCAGAATTGGAACGTCGGCATGTGGTATCTTTTAAGTGCAACAATGAAAATTATCAAGACAACATTTTTAACAATATTATTGAAAATTGTTCATCATTTCGTAAGATTCTCCGCATCATTTCATATTTATACCGCATTTTCAATAGGATCCCTTCCAATCCAAATTTGATCGCAAAAAATGTCGTTCAAACTTCTTCAAGCGAGCTTGACGACGTCTTTTGGCGAATCGTAGCTAACATACAAGAGTTTGAATACAAACAAGAAATTGAAATGCTAAAAAAGGGCCAATCTTTAACAGCGAGCCTTCAACGACTGTCACCTTTCATTCAAGAAATGAAAATCGGTAATACAAACTTCTTCATATTGAGAGTGGGTGGACGTCTACAAAATGCTGACATTCCATATGAAGAGAAACACCCAGCAATTCTTCCAAAAACCCACCGGTTCACACAACTGTATATTTCCTTTCTGCATTATACAAATTTACATGTAGGATCCAAAGTTTTACTGAGTATTCTTCAGCAGCGCATATGGGTGGTAAATGCGCGCGAAGTTGTACGAAAAACAGTGCGCAATTGCGTACATTGCTTTCGGTATAAACCCAAACTCATAAGTCAAGTTATGGGAGATTTACCCAAAGATCGCGTAACAGCTCAGATTCCCTTTACTGTATGTGGAGTAGATTTTTGTGGGCCATTTTACACCTCTCTTCGCATACGAGGAAGACCTCCATATAAAACATATGCGGCAATATTTGTATGTTTTTCTTCAAAGGCCACTCACATTGAGCTTGTCTCAGATTTGTCGACGAATTCTTTTTTGCTTTGTCTGAAGCGCTTTGTTTCTCGGCGTGGCACGCCTTATCGTCTATATTGTGACAATGCCACAAACTTTGTGGGTGCGAGCAATAAACTTAAAGAATTTCACGCTAATCACTTTAATCAAGGGGCTCTGGATGCAGTGTTGCACTACAGCAGTGAAATTGGCCTCGAATTTCGCTTCATACCTCCGAGAGCACCACATTTCGGTGGTCTCTGGGAGGCAGCGGTGAAGTCTGCAAAAACGCTTTTAGTAAAAAATATAGGCTACGCAAATTTAACGTACGAAGAGCTTCAATCATTGCTCATAGAAATTGAAGCAATATTAAATTCGCGTCCTATAATTGCGCTCTCGAATGACCCTAATGACGGACCAGCGTTAACGCCAGCGCATTTTTTAATTGGTAAACCGCTCAAGGCTATACCATCCGAGAAAGTTGAGGGTCACAAAAATCTGGCTTCATTAACCTGGTTTCAACAAATTACTTTTCTAAAAAATCAATTTTGGCAACAATGGAGACGCCAATATTTGCAGGAGCTTCAGCAGCGTATGAAGTGGAACAAAATAGAAACAAACGTGAATCTTGGACAGGTCGTGATTGTTCAAGAAGATAATTTGCCACCGCAGCAGTGGCTTCTAGGTCGTATTGTAGGTGTAAGCCCCGGTGCTGATGGGAAGATTAGAGTAGTCGACTTGCAAACAAAAAAAGGCATTATACGGCGCGCAATTCATAAACTCGCTCCTCTGCCTTTTACGGAAAACGCTTGAAAGCTTGAGAAGCTTTCAATGGGGGGAGTATGTTGGGTGAGAGTGTCCATGCCTTTATGCTATTTATTTATGCACCACTGTAATTCAATCCAATGAGAATAGTTGTAACATTTCCAATCAGATTGCACTCAAAACCTGTTTTTAGAGCAATTAAGCATTCTGTGCATACATAAGTATACCTACCGAATTATCATAGAAATATATACGGATACCTACTAAGCACAATGTAATTACTATGTCAGTTCACACAAGACAAATAAAGGAAGAAGACGAGAATTTCAACCGTCTAGTGATTTATTTAGTTTTGCGATCCCCGAACATCCTCTTTGCATCGTATTCGCAAACACTCGCGCGATCTCTCTTCCTGTTGCTTGGTACATGCTTGCATGAATAAGCGTAGAAATCGTTATCTCTGTTGCGTTTAACTAGTGGTGGGAGTGTTATTGAGTTAGGGATGGTACATGCTTGAGAATAATCGCCACAGTAGTTTAAAGAATGTTCGTCGAATCGACGAATAGTCAGGTTTTATAGGTAGTGAGCGAAGGTTAGCTTTCTAGGGTAAATTTTGCCGGCACACAGCGAACGTTATTATAGGGACCAAACAGTTCGGGAAGAACTTAGGTGTCTGTATATGACAAAGACGTGATATACATGTTGGATATAATGTTACCCGTTTAAAAAACCTTCCAGGATATACGCCACATCCCATTTCTTGGCCCGGGGTCCGGAGCAGGTTAAAACAACAACAGGAGAGTAAGGATTAGAGGCCCTAGAATACACCCAAGGTAGGTATGCCCGGTTCTGCGGGCAACAAAATCGTTACCACCACAATCGGGCTGGTACCACACAGTGAGCCAACAATGACAAACGAACTTGAAAATTCCGAACGAGAACCGATTGTGATGGCGGCTGCCAGGGGAATTTATAACGTAATTTGCATTTGGCGGCTGCGAAAGGGTGATTCAAATGAAATAAAATTTAATCGCAAAGTCACTACATATTTTGAATTGTGCTATTAATCAAAAAACCTTAGCGCTCTTTCATTTAACTGTTAATTTTGATTATAATTTTTAACATATATACGAGGTGTGTTCAAAAAGTATCGCGAATTTTGAATTTTCGCTGGTTACGTACTATATTCGAATTTCGAATTTTTTGTGGCGTTATGTTGGTACTCATGTCTCTCACTTATGCCGACAAGCTCGGCCATTTTGAATGTTCAGTTAATTGTTGACAGCTGCTTTGCTTGCACGTGTTTTGGATCGTCTTCGATTTTTACCTATTCAAAAAAATGGATCAAAGAACCTGTATCAAATTTTGTGTGAAAAACGAAATTAAGTGCGCGGATGCATTCCGAATGTTGACTGTGGCATACGGAGAAGCTACCTTGGACCGAAGCAACGTTTATCGGTGGTACAAAATTTTCTCAGAAGGCCGAGAAGATGTGAACGACGAAGAGCGTGCCGGACGCCCGAGCACTTCAACAACAGATGAAAAAATTAATGAAGTGGAGAAAATGGTATTGGCCAATCGTCGAATCACCGTTAGAGAAGTTGCTGAGGACCTTAACATATCGATTGGCTCGTGCCATTCGATTTTTATCAATGATTTGGGCATGAGACGGGTCGCCGCGAAATTCGTACCAAAATTGCTCAATTGTGACCAAAAACAGCATCGCATGAACATTGCTAATGAGATGTTAAACTCTGTCCGTGACGACCCAAATTTGCTCCAGAGGGTCATAACTGGTGACGAATCGTGGGTTTATGGTTATGACGTGGAAACCAAAGCTCAATCATCTCAATGGAAGCTGCCGCACGAACCAAGACCGAAAAAAGCGCGCCAAGTTCGGTCGAATGTGAAAGTTTTGCTGACAGTTTTCTTCGATTGCAGGGGCGTGGTGCATCATGAGTTCTTGCCACAGGGAAGAACGGTCAATTAGGAATATTACCTGCAAGTTATGCGCAATTTGCGCGAAGCAATCCGCCAGAAACGCCCGGTTTTGTGGAAGAACAAAAATTGGCTTTTGCACCACGATAACGCCCCTGCTCACGCATCGTTGCTTGTGCGCGACTTTTTGGCCAAAAACAACACACTAATGATGCCGCAGCCACCGTATTCCCCAGATCTGGCCCCCTGTGACTTTTTCTTGTTCCCTAAACTGAAGAGGCCCATGAAAGGACGACGTTACGCTTCTCTTGACGAGATAAAGACGGCATCGAAGGGGGAGCTGAACAAGATACAAAAAAATGATTTTTTGAAGTGCTTCGAAGATTGGAAAAACCGTTGGCACAAGTGTATAATATCTCATGGGGATTACTTTGAAGGGGACAAAATAGATATTCATGAATAAATAAATAATTTTTGAAAAAACACATAATTCGCGATACTTTTTGAACACACCTCGTATAGCAGAGTTGATTTTGTAAGAAAATCAGTATAAAAATGTTCAGTAACTCTATGCCCAAGTAATTAACATATAAAATGGTTGAAAATGCTAAATTTTGACAGAGCGAAGGAAAATTGTGATATATTTCGTGGTGAATATGAACGTCAGAATTTACCCCAGCTTATTTGTCTTGGTCAAATTTGTACAACTATGAATGTGTAAACATATATGCATGTGGTATTGAAAATCATATTATTTCAAATGAATTTATATGCCAACAAGCTATTAAACGGTTAAATATAATTTAACGGAAAAACTATAATGGCTGAGAAAATACGTAAATTTAAAATTTATTCAGAGAATATTTGCTTTGACACGTGTTTTTTTCAGATGTCAAATTTACCTTTTCATTTGGCACAGCGAAATTGAAAATATATTTCCACCATAGGAAATTTGCTCACGTCATTTTACCTCTGAGTAAAATATTTTCGATTAACACACAGCCTATATATGTACAAGGTGGCGCAAAAGTAAGCTTCCGATGTTCAGCATATCGGTTGTGGCACGTGCAGTGTGTGCTGTTGCACCGTCTTGTTGGAACCACATGTTTTCCAATCCCAATTCATCAAGTTGCGGCAAAAAGAACTCGTTGATCATTGCTTTGTAGCGCTCACCATTCACAGTAACCGTTTGGCCCCGACCGATTATTGGTCAAATAAATAGTCAGCAATATTCCGCGTTCTGGAGCAGTGTAGCGTAACATTGTTTATTAACGTGTATTTCGCATGTGTTTACTACACAAATGTCAAAACAGAACTGACTTCAGGGCCCAATCGCAAACTTTATAGCATTTTCTGATAGGAGGATTACTTTTGCGCAGTAACCGTTTTTCACCGACCCATTATTGGTCAAATAAATAGTCAGCAATATTCCGCGTTCTGGAGCAGTGTAGCGTAACATTGTTTATTAACGTGTATTTCGCATGTGTTTACTACACAAATGCCAAAACAGAACTGACTTTAGGGGCCAATCGCAAAATTTATAGCATTTTCTGATAGGAGGATTACTTTTGCGCTTGTAGTATAGTTAAATCTGTTCTCCGCGGACCATTTCCATCTACTTTCCTTCTTCAGCATTGACGTCAGTGGATGAGCAATTCGCGAGAAATCGGGTACGAATCGGCGATACCAAGACACTACTCCCAGAAACCGTCGTAACTCTCGTATGTTATGTGGTGGGCTTAGCTCTTTGATAGCTGCAACTTTGCCAGCGTCCGTATGTAGTCCCTCTTCACTGACGACGTGACCTAAATATTTCAATGGGGTCTCAGTCCGTTTTCCGACTGTCTACGGCAGCAGTCACGCGTTAGTATACCTTCTTGTCCGCACTGCCCGCAGAATTCCCGTCGCTCGTTGCGGCACCCATAGGCGTAATGTCCGCTCTCTCCGCATCGCCTGCACGCGTTCCGTGGATCAATCTTTCCTTGGTGTGGCTTCCGCGTATTATCTGGCGTACTCACTGGTCGTGCAGTCTCTTGCCTCTGGTGTCCTTCGTTCCTCTCGCCGGCTGGCAAGTACTGATATCGCTCTTCTTGTCGTGGCACAAACGGTCTCTCTGCTGGTCTCAGTGGTTCTTTTTCCGGAGTTATGTTCTCATAGTCCTCAAGCAGACTTACCAGCTCGCTTCGCTTCACGTAAAGATGGTATTCTCGGCGGCAATTACCATAAATCCGGTTGAGCTTCTGTTCACTACTGTAGTTGGCGTGTCTCATGAACCCCTGCAATGATAGCACGAAATATTTAAACGTCTCACCTGGTTGTTGTACACGCTGTCGGATCTCATAATCTAGCCTCTCAAAGTAACGGGAACTCAGAAAGAATTTGAGGAAGTCCTTGAAGAGATTCCACTCCTGCCACTGCCGGTTGTTGTTGAAATACCACACCAAGGCTTTGTCTTTCAGCAGCTCAGGTAGCGCGCGTGAGATGGAATTGCGGCTGACTTCGTAGCTGTCGTTCAGCTCCTCAACCCGTTCAATAAATCCTAGCGAGTCCTTCCCGCCGTCGTACTTCAAGCCACACTTGCGCACTCGGTCCATGATGTTGGCCTGTGATAATGGTTCTTGGGCGACGTGTTTCTGTGTTTGCGCTGCTCCGTGGTGGTCGTGGTTCTCGTGCTCCGTCGTACTGTTGATCGAAGCCGCCCCGCTGGTAACGCCTGTCCGCCGCTATCCTTCGGAGTCACTGGGCTAATCGTGTTGGCTGGCCTTGCATGTTTGAGGCCTAGCTCGGTAAAACGAGCCTCCAGCCTTGAGTCGGTACTTTGTGCTTGTATGAAGCTCGCCAGGCGCTTCCTCAGCTCATCTACCGTTCCGGTGTTCTCCAGGCCGAACTCCGCAGTGTATTTCACCAACTCCTCGCTTTTTAGATGAACTTTCCCATTGCGTGCGTCTTCTTTGTATTTTCTTGCTGTGTTTTTTTTCTGTATTCAAATTACTCTATGATCTTCCGGTAGTCGCTTCTTTATGTCTTAAATTTCTCGTTACCTTTTTAACGTTTCCCGTGTTACTCTGTCTATTCTGCTTCCAGTCCCTGCTCGGGCGCCATTTGTGTCGGATTTTTCCTTGACGCCGGGGTTAAGCTCAGTCCGTCCAGGGTTCCTGTGGGGTAAAGAAAAATCCCTAACGTCTCCTTTTAAAGAGAAACCCCTGTTCAATTCTTTTCATATAAGTATGTTTTATACGCTAATTCAATGCTACTACGAATTAAATATACTTCTATATTTAGGCTACTCCCACAACGGCGAGGATAGGAAAGAAAACACCCCTACCGCGTATGCCTTAACGATACCCTGCTCTACTAAAGATCGCGGAGGTTGAAAACCACCACTAACCTTCCAGACAGGGAAGTTAGGAAAACCCCCACTGTATATAAAATAAAGAGTTCGTGAGCTAGCAAATTCCAGGAACTTCTTTCACCGCTGAACAATGCGTCAGCTGGCTATTATGTCTACCTTACTTCTGGCGAAATTGCCCCCATTTTATACTTGTCCGCACGCAGGCGGACAGTTATTTTACACTAAAAAATCCTAATGCTATGTTTTTCTTTACATTATTTACCGTAGCCCTCATGTATATATAATATCATTTACATTATTTGTATAATGTCTTAACTATTTATGGTGTGCGCCCTTCTACCTGGAATGCCCCCTTCGCCTGTTGTTGTTGTTGTGGTAACGACAAAAACACTCCCCGAAGGTTTTGGGGAGTGTTGTCGAATTAATAGTCCTTGGCCGGATTTGAACCCGGTACGCTCCGGTACTCCCTTGCGGTACTGCCCGACTGTCGTGGTAGCGATTTATGACCAGTGAAACCTTCTAGGTCATGTCACCATTCCTTCCGTAAGGAAAGATAAGGTGGGTAATGAGAGCTGAGAGGCATCATATCCGTAGATCAACCATCGAGTTGTACGTCATTACCTTTGTGCATAATAGTCGCCTCTTACGACGGTATGTCTACCTCGGGCATATTCTAAACCCCTAACCCGCAGGAGTGGCCCCCTTCGCCTCGCTCGTGCCTCTTCGACGTGCGTCTCTATATCGGTTACCAAAGTAGTTGGGGGGGGGGTCGGCTCCTGTTCGGTTGATCCAGGTGGCTGTTGATGATTCTTGGAGCCCTGCGAATCCCCTGCGTCGTTAATGTTGGCTTGTCTCCGTTATCACGTCGTGTCCCCGGAAATATGTCGTTGTTTGGAGTTAGGCTTAAAATATCAGTCCTTTCGGTCGGGGCACGGCCCTCGATAGCCTCACATACGTACCGGTTGGCCGGTGGTGGGTCTGACTCCCCGGGAGTGACATTCTGATTGTAAACTCGTATTCTCATCCTAATACGCCTCGTATACTCTATGTAGCCACGGCCTGGTGCTTCCTTGTCCTCCTGGCGGATTGACATCACGCCCCGCCTCGGTGGAGCCTCGCTGCAGCTCAAATCACTCTCGAAGGATATCGAGATTGGTGTCGCTTTTCGTACCAATTCGTTGTGGTCATTGTAGGAGTAGTCAGACTCTGGCCCCGTTTCGTACTCTGGACTACGTATTGAGTCACCTTCGTCCAGGTGCCCAAGCTCCTCCGTGCACTGGCTGTCTTCATCACTGTCACACACCTCCTCTGTTGGCACTGAGGGAACCATCTCCGGCACTTTCGGCGGTATAGCATTCGATACTTGGAAGCTCAGAATTCAAAATCTTACTAAAGTAGTTCCGTTTCTCTGGTTTAAATAGTGGCAGTAGCTTCATTCCGAATACTCTTATACACACGCCAGTTAAGATCTCCCTGATACTTTTTCCAAACTGTATACGCTTTGTTGATTTTTTCTATCATGTTCGTAAGAGTTTTGTTGAACCACGGGCATGATGGTGTTTTCCTTTGAATGGAACCCATTGGTACATGGGCATTATAAAGACTTAGTATTGCATTATTTAGAAAATTCAGTTTTTCGTTCACCGTCAACAAGCTTCAGCGGTCAGTCCAGCTAACGCCAGATAGGCCAGTGGCCAAGTTATTTAAATTGACAATAGTCAGGGAAAATTGACGGGAGAGAGTAGTCAGGGAAATTTGAAGGAAAAGAGAGAGTGAATTACGCTGGCTATTACGCTGGAATTACAACGGCTACTGTCGACAACGTGTTAAAAAAATCACCCAAACTGCAACATCTATTAGGACTATGCACACACGACAGTAGGATCTTGGGCACTGAATTGGACACCTATACTAATAGATATTACTTTGTACCCCCTCCTTGTACGCGAATTTAGATATGTTCTGCAGTAAATAGCTACCCCTCCACCCTTCTTCTATCATTCCGATATAAAATATAACCATCTATTTAAGAATGTGCATCCTACATGAATGGTGTCTCCGATACACATATAACATCCACAGACGACTTTTCAGAAGTTCTCGTAACTTAATCCATTTTTTCATTATTTAGAAGTGCACGGCATTAAAGCCCACCTGCCGACCGCATAAGATATTCAGAAGTGCAAGACTATTATTGTCATTGCTATTCATATCATTGCCTACCACCCTTAGAACAGCATAAGTTAAAAGCAACTTTAAGAAAACAAAAAAATTATAAATTGGAAAAAAGGCAATAACTGCGACAACAAATACAACAAATACCCAACTAGCGAAACTGCAGCAAGTCATCTTCGCAGCTTACACTTTTGGGCTGTCCGCTGCTATGTCGGTTCGCACGCGTACTCTCCCTCTTATTGTAAATACCAAATTCATGGAAAAACAATACAAAAATAATAAATGTATAATTTAAAACTTTTTGGAAAGATCTGACTAAAAAATCAACTATCCTAATAAGGTTGAAGACACCAATAACAAAACTTATATCGGTGACTTACGTACCAGGCCAAAGAATAGTCAAAAACTTAGGCGAATTATAAAGCAAGACAACGAAATACATGTAAGTTAACAGTACACTTCCCACAGTGCTCTTATGGCAATTATAAACAAATATTCCATTCCTCAAGCCACTGGCATTTCATTAGAGAAACTGATGCAATGCCAAGTGAAATGTTTATAAACAAATACTCCATTTCTAACGCATCGGGTTTCATTGGTTTCCGATGCAATGCTTATGCTAAGTGTCCAGTTATTGTAAACATTACTGTCGGTAACTAACCGCTCGAAAACACATTTTATTATTTTTTAAAAACACCTAACAAAACACCGTAACAAAATTGCTATATCTAGACTTATAAAAAAATTAAATAAAAGAACTGTGCAAAAAAATTAGGCAGATTTGTGTACACGGTGTCCAAAAGTTCAAATACGAAAATAAAGCAAAGGATATGACAGAAGTCGTGACTCAAAGTGAAACATTTTATACTCTGCCAAATATGGAAAACGGTAGATAGCACAAAAGAAATTTGTTATACAAAGAATTATTTGTGAGTGTTAGAAACTTTTCAAACCTGGCCAAACAAAAATAATAGTTAAAATACAACGAGAATTCAAATTAGCAGAGGAAGCAATAACTGCACTGGGAACTAGAGCAGGAGCAGCAAACACGAGGATATAATAGATTCAACCATTATTAGAATTGCATTTACGGAACCAGTAAGCAGTGGACGGAGAAGAACTAGTAAAATAAGGCATTAAAGTAAGATTAATTTTTATGTGTGCTATGTTTAGTGACTAAGAATTCCCGGTTGTACTTACGCTGTTTAAAAATAACACAGGCCGACAAAATGAGACCGATTTTTTTGACCATAAACCAGACCATACTTTCCTAAAGGTTTTCGATGCGCTCAATTCAAATCTGGACGCAGAATTGCTCTATCACGTCAGGATTTTGAGATATCCTAACCTAAATGTGCAAAAAACACCGTTTTTGCCTATTTTTGAGGTTATATATAAACGACAGATTTTTTTTTTTTAAAGCACACATAGCATCTTAAAGAAGAAGTCTTTCTCTTACGAATGGCGTTGAGTTTGCTCAAATATCTTTTTTTTTCGCTAAGATAGAGCAATTTAAAGTTTATAAATTTGCTAATTTTCCTATAGCTGAAAAACCACTGAATTAACGTAGGTATGATGCAGTAGAACACGTACCTCTTTTTCGCTAAGAGCAATTGGCCTTACTTCAAACAATTTACAATCAAATATAATTTTTGGATATTTTATGTAAATAACTATTAAATCTTCATTTTGCAATATTTTAAAAGTAGATATGTCTATTAAATCTGATATAGACATTCGTCCGTGCTCATTTTCGGTTATATTTTTTATTTCGTCAAAATGTAAAATTACAGGATTTAAAATTCCTACTTTTGCCATTGCTATAGTATTAACGAGATTTTGTAATTCTGACATTAAAAATTCATTTCTTCGTTTTATAAGTAATTTAACATGTTCATTCATTCAACCTTCTTATTTTTTCGGTTAATCTATAAATTTCTTTAAAAATTGCCGAGTTTGTTATTGGTATTCTCAGCTAATTCGTTTAATTTATTGTTTACTAGCACCAAATCATCATGGTCTTGATCCTGCTATCCATTTCCATATTGTCCCTAATTCATTAATACCCCTTTTATTTCTTCCATTATTTCTTTGTAGTTGCCCTATTAAATCAGTTTCAAATTCTAAATCTGAAATTTTAATATCTGTTACTTCATACGTTTCTTGTAAATTATTATATCCAATTTTTTTATTGTATAATTTTTTATCTGCCATTAATAGATTTTCAAAATAAGTTAAATTGGTTATATGAAAAATTGTTCCAAAACTGCGGTATAAGGCAACATCACCATCTTCTATTAGTATATAATCCTCCCGTGTATAGTCTACTATGTCTGATATCGCTAGAGCAACTAGTGATAAAATTATTACTGGTATTATCTTAAAATATATAATTAAGATTTTATATTATCTTTGTGCACTATTCTGTTTCTTTGATTAATTTTAATCCTATTGCCTGAATCCTCCCTTACTATCTGTTTCTTATACCTAGGTCTTAGTTTATTTCTCTCTCCTATTATTTTCTCGTATATAACATCGCCACATATATAAGGTTTCATTTTCCTGTTTTTTTTTTGTCTATCCAACATCTTTTCTTGCTAATAGTAATTTTGGTGGCACAGTATCATGTTTAACCTTATTGAAAAGTACCTCAAAAGGTTTATTTTCAATTACGGAGTGTATTGTTTTATTATATTGATGAACCGCTCTATATATCGATTCAGAAAAACTGATCAAATCATATTCTTGCTTCATACATCTTGCAATCTCAATTATCGTTGAATGAACTTTTTCAACCTGCCCATTTGTTGTACTGTGATTTGAGTTACAAAAATATACCTCGATATGAAGTCTCTGCATCAAAGTTTTAAATTGCACAGTAGTAAATCCTGGTTGATTATCTAGTGTTATCATCTTTACATTAGGAAAACCCTGTAATATCTCTAATACTTTATCTTCCAAATTAATATTATCCTCAATTTGTTTAATTACCAAAAACTTAGAATATGCGTCAATGCATGTTATAAATTTCAAAGATTGACCATAAAATATATCCATATGAACCTGTATTCCTTCTTCGCTAGGTATAGGAGCCTCCCCTATCGGTATTTTGTTCGGGTGTCTGTCATATTTATTTCTATTACAAATATCGCAGTTTCCAATATATTCTCTGAATTGCTTGTGCATTTCAGGCCAATAGTACATCGTACAAATTTGTTTTATATTTTCCTCAAAACTCCTGTGTGCTCTGTTATGTGTTTGTTCTATTATCGCACCTTGGTCCTCCCTATTTGTTACATCCATAGGAAAATTTCTAGCATACAAAAATTTATTTGTAAACGTTTCTCTTAATTTAGTTTTAATCGCATAAAGATCCTTTGGTGTACAGTGAATTGCAGTCACAAGATTTGGTTGTATAAATTCTTTTAGAATTGTTATTAAATTTTCCACCGTATCATATTCAATAAGGTGTCTTGTCCTACCAAAGTTTACCACTGACTCATGTATGGTAAAACGTCCTTTACTCAGCAATATCTGCTGTTTAAACTGATTCAAATGTTTTTTTGTTTCCGGAATTTCCACACTATCTGAGCTATACCTAGCGAAGAAGGAATACAGGTTCATATGGATATATTTTATGGTCAATGTTTAAAATTTATAACATGCATTGACGCATATTCAAAGTTTTTGGTAATTAAACAAATTGAGGATAATATTAATTTGGAAGATAAAGTATTAGAGATATTACAGGGTTTTCCTAATGTAAAGATGATAACACTAGATAACGAACCAGGATTTACTACTGTGCAATTTAAAACTTTGAAGCAGAGACTTCATATTGAGGTATATTTTTGTAACTCAAATCACAGTACAAGAAATGGACAGGTTGAAAGAGTTAATTCAGCGATAATTGAGATTGCAAGATGTATGAAGCAAGAATATGATTTGATCAGTTTTTCTGAATCGATATATAGAGCGGTTCATCAATATAATAAAACAATACACGCCGTAATTGAAAATAAACCTTTTGAGGTACTTTACAATAAGGTTGAACATGATTACTGTGCCGCCAAAATTACTATTAGCGCAAGAAAAGATGTTAGATAGACAAAACAAAAACAGGAAAACGAAAACTTATTCATGTGGCGAGGTTATATACGAGAAAATAATAGGAGAGAGAAATAAACTAAGACCTAGGTATAAGAAACAGATAGTAAGGGAGGATTTAGGCAATAGGATTAAAATTAATCAAAGAAACAGAATAGTGCACAAAGATAATATAAAATCTTAATTATATATTTTAAGATGATACCAGTAATAATTTTATCACTAGTTGCTCTAGCGATATCAGACATAGTAGACTATACACGGGATTATATACTAATAGAAGATGGTGATGTTGCCTTATACCGCAGTTTTGGAACAATTTTTCATATAACCAATTTAACTTATTTTGAAAATCTATTAATGGCAGATAAAAAATTATACAATAAAAAATTTGGACATAATAATTTACAAGAAACGTATGAAGTAACAGATATTAAAATTTCAGATTTAGAATTTGAAACTGATTTAGTAGAAACTTTATTGGGGCAACTACAAAGAAATAATGGAAGAAATAAAAGGGGTATTAATGAATTAGGGACAATATGGAAATGGATAGCAGGATCACCAGACCATGATGATTTAGTGCTAGTAAATAATAAATTAAACGAATTAGCTGAGAATAACAATAACAAACTCGGAAATTTTTAAAGAAATTTATAGATTAACCGAAAAAATAAGAAGGTTGAATGGGAATGAACATGCTAAATTACTTATAAAACGAAGAAATGAATTTTTAATGCCAGAATTACAAAATCTCGTTAATACTATAGCAATGGCAAAAGTAGGAATTTTAAATCGTGTAATTTTACATTTTGACGAAATAAAAAATATAACCGAAAATGAGCACGGACGAATGTCTATATCAGATTTAATAGACATATCTACTTTTAAAATCTTGCAAAATGAAGATTTAATAGTTATTTACATAAAATATCCAAAAATTATATTTGATTGTAAATTGTTTGAAGTAAGGCCCATTGCTCAAATAGATGATAAGCTATTAATTGCAAGAGAAATGGCAAAATGTAAAAATAAATACGTAAATGTTGAAAATTGTAAAAAAGAATTAATAAACACATATTGTAAAATTAATGATACAAATAGTTGTTTGTCAGATATTTTAAATGGAAATAAAGCTAAATGTAAAAAAATTAAAGAAAATAAGTAAATAGATGAAATAAAACAAGGTGCTATATTAGTCTCAGGGAAGCATGTTATTGATAATCAGAAAGTAGATGGAATTTACTTAGTTACATTTGAAAATCAAACAAATGTTGACAATGTTACATACGAAAATATAGATTCAAGAATTTGGCAGTATGTCAGGAATAGTAAAGTAAAAATTTTTGAAATTGAAGATTACATTGAGTCAAAAGACTACAATTTAAAATTTGAAAACATTAATCTGATCAACCATGTAAAAAATGAAATACAATCACACCTTGTATATTGGATTGTTATTGTATTAGCATGTATTATAATTATAATATATATATTTTTTTAGATTAAAAAAATGGTTGAGAGATGGGAAATAAATAGACAGTTAATAAATCAAGAAGAAATTTTTAATGAGTTAACTGTTAAAATTAATAAACTTACAAACAAAATTACAGAATCGTTACGATTCTCTTAAAGAAAGGGGGGAGTTAACAGTACACTTCCCACAGTGCTCTTATGGCAATTATAAACAAATATTCCATTTCTCAAGCCACTGGCATTTCATTAGAGAAACTGATGCAATGCCAAGTGAAATGTTTATAAACAAATACTCCATTTCTAAGGCATCGGGTTTCATTGGTTTCCGATGCAATGCTTATGCGACGTGTCCAGTTATTGTAAACATTAAAGTAAGTTAGGCTTCAAATTCAATAAGCTAAAATTAAGTTATAAATAAAAGTAATTGAAATGAATAAAGGCAGTTTCAGTTTGGTGTAAACGTTACTGTCGGTAACTAACCACTCGAAAACACATTTTATTATTTTTTAAAAACACCTCCTAAAACAGGAGGCTGTTAATTTGTACACAAAGCATCACGGGAAATTTTTACAAAAACAAAAGGCAAGATCGATAAAGAAGAACATAAGCAAAGATGAAAACAATGTATGGAAACAAAAAAAGGAGTATTAGGAACGAGAAAATACAAACATGAAATAGACGCCAAAAACAAGAAAGCCACAACAACGCTGGCTCAGCACCTGATTGTATTGTTATTATTGTTATTATTAATTTTATTTAAAGTCGACATACAATAACGGTCGACTAACACAAAATACAAAGTTAAATGACTTAGAAATGTACGCAAAATAAAATTAAATAAAAATTAACAATTACATCAAACGTACAATAAATAATAAAAATAGTTATTTTAAAATATCAGGTCAGACATGAAAGTATTGCTTTGTGTAAGCCAGAAAACGAACATTCGACACTAATACAATTGTACAAGTCATTATAGTACGAGCACCAAACACGCAAAGGATCACTTTTGAGGAAATTTAGACGACAAACGGCTAAATGAAAAGGCACGTAGTGTCTCGACACCCTAGCCGGAACTACAAAATTTAGTCGGCTTAGCAACTCACAGGAGTCAACTTCACCGAGAATCAGCTTATGTAGGAACATTACCCCCATCAATATTCTGCGATTTTCCAGAGTTGGCAAATCAATAAGAAGAAGCCTACTTCTATAAGAAGGAAGACGAAGATTAGAGTCCCAATTAAAGGCGTGTAGAGCAAATATCAAAAATTGTTTCTGCACTGACTCAATACGCTTAATATGAGTAATACAGGGTGGCGCAAAAGTAATCCTCCTATCAGAAAATGCTATAAATTTTGCGATTGGCCCCTAAAGTCAGTTCTGTTTTGACATTTGTGTAGTAAACACATGCGAAATACACGTTAATAAACAATGTTACGCTACACTGCTCCAGAACGCGGAATATTGCTGACTATTTATTTGACCAATAATGGGTCGGTGAAAAACGGTTACTGCGCAAAAGTAATCCTCCTATCAGAAAATGCTATAAAGTTTGCGATTGGGCCCTAAAGTCAGTTCTGTTTTGACATTTGTGTAGTAAACACATGCGAAATACACGTTAATAAACAATGTTACGCTACACTGCTCCAGAACGCGGAATATTGCTGACTATTTATTTGACCAATAATCGGTCGGGGCCAAACGGTTACTGTGAATGGTGAGCGCTACAGGGCAATGATCAACGAGTTCTTTTTGCCGCAACTTGATGAATTGGGATTGGAAAACATGTGGTTCCAACAAGACGGTGCAACAGCACACACTGCACGTGCCACAGTCGATATGCTGAACATCGGAAGCTTACTTTTGCGCCACCTTGTATATCCTGGACTCCACACACACGAGCAATACTCAAGTATTGGCCGGACTAACGAAGTGTAAAGAATCTTGGTGAGATAGGGATCATTAAACTCCTTAGCCCAGCGTGGATATATTTAAATTAAAGCTAAGCTTCGAGTCAAATAGAACACCTAAATCGTTAACCGTAGATATACGCTCCATAGGAGTGCCATAAAGTACGTAAGATGATATATCAGGCTTCACCCGGTGAAATGTCATAAACTTACATTTAGAGCAGTTTAAAACTAAAGAATTTATTGTGCACCAACGGTGAAATGAATCTAAATCAACCTGAAGTAAATTTAAACGAGGTAAGTCCAAAGGCAAATACGAATAACAAATTTTTACATCATCCGCATACATAAGAGCTCGAGAATGAATCAAAATCTGTGGCAAGTCATTTAAGAAAAGAGTGAAAAGCAGTGGGCCTAAATGACTGCCTTGAGGCACGCCGGAGGTAACATTAATTGATTTAGAAATAATATTTTTATACAGCACCTTTTGAGTTCTATTAGAAAGATAACTTGAGAGCCATGAAACCAAGTTCGACGGAAACCCCAGTAAATCGAGCTTCTGAATCAGAAGTTCGTGATTCACTGAATCAAAGGCTTTACTGAAATCAGTATTGTTTTATTGTTTTATTGTGCGGCACATACCGCTATCATTAATAAATATTTAATTAACATTAAAATTAAACAGATCACGTAATATTTACAAGGCAACTTAGAGTTAATAAATGGATCGTATCGCATATGGGTATAGTTTCTCTTATTACTACTACAAACAAACAATTTACAAAATCTACAATCTTTTAAAGCTACTCTAATTTAATATTTTACTCTTATTCGTAGGATAAATCATACAATAGCTAGAACTAAAATAGGCGTTCGTTTCTGTGGTTTTCAAAAAGAAAAAAAACAAAAATTGTTATTTTCTTTTCGATTCCGTTTTGAATTTTTTTGTTTTGTAATAAGTGTTCATTTACATACACAATGTCCTATTTAATAATATTCAATTAAAGCCTGCTTCATAGCATGTTTTTTTTTTTTCATTCAATTAAATACAATTTTTGCGCTTCTTAATTTTCCGCAATTATTTAAATTAATCAGTCCAAACCAAATCAAATATAAACGAACATTCATGCATGGCATATGTAAGAATACTCTGCATTAATCCATACTACTATGTGTGTACATTTTTATGACCTGCTGATCAGTAGGGAATAACAATTTTTAAAATAGTTAAATGAAAAATATTTCTGAAAGCTTATGCTTTTAATTTGTTCAAAATGAATTTATCACTTAGTTTCGGCAATAGTATTCTCTTTGTAAAATTTTTACAAATGACACGCTGACACTGAATTAGCATTCTGCTCATCGCACAGATATGCCATTTATGGTGATAACATTTCCGGTTGTCGGTTCTGGTTCGTAGACCTCATCGTTGTTGCGCATCTCATATGGCGCATCGTAGAATTGTTCGGCAGGTATTTGATCGTAGATGTTTTTTTTCAATTAAATTCCAAACATTCAAATAATTCAAATCTTTAACATTCAAATAATATGCGTAAACCTCTCCTAATCCTCATGTGTCTCTGTTTGTGTTTGTGTATATGTTTCTTGTATACAGATGGAATGCTGATCCTCCTTAGGTTTTAATTGTTGAAGGTGCGCGAGTCCTCGACAGCCAATTCATATGACGCTTGATCCGTTTCCACCGGCATAACAATCGCTCGTTTATCGCGCATGCTGAGTTGTGACATTAAGGGCAATTTGTTGTTATTATTGTATCTATGGTATGTCTCATCGGCGAAAGTGTTGCAGTTGTTGTCACTTTCTGAGTTGGCCTTCTTTCCACGCACCGCTACAAATTTATTACTAAAATCGACAAAACGCTGAGCTTTGCTACGACGGTTCGGTGACATCACTGTATAAATCGTTGTAAATTTTCTCTGAAATCAATTAAAAAACAATAAAAAAAGTCACTCGCTCAAACAAAAATTAAAATAAATATATGTATTAGGTACGTTGAGACCAAAAATTTTACGTTGTTGGAATGCATTAGATTCCAATCAACTCAGAGACAGGCAGTCCAAAGGTTGAAAAGCATTCGTTTCCAATCCTTCATTACTCGATAAAATGTGCGTGCATATTTTCGAAAGCGGTGTTCCCGGTTCATCAATCTGTTTCAGGCTAAATTATCAAGTATTGCATTACGTAAAGTAGCAAAGGAACATTCAATACTGATACAGCTGTACAAGTCATTGTAGTATGAGCACCAGATGCGCAGAGGGTCATTTTTAACAAAGTTCAGACGACAAATTGGCAAATGAAAGGGAACATAATGTCGGGACGATCTAGCAGGCACCGCGAAATTCAATCGACCAAGAAGATCGGAAGAATCTATCTCACCTATTATCAACTTGTGGAGGAACATTACCCCAAGTAATATTCTTCGATTTTCCAGAGACGGTAAGCGAATAAGAAGAAGCCTACTTCTGTAGGGTGGAAGGTGACGATTAGAATCCCAATTAAGGCCGCGAAGCGCAAAGATTAAAAATTGCTTTTGAACTGACTCAATTCGGTTTATATGAACTTGATATACAGGGCACCACACACATGAGCAGTATTCAAGAATTGGACGAACCAACGATGTGTAAAGGACCTTAGTAAGATACGGGTCATCAAACTCTTTAGCCCACCTTTTGACAAATCCAAGTATACCCATTGCCTTGTTAGCAATAGACGAGATATGCATATTAAAACTCAGTTTCGGATCGAAAAGAACCCCTAAATCGTTTACAGTAGAGATACGCTCCAAAGGGGTACTATTTAGCATATAAGGTGTTAGAACAGGCTTCACTCGGTGAAATGTCATTTGTTTACATTTAGAGAAATTTAAGTCAAGTAAATTACTTGCACACCATAATTGGAAAGAGTCCAAATCAGCCTGAAGTAGATTCAAGGAGGCCGTGTCATTCTGACAGTATGTGTAGCATAGCTTAACGTCATCCGCGTACATCAGGGTTCTGGAATGTTGGATAATCTGAGGTAAGTCATTTATAAACAGAGAAAAAAGCAGTGGACCCAAATGGCTACCCTGCGGCACCCCAGAGGATACCTCAATCGACGTTGAAAATTTATATTTGAAGAGAACTTGTTGAGTCCTGTTTGAAAGATAGCTTGCCAGCCATGTTAAAAGTCGAAATGGAAAACCCATCAAGTCTAGTTTATGAATAAGGAGCTCATGATTGACAGAGTCAAATGCCTTACTGAAGTCAGTATAGATGACATCCGTTTGCTTTTTCTCCATAAATCCATCTATTATTAGGGAAGTAAATACAAGTAAGTTGGTGGTGGATGACCTTTGACGTATAAAACCATGTTGAGAAGAAGATAATAATGAGGTGCACTGGTATTGAAGTTGGTTTGTTATAATCTGTTCAAACGTCTTAGGAATAGCTGAAAGCTTTGCAATGCCCCTGTAATTTTCAATATTTGACCTACTACCTTTCTTATGCAAGGGTATAATAAAAGATGATTTCCATAGTGATGGAAAAGACGCAGACCCGAGAGATAATTCAAATAGTTTTGAGATCGGACCAGATAAGTTTGCAGCACAATACTTAAGTACACAGCTGGGAACACCATCAGGACCCGGAGAAAAATTCGGCTTCAATGCTTGAAGAGTCTGTAAAACAATACCCTTATCAATGATGGGATTGAGAACGCAATTCGAACTTTGCAGGTGATACGGATAAGTACTATTTTGAAAACATTTTGATGAATAAGTCGACTTAAAGAATTCCGAAAAAAGTTCTGCAATATCACCATCAGTAGTGGCACTTTTCCTTTTGTAAATAAATGAAGAGGGGTAACCAGATGTTTTTCGTTTTGAATTCACAAAGCTGTAAAATCTTTTCGGGTTATGGAAAAACTGAGTTCTACAGAGAGCCAAGTAATCCTGATAGCACCGTTGATTGAGAAAATTGAAATTAGAGCGAGCAATTAAATATTTCGAGAAGTCGATAGATAACCCAGATTTCTTAAATCGCTTATAAAGCCTAGATCTAATGTTGTTAAGTCTGACAAGTTGCTTCGAGAACCACGGAGGCCTACTCTTGCCAGCGTTAACATAACGAAAAGGAACGCAACTATCAAAAAAGCTATCGAGCACGCTGTAAAATATCGAAACGGCAGAGTCAACGTCATTACAGGCGAAAATATCTGACCAGTCATGGTAAGCCATCAATTCGTTTAACTTAATGAAGTCCGCTTTATAGAAGCATCTAGACCGAGTTCGTTCTATAACTTTAGTTGGACGGGGTTTGATGACATCAAGCGCCACCTCCAGCGTAGGGTGTAGAGGGTCTTCAGGAAGTGATAAAGGTGGAATTTGCTTGAGGGCAGTACCCACCGAAGCATCCACAAACACTAAATCAAGCATTTTGTTTTTACTATTTGGTACATTATTGATCTGTAACAGAGATGTATCCAGCAAGCAATCAAGAAAATCATGCTGACTAGTAGGTGTCAGATGGCTCGAACCACTAATATTAGCCCAACTCACTGAAGGCAAATTGAAATCACCAACAACAACTAGACGATCATTATCTCGCACCTGAGAATACAAATTACAAATAGCCGTGCTATGACTAGCATAAACATGAACATCTGATCGAGGCGGTATATATAAACAACAAACGAATACATTAAAGGTACCAAGAGAGAGTCTTATTGCTATAAATTCAATATTAGTATCATTGTTCAATAATATCAACTCAGATGATAGACTTGAGTCCACGGCAATGAGAACGCCTCCAGCCCTGGAGTTTCGGTCCCGCCGGTAAACAACATATTTACTTGAGAAAACCTCAGAATTCAAATTATCTGGCTTTAACCAGGTCTCCGTAAAAGCTATTACGTGTGCAGTAAAAGTGAAACTATTAAGATAGAAAGGAACCAATTTAGATCGTAAACCACGAACATTTTGATAATTAACGACAAGAAGGGAAGAGTCAAAAATTACTTTTGAACTGCCCATGCAGTGTCGATCATTCAGTTTTTTGAACTATCTAAATCTATTACAGGTGTCTTTTTTTTAAACAAATGAACTACGGAATGCTCCGGCCAAAAATCAGGCGAAAGTACCGTATCAAAGAAGGCATCGGGAACTGATATTTTAAATGATGAAATATCTCTTTCATAACTAAAATTAAATTTATAAACATTGATACTTCTGCTGGGTACAATACTAAGTTTAGAGCAGACATAGTTCATAATGTCGCTCTCAACCAACGATGAATGAAGCCTTGTTACGAAAATGGCCCTACGAGGTGGTACGGCAGTCACTTGCCTGGGGGGATCAGATTGCCCGTCTGAAGCAGACCTCGACTGAGCCATCGTAGGACGGGTGACAGCTGAAACGTTAGTTGTTATAGGAATGGTACCAGTGACAGTAGTGGCAACCGAGGCTGGCAAAGTCACTGTAACCGAGGTAGAAAGAGGAGGCAAGCCGGCTAGGACACTAGTTGTTTTGGTTGTTTTGGGAATGGTACCAGTCACCGTTGTAACAACAGAGGCTGGCACAGTCACTGTAACCGAAGTTAACGGAGTCTCTGACACAGGTGTTGGTGATGGTGTAACCGCTGAGGCTAAAGAAAATAACATAGGCGAATTGGAAGCGGAAGCAACCGCAGTGCCACTGTTTGTCGACGTAGCTCCAACCTGCTCTGGAAACAAAAATGCCGGCCTATTACTCTGAAGACCAGAGGAAGCGCCGGAGGACCCATTCACTATATCATTAGTGGCCTCCTTGGCTGGAGTGTTTATATCTGGGGCAGGCGTCTGAGCACAACCCTGAGGCAGACCAGGAAACAAATTAAGATGATCATTATTATTGTTATTATTATTGTTGTTCGGTACGCATTTCTTCCGTTTAGGCGAGTCAGAAAGAATTCTCAATTTTTTGAAGCGGGTGTCCAATGCCTTGAATCTTTCATGAAGATCACGGAAGCCCAAAAAGATGTTATTGAATTCTTTTTGAGTTTGTCTCATGAAGGCGCGCATTTCGTTTTCAACAACGCGGCAATCATGGCAACTCCAAGTGAGTCCGACTTTGCTGGATATTAAATCCACGACCCGCCCCCCTAGATTTGTGAATCCAGCACAGGACACGTGAGCCATATTATCGCAAAGCCAACAACAAACATAAACTTCGGCTTGTGATATCTTCTTTTGGCTTGGACACTTTTTGAAACAACAATTCAACATAGTGAAACGAGTAGAAAAATAATCTACTAAACACACAAGTATAAAGCTTAAAAGAATGAAAATAATTAAATTCACAACAGCAATAAAATATGCAAGGGTTGCAAGCGTAGCTGCAAATGCAATCTTTGGTTTAAAATAGGTTTATACTAGAGCCCTTACTCGGATTACTAACTGCGAGTTATTTTGGAGCACTGAACAACTGGAGAACAGCTGAGTGTTAAACAGCGAAGCAGTGGGCACAAAAGAAACAAACAAAGCGCGCAAATGACTTGCAATTAGCAAATACCAACAACTTAATGCGTTGAATTATTGTTGTTATGAAAAACAGACAGATTGAACACCGCACGAAAATGCACAATAATACATAAACTTCACTGTATTATCAATTATACACTTCAGTATTATCTATTATACACTTAAGTCTTATTTTACTTCACTTTTCTAGAATTATAAAGCTATATTACAAAAGAAAATAATCAAAAACTTTAAGAGCGATCAAAAACACGTCAACAAGCTATAAAGGTTAAATGATAAAGTAAAATTTAATGCAAAAAATGCGAAATTTATGTACAGACTATTTGCTTTCGCTTGTGCTTTTTTCAGCTGTCAAATTTTTTTTTGGCACAACTAAATGGAAAATATTTTTACACCAAATTAAGAAAATTGTTCACCCTATTTTTCCTTTGAGTAAAATGTTTCCGACTAGCTCACGGCCTAAATCACATCCGTTTGCCTTTTTGCCAAAAAACCATCCCGAACTAAAGAAGTAAACTCAAGTAAGTTAGTGGTGGTTGATCTACTTCTCACAAAACCATGCTGACAGGGTGATAATATGGAGATACACGAATGTTGTAGTTGACTGGTAATTATTTGTTCAAAAGTTTTGGGAATAGCTGAAAGCTTAGCAATTCCTCTATAGTTCTCAATGTTAGATCTACTACCTTTTTTGTGTAGCGGTATAATAAATGACTGTTTCCAGATTGACGGGAAAGACGCCGATTGCAAAGATAAATTGAACAATTTAAGGATCGGTTCTGTCAGATTCAAGGCACAGAACTTAAGCACACAACCAGGAATACCGTCAAGCCCTGGGGGAAAAATCGGTTTCAGAGCTAGGAGACTCTGGACAACAGTGGTACTGTCAATGACTGGATTATTAATACAGTTAGAACTAATTATTTTATACGGATAACTACCGGCTTGAGTACAGGTCGAATAGGTAGATTTAAAAAAGTCCGCAATATCATGGTCATGGCTAGCATTCTTACCTCCCAAAGACAAAGAAGACGGAAATCCCGAAGATTTTCGTTTTGAATTAACAAAACCATAACATTTTTTTGGATTATTAAAAAATTCCATTTTGCATCTAGTTAAATAGGACCTGTAGCAATTTTGGCTCAGGAACTGGAAATTGGACCGGGCAACTAAATATTTAGAAAAATCAACAGAAGAACCAGATCTTTTGAAACGCTTATAGAGCTTAGATTTAATGTTATTAAGGTTAGCAAGTTGTCTTCTGAACCAAGTTGGCTTACTACTATTAGCCCTAATAAAATGCACAGGAACGCAGAGATTAATGAAGCCATTAAGATAACTATAAAAAATAGATGTGGCAGCCTCAACATCGTTACATGCATAAAGATCTGACCAATCATGGGTAGCCATCAGTTGGTTGAGCAAGTCAAAGTTCGCCTTTTTAAAACATCTCGAACGAGAACGAGAGCTCGATTCCAAAAAATTAATCGTAGGCAGCAAGTTATCCACTGCAAACTCAAGTGTGGGGTGCAAGGGATCTTCAGGCAGGGATAAGGAAGAGATTCGACTGAGACCAACACCCATTGAATTGTCAACAAAAGCTAAATCCAGCAACTTATTTTTAGCGTTTACCACATTATTGATCTGAACCAGAGGCAGATCTATAAGGGAGACAACAAAATCATGCTGAATGACGGGAGTCAAAAAGTTAGAATCATCGTTAATTATCCAGCTAACGAATGGCAGATTAAAGTCGCCAAGAACTACTAAGCGATCATTATCACGCAAACGTGAGTGCAGATTTTGTATAGCTACGGTATGACAATCATAAACTTGTATATCTGACCGAGGCGGTATATACGAACAGGATATGTATAAACAAAAATTGGGAAACAAGAGCTTTACGGCAATAAATTCAATTTCAAGTGTATTGTCAAATTCCAACAACTCAGTAGAAATACTAGACGACACAGCGATTAGGACGCCGCCTGCTCTGGACTGACGATCACACCGAAAAACGACGTAGTAATTTGAAAATAACTCCGAATTTAAATTATCTGGCTTAAGCCAAGTCTCTGTAAACGCAATCACTTGCGCTGTAAAACCAAAGCTGTTGAGATAAAAAGCGTTCAATTAAGAGTGTAAACCGCGCACATTCTGATAGTGAATGGTTACTTTTGAATCGTAATGGCAGGGTTGGTAACCAAGTTTTTTGAACCAGTGCGTACGGGGGGCTCATTATTCGACTTTGTCGTGTACAAACGTACCACCGAATGTATAGGCCAAAAAGATTTATCAAGAACCCTAGCAAAATACTCGTCAGGAACTGATACTTTAAATGAAGAAAAATCCCTTTCATGCCTATACACAAATTTATGTACACTTATATTAATAAAACTAGTAAGACTAAGCTTAACTAAAATATAATTGACAATATCAGGCCCCGTTAAAGTTGGATGCAACCTTGAAACAAAAATTGCCCGGCGAGGCGGCACGGCAGTCACCAACCTGGGATCGACCGGATTCAAATCAGTAACACCCGAATTTTCAGCAACATCAACATTGTTAGCAGGATCAGCGTCGGTGTTATTACCATGAACAATATTATGGTCATCAACAGCAATAGAGCTAACAGACGTATTTGTGCTGTCAAGGTGGCTAGCAGCAGTAATATTACTATTATTCTGGTGATTAAGATTGCCAACAGCAGATACGGCGACCGAACCAGTGTTCATGGAAGTGCTAGCGCCGGCAATATCAGAGCTTATAGCACTGTGTACGTCAGCAGAGCTACCAGCAGCATTAATCTGGTTTCGGTCATTACCAGTAGAGACAAGGCCAGAGCTCTTGGCAATGTTGACGTCAGCAGAGTTCAGTTTATCAGCTTTAGTTTTATTTATATTTATATTACTTTTGTTTTTATTAGCTCTGCCTTTACTTGCATTTTTCCTTTTGCTAACAATACCACGCAGCTCGATGACTTCCGAAGAAAAAGTGGCAAGTGCACCCGCAACCCCTTGTAAGCTCAGAGCGCACAAGTTCCAGTTCGCCTAATAACCGGTTTTTATCGGCTTGCAGAGAGTGTATACACTCAACTGCTTTTGTTTGCTCTGATCGCATAATTTTCAGTTCGGCGAGAATAGATAATAATATGTGATGTTGTTCAACTTTTCCATCCCTGTTCACACTATTTAGTTGCTGTTTGTGCTGCTGTTGTTGTTGTTGTTGTTCAGCGACAGCATTTGGCGAACAATCGTCACTGTGAGCGACAGCACACAACAACACACTGCAGGTGAAAAACCTCTTTACACTTGTCACATAGCACACTGCTGTGAGCGCGCTCCACTCTGTGACCACAAAAGCACGGCATATTGTTAGTGTAGATTAAAGAAATAATAAAGAAGTAAATATTTGTCAAAACTGCTAAACTGACAATAGCACAAATTATTAAATATTTCTTTTGCACAAATTATTTATATTGTTTGTACTTGCACTAAACAGGCTGTCTTCTATTTATAATTATAATATCGTTGGAGATATGTTTGTTTATTTAAGTTGCACAAAAGATTTATATTGTTATAATAGAGTTTTATTATATTATTCTCAAAAAGAGCAATAAAACAGAGCGACAAACACGTCCGTGTTAGAAGTCGAAAACTGTCAACAATCACACAGCTGATGTCGGGACTACACGAATTTTGGATATTGAGAGAAGCGAAGAATGACATTTAAAACTCTCCTCATACAACAGCAGCTGATCAATGTTATGAAAACAAATAAATAAATAAAAGAAGATGCAGAATATCGTCAACATAGAGTTTAACCTGATAACTAGCATTAAAAAATTTTACATGACAGGCAAAAAAACTATTTGAAATTTTATTGAACACATACGCAAAGTCATCATCGTAAGATTGAATTATGATGTAATTGTTTATTAATTAACAAAATTTGTGTGAGTTAAGTACTTGATATATAATTTATGTTGTTAGTACATATTGTTTGTAATAAATATAGACTTCCCTGAGGATTTAGCAAAGCATAGGGAGGAAAAGTAAAAGCGTGCTTTTCTTTCAACTTTATCGGCCGAAAAGTTACATAGTACAGGCGACAAGGATTTAACACAGAAATAATTAAAGCAAAAACAAAAAATTGCACTTTAAATGGCTGCAGAAAAGTATGCTTTGTATATTTTTGGATTATTTTTTTACCCTTTCATGTCCAGTAGTACAGGGTGTTTTTTTTACGGGTTTGTTTTTCGAATAGAGATAAAACTGGCATTTTGTGGTCAAATCTGGCAACTCTAATGTCATTTATGTTCAGTTTGGTTTGCCATTTCATCATGAACAGGTTGACAAAAGAACAACGCTTGCAAATCGTGCAAATTTATTTCGAAAATAATGGTTCAGTTCGCGAAGTTTACCGTGAGCTCCGTCCATTTTATGGTCGACATAATCGTCCATCAGAGCAATTAATTCGGTTAACCATGGATCGTTTTCGCACTACGTTTACTCTATGTGATAATACGCATCCGCAGAGACGTCGAACAGTGCGCACCGAAGAAACAATTGCCGCTGTAGAGCAAAGTGTTGAAGAGGACCCGAATGAATCGATTCGCCACCGTGCACAGCAATTGGAGCTTTGTCCATCAACTTTATGGAAGATTTTGCGCAAAGATCTTGGCTTGCGACCTTACAAGATCCAGCTTGTGCAAGAATTAAAGCCGCGAGACCATGCAATGCGTCGTGATTTTGGTGTATGGGCCGAAAATGAGATTGATTTCGATGCTGATTTTCATCGCAAAATTTTGTTCAGTGATGAGGCTCATTTTTGGTTGAATGGCTACGTCAACAAGCAAAATTGCCGCATTTGGAGTGAAGAGAATCCACATGAGACCCTTGAAACGCCATTACATCCACAAAAACTGACTGTTTGGTGTGCTCTATGGGCTGGTGGAGTCATTGGGCCATACTTCTTCCGCAATAATGCTGGAGAGGCAGCTACCGTTAATGGAGACCGGTATAGAGCCATGATAACCGACTATTTTGTTCCCGAATTGGATGGCATGAATGTGGATGAGTTGTGGTTCCAACAAGACGGCGCTACATGCCACACAGCGCACGTCACAATCGATTTATTGAAGGAAACATTCGATGAGCGCATAATTTCGCGGAATGGACCTGTCAATTGGCCACCAAGGTCGTGTGATTTGACACCATTGGATTATTTTCTTTGGGGATATGTGAAGTCGCTCGTCTACACCAACAAACCAGAAACGTTAGGGGAATTGGAAGCCAACATTCGTGGCGTTATTGCCGACATACGGCCCCATATGCTCGAAAAAGTGGTTGAAAATTGGACCTGTAGAATTGGCTTTATTCGAGCCAGCCGCGGCGTCCACATGCCCGAAATCATATTTAAACATTAATGGCATAAAATTATTCTTCCAATAAAGCCAAATTGATGGACCTTAAAACGATTTTCTTGTATTTTATTTCAATTCGAAGTTCTATACCCCTAAAAAAAACACCCTTTAGAAGAGTTAGATAAACCAAAAAGTCGATTTTCTATCTTCTTCGCCTGGACTCACAACTCAACCAACAATAATAGAAAAAAAATTGGCCCAAACATTGAATAAAAAAGTTGAGTCAGTGCAAAAAAACAAACAAACTATTTTTTTGTAACTTTAATTGTAAATAACTTTTGGAAAAGTAACTTTGTTAAGTGTTTGTACACATTTTGTTGGACGATTCAATTTCTTTAAAAGAGTTTGTATATATCTTTTTCTGCACTGATTGTTGCGTGTTTCTAAAGTAAAAACTTGAAATCAGAAACAATACCAATGTTAAAAGCTTGATTAGTCGGTAGAGGTCAGATGGGCCTCTAAACTCTCTTATAATTTTTGTGGAGAATATATTTTTTTACTTTAATGGTTTGGTAGTTTTAAACAAAAATTATATCAGTGCTCAACTAAACTAAACCTTGACTGGCCATAATAGAGCTCCAAAATTATATATCAACTTACTTTTTTTGGCCTAGGCTATTTGGCATATGTTGTCTATGGACTCTTAAAGCATTTATAATAGTTTGATGGAATTGTGGCGATCTGTAGAAATTTAAAAAACTAGAATTGACAAAGACGTTAATGTTTTAAATGTGATATAGATGACGAACTGCAAACCTAGTTAATATATAAAAAAATAGACATTATATTGTTGATGATGTCGGTATGTGCGCGGTTCCTAGTAACACAGTAAGTGTACGTTCATTAGGAAAAGTACGCGTTTCAAATAACTCCTCTTTTACAAGATATTTGGATAAAATCGTACAAGCAGTAACTTACTATTGATGAGAATAACGTCATATTCTTTTTGAGCTCTGTAGAATAGAGTTGTGTAGTTCGCAGTTCAGTTGAACGACTCAGTCTGTGAACGAACGAACTACATCGTTCAAATGTTTTCAACCTCGTTCAGTGATTGGCAATGTTGCGCCATCTTTGTGTATGACGTTAACATATGCATGTAGCTCAAATGCTCCTGTGGCAGCGAGCTATAATAATCAACTCAATATTGGTTTGGAAAAATAGCTTAAGTTAGCCGACATTGGCTCTTATTACCACAATAAATTTTACTTACCAAGGTTAACTCCTACCCTATTTTCAAACCATCGTTTTATGTTCATGCCTTTTCTTTTGTTTCCTATGCCATGTATAAACAAACTGATTGAAAAGAAAAGTTAGTATTAAATGGCTGAACGACTTAACGAAGTGAACGACCTAGTTAACTTTTGAAAAAGGAACTAGTTCGTTCGATCTTTAAACAGAACGAAATTTCCCAACTCTACTGTAGAATTAATTACATACATACATGTATAGATCAACAGCCATTCATAGCTGCTTGTTTAACCGTCTAAACGATTTTTACCTTCCAACAAAGCGGGGCACCTGACTCTATCCTTTGCCAGTTGACAGCAATTAGAAACGCCAAGGGACCGCAGATCGTTCTTCACTTGGTCTTTCCTACGGAGTGGGGGTCACCCTCTTCATATGCTTCCATAGGTGGGCTCCGACAAGAATACCTTCTGGGCTGAAGCATCTTTTTCCATTCGCATTACATGGCCAAGCCGACGTAGCCGCTGGGTTTTAATTCGACATTGTCGATGTCTGCGTAGAGCTAATACAACTAGAGATTGGTTTTTGTTCGTATAGAGGACTTTGCTTCTCAATTGGCTATTTAGTCCAAAGTAACATTTATTGGCAAGGGTAATTCTTCGCTGGATTTCTAAGCTGACATTATTGTTGGTCTTAATGATCGTTCCCAGGTAATCGAAGTCCTTTACTATTTTATGGCTGGCAACAGTGGCATGGGTGCCAAAGCGCGAATGCGCTGAATCTTTGCATGATGACAGAAAGTACCTCGTATTGCCCGCGTTCACCTCCAAACCCACATTTTTTGCTTCTTTCTCCAATTTGGAGGAAGTAGGCAGAACTTACGGCGCGATTATTTGAGCCAATGATGTCAATGTCATCGGCATACGCCAACAATTGCACACTCTTGTGACAGATGGTTCCTGAGCGGTGAAGTTCTGCGGCTTTTATTATTTTCTCTAGCATTAAATTGAAGAAATCGCACGATAGGGGGTCACCTGTCTGAAACCACGTTTAGTTTCAAACGGCTCGGAGAGGTCCTTTCCGATTTAGACTAAGCTGGTGGTGTTTCTGGGTTTTAGAGTAAGCCTCATTTATTTATATACAGCCCAATTCTAAATACAAATTCCGCACGGATTTTTTCCCCTCTCCCATTCCTCGTATTCTGAATAAAAAATCCTTCGGAATTTTTCCACTCCTCCCTTTCCTCTTATTCTGAATAATGTTCGAAAAGGGGGAAACCAGTTAAGGGAGAAAAGTAGCTATTACGAATTTGAGGAAAAGGGGGATTTCGCTGTCATTTTCAAGAAATTTTTTCACCTGCTAAACTGAAAGGAGGGCGGGATAAAATTGAATGTTTCTTGTATTTTTATAGGAAAACTATTAACTTGTGTAAGTATAGACTAAACTAAAATAATGTTATATTAGAATACGATGTATTTTAGATCGAAAAGTACAAATGGACAACAGATATGGCTGTTTTTAAACTTGATGCAAGGCCATCATGAAATTGTATTTTTGATTTGCTAAGTGTGCGATGTAAGGAGTTCCGGGCTTGTTTATTCTATAATACTTTTTAAATCTGCAAACAGCAGAAAGCAAATTAAGTATACAAACAAAAATTGTAGATTAACCGGTTTCGGCGCTGTGCCGATTTTCGTTCTGACCTGTAACGACGTCTGAACGTGCTCGAAAACATGGAAATCTACAAACAAAAAACATTCGACGGTAGAATAATAAACGAACAGACAAACACTGTTTCCGACACAATATTCGAACCTTTAAAATTGGTTTACTAAAAACAAAGCAACCACTCAGATACAACAAACACACACGCACCGACAAATGAACACAAAACAGCAAAAGATCAAAAACAACAAACAAGCAAAAAAGGTCAAACAACAAAAATCACCAACTTTTACCTGCCTCAGTCAACCACACAAAAACCGATCGATGCAAACCACCCCCGTTTCTGAATGTACACACACAACACATGCACACGAGTACACAAACAGACACCCATGCTGACGTTACCTGCTACCTACAATAAATACAAGACAAACGACAACAGATCAGAACGAAAATCGACACTGATGATGGCACAACGCCGAAACCGGTTTGTCTCAAAACCAAATTTGACAAGGGATGACGAAAAATCGTTCCAATATACATCAATTATTCACCCTGTCAGAAAAGCAACAAAACAAAGTAAAAATTGTAGATAAGGTTGCGGCCACTCAAGCGTATATGTACTATCTCATAATCCTGTGTTTATTTTCCTGTGGCTCTTATTCGCTTAATTTCTGACACAAACGTATGAAAAGCAACACTAAACGTTGTTTTACTTTTTTTTCTTTTTTTTAAAACTAATTCTTCACAATATTTACATTTTTAAATTTCGTTAGCCAGTTTAGAAATCCGTGTATACCATGCCTATTGCCAAAACATCTGATTTCGAAAATTCGAAATTCCTCTTCCCCCTAGGAGACCATAATTGGAGGAATTTTTCCGAGGGAACAAAAAAATCCGAGAGAAAATTATTCCGTGAGAATATTTAGATTTGGGCTGATAAACTAAAAGACGGAAAATTAAGGATGAAGCAATATAACTTAAAATACATATTTTTGTGTGAAGAATCTAAACTGTGTACATAACTCAGCTAAATTAACTCTACCTGGGTCAGTTCCTGTTCTGCGTTATCGTTGACCATTTCACTTCACCTAGCTGTAAAATTCGATTATTATACTTGCGGTAAAAAATTGTTTGCGAAATAACATTAAATTGCGTTGACACAAGTTTTTCTTGAATAAACATGATTTTTGCAAATTAAAACGAATGAATTTGTAAAAAAAGGCATTTTTTGAAATTCTGACTTTAGCACAAAATTGATGTTGGCGCTAACTTCTTTTACTTCACTTCAATTGGAAATTTTAAAGCACAAAATTGATGTTGGCGTTAACTTTTTTTACTTCATTTCAATTGGAAATTTTAAAGTAAAACGAGAATCGACAATCGTCGTGAATTGGTGCTTATACTTTTCACTTCACGATAACGCGAAACCGGAATTGACCCCCTGGATATGGAACCAAAGCCACTCGTAGTTTCGTGCTAAAACGCAGGATCTGTATTTTCTAAAATTACCATATTTTTTTTCAGCGAGTTGATAACACTAAATCTTTTAGGAATTTAATGCGTGGTATTATTACGAAAATATAAAATGTGTTATAGTTTAAAAGAAACCGGAAATTTACCTGCTTATATATAATCCATGAAATAAAACATTGTTTTATTTTGCTTATAATTTGTATTTATAGTGTTTTCGCAGTTCAGAACTCTAACATTCCTCTGCAAATAATTGCTGTAACCGAAAGTGGTGGCGCCAATGCATTTTTCAACAGTGAAATTTCTCAATTTTTAATAACGGAAGGTAATTCATTGGCTGATAGATGCAAGGGAAATTTTATGACATTCTCCGCAGATCAATATATCAAATGTAAGTTGATTTCAATTGATAAATCTTGAGATCAAAGATTAATTAGTAATATTTTTAGTCGCTTTCTATACACCGTTTTTGAAAAATGTTTTGGAAAGTAAGTACGAAGTAGAAAATTTACACGTGGAGGAGTCAATAACTTTAGATTCTGGAGAAGGCACTTTAGAAAATTCGGTAAATCAACTACCTCGACCACCACCTAGGCATGAAAGTTATATGCTGTCGGGTACATTGGGCACGGATGGATCAGGAAGTGAAAATTACGAAATGCTACCAACACGATCTCTGAATTCGTTGAACGGTAAGCTCTCATTATCTCATTATACCACAAACGATTTTCCACGCAAGATTAATGAAATTAAAGCAGTTTCGATGTTCAACTGTGTCTGGTATATGCTAAGGTGAAATTTTGAAAATTTTTGCCCACTTTTATAAGAGATGATTCGTAGATGATTCTTAAAGATGTTCACATCTTTGCTGCTAACAAAATGTGGGCTTTTGACCTACATATGCATAAGTCCGGATGTTTAGGGTTTAACCCTGCCATCCACAGACCCCGTACTTTCGTCAATACATTTGAGGCACCTTGTTGTACACGACGTCCCCGGTTCGCGTCGTTCAAGCGCACACCCACCGCTCACGACTAGCAGTACTGCTGCAATGCTGAACAGCGCTACCTACTCGCACGGCGACTCAACACTTCTATCCCCTTCGCAATAGGACAGACATGAGCATAGCCGAGCTTCTCCCCTTCTCTGCCCCCAATGTAACAAAATCGCTGCGATTCAATCGCCTAAACTGAACACAAGATCTGACCTACGAACTTGTGATGGGCACAATGTACACTGTAAAGACCGTCCCAGCGGTAGCGGGAAGGTATGGCGTTTATTAGACATAGCACTGTACAATGTAATCTATTTGCCCCCGACATCGACCCTAAGAACACTACTTAGAATACCAAGTTATAGTGGCCCGGTCAGGCGAAGTCGATCTGCAAATTATTAACAACAGACCGCCTGTCACTTGTTGCCCGAGGGACTATCACCCCGACAATAGTGCGTAGCCTAGAGGTGATAACCGTTTAATTCTCGGCTACTTGAACGCACACCACGAACTCTGGCAGTCAAACATGTAACTGAATAGCAGAGAACAGACAATTTCACAGAAAAAAAAACTACTCGGCATTCTGTAAAGTGAACAGAGACGCCCCCACTAGAGTGGCAGGTAATTGCCACAGTTCGCCTGACATCTTTATTTCGGTGTCTTACCCACACAGACAGACGTACGCTGGAAGAATGTCTGAAATTCGTAATAATAACTTTTGTCCGAAGTATACCGAAGTGATCAGGATTATGAGTTTTTGTCGTTACAAAAAAAAAAACAACGACAACAACAACAATGAGTTGAGTGGATTTAGCTATGACCGTCTGTCAGTCGGCTTGAACGCAAACTAGTCCCTCAGTTTTAGTGATAGTTGGCTAAAATTTGGTATGCGGCCGCCGTTTTGTAATATATTAATAATTTGTCCGAACCACCAAGATTGGGCCAATATAAAAGATAGCCCCAAACAATCGATTTCTCCGATAAACGGGGTTTGTTGCAAAATTCTTGCAATTAAACAGCTAGGAAAGTAAAATTTTGTAGCTTTTTATACCTTTCACGAACATGAACGACGTGGAATGCGCAGATGATTCAAGAGTTAAACGTCCACATGGAGGGAGTAACTCTACTTACTGTCAACCACTCTAAATCTTGGGTGTGACGTTTGACAACGGCATCACCTTCGCTAATTGTGACACAGCAAAAGCCTCAAAGTTACAGAGCCGCAACAAGATCCTGAATTCACTGGCCGGTAGGACTTGGAGGAAAGGTAAGGAATCGGTTATTGATTCTGCCGCTATCTATGATAAAATCCGTGACCACATTACCTTGTCGTTTGATCGGCGCAACCACAGGCGGGCTCTAAATGACCTCCGCATCGGGTCGGTGTACAGATCCCTCAGATCTCGGTCTGTGAACCAGGTAATTGTCATCCCAAAACTTGAAGTAGCTGAAGAGGAGCGCGTCCTTCCGAGGGAGACTAGACTCATGTAAGCACAACTTCTTTCTGGATATTGTAATAGGCTAAACTCTTACTTATCCAGACTCAACTCTATATGTACACTATACTAAATACTTGCCCCGCATGTGGTATGTTGCCTCATGATACTTTAAATTTTTCCACCTGTTCAATTAAACTTACTCTTCTAACACCAATATCACTCTGGTCCAACCCTGTTGAAATTGCTCGTTTGCTTGCACTCCCGTTAGAAGTGTCATCATCAATCTCAGAGTGATCGTGCCCATTAGGCAGGGTGAGCACTCTCAACAACACCCACATTAATTGCAAATTTTATTTTTTGAATGATATTCTTTGTACATACATTATGTATACAGTGCGTTTCAAAACTTAAGCACTTTCAGAATTTAACTGATTAAAGATGTTCACAAAGATTAGAACACATGTTTATACGACTTTTAAATGAGAAACATTTGAGAAAATTTATATTTTTGTTGTGTCGAGGTCCGTGTTTGATTGAATCATCATTGATCTCTTTGAAAACTAGTACATTCAGTTTGCTCTACGGCAAGCGGTGTAAGTTTCGTTTGTACTAAGTCCGATTTCGAGTTCCCCACTTTTGCAAAAGATATATTTTGGCATATGAATGTAGGGTTTGGCCAAAAAATCTTCATAGCTTCTGATAGAATTATAGGAAAAATATCATATTGGGCTTACTTTAAAGGTATTTTACGTACATTTCAGAATCTGTATTAATTAATATCTATAGTGTTTTTGGATTTTAGTAGAGATATCAGGCTTAAATTATGAGAAATTAGCCTAAAATAACCTCTTAACTACTACTACTCGTATATTATCATTTTTAACAAATTTCTTATGGAATTTTTTTTTTCTTTACAGATAAAATAAGTTCTAATATATATATATAACGAAGAAAATAAAACTAAGAGCAAAGAAGAATCGCATTTACTGTAAATTAAAAACAGTTCTACCATCCTGTGCTTTTCGATGCTTCAGGGATTATTTTTATTGATTTTTATTTAAAATAAACACACAAATACAACGCTCGGCCAAACAATGATTACAAAACTTACATTATATGTATATATAAAAATATTAAAGTTAAATTTTACATTTTTTAGGCGCACTGTAGGTACACTTATTACACCGTGTTGGTTTTGCCACCATATCCATTCTGTATCACATCCGTTATTTATTGTGTCCAGCTCTTTCGTAAAACTCATCACTCTGTGAAAGTGTTATCTCCGAAGATTTTCCATCGTCATTCTCGCATTTTCTCTGTTTTCAATGTCAATTTTCGTGCCCATGATACACTAAGTTTGTTTGTATATTTATGAAAATGATGGGCACTATGAAATGTTTAAGAACTTCTAATGATTTGTCGTAGTGTCAATACAAAATTGCCAGAACTGAAACCACAAACATTATCAGTTTAGCAACGAAGAGGTACTATAATGTGAAGATTGTTGCATCCCTTTCATCAAAATAGTTGTGGCGGAACCTTAAAAACCTCAATGTACATATAAATTCTAATTTAGACTGAAACGAGAAAGCTTCTCATCCTAATAGCGTTATACTGTCAGAAGATGGGTCTATTAGCATATTTCAGTTTTCAGGAGTGAGAGTGAGGTCTTGAAAGCCTTAATTGAGTTTAAGTCGAATGCAGTGGTACAATCACGCGCATAATAAATTATTGTTTTACTAGTGCTTGTTATCCGTCTGAGTAGAAAAAGCAAATTATTATTTCAGTGTCTAAAAAGACTAATGCACTTCCTGCACTTAAGAAAGTGCTTGAATCACTAACGGCAGCGCAGATCACATATTCAGCAGAGATACTTATTATCACCTTTGCAGTCAGATTTTAGGCCTGGGCATAGTTCGCATAATCGCAGTCAAACGATAACAAAAAGTGTAGATGATATCAGTAGTGGAATTCACTAACTTCTATAACGACATTTTATCTTAACGGTGACTATCACGATTTTGCATTTACTAACCATTTTTTGTCGGTATTCGTTTATTGTGTCGCTTAATAAACAACACATAATTTGAGGTTGTTAGCGAAAACTAAAATAAAATTATTATTATAAAATAAATGGAATTTGAGTGTTTTGTGTACGTTTTGTCGCGGAATGAGGAATCTTAAGACCGAATCTTTATAGCTAAGTTAGTGAATAGCACAGTCGATAATGCAAGATACGAAATCGTTAATTAAAATATCGAAAAATCGCATCGTTATAAGTTAGTGAATTCCACCACAGGATGATGTTTGATCAAGGGAACTTAACTCGTCTTTGACTTCTTGATCTTTCGAAGGCTTTTGACTGCGTTATTCATGAGCTCTTATGTAATAAGCGTAAGCACATGTTCGGTTTTGATGACAGCTCTGCCAGGCTGATGTATAGCTACCTCGAAGAAACATCACAGAAAGTCAGAGTAATAGATATCTTCTCTCAGTCAACGACTAGTGTTGCACGAGTTCCACAAGGCGCGGTGCTTAGAACGTTATAACTCAGTATTTTTGTTAATGATGTGTCCTCCGTGTGTCGATATGTGATGACTTACAATTGCACGCCAAACTGATTTGTTTTCGTTTAAATGCACAGAAATCATTCATCTAGAAAATATATACCCAAATTATATATTAGTACATGTGCTCTTACTGCTACAGGAAAAACAAGGGATTTAAGGATTGTTATTAACTCCAAACTAAATCCTTGTGATCATGTAAACAAGTTCGTGAGCATTATGTATGCTGTGTTTCGTCGCCTTAGGATATCTGCTTCTTTTATACCAGAAGATACCAGGCTCAGATTAGCCAAGCAACTTATTACGTATGCAACAAACTTGATTCAACTTCGTCGCATAAAATAAATGTTGCTTTCATTAATGTAACTAGGAATGTATATGGGCATTAAAAGTTTGATCATGTCGCCTTATTGAAGAATGTATATTTGAACTGTATATTTTTGTACAAGTTGATTGAGTACCGAACTCTTCAATACCTATATGATAAGCTTACGATGACCAAGTCTAGGCGACATCAAAGTCTGGTTGGTCCTAGATCGAGACCAATAAGATTACGCTGTGTAAAGGAAACTACAAGGTAGTAATACACAATTACATTAATAGCACCCCTGAGGGTGAGTGGTTTAAAATATGCCCGAGTAGGCATACCGGTCGTAAGAGGCGTCCAAAATGTACAAAGGTAATGACGCGCAACTCGATAGTTGATCTACGGATATGATGCCTCTCACCTCTCATTACCCATCCTCTCCCTCCTTACAACGTTACACTAGTCATACTAAATCGCTCCCGTGACAGTCGGGCATGTACCGCAAGGGAGTACTGGATCGTATGCGGCAAAAGAACTGTCACTTTCCTTTCGGGGAGTGCTTTTGTTGCTACTTAAACAAACAAACAAAACAACACAAAAAGCATATTGAACAGTCAGAAGCCTTTTTCTGCTATGCAGCCGCCGTGGTGTGAAGGTAGTGTTGCCGGCCTACCACACCGAAGGTCCATGGTTCGAGCCCTGGTACAGGTAACATCAAAAGTGATTTGAAAAAAGTTTTTCAAAACGGGGTCGCCCCTCGGCAGTGGTTTGGCAAACTCTCCGAGTGTATTTCTGCCATGACAGGCTTCTCAGCAAAAATTCGTCTCCTTTGTAGATGCCGTTAGGAGTCGGCAAAAAAATGTAGGTCCCACCAATTTGTAGGGAAAATTCAAATCGGCACACCACAAATTGGAAGAGAAGCTTGGCGCAAAAATCTCTTAGGAGGTTTATGATGATATACCTGTTGTATATCGCGCCATAGAGAGAGAGAGTCTAATTTGATTGCTGCTGCAATAATATTGGGGCTTGGCTTATTACACATGTATTCAAGTCACTTAAACTTAGTTTTCGCCAAAAATGCTGTTTAACAGCGCTGATGCGCTCCCATCGCGCTATGTTGTCTAGTTCTTTAGTGGTTTCGGTGTTGTGCTCAGGCAATGCCTTTAATGAGCAGCCAATTACAAAGTGTGCAGGTGTTAGGGCCTCGTAATCATTTGGGTCGGTGGAGAAAGGCAAAATTGGCTTAGCATTAAGAATGGCTTCTATCTCAATAACTGACGGTGTCAGCTCCTGTTGTTGTTGTTGTGGTAGCGACAAAAACACTCCCCTTGTATCCTTCGCTGACTTTACTGTTGCCTCACATAGCCCGCCGGAGTGAGATTCTCTGGGAGGTATGAAGTGGAAATTAATGAATTAATTTAAGCAAAAGTGAGATATTTTGTTTTTGGTTTTAGAATCGAATAAAAATAGCCACAAAATTTGTGGCATAATCACAAAATATATCCGTTGTCAAACTTCTTTTGTCCGTTGACAAGTCTGAGACGACTTCAACATGTGTTGCCTTTGACCAAAGGCAAACAATTAAAGCTATCGTATACTTTGTATGGTGTTTTCCCCTCGAATACTAAGATATGTGGAAACAGGGCCCCGAAAGTCAACAGCACAGCGTGAAAAGGGTTGGCACGGCGTAGGACGCTCATTTGGGAGGTTGCCCATCATTTTTTAAAGCAGCTTTGGTATCTTCCACAGTATATGCCCGACCTAACAGTTCGACGAGCAGCTCTCTGGCATAGATGATCCAAAACCTGAGAAGAATGAGAGTACTAGGGCTCTTTTTAACCTCCCGCTAACCACTTTAGTCATTTCAGGACTTGGAAACCAGCCATTGTGGTCCCCCCACCACTAAAACTAGGGAAGCTGGCGAACCAAGGATATCTCTCCTGCCGCCGGTTGCGAAGTTATTGGAGACCATTCTGCTCCCGTATTACACTGAAAACCTGTGCTTGGCGGAACACCAACATGGTTTCCAGAAGTCACACAGCACAACATCTGCTTTGAACATCATAACGTCGCAGATAAACTATGGTTTGAATCAACATCCTCCAAACCATAGGACGGTGCTCGTGGCAATTGAGCTTTCTTAAGCTTTCGACACGGTCAACCACGCCACACTTCTAAGAGACCTGGAAGAGACACCTACCTCAACGGTCGGTAAGCGTCAGTAAAATTTAGGAACAAGAAATCGAGACCACGAAGGATCAAACATGGGGTGCTCTATCCCCTCTTTCGTTTAATTTTTATATTTCGAGCCTTCCTCCCCCACCAGAGGGAGTTTCCATTGTATCCTATGTTAACGACTGCTCGATTATGGCTTCGAATAAGGTCCCCTCTATCGACGAACTATGTACAAGGATTGACTGTCACCTAAGAGACCTTTCCAGCTTCTTCTGCGAGCGAAATCTGACTCTGTCTCCGACTAAGTCGAAGGCGACTCTACGACGTGGAATGCGCAGATGGAACAAGAGTTAAATGTCCACGTACTTAATGTCAACCACCCTAAAATCCTGAATGTGACGTTCGACAACAGCCTCACCTTCGCCAGTCATGCCACCGGAATATCCTCAAAGGTAAAGAGCCCCAACAAGATCCCCAAGTCACTGGCCGGCAGTACTTGGGGAAAAGATAAAGAAACGTTCCTAGCTACATATAAGGCTGTTGGCTGACCGGTTATTGATTTTGCTGCGCCCATATGGTCGCCCAACCTCACTGACTACAACTGGAGGAACTGCCACGGGATGTCTGCTTATGTCATCTGAGTGTCACCTTCAAGAGACTAAAATGCGCTATGTTCGCGAGCATGTGAAACTCTTGAGCAGACAGTTTTTAGTGAACTGCCACAAACCTAGTCATCCAAACCGTCATCTACTGGATGACTTCTCCGCAGGCACTATGATGAGATTCGGCACCACATTACCTAACCGTTTGATCTGCGTTATCATAGGCGGACTCGAAACGACCTCTATACCGAGTCGCTATACATATCCGTCAGATCTCGGCCTTCGAGCCCCGTAATTGACATCCAACCACCTGAAATAGCTGATGGGGAGCGCGTTCTTCCGAGGGAGACTAGAGTCATGCTAGAACAACTTCGCTCTGGATATTGTAACAGGTTAAACTCTTACTTATCCTGAATGAGCTCCACCATACCAAGTACGTGCCGTGCATGTGGTATAACCCCTCATGATACTAAACATCTCTTTTCCTGTTCAATTAAACCTACTCTTGTAACACCAATGCCACTCTGGTCCAACCCTGTTCAAACTGCGCGTTTCCTTTGACTGCTGTTAGAAAAGCTTGATGATGATTCTCAGAGTGATTGTGCCCATTATCGAGAGTAAAGTACTGCTAATAACAATAACAATTGCAGATTGCAGAGGTTTTGTCAATAACACTGCGAAGTTGACTGCAACCTTGTTTTTGTATACGCGGTAATTCGAAAAGAGTTTCTATATTTTCCATAAAAATTACCGTATTATTATCGAAGCGCGATTTAAAACTGCTCACCTTTAACGCCTTAATAGTTTCCAGTACTTGCCCTTGCAATTGGAGAGGTCAAACTCGCAGTCAATTATTTGTTTGAGCTAAGTGATAAAATATTTGTACTTTGAGTACTTTCCAGAAAACAAAGGCAATTTTAAAACCGGAAAGTTTGAGTTATCAGTAGAAATCACCGCCGGCCTTTCTCCTGTTGTTGTTGTAATGACAAAAACACTCCCCGAAGAGTTTGGGGACTGCTGTCCAATTGACAGTCCTTGGCGGTACGCCCCGGTACTCCCTTGCGGTACTGCCCGACTATCGTGGTAGCTATTTGGTATGACCAGTTCAACCTTCTAGGTCATGCCACCCCTCCGTCCGTAAGGCATCAATAATGGTTTTGATGCTTGAAATATTCGTTTTGGTGTTGGTCCGTTGCTGTTTGAGTGTGTTGGTCATTGCGATGCTTGAGCGAAACTTAGCGAAAAACTGCGAAGAATGGGAAGCGGCAGAGACGCAGAAGAAGAACTGAAATAAGCGATGATGATAGCGTCATCAACTGCAACAGATGATGGATGCAGTTATTTCGAGAGCGAAAATTTTGCAATACGAATGTAGAATTTACCGGTAACGGTTCGAAAAAAAGTTATTTTCACGTAAAGGTGAAACGGTGAAAACGGTTGCGACTGCCCCACGTTTGGCGCCAAAATGGGGCTTCGATTCTTACATGTATTCAAGTCACGAAATGATTTTTTGCACTGATTTTATTTATTTCAGACCTCTTAAATAATAATTACTAATCCTAATGATTACCCGTTTGATTAATTACTTTCTTGATAATCCATTTAATGATTGATTACCAATTGCTTTCAATTTTTAATGATTATTTTCCAATTAATTAAAAAAATAATAAAAAAAATAATGTCTTTTAACGATTGTTAAAAAAAAAACAACAAATAATCAAAAAAAGTTGTTTTGATTATTTTTGATTTTTTTTCGTAATCAATTAATAATTGCCTTTTCATGAAAAACAATTAAAATAATCATTACCAATTAAAAAATCCGTTACTAATTACTATTCAAATTTAACAGGTCTGATTTATTTCACGAGATTCTACTTAGGGTATGCCTTTAAAAACAGAGACCATATATGTATTTATAGATTGCAGGAACATACAAAAGTTTAGGTATAAGAAAATAAATGTTGTGTACATACGGGTACATGACCCAACACATATATAATATTAATGATGTAGCAATGTTCTCATATTATTTTTCTTGTCTCCTAACTTTATTCTCTCTACTATTTTTTCTGTTCTCATAATTTCTCAGTTTCAACTTTTTCATTTGACACTAGTCATAAAAGAATTAACGTAAATGTATAAAATATACATTTTTTTGGTGATTTTGCTTAAGGCTCTGTCTTAGATGTGCAATGCACGTTCTTTTAACGAGACGCGTATTACATCTCGGCTGGAAGAGCAGGATACACGAATGTCGTCAAAATTGGAAGCACAATATGGGCGTATCCATGAAGGTGGCACGAATGTATTCGCAGTTAGAAACACAGGAGCCGAGGCAGAATAAAATTAAGGCTGAGATGGATGCTTTAAAAGATCGTATTCAGGAGTTGCAGGTGAATCGTCCAACAGCTTCCACGAATACTCCAAAGCTAAAATCTCCGTCATTTGATGGTTATGTTCCATTCCAGGTTTTTTAGCTACAGTTCGAGAAGACGGCAGCGGTGAACAATTGGGGCACTGAAGACAAAGTTGCTGCACTATTCGTGGGATTGAAGGGACCTGCAGCTGAAATCTTACAGACTACTCCTGACGGAGAACGGAACAATTATGAAGCGAACTTAGGAAGCAGATATACCAAATAGAGCTGCAGAATCGTTTCCAGAAATCGAATGACATTTTGCAGGAATCGTACATTGAGAGGGTGGCTCAGCTAGCAAACACAGACTCACCCGTAGAGTACACAGAAGGGGTAAAAATCCAAAGCTTTATAAATGAATACATATTGTGGAGGCGAAGCGAGCCACATATGCAAATCCAAAGAGATCGTTCGCGGACGCTAGAAATACCCTCACTTTTGAGTAAATTAGCATACAAGGCTCATCGCGTAGAAGTGAAAACTCCGGCTAGGGTTGACAAACATTTGGAAGCATTAAACGGAGTACAGAAGAAAAGTGATAGTTGCATTAAATGTTTTAAGTGCAGAAAACCAGGGCACATAGCACGTTATTGCAGCACTGGCTCCAGTAATCCCAACAGTTCAGGTGAACGAAAACGCAAAGCCGAAGGAGATGAGCAAATCTTTCCACCAAGCCAATCGTTAAACTAAACCAGCCAAAAGGTGCGTGGACTGGCTCCCGCAACTGAATGCCCCATAATTTCTGTCTCAAAAATCGGAATTAAAGCTAGTTATGTTACTGTTGTGGCATATGTGGATGGAAAAGAGCATTTACTGACTTTGGATACGGGCGCATCTCATTCAATCATTCGAGCTGATTTAGTCAACAAGAAGGTGAGATCATTGCATTTAGCAAAGTTAAGTACAGTCACTGGTGAGGACACACTAGTGAAGTAACACGTCAAATCGCAATTGGTAACGTGGCCGTTCTACACAATTTTATAGTGGCAAATATTGTTGACAAAACCATAATTGGTGTAGACTTCTTAAACGAGCAAGGCATCAAGATAGAAGAAGGAAAATTTTTCTACCATCGAGATAGATCCTTCAGATGATATCACAGCGTGGACGGAAGGGCTCGAAAAATATCATTATAATAAAGCAAAGGAACTACTAACAAAGTACTCGAGCCTATTTGACAAAGATGGTTCCAAAGCAGGTCGGACCAAAGTTGTGAAGCGTCAAAATGATACTGGTGATGCAAGGCGAATCCGCCTTGCTCCTCGTAGTACTCCATTGGCCAAATTTTGGAGAAATTTGCATGATCTACGAAGTTTCCTTGGGCTGCGCACGTATTATCGCCGATTTGTGCTGAATTTCGCCAGCGTAGCTAGTAGTCTCCATGATCTTCCCTGAAAAAACATGTGCGTTTAATGGAGGAAGGAACATGAAGTGGCTCTCCAAACCTTGAAGGATCGACTGTGCACTGCCCGAATGTTAGCATATCCAGTTCCAGGTTCACCGTTTATTCTGAATACAGATGCGGGTGATTATGCCATAGCAGGTGTTTTGTTCCAGATTGTCGATGAAGATGAAAATGTAGTTGCGTACTATAGGCGAACAATCGGGGAAGCCTGAAAGGAATTATTGCGTAATACGGAGAGAACTGTTGCCATTTTTAGAGTGCTTTAAACGTTTCCATAAATATCTCTATGGGCAGATATTCCACGTCAAGACAGACCATGCAGCGTTGAAATGGCTCTTGCAGTTCTGTAATCCGGAAGGTCAACTGACATGGTGGATAGAGCGACTGCAAAGCTATGACTTTTCCATAGGCCATCGCAAAGGTAGCACCCACTACAATGCTAATACAAAGCAAATGCAAGCATTGTTCCAAAGCTGAGGCGAAGACATTATGGATGTGCGGCTGATGACTATAACATCTACGGACGAATGGGACATGGATCAATTAAGAAAATGTCAGCACGAAGATCCAGCTCTTGCACGTGTGATGCAAGGAATCGAGCGACCATCAATAGAGGAGATGTCAGCAGAAAGTCCTGCTGCCAAATCATATTGGGCACAGTGGAACAGTTTACAATTGGAATCCGGTTGTTTGCATCGGATATAGGAGAGTGAGGATGGTCAATGTGTTCACAAGTTGATAGTCGTTCCAAGCAAGAAAATCCCTGATGTTCTCAATGAATTGCATAACGGTCCAAGCGGAGGTCATCTCGGAGTCACGGAAACCTTAGAGAAAATCAAGCAGATATTCTATTGGGTTGGATGTCGTCAAGCGGCCGCGGAGTAGATTGCCAACTGTGAGGTGTGTATCAAAGCTAAAGGACCAAAAAGGATTGCCATGGATGTAGCTGGCCCATTTCCTACTAGCCAATCCGGAAGCAAATATGTAGTAGTAGTAATGGACTATTTAAGCAAATGGCCAGAAGTTTACCCTATTCCAAATAAAAAGGCAAAACCGTAGGGTAGCGAGGTTTGGTGCCCCGATGGAGCTACAGTCTGACTAAGGAATTTCGAATCAGCTTTATTGCATGAAATGTCCAAGACATTGGGCTTTCGGAAAACTCAGTCAGATGGCATGGTGGAACGATTTAAGGGGAGGGGGGTTAGGTATTCGATTTTTTTTTGTTTTTTTTTATTTTCGAATCCGTAATATCTGAAAAATATTGTGTCAAAATTTCAAGTCAATTTAAGCAAAACTGACGAAGTTATGATTATTTTATACCTGCTAGATTTTTGTACCTATATCTGAACTGAACTGGTTGTTTTTGTGTTTAAAACTTTAAAGCGTTTTTCCCACAACTCACGTTTTCAAAGTCGGTGCCCCTGATAACTCCAAAACTACTGCACCGATCCTTTTGAAATTTTAAACACTATTTCTGTACATCATTTACGAGGTAACGCTGTCGAGTTTTTTTTTTTGTTCATAATTTTGATTTCGCAATAACAAATTAGCCGATTTTTTCCCATAAAATTGTGTTTTTCATTTCAAAGTGTTCGAAAAATGAAAAAAATTGGAAAAAAAACTCGACAGCGTTACCTGTAGCGCGATTCACTAACTTTTAACGCTTCGGCAATCGAGATTTTTACCGTAAACGTATATTGCTTTCATTAACGATTGTGCGATTCACTATCTCAGATTTAACAACACTTGTTATCAATGTTTTCAATTTGAGAAAAAGTAGCATCACTGATACTGAAATGTCAAAATTTACGAAAAGTTCAAAGAGGAATAGAACAAAAATAATTGTTCGCGCCGATTTTTTGTGCAGATATTTCAGCAAAAGGAAGTAGGACAACTACTAAAACATGCCCAAAAATATCGGGAGGCGTATCAAGCGACGCGTTTTGATCTCTGTATCAATAATACGAAAGCAGAAATTAAATTAATTTGTTTCAGTGAAAAGTTATTAGCGAAAAACCCAAAAATGGCCTAGGTCCGATCCCAAATAGGGGGCTTGATCCAAGGTAATTATGTGCACAATACGTTTCTGCGTAAGCGGCCTTCGGCCGCGCTTCAAAAAAATAACCCTTAGCCGGTCCAGTACCGGCTGCGCCGTCCCAGTTATTGATACGAAGGGTAAAACCCGTCTTTTGATACCTTTCCCGATAATTTCGGACGTGTTTTAGCAGTTGTCTCCTAAAGGAAACAATTACCATTTATTGTATTTTAGTAAACAAAACTTTAACTGCATAAAAAGAATCTGTGATAAAATAACAATTTACCAATTGACAACGATAAATTATCGAATTTAAAGCAGACAAAAAGTTAGTGAATAGCATAGTTTGTTAAAATTGTTGTTAAGTTAATTTATCGTTGACAAATTGTGTTAAAAAAGTTAGTGAATCGCAAAGCAGTTAAAATTGTTGTTAAGTTAATTTATCGTTGACAAATTGTGTTAAAAAAGTTAGTGAATCGCGCTACTGGGGAAAACTATTATCTAACGAATGAACTTTGATTTTTTGATTTCAGATGACCCAGCACCAAGTTATGAGGGGCACAGCAATTCAACTTTTTTTCGAGACACGTCCGAACAATTGCTGCCATTGCCGTATTTTTTCATATTTCTTTGTAAAAATTTGACAAAACATTCTTCGAATGTCATACTTCAATGTACCGTTGGTTGAGTAAAGGAATTTTAACTGCGTCGTCATAAAAAAAATCACGAAAACATGGCTTTTTTCGTATGATTTGACCTTACCGCCCCCTTAAATGAACAAATTAAACTCTTAACTATGAATACGGTGTGTCTACCCATGGCAAAAACCATCTGTTCATCTGCTGAACAGAGTAGACTCTTATTACACCAATCTCACTCTGATCCAACTCTATTGAAGCCGCTAGGTTCCTGAAGCTTCCGTTAGAAGACTTTGATGGCAATGCTAGCTAAGGAATGTGACGAGTGGGCAGGGGGAAGCATCGTTACAACAACAACAATGATTATCTATCGGGCAATAGGGGTATGTGTGTACATAAATATGAAATATATATTTACCGCCATATTCATAAAAAATAAAATTGGTTTATAAAGATTTTTAAAATGAGATTTCCCTTGAATTTTTAATTATCAGGGTTTTCTAAACCTTATTTTTTATGAATATGGGGGTTAATATTTAGAGGTCCCCACCCTCTGGTCGAACAACTAAATTAATATGAAGCAACACATACAGCTCTATATATATGATCTGTAAAAGAAATGCATAATTCAATTAATTAGAAATATATAAAATTTTGTATTTTAGTTCGAAACTTACCGAAAATGTGTAGGAAATTGAACAATTTGCCCACCTATTAAACACAATAACAACGAGATCGAAATTTTTTTTTCTATATTTTACTTTTTATGACCTTATGAAAGAAAATAAAAAGGCGGATGAAGATGATGAAAATTCTATACATATACATTTGTGGTACTAGAGAGTGATCTTGCAGGGCTTGCAAAATTTATGTATATGCAAAAAACTTTTATTTTTTTTTGTTTAAATTATGGATAATTCTTTCCATCCTAAATATCTGGAGAGGTGTCAAAGGACGCCTCTTGGTTCGCTAAATATATGTCAATTTCTAAATTTATGAAATTTTTTTTAATAACTTCATTTATTATTGAAAGTTTTTAATTGAATAGAAAAGGAAAACATTAGAAACAACCGGCATAGCTTTTCTAATAGATCCATTTCGGAAACTGCTATACCTCTTCATCAGAGTGTTGGTTTTACTGTAAGTTAAACTCATATTTTCTATTACCTATATCATATCTATAAGCAACCCCGCGCCAATGCTGCGACCTTTTTCATGAATGCCGTTACCGCCCGGCGGCAACGATAGAAACAAATCTACATAATACAAGAAAATCTAGCTATTTCCACTTCGACATAAACTGTGTTGGCTGTCATTCGCTCCTTTTGTCAGTTGTTCAAGGAGGGTTGCCACCTCAAAAATAAATTTTTTGGTAATTTTTGTAATATTTAAGGGGATGTTTGGAATATAAGAAAAAATATGGGTTGTAAAATATAAATACAAAATCGGATCCATACAACTGCTTGAAAATTTGTAAAGGGTACATATTGTACATATATCTCTGCTTCCAAGTTAACATAAATATTTGTATATCGCTAAATCTTAAAGAAAACATTTTCAGTGGCTCTTAACGCAGAGACAACGTTTCATGTTTTTGCAACGCGATTTTTTACCTTTATTTTCATGGTTCATGTGGTAAGAAACCAAAATGAAGCTAATGTGGGGTCCACGTTAGCCTCGGTGCACAAAATATTTTCATTTCGCCCTAAATAAAAAACAAATTAGCTAAACGAGTTGAGTAACATACATTTATTTCCTATAAAACCTTTTCGATGAGAGATGATATTGAATCCTTTGAGAAAAGATTTTGGAAGAAATTATTTTTTTGCTCTCTTAATCTTACCTGGCAAGTACGACCGTAGCCTATATTTTCATTCCAGGGGTGAGGGATGGATGGTGTGGTTTTTATCTACAAAAACACTCCACGGAGGTTTTGGGTGGTAATCAGAGGTGAGAGGCATTACATCCGTAGATCAACCATCAAGTTGCACGTCATTACTCTTCGTCGATTTTAGTCGCCTCTTACGAACTGCATACCTACTTCGGGCATATTCTAACCTTACCTCTTACCCGTAGATGTGGTCAAGGAGACCACCTTTCGATTAGGGTCGTTTTCATCATCTCTGGTTACGCTTTTATATATCATGTTCTATTAGCTGGTATAGGGTTGCAATCGAATTGAGAACATCGGTTTCTCGGCTTAAAATCTTTATCGGAAAAGTGGTCTGAACTTACAAATGGTTCTTTTGGTACTGCATTTGCCACCGGGAGGTTGAAAAAACTTGAATTTTCCTCCTTTTCACGTAAATCTGGTGTTTGTGCAATTCCTAAACATACAGCTCATGTTGCTAAAAATCGATTTAAGTAAATTAACGCCTTATTTATGTCCGTGTAAAAAGTAGACCAATATTTTACTTACATTTCGCATTATTTCACGAAAATGTAAAAACTAAATTCAGAATACGTGTGACAAAAGTACACAAAAGCTTCAGTTAACATTTCAGTATCGGTGTGTAAGCTTTTGATCGAGTAATAGCCCTTTCGTGAAGAACATATCCCAACATATATAAGTTATACTTTTACCGATTTAATTGAGTAAAAAAAGCATACTTTAGACGTTAGTCCAGCTTGGTTGATCAAACACATCACGAATGACAAAATTAATATGTTTACAATGATTTTTATACAAGTTAACACAACAGCTTACCCTAACTTGTGATAGCTGACCAACACCAACAATCACCAACTCTGCACGAGCAAACCAATAACTGCTGACACTGCATCATCATTGTCAAACCGGTAAACAACAATCAGCAATACTTCGGGTAAACAACAATCAGCAATATTTCCAGTAAACAACAGTCATCCATATTTCAAGTAAACAACAGTCAGCAGAAATATCGAAATAAGTGGCGTATGGCTAACGATAGGTTTAGTTTTAAGATAAGCGCAACATCATAAATAGTCTTAAGACAAATTCGACTCAATTAAGTCGTAACCCGACATTGTAATTAATAAAGAATCGGCGGACACAAGTCCGCCTAGTTTTTAAAAAACAACATCAAATAATAAAAACTTAACTGGCGCCCGAGCAAGGACCAGTTCAAGTTCGCGAAGTCTTGTCCTAGTGCGTGTCCTAGTAAAGTGGCAAAAGTCGGTTGTGAAAAAAAACAGCTGAAGCCACCGGGCCGCGGTATTAAAACAAAACACAATCGCCCTTGAAAAAAAAAAACAAACGGCCGAGTTTTGCCGCAACGCAAAGGAACAATTTGTAAACATACACGACAGCGAGTCTGCAACTGGTTAACAACGTTGGAATCAATCGTGTGACTTCGCGGTACCAGAGTAGCAAGAAATTCAGAAAGGAGCCGAGCACCAGGAAGTGCTTAAAGTAAGATTAGGCTAAGAACTAAATAAGTAAAAGAAAATTTGTATGTGCAAAAAATAACTAAACTGAAGAAAAACAAAAATATTAACAAAAAAAGTCCTATGAAAACATGAAAAAATTAATACAAAAATATTTTTGAAGGGAATTAATTTCAATTATTCAGTAACGGAAAAAATTATTTTAAATATGAAAAAGAATTCATTTAAACAAAGTTAGTTTCAAGTTAGATTAAAAAATTAACTGTTTCTATCATCGAATACTTAGTAAAAATTTTTACAATAATACCACCTTTTGAAATTTTTTTTTTTTACACTAATCCATTATAATAACGGGCTTGTACAGCCAATAAAAATAAAAATAACTTGAAGCTGCGATTCACCACCTTCGGGGGGACCGTCCAGCTTATAACAAAAAAAATATCTGCGATTCACCACCTTCGGGGGGACCCTTCAGAGAATTATAAAAAAAAAATCTCGTTGTATAAAATAAATTAATTGATCAAACAAAGTATGTCCAACCCCAACAACATAGTCCGTCCACCTGTGCTACACGCACCTGCACAACCCAATGCCCCCTCTTCCGGCCCACTCAATATGGACCAATTAATCAACATAGTAGCAGGACTAGTAAGCGACATACTCAGACAAGAAGGACGAAACTTAGTTCAGGCAGCCCTTAAGCCAAACGCTAACTTCGCTAATAGAAAAGACGTGACAATTGACACGAGCCATTATAACAATATAACTGAGTTAGAGAAGATACTAGATGTAGTAAGGTGCCTACGCGAATTTTCTGGCAATCCAGGAGAATATAACTCTTGGAAAAAAAGTGTAGATCGAATTTTGCACATCTACGAGCCGCTGAAAGGAACGCCAAAATATTACGGTATCCTCAATGTGATCAGAAACAAAGTCGTGGGCAACGCCGACATTGACATCGAATCGTATAATACTCCATTGGACTGGAAGGCTATTTCCAGATGCCTTACCATCCACTACGCTGACAAGCGAGATCTAGGTACCCTTGAGTACCAAATGACCTCAGTGCAGGGCAACCTCACTGTACAGGAGTTCTACCAGCGTGTATATTCCCACCTTTCACTTATTCCAAACAAACTTGGATGCATGGAAGTCGGTGCAGAATCTATACATCTTTTAACACGCACCTATAGAAACAAATCTCTCGATACTTTCATAAGAGGACTAAAAGGAGACTTACCAAGACTTCTTGGCATGAGAGAGCCAGAAGATCTCCCTCAAGCTCTCCACTTGTGCCTGGAATTGGATAACCAAAACTTCCGTTCCAACTACGCGCTAAGTACCAGCAACTAAAATAGGAAATCCTACCATTTCCGACCACCGCTCCCACCCGAAAAAAACAACCAACGAGTTTTATCGACAATTGGCATACATGCCCAGGCCTCAAGGGCCTCCACAACACTTGACTAATCATTATCGCCCCCAAGTTCCACTGAAAAACTTCCGTAATCCACAACAATACAGACCATTGGGTCAACCTCTGTTTAGACTACAACAGCCACGTCCAGAGCCAATGGACGTCGACAAGACAACACACTCAAGAGCAGTGAACTACACTAATGGACCCCCAATTAACAATAATATGAAAAGACCTTCTAATTCGTCGCAACAAGTTCCTCTAAAACAACAAAGGAACTACCACATAGAAGCAAGTAAACAACAGAATACCACACAGGAGCAGTGGTACCAGCCGTATGAATCTAATCAACATTACCAACACGATTGGACACCTTCTCTTGAGGAGTATCAAGCCGCTATGGCTGCAGAACAGAATGGACAACCAGCACAAACATACGCGGAAGAAAATCCACAACCTGAAACGCCGGATCACATCGATATAATTCATTTGACGCTATAATTGGAAACGATAATCTTAAGCGCCTTCGTGATTGCCTCATATTCGGTAACGGAATCAGAATAAAAATCAAACAGCAACTCTCACCATCAGTTAATAAATTCGACGTAGGGACCAACCACATGACAGAAGCGCAGAAACACCACATAACTCGCCTGACAAAAAAATATCCGCATCTATTCACCGACCCAGATAAGAAACTAACCTACATTACCACCGTAGTAGGATAATTAAGGACTTCTTCAGACACCCAAGTTTATACCAAATACTATCCCTACCCATTGGTAATGAGAGATTTTGTGACCAAAGAAATAGGAAATCTGCTAAGAGATGGAATTACTAGACCATCTCGTTGTACCCAAGAAACTGGATGCTTCAGGACAAAAAAAATACAGATTAGTAATCGATTATAGAAACAATAGCCATCCCAGAAATAAACGAAGTAATATCAGAGCTAGGAAATAACGCATATTTCTCTGTTCTCGATCTAAAGAGTGGCTTCCATCAGATTCCCTTGAGAGAATCCGATATCGAGAAGACCGCTTTTTCGATCAACAATGGTAAATATAATTTTGCCAGACTTTCGTTCGGATTGAAAAACGCGCCTGCTATCCTTCAAAGAGCGCTAGACTACATACTATGGGAATGCATAGGCCAAATATGTTATGTCTATATAGACGACATAATTGTGTTCGGTAAAGATCAGCAAATTCATCTACAAAATGTCGAGAAAATTTTCAATACGCTGGAAAAAGCAAACTTGAAGCTCCAATTGGACAAGTGTGAGGTTAGCCCGTCAAAGTAAAAGTAATCCAGGAACTCCCTTGCCCAAAAACTTTGAAGGACCTAAGATCCTTCCTTGGCGCTCAACAACAACGCGATTATTGCATTTAATAAAATAAAGTCCACATTAACGTCCAACGAAGTCATATTATCATATCCCAACTTCAAACAAGAATTTCACCTTACTACAGATGCATCAAACTACGCTCTACGTGCTGTCCTTGAGCAATCGGGAAAACCAATTACTTTTATATCCCGCTCCCTTAGCAAAACAGAGGAAAGCTACGCCGCAAACTAAAAAGAGATGTTAGCAATAATTTGCGCCCCCTCTTCATTGAGAAATTACTTATATGGATCCGCTAAAATTGTAGTTTTCACAGATCATCAACCACTACCATTTGCGCTAATTAATAAAAACCACAACGGAAAGATGAAAAGATGGAAGTGCATCCTTGAGCCGGGAAAAACAAATGTTGTAGCGAACGCACTATCCAGACTCTCACAAACCGGTATTAACACTCTCTCACTCACTACCACAGATCATAGCAATGAAAGTTCCTCGCACCTTCTCATTCCTGGCACCGAAGCCCCAATAAATGCCTTCAAGAACCAACTTTTCTTAAAGCTTGGAAATGAGAAGAGTTACTACCTCCAGATACCATTTCCTACTTTTCACTGACACACCATTATAAAACCAAACTATTTTGAACAAGGTATCGCAAAAATATTTAAATGATATCTAGATCCAGCACTCATTAACGGCCTATACTCCACAGAAAACTTGATGGGAAGAATCCAGGAAATATATCCCCTACACTTCAGAAGTATTAAAATACGCTTCACGAAGACCCACACATATCACAAATGAGACCGAGCAAGATGAAATAATTATAAACGAACATTAGCGTGCTCACAGGAATAGCCGTGAAAATAAAACGCTAATCCTAAAGAAATACTACTTCCCCAGCATGCATTCCAAAATTGAGCGAAAGGTCAAACAGTGCTCCGCATGTCTCTAGCAAAAGTATGATAGACATTCCCCGAAATCAAAAATTCAAATCACACCAATTCCACAAAACCCCGGAGAAATCATCCACATAGACATTTACTCGACGGAAAAAAACTTATTCTTACCTCCGTCGACAAATTCTCCAAATATGCGCAAGTAAAGATAATCCGATATAGAACCGTAGAACACATCAAGGACTCGATAAGGGAATTGGTGATTGCGTTCGGAATACCCGAAATCGTTGTAACAGACAACGAAAAAGCACTAAATTCAGCCTCGATCTCATCATTGCTGAAAGACCAGATGAACATAGAAGTGTACGTTACACCTTCTTACACTAGTACGTCGAATGGACAGGTTGAACGATTCCATTCAACCCTTTTAGAAATAATGAGATGCCTCAAAACAGACAACAATGAATTATCCTTTGAAGAACTGCTTTTCACATCCGTGAAGGAGTACAATGCAAGAATCCATTCAACAACAAAGAAAAACCCCACAGAAAAATTCTCTGGAACTAGAATCAGCACAGACCCACAGCAGTTAGAAAGAAATATTCAGAAAAATATAGAACTGATCAGACGGAAACAAGAAAAGGACCTCGACTATTCTATTGGCGAGCAAATTATTGTAAAGGTCAACAAAAGATTAGGATCAAAATTATCAAACAGATGTTTGTTTGTTTTGATTGCGGTCCAACGTAAATATCGTTCGGTGTTTGTACATTTAGAGAATATGGATTCCCTACTGGATCAGCTTTGTGTGTGTATTGGTGGATTACCCTCTTCAATATCATTATACATTGTTGCTTCGTATATTCCACCGAATGGTGCGGATAGCCTTTATAGGGCACATGCTGATAATATTTAAATATAATTGGTTCACAATAAACTGGGTGGTAATCGGTTTTGTGTGCTTGGAGATTTCAAGCTTGCCGAAATTAATTGGTCGAATAGCTACTCTTCTGGTGGTCTTACACCTAATAATCTTTCTTTGCATAAATCGTACATTATTGATAACTAGCTTAGGTTAAGTTTATACCAAATTAATCATTATTATAACAATCTCGATAAAATTTTAGATTTAATCTTTGTTGATGATGGGTTAAACTATATCCTATCTGAATGTCTTGCTCCAACATCAGTTCCAGGTCTACATCATGTTCCTCTTGTCCTCAAAGTTGAATTTTATCATTTCGCTAAAACTTCCCCAAATAAAATTGTATCTCTCAATTATGCCCGTTGTGACTTTGTTAAGTTAAATGAAATTTGTTCAGGGGTGAACTGGTGTGTTTCGTTCGAAGGCTTGGAAGCTTTTAGTAGTTTTAATATATTCAAAGAAATCTTGGCAGGAATTTGTATTGTCAATATTCCCACGGTAAGAAGTTAGTAAAGTAACTAAATCTGTACATACTAATAATCATTTTAATAATCCGTATAAACCCAAATTACGTCATTTAATTACTTACAATGAACGTTTGGAGGGTGGGGCCGTGTGCAGAAGTCCACGCAAGTGGGGAAAGTTTCTGATCGCCATTCACCAGGGAATGGCCAGAGCGATTCTTTTGCATGCGGTTCTAACAGCTCACTACTTCCGGGCTTTGCGCCCAAGTATCCTCTGGGTAACCACCGAGCTAAACGTGAGAACGCGACAACCTGGTAGAGCCACTCCGACATAATCGGTTTAAGGGCTTGCTGGGGGTTCAAACAGCAGCGTCTGATCACCAGGTGGTGCGGCTGAAAGCGGGCGTCTGTCTTGGATCAAGCGGCTCGCTATACAAACGTGTAATAGAATTCAACCTCCCGTGAAACGGGTTGTGCGTTGGGTTTGGGACCCACCACATAAAACAACGTTCCAATGAAATTCAACAACAAAGCCTCGGATATGAGAACCCCTTTTTTAGATGACAACACCCGCAAACCAAATAAGGATTATGAGATAAGGGCATGTACCTGGAATGTCCGGTCCCTTAATGGGGAAGGTGCCGCTGCCCGGCTGGTTGAGGTCCTGAGGAAGGCAAAAGCTGACATCACCGCCATACAAGAGATGCGATGGACGGGGCCAGGAAACACGATCAAAACACCTTGCAACATCTACTGGAGTGGGCATGAAGACAAGCGCAGATTCGGCGTGGGATTTGTGGTGGGAGAGAGACTCCGTCACCGAGTACTGTCGTTCACACCCGTGAACGAGCGTCTCGCTGCAAGCCGCATAAAAGTACGATTTCTCACCATATCGTTTATCTGCGCTCATGCACCGACGGAAGAGAAGGACGACGTGGAAAAGGATGCATTCTACGAGCGCCTGGAAGAAGCATACGAGCGCTGCCCCCGTCATGATATCAAAGTCGTGCTTGCCGACTTTAACGCCAGGGTGGGTAAGGAGGGTGTATCTGACCCCACTGTCGGGAAGTTCAGTCTCCACGATCAGACTTCGCCAAATGGATTCAGGATGATCGACTTCGCCGGTGCCCGAAACATGGTCATATCCAGCACTAGGTTTATGCACAAGAAGATCCATCAGGCTACATGGCTGTCCGCCGATCGAAAAACACGCAACCAGATCGGACGGCATGCTTCCAGCGTTTTAGATGTTCGCACAATACGAGGACCTAACATCGACTACCTAGTAGCAGCCAAGATTCGTACCCGGCTCTGTACGACAAAACAGGTACAACAAAAAACGCAGGGAAAGCTGGACGTCGAAAAGCTGCAATCGCAACAGACCGCCAATTATTTCGCAGATCGCTTCTCACACCTGCTCTCCGAGAGCACAATTCAACCTAGTGGAATGCATGAGCAGTGGGATCATATCTCAGGAGCACTCCGTACCGCAGGCGAAGAAGTAATTGGATTCCGGCAAACACGAAGAAACAACTGGTATGATAATGAAGAGTGCCGCGCTGCAACGAAAAGAAAGGACGAAGCCTACAAGGCAACGCTGAGATCGAATGCAACGAGGAGTGTGTGTGAACACTACCGCAAGTTGAAGAGGGAAGCGAGGCGGCTTTTCCGGGCGAAAAAAGAGAGGCAGAAAAGCGTGAAATAAAGGAGCTTGAGATGCTGGCCAACGGGAATAATGCCCGAAAATTCTGTCAAAAAATTCGGCGAATGACAGAAGGTTTCAAACCCGGGGCAAACTCCTGTAAGAATGAAAACGGCGACCTGGTGACCGATGTTCAGAGAGCACTCAGAATATGGAGGGATCACTTCTCTGCCCTTTTAAATGGAGAAACAGAGCAAGAAACCAGAGAAGATGCCGAACCCGAGCCCACAATCGAAGATGATGGAATTGACGTTCCACAACCCGACTATAATGAGGTGCGAATAGCAATATCCCGATTGAAAAACAATAAAGCAGCTGGCGCTGATGGTTTGCCTGCTGAGCTATTCAAACACGGAGGCGAGGAGCTGGTAAGGCGCATGCATCAGCTTCTATGCAGAATTTGGTCGGATGAATGCATGCCTGAAGATTGGAATCTAAGTGTTCTCTGCCCAATCCACAAGAAGGGCGATCCTGCAAACTGCGCCAACTATCGCGGAATCAGCCTTTTGAATATCGCATATAAGGTCCTATCAAGCGTATTGTGCGAAAGACTGAAGCCTGATGTGAACAGACTGATTGGACCTTATCAGTGTGGCTTCAGACCTGGTAAATCTACCATCGACCAGATTTTTACAATACGCCAAATCTTGGAAAAAACCCGTGAAAAAAGAATCGACACGCATCATCTCTTTGTTGATTTTAAAGCCGCTTTCGATAGCACGAAAAGGAGCTGCCTATATGCCGCTATGTCTGAATTTGGTTTCCCCGCAAAACTTATACGGCTATGCAAAATGACCTTGAGCAACACCGCCAGCTCGGTCAGAATTGGGAAGTACCTCTCCGAGCCTTTCGAAACTAAACGAGGTTTCAGACAGGGTGAGCCCCTATCGTGCGATTTCTTTAATTTAATGCTGGAGAAAATAATACAAGCTGCAGAACTTAACCGCGCTGGAACAATATTTTATAAAAGCGTGCAACTGTTGGCATATGCTGACGATATTGTTATCATTGGCCTTAATACCCGCGCCGTAACTTCTGCTTACTCCAAATTAGAAAAAGAAGCGGAGAAAATGGGATTGGTGGTGAACGAGGGCAAAACGAAGTACCTTCTGTCATCATGCAAAGAGTCAGCGCATTCGGGCCTTGGCAACCACGCCACTGTTGGCAGCAATAATTTCGAAATAGTAAAGGACTTCGTTTACCTGGGAACCAGCATTAATACCAACAATAATGTTAGCCTAGAAATCCGACGAAGAATCACTCTTGCAAACAAATGCTACTTCGGACTGAGTAGGCAATTGAAAAGTAAAGTCCTCTCTGGACGAACGAAAATAACACTCTACAAGTCACTCATCGCACCCGTCCTGCTATATGGTGCAGAAGCGTAGACACTAACAAGATCTGATGAGGCGGCTCTGGGAGTATTCGAGAGAAAGGTTCTTCGAAAGATTTGTGGACCTCTACGCGTTGGCGACGGCGAGTGCCGAAGAAGATTTAATGATGAACTGTATGAACTTTACGCAGACGCCGACATAGTTCAGCGAATTAAAACACAGCGGCTTCGCTGGCTAGGCCACGTAGTGCGAATGAGCGAAGATGCTCCAGCCCAGAAGGTATTCTTATCGGCACCCGCGGGTGGAAGCAGAGGAAGAGGGAGACCACCACTCCGATGGAAGGACCAAGTGGAGACCGATTTGCGATCCCGCGGTGTTTCGATTTGGCGCCAGTTGGCGCAACGAAGAAACGACTGGCGAGCTATGTTGGACGGTCAAAATCGCCCAGGCGGTTAGATGACCATTTAAAGAAAGAATGAACGTTTCAAAATTTTACCAAGAAAAAAGAAAGCAAATATTTAATAAACCTGAAAGATTATACACATAAATTTTTGTAAAACGTTGAAATCTGGAAGGAAAAACCTGATTAACTTGGTAAATTGGCTGGACAAATGGATCGCACTTAACTTTGCTAGATAGTGGATCTCAAGTTTCGTGTATTGGCAATAACTTGGCAAAAAAGATATGTGGTGAAAAAAATATAAACACGAAACATTATTCTTCGATACAAACTGCTGATGCCAAGAAACAATTTGTGTTTGGTACATTCTACTCTGATATTTATAAAGGCAGGGGTCGAATTACGTTTTACGTTCCGTGATCGAAAGTTAGACAGTTTCAACGTTATTGTGACTTAAAAAATGGATTACGATCACGGAACGTATGTCGTAATTTCGCCCCAGACTTTTTTTACATTGTAGGTTTCTGGCTGAAATTCAACATAGTAAAGCCAAATTCATTGCGAAAGCAGCAAAATAAAAAACGATTCCAGTAGCAAAAGTAATATGCATACTCGGACGTATGAGCAACACAAACGATTACAAGTAATTAAAGAGTTATTTCCTTTATACACAAAGGAGGGCCTTGGTAGAACTAGCTCAATCGAACATGTGATAGATTTGGGACTATATCCGGCCGTTAAAACAGCGATATTTTCCTATCTCTCCTGCCATCGAGAAATTAGTCCACAGGGAGATGGATGAAATGCTAAAGTTGAGAATAATTGAGGAATCACCCAATAGATTTGATACTCATTCGCTTACCAAAAGCCGACTTTATTTCTTCGCTCGATTTAAGGTGATCATTTTGGCAAATTCTATTATGAGAAAATTGCAGAGATTTGACATGTTTCACGCTGCCAAACCGTCCGTCATATCGATAGCGCGTTATGCCTTTTGACTTATGCAATGCACCTCTACCCCTATGTAGGCTAATGGACCGCGTCATTCCATCCTAATTAAAAAAATGTGTTGTTGTTGTAGCGATAAATTCTATCTCTATCTCTATGGCGCGATATACAACAGGTATATCATCATAAACCTCCTAAGAGATTTTTGCGCCAAGCTTCTCTTCCAATTTGTGGTGTGCCGATTTGAATTTTTCCCTACAAATTGGTGGGACCTACAGTTTTTTGCCGACTCCGAACGGCATCTACAAAGGAGACGAATTTTTGCTGAGAAGCCTGTCATGGCATAAATACACTCGGAGAGTTTGCCAAACCACTGCCGAGGGGCGACCCCGTTTTGAAAAACTTTTTTCAAATCACTTTTGATGTTACCTGTACCAGGGCTCGAACCATGGACCTTTGGTGTGGTAGGCCGGCAACACTACCTTCACACCACGGCGGCCGCGATAAATTAACCTGCCTAAATACCACCTCCCTTACCCAACATTGTCATCGAGCTTTTTTAACGGGAGTTCCAGAAACCTCGCAACTTCAATAGGGTTGGACCAAAATGTTATTGCTGTTAGAAAAGTAGGCTCGGTTGAGCAGATGATCAGATGGTTAGTGTCATGGGGAGACACGCCACATGTCGGTTTGTCTACCTCGATGATTTACTCATTGTATCGGAAAATTTGGATGCCCCCGAATAGGGCAGTAAATCGAGCCAACCGAAATGGGCGTGGACTGGCGCCCGCAATTAAATGCTCCATAATCTCTGTCTCACAAATCGGAAGGAAAGCTAATAATTTTACTGTTGAGGATATGTGGATGGGAAGGAGCGTTTACTGACTGGATACGGGCGCATCTCATTCAATCATTCGAGCTGAGTTAGTCAACAAGAAGGTGAGATCATTGCATGTAGCAAAGTTGCGTGAGGCCACTGGTAAGGACACCCAAGTCGTAGGGGAAGTAACATGTTAAATCACAATTGGGAACGTGGCCGCTCTACATAATTTTATAGTAGAAAATATTGTTAACGAAAACATAATTGGTGTGGACTTCTTAAGCTAGCAAGGCATCAAGATCGACATGAAGAACAAGATCATGAGCTGTAAGAATATGGACGTGCCACTCAATTTTGGTTACAAAAAGAACTACGTCAGTAAGCCAGTAGTGGTGGAGGGAAGCCGACAAATTCCACCGAAGTCAGAAGCGGTCAAAGCTAATTTACCGAAATCGAGGAGCCATGGCCAAATGAAACAGTATAACTCAGGAACACCATTTGAAAGGATTGCCATGAATATAGCTGACCCATTTTCTTCTAGCAAATCCGGAAACAAATATGTACTAGTAGTCATGGACTATTTCAACAAATGGCCAGAAGTGTACCCTATTTCAAATCAAGAGGCACCGATGGAGCTACACTCTGACCAAGGTAGGAATTTCGAATCGGCTGTGTTCCAGGAAATGTGCAAGGCATTGGGTGTTCGGAAAACTCGAACTACTGCACTGTATCTCCAATCAGATGGCATAGTAGAACGATTTAATAGAACCTTGGAGGAACACCTAAGTAAAATGGATACTCATATCTCCTTGTTCCTGATGGCATATCGATCTGCAATACATAAGACAACAGGTCAGACTCCTGCAAAGGTAATATTTGGGAATGATCTTCGGTTGCCAGCTGACTTGAAGTTTGGGATAAATGCTAAGGAGTGCGTTTGAAAAAAAATGTCACCTTTATTTTATTCAACAAGTTTTTTCTTAATTATTTGATTTGAATCTTTTTTTCGTAGTATGATTAGAAATAAATGCCAAAAAAATACTGTTTGGAAATATTTTCGCTAAATGCTGTAGTGCATATAAAAATGGCAAGCGAATTGGAAGTACGAAAAACTATTGTTAAAAGTTTTCAAGACTACCCTTAGTGGACTTTCAAAAAAATTGCTCGAGAACTTAAAGTAAGCCCGAAAACTGTTTCGAGGGTGTTAAAAAACTTTAAGGACAAATTGGCTGTTACCCGTAAGCCACGTTCGGGTCGAAAAAGGGCATCAGTGACCAAAACATGATAAAGAAAATCATCACCGTTTTTCAGAAGAACCCCAATTTTTCAGGTAGAACACTAGCGCAGAAGGTGGGATGTTCCGAGTTTTTTGTCCGTAAAGCGAAAAAGGAAGCTGGTCTCAAAGCATTCAAGGTTCAAGGTTCAAAAAGTTCCAGACAGAAACTCTGTGAAGAATGTGGAAGCAAAAAATCGCGCAAAAAAATTAAAAAGTTGTTTCTTTAAAAAATTCAATTGCTACATCATGAACGACGAGACGTATGTTTTATCCGACTTTTCGCGGCTTCCAGGCCAGGAGTTTTATACAGCAGACTCGCGCGGGAATGTGGACGAAAAGTTTAGGTCAAAAAGGCAGTCAAAAGTTCCTCGTAAATTCCTGGTTTGGCAAGCAATCTGCAGCTGTGGAGAAAGGAGCAGTGCTTTTGTTAATACGGGAACAATGACATCCCAAATATACATTAGAGAATGCTTAGAAAAAAGATTAAAGCCTTTCCTAAGACGACATAAGGTTTCAGAAGCTCGAAAAGTGTCAAATACTACTATAAAATTATTAATGGAGGGGGTGCCGGAAAAGTTGAAACGATTTTTACAACAAGAGTAGTGACAAAGTTGTTGATATATAATAAAACTTGTAATTAAAAGGGCAAATATCAGCTAGTCTTATTTTCAAAGTCGGACTACTAGTTTACGAAATTTGTCATAATAAGTAAATGACAATTTTTTAAAACGCACTCCTTAATGCAGGAATAAATGCTCGGATATCGACTAGCGTCTTGAAAGATGAAAATGAGAGAAATACACGACCTTGTGAAACAACGGACCAAGATCATGAGTGATAAAATGAAAGCCAGGTATGGCAAAGCAATAAATTCAGAAGATTTTCTCGATGGAGACTTACCTACGTAAGAAAGGGGTTTCCCCGAAATTGCAGTGTAACTGGGAAGGCCCATATAAAGTCAAGATGTTATCTATCGCATACAAACTGTTGGAAGGCCAAGGAATAAGGTGAATGTAGTCCATCTGGAAAGGCTAGCTGCATTTGGTTCTGGCAATGTGTCTGATCGGGACGATCAGTCTTAGGTGGAGGGCAGTGTGTCGAATATTCTCTAGTTAAACACAACAGGATAGCGATGGCTACGCTTATGCATGCAAGCGTGTACTAAGGAAGAGGAAGAGAGATGGCGCGAGTGTTTGCGAATACAAGGCAAAGAGGAGATGTCAATAAATGACACCGACCCTTTGAGAACACGAAGACCGAACCACCAAGAAAGTTCTGGCTGCGTAGGGTAGCACCGTGTTGGGCTATATAAGGCAGTGACCAAGCCAGGCAGGTTGATCAGTTTATTTTCAAGTGTTGTTCAGTGAAGTTACCAAATACTTAAATTTGTATTGAGTTTATTACTAGTAAATAAAACTAGCTATTAGTGACAGTATCTGTGCGTGTGTTTATTTGACTTTATAGTGATCGAACCAAGAATTCGTCACAATATATATATATATATATCTCGATAGTGCCATCGATGGTTTTGCAGATCTATGGAGATGTATCGATTGCAAGTAATATATATCGAAATCATTTCATTTCAATCGGTTCATAAATATTAAAGTTATAGCAAATTTAGCCACGTCTAAATAAATGCAAAATAATTAATTCTGTTTAGTGTTATTTGATGTTGGAATGCATTCACAAATAATTCTTAAACTAATAATTCAATTGAAAAGCTTTATATGCCAGGTTGTTTGGGTGAAAATCGTTTTTCGATCGGGTATGCAGAAGTGTTAATAATAAGATAACGGCGGTTTTTTCACTTTGTAAAAGAGATACTTTAAGATTTTAACCATATGTGCCTTAACAAATTTCCTATTTTGGAACTAGCTAATGTTTTAGCTAACATGTTTCGGATAAGCTGTGGTGGAAAATATTTTTTCAGTTCGTTATTATTTTGGCTAACACGTGCTGAAACTCATTGATTGAAGTGGTTACCGAAACAGCTAAGTTATGGCTAATTTTATTAATTGATGTGGGTAATGACCTACCAGCTATAATAGTTAGTTCGTGTGAGGTAGGCAGGTGAAATGGCTGCGATGCAAGTCACCCAAGTAACCGGAACCTACAGATGTAGTACCAGAATTGTTGATAAACTCAAGGATTTTTGGAATTGTCGATGTACACTCCAAGTTTTCAAAAAAGGGGCTTCCAAGTTATTAAAAAGTGCATTCTTTCTAGCCGGACATTTACACTGCAAATGCTCAACGGGCTTTTTGCTATGCCCTTACAACTTCTGCAGTGATCATGGTGCGGAATGCTCATCTTCTCCGCATGAGTGCCTATCGCCCAGTGTGGGTGTCAACCCTTGACCTGCTCAGCAGACTCCTGGTTCTCCTTTCGCTATAGTCTGGCCAGGTGGATCTAGATATTGCACAACTAGTGGTATTCTTCCACTTATGTGGCGCTATTATTGCCTTTATTGCTGCTTGGCTCTCTGCAAAGATCGCCCCCTTTACCAATCATGTTCCTGTTCTTGAATGATTTGCAGGCTTACAAGATCGCAAGAGAGTCTGAATGATACAAAAATGACTAGAGACTGCGAGAAAATACGGGCTCCCACAACTGAATCCATCTTTGATCCGTCGGTGTAGAGTTGAATGCCGTTGTCCACTGCAATCATGCCCCTCTTCCAGTTATTCCTACTTGGAATGATTGTAATAGCACTGCGCTCAAACTTCAGTTTGTGAGGATAAAAATCTGTTTTTAAATTGAGCGTGCACGCTAGAAGATTGTTAAAAATACTACTATGCCCTCGCTGAGTATCCTTCCAGCTCCCTGAGTCTCAGTGAAGTTTGTGCCGACGTACACAATATATGTAAGTCGATTGGAAGCAGGTTCCAAATGGGATCCAAGGCCGAAGTGGGGCAAGTGCGCAAAGCTCCGGTGGCACCAACACACTTCCTCGTGAAGAGTAGTAGATCCGTTTTCTCCGGGTTTAGCCTAAGGCCACACCCCTGTGCCCACCTACTTAGTTTTAGCAACCTTCTTTCCATGATTTCGCTCATCATGGAAGGGAAGGGACCCGAAACCAGGATTGCCACATAGTCGGCGTACGCCACGATCTTTGCCCACTTCTAGTGAGTCTTATTAGGATGTCGTTCATTGTAAGGAGCCATAGCAGAGGTGAGAGCACCCGGCAATGCGGTGTGCCTCTACATATCCGCTTGCTGACTTTTGCTCCCCCTAGCTTAGCTCGGTTAAGAAGTAGGGAAAAAAATCCAGTTTCTTATTGGTTCCTCCACCCCTGCCCCAACGAGTGCTGATGATATTGCGTCGGCTTTCACGTTATTGAAAGCTCCCCGCACATCAAAAAACGCAGCTAGAGTTAATTCTTTGTATAAAAAAAAACTTCTTGACTGTTAGAACCACTTCTTGTAGTGCGGTCTCTGTGGATTTCCCCCTAAAATACGTGTGCTGCGCATCAGAAAGAGGGGCTTCGTGAAGAAGTTCCCGTATATGTGTGTCTAATAATCTCAAAAGTTTTTAACCCGAAGGATGTAAGGCTTATCGGCCACCTCCTGCCCTCTTATGCCGACTTCGGGATGAGTACCACTCTTGTTTCCTTCCACGTGACCGGAATGTGGTTATAAATGATGCATGCTGCGAAAAATCTTTTAGTTCCTTAACCAAAGATGTCTGGGTGCTCTGCAGCATAATGGAGAGTATAACATCTACTCCCGGTGATTTATAAGGTGAGAAGCTCTTTATCGCCCAGGTAACTTTGTCTTCTGCTAAGATTTTGTTTATCAAAGAGTTAGGTACCTCCGGCTGTAGCACCTCTCTTCTTTGCTCCGCCTCTCCGGAAGCGTCCTATTAGGCGTTCTATTAGGATGTCAAGGTTTTCCGCTGATGATCCTGTCCATTTCCCATCAGCGCGTTTTACGAAGGTCTTGTTTGAGTGATTGCTGGCAAGGATCTTCCCAAGCCTTGCTGAGCCCTTCGTAGACTCAATCGACTCGCAGTGTTCCTGCCAGGATTTCGTCTTTGCGATTCGCACAGCACAAATTCAATATTGATGTCATAATGCGTAAAATGAACTCTTATCTATCTTCATACTGCAGCTACAGACAAAAGCACGTTTTGGTTGTATGACTGCATTCGTCGAGGGGGATGTGATATTTTGATCTTACCTTTTTCGTTTTTACAAAAAAAAAATTTTTAATAGAAATTAATTACTGACAATAGCTATTCTATCTCCAATATTTGGGAAATGTGTCAAATGTATTGGTGGTGCTATTCCAGTAAAACCTGTACATGTATTGGTATTTTTGGAAATGTTAGGAGTGGCTGGTAGAGTAGACAATTTAGATTATTTTATTATTTTTAACGCATCCATATTCCAGTTGTTTAAAAAATTTGTAATATGTATTTTAGTTTTTTACATCATTAATTTACACAATTTGTATATTTCTTTTCAACGGATGCAGAGGAAAGGGACATATCTTTAGATGAAATTTACGACGACAACGACAAGCCGAAACTTCATCACCAAAGTAAGTGATGTTTGAAAATATCTTTTATTTCTAATATTATGTAAAGCTCATCATATCACAAAGAAAAAATGCGTTGTGGAGCGTCGTCCTGAACTTACGGAATAAGAATTTTACAATTAAAAATATCGAGTTTAGAAGTTTTAAGTGAATATAATGTTTCGGATAAAAGCCAACAAATAATGTAGCCACTAAGTTGAGCAAATTGGACTAGTATTCTGGTTTACATTGGTAAAATAGTAGACTAGCTTAAAGTAAAACGATGTGGAATTGCTTTTACTACATGTTTATTAACCTGTTATGTAAATCAGGGAGCGTACAAATCGATGACGCATGCTAAAAGTGGTTAAGACATCGAGAAATCGTTAAAAGTTGAAGGGTAGTTTCGAATCACGTTATAAGTGACAAAATCAGATATATTCAGAAGAGCATAAAACCTTTTCCTAAGGCAAGATCATAGATTTTTTAACTTGTCAAAAATTATGGTAAAAGGTCTTTTATGCAAAAAATCAAGAAATTTTTAAATTCAAATAGCATGCAAATTTTGTTTTTAAACCTGTCTATTTAGCGGCCTATTTGAACATTTTAACAAGCTTCTACTGCGGTTCCGCACACTCCTTTTGTATTTATAAGGAATGCTTTTAATAAATCAATTATGTTTTCAATTTTTCGGAAATGTTAAATATCACGGAAGTTTTAGAAAATTTATTTTTGAAAACTGCCAAACTGTTCACCTTACAGAAACTTCATCCCAAGTTACTTCCCCAAAGCTACCATACAAGTGTGGAAACATATTTAAAGGCTTGTGAAATTTTGTAGTTACAAACATTGATTTCAACGTTTGAAAAATATTGTTTAATAAACTAGTTTACTTCATTGTTTATGGGTATACTCGTATATATTAACTATCCATGCACGGCTAAAAAACTACAATAAAATGTCAATAAAACACCCAGATTATTCATCGGGAATAAGCCGTTTTTCCATCATTGTTCTCAAGTCATTTTTATTTTTCTCGCTCAATGTAAATTTATTTCTAATGCCATTTCAAGGGCAAATTCTTTTACATCATTAATAGGTACTGCGTTTTTAGGACTTTAACCAAAGCTGGTTGGGATGTTACGTCATATTTAATATTAACTTCCCCCGGTTGTGTTTACCACTAACTTACCAGGATATCTAAATAATTGATTGAATCATTTGTCTGCCATTATTTGAAAGTTTAAATCTTCTTACGCGATACGTCTTTCACTAGGTATGGTTAATTAGATTTGCCGGATCGACTTTTGTATAATAAATGGATAGTTTGCCTAATGGCTGTGGCTTTATTAATTTTTCAATTGTATTCTTCTCGATACTCATATATACAGCATAAAAATAATAATAATGGCCGAGTAAACCTCCAACTTGTGATGTGCTGCTTCAACTTTCTATCCTACAAATTGGCGGGACCTACATATTCTATAGCATTTACTTTGGCAGATGAATTTTACCGAATGCTCCAGTTTTTTAGAAGGTTGGAAAGGACGTGTTTCCAATCCGTCCTTATTTAAAAAATTAACTGTATTGGGTTTACCATATTAGATGTCGGAATGCAACAGATTCCGATCAACACAGTGAATACTCCAGTTTTGTTGAGAGGTTGGAACGGACGTGTTTCCAAGCCTTCCTTATTTCAAAAATTAACTTTATTAGTCTTACCATATTAGCTGTCGGAATGCAAAAGATTCCGATCAACACAGTGAATACTCCAGTTTTTTTGGGAGGTGGGAAAGGACGTGTTTCCAATCCTCAATTATTTAAAAAATTAACTTTATTAGGTTTACCATATTAGCTGTCGGAATGAAACAGATTCCGATCAACACAGTGAATACTCCAGTTTTGTTGGGAGGTTGGAGCGGACGTGTTTTCAATCCTCCCTTATTTCAAAAATTAACTTTATTAGTTTTACCATATTAGATGTCGGAATGCAACAGATTCCGATCAACACAGTGAATACTCCAGTTTTGTTGAGAGGTTGGAGCGGACGTGTTTCCAAGCCTTCCTTATTTAAAAAATTAACTTTATTAGTCTTACCATATTAGCTGTCGGAATGCAACAGATTCCGATCAACACAGTGAATACTCCAGTTTTGTTGGGAGGTTGGAGCGGACGTGTTTCCAATCCTCCCTTATTTAAAAAATTAACTTTATTAGGTTTACCATATTAGCTATCGGAATGAAACAGATTCCGATCAACACAGTGAATACTTCAGTTTTGTTGGGAGGTGGAAAAGGACGTGTTTCCAATCCGTCCTTATTTAAAAAATTAACTGTATTGGGTTTACCATATTAGATGTCGGAATGCAACAGATTCCGATCAACACAGTGAATACTCCAGTTTTGTTGAGAGGTTGGAACGGACGTGTTTCCAAGCCTTCCTTATTTCAAAAATTAACTTTATTAGTCTTACCATATTAGCTGTCGGAATGCAAAAGATTCCGATCAACACAGTGAATACTCCAGTTTTGTTGGGAGGTGGGAAAGGACGTGTTTCCAATCCTCCCTTATTTAAAAAATAACTTTATTAGGTTTACCATATTAGCTGTCGGAATGAAACAGATCCCGATCAACACGGTGAATACTTCTGTTTTGTTGGGAGGTTGGAGCGGACGTGTTTCCAATCCTTCCTTATTTCAAAAATTAACTTTATAAGTCTTACCATATTAGCTGTCGGAATGCAACAGATTCCGGTCAACACAGTGAATACTCCAGTTTTGTTGGGAGGTGGGAAAGAACGTGTTTCCAATCCGTCCTTATTTAAAAAATTAACTTTATTGGGTTTACGATATTAGCTGCCGGAATGAAACAGATTCCGCTCAACACAGTGAATACTTCTGTTTTGTTGGGAGGTGGAAAAGAACGTGTTTCCAATCCTTCTTTATTTCAAAAAATAACTTTATTAGTTTTACCATATTAGCTGTCGGAATGCAACAGATTCCGATCAACACAGTGAATACTCCAGTTTTGTTGGGAGGTTGGAGCGGACGTGTTTCCAATCCTCCCTTATTTAAAAAATTAACTTTATTAGGTTTACCATATTAGCTGTCGGAATGAAACAGATTCCGATCAACACGGTGAATACTTCAGTTTTGTTGGGAGGTGGGAAAGGACGTGTTTCCAATCCTCCCTTATTTAAAAAATTAACTTTATTAGGTTTACCATATAAGCTATCGGAATGAAACAGATTCCGATCAACACAGTGAATACTCCAGTTTTGTTGGGAGGTGGGAAAGGACATGTTTCCAATCCTCCCTTATTTAAAAAACTAATTTTATTAGGTTTACCATATTAGCTCTCCGAATGAAACAGATTCCGATCAACACAGTGAATACTTCAGTTTTGTTGGGAGGTGGGAAAGGATGTGTTTCCAATCCTCCCTTACTTAAAAAATTAACTTTATTAGGTTTACCATATTAGCTGTCGGAATGAAACACATTCCGATCAACACAGTGAATACTTCAGTTTTGTTGGGAGGTAGGAAAGGACATGTTTCCAATCCTCCCTTATTTAAAAAATTAATTTTGTTAGGTTTACCATATTAGCTGTCGGAATGAAACAGATTCCGATCAACACAGTGAATACTCCAGTTTTGTTGGGAGGTGGGAAAGGACGTGTCTCCAATCCTCCCTTATTTAAAAAATTAACTTTATTAGGTTTACCATATTAGCTGTCGGAATGAAACAGATCCCGATCAACACAGTGAATGCTTCAGTTTTGTTGGGAGGTGGGAAAGGACATGTTTCCAATCCTCCCTTATTTAAAAAATTAATTTTATTAGGTTTACCATATTAGCTGTCGGAATGAAACAGGATCCGATCAACACAGTAAATACTCCAGTTTTGTTGGGTGGTGGGAAGAGACAAATTTCCAATCCTCCCTTATTTAAAAAATTAATTTTATTAGGTTTACCATATTAGCTGTCGGAATGAAACAGATTCCGATCAACACAGTGAATACTCCAGTTTTGTTGGGAGGTGGGAAAGGACATGTTTCCACTCCTCCCTTATTTAAAAAATTAATTTTATTCGGTTTACCATATTAGCTGTCGGAATAAAACAGATTCCGATCAACACAGTGAATACTCCAGTTTTGTTGGGAGGTGGGAAAGGACGTGTTTCCAATCCTCCCTTATTTAAAAAATTAACTTTATTAGGTTTACCATATAAGCTATCGGAATGAAACAGATTCCGATCAACACAGTGAATGCTCCAGTTTTGTTGGGAGGTGGGAAAGGACATGTTTCCAAGCCTTCCTTATTTAAAAAACTAATTTTATTAGGTTTACCATATTAGCTGTCCGAATGAAACAGATTCCGATCAACACAGTAAATACTCCAGTTTTGTTGGGAGGTGGGAAAGGACGTGTTTCCAATCCTCCCTTATTTAAAAAATTAACTTTATTAGGTTTACCATATTAGCTGTCGGAATGAAACAGATTCCGATCAACACAGTGAATACTTCAGTTTTGTTGAGAGGTGGGAAAGGACGTGTTTCCAATCCTCCCTTATTTAAAAAATTTACTTTATTAGGTTTACCATATTAGCTGTCGGAATGAAACAGATTCCGATCAACACAGTGAATACTTCAGTTTTGTTGGGAGGTGGGAAAGGACATGTTTCCAATCCTCCCTTATTTAAAAAATTAATTTGATTAGGTTTACCATATTAGCTGTCCGAATGAAACAGATTCCGATCAACACAGTGAATACTTCAGTTTTGTTGGGAGGTGGGAAAGGACGTGTTTCCAATCCTCCCTTATTTAAAAAATTAACTTTTTTAAGTTTACCATATTAGCTGTCGGAATGCAACATATTCCGATCAACACAGTGAATACTTCAGTTTTGTTGGGAGGTGGGAAAGGACATGTTTCCAATCCTCCCTTATTTAAAAAATTTTAATTTATTAGGCTTACCATATTAGCTGTCGGAATGCAACATATTCCGATCAACACAGTGAATACTTTAGTTTTGTTGGGAGGTGGGAAAGGACGTGTTTCCAATCCTCCCTTATTTAAAAAAATTTACTTTATTAGTTTTACCATATTAGCTGTCGGAATGAAACAGATTCCGATCAACACAGTGAATACTTCAGTTTTGTTGGGAGGTCGGAAAGGACGTGTTTCCAATCCTCCCTTATTTAAAAAATTAACTTTATTAGGTTTACCATATTAGCTGTCGGAATGAAACAGATTCCGATCAACACAGTGAATACTTCAGTTTTGTTGGGAGGTGGGAAAGGGCGTGTTTCCAATCCTTCCTTATTTCAAAAATTAACTTTATTAGTTTTACCATATTAGCTGTCGGAATGCAACAGATTCCGATCAACACAGTCAACACTCCAGTTTTGTTGGAAGATGGAAAAGGACGTGTTTCCAATCCTCCCTTATTTAAAAAATTAAATTTATTAGGTTTCGCATATTAGCTGTCGGAATGCAACAGATTCCGATCAACACAGTGAATACTTCAGTTTTGTTGGGAGGTGGAAAAGGACTCGCTTCCAATTCTCCCTTATTTAAAAAATTAACTTTATTAGGTTTACCATATTAGCTGTCGGAATGAAATAGATTCCGATCAACACAGTGAATACTTCAGTTTTGTTGGGAGGTGGGAAAGGACGTGTTTCCAATCCTCCCTTATTTCAAAAATTAACTTTATTGGGTTTACCATATTAGCTGTCGGAATGAAACAGATTCCGATCAACACAGTGAATACTTCAGTTTTGTTGGGAGGTGGGAAAGGACGTGTTTCCAATCCTCCCTTATTTAAAAAATTAACTTTATTAGTTTTACCATATTAGCTGTCGGAATGAAACAGATTCCGATCAACACAGTGAATACTTCAGTTTTGTTGGGAGGTGGGAAAGGACGTGTTTCCAATCCTCCCTTATTTAAAAAATTAACTTTTTTAGGTTTACCATATTAGCTGTCGGAATGAAACAGATTCCGATCAACACAGTGAATACTTCAGTTTTGTTGGGAGGTGGAAAAGGACGTGTTTCCAATCCTCCCTTATTTAAGAAATTAACTTTATTAGGTTTACCATATTAGCTGTCGGAATGAAACAGATTCCGATCAACATAGTGAATACTTCAGTTTTGTTGGGAGGTGGGAAAGGGCGTGTTTCCAATCCTCCCTTATTTCAAAAATTAACTTTATTAGTTTTACCATATTAGCTGTCGGAATGAAACAGATTCCGATCAACACAGTCAACACTCCAGTTTTGTTGGAAGATGGAAAAGGACATGTTTCCAATCCTCCCTTATTTAAAAAACTTAAATTTATTAGGCTTACCATATTAGCTGTCGGAATGCAACATATTCCGATCAACACAGTGAATACTTTAGTTTTGTTGGGAGGTGGGAAAGGACGTGTTTCCAATCCTCCCTTATTTAAAAAAATTAACTTTATTAGTTTTACCATATTAGCTGTCGGAATGAAACAGATTCCGATCAACACAGTGAATACTTCAGTTTTGTTGGGAGGTGGAAAAGGACGTGTTTCCAATCCTCCCTTATTTAAAAAATTAACTTTATTAGGTTTACCATATTAGCTGTCGGAATGAAACAGATTCCGATCAACATAGTGAATACTTCAGTTTTGTTGGGAGGTGGGAAAGGGCGTGTTTCCAATCCTCCCTTATTTCAAAAATTAACTTTATTAGTTTTACCATATTAGCTGTCGGAATGAAACAGATTCCGATCAACACAGTGAATACTTCAGTTTTGTTGGGAGGTGGGAAAGGACGTGTTTCCAATCCTCCCTTATTTAAAAAATTAACTTTATTAGGTTTACCATATTAGCTGTCGGAATGAAACAGATTCCGATCAACATAGTGAATACTCTACTTTTGTTGGGAGGTGGGAAAGGACGTGTTTCCAATCCTCCCTTATTTCAAAAATTAACTTTATTAGTTTTACCATATTAGCTGTCGGAATGCAACATATTCCGATCAACACAGTATATGCTTCAGTTTTGTTGGGAGGTGGGAAAGGACGTGTTTCCAATCCTCCCTTATTTCAAAAACTAACTTTATTAGTTTTACCATATTAGCTGTCGGAATGCAACAGATTCCGATCAACACAGTCAATACTACAGTTTTGTTGGAAGATGGAAAAGGACGTGTTTCCAATCCTCCCTTGTTTAAAAAATTAACTTTATAAGGTTTAGCATATTAGCTGTCGGAGTGAAACAGATTCCGATCAACACAGTGAATACTTCAGTTTTGTTGGGAGGTGGAAAAGGACTTGCTTCCAATTCTCCCTTATTTAAAAAATTAACTTTATTAGGTTTACCATATTAGCTGTCGGAATGAAATAGATTCCGATCAACACAGCGAATACTTCAGTTTTGTTGGGAGGTGGAAAAGGACTTGCTTCCAATTCTCCCTTATTTAAAAAATTAACTTTATTAGGTTTACCATATTAGCTGTCGGAATGAAATAGATTCCGATCAACACAGTGAATACTTCAGTTTTGTTGGGAGGTGGGAAAGGACGTGTTTCCAATCCTCCCTTATTTCAAAAATTAACTTTATAGGGTTTACCATATTAGCTGTCGGAATGAAACAGATTCCGATCAACACAGTGAATACTTCAGTTTTGTTGGGAGGTGGAAAAGGACGTGTTTCCAATCCTCCCTTATTTAAAAAATTAACTTTATTAGGTTTACCATATTAGCTGTCGGAATGAAACAGATTCCGATCAACATAGTGAATACTTCAGTTTTGTTGGGAGGTGGGAAAGGGCGTGTTTGCAATCCTCCCTTATTTAAAAAATTAACTTTATTAGGGTTACCATATTAGCTATCGGAATGAAACAGATTCCGATCAACACAGTGAATACTTCAGTTTTGTTGGGAGGTGGAAAAGGACGTGTTTCCAATCCTTCCTTATTTAAAAAATTAACTGTATTGGGTTTACCATATTAGATGTCGGAATGCAACAGATTCCGATCAACACAGTGAATACTCCAGTTTTGTTGAGAGGTTGGAACGGACGTGTTTCCAAGCCTTCCTTATTTCAAAAATTAACTTTATAAGTCTTACCATATTAGCTGTCGGAATGCAAAAGATTCCGATCAACACAGTGAATACTCCAGTTTTGTTGGGAGGTGGGAAAGGACGTGTTTCCAATCCTCCCTTATTTAAAAAATTAACTTTATTAGGTTTACCATATTAGCTGTCGGAATGAAACAGATCCCGATCAACACGGTGAATACTTCTGTTTTGTTGGGAGGTTGGAGCGGACGTGTTTCCAATCCTTCCTTATTTCAAAAATTAACTTTATTAGTCTTATCATATTAGCTGTCGGAATGCAACAGATTCCGGTCAACACAGTGAATACTCCAGTTTTGTTGGGAGGTGGGAAAGAACGTGTTTCCAATCCGTCCTTATTTAAAAAATTAACTTTATTGGGTTTACGATATTAGCTGCCGGAATGAAACAGATTCCGCTCAACACAGTGAATACTTCTGTTTTGTTGGGAGGTGGAAAAGGACGTGTTTCCAATCCTTCTTAATTTCAAAAAATAACTTTATTAGTTTTACCATATTAGCTGTCGGAATGCAACAGATTCCGATCAACACAGTGAATACTCCAGTTTTGTTGGGAGGTTGGAGCGGACGTGTTTCCAATCCTTCCTTATTTAAAAAATTAACTTTATTAGTCTTACCATATTAGCTGTCGGAATGCAACAGATTCCGGTCAACACAGTGAATACTCCAGTTTTGTTGGGAGGTGGGAAAGGACGTGTTTCCAATCCTCCCTTATTTAAAAAATTAACTGTATTAGGTTTACCATATTAGCTGTCGGAATGAAACAGAATCCGATCAACACAGTGAATACTTCAATTTTGTTGGGAGTTGGAAAAGGGCGTGTCTCCAATCCTCCCTTATTTAAAAAATTAACTTTATTAGGTTTACCATATTAGCTGTCCGAATGAAAGAGATTCCGATCAACACAGTGAATACTTCAGTTTTGTTGGGAGGTGGGAAAGGACGTGTTTCCAATCCTCCCTTATTTAAAAAATTAACTTTATTAGGTTTACCATATTAGCTGTCGGAATGAAACAGATTCCGATCAACACGGTGAATACTTCAGTTTTGTTGGGAGGTGGGAAAGGACGTGTTTCCAATCCTCCCTTATTCAAAAAATTAACTTTATTAGGTTTACCATATAAGCTATCGGAATGAAACAGATTCCGATCAACACAGTGAATACTCCAGTTTTGTTGGGAGGTGGGAAAGGACATGTTTCCAATCCTCCCTTATTTAAAAAATTAATTTTATTAGGTTTACCATATTAGCTCTCCGAATGAAACAGATTCCGATCAACACAGTGAATACTTCAGTTTTGTTGGGAGGTGGGAAAGGACGTGTTTCCAATCCTCCCTTATTTAAAAAATTAACTTTATTAGGTTTACCATATTAGCTGTCGGAATGAAACAGATTCCGATCAACACAGTGAATACTTCAGTTTTGTTGGGAGGTGGGAAAGGACATGTTTCCAATCCTCCCTTATTTAAAAAATTAATTTTGTTAGGTTTACCATATTAGCTGTCGGAATGAAACAGATTCCGATCAACACAGTGAATACTCCAGTTTTGTTGGGAGGTGGAAAAGGACGTGTCTCCAATCCTCCCTTATTTAAAAAATTAACTTTATTAGGTTTACCATATTAGCTTTTGGAATGAAACAGATTCCGATCAACACAGTGAATACTTCAGTTTTGTTTGGAGGTGGGAAAGGACATGTTTCCAATCCTCCCTTATTTAAAAAATTAATTTTATTAGGTTTGCCATATTAGCTGTCGGAATGAAACAGGATCCGATCAACACAGTAAATACTCCAGTTTTGTTGGGTGGTGGGAAGAGACAAATTTCCAATCCTCCCTTATTTAAAAATTAATTTTATTAGGTTTACCATATTAGCTGTCGGAATGAAACAGATTCCGATCAACACAGTGAATACTCCAGTTTTGTTGGGAGGTGGGAAAGGACATGTTTCCAATCCTCCCTTATTTAAAAAATTAATTTTATTCGGTTTACCATATTAGCTGTCGGAATGAAACAGATTCCGATCAACACAGTGAATACTCCAGTTTTGTTGGTAGGTGGGAAAGGACGTGTTTCCAATCCTCCCTTATTTTAAAAATTAACTTTATTAGGTTTACCATATAAGCTATCGGAATGAAACAGATTCCGATCAACACAGTGAATGCTCCAGTTTTTTGGGAGGTGGGAAAGGACATGTTTCCAATCCTCCCTTATTTAAAAAACTAATTTTATTAGGTTTACCATATTAGCTGTCCGAATGAAACAGATTCCGATCAACACAGTAAATACTTCAGTTTTGTTGGGAGGTGGGAAAGGACGTGTTTCCAATCCTCCCTTATTTAAAAAATTAACTTTATTAGGTTTACCATATTAGCTGTCGGAATGAAACAGATTCCGATCAACACAGTGAATACTTCAGTTTTGTTGGGAGGTGGGAAAGGACATGTTTCCAATCCTCCCTTATTTAAAAAATTAATTTGATTAGGTTTACCATATTAGCTGTCCGAATGAAAGAGATTCCGATCAACACAGTGAATACTTCAGTTTTGTTGGGAGGTGGGAAAGGACGTGTTTCCAATCCTCCCTTATTTAAAAAATTAACTTTTTTAAGTTTACCATATTAGCTGTCGGAATGCAACATATTCCGATCAACACAGTGAATACTTCAGTTTTGTTGGGAGGTGGGAAAGGACATGTTTCCAATCCTCCCTTATTTAAAAAATTTTAATTTATTAGGCTTACCATATTAGCTGTCGGAATGCAACATATTCCGATCAACACAGTGAATACTTTAGTTTTGTTGGGAGGTGGGAAAGGACGTGTTTCCAATCCTCCCTTATTTAAAAAAATTTACTTTATTAGTTTTACCATATAAGCTGTCGGAATGAAACAGATTCCGATCAACACAGTGAATACTTCAGTTTTGTTGGGAGGTGGGAAAGGACGTGTTTCCAATCCTCCCTTATTTAAAAAATTAACTTTATTAGGTTTACCATATTAGCTGTCGGAATGAAACAGATTCCGATCAACACAGTGAATACTTCAGTTTTGTTGGGAGGTGGGAAAGGGCGTGTTTCCAATCCTTCCTTATTTCAAAAATTAACTTTATTAGTTTTACCATATTAGCTGTCGGAATGAATCAGATTCCGATCAACACAGTGAATACTCCAGTTTTGTTGGGAGGTGGGAAAGGACGTGTTTCCAATCCTTCCTTATTTCAAAAATTAACTTTATTAGTTTTACCATATTAGCTGTTGGAACGCAACATATTCCGATCAAAACAGTAAATGCTTATGTTTTGTTGGGAGGTTAGAGCGGACGTGTTTCCAATCCTTCCTTATTTCAAAAATTAACTTTATTAGTTTTACCATACGAGGTGTGTTCAAAACGTATCGCGAATTTTGAATTTTCGCTGGTTACGTATATTCGAATTTCGAATTTTTTGTGGCGTTATGTTGGTACTCATGTCTCTCACTTATGCCGACAAGCTCGGCCATTTTGAATGTTCAGTTAATTGTTGACAGCTGCTTTGCTTGCACGTGTTTTGGATCGTCTTCGATTTTTACCTATTCAAAAAAATGGATCAAAGAACCTGTATCAAATTTTGTGTGAAAAACGAAATTAAGTGCGCGGATGCATTCCGAATGTTGACTGTGGCATACGGAGAAGCTACCTTGGACCGAAGCAACGTTTATCGGTCGTACAAAATGTTCTCAGAAGGCCGAGAAGATGTGCAAAGAAGAACAAACATTGGCTTTTGCACCACGATAACGCCCCTGCTCACGCATCTTTGCTTGTGCGCGACTTTTTGGCCAAAAACAACACACTAATGATGCCGCAGCCACCGTATTCCCCAGATCTGGCCCCCTGTGACTTTTTCTTGTTCCCTAAACTGAAGAAGCCCATCAAAGGACGACGTTACGCTTCTCTTGACGAGATAAAGACGGCATCGAAGGAGGAGCTGAACAAGATACAAAAAAATGAGTTTTTGAAGTGCTTCGAAGATTGGAAAAACCGTTGGCACAAGTGTATAATATCTCATGGGGATTACTTTGAAGGGGACAAAATAGATATTCATGAATAAATAAATAATTTTTGAAAAAACACAAAATTCGCGATACTTTTTGAACACACCTCGTATTAGCTGTCAGGATGCAACAGATTCCGATCAACATAGTGAATACTCTACTTTTGTTGGGAGGTGGGAAAGGACGTGTTTCCAATCCTCCCTTATTTCAAAAATTAACTTTATTAGTTTTACCATATTAGCTGTCGGAATGAATCAGATTCCGATCAACACAGTGAATACTCCAGTTTTGTTGGGAGGTGGGAAAGGACGTGTTTCCAATCCTCCCTTATTTAAAAAAATTTACTTTATTAGTTTTACCATATTAGCTGTCGGAATGAAACAGATTCCGATCAACACAGTGAATACTTCAGTTTTGTTGGGAGGTGGGAAAGGACGTGTTTCCAATCCTCCCTTATTTAAAAAATTAACTTTATTAGGTTTACCATATTAGCTGTCGGAATGAAACAGATTCCGATCAAGACAGTGAATACTTCAGTTTTGTTGGGAGGTGGGAAAGGGCGTGTTTCCAATCCTTCCTTATTTCAAAAATTAACTTTATTAGTTTTACCATATTAGCTGTCGGAATGAATCAGATTCCGATCAACACAGTGAATACTCCAGTTTTGTTGGGAGGTGGGAAAGGACGTGTTTCCAATCCTTCCTTATTTCAAAAATTAACTTTATTAGTTTTACCATATTAGCTGTTGGAACGCAACATATTCCGATCAAAACAGTAAATGCTTATGTTTTGTTGGGAGGTTCGAGCGGACGTGTTTCCAATCCTTCCTTATTTCAAAAATTAACTTTATTAGTTTTACCATATTAGCTGTCAGGATGCAACAGATTCCCATCAACATAGTGAATACTCTACTTTTGTAGGGAGGTGGAAAAGGACGTGTTTCCAATCCTCCCTTATTTCAAAAATTAACTTTATTAGTTTTACCATATTAGCTATCGGAATGAAACAGATTCCGATCAACACAGTGAATACTTCTGTTTTGTTGGTAGGTGGAAAAGGACGTGTTTCGAATCCTTCTTTATTTTAAAAAATAACTTTATTAGTTTTACCATATTAGCTGTCGGAATGCAACAGATTCCGATCAACACAGTGAATACTTCAGTTTTGTTGGGAGGTGGGAAAGGACGTGTTTCCAATCCTCCCTTATTTCAAAAACTAACTTTATTAGTTTTACCATATTAGCTGTCGGAATGCAACGGATTCCGATCAACACAGTGAACACCCCAGTTTTGTTGGAAGGCGGAAAAGGACGTGTTTCCAATCCTCCCTTATTTAAAAAATTAACTTTATTAGGTTTACCACATTAGCTGTCGGAATGAAACATATTCCGATCAACACAGTGAATACTTCAGTTTTGTTGGGAGGTGGGAAAGGACGTGTTTCCAATCCTCCCTTATTTAAAAAATTAACTTTATTAGGTTTACCATATTACCTGTCGGAATGAAACAGTTTCCGATGAATACAGTGAATACTTCAGTTTTGTTGGGAGGTGGGAAAGGACGTGTTTCCAATCCTCCCTTATTTAAAAAATTTACTTTATTAGGTTTACCCTATTAGCTGTCGGAATGAAAAAGATTCCGATCAACACAGTGAATACTTCAGTTTTGTTGAGAGGTGGGAAAGGACTTGCTTCCAATTCTCCCTTATTTAAAAAATTAACTTTATTAGGTTTACCATATTAGCTGTCGGAATGAAATAGATTCCGATCAACACAGTGAATACTTCAGTTTTGTTGGGAGGTGGGAAAGGACGTGTTTCCAATCCTCCCTTATTTCAAAAATGAACGTTATTGGGTTTACCATATTAGCTGTCGGAATGAAACAGATTCCGATCAACACAGTGAATACTTTAGTTTTGTTGGGAGGTGGGAAAGGACGTGTTTCCAATCCTCCCTTATTTAAAAAATTAACTTTATTAGTTTTACCATATTAGCTGTCGGAATGAAACAGATTCCGATCAACACAGTGAATACTTCAGTTTTGTTGGGAGGTGGGAAAGGACGTGTTTCCAATCCTCCCTTATTTAAAAAATTAACTTTTTTAGGTTTACCATATTAGCTGTCGGAATGCAACATATTCCGATCAACACAGTGAATACTTCAGTTTTGTTGGGAGGTGGGAAAGGACATGTTTCCAATCCTCCCTTATTTAAAAAATTTAAATTTATTAGGCTTACCATATTAGCTGTCGGAATGCAACATATTCCGATCAACACAGTGAATACTTTAGTTTTGTTGGGAGGTGGGAAAGGACGTGTTTCCAATCCTCCCTTATTTAAAAAAATTAACTTTATTAGTTTTACCATATTAGCTGTCGGAATGAAACAGATTCCGATCAACACAGTGAATACTTCAGTTTTGTTGGGAGGTGGAAAAGGACGTGTTTCCAATCCTCCCTTATTTAAAAAATTAACTTTATTAGGTTTACCATATTAGCTGTCGGAATGAAACAGATTCCGATCAACATAGTGAATACTTCAGTTTTGTTGGGAGGTGGGAAAGGGCGTGTTTCCAATCCTCCCTTATTTCAAAAATTAACTTTATTAGTTTTACCATATTAGCTGTCGGAATGAAACAGATTCCGATCAACACAGTGAATACTTCAGTTTTGTTGGGAGGTGGGAAAGGACGTGTTTCCAATCCTCCCTTATTTAAAAAATTAACTTTATTAGGTTTACCATATTAGCTGTCGGAATGAAACAGATTCCGATCAACATAGTGAATACTCTACTTTTGTTGGGAGGTGGGAAAGGACGTGTTTCCAATTCTCCCTTATTTCAAAAATTAACTTTATTAGTTTTACCATATTAGCTGTCGGAATGCAACATATTCCGATCAACACAGTATATGCTTCAGTTTTGTTGGGAGGTGGGAAAGGACGTGTTTCCAATCCTCCCTTATTTCAAAAACTAACTTTATTAGTTTTACCATATTAGCTGTCGGAATGCAACAGATTCCGATCAACACAGTCAATACTACAGTTTTGTTGGAAGATGGAAAAGGACGTGTTTCCAATCCTCCCTTATTTAAAAAATTAACTTTATTAGGTTTAGCATATTAGCTGTCGGAGTAAAACAGATTCCGATCAACACAGTGAATACTTCAGTTTTGTTGGGAGGTGGAAAAGGACTTGCTTCCAATTCTCCCTTATTTAAAAAATTTACTTTCTTAGGTTTACCATGTTAGCTGTCGGAATGAAATAGATTCCGATCAACACAGTGAATACTTCAGTTTTGTTGGGAGGTGGGAAAGGACGTGTTTCCAATCCTCCCTTATTTCAAAAATTAACTTTATTGGGTTTACCATATTAGCTGTCGGAATGAAACAGATTCCGATCAACACAGTGAATACTTCAGTTTTGTTGGGAGGTGGGAAAGGACGTGTTTCCAATCCTCCCTTATTTAAAAAATTAACTTTATTAGTTTTACCATATTAGCTGTCGGAATGAAACAGATTCCGATCAACACAGTGAATACTTCAGTTTTGTTGGGAGGTGGGAAAGGACGTGTTTCCAATCCTCCCTTATTTAAAAAATTAACTTTTTTAGGTTTACCATATTAGCTGTCGGAATGCAACATATTCCGATCAACACAGTGAATACTTCAGTTTTGTTGGGAGGTGGGAAAGGACATGTTTCCAATCCTCCCTTATTTAAAAAATTTAAATTTATTAGGCTTACCATATTAGCTGTCGGAATGCCACATATTCCGATCAACACAGTGAATACTTTAGTTTTGTTGGGAGGTGGGAAAGGACGTGTTTCCAATCCTCCCTTATTTAAAAAAATTAACTTTATTAGTTTTACCATATTAGCTGTCGGAATGAAACAGATTCCGATCAACACAGTGAATACTTCAGTTTTGTTGGGAGGTGGGAAAGGACGTGTTTCCAATCCTCCCTTATTTAAAAAATTAACTTTATTAGGTTTACCATATTAGCTGTCGGAATGAAACAGATTCCGATCAACACAGTGAATACTTCAGTTTTGTTGGGAGGTGGGAAAGGGCGTGTTTCCAGTCCTTCCTTATTTCTAAAATTAACTTTATTAGTTTTACCATATTAGCTGTCGGAATGAAACAGATTCCGATCAACACAGTGAATACACCAGTTTTTTTGGGAGGTGGAAAAGGACGTGTTTCCAATCCTCCCTTATTTAAAAAATTAACTTTTTTAGGTTTACCACATTAGCTGTCGGAATGAAACATATTCCGATCAACACAGTGAATACTTCAGTTTTGTTGGGAGGTGGGAAAGGACGTGTTTCCAGTCCTCCCTTATTTAAAAAACTAACTTTATTAGGTTTACCATATTAGCTGTCGGAATGCAACAGATTCCGATCAACACAGTGAATACCCCAGTTTTGTTGAAAGGTGGAAAAGGACGTGTTTCCAATCCTCCCTTATTTAAAAAATTAACTTTATTAGGTTTACCATATTAGCTGTCGGAATGAAACATATTCCGATCAACACAGTGAATACTTCAGTTTTGTTGGGAGGTGGGAAAGGACGTGTTTCCAATCCTCCCTTATTTAAAAAAATTAACTTTATTAGTTTTACCATATTAGCTGTCGGAATGAAACAGATTCCGATCAACACAGTGAATACTTCAGTTTTGTTGGGAGGTGGGAAAGGGCGTGTTTCCAATCCTCCCTTATTTAAAAAATTAACTTTATTAGGTTTACCATATTAGCTGTCCGAATGAAACAGATTCCGATCAACACAGTGAATACTTCAGTTTTGTTGGGAGGTGGGAAAGGGCGTGTTTCCAATCCTTCCTTATTTCAAAAATTAACCTTATTAGTTTTACCATATTAGATGTCGGAATGCAACATATTCCGATAAACACAGTAAATGCTTAAGTTTTGTTGGGAGGTTGGAGCGGACGTGTTTCCAATCCTTCCTTATTTGAAAAGCTAACTTTATTAGTTTTACCATATTAGCTGTCGGAATGCAACAGATTCCGATCAACACAGTGAATACCCCAGTTTTGTTGGAAGGTGGAAAAGGACGTGTTTCCAATCCTCCCTTATTTAAAAAATTTACTTTATTAGGTTTACCACATTAGCTGTCGGAATGAAACATATTCCGATCAACACAGTGAATACTTCAGTTTTGTTGGGAGGTGGGAAAGGACGTGTTTCCAATCCTCCCTTATTTAAAAAACTAACTTTATTAGGTTTACCATATTAGCTGTCGGAATGAAACAGATTCCGATCAACACAGTGAATACTTCAGTTTTGTTGGGAGGTGGGAAAGGGCGTGTTTCCAATCCTTCCTTATTTCAAAAATTAACTTTATTAGTTTTACCATATTAGCTGTCCGAATGAAACAGATTCCGATCAACACAGTGAATACTTCAGTTTTGTTGGGAGGTGGGAAAGGACGTGTTTCCAATCCTCCCTTATTTAAAAAATTAACTTTTTTAGGTTTACCATATTAGCTGTCGGAATGCAACATATTCCGATCAACACAGTGAATACTTCAGTTTTGTTGGGAGGTGGGAAAGGACATGTTTCCAATCCTCCCTTATTTAAAAAATTTAAATTTATTAGGCTTACCATATAAACTGTCGGAATGCCACATATTCCGATCAACACAGTGAATACTTTAGTTTTGTTGGGAGGTGGGAAAGGACGTGTTTCCAATCCTCCCTTATTTAAAAAATTTACTTTATTAGGTTTACCATATTAGCTGTCGGAATGAAACAGATTCCGATCAACACAGTGAATACTTCAGTTTTGTTGGGAGGTGGGAAAGGGCGTGTTTCCAGTCCTTCCTTATTTCAAAAATTAACTTTATTAGTTTTACCGTATTAGCTGTCGGAATGAAACAGATTCCGATCAACACAGTGAATACACCAGTTTTGTTGGGAGGTGGGAAAGGACGTCTTTCCAATCCTCCCTTATTTAAAAAATTAACTTTTTTAGGTTTACCATACGAGGTGTGTTCAAAAAGTATCGCGAATTTTGTGTTTTTTCAAAAATTATTTATTTATTCATGAATATCTATTTTGTCCCCTTCAAAGTATTCCCCATGAGATATTATACACTTGTGCCAACGGTTTTTCCAATCTTCGAAGCACTTCAAAAAATCATTTTTTTGTATCTTGTTCAGCTCCTCCTTCGATGCCGTCTTTATCTCGTCAAGAGAAGCGGAACGTCGTCCTTTCATGGGCCTCTTCAGTTTAGGGAACAAGAAGAAGTCACAGGGCGCCAGATCTGGGGAATACGGTGGCTGCGGCATCATTAGTGTGTTGTTTTTGGCCAAAAAGTCGCGCACAAGCAACGATGCGTGAGCAGGGGCGTTATCGTGGTGCAAAAGCCAATTTTTGTTCTTCCACAAATCCGGGCGTTTCTGGCGGATTGCTTCGCGCAAATTGCGCATAACTTGCAGGTAATATTTCTTATTGACCGTTCTTCCCTGTGGCAAGAACTCATGATGCACCACGCCCCTGCAATCGAAGAAAACTGTCAGCAAAACTTTCACATTCGACCGAACTTGGCGCGCTTTTTTCGGTCTTGGTTCGTGCGGGAGCTTCCATTGAGATGATTGAGCTTTGGTTTCCACGTCATAACCATAAACCCACGATTCTTCACCAGTTATGACCCTCTGGAGCAAATTTGGGTCGTCGCGGACAGAGTTTAACATCTCATTAGCAATGTTCATGCGATGCTGTTTTTGGTCACAATTGAGCAATTTTGGTAAAAAAAATAGGTAAAACTCGAAGACGATCCAAAACACGTGCAAGCAAAGCAGGTGTCAACAATTAACTGAACATTCAAAATGGCCGAGCTTGTCGGCATAAGTGAGAGACATGAGTACCAACATAACGCCACAAAAAATTCGAAATTCGAATATACGTAACCAGCGAAAATTCAAAATTCGCGATACTTTTTGAACACACCTCGTATTAGCTGTCGGAATGCAACATATTCCGATCAACACAGTGAATACTTCAGTTCTGTTGGGAGGTGGAAAAGGACGTGTTTCCAATTCTCCCTTATTTAAAAAATTTACTTTATTAGGTTTACCATATTAGCTGTCGGAATGCAACAGATTCCGATCAACACAGTGAATACCCCAGTTTTGTTGGAAGGTGGAAAAGGACGTGTTTCCAATCCTCCCTTATTTAAAAAATTTACTTTATTAGGTTTACTACATTAGCTGTCGGAATGAAACATATTCCGATCAACACAGTGAATACTTCAGTTTTGGTGGGAGGTGGGAAAGGACGTGTTTCCAATCCTCCCTTATTTAAAAAACTAACTTTATTAGGTTTACCATATTAGCTGTCGGAATGAAACAGATTCCGATCAACACAGTGAATACTTCAGTTTTGTGGGGGGGTGGGAAAGGACGTGTTTCCAATCCTCCCTTATTTAAAAAATTAACTTTATTAGGTTTACCCTATTAGCTGTCGGAATGAAACAGACTCCGATCAACACAGTGAATACTTCAGTTTTGTTGGGAGGTGGGAAAGGACGTGTTTCCAATCCTCCCTTATTTAAAAAATTAACTTTATTAGGTTTCAATATTAGCTGTCGGAATGCAACATATTCCGATCAACACAGTGGATACTTCAGTTTTGTTGGGAGGTGGAAAAGGACGTGTTTCCAATCCTCCCTTATTTAAAAAATTAACTTTATTAGGTTTACCCTATTAGCTGTCGGAATGAAACAGACTCCGATCAACACAGTGAATACTTCAGTTTTGTTGGGAGGTGGGAAAGGACGTGTTTCCAATCCTCCCTTATTTAAAAAACTAACTTTATTAGGTTTCCATATTACCTGTCGGAATGCAACATTTTCCGATCAACACAGTGGATACTTCAGTTTTGTTGGGGGGTGCGAAAGGACGCGTTTCCAATCCTCCCTTATTTAAAAAATTAACTTCATTAGGTTTACCCTATTAGCTGTCGGAATGAAACAGACTCCGATCAACACAGTGAATACTTCAGTTTTGTTGGGAGGTGGGAAAGGACGTGTTTCCAATCCTCCCTTATTTAAAAAATTAACTTTATTAGGTTTACCATATTAGCTGTCGGAATGAAACAGATTCCGATCAACACGGTGAATACTTCAGTTTTGTTGGGAGGTGGAAAAGGACGTGTTTCCAATCCTCCCTTATTTAAAAAATTAACTTTATTAGGTTTACCATATAAGCTATCGGAATGAAACAGATTCCGATCAACACAGTGAATACTCCAGTTTTGTTGGGAGGTGGGAAAGGACATGTTTCCAATCCTCCCTTATTTAAAAAATTAATTTTATTAGGTTTACCATATTAGCTCTCCGAATGAAACAGATTCCGATCAACACAGTGAATACTTCAGTTTTGTTGGGAGGTGGGAAAGGACGTGTTTCCAATCCTCTTTTATTTAAAAAATTAACTTTATTAGGTTTACCATATTAGCTGTCGGAATGAAACAGATTCCGAGCAACACAGTGAATACTTCAGTTTTGTTGGGAGGTGGGAAAGGACATGTTTCCAATCCTCCCTTATTTAAAAAATTAATTTTGTTAGGTTTACCATATTAGCTGTCGGAATGAAACAGATTCCGATCAACACAGTGAATACTCCAGTTTTGTTGGGAGGTGGGAAAGGACGTGTCTCCAATCCTCCCTTATTTAAAAAATTAACTTTATTAGGTTTACCATATTAGCTGTCGGAATGAAACAGATTCCGATCAACACAGTGAATACTTCAGTTTTGTTGGGAGGTGGGAAAGGACATGTTTCCAATCCTCCCTTATTTAAAAAATTAATTTTATCACGTTTACCATATTAGCTGTCGGAATGAAACAGGATCCGATCAACACAGTAAATACTCCAGTTTTGTTGGGTGGTGGGAAGAGACAAATTTCCAATCCTCCCTTATTTAAAAAATTAATTTTATTAGGTTTACCGTATTAGCTGTCGGAATGAAACAGATTCCGATCAACACAGTGAATACTCCAGTTTTGTTGGGAGGTGGGAAAGGACATGTTTCCAATCCTCCCTTATTTAAAAAATTAATTTTATTCGGTTTACCATATTAGCTGTCGGAATGAAACAGATTCCGATCAACACAGTGAATACTTCAGTTTTGTTGGGAGGTGGGAAAGGACGTGTTTCCAATCCTCCCTTATTTAAAAAATTAACTTTATTAGGTTTACCACATTAGCTGTCGGAATGAAACATATTCCGATCAACACAGTGAATACTTCAGTTTTGTTGGGAGGTGGGAAAGGACGTGTTTCCAATCCTCCCTTATTTAAAAAATTAACTTCATTAGGTTTACCCTATTAGCTGTCGGAATGCAACATATTCCGATCAACACAGTGGATACTTCAGTTTTGTTGGGAGGTGGAAAAAGACGTGTTTCCAATCCTCCCTTATTTAAAAAATTAACTTTATTAGCTTTACCATATTAGCTGTCGGAATGAAACAGATTCCGATCAACACAGTGAATACTTCAGTTTTGTTGGGAGGTGGGAAAGGGCGTGTTTCCAGTCCTTCCTTATTTCAAAAATTAACTTTATTAGTTTTACCGTATTAGCTGTCGGAATGAAACAGATTCCGATCAACACAGTGAATACACCAGTTTTGTTGGGAGGTGGGAAAGGACGTCTTTCCAATCCTCCCTTATTTAAAAAATTAACTTTTTTAGGTGTGTTCAAAAAGTATCGCGAACTTTGTGTTTTTTCAAAAATTATTTATTTATTCATGAATATCTATTTTGTCCCCTTCAAAGTAATCCCCATGAGATATTATACACTTGTGCCAACGGTTTTTCCAATCTTCGAAGCACTTCAAAAAATCATTTTTTTGTATCTTGTTCAGCTCCTCCTTCGATGCCGTCTTTATCTCGTCAAGAGAAGCGTAACGTCGTCCTTTCATGGGCCTCTTCAGTTTAGGGAACAAGAAGAAGTCACAGGGGGCCAGATCTGGGGAATACGGTGGCTGCGGCATCATTAGTGTGTTGTTTTTGGCCAAAAAGTCGCGCACAAGCAACGATGCGTGAGCAGGGGCGTTATCGCGGTGCAAAAGCCAATTTTTGTTCTTCCACAAATCCGGGCGTTTCTGGCGGATTGCTTCGCGCAAATTGCGCATAACTTGCAGGTAATATTTCTTATTGACCGTTCTTCCCTGTGGCAAGAACTCATGATGCACCACGCCCCTGCAATCGAAGAAAACTGTCAGCAAAACTTTCACATTCGACCGAACTTGGCGCGCTTTTTTCGGTCTTGGTTCGTGCGGGAGCTTCCATTGAGATGATTGAGCTTTGGTTTCCACGTCATAACCATAAACCCACGATTCGTCACCAGTTATGACCCTCTGGAGCAAATTTGGGTCGTCGCGGACAGAGTTTAACATCTCATTAGCAATGTTCATGCGATGCTGTTTTTGGTCACAATTGAGCAATTTTGGTAAAAAAATAGGTAAAACTCGAAGACGATCCAAAACACGTGCAAGCAAAGCAGGTGTCAACAATTAACTGAACATTCAAAATGGCCGAGCTTGTCGGCATAAGTGAGAGACATGAGTACCAACATAACGCCACAAAAAATTCGAAATTCGAATATACGTAACCAGCGAAAATTCAAAATTCGCGATACTTTTTGAACACACCTCGTATTAGCTGTCGGAATGCAACATATTCCGATCAACACAGTGAATACTTCAGTTCTGTTGGGAGGTGGAAAAGGACGTGTTTCCAATTCTCCCTTATTTAAAAAATTTACTTTATTAGGTTTACCATATTAGCTGTCGGAATGCAACAGATTCCGATCAACACAGTGAATACCCCAGTTTTGTTGGAAGGTGGAAAAGGACGTGTTTCCAATCCTCCCTTATTTAAAAAATTTACTTTATTAGGTTTACCACATTAGCTGTCGGAATGAAACATATTCCGATCAACACAGTGAATACTTCAGTTTTGGTGGGAGGTGGGAAAGGACGTGTTTCCAATCCTCCCTTATTTAAAAAACTAACTTTATTAGGTTTACCATATTAGCTGTCGGAATGAAACAGATTCCGATCAACACAGTGAATACTTCAGTTTTGTGGGGGGGTGGGAAAGGACGTGTTTCCAATCCTCCCTTATTTAAAAAATTAACTTTATTAGGTTTACCCTATTAGCTGTCGGAATGAAACAGACTCCGATCAACACAGTGAATACTTCAGTTTTGTTGGGAGGTGGGAAAGGACGTGTTTCCAATCCTCCCTTATTTAAAAAATTAACTTTATTAGGTTTCCATATTAGCTGTCGGAATGCAACATATTCCGATCAACACAGTGGATACTTCAGTTTTGTTGGGAGGTGGAAAAGGACGTGTTTCCAATCCTCCCTTATTTAAAAAATTAACTTTATTAGGCTTACCCTATTAGCTGTCGGAATGAAACAGACTCCGATCAACACAGTGAATACTTCAGTTTTGTTGGGAGGTGGGAAAGGACGTGTTTCCAATCCTCCCTTATTTAAAAAACTAACTTTATTAGGTTTCCATATTAGCTGTCGGAATGCAACATTTTCCGATCAACACAGTGGATACTTCAGTTTTGTTGGGGGGTGGGAAAGGACGTGTTTCCAATCCTCCCTTATTTAAAAAATTAACTTCATTAGGTTTACCCTATTAGCTGTCGGAATGAAACAGACTCCGATCAACACAGTGAATACTTCAGTTTTGTTGGGAGGTGGGAAAGGACATGTTTCCAATCCTCCCTTATTTAAAAAATTAATTTTATTAGGTTTACCATATTAGCTCTCCGAATGAAACAGATTCCGATCAACACAGTGAATACTTCAGTTTTGTTGGGAGGTGGGAAAGGACGTGTTTCCAATCCTCTTTTATTTAAAAAATTAACTTTATTAGGTTTACCATATTAGCTGTCGGAATGAAACAGATTCCGATCAACACAGTGAATACTTCAGTTTTGTTGGGAGGTGGGAAAGAACGTGTTTCCAATTCTCCCTTATTTAAAAAATTAACTTTATTACGTTTACCATATTAGCTGTCGGACGGCAACATATTCCGATCAACACAGTGAATACTTCAGTTTTGTTGGGAGGTGGGAAAGGACGTGTTTCCAATCCTCCCTTATTTAAAAAATTAACTTTATTAAGTTTACCATATTAGCTGTCCGAATGAAACAGATTCCGATCAACACAGTGAATACTTAAGTTTTGTTGGGAGGTGGGAAAGGACATGTTTCCAATACTCCCTTATTTAAAAAATTAACTTTATTAGGTTTACCATATTAGCTGTCGGAATGAAACAGATTCCGATCAACACAGTGAATACTTCAGTTTTGTTGGGAGGTGGAAATGAACATGTTTCCAATCCTCCCTTATTTAAAAAATTAACTTTATTAGGTTTACCATATTAGCTGTCGGAATGAAACAGATTCCGATCAATACAGTGAATACTTCAGTTTTGTTGGGTGGTGGGAAAGGGCGTATTTCCAATCCTCCCTTATTTAAAAAATTAACTTTATTAAGTTTACCATATTAGCTGTCGGAATGAAACAGATTCCGATCAACACAGAGGATACTTCAGTTTTGTTGGGAGGTGGGAAAGCACGTGTTTCATATCCTCCTTTATTTAAAAAATTAACTTTATTAGGTTTACCCTATTAGCTGTCGGAATGAAACAGATTCCGATCAACACAGTGAATACTTCAGTTTTGTTGGCAGGTGGGAAAGGACGTGTTTCCAATCCTCCCTTATTTAAAAAATTAACTTTATTAGGTTTACCATATAAGCTATCGGAATGAAACAGATTCCGATCAACACAGTGAATACTCCAGTTTTGTTGGGAGGTGGGAAAGGACATGTTTCCAATCCTCCCTTATTTAAAAAATTAATTTTATTAGGTTTACCATATTAGCTCTCCGAATGAAACAGATTCCGATCAACACAGTGAATACTTCAGTTTTGTTGGGAGGTGGGAAAGGACGTGTTTCCAATCCTCTTTTATTTAAAAAATTAACTTTATTAGGTTTACCATATTAGCTGTCGGAATGAAACAGATTCCGATCAACACAGTGAATACTTCAGTTTTGTTGGGAGGTGGGAAAGAACGTGTTTCCAATTCTCCCTTATTTAAAAAATTAACTTTATTACGTTTACCATATTAGCTGTCGGACGGCAACATATTCCGATCAACACAGTGAATACTTCAGTTTTGTTGGGAGGTGGGAAAGGACGTGTTTCCAATCCTCCCTTATTTAAAAAATTAACTTTATTAGGTTTACCATATTAGCTCTCCGAATGAAACAGATTCCGATCAACACAGTCAATACTCCAGTTTTGCTGGAAGATGGAAAAGCACGTGTTTCCAATCCTCCCTTATTTAAAAAATTAACTTTATTAGGTTTACCATATTAGCTGTCGGAATGCAACATATTCCGATCAACACAGTGAATACTTCAGTTTTGTTGGGAGGTGGGAAAGAACGTGTTTCCAATTCTCCCTTATTTAAAAAATTAACTTTATTACGTTTACCATATTAGCTGTCGGACGGCAACATATTCCGATCAACACAGTGAATACTTCAGTTTTGTTGGGAGGTGGGAAAGGACGTGTTTCCAATCCTCCCTTATTTAAAAAATTAACTTTATTAAGTTTACCATATTAGCTGTCCGAATGAAACAGATTCCGATCAACACAGTGAATACTTAAGTTTTGTTGGGAGGTGGGAAAGGACATGTTTCCAATACTCCCTTATTTAAAAAATTAACTTTATTAGGTTTACCATATTAGCTGTCGGAATGAAACAGATTCCGATCAACACAGTGAATACTTCAGTTTTGTTGGGAGGTGGAAAAGAACATGTTTCCAATCCTCCCTTATTTAAAAAATTAACTTTATTAGGTTTACCATATTAGCTGTCGGAATGAAACAGATTCCGATCAATACAGTGAATACTTCAGTTTTGTTGGGTGGTGGGAAAGGGCGTATTTCCAATCCTCCCTTATTTAAAAAATTAACTTTATTACGTTTACCATATTAGCTGTCGGAATGAAACAGATTCCGATCAACACAGAGGATACTTCAGTTTTGTTGGGAGGTGGGAAAGCACGTGTTTCCAATCCTCCTTTATTTAAAAAATTAACTTTATTAGGTTTACCCTATTAGCTGTCGGAATGAAACAGACTCCGATCAACACAGTGAATACTTCAGTTTTGTTGGGAGGTGGGAAAGGACGTGTTTCCAATCCTCCCTTATTTAAAAAATTAACTTTATTAGGTTTCCATATTAGCTGTCGGAATGCAACATATTCCGATCAACACAGTGGATACTTCAGTTTTGTTGGGAGGTGGAAAAGGACGTGTTTCCAATCCTCCCTTATTTAAAAAATTAACTTTATTAGGTTTCCAAATTAGCTGTCGGAATGCAACATATTCCGATCAACACAGTGGATACTTCAGTTTTGTTGGGAGGTGGAAAAGGACGTGTTTCCAATCCTCCCTTATTTAAAAAACTAACTTTATTAGGTTTACCCTATTAGCTGTCGGAATGAAACAGACTCCGATCAACACAGTGAATACTTCAGTTTTGTTGGGAGGTGGGAAAGGACGTGTTTCCAATTCTCCCTTATTTAAAAAATTAACTTTATTACGTTTACCATATTAGCTGTCGGACGGCAACATATTCCGATCAACACAGTGAATACTTCAGTTTTGTTGGGAGGTGGGAAAGGACGTGTTTCCAATCCTCCCTTATTTAAAAAATTAACTTTATTAGGTTTACCATATTAGCTCTCCGAATGAAACAGATTCCGATCAACACAGTCAATACTCCAGTTTTGCTGGAAGATGGAAAAGCACGTGTTTCCAATCCTCCCTTATTTAAAAAATTAACTTTATTAGGTTTACCATATTAGCTGTCGGAATGCAACATATTCCGATCAACACAGTGAATACTTCAGTTTTGTTGGGAGGTGGGAAAGAACGTGTTTCCAATTCTCCCTTATTTAAAAAATTAACTTTATTACGTTTACCATATTAGCTGTCGGACGGCAACATATTCCGATCAACACAGTGAATACTTCAGTTTTGTTGGGAGGTGGGAAAGGACGTGTTTCCAATCCTCCCTTATTTAAAAAATTAACTTTATTAAGTTTACCATATTAGCTGTCCGAATGAAACAGATTCCGATCAACACAGTGAATACTTAAGTTTTGTTGGGAGGTGGGAAAGGACATGTTTCCAATACTCCCTTATTTAAAAAATTAACTTTATTAGGTTTACCATATTAGCTGTCGGAATGAAACAGATTCCGATCAACACAGTGAATACTTCAGTTTTGTTGGGAGGTGGAAAAGAACATGTTTCCAATCCTCCCTTATTTAAAAAATTAACTTTATTAGGTTTACCATATTAGCTGTCGGAATGAAACAGATTCCGATCAATACAGTGAATACTTCAGTTTTGTTGGGTGGTGGGAAAGGGCGTATTTCCAATCCTCCCTTATTTAAAAAATTAACTTTATTACGTTTACCATATTAGCTGTCGGAATGAAACAGATTCCGATCAACACAGAGGATACTTCAGTTTTGTTGGGAGGTGGGAAAGCACGTGTTTCCAATCCTCCTTTATTTAAAAAATTAACTTTATTAGGTTTACCCTATTAGCTGTCGGAATGAAACAGACTCCGATCAACACAGTGAATACTTCAGTTTTGTTGGGAGGTGGGAAAGGACGTGTTTCCAATCCTCCCTTATTTAAAAAATTAACTTTATTAGGTTTCCATATTAGCTGTCGGAATGCAACATATTCCGATCAACACAGTGGATACTTCAGTTTTGTTGGGAGGTGGAAAAGGACGTGTTTCCAATCCTCCCTTATTTAAAAAATTAACTTTATTAGGTTTCCAAATTAGCTGTCGGAATGCAACATATTCCGATCAACACAGTGGATACTTCAGTTTTGTTGGGAGGTGGAAAAGGACGTGTTTCCAATCCTCCCTTATTTAAAAAACTAACTTTATTAGGTTTACCCTATTAGCTGTCGGAATGAAACAGACTCCGATCAACACAGTGAATACTTCAGTTTTGTTGGGAGGTGGGAAAGGACGTGTTTCCAATCCTCCCTTATTTAAAAAATTAACTTTATTAGGTTTCCATATTAGCTGTCGGAATGCAACATATTCCGATCAACACAGTGGATACTTCAGTTTTGTTGGGAGGTGGAAAAGGACGTGTTTCCAATCCTCCCTTATTTAAAAAATTAACTTTATTAGCCTTACCATATTAGCTGTCGGAATGAAACAAATTCCGATCAACAGAGTAAATACTTCAGTTTTGTTGGGAGGTGGGAAAGGACGTGTTTCCAATCCTCCCTTATTTCAAAAACTAACTTTATTAGTTTTACCATATTAGCTGTCGGAATGCAACAGATTCCGATCAACACAGTCAATACTCCAGTTTTGCTGGAAGATGGAAAAGCACGTGTTTCTATCCTCCCTTATTTAAAAAATTAACTTTATTAGGTTTACCATATTAGCTGTCGGAATGCAACATATTCCGATCAACACAGTGAATATTTCAGTTTTGTTGGGAGGTGGAAAAGGACGTGTTTCCAATTCTCCCTTATTTAAAAAATTAACTTTATTAGGTTTACCATATTAGCTGTCGGAATGCAACAGATTCCGATCAACACAGTGAATACCCCAATTTTGTTGGAAGGTGGAAAAGGACGTGTTTCCAATCCTCCCTTATTTAAAAAATTAACTTTATTAGGTTTACCACATTAGCTGTCGGAATGAAACATATTCCGATCAACACAGTGAATACTTCAGTTTTGTTGGGAGGTGGGAAAGGACGTGTTTCCAATCCTCCCTTATTTAAAAAACTAACTTTATTAGGTTTACCATATTAGCTGTCGGAAAGAAACAGATTCCGATCAACACAGTGAATACTTCAGTTTTGTTGGGAGGTGGGAAAGGACGTGTTTCCAATCCTCCCTTATTTAAAAAATTTACTTTATTAGGTTTCCATATTAGCTGTCGGAATGCAACATATTCCGATCAACACAGTGGATACTTCAGTTTTGTTGGGAGGTGGGAAAGGACGTGTTTCCAATCCTCCCTTATTTAAAAAATTAACTTTATTAGGTCTACCCTATTAGCTGTCGGAATGAAACAGACTCCGATCAACACAGTGAATACTTCAGTTTTGTTGGGAGGTGGGAAAGGACGTGTTTCCAATCCTCCCTTATTTAAAAAATTAATTTTATTAGGTTTCCATATTAGCTGTCGGAATGCAACATATTCCGATCAACACAGTGGATACTTCAGTTTTGTTGGGAGGTGGAAAAGGACGTGTTTCCAATCCTCCCTTATTTAAAAAATTAACTTTATTAGGTTTACCCTATTAGCTGTCGGAATGAAACAGACTCCGATCAACACAGTGAATACTTCAGTTTTGTTGGGAGGTGGGAAAGGACGTGTTTCCAATCCTCCCTTATTTAAAAAACTAACTTTATTAGGTTTCCATATTAGCTGTCGGAATGCAACATATTCCGATCAACACAGTGGATACTTCAGTTTTGTTGGGAGGTGGGAAAGGACGTGTTTCCAATCCTCCCTTATTTAAAAAATTAACTTTATTAGGTTTACCCTATTAGCTGTCGGAATGAAACAGACTCCGATCAACACAGTGAATAGTTCAGTTTTGTTGGGAGGTGGGAAAGGACGTGTTTCCAATCCTCCCTTATTTAAAAAATTAACTTTATTAGGTTTCCATATTAGCTGTCGGAATGCAACATATTCCGATCAACACAGTGGATACTTCAGTTTTGTTGGGAGGTGGAAAAGGACGTGTTTCCAATCCTCCCTTATTTAAAAAATTAACTTTATTAGCTTTACCATATTAGCTGTCGGAATGAAACAAATTCCGATCAACACAGTAAATACTTCAGTTTTGTTGGGAGGTGGGAAAGGACGTGTTTCCAATCCTCCCTTATTTCAAAAACTAACTTTATTAGTTTTACCATATTAGCTGTCGGAATGCAACAGATTCCGATCAACACAGTGAATACTTCAGTTTTGTTGGGAGGTGGGAAAGGACATGTTTCCAATCCTCCCTTATTTAAAAAATTAACTTTATTAGGCTTACCATATTAGCTCTCGGAATGAAACAGATTCCGATTAACACAGTGAATACTTCAGTTTTGTTCTGGGGTAGGAAAGGACGTTTTTCCAACCCTCCCTTATTTAAAAAATTAACTTTATTAGGTTTACCATATTAGCTGTCGGCATGAAACAGATTCCGATCAACACAGTGAATACTTCAGTTTTGTTGGGAGGTGGGAAAGGACGTGTTTCCAATCCTCCCTTATTTAAAAAATTAACTTTATTAGGTTTACCATATTAGCTGTCGGAATGAAACAGATTCCGATCAACACAGTGAATACTTCAGTTTTGTTGGGAGGTGGGAAGGACATGTTTCCAATCCTCCCTTATTTAAAAAATTAACTTTATTATATTTACCATATTAGCTGTCGGAATGAAACAGATTCCGATCAACAAAGTGAATACTTCAGTTTTGGTGGGAGGTGGGAAAGAACGTGTTTCCAATCCTCCCTTATTTAAAAAATTAACTTTATTAGGTTTACCATATTAGCTGTCGAGCGGCAACGTATTCCGATCAACACAGTGAATACTTCAGTTTTGTTGGGAGGTGGGAAGGACATGTTTCCAATCCTCCCTTATTTAAAAAATTAACTTTATTATGTTTACCATATTAGCTGTCGGAATGAAACAGATTCCGATCAACAAAGTGAATACTTCAGTTTTGGTGGGAGGTGGGAAAGAACGTGTTTCCAATCCTCCCTTATTTAAAAAATTAACTTTATTAGGTTTACCATATTAGCTGTCGAGCGGCAACAGATTCCGATCAACACAGTGAATACTTCAGTTTTGTTGGGAGGTGGGAAGGACATGTTTCCAATCCTCCCTTATTTAAAAAATTAACTTTATTATGTTTACCATATTAGCTGTCGGAATGAAACAGATTCCGATCAACAAAGTGAATACTTCAGTTTTGGTGGGAGGTGGGAAAGGACGTGTTTCCAATCCTCCCTTATTTAAAAAATTAACTTTATTAGGTTTCCATATTAGCTGTCGGAATGCAACATATTCCGATCAACACAGTGGATACTTCAGTTTTGTTGGGAGGTGGGAAAGGACCTGTTTCCAATCCTCCCTTATTTAAAAAATTAACTTTATTAGGTTTACCATATTAGCTGTCGGAATGAAACAGATTCCGATCAACACAGTGAATACTTCAGTTTTGTTGGGAGGTGGGAAGGACATGTTTCCAATCCTCCCTTATTTAAAAAATTAACATTATTATGTTTACCATATTAGCTGTCGGAATGAAACAGATTCCGATCAACAAAGTGAATACTTCAGTTTTGTTGGGAGGTGGGAAAGGACATGTTTCCAATCCTCCCTTATTTAAAAAATTAAGTTTATTAGGCTTACCATATTAGCTGTCGGAATGAAACAGATTCCGATTAACACAGTGAATACTTCAGTTTTGTTCTGGGGTAGGAAAGGACGTTTTTCCAACCCTCCCTTATTTAAAAAATTAACTTCATTAGGTTTACCATATTAGCTGTCGGACTGAAACAGATTCCGATCAACACAGTGAATACTTCAGTTTTGTTGGGAGGTGGGAAAGGACGTGTTTCCAATCCTCCCTTATTTAAAAAATTAACTTTATTAGGTTTACCATATTAGCTGTCGGAATGAAACAGATTCCGATCAACACAGTGAATACTTCAGTTTTGTTAAGAGGTGGGAAGGACATGTTTCCAATCCTCTCTTATTTAAAAAATTAACTTTATTATGTTTACCATATTAGCTGTCGGAATGAAACAGAATCCGATCAACAAAGTGAATACTTCAGTTTTGGTGGGAGGTGGGAAAGAACGTGTTTGCAATCCTCCCTTATTTAAAAAATTAACTTTATTAGGTTTACCATATTAGCTGTCGGGCGGCAACATATTCCGATCAACACAGTGAATACTTCAGTTTTGTTGGGAGGTGGGAAAGAACGTGTTTCCAATCCTCCCTTATTTAAAAAATTAACTTTATTAGCTTTACCATATTAGCTGTCGGAATGAAACAAATTCCGATCAACACAGTGAATACTTCAGTTTTGTTGGGAGGTGGGAAAGGACGTGTTTCCAATCCTCCCTTATTTAAAAAATTAACTTTATTAGGTTTCCATATTAGCTGTCGGAATGCAACATATTCCGATCAACACAGTGGATACTTCAGTTTTGTTGGGAGGTGGAAAAGGACGTGTTTCCAATCCTCCCTTATTTAAAAAATTAACTTTATTAGGTTTACCCTATTAGCTGTCGGAATGAAACAGACTCCGATCAACACAGTGAATACTTCAGTTTTGTTGGGAGGTGGGAAAGGACGTGTTTCCAATCCTCCCTTATTTAAAAAACTAACTTTATTAGGTTTCCATATTAGCTGTCGGAATGCAACATATTCCGATCAACACAGTGGATACTTCAGTTTTGTTGGGAGGTGGGAAAGGACGTGTTTCCAATCCTCCCTTATTTAAAAAATTAACTTTATTAGGTTTACCCTATTAGCTGTCGGAATGAAACAGACTCCGATCAACACAGTGAATAGTTCAGTTTTGTTGGGAGGTGGGAAAGGACGTGTTTCCAATCCTCCCTTATTTAAAAAATTAACTTTATTAGCTTTACCATATTAGCTGTCGGAATGAAACAGACTCCGATCAACACAGTGAATACTTCAGTTTTGTTGGGAGGTGGGAAAGGACGTGTTTCCAATCCTCCCTTATTTAAAAAACTAACTTTATTAGGTTTCCATATTAGCTGTCGGAATGCAACATATTCCGATCAACACAGTGGATACTTCAGTTTTGTTGGGAGGTGGGAAAGGACGTGTTTCCAATCCTCCCTGATTTAAAAAATTAACTTTATTAGATTTCCATATTAGCTGTCGGAATGCAACATATTCCGATCAACACAGTGGATACTTCAGTTTTGTTGGGAGGTGGAAAAGGACGTGTTTCCAATCCTCCCTTATTTAAAAAATTAACTTTATTAGCTTTACCATATTAGCTGTCGGAATGAAACAAATTCCGATCAACACAGTAAATACTTCAGTTTTGTTGGGAGGTGGGAAAGGACGTGTTTCCAATCCTCCCTTATTTCAAAAACTAACTTTATTAGTTTTACCATATTAGCTGTCGGAATGCAACAGATTCCGATCAACACAGTGAATACATCAGTTTTGTTGGGAGGTGGGAAAGGACATGTTTCCAATCCTCCCTTATTTAAAAAATTAACTTTATTAGGCTTACCATATTAGCTGTCGGAATGAAACAGATTCCGATTAACACAGTGAATACTTCAGTTTTGTTTTGGGGTAGGAAAGGACGTTTTTCCAACCCTCCCTTATTTAAAAAATTAACTTTATTAGGTTTACCATATTAGCTGTCGGAATGAAACAGATTCCGATCAACACAGTGAATACTTCAGTTTTGTTGGGAGGTGGGAAAGGACGTGTTTCCAATCCTCCCTTATTTAAAAAATTAACTTTATTAGGTTTACCATATTAGCTGTCGGAATGAAACAGATTCCGATCAACACAGTGAATACTTCAGTTTTGTTGGGAGGTGGGAAGGACATGTTTCCAATCCTCCCTTATTTAAAAAATTAACTTTATTATGTTTACCATATTAGCTGTCGGAATGAAACAGATTCCGATCAACAAAGTGAATACTTCAGTTTGGTGGGAGGTGGGAAAGAACGTGTTTCCAATCCTCCCTTATTTAAAAAATTAACTTTATTAGGTTTACCATATTAGCTGTCGGGCGGCAACATATTCCGATGAACACAGTGAATACTTCAGTTTTGTTGGGAGGTGGGAAAGGACGTGTTTCCAATCCTCCCTTATTTAAAAAATTAACTTTATTACGTTTACCATATTAGCTGTCGGAGTGAAACAGATTCCGATCAACACAGTGAATATTTCAGTTTTGTTGGGAGGTGGGAAAGGACGTGTTTCCAATCCTCCCTTATTTAAAAAATTAACTTTATTGGGCTTACCATATTAGCTGTCGGAATGAAACAGATTCCGATTAACACAGTGAATACTTCAGTTTTGTTCTGGGGTAGGAAAGGACGTTTTTCCAACCCTCCCTTATTTAAAAAATTAACTTTATTAGGTTTACCATATTAGCTGTCGGAATGAAACAGATTCCGATCAACACAGAGGATACTTCAGTTTTGTTGGGAGGTGGGAAAGCACGTGTTTCCAATCCGCCTTTATTTAAAAAATTAACTTAATTAGGTTTACCATATTAGCTGTCGGAATGAAACAGATTCCGATCAACACAGTGAATACTTCAGTTTTGTTGGGAGGTGGGAAAGGACGTATTTCCAATCCTCCCTTATTTAAAAAATTAACTTTATTAGGCTTACCATATTAGCTGTCGGAATGCAACACAGTGAATACTTCAGTTTTGTTGGGAGGTGGGAAAGGACGTGTTTCCAATCCTCCCTTATTTAAAAAATTAACTTTATTAAGTTTACCATATTAGCTGTCCGAATGAAACAGATTCCGATCAACACAGTGAATACTTCAGTTTTGTTGGGAGGTGGGAAAGGAAATGTTTCCAATACTCCCTTATTTAAAAAATTAACTTTATTAGGTTTACCATATTAGCTGTCGGAATGAAACAGATTCCGATCAACACAGTGAATACTTCAGTTTTGTTGGGAGGTGGGAAAGGACGTGTTTCCAATCCTCCCTTATTTAAAAAATTAACTTTATTAGGTTTACCATATTAGCTGTCGGAATGCAACATATTCCGATCAACACAGTGAATACTTTAGTTTTGTTGGGAGGTGGAAAAGGCCGTGTTTCCAATCCTCCCTTATTTAAAAAAATTAACTTTATTAGTTTTACCATATTAGCTGTCGGAATGAAACAGATTCCGATCAACACAGTGAATACTTCAGTTTTGTTGGGAGGTGGGAAAGGACGTGTTTCCAATCCTCCCTTATTTAAAAAATTAACTTTACCATATTAGCTGTCGGAATGAAACAGATTCCGATCAACACAGTGAATACTTCAGTTTTGTTGGGAGGTGGGAAAGGCGTGTTTCCAATCCTTCCTTATTTCAAAAATTAACTTTATTAGTTTTACCATATTAGCTGTCTGAATGAAACAGATTCCGATCAACACAGTGAATACTCCAGTTTTGTTGGGAGGTGGGAAAGAACGTGTTTCCAATCCTTCCTTATTTCAAAAATTAACTTTATTAGTTTTACCATATTAGCTGTTGGAATGCAACATATTCCGATCAAGTCAGTAAATGCTTAAGTTTTGTTGGGAGGTTAGAGCGGACGTGTTTCCAATCCTTCCTTATTTCAAAAATTAACTTTATTAGTTTTACCTATTAGCTGTCAGGATGCAACAGATTCCGATCAACATAGTGAATACTCTACTTTTGTTGGGAGGTGGGAAAGGACGTGTTTCCAATACTCCCTTATTTAAAAAATTAACTTTATTAGGTTTACCATATTAGCTGTCGGAATGAAACAGATTCCGATCAACACAGTGAATACTTCAGTTTTGTTGGGAGGTGGGAAAGGACGTGTTTCCAATCCGCCCTTATTTAAAAAATTAACTTTATTAGGTTTACCATATTAGCTGTCGGAATGCAACAGATTCCGATCAACACAGTGAATACTCCAGTTTTGTTGGGAGGTGGGAAATGACTTGTTTGCAATCCTCCCTTATTTCAAAAATCATATATATTATTTCTGTAAGGTCTTTTTGTGTTAGTTCCTAATTTTCTAATAAAAGGTTTCAAACCATTTTTGTTTTTTTTTTGCGCAAGGCGCGCACGGGTCCAGCTAGTTAACTTTATTAGTCTTACCATATTAGCTGCCGGAATGAAACAGATTCCGATCAACACAGAGAATACTCCAGTTTTGTTGGGAGGTTGGAGCGGAAGTGTTTCCAATTCTTCCTTATTTCAAAAATTAACTTTACTAGTTTTACCATATTACCTGTCGGAATGAAACAGATTCCGATCAATACAGTGAATACTCAAGTTTTGTTGGGAGGTTGGAGCGGAAGTGTTTCCAATTTCTTCCTTATTTCTAAAATTAACTTTATTAGTTTTACCATATTAGCTGTCGGAATGCAACAGATTCCGATCAACACAGTGAATACTCCAGTTTTGTTGGGAGGTGGGAAAGGACTTGTTTGCAATCCTCCCTTATTTCAAAAATCATATATATTATTTCTGTAAGGTCTTTTTGTGTTAGTTCCTAATTTTCTAATAAAAGGTTTCAAACCATTTTTGTTTTTTTTTTGCGCAAGGCGCGCACGGGTCCAGCTAGTTAACTTTATTAGTCTTACCATATTAGCTGCCGGAATGAAACAGATTCCGATCAACACAGAGAATACTCCAGTTTTGTTGGGAGGTTGGAGCGGAAGTGTTTCCAATTCTTCCTTATTTCAAAAATTAACTTTACTAGTTTTACCATATTACCTGTCGGAATGAAACAGATTCCGATCAATACAGTGAATACTCAAGTTTTGTTGGGAGGTTGGAGCGGAAGTGTTTCCAATTTCTTCCTTATTTCTAAAATTAACTTTATTAGGTTTACCCTATTAGCTGTCGGAATGAAACAGACTCCGATCAACACAGTGAATACTTCAGTTTTGTTGGGAGGTGGGAAAGGACGTGTTTCCAATCCTCCCTTATTTAAAAAACTAACTTTATTAGGTTTCCGTATTAGCTGTCGGAATGCAACATATTCCGATCAACACAGTGGATACTTCAGTTTTGTTGGGAGGTGGGAAAGGACGTGTTTCCAATCCTCCCTTATTTAAAAAATTAACTTTATTAGGTTTACCCTATTAGCTGTCGGAATGAAACAGACTCCGATCAACACAGTGAATAGTTCAGTTTTGTTGGGAGGTGGGAAAGGACGTGTTTCCAATCCTCCCTTATTTAAAAAATTCACTTTATTAGGTTTCCATATTAGCTGTCGGAATGCAACATATTCCGATCAACACAGTGGATACTTCAGTTTTGTTGGGAGGTGGAAAAGGACGTGTTTCCAATCCTCCCTTATTTAAAAAATTAACTTTATTAGCTTTACCATATTAGCTGTCGGAATGAAACAAATTCCGATCAACACAGTAAATACTTCAGTTTTGTTGGGAGGTGGGAAAGGACGTGTTTCCAATCCTCCCTTATTTCAAAAACTAACTTTATTAGTTTTACCATATTAGCTGTCGGAATGCAACAGATTCCGATCAACACAGTGAATACTTCAGTTTTGTTGGGAGGTGGGAAAGGACATGTTTCCAATCTTCCCTTATTTAAAAAATTAACTTTATTAGGCTTACCATATTAGCTGTCGGAATGAAACAGATTCCGATTAACACAGTGAATACTTCAGTTTTGTTCTGGGGTAGGAAAGGACGTTTTTCCAACCCTCCCTTATTTAAAAAATTAACTTTATTAGGTTTACCATATTAGCTGTCGGAATGAAACAGATTCCGATCAACACAGTGAATACTTCAGTTTTGTTGGGAGGTGGGAAAGGACGTGTTTCCAATCCTCCCTTATTTAAAAAATTAACTTTATTAGGTTTACCATATTAGCTGTCGGAATGAAACAGATTTCGATCAACACAGTGAATACTTCAGTTTTGTTGGGAGGTGGGAAGGACATGTTTCCAATCCTCCCTTATTTAAAAAATTAACTTAATTATGTTTACCATATTAGCTGTCGGAATGAAACAGATTCCGATCAACAAAGTGAATACTTCAGTTTTGGTGGGAGGTGGGAAAGAACGTGTTTCCAATCCTCCCTTATTTAAAAAATTAACTTTATTAGGTTTACCATATTAGCTGTCGGGCGGCAACATATTCCGATGAACACAGTGAATACTTCAGTTTTGTTGGGAGGTGGGAAAGGACGTGTTTCCAATCCTCCCTTATTTAAAAAATTAACTTTATTACGTTTACCATATTAGCTGTCGGAGTGAAACAGATTCCGATCAACACAGTGAATATTTCAGTTTTGTTGGGTGGTGGGAAAGGACGTGTTTCCAATCCTCCCTTATTTAAAAAATTAACTTTATTGGGCTTACCATATTAGCTGTCGGAATGAAACAGATTCCGATTAACACAGTGAATACTTCAGTTTTGTTCTGGGGTAGGAAAGGACGTTTTTCCAACCCTCCCTTATTTAAAAAATTAACTTTATTAGGTTTACCATATTAGCTGTCGGAATGAAACAGATTCCGATCAACACAGAGGATACTTCAGTTTTGTTGGGAGGTGGGAAAGCACGTGTTTCCAATCCGCCTTTATTTAAAAAATTAACTTAATTAGGTTTACCATATTAGCTGTCGGAATGAAACAGATTCCGATCAACACAGTGAATACTTCAGTTTTGTTGGGAGGTGGGAAAGGACGTATTTCCAATCCTCCCTTATTTAAAAAATTAACTTTATTAGGCTTACCATATTAGCTGTCGGAATGCAACACAGTGAATACTTCAGTTTTGTTGGGAGGTGGGAAAGGACGTGTTTCCAATCCTCCCTTATTTAAAAAATTAACTTTACCATATTAGCTGTCGGAATGAAACAGATTCCGATCAACACAGTGAATACTTCAGTTTTGTTGGGAGGTGGGAAAGGCGTGTTTCCAATCCTTCCTTATTTCAAAAATTAACTTTATTAGTTTTACCATATTAGCTGTCTGAATGAAACAGATTCCGATCAACACAGTGAATACTCCAGTTTTGTTGGGAGGTGGGAAAGAACGTGTTTCCAATCCTTCCTTATTTCAAAAATTAACTTTATTAGTTTTACCATATTAGCTGTTGGAATGCAACATATTCCGATCAAGTCAGTAAATGCTTAAGTTTTGTTGGGAGGTTAGAGCGGACGTGTTTCCAATCCTTCCTTATTTCAAAAATTAACTTTATTAGTTTTACCTATTAGCTGTCAGGATGCAACAGATTCCGATCAACATAGTGAATACTCTACTTTTGTTGGGAGGTGGGAAAGGACGTGTTTCCAATACTCCCTTATTTAAAAAATTAACTTTATTAGGTTTACCATATTAGCTGTCGGAATGAAACAGATTCCGATCAACACAGTGAATACTTCAGTTTTGTTGGGAGGTGGGAAAGGACGTGTTTCCAATCCGCCCTTATTTAAAAAATTAACTTTATTAGGTTTACCATATTAGCTGTCGGAATGCAACATATTCCGATCAACACAGTGAATACTTTAGTTTTGTTGGGAGGTGGGAAAGGACGTGTTTCCAATCCTCCCTTATTTAAAAAAATTTACTTTATTAGTCTTACCATATAAGCTGCTGGAATGAAACAGATTCCGATCAACACAGTGAATACTCCAGTTTTGTTGGGAGGTTGGAGCGGAAGTGTTTCCAATTCTTCCTTATTTCAAAAATTAACTTTACTAGTTTTACCATATTACCTGTCGGAATGAAACAGATTCCGATCAATACAGTGAATACTCAAGTTTTGTTGGGAGGTTGGAGCGGAAGTGTTTCCAATTTCTTCCTTATTTCTAAAATTAACTTTATTAGTTTTACCATATTAGCTGTCGGAATGCAACAGATTCCGATCAACACAGTGAATACTCCAGTTTTGTTGGGAGGTGGGAAATGACTTGTTTGCAATCCTCCCTTATTTCAAAAATCATATATATTATTTCTGTAAGGTCTTTTTGTGTTAGTTCCTAATTTTCTAATAAAAGGTTTCAAACCATTTTTGTTTTTTTTTTTGCGCAAGGCGCGCACGGGTCCAGCTAGTTAACTTTATTAGTCTTACCATATTAGCTGCCGGAATGAAACAGATTCCGATCAACACAGAGAATACTCCAGTTTTGTTGGGAGGTTGGAGCGGAAGTGTTTCCAATTCTTCCTTATTTCAAAAATTAACTTTATTAGTTTTACCATATTAGCTGTCGGAATGAAACAGATTCCGATCAATACAGTGAATACTCAAGTTTTGTTGGGAGGTTGGAGCGGAAGTGTTTCCAATTTCTTCCTTATTTCAAAAATTAACTTTATTAGTTTTACCATATTAGCTGTCGGATGCAACAGATTCCGATCAACACAGTGAATACTCCAGTTTTGTTGGGAGGTTGGAGCGGAAGTGTTTCAAATGCTTCCTTGTTTAAAAAATTAACCTTATTAGTTTTACCATATTAGCTGTCGGAATGCAACATATTCCGATAAACACTGTAAATGCCTAAGTTTTGTTGGGAGGTTGGAGCGGAGGTGTTTCCAATCCTTCCTTATTTAAAAAATTAACTTTATTAGGCTTACCATATTAGCTGTCGGAATGCAACACAGTGAATACTTCAGTTTTGTTGGGAGGTGGGAAAGGACGTGTTTCCAATCCTCCCTTATTTAAAAAATTAACTTTATTAAGTTTACCATATTAGCTGTCCGAATGAAACAGATTCCGATCAACACAGTGAATACTTCAGTTTTGTTGGGAGGTGGGAAAGGACATGTTTCCAATACTCCCTTATTTAAAAAATTAACTTTATTAGGTTTACCATATTAGCTGTCGGAATGAAACAGATTCCGATCAACACAGTGAATACTTCAGTTTTGTTGGGAGGTGGGAAAGGACGTGTTTCCAATCCTCCCTTATTTAAAAAATTAACTTTATTAGGTTTACCATATTAGCTGTCGGAATGCAACATATTCCGATCAACACAGTGAATACTTTAGTTTTGTTGGGAGGTGGGAAAGGCCGTGTTTCCAATCCTCCCTTATTTAAAAAAATTAACTTTATTAGTTTTACCATATTAGCTGTCGGAATGAAACAGATTCCGATCAACACAGTGAATACTTCAGTTTTGTTGGGAGGTGGGAAAGGACGTGTTTCCAATCCTCCCTTATTTAAAAAATTAACTTTACCATATTAGCTGTCGGAATGAAACAGATTCCGATCAACACAGTGAATACTTCAGTTTTGTTGGGAGGTGGGAAAGGCGTGTTTCCAATCCTTCCTTATTTCAAAAATTAACTTTATTAGTTTTACCATATTAGCTGTCTGAATGAAACAGATTCCGATCAACACAGTGAATACTCCAGTTTTGTTGGGAGGTGGGAAAGAACGTGTTTCCAATACTCCCTTATTTAAAAAATTAACTTTATTAGGTTTACCATATTAGCTGTCGGAATGAAACAGATTCCGATCAACACAGTGAATACTTCAGTTTTGTTGGGAGGTGGGAAAGGACGTGTTTCCAATCCGCCCTTATTTAAAAAATTAACTTTATTAGGTTTACCATATTAGCTGTCGGAATGCAACATATTCCGATCAACACAGTGAATACTTTAGTTTTGTTGGGAGGTGGGAAAGGACGTGTTTCCAATACTCCCTTATTTAAAAAATTAACTTTATTAGGTTTACCATATTAGCTGTCGGAATGAAACAGATTCCGATCAACACAGTGAATACTTCAGTTTTGTTGGGAGGTGGGAAAGGACGTGTTTCCAATCCGCCCTTATTTAAAAAATTAACTTTATTAGGTTTACCATATTAGCTGTCGGAATGCAACATATTCCGATCAACACAGTGAATACTTTAGTTTTGTTGGGAGGTGGGAAAGGACGTGTTTCCAATCCTCCCTTATTTAAAAAAATTTACTTTATTAGTCTTACCATATTAGCTGCTGGAATGAAACAGATTCCGATCAACACAGTGAATACTCCAGTTTTGTTGGGAGGTTGGAGCGGAAGTGTTTCCAATTCTTCCTTATTTCAAAAATTAACTTTACTAGTTTTACCATATTACCTGTCGGAATGAAACAGATTCCGATCAATACAGTGAATACTCAAGTTTTGTTGGGAGGTTGGAGCGGAAGTGTTTCCAATTTCTTCCTTATTTCTAAAATTAACTTTATTAGTTTTACCATATTAGCTGTCGGAATGCAACAGATTCCGATCAACACAGTGAATACTCCAGTTTTGTTGGGAGGTGGGAAATGACTTGTTTGCAATCCTCCCTTATTTCAAAAATCATATATATTATTTCTGTAAGGTCTTTTTGTGTTAGTTCCTAATTTTCTAATAAAAGGTTTCAAACCATTTTTGTTTTTTTTTTTGCGCAAGGCGCGCACGGGTCCAGCTAGTTAACTTTATTAGTCTTACCATATTAGCTGCCGGAATGAAACAGATTCCGATCAACACAGAGAATACTCCAGTTTTGTTGGGAGGTTGGAGCGGAAGTGTTTCCAATTCTTCCTTATTTCAAAAATTAACTTTATTAGTTTTACCATATTAGCTGTCGGATGCAACAGATTCCGATCAACACAGTGAATACTCCAGTTTTGTTGGGAGGTTGGAGCGGAAGTGTTTCCAATTCTTCCTTGTTTAAAAAATTAACCTTATTAGTTTTACCATATTAGCTGTCGGAATGCAACATATTCCGATAAACACTGTAAATGCCTAAGTTTTGTTGGGAGGTTGGAGCGGAGGTGTTTCCAATCCTTCCTTATTTCTAAAATTAACTTTATTAGTTTTACCATATTAGCTGTCGGAATGAAACAGATTCCGATCAATACAGTGAATACTCAAGTTTTGTTGGGAGGTTGGAGCGGAAGTGTTTCCAATTTCTTCCTTATTTCTAAAATTAACTTTATTAGTTTTACCATATTAGCTGTCGGAATGAAACAGATTCCGATCAATACAGTGAATACTCAAGTTTTGTTGGGAGGTTGGAGCGGAAGTGTTTCCAATTTCTTCCTTATTTCAAAAATTAACTTTATTAGTTTTACCATATTAGCTGTCGGATGCAACAGATTCCGATCAACACAGTGAATACTCCAGTTTTGTTGGGAGGTTGGAGCGGAAGTGTTTCCAATTCTTCCTTGTTTAAAAAATTAACCTTATTAGTTTTACCATATTAGCTGTCGGAATGCAACATATTCCGATAAACACTGTAAATGCCTAAGTTTTGTTGGGAGGTTGGAGCGGAGGTGTTTCCAATCCTTCCTTATTTGAAAAGTTAATTTTATTAGTTTTACCATAATAGCTGTCGGAATGCAACATATTCCGATAAACACAGTAAATGCTTAAGTTTTGTTGGGGGGTTGGAGCGGACGTGGTTCAAATCCTTCCTTATTTCAAAAGTTAACCTTATTAGTTTTACCATATTAGATGTCGGAATGCAACATATTGCGATAAACACAGTGAATACTCCAGTTTTGTTGGGAGGTTGGAGCGGAAGTGTTTCCAATTCTTCCTTAATTCAAAAATTCACTTGATTAGTTTTACCATATTAGCTGTCGGAATGCAACATATTCCGATCAACACAGTATATGCTTAAGTTTTTTGGCAGGTTGGAGGGGACATGTTTCCAATTCTTCCTTGTTTAAAAAATTAACCTTATTAGTTTTACCATATTAGCTGTCGGAATGCAACATATTCCGATAAACACAGTAAATCCCTAAGTTTTGTTGGGAGGTTGGAGCGGACGTGTTTCAAATCCTTCCTTATTTCAAAAATTAACTTTATTAGATTTACCATATTAGTTGTCGGAATGGAACATATTCCGATAAACACAGTAAATGCTTAAGTTTTGTTGGGAGGTTGGAGCGGACGTGTTTCCAATCCTTCCTTATTTGAAAAGTTAATTTTATTAGTTTTACCATATTAGCTGTCGGAATGCAACATATTCCGATAAACACAGTAAATGCTTAAGTTTTGTTGGGGGGTTGGAGCGGACGTGTTTCCAATCCTTCCTTATTTGAAAAGTTAATTTTATTAGTTTTACCATATTAGCTGTCGGAATGCAACATATTCCGATTAACACAGTAAATGCTTAACTTTTGTTGGGAGGTTGGAGCGGACGTGTTTCCAATCCTTCCTTATTTGAAAAGTTAATTTTATTAGTTTTACCATATTAGCTGTCGGAATGCAACATATTCCGATAAACACAGTAAATGCTTAAGTTTTGTTGGGAGGTTGGAGCGGAAGTGTTTCCAATCCTTCCTTATTTGAAAAGCTAACTTTATTAGGTTTACCATATTAGCTGCCGGAATGCAACAGATTCCGATCACAACAGTGAATACTCCAGTTTTGTTGGGGGGTTGGAGCGGACGTGGTACAAATCCTTCCTTATTTCACAAAAATTAACCTTATTAGTTTTACCATATTAGATGTCGGAATGCAACATATTCCAATAAACACAGTAAATGCTTAAGTTTTGTTGGGAGGTTGGAGCGGACGTCTATCCAATCCTTCCTTATTTCAAAAATTAACTTTATTAGTTTTACCATATTAGCTGTCGGAATGAAACAGATTCCGATCAACACAGTGAATACTTCAGTTTTGTTGGGAGGTGGGAAGGACATGTTTCCAATCCTCCCTTATTTAAAAAATTAACTTTATTATGTTTACCATATTAGCTGTCGGAATGAAACAGATTCCGATCAACACAGTGAATACTTCAGTTTTGTTGGGAGGTGGGAAAGGACGTATTTCCAATCCTCCCTTATTTAAAAAATTAACTTTATTAGGCTTACCATATTAGCTGTCGGAATGCAACATATTCCGATCAACACAGTGAATACTTCAGTTTTGTTGGGAGGTGGGAAAGGACGTGTTTCCAATCCTCCCTTATTTAAAAAATTAACTTTATTAAGTTTACCATATTAGCTGTCCGAATGAAACAGATTCCGATCAACACAGTGAATACTTCAGTTTTGTTGGGAGGTGGGAAAGGACATGTTTCCAATACTCCCTTATTTAAAAAATTAACTTTATTAGGTTTACCATATTAGCTGTCGGAATGAAACAGATTCCGATCAACACAGTGAATACTTCAGTTTTGTTGGGAGGTGGGAAAGGACGTGTTTCCAATCCTCCCTTATTTAAAAAATTAACTTTATTAGTTTTACCATATTAGCTGTCGGAATGAAACAGATTCCGATCAACACAGTGAATACTTCAGTTTTGTTGGGAGGTGGGAAAGGCCGTGTTTCCAATCCTCCCTTATTTAAAAAAATTAACTTTATTAGTTTTACCATATTAGCTGTCGGAATGAAACAGATTCCGATCAACACAGTGAATACTTCAGTTTTGTTGGGAGGTGGGAAAGGACGTGTTTCCAATCCTCCCTTATTTAAAAAATTAACTTTACCATATTAGCTGTCGGAATGAAACAGATTCCGATCAACACAGTGAATACTTCAGTTTTGTTGGGAGGTGGGAAAGGACATGTTTCCAATACTCCCTTATTTAAAAAATTAACTTTATTAGGTTTACCATATTAGCTGTCGGAATAAAACAGATTCCGATCAACACAGTGAATACTTCAGTTTTGTTGGGAGGTGGGAAAGGACGTATTTCCAATCCTCCCTTATTTAAAAAATTAACTTTATTAGGTTTACCATATTAGCTGTCGGAATGAAACATATTCCGATCAACACAGTGAATACTTTAGTTTTGTTGGGAGGTGGGAAAGGCCGTGTTTCCAATCCTCCCTTATTTAAAAAAATTAACTTTATTAGTTTTACCATATTAGCTGTCGGAATGAAACAGATTCCGATCAACACAGTGAATACTTCAGTTTTGTTGGGAGGTGGGAAAGGACGTGTTTCCAATCCTCCCTTATTTAAAAAATTAACTTTACCATATTAGCTGTCGGAATGAAACAGATTCCGATCAACACAGTGAATACTTCAGTTTTGTTGGGAGGTTGGAGCGGAAGTGTTTCCAATTCTTCCTTATTTCAAAAATTAACTTTATTAGTTTTACCATATTAGCTGTCGGAATGAAACAGATTCCGATCAATACAGTGAATACTCAAGTTTTGTTGGGAGGTTGGAGCGGAAGTGTTTCCAATTTCTTCCTTATTTAAAAAAATTTACTTTATTAGTCTTACCATATTAGCTGCTGGAATGAAACAGATTCCGATCAACACAGTGAATACTCCAGTTTTGTTGGGAGGTTGGAGCGGAAGTGTTTCCAATTCTTCCTTATTTCAAAAATTAACTTTACTAGTTTTACCATATTACCTGTCGGAATGAAACAGATTCCGATCAATACAGTGAATACTCAAGTTTTGTTGGGAGGTTGGAGCGGAAGTGTTTCCAATTTCTTCCTTATTTCTAAAATTAACTTTATTAGTTTTACCATATTAGCTGTCGGAATGCAACAGATTCCGATCAACACAGTGAATACTCTAGTTTTGTTGGGAGGTGGGAAATGACTTGTTTGCAATCCTCCCTTATTTCAAAAATCATATATATTATTTCTGTAAGGTCTTTTTGTGTTAGTTCCTAATTTTCTAATAAAAGGTTTCAAACCATTTTTGTTTTTTTTTTGCGCAAGGCGCGCACGGGTCCAGCTAGTTAACTTTATTAGTCTTACCATATTAGCTGCCGGAATGAAACAGATTCCGATCAACACAGAGAATACTCCAGTTTTGTTGGGAGGTTGGAGCGGAAGTGTTTCCAATTCTTCCTTATTTCAAAAATTAACTTTATTAGTTTTACCATATTAGCTGTCGGAATGAAACAGATTCCGATCAATACAGTGAATACTCAAGTTTTGTTGGGAGGTTGGAGCGGAAGTGTTTCCAATTTCTTCCTTATTTAAAAAAATTTACTTTATTAGTCTTACCATATTAGCTGCTGGAATGAAACAGATTCCGATCAACACAGTGAATACTCCAGTTTTGTTGGGAGGTTGGAGCGGAAGTGTTTCCAATTCTTCCTTATTTCAAAAATTAACTTTACTAGTTTTACCATATTACCTGTCGGAATGAAACAGATTCCGATCAATACAGTGAATACTCAAGTTTTGTTGGGAGGTTGGAGCGGAAGTGTTTCCAATTTCTTCCTTATTTCTAAAATTAACTTTATTAGTTTTACCATATTAGCTGTGGGAATGCAACAGATTCCGATCAACACAGTGAATACTCCAGTTTTGTTGGGAGGTGGGAAATGACTTGTTTGCAATCCTCCCTTATTTCAAAAATCATATATATTATTTCTGTAAGGTCTTTTTGTGTTAGTTCCTAATTTTCTAATAAAAGGTTTCAAACCATTTTTGTTTTTTTTTTGCGCAAGGCGCGCACGGGTCCAGCTAGTTAACTTTATTAGTCTTACCATATTAGCTGCCGGAATGAAACAGATTCCGATCAACACAGAGAATACTCCAGCTTTGTTGGGAGGTTGGAGCGGAAGTGTTTCCAATTCTTCCTTATTTCAAAAATTAACTTTACTAGTTTTACCATATTACCTGTCGGAATGAAACAGATTCCGATCAATACAGTGAATACTCAAGTTTTGTTGGGAGGTTGGAGCGGAAGTGTTTCCAATTTCTTCCTTATTTCTAAAATTAACTTTATTAGGTTTACCCTATTAGCTGTCGGAATGAAACAGACTCCGATCAACACAGTGAATACTTCAGTTTTGTTGGGAGGTGGGAAAGGACGTGTTTCCAATCCTCCCTTATTTAAAAAACTAACTTTATTAGGTTTCCATATTAGCTGTCGGAATGCAACATATTCCGATCAACACAGTGGATACTTCAGTTTTGTTGGGAGGTGGGAAAGGACGTGTTTCCAATCCTCCCTTATTTAAAAAATTAACTTTATTAGGTTTACCCTATTAGCTGTCGGAATGAAACAGACTCCGATCAACACAGTGAATAGTTCAGTTTTGTTGGGAGGTGGGAAAGGACGTGTTTCCAATCCTCCCTTATTTAAAAAATTCACTTTATTAGGTTTCCATATTAGCTGTCGGAATGCAACATATTCCGATCAACACAGTGGATACTTCAGTTTTGTTGGGAGGTGGAAAAGGACGTGTTTCCAATCCTCCCTTATTTAAAAAATTAACTTTATTAGCTTTACCATATTAGCTGTCGGAATGAAACAAATTCCGATCAACACAGTAAATACTTCAGTTTTGTTGGGAGGTGGGAAAGGACGTGTTTCCAATCCTCCCTTATTTCAAAAACTAACTTTATTAGTTTTACCATATTAGCTGTCGGAATGCAACAGATTCCGATCAACACAGTGAATACTTCAGTTTTGTTGGGAGGTGGGAAAGGACATGTTTCCAATCCTCCCTTATTTAAAAAATTAACTTTATTAGGCTTACCATATTAGCTGTCGGAATGAAACAGATTCCGATTAACACAGTGAATACTTCAGTTTTGTTCTGGGGTAGGAAAGGACGTTTTTCCAACCCTCCCTTATTTAAAAAATTAACTTTATTAGGTTTACCATATTAGCTGTCGGAATGAAACAGATTCCGATCAACACAGTGAATACTTCAGTTTTGTTGGGAGGTGGGAAAGGACGTGTTTCCAATCCTCCCTTATTTAAAAAATTAACTTTATTAGGTTTACCATATTAGCTGTCGGAATGAAACAGATTTCGATCAACACAGTGAATACTTCAGTTTTGTTGGGAGGTGGGAAGGACATGTTTCCAATCCTCCCTTATTTAAAAAATTAACTTTATTATGTTTACCATATTAGCTGTCGGAATGAAACAGATTCCGATCAACAAAGTGAATACTTCAGTTTTGGTGGGAGGTGGGAAAGAACGTGTTTCCAATCCTCCCTTATTTAAAAAATTAACTTTATTAGGTTTACCATATTAGCTGTCGGGCGGCAACATATTCCGATGAACACAGTGAATACTTCAGTTTTGTTGGGAGGTGGGAAAGGACGTGTTTCCAATCCTCCCTTATTTAAAAAATTAACTTTATTACGTTTACCATATTAGCTGTCGGAGTGAAACAGATTCCGATCAACACAGTGAATATTTCAGTTTTGTTGGGAGGTGGGAAAGGACGTGTTTCCAATCCTCCCTTATTTAAAAAATTAACTTTATTGGGCTTACCATATTAGCTGTCGGAATGAAACAGATTCCGATTAACACAGTGAATACTTCAGTTTTGTTCTGGGGTAGGAAAGGACGTTTTTCCAACCCTCCCTTATTTAAAAAATTAACTTTATTAGGTTTACCATATTAGCTGTCGGAATGAAACAGATTCCGATCAACACAGAGGATACTTCAGTTTTGTTGGGAGGTGGGAAAGCACGTGTTTCCAATCCGCCTTTATTTAAAAAATTAACTTAATTAGGTTTACCATATTAGCTGTCGGAATGAAACAGATTCCGATCAACACAGTGAATACTTCAGTTTTGTTGGGAGGTGGGAAAGGACGTATTTCCAATCCTCCCTTATTTAAAAAATTAACTTTATTAGGCTTACCATATTAGCTGTCGGAATGCAACACAGTGAATACTTCAGTTTTGTTGGGAGGTGGGAAAGGACGTGTTTCCAATCCTCCCTTATTTAAAAAATTAACTTTATTAAGTTTACCATATTAGCTGTCCGAATGAAACAGATTCCGATCAACACAGTGAATACTTCAGTTTTGTTGGGAGGTGGGAAAGGACATGTTTCCAATACTCCCTTATTTAAAAAATTAACTTTATTAGGTTTACCATATTAGCTGTCGGAATGAAACAGATTCCGATCAACACAGTGAATACTTCAGTTTTGTTGGGAGGTGGGAAAGGACGTGTTTCCAAGCCTCCCTTATTTAAAAAATTAACTTTATTAGGTTTACCATATTAGCTGTCGGAATGCAACATATTCCGATCAACACAGTGAATACTTTAGTTTTGTTGGGAGGTGGGAAAGGCCGTGTTTCCAATCCTCCCTTATTTAAAAAAATTAACTTTATTAGTTTTACCATATTAGCTGTCGGAATGAAACAGATTCCGATCAACACAGTGAATACTTCAGTTTTGTTGGGAGGTGGGAAAGGACGTGTTTCCAATCCTCCCTTATTTAAAAAATTAACTTTACCATATTAGCTGTCGGAATGAAACAGATTCCGATCAACACAGTGAATACTTCAGTTTTGTTGGGAGGTGGGAAAGGCGTGTTTCCAATCCTTCCTTATTTCAAAAATTAACTTTATTAGTTTTACCATATTAGCTGTCTGAATGAAACAGATTCCGATCAACACAGTGAATACTCCAGTTTTGTTGGGAGGTGGGAAAGAACGTGTTTCCAATCCTTCCTTATTTCAAAAATTAACTTTATTAGTTTTACCATATTAGCTTTTGGGGTGCAACATATTCCGATCAAGTCAGTAAATGCTTAAGTTTTGTTGGGAGGTTAGAGCGGACGTGTTTCCAATCCTTCCTTATTTCAAAAATTAACTTTATTAGTTTTACCTATTAGCTGTCAGGATGCAACAGATTCCGATCAACATAGTGAATACTCTACTTTTGTTGGGAGGTGGGAAAGGACGTGTTTCCAATACTCCCTTATTTAAAAAATTAACTTTATTAGGTTTACCATATTAGCTGTCGGAATGAAACAGATTCCGATCAACACAGTGAATACTTCAGTTTTGTTGGGAGGTGGGAAAGGACGTGTTTCCAATCCGCCCTTATTTAAAAAATTAACTTTATTAGGTTTACCATATTAGCTGTCGGAATGCAACATATTCCGATCAACACAGTGAATACTTCAGTTTTGTTGGGAGGTGGGAAAGGACGTGTTTCCAAGCCTCCCTTATTTAAAAAATTAACTTTATTAGGTTTACCATATTAGCTGTCGGAATGCAACATATTCCGATCAACACAGTGAATACTTTAGTTTTGTTGGGAGGTGGGAAAGGCCGTGTTTCCAATCCTCCCTTATTTAAAAAAATTTACTTTATTAGTCTTACCATATTAGCTGCTGGAATGAAACAGATTCCGATCAACACAGTGAATACTCCAGTTTTGTTGGGAGGTTGGAGCGGAAGTGTTTCCAATTCTTCCTTATTTCAAAAATTAACTTTACTAGTTTTACCATATTACCTGTCGGAATGAAACAGATTCCGATCAATACAGTGAATACTCAAGTTTTGTTGGGAGGTTGGAGCGGAAGTGTTTCCAATTTCTTCCTTATTTCTAAAATTAACTTTATTAGTTTTACCATATTAGCTGTCGGAATGCAACAGATTCCGATCAACACAGTGAATACTCCAGTTTTGTTGGGAGGTGGGAAATGACTTGTTTGCAATCCTCCCTTATTTCAAAAATCATATATAGTATTTCTGTAAGGTCTTTTTGTGTTAGTTCCTAATTTTCTAATAAAAGGTTTCAAACCATTTTTGTTTTTTTTTTGCGCAAGGCGCGCACGGGTCCAGCTAGTTAACTTTATTAGTCTTACCATATTAGCTGCCGGAATGAAACAGATTCCGATCAACACAGAGAATACTCCAGTTTTGTTGGGAGGTTGGAGCGGAAGTGTTTCCAATTCTTCCTTATTTCAAAAATTAACTTTATTAGTTTTACCATATTAGCTGTCGGAATGCAACATATTCCGATAAACACTGTAAATGCCTAAGTTTTGTTGGGAGGTTGGAGCGGAGGTGTTTCCAATCCTTCCTTATTTGAAAAGTTAATTTTATTAGTTTTACCATAATAGCTGTCGGAATGCAACATATTCCGATAAACACAGTAAATGCTTAAGTTTTGTTGGGGGGTTGGAGCGGACGTGGTTCAAATCCTTCCTTATTTCAAAAGTTAACCTTATTAGTTTTACCATATTAGATGTCGGAATGCAACATATTGCGATAAACACAGTGAATACTCCAGTTTTGTTGGGAGGTTGGAGCGGAAGTGTTTCCAATTCTTCCTTAATTCAAAAATTCACTTGATTAGTTTTACCATATTAGCTGTCGGAATGCAACATATTCCGATCAACACAGTATATGCTTAAGTTTTTTGGCAGGTTGGAGGGGACATGTTTCCAATTCTTCCTTGTTTAAAAAATTAACCTTATTAGTTTTACCATATTAGCTGTCGGAATGCAACATATTCCGATAAACACAGTAAATCCCTAAGTTTTGTTGGGAGGTTGGAGCGGACGTTTTTCAAATCCTTCCTTATTTCAAAAATTAACTTTATTAGATTTACCATATTAGTTGTCGGAATGCAACATATTCCGATAAACACAGTAAATGCTTAAGTTTTGTTGGGAGGTTGGAGCGGACGTGTTTCCAATCCTTCCTTATTTGAAAAGTTAATTTTATTAGTTTTACCATATTAGCTGTCGGAATGCAACATATTCCGATAAACACAGTAAATGCTTAAGTTTTGTTGGGGGGTTGGAGCGGACGTGTTTCCAATCCTTCCTTATTTGAAAAGTTAATTTTATTAGTTTTACCATATTAGCTGTCGGAATGCAACATATTCCGATTAACACAGTAAATGCTTAAGTTTTGTTGGGAGGTTGGAGCGGACGTGTTTCCAATCCTTCCTTATTTGAAAAGTTAATTTTATTAGTTTTACCATATTAGCTGTCGGAATGCAACATATTCCGATAAACACAGTAAATGCTTAAGTTTTGTTGGGAGGTTGGAGCGGACGTGTTTCCAATCCTTCCTTATTTGAAAAGCTAACTTTATTAGGTTTACCATATTAGCTGTCGGAATGCAACAGATTCCGATCACAACAGTGAATACTCCAGTTTTGTTGGGGGGTTGGAGCGGACGTGGTTCAAATCCTTCCTTATTTCACAAAAATTAACCTTATTAGTTTTACCATATTAGATGTCGGAATGCAACATATTCCGATAAACACAGTAAATGCTTAAGTTTTGTTGGGAGGTTGGAGCGGACGTCTATCCAATCCTTCCTTATTTCAAAAATTAACTTTATTAGTTTTACCATATTAGCTGTCGGAATGAAACAGATTCCGATCAACACAGTGAATACTTCAGTTTTGTTGGGAGGTGGGAAGGACATGTTTCCAATCCTCCCTTATTTAAAAAATTAACTTTATTATGTTTACCATATTAGCTGTCGGAATGAAACAGATTCCGATCAACACAGTGAATACTTCAGTTTTGTTGGGAGGTGGGAAAGGACGTATTTCCAATCCTCCCTTATTTAAAAAATTAACTTTATTAGGCTTACCATATTAGCTGTCGGAATGCAACATATTCCGATCAACACAGTGAATACTTCAGTTTTGTTGGGAGGTGGGAAAGGACGTGTTTCCAATCCTCCCTTATTTAAAAAATTAACTTTATTAAGTTTTCCATATTAGCTGTCCGAATGAAACAGATTCCGATCAACACAGTGAATACTTCAGTTTTGTTGGGAGGTGGGAAAGGACATGTTTCCAATACTCCCTTATTTAAAAAATTAACTTTATTAGGTTTACCATATTAGCTGTCGGAATGAAACAGATTCCGATCAACACAGTGAATACTTCAGTTTTGTTGGGAGGTGGGAAAGGACGTGTTTCCAATCCTCCCTTATTTAAAAAATTAACTTTATTAGTTTTACCATATTAGCTGTCGGAATGAAACAGATTCCGATCAACACAGTGAATACTTCAGTTTTGTTGGGAGGTGGGAAAGGCCGTGTTTCCAATCCTCCCTTATTTAAAAAAATTAACTTTATTAGTTTTACCAAATTAGCTGTCGGAATGAAACAGATTCCGATCAACACAGTGAATACTTCAGTTTTGTTGGGAGGTGGGAAAGGACGTGTTTCCAATCCTCCCTTATTTAAAAAATTAACTTTACCATATTAGCTGTCGGAATGAAACAGATTCCGATCAACACAGTGGATACTTCAGTTTTGTTGGGAGGTGGGAAAGGACATGTTTCCAATACTCCCTTATTTAAAAAATTAACTTTATTAGGTTTACCATATTAGCTGTCGGAATGAAACAGATTCCGATCAACACAGTGAATACTTCAGTTTTGTTGGGAGGTGGGAAAGGACATATTTCCAATCCTCCCTTATTTAAAAAATTAACTTTATTAGGTTTACCATATTAGCTGTCGGAATGCAACATATTCCGATCAACACAGTGAATACTTTAGTTTTGTTGGGAGGTGGGAAAGGCCGTGTTTCCAATCCTCCCTTATTTAAAAAAATTAACTTTATTAGTTTTACCATATTAGCTGTCGGAATGAAACAGATTCCGATCAACACAGTGAATACTTCAGTTTTGTTGGGAGGTGGGAAAGGACGTGTTTCCAATCCTCCCTTATTTAAAAAATTAACTTTACCATATTAGCTGTCGGAATGAAACAGATTCCGATCAACACAGTGAATACTTCAGTTTTGTTGGGAGGTGGGAAAGGCGTGTTTCCAATCCTTCCTTATTTCAAAAATTAACTTTATTAGTTTTACCATATTAGCTGTCGGAATGAAACAGATTCCGATCAACACAGTGAATGCTCCAGTTTTGTTGGGAGGTGGGAAAGAACGTGTTTCCAATCCTTCCTTATTTCAAAAATTAACTTTATTAGTTTTACCATATTAGCTGTTGGAATGCAACATATTCCGATCAAGTCAGTAAATGCTTAAGTTTTGTTGGGAGGTTAGAGCGGACGTGTTTCCAATCCTTCCTTATTTCAAAAATTAACTTTATTAGTTTTACCTATTAGCTGTCAGGATGCAACAGATTCCGATCAACATAGTGAATACTCTACTTTTGTTGGGAGGTGGGAAAGGACGTGTTTCCAATACTCCCTTATTTAAAAAATTAACTTTATTAGGTTTACCATATTAGCTGTCGGAATGAAACAGATTCCGATCAACACAGTGAATACTTCAGTTTTGTTGGGAGGTGGGAAAGGACGTGTTTCCAATCCTCCCTTATTTAAAAAATTAACTTTATTAGGTTTACCATATTAGCTGTCGGAATGCAACATATTCCGATCAACACAGTGAATACTTTAGTTTTGTTGGGAGGTGGGAAAGGACGTGTTTCCAATCCTCCCTTATTTAAAAAAATTTACTTTATTAGTCTTACCATATTAGCTGCCGGAATGAAACAGATTCCGATCAACACAGTGAATACTCCAAATTTGTTGGGAGGCTGGAGCGGAAGTGTTTCCAATTCTTCCTTATTTCAAAAATTAACTTTATTAGTTTTACCATATTAGCTGTCGGAATGCAACAGATTCCGATCAACACAGTGAATACTCCAGTTTTGTTGGGAGGTTGGAGCGGAAGTGTTTCCAATTTCTTCCTTATTTCAAAAATTAACTTTATTAGTTTTACCATATTAGCTGTCGGAATGCAACAGATTCCGATCAACACAGTGAATACTCCAGTTTTGTTGGGAGGTTGGAGCGGAAGTGTTTCCAATTCTTCCTTATTTCAAAAATTCGCTTGATTAGTTTTACCATATTAGCTGTCGGAATGCAACATATTCCGATCAACACAGTATATGCTTAAGTTTTTTGGCAGGTTGGAGCGGACATGTTTCCAATTCTTCCTTGTTTAAAAAATTAACCTTATTAGTTTTACCATATTAGCTGTCGGAATGCAACATATTCCGATAAACACAGTAAATGCCTAAGTTTTGTTGGGAGGTTGGAGCGGACGTGTTTCCAATCCTGCCTTATTTGAAAAGTTAATTTTATTAGTTTTACCATATTAGCTGTCGGAATGCAACATATTCCGATAAACACAGTAAATGCTTAAGTTTTGTTGGGGGGTTGGAGCGGACGTGGTTCAAATCCTTCCTTATTTCAAAACTTAACCTTATTAGTTTTACCATATTAGATGTCGGAATGCAACATATTCCGATAAACACAGTAAATGCTTAAGTTTTGTTGGGAGGTTGGAGCGGACGTGTTTCCAATCCTTCCTTATTTGAAAAGCTAACTTTATTAGTTTTACCATATTAGCTGTCGGAATGCAACAGATTCCGATCAACACAGTGAATACTCCAGTTTTGTTGGGGGGTTGGAGCGGACGTGGTTCAAATCCTTCCTTATTTCACAAAAATTAACCTTATTAGTTTTACCATATTAGATGTCGGAATGCAACATATTCCGATAAACACAGTAAATGCTTAAGTTTTGTTGGGAGGTTGGAGCGGACGTCTATCCAATCCTTCCTTATTTCAAAAATTAACTTTATTAGTTTTACCATATTAGCTGTCGGAATGCAACAGATTCCGATCAACACAGTGAATACTCCAGTTTTGTTGGGAGGTGGGAAATGACTTGTTTGCAATCCTCCCTTATTTCAAAAATCATATATATTATTTCTGTAAGGTCTTTTTGTGTTAGTTCCTAATTTTCTAATAAAAGGTTTCAAACCATTTTTGTTTTTTTTTTTGCGCAAGGCGGGCACGGGTCCAGCTAGTTAACTTTATTAGTCTTACCATATTAGCTGCCGGAATGAAACAGATTCCGATCAACACAGAGAATACTCCAGTTTTGTTGGGAGGTTGGAGCGGAAGTGTTTCCAATTCTTCCTTATTTCAAAAATTAACTTTATTAGTTTTACCATATTAGCTGTCGGAATGAAACAGATTCCGATCAATACAGTGAATACTCAAGTTTTGTTGGGAGGTTGGAGCGGAAGTGTTTCCAATTTCTTCCTTATTTCAAAAATTAACTTTATTAGTTTTACCATATTAGCTGTCGGAATGCAACAGATTCCGATCAACACAGTGAATACTCCAGTTTTGTTGGGAGGTTGGAGCGGAAGTGTTTCCAATTCTTCCTTGTTTAAAAAATTAACCTTATTAGTTTTACCATATTAGCTGTCGGAATGCAACATATTCCGATAAACACTGTAAATGCCTAAGTTTTGTTGGGAGGTTGGAGCGGACGTGTTTCGAATCCTTCCTTATTTCAAAAATTAACTTTATTAGATTTACCATATTAGTCGTCGGAATGGAACATATTCCGATAAACACAGTAAATGCTTAAGTTTTGTTGGGAGGTTGGAGCGGACGTGTTTCAAATCCTTCCTTATTTCAAAAATTAACTTTATTAGATTTACCATATTAGTTGTCGGAATGCAACATATTCCGATAAACACAGTAAATACCTAAGTTTTGTTGGGAGGTTGGAGCGGACGTGTTTCAAATCCTTCCTTATTTCAAAAATTAACTTTATTAGATTTACCATATTAGTTGTCGGAATGCAACATATTCCGATAAACACAGTAAATGCTTAAGTTTTGTTGGGAGGTTGGAGCGGACGTGTTTCCAATCCTTCCTTATTTGAAAAGTTAATTTTATTAGTTTTACCATAATAGCTGTCGGAATGCAACATATTCCGATAAACACAGTAAATGCTTAAGTTTTGTTGGGGGGTTGGAGCGGACGTGGTTCAAATCCTTCCTTATTTCAAAAGTTAACCTTATTAGTTTTACCATATTAGATGTCGGAATGCAACATATTGCGATAAACACAGTGAATACTCCAGTTTTGTTGGGAGGTTGGAGCGGAAGTGTTTCCAATTCTTCCTTAATTCAAAAATTCACTTGATTAGTTTTACCATATTAGCTGTCGCAATGCAACATATTCCGATCAACACAGTAAATGCTTCAGTTTTGTTGGGAGGTTGGAGCGGACGTGTTTCCAATCCTTCCTTATTTGAAAAGTTAATTTTATTAGTTTTACCATATTAGCTGTCGGAATGCAACATATTCCGATCAACACAGTAAATGCTTAAGTTTTTTGGCAGGTTGGAGGGGACATGTTTCCAATTCTTCCTTGTTTAAAAAATTAACCTTATTAGTTTTACCATATTAGCTGTCGGAATGCAACATATTCCGATAAACACAGTAAATACCTAAGTTTTGTTGGGAGGTTGGAGCGGACGTGTTTCAAATCCTTCCTTATTTCAAAAATTAACTTTATTAGATTTACCATATTAGTTGTCGGAATGCAACATATTCCGATAAACACAGTAAATGCTTAAGTTTTGTTGGGAGGTTGGAGCGGACGTGTTTCCAATCCTTCCTTATTTGAAAAGTTAACTTTATTAGTTTTACCATATTAGCTGTCGGAATGCAACATATTCCGATAAACACAGTAAATTCTTAAGTTTTGTTGGGAGGTTGGAGCGGACGTGTTTCCAATCCTTCCTTATTTGAAAAGTTAATTTTATTAGTTTTACCATATTAGCTGTCGGAATGCAACATATTCCGATAAACACAGTAAATGCTTAAGTTTTGTTGGGGGGTTGGAGCGGACGTGGTTCAAATCCTTCCTTATTTCAAAAATTAACCTTATTAGTTTTACCATATTAGATGTCGGAATGCAACATATTCCGATAAACACAGAAAATGCTTAAGTTTTGTTGGGAGGTTGGAGCGGACGTGTTTCCAATCCTTCCTTATTTGAAAAGTTAACGTTATTAGTTTTACCATATTAGCTGTCGCAATGAAACAGATTCCGATCAACACAGTGAATACTCCAGTTTTGTTGGGAGGTTGGAGAGGACGTGTTTCCAATCCTTCCTTATTTCAAAAATTAACTTTATTAGTTTTGCCATATTAGCTGTCAGGATGCAACAGATTCCGATCAACATAGTGAATACTCTAGTTTGTGCGGAGCACATGTTTAGTTTAGGGAGCCCTTTTCTAATATTTATTTAATTATTATTTTATTTATTTCAGTTATTTGTTCTATATAGAACGGGGTGCAGTGCACTTGTTACACCTTGTATTTATTAATTGGGGGCGAGTACTGTTGGCTCTGAGGCATTGCACGGGATTGGCTTCCTCATTTTCGTTCTGAAAAACCCCGCTTTGGGATTACAAAACATAAACTAGTATATCTTTGGGATATTTTACAAGCTTCTTGCGAATTATAAGAGAGTGCAGCGCAAATAAAATAGACGAAATAAAACGTTATAGCTTATGTCGCTTAAACAAAATCCTGCCTTATTTCAAAAACTAGCTTTATCAGTTTTACCATATTAGCTGTTGGAATGCAACAGATTCCGATCAACACAGTGAATACTCCAGTTTTGTTGGGAGGTGGTAAAGGACGTGTTTCCAACCCTTCCTTACTTCAAAAATTAACTTTATTCGTTTTACGATATTAGCTGTCGGAATGCAACTCCAGTTTTGTTGGGAGGTGGGAAAGGACGTGTTTCCAACCCTCCCTTATTTCAAAAACTAACGTAATCAGTTTTACCATATTAGCTGTTGGAATGCAAATTATGCCGATCAACACAGTAAATGCTCAAGTTTGTTGGGAGGTGGTTTTACCGTATTAGCTGTCGGAATGCAACTCCAGTTTTGTTGGGAGGTGGGATAGGACGTGTTTCCAATCCTCCCTTATTTCAAAAACTAACTTTATCAGTTTTGACCATATTTGCTGTTGGAATGCAACATATTCCAATCAACACAGTGAATACTCCAGTTTTGTTGGGAGGTGGGAAAGGACGTGTTTCCAATGCTCCCTTATTTCGAAAACTAACTTTATCAGTTTTGACCATATTAGCTGTTGGAATGCAACAGATTCCAATCAACACGGTGAATACTCCAGTTTTGTTGGGAGGTGGAAAAGGACGTGTTTCCAATCCTTCCTTACTTCAAAAATTAACTTTATTAGTTTTACGATATAAGCTGTCGGAATGCAACTCCAGTTTTGTTGGGAGGTGGGAGAGGACGTGTTTCTAATCCTCCATTATTTCAAAAACTAACTTTATCAGTTTTACCATATTAGCTGTTGGAATGCAACATATGCCGAACAACACAGTAAATGCTCAAGTTTTGTTGGGAGGTTGGAGCGGATGTGTTTCCAATCCTTCCTTATTTCAAAAATTAACTTTATTAGTTTTACCATATTAGCTGTCGGAATGCAACTCCAGTTTTGTTGGGAGGTGGGAAAGGACTTGTTTCCACTCCTCCCTTATTTCAAAAACTAACTTTATCAGTTTTACCATATTAGCTGTTGGAATGCAACATATGCCGATCAACATAGTAAATGCTCCAGCTGTGTTGGGAGGTGGGAAGAACGTGTTTCCAATCCTCCCTTATTTCAAAAACTAACTTTATCAGTTTTACCATATTAGCTGTTGGAATTCAACATATGCCGATCAACACAGTAAATGCTCAAGTTTAGTTGGGAGGTTGGAGCGGACGTGTTTCCAATCCTTCCTTATTTCAAAAATTAACTTTATTAGTTTTACCATATTAGCTGCCGGAATGCAACAGATTCCAATCAACATAGTAAATGCTACAGCTGTGTTGGGAGGTGGGAAGAACGTGTTTCCAATCCCCCCTTATTTCAAAAACTAACTTTATCAGTTTTACCATATTAGCTCTTGGAATGCAACATATGCCGATCAACACAGTAAATGCTTCCTTATTTCAAAAATTAACTTTTTTAGTTTTACCATATTAGCTGACGGAATGCAACAGATTCCGATCAACACAGTAAATGCTCCAGCTGTGTTGGGAGGTGGAAAAGATGTGTTTCAAATCCTCCCTTATTTTTAAAATTAACTTTATTAGTTTTACCATATTAGCTGTCTTAATGCAAAATATTCCGATCTATCTATCTATGGCGCGATATACAACAGGTATATCATCATAAACCTCCTAAGAGATTTTTGCGCCAAGCTTCTCTTCCAATTTGTGGTGTGCCGATTTGAATTTTCCCTACAATTCCGATCAACACAGTGAATACTCCAGTTTTGTTGGGAGGTGGGGAAGGACGTGTTTCAAATCCTCCTTTATTTCAAAAACTAACTTTATTAGTTTTACCAGATTAGTTGTGGGAATGCAACATATGCCGAGCAACACAGTAAATGCTCAAGTTTTGTTATGAGGTTGGAGCAGACGTGTTTCAAATCCTTCCTTATTTCAAAAACTAACTTTATCAGTTTTACCATATTAGCTGTGGGAATGCAACATATGCCGAGCAACACAGTAAATGCTCAAGTTTTGTTATGAGGTTGGAGCAGACGTGTTTCAAATCCTTCCTTATTTCAAAAACTAACTTTATCAGTTTTACCATATTAGCTGTGGGAATGCAACATATGCCGAGCAACACAGTAAATGCTCAAGTTTTGTTGGGAGGTGGAAAGGACGTGTTTCAAATCCTCCCTTATTTCAAAAACTAACTTTATCAGTTTTACCATATTAGCTGTTGGAATGCAACAGATTCCGATCAACACAGTGGATACTCCAGTTTCGTTGGGTGGTGGGGAAGGACGCGTTTCAAATCCTCCCTTATTTCAAAAATTAACTTTATTAGTTTTACCATATTAACTTTCGGAATGCAACATATTCCGAAAAACACGGTGAATGCTCCACATCTTGTTAGGAGGTTGAAGCGAACGTGTTTAATATCTTCCCTTATTTCAAAAATTATCTTTATTAGTTTTACCATATTAGCTGCCGGAATGCAACAGATTCCGATCAACACAGTAAATGCTCAAGTTTTTTGGAATGCAACTCCAGGTTTGTTGGGAGGTGGGAAACGTCGTGTTTCCAATCCTTCCTTATTTACACATATGCCGAGCAACACAGTAAATGCTCAAGTTTTGTTATGAGGTTGGAGCAGACGTGTTTCAAATCCTTCCTTATTTCAAAAACTAACTTTATCAGTTTTACCATATTAGCTGTGGGAATGCAACATATGCCGAGCAACACAGTAAATGCTCAAGTTTTGTTGGGAGGTGGGAAAGGACGTGTTTCCATTCCTCCCTTATTTCAAAAACTAACATTATCAGTTTTACCATATTAGCTGTTGGAATGCAACAGATTCCGATCAACACAGTGGATACTCCAGTTTTGTTGGGAGGTGGGGAAGGACGCGTTTAAAATCCTCCCTTATTTCAAAAATTAACTTTATTAGTTTTACCATATTAACTTTCGGAATGCAACATATTCCGAAAAACACGGTGAATGCTCCACATCTTGTTAGGAGGTTGAAGCGAACGTGTTTAATATCTTCCCTTATTTCAAAAATTATCTTTATTAGTTTTACCATATTAGCTGCCGGAATGCAACAGATTCCGATCAACACAGTAAATGCTCCAGCTGTGTTGGGAGGTGGGAAAGAACGTGTTTCCAACCCCCCTTATTTCAAAAACTAACTTTATCAGTTTTACCATATTAGCTGTTTGAATGCAACATATGCCGATCAACACAGTAAATGCTCAAGTTTTTTGGAATGCAACTCCAGTTTTGTTGGGAGGTGGGAAACGTCGTGTTTCCAATCCTTCCTTATTTCAAAAATTAACTTTATTAGTTTTACCATATTTGCTGTTGAAATGCAACAGATTCCAATCAACACAGTGAATACTCCAGTTTTGTTGGGAGGTGGGAAAGGACGTGTTTCAAATCCTCCTTTATTTCAAAAACTAATTTTATTAGTTTTACCAGATTAGCTGCCGGAATGAAACAGATTCCGATCAACACAGTGAATACTCCAGTTTTGTTGGGAGGTGGGAAAGGACGTGTTTCCAATCCTTCCTTATTTCAAAACTAACTGTATCAGTTTTACCATATTAGTTGTGGGAATGCAACATATGCCGAGCAACACAGTAAATGCTCAAGTTTTGTTATGAGGTTGGAGCAGACGTGTTTCAAATCCTTCCTTATTTCAAAAACTAACTTTTTCAGTTTTACCATATTAGCTGTGGGAATGCAACATATGCCGAGCAACACAGTAAATGCTCAAGTTTTGTTGGGAGGTTGGAGCGGACGTGTTTCCAATCCTTCCTTATTTCAAAAATTAACTTTATTAGTTTTACCATATTAGCTGTCGGAATGCAACTCCAGTTTTGTTGGGAGGTGGGAAACGTCGTGTTTCCAATCCTTCCTTATTTCAAAAATTAACTTTATTAGTTTTACCATATTTGCTGTTGGAATGCAACAGATTCCAATCAACACAGTGAATAATCCAGTTTTGTTGGGAGGTGGGAAAGACGTGTTTCAAATCCTCCCTTATTTTTAAAATTAACTTTATTAGTTTTACCATATTGGCTGTCGGAATGCAACAGATTCCGATCAACACTGTAACTGCTCCAGCTGTGTTGGGAGGTGGGGAAGAAGGTGTTTCCAATCCCCCTTATTTAAAAAACTAACTTTATCAGTTTTACCATATTAGCTGTCGGAATGCAAAATATTCCGATCAACACAGTGAATACTCCAGTTTTGTTGGGAGGTGGGAAAGGACGTGTTTCAAATCCTCCTTTATTTCAAAAACTAACTTTATTAGTTTTACCAGATTAGCTGCCGGAATGCAACATATGCCGATCAACACAGTAAATGCTCAAGTTTTTTGGAATGCAACTCCAGTTTTGTTGGGAGGTGGGAAACGTCGTGTTTCCAATCCTTCCTTATTTCAAAACTAACTGTATCAGTTTTACCATATTAGTTGTGGGAATGCAACATATGCCGAGCAACACAGTAAATGCTCAAGTTTTGTTATGAGGTTGGAGCAGACGTGTTTCAAATCCTTCCTTATTTCAAAAACTAACTTTATCAGTTTTACCATATTAGCTGTGGGAATGCAACATATGCCGAGCAACACAGTAAATGCTCAAGTTTTGTTGGGAGGTGGGAAAGGACGTGTTTCCATTCCTCCCTTATTTCAAAAACTAACATTATCAGTTTTACCATATTAGCTGTTGGAATGCAACAGATTCCGATCAACACAGTGGATACTCCAGTTTTGTTGGGAGGTGGGGAAGGACGCGTTTAAAATCCTCCCTTATTTCAAAAATTAACTTTATTAGTTTTACCATATTAACTTTTGGAATGCAACATATTCCGAAAAACACGGTGAATGCTCCACATCTTGTTAGGAGGTTGAAGCGAACGTGTTTAATATCTTCCCTTATTTCAAAAATTATCTTTATTAGTGTTACCATATTAGCTGCCGGAATGCAACAGATTCGGATCAACACAGTAAATGCTCCAGCTGTGTTGGGAGGTGGGAAAGAACGTGTTTCCAACCCCCCTTATTTCAAAAACTAACTTTATCAGTTTTACCATATTAGCTGTTTGAATGCAACATATGCCGATCAACACAGTAAATGCTCAAGTTTTTTGGAATGCAACTCCAGTTTTGTTGGGAGGTGGGAAACGTCGTGTTTCCAATCCTTCCTTATTTCAAAAATTAACTTTATTAGTTTTACCATATTTGCTGTTGAAATGCAACAGATTCCAATCAACACAGTGAATACTCCAGTTTTGTTGGGAGGTGGGAAAGACGTGTTTGAAATCCTCCCTTATTTTTAAAATTAACTTTATTAGTTTTACCATATTGGCTGTCGGAATGCAACAGATTCTGATCAACACAGTAACTGCTCCAGCTGTGTTGGGAGGTGGGAAAGAACGTGTTGCCAACCCCCCTTATTTCAAAAACTAACTTTATCAGTTTTACCATATTAGCTGTCGGAATGCAAAATATTCCGATCAACACAGTGAATACTCCAGTTTTGTTGGGAGGTGGGAAAGGACGTGTTTCAAATCCTCCTTTATTTCAAAAACTAATTTTATTAGTTTTACCAGATTAGCTGCCGGAATGAAACAGATTCCGATCAACACAGTGAATACTCCAGTTTTGTTGGGAGGTGGGAAAGGACGTGTTTCCAATCCTTCCTTATTTCAAAACTAACTGTATCATTTTTACCATATTAGTTGTGGGAATGCAACATATGCCGAGCAACACAGTAAATGCTCAAGTTTTGTTATGAGGTTGGAGCAGACGTGTTTCAAATCCTTCCTTATTTCAAAAACTAACTTTTTCAGTTTTACCATATTAGCTGTGGGAATGCAACATATGCCGAGCAACACAGTAAATGCTCAAGTTTTGTTGGGAGGTTGGAGCGGACGTGTTTCCAATCCTTCCTTATTTCAAAAATTAACTTTATTAGTTTTACCATGTTAGCTGTCGGAATGCAGCTCCAGTTTTGTTGGGAGGTGGGAAACGTCGTGTTTCCAATCCTTCCTTATTTCAAAAATTTACTTTATTAGTTTTACCATATTTGCTGTTGGAATGCAACATATGCCGATCAACACAGTAAATGCTCAAGTTTTGTTGGGAGGTGTGAAGAACGTGTTTCCAATCCTCCCTTATTTCATAAACTAACTTTATCACTTTTACCATATTAGCTGTTGGAATGCAACATATGCCGATCAACACAGTAAATGCTCAAGTTTTGTTGGGAGGTTGGAGCGGACGTGTTTCCAATTCTCCCTTATTTCATAAACTAACTTTATCAGTTTTACCATATTAGCTGTTGGAATGCAACATATGCCGATCAACACAGTAAATGCTCAAGTTTTGTTGGGAGGTTGGAGCGGACGTGTTTCCAATCCTTCCTTATTTCAAAAATTAACTTTATTAGTTTTACCATATTAGCTGTCGGAATGCAACTCCAGTTTTGTTGGGAGGTGGGAAACGTCGTGTTTCCAATCCTTCCTTATTTCAAAACTTAACTTTATTAGTTTTACCATATTTGCTGTTGGAATGCAACAGATTCTAATCAACACAGTGAATACTCCAGTTTTGTTGGGAGGTGGGAAAGACGCGTTTCAAATCCTCCCTTATTTTTAAAATTAACTTTATTAGTTTTACCATATTGGCTGTCGGAATGCAACAGATTCCGATCAACACTGTAACTGCTCCAGCTGTGTTGGGAGGTGGGGAAGAAGGTGTTTCCAATCCCCCTTATTTAAAAAACTAACTTTATCAGTTTTACCATATTAGCTGTCGGAATTCAAAATATTCCGATCAACACAGTGAATACTCCAGTTTTGTTGGGAGGTGGGAAAGGACGTGTTTCAAATCCTCCTTTATTTCAAAAACTAACTTTATTAGTTTTACCAGATTAGCTGCCGGAATGCAACAGATTCCGATCAACACAGTGAGGGGAGGTGGGAAAGGACGTGTTTCCAATCCTTCCTTATTTCAAAACTAACTGTATCAGTTTTACCATATTAGTTGTGGGAATGCAACATATGCCGAGCAACACAGTAAATGCTCAAGTTTTGTTATGAGGTTGGAGCAGACGTGTTTCAAATCCTTCCTTATTTCAAAAACTAACTTTATTAGTTTTACCAGATTAGCTGCCGGAATGCAACAGATTCCGATCAACACAGTGAATGCTCAAGTTTTGTTGGGAGGTGGGAAAGGACGTGTTTCAAATCCTCCTTTATTTCAAAAACTAACTTTATTAGTTTTACCAGATTAGCTGCCGGAATGCAACAGATTCCGATCAACACAGTGAATGCTCAAGTTTTGTTGGGAGGTGGGAAAGGACGTGTTTCCAATCCTCCCTTATTTCGAAAACTAACTTTATCAGTTTTACCATATTAGTTGTTGGGAGGTGGGAAAGGACGTGTTTCCAATCCTTCCTTATTTCAAAACTAACTGTATCAGTTTTACCATATTAGTTGTGGGAATGCAACATATGCCGAGCAACACAGTAAATGCTCAAGTTTTGTTATGAGGTTGGAGCAGACGTGTTTCAAATCCTTCCTTATTTCAAAAACTAACTTTATTAGTTTTACCAGATTAGCTGCCGGAATGCAACAGATTCCGATCAACACAGTGAATGCTCAAGTTTTGTTGGGAGGTGGGAAAGGACGTGTTTCAAATCCTCCTTTATTTCAAAAACTAACTTTATTAGTTTTACCAGATTAGCTGCCGGAATGCAACAGATTCCGATCAACACAGTGAATGCTCAAGTTTTGTTGGGAGGTGGGAAAGGACGTGTTTCCAATCCTCCCTTATTTCGAAAACTAACTTTATCAGTTTTACCATATTAGCTGTTGGAATGCAACAGGGTCCGATCAACACAGGGGATACTCCAGTTTTGTTGGGAGGTGGGGAAGGACGCGTTTTAAATCCTCGCTTATTTCAAAAATTAACTTTATTAGTTTTACCATATTAACTTTCGGAATGCAACATATTCCGAAAAACACGGTGAATTCTCCAAACCTTGTTAGGAGGTTGAAGCGAACGTGGTTAATATCTTCCCTTATTTCAAAAATTATCTTTATTAGTTTTACCATATTAGGTGCCGGAATGCAACAGATTCCGATCAACACAGTAAATGCTCCAGCTGTGTTGGGAGGTGGGAAAGAACGTGGTTCCATTCCTCCCTTATTTCAAAAACTAACTTTATCAGTTTTACCATATTAGCTGTTTGAATGCAACATATGCCGATCAACACAGTAAATACTCAAGTTTTGTTATATTAGCTGCCGGAATGCAACAGATTCCGATCAACACAGTGAATACTCCAGTTTTGTTGGGAGGTGGGAAAGGATGTGTTTCAAATCCTCCTTTATTTCAAAAACTAATTTTATTAGTTTTACCAGATTAGCTGCCGGAATGAAACAGATTCCGATCAACACAGTGAATACTCCAGTTTTGTTGGGAGGTGGGAAAGGACGTGTTTCCAATCCTTCCTTATTTCAAAACTAACTGTATCAGTTTTACCATATTAGTTGTGGGAATGCAACATATGCCGAGCAACACAGTAAATGCTCAAGTTTTGTTATGAGGTTGGAGCAGACGTGTTTCAAATCCTTCCTTATTTCAAAAACTAACTTTTTCAGTTTTACCATATTAGCTGTGGGAATGCAACATATGCCGAGCAACACAGTAAATGCTCAAGTTTTGTTGGGAGGTTGGAGCGGACGTGTTTCCAATCCTTCCTTATTTCAAAAATTAACTTTATTAGTTTTACCATATTAGCTGTCGGAATGCAACTCCAGTTTTGTTGGGAGGTGGGAAACGTCGTGTTTCCAATCCTTCCTTATTTCAAAAATTAACTTTATTAGTTTTACCAGATTAGCTGCCGGAATGCAACAGATTCCGATCAACACAGTGAATGCTCAAGTTTTGTTGGGAGGTGGGAAAGGACGTGTTTCAAATCCTCCTTTATTTCAAAAACTAACTTTATTAGTTTTACCAGATTAGCTGCCGGAATGCAACAGATTCCGATCAACACAGTAAATGCTCAAGTTTTGTTATGAGGTTGGAGCAGACGTGTTTCAAATCCTTCCTTATTTCAAAAATTAACTTTATTAGTTTTACCATGTTAGCTATCGGAATGCAGCTCCAGTTTTGTTGGGAGGTGGGAAACGTCGTGTTTCCAATCCTTCCTTATTTCATAAACTAACTTTATCACTTTTACCATATTAGCTGTTGGAATGCAACATATGCCGATCAACACAGTAAATGCTCAAGTTTTGTTGGGAGGTGTGAAGAACGTGTTTCCAATCCTCCCTTATTTCATAAACTAACTTTATCACTTTTACCATATTAGCTGTTGGAATGCAACATATGCCGATCAACACAGTAAATGCTCAAGTTTTGTTGGGAGGTTGGAGCGGACGTGTTTCCAATTCTCCCTTATTTCATAAACTAACTTTATCAGTTTTACCATATTAGCTGTTGGAATGCAACATATGCCGATCAACACAGTAAATGCTCAAGTTTTGTTGGGAGGTTGGAGCGGACGTGTTTCCAATCCTTCCTTATTTCAAAAATTAACTTTATTAGTTTTACCATATTAGCTGTCGGAATGCAACTCCAGTTTTGTTGGGAGGTGGGAAACGTCGTGTTTCCAATCCTTCCTTATTTCAAAAATTAACTTTATTAGTTTTACCATATTTGCTGTTGGAATGCAACAGATTCCAATCAACACAGTGAATACTCCAGTTTTGTTGGGAGGTGGGAAAGAAGTGTTTCAAATCCTCCCTTATTTTTAAAATTAACTTTATTAGTTTTACCATATTGGCTGTCGGAATGCAACAGATTCCGATCAACACTGTAACTGCTCCAGCTGTGTTGGGAGGTGGGGAAGAAGGTGTTTCCAATCCCCCTTATTTAAAAAACTAACTTTATCAGTTTTACCATATTAGCTGTCGGAATGCAAAATATTCCGATCAACACAGTGAATACTCCAGTTTTGTTGGGAGGTGGGAAAGGACGTGTTTCAAATCCTCCTTTATTTCAAAAACTAACTTTATTAGTTTTACCAGATTAGCTGCCGGAATGCAACAGATTCCGATCAACACAGTGAATACTCCAGTTTTGTTGGGAGGTGGGAAAGGACGTGTTTCCAATCCTTCCTTATTTCAAAACTAACTGTATCAGTTTTACCATATTAGTTGTGGGAATGCAACATATGCCGAGCAACACAGTCAATGCTCAAGTTTTGTTATGAGGTTGGAGCAGACGTGTTTCAAATCCTTCCTTATTTCATAAACTAACTTTATCAGTTTTACCATATTAGCTGTTGGAATGCAACATATGCCGATCAACACAGTAAATGCTCAAGTTTTGTTGGGAGGTTGGAGCGGACGTGTTTCCAATCCTTCCTTATTTCAAAAATTAACTTTATTAGTTTTACCATATTAGCTGTCGGAATGCAACTCCAGTTTTGTTGGGAGGTGGGAAACGTCGTGTTTCCAATCCTTCCTTATTTCAAAACTTAACTTTATTAGTTTTACCATATTTGCTGTTGGAATGCAACAGATTCTAATCAACACAGTGAATACTCCAGTTTTGTTGGGAGGTGGGAAAGACGCGTTTCAAATCCTCCCTTATTTTTAAAATTAACTTTATTAGTTTTACCATATTGGCTGTCGGAATGCATCAGATTCCGATCAACACTGTAACTGCTCCAGCTGTGTTGGGAGGTGGGGAAGAAGGTGTTTCCAATCCCCCTTATTTAAAAAACTAACTTTATCAGTTTTACCATATTAGCTGTCGGAATTCAAAATATTCCGATCAACACAGTGAATACTCCAGTTTTGTTGGGAGGTGGGAAAGGACGTGTTTCAAATCCTCCTTTATTTCAAAAACTAACTTTATTAGTTTTACCAGATTAGCTGCCGGAATGCAACAGATTCCGATCAACACAGTGAGGGGAGGTGGGAAAGGACGTGTTTCCAATCCTTCCTTATTTCAAAACTAACTGTATCAGTTTTACCATATTAGTTGTGGGAATGCAACATATGCCGAGCAACACAGTAAATGCTCAAGTTTTGTTATGAGGTTGGAGCAGACGTGTTTCAAATCCTTCCTTATTTCAAAAACTAACTTTATTAGTTTTACCAGATTAGCTGCCGGAATGCAACAGATTCCGATCAACACAGTGAATGCTCAAGTTTTGTTGGGAGGTGGGAAAGGACGTGTTTCAAATCCTCCTTTATTTCAAAAACTAACTTTATTAGTTTTACCAGATTAGCTGCCGGAATGCAACAGATTCCGATCAACACAGTGAATGCTCAAGTTTTGTTGGGAGGTGGGAAAGGACGTGTTTCCAATCCTCCCTTATTTCGAAAACTAACTTTATCAGTTTTACCATATTAGTTGTTGGGAGGTGGGAAAGGACGTGTTTCCAATCCTTCCTTATTTCAAAACTAACTGTATCAGTTTTACCATATTAGTTGTGGGAATGCAACATATGCCGAGCAACACAGTAAATGCTCAAGTTTTGTTATGAGGTTGGAGCAGACGTGTTTCAAATCCTTCCTTATTTCAAAAACTAACTTTATTAGTTTTACCAGATTAGCTGCCGGAATGCAACAGATTCCGATCAACACAGTGAATGCTCAAGTTTTGTTGGGAGGTGGGAAAGGACGTGTTTCAAATCCTCCTTTATTTCAAAAACTAACTTTATTAGTTTTACCAGATTAGCTGCCGGAATGCAACAGATTCCGATCAACACAGTGAATGCTCAAGTTTTGTTGGGAGGTGGGAAAGGACGTGTTTCCAATCCTCCCTTATTTCGAAAACTAACTTTATCAGTTTTACCATATTAGCTGTTGGAATGCAACAGGGTCCGATCAACACAGGGGATACTCCAGTTTTGTTGGGAGGTGGGGAAGGACGCGTTTTAAATCCTCGCTTATTTCAAAAATTAACTTTATTAGTTTTACCATATTAACTTTCGGAATGCAACATATTCCGAAAAACACGGTGAATTCTCGAAACCTTGTTAGGAGGTTGAAGCGAACGTGGTTAATATCTTCCCTTATTTCAAAAATTATCTTTATTAGTTTTACCATATTAGGTGCCGGAATGCAACAGATTCCGATCAACACAGTAAATGCTCCAGCTGTGTTGGGAGGTGGGAAAGAACGTGGTTCCATTCCTCCCTTATTTCAAAAACTAACTTTATCAGTTTTACCATATTAGCTGTTTGAATGCAACATATGCCGATCAACACAGTAAATACTCAAGTTTTGTTATATTAGCTGCCGGAATGCAACAGATTCCGATCAACACAGTGAATACTCCAGTTTTGTTGGGAGGTGGGAAAGGATGTGTTTCAAATCCTCCTTTATTTCAAAAACTAATTTTATTAGTTTTACCAGATTAGCTGCCGGAATGAAACAGATTCCGATCAACACAGTGAATACTCCAGTTTTGTTGGGAGGTGGGAAAGGACGTGTTTCCAATCCTTCCTTATTTCAAAACTAACTGTATCAGTTTTACCATATTAGTTGTGGGAATGCAACATATGCCGAGCAACACAGTAAATGCTCAAGTTTTGTTATGAGGTTGGAGCAGACGTGTTTCAAATCCTTCCTTATTTCAAAAACTAACTTTTTCAGTTTTACCATATTAGCTGTGGGAATGCAACATATGCCGAGCAACACAGTAAATGCTCAAGTTTTGTTGGGAGGTTGGAGCGGACGTGTTTCCAATCCTTCCTTATTTCAAAAATTAACTTTATTAGTTTTACCATATTAGCTGTCGGAATGCAACTCCAGTTTTGTTGGGAGGTGGGAAACGTCGTGTTTCCAATCCTTCCTTATTTCAAAAATTAACTTTATTAGTTTTACCAGATTAGCTGCCGGAATGCAACAGATTCCGATCAACACAGTGAATGCTCAAGTTTTGTTGGGAGGTGGGAAAGGACGTGTTTCAAATCCTCCTTTATTTCAAAAACTAACTTTATTAGTTTTACCAGATTAGCTGCCGGAATGCAACAGATTCCGATCAACACAGTAAATGCTCAAGTTTTGTTATGAGGTTGGAGCAGACGTGTTTCAAATCCTTCCTTATTTCAAAAATTAACTTTATTAGTTTTACCATGTTAGCTATCGGAATGCAGCTCCAGTTTTGTTGGGAGGTGGGAAACGTCGTGTTTCCAATCCTTCCTTATTTCAAAAATTTACTTTATTAGTTTTACCATATTTGCTGTTGGAATGCAACATATGCCGATCAACACAGTAAATGCTCAAGTTTTGTTGGGAGGTGTGAAGAACGTGTTTCCAATCCTCCCTTATTTCATAAACTAACTTTATCACTTTTACCATATTAGCTGTTGGAATGCAACATATGCCGATCAACACAGTAAATGCTCAAGTTTTGTTGGGAGGTTGGAGCGGACGTGTTTCCAATTCTCCCTTATTTCATAAACTAACTTTATCAGTTTTACCATATTAGCTGTTGGAATGCAACATATGCCGATCAACACAGTAAATGCTCAAGTTTTGTTGGGAGGTTGGAGCGGACGTGTTTCCAATCCTTCCTTATTTCAAAAATTAACTTTATTAGTTTTACCATATTAGCTGTCGGAATGCAACTCCAGTTTTGTTGGGAGGTGGGAAACGTCGTGTTTCCAATCCTTCCTTATTTCAAAAATTAACTTTATTAGTTTTACCATATTTGCTGTTGGAATGCAACAGATTCCAATCAACACAGTGAATACTCCAGTTTTGTTGGGAGGTGGGAAAGAAGTGTTTCAAATCCTCCCTTATTTTTAAAATTAACTTTATTAGTTTTACCATATTGGCTGTCGGAATGCAACAGATTCCGATCAACACTGTAACTGCTCCAGCTGTGTTGGGAGGTGGGGAAGAAGGTGTTTCCAATCCCCCTTATTTAAAAAACTAACTTTATCAGTTTTACCATATTAGCTGTCGGAATGCAAAATATTCCGATCAACACAGTGAATACTCCAGTTTTGTTGGGAGGTGGGAAAGGACGTGTTTCAAATCCTCCTTTATTTCAAAAACTAACTTTATTAGTTTTACCAGATTAGCTGCCGGAATGCAACAGATTCCGATCAACACAGTGAATACTCCAGTTTTGTTGGGAGGTGGGAAAGGACGTGTTTCCAATCCTTCCTTATTTCAAAACTAACTGTATCAGTTTTACCATATTAGTTGTGGGAATGCAACATATGCCGAGCAACACAGTCAATGCTCAAGTTTTGTTATGAGGTTGGAGCAGACGTGTTTCAAATCCTTCCTTATTTCAAAAACTAACTTTATTAGTTTTACCAGATTAGCTGCCGGAATGCAACAGATTCCGATCAACACAGTGAATGCTCAAGTTTTGTTGGGAGGTGGGAAAGGACGTGTTTCAAATCCTCCTTTATTTCAAAAACTAACTTTATTAGTTTTACCAGATTAGCTGCCGGAATGCAACAGATTCCGATCAACACAGTGAATGCTCAAGTTTTGTTGGGAGGTGGGAAAGGACGTGTTTCCAATCCTCCCTTATTTCGAAAACTAACTTTATCAGTTTTACCATATTAGCTGTTGGAATGCAACAGGGTCCGATCAACACAGGGGATACTCCAGTTTTGTTGGGAGGTGGGGAAGGACGCGTTTTAAATCCTCCCTTATTTCAAAAATTAACTTTATTAGTTTTACCATATTAACTTTCGGAATGCAACATATTCCGAAAAACACGGTGAATTCTCCAAACCTTGTTAGGAGGTTGAAGCGAACGTGGTTAATATCTTCCCTTATTTCAAAAATTATCTTTATTAGTTTTACCATATTAGGTGCCGGAATGCAACAGATTCCGATCAACACAGTAAATGCTCCAGCTGTGTTGGGAGGTGGGAAAGAACGTGGTTCCATTCCTCCCTTATTTCAAAAACTAGCTTTATCAGTTTTACCATATTAGCTGTTTGAATGCAACATATGCCGATCAACACAGTAAATACTCAAGTTTTGTTATATTAGCTGCCGGAATGCAACAGATTCCGATCAACACAGTGAATACTCCAGTTTTGTTGGGAGGTGGGAAAGGATGTGTTTCCAATCCTTCCTTATTTCAAAAACTAACTGTATCAGTTTTACCATATTAGCTGTTTGAATGCAACATATGCCGATCAACACAGTAAATACTCAAGTTTTGTTATATTAGCTGCCGGAATGCAACAGATTCCGATCAACACAGTGAATACTCCAGTTTTGTTGGGAGGTGGGAAAGGATGTGTTTCCAATCCTCCCTTATTTCAAAAACTAACTTTATCAGTTTTACCATATTAGCTGTTGGAATGCAACAGGGTCCGATCAACACAGGGGATACTCCAGTTTTGTTGGGAGGTGGGGAAGGACGCGTTTTAAATCCTCCCTTATTTCAAAAATTAACTTTATTAGTTTTACCATATTAACTTTCGGAATGCAACATATTCCGAAAAACACGGTGAATTCTCCAAACCTTGTTAGGAGGTTGAAGCGAACGTGGTTAATATCTTCCCTTATTTCAAAAATTATCTTTATTAGTTTTACCATATTAGGTGCCGGAATGCAACAGATTCCGATCAACACAGTAAATGCTCCAGCTGTGTTGGGAGGTGGGAAAGAACGTGGTTCCATTCCTCCCTTATTTCAAAAACTAACTTTATCAGTTTTACCATATTAGCTGTTTGAATGCAACATATGCCGATCAACACAGTAAATACTCAAGTTTTGTTATATTAGCTGCCGGAATGCAACAGATTCCGATCAACACAGTAAATACTCAAGTTTTGTTCGGAGGTTGGAGCGGACGTGTTTCTAATCCTTCCTTATTTCAAAAATTTACTTTATTAGTTTTACCATATTAGCTGTCGGAATGCAACTCCAGTTTTATTGGGAGGTGGGAAAGGACGTGTTTCCAATCCTTCCTTATTTCAAAAACTAACTGTATCAGTTTTACCATATTAGCTGTGGGAATGCAACATATGCCGAGCAACACAGTAAATACTCAAGTTTTGTTAGGAGGTTGGAGTGGACGTGTTTCCAATCCTTCCTTATTTCAAAAATTAACTTTTTTAGTTTTACCATATTAGCTGTCGGAATGCAACAGATTCCGATCAACAGAGTAAATGCTCCAGCTGTGTTAGGAGGTGGGAAAGACGTGTTTCAAATCCTCCCTTATTTCAAACATTAACTTTTTTTGTTTTACCATATTAGCTGTCGGAATGCAACATATTCCGATCAACACAGTAAATGCTCCAGCTGTGTTGGGAGGTGGGAAAGACGTGTTTCAAATCCTCCCTTATTTTTGAAATTAACTTTATCAGTTTTACCATATTAGCTGTGGGAATGCAACATATGCCGATCAACACAGTAAATACTCACGTTTTGTTCGGAGTTTTATTGGGAGGTGGAAAAGGACGTGTTTCCAATCCTTCCTTATTTCAAAAGCTAACTGTATCAGTTTTACCATATTAGCTGTTGGAATGCAACAGATTCCGATCAGCACAGTGAATACTCCAGTTTTGTTGGGAGGTGGGAAAGGACGTGTTTCAAATCCTCCCTTATTTCAAAAATTACCTAAATTAGTTTTACCATATTAACTTTCGGAATGCAACATATTCCGATCAACACAGTAAATGCTCAAGTTTTGTTGGGAGGTTGGAGCGGACGTGTTTCCAATCCTCTTTTATTTAAAAAAATAACTTTATTAGTTCTACCACATTAGCTGCCGGAATGAAACAGATTCCGATCAACACAGTGAATACTCCAGTTTTGTTGGGAGGTGGGAAAGGACGTGTTTCCAATCCTCCCTTATTTCAAAAACTAACTTTATCAGTTTTACCATATTATCTGTTGGAATGCAGCAGACTCCGATCAACACAGTGGATACTCCAGTTTTGTTGGGAGGTGGGGAAGGACGCGGTTCAAATCCTCCCTTATTTCAAAAATTAACTATATTAGTTTTACCATATTAACTTTCGGAATGCAACAGATTCCGATCAACACAGTGAATACTCCAGTTTTGTTGGGATGTGGGGAAGAACGTGTTTCCATTCCTCCCTTATTTCAAAAACTAACTTTATCAGTTTTACCATATTAGCTGTGGGAATGCAACAGATTCCGATCAACACAGTAAATGCTCCAGCTGTGTTGGGAGGTGGGGAAGAACGTGTTTCCATTCCTCCCGTATTTCAAAAACTAACTTTATCAGTTTTACCATATTATCTGTTGGAATGCAACAGATTCCGATCAACACAGTGAATACTCCACTTTTGTTGGGAGGTGGGAAAGGATGTGTTTCCAATCCTTCCTTATTTCAAAAACTAACTGTATCAGTTTTACCATATTAGCTGTGGGAATGCAACATATGCCGATCACCACAGTAAATACTCAAGTTTTGTTCGGAGGTTGGAGTGGACGTGTTTCCAATCCTTCCTTATTTCAAAAATTTACTTTATTAGTTTTACCATATTAGCTGTCGGAATGCAACAGATTCCGATCAACACAGTAAATGCTCCAGCTGTGTTAGGAGGTGGGAAAGACGTGCTTCGAATCCTCCCTTATTTCAAACATTAACTTTTTTAGTTTTACTATATTAGCTGTCGGAATGCAACATATTCCGATCAACACAGTAAATGCTCAAGTTTTGTTGGGAGGTTGGAGCGGACGTGTTTCCAATCCTTCCTTATTTCAAAAGCTAACTGTATCAGTTTTACCATATTAGCTGTTGGAATGCAACAGATTCCGATCAGCACAGTGAATACTCCAGTTTTGTTGGGAGGTGGGAAAGGACGTGTTTCAAATCCTCCCTTATTTCAAAAATTACCTAAATTAGTTTTACCATATTAACTTTCGGAATGCAACATATTCCGATCAACACAGTAAATGCTCAAGTTTTGTTGGGAGGTTGGAGCGGACGTGTTTCCAATCCTCTTTTATTTAAAAAAATAACTTTATTAGTTCTACCACATTAGCTGCCGGAATGAAACAGATTCCGATCAACACAGTGAATACTCCAGTTTTGTTGGGAGGTGGAAAAGGACGTGTTTCCAATCCTCCCTTATTTCAAAAACTAACTTTATCAGTTTTACCATATTATCTGTTGGAATGCAGCAGACTCCGATCAACACAGTGGATACTCCAGTTTTGTTGGGAGGTGGGGAAGGACGCGGTTCAAATCCTCCCTTATTTCAAAAATTAACTATATTAGTTTTACCATATTAACTTTCGGAATGCAACAGATTCCGATCAACACAGTGAATACTCCAGTTTTGTTGGGATGTGGGGAAGAACGTGTTTCCATTCCTCCCTTATTTCAAAAACTAACTTTATCAGTTTTACCATATTAGCTGTGGGAATGCAACAGATTCCGATCAACACAGTAAATGCTCCAGCTGTGTTGGGAGGTGGGGAAGAACGTGTTTCCATTCCTCCCGTATTTCAAAAACTAACTTTATCAGTTTTACCATATTATCTGTTGGAATGCAACAGATTCCGATCAACACAGTGAATACTCCACTTTTGTTGGGACGTGGGAAAGGATGTGTTTCCAATCCTTCCTTATTTCAAAAACTAACTGTATCAGTTTTACCATATTAGCTGTGGGAATGCAACATATGCCGATCACCACAGTAAATACTCAAGTTTTGTTCGGAGGTTGGAGTGGACGTGTTTCCAATCCTTCCTTATTTCAAAAATTTACTTTATTAGTTTTACCATATTAGCTGTCGGAATGCAACAGATTCCGATCAACACAGTAAATGCTCCAGCTGTGTTAGGAGGTGGGAAAGACGTGCTTCGAATCCTCCCTTATTTCAAACATTAACTTTTTTAGTTTTACTATATTAGCTGTCGGAATGCAACATATTCCGATCAACACAGTAAATGCTCAAGTTTTGTTGGGAGGTTGGAGCGGACGTGTTTCCAATCCTCTTTATTTAAAAAAATAACTTTATTAGTTTTACCATATTAGCTGCCGGAATGAAACAGATTCCGATCAACACAGTGAATACTGCAGTGTTGTTGGGAGGTGGGAAAGGATGTGTTTCCAATCCTCCCTTATTTCAAAAATTAACTTTATTAGTTTTACCATATTAACTTTCGGAATGCAACATATTCCGATAAACACAGTAAATGCTCCAGCTGTGTTCGGAGGTGGGAAAGACGTGTTTCAAATCCTCCCTTATTTTTAAAATTAACTTTATTAGTTTTACCATATTAGCTGTGGGAATGCAACATATGCCGATCAACACAGTAAATGCTCAAGTTTTGTTATATTAGCTGCCGGAATGCAATAGATTCCGATCAACACAGTGAATACTCCAGTTTTGTTGGGAGGTGGGAAAGGACGTGTGTCAAATCCTTCCTTATTTCAAAAACTAACTTTATCAGTTTTACCATATTAGCTGTGGGAATGCAACATATGCCGAGCAACACAGTAAATGCTCAAGTTTTGTTGGGAGGTTGGAGCGGACGTGTTTCCAATCCTTCCTTATTTCAAAAATTAATTTTTTTAGTTTTACCATATTAGCTGTGGGAATGCAACAGATTCCGATCAACACAGTAAATGCTCCAGCTGTGCTGGGAGGTGGGAAAGATGTGTTTCAAATCCTCCCTTATTTTTAAAATTAACTTTATTAGTTTTACCATATTAGCTGTCGGAATGCAAAATATTCCGATCAACACAGTGAATACTCCAGTTTTGTTGGGAGGTGGGAAAGGACGTGTTTCAAATCCTCCTTTATTTCAAAAACTAACTTTATTAGTTTTACCAGATTAGCTGCCGGAATGCAACGGATTCCGATCAACACAGTGAATACTCCAGTTTTGTTGGGAGGTGGGAAAGGACGTGTTTCCAATCCTTCCTTATTTCAAAACTAACTGTATCAGTTTTACCATATTAGTTGTGGGAATGCAACATATGCCGAGCAACACAGTAAATGCTCAAGTTTTGTTATGAGGTTGGAGCAGACGTGTTTCAAATCCTTCCTTATTTCAAAAACTAACTTTTATCAGTTTTACCATATTAGCTGTGGGAATGCAACATATGCCAAGCAACACAGTAAATGCTCAAGTTTTGTTGGGAGGTGGGAAGGGACGTGTTTCCAATCCTCCCTTATTTCAAAAACTAACTTTATCAGTTTTACCATATTAGCTGTTGGAATGCAACAGATTCCGATCAACACAGTGGATACTCCAGTTTTGTTGGGAGGTGGGGAAGGACGCGTTTCAAATCCTCCCTTATTTCAAAAATTAACTTTATTAGTTTTACCATATTAACTTTCGGAATGCAACATATTCCGAAAAACACGGTGAATGCTCCACATCTTGTTAGGAGGTTGAAGCGAACGTGTTTAATATCTTCCCTTATTTCAAAAATTATCTTTATTAATTTTACCATATTAGCTGCCGGAATGCAACAGATTCCGATCAACACAGTAAATGCTCCAGCTGTGTTGGGAGGTGGGAAAGAACGTGTTTCCATTCCTCCCTTATTTCAAAAACTAACTTTATCAGTTTTACCATATTAGCTGTTTGAATGCAACATATGCCGATCAACACAGTAAATGCTCAACTTTTGTTATATTAGCAGCCGGAATGCAACAGATTCCGATCAACACAGTGAATACTCCAGTTTTGTTTTGAGGTGGGAAAGGATGTGTTTCCAATCCTTCCTTATTTCAAAAACTAACTGTATCAGTTTTACCATATTAGCTGTGGGAATGCAACACATGCCGATCAACACAGTAAATACCCAAGTTTTGTTCGCAGGTTGGAGCGGACGTGTTTCCAATCCTTCCTTATTTCAAAAATTTACTTTATTAGTTTTACCATATTAGCTGTCGGAATGCAACTCCAGTTTTATTGGGAGGTGGAAAAGGACGTGTTTCCAATCCTTCCTTATTTCAAAAACTAACTGTATCAGTTTTACCATATTAGCTGTGGGAATGCAACATATGCCGGGCAACACAGTAAATGCTCAAGTTTTGTTAGGAGGTTGGAGCGGACATGTTTCCAATCCTTCCTTATTTCAAAAATTAACTTTTTTAGTTTTACCATATTAGCTGTCGGAATGCAACAGATTCCGATCAACAGAGTAAATGCTCCAGCTGTGTTAGGAGGTGGGAAAGACGTGGTTCAAATCCTCCCTTATTTCAAACATTAACTTTTTTTGTTTTACCATATTAGCTGTCGGAATGCAACATATTCCGATCAACACAGTAAATGCTCCAGCTGTGTTGGGAGGTGGGAAAGACGTGTTTCAAATCCTCCCTTATTTTTGAAATTAACTTTATCAGTTTTACCATATTACCTGTGGAAATGCAACATATGCCGATAAACACAGTAAATACTCAAGTTTTGTTCGGAGTTTTATTGGGAGGTGGAAAAGGACGTGTTTCCAATCCTTCCTTATTTCAAAAAGTAACTGTATCAGTTTTACCATATTAGCTGTTGGAATGCAACAGATTCCGATCAGCACAGTGAATACTCCAGTTTTGTTGAGGTGGGAAAGGATGTGTTTCCAATCCTCCCTTATTTCAAAAATTAACTTTATTAGTTTTACCATATTAACTTTCGGAATGCAACATATTCCGATAAACACAGTAAATGCTCAAGTTTTGTTATATTAGCTGCCGGAATGCAATAGATTCCGATCAGCACAGTGAATACTCCAGTTTTGTTGGGAGGTGGGAAAGGACGTGTTTCAAATCCTTCCTTATTTCAAAAACTAACTTTATCAGTTTTACCATATTAGCTGTGGGAATGCAACATATGCCGAGCAACACAGTAAATGCTCAAGTTTTGTTATATTAGCTGCCGGAATGCAATAGATTCCGATCAGCACAGTGAATACTCCAGTTTTGTTGGGAGGTGGGAAAGACGTGTTTCAAATCCTCCCTTATTTTTAAAATTAACTTTATTAGTTTTACCATATTAGCTGTGGGAATGCAACATATGACGATCAACACAGTAAATGCTCAAGTTTTGTGATATTAGCTGCCGGAGTGCAATAGATTCCGATCAGCACAGTGAATACTCCAGTTTTGTTGGGAGGTGGGAAAGGACGTGTTTCAAATCCTTCCTTATTCCAAAAACTAACTTTATCAGTTTTACCATATTAGCTGTGGGAATGCAACATATGCCGAGCAACACAGTAAATGCTCAAGTTTTGTTGGGAGGTTGGAGCGGACGTGTTTCCAATCCTTCCTTATTTCAAAAATTAACTTTTTTAGTTTTACCATATTAGCTGTCGGAATGCAACAGATTCCGATCAACACAGTAAATGCTCCAGCTGTATTGGGAGGTGGGAAAGATGTGTTTCAAATCCTCCCTTATTTTTAAAATTAACTTTTTTAGTTTTACCATATTAGCTGGCGGAATGCAAAATATTCCGATCAACACAGTGAATACTCCATTTTTGTTGGGAGGTGGGAAAGGACGTGTTTCAAATCCTCCTTTATTTCAAAAACTAACTTTATTAGTTTTACCAGATTAGCTGCCGGAATGCAACGGATTCCAATCAACACAGTGAATACTCCAGTTTTGTTGGGAGGTGGAAAGGACGTGTTTCCAATCCTTCCTTATTTCAAAACTAACTGTATCAGTTTTACCATATTAGTTGTGGGAATGCAACATATGCCGAGCAACACAGTAAATGCTCAAGTTTTGTTATGAGGTTGGAGCAGACGTGTTTCAAATCCTTCCTTATTTCAAAAACTAACTTTATCAGTTTTACCATATTAGCTGTGGAAATGCAACATATGCCGAGCAACACAGTAAATGCACAAAGTTTTGTTGGGAGGTGGGAAGGGACGTGTTTCCAATCCTCCCTTATTTCAAAAACTTACTTTATCAGTTTTACCATATTAGCTGTTGGAATGCAACAGATTCCGATCAACACAGTGGATACTCCAGTTTTGTTGGGAGGTGGGAAAGGATGTGTTTCCAATCCTTCCTTATTTCAAAAACTAGCTGTATCAGTTTTACCATATTAGCTGTGGGAATGCAACATATGCCGATCACCACAGTAAATACTCAAGTTTTGTTCGGAGGTTGGAGTGGACGTGTTTCCAATCCTTCCTTATTTCAAAAATTTACTTTATTAGTTTTACCATATTAGCTGTCGAAATGCAACAGATTCCGATCAACACAGTAAATGCTCCAGCTGTGTTAGGAGGTGGGAAAGACGTGCTTCGAATCCTCCCTTATTTCAAATATTAACTTTTTTAGTTTTACTATATTAGCTGTCGGAATGCAACATATTCCGATCAACACAGTAAATGCTCAAGTTTTGTTGGGAGGTTGGAGCGGACGTGTTTCCAATCCTCTTTATTTAAAAAAATAACTTTATTAGTTTTACCATATTAGCTGCCGGAATGAAACAGATTCCGATCAACGCAGTGAATACTGCAGTGTTGTTGGGAGGTGGGAAAGGATGTGTTTCCAATCCTCCCTTATTTCAAAAATTAACTTTATTAGTTTTACCATAATAACTTTCGGAATGCAACATATTCCGATAAACACAGTAAATGCTCCAGCTGTGTTGGGAGGTGGGAAAGACGTGTTTCAAATCCTCCCTTATTTTTAAAATTAACTTTATTAGTTTTACCATATTAGCTGTGGGAATGCAACATATGCCGATCAACACAGTAAATGCTCAAGTTTTGTTATATTAGCTGCCGGAATGCAATAGATTCCGATCAACACAGTGAATACTCCAGTTTTTTTGGGAGGTGGGAAAGGACGTGTTTCAAATCCTTCCTTATTTCAAAAACTAACTTTATCAGTTTTACCATATTATTAGCTGTGGGAATGCAACATATGCCGAGCAATACAGTAAATGCTCAAGTTTTGTTGGGAGGTTGGAGCGGACGTGTTTCCAATCCTTCCTTATTTCAAAAATTAACTTTTTTAGTTTTACCATATTAGCTGTGGGAATGCAACAGATTCCGATCAACACAGTAAATGCTCCAGCTGTGTTGGGAGGTGGGAAAGATGTGTTTCAAATCCTCCCTTATTTTTAAAATTAACTTTATCAGTTTTACCATATTAACTTTCGGAATGCAACATATTCCGATAAACACAGTAAATGCTCCAGCTGTGTTGGGAGGTGGGAAAGACGTGTTTCAAATCCTCCCTTATTTTTAAAATTAACTTTATTAGTTTTACCATATTAGCTGTGGGAATGCAACATATGCCGATCAACACAGTAAATGCTCAAGTTTTGTTATATTAGCTGCCGGAATGCAAGAGATTCCGATCAACACAGTGAATACTCCAGTTTTGTTGGGAGGTGGGAAAGGACGTGTTTCAAATCCTCCTTATTTCAAAAACTAACTTTATCAGTTTTACCATATTAGCTGTGGGAATGCAACATATGCCGAGCAACACAGTAAATGCTCAAGTTTTGTTGGGAGGTTGGAGCGGACGTGTTTCCAATCCTTCCTTATTTCAAAAATTAACTTTTTTAGTTTTACCATATTAGCTGTGGGAATGCAACAGATTCCGATCAACACAGTAAATGCTCCAGCTGTGTTGGGAGGTGGGAAAGATGTGTTTCAAATCCTCCCTTATTTTTAAAATTAACTTTATTAGTTTTACCATATTAGTTGTCGGAATGCAAAATATTCCGATCAACACAGTGAATACTCCAGTTTTGTTGGGAGGTGGGAAAGGATGTGTTTCAAATCCTCCTTTATTTCAAAAACTAACTTTATTAGTTTTACCAGATTAGCTGCCGGAATGCAACGGATTCCGATCAACACAGTGAATACTCCAGTTTTGTTGGGAGGTGGGAAAGGACGTGTTTCCAATCCTTCCTTATTTCAAAACTAACTGTATCAGTTTTACCATATTAGTTGTGGGAATGCAACATATGCCGAGCAACACAGTAAATGCTCAAGTTTTGTTATGAGGTTGGAGCAGACGTGTTTCAAATCCTTCCTTATTTCAAAAACTAACTTTTATCAGTTTTACCATATTAGCTGTGGGAATGCAACATATGCCAAGCAACACAGTAAATGCTCAAGTTTTGTTGGGAGGTGGGAAGGGACGTGTTTCCAATCCTCCCTTATTTCAAAAACTAACTTTATCAGTTTTACCATATTAGCTGTTGGAATGCAACAGATTCCGATCAACACAGTGGATACTCCAGTTTTGTTGGGAGGTGGGGAAGGACGCGTTTCAAATCCTACCTTATTTCAAAAATTAACTTTATTAGTTTTACCATATTAACTTTCGGAATGCAACATATTCCGAAAAACACGGTGAATGCTCCACATCTTGTTAGGAGGTTGAAGCGAACGTGTTTAATATCTTCCCTTATTTCAAAAATTATCTTTATTAATTTTACCATATTAGCTGCCGGAATGCAACAGATTCCGATCAACACAGTAAATGCTCCAGCTGTGTTGGGAGGTGGGAAAGAACGTGTTTCCATTCCTCCCTTATTTCAAAAACTAACTTTATCAGTTTTACCATATTAGCTGTTTGAATGCAACATATGCCGATCAACACAGTAAATGCTCAACTTTTGTTATATTAGCTGCCGGAATGCAACAGATTCCGATCAACACAGTGAATACTCCAGTTTTGTTTTGAGGTGGGAAAGGATGTGTTTCCAATCCTTCCTTATTTCAAAAACTAACTGTATCAGTTTTACCATATTAGCTGTGGGAATGCAACACATGCCGATCAACACAGTAAATACTCAAGTTTTGTTCGCAGGTTGGAGCGGACGTGTTTCCAATCCTTCCTTATTTCAAAAATTTACTTTATTAGTTTTACCATATTAGCTGTCGGAATGCAACTCCAGTTTTATTGGGAGGTGGAAAAGGACGTGTTTCCAATCCTTCCTTATTTCAAAAACTAACTGTATCAGTTTTACCATATTAGCTGTGGGAATGCAACATATGCCGAGCAACACAGTAAATGCTCAAGTTTTGTTAGGAGGTTGGAGCGGACGTGTTTCCAATCCTTCCTTATTTCAAAAATTAACTTTTTTAGTTTTACCATATTAGCTGTCGGAATGCAACAGATTCCGATCAACAGAGTAAATGCTCCAGCTGTGTTAGGAGGTGGGAAAGACGTGTTTCAAATCCTCCCTTATTTCAAACATTAACTTTTTTTGTTTTACCATATTAGCTGTCGGAATGCAACATATTCCGATCAACACAGTAAATGCTCCAGCTGTGTTGGGAGGTGGGAAAGACGTGTTTCAAATCCTCCCTTATTTTTGAAATTAACTTTATCAGTTTTACCACATTACCTGTGGGAATGCAACATATGCCGATAAACACAGTAAATACTCAAGTTTTGTTCGGAGTTTTATTGGGAGGTGGAAAAGGACGTGTTTCCAATCCTTCCTTATTTCAAAAAGTAACTGTATCAGTTTTACCATATTAGCTGTTGGAATGCAACAGATTCCGATCAGCACAGTGAATACTCCAGTTTTGTTGAGGTGGCAAAGGATGTGTTTCCAATCCTCCCTTATTTCAAAAATTAACTTTATTAGTTTTACCATATTAACTTTCGGAATGCAACATATTCCGATAAACACAGTAAATGCTCAAGTTTTGTTATATTAGCTGCCGGAATGCAATAGATTCCGATCAGCACAGTGAATACTCCAGTTTTGTTGGGAGGTGGGAAAGGACGTGTTTCAAATCCTTCCTTATTTCAAAAACTAACTTTATCAGTTTTACCATATTAGCTGTGGGAATGCAACATATGCCGAGCAACACAGTAAATGCTCAAGTTTTGTTATATTAGCTGCCGGAATGCAATAGATTCCGATCAGCACAGTGAATACTCCAGTTTTGTTGGGAGGTGGGAAAGACGTGTTTCAAATCCTCCCTTATTTTTAAAATTAACTTTAATAGTTTTACCATATTAGCTGTGGGAATGCAACATATGCCGATCAACACAGTAAATGCTCAAGTTTTGTTATATTAGCTGCCGGAATGCAATAGATTCCGATCAGCACAGTGAATACTCCAGTTTTGTTGGGAGGTGGGAAAGGACGTGTTTCAAATCCTTCCTTATTTCAAAAACTAACTTTATCAGTTTTACCATATTAGCTGTGGGAATGCAACATATGCCGAGCAACACGGTAAATGCTCAAGTTTTGTTGGGAGGTTGGAGCGGACGTGTTTCCAATCCTTCCTTATTTCAAAAATTAACTTTTTTAGTTTTACCATATTAGCTGTCGGAATGCAACAGATTCCGATCAACACAGTAAATGCTCCAGCTGTGTTGGGAGGTGGGAAAGATGTGTTTCAAATCCTCCCTTATTTTTAAAATTAACTTTATTAGTTTTACCATATTAGCTGGCGGAATGCAAAATATTCCGATCAACACAGTGAATACTCCATTTTTGTTGGGAGGTGGGAAAGGACGTGTTTCAAATCCTCCTTTATTTCAAAAACTAACTTTATTAGTTTTACCAGATTAGCTGCCGGAATGCAACGGATTCCAATCAACACAGTGAATACTCCAGTTTTGTTGGGAGGTGGAAAGGACGTGTTTCCAATCCTTCCTTATTTCAAAACTAACTGTATCAGTTTTACCATATTAGTTGTGGGAATGCAACATATGCCGAGCAACACAGTAAATGCTCAAGTTTTGTTATGAGGTTGGAGCAGACGTGTTTCAAATCCTTCCTTATTTCAAAAACTAACTTTATCAGTTTTACCATATTAGCTGTGGAAATGCAAAATATGCCGAGCAACACAGTAAATGCACAAAGTTTTGTTGGGAGGTGGGAAGGGACGTGTTTCCAATCCTCCCTTATTTCAAAAACTTACTTTATCAGTTTTACCATATTAGCTGTTGGAATGCAACAGATTCCGATCAACACAGTGGATACTAAAGTTTTGTTGGGTGGTGGGGAAGGACGCGTTTCAAATCCTCCCTTATTTCAAAAATTAACTTTATTAGTTTTACCATATTAACTTTCGGAATGCAACATATTCCGAAAAACACGGTGAATGCTCCACATCTTGTTAGGAGGTTGAAGCGAACATGTTATATATCTTCCCTTATTTCAAAAATTATCTTTACTAATTTTACCATATTAGCTGCCGGAATGCAACAGATTCATATCAACACAGTAAATGCTCCAACTGTGTTGGGAGGTGGGAAAGAACGTGTTTCCATTCCTCCCTTATTTCAAAAACTAACTTTATCAGTTTTACCATATTAGCTGTTTGAATGCAACATATGCCGATCAACACAGTAAATGCTCAAGTTTTGTTATATTAGCTGCCGGAATGCAACAGATTCCGATCAACACAGTGAATACTCCAGTTTTGTTTTGAGGTGGGAAAGGATGTGTTTCCAATCCTTCCTTATTTCAAAAACTAACTGTATCAGTTTTACCATATTAGCTGTGGGAATGCAACATATGCCGATCAACACAGTAAATACTCAAGTTTTGTTCGCAGGTTGGAGCGGACGTGTTTCCAATCCTTCCTTATTTCAAAAATTTACTTAATTAGTTTTACCATATTAGCTGTCGGAATGCAACTCCAGTTTTATTGGGAGGTGGAAAAGGACGCGTTTCCAATCCTTCCTTATTTCAAAAACTAACTGTATCAGTTTTACCATATTAGCTGTGGGAATGCAACATATGCCGAGCAACACAGTAAATGCTCAAGTTTTGTTAGGAGGTTGGAGCGGACGTGTTTCCAATCCTTCCTTATTTCAAAAATTAACTTTTTTAGTTTTACCATATTAGCTGGCGGAATGCAACAGATTCCGATTAACAGAGTAAATGCTCCAGCTGTGTTGGGAGGTGGGAAAGACGTGTTTCAAATCCTGCCTTATTTTTGAAATTAACTTTATCAGTTTTACCATATTAGCTGTGGGAATGCAACATATGCCGGTCAACACAGTAAATACTGAAGTTTTGTTCGGAGTTTTATTGGGAGGTGGAAAAAGACGTGTTTCCAATCCTTCCTTATTTCAAAAACTAACTGTATCAGTTTTACCATATTAGCTGTTGGAATGCAACAGATTCCGATCAGCACAGTGAATACTCCAGTTTTGTTGAGGTGGGGAAGGACGCGGTTCAAATCCTGCCTTATTTCAAAAATTAACTATATTAGTTTTACCATATTAACTTTCGGAATGCAACAGATTCCGATCAACACAGTGAATACTCCAGTTTTGTTGGGAGGTGGGGAAGAACGTGTTTCCATTCCTCCCTTATTTCAAAAACTAACTTTATCAGTTTTACCATATTAGCTGTGGGAATGCAACAGATTCCGATCAATACAGTAAATGCTCCAGCTGTGTTGGGAGGTGGGGAAGAACGTGTTTCCATTCCTCCCGTATTTCAAAAACTAACTTTATCAGTTTTACCATATTATCTGTTGGAATGCAACAGATTCCGATCAACACAGTGAATACTCCACTTTTGTTGGGAGGTGGGAAAGGATGTGTTTCCAATCCTTCCTTATTTCAAAAACTAGCTGTATCAGTTTTACCATATTAGCTGTGGGAATGCAACATATGCCGATCACCACAGTAAATACTCAAGTTTTGTTCGGAGGTTGGAGTGGACGTGTTTCCAATCCTTCCTTATTTCAAAAATTTACTTTATTAGTTTTACCATATTAGCTGTCGAAATGCAACAGATTCCGATCAACACAGTAAATGCTCCAGCTGTGTTAGGAGGTGGGAAAGACGTGCTTCGAATCCTCCCTTATTTCAAACATTAACTTTTTTAGTTTTACTATATTAGCTGTCGGAATGCAACATATTCCGATCAACACAGTAAATGCTCAAGTTTTGTTGGGAGGTTGGAGCGGACGTGTTCCAATCCTCTTTATTTAAAAAAATAACTTTATTAGTTTTACCATATTAGCTGCCGGAATGAAACAGATTCCGATCAACGCAGTGAATACTGCAGTGTTGTTGGGAGGTGGGAAAGGATGTGTTTCCAATCCTCCCTTATTTCAAAAATTAACTTTATTAGTTTTACCATATTAACTTTCGGAATGCAACATATTCCGATAAACACAGTAAATGCTCCAGCTGTGTTGGGAGGTGGGAAAGACGTGTTTCAAATCCTCCCTTATTTTTAAAATTAACTTTATTAGTTTTACCATATTAGCTGTGGGAATGCAACATATGCCGATAAACACAGTAAATGCTCAAGTTTTGTTATATTAGCTGCCAGAATGCAATAGATTCCGACCAACACAGTGAATACTCCAGTTTTTTTGGGAGGTGGGAAAGGACGTGTTTCAAATCCTTCCTTATTTCAAAAACTAACTTTATCAGTTTTACCATATTATTAGCTGTGGGAATGAAACATATGCCGAGCAACACAGTAAATGCTCAAGTTTTGTTGGGAGGTTGGAGCGGACGTGTTTCCAATCCTTCCTTATTTCAAAAATTAACTTTTTTAGTTTTACCATATTAGCTGTGGGAATGCAACAGATTCCGATCAACACAGTAAATGCTCCAGCTGTGTTGGGAGGTGGGAAAGATGTGTTTCAAATCCTCCCTTATTTTTAAAATTAACTTTATCAGTTTTACCATATTAACTTTCGGAATGCAACATATTCCGATAAACACAGTAAATGCTCAAGTTTTGTTGGGAGGTTGGAGCGGACGTGTTTCCAATCCTCTTTATTTAAAAAAATAACTATTAGTTTTACCATATTAGCTGCCGGAATGAAACAGATTCCGATCAACACAATGAATACTCCAGTTTTGTTGGGAGGTGGGAAAGGACGTGTTTCCAATCCTCCCTTATTTCAAAAATTAGCTTTATTAGTTTTACCATATTAGCTGTCGGAATGCAACATATGCCGATCAACACAGTAAATACTCAAGTTTTGTTGGGAGGTTGGAGCGGACGTGTTTCCAATCCTCTTTATTTAAAAAAATAACTATTAGTTTTACCATATTAGCTGCCGGAATGAAACAGATTCCGATCAACACAATGAATACTCCAGTTTTGTTGAGAGGTGGGAAAGGACGTGTTTCAAATCCTCCCTTATTTTTAAAACTAACTTTATTAGTTTTACCATATTAGCTGTCGGAGTGCAACATATTCCGATAAACACAGTGAATGCTCCAGCTGTGTTAGGAGGTGGGAAAGACGTGTTTCCAATCCTTCCTTATTTCAAAAATTAACTTTTTTAGTTTTACCATATTAGCTGTCGGAATGCAACAGATTCCGATCAACTCAGTAAATGCTCCAGCTGTGTTAGGAGGTGGGAAAGACGTGTTTCAAATCCTCCCTTATTTTGAAAATTAACTTTATTAGTTTTACCATATTAGCTGTCGGAATGCAACTCCAGTTTTGTTGGGAAGTTGGAAAGGACGTGTTTCCAAACCTCCCTTATTTCAAAAATTAGCTTTATTAGTTTTACCATATTAGCTGCCGGAATGAAACAGATTCCGATCAACACAATGAATACTCAAGTTTTGTTAGGAGGTTGGAGCGGACGTGTTTCCAATCCTTCCTTATGTCAAAAATTAACTTTTTTAGTTTTACCATATTAGCTGTCGGAATGCAACATATGCCGATCAACACAGTAAATACTCAAGTTTTGTTGGGAGGTTGGAGCGGACGTGTTTCCAATTCTCTTTATTTAAAAAAATAACTATTAGTTTTACCATATTAGCTGCCGGAATGAAACAGATTCCGATCAACACAATGAATACTCCAGTTTTGTTGGGAGGTGGGAAAGGACGTGTTTCCAATCCTCCCTTATTTCAAAAATAAGCTTTATTAGTTTTACCATATTAACTTTCGGAATGCAACATATTCCGATAAACACAGTAAATGCTCCAGCTGTGTTGGGAGGTGGGAAAGACGTGTTTCAAATCCTCCCTTATTTTTAAAATTAACTTTATTAGTTTTACCATATTAGCTGTCGGAGTGCAACATATTCCGATAAACACAGTGAATGCTCCAGCTGTGTTAGGAGGTGGGAAAGACGTGTTTCCAATATTTCCTTATTTCAAAAATTAACTTTTTTAGTTTTACCATATTAGCTGTCGGAATGCAACAGATTCCGATCAACTCAGTAAATGCTCCAGCTGTGTTAGGAGGTGGGAAAGACGTGTTTCAAATCCTCCCTTATTTTGAAAATTAACTTTATTAGTTTTACCATATTAGCTGTCGGAATGCAACTCCAGTTTTGTTGGGAAGTTGGAAAGGACGTGTTTCCAAACCTCCCTTATTTCAAAAATTAGCTTTATTAGTTTTACCATATTAGCTGTCGGAATGCAACAGATTCCGATCAACACAGTAAATGCTCCAGCTGTGTTAGGAGGTGGGAAAGACGTGTTTCAAATCCTCCCTTATTTTGAAAATTAACTTTATTAGTTTTACCATATTAGCTGTCGGAATGCAACTCCAGTTTTGTTGGGAAGTTGGAAAGGACGTGTTTCCAATCCTCCCTTATTTCAAAAATTAGCTTTATTAGTTTTACCATATTAGCTGCCGGAATGAAACAGATTCCGATCAACACAATGAATACTCAAGTTTTGTTAGGAGGTTGGAGCGGACGTGTTTCCAATCCTTCCTTATTTCAAAAATAAAATTTTTTTAGTTTTACCATATTAGCTGTCGGAATGCAACATATGCCGATCAACACAGTAAATACTCAAGTTTTGTTGGGAGGTTGGAGCGGACGTGTTTCCAATCCTCTTTATTTAAAAAAATAACTATTAGTTTTACCATATTAGCTGCCGGAATGAAACAGATTCCGATCAACACAATGAATACTCCAGTTTTGTTGGGAGGTGGGAAAGGACGTGTTTCCAATCCTCCCTTATTTCAAAAATTAGCTTTATTAGTTTTACCATATTAACTTTCGGAATGCAACATATTCCGATAAACACAGTAAATGCTCCAGCAGTGTTGGGAGGTGGGAAAGACGTGTTTCAAATCCTCCCTTATTTTGAAAATTAACTTTATTAGTTTTACCATATTAGCTGTCGGAATGCAACTCCAGTTTTGTTGGGAAGTTGGAAAGGACGTGTTTCCAAACCTCCCTTATTTTAAAAACTAACTTTATCAGTTTTACCATATTAGCTCTTGGAATGCAACAGATTCCGATTAGCACAGTGAATACTCCAGTTTTGTTGGGAGGTGGAGAAGGACGTGTTTCAAATCCTCCCTTATTTCAGAAATTACCTAAATTAGTTTTACCATATTAACTTTCGGAATGCAACATATTCCGATCAACACAGTAAATGCTCAAGTTTTGTTGGGAGGTTGCAGCGGACTTGTTTCCAATCCTCTTTAGTTAAAAAAATAACTTTATTAGTTTTACCATATTAGCTGCCGGAATGAAACAGATTCCGATCAACACAGTGAATACTCCAGTTTTGTTGGGACGTGGGAAAGGACGTGTTTCCAATCCTCCCGTATTTCAAAAATTAACTTTATTAGTTTTACCATATTAACTTTCGGAATGCAACATATTCCGATAAACACAGTAAATGCTCCAGATGTCTTAGGAGGTGGGAAAGACGTGTTTCCAATCCTTCCTTATTTCAAAAATTAACTGTTTTAGTTTTACCATATTAGCTGTCGGAATGCAACAGATTCCGATCAACACAGTAAATGCTCCAGCTGTGTTAGGAGGTGGGAAAGACGTGTTTCAAATCCTCCCTTATTTTGAAAATTAACTTTATTAGTTTTACCATATTAGCTGTCGGAATGCAACTCCAGTTTTGTTGGGAAGTTGGAAAGGACGTGTTTCCAAACCTCCCTTATTTTAAAAACTAACTTTATCAGTTTTACCATATTAGCTGTTGGAACGCAACAGATTCCGATCAGCACAGTGAATACTCCAGTTTTGTTGGGAGGTGGAGAAGGACGTGTTTCCAAACCTCCCTTATTTTAAAAACTAACTTTATCAGTTTTACCATATTAGCTGTTGGAATGCAACAGATTCCGATCAGCACAGTGAATACTCCAGTTTTGTTGGGAGGTGGAGAAGGACGTGTATCAAATCCTCCCTTATTTCAGAAATTACCTAAATTAGTTTTACCATATTAACTTTCGGAATGCAACATATTCCGATCAACACAGTAAATGCTCAAGTTTTGTTGGGAGGTTGGAGCGGACGTGTTTCCATTCCTCCCGTATTTCAAAAACTAACTTTATCAGTTTTACCATATTATCTGTTGGAATGCAACAGATTCCGATCAACACAGTGAATACTCCACTTTTGTTGGGAGGTGGGAAAGGATGTGTTTCCAATCCTTCCTTATTTCAAAAACTAGCTGTATCAGTTTTACCATATTAGCTGTGGGAATGCAACATATGCCGATCACCACAGTAAATACTCAAGTTTTGTTCGGAGGTTGGAGTGGACGTGTTTCCAATCCTTCCTTATTTCAAAAATTTACTTTATTAGTTTTACCATATTAGCTGTCGAAATGCAACAGATTCCGATCAACACAGTAAATGCTCCAGCTGTGTTAGGAGGTGGGAAAGACGTGCTTCGAATCCTCCCTTATTTCAAACATTAACTTTTTTAGTTTTACTATATTAGCTGTCGGAATGCAACATATTCCGATCAACACAGTAAATGCTCAAGTTTTGTTGGGAGGTTGGAGCGGACGTGTTTCCAATCCTCTTTATTTAAAAAAATAACTTTATTAGTTTTACCATATTAGCTGCCGGAATGAAACAGATTCCGATCAACGCAGTGAATACTGCAGTGTTGTTGGGAGGTGGGAAAGGATGTGTTTCCAATCCTCCCTTATTTCAAAAATTAACTTTATTAGTTTTACCATATTAACTTTCGGAATGCAACATATTCCGATAAACACAGTAAATGCTCCAGCTGTGTTGGGAGGTGGGAAAGACGTGTTTCAAATCCTCCCTTATTTTTAAAATTAACTTTATTAGTTTTACCATATTAGCTGTGGGAATGCAACATATGCCGATCAACACAGTAAATGCTCAAGTTTTGTTATATTAGCTGCCGGAATGCAATAGATTCCGATCAACACAGTGAATACTCCAGTTTTTTTGGGAGGTGGGAAAGGACGTGTTTCAAATCCTTCCTTATTTCAAAAACTAACTTTATCAGTTTTACCATATTATTAGCTGTGGGAATGCAACATATGCCGAGCAACACAGTAAATGCTCAAGTTTTGTTGGGAGGTTGGAGCGGACGTGTTTCCAATCCTTCCTTATTTCAAAAATTAACTTTTTTAGTTTTACCATATTAGCTGTGGGAATGCAACAGATTCCGATCAACACAGTAAATGCTCCAGCTGTGTTGGGAGGTGGGAAAGATGTGTTTCAAATCCTCCCTTATTTTTAAAATTAACTTTATCAGTTTTGCCATATTAACTTTCGGAATGCAACATATTCCGATAAACACAGTAAATGCTCAAGTTTTGTTGGGAGGTTGGAGCGGACGTGTTTCCAATCCTCTTTATTTAAAAAAATAACTATTAGTTTTACCATATTAGCTGCCGGAATGAAACAGATTCCGATCAACACAATGAATACTCCAGTTTTGTTGGGAGGTGGGAAAGGACGTGTTTCCAATCCTCCCTTATTTCAAAAATTAGCTTTATTAGTTTTACCATATTAGCTGTCGGAATGCAACATATGCCGATCAACACAGTAAATACTCAAGTTTTGTTGGGAGGTTGGAGCGGACGTGTTTCCAATCCTCTTTATTTAAAAAAATAACTATTAGTTTTACCATATTAGCTGCCGGAATGAAACAGATTCCGATCAACACAATGAATACTCCAGTTTTGTTGAGAGGTGGGAAAGGACGTGTTTCAAATCCTCCCTTATTTTTAAAACTAACTTTATTAGTTTTACCATATTAGCTGTCGGAGTGCAACATATTCCGATAAACACAGTGAATGCTCCAGCTGTGTTAGGAGGTGGGAAAGACGTGTTTCCAATCCTTCCTTATTTCAAAAATTAACTTTTTTAGTTTTACCATATTAGCTGTCGGAATGCAACAGATTCCGATCAACACAGTAAATGCTCCAGCTGTGTTAGGAGGTGGGAAAGACGTGTTTCAAATCCTCCCTTATTTTGAAAATTAACTTTATTAGTTTTACCATATTAGCTGTCGGAATGCAACTCCAGTTTTGTTGGGAAGTTGGAAAGGACGTGTTTCCAAACCTCCCTTATTTCAAAAATTAGCTTTATTAGTTTTACCATATTAGCTGCCGGAATGAAACAGATTCCGATCAACACAATGAATACTCAAGTTTTGTTAGGAGGTTGGAGCGGACGTGTTTCCAATCCTTCCTTATTTCAAAAATTAACTTTTTTAGTTTTACCATATTAGCTGTCGGAATGCAACATATGCCGATCAACACAGTAAATACTCAAGTTTTGTTGGGAGGTTGGAGCGGACGTGTTTCCAATCCTCTTTATTTAAAAAAATAACTATTAGTTTTACCATATTAGCTGCCGGAATGAAACAGATTCCGATCAACACAATGAATACTCCAGTTTTGTTGGGAGGTGGGAAAGGACGTGTTTCCAATCCTCCCTTATTTCAAAAATAAGCTTTATTAGTTTTACCATATTAACTTTCGGAATGCAACATATTCCGATAAACACAGTAAATGCTCCAGCTGTGTTGGGAGGTGGGAAAGACGTGTTTCAAATCCTCCCTTATTTTTAAAATTAACTTTATTAGTTTTACCATATTAGCTGTCGGAGTGCAACATATTCCGATAAACACAGTGAATGCTCCAGCTGTGTTAGGAGGTGGGAAAGACGTGTTTCCAATATTTCCTTATTTCAAAAATTAACTTTTTTAGTTTTACCATATTAGCCGTCGGAATGCAACAGATTCCGATCAACACAGTAAATGCTCCAGCTGTGTTAGGAGGTGGGAAAGACGTGTTTCAAATCCTCCCTTATTTTGAAAATTAACTTTATTAGTTTTACCATATTAGCTGTCGGAATGCAACTCCAGTTTTGTTGGGAAGTTGGAAAGGACGTGTTTCCAAACCTCCCTTATTTCAAAAATTAGCTTTATTAGTTTTACCATATTAGCTGTCGGAATGCAACAGATTCCGATCAACACAGTAAATGCTCCAGCTGTGTTAGGAGGTGGGAAAGACGTGTTTCAAATCCTCCCTTATTTTGAAAATTAACTTTATTAGTTTTACCATATTAGCTGTCGGAATGCAACTCCAGTTTTGTTGGGAAGTTGGAAAGGACGTGTTTCCAATCCTCCCTTATTTCAAAAATTAGCTTTATTAGTTTTACCATATTAGCTGCCGGAATGAAACAGATTCCGATCAACACAATGAATACTCAAGTTTTGTTAGGAGGTTGGAGCGGACGTGTTTCCAATCCTTCCTTATTTCAAAAATTAAATTTTTTTAGTTTTACCATATTAGCTGTCGGAATGCAACATATGCCGATCAACACAGTAAATACTCAAGTTTTGTTGGGAGGTTGGAGCGGACGTGTTTCCAATCCTCTTTATTTAAAAAAATAACTATTAGTTTTACCATATTAGCTGCCGGAATGAAACAGATTCCGATCAACACAATGAATACTCCAGTTTTGTTGGGAGGTGGGAAAGGACGTGTTGCCAATCCTCCCTTATTTCAAAAATTAGCTTTATTAGTTTTACCATATTAACTTTCGGAATGCAACATATTCCGATAAACACAGTAAATGCTCCAGCTGTGTTGGGAGGTGGGAAAGACGTGTTTCAAATCCTCCCTTATTTTGAAAATTAACTTTTTAGTTTTACCATATTAGCTGTCGGAATGCAACTCCAGTTTTGTTGGGAAGTTGGAAAGGACGTGTTTCCAAACCTCCCTTATTTTAAAAACTAACTTTATCAGTTTTACCATATTAGCTGTTGGAATGCAACAGATTCCGATTAGCACAGTGAATACTCCAGTTTTGTTGGGAGGTGGAGAAGGACGTGTTTCAAATCCTCCCTTATTTCAGAAATTACCTAAATTAGTTTTACCATATTAACTTTCGGAATGCAACATATTCCGATCAACACAGTAAATGCTCAAGTTTTGTTGGGAGGTTGCAGCGGACTTGTTTCCAATCCTCTTTAGTTAAAAAAATAACTTTATTAGTTTTACCATATTAGCTGCCGGAATGAAACAGATTCCGATCAACACAGTGAATACTCCAGTTTTGTTGGGACGTGGGAAAGGACGTGTTTCCAATCCTCCCGTATTTCAAAAATTAACTTTATTAGTTTTACCATATTAACTTTCGGAATGCAACATATTCCGATAAACACAGTAAATGCTCCAGATGTCTTAGGAGGTGGGAAAGACGTGTTTCCAATCCTTCCTTATTTCAAAAATTAACTGTTTTAGTTTTACCATATTAGCTGTCGGAATGCAACAGATTCCGATCAACACAGTAAATGCTCCAGCTGTGTTAGGAGGTGGGAAAGACGTGTTTCAAATCCTCCCTTATTTTGAAAATTAACTTTATTAGTTTTACCATATTAGCTGTCGGAATGCAACTCCAGTTTTGTTGGGAAGTTGGAAAGGACGTGTTTCCAAACCTCCCTTATTTTAAAAACTAACTTTATCAGTTTTACCATATTAGCTGTTGGAATGCAACAGATTCCGATCAGCACAGTGAATACTCCAGTTTTGTTGGGAGGTGGAGAAGGACGTGTTTCCAAACCTCCCTTATTTTAAAAACTAACTTTATCAGTTTTACCATATTAGCTGTTGGAATGCAACAGATTCCGATCAGCACAGTGAATACTCCAGTTTTGTTGGGAGGTGGAGAAGGACGTGTATCAAATCCTCCCTTATTTCAGAAATTACCTAAATTAGTTTTACCATATTAACTTTCGGAATGCAACATATTCCGATCAACACAGTAAATGCTCAAGTTTTGTTGGGAGGTTGGAGCGGACGTGTTTCCAATCCTCTGTAGTTAAAAAAATTACTTTATTAGTTTTACCATATTAGCTGCCGGAATGAAACAGATTCCGATCAACACAGTGAATACTCCAGTTTTGTTGGGACGTGGGAAAGGACGTGTTTCAAATCCTCCCTTATTTTTAAAATTAACTTTATTAGTTTTACCATATTAGCTGTCGGAGTGCAACATATTCCGATAAACACAGTGAATGCTCCAGCTGTCTTAGGAGGTGGGAAAGACGTGTTTCCAATCCTTCCTTATTTCAAAAATTAACTTTTTTAGTTTTACCATATTAGCTGTCGGAATGCAACAGATTCCGATCAACACAGTAAATGCTCCAGCTGTGTTAGGAGGTGGGAAAGACGTGTTTCAAATCCTCCCTTATTTTGAAAATTAACTTTATTAGTTTTACCATATTAGCTGTCGGAATGCAACTCCAGTTTTGTTGGGAAGTTGGAAAGGACGTGTTTCCAAACCTCCCTTATTTTAAAAACTAACTTTATCTTCTTCTTTCTTTAAATGGTCATCCAACCGCCTGGGCGATTTTGACCGTCCAACATAGCTCGCCAGTCGTTTCTTCGTTGGGCCAACTGGCGCCAATTGGAAACACCGCGGGATCGCAAATCGGTCTCCACTTGGTCCTTCCATCGGAGTGGTGGTCTCCCTCTTCCTCTGCTTCCACCGGCGGGTGCCGATAAGAATACCTTCTGGGCTGGAGCATCTTCGCTCATTCGCACTACGTGGCCTAGCCAGCGAAGCCGCTGTGTTTTAATTCGCTGAACTATGTCGGCGTCTGCGTAAAGTTCATACAGCTCATCATTAAATCTTCTTCGGTACTCGCCGTCGCCAACGCGTAGAGGTCCACAAATCTTTCGAAGAACCTTTCTCTCGAATACTCCCAGAGCCGCCTCATCAGATGTTGTTAGTGTCCACGCTTCTGCACCATATAGCAGGACGGGTGCGATGAGTGACTTGTAGAGTGTTATTTTCGTTCGTCGAGAGAGGACTTTACTTTTCAATTGCCTACTCAGTCCGAAGTAGCATTTGTTTGCAAGAGTGATTCTTCGTCGGATTTCTAGGCTAACATTATTGTTGGTATTAATGCTGGTTCCCAGGTAAACGAAGTCCTTTACTATTTCGAAATTATTGCTGCCAACAGTGGCTTGGTTGCCAAGGCGCGAATGCGCTGACTCTTTGCATGATGACAGAAGGTACTTCGTTTTGCCCTCGTTCACCACCAATCCCATTTTCTCCGCTTCTTTTTCTAATTTGGACTAAGCAGAAGTTACGGCGCGGTTGTTAAGGCCAATGATATCAATATCGTCAGCATATGCCAACAGTTGGACGCTTTTATAAAATATTGTTCCAGCGCGGTTAAGTTCTGCAGCTTGTATTATTTTCTCCAGCATTAAATTAAAGAAATCGCACGATAGGGGGTCACCCTGTCTGAAACCTCGTTTAGTTTCGAACGGCTCGGAGAGGTACTTCCCAATTCTGACCGAGCTGGCGGTGTTGCTCAAGGTCATTTTGCATAGCCGTATAAGTTTTGCTTGGAAACCAAATTCAGACATAGCGGCATATAGGCAGCTCCTTTTCGTGCTATCGAAAGCGGCTTTAAAATCAACAAAGAGATGATGCGTGTCGATTCTTTTTTCACGGGTTTTTTCCAAGATTTGGCGTATTGTAAAAATCTGGTCGATGGTAGATTTACCAGGTCTGAAGCCAGACTGATAAGGTCCAATCAGTCTGTTCACATCAGGCTTCTTTTGCACAATACGCTCGACCTTATATGCGATATTCAAAAGGCTGATTCCGCGATAGTTGGCGCAGTTTGCAGGATCGCCCTTCTTGTGGATTGGGCAGAGAACACTTAGATTCCAATCTTCAGGCATGCATTCATCCGACCAAATTCTGCATAGAAGCTGATGCATGCGCCTTACCAGCTCCTCGCCTCCGTGTTTGAATAGCTCAGCAGGCAAACCATCAGCGCCAGCTGCTTTATTGTTTTTCAATCGGGATATTGCTATTCGCACCTCATTGTAGTCGGGTTGTGGAACGTCAATTCCATCATCTTCGATTGTGGGCTCGGGTTCGGCATCTTCTCTGGTTTCTTGCTCAGTTTCTCCATTTAAAAGGGCAGAGAAGTGATCCCTCCATATTCTGAGTGTTCTCTGAACATCGGTCACCAGGTCGCCGTTCTCATTCTTACAGGAGTTTGCCCCGGGTTTGAAACCTTCTGTCATTCGCCGAATTTTTTGATAGAATTTTCGGGCATTATTCCCGTTGGCCAGCATCTCAAGCTCCTTTATTTCACGCTTTTCTGCCTCTCTTTTTTTCGCCCGGAAAAGCCGCCTCGCTTCCCTCTTCAACTCGCGATAGTGTTCACACACACTCCTCGTTGAATTCGATCTCAGCGTTGCCTTGTAGGCTTCGTCCTTTCTTTTCGTTGCAGCGCGGCACTCTTCATCATCATACGGAGTGCTCCTGAGATATGATCCCACTGCTCATGCATTCCACTAGGTTGAATTGTGCTCTCGGAGAGCAGGTGTGAGAGGCGATCTGCGAAATAATTGGCGGTCTGTTGCGATTGCAGCTTTTCGACGTCCAGCTTTCCTTGCGTTTTTTGTTGCACCTGTTTTGTCGTACAGAGGCGGGTACGAATCTTGGCTGCTACTAGGTAGTGATCAGAGTCGATGTTAGGTCCTCGTATTGTGCGAACATCTAAAACGCTGGAAGCATGCCGTCCGTCTATCACAACGTGGTCGATCTGGTTGCGTGTTTTTCGATCGGGGGACAGCCATGTAGCCTGATGGATCTTCTTGTGCATAAACCTAGTGCTGGATATGACCATGTTTCGGGCACCGGCGAAGTCGATCAGCCTGAATCCATTTGGCGAAGTCTGATCGTGGAGACTGAACTTCCCGACAGTGGGGCCAAATACACCCTCCTTACCCACCCTGGCGTTAAAGTCGCCAAGCACGACTTTGATATCATGACGGGGGCAGCGCTCGTATGCTTCTTCCAGGCGCTCGTAGAATGCATCCTTTTCCACGTCGTCCTTCTCTTCCGTCGGTGCATGAGCGCAGATAAACGATATGGTGAAAAATCGTACTTTTATGCGGATTGCAGCGAGACGCTCGTTCACGGGTGTGAACGACAGTACTCGGTGACGGAGTCTCTCTCCCACCACAAATCCCACGCCGAATCTGCGCTTGTCTTCATGCCCACTCCAGTAGATGTTGCAAGGTGTTTTGATCGTGTTTCCTCGCCCCGTCCATCGCATCTCTTGTATGGCGGTGATGTCAGCTTTTGCTTTCCTCAGGACCTCAACCAGCCGGGCAGCGGCACCTTCCCCATTAAGGGACCGGACATTCCAGGTACATGCCCTTATCTCATAATCCTTATTTCGTTTGCGGGTGTTGTCATCTAAAAAAGGGGTTCTCATATCCGAGGCTTTGTTGTTGAATTTCATTGGAACGTTGTTTTATGTGGTGGGTCCCAAACCCAACGCACAACCCGTTTCACGGGAGGTTGAATTCTATTACACGTTTGTATAGCGAGCCGCTTGATCCAAGACAGACGCCCGCTTGCAGCCGCACCACCTGGTGATCAGACGCTGCTGTTTGAACCCCCCCAGCAAGCCCTTAAACCGATTATATCGGAGTGGCCTTACCAGGTTGTCGCCTTCTCACGTTTAGCTCACCACCAAACGGGTGTTCGGTGGTTACCCAGAGGATACTTGGGCGCAAAGCCCGGAAGTAGTGAGCTGCTTGAACCGCATGCAAAAGAATCGCTCTGGCCATTCCCAGGTGAATGGCGATCAGAAACTTTCCCCACTTGCGTGGACTTCTGCACACGGCCCCACCCACCAACTAACTTTATCAGTTTTACCATATTAGCTGTTGGAATGCAACAGATTCCGATCAGCACAGTGAATACTCCAGTTTTGTTGGGAGGTGGAGAAGGACGTGTTTCAAATCCTCCCTTATTTCAGAAATTACCTAAATTAGTTTTACCATATTAACTTTCGGAATGCAACATATTCCGATCAACACAGTAAATGCTCAAGTTTTGTTGGGAGGTTGGAGCGGACGTGTTTCCAATCCTCTTTAGTTAAAAAAATAACTTTATTAGTTTTACCATATTAGCTGCCGGAATGAAACAGATTCCGATCAACACAGTGAATACTCCAGTTTTGTTGGGACGTGGGAAAGGACGTGTTTCCAATCCTCCCTTATTTCAAAAATTAACTTTATTAGTTTTACCATATTAACTTTCGGAATGCAACATATTCCGATAAACACAGTAAATGCTCCAGATGTGTTGGTAGGTGGGAAAGAACGTGTTTCCATTCCTCCCTTATTTGAAAAATTAATGTTATTAGTTTTACCATATTAGCTGTTGAAATGCAACTCCAGTTTTGTTGGGAGGTGCGAAAGGACGTGTTTCCGATCCTTCCTTATTTCAAAAATTAACTTTATTAGTTTTACCATATTAGCTGTCGGAATGAAACAGATTCCGATCAACACAGTGAATAGTCCAGTTTTGTTGGGAGGGGGAAAGGACGTGTTTCCAATCCTTCCTTATTTGAAAAATTAATGTTATTAGTTTTACCATATTAGCAGTTGAAATGCATCTCCAGTTGTGTTGGGAGGTGCGAAAGGACGTGTTTCGGATCCTTCCTTATTTCAAAAATTAATGTTATTAGTTTTACCATATTAGCTGTTGAAATGCATCTCCAGTTGTGTTGGGAGGTGCGAAAGGACGTGTTTCCGATCCTTCCTTATTTCAAAAATTAACTTTATTAGTTTTACCATATTAGCTGTCGGAATGAAACAGATTCCGATCAACACAGTGAATAGTCCAGTTTTGTTGGGAGGGGGAAAGGACGTGTTTCCAATCCTCCCTTATTTGAAAAATTAATGTTATTAGTTTTACCATATTAGCTGTTGAAATGCAACTCCAGTTTTGTTGGGAGGTGCGAAAGGACGTGTTTCGGATCCTTCCTTATTTCAAAAATTAATGTTATTAGTTTTACCATATTAGCTGTTGAAATGCATCTCCAGTTGTGTTGGGAGGTGCGAAAGGACGTGTTTCCGATCCTTCCTTATTTCAAAAATTAACTTTATTAGTTTTACCATATTAGCTGTCGGAATGAAACAGATTCCGATCAACGCAGTGAATAGTCCAGTTTTGTTGGGAGGGGGAAAGGACGTGTTTCCAATCCCCCTTATTTGAAAAATTAATGTTATTAGTTTTACCATATTAGCTGTTGAAATGCAACTCCAGTTTTGTTGGGAGGTGCGAAAGGACGTGTTTCGGATCCTTCCTTATTTCAAAAATTAACTTTATTAGTTTTACCATATTAGCTGTCGGAATGAAACAGATTCCGATCAACACAGTGAATAGTCCAGTTTTGTTGGGAGGGGGAAAGGACGTGTTTCCAATCCTCCCTTATTTCAAAAGTTAACTTTATTAGTTTTACCATATTAACTTTCGGAATGCAACATATTCCGAAAAACACGGTGAATGCTCCAAATTTTGTTAGAAGGTTGAAGCGAACGTGTTTAATATCTTCCCTTATTTCAAAAATTATCTTTATTAGTTTTACCATATTAGCTGCCGGAATGCAACAGATTCCGATCAACACAGTAAATGCTCCAGCTGTGTTGGGAGGTGGGAAAGAACGTGTTTCCATTCCTCCCTTATTTGAAAAATTAATGTTATTAGTTTTACCATATTAGCTGTTGAAATGCAACTCCAGTTTTGTTGGGAGGTGCGAAAGGACGTGTTTCCGATCCTTCCTTATTTCAAAAATTAACTTTATTAGTTTTACCATATTAGCTGTCGGAATGAAACAGATTCCGATCAACACAGTGAATAGTCCAGTTTTGTTGGGAGGGGGAAAGGACGTGTTTCCAATCCTTCCTTATTTGAAAAATTAATGTTATTAGTTTTACCATATTAGCAGTTGAAATGCATCTCCAGTTGTGTTGGGAGGTGCGAAAGGACGTGTTTCGGATCCTTCCTTATTTCAAAAATTAATGTTATTAGTTTTACCATATTAGCTGTTGAAATGCATCTCCAGTTGTGTTGGGAGGTGCGAAAGGACGTGTTTCCGATCCTTCCTTATTTCAAAAATTAACTTTATTAGTTTTACCATATTAGCTGTCGGAATGAAACAGATTCCGATCAACACAGTGAATAGTCCAGTTTTGTTGGGAGGGGGAAAGGACGTGTTTCCAATCCTCCCTTATTTGAAAAATTAATGTTATTAGTTTTACCATATTAGCTGTTGAAATGCAACTCCAGTTTTGTTGGGAGGTGCGAAAGGACTTGTTTCGGATCCTTCCTTATTTCAAAAATTAATGTTATTAGTTTTACCATATTAGCTGTTGAAATGCATCTCCAGTTGTGTTGGGAGGTGCGAAAGGACGTGTTTCCGATCCTTCCTTATTTCAAAAATTAACTTTATTAGTTTTACCATATTAGCTGTCGGAATGAAACAGATTCCGATCAACACAGTGAATAGTCCAGTTTTGTTGGGAGGGGGAAAGGACGTGTTTCCAATCCTCCCTTATTTGAAAAATTAATGTTATTAGTTTTACCATATTAGCTGTTGAAATGCAACTCCAGTTTTGTTGGGAGGTGCGAAAGGACGTGTTTCGGATCCTTCCTTATTTCAAAAATTAACTTTATTAGTTTTACCATATTAGCTGTCGGAATGAAACAGATTCCGATCAACACAGTGAATAGTCCAGTTTTGTTGGGAGGGGGAAAGGACGTGTTTCCAATCCTCCCTTATTTCAAAAGTTAACTTTATTAGTTTTACCATATTAACTTTCGGAATGCAACATATTCCGAAAAACACGGTGAATGCTCCAAATTTTGTTAGAAGGTTGAAGCGAACGTGTTTAATATCTTCCCTTATTTCAAAAATTATCTTTATTAGTTTTACCATATTAGCTGCCGGAATGCAACAGATTCCGATCAACACAGTAAATGCTCCAGCTGTGTTGGGAGGTGGGAAAGAACGTGTTTCCATTCCTCCCTTATTTGAAAAATTAATGTTATTAGTTTTACCATATTAGCTGTTGAAATGCAACTCCAGTTTTGTTGGGAGGTGCGAAAGGACGTGTTTCCGATCCTTCCTTATTTCAAAAATTAACTTGATTAGTTTTACCATATTAGCTGTCGGAATGAAACAGATTCCGATCAACACAGTGAATAGTCCAGTTTTGTTGGGAGGGGGAAAGGACGTGTTTCCAATCCTCCCTTATTTGAAAAATTAATGTTATTAGTTTTACCATATTAGCTGTTGAAATGCAACTCCAGTTTTGTTGGGAGGTGCGAAAGGACGTGTTTCGGATCCTTCCTTATTTCAAAAATTAATGTTATTAGTTTTACCATATTAGCTGTTGAAATGCATCTCCAGTTGTGTTGGGAGGTGCGAAAGGACGTGTTTCCGATCCTTCCTTATTTCAAAAATTAACTTTATTAGTTTTACCATATTAGCTGTCGGAATGAAACAGATTCCTATCAACACAGTGAATACTCCAGTTTTGTTTGGAGGTGGGAAAGGGCGTGTTTCCAATCCTCTCTTACTTCCAAAATTAACTTTATTAGTTTTACCATATTAGCTGTCGGAATGCAACATATTCCGATCAACACAGTAAAGGCTTAAGTTTTGTTAGGAGGTTGGAGCGGACGTGTTTCCTATCCTCCCTTATTTCAAAAATTAACTTTATTAGTTTTACCATACTAGCTGTCGGAATGAATCCGATTCCGATTAACACAGTAAATCCTCCAGCTGTGTCGGGAGGTGTGAAGAACGTGTTTCCAATCCTTCCTTATTTCATAAACTAACTTTATCAGTTTTACCATATTAGCTGTTGGAATGCAACATATGCCGATCAACACAGTAAATGCTCAAGTTTTGTTGGGAGGTTGGAGCGGACGTGTTTCCAATCCTTCCTTATTTCAAAAATTAACTTTATTAGTTTTAAAAAAATTACTTTATTAGTTTTACCATATTAGCTGCCGGAATGAAACAGATTCCGATCAACACAGTGAATACTGCAGTTTTGTTGGGAGGTGGGAAAGGATGTGTTTCCAATCCTCCCTTATTTCAAAAATTAACTTTATTAGTTTTACCATATTAACTTTCGGAATGCAACATATTCCGATAAACACAGCAAATGCTCCAGCTGTGTTGGGTGGTGGGAAAGACGTGTTTCAAATCCTCCCTTATTTTTAAAATTAACTTTATTAGTTTTACCATATCAGCTGTGGGAATGCAACATAAGATCAACACAGTAAATGCTCAAGTTTTGTTATATTAGCTGCCGGAATGCAATAGATTCCGATCAACACAGTGAATACTCCAGTTTTGTTGGGAGGTGGGAAAGGACGTGTTTCAAATCCTTCCTTATTTCAAAAACTAACTTTATCAGTTTTACCATATTAGCTGTGGGAATGCAACATATGCCGAGCAACACAGTAAATGCTCAAGTTTTGTTGGGAGGTTGGAGCGGACGTGTTTCCAATCCTTCCTTATTTCAAAAATTAACTTTTTTAGTTTTACCATATTAGCTGTCGGAATGCAACAGATTCCGATCAACACAGTAAATGCTCCAGCTGTGTTGGGAGGTGGGAAAGATGTGTTTCAAATCCTCCCTTATTTTTAAAATAACTTTATTAGTTTTACAATATTAGCTGTCGGAATGCAAAATATTCCGATCAACACAGTGAATACTCCAGTTTTGTTGGGAGGTGGGAAAGGACGTGTTTCCAATCCTTCCTTATTTCAAAACTAACTGTATCAGTTTTACCATATTAGTTGTGGGAATGCAACATATGCCGAGCAACACAGTAAATGCTCAAGTTTTGTTATGAGGTTGGAGCAGACGTGTTTCAAATCCTTCCTTATTTCAAAAACTAACTTTATCAGTTTTACCATATTAGCTGTGGGAATGCAACATATGCCCAGCAACACAGTAAATGCTCAAGTTTTGTTGGGAGGTGGGAAAGGACGTGTTTCCATTCCTCCCTTATTTGAAAAATTAATGTTATTAGTTTTACCATATTAGCTGTTGAAATGCAACTCCAGTTTTGTTGGGAGGTGCGAAAGGACGTGTTTCCGATCCTTCCTTATTTCAAAAATTAACTTTATTAGTTTTACCATATTAGCTGTCGGAATGAAACAGATTCCGATCAACACAGTGAATAGTCCAGTTTTGTTGGGAGGGGGAAAGGACGTGTTTCCAATCCTTCCTTATTTGAAAAATTAATGTTATTAGTTTTACCATATTAGCTGTTGAAATGCAACTCCAGTTTTGTTGGGAGGTGCGAAAGGACGTGTTTCGGCTCCTTCCTTATTTCAAAAATTAATGTTATTAGTTTTACCATATTAGCTGTTGAAATGCATCTCCAGTTGTGTTGGGAGGTGCGAAAGGACGTGTTTCCGATCCTTCCTTATTTCAAAAATTAACTTTATTAGTTTTACCATATTAGCTGTCGGAATGAAACAGATTCCTATCAACACAGTGAATACTCCAGTTTTGTTGGGAGGTGGGAAAGGACGTGTTTCCAATCCTCCCTTACTTCCAAAATTAACTTTATTAGTTTTACCATATTAGCTGTCGGAATGCAACATATTCCGATCAACACAGTAAAGGCTTAAGTTTTGTTAGGAGGTTGGAGCGGACGTGTTTCCTATCCTCCCTTATTTCAAAAATTAACTTTATTAGTTTTACCATACTAGCTGTCGGAATGAATCAGATTCCGATTAACACAGTAAATCCTCCAGCTGTGTCGGGAGGTGTGAAGAACGTGTTTCCAATCCTCCCTTATTTCATAAACTAACTTTATCAGTTTTACCATATTAGCTGTGGGAATGCAACATATGCCGAGCACACAGTAAATGCTCAAGTTTTGTTGGGAGGTTGGAGCGGACGTGTTTCCAATCCTTCCTTATTTCAAAAATTAACTTTATTAGTTTTAAAAAAATTACTTTATTAGTTTTACCATATTAGCTGCCGGAATGAAACAGAGTCCGATCAACACAGTGAATACTGCAGTTTTGTTGGGAGGTGGGAAAGGATGTGTTTCCAATCCTCCCTTATTTCAAAAATTAACTTTATTAGTTTTACCATATTAACTTTCGGAATGCAACATATTCCGATAAACACAGTAAATGCTCCAGCTGTGTTGGGTGGTGGGAAAGACGTGTTTCAAATCCTCCCTTATTTTTAAAATTAACTTTATTAGTTTTACCATATTAGCTGTGGGAATGCAACATAAGCCGATCAACACAGTAAATGCTCAAGTTTTGTTATATTAGCTGCCGGAATGCAATAGATTCCGATCAACACAGTGAATACTCCAGTTTTGTTGGGAGGTGGGAAAGGACGTGTTTCAAATCCTTCCTTATTTCAAAAACCAACTTTATCAGTTTTACCATATTAGCTGTGGGAATGCAACATATGCCGAGCAACACAGTAAATGCTCAAGTTTTGTTGGGAGGTTGGAGCGGACGTGTTTCCAATCCTTCCTTATTTCAAAAATTAACTTTTTTAGGTTTACCATATTAGCTGTCGGAATGCAACAGATTCCGATCAACACAGTAAATGCTCCAGCTGTGTTGGGAGGTGGGAAAGATGTGTTTCAAATCCTCCCTTATTTTTAAAATAACTTTATTAGTTTTACAATATTAGCTGTCGGAATGCAAAATATTCCGATCAACACAGTGAATACTCCAGTTTTGTTGGGAGGTGGGAAAGGACGTGTTTCAAATCCTCCTTTATTTCAAAAACTAACTTTATTAGTTTTACCAGATTAGCTGCCGGAATGCAATGGATTCCGATCAACACAGTGAATACTCCAGTTTTGTTGGGAGGTGGGAAAGGACGTGTTTCCAATCCTTCCTTATTTCAAAACTAACTGTATCAGTTTTACCATATTAGTTGTGGGAATGCAACATATGCCCAGCAACACAGTAAATGCTCAAGTTTTGTTCGCAGGTTGGAGCGGACGTGTTTCCAATCCTTCCTTATTTCAAAAATTTACTTTATTAGTCTTACCATATTAGCTGTCGGAATGCAACTCCAGTTTTATTGGGAGGTGGAAAAGGACGCGTTTCCAATCCTTCCTTATTTCAAAACTAACTGTATCAGTTTTACCATATTAGTTGTGGGAATGCAACATATGCCCAGCAACACAGTAAATGCTCAAGTTTTGTTCGCAGGTTGGAGCGGACGTGTTTCCAATCCTTCCTTATTTCAAAACTAACTGTATCAGTTTTACCATATTAGTTGTGGGAATGCAACATATGCCCAGCAACACAGTAAATGCTCAAGTTTTGTTCGCAGGTTGGAGCGGACGTGTTTCAAATCCTCCTTTATTTCAAAAACTAACTTTATTAGTTTTACCAGATTAGCTGCCGGAATGCAACGGATTCCGATCAACACAGTGAATACTCCAGTTTTGTTGGGAGGTGGGAAAGGACGTGTTTCAAATCCTCCTTTATTTCAAAAACTAACTTTATTAGTTTTACCAGATTAGCTGCCGGAATGCAACGGATTCCGATCAACACAGTGAATACTCCAGTTTTGTTGGGAGGTGGGAAAGGACGTGTTTCCAATCCTTCCTTATTTCAAAACTAACTGTATCAGTTTTACCATATTAGTTGTGGGAATGCAACATATGCCCAGCAACACAGTAAATGCTCAAGTTTTGTTCGCAGGTTGGAGCGGACGTGTTTCCAATCCTTCCTTATTTCAAAACTAACTGTATCAGTTTTACCATATTAGTTGTGGGAATGCAACATATGCCGAGCAACACAGTAAATGCTCAAGTTTTGTTATGAGGTTGGAGCAGACGTGTTTCAAATCCTTCCTTATTTCAAAAACTAACTTTATCAGTTTTACCATATTAGCTGTGGGAATGCAACATATGCCCAGCAACACAGTAAATGCTCAAGTTTTGTTGGGAGGTGGGAAAGGACGTGTTTCCAATCCTCCCTTATTTCAAAAACTAACTTTATCAGTTTTACCATATTAGCTGTTGGAATGCAACAGATTCCGATCAACACAGTGGATACTCCAGTTTTGTTGGGAGGTGGGGAAGGACGCGTTTCAAATCCTCCCTTATTTCAAAAATTAACTTTATTAGTTTTACCATATTAACTTTCGGAATGCAACATATTCCGAAAAACACGGTGAATGCTCCACATCTTGTTAGGAGGTTGAAGCGAACGTGTTTAATATCTACCCTTATTTCAAAAATTATCTTTATTAGTTTTACCATATTAGCTGCCGGAATGCAACAGATTCCGATCAACACAGTGAATACTCCAGATTTGTTTTGAGGTGGGAAAGGATGTGTTTCCAATCCTTCCTTATTTCAAAAACTAACTGTATCAGTTTTACCATATTCGCTGTGGGAATGCAACATATGCCGATTAACACAGTAAATACTCAAGTTTTGTTCGCAGGTTGGAGCGGACGTGTTTCCAATCCTTCCTTATTTCAAAAATTTACTTTATTAGTCTTACCATATTAGCTGTCGGAATGCAACTCCAGTTTTATTGGGAGGTGGAAAAGGATGCGTTTCCAATCCTTCCTTATTTCAAAAACTAACTGTATCAGTTTTACCATATTAGCTGTGGGAATGCAACATATGCCCAGCAACACAGTAAATGCTCAAGTTTTGTTGGGAGGTGGGAAAGGACGTGTTTCCATTCCTCCCTTATTTGAAAAATTAATGTTATTAGTTTTACCATATTAGCTGTTGAAATGCAACTCCAGTTTTGTTGGGAGGTGCGAAAGGACGTGTTTCCGATCCTTCCTTATTTCAAAAATTAACTTTATTAGTTTTACCATATTAGCTGTCGGAATGAAACAGATTCCGATCAACACAGTGAATAGTCCAGTTTTGTTGGGAGGGGGAAAGGACGTGTTTCCAATCCTTACTTATTTGAAAAATTAATGTTATTAGTTTTACCATATTAGCTGTTGAAATGCAACTCCAGTTTTGTTGGGAGGTGCGAAAGGACGTGTTTCGGATCCTTCCTTATTTCAAAAATTAATGTTATTAGTTTTACCATATTAGCTGTTGAAATGCATCTCCAGTTGTGTTGGGAGGTGCGAAAGGACGTGTTTCCGATCCTTCCTTATTTCAAAAATTACCTTTATTAGTTTTACCATATTAGCTGTCGGAATGAAACAGATTCCTATCAACACAGTGAATACTCCAGTTTTGTTGGGAGGTGGGAAAGGACGTGTTTCCAATCCTCCCTTACTTCCAAAATTAACTTTATTAGTTTTACCATATTAGCTGTCGGAATGCAACATATTCCGATCAACACAGTAAAGGCTTAAGTTTTGTTAGGAGGTTGGAGCGGACGTGTTTCCTATCCTCCCTTATTTCAAAAATTAACTTTATTAGTTTTACCATACTAGCTGTCGGAATGAATCAGATTCCGATTAACACAGTAAATCCTCCAGCTGTGTCGGGAGGTGTGAAGAACGTGTTTTCAATCCTCCCTTATTTCATAAACTAACTTTATCAGTTTTACCATATTAGCTGTTGGAATGCAACATATGCCGATCAACACAGTAAATGCTCAAGTTTTGTTGGGAGGTTGGAGCGGACGTGTTTCCAATCCTTCCTTATTTCAAAAATTAACTTTATTAGTTTTAAAAAAATTACTTTATTAGTTTTACCATATTAGCTGCCGGAATGAAACAGAGTCCGATCAACACAGTGAATACTGCAGTTTTGTTGGGAGGTGGGAAAGGATGTGTTTCCAATCCTCCCTTATTTAAAAAATTAACTTTATTAGTTTTACCATATTAACTTTCGGAATGCAACATATTCCGATAAACACAGTAAATGCTCCAGCTGTGTTGGGTGGTGGGAAAGACGTGTTTCAAATCCTCCCTTATTTTTAAAATTAACTTTATTAGTTTTACCATATTAGCTGTGGGAATGCAACATAAGCCGATCAACACAGTAAATGCTCAAGTTTTGTTATATTAGCTGCCGGAATGCAATAGATTCCGATCAACACAGTGAATACTCCAGTTTTGTTGGGAGGTGGGAAAGGACGTGTTTCAAATCCTTCCTTATTTCAAAAACCAACTTTATCAGTTTTACCATATTAGCTGTGGGAATGCAACATATGCCGAGCAACACAGTAAATGCTCAAGTTTTGTTGGGAGGTTGGAGCGGACGTGTTTCCAATCCTTCCTTATTTCAAAAATTAACTTTTTTAGGTTTACCATATTAGCTGTCGGAATGCAACAGATTCCGATCAACACAGTAAATGCTCCAGCTGTGTTGGGAGGTGGGAAAGATGTGTTTCAAATCCTCCCTTATTTTTAAAATAACTTTATTAGTTTTACAATATTAGCTGTCGGAATGCAAAATATTCCGATCAACACAGTGAATACTCCAGTTTTGTTGGGAGGTGGGAAAGGACGTGTTTCAAATCCTCCTTTATTTCAAAAACTAACTTTATTAGTTTTACCAGATTAGCTGCCGGAATGCAACGGATTCCGATCAACACAGTGAATACTCCAGTTTTGTTGGGAGGTGGGAAAGGACGTGTTTCCAATCCTTCCTTATTTCAAAACTAACTGTATCAGTTTTACCATATTAGTTGTGGGAATGCAACATATGCCCAGCAACACAGTAAATGCTCAAGTTTTGTTCGCAGGTTGGAGCGGACGTGTTTCCAATCCTTCCTTATTTCAAAAATTTACTTTATTAGTCTTACCATATTAGCTGTCGGAATGCAACTCCAGTTTTATTGGGAGGTGGAAAAGGACGCGTTTCCAATCCTTCCTTATTTCAAAACTAACTGTATCAGTTTTACCATATTAGTTGTGGGAATGCAACATATGCCCAGCAACACAGTAAATGCTCAAGTTTTGTTCGCAGGTTGGAGCGGACGTGTTTCCAATCCTTCCTTATTTCAAAACTAACTGTATCAGTTTTACCATATTAGTTGTGGGAATGCAACATATGCCCAGCAACACAGTAAATGCTCAAGTTTTGTTCGCAGGTTGGAGCGGACGTGTTTCAAATCCTCCTTTATTTCAAAAACTAACTTTATTAGTTTTACCAGATTAGCTGCCGGAATGCAACGGATTCCGATCAACACAGTGAATACTCCAGTTTTGTTGGGAGGTGGGAAAGGACGTGTTTCAAATCCTCCTTTATTTCAAAAACTAACTTTATTAGTTTTACCAGATTAGCTGCCGGAATGCAACGGATTCCGATCAACACAGTGAATACTCCAGTTTTGTTGGGAGGTGGGAAAGGACGTGTTTCCAATCCTTCCTTATTTCAAAACTAACTGTATCAGTTTTACCATATTAGTTGTGGGAATGCAACATATGCCCAGCAACACAGTAAATGCTCAAGTTTTGTTCGCAGGTTGGAGCGGACGTGTTTCCAATCCTTCCTTATTTCAAAACTAACTGTATCAGTTTTACCATATTAGTTGTGGGAATGCAACATATGCCGAGCAACACAGTAAATGCTCAAGTTTTGTTGGGAGGTTGGAGCGGACGTGTTTCCAATCCTCTTTATTTAAAAAAATAACTATTAGTTTTACCATATTAGCTGCCGGAATGAAACAGATTCTGATCAACACAATGAATACTCCAGTTTTGTTGGGAGGTGGGAAAGGACGTGTTTCCAATCCTCCCTTATTTCAAAAATTTACTTTATTAGTTTTACCATATTAACTTTCGGAATGCAACATATTCCGATAAACACAGTAAATGCTCCAGCTGTGTTGGGAGGTGGGAAAGACGTGTCTCAAATCCTCCCTTATTTTTAAAATTAACTTTATTAGTTTTACCATATTAGCTGTCGGAGTGCAACATATTCCGATAAACACAGTGAATGCTCCAGCTGTGTTAGGAGGTGGGAAAGACGTGTTTCCAATCCTTCCTTATTTCAAAAATTAACTTTTTTAGTTTTACCATATTAGCTGTCGGAATGCAACAGATTCCGATCAACACAGTAAATGCTCCAGCTGTGTTAGGAGGTGGGAAAGACGTGTTGCAAATCCTCCCTTATTTTGAAAATTAACTTTACTAGTTTTACCATATTAGCTGTCGGAATGCAACTCCAGTTTTGTTGGGAAGTTGGAAAGGACGTGTTTCCAAACCTCCCTTATTTTAAAAACTAACTTTATCAGTTTTACCATATTAGCTGTTGGATTGCAACAGATTCCGATCAGCACAGTGAATACTCCAGTTTTGTTGGGAGGTGGGAAAGGATGTTTCAAATCCTCCCTTATTTCAAAAATTAACTTTTTTAGTTTTACCATATTAGCTGTCGGAATGCAACAGATTCCGATCAACACAGTAAATGCTCCAGCTGTGTTGGGAGGTGGGAAAGACGTGTTTCAAATCCTCCCTTATTTCTAAAATTAACTTTATCAGTTTTACCATATTAGCTGTGGGAATGCAACATATTCCGATCAACACAGTAAATGCTCAAGTTTTGTTGGGAGGTTGGAGCGGACGTGTTTCCAATCCTCTTTAGTTAAAAAAATAACTTTATTAGTTTTACCATATTAGCTGCCGGAATGAAACAGATTCCGATCAACACAGTGAATACTCCAGTTTTGTTGGGACGTGGGAAAGGACGTGTTTCCAATCCTCCCTTATTTCAAAAATTAATTTTATTAGTTTTACCATATTAACTTTCGGAATGCAACATATTCCGATAAACACAGTAAATGCTCCATATGTGTTGGTAGGTGGGAAAGAACGTGTTTCCAATCCTCCCTTATTTCAAAAACTAACTTTATCAGTTTTACCATATTAGCTGCCGGAACGCAAGAGATTCCGATCAACACAGTGAATTCTCCAGTTTTGTTGGGAGGTTGAAGCGAACGTGTTTCCTATCTTCCCTTATTTCAAAAATTATCTTTATTAGTTTTGCCATATTAGCTGCCGGAACGCAACAGATTCCGATCAACACAGTAAATGCTCCAGCTGGGTTGGGAGGTGGGAAAGAACGTGTTTCCAATCCCCCTTATTTCAAAAACTAACTTTATCAGTTTTACCATATTAGCTGTTGGAATGCAACAGATTCCGATCAACACAGTGGATACTCCAGTTTTGTTGGGAGGTGGGGAAGGACGCGTTTCCAATCCTCCCTTATTTCAAAAATTTACTTTATTAGTTTTACCATATTAACTTTCGGAATGCAACATATTCCGATAAACACAGTAAATGCTCCAGCTGTGTTGGGAGGTGGGAAAGACGTGTCTCAAATCCTCCCTTATTTTTAAAATTAACTTTATTAGTTGTACCATATTAGCTGTCGGAGTGCAACATATTCCGATAAACACAGTGAATGCTCCAGCTGTGTTAGGAGGTGGGAAAGACGTGTTTCCAATCCTTCCTTATTTCAAAAATTAACTTTTTTAGTTTTACCATATTAGCTGTCGGAATGCAACAGATTCCGATCAACACAGTAAATGCTCCAGCTGTGTTAGGAGGTGGGAAAGACGTGTTGCAAATCCTCCCTTATTTTGAAAATTAACTTTACTAGTTTTACCATATTAGCTGTCGGAATGCAACTCCAGTTTTGTTGAGAAGTTGGAAAGGACGTGTTTCCAAACCTCCCTTATTTTAAAAACTAACTTTATCAGTTTTACCATATTAGCTGTTGGATTGCAACAGATTCCGATCAGCACAGTGAATACTCCAGTTTTGTTGGGAGGTGGGAAAGGATGTTTCAAATCCTCCCTTATTTCAAAAATTAACTTTTTTAGTTTTACCATATTAGCTGTCGGAATGCAACAGATTCCGATCAACACAGTAAATGCTCCAGCTGTGTTGGGAGGTGGGAAAGACGTGTTTCAAATCCTCCCTTATTTCTAAAATTAACTTTATCAGTTTTACCATATTAGCTGTGGGAATGCAACATATTCCGATCAACACAGTAAATGCTCAAGTTTTGTTGGGAGGTTGGAGCGGACGTGTTTCCAATCCTCTTTAGTTAAAAAAATAACTTTATTAGTTTTACCATATTAGCTGCCGGAATGAAACAGATTCCGATCAACACAGTGAATACTCCAGTTTTGTTGGGACGTGGGAAAGGACGTGTTTCCAATCCTCCCTTATTTCAAAAATTAATTTTATTAGTTTTACCATATTAACTTTCGGAATGCAACATATTCCGATAAACACAGTAAATGCTCCATATGTGTTGGTAGGTGGGAAAGAACGTGTTTCCAATCCTCCCTTATTTCAAAAACTAACTTTATCAGTTTTACCATATTAGCTGCCGGAACGCAAGAGATTCCGATCAACACAGTGAATTCTCCAGTTTTGTTGGGAGGTTGAAGCGAACGTGTTTCCTATCTTCCCTTATTTCAAAAATTATCTTTATTAGTTTTGCCATATTAGCTGCCGGAACGCAACAGATTCCGATCAACACAGTAAATGCTCCAGCTGGGTTGGGAGGTGGGAAAGAACGTGTTTCCAATCCCCCTTATTTCAAAAACTAACTTTATCAGTTTTACCATATTAGCTGTTGGAATGCAACAGATTCCGATCAACACAGTGGATACTCCAGTTTTGTTGGGAGGTGGGGAAGGGCGCATTTCAAATCCTCCCTTATTTCAAACGTTAACTTTATTAGTTTTACCATATTAACTTTTGGAATGCAACATATTCCGAAAAACACTTTGAATGCTCCAAATTTTGTTAGAAGGTTGAAGCGAACGTGTTTAATATCTTCCCTTATTTCAAAAATTATCTTTATTAGTTTTACCATGTTAGCTGCCGGAATGCAACAGATTCCGATCAACACAGTAAATGCTCCAGCTGTGTTGGGAGGTGGGAAAGAACGTGTTTCCATTCCTCCCTTATTTGAAAAATTAATGTTATTAGTTTTACCATATTAGCTGTTGAAATGCAACTCCAGTTTTGTTGGGAGGTGCGAAAGGACGTGTTTCCGATCCTTCCTTATTTCAAAAATTAACTTTATTAGTTTTACCATATTAGCTGTCGGAATGAAACAGATTCCGATCAACACAGTGAATAGTCCAGTTTTGTTGGGAGGTGGGAAAGGACCTGTTTCCAATCCTTCCGTATTTGAAAAATTAATGTTATTAGTTTTACCATATTAGCTGTTGAAATGCAACTCCAGTTTTGTTGGGAGGTGCGAAAGGACTTGTTTCGGATCCTTCCTTATTTCAAAAATTAATGTTATTAGTTTTACCATATTAGCTGTTGAAATGCATCTCCAGTTTTGTTGGGAGGTGCGAAAGGACGTGTTTCCGATCCTTCCTTATTTCAAAAATTAACTTTATTAGTCTTACCATATTAGCTGTCGCAATGAAACAGATTCCTATCAACACAGTGAATACTCCAGTTTTGTTGGGAGGTGGGAAAGGACGTGTTTCCAATCCTACCTTACTTCCAAAATTAACTTTATTAGTTTTACCATATTAGCTGTCGGAATGCAACATATTCCGATCAACACAGTAAAGGCTTAAGTTTTGTTAGGAGGTTGGAGCGGACGTGTTTCCTATCCTCCCTTATTTCAAAAATTAACTTTATTAGTTTTACCATACTAGCTGTCGGAATGAATCAGATTCCGATTAACACAGTAAATCCTCCAGCTGTGTTGGGAGGTGTGAAGAACGTGTTTCCAATCCTCCCTTATTTCATAAACTATCTTTATCAGTTTTACCATATTATCTGTTGGAATGCAACATATGCCGATCAACACAGTAAATGCTCAAGTTTTGTTGGGAGGTTGGAGCGGACGTGTTTCCGATCCTTCCTTATTTCAAAAATTAACTTTATTAGTTTTACCATATTAGCTGTCGGAATGAAACAGATTCCTATCAACACAGTGAATACTCTAGTTTTGTTGGGACGTGGGAAAGGACGTGTTTCCAATCCTCCCTTATTTCAAAAATTAACTTTATTAGTTTTACCATATTAACTTTCGGAATGCAACATATTCCGATAAACACAGTAAATGCTCCAGATGTGTTTACCATATTAGCTGCCGGAACGCAAGAGATTCCGATCAACACAGTGAATTCTCCAGTTTTGTTGGGAGGTGGGGAAGGACGCGTATCAAATCCTCCCTTATTTCAAAAGTTAACTTTATTAGTTTTACCATATTAACTTTCGGAATGCAACATATTCCGAAAAACACGGTGAATGCTCCAAATTTTGTTAGAAGGTTGAAGCGAACGTGTTTCCTATCTTCCCTTATTTCAAAAATTATCTTTATTAGTTTTGCCATATTAGCTGCCGGAACGCAACAGATTCCGATCAACACAGTAAATGCTCCAGCTGGGTTGGGAGGTGGGAAAGAACGTGTTTCCAATCCCCCTTATTTCAAAAACTAACTTTATCAGTTTTACCATATTAGCTGTTGGAATGCAACAGATTCCGATCAACACAGTAGATACTCCAGTTTTGTTGGGAGGTGGGGAAGGACGCGTTTCAAATCCTCCCTTATTTCAAAAGTTAACTTTATTAGTTTTACCATATTAACTTTCGGAATGCAACATATTCCGAAAAACACGGTGAATGCTCCAAATTTTGTTAGAAAGTTGAAGCGAACGTGTTTAATATCTTCCCTTATTTCAAAAATTATCTTTATTAGTTTTACCATATTAGCTGCCGGAATGCAACAGATTCCGATCAACACAGTAAATGCTCCAGCTGTGTTGGGAGGTGGGAAAGAACGTGTTTCCATTCCTCCCTTATTTGAAAAATTAATGTTATTAGTTTTACCATATTAGCTGTTGAAATGCAACTCCAGTTTTGTTGGGAGGTGCGAAAGAACTTGTTTCGGATCCTTCCTTATTTCAAAAATTAATGTTATTAGTTTTACCATGTTAGCTGTTGAAATGCATCTCCAGTTTTGTTGGGAGGTGCGAAAGGACGTGTTTCCGATCCTTCCTTATTTCAAAAATTAACTTTATTAGTTTTACCATATTAGCTGTCGGAATGAAACAGATTCCTATCAACACAGTGAATACTCCAGTTTTGTTGGGAGGTGGGAAAGGACGTGTTTCCAATCCTCCCTTACTTCCAAAATTAACTTTATTAGTTTTACCATATTAGCTGTCGGAATGCAACATATTCCGATCAACACAGTAAAGGCTTAAGTTTTGTTAGGAGGTTGGAGCGGACGTGTTTCCTATCCTCCCTTATTTCAAAAATTAACTTTATTAGTTTTACCATACTAGCTGTCGGAATGAATCAGATTCCGATTAACACAGTAAATCCTCCAGCTGTGTTGGGAGGTGTGAAGAACGTGTTTCCAATCCTCCCTTATTTCATAAACTATCTTTATCAGTTTTACCATATTAGCTGTTGGAATGCAACATATGCCGATCAGCACAGTAAATGCTCAAGTTTTGTTGTTGGAGCGGACGTGTTTCCAATCCTTCCTTATTTCAAAAATTAACTTTATTAGTTTTACCATATTAGCTGTCGGAATGCAACATATGCCGATCAACACAGTAAATGCTCAAGTTTTGTTGGGAGGTTGGAGCGGACGTGTTTCCAATCCTTCGTTATTTCAAAAATTAACTTTATTAGTTTTACCATATTAGCTGTCGGAATGCAACTCCAGTTTTGTTGGGAGGTGGGAAACGTCGTGTTTCCAATCCTTCCTTATTTCAAAAATTAACTTTATTAGTTTTACCATATTAGCTGTTGGAATGCAACATATGCCGATCAACACAGTAAATGCTCAAGTTTTGTTGGGAGGTTGGAGCGGACGTGTTTCCAATCCTTCCTTATTTCAAAAATTAACTTTATTAGTTTTACCATATTAGCTGTCGGAATGCAACTCCAGTTTTGTTGGGAGGTGGGAAACGTCGTGTTTCCAATCCTTCCTTATTTCAAAAATTAACTTTATTAGTTTTACCATATTTGCTGTTGGAATGCAACATATGCCGATCAACACAGTAAATGCTCAAGTTTTGTTGGGAGGTGTGAAGAACGTGTTTCCAATCCTCCCTTATTTTATAAACTAACTTTATCACTTTTACCATATTAGCTGTTGGAATGCAACATATGCCGATCAACACAGTAAATGCTCAAGTTTTGTTGGGAGGTTGGAGCGGACGTGTTTCCAATCCTCCCTTATTTCATAAACTAACTTTATCAGTTTTACCATATTAGCTGTTGGAATGCAACATATGCCGATCAACACAGTAAATGCTCAAGTTTTGTTGGGAGGTTGGAGCGGACGTGTTTCCAATCCTTCCTTATTTCAAAAATTAACTTTATTAGTTTTACCATATTAGCTGTCGGAATGCAACTCCAGTTTTGTTGGGAGGTGGGAAACGTCGTGTTTCCAATCCTTCCTTATTTCAAAAATTAACTTTATTAGTTTTACCATATTGGCTGTCGGAATGCAACAGATTCCGATCAACACAGTAACTGCTCCAGCTGTGTTTGGAGGTGGGAAAGGACGTGTTTCCAATCCTTCCTTATTTCAAAACTAACTGTATCAGTTTTTCCATATTAGTTGTGGGAATGCAACATATGCCGAGCAACACCGTAAATTCTCAAGTTTTGTTATGAGGTTGGAGCAGACGTGTTTCAAATCCTTCCTTATTTCAAAAACTAACTTTATCAGTTTTACCATATTAGCTGCCGGAATGCAAAATATTCCGATCAACACAGTGAATACTCCAGTTTTGTTGGGAGGTGGGAAAGGACGTGTTTCCAATCCTTCCTTATTTGAAAAATTAATGTTATTAGTTTTACCATATTAGCTGTTGAAATGCAACTCCAGTTTTGTTGGGAGGTGCGAAAGAACTTGTTTCGGATCCTTCCTTATTTCAAAAATTAATGTTATTAGTTTTACCATGTTAGCTGTTGAAATGCATCTCCAGTTTTGTTGGGAGGTGCGAAAGGACGTGTTTCCGATCCTTCCTTATTTCAAAAATTAACTTTATTAGTTTTACCATATTAGCTGTCGGAATGAAACAGATTCCTATCAACACAGTGAATACTCCAGTTTTGTTGGGAGGTGGGAAAGGACGTGTTTCCAATCCTCCCTTACTTCCAAAATTAACTTTATTAGTTTTACCATATTAGCTGTCGGAATGCAACATATTCCGATCAACACAGTAAAGGCTTAAGTTTTGTTAGGAGGTTGGAGCGGACGTGTTTCCTATCCTCCCTTATTTCAAAAATTAACTTTATTAGTTTTACCATACTAGCTGTCGGAATGAATCAGATTCCGATTAACACAGTAAATCCTCCAGCTGTGTTGGGAGGTGTGAAGAACGTGTTTCCAATCCTCCCTTATTTCATAAACTATCTTTATCAGTTTTACCATATTAGCTGTTGGAATGCAACATATGCCGATCAGCACAGTAAATGCTCAAGTTTTGTTGTTGGAGCGGACGTGTTTCCAATCCTTCCTTATTTCAAAAATTAACTTTATTAGTTTTACCATATTAGCTGTCGGAATGCAACATATGCCGATCAACACAGTAAATGCTCAAGTTTTGTTGGGAGGTTGGAGCGGACGTGTTTCCAATCCTTCGTTATTTCAAAAATTAACTTTATTAGTTTTACCATATTAGCTGTCGGAATGCAACTCCAGTTTTGTTGGGAGGTGGGAAACGTCGTGTTTCCAATCCTTCCTTATTTCAAAAATTAACTTTATTAGTTTTACCATATTAGCTGTTGGAATGCAACATATGCCGATCAACACAGTAAATGCTCAAGTTTTGTTGGGAGGTTGGAGCGGACGTGTTTCCAATCCTTCCTTATTTCAAAAATTAACTTTATTAGTTTTACCATATTAGCTGTCGGAATGCAACTCCAGTTTTGTTGGGAGGTGGGAAACGTCGTGTTTCCAATCCTTCCTTATTTCAAAAATTAACTTTATTAGTTTTACCATATTTGCTGTTGGAATGCAACATATGCCGATCAACACAGTAAATGCTCAAGTTTTGTTGGGAGGTGTGAAGAACGTGTTTCCAATCCTCCCTTATTTTATAAACTAACTTTATCACTTTTACCATATTAGCTGTTGGAATGCAACATATGCCGATCAACACAGTAAATGCTCAAGTTTTGTTGGGAGGTTGGAGCGGACGTGTTTCCAATCCTCCCTTATTTCATAAACTAACTTTATCAGTTTTACCATATTAGCTGTTGGAATGCAACATATGCCGATCAACACAGTAAATGCTCAAGTTTTGTTGGGAGGTTGGAGCGGACGTGTTTCCAATCCTTCCTTATTTCAAAAATTAACTTTATTAGTTTTACCATATTAGCTGTCGGAATGCAACTCCAGTTTTGTTGGGAGGTGGGAAACGTCGTGTTTCCAATCCTTCCTTATTTCAAAAATTAACTTTATTAGTTTTACCATATTGGCTGTCGGAATGCAACAGATTCCGATCAACACAGTAACTGCTCCAGCTGTGTTTGGAGGTGGGAAAGGACGTGTTTCCAATCCTTCCTTATTTCAAAACTAACTGTATCAGTTTTTCCATATTAGTTGTGGGAATGCAACATATGCCGAGCAACACCGTAAATTCTCAAGTTTTGTTATGAGGTTGGAGCAGACGTGTTTCAAATCCTTCCTTATTTCAAAAACTAACTTTATCAGTTTTACCATATTAGCTGCCGGAATGCAAAATATTCCGATCAACACAGTGAATACTCCAGTTTTGTTGGGAGGTGGGAAAGGACGTGTTTCCAATCCTTCCTTATTTGAAAAATTAATGTTATTAGTTTTACCATATTAGCTGTTGAAATGCAACTCCAGTTTTGTTGGGAGGTGCGAAAGAACTTGTTTCGGATCCTTCCTTATTTCAAAAATTAATGTTATTAGTTTTACCATGTTAGCTGTTGAAATGCATCTCCAGTTTTGTTGGGAGGTGCGAAAGGACGTGTTTCCAAACCTCCCTTATTTTAAAAACTAACTTTATCAGTTTTACCATATTAGCTGTTGGAATGCAACAGATTCCGATCAGCACAGTGAATACTCCAGTTTTGTAGGGAAGTTGGAAAGGACGTGTTTCCAAACCTCCCTTATTTTAAAAACTAACTTTATCAGTTTTATCATATTAGCTGTGGGAATGCAACATATGCCGAGCAACACAGTAAATTCTCAAGTTTTGTTATGAGGTTGGAGCAGACGTGTTTCAAATCCTTCCTTATTTCAAAAACTAACTTTATCAGTTTTACCATATTAGCTGCCGGAATGCAAAATATTCCGATCAACACAGTGAATACTCCAGTTTTGTTGGGAGGTGGGAAAGGACGTGTTTCAAATCCTCCTTTATTTCAAAAACTAACTTTATTAGTTTTACCAGATTAGCTGCCGGAATGGAACAGATTCCGATCAACACAGTGAATACTCCAGTTTTGTTGGGAGGTGGGAAAGGACGTGTTTCCAATCCTTCCTTATTTCAAAACTAACTGTATCAGTTTTTCCATATTAGTTGTGGGAATGCAACATATGCCGAGCAACACCGTAAATTCTCAAGTTTTGTTATGAGGTTGGAGCAGACGTGTTTCAAATCCTCCTTTATTTCAAAAACTAACTTTATTAGTTTTACCAGATTAGCTGCCGGAATGGAATAGATTCCGATCAACACAGTGAATACTCCAGTTTTGTTGGGAGGTGGGAAAGGACGTGTTTCCAATCCTTCCTTATTTCAAAACTAACTGTATCAGTTTTTCCATATTAGTTGTGGGAATGCAACATATGCCGAGCAACACCGTAAATTCTCAAGTTTTGTTATGAGGTTGGAGCAGACGTGTTTCAAATCCTTCCTTATTTCAAAAACTAACTTTATCAGTTTTACCATATTAGCTGCCGGAATGCAAAATATTCCGATCAACACAGTGAATACTCCAGTTTTGTTGGGAGGTGGGAAAGGACGTGTTTCAAATCCTCCTTTATTTCAAAAACTAACTTTATTAGTTTTACCAGATTAGCTGCCGGAATGGAACAGATTCCGATCAACACAGTGAATACTCCAGTTTTGTTGGGAGGTGGGAAAGGACGTGTTTCCAATCCTTCCTTATTTCAAAACTAACTGTATCAGTTTTTCCATATTAGTTGTGGGAATGCAACATATGCCGAGCAACACAGTAAATGCTTAAGTTTTGTTATGGGGTTGGAGCAGACGTGTTTCAAATCCTTCCTTATTTCAAAAACTAACTTTATCAGTTTTACCATATTAGCTGTGGGAATGCAACATATGCCGAGCAACACAGTAAATGCTCAAGTTTTGTTGGGAGGTGGGAAAGGACGTGTTTCCAATCCTTCCTTATTTCAAAAACTAACTGTATTAGTTTTACCATATTAGCTGTGGGAATGCACCATATGCCGAGCAACACAGTAAATGCTCAAGTTTTGTTAGGAGGTTGGAGCGGACGTGTTTCCAATCCTTCCTTATTTCAAAAATTAACTTTTTTAGTTTTACCATATTAGCTGTCGGAATGCAACTCCAGTTTTATTGGGAGGTGGGAAAGGACGTGTTTCCAATCCTTCCTTATTTCAAAAACTAACTGTATCAGTTTTACCATATTAGCTGTGGGAATGCAACTCCAGTTTTGTTGGGAAGTTGGAAAGGACGTGTTTCCAAACCTCCCTTATTTTAAAAACTAACTTTATCAGTTTTACCATATTAGCTGTTGGAATGCAACAGATTCCGATCAGCACAGTGAATACTCCAGTTTTGTTGGGAAGTTGGAAAGGACGTGTTTCCAAACCTCCCTTATTTTAAAAACTAACTTTATCAGTTTTATCATATTAGCTGTGGGAATGCAACATATGCCGAGCAACACAGTAAATGCTCAAGTTTTGTTGGGAGGTGGGAAAGGACGTGTTTCCAATCCTTCCTTATTTCAAAAACTAACTGTATTAGTTTTACCATATTAGCTGTGGGAATGCAACATATGCCGAGCAACACAGTAAATGCTCAAGTTTTGTTGGGAGGTTGGAGCGGACGTGTTTCCAATCCTCTTTATTTAAAAAACTAACTTTATTAGTTTTACCATATTAGCTGTCGGAATGCAACTCCAGTTTTGTTGGGAAGTTGGAAAGGACGTGCTTTCAAACCTCCCTTATTTGAAAAACTAACTTTATCAGTTTTACCATATTAGCTGTTGGAATGCAATAGATTCCGATCAGCACAGTGAATACTCCAGTTTTGTTGGGAAGTTGGAAAGGACGTGTTTCCAAACCTCCCTTATTTTAAAAACTAACTTTATCAGTTTTACCATATAAGCTGTTGGAATGCAACAGATTCCGATCAACACAGTAAATGCTCCAGCTGTGTTAGGAGGTAGGAAAGACGTGTTTCAAATCCTCCCTTAATTTTAAAATTAACTTTATTAGTTTTACCATATTAGCTGTCGGAATGCAACTCCAGTTTTGTTGGGAAGTTTGAAAGGACGTGTTTCCAAACCTCCCTTATTTTAAAAACTAACTTTATCAGTTTTACCATATTAGCTGTTGGAATGCAACAGATTCCGATCAGCACAGTGAATACTCCAGTTTTGTTGGGAAGTTGGAAAGGACGTGTTTCCAAACCTCCCTTATTTTAAAAACTAACTTTATCAGTTTTACCATATAAGCTGTTGGAATGCAACAGATTCCGATCAACACAGTAAATGCTCCAGCTGTGTTAGGAGGTAGGAAAGACGTGTTTCAAATCCTCCCTTAATTTTAAAATTAACTTTATTAGTTTTACCATATTAGCTGTCGGAATGCAACTCCAGTTTTGTTGGGAAGTTTGAAAGGACGTGTTTCCAAACCTCCCTTATTTTAAAAACTAACTTTATCAGTTTTACCATATTAGCTGTTGGGGTGCAATAGATTCCGATCAGCACAGTGAATACTCCAGTTTTGTTGGGAGGTGGGAAAGGACGTGTTTCCAATCCTTCCTTATTTCAAAAACTAACTGTATCAGTTTTACCATATTAGCTGTGGGAACGAACATATGCCGAGCAACACAGTAAATGCTCAAGTTTTGTTGGGAGGTTGGAGCGGACGTGTTTCCAATCCTCTTTATTTAAAAAACTAACTTTATTAGTTTTACCATATTAGCTGTCGCAATGCAACTCCAGTTTTGTTGGGAAGTTGGAAAGGACGTGCTTTCAAACCTCCCTTATTTGAAAAACTAACTTTATCAGTGTTACCATATTAGCTGTTGGAATGCAATAGATTCCGATCAGCACAGTGAATACTCCAGTTTTGTTGGGAAGTTGGAAAGGACGTGTTTCCAAACCTCCCTTATTTTAAAAACTAACTTTATCAGTTTTACCATATTAGCTGTTGGAATGCAACAGATTCCGATCAGCACAGTGAATACTCCAGTTTTGTTGGGAAGTTGGAAAGGACGTGTTTCCAAACCTCCCTTATTTTAAAAACTAACTTTATCAGTTTTACCATATTAGCTGTTGGAATGCAACAGATTCCGATCAGCACAGTGAATACTCCAGTTTTGTTGGGAAGTTGGAAAGGACGTGTTTCCAAACCTCCCTTATTTTAAAAACTAACTTTATCAGTTTTACCATATTAGCTGTTGGAATGCAACAGATTCCGATCAGCACAGTGAATACTCCAGTTTTGTTGGGAAGTTGGAAAGGACGTGTTTCCAAACCTCCCTTATTTTAAAAACTAACTTTATCAGTTTTATCATATTAGCTGTTGGAATGCAACAGATTCCGATCAACACAGTAAATGCTCCAGCTGTGTTAGGAGGTAGGAAAGACGTGTTTCAAATCCTCCCTTAATTTTAAAATTAACTTTATTAGTTTTACCATATTAGCTGTCGGAATGCAACTCCAGTTTTGTTGGGAAGTTGGAAAGGACGTGCTTTCAAACCTCCCTTATTTTAAAAACTAACTTTATCAGTTTTACCATATTAGCTGTTGGGGTGCAACAGATTCCGATCAGCACAGTGAATACTCCAGTTTTGTTGGGAAGTTGGAAAGGACGTGTTTCCAAACCTCCCTTATTTTAAAAACTAACTTTATCAGTTTTACCATATTAGCTGTTGGAATGCAACAGATTCCGATCAGCACAGTGAATACTCCAGTTTTGTTGGGAAGTTGGAAAGGACGTGTTTCCAAACCTCCCTTATTTTAAAAACTAACTTTATCAGTTTTACCATATTAGCTGTTGGATTGCAACAGATTCCGATCAGCACAGTGAATACTCCAGTTTTGTTGGGAAGTTGGAAAGGACGTGTTTCCAAACCTCCCTTATTTTAAAAACTAACTTTATCAGTTTTATCATATTAGCTGTTGGAATGCAACAGATTCCGATCAACACAGTAAATGCTCCAGCTGTGTTAGGAGGTAGGAAAGACGTGTTTCAAATCCTCCCTTAATTTTAAAATTAACTTTATTAGTTTTACCATATTAGCTGTCGGAATGCAACTCCAGTTTTGTTGGGAAGTTTGAAAGGACGTGTTTCCAAACCTCCCTTATTTTAAAAACTAACTTTATCAGTTTTACCATATTAGCTGTTGGGGTGCAATAGATTCCGATCAGCACAGTGAATACTCCAGTTTTGTTGGGAGGTGGGAAAGGACGTGTTTCCAATCCTTCCTTATTTCAAAAACTAACTGTATCAGTTTTACCATATTAGCTGTGGGAATGCAACATATGCCGAGCAACACAGTAAATGCTCAAGTTTTGTTGGGAGGTTGGAGCGGACGTGTTTCCAATCCTCTTTATTTAAAAAACTAACTTTATTAGTTTTACCATATTAGCTGTCGGAATGCAACTCCAGTTTTGTTGGGAAGTTGGAAAGGACGTGCTTTCAAACCTCCCTTATTTGAAAAACTAACTTTATCAGTTTTACCATATTAGCTGTTGGAATGCAATAGATTCCGATCAGCACAGTGAATACTCCAGTTTTGTTGGGAAGTTGGAAAGGACGTGTTTCCAAACCTCCCTTATTTTAAAAACTAACTTTATCAGTTTTACCATATAAGCTGTTGGAATGCAACAGATTCCGATCAACACAGTAAATGCTCCAGCTGTGTTAGGAGGTGGGAAAGACGTGTTTCAAATCCTCCTTTATTTTTAAAATTAACTTTATTAGTTTTACCATATTAGTTGTCGGAATGCAACTCCAGTTTTGTTGGGAAGTTGGAAAGGACGTGTTTCCAAACCTCCCTTATTTTAAAAACTAACTTTATCAGTTTTACCATACTAGCTGTTGGAATGCAACAGATTCCGATCAGCACAGTGAATACTCCAGTTTTGTTGGGAGGTGGGAAAGGACGTGTTTCAAATCCTCCCTTATTTCAAAAATTAACTTTATTAGTTTTACCATATTAACTTTCGGAATGCAACATATTCCGATAAACACAGTAAATGCTCCAGATGTGTTGGTAGGTGGGAAAGAACGTGTTTCCAATCCTCCCTTATTTCAAAAACTAACTTTATCAGTTTTACCATATTAGCTGTGGGAATGCAACATATGCCGAGCAACACAGTAAATGCTCAAGTTTTGTTGGGAGGTTGGAGCGGACGTGTTTCCAATCCTCTTTATTTTAAAAACTAACTTTATTACTTTTACCATATTAGCTGTCTGAATGCAACTCCAGTTTTGTTGGGAAGTTGGAAAGGACGTGTTTCCAAACCTCCCTTATTTTAAAAACTAACTTTATCAGTTTTACCATATTAGCTGTTGGAATGCAACAGATTCCGATCAGCACAGTGAATACTCCAGTTTTGTTGGGAAGTTGGAAAGGACGTGTTTCCAAACCTCCCTTATTTTAAAAACTAACTTTATCAGTTTTACCATATAAGCTGTTGGAATGCAACAGATTCCGATCAACACAGTAAATGCTCCAGCTGTGTTAGGAGGTGGGAAAGACATGTTTCCAAACCTCCCTTATTTTAAAAACTAACTTTATCAGTTTTACCATATAAGCTGTTGGAATGCAACAGATTCCGATCAACACAGTAAATGCTCCAGCTGTGTTAGGAGGTGGGAAAGACGTGTTTCAAATCCTCCCTTATTTTTAAAATTAACTTTATTAGTTTTACCATATTAGCTGTCGGAATGCAACTCCAGTTTTGTTGGGAAGTTGGAAAGGACGTGTTTCCAAACCTCCCTTATTTTAAAAACTAACTTTATCAGTTTTACCATATTAGCTGTTGGAATGCAACAGATTCCGATCAACACAGTAAATGCTGCAGCTGTGTTACGAGGTGGGAAAGACGTGTTTCAAATCCTCCCTTATTTTTAAAATTAACTTTATTAGTTTTACCATATTAGCTGTCGGAATGCAACTCCAGTTTTGTTGGGAAGTTGGAAAGGACGTGTTTCCAAACCTCCCTTATTTTAAAAACTAACTTTATCAGTTTTACCATATTAGCTGTTGGAATGCAACAGATTCCGATCAGCACAGTGAATACTCCAGTTTTGTTGGGAGGTGGGAAAGGACGTGTTTCAAATCCTCTTTAGTTAAAAAAATAACTTTATTAGTTTTACCATATTAGCTGCCGGAATGAAACAGATTCCGATCAGCACAGTGAATACTCCAGTTTTGTTGGGAAGTTGGAAAGGACGTGTTTCCAAACCTCCCTTATTTTAAAAACTAACTTTATCAGTTTTACCATATAAGCTGTTGGAATGCAACAGATTCCGATCAACACAGTAAATGCTCCAGCTGTGTTAGGAGGTGGGAAAGACATGTTTCCAAACCTCCCTTATTTCAAAAATTACCTAAATTAGTTTTACCATATTAACTTTCGGAATGCAACATATTCCGATCAACACAGTAAATGCTCAAGTTTTGTTGGGAGGTTGGAGCGGACGTGTTTCCAATCCTCTTTAGTTAAAAAAATAACTTTATTAGTTTTACCATATTATTTGCCGGAACGCAACAGATTCCGATCAACACAGTGAATTCTCCAGTTTTGTTGGGAGGTTGAAGCGAACGTGTTTCCTATCTTCCCTTATTTCAAAAATTATCTTTATTAGTTTTGCCATATTAGCTGCCGGAACGCAACAGATTCCGATCAACACAGTAAATGCTCCAGCTGGGTTGGGAGGTGGGAAAGAACGCGTTTCCAATCCCCCTTATTTCAAAAACTAACTTTATCAGTTTTACCATATTAGCTGTTGGAATTCAACAGATTCCCATCATACAGTGGATACTCCAGTTTTGTTGGGAGGTGGGGAAGGACGCGTTTCAAATCCTCCCTTATTTCAAAAGTTAACTTTATTAGTTTTACCATATTAACTTTCGGAATGCAACATATTCCGAAAAACACGGTGAATGCTCCAAATTTTGTTAGGAGTAAATGCTCCAGCTGTGTTGGGAGGTGGGAAAGAACGTGTTTCCAATCCTCCCTTATTTCATAAACTAACTTTATCAGTGTTACCATATTAGCTGTTGGAATGCAACATATGCCGAGCAACACAGTAAATGCTCAAGTTTTGTTGGGAGGTTGGAGCGGACGTGTTTCCAATCCTTCCTTATTGCAAAAATTAACTTTATTAGTTTTACCATATTAGCTGTCGGAATGCAACTCCAGTTTTGTTGGGAGGTGGGAACGACGTGTTTCCAATCCTCCCTTATTTCAAAAACTAACTTTATCAGTTTTACCATATTAGCTGTCGGAATGCAACTCCAGCTGTGTTGGGAGGTGTGAAGAACGTGTTTCCAATCCTCCCTTATTTGAGCCGTTTATTTTGAAAGTGGCATAAGTCACTTTTTTTTTAAGTCGAGATATTTAAGGGTTTGCGTTTTAACACGTTTAAAAATATGGATGCTAACTTTCGAGAAGATTTACTTGTATTTGTTATCTAATGATATTGACATTTTTCTCAGTATAAATAATTTCGTATAAACATTAAAAAATCACCACTTTTCAACACGGTAAAGTGACTTAAGCCACTTTCAAAATAAATAGTTTAGATAAATGACTGACTTATATTAATTGTGTCCGACGTATTTTACTGAAGTGATGTTTTGAAAGGGCAGTGATTTACTAAAATTGTTGAATAAATTACATATATAATAATAATTCATACCATCAACATATTTAATATAAGGGTTTGATTTAAGTATTTTTTATTTTAATATTCATAAAAAACAAAAATAATTAGTTCATTTTGAAACATAATGTAAGTATAAGTAATTTATATGAAAATACATCAGTTCAATTTAATTTTCGTCATCAATAGGAGTGATTAAGTCCTCGGAAATCGTGTTTTGTTTCAAATTTTTAAAATAACTGTGGTATATTGGGGGTATATAATTAAGCAAGTCCATCATGTCTTTATATTTTGCTGAAGAAACAGGACGAGATCCAAAGTATAACGGATCCATCTCTATTTGTGAATAACGCCTAGGTCTTCCTCTTTTTGGTGACAAATCCAAAGATAAAAATTCATCTTTTTCATCTAAAGTTAGTTTATAAAACATTTTATAGGGAATATCATGGTAAAATCGTATCCATTGAATTTTTAGCCAATTCACTTTGTTTTGGTCTGTATTTACTTTTCTTTTTGAAACAGATTTTTCCAATGATTGTGTTGAAATGAAATCTTTTTCCGCCATGTTGTGTACTGTGAAGGATTTTTTTCGGCAGGCGGCTATAACGCTATAGTAATCATTTGGAATGTATAAAACATTTGTTTTTTTCAAGGCCGTTTCCATTACACCAAAGTCACGATCATTTGGTAAGTATGAATGGCCCGAAATTAAAAATTTGTGATCCAGAATTTCAATATCGTTTTCTGAAGACTGAACAATTTTCATCCAAGTTAAGGCCAGTTTTATGTTACGATTTTGTCCTGTACATGAGTCACTATATGCAATAACATGCTTTTGAGTTGTGACATTCTTTAGATGTTTTATACAACACGAAGCAACTTCCTGAGAACCTCTTGATGCTATGGGTTCATCCCAAAGATACATGTCGATATTATTGTTATGAAAATTATGGAATCCCAAATTTAAAACGTACATATTCCTTTTTTAATACGATATGGAAGTCGTAAGTTTGGGAAAAGGCAATGCTTTTTGAAAGTCAAATGAAAATCCAAAATATTCATCTGGATTTTCAGCTGTTTTTTCTGATCTTCTTGTAGACACTTTCTGGCCATTTCTGCCGATAGCAATAACAACTCAAAAACCTCTTTTTGTGGTTTGAGTTGTTTGCAGATGATTCCAACCAATCATAAAAGTTCAATGCTAAGTAGTGCAAAGTGAATGCACAAAGTGACATTCTTGAAGTGACATTTCTTTCACACTAAGCCCCGTAATTAATTTCCTGAGTACAACGACTTACGCCACTTTCAAAATAAACATGTTTGTTATACCGTTAATTACCAATACTTCTCTCGAAGAAATCTCAATAGTTCTCAACTTATTGAGTGCAAATTTTTTAAAAATGAAAAGATGCCGTTCAATTGTATTTAGTGTTGCCATTAACTCGATTTTTTTGAAAAAGTGACTTATGCCACTTTCAAAATAAACGGCTCATTTCATAAACTAACTTTATCAGTTTTACCATATTAGCTGTTGGAATGCAACATATGCCGATCAACACAGTAAATGCTCAAGTTTTGTTGGGAGGTTGGAGCGGACGTGTTTCCAATCCTTCCTTATTGCAAAAATTAACTTTATTAGTTTTACCATATTAGCTGTCGGAATGCAACTCCAGTTTTGTTGGGAGGTGGGAAAGACGTGTTTCAAATCCTGCCTTATTTTGAAAATTAACTTTATTAGTTTTACCATATTGGCTGTCGGAATGCAACAGATTCCGATCAACACAGTAACTGCCCCAGCTGTGTTGGGAGGTGGAGCGGACGTGTTTCCAATCCTTCCTTATTTCAAAAATTAACTTTTTTAGTTTTACCATATTAGCTGTCGGGATGCAACATATTCCGATCAACACAGTAAAGGCTTAAGTTTTGTTAGGAGGTTGGAGCGGACGTGTTTCCAATCCTCTTTATTTAAAAAACTAACTTTATTACTTTTACCATATTAGCTGTCGGAATGCAACTCCAGTTTTGTTGGGAAGTTGGAAAGGACGTGTTTCCAAACCTCCCTTATTTTAAAAACTAACTTTATCAGTTTTACCATATTAGCTGTTGGAATGCAACATATGCCGAGCAACACAGTAAATGCTCAAGTTTTGTTGGGAGGTTGGAGCGGACGTGTTTCCAATCCTCTTTATTTAAAAAACTAACTTTATTACTTCTACCATATTAGCTGTCGGAATGCAACTCCAGTTTTGTTGGGAAGTTGGAAAGGACGTGTTTCCAAACCTCCCTTATTTTAAAAACCAATCCTTCCTTATTTCGAAAACTAACTGTATCAGTTTTACCATATTAGCTGTGGGAATGCAACATATGCCGAGCAACACAGTAAATGCTCAAGTTTTGTTGGGAGGTTGGAGCGGACGTGTTTCCAATCCTCTTTATTTAAAAAACTAACTTTATTAGTTTTACCATATTAGCTGTCGGAATGCAACTCCAGTTTTGTTGGGAAGTTGGAAAGGACTTGCTTTCAAACCTCCCTTACTTTAAAAACTAACTTTATCAGTTTTACCATATTAGCTGTTTGAATGCAACAGATTCCGATCAGCACAGTGAATACTCCAGTTTTGTTGGGAAGTTGGAAAGGACGTGCTTTCAAACCTCCCTTATTTTAAAAACTAACTTTATCAGTTTTACCATATTAGCTGTTGGAATGCAACAGATTCCGATCAGCACAGTGAATACTCCAGTTTTGTTGGGAAGTTGGAAAGGACGTGTTTCCAAACCTCCCTTATTTTAAAAACTAACTTTATCAGTTTTACCATATTAGCTGTTGGAATGCAACAGATTCCGATCAACACAGTAAATGCTCCAGCTGTGTTAGGAGGTGGGAAAGACGTGTTTCAAATCCTGCCTTATTTTTAAAATTAACTTTATTAGTTTTACCATATTAGCTGTCGGAATGCAACTCCAGTTTTGTTGGGAAGTTGGAAAGGACGTGTTTCCAAACCTCCCTTATTTTAAAAACTAACTTTATCAGTTTTACCATATTAGCTGTTGGAATGCAACAGATTCCGATCAGCACAGTGAATACTCCAGTTTTGTTGGGAAGTTGGAAAGGACGTGTTTCCAAACCTCCCTTATTTTAAAAACTAACTTTATCAGTTTTACCATATTAGCTGTTGGAATGCAACAGATTCCGATCAACACAGTAAATGCTCCAGCTGTGTTAGGAGGTGGGAAAGACGTGTTTCAAATCCTGCCTTATTTTTAAAATTAACTTTATTAGTTTTACCATATTAGCTGTCGGAATGCAACACCAGTTTTGTTGGGAAGTTGGAAAGGACGTGTTTCCAAACCTCCCTTATTTTAAAAACTAACTTTATCAGTTTTACCATATTAGCTGTTGGAATGCAACAGATTCCGATCAGCACAGTGAATACTCCAGTTTTGTTGGGAGGTGGGAAAGGACGTGTTTCAAATCCTCCCTTATTTCAAAAATTACCTAAATTAGTTTTACCATATTAACTTTCGGAATGCAACATATTCCGATCAACACAGTAAATGCTCAAGTTTTGTTGGGAGGTTGGAGCGGACGTGTTTCCAATCCTCTTTATTTAAAAAACTAACTTTATTAGTTTTACCATATTAGCTGTCGGAATGCAACTCCAGTTTTGTTGGGAAGTTGGAAAGGACGTGTTTCCAAACCTCCCTTATTTTAAAAACTAACTTTATCAGTTTTACCATATTAGCTGTTGGAATGCAACAGATTCCGATCAGCACAGTGAATACTCCAGTTTTGTTGGGAGGTGGGAAAGGACGTGTTTCCAATCCTTCCTTATTTCAAAAACTAACTGTATCAGTTTTACCATATTAGCTGTGGGAATGCAACATATGCCGAGCAACACAGTAAATGCTCAAGTTTTGTTGGGAGGTTGGAGCGGACGTGTTTCCAATCCTCTTTATTTAAAAAACTAACTTTATTAGTTTTACCATATTAGCTGTCGGAATGCAACTCCAGTTTTGTTGGGAAGTTGGAAAGGACGTGCTTTCAAACCTCCCTTATTTTAAAAACTAACTTTATCAGTTTTACCATATTAGCTGTTGGAATGCAACAGATTCCGATCAGCACAGTGAATACTCCAGTTTTGTTGGGAAGTTGGAAAGGACGTGTTTCCAAACCTCCCTTATTTTAAAAACTAACTTTATCAGTTTTACCATATTAGCTGTTGGAATGCAACAGATTCCGATCAACACAGTAAATGCTCCAGCTGTGTTAGGAGGTGGGAAAGACGTGTTTCAAATCCTCCCTTATTTTTAAAATTAACTTTATTAGTTTTACCATATTAGCTGTCGGAATGCAACTCCAGTTTTGTTGGGAAGTTGGAAAGGACGTGTTTCCAAACCTCCCTTATTTTAAAAACTAACTTTATCAGTTTTACCATATTGGCTGTTGGAATGCAACAGATTCCGATCAGCACAGTGAATACTCCAGTTTTGTTGGGAGGTGGGAAAGGACGTGTTTCAAATCCTCCCTTATTTCAAAAATTACCTAAATTAGTTTTACCATATTAACTTTCGGAATGTAACATATTCCGATCAACACAGTAAATGCTCAAGTTTTGTTGGGAGGTTGGAGCGGACGTGTTTCTAATCCTCTTTATTTAAAAAACTAACTTTATTAGTTTTACCATATTAGCTGTCGGAATGCAACTCCAGTTTTGTTGGGAAGTTGGAAAGGACGTGCTTTCAAACCTCCCTTATTTTAAAAACTAACTTTATCATTTTTACCATATTAGCTGTTGGAATGCAACAGATTCCGATCAGCACAGTGAATACTCCAGTTTTGTTGGGAAGTTGGAAAGGACGTGTTTCCAAACCTCCCTTATTTTAAAAACTAACTTTATCAGTTTTACCATATTAGCTGTTGGAATGCAACAGATTCCGATCAACACAGTAAATGCTCCAGCTGTGTTAGGAGGTGGGAAAGACGTGTTTCCAATCCTCCCTTATTTCAAAAACTAACTTTATCAGTTTTACCATATTAGCTGTGGGAATGCAACATATGCCGAGCAACACAGTAAATGCTCAAGTTTTGTTGGGAGGTTGGAGCGGACGTGTTTCCAATCCTCTTTATTTAAAAAACTAACTTTATTACTTTTACCATATTAGCTGTCGGAATGCAACTCCAGTTTTGTTGGGAAGTTGGAAAGGACGTGTTTCCAAACCTCCCTTATTTTAAAAACTAACTTTATCAGTTTTACCATATTAGCTGTTGGAATGCAACAGATTCCGATCAGCACAGTGAATACTCAAGTTTTGTTGGGAAGTTGGAAAGGACGTGTTTCCAAACCTCCCTTATTTTAAAAACTAACTTTATCAGTTTTACCATATTAGCTGTTGGAATGCAACAGATTCCGATCAGCACAGTGAATACTCCAGTTTTGTTGGGAAGTCGGAAAGGACGTGTTTCCAAACCTCCCTTATTTTAAAAACTAATGTTATTAGTTTTACCATATTAGCTGTTGAAATGCAACTCCAGTTTTGTTGGGAGGTGCGAAAGGACGTGTTTCCGAAACTTCCTTATTTCAAAAATTAACTTTATTAGTTTTACCATATTAGCTGTCGGAATGAAACAGATTCCGATCAACACAGTGAATACTCCAGTTTTGTTGGGAGGTGCGAAAGGACGTGTTTCGGATCCTTCCTTATTTCAAAAATTAATGTTATTAGTTTTACCATATTAGCTGTTGAAATGCATCTCCAGTTTTGTTGGGAAGTTGGAAAGGACGTGTTTCCAAACCTCCCTTATTTTAAAAACTAACTTTATCAGTTTTACCATATTAGCTGTTGGAATGCAACAGATTCCGATCAGCACAGTGAATACTCCAGTTTTGTTGGGAAGTCGGAAAGGACGTGTTTCCAAACCTCCCTTATTTTAAAAACTAATGTTATTAGTTTTACCATATTAGCTGTTGAAATGCAACTCCAGTTTTGTTGGGAGGTGCGAAAGGACGTGTTTCCGAAACTTCCTTATTTCAAAAATTAACTTTATTAGTTTTACCATATTAGCTGTCGGAATGAAACAGATTCCGATCAACACAGTGAATACTCCAGTTTTGTTGGGAGGTGCGAAAGGACGTGTTTCGGATCCTTCCTTATTTCAAAAATTAATGTTATTAGTTTTACCATATTAGCTGTTGAAATGCATCTCCAGTTTTGTTGGGAAGTTGGAAAGGACGTGCTTTCAAACCTCCCTTATTTTAAAAACTAACTTTATCAGTTTTACCATATTAGCTGTTGGAATGCAACAGATTCCGATCAGCACAGTGAATACTCCAGTTTTGTTGGGAAGTTGGAAAGGACGTGTTTCCAAACCTCCCTTATTTTAAAAACTAACTTTATCAGTTTTACCATATTAGCTGTTGGAATGCAACAGATTCCGATCAACACAGTAAATGCTCCAGCTGTGTTAGGAGGTGGGAAAGAAGTGTTTCAAATCCTGCCTTATTTTTAAAATTAACTTTATTAGTTTTACCATATTAGCTGTCGGAATGCAACTCCAGTTTTGTTGGAAAGTTGGAAAGGACGTGCTTCCAAAATTCCCCTATTTTAAAAACTAACTTTATCAGTTTTACCATATTAGCTGTTGGAATGCAACAGATTCCGATCAGCACAGTGAATACTCCAGTTTTGTTGGGAGGTGGGAAAGGACGTGTTTCCAATCCTTCCTTATTTCAAAAACTAACTGTATCAGTTTTACCATATTAGCTGTGGGAATGCAACATATGCCGAGCAACACAGTAAATGCTCAAGTTTTGTTGGGAGGTTGGAGCGGACGTGTTTCCAATCCTCTTTATTTAAAAAACTAACTTTATTAGTTTTACCATATTAGCTGTCGGAATGCAACTCCAGTTTTGTTGGGAAGTTGGAAAGGACGTGCTTTCAAACCTCCCTTATTTTAAAAACTAACTTTATCAGTTTTACCATATTAGCTGTTGGTATGCAACAGATTCCGATCAGCACAGTGAATACTCCAGTTTTGTTGGGAAGTCGGAAAGGACGTGTTTCCAAACCTCCCTTATTTTAAAAACTAACTTTATCAGTTTTACCATATTAGCTGTGGGAATGTCACATATGCCGAGCAACACAGTAAATGCTCAAGTTTTGTTGGGAGGTTGGAGCGGACGTGTTTCCAATCCTCTTTATTTAAAAAACTAACTTTATTAGTTTTATCATATTAGCTGTCGGAATGCAACTCCAGTTTTGTTGGGAAGTTGGAAAGGACGTGCTTTCAAACCTCCCTTATTTTAAAAACTAACTTTATCAGTTTTACCATATTAGCTGTTGGAATGCAACAGATTCCGATCAGCACAGTGAATACTCCAGTTTTGTTGGGAGGTGGGAAAGGACGTGTTTCCAATCCTTCCTTATTTCAAAAACTAACTGTATCAGTTTTACCATATTAGCTGTGGGAATGCAACATATGCCGAGCAACACAGTAAATGCTCAAGTTTTGTTGGGAGGTTGGAGCGGACGTGTTTCCAATCCTCTTTATTTAAAAAACTAACTTTATTAGTTTTACCATATTAGCTTTCGGAATGCAACTCCAGTTTTGTTGGGAAGTTGGAAAGGACGTGTTTCCAAACCTCCCTTATTTTAAAAACTAACTTTATCAGTTTTACCATATTAGCTGTTGGAATGCAACAGATTCCGATCAGCACAGTGAATACTCCAGTTTTGTTGGGAGGTGGGAAAGGACGTGTTTCCAATCCTTCCTTATTTCAAAAACTAACTGTATCAGTTTTACCATATTAGCTGTGGGAATATCACATATGCCGAGCAACACAGTAAATGCTCAAGTTTTGTTGGGAGGTTGGAGCGGACGTGTTTCCAATCCTCTTTATTTAAAAAACTAACTTTATTAGTTTTATCATATTAGCTGTCGGAATGCAACTCCAGTTTTGTTGGGAAGTTGGAAAGGACGTGTTTTCAAACCTCCCTTAGTTTAAAAACTAACTTTATCAGTTTTACCATATTAGCTGTTGGAATGCAACAGATTCCGATCAGCACAGTGAATACTCCAGTTTTGTTGGGAAGTTGGAAAGGACGTGTTTCCAAACCTCCCTTATTTTAAAAACTAACTTTATCAGTTTTACCATATTAGCTGTTGGAATGCAACAGATTCCGATCCACACAGTAACTGCTCCAGCTGTGTTAGGAGGTGGGAAAGACGTGTTTCAAATCCTCCCTTATTTTTAAAATTAACTTTATTAGTTTTGCCATATTAGCTGTCGGAATGCAACTCCAGTTTTGTTGGGAAGTTGGAAAGGACGTGTTTCCAAACCTCCCTTATTTTAAAAACTAACTTTATCAGTTTTACCATATTAGCTGTTGGAATGCAACATATTCCGATAAACACAGTGAATACTCCAGTTTTGTTGGGAGGTGGGAAAGGACGTGTTTCAAATCCTCCCTTATTTCAAAAATTACCTAAATTAGTTTTACCATATTAACTTTCGGAATGCAACATATTCCGATCAACACAGTAAATGCTCAAGTTTTGTTGGGAGGTTGGAGCGGACGTGTTTCCAATCCTCTTTAGTTAAAAAAATAACTTTATTAGTTTTACCATATTAGCTGCCGGAATGAAACAGATTCCGATCAACACAGTGAATACTCCAGTTTTGTTGGGAGGTGGGAAAGGACGTGTTTCCAATCCTCCCTTATTTCAAAAATTAACTTTATTAGTTTTACCATATTAACTTTCGGAATGCAACATATTCCGATAAACACAGTAAATGCTCCAGATGTGTTGGTAGGTGGGAAAGAACGTGTTTCCAATCCTCCCTTATTTCAAAAACTAACTTTATCAGTTTTACCATATTAGCTGCCGGAACGCAACAGATTCCGATCAACACAGTGAATTCTCCAGTTTTGTTGGGAGGTTGAAGCGAACGTGTTTCCTATCTTCCCTTATTTCAAAAATTATCGTTATTAGTTTTGCCATATTAGCTGCCGGAACGCAACAGATTCCGATCAACACAGTAAATGCTCCAGCTGGGTTGGGAGGTGGGAAAGAACGTGTTTCCAATCCCCCTTATTTCAAAAACTAACTTTATCAGTTTTACCATATTAGCTGTTGGAATGCAACAGATTCCCATCAACACAGTGGATACTCCAGTTTTGTTGGGAGGTGGGGAAGGACGCGTTTCAAATCCTCCCTTATTTCAAAAGTTAACTTTATTAGTTTTACCATATTAACTTTCGGAATGCAACATATTCCGAAAAACACGGTGAATGCTCCAAATTTTGTTAGGAGGTTGAAGCGAACGTGTTTAATATCTTCCCTTATTTCAAAAATTATCTTTATTAGTTTTACCATATTAGCTGCCGGAATGCAACACATTCCGATCAACACAGTAAATGCTCCAGCTGTGTTGGGAGGTGGGAAAGAACGTGTTTCCATTCCTCCCTTATTTGAAAAATTAATGTTATTAGTTTTACCATATTAGCTGTTGAAATGCAACTCCAGTTTTGTTGGGAGGTGCGAAAGGACGTGTTTCGGATCCTTCCTTATTTCAAAAATTAATGTTATTAGTTTTACCATATTAGCTGTTGAAATGCATCTCCAGTTTTGTTGGGAAGTTGGAAAGGACGTGCTTTCAAACCTCCCTTATTTTAAAAACTAACTTTATCAGTTTTACCATATTAGCTGTTGGAATGCAACAGATTCCGATCAGCACAGTGAATACTCCAGTTTTGTTGGGAAGTTGGAAAGGACGTGTTTCCAATCCTCTTTATTTAAAAAACTAACTTTATTAGTTTTACCATATTAGCTGTCGGAATGCAACTCCAGTTTTGTTCGGAAGTTGGAAAGGACGTGCTTTCAAACCTCCCTTATTTTAAAAACTAACTTTATCAGTTTTACCATATTAGCTGTTGGAATGCAACAGATTCCGATCAACACAGTAAATGCTCCAGCTGTGTTAGGAGGTGGGAAAGACGTGTTTCAAATCCTGCCTTATTTTTAAAATTAACTTTATTAGTTTTACCATATTAGCTGTCGGAATGCAACTCCAGTTTTGTTGGAAAGTTGGAAAGGACGTGCTTCTAAAATTCCCCTATTTTAAAAACTAACTTTATCAGTTTTACCATATTAGCTGTTGGAATGCAACAGATTCCGATCAGCACAGTGAATACTCCAGTTTTGTTGGGAGGTGGGAAAGGACGTGTTTCAAATCCTCCCTTATTTCAAAAATTACCTAAATAAGTTTTACCATATTAACTTTCGGAATGCAACATATTCCGATCAACACAGTAAATGCTCAAGTTTTGTTGGGAGGTTGGAGCGGACGTGTTTCCAATCCTCTTTATTTAAAAAACTAACTTTATTAGTTTTACCATATTAGCTGTCGGAATGCAACTCCAGTTTTGTTCGGAAGTTGGAAAGGACGTGCTTTCAAACCTCCCTTATTTTTAAAACTAACTTTATCAGTTTTACCATATTAGCTGTTGGAATGCAACAGATTCCGATCAGCACAGTAAATGCTCAAGTTTTGTTGGGAGGTTGGAGCGGACGTGTTTCCAATCCTCTTTATTTCAAAAACTAACTGTATCAGTTTTACCATATTAGCTGTGGGAATGCAACATATGCCGAGCAACACAGTAAATGCTCAAGTTTTGTTGGGAGGTTGGAGCGGACGTGTTTCCAATCCTCTTTATTTAAAAAACTAACTTTATTAGTTTTACCATATTAGCTGTCGGAATGCAACTCCAGTTTTGTTCGGAAGTTGGAAAGGACGTGCTTTCAAACCTCCCTTATTTTTAAAACTAACTTTATCAGTTTTACCATATTAGCTGTTGGAATGCAACAGATTCCGATCAGCACAGTGAATACTCCAGTTTTGTTGGGAAGTCGGAAAGGACGTGTTTCCAAACCTCCCTTATTTTAAAAACTAACTTTATCAGTTTTACCATATTAGCTGTTGGAATGCAACAGATTCCGATCAGCACAGTGAATACTCCAGTTTTGTTGGGAAGTTGGAAAGGACGTGTTTCCAAACCTCCCTTATTTTAAAAACTAACTTTATCAGTTTTACCATATTAGCTGTTGGAATGCAAGAGATTCCGATCAACACAGTAAATGCTCCAGCTGTGTTAGGAGGTGGGAAAGACGTGTTTCAAATCCTCCCTTAATTTTAAAATTAACTTTATTAGTTTTACCATATTAACTTTCGGAATGCAACATATTCCGATCAACACAGTAAATGCTCAAGTTTTGTTGGGAGGTTGGAGCGGACGTGTTTCCAATCCTCTTTAGTTAAAAAACGAACTTTATTACTTTTACCATATTAGCTGTCGGAATGCAACTCCAGTTTTGTTGGGAAGTTGGAAAGGGCGTGTTTCCAAACCTCCCTTATTTTAAAAACTAACTTTATAAGTTTTACCATATTAGCTGTTGGAATGCAACAGATTCCGATCAGCACAGTGAATACTCCAGTTTTGTTGGGAAGTTGGAAAGGACGTGTTTCCAAACCTCCCTTATTTTAAAAACTAACTTTATCAGTTTTACCATATTAGCTGTTGGAATGCAACAGATTCCGATCAACACAGTAAATGCTCCAGCTGTGTTAGGAGGTGGGAAAGACGTGTTTCAAATCCTCCCTTAATTTTAAAATTAACTTTATTAGTTTTACCATATTAGCTGTCGGAATGCAACTCCAGTTTTGTTGGGAAGTTGGAAAGGACGTGTTTCCAAACCTCCCTTATTTTAAAAACCAACTTTATCAGTTTTACCATATTAGCTGTTGGAATGCAACAGATTCCGATCAACACAGTAAATGCTCCAGCTGTGTTAGGAGGTGGGAAAGACGTGTTTCAAATCCTCCCTTAATTTTAAAATTAACTTTATTAGTTTTACCATATTAGCTGTCGGAATGCAACTCCAGTTTTGTTGGGAAGTTGGAAAGGACGTGTTTCCAAACCTCCCTTATTTTAAAAACTAACTTTATCAGTTTTACCATATTAGCTGTTGGAATGCAACAGATTCCGATCAACACAGTAAATGCTCCAGCTGTGTTAGGAGGTGGGAAAGACGTGTTTCAAATCCTCCCTTAATTTTAAAATTAACTTTATTAGTTTTACCATATTATCTGTCGGAATGCAACTCCAGTTTTGTTGGGAAGTTGGAAAGGACGTGTTTCCAAACCTCCCTTATTTTAAAAACTAGCTTTATAAGTTTTACCATATTAGCTGTTGGAATGCAACAGATTCCGATCAACACAGTAAATGCTCCAGCTGTGTTAGGAGGTGGGAAAGACGTGTTTCAAATCCTGCCTTATTTTTAAAATTAACTTTATTAGTTTTACCATATTAGCTGTCGGAATGCAACTCCAGTTTTGTTGGGAAGTTGGAAAGGACGTGCTTCCAAAATTCCCCTATTTTAAAAACTAACTGTATCAGTTTTACCATATTAGCTGTGGGAATGCAACATATGCCGAGCAACACAGTAAATGCTCAAGTTTTGTTGGGAGGTTGGAGCGGACGTGTTTCCAATCCTCTTTATTTAAAAAACTAACTTTATTAGTTTTACCATATTAGCTGTCGGAATGCAACTCCAGTTTTGTTGGGAAGTTGGAAAGGACGTGCTTTCAAACCTCCCTTATTTTAAAAACTAACTTTATCAGTTTTACCATATTAGCTGTTGGAATGCAACAGATTCCGATCAGCACAGTGAATACTCCAGTTTTGTTGGGAAGTTGGAAAGGACGTGTTTCCAAACCTCCCTTATTTTAAAAACTAACTTCATCAGTTTTACCATATTAGCTGTTGGAATGCAACAGATTCCGATCAGCACAGTGAATACTCCAGTTTTGTTGGGAAGTTGGAAAGGACGTGTTTCCAAACCTCCCTTATTTTAAAAACTAACTTTATCAGTTTTACCATATTAGCTGTTGGAATGCAACAGATTCCGATCAACACAGTAAATGCTCCAGCTGTGTTAGGAGGTGGGAAAGACGTGTTTCAAATCCTCCCTTAATTTTAAAATTAACTTTATTAGTTTTACCATATTAACTTTCGGAATGCAACATATTCCGATCAACACAGTAAATGCTCAAGTTTTGTTGGGAGGTTGGAGCGGACGTGTTTCCAATCCTCTTTAGTTAAAAAACGAACTTTATTACTTTTACCATATTAGCTGTTGGAATGCAACTCCAGTTTTGTTGGGAAGTTGGAAAGGGCGTGTTTCCAAACCTCCCTTATTTTAAAAACTAACTTTATAAGTTTTACCATATTAGCTGTTGGAATGCAACAGATTCCGATCAGCACAGTGAATACTCCAGTTTTGTTGGGAAGTTGGAAAGGACGTGTTTCCAAACCTCCCTTATTTTAAAAACTAACTTTATCAGTTTTACCATATTAGCTGTTGGAATGCAACAGATTCCGATCAACACAGTAAATGCTCCAGCTGTGTTAGGAGGTGGGAAAGACGTGTTTCAAATCCTCCCTTAATTTTAAAATTAACTTTATTAGTTTTACCATATTAGCTGTCGGAATGCAACTCCAGTTTTGTTGGGAAGTTGGAAAGGACGTGTTTCCAAACCTCCCTTATTTTAAAAACCAACTTTATCAGTTTTACCATATTAGCTGTTGGAATGCAACAGATTCCGATCAGCACAGTGAATACTCCAGTTTTGTTGGGAGGTGGGAAAGGACGTGTTTCCAATCCTTCCTTATTTCAAAAACTAACTGTATCAGTTTTACCATATTAGCTGTGGGAATGCAACATATGCCGAGCAACACAGTAAATGCTCAAGTTTTGTTGGGAGGTTGGAGCGGACGTGTTTCCAATCCTCTTTATTTAAAAAACTAACTTTATTAGTTTTACCATATTAGCTGTCGGAATGCAACTCCAGTTTTGTTGGGAAGTTGGAAAGGACGTGTTTCCAAACCTCCCTTATTTTAAAAACTAATTTTATCAGTTTTACCATATTAGCTGTTGGAATGCAACAGATTCCGATCAGCACAGTGAATACTCCAGTTTTGTTGGGAGGTGGGAAAGGACGTGTTTCAAATCCTCCCTTATTTCAAAAATTACCTAAATAAGTTTTACCATATTAACTTTCGGAATGCAACATATTCCGATCAACACAGTAAATGCTCAAGTTTTGTTGGGAGGTTGGAGCGGACGTGTTTCCAATCCTCTTTAGTTAAAAAAATAACTTTATTAGTTTTACCATATTAGCTGCCGGAATGAAACAGATTCCGATCAACACAGTAAATGCTCAAGTTTTGTTGGGAGGTTGGAGTGGACGTGTTTCTAATCCTCTTTATTTAAAAAACTAACTTTATTAGTTTTACCATATTAGCTGTCGGAATGCAACTCCAGTTTTGTTGGGAAGTTGGAAAGGACGTGTTTCCAAACCTCCCTTATTTTAAAAACTAACTTTATCAGTTTTACCATATTAGCTGCCGGAATGAAACAGATTCCGATCAACACAGTAAATGCTCAAGTTTTGTTGGGAGGTTGGAGCGGACGTGTTTCTAATCCTCTTTAGTTAAAAAATAACTTTATTAGTTTTACCATATTAGCTGCCGGAATGAAACAGATTCCGATCAACACAGTAAATGCTCAAGTTTTGTTGGGAGGTTGGAGCGGACGTGTTTCTAATCCTCTTTAGTTAAAAAATAACTTTATTAGTTTTACCATATTAGCTGCCGGAATGCAACAGATTCCGATCAACACAGTAAATGCTCCAGCTGTGTTAGGAGGTGGGAAAGACGTGTTTCAAATCCTCCCTTAATTTTAAAATTAACTTTATTAGTTTTACCATATTAGCTGTCGGAATGCAACTCCAGTTTTGTTGGGAAGTTGGAAAGGACGTGTTTCCAAACCTCCCTTATTTTAAAAACCAACTTTATCAGTTTTACCATATTAGCTGTTGGAATGCAACAGATTCCGATCAACACAGTAAATGCTCCAGCTGTGTTAGGAGGTGGGAAAGACGTGTTTCAAATCCTCCCTTAATTTTAAAATTAACTTTATTAGTTTTACCATATTAGCTGTCGGAATGCAACTCCAGTTTTGTTGGGAAGTTGGAAAGGACGTGTTTCCAAACCTCCCTTATTTTAAAAACTAACTTTATCAGTTTTACCATATTAGCTGTTGGAATGCAACAGATTCCGATCAACACAGTAAATGCTCCAGCTGTGTTAGGAGGTGGGAAAGACGTGTTTCAAATCCTCCCTTAATTTTAAAATTAACTTTATTAGTTTTACCATATTAGCTGTCGGAATGCAACTCCAGTTTTGTTGGGAAGTTGGAAAGGACGTGTTTCCAAACCTCCCTTATTTTAAAAACTAGCTTTATAAGTTTTACCATATTAGCTGTTGGAATGCAACAGATTCCGATCAACACAGTAAATGCTCCAGCTGTGTTAGGAGGTGGGAAAGACGTGTTTCAAATCCTGCCTTATTTTTAAAATTAACTTTATTAGTTTTACCATATTAGCTGTCGGAATGCAACTCCAGTTTTGTTGGAAAGTTGGAAAGGACGTGCTTCCAAAATTCCCCTATTTTAAAAACTAACTGTATCAGTTTTACCATATTAGCTGTGGGAATGCAACATATGCCGAGCAACACAGTAAATGCTCAAGTTTTGTTGGGAGGTTGGAGCGGACGTGTTTCCAATCCTCTTTATTTAAAAAACTAACTTTATTAGTTTTACCATATTAGCTGTCGGAATGCAACTCCAGTTTTGTTGGGAAGTTGGAAAGGACGTGCTTTCAAACCTCCCTTATTTTAAAAACTAACTTTATCAGTTTTACCATATTAGCTGTTGGAATGCAACAGATTCCGATCAGCACAGTGAATACTCCAGTTTTGTTGGGAAGTTGGAAAGGACGTGTTTCCAAACCTCCCTTATTTTAAAAACTAACTTCATCAGTTTTACCATATTAGCTGTTGGAATGCAACAGATTCCGATCAGCACAGTGAATACTCCAGTTTTGTTGGGAAGTTGGAAAGGACGTGTTTCCAAACCTCCCTTATTTTAAAAACTAACTTTATCAGTTTTACCATATTAGCTGTTGGAATGCAACAGATTCCGATCAACACAGTAAATGCTCCAGCTGTGTTAGGAGGTGGGAAAGACGTGTTTCAAATCCTCCCTTAATTTTAAAATTAACTTTATTAGTTTTACCATATTAACTTTCGGAATGCAAAATATTCCGATCAACACAGTAAATGCTCAAGTTTTGTTGGGAGGTTGGAGCGGACGTGTTTCCAATCCTCTTTAGTTAAAAAACGAACTTTATTACTTTTACCATATTAGCTGTTGGAATGCAACTCCAGTTTTGTTGGGAAGTTGGAAAGGGCGTGTTTCCAAACCTCCCTTATTTTAAAAACTAACTTTATAAGTTTTACCATATTAGCTGTTGGAATGCAACAGATTCCGATCAGCACAGTGAATACTCCAGTTTTGTTGGGAAGTTGGAAAGGACGTGTTTCCAAACCTCCCTTATTTTAAAAACTAACTTTATCAGTTTTACCATATTAGCTGTTGGAATGCAACAGATTCCGATCAACACAGTAAATGCTCCAGCTGTGTTAGGAGGTGGGAAAGACGTGTTTCAAATCCTCCCTTAATTTTAAAATTAACTTTATTAGTTTTACCATATTAGCTGTCGGAATGCAACTCCAGTTTTGTTGGGAAGTTGGAAAGGACGTGTTTCCAAACCTCCCTTATTTTAAAAACCAACTTTATCAGTTTTACCATATTAGCTGTTGGAATGCAACAGATTCCGATCAGCACAGTGAATACTCCAGTTTTGTTGGGAGGTGGGAAAGGACGTGTTTCCAATCCTTCCTTATTTCAAAAACTAACTGTATCAGTTTTACCATATTAGCTGTGGGAATGCAACATATGCCGAGCAACACAGTAAATGCTCAAGTTTTGTTGGGAGGTTGGAGCGGACGTGTTTCCAATCCTCTTTATTTAAAAAACTAACTTTATTAGTTTTACCATATTAGCTGTCGGAATGCAACTCCAGTTTTGTTGGGAAGTTGGAAAGGACGTGTTTCCAAACCTCCCTTATTTTAAAAACTAATTTTATCAGTTTTACCATATTAGCTGTTGGAATGCAACAGATTCCGATCAGCACAGTGAATACTCCAGTTTTGTTGGGAGGTGGGAAAGGACGTGTTTCAAATCCTCCCTTATTTCAAAAATTACCTAAATAAGTTTTACCATATTAACTTTCGGAATGCAACATATTCCGATTAACACAGTAAATGCTCAAGTTTTGTTGGGAGGTTGGAGCGGACGTGTTTCCAATCCTCTTTAGTTAAAAAAATAACTTTATTAGTTTTACCATATTAGCTGCCGGAATGAAACAGATTCCGATCAACACAGTAAATGCTCAAGTTTTGTTGGGAGGTTGGAGCGGACGTGTTTCTAATCCTCTTTATTTAAAAAACTAACTTTATTAGTTTTACCATATTAGCTGTCGGAATGCAACTCCAGTTTTGTTGGGAAGTTGGAAAGGACGTGTTTCCAAACCTCCCTTATTTTAAAAACTAACTTTATCAGTTTTACCATATTAGCTGCCGGAATGAAACAGATTCCGATCAACACAGTAAATGCTCAAGTTTTGTTGGGAGGTTGGAGCGGACGTGTTTCTAATCCTCTTTAGTTAAAAAATAACTTTATTAGTTTTACCATATTAGCTGCCGGAATGAAACAGATTCCGATCAACACAGTAAATGCTCAAGTTTTGTTGGGAGGTTGGAGCGGACGTGTTTCTAATCGTCTTTATTTTAAAAACTAACTTTATCAGTTTTACCATATTAGCTGTTGGAATGCAACAGATTCCGATCAGCACAGTGAATACTCCAGTTTTGTTGGGAAGTTGGAAAGGACGTGTTTCCAAACCTCCCTTATTTTAAAAACTAACTTTATCAGTTTTACCATATTAGCTGTTGGAATGCAACAGATTCCGATCAACACAGTAAATGCTCCAGCTGTGTTAGGAGGTGGGAAAGACGTGTTTCCAATCCTCTTTAGTTAAAAAAATAACTTTATTAGTTTTACCATATTAGCTGCCGGAATGAAACAGATTCCGATCAACACAGTAAATGCTCAAGTTTTGTTGGGAGGTTGGAGCGGACGTGTTTCTAATCGTCTTTATTTTAAAAACTAACTTTATCAGTTTTACCATATTAGCTGTTGGAATGCAACAGATTCCGATCAGCACAGTGAATACTCCAGTTTTGTTGGGAAGTTGGAAAGGACGTGTTTCCAAACCTCCCTTATTTTAAAAACTAACTTTATCAGTTTTACCATATTAGCTGTTGGAATGCAACAGATTCCGATCAACACAGTAAATGCTCCAGCTGTGTTAGGAGGTGGGAAAGACGTGTTTCCAATCCTCTCTTATTTCATAAACTAACTTTATCAGTTTTACCATATTAGCTGTGGGAATGCAACATATGCCGAGCAACACAGTAAATGCTCAAGTTTTGTTGGGAGGTTGGAGCGGACGTGTTTCTAATCCTCTTTATTTAAAAAACTAACTTTATTAGTTTTACCATATTAGCTGTCGGAATGCAACTCCAGTTTTGTTGGGAAGTTGGAAAGGACGTGTTTCCAAACCTCCCTTATTTTAAAAACTAACTTTATCAGTTTTACCATATTAGCTGCCGGAATGAAACAGATTCCGATCAACACAGTAAATGCTCAAGTTTTGTTGGGAGGTTGGAGCGGACGTGTTTCTAATCCTCTTTAGTTAAAAAATAACTTTATTAGTTTTACCATATTAGCTGCCGGAATGAAACAGATTCCGATCAACACAGTAAATGCTCAAGTTTTGTTGGGAGGTTGGAGCGGACGTGTTTCTAATCGTCTTTATTTTAAAAACTAACTTTATCAGTTTTACCATATTAGCTGTTGGAATGCAACAGATTCCGATCAGCACAGTGAATACTCCAGTTTTGTTGGGAAGTTGGAAAGGACGTGTTTCCAAACCTCCCTTATTTTAAAAACTAACTTTATCAGTTTTACCATATTAGCTGTTGGAATGCAACAGATTCCGATCAACACAGTAAATGCTCCAGCTGTGTTAGGAGGTGGGAAAGACGTGTTTCCAATCCTCTTTAGTTAAAAAAATAACTTTATTAGTTTTACCATATTAGCTGCCGGAATGAAACAGATTCCGATCAACACAGTAAATGCTCAAGTTTTGTTGGGAGGTTGGAGCGGACGTGTTTCTAATCCTCTTTATTTAAAAAACTAACTTTATTAGTTTTACCATATTAGCTGTCGGAATGCAACTCCAGTTTTGTTGGGAAGTTGGAAAGGACGTGTTTCCAAACCTCCCTTATTTTAAAAACTAACTTTATCAGTTTTACCATATTAGCTGCCGGAATGAAACAGATTCCGATCAACACAGTAAATGCTCAAGTTTTGTTGGGAGGTTGGAGCGGACGTGTTTCCAATCCTCTTTATTTAAAAAACTAACTTTATTACTTTTACCATATTAGCTGTCGGAATGCAACTCCAGTTTTGTTGGGAAGTTGGTAAGGACGTGTTTCCAAACCTCCCTTATTTTAAAAACTAACTTTATCAGTTTTACCATATTAGCTGTTGGAATGCAACAGATTCCGATCAACACAGTAAATGCTCCAGCTGTGTTAGGAGGTGGGAAAGACGTGTTTCCAATCCTCTCTTATTTCATAAACTAACTTTATCAGTTTTACCATATTAGCTGTGGGAATGCAACATATGCCGAGCAACACAGTAAATGCTCAAGTTTTGTTGGGAGGTTGGAGCGGACGTGTTTCTAATCCTCTTTATTTAAAAAACTAACTTTATTAGTTTTACCATATTAGCTGTCGGAATGCAACTCCAGTTTTGTTGGGAAGTTGGAAAGGACGTGTTTCCAAACCTCCCTTATTTTAAAAACTAACTTTATCAGTTTTACCATATTAGCTGCCGGAATGAAACAGATTCCGATCAACACAGTAAATGCTCAAGTTTTGTTGGGAGGTTGGAGCGGACGTGTTTCTAATCCTCTTTAGTTAAAAAATAACTTTATTAGTTTTACCATATTAGCTGCCGGAATGAAACAGATTCCGATCAACACAGTAAATGCTCAAGTTTTGTTGGGAGGTTGGAGCGGACGTGTTTCTAATCGTCTTTATTTTAAAAACTAACTTTATCAGTTTTACCATATTAGCTGTTGGAATGCAACAGATTCCGATCAGCACAGTGAATACTCCAGTTTTGTTGGGAAGTTGGAAAGGACGTGTTTCCAAACCTCCCTTATTTTAAAAACTAACTTTATCAGTTTTACCATATTAGCTGTTGGAATGCAACAGATTCCGATCAACACAGTAAATGCTCCAGCTGTGTTAGGAGGTGGGAAAGACGTGTTTCCAATCCTCTTTAGTTAAAAAAATAACTTTATTAGTTTTACCATATTAGCTGCCGGAATGAAACAGATTCCGATCAACACAGTAAATGCTCAAGTTTTGTTGGGAGGTTGGAGCGGACGTGTTTCTAATCCTCTTTATTTAAAAAACTAACTTTATTAGTTTTACCATATTAGCTGTCGGAATGCAACTCCAGTTTTGTTGGGAAGTTGGAAAGGACGTGTTTCCAAACCTCCCTTATTTTAAAAACTAACTTTATCAGTTTTACCATATTAGCTGCCGGAATGAAACAGATTCCGATCAACACAGTAAATGCTCAAGTTTTGTTGGGAGGTTGGAGCGGACGTGTTTCCAATCCTCTTTATTTAAAAAACTAACTTTATTACTTTTACCATATTAGCTGTCGGAATGCAACTCCAGTTTTGTTGGGAAGTTGGTAAGGACGTGTTTCCAAACCTCCCTTATTTTAAAAACTAACTTTATCAGTTTTACCATATTAGCTGTTGGAATGCAACAGATTCCGATCAGCACAGTGAATACTCAAGTTTTGTTGGGAAGTTGGAAAGGACGTGTTTCCAAACCTCCCTTATTTTAAAAACTTACTTTATCAGTTTTACCATTTTAGCTGTTGGAATGCAACAGATTCCGATCAGCACAGTGAATACTCCAGTTTTGTTGGGAGGTGGGAAAGGACGTGTTTCAAATCCTCCCTTATTTCAAAAATTACCTAAATTAGTTTTACCATATTAACTTTCGGAATGCAACATATTCCGATCAACACAGTAAATGCTCAAGTTTTGTTGGGAGGTTGGAGCGGACGTGTTTCCAATCCTCTTTAGTTAAAAAAATAACTTTATTAGTTTTACCATATTAGCTGTTGGAATGCAACAGATTCCGATCAACACAGTAAATGCTCCAGCTGTGTTAGGAGGTGGGAAAGACGTGTTTCAAATCCTCCCTTAATTTTAAAATTAACTTTATTAGTTTTACCATATTAGCTGTCGGAATGCAACTCCAGTTTTGTTGGGAAGTTGGAAAGGACGTGTTTCCAAACCTCCCTTATTTTAAAAACCAACTGTATCAGTTTTACCATATTAGCTGTTGGAATGCAACAGATTCCGATCAGCATAGTGAATACTCCAGTTTTGTTGGGAAGTTGGAAAGGACGTGTTTCCAAACCTCCCTTATTTTAAAAACTAACTTTATCAGTTTTACCATATTAGCTGTTGGAATGCAACAGATTCCGATCAGCACAGTGAATACTCCAGTTTTGTTGGGAAGTTGGAAAGGACGTGTTTCCAAACCTCCCTTATTTTAAAAACTAACTTTATCAGTTTTACCATATTAGCTGTTGGAATGCAACAGATTCCGATCAACACAGTAAATGCTCCAGCTGTGTTAGGAGGTGGGAAAGACGTGTTTCAAATCCTCCCTTAATTTTAAAATTAACTTTATTAGTTTTACCATATTAGCTGTCGGAATGCAACTCCAGTTTTGTTGGGAAGTTGGAAAGGACGTGTTTCCAAACCTCCCTTATTTTAAAAACCAACTTTATCAGTTTTACCATATTAGCTGTTGGAATGCAACAGATTCCGATCAGCACAGTGAATACTCCAGTTTTGTTGGGAAGTTGGAAAGGACGTGTTTCCAAACCTCCCTTATTTTAAAAACTAACTTTATCAGTTTTACCATATTAGCTGTTGGAATGCAACAGATTCCGATCAGCACAGTGAATACTCCAGTTTTGTTGGGAAGTTGGAAAGGACGTGTTTCCAAACCTCCCTTATTTTAAAAACTAACTTTATCAGTTTTACCATATTAGCTGTTGGAATGCAACAGATTCCGATCAACACAGTAAATGCTCCAGCTGTGTTGGGAGGTGGGAAGAACGTGTTTGCAATCCTCCCTTATTTCAAAAACTAACTTCATCAGTTTTACCATATTAGCTGTGGGAATGCAACATATGCCGATCAACACAGTAAATGCTGAAGTTTTGTTGGGAGGTTGGAGCGGACGTGTTTCCAATCCTTCCTTATTTCAAAAATTAACTTTATTAGTTTTACCATATTAGTTGTCGGAATGCAACAGATTCCGATCAACACAGTAAATGCTCCAGCTGTGTTGGGAGGTGGGAAGAACGTGTTTCCAATCCTCCCTTATTTCAAAAACTAACTGTATCAGTTTTACCATATTAACTGTCGGAATGCAACTCCAGTTTTATTGGGAGGTGGGAAAGGACGTGTTTCCAATCCTACCTTATTTCAAAAACTAACTGTATCAGTTTTACCATATTAGCTGTTGGAATGCAACAGATTCCGATCAACACAGTGAAAATTCAAGTTTTGTTGGGAGGTTGGAGCGGACGTGTTTCCAATCCTTCCTTATTTCATAAATTAACCTTATTAGTTTTACCATATTAGCTGTCGGAATGCAACTCCAGTTTTGTTGGGAAGTTGGAAAGGACGTGTTTCCAAACCTCCCTTATTTCAAAAACTAACTTTATCAGTTTTACCATATTAGCTGTTGGAATGCAACAGATTCCGATCAACACAGTGAATACTCCAGTTTTGTTGGGAGGTGGGAAAGGACGTGTTTCAAATCCTCCCTTATTTCAAAAATGAGCTTTATTAGTTTTACTATATTAGCTGTCGGAATGAAACTCCAGTTTTGTTGGGAAGTTGGAAAGGACGTGTTTTCTATCTTCCTTTATTTCTAAAATTAACTTTATTAGTTTTACCATATTAGCTGTCGGAATGCAACATATTCCGATCAACACAGTAAATGCTGCAGCTGTGTTGGGAGGTGGGAAAGAACGTGTTTCCAATCCTACCTTATTTCAAAAACTAACTGTATCAGTTTTACCATGTTAGCTGTGGGAATGCAACATATGCCGATCAACACAGTAAATGCTCAAGTTTTGTTGGGAGGTTGGAGCGGACGTGTTTCCAATCCTTCCTTATTTCAAAAATTAACTTTATTAGTTTTACCATATTAGTTGTCGGAATGCAACAGATTCCGATCAACACAGTAAATGCTCCAGCTGTATTGGGAGGTGGGAAGAACGTGTTTGCAATCCTCCCTTATTTCAAAAACTAACTTTATCAGTTTTACCATATTAGCTGTTGGAATGCAACATATGCCGATCAACACAGTAAATGCTCAAGTTTTGTTTCGAGGTTGGAGCGGACGTGGTTCCAATCCTTCCTTATTTCAAAAATTAACTTTATTAGTTTTACCATATTAGCTGTGGGAATGTAACAGATTCCGATCAACACAGTAAATGCTCCAGCTGTGTTGGGAGGTGGGAAAGGACGTGTTTCCAATCCTCCCTTATTTCAAAAACTAACTGTATCAGTTTTACCATATTAGCTGTCGGAACGTAACAGATTCCGATCAACACAGTAAATGCTCCAGCTGTGTTAGGAGGTGGGAAAGACGTGTTTCAAATCCTCCCTTAATTTTAAAATTAATTTTATTAGTTTTACCATATTAGCTGTCGGAATGCAACTCCAGTTTTGTTGGGAAGTTGGAAAGGACGTGTTTCCAAACCTCCCTTATTTTAAAAACTAACTTTATCAGTTTTACCATATTAGCTGTTGGAATGCAACAGATTCCGATCAACACAGTAAATGCTCCAGCTGTGTTGGGAGGTGGGAAGAACGTGTTTGCAATCCTCCCTTATTTCAAAAACTAACTTCATCAGTTTTGCCATATTAGCTGTGGGAATGCAACATATGCCGATCAACACAGTAAATGCTGAAGTTTTGTTGGGAGGTTGGAGCGGACGTGTTTCCAATCCTTCCTTATTTCATAAATTAACCTTATTAGTTTTACCATATTAGCTGTCGGAATGCAACTCCAGTTTTGTTGGGAAGTTGGAAAGGACGTGTTTCCAAACCTCCCTTATTTCAAAAACTAACTTTATCAGTTTTACCATATTAGCTGTTGGAATGCAACAGATTCCGATCAACACAGTGAATACTCCAGTTTTGTTGGGAGGTGGGAAAGGACGTGTTTCAAATCCTCCCTTATTTCAAAAATGAGCTTTATTAGTTTTACTATATTAGCTGTCGGAATGAAACTCCAGTTTTGTTTGGAAGTTGGAAAGGACGTGTTTTCTATCTTCCTTTATTTCTAAAATTAACTTTATTAGTTTTACCATATAAGCTGTCGGAATGCAACATATTCCGATCAACACAGTAAATGCTGCAGCTGTGTTGGGAGGTGGGAAAGAACGTGTTTCCAATCCTACCTTATTTCAAAAACTAACTGTATCAGTTTTACCATGTTAGCTGTGGGAATGCAACATATGCCGATCAACACAGTAAATGCTCAAGTTTTGTTGGGAGGTTGGAGCGGACGTGTTTCCAATCCTTCCTTATTTCAAAAATTAACTTTATTAGTTTTACCATATTAGTTGTCGGAATGCAACAGATTCCGATCAACACAGTAAATGCTCCAGCTGTATTGGGAGGTGGGAAGAACGTGTTTGCAATCCTCCCTTATTTCAAAAACTAACTTTATCAGTTTTACCATATTAGCTGTTGGAATGCAACATATGCCGATCAACACAGTAAATGCTCAAGTTTTGTTTCGAGGTTGGAGCGGACGTGGTTCCAATCCTTCCTTATTTCAAAAATTAACTTTATTAGTTTTACCATATTAGCTGTGGGAATGTAACAGATTCCGATCAACACAGTAAATGCTCCAGCTGTGTTGGGAGGTGGGAAAGGACGTGTTTCCAATCCTCCCTTATTTCAAAAACTAACTGTATCAGTTTTACCATATTAGCTGTCGGAACGTAACAGATTCCGATCAACACAGTAAATGCTCCAGCTGTGTTAGGAGGTGGGAAAGACGTGTTTCAAATCCTCCCTTAATTTTAAAATTAACTTTATTAGTTTTACCATATTAGCTGTCGGAATGCAACTCCAGTTTTGTTGGGAAGTTGGAAAGGACGTGTTTCCAAACCTCCCTTATTTTAAAAACTAACTTTATCAGTTTTACCATATTAGCTGTTGGAATGCAACAGATTCCGATCAACACAGTAAATGCTCCAGCTGTGTTGGGAGGTGGGAAGAACGTGTTTGCAATCCTCCCTTATTTCAAAAACTAACTTCATCAGTTTTACCATATTAGCTGTGGGAATGCAACATATGCCGATCAACACAGTAAATGCTGAAGTTTTGTTGGGAGGTTGGAGCGGACGTGTTTCCAATCCTTCCTTATTTCAAAAATTAACTTTATTAGTTTTACCATATTAGTTGTCGGAATGCAACAGATTCCGATCAACACAGTAAATGCTCCAGCTGTGTTGGGAGGTGGGAAGAACGTGTTTGCAATCCTCCCTTATTTCAAAAACTAACTGTATCAGTTTTACCATATTAACTGTCGGAATGCAACTCCAGTTTTATTGGGAGGTGGGAAAGGACGTGTTTCCAATCCTACCTTATTTCAAAAACTAACTGTATCAGTTTTACCATATTAGCTGTTGGAATGCAACAGATTCCGATCAACACAGTGAAAATTCAAGTTTTGTTGGGAGGTTGGAGCGGACGTGTTTCCAATCCTTCCTTATTTCATAAATTAACCTTATTAGTTTTACCATATTAGCTGTCGGAATGCAACTCCAGTTTTGTTGGGAAGTTGGAAAGGACGTGTTTTCTATCTTCCTTTATTTCTAAAATTAACTTTATTAGTTTTACCATATTAGCTGTCGGAATGCAACATATTCCGATCAACACAGTAAATGCTGCAGCGTGTTTCCAATCCTACCTTATTTCAAAAACTAACTGTATCAGTTTTACCATGTTAGCTGTGGGAATGCAACATGTGCCGATCAACACAGTAAATGCTCAAGTTTTGTTGGGAGGTTGGAGCGGACGTATTTCCAATCCTCCCTTATTTTTAAACTTAACTTTATTAGTTTTACCATATTAGCTGTCGGAACGTAACATATTCCGATCAACGAAGTAAATGCTCCAGCTGTGTTGGGAGGTGGGAAAGAACGTGTTTCCAATCCTACCTTATTTAAAAAACTAACTGTATCAGTTTTACCATGTTAGCTGTGGGAATGCAACATATGCCGATCAACACAGTAAATGCTCAAGTTTTGTTGGGAGGTTGGAGCGGACGTGTTTCCAATCCTTCCTTATTTCAAAAATTAACTTTATTAGTTTTACCATATTAGTTGTCGGAATGCAACAGATTCCGATCAACACAGTAAATGCTCCAGCTGTATTGGGAGGTGGGAAGAACGTGTTTGCAATCCTCCCTTATTTCAAAAACTAACTTTATCAGTTTTACCATATTAGCTGTTGGAATGCAACATATGCCGATCAACACAGTAAATGCTCAAGTTTTGTTTCGAGGTTGGAGCGGACGTGGTTCCAATCCTTCCTTATTTCAAAAATTAACTTTATTAGTTTTACCATATTAGCTGTGGGAATGTAACAGATTCCGATCAACACAGTAAATGCTCCAGCTGTGTTGGGAGGTGGGAAAGGACGTGTTTCCAATCCTCCCTTATTTCAAAAACTAACTGTATCAGTTTTACCATATTAGCTGTGGGAATGCAACATATGCCGATCAACACAGTAAATGCTCAAGTTTTGTTGGGAGGTTGGAGCGGACGTGTTTCCAATCCTTCCTTATTTCAAAAATTAACTTTATTAGTTTTACCATATTAGTTGTCGGAATGCAACAGATTCCGATCAACACAGTAAATGCTCCAGCTGTATTGGGAGGTGGGAAGAACGTGTTTGCAATCCTCCCTTATTTCAAAAACTAACTTTATCAGTTTTACCATATTAGCTGTTGGAATGCAACATATGCCGATCAACACAGTAAATGCTCAAGTTTTGTTTCGAGGTTGGAGCGGACGTGGTTCCAATCCTCCCTTATTTTTAAAATTAACTTTATTAGTTTTACCATATTAGCTGTCGGAATGCAACAGATTCCGATCAACACAGTAAATGCTCCATCTGTGTTGGGAGGTGGGAAAGGACGTGTTTCCAATCCTCCCTTATTTCAAAAACTAACTGTATCAGTTTTACCATATTAGCTGTGGGAATGCAACATATGCCGATCAACACAGTAAATGCTCAAGTTTTGTTGGGAGGTTGGAGCGGACGTGTTTCCAATCCTTCCTTATTTCAAAAATTAACTTTATTAGTTTTACCATATTAGCTGTCGGAATGCAACTCCAGTTTTTTTGGAAACTTGGAAAGGACGTGTTTTCTATCTTCCCTTATTTCTAAAATTACTTTAATAGTTTTACCATATTAGCTGTCGGAATGCAACATATTCCGATCAACACAGTAAATGCTCCAGCTGTGTTGGGAGGTGGGAAAGAACGTGTTTCCAATCCTACCTTATTTCAAAAACTAACTGTATCAGTTTTACCATATTAGCTGTGTGAATGCAACATATGCATCAACACAGTAAATGCTCAAGTTTTGTTGGGAGGTTGGCGCGGACGTGTTTCCAATCCTTCCTTATTTCAAAAATTAACTTTATTAGTTTTACCATATTAGTTGTCGGAATGCAACAGATTCCGATCAACACAGTAAATGCTCCAGCTGTGTTGGGAGGTGGGAAGAACGTGTTTGTAATCCTCCCTTATTTCAAAACTAACTGTATCAGTTTTACCATATTAGCTGTTGGAATGCAACATATGCCGATCAACACAGTAAATGCTCAAGTTTTGTTGGGAGGTTGGAGCGTACGTGTTTCCAATCCTTCCGTATTTCAAAAATTAACTTTATTAGTTTTACCATATTTGCTGTTGGAATGCAACATATGCCGATCAACACATTGAATACTCCAGTTTTGTTGGGAGGTGGGAAAGGACGTGCGTGAAATCCTCCCTTATTTAAAAAACTTACTTTATTAGTTTTACCATATTAGCTGTCGGAATGCAACAGATTCCAATTAACGCAGTAAATGCTCCAGCTGTGTTGGGAGGTGGGAAGCACGTGTTTGTAATCCTCCCTTATTTCAAAAACTAACTGTATCAGTTTTACCATATTAGCTGTGGGAATGCAACATATGCCGATCAACACAGTAAATGCTCAAGTTTTGTTGGGAGGTTGGAGCGGACGTGTTTCCAATCCTCCCTTATTTTTAAAATTAACTTTATTAGTTTTACAATATTAGCTGTCAGAATGTAACAGATTCCTATCAACACAGTAAATGCTCCAGCTGTGTTGGGAGGTGGGAAAGAACGTGTTTCCAATCCTACCTTATTTCAAAAACTAACTGTATCAGTTTTACCATATTAGCTGTGGGAATGCAACATATGCCGATCAACACAGTAAATGCTCAAGTTTTGTTGGGAGGTTGGAGCGGACCTGTTTCCAATCCTTTCTTATTTCAAAAATTAACTTTATTAGTTTTACCATATTAGCTGTCGGAATGCAACTCCAGTTTTGTTGGAAAGTTGGAACGACGTGGTTTCTATCTTCCCTTATATCTAAAATTACTTTAATAGTTTTACCATATTAGCTGTCGGAATGCAACATATTCCGATCAACACAGTAAATGCTCCAGCTGTGTTGGGAGGTGGGAAAGAACGTGTTTACAATCCTACCTTATTTCAAAAACTAACTGTATCTGTTTTACCATATTAGCTGTGTGAATGCAACATATGCCGATCAACACAGTAAATGCTCAAGTTTTGTTGGGAGGTTGGAGCGGACGTGTTTCCAATCCTTCCTTATTTCAAAAATTAACTTTATTAGTTTTACCATATTAGCTGTCGGAATGCAACTCTAGCTTTGTTGGGAGGTTGGACCGGACGTGTTTCCAGTCCTTCCTTATTTTTAAAATTAACTATATTAGTTTTACCATATTAGCTGACGGAATGTAACAGATTCCGATCAACACAGTAAATGCTCCAGCTGTGTTGGGAGGTGGGAAAGAACGTGTTTCCAATCCTTCCTTATTTCAAAAATGAGCTTTATTAGTTTTACCATATTAGCTGTCGGAATGAAACTCCAGTTTTGTTGGGAAGTTGGAAAGGACGTGTTTTCTATCTTCCTTTATTTCTAAAATTAACTTTATTAGTTTTACCATATTGGCTGTCGGAATGCAACATATTCCGATCAACACAGTAAATGTTCAAGTTTTGTTGGGAGGTTGGAGCGGACGTGTTTCCAATCCTCCCTTATTTTTAAAATTAACTTTATTAGTTTTACAATATTAGCTGTCAGAATGTAACAGATTCCTATCAACACAGTAAATGCTCCAGCTGTGTTGGGAGGTGGGAAAGAACGTGTTTCCAATCCTACCTTATTTCAAAAACTAACTGTATCAGTTTTACCATATTAGCTGTGGGAATGCAACATATGCCGATCAACACAGTAAATGCTCAAGTTTTGTTGGGAGGTTGGAGCGGACGTGTTTCCAATGCTTTCTTATTTCAAAAATTAACTTTAGTAGTTTTACCATATTAGCTGTCGGAATGCAACTCCAGTTTTGTTGGAAAGTTGGAAGGACGTGGTTTCTATCTTCCCTTATATCTAAAATTACTTTAATAGTTTTACCATATTAGCTGTCGGAATGCAACATATTCCGATCAACACAGTAAATGCTCCAGCTGTGTTGGGAGGTGGGAAAGAACGTGTTTGCAATCCTCCCTTATTTCAAAAACTAACTTTATCAGTTTTACCATGTTAGCTGTGGGAATGCAACATATGCCGATCAACACAGTAAATGCTCAAGTTTTGTTGGGAGGTTGGAGCGGACGTGTTTCCAATCCTTCCTTATTTCAAAAATTAACTTTATTAGTTTTACCATATTAGTTGTCGGAATGCAACAGATTCCGATCAACACAGTAAATGCTCCAGCTGTATTGGGAGGTGGGAAGAACGTGTTTGCAATCCTCCCTTATTTCAAAAACTAACTTTATCAGTTTTACCATGTTAGCTGTGGGAATGCAACATATGCCGATCAACACAGTAAATGCTCAAGTTTTGTTGGGAGGTTGGAGCGGACGTGTTTCCAATCCTTCCTTATTTCAAAAATTAACTTTATTAGTTTTACCATATTAGTTGTCGGAATGCAACAGATTCCGATCAACACAGTAAATGCTCCAGCTGTATTGGGAGGTGGGAAGAACGTGTTTGCAATCCTCCCTTATTTCAAAAACTAACTTTATCAGTTTTACCATATTAGCTGTTGGAATGCAACATATGCCGATCAACACAGTAAATGCTCAAGTTTTGTTTCGAGGTTGGAGCGGACGTGGTTCCAATCCTCCCTTATTTTTAAAATTAACTTTATTAGTTTTACCATATTAGCTGTCGGAATGCAACAGATTCCGATCAACACAGTAAATGCTCCATCTGTGTTGGGAGGTGGGAAAGGACGTGTTTCCAATCCTCCCTTATTTCAAAAACTAACTGTATCAGTTTTACCATATTAGCTGTGGGAATGCAACATATGCCGATCAACACAGTAAATGCTCAAGTTTTGTTGGGAGGTTGGAGCGGACGTGTTTCCAATCCTTCCTTATTTCAAAAATTAACTTTATTAGTTTTACCATATTAGCTGTCGGAATGCAACTCCAGTTTTTTTGGAAACTTGGAAAGGACGTGTTTTCTATCTTCCCTTATTTCTAAAATTACTTTAATAGTTTTACCATATTAGCTGTCGGAATGCAACATATTCCGATCAACACAGTAAATGCTCCAGCTGTGTTGGGAGGTGGGAAAGAACGTGTTTCCAATCCTACCTTATTTCAAAAACTAACTGTATCAGTTTTACCATATTAGCTGTGTGAATGCAACATATGCATCAACACAGTAAATGCTCAAGTTTTGTTGGGAGGTTGGCGCGGACGTGTTTCCAATCCTTCCTTATTTCAAAAATTAACTTTATTAGTTTTACCATATTAGTTGTCGGAATGCAACAGATTCCGATCAACACAGTAAATGCTCCAGCTGTGTTGGGAGGTGGGAAGAACGTGTTTGTAATCCTCCCTTATTTCAAAACTAACTGTATCAGTTTTACCATATTAGCTGTTGGAATGCAACATATGCCGATCAACACAGTAAATGCTCAAGTTTTGTTGGGAGGTTGGAGCGTACGTGTTTCCAATCCTTCCTTATTTCAAAAATTAACTTTATTAGTTTTACCATATTTGCTGTTGGAATGCAACATATGCCGATCAACACATTGAATACTCCAGTTTTGTTGGGAGGTGGGAAAGGACGTGCTTGAAATCCTCCCTTATTTAAAAAACTTACTTTATTAGTTTTACCATATTAGCTGTCGGAATGCAACAGATTCCAATTAACGCAGTAAATGCTCGAGCTGTGTTGGGAGGTGGGAAGCACGTGTTTGTAATCCTCCCTTATTTCAAAAACTAACTGTATCAGTTTTACCATATTAGCTGTGGGAATGCAACATATGCCGATCAACACAGTAAATGCTCAAGTTTTGTTGGGAGGTTGGAGCGGACGTGTTTCCAATCCTCCCTTATTTTTAAAATTAACTTTATTAGTTTTACAATATTAGCTGTCAGAATATAACAGATTCCTATCAACACAGTAAATGCTCCAGCTGTGTTGGGAGGTGGGAAAGAACGTGTTTCCAATCCTACCTTATTTCAAAAACTAACTGTATCAGTTTTACCATATTAGCTGTGGGAATGCAACATATGCCGATCAACACAGTAAATGCTCAAGTTTTGTTGGGAGGTTGGAGCGGACCTGTTTCCAATCCTTTCTTATTTCAAAAATTAACTTTATTAGTTTTACCATATTAGCTGTCGGAATGCAACTCCAGTTTTGTTGGAAAGTTGGAACGACGTGGTTTCTATCTTCCCTTATATCTAAAATTACTTTAATAGTTTTACCATATTAGCTGTCGGAATGCAACATATTCCGATCAACACAGTAAATGCTCCAGCTGTGTTGGGAGGTGGGAAAGAACGTGTTTACAATCCTACCTTATTTCAAAAACTAACTGTATCTGTTTTACCATATTAGCTGTGTGAATGCAACATATGCCGATCAACACAGTAAATGCTCAAGTTTTGTTGGGAGGTTGGAGCGGACGTGTTTCCAATCCTCCCTTATTTTTAAAATTAACTTTATTAGTTTTACAATATTAGCTGTCAGAATATAACAGATTCCGATCAACACAGTAAATGCTCCAGCTGTGTTGGGAGGTGGGAAAGAACGTGTTTCCAATCCTTCCTTATTTCAAAAATGAGCTTTATTAGTTTTACCATATTAGCTGTCGGAATGAAACTCCAGTTTTGTTGGGAAGTTGGAAAGGACGTGTTTTCTATCTTCCTTTATTTCTAAAATTAACTTTATTAGTTTTACCATATTGGCTGTCGGAATGCAACATATTCCGATCAACACAGTAAATGTTCAAGTTTTGTTGGGAGGTTGGAGCGGACGTGTTTCCAATGCTCCCTTATTTTTAAAATTAACTTTATTAGTTTTACAATATTAGCTGTCAGAATGTAACAGATTCCTATCAACACAGTAAATGCTCCAGCTGTGTTGGGAGGTGGGAAAGAACGTGTTTCCAATCCTACCTTATTTCAAAAACTAACTGTATCAGTTTTACCATATTAGCTGTGGGAATGCAACATATGCCGATCAACACAGTAAATGCTCAAGTTTTGTTGGGAGGTTGGAGCGGACGTGTTTCCAATCCTTTCTTATTTCAAAAATTAACTTTAGTAGTTTTACCATATTAGCTGTCGGAATGCAACTCCAATTTTGTTGGAAAGTTGGAAGGACGTGGTTTCTATCTTCCCTTATATCTAAAATTACTTTAATAGTTTTACCATATTAGCTGTCGGAATGCAACATATTCCGATCAACACAGTAAATGCTCCAGCTGTGTTGGGAGGTGGGAAAGAACGTGTTTATAATCCTACCTTATTTCAAAAACTAACTGTATCTGTTTTACCATATTAGCTGTGGGAATGCAACATATGCCGATCAACACAGTAAATGCTCAAGTTTTGTTGGGAGGTTGGAGCGGACGTGTTTCCAATCCTTCCTTATTTCAAAAATTAACTTTATTAGTTTTACCATATTACTTGTCGGAATGCAACAGATTCCTATCAACACAGTACATGCTGGAGCTGTGTTGGGAGGTGGGAAGAACGTGTTTGCAATCCTCCCTTATTTCAAAAACTAACTGTATCAGTTTTACCATATTAGCTGTGGGAATGCAACATATGCCGATCAACACAGTAAATGTTCAAGTTTTGTTGGGAGGTTGGAGCGGACGTGTTTCCAGTCCTTCCTTATTTTTAAAATTAACTTTATTAGTTTTACCATATTAGCTGTCGGAATGTAACAGATTCCGATCAACACAGTAAATGCTCCAGCTGTGTTGGGAGGTGGGAAAGAACGTGTTTCCAATCCTTCCTTATTTCAAAAATTAACTTTATTAGTTTTACCATATTAGCTGTCGGAATGCAACTCCAGTTTTGTTGGAAAGTTGGAAAGGACGTGTTTTCTATCTTCCCTTATTTCTAAAATTACTTTAATAGTTTTACCATATTAGCTGTCGGAATGCAACATATTCCGATCAACACAGTAAATGCTCCAGCTGTGTTGGGAGGTGGGAAAGAACGTGTTTCCAATCCTTCCTTATTTCAAAAATGAGCTTTATTAGTTTTACCATATTAGCTGTCGGAATGAAACTCCAGTTTTTTTGGGAAGTTGGAAAGGACGTGTTTTCTATCTTCCTTTATTTCTAAAATTAACTTTATTAGTTTTACCATATTGGCTGTCGGAATGCAACATATTCCGATCAACACAGTAAATGTTCAAGTTTTGTTGGGAGGTTGGAGCGGACGTGTTTCCAATCCTCCCTTATTTTTAAAATTAACTTTATTAGTTTTACAATATTAGCTGTCAGAATGTAACAGATTCCGATCAACACAGTAAATGCTCCAGCTGTGTTGGGAGGTGGGAAAGAACGTGTTTCCAATCCTACCTTATTTCAAAAACTAACTGTATCAGTTTTACCATAAGCTGTGGGAATGCAACATAAGCCGATCAACACAGTAAATGCTCAAGTTTTGTTGGGAGGTTGGAGCGGACGTGTTTCCAATCCTTTCTTATTTCAAAAATTTACTTTATTAGTTTTACCATATTAGCTGTCGGAATGCAACTCCAGTTTTGTTGGAAAGTTGGAAGGACGTGGTTTCTATCTTCCCTTATTTCTAAAATTACTTTAATAGTTTTACCATATTAGCTGTCGGAATGCAACATATTCCGATCAACACAGTAAATGCTCCAGCTGTGTTGGGAGGTGGGAAAGAACGTGTTTACAATCCTTCCTTATTTCAGAAACTAACTGTATCTGTTTTACCATATTAGCTGTGGGAATGCAACATATGCCGATCAACACAGTAAATGCTCAAGTTTTGTTGGGAGGTTGGAGCGGACGTGTTTCCAATCCTTCCTTATTTCAAAAATTAACTTTATTAGTTTTACCATATTACTTGTCGGAATGCAACAGTTTCCGATCAACACAGTAAATGCTCGAGCTGTGTTGGGAGGTGGGAAGAACGTGTTTGCAATCCTCCCTTATTTCAAAAACTAACTGTATCAGTTTTACCATATTAGCTGTGGGAATGCAACATATGCCGATCAACACAGTAAATGCTCAAGTTTTGTTGGGAGGTTGGAGCGGAAGTGTTTCCAATCCTTCCTTATTTCAAAAATTAACTTTATTAGTCTTACCATATTAGCTGTCGGAATGAAACTCCAGTTTTGTTGGGAAGTTGGAAAGGACGTGTTTTCTATCTTCCTTTATTTCTAAAATTAACTTTATTAGTTTTACCATATTAGCTGTCGGAATGCAACATATTCCGATCAACACAGTAAATGCTCCATCTGTGTTGGGAGGTGGGAAAGGACGTGTTGCCAATCCTCCCTTATTTCAAAAACTAACTGTATCAGTTTTACCATATTAGCTGTGGGAATGCAACATATGCCGATCAACACAGTAAATGCTCAAGTTTTGTTGGGAGGTTGGAGCGGACGTGTTTCCAATCCTCCATTATTTTTAAAATACTACTGTCGGAATGAAACTTCAGTTTTGTTGGGAAGTTGGAAAGGACGTGTTTTCTATCTTCCTTTATTTCTAAAATTAACTTTATTAGTTTTACCATATTGGCTGTCGGAATGCAACATATTCCGATCAACACAGTAAATGTTCAAGTTTTGTTGGGAGGTTGGAGCGGACGTGTTTCCAATCCTCCCTTAATTTTAAAATTAACTTTATTAGTTTTACAATATTAGCTGTCAGAATGTAACAGATTCCTATCAACACAGTAAATGCTCCAGCTGTGTTGGGAGGTGGGAAAGAACGTGTTTCCAATCCTACCTTATTTCAAAAACTAACTGTATCAGTTTTACCATATTAGCTGTGGGAATGCAACATATGCCGATCAACACAGTAAATGCTCAAGTTTTGTTGGGAGGTTGGAGCGGACGTGTTTCCAATCCTTTCTTATTTCAAAAATTAACTTTATTAGTTTTACCATATTAGCTGTCGGAATGCAACTCCAGTTTTGTTGGAAAGTTGGAAGGACGTGGTTTCTATCTTCCCTTATATCTAAAATTACTTTAATAGTTTTACCATATTAGCTGTCGGAATGCAACATACTCCGATCAACACAGTAAATGCTCCAGCTGTGTTTGGAGGTGGGAAAGAACGTGTTTACAATCCTACCTTATTTCAAAAACTAACTGTATCTGTTTTACCATATTAGCTGTGGGAATGCAACATATGCCGATCAACACAGTAAATGCTCAAGTTTTGTTGGGAGGTTGGAGCGGACGTGTTTCCAATCCTTCCTTATTTCAAAAATTAACTTTATTAGTTTTACCATATTACTTGTCGGAATGCAACAGATTCCGATCAACACAGTACATGCTCGAGCTGTGTTGGGAGGTGGGAAAAACGTGTTTGCAATCCTCCCTTATTTCAAAAACTAACTGTATCAGTTTTACCATATTAGCTGTGGGAATGCAACATATGCCGATTTTAAAAATTAACTTTATTAGTTTTACAATATTAGCTGTCAGAATGTAACAGATTTCGATCAACATAGTAAATGCTCCAGCTGTGTTGGGAGGTTGGAGCGGACGTGTTTCCAATCCTCCCTTATTTTAAAATTAACTTTATTAGTTTTACAATATTAGCTGTCAGAATGTAACAGATTCCGATCAACACAGTAAATGCTCCAGCTGTGTTGGGAGGTGGGAAAGAACGTGTTTCCAATCCTACCTTATTTCAAAAACTAACTGTATCAGTTTTACCATATTAGCTGTGGGAATGCAACATATGCCGATCAACACAGTAAATGCTCAAGTTTTGTTGGGAGGTTGGAGCGGACGTGTTTCCAATCCTTTCTTATTTCAAAAATTAACTCTATTAGTTTTACCATATTAGCTGTCGGAATGCAACTCCAGTTTTGTTGGAAAGTTGGAAGGACGTGGTTTCTATCTTCCCTTATTTCTAAAATTACTTTGATAGTTTTACCATATTAGCTGTCGGAATGCAACATATTCCGATCAACACAGTAAATGCTCCAGCTGTGTTGGGAAAGACGTGTTTCAAATCCTCCCTTATTTTTAAAATTAACTTTATTAGTTTTACCATATTAGCTGTCGGAATGCAACAGATTCCGATCAACACAGTAAATGCTCCATCTGTGTTGGGAGGTGGGAAAGGACGTGTTGCCAATCCTCCCTTATTTCAAAAACTAACTGTATCAGTTTTACCATATTAGCTGTGGAAATGCAACATATGCCGATCAACACAGTAAATGCTCAAGTTTTGTTGGGAGGTTGGAGCGGACGTGTTTCCAATCCTCCCTTATTTTTAAAAATAACTTTATTAGTTTTACAATATTAGCTGTCAGAATGTAACAGATTTCGATCAACACAGTAAATGCTCCAGCTGTGTTGGGAGGTTGGAGCGGACGTGTTTCCAATCCTCCCTTATTTTTAAAATTAACTTTATTAGTTTTACAATATTAGCTGTCAGAATGTAACAGATTCCGATCAACACAGTAAATGCTCCAGCTGTGTTGGGAGGTGGGAAAGAAATTGTTTTCAATCCTACCTTATTTCAAAAACTAACTGTATCAGTTTTACCATATTAGCTGTGGGAATGCAACATATGCCGATCAACACAGTAAATGCTCAAGTTTTGTTGGGAGGTTGGAGCGGACGTGTTTCCAATCCTTTCTTATTTCAAAAATTAACTTTATTAGTTTTACCATATTAGCTGTCGGAATGCAACTCCAGTTTTGTTGGAAAGTTGGAAGGACGTGTTTCCAATCCTCCCTTATTTTTAAAATTAACTTTATTACTTTTACAATATTAGCTGTCAGAATGTAACAGATTCCGATCAACACAGTAAATGCTCCAGCAGTGTTGGGAGGTGGGAAAGAACGTGTTTCCAATCCTACCTTATTTCAAAAACTAACTGTATCAGTTTTACCATATTAGCTGTGGGAATGCAACATAAGCCGATCAACACAGTAAATGCTCAAGTTTTGTTGGGAGGTTGGAGCGGACGTGTTTCCAATCCTTGCTTATTTCAAAAATTAACTTTATTAGTTTTACCATATTAGCTGTCGGAATGCAACTCCAGTTTTGTTGGAAAGTTGGAAGGACGTGTTTTCTATCTTCCTTTATTTCTAAAATTAACTTTATTAGTTTTACCATATTGGCTGTCGGAATGCAACATATTCCGATCAAGACAGTAAATGTTCAAGTTTTGTTGGGAGGTTGGAGCGGACGTGTTTCCAATCCTCCCTTATTTTTAAAATTAACTTTATTAGTTTTACAATATTAGCTGTCAGATTGTAACAGATTCCGATCAACACAGTAAATGCTCCAGCTGTGTTGGGAGGTGGGAAAGAACGTGTTTCCAATCCTACCTTATTTCAAAAATTTACTTTATTAGTTTTACCATATTACTTGTCGGAATGCAACAGATTCCGATCGACACAGTAAATGCTCCAGCTGTGTTGGGAGGTGGGAAAGAACGTGTTTCCAATCCTTCCTTATTTCAAAAATGAGCTTTATTAGTTTTACCATATTAGCTGTCGGAATGAAACTCCAGTTTTGTTGGGAAGTTGGAAAGGACGTGTTTTCTATGTTCCTTTATTTCTAAAATTAACTTTGTTAGTTTTACCATATTGGCTGTCGAAATGCAACATATTCCGATCAACACAGTAAATGTTCAAGTTTTGTTGGGAGGTGGGAGCGGACGTGTTTCCAATCCTCCCTTATTTTTTAAATTAACTTTATTAGTTTTACAATATTAGCTGTCAGAATGTAACAGATTCCGATCAACACAGTAAATGCTCCAGCTGTGTTGGGAGGTGGGAGCGGACGTGTTTCCAGTCCTTCCTTATTTCAAAAACTAACTGTATCAGTTTTACCATATTAGCTGTGGGAATGCAACAGATGCCGATCAACACAGTAAATGCTCAATTTTTGTTGGGAGGTTGGAGCGGACGTGTTTCCAATCCTTTCTTATTTCAAACATTAACTTTATTAGTTTTACCATATTAGCTGTCGGAATGCAACTCCAGTTTTGTTGGAAAGTTGGAAGGACGTGGTTTCTATCTACCCTTATTTCTAAAATTACTTTAATAGTTTTACCATATTAGCTGTCGGAATGCAACATATTCCGATCAACACAGTAAATGCTCCAGCTGTGGTGGGAGGTGGGAAAGAACGTGTTTACAATCCTACCTTATTTCAAAAACTAACTGTATCTGTTTTACCATATTAGCTGTGGGAATGCAACATATGCCGATCAACACAGTAAATGCTCAAGTTTTGTTGGGAGGTTGGAGCGGACGTGTTTCCAATCCTTCCTTATTTCAAAAATTAACTTTATTAGTTTTACCATATTACTTGCCGGAATGCAACAGATTCCGATCAACACAGTAAATGCTCGAGCTGTGTTGGGAGGTGGGAAGAACGTGTTTGCAATCCTCCCTTATTTCAAAAACTAACTGTATCAGTTTTACCATATTAGCTGTGGGAATGCAACATATGCCGATCAACACAGTAAATGCTCAAGTTTTGTTGGGAGGTTGGAGCGGAAGTGTTTCCAATCCTTCCTTATTTCAAAAATTAACTTTATTAGTCTTACCATATTAGCTGTCGGAATGCAACTCCAGTTTTGTTGGAAAGTTGGAAAGGACGTGTTTTCTATCTTCCCTTATTTCTAAAATTACTTTAATAGTTTTACCATATTAGCTGTCGGAATGCAACATATTCCGATCAACACAGTAAATGCTCCAGCTGTTTTGGGAGGTGGGAAAGAACGTGTTTCCAATCCTTCCTTGTTTCAAAAATGAGCTTTATTAGTTTTACCATATTAGCTGTCGGAATGAAACTCCAGTTTTGTTGGGAAGTTGGAAAGGACGTGTTTTCTATCTTCCTTTATTTCTAAAATTAACTTTATTAGTTTTACCATATTGGCTGTCGGAATGCAACATATTCCGATCAACACAGTAAATGTTCAAGTTTTGTTGGGAGGTTGGAGCGGACGTGTTTCCAATCCTCCCTTATTTTTAAAATTAACTTTATTAGTTTTACAATATTAGCTGTCAGAATGTAACAGATTCCGATCAACACAGTAAATGCTCCAGCTGTGTTGGGAGGTGGGAAAGAACGTGTTTCCAATCCTACCTTATTTCAAAAACTAACTGTATCAGTGTTACCATATTAGCTGTGGGAATGCAACATATTCCGATCAACACAGTAAATGTTCAAGTTTTGTTGGGAGGTTGGAGCGGACGTGTTTCCAATCCTCCCTTATTTTTAAAATTAACTTTATTAGTTTTACAATATCAGCTGTCAGAATGTAACAGATTCCGATCAACACAGTAAATGCTCCAGCTGTGTTGGGAGGTGGGAAAGAACGTGTTTCCAATCCTACCTTATTTCAAAAACTAACTGTATCAGTTTTACCATATTAGCTGTCGGAATGCAACATATTCCGATCAACACAGTAAATGCTCAAGTTTTGTTGGGAGGTTGGAGCGGACGTGTTTCCAATCCTTCCTCATTTCAAAAATTAACTTTATTAGTTTTACCATATTACTTGTCGGAATGCAATAGATTCCGATCAACACAGTAAATGCTCGAGCTGTGTTGGGAGGTGGGAAGAACGTGTTTGCAATCCTCCCTTATTTCAAAAACTAACTGTATCAGTTTTACCATATTAGCTGTCGGAATGCAACATATTCCGATCAACACAGTAAATGCTCAAGTTTTGTTGGGAGGTTGGAGCGGACGTGTTTCCAGTCCTTCCTTATTTTTAAAATTAACTTTATTAGTTTTACAATATTAGCTGTCAGATTGTAACAGATTCCGATCAACACAGTAAATGCTCCAGCTGTGTTGGGAGGTGGGAAAGAACGTGTTTCCAATCCTACCTTATTTCAAAAATTTACTTTATTAGTTTTACCATATTACTTGTCGGAATGCAACAGATTCCGATCGACACAGTAAATGCTCCAGCTGTGTTGGGAGGTGGGAAAGAACGTGTTTCCAATCCTTCCTTATTTCAAAAATGAGCTTTATTAGTTTTACCATATTAGCTGTCGGAATGAAACTCCAGTTTTGTTGGGAAGTTGGAAAGGACGTGTTTTCTATGTTCCTTTATTTCTAAAATTAACTTTGTTAGTTTTACCATATTGGCTGTCGAAATGCAACATATTCCGATCAACACAGTAAATGTTCAAGTTTTGTTGGGAGGTGGGAGCGGACGTGTTTCCAATCCTCCCTTATTTTTTAAATTAACTTTATTAGTTTTACAATATTAGCTGTCAGAATGTAACAGATTCCGATCAACACAGTAAATGCTCCAGCTGTGTTGGGAGGTGGGAAAGAACGTGTTTCCAATCCTACCTTATTTCAAAAACTAACTGTATCAGTTTTACCATATTAGCTGTGGGAATGCAACAGATGCCGATCAACACAGTAAATGCTCAATTTTTGTTGGGAGGTTGGAGCGGACGTGTTTCCAATCCTTTCTTATTTCAAACATTAACTTTATTAGTTTTACCATATTAGCTGTCGGAATGCAACTCCAGTTTTGTTGGAAAGTTGGAAGGACGTGGTTTCTATCTACCCTTATTTCTAAAATTACTTTAATAGTTTTACCATATTAGCTGTCGGAATGCAACATATTCCGATCAACACAGTAAATGCTCCAGCTGTGGTGGGAGGTGGGAAAGAACGTGTTTACAATCCTACCTTATTTCAAAAACTAACTGTATCTGTTTTACCATATTAGCTGTGGGAATGCAACATATGCCGATCAACACAGTAAATGCTCAAGTTTTGTTGGGAGGTTGGAGCGGACGTGTTTCCAATCCTTCCTTATTTCAAAAATTAACTTTATTAGTTTTACCATATTACTTGCCGGAATGCAACAGATTCCGATCAACACAGTAAATGCTCGAGCTGTGTTGGGAGGTGGGAAGAACGTGTTTGCAATCCTCCCTTATTTCAAAAACTAACTGTATCAGTTTTACCATATTAGCTGTGGGAATGCAACATATGCCGATCAACACAGTAAATGCTCAAGTTTTGTTGGGAGGTTGGAGCGGAAGTGTTTCCAATCCTTCCTTATTTCAAAAATTAACTTTATTAGTCTTACCATATTAGCTGTCGGAATGCAACTCCAGTTTTGTTGGAAAGTTGGAAAGGACGTGTTTTCTATCTTCCCTTATTTCTAAAATTACTTTAATAGTTTTACCATATTAGCTGTCGGAATGCAACATATTCCGATCAACACAGTAAATGCTCCAGCTGTTTTGGGAGGTGGGAAAGAACGTGTTTCCAATCCTTCCTTGTTTCAAAAATGAGCTTTATTAGTTTTACCATATTAGCTGTCGGAATGAAACTCCAGTTTTGTTGGGAAGTTGGAAAGGACGTGTTTTCTATCTTCCTTTATTTCTAAAATTAACTTTATTAGTTTTACCATATTGGCTGTCGGAATGCAACATATTCCGATCAACACAGTAAATGTTCAAGTTTTGTTGGGAGGTTGGAGCGGACGTGTTTCCAATCCTCCCTTATTTTTAAAATTAACTTTATTAGTTTTACAATATTAGCTGTCAGAATGTAACAGATTCCGATCAACACAGTAAATGCTCCAGCTGTGTTGGGAGGTGGGAAAGAACGTGTTTCCAATCCTACCTTATTTCAAAAACTAACTGTATCAGTGTTACCATATTAGCTGTGGGAATGCAACATATTCCGATCAACACAGTAAATGTTCAAGTTTTGTTGGGAGGTTGGAGCGGACGTGTTTCCAATCCTCCCTTATTTTTAAAATTAACTTTATTAGTTTTACAATATCAGCTGTCAGAATGTAACAGATTCCGATCAACACAGTAAATGCTCCAGCTGTGTTGGGAGGTGGGAAAGAACGTGTTTCCAATCCTACCTTATTTCAAAAACTAACTGTATCAGTTTTACCATATTAGCTGTCGGAATGCAACATATTCCGATCAACACAGTAAATGCTCAAGTTTTGTTGGGAGGTTGGAGCGGACGTGTTTCCAATCCTTCCTCATTTCAAAAATTAACTTTATTAGTTTTACCATATTACTTGTCGGAATGCAATAGATTCCGATCAACACAGTAAATGCTCGAGCTGTGTTGGGAGGTGGGAAGAACGTGTTTGCAATCCTCCCTTATTTCAAAAACTAACTGTATCAGTTTTACCATATTAGCTGTGGGAATGCAACATATGCCGATCAACACAGTAAATGCTCAAGTTTTGTTGGGAGGTTGGAGCGGACGTGTTTCCAGTCCTTCCTTATTTTTAAAATTAACTTTATTAGTTTTACCATATTAGCTGTCGGAATGTAACAGATTCCGATCAACACAGTAAATGCTCCAGCTGTGTTGGGAGGTGGGAAAGAACGTGTTTCCAATCCTTCCTTATTTCAAAAATGAGCTTTATTAGTTTTACCATATTAACTGTCGGAATGAAACTCCAGTTTTGTTAGGAAGTTGGAAAGGACGTGTTTTCTATCTTCCTTTATTTCTAAAATTAACTTTATTAGTTTTACCATATTAGCTGTCGGAATGCAACATATTCCGATCAACACAGTAAATGTTCAAGTTTTGTTGGGAGGTTGGAGCGGACGTGTTTCCAATCCTCCCTTATTTTTAAAATTAACTTTATTAGTTTTACCATATTCGCTGTCAGAATGTAACAGATTCCGATCAACACAGTAAATGCTCCAGCTGTGTTGGGAGGTGGGAAAGAACGTGTTTCCAATCCTACCTTATTTCAAAAACTAACTGTATCAGTTTTACCATATTAGCTGTGGGAATGCAACATATGCCGATCAACACAGTAAATGCTCAAGTTTTGTTGGGAGGTTGGAGCGGACGTGTTTCCAATCCTTCCTTATTTCAAAAATTACTTTAATAGTTTTACCATATTAGCTGTCGGAATGCAACATATTCCGATCAACACAGTAAATGGTCCAGCTGTGTTGGGAGGTGGGAAAGAACGTGTTTACAATCCTACCTTATTTCAAAAACTAACTGTATCTGTTTTACCATATTAGCTGTGGGAATGCAACATATGCCGATCAACACAGTAAATGCTCAAGTTTTGTTGGGAGGTTGGAGCGGACGTGTTTCTAATCCTTCCTTATTTCAAAAATTAACTTTATTAGTTTTACCATATTACTTGCCGGAATGCAACAGATTCCGATCAACACAGTAAATGCTCGAGCTGTGTTGGGAGGTGGGAAGAACGTGTTTGCAATCCTCCCTTATTTCGAAAACTAACTGTATCAGTTTTACCATATTAGCTGTGGGAATGCAACATATGCCGATCAACACAGTAAATGCTCAAGTTTTGTTGGGAGGTTGGAGCGGAAGTGTTTCCAATCCTTCCTTATTTCAAAAATTAACTTTATTAGTCTTACCATATTAGCTGTCGGAATGCAACTCCAGTTTTGTTGGAAAGTTGGAAAGGACGTGTTTTCTATCTTCCCTTATTTCTAAAATTACTTTAATAGTTTTACCATATTAGCTGTCGGAATGCAACATATTCCGATCTACACAGTAAATGTTCAAGTTTTGTTGGGAGGTTGGAGCGGACGTGTTTCCAATCCTCCCTTATTTTTAAAATTAACTTTATTAGTTTTACAATATTAGCTGTCAGAATGTAACAGATTCCGATCAACACAGTAAATGCTCCAGCTGTGTTGGGAGGTGGGAAAGAACGTGTTTCCAATCCTACCTTATTTCAAAAATGAGTTTTATTAGTTTTACCATATTAGCTGTCGGAATGAAACTCCAGTTTTGTTGGGAAGTTGGAAAGGACGTGTTTTCTATCTTCCTTTATTTCTAAAATTAACTTTATTAGTTTTACCATATTGGCTGTCGGAATGCAACATATTCCGGTCAACACAGTAAATGTTCAAGTTTTGTTGGGAGGTTGGAGCGGACGTGTTTCCAATCCTCCCTTATTTTTAAAATTAACTTTATTAGTTTTACAATATTAGCTGTCAGAATGTAACAGATTCCGATCAACACAGTAAATGCTCCAGCTGTGTTGGGAGGTGGGAAAGAACGTGTTTCCAATCCTACCTTATTTCAAAAACTAACTGTATCAGTGTTACCATATTAGCTGTGGGAATGCAACATATTCCGATCAACACAGTAAATGTTCAAGTTTTGTTGGGAGGTTGGAGCGGACGTGTTTCCAATCCTCCCTTATTTTTAAAATTAACTTTATTAGTTTTACAATATTAGCTGTCAGAATGTAACAGATTCCGATCAACACAGTAAATGCTCCAGCTGTGTTGGGAGGTGGGAAAGAACGTGTTTCCAATCCTACCTTATTTCAAAAACTAACTGTATCAGTTTTACCATATTAGCTGTGGGAATGCAACATATGCCGATCAACACAGTAAATGCTCAAGTTTTGTTGGGAGGTTGGAGCGGACGTGTTTCCAATCCTTCCTTATTTCAAAAATTACTTTAATAGTTTTACCATATTACTTGCCGGAATGCAACAGATTCCGATCAGCACAGTAAGTGCTCGAGCTGTGTTGGGAGGTGGGAAGAACGTGTTTGCAATCCTCCCTTATTTCGAAAACTAACTGTATCAGTTTTACCATATTAGCTGTGGGAATGCAACATATGCCGATCAACACAGTAAATGCTCAAGTTTTGTTGGGAGGTTGGAGCGGAAGTGTTTCCAATCCTTCCTTATTTCAAAAATTAACTTTATTAGTCTTACCATATTAGCTGTCGGAATGCAACTCCAGTTTTGTTGGAAAGTTGGAAAGGACGTGTTTTCTATCTTCCCTTATTTCTAAAATTACTTTAATAGTTTTACCATATTAGCTGTCGGAATGCAACATATTCCGATCAACACAGTAAATGTTCAAGTTTTGTTGGGAGGTTGGAGCGGACGTGTTTCCAATCCTCCCTTATTTTTAAAATTAACTTTATTAGTTTTACAATATTAGCTGTCAGAATGTAACAGATTCCGATCAACACAGTAAATGCTCCAGCTGTGTTGGGAGGTGGGAAAGAACGTGTTTCCAATCCTACCTTATTTCAAAAACTAACTGTATCAGTGTTACCATATTAGCTGTGGGAATGCAACATATTCCGATCAACACAGTAAATGTTCAAGTTTTGTTGGGAGGTTGGAGCGGACGTGTTTCCAATCCTCCCTTATTTTTAAAATTAACTTTATTAGTTTTACAATATTAGCTGTCAGAGTGTAACAGATTCCGATCAACACAGTAAATGCTCCAGCTGTGTTGGGAGGTGGGAAAGAACGTGTTTCCAATCCTACCTTATTTCAAAAACTAACTGTATCAGTTTTACCATATTAGCTGTCGGAATGCAACATATTCCGATCAACACAGTAAATGCTCAAGTTTTGTTGGGAGGTTGGAGCGGACGTGTTTCCAATCCTTCCTCATTTCAAAAATTAACTTTATTAGTTTTACCATATTACTTGTCGGAATGCAATAGATTCCGATCAACACAGTAAATGCCCGAGCTGTGTTGGGAGGTGGGAAGAACGTGTTTGCAATCCTCCCTTATTTCAAAAACTAACTGTATCAGTTTTACCATATTAGCTGTGGGAATGCAACATATGCCGATCAACACAGTAAATGCTCAAGTTTTGTTGGGAGGTTGGAGCGGACGTGTTTCCAGTCCTTCCTTATTTTTAAAATTAACTTTATTAGTTTTACCATATTAGCTGTCGGAATGTAACAGATTCCGATCAACACAGTAAATGCTCCAGCTGTGTTGGGAGGTGGGAAAGAACGTGTTTCCAATCCTTCCTTATTTCAAAAATGAGCTTTATTAGTTTTACCATATTAACTGTCGGAATGAAACTCCAGTTTTGTTAGGAAGTTGGAAAGGACGTGTTTTCTATCTTCCTTTATTTCTAAAATTAACTTTATTAGTTTTACCATATTAGCTGTCGGAATGCAACATATTCCGATCAACACAGTAAATGTTCAAGTTTTGTTGGGAGGTTGGAGCGGACGTGTTTCCAATCCTCCCTTATTTTTAAAATTAACTTTATTAGTTTTACCATATTCGCTGTCAGAATGTAACAGATTCCGATCAACACAGTAAATGCTCCAGCTGTGTTGGGAGGTGGGAAAGAACGTGTTTCCAATCCTACCTTATTTCAAAAACTAACTGTATCAGTTTTACCATATTAGCTGTGGGAATGCAACATATGCCGATCAACACAGTAAATGCTCAAGTTTTGTTGGGAGGTTGGAGCGGACGTGTTTCCAATCCTTCCTTATTTCAAAAATTACTTTAATAGTTTTACCATATTAGCTGTCGGAATGCAACATATTCCGATCAACACAGTAAATGCTCCAGCTGTGTTGGGAGGTGGGAAAGAACGTGTTTACAATCCTACCTTATTTCAAAAACTAACTGTATCTGTTTTACCATATTAGCTGTGGGAATGCAACATATGCCGATCAACACAGTAAATGCTCAAGTTTTGTTGGGAGGTTGGAGCGGACGTGTTTCTAATCCTTCCTTATTTCAAAAATTAACTTTATTAGTTTTACCATATTACTTGCCGGAATGCAACAGATTCCGATCAACACAGTAAATGCTCGAGCTGTGTTGGGAGGTGGGAAGAACGTGTTTGCAATCCTCCCTTATTTCGAAAACTAACTGTATCAGTTTTACCATATTAGCTGTGGGAATGCAACATATGCCGATCAACACAGTAAATGCTCAAGTTTTGTTGGGAGGTTGGAGCGGAAGTGTTTCCAATCCTTCCTTATTTCAAAAATTAACTTTATTAGTCTTACCATATTAGCTGTCGGAATGCAACTCCAGTTTTGTTGGAAAGTTGGAAAGGACGTGTTTTCTATCTTCCCTTATTTCTAAAATTACTTTAATAGTTTTACCATATTAGCTGTCGGAATGCAACATATTCCGATCTACACAGTAAATGTTCAAGTTTTGTTGGGAGGTTGGAGCGGACGTGTTTCCAATCCTCCCTTATTTTTAAAATTAACTTTATTAGTTTTACAATATTAGCTGTCAGAATGTAACAGATTCCGATCAACACAGTAAATGCTCCAGCTGTGTTGGGAGGTGGGAAAGAACGTGTTTCCAATCCTACCTTATTTCAAAAATGAGTTTTATTAGTTTTACCATATTAGCTGTCGGAATGAAACTCCAGTTTTGTTGGGAAGTTGGAAAGGACGTGTTTTCTATCTTCCTTTATTTCTAAAATTAACTTTATTAGTTTTACCATATTGGCTGTCGGAATGCAACATATTCCGATCAACACAGTAAATGTTCAAGTTTTGTTGGGAGGTTGGAGCGGACGTGTTTCCAATCCTCCCTTATTTTTAAAATTAACTTTATTAGTTTTACAATATTAGCTGTCAGAATGTAACAGATTCCGATCAACACAGTAAATGCTCCAGCTGTGTTGGGAGGTGGGAAAGAACGTGTTTCCAATCCTACCTTATTTCAAAAACTAACTGTATCAGTGTTACCATATTAGCTGTGGGAATGCAACATATTCCGATCAACACAGTAAATGTTCAAGTTTTGTTGGGAGGTTGGAGCGGACGTGTTTCCAATCCTCCCTTATTTTTAAAATTAACTTTATTAGTTTTACAATATTAGCTGTCAGAATGTAACAGATTCCGATCAACACAGTAAATGCTCCAGCTGTGTTGGGAGGTGGGAAAGAACGTGTTTCCAATCCTACCTTATTTCAAAAACTAACTGTATCAGTTTTACCATATTAGCTGTGGGAATGCAACATATGCCGATCAACACAGTAAATGCTCAAGTTTTGTTGGGAGGTTGGAGCGGACGTGTTTCCAATCCTTCCTTATTTCAAAAATTACTTTAATAGTTTTACCATATTACTTGCCGGAATGCAACAGATTCCGATCAGCACAGTAAATCCTCGAGCTGTGTTGGGAGGTGGGAAGAACGTGTTTGCAATCCTCCCTTATTTCGAAAACTAACTGTATCAGTTTTACCATATTAGCTGTGGGAATGCAACATATGCCGATCAACACAGTAAATGCTCAAGTTTTGTTGGGAGGTTGGAGCGGAAGTGTTTCCAATCCTTCCTTATTTCAAAAATTAACTTTATTAGTCTTACCATATTAGCTGTCGGAATGCAACTCCAGTTTTGTTGGAAAGTTGGAAAGGACGTGTTTTCTATCTTCCCTTATTTCTAAAATTACTTTAATAGTTTTACCATATTAGCTGTCGGAATGCAACATATTCCGATCAACACAGTAAATGTTCAAGTTTTGTTGGGAGGTTGGAGCGGACGTGTTTCCAATCCTCCCTTATTTTTAAAATTAACTTTATTAGTTTTACAATATTAGCTGTCAGAATGTAACAGATTCCGATCAACACAGTAAATGCTCCAGCTGTGTTGGGAGGTGGGAAAGAACGTGTTTCCAATCCTACCTTATTTCAAAAATGAGCTTTATTAGTTTTACCATATTAGCTGTCGGAATGAAACTCCAGTTTTGTTGGGAAGTTGGAAAGGACGTGTTTTCTATCTTCCTTTATTTCTAAAATTAACTTTATTAGTTTTACCATATTGGCTGTCGGAATGCAACATATTCCGATCAACACAGTAAATGTTCAAGTTTTGTTGGGAGGTTGGAGCGGACGTGTTTCCAATCCTCCCTTATTTTTAAAATTAACTTTATTAGTTTTACAATATTAGCTGTCAGAATGTAACAGATTCCGATCAACACAGTAAATGCTCCAGCTGTGTTGGGAGGTGGGAAAGAACGTGTTTCCAATCCTACCTTATTACAAAAACTAACTGTATCAGTGTTACCATATTAGCTGTGGGAATGCAACATATTCCGATCAACACAGTAAATGTTCAAGTTTTGTTGGGAGGTTGGAGCGGACGTGTTTCCAATCCTCCCTTATTTTTAAAATTAACTTTATTAGTTTTACAATATTAGCTGTCAGAATGTAACAGATTCCGATCAACACAGTAAATGCTCCAGCTGTGTTGGGAGGTGGGAAAGAACGTGTTTCCAATCCTACCTTATTTCAAAAACTAACTGTATCAGTTTTACCATATTAGCTGTGGGAATGCAACATAAGCCGATCAACACAGTAAATGCTCAAGTTTTGTTGGGAGGTTGGAGCGGACGTGTTTCCAATCCTTTCTTATTTCAAAAATTAACTTTATTAGTTTTACCATATTAGCTGTCGGAATGCAATTCCAGTTTTGTTGGAAAGTTGGAAGGACGTGGTTTCTATCTTCCCTTATTTCTAAAATTACTTTAATAGTTTTACCATATTAGCTGTCGGAATGCAACATATTCCGATCAACACAGTAAATGCTCAAGTTTTGTTGGGAGGTTGGAGCGGACGTGTTTCCAATCCTTCCTTATTTCAAAAATTAACTTTATTAGTTTTACCATATTACTTGTCGGAATGCAACAGATTCCGATCAACACAGTAAATGCTCGAGCTGTGTTGGGAGGTGGGAAGAACGTGTTTGCAATCCTCCCTTATTTCAAAAACTAACTGTATCAGTTTTACCATATTAGCTGTGGGAATGCAACATATTCCGATCAACACAGTAAATGTTCAAGTTTTGTTGGGAGGTTGGAGCGGACGTGTTTCCAATCCTCCCTTATTTTTAAAATTAACTTTATTAGTTTTACAATATTAGCTGTCAGAATGTAACAGATTCCGATCAACACAGTAAATGCTCCAGCTGTGTTGGGAGGTGGGAAAGAACGTGTTTCCAATCCTACCTTATTTCAAAAACTAACTGTATCAGTTTTACCATATTAGCTGTGGGAATGCAACATATGCCGATCAACACAGTAAATGCTCAAGTTTTGTTGGGAGGTTGGAGCGGACGTGTTTCCAATCCTTCCTTATTTCAAAAATTACTTTAATAGTTTTACCATATTACTTGCCGGAATGCAACAGATTCCGATCAGCACAGTAAATGCTCGAGCTGTGTTGGGAGGTGGGAAGAACGTGTTTGCAATCCTCCCTTATTTCGAAAACTAACTGTATCAGTTTTACCATATTAGCTGTGGGAATGCAACATATGCCGATCAACACAGTAAATGCTCAAGTTTTGTTGGGAGGTTGGAGCGGAAGTGTTTCCAATCCTTCCTTATTTCAAAAATTAACTTTATTAGTCTTACCATATTAGCTGTCGGAATGCAACTCCAGTTTTGTTGGAAAGTTGGAAAGGACGTGTTTTCTATCTTCCCTTATTTCTAAAATTACTTTAATAGTTTTACCATATTAGCTGTCGGAATGCAACATATTCCGATCAACACAGTAAATGTTCAAGTTTTGTTGGGAGGTTGGAGCGGACGTGTTTCCAATCCTCCCTTATTTTTAAAATTAACTTTATTAGTTTTACAATATTAGCTGTCAGAATGTAACAGATTCCAATCAACACAGTAAATGCTCCAGCTGTGTTGGGAGGTGGGAAAGAACGTGTTTCCAATCCTACCTTATTTCAAAAATGAGCTTTATTAGTTTTACCATATTAGCTGTCGGAATGAAACTCCAGTTTTGTTGGGAAGTTGGAAAGGACGTGTTTTCTATCTTCCTTTATTTCTAAAATTAACTTTATTAGTTTTACCATATTGGCTGTCGGAATGCAACATATTCCGATCAACACAGTAAATGTTCAAGTTTTGTTGGGAGGTTGGAGCGGACGTGTTTCCAATCCTCCCTTATTTTTAAAATTAACTTTATTAGTTTTACAATATTAGCTGTCAGAATGTAACAGATTCCGATCAACACAGTAAATGCTCCAGCTGTGTTGGGAGGTGGGAAAGAACGTGTTTCCAATCCTACCTTATTTCAAAAACTAACTGTATCAGTGTTACCATATTAGCTGTGGGAATGCAACATATTCCGATCAACACAGTAAATGTTCAAGTTTTGTTGGGAGGTTGGAGCGGACGTGTTTCCAATCCTCCCTTATTTTTAAAATTAACTTTATTAGTTTTACAATATTAGCTGTCAGAATGTAACAGATTCCGATCAACACAGTAAATGCTCCAGCTGTGTTGGGAGGTGGGAAAGAACGTGTTTCCAATCCTACCTTATTTCAAAAACTAACTGTATCAGTTTTACCATATTAGCTGTGGGAATGCAACATAAGCCGATCAACACAGTAAATGCTCAAGTTTTGTTGGGAGGTTGGAGCGGACGTGTTTCCAATCCTTTCTTATTTCAAAAATTAACTTTATTAGTTTTACCATATTAGCTGTCGGAATGCAATTCCAGTTTTGTTGGAAAGTTGGAAGGACGTGGTTTCTATCTTCCCTTATTTCTAAAATTACTTTAATAGTTTTACCATATTAGCTGTCGGAATGCAACATATTCCGATCAACACAGTAAATGCTCAAGTTTTGTTGGGAGGTTGGAGCGGACGTGTTTCCAATCCTTCCTTATTTCAAAAATTAACTTTATTAGTTTTACCATATTACTTGTCGGAATGCAACAGATTCCGATCAACACAGTAAATGCTCGAGCTGTGTTGGGAGGTGGGAAGAACGTGTTTGCAATCCTCCCTTATTTCAAAAACTAACTGTATCAGTTTTACCATATTAGCTGTGGGAATGCAACATATGCCGATCAACACAGTAAATGCTCAAGTTTTGTTGGGAGGTTGGAGCGGACGTGTTTCCAGTCCTTCCTTATTTTTAAAATTAACTTTATTAGTTTTACCATATTAGCTGTCGGAATGTAACAGATTCCGATCAACACAGTAAATGCTCCAGCTGTGTTGGGAGGTGGGAGAGAACGTGTTTCCAATCCTACCTTATTTCAAAAATTTACTTTATTAGTTTTACCATATTACTTGTCGGAATGCAACAGATTCCGATCGACACAGTAAATGCTCCAGCTGTGTTGGGAGGTGGGAAAGAACGTGTTTCCAATCCTTCCTTATTTCAAAAATGAGCTTTATTAGTTTTACCATATTAGCTGTCGGAATGAAACTCCAGTTTTGTTGGGAAGTTGGAAAGGACGTGTTTTCTATCTTCCTTTATTTCTAAAATTAACTTTGTTAGTTTTACCATATTGGCTGTCGAAATGCAACATATTCCGATCAACACAGTAAATGTTCAAGTTTTGTTGGGAGGTGGGAGCGGACGTGTTTCCAATCCTCCCTTATTTTTTAAATTAACTTTATTAGTTTTACAATATTACCTGTCAGAATGTAACAGATTCCGATCAACACAGTAAATGCTCCAGCTGTGTTGGGAGGTGGGAAAGAACGTGTTTCCAATCCTACCTTATTTCAAAAACTAACTGTATCAGTTTTACCATATTAGCTGTGGGAATGCAACAGATGCCGATCAACACAGTAAATGCTCAATTTTTGTTGGGAGGTTGGAGCGGACGTGTTTCCAATCCTTTCTTATTTCAAAAATTAACTTTATTAGTTTTACCATATTAGCTGTCGGAATGCAACTCCAGTTTTGTTGGAAAGTTGGAAGGACGTGGTTTCTATCTACCCTTATTTCTAAAATTACTTTAATAGTTTTACCATATTAGCTGTCGGAATGCAACATATTCCGATCAACACAGTAAATGCTCCAGCTGTGGTGGGAGGTGGGAAAGAACGTGTTTACAATCCTACCTTATTTCAAAAACTAACTGTATCTGTTTTACCATATTAGCTGTGGGAATGCAACATATGCCGATCAACACAGTAAATGCTCAAGTTTTGTTGGGAGGTTGGAGCGGACGTGTTTCCAATCCTTCCTTATTTCAAAAATTAACTTTATTAGTTTTACCATATTACTTGCCGGAATGCAACAGATTCCGATCAACACAGTAAATGCTCGAGCTGTGTTGGGAGGTGGGAAGAACGTGTTTGCAATCCTCCCTTATTTCAAAAACTAACTGTATCAGTTTTACCATATTAGCTGTGGGAATGCAACATATGCCGATCAACACAGTAAATGCTCAAGTTTTGTTGGGAGGTTGGAGCGGAAGTGTTTCCAATCCTTCCTTATTTCAAAAATTAACTTTATTAGTCTTACCATATTAGCTGTCGGAATGCAACTCCAGTTTTGTTGGAAAGTTGGAAAGGACGTGTTTTCTATCTTCCCTTATTTCTAAAATTACTTTAATAGTTTTACCATATTAGCTGTCGGAATGCAACATATTCCGATCAACACAGTAAATGCTCCAGCTGTGTTGGGAGGTGGGAAAGAACGTGTTTCCAATCCTTCCTTGTTTCAAAAATGAGCTTTATTAGTTTTACCATATTAGCTGTCGGAATGAAACTCCAGTTTTGTTGGGAAGTTGGAAAGGACGTGTTTTCTATCTTCCCTTATTTCTAAAATTACTTTAATAGTTTTACCATATTAGCTGTCGGAATGCAACATATTCCGATCAACACAGTAAATGCTCCAGCTGTGTTGGGAGGTGGGAAAGAACGTGTTTCCAATCCTACCTTATTTCAAAAACTAACTGTATCAGTGTTACCATATTAGCTGTGGGAATGCAACATATTCCGATCAACACAGTAAATGTTCAAGTTTTGTTGGGAGGTTGGAGCGGACGTGTTTCCAATCCTCCCTTATTTTTAAAATTAACTTTATTAGTTTTACAATATTAGCTGTCAGAATGTAACAGATTCCGATCAACACAGTAAATGCTCCAGCTGTGTTGGGAGGTGGGAAAGAACGTGTTTCCAATCCTACCTTATTTCAAAAACTAACTGTATCAGTTTTACCATATTAGCTGTCGGAATGCAACATATTCCGATCAACACAGTAAATGCTCAAGTTTTGTTGGGAGGTTGGAGCGGACGTGTTTCCAATCCTTCCTCATTTCAAAAATTAACTTTATTAGTTTTACCATATTACTTGTCGGAATGCAATAGATTCCGATCAACACAGTAAATGCTCGAGCTGTGTTGGGAGGTGGGAAGAACGTGTTTGCAATCCTCCCTTATTTCAAAAACTAACTGTATCAGTTTTACCATATTAGCTGTGGGAATGCAACATATGCCGATCAACACAGTAAATGCTCAAGTTTTGTTGGGAGGTTGGAGCGGACGTGTTTCCAGTCCTTCCTTATTTTTAAAATTAACTTTATTAGTTTTACCATATTAGCTGTCGGAATGTAACAGATTCCGATCAACACAGTAAATGCTCCAGCTGTGTTGGGAGGTGGGAAAGAACGTGTTTCCAATCCTTCCTTATTTCAAAAATGAGCTTTATTAGTTTTACCATATTAACTGTCGGAATGAAACTCCAGTTTTGTTAGGAAGTTGGAAAGGACGTGTTTTCTATCTTCCTTTATTTCTAAAATTAACTTTATTAGTTTTACCATATTAGCTGTCGGAATGCAACATATTCCGATCAACACAGTAAATGTTCAAGTTTTGTTGGGAGGTTGGAGCGGACGTGTTTCCAATCCTCCCTTATTTTTAAAATTAACTTTATTAGTTTTACCATATTCGCTGTCAGAATGTAACAGATTCCGATCAACACAGTAAATGCTCCAGCTGTGTTGGGAGGTGGGAAAGAACGTGTTTCCAATCCTACCTTATTTCAAAAACTAACTGTATCAGTTTTACCATATTAGCTGTGGGAATGCAACATATGCCGATCAACACAGTAAATGCTCAAGTTTTGTTGGGAGGTTGGAGCGGACGTGTTTCCAATCCTTCCTTATTTCAAAAATTACTTTAATAGTTTTACCATATTAGCTGTCGGAATGCAACATATTCCGATCAACACAGTAAATGCTCCAGCTGTGTTGGGAGGTGGGAAAGAACGTGTTTACAATCCTACCTTATTTCAAAAACTAACTGTATCTGTTTTACCATATTAGCTGTGGGAATGCAACATATGCCGATCAACACAGTAAATGCTCAAGTTTTGTTGGGAGGTTGGAGCGGACGTGTTTCTAATCCTTCCTTATTTCAAAAATTAACTTTATTAGTTTTACCATATTACTTGCCGGAATGCAACAGATTCCGATCAACACAGTAAATGCTCGAGCTGTGTTGGGAGGTGGGAAGAACGTGTTTGCAATCCTCCCTTATTTCGAAAACTAACTGTATCAGTTTTACCATATTAGCTGTGGGAATGCAACATATGCCGATCAACACAGTAAATGCTCAAGTTTTGTTGGGAGGTTGGAGCGGAAGTGTTTCCAATCCTTCCTTATTTCAAAAATTAACTTTATTAGTCTTACCATATTAGCTGTCGGAATGCAACTCCAGTTTTGTTGGAAAGTTGGAAAGGACGTGTTTTCTATCTTCCCTTATTTCTAAAATTACTTTAATAGTTTTACCATATTAGCTGTCGGAATGCAACATATTCCGATCTACACAGTAAATGTTCAAGTTTTGTTGGGAGGTTGGAGCGGACGTGTTTCCAATCCTCCCTTATTTTTAAAATTAACTTTATTAGTTTTACAATATTAGCTGTCAGAATGTAACAGATTCCGATCAACACAGTAAATGCTCCAGCTGTGTTGGGAGGTGGGAAAGAACGTGTTTCCAATCCTACCTTATTTCAAAAATGAGTTTTATTAGTTTTACCATATTAGCTGTCGGAATGAAACTCCAGTTTTGTTGGGAAGTTGGAAAGGACGTGTTTTCTAACTTCCTTTATTTCTAAAATTAACTTTATTAGTTTTACCATATTGGCTGTCGGAATGCAACATATTCCGATCAACACAGTAAATGTTCAAGTTTTGTTGGGAGGTTGGAGCGGACGTGTTTCCAATCCTCCCTTATTTTTAAAATTAACTTTATTAGTTTTACAATATTAGCTGTCAGAATGTAACAGATTCCGATCAACACAGTAAATGCTCCAGCTGTGTTGGGAGGTGGGAAAGAACGTGTTTCCAATCCTACCTTATTTCAAAAACTAACTGTATCAGTGTTACCATATTAGCTGTGGGAATGCAACATATTCCGATCAACACAGTAAATGTTCAAGTTTTGTTGGGAGGTTGGAGCGGACGTGTTTCCAATCCTCCCTTATTTTTAAAATTAACTTTATTAGTTTTACAATATTAGCTGTCAGAATGTAACAGATTCCGATCAACACAGTAAATGCTCCAGCTGTGTTGGGAGGTGGGAAAGAACGTGTTTCCAATCCTACCTTATTTCAAAAACTAACTGTATCAGTTTTACCATATTAGCTGTGGGAATGCAACATATGCCGATCAACACAGTAAATGCTCAAGTTTTGTTGGGAGGTTGGAGCGGACGTGTTTCCAATCCTTCCTTATTTCAAAAATTACTTTAATAGTTTTACCATATTACTTGCCGGAATGCAACAGATTCCGATCAGCACAGTAAATGCTCGAGCTGTGTTGGGAGGTGGGAAGAACGTGTTTGCAATCCTCCCTTATTTCGAAAACTAACTGTATCAGTTTTACCATATTAGCTGTGGGAATGCAACATATGCCGATCAACACAGTAAATGCTCAAGTTTTGTTGGGAGGTTGGAGCGGAAGTGTTTCCAATCCTTCCTTATTTCAAAAATTAACTTTATTAGTCTTACCATATTAGCTGTCGGAATGCAACTCCAGTTTTGTTGGAAAGTTGGAAAGGACGTGTTTTCTATCTTCCCTTATTTCTAAAATTACTTTAATAGTTTTACCATATTAGCTGTCGGAATGCAACATATTCCGATCAACACAGTAAATGTTCAAGTTTTGTTGGGAGGTTGGAGCGGACGTGTTTCCAATCCTCCCTTATTTTTAAAATTAACTTTATTAGTTTTACAATATTAGCTGTCAGAATGTAACAGATTCCGATCAACACAGTAAATGCTCCAGCTGTGTTGGGAGGTGGGAAAGAACGTGTTTCCAATCCTACCTTATTTCAAAAATGAGCTTTATTAGTTTTACCATATTAGCTGTCGGAATGAAACTCCAGTTTTGTTGGGAAGTTGGAAAGGACGTGTTTTCTATCTTCCTTTATTTCTAAAATTAACTTTATTAGTTTTACCATATTGGCTGTCGGAATGCAACATATTCCGATCAACACAGTAAATGTTCAAGTTTTGTTGGGAGGTTGGAGCGGACGTGTTTCCAATCCTCCCTTATTTTTAAAATTAACTTTATTAGTTTTACAATATTAGCTGTCAGAATGTAACAGATTCCGATCAACACAGTAAATGCTCCAGCTGTGTTGGGAGGTGGGAAAGAACGTGTTTCCAATCCTACCTTATTTCAAAAACTAACTGTATCAGTGTTACCATATTAGCTGTGGGAATGCAACATATTCCCATCAACACAGTAAATGTTCAAGTTTTGTTGGGAGGTTGGAGCGGACGTGTTTCCACCCCTCCTTATTTTTAAAATTAACTTTATTAGTTTTACAATATTAGCTGTCAGAATGTAACAGATTCCGATCAACACAGTAAATGCTCCAGCTGTGTTGGGAGGTGGGAAAGAACGTGTTTCCAATCCTACCTTATTTCAAGAACTAACTGTATTAGTTTTACCATATTAGCTGTGGGAATGCAACATAAGCCGATCAACACAGTAAATGCTCAAGTTTTGTTGGGAGGTTGGAGCGGACGTGTTTCCAATCCTTTCTTATTTCAAAAATTAACTTTATTAGTTTTACCATATTAGCTGTCGGAATGCAATTCCAGTTTTGTTGGAAAGTTGGAAGGACGTGGTTTCTATTTACCCTTATTTCTAAAATTTCTTTAATAGTTTTACCATATTAGCTGTCGGAATGCAACATATTCCGATCAACACAGTAAATGCTCAAGTTTTGTTGGGAGGTTGGAGCGGACGTGTTTCCAATCCTTCCTTATTTCAAAAATTAACTTTATTAGTTTTACCATATTACTTGTCGGAATGCAACAGATTCCGATCAACACAGTAAATGCTCGAGCTGTGTTGGGAGGTGGGAAGAACGTGTTTGCAATCCTCCCTTATTTCAAAAACTAACTGTATCAGTTTTACCATATTAGCTGTGGGAATGCAACATATGCCGATCAACACAGTAAATGCTCAAGTTTTGTTGGGAGGTTGGAGCGGACGTGTTTCCAGTCCTTCCTTATTTTTAAAATTAACTTTATTAGTTTTACCATATTAGCTGTCGGAATGTAACAGATTCCGATCAACACAGTAAATGCTCCAGCTGTGTTGGGAGGTGGGAAAGAACGTGTTTCCAATCCTTCCTTATTTCAAAAATGAGCTTTATTAGTTTTACCATATTAGCTGTCGGAATGAAACTCCAGTTTTGTTAGGAAGTTGGAAAGGACGTGTTTTCTATCTTCCTTTATTTCTAAAATTAACTTTATTAGTTTTACCATATTAGCTGTCGGAATGCAACATATTCCGATCAACACAGTAAATGTTCAAGTTTTGTTGGGAGGTTGGAGCGGACGTGTTTCCAATCCTCCCTTATTTTTAAAATTAACTTTATTAGTTTTACCATATTCGCTGTCAGAATGTAACAGATTCCGATCAACACAGTAAATGCTCCAGCTGTGTTGGGAGGTGGGAAAGAACGTGTTTCCAATCCTACCTTATTTCAAAAACTAACTGTATCAGTTTTACCATATTAGCTGTGGGAATGCAACATATGCCGATCAACACAGTAAATGCTCAAGTTTTGTTGGGAGGTTGGAGCGGACGTGTTTCCAATCCTTCCTTATTTCAAAAATTAACTTTATTAGCTTTACCATATTAGCTGTCGGAATGCAACTCCAGTTTTGTTGGAAAGTTGGAAAGGACGTGTTTTCTATCTTCCCTTATTTCTAAAATAACTTTAATAGTTTTACCATATTAGCTGTCGGAATGCAACATATTCCGATCAACACAGTAAATGCTCCAGCTGTGTTGGGAAAGACGTGTTTCAAATCCTCCCTTATTTTTAAAATTAACTTTATTAGTTTTACCATATTAGCTGTCGGAATGCAACAGATTCCGATCAACACAGTAAATGCTCCATCTGTGTTGGGAGGTGGTAAAGGACGTGTTGCCAATCCTCCCTTATTTCAAAAACTAACTGTATCAGTTTTACCATATTAGCTGTGGGAATGCAACATATGCCGATCAACACAGTAAATGCTCAAGTTTTGTTGGGAGGTTGGAGCGGACGTGTTTCCAATCCTCCCTTATTTTTAAAATTAACTTTATTAGTTTTACCATATTAGCTGTCGGAATGTAACAGATTCTGATCAACACAGTAAATGCTCAAGTTTTGTTGGGAAGTTGGAGCGGACGTGTTTCCAATCCTTCCTTATTTCAAAAATTAACCTTATTAGTTTTACGATATTAACTGTCGGAATGCAACTCCAGTTTTATTTGGAGGTGGGAAAAGACGTGTTTCCAATCCTCCCTTATTTCAAAAACTAACATTATCAGTTTTACCATATTAGCTGTTGGAATGCAACAGATTCCGATCAACACAGTGAATACTCCAGTTTTGTTGGGAGGTGGGAAAGGACGTGTTTCAAATCCTCCCTTATTTCAAAAATGAGTTTTATTAGTTTTACCATATTAGCTGTCGGAATGAAACTCCAGTTTTGTTGGGAAGTTGGAAAGGACGTGTTTTCTATCTTCCTTTATTTCTAAAATTAACTTTATTAGTTTTACCATATTAGCTGTCGGAATGCAACATATTCCGATCAACACAGTAAATGCTACAGCTGTGTTGGGAGGTGGGAAAGAACGTGTTTCCAATCCTACCTTATTTCAAAAACTAACTGTATCAGATTTACCATATTAGCTGTGGGAATGCAACATATGCCGATCAACACAGTAAATGCTCAAGTTTTGTTGGGAGGTTGGAGCGGACGTGTTTCCAATCCTCCCTTATTTTTAAAATTTACTTTATTAGTTTTACCATATTAGCTGTGGGAATGTAACATATGCCGATCAACACAGTAAATGCTCAAGTTTTGTTGGGAGGTTGGAGCGGACGTGTCTCCAATCCTTCCTTATTTCAAAAATTAACTTTATTAGTTTTACCATATTAGCTGTCGGAATGCAACTCCAGTTTTGTTGGAAAGTTGGAAAGGAAGTGTTTTCTATCTTCCCTTATTTCTAAAATTACTTTAATATTTTTACCATATTTGCTGTCGGAATGCAACATATTCCGATCAACACAGTAAATGCTCCAGCTGTGTTGGGATGTGGAAAAGACGTGTTTCAAATCCTCCCTTATTTCAAAAACTAACTGTATCAGTTTTACCATATTAGCTATGGGAATGCAACATATGCCGATCAACACAGTAAATGCTCAAGTTTTGTTGGGAGGTTGGAGCGGACGTGTCTCCAATCCTTCCTTATTTCAAAAATTAACTTTATTAGTTTTACCATATTAGCTGTCGGAATGCAACTCCAGTTTTGTTGGAAAGTTGGAAAGGAAGTGTTTTCTATCTTCCCTTATTTCTAAAATTACTTTAATATTTTTACCATATTTGCTGTCGGAATGCAACATATTCCGATCAACACAGTGAATACTCCAGTTTTGTTGGGAGGTGGGAAAGACGTCTTTCAAATCCTCCCTTATTTTAAATATTAACTTTATTAGTTTTACCATATTAGCTGTCGGAATGCAACAGATTCCGATCAACATAGTAAATGCTCCATCTGTGTTGGGGGGTGGGAAAGAACGTGTTTCCAATCCTCCCTTATTTCAAAAACTAACTGTATCAGTTTTACCATATTAGCTGTGGGAATGCAACATATGCCGATCAACACAGTAAATGCTCAAGTTTTGTTGGGAGGTTGGAGCGGACGTGTTTCCAATCCTTCCTTATTTCAAAAATTAACCTTATTAGTTTTACGATATTAACTGTCGGAATGCAACTCCAGTTTTATTTGGAGGTGGGAAAAGACGTGTTTCCAATCCTTCCTTATTTCAAAAATGAGCTTTATTAGTTTTACCATATTAGCTGTCGGAATGCAACTCCAGTTTTGTTGGGAAGTTGGAAAGGACGTGTTTCCAAACCTCCCTTATTTCAAAAACTAACATTATCAGTTTTACCATATTAGCTGTTGGAATGCAACAGATTCCGATCAACACAGTGAATACTCCAGTTTTGTTGGGAGGTGGGAAAGGACGTGTTTCAAATCCTCCCTTATTTCAAAAATGAGTTTTATTAGTTTTACCATATTAGCTGTCGGAATGAAACTCCAGTTTTGTTGGGAAGTTGGAAAGGACGTGTTTTCTATCTTCCTTTATTTCTAAAATTAACTTTATTAGTTTTACCATATTAGCTGTCGGAATGCAACATATTCCGATCAACACAGTAAATGCTACAGCTGTGTTGGGAGGTGGGAAAGAACGTGTTTCCAATCCTACCTTATTTCAAAAACTAACTGTATCAGATTTACCATATTAGCTGTGGGAATGCAACATATGCCGATCAACACAGTAAATGCTCAAGTTTTGTTGGGAGGTTGGAGCGGACGTGTTTCCAATCCTCCCTTATTTTTAAAATTTACTTTATTAGTTTTACCATATTAGCTGTGGGAATGTAACAGATTCCGATCAACACAGTAAATGCTCCAGCTGTGTTGGGATGTGGGAGAGAACGTGTTTCCAATCCTACCTTATTTCAAAAACTAACTGTATCAGTTTTACCATATTAGCTGTGGGAATGCAACATATGCCGATCAACACAGTAAATGCTCAAGTTTTGTTGGGAGGTTGGAGCGGACGTGTTTCCAATCCTTCCTTATTTCAAAAATTAACTTTATTAGTTTTACCATATTAGTTGTCGGAATGCAGCAGATTCCGATCAACACAGTAAATGCTCCAGCTGTGTTGGGAGGTGGGAAGAACGTGTTTGCAATCCTCCCTTATTTCAAAAACTAACTGTATCAGTTTTACCATATTAGCTGTGGGAATGCAACATGTGCCGATCAACACAGTAAATGCTCAAGTTTTGTTGGGAGGTTGGAGCGGACGTGTTTCCAATCCTTCCTTATTTCAAAAATTAACCTTATTAGTTTTACGATATTAACTGTCGGAATGCAACTCCAGTTTTATTGGGAGGTGGGAAAGGACGTGTTTCCAATCCTACCTTATTTCAAAAACTAACTGTATCAGTTTTACCATATTAGCTGTTGGAATGCAACAGATTCCGATCAACACAATGAATACTCCAGTTTTGTTGGGAGGTGGGAGAGGACGTGTTTCAAATCCTCCCTTATTTCAAAAACTAACTGTATCAGTTTTACCATATTAGCTGTTGGAATGCAACAGATTCCGATCAACACAGTGAATACTTAAGTTTTGTTGGGAAGTTGGAGCGGACGTGTTTCCAATCCTTCCTTATTTCAAAAATTAACTTTATTAGTTTTACCATATTAGTTGTCGGAATGCAACAGATTCCGATCAACACAGTAAATGCTCCAGCTGTGTTGGGAGGTGGGAGGAACGTGTTTGCAACCCTCCCTTATTTCAAAAACTAACTGTATCAGTTTTACCATATTAGCTGTGGGAATGCAACTCCAGTTTTATTGGGAGGTGGGAAAGGACGTGTTTCCAATCCTACCTTATTTCAAAAACCAACTGTATCAGTTTTACCATATTAGCTGTGGGAATGCAACATATGCCGATCAACGCAGTAAATTCTCAAGTTTTGTTGGGAGGTTGGAGCGGACGTGTTTCCAATCCTTCCTTATTTCAAAAATTAACTTTATTAGTTTTACCATATTAGTTGTCGGAATGCAACAGATTCCGATCAACACAGTAAATGCTCCAGCTGTGTTGGGAGGTGGGAAGAACGTGTTTGCAATCCTCCCTTATTTCAAAAACTAACTTCATCAGTTTTACCATATTAGCTGTGGGAATGCAACATATGCCGATCAACACAGTAAATGCTTAAGTTTTGTTGGGAGGTTGGAGCGGACGTGTTTCCAATCCTTCCTTATTTCAAAAATTAACTTTATTAGTTTTACCATATTAGTTGTCGGAATGCAACAGATTCCGATCAACACAGTAAATGCTCCAGCTGTGTTGGGAGGTGGGAGGAACGTGTTTGCAACCCTCCCTTATTTCAAAAACTAACTGTATCAGTTTTACCATATTAGCTGTGGGAATGCAACTCCAGTTTTATTGGGAGGTGGGAAAGGACGTGTTTCCAATCCTACCTTATTTCAAAAACTAACTGTATCAGTTTTACCATATTAGCTGTGGGAATGCAACATATGCCGATCAACACAGTAAATGCTCAAGTTTTGTTGGGTGGTTGGAGCGGACGTGTCTCCAATCCTTCCTTATTTCAAAAATTAACTTTATTAGTTTTACCATATTAGCTGTCGGAATGCAACTCCAGTTTTGTTGGAAAGTTGGAAAGGAAGTGTTTTCTATCTTCCCTTATTTCTAAAATTACTTTAATATTTTTACCATATTTGCTGTCGGAATGCAACATATTCCGATCAACACAGTAAATGCTCCAGCTGTGTTGGGATGTGGGAAAGACGTGTTTCAAATCCTCCCTTATTTCAAAAACTAACTGTATCAGTTTTACCATATTAGCTGTGGGAATGCAACATATGCCGATCAACACAGTAAATGCTCAAGTTTTGTTGGGAGGTTGGAGCGGACGTGTTGGTCCAATCCTCTCTTATTTCAAAAACTAACTTTATCAGTTTTACCATATTTGCTGTTGGAATGCAACAGATTCCAATCAACACAGTGAATACTCCAGTTTTGTTGGGAGGTGGGAAAGACGTCTTTCAAATCCTCCCTTATTTTAAATATTAACTTTATTAGTTTTACCATATTAGCTGTCGGAATGCAACAGATTCCGATCAACATAGTAAATGCTCCATCTGTGTTGGGGGGTGGGAAAGAACGTGTTTCCAATCCTCCCTTATTTCAAAAACTAACTGTATCAGTTTTACCATATTAGCTGTGGGAATGCAACATATGGCGATCAACACAGTAAATGCTCAAGTTTTGTTGGGAGGTTGGAGCGGACGTGTTTCCAATCCTTCCTTATTTCAAAAATTAACCTTATTAGTTTTACGATATTAACTGTCGGAATGCAACTCCAGTTTTATTTGGAGGTGGGAAAAGACGTGTTTCCAATCCTTCCTTATTTTAAATATTAACTTTATTAGTTTTACCATATTAGCTGTCGGAATGCAACAGATTCCGATCAACATAGTAAATGCTCCATCTGTGTTGGGGGGTGGGAAAGAACGTGTTTCCAATCCTCCCTTATTTCAAAAACTAACATTATCAGTTTTACCATATTAGCTGTTGGAATGCAACAGATTCCGATCAACACAGTGAATACTCCAGTTTTGTTGGGAGGTGGGAAAGGACGTGTTTCAAATCCTCCCTTATTTCAAAAATGAGTTTTATTAGTTTTACCATATTAGCTGTCGGAATGAAACTCCAGTTTTGTTGGGAAGTTGGAAAGGACGTGTTTTCTATCTTCCTTTATTTCTAAAATTAACTTTATTAGTTTTACCATATTAGCTGTCGGAATGCAACATATTCCGATCAACACAGTAAATGCTACAGCTGTGTTGGGAGGTGGGAAAGAACGTGTTTCCAATCCTACCTTATTTCAAAAACTAACTGTATCAGATTTACCATATTAGCTGTGGGAATGCAACATATGCCGATCAACACAGTAAATGCTCAAGTTTTGTTGGGAGGTTGGAGCGGACGTGTTTCCAATCCTTCCTTATTTCAAAAATTAACTTTATTAGTTTTACCATATTAGTTGTCGGAATGCAGCAGATTCCGATCAACACAGTAAATGCTCCAGCTGTGTTGGGAGGTGGGAAGAACGTGTTTGCAATCCTCCCTTATTTCAAAAACTAACTGTATCAGTTTTACCATATTAGCTGTGGGAATGCAACATGTGCCGATCAACACAGTAAATGCTCAAGTTTTGTTGGGAGGTTGGAGCGGACGTGTTTCCAATCCTTCCTTATTTCAAAAATTAACCTTATTAGTTTTACGATATTAACTGTCGGAATGCAACTCCAGTTTTATTGGGAGGTGGGAAAGGACGTGTTTCCAATCCTACCTTATTTCAAAAACTAACTGTATCAGTTTTACCATATTAGCTGTTGGAATGCAACAGATTCCGATCAACACAATGAATACTCCAGTTTTGTTGGGAGGTGGGAGAGGACGTGTTTCAAATCCTCCCTTATTTCAAAAACTAACTGTATCAGTTTTACCATATTAGCTGTTGGAATGCAACAGATTCCGATCAACACAGTGAATACTTAAGTTTTGTTGGGAAGTTGGAGCGGACGTGTTTCCAATCCTTCCTTATTTCAAAAATTAACTTTATTAGTTTTACCATATTAGTTGTCGGAATGCAACAGATTCCGATCAACACAGTAAATGCTCCAGCTGTGTTGGGAGGTGGGAGGAACGTGTTTGCAACCCTCCCTTATTTCAAAAACTAACTGTATCAGTTTTACCATATTAGCTGTGGGAATGCAACTCCAGTTTTATTGGGAGGTGGGAAAGGACGTGTTTCCAATCCTACCTTATTTCAAAAACTAACTGTATCAGTTTTACCATATTAGCTGTGGGAATGCAACATATGCCGATCAACGCAGTAAATTCTCAAGTTTTGTTGGGAGGTTGGAGCGGACGTGTTTCCAATCCTTCCTTATCTCAAAAATTAACTTTATTAGTTTTACCATATTAGTTGTCGGAATGCAACAGATTCCGATCAACACAGTAAATGCTCCAGCTGTGTTGGGAGGTGGGAAGAACGTGTTTGCAATCCTCCCTTATTTCAAAAACTAACTTCATCAGTTTTACCATATTAGCTGTGGGAATGCAACATATGCCGATCAACACAGTAAATGCTTAAGTTTTGTTGGGAGGTTGGAGCGGACGTGTTTCCAATCCTTCCTTATTTCAAAAATTAACTTTATTAGTTTTACCATATAAGCTGTCGGAATGCAACAGATTCCGATCAACACAGTAAATGCTCCAGCTGTGTTGGAAGGTGGGAAGAACGTGTTTGCAATCCTCCCTTATTTCAAAAACTAACTATCAGTTTTACCATATTAACTGTCGGAATGCAACTCCAGTTTTATTGGGAGGTGGGAAAGGACGTGTTTCCAATCCTACCTTATTTCAAAAACTAACTGTATCAGTTTTACCATATTAGTTGTTGGAATGCAACAGATTCCGATCAACACAGTGAAAATTCTAGTTTTGTTGGGAGGTTGGAGCGGAGGTGTTTCAAATCCTTCCTTATTTCAAAAATTAACCTTATTAGTTTTACCATATTAGCTGTCGGAATGAAACTCCAGTTTTGTTGGGAAGTTGGAAAGGACGTGTTTCCAAACCTCCCTTATTTCAAAAACTAACTTTATCAGTTTTACCATATTAGTTGTTGGAATGCAACAGATTCCGATCAACACAGTGAATACTCCAGTTTTGTTGGGAGGTGGGGAAGGACGTGTTTCAAATCCTCCCTTATTTCAAAAATGAGCTTTATTAGTTTTACTATATTAGCTTTCGGAATGAAACTCCAGTTTTGTTGGGAAGTTGGAAAGGACGTGTTTTCTATCTTCCTTTATTTCTAAAATTAACTTTATTAGTTTTACCATATTAGCTGTCGGAATGCAACATATTCCGATCAACACAGTAAATGCTCCTGCTGTGTTGGGAGGTGGGAAAGAACGTGTTTCCAATCCTACTTTATTTCAAAAACTAACTGTATCAGTTTTACCATGTTTGCTGTGGGAATGCAACATATGCCGATCAACACAGTAAATGCTCAAGTTTTGTTGGGAGGTTGGAGCGGACGTGTTTCCAATCCTCACTTATTTCAAAAATTAACTTTATTAGTTTTACCATATTAGTTGTCGGAATGCAACAGATTCCGATCAACCCAGTAAATGCTCCAGCTGTGTTGGGAGGTGGGAAGAACGTGTTTGCAATCCTCCCTTATTTCAAAAACTAACTGTATCAGTTTTACCATATTAACTGTCGGAATGCAACTCCAGTTTTATTGGGAGGTGGGAAAGGACGTGTTTCCAATCCTACCTTATTTCAAAAACTAACTGTATCAGTTTTACCATATTAGTTGTTGGAATGCAACAGATTCCGATCAACACAGTGAAAATTCTAGTTTTGTTGGGAGGTTGGAGCAGGCGTGTCTCAAATCCTTCCTTATTTCAAAAATTAACTTTATTAGTTTTACCATATTAGTTGTCGGAATGCAACAGATTCCGATCAACACAGTAAATGCTCCAGCTGTGTTGGGAGGTGGGAAAGAACGTGTTTCCAATCCTTCCTTATTTCAAAAACTAACTGTATCAGTTTTACCATGTTAGCTGTGGGAATGCAACATATGCCGATCAACACAGTAAATGCTCAAGTTTTGTTGGGAGGTTGGAGCGGACGTGTTTCCAGTCGTTTCTTATTTTTAAAATTAACTTTATTAGTTTTACCATATTAGCTGTCGGAATGTAACAGATTCCAATCAACACAGTAAATGCTCCAGCTGTGTTGGGAGGTGGGAAAGAACGTGTTTCCAATCCTTCCTTATTTCAAAAATGAGCTTTATTAGTTTTACCATATTAGCTGTCGGAATGAAACTCCAGTTTTGTTGGGAAGTTGGAAAGGACGTGTTTTCTATCTTCCTTTATTTCTAAAATTAACTTTATTAGTTTTACCATATTAGCTGTCGGAATGCAATATATTCCGATCAACACAGTAAATGCTCCAGCTGTGTTGGGAGGTGGGAAAGAACGTGTTTCCAATCCTACCTTATTTCAAAAACTAACTGTATCAGTTTTACCATGTTAGCTGTGGGAATGCAACATATGCCGATCAACACAGTAAATACTCAAGTTTTATTGGGAGGTTGGAGCGGACGTGTTTCCAATCCTTCCTTATTTCAAAAATTAACTTTATTAGTTTTACCATATTAGTTGTCGGAATGCAACAGATTCCGATCAACACAGTAAATGCTCCAGCTGTGTTGGGAGGTGGGAAAGAACGTGTTTCCAATCCTTCCTTATTTCAAAAATGAGCTTTATTAGTTTTACCATATTAGCTGTCGGAATGAAACTCCAGTTTTGTTGGGAAGTTGGAAAGGACGTGTTTCCAATCCTCCCTTATTTTTAAAATTAACTTTATTAGTTTTACCATATTAGCTGTCAGAATGTAACAGATTCCGATCAACACAGTAAATGCTCCAGCTGTGTTGGGAGGTGGGAAAGAACGCGTTTCCAATCCTACCTTATTTCAAAAACTAACTGTATCAGTTTTACCATATTAGCTGTGAGAATGCAACTTATGCCGATCAACACAGTAAATGCTCAAGTTTTGTTGGGAGGTTGGAGCGGACGTGTTTCCAATCCTTCCTTATTTCAAAAATTAACCTTATTAGTTTTACCATATTAGCTGTCGGAATGCAACTCCAGTTTTGTTGGGAAGTTGGAAAGGACGTGTTTCCAAACCTCCCTTATTTCAAAAACTAACTTTATCAGTTTTACCATATTAGCTGTTGGAATGCAACAGATTCCGATCAACACAGTGAATACTCCAGTTTTGTTGGGAGGTTGGAGCGGACGTGTTTCCAATCCTCACTTATTTCAAAAATTAACTTTATTAGTTTTACCATATTAGTTGTCGGAATGCAACAGATTCCGATCAACCCAGTAAATGCTCCAGCTGTGTTGGGAGGTGGGAAGAACGTGTTTGCAATCCTCCCTTATTTCAAAAACTAACTGTATCAGTTTTACCATATTAACTGTCGGAATGCAACTCCAGTTTTATTGGGAGGTGGGAAAGAACGCGTTTCCAATCCTACCTTATTTCAAAAACTAACTGTATCAGTTTTACCATATTAGCTGTGAGAATGCAACATATGCCGATCAACACAGTAAATACTCAAGTTTTGTTGGGAGGTTGGAGCGGACGTGTTTCCAATCCTTCCTTATTTCAAAAATTAACTTTATTAGTTTTACCATATTAGCTGTCGGAATGCAACAGATTCCGATCAACACAGTAAATGCTCCAGCTGTGTTGGGAGGTGGGAAGAACGTGTTTGCAATCCTCCCTTATTTCAAAAACTAACTGTATCAGTTTTACCATATTAACTGTCGGAATGCAACTCCAGTTTTATTGGGAGGTGGGAAAGGACGTGTTTCCAATCCTACCTTATTTCAAAAACTAACTGTATCAGTTTTACCATATTAGTTGTTGGAATGCAACAGATTCCGATCAACACAGTGAAAATTCTAGTTTTGTTGGGAGGTTGGAGCGGGCGTGTCTCAAATCCTTCCTTATTTCAAAAATTAACCTTATTAGTTTTACCATATTAGCTGTCGGAATGAAACTCCAGTTTTGTTGGGAAGTTGGAAAGGACGTGTTTCCAATCCTACCTTATTTCAAAAACTAACTGTATCAGTTTTACCATGTTAGCTGTGGGAATGCAACATATGCCGATCAACACAGTAAATGCTCAAGTTTTGTTGGGAGGTTGGAGCGGACGTGTTTCCAATCCTCCCTTATTTCAAAAATTAACTTTATTAGTTTTACCATATTAGTTGTCGGAATGCAACAGATTCCGATCAACACAGTAAATGCTCCAGCTGTGTTGGGAGGTGGGAAAGAACGCGTTTCCAATCCTACCTTATTTCAAAAACTAACTGTATCAGTTTTACCATATTAGTTGTTGGAATGCAACAGATTCCGATCAACACAGTGAAAATTCTAGTTTTGTTGGGAGGTTGGAGCGGGCGTGTCTCAAATCCTTCCTTATTTCAAAAATTAACCTTATTAGTTTTACCATATTAGCTGTCGGAATGAAACTCCAGTTTTGTTGGGAAGTTGGAAAGGACGTGTTTCCAATCCTACTTTATTTCAAAAACTAACTGTATCAGTTTTACCATGTTTGCTGTGGGAATGCAACATATGCCGATCAACACAGTAAATGCTCAAGTTTTGTTGGGAGGTTGGAGCGGACGTGTTTCCAATCCTCACTTATTTCAAAAATTAACTTTATTAGTTTTACCATATTAGTTGTCGGAATGCAACAGATTCCGATCAACCCAGTAAATGCTCCAGCTGTGTTGGGAGGTGGGAAGAACGTGTTTGCAATCCTCCCTTATTTCAAAAACTAACTGTATCAGTTTTACCATATTAACTGTCGGAATGCAACTCCAGTTTTATTGGGAGGTGGGAAAGAACGCGTTTCCAATCCTACCTTATTTCAAAAACTAACTGTATCAGTTTTACCATATTAGCTGTGAGAATGCAACATATGCCGATCAACACAGTAAATACTCAAGTTTTGTTGGGAGGTTGGAGCGGACGTGTTTCCAATCCTTCCTTATTTCAAAAATTAACTTTATTAGTTTTACCATATTAGCTGTCGGAATGCAACAGATTCCGATCAACACAGTAAATGCTCCAGCTGTGTTGGGAGGTGGGAAGAACGTGTTTGCAATCCTCCCTTATTTCAAAAACTAACTGTATCAGTTTTACCATATTAACTGTCGGAATGCAACTCCAGTTTTATTGGGAGGTGGGAAAGGACGTGTTTCCAATCCTACCTTATTTCAAAAACTAACTGTATCAGTTTTACCATATTAGTTGTTGGAATGCAACAGATTCCGATCAACACAGTGAAAATTCTAGTTTTGTTGGGAGGTTGGAGCGGGCGTGTCTCAAATCCTTCCTTATTTCAAAAATTAACCTTATTAGTTTTACCATATTAGCTGTCGGAATGAAACTCCAGTTTTGTTGGGAAGTTGGAAAGGACGTGTTTCCAATCCTACCTTATTTCAAAAACTAACTGTATCAGTTTTACCATGTTAGCTGTGGGAATGCAACATATGCCGATCAACACAGTAAATGCTCAAGTTTTGTTGGGAGGTTGGAGCGGACGTGTTTCCAATCCTCCCTTATTTCAAAAATTAACTTTATTAGTTTTACCATATTAGTTGTCGGAATGCAACAGATTCCGATCAACACAGTAAATGCTCCAGCTGTGTTGGGAGGTGGGAAAGAACGCGTTTCCAATCCTACCTTATTTCAAAAACTAACTGTATCAGTTTTACCATATTAGCTGTGGGAATGCAACATATGCCGATCAACACAGTAAATACTCAAGTTTTATTGGGAGGTTGGAGCGGACGTGTTTCCAATCCTTCCTTATTTCAAAAATTACCTTTATTAGTTTTACCATATTAGTTGTCGGAATGCAACAGATTCCGATCAACACAGTAAATGCTCCAGCTGTGTTGGGAGGTGGGAAAGAACGTGTTTCCAATCCTTCCTTATTTCAAAAATGAGCTTTATTAGTTTTACCATATTAGCTGTCGGAATGAAACTCCAGTTTTGTTGGGAAGTTGGAAAGGACGTGTTTCCAATCCTCCCTTATTTTTAAAATTAACTTTATTAGTTTTACCATATTAGCTGTCAGAATGTAACAGATTCCGATCAACACAGTAAATGCTCCAGCTGTGTTGGGAGGTGGGAAAGAACGCGTTTCCAATCCTACCTTATTTCAAAAACTAACTGTATCAGTTTTACCATATTAGCTGTGGGAATGCAACATATGCCGATCAACACAGTAAATACTCAAGTTTTGTTGGGAGGTTGGAGCGGACGTGTTTCCAGTCCTTTCTTATTTTTAAAATTAACTTTATTAGTTTTACCATATTAGCTGTCGGAATGTAACAGATTCCGATCAACACAGTAAATGCTCCAGCTGTGTTGGGAGGTGGGAAAGAACGTGTTTCCAATCCTTCCTTATTTCAAAAATGAGCTTTATTAGTTTTACCATATTAGCTGTCGGAATGAAACTCCAGTTTTGTTGGGAGGTTGGAGCGGACGTGTTTCCAATCCTTCCTTATTTCAAAAATTAACTTTATTAGTTTTACCATATTAGTTGTCGGAATGCAACAGATTCCGATCAACACAGTAAATGCTCCAGCTGTGTTGGGAGGTGGGAAGAACGTGTTTGCAATCCTCCCTTATTTCAAAAACTAACTTCATCAGTTTTACCATATTAGCTGTTGGAATGCAACTTATGCCGATCAACACAGTAAATGCTCAAGTTTTGTTGGGAGGTTGGAGCGGACGTGTTTCCAATCCTTCCTTATTTCAAAAATTAACCTTATTAGTTTTACCATATTAGCTGTCGGAATGCAACTCCAGTTTTGTTGGGAAGTTGGAAAGGACGTGTTTCCAAACCTCCCTTATTTCAAAAACTAACTTTATCAGTTTTACCATATTAGCTGTTGGAATGCAACAGATTCCGATCAACACAGTGAATACTCCAGTTTTGTTGGGAGGTGGGAAAGGACGTGTTTCAAATCCTCCCTTATTTCAAAAATGAGCTTTATTAGTTTTACTATATTAGCTGTCGGAATGAAACTCCAGTTTTGTTGGGAAGTTGGAAAGGACGTGTTTTCTATCTTCCTTTATTTCTAAAATTAACTTTATTAGTTTTACCATATTAGCTGTCGGAATGCAATATATTCCGATCAACACAGTAAATGCTCCAGCTGTGTTGGGAGGTGGGAAAGAACGTGTTTCCAATCCTACCTTATTTCAAAAACTAACTGTATCAGTTTTACCATGTTAGCTGTGGGAATGCAACATATGCCGATCAACACAGTAAATGCTCAAGTTTTATTGGGAGGTTGGAGCGGACGTGTTTCCAATCCTCCCTTATTTCAAAAATTAACTTTATTAGTTTTGCCATATTAGTTGTCGGAATGCAACAGATTCCGATCAACACAGTAAATGCTCCAGCTGTGTTGGGAGGTGGGAGGAACGTGTTTGCAATCCTCCCTTATTTCAAAAACTAACTGTATCAGTTTTACCATATTAGCTGTGGGAATGCAACATATGCCGATCAACACAGTAAATGCTCAAGTTTTGTTGGGAGGTTGGAGCGGACGTGTTTCCAGTCGTTTCTTATTTTTAAAATTAACTTTATTAGTTTTACCATATTAGCTGTCGGAATGTAACAGATTCCAATCAACACAGTAAATGCTCCAGCTGTGTTGGGAGGTGGGAAAGAACGTGTTTCCAATCCTTCCTTATTTCAAAAATGAGCTTTATTAGTTTTACCATATTAGCTGTCGGAATGAAACTCCAGTTTTGTTGGGAAGTTGGAAAGGACGTGTTTTCTATCTTCCTTTATTTCTAAAATTAACTTTATTAGTTTTACCATATTAGCTGTCGGAATGCAACATATTCCGATCACCACAGTAAATGTTCAAGTTTTGTTGGACGTGTTTCCAATCCTCCCTTATTTCAAAAATTTACTTTATTAGTTTTACCATATTAGTTGTCGGAATGCAACAGATTCCGATCAACACAGTAAATGCTCCAGCTGTGTTCGAAGGTGGGAAGAACGTGTTTGTAATCCCCCTTATTTCAAAAACTTACTGTATCAGTTGTACCATATTAGCTGTGGGTATGCAACATATGCCGATCAACACAGTAAATGCTCAAGTTTTGTTGGGAGGTTGGAGCGGACGTGTTTCCAGTCCTTTCTTATTTTTAAAATTAACTTTATTAGTTTTACCATATTAGCTGTCGGAATGTAACAGATTCCGATCAACACAGTAAATGCTCCAGCTGTGTTGGGAGGTGGGAAAGAACGTGTTTCCAATCCTTCCTTATTTCAAAAATGAGCTTTATTAGATTTACCATATTAGCTGTCGGAATGAAACTCCAGTTTTGTTGGGAAGTTGGAAAGGACGTGTTTTCTATCTTCCTTTATTTCTAAAATTAACTTTATTAGTTTTACCATATTAGCTGTCGGAATGCAACATATTCCGATCAACACAGTAAATGTTCAAGTTTTGTTGGGAGGTTGGAGCGGACGTGTTTCCAATCCTCCCTTATTTTTAAAATTAACTTTATTAGTATTACCATATTAGCTGTCAGAATGTAACAGATTCCGATCAACACAGTAAATGCTCCAGCTGTGATGGGAGGTGGGAAAGAACGCGTTTCTAATCCTACCTTATTTCAAAAACTAACTGTATCAGTTTTACCATATTAGCTGTGGGAATGCAACATATGCCGATCAACACAGTAAATAGTCAAGTTTTGTTGGGAGGTTGGAGCGGACGTGTTTCCAATCCTTCCTTATTTCAAAAATTAACTTTATTAGTTTTACCATATTAGTTGTCGGAATGCAACAGATTCCGATCAACACAGTAAATGCTCCAGCTGTGTTGGGAGGTGGGAAGAACGTGTTTGCAATCCTCCCTTATTTCAAAAACTAACTTCATCAGTTTTACCATATTAGCTGTTGGAATGCAACATATGCCGATCAACACAGTAAATGCTCAAGTTTTGTTGGGAGGTTGGAGCGGACGTGTTTCCAATCCTTCCTTATTTCAAAAATTAACCTTATTAGTTTTACCATATTAGCTGTCGGAATGCAACTCCAGTTTTGTTGGGAAGTTGGAAAGGACGTGTTTCCAAACCTCCCTTATTTCAAAAACTAACTTTATCAGTTTTACCATATTAGCTGTTGGAATGCAACAGATTCCGATCAACACAGTGAATACTCCAGTTTTGTTGGGAGGTGGGAAAGGACGTGTTTCAAATCCTCCCTTATTTCAAAAATGAGCTTTATTAGTTTTACTATATTAGCTGTCGGAATGAAACTCCAGTTTTGTTGGGAAGTTGGAAAGGACGTGTTTTCTATCTTCCTTTATTTCTAAAATTAACTTTATTAGTTTTACCATATTAGCTGTCGGAATGCAACATATTCCGATCAACACAGTAAATGCTCCAGCTGTGTTGGGAGGTGGGAAAGAACGTGTTTCCAATCCTACCTTATTTCAAAAACTAACTGTATCAGTTTTACCATGTTAGCTGTGGGAATGCAACATATGCCGATCAACACAGTAAATGCTCAAGTTTTGTTGGGAGGTTGGAGCGGACGTGTTTCCAATCCTCCCTTATTTCAAAAATTAACTTTATTAGTTTTACCATATTAGTTGTCGGAATGCAACAGATTCCGATCAACACAGTAAATGCTCCAGATGTGTTGGGAGGTGGGAAGAACGTGTTTGCAATCCTCCCTTATTTCAAAAACTAACTGTATCAGTTTTACCATATTAGCTGTGGGAATGCAACACAGTAAATGCTCAAGTTTTGTTGGGAGGTTGGAGCGGACGTGTTTCCAGTCCTTTCTTATTTTTAAAATTAACTTTATTAGTTTTACCATATTAGCTGTCGGAATGTAACAGATTCCGATCAACACAGTAAACGCTCCAGCTGTGTTGGGAGGTGGGAAAGAACGTGTTTCCAATCCTTCCTTATTTCAAAAATGAGCTTTATTAGTTTTACCATATTAGCTGTCGGAATGAAACTCCAGTTTTGTTGGGAAGTTGGAAAGGACGTGTTTTCTATCTTCCTTTATTTCTAAAATTAACTTTATTAGTTTTACCATATTAGCTGTCGGAATGCAACATATTCCGATCAACACAGTAAATGCTCAAGTTTTGTTGGGAGGTTGGAGCGGACGTGTTTCCAATCCTCCCTTATTTTTAAAATTAACTTTATTAGTTTTACCATATTAGCTGTCAGAATGCAACAGATTCCGATCAACACAGTAAATGCTCCAGCTTTGTTGGGAGGTGGGAAGAACGTGTTTGCAATCCTCCCTTAATTCAAAAACTAACTTCATCAGTTTTACCATATTAGCTGTGGGAATGCAACATATGCCGATCACCACAGTAAATGCTCAAGTTTTGTTGGGAGGTTGGAGCGGACGTGTTGCCAATCCTTCCTTATTTCAAAAATTAACTTTATTAGTTTTACCATATTAGTTGTCGGAATGCAACAGATTCCGATCAACACAGTAAATGCTCCAGCTGTGTTGGGAGGTGGGAAGAACGTGTTTGCAATCCTCCCTTATTTCAAAAACTAACTGTTTCAGTTTTACCATATTAACTGTCGGAATGCAACTCTACTTTTATTGGGAGGTGGGAAAGGACGTGTTTCAAATCCTACCTTATTTCAAAAACTAACCGTATCAGTTTTACCATATTAGCTGTTGGAATGCAACAGATTCCGATCAACACAGTGAAAATTCAAGTTTTGTTGGGAGGTTGGAGCGGACGTGTTTCCAATCCTTCCTTATTTCAAAAATTAACTTTATTAGTTTTACCATATTAGTTGTCGGAATGCAACATATGCCGATCAACACAGTAAATGCTCAAGTTTTGTTGGGAGGTTGGAGTGGACGTGTTTCCAATCCTCCCTTATTTCAAAAATTAACTTGATTAGTTTTACCATATTAGTCGTCAGAATGCAACAGATTCCGATCAACACAGTAAATGCTCCAGCTGTGTTGGGAGGTGGGAAGAACGTGTTTGCAATCCTCCCTTATTTCAAAAACTAACTATATCAGTTTTACCATATTAGCTGTGGGAATGCAACATATGCCGATCAACACAGTAAATGCTCAAGTTTTGTTGGGAGGTTGGAGCGGACGTGTTTCCAGTCCTTTCTTATTTTTAAAATTAACTTTATTAGTTTTACCATATTAGCTGTCGGAATGTAACAGATTCCGATCAACACAGTAAATGCTCCAGCTGTGTTGGGAGGTGGGAAAGAACGTGTTTCCAATCCTTCCTTATTTCAAAAATGAGCTTTATTAGTTTTACCATATTAGCTGTCGGAATGAAACTCCAGTTTTGTTGGGAAGTTGGAAAGGACGTGTTTTCTATCTTCCTTTATTTCTAAAATTAACTTTATTAGTTTTACCATATTAGCTGTCGGAATGCACAGTAAATGTTCAAGTTTTGTTGGGAGGTTGGAGCGGACGTGTTTCCAATCCTCCCTTATTTCTAAAATTAACTTTATTAGTTTTACCACATTAGCTGTCAGAATGTAACAGATTCTGATCAACACAGTAAATGCTCCAGCGGTGTTGGGAGGTGGGAAAGAACGCGTTTCCAATCCTACCTTATTTCAAAAACTAACTGTATCAGTTTTACCATATTAGCTGTGGGAATGCAACATATGCCGATCAACACAGTAAATACTCAAGTTTTGTTGGGAGGTTGGATCGGACGTGTTTCCAATCCTTCCTTATTTCAAAAATTAACTTTATTAGTTTTACCATATTAGTTGTCGGAATGCAACAGATTCCGATCAACACAGTAAATGCTCCAGCTGTGTTGGGAGGTGGGAAGAACGTGTTTGCAATCCTCCCTTATTTCAAAAACTAACTTCATCAGTTTTACCATATTAGCTGTTGGAATGCAACATATGCCGATCAACACAATAAATGCTCAAGTTTTGTTGGGAGCTTGGAGCGGACGTGTTTCCAATCCTTCCTGGGAATGCAACAGATTCCGATCAACAAAGTAAATGCTCAAGTTTTGTTGGGAGGTTGGAGCGGACGTGTTTCCAATCCTTCCTTATTTCAAAAATTAACTTTATTAGTTTTACCATATTAGCTGTCGGAATGCAACTCTAGTTTTGTTGGGAGGTTGCACCGGACGTGTTTCCAATCCTCCCTTATTTTTAAAATTAACTTTATTAGTTTTACCATATTAGCTGTCAGAATGTAACAGATTCCGATCAACACAGTAAATGCTCCAGCTGTGTTGGAAGGTGGGAAGAACGTGTTTGCAATCCCCCTTATTTCAAAAACTAACTGTATCAGTTTTACCATATTAGCTGTGGGAATGCAACATATGCCGATCAACACAGTAAATGCTCAAGTTTTGTTGGGAGCTTGGAGCGGACGTGTTTCCAATCCTTCCTGGGAATGCAACTTATGCCGATCAACAAAGTAAATGCTCAAGTTTTTTGGGAGGTTGGAGCGGACGTGTTTCCAATCCTCCCTTATTTCAAAAACTAACTTTATTAGTTTTACCATATTAGTTGTCGGAATGCAACAGATTCCGATCAACACAGTAAATGCTCGAGCTGTGTTGGAAGGTGGGAAGAACGTGTTTGCAATCCCCCTTATTTCAAAAACTAACTTTATCAGTTTTACCATATTAGCTGTGGGAATGCAACATATGCCGATCAACACAGTAAATGCTCAAGTTTTGTTGGGAGGTTGGAGCGGACGTGTTTCCAGTCCTTTCTTATTTTTAAAATTAACTTTATTAGTTTTACCATATTAGCTGTCGGAATGTAACAGATTCCGATCAACACAGTAAATGCTCCAGCTGTGTTGGGAGGTGGGAAAGAACGTGTTTCCAATCCTTCCTTATTTCAAAAATGAGCTTTATTAGTTTTACCATATTAGCTGTCGGAATGAAACTCCAGTTTTGTTGGGAAGTTGGAAAGGACTTGTTTTCTATCTTCCTTTATTTCTAAAATTAACTTTATTAGTTTTACCATATTAGCTGTCGGAATGCAACATATTCCGATCAACACAGTAAATGTTCAAGTTTTGTTGGGAGGTGGGAAGAACGTGTTTGCAATCCTCCCTTATTTCAAAAACTAACTGTATCAGTTTTACCATATTAGCTGTGGGAATGCAACATATGCCGATCAACACAGTAAATGCTCAAGTTTTGTTGGGAGGTTGGAGCGGACGTGTTTCCAATCCTTCCTTATTTCAAAAATTAACCTTATTAGTTTTACCATATTAGCTGTCGGAATGCAACTCCAGTTTTGTTGGGAAGTTGGAAAGGACGTGTTTCCAAACCTCCCTTATTTCAAAAACTAACTTTATCAGTTTTACCATATTAGCTGTTGGAATGCAACAGATTCCGATCAACACAGTGAATACTCCAGTTTTGTTGGGAGGTGGGAAAGGACGTGTTTCAAATCCTCCCTTATTTCAAAAATGAGCTTTATTAGTTTTACTATATTAGCTGTCGGAATGCAACAGATTCCGATCAACACAGTAAATGCTCCAGCTGTGTTGGGAGGTGGGAAGAACGTGTTTGCAATCCTCCCTTATTTCAAAAATGAGCTTTATTAGTTTTACCATATTAGCTGTCGGAATGAAACTCCAGTTTTGTTGGGAAGTTGGAAAGGACTTGTTTTCTATCTTCCTTTATTTCTAAAATTAACTTTATTAGTTTTACCATATTAGCTGTCGGAATGCAACATATTCCGATCAACACAGTAAATGTTCAAGTTTTGTTGGGAGGTTGGAGCGGACGTGTTTCCAATCCTCCCTTATTTTTAAAATTAACTTTATTAGTTTTACCATATTAGCTGTCAGAATGTAACAGATTCCGATCAACACAGTAAATGCTCCAGCTGTGTTGGGAGGTGGGAAAGAACGCGTTTCCAATCCTACCTTATTTCAAAAACTAACTGTATCAGTTTTACCATATTAGCTGTGGGAATGCAACATATGCCGATCAACACAGTAAATGCTCAAGTTTTGTTGGGAGGTTGGAGCGGACGTGTTTCCAGTCCTTTCTTATTTTTAAAATTAACTTTATTAGTTTTACCATATTAGCTGTCGGAATGTAACATCTTCCGATCAACACAGTAAATGCTCCAGCTGTGTTGGGAGGTGGGAAAGAATCCAATCCTACCTTATTTCAAAAACTAACTGTATCAGTTTTACCATGTTAGCTGTGGGAATGCAACATATGCCGATCAACACAGTAAATGCTCAAGTTTTGTTGGGAGGTTGGAGCGGACGTGTTTCCAATCCTTCCTTATTTCAAAAATTAATTTTATTAGTTTTACCATATTAGTTGTCGGAATGCAACAGATTCCGATCAACACAGTAAATGCTCCAGCTGTGTTGGGAGGTGGGAAGAACGTGTTTGCAATCCTCCCTTATTTCAAAAACTAACTTCATCAGTTTTACCATATTAGCTGTTGGAATGCAACATATGCCGATCAACACAGTAAATGCTCAAGTTTTGTTGGGAGGTTGGAGCGGACGTGTTTCCAATCCTTCCTTATTTCAAAAATTAACCTTATTAGTTTTACCATATTAGCTGTCGGAATGCAACTCCAGTTTTGTTGGGAAGTTTAAAAGGACGTGTTTCCAAACCTCCCTTATTTCAAAAACTAACTTTATCAGTTTTACCATATTAGCTGTTGGAATGCAACAGATTCCGATCAACACAGTGAATACTCCAGTTTTGTTGGGAGGTGGGAAAGGACGTGTTTCAAATCCTCCCTTATTTCAAAAATGAGCTTTATTAGTTTTACTATATTAGCTGTCCGAATGAAACTCCAGTTTTGTTGGGAAGTTGGAAAGGACGTGTTTTCTATCTTCCTTTATTTCTAAAATTAACTTTATTAGTTTTACCATATTAGCTGTCGGAATGCAACATATTCCGATCAACACAGTAAATGCTCCAGCTGTGTTGGGAGGTGGGAAAGAACGCGTTTCCAATCCTACCTTATTTCAAAAACTAACTGTATCAGTTTTACCATGTTAGCTGTGGGAATGCAACATATGCCGATCAACACAGTAAATGCTCAAGTTTTGTTGGGAGGTTGGAGCGGACGTGTTTCCAATCCTCCCTTATTTCAAAAATTAACTTTATTAGTTTTACCATATTAGTTGTCGGAATGCAACAGATTCCGATCAACACAGTAAATGCTCCAGCTGTGTTGGGAGGTGGGAAGAACGTGTTTGCAATCCTCCCTTATTTCAAAAACTAACTGTATCAGTTTTACCATATTAGCTGTGGGAATGCAACATATGCCGATCAACACAGTAAATGCTCAAGTTTTGTTGGGAGGTTGGAGCGGACGTGTTTCCAGTCCTTTCTTATTTTTAAAATTAACTTTATTAGTTTTACCATATTAGCTGTCGGAATGTAACATCTTCCGATCAACACAGTAAATGCTCCAGCTGTGTTGGGAGGTGGGAAAGAACGTGTTTCCAATCCTACCTTATTTCAAAAACTAACTGTATCAGTTTTACCATGTTAGCTGTGGGAATGCAACATATGCCGATCAACACAGTAAATGCTCAAGTTTTGTTGGGAGGTTGGAGCGGACGTGTTTCCAATCCTTCCTTATTTCAAAAATTAACTTTATTAGTTTTACCATATTAGCTGTCGGAATGTAACATATTCCGATCAACACAGTAAATGCTCCAGCTGTGTTGGGAGGTGGGAAAGAACGTGTTTCCAATCCTACCTTATTTCAAAAACTAACTGTATCAGTTTTACCATGTTAGCTGTGGGAATGCAACATATGCCGATCAACACAGTAAATGCTCAAGTTTTGTTGGGAGGTTGGAGCGGACGTGTTTCCAATCCTTTCTTATTTTTAAAATTAACTTTATTAGTTTTACCATATTAGCTGTCGGAATGTAACATATTCCGATCAACACAGTAAATGCTCCAGCTGTGTTGGGAGGTGGGAAAGAACGTGTTTCCAATCCTACGTTATTTCAAAAACTAACTGTATCAGTTTTACCATGTTAGCTGTGGGAATGCAACATATGCCGATCAACACAGTAAATGCTCAAGTTTTGTTGGGAGGTTGAAGCGGACGTGTTTCCAATCCTCCCGTATTTCAAAAATTAACTTTATTAGTTTTACCATATTAGTTGTCGGAATGCAACAGATTCCGATCAACACAGTAAATGCTCCAGCTGTGTTGGGAGGTGGGAAGAACGTGTTTGCAATCCTCCCTTATTTCAAAAACTAACTGTATCAGTTTTACCATATTAGCTGTGAGAATGCAACATATGCCGATCAACACAGTAAATGCTCAAGTTGGGAGGTTAGAGCGGACGTGTTTCCAATCCTTCCTTATTTCAAAAATTAACTTTATTAGTTTTACCATATTAGTTGTCGGAATGCAACAGATTCCGATCAACACAGTAAATGCTCCAGCTGTGTTGGGAGGTGGGAAGAACGTGTTTGCAATCCTCCCTTATTTCAAAAACTAACTTCATCAGTTTTACCATATTAGCTGTTGGAATGCAACGTATGCCGATCAACACAGTGAATACTCCAGTTTTGTTGGGAGGTGGGAAAGAACGTGTTTCCAATCCTTCCTTATTTCAAAAATGAGCTTTATTAGTTTTACCATATTAGCTGTCGGAATGAAACTCCAGTTTTGTTGGGAAGTTGGAAAGGACGTGTTTTCTATCTTCCTTTATTTCTAAAATTAACTTTACTAGTTTTACCATATTAGCTGTCGGAATGCAACATATTCTGATCAACACAGTAAATGTTCAAGTTTTGTTGGGAGGTTGGAGCGGACGTGTTTCCAGTCCTTTCTTATTTTTAAAATTAACTTTATTAGTTTTACCATATTAGCTGTCGGAATGTAACATCTTCCGATCAACACAGTAAATGCTCAAGTTTTGTTGGGAGGTTGAAGCGGACGTGTTTCCAATCCTCCCGTATTTCAAAAATTAACTTTATTAGTTTTACCATATTAGTTGTCGGAATGCAACAGATTCCGATCAACACAGTAAATGCTCCAGCTGTGTTGGGAGGTGGGAAGAACGTGTTTGCAATCCTCCCTTATTTCAAAAACTAACTGCATCAGTTTTACCATATTAGCTGTTGGAATGCAACAGATTCCGATCAACACAGTGAATACTCCAGTTTTGTTGGGAGGTGGGAAAGAACGTGTTTCCAATCCTTCCTTATTTCAAAAATGAGCTTTATTAGTTTTACCATATTAGCTGTCGGAATGAAACTCCAGTTTTGTTGGGAAGTTGGAAAGGACGTGTTTTCTATCTTCCTTTATTTCTAAAATTAACTTTATTAGTTTTACCATATTAGCTGTCGGAATGCAACATATTCTGATCAACACAGTAAATGTTCAAGTTTTGTTGGGAGGTTGGAGCGGACGTGTTTCCAGTCCTTTCTTATTTTTAAAATTAACTTTATTAGTTTTACCATATTAGCTGTCGGAATGTAACATCTTCCGATCAACACAGTAAATGCTCCAGCTGTATTGGGAGGTGGGAAAGAACGTGTTTCCAATCCTACCTTATTTCAAAAACTAACTGTATCAGTTTTACCATGTTAGCTGTGGGAATGCAACATATGCCGATCAACACAGTAAATGCTCAAGTTTTGTTGGGAGGTTGGAGCGGACGTGTTTCCAATCCTTCCTTATTTCAAAAATTAACTTTATTAGTTTTACCATATTAGCTGTCGGAATGTAACATATTCCGATCAACACAGTAAATGCTCCAGCTGTATTGGGAGGTGGGAAAGAACGTGTTTCCAATCCTACCTTATTTCAAAAACTAACTGTATCAGTTTTACCATGTTAGCTGTGGGAATGCAACATATGCCGATCAACACAGTAAATGCTCAAGTTTTGTTGGGAGGTTGGAGCGGACGTGTTTCCAATCCTTTCTTATTTTTAAAATTAACTTTATTAGTTTTACCATATTAGCTGTCGGAATGTAACATATTCCGATCAACACAGTAAATGCTCCAGCTGTGTTGAGAGGTGGGAAAGAACGTGTTTCCAATCCTACGTTATTTCAAAAACTAACTGTATCAGTTTTACCATGTTAGCTGTGGGAATGCAACATATGCCGATCAACACAGTAAATGCTCAAGTTTTGTTGGGAGGTTGAAGCGGACGTGTTTCCAATCCTCCCGTATTTCAAAAATTAACTTTATTAGTTTTACCATATTAGTTGTCGGAATGCAACAGATTCCGATCAACACAGTAAATGCTCCAGCTGTGTTGGGAGGTGGGAAGAACGTGTTTGCAATCCTCCCTTATTTCAAAAACTAACTGTATCAGTTTTACCATATTAGCTGTGGGAATGCAACATATGCCGATCAACACAGTAAATGCTCAAGTTGGGAGGTTAGAGCGGACGTGTTCCCAATCCTTCCTTATTTCAAAAATCAACTTTATTAGTTTTACCATATTAGTTGTCGGAATGCAACAGATTCCGATCAACACAGTAAATGCTCCAGCTGTGTTGGGAGGTGGGAAGAACGTGTTTGCAATCCTCCCTTATTTCAAAAACTAACTTCATCAGTTTTACCATATTAGCTGTTGGAATGCAACATATGCCGATCAACACAGTAAATGCTCAAGTTTTGTTGGGAGGTTGGAGCGGACGTGTTTCCAATCCTTCCTTATTTCAAAAATTAACCTTATTAGTTTTACCATATTAGCTGTCGGAATGCAACTCCAGTTTTGTTGGGAAGTTGGAAAGGACGTGTTTCCAAACCTCCCTTATTTCAAAAACTAACTTTATCAGTTTTACCATATTAGCTGTTGGAATGCAACAGATTCCGATCAACACAGTGAATACTCCAGTTTTGTTGGGAGGTGGGAAAGAACGTGTTTCCAATCCTTCCTTATTTCAAAAATGAGCTTTATTAGTTTTACCAGTTGGAAAGGACGTGTTTTCTATCTTCCTTTATTTCTAAAATTAACTTTATTAGTTTTACCATATTAGCTGTCGGAATGCAACATATTCTGATCAACACAGTAAATGTTCAAGTTTTGTTGGGAGGTTGGAGCGGACGTGTTTCCAATCCTCCCTTATTTTTAAAATTAACTTTATTAGTTTTACCATATTAGCTGTCAGAATGCAACAGATTCCGATCAACACAGTAAATGCTCCAGCTGTGTTGGGAGGTGGGAAGAACGTGTTTGCAATCCTCCCTTATTTCAAAAACTAACTTCATCAGTTTTACCATATTAGCTGTGGGAATGCAACATATGCCGATCAACACAGTAAATGCTCAAGTTTTGTTGGGAGGTTGGAGCGGACGTGTTTCCAATCCTTCCTTATTTCAAAAATTAACTTTATTAGTTTTACCATATTAGTTGTCGGAATGCAACAGATTCCGATCAACACAGTAAATGCTCCAGCTGTGTTGGGAGGTGGGAAGAACGTGTTTGCAATCCTCCCTTATTTCAAAAACTAACTGTATCAGTTTTACCATATTAGCTGTGGGAATGCAACATATGCCGATCAACACAGTTAATGCTTAAGTTTTGTTGGGAGGTTGGAGCGGACGTGTTTCCAGTCCTTTCTTATTTTTAAAATTAACTTTATTAGTTTTACCATATTAGCTGTCGGAATGTAACATCCTCCGATCAACACAGTAAATGCTCCAGCTGTGTTGGGAGGTGGGAAAGAACGTGTTTCCAATCCTACCTTATTTCAAAAACTAACTGTATCAGTTTTACCATGTTAGCTGTGGGAATGCAACATATGCCGATCAACACAGTAAATGCTCAAGTTTTGTTGGGAGGTTGGAGCGGACGTGTTTCCAATCCTTTCTTATTTTTAAAATTAACTTTATTAGTTTTACCATATTAGCTGTCGGAATGTAACATATTCCGATCAACACAGTAAATGCTCCAGCTGTGTTGGGAGGTGGGAAAGAACGTGTTTCCAATCCTACGTTATTTCAAAAACTAACTGTATCAGTTTTACCATGTTAGCTGTGGGAATGCAACATATGCCGATCAACACAGTAAATGCTCAAGTTTTGTTGGGAGGTTGAAGCGGACGTGTTTCCAATCCTCCCTTATTTCAAAAATTAACTTTATTAGTTTTACCATATTAGTTGTCGGAATGCAACAGATTCCGATCAACACAGTAAATGCTCCAGCTGTGTTGGGAGGTGGGAAGAACGTGTTTGCAATCTTCCCTTATTTCAAAAACTAACTGTATCAGTTTTACCATATTAGCTGTGGGAATGCAACATATGCCGATCAACACAGTAAATGCTCAAGTTTTATTGGGAGGTTGGAGCGGACGTGTTTCCAATCCTTCCTTATTTCAAAAATTAACTTTATTAGTTTTACCATATTAGTTGTCGGAATGCAACAGATTCCGATCAACACAGTAAATGCTCCAGCTGTGTTGGGAGGTGGGAAGAACGTGTTTGCAATCCTCCCTTATTTCAAAAACTAACTTCATCAGTTTTACCATATTAGCTGTTGGAATGCAACATATGCCGATCAACACAGTAAATGCTCAAGTTTTGTTGGGAGGTTGGAGCGGACGTGTTTCCAATCCTTCCTTATTTCAAAAATTAACCTTATTAGTTTTACCATATTAGCTGTCGGAATGCAACTCCAGTTTTGTTGGGAAGTTGGAAAGGACGTGTTTCCAAACCTCCCTTATTTCAAAAACTAACTTTATCAGTTTTACCATATTAGCTGTTGGAATGCAACAGATTCCGATCAACACAGTGAATACTCCAGTTTTGTTGGGAGGTGGGAAAGAACGTGTTTCCAATCCTTCCTTATTTCAAAAATGAGCTTTATTAGTTTTGCCATATTAGCTGTCGGAATGAAACTCCAGTTTTGTTGGGAAGTTGGAAAGGACGTGTTTTCTATCTTCCTTTATTTCTAAAATTAACTTTATTAGTTTTACCATATTAGCTGTCGGAATGCAACATATTCCGATCAACACAGTAAATGTTCAAGTTTTGTTGGGAGGTTGGAGCGGACGTGTTTCCAATCCTCCCTTATTTTTAAAATTAACTTTATTAGTTTTACCATATTAGCTTTCAGAATGCAACAGATTCCGATCAACACAGTAAATGCTCCAGCTGTGTTGGGAGGTGGGAAGAACGTGTTTGCAATCCTCCCTTATTTCAAAAACTAACTTCATCAGTTTTACCATATTAGCTGTGGGAATGCAACATATGCCGATCAACACAGTAAATGCTCAAGTTTTGTTGGGAGGTTGGAGCGGACGTGTTTCCAATCCTTCCTTATTTCAAAAATTAACTTTATTAGTTTTACCATATTAGTTGTCGGAATGCAACAGATTCCGATCAACACAGTAAATGCTCCAGCTGTGTTGGGAGGTGGGAAGAACGTGTTTGCAATCCTCTCTTATTTCAAAAACTAACTGTATCAGTTTTACCATATTAACTGTCGGAATGCAACTCTAGTTTTATTGGGAGGTGGGAAAGGACGTGTTTCCAATCCTACCTTATTTCAAAAATAACTGTATCAGTTTTACCATATTAGCTGTTGGAATGCAACAGATTCCGATCAACACAGTGAAAATTCAAGTTTTGTTGGGAGGTTGGAACGGACGTGTTTCCAATCCTTCCTTATTTCAAAAATTAACCTTATTAGTTTTACCATATTAGCTGTCGGAATGCAACTCCAGTTTTGTTGGGAAGTTGGAAAGGACGTGTTTCCAAACCTCCCTTATTTCAAAAACTAACTTTATCAGTTTTACCATATTAGCTGTTGGAATGCAACAGACTCCGATCAACACAGTGAATACTCCAGTTTTGTTGGGAGGTGGGAAAGGACGTGTTTCAAATCCTCCCTTATTTCAAAAATGAGCTTTATTAGTTTTACTATATTAGCTGTCGGAATGAAACTCCAGTTTTGTTGGGAAGTTGGAAAGGACGTGTTTTCTATCTTCCTTTATTTCTAAAATTAACTTTATTAGTTTTACCATATTAGCTGTCGGAATGCAACATATTCCGATCAACACAGTAAATGCTCCAGCTGTGTTGGGAGGTGGGAAGGAACGTGTTTCCAATCCTACCTTATTTCAAAAACTAACTGTATCAGTTTTACCATGTTAGCTGTGGGAATGCAACATATGCCGATCAACACAGTAAATGCTCAAGTTTTGTTGGGAGGTTGGAGCGGACGTGTTTCCAATCCTCCCTTATTTCAAAAATTAACTTGATTAGTTTTACCATATTAGTTGTCGGAATGCAACAGATTCCGATCAACACAGTAAATGCTCCAGCTGTGTTGGGAGGTGGGAAGAACGTGTTTGCAATCCTCCCTTATTTCAAAAACTAACTGTATCAGTTTTACCATATTAACTTTCGGAATGCAACTCTAGTTTTATTGGGAGGTTGGAAAGGACGTGTTTCCAATCCTACCTTATTTCAAAAATAACTGTATCAGTTTTACCATGTTAGCTGTGGGAATGCAACATATGCCGATCAACACAGTAAATGCTCAAGTTTTGTTGGGAGGTTGGAGCGGACGTGTTTCCAATCCTCCCTTATTTCAAAAATTAACTTGATTAGTTTTACCATATTAGTTGTCGGAATGCAACAGATTCCGATCAACACAGTAAATGCTCCAGCTGTGTCGGGAGGTGGGAAGAACGTGTTTGCAATCCTCTCTTATTTCAAAAACTAACTGTATCAGTTTTACCATATTAACTGTCGGAATGCAACTCTAGTTTTATTGGGAGGTGGGAAAGGACGTGTTTCCAATCCTACCTTATTTCAAAAATAACTGTATCAGTTTTACCATATTAGCTGTTGGAATGCAACATATTCCGATCAACACAGTAAATGTTCAAGTTTTGTTGGGAGGTTGGAGCGGACGTGTTTCCAATCCTCCCTTATTTTTAAAATTAACTTTATTAGTTTTACCATATTAGCTGTCAGAATGTAACAGATTCCGATCAACACAGTAAATGCTCCAGCTGTGTTGGGAGGTGGGAAAGAACGCGTTTCCAATCCTACCTTATTTCAAAAACTAACTGTATCAGTTTTACCATATTAGCTGTGGGAATGCAACATATGCCGATCAACGCAGTAAATACTCAAGTTTTGTTGGGAGCTTGGAGCGGACGTGTTTCCAATCCTTCCTGGGAATGCAACTTATGCCGATCAGCAAAGTAAATGCTCAAGTTTTGTTGGGAGGTTGGAGCGGACGTGTTTCCAATCCTTCCTTATTTCAAAAATTAACTTTATTAGTTTTACCATATTAACTGTCGGAATGCAACTCCAGTTTTATTGGGAGGTGGGAAAGGACGTGTTTCCAATCCTTCCTTATTTCAAAAATTAACTTTATTAGTTTTACCATATTAGTTGTCGGAATGCAACAGATTCCGATCAACACAGTAAATGCTCCAGCTGTGTTGGGAGGTGGGAAGAACGTGTTTGCAATCCTCCCTTATTTCAAAAACTAACTTCATCAGTTTTACCATATTAGCTGTTGGAATGCAACATATGCCGATCAACACAGTAAATGCTCAAGTTTTGTTGGGAGCTTGGAGCGGACGTGTTTCCAATCCTTCCTGGGAATGCAACTTATGCCGATCAACAAAGTAAATGCTCAAGTTTTGTTGGGAGGTTGGAGCGGACGTGTTTCCAAATCCTTCCTTATTTCAAAAATTAACTTTATTAGTTTTACCATATTAACTGTCGGAATGCAACTCCAGTTTTATTGGGAGGTGGGAAAGGACGTGTTTCTAATCCTTCCTTATTTCAAAAGTGAGCTTTATTAGTTTTACCATATTAGCTGTTGCAATGCAACAGATTCCGATCAACACAGTGAAAATTCAAGTTTTGTTGGGAGGTTGGAGCGGACGTGTTTCCAATCCTTCCTTATTTCAAAAATTAACTTTATTAGTTTTACCATATTAACTGTCGGAATGCAACTCCAGTCTTATTGGGAGGTGGGAAAGGACGTGTTTCCAATCCTTCCTTATTTCAAAAATGAGCTTTATTAGTTTTACCATATTAGCTGTTGGAATGCAACATATGCCGATCAACACAGTAAATGCTCAAGTTTTGTTGGGAGCTTGGAGCGGACGTGTTTCCAATCCTCCCTTATTTTTAAAATTAACTTTATTAGTTTTACCATATTAGCTGTCGGAATGTAACATATTCCGATCAACGAAGTAAATTCTCCAGCTGTGTTGGGAGGTGGGAAAGAACGTGTTTCCAATCCTACCTTATTTCAAAAACTAACTGTATGAGTTTTACCATGTTAGCTGTGGGAATGCAACATATGCCGATCAACACAGTAAATGCTCAAGTTTTGTTGGGAGGTTGGAGCGGACGTGTTTCCAATCCTTCCTTATTTCAAAAATTAACTTTATTAGTTTTACCATATTAGTTGTCGGAATGCAACAGATTCCGATCAACACAGTAAATGCTCCAGCTGTGTTGGGAGGTGGGAAGAACGTGTTTCCAATCCTTCCTTATTTCAAAAATTAACTTTATTAGTTTTACCATATTAACTGTCGGAATGCAACTCCAGTTTTATTGGGAGGTGGGAAAGGACGTGTTTCCAATCCTTCCTTATTTCAAAAATTAACTTTATTAGTTTTACCATATTAGTTGTCGGAATGCAACAGATTCCGATCAACACAGTAAATGCTCCAGCTGTGTTGGGAGGTGGGAAGAACGTGTTTGCAATCCTCCCTTATTTCAAAAACTAACTTCATCAGTTTTACCATATTAGCTGTTGGAATGCAACATATGCCGATCAACACAGTAAATGCTCAAGTTTTGTTGGGAGCTTGGAGCGGACGTGTTTCCAATCCTTCCTGGGAATGCAACTTATGCCGATCAACAAAGTAAATGCTCAAGTTTTGTTGGGAGGTTGGAGCGGACGTGTTTCCAAATCCTTCCTTATTTCAAAAATTAACTTTATTAGTTTTACCATATTAACTGTCGGAATGCAACTCCAGTTTTATTGGGAGGTGGGAAAGGACGTGTTTCTAATCCTTCCTTATTTCAAAAGTGAGCTTTATTAGTTTTACCATATTAGCTGTTGCAATGCAACAGATTCCGATCAACACAGTGAAAATTCAAGTTTTGTTGGGAGGTTGGAGCGGACGTGTTTCCAATCCTTCCTTATTTCAAAAATTAACTTTATTAGTTTTACCATATTAACTGTCGGAATGCAACTCCAGTCTTATTGGGAGGTGGGAAAGGACGTGTTTCCAATCCTTCCTTATTTCAAAAATGAGCTTTATTAGTTTTACCATATTAGCTGTTGGAATGCAACATATGCCGATCAACACAGTAAATGCTCAAGTTTTGTTGGGAGCTTGGAGCGGACGTGTTTCCAATCCTCCCTTATTTTTAAAATTAACTTTATTAGTTTTACCATATTAGCTGTCGGAATGTAACATATTCCGATCAACGAAGTAAATTCTCCAGCTGTGTTGGGAGGTGGGAAAGAACGTGTTTCCAATCCTACCTTATTTCAAAAACTAACTGTATGAGTTTTACCATGTTAGCTGTGGGAATGCAACATATGCCGATCAACACAGTAAATGCTCAAGTTTTGTTGGGAGGTTGGAGCGGACGTGTTTCCAATCCTTCCTTATTTCAAAAATTAACTTTATTAGTTTTACCATATTAGTTGTCGGAATGCAACAGATTCCGATCAACACAGTAAATGCTCCAGCTGTGTTGGGAGGTGGGAAGAACGTGTTTGCAATCCTCCCTTATTTCAAAAACGAACTGTATCAGTTTTACCATATTAGCTGTGGGAATGCAACATATGCCGATCAACACAGTAAACGCTCAAGTTTTGTTGGGAGGTTGGAGCGGACGTGTTTCCAGTCCTTTCTTATTTTTAAAATTAACTTTATTAGTTTTAGCATATTAGCTGTCGGAATGTAACAGATTCCGATCAACACAGTAAATGCTCCAGCTGTGTTGGGAGGTGGGAAAGAACGTGTTTCCAATCCTTCCTTATTTCAAAAATGAGCTTTATTAGTTTTACCATATTAGCTGTCGGAATGAAACTCCAGTTTTGTTGGGAAGTTGGAAAGGACGTGTTTTCTATCTTCCTTTATTTCTAAAATTAACTTTATTAGTTTTACCATATTAGCTGTCGGAATGCAACATATTCCGATCAACACAGTAAATGTTCAAGTTTTGTTGGGAGGTTGGAGCGGACGTGTTTCCAGTCCTTTCTTATTTTTAAAATTAACTTTATTAGTTTTACCATATTAGCTGTCGGAATGTAACAGATTCCGATCAACACAATAAATGCTCCAGCTGTGTTGGGAGGTGGGAAAGAACGTGTTTCCAATCCTTCCTTATTTCAAAAATGAGCTTTATTAGTTTTACCATATTAGCTGTCGGAATGAAACTCCAGTTTTGTTGGGAAGTTGGAAAGGACGTGTTTTCTATCTTCCTTTATTTCTAAAATTAACTTTATTAGTTTTACCATATTAGCTGTCAGAATGTAACAGATTCCGATCAACACAGTAAATGCTCCGGCTGTGTTGGGAGGTGGGAAAGAACGCGTTTCCAATCCTACCTTATTTCAAAAACTAACTGTATCAGTTTTACCATATTAGCTGTGGGAATGCAACATATGCCGATCAACACAGTAAATACTCAAGTTTTGTTGGGAGGTTGGAGCGAACGTGTTTCCAATCCTTCCTTATTTCAAAAATTAACTTTATTAGTTTTACCATATTAGTTGTCGGAATGCAACAGATTCCGATCAACACAGTAAATGCTCCAGCTGTGTTGGGAGGTGGGAAGAACGTGCTTGCAATCCTCCCTTATTTCAAAAACTAACTTCATCAGTTTTACCATATTAGCTGCTGGAATGCAACATATGCCGATCAACACAGTAAATGCTCAAGTTTTGTTGGGATGTTGGAGCGGACGTGTTTCCAATCCTTCTTGGGAATGCAACTTATGCCGATCAACAAAGTAAATGCTCAAGTTTTGTTGGGAGGTTGGAGAGGACGTGTTTCCAATCCTTCCTTATTTCAAAAATTAACTTTATTAGTTTTACCATATTAACTGTCGGAATGCAACTCCAGTTTTATTGGGAGGTAGGAAAGGACGTGTTTCCAATCCTTCCTTATTTCAAAAATGAGCTTTATTAGTTTTACCATATTAGCTGTGGGAATGCAACTCCAGTTTTGTTAGGAAGTTGGAAAGGACGTGTTTCCAAACCTCCCTTATTTCAAAAACTAACTTTATCAGTTTTACCATTTTAGCTGTTGGAATGCTACAGATTCCGATCAACACAGTGAATACTCCAGTTTTGTTGGGAGGTGGGAATGGACGTGTTCCAAATCCTCCCTTATTTCAAAAATTAACTTTATTAGTTTTACCATATTAACTTTCGGAATGCAACATATTCCGATCAACACAGTAAATGCTCATGTTTTGGTGGGAGGTTGGAGCGGACGTGTTTCCAATCCTCTTTTATTTAAAAAAATAACTTTATTAGTTTTACCATATTAGCTGTCGGAATGTAACAGATTCCGATCAACACAGTAAATGCTCCAGCTGTGTTGGGAGGTGGGAAAAAACGTGTTTCCAATCCTACCTTATTTCAAAAACTAACTGTATCAGTTTTACCATATTAGCTGTGGGAATGCAACATATGCCGATCAACACAGTAAATGCTCAAGTTTTCTTGGGAGGTTGGAGCGGACGTGTTTCCAATCCTCCCTTATTTTCAAAATTAACTTTATTAGTTTTACCGTATTAGCTGTCAGAATGTAACAGATTCCGATCAACACAGTAAATTCTCCAGCTGTGTTGGGAGGTGGGAAAGAACGCGTTTCCAATCCTACCTTATTTCAAAAACTAACTGTATCAGTTTTACCATATTAGCTGTGGGAATGCAACATATGCCGATCAACACAGTAAATGCTCAAGTTTTGTTGGGAGGTTGGAGCGGACGTGTTTCCAATCCTCCCTTATTTTTAAAATTAACTTTATTAGTTTTACCATATTAGCTGTCAGAATGTAACAGATTCCGATCAACACAGTAAATGCTCCAGCTGTGTTGGGAGGTGGGAAGAACGTGTTTCCAATCCTCTTTTATTTAAAAAAATAACTTTATTAGTTTTACCATATTAGCTGTCGGAATGTAACAGATTCCGATCAACACAGTAAATGCTCCAGCTGTGTTGGGAGGTGGAAAGAACGTGTTTCCAATCCTACCTTATTTCAAAAACTAACTGTATCAGTTTTACCATATTAGCTGTGGGAATGCAACATATGCCGATCAACACAGTAAACACTCAAGTTTTGTTGGGAGGTTGGAGCGGACGTGTTTCCAATCCTCCCTTATTTTTAAAATTAACTTTATTAGTTTTACCATATTAGCTGTCAGAATGTAACAGATTCCGATCAACACAGTAAATGCTCCAGCTGTGTTGGGAGGTGGGAAGAACGTGTTTCCAATCCTCTTTTATTTAAAAAAATAACTTTATTAGTTTTACCATATTAGCTGTCGGAATGTAACAGATTCCGATCAACACAGTAAATGCTCCAGCTGTGTTGGGAGGTGGAAAGAACGTGTTTCCAATCCTACCTTATTTCAAAAACTAACTGTATCAGTTTTACCATATTAGCTGTGGGAATGCAACATATGCCGATCAACACAGTAAATGCTCAAGTTTTGTTGGGAGGTTGGAGCGGACGTGTTTCCAATCCTCCCTTATTTTTAAAATTAACTTTATTAGTTTTACCATATTAGCTGTCAGAATGTAACAGATTCCGATCAACACAGTAAATGCTCCAGCTGTGTTGGGAGGTGGGAAGAACGTGTTAGCAATCCTCCCTTATTTCAAAAACTAACTTCATCAGTTTTACCATATTAGCTGTGGGAATGCAACATATGCCGATCAACACAGTAAATGCTCAAGTTTTGTTGGGAGGTTGGAGCGGACGCGTTTCCAATCCTTCCTTATTTCAAAAATTAACTTTATTAGTTTTACCATATTAGTTGTCGGAATGCAACAGATTCCGATCGACACAGTAAATGCTCCAGCTGTGTTGGGAGGTGGGAAAGAACGTGTTTCCAATCCTACCTTATTTCAAAAACTAACTGTATCAGTTTTACCATGTTAGCTGTGGGAATGCAACATATGCCGATCAACACAGTAAATGCTCAAGTTTTGTTGGGAGGTTGGAGCGGACGCGTTTCCAATCCTTCCTTATTTCAAAAATTAACTTTATTAGTTTTACCATATTAGTTGTCGGAATGCAACAGATTCCGATCAACACAGTAAATGCTCCAGCTGTGTTGGGAGGTGGGAAAGAACGTGTTTCCAATCCTACCTTATTTCAAAAACTAACTGTATCAGTTTTACCATGTTAGCTGTGGGAATGCAACAGACTCCGATCAACACAGTAAATGCTCCAGCTGTGTTGGGAGGTGGGAAGAACGTGCTTGCAATCCTCCCTTATTTCAAAAACTAACTTCATCAGTTTTACCATATTAGCTGTTGGAATGCAACATATGCCGATCAACACAGTAAATGCTCAAGTTTTGTTGGGAGGTTGGAGCGGACGTGTTTCCAATCCTTCTTGGGAATGCAACTTATGCCGATCAACAAAGTAAATGCTCAAGTTTTGTTGGGAGGTTGGAGAGGACGTGTTTCCAATCCTTCCTTATTTCAAAAATTAACTTTAATAGTTTTACCATATTAACTGTCGGAATGCAACTCCAGTTTTATTGGGAGGTGGGAAAGGACGTGTTTCCAATCCTTCCTTATTTCAAAAATGAGCTTTATTAGTTTTACCATATTAGCTGTGGGAATGCAACTCCAGTTTTGTTAGGAAGTTGGAAAGGACGTGTTTCCAAACCTCCCTTATTTCAAAAACTAACTTTATCAGTTTTACCATTTTAGCTGTTAGAATGCTACAGATTCCGATCAACACAGTGAATACTCCAGTTTTGTTGGGAGGTGGGAATGGACGTGTTCCAAATCCTCCCTTATTTCAAAAATTAACTTTATTAGTTTTACCATATTAACTTTCGGAATGCAACATATTCCGATCAACACAGTAAATGCTCATGTTTTGGTGGGAGGTTGGAGCGGACGTGTTTCCAATCCTCTTTTATTTAAAAAAATAACTTTATTAGTTTTACCATATTAGCTGTCGGAATGTAACAGATTCCGATCAACACAGTAAATGCTCCAGCTGTGTTGGGAGGTGGGAAGAACGTGTTTGCAATCCTCCCTTATTTCAAAAACTAACTTCATCAGTTTTACCATATTAGCTGTGGGAATGCAACATATGCCGATCAACACAGTAAATGCTCAAGTTTTGTTGGGAGGTTGGAGCGGACGCGTTTCCAATCCTTCCTTATTTCAAAAATTAACTTTATTAGTTTTACCATATTAGTTGTCGGAATGCAACAGATTCCGATCAACACAGTAAATGCTCCAGCTGTGTTGGGAGGTGGGAAAGAACGAGTTTCCAATCCTACCTTATTTCAAAAACTAACTGTATCAGTTTTACCATGTTAGCTGTGGGAATGCAACAGATTGCGATCAACACAGTAAATGCTCCAGCTGTGTCGGGAGGTGGGAAGAACGTGCTTGCAGTCATCCCTTATTTAAAAAACTAACTTCATCAGTTTTACCATATTAGCTGTTGGAATGCAACATATGCCGATCAACACAGTAAATGCTCACGTTTTGTTGGGAGGTTGGAGCGGACGTGTTTCCAATCCTTCTTGGGAATGAAACTTATGCCGATCAACAAAGTAAATGCTCAAGTTTTGTTGGGAGGTTGGAGAGGACGTGTTTCCAATCCTTCCTTATTTCAAAAATTAACTTTATTAGTTTTACCATATTAACTGTCGGAATGCAACTCCAGTTTTATTGGGAGGTGGGAAAGGACGTGTTTCCAATCCTTCCTTATTTCAAAAATGAGCTTTATTAGTTTTACCATATTAGCTGTGGGAATGCAACTCCAGTTTTGTTAGGAAGTTGGAAAGGACGTGTTTCCAAACCTCCCTTATTTCAAAAACTAACTTTATCAGTTTTACCATTTTAGCTGTTGGAATGCTACAGATTCCGATCAACACAGTGAATACTCCAGTTTTGTTGGGAGGTGGGAATGGACGTGTTCCAAATCCTCCCTTATTTCAAAAATTAACTTTATTAGTTTTACCATATTAACTTTCGGAATGCAACATATTCCGATCAACACAGTAAATGCTCATGTTTTGGTGGGAGGTTGGAGCGGACGTGTTTCCAATCCTCTTTTATTTAAAAAAATAACTTTATTAGTTTTACCATATTAGCTGTCGGAATGTAACAGATTCCGATCAACACAGTAAATGCTCCAGCTGTGTTGGGAGGTGGGAAAAAACGTGTTTCCAATCCTACCTTATTTCAAAAACTAACTGTATCAGTTTTACCATATTAGCTGTGGGAATGCAACATATGCCGATCAACACAGTAAATGCTCAAGTTTTCTTGGGAGGTTGGAGCCGACGTGTTTCCAATCCTCCCTTATTTTCAAAATTAACTTTATTAGTTTTACCATATTAGCTGTCAGAATGTAACAGATTCCGATCAACACAGTAAATTCTCCAGCTGTGTTGGGAGGTGGGAAAGAACGCGTTTCCAATCCTACCTTATTTCAAAAACTAACTGTATCAGTTTTACCATATAGCTGTGGGAATGCAACATATGCCGATCAACACAGTAAATGCTCAAGTTTTGTTGGGAGGTTGGAGCGGACGTGTTTCCAATCCTCCCTTATTTTTAAAATTAACTTTATTAGTTTTACCATATTAGCTGTCAGAATGTAACAGATTCCGATCAACACAGTAAATGCTCCAGCTGTGTTGGGAGGTGGGAAGAACGTGTTTCCAATCCTCTTTTATTTAAAAAAATAACTTTATTAGTTTTACCATATTAGCTGTCGGAATGTAACAGATTCCGATCAACACAGTAAATGCTCCAGCTGTGTTGGGAGGTGGGAAAGAACGTGTTTCCAATCCTACCTTATTTCAAAAACTAACTGTATCAGTTTTACCATATTAGCTGTGGGAATGCAACATATGCCGATCAACACAGTAAACACTCAAGTTTTGTTGGGAGGTTAGAGCGAACGTGTTTCCAATCCTTCCTTATTTCAAAAATTAACTTCATTAGTTTTACCATATTAGTTGTCGGAATGCAACAGATTCCGATCAACACAGTAAATGCTCCAGCTGTGTTGGGAGGTGGGAATAACGTGTTTGCAATCCTCCCTTATTTTAAAAACTAACTTCATCAGTTTTACCATATTAGCTGTTGGAATGCAACATATGCCGATCAACACAGTAAATGCTCAAGTTTTGTTGGGAGGTTGGAGCGGACGTGTTTCCAATCCTTCCTGGGAATGCAACTTATGCCGATCAACAAAGTAAATGCTCAAGTTTTGTTGGGAGGTTGGAGCGCACGTGTTTCCAATCCTTCCTTATTTCAAAAATAAACTTTATTAGTTTTACCATATTAACTGTCGGAATGCAACTCCAGTTTTATTGGGAGGTGGGAAAGGACGTGTTTCCAAGCCCTCCTTATTTCAAAAATGAGCTTTATTAGTTTTACCATATTAGCTGTGGGAATGCAACTCCAGTTTTGTTAGGAAGTTGGAAAGGACGTGTTTCCAAACCTCCCTTATTTCAAAAACTAACTTTATCAGTTTTACCATTTTAGCTGTTGGAATGCTACAGATTCCGATCAATACAGTGAATACTCCAGTTTTGTTGGGAGGTGGGAATGGACGTGTTCCAAATCCTCCCTTATTTCAAAAATTAACTTTATTAGTTTTACCATATTAACTTTCGGAATGCAACATATTCCGATCAACACAGTAAATGCTCATGTTTTGGTGGGAGGTTGGAGCGGACATGTTTCCAATCCTCTTTTATTTAAAAAAATAACTTTATTAGTTTTACCATATTAGCTGTCGGAATGTAACAGATTCCGATCAACACAGTAAATGCTCCAGCTGTGTTGGGAGGTGGGAAAGAACGTGTTTCCAATCCTACCTTATTTCAAAAACTAACTGTATCAGTTTTACCATATTAGCTGTGGGAATGAAACATATGCCGATCAACACAGTAAATGCTCAAGTTTTCTTGGGAGGTTGGAGCGGACGTGTTTCCAATCCTCCCTTATTTTCAAAATTAACTTTATTAGTTTTACCATATTAGCTGTCAGAATGTAACAGATTCCGATCAACACAGTAAATTCTCCAGCTGTGTTGGGAGGTGGGAAAGAACGCGTTTCCAATCCTACCTTATTTCAAAAACTAACTGTATCAGTTTTACCATATTAGCTGTGGGAATGCAACATATGCCGATCAACACAGTAAATGCTCAAGTTTTGTTGGGAGGTTGGAGCGGACGTGTTTCCAATCCTCCCTTATTTTTAAAATTAACTTTATTAGTTTTACCATATTAGCTGTCAGAATGTAACAGATTCCGATCAACACAGTAAATGCTCCAGCTGTGTTGGGAGGTGGGAAGAACGTGTTTGCAATCCTCCCTTATTTCAAAAACTAACTTCATGAGTTTTACCATATTAGCTGTGGGAAAGCAACATATGCCGATCAACACAGTAAATGCTCAAGTTTTGTTGGGAGGTTGGAGCGGACGCGTTTCCAATCCTTCCTTATTTCAAAAATTAACTTTATTAGTTTTACCATATTAGTTGTCGGAATGCAACAGATTCCGATCAACACAGTAAATGCTCCAGCTGTGTTGGGAGGTGGGAAAGAACGTGTTTCCAATCCTACCTTATGTCAAAAACTAACTGTATCAGTTTTACCATGTTAGCTGTGGGAATGCAACATATGCCGATCAACACAGTAAATGCTCAAGTTTTGTTGGGAGGTTGGAGCGGACGTGTTTCCAATCCTTCCTTATTTCAAAAACTACTTGTATCAGTTTTACCATATTAGCTGTGGGAATGCAACATATGCCGATCAACACAGTTAATGCTCAAGTTTTGTTGGGAGGTTGGAGCGGACGTGTTTCCAATCCTCCCTTATTTTTAAAATTAACTTTATTAGTTTTACCATATTAGCTGTCAGAATGTAACAGATTCCGATCAACACAGTAAATGCTCCAGCTGTGTTGGGAGGTGGGAAGAACGTGTTTGCAATCCTCCCTTATTTCAAAAACTAACTTCATCAGTTTTACCATATTAGCTGTGGGAATGCAACATATGCCGATCAACACAGTAAATGCTCAAGTTTTGTTGGGAGGTTGGAGCGGACGTGTTTCCAATCCTTCCTGGGAATGCAACTTATGCCGATCAACACAGTAAATGCTCAAGTTTTGTTGGGAGGTTGGGGCGGACGTGTTTCCAATCCTTCCTTATTTCAAAAATTAACTTTATTAGTTTTACCATATTAGTTGTCGGGATGCAACAGATTCCGATCAACACAGTAAATGCTCCAGATGTGTTGGGAGGTGGGAAGAACGTGTTTGCAATTCTCCCTTATTTCAAAAACTAACTGTATCAGTTTTACCATATTAGCTGTGGGAATGCAACATATGTTGATCAACACAGTAAATGCTCAAGTTTTGTTGGGAGGTTGGAGCGGACGTGTTTCCAGTCCTTCCTTATTTTTAAAATTAACTTTATTAGTTTTACCATATTAGCTGTCGGAATGTAACAGATTCCGATCAACACAGTAAATGCTCCAGCTGTGTTGGGAGGTGGGAAAGAACGTGTTTCCAATCCTTCCTTATTTCAAAAATGAGCTTTATTAGTTTTACCATATTAGCTGTCGGAATGAAACTCCAGTTTTGTTGGGAAGTTGGAAAGGACGTGTTTTCTATCTTCCTTTATTTCTAAATTAACTTTATTAGTTTTACCATATTAGCTGTCGGAATGCAACATATTCCGATCAACACAGTAAATGTTCAAGTTTTGTTGGGAGGTTGGAGCGGACGTGTTTCCAATCCTCCCTTATTTTTAAAATTAACTTTATTAGTTTTACCATATTCGCTGTCAGAATGTAACAGATTCCGATCAACACAGTAAATGCTCCAGCTGTGTTGGGAGGTGGGAAAGAACGTGTTTCCAATCCTACCTTATTTCAAAAACTAACTGTATCAGTTTTACCATATTAGCTGTGGGAATGCAATATATGCCGATCAACACAGTAAATGCTCAAGTTTTGTTGAGAGGTTGGAGCGGACGTGTTTCCAGTCCTTCCTTATTTTTAAAATTAACTTTATTAGTTTTACCATATTAGCTGTCGGAATGCAACTCCAGTTTTGTTGAAAAGTTGGAAAGGACGTGTTTTCTATCTTCCCTTATTTCTAAAATTACTTTAATAGTTTTACCATATTAGCTGTCGGAATGCAACATATTCCGATCAACACAGTAAATGCTCCAGCTTTGTTGGGAGGTGGGAAAGACGTGTTTCAAATCCTCCCTTATTTTTAAAATTAACTTTATTAGTTTTACCATATTAGCTGTCGGAATGCAACAGATTCCGATCAACACAGTAAATGCTCCAGCTGTGTTGGGAGGTGGGAAGAACGTGTTTGTAATCCTCCCTTATTTCAAAACTAACTGTATCAGTTTTACCATATTAGCTGTGGGAATGCAACATATGCCCATCAACACAGTAAATGCTCAAGTTTTGTTGGGAGGTTGCAGCGGACGTGTTTCCAATCCTTCCTTATTTCAAAAATTAACTTAATTAGTTTTACCATATTAGCTGTGGGAATGCAACATATGCCGATCAACACAGTAAATGCTCAAGTTTTCTTGGGAGGTTGGAGCGGACGTGTTTCCAATCCTCCCTTATTTTCAAAATTAACTTTATTAGTTTTACCATATTAGCTGTCAGAATGTAACAGATTCCGATCAACACAGTAAATTCTCCAGCTGTGTTGGGAGGTGGGAAAGAACGCGTTTCCAATCCTACCTTATTTCAAAAACTAACTGTATCAGTTTTACCATATTAGCTGTGGGAATGCGACATATGCCGATCAATACAGTAAATGCTCAAGTTTTGTTGGGAGGTTGGAGCGGACGTGTTTCCAATCCTTCCTTATTTCAAAAATTAACTTTTTTAGTTTTACCATATTAGCTGTCGGAATGCAACTCCAGTTTTATTGGGAGGTGGGAAAGGACGTGTTTCCAATCCTTCCTTATTTCAAAAATTAACTTTATTAGTTTTACCATATTAGCTGTCGGAATGAAACTCTATTTTTGTTGCGAAGTTGGAAAGGACGTGCTTCCAATCCTGCCTTATTTCAAAAACTAACTTTATCAGTTTTACGATATTAGCTGTTGGAATGCAACAGATTCCGATCAACACAGTGAATACTCCAGTTTTTTTGGGAGGTGGGAAAGAACGTGTTTCCAATCCTCTCTTATTTCAAAAACTAACTGTATCAGTTTTACCATATTAGCTGTGGGAACGCAACATATGCCGGTCAACACAGTAAATGCTCAAGTTTTGTTGGGAAGTTGGAAAGGACGTGCTTCCAATCCTCCCTTATTTCAAAAACTAACTTTATCAGTTTTACCATATTAGCTGTTGGAATGCAACAGATTCCGATCAACACAGTGAATACTCCAGTTTTGTTGGTAGGTGGGAAAGGGCGTGTTTCAAATCCTCCCTTATTTCAAAATTTAACTTTATTAGTTTTACCATATTAACTTTCGGAATGCAACATATTCCGATCAACACGGTGAATACTCCAAATTTTGTTAGGAGGTTGAAGCGAACGTGTTTCCTATCTTCCCTTATTTCAAAAACTAACTTTATTAGTTCTACCATATTAGATTTTGGAATGCAACAGATTCCGATCAACACAGTGAATACTCCAGTTTGTTGGGAGGTGGGAAAGGACGTGTTTCCAATCCTCCCTTATTTCAAAAATTAACTTGATTAGTTTTACCATATTAACTTTCGGAATGCAACATATTCCGATAAACACGGTGAATACTCCAAATTTTGTTAGGAGGTTGAAGCGAACGTGTTTCCTATCTTCCCTTATTTCAAAAACTAACTTTATCAGTTCTACCATATTAGATGTTGGAATGCTACAGATTCCGATCAACACAGTGAAATCTCCAGTTTTGTTGGGAGGTGGGAAAGGACGTGTTTCCAATCCTTCCTTATTTCAAAAATTAATGTTATTAGTTTTACCATATTAGCTGTCGAAATGCAACTCCAGTTTTGTTGGGAGGTAAGAAAGGACGTCTTTCCAATCCTTCCTTATTTCAAAAATTAACTTTATTAGTTTTACCATATTAACTTTCGGAATGCAACATATTCCGATAAACACGGTGAATGCTCCAAATTTTGTTAGGAGGTTGAAGCGAACGTGTTTCCTATCTTCCCTTATTTCAAAAACTAACTTTATCAGTTCTAACATATTAGCTGTCGGAATGCAACAGATTCTGATCAACACAGTAAATGCTCCAGCTGTGTTGGGAGGTGGGAAAGAACGTGTTTCCAATCCTTCCTTATTTCAAAAATTAACTTTATTAGTTTTACCATATTAGTTGTCGGAATGCAACAGATTCTGGTCAACACAGTAAATGCTACAGCTGTGTTGGGAGGTGGGAAAGAACGTGTTTCCTATTATACTCCCTTATTTCAAAAATTAACTGTATCAGTTTTACCATATTAGCTGTGGGAATGCAACATATGCCGATCAACACAGTAAATGCTCAAGTTTTGTTGGGAGGTTGGAACGGACATGTTTAAAATCCTCCCTTATTTCAAAAACTAACTTTATAAGTTTTACCCAATTTACTGTTGGAAGGCAACAGATTCCAATCAACACAGTGAATACTCCAGTTTTGTTGGGAGGTGGGAAAGAACGTGTTTCCAATCCTTCCTTATTTCAAAAATTAACTTTATTAGGTTTACCATATTAGTTGTCGGAATGCAACAGATTCTGATCAACACAGTAAATGCTCAAGTTTTGTTGGGAGGTTGGAGCGGACGTGTTTCCAATCCTTCCTTATTTCAAAAATTAACTTTATTAGTTTTACCATATTAGTTGTCGGAATGCAACAGATTCTGATCAACACAGTAAATGCTACAGCTGTGTTGGGAGGTGGGAAAGAACGTGTTTCCTATTATCCTCCCTTATTTCAAAAATTAACTGTATCAGTTTTACCATATTAGCTGTGGGAATGCAACATATGCCGATCAACACAGTAAATGCTCAAGTTTTGTTGGGAGGTTGGAGCGGACATGTTTAAAATCCTCCCTTATTTCAAAAACTAACTTTATAAGTTTTACCATATTTACTGTTGGAAGGCAACAGATTCCAATCAACACAGTGAATACTCCAGTTTTGTTGGGAGGTGGGAAAGACGTGTTTCCAATCCTCCCTTATTTCAAAAACTAACTGTATCAGTTTTACTATATTAGCTGTGGGAATGCAACATATGCCGATCAACACAGTAAATGCTCAAGTTTTGTTGGGAGGTGGGAAAGGACGTGTTTCCAATCCTTCCTTATTTCAAAAATTAACTTTATTAGTTTTACCATATTAGCTGTCGGAATAAAACTCTAGTTTTGTTGGGAAGTTGGAAAGGACGTGTTTTCTATCTTCCCTTATTTCTAAAATTACTTTAATAGTTTTACCATATTAACTTTCGGAATGCAACATATTCCGATAAACACGGTGAATACTCCAAATTTTGTTAGGAGGTTGAAGCGAACGTGTTTCCTATCTTCCCTTATTTCAAAAACTAACTTTATCAGTTCTACCATATTAGCTGTCGGAATGCAACAGATTCTGATCAAGACAGTAAATGCTCCAGCTGTGTTGGGAGGTGGGAAAGAACGTGTTTCCTATTATCCTCCCTTATTTCAAGAACTAATTGTATTAGTTTTACCATATTAGCTGTGGGAATGCTACATATGCCGATCAACACAGTAAATGCTCAAGTTTTGTTGGGAGGTTGGAGCGGACGTGTTTCCAATCCTTCCTTATTTCAAAAATTAACTTTATTAGTTTTACCATATTAGTTGTCGGAACGCAACAGATTCTGATCAACACAGTAAATGCTACAGCTGTGTTGGGAGGTGGGAAAGAACGTGTTTCCTATTATCCTCCCTTATTTCAAAAATTAACTGTATCAGTTTTACCATATTAGCTGTGGGAATGCAACATATGCCGATCAACACAGTAAATGCTCACTTTTGTTGGGAGGTTGGAGCGGACATATTTAAAATCCTCCCTTATTTCAAAAACTATCTTTATAAGTTTTACCATATTTACTGTTGGAAGGCAACAGATTGCAATCAACACAGTGAATACTCCAGTTTTGTTGGGAGGTGGGAAAGACGTGTTTCCAATCCTCCCTTATTTCAAAAACTAACTGTATCAGTTTTACTATATTAGCTGTGGGAATGCAACATATGCCGATCAACACAGTAAATGCTCAAGTTTTGTTGGGAGGTTGGAGCGGACGTGTTTCCAATCCTTCCTTATTTCAAAAATTAACTTTATTAGTTTTACCATATTAGCTGTCGGAATGAAACTCCAGTTTTGTTGGGAAGTTGGAAAGGACGTGTTTTCTATCTTCCCTTATTTCTAAAATTACTTTAATAGTTTTACCATATTAGCTGTCGGAATGCAACATATTCCGATCAACACAGTAAATGCTCCAGCTGTGTTAGGAGGTGGGAAAGACGTGTTTCAAATCCTCCCTTATTTTTAAAATTAACTTTATAAGTTTTACCATGGTAGCTGTCGGAATGCAACAGATTCCGATCAACACAGTTAATGCTCCAGCTGTGTTGGAAGGTGGGAAAGAATGTGTTTCCAATCCTACCTTATTTCAAAAACTAACTGTATCAGTTTTACCATATTAGCTGTGGGAAAGCAACATATGCCGATCAACACAGTAAATGCTCAAGTTTTGTTGGGAGGTTGGAGCGGACGTGTTTCCAATCCTTCCTTATTTCAAAAATTAACTTTATTAGTTTTACCATATTAGCTGTCGGAATGTAACAGGTTCCGATCAACACAGTAAATGCTCCAGCTGTGTTGGGAGGTGGGAAAGAACGTGTTTCCAATCCTACCTTATTTCAAAAACTAACTGTATCAGTTTTACCATGTTAGCTGTGGGAATGCAACAGATTCCGATCAACACAGTTAATGCTCCAGCTGTGTTGGAAGGTGGGAAAGAATGTGTTTCCAATCCTACCTTATTTCAAAAACTAACTGTATCAGTTTTACCATATTAGCTGTGGGAAAGCAACATATGCCGATCAACACAGTAAATGCTCAAGTTTTGTTGGGAGGTTGGAGCGGACGTGTTTCCAATCCTTCCTTATTTCAAAAATGAGCTTTATTAGTTTTACCATATTAGCTGTCGGAATGAAACTCCAGTTTTGTTGGGAAGTTGGAAAGGACGTGTTTTCTATCTTCCTTTATTTCTAAATTAACTTTATTAGTTTTACCATATTAGTTGTCGGAATGCAACAGATTCCGATCAACACAGTAAATGCCCCAGCTGTGTTGGGAGGTGGGAAAGAACGTGTTTCCAATCCTACCTTATTTCAAAAACTAACTGTATCAGTTTTACCATGTTAGCTGTGGGAATGCAACAGATTCCGATCAACACAGTAAATGCTCCAGCTGTGTTGGGAGGTGGGAAGAACGTGCTTGCAATCATCCCTTATTTCAAAAACTAACTTCATCAGTTTTACCATATTAGCTGTTGGAATGCAACATATGCCGATCAACACAGTAAATGCTCAAGTTTTGTTGGGAGGTTGGAGCGGACGTGTTTCCAATCCTTCTTGGGAATGCAACTTATGCCGATCAACAAAGTAAATGCTCAAGTTTTGTTGGGAGGTTGGAGAGGACGTGTTTCCAATCCTTCCTTATTTCGAAAATTAACTTTATTAGTTTTGCCATATTAACTGTCGGAATGCAACTCCAGTTTTATTGGGAGGTGGGAAAGGACGTGTTTCCAATCCTCCCTTATTTCAAAAACTAACTTTATTAGTTTTACCATATTAACTTTCGGAATGCAACATATTCCGATCAACACAGTAAATGCTCATGTTTTGGTGGGAGGTTGGAGCGGACGTGTTTCCTATCCTCTTTTATTTAAAAAAATAACTTTATTAGTTTTACCATATTAGCTGTCAGAATGTAACAGATTCCGATCAACACAGTAAATGCTCCAGCTGTGTTGGGAGGTGGGAAAAAACGTGTTTCCAATCCTACCTTATTTCAAAAACTAACTGTATCAGTTTTACCATATTAGCTGTGGGAATGCAACATATGCCGATCAACACAGTAAATGCTCAAGTTTTCTTGGGAGGTGGGAATGGACGTGTTCCAAATCCTCCCTTATTTCAAAAATTAACTTTATTAGTTTTACCATATTAACTTTCGGAATGCAACATATTCCGATCAACACAGTAAATGCTCATGTTTTGGTGGGAGGTTGGAGCGGACGTGTTTCCTATCCTCTTTTATTTAAAAAAATAACTTTATTAGTTTTACCATATTAGCTGTCAGAATGTAACAGATTCCGATCAACACAGTAAATGCTCCAGCTGTGTTGGGAGGTGGGAAAAAACGTGTTTCCAATCCTACCTTATTTCAAAAACTAACTGTATCAGTTTTACCATATTAGCTGTGGGAATGCAACATATGCCGATCAACACAGTAAATGCTCAAGTTTTCTTGGGAGGTTGGAGCGGACGTGTTTCCAATCCTCCCTTATTTTCAAAATTAACTTTATTAGTTTTACCATATTAGCTGTCAGAATGTAACAGATTCCGATCAACACAGTAAATTCTCCAGCTGTGTTGGGAGGTGGGAAAGAACGCGTTTCCAATCCTACCTTATTTCAAAAACTAACTGTATCAGTTTTACCATATTAGCTGTGGGAATGCAACATATGCCGATCAACACAGTAAATGCTCAAGTTTTGTTGGGAGGCTGGAGCGGACGTGTTTCCAATCCTCCCTTATTTTTAAAATTAACTTTATTAGTTTTACCATATTAGCTGTCAGAATGTAACAGATTCCGATCAACACAGTAAATGCTCCAGCTGTGTTGGGAGGTGGGAAGAACGTGTTTCCAATCCTCTTTTATTTAAAAAATAACTTTATTAGTTTTACCATATTAGCTGTCGGAATGTAACAGATTCCGATCAACACAGTAAATGCTCCAGCTGTGTTGGGAGGTGGGAAAGAACGTGTTTCCAATCCTACCTTATTTCAAAAACTAACTGTATCAGTTTTACCATATTAGCTGTGGGAATGCAACATATGCCGATCAACACAGTAAACACTCAAGTTTTGTTGGGAGGTTGGAGCGAACGTGTTTCCAATCCTTCCTTATTTCAAAAATTAACTTCATTAGTTTTACCATATTAGTTGTCGGAATGCAACAGATTCCGATCAACACAGTAAATGCTCCAGCTGTGTTGGGAGGTGGGAATAACGTGTTTGCAATCCTCCCTTATTTTAAAAACTAACTTCATCAGTTTTACCATATTAGCTGTTGGAATGCAACATATGCCGATCAACACAGTAAATGCTCAAGTTTTGTTGGGAGGTTGGAGCGGACGTGTTTCCAATCCTTCCTGGGAATGCAACTTATGCCGATCAACAAAGTAAATGCTCAAGTTTTGTTGGGAGGTTGGAGCGGACGTGTTTCCAATCCTTCCTTATTTCAAAAATAAACTTTATTAGTTTTACCATATTAACTGTCGGAATGCAACTCCAGTTTTATTGGGAGGTGGGAAAGGACGTGTTTCCAAGCCTTCCTTATTTCAAAAATGAGCTTTATTAGTTTTACCATATTAGCTGTGGGAATGCAACTCCAGTTTTGTTAGGAAGTTGGAAAGGACGTGTTTCCAAACCTCCCTTATTTCAAAAACTAGCTTTATCAGTTTTACCATTTTAGCTGTTGGAATGCTACAGATTCCGATCAACACAGTGAATACTCCAGTTTTGTTGGGAGGTGGGAATGGACGTGTTCCAAATCCTCCCTTATTTCAAAAATTAACTTTATTAGTTTTACCATATTAACTTTCGGAATGCAAGATATTCCGATCAACACAGTAAATGCTCATGTTTTGGTGGGAGGTTGGAGCGGACATGTTTCCAATCCTCTTTTATTTAAAAAAATAACTTTATTAGTTTTACCATATTAGCTGTCAGAATGTAACAGATTCCGATCAACACAGTAAATGCTCCAGTTGTGTTGGGAGGTGGGAAAGAACGTGTTTCCAATCCTACCTTATTTCAAAAACTAACTGTATCAGTTTTACCATATTAGCTGTGGGAATGCAACATATGCCGATCAACACAGTAAATGCTCAAGTTTTCTTGGGAGGTTGGAGCGGACGTGTTTCCAATCCTCCCTTATTTTCAAAATTAACTTTATTAGTTTTACCATATTAGCTGTCAGAATGTAACAGATTCCGATCAACACAGTAAATTCTCCAGCTGTGTTGGGAGGTGGGAAAGAACGCGTTTCCAATCCTACCTTATTTCAAAAACTAACTGTATCAGTTTTACCATATTAGCTGTGGGAATGCAACATATGCCGATCAACACAGTAAATGCTCAAGTTTTGTTGGGAGGTTGGAGCGGACGTGTTTCCAATCCTCCCTTATTTTTAAAATTAACTTTATTAGTTTTACCATATTAGCTGTCAGAATGTAACAGATTCCGATCAACACAGTAAATGCTCCAGCTGTGTTGGGAGGTGGGAAGAACGTGTTTGCAATCCTCCCTTATTTCAAAAACTAACTTCATCAGTTTTATCATATTAGCTGTGGGAATGCAACATATGCCGATCAACACAGTAAATGCTCAAGTTTTGTTGGGAGGTTGGAGCGGACGTGTTTCCAATCCTTCCTGGGAATGCAACTTATGCCGATCAACACAGTAAATGCTCAAGTTTTGTTGGGAGGTTGGAGCGAACGTGTTTCCAATCCTTCCTTATTTCAAAAATTAACTTCATTAGTTTTACCATATTAGTTGTCGGAATGCAACAGATTCCGATCAACACAGTAAATGCTCCAGCTGTGTTGGGAGGTGGGAATAACGTGTTTGCAATCCTCCCTTATTTTAAAAACTAACTTCATCAGTTTTACCATATTAGCTGTTGGAATGCAACATATGCCGATCAACACAGTAAATGCTCAAGTTTTGTTGGGAGGTTGGAGCGGACGTGTTTCCAATCCTTCCTGGGAATGCAACTTATGCCGATCAACAAAGTAAATGCTCAAGTTTTGTTGGGAGGTTGGAGCGGACGTGTTTCCAATCCTTCCTTATTTCAAAAATAAACTTTATTAGTTTTACCATATTAACTGTCGGAATGCAACTCCAGTTTTATTGGGAGGTGGGAAAGGACGTGTTTCCAAGCCTTCCTTATTTCAAAAATGAGCTTTATTAGTTTTACCATATTAGCTGTGGGAATGCAACTCCAGTTTTGTTAGGAAGTTGGAAAGGACGTGTTTCCAAACCTCCCTTATTTCAAAAACTAACTTTATCAGTTTTACCATTTTAGCTGTTGGAATGCTACAGATTCCGATCAACACAGTGAATACTCCAGTTTTGTTGGGAGGTGGGAATGGACGTGTTCCAAATCCTCCCTTATTTCAAAAATTAACTTTATTAGTTTTACCATATTAACTTTCGGAATGCAAGATATTCCGATCAACACAGTAAATGCTCATGTTTTGGTGGGAGGTTGGAGCGGACATGTTTCCAATCCTCTGTTATTTAAAAAAATAACTTTATTAGTTTTACCATATTAGCTCTCGGAATGTAACAGATTCCGATCAACACAGTAAATGCTCCAGTTGTGTTGGGAGGTGGGAAAGAACGTGTTTCCAATCCTACCTTATTTCAAAAACTAACTGTATCAGTTTTACCATATTAGCTGTGGGAATGCAACATATGCCGATCAACACAGTAAATGCTCAAGTTTTCTTGGGAGGTTGGAGCGGACGTGTTTCCAATCCTCCCTTATTTTCAAAATTAACTTTATTAGTTTTACCATATTAGCTGTCAGAATGTAACAGATTCCGATCAACACAGTAAATTCTCCAGCTGTGTTGGGAGGTGGGAAAGAACGCGTTTCCAATCCTACCTTATTTCAAAAACTAACTGTATCAGTTTTACCATATTAGCTGTGGGAATGCAACTTATGCCGATCAACACAGTAAATGCTCAAGTTTTGTTGGGAGGTTGGAGCGGACGTGTTTCCAATCCTCCCTTATTTTTAAAATTAACTTTATTAGTTTTACCATATTAGCTGTCAGAATGTAACAGATTCCGATCAACACAGTAAATGCTCCAGCTGTGTTGGGAGGTGGGAAGAACGTGTTTGCAATCCTCCCTTATTTCAAAAACTAACTTCATCAGTTTTACCATATTAGCTGTGGGACTGCAACATATGCCGATCAACACAGTAAATGCTCAAGTTTTGTTGGGAGGTTGGAGCGGACGTGTTTCCAATCCTTCCTAGGAATGCAACTTATGCCGATCAACACAGTAAATGCTCAAGTTTTGTTGGGAGGTTGGAGCGAACGTGTTTCCAATCCTTCCTTATTTCAAAAATTAACTTCATTAGTTGTACCATATTAGTTGTCGGAATGCAACAGATTCCGATCAACACAGTAAATGCTCCAGCTGTGTTGGGAGGTGGGAATAACGTGTTTGCAATCCTCCCTTATTTTAAAAACTAACTTCATCAGTTTTACCATATTAGCTGTTGGAATGCAACATATGCCGACCAACACAGTAAATGCTCAAGTTTTGTTGGGAGGTTGGAGCGGACGTGTTTCCAATCCTTCCTGGGAATGCAACTTATGCCGATCAACAAAGTAAATGCTCAAGTTTTGTTGGGAGGTTGGAGCGGACGTGTTTCCTATCCTTCCTTATTTCAAAAATAAACTTTATTAGTTTTACCATATTAACTGTCGGAATGCAACTCCAGTTTTATTGGGAGGTGGGAAAGGACGTGTTTCCAAGCCTTCCTTATTTCAAAAATGAGCTTTATTAGTTTTACCATATTAGCTGTGGGAATGCAACTCCAGTTTTGTTAGGAAGTTGGAAAGGACGTGTTTCCAAACCTCCCTTATTTCAAAAACTAACTTTATCAGTTTTACCATTTTAGCTGTTGGAATGCTACAGATTCCGATCAACACAGTGAATACTCCAGTTTTGTTGGGAGGTGGGAATGGACGTGTTCCAAATCCTCCCTTATTTCAAAAATTAACTTTATTAGTTTTACCATATTAACTTTCGGAATGCAACATATTCCGATCAACACAGTAAATGCTCATGTTTTGGTGGGAGGTTGGAGCGGACATGTTTCCAATCCTCTGTTATTTAAAAAAATAACTTTATTAGTTTTACCATATTAGCTGTCGGAATGTAACAGATTCCGATCAACACAGTAAATGCTCCAGCTGTGTTGGGAGGTGGGAAAGAACGTGTTTCCAATCCTACCTTATTTCAAAAACCAACTGTATCAGTTTTACCATATTAGCTGTGGGAATGCAACATATGCCGATCAACACAGTAAATGCTCAAGTTTTCTTGGGAGGTTGGAGCGGACGTGTTTCCAATCCTCCCTTATTTTCAAAATTAACTTTATTAGTTTTACCATATTAGCTGTCAGAATGTAACAGATTCCGATCAACACAGTAAATTCTCCAGCTGTGTTGGGAGGTGGGAAAGAACGCGTTTCCAATCCTACCTTATTTCAAAAACTAACTGTATCAGTTTTACCATATTAGCTGTGGGAATGCAACATATGCCGATCAACACAGTAAATGCTCAAGTTTTGTTGGGAGGTTGGAGCGGACGTGTTTCCAATCCTTCCTGGGAATGCAACTTATGCCGATCAACACAGTAAATGCTCAAGTTTTGTTGGGAGGTGGGAAAGAACGTGTTTCCAATCCTACCTTATTTCAAAAATTAACTGTATCAGTTTTACCATATTAGCTGTGGGAAAGCAACATATGCCGATCAACACAGCAAATGCTCAAGTTTTGTTGGGAGGTTGGAGCGGACGTGTTTCCAATCCTCCCTTATTTTCAAAATTAACTTTATTAGTTTTACCATATTAGCTGTCAGAATGTAACAGATTCCGATCAACACAGTAAATTCTCCAGCTGTGTTGGGAGGTGGGAAAGAACGCGTTTCCAATCCTACCTTATTTCAAAAACTAACTGTATCAGTTTTACCATATTATCTGTGGGAATGCAACATATGCCGATCAACACAGTAAATGCTCAAGTTTTGTTGGGAGGTTGGAGCGGACGTGTTTCCAATCCTCCCTTATTTTTAAAATTAACTTTATTAGTTTTACCATATTAGCTGTCAGAATGTAACAGATTCCGATCAACACAGTAAATGCTCCAGCTGTGTTGGGAGGTGGGAAGAACGTGTTTGCAATCCTCCCTTATTTCAAAAACTAACTTCATCAGTTTTATCATATTAGCTGTGGGAATGCAACATATGCCGATCAACACAGTAAATGCTCAAGTTTTGTTGGGAGGTTGGAGCGGACGTGTTTCCAATCCTTCCTGGGAATGCAACTTATGCCGATCAACACAGTAAATGCTCAAGTTTTGTTGGGAGGTTGGAGCGAACGTGTTTCCAATCCTTCCTTATTTCAAAAATTAACTTCATTAGTTTTACCATATTAGTTGTCGGAATGCAACAGATTCCGATCAACACAGTAAATGCTCCAGCTGTGTTGGGAGGTGGGAATAATGTGTTTGCAATCCTCCCTTATTTTAAAAACTAACTTCATCAGCTTTACCATATTAGCTGTTGGAATGCAACATATGCCGATCAACACAGTAAATGCTCAAGTTTTGTTGGGAGGTTGGAGCGGACGTGTTTCCAATCCTTCCTAGGAATGCAACTTATGCCGATCAACAAAGTAAATGCTCAAGTTTTGTTGGGAGGTTGGAGCGGACGTGTTTCCAATCCTTCCTTATTTCAAAAATAAACTTTATTAGTTTTACCATATTAACTGTCGGAATGCAACTCCAGTTTTATTGGGAGGTGGGAAAGGACGTGTTTCCAAGCCTTCCTTATTTCAAAAATGAGCTTTATTAGTTTTACCATATTAGCTGTGGGAATGCAACTCCAGTTTTGTTAGGAAGTTGGAAAGGACGTGTTTCCAAACCTCCCTTATTTCAAAAACTAACTTTATCAGTTTTACCATTTTAGCTGTTGGAATGCTACAGATTCCGATCAACACAGTGAATACTCCAGTTTTGTTGGGAGGTGGGAATGGACGTGTTCCAAATCCTCCCTTATTTCAAAAATTAACTTTATTAGTTTTACCATATTAACTTTCGGAATGCAAGATATTCCGATCAACACAGTAAATGCTCCAGTTGTGTTGGGAGGTGGGAAAGAACGTGTTTCCAATCCTACCTTATTTCAAAAACTAACTGTATCAGTTTTACCATTTTAGCTGTTGGAATGCTACAGATTCCGATCAACACAGTGAATACTCCAGTTTTGTTGGGAGGTGGGAATGGACGTGTTCCAAATCCTCCCTTATTTCAAAAATTAACTTTATTAGTTTTACCATATTAACTTTCGGAATGCAAGATATTCCGATCAACACAGTAAATGCTCATGTTTTGGTGGGAGGTTGGAGCGGACATGTTTCCAATCCTCTGTTATTTAAAAAAATAACTTTATTAGTTTTAGCATATTAGCTGTCGGAATGTAACAGATTCCGATCAACACAGTAAATTCTCCAGCTGTGTTGGGAGGTGGGAAAGAACGCGTTTCCAATCCTACCTTATTTCAAAAACTAACTGTATCAGTTTTACCATATTAGCTGTGGGAATGCAACATATGCCGATCAACACAGTAAATGCTCAAGTTTTGTTGGGAGGTTGGAGCGGACGTGTTTCCAATATTCCCTTATTTTTAAAATTAACTTTATTAGTTTTACCATATTAGCTGTCAGAATGTAACAGATTCCGATCAACACAGTAAATGCTCCAGCTGTGTTGGGAGGTGGGAAGAACGTGTTTGCAATCCTCCCTTATTTCAAAAACTAACTTCATCAGTTTTATCATATTAGCTGTGGGAATGCAACATATGCCGATCAACACAGTAAATGCTCAAGTTTTGTTGGGAGGTTGGAGCGGACGTGTTTCCAATCCTTCCTGGGAATGCAACTTATGCCGATCAACACAGTAAATGCTCAAGTTTTGTTGGGAGGTTGGAGCGAACGTGTTTCCAATCCTTCCTTATTTCAAAAATTAACTTCATTAGTTTTACCATATTAGTTGTCGGAATGCAACAGATTCCGATCAACACAGTAAATGCTCCAGCTGTGTTGGGAGGTGGGAATAACGTGTTTGCAATCCTCCCTTATTTTAAAAACTAACTTCATCAGCTTTACCATATTAGCTGTTGGAATGCAACATATGCCGATCAACACAGTAAATGCTCAAGTTTTGTTGGGAGGTTGGAGCGGACGTGTTTCCAATCCTTCCTGGGAATGCAACTTATGCCGATCAACAAAGTAAATGCTCAAGTTTTGTTGGGAGGTTGGAGCGGACGTGTTTCCAATCCTTCCTTATTTCAAAAATAAACTTTATTAGTTTTACCATATTAACTGTCGGAATGCAACTCCAGTTTTATTGGGAGGTGGGAAAGGACGTGTTTCCAAGCCTTCCTTATTTCAAAAATGAGCTTTATTAGTTTTACCATATTAGCTGTGGGAATGCAACTCCAGTTTTGTTAGGAAGTTGGAAAGGACGTGTTTCCAAACCTCCCTTATTTCAAAAACTAACTTTATCAGTTTTACCATTTTAGCTGTTGGAATGCTCCAGATTCCGATCAACACAGTGAATACTCCAGTTTTGTTGGGAGGTGGGAATGGACGTGTTCCAAATCCTCCCTTATTTCAAAAATTAACTTTATTAGTTTTACCATATTAACTTTCGGAATGCAAGATATTCCGATCAACACAGTAAATGCTCATGTTTTGGTGGGAGGTTGGAGCGGACATGTTTCCAATCCTCTGTTATTTAAAAAAATAACTTTATTAGTTTTACCATATTAGCTGTCGGAATGTAACAGATTCCGATCAACACAGTAAATGCTCCAGTTGTGTTGGGAGGTGGGAAAGAACGTGTTTCCAATCCTACCTTATTTCAAAAACTAACTGTATCAGTTTTACCATATTAGCTGTGGGAATGCAACATATGCCGATCAACACAGTAAATGCTCAAGTTTTCTTGGGAGGTTGGAGCGGACGTGTTTCCAATCCTCCCTTATTTTCAAAATTAACTTTATTAGTTTTACCATATTAGCTGTCAGAATGTAACAGATTCCGATCAACACAGTAAATTCTCCAGCTGTGTTGGGAGGTGGGAAAGAACGCGTTTCCAATCCTACCTTATTTCAAAAACTAACTGTATCAGTTTTACCATATTAGCTGTGGGAATGCAACTTATGCCGATCAACACAGTAAATGCTCAAGTTTTGTTGGGAGGTTGGAGCGGACGTGTTTCCAATCCTCCCTTATTTTTAAAATTAACTTTATTAGTTTTACCATATTAGCTGTCAGAATGTAACAGATTCCGATCAACACAGTAAATGCTCCAGCTGTGTTGGGAGGTGGGAAGAACGTGTTTGCAATCCTCCCTTATTTCAAAAACTAACTTCATCAGTTTTACCATATTAGCTGTGGGACTGCAACATATGCCGATCAACACAGTAAATGCTCAAGTTTTGTTGGGAGGTTGGAGCGGACGTGTTTCCAATCCTTCCTGGGAATGCAACTTATGCCGATCAACACAGTAAATGCTCAAGTTTTGTTGGGAGGTTGGAGCGAACGTGTTTCCAATCCTTCCTTATTTCAAAAATTAACTTCATTAGTTTTACCATATTAGTTGTCGGAATGCAACAGATTCCGATCAACACAGTAAATGCTCCAGCTGTGTTGGGAGGTGGGAATAACGTGTTTGCAATCCTCCCTTATTTTAAAAACTAACTTCATCAGTTTTACCATATTAGCTGTTGGAATGCAACATATGCCGATCAACACAGTAAATGCTCAAGTTTTGTTGGGAGGTTGGAGCGGACGTGTTTCCAATCCTTCCTGGGAATGCAACTTATGCCGATCAACAAAGTAAATGCTCAAGTTTTGTTGGGAGGTTGGAGCGGACGTGTTTCCAATCCTTCCTTATTTCAAAAATAAACTTTATTAGTTTTACCATATTAACTGTCGGAATGCAACTCCAGTTTTATTGGGAGGTGGGAAAGGACGTGTTTCCAAGCCTTCCTTATTTCAAAAATGAGCTTTATTAGTTTTACCATATTAGCTGTGGGAATGCAACTCCAGTTTTGTTAGGAAGTTGGAACGGACGTGTTTCCAAACCTCCCTTATTTCAAAAACTAACTTTATCAGTTTTACCATTTTAGCTGTTGGAATGCTACAGATTCCGATCAACACAGTGAATACTCCAGTTTTGTTGGGAGGTGGGAATGGACGTGTTCCAAATCCTCCCTTATTTCAAAAATTAACTTTATTAGTTTTACCATATTAACTTTCGGAATGCAACATATTCCGATCAACACAGTAAATGCTCATGTTTTGGTGGGAGGTTGGAGCGGACATGGTTCCAATCCTCTTTTATTTAAAAAAATAACTTTATTAGTTTTACCATATTAGCTGTCGGAATGTAACAGATTCCGATCAACACAGTAAATGCTCCAGCTGTGTTGGGAGGTGGGAAAGAACGTGTTTCCAATCCTACCTTATTTCAAAAACCAACTGTATCAGTTTTACCATATTAGCTGTGGGAATGCAACATATGCCGATCAACACAGTAAATGCTCAAGTTTTCTTGGGAGGTTGGAGCGGACGTGTTTCCAATCCTCCCTTATTTTCAAAATTAACTTTATTAGTTTTACCATATTAGCTGTCAGAATGTAACAGATTCCGATCAACACAGTAAATTCTCCAGCTGTGTTGGGAGGTGGGAAAGAACGCGTTTCCAATCCTACCTTATTTCAAAAACTAACTGTATCAGTTTTACCATATTAGCTGTGGGAATGCAACATATGCCGATCAACACAGTAAATGCTCAAGTTTTGTTGGGAGGTTGGAGCGGACGTGTTTCCAATCCTCCCTTATTTTTAAAATTAACTTTATTAGTTTTACCATATTAGCTGTCAGAATGTAACAGATTCCGATCAACACAGTAAATGCTCCAGCTGTGTTGGGAGGTGGGAAGAACGTGTTTGCAATCCTCCCTTATTTCAAAAACTAACTTCATCAGTTTTATCATATTAGCTGTGGGAATGCAACATATGCCGATCAACACAGTAAATGCTCAAGTTTTGTTGGGAGGTTGGAGCGGACGTGTTTCCAATCCTTCCTGGGAATGCAACTTATGCCGATCAACACAGTAAATGCTCAAGTTTTGTTGGGAGGTGGGAAAGAACGTGTTTCCAATCCTACCTTATTTCAAAAATTAACTGTATCAGTTTTACCATATTAGCTGTGGGAATGCAACATATGCCGATCAACACAGTAAATGCTCACTTTTGTTGGGAGGTTGGAGCGGACATATTTAAAATCCTCCCTTATTTCAAAAACTATCTTTATAAGTTTTACCATATTTACTGTTGGAAGGCAACAGATTCCAATCAACACAGTGAATACTCCAGTTTTGTTGGGAGGTGGGAAAGACGTGTTTCCAATCCTCCCTTATTTCAAAAACTAACTGTATCAGTTTTACTATATTAGTTGTGGGAATGCAACATATGCCGATCAACACAGTAAATGCTCAAGTTTTGTTGGGAGGTTGGAGCGGACGTGTTTCCAATCCTTCCTTATTTCAAAAATTAACTTTATTAGTTTTACCATATTAGCTGTCGGAATGAAACTCCAGTTTTGTTGGGAAGTTGGAAAGGACGTGTTTTCTATCTTCCCTTATTTCTAAAATTACTTTAATAGTTTTACCATATTAGCTGTCGGAATGCAACATATTCCGATCAACACAGTAAATGCTCCAGCTGTGTTAAGAGGTGGGAAAAACGTGTTTCAAATCCTCCCTTATTTTTAAAATTAACTTTATAAGTTTTACCATGGTAGCTGTCGGAATGCAACAGATTCCGATCAACACAGTTAATGCTCCAGCTGTGTTGGAAGGTGGGAAAGAATGTGTTTCCAATCCTACCTTATTTCAAAAACTAACTGTATCAGTTTTACCATATTAGCTGTGGGAAAGCAACATATGCCGATCAACACAGTAAATGCTCAAGTTTTGTTGGGAGGTTGGAGCGGACGTGTTTCCAATCCTTCCTTATTTCAAAAATTAACTTTATTAGTTTTACCATATTAGCTGTCGGAATGTAACAGGTTCCGATCAACACAGTAAATGCTCCAGCTGTGTTGGGAGGTGGGAAAGAACGTGTTTCCAATCCTTCCTTATTTCAAAAATGAGCTTTATTAGTTTTACCATATTAGCTGTCGGAATGAAACTCCAGTTTTGTTGGGAAGTTGGAAAGGACGTGTTTTCTATCTTCCTTTATTTCTAAATTAACTTTATTAGTTTTACCATATTAGTTGTCGGAATGCAACAGATTCCGATCAACACAGTAAATGCCCCAGCTGTGTTGGGAGGTGGGAAAGAACGTGTTTCCAATCCTACCTTATTTCAAAAACTAACTGTATCAGTTTTACCATGTTAGCTGTGGGAATGCAACAGATTCCGATCAACACAGTAAATGCTCCAGCTGTGTTGGGAGGTGGGAAGAACGTGCTTGCAATCATCCCTTATTTCAAAAACTAACTTCATCAGTTTTACCATATTAGCTGTTGGAATGCAACATATGCCGATCAACATAGTAAATGCTCAAGTTTTGTTGGGAGGTTGGAGCGGACGTGTTTCCAATCCTTCTTGGGAATGCAACTTATGCCGATCAACAAAGTAAATGCTCAAGTTTTGTTGGGAGGTTGGAGAGGACGTGTTTCCAATCCTTCCTTATTTCAAAAATTAACTTTATTAGTTTTGCCATATTAACTGTCGGAATGCAACTCCAGTTTTATTGGGAGGTGGGAAAGGACGTGTTTCCAATCCTTCCTTATTTCAAAAATGAGCTTTATTAGTTTTACCATATTAGCTGTGGGAATGCAACTCCAGTTTTGTTAGGAAGTTGGAAAGGACGTGTTTCCAAACCTCCCTTATTTCAAAAACTAACTTTATCAGTTTTACCATTTTAGCTGTTGGAATGCTACAAATTCCGATCAACACAGTGAATACTCCAGTTTTGTTGGGAGGTGGGAATGGACGTGTTCCAAATCCTCCCTTATTTCAAAAATTAACTTTATTAGTTTTACCATATTAACTTTCGGAATGCAACATATTCCGATCAACACAGTAAATGCTCATGTTTTGGTGGGAGGTTGGAGCGGACGTGTTTCCTATCCTCTTTTATTTAAAAAAATAACTTTATTAGTTTTACCATATTAGCTGTCAGAATGTAACAGATTCCGATCAACACAGTAAATGCTCCAGCTGTGTTGGGAGGTGGGAAAAAACGTGTTTCCAATCCTACCTTATTTCAAAAACTAACTGTATCAGTTTTACCATATTAGCTGTGGGAATGCAACATATGCCGATCAGCACAGTAAATGCTCAAGTTTTCTTGGGAGGTTGGAGGGGACGTGTTTCCAATCCTCCCTTATTTTCAAAATTAACTTTATTAGTTTTACCATATTAGCTGTCAGAATGTAACAGATTCCGATCAACACAGTAAATTCTCCAGCTGTGTTGGGAGGTGGGAAAGAACGCGTTTCCAATCCTACCTTATTTCAAAAACTAACTGTATCAGTTTTACCATATTAGCTGTGGGAATGCAACATATGCCGATCAACACAGTAAATGCTCAAGTTTTGTTGGGAGGTTGGAGCGGACGTGTTTCCAATCCTCCCTTATTTTTAAAATTAACTTTATTAGTTTTACCATATTAGCTGTCAGAATGTAACAGATTCCGATCAACACAGTAAATGCTCCAGCTGTGTTGGGAGGTGGGAAGAACGTGTTTCCAATCCTACTTTATTTCAAAAACTAACTGTATCAGTTTTACCATATTAGCTGTGGGAATGCAACATATGCCGATCAACACAGTAAACACTCAAGTTTTGTTGGGAGGTTGGAGCGAACGTGTTTCCAATCCTTCCTTATTTCAAAAATTAACTTCATTAGTTTTACCATATTAGTTGTCGGAATGCAACAGATTCCGATCAACACAGTAAATGCTCCAGCTGTGTTGGGAGGTGGGAATAACGTGTTTGCAATCCTCCCTTATTTTAAAAACTAACTTCATCAGTTTTACCATATTAGCTGTTGGAATGCAACATATGCCGATCAACACAGTAAATGCTCAAGTTTTGTTGGGAGGTTGGAGCGGACGTGTTTCCAATCCTTCCTGGGAATGCAACTTATGCCGATCAACAAAGTAAATGCTCAAGTTTTGTTGGGAGGTTGGAGCGGACGTGTTTCCAATCCTTCCTTATTTCAAAAATAAACTTTATTAGTTTTACCATATTAACTGTCGGAATGCAACTCCAGTTTTATTGGGAGGTGGGAAAGGACGTGTTTCCAAGCCTTCCTTATTTCAAAAATGAGCTTTATTAGTTTTACCATATTAGCTGTGGGAATGCAACTCCAGTTTTGTTAGGAAGTTGGAAAGGAAGTGTTTCCAAACCTCCCTTATTTCAAAAACTAGCTTTATCAGTTTTACCATTTTAGCTGTTGGAATGCTACAGATTCCGATCAACACAGTGAATACTCCAGTTTTGTTGGGAGGTGGGAATGGACGTGTTCCAAATCCTCCCTTATTTCAAAAATTAACTTTATTAGTTTTACCATATTAACTTTCGGAATGCAAGATATTCCGATCAACACAGTAAATGCTCATGTTTTGGTGGGAGGTTGGAGCGGACATGTTTCCAATCCTCTTTTATTTAAAAAAATAACTTTATTAGTTTTACCATATTAGCTGTCGGAATGTAACAGATTCCGATCAACACAGTAAATGCTCCAGTTGTGTTGGGAGGTGGGAAAGAACGTGTTTCCAATCCTACCTTATTTCAAAAACTAACTGTATCAGTTTTACCATATTAGCTGTGGGAATGCAACATATGCCGATCAACACAGTAAATGCTCAAGTTTTCTTGGGAGGGTGGAGCGGACGTGTTTCCAATCCTCCCTTATTTTCAAAATTAACTTTATTAGTTTTACCATATTAGCTGTCAGAATGTAACAGATTCCGATCAACACAGTAAATTCTCCAGCTGTGTTGGGAGGTGGGAAAGAACGCGTTTCCAATCCTACCTTATTTCAAAAACTAACTGTATCAGTTTTACCATATTAGCTGTGGGAATGCAACATATGCCGATCAACACAGTAAATGCTCAAGTTTTGTTGGGAGGTTGGAGCGGACGTGTTTCCAATCCTCCCTTATTTTTAAAATTAACTTTATTAGTTTTACCATATTAGCTGTCAGAATGTAACAGATTCCGACCAACACAGTAAATGCTCCAGCTGTGTTGGGAGGTGGGAAGAACGTGTTTGCAATCCTCCCTTATTTCAAAAACTAACTTCATCAGTTTTATCATATTAGCTGTGGGAATGCAACATATGCCGATCAACACAGTAAATGCTCAAGTTTTGTTGGGAGGTTGGAGCGGACGTGTTTCCAATCCTTCCTGGGAATGCAACTTATGCCGATCAACACAGTAAATGCTCAAGTTTTGTTGGGAGGTTGGAGCGAACGTGTTTCCAATCCTTCCTTATTTCAAAAATTAACTTCATTAGTTTTACCATATTAGTTGTCGGAATGCAACAGATTCCGATCAACACAGTAAATGCTCCAGCTGTGTTGGGAGGTGGGAATAACGTGTTTGCAATCCTCCCTTATTTTAAAAACTAACTTCATCAGTTTTACCATATTAGCTGTGGGAATGCAACATATGCCGATCAACACAGTAAATGCTCAAGTTTTGTTGGGAGGTTGGAGCGGACGTGTTTCCAATCCTTCCTGGGAATGCAACTTATGCCGATCAACAAAGTAAATGCTCAAGTTTTGTTGGGAGGTTGGAGCGGACGTGTTTCCAATCCTTCCTTATTTCAAAAATAAACTTTATTAGTTTTACCATATTAACTGTCGGAATGCAACTCCAGTTTTATTGGGAGGTGGGAAAGGACGTGTTTCCAAGCCTTCCTTATTTCAAAAATGAGCTTTATTAGTTTTACCATATTAGCTGTGGGAATGCAACTCCAGTTTTGTTAGGAAGTTGGAAAGGACGTGTTTCCAAACCTCCCTTATTTCAAAAACTAACTTTATCAGTTTTACCATTTTAGCTGTTGGAATGCTACAGATTCCGATCAACACAGTGAATACTCCAGTTTTGTTGGGAGGTGGGAATGGACGTGTTCCAAATCCTCCCTTATTTCAAAAATTAACTTTATTAGTTTTACCATATTAACTTTCGGAATGCAAGATATTCCGATCAACACAGTAAATGCTCATGTTTTGGTGGGAGGTTGGAGCGGACATGTTTCCAATCCTCTGTTATTTAAAAAAATAACTTTATTAGTTTTACCATATTAGCTGTCGGAATGTAACAGATTCCGATCAACACAGTAAATGCTCCAGTTGTGTTGGGAGGTGGGAAAGAACGTGTTTCCAATCCTACCTTATTTCAAAAACTAACTGTATCAGTTTTACCATATTAGCTGTGGGAATGCAACATATGCCGATCAACACAGTAAATACTCAAGTTTTCTTGGGAGGTTGGAGCGGACGTGTTTCCAATCCTCCCTTATTTTCAAAATTAACTTTATTAGTTTTACCATATTAGCTGTCAGAATGTAACAGATTCCGATCAACACAGTAAACTCTCCAGCTGTGTTGGGAGGTGGGAAAGAACGCGTTTCCAATCCTACCTTATTTCAAAAACTAACTGTATCAGTTTTACCATATTAGCTGTGGGAATGCAACTTATGCCGATCAACACAGTAAATGCTCAAGTTTTGTTGGGAGGTTGGAGCGGACGTGTTTCCAATCCTCCCTTATTTTTAAAATTAACTTTATTAGTTTTACCATATTAGCTGTCAGAATGTAACAGATTCCGATCAACACAGTAAATGCTCCAGCTGTGTTGGGAGGTGGGAAGAACGTGTTTGCAATCCTCCCTTATTTCAAAAACTAACTTCATCAGTTTTACCATATTAGCTGTGGGACTGCAACATATGCCGATCAACACAGTAAATGCTCAAGTTTTGTTGGGAGGTTGGAGCGGACGTGTTTCCAATCCTTCCTGGGAATGCAACTTATGCCGATCAACACAGTAAATGCTCAAGTTTTGTTGGGAGGTTGGAGCGAACGTGTTTCCAATCCTTCCTTATTTCAAAAATTAACTTCATTAGTTTTACCATATTAGTTGTCGGAATGCAACAGATTCCGATCAACACAGTAAATGCTCCAGCTGTGTTGGGAGGTGGGAATAACGTGTTTGCAATCCTCCCTTATTTTAAAAACTAACTTCATCAGTTTTACCATATTAGCTGTTGGAATGCAACATATGCCGATCAACACAGTAAATGCTCAAGTTTTGTTGGGAGGTTGAAGCGGACGTGTTTCCAATCCTTCCAGGGAATGCAACTTATGCCGATCAACAAAGTAAATGCTCAAGTTTTGTTGGGAGGTTGGAGCGGACGTGTTTCCAATCCTTCCTTATTTCAAAAATAAACTTTATTAGTTTTACCATATTAACTGTCGGAATGCAACTCCAGTTTTATTGGGAGGTGGGAAAGGACGTGTTTCCAAGCCTTCCTTATTTCAAAAATGAGCTTTATTAGTTTTACCATATTAGGTGTGGGAATGCAACTCCAGTTTTGTTAGGAAGTTGGAAAGGACGTGTTTCCAAACCTCCCTTATTTCAAAAACTAACTTTATCAGTTTTACCATTTTAGCTGTTGGAATGCTACAGATTCCGATCAACACAGTGAATACTCCAGTTTTGTTGGGAGGTGGGAATGGACGTGTTCCAAATCCTCCCTTATTTCAAAAATTAACTTTATTAGTTTTACCATATTAACTTTCGGAATGCAACATATTCCGATCAACACAGTAAATGCTCATGTTTTGGTGGGAGGTTGGAGCGGACATGGTTCCAATCCTCTTTTATTTAAAAAAATAACTTTATTAGTTTTACCATATTAGCTGTCGGAATGTAACAGATTCCGATCAACACAGTAAATGCTCCAGCTGTGTTGGGAGGTGGGAAAGAACGTGTTTCCAATCCTACCTTATTTCAAAAACCAACTGTATCAGTTTTACCATATTAGCTGTGGGAATGCAACATATGCCGATCAACACAGTAAATGCTCAAGTTTTCTTGGGAGGTTGGAGCGGACGTGTTTCCAATCCTCCCTTATTTTCAAAATTAACTTCATTAGTTTTACCATATTAGCTGTCAGAATGTAACAGATTCCGATCAACACAGTAAATTCTCCAGCTGTGTTGGGAGGTGGGAAAGAACGCGTTTCCAATCCTACCTTATTTCAAAAACTAACTGTATCAGTTTTACCATATTAGCTGTGAGAATGCAACATATGCCGATCAACACAGTAAATGCTCAAGTTTTGTTGGGAGGTTGGAGCGGACGTGTTTCCAATCCTCCCTTATTTTTAAAATTAACTTTATTAGTTTTACCATATTAGCTGTCAGAATGTAACAGATTCCGATCAACACAGTAAATGCTCCAGCTGTGTTGCGAGGTGGGAAGAACGTGTTTGCAATCCTCCCTTATTTCAAAAACTAACTTCATCAGTTTTACCATATTAGCTGTGGGAATGCAACATATGCCGATCAACACAGTAAATGCTCAAGTTTTGTTGGGAGGTTAGAGCGGACGTGTTTCCAATCCTTCCTTATTTCAAAAGCTAACTGTATTAGTTTTACCATATTAGCTGTGGGAATGCAACATATGCCGATCAACACAGTAAATGCTCAAGTTTTGTTGGGAGGTTGGAGCGGACGTGTTTCCAATCCTCCCTTATTTTTAAAATTAACTTTATTAGTTTTACCATATTAGCTGTCAGAATGTAACAGATTCCGATCAACACAGTAAATTCTCCAGCTGTGTTGGGAGGTGGGAAAGAACGCGTTTCCAATCCTACCTTATTTCAAAAACTACTTGTATCAGTTTTACCATATTAGCTGTGGGAGTGCAACATATGCCGATCAACACAGTAAATGCTCAAGTTTTGTTGGGAGGTTGGAGCGGACGTGTTTCCAATCCTCCCTTATTTTTAAAATTAACTTTATTAGTTTTACCATATTAGCTGTCAGAATGTAACAGATTCCGATCAACACAGTAAATGCTCCAGCTGTGTTGGGAGGTGGGAAGAACGTGTTTGCAATCCTCCCTTATTTCAAAAACTAACTTCATCAGTTTTACCATATTAGCTGTGCGAATGCAACATATGCCGATCAACACAGTAAATTCTCAAGTTTTGTTGGGAGGTTGGAGCGGACGTGTTTCCAATCCTTCCTGGGAATGCAACATATGTTGATCAACACAGTAAATGCTCAAGTTTTGTTGGGAGGTAGGAGCGGACGTGTTTCCAGTCCTTCCTTATTTTTAAAATTAACTTTATTAGTTTTACCATATTAGCTGTCGGAATGTAACAGATTCCGATCAACACAGTAAATGCTCCAGCTGTGTTGGGAGGTGAGAAAGAACGTGTTTCCAATCCTTCCTTATTTCAAAAATGAGCTTTATTAGTTTTACCATATTAGCTGTCGGAATGAAACTCCAGTTTTGTTGGGAAGTTGGAAAGGACGTGTTTTCTATCTTCCTTTATTTCTAAATTAACTTTATTAGTTTTACCATATTAGCTGTCGGAATGCAACATATTCCGATCAACACAGTAAATGTTCAAGTTTTGTTGGGAGGTTGGAGCGGACGTGTTTCCAATCCTCCCTTATTTTTAAAATTAACTTTATTAGTTTTACCATATTCGCTGTCAGAATGTAACAGATTCCGATCAACACAGTAAATGCTCCAGCTGTGTTGGGAGGTGGGAAAGAACGTGTTTCCAATCCTACCTTATTTCAAAAACTAACTGTATCAGTTTTACCATATTAGCTGTGGGAATGCAATATATGCCGATCAACACAGTAAATGCTCAAGTTTTGTTGAGAGGTTGGAGCGGACGTGTTTCCAGTCCTTCCTTATTTTTAAAATTAACTTTATTAGTTTTACCATATTAGCTGTCGGAATGTAACAGATTCCGATCAACACAGTAAATGCTCCAGCTGTGTTGGGAGGTGGGAAAGAACGTGTTTCCAATCCTTCCTTATTTCAAAAATGAGCTTTATTAGTTTTACCATATTAGCTGTCGGAATGAAACTCCAGTTTTGTTGGGAAGTTGGAAAGGACGTGTTTTCTATCTTCCTTTATTTCTAAATTAACTTTATTAGTTTTACCATATTAGCTGTCGGAATGCAACATATTCCGATCAACACAGTAAATGTTCAAGTTTTGTTGGGAGGTTGGAGCGGACGTGTTTCCAATCCTCCCTTATTTTTAAAATTAACTTTATTAGTTTTACCATATTCGCTGTCAGAATGTAACAGATTCCGATCAACACAGTAAATGCTCCAGCTGTGTTGGGAGGTGGGAAAGAACGTGTTTCCAATCCTACCTTATTTCAAAAACTAACTGCATCAGTTTTACCATATTAGCTGTGGGAATGCAATATATGCCGATCAACACAGTAAATGCTCAAGTTTTGTTGAGAGGTTGGAGCGGACGTGTTTCCAGTCCTTCCTTATTTTTAAAATTAACTTTAGTAGTTTTACCATATTAGCTGTCGGAATGCAACATATTCCGATCAACACAGTAAATGCTCCAGCTTTGTTGGGAGGTGGGAAAGACGTGTTTCAAATCCTCCCTTATTTTTAAAATTAACTTTATTAGTTTTACCATATTGGCTGTCGGAATGCAACAGATTCCGATCAACACAGTAAATGCTCCAGCTGTGTTGGGAGGTGGGAAGAACGTGTTTGTAATCCTCCCTTATTTCAAAACTAACTGTATCAGTTTTACCATATTAGCTGTGGGAATGCAACATATGCCCATCAACACAGTAAATGCTCAAGTTTTGTTGGGAGGTTGCAGCGGACGTGTTTCCAATCCTTCCTTATTTCAAAAATTAACTTAATTAGTTTTACCATATTAGCTGTGGGAATGCAACATATGCCGATCAACACAGTAAATGCTCAAGTTTTCTTGGGAGGTTGGAGCGGACGTGTTTCCAATCCTCCCTTATTTTCAAAATTAACTTTATTAGTTTTACCATATTAGCTGTCAGAATGTAACAGATTCCGATCAACACAGTAAATTCTCCAGCTGTGTTGGGAGGTGGGAAAGAACGCGTTTCCAATCCTACCTTATTTCAAAAACTAACTGTATCAGTTTTACCATATTAGCTGTGGGAATGCAACATATGCCGATCAATACAGTAAATGCTCAAGTTTTGTTGGGAGGTTGGAGCGGACGTGTTTCCAATCCTTCCTTATTTCAAAAATTAACTTTTTTAGTTTTACCATATTAGCTGTCGGAATGCAACTCCAGTTTTATTGGGAGGTGGGAAAGGACGTGTTTCCAATCCTTCCTTATTTCAAAAATTAACTTTATTAGTTTTACCATATTAGCTGTCGGAATGAAACTCTATTTTTGTTGGGAAGTTGGAAAGGACGTGCTTCCAATCCTGCCTTATTTCAAAAACTAACTTTATCAGTTTTACGATATTAGCTGTTGGAATGCAACAGATTCCGATCAACACAGTGAATACTCCAGTTTTTTTGGGAGGTGGGAAAGAACGTGTTTCCAATCCTCTCTTATTTCAAAAACTAACTGTATCAGTTTTACCATATTAGCTGTGGGAACGCAACATATGCCGGTCAACACAGTAAATGCTCAAGTTTTGTTGGGAAGTTGGAAAGGACGTGCTTCCAATCCTCCCTTATTTCAAAAACTAACTTTATCAGTTTTACCATATTAGCTGTTGGAATGCAACAGATTCCGATCAACACAGTGAATACTCAAGTTTTGTTGGGAGGTTGGAGCGGACGCGTTTCCAATCCTTCCTTATTTCAAAAATTAACTTTATTAGTTTTACCATATTAGTTGTCGGAATGCAACAGATTCCGTTCAACACAGTAAATGCTCCAGCTGTGTTGGGAGGTGGGAAAGAACGTGTTTCCAATCCTACCTTATTTCAAAAACTAACTGTATCAGTTTTACCATGTTAGCTGTGGGAATGCAACATATGCCGATCAACACAGTGAATACTCAAGTTTTGTTGGGAGGTTGGAGCGGACGCGTTTCCAATCCTTCCTTATTTCAAAAATTAACTTTATTAGTTTTACCATATTAGTTGTCGGAATGCAACAGATTCCGATCAACACAGTAAATGCTCCAGCTGTGTTGGGAGGTGGGAAGAACGTGTTTGCAATCCTCCCTTATTTCAAAAACTAACTTCATCAGTTTTACCATATTAGCTGTGGGAATGCAACATATGCCGATCAACACAGTAAATGCTCAAGTTTTGTTGGGAGGTTGGAGCGGACGCGTTTCCAATCCTTCCTTATTTCAAAAATTAACTTTATTAGTTTTACCATATTAGTTGTCGGAATGCAACAGATTCCGATCAACACAGTTAATGCTCCAGCTGTGTTGGGAGGTGGGAAAGAACGTGTTTCCAATCCTACCTTATTTCAAAAACTAACTGTATCAGTTTTACCATGTTAGCTGTGGGAATGCAACATATGCCGATCAACACAGTAAATGCTCAAGTTTTGTTGGGATGTTGGAGCGGACGTGTTTCCAATCCTTCCTTATTTCAAAAACTAACTGTATCAGTTTTACCATATTAGCTGTGGGAATGCAACATATGCCGATCAACACAGTAAATGCTCAAGTTTTGTTGGGAGGTTGGAGCGGACGTGTTTCCAATCCTCCCTTATTTTTAAAATTAACTTTATTAGTTTTACCATATTAGCTGTCAGAATGTAACAGATTCCGATCAACACAGTAAATTCTCCAGCTGTGTTGGGAGGTGGGAAAGAACGCGTTTTCAATCCTACCTTATTTCAAAAACTACTTGTATCAGTTTTACCATATTAGCTGTGGGAATGCAACATATGCCGATCAACACAGTAAATGCTCAAGTTTTGTTGGGAGGTTGGAGCGGACGTGTTTCCAATCCTTCCTTATTTTTAAAATTAACTTTATTAGTTTTACCATATTAGCTGTCGGAATGCAACTCCAGTTTTGTTGAAAAGTTGGAAAGGACGTGTTTTCTATCTTCCCTTATTTCTAAAATTACTTTAATAGTTTTACCATATTAGCTGTCGGAATGCAACATATTCCGATCAACACAGTAAATGCTCCAGCTTTGTTGGGAGGTGGGAAAGACGTGTTTCAAATCCTCCCTTATTTTTAAAATTAACTTTATTAGTTTTACCATATTAGTTGTCGGAATGCAACAGATTCCGATCAACACAGTTAATGCTCCAGCTGTGTTGGGAGGTGGGAAAGAACGTGTTTCCAATCCTACCTTATTTCAAAAACTAACTGTATCAGTTTTACCATGTTAGCTGTGGGAATGCATCATATGCCGATCAACACAGTAAATGCTCAAGTTTTGTTGAGAGGTTGGAGCGGACGTGTTTCCAGTCCTTCCTTATTTTTAAAATTAACTTGATTAGTTTTACCATATTAGCTGTCGGAATGCAACTCCAGTTTTGTTGAAAAGTTGGAAAGGACGTGTTTTCTATCTTCCCTTATTTCTAAAATTACTTTAATAGTTTTACCATATTAGCTGTCGGAATGCAACATATTCCGATCAACACAGCAAATGCTCCAGCTTTGTTGGGAGGTGGGAAAGACGTGTTTCAATTCCTCCCTTATTTTTAAAATTAACTTTATTAGTTTTACCATATTGGCTGTCGGAATGCAACAGATTCCGATCAACACAGTAAATGCTCCAGCTGTGTTGGGAGGTGGGAAGAACGTGTTTGTAATCCTCCCTTATTTCAAAACTAACTGTATCAGTTTTACCATATTAGCTGTGGGAATGCAACATATGCCCATCAACACAGTAAATGCTCAAGTTTTGTTGGGAGGTTGCAGCGGACGTGTTTCCAATCCTTCCTTATTTCAAAAATTAACATAATTAGTTTTACCATATTAGCTGTGGGAATGCAACATATGCCGATCAACACAGTAAATGCTCAAGTTTTCTTGGGAGGTTGGAGCGGACGTGTTTCCAATCCTCCCTTATTTTCAAAATTAACTTTATTAGTTTTACCATATTAGCTGTCAGAATGTAACAGATTCCGATCAACACAGTAAATTCTCCAGCTGTGTTGGGAGGTGGGAAAGAACGCGTTTCCAATCCTACCTTATTTCAAAAACTAACTGTATCAGTTTTACCATATTAGCTGTGGGAATGCAACATATGCCGATCAATACAGTAAATGCTCAAGTTTTGTTGGGAGGTTGGAGCGGACGTGTTTCCAATCCTTCCTTATTTCAAAAATTAACTTTTTTAGTTTTACCATATTAGCTGTCGGAATGCAACTCCAGTTTTATTGGGAGGTGGGAAAGGACGTGTTTCCAATCCTTCCTTATTTCAAAAATTAACTTTATTAGTTTTACCATATTAGCTGTCGGAATGAAACTCTGTTTTTGTTGGGAAGTTGGAAAGGACGTGCTTCCAATCCTGCCTTATTTCAAAAACTAACTTTATCAGTTTTACGATATTAGCTGTTGGAATGCAACAGATTCCGATCAACACAGTGAATACTCCAGTTTTTTTGGGAGGTGGGAAAGAACGTGTTTCCAATCCTCTCTTATTTCAAAAACTAACTGTATCAGGTTTACCATATTAGCTGTGGGAACGCAACATATGCCGGTCAACACAGTAAATGCTCAAGTTTTGTTGGGAAGTTGGAAAGGACGTGCTTCCAATCCTCCCTTATTTCAAAAACTAACCTTATCAGTTTTACCATATTAGCTGTTGGAATGCAACAGATTCCGATCAACACAGTGAATACTCAAGTTTTGTTGGGAGGTTGGAGCGGACGCGTTTCCAATCCTTCCTTATTTGAAAAATTAACTTTATTAGTTTTACCATATTAGTTGTCGGAATGCAACAGATTCCGTTCAACACAGTAAATGCTCCAGCTGTGTTGGGAGGTGGGAAAGAACGTGTTTCCAATCCTACCTTATTTCAAAAACTAACTGTATCAGTTTTACCATGTTAGCTGTGGGAATGCAACATATGCCGATCAACACAGTGAATACTCAAGTTTTGTTGGGAGGTTGGAGCGGACGCGTTTCCAATCCTTCCTTATTTCAAAAATTAACTTTATTAGTTTTACCATATTAGTTGTCGGAATGCAACAGATTCCGATCAACACAGTAAATGCTCCAGCTGTGTTGGGAGGTGGGAAGAACGTGCTTGCAATCCTCCCTTATTTCAAAAACTAACTTCATCAGTTTTACTATATTAGCTGTGGGAATGCAACATATGCCGATCAACACAGTAAATGCTCAAGTTTTGTTGGGAGGTGGGAAAGGACGTGTTTCCAATCCTTCCTTATTTCAAAAATTAACTTTATTAGTTTTACCATATTAGCTGTCGGAATAAAACTCCAGTTTTGTTGGGAAGTTGGAAAGGACGTGTTTTCTATCTTCCCTTATTTCTAAAATTACTTTAATAGTTTTACCATATTAACTTTCGGAATGCAACATATTCCGGTAAACACGGTGAATACTCCAAATTTTGTTAGGAGGTTGAAGCGAACGTGTTTCCTATCTTCCCTTATTTCAAAAACTAACTTTATCAGTTCTACCATATTAGCTGTCGGAATGCAACAGATTCTGATCAACACAGTAAATGCTCCAGCTGTGTTGGGAGGTGGGAAAGAACGTGTTTCCTATTATCCTCCCTTATTTCAAGAACTAATTGTATTAGTTTTACCATATTAGCTGTGGGAATGCTACATATGCCGATCAACACAGTAAATGCTCAAGTTTTGTTGGGAGGTTGGAGCGGACGTGTTTCCAATCCTTCCTTATTTCAAAAATTAACTTTATTAGTTTTACCATATTAGTTGTCGGAACGCAACAGATTCTGATCAACACAGTAAATGCTACAGCTGTGTTGGGAGGTGGGAAAGAACGTGTTTCCTATTATCCTCCCTTATTTCAAAAATTAACTGTATCAGTTTTACCATATTAGCTGTGGGAATGCAACATATGCCGATCAACACAGTAAATGCTCAAGTTTTGTTGGGAGGTTGGAGCGGACATGTTTAAAATCCTCCCTTATTTCAAAAACTAACTTTATAAGTTTTATCATATTTACTGTTGGAAGGAAACAGATTACAATCAACACAGTGAATACTCCAGTTTTGTTGGGAGGTGGGAAAGACGTGTTTCCAATCCTCCCTTATTTCAAAAACTAACTGTATCAGTTTTACTATATTAGCTGTGGGAATGCAACATATGCCGATCAACACAGTAAATGCTCAAGTTTTGTTGGGAGGTTGGAGCGGACGTGTTTCCAATCCTTCCTTATTTCAAAAATTAACTTTATTAGTTTTACCATATTAGCTGTCGGAATGAAACTCCAGTTTTGTTGGGAAGTTGGAAAGGACGTGTTTTCTATCTTCCCTTATTTCTAAAATTACTTTAATAGTTTTACCATATTAGCTGTCGGAATGCAACATATTCCGATCAACACAGTAAATGCTCCAGCTGTGTTAAGAGGTGGGAAAGACGTGTTTCAAATCCTCCCTTATTTTTAAAATTAACTTTATAAGTTTTACCATGGTAGCTGTCGGAATGCAACAGATTCCGATCAACACAGTTAATGCTCCAGCTGTGTTGGAAGGTGGGAAAGAATGTGTTTCCAATCCTACCTTATTTCAAAAACTAACTGTATCAGTTTTACCATATTAACTGTGGGAAAGCAACATATGCCGATCAACACAGTAAATGCTCAAGTTTTGTTGGGAGGTTGGAGCGGACGTGTTTCCAATCCTTCCTTATTTCAAAAATTAACTTTATTAGTTTTACCATATTTGCTGTCGGAATGCAACTCCAGTTTTATAGGGAGGTGGGAAAGGACGTGTTTCCAATCCTTCCTTATTTCAAAAATTAACTTTATTAGTTTTACCATATTAGCTGTCGGAATGAAACTCTGGTTTTGTTGGGAACTTGGAAAGGACGTGTTTTCTATCTTCCCTTATTTCTAAAATTACTTTAATAGTTTTACCATATTAGCTGTCGGAATGCAACATATTCCGATCAACACAGTAAATGCTCCAGCTGTGTTAAGAGGTGGGAAAGACGTGTTTCAAATCCTCCCTTATTTTTAAAATTAACTTTATTAGTTTTACCATATTAGCTGTCGGAATGCAACTCCAGTTTTATAGGGAGGTGGGAAAGGACGTGTTTCCAATCCTCCCTTATTTCAAAAACTAACTTTATCAGCTTTACCATATTAGCTGTTGGAATGCAACAGATTCCGATCAACACAGTGAATACTCCAGTTTTGTTGGGAGGTGGGAAAGGGCGTGTTTCAAATCCTCCCTTATTTCAAAAACTAACTGTATCAGAATCGACACACATCATCTCTTTGTTGATTTTAAAGCCGCTTTCGATAGCACGAAAAGGAGCTGCCTATATGCCGCTATGTCTGAATTTGGTTTCCCCGCAAAACTTATACGGCTATGCAAAATGACCTTGAGCAACACCGCCAGCTCGGTCAGAATTGGGAAGTACCTCTCCGAGCCGTTCGAAACTAAACGAGGTTTCAGACAGGGTGACCCCCTATCGTGCGATTTCTTTAATTTAATGCTGGAGAAAATAATACAAGCTGCAGAACTTAACCGCGCTGGAACAATATTTTATAAAAGCGTGCACCTGTTGGCATATGCTGACGATATTGATATCATTGGCCTTAACAACCGCGCCGTAACTTCTGCTTACTCCAAATTAGAAAAAGAAGCGGAGAAAATGGGATTGGTGGTGAACGAGGGCAAAACGAAGTACCTTCTGTCAGTCACAGTCAGCGCATTCGCGCCTTGGCAACCAAGCCACTGTTGGCAGCAATAATTTCGAAATAGTAAAGGACTTCGTTTACCTGGGAACCAGCATTAACACCAACAATAATGTTAGCTTAGAAATCCGACGAAGAATTACTCTTGCAAACAAATGCTACTTCGGACTGAGTAGGCAATTGAAAAGTAAAGTCCTCTCTCGACGAACGAAAATAACACTCTACAAGTCACTCATCGCACCCGTCCTGCTATATGGCGCAGAAGCGTGGACACTAACGACATCTGATGAGGCGGCTTTGGGAGTATTCGAGATAAAGGTTCTTCGAAAGATTTGTGGACCTCTACGCGTTGGCGGCGGCGAGTACCGAAGAAGATTTAATGATGAGCTGTATGAACTTTACGCAGACGCCGACATAGTTCAGCGAATTAAAGCACAGCGGCTTCGCTGGCTAGGCCACGTAGTGCGAATGAGCGAAGATGCTCCAGCCCAGAAGGTATTCTTATCGGCACCCGCCGGTGGAAGCAGAGGAAGAGGGAGACCACCACTCCGATGGAAGGACCAAGTGGAGACCGATTTGCGATCCCGCTGTGTTTCCAATTGGCGCCAGTTGGCGCAACGAAGAAACGACTGGCGAGCTATGTTGGACGGTCAAAATCGCCCAGGCGGTTAGATGCCCATTTAAAGAAGAAGAACTGTATCAATTTTACTATATTAGCTGTGGGAATGCAACATATGCCGATCAACACAGTAAATGCTCAAGTTTTGTTGGGAGGTTGGAGCGGACGTGCTTCCAATCCTTCCTTATTTCAAAAATTAACTTTATTAGTTTTACCATATTAGCTGTCGGAATGCAACTCCAGTTTTATTAGGATGTGGGAAAGGACGTGTTTCCAATCCTTCCTTATTTCAAAAATTAACTTTATTAGTTTTACCATATTAGCTGTCGGAATGAAACTCCAGTTTTGTTGGGAAGTTGGAAAGGACGTGTTTTCTATTTTCCCTTATTTCTAAAATTACTTTAATAGTTTTACCATATTAGCTGTCGGAATGCAACATATTCCGATCAACACAGTAAATGCTCCAGCTGTGTTAAGAGGTGGGAAAGACGTGTTTCAAATCCTCCCTTATTTTTAAAATTAACTTTATAAGTTTTACCATATTAGCTGTCGGAATGCAACAGATTCCGATCAACACAGTTAATGCTCCAGCTGTGTTGGGAGGTGGGAAAGAATGTGTTTCCAATCCTACCTTATTTCAAAAACTAACTGTATCAGTTTTACCATATTAGCTGTCGAAATGCAACTCCAGTTTTATTGGGAGGTGGGAAAGGACGTGTTTCCAATCCTTCCTTATTTCAAAAATTAACTTTATTAGTTTTACCATATTAGCTGTCTGAATGAAACTCTAGTTTTGTTGGGAAGTTGGAAAGGACGTGCTTCCAATCCTCCCTTATTTCAAAAACTAACTTTATCAGTTTTACCATATTAGCTGTTGGAATGCAACAGATTCCGATCAACACAGTAAATACTCCAGTTTTGTTGGGAGGTGGGAAAGGGCGTATTTCAAATCCTCCCTTATTTCAAAATTTAACTTTATTAGTTTTACCATATTAACTTTCGGAATGCAACATATTCCGATCAACACGGTGAATACTCCAAATTTTGTTAGGAGGTTGAAGCGAACGTGTTTCCTATCTTCCCTTATTTCAAAAACTAACTTTATCAGTTCTACCATATTAGATGTTGGAATGCAACAGATTCCGATCAACACAGTGAATACTCCGTTTTGTTGGGAGGTGGGAAAGCACGTGTTTCCAATCCTCCCTTATTTCAAAAATTAACTTGATTAGTTTTACCATATTAACTTTCGCAATGCAACATATTCCGATAAACACGGTGAATGCTCCAAATTTTGTTAGGAGGTTGAAGCGAACGTGTTTCCTATCTTCCCTTATTTCAAAAACTAACTTTATCAGTTCTACCATATTAGCTGTCGGAATGCAACAGATTCTGATCAACACAGTAAATGCTCCAGCTGTGTTGGGAGGTGGGAAAGAACGTGTTTCCTATCCTCCCTTATTTCAAAAACTAATTGTATCAGGTTTACCATATTAGCTGTGGGAATGCAACATACGCCGATCAACACAGTAAATGCTCAAGTTTTGTTGGGAGGTTGGAGCGGACGTGTTTCCAATCCTTCCTTATTTCAAAAATTAATGTTATTAGTTTTACCATATTAGCTGTCGAAATGCAACTCCAGTTTTGTTGGGAGGTGCCAATGGACGTGTTTCCAATCCTTCCTTATTTCAAAAATTAACTTTATTAGTTTTACCATATTCACTTTCGGAATGCAACATATTCCGATAAACACGGTGAATGCTCCAAATTTTGTTAGGAGGTTGAAGCGAACGTGTTTCCTATCTTCCCTTATTTCAAAAACTAACTTTATCAGTTCTACCATATTAGCTGTCGGAATGCAACAGATTCTGATCAACACAGTAAATGCTCCAGCTGTGTTGGGAGGTGGGAAAGGACGTGTTTCCAATCCTTCCTTATTTCAAAAATTAATGTTATTAGTTTTAGAATATTAGCTGGCGAAATGCAACTCCAGTTTTGTTGGGAGGTGCGAAAGGACGTGTTTCCAATCCTTCCTTATTTCAAAAATTAACTTTATTAGTTTTACCATATTAACTTTCGGAATGCAACATATTCCGATAAACACGGTGAATGCTCCAAATTTTGTTAGGAGGTTGAAGCGAACGTGTTTCCTATCTTCCCTTATTTCACAAACTAACTTTATCAGTTCTACCATATTAGCTGTCGGAATGCAACAGATTCTGATCAACACAGTAAATGCTCCAGCTGTGTTGGGAGGTGGGAAAGAACGTGTTTCCTGTCCTCCCTTATTTCAAAAACTAATTGTATCAGTTTTACCATATTAGCTGTGGGAATGCAACATATGCCGATCAACACAGTAAATGCTCAAGTTTTGTTGGGAGGTTGGAGCGGACGTGTTTCGAATCCTTCCTTATTTCAAAAATTAACTGTATCAGTTTTACCATATTAGCTGTGGGATGCAACATATGCCGATCAACACAGTAAATGCTCAAGTTTTGTTGGGAGGTTGGAGCGGACATGTTTCCAATCCTCCCTTATTTCAAAAACTAACTTTATAAGTTTTACCATATTTACTGTTGGAATGCAACAGATTCCAATCAACACAGTGAATACTCCAGTTTTGTTGGGAGGTGGGAAAGACGTGCTTCCAATCCTCCCTTATTTCAAAAACTAACTGTATCAGAATCGACACACATCATCTCTTTGTTTATTTTAAAGCCGCTTTCGATAGCACGAAAAGGAGCTGCCTATATGCCGCTATGTCTGAATTTGGTTTCCCCGCAAAACTTATTCGGCTATGCAAAATGACCTTGAGCAACACCGCCAGCTCGGTCAGAATTGGGAATAACCTCTCCGAGCCGTTCGAAACTAAACGAGGTTTCAGACAGGGTGACCCCCTATCGTGCGATTTCTTTAATTTAATGCTGGAGAAAATAATACAAGCTGCAGAACTTAACCGCGCTGGAACAATATTTTATAAAAGCGTGCACCTGTTGGCATATGCTGACGATATTGATATCATTGGCCTTAACAACCAAGCCACTGTTGGCAGCAATAATTTCGAAATAGTAAAGGACTTCGTTTACCTGGGAACCAGCATTAACACCAACAATAATGTTAGCTTAGAAATCCGACGAAGAATTACTCTTGCAAACAAATGCTACTTCGGACTGAGTAGGCAATTGAAAAGTAAAGTCCTCTCTCGACGAACGAAAATAACACTCTACAAATCACTCATCGCACCCGTCCTGCTATATGGCGCAGAAGCGTGGACACTAACGACATCTGATGAGGCGGCTTTGGGAGTATTCGAGATAAAGGTTCTTCGAAAGATTTGTGGACCTCTACGCGTTGGCGACGGCGAGTACCGAAGAAGATTTAATGATGAGCTGTATGAACTTTACGCAGACGCCGACATAGTTCAGCGAATTAAAACACAGCGGCTTCGCTGGCTAGGCCACGTAGTGCGAATGAGCGAAGATGCTCCAGCCCAGAAGGTATTCTTATCGGCACCCGCTGGTGGAAGCAGAGGAAGAGGGAGACCACCACTCCGATGGAAGGACCAAGTGGAGACCGATTTGCGATCCCGCTGTGTTTCCAATTGGCGCCAGTTGGCGCAACGAAGAAACGACTGGCGAGCTATGTTGGACGGTCAAAATCGCCCAGGCGGTTAGATGCCCATTTAAAGAAGAAGAACTGTATCAATTTTACTATATTAGCTGTGGGAATGCAACATATGCCGATCAACACAGTAAATGCTCAAGTTTTGTTGGGAGGTTGGCGCGGACGTGTTTCCAATCCTTCCTTATTTCAAAAATTAACTTTATTAGTTTTACCATATTAGCTGTCGGAATGCAACTCCAGTGTTATTGGGAGGTGGGAAAGGACGTGTTTCCAATCCTTCCTTATTTCAAAAATTAACTTTATTAGTTTTACCATATTAGCTGTCGGAATGCAACTCCAGTTTTATTGGCAGGTGGGAAAGGACGTGTTTCCAATCCTTCCTTATTTCAAAAATTAACTTTATTAGTTTTACCATATTAGCTGTCTGAATGAAACTCTAGTTTTGTTGGGAAGTTGGAAAGGACGTGCTTCCAATCCTCCCTTATTTCAAAAACTAATTTTATCAGTTTTACCATATTAGCTGTTGGAATGCAACAGATTCCGATCAACACAGTGAATACTCCAGTTTTGTTGGGAGGTGGGAAAGGGCGTATTTCAAATCCTCCCTTATTTCAAAATTTAACTTTATTAGTTTTACCATATTAACTTTCGGAATGCAACATATTCCGATCAACACGGTGAATACTCCAAATTTTGTTAGGAGGTTGAAGCGAACTTGTTTCCTATCTTCCCTTATTTCAAAAACTAACTTTATCAGTTCTACCATATTAGATGTTGGAATGCAACAGATTCCGATCAACACAGTGAATACTCCGTTTTGTTGGGAGGTGGGAAAACACGTGTTTCCAATCCTCCCTTATTTCAAAAATTAACTTGATTAGTTTTACCATATTAACTTTCGCAATGCAACATATTCCGATAAACACGGTGAATGCTCCAAATTTTGTTAGGAGGTTGAAGCGAACGTGTTTCCTATCTTCCCTTATTTCAAAAACTAACTTTATCAGTTCTACCATATTAGATGTTGGAATGCAACAGATTCCGATGAACACAGTGAATTCTCCAGCTGTGTTGGGAGGTGGGAAAGGACGTGTTTCCAATCCTTCCTTATTTCAAAAATTAACTTTATTAGTTTTACCATATTAACTTTCGGAATGCAACATATTCCGATAAACACGGTGAATGCTCCAAATTTTGTTAGGAGGTTGAAGGGAACGTGTTTCCTATCTTCCCTTATTTCAAAAACTAACTTTATCAGTTCTACCATATTAGCTGTCGGAATGCAACAGATTCTGATCAACACAGTTAATGCTCCAGCTGTGTTGGGAGGTGGGAAAGAACGTGTTTCCTATCCTCCCTTATTTCAAAAACTAATTGTATCAGGTTTACCATATTAGCTGTGGGAATGCAACATATGCCGATCAACACAGTAAATGCTCAAGTTTTGTTGGGAGGTTGGAGCGGACGTGTTTCCAATCCTTCCTTATTTCAAAAATTAATGTTATTAGTTTTACCATATTAGCTGTCGAAATGCAACTCCAGTTTTGTTGGGAGGTGCGAAAGGACGTGTTTCCAATCCTTCCTTATTTCAAAAATTAACTTTATTAGTTTTACCATATTAACTTTCGGAATGCAACATATTCCGATAAACACGGTGAATGCTCCAAATTTTGTTAGGAGGTTGAAGCGAACGTGTTTCCTATCTTCCCTTATTGCAAAAATAAACTTTATCAGTTCTACCATATTAGCTGTCGGAATGCAACAGATTCTGATCAACACAGTAAATGCTCCAGCTGTGTTGGGAGGTGGGAAAGAACGTGTTTCCAATCCTTCCTTATTTCAAAAATTAATGTTATTAGTTTTACCATATTAGCTGTCGAAATGCAACTCCAGTTTTGTTGGGAGGTGCGAAAGGACGTGTTTCCAATCCTTCCTTATTTCAAAAATTAACTTTATTAGTTTTACCATATTAACTTTCGGAATGCAACATATTCCGATAAACACGGTGAATGCTCCAAATTTTGTTAGGAGGTTGAAGCGAACGTGTTTCCTATCTTCCCTTATTTCAAAAACTAACTTTATCAGTTCTACCATATTAGCTGTCGGAATGCAACAGATTCTGACCAACACAGTAAATGCTCAAGTTTTGTTGGGAGGTTGGAGCGGACGTGTTTCCAATCCTTCCTTATTTCAAAAATTAATGTTATTAGTTTTACCATATTAGCTGTCGAAATGCAACTCCAGTTTTGTTGGGAGGTGCGAAAGGACGTGTTTCCAATCCTTCCTTATTTCAAAAATTAACTTTATTAGTTTTACCATATTAACTTTCGGAATGCAACATATTCCGATAAACACGGTGAATGCTCCAAATTTTGTTAGGAGGTTGAAGCGAACGTGTTTCCTATCTTACCTTATTTAAAAAATTAACTTTATTAGTTTTACCATATTAGCTGTCGGAATGCAACAGATTCTGATCAACACAGTAAATGCTCCAGCTGTGTCGGGAGGTGGGAAAGAACGTGTTTCCTATCCTCCCTTATTTCAAAAACTAACTGTATCAGTTTTACCATATTAGCTGTGGGAATGCAACATATGCCGATCAACACAGTAAATGCTCAAGTTTTGTTGGGAGGTTGGAGCGGACGTGTTTCCAATCCTTCCTTATTTCAAAAATTAATGTTATTAGTTTTACCATATTAGCTGTCGAAATGCAACTCCAGTTTTGTTGGGAGGTGCGAAAGGACGTGTTTCCAATCCTTCCTTATTTCAAAAATTAACTTTATTAGTTTTACCATATTAACTTTCGGAATGCAACATATTCCGATAAACACGGTGAATGCTCCAAATTTTGTTAGGAGGTTGAAGCGAACGTGTTTCCTATCTTCCCTTATTTCAAAAACTAACTTTATCAGTTCTACCATATTAGCTGTCGGAATGCAACAGATTCTGATCAACACAGTAAATGCTCCAGCTGTGTCGGGAGGTGGGAAAGAACGTGTTTCCTATCCTCCCTTATTTCAAAAACTAACTGTATCAGTTTTACCATATTAGCTGTGGGAATGCAACATATGCCGATCAACACAGTAAATGCTCAAGTTTTGTTGGGAGGTTGGAGCGGACGTGTTTCCAATCCTTCCTTATTTCAAAAATTGATGTTATTAGTTTTACCATATTAGCTGTCGAAATGCAACTCCAGTTTTGTTGGGAGGTGCGAAAGGACGTGTTTCCAATCCTTCCTTATTTCAAAAATTAATGTTATTAGTTTTACCATATTAGCTGTCGAAATGCAACTCCAGTTTTGTTGGGAGGCGCGAAAGGACGTGTTTCCTATCTTCCCTTATTTAAAAAATTAACTTTATTAGTTTTACCATATTAGCTGTCGGAATGCAACAGATTCTGATCAACACAGTAAATGCTCCAGCTGTGTTGGGAGGTGGGAAAGAATGTGTTTCCAATCCTCCCTTATTTCAAAAACTAACTGTATCAGTTTTACCATATTAGCTGTGGGAATGCAACATATGCCGATCAACACAGTAAATGCTCAAGTTTTGTTGGGAGGTTGGAGCGGACGTGTTTCCAATCCTTCCTTATTTCAAAAATTAACTTTATTAGTTTTACCATATTAGTTGTCGGAATGCAACAGATTCTGATCAACACAGTAAATGCTCCATCTGTGTTAGGAGGTGGGAAAGAACGTGTTTCCAATCCTCCCTTATTTCAAAAACTAACTGTATCAGTTTTACCATATTAGCTGTGGGAATGCAACATATGCCGATCAACACAGTAAATGCTCAAGTTTTGTTGGGAGGTTGGAGCGGACGTGTTTCCAATCCTTCCTTATTTCAAAAATTAACTTTATTAGTTTTACCATATTAGCTGTCGGAATGCAACTCCAGTTTTATTGGGAGGTGGGAAAGGACGTGTTTCCAATCCTTCCTTATTTCAAAAATTAACTTTATTAGTTTTACCATATTAGCTGTCGGAATGAAACTCTAGTTTTGTTTTGAAGTTGGAAAGGACGTGCTTCCAATCCTCCCTTATTTCAAAAACTAACTTTATCAGTTTTACCATATTAGCTGTTGGAATGCAACATATTCCGATCAACACGGTGAATACTCCAAATTTTGTTAGGAGGTTGAAGTGAACGTGTTTCCTATCTTCCCATATTTCAAAAACTAACTTTATCAGTTCTACCATATTAGATGTTGGAATGCAACATATGCCGATCAACACAGTAAATGCTCAAGTTTTGTTGGGAGGTGGGAAAGGACGTGTTTCCATCCTCCCTTATTTCAAAAATTAACTTTATTAGTTTTACCATATTAGCTGTCGGAATGAAACTCTAGTTTTGTTTTGAAGTTGGAAAGGACGTGCTTCCAATCCTCCCTTATTTCAAAAACTAACTTTATCAGTTTTACCATATTAGCTGTTGGAATGCAACATATTCCGATCAACACGGTGAATACTCCAAATTTTGTTAGGAGGTTGAAGTGAACGTGTTTCCTATCTTCCCTTATTGCAAAAATAAACTTTATCAGTTCTACCATATTAGCTGTCGGAATGCAACAGATTCCGATGAACACAGTGAATTCTCCAGCTGTGTTGGGAGGTGGGAAAGGACGTGTTTCCAATCCTTCCTTATTTCAAAAATTAACTTTATTAGTTTTACCATATTAACTTTCGGAATGCAACATATTCCGATAAACACGGTGAATGCTCCAAATTTTGTTAGGAGGTTGAAGGGAACGTGTTTCCTATCTTCCCTTATTTCAAAAACTAACTTTATCAGTTCTACCATATTAGCTGTCGGAATGCAACAGATTCTGATCAACACAGTTAATGCTCCAGCTGTGTTGGGAGGTGGGAAAGAACGTGTTTCCTATCCTCCCTTATTTCAAAAACTAATTGTATCAGGTTTACCATATTAGCTGTGGGAATGCAACATATGCCGATCAACACAGTAAATGCTCAAGTTTTGTTGGGAGGTTGGAGCGGACGTGTTTCCAATCCTTCCTTATTTCAAAAATTAATGTTATTAGTTTTACCATATTAGCTGTCGAAATGCAACTCCAGTTTTGTTGGGAGGTGCGAAAGGACGTGTTTCCAATCCTTCCTTATTTCAAAAATTAACTTTATTAGTTTTACCATATTAACTTTCGGAATGCAACATATTCCGATAAACACGGTGAATGCTCCAAATTTTGTTAGGAGGTTGAAGCGAACGTGTTTCCTATCTTCCCTTATTGCAAAAATAAACTTTATCAGTTCTACCATATTAGCTGTCGGAATGCAACAGATTCTGATCAACACAGTAAATGCTCCAGCTGTGTTGGGAGGTGGGAAAGAACGTGTTTCCAATCCTTCCTTATTTCAAAAATTAATGTTATTAGTTTTACCATATTAGCTGTCGAAATGCAACTCCAGTTTTGTTGGGAGGTGCGAAAGGACGTGTTTCCAATCCTTCCTTATTTCAAAAATTAACTTTATTAGTTTTACCATATTAACTTTCGGAATGCAACATATTCCGATAAACACGGTGAATGCTCCAAATTTTGTTAGGAGGTTGAAGCGAACGTGTTTCCTATCTTCCCTTATTTCAAAAACTAACTTTATCAGTTCTACCATATTAGCTGTCGGAATGCAACAGATTCTGACCAACACAGTAAATGCTCAAGTTTTGTTGGGAGGTTGGAGCGGACGTGTTTCCAATCCTTCCTTATTTCAAAAATTAATGTTATTAGTTTTACCATATTAGCTGTCGAAATGCAACTCCAGTTTTGTTGGGAGGTGCGAAAGGACGTGTTTCCAATCCTTCCTTATTTCAAAAATTAACTTTATTAGTTTTACCATATTAACTTTCGGAATGCAACATATTCCGATAAACACGGTGAATGCTCCAAATTTTGTTAGGAGGTTGAAGCGAACGTGTTTCCTATCTTACCTTATTTAAAAAATTAACTTTATTAGTTTTACCATATTAGCTGTCGGAATGCAACAGATTCTGATCAACACAGTAAATGCTCCAGCTGTGTCGGGAGGTGGGAAAGAACGTGTTTCCTATCCTCCCTTATTTCAAAAACTAACTGTATCAGTTTTACCATATTAGCTGTGGGAATGCAACATATGCCGATCAACACAGTAAATGCTCAAGTTTTGTTGGGAGGTTGGAGCGGACGTGTTTCCAATCCTTCCTTATTTCAAAAATTAATGTTATTAGTTTTACCATATTAGCTGTCGAAATGCAACTCCAGTTTTGTTGGGAGGTGCGAAAGGACGTGTTTCCAATCCTTCCTTATTTCAAAAATTAACTTTATTAGTTTTACCATATTAACTTTCGGAATGCAACATATTCCGATAAACACGGTGAATGCTCCAAATTTTGTTAGGAGGTTGAAGCGAACGTGTTTCCTATCTTCCCTTATTTCAAAAACTAACTTTATCAGTTTTACCATATTAGCTGTTGGAATGCAACATATTCCGATCAACACGGTGAATACTCCAAATTTTGTTAGGAGGTTGAAGTGAACGTGTTTCCTATCTTCCCATATTTCAAAAACTAACTTTATCAGTTCTACCATATTAGATGTTGGAATGCAACATATGCCGATCAACACAGTAAATGCTCAAGTTTTGTTGGGAGGTGGGAAAGGACGTGTTTCCATCCTCCCTTATTTCAAAAATTAACTTTATTAGTTTTACCATATTAGCTGTCGGAATGAAACTCTAGTTTTGTTTTGAAGTTGGAAAGGACGTGCTTCCAATCCTCCCTTATTTCAAAAACTAACTTTATCAGTTTTACCATATTAGCTGTTGGAATGCAACATATTCCGATCAACACGGTGAATACTCCAAATTTTGTTAGGAGGTTGAAGTGAACGTGTTTCCTATCTTCCCTTATTGCAAAAATAAACTTTATCAGTTCTACCATATTAGCTGTCGGAATGCAACAGATTCCGATGAACACAGTGAATTCTCCAGCTGTGTTGGGAGGTGGGAAAGGACGTGTTTCCAATCCTTCCTTATTTCAAAAATTAACTTTATTAGTTTTACCATATTAACTTTCGGAATGCAACATATTCCGATAAACACGGTGAATGCTCCAAATTTTGTTAGGAGGTTGAAGGGAACGTGTTTCCTATCTTCCCTTATTTCAAAAACTAACTTTATCAGTTCTACCATATTAGCTGTCGGAATGCAACAGATTCTGATCAACACAGTTAATGCTCCAGCTGTGTTGGGAGGTGGGAAAGAACGTGTTTCCTATCCTCCCTTATTTCAAAAACTAATTGTATCAGGTTTACCATATTAGCTGTGGGAATGCAACATATGCCGATCAACACAGTAAATGCTCAAGTTTTGTTGGGAGGTTGGAGCGGACGTGTTTCCAATCCTTCCTTATTTCAAAAATTAATGTTATTAGTTTTACCATATTAGCTGTCGAAATGCAACTCCAGTTTTGTTGGGAGGTGCGAAAGGACGTGTTTCCAATCCTTCCTTATTTCAAAAATTAACTTTATTAGTTTTACCATATTAACTTTCGGAATGCAACATATTCCGATAAACACGGTGAATGCTCCAAATTTTGTTAGGAGGTTGAAGCGAACGTGTTTCCTATCTTCCCTTATTGCAAAAATAAACTTTATCAGTTCTACCATATTAGCTGTCGGAATGCAACAGATTCTGATCAACACAGTAAATGCTCCAGCTGTGTTGGGAGGTGGGAAAGAACGTGTTTCCAATCCTTCCTTATTTCAAAAATTAATGTTATTAGTTTTACCATATTAGCTGTCGAAATGCAACTCCAGTTTTGTTGGGAGGTGCGAAAGGACGTGTTTCCAATCCTTCCTTATTTCAAAAATTAACTTTATTAGTTTTACCATATTAACTTTCGGAATGCAACATATTCCGATAAACACGGTGAATGCTCCAAATTTTGTTAGGAGGTTGAAGCGAACGTGTTTCCTATCTTCCCTTATTTCAAAAACTAACTTTATCAGTTCTACCATATTAGCTGTCGGAATGCAACAGATTCTGACCAACACAGTAAATGCTCAAGTTTTGTTGGGAGGTTGGAGCGGACGTGTTTCCAATCCTTCCTTATTTCAAAAATTAATGTTATTAGTTTTACCATATTAGCTGTCGAAATGCAACTCCAGTTTTGTTGGGAGGTGCGAAAGGACGTGTTTCCAATCCTTCCTTATTTCAAAAATTAACTTTATTAGTTTTACCATATTAACTTTCGGAATGCAACATATTCCGATAAACACGGTGAATGCTCCAAATTTTGTTAGGAGGTTGAAGCGAACGTGTTTCCTATCTTACCTTATTTAAAAAATTAACTTTATTAGTTTTACCATATTAGCTGTCGGAATGCAACAGATTCTGATCAACACAGTAAATGCTCCAGCTGTGTCGGGAGGTGGGAAAGAACGTGTTTCCTATCCTCCCTTATTTCAAAAACTAACTGTATCAGTTTTACCATATTAGCTGTGGGAATGCAACATATGCCGATCAACACAGTAAATGCTCAAGTTTTGTTGGGAGGTTGGAGCGGACGTGTTTCCAATCCTTCCTTATTTCAAAAATTAATGTTATTAGTTTTACCATATTAGCTGTCGAAATGCAACTCCAGTTTTGTTGGGAGGTGCGAAAGGACGTGTTTCCAATCCTTCCTTATTTCAAAAATTAACTTTATTAGTTTTACCATATTAACTTTCGGAATGCAACATATTCCGATAAACACGGTGAATGCTCCAAATTTTGTTAGGAGGTTGAAGCGAACGTGTTTCCTATCTTCCCTTATTTCAAAAACTAACTTTATCAGTTCTACCATATTAGCTGTCGGAATGCAACAGATTCTGATCAACACAGTAAATGCTCCAGCTGTGTCGGGAGGTGGGAAAGAACGTGTTTCCTATCCTCCCTTATTTCAAAAACTAACTGTATCAGTTTTACCATATTAGCTGTGGGAATGCAACATATGCCGATCAACACAGTAAATGCTCAAGTTTTGTTGGGAGGTTGGAGCGGACGTGTTTCCAATCCTTCCTTATTTCAAAAATTGATGTTATTAGTTTTACCATATTAGCTGTCGAAATGCAACTCCAGTTTTGTTGGGAGGTGCGAAAGGACGTGTTTCCAATCCTTCCTTATTTCAAAAATTAATGTTATTAGTTTTACCATATTAGCTGTCGAAATGCAACTCCAGTTTTGTTGGGAGGCGCGAAAGGACGTGTTTCCTATCTTCCCTTATTTAAAAAATTAACTTTATTAGTTTTACCATATTAGCTGTCGGAATGCAACAGATTCTGATCAACACAGTAAATGCTCCAGCTGTGTTGGGAGGTGGGAAAGAATGTGTTTCCAATCCTCCCTTATTTCAAAAACTAACTGTATCAGTTTTACCATATTAGCTGTGGGAATGCAACATATGCCGATCAACACAGTAAATGCTCAAGTTTTGTTGGGAGGTTGGAGCGGACGTGTTTCCAATCCTTCCTTATTTCAAAAATTAACTTTATTAGTTTTACCATATTAGTTGTCGGAATGCAACAGATTCTGATCAACACAGTAAATGCTCCATCTGTGTTAGGAGGTGGGAAAGAACGTGTTTCCAATCCTCCCTTATTTCAAAAACTAACTGTATCAGTTTTACCATATTAGCTGTGGGAATGCAACATATGCCGATCAACACAGTAAATGCTCAAGTTTTGTTGGGAGGTTGGAGCGGACGTGTTTCCAATCCTTCCTTATTTCAAAAATTAACTTTATTAGTTTTACCATATTAGCTGTCGGAATGCAACTCCAGTTTTATTGGGAGGTGGGAAAGGACGTGTTTCCAATCCTTCCTTATTTCAAAAATTAACTTTATTAGTTTTACCATATTAGCTGTCGGAATGAAACTCTAGTTTTGTTTTGAAGTTGGAAAGGACGTGCTTCCAATCCTCCCTTATTTCAAAAACTAACTTTATCAGTTTTACCATATTAGCTGTTGGAATGCAACATATTCCGATCAACACGGTGAATACTCCAAATTTTGTTAGGAGGTTGAAGTGAACGTGTTTCCTATCTTCCCATATTTCAAAAACTAACTTTATCAGTTCTACCATATTAGATGTTGGAATGCAACATATGCCGATCAACACAGTAAATGCTCAAGTTTTGTTGGGAGGTGGGAAAGGACGTGTTTCCATCCTCCCTTATTTCAAAAATTAACTTGATTAGTTTTACCATATTAACTTTCGGAATGCAACATATTCCGATAAACACGGTGAATGCTCCAAATTTTGTTAGGAGGTTGAAGCGAACGTGTTTCCTATCTTCCCTTATTTCAAAAACTAACTTTATCAGTTCTACGATATTAGATGTTGGAATGCAACAGATTCCGATCAACGCAGTGAATTCTCCAGTTTTGTTGGGAGGTGGGAAAGGACGTGTTTCCAATCCTTCCTTATTTCAACATTTAACTTTATTAGTTTTACCTTATTAACTTTCGGAATGCAACATATTCCGATCAACACGGTGAATACTCCAAATTTTGTTAGGAGGTTGAAGTGAACGTGTTTCCTATCTTCCCTTATTTCAAAAACTAACTTTATCAGTTCTACCATATTAGATGTTGGAATGCAACAGATTCCGATCAACACAGTGAATACTCCGTTTTGTTGGGAGGTGGGAAAGGACGTGTTTCCAATCCTCCCTTATTTCAAAAATTAACTTGATTAGTTTTACCATATTAACTTTCGGAATGCAACATATTCCGATAAACACGGTGAATGCTCCAAATTTTGTTAGGAGGTTGAAGTGAACGTGTTTTCTATCTTCCCTTATTTCAAAAACTAACTTTATCAGTTCTACCATATTAGATGTTGGAATGCAACAGATTCCGATCAACACAGTGAATACTCCGTTTTGTTGGGAGGTGGGAAAGGACGTGTTTGCAATCCTCCCTTATTTCAAAAATTAACTTGATTAGTTTTACCATATTAACTTTCGGAATGCAACATATTCCGATAAACACGGTGAATGCTCCAAATTTTGTTAGGAGGTTGAAGCGAACGTGTTTCCTATCTTCCCTTATTTAAAAAATTAACTTTATTAGTTTTACCATATTAGCTGTCGAAATGCAACTCCAGTTTTGTTGGGAGGTGCGAAAGGACGTTTTTCCAATCCTTCCTTATTTCAAAAATTAACTTTATTAGTTTTACCATATTAACTTTCGGAATGCAACATATTCCGATAAACACGGTGAATGCTCCAAATTTTGTTAGGAGGTTGAAGCGAACGTGTTTCCTATCTTCCCTTATTTCAAAAACTAACTTTATCAGTTCTACGATATTAGATGTTGGAATGCAACAGATTCCGATCAACGCAGTGAATTCTCCAGTTTTGTTGGGAGGTGGGAAAGGACGTGTTTCCTATCTTCCCTTTTTTCAAAAACTAACTTTATCAGTTCTACGATATTAGATGTTGGAATGCAACAGATTCCGATCAACGCAGTGAATTCTCCAGTTTTGTTGGGAGGTGCGAAAGGACGTGTTTCCAATCCTCCCTTATTTCAAAAACTAACTGTATCAGTTTTACCATATTAGCTGTGGGAATGCAACATATGCCGATCAACACAGTAAATGCTCAAGTTTTGTTGGGAGGTTGGAGCAGACGTGTTTCCAATCCTTCCTTATTTCAAAAATTAACTTTATTAGTTTTACCATATTAGCTGTCGGAATGCAACAGATTCTGATCAACACAGTAAATGCTCCAGCTGTGTTAGGAGGTGGGAAAGAACGTGTTTCCAATCCTCCCTTATTTCAAAAATTAATGTTATTAGTTTTACCATATTAGCTGTCGAAATGCAACTCCAGTTTTGTTGGGAGGTGCGAAAGGACGTGTTTCCAATCCTTCCTTATTTCAAAAATTAACTTTATTAGTTTTACCATATTAACTTTCGGAATGCAACATATTCCGATAAACACGGTGAATGCTCCAAATTTTGTTAGGAGGTTGAAGCGAACGTGTTTCCTATCTTACCTTATTTAAAAAATTAACTTTATTAGTTTTACCATATTAGCTGTCGGAATGCAACAGATTCGGATCAACACAGTAAATGATCCAGCTGTGTTGGGAGGTGGGAAAGAATGTGTTTCCAATCCTCCCTTATTTCAAAAACTAACTGTATCAGTTTTACCATATTAGCTGTGGGAATGCAACATATTCCGATAAACACGGTGAATGTTCCAAATTTTGTTAGGAGGTTGAAGCGAACGTGTTTCCTATCTTCCCTTATTTCAAAAACTAACTTTATCAGTTCTACGATATTAGATGTTGGAATGCAACAGATTCCGATCAACACAGTGAATACTCCAGTTTTGTTGGGAGGTGGGAAAGGGCGTGTTTCAAATCCTCCCTTATTTCAACATTTAACTTTATTAGTTTTACCTTATTAACTTTCGGAATGCAACATATTCCGATCAACACGGTGAATACTCCAAATTTTGTTAGGAGGTTGAAGCGAACGTGTTTCCTATCTTACCTTATTTAAAAAATTAACTTTATTAGTTTTACCATATTAGCTGTCGGAATGCAACAGATTCTGATCAACACAGTAAATGATCCAGCTGTGTTAGGAGGTGGGAAAGAACGTGTTTCCAATCCTTCCTTATTTCAAAAATTAACTTTATTAGTTTTACCATATTAGCTGTCGGAATGCAACAGATTCTGATCAACACAGTAAATGCTCCAGCTGTGTTAGGAGGTGGGAAAGAACGTGTTTCCAATCCTCCCTTATTTCAAAAATTAATGTTATTAGTTTTACCATATTAGCTGTCGAAATGCAACTCCAGTTTTGTTGGGAGGTGCGAAAGGACGTGTTTCCAATCCTCCCTTATTTCAAAAACTAACTGTATCAGTTTTACCATATTCGCTGTGGGAATGCAACATATGCCGATCAACACAGTAAATGCTCAAGTTTTGTTGGGAGGTTGGAGCGGACGTGTTTCCAATCCTTCCTTATTTCAAAAATTAACTTTATTAGTTTACCATATTAGTTCAACACAGTGAATTCTCCAGTTTTGTTGGGAGGTGGGAAAGGACGTGTTTCCAATCCTTCCTTATTTCAAAAATTAACTGTATCAGTTTTACCATATTAACTTTCGGAATGCAACATATTCCGATAAACACGGTGAATGCTCCAAATTTTGTTAGGAGGTTGAAGCGAACGTGTTTCCTATCTTCCCTTATTTAAAAAATTAACTTTATTAGTTTTACCATATTAGCTGTCGAAATGCAACTCCAGTTTTGTTGGGAGGTGCGAAAGGACGTTTTTCCAATCCTTCCTTATTTCAAAAATTAACTTTATTAGTTTTACCATATTAACTTTCGGAATGCAACATATTCCGATAAACACGGTGAATGCTCCAAATTTTGTTAGGAGGTTGAAGCGAACGTGTTTCCTATCTTCCCTTATTTCAAAAACTAACTTTATCAGTTCTACGATATTAGATGTTGGAATGCAACAGATTCCGATCAACGCAGTGAATTCTCCAGTTTTGTTGGGAGGTGGGAAAGGACGTGTTTCCAATCCTTCCTTATTTCAAAAATTAATGTTATTAGTTTTACCATATTTGCTGTCGAAATGCAACTCCAGTTTTGTTGGGAGGTGCGAAAGGACGTGTTTCCAATCCTTCCTTATTTCAAAAATTAACTTTATTAGTTTTACCATATTAACTTTCGGAATGCAACATATTCCGATAAACACGGTGAATGCTCCAAATTTTGTTAGGAGGTTGAAGCGAACGTGTTTCCTATCTTCCCTTATTTCAAAAACTAACTTTATCAGTTCTACCATATCAGCTGTCGGAATGCAACAGATTCTGATCAAGACAGTAAATGCTCAAGTTTTGTTGGGAGGTTGGAGCGGACGTGTTTCCAATCCTCCCTTATTTTTAAAATTAACTTTATTAGTTTTACAATATTAGCTGTCAGATTGTAACAGATTCCGATCAACACAGTAAATGCTCCAGCTGTGTTGGGAGGTGGGAAAGAACGTGTTTCCAATCCTCCCTTATTTCAAAAATTAATGTTATTAGTTTTACCATATTAGCTGTCGAAATGCAACTCCAGTTTTGTTGGGAGGTGCGAAAGGACGTGTTTCCAATCCTCCCTTATTTCAAAAACTAACTGTATCAGTTTTACCATATTAGCTGTGGGAATGCAACATATGCCGATCAACACAGTAAATGCTCAAGTTTTGTTGGGAGGTTGGAGCGGACGTGTTTCCTATCTTCCCTTATTTCAAAAACTAACTTTGTCAGTTATACGATATTAGATGTTGGAATGCAACAGATTCCGATCAACACAGTGAATACTCCAGTTTTGTTGGGAGGTGGGAAAAGGCGTGTTTCAAATCCTCCCTTATTTCAACATTTAACTTTATTAGTTTTACCTTATTAACTTTCGGAATGCAACATATTCCGATCAACACGGTGAATACTCCAAATTTTGTTAGGAGGTTGAAGCGAACGTGTTTCCTATCTTACCTTATTTAAAAAATTAACTTTATTAGTTTTACCATATTAGCTGTCGGAATGCAACAGATTCTGATCAACACAGTAAATGATCCAGCTGTGTTAGGAGGTGGGAAAGAACGTGTTTCCAATCCTTCCTTATTTCAAAAACTAACTGTATCAGTTTTACCATATTAGCTGTGGGAATGCAACATATTCCGATAAACACGGTGAATGTTCCAAATTTTGTTAGGAGGTTGAAGCGAACGTGTTTCCTATCTTCCCTTATTTCAAAAACTAACTTTATCAGTTCTACGATATTAGATGTTGGAATGCAACAGATTCCGATCAACACAGTGAATACTCCAGTTTTGTTGGGAGGTGGAAAAGGGCGTGTTTCAAATCCTCCCTTATTTCAACATTTAACTTTATTAGTTTTACCATATTAACTTTCGGAATGCAACATATTCCGATAAACACGGTGAATGCTCCAAATTTTGTTAGGAGGTTGAAGCGAACGTGTTTCCTATCTTCCCTTATTTCAAAAACTAACTTTATCAGTTCTACGATATTAGATGTTGGAATGCAACAGATTCCGATCAACGCAGTGAATTCTCCAGTTTTGTTGGGAGGTGGGAAAGGACGTGTTTCCAATCCTTCCTTATTTCAAAAATTAATGTTATTAGTTTTACCATATTAGCTGTCGAAATGCAACTCCAGTTTTGTTGGGAGGTGCGAAAGGACGTGTTTCCAATCCTCCCTTATTTCAAAAACTAACTGTATCAGTTTTACCATATTAGCTGTGGGAATGCAACATATGCCGATCAACACAGTAAATGCTCAAGTTTTGTTGGGAGGTTGGAGCGGACGTGTTTCCTATCTTCCCTTATTTCAAAAACTAACTTTGTCAGTTATACGATATTAGCTGTGGGAATGCAACATATTCCGATAAACACGGTGAATGTTCCAAATTTTGTTAGGAGGTTGAAGCGAACGTGTTTCCTATCTTCCCTTATTTCAAAAACTAACTTTATCAGTTCTACGATATTAGATGTTGGAATGCAACAGATTCCGATCAACACAGTGAATACTCCAGTTTTGTTGGAAGGTGGGAAAGGGCGTGTTTCAAATCCTCCCTTATTTCAACATTTAACTTTATTAGTTTTACCTTATTAACTTTCGGAATGCAACATATTCCGATCAACACGGTGAATACTCCAAATTTTGTTAGGAGGTTGAAGCGAACGTGTTTCCTATCTTACCTTATTTAAAAAATTAACTTTATTAGTTTTACCATATTAGCTGTCGGAATGCAACAGATTCTGATCAACACAGTAAATGATCCAGCTGTGTTAGGAGGTGGGAAAGAACGTGTTTCCAATCCTTCCTTATTTCAAAAATTAACTTTATTAGTTTTACCATATTAGCTGTCGGAATGCAACAGATTCTGATCAACACAGTAAATGCTCCAGCTGTGTTAGGAGGTGGGAAAGAACGTGTTTCCAATCCTCCCTTATTTCAAAAATTAATGTTATTAGTTTTACCATATTAGCTGTCGAAATGCAACTCCAGTTTTGTTGGGAGGTGCGAAAGGACGTGTTTCCAATCCTCCCTTATTTCAAAAACTAACTGTATCAGTTTTACCATATTAGCTGTGGGAATGCAACATATGCCGATCAACACAGTAAATGCTCAAGTTTTGTTGGGAGGTTGGAGCGGACGTGTTTCCAATCCTTCCTTATTTCAAAAATTAACTTTATTAGTTTACCATATTAGTTCAACACAGTGAATTCTCCAGTTTTGTTGGGAGGTGGGAAAGGACGTGTTTCCAATCCTTCCTTATTTCAAAAATTAACTGTATCAGTTTTACCATATTAACTTTCGGAATGCAACATATTCCGATAAACACGGTGAATGCTCCAAATTTTGTTAGGAGGTTGAAGCGAACGTGTTTCCTATCTTCCCTTATTTAAAAAATTAACTTTATTAGTTTTACCATATTAGCTGTCGAAATGCAACTCCAGTTTTGTTGGGAGGTGCGAAAGGACGTTTTTCCAATCCTTCCTTATTTCAAAAATTAACTTTATTAGTTTTACCATATTAACTTTCGGAATGCAACATATTCCGATAAACACGGTGAATGCTCCAAATTTTGTTAGGAGGTTGAAGCGAACGTGTTTCCTATCTTCCCTTATTTCAAAAACTAACTTTATCAGTTCTACGATATTAGATGTTGGAATGCAACAGATTCCGATCAACGCAGTGAATTCTCCAGTTTTGTTGGGAGGTGGGAAAGGACGTGTTTCCAATCCTTCCTTATTTCAAAAATTAATGTTATTAGTTTTACCATATTAGCTGTCGAAATGCAACTCCAGTTTTGTTGGGAGGTGCGAAAGGACGTGTTTCCAATCCTTCCTTATTTCAAAAATTAACTTTATTAGTTTTACCATATTAACTTTCGGAATGCAACATATTCCGATAAACACGGTGAATGCTCCAAATTTTGTTAGGAGGTTGAAGCGAACGTGTTTCCTATCTTCCCTTATTTCAAAAACTAACTTTATCAGTTCTACCATATCAGCTGTCGGAATGCAACAGATTCTGATCAAGACAGTAAATGCTCAAGTTTTGTTGGGAGGTTGGAGCGGACGTGTTTCCAATCCTCCCTTATTTTTAAAATTAACTTTATTAGTTTTACAATATTAGCTGTCAGATTGTAACAGATTCCGATCAACACAGTAAATGCTCCAGCTGTGTTGGGAGGTGGGAAAGAACGTGTTTCCAATCCTCCCTTATTTCAAAAATTAATGTTATTAGTTTTACCATATTAGCTGTCGAAATGCAACTCCAGTTTTGTTGGGAGGTGCGAAAGGACGTCCCTTATTTCAAAAACTAACTGTATCAGTTTTACCATATTAGCTGTGGGAATGCAACATATGCCGATCAACACAGTAAATGCTCAAGTTTTGTTGGGAGGTTGGAGCGGACGTGTTTCCTATCTTCCCTTATTTCAAAAACTAACTTTGTCAGTTATACGATATTAGATGTTGGAATGCAACAGATTCCGATCAACACAGTGAATACTCCAGTTTTGTTGGGAGGTGGGAAAAGGCGTGTTTCAAATCCTCCCTTATTTCAACATTTAACTTTATTAGTTTTACCTTATTAACTTTCGGAATGCAACATATTCCGATCAACACGGTGAATACTCCAAATTTTGTTAGGAGGTTGAAGCGAACGTGTTTCCTATCTTACCTTATTTAAAAAATTAACTTTATTAGTTTTACCATATTAGCTGTCGGAATGCAACAGATTCTGATCAACACAGTAAATGATCCAGCTGTGTTAGGAGGTGGGAAAGAACGTGTTTCCAATCCTTCCTTATTTCAAAAACTAACTGTATCAGTTTTACCATATTAGCTGTGGGAATGCAACATATTCCGATAAACACGGTGAATGTTCCAAATTTTGTTAGGAGGTTGAAGCGAACGTGTTTCCTATCTTCCCTTATTTCAAAAACTAACTTTATCAGTTCTACGATATTAGATGTTGGAATGCAACAGATTCCGATCAACACAGTGAATACTCCAGTTTTGTTGGGAGGTGGGAAAGGGCGTGTTTCAAATCCTCCCTTATTTCAACATTTAACTTTATTAGTTTTACCTTATTAACTTTCGGAATGCAACATATTCCGATCAACACGGTGAATACTCCAAATTTTGTTAGGAGGTTGAAGCGAACGTGTTTCCTATCTTACCTTATTTAAAAAATTAACTTTATTAGTTTTACCATATTAGCTGTCGGAATGCAACAGATTCTGATCAACACAGTAAATGATCCAGCTGTGTTGGGAGGTGGGAAAGAATGTGTTTCCAATCCTCCCTTATTTCAAAAACTAACTGTATCAGTTTTACCATATTAGCTGTGGGAATGCATCATATTCCGATAAACACGGTGAATGTTCCAAATTTTGTTAGGAGGTTGAAGCGAACGTGTTTCCTATCTTCCCTTATTTCAAAAACTAACTTTATCAGTTCTACGATATTAGATGTTGGAATGCAACAGATTCCGATCAACACAGTGAATACTCCAGTTTTGTTGGGAGGTGGGAAAGGGCGTGTTTCAAATCCTCCCTTATTTCAACATTTAACTTTATTAGTTTTACCTTATTAACTTTCGGAATGCAACATATTCCGATCAACACGGTGAATACTCCAAATTTTGTTAGGAGGTTGAAGCGAACGTGTTTCCTATCTTACCTTATTTAAAAAATTAACTTTATTAGTTTTACCATATTAGCTGTCGGAATGCAACAGATTCTGATCAACACAGTAAATGATCCAGCTGTGTTAGGAGGTGGGAAAGAACGTGTTTCCAATCCTTCCTTATTTCAAAAATTAACTTTATTAGTTTTACCATATTAGCTGTCGGAATGCAACAGATTCTGATCAACACAGTAAATGCTCCAGCTGTGTTAGGAGGTGGGAAAGAACGTGTTTCCAATCCTCCCTTATTTCAAAAATTAATGTTATTAGTTTTACCATATTAGCTGTCGAAATGCAACTCCAGTTTTGTTGGGAGGTGCGAAAGGACGTGTTTCCAATCCTCCCTTATTTCAAAAACTAACTGTATCAGTTTTACCATATTAGCTGTGGGAATGCAACATATGCCGATCAACACAGTAAATGCTCAAGTTTTGTTGGGAGGTTGGAGCGGACGTGTTTCCAATCCTTCCTTATTTCAAAAATTAACTTTATTAGTTTACCATATTAGTTCAACACAGTGAATTCTCCAGTTTTGTTGGGAGGTGGGAAAGGACGTGTTTCCAATCCTTCCTTATTTCATAAATTAACTGTATCAGTTTTACCATATTAACTTTCGGAATGCAACATATTCCGATAAACACGGTGAATGCTCCAAATTTTGTTAGGAGGTTGAAGCGAACGTGTTTCCTATCTTCCCTTATTTAAAAAATTAACTTTATTAGTTTTACCATATTAGCTGTCGAAATGCAACTCCAGTTTTGTTGGGAGTTGCGAAAGGACGTTTTTCCAATCCTTCCTTATTTCAAAAATTAACTTTATTAGTTTTACCATATTAACTTTCGGAATGCAACATATTCCGATAAACACGGTGAATGCTCCAAATTTTGTTAGGAGGTTGAAGCGAACGTGTTTCCTATCTTCCCTTATTTCAAAAACTAACTTTATCAGCTCTACGATATTAGATGTTGGAATGCAACAGATTCCGATCAACGCAGTGAATTCTCCAGTTTTGTTGGGAGGTGGGAAAGGACGTGTTTCCAATCCTTCCTTATTTCAAAAATTAATGTTATTAGTTTTACCATATTAGCTGTCGAAATGCAACTCCAGTTTTGTTGGGAGGTGCGAAAGGACGTGTTTCCAATCCTTCCTTATTTCAAAAATTAACTTTATTAGTTTTACCATATTAACTTTCGGAATGCAACATATTCCGATAAACACGGTGAATGCTCCAAATTTTGTTAGGAGGTTGAAGCGAACGTGTTTCCTATCTTCCCTTATTTCAAAAACTAACTTTATCAGTTCTACCATATCAGCTGTCGGAATGCAACAGATTCTGATCAAGACAGTAAATGCTCAAGTTTTGTTGGGAGGTTGGAGCGGACGTGTTTCCAATCCTTCCTTATTTCAAAAATTAACTTTATTAGTTTACCATATTAGTTCAACACAGTGAATTCTCCAGTTTTGTTGGGAGGTGGGAAAGGACGTGTTTCCAATCCTTCCTTATTTCAAAAATTAACTGTATCAGTTTTACCATATTAACTTTCGGAATGCAACATATTCCGATAAACACGGTGAATGCTCCAAATTTTGTTAGGAGGTTGAAGCGAACGTGTTTCCTATCTTCCCTTATTTAAAAAATTAACTTTATTAGTTTTACCATATTAGCTGTCGAAATGCAACTCCAGTTTTGTTGGGAGGTGCGAAAGGACGTTTTTCCAATCCTTCCTTATTTCAAAAATTAACTGTATCAGTTTTACCATATTAGCTGTGGGAATGTAACATATGCCGATCAACACAGTAAATGCTCAAGTTTTGTTGGGAGGTTGGAGCGGACGTGTTTCCAATCCTTCCTTATTTCAAAAATTAACTTTATTAGTTTTACCATATTAGCTGTCGGAATGCAACAGATTCTGATCAACACAGTAATTGCTCCAGCTGTGTTGGAAGGTGGGAAAGAATGTGTTTCCAATCCTCAATTATTTCAAAAACTAACTGTATCAGTTTTACCATATTAGCTGTGGGAATGCAACATATGCCGATCAACACAGTAAATGCTCAAGTTTTGTTGGGAGGTTGGAGCGGACGTGTTTCCAATCCTTCCTTATTTCAAAAATTAACTTTATTAGTTTACCATATTAGTTCAACACAGTGAATTCTCCAGTTTTGTTGGGAGGTGGGAAAGGACGTGTTTCCAATCCTTCCTTATTTCAAAAATTAACTGTATCAGTTTTACCATATTAACTTTCGGAATGCAACATATTCCGATAAACACGGTGAATGCTCCAAATTTTGTTAGGAGGTTGAAGCGAACGTGTTTCCTATCTTCCCTTATTTAAAAAATTAACTTTATTAGTTTTACCATATTAGCTGTCGGAATGCAACAGATTCTGATCAACACAGTAAATGCTCCAGCTGTGTTGGGAGGTGGGAAAGAATGTGTTTCCAATCCTCCCTTATTTCAAAAACTAACTGTATCAGTTTTACCATATTAGCTGTGGGAATGCAACATATGCCGATCAACACAGTAAATGCTCAAGTTTTGTTGGGAGGTTGGAGCGGACGTGTTTCCAATCCTTCCTTATTTCAAAAATTAACTTTATTAGTTTTACCATATTAGTTCAACACAGTGAATTCTCCAGTTTTGTTGGGAGGTGGGAAAGGACGTGTTTCCAATCCTTCCTTATTTCAAAAATTAATGTTATTAGTTTTACCATATTAGCTGTCGAAATGCAACTCCAGTTTTGTTGGGAGGTTTGAAAGGACGTTTTTCCAATCCTTCCTTATTTCAAAAATTAACTTTATTAGTTTTACCATATTAACTTTCGGAATGCAACATATTCCGATAAACACGGTGAATGCTCCAAATTTTGTTAGGAGGTTGAAGCGAACGTGTTTCCTATCTTCCCTTATTCCAAAAACTAACTTTATCAGTTCTACCATATTAGCTGTCGGAATGCAACAGATTCTGATCAACACAGTAAATGCTCCAGCTGTGTTGGGAGGTGGGAAAGAACGTGTTTCCTATCCTCCCTTATTTCAAAAACTAATTGTATCAGGTTTACCAGATTAGCTGTGGGAATGCAACATATGCCGATCAACACAGTAAATGCTCAAGTTTTGTTGGGAGGTTGGAGCGGACGTGTTTCCAATCCTTCCTTATTTCAAAAATTAATGTTATTAGTTTTACCATATTAGCTGTCGAAATGCAACTCCAGTTTTGTTGGGAGGTGCGAAAGGACGTGTTTCCAATCCTTCCTTATTTCAAAAATTAACTTTATTAGTTTTACCATATTAACTTTCGGAATGCAACATATTCCGATAAACACGGTGAATGCTCCAAATTTTGTTAGGAGGTTGAAGCGAACGTGTTTCCTATCTTCCCTTATTTAAAAAATTAACTTTATTAGTTTTACCATATTAGCTGTCTTTAACTTTATTAGTTTTACCTTATTAACTTTCGGAATGCAACATATTCCGATCAACACGGTGAATACTCCAAATTTTGTTAGGAGGTTGAAGTGAACGTGTTTTCTATCTTCCCTTATTTCAAAAACTAACTTTATCAGTTCTACCATATTAGATGTTGGAATGCAACAGATTCCGATCAACACAGTGAATACTCCGTTTTGTTGGGAGGTGGGAAAGGACGTGTTTCCAATCCTCCCTTATTTCAAAAATTAACTTGATTAGTTTTACCATATTAACTTTCGGAATGCAACATATTCCGATAAACACGGTGAATGCTCCAAATTTTGTTAGGAGGTTGAAGCGAACGTGTTTCCTATCTTCCCTTTTTTCAAAAACTAACTTTATCAGTTCTACGATATTAGATGTTGGAATGCAACAGATTCCGATCAACGCAGTGAATTCTCCAGTTTTGTTGGGAGGTGGGAAAGGACGTGTTTCCAATCCTTCCTTATTTCAAAAATTAATGTTATAAGTTTTACCATATTTGCTGTCGAAATGCAACTCCAGTTTTGTTGGGAGGTGCGAAAGGACGTGTTTCCAATCCTTCCTTATTTCAAAAATTAACTTTATTAGTTTTACCATATTAACTTTCGGAATGCAACATATTCCGATAAACACGGTGAATGCTCCAAATTTTGTTAGGAGGTTGAAGCGAACGTGTTTCCTATCTTCCCTTATTTCACAAACTAACTTTATCAGTTCTACCATATTAGCTGTCGGAATGCAACAGATTCTGATCAAGACAGTAAATGCTCAAGTTTTGTTGGGAGGTTGGAGCGGACGTGTTTCCAATCCTTCCTTATTTCAAAAATTAATGTTATTAGTTTTACCATATTAGCTGTCGAAATGCAACTCCAGTTTTGTTGGGAGGTGCGAAAGCACGTGTTTCCAATCCTTCCTTATTTCAAAAATTAACTTTATTAGTTTTACCATATTAACTTTCGGAATGCAACATATTCCGATAAACACGGTGAATGCTCCAAATTTTGTTAGGAGGTTGAAGCGAACGTGTTTCCTATCTTCCCTTTATTCAAAAACTAACTTTATCAGTTCTACCATATTAGCTGTCGGAATGCAACAGATTCTGATCAACACAGTAAATGCTCAAGTTTTGTTGGGAGGTTGGAGCGGACGTGTTTCCAATCCTTCCTTATTTCAAAAATTAATGTTATTAGTTTTACCATATTAGCTGTCGAAATGCAACTCCAGTTTTGTTGGGAGGTGCGAAAGGACGTGTTTCCAATCCTTCCTTATTTCAAAAATTAACTTTATTAGTTTTACCATATTAACTTTCGGAATGCAACATATTCCGATAAACACGGTGAATGCTCCAAATTTTGTTAGGAGGTTGAAGCGAACGTGTTTCCTATCTTCCCTTATTTAAAAAATTAACTTTATTAGTTTTACCATATTAGCTGTCGGAATGCAACAGATTCTGATCAACACAGTAAATGCTCCAGCTGTGTTGGGAGGTGGGAAAGAATGTGTTTCCAATCCTCCCTTATTTCAAAAACTAACTGTATCAGTTTTACCATATTAGCTGTGGGAATGCAACATATGCCGATCAACACAGTAAATGCGCAAGTTTTGTTGGGAGGTTGGAGCGGACGTGTTTCCAATCCTTCCTTATTTCAAAAATTAACTTTTTTAGTTTTACCATATTAGTTCAACACAGTGAATTCTCCAGTTTTGTTGGGAGGTGGGAAAGGACGTGTTTCCAATCCTTCCTTATTTCAAAAATTAACTCTATCAGTTTTACCATATTAGCTGTGGGAATGCAACATATGCCGATCAACACAGTAAATGCTCAAGTTTTGTTGGGAGGTTGGAGCGGACGTGTTTCCAATCCTTCCTTATTTCAAAAATTAACTTTATTAGTTTTACCATATTAGCTGTCGGAATGCAACAGATTCTGATCAACACAGTAAATGCTCCAGCTGTGTTGGGAGGTGGGAAAGAATGTGTTTCCAATCCTCCCTTATTTCAAAAACTAACTGTATCAGTTTTACCATATTAGCTGTGGGAATGCAACATATGCCGATCAACACAGTAAATGCTCAAGTTTTGTTGGGAGGTTGGAGCGGACGTGTTTCCAATCCTTCCTTATTTCAAAAATTAACTTTATTAGTTTACCATATTAGTTCAACACAGTGAATTCTCCAGTTTTGTTGGGAGGTGGGAAAGGACGTGTTTCCAATCCTTCCTTATTTCAAAAATTAACTGTATCAGTTTTACCATATTAACTTTCGGAATGCAACATATTCCGATAAACACGGTGAATGCTCCAAATTTTGTTAGGAGGTTGAAGCGAACGTGTTTCCTATCTTCCCTTATTTAAAAAATTAACTTTATTAGTTTTACCATATTAGCTGTCGAAATGCAACTCCAGTTTTGTTGGGAGGTGCGAAAGGACGTTTTTCCAATCCTTCCTTATTTCAAAAATTAACTTTATTAGTTTTACCATATTAACTTTCGGAATGCAACATATTCCGATAAACACGGTGAATGCTCCAAATTTTGTTAGGAGGTTGAAGCGAACGTGTTTCCTATCTTCCCTTATTTCAAAAACTAACTTTATCAGTTCTACGATATTAGATGTTGGAATGCAACAGATTCCGATCAACGCAGTGAATTCTCCAGTTTTGTTGGGAGGTGGGAAAGGACGTGTTTCCAATCCTTCCTTATTTCAAAAATTAATGTTATTAGTTTTACCATATTAGCTGTCGAAATGCAACTCCAGTTTTGTTGGGAGGTGCGAAAGGACGTGCTTCCAATCCTTCCTTATTTCAAAAATTAACTTTATTAGTTTTACCATATTAACTTTCGGAATGCAACATATTCCGATAAACACGGTGAATGCTCCAAATGTTGTTAGGAGGTTGAAGCGAACGTGTTTCCTATCTTCCCTTATTTCAAAAACTAACTTTATCAGTTCTACCATATCAGCTGTCGGAATGCAACAGATTCTGATCAAGACAGTAAATGCTCAAGTTTTGTTGGGAGGTTGGAGCGGACGTGTTTCCAATCCTTCCTTATTTCAAAAATTAACTTTATTAGTTTACCATATTAGTTCAACACAGTGAATTCTCCAGTTTTGTTGGGAGGTGGGAAAGGACGTGTTTCCAATCCTTCCTTATTTCAAAAATTAACTGTATCAGTTTTACCATATTAACTTTCGGAATGCAACATATTCCGATAAACACGGTGAATGCTCCAAATTTTGTTAGGAGGTTGAAGCGAACGTGTTTCCTATCTTCCCTTGTTTAAAAAATTAACTTTATTAGTTTTACCATATTAGCTGTCGAAATGCAACTCCAGTTTTGTTGGGAGGTGCGAAAGGACGTTTTTCCAATCCTTCCTTATTTCAAAAATTAACTGTATCAGTTTTACCATATTAGCTGTGGGAATGTAACATATGCCGATCAACACAGTAAATGCTCAAGTTTTGTTGGGAGGTTGGAGCGGACGTGTTTCCAATCCTTCCTTATTTCAAAAATTAACTTTATTAGTTTTACCATATTAGCTGTCGGAATGCAACAGATTCTGATCAACACAGTGATTGCTCCAGCTGTGTTGGGAGGTGGGAAAGAATGTGTTTCCAATCCTCCCTTATTTCAAAAACTAACTGTATCAGTTTTACCATATTAGCTGTGGGAATGCAACATATGCCGATCAACACAGTAAATGCTCAAGTTTTGTTGGGAGGTTGGAGCGGACGTGTTTCCAATCCTTCCTTATTTCAAAAATTAACTTTATTAGTTTACCATATTAGTTCAACACAGTGAATTCTCCAGTTTTGTTGGGAGGTGGGAAAGGACGTGTTTCCAATCCTTCCTTATTTCAAAAATTAACTGTATCAGTTTTACCATATCAGCTGTGGGAACGCAACATATGCCGATCAACACAGTAAATGCTCAAGTTTTGTTGGGAGGTTGGAGCGAACGTGTTTCCAATCCTCCCTTATTTCAAAAATTAATGTTATTAGTTTTACCATATTAGCTGTCGAAATGCAACTCCAGTTTTGTTGGGAGGTGCGAAAGGACGTGTTTCCAATCCTTCCTTATTTCAAAAATTAACTTTATTAGTTTTACCATATTAACTTTCGGAATACAACATATTCCGATAAACACGGTGAATGCTCCAAATTTTGTTAGGAGGTTGAAGCGAACGTGTTTCCTATCTTCCCTTATTTAAAAAATTAACTTTATTAGTTTTACCATATTAGCTGTCTTTAACTTTATTAGTTTTACCTTATTAACTTTCGGAATGCAACATATTCCGATCAACACGGTGAATACTCCAAATTTTGTTAGGAGGTTGAAGTGAACGTGTTTTCTATCTTCCCTTATTTCAAAAACTAACTTTATCAGTTCTACCATATTAGATGTTGGAATGCAACAGATTCCGATCAACACAGTGAATACTCCGTTTTGTTGGGAGGTGGGAAAGGACGTGTTTCCAATCCTCCCTTATTTCAAAAATTAACTTGATTAGTTTTACCATATTAACTTTCGGAATGCAACATATTCCGATAAACACGGTGAATGCTCCAAATTTTGTTAGGAGGTTGAAGCGAACGTGTTTCCTATCTTCCCTTTTTTCAAAAACTAACTTTATCAGTTCTACGATATTAGATGTTGGAATGCAACAGATTCCGATCAACGCAGTGAATTCTCCAGTTTTGTTGAGAGGTGGGAAAGGACGTGTTTCCAATCCTTCCTTATTTCAAAAATTAACTTTATTAGTTTACCATATTAGTTCAACACAGTGAATTCTCCAGTTTTGTTGGGAGGTGGGAAAGGACGTGTTTCCAATCCTTCCTTATTTCAAAAATTAACTGTATCAGTTTTACCATATTAACTTTCGGAATGCAACATATTCCGATAAACACGGTGAATGCTCCAAATTTTGTTAGGAGGTTGAAGCGAACGTGTTTCCTATCTTCCCTTGTTTAAAAAATTAACTTTATTAGTTTTACCATATTAGCTGTCGAAATGCAACTCCAGTTTTGTTGGGAGGTGCGAAAGGACGTTTTTCCAATCCTTCCTTATTTCAAAAATTAACTGTATCAGTTTTACCATATTAGCTGTGGGAATGTAACATATGCCGATCAACACAGTAAATGCTCAAGTTTTGTTGGGAGTTTGGAGCGGACGTGTTTCCAATCCTTCCTTATTTCAAAAATTAACTTTATTAGTTTTACCATATTAGCTGTCGGAATGCAACAGATTCTGATCAACACAGTGATTGCTCCAGCTGTGTTGGGAGGTGGGAAAGAATGTGTTTCCAATCCTCCCTTATTTCAAAAACTAACTGTATCAGTTTTACCATATTAGCTGTGGGAATGCAACATATGCCGATCAACACAGTAAATGCTCAAGTTTTGTTGGGAGGTTGGAGCGGACGTGTTTCCAATCCTTCCTTATTTCAAAAATTAACTTTATTAGTTTACCATATTAGTTCAACACAGTGAATTCTCCAGTTTTGTTGGGAGGTGGGAAAGGACGTGTTTCCAATCCTTCCTTATTTCAAAAATTAACTGTATCAGTTTTACCATATTAGCTGTGGGAATGCAACATATGCCGATCAACACAGTAAATGCGCAAGTTTTGTTGGGAGGTTGGAGCGGACGTGTTTCCAATCCTTCCTTATTTCAAAAATTAATGTTATTAGTTTTACCATATTAGCTGTCGAAATGCAACTCCAGTTTTGTTGGGAGGTGCGAAAGGACGTGTTTCCAATCCTTCCTTATTTCAAAAATTAACTTTATTAGTTTTACCATATTAACTTTCGGAATACAACATATTCCGATAAACACGGTGAATGCTCCAAATTTTGTTAGGAGGTTGAAGCGAACGTGTTTCCTATCTTCCCTTATTTAAAAAATTAACTTTATTAGTTTTACCATATTAGCTGTCTTTAACTTTATTAGTTTTACCTTATTAACTTTCGGAATGCAACATATTCCGATCAACACGGTGAATACTCCAAATTTTGTTAGGAGGTTGAAGTGAACGTGTTTTCTATCTTCCCTTATTTCAAAAACTAACTTTATCAGTTCTACCATATTAGATGTTGGAATGCAACAGATTCCGATCAACACAGTGAATACTCCGTTTTGTTGGGAGGTGGGAAAGGACGTGTTTCCAATCCTCCCTTATTTCAAAAATTAACTTGATTAGTTTTACCATATTAACTTTCGGAATGCAACATATTCCGATAAACACGGTGAATGCTCCAAATTTTGTTAGGAGGTTGAAGCGAACGTGTTTCCTATCTTCCCTTTTTTCAAAAACTAACTTTATCAGTTCTACGATATTAGATGTTGGAATGCAACAGATTCCGATCAACGCAGTGAATTCTCCAGTTTTGTTGAGAGGTGGGAAAGGACGTGTTTCCAATCCTTCCTTATTTCAAAAATTAATGTTATAAGTTTTACCATATTAGCTGTCGAAATGCAACTCCAGTTTTGTTGGGAGGTGCGAAAGGAGGTGTTTCCAATCCTTCCTTATTTCAAAAATTAACTTTATTAGTTTTACCATATTAACTTTCGGAATGCAACATATTCCGATAAACACGGTGAATGCTCCAAATTTTGTTAGGAGGTTGAAGCGAACTTGTTTCCTATCTTCCCTTATTTCACAAACTAACTTTATCAGTTCTACCATATTAGCTGTCGGAATGCAACAGATTCTGATCAACACAGTAAATGCTCAAGTTTTGTTGGGAGGTTGGAGCGGACGTGTTTCCAATCCTTCCTTATTTCAAAAATTAATGTTATTAGTTTTACCATATTAGCTGTCGAAATGCAACTCCAGTTTTGTTGGGAGGTGCGAAAGGACGTTTTTCCAATCCTTCCTTATTTCAAAAATTAACTTTATTAGTTTTACCATATTAACTTTCGGAATGCAACATATTCCGATAAACACGGTGAATGCTCCAAATTTTGTTAGGAGGTTGAAGCGAACGTGTTTCCTATCTTCCCTTATTTCAAAAACTAACTTTATCAGTTCTACGATATTAGATGTTGGAATGCAACAGATTCCGATCAACGCAGTGAATTCTCCAGTTTTGTTGGGAGGTGGGAAAGGACGTGTTTCCAATCCTTCCTTATTTCAAAAATTAATGTTATTAGTTTTACCATATTAGCTGTCGAAATGCAACTCCAGTTTTGTTGGGAGGTGCGAAAGGACGTGCTTCCAATCCTTCCTTATTTCAAAAATTAACTTTATTAGTTTTACCATATTAACTTTCGGAATGCAACATATTCCGATAAACACGGTGAATGCTCCAAATTTTGTTAGGAGGTTGAAGCGAACGTGTTTCCTATCTTCCCTTATTTCAAAAACTAACTTTATCAGTTCTACGATATTAGATGTTGGAATGCAACAGATTCCGATCAACGCAGTGAATTCTCCAGTTTTGTTGGGAGGTGGGAAAGGACGTGTTTCCAATCCTTCCTTATTTCAAAAATTAATGTTATTAGTTTTACCATATTAGCTGTCGAAATGCAACTCCAGTTTTGTTGGGAGGTGCGAAAGGACGTGCTTCCAATCCTTCCTTATTTCAAAAATTAACTTTATTAGTTTTACCATATTAACTTTCGGAATGCAACATATTCCGATAAACACGGTGAATGCTCCAAATGTTGTTAGGAGGTTGAAGCGAACGTGTTTCCTATCTTCCCTTATTTCAAAAACTAACTTTATCAGTTCTACCATATCAGCTGTCGGAATGCAACAGATTCTGATCAAGACAGTAAATGCTCAAGTTTTGTTGGGAGGTTGGAGCGGACGTGTTTCCAATCCTTCCTTATTTCAAAAATTAACTTTATTAGTTTACCATATTAGTTCAACACAGTGAATTCTCCAGTTTTGTTGGGAGGTGGGAAAGGACGTGTTTCCAATCCTTCCTTATTTCAAAAATTAACTGTATCAGTTTTACCATATTAACTTTCGGAATGCAACATATTCCGATAAACACGGTGAATGCTCCAAATTTTGTTAGGAGGTTGAAGCGAACGTGTTTCCTATCTTCCCTTGTTTAAAAAATTAACTTTATTAGTTTTACCATATTAGCTGTCGAAATGCAACTCCAGTTTTGTTGGGAGGTGCGAAAGGACGTTTTTCCAATCCTTCCTTATTTCAAAAATTAACTGTATCAGTTTTACCATATTAGCTGTGGGAATGTAACATATGCCGATCAACACAGTAAATGCTCAAGTTTTGTTGGGAGGTTGGAGCGGACGTGTTTCCAATCCTTCCTTATTTCAAAAATTAACTTTATTAGTTTTACCATATTAGCTGTCGGAATGCAACAGATTCTGATCAACACAGTGATTGCTCCAGCTGTGTTGGGAGGTGGGAAAGAATGTGTTTCCAATCCTCCCTTATTTCAAAAACTAACTGTATCAGTTTTACCATATTAGCTGTGGGAATGCAACATATGCCGATCAACACAGTAAATGCTCAAGTTTTGTTGGGAGGTTGGAGCGGACGTGTTTCCAATCCTTCCTTATTTCAAAAATTAACTTTATTAGTTTACCATATTAGTTCAACACAGTGAATTCTCCAGTTTTGTTGGGAGGTGGGAAAGGACGTGTTTCCAATCCTTCCTTATTTCAAAAATTAACTGTATCAGTTTTACCATATTAGCTGTGGGAATGCAACATATGCCGATCAACACAGTAAATGCGCAAGTTTTGTTGGGAGGTTGGAGCGGACGTGTTTCCAATCCTTCCTTATTTCAAAAATTAATGTTATTAGTTTTACCATATTAGCTGTCGAAATGCAACTCCAGTTTTGTTGGGAGGTGCGAAAGGACGTGTTTCCAATCCTTCCTTATTTCAAAAATTAACTTTATTAGTTTTACCATATTAACTTTCGGAATACAACATATTCCGATAAACACGGTGAATGCTCCAAATTTTGTTAGGAGGTTGAAGCGAACGTGTTTCCTATCTTCCCTTATTTAAAAAATTAACTTTATTAGTTTTACCATATTAGCTGTCTTTAACTTTATTAGTTTTACCTTATTAACTTTCGGAATGCAACATATTCCGATCAACACGGTGAATACTCCAAATTTTGTTAGGAGGTTGAAGTGAACGTGTTTTCTATCTTCCCTTATTTCAAAAACTAACTTTATCAGTTCTACCATATTAGATGTTGGAATGCAACAGATTCCGATCAACACAGTGAATACTCCGTTTTGTTGGGAGGTGGGAAAGGACGTGTTTCCAATCCTCCCTTATTTCAAAAATTAACTTGATTAGTTTTACCATATTAACTTTCGGAATGCAACATATTCCGATAAACACGGTGAATGCTCCAAATTTTGTTAGGAGGTTGAAGCGAACGTGTTTCCTATCTTCCCTTTTTTCAAAAACTAACTTTATCAGTTCTACGATATTAGATGTTGGAATGCAACAGATTCCGATCAACGCAGTGAATTCTCCAGTTTTGTTGAGAGGTGGGAAAGGACGTGTTTCCAATCCTTCCTTATTTCAAAAATTAACTTTATTAGTTTACCATATTAGTTCAACACAGTGAATTCTCCAGTTTTGTTGGGAGGTGGGAAAGGACGTGTTTCCAATCCTTCCTTATTTCAAAAATTAACTGTATCAGTTTTACCATATTAACTTTCGGAATGCAACATATTCCGATAAACACGGTGAATGCTCCAAATTTTGTTAGGAGGTTGAAGCGAACGTGTTTCCTATCTTCCCTTGTTTAAAAAATTAACTTTATTAGTTTTACCATATTAGCTGTCGAAATGCAACTCCAGTTTTGTTGGGAGGTGCGAAAGGACGTTTTTCCAATCCTTCCTTATTTCAAAAATTAACTGTATCAGTTTTACCATATTAGCTGTGGGAATGTAACATATGCCGATCAACACAGTAAATGCTCAAGTTTTGTTGGGAGTTTGGAGCGGACGTGTTTCCAATCCTTCCTTATTTCAAAAATTAACTTTATTAGTTTTACCATATTAGCTGTCGGAATGCAACAGATTCTGATCAACACAGTGATTGCTCCAGCTGTGTTGGGAGGTGGGAAAGAATGTGTTTCCAATCCTCCCTTATTTCAAAAACTAACTGTATCAGTTTTACCATATTAGCTGTGGGAATGCAACATATGCCGATCAACACAGTAAATGCTCAAGTTTTGTTGGGAGGTTGGAGCGGACGTGTTTCCAATCCTTCCTTATTTCAAAAATTAACTTTATTAGTTTACCATATTAGTTCAACACAGTGAATTCTCCAGTTTTGTTGGGAGGTGGGAAAGGACGTGTTTCCAATCCTTCCTTATTTCAAAAATTAACTGTATCAGTTTTACCATATTAGCTGTGGGAATGCAACATATGCCGATCAACACAGTAAATGCGCAAGTTTTGTTGGGAGGTTGGAGCGGACGTGTTTCCAATCCTTCCTTATTTCAAAAATTAATGTTATTAGTTTTACCATATTAGCTGTCGAAATGCAACTCCAGTTTTGTTGGGAGGTGCGAAAGGACGTGTTTCCAATCCTTCCTTATTTCAAAAATTAACTTTATTAGTTTTACCATATTAACTTTCGGAATACAACATATTCCGATAAACACGGTGAATGCTCCAAATTTTGTTAGGAGGTTGAAGCGAACGTGTTTCCTATCTTCCCTTATTTAAAAAATTAACTTTATTAGTTTTACCATATTAGCTGTCTTTAACTTTATTAGTTTTACCTTATTAACTTTCGGAATGCAACATATTCCGATCAACACGGTGAATACTCCAAATTTTGTTAGGAGGTTGAAGTGAACGTGTTTTCTATCTTCCCTTATTTCAAAAACTAACTTTATCAGTTCTACCATATTAGATGTTGGAATGCAACAGATTCCGATCAACACAGTGAATACTCCGTTTTGTTGGGAGGTGGGAAAGGACGTGTTTCCAATCCTCCCTTATTTCAAAAATTAACTTGATTAGTTTTACCATATTAACTTTCGGAATGCAACATATTCCGATAAACACGGTGAATGCTCCAAATTTTGTTAGGAGGTTGAAGCGAACGTGTTTCCTATCTTCCCTTTTTTCAAAAACTAACTTTATCAGTTCTACCATATTAGATGTTGGAATGCAACAGATTCCGATCAACGCAGTGAATTCTCCAGTTTTGTTGAGAGGTGGGAAAGGACGTGTTTCCAATCCTTCCTTATTTCAAAAATTAATGTTATAAGTTTTACCATATTAGCTGTCGAAATGCAACTCCAGTTTTGTTGGGAGGTGCGAAAGGAGGTGTTTCCAATCCTTCCTTATTTCAAAAATTAACTTTATTAGTTTTACCATATTAACTTTCGGAATGCAACATATTCCGATAAACACGGTGAATGCTCCAAATTTTGTTAGGAGGTTGAAGCGAACTTGTTTCCTATCTTCCCTTATTTCACAAACTAACTTTATCAGTTCTACCATATTAGCTGTCGGAATGCAACAGATTCTGATCAAGACAGTAAATGCTCAAGTTTTGTTGGGAGGTTGGAGCGGACGTGTTTCCAATCCTTCCTTATTTCAAAAATTAATGTTATTAGTTTTACCATATTAGCTGTCGAAATGCAACTCCAGTTTTGTTGGGAGGTGCGAAAGGACGTGTTTCCAATCCTTCCTTATTTCAAAAATTAACTTTATTAGTTTTACCATATTAACTTTCGGAATGCAACATATTCCGATAAACACGGTGAATGCTCCAAATTTTGTTAGGAGGTTGAAGCGAACGTGTTTCCTATCTTCCCTTTATTCAAAAACTAACTTTATCAGTTCTACCATATTAGCTGTCGGAATGCAACAGATTCTGATCAACACAGTAAATGCTCAAGTTTTGTTGGGAGGTTGGAGCGGACGTGTTTCCAATCCTTCCTTATTTCAAAAATTAATGTTATTAGTTTTACCATATTAGCTGTCGAAATGCAACTCCAGTTTTGTTGGGAGGTGCGAAAGGACGTGTTTCCAATCCTTCCTTATTTCAAAAATTAACTTTATTAGTTTTACCATATTAACTTTCGGAATGCAACATATTCCGATAAACACGGTGAATGCTCCAAATTTTGTTAGGAGGTTGAAGCGAACGTGTTTCCTATCTTCCCTTATTTAAAAAATTAACTTTATTAGTTTTACCATATTAGCTGTCGGAATGCAACAGATTCTGATCAACACAGTAAATGCTCCAGCTGTGTTGGGAGGTGGGAAAGAATGTGTTTCCAATCCTCCCTTATTTCAAAAACTAACTGTATCAGTTTTACCATATTAGCTGTGGGAATGCAACATATGCCGATCAACACAGTAAATGCGCAAGTTTTGTTGGGAGGTTGGAGCGGACGTGTTTCCAATCCTTCCTTATTTCAAAAATTAACTTTTTTAGTTTTACCATATTAGTTCAACACAGTGAATTCTCCAGTTTTGTTGGGAGGTGGGAAAGGACGTGTTTCCAATCCTTCCTTATTTCAAAAATTAACTCTATCAGTTTTACCATATTAGCTGTGGGAATGCAACATATGCCGATCAACACAGTAAATGCTCAAGTTTTGTTGGGAGGTTGGAGCGGACGTGTTTCCAATCCTTCCTTATTTCAAAAATTAACTTTATTAGTTTTACCATATTAGCTGTCGGAATGCAACAGATTCTGATCAACACAGTAAATGCTCCAGCTGTGTTGGGAGGTGGGAAAGAATGTGTTTCCAATCCTCCCTTATTTCAAAGACTAACTGTATCAGTTTTACCATATTAGCTGTGGGAATGCAACATATGCCGATCAACACAGTAAATGCTCAAGTTTTGTTGGGAGGTTGGAGCGGACGTGTTTCCAATCCTTCCTTATTTCAAAAATTAACTTTATTAGTTTACCATATTAGTTCAACACAGTGAATTCTCCAGTTTTGTTGGGAGGTGGGAAAGGACGTGTTTCCAATCCTTCCTTATTTCAAAAATTAACTGTATCAGTTTTACCATATTAACTTTCGGAATGCAACATATTCCGATAAACACGGTGAATGCTCCAAATTTTGTTAGGAGGTTGAAGCGAACGTGTTTCCTATCTTCCCTTATTTAAAAAATTAACTTTATTAGTTTTACCATATTAGCTGTCGAAATGCAACTCCAGTTTTGTTGGGAGGTGCGAAAGGACGTTTTTCCAATCCTTCCTTATTTCAAAAATTAACTTTATTAGTTTTACCATATTAACTTTCGGAATGCAACATATTCCGATAAACACGGTGAATGCTCCAAATTTTGTTAGGAGGTTGAAGCGAACGTGTTTCCTATCTTCCCTTATTTCAAAAACTAACTTTATCAGTTCTACGATATTAGATGTTGGAATGCAACAGATTCCGATCAACGCAGTGAATTCTCCAGTTTTGTTGGGAGGTGGGAAAGGACGTGTTTCCAATCCTTCCTTATTTCAAAAATTAATGTTATAAGTTTTACCATATTAGCTGTCGAAATGCAACTCCAGTTTTGTTGGGAGGTGCGAAAGGACGTGCTTCCAATCCTTCCTTATTTCAAAAATTAACTTTATTAGTTTTACCATATTAACTTTCGGAATGCAACATATTCCGATAAACACGGTGAATGCTCCAAATGTTGTTAGGAGGTTGAAGCGAACGTGTTTCCTATCTTCCCTTATTTCAAAAACTAACTTTATCAGTTCTACCATATCAGCTGTCGGAATGCAACAGATTCTGATCAAGACAGTAAATGCTCAAGTTTTGTTGGGAGGTTGGAGCGGACGTGTTTCCAATCCTTCCTTATTTCAAAAATTAACTTTATTAGTTTACCATATTAGTTCAACACAGTGAATTCTCCAGTTTTGTTGGGAGGTGGGAAAGGACGTGTTTCCAATCCTTCCTTATTTCAAAAATTAACTGTATCAGTTTTACCATATTAACTTTCGGAATGCAACATATTCCGATAAACACGGAATTTTGTTAGGAGGTTGAAGCGAACGTGTTTCCTATCTTCCCTTGTTTAAAAAATTAACTTTATTAGTTTTACCATATTAGCTGTCGAAATGCAACTCCAGTTTTGTTGGGAGGTGCGAAAGGACGTTTTTCCAATCCTTCCTTATTTCAAAAATTAACTGTATCAGTTTTACCATATTAGCTGTGGGAATGTAACATATGCCGATCAACACAGTAAATTCTCAAGTTTTGTTGGGAGGTTGGAGCGGACGTGTTTCCAATCCTTCCTTATTTCAAAAATTAACTTTATTAGTTTTACCATATTAGCTGTCGGAATGCAACAGATTCTGATCAACACAGTAATTGCTCCAGCTGTGTTGGGAGGTGGGAAAGAATGTGTTTCCAATCCTCCCTTATTTCAAAAACTAACTGTATCAGTTTTACCATATTAGCTGTGGGAATGCAACATATGCCGATCAACACAGTAAATGCTCAAGTTTTGTTGGGAGGTTGGAGCGGACGTGTTTCCAATCCTTCCTTATTTCAAAAATTAACTTTATTAGTTTTACCATATTAGCTGTCGGAATGCAACAGATTCTGATCAACACAGTAAATGCTCCAGCTGTGTTGGGAGGTGGGAAAGAATGTGTTTCCAATCCTCCCTTATTTCAAAGACTAACTGTATCAGTTTTACCATATTAGCTGTGGGAATGCAACATATGCCGATCAACACAGTAAATGCTCAAGTTTTGTTGGGAGGTTGGAGCGGACGTGTTTCCAATCCTTCCTTATTTCAAAAATTAACTTTATTAGTTTACCATATTAGTTCAACACAGTGAATTCTCCAGTTTTGTTGGGAGGTGGGAAAGGACGTGTTTCCAATCCTTCCTTATTTCAAAAATTAACTGTATCAGTTTTACCATATTAACTTTCGGAATGCAACATATTCCGATAAACACGGTGAATGCTCCAAATTTTGTTAGGAGGTTGAAGCGAACGTGTTTCCTATCTTCCCTTATTTAAAAAATTAACTTTATTAGTTTTACCATATTAGCTGTCGAAATGCAACTCCAGTTTTGTTGGGAGGTGCGAAAGGACGTTTTTCCAATCCTTCCTTATTTCAAAAATTAACTTTATTAGTTTTACCATATTAACTTTCGGAATGCAACATATTCCGATAAACACGGTGAATGCTCCAAATTTTGTTAGGAGGTTGAAGCGAACGTGTTTCCTATCTTCCCTTATTTCAAAAACTAACTTTATCAGTTCTACGATATTAGATGTTGGAATGCAACAGATTCCGATCAACGCAGTGAATTCTCCAGTTTTGTTGGGAGGTGGGAAAGGACGTGTTTCCAATCCTTCCTTATTTCAAAAATTAATGTTATTAGTTTTACCATATTAGCTGTCGAAATGCAACTCCAGTTTTGTTGGGAGGTGCGAAAGGACGTGCGTCCAATCCTTCCTTATTTCAAAAATTAACTTTATTAGTTTTACCATATTAACTTTCGGAATGCAACATATTCCGATAAACACGGTGAATGCTCCAAATGTTGCTAGGAGGTTGAAGCGAACGTGTTTCCTATCTTCCCTTATTTCAAAAACTAACTTTATCAGTTCTACCATATCAGCTGTCGGAATGCAACAGATTCTGATCAAGACAGTAAATGCTCAAGTTTTGTTGGGAGGTTGGAGCGGACGTGTTTCCAATCCTTCCTTATTTCAAAAATTAACTTTATTAGTTTACCATATTAGTTCAACACAGTGAATTCTCCAGTTTTGTTGGGAGATGGGAAAGGACGTGTTTCCAATCCTTCCTTATTTCAAAAATTAACTGTATCAGTTTTACCATATTAACTTTCGGAATGCAACATATTCCGATAAACACGGTGAATGCTCCAAATTTTGTTAGGAGGTTGAAGCGAACGTGTTTCCTATCTTCCCTTGTTTAAAAAATTAACTTTATTAGTTTTACCATATTAGCTGTCGAAATGCAACTCCAGTTTTGTTGGGAGGTGCGAAAGGACGTTTTTCCAATCCTTCCTTATTTCAAAAATTAACTGTATCAGTTTTACCATATTAGCTGTGGGAATGTAACATATGCCGATCAACACAGTAAATGCTCAAGTTTTGTTGGGAGGTTGGAGCGGACGTGTTTCCAATCCTTCCTTATTTCAAAAATTAACTTTATTAGTTTTACCATATTAGCTGTCGGAATGCAACAGATTCTGATCAACACAGTAATTGCTCCAGCTGTGTTGGGAGGTGGGAAAGAATGTGTTTCCAATCCTCCCTTATTTCAAAAACTAACTGTATCAGTTTTACCATATTAGCTGTGGGAATGCAACATATGCCGATCAACACAGTAAATGCTCAAGTTTTGTTGGGAGGTTGGAGCGGACGTGTTTCCAATCCTTCCTTATTTCAAAAATTAACTTTATTAGTTTACCATATTAGTTCAACACAGTGAATTCTCCAGTTTTGTTGGGAGGTGGGAAAGGACGTGTTTCCAATCCTTCCTTATTTCAAAAATTAACTGTATCAGTTTTACCATATTAACTTTCGGAATGCAACATATTCCGATAAACACGGTGAATGCTCCAAATTTTGTTAGGAGGTTGAAGCGAACGTGTTTCCTATCTTCCCTTATTTAAAAAATTAACTTTATTAGTTTTACCATATTAGCTGTCGGAATGCAACAGATTCTGATCAACACAGTAAATGCTCCAGCTGTGTTGGGAGGTGGGAAAGAATGTGTTTCCAATCCTCCCTTATTTCAAAAACTAACTGTATCAGTTTTACCATATTAGCTGTGGGAATGCAACATATGCCGATCAACACAGTAAATGCTCAAGTTTTGTTGGGAGGTTGGAGCGGACGTGTTTCCAATCCTTCCTTATTTCAAAAATTAACTTTATTAGTTCAACACAGTGAATTCTCCAGTTTTGTTGGGAGGTGGGAAAGGACGTGTTTCCAATCCTTCCTTATTTCAAAAATTAATGTTATTAGTTTTACAATATTAGCTGTCGAAATGCAACTCCAGTTTTGTTGGGAGGTTTGAAAGGACGTTTTTCCAATCCTTCCTTATTTCAAAAATTAACTTTATTAGTTTTACCATATTAACTTTCGGAATGCAACATATTCCGATAAACACGGTGAATGCTCCAAATTTTGTTAGGAGGTTGAAGCGAACGTGTTTCCTATCTTCCCTTATTCCAAAAACTAACTTTATCAGTTCTACCATATTAGCTGTCGGAATGCAACAGATTCAGATCAACACAGTAAATGCTCCAGCTGTGTTGGGAGGTGGGAAAGAATGTGTTTCCAATCCTCCCTTATTTCAAAAACTAATTGTATCAGGTTTACCAGATTAGCTGTGGGAATGCAACATATGCCGGTCAACACAGTAAATGCTCAAGTTTTGTTGGGAGGTTGGAGCGGACGTGTTTCCAATCCTTCCTTATTTCAAAAATTAACTTTATTAGTTTTACCATATTAGTTGTCGGAATGCAACAGATTCTGATCAACACAGTAAATGCTCCAGTTGTGTTAGGAGGTGGGAAAGAACGTGTTTCCAATCCTCCCTTATTTCAAAAACTAACTGTATCAGTTTTACCATATTAGCTGTGGGAATGCAACATATGCCGATCAACACAGTAAATGCTCAAGTTTTGTTGGGAGGTTGGAGCGGACGTGTTTCCAATCCTTCCTTATTTCAAAAATTAACTTTATTAGTTTTACCATATTAGCTGTCGGAATGCAACTCCAGTTTTATTGGGAGGTGGGAAAGGACGTGTTTCCAATCCTTCCTTATTTCAAAAATTAACTTGACTAGTTTTACCATATTAGCTGTCGGAATGAAACTCTAGTTTTGTTGGGAAGTTGGAAAGGACGTGCTTCCAATCCTCCCTTATTTCAAAAACTAACTTTATCAGTTTTACCATTTTAGCTGTTGGAATGCAACAGATTCCGATCAACACAGTGAATACTCCAGTTTTGTTGGGAGGTGGGAAAGGGCATGTTTCAAATCCTCCCTTATTTCAACATTTAACTTTATTAGTTTTACCTTATTAACTTTCGGAATGCAACATATTCCGATCAACACGGTGAATACTCCAAATTTTGTTAGGAGGTTGAAGCGAACGTGTTTCCTATCTTCCCTTATTTCAAAAACTAACTTTATCAGTTATACCATATTAGATGTTGGAATGCAACAGATTCCGATCAACACAGTGAATACTCCGTTTTGTTGGGAGGTGGGAAAGGACGTGTTTCCAATCCTCCCTTATTTCAAAAATTAACTTGATTAGTTTTACCATATTAACTTTCGGAATGCAACATATTCCGATAAACACGGTGAATGCTCCAAATTTTGTTAGGAGGTTGAACCGAACGTGTTTCCTATCTTCCCTTATTTCAAAAACTAACTTTATCAGTTCTACGATATTAGATGTTGGAATGCAACAGATTCCGATCAACGCAGTGAATTCTCCAGTTTTGTTGGGAGGTGGGAAAGGACGTGTTTCCAATCCTTCCTTATTTCAAAAATTAATGTTATTAGTTTTACCATATTAGCTGTCGAAATGCAACTCCAGTTTTGTTGGGAGGTGCGAAAGGACGTTTTTCCAATCCTTCCTTATTTCAAAAATTAACTTTATTAGTTTTACCATATTAACTTTCGGAATGCAACATATTCCGATAAACACGGTGAATGCTCCAAATTTTGTTAGGAGGTTGAAGCGAACGTGTTTCCTATCTTCCCTTATTTCAAAAACTAACTTTATCAGTTCTACCATATTAGCTGTCGGAATGCAACAGATTCTGATCAACACAGTAAATGCTCAAGTTTTGTTGGGAGGTTGGAGCGGACGTGTTTCCAATCCTTCCTTATTTCAAAAATTAATGTTATTAGTTTTACCATATTAGCTGTCGAAATGCAACTCCAGTTTTGTTGGGAGGTGCGAAAGGACGTGTTTCCAATCCATCCTTATTTCAAAAATTAACTTTATTAGTTTTACCATATTAACTTTCGGAATGCAACATATTCCGATAAACACGGTAAATGCTCCAAATTTTGTTAGGAGGTTGAAGCGAACGTGTTTCCTATGTTCCCTTATTTAAAAAATTAACTTTATTAGTTTTACCATATTAGCTGTCGGAATGCAACAGATTCTGATCAACACAGTAAATGCTCCAGCTGTGTTGGGAGGTGGGAAAGAATGTGTTTCCAATCCTCCCTTATTTCAAAAACTAACTGTATCAGTTTTACCATATTAGCTGTGGGAATGCAACATATGCCGATCAACACAGTAAATGCTCAAGTTTTGTTGGGAGGTTGGAGCGGACGTGTTTCCAATCCTTCCTTATTTCAAAAATTAACTTTATTAGTTTTACCATATTAGTTCAACACAGTGAATTCTCCAGTTTTGTTGGGAGGTGGGAAAGGACGTGTTTCCAATCCTTCCTTATTTCAAAAATTAACTTTATTAGTTTTACCATATTAGTTCTCGAAATGCACCAGATTCCGATCAACACAGTAAATGCTCCAGCTGTGTTGAGAGGTGCGAAAGGACGTTTTTCCAATCCTTCCTTATTTCAAAAATTAACTTTATTAGTTTTACCATATTAACTTTCGGAATGCAACATATTCCGATAAACACGGTGAATGCTCCAAATTTTGTTAGGAGGTTGAAGCGAACGTGTTTTCTATCTTCCCTTATTTAAAAAATTAACTTTATTAGTTTTACCATATTAGCTGTCGGAATGCAACAGATTCTGATCAACACAGTAAATGCTCCAGCTGTGTTGGGAGGTGGGAAAGAATGTGTTTCCAATCCTTCCTTATTTCAAAAATTAATGTTATTAGTTTTACCATATTAGCTTTCGAAATGCGACTCCAGTTTTGTTGGGAGGTGCGAAAGGACGTGTTTCCAATCCTTCCTTATTTCAAAAATTAACTTTATTAGTTTTACTATATTAACTTTCGGAATGCAACATATTCCGATAAACACGATGAATGCTCCAAATTTTGTTAGGAGGTTGAAGCGAACGTGTTTCCTATCTTCCCTTATTTAAAAAATTAACTTTATTAGTTTTACCATATTAGCTGTCGGAATGCAACAGATTCTGATCAACACAGTAAATGCTCCAGCTGTGTTGGGAGGTGGGAAAGAATGTGTTTCCAATCCTCCCTTATTTCAAAAACTAACTGTATCAGTTTTACCATATTAGCTGTGGGAATGCAACATATGCCGATCAACACAGTAAATGCTCAAGTTTTGTTGGGAGGTTGGAGCGGACGTGTTTCCAATCCTTCCTTATTTCAAAAATTAACTTTATTAGTTTTACCATATTAGCTGTCGGAATGCAACTCCAGTTTTATTGGGAGGTGGGAAAGGACGTGTTTCCAATCCTTCCTTATTTCAAAAATTAACTTTATTAGTTTTACCATATTAGCTGTCGGAATGAAACTCTAGTTTTGTTGGGAAGTTGGAAAGGGCGTGCTTCCAATCCTCCCTTATTTCAAAAACTAACTGTATCAGTTTTACCATATTAGCTGTTGGAATGCAACAGATTCCGATCAACACAGTGAATACTCCAGTTTTGTTGGGAGGTGGGAAAGGGCGTGTTTCAAATCCTCCCTTATTTCAACATTTAACTTTATTAGTTTTACCTTATTAACTTTCGGAATGCAACATATTCCGATCAACACGGTGAATACTCCAAATTTTGTTAGGAGGTTGAAGCGAACGTGTTTCCTATCTTCCCTTATTTCAAAAACTAACTTTATCAGTTCTACCATATTAGATGTTGGAATGCAACAGATTCCGATCAACACAGTGAATACTCCGTTTTGTTGGGAGGTGGGAAAGGACGTGTTTCCAATCCTCCCTTATTTCAAAAATTAACTTTATTAGTTTTACCATATTAACTTTCGGAATGCAACATATTCCGATAAACACGGTGAATGCTCCAAATTTTGTTAGGAGGTTGAAGCGAACGTGTTTCCTATCTTCCCTTATTTAAAAAATTAACTTTATTAGTTTTACCATATTAGCTGTCGGAATGCAACAGATTCTGATCAACGCAGTAAATGCTCCAGCTGTGTTGGGAGGTGGGAGAGAACGTGTTTCCTATCCTCCCTTATTGCAAAAACTAAGTGTATCAGGTTTACCAGATTAGCTGTGGGAATGCAACATATGCCGATCAACACAGTAAATGCTCAAGTTTTGTTGGGAGGTTGGAGCGGACGTGTTTCCAATCCTTCCTTATTTCAAAAATTAATGTTATTAGTTTTACCATATTAGCTGTCGGAATGCAACAGATTCTGATCAACGCAGTAAATGCTCCAGCTGTGTTAGGAGGTGGGAAAGAACGTGTTTCCAATCCTCCCTTATTTCAAAAACTAACTGTATCAGTTTTACCATATTAGCTGTGGGAATGCAACATATGCCGATCAACACTGTAAATGCTCAAGTTTTGTTGGGAGGTTGGAGCGGACGTGTTTCCAATCCTTCCTTATTTCAAAAATTAACTTTATTAGTTTTACCATATTAGCTGTCGGAATGCAACTCCAGTTTTATTGGGAGGTGGGAAAGGACGTGTTTCCAATCCTTCCTTATTTCAAAAATTAACTTTATTAGTTTTACCATATTAGCTGTCGGAATGCAACTCCAGTTTTATTGGGAGGTGGGAAAGGACGTGTTTCCAATCCTTCCTTATTTCAAAAATTAACTTGACTAGTTTTACCATATTAGCTGTCGGAATGAAACTCTAGTTTTGTTGGGAAGTTGGAAAGGACGTGCTTCCAATCCTCCCTTATTTCAAAAACTAACTTTATCAGTTTTACCATATTAGCTGTTGGAATGCAACAGATTCCGATCAACACAGTGAATACTCCAGTTTTGTTGGGAGGTGGGAAAGGGCATGTTTCAAATCCTCCCTTATTTCAACATTTAACTTTATTAGTTTTACCTTATTAACTTTCGGAATGCAACATATTCCGATCAACACGGTGAATACTCCAAATTTTGTTAGGAGGTTGAAGCGAACGTGTTTCCTATCTTCCCTTATTTCAAAAACTAACTTTATCAGTTTTACCATATTAGCTGTTGGAATGCAACAGATTCCGATCAACACAGTGAATACTCCAGTTTTGTTGGGAGGTGGGAAAGGGCATGTTTCAAATCCTCCCTTATTTCAAAAATTAACTTGATTAGTTTTACCATATTAACTTTCGGAATGCAACATATTCCGATAAACACGGTGAATGCTCCAAATTTTGTTAGGAGGTTGAACCGAACGTGTTTCCTATCTTCCCTTATTTCAAAAACTAACTTTATCAGTTCTACGATATTAGATGTTGGAATGCAACAGATTCCGATCAACGCAGTGAATTCTCCAGTTTTGTTGGGAGGTGGGAAAGGACGTGTTTCCAATCCTTCCTTATTTCAAAAATTAATGTTATTAGTTTTACCATATTAGCTGTCGAAATGCAACTCCAGTTTTGTTGGGAGGTGCGAAAGGACGTGTTTCCAATCCTTCCTTATTTGTGAATGCTCCAAATTTTGTTAGGAGGTTGAAGCGAACGTGTTTCCTATCTTCCCTTATTTCAAAAACTAACTTTATCAGTTCTACCATATTAGCTGTCGGAATGCAACAGATTCTGATCAACACAGTAAATGCTCAAGTTTTGTTGGGAGGTTGGAGCGGACGTGTTTCCAATCCTTCCTTATTTCAAAAATTAATGTTATTAGTTTTACCATATTAGCTGTCGAAATGCAACTCCAGTTTTGTTGGGAGGTGCGAAAGGACGTGTTTCCAATCAATCCTTATTTCAAAAATTAACTTTATTAGTTTTACCATATTAACTTTCGGAATGCAACATATTCCGATAAACACGGTGAATGCTCCAAATTTTGTTAGGAGGTTGAAGCGAACGTGTTTCCTATGTTCCCTTATTTAAAAAATTAACTTTATTAGTTTTACCATATTAGCTGTCGGAATGCAACAGATTCTCATCAACACAGTAAATGCTCCAGCTGTGTTGGGAGGTGGGAAAGAATGTGTTTCCAATCCTCCCTTATTTCAAAAACTAACTGTATCAGTTTTACCATATTAGCTGTGGGAATGCAACATATGCCGATCAACACAGTAAATGCTCAAGTTTTGTTGGAAGGTTGGAGCGGACGTGTTTCCAATCCTTCCTTATTTCAAAAATTAACTTTATTAGTTTTACCATATTAGTTCAACACAGTGAATTCTCCAGTTTTGTTGGGAGGTGGGAAAGGACGTGTTTCCAATCCTTCCTTATTTCAAAAATTAACTTTATTAGTTTTACCATATTAGTTCTCGAAATGCACCAGATTCCGATCAACACAGTAAATGCTCCAGCTGTGTTGAGAGGTGCGCAAGGACGTTTTTCCAATCCTTCCTTATTTCAAAAATTAACTTTATTAGTTTTACCATATTAACTTTCGGAATGCAACATATTCCGATAAACACGGTGAATGCTCCAAATTTTGTTAGGAGGTTGAAGCGAACGTGTTTTCTATCTTCCCTTATTTAAAAAATTAACTTTATTAGTTTTACCATATTAGCTGTCGGAATGCAACAGATTCTGATCAACACAGTAAATGCTCCAGCTGTGTTGGGAGGTGGGAAAGAATGTGTTTCCAATCCTTCCTTATTTCAAAAATTAATGTTATTAGTTTTACCATATTAGCTTTCGAAATGCGACTCCAGTTTTGTTGGGAGGTGCGAAAGGACGTGTTTCCAATCCTTCCTTATTTCAAAAATTAACTTTATTAGTTTTACTATATTAACTTTCGGAATGCAACATATTCCGATAAACACGGTGAATGCTCCAAATTTTGTTAGGAGGTTGAAGCGAACGTGTTTCCTATCTTCCCTTATTTAAAAAATTAACTTTATTAGTTTTACCATATTAGCTGTCGGAATGCAACTCCAGTTTTATTGGGAGGTGGGAAAGGACGTGTTTCCAATCCTTCCTTATTTCAAAAATTAACTTTATTAGTTTTACCATATTAGCTGTCAGAATGAAACTCCAGTTTTGTTGGGAGGTGCGAAAGGACGTGTTTCCAATCCTTCCTTATTTCAAAAATTAACTTTATTAGTTTTACCATATTAACTTTCGGAATGCAACATATTCCGATAAACACGGTGAATGCTCCAAATTTTGTTAGGAGGTTGAAGCGAACGTGTTTCCTATCTTCCCTTATTTCAAAAACTAACTTTATCAGTTCTACCATATTAGCTGTCGGAATGCAACAGATTCTGATCAACACAGTAAATGCTCAAGTTTTGTTGGGAGGTTGGAGCGGACGTGTTTCCAATCCTTCCTTATTTCAAAAATTAATGTTATTAGTTTTACCATATTAGCTGTCGAAATGCAACTCCAGTTTTGTTGGGAGGTGCGAAAGGACGTGTTTCCAATCAATCCTTATTTCAAAAATTAACTTTATTAGTTTTACCATATTAACTTTCGGAATGCAACATATTCCGATAAACACGGTGAATGCTCCAAATTTTGTTAGGAGGTTGAAGCGAACGTGTTTCCTATGTTCCCTTATTTAAAAAATTAACTTTATTAGTTTTACCATATTAGCTGTCGGAATGCAACAGATTCTCATCAACACAGTAAATGCTCCAGCTGTGTTGGGAGGTGGGAAAGAATGTGTTTCCAATCCTCCCTTATTTCAAAAACTAACTGTATCAGTTTTACCATATTAGCTGTGGGAATGCAACATATGCCGATCAACACAGTAAATGCTCAAGTTTTGTTGGAAGGTTGGAGCGGACGTGTTTCCAATCCTTCCTTATTTCAAAAATTAACTTTATTAGTTTTACCATATTAGTTCAACACAGTGAATTCTCCAGTTTTGTTGGGAGGTGGGAAAGGACGTGTTTCCAATCCTTCCTTATTTCAAAAATTAACTTTATTAGTTTTACCATATTAGTTCTCGAAATGCACCAGATTCCGATCAACACAGTAAATGCTCCAGCTGTGTTGAGAGGTGCGCAAGGACGTTTTTCCAATCCTTCCTTATTTCAAAAATTAACTTTATTAGTTTTACCATATTAACTTTCGGAATGCAACATATTCCGATAAACACGGTGAATGCTCCAAATTTTGTTAGGAGGTTGAAGCGAACGTGTTTTCTATCTTCCCTTATTTAAAAAATTAACTTTATTAGTTTTACCATATTAGCTGTCGGAATGCAACAGATTCTGATCAACACAGTAAATGCTCCAGCTGTGTTGGGAGGTGGGAAAGAATGTGTTTCCAATCCTTCCTTATTTCAAAAATTAATGTTATTAGTTTTACCATATTAGCTTTCGAAATGCGACTCCAGTTTTGTTGGGAGGTGCGAAAGGACGTGTTTCCAATCCTTCCTTATTTCAAAAATTAACTTTATTAGTTTTACTATATTAACTTTCGGAATGCAACATATTCCGATAAACACGGTGAATGCTCCAAATTTTGTTAGGAGGTTGAAGCGAACGTGTTTCCTATCTTCCCTTATTTAAAAAATTAACTTTATTAGTTTTACCATATTAGCTGTCGGAATGCAACAGATTCTAATCAACACAGTAAATGCTCCAGCTGTGTTGGGAGGTGGGAAAGAACGTGTTTCCTATCCTCCCTTATTGCAAAAACTAAGTGTATCAGGTTTACCAGATTAGCTGTGGGAATGCAACATATGCCGATCAACACAGTAAATGCTCAAGTTTTGTTGGGAGGTTGGAGCGGACGTGTTTCCAATCCTTCCTTATTTCAAAAATTAATGTTATTAGTTTTACCATATTAGCTGTCGAAATGCAACTCCAGTTTTGTTGGGAGGTGCGAAAGGACGTGTTTCCAATCCTTCCTTATTTCAAAAATTAACTTTATTAGTTTTACCATATTAACTTTCGGAATGCAACATATTCCGATAAACACGGTGAATGCTCCAAATTTTGTTAGGAGGTTGGAGCGGACGTGTTTCCAATCCTTCCTTATTTCAAAAATTAACTTTATTAGTTTTACCATATTAGCTGTCGGAATGCAACTCCAGTTTTATTGGGAGGTGGGAAAGGACGTGTTTCCAATCCTTCCTTATTTCAAAAATTAACTTTATTAGTTTTACCATATTAGCTGTCAGAATGAAACTCCAGTTTTGTTGGGAGGTGCGAAAGGACGTGTTTCCAATCCTTCCTTATTTCAAAAATTAACTTTATTAGTTTTACCATATTAACTTTCGGAATGCAACATATTCCGATAAACACGGTGAATGCTCCAAATTTTGTTAGGAGGTTGAAGCGAACGTGTTTCCTATCTTCCCTTATTTCAAAAACTAACTTTATCAGTTTTACCATATTAGCTGTTGGAATGCAACAGATTCCGATCAACACAGTGAATACTCGAGTTTTGTTGGGAGGTGGGAAAGGGCGTGTTTCAAATCCTCCCTTATTTCAACATTTAACTTTATTAGTTTTACCTTATTAACTTTCGGAATGCAACATATTCCGATCAACACGGTGAATACTCCAAATTTTGTTAGGAGGTTGAAGCGAACGTGTTTCCTATCTTCCCTTATTTCAAAAACTAACTTTATCAGTTCTACCATATTAGATGTTGGAATGCAACAGATTCCGATCAACACAGTGAATACTCCGTTTTGTTGGGAGGTGGGAAAGGACGTGTTTCCAATCCTCCCTTATTTCAAAAATTAACTTTGTTAGTTTTACCATATTAACTTTCGGAATGCAACATATTCCGATAAACACGGTGAATGCTCCAAATTTTGTTAGGAGGTTGGAGCGGACGTGTTTCCAATCCTTCCTTATTTCAAAAATTAACTTTATTAGTTTTACCATATTAGCTGTCGGAATGCAACTCCAGTTTTATTGGGAGGTGGGAAAGGACGTGTTTCCAATCCTTCCTTATTTCAAAAATTAACTTTATTAGTTTTACCATATTAGCTGTCGGAATGAAACTCTAGTTTTGTTGGGAAGTTGGAAAGGGCGTGCTTCCAATCCTCCCTTATTTCAAAAACTAACTTTATCAGTTTTACCATATTAGCTGTTGGAATGCAACAGATTCCGATCAACACAGTGAATACTCCAGTTTTGTTGGGAGGTGGGAAAGGGCGTGTTTCAAATCCTCCCTTATTTCAACATTTAACTTTATTAGTTTTACCTTATTAACTTTCGGAATGCAACATATTCCGATCAACACGGTGAATACTCCAAATTTTGTTAGTAGGTTGGAGCGGACGTGTTTCCAATCCTTCCTTATTTCAAAAATTAACTTTATTAGTTTTACCATATTAGCTGTCGGAATGCAACTCCAGTTTTATTGGGAGGTGGGAAAGGACGTGTTTCCAATCCTTCCTTATTTCAAAAATTAACTTTATTAGTTTTACCATATTAGCTGTCGGAATGCAACTCCAGTTTTATTGGGAGGTGGGAAAGGACGTGTTTCCAATCCTTCCTTATTTCAAAAATTAACTTTATTAGTTTTACCATATTAGCTGTCGAAATGCAACTCCAGTTTTGTTGGGAGGTGCGAAAGGACGTGTTTCCAATCCTTCCTTATTTCAAAAATTAACTTTATTAGTTTTACCATATTAACTTTCGGAATGCAACATATTCCGATAAACACGGTGAATGCTCCAAATTTTGTTAGGAGGTTGAAGCTAACGTGTTTCCTATCTTCCCTTATTTCAAAAACTAACTTTATCAGTTTTACCATATTAGCTGTTGGAATGCAACAGATTCCGATCAACACAGTAAATACTCCAGTTTTGTTGGGAGGTGGGAAAGGGCGTGTTTCAAATCCTCCCTTATTTCAACATTTAACTTTATTAGTTTTACCTTATTAACTTTCGGAATGCAACATATTCCGATCAACACGGTGAATACTCCAAATTTTGTTAGGAGGTTGAAGCGAACGTGTTTCCTATCTTCCCTTATTTCAAAAACTAACTTTATCAGTTCTACCATATTAGATGTTGGAATGCAACAGATTCCGATCAACACAGTGAATACTCCGTTTTGTTGGGAGGTGGGAAAGGACGTGATTCCAATCCTCCCTTATTTCAAAAATTAACTTTATTAGTTTTACCATATTAACTTTCGGAATGCAACATATTCCGATAAACACGGTGAATGCTCCAAATTTTATTAGGAGGTTGGAGCGGACGTGTTTCCAATCCTTCCTTATTTCAAAAATTAACTTTATTAGTTTTACCATATTAGCTGTCGGAATGCAACTCCAGTTTTATTGGGAGGTGGGAAAGGACGTGTTTCCAATCCTTCCTTATTTCAAAAATTAACTTTATTAGTTTTACCATATTAGCTGTCGGAATGAAACTCTAGTTTTGTTGGGAAGTTGGAAAGGGCGTGCTTCCAATCCTCCCTTATTTCAAAAACTAACTTTATCAGTTTTACCATATTAGCTTGAAGCGAACGTGTTTCCTATCTTCCCTTATTTAAAAAATTAACTTTATTAGTTTTACCATATTAGCTGTCGGAATGCAACAGATTCTGATCAACACAGTAAATGCTCCAGCTGCGTAGGGAGGTGGGAAAGAATGTGTTTCCTATCCTCCCTTATTTCAAAAACTAACTGTATCAGTTTTACCATATTAGCTGTGGGAATGCAACATATGACGATCAACACAGTAAATGCTCAAGTGTTGTTGGGAGGTTGGAGCGGACGTGTTTCCAATCCTTCCTTATTTCAAAAATTAACTTTATTAGTTTTACCATATTAGTTGTCGGAATGCAACAGATTCTGATCAACACAGTAAATGCTCCAGCTGTGTTGGGAGGTGGGAAAGAACGTGTTTCCAATCCTCCCTTATTTCAAAAACTAACTGTATCAGTTTTACCATATTAGCTGTGGGAATGCAACATATGCCGATCAACACAGTAAATGCTCAAGTTTTGTTGGGAGGTTGGAGCGGACGTGTTTCCAATCCTTCCTTATTTCAAAAATTAACTTTATTAGTTTTACCATATGAGCTGTCGGAATGCAACTCCAGTTTTGTTGGGAAGTTGAAAAGGACGTGTTTTCTATCTTCACTTATTTCTAAAATTACTTTAATAGTTTTACCATATTAGCTGTCGGAATGAAACATATTCCGATCAACACAGTAAATGCTCCAACTGAGTTGGGAGGTGGGAAAGAACGTGTTTCCAATCCTCCCTTATTTCAAAAACTAACTGTGTCAGTTTTACCATATTAGCTGTGGGAATGCAACATATGCCGATCAACACAGTAAATGCTCAAGTTTTGTTGGGAGGTTGGAGCGGACGTGTTTCCAATCCTTCCTTATTTCAAAAATTAACTTTATTAGTTTTACCATATGAGCTGTCGGAATGCAACTCCAGTTTTGTTGGGAAGTTGAAAAGGACGTGTTTTCTATCTTCACTTATTTCTAAAATTACTTTAATAGTTTTACCATATTAGCTGTCGGAATGAAACATATTCCGATCAACACAGTAAATGCTCCAACTGAGTTGGGAGGTGGGAAAGAACGTGTTTCCAATCCTCCCTTATTTCAAAAACTAACTGTGTCAGTTTTACCATATTAGCTGTGGGAATGCAACATATGCCGATCAACACAGTAAATGCTCAAGTTTTGTTGGGAGGTTGGAGCGGACGTGTTTCCAATCCTTCCTTATTTCAAAAATTAACTTTATTAGTTCAACACAGTGAATTCTCCAGTTTTGTTGGGAGGTGGGAAAGGACGTGTTTCCAATCCTTCCTTATTTCAAAAATTAATGTTATTAGTTTTACAATATTAGCTGTCGAAATGCAACTCCAGTTTTGTTGGGAGGTTTGAAAGGACGTTTTTCCAATCCTTCCTTATTTCAAAAATTAACTTTATTAGTTTTACCATATTAACTTTCGGAATGCAACATATTCCGATAAACACGGTGAATGCTCCAAATTTTGTTAGGAGGTTGAAGCGAACGTGTTTCCTATCTTCCCTTATTCCAAAAACTAACTTTATCAGTTCTACCATATTAGCTGTCGGAATGCAACAGATTCAGATCAACACAGTAAATGCTCCAGCTGTGTTGGGAGGTGGGAAAGAATGTGTTTCCAATCCTCCCTTATTTCAAAAACTAATTGTATCAGGTTTACCAGATTAGCTGTGGGAATGCAACATATGCCGGTCAACACAGTAAATGCTCAAGTTTTGTTGGGAGGTTGGAGCGGACGTGTTTCCAATCCTTCCTTATTTCAAAAATTAACTTTATTAGTTTTACCATATTAGTTGTCGGAATGCAACAGATTCTGATCAACACAGTAAATGCTCCAGTTGTGTTAGGAGGTGGGAAAGAACGTGTTTCCAATCCTCCCTTATTTCAAAAACTAACTGTATCAGTTTTACCATATTAGCTGTGGGAATGCAACATATGCCGATCAACACAGTAAATGCTCAAGTTTTGTTGGGAGGTTGGAGCGGACGTGTTTCCAATCCTTCCTTATTTCAAAAATTAACTTTATTAGTTTTACCATATTAGCTGTCGGAATGCAACTCCAGTTTTATTGGGAGGTGGGAAAGGACGTGTTTCCAATCCTTCCTTATTTCAAAAATTAACTTGACTAGTTTTACCATATTAGCTGTCGGAATGAAACTCTAGTTTTGTTGGGAAGTTGGAAAGGACGTGCTTCCAATCCTCCCTTATTTCAAAAACTAACTTTATCAGTTTTACCATTTTAGCTGTTGGAATGCAACAGATTCCGATCAACACAGTGAATACTCCAGTTTTGTTGGGAGGTGGGAAAGGGCATGTTTCAAATCCTCCCTTATTTCAACATTTAACTTTATTAGTTTTACCTTATTAACTTTCGGAATGCAACATATTCCGATCAACACGGTGAATACTCCAAATTTTGTTAGGAGGTTGAAGCGAACGTGTTTCCTATCTTCCCTTATTTCAAAAACTAACTTTATCAGTTATACCATATTAGATGTTGGAATGCAACAGATTCCGATCAACACAGTGAATACTCCGTTTTGTTGGGAGGTGGGAAAGGACGTGTTTCCAATCCTCCCTTATTTCAAAAATTAACTTGATTAGTTTTACCATATTAACTTTCGGAATGCAACATATTCCGATAAACACGGTGAATGCTCCAAATTTTGTTAGGAGGTTGAACCGAACGTGTTTCCTATCTTCCCTTATTTCAAAAACTAACTTTATCAGTTCTACGATATTAGATGTTGGAATGCAACAGATTCCGATCAACGCAGTGAATTCTCCAGTTTTGTTGGGAGGTGGGAAAGGACGTGTTTCCAATCCTTCCTTATTTCAAAAATTAATGTTATTAGTTTTACCATATTAGCTGTCGAAATGCAACTCCAGTTTTGTTGGGAGGTGCGAAAGGACGTGTTTCCAATCCTTCCTTATTTCAAAAATTAACTTTATTAGTTTTACCATATTAACTTTCGGAATGCAACATATTCCGATAAACACGGTGAATGCTCCAAATTTTGTTACGAGGTTGAAGCGAACGTGTTTCCTATCTTCCCTTATTTCAAAAACTAACTTTATCAGTTCTACCATATTAGCTGTCGGAATGCAACAGATTCTGATCAACACAGTAAATGCTCAAGTTTTGTTGGGAGGTTGGAGCGGACGTGTTTCCAATCCTTCCTTATTTCAAAAATTAATGTTATTAGTTTTACCATATTAGCTGTCGAAATGCAACTCCAGTTTTGTTGGGAGGTGCGAAAGGACGTGTTTCCAATCCATCCTTATTTCAAAAATTAACTTTATTAGTTTTACCATATTAACTTTCGGAATGCAACATATTCCGATAAACACGGTAAATGCTCCAAATTTTGTTAGGAGGTTGAAGCGAACGTGTTTCCTATGTTCCCTTATTTAAAAAATTAACTTTATTAGTTTTACCATATTAGCTGTCGGAATGCAACAGATTCTGATCAACACAGTAAATGCTCCAGCTGTGTTGGGAGGTGGGAAAGAATGTGTTTCCAATCCTCCCTTATTTCAAAAACTAACTGTATCAGTTTTACCATATTAGCTGTGGGAATGCAACATATGCCGATCAACACAGTAAATGCTCAAGTTTTGTTGGGAGGTTGGAGCGGACGTGTTTCCAATCCTTCCTTATTTCAAAAATTAACTTTATTAGTTTTACCATATTAGTTCAACACAGTGAATTCTCCAGTTTTGTTGGGAGGTGGGAAAGGACGTGTTTCCAATCCTTCCTTATTTCAAAAATTAACTTTATTAGTTTTACCATATTAGTTCTCGAAATGCACCAGATTCCGATCAACACAGTAAATGCTCCAGCTGTGTTGAGAGGTGCGAAAGGACGTTTTTCCAATCCTTCCTTATTTCAAAAATTAACTTTATTAGTTTTACCATATTAACTTTCGGAATGCAACATATTCCGATAAACACGGTGAATGCTCCAAATTTTGTTAGGAGGTTGAAGCGAACGTGTTTTCTATCTTCCCTTATTTAAAAAATTAACTTTATTAGTTTTACCATATTAGCTGTCGGAATGCAACAGATTCTGATCAACACAGTAAATGCTCCAGCTGTGTTGGGAGGTGGGAAAGAATGTGTTTCCAATCCTTCCTTATTTCAAAAATTAATGTTATTAGTTTTACCATATTAGCTTTCGAAATGCGACTCCAGTTTTGTTGGGAGGTGCGAAAGGACGTGTTTCCAATCCTTCCTTATTTCAAAAATTAACTTTATTAGTTTTACTATATTAACTTTCGGAATGCAACATATTCCGATAAACACGATGAATGCTCCAAATTTTGTTAGGAGGTTGAAGCGAACGTGTTTCCTATCTTCCCTTATTTAAAAAATTAACTTTATTAGTTTTACCATATTAGCTGTCGGAATGCAACAGATTCTGATCAACACAGTAAATGCTCCAGCTGTGTTGGGAGGTGGGAAAGAATGTGTTTCCAATCCTCCCTTATTTCAAAAACTAACTGTATCAGTTTTACCATATTAGCTGTGGGAATGCAACATATGCCGATCAACACAGTAAATGCTCAAGTTTTGTTGGGAGGTTGGAGCGGACGTGTTTCCAATCCTTCCTTATTTCAAAAATTAACTTTATTAGTTTTACCATATTAGCTGTCGGAATGCAACTCCAGTTTTATTGGGAGGTGGGAAAGGACGTGTTTCCAATCCTTCCTTATTTCAAAAATTAACTTTATTAGTTTTACCATATTAGCTGTCGGAATGAAACTCTAGTTTTGTTGGGAAGTTGGAAAGGGCGTGCTTCCAATCCTCCCTTATTTCAAAAACTAACTTTATCAGTTTTACCATATTAGCTGTTGGAATGCAACAGATTCCGATCAACACAGTGAATACTCCAGTTTTGTTGGGAGGTGGGAAAGGGCGTGTTTCAAATCCTCCCTTATTTCAACATTTAACTTTATTAGTTTTACCTTATTAACTTTCGGAATGCAACATATTCCGATCAACACGGTGAATACTCCAAATTTTGTTAGGAGGTTGAAGCGAACGTGTTTGCTATCTTCCCTTATTTCAAAAACTAACTTTATCAGTTCTACCATATTAGATGTTGGAATGCAACAGATTCCGATCAACACAGTGAATACTCCGTTTTGTTGGGAGGTGGGAAAGGACGTGTTTCCAATCCTCCCTTATTTCAAAAATTAACTTTATTAGTTTTACCATATTAACTTTCGGAATGCAACATATTCCGATAAACACGGTGAATGCTCCAAATTTTGTTAGGAGGTTGAAGCGAACGTGTTTCCTATCTTCCCTTATTTAAAAAATTAACTTTATTAGTTTTACCATATTAGCTGTCGGAATGCAACAGATTCTGATCAACGCAGTAAATGCTCCAGCTGTGTTGGGAGGTGGGAGAGAACGTGTTTCCTATCCTCCCTTATTGCAAAAACTAAGTGTATCAGGTTTACCAGATTAGCTGTGGGAATGCAACATATGCCGATCAACACAGTAAATGCTCAAGTTTTGTTGGGAGGTTGGAGCGGACGTGTTTCCAATCCTTCCTTATTTCAAAAATTAATGTTATTAGTTTTACCATATTAGCTGTCGGAATGCAACAGATTCTGATCAACGCAGTAAATGCTCCAGCTGTGTTAGGAGGTGGGAAAGAACGTGTTTCCAATCCTCCCTTATTTCAAAAACTAAGTGTATCAGTTTTACCATATTAGCTGTGGGAATGCAACATATGCCGATCAACACTGTAAATGCTCAAGTTTTGTTGGGAGGTTGGAGCGGACGTGTTTCCAATCCTTCCTTATTTCAAAAATTAACTTTATTAGTTTTACCATATTAGCTGTCGGAATGCAACTCCAGTTTTATTGGGAGGTGGGAAAGGACGTGTTTCCAATCCTTCCTTATTTCAAAAATTAACTTTATTAGTTTTACCATATTAGCTGTCGGAATGCAACTCCAGTTTTATTGGGAGGTGGGAAAGGACGTGTTTCCAATCCTTCCTTATTTCAAAAATTAACTTGACTAGTTTTACCATATTAGCTGTCGGAATGAAACTCTAGTTTTGTTGGGAAGTTGGAAAGGACGTGCTTCCAATCCTCCCTTATTTCAAAAACTAACTTTATCAGTTTTACCATATTAGCTGTTGGAATGCAACAGATTCCGATCAACACAGTGAATACTCCAGTTTTGTTGGGAGGTGGGAAAGGGCATGTTTCAAATCCTCCCTTATTTCAACATTTAACTTTATTAGTTTTACCTTATTAACTTTCGGAATGCAACATATTCCGATCAACACGGTGAATACTCCAAATTTTGTTAGGAGGTTGAAGCGAACGTGTTTCCTATCTTCCCTTATTTCAAAAACTAACTTTATCAGTTTTACCATATTAGCTGTTGGAATGCAACAGATTCCGATCAACACAGTGAATACTCCAGTTTTGTTGGGAGGTGGGAAAGGGCATGTTTCAAATCCTCCCTTATTTCAAAAATTAACTTGATTAGTTTTACCATATTAACTTTCGGAATGCAACATATTCCGATAAACACGGTGAATGCTCCAAATTTTGTTAGGAGGTTGAACCGAACGTGTTTCCTATCTTCCCTTATTTCAAAAACTAACTTTATCAGTTCTACGATATTAGATGTTGGAATGCAACAGATTCCGATCAACGCAGTGAATTCTCCAGTTTTGTTGGGAGGTGGGAAAGGACGTGTTTCCAATCCTTCCTTATTTCAAAAATTAATGTTATTAGTTTTACCATATTAGCTGTCGAAATGCAACTCCAGTTTTGTTGGGAGGTGCGAAAGGACGTGTTTCCAATCCTTCCTTATTTGTGAATGCTCCAAATTTTGTTAGGAGGTTGAAGCGAACGTGTTTCCTATCTTCCCTTATTTCAAAAACTAACTTTATCAGTTCTACCATATTAGCTGTCGGAATGCAACAGATTCTGATCAACACAGTAAATGCTCAAGTTTTGTTGGGAGGTTGGAGCGGACGTGTTTCCAATCCTTCCTTATTTCAAAAATTAATGTTATTAGTTTTACCATATTAGCTGTCGAAATGCAACTCCAGTTTTGTTGGGAGGTGCGAAAGGACGTGTTTCCAATCAATCCTTATTTCAAAAATTAACTTTATTAGTTTTACCATATTAACTTTCGGAATGCAACATATTCCGATAAACACGGTGAATGCTCCAAATTTTGTTAGGAGGTTGAAGCGAACGTGTTTCCTATGTTCCCTTATTTAAAAAATTAACTTTATTAGTTTTACCATATTAGCTGTCGGAATGCAACAGATTCTCATCAACACAGTAAATGCTCCAGCTGTGTTGGGAGGTGGGAAAGAATGTGTTTCCAATCCTCCCTTATTTCAAAAACTAACTGTATCAGTTTTACCATATTAGCTGTGGGAATGCAACATATGCCGATCAACACAGTAAATGCTCAAGTTTTGTTGGAAGGTTGGAGCGGACGTGTTTCCAATCCTTCCTTATTTCAAAAATTAACTTTATTAGTTTTACCATATTAGTTCAACACAGTGAATTCTCCAGTTTTGTTGGGAGGTGGGAAAGGACGTGTTTCCAATCCTTCCTTATTTCAAAAATTAACTTTATTAGTTTTACCATATTAGTTCTCGAAATGCACCAGATTCCGATCAACACAGTAAATGCTCCAGCTGTGTTGAGAGGTGCGCAAGGACGTTTTTCCAATCCTTCCTTATTTCAAAAATTAACTTTATTAGTTTTACCATATTAACTTTCGGAATGCAACATATTCCGATAAACACGGTGAATGCTCCAAATTTTGTTAGGAGGTTGAAGCGAACGTGTTTTCTATCTTCCCTTATTTAAAAAATTAACTTTATTAGTTTTACCATATTAGCTGTCGGAATGCAACAGATTCTGATCAACACAGTAAATGCTCCAGCTGTGTTGGGAGGTGGGAAAGAATGTGTTTCCAATCCTTCCTTATTTCAAAAATTAATGTTATTAGTTTTACCATATTAGCTTTCGAAATGCGACTCCAGTTTTGTTGGGAGGTGCGAAAGGACGTGTTTCCAATCCTTCCTTATTTCAAAAATTAACTTTATTAGTTTTACTATATTAACTTTCGGAATGCAACATATTCCGATAAACACGGTGAATGCTCCAAATTTTGTTAGGAGGTTGAAGCGAACGTGTTTCCTATCTTCCCTTATTTAAAAAATTAACTTTATTAGTTTTACCATATTAGCTGTCGGAATGCAACTCCAGTTTTATTGGGAGGTGGGAAAGGACGTGTTTCCAATCCTTCCTTATTTCAAAAATTAACTTTATTAGTTTTACCATATTAGCTGTCAGAATGAAACTCCAGTTTTGTTGGGAGGTGCGAAAGGACGTGTTTCCAATCCTTCCTTATTTCAAAAATTAACTTTATTAGTTTTACCATATTAACTTTCGGAATGCAACATATTCCGATAAACACGGTGAATGCTCCAAATTTTGTTAGGAGGTTGAAGCGAACGTGTTTCCTATCTTCCCTTATTTCAAAAACTAACTTTATCAGTTCTACCATATTAGCTGTCGGAATGCAACAGATTCTGATCAACACAGTAAATGCTCAAGTTTTGTTGGGAGGTTGGAGCGGACGTGTTTCCAATCCTTCCTTATTTCAAAAATTAATGTTATTAGTTTTACCATATTAGCTGTCGAAATGCAACTCCAGTTTTGTTGGGAGGTGCGAAAGGACGTGTTTCCAATCAATCCTTATTTCAAAAATTAACTTTATTAGTTTTACCATATTAACTTTCGGAATGCAACATATTCCGATAAACACGGTGAATGCTCCAAATTTTGTTAGGAGGTTGAAGCGAACGTGTTTCCTATGTTCCCTTATTTAAAAAATTAACTTTATTAGTTTTACCATATTAGCTGTCGGAATGCAACAGATTCTCATCAACACAGTAAATGCTCCAGCTGTGTTGGGAGGTGGGAAAGAATGTGTTTCCAATCCTCCCTTATTTCAAAAACTAACTGTATCAGTTTTACCATATTAGCTGTGGGAATGCAACATATGCCGATCAACACAGTAAATGCTCAAGTTTTGTTGGAAGGTTGGAGCGGACGTGTTTCCAATCCTTCCTTATTTCAAAAATTAACTTTATTAGTTTTACCATATTAGTTCAACACAGTGAATTCTCCAGTTTTGTTGGGAGGTGGGAAAGGACGTGTTTCCAATCCTTCCTTATTTCAAAAATTAACTTTATTAGTTTTACCATATTAGTTCTCGAAATGCACCAGATTCCGATCAACACAGTAAATGCTCCAGCTGTGTTGAGAGGTGCGCAAGGACGTTTTTCCAATCCTTCCTTATTTCAAAAATTAACTTTATTAGTTTTACCATATTAACTTTCGGAATGCAACATATTCCGATAAACACGGTGAATGCTCCAAATTTTGTTAGGAGGTTGAAGCGAACGTGTTTTCTATCTTCCCTTATTTAAAAAATTAACTTTATTAGTTTTACCATATTAGCTGTCGGAATGCAACAGATTCTGATCAACACAGTAAATGCTCCAGCTGTGTTGGGAGGTGGGAAAGAATGTGTTTCCAATCCTTCCTTATTTCAAAAATTAATGGTGTTAGTTTTACCATATTAGCTTTCGAAATGCGACTCCAGTTTTGTTGGGAGGTGCGAAAGGACGTGTTTCCAATCCTTCCTTATTTCAAAAATTAACTTTATTAGTTTTACTATATTAACTTTCGGAATGCAACATATTCCGATAAACACGGTGAATGCTCCAAATTTTGTTAGGAGGTTGAAGCGAACGTGTTTCCTATCTTCCCTTATTTAAAAAATTAACTTTATTAGTTTTACCATATTAGCTGTCGGAATGCAACAGATTCTAATCAACACAGTAAATGCTCCAGCTGTGTTGGGAGGTGGGAAAGAACGTGTTTCCTATCCTCCCTTATTGCAAAAACTAAGTGTATCAGGTTTACCAGATTAGCTGTGGGAATGCAACATATGCCGATCAACACAGTAAATGCTCAAGTTTTGTTGGGAGGTTGGAGCGGACGTGTTTCCAATCCTTCCTTATTTCAAAAATTAATGTTATTAGTTTTACCATATTAGCTGTCGAAATGCAACTCCAGTTTTGTTGGGAGGTGCGAAAGGACGTGTTTCCAATCCTTCCTTATTTCAAAAATTAACTTTATTAGTTTTACCATATTAACTTTCGGAATGCAACATATTCCGATAAACACGGTGAATGCTCCAAATTTTGTTAGGAGGTTGGAGCGGACGTGTTTCCAATCCTTCCTTATTTCAAAAATTAACTTTATTAGTTTTACCATATTAGCTGTCGGAATGCAACTCCAGTTTTATTGGGAGGTGGGAAAGGACGTGTTTCCAATCCTTCCTTATTTCAAAAATTAACTTTATTAGTTTTACCATATTAGCTGTCAGAATGAAACTCCAGTTTTGTTGGGAGGTGCGAAAGGACGTGTTTCCAATCCTTCCTTATTTCAAAAATTAACTTTATTAGTTTTACCATATTAACTTTCGGAATGCAACATATTCCGATAAACACGGTGAATGCTCCAAATTTTGTTAGGAGGTTGAAGCGAACGTGTTTCCTATCTTCCCTTATTTCAAAAACTAACTTTATCAGTTTTACCATATTAGCTGTTGGAATGCAACAGATTCCGATCAACACAGTGAATACTCGAGTTTTGTTGGGAGGTGGGAAAGGGCGTGTTTCAAATCCTCCCTTATTTCAACATTTAACTTTATTAGTTTTACCTTATTAACTTTCGGAATGCAACATATTCCGATCAACACGGTGAATACTCCAAATTTTGTTAGGAGGTTGAAGCGAACGTGTTTCCTATCTTCCCTTATTTCAAAAACTAACTTTATCAGTTCTACCATATTAGATGTTGGAATGCAACAGATTCCGATCAACACAGTGAATACTCCGTTTTGTTGGGAGGTGGGAAAGGACGTGTTTCCAATCCTCCCTTATTTCAAAAATTAACTTTGTTAGTTTTACCATATTAACTTTCGGAATGCAACATATTCCGATAAACACGGTGAATGCTCCAAATTTTGTTAGGAGGTTGGAGCGGACGTGTTTCCAATCCTTCCTTATTTCAAAAATTAACTTTATTAGTTTTACCATATTAGCTGTCGGAATGCAACTCCAGTTTTATTGGGAGGTGGGAAAGGACGTGTTTCCAATCCTTCCTTATTTCAAAAATTAACTTTATTAGTTTTACCATATTAGCTGTCGGAATGAAACTCTAGTTTTGTTGGGAAGTTGGAAAGGGCGTGCTTCCAATCCTCCCTTATTTCAAAAACTAACTTTATCAGTTTTACCATATTAGCTGTTGGAATGCAACAGATTCCGATCAACACAGTGAATACTCCAGTTTTGTTGGGAGGTGGGAAAGGGCGTGTTTCAAATCCTCCCTTATTTCAACATTTAACTTTATTAGTTTTACCTTATTAACTTTCGGAATGCAACATATTCCGATCAACACGGTGAATACTCCAAATTTTGTTAGTAGGTTGGAGCGGACGTGTTTCCAATCCTTCCTTATTTCAAAAATTAACTTTATTAGTTTTACCATATTAGCTGTCGGAATGCAACTCCAGTTTTATTGGGAGGTGGGAAAGGACGTGTTTCCAATCCTTCCTTATTTCAAAAATTAACTTTATTAGTTTTACCATATTAGCTGTCGGAATGCAACTCCAGTTTTATTGGGAGGTGGGAAAGGACGTGTTTCCAATCCTTCCTTATTTCAAAAATTAACTTTATTAGTTTTACCATATTAGCTGTCGAAATGCAACTCCAGTTTTGTTGGGAGGTGCGAAAGGACGTGTTTCCAATCCTTCCTTATTTCAAAAATTAACTTTATTAGTTTTACCATATTAACTTTCGGAATGCAACATATTCCGATAAACACGGTGAATGCTCCAAATTTTGTTAGGAGGTTGAAGCGAACGTGTTTCCTATCTTCCCTTATTTCAAAAACTAACTTTATCAGTTTTACCATATTAGCTGTTGGAATGCAACAGATTCCGATCAACACAGTAAATACTCCAGTTTTGTTGGGAGGTGGGAAAGGGCGTGTTTCAAATCCTCCCTTATTTCAACATTTAACTTTATTAGTTTTACCTTATTAACTTTCGGAATGCAACATATTCCGATCAACACGGTGAATACTCCAAATTTTGTTAGGAGGTTGAAGCGAACGTGTTTCCTATCTTCCCTTATTTCAAAAACTAACTTTATCAGTTCTACCATATTAGATGTTGGAATGCAACAGATTCCGATCAACACAGTGAATACTCCGTTTTGTTGGGAGGTGGGAAAGGACGTGATTCCAATCCTCCCTTATTTCAAAAATTAACTTTATTAGTTTTACCATATTAACTTTCGGAATGCAACATATTCCGATAAACACGGTGAATGCTCCAAATTTTATTAGGAGGTTGGAGCGGACGTGTTTCCAATCCTTCCTTATTTCAAAAATTAACTTTATTAGTTTTACCATATTAGCTGTCGGAATGCAACTCCAGTTTTATTGGGAGGTGGGAAAGGACGTGTTTCCAATCCTTCCTTATTTCAAAAATTAACTTTATTAGTTTTACCATATTAGCTGTCGGAATGAAACTCTAGTTTTGTTGGGAAGTTGGAAAGGGCGTGCTTCCAATCCTCCCTTATTTCAAAAACTAACTTTATCAGTTTTACCATATTAGCTTGAAGCGAACGTGTTTCCTATCTTCCCTTATTTAAAAAATTAACTTTATTAGTTTTACCATATTAGCTGTCGGAATGCAACAGATTCTGATCAACACAGTAAATGCTCCAGCTGCGTAGGGAGGTGGGAAAGAATGTGTTTCCTATCCTCCCTTATTTCAAAAACTAACTGTATCAGTTTTACCATATTAGCTGTGGGAATGCAACATATGACGATCAACACAGTAAATGCTCAAGTGTTGTTGGGAGGTTGGAGCGGACGTGTTTCCAATCCTTCCTTATTTCAAAAATTAACTTTATTAGTTTTACCATATTAGTTGTCGGAATGCAACAGATTCTGATCAACACAGTAAATGCTCCAGCTGTGTTGGGAGGTGGGAAAGAACGTGTTTCCAATCCTCCCTTATTTCAAAAACTAACTGTATCAGTTTTACCATATTAGCTGTGGGAATGCAACATATGCCGATCAACACAGTAAATGCTCAAGTTTTGTTGGGAGGTTGGAGCGGACGTGTTTCCAATCCTTCCTTATTTCAAAAATTAACTTTATTAGTTTTACCATATGAGCTGTCGGAATGCAACTCCAGTTTTGTTGGGAAGTTGAAAAGGACGTGTTTTCTATCTTCACTTATTTCTAAAATTACTTTAATAGTTTTACCATATTAGCTGTCGGAATGAAACATATTCCGATCAACACAGTAAATGCTCCAACTGAGTTGGGAGGTGGGAAAGAACGTGTTTCCAATCCTCCCTTATTTCAAAAACTAACTGTGTCAGTTTTACCATATTAGCTGTGGGAATGCAACATATGCCGATCAACACAGTAAATGCTCAAGTTTTGTTGGGAGGTTGGAGCGGACGTGTTTCCAATCCTTCCTTATTTCAAAAATTAACTTTATTAGTTTTACCATATTAGCTGTCGGAATGAAACTCTAGTTTTGTTGGGAAGTTGGAAAGGGCGTGCTTCCAATCCTCCCTTATTTCAAAAACTAACTTTATCAGTTTTACCATATTAGCTGTTGGAATGCAACAGATTCCGATCAACACAGTGAATACTCCAGTTTTGTTGGGAGGTGGGAAAGGGCGTGTTTCAAATCCTCCCTTATTTCAACATTTAACTTTATTAGTTTTACCTTATTAACTTTCGGAATGCAACATATTCCGATCAACACGGTGAATACTCCAAATTTTGTTAGTAGGTTGGAGCGGACGTGTTTCCAATCCTTCCTTATTTCAAAAATTAACTTTATTAGTTTTACCATATTAGCTGTCGGAATGCAACTCCAGTTTTATTGGGAGGTGGGAAAGGACGTGTTTCCAATCCTTCCTTATTTCAAAAATTAACTTTATTAGTTTTACCATATTAGCTGTCGGAATGCAACTCCAGTTTTATTGGGAGGTGGGAAAGGACGTGTTTCCAATCCTTCCTTATTTCAAAAATTAACTTTATTAGTTTTACCATATTAGCTGTCGAAATGCAACTCCAGTTTTGTTGGGAGGTGCGAAAGGACGTGTTTCCAATCCTTCCTTATTTCAAAAATTAACTTTATTAGTTTTACCATATTAACTTTCGGAATGCAACATATTCCGATAAACACGGTGAATGCTCCAAATTTTGTTAGGAGGTTGAAGCGAACGTGTTTCCTATCTTCCCTTATTTCAAAAACTAACTTTATCAGTTTTACCATATTAGCTGTTGGAATGCAACAGATTCCGATCAACACAGTAAATACTCCAGTTTTGTTGGGAGGTGGGAAAGGGCGTGTTTCAAATCCTCCCTTATTTCAACATTTAACTTTATTAGTTTTACCTTATTAACTTTCGGAATGCAACATATTCCGATCAACACGGTGAATACTCCAAATTTTGTTAGGAGGTTGAAGCGAACGTGTTTCCTATCTTCCCTTATTTCAAAAACTAACTTTATCAGTTCTACCATATTAGATGTTGGAATGCAACAGATTCCGATCAACACAGTGAATACTCCGTTTTGTTGGGAGGTGGGAAAGGACGTGTTTCCAATCCTCCCTTATTTCAAAAATTAACTTTATTAGTTTTACCATATTAACTTTCGGAATGCAACATATTCCGATAAACACGGTGAATGCTCCAAATTTTGTTAGGAGGTTGGAGCGGACGTGTTTCCAATCCTTCCTTATTTCAAAAATTAACTTTATTAGTTTTACCATATTAGCTGTCGGAATGCAACTCCAGTTTTATTGGGAGGTGGGAAAGGACGTGTTTCCAATCCTTCCTTATTTCAAAAATTAACTTTATTAGTTTTACCATATTAGCTGTCGGAATGAAACTCTAGTTTTGTTGGGAAGTTGGAAAGGGCGTGCTTCCAATCCTCCCTTATTTCAAAAACTAACTTTATCAGTTTTACCATATTAGCTTGAAGCGAACGTGTTTCCTATCTTCCCTTATTTAAAAAATTAACTTTATTAGTTTTACCATATTAGCTGTCGGAATGCAACAGATTCTGATCAACACAGTAAATGCTCCAGCTGCGTAGGGAGGTGGGAAAGAATGTGTTTCCTATCCTCCCTTATTTCAAAAACTAACTGTATCAGTTTTACCATATTAGCTGTGGGAATGCAACATATGACGATCAACACAGTAAATGCTCAAGTGTTGTTGGGAGGTTGGAGCGGACGTGTTTCCAATCCTTCCTTATTTCAAAAATTAACTTTATTAGTTTTACCATATTAGTTGTCGGAATGCAACAGATTCTGATCAACACAGTAAATGCTCCAGCTGTGTTGGGAGGTGGGAAAGAACGTGTTTCCAATCCTCCCTTATTTCAAAAACTAACTGTATCAGTTTTACCATATTAGCTGTGGGAATGCAACATATGCCGATCAACACAGTAAATGCTCAAGTTTTGTTGGGAGGTTGGAGCGGACGTGTTTCCAATCCTTCCTTATTTCAAAAATTAACTTTATTAGTTTTACCATATGAGCTGTCGGAATGCAACTCCAGTTTTGTTGGGAAGTTGAAAAGGACGTGTTTTCTATCTTCACTTATTTCTAAAATTACTTTAATAGTTTTACCATATTAGCTGTCGGAATGAAACATATTCCGATCAACACAGTAAATGCTCCAACTGAGTTGGGAGGTGGGAAAGAACGTGTTTCCAATCCTCCCTTATTTCAAAAACTAACTGTGTCAGTTTTACCATATTAGCTGTGGGAATGCAACATATGCCGATCAACACAGTAAATGCTCAAGTTTTGTTGGGAGGTTGGAGCGGACGTGTTTCCAATCCTTCCTTATTTCAAAAATTAACTTTATTAGTTTTACCATATTAGTTGTCGGAATGCAACAGATTCTGATCAATACAGTCAATGGTCCAGCTGTGTTGGGAGGTGGGAAAGGACGTGTTTCCAATCCTTCCTTATTTCAAAAATTAATGTTATTAGTTTTACCATATTAGCTGTCGAAATGCAACTCCAGTTTTGTTGGGAGGTGCGAAAGGATGTGTTTCCAATCCTTCCTTATTTCAAAAATTAACTTTATTAGTTTTACCATATTAACTTTCTGAATGCAACATATTCCGATAAACACGGTGAATGCTCCAAATTTTGTTAGGAGGTTGAAGCAAACGTGTTTCCTATCTTCCATTATTTCAAAAACTAACTTTATCAGTTCTACCATATTAGCTGTCGGAATGCAACAGATTCTGATCAACACAGTAAATGATCCAGCTGTGTTGGGAAGTGGGAAAGAATGTGTTTCCTATCCTCCCTTATTTCAAAAACTAATTGTATCAGGTTTACCATATTAGCTGTGGGAATGCAACGTATGCCGATCAACACAGTAAATGCTCAAATTTTGTTGGGAGGTTGGAGCGGACGTGTTTCCAATCCTTCCTTATTTCAAAAATTAATGTTATTAATTTTACCATATTAGCTGTCGAAATGCAACTCCAGTTTTGTTGGGAGGTGCGAAAGGACGTGTTTCCAATCCTTCCTTATTTCAAAAATTAACTTTATTACTTTTACCATATTAACTTTCGGAATGCAACATATTCCGATAAACACGGTGAATGCTTCAAATTTTGTTAGGAGGTTGAAGCGAACGTGTTTCCTATCTTCCCTTATTTAAAAAATTAACTTTATTAGTTTTACCATATTAGCTGTCGGAATGCAACAGATTCTGATCAACACAGTAAATGCTCCAGCTGTGTTGGGAGGTGGGAAAGAATGTGTTTCCTATCCTCCCTTATTTCAAAAACTAACTGTATCAGTTTTACCATATTAGCTGTGGGAATGCAACATATGCCGATCAACACAGTAAATGCTCAAGTGTTGTTGGGAGGTTGGAGCGGACGTGTTTCCAATCCTTCCTTATTTCAAAAATTAACTTTATTAGTTTTACCATATGAGCTGTGGGAATGCAACTCCAGTTTTGTTGGGAAGTTGGAAAGGACGTGTTTTCTATCTTCACTTATTCCTAAAATTACTTTAATAGTTTTACCATATTAGCTGTCGGAATGAAACATATTCCGATCAACACAGTAAATGCTCCAGCTGAGTTGGGAGGTGGGAAAGAACGTGTTTCCAATCCTCCCTTATTTCAAAAACTAACTGTGTCAGTTTTACCATATTAGCTGTGGGAATGCAACATATGCCGATCAACACAGTAAATGCTCAAGTTTTGTTGGGAGGTTGGAGCGGACGTGTTTCCAATCCTTCCTTATTTCAAAAATTAACTTTATTAGTTTTACCATATGAGCTGTCGGAATGAAACTCTAGTTTTGTTGGGAAGTTGGAAAGGGCGTGCTTCCAATCCTCCCTTATTTCAAAAACTAACTTTATCAGTTTTACCATATTAACTTTCGGAATGCAACATATTCCGATAAACACGGTGAATGCTTCAAATTTTGTTAGGAGGTTGAAGCGAACGTGTTTCCTATCTTCCCTTATTTAAAAAATTAACTTTATTAGTTTTACCATATTAGCTGTCGGAATGCAACAGATTCTGATCAACACAGTAAATGCTCCAGCTGTGTTGGGAGGTGGGAAAGAACGTGTTTCCAATCCTCCCTTATTTCAAAAACTAACTGTATCAGTTTTACCATATTAGCTGTGGGAATGCAACATATGCCGATCAACACAGTAAATGCTCAAGTTTTGTTGGGAGGTTGGAGCGGACGTGTTTCCAATCCTTCCTTATTTCAAAAATTAACTTTATTAGTTTTACCATATGAGCTGTCGGAATGCAACTCCAGTTTTGTTGGGAAGTTGGAAAGGACGTGTTTTCTATCTTCACTTATTTCTAAAATTACTTTAATAGTTTTACCATATTAGCTGTCGGAATGAAACATATTCCGATCAACACAGTAAATGCTCCAGCTGAGTTGGGAGGTGGGAAAGAACGTGTTTCCAATCCTCCCTTATTTCAAAAACTAACTGTGTCAGTTTTACCATATTAGCTGTGGGAATGCAACATATGCCGATCAACACAGTAAATGCTCAAGTTTTGTTGGGAGGTTGGAGCGGACGTGTTTCCGATCCTCCCTTATTTTTAAAATCAACTTTATTAGTTTTACCATATTAGCTGTCGGAATGCAACAGATTCCGATCAACACAGTAAATGCTCCAGCTGTGTTGGGAGGTGGGAAAGAACGTGTTTCCAATCCTCCCTTATTTCAAAAACTAACTGTGTCAGTTTTACCATATTAGCTGTGGGAATGCAACATATGCCGATGAACACAGTAAATGCTCAAGTTTTGTTGGGAGGTTGGAGCGGACGTGTTTCCAATCCTTCCTTATTTCAAAAATTAACTTTATTAGTTTTCCCATATTAGTTGTCGAAATGCAACAGATTCCGATCAACGCCGTGAATTCTCCAGTTTTGTTGGGAGGTGGGAAAGGGCGTTTTTCAAATCCTCCCTTATTTTAAAATTTAACTTTATTAGTTTTACCATATTAACTTTCGGAATGCAACATATTCCGATCAACACAGTAAATGCTCAAGTTTTGTTGGGAGGTTGGAGCGGACGTGTTTCCAATCCTCTTTTATTTCAAAAATTAACTTTATTAGTTTTACCATATTAGCTGTCGGAATGCAACTCCAGTTTTATTGGGAGGTGGGAAAGAACGTATTTCCAATCCTCCCTTATTTCAAAAACTAACTGTATCAGTTTTACCATATCAGCTGTGGGAATGCAACATATGCCGATCAACACAGTAAATGCTCAAGTTTTGTTGGGAGGTTGGAGCGGACGTGTTTCCAATCCTTCCTTATTTCAAAAATTAACTTTATTAGTTTTACCATATTAGTTGTCGGAATGCAACAGATTCTGATCAACACAGTAAATGCTCCAGCTGTGTTGGGAGGTGGGAAAGAACGTGTTTCCAATCCTCCCTTATTTCAAAAACTAACTGTATCAGTTTTACCATATTAGCTGTGGGAATGCAACATATGCCGATCAACACAGTAAATGCTCAAGTTTTGTTGGGAGGTTGGAGCGGACGTGTTTCCAATCCTTCCTTATTTCAAAAATTAACTTTATTAGTTTTACCATATTAGCTGTCGGAATGCAACTCCAGTTTTGTTGGGAAGTTGGAAAGGACGTGTTTTCTATCTTCCCTTATTTCTAAAATTACTTTAATAGTTTTACCATATTAGCTGTCGGAATGCAACATATTCCGATCAACACAGTAAATACTCCAGCTGAGTTGGGAGGTGGGAAAGAACGTGTTTCCAATCCTCCCTTATTTCAAAAACTAACTGTGTCAGTTTTACCATATTAGCTGTGGGAATGCAACATATGCCGATCAACACAGTAAATGCTCAAGTTTTGTTGGGAGGTTGGAGCGGACGTGTTTCCAATCCTTCCTTATTTCAAAAATTAACTTTATTAGTTTTACCATATTAGCTGTGGGAATGCAACATATGCCGATCAACACAGTAAATGCTCAAGTTTTGTTGGGAGGTTGGAGCGGACGTGTTTCCGATCCTCCCTTATTTTTAAAATTAACTGTATCAGTTTTACCATATTAGCTGTGGGAATGCAACATATGCCGATCAACACAGTAAATGCTCAAGTTTTGTTGGGAGGTTGGAGCGGACGTGTTTCCAATCCTTCCTTATTTCAAAAATTAACTTTATTAGTTTTACCATATTAGCTGTCGGAATGCAACTCCAGTTTTGTTGGGAAGTTGGAAAGGACGTGTTTTCTATCTTCCCTTATTTCTAAAATTACTTTAATAGTTTTACCATATTAGCTGTCGGAATGCAACATATTCCGATCAACACAGTAAATACTCCAGCTGAGTTGGGAGGTGGGAAAGATCGTGTTTCCAATCCTCCCTTATTTCAAAAACTAACTGTGTCAGTTTTACCATATTAGCTGTGGGAATGCAACATATGCCGATCAACACAGTAAATGCTCAAGTTTTGTTGGGAGGTTGGAGCGGACGTGTTTCCGATCCTCCCTTATTTTTAAAATTAACTTTATTAGTTTTACCATATTAGCTGTCGGAATGCAACAGATTCCGATCAACACAGTAAATGCTCCAGCTGTGTTGGGAGGTGGGAAAGAACGTGTTTCCAATCCTTCCTTATTTCAAAAATTAACTTTATTAGTTTTACCATTTTAGCTGTCGGAATGCAACTCCAGTTTTATTGGGAGGTGGGAAAAAACGTGTTTTTAATCCTCCCTTATTTCAAAAACTAACTGTATCAGTTTTACCATATCAGCTGTGGGAATGCAACATATGCCGATCAACACAGTAAATGCTCAAGTTTTGTTGGGAGGTTGGAGCGGACGTGTTTCCAATCCTTCCTTATTTCAAAAATTAGCTTTATTAGTTTTACCATATTAGCTGTCGGAATGCAACTCTAGTTTTATTGGGAGGTGGGAAAGGACGTGTTTCCAATCCTTCCTTATTTCAAAAATTAACTTTATTAGTTTTACCATATTAGCTGTCGGAATGAAACTCTAGCTTTGTTGGGAAGTTGGAAAGGACGTGCTTCCAATCCTCCCTTATTTCAAAAACTAACTTTATCAGTTTTACCATATTAGCTGTTGGAATGCAACAGATTCCGATCAACACAGTGAATACTCCAGTTTTGTTGGGAGGTGGGAAAGGGCGTGTTTCAAATCCTCCCTTATTTTAAAATTTAACTTTATTAGTTTTACCATATTAACTTTCGGAATGCAACATATTCCGATCAACACAGTAAATGCTCAAGTTTTGTTGGGAGGTTGGAGCGGACGTGTTTCCAATCCTCTTTTATTTAAAAAAAATACTTGATTAGTTTCACCATATTAGCTGTCGGAATGAAACTTCAGTTTTATTGGGAGGTGGGAAAGAACGTGTTTCCAATCCTCCCTTATATCAAAAACTAACTGCATCAGTTTTACCATATCAGCTATGGGAATGCAACATATGCCGATCAACACAGTAAATGCTCAAGTTTTGTTGGGAGGTTGGAGCGGACGTGTTTCCAATCCTCCCTTATTTCAAAAATTAACTTTATTAGCTTTACCATATTAGCTATCGGAATGCAACTCCAGTTTTATTGGGAGGTGGGAAAGAACGTGTTTCCAGTCCTCCCTTATTTCAAAAACTAACTGTGTCAGTTTTACCATATTAGCTGTGGGAATGCAACATATGCCGATCAACACAGTAAATGCTCAAGTTTTGTTGGGAGGTTGGAGCGCACGTGTTTCCGATCCTCCCTTATTTTTAAAATTAACTTTATTAGTTTTACCATATTAGCTGTCGGAATGCAAGAGATTCCGATCAACACAGTAAATGCTGCAGCTGTGTTGGGAGGTGGGAAAGAACGTGTTTCCAATCCTCCCTTATTTCAAAAACTAACTGTGTCAGTTTTACCATATTAGCTGTGGGAATGCAACATATGCCGATCAACACAGTAAATGCTCAAGTTTTGTTGGGAGGTTGGAGCGCACGTGTTTCCGATCCTCCCTTATTTTTAAAATTAACTTTATTAGTTTTACCATATTAGCTGTGGGAATGCAACATATGCCGATCAACACAGTAAATGCTCAAGTTTTGTTGGGAGGTTGGAGCGGACGTGTTTCCAATCCTCTTTTATTTAAAAAAAATACTTGATTAGTTTTACCATAATAGCTGTCGGAATGAAACTCCAGTTTTATTGGGCGGTGGGAAAACCGTGTTTCCAATCCTCCCTTATTTCAAAAACTAACTGTATCAGTTTTACCATATTAGCTGTGGGAATGCAACATATGCCGATCAACACAGTAAATGCTCAAGTTTTGTTGGGAGGTTGGAGCGGACGTGTTTCCAATCCTTCCTTATTTCAAAAATTAACTTGATTAGTTTTACCATATTAGCTGTCGGAATGCAACTCCAGTTTTGTTGGGAAGTTGGAAAGGACGTGTTTTCTATCTTCCCTTATTTCTAAAATTACTTTAATAGTTTTACCATATTAGCTGTCGGAATGCAACATATTCCGATCAACACAGTAAATACTCCAGCTGAGTTGGGAGGTGGGAAAGAACGTGTTTCCAATCCTCCCTTATTTCAAAAACTAACTGTGTCAGTTTTACCATATTAGCTCTGGGAATGCAACATATGCCGATCAACACAGTAAATGCTCAAGTTTTGTTGGGAGGTTGGAGCGGACGTGTTTCCGATCCTCCCTTATTTTTAAAATTAACTTTATTAGTTTTACCATATTAGCTGTCGGAATGCAACAGATTCCGATCAACACAGTAAATGCTCCAGCTGTGTTGGGAGGTGGGAAAGAACGTGTTTCCAATCCTTCCTTATTTCAAAAATTAACTTTATTAGTTTTACCATATTAGCTGTCGGAATGCAACTCCAGTTTTATTGGGAGGTGGGAAAAAACGTGTTTTTAATCCTCCCTTATTTCAAAAACTAACTGTATCAGTTTTACCATATCAGCTGTGGGAATGCAACATATGCCGATCAACACAGTAAATGCTCAAGTTTTGTTGGGAGGTTGGAGCGGACGTGTTTCCAATCCTTCCTTATTTCAAAAATTAGCTTTATTAGTTTTACCATATTAGCTGTCGGAATGCAACTCTAGTTTTATTGGGAGGTGGGAAAGGACGTGTTTCCAATCCTTCCTTATTTCAAAAATTAACTTTATTAGTTTTACCATATTAGCTGTCGGAATGAAACTCTAGCTTTGTTGGGAAGTTGGAAAGGATGTGCTTCCAATCCTCCCTTATTTCAAAAACTAACTTTATCAGTTTTACCATATTATCTGTTGGAATGCAACAGATTCCGATCAACACAGTGAATACTCCAGTTTTGTTGGGAGGTGGGAAAGGGCGTGTTTCAAATCCTCCCTTATTTTAAAATTTAACTTTATTAGTTTTACCATATTAACTTTCGGAATGCAACATATTCCGATCAACACAGTAAATGCTCAAGTTTTGTTGGGAGGTTGGAGCGGACGTGTTTCCAATCCTCTTTTATTTAAAAAAAATACTTGATTAGTTTTACCATATTAGCTGTCGGAATGAAACTTCAGTTTTATTGGGAGGTGGGAAAGAACGTGTTTCCAATCCTCCCTTATTTCAAAAACTAACTGCATCAGTTTTACCATATCAGCTATGGGAATGCAACATATGCCGATCAACACAGTAAATGCTCAAGTTTTGTTGGGAGGTTGGAGCGGACGTGTTTCCAATCCTTCCTTATTTCAAAAATTAACTTTATTAGCTTTACCATATTAGCTATCGGAATGCAACTCCAGTTTTATTGGGAGGTGGGAAAGAACGTGTTTCCAATCCTCCCTTATTTCAAAAACTAACTGTGTCAGTTTTACCATATTAGCTGTGGGAATGCAACATATGCCGATCAACACAGTAAATGCTCAAGTATTGTTGGGAGGTTGGAGCGCACGTGTTTCCGATCCTCCCTTATTTTTAAAATTAACTTTATTAGTTTTACCATATTCGCTGTCGGAATGCAAGAGATTCCGATCAACACAGTAAATGCTGCAGCTGTGTTGGGAGGTGGGAAAGAACGCGCTTCCAATCCTCCCTTATTTTAAAACTAACTGTATCAGTTTTACCGTATTAGCTGTGGGAATGCAACATATGCCGATCAACACAGTAAATGCTCAAGTTTTGTTGGGCGGTTGGAGCGGACGTGTTTCCGATCCTCCCTTATTTTTAAAATTAACTTTATTAGTTTTACCATATTAGCTGTCGGAATGCAACAGATTCCGATCAACACAGTAAATGCTCCGGCTGTGTTGGGAGGTGGGAAAGAACGTGTTTCCAATCCTTCCTTATTTCAAAAATTAACTTTATTAGTTTTACCATATTAGCTGTCGGAATGCAACTCCAGTTTTATTGGGAGGTGGGAAAAAACGTGTTTTTAATCCTCCCTTATTTCAAAAACTAACTGTATCAGTTTTACCATATCAGCTGTGGGAATGCAACATATGCCGATCAACACAGTAAATGCTCCAGCTGTGTTAAGAGGTGGGAAAGACGTGTTTCAAATCCTCCCTTATTTTTAAAATTAACTTTATTAGTTTTACCATATTAGCTGTCGGAATGCAACAGATTCCGATCAACACAGTTAAAGCTCCAGCTGTGTTGGGAGGTGGGAAAGAATGTGTTTCCAATCCTCCCTTATTTCAAAAACTAACTGTATCAGTTTTACCATATTAGCTGTGGGAATGCAACATATGCCGATCAACACAGTAAATGCTCAAGTTTTGTTGGGAGGTTGGAGCGGACGTGTTTCCAATCCTTCCTTATTTCAAAAATTAGCTTTATTAGTTTTACCATATTAGCTGTCGGAATGCAACTCCAGTTTTATTGGGAGGTGGGAAAGGACGTGTTTCCAATCCTTCCTTATTTCAAAAATTAACTTTATTAGTTTTACCATATTAGCTGTCGGAATGAAACTCTAGTTTTGTTGGGAAGTTGGAAAGGACGTGCTTCCAATCCTCCCTTATTTCAAAAACTAACTTTATCAGTTTTACCATATTAGCTGTTGGAATGCAACAGATTCCGATCAACACAGTGAATACTCCAGTTTTGTTGGGAGGTGGGAAAGGGCGTTTTTCAAATCCTCCCTTATTTTAAAATTTAACTTTATTAGTTTTACCATATTAACTTTCGGAATGCAACATATTCCGATCAACACAGTAAATGCTCAAGTTTTGTTGGGAGGTTGGAGCGGACGTGTTTCCAATCCTCCCTTATTTCAAAAACTAACTGTATCAGTTTTACCATATCAGCTATGGGAATGCAACATATGCCGATCAACACAGTAAATGCTCAAGTTTTGTTGGGAGGTTGGAGCGGACGTGTTTCCAATCCTTCCTTATTTCAAAAATTAACTTTATTAGTTTTACCATATTAGCTGTCGGAATGCAACTCCAGTTTTATTGGGAGGTGGGAAAGAACGTATTTCCAATCCTCCCTTATTTCAAAAACTAACTGTATCAGTTTTACCATATCAGCTGTGGGAATGCAACATATGCCGATCAACACAGTAAATGCTCAAGTTTTGTTGGGAGGTTGGAGCGGACGTGTTTCCAATCCTTCCTTATTTCAAAAATTAACTTTATTAGTTTTACCATATTAGTTGTCGGAATGCAACAGATTCTGATCAACACAGTAAATGCTCCAGCTGTGTTGGGAGGTGGGAAAGAACGTGTTTCCAATCCTCCCTTATTTCAAAAACTAACTGTATCAGTTTTACCATATTAGCTGTGGGAATGCAACATATGCCGATCAACACAGTAAATGCTCAAGTTTTGTTGGGAGGTTGGAGCGGACGTGTTTCCAATCCTTCCTTATTTCAAAAATTAACTTTATTAGTTTTACCATATTAGCTGTCGGAATGCAACTCCAGTTTTGTTGGGAAGTTGGAAAGGACGTGTTTTCTATCTTCCCTTATTTCTAAAATTACTTTAATAGTTTTACCATATTAGCTGTCGGAATGCAACATATTCCGATCAACACAGTAAATACTCCAGCTGAGTTGGGAGGTGGGAAAGAACGTGTTTCCAATCCTCCCTTATTTCAAAAACTAACTGTGTCAGTTTTACCATATTAGCTGTGGGAATGCAACATATGCCGATCAACACAGTAAATGCTCAAGTTTTGTTGGGAGGTTGGAGCGGACGTGTTTCCAATCCTTCCTTATTTCAAAAATTAGCTTTATTAGTTTTACCATATTAGCTGTCGGAATGCAACTCAAGTTTTATTGGGAGGTGGGAAAGGACGTGTTTCCAATCCTTCCTTATTTCAAAAATTAACTTTATTAGTTTTACCATATTAGCTGTCGGAATGAAACTCTAGCTTTCTTGGGAAGTTGGAAAGGACGTGCTTCCAACCCTCCCTTATTTCAAAAACTAACTTTATCAGTTTTACCATACTAGCTGTTGGAATGCAACAGATTCCGATCAACACAGTGAATACTCCAGTTTTGTTGGGAGGTGGGAAAGGGCGTTTTTCAAATCCTCCCTTATTTTAAAATTTAACTTTATTAGTTTTACCATATTAACTTTCGGAATGCAACATATTCCGATCAACACAGTAAATGCTCAAGTTTTGTTGGGAGGTTGGAGCGGACGTGTTTCCAATCCTCCCTTATTTCAAAAACTAACTGTATCAGTTTTACCATATCAGCTATGGGAATGCAACATATGCCGATCAACACAGTAAATGCTCAAGTTTTGTTGGGAAGTTGGAAAGGACGTGTTTTCTATCTTCCCTTATTTCTAAAATTACTTTAATAGTTTTACCATATTAGCTGTCGGAATGCAACATATTCCGATCAACACAGTAAATACTCCAGCTGAGTTGGGAGGTGGGAAAGAACGTGTTTCCAATCCTCCCTTATTTCAAAAACTAACTGTGTCAGTTTTACCATATTAGCTGTGGGAATGCAACATATGCCGGTCAACACAGTAAATGCTCAAGTTTTGTGGGGAGGTTGGAGCGGACGTGTTTCCGATCCTCCCTTATTTTTAAAATTAACTTTATTAGTTTTACCATATTAGCTGTCGGAATGCAACAGATTCCGATCAACACAGTAAATGCTCCAGCTGTGTTGGGAGGTGGGAAAGAACGTGTTTCAAATCCTTCCTTATTTCAAAAATTAACTTTATTAGTTTTACCATATTAGCTGTCGGAATGAAACTCTAGCTTTCTTGGGAAGTTGGAAAGGACGTGCTTCCAATCCTCCCTTATTTCAAAAACTAACTTTATCAGTTTTACCATATCAGCTGTGGGAATGCAACATATGCCGATCAACACAGTAAATGCTCAAGTTTTGTTGGGAGGTTGGAGCGGACGTGTTTCCAATCCTTCCTTATTTCAAAAATTAGCTTTATTAGTTTTACCATATTAGCTGTCGGAATGCAACTCAAGTTTTATTGGGAGGTGGGAAAAAACGTGTTTTTAATCCTCCCTTATTTCAAAAACTAACTGTATCAGTTTTACCATATCAGCTGTGGGAATGCAACATATGCCGATCAACACAGTAAATGCTCAAGTTTTGTTGGGAGGTTGGAGCGGACGTGTTTCCAATCCTTCCTTATTTCAAAAATTAGCTTTATTAGTTTTACCATATTAGCTGTCGGAATGCAACTCAAGTTTTATTGGGAGGTGGGAAAGGACGTGTTTCCAATCCTTCCTTATTTCAAAAATTAACTTTATTAGTTTTACCATATTAGCTGTCGGAATGAAACTCTAGCTTTCTTGGGAAGTTGGAAAGGACGTGCTTCCAATCCTCCCTTATTTCAAAAACTAACTTTATCAGTTTTACCATATTAGCTGTTGGAATGCAACAGATTCCGATCAACACAGTGAATACTCCAGTTTTGTTGGGAGGTGGGAAAGGGCGTGTTTCAAATCCTCCCTTATTTTAAAATTTAACTTTATTAGTTTTACCATATTAACTTTCGGAATGCAACATATTCCGATCAACACAGTAAATGCTCAAGTTTTGTTGGGAGGTTGGAGCGGACGTGTTTCCAATCCTCTTTTATTTAAAAAAAATAGTTGATTAGTTTTACCATATTAGCTGTCGGAATGAAACTTCAGTTTTATTGGGAGGTGGGAAAGAACGTGTTTCCAATCCTCCCTTATTTCAAAAACTAACTGCATCAGTTTTACCATATCAGCTATGGGAATGCAACATATGCCGATCAACACAGTAAATGCTCAAGTTTTGTTGGGAGGTTGGAGCGGACGTGTTTCCAATCCTTCCTTATTTCAAAAATTAACTTTATTAGTTTTACCATATTAGCTGTCGGAATGCAACTCCAGTTTTATTGGGAGGTGGGAAAGAACGTGTTTCCAATCCTCCCTTATTTCAAAAACTAACTGTGTCAGTTTTACCATATTAGCTGTGGGAATGCAACATATGCCGATCAACACAGTAAATGCTCAAGTTTTGTTGGGAGGTTGGAGCGCACGTGTTTCCGATCCTTCCTTATTTCAAAAATTACCTTTATTAGTTTTACCATATTAGCTGTCGGAATGCAAGAGATTCCGATCAACACAGTAAATGCTCCAGCTGTGTTGGGAGGTGGGAAAGAACGTGTTTCCAATCCTCCCTTATTTCAAAACTAACTGTATCAATTTTACCGTATTAGCTGTGGGAATGCAACATATGCCGACCAACACAGTAAATGCTCAAGTTTTGTTGGGAGGTTGGAGCGGACGTGTTTCCAATCCTTCCTTATTTCAAAAATTACCTTTATTAGTTTTACCATATTAGCTGTCGGAATGCAACTCCAGTTTTATTGGGAGGTGGGAAAGGACGTGTTTCCAATCCTTCCTTATTTCAAAAATTACCTTTATTAGTTTTACCATATTAGCTGTCGGAATGCAAGAGATTCCGATCAACACAGTAAATGCTCCAGCTGTGTTGGGAGGTGGGAAAGAACGTGTTTCCAATCCTCCCTTATTTCAAAACTAACTGTATCAGTTTTACCGTATTAGCTGTGGGAATGCAACATATGCCGATCAACACAGTAAATGCTCAAGTTTTGTTGGGAGGTTGGAGCGCACGTGTTTCCGATCCTTCCTTATTTCAACACAGTAAATGCTCCAGCTGTGTTGGGAGGTGGGAAAGGACGGGTTTCCAATCCTTCCTTATTTCAAAAATTAACTTTATTAGTTTTACCATATTAGCTGTCGGAATGAAACTCTAGTTTTGTTGGGAAGTTGGAAAGGACGTGCTTCCGATCCTCCCTTATTTCAGAAACTAACTTTATCAGTTTTACCATATTAGCTGTTGGAATGCAACAGATTCCGATCAACACAGTGAATACTCCAGTTTTGTTGGGAGGTGGGAAAGGGCGTGTTTCAAATCCTCCCTTATTTTAAAATTTAACTATATTAGTTTTACCATATTAACTTTCGGAATGCAACATATTCCGATCAACACAGTAAATGCTCAAGTTTTGTTGGGAGGTTGGAGCGGACGTGTTTCCAATCCTCTTTTATTTAAAAAAAATACTTGATTAGTTTTACCATATTAGCTGTCGGAATGAAACTCCAGTTTTATTGGGAGGTGGGAAAGAACGTGTTTCCAATCCTCCCTTATTTCAAAAACTAACTGTATCAGTTTTACCATATCAGCTATGGGAATGCAACATATGCCGATCAACACAGTAAATGCTCAAGTTTTGTTGGGAGGTTGGAGCGAACGTGTATCCAATCCTTCCTTATTTCAAAAATGAACTTTATTAGTTTTACCATATCAGCTGTCGGAATGCAACTCCAGTTTTATTGGGAGGTGGGAAAAAACGTGTTTTCAATCCTCCCTTATTTCAAAAACTAACTGTATCAGTTTTACCATATCAGCTATGGGAATGCAACATATGCCGATCAACACAGTAAATGCTCAAGTTTTGTTGGGAGGTTGGAGCGGACGTGTTTCCAATCCTTCCTTATTTCAAAAATTAACTTTATTAGTTTTACCATATTAGCTGTCGGAATGCAACTCCAGTTTTGTTGGGAAGTTGGAAAGGACGTGTTTTCTATCTTCCCTTATTTCTAAAATTACTTTAATAGTTTTACCATATTAGCTGTCGGAATGCAACATATTCCGATCAACACAGTAAATGCTCCAGCTGTGTTGGGGGTGGGAAAGACGTGTTTCAAATCCTTCCTTATTTTTAAAATTAACTTTATTAGTTTTACCATATTAGCTGTCGGAATGCAACAGATTTCGATCAACACAGTAAATGCTCCAGCTGGGATGGGAGGTGGGAAAGAACGTGTTTCCAATCCTCCCTTATTTCAAAAACTAACTGTATTAGTTTTACCATATTAGCTGTGGGAACGCAACATATGCCGGTCAACACAGTAAATGCTCAAGTTTTGTTGGGAGGTTGGAGCGGACGTGTTTCCAATCCGTCCTTATTTCAAAAATTAACTTTATTAGTTTTACCATATTAGCTGTCGGAATGCAACTCCAGTTTTATTGGGAGGTGGGAAAGAACGTGTTTCCAATTCTCCCTTATTTCAAAAACTAACTGTATCAGTTTTACTATAATAGCTGTGGGAATGCAACATATGCCGATCAACACAGTAAATGCTCAAGTTTTGTTGGGAGGTTGGATCGGACGTGTTTCCAATAATTCCTTATTTCAAAAATTAACTTTATAAGTTTTACCATATTAGCTGTCGGAATGCAACAGATTCCGATCAACACAGTTAATGCTCCAGCTGTGTTGGGAGGTGGGAAAGAATGTGTTTCCAATCCTCCCTTATTTCAAAAACTAACTGTATCAGTTTTACCATATTAGCTGTGGGAATGCAACATATGCCGATCAACACAGTAAATGCTCAAGTTTTGTTGGGAGGTTGGAGCGGACGTGTTTCCAACCCTTGCTTATTTCAAAATTTAACTTTATTAGTTTTACCATATTAGCTGTCGGAATGCAACTCCAGTTTTATTGGGAGGTGGGAAAAAACGTGTTTTCAATCCTCCCTTATTTCAAAAACTAACTGTATCAGTTTTACCATATCAGCTATGGGAATGCAACATATGCCGATCAACACAGTAAATGCTCAAGTTTTGTTGGGAGGTTGGACCGGACGTGTTTCCAATCCTTCCTTATTTCAAAAATTAACTTTATTAGTTTTACCATATTAGCCGTCGGAATGCAACTCCAGTTTTATTGGGAGGTGGGAAAGAAATTGTTTCCAATCCTCCCTTATTTCAAAAACTAACTGTATCAGTTTTACCATATCAGCTATGGGAATGCAACATATGCCGATCAACACAGTAAATGCTCAAGTTTTGTTGGGAGGTTGGAGCGGACGTGTTTCCAATCCTTCCTTATTTCAAAAATTAACCTTATTAGTTTTACCATATTAGCTGTCGGAATGCAACTCCAGTTTTGTTGGGAAGTTGGAAAGGACGTGTTTTCTATCTTCCCTTATTTCTAAAATTACTTTAATAGTTTTACCATATTAGCTGTCGGTATGCAACATATTCCGATCAACACAGTAAATGCTCCAGCTGTGTTGGGGGTGGGAAAGACGTGTTTCAAATCCTTCCTTATTTTTAAAATTAACTTTATTAGTTTTACCATATTAGCTGTCGGAATGCAACAGATTTCGATCAACACAGTAAATGCTCCAGCTGGGATGGGAGGTGGGAAAGAACGTGTTTCCAATCCTCCCTTATTTCAAAAACTAACTGTATTAGTTTTACCATATTAGCTGTGGGAACGCAACATATGCCGGTCAACACAGTAAATGCTCAAGTTTTGTTGGGAGGTTGGAGCGGACGTGTTTCCAATCCGTCCTTATTTCAAAAATTAACTTTATTAGTTTTACCATATTAGCTGTCGGAATGCAACTCCAGTTTTATTGGGAGGTGGGAAAGAACGTGTTTCCAATTCTCCCTTATTTCAAAAACTAACTGTATCAGTTTTACCATATTAGCTGTGGGAATGCAACATATGCCGATCAACACAGTAAATGCTCAAGTTTTGTTGGGAGGTTGGAGCGAACATGTTTCCAATCCTCCCTTATTTCAAAAACTAACTTTATAAGTTTTACCATATTTACTGTTGGAATGCAACAGATTCCAATCAACACAGTGAATACTCCAGTTTTGTTGGGAGGTGGGAAAGGACGTGTTTCAAATCGTCCCTTATTTCAAAAACTAACTGTATCAGTTTTACTATAATAGCTGTGGGAATGCAACATATGCCGATCAACACAGTAAATGCTCAAGTTTTGTTGGGAGGTTGGATCGGACGTGTTTCCAATAATTCCTTATTTCAAAAATTAACTTTATAAGTTTTACCATATTAGCTGTCGGAATGCAACAGATTCCGATCAACACAGTTAATGCTCCAGCTGTGTTGGGAGGTGGGAAAGAATGTGTTTCCAATCCTCCCTTATTTCAAAAACTAACTGTATCAGTTTTACCATATTAGCTGTGGGAATGCAACATATGCCGATCAACACAGTAAATGCTCAAGTTTTGTTGGGAGGTTGGAGCGGACGTGTTTCCAACCCTTGCTTATTTCAAAATTTAACTTTATTAGTTTTACCATATTAGCTGTCGGAATGCAACTCCAGTTTTATTGGGAGGTGGGAAAGGACGTGTTTCCAATCCTTCCTTATTTCAAAAATTAACTTTATTAGTTTTACCATATTAGCTGTCGGAATGAAACTCTAGTTTTGTTGGGAAGTTGGAAAGGACGTGCTTCCAGTCCTCCCTTATTTCAAAAACTAACTTTATCAGTTTTACCATATTAGCTGTTGGAATGCAACAGATTCCGATCAACACAGTGAATACTCCAGTTTTGTTGGGAGGTGGGAAAGGGCGTGTTTCAAATCCTCCCTTATTTCAAAATTTAACTTTATTAGTTTCACCATATTAACTTTCGGAATGCAACATATTCCGATCAACACGGTGAATACTCCAAATTTTGTTAGGAGGTTGAAGCGAACGTGTTTGCTATCTTCCCTTATTTCAAAAACTAACTTTATCAGTTCTACCATATTAGATGTTGGAATGCAACAGATTCCGATCAACACAGTGAATTCTCCAGTTTTGTTGGGAGGTGGGAAAGGGCGTGTTTCCAATCCTTCCTTATTTCAAAAATTAATGTTATTAGTTTTACCATATTAGCTGTAGAAATGCAACTCCAGTTTTGTTGGGAGGTGCGAAAGGACGTGTTTCCAATCCTTCCTTATTTCAAAAATTAACTTTATTAGTTTTACCATATTAACTTTCGGAATGCAACATATTCCGATAAACACGGTGAATGCTCCAAATTTTGTTAGGAGGTTGAAGCGAACGTGTTTCCTATCTTCCCTTATTTCAAAAACTAACTTTATCAGTTCTACCATATTAGCTGTCGGAATGCAACAGATTCTGATCAACACAGTAAATGCTCCAGCTGTGTTGGGAGGTGGGAAAGAACGTGTTTCCTATCCTCCCTTATTTCAAAAACTAATTGTATCAGTTTTACCATATTAGCTGTGGGAATGCAACATATGCCGATCAACACAGTAAATGCTCAAGTTTTGTTGGGAGGTTGGAGCGGACGTGTTTCCAATCCTTCCTTATTTCAAAAATTAATGTTATTAGTTTTACCATATTAGCTGTCGAAATGCAACTCCAGTTTTGTTGGGAGGTGCGAAAGGACGTGTTTCCAATCCTTCCTTGTTTCAAAAATTAACCTTATTAGTTTTACCATATTGGCGGCCGCCGTGGTGTGAAGGTAGTGTTGCCGGCCTACCACACCGAAGGTCCATGGTTCGAGCCCTGGTACAGGTAACATCAAAAGTGATTTGAAAAAGTTTTTCAAAACGGGGTCGCCCCTCGGCAGTGGTTTGACAAACTCTCCGAGTGTATTTCTGCCATGACAGGCTTCTCAGCAAAAAATTCGTCTCCTTTGTAGATGCCGTTCGGAGTCGGCAAAAAAACTGTAGGTCCCACCAATTTGTAGGGAAAAATTCAAATCGGCACACCACAAATTGGAAGAGAAGCTTGGCGCAAAAATCTCTTAGGAGGTTTATGATGATATACCTGTTGTATATCGCGCCATAGAGAGAGAGTTTTACCATATTAACTTTCGGAATGCAACATATTCCGATAAACATGGTGAATGCTCCAAATTTTGTTAGGAGGTTGAAGCGAACGTGTTTCCTATCTTCCCTTATTTCAAAAACTAACTTTATTAGTTTTACCATATTAGCTGTCGGAATGCAACAGATTCTGATCAACACGGTAAATGCTCCAGCTGTGTTGGGAGGTGGGAAAGAACGTGTTTCCTATCCTCCCTTATTTCAAAAACTAATTGTATCAGTTTTACCATATTAGCTGTGGGAATGCAACATATGCCGATCAACACAGTAAATGCTCAAGTTTTGTTGGGAGGTTGGAGCGGACGTGTTTCCAATCCTTCCTTATTTCAAAAATTAACTTTATTAGTTTTACCATATTAGTTGTCGGAATGCAACAGATTCTGACCAACACAGTAAATGCTCCAGCTGTGTTGGGAGGTGGGAAAGAACGTGTTTCCAATCCTCCCTTATTTCAAAAACTAACTGTATCAGTTTTACCACAGTAAATGCTCAAGTTTTGTTGGGAGGTTGGAGCGGACGTGTTTCCAATCCTTCCTTATTTCAAAAATTAACTTTATTAGTTTTACCATATTAGTTGTCGGAATGCAACAGATTCTGACCAACACAGTAAATGCTCCAGCTGTGTTGGGAGGTGGGAAAGAACGTGTTTCCAACCCTCCCTTATTTCAAAAACTAACCGTGTCAGTTTTACCATATTAGCTACGGGAATGCAACATATGCCGATCAACACAGTAAATGCTCAAGTTTTGTTGGGAGGTTGGAGCGGACGTGTTTCCAATCCTTCCTTATTTCAAAAATTAACTTTATTAGTTTTACCATATTAGTTGTCGAAATGCAACAGATTCCGATCAACACAGTAAATGCTCCAGCTGTGTTGGGAGGTAGGAAAGAACGTGTTTCCAATCCTCCCTTATTTCAAAAACTAACTGTATCAGTTTTACCATATTAGCTACGGGAATGCAACATATGCCGATCAACACAGTAAATGCTCAAGTTTTGTTGGGAGGTTGGAGCGGACGTGTTTCCTATCTTCCCTTATTTCAAAAACTAACTTTATTAGTTCTACCATATTAGATGTTGGAATGCAACAGACTCCGATCAACGCAGTGAATTCTCCAGTTTTGTTGGGAGGTGGGAAAGGACGTGTTTCCAATCCTTCCTTACTTAAAAAATTAACTTTATTAGTTTTACCTTATTAGCTGTCGGAATGCAACAGATTCTGATCAACACAGTAAATGCTCCAGCTGTGTTAAGAGGTGGGAAAGACGTGTTTCAAATCCTCCCTTATTTTTAAAATTAACTTTATTAGTTTTACCATATTAGCTGTCGGAATGCAACAGATTCCGATCAACACAGTTAATGCTCCGGCTGTGTTGGGAGGTGGGAAAGAATGTGTTTCCAATCCTCCCTTATTTCAAAAACTAACTGTACCAGTTCTACCATATTAGCTGTTGGAATGCAACAGATTCCGATCAACACAGTGAATACTCCAGTTTTGTTGGGAGGTGGGAAAGGGCGTGTTTCAAATCCTACCTTATTTCAAAAATTAACTTGATTAGTTTTACCATATTAACTTTCGGAATGCAACATATTCCGATAAACACAGTAAATGCTCAAGTTTTGTTAGGAGGTTGAAGCGAACGTGTTTCCTATCTTCCCTTATTTCAAAAACTAACTTTATCAGTTCTACCATATTAGCTGTGGGAATGCAACATATGCCGATCAACACAGTAAATGCTCAAGTTTTGTTAGGAGGTTGAAGCGAACGTGTTTGCTATCTTCCCTTATTTCAAAAACTAACTTTATCAGTTCTACCATATTAGATGTTGGAATGCAACAGATTCCGATCAACACAGTGAATACTCCAGTTTTGTTGGGAGGTGGGAAAGGGCGTGTTTCAAATCCTACCTTATTTCAAAAATTAACTTGATTAGTTTTACCATATTAACTTTCGGAATGCAACATATTCCGATAAACACAGTAAATGCTCAAGTTTTGTTAGGAGGTTGAAGCGAACGTGTTTCCTATCTTCCCTTATTTCAAAAACTAACTTTATCAGTTCTACCATATTAGCTGTGGGAATGCAACATATGCCGATCAACACAGTAAATGCTCAAGTTTTGTTAGGAGGTTGAAGCGAACGTGTTTGCTATCTTCCCTTATTTCAAAAACTAACTTTATCAGTTCTATCATATTAGATGTTGGAATGCAACAGATTCCGATCAACACAGTGAATACTCCAGTTCTGTTGGGAGGTGGGAAAGGACGTGTTTTCAATCCTACCTTATTTCAAAAATTAACTTGATTAGTTTTACCATATTAACTTTCGGAATGCAACATATTCCGATAAACACAGTAAATGCTCAAGTTTTGTTAGGAGGTTGAAGCGAACGTGTTTCCTATCTTCCCTTATTTCAAAAACTAACTTTATCAGTTCTACCATATTAGCTGTGGGAATGCAACATATGCCGATCAACACAGTAAATGCCCAAGTTTTGTTATGAGGTTGAAGCGAACGTGTTTCCTATCTTCCCTTATTTCAAAAACTAGCTTTATCAGTTCTACCATATTAGATGTTGGAATGCAACAGATTCCGATCAACACAGTGAATTCTCCAGTTTTGTTGGGAGGTGGGAAAGCACGTGTTTCCAATCCTTCCTTATTTCAAAAATTAATGTTATTAGTTTTACCATATTAGCTGTAGAAATGCAACTCCAGTTTTGTTGGGAGGTGCGAAAGGACGTGTTTCCAATCCTTCCTTATTTCAAAAATTAACTTTATTAGTTTTACCATATTAACTTTCGGAATGCAACATACAGGGTGGCTGATGAATTTTGCTACATTAAGAAACTCAAATAATTTTTTTTCAGTATATGGAACTCATTTTTCTTTTATTCATGTTAAAGCTCATTAAATTTTATTAAATATAGCTTAATTAGTTTTAAAAATAATGGAATTTAAATGCCCCCCCTGCTCGTCGATGCATGTGCGGCATCTTACCAAAAAGTTGTTCATTACTGCTTGGAGAGTTGAGGCAGGAATAGCCGCAATTGTTTCTCGAATGGATTGCCTTAGTTCATTCAAATTTGTTGGTTTTGCTTTGAAGACTTCCTGTTTGCAATAACCCCACAAGAAAAAGTCAGGTGCAGTAAGGTCAGGCGACCTGGGTGGCCAACGGAATGTGGAGTTTCTGGATATCAGCTTATTGGGAAATTTTCGTCGCAATTCTGTCATAACAGGTTGGGCTTTATGAGGAGCTGCACCATCTTGCTGAAACCACACAGAGTTGAAAGAAATTCTCATTCGGCGTAATTCTGGATAGAAAAACTCTCTCAACATGCTCAAGTAACGGTCTCCAGTAACCGTAACGGTGTGACCGCTTTCTTCGAAGAAGTAGGGCCCGACAATGCAGCGTGATGAAACTGCACACCACACTGTGACACGAAGTGGATGCAATTCCGTCTCATGGAGTATCTGTGGGTTGGAAGCATTCCATATTCGACAATTTTGTTTGTTTATGTTGCCGTTAAAATCGAAATGGGCCTCGTCAGACATGAAAAGACAGTTCAACATGTTTCCATCCTCTTCCACCATTTGAAGCATCTTCTGGCAAAATTCCAAGCGAATCGGCAAGTCTGCAGCGTTCAGTTTGTTGGCCATTTGAATTTTATATGGGAATAAGTCCAAATCTTTGTGCATAATTGACTGTAATGACTGTCTGCTTACACCCATTTGAGCAGATAAGCTTCTTGTCGAAACACGTGGATTGTTTTGTATGGCAGCAGCTACAGCAGCGATTGTTTCTTCAGTTCGAACTGAAGGGTTTCGATGGTAAGGTCTTCTGTTGACTGTCCCATGCTCGGCAAAATTGTTTACAAGTCTTATTATGGTCCATCTGCTCGGAGGATTGCCGCCAAACGTGCGCCTATACTCTCTTTGAACCGAAACTACGGACTCCAGTGCGTGATAGCGGCGGACAATCCAAATTCTTGTTTCAGTGTCCCAATTATCCATTTTTGTTAAATGTAAAAGTCTATCTGCACAAAAAAAAAAAAATTCACCAGATTCATTAAATAGAAAAAAAGTTATTTAATTTTTTTTTGGTAGCGGCTTTCATTAGCCACCCTGTATTCTGATAAACACGGTGAATGCTCCAAATTTTGTTAGGAGGTTGAAGCGAACGTGTTTCCTATCTTCCCTTATTTCAAAAACTAACTTTATCAGTTCTACCATATTAGCTGTCGGAATGCAACAGATTCTGATCAACACAGTAAATGCTCCAGCTGTGTTGGGAGGTGGGAAAGAACGTGTTTCCTATCCTCCCTTATTTCAAAAACTAATTGTATCAGTTTTACCATATTAGCTGTGGGAATGCAACATATGCCGATCAACACAGTAAATGCTCAAGTTTTGTTGGGAGGATGGAGCGGACGTGTTTCCAATCCTTCCTTATTTCAAAAATTAATGTTATTAGTTTTACCATATTAGCTGTCGAAATGCAACTCCAGTTTTGTTGGGAGGTGCGAAAGGACGTGTTTCCAATCCTTCCTTGTTTCAAAAATTAACTTTATTAGTTTTACCATATTAACTTTCGGAATGCAACATATTCCGATAAACACGGTGAATGCTCCAAATTTTGTTAGGAGGTTGAAGCGAACGTGTTTCCTATCTTCCCTTATTTAAAAAATTAACTTTATTAGTTTTACCATATTAGCTGTCGGAATGCAACAGATTCTGATCAACACGGTAAATGCTCCAGCTGTGTTGGGAGGTGGGAAAGAACGTGTTTCCTATCCTCCCTTATTTCAAAAACTAATTGTATCAGTTCTACCATATTAGCTGTGGGAATGCAACATATGCCGATCAACACAGTAAATGCTCAAGTTTTGTTGGGAGGTTGGAGCGGACGTGTTTCCAATCCTTCCTTATTTCAAAAATTAACTTTATTAGTTTTACCATATTAGTTGTCGGAATGCAACAGATTCTGACCAACACAGTAAATGCTCCAGCTGTGTTGGGAGGTGGGAGAGAACGTGTTTCCAATCCTCCCTTATTTCAAAAACTAACTGTATCAGTTTTACCATATTAGCTGTGGGAATGCAACATATGCCGATCAACACAGTAAATGCTCAAGTTTTGTTGGGAGGTTGGAGCGGACGTGTTTCCAATCCTTCTTTATTTCAAAAATTAACTTTATTAGTTTTACCATATTAGCTGTCGGAATGCAACTCCAGTTTTGTTGGGAAGTTGGAAAGGACGTGTTTTCTATCTTCCCTTATTTCTAAAATTACTTTAATAGTTTTACCATATTAGCTGTCGGAATGCAAAATATTCCGATCAACACAGTAAATACTCCAGCTGAGTTGGGAGGTGGGAAAGAACGTGTTTCCAATCCTGCCTTATTTCAAAAACTAACTGTATCAGTTTTACCATATTAGCTGCGGGAATGCAACATATGCCGATCAACACAGTAAATGCTCAAGTTTTGTTGGGAGGTTGGAGCGGACGTGTTTCCAATCCTTCCTTATTTCAAAAATTAACTTTATTAGTTTTACCATATTAGTTGTCGAAATGCAACAGATTCAAATCAACACAGTAAATGCTCCAGCTGTGTTGGGAGGTGGGAAAGAACGTGTTTCCAATCCTGCCTTATTTCAAAAACTAACTGTATCAGTTTTACCATATTAGCTGCGGGAATGCAACATATGCCGATCAACACAGTAAATGCTCAAGTTTTGTTGGGAGGTTGGAGCGGACGTGTTTCCTATCTTCCCTTATTTCAAAAACTAACTTTATTAGTTCTACCATATTAGATGTTGGAATGCAACAGATTCCGATCAACGCAGTGAATTCTCCAGTTTTGTTGGGAGGTGGGAAAGGACGTGTTTCCAATCCTTCCTTACTTAAAAAATTAACTTTATTAGTTTTACCATATTAGCTGTCGGAATGCAACAGATTCCGATCAACACAGTAAATGCTCCAGCTGTGTTAAGAGGTGGGAAAGACGTGTTTCAAATCCTCCCTTATTTTTAAAATTAACTTTATTAGTTTTACCATATTAGCTGTCGGAATGCAACAGATTCCGATCAACACAGTTAATGCTCCGGCTGTGTTGGGAGGTGGGAAAGAATGTGTTTCCAATCCTCCCTTATTTCAAAAACTAACTGTACCAGTTTTACCATATTAGCTGTTGGAATGCAACAGATTCCGATCAACACAGTGAATACTCCAGTTTTGTTGGGAGGTGGGAAAGGGCGTGTTTCAAATCCTCCCTTATTTTAAAATTTAACTTTATTAGTTTTACTATATTACCTTTCGGAATGCAACATATTCCGATCAACACGGTGAATACTCCAAATTTTGTTAGGAGGTTGCAGCGAACGTGTTTGCTATCTTCCCTTATTTCAAAAACTAACTTTATCAGTTCTACCATATTAGATGTTGGAATGCAACAGATTCCGATCAACACAGTGAATACTCAAGTTTTGTTGGGAGGTTGGAGCGGACGTGTTTCCAATCCTTCCTTATTTCAAAAATTAGCTTTATTAGTTTTACCATATTAGCTGTCGGAATGCAACTCCAGTTTTATTGGGAGGTGGGAAAGGACGTGTTTCCAATCCTTCCTTATTTCAAAAATTAACTTTATTAGTTTTACCATATTAGCTGTCGGAATGAAACTCTAGTTTTGTTGGGAAGTTGGAAAGGACGTGCTTCCAATCCTCCCTTATTTCAAAAACTAACTTTATCAGTTTTACCATATTAGCTGTTGGAATGCAACAGATTCCGATCACCACAGTGAATACTCCAGTTTTGTTGGGAGGTGGGAAAGGACGTGTTTCCAGTCCTCCCTTATTTCAAAAATTAACTTGATTAGTTTTACCATATTAACTTTCGGAACGCAACATATTCCGATAAACACAGTAAATGCTCAAGTTTTGTTAGGAGGTTGAAGCTAACGTGTTTCCTATCTTCCCTTATTTCAAAAACTAACTTTATCAGTTCTACCATATTAGCTGTGGGAATGCAACATATGCCGATCAACACAGTAAATGCTCAAGTTTTGTTAGGAGGTTGAAGCGAACGTGTTTCCTATCTTCCCTTATTTCAAAAACTAACTTTATCAGTTCTACCATATTAGATGTTGGAATGCAACAGATTCCGATCAACACAGTGAATACTCCAGTTTTGTTGGGAGGTGGGAAAGGACGTGTTTCCAGTCCTCCCTTATTTCAAAAATTAACTTGATTAGTTTTACCATATTAACTTTCGGAATGCAACATATTCCGATAAACACAGTAAATGCTCAAGTTTTGTTAGGAGGTTGAAGCTAACGTGTTTCCTATCTTCCCTTATTTCAAAAACTAACTTTATCAGTTCTACCATATTAGCTGTGGGAATGCAACATATGCCGATCAACACAGTAAATGCTCAAGTTTTGTTAGGGGGTTGAAGCGAACGTGTTTCCTATCTTCCCTTATTTCAAAAACTAACTTTATCAGTTCTACCATATTAGATGTTGGAATGCAACAGATTCCGATCAACACAGTGAATACTCCAGTTTTGTTGGGAGGTGGGAAAGGACGTGTTTCCAGTCCTCCCTTATTTCAAAAATTAACTTGATTAGTTTTACCATATTAACTTTCGGAATGCAACATATTCCGATAAACACAGTAAATGCTCAAGTTTTGTTAGGAGGTTGAAGCTAACGTGTTTCCTATCTTCCCTTATTTCAAAAACTAACTTTATCAGTTCTACCATATTAGATGTTGGAATGCAACAGATTCCGATCAACACAGTGAATACTCCAGTTTTGTTGGGAGGTGGGAAAGGACGTGTTTCCAGTCCTCCCTTATTTCAAAAATTAACTTGATTAGTTTTACCATATTAACTTTCGGAATGCAACATATTCCGATAAACACAGTAAATGCTCAAGTTTTGTTAGGAGGTTGAAGCTAACGTGTTTCCTATCTTCCCTTATTTCAAAAACTAACTTTATCAGTTCTACCATATTAGCTGTGGGAATGCAACATATGCCGATCAACAAGTAAATGCTCAAGTTTTGTTAGGAGGTTGAAGCGAACGTGTTTCCTATCTTCCCTTATTTCAAAAACTAACTTTATCAGTTCTACCATATTAGATGTTGGAATGCCACAGATTCCGATCAACACAGTGAATTCTCCAGTTTTGTTGGGAGGTGAGAAAGGACGTGTTTCCAATCCTTCCTTATTTCAAAAATTAATGTTATTAGTTTTACCATATTAGCTGTCGAAATGCAACTCCAGTTTTGTTGGGAGGTGCGAAAGGACGTGTTTCCAATCCTTCCTTATTTCAAAAATTAACTTTATTAGTTCTACCATATTAGATGTTGGAATGCAACAGATTCCGATCAACACAGTGAATTCTCCAGTTTTGTTGGGAGGTGGGAAAGGGCGTGTTTGCTATCTTCCCTTATTTCAAAAACTAACTTTATCAGTTCTACCATATTAGATGTTGGAATGCAACAGATTCCGATCAACACAGTGAATACTCCAGTTTTGTTGGGAGGTGGGAAAGGACGTGTTTCCAGTCCTCCCTTATTTCAAAAATTAACTTGATTAGTTTTACCATATTAACTTTCGGAATGCAACATATTCCGATAAACACAGTAAATGCTCAAGTTTTGTTAGGAGGTTGAAGCGAACGTGTTTCCTATCTTCCCTTATTTCAAAAACTAACTTTATCAGTTCTACCATATTAGCTGTGGGAATGCAACATATGCCGATCAACACAGTAAATGCCCAAGTTTTGTTAGGAGGTTGCAGCGAACGTGTTTCCTATCTTCCCTTATTTCAAAAACTAACTTTATCAGTTCTACCATATTAGCTGTGGGAATGCAACATATGCCGACCAACACAGTAAATGCTCAAGTTTTGTTAGGAGGTTGAAGCGAACGTGTTTCCTATCTTCCCTTATTTCAAAAACTAACTTTATCAGTTCTACCATATTAGATGTTGGAATGCAACAGATTCCGATCAACACAGTGAATTCTCCAGTTTTGTTGGGAGGTGGGAAAGGACGTGTTTCCAGTCCTCCCTTATTTCAAAAATTAACTTGATTAGTTTTACCATATTAACTTTCGGAATGCAACATATTCCGATAAACACAGTAAATGCTCAAGTTTTGTTAGAAGGTTGAAGCGAACGTGTTTCCTATCTTCCCTTATTTCAAAAACTAACTTTATCAGTTCTACCATATTAGCTGTGGGAATGCAACATATGCCGATCAACACAGTAAATGCTCAAGTTTTGTTAGGAGGTTGAAGCGAACGTGTTTCCTATCTTCCCTTATTTCAAAAACTAACTTTATCAGTTCTACCATATTAGATGTTGGAATGCAACAGATTCCGATCAACACAGTGAATTCTCCAGTTTTGTTGGGAGGTGGGAAAGGACGTGTTTCCAATCCTTCTTTATTTCAAAAATTAATGTTATTAGTTTTACCATATTAGCTGTCGAAATGCAACTCCAGTTTTGTTGGGAGGTGCGAAAGGACGTGTTTCCAATCCTTCCTTATTTCAAAAATTAACTTTATTAGTTCTACCATATTAGATGTTGGAATGCAACAGATTCCGATCAACACAGTGAATTCTCCAATTTTGTTGGGAGGTGGGAATGGACGTGTTTCCAATCCTTCCTTATTTCAAAAATTAACCTTATTAGTTTTACCATATTAACTTTCGGAATGCAACATATTCCGATAAACACGGTGAATGCTCCAAATTTTGTTAGGAGGTTGAAGCGAACGTGTTTCCTATCTTCCCTTATTTAAAAAATTTACTTTATTAGTTTTACCATATTAGCTGTCGGAATGCAACAGATTCTGACCAACACGGTAAATGCTCCAGTTTTGTTGGGAGGTGGGAAAGGACGTGTTTCCAATCCTTCCTTATTTCAAAAATTAATGTTATTAGTTTTACCATATTAGCTGTCGAAATGCAACTCCAGTTTTGTTGGGAGGTGCGAAAGGACGTGTTTCCAATCCTTCCTTATTTCAAAAATTAACCTTATTAGTTTTACCATATTAACTTTCGGAATGCAACATATTCCGATAAACACGGTGAATGCTCCAAATTTTGTTAGGAGGTTGAAGCGAACGTGTTTCCTATCTTCCCTTATTTCAAAAACTAACTTTATCAGTTCTACCATATTAGATGTTGGAATGCAACAGATTCCGATCAACACAGTGAATTCTCCAGTTTTGTTGGGAGGTGGGAAAGGACGTGTTTCCAATCCTTCCTTATTTCAAAAATTAATGTTATTAGTTTTACCATATTAGCTGTCGAAATGCAACTCCAGTTTTGTTGGGAGGTGCGAAAGGACGTGTTTCCAATCCTTCCTTATTTCAAAAATTAACTTTATTAGTTCTACCATATTAGATGTTGGAATGCAACAGATTCCGACCAACACAGTGAATTCTCCAGTTTTGTTTTGAGGTGGGAAAGGACGTGTTTCCAATCCTTCCTTATTTCAAAAATTAATGTTATTAGTTTTACCATATTAGCTGTCGAAATGCAACTCCAGTTTTGTTGGGAGGTGCGAAAGGACGTGTTTCCAATCCTTCCTTATTTCAAAAATTAACCTTATTAGTTTTACCATATTAACTTTCGGAATGCAACATATTCCGATAAACACGGTGAATGCTCCAAATTTTGTTAGGAGGTTGAAGCGAACGTGTTTCCTATCTTCCCTTATTTAAAAAATTACCTTTATTAGTTTTACCATATTAGCTGTCGGAATGCAACAGATTCTGACCAACACGGTAAATGCTCCAGCTGTGTTGGGAGGTGGGAAAGGACGTGTTTCCAGTCCTCCCTTATTTCAAAAATTAACTTGATTAGTTTTACCATATTAACTTTCGGAATGCAACATATTCCGATAAACACAGTAAATGCTCAAGTTTTGTTAGGAGGTTGAAGCTAACGTGTTTCCTATCTTCCCTTATTTCAAAAACTAACTTTATCAGTTCTACCATATTAGATGTTGGAATGCAACAGATTCCGATCAACACAGTGAATACTCCAGTTTTGTTGGGAGGTGGGAAAGGACGTGTTTCCAGTCCTCCCTTATTTCAAAAATTAACTTGATTAGTTTTACCATATTAACTTTCGGAATGCAACATATTCCGATAAACACAGTAAATGCTCAAGTTTTGTTAGGAGGTTGAAGCTAACGTGTTTCCTATCTTCCCTTATTTCAAAAACTAACTTTATCAGTTCTACCATATTAGCTGTGGGAATGCAACATATGCCGATCAACACAGTAAATGCTCAAGTTTTGTTAGGAGGTTGAAGCGAACGTGTTTCCTATCTTCCCTTATTTCAAAAACTAACTTTATCAGTTCTACCATATTAGATGTTGGAATGCAACAGATTCCGATCAACACAGTGAATTCTCCAGTTTTGTTGGGAGGTGGGAAAGGACGTGTTTCCAATCCTTCCTTATTTCAAAAATTAATGTTATTAGTTTTACCATATTAGCTGTCGAAATGCAACTCCAGTTTTGTTGGGAGGTGCGAAAGGACGTGTTTCCAATCCTTCCTTATTTCAAAAATTAACTTTATTAGTTCTACCATATTAGATGTTGGAATGCAACAGATTCCGATCAACACAGTGAATTCTCCAGTTTTGTTGGGAGGTGGGAAAGGGCGTGTTTGCTATCTTCCCTTATTTCAAAAACTAACTTTATCAGTTCTACCATATTAGATGTTGGAATGCAACAGATTCCGATCAACACAGTGAATACTCCAGTTTTGTTGGGAGGTGGGAAAGGACGTGTTTCCAGTCCTCCCTTATTTCAAAAATTAACTTGATTAGTTTTACCATATTAACTTTCGGAATGCAACATATTCCGATAAACACAGTAAATGCTCAAGTTTTGTTAGGAGGTTGAAGCTAACGTGTTTCCTATCTTCCCTTATTTCAAAAACTAACTTTATCAGTTCTACCATATTAGATGTTGGAATGCAACAGATTCCGATCAACACAGTGAATACTCCAGTTTTGTTGGGAGGTGGGAAAGGACGTGTTTCCAGTCCTCCCTTATTTCAAAAATTAACTTGATTAGTTTTACCATATTAACTTTCGGAATGCAACATATTCCGATAAACACAGTAAATGCTTAAGTTTTGTTAGGAGGTTGAAGCTAACGTGTTTCCTATCTTCCCTTATTTCAAAAACTAACTTTATCAGTTCTACCATATTAGCTGTGGGAATGCAACATATGCCGATCAACACAGTAAATGCTCAAGTTTTGTTAGGAGGTTGAAGCGAACGTGTTTCCTATCTTCCCTTATTTCAAAAACTAACTTTATCAGTTCTACCATATTAGATGTTGGAATGCAACAGATTCCGATCAACACAGTGAATTCTCCAGTTTTGTTGGGAGGTGGAAAGGACGTGTTTTCAATCCTTCCTTATTTCAAAAATTAATGTTATTAGTTTTACCATATTAGCTGTCGAAATGCAACTCCAGTTTTGTTGGGAGGTGCGAAAGGACGTGTTTCCAATCCTTCCTTATTTCAAAAATTAACTTTATTAGTTCTACCATATTAGATGTTGGAATGCAACAGATTCCGATCAACACAGTGAATTATCCAGTTTTGTTGGGAGGTGGGAAAGGGCGTGTTTGCTATCTTCCCTTATTTCAAAAACTAACTTTATCAGTTCTACCATATTAGATGTTGGAATGCAACAGATTCCGATCAACACAGTGAATACTCCAGTTTTGTTGGGAGGTGGGAAAGGACGTGTTTCCAGTCCTCCCTTATTTCAAAAATTAACTTGATTAGTTTTACCATATTAACTTTCGGAATGCAACATATTCCGATAAACACAGTAAATGCTCAAGTTTTGTTAGGAGGTTGAAGCGAACGTGTTTCCTATCTTCCCTTATTTCAAAAACTAACTTTATCAGTTCTACCATATTAGCTGTGGGAATGCAACATATGCCGATCAACACAGTAAATGCTCAAGTTTTGTTAGGAGGTTGAAGCGAACGTGTTTCCTATCTTCCCTTATTTCAAAAACTAACTTTATCAGTTCTACCATATTAGCTGTGGGAATGCAACATATGCCGACCAACACAGTAAATGCTCAAGTTTTGTTAGGAGGTTGAAGCGAACGTGTTTCCTATCTTCCCTTATTTCAAAAACTAACTTTATCAGTTCTACCATATTAGATGTTGGAATGCAACAGATTCCGATCAACACAGTGAATTCTCCAGTTTTGTTGGGAGGTGGGAAAGGACGTGTTTCCAGTCCTCCCTTATTTCAAAAATTAACTTGATTAGTTTTACCATATTAACTTTCGGAATGCAACATATTCCGATAAACACAGTAAATGCTCAAGTTTTGTTAGGAGGTTGAAGCGAACGTGTTTCCTATCTTCCCCTATTTCAAAAACTAACTTTATCAGTTCTACCATATTAGCTGTGGGAATGCAACATATGCCGATCAACACACTAAATGCTCAAGTTTTGTTAGGAGGTTGAAGCGAACGTGTTTCCTATCTTCCCTTATTTCAAAAACTAACTTTATCAGTTCTACCATATTAGATGTTGGAATGCAACAGATTCCGATCAACACAGTGAATTCTCCAGTTTTGTTGGGAGGTGGGAAAGGACGTATTTCCAATCCTTCCTTATTTCAAAAATTAATGTTATTAGTTTTACCATATTAGCTGTCGAAATGCAACTCCAGTTTTGTTGGGAGGTGCGAAAGGACGTGTTTCCAATCCTTCCTTATTTCAAAAATTAACCTTATTAGTTTTACCATATTAACTTTCGGAATGCAACATATTCAGATAAACACGGTGAATGCTCCAAATTTTGTTAGGAGGTTGAAGCGAACGTGTTTCCTATCTTCCCTTATTTAAAAAATTTACTTTATTAGTTTTACCATATTAGCTGTCGGAATGCAACAGATTCTGACCAACACGGTAAATGCTCCAGTTTTGTTGGGAGGTGGGAAAGGACGTGTTTCCAATCCTTCCTTATTTCAAAAATTAATGTTATTAGTTTTACCATATTAGCTGTCGAAATGCAACTCCAGTTTTGTTGGGAGGTGCGAAAGGACGTGTTTCCAATCCTTCCTTATTTCAAAAATTAACCTTATTAGTTTTACCATATTAACTTTCGGAATGCAACATATTCCGATAAACACGGTGAATGCTCCAAATTTTGTTAGGAGGTTGAAGCGAACGTGTTTCCTATCTTCCCTTATTTCAAAAACTAACTTTATCAGTTCTACCATATTAGATGTTGGAATGCAACAGATTCCGATCAACACAGTGAATTCTCCAGTTTTGTTGGGAGGTGGGAAAGGACGTGTTTCCAATCCTTCCTTATTTCAAAAATTAATGTTATTAGTTTTACCATATTAGCTGTCGAAATGCAACTCCAGTTTTGTTGGGAGGTGCGAAAGGACGTGTTTCCAATCCTTCCTTATTTCAAAAATTAACTTTATTAGTTCTACCATATTAGATGTTGGAATGCAACAGATTCCGACCAACACAGTGAATTCTCCAGTTTTGTTGGGAGGTGGGAAAGGACGTGTTTCCAATCCTTCCTTATTTCAAAAATTAATGTTATTAGTTTTACCATATTAGCTGTCGAAATGCAACTCCAGTTTTGTTGGGAGGTGCGAAAGGACGTGTTTCCAATCCTTCCTTATTTCAAAAATTAACCTTATTAGTTTTACCATATTAACTTTCGGAATGCAACATATTCCGATAAACACGGTCAATGCTCCAAATTTTGTTAGGAGGTTGAAGCGAACGTGTTTCCTATCTTCCCTTATTTAAAAAATTACCTTTATTAGTTTTACCATATTAGCTGTCGGAATGCAACAGATTCTGACCAACACGGTAAATGCTCCAGCTGTGTTGGGAGGTGGGAAAGAACGTGTTTCCAATCCTCGCTTATTTCAAAAACTAATTGTATCAGTTTTACCATATTAGCTGTGGGAATGCAACATATGCCGATCAACACAGTAAATGCTCAAGTTTTGTTGGGAGGTTGGAGCGGACGTGTTTCCAATCCTTCCTTATTTCAAAAATTAACTTTATTAGTTTTACCATATTAGTTGTCGGAATGCAACAGATTCTGATCAACACAGTAAATGCTCCAGCTGTGTTGGGAGGTGGGAAAGAACGTGTTTCCAATCCTCCCTTATTTCAAAAACTAACTGTATCAGTTTTACCATATTAGCTGTGGGAATGCAACATATGCCGATCAACACAGTAAATGCTCAAGTTTTGTTGGGAGATTGGAGCGGACGTGTTTCCAATCCTTCCTTATTTCAAAAATTAACTTTATTAGTTTTACCATATTAGCTGTCGGAATGCAACAGATTCTGATCAACACAGTAAATGCTCCAGCTGTGTTAAGAGGTGGGAAAGACGTGTTTCAAATCCTCCCTTATTTTTAAAATTAACTTTATTAGCTTTACCATATTAGCTGTCGGAATGCAACAGATTCCGATCAACACAGTTAATGCTCCAGCTGTGTTGGGAGGTGGGAAAGAATCTGTTTCCAATCCTCCCTTATTTCAAAAACTAACTGTATCAGTTTTACCATATTAGCTGTGGGAATGCAACATATGCCGATCAACACAGTAAATGCTCAAGTTTTGTTGGGAGGTTGGAGCGGACGTGTTTCCTATCTTCCCTTATTTCAAAAACTAACTTTATCAGTTCTACCATATTAGATGTTGGAATGCAACAGATTCCGATCAACACAGTGAATTCTCCAGTTTTGTTGGGAGGTGGGAAAGGACGTGTTTCCAATCCTTCCTTATTTAAAAAATTAACTTTATTAGTTTTACCATATTAGCTGTCGGAATGCAACAGATTCTGATCAACACAGTAAATGCTCCAGTTTTGTTGGGAGGTGGGAAAGGACGTGTTTCCAATCCTTCCTTATTTAAAAAATTAACTTTATTAGTTTTACCATATTAGCTGTCGGAATGCAACAGATTCTGATCAACACAGTAAATGCTCCAGCTGTGTTAAGAGGTGGGAAAGACGTGTTTCAAATCCTCCCTTATTTTTAAAATTAACTTTATTAGTTTTACCATATTAGCTGTCGCAATGCAACAGATTCTGATCAACACAGTAAATGCTCCAGTTTTGTTGAGAGGTGGGAAAGGACGTGTTTCCAATCCTTCCTTATTTAAAAAATTAACTTTATTAGTTTTACCATATTAGCTGTGGGAATGCAACATATGCCGATCAACACAGTAAATGCTCAAGGTTTGTTGGGAGGTTGGAGCGGACGTGTTTCCAATCCTTCCTTATTTCAAAAATTAGCTTTATTAGTTTTACCATATTAGCTGTCGGAATGCAACTCCAGTTTTGTTGGGAGGTGCGAAAGGATGTGTTTTCAATCCTTCCTTATTTCAAAAATTAACCTTATTAGTTTTACCATATTACCTTTCGGAATGCAACATATTCCGATAAACACGGTGAATGCTCCAAATTTTGTTAGGAGGTTGAAGCGAACGTGTTTCCTATCTTCCCTTATTTAAAAAATTAACTTTATTAGTTTTACCATATTAGCTGTCGGAATGCAACAGATTCTGATCAACACGGTAAATGCTCCAGCTGTGTTGGGATGTGGGAAAGAACGTGTTTCCTATCCCCCCTTATTTCAAAAACTAATTGTATCAGTTTTACCATATTAGCTGTGGGAATGCAACATACGCCGATCAACACAGTAAATGCTCAAGTTTTGTTGGGAGGTTGGAGCGGACGTGTTTCCAATCCTTCCGTATTTCAAAAATTAACTTTATTAGTTTTACCATATTAGTTGTCGGAATGCAACAGATTCTGATCAACACAGTAAATGCTCCAGCTGTGTTCGGAGGTGGGAAAGAATGCGTTTCCAATCCTCCCTTATTTCAAAAACTAACTGTATCAGTTTTACCATATTAGCTGTGGGAATGCAACATATGCCGATCAACACAGTAAATGCTCAAGTTTTGTTGGGAGGTTGGAGCGGACGTGTTTCCAATCCTTCCTTATTTCAAAAATTAGCTTTATTAGTTTTACCATATTAGCTGTCGGAATGCAACTCCAGTTTTATTGGGAGGTGGGAAAGGACGTGTTTCCAATCCTTCCTTATTTCAAAAACTAACTTTATTAGTTTTACCATATTAGCTGTCGGAATGAAACTCTAGTTTTGTTGGGAAGTTGGAAAGGACGTGCTTCCAATCCTCCCTTATTTCAAAAACTAACTTTATCAGCTTTACCATATTAGCTGTTGGAATGCAACAGATTCCGATCAACACAGTGAATACTCCAGTTTTGTTGGGAGGTGGGAAAGGGCGTGTTTCAAATCCTCCCTTATTTTAAAATTTAACTTTATTAGTTTTACTATATTAACTTTCGGAATGCAACATATTCCGATCAACACGGTGAATACTCCAAATTTTGTTAGGAGGTTGAAGCGAACGTGTTTGCTATCTTCCCTTATTTCAAAAACTGATAAAGTTAGTTCTACCATATTAGATGTTGGAATGCAACAGATTCCGATCAACACAGTGAAGACTCCAGTTTTGTTGGGAGGTGGGAAAGGACGTGTTTCCAATCTTCCCTTATTTCAAAAATTAACTTGATTAGTTTTACCATATTAACTTTCGGAATGCAACATATTCCGATAAACACAGTAAATGCTCAAGTTTTGTTAGGAGGTTGAAGCGAACGTGTTTCCTATCTTCCATTATTTCAAAAACTAACTTTATCAGTTCTACCATATTAGCTGTGGGAATGCAACATATGCCGATCAACACAGTAAATGCTCAAGTTTTGTTAGGAGGTTGAAGCGAACGTGTTTCCTATCTTCCCTTATTTCAAAAACTAACTTTATCAGTTCTACCATATTAGATGTTGGAATGCAACAGATTCCGATCAACACAGTGAATTCTCCAGTTTTGTTGGGAGGTGGGAAAGGACGTGTTTTCAATCCTTCCTTATTTCAAAAATTAATGTTATTAGTTTTACCATATTACTTGTCGAAATGCAACTCCAGTTTTGTTGGGAGGTGCGAAAGGACGTGTTTCCAATCCTTCCTTATTTCAAAAATTAACTTTATAAGTTTTACCATATTAACTTTCGGAATGCAACATATTCCGATAAACACGGTGAATGCTCCAAATTTTGTTAGGAGGTTGAAGCGAACGTGTTTCCTATCTTCCCTTATTTCAAAAACTAACTTTATCAGTTCTACCATATTAGCTGTCGGAATGCAACAGATTCTGATCAACACAGTAAATGCTCCAGCTGTGTTGGGAGGTGGGAAAGAACGTGTTTCCTATCCTCCCTTATTTCAAAAACTAATTGTATTAGTTTTACCATATTAGCTGTGGGAATTCAACATATGCCGATCAACACAGTAAATGCTCAAGTTTTGTTGTTAGGTTGGAGCGGACGTGTTTCCAATCCTTCCTTATTTCAAAAATTTATGTAATTAGTTTTACCATATTAGCTGTCGAAATGCAACTCCAGTTTTGTTGGGAGGTGCGAAAGGACGTGTTTCCAATCCTTCCTTATTTCAAAAATTAACCTTATTAGTTTTACCATATTAACTTTCGGAATGCAACATATTCCGATAAACACGGTGAATGCTCCAAATTTTGTTAGGAGGTTGAAGCGAACGTGTTTCCTATCTTAACTTATTTAAAAAATTAACTTTATTAGTTTTACCATATTAGCTGTCGGAATGCAACAGATTCTGACCAACACGGTAAATGCTCCAGCTGTTTTGGGAGGTGGGAAAGAACGTGTTTCCTATCCTCCCTTATTTCAAAAACTAATTGTATCAGTTTTACCATATTAGCTGTGGGAATGCGTTGGAGCGGACGTGTTTCCAATCCTTCCTTATTTCAAAAATTAACTTTATTAGTTTTACCATATTAGTTGTCGGAACGCAACAGATTCTGATCAACACAGTAAATGCTCCAGCTGTGTTGGGAGGTGGGAAAGAACGTGTTTCCAATCCTCCCTTATTTCAAAAACTAACTGTATCAGTTTTACCATATTAGCTGTGGGAATGCAACATATGCCGATCAACACAGTAAATGCTCAAGTTTTGTTGGGAGGTTGGAGCGGACGTGTTTCCTATCTTCCCTTATTTCAAAAATTAACTTTATTAGTTTTACCATATTAGTTGTCGAAATGCAACAGATTCCGATCAACACAGTAAATGCTCCGGCTGTGTTGGGAGGTGGGAAAGAACGTGTTTCCAATTCTCCCTTATTTCAAAAACTAACTGTATCAGTTTTACCAAATTAGCTGTGGGAATGCAACATATGCCGATCAACACAGTAAATGCTCAAGTTTTGTTGGGAGGTTGGAGCGGACGTGTTTCCTATCTTCCCTTATTTCAAAAACTAACTTTATCAGTTCTACCATATTAGATGTTGGAATGCAACAGATTCCGATCAACACAGTGAATTCTCCAGTTTTGTTGGGAGGTGGGAAAGGACGTGTTTTCAATCCTTCCTTATTTCAAAAATTAATGTTATTAGTTTTACCATATTACTTGTCGAAATGCAACTCCAGTTTTGTTGGGAGGTGCGAAAGGACGTGTTTCCAATCCTTCCTTATTTCAAAAATTAACTTTATTAGTTTTACCATATTAACTTTCGGAATGCAACATATTCCGATAAACACGGTGAATGCTCCAAATTTTGTTAGGAGGTTGAAGCGAACGTGTTTCCTATCTTCCCTTATTTCAAAAACTAACTTTATCAGTTCTACCATATTAGCTGTCGGAATGCAACAGATTCTGATCAACACAGTAAATGCTCCAGCTGTGTTGGGAGGTGGGAAAGAACGTGTTTCCTATCCTCCCTTATTTCAAAAACTAATTGTATTAGTTTTACCATATTAGCTGTGGGAATTCAACATATGCCGATCAACACAGTAAATGCTCAAGTTTTGTTGTTAGGTTGGAGCGGACGTGTTTCCAATCCTTCCTTATTTCAAAAATTTATGTAATTAGTTTTACCATATTAGCTGTCGAAATGCAACTCCAGTTTTGTTGGGAGGTGCGAAAGGACGTGTTTCCAATCCTTCCTTATTTCAAAAATTAACCTTATTAGTTTTACCATATTAACTTTCGGAATGCAACATATTCCGATAAACACGGTGAATGCTCCAAATTTTGTTAGGAGGTTGAAGCGAACGTGTTTCCTATCTTCCCTTATTTAAAAAATTAACTTTATCAGTTCTACCATATTAGTTGTCGAAATGCAACAGATTCCGATCAACACAGTAAATGCTCCGGCTGTGTTGGGAGGTGGGAAAGAACGTGTTTCCAATTCTCCCTTATTTCAAAAACTAACTGTATCAGTTTTACCAAATTAGCTGTGGGAATGCAACATATGCCGATCAACACAGTAAATGCTCAAGTTTTGTTGGGAGGTTGGAGCGGACGTGTTTCCTATCTTCCCTTATTTCAAAAACTAACTTTATCAGTTCTACCATATTAGATGTTGGAATGCAACAGATTCCGATCAACACAGTGAATTCTCCAGTTTTGTTGGGAGGTGGGAAAGGACGTGTTTTCAATCCTTCCTTATTTCAAAAATTAATGTTATTAGTTTTACCATATTACTTGTCGAAATGCAACTCCAGTTTTGTTGGGAGGTGCGAAAGTACTTGTTTCCAATCCTTCCTTATTTCAAAAATTAACCTTATTAGTTTTACCATATTAACTTTCGGAATGCAACATATGCCGATCAACACAGTAAATGCTCAAGTTTTGTTAGGAGGTTGAAGCGAACGTGTTTCCTATCTTCCCTTATTTCAAAAACTAACTTTATCAGTTCTACCATATTAGATGTTGGAATGCAACAGATTCCGATCAACACAGTGAATTCTCCAGTTTTGTTGGGAGGTGGGAAAGGACGTGTTTTCAATCCTTCCTTATTTCAAAAATTAATGTTATTAGTTTTACCATATTACTTGTCGAAATGCAACTCCAGTTTTGTTGGGAGGTGCGAAAGGACGTGTTTTCAATCCTTCCTTATTTCAAAAATTAACTTTATTAGTTTTACCATATTAACTTTCGGAATGCAACATATTCCGATAAACACGGTGAATGCTCCAAATTTTGTTAGGAGGTTGAAGCGAACGTGTTTCCTATCTTCCCTTATTTCAAAAACTAACTTTATCAATTCTACCATATTAGCTGTCGGAATGCAACAGATTCTGATCAACACAGTAAATGCTCCAGCTGTGTTGGGAGGTGGGAAAGAACGTGTTTCCTATCCTCCCTTATTTCAAAAACTAATTGTATTAGTTTTACCATATTAGCTGTGGGAATTCAACATATGCCGATCAACACAGTAAATGCTCAAGTTTTGTTGTTAGGTTGGAGCGGACGTGTTTCCAATCCTTCCTTATTTCAAAAATTTATGTAATTAGTTTTACCATATTAGCTGTCGAAATGCAACTCCAGTTTTGTTGGGAGGTGCGAAAGGACGTGTTTCCAATCCTTCCTTATTTCAAAAATTAACCTTATTAGTTTTACCATATTAACTTTCGGAATGCAACATATTCCGATAAACACGGTGAATGCTCCAAATTTTGTTAGGAGGTTGAAGCGAACGTGTTTCCTATCTTCCCTTATTTAAAAAATTAACTTTATTAGTTTTACCATATTAGCTGTCGGAATGCAACAGATTCTGACCAACACGGTAAATGCTCCAGCTGTGTTGGGAGGTGGGAAAGAACGTGTTTCCTATCCTCCCTTATTTCAAAAACTAATTGTATCAGTTTTACCATATTAGCTGTGGGAATGCGTTGGAGCGGACGTGTTTCCAATCCTTCCTTATTTCAAAAATTAACTTTATTAGTTTTACCATATTAGTTGTCGGAACGCAACAGATTCTGATCAACACAGTAAATGCTCCAGCTGTGTTGGGAGGTGGGAAAGAACGTGTTTCCAATCCTCCCTTATTTCAAAAACTAACTGTATCAGTTTTACCATATTAGCTGTGGGAATGCAACATATGCCGATCAACACAGTAAATGCTCAAGTTTTGTTGGGAGGTTGTAGCGGACGTGTTTCCAATCCTTCCCTATTTCAGAAATTAACTTTATTAGTTTTACCATATTAGCTGTCGGAATGCAACAGATTCTGATCAACACAGTAAATGCTCCAGCTGTGTTAAGAGGTGGGAAAGACGTGTTTCAAATCCTCCCTTATTTTTAAAATTAACTTTATTAATTTTACCATATTAGCTGTCGGAATGAAACACTAGTTTTGTTGGGAAGTTGGAAAGGACGTGCTTCCAATCCTCCCTTATTTCAAAAACTAACTTTATCAGTTTTACCATATTAGCTGTTGGAATGCAACAGATTCCGGTCAACACAGTGAATACTCCAGTTTTGTTGGGAGGTGGGAAAGGGCGTGTTTCAAATCCTCCCTTATTTTAAAATTTAACTTTATTAGTTTTACTATATTAACTTTCGGAATGCAACATATTCCGATCAACACAGTAAATGCTCAAGTTTTGTTGGGAGGTTGAGCGGACGTGTTTCCAATCCTCTTTTATTTAAAAAAAATACTTGATTAGTTTTACCATATTAGCTGTCGGAATGAAACAGATTCCAATCAACACAGTGAATACTCCAGTTTTGTTGGGAGGTGGGAAAGGACGTGTTTCCAATCCTCCCTTATTTCAAAAACTAACTGTGTCAGTTTTACCATATTAGCTGTGGGAATGCAACATACTCGTATGCCGATCAACGCAGTAAATGCTCAAGTTTTGTTGGGAGGTTGGAGCGGACGTGTTTCCTATCTTCCCTTATTTCAAAAATTAACTTTATTAGTTTTACCATATTAGTTGTCGAAATGCAACAGATTCCGATCAACACAGTAAATGCTCCGGCTGTGTTGGGAGGTGGGAAAGAACGTGTTTCCAATTCTCCCTTATTTCAAAAACTAACTGTATCAGTTTTACCAAATTAGCTGTGGGAATGCAACATAGGCCGATCAACACAGTAAATGCTCAAGTTTTGTTGGGAGGTTGGAGCGGACGTGTTTCCTATCTTCCCTTATTTCAAAAACTAACTTTATCAGTTCTACCATATTAGATGTTGGAATGCAACAGATTCCGATCAACACAGTGAATTCTCCAGTTTTGTTGGGAGGTGGGAAAGGACGTGTTTCCAATCCTTCCTTATTTAAAAAATTAACTTTATTAGTTTTACCATATTAGCTGTCGGAATGCAACAGATTCTGATCAACACAGTAAATGCTCCAGTTTTGTTGGGAGGTGGGAAAGGACGTGTTTCCAATCCTTCCTTATTTAAAAAATTAACTTTATTAGTTTTACCATATTAGCTGTCGGAATGCAACAGATTCTGATCAACACAGTAAATGCTCCAGCTGTGTTAAGAGGTGGGAAAGACGTGTTTCAAATCCTCCCTTATTTTTAAAATTAACTTTATTAGTTTTACCATATTAGCTGTCGGAATGCAACAGATTCTGATCAACACAGTAAATGCTCCAGTTTTGTTTAGAGGTGGGAAAGGACGTGTTTCCAATCCTTCCTTATTTAAAAAATTAACTTTATTAGTTTTACCATATTAGCTGTCGGAATGCAACAGATTCTGATCAACACCGTAAATGCTCCAGCTGTGTTAAGAGGTGGGAAAGACGTGTTTCAAATCCTCCCTTATTTTTAAAATTAACTTTATTTGTTTTACCATATTAGCTGTCGGAGTGCAACAGATTCTGATCAACACAGTAAATGCTCCAGCTGTGTTAAGAGGTGGGAAAGACGTGTTTCAAATCCTCCCTTATTTCAAAAACTAACTTTATCAGTTTTACCATATTAGCTGTTGGAATGCAACAGATTCCAATCAACACAGTGAATACTCCAGTTTTGTTGGTAGGTGGGAAAGGACGTGTTTCCAATCCTTCCTCATTTCAAAAATTAACTTTATTAGTTTTACCATATTAGCTGTCGGAATGCAACTCCAGTTTTATTGGGAGGTGGGAAAGGACGTGCTTCCAATCCTCCCTTATTTCAAAAACTAACTTTATCAGTTTTACCATATTAGCTGTTGGAATGCAACAGATTCCAATCAACACAGTAAATACTCCAGTTTTGTTGGTAGGTGGGAAAGGACGTGTTTCCAACCCTCCCTTATTTCAAAAATTAACTTTATTAGTTTTACCATATTAACTTTCGGAATGCAACATATTCCGATAAACACGGTGACTGCTCCAAATTTTGTTAGGAGGTTGAAGCGAACGTGTTTCCTATCTTCCCTTATTTCAAAAACTAACTTTATAAGTTCTACCATATTAGATGTTGGAATGCAGCAGATTCCGATCAACACAGTGAATTCTCCAGTTTTGTTGGGAGGTGGGAAAGGACGTGTTTACAATCCTTCCTTATTTCAAAAATTAATGTTATTAGTTTTACCATATTAGCTGTCGAAATGCAACTCCAGTTTTGTTGGGAGGTGCGAAAGGACGTGTTTCCAATCCTTCCTTATTTCAAAAATTAACTTTATTAGTTTTACCATATTAGCTGCCGGAATGCCACAGATTCGGATGAACACAGTGAATGCTCCAGTTTTGTTGGGAGGTGGGAAAGGACGTGTTTCCAATCCTTCCTTATTTCAAAAATTAATGTTATTAGTTTTACCGTATTAGCTGTCGGAATGCAACTTCAGTTTTGTTGGGCTGGGGAAAGGAAGTGTTTCCAATCCTTCCTTATTTAAAAAATTAACTTTATTTGTTTTACCATATTAGCTGTCGGAATGCAACAGATTCTGATCAACACAGTAAATGCTCCAGTTTTGTTGGGAGGTGGGAAAGGACGTGTTTCAAATCCTCCCTTATTTTTAAAATTAACTTTATTAGTTTTACCATATTAGCTGTCGGAATGCAACAGATTCTGATCAACACAGTAAATGCTCCAGTTTTGTTGGGAGGTGGGAAAGGACGTGTTTCCAATCCTTCCTTATTATAAAAAATTAACTTTATTTGTTTTACCATATTAGCTGTCGGAATGCAACAGATTCTGATCAACACAGTAAATGCTCCAGCTGTGTTAAGAGGTGGGAAAGACGTGTTTCAAATCCTCCCTTATTACAAAAACTAACTGTATCAGTTTTACCATATTAGCTGTGGGAATGCAACATATGCAGATGAACACAGTAAATGCTCAAGTTTTGTTGGGAGGTTGGAGCGGACGTGTTTCCAATCCTTCCTTATTTCAAAAATTAACTTTATTAGTTTTACCATATTAGCTGTCGGAATGAAACTCTAGTTTTGTTGGGAAGTTGGAAAGGACGTGCTTCCAATCCTCCCTTATTTCAAAAACTAACTTTATCAGTTTTACCATTTAAGCTGTTGGAATGCAACAGATTCCGATCAACATAGTGAATACTCCAGTTTTGTTGGGAGGTGGGAAAGGGCGTGTTTCAAATCCTCCCTTATTTCAAAATTTAACTTTATTAGTTTTACCATATTAGATGGTGGAATGCAACAGATTCCGATCAACACAGTAAATGCTCCAGCTGTGTTGGGAGGTGGGAAAGAACGTGTTTCCTATTCTCCCTTATTTCAAAAACTAATTGTATCAGTTTTACCATATTAGCTGTCGGAATACAACTTCAGTTTTGTTGGGCTGGGGAAAGGAAGTGTTTCCAATCCTTCCTTATTTAAAAAATTAACTTTATTAGTTCTACCACATTAGATGTTGGAATGCAGCAGAATCCGATCAACACAGTGAATGCTCCAGTTTTGTTGGGAGGTGGGAAAGGACGTGTTTCCAATCCTTCCTTATTTCAAAAATTAATGTTATTAGTTTTACCATATTAGCTGTCGAAATGCAACTCCAGTTTTGTTGGGAGGTGCGAAAGGACGTGTTTCCAATCCTTCCTTATTTCAAAAATTAACTTTATTAGTTTTACCATATTAGCTGTCGGAATGCAACTTCAGTTTTGTTGGGAGGTGGGAAAGGACGTGTTTCCAATCCTTCCTTATTTCAAAAATTAATGTTATTAGTTTTACTGTATTAGCTGTCGGAATGCAACTTCAGTTTTGTTGGGCTGGGGAAAGGAAGTGTTTCCAATCCTTCCTTATTTAAAAAATTAACTTTATTAGTTTTACCATATTAGCTGTCGGAATGCAACAGATTCTGATCAACACAGTAAATGCTCCAGCTGTGTTGGGAGGTGGGAAAGAACGTGTTTCCTATCCTCCCTTATTTCAAAAACTAATTGTATCAGTTTTACCATATTAGCTGTGGGAATGCAACATATGCCGATCAACACAGTAAATGCTCAAGTTTTGTTGGGAGGTTGGAGCGGACGTGTTTCCAATCCTTCCTTATTTCAAAAACTAACTTTTTTAGTTTTACCATATTAGCTGTCGGAATGCAACTCCAGTTTTATTGGGAGGTGGGAAAGGACGTGTTTTCTATCTTCCCTTATTTCTAAAATTACTTTAATAGTTTTACCATATTAGCTGTCGGAGTGCAACATATGCCGATCAACACAGTAAATGCTCAAGTTTTGTTGGGAGGTTGGAGCGGACGTGTTTCCAATCCTTCCTTATTTAAAAAATTAACTTTATTAGTTTTACCATATTAGCTGTCGGAATGCAACAGATTCTGATCAACACAGTAAATGCTCCAGCTGTGTTAAGAGGTGGGAAAGACGTGTTTCAAATCCTCCCTTATTTTTAAAATTAACTTTATTTGTTTTACCATATTAGCTGTCGGAATGCAACAGATTCTGATCAACACAGTAAATGCTCCAGCTGTGTTAAGAGGTGGGAAAGACGTGTTTCAAATCCTCCCTTATTTCAAAAACTAACTGTATCAGTTTTACCATATTAGCTGTGGGAATGCAACATATGCCGATGAACACAGTAAATGCTCAAGTTTTGTTGGGAGGTTGGAGCGGACGTGTTTCCAATCCTTCCTCATTTCAAAAATTAACTTTATTAGTTTTACCATATTAGCTGTCGGAATGCAACTCCAGTTTTATTGGGAGGTGGGAAAGGACGTGTTTCCAATCCTTCCTTATTTCAAAAATTAACTTTATTAGTTTTACCATATTAGCTGTGGGAATGAAACTCTAGTTTTGTTGGGAAGTTGGAAAGGACGTGCTTCCAATCCTCCCTTATTTCAAAAACTAACTTTATCAGTTTTACCATATTAGCTGTTGGAATGCAACAGATTCCAATCAACACAGTGAATACTCCAGTTTTGTTGGTAGGTGGGAAAGGACGTGTTTCCAACCCTCCCTTATTTCAAAAATTAACTTTATTAGTTTTACCATATTAACTTTCGGAATGCAACATATTCCGATAAACACGGTGACTGCTCCAAATTTTGTTAGGAGGTTGAAGCGAACGTGTTTCCTATCTTCCCTTATTTCAAAAACTAACTTTATAAGTTCTACCATATTAGATGTTGGAATGCAGCAGATTCCGATCAACACAGTGAATTCTCCAGTTTTGTTGGGAGGTGGGAAAGGACGTGTTTACAATCCTTCCTTATTTCAAAAATTAATGTTATTAGTTTTACCATATTAGCTGTCGAAATGCAACTCCAGTTTTGTTGGGAGGTGCGAAAGGACGTGTTTCCAATCCTTCCTTATTTCAAAAATTAACTTTATTAGTTTTACCATATTAGCTGCCGGAATGCCACAGATTCGGATGAACACAGTGAATGCTCCAGTTTTGTTGGGAGGTGGGAAAGGACGTGTTTCCAATCCTTCCTTATTTCAAAAATTAATGTTATTAGTTTTACCGTATTAGCTGTCGGAATGCAACTTCAGTTTTGTTGGGCTGGGGAAAGGAAGTGTTTCCAATCCTTCCTTATTTAAAAAATTAACTTTATTAGTTTTACCATATTAGCTGTCGGAATGCAACAGATTCTGATCAACACAGTAAATGCTCCAGTTTTGTTGGGAGGTGGGAAAGGACGTGTTTCAAATCCTCCCTTATTTTTAAAATTAACTTTATTAGTTTTACCATATTAGCTGTCGGAATGCAACAGATTCTGATCAACACAGTAAATGCTCCAGTTTTGTTGGGAGGTGGGAAAGGACGTGTTTCCAATCCTTCCTTATTATAAAAAATTAACTTTATTTGTTTTACCATATTAGCTGTCGGAATGCAACAGATTCTGATCAACACAGTAAATGCTCCAGCTGTGTTAAGAGGTGGGAAAGACGTGTTTCAAATCCTCCCTTATTACAAAAACTAACTGTATCAGTTTTACCATATTAGCTGTGGGAATGCAACATATGCAGATGAACACAGTAAATGCTCAAGTTTTGTTGGGAGGTTGGAGCGGACGTGTTTCCAATCCTTCCTTATTTCAAAAATTAACTTTATTAGTTTTACCATATTAGCTGTCGGAATGAAACTCTAGTTTTGTTGGGAAGTTGGAAAGGACGTGCTTCCAATCCTCCCTTATTTCAAAAACTAACTTTATCAGTTTTACCATTTTAGCTGTTGGAATGCAACAGATTCCGATCAACATAGTGAATACTCCAGTTTTGTTGGGAGGTGGGAAAGGGCGTGTTTCAAATCCTCCCTTATTTCAAAATTTAACTTTATTAGTTTTACCATATTAGATGGTGGAATGCAACAGATTCCGATCAACACAGTAAATGCTCCAGCTGTGTTGGGAGGTGGGAAAGAACGTGTTTCCTATTCTCCCTTATTTCAAAAACTAATTGTATCAGTTTTACCATATTAGCTGTCGGAATACAACTTCAGTTTTGTTGGGCTGGGGAAAGGAAGTGTTTCCGATCCTTCCTTATTTAAAAAATTAACTTTATTAGTTCTACCACATTAGATGTTGGAATGCAGCAGAATCCGATCAACACAGTGAATGCTCCAGTTTTGTTGGGAGGTGGGAAAGGACGTGTTTCCAATCCTTCCTTATTTCAAAAATTAATGTTATTAGTTTTACCATATTAGCTGTCGAAATGCAACTCCAGTTTTGTTGGGAGGTGCGAAAGGACGTGTTTCCAATCCTTCCTTATTTCAAAAATTAACTTTATTAGTTTTACCATATTAGCTGTCGGAATGCAACTTCAGTTTTGTTGGGAGGTGGGAAAGGACGTGTTTCCAATCCTTCCTTATTTCAAAAATTAATGTTATTAGTTTTACTGTATTAGCTGTCGGAATGCAACTTCAGTTTTGTTGGGCTGGGGAAAGGAAGTGTTTCCAATCCTTCCTTATTTAAAAAATTAACTTTATTAGTTTTACCATATTAGCTGTCGGAATGCAACAGATTCTGATCAACACAGTAAATGCTCCAGCTGTGTTGGGAGGTGGGAAAGAACGTGTTTCCTATCCTCCCTTATTTCAAAAACTAATTGTATCAGTTTTACCATATTAGCTGTGGGAATGCAACATATGCCGATCAACACAGTAAATGCTCAAGTTTTGTTGGGAGGTTGGAGCGGACGTGTTTCCAATCCTTCCTTATTTCAAAAACTAACTTTTTTAGTTTTACCATATTAGCTGTCGGAATGCAACTCCAGTTTTATTGGGAGGTGGGAAAGGACGTGTTTTCTATCTTCCCTTATTTCTAAAATTACTTTAATAGTTTTACCATATTAGCTGTCGGAGTGCAACATATTCCGATCAACACAGTAAATGCTCCAGCTGAGTTGGGAGGTGGGAAAGAACGTGTTTCCAATCCTCCCTTATTTCAAAAACTAACTGTGTCAGTTTTACCATATTAGCTGTGGGAATGCAACATATGCCGATCAACACAGTAAATGCTCAAGTTTTGTTGGGAGGTTGGAGCGGACGCGTTTCCGATCCTCCCTTATTTTTAAAATTAACTTTATTAGTTTTACCATATTAGCTGTCGGAATGCAACAGATTCCGATCAACACAGTAAATGCTCCAGCTGTGTTGGGAGGTTGGAGCGGACGTGTTTCCAATCCTCCCTTATTTCAAAAACTAACTGTGTCAGTTTTACCATATTAGCTGTGGGAATGCAACATATGCCGATCAACACAGTAAATGCTCAAGTTTTGTTGGGAGGTTGGAGCGGACGTGTTTCCAATCCTTCCTTATTTCAAAAATTAACTTTATTAGTTTTACCATATTAGCTGTCGGAATGCAACAGATTCTGATCAACACAGTAAATGCTCCAGCTGTGTTAAGAGGTGGGAAAGACGTGTTTCAAATCGTACCTTATTTTTAAAATTAACTTTATTAGTTTTACCATATTAGCTGTCGGAATGCAACAAATTCTGATCAACACAGTAAATGCTCCAGTTTTGTTGGGAGGTGGGAAAGGACGTGTTTCCAACCCTTCCTTATTTAAAAAATTAACTTTATTAGTTTTACCATATTAGCTGTCGGAATGCAACAGATTCTGATCAACACAGTAAATGCTCCAGTTTTGCTGGGAGGTGGGAAGGGACGTGTTTCCAATTATTCCTTATTTAAAAAATTAACTTTATTAGTTTTACCATATTAGCTGTCGGAATGCAACAGATTCTGATCAACACAGTAAATGCTCCAGTTTTGTTGGGAGGTGGAAAAGGACGTGTTTCCAATCCTTCCTTATTTAAAAAATTAACTTTATTAGTTTTACCATATTAGCTGTCGGAATGCAACAGATTCTGATCAACACAGTAAATGCTCCAGTTTTGTTGGGAGGTGGGAAAGGACGTGTTTCCAATCCTTCCTTATTTAAAAAATTAACTTTATTAGTTTTACCGTATTAGCTGTCGGAATGCAACTTCAGTTTTGTTGGGCTGGGGAAAGGAAGTGTTTCCAATCCTTCCTTATTTAAAAAATTTACTTTATTAGTTTTACCATATTAGCTGTCGGAATGCAACAGATTCTGATCAACACAGTAAATGCTCCAGTTTTGTTGGGAGGTGGGAAAGGACGTGTTTCAAATCGTCCCTTATTTCAAAAACTAACTGTATCAGTTTTACTATAATAGCTGTGGGAATGCAACATATGCCGATCAACACAGTAAATGCTCAAGTTTTGTTGGGAGGTTGGAGCGGACATGTTTCCAATCCTCCCTTATTTCAAAAACTAACTTTATAAGTTTTACCATATTTACTGTTGGAATGCAACAGAGTCCAATCAACACAGTGAATACTCCAGTTTTGTTGGGAGGTGGGAAAGGACGTGTTTCAAATCGTCCCTTATTTCAAAAACTAACTGTATCAGTTTTACTATAATAGCTGTGGGAATGCAACATATGCCGATCAACACAGTAAATGCTCAAGTTTTGTTGGGAGGTTAAATCGGACGTGTTTCCAATCCTTCCTTATCTCAAAAATTAACTTTATTAGTTTTACCATATTAGCTGTCGGAATGAAACTCTAGTTTTGTTGGGAAGTTGGAAAGGACGTGCTTCCAATCCTCCCTTATTTCAAAAACTAACTGTATCAGTTTTACCATATTAGCTGTGGGAATGCAATATATGCCGATGAACACAGTAAATGCTCAAGTTTTGTTGGGAGGTTGAAGCGGACGTGTTTCCAATCCTTCCTTATCTCAAAAATTAACTTTATTAGTTTTACCATATTAGCTGTCGGAATGAAACTCTAGTTTTGTTGGGAAGTTGGAAAGGACGTGCTTCCAATCCTCCCTTATTTCAAAAACTAACTTTATCAGTTTTACCATATTAGCTGTTGGAATGCAACAGATTCCGATCAACATACTGAATACTCCAGTTTTGTTGGGAGGTGGGAAAGGGCGTGTTTCAAATCCTCCCTTATTTCAAAATTTAACTTTATTAGTTTTACCATATTAACTTTCGGAATGCAACATATTCCGATCAACACAGTAAATGCTCAGGTTTTGTTGGGAGGTTGGATCGGACGTGTTTCCAATAATTCCTTATTTCAAAAATTAACTTTATTAGTTTTACCATATTAGCTGTCGGAATGAAACTCTAGTTTTGTTGGGAAGTTGGAAAGGACGTGCTTCCAATCCTCCCTTATTTCAAAAACTAACTTTATCAGTTTTACCATATTAGCTGTTGGAATGCAACAGATTCCGATCAACATAGTGAATACTCCAGTTTTGTTGGGAGGTGGGAAAGGGCGTGTTTCAAATCCTCCCTTATTTCAAAATTTAACTTTATTAGTTTTACCATATTAACTTTCGGAATGCAACAGATTCCGATCAACACAGTAAATGCTCAAGTTTTGTTGGGAGGTTGGATCGGACGTGTTTCCAATAATTCCTTATTTCAAAAATTAACTTTATTAGTTTTACCATATTAGCTGTCGGAATGCAACTCCAGTTTTATTGGGAGGTGGGAAAGGACGTGTTTCCAATCCTTCCTTATTTAAAAAATTAACTTTATTAGGTTTACCATATTAGCTGTCGGAATGCAACAGATTCTGATCAACACAGTAAATGCTCCAGCTGTGTTAAGAGGTGGGAAAGACGTGTTTCAAATCCTCCCTTATTTTTAAAATTAACTTTATTAGTTTTACCATATTAGCTGTCGGAATGCAACAGATTCTGATCAACACAGTAAATGCTCCAGCTGTGTTAAGAGGTGGGAAAGACGTGTTTCAAATCCTCCCTTATTTTTAAAATTAACTTTATTAGTTTTACCATATTAGCTGTCGGAATGCAACAGATTCTGATCAACACAGTAAATGCTCCAGCTGTGTTAAGAGGTGGGAAAGACGTGTTTCAAATCCTCCCTTATTTCAAAAACTAACTGTATCAGTTTTACCATATTAGCTGTGGGAATGCAACATATGCCGATGAACACAGTAAATGCTCAAGTTTTGTTGGGAGGTTGAAGCGGACGTGTTTCCAATCCTTCCTTATTTCAAAAATTAACTTTATTAGTTTTACCATATTAGCTGTCGGAATGAAACTCTAGTTTTGTTGGGAAGTTGGAAAGGACGTGCTTCCAATCCTCCCTTATTTCAAAAACTAACTTTATCAGTTTTACCATATTAGCTGTGGGAATGCAATATATGCCGATGAACACAGTAAATGCTCAAGTTTTGTTGGGAGGTTGAAGCGGACGTGTTTCCAATCCTTCCTTATCTCAAAAATTAACTTTATTAGTTTTACCATATTAGCTGTCGGAATGAAACTCTAGTTTTGTTGGGAAGTTGGAAAGGACGTGCTTCCAATCCTCCCTTATTTCAAAAACTAACTTTATCAGTTTTACCATATTAGCTGTTGGAATGCAACAGATTCCGATCAACATACTGAATACTCCAGTTTTGTTGGGAGGTGGGAAAGGGCGTGTTTCAAATCCTCCCTTATTTCAAAATTTAACTTTATTAGTTTTACCATATTAACTTTCGGAATGCAACATATTCCGATCAACACAGTAAATGCTCAGGTTTTGTTGGGAGGTTGGATCGGACGTGTTTCCAATAATTCCTTATTTCAAAAATTAACTTTATTAGTTTTACCATATTAGCTGTCGGAATGAAACTCTAGTTTTGTTGGGAAGTTGGAAAGGACGTGCTTCCAATCCTCCCTTATTTCAAAAACTAACTTTATCAGTTTTACCATATTAGCTGTTGGAATGCAACAGATTCCGATCAACATAGTGAATACTCCAGTTTTGTTGGGAGGTGGGAAAGGGCGTGTTTCAAATCCTCCCTTATTTCAAAAACTAACTGTGTCAGTTTTACCATATTAGCTGTGGGAATGCAACATATGCCGATCAACACAGTAAATGCTCAAGTTTTGTTGGGAGGTTGGAGCGGACGTGTTTCCAATCCTTCCTTATTTCAAAAATTAACTTTATTAGTTTTACCATATTAGCTGTCGGAATGCAACAGATTCTGATCAACACAGTAAATGCTCCAGCTGTGTTAAGAGGTGGGAAAGACGTGTTTCAAATCGTACCTTATTTTTAAAATTAACTTTATTAGTTTTACCATATTAGCTGTCGGAATGCAACAAATTCTGATCAACACAGTAAATGCTCCAGTTTTGTTGGGAGGTGGGAAAGGACGTGTTTCCAACCCTTCCTTATTTAAAAAATTAACTTTATTAGTTTTACCATATTAGCTGTCGGAATGCAACAGATTCTGATCAACACAGTAAATGCTCCAGTTTTGCTGGGAGGTGGGAAGGGACGTGTTTCCAATTATTCCTTATTTAAAAAATTAACTTTATTAGTTTTACCATATTAGCTGTCGGAATGCAACAGATTCTGATCAACACAGTAAATGCTCCAGTTTTGTTGGGAGGTGGAAAAGGACGTGTTTCCAATCCTTCCTTATTTAAAAAATTAACTTTATTAGTTTTACCATATTAGCTGTCGGAATGCAACAGATTCTGATCAACACAGTAAATGCTCCAGTTTTGTTGGGAGGTGGGAAAGGACGTGTTTCCAATCCTTCCTTATTTAAAAAATTAACTTTATTAGTTTTACCGTATTAGCTGTCGGAATGCAACTTCAGTTTTGTTGGGCTGGGGAAAGGAAGTGTTTCCAATCCTTCCTTATTTAAAAAATTTACTTTATTAGTTTTACCATATTAGCTGTCGGAATGCAACAGATTCTGATCAACACAGTAAATGCTCCAGTTTTGTTGGGAGGTGGGAAAGGACGTGTTTCAAATCGTCCCTTATTTCAAAAACTAACTGTATCAGTTTTACTATAATAGCTGTGGGAATGCAACATATGCCGATCAACACAGTAAATGCTCAAGTTTTGTTGGGAGGTTGGAGCGGACATGTTTCCAATCCTCCCTTATTTCAAAAACTAACTTTATAAGTTTTACCATATTTACTGTTGGAATGCAACAGAGTCCAATCAACACAGTGAATACTCCAGTTTTGTTGGGAGGTGGGAAAGGACGTGTTTCAAATCGTCCCTTATTTCAAAAACTAACTGTATCAGTTTTACTATAATAGCTGTGGGAATGCAACATATGCCGATCAACACAGTAAATGCTCAAGTTTTGTTGGGAGGTTAAATCGGACGTGTTTCCAATCCTTCCTTATCTCAAAAATTAACTTTATTAGTTTTACCATATTAGCTGTCGGAATGAAACTCTAGTTTTGTTGGGAAGTTGGAAAGGACGTGCTTCCAATCCTCCCTTATTTCAAAAACTAACTGTATCAGTTTTACCATATTAGCTGTGGGAATGCAATATATGCCGATGAACACAGTAAATGCTCAAGTTTTGTTGGGAGGTTGAAGCGGACGTGTTTCCAATCCTTCCTTATCTCAAAAATTAACTTTATTAGTTTTACCATATTAGCTGTCGGAATGAAACTCTAGTTTTGTTGGGAAGTTGGAAAGGACGTGCTTCCAATCCTCCCTTATTTCAAAAACTAACTTTATCAGTTTTACCATATTAGCTGTTGGAATGCAACAGATTCCGATCAACATACTGAATACTCCAGTTTTGTTGGGAGGTGGGAAAGGGCGTGTTTCAAATCCTCCCTTATTTCAAAATTTAACTTTATTAGTTTTACCATATTAACTTTCGGAATGCAACATATTCCGATCAACACAGTAAATGCTCAGGTTTTGTTGGGAGGTTGGATCGGACGTGTTTCCAATAATTCCTTATTTCAAAAATTAACTTTATTAGTTTTACCATATTAGCTGTCGGAATGAAACTCTAGTTTTGTTGGGAAGTTGGAAAGGACGTGCTTCCAATCCTCCCTTATTTCAAAAACTAACTTTATCAGTTTTACCATATTAGCTGTTGGAATGCAACAGATTCCGATCAACATAGTGAATACTCCAGTTTTGTTGGGAGGTGGGAAAGGGCGTGTTTCAAATCCTCCCTTATTTCAAAATTTAACTTTATTAGTTTTACCATATTAACTTTCGGAATGCAACAGATTCCGATCAACACAGTAAATGCTCAAGTTTTGTTGGGAGGTTGGATCGGACGTGTTTCCAATAATTCCTTATTTCAAAAATTAACTTTATTAGTTTTACCATATTAGCTGTCGGAATGCAACTCCAGTTTTATTGGGAGGTGGGAAAGGACGTGTTTCCAATCCTTCCTTATTTAAAAAATTAACTTTATTAGGTTTACCATATTAGCTGTCGGAATGCAACAGATTCTGATCAACACAGTAAATGCTCCAGCTGTGTTAAGAGGTGGGAAAGACGTGTTTCAAATCCTCCCTTATTTTTAAAATTAACTTTATTAGGTTTACCATATTAGCTGTCGGAATGCAACAGATTCTGATCAACACAGTAAATGCTCCAGCTGTGTTAAGAGGTGGGAAAGACGTGTTTCAAATCCTCCCTTATTTTTAAAATTAACTTTATTAGTTTTACCATATTAGCTGTCGGAATGCAACAGATTCTGATCAACACAGTAAATGCTCCAGCTGTGTTAAGAGGTGGGAAAGACGTGTTTCAAATCCTCCCTTATTTCAAAAACTAACTGTATCAGTTTTACCATATTAGCTGTGGGAATGCAACATATGCCGATGAACACAGTAAATGCTCAAGTTTTGTTGGGAGGTTGAAGCGGACGTGTTTCCAATCCTTCCTTATTTCAAAAATTAACTTTATTAGTTTTACCATATTAGCTGTCGGAATGAAACTCTAGTTTTGTTGGGAAGTTGGAAAGGACGTGCTTCCAATCCTCCCTTATTTCAAAAACTAACTTTATCAGTTTTACCATATTAGCTGTGGGAATGCAATATATGCCGATGAACACAGTAAATGCTCAAGTTTTGTTGGGAGGTTGAAGCGGACGTGTTTCCAATCCTTCCTTATCTCAAAAATTAACTTTATTAGTTTTACCATATTAGCTGTCGGAATGAAACTCTAGTTTTGTTGGGAAGTTGGAAAGGACGTGCTTCCAATCCTCCCTTATTTCAAAAACTAACTTTATCAGTTTTACCATATTAGCTGTTGGAATGCAACAGATTCCGATCAACATACTGAATACTCCAGTTTTGTTGGGAGGTGGGAAAGGGCGTGTTTCAAATCCTCCCTTATTTCAAAATTTAACTTTATTAGTTTTACCATATTAACTTTCGGAATGCAACATATTCCGATCAACACAGTAAATGCTCAGGTTTTGTTGGGAGGTTGGATCGGACGTGTTTCCAATAATTCCTTATTTCAAAAATTAACTTTATTAGTTTTACCATATTAGCTGTCGGAATGAAACTCTAGTTTTGTTGGGAAGTTGGAAAGGACGTGCTTCCAATCCTCCCTTATTTCAAAAACTAACTTTATCAGTTTTACCATATTAGCTGTTGGAATGCAACAGATTCCGATCAACATAGTGAATACTCCAGTTTTGTTGGGAGGTGGGAAAGGGCGTGTTTCAAATCCTCCCTTATTTCAAAATTTAACTTTATTAGTTTTACCATATTAACTTTCGGAATGCAACAGATTCCGATCAACACAGTAAATGCTCAAGTTTTGTTGGGAGGTTGGATCGGACGTGTTTCCAATAATTCCTTATTTCAAAAATTAACTTTATTAGTTTTACCATATTAGCTGTCGGAATGCAACTCCAGTTTTATTGGGAGGTGGGAAAGGACGTGTTTCCAATCCTTCCTTATTTAAAAAATTATCTTTATTAGGTTTACCATATTAGCTGTCGGAATGCAACAGATTCTGATCAACACAGTAAATGCTCCAGCTGTTTTAAGAGGTGGGAAAGACGTGTTTCAAATCCTCCCTTATTTTTAAAATTAACTTTATTAGTTTTACCATATTAGCTGTCGGAATGCAACAGATTCTGATCAACACAGTAAATGCTCCAGCTGTGTTAAGAGGTGGGAAAGACGTGTTTCAAATCCTCCCTTATTTTTAAAATTAACTTTATTAGTTTTACCATATTAGCTGTCGGAATGCAACAGATTCTGATCAACACAGTAAATGCTCCAGCTGTGTTAAGAGGTGGGAAAGACGTGTTTCAAATCCTCCCTTATTTCAAAAACTAACTGTATCAGTTTTACCATATTAGCTGTGGGAATGCAACATATGCCGATGAACACAGTAAATGCTCAAGTTTTGTTGGGAGGTTGAAGCGGACGTGTTTCCAATCCTTCCTTATTTCAAAAATTAACTTTATTAGTTTTACCATATTAGCTGTCGGAATGAAACTCTAGTTTTGTTGGAAAGTTGGAAAGGACGTGCTTCCAATCCTCCCTTATTTCAAAAACTAACTTTATCAGTTTTACCATATTAGCTGTTGGAATGCAACAGATTCTGATCAACATAGTGAATACTCCAGTTTTGTTGGGAGGTGGGAAAGGGCGTGTTTCACATCCTCCCTTATTTCAAAATTTAACTTTATTAGTTTTACCATATTAACTTTCGGAATGAAACATATTCCGATCAACACAGTAAATGCTCAAGTTTTGTTGGGAGGTTGGAGCGGACGTGTTTCCAATCCTCTTTTATTTAGGAAAAATACTTGATTAGTTTTACCATATTAGCTGTCGGAATGAAACAGATTCCAATCAACACAGTGAATACTCCAGGTTTGTTCGGAGGTGGGAAAGGACGTGTTTCCTATCCTCCCTTATTTCAAAAATTAACTTTATTAGTTTTACCATATTAACTTTCGGAATGCAACATATTCCGATAAACACGGTGACTGCTCCAAATTTTGTTAGGAGGTTGAAGCGAACGTGTTTCCTATCTTCCCTTATTTCAAAAACTAACTTTATCAGTTCTACCATATTAGATGTTGGAATGCAACAGATTCCGATCAACACAGTAAATGCTCCAGCTTTGTTGGGAGGTGGGAAAGAACGTGTTTCCTATTCTCCCTTATTTCAAAAACTAATTGTATCAGTTTTACCATATTAGCTGTCGGAATGCAACTTCAGTTTTGTTGGGCTGGGTAAAGGAAGTGTTTCCAATCCTTCCTTATTTAAAAAATTAACTTTATTAGTTCTACCATATTAGATGTTGGAATGCAGCAGATTCCGATCAACACAGTGAATTCTCCAGTTTTGTTGGGAGGTGGCAAAGGACGTGTTTCCAACCCTTCCTTATTTCAAAAATTAATGTTATTAGTTTTACCATATTAGCTGTCGAAATGCAACTCCAGTTTTGTTGGGAGGTGCGAAAGGACGTGTTTCCAATCCTTCCTTATTTCAAAAATTAACTTTATTAGTTTTACCATATTAGCTGTCGGAATGCAACTTCAGTTTTGTTGGGAGGTGGGAAAGGACGTGTTTCCAATCCTTCCTTATTTCAAAAATTAATGTTATTAGTTTTACCGTATTAGCTGTCGGAATGCAACTTCAGTTTTGTTGGGCTGGGGAAAGGAAGTGTTTCCAATCCTTCCTTATTTAAAAAATTAACTTTATTAGTTTTACCATATTAGCTGTCGGAATGCAACAGATTCTGATCAACACAGTAAATGCTCCAGCTGTGTTGGGAGGTGGGAAAGAACGTGTTTCCTATCCTCCCTTATTTCAAAAACTAATTGTATCAGTTTTACCATATTAGCTGTGGGAATGCAACATATGCCGATCAACACAGTAAATGCTCAAGTTTTGTTGGGAGGTTGGAGCGCACGTGTTTCCAATCCTTCCTTATTTCAAAAATTAACTTTTTTAGTTTTACCATATTAGCTGTCGGAATGCAACTCCAGTTTTATTGGGAGGTGGGAAAAGACGTGTTTTCTATCTACCCTTATTTCTAAAATTACTATAATAGTTTCACCATATTAGCTGTCGGAATGCATCATATTCCGATCAACACAGTAAATGCTCCAGCTGAGTTGGGAGGTGGGAGAGAACGTGTTTCCAATCCTCCCTTATTTCAAAAACTAACTGTGTCAGTTTTACCATATTAGCTGTGGGAATGCAACATATGCCGATCAACACAGTAAATGCTCAAGTTTTGTTGGGAGGTTGGAGCGGACGTGTTTCCGATCCTCCCTTATTTTTAAAATTAACTTTATTAGTTTTACCATATTAGCTGTCGGAATGCAACAGATTCCGATCAACACAGTAAATGCTCCAGCTGTGTTGGGAGGTTGGAGCGGACGTGTTTCCAATCCTCCCTTATTTCAAAAACTAACTGTGTCAGTTTTACCATATTAGCTGTGGGAATGCAACATATGCCGATCAACACAGTAATGCTCAAGTTTTGTTGGGAGGATGGAGCGGACGTGTTTCCAATCCTTCCTTATTTCAAAAATTAACTTTATTAGTTTTACCATATTAGTTGTCGAAATGCAACAGATTCCGATCAACACAGTAAATGCTCCAGCTGTGTTGGGAGGTGGGAAAGAACGTGTTTCCAATCCTCTTTTATTTAGGAAAAATACTTGATTAGTTTTACCATATTAGCTGTCGGAATGAAACAGATTCCAATCAACACAGTGAATACTCCAGTTTTGTTCGGAGGTGGGAAAGGACGTGTTTCCTATCCTCCCTTATTTCAAAAATTAACTTTATTAGTTTTACCATATTAACTCTCGGAATGCAACATATTCCGATAAACACGGTGACTGCTCCAAATTTTGTTAGGAGGTTGAAGCGAACGTGTTTCCTATCTTTCCTTATTTCAAAAACTAACTTTATCAGTTCTACCATATTAGATGTTGGAATGCAACAGATTCCGATCAACACAGTAAATGCTCCAGCTTTGTTGGGAGGTGGGAAAGAACGTGTTTCCTATTCTCCCTTATTTCAAAAACTAATTGTATCAGTTTTACCATATTAGCTGTCGGAATGCAACTTCAGTTTTGTTGGGCTGGGTAAAGGAAGTGTTTCCAATCCTTCCTTATTTAAAAAATTAACTTTATTAGTTCTACCATATTAGATGTTGGAATGCAGCAGATTCCGATCAACACAGTGAATTCTCCAGTTTTGTTGGGAGGTGGCAAAGGACGTGTTTCCAACCCTTCCTTATTTCAAAAATTAATGTTATTAGTTTTACCATATTAGCTGTCGAAATGCAACTCCAGTTTTGTTGGGAGGTGCGAAAGGACGTGTTTCCAATCCTTCCTTATTTCAAAAATTAACTTTATTAGTTTTACCGTATTAGCTGTCGGAATGCAACTTCAGTTTTGTTGGGCTGGGGAAAGGAAGTGTTTCCAATCCTTCCTTATTTAAAAAATTAACTTTATTAGTTTTACCATATTAGCTGTCGGAATGCAACAGATTCTGATCAACACAGTAAATGCTCCAGCTGTGTTGGGAGGTGGGAAAGAACGTGTTTCCTATCCTCCCTTATTTCAAAAACTAATTGTATCAGTTTTACCATATTAGCTGTGGGAATGCAACATATGCCGATCAACACAGTAAATGCTCAAGTTTTGTTGGGAGGTTGGAGCGCACGTGTTTCCAATCCTTCCTTATTTCAAAAATTAACTTTTTTAAATTTACCATATTAGCTGTCGGAATGCAACTCCAGTTTTATTGGGAGGTGGGAAAGGACGTGTTTTCTATCTTCCCTTATTTCTAAAATTACTATAATAGTTTCACCATATTAGCTGTCGGAATGCAACATATTCCGATCAACATAGTAAATGCTCCAGCTGAGTTGGGAGGTGGGAAAGAACGTGTTTCCAATCCTCCCTTATTTCAAAAACTAACTGTGTCAGTTTTACCATATTAGCTGTGGGAATGCAACATATGCCGATCAACACAGTAATGCTCAAGTTTTGTTGGGAGGATGGAGCGGACGTGTTTCCAATCCTTCCTTATTTCAAAAATTAACTTTATTAGTTTTACCATATTAGTTGTCGAAATGCAACAGATTCCGATCAACACAGTAAATGCTCCAGCTGTGTTGGGAGGTTGGAGCGGACGTGTTTCCAATCCTCCCTTATTTCAAAAACTAACTGTGTCAGTTTTACCATATTAGCTGTGGGAATGCAACATATGCCGATCAACACAGTAATGCTCAAGTTTTGTTGGGAGGATGGAGCGGACGTGTTTCCAATCCTTCCTTATTTCAAAAATTAACTTTATTAGTTTTACCATATTAGTTGTCGAAATGCAACAGATTCCGATCAACACAGTAAATGCTCCAGCTGTGTTGGGAGGTTGGAGCGGACGTGTTTCCAATCCTCTTTTATTTAGGAAAAATACTTGATTAGTTTTACCATATTAGCTGTCGGAATGAAACAGATTCCAATCAACACAGTGAATACTCCAGTTTTGTTCGGAGGTGGGAAAGGACGTGTTTCCTATCCTCCCTTATTTCAAAAATTAACTTTATTAGTTTTACCATATTAACTTTCGGAATGCAACATATTCCGATAAACACGGTGACTGCTCCAAATTTTGTTAGGAGGTTGAAGCGAACGTGTTTCCTATCTTCCCTTATTTCAAAAACTAACTTTATCAGTTCTACCATATTAGATGTTGGAATGCAACAGATTCCGATCAACACAGTAAATGCTCCAGCTTTGTTGGGAGGTGGGAAAGAACGTGTTTCCTATTCTCCCTTATTTCAAAAACTAATTGTATCAGTTTTACCATATTAGCTGTCGGAATGCAACTTCAGTTTTGTTGGGCTGGGTAAAGGAAGTGTTTCCAATCCTTCCTTATTTAAAAAATTAACTTTATTAGTTCTACCATATTAGATGTTGGAATGCAGCAGATTCCGATCAACACAGTGAATTCTCCAGTTTTGTTGGGAGGTGGCAAAGGACGTGTTTCCAACCCTTCCTTATTTCAAAAATTAATGTTATTAGTTTTACCATATTAGCTGTCGAAATGCAACTCCAGTTTTGTTGGGAGGTGCGAAAGGACGTGTTTCCAATCCTTCCTTATTTCAAAAATTAACTTTATTAGTTTTACCATATTAGCTGTCGGAATGCAACTTCAGTTTTGTTGGGAGGTGGGAAAGGACGTGTTTCCAATCCTTCCTTATTTCAAAAATTTATGTTATTAGTTTTACCGTATTAGCTGTCGGAATGCAACTTCAGTTTTGTTGGGCTGGGGAAAGGAAGTGTTTCCAATCCTTCCTTATTTAAAAAATTAACTTTATTAGTTTTACCATATTAGCTGTCGGAATGCAACAGATTCTGATCAACACAGTAAATGCTCCAGCTGTGTTGGGAGGTGGGAAAGAACGTGTTTCCTATCCTCCCTTATTTCAAAAACTAATTGTATCAGTTTTACCATATTAGCTGTGGGAATGCAACATATGCCGATCAACACAGTAAATGCTCAAGTTTTGTTGGGAGGTTGGAGCGCACGTGTTTCCAATCCTTCCTTATTTCAAAAATTAACTTTTTTAGTTTTACCATATTAGCTGTCGGAATGCAACAGATTCCGATCAACACAGTAAATGCTCCAGCTGTGTTGGGAGGTTGGAGCGGACGTGTTTCCAATCCTCCCTTATTTCAAAAACTAACTGTGTCAGTTTTACCATATTAGCTGTGGGAATGCAACATATGCCGATCAACACAGTAATGCTCAAGTTTTGTTGGGAGGATGGAGCGGACGTGTTTCCAATCCTTCCTTATTTCAAAAATTAACTTTATTAGTTTTACCATATTAGTTGTCGAAATGCAACAGATTCCGATCAACACAGTAAATGCTCCAGCTGTGTTGGGAGGTGGGAAAGAACGTGTTTCCAATCCTCTTTTATTTAGGAAAAATACTTGATTAGTTTTACCATATTAGCTGTCGGAATGAAACAGATTCCAATCAACACAGTGAATACTCCAGTTTTGTTCGGAGGTGGGAAAGGACGTGTTTCCTATCCTCCCTTATTTCAAAAATTAACTTTATTAGTTTTACCATATTAACTCTCGGAATGCAACATATTCCGATAAACACGGTGACTGCTCCAAATTTTGTTAGGAGGTTGAAGCGAACGTGTTTCCTATCTTTCCTTATTTCAAAAACTAACTTTATCAGTTCTACCATATTAGATGTTGGAATGCAACAGATTCCGATCAACACAGTAAATGCTCCAGCTTTGTTGGGAGGTGGGAAAGAACGTGTTTCCTATTCTCCCTTATTTCAAAAACTAATTGTATCAGTTTTACCATATTAGCTGTCGGAATGCAACTTCAGTTTTGTTGGGCTGGGTAAAGGAAGTGTTTCCAATCCTTCCTTATTTAAAAAATTAACTTTATTAGTTCTACCATATTAGATGTTGGAATGCAGCAGATTCCGATCAACACAGTGAATTCTCCAGTTTTGTTGGGAGGTGGCAAAGGACGTGTTTCCAACCCTTCCTTATTTCAAAAATTAATGTTATTAGTTTTACCATATTAGCTGTCGAAATGCAACTCCAGTTTTGTTGGGAGGTGCGAAAGGACGTGTTTCCAATCCTTCCTTATTTCAAAAATTAACTTTATTAGTTTTACCGTATTAGCTGTCGGAATGCAACTTCAGTTTTGTTGGGCTGGGGAAAGGAAGTGTTTCCAATCCTTCCTTATTTAAAAAATTAACTTTATTAGTTTTACCATATTAGCTGTCGGAATGCAACAGATTCTGATCAACACAGTAAATGCTCCAGCTGTGTTGGGAGGTGGGAAAGAACGTGTTTCCTATCCTCCCTTATTTCAAAAACTAATTGTATCAGTTTTACCATATTAGCTGTGGGAATGCAACATATGCCGATCAACACAGTAAATGCTCAAGTTTTGTTGGGAGGTTGGAGCGCACGTGTTTCCAATCCTTCCTTATTTCAAAAATTAACTTTTTTAGTTTTACCATATTAGCTGTCGGAATGCAACTCCAGTTTTATTGGGAGGTGGGAAAGGACGTGTTTTCTATCTTCCCTTATTTCTAAAATTACTATAATAGTTTCACCATATTAGCTGTCGGAATGCAACATATTCCGATCAACATAGTAAATGCTCCAGCTGAGTTGGGAGGTGGGAAAGAACGTGTTTCCAATCCTCCCTTATTTCAAAAACTAACTGTGTCAGTTTTACCATATTAGCTGTGGGAATGCAACATATGCCGATCAACACAGTAATGCTCAAGTTTTGTTGGGAGGATGGAGCGGACGTGTTTCCAATCCTTCCTTATTTCAAAAATTAACTTTATTAGTTTTACCATATTAGTTGTCGAAATGCAACAGATTCCGATCAACACAGTAAATGCTCCAGCTGTGTTGGGAGGTTGGAGCGGACGTGTTTCCAATCCTCCCTTATTTCAAAAACTAACTGTGTCAGTTTTACCATATTAGCTGTGGGAATGCAACATATGCCGATCAACACAGTAATGCTCAAGTTTTGTTGGGAGGATGGAGCGGACGTGTTTCCAATCCTTCCTTATTTCAAAAATTAACTTTATTAGTTTTACCATATTAGTTGTCGAAATGCAACAGATTCCGATCAACACAGTAAATGCTCCAGCTGTGTTGGGAGGTTGGAGCGGACGTGTTTCCAATCCTCTTTTATTTAGGAAAAATACTTGATTAGTTTTACCATATTAGCTGTCGGAATGAAACAGATTCCAATCAACACAGTGAATACTCCAGTTTTGTTCGGAGGTGGGAAAGGACGTGTTTCCTATCCTCCCTTATTTCAAAAATTAACTTTATTAGTTTTACCATATTAACTTTCGGAATGCAACATATTCCGATAAACACGGTGACTGCTCCAAATTTTGTTAGGAGGTTGAAGCGAACGTGTTTCCTATCTTCCCTTATTTCAAAAACTAACTTTATCAGTTCTACCATATTAGATGTTGGAATGCAACAGATTCCGATCAACACAGTAAATGCTCCAGCTTTGTTGGGAGGTGGGAAAGAACGTGTTTCCTATTCTCCCTTATTTCAAAAACTAATTGTATCAGTTTTACCATATTAGCTGTCGGAATGCAACTTCAGTTTTGTTGGGCTGGGTAAAGGAAGTGTTTCCAATCCTTCCTTATTTAAAAAATTAACTTTATTAGTTCTACCATATTAGATGTTGGAATGCAGCAGATTCCGATCAACACAGTGAATTCTCCAGTTTTGTTGGGAGGTGGCAAAGGACGTGTTTCCAACCCTTCCTTATTTCAAAAATTAATGTTATTAGTTTTACCATATTAGCTGTCGAAATGCAACTCCAGTTTTGTTGGGAGGTGCGAAAGGACGTGTTTCCAATCCTTCCTTATTTCAAAAATTAACTTTATTAGTTTTACCATATTAGCTGTCGGAATGCAACTTCAGTTTTGTTGGGAGGTGGGAAAGGACGTGTTTCCAATCCTTCCTTATTTCAAAAATTTATGTTATTAGTTTTACCGTATTAGCTGTCGGAATGCAACTTCAGTTTTGTTGGGCTGGGGAAAGGAAGTGTTTCCAATCCTTCCTTATTTAAAAAATTAACTTTATTAGTTTTACCATATTAGCTGTCGGAATGCAACAGATTCTGATCAACACAGTAAATGCTCCAGCTGTGTTGGGAGGTGGGAAAGAACGTGTTTCCTATCCTCCCTTATTTCAAAAACTAATTGTATCAGTTTTACCATATTAGCTGTGGGAATGCAACATATGCCGATCAACACAGTAAATGCTCAAGTTTTGTTGGGAGGTTGGAGCGCACGTGTTTCCAATCCTTCCTTATTTCAAAAATTAACTTTTTTAGTTTTACCATATTAGCTGTCGGAATGCAACTCCAGTTTTATTGGGAGGTGGGAAAGGACGTGTTTTCTATCTTCCCTTATTTCTAAAATTACTATAATAGTTTCACCATATTAGCTGTCGGAATGCAACATATTCCGATCAACACAGTAAATGCTCCAGCTGAGTTTGGAGGTGGGAAAGAACGTGTTTCCAATCCTCCCTTATTTCAAAAACTAACTGTGTCAGTTTTACCATATTAGCTGTGGGAATGCAACATATGCCGATCAACACAGTAAATGCTCAAGTTTTGTTGGGAGGTTGGAGCGGACGTGTTTCCGATCCTCCCTTATTTTTAAAATTAACTTTATTAGTTTTACCATATTAGCTGTCGGAATGCAACAGATTCCGATCAACACAGTAAATGCTCCAGCTGTGTTGGGAGGTTGGAGCGGACGTGTTTCCAATCCTCCCTTATTTCAAAAACTAACTGTGTCAGTTTTACCATATTAGCTGTGGGAATGCAACATATGCCGATCAACACAGTAATGCTCAAGTTTTGTTGGGAGGATGGAGCGGACGTGTTTCCAATCCTTCCTTATTTCAAAAATTAACTTTATTAGTTTTACCATATTAGTTGTCGAAATGCAACAGATTCCGATCAACACAGTAAATGCTCCAGCTGTGTTGGGAGGTGGGAAAGAACGTGTTTCCAATCCTCCCTTATTTCAAAAACTAACTGTATCAGTTTTACCATATTAGCTATGGGAATGCAACATATGCCGATCAACACAGTAAATGCTCAAGTTTTGTTGGGAGGTTGAAGCGGACGTGTTTCCAATCCTTCCTTATTTCAAAAATTAACTTTATTAGTTTTACCATATTAGCTGTCGGAATGCAACTCCAGTTTTATTGGGAGGTAGGAAAGGACGTGTTTTCTATCTTCCCTTATTTCTAAAATTACTATAATAGTTTCACCATATTAGCTGTCGGAATGCAACATATTCCGATCAACACAGTAAATGCTCCAGCTGAGTTGGGAGGTGGGAAAGAACGTGTTTCCTATCTTCCCTTATTTCAAAAACTAACTTTATCAGTTCTACCATATTAGATGTTGGAATGCAACAGATTCCGATCAACACAGTGAATTCTCCAGTTTTGTTGGGAGGTGGGAAAGGACGTGTTTTCAATCCTTCCTTATTTAAAAAATGAACTTTATTAGTTTTACCATATTAGCTGTCGGAATGCAAAAGATTCTGATCAACACAGTAAATGCTCCAGCTGTGTTAAGAGGTGGGAAAGACGTGTTTCAAATCCTCCCTTATTTTTAAAATTAAATTTATTAGTTTTACCATATTAGCTGTCGGAATGCAACAGATTCCGATCAACACAGTTAATGCTCCAGCTGTGTTGGGAGGTGGGAAAGAATGTGTTTCCAATCCTCCCTTATTTCAACAACTAACTGTATCAGTTTTACCATATTAGCTGTGGGAATGCAACATATGCCGATCAACACAGTAAATGCTCAAGTTTTGTTGGGAGGTTGGAGCGGACGTGTTTCCAATCCTTCCTTATTTCAAAAATTAACTTTATTAGTTTTACCATATTAGCTGTCGGAATGCAACTCCAGTTTTGTTGGGAAGATGGAAAGGACGTGTTTTCTATCTTCCCTTATTTCTAAAATTACTTTAATAGTTTTACCATATTAGCTGTCGGAATGCAACATATTCCGATCAACACAGTAAATGCTCCAGCTGTGTTGGGAGGTTGGAGCGGACGTGTTTCCAATCCTCCCTTATTTCAAAAACTAACTGTGTCAGTTTTACCATATTAGCTGTGGGAATGCAACATATGCCGATCAACACAGTAATGCTCAAGTTTTGTTGGGAGGATGGAGCGGACGTGTTTCCAATCCTTCCTTATTTCAAAAATTAACTTTATTAGTTTTACCATATTAGTTGTCGAAATGCAACAGATTCCGATCAACACAGTAAATGCTCCAGCTGTGTTGGGAGGTGGGAAAGAACGTGTTTCCAATCCTCCCTTATTTCAAAAACTAACTGTATCAGTTTTACCATATTAGCTATGGGAATGCAACATATGCCGATCAACACAGTAAATGCTCAAGTTTTGTTGGGAGGTTGGAGCGGACGTGTTTCCTGTCTTCCCTTATTTCAAAAACTAACTTTATCAGTTCTACCATATTAGATGTTGGAATGCAACAGATTCCGATCAACACAGTGAATTCTCCAGTTTTGTTGGGAGGTGGGAAAGGACGTGTTTTCAATCCTTCCTTATTTAAAAAATGAACTTTATTAGTTTTACCATATTAGCTGTCGGAATGCAAAAGATTCTGATCAACACAGTAAATGCTCCAGCTGTGTTAAGAGGTGGGAAAGACGTGTTTCAAATCCTCCCTTATTTTTAAAATTAAATTTATTAGTTTTACCATATTAGCTGTCGGAATGCAACAGATTCCGATCAACACAGTTAATGCTCCAGCTGTGTTGGGAGGTGGGAAAGAATGTGTTTCCAATCCTCCCTTATTTCAACAACTAACTGTATCAGTTTTACCATATTAGCTGTCGGAATGCAACATATGCCGATCAACACAGTAAATGCTCAAGTTTTGTTGGGAGGTTGGAGCGGACGTGTTTCCAATCCTTCCTTATTTCAAAAATTAACTTTATTAGTTTTACCATATTAGCTGTCGGAATGCAACTCCAGTTTTGTTGGGAAGTTGGAAAGGACGTGTTTTCTATCTTCCCTTATTTCTAAAATTACTTTAATAGTTTTACCATATTAGCTGTCGGAATGCAACATATTCCGATCAACACAGTAAATGCTTCAGCTGAGTTGGGAGGTGGGAAAGAACGTGTTTCCAATCCTCCCTTATTTCAAAAAACTAACTGTGTCAGTTCTACATATTAGCTGTGGGAATGCAACATATGCCGATCAACACAGTAAATGCTCAAGTTTTGTTGGGAGGTTGGAGCGGACATGTTTCCGATCCTCCCTTATTTTTAAAATTAACTTTATTAGTTTTAGCATATTAGCTGTCGGAATGCAACAGATTCTGATCAACACAGTAAATGTTCCAGCTGTGTTGGGAGGTGGGAAAGAACGTGTTTCCAATCCTCCCTTATTTCAAAAACTAACTGTATCAGTTTTACCATATTAGCTGTGGGAATGCAACATATGCCGATCAACACAGTAAATGCTCAAGTTTTGTTGGGAGGTTGGAGCGGACGTGTTTCCAATCCTTCCTTATTTCAAAAATTAACTTTATTAGTTTTACCATATTAGTTGTCGGAATGCAACAGATTCCGATCAACACAGTAAATGCTCCAGCTGTGTTGGGAGGTGGGAAAGAACGTGTTTCCAATCCTCCCTTATTTCAAAAACAAACTGTATCAGTTTTACCATATTAGCTGTGGGAATGCAACATATGCCGATCAACACAGTAAATGCTCCAGCTGTGTTTGGAGGTGGGAAAGACGTGTTTCAAATCCTCCCTTATTTTTAAAATTAACTTTATTAGTTTTACCATATTAGCTGTCGGAATGCAACAGATTCCGATCAACACAGTAAATGCTCCATCTGTGTTGGGAGGTGGGAAAGAACGAGTTTCCAATCCTCCCTTATTTCAAAAACTAACTGTATCAGTTTTACCATATTAGGTGTCGGAATGCAACAGATTCCGATCAACACAGTAAATGCTCAAGTTTTGTTGGGAGGTTGGAGCAGACGTGTTTCCAATCCTCCCTTATTTCAAAAACTAACTTTATCAGTTTTACCATATTTGCTGTTGGAATGAAACAGATTCCAATCAACACAGTGAATACTCCAGTTTTGTTGGGAGGTGGGAAAGACGTGTTTCAAATCCTCCCTTATTTTAAAAATTAACTTTATTAGTTTTACCATATTAGCTGTCGGAATGCAACAGATTCCAATCAACACAGTAAATGCTCAAGTTTTGTTGGGAGGTTGGAGCGGACGTGTTTCCAATCCTCCCTTATTTCAAAAACAAACTGTATCAGTTTTACCATATTAGCTGTGGGAATGCAACATATGCCGATCAACACAGTAAATGCTCCATCTGTGTTGGGAGGTGGGAAAGATGTGTTTGCAATCCTACCTTATTTCAAAAACTAACTGTATCAGTTTTACCATATTAGCTGTGGGAATGCAACATATGCCGATCAACACAGTAAATGCTCAAGTTTTGTTGGGAGGTTGGAGCGGATGTGTTTCCAATCCTTCGTTATTTCAAAAATTAACTTTCTTAGTTTTACCATATTAGTTGTCGGAATGCAACAGATTCCGATCACCACAGTAAATGCTCCAGCTGTGTTGGGAGGTGCGAAAGAACGTGTTTCCAATCATCCCTTATTTCAAAAACTAACTGTATCAGTTTTACCATATTAGCTGTGGGAATGCAACATATGCCGATCAACACAGTAAATGCTCAAGTTTTGTTGGGAGGTTGAAGCGGACGTGTTTCCAATCCTTCCTTATTTCAAAAATTAACTTTTTTAGTTTTACCATATTAGCTGTCGGAATGCAACTCCAGTTTTATTGGGAGGTGGGAAAGAACGTGTTTCCAATCCTCCCTTATTTCAAAAACTAACTGTATCAGTTTTACCATATTAGCTGTGGGAATGCAACATATGCCGATCAACACAGTAAATGCTCAAGTTTTGTTGGGAGGTTGGAGCGGACGTGTTTCCAATCCTTCCTTATTTCAAAAATTATTTTTATTAGTTTTACCATATTAGTTGTCGGAATGCAACAGATTCCGATCAACACAGTAAATGCTCCAGCTGTGTTGGGAGGTGGGAAAGAACGTGTTTCCAATCCTCCCTTATTTCAAAAACAAACTGTATCAGTTTTACCATATTAGCTGTGGGAATGCAACATATGCCGATCAACACAGTAAATGCTCCAGCTGTGTTTGGAGGTGGGAAAGACGTGTTTCAAATCCTCCCTTATTTTTAAAATTAACTTTATTAGTTTTACCATATTAGCTGTCGGAATGCAACAGATTCCGATCAACACAGTAAATGCTCCATCTGTGTTGGGAGGTGGGAAAGATGTGTTTGCAATCCTACCTTATTTCAAAAACTAACTGTATCAGTTTTACCATATTAGCTGTGGGAATGCAACATATGCCGATCAACACAGTAAATGCTCAAGTTTTGTTGGGAGGTTGGAGCGGATGTGTTTCCAATCCTTCGTTATTTCAAAAATTAACTTTCTTAGTTTTACCATATTAGTTGTCGGAATGCAACAGATTCCGATCACCACAGTAAATGCTCCAGCTGTGTTGGGAGGTGCGAAAGAACGTGTTTCCAATCCTCCGTTATTTCAAAAACTAACTGTATCAGTTTTACCATATTAGCTGTGGGAATGCAACATATGCCGATCAACACAGTAAATGCTCAAGTTTTGTTGGGAGGTTGGAGCGGACGTGTTTCCAATCCTTCCTTATTTAAAAAAGTAACTTTATTAGTTTTACCATATTATTTGTCGGAATGCAACAGATTCTGATCAACACAGTAAATGCTCCAGCTGTGTTGGGAGGTGGGAAAGAACGTGTTTCCAATCCTCACTTATTTCAAAAACTAACTTTATCAGTTTTACCATATTAGCTGTGGGAATGCAACATATGCCGATCAACACAGTAAATGCTCAAGTTTTGTTGGGAGGTTGGAGCGGACGTGTTTCCAATCCTTCCTTATTTAAAAAAGTAACTTTATTAGTTTTACCATATTATTTGTCGGAATGCAACAGATTCTGATCAACACAGTAAATGCTCCAGCTGTGTTGGGAGGTGGGAAAGAACGTGTTTCCAATCCTCCCTTATTTCAAAAACTAACTGTATCAGTTTTACCATATTAGCTGTGGGAATGCAACATATGCCGATCAACACAGTAAATGCTCAAGTTTTGTTGGGTGGTTGGAGCGGACGTGTTTCCAATCCTTCCTTATTTCAAAAATTAACTTTATTAGTTTCACCATATTAGCTGTCGGAATGCAACTCCAGTTTTGTTGGGAAGTTGGAAAGGACGTGTTTTCTATCTTCCCTTATTTCTAAAATTACTTTGATAGTTTCACCATATTAGCTGTCGGAATGCAACTCCAGTTTTGTATGGAAGTTGGAAAGGACGTGTTTTCTATCTTCCCTTATTTCTAAAATTACTTTAATAGTTTTACCATATTAGCTGTCGGAATGCAACATATTCCTATCAACACAGTAAATGATCCAGCTATGCTGGGAGGTGGGAAAGACGTGTTTCAAATCCTCCTTTATTTTTAAAATTAACTTTATTAGTTTTACCATATTAGCTGTCGGGATGCAACAGATTCCGATCAACACAGTAAATGCTCCAGCTGTGTTGGGAGGTGGGAAAGAACGTGTTTCCAATCCTCCCTTATTTCAAAAACTAACTGTATCAGTTTTACCATATTAGCTGTGGGAATGCAACATATGCCGATCAACACAGTAAATGCTCAAGTTTTGTTGGGAGGTTGGAGCGGACGTGTTTCCAATCCTTCCTCATTTCAAAAATTAACTTTATTAGTTTTACCATATTAGCTGTCGGAATGCAACTCCAGTTTTTTTGGGAAGTTGGAGCGGACGTGTTTCCAATCCTTCCTCATTTCAAAAATTAACTTTATTAGTTTTACCATATTAGCTGTCGGAATGCAACTCCAGTTTTTTTGGGAAGTTGGAACGGACGTGTTTCCAATCCTTCCTTATTTCAAAAATTAACTTTATTAGTTTTACCATATTAGTTCTCGAAATGCAACAGATTCCGATCAACACAGTAAATGCTCCAGCTGTGTTGGGAGGTGGGAAAGAACGTGTTTCCAATCCTCCCTTATTTAAAAAACTAACTGTATCAGTTTTACCATATTAGCTGTGGGAATGCAACATATGCCGATCAACACAGTAAATGCTCAAGTTTTGTTGGGAGGTTGGAGCGGACGTGTTTCCAATCCTTCCCTATTTCAAAAATTAACTTTATTAGTTTTACCATATTAGTTGTCGGAATGCAACAGATTCCGATCAACACAGTAAATGCTCCAGCTGTGTTGGGAGGTGGGAAGAACGTGTTTGCAAGCCGCCCTTATTTCAAAAACTAACTGTATCAGTTTTACCACATTAGCTGTGGGAATGCAACATGTGCCGATCAACACAGTAAATGCTCAAGTTTTGTTGGGAGGTTGGAGCGGACGTGTTTCCAATCCTCCCTTAATTCAAAAACTAACTTTATCAGTTTTACCATATTTGCTGTTGGAATGCAACAGATTCCAATCAACACAGTGAATACTCCAGTTTTGTTGGGAGGTGAGAAAGGACGTGTTTCCAATCCTTTCTTATTTCAAAAATTAACTTTATTAGTTTTACCATATTAGCTGTTGGAATGAAACAGATTCCGATCAACACAGTGAATACTCCAGTTTTGTTGGGAGATGAGCAAGGACGTGTTTCCAATCCTTCCTTATTTCAAAAATTAACTTTATTAGTTTTACCATATTAGCTGTCGGAATGCAACATGTGCCGATCAACACAGTAAATGCTCAAGTTTTGTTGGGAGGTTGGAGCGGACGTGTTTCCAATCCTCCCTTATTTCAAAAACTAACTTTATCAGTTTTACCATATTTGCTGTTGGAATGCAACAGATTCCAATCAACACGGTGAATACTCCAGTTTTGTTGGGAGGTGGGAAAGGACGTGTTTCAAATCGTCCCTCCAGCTGTGTTGGGTATAGTGTAACCATATTTCACATATGCATATACATGTATTTTATACAATAAAAAAAAAGAAATCTAATTTAATTTATAAAGAAAAATAATTGTGCCCGTATATTTTCTAAGTGTTTTCTGAATGAAAATTTTTGAAGTAACAAATTTTAAAATTGAAAAATAAGAGTTACAAATTTGATTTCAAACAAAAATACAAAGTAAAGTTATATGAAACTTAATTATTAATACAATTAAATTAGTATTTTAAATAAGAACTAACAACCCTACAATACTCTTCCTTCCAGAGATTTATTGTTAAGTGAGTGAAATGTAACTTTCTTTTTGGTATTTGTTTCAGGAAAATGTGTTAAATCAACCATAGCTGGTTTTGAACGATCAATAGGAATATTTTTAACTTCATTGCTTATTTCTATTCTAAAATTTTTAATATCTTTTTCAATAACTCTGTACGGTCCCTCGTAGGGATGTTGTAAGGAATGTTTGTTAACAAAACGCACGAAAACATAAAGGGTGTTTTTTTTAGGGGTATAGAACTTCGAATTGAAATAAAACACAAGAAAATCGTTTTAAGGTCCATCAATTTGGCTTTATTGGAAGGATAATTTTATGCCATTAATGTTTAAATCTGATTTCGGGCATGTGGCCGCCGCGGCTGGCTCGAATAAAGCCAATTCTACAGGTCCAATTTTCAACCACTTTTTCGAGCATATGGGGCCGTATGTCGGCAATAACGCCACGAATGTTGGCTTCCAATTCCCCTAACGTTTCTGGTTTGTTGGTGTAGACGAGCGACTTCACATATCCCCAAAGAAAATAATCCAATGGTGTCAAATCACACGACCTTGGTGGCCAATTGACAGGTCCATTCCGCGAAATTATGCGCTCATCGAATGTTTCCTTCAATAAATCGATTGTGACGTGCGCTGTGTGGCATGTAGCGCCGTCTTGTTGGAACCACAACTCATCCACATTCATGCCATCCAATTCGGGAACAAAATAGTCGGTTATCATGGCTCTATACCGGTCTCCATTAACGGTAGCTGCCTCTCCAGCATTATTGCGGAAGAAGTATGGCCCAATGACTCCACCAGCCCATAGAGCACACCAAACAGTCAGTTTTTGTGGATGTAATGGCGTTTCAAGGGTCTCATGTGGATTCTCTTCACTCCAAATGCGGCAATTTTGCTTGTTGACGTAGCCATTCAACCAAAAATGAGCCTCATCACTGAACAAAATTTTGCGATGAAAATCAGCATCGAAATCAATCTCATTTTCGGCCCATACACCAAAATCACGACGCATTGCATGGTCTCGCGGCTTTAATTCTTGCACAAGCTGGATCTTGTAAGGTCGCAAGCCAAGATCTTTGCGCAAAATCTTCCATAGAGTTGATGGACAAAGCTCCAATTGCTGTGCACGGTGGCGAATCGATTCATTCGGGTCCTCTTCAACACTTTGCTTTACAGAGGCAATTGTTTCTTCGGTGCGCACTGTTCGACGTCTCTGCGGATGCGTATTATCACATAGAGTAAACGTAGTGCGAAAACGATCCATGGTTAACCGAATTAATTGCTCTGATGGACGATTATGTCGACCATAAAATGGACGCAGCTCACGGTAAACTTCGCGAACTGAACCATTATTTTCGAAATAAATTTGCACGATTTGCAAGCGTTGTTCTTTTGTCAACCTCTTCATGATGAAATGGCAAACCAAACTGAACATAAATGACATTAGAGTTGCCAGATTTGACCACAAAATGCCAGTTTTATCTCTTTTCGAAAAACAAACCTGTAAAAAAAACACCCTGTATTTACAATTTTGTAAGTCTTTTGGAACGAAAATACCGGTAGAATTTTGATGATGATTAATATGTGACCTAAAATTTCTAAAATGCTCGCGCAATCCACTTAACACATCCGATGAAGTTGTTGTTTCATTAGTTTGAATAACAAGTTCACCAGGTAAACGTAAATTTTGACCATACACCATTTCAGCAGGCGTAGCCGAAATATCTTCTTTAAATGTTGATCGCAAACCAAGAAGTATTATCGGTAACTCTTCACACCAATTTCTGGGTTCATTCCTAGCCATAATTGAAGACTTTAGTTGCCTATGGAAACGTTCTACCATTCCATTAGCTTGAGGATGATAAGGTGATGTTGTTATGTGGTGACTGCCCAGAAATTTAGTTAATTCCGAAAATAGATTTGAGGTGAATTGGGCTCCCTGATCCGTAGTAATTTCTAATGGAATTCCGAATCGTGAAATGTATTCACTAAAAAATTGTCTTGCAACACAGTGAATACTCCAGTTTTGTTGGGAGGTGAGAAAGGACGTGTTTCCAATCCTTCCTTATTTCAAAAATTAACTTTATTAGTTTTACCATATTAGCTGTTGGAATGAAACAGATTCCGATCAACACAGTGAATACTCCAGTTTTGTTGGGAGGTGAGAAAGGACGTGTTTCCAATCCTTCCTTATTTCAAAAATTAACTTTATTAGTTTTACCATATTAGCTGTCGGAATGCAACATGTGCCGATCAACACAGTAAATGCTCAAGTTTTGTTGGGAGGTTGGAGCGGGCGTGTTTCCAATCCTCCCTTATTTCAAAAACTAACTTTATCAGTTTTACCATATTTGCTGTTGGAATGCAACAGATTCCAATCAACACAGTGAATACTCCAGTTTTGTTGGGAGGTGGGAAAGGACGTGTTTCAAATCGTCCCTTCTTTCAAAAATTAACTTTATTAGTTTTACCATATTAGTTGTCGGAATGCAACTCCAGTTTTGTTGGGAAGTTGGAAAGGACGTGTTTTCTATCTTCCCTTATTTCTAAAATTACCTTTATTAGTTTTACCATATTAGCTGTCGGAATGCAACATATTCCGATCAACACAGTAAATGCTCCAGCTGTGTTGGCAGGTGGGAAAGGCGTGCTTCAAATCCTCCCTTATTTTTAAAATTAACTTTATTAGTTTTACCATATTAGCTGTCGGAATGCAACAGATTCCGATCAACACAGTAAATGCTCCAGCTGTGTTGGGTATAGTGTAACCATATTTCACATATGCATATACATGTATTTTATACAATAAAAAAAAGAAATCTAACTTAATTTATAAAGAAAAATAATTGTGCCCGTATATTTTCTAAGTTTTTTCTGAATGAAAATTTTTGAAGTAACAAATTTTAAAATTGAAAAATAAGAGTTACAAATTTGATTTCAAACAAAAATACAAAGTAAAGTTATATGAAACTTAAATATTAATACAATTAAATTAGTATTTTAAATAAGAACTAACAACCCTACAATACTCTTCCTTCCAGAGATTTATTGTTAAATGAGTTAAATGTAACTTTCTTTTTGGTATTTGTTTCAGGAAAATTTGTTAAATCAACCATAGCTGGTTTTAAACGATCAATAGGAATATTTTTAACTTCATTGTTTATTTCTATTCTAAAATTTTTAATATCTTTTTCAATAACTCTGTACGGTCCCTCGTAGGGATGTTGTAAGGAATGTTTGTTAACAAAACGCACGAAAACATATTTACAATTTTGTAAGTCTTTTGGAACGAAAATACCGGTAGAATTTTGATGATGATTAATATGTGACCTAAAATTTCTAAAATGCTCGCGCAATCCACTTAACACATCCGATGAAGTTGTTGTTTCATTAGTTTGAATAACAAGTTCACCAGGTAAACGTAAATTTTGACCATACACCATTTCAGCAGGCGTAGCCGGAATATCTTCTTTAAATGTTTATCGCAAACCAAGAAGTATTATCGGTAACTCTTCACACCAATTTCTGGGTTCATTCCTAGCCATAATTGAACACTTTAGTTGCCTATGGAAACGTTCTACCATTCCATTAGCTTGAGGATGCTAAGGTGATGTTGTTATGTGGTGACTGCCAAGAAATTTAGTTAATTCCGAAAATAGATTTGAGGTGAATTGGGCTCCCTGATCCGTAGTAATTTCTAATGGAATTCCGAATCGTGAAATGTATTCACTAAAAAATTGTCTTGCAATAGTTGCCGCAGATATATCTCTTAGCGCAAATGCCTCTGGCCAGCGCGTAAATTTATCAACTATAGTAAAAATATAACGATGTCCTCTTGAAACAGGTAAAGGGCCTACAATGTCCAAATGAATGTGCTCGAATCTACTCTCAGGTATTGCAATTTTAAAAACTGGTGATTTGGTATGACGGTAAACTTTCGACTTCTGACAACTTATACATTCTTTTGACCAGATATTAATTTGCTTGTTCATATTTGGCCAATAATATTTTTTAATTATTAATCTACGAGTAGCCTTAGTACCTGGATGTGCGATTCAATGCAGAGTATCAAAAATGGTTTTCCTTAAACTGCTTGGAACGAATGGTCTAGGATTTTCACCCGATAATTCGCACCAAATATTAAAATTTAGTAGAGAAATTTGTATTAATTTTAGGTTATGAAAATTTTGGCTAGTTATTATCTCATTCAATTCATTATCTTTTTGTTGCTCATTTTGCAATATTTTGGAAATTTTTAATTGCATCTACCTCGAAAGCTCGTGACAATGTATCAGCTACTATAGTATAGGTTGTTAGTTCTTATTTAAAATACTAATTTAATTGTATTGTATAAGTTCACTACTTATAGGGGGATTTCGGCCACTACTCACTCCGGAAGAAATAAACGGACGCGATAAAATTTTGGTACAAAAAATAAACTGAACTTTATTAAATTTAATTTTCACAAGCAGCGAATTAGTTTAAATGCGGTAAGTACGGTGGTAAGCGAAAAACTAAACTTAAAACGGTCCAGCACAATCCACTGGACAGTTCACTTCTTTTAGAGAGAGCGTATATATATCTGTATAAGTTGTAGGTAAACAGTAATTATTTTTTTCTTATTTACAGGGTACTTCAAAACAGGTAAGTATACACGGTAATTCAAAGGGTAAGCAAGGTAAGTATTTTAAGGTAAGTAATTCATATGCATATAAAGGTAATTATGATCATAGGTAAGTATAGATAGTACTTAAGTATTAAAAGGGTAAGTATAAAAAGGTATTAAAAGGTAAGTATTAAAACTTCATATTAATTCATTTCCCAGTATATTCGTTTCTCTTTTACCATTTTTTGGTCTAAAACGAATCTAATCATCGAACTCGATGAGATTATGACTCATGTCTTCAACATGCCGGCGGGCCTGCGGGGATGAGATCTCTACCAGATCTTGCAGCCTTTGTATGCTGAGTACCGCCTGCTCAAATAAACCCCGGATGCGATTTTGTAACGTATTGTTGGTAGGAACACTTCTGCGTATGACTCGGTGTTGCGTCGATCGATTACTCAAACGGGATTGGACATTAGTAACAAGTTGCGGCTGGCGAGCACTGCGCTGGCCAGACGACCTCGAAGTGTGGTTATCCGCCGGTCGTGGGATGTAAATGACGAGCGATGAAGTAAAGTGTGGTGTGCCAGCCCACACCGCCTACAGGCAGAATCGCAATCACCAGTGTTGTGAGACGTGGCAAGGCAATTAATGCAGTAGCGATGAGCCCGCGCTGACTCGTACCTTTCGTCCGGTGTCATCGCCAAAAATGCTCTGCAGTATCGTAGCGAATGCCTCTGACAGCACAAACGACACGTGCTGTAAGCTCGGTTTCCGTGATTGCTGGAATGAAAGAGAGAGAAGAAAGAGAAAGAAACGAAACGAAAAACGTTATTAGCTATGAGTTGCGATGGATATGCAAGATGGAGTCAGGAGCAGAGATTGGACTGTAAGTGGGGGTGGCCTATTGAGGTGGTAGCAAGCAGAGTTTTGTTATGTTACGTGTAATGGTCCCGGCTTGAGTGCGGATGTCCACCACGCGAACATTGTCGTCCGGAGATGGATGCAGGGCTACGATGCGTCCAAGTCGCCATTCATTTGGAGGCAGTAGATCGTCTTTAATGACGACTAGATCTCCTTCACATAGATTGGATTCTGAGGTTTTCCATTTGCATCGTTTATGGAGTCCCTTCAGGTATTCAGTTTTCCATCGTTTACTGAATTGTTGATGGAGTACCCTTAAGCGTTGCCATTTATTTGCTAGTGAGAGATTATCAGGAATTGACAGTAGAGGGGCGCCGCGTAGAAAATGACCTGGTGTTAGGGCTTGCAGATCATCGGGGTCTTGAGACAGTGGGGAGAGTGGTCTGGAATTAAGGACTGCCTCAATGCGAATGAGGAGGGTGTTGAACTCCTCAAAGGTGAATTTTTGCGTTCCGGCAACTTTGGTGAAGTGAATTTTGAAACTCTTCACTGCTGCTTCCCAGAGACCTCCCATATGAGGGGCGTATGGAGGGATGAACTGCCATGAGAGACCGTGGACTGCATATTTATTTCCGATGTCTTCTGCGGTTTCCTTGAGAAATATGGAGAATTCTGTTTGTAGGCTGCGTTGGGCTCCTACGAACGTTTTGCCGTTGTCGGACATAATTTTAGAGGGTATGCCTCGGCGGCCAGCGAAACGAGCAAATGCTGCTTTGAAAGATTCTGTGGTGAGATCTGAGCAGACTTCTAAGTCTACGGCTTTGGTGGAAAAGCAAACGAAGACGCACACATATGCTTTGGCATAGGATGCTCGTCGGAGCGTGGATGTCTTTACGAGGAAAGGCCCTGCAAAATCTACTCCGGTGGTGTGAAATGGAAGTGAGTACGTTACACGTTCGGGGGGTAGATCTCATTTGTTGCTTGTATATAGTGCATTTCTTGCACTTAAATATGCATTTTTTCACCTTTTGTTTCAGCCGGGGAATATAATACTCTTGTTGTATCATGCGGATCATTAATTGTTTCTCCGCATGAAGCAATGTCGAATGGAGGAAGTCCAAATAGAGAGTGCAATATCGTGAATTGTCGGATATGATGATAGGGTAACGCTCGTTGTAACTCAGGTTTGCGTAGCCGAGGCGTCCATTTACTCGTAATAGCCCCGTTTCGTCCAAGAAAGGGTTGAGTGGGAGTAACGGACTTCTTTTATCGAATGGTTTCGACGCTTGGAGGGACGCGATGTCTTCTCCATAATATTTTTGTTGAGCCTTTCCAATTAGTTGTAGGTTTGCTTGATGTATCTCTTCATGTGTAAGGGTAAGCGTGGAGGGAATTGGGAGTTTTCTTGAGTTCGAGGTGAACCGGCGAACATAAGAGAGAACTCTAAGTGCTTTCGACAATGAAGAGAAACGATCCAAGACATCTTCGCTCTCGAGAATGTGAAGGGCTTCGATACGCCTTTGTTCTGGAGGTGAGTTGTTGTGAGGGGTGGTTTTGGGCCAATAGTTGGGAGAGTTTGAGAGCCACTTTGGGCCATTCCACCAAAGAGGGCAGTCAACTAAGTCTTGTGGCCGACATCCGCGAGTGCCCATATCAGCTGGATTTTCGCCACTGGGTACATGTCGCCACGTTGCGTTACTGACATTGTCGAGTATCTGGGATATGCGGTTTGCTACATATGTTTTCCATGTATGTGGTGGCTTTTTGAGCCAAGCCAGCACTATGGAGGAGTCTGTCCACAGAGTCAAGTTGCTCTCTGTGAGTTTAAGCGAAGTTCGAATGTGCTTTATTAATTTTGAGAGGAGTAATGCTCCGCAGAGCTCTAATCGGGGAAGGCTTACTGTTTGTAGGGGTGCGACTTTGCTCTTTGCTACTAGTAAGTGCGAGGAAACAGCGTTATCGCTGTGTTGAACTCTTAAATAGACACATGCACAATATGCCTTTTCAGAGGCGTCGGAGAAACCATGTATCTGAGTGGGCTCGTTGGGGGTGAATTGAACCCAACGCGGGATTTTTATGTCTCCTATTGTTGAGAGATTTTCCGTAAAGGATTTCCATTTGAGAAGTGAACAGGGTTTGACGTGCTCATCCCAATCCGTTCCTTCCATCCAGAGCTGTTGCAGGAGAGTTTTTGCTACTATCATTATAGGCGATAGCCATCCTGCCGGGTCGAAAAGTTTCGCGACGGACGAGAGAATATGTCGCTTGGTTGCCGAGTTTGCGTCTGGTATGGGGTCATAAGAATAGGAGAAGGAGTCTTCGATTGCGTTCCAGCGTACTCCAAGAGTTTTTGTGGAGCTTGAGTCGTGGAATTTTAGAACGTCAGCATCGAGAAGATCAGACTTGGGGATGGATTCCAATATTTCTGAGTGGTTCGCTGTCATTTTTTTGAGTGGGAAGCCTGCTGACTTTAGTGCTTCGATCAGCTGAGTCATGGTTTCGCGAATGGACTGTAGGTTATGTCCGCCTGAGAGAATGTCATTCACGTAGGTTTCTGGCAGGAGAACGTTGGTAGCGAGGGGGAGTTCAGCTTTGCAGTCGTCTGCGAGCTGCTGCAGGGTGCGAATTGCCAAGTAGGGTGCACAGTTAACACCGAAGGTTACTGTTTTTAATTTAAAATCTTCTACTTGGCCTTGAGGAGATTGACGAAAGAGTATTCGTTGGAAGTCTTGATCTTCCTTGTGGACGTATATTTGCCGATACATTTTTTCAATGTCGCCGTTAAATACATATTTGTAGAGTCGCCAGTTGAGTATAACGACCATTAAATCATTTTGTAAAACGGGACCTGTATGAAGCACGTCGTTGAGTGAGATGCCGGAGTGAGATCGTTTTGATGCGTTGAAAACTACTCGGACTTTAGTAGTTTTACTATCGGGTTTGAGAACGGCGTGATGTGGTAAGTAAAACGAGAAATACTTTCCATCACGTATAATTTCCCGAGGGGTTGTGGGCTCCATATGGTCTAGGGTTAAGTATTCCGCTAAGACGTTAGAGTAGGTCGTTCGGAGCTCTGGTTTTTTCTCAATGCTTCGTTCTATGCTGAGATATTGTTGCTGAGCAGAGGGTCTAGAGTGCCCTAAAGCTATTGAGTTGGGAAAAGAGTCTTTAAATGGGAGTTTTACTACGAAGCGGCCATCATTCCTTCGGAATGTGGTACTTTTGTAGAGCTCTTCGCATATTAGATCATCGTCTTTGAGAGAGGAAGCCGATGGCACTTCTTCTTGTTCCCAAAACCTTTTCAGTAGGTCTTCAAGGGAATCCTTTTGAATTTCAACTACTTGAGTTGAGAATGTTGAGATCTGTTCCTTAAGTGGCCCGCTTAATATCCACCCGAAGATTGTGTTCTGGGCTATTAAACTTCCTGCTACATTGGTTTTTAGGCCCGGAATCAGGATTTGATGGAGTATGTCGCTACCTATTACCATATCTATTTTGGCAGGTGCGAAGCAGTTGGGGTCTGCTAGGCAGAGTGTTGAGTACTCTTTGAGGTCTATATAAGCTACCTTAAACGTTGGCAAGAATTGCGTCAGTTGAGCGAGTATGATCGCATTAGTTGCGATTTTAATGTTGAGATCTGGAGAACATATGGTGATTGAGCACACCTTATCTGCCTTCTGGACTGTTCGTCCGCCCATTCCCAATATTTCGTAATTGGTATTTTGAACGGGTAGACCAAGTAGCTTTTGTATTCTAGAGGTTACAAAAGTTTTTTGGGATCCTTGGGGTAGAAGAGCACGAATATTAAAGGTTTCTCCTTTGTGTAACACGGGAATGTTTGCTGTTGGGAGCAAGGTTCGCTCTCTGCTACTAGAGAAGTGTGAGAGTACATTCTCCGTGCTATCTTGAGTTGTTTTCTCCGAGCTCATCAATGCAGCCTGTTGTGAGGTACAGGGCTTTTCTTCATCGATGGTCACGTGAGATGAGGCGAAATTTTTTTTGGGTTTCGAATTATTTTGCGTTTGGTTGTTGGCTGAGTAATGTAGGAGGGAGTGGTGTCGCTTTTGGCAGTAAACGCAAGTAAAGCTGCTGCCGCATTGTCTTTCTGAGTGGGAGTATGCCAAACAGTTCTGGCAATATTTATTTTCCCTTACAAATTTATTTTTATCTTGTACTGAGAGCTCTTTAAATTTGACGCATTTCATCAGCGAGTGATTGCTGTTGCATAACTTGCACGAGGCCTGCCTTTTTGGATCAGTGTGCAATGAGTGTGTCTTGTTCCTTGAGTGGAATGAGCTATTAATAGGAGTAGAAGAACGTGGGGTGAAATTTGGTTGATTAGGCTTGGGGTTGTTCGGCCTATATGTGGTAAGGCGTTCAACTACCTCATACCGAGTAGTCAGGAACTGGCCCAATTCGGACCACAGAGGAAGTTCCTTGCGGGAGTTGAGTGATTGCTCCCATAACGCTAGAGTTTCGTCTGGGAGTTTGGAGGAGCAGAGGTATACTAGCATCGGGTCCCAATTATCCGTGGAAACACCGTAGCTTTAAGGGTTCAGAGGCAATTATTTATCGTGGTTTGCACATATTGTATGCGTTCACCATTTTCACTAGTTACGGGTTGAATGTTGAAAAGGGACTTTAGTTGGTTATCGACGAGAATTCTTCGATTTTCATATCGACACTTTAGTGCATTCCACGCGAGCTCAAAACTTTGGTCATTAAGTGGGTAATTTTTAATAAGAAGGGCTGCCTTTCCTCGGGTTTTTTGCCTCAAATGGTAAAGTTTTTGGGCAGGGGAGAGTTTGGGATGACTGATGTACACTGCTGTGAACATGTCTCTAAATGATGGCCAGTCTTCATATCCTCCATAGAAGACCTCTGTGTCACAAGCAGGTACCTTGAGATAGTTATTTGATTCGGGATGGATTGTGGTTACCCTCATACTGGAAGAGTGACTGTTGGCGGCTTCCGAGCTTAGCTGGAGGTTGCTGAGGAGCTCGTTGATTCGAAGTTTGGTGTTGAGCCCGTTGTCACTGGCATCTTCATAGGTTGTGCTGCATGCTGCTTTCGTTCTTTCGTCGGCGTTCATTTGCACTGCTTCATTTGCTGCATCTATAAGAGATATGTGCTTTGACAGTTGTTCCATATACGTTTTGAGTCCGGCTTCAGTGTGGTCCGTGTCGGGTATACCCCACCATTTCTCACAGAATTTGTCGAACCTTGAGATTTCGTACATAAATTTTTTTTGCATATATGTACTCTCTTCTTCCTCGGCTTGGGATTTCGACCTTGTCCTTGGCCCTTGCTGAGTTTGAAGGGATTGGATCTTCTCTTGCTTATCTTCAGCCATTGTGGGTACAAGTTTACCTTGATTTGATTTTTTATGAGAATTGTGAATTTAAAATTTCGTAGCTAATTTTCTTTCGCACACTGTATTTGGGGATAGTGTTATTTCTTTGCCCTGCACTGTACTGTCTCAGCGCATAAGAGTACAGTAATTATAAAGTGCAGCAATAAATATGGGCAACAGTTTTTGAGCTAGTGGCTTTGTTTGCGTAAGGAGAAATAAGTAGCGGTAGGTGGAGTTAAATTCGCAAATTAAATGGAGCTATAATAAGTAGAGTTAACAAAGGCGGAGTCAATAATGCGGTTATTGACTTGGAATTTGGGGCGAATGCATTTACATATGTACGTATGTAGATTGTGGACTTTCCTTTGTGGTTTTATGTAGTAACTTTATGTTAAGAAGAAAATTCCGTGGATGGTACCGGCAAATATTTTATAACGGGTGGGTATTTATGTATGTGGTGCATATGTAGGATATATTATATAAAATACACAAATTGAGAATATTAGCAATATATGTATATATAAGCAGAGCTTAGCGGAATTTTATTAAGGGAGAGAGACTTGCGAGAATGGTGTTTCGTGCGGATTCTTTCCAAGAACCTGTCAATTTTACCGTAGCTTGGATGAGTTCATCTAATTATTGGGTTTGAGGAATTCCGCTGCACTTATATATGCGTGTATTTTTGTGCAAGGTGTACTTACTTTGGCATCTTTTTCCTACCACCTGCTTTGTACTGGAATTGTTATTGTTGCTGCCCGGTGCCCTTTGATGCGTTGGTTTGCTGCTGCTACTTTTCTTCTCTTCTTTGTTGTTGTTGTGTTGCCGGGTACCACTTTTGCAGGTCTACTGCTCGTGGTTAAAATATATAAAACTTTGTGGCTGCGCCTTCCAACCCACTTTAACTTTTCGGCAACTTTTTACCACTATATTTATCTTTTATTTATAATTGTTTCTCTTTTTTTGAGCGCCACTGTACTTTGTTTTCTACCGTTCTTTTCTTTCCACTGCACTTTCGCATGTATTTTTAATATTTTGCAATTTTCTTTTATTCTATATAATTTTTATTACAAATTGTATTTTTTAAATAGATTTTCCTTTCCAATAACCTTTTATATAAATTTTTTGATTTTTTTTTTCTTTGTACTGATATTTTGGTTTTGTTCCCTTTTATTTTCCACCGTTTCTTTTCAGCACTTAGCCACTGTACCTTTGCCTTCGTTAATTTGCCTTGGGTGTCCCGTTTGATTTGTTTACTTCACCGCACTCACTTTAGGGTATGTATTTTGTGTATACATATATGTATGTATGTATTTTTATATTTTTCACATACAATTTATATTTTATGGTTTTGAATATAATTTAGGAATATTTTTATTTTTTTTTTTGTAATGTTTATAATTGTGTTTTTGTTCTTTTTAGCACTTTGCGCAGAATTTAATTTTTGCGCCGCGTATATGTATATTGTTTAAATTTTATGTTTTTTTTTTTTTTTTTTTTTTTTGTACTTATTTTCTTTTTTAGGTCACTAGTCACATTTCACTGTTGGTACCAAAGGACCATGTATAAAATTCACTACTTATCGGGGGATTTCGGCCACTACTCACTCCGGAAGAAATAAACGGACGCGATAAAATTTTGGTACAAAATATAAACTGAACTTTATTAAATTTAATTTTCACAAGCAGCGAATTAGTTTAAATGCGGTAAGTACGGTGGTAAGCGAAAAACTAAACTTAAAACGGTCCAGCACAATCCACTGGACAGTTCACTTCTTTTAGAGAGAGCGTATATATATATGTATAAGTTGTAGGTAAACAGTAATTATTTTTTCCTTATTTACAGGGTACTTCAAAACAGGTAAGTATACACGGTAATTCAAAGGGTAAGCAAGGTAAGTATTTTAAGGTAAGTAATTCATATGCATATAAAGGTAATTATGATCATAGGTAAGTATAGATAGTACTTAAGTATTAAAAGGGTAAGTATAAAAAGGTATTAAAAGGTAAGTATTAAAAGTTCATATTAATTCATTTCCCAGTATATTCGTTTCTCTTTTACGATTTTTTGGTCTAAAACGAATCCAATCATCGAACTCGATGAGATTATGACTCATGTCTTCAACATGTATTAATATTTAAGTTTCATATAACTTTACTTTGTATTTTTGTTTGAAATCAAATTTGTAACTTTTATTTTTCAATTTTAAAATTTGTTACTTCAAAAATTTTCATTCAGAAAAAACTTAGAACATATACGGGCACAATTATTTTTCTTTATAAATTAAATTAGATTTCTTTTTTTTTATTGTATAAAATACATGTACAGGGGGCTAATGAAAGCCGCTACCAAAAAAAATTAAATAACTTTTTTTCTATTTAATGAATCTATGAAATATGAATTGCATCTTTCTGATAGTGCGCAATACCTAGGCGTCCTTTTGACACCTAATCAATTTCGCTTTGGTTCAATCCTGGTGAAACTGCTAGTTTCTTTGGACTTCCGTTAGATGACGATTTTCAGAATGAACGTGCACAACAAGGGGGTCCTATCGTAAACTTTACATCTAAAAGGTTGCGCTCCGGGTTATATGTGCCCAGCAGCACCCGTGTCAAACTCGCTTTTTTAAATTGTTTAGTATTATATTTGTTTATTTTTTTTATACCTTTCATGAACACTTTGGTCCGATGTTTGTAAGTATGAGAAGAAGAAGTGGTAGAACCACCAATAAGTACACACAGAGAAAAACTATTGTAACATTAACTAAAAATCGCATGCATCATAACTTAAAACTTAGGAAAAATTAACCTACTAAGTTTTTGCGGGATCTTAACGAAAAAAAACTTAGTAAAAGCTTTGCAAGCTTTCTTCTTGGGTAAATTTTACAAAGTATTATTTATTTTGTCGAAGTTAACTTAGGTAAATTCTTACAAAGATTTTTGGTAAATTTGAAACCTACAACAAAGTTACTTTTTACGAAAATACTTCGGTAGCTTAAGCTCTGCAACTCGTGTAACATTCAACCAAACCTCTTTTGCAGTTTTGACAAGTTTCCTGGTTGTTTTAACTAATATAATCTAAGTATTATTCTACCAAAAAACCTTTGGTAATTTGCCAATGGGCGATAACGCAGTGAATATCAACCTATCCCAGCAGAAAGTTCGTTACTTAAACATTTTGTTGAAAAGTACGTAACTCAGCGGTTACTTTAGAAATGTTGTATCTAGGACTTTTTGTTTTAAAGGACGTATCTCAGCGTTATCGTAAATAAATTCGTATCTAAGAAATTCGATTAAAAAGTGGTAACTGAAAGAAAAACGTTTACTACATGAGAGATGTAAACACTTAATTCCTTTTCGAAAATCGTAAAGGACTTAAATCGGTCAACTTTATTAATTTTCATAATAATACGAGGGGCGCATCCGCATAACGCACGGCTTTTTTTTTATATATACATATATATGCAACAATGATTTTTGCTCATTCGCATGCAAAATCTTTCATGAAAAGAATTAGAAAATTTTTTAAGTTGAAAAGGAAAAAACTGACAAATAGTTTCCTCTAGATTTTTTGTAAACATTTGCATTTCACTTTTAAATTAAAATTATTTATAAGAGTTTGTTTTTGGAGTTTATATAAAGTTTACTTTAAACTTTCAAATAAATTAAAACTAAAAAAGCTTTTTTACTTAAAATTATTTTTAAAAACATTCACAGAAATGCTTGTTGGGTTGTTGCAAATACTGACGAAAACCTATCAAAATCAAATTGCAAAAACGGTTTCGCAGTTGTGAAGGGGGACAAACAGTGCCTTTAATGTCAATTTGGTTGAAGTTAATTGAAAGCTGAACGAAAATCAAATTAAAAACTAGTAAGGAAAGGGCTGTCTTCGACTTAAGAAGATTTTATACCTTTCATGAATACGCATCACGATTTTAAGTGTCCTATCCTTACTTACAATTAGTACAATCTCTGCAAAACTGTTCATTTAAAGATACATAGCCCAAACCCCATTTTTCGTAACAATCGATTGTATGAGAGCTATATGTTATGTTGGTCCGATCTGGCTGATTTTCACTACATACATTACCCATGTATATAATAAGTGCCAAACCTGCAAAATGTTAGGTTCCCAGCTTTTTAATTGCAAGAGTTATAGGCCAAAACCCGTTTACCGGAACTATCGATTATACGGGAGCTATATGTTGTGTTGGTCCGATCTGGCTGATCTTCACTAGTCACTTTACGTATATAATATGTGCAAAACCTGAAAAACTTAAAGTTCCTAGCTCTTATATTTCAAGATTTATAGGCCAAACTCCGTTTATCGGAACAATAGATTGTATAACAGCTATGGTATTGGTCCGATCTTGCTGGTTCCGACAAATGATTAATGTTTTACAAAATGGCGGCAAATTTCATCGAGATATCTCAAAAACTGACGGACTAGTTTGCGTTCAAACAGACAGACGGACAGACTGGCATGGCTAAATCGACTCAGCTCATAGCCCTGATCATTTCGGTATACACACAGAGAAAAAACAATTGTTTGTACAAACTACCAAAGTATTTGAGCAATTTATGCTCTCCCATGGAAAACAAAGCTTAGGTAATTTTTTACCTAAGCCCTTTGGCTAACAAAAAACGAGATTGCTTTCACTAAGTTATCCTAGGTATTTTTTTATAATAACTTTAAAAACTATATGTTAATCAACAAGGTTTCAGGGAAACTTACACTTGATTAGAGGGAACGAAGATTAGTTAATCTGTCAAAGTTATCTTATGTTGGCACCTCTTATAATTTACTTCAACGAAGTGCCTAGGAATCTTAACAGTGATAACTTGGGTGGTTTGTGTCATCAGCCAAGTACAGGGTGGCTGATGAATTTTGCTACATTAAGAAACTCAAATAATTTTTTTTTCAGTGTATGGAATTGATTTTTCTTTTATTCATGTTAAAGCTCATTAAATTTTATTAAATATAGCTTAATTAGTTTTAAAAATAATGGAATTTAAATGCCCCCCCCTGCTCGTCGATGCATGTGCGGCATCTTACCAAAAAGTTGTTCATTACTGCTTGGAGAGTTGAGACAGGAATAGCCGAAATTGTTTCTCGAATGGATTGCCTTAGTTCATTCAAATTTGTTGGTTTTGCTTTGAAGACTTCCTGTTTGCAATAACCCCACAAGAAAAAGTCAGGTGCAGTAAGGTCAGGCGACCTGGGTGGCCAACGGAATGTGGAGTTTCTGGATATCAGCTTATTGGGAAATTTTCGTCGCAATTCTGTCATAACAGGTTGGGCTATATGAGGAGCTGCACCATCTTGCTGAAACCACACAGAGTTGAAAGAAATTCTCATTCGGCGTAATTCTGGATAGAAAAACTCTCTCAACATGCTCAAGTAACGGTCTCCAGTAACCGTAACGGTGTGACCGTTTTCTTCGAACAAGTAGGGCCCGACAATGCAGCGTGATGAAACTGCACACCACACTGTGACACGAAGTAGATGCAATTCCGTCTCATGGAGTATCTGTGGGTTGGAAGCACTCCATATTCGACAATTTTGTTTGTTTATGTTGCCGTTTAAATCGAAATGGGCCTCGTCAGACATGAAAAGACAGTTCAACATGTTTCCATCCTCTTCCACCATTTGAAGCATCTTCTGGCAAAATTCCAAGCGAATCGGCAAGTCTGCAGCGTTCAGTTTGTTGGCCATATTTCACATATGCATATACATGTATTTTATACAATAAAAAAAAAGAAATCTAATTTAATTTATAAAGAAAAATAATTGTGCCCGTATATTTTCTAATGAAAATTTTTGAAGTAACAAATTTTAAAATTGAAAAATAAGAGTTACAAATTTGATTTCAAACAAAAATACAAAGAAAAGTTATATGAAACTTAAATATTAATACAATTAAATTAGTATTTTAAATAAGAACTAACAACCCTACAATACTCTTCCTTCCAGAGATTTATTGTTAAATGAGTGAAATGTAACTTTCTTTTTGGTATTTGTTTCAGGAAAATGTGTTAAATCAACCATAGCTGGTTTTAAACGATCAATAGGAATATTTTTAACTTCATTGTTTATTTCTATTCTAAAATTTTTAATATCTTTTTCAATAAATCTGTACGGTCCCTCGTAGGGATGTTGTAAGGAATGTTTGTTAACAAAACGCACGAAAACATATTTACAATTTTGTAAGTCTTTTGGAACGAAAATACCGGTAGAATTTTGATGATGATTAATATGTGACCTAAAATTTCTAAAATGCTCGCGCAATCCACTTAACACATCCGATGAAGTTGTTGTTTCATTAGTTTGAATAACAAGTTCACCAGGTAAACGTAAATTTTGACCATACACCATTTCAGCAGGCGTAGCCGAAATATCTTCTTTAAATGTTGATCGCAAACCAAGAAGTATTATCGGTAACCCTTCACAGCAATTTCTGAGTTCATTCCTAGCCATAATTGAAGACTTTAGTTGCCTATTGAAACGTTCTACCATTCCATTAGCTTGAGGATGATAAGGTGATGTTGTTATGTGGTGACTGCCAAGAAATTTAGTTAATTCCGAAAATAGATTTGAGGTGAATTGGGCTCCCTGATCCGTAGTAATTTCTAATGGAATTCCGAATCGTGAAATGTATTCACTAAAAAATTGTCTTGCACCACAGTGAATACTCCAGTTTTGTTGGGAGGTGAGAAAGGACGTGTTTCCAATCCTTCCTTATTTCAAAAATTAACTTTATTAGTTTTACCATATTAGCTGTCGGAATGCAACATGTGCCGATCAACACAGTAAATGCTCAAGTTTTGTTGGGAGGTTGGAGCGGACGTGTTTCCAATCCTCCCTTATTTCAAAAACTAACTTTATCAGTTTTACCATATTTGCTGTTGGAATGCAACAGATTCCAATCAACACAGTGAATACTCCAGTTTTGTTGGGAGGTGGGAAAGGACGTGTTTCAAATCGTCCCTTCTTTCAAAAATTAACTTTATTAGTTTTACCATATTAGTTGTCGGAATGCAACTCCAGTTTTGTTGGGAAGTTGGAAAGGACGTGTTTTCTATCTTCCCTTATTTCTAAAATTACCTTTATTAGTTTTACCATATTAGCTGTCGGAATGCAACATATTCCGATCAACACAGTAAATGCTCCAGCTGTGTTGGCAGGTGGGAAAGACGTGCTTCAAATCCTCCCTTATTTTTAAAATTAACTTTATTAGTTTTACCATATTAGCTGTCGGAATGCAACAGATTCCGATCAACACAGTAAATGCTCCAGCTGTGTTGGGTATAGTGTAACCATATTTCACATATGCATATACATGTATTTTATACAATAAAAAAAAAGAAATCTAATTTAATTTATAAAGAAAAATAATTGTGCCCGTATATTTTCTAAGTTTTTTCTGAATGAAAATTTTTGAAGTAACAAATTTTAAAATTGAAAAATAAGAGTTACAAATTTGATTTCAAACAAAAATACAAAGTAAGGTTATATGAAACTTAAATATTAATACAATTAAATTAGTATTTTAAATAAGAACTAACAACCCTACAATACTCTTCCTTCCAGAGATTTATTTTTAATGAGTTAAATGTAACTTTCTTTTTGGTATTTGTTTCAGGAAAATGTGTTAAATCAACCATAGCTGGTTTTAAACGATCAATAGGAATATTTTTAACTTCATTGTTTATTTCTATTCTAAAATTTTTAATATCTTTTTCAATAACTCTGTACGGTCCCTCGTAGGGATGTTGTAAGGAATGTTTGTTAACAAAACGCACGAAAACATATTTACAATTTTGTAAGTCTTTTGGAACGAAAATACCGGTAGAATTTTGATGATGATTAATATGTGACCTAAAATTTCTAAAATGCTCGCGCAATCCACTTAACACATCCGATGAAGTTGTTGTTTCATTAGTTTGAATAACAAGTTCACCAGGTAAACGTAAATTTTGACCATACACCATTTCAGCAGGCGTAGCCGAAATATCTTCTTTAAATGTTGATCGAAAACCAAGAAGTATTATCGGTAACTCTTCACACCAATTTCTGGGTTCATTCCTAGCCATAATTGAAGACTTTAGTTGCCTATGGAAACGTTCTACCATTCCATTAGCTTGAGGATGCTAAGGTGATGTTGTTATGTGGTGACTGCCAAGAAATTTAGTTAATTCCGAAAATAGATTTGAGGTGAATTGGGCTCCCTGATCCGTAGTAATTTCTAATGGAATTCCGAATCGTGAAATGTATTCACTAAAAAATTGTCTTGCAATAGTTGCCGCAGATATATCTCTTAGCGCAAATGCCTCTGGCCAGCGCGTAAATCTATCAACTATAGTAAAAATATAACGATGTCCTCTTGAAACAGGTAAAGGGCCTACAATGTCCAAATGAATGTGCTCGAATCTACTCTCAGGTATTGCAATTTTAAAAACTGGTGATATGGTATGACGGTAAACTTTCCACTTCTGACAACTTATACATTCTTTTGACCAGATATTAATTTGCTTGTTCATATTCAATGCAGAGTATCAAAAATGGTTTTCCTTAAACTGCTTGGAACGAATGGTCTAGGATTTTCACCCGATAATTCGCACCAAATATTAAAATTTAGTAGAGAAATTTGTATTAATTTTAGGTTATGAAAATTTTGGCTAGTTATTATCTCATTCAATTCATTATCTTTTTGTTGCTCATTTTGCAATATTTTGAAATTTATATGGAAATTTTTAATTGCATCTACCTCGAAAGCTCGTGACAATGTATCAGCTACTATAGTATAGGTTGTTAGCTCTTATTTAAAATACTAATTTAATTGTATTAATATTTAAGTTTCATATAACTTTACTTTGTATTTTTGTTTGAAATCAAATTTGTAACTTTTATTTTTCAATTTTAAAATTTGTTAGTTCAAAAATTTTCATTCAGAAAAAACTTAGAAAATATACGGGCACAATTATTTTTCTTAATAAAATAAATTAGATTTCTTTTTTTTATTGTATAAAATACATGTATATGCATATGTGAAGTATGGTTACACCATATTGGCCATCCTGCGAACCTCGTTCTTTCAAATCACAGTACAGATGACAAAGAGATCCTGAGTACAACTGGAAGTGTTTTGCACCAGAAAACAACAACATTCTTTCGTGCAACCACACATTAATACAACAAACAGTCAAACCCCCTAAAACTCATAAAAAATCTATCGTTGAAAGACCCTACTCAGTTCACGGAGCAATATATGCAGTTATTACAACAATCAGCAGTCTAACCTATATCAAGTTATCTACAAGCAATTTTCTTTACCTTCAATTACTAACTAAACGTACTATTATTGGAATACTAATGACGGTCCTATGCAAACTGGACAATCGATGAGTGATTTACCAACTACAACACAATACCTGTCGGCCGCTCGAGGTCCTGCATCTGCAACACCCCCGTCATGTCAGCAAATCAACAAACACAACAGAAATAAGTTCAACGTCAAACGTAAAGTTCAAACTCAATTGCAGTATATGTGTGAACCTCAACTTCAATCACAGTCTTAACTTTTATCAGCACAGAGTTAGTCTTTTCAGCTTTTAACTACATTTTTTTTAAACCAGCTCAGAGTTTGACTCTACTAAATTTATCGTTTTACTGGGGAGGGGAGTAATTGTAGGGTTATTTATTTATGTACTTTGGTATTATAACCACTTTGTATTTCTATAAAAATTTTAAATAATTGTTTTACATTTTTCATTTGACAATTTTTGTCGATCCAATTTTTCTTTTCCTTCTGTAAACATATTTTTGTTTAATAAAAAAAAATTAAATTTTTAAATAATAGTTAACTACTTAAATATATAAACCATATTGGGAGGTGCGAAAGAACGTGTTTCCAATCCTCCCTTATTTCAAAAACTAACTGTATCAGTTTTACCATATTAGCTGTGGGAATGCAACATATGCCGATCAACACAGTAAATGCTCAAGTTTTGTTGGGAGGTTGAAGCGGACGTGTTTCCAATCCTTCCTTATTTCAAAAATTAACTTTTTTAGTTTTACCATATTAGCTGTCGGAATGCAACTCCAGTTTTATTGGGAGGTGGGAAAGAACGTGTTTCCAATCCTCCCTTATTTTAAAAACAAACTGTATCAGTTTTACCATATTAGCTGTGGGAATGCAACATATGCCGATCAACACAGTAAATGCTCAAGTTTTGTTGGGAGGTTGGAGCGGACGTGTTTCCAATCCTTCCTTATTTCAAAAATTATTTTTATTAGTTTTACCATATTAGTTTTTGGAATGCAACAGCTTCCGATCAACACAGTAAATGCTCCAGCTGTGTTGGGAGGTGGGAAAGAACGTGTTTTCAATCCTCCCTTATTTCGAAAACTAACTGTATCAGTTTTACCATATTAGCTGTGGGAATGCAACATATGCCGATCAACACAGTAAATGCTCAAGTTTTGTTGGGAGGTTGAAGCGGACGTGTTTCCAATCATTCCTTATTTCAAAAATTAACTTTATTAGTTTTACCATATTAGCTGTCGGGATGCAACAGATTCCGATCAACACAGTAAATGCTCCAGCTGTGTTGGGAGGTGGGAAAGAACGTGTTTCCAATACTCCCTTATTTCAAAAACTAACTTTATCAGTTTTACCATATTAGCTGTGGGAATGCAACATATGCGGACCAACAAAGTAAATGCTCAAGTTTTGTTGGAGGTTGGAGCGGACGTGTTTCCAATCCTTCCTTATTTCAAAAAGTAACTTTATTAGTTTTACCATATTAGTTGTCGGAATGCAACAGATTCTGATCAACACAGTAAATGCTCCAGCTGTGTTGGGAGGTGGGAAAGAACGTGTTTCCAATCCTCCCTTATTTCAAAAACTAACTGTATCAGTTTTACCATATTAGCTGTGGGAATGCAACATATGCCGATCAACACAGTAAACGCTCAGGTTTTGTTGGGAGGTTGGAGCGGACGTGTTTCCAATCCTTCCTTATTTCAAAAATTAACTTTATTAGTTTCACCATATTAGCTGTCGGAATGCAACTCCAGTTTTGTTGGGAAGTTGGAAAGCACGTGTTTTCTATCTTCCCTTATTTCTAGAATTACTTTAATAGTTTTACCATATTAGCTGTCGGAATGCAACATATTCCTATCAACACAGTAAATGATCCAGCTGTGTTGGGAGGTGGGAAAGACGTGTTTCAAATCCTCCTTTATTTTTAAAATTAACTTTATTAGTTTTACCATATTAGCTGTCGGGATGCAACAGATTCCGAGCAACACAGTAAATGCTCCAGCTGTGTTGGGAGGTGGGGAAGAACGTGTTTCCAATCCTCCCTTATTTTAAAAACTAACTGTATCAGTTTTACCATATTAGCTGTGGGAATGCAACATATGCCGATCAACACAGTAAATGCTCAAGTTTTGTTGGGAGGTTGGAGCGGACGTGTTTCCAATCCTTCCTTATTTCAAAAATTTACTTTATTAGTTTTACCATATTAGCTGTCGGAATGCAACTCCAGTTTTGTTGGGAAGTTGGAAAGGACGTGTTTTCTATCTTCCCTTATTTCTAAAATTACCTTAATAGTTTTACCATATTAGCTGTCGGAATGCAACATATTCGGATCAACACAGTAAATGATCAAGTTTTGTTGGGAGGTTGGAGCGGACGTGTTTCCGATCCTCCCTTATTTTTAAAATTAACTTTATTAGTTTTACCATATTAGCTGTCGGAATGCAACAGATTCCGATCAACACAGTAAATGCTCCAGCTGTGTTGGGAGGTGGGAAAGAACGTGTTTCCAATCCTCCCTTATTTCAAAAACTAACTGTGTCAGTTTTACCATATTAGCTGTGGGAATGCAACATATGCCGATCAACACAGTAAATGCTCAAGTTTTGTTGGGAGGTTGGAGCGGACGTGTTTCCAATCCTTCCTTATTTCAAAAATTAACTTTATTAGTTTTACCATATTAGTTCTCGAAATGCAACAGATTCCGATCAACACAGTAAATGCTCCAGCTATGTTGGGAGGTGCGAAAGAACGTGGTTCCAATCCTCGCTTATTTCAAAAACTAACTGTATCAGTTTTACCATATTAGCTGTGGGAATGCAACATATGCCGATCAACACAGTAAATGCTCAAGTTTTGTTGGGAGGTTGGAGCGGACGTGTTTCCAATCCTACCTTATTTCAAAAATTAACTTTATTAGTTTTACCATATTAGTTGCCGGAATGCAACAGATTCTGATCAACACAGTAAATGCTCCAGCTGTGTTGGGAGGTGGGAAAGAGCGTGTTTCCAATCCTCCCTTATTTCAAAAACTAACTGTGTCAGTTTTACCATATTAGCTGTGGGAATGCAACATATGCCGATCAACACAGTAAATGCTCAAGTTTTGTTGGGAGGTTGGAGCGGACGTGTTTCCAATCCTTCCTTATTTCAAAAATTAACTTTATTAGTTTTACCATATTAGCTGTCGGAATGCAACATGTGCCGATCAACACAGTAAATGCTCAAGTTTTGTTGGGAGGTTGGAGCGGACGTGTTTCCAATCCTCCCTTATTTCAAAAACTAACTGTGTCAGTTTTACCATATTAGCTGTGGGAATGCAACATATGCCGATCAACACAGTAAATGCTCAAGTTTTGTTGGGAGGTTGGAGCGGACGTGTTTCCAATCCTTCCTTATTTCAAAAATTAACTTTATTAGTTTTACCATATTAGCTGTCGGAATGCAACATATGCCGATCAACACAGTAAATGCTCAAGTTTTGTTGGGAGGTTGGAGCGGACGTGTTTCCAATCCTTCCTTATTTCAAAAATTAACTTTATAAGTTTTACCATATTAGCTGTCGGAATGCAACTCCAGTTTTGTTGGGAAGTTGGAAAGGACGTGTTTTCTATCTTCCCTTATTTCTAAAATTACTTTGATAGTTTTACCATATTAGCTGTCGGAATGCAACATATTCCGATCAACACAGTAAATGCTCCAGCTGAGTTGGGAGGTGCGAAAGGAGGTTTTTCAAATCCTCCCTTATTTTTAAAATTAACGTTATTAGTTTTACAATATTAGCTGTCGGAATGCAACAGATTCCGATCAACACAGTAAATGCTCCAGCTGTGTTGGGAGGTAGAAAAGAACGTGTTTCCAATCCTCCCTTATTTCAAAAACTAACTTTATCAGTTTTACCATATTAGTTGTGGAAATGCAACATATGCGGACCAACAAAGTAAATGCTCAAGTTTTGTTGGAGGTTGGAGCGGACGTGTTTCCAATCCTTACTTATTTCAAAAATTAACTTTATAAGTTTTACCATATTAGCTGTCGGAATGCAACTCCAGTTTTGTTGGGAAGTTGGAAAGGACGTGTTTTCTATCTTCCCTTATTTCTAAAATTACTTTAATAGTTTTACCATATTAGCTGTCGGAATGCAACACATTCCTATCAACACAGTAAATGATCCAGCTGTGTTGGGAGGTGGGAAAGACGTGTTTCAAATCCTCCTTTATTTTTAAAATTAACTTTATTAGTTTTACCATATTAGCTGTCGAAATGCAACAGATTCCGATCAACACAGTAAATGCTCAAGTTTTGTTGGAGGTTGGAGCGGACGTGTTTCCAATCCTTCCTTATTTCAAAAATTAACTTTATAAGTTTTACCATATTAGCTGCCGGAATGCAACTCCAGTTTTGTTGGGAAGTTGGAAAGGACGTGTTTTCTATCTTCCCTTATTTCTAAAATTACTTTATTAGTTTTACCATATTAGCTGTCGGGATGCAACAGATTCCGATCAACACAGTAAATGTTCCAGCTGTGTTGGGAGGTTGGAGTGGACGTGTTTCCGATCCTCCCTTATTTTTAAAATTAACGTTATTAGTTTTACCATATTAGCTGTCGGAATGCAACAGATTCTGATCAACACAGTAAATGCTCCAGCTGTGTTGGGAGGTGGGAAACAAGGTTTTTGCCAATCCTCCCTTATTTCAAAAACTAACTGTATCAGTTTTACCATATTAGCTGTGGGAATGCAACATATGCCGATCAACACAGTAAATGCTCAGGTTTTGTTGGGAGGTTGGAGCGGACGTGTTTCCAATCCTTCCTTATTTCAAAAATTTACTTTATTACTTTTACCATATTAGCTGTCGGAATGCAACTCCAGTTTTGTTGGGAAGTTGGAAAGGACGTGTTTTCTATCTTCCCTTATTTCTAAAATTACTTTAATAGTTTTTCCACATTAGCTGTCGGAATGCAACATATTCCTATCAACACAGTAAATGATCCAGCTGTGTTGGGAGGTGGGAAAGACGTGTTTCAAATCCTCCTTTATTTTTAAAATTAACTTTATTAGTTTTACCATATTAGCTGTCGGGATGCAACAGATTCCGATCAACACAGTAAATGCTCCAGCTGTGTTGGGAGGTGGGAAACAACGTTTTTTGCCAATCCTCCCTTATTTCAAAAACTAACTTTATCAGTTTTACCATATTAGCTGTGGGAATGCAACATATGCGGACCAACAAAGTAAATGCTCAAGTTTTGTTGGAGGTTGGAGCGGACGTGTTTCCAATCCTTCCTTATTTCAAAAATTAACTTTATAAGTTTTACCATATTAGCTGTCGGAATACAACTCCAGTGTTGTTGGGAAGTTGGAAAGGACGTGTTTTCTATCTTCCCTTATTTCTAAAATTACCTTAATAGTTTTACCATATTAGCTGTGGGAATGCAACATATTCGGATCAACACAGTAAATGATCAAGTTTTGTTGGGAGGTTGGAGCGGACGTGTTTCCGATCCTCCCTTATTTTTAAAATTAACTTTATTAGTTTTACCATATTAGCTGTCGGAATGCAACAGATTCCGATCAACACAGTAAATGCTCCAGCGGTGTTGGGAGGTGGGAAAGAACGTGTTTCCAATCCTCCCTTATTTCAAAAACTAACTGTGTCAGTTTTACCATATTAGCTGTGGGAATGCAACATATGCCGATCAACACAGTAAATGCTCAAGTTTTGTTGGAAGGTTGGAGCGGACGTGTTTCCAATCCTTCCTTATTTCAAAAATTAACTTTATTAGTTTTACCATATTAGTTGTCGGAATGCAACAGATTCCGATCAACACAGTAAATGCTCCAGCTGTGTTGGGAGGTGGGAAACAACGTTTTTGCCAATCCTCCCTTATTTCAAAAACTAACTGTATCAGTTTTACCATATTAGATCAACACATGCTCAGGGTTTGTTGGGAGGTTGGAGCGGACGTGTTTCCAATCCTTCCCTATTTCAAAAATTTACTTTATTAGTTTTACCATATTAGCTGTCGGAATGCAATTCCAGTTTTGTTGGGAAGTTGGAAAGGACGTGTTTTCTATCTTCCCTTATTTCTAAAACTACCTTAATAGTTTTACCATATTAGCTGTCGGAATGCAACATATTCGGATCAACACAGTAAATGATCAAGTTTTGTTGGGAGGTTGGAGCGGATGTGTATCCGATCCTCCCTTATTTTTAAAATTAACTTTATTAGTTTTACCATATTAGCTGTCGGAATGCAACAGATTCCGATCAACACAGTAAATGCTCCAGCTGTGTTGGGAGGTGGGAAAGAACGTGGTTCCAATCCTCCCTTATTTCAAAAACTAACTGTATCAGTTTTACCATATTAGATCAACACATGCTCAAGTTTTGTTGGGAGGTTGGAGCGGACGTGTTTCCAATCCTTCCTTATTTCAAAAATTAACTTTATTAGTTTTACAATATTAGCTGTCGGAATGCAACAGATTCCGATCAACACAGTAAATGCTCCAGCTGTGTTGGGAGGTGGGAAAGAACGTGGTTCCAATCCTCCCTTATTTCAAAAACTAACTGTATCAATTTTATCATATTAGCTGTGGGAATGCAACATATGCCGATCAACACAGTAAATGCTCAAGTTTTGTTGGGAGGTTGGAGCGGACGTGTTTCCGATCCTCCCTTATTTTTAAAATTAACTTTATTAGTTTTACCATATTAGCTGTCGGAATGCAACAGATTCCGATCAACACAGTAAATGCTCCAGCTGTGTTGGGAGGTGGGAAAGAACGTGTTTACAATCCTCCCTTATTTCAAAAACTAACTGTGTCAGTTTTACCATATTAGCTGTGGGAATGCAACATATGCCGATCAACACAGTAAATGCTCAAGTTTTGTTGGGAGGTTGGAGCGGACGTGTTTCCAATCCTTCCTTATTTCAAAAATTAACTTTATTAGTTTTACCATATTAGTTGTCGGAATGCAACAGATTCCGATCAACACAGTAAATGCTCCAGCTGTGTTGGGAGGTGGGAAACAACGTTTTTGCCAATCCTCCCTTATTTCAAAAACTAACTGTATCTGTTTTACCATATTAGATCAACACATGCTCAAGTTTTGTTGGGAGGTTGGAGCGGACGTGTTTCCAATCCTTCCTTATTTCAAAAACTAACTTTATCAGTTTTACCATATTAGCTGTGGGAATGCAACATATGCGGACCAACAAAGTAAATGCTCAAGTTTTGTTAGAGGTTGGAGCGGACGTGTTTCCAATCCTTCCTTATTTCAAAAATTAACTTTATAAGTTTTAGCATATAAGCTGTCCGAATGCAACTCTAGTTTTGTTGGGAAGTTGGAAAGGACGTCTTTCCAATCCTTCCTTATTTCACAAATTAACTTTATTAGTTTTACAATATTAGCTGTCGGAATGCAACAGATTCCGATGAACACAGTAAATGATCCAGCTGTGCTGGGAGCTGGGAAAGACGTGTTTCAAATCCTCCTTTATTTTTAAAATTAACTTTTTTAGTTTTACCATATTAGCTGTCGGGATGCAACAGATTCCGATCAACACAGTAAATGCTCCAGCTGTGTTGGGAGGTCGGAAAGAACGTGTTTCCAATCCTCCCTTATTTCAAAAACTAACTGTATCAGTTTTACCATATTAGCTGTGGGAATGCAACATATGCCGATCAACACAGTAAATGCTCAAGTTTTGTTGGGAGGTTGGAGCGGACGTGTTTCCAATCCTTCCTTATTTCAAAAAGTAACTTTATTAGTTTTACCATATTATTTGTCGGAATGCAACAGATTCCGATCAACACAGTGAATGCTCCAGCTGTGTTGGGAGGTCGGAAAGAACGTGTTTCCAATCCTCCCTTATTTCAAAAACTAACTGTATCAGTTTTACCATATTAGCTGTGGGAATGCAACATATGCCGATCAACACAGTAAATGCTCAAGTTTTGTTGGGAGGTTGGAGCGGACGTGTTTCCAATCCTTCCTTATTTCAAAAATTAACTTTATTAGTTTTACCATATTAGTTCTCGAAATGCAACAGATTCCGATCAACACAGTAAATGCTCCAGCTGTGTTGGGAGGTGGGAAAGAACGTGGTTCCAATCCTTCCTTATTTCAAAAATTAACTTTATAAGTTTTACCATATTAGCTGTCGGAATGCAACTCCAGTTTTGTTGGGAAGTTGGAAAGGACGTGTTTTCTATCTTCCCTTATTTCTAAAATTACTTTAATAGTTTTACCATATTAGCTGTCGGAATGCAACATATTCCTGTCAACACAGTAAATTATCCAGCTGTGTTGGGAGCTGGGAAAGACGTGTTTCAAACCCTCCTTTATTTTTAAAATTAACTTTATTAGTTTTACCATATTAGCTGTCGGGATGCAACAGATTCCGATCAACACAGTAAATGCTCCAGCTGTGTTGGGAGGTGGGAAAGAACGTGTTTCCAATCCTCCCTTATTTCAAAAACTAACTGTATCAGTTTTACCATATTAGCTGTGGGAATGCAACATATGCGGACCAACAAAGTAAATGCTCAAGTTTTGTTGGGAGGTTGGAGCGGACGTGTTTCCAATCCTTCCTTATTTCAAAAATTAACTTTATTAGTTTTACAATATTAGCTGTCGGAATGCAACAGATTCCGATCAACACAGTAAATGCTCCAGCTGTGTTGGGAGGTGGAAAAGAACGTGTTTCCAATCCTCCCTTATTTCAAAAACTAACTTTATCAGTTTTACCATATTAGCTGTGGGAATGCAACATATGCGGACCAACAAAGTAAATGCTAAAGTTTTGTTGGAGGTTGGAGCGGACGTGTTTCCAATCCTTCCTTATTTCAAAAATTAACTTTATAAGTTTTACCATATTAGCTGTCGGAATGCAACTCCAGTTTTGTTGGGAAGTTGCAAAGGACGTGTTTTCTATCTTCCCTTATTTCTAAAATTACTTTAATAGTTTTACCATATTAGCTGTCGGAATGCAACATATTCCTATCAACACAGTAAATGATCCAGCTGTGTTGGGAGCTGGGAAAGACGTGTTTCAAATCCTCCTTTATTTTTAAAATTAACTTTATTAGTTTTACCATATTAGCTGTCGGGATGCAACAGATTCCGATCAACACAGTAAATGCTCCAGCTGTGTTGGGAGGTGCGAAAGAACGTGTTTCCAATCCTCCCTTATTTCAAAAACTAACTGTATCAGTTTTACCATATTAGCTGTGGGAATGTAACATATGCCGATCAACACAGTAAATGCTCAAGTTTTGTTGGGAGGTTGGAGCGGACGTGTTTCCAATCCTTCCTTATTTCAAAAATTAACTTTATTAGTTTTACCATATTAGTTCTCGAAATGCAACAGATTCCGATCAACACAGTGAATGCTCCAGCTGTGTTGGGAGGTCGGAAAGAACGTGTTTCCAATCCTCCCTTATTTCAAAAACTAACTGTATCAGTTTTACCATATTAGCTGTGGGAATGCAACATATGCCGATCAACACAGTAAATGCTCAAGTTTTGTTGGGAGGTTGGAGCGGACGTGTTTCCAATCCTTCCTTATTTCAAAAATTAACTTTATTAGTTTTACCATATTAGTTCTCGAAATGCAACAGATTCCGATCAACACAGTGAATGCTCCAGCTGTGTTGGGAGGTCGGAAAGAACGTGTTTCCAATCCTCCCTTATTTCAAAAACTAACTGTATCAGTTTTACCATATTAGCTGTGGGAATGCAACATATGCCGATCAACACAGTAAATGCTCAAGTTTTGTTGGGAGGTTGGAGCGGACGTGTTTCCAATCCTTCCTTATTTCAAAAATTAACTTTATTAGTTTTACCATATTAGTTCTCGAAATGCAACAGATTCCGATCAACACAGTAAATGCTCCAGCTGTGTTGGGAGGTGGGAAAGAACGTGGTTCCAATCCTTCCTTATTTCAAAAATTAACTTTATAAGTTTTACCATATTAGCTGTCGGAATGCAACTCCAGTTTTGTTGGGAAGTTGGAAAGGACGTGTTTTCTATCTTCCCTTATTTCTAAAATTACTTTAATAGTTTTACCATATTAGCTGTCGGAATGCAACATATTCCTGTCAACACAGTAAATTATCCAGCTGTGTTGGGAGCTGGGAAAGACGTGTTTCAAACCCTCCTTTATTTTTAAAATTAACTTTATTAGTTTTACCATATTAGCTGTCGGGATGCAACAGATTCCGATCAACACAGTAAATGCTCCAGCTGTGTTGGGAGGTGGGAAAGAACGTGTTTCCAATCCTCCCTTATTTCAAAAACTAACTGTATCAGTTTTACCATATTAGCTGTGGGAATGCAACATATGCGGACCAACAAAGTAAATGCTCAAGTTTTGTTGGGAGGTTGGAGCGGACGTGTTTCCAATCCTTCCTTATTTCAAAAATTAACTTTATTAGTTTTACAATATTAGCTGTCGGAATGCAACAGATTCCGATCAACACAGTAAATGCTCCAGCTGTGTTGGGAGGTGGAAAAGAACGTGTTTCCAATCCTCCCTTATTTCAAAAACTAACTTTATCAGTTTTACCATATTAGCTGTGGGAATGCAACATATGCGGACCAACAAAGTAAATGCTAAAGTTTTGTTGGAGGTTGGAGCGGACGTGTTTCCAATCCTTCCTTATTTCAAAAATTAACTTTATAAGTTTTACCATATTAGCTGTCGGAATGCAACTCCAGTTTTGTTGGGAAGTTGCAAAGGACGTGTTTTCTATCTTCCCTTATTTCTAAAATTACTTTAATAGTTTTACCATATTAGCTGTCGGAATGCAACATATTCCTATCAACACAGTAAATGATCCAGCTGTGTTGGGAGCTGGGAAAGACGTGTTTCAAATCCTCCTTTATTTTTAAAATTAACTTTATTAGTTTTACCATATTAGCTGTCGGGATGCAACAGATTCCGATCAACACAGTAAATGCTCCAGCTGTGTTGGGAGGTGCGAAAGAACGTGTTTCCAATCCTCCCTTATTTCAAAAACTAACTGTATCAGTTTTACCATATTAGCTGTGGGAATGTAACATATGCCGATCAACACAGTAAATGCTCAAGTTTTGTTGGGAGGTTGAAGCGGACGTGTTTCCAATCCTCCCTTATTTCAAAAACTAACTGTATCAGTTTTGCCATATTAGCTGTGGGAATGCAACATATGCCGATCAACACAGTAAATGCTCAAGTTTTGTTGGGAGGTTGGAGCGGACGTGTTTCCAATCCTTCCTTATTTCAAAAATTAACTTTCTTAGTTTTACCATATTAGCTGTCGGAATGCAACTGCAGTTTTGTTGGGAAGTTGGAAAGGCAACATATGCCGATCAACACAGTAAATGCTCAAGTTTTGTTGGGAGGTTGAAGCGGACGTGTTTCCAATCCTTCCTTATTTCAAAAATTAACTTTTTTAGTTTTACCATATTAGCTGTCGGGATGCAACAGATTCCGATCAACACAGTAAATGCTCCAGCTGTGTTGGGAGGTGCGAAAGAACGTGTTTCCAATCCTCCCTTATTTCAAAAACTAACTGTATCAGTTTTACCATATTAGCTGTGGGAATGCAACATATGCCGATCAACACAGTAAATGCTCAAGTTTTGTTGGGAGGTTGAAGCGGACGTGTTTCCAATCCTTCCTTATTTCAAAAATTAACTTTATTAGTTTTACCATATTAGCTGTCGGGATGCAACAGATTCCGATCAACACAGTAAATGCTCCAGCTGTGTTGGGAGGTGGGAAAGAACGTGTTTCCAATCCTCCCTTATTTCAAAAACTAACTTTATCAGTTTTACCATATTAGCTGTGGGAATGCAACATATGCGGACCAACAAAGTAAATGCTCAAGTTTTGTTGGAGGTTGGAGCGGACGTGTTTCCAATCCTTCCTTATTTCAAAAATTAACTTTATAAGTTTTACCATATTAGCTGTCGGAATGCAACTCCTGTTTTGTTGGGAAGTTGGAAAGGACGTGTTTTCTATCTTCCCTTATTTCTAAAATTACTTTAATAGTTTTACCATATTAGCTGTCGGAATGCAACATATTCCTATCAACACAGTAAATGATCCATCTGTGTTGGGAGGTGGGAAAGACGTGTTTCAAATCCTCCTTTATTTTTAAAATTAACTTTATTAGTTTTACCATATTAGCTGTCGGGATGCAACAGATTCCGATCAACACAGTAAATGCTCCAGCTGTGTTGGGAGGTGGGAAAGAACGTGTTTCCAATCCTCCCTTATTTCAAAAACTAACTTTATCAGTTTTACCATATTAGCTGTGGGAATGCAACATATGCCGATCAACACAGTAAATGCTCAAGTTTTGTTGGGAGGTTGGAGCGGACGTGTTTCCAATCCTTCCTTATTTCAAAAAGTAACTTTATTAGTTTTACCATATTATTTGTCGGAATGCAACAGATTCTGATCAACACAGTAAATGCTCCAGCTGTGTTGGGAGGTGCGAAAGAACGTGTTTCCACTCCTCCCTTATTTCAAAAACTAACTGTATCAGGTTTACCATATTAGCTGTGGGAATGCAACATATGCCGATCAACACAGTAAATGCTCAAGTTTTGTTGGGAGGTTGAAGCGGACGTGTTTCCAATCCTTCCTTATTTCAAAAATTAACTTTTTTAGTTTTACCATATTAGCTGTCGGGATGCAACAGATTCCGATCAACACAGTAAATGCTCCAGCTGTGTTGGGAGGTGCGAAAGAACGTGTTTCCAATCCTCCCTTATTTCAAAAACTAACTGTATCAGTTTTACCATATTAGCTGTGGGAATGCAACATATGCCGATCAACACAGTAAATGCTCAAGTTTTGTTGGGAGGTTGAAGCGGACGTGTTTCCAATCCTCCCTTATTTCAAAAACTAACTGTATCAGTTTTACCATATTAGCTGTGGGAATGCAACATATGCCGATCAACACAGTAAATGCTCAAGTTTTGTTGGGAGGTTGGAGCGGACGTGTTTCCAATCCTTCCTTATTTCAAAAATTAACTTTATTAGTTTTACCATATTAGCTGTCGGAATGCAACTCCAGTTTTGTTGGGAAGTTGGAAAGGACGTGTTTCCAATCCTTCCTTATTTCAAAAATTAACTTAATTAGTTTTACCATATTAGTTGTCGGAATGCAACAGATTCCGATCAACACAGTAAATGCTCCAGCTGTGTTGGGAGGTGCGAAAGAACGTGTTTCCAATCCTCCCTTATTTCAAAAACTAACTGTATCAGTTTTACCATATTAGCTGTGGGAATGCAACATATGCCGATCAACACAGTAAATGCTCAAGTTTTGTTGGGAGGTTGAAGCGGACGTGTTTCCAATCCTTCCTTATTTCAAAAATTAACTTTTTTAGTTTTACCATATTAGCTGTCGGGATGCAACAGATTCCGATCAACACAGTAAATGCTCCAGCTGTGTTGGGAGGTGGAAACGAACGTGTTTCCAATCCTCCCTTATTTCAAAAACTAACTTTATCAGTTTTACCATATTAGCTGTGGGAATGCAACATATGCCGATCAACACAGTAAATGCTCAAGTTTTGTTGGGAGGTTGAAGCGGACGTGTTTCCAATCCTTCCTTATTTCAAAAATTAACTTTATTAGTTTTACCATATTAGCTGTCGGGATGCAACAGATTCCGATCAACACAGTAAATGCTCCAGCTGTGTTGGGAGGTGGAAAAGAACGTGTTTCCAATCCTCCCTTATTTCAAAAACTAACTTTATCAGTTTTACCATATTAGCTGTGGGAATGCAACATATGCGGACCAACAAAGTAAATGCTAAAGTTTTGTTGTAGGTTGGAGCGGACGTGTTTCCAATCCTTCCTTATTTCAAAAATTAACTTTATAAGTTTTACCATATTAGCTGTCGGAATGCAACTCCAGTTTTGTTGGGAAGTTGCAAAGGACGTGTTTTCTATCTTCCCTTATTTCTAAAATTACTTTAATAGTTTTACCATATTAGCTGTCGGAATGCAACATATTCCTATCAACACAGTAAATGATCCAGCTGTGTTGGGAGCTGGGAAAGACGTGTTTCAAATCCTCCTTTATTTTTAAAATTAACTTTATTAGTTTTACCATATTAGCTGTCGGGATGCAACAGATTCCGATCAACACAGTAAATGCTCCAGCTGTGTTGGGAGGTGCGAAAGAACGTGTTTCCAATCCTCCCTTATTTCAAAAACTAACTGTATCAGTTTTACCATATTAGCTGTGGGAATGTAACATATGCCGATCAACACAGTAAATGCTCAAGTTTTGTTGGGAGGTTGAAGCGGACGTGTTTCCAATCCTCCCTTATTTCAAAAACTAACTGTATCAGTTTTGCCATATTAGCTGTGGGAATGCAACATATGCCGATCAACACAGTAAATGCTCAAGTTTTGTTGGGAGGTTGGAGCGGACGTGTTTCCAATCCTTCCTTATTTCAAAAATTAACTTTCTTAGTTTTACCATATTAGCTGTCGGAATGCAACTGCAGTTTTGTTGGGAAGTTGGAAAGGCAACATATGCCGATCAACACAGTAAATGCTCAAGTTTTGTTGGGAGGTTGAAGCGGACGTGTTTCCAATCCTTCCTTATTTCAAAAATTAACTTTTTTAGTTTTACCATATTAGCTGTCGGGATGCAACAGATTCCGATCAACACAGTAAATGCTCCAGCTGTGTTGGGAGGTGCGAAAGAACGTGTTTCCAATCCTCCCTTATTTCAAAAACTAACTGTATCAGTTTTACCATATTAGCTGTGGGAATGCAACATATGCCGATCAACACAGTAAATGCTCAAGTTTTGTTGGGAGGTTGAAGCGGACGTGTTTCCAATCCTTCCTTATTTCAAAAATTAACTTTATTAGTTTTACCATATTAGCTGTCGGGATGCAACAGATTCCGATCAACACAGTAAATGCTCCAGCTGTGTTGGGAGGTGGGAAAGAACGTGTTTCCAATCCTCCCTTATTTCAAAAACTAACTTTATCAGTTTTACCATATTAGCTGTGGGAATGCAACATATGCGGACCAACAAAGTAAATGCTCAAGTTTTGTTGGAGGTTGGAGCGGACGTGTTTCCAATCCTTCCTTATTTCAAAAATTAACTTTATAAGTTTTACCATATTAGCTGTCGGAATGCAACTCCTGTTTTGTTGGGAAGTTGGAAAGGACGTGTTTTCTATCTTCCCTTATTTCTAAAATTACTTTAATAGTTTTACCATATTAGCTGTCGGAATGCAACATATTCCTATCAACACAGTAAATGATCCATCTGTGTTGGGAGGTGGGAAAGACGTGTTTCAAATCCTCCTTTATTTTTAAAATTAACTTTATTAGTTTTACCATATTAGCTGTCGGGATGCAACAGATTCCGATCAACACAGTAAATGCTCCAGCTGTGTTGGGAGGTGGGAAAGAACGTGTTTCCAATCCTCCCTTATTTCAAAAACTAACTTTATCAGTTTTACCATATTAGCTGTGGGAATGCAACATATGCCGATCAACACAGTAAATGCTCAAGTTTTGTTGGGAGGTTGGAGCGGACGTGTTTCCAATCCTTCCTTATTTCAAAAAGTAACTTTATTAGTTTTACCATATTATTTGTCGGAATGCAACAGATTCTGATCAACACAGTAAATGCTCCAGCTGTGTTGGGAGGTGCGAAAGAACGTGTTTCCACTCCTCCCTTATTTCAAAAACTAACTGTATCAGGTTTACCATATTAGCTGTGGGAATGCAACATATGCCGATCAACACAGTAAATGCTCAAGTTTTGTTGGGAGGTTGAAGCGGACGTGTTTCCAATCCTTCCTTATTTCAAAAATTAACTTTTTTAGTTTTACCATATTAGCTGTCGGGATGCAACAGATTCCGATCAACACAGTAAATGCTCCAGCTGTGTTGGGAGGTGCGAAAGAACGTGTTTCCAATCCTCCCTTATTTCAAAAACTAACTGTATCAGTTTTACCATATTAGCTGTGGGAATGCAACATATGCCGATCAACACAGTAAATGCTCAAGTTTTGTTGGGAGGTTGAAGCGGACGTGTTTCCAATCCTCCCTTATTTCAAAAACTAACTGTATCAGTTTTACCATATTAGCTGTGGGAATGCAACATATGCCGATCAACACAGTAAATGCTCAAGTTTTGTTGGGAGGTTGGAGCGGACGTGTTTCCAATCCTTCCTTATTTCAAAAATTAACTTTATTAGTTTTACCATATTAGCTGTCGGAATGCAACTCCAGTTTTGTTGGGAAGTTGGAAAGGACGTGTTTCCAATCCTTCCTTATTTCAAAAATTAACTTAATTAGTTTTACCATATTAGTTGTCGGAATGCAACAGATTCCGATCAACACAGTAAATGCTCCAGCTGTGTTGGGAGGTGCGAAAGAACGTGTTTCCAATCCTCCCTTATTTCAAAAACTAACTGTATCAGTTTTACCATATTAGCTGTGGGAATGCAACATATGCCGATCAACACAGTAAATGCTCAAGTTTTGTTGGGAGGTTGAAGCGGACGTGTTTCCAATCCTTCCTTATTTCAAAAATTAACTTTTTTAGTTTTACCATATTAGCTGTCGGGATGCAACAGATTCCGATCAACACAGTAAATGCTCCAGCTGTGTTGGGAGGTGGAAACGAACGTGTTTCCAATCCTCCCTTATTTCAAAAACTAACTTTATCAGTTTTACCATATTAGCTGTGGGAATGCAACATATGCCGATCAACACAGTAAATGCTCAAGTTTTGTTGGGAGGTTGAAGCGGACGTGTTTCCAATCCTTCCTTATTTCAAAAATTAACTTTATTAGTTTTACCATATTAGCTGTCGGGATGCAACAGATTCCGATCAACACAGTAAATGCTCCAGCTGTGTTGGGAGGTGGGAAAGAACGTGTTTCCAATCCTCCCTTATTTCAAAAACTAACTTTATCAGTTTTACCATATTAGCTGTGGGAATGCAACATATGCGGACTAACAAAGTAAATGCTCAAGTTTTGTTGGAGGTTGGAGCGGACGTGTTTCCAATCCTTCCTTATTTCAAAAATTAACTTTATAAGTTTTACCATATTAGCTGTCGGAATGCAACTCCAGTTTTGTTGGGAAGTTGGAAAGGACGTGTTTTCTATCTTCCCTTATTTCTAAAATTACTTTAATAGTTTTACCATATTAGCTGTCGGAATGCAACATATTCCTATCAACACAGTAAATGATCCAGCTGTGTTGGGAGGTGGGAAAGACGTGTTTCAAATCCTCCTTTATTTTTAAAATTAACTTTATTAGTTTTACCATATTAGCTGTCGGGATGCAACAGATTCCGATCAACACAGTAAATGCTCCAGCTGTGTTGGGAGGTGGGAAAGAACGTGTTTCCAATCCTCCCTTATTTCAAAAACTAACTGTATCAGTTTTACCATATTAGCTGTGGGAATGCAACATATGCCGATCAACACAGTAAATGCTCAAGTTTTGTTGGGAGGTTGAAGCGGACGTGTTTCCAATCCTTCCTTATTTCAAAAATTAACTTTTTTAGTTTTACCATATTAGCTGTCGGGATGCAACAGATTCCGATCAACACAGTAAATGCTCCAGCTGTGTTGGGAGGTGCGAAAGAACGTGTTTCCAATCCTCCCTTATTTCAAAAACTAACTGTATCAGTTTTACCATATTACCTGTGGGAATGCAACATATGCCGATCAACACAGTAAATGCTCAAGTTTTGTTGAGAGGTTGAAGCGGATGTGTTTCCAATCATTCCTTATTTCAAAAATTAACTTTATTAGTTTTACCATATTAGCTTTCGGGATGCAACAGATTCCGATCAACACAGTAAATGCTCCAGCTGTGTTGGGAGGTGGGAAAGAACGTGTTTCCAATACTCCCTTATTTCAAAAACTAACTTTATCAGTTTTACCATATTAGCTGTGGGAATGCAACATATGCGGACCAACAAAGTAAATGCTCAAGTTTTGTTGGAGGTTGGAGCGGACGTGTTTCCAATCCTTCCTTATTTCAAAAATTACCTTTATAAGGTTTACCATATTAGCTGTCGGAATGCAACTCCTGTTTTGTTGGGAAGTTGGAAAGGACGTGTTTTCTATCTTCCCTTATTTCTAAAATTACTTTAATAGTTTTACCATATTAGCTTGCGGAATGCAACATATTCCTATCAACGCAGTAAATGATCCAGCTGTGTTGGGAGGTGGGAAAGACGTGTTTCAAATCCTCCTTTATTTTTAAAATTAACTTTATTAGTTTTACCATATTAGCTGTCGGGATGCAACAGATTCCGATCAACACAGTAAATGCTCCAGCTGTGTTGGGAGGTGGGAAAGAACGTGTTTCAAATCCTCCCTTATTTCAAAAACTAACTTTATCAGTTTTACCGTATTAGCTGTGGGAATGCAACATATGCCGATCAACACAGTAAATGCTCAAGTTTTGTTGGGAGGTTGGAGCGGACGTGTTTCCAATCCTTCCTTATTTCAAAAAGTAACTTTATTAGTTTTACCATATTATTTGTCGGAATGCAACAGATTCCGATCAACACAGTAAATGCTCCAGCTGTGTTGGGAGGTGCGAAGGAACGTGTTTCCACTCCTCCCTTATTTCAAAAACTAACTGTATCAGTTTTACCATATTAGCTGTGGGAATGCAACATATGCCGATCAACACAGTAAATGCTCAAGTTTTGTTGGGAGGTTGAAGCGGACGTGTTTCCAATCCTTCCTTATTTCAAAAATTAACTTTTTTAGGTTTACCATATTAGCTGTCGGGATGCAACAGATTCCGATCAACACAGTAAATGCTCCAGCTGTGTTGGGAGGTGCGAAAGAACGTGTTTCCAATCCTCCCTTATTTCAAAAACTAACTGTATCAGTTTTACCATATTAGCTGTGGGAATGCAACATATGCCGATCAACACAGTAAATGCTCAAGTTTTGTTGGGAGGTTGGAGCGGACGTGTTTCCAATCCTTCCTTATTTCAAAAATTAACTTTATTAGTTTTACCATATTAGTTCTCGAAATGCAACAGATTCCGATCAACACAGTAAATGCTCCAGCTGTGTTGGGAGGTGGGAAAGAACGTGGTTCCAATCCTTCCTTATTTCAAAAATTAACTTTATAAGTTTTACCATATTAGCTGTCGGAATGCAACTCCAGTTTTTTTGGGAAGTTGGAAAGGACGTGTTTTCTATCTTCCCTTATTTCTAAAATTACTTTAATAGTTTTACCATATTAGCTGTGGGAATGCAACATATGCCGATCAACACAGTAAATGCTCAAGTTTTGTTGGGAGGTTGAAGCGGACGTGTTTCCAATCCTTCCTTATTTCAAAAATTAACTTTTTTAGTTTTACCATATTAGCTGTCGGGATGCAACAGATTCCGATCAACCCAGTAAATGCTCCAGCTGTGTTGGGAGGTGCGAAAGAACGTGTTTCCAATCCTCTCTTATTTCAAAAACTAACTGTATCAGTTTTACCATATTAGCTGTGGGAATGCAACATATGCCGATCAACACAGTAAATGCTCAAGTTTTGTTGGGAGGTTGAAGCGGACGTGTTTCCAATCCTCCCTTATTTCAAAAACTAACTGTATCAGTTTTACCATATTAGCTGTGGGAATGCAACATATGCCGATCAACACAGTAAATGCTCAAGTTTTGTTGGGAGGTTGGAGCGGACGTGTTTCCAATCCTTCCTTATTTCAAAAATTAACTTTATTAGTTTTACCATATTAGCTGTCGGAATGCAACTCCAGTTTTGTTGGGAAGTTGGAAAGGACGTGTTTCCAATCCTTCCTTATTTCAAAAATTAACTTTATTAGTTTTACCATATTAGTTGTCGGAATGCAACAGATTCCGATCAACACAGTAAATGCTCCAGCTGTGTTGGGAGGTGCGAAAGAACGTGTTTCCAATCCTCCCTTATTTCAAAAACTAACTGTATCAGTTTTACCATATTAGCTGTGGGAATGCAACATATGCCGATCAACACAGTAAATGCTCAAGTTTTGTTGGGAGGTTGAAGCGGACGTGTTTCCAATCCTTCCTTATTTCAAAAATTAACTTTTTTAGTTTTACCATATTAGCTGTCGGGATGCAACAGATTCCGATCAACACAGTAAATGCTCCAGCTGTGTTGGGAGGTGGAAACGAACGTGTTTCCAATCCTCCCTTATTTCAAAAACTAACTTTATCAGTTTTACCATATTATCTGTGGGAATGCAACATATGCCGATCAACACAGTAAATGCTCAAGTTTTGTTGGGAGGTTGAAGCGGACGTGTTTCCAATCCTTCCTTATTTCAAAAATTAACTTTATTAGTTTTACCATATTAGCTGTCGGGATGCAACAGATTCCGATCAACACAGTAAATGCTCCAGCTGTGTTGGGAGGTGGGAAAGAACGTGTTTCCAATCCTCCCTTATTTCAAAAACTAACTTTATCAGTTTTACCATATTAGCTGTGGGAATGCAACATATGCGGACCAACAAAGTAAATGCTCAAGTTTTGTTGGAGGTTGGAGCGGACGTGTTTCCAATCCTTCCTTATTTCAAAAATTAACTTTATAAGTTTTACCATATTAGCTGTCGGAATGCAACTCCAGTTTTGTTGGGAAGTTGGAAAGGACGTGTTTTCTATCTTCCCTTATTTCTAAAATTACTTTAATAGTTTTACCATATTAGCTGTCGGAATGCAACATATTCCTATCAACACAGTAAATGATCCAGCTGTGTTGGGAGGTGGGAAAGACGTGTTTCAAATCCTCCTTTATTTTTAAAATTAACTTTATTAGTTTTACCATATTAGCTGTCGGGATGCAACAGATTCCGATCAACACAGTAAATGCTCCAGCTGTGTTGGGAGGTGGGAAAGAACGTGTTTCCAATCCTCCCTTATTTCAAAAACTAACTGTATCAGTTTTACCATATTAGCTGTGGGAATGCAACATATGCCGATCAACACAGTAAATGCTCAAGTTTTGTTGGGAGGTTGAAGCGGACGTGTTTCCAATCCTTCCTTATTTCAAAAATTAACTTTTTTAGTTTTACCATATTAGCTGTCGGGATGCAACAGATTCCGATCAACACAGTAAATGCTCCAGCTGTGGTGGGAGGTGCGAAAGAACGTGTTTCCAATCCTCCCTTATTTCAAAAACTAACTGTATCAGTTTTACCATATTAGCTGTGGGAATGTAACATATGCCGATCAACACAGTAAATGCTCAAGTTTTGTTGGGAGTTTGAAGCGGACGTGTTTCCAATCCTTCCTTATTTCAAAAACTAACTGTATCAGTTTTACCATATTAGCTGTGGGAATGCAACATATGCCGATCAACACAGTAAATTCTCAAGTTTTGTTGGGAGGTTGGAGCGGACGTGTTTCCAATCCTTCCTTATTTCAAAAATTAACTTTATTAGTTTTACCATATTAGCTGTCGGAATGCAACTGCAGTTTTGTTGGGAAGTTGGAAAGGATGTCTTTCCAATCCTTCCTTATTTCAAAAATTAACTTTATTAGTTTTACCATATTAGTTGTATGAATGCAACAGATTCCAATCAACACAGTAAATGCTCCAGCTGTGTTGGGAGGTGCGAAAGAACGTGTTTCCAATCCTCCCTTATTTCAAAAACTAACTGTATCAGTTTTACCATATTACCTGTGGGAATGCAACATATGCCGATCAACACAGTAAATGCTCAAGTTTTGTTGGGAGGTTGAAGCGGACGTGTTTCCAATCATTCCTTATTTCAAAAATTAACTTTATTAGTTTTACCATATTAGCTGTCGGGATGCAACAGATTCCGATCAACACAGTAAATGCTCCAGCTGTGTTGGGAGGTGGGAAAGAACGTGTTTCCAATACTCCCTTATTTCAAAAACTAACTTTATCAGTTTTACCATATTAGCTGTGGGAATGCAACATATGCGGACCAACAAAGTAAATGCTCAAGTTTTGTTGGAGGTTGGAGCGGACGTGTTTCCAATCCTTCCTTATTTCAAAAATTAACTTTATAAGGTTTACCATATTAGCTGTCGGAATGCAACTCCTGTTTTGTTGGGAAGTTGGAAAGGACGTGTTTTCTATCTTCCCTTATTTCTAAAATTACTTTAATAGTTTTACCATATTAGCTTGCGGAATGCAACATATTCCTATCAACACAGTAAATGATCCAGCTGTGTTGGGAGGTGGGAAAGACGTGTTTCAAATCCTCCTTTATTTTTAAAATTAACTTTATTAGTTTTACCATATTAGCTGTCGGGATGCAACAGATTCCGATCAACACAGTAAATGCTCCAGCTGTGTTGGGAGGTGGAAAAGAACGTGTTTCCAATCCTCCCTTATTTCAAAAACTAACTGTATCAGTTTTACCATATTAGCTGTGGGAATGCAACATATGCCGATCAACACAGTAAATGCTCAAGTTTTGTTGGGAGGTTGAAGCGGACGTGTTTCCAATCCTTCCTTATTTCAAAAATTAACTTTTTTAGTTTTACCATATTAGCTGTCGGGATGCAACAGATTCCGATCAACACAGTAAATGCTCCAGCTGTGTTGGGAGGTGGGAAAGAACGTGGTTCCAATCCTCCCTTATTTCAAAAACTAACTGTATCAGTTTTACCATATTAGCTGTGGGAATGCAACATATGCCGATCAACACAGTAAATGCTCAAGTTTTGTTGGGAGGTTGGAGCGGACGTGTTTCCAATCCTTCCTTATTTCAAAAATTAACTTTATTAGTTTTACCATATTAGCTGTCGGAATGCAACTGCAGTTTTGTTGGGAAGTTGGAAAGGATGTCTTTCCAATCCTTCCTTATTTCAAAAATTAACTTTATTAGTTTTACCATATTAGTTGTATGAATGCAACAGATTCCAATCAACACAGTAAATGCTCCAGCTGTGTTGGGAGGTGCGAAAGAACGTGTTTCCAATCCTCCCTTATTTCAAAAACTAACTGTATCAGTTTTACCATATTACCTGTGGGAATGCAACATATGCCGATCAACACAGTAAATGCTCAAGTTTTGTTGGGAGGTTGAAGCGGACGTGTTTCCAATCATTCCTTATTTCAAAAATTAACTTTATTAGTTTTACCATATTAGCTGTCGGGATGCAACAGATTCCGATCAACACAGTAAATGCTCCAGCTGTGTTGGGAGGTGGGAAAGAACGTGTTTCCAATCCTCCCTTATTTCAAAAACTAACTTTATCAGTTTTACCATATTAGCTGTAGGAATGCAACATATGCGGACCAACAAAGTAAATGCTCAAGTTTTGTTGGAGGTTGGAACGGACGTGTTTCCAATCCTTCCTTATTTCAAAAATTAACTTTATAAGTTTTACCATATTAGCTGTCGGAATGCAACTCCAGTTTTGTTGGGAAGTTGGAAAGGACGTGTTTTCTATCTTCCCTTATTTCTAAAATTACTTTAATAGTTTTACCATATTAGCTGTCGGAATGCAACATATTCCTATCAACACAGTAAATGATCCAGCTGTGTTGGGAGGTGGGAAAGACGTGTTTCAAATCCTCCTTTATTTTTAAAATTAACTTTATTAGTTTTACCATATTAGCTGTCGGGATGCAACAGATTCCGATCAACACAGTAAATGCTCCAGCTGTGTTGGGAGGTGGGAAAGAACGTGTTTCCAATCCTCCCTTATTTCAAAAACTAACTGTATCAGTTTTACCATATTAGCTGTGGGAATGCAACATATGCCGATCAACACAGTAAATGCTCAAGTTTTGTTGGGAGGTTGAAGCGGACGTGTTTCCAATCCTTCCTTATTTCAAAAATTAACTTTTTTAGTTTTACCATATTAGCTGTCGGAATGCAACATATTCCTATCAACACAGTAAATGATCCAGCTGTGTTGGGAGGTGGGAAAGACGTGTTTCAAATCCTCCTTTATTTTTAAAATTAACTTTATTAGTTTTACCATATTAGCTGTCGGGATGCAACAGATTCCGATCAACACAGTAAATGCTCCAGCTGTGTTGGGAGGTGGGAAAGAACGTGTTTCCAATCCTCCCTTATTTCAAAAACTAACTGTATCAGTTTTACCATATTAGCTGTGGGAATGCAACATATGCCGATCAACACAGTAAATGCTCAAGTTTTGTTGGGAGGTTGAAGCGGACGTGTTTCCAATCCTTCCTTATTTCAAAAATTAACTTTTTTAGTTTTACCATATTAGCTGTCGGAATGCAACATATTCCTATCAACACAGTAAATGATCCAGCTGTGTTGGGAGGTGGGAAAGACGTGTTTCAAATCCTCCTTTATTTTTAAAATTAACTTTTTTAGTTTTACCATATTAGCTGTCGGGATGCAACAAATTCCGATCAACACAGTAAATGCTCCAGCTGTGTTGGGAGGTGGGAAAGAACGTGTTTCCAATCCTCCCTTATTTCAAAAACTAACTGTTTCAGTTTTACCATATTAGCTGTGGGAATGCAACATATGCCGATCAACACAGTAAATGCTCAAGTTTTGTTGGGAGGTTGAAGCGGACGTGTTTCCAATCCTTCCTTATTTCAAAAATTAACTTTTTTAGTTTTACCATATTAGCTGTCGGGATGCAACAAATTCCGATCAACACAGTAAATGCTCCAGCTGTGTTGGGAGGTGCGAAAGAACGTGTTTCCAATCCTCCCTTATTTCAAAAACTAACTGTATCAGTTTTACCATATTACCTGTGGGAATGCAACATATGCCGATCAACACAGTAAATGCTCAAGTTTTGTTGGGAGGTTGGAGCGGACGTGTTTCCAATCCTTCCTTATTTCAAAAATTAACTTTATAAGTTTTACCATATTAGCTGTCGGAATGCAACTCCAGTTTTGTTGGGAAGTTGGAAAGGACGTGTTTTCTATCTTCCCTTATTTCTAAAATTACTTTAATAGTTTTACCATATTAGCTGTCGGAATGCAACATATTCCTATCAACACAGTAAATGATCCAGCTGTGTTGGGAGGTGGGAAAGACGTGTTTCAAATCCTCCTTTATTTTTAAAATTAACTTTATTAGTTTTACCATATTAGCTGTCGGGATGCAACAGATTCCGATCAACACAGTAAATGCTCCAGCTGTGTTGGGAGGTGGGAAAGAACGTGTTTCCAATCCTCCCTTATTTCAAAAACTAACTGTATCAGTTTTACCATATTAGCTGTGGGAATGCAACATATGCCGATCAACACAGTAAATGCTCAAGTTTTGTTGGGAGGTTGAAGCGGACGTGTTTCCAATCCTTCCTTATTTCAAAAATTAACTTTTTTAGTTTTACCATATTAGCTGTCGGGATGCAACAGATTCCGATCAACACAGTAAATGCTCCAGCTGTGGTGGGAGGTGCGAAAGAACGTGTTTCCAATCCTCCCTTATTTCAAAAACTAACTGTATCAGTTTTACCATATTAGCTGTGGGAATGTAACATATGCCGATCAACACAGTAAATGCTCAAGTTTTGTTGGGAGTTTGAAGCGGACGTGTTTCCAATCCTTCCTTATTTCAAAAACTAACTGTATCAGTTTTACCATATTAGCTGTGGGAATGCAACATATGCCGATCAACACAGTAAATTCTCAAGTTTTGTTGGGAGGTTGGAGCGGACGTGTTTCCAATCCTTCCTTATTTCAAAAATTAACTTTATTAGTTTTACCATATTAGCTGTCGGAATGCAACTGCAGTTTTGTTGGGAAGTTGGAAAGGATGTCTTTCCAATCCTTCCTTATTTCAAAAATTAACTTTATTAGTTTTACCATATTAGTTGTATGAATGCAACAGATTCCAATCAACACAGTAAATGCTCCAGCTGTGTTGGGAGGTGCGAAAGAACGTGTTTCCAATCCTCCCTTATTTCAAAAACTAACTGTATCAGTTTTACCATATTACCTGTGGGAATGCAACATATGCCGATCAACACAGTAAATGCTCAAGTTTTGTTGGGAGGTTGAAGCGGACGTGTTTCCAATCATTCCTTATTTCAAAAATTAACTTTATTAGTTTTACCATATTAGCTGTCGGGATGCAACAGATTCCGATCAACACAGTAAATGCTCCAGCTGTGTTGGGAGGTGGGAAAGAACGTGTTTCCAATACTCCCTTATTTCAAAAACTAACTTTATCAGTTTTACCATATTAGCTGTGGGAATGCAACATATGCGGACCAACAAAGTAAATGCTCAAGTTTTGTTGGAGGTTGGAGCGGACGTGTTTCCAATCCTTCCTTATTTCAAAAATTAACTTTATAAGGTTTACCATATTAGCTGTCGGAATGCAACTCCTGTTTTGTTGGGAAGTTGGAAAGGACGTGTTTTCTATCTTCCCTTATTTCTAAAATTACTTTAATAGTTTTACCATATTAGCTTGCGGAATGCAACATATTCCTATCAACACAGTAAATGATCCAGCTGTGTTGGGAGGTGGGAAAGACGTGTTTCAAATCCTCCTTTATTTTTAAAATTAACTTTATTAGTTTTACCATATTAGCTGTCGGGATGCAACAGATTCCGATCAACACAGTAAATGCTCCAGCTGTGTTGGGAGGTGGGAAAGAACGTGTTTCCAATCCTCCCTTATTTCAAAAACTAACTTTATCAGTTTTACCATATTAGCTGTGGGAATGCAACATATGCCGATCAACACAGTAAATGCTCAAGTTTTGTTGGGAGGTTGGAGCGGACGTGTTTCCAATCCTTCCTTATTTCAAAAAGTAACTTTATTAGTTTTACCATATTATTTGTCGGAATGCAACAGATTCCGATCAACACAGTAAATGCTCCAGCTGTGTTGGGAGGTGCGAAAGAACGTGTTTCCAATCCTCCCTTATTTCAAAAACTAACTGTATCAGTTTTACCATATTAGCTGTGGGAATGCAACATATGCCGATCAACACAGTAAATGCTCAAGTTTTGTTGGGAGGTTGAAGCGGACGTGTTTCCAATCCTTCCTTATTTCAAAAATTAACTTTTTTAGTTTTACCATATTAGCTGTCGGGATGCAACAGATTCCGATCAACACAGTAAATGCTCCAGCTGTGTTGGGAGGTGGGAAAGAACGTGGTTCCAATCCTCCCTTATTTCAAAAACTAACTTTATTAGTTTTACCATATTAGCTGTGGGAATGCAACATATGCCGATCAACACAGTAAATGCTCAAGTTTTGTTGGGAGGTTGGAGCGGACGTGTTTCCAATCCTTCCTTATTTCAAAAATTAACTTTATTAGTTTTACCATATTAGCTGTCGGAATGCAACTGCAGTTTTGTTGGGAAGTTGGAAAGGATGTCTTTCCAATCCTTCCTTATTTCAAAAATTAACTTTATTAGTTTTACCATATTAGTTGTATGAATGCAACAGATTCCAATCAACACAGTAAATGCTCCAGCTGTGTTGGGAGGTGCGAAAGAACGTGTTTCCAATCCTCCCTTATTTCAAAAACTAACTGTATCAGTTTTACCATATTACCTGTGGGAATGCAACATATGCCGATCAACACAGTAAATGCTCAAGTTTTGTTGGGAGGTTGAAGCGGACGTGTTTCCAATCATTCCTTATTTCAAAAATTAACTTTATTAGTTTTACCATATTAGCTGTCGGGATGCAACAGATTCCGATCAACACAATAAATGCTCCAGCTGTGTTGGGAGGTGGGAAAGAACGTGTTTCCAATCCTCCCTTATTTCAAAAACTAACTTTATCAGTTTTACCATATTAGCTGTAGGAATGCAACATATGCGGACCAACAAAGTAAATGCTCAAGTTTTGTTGGAGGTTGGAACGGACGTGTTTCCAATCCTTCCTTATTTCAAAAATTAACTTTATAAGTTTTACCATATTAGCTGTCGGAATGCAACTCCAGTTTTGTTGGGAAGTTGGAAAGGACGTGTTTTCTATCTTCCCTTATTTCTAAAATTACTTTAAAAGTTTTACCATATTAGCTGTCGGAATGCAACATATTCCTATCAACACAGTAAATGATCCAGCTGTGTTGGGAGGTGGGAAAGACGTGTTTCAAATCCTCCTTTATTTTTAAAATTAACTTTATTAGTTTTACCATATTAGCTGTCGGGATGCAACAGATTCCGATCAACACAGTAAATGCTCCAGCTGTGTTGGGAGGTGGGAAAGAACGTGTTTCCAATCCTCCCTTATTTCAAAAACTAACTGTATCAGTTTTACCATATTAGCTGTGGGAATGCAACATATGCCGATCAACACAGTAAATGCTCAAGTTTTGTTGGGAGGTTGAAGCGGACGTGTTTCCAATCCTTCCTTATTTCAAAAATTAACTTTTTTAGTTTTACCATATTAGCTGTCGGGATGCAACAAATTCCGATCAACACAGTAAATGCTCCAGCTGTGTTGGGAGGTGCGAAAGAACGTGTTTCCAATCCTCCCTTATTTCAAAAACTAACTGTATCAGTTTTACCATATTAGCTGTGGGAATGTAACATATGCCGATCAACACAGTAAATGCTCAAGTTTTGTTGGGAGTTTGAAGCGGACGTGTTTCCAATCCTTCCTTATTTCAAAAACTAACTGTATCAGTTTTACCATATTAGCTGTGGGAATGCAACATATGCCGATCAACACAGTAAATGCTCAAGTTTTGTTGGGAGGTTGGAGCGGACGTGTTTCCAATCCTTCCTTATTTCAAAAATTAACTTTATTAGTTTTACCATATTAGCTGTCGGAATGCAACTGCAGTTTTGTTGGGAAGTTGGAAAGGATGTCTTTCCAATCCTTCCTTATTTCAAAAATTAACTTTATTAGTTTTACCATATTAGTTGTATGAATGCAACAGATTCCTATCAACACAGTAAATGCTCCAGCTGTGTTGGGAGGTGCGAAAGAACGTGTTTCCAATCCTCCCTTATTTCAAAAACTAACTGTATCAGTTTTACCATATTACCTGTGGGAATGCAACATATGCCGATCAACACAGTAAATGCTCAAGTTTTGTTGGGAGGTTGAAGCGGACGTGTTTCCAATCCTTCCTTATTTCAAAAATTAACTTTATTAGTTTTACCATATTAGCTGTCGGGATGCAACAGATTCCGATCAACACAGTAAATGCTCCAGCTGTGTTGGGAGGTGGGAAAGAACGTGTTTCCAATACTCCCTTATTTCAAAAACTAACTTTATCAGTTTTACCATATTAGCTGTGGGAATGCAACATATGCGGACCAACAAAGTAAATGCTCAAGTTTTGTTGGAGGTTGGAGCGGACGTGTTTCCAATCCTTCCTTATTTCAAAAATTAACTTTATAAGGTTTACCATATTAGCTGTCGGAATGCAACTCCTGTTTTGTTGGGAAGTTGGAAAGGACGTGTTTTCTATCTTCCCTTATTTCTAAAATTACTTTAATAGTTTTACCATATTAGCTTGCGGAATGCAACATATTCCTATCAACACAGTAAATGATCCAGCTGTGTTGGGAGGTGGGAAAGACGTGTTTCAAATCCTCCTTTATTTTTAAAATTAACTTTATTAGTTTTACCATATTAGCTGTCGGGATGCAACAGATTCCGATCAACACAGTAAATGCTCCAGCTGTGTTGGGAGGTGGGAAAGAACGTGTTTCCAATCCTCCCTTATTTCAAAAACTAACTTTATCAGTTTTACCATATTAGCTGTGGGAATGCAACATATGCCGATCAACACAGTAAATGCTCAAGTTTTGTTGGGAGGTTGGAGCGGACGTGTTTCCAATCCTTCCTTATTTCAAAAAGTAACTTTATTAGTTTTACCATATTATTTGTCGGAATGCAACAGATTCCGATCAACACAGTAAATGCTCCAGCTGTGTTGGGAGGTGCGAAGGAACGTGTTTCCAATCCTCCCTTATTTCAAAAACTAACTGTATCAGTTTTACCATATTAGCTGTGGGAATGCAACATATGCCGATCAACACAGTAAATGCTCAAGTTTTGTTGGGAGGTTGAAGCGGACGTGTTTCCAATCCTTCCTTATTTCAAAAATTAACTTTTTTAGTTTTACCATATTAGCTGTCGGGATGCAACAGATTCCGATCAACACAGTAAATGCTCCAGCTGTGTTGGGAGGTGGGAAAGAACGTGGTTCCAATCCTCCCTTATTTCAAAAACTAACTGTATCAGTTTTACCATATTAGCTGTGGGAATGCAACATATGCCGATCAACACAGTAAATGCTCAAGTTTTGTTGGGAGGTTGGAGCTGACGTGTTTCCAATCCTTCCTTATTTCAAAAATTAACTTTATTAGTTTTACCATATTAGCTGTCGGAATGCAACTGCAGTTTTGTTGGGAAGTTGGAAAGGATGTCTTTCCAATCCTTCCTTATTTCAAAAATTAACTTTATTAGTTTTACCATATTAGTTGTATGAATGCAACAGATTCCAATCAACACAGTAAATGCTCCAGCTGTGTTGGGAGGTGCGAAAGAACGTGTTTCCAATCCTCCCTTATTTCAAAAACTAACTGTATCAGTTTTACCATATTACCTGTGGGAATGCAACATATGCCGATCAACACAGTAAATGCTCAAGTTTTGTTGGGAGGTTGAAGCGGACGTGTTTCCAATCATTCCTTATTTCAAAAATTAACTTTATTAGTTTTACCATATTAGCTGTCGGGATGCAACAGATTCCGATCAACACAGTAAATGCTCCAGCTGTGTTGGGAGGTGGGAAAGAACGTGTTTCCAATCCTCCCTTATTTCAAAAACTAACTTTAACAGTTTTACCATATTAGCTGTGGGAATGCAACATATGCCGATCAACACAGTAAATGCTCAAGTTTTGTTGGGAGGTTGGAGCGGACGTGTTTCCAATCCTTCCTTATTTCAAAAATTAACTTTATTAGTTTTACCATATTATTTGTCGGAATGCAACAGATTCCGATCAACACAGTAAATGCTCCAGCTGTGTTGGGAGGTGCGAAAGAACGTGTTTCCAATCCTCCCTTATTTCAAAAACTAACTGTATCAGTTTTACCATATTAGCTGTGGGAATGCAACATATGCCGATCAACACAGTAAATGCTCAAGTTTTGTTGGGAGGTTGAAGCGGACGTGTTTCCAATCCTTCCTTATTTCAAAAATTAACTTTTTTAGTTTTACCATATTAGCTGTCGGGATGCAACAGATTCCGATCAACACAGTAAATGCTCCAGCTGTGTTGGGAGGTGGGAAAGAACGTGGTTCCAATCCTCCCTTATTTCAAAAACTAACTGTATCAGTTTTACCATATTAGCTGTGGGAATGCAACATATGCCGATCAACACAGTAAATGCTCAAGTTTTGTTGGGAGGTTGAAGCGGACGTGTTTCCCATCCTTCCTTATTTCAAAAATTAACTTTATTAGTTTTACCATATTAGCTGTCGGGATGCAACAGATTCCGATCAACACAGTAAATGCTCCAGCTGTGTTGGGAGGTGGGAAAGAACGTGTTTCCAATCCTCCCTTATTTCAAAAACTAACTTTATCAGTTTTACCATATTAGCTGTGGGAATGCAACATATGCGGACCAACAAAGTAAATGCTCAAGTTTTGTTGGAGGTTGGAGCGGACGTGTTTCCAATCCTTCCTTATTTCAAAAATTAACTTTATAAGTTTTACCATATTAGCTGTCGGAATGCAACTCCAGTTTTGTTGGGAAGTTGGAAAGGACGTGTTTTCTATCTTCCCTTATTTCTAAAATTACTTTAATAGTTTTACCATATTAGCTGTCGGAATGCAACATATTCCTATCAACACAGTAAATGATCCAGCTGTGTTGGGAGGTGGGAAAGACGTGTTTCAAATCCTCCTTTATTTTTAAAATTAACTTTATTAGTTTTACCATATTAGCTGTCGGGATGCAACAGATTCCGATCAACACAGTAAATGCTCCAGCTGTGTTGGGAGGAGGGAAAGAACGTGTTTCCAATCCTCCCTTATTTCAAAAACTAACTTTATCAGTTTTACCATATTAGCTGTGGGAATGCAACATATGCGGACCAACAAAGTAAATGCTCAAGTTTTGTTGGAGGTTGGAGCGGACGTGTTTCCAATCCTTCCTTATTTCAAAAATTAACTTTATAAGGTTTACCATATTAGCTGTCGGAATGCAACTCCTGTTTTGTTGGGAAGTTGGAAAGGACGTGTTTTCTATCTTCCCTTATTTCTAAAATTACTTTAATAGTTTTACCATATTAGCTTGCGGAATGCAACATATTCCTATCAACACAGTAAATGATCCAGCTGTGTTGGGAGGTGGGAAAGACGTGTTTCAAATCCTCCTTTATTTTTAAAATTAACTTTATTAGTTTTACCATATTAGCTGTCGGGATGCAACAGATTCCGATCAACACAGTAAATGCTCCAGCTGTGTTGGGAGGTGGAAAAGAACGTGTTTCCAATCCTCCCTTATTTCAAAAACTAACTTTATCAGTTTTACCATATTAGCTGTGGGAATGCAACATATGCCGATCAACACAGTAAATGCTCAAGTTTTGTTGGGAGGTTGAAGCGGACGTGTTTCCAATCCTCCCTTATTTCAAAAATTAACTTTATTAGTTTTACCATATTAGCTGTCGGGATGCAACAGATTCCGATCAACACAGTAAATGCTCCAGCTGTGTTGGGAGGTGGGAAAGAACGTGTTTCCAATCCTCCCTTATTTCAAAAACTAACTGTATCAGTTTTACCATATTAGCTGTGGGAATGCAACATATGCCGATCAACACAGTAAATGCTCAAGTTTTGTTGGGAGGTTGAAGCGGACGTGTTTCCAATCCTTCCTTATTTCAAAAATTAACTTTTTTAGTTTTACCATATTAGCTGTCGGAATGCAACATATTCCTATCAACACAGTAAATGATCCAGCTGTGTTGGGAGGTGGGAAAGACGTGTTTCAAATCCTCCTTTATTTTTAAAATTAACTTTATTAGTTTTACCATATTAGCTGTCGGGATGCAACAGATTCCGATCAACACAGTAAATGCTCCAGCTGTGTTGGGAGGTGGGAAAGAACGTGTTTCCAATCCTCCCTTATTTCAAAAACTAACTGTATCAGTTTTACCATATTAGCTGTGGGAATGCAACATATGCCGATCAACACAGTAAATGCTCAAGTTTTGTTGGGAGGTTGAAGCGGACGTGTTTCCAATCCTTCCTTATTTCAAAAATTAACTTTTTTAGTTTTACCATATTAGCTGTCGGGATGCAACAAATTCCGATCAACACAGTAAATGCTCCAGCTGTGTTGGGAGGTGCGAAAGAACGTGTTTCCAATCCTCCCTTATTTCAAAAACTAACTGTATCAGTTTTACCATATTAGCTGTGGGAATGTAACATATGCCGATCAACACAGTAAATGCTCAAGTTTTGTTGGGAGTTTGAAGCGGACGTGTTTCCAATCCTTCCTTATTTCAAAAACTAACTGTATCAGTTTTACCATATTAGCTGTGGGAATGCAACATATGCCGATCAACACAGTAAATGCTCAAGTTTTGTTGGGAGGTTGGAGCGGACGTGTTTCCAATCCTTCCTTATTTCAAAAATTAACTTTATTAGTTTTACCATATTAGCTGTCGGAATGCAACTGCAGTTTTGTTGGGAAGTTGGAAAGGATGTCTTTCCAATCCTTCCTTATTTCAAAAATTAACTTTATTAGTTTTACCATATTAGTTGTATGAATGCAACAGATTCCAATCAACACAGTAAATGCTCCAGCTGTGTTGGGAGGTGCGAAAGAACGTGTTTCCAATCCTCCCTTATTTCAAAAACTAACTGTATCAGTTTTACCATATTACCTGTGGGAATGCAACATATGCCGATCAACACAGTAAATGCTCAAGTTTTGTTGGGAGGTTGAAGCGGACGTGTTTCCAATCATTCCTTATTTCAAAAATTAACTTTATTAGTTTTACCATATTAGCTGTCGGGATGCAACAGATTCCGATCAACACAGTAAATGCTCCAGCTGTGTTGGGAGGTGGGAAAGAACGTGTTTCCAATACTCCCTTATTTCAAAAACTAACTTTATCAGTTTTACCATATTAGCTGTGGGAATGCAACATATGCGGACCAACAAAGTAAATGCTCAAGTTTTGTTGGAGGTTGGAGCGGACGTGTTTCCAATCCTTCCTTATTTCAAAAATTAACTTTATAAGGTTTACCATATTAGCTGTCGGAATGCAACTCCTGTTTTGTTGGGAAGTTGGAAAGGACGTGTTTTCTATCTTCCCTTATTTCTAAAATTACTTTAATAGTTTTACCATATTAGCTTGCGGAATGCAACATATTCCTATCAACACAGTAAATGATCCAGCTGTGTTGGGAGGTGGGAAAGACGTGTTTCAAATCCTCCTTTATTTTTAAAATTAACTTTATTAGTTTTACCATATTAGCTGTCGGGATGCAACAGATTCCGATCAACACAGTAAATGCTCCAGCTGTGTTGGGAGGTGGGAAAGAACGTGTTTCCAATCCTCCCTTATTTCAAAAACTAACTTTATCAGTTTTACCATATTAGCTGTGGGAATGCAACATATGCCGATCAACACAGTAAATGCTCAAGTTTTGTTGGGAGGTTGGAGCGGACGTGTTTCCAATCCTTCCTTATTTCAAAAAGTAACTTTATTAGTTTTACCATATTATTTGTCGGAATGCAACAGATTCCGATCAACACAGTAAATGCTCCAGCTGTGTTGGGAGGTGCGAAGGAACGTGTTTCCAATCCTCCCTTATTTCAAAAACTAACTGTATCAGTTTTACCATATTAGCTGTGGGAATGCAACATATGCCGATCAACACAGTAAATGCTCAAGTTTTGTTGGGAGGTTGAAGCGGACGTGTTTCCAATCCTTCCTTATTTCAAAAATTAACTTTTTTAGTTTTACCATATTAGCTGTCGGGATGCAACAGATTCCGATCAACACAGTAAATGCTCCAGCTGTGTTGGGAGGTGGGAAAGAACGTGGTTCCAATCCTCCCTTATTTCAAAAACTAACTGTATCAGTTTTACCATATTAGCTGTGGGAATGCAACATATGCCGATCAACACAGTAAATGCTCAAGTTTTGTTGGGAGGTTGGAGCGGACGTGTTTCCAATCCTTCCTTATTTCAAAAATTAACTTTATTAGTTTTACCATATTAGCTGTCGGAATGCAACTGCAGTTTTGTTGGGAAGTTGGAAAGGATGTCTTTCCAATCCTTCCTTATTTCAAAAATTAACTTTATTAGTTTTACCATATTAGTTGTATGAATGCAACAGATTCCAATCAACACAGTAAATGCTCCAGCTGTGTTGGGAGGTGCGAAAGAACGTGTTTCCAATCCTCCCTTATTTCAAAAACTAACTGTATCAGTTTTACCATATTACCTGTGGGAATGCAACATATGCCGATCAACACAGTAAATGCTCAAGTTTTGTTGGGAGGTTGAAGCGGACGTGTTTCCAATCATTCCTTATTTCAAAAATTAACTTTATTAGTTTTACCATATTAGCTGTCGGGATGCAACAGATTCCGATCAACACAGTAAATGCTCCAGCTGTGTTGGGAGGTGGGAAAGAACGTGTTTCCAATCCTCCCTTATTTCAAAAACTAACTTTAACAGTTTTACCATATTAGCTGTGGGAATGCAACATATGCCGATCAACACAGTAAATGCTCAAGTTTTGTTGGGAGGTTGGAGCGGACGTGTTTCCAATCCTTCCTTATTTCAAAAAGTAACTTTATTAGTTTTACCATATTATTTGTCGGAATGCAACAGATTCCGATCAACACAGTAAATGCTCCAGCTGTGTTGGGAGGTGCGAAGGAACGTGTTTCCAATCCTCCCTTATTTCAAAAACTAACTGTATCAGTTTTACCATATTAGCTGTGGGAATGCAACATATGCCGATCAACACAGTAAATGCTCAAGTTTTGTTGGGAGGTTGAAGCGGACGTGTTTCCAATCCTTCCTTATTTCAAAAATTAACTTTTTTAGTTTTACCATATTAGCTGTCGGGATGCAACAGATTCCGATCAACACAGTAAATGCTCCAGCTGTGTTGGGAGGTGGGAAAGAACGTGGTTCCAATCCTCCCTTATTTCAAAAACTAACTGTATCAGTTTTACCATATTAGCTGTGGGAATGCAACATATGCCGATCAACACAGTAAATGCTCAAGTTTTGTTGGGAGGTTGAAGCGGACGTGTTTCCAATCCTTCCTTATTTCAAAAATTAACTTTATTAGTTTTACCATATTAGCTGTCGGGATGCAACAGATTCCGATCAACACAGTAAATGCTCCAGCTGTGTTGGGAGGTGGGAAAGAACGTGTTTCCAATCCTCCCTTATTTCAAAAACTAACTTTATCAGTTTTACCATATTAGCTGTGGGAATGCAACATATGCGGACCAACAAAGTAAATGCTCAAGTTTTGTTGGAGGTTGGAGCGGACGTGTTTCCAATCCTTCCTTATTTCAAAAATTAACTTTATAAGTTTTACCATATTAGCTGTCGGAATGCAACTCCAGTTTTGTTGGGAAGTTGGAAAGGACGTGTTTTCTATCTTCCCTTATTTCTAAAATTACTTTAATAGTTTTACCATATTAGCTGTCGGAATGCAACATATTCCTATCAACACAGTAAATGATCCAGCTGTGTTGGGAGGTGGGAAAGACGTGTTTCAAATCCTCCTTTATTTTTAAAATTAACTTAATTAGTTTTACCATATTAGCTGTCGGGATGCAACAGATTCCGATCAACACAGTAAATGCTCCAGCTGTGTTGGGAGGTGGAAACGAACGTGTTTCCAATCCTCCCTTATTTCAAAAACTAACTTTATCAGTTTTACCATATTAGCTGTGGGAATGCAACATATGCCGATCAACACAGTAAATGCTCAAGTTTTGTTGGGAGGTTGAAGCGGACGTGTTTCCAATCCTTCCTTATTTCAAAAATTAACTTTATTAGTTTTACCATATTAGCTGTCGGGATGCAACAGATTCCGATCAACACAGTAAATGCTCCAGCTGTGTTGGGAGGTGGGAAAGAACGTGTTTCCAATCCTCCCTTATTTCAAAAACTAACTTTATCAGTTTTACCATATTAGCTGTGGGAATGCAACATATGCGGACCAACAAAGTAAATGCTCAAGTTTTGTTGGAGGTTGGAGCGGACGTGTTTCCAATCCTTCCTTATTTCAAAAATTAACTTTATAAGTTTTACCATATTAGCTGTCGGAATGCAACTCCAGTTTTGTTGGGAAGTTGGAAAGGACGTGTTTTCTATCTTCCCTTATTTCTAAAATTACTTTAATAGTTTTACCATATTAGCTGTCGGAATGCAACATATTCCTATCAACACAGTAAATGATCCAGCTGTGTTGGGAGGTGGGAAAGACGTGTTTCAAATCCTCCTTTATTTTTAAAATTAACTTTATTAGTTTTACCATATTAGCTGTCGGGATGCAACAGATTCCGATCAACACAGTAAATGCTCCAGCTGTGTTGGGAGGTGGGAAAGAACGTGTTTCCAATCCTCCCTTATTTCAAAAACTAACTGTATCAGTTTTACCATATTAGCTGTGGGAATGCAACATATGCCGATCAACACAGTAAATGCTCAAGTTTTGTTGGGAGGTTGAAGCGGACGTGTTTCCAATCCTTCCTTATTTCAAAAATTAACTTTTTTAGTTTTACCATATTAGCTGTCGGGATGCAACAGATTCCGATCAACACAGTAAATGCTCCAGCTGTGTTGGGAGGTGCGAAAGAACGTGTTTCCAATCCTCCCTTATTTCAAAAACTAACTATCAGTTTTACCATATTAGCTGTGGGAATGTAACATATGCCGATCAACACAGTAAATGCTCAAGTTTTGTTGGGAGTTTGAAGCGGACGTGTTTCCAATCCTTCCTTATTTCAAAAACTAACTGTATCAGTTTTACCATATTAGCTGTGGGAATGCAACATATGCCGATCAACACAGTAAATGCTCAAGTTTTGTTGGGAGGTTGGAGCGGACGTGTTTCCAATCCTTCCTTATTTCAAAAATTAACTTTATTAGTTTTACCATATTAGCTGTCGGAATGCAACTGCAGTTTTGTTGGGAAGTTGGAAAGGATGTCTTTCCAATCCTTCCTTATTTCAAAAATTAACTTTATTAGTTTTACCATATTAGTTGTATGAATGCAACAGATTCCAATCAACACAGTAAATGCTCCAGCTGTGTTGGGAGGTGCGAAAGAACGTGTTTCCAATCCTCCCTTATTTCAAAAACTAACTGTATCAGTTTTACCATATTACCTGTGGGAATGCAACATATGCCGATCAACACAGTAAATGCTCAAGTTTTGTTGGGAGGTTGAAGCGGACGTGTTTCCAATCATTCCTTATTTCAAAAATTAACTTTATTAGTTTTACCATATTAGCTGTCGGGATGCAACAGATTCCGATCAACACAGTAAATGCTCCAGCTGTGTTGGGAGGTGGGAAAGAACGTGTTTCCAATACTCCCTTATTTCAAAAACTAACTTTATCAGTTTTACCATATTAGCTGTGGGAATGCAACATATGCGGACCAACAAAGTAAATGCTCAAGTTTTGTTGGAGGTTGGAGCGGACGTGTTTCCAATCCTTCCTTATTTCAAAAATTAACTTTATAAGGTTTACCATATTAGCTGTCGGAATGCAACTCCTGTTTTGTTGGGAAGTTGGAAAGGACGTGTTTTCTATCTTCCCTTATTTCTAAAATTACTTTAATAGTTTTACCATATTAGCTTGCGGAATGCAACATATTCCTATCAACACAGTAAATGATCCAGCTGTGTTGGGAGGTGGGAAAGACGTGTTTCAAATCCTCCTTTATTTTTAAAATTAACTTTATTAGTTTTACCATATTAGCTGTCGGGATGCAACAGATTCCGATCAACACAGTAAATGCTCCAGCTGTGTTGGGAGGTGGGAAAGAACGTGTTTCCAATCCTCCCTTATTTCAAAAATTAACTTTATCAGTTTTACCATATTAGCTGTGGGAATGCAACATATGCCGATCAACACAGTAAATTCTCAAGTTTTGTTGGGAGGTTGGAGCGGACGTGTTTCCAATCCTTCCTTATTTCAAAAATTAACTTTATTAGTTTTACCATATTAGCTGTCGGAATGCAACTGCAGTTTTGTTGGGAAGTTGGAAAGGATGTCTTTCCAATCCTTCCTTATTTCAAAAATTAACTTTATTAGTTTTACCATATTAGTTGTATGAATGCAACAGATTCCAATCAACACAGTAAATGCTCCAGCTGTGTTGGGAGGTGCGAAAGAACGTGTTTCCAATCCTCCCTTATTTCAAAAACTAACTGTATCAGTTTTACCATATTACCTGTGGGAATGCAACATATGCCGATCAACACAGTAAATGCTCAAGTTTTGTTGGGAGGTTGAAGCGGACGTGTTTCCAATCATTCCTTATTTCAAAAATTAACTTTATTAGTTTTACCATATTAGCTGTCGGGATGCAACAGATGCCGATCAACACAGTAAATGCTCCAGCTGTGTTGGGAGGTGGGAAAGAACGTGTTTCCAATACTCCCTTATTTCAAAAACTAACTTTATCAGTTTTACCATATTAGCTGTGGGAATGCAACATATGCGGACCAACAAAGTAAATGCTCAAGTTTTGTTGGAGGTTGGAGCGGACGTGTTTCCAATCATTCCTTATTTCAAAAATTAACTTTATTAGTTTTACCATATTAGCTGTCGGAATGCAACTGCAGTTTTGTTGGGAAGTTGGAAAGGATGTCTTTCCAATCCTTCCTTATTTCAAAAATTAACTTTATTAGTTTTACCATATTAGTTGTATGAATGCAACAGATTCCAATCAACACAGTAAATGCTCCAGCTGTGTTGGGAGGTGCGAAAGAACGTGTTTCCAATCCTCCCTTATTTCAAAAACTAACTGTATCAGTTTTACCATATTACCTGTGGGAATGCAACATATGCCGATCAACACAGTAAATGCTCAAGTTTTGTTGGGAGGTTGAAGCGGACGTGTTTCCAATCATTCCTTATTTCAAAAATTAACTTTATTAGTTTTACCATATTAGCTGTCGGGATGCAACAGATTCCGATCAACACAGTAAATGCTCCAGCTGTGTTGGGAGGTGGGAAAGAACGTGTTTCCAATCCTCCCTTATTTCAAAAACTAACTTTATCAGTTTTACCATATTAGCTGTAGGAATGCAACATATGCGGACCAACAAAGTAAATGCTCAAGTTTTGTTGGAGGTTGGAACGGACGTGTTTCCAATCCTTCCTTATTTCAAAAATTAACTTTATAAGTTTTACCATATTAGCTGTCGGAATGCAACTCCAGTTTTGTTGGGAAGTTGGAAAGGACGTGTTTTCTATCTTCCCTTATTTCTAAAATTACTTTAAAAGTTTTACCATATTAGCTGTCGGAATGCAACATATTCCTATCAACACAGTAAATGATCCAGCTGTGTTGGGAGGTGGGAAAGACGTGTTTCAAATCCTCCTTTATTTTTAAAATTAACTTTATTAGTTTTACCATATTAGCTGTCGGGATGCAACAGATTCCGATCAACACAGTAAATGCTCCAGCTGTGTTGGGAGGTGCGAAAGAACGTGTTTCCAATCCTCCCTTATTTCAAAAACTAACTGTATCAGTTTTACCATATTAGCTGTGGGAATGTAACATATGCCGATCAACACAGTAAATGCTCAAGTTTTGTTGGGAGTTTGAAGCGGACGTGTTTCCAATCCTTCCTTATTTCAAAAACTAACTGTATCAGTTTTACCATATTAGCTGTGGGAATGCAACATATGCCGATCAACACAGTAAATGCTCAAGTTTTGTTGGGAGGTTGGAGCGGACGTGTTTCCAATCCTTCCTTATTTCAAAAATTAACTTTATTAGTTTTACCATATTAGCTGTCGGAATGCAACTGCAGTTTTGTTGGGAAGTTGGAAAGGATGTCTTTCCAATCCTTCCTTATTTCAAAAATTAACTTTATTAGTTTTACCATATTAGTTGTATGAATGCAACAGATTCCAATCAACACAGTAAATGCTCCAGCTGTGTTGGGAGGTGCGAAAGAACGTGTTTCCAATCCTCCCTTATTTCAAAAACTAACTGTATCAGTTTTACCATATTACCTGTGGGAATGCAACATATGCCGATCAACACAGTAAATGCTCAAGTTTTGTTGGGAGGTTGAAGCGGACGTGTTTCCAATCATTCCTTATTTCAAAAATTAACTTTATTAGTTTTACCATATTAGCTGTCGGGATGCAACAGATTCCGATCAACACAGTAAATGCTCCAGCTGTGTTGGGAGGTGGGAAAGAACGTGTTTCCAATACTCCCTTATTTCAAAAACTAACTTTATCAGTTTTACCATATTAGCTGTGGGAATGCAACATATGCGGACCAACAAAGTAAATGCTCAAGTTTTGTTGGAGGTTGGAGCGGACGTGTTTCCAATCCTTCCTTATTTCAAAAATTAACTTTATAAGGTTTACCATATTAGCTGTCGGAATGCAACTCCTGTTTTGTTGGGAAGTTGGAAAGGACGTGTTTTCTATCTTCCCTTATTTCTAAAATTACTTTAATAGTTTTACCATATTAGCTTGCGGAATGCAACATATTCCTATCAACACAGTAAATGATCCAGCTGTGTTGGGAGGTGGGAAAGACGTGTTTCAAATCCTCCTTTATTTTTAAAATTAACTTTATTAGTTTTACCATATTAGCTGTCGGGATGCAACAGATTCCGATCAACACAGTAAATGCTCCAGCTGTGTTGGGAGGTGGGAAAGAACGTGTTTCCAATCCTCCCTTATTTCAAAAACTAACTTTATCAGTTTTACCATATTAGCTGTGGGAATGCAACATATGCCGATCAACACAGTAAATGCTCAAGTTTTGTTGGGAGGTTGGAGCGGACGTGTTTCCAATCCTTCCTTATTTCAAAAAGTAACTTTATTAGTTTTACCATATTATTTGTCGGAATGCAACAGATTCCGATCAACACAGTAAATGCTCCAGCTGTGTTGGGAGGTGCGAAGGAACGTGTTTCCAATCCTCCCTTATTTCAAAAACTAACTGTATCAGTTTTACCATATTAGCTGTGGGAATGCAACATATGCCGATCAACACAGTAAATGCTCAAGTTTTGTTGGGAGGTTGAAGCGGACGTGTTTCCAATCCTTCCTTATTTCAAAAATTAACTTTTTTAGTTTTACCATATTAGCTGTCGGGATGCAACAGATTCCGATCAACACAGTAAATGCTCCAGCTGTGTTGGGAGGTGGGAAAGAACGTGGTTCCAATCCTCCCTTATTTCAAAAACTAACTGTATCAGTTTTACCATATTAGCTGTGGGAATGCAACATATGCCGATCAACACAGTAAATGCTCAAGTTTTGTTGGGAGGTTGGAGCGGACGTGTTTCCAATCCTTCCTTATTTCAAAAATTAACTTTATTAGTTTTACCATATTAGCTGTCGGAATGCAACTGCAGTTTTGTTGGGAAGTTGGAAAGGATGTCTTTCCAATCCTTCCTTATTTCAAAAATTAACTTTATTAGTTTTACCATATTAGTTGTATGAATGCAACAGATTCCAATCAACACAGTAAATGCTCCAGCTGTGTTGGGAGGTGCGAAAGAACGTGTTTCCAATCCTCCCTTATTTCAAAAACTAACTGTATCAGTTTTACCATATTACCTGTGGGAATGCAACATATGCCGATCAACACAGTAAATGCTCAAGTTTTGTTGGGAGGTTGAAGCGGACGTGTTTCCAATCCTTCCTTATTTCAAAAATTAACTTTATTAGTTTTACCATATTAGCTGTCGGGATGCAACAGATTCCGATCAACACAGTAAATGCTCCAGCTGTGTTGGGAGGTGGGAAAGAACGTGTTTCCAATCCTCCCTTATTTCAAAAACTAACTTTAACAGTTTTACCATATTAGCTGTGGGAATGCAACATATGCCGATCAACACAGTAAATGCTCAAGTTTTGTTGGGAGGTTGAAGCGGACGTGTTTCCAATCCTTCCTTATTTCAAAAAGTAACTTTATTAGTTTTACCATATTATTTGTCGGAATGCAACAGATTCCGATCAACACAGTAAATGCTCCAGCTGTGTTGGGAGGTGCGAAGGAACGTGTTTCCAATCCTCCCTTATTTCAAAAACTAACTGTATCAGTTTTACCATATTAGCTGTGGGAATGCAACATATGCCGATCAACACAGTAAATGCTCAAGTTTTGTTGGGAGGTTGAAGCGGACGTGTTTCCAATCCTTCCTTATTTCAAAAATTAACTTTTTTAGTTTTACCATATTAGCTGTCGGGATGCAACAGATTCCGATCAACACAGTAAATGCTCCAGCTGTGTTGGGAGGTGGGAAAGAACGTGGTTCCAATCCTCCCTTATTTCAAAAACTAACTTTATTAGTTTTACCATATTATCTGTCGGAATGCAACATATGCCGATCAACACAGTAAATGCTCAAGTTTTGTTGGGAGGTTGAAGCGGACGTGTTTCCAATCCTTCCTTATTTCAAAAATTAACTTTATTAGTTTTACCATATTAGCTGTCGGGATGCAACAGATTCCGATCAACACAGTAAATGCTCCAGCTGTGTTGGGAGGTGGGAAAGAACGTGTTTCCAATCCTCCCTTATTTCAAAAACTAACTTTATCAGTTTTACCATATTAGCTGTGGGAATGCAACATATGCGGACCAACAAAGTAAATGCTCAAGTTTTGTTGGAGGTTGGAGCGGACGTGTTTCCAATCCTTCCTTATTTCAAAAATTAACTTTATAAGTTTTACCATATTAGCTGTCGGAATGCAACTCCAGTTTTGTTGGGAAGTTGGAAAGGACGTGTTTTCTATCTTCCCTTATTTCTAAAATTACTTTAATAGTTTTACCATATTAGCTGTCGGAATGCAACATATTCCTATCAACACAGTAAATGATCCAGCTGTGTTGGGAGGTGGGAAAGACGTGTTTCAAATCCTCCTTTATTTTTAAAATTAACTTTATTAGTTTTACCATATTAGCTGTCGGGATGCAACAGATTCCGATCAACACAGTAAATGCTCCAGCTGTGTTGGGAGGTGGGAAAGAACGTGTTTCCAATCCTCCCTTATTTCAAAAACTAACTTTATCAGTTTTACCATATTAGCTGTGGGAATGCAACATATGCGGACCAACAAAGTAAATGCTCAAGTTTTGTTGGAGGTTGGAGCGGACGTGTTTCCAATCCTTCCTTATTTCAAAAATTAACTTTATAAGGTTTACCATATTAGCTGTCGGAATGCAACTCCTGTTTTGTTGGGAAGTTGGAAAGGACGTGTTTTCTATCTTCCCTTATTTCTAAAATTACTTTAATAGTTTTACCATATTAGCTTGCGGAATGCAACATATTCCTATCAACACAGTAAATGATCCAGCTGTGTTGGGAGGTGGGAAAGACGTGTTTCAAATCCTCCTTTATTTTTAAAATTAACTTTATTAGTTTTACCATATTAGCTGTCGGGATGCAACAGATTCCGATCAACACAGTAAATGCTCCAGCTGTGTTGGGAGGTGGGAAAGAACGTGTTTCCAATCCTCCCTTATTTCAAAAACTAACTTTATCAGTTTTACCATATTAGCTGTGGGAATGCAACATATGCCGATCAACACAGTAAATGCTCAAGTTTTGTTGGGAGGTTGAAGCGGACGTGTTTCCAATCCTCCCTTATTTCAAAAATTAACTTTATTAGTTTTACCATATTAGCTGTCGGGATGCAACAGATTCCGATCAACACAGTAAATGCTCCAGCTGTGTTGGGAGGTGGGAAAGAACGTGTTTCCAATCCTCCCTTATTTCAAAAACTAACTGTATCAGTTTTACCATATTAGCTGTGGGAATGCAACATATGCCGATCAACACAGTAAATGCTCAAGTTTTGTTGGGAGGTTGAAGCGGACGTGTTTCCAATCCTTCCTTATTTCAAAAATTAACTTTTTTAGTTTTACCATATTAGCTGTCGGAATGCAACAGATTCCTATCAACACAGTAAATGCTCCAGCTGTGTTGGGAGCTGGGAAAGACGTGTTTCAAACCCTCCTTTATTTTTAAAATTAACTTTATTAGTTTTACCATATTAGCTGTCGGGATGCAACAGATTCCGATCAACACAGTAAATGCTCCAGCTGTGTTGGGAGGTGCGAAAGAACGTGTTTCCAATCCTCCCTTATTTCAAAAACTAACTGTATCAGTTTTACCATATTAGCTGTGGGAATGCAACATATGCCGATCAACACAGTAAATGCTCAAGTTTTGTTGGGAGGTTGAAGCGGACGTGTTTCCAATCCTTCCTTATTTCAAAAATTAACTTTTTTAGTTTTACCATATTAGCTGTCGGGATGCAACAAATTCCGATCAACACAGTAAATGCTCCAGCTGTGTTGGGAGGTGCGAAAGAACGTGTTTCCAATCCTCCCTTATTTCAAAAACTAACTGTATCAGTTTTACCATATTAGCTGTGGGAATGTAACATATGCCGATCAACACAGTAAATGCTCAAGTTTTGTTGGGAGTTTGAAGCGGACGTGTTTCCAATCCTTCCTTATTTCAAAAACTAACTGTATCAGTTTTACCATATTAGCTGTGGGAATGCAACATATGCCGATCAACACAGTAAATGCTCAAGTTTTGTTGGGAGGTTGGAGCGGACGTGTTTCCAATCCTTCCTTATTTCAAAAATTAACTTTATTAGTTTTACCATATTAGCTGTCGGAATGCAACTGCAGTTTTGTTGGGAAGTTGGAAAGGATGTCTTTCCAATCCTTCCTTATTTCAAAAATTAACTTTATTAGTTTTACCATATTAGTTGTATGAATGCAACAGATTCCAATCAACACAGTAAATGCTCCAGCTGTGTTGGGAGGTGCGAAAGAACGTGTTTCCAATCCTCCCTTATTTCAAAAACTAACTGTATCAGTTTTACCATATTACCTGTGGGAATGCAACATATGCCGATCAACACAGTAAATGCTCAAGTTTTGTTGGGAGGTTGAAGCGGACGTGTTTCCAATCATTCCTTATTTCAAAAATTAACTTTATTAGTTTTACCATATTAGCTGTCGGGATGCAACAGATTCCGATCAACACAGTAAATGCTCCAGCTGTGTTGGGAGGTGGGAAAGAACGTGTTTCCAATACTCCCTTATTTCAAAAACTAACTTTATCAGTTTTACCATATTAGCTGTGGGAATGCAACATATGCGGACCAACAAAGTAAATGCTCAAGTTTTGTTGGAGGTTGGAGCGGACGTGTTTCCAATCCTTCCTTATTTCAAAAATTAACTTTATAAGGTTTACCATATTAGCTGTCGGAATGCAACTCCTGTTTTGTTGGGAAGTTGGAAAGGACGTGTTTTCTATCTTCCCTTATTTCTAAAATTACTTTAATAGTTTTACCATATTAGCTTGCGGAATGCAACATATTCCTATCAACACAGTAAATGATCCAGCTGTGTTGGGAGGTGGGAAAGACGTGTTTCAAATCCTCCTTTATTTTTAAAATTAACTTTATTAGTTTTACCATATTAGCTGTCGGGATGCAACAGATTCCGATCAACACAGTAAATGCTCCAGCTGTGTTGGGAGGTGGGAAAGAACGTGTTTCCAATCCTCCCTTATTTCAAAAACTAACTTTATCAGTTTTACCATATTAGCTGTGGGAATGCAACATATGCCGATCAACACAGTAAATGCTCAAGTTTTGTTGGGAGGTTGGAGCGGACGTGTTTCCAATCCTTCCTTATTTCAAAAAGTAACTTTATTAGTTTTACCATATTATTTGTCGGAATGCAACAGATTCCGATCAACACAGTAAATGCTCCAGCTGTGTTGGGAGGTGCGAAGGAACGTGTTTCCAATCCTCCCTTATTTCAAAAACTAACTGTATCAGTTTTACCATATTAGCTGTGGGAATGCAACATATGCCGATCAACACAGTAAATGCTCAAGTTTTGTTGGGAGGTTGAAGCGGACGTGTTTCCAATCCTTCCTTATTTCAAAAATTAACTTTTTTAGTTTTACCATATTAGCTGTCGGGATGCAACAGATTCCGATCAACACAGTAAATGCTCCAGCTGTGTTGGGAGGTGGGAAAGAACGTGGTTCCAATCCTCCCTTATTTCAAAAACTAACTGTATCAGTTTTACCATATTAGCTGTGGGAATGCAACATATGCCGATCAACACAGTAAATGCTCAAGTTTTGTTGGGAGGTTGGAGCGGACGTGTTTCCAATCCTTCCTTATTTCAAAAATTAACTTTATTAGTTTTACCATATTAGCTGTCGGAATGCAACTGCAGTTTTGTTGGGAAGTTGGAAAGGATGTCTTTCCAATCCTTCCTTATTTCAAAAATTAACTTTATTAGTTTTACCATATTAGTTGTATGAATGCAACAGATTCCAATCAACACAGTAAATGCTCCAGCTGTGTTGGGAGGTGCGAAAGAACGTGTTTCCAATCCTCCCTTATTTCAAAAACTAACTGTATCAGTTTTACCATATTACCTGTGGGAATGCAACATATGCCGATCAACACAGTAAATGCTCAAGTTTTGTTGGGAGGTTGAAGCGGACGTGTTTCCAATCATTCCTTATTTCAAAAATTAACTTTATTAGTTTTACCATATTAGCTGTCGGGATGCAACAGATTCCGATCAACACAGTAAATGCTCCAGCTGTGTTGGGAGGTGGGAAAGAACGTGTTTCCAATCCTCCCTTATTTCAAAAACTAACTTTAACAGTTTTACCATATTAGCTGTGGGAATGCAACATATGCCGATCAACACAGTAAATGCTCAAGTTTTGTTGGGAGGTTGGAGCGGACGTGTTTCCAATCCTTCCTTATTTCAAAAAGTAACTTTATTAGTTTTACCATATTATTTGTCGGAATGCAACAGATTCCGATCAACACAGTAAATGCTCCAGCTGTGTTGGGAGGTGCGAAGGAACGTGTTTCCAATCCTCCCTTATTTCAAAAACTAACTGTATCAGTTTTACCATATTAGCTGTGGGAATGCAACATATGCCGATCAACACAGTAAATGCTCAAGTTTTGTTGGGAGGTTGAAGCGGACGTGTTTCCAATCCTTCCTTATTTCAAAAATTAACTTTTTTAGTTTTACCATATTAGCTGTCGGGATGCAACAGATTCCGATCAACACAGTAAATGCTCCAGCTGTGTTGGGAGGTGGGAAAGAACGTGGTTCCAATCCTCCCTTATTTCAAAAACTAACTGTATCAGTTTTACCATATTAGCTGTGGGAATGCAACATATGCCGATCAACACAGTAAATGCTCAAGTTTTGTTGGGAGGTTGAAGCGGACGTGTTTCCAATCCTTCCTTATTTCAAAAATTAACTTTATTAGTTTTACCATATTAGCTGTCGGGATGCAACAGATTCCGATCAACACAGTAAATGCTCCAGCTGTGTTGGGAGGTGGGAAAGAACGTGTTTCCAATCCTCCCTTATTTCAAAAACTAACTTTATCAGTTTTACCATATTAGCTGTGGGAATGCAACATATGCGGACCAACAAAGTAAATGCTCAAGTTTTGTTGGAGGTTGGAGCGGACGTGTTTCCAATCCTTCCTTATTTCAAAAATTAACTTTATAAGTTTTACCATATTAGCTGTCGGAATGCAACTCCAGTTTTGTTGGGAAGTTGGAAAGGACGTGTTTTCTATCTTCCCTTATTTCTAAAATTACTTTAATAGTTTTACCATATTAGCTGTCGGAATGCAACATATTCCTATCAACACAGTAAATGATCCAGCTGTGTTGGGAGGTGGGAAAGACGTGTTTCAAATCCTCCTTTATTTTTAAAATTAACTTAATTAGTTTTACCATATTAGCTGTCGGGATGCAACAGATTCCGATCAACACAGTAAATGCTCCAGCTGTGTTGGGAGGTGGAAACGAACGTGTTTCCAATCCTCCCTTATTTCAAAAACTAACTTTATCAGTTTTACCATATTAGCTGTGGGAATGCAACATATGCCGATCAACACAGTAAATGCTCAAGTTTTGTTGGGAGGTTGAAGCGGACGTGTTTCCAATCCTTCCTTATTTCAAAAATTAACTTTATTAGTTTTACCATATTAGCTGTCGGGATGCAACAGATTCCGATCAACACAGTAAATGCTCCAGCTGTGTTGGGAGGTGGGAAAGAACGTGTTTCCAATCCTCCCTTATTTCAAAAACTAACTTTATCAGTTTTACCATATTAGCTGTGGGAATGCAACATATGCGGACCAACAAAGTAAATGCTCAAGTTTTGTTGGAGGTTGGAGCGGACGTGTTTCCAATCCTTCCTTATTTCAAAAATTAACTTTATAAGTTTTACCATATTAGCTGTCGGAATGCAACTCCAGTTTTGTTGGGAAGTTGGAAAGGACGTGTTTTCTATCTTCCCTTATTTCTAAAATTACTTTAATAGTTTTACCATATTAGCTGTCGGAATGCAACATATTCCTATCAACACAGTAAATGATCCAGCTGTGTTGGGAGGTGGGAAAGACGTGTTTCAAATCCTCCTTTATTTTTAAAATTAACTTTATTAGTTTTACCATATTAGCTGTCGGGATGCAACAGATTCCGATCAACACAGTACATGCTCCAGCTGTGTTGGGAGGTGGGAAAGAACGTGTTTCCAATCCTCCCTTATTTCAAAAACTAACTGTATCAGTTTTACCATATTAGCTGTGGGAATGCAACATATGCCGATCAACACAGTAAATGCTCAAGTTTTGTTGGGAGGTTGAAGCGGACGTGTTTCCAATCCTTCCTTATTTCAAAAATTAACTTTTTTAGTTTTACCATATTAGCTGTCGGGATGCAACAGATTCCGATCAACACAGTAAATGCTCCAGCTGTGTTGGGAGGTGCGAAAGAACGTGTTTCCAATCCTCCCTTATTTCAAAAACTAACTATCAGTTTTACCATATTAGCTGTGGGAATGTAACATATGCCGATCAACACAGTAAATGCTCAAGTTTTGTTGGGAGTTTGAAGCGGACGTGTTTCCAATCCTTCCTTATTTCAAAAACTAACTGTATCAGTTTTACCATATTAGCTGTGGGAATGCAACATATGCCGATCAACACAGTAAATGCTCAAGTTTTGTTGGGAGGTTGGAGCGGACGTGTTTCCAATCCTTCCTTATTTCAAAAATTAACTTTATTAGTTTTACCATATTAGCTGTCGGAATGCAACTGCAGTTTTGTTGGGAAGTTGGAAAGGATGTCTTTCCAATCCTTCCTTATTTCAAAAATTAACTTTATTAGTTTTACCATATTAGTTGTATGAATGCAACAGATTCCAATCAACACAGTAAATGCTCCAGCTGTGTTGGGAGGTGCGAAAGAACGTGTTTCCAATCCTCCCTTATTTCAAAAACTAACTGTATCAGTTTTACCATATTACCTGTGGGAATGCAACATATGCCGATCAACACAGTAAATGCTCAAGTTTTGTTGGGAGGTTGAAGCGGACGTGTTTCCAATCATTCCTTATTTCAAAAATTAACTTTATTAGTTTTACCATATTAGCTGTCGGGATGCAACAGATTCCGATCAACACAGTAAATGCTCCAGCTGTGTTGGGAGGTGGGAAAGAACGTGTTTCCAATACTCCCTTATTTCAAAAACTAACTTTATCAGTTTTACCATATTAGCTGTGGGAATGCAACATATGCGGACCAACAAAGTAAATGCTCAAGTTTTGTTGGAGGTTGGAGCGGACGTGTTTCCAATCCTTCCTTATTTCAAAAATTAACTTTATAAGGTTTACCATATTAGCTGTCGGAATGCAACTCCTGTTTTGTTGGGAAGTTGGAAAGGACGTGTTTTCTATCTTCCCTTATTTCTAAAATTACTTTAATAGTTTTACCATATTAGCTTGCGGAATGCAACATATTCCTATCAACACAGTAAATGATCCAGCTGTGTTGGGAGGTGGGAAAGACGTGTTTCAAATCCTCCTTTATTTTTAAAATTAACTTTATTAGTTTTACCATATTAGCTGTCGGGATGCAACAGATTCCGATCAACACAGTAAATGCTCCAGCTGTGTTGGGAGGTGGGAAAGAACGTGTTTCCAATCCTCCCTTATTTCAAAAATTAACTTTATCAGTTTTACCATATTAGCTGTGGGAATGCAACATATGCCGATCAACACAGTAAATTCTCAAGTTTTGTTGGGAGGTTGGAGCGGACGTGTTTCCAATCCTTCCTTATTTCAAAAATTAACTTTATTAGTTTTACCATATTAGCTGTCGGAATGCAACTGCAGTTTTGTTGGGAAGTTGGAAAGGATGTCTTTCCAATCCTTCCTTATTTCAAAAATTAACTTTATTAGTTTTACCATATTAGTTGTATGAATGCAACAGATTCCAATCAACACAGTAAATGCTCCAGCTGTGTTGGGAGGTGCGAAAGAACGTGTTTCCAATCCTCCCTTATTTCAAAAACTAACTGTATCAGTTTTACCATATTACCTGTGGGAATGCAACATATGCCGATCAACACAGTAAATGCTCAAGTTTTGTTGGGAGGTTGAAGCGGACGTGTTTCCAATCATTCCTTATTTCAAAAATTAACTTTATTAGTTTTACCATATTAGCTGTCGGGATGCAACAGATGCCGATCAACACAGTAATTGCTCCAGCTGTGTTGGGAGGTGGGAAAGAACGTGTTTCCAATACTCCCTTATTTCAAAAACTAACTTTATCAGTTTTACCATATTAGCTGTGGGAATGCAACATATGCGGACCAACAAAGTAAATGCTCAAGTTTTGTTGGAGGTTGGAGCGGACGTGTTTCCAATCCTTCCTTATTTCAAAAATTAACTTTATAAGGTTTACCATATTAGCTGTCGGAATGCAACTCCTGTTTTGTTGGGAAGTTGGAAAGGACGTGTTTTCTATCTTCCCTTATTTCTAAAATTACTTTAATAGTTTTACCATATTAGCTTGCGGAATGCAACATATTCCTATCAACACAGTAAATGATCCAGCTGTGTTGGGAGGTGGGAAAGACGTGTTTCAAATCCTCCTTTATTTTTAAAATTAACTTTATTAGTTTTACCATATTAGCTGTCGGGATGCAACAGATTCCGATCAACACAGTAAATGCTCCAGCTGTGTTGGGAGGTGGGAAAGAACGTGTTTCCAATCCTCCCTTATTTCAAAAATTAACTTTATCAGTTTTACCATATTAGCTGTGGGAATGCAACATATGCCGATCAACACAGTAAATGCTCAAGTTTTGTTGGGAGGTTGAAGCGGACGTGTTTCCAATCCTTCCTTATTTCAAAAATTAACTTTTTTAGTTTTACCATATTAGCTGTCGGGATGCAACAGATTCCGATCAACACAGTAAATGCTCCAGCTGTGTTGGGAGGTGGGAAAGAACGTGTTTCCAATCCTCCCTTATTTCAAAAATTAGCTTTATCAGTTTTACCATATTAGCTGTGGGAATGCAACATATGCGGACCAACAAAGTAAATGCTCAAGTTTTGTTGGAGGTTGGAGCGGACGTGTTTCCAATCCTTCCTTATTTCAAAAATTAACTTTATAAGGTTTACCATATTAGCTGTCGGAATGCAACTCCTGTTTTGTTGGGAAGTTGGAAAGGACGTGTTTTCTATCTTCCCTTATTTCTAAAATTACTTTAATAGTTTTACCATATTAGCTTGCGGAATGCAACATATTCCTATCAACACAGTAAATGATCCAGCTGTGTTGGGAGGTGGGAAAGACGTGTTTCAAATCCTCCTTTATTTTTAAAATTAACTTTATTAGTTTTACCATATTAGCTGTCGGGATGCAACAGATTCCGATCAACACAGTAAATGCTCCAGCTGTGTTGGGAGGTGGGAAAGAACGTGTTTCCAATCCTCCCTTATTTCAAAAATTAACTTTATCAGTTTTACCATATTAGCTGTGGGAATGCAACATATGCCGATCAACACAGTAAATGCTCAAGTTTTGTTGGGAGGTTGGAGCGGACGTGTTTCCAATCCTTCCTTATTTCAAAAAGTAACTTTATTAGTTTTACCATATTATTTGTCGGAATGCAACAGATTCCGATCAACACAGTAAATGCTCCAGCTGTGTTGGGAGGTGCGAAGGAACGTGTTTCCAATCCTCCCTTATTTCAAAAACTAACTGTATCAGTTTTACCATATTAGCTGTGGGAATGCAACATATGCCGATCAACACAGTAAATGCTCAAGTTTTGTTGGGAGGTTGAAGCGGACGTGTTTCCAATCCTTCCTTATTTCAAAAATTAACTTTTTTAGTTTTACCATATTAGCTGTCGGGATGCAACAGATTCCGATCAACACAGTAAATGCTCCAGCTGTGTTGGGAGGTGGGAAAGAACGTGTTTCCAATCCTCCCTTATTTCAAAAACTAACTGTATCAGTTTTACCATATTAGCTGTGGGAATGCAACATATGCCGATCAACACAGTAAATGCTCAAGTTTTGTTGGGAGGTTGGAGCGGACGTGTTTCCAATCCTTCCTTATTTCAAAAATTAACTTTATTAGTTTTACCATATTAGCTGTCGGAATGCAACTGCAGTTTTGTTGGGAAGTTGGAAAGGATGTCTTTCCAATCCTTCCTTATTTCAAAAATTAACTTTATTAGTTTTACCATATTAGTTGTATGAATGCAACAGATTCCAATCAACACAGTAAATGCTCCAGCTGTGTTGGGAGGTGCGAAAGAACGTGTTTCCAATCCTCCCTTATTTCAAAAACTAACTGTATCAGTTTTACCATATTACCTGTGGGAATGCAACATATGCCGATCAACACAGTAAATGCTCAAGTTTTGTTGGGAGGTTGAAGCGGACGTGTTTCCAATCATTCCTTATTTCAAAAATTAACTTTATTAGTTTTACCATATTAGCTGTCGGGATGCAACAGATTCCGATCAACACAGTAAATGCTCCAGCTGTGTTGGGAGGTGGGAAAGAACGTGTTTCCAATCCTCCCTTATTTCAAAAACTAACTTTATCAGTTTTACCATATTAGCTGTCGGAATGCAATATATGCCGATCAACACAGTAAATGCTCAAGTTTTGTTGGGAGGTTGGAGCGGACGTGTTTCCAATCCTTCCTTATTTCAAAAAGTAACTTTATTAGTTTTACCATATTATTTGTCGGAATGCAACAGATTCCGATCAACACAGTAAATGCTCCAGCTGTGTTGGGAGGTGCGAAGGAACGTGTTTCCAATCCTCCCTTATTTCAAAAACTAACTGTATCAGTTTTACCATATTAGCTGTGGGAATGCAACATATGCCGATCAACACAGTAAATGCTCAAGTTTTGTTGGGAGGTTGAAGCGGACGTGTTTCCAATCCTTCCTTATTTCAAAAATTAACTTTATTAGTTTTACCATATTAGTTCTCGAAATGCAACAGATTCCGATCAACACAGTAAATGCTCCAGCTGTGTTGGGAGGTGGGAAAGAACGTGGTTCCAATCCTTCCTTATTTCAAAAATTAACTTTATAAGTTTTACCATATTAGCTGTCGGAATGCAACTCCAGTTTTGTTGGGAAGTTGGAAAGGACGTGTTTTCTATCTTCCCTTATTTCTAAAATTACTTTAATAGTTTTACCATATTAGCTGTCGGAATGCAACATATTCCTGTCAACACAGTAAATTATCCAGCTGTGTTGGGAGCTGGGAAAGACGTGTTTCAAACCCTCCTTTATTTTTAAAATTAACTTTATTAGTTTTACCATATTAGCTTGCGGGATGCAACAGATTCCGATCAACACAGTAAATGCTCCAGCTGTGTTGGGAGGTGGGAAAGAACGTGTTTCCAATCCTCCCTTATTTCAAAAACTAACTGTATCAGTTTTACCATATTAGCTGTGGGAATGCAACATATGCGGACCAACAAAGTAAATGCTCAAGTTTTGTTGGGAGGTTGGAGCGGACGTGTTTCCAATCCTTCCTTATTTCAAAAATTAACTTTATTAGTTTTACAATATTAGCTGTCGGAATGCAACAGATTCCGATCAACACAGTAAATGCTCCAGCTGTGTTGGGAGGTGGAAAAGAACGTGTTTCCAATCCTCCCTTATTTCAAAAACTAACTTTATCAGTTTTACCATATTAGCTGTGGGAATGCAACATATGCGGACCAACAAAGTAAATGCTAAAGTTTTGTTGGAGGTTGGAGCGGACGTGTTTCCAATCCTTCCTTATTTCAAAAATTAACTTTATAAGTTTTACCATATTAGCTGTCGGAATGCAACTCCAGTTTTGTTGGGAAGTTGGAAAGGACGTGTTTTCTATCTTCCCTTATTTCTAAAATTACTTTAATAGTTTTACCATATTAGCTGTCGGAATGCAACATATTCCTATCAACACAGTAAATGATCCAGCTGTGTTGGGAGCTGGGAAAGACGTGTTTCAAATCCTCCTTTATTTTTAAAATTAACTTTATTAGTTTTACCATATTAGCTGTCGGGATGCAACAGATTCCGATCAACACAGTAAATGCTCCAGCTGTGTTGGGAGGTGCGAAAGAACGTGTTTCCAATCCTCCCTTATTTCAAAAACTAACTGTATCAGTTTTACCATATTAGCTGTGGGAATGTAACATATGCCGATCAACACAGTAAATGCTCAAGTTTTGTTGGGAGGTTGAAGCGGACGTGTTTCCAATCCTCCCTTATTTCAAAAACTAACTGTATCAGTTTTGCCATATTAGCTGTGGGAATGCAACATATGCCGATCAACACAGTAAATGCTCAAGTTTTGTTGGGAGGTTGGAGCGGACGTGTTTCCAATCCTTCCTTATTTCAAAAATTAACTTTCTTAGTTTTACCATATTAGCTGTCGGAATGCAACTGCAGTTTTGTTGGGAAGTTGGAAAGGATGTCTTTCCAATCCTTCCTTATTTCAAAAATTAACTTTATTAGTTTTACCATATTAGTTGTATGAATGCAACAGATTCCGATCAACACAGTAAATGCTCCAGCTGTGTTGGGAGGTGCGAAAGAACGTGTTTCCAATCCTCCCTTATTTCAAAAACTAACTGTATCAGTTTTACCATATTAGCTGTGGGAATGCAACATATGCCGATCAACACAGTAAATGCTCAAGTTTTGTTGGGAGGTTGAAGCGGACGTGTTTCCAATCCTTCCTTATTTCAAAAATTAACTTTTTTAGTTTTACCATATTAGCTGTCGGGATGCAACAGATTCCGATCAACACAGTAAATGCTCCAGCTGTGTTGGGAGGTGCGAAAGAACGTGTTTCCAATCCTCCCTTATTTCAAAAACTAACTGTATCAGTTTTACCATATTAGCTGTGGGAATGCAACATATGCCGATCAACACAGTAAATGCTCAAGTTTTGTTGGGAGGTTGAAGCGGACGTGTTTCCAATCCTTCCTTATTTCAAAAATTAACTTTATTAGTTTTACCATATTAGCTGTCGGGATGCAACAGATTCCAATCAACACAGTAAATGCTCCAGCTGTGTTGGGAGGTGGGAAAGAACGTGTTTCCAATCCTCCCTTATTTCAAAAACTAACTTTATCAGTTTTACCATATTAGCTGTGGGAATGCAACATATGCGGACCAACAAAGTAAATGCTCAAGTTTTGTTGGAGGTTGGAGCGGACGTGTTTCCAATCCTTCCTTATTTCAAAAATTAACTTTATAAGTTTTACCATATTAGCTGTCGGAATGCAACTCCTGTTTTGTTGGGAAGTTGGAAAGGACGTGTTTTCTATCTTCCCTTATTTCTAAAATTACTTTAATAGTTTTACCATATTAGCTGTCGGAATGCAACATATTCCTATCAACACAGTAAATGATCCAGCTGTGTTGGGAGGTGGGAAAGACGTGTTTCAAATCCTCCTTTATTTTTAAAATTAACTTTATTAGTTTTACCATATTAGCTGTCGGGATGCAACAGATTCCGATCAACACAGTAAATGCTCCAGCTGTGTTGGGAGGTGGGAAAGAACGTGTTTCCAATCCTCCCTTATTTCAAAAACTAACTTTATCAGTTTTACGATATTAGCTGTGGGAATGCAACATATGCCGATCAACACAGTAAATGCTCAAGTTTTGTTGGGAGGTTGGAGCGGACGTGTTTCCAATCCTTCCTTATTTCAAAAAGTAACTTTATTAGTTTTACCATATTATTTGTCGGAATGCAACAGATTCTGATCAACACAGTAAATGCTCCAGCTGTGTTGGGAGGTGCGAAAGAACGTGTTTCCACTCCTCCCTTATTTCAAAAACTAACTGTATCAGTTTTACCATATTAGCTGTGGGAATGCAACATATGCCGATCAACACAGTAAATGCTCAAGTTTTGTTGGGAGGTTGAAGCGGACGTGTTTCCAATCCTTCCTTATTTCAAAAATTAACTTTTTTAGTTTTACCATATTAGCTGTCGGGATGCAACAGATTCCGATCAACACAGTAAATGCTCCAGCTGTGTTGGGAGGTGCGAAAGAACGTGTTTCCAATCCTCCCTTATTTCAAAAACTAACTGTATCAGTTTTACCATATTAGCTGTGGGAATGCAACATATGCCGATCAACACAGTAAATGCTCAAGTTTTGTTGGGAGGTTGAAGCGGACGTGTTTCCAATCCTCCCTTATTTCAAAAACTAACTGTATCAGTTTTACCATATTAGCTGTGGGAATGCAACATATGCCGATCAACACAGTAAATGCTCAAGTTTTGTTGGGAGGTTGGAGCGGACGTGTTTCCAATCCTTCCTTATTTCAAAAATTAACTTTATTAGTTTTACCATATTAGCTGTCGGAATGCAACTCCAGTTTTGTTGGGAAGTTGGAAAGGACGTGTTTCCAATCCTTCCTTATTTCAAAAATTAACTTTATTAGTTTTACCATATTAGTTGTCGGAATGCAACAGATTCCGATCAACACAGTAAATGCTCCAGCTGTGTTGGGAGGTGCGAAAGAACGTGTTTCCAATCCTCCCTTATTTCAAAAACTAACTGTATCAGTTTTACCATATTAGCTGTGGGAATGCAACATATGCCGATCAACACAGTAAATGCTCAAGTTTTGTTGGGAGGTTGAAGCGGACGTGTTTCCAATCCTTCCTTATTTCAAAAATTAACTTTATTAGTTTTACCATATTAGCTGTCGGGATGCAACAGATTCCGATCAACACAGTAAATGCTCCAGCTGTGTTGGGAGGTGGGAAAGAACGTGTTTCCAATCCTCCCTTATTTCAAAAACTAACTGTATCAGTTTTACCATATTAGCTGTGGGAATGCAACATATGCGGACCAACAAAGTAAATGCTCAAGTTTTGTTGGGAGGTTGGAGCGGACGTGTTTCCAATCCTTCCTTATTTCAAAAATTAAGTTTATTAGTTTTACAATATTAGCTGTCGGAATGCAACAGATTCCGATCAACACAGTAAATGCTCCAGCTGTGTTGGGAGGTGGAAAAGAACGTGTTTCCAATCCTCCCTTATTTCAAAAACTAACTTTATCAGTTTTACCATATTAGCTGTGGGAATGCAACATATGCGGACCAACAAAGTAAATGCTAAAGTTTTGTTGGAGGTTGGAGCGGACGTGTTTCCAATCCTTCCTTATTTCAAAAATTAACTTTATAAGTTTTACCATATTAGCTGTCGGAATGCAACTCCAGTTTTGTTGGGAAGTTGGAAAGGACGTGTTTTCTATCTTCCCTTATTTCTAAAATTACTTTAATAGTTTTACCATATTAGCTGTCGGAATGCAACATATTCCTATCAACACAGTAAATGATCCAGCTGTGTTGGGAGCTGGGAAAGACGTGTTTCAAATCCTCCTTTATTTTTAAAATTAACTTTATTAGTTTTACCATATTAGCTGTCGGGATGCAACAGATTCCGATCAACACAGTAAATGCTCCAGCTGTGTTGGGAGGTGCGAAAGAACGTGTTTCCAATCCTCCCTTATTTCAAAAACTAACTGTATCAGTTTTACCATATTAGCTGTGGGAATGTAACATATGCCGATCAACACAGTAAATGCTCAAGTTTTGTTGGGAGGTTGAAGCGGACGTGTTTCCAATCCTCCCTTATTTCAAAAACTAACTGTATCAGTTTTGCCATATTAGCTGTGGGAATGCAACATATGCCGATCAACACAGTAAATGCTCAAGTTTTGTTGGGAGGTTGGAGCGGACGTGTTTCCAATCCTTCCTTATTTCAAAAATTAACTTTCTTAGTTTTACCATATTAGCTGTCGGAATGCAACTGCAGTTTTGTTGGGAAGTTGGAAAGGATGTCTTTCCAATCCTTCCTTATTTCAAAAATTAACTTTATTAGTTTTACCATATTAGTTGTATGAATGCAACAGATTCCGATCAACACAGTAAATGCTCCAGCTGTGTTGGGAGGTGCGAAAGAACGTGTTTCCAATCCTCCCTTATTTCAAAAACTAACTGTATCAGTTTTACCATATTAGCTGTGGGAATGCAACATATGCCGATCAACACAGTAAATGCTCAAGTTTTGTTGGGAGGTTGAAGCGGACGTGTTTCCAATCCTTCCTTATTTCAAAAATTAACTTTTTTAGTTTTACCATATTAGCTGTCGGGATGCAACAGATTCCGATCAACACAGTAAATGCTCCAGCTGTGTTGGGAGGTGCGAAAGAACGTGTTTCCAATCCTCCCTTATTTCAAAAACTAACTGTATCAGTTTTACCATATTAGCTGTGGGAATGCAACATATGCCGATCAACACAGTAAATGCTCAAGTTTTGTTGGGAGGTTGAAGCGGACGTGTTTCCAATCCTTCCTTATTTCAAAAATTAACTTTATTAGTTTTACCATATTAGCTGTCGGGATGCAACAGATTCCAATCAACACAGTAAATGCTCCAGCTGTGTTGGGAGGTGGGAAAGAACGTGTTTCCAATCCTCCCTTATTTCAAAAACTAACTTTATCAGTTTTACCATATTAGCTGTGGGAATGCAACATATGCGGACCAACAAAGTAAATGCTCAAGTTTTGTTGGAGGTTGGAGCGGACGTGTTTCCAATCCTTCCTTATTTCAAAAATTAACTTTATAAGTTTTACCATATTAGCTGTCGGAATGCAACTCCTGTTTTGTTGGGAAGTTGGAAAGGACGTGTTTTCTATCTTCCCTTATTTCTAAAATTACTTTAATAGTTTTACCATATTAGCTGTCGGAATGCAACATATTCCTATCAACACAGTAAATGATCCAGCTGTGTTGGGAGGTGGGTAAGACGTGTTTCAAATCCTCCTTTATTTTTAAAATTAACTTTATTAGTTTTACCATATTAGCTGTCGGGATGCAACAGATTCCGATCAACACAGTAAATGCTCCAGCTGTGTTGGGAGGTGGGAAAGAACGTGTTTCCAATCCTCCCTTATTTCAAAAACTAACTTTATCAGTTTTACGATATTAGCTGTGGGAATGCAACATATGCCGATCAACACAGTAAATGCTCAAGTTTTGTTGGGAGGTTGGAGCGGACGTGTTTCCAATCCTTCCTTATTTCAAAAAGTAACTTTATTAGTTTTACCATATTATTTGTCGGAATGCGACAGATTCTGATCAACACAGTAAATGCTCCAGCTGTGTTGGGAGGTGCGAAAGAACGTGTTTCCACTCCTCCCTTATTTCAAAAACTAACTGTATCAGTTTTACCATATTAGCTGTGGGAATGCAACATATGCCGATCAACACAGTAAATGCTCAAGTTTTGTTGGGAGGTTGAAGCGGACGTGTTTCCAATCCTTCCTTATTTCAAAAATTAACTTTTTTAGTTTTACCATATTAGCTGTCGGGATGCAACAGATTCCGATCAACACAGTAAATGCTCCAGCTGTGTTGGGAGGTGCGAAAGAACGTGTTTCCAATCCTCCCTTATTTCAAAAACTAACTGTATCAGTTTTACCATATTAGCTGTGGGAATGCAACATATGCCGATCAACACAGTAAATGCTCAAGTTTTGTTGGGAGGTTGAAGCGGACGTGTTTCCAATCCTCCCTTATTTCAAAAACTAACTGTATCAGTTTTACCATATTAGCTGTGGGAATGCAACATATGCCGATCAACACAGTAAATGCTCAAGTTTTGTTGGGAGGTTGGAGCGGACGTGTTTCCAATCCTTCCTTATTTCAAAAATTAACTTTATTAGTTTTACCATATTAGCTGTCGGAATGCAACTCCAGTTTTGTTGGGAAGTTGGAAAGGACGTGTTTCCAATCCTTCCTTATTTCAAAAATTAACTTTATTAGTTTTACCATATTAGTTGTCGGAATGCAACAGATTCCGATCAACACAGTAAATGCTCCAGCTGTGTTGGGAGGTGCGAAAGAACGTGTTTCCAATCCTCCCTTATTTCAAAAACTAACTGTATCAGTTTTACCATATTAGCTGTGGGAATGCAACATATGCCGATCAACACAGTAAATGCTCAAGTTTTGTTGGGAGGTTGAAGCGGACGTGTTTCCAATCCTTCCTTATTTCAAAAATTAACTTTATTAGTTTTACCATATTAGCTGTCGGGATGCAACAGATTCCGATCAACACAGTAAATGCTCCAGCTGTGTTGGGAGGTGGGAAAGAACGTGTTTCCAATCCTCCCTTATTTCAAAAACTAACTTTATCAGTTTTACCATATTAGCTGTGGGAATGCAACATATGCGGACCAACAAAGTAAATGCTCAAGTTTTGTTGGAGGTTGGAGCGGACGTGTTTCCAATCCTTCCTTATTTCAAATATTAACTTTATAAGTTTTACCATATTAGCTGTCGGAATGCAACTCCAGTTTTGTTGGGAAGTTGGAAAGGACGTGTTTTCTATCTTCCCTTATTTCTAAAATTACTTTAATAGTTTTACCATATTAGCTGTCGGAATGCAACATATTCCTATCAACACAGTAAATGATCCAGCTGTGTTGGGAGGTGGGAAAGACGTGTTTCAAATCCTCCTTTATTTTTAAAATTAACTTTATTAGTTTTACCATATTAGCTGTCGGGATGCAACAGATTCCGATCAACACAGTAAATGCTCCAGCTGTGTTGGGAGGTGGGAAAGAACGTGTTTCCAATCCTCCCTTATTTCAAAAACTAACTGTATCAGTTTTACCATATTAGCTGTGGGAATGCAACATATGCCGATCAACACAGTAAATGCTCAAGTTTTGTTGGGAGGTTGAAGCGGACGTGTTTCCAATCCTTCCTTATTTCAAAAATTAACTTTTTTAGTTTTACCATATTAGCTGTCGGGATGCAACAGATTCCGATCAACACAGTAAATGCTCCAGCTGTGTTGGGAGGTGCGAAAGAACGTGTTTCCAATCCTCCCTTATTTCAAAAACTAACTGTATCAGTTTTACCATATTAGCTGTGGGAATGTAACATATGCCGATCAACACAGTAAATGCTCAAGTTTTGTTGGGAGTTTGAAGCGGACGTGTTTCCAATCCTTCCTTATTTCAAAAACTAACTGTATCAGTTTTACCATATTAGCTGTGGGAATGCAACATATGCCGATCAACACAGTAAATGCTCAAGTTTTGTTGGGAGGTTGGAGCGGACGTGTTTCCAATCCTTCCTTATTTCAAAAATTAACTTTATTAGTTTTACCATATTAGCTGTCGGAATGCAACTGCAGTTTTGTTGGGAAGTTGGAAAGAATGTCTTTCCAATCCTTCCTTATTTCAAAAATTAACTTTATTAGTTTTACCATATTAGTTGTATGAATGCAACAGATTCCAATCAACACAGTAAATGCTCCAGCTGTGTTGGGAGGTGCGAAAGAACGTGTTTCCAATCCTCCCTTATTTCAAAAACTAACTGTATCAGTTTTACCATATTACCTGTGGGAATGCAACATATGCCGATCAACACAGTAAATGCTCAAGTTTTGTTGGGAGGTTGAAGCGGACGTGTTTCCAATCATTCCTTATTTCAAAAATTAACTTTATTAGTTTTACCATATTAGCTGTCGGGATGCAACAGATTCCGATCAACACAGTAAATGCTCCAGCTGTGTTGGGAGGTGGGAAAGAACGTGTTTCCAATACTCCCTTATTTCAAAAACTAACTTTATCAGTTTTACCATATTAGCTGTGGGAATGCAACATATGCGGACCAACAAAGTAAATGCTCAAGTTTTGTTGGAGGTTGGAGCGGACGTGTTTCCAATCCTTCCTTATTTCAAAAATTAACTTTATAAGGTTTACCATATTAGCTGTCGGAATGCAACTCCTGTTTTGTTGGGAAGTTGGAAAGGACGTGTTTTCTATCTTCCCTTATTTCTAAAATTACTTTAATAGTTTTACCATATTAGCTTGCGGAATGCAACATATTCCTATCAACACAGTAAATGATCCAGCTGTGTTGGGAGGTGGGAAAGACGTGTTTCAAATCCTCCTTTATTTTTAAAATTAACTTTATTAGTTTTACCATATTAGCTGTCGGGATGCAACAGATTCCGATCAACACAGTAAATGCTCCAGCTGTGTTGGGAGGTGGGAAAGAACGTGTTTCCAATCCTCCCTTATTTCAAAAACTAACTTTATCAGTTTTACCATATTAGCTGTGGGAATGCAACATATGCCGATCAACACAGTAAATGCTCAAGTTTTGTTGGGAGGTTGAAGCGGACGTGTTTCCAATCCTTCCTTATTTCAAAAATTAACTTTATTAGTTTTACCATATTAGTTGTCGGAATGCAACAGATTCCGATCAACACAGTAAATGCTCCAGCTGTGTTGGGAGGTGCGAAAGAACGTGTTTCCAATCCTCCCTTATTTCAAAAACTAACTGTATCAGTTTTACCATATTAGCTGTGGGAATGCAACATATGCCGATCAACACAGTAAATGCTCAAGTTTTGTTGGGAGGTTGAAGCGGACGTGTTTCCAATCCTTCCTTATTTCAAAAACTAACTGTATCAGTTTTACCATATTACCTGTGGGAATGCAACATATGCCGATCAACACAGTAAATGCTCAAGTTTTGTTGGGAGGTTGAAGCGGACGTGTTTCCAATCCTTCCTTATTTCAAAAATTAACTTTATTAGTTTTACCATATTAGTTGTCGGAATGCAACAGATTCCGATCAACACAGTAAATGCTCCAGCTGTGTTGGGAGGTGCGAAAGAACGTGTTTCCAATCCTCCCTTATTTCAAAAACTAACTGTATCAGTTTTACCATATTAGCTGTGGGAATGCAACATATGCCGATCAACGCAGTAAATGCTCAAGTTTTGTTGGGAGGTTGAAGCGGACGTGTTTCCAATCCTTCCTTATTTCAAAAATTAACTTTATTAGTTTTACCATATTAGCTGTCGGGATGCAACAGATTCCGATCAACACAGTAAATGCTCCAGCTGTGTTGGGAGGTGGGAAAGAACGTGTTTCCAATCCTCCCTTATTTCAAAAACTAACTTTATCAGTTTTACCATATTAGCTGTGGGAATGCAACATATGCGGACCAACAAAGTAAATGCTCAAGTTTTGTTGGAGGTTGGAGCGGACGTGTTTCCAATCCTTCCTTATTTCAAAAATTAACTTTATAAGTTTTACCATATTAGCTGTCGGAATGCAACTCCAGTTTTGTTGGGAAGTTGGAAAGGACGTGTTTTCTATCTTCCCTTATTTCTAAAATTACTTTAATAGTTTTACCATATTAGCTGTCGGAATGCAACATATTCCTATCAACACAGTAAATGATCCAGCTGTGTTGGGAGGTGGGAAAGACGTGTTTCAAATCCTCCTTTATTTTTAAAATTAACTTTATTAGTTTTACCATATTAGCTGTCGGGATGCAACAGATTCCGATCAACACAGTAAATGCTCCAGCTGTGTTGGGAGGTGGGAAAGAACGTGTTTCCAATCCTCCCTTATTTCAAAAACTAACTGTATCAGTTTTACCATATTAGCTGTGGGAATGCAACATATGCCGATCAACACAGTAAATGCTCAAGTTTTGTTGGGAGGTTGAAGCGGACGTGTTTCCAATCCTTCCTTATTTCAAAAATTAACTTTTTTAGTTTTACCATATTAGCTGTCGGGATGCAACAGATTCCGATCAACACAGTAAATGCTCCAGCTGTGTTGGGAGGTGCGAAAGAACGTGTTTCCAATCCTCCCTTATTTCAAAAACTAACTGTATCAGTTTTACCATATTAGCTGTGGGAATGTAACATATGCCGATCAACACAGTAAATGCTCAAGTTTTGTTGGGAGTTTGAAGCGGACGTGTTTCCAATCCTTCCTTATTTCAAAAACTAACTGTATCAGTTTTACCATATTAGCTGTGGGAATGCAACATATGCCGATCAACACAGTAAATGCTCAAGTTTTGTTGGGAGGTTGGAGCGGACGTGTTTCCAATCCTTCCTTATTTCAAAAATTAACTTTATTAGTTTTACCATATTAGCTGTCGGAATGCAACTGCAGTTTTGTTGGGAAGTTGGAAAGGATGTCTTTCCAATCCTTCCTTATTTCAAAAATTAACTTTATTAGTTTTACCATATTAGTTGTATGAATGCAACAGATTCCAATCAACACAGTAAATGCTCCAGCTGTGTTGGGAGGTGCGAAAGAACGTGTTTCCAATCCTCCCTTATTTCAAAAACTAACTGTATCAGTTTTACCATATTACCTGTGGGAATGCAACATATGCCGATCAACACAGTAAATGCTCAAGTTTTGTTGGGAGGTTGAAGCGGACGTGTTTCCAATCCTTCCTTATTTCAAAAATTAACTTTATTAGTTTTACCATATTAGCTGTCGGGATGCAACAGATTCCGATCAACACAGTAAATGCTCCAGCTGTGTTGGGACGTGGGAAAGAACGTGTTTCCAATACTCCCTTATTTCAAAAACTAACTTTATCAGTTTTACCATATTAGCTGTGGGAATGCAACATATGCGGACCAACAAAGTAAATGCTCAAGTTTTGTTGGAGGTTGGAGCGGACGTGTTTCCAATCCTTCCTTATTTCAAAAATTAACTTTATAAGGTTTACCATATTAGCTGTCGGAATGCAACTCCTGTTTTGTTGGGAAGTTGGAAAGGACGTGTTTTCTATCTTCCCTTATTTCTAAAATTACTTTAATAGTTTTACCATATTAGCTTGCGGAATGCAACATATTCCTATCAACACAGTAAATGATCCAGCTGTGTTGGGAGGTGGGAAAGACGTGTTTCAAATCCTCCTTTATTTTTAAAATTAACTTTATTAGTTTTACCATATTAGCTGTCGGGATGCAACAGATTCCGATCAACACAGTAAATGCTCCAGCTGTGTTGGGAGGTGGGAAAGAACGTGTTTCCAATCCTCCCTTATTTCAAAAACTAACTTTATCAGTTTAACCATATTAGCTGTGGGAATGCAACATATGCCGATCAACACAGTAAATGCTCAAGTTTTGTTGGGAGGTTGGAGCGGACGTGTTTCCAATCCTTCCTTATTTCAAAAAGTAACTTTATTAGTTTTACCATATTATTTGTCGGAATGCAACAGATTCCGATCAACACAGTAAATGCTCCAGCTGTGTTGGGAGGTGCGAAGGAACGTGTTTCCAATCCTCCCTTATTTCAAAAACTAACTGTATCAGTTTTACCATATTAGCTGTGGGAATGCAACATATGCCGATCAACACAGTAAATGCTCAAGTTTTGTTGGGAGGTTGAAGCGGACGTGTTTCCAATCCTTCCTTATTTCAAAAATTAACTTTTTTAGTTTTACCATATTAGCTGTCGGGATGCAACAGATTCCGATCAACACAGTAAATGCTCCAGCTGTGTTGGGAGGTGCGAAAGAACGTGTTTCCAATCCTCCCTTATTTCAAAAACTAACTGTATCAGTTTTACCATATTAGCTGTGGGAATGCAACATATGCCGATCAACACAGTAAATGCTCAAGTTTTGTTGGGAGGTTGAAGCGGACGTGTTTCCAATCCTTCCTTATTTCAAAAATTAACTTTTTAGTTTTACCATATTAGCTGTCGGGATGCAACAGATTCCGATCAACACAGTAAATGCTCCAGCTGTGTTGGGAGGTGCGAAAGAACGTGTTTCCAATCCTCCCTTATTTCAAAAACTAACTGTATCAGTTTTACCATATTAGGTTTGGGAATGCAACATATGCCGATCAACACAGTAAATGCTCAAGTTTTGTTGGGAGGTTGAAGCGGACGTGTTTCCAATCCTTCCTTATTTCAAAAAGTAACTTTATTAGTTTTACCATATTATTTGTCGGAATGCAACAGATTCCGATCAACACAGTAAATGCTCCAGCTGTGTTGGGAGGTGCGAAGGAACGTGTTTCCAATCCTCCCTTATTTCAAAAACTAACTGTATCAGTTTTACCATATTAGCTGTGGGAATGCAACATATGCCGATCAACACAGTAAATGCTCAAGTTTTGTTGGGAGGTTGAAGCGGACGTGTTTCCAATCCTTCCTTATTTCAAAAAGTAACTTTATTAGTTTTACCATATTATTTGTCGGAATGCAACAGATTCCGATCAACACAGTAAATGCTCCAGCTGTGTTGGGAGGTGCGAAGGAACGTGTTTCCAATCCTCCCTTATTTCAAAAACTAACTGTATCAGTTTTACCATATTAGCTGTGGGAATGCAACATATGCCGATCAACACAGTAAATGCTCAAGTTTTGTTGGGAGGTTGAAGCGGACGTGTTTCCAATCCTTCCTTATTTCAAAAATTAACTTTTTTAGTTTTACCATATTAGCTGTCGGGATGCAACAGATTCCGATCAACACAGTAAATGCTCCAGCTGTGTTGGGAGGTGCGAAAGAACGTGTTTCCAATCCTCCCTTATTTCAAAAACTAACTGTATCAGTTTTACCATATTAGCTGTGGGAATGCAACATATGCCGATCAACACAGTAAATGCTCAAGTTTTGTTGGGAGGTTGAAGCGGACGTGTTTCCAATCCTCCCTTATTTCAAAAACTAACTGTATCAGTTTTACCATATTAGCTGTGGGAATGCAACATATGCCGATCAACACAGTAAATGCTCAAGTTTTGTTGGGAGGTTGGAGCGGACGTGTTTCCAATCCTTCCTTATTTCAAAAATTAACTTTATTAGTTTTGCCATATTAGCTGTCGGAATGCAACTCCAGTTTTGTTGGGAAGTTGGAAAGGACGTGTTTCCAATCCTTCCTTATTTCAAAAATTTACTTTATTAGTTTTACCATATTAGTTGTCGGAATGCAACAGATTCCGATCAACACAGTAAATGCTCCAGCTGTGTTGGGAGGTGCGAAAGAACGTGTTTCCAATCCTCCCTTATTTCAAAAACTAACTGTATCAGTTTTACCATATTAGCTGTGGGAATGCAACATATGCCGATCAACACAGTAAATGCTCAAGTTTTGTTGGGAGGTTGAAGCGGACGTGTTTCCAATCCTTCCTTATTTCAAAAATTAACTTTTTTAGTTTTACCATATTAGCTGTCGGGATGCAACTCCAGTTTTGTTGGGAAGTTGGAAAGGACGTGTTTTCTATCTTCCCTTATTTCTAAAATTACTTTAATAGTTTTACCATATTAGCTGTCGGAATGCAACATATTCCTATCAACACAGTAAATGATCCAGCTGTGTTGGGAGGTGGGAAAGACGTGTTTCAAATCCTCCTTTATTTTTAAAATTAACTTTATTAGTTTTACCATATTAGCTGTCGGGATGCAACAGATTCCGATCAACACAGTAAATGCTCCAGCTGTGTTGGGAGGTGGGAAAGAACGTGTTTCCAATCCTCCCTTATTTCAAAAACTAACTGTATCAGTTTTACCATAGTAGCTGTGGGAATGCAACATATGCCGATCAACACAGTAAATGCTCAAGTTTTGTTGGGAGGTTGAAGCGGACGTGTTTCCAATCCTTCCTTATTTCAAAAATTAACTTTTTTAATTTTACCATATTAGCTGTCGGGATGCAACAGATTCCGATCAACACAGTAAATGCTCCAGCTGTGTTGGGAGGTGCGAAAGAACGTGTTTCCAATCCTCCCTTATTTCAAAAACTAACTGTATCAGTTTTACCATATTAGCTGTGGGAATGTAACATATGCCGATCAACACAGTAAATGCTCAAGTTTTGTTGGGAGGTTGAAGCGGACGTGTTTCCAATCCTCCCTTATTTCAAAAACTAACTGTATCAGTTTTACCATATTAGCTGTGGGAATGCAACATATGCCGATCAACACAGTAAATTCTCAAGTTTTGTTGGGAGGTTGGAGCGGACGTGTTTCCAATCCTTCCTTATTTCAAAAATTAACTTTATTAGTTTTACCATATTAGCTGTCGGAATGCAACTGCAGTTTTGTTGGGAAGTTGGAAAGGATGTCTTTCCAATCCTTCCTTATTTCAAAAATTAACTTTATTAGTTTCACCATATTAGTTGTATGAATGCAACAGATTCCGATCAACACAGTAAATGCTCCAGCTGTGTTGGGAGGTGCGAAAGAACGTGTTTCCAATCCTCCCTTATTTCAAAAACTAACTGTATCAGTTTTACCATATTAGCTGTGGGAATGCAACATATGCCGATCAACACAGTAAATGCTCAAGTTTTGTTGGGAGGTTGAACCGGACGTGTTTCCAATCCTTCCTTATTTCAAAAATTAACTTTATTAGTTTTACCATATTAGCTGTCGGGATGCAACAGATTCCGATCAACACAGTAAATGCTCCAGCTGTGTTGGGAGGTGGGAAAGAACATGTTTCCAATACTCCCTTATTTCAAAAACTAACTTTATCAGTTTTACCATATTAGCTGTGGGAATGCAACATATGCGGACCAACAAAGTAAATGCTCAAGTTTTGTTGGAGGTTGGAGCGGACGTGTTTCCAATCCTTCCTTATTTCAAAAATTAACTTTATAAGTTTTACCATATTAGCTGTCGGAATGCAACTCCTGTTTTGTTGGGAAGTTGGAAAGGACGTGTTTTCTATCTTCCCCTATTTCTAAAATTACTTTAATAGTTTTACCATATTAGCTGTCGGAATGCAACATATTCCTATCAACACAGTAAATGATCCAGCTGTGTTGGGAGGTGGGAAAGACGTGTTTCAAATCCTCCTTTATTTTTAAAATTAACTTTATTAGTTTTACCATATTAGCTGTCGGGATGCAACAGATTCCGATCAACAGAGTAAATGCTCCAGCTGTGTTGGGAGGTGGGAAAGAACGTGTTTCCAATCCTCCCTTATTTCAAAAACTAACTGTATCAGTTTTACCATATTAGCTGTGGGAATGCAACATATGCCGATCAACACAGTAAATGCTCAAGTTTTGTTGGGAGGTTGAAGCGGACGTGTTTCCAATCCTTCCTTATTTCAAAAATTAACTTTTTTAGTTTTACCATATTAGCTGTCGGGATGCAACAGATTCCGATCAACACAGTAAATGCTCCAGCTGTGTTGGGAGGTGCGAAAGAACGTGTTTCCAATCCTCCCTTATTTCAAAAACTAACTGTATCAGTTTTACCATATTAGCTGTGGGAATGTAACATATGCCGATCAACACAGTAAATGCTCAAGTTTTGTTGGGAGGTTGAAGCGGACGTGTTTCCAATCCTCCCTTATTTCAAAAACTAACTGTATCAGTTTTACCATATTAGCTGTGGGAATGCAACATATGCCGATCAACACAGTAAATGCTCAAGTTTTGTTGGGAGGTTGGAGCGGACGTGTTTCCAATCCTTCCTTATTTCAAAAATTAACTTTATTAGTTTTACCATATTAGCTGTCGGAATGCAACTGCAGTTTTGTTGGGAAGTTGGAAAGGATGTCTTTCCAATCCTTCCTTATTTCAAAAATTAACTTTATTAGTTTCACCATATTAGTTGTATGAATGCAACAGATTCCGATCAACACAGTAAATGCTCCAGCTGTGTTGGGAGGTGCGAAAGAACGTGTTTCCAATCCTCCCTTATTACAAAAACTAACTGTATCAGTTTTGCCATATTAGCTGTGGGAATGCAACATATGCCGATCAACACAGTAAATGCTCAAGTTTTGTTGGGAGGTTGAAGCGGACGTGTTTCCAATCCTTCCTTATTTCAAAAATTAACTTTATTAGTTTTACCATATTAGCTGTCGGGATGCAACAGATTCCGATCAACACAGTAAATGCTCCAGCTGTGTTGGGAGGTGGGAAAGAACGTGTTTCCAATACTCCCTTATTTCAAAAACTAACTTTATCAGTTTTACCATATTAGCTGTGGGAATGCAACATATGCGGACCAACAAAGTAAATGCTCAAGTTTTGTTGGAGGTTGGAGCGGACGTGTTTCCAATCCTTCCTTATTTCAAAAATTAACTTTATAAGTTTTACCATATTAGCTGTCGGAATGCAACTCCTGTTTTGTTGGGAAGTTGGAAAGGACGTGTTTTCTATCTTCCCCTATTTCTAAAATTACTTTATTAGTTTTACCATATTAGCTGTCGGGATGCAACAGATTCCGATCAACACAGTAAATGCTCCAGCTGTGTTGGGAGGTGGGAAAGAACGTGTTTCCAATCCTCCCTAATTTCAAAAACTAACTGTATCAGTTTTACCATATTAGCTGTGGGAATGCAACATATGCCGATCAACACAGTAAATGCTCAAGTTTTGTTGGGAGGTTGAAGCGGACGTGTTTCCAATCCTTCCTTATTTCAAAAATTAACTTTTTTAGTTTTACCATATTAGCTGTCGGGATGCAACAGATTCCGATCAACACAGTAAATGCTCCAGCTGTGTTGGGAGGTGCGAAAGAACGTGTTTCCAATCCTCCCTTATTTCAAAAACTAACTGTATCAGTTTTACCATATTAGCTGTGGGAATGTAACATATGCCGATCAACACAGTAAATGCTCAAGTTTTGTTGGGAGGTTGAAGCGGACGTGTTTCCAATCCTCCCTTATTTCAAAAACTAACTGTATCAGTTTTACCATATTAGCTGTGGGAATGCAACATATGCCGATCAACACAGTAAATGCTCAAGTTTTGTTGGGAGGTTGGAGCGGACGTGTTTCCAATCCTTCCTTATTATAAAAATTAACTTTATTAGTTTTACCATATTAGCTGTCGGAATGCAACTTCAGCTGTGTTGGGAGGTGTGAAGAACGTGTTTCCAATCCTCCCTTATTTCAAAAACTAACTGTATCAGTTTTACCATATTAGCTGTGGGAATGCAACATATGCCGATCAACACAGTAAATACTCAAGTTTTGTTGGGAAGTTGGAAAGGATGTCTTTCCAATCCTTCCTTATTTCAAAAATTAACTTTATTAGTTTCACTATATTAGTTGTATGAATGCAACAGATTCCGATCAACACAGTAAATGCTCCAGCTGTGTTGGGAGGTGCGAAAGAACGTGTTTCCAATCCTCCCTTATTTCAAAAACTAACTGTATCAGTTTTACCATATTAGCTGTGGGAATGCAACATATGCCGATCAACACAGTAAATGCTGAAGTTTTGTTGGGAGGTTGAAGCGGACGTGTTTCCAATCCTTCCTTATTTCAAAAATTAACTTTATTAGTTTTACCATATTAGCTGTCGGGATGCAACAGATTCCGATCAACACAGTAAATGCTCCAGCTGTGTTGGGAGGTGGGAAAGAACGTGTTTCCAATACTCCCTTATTTCAAAAACTAACTTTATCAGTTTTACCATATTAGCTGTGGGAATGCAACATATGCGGACCAACAAAGTAAATGCTCAAGTTTTGTTGGAGGTTGGAGCGGACGTGTTTCCAATCCTTCCTTATTTCTAAAATTACTTTAATAGTTTTACCATATTAGCTGTCGGAATGCAACATATTCCTATCAACACAGTAAATGATCCAGCTGTGTTGGGAGGTGGGAAAGACGTGTTTCAAATCCTCCTTTATTTTTAAAATTAACTTTATTAGTTTTACCATATTAGCTGTCGGGATGCAACAGATTCCGATCAACACAGTAAATGCTCCAGCTGTGTTGGGAGGTGGGAAAGAACGTGTTTCCAATCCTCCCTTATTTCAAAAACTAACTTTATCAGTTTTACCATATTAGCTGTGCGAATGCAACATATGCCGATCAACACAGTAAATGCTCAAGTTTTGTTGGGAGGTTGGAGCGGACGTGTTTCCAATCCTTCCTTATTTCAAAAAGTAACTTTATTAGTTTTACCATATTATCTGTCGGAATGCAACAGATTCTGATCAACACAGTAAATGCTCCAGCTGTGTTGGGAGGTGCGAAAGAACGTGTTTCCGATCCTCCCTTATTTCAAAAACTAACTGTATCAGTTTTACCATATTAGCTGTGGGAATGCAACATATGCCGATCAACACAGTAAATGCTCAAGTTTTGTTGGGAGGTTGAAGCGGACGTGTTTCCAATCCTTCCTTATTTCAAAAATTAACTTTTTTAGTTTTACCATATTAGCTGTCGGGATGCAACAGATTCCGATCAACACAGTAAATGCTCCAGCTGTGTTGGGAGGTGCGAAAGAACGTGTTTCCAATCCTCCATTATTTCAAAAACTAACTGTATCAGTTTTACCATATTAGCTGTGGGAATGCAACATATGCCGATCAACACAGTAAATGCTCAAGTTTTGTTGGGAGGTTGAAGCGGACGTGTTTCCAATCCTCCCTTATTTCAAAAACTAACTGTATCAGTTTTACCATATTAGCTGTGGGAATGCAACATATGCCGATCAACACAGTAAATGCTCAAGTTTTGTTGGGAGGTTGGAGCGGACGTGTTTCCAATCCTTCCTTATTTCAAAAATAAACTTTATTAGTTTTACCATATTAGCTGTCGGAATGCAACTCCAGTTTTGTTGGGAAGTTGGATAGGACGTGTTTCCAATCCTTCCTTATTTCAAAAATTAACTTTATTAGTTTTACCATATTAGTTGTCGGAATGCAACAGATTCCGATCAACACAGTAAATGCTCCAGCTGTGTTGGGAGGTGCGAAAGAACGTGTTTCCAATCCTCCCTTATTTCAAAAACTAACTGTATCAGTTTTACCATATTAGCTGTGGGAATGCAACATATGCCGATCAACACAGTAAATGCTCAAGTTTTGTTGGGAGGTTGAAGCGGACGTGTTTCCAAACCTTCCTTATTTCAAAAATTAACTTTATTAGTTTTACCATATTAGCTGTCGGGATGCAACAGATTCCGATCAACACAGTAAATGCTCCAGCTGTGTTGGGAGGTGGGAAAGAACGTGTTTCCAATCCTCCCTTATTTCAAAAACTAACTGTATCAGTTTTACCATATTAGCTGTGGGAATGCAACATATGCCGATCAACACAGTAAATGCTCAAGTTTTGTTGGGAGGTTGGAGCGGACGTGTTTCCAATCCTTCCTTATTTCAAAAATTCACTTTATTAGTTTTACCATATTAGCTGTCGGAATGCAACTCCAGTTTTCTTGGGAAGTTAGAAAGGACGTGTTTCCAATCCTTCCTTATTTCAAAAATTAACTTTATTATTTTTACCATATTAGTTGTCGGAATGCAACAGATTCCGATCAACGCAGTAAATGCTCCAGCTGTGTTGGGAGGTGCGAAAGAACGTGTTTCCAATCCTCCCTTAATTCAAAAACTAACTGTATCAGTTTTACCATATTAGTTGTCGGAATGCAACATATTCCTATCAACACAGTAAATGATCCAGCTGTGTTGGGAGGTGGGAAAGACGTGTTTCAAATCCTCCTTTATTTTTAAAATTAACTTTATTAGTTTTACCATATAAGCTGTCGGGATGCAACAGATTCCGATCAACACAGTAAATGCTCCAGCTGTGTTGGGAGGTGCGAAAGAACGTGTTTCCAATCCTCCCTTATTTCAAAAACTAACTGTATCAGTTTTACCATATTAGCTGTGGGAATGCAACATATGCCGATCAACACAGTAAATGCTCAAGTTTTGTTGGGAGGTTGAAGCGGACGTGTTTCCAATCCTCCCTTATTTCAAAAACTAACTTTATCAGTTTTACCATATTAGCTGTGGGAATGCAACATATGCGGACCAACAAAGTAAATGCTCAAGTTTTGTTGGAGGTTGGAGCGGACGTGTTTCCAATCCTTCCTTATTTCAAAAATTAACTTTATAAGTTTTACCATATTAGCTGTCGGAATGCAACTCCTGTTTTGTTGGGAAGTAGGAAAGGACGTGTTTTCTATCTTCCCTTATTTCTAAAATTACTTTAATAGTTTTACCATATTAGCTGTCGGAATGCAACATATTCCTATCAACACAGTAAATGATCCAGCTGTGTTGGGAGGTGGGAAAGACGTGTTTCAAATCCTCCTTTATTTTTAAAATTAACTTTATTAGTTTTACCATATTAGCTGTCGGGATGCAGCAGATTCCGATCAACACAGTAAATGCTCCAGCTGTGTTGGGAGGTGGGAAAGAACGTGTTTCCAATCCTCCCTTATTTCAAAAACTAACTTTATCAGTTTTACCATATTAGCTGTGGGAATGCAACATATGCCGATCAACACAGGAAATGCTCAAGTTTTGTTGGGAGGTTGGAGCGGACGTGTTTCCAATCCTTCCTTATTTCAAAAAGTAACTTTATTAGTTTTACCATATTATTTGTCGGAATGCAACAGATTCTGATCAACACAGTAAATGCTCCAGCTGTGTTGGGAGGTGCGAAAGAACGTGTTTCCAATCCTCCCTTATTTCAAAAACTAACTGTATCAGTTTTACGATATTAGTTGTGGGAATGCAACATATGCCGATCAACACAGTAAATGCTCAAGTTTTGTTGGGAGGTTGAAGCGGACGTGTTTCCAATCCTTCCTTATTTCAAAAATTAACTTTTTTAGTTTTACCATATTAGCTGTCGGGATGCAACAGATTCCGATCAACACAGTAAATGCTCCAGCTGTGTTGGGAGGTGCGAAAGAACGTGTTTCCAATCCTCCCTTATTTCAAAAACTAACCGTATCAGTTTTACCATATTAGTTGTCGGAATGCAACATATTCCTATCAACACAGTAAATGATCCAGCTGTGTTGGGAGGTGGGAAAGACGTGTTTCAAATCCTCCTTTATTTTTAAAATTAACTTTATTAGTTTTACCATATAAGCTGTCGGGATGCAACAGATTCCGATCAACACAGTAAATGCTCCAGCTGTGTTGGGAGGTGCGAAAGAACGTGTTTCCAATCCTCCCTTATTTCAAAAACTAACTGTATCAGTTTTACCATATTAGCTGTGGGAATGCAACATATGCCGATCAACATAGTAAATGCTCAAGTTTTGTTGGGAGGTTGAAGCGGACGTGTTTCCAATCCTCCCTTATTTCAAAAACTAACTTTATCAGTTTTACCATATTAGCTGTGGGAATGCAACATGTGCGGACCAACAAAGTAAATGCTCAAGTTTTGTTGGAGGTTGGAGCGGACGTGTTTCCAATCCTTCCTTATTTCAAAAATTAACTTTATAAGTTTTACCATATTAGCTGTCGGAATGCAACTCCTGTTTTGTTGGGAAGTAGGAAAGAACGTGTTTCCAATCCTCCCTTATTTCAAAAACTAACTGTATCAGTTTTACCATATTAGTTGTGGGAATGCAACATATGCCGATCAACACAGTAAATGCTCAAGTTTTGTTGGGAGGTTGAAGCGGACGTGTTTCCAATCCTTCCTTATTTCAAAAATTAACTTTTTTAGTTTTACCATATTAGCTGTCGGGATGCAACAGATTCCGATCAACACAGTAAATGCTCCAGCTGTGTTGGGAGGTGCGAAAGAACGTGTTTCCAATCCTCCCTTATTTCAAAAACTAACTGTATCAGTTTTACCATATTAGCTGTGGGAATGCAACATATGCCGATCAACACAGTAAATGCTCAAGTTTTGTTGGGAGGTTGAAGCGGACGTGTTTCCAATCCTCCCTTATTTCAAAAACTAACTGTATCAGTTTTACCATATTAACTGTGGGAATGCAACATATGCCGATCAACACAGTAAATGCTCAAGTTTTGTTGGGAGGTTGGAGCGGACGTGTTTCCAATCCTTCCTTATTTCAAAAATTAACTTTATTAGTTTTACCATATTAGCTGTCGGAATGCAACTCCAGTTTTGTTGGGAAGTTGGAAAGGACGTGTTTCCAATCCGTCCTTATTTAAAAAATTAACTTTATTAGTTTTACCATATTAGTTTTCGGAATGCAACAGATTCCGATCAACACAGTAAATGCTCCAGCTGTGTTGGGAGGTGCGAAAGATCGTGTTTCCAATCCTCCCTTATTTCAAAAACTAACTGTATCAGTTTTACCATATTAGCTGTGGGAATGCAACATATGCCGATCAACACAGTAAATGCTCAAGTTTTGTTCTGAGGTTGAAGCGGACGTGTTTCCAATACTTCCTTATTTCAAAAATTAACTTTTTTAGTTTTACCATATTAGCTGTCGGGATGCAACAGATTCCGATTAACACAGTAAATGCTCCTGCTGTGTTGGGAGGTGGGAAAGAACGTGTTTCCAATCCTCCCTTATTTCAAAAACTAACTGTATCAGTTTTACCATATTAGCTGTGGGAATGCAACATATGCCGATCAACACAGTAAATGCTCAAGTTTTGTTGGGAGGCTGAAGCGGACGTGTTTCCAATCCTCCCTTATTTCAAAAACTAACTGTATCAGTTTTACCATATTAACTGTGGGAATGCAACATATGCCGATCAACACAGTAAATGCTCAAGTTTTGTTGGGAGGTTGGAGCGGACGTGTTTCCAATCCTTCCTTATTTCAAAAATTCACTTTATTAGTTTTACCATATTAGCTGTCGGAATGCAACTCCAGTTTTGTTGGGAAGTTAGAGAGGACGTGTTTCCAATCCTTCCTTATTTCAAAAATTAACTTTATTAGTTTTACCATATTAGTTGTCGGAATGCAACAGATTCCGATCAACGCAGTAAATGCTCCAGCTGTGTTGGGAGGTGCGAAAGAACGTGTTTCCAATCCTCCCTTAATTCAATAACTAACTGTATCAGTTTTACCATATTAGTTGTCGGAATGCAACATATTCCTATCAACACAGTAAATGATCCAGCTGTGTTGGGAGGTGGGAAAGACGTGTTTCAAATCCTCCTTTATTTTTAAAATTAACTTTATCAGTTTTACCATATTAGCTGTGGGAATGCAACATATGCCGATCAACACAGTAAATGCTCAAGTTTTGTTGGAGGTTGGAGCGGACGTGTTTCCAATCCTCCCTTATTTCAAAAACTAACTTTATCAGTTTTACCATATTAGCTGTGGGAATGCAACATATGCGGACCAACAAAGTAAATGCTCAAGTTTTGTTGGAGGTTGGAGCGGACGTGTTTCCAATCCTTCCTTATTTCAAAAATTAACTTTATAAGTTTTACCATATTAGCTGTCGGAATGCAACTCCTGTTTTGTTGGGAAGTAGGAAAGGACGTGTTTTCTATCTTCCCTTATTTCTAAAATTACTTTAATAGTTTTACAATATTAGCTGTCGGAATGCAACATATTCCTATTAACACAGTAAATGATCCAGCTGTGTTGGGAGGTGGGAAAGACGTGTTTCAAATCCTCCTTTATTTTTAAAATTAACTTTATTAGTTTTACCATATTAGCTGTCGGGATGCAACAGATTCCGATCAACACAGTAAATGCTCCAGCTGTGTTGGGAGGTGGGAAAGAACGTGTTTCCAATCCTCCCTTATTTCAAAAACTAACTTTATCAGTTTTACCATATTAGCTGTGGGAATGCAACATATGCCGATCAACACAGTAAATGCTCAAGTTTTGTTGGGAGGTTGGAGCGGACGTGTTTCCAATCCTTCCTTATTTCAAAAAGTAACTTTATTAGTTTTACCATATTATTTGTCGGAATGCAACAGATTCTGATCAACACAGTAAATGCTCCAGCTGTGTTGGGAGGTGCGAAAGAACGTGTTTCCAATCCTCCCTTATTTCAAAAACTAACTGTATCAGTTTTACCATATTAGCTGTGGGAATGCAACATATGCCGATCAACACAGTAAATGCTCAAGTTTTGTTGGGAGGTTGAAGCGGACGTGTTTCCAATCCTCCCTTATTTCAAAAACTAACTGTATCAGTTTTACCATATTAACTGTGGGAATGCAACATATGCCGATCAACACAGTAAATGCTCAAGTTTTGTTGGGAGGTTGGAGCGGACGTGTTTCCAATCCTTCCTTATTTCAAAAATTAACTTTATTAGTTTTACCATATTAGCTGTCGGAATGCAACTCCAGTTTTGTTGGGAAGTTGGAAAGGACGTGTTTCCAATCCTTCCTTATTTCAAAAATTAACTTTATTAGTTTTACCATATTAGTTGTCGGAATGCAACAGATTCCGATCAACACAGTAAATGCTCCAGCTGTGTTGGGAGGTGCGAAAGATCGTGTTTCCAATCCTCCCTTATTTCAAAAACTAACTGTATCAGTTTTACCATATTAGCTGTGGGAATGCAACATATGCCGATCAACACAGTAAATGCTCAAGTTTTGTTGGGAGGTTGAAGCGGACGTGTTTCCAATCCTTCCTTATTTCAAAAATTAACTTTTTTAGTTTTACCATATTAGCTGTCGGGATGCAACAGATTCCGATCAACACAGTAAATGCTCCTGCTGTGTTGGGAGGTGGGAAAGAACGTGTTTCCAATCCTCCCTTATTTCAAAAACTAACTGTATCAGTTTTACCATATTAGCTGTGGGAATGCAACATATGCCGATCAACACAGTAAATGCTCAAGTTTTGTTGGGAGGTTGAAGCGGACGTGTTTCCAATCCTCCCTTATTTCAAAAACTAACTGTATCAGTTTTACCATATTAGCTGTGGGAATGCAACATATGCCGATCAACACAGTAAATGCTCAAGTTTTGTTGGGAGGTTGCAGCGGACGTGTTTCCAATCCTCCCTTATTTCAAAAACTAACTGTATCAGTTTTACCATATTAGCTGTGGGAATGCAACATATGCCGATCAACACAGTAAATGCTCAAGTTTTGTTGGGAGGTTGAAGCGGACGTGTTTCCAATCCTCCCTTATTTCAAAAACTAACTGTATCAGTTTTACCATATTAGCTGTGGGAATGCAACATATGCCGATCAACACAGTAAATGCTCCAGCTGTGTTGGGAGGTGGGAAAGACGTGTTTCAAATCCTCCTTTATTTTTAAAATTAACTTTATTAGTTTTACCATATAAGCTGTCGGGATGCAACAGATTCCGATCAACACAGTAAATGCTCCAGCTGTGTTGGGAGGTGCGAAAGAACGTGTTTCCAATCCTCCCTTATTTCAAAAACTAACTGTATCAGTTTTACCATATTAGCTGTGGGAATGCAACATATGCCGATCAACACAGTAAATGCTCAAGTTTTGTTGGGAGGTTGAAGCGGACGTGTTTCCAATCCTCCCTTATTTCAAAAACTAACTGTATCAGTGTTACCATATTAGCTGTGGGAATGCAACATATGCCGATCAACACAGTAAATGCTCAAGTTTTGTTGGAGGTTGGAGCGGACGTGTTTCCAATCCTTCCTTATTTCAAAAATTAACTTTATTAGTTTTACCATATTAGCTGTCGGAATGCAACTCCAGTTTTGTTGGGAAGTTGGAAAGGACGTGTTTCCAATCCTTCCTTATTTCACAAATTAACTTTATTAGTTTTACCATATTAGTTCTCGAAATGCAACACATTCCTATCAACATAGTAAATGCTCCAGCTGTGTTGGGAGGTGGAAACGAACGTGTTTCCAATCCTCCCTTATTTCAAAAACTAACTTTATCAGTTTTACCATATTAGCTGTGGGAATGCAACATATGCGGACCAACAAAGTAAATGCTCAAGTTTTGTTGGAGGTTGGAGCGGACGTGTTTCCAATCCTTCCTTATTTCAAAAATTCACTTTATTAGTTTTACCATATTAGCTGTCGGAATGCAACTCCAGTTTTGTTGGGAAGTTAGAGAGGACGTGTTTCCAATCCTTCCTTATTTCAAAAATTAACTTTATTAGTTTTACCATATTAGTTGTCGGAATGCAACAGATTCCGATCAACGCAGTAAATGCTCCAGCTGTGTTGGGAGGTGCGAAAGAACGTGTTTCCAATCCTCCCTTAATTCAATAACAAACTGTATCAGTTTTACCATATTAGTTGTCGGAATGCAACATATTCCTATCAACACAGTAAATGATCCAGCTGTGTTGGGAGGTGGGAAAGACGTGTTTCAAATCCTCCTTTATTTTTAAAATTAACTTTATTAGTTTTACCATATAAGCTGTCGGGATGCAACAGATTCCGATCAACACAGTAAATGCTCCAGCTGTGTTGGGAGGTGCGAAAGAACGTGTTTCCAATCCTCCCTTATTTCAAAAACTAACTGTATCAGTTTTACCATATTAGCTGTGGGAATGCAACATATGCCGATCAACACAGTAAATGCTCAAGTTTTGTTGGGAGGTTGAAGCGGACGTGTTTCCAATCCTCCCTTATTTCAAAAACTAACTGTATCAGTTTTACCATATTAGCTGTGGGAATGCAACATATGCCGATCAACACAGTAAATGCTCAAGTTTTGTTGGAGGTTGGAGCGGACGTGTTTCCAATCCTTCCTTATTTCAAAAATTAACTTTATTAGTTTTACCATATTAGCTGTCGGAATGCAACTCCAGTTTTGTTGGGAAGTTGGAAAGGACGTGTTTCCAATCCTTCCTTATTTCACAAATTAACTTTATTAGTTTTACCATATTAGTTCTCGAAATGCAACACATTCCTATCAACACAGTAAATGCTCCAGCTGTGTTGGGAGGTGGAAACGAACGTGTTTCCAATCCTCCCTTATTTCAAAAACTAACTTTATCAGTTTTACCATATTAGCTGTGGGAATGCAACATATGCGGACCAACAAAGTAAATGCTCAAGTTTTGTTGGAGGTTGGAGCGGACGTGTTTCCAATCCTTCCTTATTTCAAAAATTAACTTTATTAGTTTTACCATATTAGCTCTCGGAATGCAACTCCAGTTTTGTTGGGAAGTTGGAAAGGACGTGTTTCCAATCTTTCCTTATTTCACAAATTAACTTTATTAGTTTTACCATATTAGTTCTCGAAATGCAACACATTCCTATCAACACAGTAAATGCTCCAGCTGTGTTGGGAGGTGGAAACGAACGTGTTTCCAATCCTCCCTTATTTCAAAAACTAACTTTATCAGTTTTACCATATTAGCTGTGGGAATGCAACATATGCGGACCAACAAAGTAAATGCTCAAGTTTTGTTGGAGGTTGGAGCGGACGTGTTTCCAATCCTTCCTTATTTCAAAAATTAACTTTATAAGTTTTACCATATGAGCTGTCGGAATGCAACTCCAGTTTTGTTGGGAAGTTGGAAAGGACGTGTTTTCTATCTTCCCTTATTTCTAAAATTACTTTAATAGTTTTACCATATTAGCTGTCGGAATGCAACATATTCCTATCAACACAGTAAATGATCCAGCTGTGTTGGGAGGTGGGAAAGACGTGTTTCAAATCCTCCTTTATTTTTAAAATTAACTTTATTAGTTTTACCATATTAGCTGTCGGGATGCAACAGATTCCGATCAACACAGTAAATGCTCCAGCTGTGTTGGGAGGTGGGAAAGAACGTGTTTCCAATCCTCCCTTATTTCAAAAACTAACTGTATCAGTTTTACCATATTAGCTGTGGGAATGCAACATATGCCGATCAACACAGTGAATGCTCAAGTTTTGTTGGGAGGTTGAAGCGGACGTGTTTCCAATCCTTCCTTATTTCAAAAATTAACTTTTTTAGTTTTACCATATTAGCTGTCGGGATGCAACAGATTCCGATCAACACAGTAAATGCTCCAGCTGTGTTGGGAGGTGCGAAAGAACGTGTTTCCAATCCTCCCTTATCTCAAAAACTAACTGTATAAGTTTTACCATATTAGCTGTGGGAATGCAACATATGCCGATCAACACAGTAAATGCTCAAGTTTTGTTGGGAGGTTGCAGCGGACGTGTTTCCAATCCTCCCTTATTTCAAAAACTAACTGTATCAGTTTTACCATATTAGCTGTGGGAATGCAACATATGCCGATCAACACAGTAAATGCTCAAGTATTGTTGGGAGGTTGGAGCGGACGTGTTTCCAATCCTTCCTTATTTCAAAAATCAACTTTATTAGTTTTACCATATTAGCTGTCGGAATGCAACTCCAGTTTTGTTGGGAAGTTGGAAAGGACGTGTTTCCAATCCGATCAACACAGTAAATGCTCAAGTTTTGTTGGGAGGTTGAAGCGGACGTGTTTCCAATCCTTCCTTATTTCAAAAATTAACTTTTTTAGTTTTACCATATTAGCTGTCGGGATGCAACAGATTCCGATCAACACAGTAAATGCTCCAGCTGTGTTGGGAGGTGGGAAAGAACGTGTTTCCAATCCTCCCTTATTTCAAAAACTAACTTTATCAGTTTTACCATATTAGCTGTGGGAATGCAACATATGCCGATCAACACAGTAAATACTCAAGTTTTGTTGGGAGGTTGGAGCGGACGTGTTTCCAATCCTTCCTTATTTCAAAAAGTAACTTTATTAGTTTTACCATATTATTTGTCGGAATGCAACAGATTCTGATCAACACAGTAAATGCTCCAGCTGTGTTGGGAGGTGCGAAAGAACGTGTTTCCAATCCTCCCTTATTTCAAAAACTAACTGTATCAGTTTTACCATATTAGCTGTGGGAATGCAACATATGCCGATCAACACAGTAAATGCTCAAGTTTTGTTGGGAGGTTGAAGCGGACGTGTTTCCAATCCTTCCTTATTTCAAAAATTAACTTTTTTAGTTTTACCATATTAGCTGTCGGGATGCAACAGATTCCGATCAACACAGTAAATGCTCCAGCTGTGTTGGGAGGTGCGAAAGAACGTGTTTCCAATCCTCCCTTATTTCAAAAACTAACTGTATCAGTTTTACCATATTAGCTGTGGGAATGCAACATATGCCGATCAACACAGTAAATGCTCAAGTTTTGTTGGGAGGTTGAAGCGGACGTGTTTCCAATCCTCCCTTATTTCAAAAACTAACTGTATCAGTTTTACCATATTAGCTGTGGGAATGCAACATATGCCGATCAACACAGTAAATGCTCAAGTATTGTTGGGAGGTTGGAGCGGACGTGTTTCCAATCCTTCCTTATTTCAAAAATTAACTTTATTAGTTTTACCATATTAGCTGTCGGAATGCAACAGATTCCGATCAACACAGTAAATGCTCCAGCTGTGTTGGGAGGTGCGAAAGAACGTGTTTCCAATCCTCCCTTATTTCAAAAACTAACTGTATCAGTTTTACCATATTAGTTGTCGGAATGCAACATATTCCTATCAACACAGTAAATGATCCAGCTGTGTTGGGAGGTGGGAAAGACGTGTTTCAAATCCTCCTTTATTTTTAAAATTAACTTTATTAGTTTTGCCATATTAGCTGTCGGAATGCAACTCCAGTTTTGTTGGGAAGTTGGAAAGGACGTGTTTCCAATCCTTCCTTATTTCAAAAATTAACTTTATTAGTTTTACCATATTAGTTGTCGGAATGCAACAGATTCCGATCAACACAGTAAATGCTCCAGCTGTGTTGGGAGGTGCGAAAGAACGTGTTTCCAATCCTCCCTTATTTCAAAAACTAACTGTATCAGTTTTACCATATTAGTTGTCGGAATGCAACATATTCCTATCAACACAGTAAATGATCCAGCTGTGTTGGGAGGTGGGAAAGACGTGTTTCAAATCCTCCTTTATTTTTAAAATTAACTTTATTAGTTTTACCATATTAGTTGTCGGAATGCAACAGATTCCGATCAACACAGTAAATGCTCCAGCTGTGTTGGGAGGTGGGAAACAACGTTTTTTGCCAATCCTCCCTTATTTCAGAAACTAACTGTATCAGTTTTACCATATTAGCTGCCGGAATGCACCTCCAGTTTTATTGGGAGGTGGGAAAGAACGTGTTTCCAATCCTCCCTTATTTCAAAAACTAACTGTATCAGTTTTGCGGCGGCCGTGGTGTGAAGGTAGTGTTGCCGGCCTACCACACCGAAGGTCCATGGTTCGAGCCCTGGCACAAGTAACATCAAAATTAATTTGAAAAAAGTTTTTCAAAACGGGGTCCCCCTCGGCAGTGGTTTGGCAAACTCTCCGAGTGTATTTCTGCCATGACAGGCTTCTCAGCAAAAATTCGTCTCCTTTGTAGATGCTGTTCGGAGTCGGCAAAAAAACTGTAGGTCCCACCAATTTGTAGGGAAAAATTCAAATCGGCACACCACATATTGGAAGAGAAGCTTGGCGCAAAAATCTCTTAGGAGGTTTATGATGATATACTTGTTGTATATCGCGCCATAGAGAGAGAGAGAACTGTATCAGTTTTACCATATTAGCTGTGGGAATGCAACATATGCCGATCAACACAGTAAATGCTCAAGTTTTGTTGGGAGGTTGGAGCGGACGTGTTTCCAATCCTTCCTTATTTCAAAGATTAACTTTATTAGTTTTACCATATTAGCTGTCGGAATGCAACTCCAGTTTTGTTGGGAAGTTGGAAAGGACGTGTTTTCTATCTTCCCTTATTTCTAAAATTACTTTAATAGTTTTACCATATTAGCTGTCGGAATGCAACATATTCCTATCAACACAGTAAATGATCCAGCTGTGTTGGGAGGTGGGAAAGACGTGTTTCAAATCCTCCTTTATTTTTAAAATTAACTTTATTAGTTTTACCATATTAGCTGTCGGGATGCAACAGATTCCGATCAACACAGTAAATGCTCCAGCTGTGTTGGGAGGTGGGAAAGAACGTGTTTCCAATCCTCCCTTATTTCAAAAACTAACTTTATCAGTTTTACCATATTAGCTGTGGGAATGCAACATATGCCGATCAACACAGTAAATGCTCAAGTTTTGTTGGGAGGTTGGAGCGGGCGTGTTTCCAATCCTTCCTTATTTCAAAAACTAACTGTATCAGTTTTACCATATTAGCTGTCGGAATGCAACTCCAGTTTTATTGGGAGGTGGGAAAGAACGTGTTTCCAATCCTCCTTTATTTCAAAAACTAACTGTATCAGTTTTACCATATTAGCTGTGGGATTGCAACATATGCCGATCAACACAGTAAATGCTCAAGTTTTGTTGGGAGGTTGGAGCGGACGTGTTTCCAATCCTTCCTTATTTCAAAAATTATTTTTATTAGTTTTACCATATTAGTTGTCGGAATGCAACAGATTCCGATCGACACAGTAAATGCTCCAGCTGTGTTGGGAGGTGGGAAAGAACGTGTTTCCAATCCTCCCTTATTTCAAAAACTAACTTTATCAGTTTTACCATATTAGCTGTGGGAATGCAACATATGCCGATCAACACAGTAAATGCTCAAGTTTTGTTGGGAGGTTGGAGCGGGCGTGTTTCCAATCCTTCCTTATTTCAAAAAGTAACTTTATTAGTTTTACCATATTATTTGTCGGAATGCAACAGATTCTGATCAATACAGTAAATGCACCAGCTGTGTTGGGAGGTGGGAAAGAACGTGTTTCCAATCCTCCCTTATTTCAAAAACTAACTGTATCAGTTTTACCATATTAGCTGTGGGAATGCAACATATGCCGATCAACACAGTAAATGCTCAAGTTTTGTTGGGAGGTTGGAGCGGACGTGTTTCCAATCCTTCCTTATTTCAAAAATTAACTTTATTAGTTTCACCATATTAGCTGTCGGAATGCAACTCCAGTTTTGTTGGGAAGTTGGAAAGGACGTGTTTTCTATTTTCCCTTATTTCTAAAATTACTTTGATAGTTTTACCATATTAGCTGTCGGAATGCAACATATTCCGATCAACACAGTAAATGCTCCAGCTGAGTTGGGAGGTGCGAAAGACATTTTTCAAATCCTCCCTTATTTCTAAAATTAACTTTATTAGTTTTACAATATTAGCTGTCGGAATGCAACAGATTGCGATCAACACAGTAAATGCTCCAGCTTTGTTGGGAGGTGGAAAAGAACGTGTTTCCAATCCTCCCTTATTTCAAAAACTAACTTTATCAGTTTTACCATATAGCTGTGGGAATGCAACATATGCGGACCAACAAAGTAAATGCTCAAGTTTTGTTGGAGGTTGGAGCGGACGTGTTTCCAATCCTTCCTTATTTATAAAATTAACTTTATAAGTTTTACCATATTAGCTGTCGGAATGCAACTCCAGTTTTGTTGGGAAGTTGGAAAGGACGTGTTTTCTATCTTCCCTTATTTCTAAAATTACTTTAATAGTTTTACCATATTAGCTGTCGGCATGCAACATATTCCTATCAACACAGTAAATGATCCAGCTGTGTTGGGAGGTGGGAAAGACGTGTTTCAAATCCTCCTTTATTTTTAAAATTAACTTTATTAGTTTTACCATATTAGCTGTCGGGATGCAACAGATTCCGATCAACACAGTAAATGCTCCAGCTGTGTTGGGAGGTGGGAAAGAACGTGTTTTCAATCCTTTCTTATTTCAAAAACTAACTGTATCAGTTTTACCATATTAGCTGTGGGAATGCAACATATGCCGATCAACACAGTAAATGCTCAAGTTTTGTTGGGAGGTTGGAGCGGACGTGTTTCCAATCCTTCCTTATTTCAAAAATTAACTTTATTAGTTTTACCATATTAGCTGCCGGAATGCAACTCCAGTTTTGTTGGGAAGTTGGAAAAGACGTGTTTCCAATCCTTCCTTATTTCAAAAATTAACTTGATTAGTTTTACCATATTAGTTCTCGAAATGCAACAGATTCCGATCAACACAGTAAATGCTCCAGCTGTGTTGGGAGGTGGGAAAGAACGTGTTTCCAATCCTCCCTTATTTCAAAAACTAACTGTATCAGTTTTACCATATTAGATGTGGGAATGCAACATATGCCGATCAACACAGTAAATGCTCAAGTTTTGTTGGGAGGTTGGAGCGGACGTGTTTCCAATCCTTCCTTATTTCAAAAATTAACTTTATTAGTTTTACCATATTAGTTGTCGGAATGCAACAGATTCAGATCAACACAGTAAATGCTCCAGCTGTGTTGGGAGGTGGGAAACAACGTGTTTCCAATCCTCCCTTATTTCAAAAACTAACTGTATCAGTTTTACCATATTAGCTGTTGGAATGAAACAGATTCCGATCAACACAGTGAATACTCCAGTTTTGTTGGGAGGTGAGAAAGGACGTGTTTCCAATCCTTCCTTATTTCAAAAATTAACTTTATTAGTTTTACCATATTAGCTGTCGGAATGCAACAGATTCCGATCAACACAGTAAATGCTCCAGCTGTGTTGGGAGGTGGGAAGAACGTGTTTGCAATCCGCCCTTATTTCAAAAACTAACTGTATCAGTTTTACCATATTAGCTGTGGGAATGCAACATGTGCCGATCAACACAGTAAATGCTCAAGTTTTGTTGGGAGGTTGGAGCGGACGTGTTTCCAATCCTCCCTTATTTCAAAAACTAACTTTATCAGTTTTACCATATTTGCTGTTGGAATGCAACAGATTCCAATCAACACAGTGAATACTCCAGTTTTGTTGGGAGGTGACAAAGGACGTGTTTCAAATCGTCCCTTCTTTCAAAAATTAACTTTATTAGTTGTCGGAATGCAACAGATTCCGATCAACACAGTAAGTGCTCCAGCTGTGTTGGGTATAGTGTAACCATATTTCACATATGCATATACATGTATTTTATACAATAAAAAAAAAGAAATCTAATTTAATTTATAAAGAAAAATAATTGTGCCCGTATATTTTCTAAGTTTTTTCTGAATGAAAATTTTTGAAGTAACAAATTTTAAAATTGAAAAATAAAAGTTACAAATTTGATTTCAAACAAAAATACAAAGTAAAGTTATATGAAACTTAAATATTAATACAATTAAATTAGTATTTTAAATAAGAACTAACAACCCTACAATACTCCCCCTTCCAGAGATTTTTTGTTAAATATGTAAATGTAACTTTCTTTTTGGTATTTGTTTCAGGAAAATGTGTTAAATCAACCATAGCTGGTTTTAAACGATCAATAGGAATATTTTTAACTTCATTGTTTATTTCTATTCTAAAATTTTTAATATCTTTTTCAATAACTCTGTACGGTCCCTCGTAGGGATGTTGTAAGGAATGTTTGTTAACAAAACGCACGAAAACATATTTACAATTTTGTAAGTCTTTTCGAACGAAAATACCGGTAGAATTTTGATGATGATTAATATGTGACCTAAAATTTCTAAAATGCTCGCGCAATCCACTTAACACATCCGATGAAGTTGTTGTTTCATTAGTTTGAACAACAAGTTCACCAGGTAAACGTAAATTTTGACCATACACCATTTCAGCAGGCGTAGCCGAAATATCTTCTTTAAATGTTGATCGCAAACCAAGAAGTGTTATCGGTAACTCTTCACACCAATTTCTGGGTTCATTCCTAGCCATAATTGAAGACTTTAGTTGCCTATGGAAACGTTCTACCATTCCATTAGCTTGAGGATGATAAGGTGATGTTGTTATGTGGTGACTGCCAAGAAATTTAGTTAATTCCGAAAATAGATTTGAGGTGAATTGGGCTCCCTGATCCGTAGTAATTTCTAATGGAATTCCGAATCGTGAAATGTATTCACTAAAAAATTTTCTTGCAATAGTTGCCGCAGATATATCTCTTAGCGCAAATGCCTCTGGCCAGCGCGTAAATCTATCAACTATAGTAAAAATATAACGATGTCCTCTTGAAACAGGTAAAGGGCCTACAATGTCCAAATGAATGTGCTCGAATCTACTCTCAGGTATTGCAATTTTAAAAACTGGTGATTTGGTATGACGGTAAACTTTCGACTTCTGACAACTTATACATTCTTTTGACCAGATATTAATTTGCTTGTTCATATTTGGCCAATAATATTTTTTAACTATTAATCTACGATTAGCCTTAGTACCTGGATGTGCGATTCCATGCAGAGTATCAAAAATGGTTTTCCTTAAACTGCTTGGAACGAATGGTCTAGGATTTTCACCCGATAATTCGCACCAAATATTAAAATTTAGTAGAGAAATTTGTATTAATTTTAGGTTATGAAAATTTTGGCTAGTTATTGTCTCATTCAGTTCATTATCTTTTTGTTGCTCCTTTTGCAATATTTTGAAATTTATATGGAAATTTTTAATTGCATCTACCTCGAAAGCTCGTGACAATGTATCAGCTACTATAGTATAGGTTGTTAGCTCTTATTTAAAATACTAATTTAATTGTATTAATATTTAAGTTTCATATAACTTTACTTTGTATTTTTGTTTGAAATCAAATTTGTAACTTTTATTTTTCAATTTTAAAATTTGTTACTTCAAAAATTTTCATTCAGAAAAAACTTATAAAATATACGGGCACAATTATTTTTCTTTATAAATTAAATTAGATTTCTTTTTTTTTTATTGTATAAAATACATGTATATGCATATGTGAAGTATGGTTCACCATATTGGCGATCCTGCGAACCTCGTTCTTTCAAATCACAGTACAGATGACAAAGAGATCCTGAGTACAACTGGAAGTGTTTTGCACCAGAAAACAACAACATTCTTTCGTGCAACCACACATTAATACAACAAACAGTCAAACCCCCTACAACTCATAAAAAATCTATCGTTGAAAGACCCTACTCAGTTCAAGTAGCAATATATGCAGTTATTACAACAATCAGCAGTCTAACCTATATCAAGTTATCTACAAGCAATTTTCTTTACCTTCAATTACTATTTAAACGTATTATTATTGGAATACTAATGACGGTCCTATGCAAACTGGACAATCGATGAGTGATTTACCAACTACAACACAATACCTGTCGGCGGCTCGAGGTACTGCATCAACAAACACAACAGAAATAAGTTCAACGTCAAACGTAAAGTTCAAACTCAATTGCAGTATATGTGTGAACCTCAACTTCAATCACAGTCTTAACTTTTATCAGCACAGAGTTAGTCTTTTCAGCTTTTAACTACATTTTTTTTAAACCATTTGATTAGCTCAGAGTTTGACTCTACTAAATTTATCGTTTTACTGGGGAGGGGAGTAATTGTAGGGTTATTTATTTATGTACTTTGGTATTATAACCACTTTGTATTTCTATAAAAATTTTAAATATTTGTTTTACATTTTTCATTTGACAATTTTTGTCGATCCAATTTTTCTTTTCCTTCTGTAAACATATTTTTGTTTAATAAAAAAAAAATTAAATTTTTAAATAATAGTTAACTACTTAAATATATAAACCATATTGGGAGGTGCGAAAGAACGTGTTTCCAATCCTCCCTTATTTAAAAAACTAACTGTATCAGTTTTACCATATTTGCTGTGGGAATGCAACATATGCCGATCAACACAGTAAATGCTCAGGTTTTGTTGGGAGGTTGGAGCGGACGTGTTTCCAATCCTTCCTTATTTCAAAAATTAACTTTATTAGTTTCACCATATTAGCTGTCGGAATGCAACTCCAGTTTTGTTGGGAAGTTGGAAAGGACGTGTTTTCTATCTTCCCTTATTTCTAAAATTACTTTAATAGTTTTACCATATTAGCTGTCGGAATGCAACATATTCCGATCAACACAGTAAATGCTACAGCTGTGTTGGGAGGTGGAAAAGAACGTGTTTCCAATCCTCCCTTATTTCAAAAACTAACTTTATCAGTTTAACCATATTAGCTGTGGGAATGCAACATATGCGGACCAACACAGTAAATGCTCAAGTTTTGTTGGGAGGTTGGAGCGGACGTGTTTCCAATCCTTCCTTATTTCAAAGATTAACTTTATTAGTTTTACCATATTAGCTGTCGGAATGCAACTCCAGTTTTGTTGGGAAGTTGGAAAGGACGTGTTTTCTATCTTCCCTTATTTCTAAAATTACTTTAATAGTTTTACCATATTAGCTGTCGGAATGCAACATATTCCTATCAACACAGTAAATGATCCAGCTGTGTTGGGAGGTGGGAAAGACGTGTTTCAAATCCTCCTTTATTTTTAAAATTAACTTTATTAGTTTTACCATATTAGCTGTCGGGATGCAACAGATTCCGATCAACACAGTAAATGCTCCAGCTGTGTTGGGAGGTGGGAAAGAACGTGTTTCCAATCCTCCCTTATTTCAAAAACTAACTTTATCAGTTTTACCATATTAGCTGTGGGAATGCAACATATGCCGATCAACACAGTAAATGCTCAAGTTTTGTTGGGAGGTTGGAGCGGGCGTGTTTCCAATCCTTCCTTATTTCAAAAACTAACTGTATCAGTTTTACCATATTAGCTGTCGGAATGCAACTCCAGTTTTATTGGGAGGTGGGAAAGAACGTGTTTCCAATCCTCCTTTATTTCAAAAACTAACTGTATCAGTTTTACCATATTAGCTGTGGGATTGCAACATATGCCGATCAACACAGTAAATGCTCAAGTTTTGTTGGGAGGTTGGAGCGGACGTGTTTCCAATCCTTCCTTATTTCAAAAATTATTTTTATTAGTTTTACCATATTAGTTGTCGGAATGCAACAGATTCCGATCGACACAGTAAATGCTCCAGCTGTGTTGGGAGGTGGGAAAGAACGTGTTTCCAATCCTCCCTTATTTCAAAAACTAACTTTATCAGTTTTACCATATTAGCTGTGGGAATGCAACATATGCCGATCAACACAGTAAATGCTCAAGTTTTGTTGGGAGGTTGGAGCGGGCGTGTTTCCAATCCTTCCTTATTTCAAAAAGTAACTTTATTAGTTTTACCATATTATTTGTCGGAATGCAACAGATTCTGATCAATACAGTAAATGCACCAGCTGTGTTGGGAGGTGGGAAAGAACGTGTTTCCAATCCTCCCTTATTTCAAAAACTAACTGTATCAGTTTTACCATATTAGCTGTGGGAATGCAACATATGCCGATCAACACAGTAAATGCTCAAGTTTTGTTGGGAGGTTGGAGCGGACGTGTTTCCAATCCTTCCTTATTTCAAAAATTAACTTTATTAGTTTCACCATATTAGCTGTCGGAATGCAACTCCAGTTTTGTTGGGAAGTTGGAAAGGACGTGTTTTCTATTTTCCCTTATTTCTAAAATTACTTTGATAGTTTTACCATATTAGCTGTCGGAATGCAACATATTCCGATCAACACAGTAAATGCTCCAGCTGAGTTGGGAGGTGCGAAAGACATTTTTCAAATCCTCCCTTATTTCTAAAATTAACTTTATTAGTTTTACAATATTAGCTGTCGGAATGCAACAGATTGCGATCAACACAGTAAATGCTCCAGCTTTGTTGGGAGGTGGAAAAGAACGTGTTTCCAATCCTCCCTTATTTCAAAAACTAACTTTATCAGTTTTACCATATAGCTGTGGGAATGCAACATATGCGGACCAACAAAGTAAATGCTCAAGTTTTGTTGGAGGTTGGAGCGGACGTGTTTCCAATCCTTCCTTATTTATAAAATTAACTTTATAAGTTTTACCATATTAGCTGTCGGAATGCAACTCCAGTTTTGTTGGGAAGTTGGAAAGGACGTGTTTTCTATCTTCCCTTATTTCTAAAATTACTTTAATAGTTTTACCATATTAGCTGTCGGCATGCAACATATTCCTATCAACACAGTAAATGATCCAGCTGTGTTGGGAGGTGGGAAAGACGTGTTTCAAATCCTCCTTTATTTTTAAAATTAACTTTATTAGTTTTACCATATTAGCTGTCGGGATGCAACAGATTCCGATCAACACAGTAAATGCTCCAGCTGTGTTGGGAGGTGGGAAAGAACGTGTTTTCAATCCTTTCTTATTTCAAAAACTAACTGTATCAGTTTTACCATATTAGCTGTGGGAATGCAACATATGCCGATCAACACAGTAAATGCTCAAGTTTTGTTGGGAGGTTGGAGCGGACGTGTTTCCAATCCTTCCTTATTTCAAAAATTAACTTTATTAGTTTTACCATATTAGCTGCCGGAATGCAACTCCAGTTTTGTTGGGAAGTTGGAAAAGACGTGTTTCCAATCCTTCCTTATTTCAAAAATTAACTTGATTAGTTTTACCATATTAGTTCTCGAAATGCAACAGATTCCGATCAACACAGTAAATGCTCCAGCTGTGTTGGGAGGTGGGAAAGAACGTGTTTCCAATCCTCCCTTATTTCAAAAACTAACTGTATCAGTTTTACCATATTAGATGTGGGAATGCAACATATGCCGATCAACACAGTAAATGCTCAAGTTTTGTTGGGAGGTTGGAGCGGACGTGTTTCCAATCCTTCCTTATTTCAAAAATTAACTTTATTAGTTTTACCATATTAGTTGTCGGAATGCAACAGATTCAGATCAACACAGTAAATGCTCCAGCTGTGTTGGGAGGTGGGAAACAACGTGTTTCCAATCCTCCCTTATTTCAAAAACTAACTGTATCAGTTTTACCATATTAGCTGTTGGAATGAAACAGATTCCGATCAACACAGTGAATACTCCAGTTTTGTTGGGAGGTGAGAAAGGACGTGTTTCCAATCCTTCCTTATTTCAAAAATTAACTTTATTAGTTTTACCATATTAGCTGTCGGAATGCAACAGATTCCGATCAACACAGTAAATGCTCCAGCTGTGTTGGGAGGTGGGAAGAACGTGTTTGCAATCCGCCCTTATTTCAAAAACTAACTGTATCAGTTTTACCATATTAGCTGTGGGAATGCAACATGTGCCGATCAACACAGTAAATGCTCAAGTTTTGTTGGGAGGTTGGAGCGGACGTGTTTCCAATCCTCCCTTATTTCAAAAACTAACTTTATCAGTTTTACCATATTTGCTGTTGGAATGCAACAGATTCCAATCAACACAGTGAATACTCCAGTTTTGTTGGGAGGTGACAAAGGACGTGTTTCAAATCGTCCCTTCTTTCAAAAATTAACTTTATTAGTTGTCGGAATGCAACAGATTCCGATCAACACAGTAAGTGCTCCAGCTGTGTTGGGTATAGTGTAACCATATTTCACATATGCATATACATGTATTTTATACAATAAAAAAAAAGAAATCTAATTTAATTTATAAAGAAAAATAATTGTGCCCGTATATTTTATAAGTTTTTTCTGAATGAAAATTTTTGAAGTAACAAATTTTAAAATTGAAAAATAAAAGTTACAAATTTGATTTCAAACAAAAATACAAAGTAAAGTTATATGAAACTTAAATATTAATACAATTAAATTAGTATTTTAAATAAGAACTAACAACCCTACAATACTCCCCCTTCCAGAGATTTTTTGTTAAATATGTAAATGTAACTTTCTTTTTGGTATTTGTTTCAGGAAAATGTGTTAAATCAACCATAGCTGGTTTTAAACGATCAATAGGAATATTTTTAACTTCATTGTTTATTTCTATTCTAAAATTTTTAATATCTTTTTCAATAACTCTGTACGGTCCCTCGTAGGGATGTTGTAAGGAATGTTTGTTAACAAAACGCACGAAAACATATTTACAATTTTGTAAGTCTTTTCGAACGAAAATACCGGTAGAATTTTGATGATGATTAATATGTGACCTAAAATTTCTAAAATGCTCGCGCAATCCACTTAACACATCCGATGAAGTTGTTGTTTCATTAGTTTGAACAACAAGTTCACCAGGTAAACGTAAATTTTGACCATACACCATTTCAGCAGGCGTAGCCGAAATATCTTCTTTAAATGTTGATCGCAAACCAAGAAGTGTTATCGGTAACTCTTCACACCAATTTCTGGGTTCATTCCTAGCCATAATTGAAGACTTTAGTTGCCTATGGAAACGTTCTACCATTCCATTAGCTTGAGGATGATAAGGTGATGTTGTTATGTGGTGACTGCCAAGAAATTTAGTTAATTCCGAAAATAGATTTGAGGTGAATTGGGCTCCCTGATCCGTAGTAATTTCTAATGGAATTCCGAATCGTGAAATGTATTCACTAAAAAATTTTCTTGCAATAGTTGCCGCAGATATATCTCTTAGCGCAAATGCCTCTGGCCAGCGCGTAAATCTATCAACTATAGTAAAAATATAACGATGTCCTCTTGAAACAGGTAAAGGGCCTACAATGTCCAAATGAATGTGCTCGAATCTACTCTCAGGTATTGCAATTTTAAAAACTGGTGATTTGGTATGACGGTAAACTTTCGACTTCTGACAACTTATACATTCTTTTGACCAGATATTAATTTGCTTGTTCATATTTGGCCAATAATATTTTTTAACTATTAATCTACGATTAGCCTTAGTACCTGGATGTGCGATTCCATGCAGAGTATCAAAAATGGTTTTCCTTAAACTGCTTGGAACGAATGGTCTAGGATTTTCACCCGATAATTCGCACCAAATATTAAAATTTAGTAGAGAAATTTGTATTAATTTTAGGTTATGAAAATTTTGGCTAGTTATTGTCTCATTCAGTTCATTATCTTTTTGTTGCTCCTTTTGCAATATTTTGAAATTTATATGGAAATTTTTAATTGCATCTACCTCGAAAGCTCGTGACAATGTATCAGCTACTATAGTATAGGTTGTTAGCTCTTATTTAAAATACTAATTTAATTGTATTAATATTTAAGTTTCATATAACTTTACTTTGTATTTTTGTTTGAAATCAAATTTGTAACTTTTATTTTTCAATTTTAAAATTTGTTACTTCAAAAATTTTCATTCAGAAAAAACTTATAAAATATACGGGCACAATTATTTTTCTTTATAAATTAAATTAGATTTCTTTTTTTTTATTGTATAAAATACATGTATATGCATATGTGAAGTATGGTTCACCATATTGGCGATCCTGCGAACCTCGTTCTTTCAAATCACAGTACAGATGACAAAGAGATCCTGAGTACAACTGGAAGTGTTTTGCACCAGAAAACAACAACATTCTTTCGTGCAACCACACATTAATACAACAAACAGTCAAACCCCCTACAACTCATAAAAAATCTATCGTTGAAAGACCCTACTCAGTTCAAGTAGCAATATATGCAGTTATTACAACAATCAGCAGTCTAACCTATATCAAGTTATCTACAAGCAATTTTCTTTACCTTCAATTACTATTTAAACGTATTATTATTGGAATACTAATGACGGTCCTATGCAAACTGGACAATCGATGAGTGATTTACCAACTACAACACAATACCTGTCGGCGGCTCGAGGTACTGCATCAACAAACACAACAGAAATAAGTTCAACGTCAAACGTAAAGTTCAAACTCAATTGCAGTATATGTGTGAACCTCAACTTCAATCACAGTCTTAACTTTTATCAGCACAGAGTTAGTCTTTTCAGCTTTTAACTACATTTTTTTTAAACCATTTGATTAGCTCAGAGTTTGACTCTACTAAATTTATCGTTTTACTGGGGAGGGGAGTAATTGTAGGGTTATTTGTTTATGTACTTTGGTATTATAACCACTTTGTATTTCTATAAAAATTTTAAATATTTGTTTTACATTTTTCATTTGACAATTTTTGTCGATCCAATTTTTCTTTTCCTTCTGTAAACATATTTTTGTTTAATAAAAAAAAAATTAAATTTTTAAATAATAGTTAACTACTTAAATATATAAACCATATTGGGAGGTGCGAAAGAACGTGTTTCCAATCCTCCCTTATTTAAAAAACTAACTGTATCAGTTTTACCATATTTGCTGTGGGAATGCAACATATGCCGATCAACACAGTAAATGCTCAGGTTTTGTTGGGAGGTTGGAGCGGACGTGTTTCCAATCCTTCCTTATTTCAAAAATTAACTTTATTAGTTTCACCATATTAGCTGTCGGAATGCAACTCCAGTTTTGTTGGGAAGTTGGAAAGGACGTGTTTTCTATCTTCCCTTATTTCTAAAATTACTTTAATAGTTTTACCATATTAGCTGTCGGAATGCAACATATTCCGATCAACACAGTAAATGCTACAGCTGTGTTGGGAGGTGGAAAAGAACGTGTTTCCAATCCTCCCTTATTTCAAAAACTAACTTTATCAGTTTTACCATATTAGCTGTGGGAATGCAACATATGCGGACCAACACAGTAAATGCTCAAGTTTTGTTGGAGGTTGGAGCGGACGTGTTTCCAATCCTTCCTTATTTCAAAAATTTACTTTATTAGTTTTACCATATTAGCTGTCGGAATGCAACTCCAGTTTTGTTGGGAAGTTGGAAAGGACGTGTTTTCCATCTTCCCTTATTTCTAAAATTACTTTAATAGTTTTACCATATTAGCTGTCGGAATGCAACATATTCCGATCAACACAGTAAATGATCCAGCTGTGTTGGGAGGTGGGAAAACGTGTTTCAAATCCTCCTTTATTTTTAAAATTAACTTTATTAGTTTTACCATATTAGCTGTCGGGATGCAACAGATTCCGATCAACACAGTAAATGCTCAAGCTGTGTTGGGAGGTGGGAAAGAACGTGTTTCCAATCCTCCCTTATTTCAAAAACTAACTGTATCAGTTTTACCATATTAGCTGTGGGAATGCAACATATGCCGATCAACACAGTAAATGCTCAAGTTTTGTTGGGAGGTTGGAGCGGACGTGTTTCCAATCCTTCCTTATTTCAAAAATTTACTTTATTAGTTTTACCATATTAGCTGTCGGAATGCAACTCCAGTTTTGTTGGGAAGTTGGAAAGGACGTGTTTTCTATCTTCCCTTATTTCTAAAATTACCTTAATAGTTTTACCATATTAGCTGTCGGAATGCAACATATTCGGATCAACACAGTAAATGATCCAGCTGTGTTGGACGTGTTTCAAATCCTCCTTTATTTTTAAAATTAACTTTATTAGTTTTACCATATTAGCTGTCGGGATGCAACAGATTCCGATCAACACAGTAAATGCTCAAGCTGTGTTGGGAGGTGGGAAAGAACGTGTTTCCAATCCTCCCTTATTTCAAAAACTAACTGTATCAGTTTTACCATATTAGCTGTGGCAATGCAACATATGCCGATCAACACAGTAAATGCTCAAGTTTTGTTGGGAGGTTGGAGCGGACGTGTTTCCAATCCTTCCTTATTTCAAAAATTTACTTTATTAGTTTTACCATATTAGCTGTCGGAATGCAACTCCAGTTTTGTTGGGAAGTTGGAAAGGACGTGTTTTCTATCTTCCCTTATTTCTAAAATTACCTTAATAGTTTTACCATATTAGCTGTCGGAATGCAAGAGATTCCAATCAACACAGTGAATACTCCAGTTTCGTTGGGAGGTGGGAAAGACGTGTTTCAAATCCTCCCTTATTTTAAAAATTAACTTTATTAGTTTTACCATATTAGCTGTCGGAATGCAACAGATTCCGATCAACACAGTAAATGCTCCAGCTGTGTTGGGAGGTGGGAAAGAACGTGTTTCCAATCCTCCCTTATTTCAAAAACTAACTTTATCAGTTTTACCATATTTGCTGTGGGAATGCAACATATGCCGATCAACACAGTAAATGCTCAGGTTTTGTTGGGAGGTTGGAGCGGACGTGTTTCCAATCCTTCCTTATTTCAAAAATTAACTTTATTAGTTTCACCATATTAGCTGTCGGAATGCAACTCCAGTTTTGTTGGGAAGTTGGAAAGGACGTGTTTTCTATCTTCCCTTATTTCTAAAATTACTTTAATAGTTTTACCATATTAGCTGTCGGAATGCAACATATTCCGATCAACACAGTAAATGCTACAGCTGTGTTGGGAGGTGGAAAAGAACGTGTTTCCAATCCTCTCTTATTTCAAAAACTAACTTTATCAGTTTTACCATATTAGCTGTGGGAATGCAACATATGCGGACCAACACAGTAAATGCTCAAGTTTTGTTGGAGGTTGGAGCGGACGTGTTTCCAATCCTTCCTTATTTCAAAAATTTACTTTATTAGTTTTACCATATTAGCTGTCGGAATGCAACTCCAGTTTTGTTGGGAAGTTGGAAAGGACGTGTTTTCTATCTTCCCTTATTTCTAAAATTACTTTAATAGTTTTACCATATTAGCTGTCGGAATGCAACATATTCCGATCAACACAGTAAATAATCCAGCTGTGTTGGGAGGTGGGAAAACGTGTTTCAAATCCTCCTTTATTTTTAAAATTAACTTTATTAGTTTTACCATATTAGCTGTCGGGATGCAACAGATTCCGATCAACACAGTAAATGCTCAAGCTGTGTTGGGAGGTGGGAAAGAACGTGTTTCCAATCCTCCCTTATTTCAGAAACTAACTGTGTCAGTTTTACCATATTAGCTGTGGGAATGCAACATATGCCGATCAACACAGTAAATGCTCAAGTTTTGTTGGGAGGTTGGAGCGGACGTGTTTCCAATCCTTCCTTATTTCAAAAATTAACTTTATTAGTTTTACCATATTAGTTGTCGGAATGCAACAGATTCCGATCAACACAGTAAATGCTCCAGCTGTGTTGGGAGGTGGGAAGGAACGTGTTTCCAATCCTCCCTTATTTCAAAAACTAACTGTATCAGTTTTACCATATTAGCTGTGGGAATGCAACATATGCCGATCAACACAGTAAATGCTCAAGTTTTGTTGGGAGGTTGGAGCGGACGTGTTTCCAATCCTTCCTTATTTCAAAAATTAACTTTATTAGTTTTACCATATTAGTTGTCGGAATGCAACAGATTCCGATCAACACAGTAAATGCTCCAGCTGTGTTGGGAGGTGGGAAAGAACGTGTTTCCAATCCTCCCTTATTTCAAAAACTAACTGTATCAGTTTTACCATATTAGCTGTGGGAATGCAACATATGCCGATCAACACAGTAAATGCTCAAGTTTTGTTGGGAGGTTGGAGCGGACGTGTTTCCAATCCTTCCTTATTTCAAAAATTAACTTTATTAGTTTTACCATATTAGTTGTCGGAATGCAACAGATTCCGATCAACACAGTAAATGCTCCAGCTGTGTTGGGAGGTGGGAAACAACGTTTTTTGCCAATCCTCCCTTATTTCAAAAACTAACTGTATCAGTTTTACCACATTAGCTGTGGGAATGCAACATATGCCGATCAACACAGTAAATGCTCCAGCTGTGTTTGGAAGTGGGAAAGACGTGTTTCAAATCCTCCCTTATTTTTAAAATTAGCTTTATTAGTTTTACCATATTAGCTGTCGGAATGCAACTCCAGTTTTGTTGGGAAGTTGGAAAGGACGTGTTTCCAAACCTCCCTTATTTCAAAAACTAACTTTATCAGTTTTACCATATTAGCTGTTGGAATGCAACAGATTCCGACCAACACAGTGAATACTCCAGTTTTGTTGGGAGGTGGGAAAGGCCGTGTTTCAAATCGTCCCTTATTTCAAAAATTAACTTTATCAGTTTTACCATATTAGCTGTTGGAATGCAACAGATTCCGATCAACACAGTGAATGCTCCAGCTGTGTTGGGAGGTGGGAAAGAACGTGTTTCCAATCCTCCCTTATTTCAAAAACTAACTGTATCAGTTTTACCATATTAGCTGTGGGAATGCAACATATGCCGATAAACACAGTAAATGCTCAGGTTTTGTTGGGAGGTTGGAGCGGACGTGTTTCCAATCCTTCCTTATTTCAAAAATTAACTTTATTAGTTTCACCATATTAGCTGTCGGAATGCAACATATGCCGATCAACACAGTAAATGCTCAGGTTTTGTTGGGAAGTTGGAAAGGACGTGTTTTCTATCTTTCCTTATTTCTAAAATTACTTTAATAGTTTTACCATATTAGCTGTCGGAATGCAACTCCAGTTTTGTTGGGAAGTTGGAAAGGACGTGTTTCCAAACCTCCCTTATTTCAAAAACTAACTTTATCAGTTTTACCATATTAGCTGTTGGAATGCAACAGATTCCGACCAACACAGTGAATACTCCAGTTTTGTTGGGAGGTGGGAAAGGCCGTGTTTCAAATCGTCCCTTATTTCAAAAATTAACTTTATCAGTTTTACCATATTAGCTGTTGGAATGCAACAGATTCCGATCAACACAGTGAATGCTCCAGCTGTGTTGGGAGGTGGGAAAGAACGTGTTTCCAATCCTCCCTTATTTCAAAAACTAACTGTATCAGTTTTACCATATTAGCTGTGGGAATGCAACATATGCCGATAAACACAGTAAATGCTCAGGTTTTGTTGGGAGGTTGGAGCGGACGTGTTTCCAATCCTTCCTTATTTCAAAAATTAACTTTATTAGTTTCACCATATTAGCTGTCGGAATGCAACATATGCCGATCAACACAGTAAATGCTCAGGTTTTGTTGGGAAGTTGGAAAGGACGTGTTTTCTATCTTCCCTTATTTCTAAAATTACTTTAATAGTTTTACCATATTAGCTGTCGGAATGCAACATATTCCAAACAACACAGTAAATGCTACGGCTGTGTTGGGAGGTGGAAAAGAACGTGTTTCCAATCCTCCCTTATTTCAAAAACTAACTTTATCAGTTTTACCATATTAGCTGTGAGAATGCAACATATGCAGATCAACACAGTAAATGCTCAGGTTTTGTTGGAGGTTGGAGCGGACGTGTTTCCAATCCTTCCTTATTTCAAAAATTAACTTTATAAGTTTTACCATATTAGCTGTCGGAATGCAACTCCAGTTTTGTTGGGAAGTTGGAAAGGACGTGTTTTCTATCTTACCTTATTTCTAAAATCCTCCCTGTTTCCAATCCTCCCTTATTTCAAAAACTAACTGTATCAGTTTTACCATATTAGCTGTGGGAATGCAACATATGCCGATCAACACAGTAAATGCTCAAGTTTTGTTGGGAGGTTGGAGCGGACGTGTTTCCAATCCTTCCTTGTTTCAAACATTTACTTTATTAGTTTTACCATATTAGCTGTCGGAATGCAACTCCAGTTTTGTTGGGAAGTTGGAAAGGACGTGTTTTCTATCTTCCCTTATTTCTAAAATTACCTTAATAGTTTTACCATATTAGCTGTCGGAATGCAACATATTCGGATCAACACAGTAAATGATCAAGTTTTGTTGGGAGGTTATAGCGGACGTGTTTTCGATCCTCCCTTATTTTTAAAATTAACTTTATTAGTTTTACCATATTAGCTGTCGGAATGCAACAGATTCCGATCAACACAGTAAATGCTCCAGCTGTGTTGGGAGGTGGGAAAGAACGTGTTTCCAATCCTCCCTTATTTCAAAAACTAACTGTGTCAGTTTTACCATATTAGCTGTGGGAATGCAACATATGCCGATCAACACAGTAAATGCTCAAGTTTTTTTGGGAGGTTGGAGCGGACGTGTTTCCAATCCTTCCTTATTTCAAAAATTAACTTTATTAGTTTTACCATATTAGTTCTCGATATGCAACAGATTCCGATCAACACAGTAAATGCTCCAGCTGTGTTGGGAGGTGGGAAAGAACGTGTTTCCAATCCTCCCTTATTTCAAAAACTAACTGTATCAGTTTTACCATATTAGCTGTGGGAATGCAACATATGCCGATCAACACAGTAAATGCTCAAGTTTTGTTGGGAGGTTGGAGCGGACGTGTTTCCAATCCTTCCTTATTTCAAAAATTAACTTCATTAGTTTTACCATATTAGTTGTCGGAATGCAACAGACTCCGATCAACACAGAAAATGCTCCAGCTGTGTTTGGAAGTGGGAAAGACGTGTTTCAAATCCTCCCTTATTTTTAAAATTAACTTTATTAGTTTTACCATATTAGCTGTCGGAATGCAACAGATTCCGATCAACACAGTAAATGCTCCATCTGTGCTCGGAGGTGGGAAAGAACGTGTTTCCAATCCTCCCTTATTTCAAAAACTAACTGTTTTACCATATTAGCTGTGGGAATGCAAAATGTGCCGATCAACACAGTAAATGCTCAAGTTTTGTTGGGAGGTTGGAGCGGACGTGTTTCCAATCCTCCCTTATTTCAAAAACTAACTTTATCAGTTTTACCATATTTGCTGTTTCTAATGCAACAGATTCCAATCAACACAGTGAATACTCCAGTTTTGTTGGGAGGTGGGAAAGACGTGTTTCAAATCCTCCCTTATTTTAAAAATTAACTTTATTAGTTTTACCATATTAGCTGTCGAATTGCAACAGATTCCGATCAACACAGTAAATGCTCCAGGTGTGTTGGGAGGTGGGAAAGAACGTGTTTCCAATCCTCCCTTATTTCAAAAACTAACTGTATCAGTTTTACCATATTAGCTGTGGGAATGCAACATATGCCGATCAACACAGTAAATGCTCGAATTTTGTTGGGAGGTTGGAGCGGACGTGTTTCCAACCCTTCCTTATTTCAAAAATTAACTTTATTAGTTTTACCATATTACCTGTCGAAATGCAACTCCAGTTTTATTGGGAGGTGGGAAAGGCCGTGTTTCCAATCCTTCCTTATTTCAAAAATGAGCTTTATTAGTTTTACCATATTAGCTGTCGGAATGCAACATATTCCTATCAACACAGTAAATGATCCAGCTGTGTTGGGAGGTGGGAAAGACGTGTTTCAAATCCTCCTTTATTTTTAAAATTATCTTTATTAGTTTTACCATATTAGCTGTCGGGATGCAACAGATTCCGATCAACACAGTATATGCTCCAGCTGTGTTGGGAGGTGGGAAAGAACGTGTTTCCAATCCTCCCTTATTTCAAAAACTAACTGTATCAGTTTTACCATGTTAGCTGTGGAAATGCAACATATGCCGATCAACACAGTAAATGCTCAAGTTTTGTTGGGAGGTTGGAGCGGACGTGTTTCCAATCCTTCCTTATTTCAAATATTAACTTTATTAGTTTTACCATATTAGCTGTCGGAATGCAACTCCAGTTTTGTTGGGAAGTTGGAAAGGACGTGTTTTCTATCTTCCCTTATTTCTAAAATTACCTTAATAGTTTTACCATATTAGCTGTCGGAATGCAACATATTCCGATCAACACAGTAAATGCTCCAGCTGAGTTGGGAGGTGGGAAAGAACGTGTTTCCAATCCTCCCTTATTTCAAAAACTAACTGTGTCAGTTTTACCATATTAGCTGTGGGAATGCAACATATGCCGATCAACACAGTAAATGCTCAAGTTTTGTTGGGAGGTTGGAGCGGACGTGTTTCCAATCCTTCCTTATTTCAAAAATTAACTTTATTAGTTTTACCATATTAGTTCTCGAAATGCAACAGATTCCGATCAACACAGTAAATGCTCCAGCTGTGTTGGGAGGTGGGAAAGACGTGTTGCAAGTCCTCCTTTAGTTTTAAAATTAACTTTATTAGTTTTACCATATTAGCAGTCGGGATGCAACAGATTCCGATCAACACAGTAAATGCTCCAGCTGTGTTGGGAGGTGGGAAAGAACGTGTTTCCAATCCTCCCTTATTTCAAAAACTAACTGTGTCAGTTTTACCATATTAGCTGTGGGAATGCAACATATGCCGATCAACACAGTAAATGCTCAAGTTTTGTTGGGAGGTTGGAGCGGACGTGTTTCCAGTCCTTCCTTATTTCAAAAATTAACTTTATTAGTTTTACCATATTAATTCTCGAAATGCAACAGATTCCGATCAACACAGTAAATGCTATAGCTGTGTTGGGAGGTGGGAAAGAACGTGTTTCCAATCCTCCCTTATTTCAAAAACTAACTGTGTCAGTTTTACCATATTAGCTGTGGGAATGCAACATATGCCGATCAACACAGTAAATGCTCAAGTTTTGTTGGGAGGTTGGAGCGGACGTGTTTCCAATCCTTCCTTATTTCAAAAATTAACTTTGTTAGTTTTACCATATTAGTTCTCGAAATGCAACAGATTCCGATCAACACAGTAAATGCTCCAGCTGTGTTGGGAGGTGGGAAAGACGTGCTTCAAATCCTCCTTTAGTTTTAAAATTAACTTTATTAGTTTTACCATATTAGCTGTCGGGATGCAACAGATTCCGATCAACACAGTAAATGCTCCAGCTGTGTTGGGAGGTGGGAAAGAACGTGTTTCCAGTCCTCCCTTATTTCAAAAACTAACTGTGTCAGTTTTACCATATTAGCTGTGGGAATGCAATATATGCCGATCAACACAGTAAATGCTCAAGTTTTGTTGGGAGGTTGGAGCGGACGTGTTTCCAATCCTTCCTTATTTCAAAAATTAACTTTATTAGTTTTACCATATTAGTTCTCGAAATGCAACAGATTCCGATCAACACAGTAAATGCTCCAGCTGTGTTGGGAGGTGGGAAAGAACGTGTTTCCAATCCTCCCTTATTTCAAAAACTAACTGTATCAGTTTTACCATATTAGCTGTGGGAATGCAACATATGCCGATCAACACAGTAAATGCTCCAGCTGTGTTTGGAAGTGGGAAAGACGTGTTTCAAATCCTCCCTTATTTTGAAAATTAACTTTATTAGTTTTACCATATTAGGTGTAATGCAACAGATTCCGATCAACACAGTAAACGCTCCATCTGTGTTCGGAGGCGGGAAAGAACGTGTTTCCAATCCTCCCTTATTTCAAAAACTAACTGTATCAGTTTTACCATATTAGCTGTGGGAATGCAACATATGCCGATCAACACAGTAAATGCTCAAGTTTTGTTGGGAGGTTGGAGCGGACGTGTTTGCAATCCTTCCTTATTTCAAAAATTAACTTTATTAGTTTTACCATATTAGTTCTCGAAATGCAATAGATTCCGATCAACACAGTAAATGCTCCAGCTGTGTTGGGAGGTGGGAAAGACGTGCTTCAAATCCTCCTTTAGTTTTAAAATTAACTTTATTAGTTTTACCATATTAGCTGTCGGGATGCAACAGATTCCGATCAACACAGTAAATGCTCCAGCTGTGTTGGGAGGTGGGAAAGAACGTGTTTCCAGTCCTCCCTTATTTCAAAAACTAACTGTGTCAGTTTTACCATATTAGCTGTGGGAATGCAACATATGCCGATCAACACAGTAAATGCTCAAGTTTTGTTGGGAGGTTGGAGCGGACGTATTTCCAATCCTTCCTTATTTCAAAAATTAACTTTATTAGTTTTACCATATTAGTTCTCGAAATGCAACAGATTCCGATCAACACAGTAAATGCTCCAGCTGTGTTGGGAGGTGGGAAAGAACGTGTTTCCAATCCTCCCTTATTTCAAAAACTAACTGTATCAGTTTTACCATATTAGCTGTGAGAATGCAACATATGCCGATCAACACAGTAAATGCTCCAGCTGTGTTTGGAAGTGGGAAAGACGTGTTTCAAATCCTCCCTTATTTTTAAAATTAACTTTATTAGTTTTACCATATTAGCTGTAATGCAACAGATTCCGATCAACACAGTAAACGCTCCATCTGTGTTCGGAGGCGGGAAAGAACGTGTTTCCAATCCTCCCTTATTTCAAAAACTAACTGTATCAGTTTTACCATATTAGCTGTGGGAATGCAACATATGCCGATCAACACAGTAAATGCTCAAGTTTTGTTGGGAGGTTGGAGCGGACGTGTTTCCAATCCTCCCTTATTTCAAAAACTAACTTTATCAGTTTTACCATATTTGCTGTTGGAATGCAACAGATTCCAATCAACACAGTGAACACTCCACTTTTGTTCTGAGGTGGGAAAGACGTGTTTCAAATCCTCCCTTATTTTAAAAATTAACTTTATTAGTTTTACCATATTAGCTGTCGGAATGCAACAGATTCCGATCAACACAGTAAATGCTCCAGCTGTGTTGGGAGGTGGGAAAGAACGTGTTTCCAATCCTCCCTTACTTCAAAAACTAACTGTATCAGTTTTACCATATTAGCTGTGGGAATGCAACATATGCCGATCAACACAGTAAATGCTCGAATTTTGTTGGGAGGTTGGAGCGGACGTGTTTCCAATCCTTCCTTATTTCAAAAATTAACTTTATTAGTTTTACCATATTACCTGTCGGAATGTAACTCCAGTTTTATTGGGAGGTGGGAAAGGACGTGTTTCCCATCCTTCCTTATTTCAAAAATGAGCTTTATTAGTTTTACCATATTAGCTGTCGGAATGCAACTCCAGTTTTGTTGGGAGGTGGGAAAGGACGTGTTTCCAAACCTCCCTTATTTCAAAAACTAACTTTATCAGTTTTACCATATTAGCTGTTGGAATGCAACAGATTCCGATCAACACAGTGAATACTCCAGTTTTGTTGGGAGGTGGGAAAGGACGTGTTTCAAATCGTCCCTTATTTCAAAAATTAACTTTATTAGTTTTACCATATTAGCGGTCGGAATGCAACTCCAGTTTTGTTGGGAAGTTGGAAAGGACGTGTTTTCTATCTTCCCTTATTTCTAAAATTACTTTAATAGTTTTACCATATTAGCCGTCGGAATGCAACATATTCCTATCAACACGGTAAATGATCCAGCTGTGTTGGGAGGTGGGAAAGACGTGTTTCAAATCCTCCTTTATTTTTAAAATTAACTTTATTAGTTTTACCATATTAGCTGTCGGGATGCAACAGATTCCGATCAACACAGTAAATGCTCCAGCTGTGTTGGGAGGTGGGAAAGAACGTGTTTCCAATCCTCCCTTATTTCAAAAACTAACTGTATCAGTTTTACCATATTAGTTGTGGGAATGCAACATATGCCGATCAACACAGTAAATGCTCAAGTTTTGTTGGGAGGTTGGAGCGGACGTGTTTCCAAGCCTTCCTTATTTCAAATATTAACTTTATTAGTTTTACCATATTAGCTGTCGGAATACAACTCCAGTTTTGTTGGGAAGTTGGAAAGGACGTGTTTTCTATCTTCGCTTATTTCTAAAATTACCTTAATAGTTTTACCATATTAGCTGTCGGAATGCAACATATTCCGATCAACACAGTAAATGCTCCAGCTGAGTTGGGAGGTGGGAAAGAACGTGTTTCCAATCCTCCCTTATTTCAAAAACTAACTGTGTCAGTTTTACCATATTAGCTGTGGGAATGCAACATATGCCGATCAACACAGTAAATGATCAAGTTTTGTTGGGAGGTTGGAGCGGACGTGTTTCCGATCCTCCCTTATTTTTAAAATTAACTTTATTAGTTTTACCATATTAGCTGTCGGAATGCAACTCCAGTTTTGTTGGGAAGTTGGAAAGGACGTGTTTTCTATTTTCCCTTATTTCTAAAATTACCTTAATAGTTTTACCATATTAGCTGTCGGAATGCAACATATTCCGATCAACACAGTAAATGCTCCAGCTGAGTTGGTAGGTGGGAAAGAACGTGTTTCCAATCCTCCCTTATTTCAAAAACTAACTGTGTCAGTTTTACCATATTAGCTGTGGGAATGCAACATATGCCGATCAACACAGTAAATGCTCGAATTTTGTTGGGAGGTTGGAGCGGACGTGTTTCCAATCCTTCCTTATTTCAAAAATTAACTTTATTAGTTTTACCATATTACCTGTCGGAATGTAACTCCAGTTTTATTGGGAGGTGGGAAAGGACGTGTTTCCCATCCTTCCTTATTTCAAAAATGAGCTTTATTAGTTTTACCATATTAGCTGTCGGAATGCAACTCCAGTTTTGTTGGGAGGTGGGAAAGGACGTGTTTCCAAACCTCCCTTATTTCAAAAACTAACTTTATCAGTTTTACCATATTAGCTGTTGGAATGCAACAGATTCCGATCAACACAGTGAATACTCCAGTTTTGTTGGGAGGTGGGAAAGGACGTGTTTCAAATCGTCCCTTATTTCAAAAATTAACTTTATTAGTTTTACCATATTAGCGGTCGGAATGCAACTCCAGTTTTGTTGGGAAGTTGGAAAGGACGTGTTTTCTATCTTCCCTTATTTCTAAAATTACTTTAATAGTTTTACCATATTAGCCGTCGGAATGCAACATATTCCTATCAACACGGTAAATGATCCAGCTGTGTTGGGAGGTGGGAAAGACGTGTTTCAAATCCTCCTTTATTTTTAAAATTAACTTTATTAGTTTTACCATATTAGCTGTCGGGATGCAACAGATTCCGATCAACACAGTAAATGCTCCAGCTGTGTTGGGAGGTGGGAAAGAACGTGTTTCCAATCCTCCCTTATTTCAAAAACTAACTGTATCAGTTTTACCATATTAGTTGTGGGAATGCAACATATGCCGATCAACACAGTAAATGCTCAAGTTTTGTTGGGAGGTTGGAGCGGACGTGTTTCCAAGCCTTCCTTATTTCAAATATTAACTTTATTAGTTTTACCATATTAGCTGTCGGAATACAACTCCAGTTTTGTTGGGAAGTTGGAAAGGACGTGTTTTCTATCTTCGCTTATTTCTAAAATTACCTTAATAGTTTTACCATATTAGCTGTCGGAATGCAACATATTCCGATCAACACAGTAAATGCTCCAGCTGAGTTGGGAGGTGGGAAAGAACGTGTTTCCAATCCTCCCTTATTTCAAAAACTAACTGTGTCAGTTTTACCATATTAGCTGTGGGAATGCAACATATGCCGATCAACACAGTAAATGATCAAGTTTTGTTGGGAGGTTGGAGCGGACGTGTTTCCGATCCTCCCTTATTTTTAAAATTAACTTTATTAGTTTTACCATATTAGCTGTCGGAATGCAACTCCAGTTTTGTTGGGAAGTTGGAAAGGACGTGTTTTCTATTTTCCCTTATTTCTAAAATTACCTTAATAGTTTTACCATATTAGCTGTCGGAATGCAACATATTCCGATCAACACAGTAAATGCTCCAGCTGAGTTGGTAGGTGGGAAAGAACGTGTTTCCAATCCTCCCTTATTTCAAAAACTAACTGTGTCAGTTTTACCATATTAGCTGTGGGAATGCAACATATGCCGATCAACACAGTAAATGATCAAGTTTTGTTGGGAGGTTGGAGCGGACGTGTTTCCGATTCTCCCTTATTGTTAAAATTAACTTTATTAGTTTTACCATATTAGCTGTCGGAATGCAACAGATTCCGATCAACACAGTAAATGCTCCAGCTGTGTTGGGAGGTGGGAAAGAACGTGTTTCCAATCCTCCCTTATTTCAAAAACTAACTGTGTCAGTTTTACCATATTAGCTGTGGGAATGCAACATATGCCGATCAACACAGTAAATGGTCAATTTTTGTTGGGAGGTTGGAGCGGACGTGTTTCCAATCCTTCCTTATTTCAAAAATTAACTTTATTAGTTTTACCATATTAGTTCTCGAAATGCACCAGATTCCGATCAACACAGTAAATGCTCCAGCTGTGTTGGGAGGTGGGAAAGACGTGTTTCAAATCCTCCTTTATTTTTAAAATTAACTTTATTAGTTTTACCATATTAGCTGTCGGGATGCAACAGATTCCGATCAACACAGTAAATGCTCCAGCTGTGTTGGGAGGTGGGAAAGACGTGTTTCAAATCCTCCTTTATTTTTAAAATTAACTTAATTAGTTTTACCATATTAGCTGTCGGGATGCAACAGATTCCGATCAACACAGTAAATGCTCCAGCTGCGTTGGGAGGTGGGAAAGACGTGTTTCAAATCCTCCTTTATTTTTAAAATTAACTTTATTAGTTTTACCATATTAGCTGTCGGGATGCAACAGATTCCGATCAACACAGTAAATGCTCCAGCTGTGTTGGGAGGTGGGAAAGAACGTGTTTCCAATCCTCCCTTATTTCAAAAACTAACTGTATCAGTTTTACCATATTAGCTGTTGGAATGCAACATATGCCGATCAACACAGTAAATGCTCAAGTTTTGTTGGGAGGTTAGAGCGGACGTGTTTCCAATCCTTCCTTATTTCAAAAATTAACTTTATTAGTTTTACCATATTAGTTCTCGAAATGCAACAGATTTCGATCAACACAGTAAATGCTCCAGCTGTGTTGGGAGGTGGGAAAGACGTGTTTCAAATCCTTATTTATTTTTAAAATTAACTTATTAGTTTTACCATATTAGCTGTCGGGATGCAGCAGATTCCGATCAACACAGTAAATGCTCCAGCTGTGTTGGGAGGTGGGAAAGAACGTGTTTCCAATCCTCCCTTATTTCAAAAACTAACTGTGTCAGTTTTACCATATTAGCTGTAGGAATGCAACATATGCCGATCAACACAGTAAATGCTCAAGTTTTGTTGGGAGGTTGGAGCGGACGTGTTTCCAATCCTTCCTTATTTCAAAAATTAACTTTATTAGTTTTACCATATTAGTTCTCGAAATGCAACAGATTCCGATCAACACAGTAAATGCTCCAGCTGTGTTGGGAGGTGGGAAGACGTGTTTCAAATCCTCCTTTAGTTTTAAAATTAACTTTATTAGTTTTACCATATTAGCTGTCGGGATGCAACAGATTCCGATCAACACAGTAAATGCTCCAGCTGTGTTGGGAGGTGGGAAAGAACGTGTTTCCAATCCTCCCTTATTTCAAAAACTAACTGGGTCAGTTTTACCATATTAGCTGTGGGAATGCAACATATGCCGATCAACACAGTAAATGCTCAAGTTTTGTTGGGAGGTTGGAGCGGACGCGTTTCCAATCCTTCCTTATTTCTAAAATTACTTTAATAGTTTTACCATATTAGCTGTCGGAATGCAACATATTCCTATCAACACAGTAAATGATCCAGCTGTGTTGGGAGATGGGAAAGACGTGTTTCAAATCCTCCTTTATTTTTAAAATTAACTTTATTAGTTTTACCATATTAGCTGTCGGGATGCAACGGATTCCGATCAACACAGTAAATGCTCCAGCTGTGTTGGGAGGTGGGAAAGAACGTGTTTCCAATCCTCCCTTATTTCAAAAACTAACTGTATCAGTTTTACCATATTAGCTGTGGGAATGCAACATATGCCGATCAACACAGTAAATGCTCAAGTTTTGTTGGGAGGTTGGAGCGGACGTGTTTCCAATCCTTCCTTATTTCAAAAATTAACTTTATTAGTTTTACCATATTAGCTGTCGGAATGCAACTCCAGTTTTGTTGGGAAGTTGGAGCGGACGTGTTTCCGATCCTCCCTTATTTTTAAAATTAACTTTATTAGTTTTACCATATTAGCTGTCGGAATGCAACAGATTCCGATCAACACAGTAAATGCTCCAGCTGTGTTGGGAGGTGGGAAAGAACGTGTTTCCAATCCTCCCTTATTTTAAAAACTAACTGTGTAAGTTTTACCATATTAGCTGTGGGAATGCAACAGATTCCGATCAACACAGTAAATGTTCCAGCTGTGTTGGGAGGTGGGAAAGAACGTGTTTCCAATCCTCCCTTATTTCAAAAACTAACTGTGTCAGTTTTACCATATTAGCTGTCGGGATGCAACATATTCCGATCAACACAGTAAATGCTCCAGCTGTGTTGGGAGGTGGGAAAGAACGTGTTTCCAATCCTCCCTTATTTTAAAAACTAACTGTGTCAGTTTTACCATATTAGCTGTGGGAATGCAACAGATTCCGATCAACACAGTAAATGCTCCAGCTGTGTTGGGAGGTGGGAAAGAACGTGTTTCCAATCCTCCCTTATTTCAAAAACTAACTGTGTCAGTTTTACCATATTAGCTGTGGGAATGCAACATATTCCGATCAACACAGTAAATGCTCCAGCTGAGTTGGGAGGTGGAAAAGAACGTGTTTCCAATCCTCCCTTATTTTAAAAACTAACTGTGTGAGTTTTACCATATTAGCTGTGGGAATGCAACATATGCCGAACAACACAGTAAATGCTCAAGTTTTGTTGGAAGGTTGGAGCGGACGTGTTTCCAATCCTTCTTTATTTCAAAAATTAACTTTATTAGTTTTACCATATTAGCTGTCGGAATGCAACTCCAGTTTTGTTGGGAAGTTGGAGCGGACGTGTTTCCGATCCTCCCTTATTTTTAAAATTAACTTTATTAGTTTTACCATATTAGCTGTCGGAATGCAACAGATTCCGATCAACACAGTAAATGCTCCAGCTGTGTTGGGAGGTGGGAAAGAACGTGTTTCCAATCCTCCCTTATTTCAAAAACTAACTGTGTCAGTTTTACCATATTAGCTGTGGGAATGCAACATATGCCGATCAACACAGTAAATGCTCAAGTTTTGTTGGGAGGTTGGAGCGGACGTGTTTCCAATCCTTCCTTATTTCAAAAATTAACTTTATTAATTTTACCATATTAGTTCTCGAAATGCACCAGATTCCGATCAACACAGTAAATGCTCCAGCTGTGTTGGGAGGTGGGAAAGACGTGTTTCAAATCCTCCTTTATTTTTAAAATTAACTTTATTAGGTTTACCATATTAGCTGTCGGGATGCAACAGATTCCGATCAACACAGTAAATGCTCCAGCTGTGTTGGGAGGTGGGAAAGAACGTGTTTCCAATCCTCCCTTATTTCAAAAACTAACTGTATCAGTTTTACCATATTAGCTGTGGGAATGCAACATATGCCGATCAACACAGTAAATGCTCAAGTTTTGTGGGGAGGTTAGAGCGGACGTGTTTCCAATCCTTCCTTATTTCAAAAATTAACTTTATTAGTTTTACCATATTAGTTCTCGAAATGCAACAGATTCCGATCAACACAGTAAATGCTCCAGCTGTGTTGGGAGGTGGGAAAGACGTGTTTCCAATCCTCCCTTATTTCAAAAACTAACTGTGTCAGTTTTACCATATTAGCTGTGGGAATGCAACATATGCCGATCAACACAGTAAATGCTCAAGTTTTGTTGGGAGGTTGGAGCGGACGTGTTTCCAATCCTTCCTTATTTCAAAAATTAACTTTATTAGTTTTACCATATTAGTTCTCGAAATGCAACAGATTCCGATCAACACAGTAAATGCTCCAGCTGTGTTGGGAGGTGGGAAAGACGTGTTTCAAATCCTCCTTTAGTTTTAAAATTACCTTTATTAGTTTTACCATATTAGCTGTCGGGATGCAACAGATTCCGATCAACACAGTAAATGCTCCAGCTGTGTTGGGAGGTGGGAAAGAACGTGTTTCCAATCCTCCCTTATTTCAAAAACTAACTGGGTCAGTTTTACCATATTAGCTGTGGGAATGCAACATATGCCGATCAACACAGTAAATGCTCAAGTTTTGTTGTGAGGTTGGAGCGGACGCGTTTCCAATCTTTCCTTATTTCTAAAATTACTTTAATAGTTTTACCATATTAGCTGTCGGAATGCAACATATTCCTATCAACACAGTATATGATCCAGCTGTGTTGGGAGGTGGGAAAGACGTGTTTCAAATCCTCCTTTATTTTTAAAATTAACTTTATTAGTTTTACCATATTAGCTGTCGGGATGCAACGGATTCCGATCAACACAGTAAATGCTCCAGCTGTGTTGGGAGGTGGGAAAGAACGTGTTTCCAATCCTCCCTTATTTCAAAAACTAACTGTATCAGTTTTACCATATTAGCTGTGGGAATGCAACATATGCCGATCAACACAGTAAATGCTCAAGTTTTGTTGGGAGGTTGGAGCGGACGTGTTTCCAATCCTTCCTTATTTCAAAAATTAACTTTATTAGTTTTACCATATTAGCTGTCGGAATGCAACTCCAGTTTTGTTGGGAAGTTGGAGCGGACGTGTTTCCGATCCTCCCTTATTTTTAAAATTAACTTTATTAGTTTTACCATATTAGCTGTCGGAATGCAACAGATTCCGATCAACACAGTAAATGCTCCAGCTGTGTTGGGAGGTGGGAAAGAACGTGTTTCCAATCCTCCCTTATTTTAAAAACTAACTGTGTCAGTTTTACCATATTAGCTGTGGGAATGCAACAGATTCCGATCAACACAGTAAATGCTCCAGCTGTGTTGGGAGGTGGGAAAGAACGTGTTTCCAATCCTCCCTTATTTCAAAAACTAACTGTGTCAGTTTTACCATATTAGCTGTCGGGATGCAACATATTCCGATCAACACAGTAAATGCTCCAGCTGTGTTGGGAGGTGGGAAAGAACGTGTTTCCAATCCTCCCTTATTTTAAAAACTAACTGTGTCAGTTTTACCATATTAGCTGTGGGAATGCAACAGATTCCGATCAACACAGTAAATGCTCCAGCTGTGTTGGGAGGTGGGAAAGAACGTGTTTCCAATTATCCCTTATTTCAAAAACTAACTGTGTCAGTTTTACCATATTAGCTGTGGGAATGCAACATATTCCGATCAACACAGTAAATGCTCCAGCTGAGTTGGGAGGTGGAAAAGAACGTGTTTCCAATCCTCCCTTATTTTAAAAACTAACTGTGTGAGTTTTACCATATTAGCTGTGGGAATGCAACATATGCCGAACAACACAGTAAATGCTCAAGTTTTGTTGGAAGGTTGGAGCGGACGTGTTTCCAATCCTTCTTTATTTCAAAAATTAACTTTATTAGTTTTACCATATTAGCTGTCGGAATGCAACTCCAGTTTTGTTGGGAAGTTGGAGCGGACGTGTTTCCGATCCTCCCTTATTTTTAAAATTAACTTTATTAGTTTTACCATATTAGCTGTCGGAATGCAACAGATTCCGATCAACACTGTAAATGCTCCAGCTGTGTTGGGAGGTGGGAAAGAACGTGTTTCCAATCCTCCCTTATTTCAAAAACTAACTGTGTCAGTTTTACCATATTAGCTGTGGGAATGCAACATATGCCGATCAACACAGTAAATGCTCAAGTTTTGTTGGGAGGTTGGAGCGGACGTGTTTCCAATCCTTCCTTATTTCAAAAATTAACTTTATTAATTTTACCATATTAGTTCTCGAAATGCACCAGATTCCGATCAACACAGTAAATGCTCCAGCTGTGTTGGGAGGTGGGAAAGACGTGTTTCAAATCCTCCTTTATTTTTAAAATTAACTTTATTAGGTTTACCATATTAGCTGTCGGGATGCAACAGATTCCGATCAACACAGTAAATGCTCAAGTTTTGTTGGGAGGTTGGAGCGGACGTGTTTCCAATCCTTCCTTATTTCAAAAATTAACTTTATTAATTTTACCATATTAGTTCTCGAAATGCACCAGATTCCGATCAACACAGTAAATGCTCCAGCTGTGTTGGGAGGTGGGAAAGAACGTGTTTCCAATCCTCCCTTATTTCAAAAACTAACTGTATCAGTTTTACCATATTAGCTGTGGGAATGCAACATATGCCGATCAACACAGTAAATGCTCAAGTTTTGTTGGGAGGTTAGAGCGGACGTGTTTCCAATCCTTCCTTATTTCAAAAATTAACTTTATTAGTTTTACCATATTAGTTCTCGAAATGCAACAGATTCCGATCAACACAGTAAATGCTCCAGCTGTGTTGGGAGGTGGGAAAGACGTGTTTCCAATCCTCCCTTATTTCAAAAACTAACTGTGTCAGTTTTACCATATTAGCTGTGGGAATGCAACATATGCCGATCAACGCAGTAAATGCTCAAGTTTTGTTGGGAGGTTGGAGCGGACGTGTTTCCAATCCTTCCTTATTTCAAAAATTAACTTTATTAGTTTTACCATATTAGTTCTCGAAATGCAACAGATTCCGATCAACACAGTAAATGCTCCAGCTGTGTTGGGAGGTGGGAAAGACGTGTTTCAAATCCTCCTTTAGTTTTAAAATTAACTTTATTAGTTTTACCATATTAGCTGTCGGGATGCAACAGATTCCGATCAACACAGTAAATGCTCCAGCTGTGTTGGGAGGTGGGAAAGAACGTGTTTCCAATCCTCCCTTATTTCAAAAACTAACTGGGTCAGTTTTACCATATTAGCTGTGGGAATGCAACATATGCCGATCAACACAGTAAATGCTCAAGTTTTGTTGTGAGGTTGGAGCGGACGCGTTTCCAATCCTTCCTTATTTCAAAAATTAACTTTATTAGTTTTACCATATTAGCTGTCGGAATGCAACTCCAGTTTTGTTGGGAAGTTGGAAAGGACGCGTTTTCTATCTTCCCTTATTTCTAAAATTACCTTAATAGTTTTACCATATTAGCTGTCGGAATGCAACATATTCCGATCAACACAGTACATGCTCCAGCTGAGTTGGGAGGTGGGAAAGAACGTGTTCCCAATCCTCCCTTATTTCAAAAACTAACTGTGTCAGTTTTACCATATTAGCTGTGGGAATGCAACATATGCCGATCAACACAGTAAATGATCAAGTTTTGTTGGGAGGTTGGAGCGGACGTGTTTCCAATCCGTCCTTATTTCAAATATTAACTTTATTAGTTTTACCCTATTAGCTATCGGAATGCAACTCCAGTTTTGTTGGGAAGTTGGAAAGGACGTGTTTTCTATCTTCCCTTATTTCTAAAATTGCCTTAATAGTTTTACCATATTAGCTGTCGGAATGCAACATATGCCGATCAACACTGTAAATGATCAAGTTTTGTTGGAAGGTTGGAGCGGACGTGTTTCCGATCCTCCCTTATTTTTAAAATTAACTTTATTAGTTTTACCATATTAGCTGTCGGAATGCAACAGATTCCGATCAACACAGTAAATGCTCCAGCTGTGTTGGGAGGTGGGAAAGACGTGTTTCAAATTCTCCTTTATTTTTAAAATTAACTTTATTAGTTTTACCATATTAGCTGTCGGGATGCAACAGATTCTGATCAACACAGTAAATGCTCCAGCTGTGTTGGGAGGTGGGAAAGAACGTGTTTCCAATCCTCCCTTATTTCAAAAACTAACTGTATCAGTTTTACCATATTAGCTGTGGGAATGCAACATATGCCGATCAACACAGTAAATGCTCAAGTTTTGTTGGGAGGTTAGAGCGGACGTGTTTCCAATCCTTCCTTATTTCAAAAATTAACTTTATTAGTTTTACCATATTAGTTCTCGAAATGCAACAGATTCCGATCAACACAGTAAATGCTCCAGCTGTGTTGGGAGGTGGGAAAGACGTGTTTCCAATCCTCCCTTATTTCAAAAACTAACTGTGTCAGTTTTACCATATTAGCTGTGGGAATGCAACATATGCCGATCAACACAGTAAATGCTCAAGTTTTGTTGGGAGGTTGGAGCGGACGTGTTTCCAATCCTTCCTTATTTCAAAAATTAACTTTATTAGTTTTACCATATTAGTTCTCGAAATGCAACAGATTCCGATCAACACAGTAAATGCTCCAGCTGTGTTGGGAGGTGGGAAAGACGTGTTTCAAATCCTCCTTTAGTTTTAAAATTAACTTTATTAGTTTTACCATATTAGCTGTCGGGATGCAACAGATTCCGATCAACACAGTAAATGCTCCAGCTGTGTTGGGAGGTGGGAAAGAACGTGTTTCCAATCCTCCCTTATTTCAAAAACTAACTGGGTCAGTTTTACCATATTAGCTGTGGGAATGCAACATATGCCGATCAACACAGTAAATGCTCAAGTTTTGTTTTGAGGTTGGAGCGGACGCGTTTCCAATCCTTCCTTATTTCTAAAATTACTTTAATAGTTTTACCATATTAGCTGTCGGAATGCAACATATTCCTATCAACACAGTAAATGATCCAGCAGTGTTGGGAGGTGGGAAAGACGTGTTTCAAATCCTCCTTTATTTTTAAAATTAACTTTATTAGTTTTACCATATTAGCTGTCGGGATGCAACGGATTCCGATCAACACAGTAAATGCTCCAGCTGTGTTGGGAGGTGGGAAAGAACGTGTTTCCAATTCTCCCTTATTTCAAAAACTAACTGTATCAGTTTTACCATATTAGCTGTGGGAATGCAACATATGCCGATCAACACAGTAAATGCTCAAGTTTTGTTGGAAGGTTGGAGCGGACGAGTTTCCAATCCTTCTTTATTTCAAAAATTAACTTTATTAGTTTTACCATATTAGCTGTCGGAATGCAACTCCAGTTTTGTTGGGAAGTTGGAAAGGACGTGTTTTCTATCTTCCCTTATTTCTAAAATTACCTTAATAATTTTACCATATTAGCTGTCGGAATGCAACATATTCCGATCAACACAGTAAATGCTCCAGCTGAGTTGGGAGGTGGGAAAGAACGTGTTTCCAATCCTCCCTTATTTCAAAAACTAACTGTGTCAGTTTTACCATATTAGCTGTGGGAATGCAACATATGCCGATCAACACAGTAAATGCTCAAGTTTTATTGGGAGGTTGGAGCTGACGTGTTTCCAATCCTTCCTTATTTCAAAAATTAACTTTATTAGTTTTACCATATTAGCTGTCGGAATGCAACTCCAGTTTTGTTGGGAAGTTGGAAAGGACGCGTTTTCTATCTTCCCTTATTTCTAAAATTACCTTAATAGTTTTACCATATTTGCTGTCGGAATGCAACATATTCCGATCAACACAGTAAATGCTCCAGCTGAGTAGGGAGGTGGGAAAGAACGTGTTCCCAATCCTCCCTTATTTCAAAAACTAACTGTGTCAGTTTTACCATATTAGCTGTGGGAATGCAACATATGCCGATCAACGCAGTAAATGATCAAGTTTTGTTGGGAGGTTGGAGCGGACGTGTTTCCAATCCTTCCTTATTTCAAATATTAACTTTATTAGTTTTACCATATTAGCTGTCGGAATGCAACTCCAGTTTTGTTGGGAAGTTGGAAAGGACGTGTTTTCTATCTTCCCTTATTTCTAAAATTACCTTAATAGTTTTACCATATCAGCTGTCGGAATGCAACATATGCCGATCAACACAGTAAATGATCAAGTTTTGTTGGGAGGTTGGAGCGGACGTGTTTCCGATCCTCCCTTATTTTTAAAATTAACTTTATTAGTTTTACCATATTAGCTGTCGGAATGCAACAGATTCCGATCAACACAGTAAATGCTCCAGCTGTGTTGGGAGGTGGGAAAGAACGTGTTTCCAATTCTCCCTTATTTCAAAAACTAACTGTGTCAGTTTTACAATATTAGCTGTGGGAATGCAACATATGCCGATCAACACAGTAAATGCTCAAGTTTTGTTGGGAGGTTGGAGCGGACGTGTTTCCAATCCTTCCTTATTTCAAAAATTAACTTTATTAGTTTTACCATATTAGTTCTCGAAATGCACCAGATTCCGATCAACACAGTAAATGCTCCAGCTGTGTTGGGAGGTGGCAAAGACGTGTTTCAAATTCTCCTTTATTCTTAAAATTAACTTTATTAGTTTTACCATATTAGCTGTCGGGATGCAACAGATTCCGATCAACACAGTAAATGCTCCAGCTGTGTTGGGAGGTGGGAAAGAACGTGTTTCCAATCCTCCCTTATTTCAAAAACTAACTGCATCAGTTTTACCATATTAGCTGTGGGAATGCAACATATGCCGATCAACACAGTAAATGCTCAAGTTTTGTTGGGAGGTTAGAGCGGACGTGTTTCCAATCCTTCCTTATTTCAAAAATTAGCTTTATTAATTTTACCATATTAGTTCTCGAAATGCAACAGATTCCGATCAACACAGTAAATGCTCCAGCTGTGTTGGGAGGTGGGAAAGACGTGTTTCAAATCCTCCTTTATTTTTAAAATTAACTTATTAGTTTTACCATATTAGCTGTCGGGATGCAACAGATTCCGATCAACACAGTAAATGCTCCAGCTGTGTTGGGAGGTGGGAAAGAACGTGTTTCCAATCCTCCCTTATTTCAAAAACTAACTGTGTCAGTTTTACCATATTAGCTGTTGGAATGCAACATATGCCGATCAACACAGTAAATGCTCAAGTTTTGTTGGGAGGTTGGAGCGGACGTGTTTCCAATCCTTCCTTATTTCAAAAATTAACTTTATTAGTTTTACCATATTAGTTCTCGAAATGCAACAGATTCCGATCAACACAGTAAATGCTCCAGCTGCGTTGGGAGGTGGGAAAGACGTGTTTCAAATCCTCCTTTAGTTTTAAAATTAACTTTATTAGTTTTACCATATTAGCTGTCGGGATGCAACAGATTCCGATCAACACAGTAAATGCTCCAGCTGTGTTGGGAGGTAGGAAAGAACGTGTTTCCAATCCTCCCTTATTTCCAAAACTAACTGGGTCAGTTTTACCATATTAGCTGTGGAAATGCAACATATGCCGATCAACACAGTAAATGCTCAAGTTTTGTTGGGAGGTTGGAGCGGATGCGTTTCCAATCCTTCCTTATTTCTAAAATTACTTTAATAGTTTTACCATATTAGCTGTCGGAATGCAACATATTCCTATCAACACAGTAAATGATCCAGCTGTGTTGGGAGGTGGGAAAGACGTGTTTCAAATCCTCCTTTATTTTTAAAATTAACTTTATTAGTTTTACCATATTAGCTGTCGGGATGCAACGGATTCCGATCAACACAGTAAATGCTCCAGCTGTGTTGGGAGGTGGGAAAGAACGTGTTTCCAATCCTCCCTTATTTCAAAAACTAACTGTATCAGTTTTACCATATTAGCTGTGGGAATGCAAGATATGCCGATCAACACAGTAAATGCTCAAGTTTTGTTGGGAGGTTGGAGCGGACGTGTTTCCAATCCTTCCTTATTTCAAAAATTAACTTTATTAGTTTTACCATATTAGCTGTTGGAATGCAACTCCAGTTTTGTTGGGAAGTTGGAAAGGACGTGTTTTCTATCTTCCCTTATTTCTAAAATTACTTTAATAGTTTTACCATATTAGCTGTCGGAATGCAACATATTCCGATCAACACAGTAAATGCTCCAGCTGAGTTGGGAGGTGGGAAAGAACGTGTTTCCAATCCTCCCTTATTTCAAAAACTAACTGTGTCAGTTTTACCATATTAGCTGTGGGAATGCAACATATGCCGATCAACACAGTAAATGATCAAGTTTTGTTGGGAGGTTGGAGCGGACGTGTTTCCAATCCTTCCTTATTTCAAATATTAACTTTATTAGTTTTACCATTTTAGCTGTCGGAATGCAACTCCAGTTTTGTTGGGAAGTTGGAAAGGACGTGTTTTCTATCTGCCCTTATTTCTAAAATTACCTTAATAGTTTTACCATATTAGCTGTCGGAATGCAACATATTCCGATCAACACAGTAAATGCTCCAGCTGAGTTGGGAGGTGGGAAAGAACGTGTTTCCAATCCTCCCTTATTTCAAAAACTAACTGTGTCAGTTTTACCATATTAGCTGTGGGAATGCAACATATGCCGATCAGCACAGTAAATGATCAAGTTTTGTTGGGAGGTTGGAGCGGACGTGTTTCCGATCCTCCCTTATTTTTAAAATTAACTTTATTAGTTTTACCATATTAGCTGTCGGAATGCAACAGATTCCGATCAACACAGTAAATGCTCCAGCTGTGTTGGGAGGTGAGACAGAACGTGTTTCCAATCCTCCCTTATTTCAAAAACTAACTGTGTCAGTTTTACCATATTAGCTGTGGGAATGCAACATATGCCGATCAACACAGTAAATGCTCAAGTTTTGTTGGGAGGTTGGAGCGGACGTGTTTCCAATCCTTCCTTATTTCAAAAATTAACTTTATTAGTTTTACCATATTAGTTCTCGAAATGCACCAGATTCCGATCAACACAGTAAATGCTCCAGCTGTGTTGGGAGGTGGGAAAGACGTGTTTCAAATCCTCCTTTATTTTTAAAATTAACTTTATTAGTTTTACCATATTAGCTGTCGGGATGCAACAGATTCCGATCAACACAGTAAATGCTCCAGCTGTGTTGGGAGGTGGGAAAGAACGTGTTTCCAATCCTCCCTTATTTCAAAAACTAACTGTATCAGTTTTACCATATTAGCTGTGGGAATGCAACATATGCCGATCAACACAGTAAATGCTCAGGTTTTGTTGGGAGGTTAGAGCGGACGTGTTTCCAATCCTTCCTTATTTCAAAAATTAACTTTATTAGTTTGCCATATTAGTTCTCGAAATGCACCAGATTCCGATCAACACAGTAAATGCTCCAGCTGTGTTGGGAGGTGGGAAAGACGTGTTTCAAATCCTCCTTTATTTTTAAAATTAACTTATTAGTTTTACCATATTAGCTGTCGGGATGCAACAGATTCCGATCAACATAGTAAATGCTCCAGCTGTGTTGGGAGGTGGGAAAGAACGTGTTTCCAATCCTCCCTTATTTCAAAAACTAACTGTGTCAGTTTTACCATATTAGCTGTGGGAATGCAACATATGCCGATCAACACAGTAAATGCTCAAGTTTTGTTGGGAGGTTGGAGCGGACGTGTTTCCAATCCTTCCTTATTTCAAAAATTAACTTTATTAGTTTTACCATATTAGTTCTCGAAATGCAACAGATTCCGATCAACACAGTAAATGCTCCAGCTGTGATGGGAGGTGGGAAAGACGTGTTTCAAATCCTCCTTTAGTTTTAAAATTAACTTTATTAGTTTTACCATATTAGCTGTCGGGATGCAACAGATTCCGATCAACACAGTAAATGCTCCAGCTGTGTTGGGAGGTAGGAAAGAACGTGTTTCCAATCCTCCCTTATTTCAAAAACTAACTGGGTCAGTTCTACCATATTAGCTGTGGGAATGCAACATATGCCGATCAACACAGTAAATGCTCAAGTTTTGTTGGGAGGTTGGAGCGGACGCGTTTCCAATCCTTCCTTATTTCTAAAATTACTTTAATAGTTTTACCATATTAGCTGTCGGAATGCAACATATTCCTATCAACACAGTAAATGATCCAGCTGTGTTGGGAGGTGGGAAAGACGTGTTTCAAATCCTCCTTTATTTTTAAAATTAACTTTATTAGTTTTAGCATATTAGCTGTCGGGATGCAACGGATTCCGATCAACACAGTAAATGCTCCAGCTGTGTTGGGAGGTGGGAAAGAACGTGTTTCCAATCCTCCCTTATTTCAAAAACTAACTGTATCAGTTTTACCATATTAGCTGTGGGAATGCAAGATATGCCGATCAACACAGTAAAGGCTCAAGTTTTGTTGGGAGGTTGGAGCGGACGTGTTTCCAATCCTTCCTTATTTCAAAAATTAACTTTATTAGTTTTACCATATAAGCTGTTGGAATGCAACTCCAGTTTTGTTGGGAAGTTGGAAAGGACGTGTTTTCTATCTTCCCTTATTTCTAAAATTACTTTAATAGTTTTACCATATTAGCTGTCGGAATGCAACATATTCCGATCAACACAGTAAATGCTCCAGCTGAGTTGGGAGGTGGGAAAGAACGTGTTTCCAATCCTCCCTTATTTCAAAAACTAACTGTGTCAGTTTTACCATATTAGCTGTGGGAATGCAACATATGCCGATCAACACAGTAAATGATCAAGTTTTGTTGGGAGGTTGGAGCGGACGTGTTTCCAATCCTTCCTTATTTCAAATATTAACTTTATTAGTTTTACCATATTAGCTGTCGGAATGCAACTCCAGTTTTGTTGGGAAGTTGGAAAGGACGTGTTTTCTATCTTCCCTTATTTCTAAAATTACCTTAATAGTTTTACCATATTAGCTGTCGGAATGCAACATATTCCGATCAACACAGTAAATGCTCCAGCTGAGTTGGGAGGTGGGAAAGAACGTGTTTCCAATCCTCCCTTATTTCAAAAACTAACTGTGTCAGTTTTACCATATTAGCTGTGGGAATGCAACATATGCCGATCAACACAGTAAATGATCAAGTTTTGTTGGGAGGTTGGAGCGGACGTGTTTCCAATCCTTCCTTATTTCAAATATTAACTTTATTAGTTTTACCATATTAGCTGTCGGAATGCAACTCCAGTTTTGTTGGGAAGTTGGAAAGGACGTGTTTTCTATCTTCCCTTATTTCTAAAATTACCTTAATAGTTTTACCATATTAGCTGTCGGAATGCAACATATTCCGATCAACACAGTAAATGCTCCAGCTGAGTTGGGAGGTGGGAAAGAACGTGTTTCCAATCCTCCCTTATTTCAAAAACTAACTGTGTCAGTTTTACCATATTAGCTGTGGGAATGCAACATATGCCGATCAGCACAGTAAATGATCAAGTTTTATTGGGAGGTTGGAGCGGACGTGTTTCCGATCCTCCCTTATTTTTAAAATTAACTTTATTAGTTTTACCATATTAGCTGTCGGAATGCAACAGATTCCGATCAACACAGTAAATGCTCCAGCTGTGTTGGGAGGTGGGACAGAACGTGTTTCCAATCCTCCCTTATTTCAAAAACTAACTGTGTCAGTTTTACCATATTAGCTGTGGGAATGCAACATATGCCGATCAACACAGTAAATGCTCAAGTTTTGTTGGGAGGTTGGAGCGGACGTGTTTCCAATCCTTCCTTATTTCAAAAATTAACTTTATTAGTTTTACCATATTAGCTCTCGAAATGCACCAGATTCCGATCAACACAGTAAATGCTCCAGCTGTGTTAGGAGGTGGGAAAGACGTGTTTCAACTCCTCCTTTATTTTTAAAATTAACTTTATTAGTTTTACCATATTAGCTGTCGGGATGCAACAGACTCCGATCAACACAGTAAATGCTCCAGCTGTGTTGGGAGGTGGGAAAGAACGTGTTTCAAATCCTCCTTTATTTTTAAAATTAACTTTATTAGTTTTACCATATTAGTTGTCGGAATGCCACAGATTCCGATCAACACAGTAAATGCTCCAGCTGTGTTGGGAGGTGGGAAAGAACGTGTTTCCAATCCTTCCTTATTTCAAAAATTAACTTTATTAGTTTTACCATATTAGCTCTCGAAATGCACCAGATTCCGATCAACACAGTAAATGCTCCAGCTGTGTTAGGAGGTGGGAAAGACGTGTTTCAAATCCTCCTTTATTTTTAAAATTAACTTTATTAGTTTTACCATATTAGCTGTCGGGATGCAACAGACTCCGATCAACACAGTAAATGCTCCAGCTGTGTTGGGAGGTGGGAAAGAACGTGTTTCAAATCCTCCTTTATTTTTAAAATTAACTTTATTAGTTTTACCATATTAGTTGTCGGAATGCCACAGATTCCGATCAACACAATAAATGCTCCAGCTGTGTTGGGAGGTGGGAAAGAACGTGTTTCAAATCCTCCTTTATTTTTAAAATTAACTTTATTAGTTTTACCATATTAGCTGTCGGGATGCAACAGACTCCGATCAACACAGTAAATGCTCCAGCTGTGTTGGGAGGTGGGAAAGAACGTGTTTCAAATCCTCCTTTATTTTTAAAATTAACTTTATTAGTTTTACCATATTAGCTCTCGAAATGCACCCGATTCCGATCAACACAGTAAATGCTCCAGCTGTGTTAGGAGGTGGGAAAGACGTGTTTCAAATCCTCCTTTATTTTTAAAATTAACTTTATTAGTTTTACCATATTAGCTGTCGGGATGCAACAGACTCCGATCAACACAGTAAATGCTCCAGCTGTGTTGGGAGGTGGGAAAGAACGTGTTTCAAATCCTCCTTTATTTTTAAAATTAACTTTATTAGTTTTACCATATTAGTTGTCGGAATGCCACAGATTCCGATCAACACAGTAAATGCTCCAGCTGTGTTGGGAGGTGGGAAAGAACGTGTTTCCAATCCTTCCTTATTTCAAAAATTAACTTTATTAGTTTTACCATATTAGCTCTCGAAATGCACCAGATTCCGATCAACACAGTAAATGCTCCAGCTGTGTTAGGAGGTGGGAAAGACGTGTTTCAAATCCTCCTTTATTTTTAAAACTAACTTTATTAGTTTAACCATATTAGTTCTCGAAATGCAACAGATTCCGATCAACACAGTAAATGCTCCAGATGTGTTGGGAGGTGGGAAAGACGTGTTTCAAATCCTCCTTTATTTTTAAAATTAACTTTATTAGTTTTACCATATTAGTTGTCGGAATGCCACAGATTCCGATCAACACAGTAAATGCTCCAGCTGTGTTGGGAGGTGGGAAAGAACGTGTTTCCAATCCTTCCTTATTTCAAAAATTAACTTTATTAGTTTTACCATATTAGCTGTCGGAATGCAACTCCAGTTTTGTTGGGAAGTTGGAAAGGACGTGTTTTCTATCTTCCCTTATTTCTAAAATTACCTTAATAGTTTTACCATATTAGCTGTCGGAATGCAACATATTCCGATCAACAGAGTAAATGCTCAAGTTTTGTTGGGAGGTTGGAGCGGACGTGTTTCCAATCCTTCCTTATTTCAAAAATTAACTTTATTAGTTTTACCATATTAGTTGTCGGAATGCAACAGATTCCGATCAACACAGTAAATGCTCCAGCTGTGTTGGGAGGTGGGAAAGAACGTGTTTCCAATCCTCCCTTATTTCAAAAACTAACTGGGTCAGTTTTACCATATTAGCTGTGGGAATACAACATATGCCGATCAACACAGTAAATGCTCAAGTTTTGTTGGGAGGTTGGAGCGGACGCGTTTCCAATCCTTCCTTATTTCTAAAATTTCTTTAATAGTTTTACCATATTAGCTGTCGGAATGCAACATATTTCGATCAACACAGTAAATGCTCAAGTTTTGTTGGGAGGTTGGAGCGGACGTGTTTCCAATCCTTCCTTATTTCAAAAATTAACTTTATTAGTTTTACCATATTAGTTGTCGGAATGCAACATATTCCTATCAACACAGTAAATGCTCCAGCTGTGTTGGGAGGTGGGAAAGAACGTGTTTCCAATCCTCCCTTATTTCAAAAACTAACTGGGTCAGTTTTACCATATTAGCTGTGGGAATGCAACATTTGCCGATCAACACAGTAAATGCTCAAGTTTTGTTGGGAGGTTGGAGCGGACGCGTTTCCAATCCTTCCTTATTTCTAAAATTACTTTAATAGTTTTACCATATTAGCTGTCGGAATGCAACATATTTCGATCAACACAGTAAATGCTCAAGTTTTGTTGGGAGGTTGGAGCGGACGTATTTCCAATCCTTCCTTATTTCAAAAATTAACTTTATTAGTTTTACCATATTAGTTGTCGGAATGCAACAGATTCCGATCAACACAGTAAATTCTCCAGCTGTGTTGGGAGGTGGGAAAGACGTGTTTCAAATCCTCCTTTATTTTTAAAATTAACTTTATTAGTTTTACTATATTAGCTGTCGGGATGCAACAGATTCCGATCAACACAGTAAGTGCTCCAGCTGTGTTGGGAGGTGGGAAAGAACGGGTTTCCAATCCTCCCTTATTTCAAAAACTAACTGGGTCAGTTTTACCATATTAACTGTGGGAATGCAACATATGCCGATCAACACAGTAAATGCTCAAGTTTTGTTGGGAGGTTGGAGTGGACGCGTTTCCAATCCTTCCTTATTTCTAAAATTACTTTAATAGTTTTACCATATTAGCTGTCGGAATGCAACATATTCCTATCAACACAGTAAATGATCCAGCTGTGTTGGAAGGTGGGAAAGACGTGTTTCAAATCCTCCTTTATTTTTAAAATTAACTTTATTAGTTTTACCATATTAGCTGTCGGGATGCAACGGATTCCGATCAACACAGTAAATGCTCCAGCTGTGTTGGGAGGTGGGAAAGAACGTGTTTCCAATCCTCCCTTATTTCAAAAACTAACTGTATCAGTTTTACCATATTAGCTGTGGGAATGCAACATATGCCGATCAACACAGTAAATGCTCAAGTTTTGTTGGGAGGTTGGAGCGGACGTGTTTCCAATCCTTCCTTATTTCAAAAATTAACTTTATTAGTTTTACCATATTAGTTGTCGGAATGCAACAGATTCCGATCAACACAGTTAATGCTCCAACTGTGTTGGGAGGTGGGAAAGAACGTGTTTCCAATCCTCCCTTATTTCAAAAACTAACTGGGTCAGTTTTACCATATTAGCTGTGGGAATACAACATATGCCGATCAACACAGTAAATGCTCAAGTTTTGTTGGGAGGTTGGAGCGGACGTGTTTCCAATCCTTCCTTATTTCAAAAACTAACTTTATTAGTTTAACCATATTAGTTCTCGAAATGCAACAGATTCCGATCAACACAGTAAATGCTCCAGCTGTGTTGGCAGGTGGGAAAGACGTGTTTCAAATCCTCCTTTATTTTTAAAATTAACTTTATTAGTTTTACCATATTAGTTGTCGGAATGCCACAGATTCCGATCAACACAGTAAATGCTCCAGCTGTGTTGGGAGGTGGGAAAGAACGTGTTTCCAATCCTCCCTTATTTCAAAAACTAACTGTATCAGTTTTACCATATTAGCTGTCGGAATGCAACAGATTCCGATCAACACAGTAAATGCTCCAGCTGTGTTGGGAGGTGGGAAAGAACGTGTTTGCAATCCTACCTTATTTCAAAAATTAACTGTATCAGTTTTACCATATTAGCTGTCGGAATGCAACAGATTCCGATCAACACAGTAAATGCTCCAGCTGTGTTGGGAGGTGGGAAAGAACGTGTTTGCAATCCTACCTTATTTCAAAAACTAACTGTATCAGTTTTACCATATTAGCTTTGGGAATGCAACATATGCCGATCAACACAGTAAATGCTCAAGTTTTGTTGGGAGGTTGGAGCGGACGTGTTTCCAATCCTTCCTTATTTCAAAAATTATTTTTATTAGTTTTACCATATTAGTTGTCGGAATGCAACAGATCCCGATCAACACAGTAAATGCTCCAGCTGTGGTGGGAGGTGCGAAAGAACGTGTTTCCAATCCTCCCTTATTTCAAAAATTAACTGTATCAGTTTTACCATATTAGCTGTGGGAATGCAACATATGCCTATCAACACAGTAAATGATCAAGTTTTTTTGGGAGGTTGGAGCGGACGTGTTTCCAATCCTTCCTTATTTCAAAAAGTAACTTTATTAGTTTTACCATATTAGTTGTCGGAATGCAACAGATTCTGATCAACACAGTAAATGCTCCAGCTGTGTTGGCAGGTGGGAAAGAACGTGTTTCCAATCCTCCCTTATTTCAAAAACTAACTGTATCAGTTTTACCATATTAGCTGTGGGAATGCAACATATGCCGATCAACACAGTAAATGCTCAAGTTTTGTTGGGAGGTTGGAGCGGACGTGTTTCCAATCCTTCCTTATTGCAAAAATTAACTTTATTAGTTTCACCATATTAGCTGTCGGAATGCAACTCCAGTTTTGTTGGGAAGTTGGAAAGGACGTCTTTTCTATCTTCCCTTATTTCTAAAATTACTTTAATAGTTTTACCATATTAGCTGTCGGAATGCAACATATTCCGATCAACACAGTAAATGCTCCAGCTGAGTTGGGAGGAGCGAAAGACGTTTTTCAAATCCTCCCTTATTTTTAAAATTAACTTTATTGGTTTTACAATATTAGCTGTCGGAATGCAACAGATTCCGATCAACACAGTAAATGCTCCAGCTGTGTTGGGAGGTGGGAAAGAACGTGTTTGCAATCCTACCTTATTTCAAAAACTAACTGTATCAGTTTTACCATATTAGCTTTGGGAATGCAACATATGCCGATCAACACAGTAAATGCTCAAGTTTTGTTGGGAGGTTGGAGCGGACGTGTTTCCAATCCTTCCTTATTTCAAAAATTATTTTTATTAGTTTTACCATATTAGTTGTCGGAATGCAACAGATCCCGATCAACACAGTAAATGCTCCAGCTGTGGTGGGAGGTGCGAAAGAACGTGTTTCCAATCCTCCCTTATTTCAAAAACTAACTGTATCAGTTTTACCATATTAGCTGTGGGAATGCAACATATGCCGATCAACACAGTAAATGCTCAAGTTTTGTTGGGAGGTTGGAGCGGACGTGTTTCCAATCCTTCCTTATTTCAAAAATTAACTTTATAAGTTTTACCATATTAGCTGTCGGAATGCAACTCCAGTTTTGTTGGGAAGGTGGAAAGGACGTGTTTTCTATCTTCCCTTATTTCTAAAATTACTTTAATAGTTTTACCATATTCCGACAACACAGTAAACATATGCAACATATTCCGATCAACACAGTAAATGATCCAGCTGCGTTGGGAGGTGGAAAAGACGTGTTTCAAATCCTCCTTTATTTTTAAAATTAACTTTATTAGTTTTAGCATATTAGCTGTCGGGATGCAACAGATTCCGATCAACACAGTAAATGCTGCAGCTGTGTTGGGAGGTGGGAAAGAACGTGTTTCCAATCCTCCGTTATTTCAAAAACTAACTGTATCAGTTTTACCATATTAGCTGTGGGAATGCAACATATGCCGATCAACACAGTAAATGCTCAAGTTTTGTTGGGAGGTTGGAGCGGACGTGTTTCCAATCCTCCCTTATTTCAAAATTATATCAGTTTTACCATATTAGCTGTCGGAATGCAACAGATTCCAATCAACACAGTGAATACTCCAGTTTTGTTGGGAGGTTGGAGCGGACGTGTTTCCAATCCTTCCTTATTTCAAAAATGACCTTTATTAGTTTTACCATATTAACTGTCGGAAAGCAACTCCAGTTTTATTGGGAGGTGGGAAAGGACGTGTTTCCAAACCTCCCTTATTTCAAAAACTAACTTTATCAGTTTTACCATATTAGCTGTTGGAATGCAACAGATTCCAATCAACACAGTGAATACTTCAGTTTTGTTGGGAGGTGGGAAAGGACGTGTTTCAAATCCTCCTTTATTTCAAAAATTAACTTAATTAGTTTTACCATATTAACTTTCGGAATGCAACATTCCGATCAACACAGTAAATACTCATGTTTTGTTGGGAGGTTGGAGTTTCCAATCCTCTTTTATTTAAAAAAATAACTTTATTAGTTTTACCATATTAACTGTCGGAATCCAACTGCAGTTTTATTGGGAGGTGGGAAAGGACGTGTCTCCAATCGTTTCTTATTTCAAAAATGAGCTTTATTAGTTTTGCCATATTAGCTGTCGGAATGCAACTCCAGTTTTGTTGGGAAGTTGGAAAGGACGTGTTTTCTATCTTCCCTTATTTCTAAAATTACTTTAATAGTTTTACCATATTAGCTGTGCGAATGCAACATATGCCGAAACACAGTAAATGCTCAAGTTTTGTTGGGAGGTTTGAGCGGACGTGTTTCCAATCCTTCCTTATTTCAAAAATTAAATTTCGGAATGCAGCATATTCCGATCAACACAGTAAAGGCTTAAGTTTTGTTGGGAGGTTGGAGCTGACATGTTTCCAATCCTTCCTTATTTCAAAAATTAACTTTATTAGTTTTACCATATTAGCTGTCGGAATGCAACTCCAATATGGTTGGGAGGTCGGAAAGGACGTGTTTCCAATCCTTCCTTATTTCAAAAATAACTTTATTAGTTCTACCATATTAGCTGTCGGAATGCAACTCCAGTTTTGTTGGGAAGTTGGAAAGGACGTGTTTCCTATCCTCCCTTATTTCAAAAATTAACTTTATTAGTTTTACCATATTAGCTGTCGGAATGCAACAGATTCCAATTAACGCAGTAAATGCTCCAGCTGTGTTGGGAGGTGGGAAGAACGTGTTTCCAATCCTCCCTTATTTCAAAAACTAACTTTATCAGTTTTACCATATGACCTGTCGGAATGCAACTCCAGTTTTGTCGGGAGGTGGGAAAGGACGTGTTTCCAATCCTCCTTTATTTCAAAAATTAACTTTATTGGTTTTACCATATTTGCTGTTGGAATGCAACATATGCCGATCAACACATTGAATACTCCAGTTTTGTTGGGAGGTGGGAAAGGACGTGCTTCAAATCCTCCCTTATTTCAAAAATTAACTTTATTAGTTTTACTATATTAGCTGTCGGAATGCAACAGATTCCAATCAACACAGAAAATGCTCCAGCTGTGTTGGGAGGTGGGAAGAACGTGTTTCCAATCCTCCCTTATTTCAAAAACTAACTTTATCAGTTTTACCATATTAGCCGATCAACACAGTAAATGCTCAAGTTTTGTTGGGACATTGGAGCGGACGTGTTTCCAATCCTTCCTTATTTGAAAAACTAACGTTATTAATTTTACCATATTATCTGTCGAAATGCACCTCCAGTTTTGTTGGGAGGTGGGAAACGATGTGTTTCCAATCCTCCCTTCTTTCAAAAACTAACTTCATCAGTTTTACCATATTTGCTGTTGGTATGCAACAGATTCCAATCAACACATTGAATACTCCATTTTTGTTGGGAGGTGGGAAAGACGTGTTTCAAATCCTCCCTTATTTTTAAAATTTACTTTATTAGTTTTACCATATTGGCTGTCGGAATGCAACTCCAGTTTTATTGGGAGGTGCGAAAGGACGTGTTTCTAATCCTTCCTTATTTCAAAATCCAACTGAATAAGTTTTACTATATTAGCTGTGGAAATGCAACATATGCCGATCAACACAGTAAATGCTCAAGTTTTGTTGGGAGGTTGGAGCGGACGTGTTTCCAATCCTTCCTTATTTCAAAAATTAACTTTTTTAGTTTTACCATATTAGCTGTCGGAATGCAACATATTCCGATCAACACAGTAAATGCTCCAGCTGTGTTGGGAGGTGGGAAAGACGTGTTTCAAATCCTCCCTTATTTTTAAAATTAACTTTATTAGTTTTACCATATTAGCTGTCGTTATGCAACAGATTCCGATCAACACAGTAAATGCTCCAGCTGTGTTGGGAGGTGGGAGGAACGTGTTTCCCATCCTCCCTTATTTAAAAAACTAACGGTATCAGTTTTACCATATCAGCTGTGATCAGCGATCAACACAGTAAATGCTCAAGTTTTGTTGGGAGGTTGGAGCGGACGTGTTTCCAATCCTTCCTTATTTCAAAAACTAACTTTATTAGTTTTACCACATTAGCTGTCGGAATGCAACTCCAGTTTTATTGGGAGGTTGGAAGAACGTGTTTCCAATCCTCCCTTATTCCAAAAACTAACTGTATCAGTTTTACCATATCAGCTATTGGAATGCAACATATGCCGATCAACACAGTAAATGCTCAAGTTTTGTTGGGAGGTTGGAGCGCACGTGTTTCCAATCCTTCCTTATTTCAAAAATTAACTTTATTAGTTTTACCATATTAGCTGTTGGAATGCAACTCCAGTTTTATTGCGAGGTGGGAAAGAACGTGTTTCCAATCCTCCCTTATTTCAAAAACTAACTGTATCAGTTTTACCATATTAGCTGTGGGAATGCAACATATGCCGATCAACACAGTAAATGCTCAAGTTTTGTTGGGAGGTTGGAGCGGACGTGTTTCCAATCCTTCCTTATTTCAAAAATTAACTGTATCAGTTTTACCATATTAGCTGTCGGAATGCAACTCCAGTTTTGTTGGGAAGTTGGAAAGGACGTGTTTTCTATCTTTCCTTATTTCTGAAATTACTTTAATAGTTTTACCATATTAGCTGTCGGAATGCAACATATTCCGATCAACACAGTAAATGCTCCAGCTGCGTTGGGAGGTGGGAAAGACGTGTTTCAAATCCTCCCTTATTTTTAAAATTAACTCTATTAGTTTTACCATATTAGCTGTCGGAATGCAACAGATTCCGGTCAACACAGTAAATGCTCGAGCTTTGTTGGGAGGTGGGAAAGAACGTGTTTCCAATGCTCCCTTATTTCAAAAACTAACTGTATCAGTTTTACCATATTAGCTGTGGGAACGCAACATATGCCGGTCAACACAGTAAATGCTCAAGTTTTGTTGGGAGGTTGGAGCGGACGTGTTTCCAATCCTTCCTTATTTCAAAAATTAACTTTATTAGTTTTACCAAATTAGCTGTCGGAGTGCAACTCCAGTTTTATTGGGAGGTGGGAAAGAACGTGTTTCCAATCCTCCCTTGTTTCAAAAACTAACTGTATCAGTTTTACCATATTAGCTGTGGGAATGCAACATATGCCGATCAACACCGTAAATGCTCAAGTTTCGTTGGGAGGTTTTAGCGACGTGTTTCCAATCCTCTTTTATTTAAAAAAATAACTTTATTACTTTTACCATATTAACTGTCGGAATGCAACTTCAGTTTTATTGGGAGGTGGGAAAGGACGTGTTTCCAATCGTTTCTTATTTCAAAAATGAGCTTTATTAGTTTTACCATATTAGCTGTCGGAATGCAACTCCAGTTTTGTTGGGAAGTTGGAAAGGACGTGTTTTCTATCTTCCCTTAATTCTAAAGTTACTTTATCACTTTTATCATATTAGCTGTTGGAATGCAACAGATTCCGATCAACACAGTAAAGGCTTAAGTTTTGTTGGGAGGTTGGAGCTGACGTGTTTCCAATCCTTCCTTATTTCAAAAATTAACTTTATTAGTTTTACCATATTAGCTGTCGGAATGCAACTCCAATTTGGTTGGGAGGTCGGAAAGGACGTGTTTCCAATTTTTCCTTATTTCAAAAATAACTTAATTAGTTCTACCATATTAGCTGTCGGAATGCAACTCCAGTTTTGTTGGGAAGTTGGAAAGGACGTGTTTCCTATCCTCCCTTATTTCAAAAACTAACTTTATTAGTTTTACCATATTAGCTGTCGGAATGCAACAGATTCCAATTAACGCAGTAAATGCTCCAGCTGTGTTGGGAGGTGGGAAGAACGTGTTTCCAATCCTCCCTTATTTCAAAAACTAACTTTATCAGTTTTACCATATTAGCTGTCGGAATGCAACTCCAGTTTTGTCGGGAGGTGGGAAAGGACGTGTTTCCAATCCTCCTTTATTTCAAAAATTAACTTTATTGGTTTTACCATATTTGCTGTTGGAATGCAACATATGCCGATCAACACATTGAATACTCCAGTTTTGTTGGGAGGTGGGAAAGGACGTGCTTCAAATCCTCCCTTATTTCAAAAATTAACTTTATTAGTTTTACCATATTAGCTGTCGGAATGCAACAGATTCCAATCAACACAGAAAAAGCTCCAGCTGTGTTGCGAGGTGGGAAGAACGTGTTTCCAATCCTCCCTTATTTCAAAAACTAACTTTATCAGTTTTACCATATTAGCCGATCAACACAGTAAATGCTCAAGTTTTGTTGGGAGGTTGGAGCGGACGTGTTTCCAATCCTTCCTTATTTCAAAAACTAACTTTATTAATTTTACCATATTAGCTGTCGAAATGCACCTCCAGTTTTGTTGGGAAGTGGGAAACGATGTGTTTCCAATCCTCCCTTCTTTCAAAAACTAACTTCATCAGTTTTACCATATTTGCTGTTGGTATGCAACAGATTCCAATCAACACATTGAATACTCCATTTTTGTTGGGAGGTGGGAAAGACGTGTTTCAAATCCTCCCTTATTTTTAAAATTAACTTTATTAGTTTTACCATATTGGCTGTCGGAATGCAACTCCAGTTTTATTGGGAGGTGCGAAAGGACGTGTTTCTAATCCTTCCTTATTTCAAAAACCAACTGAATCAGTTTTACTATATTAGCTGTGGAAGTGCAACATATGCCGATCAACACAGTAAATGCTCAAGTTTTGTTGGGAGGTTGGAGCGGACGTGTTTCCAATCCTTCCTTATTTCAAAAAATAACTTTATTAGTTTTACCATACTAACTGTCGGAATGCAACTCCAGTTTTATTGGGAGCTGGGAAAGGACGTGTTTACAATCGTTTCTTATTTCAAAAATGAGCTTTATTAGTTTTACCATATTAGCTGTCGGAATGCAACTCCAGTTTTGTTGGGAAGTTGGAAAGACGTGTTTCAAATCCTCCCTTATTTTTAAAATTAACTCTATTAGTTTTACCATATTAGCTGTCGTTATGCAACAGATTCCGATCAACACAGTAAATGCTCCAGCTGTGTTGGGAGGTGGGAAGAACGTGTTTCCCATCCTCCCTTATTTCAAAAACTAACGGTATCAGTTTTACCATATCAGCTGTGGGAACGCAACATATGCCGATCAACACAGTAAATGCTCAAGTTTTGTTGGGAGGTTGGAGCGGACGTGTTTCCAATCCTTCCTTATTTCAAAAATTAACTGTATCAGTTTTACCATATTAGCTGTCGGAATGCAACTCCAGTTTTTTTGAGAAGTTGGAAAGGACGTGTTTCCAATCCTTCCTTATTTCAAAAATTAACTTTATTAGTTTTACCACATTAGCTGTCGGAATGCAACTCCAGTTTTATTGGGAGGTGGGAAAGAACGTGTTTCCAATCCTCCCTTATTTCAAAAATTAACTGTATCAGTTTTACCATATTAGCTGTCGGAATGCAACTCCAGTTTTGTTGGGAAGTTGGAAAGGACGTGTTTTCTATCTTTCCTTATTTCTGAAATTACTTTAATAGTTTTACCATATTAGCTGGCGGAATGCAACATATTCCGATCAACACAGTAAATGCTCCAGCTGCGTTGGGAGGTGGGAAAGACGTGTTTCAAATCCTCCCTTATTTTTAAAATTAACTCTATTAGTTTTACCATATTAGCTGTCGGAATGCAACAGATTCCGGTCAACACAATAAATGCTCGAGCTGTGTTGGGAGGTGGGAAAGAACGTGTTTCCAATGCTCCCTTATTTCAAAAACTAACTGTATCAGTTTTACCATATTAGCTGTGGGAACGCAACATATGCCGGTCAACACAGTAAATGCTCAAGTTTTGTTGGGAGGTTGGAGCGGACGTGTTTCCAATCCTTCCTTATTTCAAAAATTAACTTTATTAGTTTTACCAAATTAGCTGTCGGAATGCAACTCCAGTTTTATTGGGAGGTGGGAAAGAACGTGTTTCCAATCCTCCCTTGTTTCAAAAACTAACTGTATCAGTTTTACCATATTAGCTATGGGAACGCAACATATGCCGATCAACACAGTAAATGCTCAAGTTTTGTTGGCAGGTTGGAGCGGACGTGTTTCCAATCGTTTCTTATTTCAAAAATGAGCTTTATTAGTTTTACCATATTAGCTGTCGGAATGCAACTCCAGTTTTGTTGGGAAGTTGGAAAGGACGTGTTTTCTATCTTCCCTTAATTCTAAAATTACTTTATCACTTTTATCATATTAGCTGTTGGAATGCAACAGATTCCGATCAACACAGTAAAGGCTTAAGTTTTGTTGGGAGGTTGGAGCTGACGTGTTTCCCAATCCTTCCTTATTTCAAAAATTAACTTTATTAGTTTTACCATATTAGCTGTCGGAATGCACCTCCAATTTGGTTGGGAGGTCGGAAAGGACGTGTTTCCAATCCTTCCTTATTTCAAAAATAACTTTATTAGTTCTACCATATTAGCTGTCGGAATGCAACTCCAGTTTTGTTGGGAAGTTGGAAAGGACGTGTTTCCTATCCTCCCTTATTTCAAAAATTAACTTTATTAGTTTTACCATATTAGCTGTCGGAATGCACCTCCAATTTGGTTGGGAGGTCGGAAAGGACGTGTTTCCAATCCTTCCTTATTTCAAAAATAACTTTATTAGTTCTACCATATTAACTGTCGGAATGCAACTTCAGTTTTATTGGGAGGTGGGAAAGGACGTGTTTCCAATCGTTTCTTATTTCAAAAATGAGCTTTATTAGTTTTACCATATTAGCTGTCGGAATGCAACTCCAGTTTTGTTGGGAAGTTGGAAAGGACGTGTTTTCTATCTTCCCTTAATTCTAAAGTTACTTTATCAGTTTTACCATATTAGCTGTGGGAACGCAACATATGCCGGTCAACACAGTAAATGCTCAAGTTTTGTTGGGAGGTTGGAGCGGACGTGTTTCCAATCCTTCCTTATTTCAAAAATTAACTTTATTAGTTTTACCAAATTAGCTGTCGGAATGCAACTCCAGTTTTATTGGGAGGTGGGAAAGAACGTGTTTCCAATCCTCCCTTATTTCAAAAACTAACTTTATCAGTTTTACCATATTAGCCGATCAACACAGTAAATGCTCAAGTTTTGTTGGGAGGTTGGAGCGGACGTGTTTCCAATCCTTCCTTATTTCAAAAACTAACTTTATTAGTTTTACCACATTATCTGTCGGAATGCAACTCCAGTTTTATTGGGAGGTTGGAAAGAACGTGTTTCCAATCCTCCCTTATTCCAAAAACTAACTGTATCAGTTTTACCATATCAGCTATTGGAATGCAACATATGCCGATCAACACAGTAAATGCTCAAGTTTTGTTGGGAGGTTGGAGCGCACGTGTTTCCAATCCTTCCTTATTTCAAAAATTAACTTTATTAGTTTTACCATATTAGCTGTTGGAATGCAACTCCAGTTTTATTGCGAGGTGGGAAAGAACGTGTTTCCAATCCTCCCTTATTTCAAAAACTAACTGTATCAGTTTTACCATATTAGCTGTGGGAATGCAACATATGCCGATCAACACAGTAAATGCTCAAGTTTTGTTGGGAGGTTGGAGCGGACGTGTTTCCAATCCTTCCTTATTTCAAAAATTAACTGTATCAGTTTTACCATATTAGCTGTCGGAATGCAACTCCAGTTTTGTTGGGAAGTTGGAAAGGACGTGTTTTCTATCTTTCCTTATTTCTGAAATTACTTTAATAGTTTTACCATATTAGCTGTCGGAATGCAACATATTCCGATCAACACAGTAAATGCTCCAGCTGCGTTGGGAGGTGGGAAAGACGTGTTTCAAATCCTCCCTTATTTTTAAAATTAACTCTATTAGTTTTACCATATTAGCTGTCGGAATGCAACAGATTCCGGTCAACACAGTAAATGCTCGAGCTTTGTTGGGAGGTGGGAAAGAACGTGTTTCCAATGCTCCCTTATTTCAAAAACTAACTGTATCAGTTTTACCATATTAGCTGTGGGAACGCAACATATGCCGGTCAACACAGTAAATGCTCAAGTTTTGTTGGGAGGTTGGAGCGGACGTGTTTCCAATCCTTCCTTATTTCAAAAATTAACTTTATTAGTTTTACCAAATTAGCTGTCGGAGTGCAACTCCAGTTTTATTGGGAGGTGGGAAAGAACGTGTTTCCAATCCTCCCTTGTTTCAAAAACTAACTGTATCAGTTTTACCATATTAGCTGTGGGAATGCAACATATGCCGATCAACACCGTAAATGCTCCAGCTGCGTTGGGAGGTGGGAAAGACGTGTTTCAAATCCTCCCTTATTTTTAAAATTAACTCTATTAGTTTTACCATATTAGCTGTCGGAATGCAACAGATTCCGGTCAACACAATAAATGCTCGAGCTGTGTTGGGAGGTGGGAAAGAACGTGTTTCCAATGCTCCCTTATTTCAAAAACTAACTGTATCAGTTTTACCATATTAGCTGTGGGAACGCAACATATGCCGGCCAACACAGTAAATGCTCAAGTTTTGTTGGGAGGTTGGAGCGGACGTGTTTCCAATCCTTCCTTATTTCAAAAATTAACTTTATTAGTTTTACCAAATTAGCTGTCGGAATGCAACTCCAGTTTTATTGGGAGGTGGGAAAGAACGTGTTTCCAATCCTCCCTTGTTTCAAAAACTAACTGTATCAGTTTTACCATATTAGCTGTGGGAACGCAACATATGCCGATCAACACAGTAAATGCTCAAGTTTTGTTGGCAGGTTGGAGCGGACGTGTTTCCAATCGTTTCTTATTTCAAAAATGAGCTTTATTAGTTTTACCATATTAGCTGTCGGAATGCAACTCCAGTTTTGTTGGGAAGTTGGAAAGGACGTGTTTTCTATCTTCCCTTAATTCTAAAATTACTTTATCACTTTTATCATATTAGCTGTTGGAATGCAACAGATTCCGATCAACACAGTAAAGGCTTAAGTTTTGTTGGGAGGTTGGAGCTGACGTGTTTCCCAATCCTTCCTTATTTCAAAAATTAACTTTATTAGTTTTACCATATTAGCTGTCGGAATGCACCTCCAATTTGGTTGGGAGGTCGGAAAGGACGTGTTTCCAATCCTTCCTTATTTCAAAAATAACTTTATTAGTTCTACCATATTAACTGTCGGAATGCAACTTCAGTTTTATTGGGAGGTGGGAAAGGACGTGTTTCCAATCGTTTCTTATTTCAAAAATGAGCTTTATTAGTTTTACCATATTAGCTGTCGGAATGCAACTCCAGTTTTGTTGGGAAGTTGGAAAGGACGTGTTTTCTATCTTCCCTTAATTCTAAAGTTACTTTATCAGTTTTACCATATTAGCTGTGGGAACGCAACATATGCCGGTCAACACAGTAAATGCTCAAGTTTTGTTGGGAGGTTGGAGCGGACGTGTTTCCAATCCTTCCTTATTTCAAAAATTAACTTTATTAGTTTTACCAAATTAGCTGTCGGAATGCAACTCCAGTTTTATTGGGAGGTGGGAAAGAACGTGTTTCCAATCCTCCCTTATTTCAAAAACTAACTTTATCAGTTTTACCATATTAGCCGATCAACACAGTAAATGCTCAAGTTTTCTTGGGAGGTTGGAGCGGACGTGTTTCCAATCCTTCCTTATTTCAAAAACTAACTTTATTAGTTTTACCACATTAGCTGTCGGAATGCAACTCCAGTTTTATTGGGAGGTTGGAAAGAACGTGTTTCCAATCCTCCCTTATTCCAAAAACTAACTGTATCAGTTTTACCATATCAGCTATTGGAATGCAACATATGCCGATCAACACAGTAAATGCTCAAGTTTTGTTGGGAGGTTGGAGCGCACGTGTTTCCAATCCTTCCTTATTTCAAAAATTAACTTTATTAGTTTTACCATATTAGCTGTTGGAATGCAACTCCAGTTTTATTGCGAGGTGGGAAAGAACGTGTTTCCAATCTTCCCTTATTTCAAAAACTAACTGTATCAGTTTTACCATATTAGCTGTGGGAATGCAACATATGCCGATCAACACAGTAAATGCTCAAGTTTTGTTGGGAGGTTGGAGCGGACGTGTTTCCAATCCTTCCTTATTTCAAAAATTAACTGTATCAGTTTTACCATATTAGCTGTCGGAATGCAACTCCAGTTTTGTTGGGAAGTTGGAAAGGACGTGTTTTCTATCTTTCCTTATTTCTGAAATTACTTTAATAGTTTTACCATATTAGCTGTCGGAATGCAACATATTCCGATCAACACAGTAAATGCTCCAGCTGCGTTGGGAGGTGGGAAAGACGTGTTTCAAATCCTCCCTTATTTTTAAAATTAACTCTATTAGTTTTACCATATTAGCTGTCGGAATGCAACAGATTCCGGTCAACACAGTAAATGCTCGAGCTTTGTTGGGAGGTGGGAAAGAACGTGTTTCCAATGCTCCCTTATTTCAAAAACTAACTGTATCAGTTTTACCATATTAGCTGTGGGAACGCAACATATGCCGGTCAACACAGTAAATGCTCAAGTTTTGTTGGGAGGTTGGAGCGGACGTGTTTCCAATCCTTCCTTATTTCAAAAATTAACTTTATTAGTTTTACCAAATTAGCTGTCGGAGTGCAACTCCAGTTTTATTGGGAGGTGGGAAAGAACGTGTTTCCAATCCTCCCTTGTTTCAAAAACTAACTGTATCAGTTTTACCATATTAGCTGTGGGAATGCAACATATGCCGATCAACACCGTAAATGCTCAAGTTTCGTTGGGAGGTTTTAGCGACGTGTTTCCAATCCTCTTTTATTTAAAAAAATAACTTTATTACTTTTACCATATTAACTGTCGGAATGCAACTTCAGTTTTATTGGGAGGTGGGAAAGGACGTGTTTCCAATCGTTTCTTATTTCAAAAATGAGCTTTATTAGTTTTACCATATTAGCTGTCGGAATGCAACTCCAGTTTTGTTGGGAAGTTGGAAAGGACGTGTTTTCTATCTTCCCTTAATTCTAAAGTTACTTTATCACTTTTATCATATTAGCTGTTGGAATGCAACAGATTCGGATCAACACAGTAAAGGCTTAAGTTTTGTTGGGAGGTTGGAGCTGACGTGTTTCCAATCCTTCCTTATTTCAAAAATTAACTTTATTAGTTTTACCATATTAGCTGTCGGAATGCAACTCCAATTTGGTTGGGAGGTCGGAAAGGACGTGTTTCCAATTTTTCCTTATTTCAAAAATAACTTTATTAGTTCTACCATATTAGCTGTCGGAATGCAACTCCAGTTTTGTTGGGAAGTTGGAAAGGACGTGTTTCCTATCCTCCCTTATTTCAAAAACTAACTTTATTAGTTTTACCATATTAGCTGTCGGAATGCAACAGATTCCAATTAACGCAGTAAATGCTCCAGCTGTGTTGGGAGGTGGGAAGAACGTGTTTCCAATCCTCCCTTATTTCAAAAACTAACTTTATCAGTTTTACCATATTAGCTGTCGGAATGCAACTCCAGTTTTGTCGGGAGGTGGGAAAGGACGTGTTTCCAATCCTCCTTTATTTCAAAAATTAACTTTATTGGTTTTACCATATTTGCTGTTGGAATGCAACATATGCCGATCAACACATTGAATACTCCAGTTTTGTTGGGAGGTGGGAAAGGACGTGCTTCAAATCCTCCCTTATTTCAAAAATTAACTTTATTAGTTTTACCATATTAGCTGTCGGAATGCAACAGATTTCAATCAACACAGAAAAAGCTCCAGCTGTGTTGCGAGGTGGGAAGAACGTGTTTCCAATCCTCCCTTATTTCAAAAACTAACTTTATCAGTTTTACCATATTAGCCGATCAACACAGTAAATGCTCAAGTTTTGTTGGGAGGTTGGAGCGGACGTGTTTCCAATCCTTCCTTATTTCAAAAACTAACTTTATTAATTTTACCATATTAGCTGTCGAAATGCACCTCCAGTTTTGTTGGGAAGTGGGAAACGATGTGTTTCCAATCCTCCCTTCTTTCAAAAACTAACTTCATCAGTTTTACCATATTTGCTGTTGGTATGCAACAGATTCCAATCAACACATTGAATACTCCATTTTTGTTGGGAGGTGGGAAAGACGTGTTTCAAATCCTCCCTTATTTTTAAAATTAACTTTATTAGTTTTACCATATTGGCTGTCGGAATGCAACTCCAGTTTTATTGGGAGGTGCGAAAGGACGTGTTTCCAATCCTTCCTTATTTCAAAAATAACTTTATTAGTTCTACCATATTAACTGTCGGAATGCAACTTCAGTTTTATTGGGAGGTGGGAAAGGACGTGTTTCCAATCGTTTCTTATTTCAAAAATGAGCTTTATTAGTTTTACCATATTAGCTGTCGGAATGCAACTCCAGTTTTGTTGGGAAGTTGGAAAGGACGTGTTTTCTATCTTCCCTTAATTCTAAAGTTACTTTATCAGTTTTACCATATTAGCTGTGGGAACGCAACATATGCCGGTCAACACAGTAAATGCTCAAGTTTTGTTGGGAGGTTGGAGCGGACGTGTTTCCAATCCTTCCTTATTTCAAAAATTAACTTTATTAGTTTTACCAAATTAGCTGTCGGAATGCAACTCCAGTTTTATTGGGAGGTGGGAAAGAACGTGTTTCCAATCCTCCCTTATTTCAAAAACTAACTTTATCAGTTTTACCATATTAGCCGATCAACACAGTAAATGCTCAAGTTTTGTTGGGAGGTTGGAGCGGACGTGTTTCCAATCCTTCCTTATTTCAAAAACTAACTTTATTAGTTTTACCACATTAGCTGTCGGAATGCAACTCCAGTTTTATTGGGAGGTTGGAAAGAACGTGTTTCCAATCCTCCCTTATTCCAAAAACTAACTGTATCAGTTTTACCATATCAGCTATTGGAATGCAACATATGCCGATCAACACAGTAAATGCTCAAGTTTTGTTGGGAGGTTGGAGCGCACGTGTTTCCAATCCTTCCTTATTTCAAAAATTAACTTTATTAGTTTTACCATATTAGCTGTTGGAATGCAACTCCAGTTTTATTGCGAGGTGGGAAAGAACGTGTTTCCAATCCTCCCTTATTTCAAAAACTAACTGTATCAGTTTTACCATATTAGCTGTGGGAATGCAACATATGCCGATCAACACAGTAAATGCTCAAGTTTTGTTGGGAGGTTGGAGCGGACGTGTTTCCAATCCTTCCTTATTTCAAAAATTAACTGTATCAGTTTTACCATATTTGCTGTCGGAATGCAACTCCAGTTTTGTTGGGAAGTTGGAAAGGACGTGTTTTCTATCTTTCCTTATTTCTGAAATTACTTTAATAGTTTTACCATATTAGCTGTCGGAATGCAACATATTCCGATCAACACAGTAAATGCTCCAGCTGCGTTGGGAGGTGGGAAAGACGTGTTTCAAATCCTCCCTTATTTTTAAAATTAACTCTATTAGTTTTACCATATTAGCTGTCGGAATGCAACAGATTCCGGTCAACACAGTAAATGCTCGAGCTTTGTTGGGAGGTGGGAAAGAACGTGTTTCCAATGCTCCCTTATTTCAAAAACTAACTGTATCAGTTTTACCATATTAGCCGATCAACACAGTAAATGCTCAAGTTTTGTTGGGAGGTTGGAGCGGACGTGTTTCCAATCCTTCCTTATTTCAAAAACTAACTTTATTAGTTTTACCACATTAGCTGTCGGAATGCAACTCCAGTTTTATTGGGAGGTTGGAAAGAACGTGTTTCCAATCCTCCCTTATTCCAAAAACTAACTGTATCAGTTTTACCATATCAGCTATTGGAATGCAACATATGCCGATCAACACAGTAAATGCTCAAGTTTTGTTGGGAGGTTGGAGCGCACGTGTTTCCAATCCTTCCTTATTTCAAAAATTAACTTTATTAGTTTTACCATATTAGCTGTTGGAATGCAACTCCAGTTTTATTGGGAGGTTGGAAAGAACGTGTTTCCAATCCTCCCTTATTTCAAAAACTAACTGTATCAGTTTTACCATATCAGCTATTGGAATGCAACATATGCCGATCAACACAGTAAATGCTCAAGTTTTGTTGGGAGGTTGGAGCGGACGTGTTTCCAATCCTTCCTTATTTCAAAAACTAACTTTATTAGTTTTACCACATTAGCTGTCGGAATGCAACTCCAGTTTTATTGGGAGGTTGGAAAGAACGTGTTTCCAATCCTCCCTTATTCCAAAAACTAACTGTATCAGTTTTACCATATCAGCTATTGGAATGCAACATATGCCGATCAACACAGTAAATGCTCAAGTTTTGTTGGGAGGTTGGAGCGGACGTGTTTCCAATCCTTCCTTATTTCAAAAACTAACTTTATTAGTTTTACCACATTAGCTGTCGGAATGCAACTCCAGTTTTATTGGGAGGTTGGAAAGAACGTGTTTCCAATCCTCCCTTATTTCAAAAACTAACTGTATCAGTTTTACCATATTAGCTGTGGGAATGCAACATATGCCGATCAACACAGTAAATGCTCAAGTTTTGTTGGGAGGTTGGAGCGGACGTGTTTCCAATCCTTCCTTATTTCAAAAATTAACTGTATCAGTTTTACCATATTAGCTGTCGGAATGCAACTCCAGTTTTGTTGGGAAGTTGGAAAGGACGTGTTTTCTATCTTTCCTTATTTCTGAAATTACTTTAATAGTTTTACCATATTAGCTGTCGGAATGCAACATATTCCGATCAACACAGTAAATGCTCCAGCTGCGTTGGGAGGTGGGAAAGACGTGTTTCAAATCCTCCCTTATTTTTAAAATTAACTCTATTAGTTTTACCATATTAGCTGTCGGAATGCAACAGATTCCGGTCAACACAGTAAATGCTCGAGCTTTGTTGGGAGGTGGGAAAGAACGTGTTTCCAATGCTCCCTTATTTCAAAAACTAACTGTATCAGTTTTACCATATTAGCTGTGGGAACGCAACATATGCCGGTCAACACAGTAAATGCTCAAGTTTTGTTGGGAGGTTGGAGCGGACGTGTTTCCAATCCTTCCTTATTTCAAAAATTAACTTTATTAGTTTTACCAAATTAGCTGTCGGAGTGCAACTCCAGTTTTATTGGGAGGTGGGAAAGAACGTGTTTCCAATCCTCCCTTGTTTCAAAAACTAACTGTATCAGTTTTACCATATTAGCTGTGGGAATGCAACATATGCCGATCAACACCGTAAATGCTCAAGTTTCGTTGGGAGGTTTTAGCGACGTGTTTCCAATCCTCTTTTATTTAAAAAAATAACTTTATTACTTTTACCATATTAACTGTCGGAATGCAACTTCAGTTTTATTGGGAGGTGGGAAAGGACGTGTTTCCAATCGTTTCTTATTTCAAAAATTAGCTTTATTAGTTTTACCATATTAGCTGTCGGAATGCAACTCCAGTTTTGTTGGGAAGTTGGAAAGGACGTGTTTTCTATCTTCCCTTAATTCTAAAGTTACTTTATCACTTTTATCATATTAGCTGTTGGAATGCAACAGATTCCGATCAACACAGTAAAGGCTTAAGTTTTGTTGGGAGGTTGGAGCTGACGTGTTTCCAATCCTTCCTTATTTCAAAAATTAACTTTATTAGTTTTACCATATTAGCTGTCGGAATGCAACTCCAATTTGGTTGGGAGGTCGGAAAGGACGTGTTTCCAATTTTTCCTTATTTCAAAAATAACTTTATTAGTTCTACCATATTAGCTGTCGGAATGCAACTCCAGTTTTGTTGGGAAGTTGGAAAGGACGTGTTTCCTATCCTCCCTTATTTCAAAAACTAACTTTATTAGTTTTACCATATTAGCTGTCGGAATGCAACAGATTCCAATTAACGCAGTAAATGCTCCAGCTGTGTTGGGAGGTGGGAAGAACGTGTTTCCAATCCTCCCTTATTTCAAAAACTAACTTTATCAGTTTTACCATATTAGCTGTCGGAATGCAACTCCAGTTTTGTCGGGAGGTGGAAAAGGACGTGTTTCCAATCCTCCTTTATTTCAAAAATTAACTTTATTGGTTTTACCATATTTGCTGTTGGAATGCAACATATGCCGATCAACACATTGAATACTCCAGTTTTGTTGGGAGGTGGGAAAGGACGTGCTTCAAATCCTCCCTTATTTCAAAAATTAACTTTATTAGTTTTACCATATTAGCTGTCGGAATGCAACAGATTCCAATCAACACAGAAAAAGCTCCAGCTGTGTTGCGAGGTGGGAAGAACGTGTTTCCAATCCTCCCTTATTTCAAAAACTAACTTTATCAGTTTTACCATATTAGCCGATCAACACAGTAAATGCTCAAGTTTTGTTGGGAGGTTGGAGCGGACGTGTTTCCAATCCTTCCTTATTTCAAAAACTAACTTTATTAATTTTACCATATTAGCTGTCGAAATGCACCTCCAGTTTTGTTGGGAAGTGGGAAACGATGTGTTTCCAATCCTCCCTTCTTTCAAAAACTAACTTCATCAGTTTTACCATATTTGCTGTTGGTATGCAACAGATTCCAATCAACACATTGAATACTCCATTTTTGTTGGGAGGTGGGAAAGACGTGTTTCAAATCCTCCCTTATTTTTAAAATTAACTTTATTAGTTTTACCATATTGGCTGTCGGAATGCAACTCCAGTTTTATTGGGAGGTGCGAAAGGACGTGTTTCCAATCCTTCCTTATTTCAAAAATAACTTTATTAGTTCTACCATATTAACTGTCGGAATGCAACTTCAGTTTTATTGGGAGGTGGGAAAGGACGTGTTTCCAATCGTTTCTTATTTCAAAAATGAGCTTTATTAGTTTTACCATATTAGCTGTCGGAATGCAACTCCAGTTTTGTTGGGAAGTTGGAAAGGACGTGTTTTCTATCTTCCCTTAATTCTAAAGTTACTTTATCAGTTTTACCATATTAGCTGTGGGAACGCAACATATGCCGGTCAACACAGTAAATGCTCAAGTTTTGTTGGGAGGTTGGAGCGGACGTGTTTCCAATCCTTCCTTATTTCAAAAATTAACTTTATTAGTTTTACCAAATTAGCTGTCGGAATGCAACTCCAGTTTTATTGGGAGGTGGGAAAGAACGTGTTTCCAATCCTCCCTTATTTCAAAAACTAACTTTATCAGTTTTACCATATTAGCCGATCAACACAGTAAATGCTCAAGTTTTGTTGGGAGGTTGGAGCGGACGTGTTTCCAATCCTTCCTTATTTCAAAAACTAACTTTATTAGTTTTACCACATTAGCTGTCGGAATGCAACTCCAGTTTTATTGGGAGGTTGGAAAGAACGTGTTTCCAATCCTCCCTTATTCCAAAAACTAACTGTATCAGTTTTACCATATCAGCTATTGGAATGCAACATATGCCGATCAACACAGTAAATGCTCAAGTTTTGTTGGGAGGTTGGAGCGCACGTGTTTCCAATCCTTCCTTATTTCAAAAATTAACTTTATTAGTTTTACCATATTAGCTGTTGGAATGCAACTCCAGTTTTATTGCGAGGTGGGAAAGAACGTGTTTCCAATCCTCCCTTATTTCAAAAACTAACTGTATCAGTTTTACCATATTAGCTGTGGGAATGCAACATATGCCGATCAACACAGTAAATGCTCAAGTTTTGTTGGGAGGTTGGAGCGGACGTGTTTCCAATCCTTCCTTATTTCAAAAATTAACTGTATCAGTTTTACCATATTAGCTGTCGGAATGCAACTCCAGTTTTGTTGGGAAGTTGGAAAGGACGTGTTTTCTATCTTCCCTTAATTCTAAAGTTACTTTATCACTTTTATCATATTAGCTGTTGGAATGCAACAGATTCCGATCAACACAGTAAAGGCTTAAGTTTTGTTGGGAGGTTGGAGCTGACGTGTTTCCAATCCTTCCTTATTTCAAAAATTAACTTTATTAGTTTTACCATATTAGCTGTCGGAATGCAACTCCAATTTGGTTGGGAGGTCGGAAAGGACGTGTTTCCAATTTTTCCTTATTTCAAAAATAACTTTATTAGTTCTACCATATTAGCTGTCGGAATGCAACTCCAGTTTTGTTGGGAAGTTGGAAAGGACGTGTTTCCTATCCTCCCTTATTTCAAAAACTAACTTTATTAGTTTTACCATATTAGCTGTCGGAATGCAACAGATTCCAATTAACGCAGTAAATGCTCCAGCTGTGTTGGGAGGTGGGAAGAACGTGTTTCCAGTCCTCCCTTATTTCAAAAACTAACTTTATCAGTTTTACCATATTAGCTGTCGGAATGCAACTCCAGTTTTGTCGGGAGGTGGGAAAGGACGTGTTTCCAATCCTCCTTTATTTCAAAAATTAACTTTATTGGTTTTACCATATTTGCTGTTGGAATGCAACATATGCCGATCAACACATTGAATACTCCAGTTTTGTTGGGAGGTGGGAAAGGACGTGCTTCAAATCCTCCCTTATTTCAAAAATTAACTTTATTAGTTTTACCATATTAGCTGTCGGAATGCAACAGATTCCAATCAACACAGAAAAAGCTCCAGCTGTGTTGCGAGGTGGGAAGAACGTGTTTCCAATCCTCCCTTATTTCAAAAACTAACTTTATCAGTTTTACCATATTAGCCGATCAACACAGTAAATGCTCAAGTTTTGTTGGGAGGTTGGAGCGGACGTGTTTCCAATCCTTCCTTATTTCAAAAACTAACTTTATTAATTTTACCATATTAGCTGTCGAAATGCACCTCCAGTTTTGTTGGGAAGTGGGAAACGATGTGTTTCCAATCCTCCCTTCTTTCAAAAACTAACTTCATCAGTTTTACCATATTTGCTGTTGGTATGCAACAGATTCCAATCAACACATTGAATACTCCATTTTTGTTGGGAGGTGGGAAAGACGTGTTTCAAATCCTTCCTTATTTTTAAAATTAACTTTATTAGTTTTACCATATTGGCTGTCGGAATGCAACTCCAGTTTTATTGGGAGGTGCGAAAGGACGTGTTTCTAATCCTTCCTTATTTCAAAAACCAACTGAATCAGTTTTACTATATTAGCTGTGGAAGTGCAACATATGCCGATCAACACAGTAAATGCTCAAGTTTTGTTGGGAGGTTGGAGCGGACGTGTTTCCAATCCTTCCTTATTTCAAAAAATAACTTTATTAGTTTTACCATACTAACTGTCGGAATGCAACTCCAGTTTTATTGGGAGCTGGGAAAGGACGTGTTTCCAATCGTTTCTTATTTCAAAAATGAACTTTATTAGTTTTACCATATTAGCTGTCGGAATGCAACTCCAGTTTTGTTGGGAAGTTGGAAAGACGTGTTTCAAATCCTCCCTTATTTTTAAAATTAACTCTATTCGTTTTACCATATTAGCTGTCGTTATGCAACAGATTCCGATCAACACAGTAAATGCTCCAGCTGTGTTGGGAGGTGGGAAGAACGTGTTTCCCATCCTCCCTTATTTCAAAAACTAACGGTATCAGTTTTACCATATCAGCTGTGGGAACGCAACATATGCCGATCAACACAGTAAATGCTCAAGTTTTGTTGGGAGGTTGGAGCGGACGTGTTTCCAATCCTTCCTTATTTCAAAAATTAACTGTATCAGTTTTACCATATTAGCTGTCGGAATGCAACTCCAGTTTTTTTGGGAAGTTGAAAAGGACGTGTTTCCAATCCTTCCTTATTTCAAAAATTAACTTTATTAGTTTTACCACATTAGCTGTCGGAATGCAACTCCAGTTTTATTGGGAGGTGGGAAAGAACGTGTTTCCAATCCTCCCTTATTTCAAAAATTAACTGTATCAGTTTTACCATATTAGCTGTCGGAATGCAACTCCAGTTTTGTTGGGAAGTTGGAAAGGACGTGTTTTCTATCTTTCCTTATTTCTGAAATTACTTTAATAGTTTTACCATATTAGCTGTCGGAATGCAACATATTCCGATCAACACAGTAAATGCTCCAGCTGCGTTGGGAGGTGGGAAAGACGTGTTTCAAATCCTCCCTTATTTTTAAAATTAACTCTATTAGTTTTACCATATTAGCTGTCGGAATGCAACAGATTCCGGTCAACACAATAAATGCTCGAGCTGTGTTGGGAGGTGGGAAAGAACGTGTTTCCAATGCTCCCTTATTTCAAAAACTAACTGTATCAGTTTTACCATATTAGCTGTGGGAACGCAACATATGCCGGTCAACACAGTAAATGCTCAAGTTTTGTTGGGAGGTTGGAGCGGACGTGTTTCCAATCCTTCCTTATTTCAAAAATTAACTTTATTAGTTTTACCAAATTAGCTGTCGGAATGCAACTCCAGTTTTATTGGGAGGTGGGAAAGAACGTGTTTCCAATCCTCCCTTGTTTCAAAAACTAACTGTATCAGTTTTACCATATTAGCTGTGGGAACGCAACATATGCCGATCAACACAGTAAATGCTCAAGTTTTGTTGGCAGGTTGGAGCGGACGTGTTTCCAATCGTTTCTTATTTCAAAAATGAGCTTTATTAGTTCTACCATATTAGCTGTCGGAATGCAACTCCAGTTTTGTTGGGAAGTTGGAAAGGACGTGTTTCCTATCCTCCCTTATTTCAAAAATTAACTTTATTAGTTTTACCATATTAGCTGTCGGAATGCAACAGATTCCAATTAACGCAGTAAATGCTCCAGCTGTGTTGGGAGGTGGGAAGAACGTGTTTCCAATCCTCCCTTATTTCAAAAACTAACTTTATCAGTTTTACAATATTAGCTGTCGGAATGCAACTCCAGTTTTGTCGGGAGGTGGGAAAGGACGTGTTTCCAATCCTCCTTTATTTCAAAAATTAACTTTATTGGTTTTACCATATTTGCTGTTGGAATGCAACATATGCCGATCAACACATTGAATACTCCAGTTTTGTTGGGAGGTGGGAAAGGACGTGCTTCAAATCCTCCCTTATTTCAAAAATTAACTTTATTAGTTTTACCATATTAGCTGTCGGAATGCAACAGATTCCAATCAACACAGAAAATGCTCCAGCTGTGTTGGGAGGTGGGAAGAACGTGTTTCCAATCCTCCCTTATTTCAAAAACTAACTTTATCAGTTTTACCATATTAGCCGATCAACACAGTAAATGCTCAAGTTTTGTTGGGAGGTTGGAGCGGACGTGTTTCCAATCCTCCCTTATTTCAAAAACTAACTGTATCAGTTTTACCATATTAGCTGTCGGAATGCAACTCCAGTTTTATTGGGAGGTGGGAAAGAACGTGTTTCCAATCCTCCCTTCTTTCAAAAACTAACTTCATCAGTTTTACCATATTTGCTGTTGGTATGCAACAGATTCCAATCAACACATTGAATACTCCATTTTTGTTGGGAGGTGGGAAAGACGTGTTTCAAATCCTCCCTTATTTTTAAAATTAACTTTATTAGTTTTACCATATTGGCTGTCGGAATGCAACTCCAGTTTTATTGGGAGGTGCGAAAGGACGTGTTTCTAATCCTTCCTTATTTCAAAAACCAACTGAATCAGTTTTACTATATTAGCTGTGGAAGCGCAACATATGCCGTTCAACACAGTAAATGCTCAAGTTTTGTTGGGAGGTTGGAGCGGACGTGTTTCCAATCCTTCCTTATTTCAAAAATTAACTTTTTTAGTTTTACCATATTAGCTGTCGGAATGCAACTCCAGTTTTGTTGGGAAGTTGGAAAGGGCGTGTTTTCTATCTTCCCTTATTTCTAAAATTACTTTAATAGTTTTACCATATTAGCTCTCGGAATGCAACATATTCCGATCAACACAGTAAATGCTCCAGCTGTGTTGGGAGGTGGGAAGAACGTGTTTTCCATCCTCCCTTATTTCAAAAACTAACGGTATCAGTTTTACCATATCAGCTGTGGGAACGCAACATATGCCGATCAACACAGTAAATGCTCAAGTTTTGTTGGGAGGTTGGAGCGGACGTGTTTCCAATCCTTCCTTATTTCAAAAATTAACTTTATTAGTTTTACCACATTAGCTGTCGGAATGCAACTCCAGTTTTATTTTGAGGTGGGAAAGAACGTGTTTCCAATCCTCCCTTATTCCAAAAATTAACTGTATCAGTTTTACCATATCAGCTATGGGAATGCAACATATGCCGATCAACACAGTAAATGCTCAAGTTTTGTTGGGAGGTTGGAGCGGACGTGTTTCCAATCCTTCCTTATTTCAAAAATTAACTGTATCAGTTTTACCATATTAGCTGTCGGAATGCAACTCCAGTTTTGTTGGGAAGTTGGAAAGGACGTGTTTTCTATCTTTCCTTATTTCTGAAATTACTTTAATAGTTTTACCATATTAGCTCTCGGAATGCAACATATTCCGATCACACCAGTAAATGCTCCAGCTGTGTTCGGAGGTGGGAAAGACGTGTTTCAAATCCTCCCTTATTTTTAAAATTAACTTCATTAGTTTTACCATATTAGCTGTCGTTATGCAACAGATTCCGATCAACACAGTAAATGCTCCAGCTGTGTTGGGAGGTGGGAAAGAACGTGTTTCCAATCCTCCCTTATTTCAAAAACTAACTGTATCAGTTTTACCATATTAGCTGTGGGAACGCAACATATGCCGGTCAACACAGTAAATGCTCAAGTTTTGTTGGGAGGTTGGAGCGGACGTGTTTCCAATCCTTCCTTATTTCAAAAATTAACTGTATCAGTTTTACCATATTAGCTGTCGGAATGCAACTCCAGTTTTTTTGGGAAGTTGGAAAGGACGTGTTTCCAATCCTTCCTTATTTCAAAAATTAACTTTGTTAGTTTTACCAAATTAGCTGTCGGAATGCAACTCCAGTTTTATTGGGAGGTGGGAAAGAACATGTTTCCAATCCTCCCTTATTTCAAAAACTAACTGTATCAGTTTTACCATATTAGCTGTGGGAATGCAACATATGCCGATCAACACAGTAAATGCTCAAGTTTCGTTGGGAGGTTGGAGCGACGTGTTTCCAATCCTCTTTTATTTAAAAAAATAACTTTATTAGTTTTACCATATTAACTGTCGGAATGCAGCTCCAGTTTTATTGGGAGGTGGGAAAGGACGTGTTTCCAATCGTTTCTTATTCCAAAAATGAGCTTTATTAGTTTTACCATATTAGCTGTCGGAATGCAACTCCAGTTTTGTTGGGAAGTTGGAAAGACGTGTTTCAAATCCTCCCTTATTTTTAAAATTAACTCTATTAGTTTTACCATATTAGCTGTCGTTATGCAACAGATTCCGATCAACACAGTAAATGCTCCAGCTGTGTTGGGAGGTGGGAAGAACGTGTTTCCCATCCTCCCTTATTTCAAAAACTAACGGTATCAGTTTTACCATATCAGCTGTGGGAACGCAACATATGCCGATCAACACAGTAAATGCTCAAGTTTTGTTGGGAGGTTGGAGCGGACGTGTTTCCAATCCTTCCTTATTTCAAAAATTAACTGTATCAGTTTTACCATATTAGCTGTCGGAATGCAACTCCAGTTTTTTTGGGAAGTTGGAAAGGACGTGTTTCCAATCCTTCCTTATTTCAAAAATTAACTTTATTAGTTTTACCACATTAGCTGTCGGAATGCAACTCCAGTTTTATTGGGAGGTGGGAAAGAACGTGTTTCCAATCCTCCCTTATTTCAAAAACTAACTGTATCAGTTTTACCATATTAGCTGTGGGAATGCAACATATGCCGATCAACACAGTAAATGCTCAAGTTTTGTTGGGAGGTTGGAGCGGACGTGTTTCCAATCCTTCCTTATTTCAAAAGTTAACTGTATCAGTTTTACCATATTAGCTGTCGGAATGCAACTCCAGTTTTGTTGGGAAGTTGGAAAGGACGTGTTTTCTATCTTTCCTTATTTCTGAAATTACTTTAATAGTTTTACCATATTAGCTGTCGGAATGCAACATATTCCGATCAACACAGTAAATGCTGCAGCTGCGTTGGGAGGTGGGAAAGACGTGTTTCAAATCCTCCCTTATTTTTAAAATTAACTCTAGTAGTTTTACCATATTAGCTGTCGGAATGCAACAGATTCCGATCAACACAGTAAATGCTCCAGCTGTGTTGGGAGGTGGGAAAGAACGTGTTTCCAATCCTCCCTTATTTCAAAAACTAACTGTATCAGTTTTACCATATTAGCTGTGGGAATGCAACATATGCCGGTCAACACAGTAAATGCTCAAGTTTTGTTGGGAGGTTGGAGCGGACGTGTTTCCAATCCTTCCTTGTCTCAAAAATTAACTTTATTAGTTTTACCAAATTAGCTGTCGGAATGCAACTCCAGTTTTATTGGGAGGTGGGAAAGGACGTGTTTTCTATCTTTCCTTATTTCTGAAATTACTTTAATAGTTTTACCATATTAGCTGTCGGAATGCAACATATTCCGATCAACACAGTAAATGCTCCAGCTGCGTTGGGAGGTGGGAAAGACGTGTTTCAAATCCTCCCTTATTTTTAAAATTAACTCTATTAGTTTTACCATATTAGCTGTCGGAATGCAACAGATTCCAATTAACGCAGTAAATGCTCCAGCTGTGTTGGGAGGTGGGAAGAACGTGTTTCCAATCCTCCCTTATTTCAAAAACTAACTTGATCAGTTTTACCATATTAGCTGTCGGAATGCAACTCCAGTTTTGTCGGGAGGTGGGAAAGGACGTGTTTCCAATCCTCCTTTATTTCAAAAATTAACTTTATTGGTTTTACCACATTTGCTGTTGGAATGCAACATATGCCGATCAACACATTGAATACTCCAGTTTTGTTGGGAGGTGGGAAAGGACGTGCTTCAAATCCTCCCTTATTTCAAAAATTAACTTTATTAGTTTTACCATATTAGCTGTCGGAATGCAACAGATTCCAATCAACGCAGAAAATGCTCCAGCTTTGTTGGGAGGTGGGAAGAACGTGTTTCCAATCCTCCCTTATTCCAAAAACTAACTGTATCACTTTTACCATATCAGCTATGGGAATGCAACATATGCCGATCAACACAGTAAATGCTCAAATTTTGTTGGGAGGTTGGAGCGGACGTGTTTCCAATCCTTCCTTATTTCAAAAATTAACTGTATCAGTTTTACCATATTAGCTGTCGGAATGCAACTCCAGTTTTGTTGGGAAGTTGGAAAGACGTGTTTCGAATCCTCCCTTATTTTTAAAATTAACTCTAGTAGTTTGACCACATTAGCTGTCGGAATGCAACTCCAGTTTTATTGGGAGGTGGGAAAGAACGTGTTTCCAATCCTCCCTTATTTCAAAAACTAACTGTATCAGTTTTACCATATTAGCTGTCGGAATGCAACTCCAGTTTTTTTGGGAAGTTGGAAAGGACGTGTTTCCAATCCTTCCTTATTTCAAAAATTAACTTTATTAGTTTTACCACATTAGCTGTCGGAATGCAACTCCAGTTTTATTGGGAGGTGGGAAAGAACGTGTTTCCAATCCTCCCTTATTTCAAAAACTAACTGTATCAGTTTTACCATATTAGCTGTGGGAATGCAACGTATGCCGATCAACACAGTAAATGCTCAAGTTTTGTTGGGAGGTTGGAGCGGACGTGTTTCCAATCCTTCCTTATTTCAAAAGTTAACTGTATCAGTTTTACCATATTAGCTGTCGGAATGCAACTCCAGTTTTGTTGGGAAGTTGGAAAGGACGTGTTTTCTATCTTTCCTTATTTCTGAAATTACTTTAATAGTTTTACCATATTAGCTGTCGGAATGCAACATATTCCGATCAACACAGTAAATGCTCCAGCTGCGTTGGGAGGTGGGAAAGACGTGTTTCAAATCCTCCCTTATTTTTAAAATTAACTCTATTAGTTTTACCATATTAGCTGTCGGAATGCAACAGATTCCGATCAACACAGTAAATGCTCCAGCTGTGTTGGGAGGTGGGAAAGAACGTGTTTCCAATCCTCCCTTATTTCAAAAACTAACTGTATCAGTTTTACCATATTAGCTGTGGGAATGCAACATATGCCGGTCAACACAGTAAATGCTCAAGTTTTGTTGGGAGGTTGGAGCGGACGTGTTTCCAATCCTTCCTTATTTCAAAAATTAACTTTATTAGTTTTACCAAATTAGCTGTCGGAATGCAACTCCAGTTTTATTGGGAGGTGGGAAAGGACGTGTTTTCTATCTTTCCTTATTTCTGAAATTACTTTAATAGTTTTACCATATTAGCTGTCGGAATGCAACATATTCCGATCAACACAGTAAATGCTCCAGCTGCGTTGGGAGGTGGGAAAGACGTGTTTCAAATCCTCCCTTATTTTTAAAATTAACTCTATTAGTTTTACCATATTAGCTGTCGGAATGCAACAGATTCCGATCAACACAGTAAATGCTCCAGCTGTGTTGGGAGGTGGGAAAGAACGTGTTTCCAATCCTCCCTTATTTCAAAAACTAACTGTATCAGTTTTACCATATTAGCTGTGGGAATGCAACATATGCCGGTCAACACAGTAAATGCTCAAGTTTTGTTGGGAGGTTGGAGCGGACGTGTTTCCAATCCTTCCTTATTTCAAAAATTAACTTTATTAGTTTTACCAAATTAGCTGTCGGAATGCAACTCCAGTTTTATTGGGAGGTGGGAAAGGACGTGTTTTCTATCTTTCCTTATTTCTGAAATTACTTTAATAGTTTTACCATATTAGCTGTCGGAATGCAACATATTCCGATCAACACAGTAAATGCTCCAGCTGCGTTGGGAGGTGGGAAAGACGTGTTTCAAATCCTCCCTTATTTTTAAAATTAACTCTATTAGTTTTACCATATTAGCTGTCGGAATGCAACAGATTCCAATTAACGCAGTAAATGCTCCAGCTGTGTTGGGAGGTGGGAAGAACGTGTTTCCAATCCTTCCTTATTTCAAAAATTAACTTTATTAGTTTTACCAAATTAGCTGTCGGAATGCAACTCCAGTTTTATTGGGAGGTGGGAAAGGACGTGTTTTCTATCTTTCCTTATTTCTGAAATTACTTTAATAGTTTTACCATATTAGCTGTCGGAATGCAACATATTCCGATCAACACAGTAAATGCTCCAGCTGCGTTGGGAGGTGGGAAAGACGTGTTTCAAATCCTCCCTTATTTTTAAAATTAACTCTATTAGTTTTACCATATTAGCTGTCGGAATGCAACAGATTCCAATTAACGCAGTAAATGCTCCAGCTGTGTTGGGAGGTGGGAAGAACGTGTTTCCAATCCTCCCTTATTTCAAAAACTAACTTTATCAGTTTTACCATATTAGCTGTCGGAATGCAACTCCAGTTTTGTCGGGAGGTGGGAAAGGACGTGTTTCCAATCCTCCTTTATTTCAAAAATTAACTTTATTGGTTTTACCACATTTGCTGTTGGAATGCAACATATGCCGATCAACACATTGAATACTCCAGTTTTGTTGGGAGGTGGGAAAGGACGTGCTTCAAATCCTCCCTTATTTCAAAAATTAACTTTATTAGTTTTACCATATTAGCTGTCGGAATGCAACAGATTCCAATCAACGCAGAAAATGCTCCAGCTGTGTTGGGAGGTGGGAAGAACGTGTTTCCAATCCTTCCTTATTTCAAAAATTAACTGTATCAGTTTTACCATATTAGCTGTCGGAATGCAACTCCAGTTTTGTTGGGAAGTTGGAAAGACGTGTTTCGAATCCTCCCTTATTTTTAAAATTAACTCTAGTAGTTTGACCACATTAGCTGTCGGAATGCAACTCCAGTTTTATTGGGAGGTGGGAAAGAACGTGTTTCCAATCCTCCCTTATTTCAAAAACTAACTGTATCAGTTTTACCATATTAGCTGTCGGAATGCAACTCCAGTTTTTTTGGGAAGTTGGAAAGGACGTGTTTCCAATCCTTCCTTATTTCAAAAATTAACTTTATTAGTTTTACCACATTAGCTGTCGGAATGCAACTCCAGTTTTATTGGGAGGTGGGAAAGAACGCGTTTCCAATCCTCCCTTATTTCAAAAACTAACTGTATCAGTTTTACCATATTAGCTGTGGGAATGCAACATATGCCGATCAACACAGTAAATGCTCAAGTTTCGTTGGGAGGTTGGAGCGACGTGTTTCCAATCCTCTTTTATTTAAAAAAATAACTTTATTAGTTTTACCATATTAACTGTCGAAATGCAACTCCAGTTTTATTGCGAGGTGGGAAAGGACGTGTTTCCAATCGTTTCTTATTTCAAAAATGAGCTTTATTAGTTTTACCATATTAGCTGTCGGAATGCAACTCCAGTTTTGTTGGGAAGTTGAAAAGACGTGTTTCGAATCCTCCCTTATTTTTAAAATTAACTCTAGTAGTTTTACCATATTAGCTGTCCTTATGCAACAGATTCCGATCAACACAGTAAATGCTCCAGCTGTGTTGGGAGGTGGGAAGAACGTGTTTCCCATCCTCCCTTATTTCAAAAACTAACGGTATCAGTTTTACCATATCAGCTGTGGGAACGACATATGCCGATCAACACAGTAAATGCTCAAGTTTTGTTGGGAGGTTCCTTCCTTATTTCAAAAATTAACTTTATTAGTTTTACCAAATTAGCTGTCGGAATGCAACTCCAGTTTTATTGGGAGGTGGGAAAGAACGTGTTTCCAATCCTCCCTTATTTCAAAAACTAACTGTATCAGTTTTACCATATTAGCTGTGGGAATGCAACATACGCCGATCAACACAGAAAATGCTCAAGTTTTGTTGGGAGGTTGGAGCGGACATGTTTCCAATCCTCCCTTATTTCAAAAATTAACTTTATAAGTTTTACCATATTTGCTGTTGGAATGCAACAGATTCCAATCAACACAGTGAATACTCCAGTTTTGTTGGGAGGTGGGAAAGACGTGTTTCCAATCCTCCCTTATTTCAAAAACTAACTGTATCAGTTTTACTATATTAGCTGTGGGAATGCAACATAAGCCAATCAACACAGTAAATGCTCAAGTTTTGTTGGGAGGTTGGAGCGGACGTGTTTCCAATCCTCTTTTATTTAAAAAAATACTTGATTAGTTTTACCATATTAGCTGCCGGAATGAAACAGATTCCAATCAACACAGTGAATACTCCAGTTTTGTTGGGAGGTGGGAAAGGACGTGCTTCAAATCCTCCCTTATTTCAAAAATTAACTTTATTAGTTTTACCATATTAACTTTCGGAATGCAACATATTCCGATAAACACGGTGAATGCTCCAAATTTTGTTAGGAGGTTGAAGCGAACGTGTTTCCCATCTTCCCTTATTTCAAAAACTAACTTTATCAGTTCTACCATATTAGATGTTGGAATGCAACAGATTCCGATCAACACATTGAATACTCCAGTTTTGTTAGGAGGTGGGAAAGGACGTGCTTCAAATCCTCCCTTATTTCAAAAATTAACTTTATTAGTTTTACCAAATTAGCTGTCGGAATGCAACTCCAGTTTTATTGGGAGGTGGGAAGAACGTGTTTCCAAAACTCCCTTATTTCAAAAACTAACTTTATCAGTTTTACCATATTAGCTGTTGGAATGCAACTTATGCCGATCAACACAGTAAATGCTCAAGTTTTGTTGGTAGGTTGGAGCGGACGTGTTTCCAATCCTTCCTTATTTCAAAAACTAACTTTATTAATTTTACCATATTAGCTGTTGAAATGCAACTCCAGTTTTGTTGGGAGGTGGGAAACGACGTGTTTCCAATCCTCCCTTATTTCAAAAACTAACATTATCAATTTTACCATATTTGCTGTTGGAATGCAACAGATTCCAATCAACACAGTGAATACTCCAGTTTTGTTGGGAGGTGGGAAAGACGTGTTTCACATCCTCCCTTATTTTTAAAATTAACTTTATTAGTTTTACCATATTGGCTGTCGGAATGCAACTCCAGTTTTATTGGGAGGAGCGAAAGGACGTGTTTCTAATCCTTCCTTATTTCAAAAACGAACTGAATCAGTTTTACTATATTAGCTGTGGAAATGCAACATATGCCGATCAACACAGTAAATGCTCAAGTTTTGTTGGGAGGTTGGAGCGGACGTGTTTCCAATCCTTCCTTATTTCAAAAATTAAATTTTTTAGTTTTACCATATTAGCTGTCGGAATGCAACTCCAGTTTTGTTGGGAAGTTGGAAAGGGCGTGTTTTCTATCCTCCCTTATTCCAAAAACTAACTGTATCAGTTTTACCATATCAGCTATGGGAATGCAACATATGCCGATCAACACAGTAAATGCTCAAGTTTTGTTGGGAGGTTGGAGCGGACGTGTTTCCAATCCTTCCTTATTTCAAAAATTAACTTTATTAGTTTTACCAAATTAGCTGTCGGAATGCAACTCCAGTTTTATTGGGAGGTGGGAAAGGACGTGTTTTCTATCTTTCCTTATTTCTGAAATTACTTTAATAGTTTTACCATATTAGCTGTCGGAATGCAACATATTCCGATCAACACAGTAAATGCTCCAGCTGCGTTGGGAGGTGGGAAAGACGTGTTTCAAATCCTCCCTTAATTTTAAAATTAACTCTATTAGTTTTACCATATTAGCTGTCGGAATGCAACAGATTCCAATTAACGCAGTAAATGCTCCAGCTGTGTTGGGAGGTGGGAAGAACGTGTTTCCAATCCTTCCTTATTTCAAAAATTAACTTTATTAGTTTTACCAAATTAGCTGTCGGAATGCAACTCCAGTTTTATTGGGAGGTGGGAAAGGACGTGTTTTCTATCTTTCCTTATTTCTGAAATTACTTTAATAGTTTTACCATATTAGCTGTCGGAATGCAACATATTCCGATCAACACAGTAAATGCTCCAGCTGCGTTGGGAGGTGGGAAAGACGTGTTTCAAATCCTCCCTTATTTTTAAAATTAACTCTATTAGTTTTACCATATTAGCTGTCGGAATGCAACAGATTCCAATTAACGCAGTAAATGCTCCAGCTGTGTTGGGAGGTGGGAAGAACGTGTTTCCAATCCTCCCTTATTTCAAAAACTAACTTTATCAGTTTTACCATATTAGCTGTCGGAATGCAACTCCAGTTTTGTCGGGAGGTGGGAAAGGACGTGTTTCCAATCCTCCTTTATTTCAAAAATTAACTTTATTGGTTTTACCACATTTGCTGTTGGAATGCAGCATATGCCGATCAACACATTGAATACTCCAGTTTTGTTGGGAGGTGGGAAAGGACGTGCTTCAAATCCTCCCTTATTTCAAAAATTAACTTTATTAGTTTTACCATATTAGCTGTCGGAATGCAACAGATTCCAATCAACGCAGAAAATGCTCCAGCTGTGTTGGGAGGTGGGAAGAACGTGTTTCCAATCCTTCCTTATTTCAAAAATTAACTGTATCAGTTTTACCATATTAGCTGTCGGAATGCAACTCCAGTTTTGTTGGGAAGTTGGAAAGACGTGTTTCGAATCCTCCCTTATTTTTAAAATTAACTCTAGTAGTTTGACCACATTAGCTGTCGGAATGCAACTCCAGTTTTATTGGGAGGTGGGAAAGAACGTGTTTCCAATCCTCCCTTATTTCAAAAACTAACTGTATCAGTTTTACCATATTAGCTGTCGGAATGCAACTCCAGTTTTTTTGGGAAGTTGGAAAGGACGTGTTTCCAATCCTTCCTTATTTCAAAAATTAACTTTATTAGTTTTACCACATTAGCTGTCGGAATGCAACTCCAGTTTTATTGGGAGGTGGGAAAGAACGCGTTTCCAATCCTCCCTTATTTCAAAAACTAACTGTATCAGTTTTACCATATTAGCTGTGGGAATGCAACATATGCCGATCAACACAGTAAATGCTCAAGTTTCGTTGGGAGGTTGGAGCGACGTGTTTCCAATCCTCTTTTATTTAAAAAAATAACTTTATTAGTTTTACCATATTAACTGTCGAAATGCAACTCCAGTTTTATTGCGAGGTGGGAAAGGACGTGTTTCCAATCGTTTCTTATTTCAAAAATGAGCTTTATTAGTTTTACCATATTAGCTGTCGGAATGCAACTCCAGTTTTGTTGGGAAGTTGAAAAGACGTGTTTCGAATCCTCCCTTATTTTTAAAATTAACTCTAGTAGTTTTACCATATTAGCTGTCCTTATGCAACAGATTCCGATCAACACAGTAAATGCTCCAGCTGTGTTGGGAGGTGGGAAGAACGTGTTTCCCATCCTCCCTTATTTCAAAAACTAACGGTATCAGTTTTACCATATCAGCTGTGGGAACGACATATGCCGATCAACACAGTAAATGCTCAAGTTTTGTTGGGAGGTTCCTTCCTTATTTCAAAAATTAACTTTATTAGTTTTACCAAATTAGCTGTCGGAATGCAACTCCAGTTTTATTGGGAGGTGGGAAAGAACGTGTTTCCAATCCTCCCTTATTTCAAAAACTAACTGTATCAGTTTTACCATATTAGCTGTGGGAATGCAACATACGCCGATCAACACAGAAAATGCTCAAGTTTTGTTGGGAGGTTGGAGCGGACATGTTTCCAATCCTCCCTTATTTCAAAAATTAACTTTATAAGTTTTACCATATTTGCTGTTGGAATGCAACAGATTCCAATCAACACAGTGAATACTCCAGTTTTGTTGGGAGGTGGGAAAGACGTGTTTCCAATCCTCCCTTATTTCAAAAACTAACTGTATCAGTTTTACTATATTAGCTGTGGGAATGCAACATAAGCCAATCAACACAGTAAATGCTCAAGTTTTGTTGGGAGGTTGGAGCGGACGTGTTTCCAATCCTCTTTTATTTAAAAAAATACTTGATTAGTTTTACCATATTAGCTGCCGGAATGAAACAGATTCCAATCAACACAGTGAATACTCCAGTTTTGTTGGGAGGTGGGAAAGGACGTGCTTCAAATCCTCCCTTATTTCAAAAATTAACTTTATTAGTTTTACCATATTAACTTTCGGAATGCAACATATTCCGATAAACACGGTGAATGCTCCAAATTTTGTTAGGAGGTTGAAGCGAACGTGTTTCCCATCTTCCCTTATTTCAAAAACTAACTTTATCAGTTCTACCATATTAGATGTTGGAATGCAACAGATTCCGATCAACGCATTGAATACTCCAGTTTTGTTAGGAGGTGGGAAAGGACGTGCTTCAAATCCTCCCTTATTTCAAAAATTAACTTTATTAGTTTTACCAAATTAGCTGTCGGAATGCAACTCCAGTTTTATTGGGAGGTGGGAAGAACGTGTTTCCAAAACTCCCTTATTTCAAAAACTAACTTTATCAGTTTTACCATATTAGCTGTTGGAATGCAACTTATGCCGATCAACACAGTAAATGCTCAAGTTTTGTTGGTAGGTTGGAGCGGACGTGTTTCCAATCCTTCCTTATTTCAAAAACTAACTTTATTAATTTTACCATATTAGCTGTTGAAATGCAACTCCAGTTTTGTTGGGAGGTGGGAAACGACGTGTTTCCAATCCTCCCTTATTTCAAAAACTAACATTATCAATTTTACCATATTTGCTGTTGGAATGCAACAGATTCCAATCAACACAGTGAATACTCCAGTTTTGTTGGGAGGTGGGAAAGACGTGTTTCACATCCTCCCTTATTTTTAAAATTAACTTTATTAGTTTTACCATATTGGCTGTCGGAATGCAACTCCAGTTTTATTGGGAGGAGCGAAAGGACGTGTTTCTAATCCTTCCTTATTTCAAAAACCAACTGAATCAGTTTTACTATATTAGCTGTGGAAATGCAACATATGCCGATCAACACAGTAAATGCTCAAGTTTTGTTGGGAGGTTGGAGCGGACGTGTTTCCAATCCTTCCTTATTTCAAAAATTAAATTTTTTAGTTTTACCATATTAGCTGTCGGAATGCAACTCCAGTTTTGTTGGGAAGTTGGAAAGGGCGTGTTTTCTATCCTCCCTTATTCCAAAAACTAACTGTATCAGTTTTACCATATCAGCTATGGGAATGCAACATATGCCGATCAACACAGTAAATGCTCAAGTTTTGTTGGGAGGTTGGAGCGGACGTGTTTCCAATCCTTCCTTATTTCAAAAATTAACTGTATCAGTTTTACCATATTAGCTGTCGGAATGCAACTCCAGTTTTGTTGGGAAGTTGGAAATTACGTGTTTTCTATCTTTCCTTATTTCTGAAATTACTTTAATAGTTTTACCATATTAGCTGTCGGAATGCAACATATTCCGATCAACACAGTAAATGCTCCAGCTGCGTTGGGACGTGGGAAAGACGTGTTTCAAATCCTCCCTTATTTTTAAAATTAACTCTATTAGTTTTACCATATTAGCTGTCGGAATGCAACAGATTCCGATCAACACAGTAAATGCTCCAGCTGTGTTGGGAGGTGGGAAAGAACGTGTTTCCAATCCTCCCTTATTTCAAAACTAACTGTATCAGTTTTACCATATTAGCTGTGGGAACGCAACATATGCCGGTCAACACAGTAAATGCTCAAGTTTTGTTGGGAGGTTGGAGCGGACGTGTTTCCAATCCGTCCTTATTTCAAAAATTAACTTTATTAGTTTTACCAAATTAGCTGTCGGAATGCAACTCCAGTTTTATTGGGAGGTGGGAAAGAACATGTTTCCAATCCTCCCTTATTTCAAAAACTAACTGTATCAGTTTTACCATATTAGCTGTGGGAATGCAACATATGCCGATCAACAAAGTAAATGCTCAAGTTTTGTTGGGAGGTTGGAGCGGACGTGTTTCCAATCCTTCCTTATTTCAAAAATTAACTTTATTAGTTTTACCATATTAACTGTCGGAATGCAACTCCAGTTTTATTGGGAGGTGGGAAAGGACGTGTTTCCAATCGTTTCTTATTTCAAAAATGAGCTTTATTAGTTTTACCATATTAGCTGTCGGAATGCAACTCCAGTTTTGTTGGGAAGTTGGAAATTACGTGTTTTCTATCTTTCCTTATTTCTGAAATTACTTTAATAGTTTTACCATATTAGCTGTCGGAATGCAACATATTCCGATCAACACAGTAAATGCTCCAGCTGCGTTGGGACGTGGGAAAGACGTGTTTCAAATCCTCCCTTATTTTTAAAATTAACTCTATTAGTTTTACCATATTAGCTGTCGGAATGCAACAGATTCCGATCAACACAGTAAATGCTCCAGCTGTGTTGGGAGGTGGGAAAGAACGTGTTTCCAATCCTCCCTTATTTCAAAACTAACTGTATCAGTTTTACCATATTAGCTGTGGGAACGCAACATATGCCGGTCAACACAGTAAATGCTCAAGTTTTGTTGGGAGGTTGGAGCGGACGTGTTTCCAATCCGTCCTTATTTCAAAAATTAACTTTATTAGTTTTACCAAATTAGCTGTCGGAATGCAACTCCAGTTTTATTGGGAGGTGGGAAAGAACATGTTTCCAATCCTCCCTTATTTCAAAAACTAACTGTATCAGTTTTACCATATTAGCTGTGGGAATGCAACATATGCCGATCAACAAAGTAAATGATCCAGCTGTGTTGGGAGGTGGGAAGAACGTGTTTCCCATCCTCCCTTATTTCAAAAACTAACGATATCAGTTTTCCCATATCAGCTGTGGGAACGCAACATATGCCGATCAACACTGTAAATGCTCAAGTTTTGTTGGGAGGTTGGAGCGGACGTGTTTCCAATCCTTCTTTATTTCAAAAATTAACTTTATTAGTTTTACCAAATTAGCTGTCGGAATGCAACTCCAGTTTTGTTGGGAAGTTGGAAAGGACGTGTTTCCAATCCTTCCTTATTTCAAAAATTAACTTTATTAGTTTTACCACATTAGCTGTCTTAATGCAACTCCAGTTTTATTGGGAGGTGGGAAAGAACGTGTTTCCAATCCTCCCTTATTTCAAAAACTAACTGTATCAGTTTTACCATATTAGCTGTGGGAATGCAACATATGCCAATCAACACAGTAAATGCTCAAGTTTTGTTGGGAGGTTGAAGCGGACGTGTTTCCAATCCTTCCTTATTTCAAAAATTAACTGTATTAGTTTTACCATATTAGCTGTCGGAATGCAACTCCAGTTTTGTTGGGAAGTTGGAAAGGACGTGTTTTCTATCTTTCCTTATTTCTGAAATTACTTTAATAGTTTTACCATATTAGCTGTCGGAATGCAACATATTCCGATCAACACGGTAAATGCTCCAGCTGCGTTGGGAGGTGGGAAAGACGTGTTTCAAATCCTCCCTTATTTTTAAAATTAACTCTATTAGTTTTACCATATTAGCTGTCGGAATGCAACAGATTCCGATCAACACAGTAAATGCTCCAGCTGTGTTGGGACGTGGGAAAGAACGTGTTTCCAATCCTCCCTTATTTCAAAAACTAACTGTATCAGTTTTACCATATTAGCTGTGGGAATGCAACATATGCCGGTCAACACAGTAAATGCTCAAGTTTTGTTGGGAGGTTGGAGCGGACGTGTTTCCAATCCTTCTTTATTTCAAAAATTAACTTTATTAGTTTTACCAAATTAGCTGTCGGAATGCAACTCCAGTTTTATTGGGAGGTGGGAAAGAACGTGTTTCCAATCCTCCCTTATTTCAAAAACTAACTGTATCAGTTTTACCATATTAGCTGTGGGAATGCAACATATGCCGATCAACACAGTAAATGCTCAAGTTTCGTTGGGAGGTTGGAGCGGACGTGTTTCCAATCCTTCCTTATTTCAAAAATTAACTGTATCAGTTTTACTATATTAGCTGTGGGAATGCAACATATGCCGATCAACACAGAAAATGCTCAAGTTTTGTTGGGAGGTTGGAGCGGACATGTTTCCAATCCTCCCTTATTTCAAAAACTAACTTTATAAGTTTTACCATATTTGCTGTTGGAATGCAACAGATTCCAATCAACACAGTGAATACTGCAGTTTTGTTGGGAGGTGGGAAAGACGTGTTTCCAATCCTCCCTTATTTCAAAAACTAACTGTATCAGTTTTACTATATTAGCTGTGGGAATGCAACATAAGCCGATCAACACAGTAAATGCTCAAGTTTTGTTGGGAGGTTGGAGCGGACGTGTTTCCAATCCTCTTTTATTTAAAAAAAATACTTGATTAGTTTTACCATATTAGCTGCCGGAATGAAACAGATTCCAATCAACACAGTGAATACTCCAGTTTTGTTGGGAGGTGGGAAAGGACGTGCTTCAAATCCTCCCTTATTTCAAAAATTAACTTTATTAGTTTTACCATATTAACTTTCGGAATGCAACATATTCCGATAAACACGGTAAATGCTCCAAATTTTGTTAGGAGGTTGAAGCGAACGTGTTTCCCATCTTCCCTTATTTCAAAAACTAACTTTATCAGTTCTACCATATTAGATGTTGGAATGCAACAGATTCCGATCAACACATTGAATACTCCAGTTTTGTTGGGAGGTGGGAAAGGACGTGCTTCAAATCCTCCCTTATTTCAAAAATTAACTTTATTAGTTTTACCAAATTAGCTGTCGGAATGCAACTCCAGTTTTATTGGGAGGTGGGAAAGAACGTGTTTCCAATCCTCCCTTATTTCAAAAACTAACTGTATCAGTTTTACCATATTAGCTGTGGGAATGATATGCCGATCAACACAGTAAATGCTCAAGTTTCGTTGGGAGGTTGGAGCGGACGTGTTTCCAATCCTTCCTTATTTCAAAAATTAACTGTATCAGTTTCACTATATTAGCTGTGGGAATGCAACATATGCCGATCAACACAGTAAATGCTCAAGTTTTGTTGGGAGGTTGGAGCGGACATGTTTCCAATCCTCCCTTATTTCAAAAGCTAACTTTATAGGTTTTACCATATTTGCTGTTGGAATGCAACAGATTCCAATCAACACAGTGAATACTCCAGTTTTGTTGGGAGGTGGAAAGACGTGTTTCAAATCCTCCCTTATTTTTAAAATTAACTTTATTAGTTTTACCATATTGGCTGTCGGAATGCAACTCCAGTTTTATTGGGAGGTGGGAAAGCACGTGTTTCCAATCCTTCCTTATTTCAAAAACTAACTGAATCAGTTTTACTATATTAGCTGTGGGAATGCAACATATGCCGATCAACACTGTAAATGCTCAAGTTTTGTTGGGAGGTTGGAGCGGACGTGTTTCCAATCCTTCCTTATTTCAAAAATTAACTTTATTAGTTCTACCATATTAGCTGTCTTAATGCAACTCCAGGCGGCCGCCGTGGTGTGAAGGTAGTGTTGCCGGCCTACCACACCGAAGGTCCATGGTTCGAGCCCTGGTACAGGTAACATCAAAAGTGATTTGAAAAAAGTTTTTCAAAACGGGGTCGCCCCTCGGCAGTGGTTTGGCAAACTCTCCGAGTGTATTTCTGCCATGACAGGCTTCTCAGCAAAAATTCGTCTCCTTTGTAGATGCCGTTCGGAATCGGCAAAAAACTGTAGGTCCCACCAATTTGTAGGGAAAATTCAAATCGGCACACCAAAAATTGGAAGAGAAGCTTGGCGCAAAAATCTCTTAGGAGGTTTATGATGATATACCTGTTGTATATCGCGCCATAGAGATAGACTGCAACTCCAGTTTTGTTGGGAAGTTGGAAAGGGCAAGAAACCAGAGAAGATGCCGAACCCGAGCCCACAATCGCAGATGATGGAATTGACGTTCCACAACCCGACTATAATGAGGTGCGAATAGCAATATCCCGATTGAAAAACAATAAAGCAGCTGGCGCTGATGGTTTGCCTGCTGAGCTATTCAAACACGGAGGCGAGGAGCTGATAAGGCGCATGCATCAGCTTCTATGCAGAATTTGGTCGGATGAATGCATGCCTGAAGATTGGAATCTAGGTGTTCTCTGCCCAATCCACAAGAAGGGCGATCCTGCAAACTGCGCCAACTATCGCGGAATCAGCCTTCTGAATATCGCATATAAGGTCCTCTCAAGCGTATTGTGCGAAAGACTGAAGCCTGATGTGAACCTTATCAGTGTGGCCTAAGACCTAGTAAATCTGCCATCGACCAGATTTTTACAATGCGCCAAATCTTGGAAAAAACCCGTGAAAAAAGAATCGACACGCACCATCTCTTTGTTGATTTTAAAGCCACTTTCGATAGCACGAAAGGGAGCTGCCTATATGCCGCTATGTCTGAATTTGGTTTCCCCGCAAAACTTATACGGCTATGCAAAATGACCTTGGGAATTGGGAAGTACCTCTCCGAGCCGTTCGAAACTAAACGAGGTTTCAGACAGGGTGACCCCCTATCGTGCGATTTCTTTAATTTAATGCTGGAGAAAATAATACAAGCTGCAGAACTTAATCGCGCTGGAACAATATTTTATAAAAGCGTGCAACTGTTGGCATATGCTGACGATATTGATATCATTGGCCTTAACAACCGCGCCGTAACTTCTGCTTACTCCAAATTAGAAAAAGAAGCGGAGAAAATGGGATTGGTGGTGAACGAGGGCAAAACGAAGTACCTTCTGTCATCATGCAAAGAGTCAGCGCATTCGCGCCTTGGCAACCAAGCCACTGTTGGCAGCAATAATTTCGAAATAGTAAAGGACTTCGTTTACCTGGGAACCAGCATTAATACCAACAATAATGTTAGCCTAGAAATCCGACGAAGAATCACTCTTGCAAACAAATGCTACTTCGGACTGAGTAGGCAATGGAAAAGTAAAGTCCTCTTTCGACGAACGAAAATAACACTCTACAAGTCACTCATCGCACCCGTCCTGCTATATGGTGCAGAAGCGTGGACACTAACAACATCTGATGAGGCGGCTCTGGGAGTATTCGAGAGAAAGGTTCTTCGAAAGATTTGTGGACCTCTACGCGTTGGCGACAGCGAGTACCGAAGAAGATTTAATGATGAGCTGTATGAACTTTACGCAGACGCCGACATAGTTCAGCAAATTAAAACACAGCGGCTTCGCTGGCTAGGCCACGTAGTGCGAATGAGCGAAGATGCTCCAGCCCAGAAGGTATTCTTATCGGCACCGGCCGGTGGAAGTAGAGGAAGAGGGAGACCACCACTCCGATGGAAGGACCAAGTGGAGACCGATTTGCGATCCCGCGGTGTTTCCAATTGGCGCCAGTTGGCGCAACGAAGAAACGACTGGCGAGCTATGTTGGACGGTCAAAATCGCCCAGGCGGTTAGATGACCATTTAAAGAAGAAGACTTTAATAGTTTTACCATATTAGCTGTCGGAATGTAACATATTCCGATCAAGACAGTAAATGCTCCAGCTGTGTTGGGAGGTGGGAAAGACGTGTTTCAAATCCTCCCTTATTTTTAAAATTAACTTTATTAGTTTTACCATATTAGCTGTCGTTATGCAACAGATTCCGATCAACACAGTAAATGCTCCAGCTTTGTTGGGAGGTGGGAAAGAACGTGTTTCCCATCCTCCCTTATTTCAAAAAGTTACGGTATCAGTTTTATCATATCAGCTGTGGGAATGCAGCTTATGCCGATCAACAGTAAATGCTCAAGTTTTGTTGGGAGGTTGGAGCGGACTTGTTTCCAATCCTTCCTTATTTCAAAAATTAACTTTATTAGTTTTACCATATTAGCTGTAGGAATGCAACTCCAGTTTTATTGGGAGGTGGGAAAGAACGTGTTTCCAATCCTCCCTTATTTCAAAAACTAACTGTATCAGTTTTATCATATCAGCTGTGGGAATGCAGCTTATGCCGATCAACAGTAAATGCTCAAGTTTTGTTGGGAGGTTGGAGCGGACGTGTTTCCAATCCTTCTTTATTTCAAAAATTAACTATCGGTTTTACCATATTAGCTGTCGGAATGCAACTCCAGTTTTGTTGGGAAGTTGAAAAGGACGTGTTTTCCATCTTCCCTTATTTCTAAAATTACTTTAATAGTTTTGCCATATTAGCTGTCGGAATGCAACATATTCCGAGCAACACAGTAAATGCTTCAGTTGTGTTGGGAGGTGCGAAAGACGTGTTTCAAATCCTCCCTTATTTTTAAAATTAACTTTATTAGTTTTACCATATTAGCTGTCGGAATGCAACAGATTCCGATCAACACAGTAAATGCTCCAGCTGTGTTGGGAGGTGGGAAAGAACATGTTTCCAATCCTCCCTTATTTCAAAAACTAACTGTATCAGTTTTACCATATTAGCTGTGGGAACGCAACATATGCCGGTCAACACAGTAAATGCTCAAGTTTTGTTGGAAGGTTGGAGCGGACGTGTTTCCAATCCTTCCTTATTTCAAAAATTAACTTTATTAGTTTTGCCATATTAGCTGTCGGATTGCAACACCAGTTTTATTGGGAGGTGGGAAAGAACGTGTTTCCAATCCTCCCTTATTTCAAAAACTAACTGTGTCAGTTTTACCATATTAGCTGTGGAAATGCAACATATGCCGATCAACACAGTAAATGCTCAAGCTTTGTTGGGAGGTTGGAGCGGACATGTTTCCAATCCTCCCTTATTTCAAAAACTGACTTTATAAGTTTTACCATATTTGCTGTTGGAATGCAACAGATTCCAATCAACACAGTGAATACTCCAGTTTTGTTGGGAGGTGGGAAAGACGTGTTTCCAATCCTCCCTTATTTCAAAAACTAACTGTATCAGTTTTACCATATTAGCTGTGGGAGTGTAACATATGCCGATCAACACAGTAAATGCTCAAGTTTTGTTGGAAGGTTGGAGCGGACGTGTTTCCAATCCTTCCTTATTTCAAAAATTAACTTTATTAGTTTTGCCATATTAGCTGTCGGATTGCAACACCAGTTTTATTGGGAGGTGGGAAAGAACGTGTTTCCAATCCTCCCTTATTTCAAAAACTAACTGTATCAGTTTTACCATATTAGCTGTGGGAGTGCAACATATGCCGATCAACACAGTAAATGCTCAAGTTTTGTTGGGAGGTTGGAGCGGACGTGTTTCCAATACTTCCTTATTTCAAAAATTAACTGTATCAGTTTTCCCATATTAGCTGTGGGAATGCAACATATGCCGATCAACACAGTAAATGCTCAAGTTTTGTTGGGAGGTTGGAGCGGACATGTTTCCAATCCTCCCTTATTTCAAAAACTGACTTTATAAGTTTTACCATATTTGCTGTTGGAATGCAACAGATTCCAATCAACACAGTGAATACTCCAGTTTTGTTGGGAGGTGGGAAAGACGTGTTTCCAATCCTGACTTATTTCAAAAACTAACTGTATCAGTTTTACCATATTAGCTGTGGGAAATTCAACATATGCCTATCAACACAGTAAATGCTCACGTTTTGTTGGGAGGTTGGAGCGGACATATTTCCAATCCTCCCTTATTTCAAAAACTAACTGTATTAGTTTTACCATATTAGCTGTCGGAATGCAACTCCAGTTTTATTGGGAGGTGGGAAAGGACGTGTTTCCAATCCGTCCTTATTTCAAAAATTAACTTTATTAGTTTTACCATATTAGCTGTCGGAATGAAACTCCAGTTTTGTTGGGAAGTTGGAAAGGACGTGTTTTCTATCTTCCCTTATTTCTAAAATTACTTTAATAGTTTTACCATATTAGCTGTCGGAATGCAACATATTTCGATCAACACAGTAAATGCTCCAGCTGTGTTGGGAGGTGGGAAAGACGTGTTTCAAATCCTCCCTTATTTTTAAAATTAACTTGATTAGTTTTACCATATTAGCTGTCGGAATGCAACAGATTCCAATCAACACAGTGAATACTCCAGTTTTGCTGGGAGGTGGGAAAGGACGTGTTTCAAATCCTCCCTTACTTCAAAAATTAACCTTATTACTCTTACCATATTAGCTGTCTGAATGCAACAGATTCTAATCAACACAGTGAATACTCCAGTTTTGTTGGGAGGTGGGAAAGGACGTGTTTCAAATCCTCCCTTGTTTCAAAAACTAACTTCATAACACAGTGAATACTCCAGTTTTGTTGGGAGGTGGGAAAGGACGGGTTTATTAGTTTTACCGTATTAGCTGTCGGAATGCAACTTCAGTTTTGTTGGGCTGGGGAAAGGAAGTGTTTCCAATCCTTCCTTATTTCAAAATTAACTTTATTAGTTTTACCATATTGGCTGTCGGAATGCCACAGATTCCGATCAACACAGTTAATGCTCCAGCTGTGTTGGGAGGTGGGAAAGAATGTGTTTCCAATCCTGCCTTATTTCAAAAACTAACTGTATCAGTTTTACCATATTAGCTGTGGGAATGCAACATATGCCGATCAACACAGTAAATGCTCAAGGTTTGTTGGGGGTTGGAGCCGACGTGTTTCCAATCCTTCCTTATTTCAAAAATTAACTTTATTAGTTTTACCATATTAGCTGTCGGAATGCAACATATTCCGATCAACACAGTAAATGCTCCAGCTGTGTTGGGACGTGGGAAAGACGTGTTTCAAATCCTCCCATATTTTTAAAATTAACTTTATTAGTTTTACCATATTAGCTGTCGGAATGCAACAGATTCCGATCAACACAGTAAATGCTTGAGCTGTGTTTGGAGGTGGGAAAGACGTGTTTCCAATCCTCCCTTATTTCAAGAACTAACTTTATAAGTTTTACCATATTTTCTGTTGGAATGCAACAGATTCCAATCAACACAGTGAATACTCCAGTTTTGTTGGGAGGTGGGAAAGACGTGTTTCCAATCCTCCCTTATTTATAAAATTAACTTTATTAGTTTTACCATACTAGCTGTCGGAATGAAACAGATTCCGATCAACACAGTAAATACTCCAGTTTTGTTAGGAGGTGGGAAAGGACATGTTTCCAATCCTCCCTTATTTCAAAAACTAACTGTATTAGTTTTACCATATTAGCTGTCGGAATGAAACTCCAGTTTTGTTGGGAAGTTGGAAAGGACGTGTTTCCAATCCTTCCTTATTTCAAAAACTAACTTTATTAGTTTTACCATATTAGCTGTCGGAATGCAACATATTCCGATCAACACAGTAAATGCTCCAGCTGTGTTGGGAGGTGGGAAAGACGTGTTTCAAATCCTCCCTTATTTATAAAATTAACTTTATTAGTTTTACCATATTAGCTGTCGGAATGCAACAGATTCCCATCAACACAGTTAATGCTCCAGCTGTGTTGGGAGGTGGGAAAGAATGTGTTTCTAATCCTCCCTTATTTCAAAAACTAACTGTATCAGTTTTACCATATTAGCTGTGGGAATGCAACATATGCCGATCAACACAGTAAATGCTCAAGGTTTGTTGGGAGGTTGGAGAGGACGTGTTTCCAATCCTCCCTTATTTCAAAAATTAACTTTATTAGTTTTACCATACTAGCTGTCGGAATGAAACAGATTCCGATCAACACAGTAAATACTCCAGTTTTGTTAGGAGGTGGGAAAGGACATGTTTCCAATCCTCCCTTATTTCAAAAACTAACTGTATTAGTTTTACCATATTAGCTGTCGGAATGAAACTCCAGTTTTGTTGGGAAGTTGGAAAGGACGTGTTTTCTATCTTCCCTTATTTCTAAAATTACTTTAATAGTTTTACCATATTAGCTGTCGGAATGCAACATATTCCGATCAACACAGTAAATGCTCCAGCTGTGTTGGGAGGTGGGAAAGACGTGTTTGAAATCCTCCCTTATTTATGAAATTAACTTTATTAGTTTTACCATATTAGCTGTCGGAATGCAACAGATTCCAATCAACACAGTGAATACTTCAGTTTTGTTGGGAGGTGGGAAAGACGTGTTTCCAATCCTCCCTTATTTCAAAAACTAACTGTATCAGTTTTACCATATTAGCTGTGGGAATGCAACATATGCCGATCAACACAGTAAATGCTCAAGTTTTGTTGGGAGGTTGGAGCGGACATGTTTCCAATCCTCCCTTATTTCAAAAACTAACTGTATTTGTTTTACCATATTAGCTGTCGGAATGAAACTCCAGTTTTGTTGGGAAGTTGGAAAGGACGTGTTTTCTATCTTCCCTTATTTCTAAAATTACTTTAATAGTTTTGCCATATTCGCTGTCGGAATGCAACATATTCCGATCAACACAGTAAATGCTCCAGCTGTGTTGGGAGGTGGGAAATCCGTGTTTCAAATCCTCCCTTATTTATAAAATTAACTTTATTAGTTTTAAAATATTAGCTGTCGGAATGCAACAGATTCCCATCAACACAGTTAATTCTCCAGCTGTGTTGGGAGGTGGGAAAGAATGTGTTTCTAATCCTCCCTTATTTCAAAAACTAACTGTATCAGTTTTACCATATTAGCTGTGGGAATGCAACATATGCCGATCAACACAGTAAATGCTCAAGGTTTGTTGGGGGGTTGGAGAGGACGTGTTTCCAATCCTCCCTTATTTCAAAAATTAACTTTATAAGTTTTACCATACTAGCTGTCGGAATGAAACAGATTCCGATCAACACAGCAAATACTCCAGTTTTGTTGGGAGGTGGGAAAGGACGTGTTTCCAATCCTTTCTTATTTCAAAAATTATCTTTCTTAGTTTTACCATATTAGCTGTCGGAATGCAAAATATTCCGATCAACACAGTGAATACCCCAGTTTTGTTGGGAGGTGGGAAAGGACGTGTTTCAAATCCTCCTTTATTTCAAAAAACTAACTTTATTACTTTTATCATATTAGGTGCCGGAATGCAACATATTCAGATCAAGACAGTGAATACTCCAGTTTTGTTTTGAGGTGGGAAAGGACATGTTTCCAATCCTCCCTTACTTCCAAAATTAACTTTATTAGTTTTACCATATTAGCTGTCGGAATGCAAAATATTCCGATCAACACAGTGAATACTTCAGTTTTGTTGGGATTTGGGAAAGGACTTGTTTCAAATCCTCCTTTATTTCAAAAACTAACTTTATTAGTTTTACCATATTAGCTGCCGGAATGCAACAGATTCCGATCAACACAGTAAATACTCCAGTTTTGTTGGGAGGTGGGAAAGGACGTGTTTCAAATCCTCCCTTACTTCAAAAATTTACCTTATTAGTTTTACCATATTAGCTGTCGGAATGCAAAATATTCCGATCAACACAGTGAAAACTCCAGTTTTGTTGGGAGGTGGGAAAGCACGTGTTTCAAATCCTCCCTTACTTCAAAAATTTACCTTATTAGTTTTACCATATTAGCTGTCGGAATGCAAAATATTCCGATCAACACAGTGAATACTCCAGTTTTGTTGGGAGGTGGGAAAGGACGTGTTTCCAATCCTTCCTTATTTAAAAAATTAACTTTATTAGTTTTACCATATTAGCTGTTGGAATGCAACAGATTCCAATCAACACAGTGAATACTCCAGTTTTGTTGAGAGGTGGGAAAGGACGTGTTTCAAATCCTCCCTTACTTCAAAAATTAACCTTATTAGTTTTATCATATTAGCTGTCTGAATGCAACAGATTCTAGTCAACACAGTGAATACTCCAGTTTGGTTGGGAGGTGGGAAAGGACGTGTTTCAAATCCTCCCTTGTTTCAAAAACTAACTTTATTAGTTTTACCATATTAGCTGCCGGAATGCAACAGATTCCGATCAATGCAGTGAATACTCCAGTTTTGTTGGGAGGTGGGAAAGGGCGTGTTTCCAATCCTCCCTTATTTCAAAAATTAACTTTATTAGTTTTACCATATTAGCTGTCGGAATGCGACATATTCCCATCAACACAGTAAATGCTTAAGTTTTGTTGGGAGGTGGGAAGTATATGTTTCCAATACTTCCTTATTTCAAAAATTAACTTTATTAGTTGTACCATATTAGCTGTCGGAATGCAACATATTCCGATTAACACAGTGAATACTCCAGTTTTGTTGAGAGGTGGGAAAGGACGTGTTTCAAATCCTCCCTTACTTCAAAAATTAACCTTATTAGTTTTACCATATTAGCTGTCTGAATGCAACAGATTCTAGTCAACACAGTGAATACTCCAGTTTGGTTGGGAGGTGGGAAAGGACGTGTTTCAAATCCTCCCTTGTTTCAAAAACTAACTTTATTAGTTTTACCATATTAGCTGCCGGAATGCAACAGATTCCGATCAACGCAGTGAATACTCTAGTTTTGTTGGGAGGTGGGAAAGGGCGTGTTTCCAATCCTCCCTTATTTCAAAAATTAACTTTATTAGTTTTACCATATTAGCTGTCTGAATGCAACAGATTCTAATCAACACAGTGAATACTCCAGTTTGGCTGGGAGGTGGGAAAGGACGTGTTTCAAATCCTCCCTTGTTTCAAAAACTAACTTTATTAGTTTTACCATATTAGCTGCCGGAATGCAACAGATTCCGATCAACACAGTGAATACTCCAGTTTTGTTGGGAGGTGGGAAAGGACGTGTTTCCAATCCTTCCTTATTTAAAAAATTAACTTTATTAGTTTTACCATATTAGCTGTTGGAATGCAACAGATTCCAATCAACACAGTGAATACTCCAGTTTTGTTGAGAGGTGGGAAAGGACGTGTTTCAAATCCTCCCTTACTTCAAAAATTAACCTTATTAGTTTTACCATATTAGCTGTCTGAATGCAACAGATTCTAGTCAACACAGTGAATACTCCAGTTTGGTTGGGAGGTGGGAAAGGACGTGTTTCAAATCCTCCCTTGTTTCAAAAACTAACTTTATTAGTTTTACCATATTAGCTGCCGGAATGCAACAGATTCCGATCAACGCAGTGAATACTCCAGTTTTGTTGGGAGGTGGGAAAGGGCGTGTTTCCAATCCTCCCTTATTTCAAAAATTAACTTTATTAGTTTTACCATATTAGCTGTCGGAATGCGACATATTCCGATCAACACAGTAAATGCTTAAGTTTTGTTGGGAGGTGGGAAGTATATGTTTCCAATACTTCCTTATTTCAAAAATTAACTTTATTAGTTGTACCATATTAGCTGTCGGAATGCAACATATTCCGATTAACACAGTGAATACTCCAGTTTTGTTGGGAGGTGGGAAAGGACGTGTTTATTAGTTTTACCGTATTAGCTGTCGGAATGCAACTTCAGTTTTGTTGGGCTGGGGAAAGGAAGTGTTTCCAATCCTTCCTTATTTAAAAAATTAACTTTATTAGTTTTACCATATTAGCTGTCGGAATGAAACGGATTCCAATTAACACAGTGAATACTCCAGTTTTGTTGGGAGGTGGGAAAGGACGTGTTTCACATCCTCCCTTACTTCAAAAATTTACCTTATTAGTTTTACCATATTAGCTGTCGGAATGCAAAATATTCCGATCAACACAGTGAAAACTCCAGTTTTGTTGGGAGGTGGGAAAGCACGTGTTTCAAATCCTCCCTTACTTCAAAAATTTACCTTATTAGTTTTACCATATTAGCTGTCGGAATGCAAAATATTCCGATCAACACAGTGAATACTCCAGTTTTGTTGGGAGGTGGGAAAGGACGTGTTTCCAATCCTCCCTTATTTCAAAAATTAACTTTATTAGTTTTACCATATTAGCTGTCGGAATGCGACATATTCCGATCAACACAGTAAATGCTTAAGTTTTGTTGGGAGGTGGGAAGTATATGTTTCCAATACTTCCTTATTTCAAAAATTAACTTTATTAGTTGTACCATATTAGCTGTCGGAATGCAACATATTCCGATTAACACAGTGAATACTCCAGTTTTGTTGGGAGGTGGGAAAGGACGTGTTTATTAGTTTTACCGTATTAGCTGTCGGAATGCAACTTCAGTTTTGTTGGGCTGGGGAAAGGAAGTGTTTCCAATCCTCCTTTATTTCAAAAACTAACTTTATTAGTTTTACCATATTAGCTGCCGGAATGCAACAGATTCCGATCAACACAGTAAATACTCCAGTTTTGTTGGGAGGTGGGAAAGGACGTGTTTCAAATCCTCCCTTACTTCAAAAATTTACCTTATTAGTTTTACCATATTAGCTGTCGGAATGCAAAATATTCCGATCAACACAGTGAAAACTCCAGTTTTGTTGGGAGGTGGGAAAGCACGTGTTTCAAATCCTCCCTTACTTCAAAAATTTACCTTATTAGTTTTACCATATTAGCTGTCGGAATGCAAAATATTCCGATCAACACAGTGAATACTCCAGTTTTGTTGGGAGGTGGGAAAGGACGTGTTTCCAATCCTTCCTTATTTAAAAAATTAACTTTTTTAGTTTTACCATATTAGCTGTTGGAATGCAACAGATTCCAATCAACACAGTGAATACTCCAGTATTGTTGAGAGGTGGGAAAGGACGTGTTTCAAATCCTCCCTTACTTCAAAAATTAACCTTATTAGTTTTACCATATTAGCTGTCTGAATGCAACAGATTCTAGTCAACACAGTGAATACTCCAGTTTGGTTGGGAGGTGGGAAAGGACGTGTTTCAAATCCTCCCTTGTTTCAAAAACTAACTTTATTAGTTTTACCATATTAGCTGCCGGAATGCAACAGATTCCGATCAACGCAGTGAATACTCCAGTTTTGTTGGGAGGTGGGAAAGGGCGTGTTTCCAATCCTCCCTTATTTCAAAAATTAACTTTATTAGTTTTACCATATTAGCTGTCGGAATGCGACATATTCCGATCAACACAGTAAATGCTTAAGTTTTGTTGGGAGGTGGGAAGTATATGTTTCCAATACTTCCTTATTTCAAAAATTAACTTTATTAGTTGTACCATATTAGCTGTCGGAATGCAACATATTCCGATTAACACAGTGAATACTCCAGTTTTGTTGAGAGGTGGGAAAGGACGTGTTTCAAATCCTCCCTTACTTCAAAAATTAACCTTATTAGTTTTACCATATTAGCTGTCTGAATGCAACAGATTCTAGTCAACACAGTGAATACTCCAGTTTGGTTGGGAGGTGGGAAAGGACGTGTTTCAAATCCTCCCTTGTTTCAAAAACTAACTTTATTAGTTTTACCATATTAGCTGCCGGAATGCAACAGATTCCGATCAACGCAGTGAACACTCCAGTTTTGTTGGGAGGTGGGAAAGGGCGTGTTTCCAATCCTCCCTTATTTCAAAAATTAACTTTATTAGTTTTACCATATTAGCTGTCTGAATGCAACAGATTCTAATCAACACAGTGAATACTCCAGTTTGGCTGGGAGGTGGGAAAGGACGTGTTTCAAATCCTCCCTTGTTTCAAAAACTAACTTTATTAGTTTTACCATATTAGCTGCCGGAATGCAACAGATTCCGATCAACACAGTGAATACTCCAGTTTTGTTGGGAGGTGGGAAAGGACGTGTTTCCAATCCTTCCTTATTTAAAAAATTAACTTTATTAGTTTTACCATATTAGCTGTTGGAATGCAACAGATTCCAATCAACACAGTGAATACTCCAGTTTTGTTGAGAGGTGGGAAAGGACGTGTTTCAAATCCTCCCTTACTTCAAAAATTAACCTTATTAGTTTTACCATATTAGCTGTCTGAATGCAACAGATTCTAGTCAACACAGTGAATACTCCAGTTTGGTTGGGAGGTGGGAAAGGACGTGTTTCAAATCCTCCCTTGTTTCAAAAACTAACTTTATTAGTTTTACCATATTAGCTGCCGGAATGCAACAGATTCCGATCAACGCAGTGAATACTCCAGTTTTGTTGGGAGGTGGGAAAGGGCGTGTTTCCAATCCTCCCTTATTTCAAAAATTAACTTTATTAGTTTTACCATATTAGCTGTCGGAATGCGACATATTCCGATCAACACAGTAAATGCTTAAGTTTTGTTGGGAGGTGGGAAGTATATGTTTCCAATACTTCCTTATTTCAAAAATTAACTTTATTAGTTGTACCATATTAGCTGTCGGAATGCAACATATTCCGATTAACACAGTGAATACTCCAGTTTTGTTGGGAGGTGGGAAAGGACGTGTTTATTAGTTTTACCGTATTAGCTGTCGGAATGCAACTTCAGTTTTGTTGGGCTGGGGAAAGGAAGTGTTTCCAATCCTTCCTTATTTAAAAAATTAACTTTATTAGTTTTACCATATTAGCTGTCGGAATGAAACAGATTCCAATTAACACAGTGAATACTCCAGTTTTGTTGGGAGGTGGGAAAGGACGGGTTTATTAGTTTTACCGTATTAGCTGTCGGAATGCAACTTCAGTTTTGTTGGGCTGGGGAAAGGAAGTGTTTCCAATCCTTCCTTATTTCAAAATTAACTTTATTGGTTTTACCATATTAGCAGTCGGAATGCAACATATTTCGATCAACACAGTGAATACTCCAGTTTTGTTGGGAGGTAGGAAAAGGCGCGTTTCCAATCCTCCCTTATTTCAAAAATAAACTTGATTAGTTTTGCCATATTAGCTGTCGGTATGCAACATATTTCGATCAACGCAGTGAATACTCCAGTTTTGTTGGCAGGTGGGAAAGGGCGTGTTTCCAATCCTCCCTTATTTCAAACATTAACTTTATTGGTTTTACCATATCAGCTGTCGGAATGCAACATATTCCGATCAACACAGTAAATGTTTAAGTTTTGTTGGAAGGTTGGAGCGGACGTGTTTCCAACCCCCCGAATTAAAAAAATTAACTTTATTAGTTTTACCATATTAGCTGTCGGAATGAAACAGATTTCGATTAACACAGTGAATACTACAGTTTTGTTGGGAGGTGAGAAAGGACGTGTTTCCAATCATTCCTTATTTCAAAAGTTAACTTTATTAGTTTTACAATATTAGCTGCCGGAATACAGCATATTACGTTCAACACAGTAAATACTTAAGTTTTGTTGGGAGGTTGGAGCGGACGTTTTTCCAATCCTTCCTTATTTCAAAAATTATCTTTGTTAGTTTTAATATATTAGCTGTCGGAATGCAACTGATTCCGATCAACACATTGAATACTCCAGTTTTATTGGGAGGTGGGATAGGACGTGTTTCCAATCCTTCCTTATTTCAAAAATTAACTTTATTAGTTTTACCATATTAGCTGTCGGAATGCAACTTTAGTTTTGTTAAGAGGTGAGAAAGGACGTGTTTCCAATCCTTCCTTATTTCAAAAATTATCTTTATTAGTTTTACCATATTAGATATCGGAATGCAACAGATTCCGATCAACACAGTGAATACTCTAGGTTTGTTGGGAGGTGGGAAAGGACGTGTTTCCAATCCTTCCTTATTTCAAAAACTTACTTTATAAGTTTTACCATATTAGCTATCGGAATGCATCTCCAGTTTTGTTGGGAGGTGAGAAAGGACGTGTTTCCAATCCTTCCTTATTTCAAAAAAATAACTTTATTATTTTTACCACACTAGCTGTCGGAATGAACCAGACTCCGATCGACGCAGTGAATACTCCAGTTTTGTTGGGAGGTGGGGAAGGACGTGTTTCCAATCCTCCCTTATTTCAAAAATTAACTTTATTAGTTTTACCATATTAGCTGTCGGAATGCAACAAATTCCGCTCAACACAGTGAATACTCCAGTTGTGTTGGGAGGTGGGAAAGGACGTGTTTCCCATCCTCCCTTATTTCAAAAATTAACTTTATTAGTTTTACCATACTAGCTGTCGGAATGAATCAGATTCCGATCAACACAGTAAATACTCCAGTTTTGTTGGGAGGTGGGAAAGGACGTGTTTCCAATCCTTTCTTATTTCAAAAATTATCTTTCTTAGTTTTACCATATTAGCTGTCGGAATGCAAAATATTCCGATCAACACAGTGAATACCCCAGTTTTGTTGGGAGGTGGGAAAGGACGTGTTTCAAATCCTCCTTTATTTCAAAAAACTAACTTTATTACTTTTACCATATTAGCTGCCGGAATGCAACATATTCAGATCAAGACAGTGAATACTCCAGTTTTGTTTTGAGGTGGGAAAGGACATGTTTCCAATCCTCCCTTACTTCCAAAATTAACTTTATTAGTTTTACCATATTAGCTGTCGGAATGCAAAATATTCCGATCAACACAGTGAATACTTCAGTTTTGTTGGGATTTGGGAAAGGACTTGTTTCAAATCCTCCTTTATTTCAAAAACTAACTTTATTAGTTTTACCATATTAGCTGCCGGAATGCAACAGATTCCGATCAACACAGTAAATACTCCAGTTTTGTTGGGAGGTGGGAAAGGACGTGTTTCAAATCCTCCCTTACTTCAAAAATTTACCTTATTAGTTTTACCATATTAGCTGTCGGAATGCAAAATATTCCGATCAACACAGTGAAAACTCCAGTTTTGTTGGGAGGTGGGAAAGCGCGTGTTTCAAATCCTCCCTTACTTCAAAAATTTACCTTATTAGTTTTACCATATTAGCTGTCGGAATGCAAAATATTCCGATCAACACAGTGAATACTCCAGTTTTGTTGGGAGGTGGGAAAGGACGTGTTTCCAATCCTTCCTTATTTAAAAAATTAACTTTATTAGTTTTACCATATTAGCTGTTGGAATGCAACAGATTCCAATCAACACAGTGAATACTCCAGTTTTGTTGAAAGGTGGGAAAGGACGTGTTTCAAATCCTCCCTTACTTCAAAAATTAACCTTATTAGTTTTACCATATTAGCTGTCTGAATGCAACAGATTCTAATCAACACAGTGAATACTCCAGTTTGGCTGGGAGGTGGGAAAGGACGTGTTTCAAATCCTCCCTTGTTTCAAAAACTAACTTTATTAGTTTTACCATATTAGCTGCCGGAATGCAACAGATTCCGATCAACACAGTGAATACTCCAGTTTTGTTGGGAGGTGGGAAAGGACGTGTTTCCAATCCTTCCTTATTTAAAAAATTAACTTTATTAGTTTTACCATATTAGCTGTTGGAATGCAACAGATTCCAATCAACACAGTGAATACTCCAGTTTTGTTGAGAGGTGGGAAAGGACGTGTTTCAAATCCTCCCTTACTTCAAAAATTAACCTTATTAGTTTTACCATATTAGCTGTCTGAATGCAACAGATTCTAATCAACACAGTGAATACTCTAGTTTGGTTGGGAGGTGGGAAAGGACGTGTTTCAAATCCTCCCTTGTTTCAAAAACTAACTTTATTAGTTTTACCATATTAGCTGGCGGAATGCAACAGATTCCGATCAACGCAGTGAATACTCCAGTTTTGTTGGGAGGTGGGAAAGGGCGTGTCTCAAATCCTCCCTTATTTCAAAAATTAACTTTTTAGTTTTACCATATTAGCTGTCGGAATGCGACATATTCCGATCAACACAGTAAATGCTTAAGTTTTGTTGGGAGGTGGGAAAGTATATGTTTCCAATACTTCCTTATTTCAAAAATTAACTTTATTAGTTGTACCATATTAGCTGTCGGAATGCAACATATTCCGATTAACACAGTGAATACTCCAGTTTTGTTGGGAGGTGGGAAAGGACGTGTTTATTAGTTTTACCGTATTAGCTGTCGGAATGCAACTTCAGTTTTGTTGGGCTGGGGAAAGGAAGTGTTTCCAATCCTTCCTTATTTAAAAAATTAACTTTATTAGTTTTACCATATTAGCTGTCGGAATGAAACAGATTCCAATTAACACAGTGAATACTCTAGTTTTGTTGGGAGGTGGAAAGGACGGGTTTATTAGTTTTACCGTATTAGCTGTCGGAATGCAACTTCAGTTTTGTTGGGCTGGGGAAAGGAAGTGTTTCCAATCCTTCCTTATTTCAAAATTAACTTTATTAGTTTTACCATATTAGCAGTCGGAATGCAACATATTTCGATCAACACAGTGAATACTCCAGTTTTGTTGGGAGGTAGGAAAAGGCGCGTTTCCAATCCTCCCTTATTTCAAAAATAAACTTGATTAGTTTTGCCATATTAGCTGTCGGTATGCCACATATTTCGATCAACGCAGTGAATACTCCAGTTTTGTTGGGAGGTGGGAAAGGGCGTGTTTCCAATCCTCCCTTATTTCAAAAATTAACTTTATTGGTTTTACCATATTAGCTGTCGGAATGCAACATATTCCGATCAACACAGTAAATGTTTAAGTTTTGTTGGAAGGTTCGAGCGGACGTGTTTCCAACCCCCCCAATTAAAAAAATTAACTTTATTAGTTTTACCATATTAGCTGTCGGAATGAAACAGATTCCGATTAACACAGTGAATGCTCCAGTTTTGTTGGGAGGTGGGAAAGGACGTGTGTATTAGTTTTACAGTATTAGCTGTCGGAATGCAACTTCAGTTTTGTTGGGCTGGGGAAAGGAAGTGTTTCCAATCCTTCCTTATTTAAAAAATTAACTTTATTAGTTTTACCATATTAGCAGTCGGAATGCAACATATTCCGATCAACACAGTAAATACTTAAGTTTTGTTGGGAGGTTGGAGCGGACGTGTTTCCAATCCCTTCTTATTTCAAAAATTATGTTTGTTAGTTTTACCATATTAGCTGTCGGAATGCAACTCCAGTTTTGTTGGGAGGTGAGAAAAGACGTGTTTCCAATCCTTATTTTAAAATTAACCTTATTAGTTTTACTATATTAGCTGCCGGAATACAACATATACCGTTCAACACATTAAATACTTAAGTTTTGATATGAGGTTGAAGCGGACGTGTTTCCAATCCTTCCTTATTTCAAAAATTATCTTTAGTAGTTTTACCATATTAGCTGTCAGAATGCAAAAGATTGCAATCAACACAGTGAATACTCCAGTTTTGTTGGGAGGTGGGAAATAACGTCTTTCCAATCCTTCCTTATTTCAAAAGTTAACTTTATTAGTTTTACCATATTAGCTGTCGGAATGCAACTCCAGTTTTGTTGGGAGGTGAGAAAGGACGTGTTTCCAATCATTCCTTATTTCAAAAGTTAACTTGATTAGTTTTACAATATTAGCTGCCGGAATACAACATATTCCGTTCAACACAGTAAATACTTAAGTTTTGTTGGGAGGTTGGAGCGGACGTTTTTCCAATCCTTCCTTATTTCAAAAATTATCTTTGTTAGTTTTAATATATTAGCTGTCGGAATGCAACTGATTCCGATCAACACATTGAATACTCCAGTTTTATTGGGAGGTGGGATAGGACGTGTTTCCAATCCTTCCTTATTTCAAAAATTAACTTTATTAGTTTTACCATATAAGCTCACGGAATACAACATACTCGAACTCCGTTCAACACAGTATATGCTTAAGTTTTGTTGTGAGGTTGGACCGGACGTGTTTCTAATCCTTTTTTATTTCAAAAATTATCTTTATTAGTTTTACCATATTAGCTGTCGGAATGCAACAAATTCCGATCAACACAGTGAATACTCCAGTTTTGTTGGGAGGTGGGAAAGGACGTGTTTCCAATCCTTCCTTATTTAAAAAATTAACTTTATTAGTTTTACCATATTAGCTGTCGGAATGCAACTTTAGTTTTGTTAAGAGGTGAGAAAGGACGTGTTTCCAATCCTTCCTTATTTCAAAAATTATCTTTATTAGTTTTACCATATTAGATATCGGAATGCAACAGATTCCGATCAACACAGTGAATACTCCAGTTTTGTTGGGAGGTGGGAAAGGACGTGTTTCCAATCCTTCCTTATTTAAAAAATTAACTTTATTAGTTTTACCATATTAGCTGTCGGAATGCAACTTTAGTTTTGTTAAGAGGTGAGAAAGGACGTGTTTCCAATCCTTCCTTATTTCAAAAATTAACTTTATTAGTTTTACCATATAAGCTCACGGAATACAACATACTCGTACTCCGTTCAACACAGTATATGCTTAAGTTTTGTTGTGAGGTTGGACAGGACGTGTTTCTAATCCTTTTTTATTTCAAAAATTATCTTTATTAGTTTTACCATATTAGCTGTCGGAATGCAACAAATTCCGATCAACACAGTGAATACTCCAGTTTTGTTGGGAGGTGGGAAAGGACGTGTTTCCAATCCTTCCTTATTTCAAAAACTTACTTTATAAGTTTTACCATATTAGCTGTCGGAATGCATCTCCAGTTTTGTTGGGAGGTGAGAAAGGACGTGTTTCCAATCCTTCCTTATTTCAAAAAAATTACTTTATTATTTTTACCACACTAGCTGTCGGAATGAACCAGACTCCGATCGACGCAGTGAATACTCCAGTTTTGTTGGGAGGTGGGGAAAGACGTGTTTCCAATCCTCCCTTATTTCAAAAATTAACTTTATTAGTTTTACCATATTAGCTGTCGGAATGCAACAAATTCCGTTCAACACAGCGAATACTCCAGTTTTGTTGGGAAGTGGAAAAGGACGTGTTTCCAATCCGCCCTTATTTCAAAAATTTACTTTATTAGTTTTACCATATTAGCTGTCAGAATGCGAAATATTCCGAGTAACACTATAAATGCTTAAGTGTTGACGGGAGGTTGAAACGACGTGTTTCCAATCCTCCCTTATTTCAAAAATTAACTTTATTAGTTTTACCACACTAGCTGTCGGAATGAAACAGACTCCCATCGACACAGTGAATACTCCAGTTTTGTTGGGAAGTGGGGAAGGACGTGTTCCCAATTCTGCCTTATTTATTTGACTGTCAGATCGCAAACATCTTATTTATGTCGCTAATATGGGTAGCAATTCGGGTATATATGCTAACAATAACTATCTAAGGCTTGCTTTGAAACTAGTTAGTGAACATCACAAAGGCTTTAATGCTTGTCAGTTTAATGCACGTAGCTTAACAACTGATAAACTTGACTACTTAAACCTTGTTTTTAGTGATCTTAACATTGATTTGATTTGTGCTACTGAGACTTGGTTTAAACCCAGTTTATCTGACTCTATTTGTATGCTTGGTGACTACGCTATTGTACGTAATGATAGAACGTCTGGTCAAAGGGGTGGTGGACTAGCAATTTATTATAAAACTAGGCTCAACTGTAAAATTATTTATAGGTCATCTTCTAATGATGTTTTTGAAAGTCTCTTTGTTGAGCTTAGTGATAATGAACAAAAGTTTCTTGTCATAAGTGTTTACAATCCACATAAGAATAATGATTTATCATACTTATTTGAAGTGATATCTGAGCTGTCTATGAGCTATGTGCACGTATTGATTTGTGGTGATTTCAACGTTGATCTCCTGACAGACAACTCACTGCGTAGGAATCTCTTGAATAATTTTGTCTCGAGTGGACTCACAGTTGTGAACAAGTATGCCACCCGGTTTGGACCGTCCTGTAATCCCAGTATGCTCGATATTTTTGGTGTAAGTGCGCCTAATATGATTAATCATATTGACCAATTCGCCCTCGATGGCGTTTCTGATCACGAGCTGCTCTTTATTTCTTACAATTTAGCTTTGGGCAGGGAAAACTCACCTAGAACATTAACTTTTCGGGACTTTAAAAACATAGATTTACCTGCACTAATAAATGAGGGTGCATCTCTAGATTGGAATGCATGCTGGTCTCTCTCTTCAGTGGACCTTAAGCTGACCCATATAACAACGCTTATAAAATACTTGTTTAATAAATATGTCCCTCTACGTAGCATAAAAACGGCATCTAGAAGAAAGCCCTGGTTCACTAAGGAAAATCTTAATTGTATTAAAGCTCGAAACAAAGTATACAAAAATTGGAAGATGTACCCCACATCTGAAAACTGGGAAGTTTATAAAAGAGCAAGAAATAAAGTTACTGCTGAAATTCGACACGCTGAAAAAGTTTATCTCGAAGCTAAATTCAAAAAGGATGTTCCTTCCAAGGTCTTATGGAAGAACTTAAAGTCTTTAGGTGTTTGCTCCAAGGATGTAAAGGTCTGCGGAATAAATCCGAATGAGATGAATTCGTATTTTATCAGTGCAGGTTCCCGAAGGGAAAGTTCCGCTTTCAATGTTGATACAAATCTTGTCTGCGAGTTTCCCAATTCTTTCAGTTTCGTGGTGTCATCTGAAATGGAAATTCTGAAATGCGTATATGCCATTAAATCGAATGCTATTGGCGTTGATGGCGTAAGCCTACGATTTTTAAAACTTATTGCCCCACGTGTGCTTCCATCGCTCGCACATATTTTCAACTTCGCCATTACGTCTTCCACCTTTCCAAGTGAATGGAAAATTGCTAATCTCCTAAGGACTTTCGGCCCATTAGCATTTTGCCTGCACTTGCTAAAGTATTTGAAAAGCTTCTTGCTACTCAAATTGTGTCTCATTTGACAAAGTATAGCCTACTAAGTGAGTGTCAGTCTGGCTTTAGACAAGGACACAGCTGTTCTACAGCAATATTAAAAGTTGTAGAAGACATTCGTCCTTCCTTTGACAAGAAATTTTTAACTTTCCTCGTGCTCCTGGACTTTTCCAAGGCATTTGATACTGTGAATCATGATATACTTTTGTTAAAACTGAGACACTATTTTGGTTTTGATTTACCTTCAATTAAATTTGTAAAAAGCTACCTTTCGTCTAGGTATCAGCAAGTTCAGTGTGGTGATATTTTTTCTAATTGTGCAGAAGTCATCTCGGGCGTACCGCAAGGCTCAATTCTAGGTCCTATTCTTTTTAGTATATTTATTAACGACATTGCTCACTGCTGCCAAGATTCATCTGTACATCTCTATGCTGATGATACCCAAATCTATCTTTCACGCCCTATTGGTCTAAGCGAGGACTTAGTTTTCCGGCTAAATGCGGACCTTGAAAGAATATCGACTTGGGCCAAGCTGAATGGACTTTCTTTAAACGCAGCTAAAACACAACTGCTCCCCATATCACCTGCTCCATTTGACATTAAAGATACATCTCCAGTTATTTTACAAGATACTGAAATAAAACCTCAGATGACTGTCACTAACCTAGGCTTTAAGATGAACGCAAATCTAACTTGCTCCGATCACATTAACTATAGTGTATCAAAAATTTATTTCACTCTGAGGAGTTTGTGGCATGTATGTTTTGATCTACCTACACATGCAAAACTACATTTAGTAAGGACATTAATTGTCCCACACATAACATATTTTGAACGAGTGTATTGCGATCTTGATTGTAACTCACGAAATAAATTGAACTTAGCGCTAAATAATGCAGCTAGATTTGTATACCGTAGAGGAAAGTTTGACCATATTTCAGCTTACACAATAAATATTTTAAACTCGATCCTTGTCAATTATTTGAAAATCCGGAGTTTAATTTTTCTCTTCAAGGTTATAAATAGCCATCAACCTGGCTACCTCTTTCAAAAGCTGAAGTTTGTTCAATCGTCCCGCACTCACAATATCGTTGTGCCTAGTTACTCGACTTTAACAGCCTCTAGATGTTTCTTTGTTAGCACTGTCAAAACCTGGAATTCGCTACCAGTCACAATTAAAAGCTTAACATCGATAGGATGTTTCGAGAAGGCAGTTGCAAGTTTCTTTAATTAAAACCTTATAATCCTACTTTCATTTCCTTCACCGTGTCATCCTCTTCTGATATATTGTTTCCTTTTCCCTTACCTTTCTCGTTTATCCTATTATTCTATTTGCAATTTCGTTGTTATTCTTATAAGTTTTAATATAATTTTTTAATCTTAAGTTAAAATCTTTGTATCTTTGAATGTAAATTAATTTGGATCATGTTTGTACAATTAAAAGACATACGTCTTACTGTACCGCCTAAAATGTCGTAAATAAATAAAAATAAATAAAATAAATAAATTAACTTTATTAGTTTTACCATATTAGCTGTCGGAATGCAACATATTCCGATAAACTCAGTAAATTCTTAAGTTTTGTTGGGAAGTGGAAAAGGACGTATTTCCAATCCTCCCTTATGTCAAAAATTGACTTTATTAGTTTTACCATATTAGCTGTCGGAATGTAACAAATTCCGATCAACACAGTGCATACTCTAGTTTTGTTCGGAGCTGGGAAAGGACGTGTTTCCAATCCTTCCTTATTTAAAAAATTAACTTTATTAGTTTTACCATATTAGCTGTCGTAATGCAACTCTAGTTTTGTTAAGAGGTGAGAAAGGACATGTTACCAATCCTTCCTTATTTCAAAAATTATCTTTATTAGTTTTACCATATTAGATGTCGGAATGCAACAGATTCCGATCAACACAGTGAATACTCCAGGTTTGTTGGAAGGTGGAAAAGGACGTGTTTCCAATCCTTCCTTATTTCAAAAATTTACTTTATAAGTTTTACCATATTAGCTGTTGGAATGCATCTCCAGTTTTGTTGGGAGGAGAGAAAGGACGTGTTTCCAATCCTTCCTTATTTCAAAAAAATAACTTTATTAGTTTTACCATATTAGCTGTCGGAATGCAACTCTAGTTTTGTTAAGAGGTGAGAAAGGACGTGTTTCCAATCCTTCCTTATTTCAAAAATTATCTTTATTAGTTTTACCATATTAGATGTAGCCATAAAATACCCTGTTGGGAGGTGAGAAAGGACGTGTTTCCAATCCTTCCTTATTTCAAAAAAATAACTTTATTAGTTTTACCATATTAGCTGTCGGAATGCAACTCTAGTTTTGTTAAGAGGTGAGAAAGGACGTGTTTCCAATCCTTCCTTATTTCAAAAATTATCTTTATTAGTTTTACCATATTAGATGTAGCCATAAAATACCCTGTTAAGAGGTGAGAAAAGACGTGTTTCCAATCCTTCCTTATTTCAAAAATTATCTTTATTAGTTTTACCATATTAGATATAGCCATAAAATACCTTTCACGTTACTCTCGCTATCTGCTTCAAACTCAAAAGTTTCAGAAATGGCTGCAAAAACCATAGGCAGTGTCTCATTTGAGACAGAACTAGAACTGCTGCTCGAACTTATGAAAAATCATTTAATATATCAGGGGCAATATTGCATTTCACTTTATTTTCCCATGAACTCTAAACGTTTTCTGGTTGCGTCATATCTCTTTAGATGGAAGAGAGGGATTCATCTTATTGTAGAAAAATTTCGGTTTAGCTCGCTTCATTGCGAGCAGCTTTGTACACGACCCACGAAATATTGGTTTGCGACCTTCTTCATTTGGCATGCAGCTTGTTGTGCTTTTTATACCTAGTAGTGCTACGCACACAAGGTATATTAACTTTAGTCGCCTAACGGCAGTACGTAACGGCATAAACGGATCGAGATAGATATTGACTTATATATATCAAAATGTTCAGGACGAAAAGAGAAATTGATTAAGCCATGTCCGTCCGTTCGTCCGTCCGTCTGTGAACACGATAACTTGAGTAAATTTTGAGATATCTTGATGAAATGAATTTTTCGAAACACAAAATAAGTGATTACTCAGTACATAATACACCTATAAGGATAAAATTTGGTGAATACATTGAGATTGAGGCATGAAATAAATTTTCAAGAAATTTTTGAAAATGGGCGTGGCACCGCCCACTTTTGATTAAGTAAAATTTATAAATAATATTAATCATAAATCAAAAACCGTTCAAGATATCGAAACGAAATTCAGCACGCAGGTTTCCAGGTATGCAAGGAATGTTCCAGGAAAAAATGGGCGGGATCGGTTAAGGTCTAAGCCCACTTTTATATGAAAGATTTTGAAGAGGATCGTAGATATATTAAATAGGCAATAACGTTGCATAAAATAGCTTTACATCATTTATATTTCACTTTTAAGGTTTCCGTAAACAAAGAAATCTAAAAACTTAAAATTTTCGAAAATGGTCGTGGCCCCGCCCCTTTTATAGTGGACTATTCCACAAAACTTTTTATGCCATAACTCCGCCAAAAATTAATTTGTGGAAACGAAATTTGGTGATAACTGTTTGCTGTAAAAAAGGCCCACGCCCAGTTTTTTAACATAGTTCTGAAAAATTTGTTTGTAAAATTTAAAAAGCGATATCTACAACTAAGCAAGTTATATCAATCAGATTTTGCACACATAATAAGCTTTTTAAGAAAAACTCGGCCGCAAAAAAATTTTTGAAGAAGTATGCGTGGCGTCGCCCACCAAACTATATATTGTCTATGCTGTACCCAGTGAACCCAAGTATATATTGTGAAAATTTCATAAAGATAGGTTGAGTTCTTTGGCGCCTATAAAAGACACACATTTTTTATATTTATTTTTGTTACGCACACAAGGTTTAAATCGAAATGGGCCTCGTCAGACATGAAAAGACAGTTCAACATGTTTCCATCCTCTTCCACCATTTGAAGCATCTTCTGGCAAAATTCCAAGCGAATCGGCAAGTCTGCAGCGTTCAGTTTGTTGGGCATTTGAATTTTATATGGGAATAAGTCCAAATCTTTGTGCATAATTGACTGTAATGACTGTCTGCTTACACCCATTTGAGCAGATAAGCTTCTTGTCGAAACACGTGGATTGTTTTGTATGGCAGCAGCTACAGCAGCGATTGTTTCCTCCGTTCGAACTGAAGGGTTTCGATGGTAAGGTCTTCTGTTGACTGTCCCATGCTCGGCAAAATTGTTTACAAGTCTTATTATGGTCCATCTCCTCGGAGGATTGCCGCCAAACGTGCGCCTATACTCTCTTTGAACCGAAACTACGGACTCCAGTGCGTGATAGCGGCGGACAATCCAAATTTTTGTTTCAGTGTCCCAGTTATCCATTTTTGTTAAATGTAAAAGTCAATCTGCAAAATAAAAAAAAAATTAACCAGATTCATTAAATAGAAAAAAAGTTATTTAATTTTTTTTTGGTAGCGGCTTTCATTAGCCACCCTGTATATATTGTGAAAATTTCATAAAGATAGGTTGAGTTCTTTGGCGCCTATAAAAGACACACATTTTTTATATTTATTTTTGTTACGCACACAAGGTATATTACTTCATTCGTCATAAACGAATCTAGATATATATTTATTAATGTATATCAAAACGTTCAGGATGAAAAGTAAAATATCCGGGCAGGTAGTTAATACCCCACTGCAAAAGCGAAGTTGTATATCTTTTTTGATATTCATACCTTTCATGAACATGAAATGTTTTTACGTATACTGAAATGATCAGGAGGATGAGCTGAGTCGATGTCTATCTCTCGTCTCTCGATACGTATATATGTCGGTCCGACTGTCTATTTGAACGGAAATACGAACTGAAAGTATTAAAATAGACCTGCGTAAGTTGGGATGACATAATAAATCACTACTAGGTATATAATGTTCGGTTCCACCCGAACTTAGGCTTCCTTACTTGTTTATTGGTAGTAAACAAAATCAAGGGCAAAATTTATTTGTAACAAGGGCAGTTCGTGCAGGGACATGCCTATCAAATAAAAGAACTAAATTTCTGTTGAGGTGTTCACGTTTCTTATCTACAGTATCTAAATACCAGCATTCATTCCAAGGTACACGCGAGCAGTCACTGAACAACACATTTATGTCTAAGGAACGATAGTCACGATATACAAATCGACACAACAGAAAATTAAGTCATCGTCTGATATAAAACTCAGTTGGTCAAATTTGAGTAAATAAGCGAAGTCAGAAATTATAAAATAATCTAATAAACTGGGGTTGGAATTATTGGCATACCTAGTGGGCATTATCGCGTTTACTATTGCGAAACCTGCTGTTGAAACTTGATCACGTAGTTTATTGCAATAAGAATGGTTTGAAAGTAAATTAACAATGAAGTCTCCACTAACACCATAGCACAAATAATCAATTAGAAACACGGATAACGTGGCAAAAACAATCTAACAGATAACATTTATGTGGATTGTAGACACATGAAATTAGAACCTTTTATATTATCAGAGACCTCACCAATAATAAATTCTACATCGGTGTCTGCGAACATAGCGAGAGGCTTTATGCTAAGAGATTTCTTGCACTATATTGCAACACCCCGAAATCGAATTTTTTGTCAACATGGTTTTTGTATCGGAAAACAATTTGTTTTTTAGGGAAACCAAATCGTACCAGGACACTACAATAGATTTGTCTCCAATAATTTTTTCACTTTTTTCATTTCTGTTGAGCGGTTTGTTTTGGAGAGTGTTCATAGCAATCCTCTGCAAGAAAACGCTCTTCGGGGAAGGGACCATAACACCGACAGTTTGTAATATTTTTCTTCGATAGTACTACCAACAAATTGTCTCTCGCTTTTTCGAATAAAATGTGCATAAAACCCTTAAAAACAATCACGAACTTAGCTCACATTTTCCCCTCAACTTTGTATATAACCCCTTAAACCATGTTACACTAACACAAATTACATCTACTAGTGATTTCTCAAATATTTGTCTAACATAGTCCATTTTATCCGATAGTGAAACAACTCCCAGTTTTTATGGAAAGTATTTATTATTTTGTAATTGTTAGCAGGTCAATTTTGAGTTGGTTTTTTTTTTAAAGGTAAACAGGCTAATTATTGACCATCAGGTTTGGGATACTAATACTATCAATAAATTAAAACAGATCCTTCTTAATAATAACTATCCGTACACACTAATAATAAATCTGATTAGGCAAAAGATCGTACAAATGGAAATAAGCCGCAACAACAAGGAAACAAAAAACATAAGAGACGAACCAAAACGTTTTTACAGTGTCAAATACATACCCAAACTAACAGACAGCTTTGACAAAAATCTAACCCACTTTTGAACATATTCACGAACACAAAAGCTCGAATTCCAACTTCACAACAAAACAACATATTATATTAAATAAAATGCCAGGGTACAGAGAAAGAAACCTGCAACAAAATATACATCGGGGCAACAAAACAAACTCTAAACGTCCGCCTAAGCGAACACGAATCGGACATAAGACAGAGGAGAAACAACACAGCCCTTGCACAACGCACAACAGGTCACAACCACACGTGTGATCTTCAAAACGTCAGAATTCTGGACAAAGAAAACAGAGAGAGAATTATATATACAATAGAAAGTTTACGATTTATGCAAAACGGAAGCAGAGCGGTAAACAAAAAAGAATATACGAATGACATCTCTGCTGCATATTTGTTATGTTTACGATCGTAGATTTAGTATGACAAGCGGTATCATTAAAACGAAGACGTAAAATCTGTTTTATACATACATTTATGTAAGTGCAATTTGTAGAAATTTTGTTATCGTAATGTTGAAATTGTTTTTATATAAATAATTCCTTATATTTTTTCTATTTCATGTGGAATTTGTTATTTATACAAAAAATTATAAATAAATTAAATGCAGTTCGCCCCTGGTGAAGTTAATATGCTTAGCGAAACGTTGGGCCGTAATAGTGAAGTTTTCTTGCACTCAAGCACTACAATGGTCAATAATTAGCCTGTTTATATTTATTATTTCTTTGGACTTATTTCATTTGGAAGTTATTTCGTAGTACCCTGAAATCTTTACTTTGCTACAATGTATTGCATGATGGCGATAATTATGAATTTGGTTATGTATTAAATGTTCATTAAGTTCTTTTAAAGAACTTTATTTTATATCATTACTTATTACATTTAAAGCATCATTCTCTTTAAGAAGAAAACAAAGCGACAAGAGTTTTGTAAATAGCCAAATTAGAGCGCTATCCTGAAGGGTTCAACACAAAGTTTTTTAGATTTTGAAATGTGACTGTTTCTGATTTAGTGTGCGATGTGATGATATGGCTTTATTTCTCAAGTTACTATGGTTTTATTTCATATTTCAGATAGTTATGTTGTGAAATAGGGCCATATGGCTGTACTGCATATGGCTTTATTGTACCCCCCCTCTATACTCATATGCACGTCTCAGGAAAATGCTGTTTCATTCATTCGATGGTACTCATGTACTACATAGATAAACATCACACAAGAAATCACCATTAATAAATTTGAAATTAATAGGACTAAATGTTTTAAATTCATATTACAACAAGAAATGAAAATTTGGACTAAAAATTTTGGCCTCCGGCGCTTTTTTTTAATAAATGTCAAATTAATAGGACAAAATACTTTAAATTCATATCATAGCAAAAAATTCAAATTTGGATTTTAAAATCGCACGATTTTTTATTCTAAATTTTCGTCTGCGCCACTTTTTTTTAAATTAATGTCAAAATAATACGACTAAATATTTTAAATTCATATCATAATGAAAATCAAAAACTTTGAATTAAAAATCGTCGCCCGGCAGGCTTTTGCATCTAGCTCATCGTGCCGTAGCCGGCTACAGCAGCCGCTTCTCAGGAAAATTCTGTTTGATTTGTGTGATGTTATTGAGATGTCATGTCATATGTACATAAACATCACACATGATATTGCCAAAAGTAAAATAATGCCATAATAGCTTTATTACACATTTATTGTGGAAAAAAGCCATATTGATTAATATGACTTTATTTTTCAATATGTTGATATGGCATTATTGCACCCCGCAACCATTTATAGAACTAAGGTAGGGCCATAAAGCTAGTAAAGCAAAGTCAGCAGAACAACAAACGAACTTATGGAAAATGGTGTGCTTTAAATGTGCTAATTAAGTGCCCTAGTCCCAAAAAAAGTGCTCTTCTAATTTTTACAAAAAATGTCTGTTCTGCTAGCTTAAGGCTAAACCTAGCAGAGCAGTATGCGTAAACAGTCAAACAAGACGAATAGATCAAAAGTTATTATGTAGAAATTTTGTGCTCAATATGTGCTCCTGAAATAGCCTACCCCCCAAAAAATCAGAGTAGACATTGTTTCGTCTTTTATTTTTACGAAGGACTTATGAGGTGTCACCTAAAAAAACTTTTTTCCTAACATGTATGTATATAAATAATTTCAGAATTTTTTATGGTCTTGGAAGTATGCGATGCCGACCTTTAGCCACGAGTTGCTTTAAAGTCGTTGCCCAGAAGTTACAAACTTAGTGCGAAAGAGAATGAAGTCACACAATACGAACTTATTGGGATAGTTCATTTTACACCACCACACACTGCACTTGTGCGAAGATCGATGAGAAGGACGAAAAGGAATACATCAAGCCACGAAAAATGGGAGTCGGGCATTATACTGCAATTTGCCACGCCCAGACGGAAAGTGGACAGAATTTGACGATTTACATTAATATATTATTCGCTATTGCTAAATATATTCGTTTTCTGTTTGCAGGGATGGACACTTAATGATCACCTAATTTCTGTATAAAAACTTTTGATCTCGTCGTTTACGCATATTGCTCTGCTAGGTTTAGCCTAAAGCTAGCAGAACATCAATTTTTTTTGAAAAAAGTGGAGCAATTTTTTGGGGGAAGCACATGTTGAGCACAAAATTTCTGCATAATAACTTTTGATCTATTCGTCTTGGTTGACTGTTTACGCATACTGGCACTTAATTAGCACATTTAAAGCACATAATTTTCCATAAGTTAGTTCAGTGTTCTGCTGACTTTGCTCTGCTAGCTTTATGGACCTAACTAATTTGTACATCAGCCAGTATCTACTTCCAAAGCCAGGTAGTACAAATCTTCCTAAGGGAGAGCCATTACATTTTTATTAGGTCAATTCGTGAAAACTCGCAAATGACTTTCAAAGCTCGTAAACCGTATTAACCGCCAAAATTCATATGGTAAACTTTATCAACTACAAGGTTTGAATAGTAACAAGGCATTTGCTAGCTTCAATGAATTGTCCGAATTCCGAATTTATACTAATCTGCAAAATTAAAGTTTTTGCAGTTGGTTTGTTTGTTATTCCCATCGTAGAGACAAAGAAAGGGTTCATCTCCTATGATTTAAAGTAGTCAACAGGGATTAAACTCCTAGGTATTCTACTACCTGACCTTGTCTTTAAATGTACTCTCTCACATTATATTATATTAAACCAAAGCCTAAAGCGAATCCTCTTTTTTTCTATGCATCGATATCGTAAAAGAAAATAATGTAATATATATGCTAATTTTTTTCTTGCTTTCATGAACGAATGGAAATTTTCAAAATCAGTTAACTATGTAATTGCTATTAAGGGTTTCAGATTTTCCCACCTCCAACAACTCCTCCAGAACCAGCACCGCCTGATCATCAACTTATTGCGTGTACATATAAAAGTCAATTTGTCTCAGCTTCCGAGTCTAGTTTGGAAGAAATAACATGTAATCGATTCTTTTATTGTCAAAGATTATACGAATTTAACGCTCTCAATTCTTTTCATGCCTTCATTACGCAGCTGATGTAAGTGGATCAAAGGATTCATTGGCCACACATGAAACAGGTTGATTATGATATTTTATTCTTCAAACATTGCAGTTTCATTTGTGTTTATTTATACCTACATTTTATAACACTTTAATTTATGTGTTCCATTTAATAAATTTATGTACATTAGGGAGCCTTCCAAGGTGAATGTATTTCGCGGGAATTATACAATTTTGGATTTGAAGACACCTCCACAAAGGTTTCTGAAAAATCTCGGTATTTAAACCGGTTGAGCTGACTTGAAAACACTTAAAAATAGATTAGTTATTAATTTGACAAATCCTTATAGTTTTAAAGATTTCAATATTCCAAATTAGTGAATAAAAATGTACATTAGGCTGAGGCGAAATAAAATTAACTTCAAACATCTCCCTGATTTCAAATAATCACTTTTACAAGTTTTTCCTAATACATAAATATATAAAAAATAATCAAAAAATTAATGAAAAATAATCACAAGTATTAAAAAAAATTTTTTTTTTGATTATTTTTCGCTAACTTTTAGTGAACTTTTATCTAAAGGTATAAAAGACTGGAAGCTTTGAGTTCCTGTAATAGTTTTTGCATTTTTATAAATTGCATAACCAACTTCTATGGAGGTCTTATAAATCCCAGTGATAAAGGTGTTTCGCCGTTTGAATTGGATTTTTATTTGACGGAGTTCGAAAAGTCATTTACAAAAATTGGAACACATTTAATCTCGAAACCATTTCCTCTACTACGGACACATTTCTTGACGATTTTGTAGAACACACCAATTAACTTCAAATACTAAAAGCAAACACAACTTAGCTAAGTTATGTCAACAAAGAATCTCAAATCTTCATATCATCGGTGACACTGCAAAACCGCGTAACGCATAAATGCAAACCCGCGTAAGTGATATCTCAGTTTTGCTGTTTTGCTACTACAAATGGCTTAACATAAAGACGAATAATAACTTTATGGAAAAAGTTCCCATAAATATCAATTATTTTAATTATTTTTCAAACCAACATTTAGTTTTCTTGAGAGTAAATGAATATATCTTAATAGCAGGCGCATATGCAAGTTTTTAACACAGATGTAGCTTACGTTTTTTTGCATTTGTGCGTTACGCGATTTGGCAGTGTCACCGATGATATGACATGGACATTAAAAAGAGGCGCTCGAAATTATGGCATGGCAAATAAAAAGTAAATTCAAACAAGCTTAAATTTAGAAGCTTATAAGGCCTCCATAGAATCTGCTTATGCAGACGCTAAGGACTACACCAAAGCAAAAGAAGAGCCACTTTCGAGGCATAAAAATGCTAAAACTATTACAGGCACTCAAAGCTCCTTTAGATGAAACTTAACTAAAAGTTTGCAAATATTCAGAAAGTCAACAGTATGAGCACGCAAAACTGTAGATTACATGTAAAAAAATATAAATAAAAAAAAACTTTATCAAAGGTGAGTCCACATTTTTGGGGTGTCTGAAAAGTTTGATAATACTATTCTTATAATCTATTAGAATTACAAAAAAATCTGTATAACTTCCAAAGTATAGCTACTTTTTCTTCAATGATATCAAAATATAAGGAAGTTAACAAATTAAATTATTAAAAGAGGAAGAAAAAAACGTTATTTTAGTTTTAGATATGTTATACATATATATTAAATAGACCATTTTACAAAAATTAAAAAAAGAACTCTTGCGCTATAAAGAGTTTTCCCAGTTCAACATTTTATTTTTGCCAAAAAAAATGTTTCAGTGCAACATGAAATTTTTGAAGTGTATGTTTTTGAAAGCTGATTTAAATACCTTTGTTATGGTACAAAGATCTTTGAAATCTTTGAAAGTAATCACAGCTTAAAAGTACCAACTATCGTAATTTTACAAATATTTCGATTCCTTGCCACGCCCACAATTTTTCAAAATTGCGACTTCTAAAAATGAAGTTGTATGTGTATAGATCAAATGTAGTTGTATGCAAAATTTCATCAAAATCTGAGAGGGTCGTTTCAATGCATATCGGTTTTGATATGAAATTCATCATATACAGCTGAGCGAGATCACTCTATTTCGAAATATTTTTGAAGAACGGCCCGTCCCAGAATATTTTTGAAAAAAACTAATGAAAGCATCCTATCCCAGAATTTTTTTCAACAATGCCCTATCCAAGCACTTGATTTAAAAGCCCCCTTTCTCAGCTGGAAATATGTATATTTAATTTTCTTTTACAAAATGTATCTTTAAAATTGAGTAAAACCATGTGAAGCTATCCCGAAAAAATCTCCAAATCACGAATTTGAAAAAAAAAATTGTTTTATTATGAAGTAAAAGACATGTTTAAACTGTCATATAAATATTTTACTAAATAGTAAATTTTAGTAACAGTTATTAATAATTACACTTTTGAGCATGATCGGATCATACATCTATTTTAAAATGATAGCTCCTAATGAAATGAACTTTTGCACACTGATTAAAAAAGAACTAGGCTCTGTTTCAAGTAGAAATTAAAAAAAAAGACACGTAAACAATGCATTTGCAACACCATATTATAGGCACCTGCATTTTTTGTGCATTCTGAAAAAAGCTAAAGCGTAAAGCTAAAGAGATACGTCACAAAAAAATAGTATTTTTTTTCAGTAAGTATCACTTCTAGTAAGCATCGAAAAGTGCCACATTTGGATATATCTGTCGCAATAAGCTCAAAGAGCCAACCTCAAATTTGGTCAAAAATGAGATAGTATCAGCATTGTATTTTCACACAAATTTTCATGACTTTTGTTCAAAAAATGTGGGTTTTATGGACAAAAAACCATATCTCAATTCCATACATTTACACTACAATTTCAACTTTCAAAGCCCTCTACTGAAATTTTTTTAAATATTACTTGCTTTTACTGCAACAGATATGTAGTTGGTATCATGGGTCAACTTCACGTGTGCTGTAAACCGGTAAAGAAAAATGCTCATATGTGTGTTCGGCGCGTTTTGCTTTTCGTGACGAAGCAGTGGATTAAAAAATGTTTAAATTATGTAGGTGAGTGCAATTGCAAACTATGTCGCAACCAATTATATAAAAGTGTGTCAAATACCGTAGAATGTCAAAATGAACATTGCTAAAAGACACGGACGAATCGGATTTTGTAAAAAACAAAAAAGATGCTCTTCTGAAAAAAAGATGATGAGAACGAGAAAACCCAAATTCTCCCAACCATCCAAGAATTTGGACCATAAAACGAATTTGCGATACATTTTCTGTATCAAATACTAAACAATTACAGGTGAAAAGTGGATTTGTATGCATACCAGCAAAAACAGGTGGTCATAAAAAAGTTCCAAACTCGACAGTTGAGAAAGTTCGCAATTATTACTTGTCCGACTATTCCAGTAGATTGTTACCAGAGATAGGAAAGAGTTTAAAGGTCCAAAAAACGTTTCTACTTTTAACTTAAGAGATCTTTATGAGTTTTTGATTGGTCTATCAAAATTTAAAGACCTTAGACCCCGCGAATGCATTGTTGCTGGTTCAAGTGGAACGAACAATATTTGTGTCTGCAAAATGCTCCAAAACATCGATCTTAAAATACTCGGAGTAAAAAAATTAAAACAAAAAATTAAGACGACAGGCGATTTGACTAAGAAATCCGTTTGCAAAAGTCCAACTTCCAACTTCTGCTTGACTGTGAGAATTGCTCTGGGGGGTCTCAAGTAATGAACACAATTAAGCAAACGATGATCGAAGGTAAGATTGAAGAAATCACATTCTGTCATTGGATGAATACTAACCGGTAACTCAACTGTATGTATTGCTTCATGTACATGCAAACAACAGGAAAGACGAAAACCCTTATAGCATCACTTGGTACTGATTTAGTTTCAGTCATTAAACACGATTTTTTGGAAATTTGGATGCAGAAACGTGAAAAAATTCTTTTATGTTTCTGCTGGAGCTGGATCCCAATACAAAAACCAATTTATCTTTTTAAACTTATATCATCAGAAATATGATTTTGGAATCGAAGCCGAATGGAATTTTTTTAGACATCTTATAGGAAAGGAGCATGTGGCGGAGTTGGTGGAGAGGTAAAGAGACTTGCGCATAAAGCAAGTATGCAGCGTGTGGCTTGCGCTCATATAAAAATAGCTAAGGCTCTTTATGAGTGGGCAAACAAATCTTTTAAAAAAATTAGTTTGATTTCTGCGCTCAACTTGAGCACGAAGCTAACGAAAAAAATACAAAAACCGCCTAGGTAGAACAATACTATCAGTTTTAACCTACCTTTAAAAAACAAATTCCGTGCAAAACACATTTTTCCATCAAAATATACCATCTGTAAATGAAAATAATAAGAATAGAACTTTGACTAAATGCCTCGGAATGAATATCGAGTAACGAAAATTTCAATAACTCTGGAACGATGCAAAAGTGCAAAATGTTTTTGCATATTATGAAAGATAAATCCTTGACATACCCTTTAGTTTTTTTTTAGGATGCAGAATGCACAAAAAAATGCAACTGCCTATAAAATGGTGTTGCAAATACATTTTTCACATGTCTTTTTTTTTTAATTTGTACTTGAAACATCGCCTGAGTCTTTTTTAATCAGTGTGCAAAATTCATTCGATTATAGTAGTTTAGGAACTATCAATCAGGATCATGCTAGAACTTTTTTCCAAATTCAAGTATTCATGAAACGAGCTCAAGGCCAAGAATAATAATTTTTCACTTTTTAGTTTTTATGAAAATTATTATTATTCGACATTTGTCGAAATTTTCGGGGATCACTTCACATGGCTTTAGTCAACTTATATTGAAAAAAAATATAAGATTAATAATTAGTGAATTTTTTTTACTGCGCGTGTTCTGCGGCCTCTTTTTAAATGTGATTTTTGAGAAGATACACTGCTACAATGCAAATATACTTTTCGTGATACCGAACCCAAGTTGCGGGTCTAGTCTAAATATGGACTTACTGTCTGTAACTTTGTTGCCACTTACACCAGGAACGACTTAATTAAGAGAATACATTTTAATAATAATGAATATTAAATCGGTTTTCCGATAGACCTTGTCAAATTTGGTTTTGTGAAAATAACCAAACACAGGATTGCGGAACGCCGAAACCCATTCACAAATCAAATTTGACAAGGGATACTGGAAATCAACTTTCCACCCTGTAGAAAAATCAACAAAGCAAAAGGAATCAAAATATCAAAGAAAATTTATTAAATTGCTGTTTTTTTATATTTAATATTTTATTTGATGGCGGCCGCCGTGGTGTGGCGGTAATGTAGCTGGCCTACCACACCGAAAGTCCCAGGTTTGAGCCCTAGAACAAGTAACATAAAAAAGTGGTTTGAAAAAGTTTTTTCAAAACGGGGTCGCCCCTCGGCAGTGGTTCAGAAAACTTTCCGAAGGCTTCTCAGCAATAATTCACCTGCTTCGTAGATGTCGTTCCGAATCGGCAAAAAACTGTGGGTCTCGCCAATTAGAAAAATTAGAAGCAGCACACCACAAGTTGTTAGAGAAGCTCGGCCTTAATCTCCTTACGGAAGGAGGGTTGAAATGACCTAGAAGGTTCCATTGGTCATACCAAATCGCTACCACGACGAAGAACTGGAGCGTACGGGGTTCATATCCGGCAAAGGACTGTCACTTCCGAAAACACTCCCCAAAACCGTAGATCAGGCACTTAATTTATTCTTTCTTTCTTTAAATGGCTCTTAAACGTCTAAACGATTCGGTTGTCCAACATAGCTCGCCAGTCGTTTCTTTTCTCTGCCTTTCTTTCGAATACTCCCAGAGCCGCCTGCTCAGATGTTGGCAGTGTCCAGACTTCTGCACCATAAAGCAGGACGGGTACGATTTATAGAGTATTATATTCGTTGTTCGAGAGAGGACTTTCTTTTCAATTTCCTACTGAGTGCGAAGTAGAATTTGTTTGCAAGGGTGATACTTCGTTGGATTTCTAGGCTGACAACTTGTACTTCGTTTCGCCCTCGTTCACCATCAAACAAATTTTTCCTACTTATTTTTCTTATTTGGAGTACACAGAAGCTACAGCGCGGTTGTTAAGTTCAATGATGTCAATGTGTCGGCATACGCCAAAAGCTGCATGCTCTGATAAAATATTGTTCCCGCAGCTTGAATTATTTTCGAACGGCACGTAGAGGTCCTTCCCAATTCTTGCCCAGCTAGTGGTATTGCTCAACGTAGGTTTAAAATCGACAAAAAAAATAACGGTGGATTTGCCAAGTCCGAAGCCATTCTGATAAGCTCTAATCAATCGGTTCTCGCTATATTGCTATTCACTCCTCATCTTAGACGGGTTTTCAATTGTGGATTCGATTTCTCCATTTAATAGGATAGATCCATAATCCATCATCTTAGTACCTTCTAAACATCAGTTATGACTTGACATCGAACCTTATCTCAGTTTTATAGGAGTTCGCCCCGTACGTAAAACCCTCAGTCATTCGCCGTATTTATTGATAGAATTTTCGGACGCTGTTCCTGTAGGATAGCAAATCAAGCGCTTCACACTCACGCTTTTCTGCCTCTTTGGCAACGAGTTCCGGAAAAGCCGCCTAGCCTCTATTCAACTCGCGGTAGCGTTCACACACACTTCGTGTTGAAGTCGCTCTCATCTGTAGACAGCGTGCTTTCATTCTGTTGCAAAGCAGCACTCTTGATAGTACCAGGTGTTTCTGCAAGTTCGCCGGTGCGGAGGCACGAAAAGCTCTAAAGATGTGCTCCCACTGCTCATGTATTCCACTGGGGTGACTTGTACTCTCAAAGAGCAGATATGAGAGATGATCTGAGAAATACATTTCTGATTTTCAACGCCAAGCTTTCCTTGCGTTTTTTGTTGCACCTTAACTAACATGTAATTATCACCAAGGTTTTTAAATCTGGCACTTTAATGTTCATAGTTTGTCAGTAGACAATCTCAATTCGGGGTTCAAGGCAACATTGAGTTTAAGAAGTGAACCCACATCTACATTACTATAAATGACCTAAAAATAGGTTATATACGGGACAATATCTCTCAAAAGTTCGGTTTTTCGTATCAGAAGCAATATTTTCCATGACATTGATATTGATGTGATTTGTGTAACAGACCGAATTAAAAGCAAAGTATGAAGCCGATTAAAATAACGTTTTCATTTCGGTTTCGGTTCCGGTTTCCTTCTTCAACATTTATTTCGGTATCGTTCCGGTTTCAGTTTCTTTAGGGCAATTTTCTCGCTCAGAAAATGTAGAAAATGGAAAATGTTCTATCTTTTCTATGTCAAATTTTCTAATACGCAGAGAATGCGTATCTTTACAAAGTGAAAAAAATTTTAATACTTGTAATATTGAAAACATTCTTGTCATTCATGGCATTAAGTGTAGAAAAAGTAGAAACTATAGAAAATATTTTCCATGTGTATTTTGTTGTTTCGTGCAGACAAATTTTGAAAGTAAAGTTGACAACTTTCTACATTTTCTATGCTTTTTAGTCAGGGAGAATTGCTCTATTGTTCATGCCATGTATGAATAAAATTCAGTCAAAATAAATTATAAACAATATTAAATTTTTTTTATTAAAAACGTATTATATTTTTTTCGATACATACAAACCCGAAAAAATCAGCCAAGCATCTCTAAATTATATTCACGTGAGTGTACGTGGAGATTTTGACATATGTAGATATTTACTTCATTCTTAGGAACTTGTGGCTTGGTTGCTTTTGTATACCGGTTAACATAGATTGTTATTGTTTTAAACGACAACAAGTGTTGTCGAAACTGACAGTTCTTTGCCGGATATGAACCCGGGACGCTCCGGTAGCCCATTGCGGTACATGCCCGACTGTCGCGGGAGCGATTCCATTTTATTATATGTAGCAGTTTTTGAGTGATGCGCCACCAAACATACAGACAGACAGACAACAATTCTAAAAACTGTTGGTTTGGTCTCTATTGGCTTAGTAATGATCCCTCCTACCCCTTCGAAAAACTTGTGTTTGTTACATCTAAGTAGTAGAACAAATAACACTGTAGTGCCTAAATTTGAAACAGAGAATATTCTTTGTCAGTGCTGTCAGACTGGAATTCATAGCCAATATCAATTAAATATATAAATCGGATACTTGCTTCAAGACGGCAGTTGTACATAATTTTTCCTAGTTTACTTTTTATATTTCTCCTATTATTTTCCGTTTCTGAGGCTAGCTCCTCAATCCCATTGTTATTTTCCTGTAAATCGCATCATAAATAAGTTTTTTTTGAATAGGTCGGTCCCTGGTCCACTTTTCCGGAATCGCATGAATAAGTGTAAAAAATTTCGTAGAAAGTGGTTTAGTAGTTTAGAACTTAAAGACCTACAAACAAACTTACGCTTTTATAATATTATTAATGCCCGTATGACACTACGTATTTTTCTTGTATTTTTGCTGTATTTTTTGTTTGAAATACTGACGTAAACCTACCGAAAATCGAATTGCAAAAACAATTCCACGATAGTTGAAGGGGGACAAACAGTGCCAGTGTCAATTGGGTCGACGTTTAGTTAAACAAATAAAAAATTAAACTGAAAGATTTGATTTTGATATTTTTTGTGCTCGAACTAAAAATGAAGCTTAAATGGCGAGACGCTTATGTTATCACATCACCTGATAAATAGAGAGAACAATATTTCTTCTTTTTGCGCTTCTTTTTGTAAACAAATATATATTATTTTCAAAACAAAAATATTTGTCAGAAAAAAACTAACGAAAAACAGTAAACTGTCGAAAAAAGCTAACGAAATACAAACTGTTTCGCTTGTTTTTAACAACCTAGATTGTATTTTGGTTGTATTTCCTTACTTTTTTTAACATAGCTCACCCGTTTGCACCAATATGAAAATTGTATAAGACCGTTTCTTTCGCACAAAATACATAAAAAAATACAAGAAAAATACGTAGTGTCATACGGGCATAAGATGAAGGCCATATTTTTCCATTGCTGCTGTTATGCCGTTTTTTATGAGTGACGAAGCCGCGCGTTATAGCTCCAAAGTGATTAACGCTGAGCTTCTTTTTCAATCCCTTTCGTGTCACTTTTTTACTATCCACCTTGAACACAAAGAACAACAACAACGTCATATATGAAATTAAATACAATGGGAAATTTGGAAATATTCAAAAAAGTATATATTGCTACAACAAAGAGAGCTTCAGGAGTAAGTATTAATGAGGACAAAGCAGATGTTATAAACTAAAAACAACTACAGCATTGGCCGTACACTTGCCGAGCAACAAACATATAGCTGATTTGACTTGACGTAAAGAAAAGAACAATGACTCCATTTACACTGAAAGGATTGAGGATACAACAACGAATCAAAGATGACGCCAACTTTAAGGAAGACATGGACAACATAAATTGTGCTTATTCAACGGCGATAGTGGAGATGAAAGCTGTGCGCGCATAAACATATTGACAAAAATGCGAATGAATAGTTTTTAATGTTGGTTTGTATACGAGTATACATGAAAAAATTCTATAAATTTTTCTGGAATAATCGCAATGTAGAAACATCAACATCGCACACTTTTATTATGTTAAGAGATATTAATTCTAGTTGAAATTTTTTCATGTGTTTTGTCGAAATGAAAGGAGACTCCATGAAGAAGGTGCAAAATAGCACCAAAACGCGTATGAGGGAAAAGAAAAGTTTGTTTTACCTCAAACACAGAACGAAAGTAAAGCTCAAAACAACTACAACATTTGGACTTTTATTAATTTGGTTTCTGCTATGGATTTTGCTATACTTTAAAAGTTTTTTATAAAAACCACGTAGATAAATATATTTTACGAATAAAACCATTTCGTTTCTATTATTTCCGCCAACACTGTATATATAGATACTTACATGCACACAAAATTGGAAAAAATACTATGAACCAATTTTTTTGTTCTCATGACGAAATACTGAAAAAGAGATAAGAAACTTTTTTTACATGATTTTAATCAAACTAGAGTTTGCTCAGTGGTGGAGATTCAACCACAAAACTTTGCTTAGTTTTTTTATTTTTTGCTGCCCTTTTCCTTCGATTTTCTTTCCGTTTATTTCTATGCTGTTCCTTTTCTTTCATATATTTCTCCTCTTTATGTACATACCTTTATTTACATGATAATACAGTTTGTATTTTCATTTAATTTTATTTCATTTTATCGTTTCAATTCCTTGTTGTTTCTCTCCTTCCTTCTATTCCTATAATTTCTTATCCTTTTCATTTGTTTATAATGAGTATGTATAGTTTGGCTTCAAAAGGGCCAAAACTTTTTCAACTTGGGCATTTACACATAGTTTACTACGCTGTACTTTTATTTTTTGTATACACTCTTATTACGGCGTTGTAATGAAGATGTGAAAAATCCACATTGCTATCCGGCCGGCTTAAAAAGTTATAATTGTCAAAAGCGCCAGACTTGGAGCTTCGATAGAGATGTTTTTCCAATAGAGATATGTGGTTAATAACAAAAAGCTGATGTTGGTAATACATTTTGTAGAATGTGAAAAAAACTTTTTTATGGAAAAGTCAATTTTGGTTTTTGGATTTTGGTAGAAAGTTATGTTCCTATGAATATTTATTCCAGCGATTTTTTGGTAAACAGGATTAATCCATCAAAAATGGGCGTGGAAATAGTTCTTCTCACATTGAGCGTAAGTTTATTTCGTTATTACGTGAAAACGGCTTAATGAATTTTGATTAAAAGTGACAGATTTGTATCTTATAATTTGTAAACAACTATAGGATATATTTGAAAAGAGGGACCACCGTCTTTAAAACTGTTATTAAGTTAAATCAATAAGGTAAAGCAAAACAGGACTAGTTCCATACCCGAGTTAGGTTTGGTTACCACGAAATCGCTAGAAAAAACATTCATAGGAACCTAACGTTCTACCGAAATCAGCAGAAAAAAAGACTTTTAAATGTAACACCTCCAGCTATTTCTGAAGGTTATTCTCACAATAAACGAATTGTACAAAGTTTGTTTCAGTAAAACTCTGAAATTCTAAAAAGTATTTATCATTCTCTATCCATCTATTACTAACCTAATTCGTTAAATGGCATAGGATATATATTCACGTTTAATCAATAGTACCTAGTCATAAATACCTATGTAATATTTACTACATAAAGTAAAATTGTAATGAGCCGATGTCTAAACATTATAGATATAAAAGATAAATTTATACGTGGGGCCTTTATTACAGTAACAGAAGCATCACTCGAAACCAGCTGCATGGAGGTGACTGAAATTTTCACAGAGAATCGTTGATAGATGTCTATTATAAAGAAGAAAACTAATTGTTCCTGCAGAATAACATGGTAGCCCTAAAAGTAGGCTAATATCTTTTTATACATAGTGAATTTGATTCAAGTCATGATAGAATATTATTACGTTAATAGTACAAGTTAAAGGTCGTTACTAGGTCAACAGAATTCAAACATAGAATTCTTTCGGTTTTTTGCATATATGTCTCTATTATATGCATCGAATTGAATTCACAAATATATTTCACATTTTGCCATTGCTGCTGTATATCTATGGCAATAAGGCAAAGGAACTAAAGTTATTTGATCGAACTTTTCAGTAGAGCGCTTTGAAAGTTAAAACTGTAGTGTAAATGTATGGAATTTTAAGATATGGTTTTTTGTCTACAAAATCCACACTTTTTGAACAAAAACCGTGAAAATTTGTGTACGGAGAACAAAATGCTGGTAATATCTCATTTTTCTCCTTTATTGAGTTTGGCTTTTCTCTCTTATTGCCACAGACATACTGTTTTAAGATGCGTAAAAATTTATTATTTGAAGCTTGGGGTGCTTTTAAAAATGTGAGTTATTTGTAAGTATTCGACACAAAATATATGTCGTGTTTAAAAAAATTTGTCAGACACTGGTTTTAAGCTATGGAAGTAAATACTATTTTAATATACATATCTTTCTAGCCAAGCTTTTTTCAAGTTGCAATATGCAATGCCTCCGTCTTACAACAACTTTTTCAAACCAATTTGGCTGCTACCTACTCGAACCTTGGAGTTCGGTGTGTTAGGCCAGCAACACTACCGCTCTTAGCTCTACATGCCCAGCCATGTATTAATAGAAGCGTAGTGCTTCTATTAAAGCGTATGGTTCAAAAATCAATTGTGAAAAATTAATGACTGAACAAAAAAATTTATTTTTGCTACGACACTATTGTGCTCGGTATGAAATTTGGCGCCTAAAATTACAATTCTAGCGATACCTTCTGTTCAGTTCTTATATTTTTTCCAAGAAATGGTAACAGAGCCACCTATCTTGAAAGGAAGAAGATTGTCAGGGGAGTGGAGGTTGCATTTTATTTTACACTAGAAGAGCCGGCCACGCTTCACTGCGTCTCAGAACTTATAATAGACTGAGTCCGATATTATCCGTTGTATCTCTGAAACGCTTTGGGACCTATGCACATCGCTTATTGCAACACTCATTAGCACCTTTCGTTTGATACCCTTATTGTACTAACACATTTTGGGTCACTCTGGTCCACATATTGATCGATAACTGAAGTTCCATTCAATTCCATTCAGTAGTTTTTGAGTAATACGCAACCAAACATTCAGACAGAAAGACAGACAAAAATCCTAAAAACTGTTGATTTCAATTCCATAAATATTTGCAATATACAGATATCGACCTGTTACAATTCTATTATATGTAGAGAGAGTTTTCGTATAAATTGTAATATATTTTTACAAAAAAAAATTGCGAAAATAATTCAAATGAAGCAAAACTTGGTGAAGATTGTAAAAAGAGTGTATATATATATATTTCCTATATATGAGTGTATGCAGTAAGAAACATTTTATTTTCTTTTATGCTATTTTTGCATAACATACTGAAAATAATTATATTTTATTAATCAACTGATTGTCCTTTGATACTGAACACAGTTACATGGGAGATTTGGTTAGCTTCCAGAAAAAACCCAAAGTAATATATGCCCCCCTAATGTATGTACATGCCCCAACAACCTTTTGTACTCCATCCGCTGTACCTTTTCTCATTCCACCAAACTTTATGTTTTCCTATTACTTTAATTTTTGTTTTCTGTTTATTTCTTCAAATAATTTCAATAATAATCCATAAATTGTTTATTCCTTTTTTGCAGAGTGGTCTGATGACAAAAAAGATTCACGTAGGAATTCGAAGAAAAATGCAATTTGGAATAACTTTAGTGGTTCAACTCATGCGTATACCACCGGCCGTCGTCATATTGATTCAAATTTAAATAAGATTCGTCCAAAAGGTCCCAGTCAGACATTGAAGGTATATATCTATTTCCATTATATAACTAATCTTTTCCTTAAATGCAAATCCTCAAGTACACATATTTAACATACCGGAACGAACAAAGGTACGTAAATTTATGTACAAAAAATTGCATGGATACCTGATTGTTTCCTGTTTCAAGTTATGATGTGTTGTGTTAAGTATCAGAAATGAGGCTTAACGAACAGAAAAAAACAAGCTAAAAAGTGCCAGCTAGAATATATGTGTTTATTTGAATTCGAATTTAAATCTCTTCACTGAAAGAGGGACGTACAACTGCTTTTAAGATATAGCCAGTTTTTTGAAAATGCGATGTGGACCTCACCCCGGATTATCTTGCGTATGATATACCTAAAGTTTTAAGTTTTAAAGTTAGCCTATTGGAATAGGGGGGAATTCTCCACATACGCCCATACGAGTCACCATTCAGATTCATTTTGTGACTTGGTATTCTTTTTTCCATCCTTTTTTGTTATTCATGTGTTGCATTCATCGAGTAAGAAGTCTTTGTGAAGTAAATTGAAGTCATTTGCAGTCCTTAAATTTAACTGAGACATCCCAGTAGGACTTGAAGCGAGATCTTCCGATGAATAAGAGATCACTCTCTTTGACATCCTTTTGGAATAATAAATTATATTTTTTCGTTTTCTGCTAGTATGCTGCTCTTTGTGAAGGAAAGGGAGAGATATCCCCAAGCGATAATTGAGAGAGTAACCCCTTAACATCTACACTCTGTGCTCCGATTATGCTAATCTTGGAGCAATAGGGGAGGCCTCCTCAAGTTAAATATAAAAGATTACTTCCTTCTATATAATTTTGCAGGAAAAGTAGAGATTTCTACAACTCCTAGCCAGAACTTGTTTTAGCTAGCCGAATTTCTCTGCCACCAAAAGAAACAAAATTAAAAAAAAAAAATCGCAACATAGAAATATGTAGATTTAATTCAGGCGCGGTACCATGTTTGGTCAGCTAAGTTTTGAGTTTTACTTTTGCTTTTTAATGCTATGTAATATGCGCAAAAAAAAACAAAGTAAATAAAGATTTAAATTATGTATTTATTTTATTTTATTTATTGCTGATAAGTGAGGTATTTATGAGTTCTCTTCCATTGCTCTCTTACGAGTTTTAAAATAGTGCTCATTTGCTCCCATATAAGGCTTGAGGCATGATTCTCCAATGATCGTTCATTGGTCGTGTAGGAGGAATGTGAAATGTTTCCCTCATTGCTCTCCTAGGAGGTTGACGTTTATATTTTTCGCCTAATAACAAAAACACAATACAATAATACAATTAAATAATTTCTTTAAGTTTTGCTGGTGGCACAGCATCAACGTAATGCATTTTTTGACTCACTGGAAAAATAAAAAATTAAGATCGCACCCTAAACGTTAAGTATTATATATAAGTGTAAGCTAAAAAATATTGATTTTGTTTTGAAGTGTTATAATTAGAAGTGTTAAAAGTGTTATTAGGAGTGTTTAAATTGTGAAATTTAAGCCGAATTGTTAATTGTTTAAATTGTGGTAAAAGTTAAAATTAAAAATGTATAGAAATGATTCAAATTAATATACTTAATTAATAATACTTTTATTGAAGGTGGCAAAAACTGTAGAAAACATATTTGTTGCAAAAGCAGGTTTCCACAAGTAAGAGAGCAAAAATATGTGACCAGCCATCTTCCACAGGTTTAACAGCGAGTGACAATTCCGAAGAATTCGTGGATATCGCTATCCTACTATGAAAATGGCATGCATTAAAAACAACCCACCTGCCTACCTCAGCAGCCGTAGGGAGACTATTTTCGTTTGTCTCAATATTTATTGCGAGGGCGTCTATCAGATGACACCTTCGAAAAGCTGTTGCTTCAAAAAATAAATGATTGCCTATAAGTCTCCATAGTCTAGGCGAGGAAAACAGAAAATCGATTTTTTACTTGTTTGCATGTTTTTTGTAATAATGCACTGGAAAAAGCGATTATAGCATTTACAAGAAAAACTTTAAAGAGACTTTGGATGGAGAATCACCTCACCATCAAACTTGAGAAGAAAAATTTTTGACAGATGTTACAACTACCAAAATAATTAAAACAAAAACAAAAAAATGGACTTTAAATGGCTGCAGAAAAGTATGCTCTGCATATTAATATCTAGAGTTAGATAAACCAAGAAAACCTTTGGTCCGCGCCACTTCCGTGTTAAATCGCTGTAGTCTGGACTAAGATGATTTTGAAATAAAATGGTTGTTACCTTCTTTTTTAATGGTCATCTAACCGCCCGGGCGATTTTGACCGTCCAACATAGCTCCACAGTCGGGTCTTCGTTGCGCCAACTGGCGCCAATTGGAAATACCGCGGGATCGCAAATCGGTCTCCACTTGGTTCTTCCATCGGAGTGGTGGTCTCCCTCTTCCTCTGCTTTCACCGGCGGGTGCCGATAAGAATACCTTCTGGGCTACAACATCTTCGCTCATTCGCACGACGTGGCCTAGCCAGCCAAGCCGCTGTGTTTTAATTCGCTGAACTATGTCGGCGTCTGCGTAAAGTTCATACAGCTCTTCATTAAATCCCCTTTGGTAATCGCGTCGCCAAAGCCTAGAGGTCCACAAATCTTTCGAAGAACCTTTCTCTCGAATACTCCCAGAGCCGCCTCATCAGATGTTGTTAGTGTCCACGCTTCTGCACCATATAGCAGGACGGGTGCGATGAGTGACTTGTAGAGCTCTATTTTCGTTCGTCGAGAGAGGACTTTATTTTTCAATTGTCTACTCAGTCCGAAGTAGCATTTGTTTGCAAGAGTCATTTTTCGTCGGATTTCTAGGCTAACATTGTTGTTGGTGTTAATGCTGGTTCCCAGGTAAACGAAGTCCTTTACTATTTCAAAATTATTGCTGCCAACAGTGGCTTGGTTGCCAATGCGCTGACTCTTTGCATGATGACAGAAGGTACTTCGTTTTGCCCTCGTTCACCACCAATCCCATTTTCTCCGCTTCTTTTTCTAATTTGGAGTAAGCAGAAGTTACGGCGCGGTTGTTAAGGCCAATGATATCAATATCGTCAGCATATGCCAACAGTTGCACGCTTTTATAAAATATTTTTCCAGCGCGGTTAAGTTCTCCAGCATTAAATTAAAGAAATCGCACGATAGGGGGTCACCCTGTCTCGTATAGTTTCGAACGGCTCGGAGAGGTGCTTCCCGATTCTGACCGAGCTGGCGGTGTTGCTCAAAGTCATTTTGCATAGCCGTATAAGTTTTGCGGGGAAACCAAATTCAGACATAGCGGCATATAGGCAGCTCCTTTTCGTGCTATCGAAAGCGGCTTTAAAATCAACAAAGAGATGATGTGTGTCGATTATTTTCACACGGGGTTTTTCCAAGATTTGGCGTATTGTTAAAATTATGGTCGATAGTAGATTTACCAGGTCTGAAGCCACACTGATAAGATCCAATCAGCCTGTTCACATCAGGCTTCAGTCTTTCGCACAATACGCTTGATAGGACCTTATATGCGATATTCAAAAGGCTGATTCCGCGATAGTTGGCTCAGTTTGCAGGATCGCCCTTCTTGTGGATTGGGCAGAGAACACTTAGATTCCAATCTTCAGGCATTCATTCATCCAACCATATTCGGCGCCTTACCAGCTCCTCGCCTCCGTGTTTGAATAGCTCAGCAGCCAAACCATCAGCGCCAGCTACTTTATTGTTTTTCAATCGGGATATTGCTATTCGCACCTCATTATAGTCGGGTTGTTGAACGACAATTCCATAATCTTCGATTGTGGGCTCGGGTTCGGCATCTTCTCTGGTTTCTTGCTCAGTTTCTCAATTTAAAAGGGCAGAGAAGTGATCCCTCCATATTCTGAGTGCTCTCTGAACATCGGCCACCAGGTCGCCGTTCTCATTCATACCAGTTGTTTCTTCGCGTTCACCGGAATCCAATTACTTCTTCGGCTGCGGTACGGAGTGCTCCTGAGATATGATCCCACTGCTCATGCATTCCACTAGGTTGAATTGTGCTCTCGGAGAGCAGGTGTGAGAGGCGATCTGCGAAATAGTTCGCGGTCTGTTGCGATTGCAGCTTTTCGCCGTCCAGCTTCCCCTGCGTTTTTTGTTGCGCCTGTTTTGTCGTACAGAGACGGGTACGAATCTTGGCTGCTACTAGGTAGTGATCAGAGTCGATGTTAGGTCCTCGTATCGTGCGAACATCTAAAACGCTGGAAGCATGCCGTCCGTCTATCACAACGTGGTCGATCTGGTTGCGTGTTTTTCGATCGGGGGAAAGCCATGTAGCCTGATGAATCTTCTTGTGCATAAACCTAGTGCTGGCTATGACCATGTTTCGGGGACCGGCGAAGTCGATCAGCTTGAATCCATTTGAGGAAGTCTGATCGTGGAGACTGAACTTCCCGACAGTGGGGCCGAATACACCCTCCTTACCTACCCTGGCGTTAAAGTCGCCAAGCACGACTTTGATATCATGACGGGGGCAGCGCTCGTATGCTTCTTCCAGGTGCTCGTAGAATGCATTCTTTTCCACGTCGTCCTTCTCTTCCGTCGGTGCATGATTGTTATGCAATTCTTATAAATTTTGTAGCTAATAGTTAGTGAATTCACTCAAAAAATTGAAGTCTGTAAGTGACTTTTCTGGATGACTCACAAGTCGCGACTCCCAAAAAGACTCCAGACATAATTTTTTTATTCTTGTACTTGTTTGATTATAAAACAGTACCTTTTTCAGTCTATGTTTGTCGATCGATCGTTACCGATGTTATTTACAGCGATATGTACATATGTTCAAACTCACACCAAAACTTAACATTTATCGAATTCCAAAACAAGCTTTAAATACAGATCCCTCCTAGATGCGGATTTCTGTTGGAAATTTTAAATCAGAAAGCGAAATATTAAGGTAATAAAAAGGCAGCCAAGTCTCCTATAAGTCGAGTTAAAATGTTAAAAAGTACCATTGTCCAATCTTTTCAAAGAAGCGTCAAGATTTATACTTATTTTTTGGACGACTAATGCCACAAATAGTTTATTTATTTATTTTATTTATTTATTTACGACGTTTTAGGCGGTACAGTAAGACGTATGTCTTTTAATTGTACAAACATGATCCAAATTAATTTACATTCAAAGATACAAAGATTTTAACTTAAGATTAAAAAATTATATTAAAACTTATAAGAATAACAACGAAATTGCAAATAGAATAATAGGATAAACGAGAAAGGTAAGGGAAAAGGAAACAATATGTCAGAAGAGGATGACACGGTGAAGGAAATGAAAGTAGGATTATAAGGTTTTAATTAAAGAAACTTGCGACTGCATTCTCGAAACATCCTATCGATGTTAAGCTTTTAATTGTGACTGGTAGCGAATTCCAGGTTTTGACAGTGCTAACAAAGAAACATCTAGAGGCTGTTAAAGTCGAGTAACTAGGCACAACGATATTGTGAGTGCGGGACGATTGAACAAACTTCAGCTTTTGAAAGAGGTAGCCAGGTTGATGGCTATTTATAACCTTGAAGAGAAAAATTAAACTCCGGATTTTCAAATAATTGACAAGGCTCGAGCTTAAAATATTTATTGTGTAAGCTGAAATATGGTCAAACTTTCCTCTACGGTATACAAATCTAACTGCATTATTTAGCGCTAAGTTCAATTTATTTCGTAAGTTACAATCAAGATCGCAATACACTCGTTCAAAATATGTTATGTGTGGGTAGCTCAAAACATACATGCCACAAACTCCTCAGAGTGAAATAAATTTTTGATACACTGTAGTTAATGTGATCGGAGCAAGTTAGATTTGCGTTCATCTTAAAGCGTAGGTTAGTGACAGTCATCTGAGGTTTTATTTCACTATCTTGTAAAATAACTGTAGATATATCTTTAATGTCAAATGGAGCATGTTATATGGGGAGCAGTTGTGTTTTAGCTGCGTTTAAAGAAAGTCCATTCAGCTTGGCCCAAGTCGATATTCTTTCAAGGTCCGCATTTAGCCGGAAAACTAAGTCCTCGCTTAGACCAATAGGGCGTGAAAGATAGATTTGGGTATCATCAGCAGATGTACAGATGAATCTTGGCAGCAGTGAACAATGTCGTTAATAAATATACTAAAAAGAATAGGACCTAGAATTGAGCCTTGCGGTACGCCCGAGATGACTTCTGCACAATTAGAAAAAATATCACCACACTGAACTTGCTGATACCTAGACGAAAGGTAGCTTTTTACAAATTTAATTGAAGGTAAATCAAAACCAAAATAGTGTCTCAGTTTTAACAAAAGTATATCATGATTCACAGTATCAAATGCCTTGGAAAAGTCCAGGAGCACGAGGAAAGTTAAAAATTTCTTGTCAAAGGAAGGACGAATGTCTTCTACAACTTTTAATATTGCTGTAGAACAGCTGTGTCCTTGTCTAAAGTTCCCTTTTATAATTTTTCATATACAATATTGATTTCACCATTTGTAATGAGAGTTTTTATCAACACATCTTTGGCAATAAGCGCGAACAGCTAAACTCAAGATAAGACAAAAATGAGATATTACCAGTATTGTGTTCTCCTTACGCAAATCTCTAATCATACAAATCACGGCTTTTGCTCAAAAATTCTGGATTTTATAGACAAAAAACCATATCTGAATTCCGAACATCTACACTACAATTTTACATTTCAAAGCGCTCTACTTAGGTTTTTTTTTACTTTATTTCCACAGACATAGTGGTATTGTGCTAGTCTAGCATACCGAAAGGCCCTGAATAAGTAAGATAAAAAAGTAGTTTGAAAAACTTTGTTCCAAATGGCGTCACCCCTCTGCAGTGGTCGGCAACCTTGCGAGTGAATTTCTGGACTGCTATCAACATTGAGCGATAAATGTCAAAGTTAAGCTGACGCCCAACTATAGAACACAATTACAACGGGAGCTAAATTTTTTGACATTTTTATTTTTCTATATTTTGATTTTTAATTACAGGAGCCATATGAAAGAAAAGAAAAAAACAGACGAGGATAATGAAAACTCTACATTTACTTTTGTGGAGCTAGGGGATGATCATGCAAAATTTTATTTTAATACAAGGCTTGCCCAATTTGTGTACATGTATTTTTAAGACCATAAAACTTAAATAATTTTTATTTTTAAATTTTAGTAAATTTTTTCCATCCTACGTCAACTGCTAAAACGCTTTCAAAAATGTCGGGAGGGGTGTCGAAAGACGCGTCTCGGCTCTAGGAATCGTAACCTAGTGAGAAAAGTTACATCATCAATTATTAAAAAGTTGTACAAAAAAACTGTAGCAAAATTTGGTTGTTTTCGTTAAACCATTTCATGGTCCAAAACTAAGTTATTGAAAATGGCAGAACGCCGAAACCGGTTTGTCACAAAACCAAACTTGACAAGGGATGACGGAAAATCGTTCCAACAAAAATCAGCTTACTACCCTGTCGGAAGATCAACACAACAAAATAAAGTAATTAAATTTGTTCTCAACCTAATTTATTAAAGAATTGGATATACGAGGTGTGTTCAAAAAGTATCGCGAATTTTGTGTTTTTTCAAAAATTATTTATTTATTCATGAATATCTATTTTGTCCCCTTCAAAGTCATCCCCATGAGATATTATACACTTGTGCCAACGGTTTTTCCAAACTTCAAAAAATCCTTTTTTTGTATCTTGTTCAGATCCTCCTTCGATGCCGTCTTTATCTCGTCAAGAGAAGCGTGATGTCGTCCTTTCATGGGCCTCTTCAGTTTAGGGAACAAGTAAAATTCACAGGGGGCCATATCTGGGGAATACGGTGGCTGCGGCATCATTAGTGTGTTGTTTTTGGCCAAAAAGTCGCGCACAAGCAACGATGCGTGAGCAGGGGCGTTATCGTGGTGCAAAAGCCAATTTTTGTTCTTCTTTGCACATCTTCTCGGCCTTCTGAGAACATTTTATACCACCGATAAACGTTGCTTCGGTCCAAGGTAGCTTCTCCGTATGCCACAGTCAACATTCGGAATGCATCCGCGCACTTAATTTCGTTTTTCACACAAAATTTGATACAGGTTCTTTGATCCATTTTTTTGAATAGGTAAAAATCGAAGACGATCCAAAACACGTGCAAGCAAAGCAGCTGTCAACAATTAACTGAACAATCAAAATGGCCGAGCTTGTCAGCATAAGTGAGAGACATGAGTACCAACATAACGCCACAAAAAATTCGAAATTCGAATATACGTAACCAGCGAAAATTCAAAATTCGCGATACGTTTTGAACACACCTCGTATATTTAGCGACAATGCATATGCAAAGTACAAAGATGACAAACAGTGCTACCACTCCATTTATATTTTGAAATAATCCCGACGCTCACATGCGTTTAAAAAAGAGTGGTGTGTCGGAAATTGGACGTATGAAATCGAAAATTACAAATGTGCAGAACATCTTTCTGCATTGACTGCCTACGGTCGCGCTTGAAAAAAAACAAAAAAAAAAAAACCGTTAGCCATCCCACACCGTCTTCGCGATCTACAGTATTTTTGCAAAAAACACCTTTATAACTTTTAAAAGATTAATATTATCCCTTTTTTCCTTCCGGATTATGATTCCTGGGACCGCGACGCGTCTTTTGACTCCCCTCCTGACATTTTTGAAGCGTTTTAGCAGTTGACGTACGATGTAAAGTATTACCCAACATTTTAACAAACAACATTTTAAGTTTTTTGAACTTAGAAAAAAAAAAATGCGGCCACCGGCCGGCGGCAACGATAGAAATAAATCTACCGTAGCAAAATGCCGGCGGGAGAAATTTCTTTTTGATTTTGATTGTATTCAATTTCATGTACTTAAAGAGTTTCTATTTTGACAAGGCGATGTTCGCACCGATTATTTCGCAGCGTTTTCGTATTGTGTTTCAATCTTTATATGAACGAAAGCAAACACATCTCATTCAAACCGTTTAACATATTTAAAATCATAGACTCATATACAAATTTTAACTTGTCGATATTGTTTTCCTTAAGTTGATATTACTTTGAGATACCAAATTTGGCTCAGAATTCAAATTAGTTCAGTTTTCGAGAAAATGCGATTGATGAAAATTGTTTCAACTTTAAACCAGAAATGTCCCAACAATTAAAAGGGGAAATATTTGTTTTAGTTGGCAAGATTTGAATCTAAGCCCCATTTTAAAATACCTTTTTAACGGGTAAGCACGAATTAATTATAAAAGAAAAGTCCATGAGTTTTAAGGCGTCTGGCTGAAGTTTTGTCATCAGAAGTCGTGTGCCAGATACTACTTTAGAGAGGTATTTTACAACATATATAATTCGATGTTGAAAAGCAGGTTAGACATCTTTTCACTTAAGGGAATGCTTTTTATTCAAGTGAAACCCAAAAAAGTGCTTACGGCAGAAAGCGTAAATAAAATCCATGGAATGATATTTAACTATCGGAAAATGGAAGTACATAAAAAAGCTGAGGTCATAGACATCTCAAATGAGCTACTACATCACATCTGTCATGAATATTTAGCCATGTAAAAGCCATCCGCATGATGGGTGCCACGATTGCTCACACTCTGTGATCCATTAAACCACACCAGAAACCAAGGAAGACTCAAGACAGATGCTTTCTACGGGAGAACGTGCACCAAAAGAAGGAAAAAAATATGGCAGTGCGTTAAGGGATTCGGGTCAAATGAAGAGCCTTTAAACCCCTATTATTTGGAAAAAGTCACGAACTTATCAAACAACCATCGTTTTAAACCAAACATTTTCCATTTTTTATTCGTTCCAGCAAGAGGGATCGGTCTTTCTATTACACAACTAATTTGTGTATTTATTATTTAAATTAATTAATAAATTTAAATTTATTTATTAAAATTAATTACAAATATATATATACTTTATAGCAACCGGGCAAATTAAATATGAAAAACTTTCAGTTGGTAAGCGAAGCAGTGGCGAAAATGAATTTCGGAGGAGACACATTCCAAACCACAACTGATGCTGACAAATACTCTAAACGTTATCCACACTTTCATCATACTCATTTAGATTGTGACGAAGATGATTCTGAAGAATTGGCTGAATATGAACAAATATATGAAAATGAAGGTATGTACATAAAAATTATATACGAGTATACATAGAACTTGTATATGCAGAGCAGTTGAACAAAATTAAAAAATATGTCTATATATTTAAGAATGTACAGAGTCAGACAGCTGTGCCAGTTCAACGGAACGTAAGGTACACCAACAAAGCAGCTCATATTATAAAATTAATAAGAAATCTCCTACAAACAAGAAGCCAAAAAAAAAGAAAGTTGCAATTCCCGTACAAACGCCAAGAGTTCCAATATTCGGGTCCTATGTAACCCCACCGGAGATTCCTCACCATTATCATAGATGTGTTATTGATCCAAGTAAGGAAACTTCTTTTTATATCTAGTTATTCAGAAAAATGTAATACGTTTAAATCTTATTGCAGAAAAACCTATCGAACATGGTACAAATGAGCTGCTTAAAAATGACAAATCACCAGACGTAAGAAAATATTTTTTAATACTTAAGATTATATTTATTACATATAACTTCTTTAGTATTCCATGGTTCCTGAAAGCATCAATCTCTTTGAAACAGAACATTTATCAGAGTTTAATATTAATCCAAAATCGGTAAAAGAGCTGGAGAAAACAGAAAAACGCCGATTAAAAGAGGACAACGCAAGACTTCGAAAATTGCAAGAGAAGGAAAAAGAACAAGAAAAGAAACAAAAACGCAAGCTTAAACAAGCTTCAAAAGGACTACCAGAAAATCCAGATTCTCATTTTGGAAAACTGTTAATTTCGGATGACGATGAAATTCCAAAATTCCTTATAAGATGTGTTGAATTTATTGAAAAAGAAGGTCTTGACTCTGAAGGAATCTATAGAGTGCCAGGAAGTCGTGGCCACGTCGATTTGTTATTCCAAAAATTTGAAGAAGGTAGGTTGCAATACGTACATATACTTATATTTATCTCAGAGCAGGGCAAGATCTTAAGATTAAGATTAATTTGTAATCTATGCTTACACAATTGCGATTGCAGTATATAGATTACACATATATCTTTTAGAAACCTCACACATGTAGTAAAATGTGCAAATAACAGGACTCAGCATATTTCAGGTAGATGGGAAAGAGTCCGAAGTAATTTATATTGTTATTCGAAAAATCATAAAAATGATTTTTAATGGAAACTTCTTAAGATTTGTTTTTAATTGAATTTACAAAATATTCTATGTATGTACCATCCCTAACTCAATAACACTCCCACCACTAGTTTAACACAACAGAGATAACGATGGCTACGCTTATGCATACAAACAAGAAAAAGAGCATATGAGCAAAGAGGTGATGTCAGTAAATAACAATGTTCAGAGTTCTGAACAGCTTCCAACATATGTAGATGCACACATGTATGTGAACACAATGAGTACATGCATAACGATCATAGCTATGCATATTTAGTTAATACGCATTATGGCTAGACCGCTACATGGTAGCACCCTATTGGACTATAAAAGGCAGTGACCAAGCAAGGCAGATTGATCAGTTTATTATCAAGTGTTAAACAGTGAACTTACTGTGGAGTTACCTAACTCGTTCATTAACAGTAAATAAAACTAGCATTTATAAACAGTATTTATGAGTGTGTTTATTTAACGTTATAGTGATCTTACCCAGGATTAATAATCAAGGATTCATCGAATTCGTCAGAATTGGTATTGTTAAATAAATACCAGTGATTGCAACAATAACAAGGACATGGCTAAGTTGATTGATTAAAGATTCAGCAACTTAAAACTGAGTTGGAACAACGTGAACTAAACACTACAGGCAATAAATCCGAGCTACCGTCACGATTACGGGAAGCTATGGAAGCGGAGGGTATCGACATTGATGATTATGTTTTCCATCTTATGGAGGAGGCATCGACAAAGATGGAAGAGAAAAAGGAGCCTCCGAATCCAGTGGCAAGTGTGGACACAAACATGATATTGGCTGTATTGACTCAGATATCGACTAAAATGGAAGAACAGGATACACGTATTACATCTCGGCTGGAAGAACAGAAAACTTGCATGGCAACTCAGCTGGAACAGTTATCATTATCCGCTCAAATGGAAAAACAAAAGGCATATATCTCCTCGCAGTTGGAAGCGCAGGAGGCGAGAGTGTCATCGAAAGTAGAAGTATGTATAAAATGATCGTATACTCACGGTTGTACAGGGAATTCTTGAGCCTGGTGGTTCCGGAAAATGTTCTCCTCTTTGCAAAGGTGCAGACTAGATAGGTTGTACTGGCTTGAACTCCGCCTTTCCTTGCCTGCGGTTTTGCTCCGAATATATATAAGTTCAAAATGTATTTCTTTTCACAAAATGCTTTAGATTTAGTAGGCTATACAAAAATAGAACTGCACAATTAAATTCAGTTGTATTTTACTATAATCAGCAGGATTTATCTTTCTGGCCACCAGCACACTTCACAATACACCTTTTTGCGGTTTGCAGTTTAAACAATGTTTAAGTTGTTCTTCCCGTCTATTTAATTAAAATTTATATATATACTAAAAACTGTTTGGATTAAAGACTTTTTATTCAGGACACTGGGTTTTGGCACTCTTGATCACAAAAAATTAAAAAGCGCCGAATTCTGCAAAATTATTTTCATCAGGTTTTTTGTATCAAAGAAAAAAGGCCGGTGTTTTTTAAAGAAAAGAAACCAAGAATTTAATAATAAAACCGGTGTACCAAAAAGAGAACAATGATAATAAAAAGGCCGGTGCCAACTTTACCAAAAATAATAATATGATATGCAAAGAAAAAATGATGGCCGACCAGCTGTCAATTGTGCGGCGAATTGGTGTGGGGTTATTTATGCGTGGTTGCCACACGTCCCAAATCGTTCCAATTTTAACACTTAAACCTAAAGGTGAGTTCATAAGTTGTGATGAGTAAATAACTATAATGTAATTCATGCGTTATAAAGATATTATATACAATTCATGACATATATTTATATGACGAGGATTATTCTATGTACAATTCATGCAATATGGGTATAATGAATATTTTGGTTTTGGGATTGGGACGTGTGGCTACCGATGTCGCGTAAACATTCTGCCTCCCCTAGGCGTACTAAGCGCCTAGTGTATGCTGCAACTCCTGCAAGGCCCGAACTGCTTCCTGAATAAGGATCCGCCCCCCTTGTTTTTATACGTGGCTGTGCGTAAGCCGGTTGCGGTGCACCGGATGGTGCGATCCCCGACGCTGGTTGGTCGTTATGGTTGACGTGCATTTGGAGCACGACCATTAGCCCTGGGAGGCTGTGGTTGAAGACGGCGACGGCGAGTTGCTGCTCGACGGCGCGGTTCGTGGTGGCGTGGTGTTTCCACTACAGGTGGTGCGACATACGCGGGTTGGCGACCTCCGGTGTCCCGATGAAGAAATGTGTGGTGGTGCTGCCCGCAGACCCGGCAGCTTTCTGTGGAGGTGCACTGGTTGGTGCGATGGGACAGCGCTAAGCAGTTGGTGCAATACTGATGTGCCCTAGCGACCAAGAAGCGTTGTTGCGGCTGCATGGCCGTGAATACAGGGCACATCAGCAGCGCGTGATGACGCATGCACAATTTACATTTCCGGTAATCCGGTACGGGTTCGCTACGGCGCGGACGGGCTACGGGCAGGGTCACTTGCGATGCCAATGAGCGGCGTGGTGTTGGGACCGGAGGGCGTAGACGATCCATCTGTTGAAAAGAGAGAGTAATATATGCATATTAGTTATACGCCTGGGATTAAGCATAAGTTTGGGGAGTGCCTAAGTGGTTGTCCGAGTGCTAACGATAGTACGAGCTTTGTGGGCTGTATTGAGTTAGGGAGATGGGAGTGGGCACTGAGGGCCCTCGTCAATCTCAGATGACGGTAGAAAGCACAGTTTCGTGAGAGGTCTCGTGAGAATACCGTTCTGGGTGCGGACGTCTACGACACGAATGTGTCCGTCTCGTCCTGGGTGTAGGCTTTCTAATCGACCTAGTCGCCACTCGGTAGGAGGTAAATTGTCTTCTTTAATGATGACTAAGTCGCCAATTTTTGGGGGAGTTTGAGCATTTTTCCAAAGGTACCGCTTTTGAAGGTCGGTGAGGTAATCAGTTTTCCAGCGTTTGCTGAACTGATGATGCAGAACTTTCAGTTGTTCCCACCTATTTATCAGAGAGAGATTTTCGTGACTCGGTTCGGGAAGCGAGAGCATTGGCGCTCCTCGAAGAAAATGACCTAGCGTGAGGGCGGTGAGATAATTCGGGTCCTGAGAAACTGGGAGATGGGACGAGAGTTAAGTACGGCTTCTATTCGAATTAATAAAGTTGAGAACTCCTCGAAGGTAAAGCTGTGGGTTCCGGCGACCTTTTTAAAGTGCGTTTTAAAGCTTTTGACAGCGGATTCCCATAATCCGCCCATGTGAGGTGCGCCGGGAGGTATAAACTTCCAGTTGATTCTTTGAGGGGCGTACTTCTGTACGATATCCGTCGATACTTCTTTCAGGAACGATACGAATTCCAGTTCGGTAGCACGCTTGGCGCCGATGAATGTTTTGCCGTTGTCGCTCATCATCTGGTTCGGGTATCCTCGGCGTCCTACAAATCGGGCGAAGGCGGCAAGAAAAGCCTTGCTGGTAAAGTCTGAGCATAATTCCAGGTGGACCGCTTTGGTGGCAAAACAGACAAAGACCGCCACCTAGCCCTTGAGATCGGAGCATGGATGCTTTCAATTGAAATGGGCCAGCGAAATCCACACCAGTCGTGGTAAAGGGTGGAGCGAATCTACAACGTTCGGGGGGGCAAGGCTGCCATAATTTGTGATCGCGTTTGTTGTTTGTGAGTGGTGCAGACTTTGCACTGGAATATGCATTTTTTGATCAGTGGTTTGAGACGGGCAATGTAAAATTCTTGCCTTAAGATTTGTTGCATGAGACGAGCTTCCGCATGTAGGAGCATTTCGTGAAGGAATCGTATATATAGAGTACAGAGCCGAGACTTTTCGGGTAGGATGATGGGATGACGCTCATTGTAAGTGAGGGTTGCATGGGCTAGTCGACCATTCACTCGGAGGACTCCGCTCTTGTCTAGGAAGGGATTGAGTACGAGTAGGGAGCTCCGTTTTCCAACGGGGCTTGAGTCTTCTAGACATGATCTTTCAAAAACGAAGTATCGAGTTTGGGCCATTATGATCAGACGATGTTTTGATCTTTTGAGATCAGCATGAGTTAGAGAGCGGTCGGCTGGGTCATTAATACCGTTCACCGCGGGTAGGAAGAGAACCGATCTAAGAGATCCTCCGTCTCTTCCGTAGCATGTAGGGCTTCTACTTTACGTGACTCTGGGGGGTTGACGTTGCGAACTGTTGGTTGAGGCCAATCTTCGGGGGGTTTGGAAAGCCACTCTGGACCATTCCACCAGAGGGCAGAATTGGAGAGATCGACTGGCGTACAACCTCGGGTTCCCAGATCTGCGGGGTTACCTTTACTTCGCACGTGTCGCCAAGGGACATTACCTACGAGGTCTATGATCTGGGCTGTTCGATTGGAGACATAGGTCTTCCATGAGTGAGGTGGCTTTTCGAGCCAGGCTAACACGATTTCGGAATCCGACCACTTTCTTCTAGTGAGGCCGAGATGGGGTTGCACTATTGCGACTAGTTTGGCTAGTAAGAGAGCTCCGCATAGTTCCAGGCGTGGCAGACTTATAGTTTTGAGAGGAGCCACTTTGCCTTTGGACACGAGGAGGTGAGAGAAAACTTGAGTGCCGACAGTAGTTCGCACATAGAGTGTTGCGCAATAAGCCTTTTCAGAGGCGTCGCAAAAACCATGGAGCTCGACCAGATGGTCAGGGGCGAAGTTAATCCATCGGGGTATTTGTATTTCTGAAATTGACTGCAGATTTCTTGAGAATTGCGTCCATTTTACGAGACGTATCGGTTTGACCCGTTCATCCCAATCAGTCCCATCCAACCACAATTCCTGCATCAGGATTTTTGCCTGTATCAGGACTGGCGTCAACCACCCTGCGGGGTAGAAAAGTTTTGCGATTGAGGAGAGTATTTGCCGCTTGGTGGCTGCTGTTGAGGCTGGGTCTGAATCCACAGTATATGAGAACGTGTCCGAGAGCGCATTCCATTGAATTCCTAGGGTTTTGGCGGTACTACTTTTCTCGAACTCGAGGAAGTCGGTTTCAAGTAAGTCCGCCTTGGGAATTTGTTTGAGTATGTCCGGATGGTTTGCCGTGATCTTTTTTAAAGGGAAGCCGGCTCAGTTGAGAGCATCAATAGTCTCTTTTAGGGATTGCTCGGCTGAGGGAAGATCATGACTGCCGGATAAAATATCGTCAACATACGTCTCGAACTTTAATATTGGGGCTGCGCATGGATGGGAGTTGGCTATATCTTTCGACAGCTCGTGTAGCGTTCGAATAGCCAGGAAGGGAGGGCAATTCACCCCAAAGGTGACCGTTTTCAATTTGAAGTCCTTTGTCGGACTGTCTTTGGGAGTTCGGAATATTAGCCGTTGGTAGTCTCGGTCATCGGGGTGTAAGAGTATCTGGCGGTACATTTTTTCTACATCTCCATTAAACACATATTTATATGTCGGCCATTTTAACAACATAAGTCGGAGATCGGGTTGGCGGGTTGGTCAGGTACGTAACACATCGTTAAGGGAGTGACCGGAACCTGACTTCTTGGAAGCATTGAATACAACTCTGACTTTTGTTGTCTTTTTGTCTGGCCTGACGACGGCATGGTGAGGGAGATAGAAAGAGCAGTATTTTCCTTGGGATTCCAATTCATTTGGACTGCACTCTTCCATGTGGCCGAGGGACAGGTATTGTTCTAGTACCTGGTCATACTGCTGTTTGAGATTGCCCTTTTTTGAGAGACTGCGTTCCATTCCATGGAACTGTCGTAGGGCTGCAGTACGGGATTGGCCTAGGTCGATATCGTTCGGGGAATAATGATTTGAACGGGAGGCGAACCATATATCGACCGTCATCCATTCGAGTGGTTGTGATTTGATAGAGCTCTTCGCACATTTGATCTTCGGGGGTTTCCAGTCGAGTTCTGGGTACCTCCTCGATTTCCCAGAACTGTCTGAGCTGTTCATTGAGCTGAATATTTGTGATTTCCCATGCTTGTGAGGAATGTGCTCCAACTTTTTTGGGAGTTTCGCCGCTTATGATCCATCCAAATATTGTATTTTGGGCTAGCAGGCTGGGAGAGATCTTTTCGATGCCATTTAGCATAATCTGTGCGATAAGATCAGTACCCAATACCAGATCGATTTGGGATGGGTTCTGGGAGTTCTGGTCTGCTAATTTGAGTTGGGACCATTTGCGCCTTTGGCTGTCATTCCGCCTGAACGTTGGGAGCTGACTAGTGAGCCGGGGAAGCACTATTGCCTGGGCCTTTATTCTCACCTTATTGTCATTTGAGACTAGGGTCAACGAGCACAGCTTGTTGGATGTTTGTACCACTCCGCCTCCCATACCCGATATTTCAAACAGGGAGTGGGTATAGGGAAGCCCGAGTTTGGTCTGAGCTTTGGCGGATATGAAGCTTCTTTCGGAGCCTTGGTCCACTAAGGCTCTAAGCTTGAATAAATCCCCTCTATGTTCTACCAAGACTATTGCTGTAGGGAGTATGATTTGGTTATCATTTTCAGCATGGAACGACTGTACTTGGGAACTGTTGGGCGTAGAGGGTTCTCCTTCCTGGGGTGCCGCCTGGCTGACGTCCTGAAGCCTGGGATTGCTGGCTTCTATGGTGGCTACCTGGGGTCGTGTCCTTTGGATTCCGGAACTGGTGCTGGGGGTTGCTGTGTCGTGAAGGGTGGTGTTATGCCGGCCTTGGCAGTGCATGCACGTTCTCGAGCTTTGGCAGTCTTTTAGCACATGCGTTTGAGCTAAACAATTCTCGCAAATATTGTTTTCTTTAACGAATTTTTTACGCTCGTAGATTGGCAACCCTTTATACCGCAAACAGATTTGTAGGGTGTGGGTGGATTGTTTCCATAATTTGCAGGTATAAAATCATTGGTGTACTGTGGCATGAGATTTTGTTTGCGTTAGGGAGTTGTTGCTGTGGTTTTAGGGTTGAGCCTGCCTGAACTGCGGATTGTTCTGACTGGGGTGAGGCCTTGAGAAGTTTGTGGACGGTGGATTATATCGGGGTTTGGCTGGTCGCCATTGATCTACCCTTTCGACTATCTCGTAGCGTGTAGTCAGAAACTGGTTCATTTGGGACCAGTTCGGCAGGTCTCTTCTGGAGCTTAATGATTGCTCCCACAGGGCAACTGTATTCTCTGGAAGTTTCGAGGTTACCAGATATATTAATATGGGATCCCAACTAGAGGTTTCGACATGTTGTGTAGGCGCAAAAGTAATCCTCCTATCAGAAAATGCTATAAATTTTGCGATTGGCCCCTAAAGTCAGTTCTGTTTTGACATTTGTGTAGGAAACACATGCGAAATACACGTTAATAAACAGTGTTACGCTACACTGCTCCAGAACGCGGAATATTGCTGACTATTTATTTGACCAATAATCGGTCGGTGAAAAACGGTTACTGCGCAAAAGTAATCCTCCTATCAGAAAATGCTATAAATTTTGCGATTGGCCCCTAAAGTCAGTTCTGTTTTGACATTTGTGTAGTAAACACATGCGAAATACACGTTAATAAACAACGTTACGCTACACTGCTCCAGAACGCGGAATATTGCTGACTATTTATTTGACCAATAATCGGTCGGGGCCAAACGGTTACTGTGAATGGTGAGCGCTACAGAGCAATGATCAACGAGTTCTTTTTGCCGCAACTTGATGAATTGGGATTGGAAAACATGTGGCTCCAACAAGACGGAACATCGGAAGCTTACTTTTGCACCACCTTGTATTTGGAGACAGTTGTTAAATGAGGATTGTAACCTCTGGATCTCATCGCTATTTTCCGATTGAATCCCTTTTAGATTCCTTGCCTGCGGTTTTGCTCCGAATATATATAAGTTCAAAATGTATTTCTTTTCACAAAATGCTTTAGATTTAGTAGGCTATACAAAAATAGAACTGCACAATTAAATTCAGTTGTATTTTACTATAATCAGCAGGATTTGTCTTTCTGGCCACCAGCACACTTCACAATACACCTCTTTGCGTTTTGCAGTTTAAACAATGTTTAAGTTGTTCTTCCCGTCTATTTAATTAAAATTTATATATATACTAAAAACTGTTTGGATTAAAGACTTTTTATTCAGGACACTGGGTTTTGGCACTCTTGATCACAAAAAATTAAAAAGCGCCGAATTCTGCAAAATTATTTTCATCAGGTTTTTTGTATCAAAGAAAAAAGCCCGGTGTTTTTTAAAGAAAAGAAACCAAGAATTTAATAATAAAGCCTGTGTACCAAAAAGAGAACAATGATAATAAATAGGCCGGTGCCAACTTTACCAAAAACAATAATATGATATGCAAAGAAAAAATGATGGCCGACCAGCTGTCAATTGTGCGGCGAATTGGTGTGGGGTTATTTACGCGTGGTAGCCACACGTCCCAAATCGTTCCAATTTTAACACTTAAACCTAAAGGTGAGTTCATAAGTTGTGATGAGTAAATATAATGTAATCCATGCGTTATAATGATATTATATACAATTCATGACAAATATTTATATGACGAGGATTATTCTATGTACAATGTATGCAGTATGGGTATAATGAATATTATGGTTTTGGGATTGGGACGTGTGGCTACCGATGTCGCGTAAACAAAGTACAATATTAAAAAATTGCACAATTTTAGGATAAAATTGAGGCTGAGGAATAAGCTTTGATAGGTTGTTGTTATTGTTGTGGTAACGACAAAAAACACTCCCCGAAGGTTTTGGGGAGTTTTGTCGAATTAACAGTCCTTGGCCGGATTTGAACCCGGTACGCTCCGGTACTCCCTTGCGGTACTGCCCGACTGTCGTGGTAGCGATTTATGACCAGTGAAACCTTCTAGGTCATGTCATGGGTATTAAGAGGTGAGAGACATCATATCCGTAGATCAACCATCGAGTTGCACGTCATTACCTTTGTGCATATTAGTCGCCTCTTACGACCGGTATGTCTACCTCGAGCATATTCTAAACCCCTAACCCGAAGGGTCAAGCTTTGGTAGGTCGCATCCAGGAATTGTAACTTAATCGGCCAACTGCTTCAACGAGCATTCCCAAGGTAAAAACCCCATCTTTGGACGGTTATGTTCCTTTCCTTTTCAAGACAATTGAAGGGTCCTGCAGCCGAAATCTTACAGACTATTCCTGAAGGCGAACGAAACCATCATGAGGCATTGATGGGTGCAGTTAAGAGACGATATGTTAGCGAACATCGGAAGCAGATATACCAAATAGAGCTGCAGAATCGCTTCCAGAAGGCTAACGTTTCATCATCGTAATACGTGGAGACGAAGAGAGCCACATATGCAAATCCAAAGAATTAATCCGCTGAAAGGGTCTCACATTCTCTAACGCAAGAAACAGCCTCGCCTTTGAGCAAACCTACATACAAAGCTCATCGCGTAGAAGTGGAAACTCCGGCTTGAGTTGGCTCCAGTAACCCCAGCAATTCAGGTGGACGAAAACGCAAAGCTGAAGGAGATGACAAAAGCTCCCAACCAGGTCAATCGTTAAACAAAATCGAGCCAGCGAAAGGGGCGTAGACGGGCAAGGCATCAATATCGACATGCAAAACAGGATTATGAATTATCAGAACAAGGATGTGCCACTAAATTTTGGTTACGAAAACCAATACTTTAGTAAGCGGGTGTTCGTGGAGGAGAGCCAATAATTTCTACCGAAGTCGGAAGCAATCATATGGGCAAAGATTGATGGAGATTATGGGACAAAGAGATTGTGGGCTGTAGAATCAGCAAACAACTCAAAGGTGAACATACTTGTTGAAAAAACCCTGGCTATGACAAAACAAGATGGACGTATACCGGTAAGAGTACTTAATGAGTTTAAATCGGCAATTCAACTTTCCAAATAACCTATATTGGGACAATGACAAGAGGTGGAAGTGGTTATCAATTGTGAACAGATCCGGGGAAATGTTTCTACCAGCGGGATTGATCTTTAAGATAATATTACGGCGGCAGAGGAGCTATATTGGGACAATGCCAAGAGGTCGAAGTAGTTATCAATTGCGAACAGCTTCAGGAAAATGTTTCCACCAGTGAAATTGGTCTTGCAGATGATATCACAGAATAAGGCTAAGCAACTGCTAACAAAGTGCTCGAGCACATTTGACAAGGGTGGTTCCAAACCAGGTCGGACCAAAGTTGTGCAGCGTCAAATTATTACTGGTGATGCAAGGCCAATCCGCCAAGCTCCTCTTAGTATTCCATTGGCCAAAGCCAAGGGATAGGATAAATTATCCAGGAAATGAGTGACAGCGGCGTTATCAAATCATCAGCTAGTCCATGGAGCTCACCGGTAGTACTAGTGAAAAAAAGGACTGGAAGATGTGTGGATTATCGGAAGTTGAACGATGTAACTAAGAAAGACAGATATCCTTTGCCAAGAATCGACGATACTCTGGACTCATTATCTGGTACGAAACAGTTTTCCACACTGCACTTGAAAAGGGGCTACTGGCAAGTGGAGGTAAAGGATGAAGATAAAGAAAAAACAGCCTTCAGCGTTGGAGGGGGTCTTTGGCAATTTACCGTAACGCCCTTCGGACTATGCAATGGTCCAGTTCCTTTAGAGATACTCATGGATCAGGTACTAAAAGGATTGTATTGGGAAGCATGTTTGTTGTACCTGGACGACATCATCGTGCTGGGAAAAAGTTTTGAGGAACATCTAAAGAACTTGGTGGAAGTTTTCCAAAGCATAGCTGGTGCTGGTCTGAAATTAAGTCCCAAGAAGTAAGTTATTTGGGTCACAAGGTAACAACGGAGGGCATCTGCACTGCTAAGGAAAGATCGAAGCCGTAAAGGATTGGCCAAGACCGAGGAATTTGCATGAGTTGAGAAGTTTCCTTGGGCTGTGCACGTATTATCGCCGATTTACCAACAAAAATGCGTGCTTTGAATGGAAGGAACATGAAGTGGCTTTCCAAACCTTGAAGGAGGGAATATGCACTGCCTGAATGTTAGCATATCCAATTCCAGATTTAACGCTTATTCTGGATACGGATGCCAGATGTAAAGGTAATTTTTGGGAATGATCTTCTGTCGCCAGCTGACTTAAAGTTTGGGATAGAGGCTGATGCGAGAATAAATGTTCGGAAATACACGACCTTGTGAGACAACGGACCAATATCATGAGTGATAAGATGAAAGCGATGTACGACAAAGCAATAAACTCAGAAGGTTTTATGGAAGGAGATTTCGGGCTGCTGTACAACCCACAACCTGAGAAAAGTTTGTACCCAAAGCTGCAATGTAATGGGGAAGGCCCATACAAAGTCATGAAGAGGATCAACGATGTTGTCTATCGCATACAAACTATTGAAAGGCCACGGAATAAGTTGAAGGTGGACCATTTGGATAGGCTAGCTGCCTTTGGTTCGGGCAATGTGTCTGATGTGGACGATCCGACTTAGGTGGAGGGCAGTGTGGCGAATATTCCTAAGTTTGTACCATCCCTAACTCAATAACACTCCCACCACTAGTTTAACACAACAGAGATAACTATGACTACGCTTATGCATAAAAGCAAGAGAAAGAGAGATCGGGCGAGTGTTTGCGAATACAAGGCAAAGAGAAGATGTTAATAAATAACACCGATCCTTCGACAACACGAAGAGGCAACAACCAAGACTTCTGAGTGTGTAGGGTAGCACCCTGTTGGACTATAAAAGGCAGTGACCAAGCAAGACAGGTTGATCAATTTATTATCAAGTGTGGAACAGTGAACATTTTTTTTTTGAGGAGTTACTTAACTTGTGAATTTGTATTGTGTTTATTAACAGAAAATAAAACTAGAATTTATAAACAGTATTTGTAAGTGTGTTTATTTAACTTTTAATGTAATTTTCTTTCATACTAGCCCCAGGAGATGTTTCTGGACCTCTTTCTTTGCTCTTTGTTTGAAAATTTCTATGGGATTTAGAGCAAGATGTGATAGAGAGCTTATATAATTAATATTACTATATAGACCCAACCCGTAGACTCTTTATTCATGAAACATTTTTCTTTAAATGTGTTGTTATAATGTCTACATAAGCAGGGTGGAGCGTTTTCAAAAATTTAAGTGATGAGTCAAATATTATTGGTTTTTCAAAAAATTTTGAATAAAAAATAAAATTTAAATTTTTATTCAAACTTTTGAAAATGAAAAATAACGCATCGAGATACGGCAAAACTATACCCGTATGTGCATATAGACATAATGTGTATTTATAAAGATTTTTTCGGTTATTTCTGTATAAATTGAGATTCACTTCATCGGATGCAAGTTGTGGACCATTGCTGGACGAAATAAGGCTTTTGGCGGGATTCCTTCGCTGTTGTCGGGATAGTTTTAGGAACCATTTGGTTACTTTTTCAGGGTAATTTCGGGACATATGCTGAATTGTGTTGTGGGCTTTACCGGGTAATTTCGGTGCTGTTGCCGGGACTATTTTGGAATCATTAAGAGATTTTTTTGGAGTAATTTCTCTAAAAAAGTCCCACAAAGATCCCTAAAACAATTCAATTATTTACCCAAAAAAGTGTTAATATAATCTATCAATCAATAAAGAATTGGTGCTGAAAAATCCCAAAATTATCCCTAAAACTTTCCCGAAATCACCCTGAAAACCACCAAATAGTCCCTAAGTAGCCTTATTTTGTGCAGCAATGATCCCGAAATTGAATAAAATAAACTCAGTGCACATTATGTCTATATGCACAGACGGGTATAAAATTGCTGTATCTCGATGTGTTATTTTTTATTTTCAAAAGCTTGAATAAAAATTGAATTCTTATTTTTCATTCAAAATTTTTTGAATAACCAATGATATACATTTTTTTGAATAACAAATAAAATTTAATTTTTATTTTGAAAGTTTTTTATTCAAAGTGACCCAACCATGTACATAAGTAAGACATTTTTAGTGTTTTTACATTTTCGTTTCATTTATTTATTTGCAAGAGATCAGAACAATAATATTTTAGAGTACAATAAAAGTAATAATCAAATAAGGTTTACAACCTAGGTTTAAATTATTAACAATTTTTAAAACACAGATTGACATTAGATGGTTACAATTTAAAAACAATTTGTTTTGACTAGATGGCAAACAGCTAAAACACAGTTTTTACAGTATATATTTTAAATAACATGGTTATAAATAATATTCTTGAAGTTGCTTTTCTTTATATTAGAGATCGCCCAGTGGTTGAAATTCAACCACAAACCTTTATTTTATTTTAACTATTTTTAATTTATTTTGTTGTTTTCTATTTTATTGTTATCTTTTCTTGCTAATCCATTCTTTCCCTTTCCTTTCGTTTCATTTTCTGTCCTTTCCTTTTTAATTCTTTCCTTTCCTTTCCATTCCTTTCATTTCCTTTAGTCTCATTTTCTTTCCCTCATTTTCTTTCCATCCCTTTCCTGTCCTTTCCTTGTTTGTTTCTTTAAGTAGTGACAACAACACTCCCTGAAGGTTTTGCCGGATATGAATCAGGTACGCTTCGGTACTCCCTTGCAGTACATGCCCAACTGTCCCTGGAGCGATTTGCATTGACCAGTTCCACCTCTAGGTCATGTCATCCCCCCCCCCCCCCCCCCCTTCGTAAGGAAGGAGAAGATGAGTAATTAGAGACATCATATCCGTAGATCAACCATCGAGTTGCACGTCATTACCTCTTACGACCTTTCCTTTTCTTTCCGTACCTGCCCTTCTCTTCACTTTCTTTTAATAACTTTTGTTTTATTTTTCTTATTTATTATATCTTTCATGAACATGAAATGGTATTATAACTTTGGTCCGATGTTTGTCAGTATGAGGAGAAGAAGAGATATACCCACCAATAAGTATACGGAAATGATCAGGGCGATGATGATGAGTTGATTTAACCATGTCCGTCTGTTCGTTCGTTTGCCCGTCCGTCCGTCCGTCCGTCTGCCCGTCCGTCTGTCTGTTTGAACGCAAACTAGTCCCTCAGTTTTAGAGCTATCTCGTTGAAATTTCGTAAAAGCCATTTTGCAAAGCATTAATCATTTTTCGGAACCAGCATGATCGGATAAATACAACGCATAGCTCCCATACAATCGATTGTTCCGATAAATGGGTTTTGGCCTATGACTGTTGCAATTAAAAAGCTAGGAACGTAAAATTGCAGTTTTGGTTCGTATTATATATGTAATGCGTGTAGTGAAAATCACCCAGATCGGACCAACATAATATATAGCTCCCATACAATCGATAGCTTCGATAAATGGATTTTGGGCTATAAATTTTGGAATTAAAAAGCTAGGAACGCAAAATTTTGCAGGTTTGGTACATATTATATATGTAACATGTGTAGTGAAAATCACTCAGATCGGACCAACATAACATATAGCTTCCATACAAACGAGTTTTTACGATAAATGGGGTTTGGGTTATGTATCTTTAAATAAACAGTTTTGCAAAAGTTTGTACAAATTGTGAGTAATCATCGGACACTTAAAATCGTGATGCGTATTCATGAAAGGTATAAAGTCTTCGGCACAGTCGAAGACAGCCCTTTCCCCACTTGCTTTATTTAATTTCAATTCACACAATCCCAACCACAAATACAAAAACAAAACTATCTCCGGTGTTGAATACTCTTTATGAATAATAAATTATTTTGTGTTTGCATCATCAATGAAGTTTACATATTTGCTTATATTTTACATTGCTTGTTGAATGTCTCTAACAAAGCAACTTCTCGTGCTCTCAGGAGCGCCGCTGACACTAAACAACTTAAACAAAAATGCTTACTCACACAACAGCGTCTCTGTAGTGGGAATACTTGTTACTCACACATTTCACACACCTACGGCTCTTTAGCGTGAATACATGTTTAGCATTTGTGTTGGTGGAAAGGCGAAAGTTTGTTAAGCGTCGAGATCTCAAACTGCTCAGCTACAGAGAAAAGTTCATCAGCTGAGAACGATACATAAAGGGTGTTTTTTTAGGGGTATAGAACTTCGAATTGAAATAAAACACAAGAAAATCGTTTTAAGGTCCATCAATTTGGCTTTATTGGAAGGATAATTTTATGCCATTATCGTTTAAATATGATTTTGGGCATGTGGCCGCCGCGGCTGGCTCGAATAAAGCCAATTCTACAGGTCCAATTTTCAACCACTTTTTCGAGCATATGGGGCCGTATGTCGGCAATAACGCCACGAATGTTGGCTTCCAATTCCCCTAACGTTTCTGGTTTGTTGGTGTAGACGAGCGACTTCACATATCCCCAAAGAAAATAATCCAATGGTGTCAAATCACACGACCTTGGTGGCCAATTGACAGGTCCATTCCGCGAAATTATGCGCTCATCGAATGTTTCCTTCAATAAATCGATTGTGACGTGCGCTGTGTGGCATGTAGCGCCGTCTTGTTGGAACCACAACTCATCCACATTCATGCCATCCAATTCGGGAACAAAATAGTCGGTTATCATGGCTCTATACCGGTCTCCATTAACGGTAGCTGCCTCTCCAGCATTATTGCGGAAGAAGTATGGCCCAATGACTCCACCAGCCCATAGAGCACACCAAACAGTCAGTTTTTGTGGATGTAATGGCGTTTCAAGGGTCTCATGTGGATTCTCTTCACTCCAAATGCGGCAATTTTGCTTGTTGACGTAGCCATTCAACCAAAAATGAGCCTCATCACTGAACAAAATTTTGCGATGAAAATCAGCATCGAAATCAATCTCATTTTCGGCCCATACACCAAAATCACGACGCATTGCATGGTCTCGCGGCTTTAATTCTTGCACAAGCTGGATCTTGTAAGGTCGCAAGCCAAGATCTTTGCGCAAAATCTTCCATAAAGTTGATGGACAAAGCTCCAATTGCTGTGCACGGTGGCGAATCGATTCATTCGGGTCCTCTTCAACACTTTGCTCTACAGCGGCAATTGTTTCTTCGGTGCGCACTGTTCGACGTCTCTGCGGATGCGTATTATCACATAGAGTAAACGTAGTGCGAAAACGATCCATGGTTAACCGAATTAATTGCTCTGATGGACGATTATGTCGACCATAAAATGGACGGAGCTCACGGTAAACTTCGCGAACTGAACCATTATTTTCGAAATAAATTTGCACGATTTGCAAGCGTTGTTCTTTTGTCAACCTGTTCATGATGAAATGGCAAACCAAACTGAACATAAATGACATTAGAGTTGCCAGATTTGACCACAAAATGCCAGTTTTATCTCTATTCGAAAAACAAACCTGTAAAAAAACACCCTGTACATACATTAAAATACATAAATACTACAATATAAGTAATTTGTTAACCCTCATACCTAGCAATTCTAGTGCGATAAACTCGAATTTTAAATGATATATCCAAAAGTGTTCATAATTTTGCTTCCGGGGCTGAAACCCCCCACCTCGCCTCTAGCCGAACTTGCCTGTTAACTGCCAACTCCGCCTTTAGGCGGGGTATGATTTTCGTCCTATAACTTTATACATTTAATTATAAATCCACATCTTCTTCATAATTTGTAATCCTTAACAATTATTTCACTTACCAATAATTTTGTTTTTTTATTACAGAAATCCTTTTTATCACTTTTTTGTAGTTACCAAAAACACTTTTGTCAAAACTAATTTTTTTTACAAATTGCACTAAATTTTTCAACAAGAATATTTATAACGGAACTCTGCCACCACTTAAAACCATAAAATCAAGTTTACGACATAGATAAAATATCTGGCGAAGATTATGTATCAATTATTATAGAAAAAAGTAGAGGTATGCGGGTTATATCTGTTTAACTTAACCCCGCCTTAAGGGGTTTCTTCAGAAGAATAGATTTAAAATGTCTTGAAGCTCGGTGGGGAATATTAAAGTTAACTTCTTCAAAAGGAATGGGCTAGAAATTGATCCATTTAAGAGTTTAAGCACAAATGTTACAGCAAGCATTTACCTACGACTTGCCAGGGTTGGGAGATTTATAAGTTTAAAACACGATAAACACACGAAACATTGAAGATTTCTCAGGCAAAAAGTAAGAATTGTTTTTGAATCGATTCTAGCCTATCAACATAAACTTTTTAACGCGGATTCCAGATAATCGAACCATATTCCAATATCGATCTAACTAAAGTTGTAAAAAGAGTCTTAGTAACATAAGGGTCGATCAATTCTTTTGACCACCTTTTCACAAAGGCTAAAACCCTTCTAGCCTTATTGACTGTAGCCTCAATATGAGGAATAAAACTAAGTTTGCTGTTCATCGTCACACCCAAGTCGACAAACACATTGACTGCGTGAGAAACATATGAATTTACATTTATTTAGATTGAGCGGCATATGGTTTACGTTGCACCAAGTAACTAGTCTCAGTCCGATTGAAGCAAAGAACGATCTTTCGCCGACGCATATGACTTAAATAGTTATACATCGTCTGCATGCATCAAGATTTTTGAATACTTTATAGTTGTACAGATATCGGGCCAAGATGGCTGCCCTGTGAGGTCACATCAATGGCATTAGAAAAACCATTTTTGAAAGTTACTCTTTATGTTCTACCACTCAGGTAGGAGGAGATCCAACGCATAAGACCAGGTTGAGAACCAATCAGTTCAAGTTTGTGAATGAGTAAAGAGTGACAGAATTTCGAGACGTCTGTAGTGAATTCGAGTAAATTGGTTATTGTCGATTTACCCTTACAAAATCTATGCTGAGAACTTGCAATCAGTGTTGGATGGAAAATTTTACGTATGTATGTGGTAACGATTACTTCGAATAACTTGGGAATAGCGGATAGCTTTGCTATTCCGCGATAGTTCGCTATAGACGACTTACTCCCATTTTTATAAAGGGGTATAAGAAAATACTCTTTCCATTGAGTCGGGAAAACTCCGCACTTTAAAGACAGATTTAACAAATAAGTTGGAGGCTGGTAGATGAATTTTGCACACTTTTTAAGAAAGCATGTCTGGATTAAATCAGGGCTATATTTGACCAACTCCTTTAGGGTTGTTAGATTTAACAAAAGATCTTTACTTTTTAAATTTGGAACGTAGAATGAGTTACATGAATGTGGCAGGAAGGGGCGTTTTGAAAAATTTTAGTGACGAGTGACGAAGAAATAACAAATAAAAACGTATTTGTTATTCACAAAAATTTGAATCAAATCACGTCAGGAATCTCAATTTACACAGAAATAATCCAAAAATTCTTCATAAATATACATTATATCTATAACCACATATGGGTATAATTTTGCTGTATCTCGTTGTGCTTATTTTTTATTTTCAAAAGCTTGCATAAAAATTTAAATTTTATTCTTTATTCAAATTTTTTGAATCAAAAATAACATCACTAAATTTTTTTTGAATAATGAATAAAATTTTATTTTTTATTTTGTTGTTGGTTTTACGGTCTGTTCATTTTACATATTTTTGTAAGTATAACGAGCTCAAGACCAGTTGATAATAATTCTTAGTTAATTATTATTATTTTTGATTAGAGGAAAAATTGAAAGCAACAAACATATACAGGCTATAGTTATAGTACTATTTCGAAAACAGCCACGATTTCTCGTCAGACTAATTCGTATAGTTTTGCTATTTTCAGAGGATCTTGTGGAGAATTGAACCCACTCACTCTGATTGCCAGCTGCTTAATCAGAGTGAGTGGGTTCGATTCTCCACAAGATCCTCTGAAAATAGCAAAACTATACGAATTAGTCTGACCAGAAATCGTGGCTTTTTTCGAAATAGTACTATAACTATAGCCTGTATATGTTTGTTGCTTTCAATTTTTCCTCTAATCAAAAATAATAATAATTAACTAAGAATTATTATCAAGTGGTCTTGAGCTCGCTATACAGGGTGTTTTTTTTACAGGTTTGTTTTTCGAATAGAGATAAAACTGGCATTTTGTGGTCAAATCTGGCAACTCTAATGTCATTTATGTTCAGTTTGGTTTGCCATTTCATCATGAACAGGTTGACAAAAGAACAACGCTTGCAAATCGTGCAAATTTATTTCGAAAAGAATGGTTCAGTTCGCGAAGTTTACCGTGAGCTCCGTCCATTTTATGGTCGACATAATCGTCCATCAGAGCAATTAATTCGGTTAACCATGGATCGTTTTCGCACTACGTTTACTCTATGTGATAATACGCATCCGCAGAGACGTCGAACAGTGCGCACCGAAGAAACAATTGCCGCTGTAGAGCAAAGTGTTGAAGAGGACCCGAATGAATCGATTCGCCACCGTGCACAGCAATTGGAGCTTTGTCCATCAACTTTATGGAAGATTTTGCGCAAAGATCTTGGCTTGCGACCTTACAAGATCCAGCTTGTGCAAGAATTAAAGCCGCGAGACCATGCAATGCGTCGTGATTTTGGTGTATGGGCCGAAAATGAGATTGATTTCGATGCTGATTTTCATCGCAAAATTTTGTTCAGTGATGAGGCTCATTTTTGGTTGAATGGCTACGTCAACAAGCAAAATTGGCGCATTTGGAGTGAAGAGAATCCACATGAGACCCTTGAAACGCCATTACATCCACAAAAACTGACTGTTTGGTGTGCTCTATGGGCTGGTGGAGTCATTGGGCCATACTTCTTCCGCAATAATGCTGGAGAGGCAGCTACCGTTAATGGAGACCGGTATAGAGCCATGATAACCGACTATTTTGTTCCCGAATTGGATGGCATGAATGTGGATGAGTTGTGGTTCCAACAAGACGGCGCTACATGCCACACAGCGCACGTCACAATCGATTTATTGAAGGAAACATTCGATGAGCGCATAATTTCGCGGAATGGACCTGTCAATTGGCCACCAAGGTCGTGTGATTTGACACCATTGGATTATTTTCTTTGGGCATATGTGAAGTCGCTCGTCTACACCAACAAACCAGAAACGTTAGGGGAATTGGAAGCCAACATTCGTGGCGTTATTGCCGACATACGGCCCCATATGCTCGAAAAAGTGGTTGAAAATTGGACCTGTAGAATTGGCTTTATTCGAGCCAGCCGCCAGAAAATTATCCTTCCAATAAAGCCAAATTGATGGACCTTAAAACGATTTTCTTGTGTTTTATTTCAATTCGAAGTTCTATACCCTTAAAAAAAACACCCTTTACTTACAAAAATTTTATTTTTTATTTAAGAAGTTTTTTATTCAAAGTAACCCAATCGTGGAATGTGGTAGATACGGGTAGTTATTATGTGATGAAACGATATCGGAAGAATAATTAGACTTGAAGAACTGAGCAAAAAAATTAGCTATCTCTGTATCGTCGCTAGAGACATTATCGTTAAATTTCATCATTGAAGGAAACCGTTTTACCCTGCGTTTACTGTTTATAAACCATTAAATGATTTGGGGTTACAGATAATGTTCTTTTTAATTTTACATTTGTAAGCTTCGTAGCATTTTTTATTCGTTTCTAAATACTTATTGTGCAGAATGGAGTACTGTACATAATCTTAGCGGAGCCCAGTTTTATTGTAATAACGATACCTTTTATTTTTTAAAGTTTTTAGCTCTTTGGTGAACCAGGCTTGCGTTGGTTCATCATATAAATACATGCGCTTGTACATTCTTCTCGAAAAGGCTATGAATGATACTATTAAAATGAAAAACGTTACCCTCAATTTCATTTTTGTATCGAGGCCAAATAATATTAGAAATTGCTCTACTTAACTCTTTGAAGTTGGCTTTCGAGAAATCAAAACTTCTACAAGAGTCACGCGGTTTATTAATGCAATCCCGTTCGTTGCTTATGATTTCGTAGGTATACGTCTTCGGGCAGAACTAGAGGGTCGCACGGATGTACACAGAATTTAGACAAGTCATCAACGAAGGCTAAATCTAAAACTTTTCCGAACTTATTCGGAATAATTATAATCTGATTAACACAAAGGTTGGTAGTTTTGTCATACTGGCTAGATTAGCCCCAACACTGGCGGTTACAACCCTGCCGCCAGCATTCACCACATCACACACCAACACTAACGCACGCACAAATTGTCAACACCACACACACACTTTTGTAAAAAAAAAAACACAATAGTGCAAGATATTGAGTAAAACGAACACATATCGCCCGAGCTAAATGTATCTACTGTTTATCTTGAAAATCGTATTTTAAAATATGCACACTGATGTTAAATACACCGATTTCAGTAAAGCGTTTGACAAAGTATGCCATTCGTTACGAATACCTACCTCCGAAATGTGGCGACGAGGGTGGTATAAAACGCCACCTAATGCCATTCATTGAAAGGAAATCTGACACTTCAGAACTTCGTTGTTGAGCTTGTTTGAAAATGGTCGTTGGAATCTTACCCTCTCTATGGGCAGGTCACTCATTAGTTGCGTCTGAGTAGCAGCTGTAGTCTTCCGCAGCTTGAACCATGTTAAGCAGTTATGAACAATTTTTCTAGCAAGATTTCGGGAGCCCAAAATCCAGTACTGCTGTCTTAAGACAAATATAAGATGAGTAACTCCAACATGTAAATTTGAAACATGTATATATTTAGCTATCATCTCGATAATCTTGTGCTTCGAAGATAAAATTATTGGATGTCTAATGTCAAATGATGCTGATGAATTGCTGATTCTTCCGCCCACCCTAATCACTCCGTTAGCGTCTAGGAATGGTGTAGTGGCAACAAATAACTTTTATTAGACAAGGCTATTTGTTTTTTCATGGCAACAACGTCATTAAAGAACATTTCTTCTTGAACAGCGCGAATGATAAATCTTGTAGCATCCTTGAGTTCTTTTGATGACACAAAAGTTTCATATTTTTGTTTACGTAATGAACCAATAAATCGTAGACAATATGCTACCGAGCGCATTAGTCTAGACCAGCTGGATGTGCGTGATGCCAGCGAACCAATGATAACATGATTTTCTGTAGATAAAAGGAAGATATTAGACTGAGATTTAGGTTGATGCTTACGTTCTTCCATATCGCTTTGACAAATATTTGCCGACGAGGTTGACTTTGGCCAGAATTCCTTTTGTTGATTGAGCCAAGGAGGGCCATCCACCATCTAGACGCGGGATCGGCTGGGTTATGTGCGAGCGAAAATGCTGCCGTTGAAAGCTTTTGTATTGAGTCAGTATTTCGGACGTACGATTTGCGATGTATACGGACCAGCGCCGCGGCACAGCTGATAGCCAGTGAAGGACGATCGATGAGTCAGCCCACATTTGTAGTTCCAGTCTAATTAATTGCAAAGTCTTCACAATGCGATTCATCAGCCGACAGAGCAGAACATCGCCGCATAATTCCAGGCGAGGTACAGATTTTTGTTTAAGTGGAGCGACTCGACTCTATCAGTTGAGTTGTTACTTTGCCTTCATACTCAGAACGACAGTAGACTGCGGCAGCGTATGCGTTCTGAGAAGCATCGCAAAAGCCATGCAATTCATCACACCCTAATGCGAACAATGCTCTTCGTGGGATTTGCAATGCATTTAATATTGGCAGAGAGCTTCTCAGTTTTAACCAATGTGCAGAAACGTTAGTCGGTACTTCATCTTTCCAATCTAATTTGAGAGGCTACAGCTCTTGGAAAAATATTTTTATTAAAACTATGCACGGTGTAGGAAAACCTGAAAGGTCATATATGCTCGCCGCATCCGACAGTATCGACTGCTTTGTTACAACTGTGGAAGAAGAATATGAAAGGCAAAATGAGAAAACGTCATTAAAAGGATTCCATTACCTGTGATACTGAAGGATGACTGTGTTGGCTTTTTTGTGCAAGTTCTTTCAACACTCTGACTGCAAGGAATGGTGCACATGCTGTGCCGTAGGTCACAGTTTTTAACCCGTAGTGATCCACAGGCTGTTCAGGTGAACATCGCCACAAAATGCTTGGAAATCTCGATGGTAATCATGCACCCAAATCATGCGGTACATCTTTTCGATATCAGCAGACATTATATAACGATGTCGACGGAATCGGAGTAGAATGTCGAGAATCTCTCGTAAAAGCGGTGGCCCAATAAGAAGTGCATCGTTCAGCGAAGACTGGCCGCCACTACGTGCAGCTCCATCGAAAACAACCCCCAGCTTCGTTGTTGTGCTATAATTTTTAAAAACGGGATGGTGAGGTAAATACAAGGTGGCGCAAAAGTAAGCTTCCGATGTTCAGCATATCGGTTGTGGCACGTGCAGTGTGTGCTGTTGCACCGTCTTGTTGGAACCACATGTTTTCCAATCCCAATTCATCAAGTTGCGGCAAAAAGAACTCGTTGATCATTGCTCTATAGCGCTCACCATTCACAGTAACCGTTTGGCCCCGACCGATTATTGGTCAAATAAATAGTCAGCAATATTCCGCGTTCTGGAGCAGTGTAGCGTAACATTGTTTATTAACGTGTATTTCGCATGTGTTTACTACACAAATGTCAAAACAGAACTGACTTTAGGGGCCAATCGCAAAATGTATAGCATTTTCTGATAGGAGGATTACTTTTGCGCCACCTTGTAGTAGCATTCATTGGATGATTTACTAATTTCTTCCTCGGGAATCCTCTCCTAAAGCTATATAATCGTTCATAAAGTCTAAGTACTGCGAATTTATATCCGGGGTACTTACAAGCCTGTGCTCTGTTGCTTTCAGGCGCTTGAGTACGTACTCAACCGAATTTCCAAAATTATTTACTTTACTTTACTTACCATCTTCTGATCTCGTATAAATACGCGAAAATGATTGCTCTGCCTTCAACTCGTTTTCTGTAAATTGCTGTTTGTATTCGACTTCTTCGATCTCCCAAAAACGTGTCAGTGTTTGGTCGATGTCTACGTTATTGAGAAATACTCCTACGCTTCTATCGTATGTATTGTTGGTTAGATCGCCACCCACGATCTACCCCAGTGAGGTTGATCTAGCACACACTTTTTGTCCCTTTATGCTACTAACCTTGTCGCCTCTCAAAATATCAAAAAACGTATCATTCCCAAAAGAATATCGATTGGCGCTGGTATAAAAAGCAATGGGTCAGCCAAATCTAAATGCAAGAATGAACGGTATACTTCTTTATTTATTGCTGGCATGTACGATGCAATTGTTGGCATAATTAGCGCATCAACTGTGTAAGTACTCGTATTGTTGTTATCACTCGACGTTATTTCGATTGAAACCCAACCGCGCGAGATTCCCGTAGCCGAGTTGTCCAAACCATGTACTGGTATGCTTGCATGTTTACGATGTAGCCCCAAGCGGCTCACCGCGCTCTCTGATATAATAGTTTTCTCTGAGCCGCTGTCCAACAACAAGCGACACTGCTGTTTACACCCGTAGCTATCAAGTACCTGGCATACCGCTGTCTGCAAAAGTGTGTTTATTGCAGCTAGCGCGTAAAAGTTGACATTAACTGCAGAGTCCGATAATGACGCTATCTCTTGCGTACGTTTGTCTTCATGTAAGAGGCTGTGATGTCGTTTTCGACAATTTCGGCACACAAATTTTGAGCGGCAGCTATTTGATATATGGCCGAGTCTAAGACAATTGTAACATATGCGTTTTGAGGCCACGAAATCTCTTCGGGACTGAATATCCATATTTAAAAACGTCACTGCACTGATGTAGCTCATGTGAACCGTTGCATTTTTGACACTTCACTTTCATTTCTGTTGTCATTTTATATGCCTTGACTGAGCGCCTTTCCGTACCTGCTGCGGTTGCAGGTGTTACCGCTTCCAACATGATGCATGTGTTGTCGAAAAACGTTAGGAACTCATTGAACGTTGGAAAATTGTTGTCCGATTTCGTGAACTTCGTCCACTCCCTTGCAGTCGTCGAGTCGAGTTCACTAAGTAATATATGAATTAGCCAAATATTTCTCTGCTTATTCACCCAGTGCGCGTAACCCACGAATAACCTCGGCAGCCCCATCATACAATTTACGTAATGACGAAGCAGATTGGTTACTCAAAGCTGTTAAATTAAGAAACTTTGAAACTTGAGTGAGCTATGACTCCAAGTTTGTTATAGCGCGAACATAGCTTACTCCATGCCTCTGGATAGTTATCGTTAGTCGCTAGAATATGCCCAATTAATTCGTATGCTGCCTCACTTAAGTAACTCTTAAGTAGCTGAAACTTTTGACACACTGAGTATCATTCCCACAACAGCCGGTTCTATCGCACCGGAATGACCCGGGTTTTTTCACCCGGCCAAGGGCTGTTATTTCAGTGTAACCCTGCCGAATCTGGGGCAGGGCGAAGCACTGTTAACAACAACAACAACACGCTGAGTATACTGAGTTGTTGTGAATCGAAGGGACATACGAATCGTGAAAAGATTTCCATTAAGTTACTTCCCCCGAGAACGATTTGATTTTTAATTTTGGCATGAAACTTAAATTTGGCCCAGAGACTTCTTGGCCAAGTTACTTAAAACTTCCGTTTGCGATGACAAAATATCGGCCACAGAACAGTCTCCACGAGTAGACTCAAATACATTTGACGGGCCTGGAACGTGCAAGCTCGCGGTGATGTGTGCTCGAAGTTTACTTTTCGTGATCAACACACGCTCTTCAAATTCCTCTGCATTAACTTGAATTTCTTTCATTGCCTCCTCTTCGGCATCACACTTTTCCACCATGGCTCGAACATTGTCTCGGTATTCACTCCATATCTCCTCAAGACGCTCCAAACCGCACTCCCAGTCAGAGAATGGAGAATCAGCTCCACTGCTAATACAATTTAGGATGTGCGTGACTAACTTCTGCATCTTACCTTTAGCGCTGCTCAGATGTGCAAAATTCAAGAAAAATCGAAACAATAAAATTAATTTTTGGCATAGGTTTATTCAGCCGTATTTCGATGGACAGCGTTACATAAATACATACATACTTACGAGCGCGCGTGTGTATACCCTACTTGAAATACATGATTTATTATTGGTTACAGAACAATTACCTTTGTGCATATTAGTCTCCTCTTGCGAGCGGTATGCCTACCCCAGGCAGATTCTAAACCCCTAACCCGCAGGGTTAAATTATTAAACGGGTTGGTCTCTTGCCCATTTTTGCTGAGCGAAGTGAACTTCAAGGTTCCCTCGCGGCTATCAAGACATTTTAAACCTCTCTTCCTGAAGCAGAACCAATTTAGAATTAAATGAGTTTTTCCGATGTTTCTGACATAACTATAACTCTCATTCCAGCACATTTGATCTTTCTAACTCGCTCTTCAACATTAAAAATCAATACTACCCTCACTTAATAAATTCATGAATGCATGGCTACTATTTACAATCCAAGTAGCTCTTCCCGCTTTTAACCAAATAAATGTATTATTTAATCTTCATGTTACTTAGCTGATGAGTTTTTCTCTGTAGCTGAGCAGTCTTAGATCTCGACACTTAACAAACCCCTGCCTTTCAACGACTCGGCAATATACAAGTATATTTTTTGTAAGTTTTACGAACTCAAGACCAGTTGATAATAATCTTACTCAATTACACAGTCCAACAAAATAAGACTTTTTGAATGGAACAGAATAGCGACCCCATAATTCTGAAAGGGTATGTTGAGTAGATAATTTTTGTAGAACAAACTTATGGTCCAGCACGTCTGAGTTTTTTTTTACAGTGGGTCAAAGTTTTCATTTTTTGGTCGAAGAGAGCATTATACTGTATGAAAAAAATGCTGTAAGTTAATGTCTGAGAGAATTGTTATGGTCAGAGTTGTATTGTGGAATTGTATGAGGATTATTTTTGTGGAAGATCTTAACCCTCTAACTGGTCTCTTTATGGGTCAATTTTGACCCTTTTTTTGAGAAAATCAAAAAATATCCTTTAAAAAAGGACATTTAAGGATTAAAATATTCCACGAAAATGTTTTCCGGAAAATTTCAGTGGGGGTCACCAAAGACACCATTGTTGTAAATAAAGCTCCAACATATACAAAACAGGTAAAAACAGATAATGACATACGAAGCAACAAATAATGTCATTTTACCAGAAGTGCGCTGTGAAGGTGTTCCGGTGCCTCAACCGCCTACACATACATTTGCGGCCAATATGACATACGCCAATACAGAAATAACAGCGGCGGTTGAAAACATATCAGATATAAGTAACTTGCCTCTTGATGGTTTAAACATATGTCCTAATTTGGTAGACCAAGCTTATTTTGAAGATCTTGTAAGAGATTTAGGACCAACACAAGAGAAAGCTGAAATATTATGTTCCAGATTGAAAAACGGGAATTTGATAAAAGCCGATGTAAAAGTTACATCTCCAAGAAAAGGACACGCCGATTTGGAAAGCTATTTTAAAAAATCAGAAGAACTTGTATACTGTTGCAGTATTGAAGAGGTTCGAAAATATCTAAAGCTTCCACTATTTATAGATAGTTCAAAACACAGCTTAAAAGCAGTTTTACTGCACAATGGAAATCAGCATCCATCCATACCGGTTGCGTATTCCACAAAAAAGGAGGAAACATACGCAAATATTTCAAATCTCTTAAATAAAATTGAATACTATAAATATAGCAGACCTCAAAATGATTGCAATATTGACTGGAATGCAAACAGGATACACAAAATATATGTGCTTTCTTTGTAAATGGGATTCACGTGCTACCAGCAGCCATTATTATATTAAATATTTCGAAGAACGTGAAGAAAATATTATTGGTGACTTAAATGTAATCCATGAATCCCTTGTCCCAAAAGATAAGTTCATACTTCCACCGCTGCATATTAAGTTGGGCGTGGTGAAACATTTTATTAAAAGCTTAAATACACAAGGAAATGCTTTCAAACGCATTCAAATAATTTATTTCATTTAATGTAAATTACCTTTTCTAGGAATGCTCGTTGGACCCGATATAAGAAAATTATTACAAGATGAAGAATTTTATGGTCATCTGTCGGATATGCAAAAGACAGCATTTGACTTTATGCAGCTGGTTATATCAAAATTCCTTGGAAACTCAAAAGCACAAAACTATGCAGAAAATATTGAAAGCATATTCAGTTTAATCTTTAATCCTTTGTCATACTACTGCTATTTCCCAATTCCCTTTTACTCGAAAATTTGAAGCAAAAAAATAAATATGTACATACTATAATAAACCACTATTAAAACAAAATTATAATTTTTTTATAGAAGCTGGTGTATAATTTTACTAATTAATCGTAAAGAGCTTTATTTACAACAATGGTGTCTTTGGTGACCCCCACTGAAATTTTCCGGCAAACATTTTCGTGGAATATTTTAATCCATAAATGTCCCTTTTTAAAGGATATTTTTTGATCTTCTCAAAAAAAAGGGTCAAAATTGACCCATAAAGAGACCAGTTAGAGGGTTAAGATCTTCCACAAAAATAATCCTCATACAATTCCACAATACAACTCTGACCATAACAATTCTCTCAGACATTAACTTACAGCATTTTTTTCATATATTATAATGCTCCCTTCAACCAAAAAATGAAAACTTTGACGCACTGTAAAAGAAAACTCAGACGTGCTGGACCATAAGTTTGTTATACAAAAATGATCTACTCAACAGACACCTTCAGAATTATGGGGTCGCTATTCTGTTCCAAAAATGCTGTTGGACAGTGTTATTATTATTTTTTATTAAAGGAAAATTTGAAAGCAACAAACATATACAGGTTATACAAGGTGGCGCAAAAGTAATCCTCCTATCAGAAAATGCTATAAATTTTGCAATTGGCCCATAAAGTCAGTTCTGTTTTGACATTTGTGTAGTAAACACATGCGAAATACACGTTAATAAACAATGTTACGCTACACTGCTCCAGAACGCGGAATATTGGTGACTATTTATTTGACCAATAATCGGTCGGGGCCAAACGGTTACTGTGAATGGTGAGCGCTACAGAGCAATGATCAACGAGTGCTTTTTGCCGCAACTTGATGAATTGGGATTGGAAAACATGTGGTTCCAACAAGACGGTGCAACAGCACACACTGCACGTGCCACAACCGATATGCTGAACATCGGAAGCTTACTTTTGTGCCACCTTGTAGTTATTGTACTATTTCGAAAACAGCTACGATTTTTCGTCAGACTATTTTGTATTGTTTTGCCATTTCAGAAGATCTTGCGGCGAATCGAAGCCACTCACTTCTGATTTTGCAAGTGTAGCTGCCTAACCTATAGGCTATGTTGCGTGTAGTTTGCAAGCTGCGTAGATCAATTTTTCCTTTGATTGTTGTTGTTGATATCTGCAAAAAACGAAAAGTTCCAGCATAATATCTTAAAGTCAGTCTGTGACACAGTTCGCACTTGCAGATGGCAATTTTAATCTGGCTTGATAAGCGTTAAAAGCTAGATATGAAAATGAAAGAGTAAATACTTTTCGACAATAATGAACTTGCCAACAATGCAAAAAAGAAACTAATGAGGAATATCTAAAATTACAGGTAACAGTTACCAACTGATTGCCGGTTCTAGCAACCCTAAACGTTCCCCCTGAAAACTGGGACTCCATTCTGGTCAATATCTCGGCCGCCACATTACCAGGAAAATCTTTAGATTTATGGGAGCAATCGCTCTCCTCGCGTAAAAAATGCCCAACGTAGCAACAAATTAAAGATTTCCTCACCACCCAGTTCGAAATAACATAGACATATGTCATGCGAACTGTGCAGCGGAGGTCATCTAACAAGATCATGGGAAGCATTTATAAATCTAACAGTAAGCGAAAGAAATAACTTAGTCAGAACTAAGAATCTCTGCACAAACTGCCTATTAAATATCTACACTGCACAGGGATGTTAAGTAAATACAATTGCACATATTGCCATAGCATTGCACTTAAAATCTTGACAAGCAGACGCCACAGAAGAATAACCCGGCTTGTTGTAAGAGGTCACTAAAATCCACGTCGAGCCCGGTTTGGTCTGGTTCCACAAGGTGCTTGTAAAAGGCATCATTAAGATCTTCAGGATAGAATTAGTAATTTGAACTATCAGTTACATGTACACGAATGTTTTCAAGTTACGCCACAAAACATGATTCGGTAACGAAGTATCTAAGATTACACTGTGGAACAAATTCAGGTTAGCAAAAATAGAAGACCCGTATCGCGGCGTTTGTTTATGTTAGTTCGAATTTTTTTTTAATCGACCTTCGAACTTTTGCAGTCAAATGCCGATTTTCAGCATATTGTTTGTATGGTTTTTTGGCTATAACTCGTCGACTAATTGATATTTTTTCAATCTGTTAAAGCCAAATTATTGCTAAAGACCAGTGCAACAATTAAACATTTTTTTTTTCATGCTTTTTGAACATATTTTCCACAAAACTAAGTATTTTTTCTTTCTGTTTGATCTATAATATGCTTCTCTTTTTTCAGTGTTGGTTTTGAAGAAACATTGAAAAATAAATTATAAAAATACGGAAAAAAATATAATTTTGAAAAGTTTGCTATGAAAAGTTTTAAGTAAAAAAATTAAATTAATGATTTGGCCAGTTGCCGTTTAGCAGGCGGCTGTGGATTAACATCACTGCTCTCTCCAATATCTTGGTCGTCGTCATCATCATCTCGATAAATTCGTCCAACTGATATTCTGGAATTTCATCTTTGTCTTCCCCTTCTTCCTCTTTTTCCTCGTCTACAAAGGCGTTTTTATACCATCAACAAATTTCAGCGAGTATTGCACCTGGAGATTTCTTTCCTCCGTACCTGGAACGAAAATAGTTTTCAATCGTTAACATGTTTAAATTGTGCACTTTGACAAAGATATTAGAAAAATCTAGTTACCTTATTTGAAATGGAAGCGCAGCTTGGTGATAACGTTCGCCTTGCTCATCAGATGCAGTTGGCAACTGTTGAGCGAGTTGATCAAGATCCTGATGCAAGAGATGAATTTTGTACGACATATTAACCCCAATTTCATCGAATGCTGCCAACATGTTTGCAACAGATTCCCTGTAGTTGTCTTTGCGTTCTGTACCCAAAAGTCCTTTAATGACTGCTTCCAATGCGGTTCTCGGTCTGTCAGAATTTGGTCAAAATCTTGACGACTCATTAGTTTTCGTATGTCGGGACCATTAACAACCCCTTCCTGAATTTTGGCGTTACTTAGTCTTGGGAAAATGTCTTTTAAGCGGTTGAATACTGCTGGTCTTTTTGCGGTACATTTCAAAAAATGCAATGCCAAGTTTAATGTGGAGCAACGGCAACAAAGTTTTCATTTCAGGAACAAGACTTTCGTGTAGCCTATTGTCTTTAGGCCATTTCCGTCCAATGCGACTATTCCAGTTATGCTGTTTGTACTGGTTTCTTCCTCTTATACCTTCTCCGTCTCGTGAATCAAAATCGCACAAAAAACACGAATATTTTGGACGGCCAGATGCTGTTAAGCCTGTAATCAATGATACTATTTTGAGGTCGCAGCAAATGCGCCACTGGTGTTCGTTATATTTGACTACTTCCAGAATGTGTTTCAAATTATCGAAATTTTCACTAGTGTCAGTGCTATACGCAAAGGGAACAGAAGGCATTCTATTCGTCTTGTGCAAAAGCACAACTTTTAAGCTGATTAGTGAACTATCGATGAATAAACGCCAATCATATTTTTTATAGGTTAACCCTATCATCTCCATTAACTTTTTTTTTTAGCATCGGCGGTTGTAGTACTCATATCTGTTTGAAGATCAATACTGCGGTATGTTGGTACTGGAACGAATTCTGAGTGCGGTAATGGTAATTGGACACTTGGCACTGCTACATAAGTTTTATTCTTTGCTTTCCTTCTATTCAAAGTTTTATGGTAGTTGATACATCCATAGCAATTTTCTTGTTGATGCGGGCTGTTGTCTAACCGCATCATTGGTATACCAAAAGGCATAGCCTTTTTCTTTTTACTTTTCCATTGCATAACACTTGAATAGCAATTAAAGCAAACTTTTTTAGGGGCATAGTTTACGTAAGTGATAAACTCTTGCGAGTAATATTGTTTATAGGCTTCCAAAAAACAATCACTCGCATTGCCACATTTTTCATCGCTTCCTATGAAACGTCCACAAACATTACAAAAATGGTCTATTTTACATTTTGGTTCCGACATTTTTAATACAATATATATTATACAATGTGGTTTTTGTTATTTTTATGAAATCGATGCACTTAACTTAAATCACTCACAAAATGAAATAAGTTCCAAAAAAATTAATAGGGAATTTTATCACGACCGAGCGAAAATTAAAAGACATCAGCTTCGGCTGAGTTTCGAGTCTTAACTGAATCTTTATTTTTTATTTTAGTTCGCTTGTACGAAATAAATAAAAATCGCTACCTGTGCGGTGGTTGGAAACAAAAAAGAGGAAGACGAGGAAAAAGAGGAAGAAGGCGAAGAAATTTATTGCATTTGATTGCAAAGTTCGAAGGTTCGACCTAACTTTTGCTAACCTGAATTTGTTCCACAGTGTTATCTAAAATATTTGCAGTTTTCACGCTCTTTGCAGGCCATGGACTCATATCGGCCAATCTTATATGCACGCCAACTAGATTCGTTACGATTCTTTTTCCAGAGGGAATATTGCTTTTTCTGTTTCTTAATCGTTGCACGAATCGATTTGTTGAAACACGGACAAAAGGTATAGCTACCACGATAAATCCGGGACGGAACATGAGCCATGTAGAGTATACGGCCATTTCATTCAACAATCTCAATTTATCATGCACCAAGCTCAGACTCCAATTTTTTTGGGATGTGTCCCATAAGAGATTATTGAGGTCCAGTAGGCGGTAGTCTGATAAAAGGGTCAGAATATCTATTGTACTGTCGCTATGAAGCTAGATATTTAGATTATTATGAACACAGAATTAGATCATAGTCTGAAATAAAAGGAATTGGTCAAACTTAAAGACTGTAGACATATGAACACAATGAAATAAGCGAGAAGGGTAGGGCAGCAGTTTTGTCCATATCTTGTTGGTGTAGAATGATTGAAACGCGGAAGTGTAGCGTGTGATTAGAATTGGTTCTTTATTGAAAATCACTTTCTTTTTATAGGAAATTTCTTACCATAATTTACACTAATACTTACAAACTACTTATGTGTATAAACTACAATACTTACAAACTATTTACTTACACACGATATGCTGTGTCAGCATATGTGTTTCATAACTATGGAATGGTTTGTCAGTCGCTCTGACGTAGTGACTTGACTCATCATAATTGTAACAAGATATGCGGTACGCTCGTTAGAAGTCAAGCGCCCGCTGTGCAGTTTAATGGCATTTAAATGGGTCACAATATTTTGGCATTGTGTGTGGTCACTGAACATGTGCATACCAAATGTTTGTAAATGCAATGTGTTCAACAGTGATACTACACCTTCCCCCTTAAAAAAAAAATAGACATATATATTGATGCTTGTAGCTGCATATATATATGTTTATTTTTCTAGACATGCCTTATTGTTTGTGTTTACAAAAATTTAATTGTCTTTTGGCTCTTATTGCCATTATTGCATAAACCGTTTTTCATTCTTTTCTTTTCATTTGTTTACATTTGTTGGGTTCATTTTTTTTTTGTATTGCACATGATATGTGATATTTTTCTTTTGGCTTGTGCCGTTATTAAAATGAGTAAACTGGAGTGCTTATTGTTGTCGTTGTAATTCTTTTTTTTTCTCTTGTTACTATTGTCGTTAAACTGTTTTAAGTCTATTCTTATGAATTATGATTTCTTTTTTGTTTTTATTACTATTTCCTATGCTATGTGGGATTAAAGTGAAATTGTTATTCTTATCTATACTTTTAACTTTGTAATGTTCACTATATCTATTTTCTAACTTATGGGAGGCCTCTTCTTTAACTAATACTAAATCTCCTATTTTAATTTCTTTACTATAGCTAGTTTTGTCATAGTTGGGTTTTTGCTTTTCTTTAGCCTCTTGGACTAATTTCCTAGCTCTTTGTTGTGCGGTTTGAAGTCTATATTTTACTTCTTTGTCATATGCCTCATGGTTGTATACCGGGCTAATTTTATCTTCCTTTAAAAATTCACAATTTGGTGGTTGTTTTGCGAATATTAATTCAAATGGACAATATTTGTGTGTGGTAGATGGCGTAGTATTGTAACAATATGCGAAATACTTTAGGTATTCATCCCAATCGTCTTTGTCACTGGATATGTATGCGCGTATATATTCATTGAATGTCCGGTGACTGTGTTCTACAGTACCCAAAGTTTGATGATGGTACGGTGTTGAAGAGTTATGTTCAATTTTCAACAATTTACACAGTTCTTTGAATAAGCTATTTTTATATTCCGTGCCCATGTCTGTCAAGATTGTTTTCATTTGTCCATAAATCAATATGAAATGCTCGAACACGGCTTTAGCGACTGTTATTGCGTGTTTGCTTGGGACTGGGATAACTACCAAATATTTAGTTAGATCGCATATAATGGTAACTGCATATTCGTTTCCATGTATCCACTTCGGTAAAGGGCCTACTGTATCGATTTGTACAATATCGAATGCCTTCGGAGGTGTCTCCGTTATTGTCATTGGTTCTTTGATATGTTTATTAATTTTATTTTTCTTGCAGTGGATGCAGTTTTTTACATATTTTCGTATGTCGTTTTTCATATTCAGCCAGCTATATTTCTGCTTGATTTTATCTGTCATGCGATTTATTCCTGGGTGGCCACCACTAATAGGATCGTCATGATATTTATGCAGAATTTCCTTTATTTTCCCGGGATTTGTCACGTACATAACCTCTGGGGTTAGAGCTATTGTTAACTTTTTGAGAACTTTATTACCCATTTCTATAAATTTGCCTACTGCAGTATCATTCTTTTTAAACAATTTGTCCCCTAAGGACAACTGTACTTGTACAAGTCCTAAATTGCCGGCTTCTTTTTCAAGCCTGGTAAAGAATTGTCCTAAGTCAATCTTATCCTCAACAATTAGGTTGCTTGTATCAAAATTGCTACAAATTTTCTTTCCTTTTTTGAAATAAAATTTCGGAGGATTGAAAACGAGCTCGACATGTCTTTTTACTTCAAATTTATTTAGCGCTTCGTATATTTTGGGGTTCTCTTTGTGACTTTCTTTATTTTCAATATTATTGCTGTTCCTGTTTGCTGCTGATCTGGTAGTTATTTTTAATATTTTGCTTGCTTCCACTGACATATCTTTTAAATTTGTAATAGTTATGCGGGATAATGCATCCGCGATATGATTTTCTTTACCAGCTATATACTCCACTTCAAAATCGTACTCTTCTAAATCGAGTCTTACTCGTGTCAGCTTTGATGATGGACTTTTCATTGAAAATAGGTATGTTAAAGGACGATGGTCGGTTTTAAATAAAAATTTTCTGCCATATACGTATGGTCTGTAGAAGGTAATGGCCCAATGAATTGCGGCCAATTCTTTTTCTATTGTAGCTTTGTTGGTTTCGCCTTTTGTAAAGGACCTTGAAGCGTAAGCAATTGGTAATTGTCTGCCATCGTGTTCTTGGCTAAGGACTGCTCCACAAGCGTATCCACTAGCGTCTGTTGTTATGCAGAATTCTTTATCGAAATCTGGGTATTGCAAGAGTTTTGGACTAATTAATGCTTCCTTTAAGTAGACAAAAGCTTTTTGACATTCTTCTGTCCATTCGAAGGAAACATTCTTTTTGCATAGCCTAGTTAACTTTCTTGAATGTTCTGCAAAATTTGGTACAAATCTTCTGTAATAATTACAGAAGGCTACGAATCTCTTAACCTCATCGGCGGTTTTTGGTGTTGGATAATTGTGAACTGTTTCAAATTTGCTTGGGTCCGGTAATATTCCATTGTTTGTGCATTTATGTCCTAAATATGTTACCTCTTGGCTGAAAAATAAGCATTTATCTGGATGTAATTTTAAGTTGTATTTTCTGCAGGTAGAGAACACGTCTCTTAAATTTTTTAGCATATGGTTTTCTGAACAACCTAATACAACTAAATCATCCATGTAGAGAAATGCTTGAGATGGTTTAAGGCCAGCGAATGCTAATGTCATCATTCGTTGGAATGAATTTGGGGCTACTTTTAAACCATATGGTAATCTTTTGAATCTATATGTGCCATTTGCGGCAGTGAATGAAGTAATGTCCCTAGAGTCTGGGTGTAATTCTATTTGATGAAAACCTGACATAAGGTCTAGGCATGAAAAATATTTTGCTCTTCCAAGTTGATCTAAAATGTCATCAATTCTTGGGAGTGGGAATTTGTCCGCTGCTAGCTTTTTATTTACCTGTCTGTAATCGACCACTAGTCTCCATCTTTTTTCTGTTTTTCCTGGAAGTGATTTTTTAGGGACTAGTAGGATTGGGCTATTATATTCCGATATGGAAGGTTCTATTATATCATCTTCTATTAGCTTATTTACTTGTTTGCTGATTTCTCCCTTCTGAGTTTGAGGCAATCTGTAATTTTTTATGTAGACTGGGGTGTCATCCTTCATGTATAATTTCTGTTTGTAGAAATTATTATAGGTGATTGGTTCGGTTTCTAATGCGAATATGTCTATAAATTCTGTGCAAAGTGTTGTTAATTGAGGGTTGACGAATTTTGGAAAATTTTTTGTTAATCTTTTTAATTTTTCTGTATCGGTGCAATTTTTACTGTGTGTTTGTGTTTTAATTAGTGTGTAATCATCTAAGTTTTCGGTATTGATTTTGTAATTTTGGATAGTTGTGTTTTTATGTGTAGTGTTAATGATTCTAACGAAAGTTTGATCCTTATTTGTTATTGTGTTTGCTATGAAAATGCCTTCAGATAATTCTTGGTGTGGGATAAAAATGTTTTTGCTATCGGTATTTACTTTAATTTGTCTAATGACTTCTGATTTAGCAGGGATTGTGATTGTATTGACAGACAGACAATTTGTAAGATGCATTGTTATTGTTTGGGGAAAATCATATGGTCTTAGGATTAATTTATCCTCTGTTTTTCCATAGTCTAGAATGCAATTGTACTTTTTTATGAAATCTAGCCCTATTATTCCATCGCATGGAATTGGGAAATCGTCGTCTACGACATGAAATTTATGGTAAATAAGAAGGTCATCGCCTTTTAAGTCTGCCTTAATTGTGCCTAGAGTGCTGGTTATTCCCTGACCAATGCCTTTTAGATCTGTAATTTGTTCCGTATTTATTTTATGACTTTGATTAATTTGATTCTTTTTTATAATGGAGATGTCTGCTCCTGTATCGATTAAAAAGTTTGAAATTACATTATTTAGAGATGTTCTTGTTGCTATATAGCTGTTTAGATGTAAGTTTAGTACGCATATTTTTCTTTCTTTTACTCTTGAAGTGGAGCTTCTTGGTTTTCCGTCTGCGTGCAGCTGCGCACGTTACGGGTCTGGTTGTAGGGTCTGTTGCTATTTCGGGATTGTGATCCTCTTTGGTTATTGTTATAACTATTACTTGGTACTACTTGGTCTAGAATTGTTTTTGTACCTTGGTTGCGGTCTAAATCTCCTATTTTGGTAATTCCCATAGTTGTTACTTCGGTAACCTCCACGGAAATTACTCCGATACTGACCTTGTTGTCGTACATTTAAAATTGTATTAAATTCGGATAGTTGTTGGTGTGGTATGAAAATGTTTTTATTATTTGTATTTATTTGAATTTGTCTAATAACTTCCGATCTAGCCGGAATTGTGATTGTGTTGACGGACAGACAGTTTGTTAGGTTCATTGTTATTGTTTGAGGGAAATCATATGGTCTTAGGATTAGTTTATCCTCTGTTTTTCCATAATCTAGAATACAATTGTATTTCTTTATGAAATCTAGACCTATTATTCCATCACATGGAATTGGAAAGTTGTCTTCCACAACATGAAATTTATGATAAATTAGAAGGTCATCGCCTTTTAGATCTGTTTTTATTGTGCCTAAAGTGCTAGTTATTCCCCGACCAATGCCTTTCAAATCTGTGATTCGTTCAGTATTTATTTTTTCTTTGCTGTTTTTTAATTATGGAGATATCGGCTCCAGTATCAATTAAAAAATTTGAATATGAATTGTTTAATGAAGTCCTTGTAGATATATAGCTGTTTAAATTTAGATTAAGTACGCATATTTTTCTTTTTGTTAATTTTGAAGTGGGGTTTCCTGGTTTTCCGTTTCGGTTATGGCGCGCACATTACGGTTCTGGTTGTAGGATCTATTGCCGTTTTGGGCTTGTGATCCTCTCCGGTTATTATTGTTGTTGTACGACCTCGAGTTATTGTTATATCTCGGTTGTGGTCTGAATCTCCGATTTTGGTAATTTCCATAGTTGTTACGACGGTAACCTCCACGGAAACTACTCCTGTACTGACCTTGCTGTCGTACATTTAAAATCGTGTTTGAGCTGCCTGTAATTTCGGTGCAGCTGTTTGTAAATTTAGAGATTGCGTCGTTCATCGTTGTGAACGTTCCTGCTTGCATGATCATTTTGACCTTGTCATTAGAGCAGTTTTTACACATGGCTTTAACTGCTGCCTGTGTTGAATATCTCGTGGCTAAGTCTGGGTTTAATCCATCAGAGATATATGCTCCTTCTAATGACCTTGTGATTTTTTCAATTTCCGCTATGTATTGGTTAGCAGTTTTGCTACGCTGTTGGATGTTCAGTAGTTTAGCGGTAAGAACTTCCACTGATTCACCCTTTATTGCGGTTTTTAATTTGTTTTTTATTTGTTCGACCGTGGACTCATTACTAATAAAATTCCTTGCTGTACCTTTCAGCTTTGTTTTTATCATGGTAATGGCCAATGCCTCGTGTGTATCCTTGATTTGCTCAAGTATATCGAGTGCATCTAGGAAACTATGTAGATTTTCTGGTTTACCATCAAACTCTGGTAATACTGACGAAGCAGTTTTAATAAATTCAACTACTGTTTGTGGCATTGTGACGTTTATGATTGGGATATCTATTGGTTGAAGGTTGGTCTATTTTCTTCTACCCATGGGCTCTGAGCGCTTTCTGCCAAAAGTAAATTGAAATCTATTTGAAGGTCTTCCTCTACTGTGGTTGGTACATTGAATTCTATATTGTATCTTGCTAAAGAAGATACTAGTTTGTCCCTTCTATCTATCTCTATGGCGCGATATACAGCAGGTATATCATCATAAGCCTCCTAAGAGATTTTTGCGCCAAGCTTCTCTTCCAATTTGTGGTGTGCCGATTTGAATTTTCCCTACAAATTGGTGGGACCTACAGTTTTTTGCCGACTCCGAACGGCATCTACAAAGGAGACGAATTTTTGCTGAGAAGCCTGTCATGGCAGAAATACACTCGGAGAGTTTGCCAAACCACTGCCGAGGGGCGACCCCGTTTTGAAAAACTTTTTCAAATCACTTTTGATGTTACCTGTACCAGGGCTCGAACCATGGACCTTCGGTGTGGTAGGCCGGCAACACTACCTTCACACCACGGCGGCCGCCAAGTTTGTCCCTTACGGCAGAGAAAAATTGGTAAGACTCTACTTGGTGTTCCTTGGTAAGTATGTTATTTACCGCTTTAATCACCTGTCCTATGCTATTTAGAGCTTCTAAAATTATCTTAAGATGCTTTACTATAGTTTCTGTTTTTATATTAATATTTTTATTTATGCATTTGTATGATTTATCAGCTTTTATTTTGTCTTCAGATAAGGTATCATATATTTCTTGCCATTTATTCATTTCTTAGTTTATAAACTTTGCGTTTAGACGCGTTGTTGTACATTGTTCAACCGTCTTAATTTATTTTTTATATAATTTTTGATTAAAACTGCAATTGCGACAATTAAACATGTAGCTAAACATGCTAAGATTGTCAACCATTTATCGGAGATCTCTTCTTTCTGTTCAATAATAGGATGTGGTTCGTATTTGACTAATCTATCTTCAGATTTTTGATCTGCTGAACTTTCTTTGCCTACTTCATATCCTGCTATACCTACTAAAATGCTGTTTACGGCAATTTTCCACCATGATGCCATTTTTTAAAAAATTCAATAGTAAAATTTTCTAATTTGAATTTTTATTTTTATTTATTCAATTTCCTTATTAATCTATTTATTTCTTCTTCTAATGTGGAAGGGCATAATAAGTCTTTCATTGTGGGTTCTCTACCCATTCCTATATAGGACCAAACGTGTTTTAAATATTCTAAATTTTGCCTGTTGCCTCCCTTGTTACGAGGTCTTGACCTTTGTATTCCTATTTCTTCGTTTTCATACTCTAGCTTATCAACAATATCATTGATTAATTCATAATCAAGATCAGGTGGTAGTGCATTATCCATAAGAAATAGGTATTTTCACATTCCAATTTACTCAATTTATTAACATTTGTATAATTTTTATAATTTATTATTTCTTAATTCTTTAATCTTTTCTTTAAGTTTTAATCGCTCAATTGTATTAGTCGTTAGGTTAAGTAGCCTAAAAGTTTTGGCTATTTCTATCTGTCTCTTAACTTGTTTGCCCGCCCTTTTTCTCTTATGTATTATTGTAGGGGCCGGTATTTTGAGAATTTCTGCCTTTTTGTTAGGCTTGTTCCTTCGCCGATACTCTTCTATAGTAATCGGTGTCGGACCTTGTTTTTCGGATTTGCGACCCTTAAGAATTTGCTCCGTAGCTTTTTTAATAGTGTCTACACACTGTTGAAAGATTTTGTCAAATTCTTGTTGAGTCGTAATCTCTTTCATTATATTATACCTATTAATACTAATAATTGTCCCTAAGCAAATTTAATTGCTACTTGTTTAGCGGCCTAAAGGCGTGCTCAAATTATTCTAATATACTTATATTTTAAAATTAATAGCTGCTATTCTTGCTGCCAGTCACCATATTTTGCGCTGCCAGTCTTGTTGAGTGTTGGGGTTTATTGTCATCAAATTATTCCACCCTTTTTTTTTTTTGCACTATACCGCCAGTCGGGTTGCTTCTATTATTCCACCCTTTTTATGCCTTTATTTGTGAAGCCCATTAGGTACTCGACGGACTTAAGTCCAATGGTTTACCCGCCGTATATAGCGGTTTCATGAAAAGCAGGTAGGTATCCGCATAAAATGGTATAGTGTCCCCACCAGTTGTAGCATCTAAATTTTCCTCCTGTTTAGTGTTCAGTGTAGGCAGCTTATTTATTAAATTCAAGTTTACATGCTGAGAGCCAAAAACTGGCTCTTCATCTTTAAATACTTGCAATAGAATGATTGAATTATATTTCGTCTACTCTGTTTGGTTCTCGTAGCGTTTTGCTAGTTTAGCAAATTTTCGCTTACTTATAACCAAAACTGGCTAAGGATCGCCATGTAGAATTATTGAAACGCGGAAGTGTAGCGTGTGATTAGAATTGGTTCTTTATTGAAAATCACTTTCTTTTTACAGGAAATTTCTTACCATAATTTACACTAATACTTACAAACTACTTATGTGTATAAACTACAATACTTACAAACTATTTACTTACACACGATATGCTGTGTCAGCATATGTGTTTCATAACTATGGAATGGTTTGTCAGTCGCTCTGACGTAGTGACTTGACTCATCATAATTGTAACAAGATATGCGGTACGCTCGTTAGAAGTCAAGCGCCCGCTGTGCAGTTTAATGGCATTTAAATGGGTCACAATATTTTGGCATTGTGTGTGGTCACTGAACATGTGCATACCAAATGTTTGTAAATGCAATGTGTTCAACAGTGATACTACATTGGTACAAACGTATTGACCACATCCAGGCCAACACCGGATATATTTCAAGCGTCTGCTATAGAAGTCACTACATAACAGGCTTAAATTAAAATCTCCACATTGTAGAATATTACTTCACATTAGAAAATGTTTGATTACTATACATACACGCATGTCAAAATATCTTTTGGCAATGGACTACACACCTCAGCTAGCAAGTGTTCAGCAAAACTTCCACCCATTTCTCCTACTAGTCGATAGCAATGTATAGCGAGGCCACTACCTTTCTTAACCTTCGGTTTCCTCGAAAGCGGTGCCGCTATACGAGGTGTGTTCAAAAAGTATCGCGAATTTTGTGTTTTTTCAAAAAATATTTATTTATTCATGAATATCTATTTTGTCCCCTTCAAAGTAATCCCCATGAGATATTATACACTTGTGCCAACGGGTTTTCCAATCTTCGAAGCACTTAAAAAAATCTTTTTTTTGTATCTTGTTCAGCTCCTCCTTCGATGCCGTCTTTATCTCGTCAAGAGAAGCGTAACGTCGTCCTTTCATGGGCCTCTTCAGTTTAGGGAACAAGTAAAATTCACAGGGGGCCATATCTGGGGAATACGGTGGCTGCGGCATCATTAGTGTATTGTTTTTGGCCAAAAAGTCGCGCACAAGCAACGATGCGTGAGCAGGGGCGTTATCGTGGTGCAAAAGCCAATTTTTGTTCTTCCACAAATCCGGGCGTTTCTGGCGGATTGCTTCGCGCAAATTGCGCATAACTTGCAGGTAATATTCCTTATTGACCGTTCTTCCCTGTGGCAAGAACTCATGATGCACCACGCCCCTGCAATCGAAGGAAACTGTCAGCAAAACTTTCACATTCGACCGAACTTGGCGCGCTTTTTTCGGTCTTGGTTCGTGCGGCAGCTTCCATTGAGATGATTGAGCTTTGGTTTCCACGTCATAACCATAAACCCACGATTCGTCACCAGTTATGACCCTCTGGAGCAAATTTGGGTCGTCGCGGACAGAGTTTAACATCTCATTAGCAATGTTCATGCGATGCTGTTTTTGGTCACAATTGAGCAATTTTGGTAAAAAAATAGGTAAAAATCGAAGACGATCCAAAACACGTGCAAGCAAAGCAGCTGTCAACAATTAACTGAACATTCAAAATGGCCGAGCTTTTCGGCATAAGTGAGAGACATGAGTACCAACATAACGCCACAAAAAATTCGAAATTCGAATATACGTAACCAGCGAAAATTCAAAATTCGATACTTTTTGAACACACCTCGTATAGGGGTCGTAACATTGCGGCGGAATACGTTGTCAAAAATATTGCAATGTAAAACCAATCATGTGGAAACTTTACAAGCGGTGGAGTACGTCGAAGCGTAATATAGCGGCAAGACATCATATTTTACACCGCGTTACACACATTCTGTCCTATGAACCAAATATACTTTTTCGGAAAGGGGAGAAAAAATAAAAATACACGTGTATCGGCGATTTTCATGTACACGTCAGAATTTTTTTTTTTATGTATAAAGTACAGGGTGGCTAATGAAAGCCGCTACCAAAAAAAAATTAAATAACTTTTTTTCTATTTAATGAATCTGGTTAATTTTTTTTTTATTTTGCAGATTGACTTTTACATTTAACAAAAATGGATAACTGGGACACTGAAACAAGAATTTGGATTGTCCGCCGCTATCACGCACTGGAGTCCGTAGTTTCGGTTCAAAGAGAGTATAGGCGCTCGTTTGGCGGCAATCCTCCGAGCAGATGGACCATAATAAGACTTGTAAACAATTTTGCCGAGCATGGGACAGTCAACAGAAGACCTTACCATCGAAACCCTTCAGTTCGAACGGAGGAAACAATCGCTGCTGTAGCTGCTGCCATACAAAACAATCCACGTGTTTCGACAAGAAGCTTATCTGCTCAAATGGGTGTAAGCAGACAGTCATTACAGTCAATTATGCACAAAGATTTGGACTTATTCCCATATAAAATTCAAATGGCCAACAAACTGAACGCTGCAGACTTGCCGATTCGCTTGGAATTTTTCCAGAAGAACCTTCAAATGGTGGAAGAGGATGGAAACATGTTGAACTGTCTTTTCATGTCTGACGAGGCCCATTTCGATTTAAACGGCAACATAAACAAACAAAATTGTCGAATATGGAGTGCTTCCAACCCACAGATACTCCATGAGACGGAATTGCATCCACTTCGTGTCACAGTGTGGTGTGCAGTTTCATCACGCTGCATTGTCGGGCCCTACTTCTTCGAAGAAAACGGTCACACCGTTACGGTTACTGGAGACCGTTACTTGAGCATGTTGAGAGAGTTTTTATATCCAGAATTACGCCGAATGAGAATTTCTTTCAACTCTGTGTGGTTTCAGCAAGATGGTGCAGCTCCTCATATAGCCCAACCTGTTATGACAGAATTGCGACGAAAATTTCGCAATAAGCTGATATCCAGAAACTCCACATTCCGTTGGCCACCCAGGTCGCCTGACCTTACTGCACCTGACTTTTTCTTGTGGGGTTATTGCAAACAGGAAGTCTTCAAAGCAAAACCAACAAATTTGAATGAACTAAGGCAATCCATTCGAGAAACAATTGCGGCTATTCCTGTCTCAACTCTCCAAGCAGTAATGAACAACTTTTTGGTAAGATGCCGCACATGCATCGACGAGCAGGGGGGCATTTAAATTCCATTATTTTTAAAACTAATTAAGCTATATTTAATAAATTTATATTTAATGAGCTTTAACATGAATAAAAGAAAAATGAATTCCATACACTGAAAAAAAAAATTATTTGAGTTTCTTAATGTAGCAAAATTCATCAGCCACCCTGTATACGTCTCCTAGTAACGCAACTGTCAGCTGATCGGGACAAGCACACAAACGGCAGAGAGTGTCAAACAACAAATTAAACGAATTTAAATGATGCAATATTGATTGTGCAATTCAATGTTTTATCTGTCATACCAGTTGTAAGTGTTGTAAAAGTCATAAACAGTTTAGTGTTAGAAAGTTACTATTGATAAACTACAAATATATGGAGTAGGATGGGTCGAAAAACAATTTTTTTTTCGGAACGCTTTAGTAGTTTAAAAATTTGGAGTCCCTTCAAGATTCTGGAAAATCTGAGAATTGATAAAAATCTATTTTTAAAAAAATTTGACGTGATACAGACATTTTCACGAGTCTACCTGCAAAAATTTAGCTCGATTGGATCACGGAAAAAGGGTTAAAAATCGATCCAAAATCTTTCACGCAGGCGGACAGACGGACACTACGAGCTTTATACTTTATACATAAAAAAAAAATTCTGACGTATTTGGTTCATAGGGCAGAACTATAGCTCGTTTTTGTTAGGGCCGTAATGGTGGTGAAAACAAGCACCTTAACGTTTTTTCTCAACCTAATATTTATAACGTTGATTATTTAGTCAAAATTTAAATTTTTTATTTAAGCTCTGTGCCAAATGGTTAGCGATATAAATTTTTACACAGCGAAGAAATATTCTGACATTTATAGTGGTGAACATGAAGGGCAAATTTTTACAACTACGAATGGGTACATACACATGCATGTGATATTTACAGTCATGTCATTTCAGGTGAATTTTATATGCCAACGCGTTGTTAAACGCTAAAATATAGTTTTACACAAAAAGACAAAATATGAACTCAGAAAAAAGACGTATATGTAAAAAAACTTCAAGCGGCCGTGCGAGGTGGTAGCGCTGTTGAGCATGAGTGACAGCCGGAAGTACGTGAGGCGGGTTTTGAAGTAGTGCTGCTAGTCGTCGAGACTGGACTACTGTTGTAGGAAGATGGAAGGGCGGTGGGGATGCGCTTGAGCGGCGCGTACCGCGGGACGACCTAAGGCGTGTACAAGTTGCCTCAAATGGACTGAGAAAACCCATATTTCATATTTTATATTAGTTTATTTATATAGGGTTTTAAGTGAAGCTCAACCGCTTTTATAATAAGTATAACGATTTAATTAATTCACTTTTCCATGTTCCATTTTCAATGCCATTTTTCGTTCGAGAACACCGAAACCGGGTTTTCTCCAAACCAAATTTGACAAGGGATGATGGAAAATCGTTCCAATATACATCAGCTTTCCACCCTGGAAAATCAACAAAACAAAATGAATCAAAAAAAAAAGAATAGTTTCAGTATATTAATTAAGTATCTAACTGTGTAATTAATAAAAAGTGATAAAAATTAAAAAAATTTTAAATTTAAATAAATAAATGTATGGCGCGATATTCAACAGATATATCATCATAAACCTTCTTTAGATTTGTGGTATGCCGATTAAAATTTTTTCCTACAAATTGGTGGGACCTACAGTTTTTGACCGGCTCCGAACGGCATCTACAAAGGAGATGCATTTTTGCCGAAAAGCCTTCCATGGCAGAAATACACTCGAAGAGTGCCAAACAGCTTCAGAGGGGCGACCCCGTTTTGAAAATACTTTTTCAAACCACTTTTGATGTTACCTGTCCCACGACTCGAACCTTGGACCTTCGGTGTGGTAGGCCGGCAACACTACCGCCAAATTACGGCGACCGCCAATCAAAAAAATATTCTCCTGTAAAATTTGCCTTTTGTCCCTTACGACAATTTCGAGCAAAGGGGTCGATTTATTAGTATATATTACAAACATCATCCCTGCAGTAAAATTGTGAATCACTCTTTCAAAATACACAGCCTCGTTCTGCACCGGTCACAAAAGCGATAGCTAAAAGACACTTTGAAGTATCGGATCTCGATAATAACCAGGGATAGGATTTAATGGAAATTTCCTTTTTTTCTGGCAACAGATATGGTGATTTTGATTGAAAATGACCACGAGTTAGCTTCACCCAACGCCAGCTATACACATGTTATTTTGCCTTTTTCAAAATAAATATCTTTTTTCGCCCTTTTCTAAATAAATGCATTTTTTCATTTTTGAATAATTATTTGTTCTTTTAAATTTTTTATTTTTGCTTTTGCTTACTGCACTGCTTTTTAATTCAAAATAATTTTCCAGACTGTTTGTTTGATTTTATTTACTACTACCTTGTCATACAATAAGGGATGTTGATAAAATATTAATTGACGAGGAGAATTCCCTAATTCCTGATAATTTTGAAACTTCCAATATTTCATATTTTAACTGGGCACCACTAGTAGCGATAATCGAATAAAAATGCTACCCCACTATTTTGACATGAATTTTCTGATACAATGTTACCACAACTATAAAGAGTAAGAGGTTTGAGTTAAAAGCTCTTTCGATTGTAATCAAAGTCAAAACCAAAAGTACAATGAAATTAGGTTATCATTTGTTTTTTTTTATCGTTTTCGTTGTAAATTCAAAAATTAGTGGCTTTATAAAAATAAATGAATTTTTCAAATTGTCCTTTTTTTTTTGCTGCCTTTTACAGGTTTTTAGGTCCTAAAAATTCTATCCCTGATAATAACTCTTACACCACTATAACTACCCGAAATGCGACCGGTTGGGAATGCTAAGCTACCTTACAACTGTGTGGATTGGAACCGGTTGAGCCAAATGAGTTTTCTCTAAGCTAGTTCTGAGTTAGTTGAATTTTCTGCATGGTTTATAATAGTCAAATATCAAGACGTGTAATCGAGCAGCGGAACAGGATTTTCAGCTATTCCGTTTGCTGATTTGCTAAACTCTGCAGTTTATTAAAACGCAAATGTTTACATCACATATTATTACAATTAATTAAATTTCAATGCTAACACTTGTCTTTGTCCCTACAAAGTCCGTTGCTATCAAATTAATAAAAAGGTAAGCAGCTATAATCCAAAGTTATGCTCGCGTCGGCGGTCAAGAAGAAAAGAGGGTTAAATCGAGTAGCGGGAGGAAATATTCGACAGTGCAGCTCAAAATAAACTTCGGAGGAAAGAACGATAAAAAGGAGAGTTAAACAGCATTTCACACTAGTATTTATTTTCTTCATCCACAATAATGACCACGTCGTTAATCGCTATTTGATTTACCTGTAAATCGGCTTGCCTAGTGAGACATGTACAGTACTCTCGAATCCACCTTTACCAAAATGTTGATTCATCTTCCTAATCTAGTGGAACATAGGTCAATGGACGTAAATTAAGTATTCGACATTCATCGGCGATAACACCCCTTAGCAGTAGACTAGGCGTTCCCAAGAGCAACCCATATGAGGCGGCGCGGGTGATATGATTTGGATTTGCTCTCAAGACAGTGACAATCCAGCTCATTCTAGGGAATACATTTTTCAGCCTGTAAAAGCAACTTGCCCCCGAAAGTTTTTACCACTGTCAGACCATATGTTTCTGGGAGCACCACGACGAGTAATAAACTGGTTTAGCACTAGCATAAATGATTCAGGCCACGGCTAAAAATTTGAGCATAAACTTTAACTTATTGTTGGTGTTACTTTACATTATTGTTGGTGTTAATGCTGGTTCCCAGGTAAACGAAGTCCTTTACTATTTCGAAATTATTACTGCCAACAGTGGCTTGGTTGCCAAGGCGCGAATGCGATGACTCTTTGTATGGATCGAACTTTTTCTGACTGGTATGATTTTAACCAGAAAATTATAGTTGTATTCTAGTATCGACTGGACTTTTTTTGACTAGTATGATTTCAACCTGAATATTATAGTTGGATACTAGTATGTTTGCTGACTAGTTTGATATTTCACTGCAGGGGAGCACATGTATGGTGGGAAAAAATTACACATTTGTACTGTGCATACGGCTTTCGCTGTGTATACTTTTTTCCAGTTACGTTTTTAATCTAAACCAAAAGGAATTAAAAGTTGGCGTACGTAATTGAAAGGTTTTGAATTTACTGCAACAAATTTTATAAAATTGCGAAAACCGATGAATGGTTTAAAATTTAGGCTTAAATTATTAGCCGTGTAGACAGTGACGGCGCAACCTCTAAGTGTACTGCAAGGACGGGGAGGCACGTGAATAACGCACCCCATCTCTTTTTCTTTTCGTCTTCAAAATACAATCTCCAAGGGTTCGAAGTAGATTGTCAACAGCGGTTTCACAATGAAGATGTTTACCATCCCTCTCTTGAGATAGTTTACGAAACCGTAAGCAATGAGCGGGAATGCATTAAGAATCCATATGACTCTAATAAAAGATTTGATTTTTTCGAAGCCAACTTCAAAAAGTTAAATAACAAACTTTCTAAGTTTATCTGGCCTCGATACAACGAGGATGTTGATCATAGCGTTTTACATTTACAAGCACACCTGTTTTTATGATGAGCCAGCTTAAGCATGGTTTACTAAAGAGCTAAAAGCTTTAAGAAATAAAAGGTCGCATTTTTTTTTTAAATGTACAAGAAAACTAAACTTTAAACACAGAGTAAAAGGGTTTTCTTAAAAGATGAAATTTAGGGATAACATTTCTAACGACAATCTAGAGATTGCATGATAAAAAATTTGTGTCGATAACCGAAATTTGAGACACAATGGCTAGAGGCTTTGCCTGTGCCCATTCGTTCTAATATTTCATCCCTTGTTAAATATGGTTCTATAACAAACCGTGTTCCGCCACCCTCAGTGTTGGGAACGAAACTAAACTGAAAATTAAATAAGTGACGACTGGCGAGCTACGTTGCACGGCCAAAATCGTTTAGGTTAAGCGCCATTTAAAGAAGAAGAAGAGTTGAAAAGGTTGAATCTGCTGTCGAAATGGAAACGAGGAGAGTTGCAAAAGTTTGCAGCAATTTGTAAAAGTTATTTGTCGCTGTTCTTAAAAACAAAAAACAGCTGAATGTCAATTGAAATTAGTCTATAAAACTATAAAACAAATAAAATTTATAATTGTTATGGAAAAACGGAGTGAGTTTTATATTCATGCACTGGAAGAAGCATTTGATTAAACCAGTGAGCGCAGTATAGCCAAACACGAATTTTAACAAATTGTGTTGGGTAAAAAATTGCTTAAATTTGCTTCATATTTATATTTTTACAGCTTTTTTTGATTTCAATTTTCTTTTCGTTCGCAGTGCTGTCCTCTTTTCAAAAATAGTCTGGGAAACGTCCCTAAGCAATAGAGAAAGGGTTGAAATTTTATAAATTTTACTTCTTTCTCTAAAGAAAGTCGACACCAAAAATTATCAATAAATGCCCATAATTGGCATTATTTTTTGCCAACTTCACACTGGCACTTTATTTTAAGTAATTACTAAAATTTAATAGGTCATATAACTGCATATTTAATTTTTTTTATACAAATTTTGATTAAAGAGAGTGAAATTTTGATGAAACTTGAATAAATTTTCCTACTGTTTGTCCATGTTTTTAATTAGATGACGGTGAAAACCGTGTAAAAAATTCCCATCGCTACCTTTATTTTCTGAATTTGAATTTTTATAGCCTAGCAATTTCAGACCGTGAAAATTGCGGCGTAGTGAATTTCTTAGAAGGTCTGAAAAGGCTATAAAGGCTTAATATTTAAACGCATAATCCACTAACCAATATATTCATATATTTTTAAAAATGTACTTTGCCGTTCTTCTAAAATAAAAAAATTTGAAATCAAGCATAAAATGGCTATACCACTGAAGAGTATGGTATAAGTTATACTATGCTCTGGTTGAAATTATGTCTTGTTTATAAGCCTGCGAGTTTGTCGTTTCAATGCAACATTGAAAGTCTATTCAGGGCGACGAAATAAGATAATTTATTTGAAGACTTCTTCACATCTACTTATTCATATAATTGGAAAGTCTGAATGGAATCTAGATATTGCATAGCGTCAAGTGCGTATACAGGGGGGGGGTACGTAAATCACGCATAGGTTGACTTCTTAAGCGTCAGTTGCTTTGTATATGTACAAAGTCAAATGTTCCCAAACGAGAATATCGATGATGCGCAATCGTGAAATTCGCTGCACAAATTTAGGCGTGTTCTCGGTGCAAATTTGATGATGCTTTTCATATTTACTTATTTATTGTAATTGAGAAATGCCCGAAGCTGAATCGTAAGTACACAATTTTTATGGAAATTATTGATTTAATGTAATAAAAATATTGCTTTTTTATACCAACAATTTTTGTTGATTTACGGCCTGCACATTTTCAAGTATTCGTTCGCTCGTTTCAGCTCAAGGCCAAGAATAATAATTTTTCACTTTTTGAATTTTTATGAAAATTATTATTGTTTTTATTTTTTTAATACCCATTTTTAATTAATTATTAAAAGTTTTTTAATTGAATAGAGTAGGAAAAATGTTTAGATACAACCCCTAGCTTTTCTTATAGATCCATTTCGGAAGCTGCTAAGCTTCTTCATTAGAGAAATTTTGGCACGCATTGCTAACCATTAAGCTAACAATACGCAATACGTCATCTAAATTCCTAGTTCTATTCTTTTTTACCATATGCATGAACCACTTCCGCCATTTGACAGTTAGTAGTGTGATCATGATGGATTTTTTGACAGATCTGCGGGTTAGGGGTTAAGAATATGCTCGAGGTAGGCATACCGGTCGTAAGAGGCGACTAATATGCACAAAGGTAATGACATGCAACTCGATGGTTGATCTACGGATATGTTGCCTCTCACCTCGCACTACCCATCTTATCCTTCCTTATGGAAGGAGGGGTGACATGAGGTTTCACTGGCCATAAATCGCTACCACGACAGTCGGGCAGTACCGCAAGGGAGTACCAGAGCGTACCGGGTTCAAATCCGGCCAAGGACTGTTGATTCGACAAGACTCCCCAAAACCTTCGGGGAGTGTTTTTGTCGTTACCACAACAACAACAACAACATATCTGTTTTATCAACAGAACTGCCTGACCGCGTGCTCTCGGTTTTGTTTTTGCTTTTTTATACCAACTATAAAAATAAATAAATGGGACAAGTTGCGTTCCTTAAGAAAGTTCTGATCTATGCAATGTATCACAAAAGCATCATGACAATGTGTCACTCCGGTTTGGTTGCATTGCAAACTGATGTTTAGGTAGTCAGCAATACTGTTGTAATTCTTCACACTGTGAAAGTTATTCAGGCTTCTCCTCGATTTTGTGTTTTTTTCAATATTGATAAATAATCGAGAGAAAAATATTTGAATGAAGCGTTTTGAATTCTGCTCACAAATGAAATTCTTTTTCACATAAAATTCAAAAAGCATGATGGAAATATTTTTTCAGAATTGACTATTTCTCAAAAACACAGAATCAGGTGGGTTGGTTTCTATGTTTAAAATTTTTTCGCTGGCTAGGCCACGTTGTGCGAATGAGCGAAGATGCTGCAGCCCAGGAGGTATTCTTATCGACACCCGCCGGTGGAAGCAGAGGAAGAGGGAGACCACCACTCCGATGGAAGGACCAAGTGGAGACCGACTTGCGATCCTGCGGTGTTTCCAATTGGCGCCAGTTGGCGCAACAAAGAAACAACTGACGAGCCATGTTGGACGGTCAAAATCGTCCATGCGGGTAGTTGACCATTTAAAGAAAAGAAGAAGAAATGTGGTCCTTGCACCCTCTAATGAGTTCTTTTGGGTATGAACATAGCGATATACTAATTTAAACCCCGCCTCTTCCACTTATTCTACCCAGTGTATTTGGTTTCTTGTTCTGTGAAATAAAATATTCATGTCGGATTTAAAGCGATTTGTGGGGGCCGATTTTATGCATCTTGTTGTGTCGCTTTATCAACTTTCTTGAGGTAACAACGATGGCTGTTGTATGAAATTCCCTGGTTAAGGGCACAGTAGATGCAATAGAAAGCCTATGGCAGTAAAAATTGCTTCTCAAGAAGGCTTTAACAAATACTAAACCTATACACACGAAAACTGTTTTAACTAATGTATTGGTAACATACTACCATTCAACACAAACATGTCAGGGTAGCAACACTGCTTCGAAGGTAGCACTCGAATGCAGACAATCGCTCAATGAACTGTCCTCGAAGTGCCCCACAGCAGTGATATGGGTCCCTGGGCACAGGGACATACCTGGAAACTGCACTGCTGACGAGCTGGCAAGGAAGGCCACAGAGCAATCAGAGTTGAACCATACAAGGAGCATCTTCACCCCTCTTCCCACGACTAAGCTCTGGCTCCTACGCGAATTCGAAGAAAAAGCTAATTCTAGATGGACTGGGGAGACGACGTTTGAGGTGTCCAGACAAACGTGGCACTGCATATGTAGGAAACGGACCGAGTCCATTATCAATCTAAAACGATCCTTCCTAGCCCCCTTGATCGGGGTACTCACCGGACACTGTCTACTGGGAATACATGCTGAGCGCATGGGGGCCCCTTCAAATGACTTCTGTCGCATCTGTAGGGACGAGGAGGAAATAGAAAGTGTTGAACACTTTCCCTGCAGCTGCCCTGCACTAGCCAGGACCCGTTCGGAGTGCCTAAACAAGTGCCTATTCGCTAGTTTAGTGGAGCTGGGCTCTGCCGAAATCGGAGACATTCTGCGCTTTATTAAGCGGACAGGATGGTTCGACTTCAAGAATTTTTAACAAATAAGGAAGGGTAGCAGCCCGTTCAGTGGTATCACTATGGGCCATTTGGCCTAAGTGCGCTTCTCGGCGATGCAGAGACGCAGCCACCTTAACCTAACTTAACCTAACCATTCTTAAATTGTAATTACAACATTTGTTGCAAACATACTTGTATGAGTGCACACAATCTTTTTGCGCTGACAACATGTCAAGGATACGCGGACGATTTTGTGACATCATACAAAGAGCACTCAACCTGACGAAGAGATAGTGTACCGGTGTTGGGCTTAATATAATCCCCACAAAAACGGTCATCGTCTCCTTCATCAAAAAAAGAACCCTATCGGGACTACTATGACCTACACCGTGATAGTCAAACCTATTATTATCGGCTCGGTACTACGAATACCCTGAATCGTAATTTAAAAAAAAACGAAATTACGATTACTGTAATCGTAATCGTAGTTTTTGCCACTAACCATTATGCAATGATGTCTTTAATAAAATACAAATGCACATATAACAACGGCTAATATAGAAAATCCCAGACATCCGTTTGAGAAGTTATATTGTATGGCCATACATAAAAGTGGCTTTAAGCAATACTCATTTTTCGAAAGGGAAATCAGAGAGGGCATAGTGGGGGTGATTGTTAACCTTTCTTCTGGTGCTGGTGAAGTAAGATGTGTCAACCCTGCTGGTTATGGAGTTAGAATACCCCTGTCGTTAGAAGGCGACTGCCGCAAGGTGCTTGTACTGGAGTGTAACGGATTCGTATCTGTCAAAGGATTATTAACATCAATATAACCCTGTTTGGTCCGTCACGTCCCACTGAATGGGTGCGCCGACTAAGCAGGGCGAAGTTCTCCCACAATAATAAATAAGAGGTGTATTGAACTTAAAGGAAGTTTTTTAGCAAACAATATTTCACGAAGAACTCAAAACTAGTATAGACCAGAATAGACAGCATACACCCTTACCACACACTCGTGTGTTACACTGATCTCGGGAAAACCCCAGAGATGATGGGAGCCGGAATATTCGGACCCAGAGCTGAGATATCAAGGCCTTTGGGGGCTTGCCTGAGTTTTTTTCAAGCGTAAATATATGGTGCTTGTCCGCTAGCGCGTATCAAAGCTGAAGTACCTATTGCTGCTGGCCTTGGTTCCGAGTATTATATGGATAGAGGGAAATGAGGAGGCGGACAGCCTAGCAAGGCACAGCGATCACAATGTCTGTAGGGCCTGAACCAATACCGCTATTAAAAAAAAAGGAACGTCGCTTTTGCATTACAAAGCAGAGACTGCATTGGCATGCTACGCAATTGTCAGGAAAAGCGCTACATTCGCTCTACAAGTCCAGAGCACACTATAATACAAACCCTCAAGCCAACAGAAATAATACACTTCCTAAGGAAGGTCAGTTTGGATAAGGTGTCCTGAACGAGATGAGGGAACAATAGACTTGCAAAAGGCTGCAAAAATACATAACGAAATTGCTATTGTTTAGTTAAAATATTTAGTTTTCATAAAAACTTACCAAATTAAACGCTTGCAGAAAATTAATTTCTCAGAATAAAAACTTCAAAAAGTTTTAGTGTTGCAATTTTGTTTGTATCAAGAATATTAGTTTTTACTACCATTTTCATACGAATTTTAAAAGAATTAACACTTTCAAGCAGATGGTAGTTAATAGGAGAGCACGTAGCCAAGAACTGTCAAAAACGTCTCGGACTGCCGAACCTTGTATAATTCAGCAATGCGTGAGACGAAATCACTGTAAAGAAAATGTGCTTGGCTTTGTCTTCGAGCACACATCAGGCAGGCCCAGTTACTTAAAAGACGACGAATGCAAACTACAACGACGAAAAAACCGAAGCTTGACGATTATTGCTGTCAAGCATTCATGACATGATTATAATAGGATGCTAGATGCAAATTGAAAAAAAAAAAATAGCAAAAAAATATAAAAAAAAATAACAAAAAATGTATAGAAAAGTATAGGATTTGTCAAAAAAACACAGGTATTCAATTATTTTTACACATATGTGTTTAAAGATTTTTACATTCTCACTTTTATTCACATGAAAAAACGAAATATATTTCATTAAACACTGTCTTGAATCTGTTAAAATTAATTGATTTCAAACTCCGAAACCAAACAATTTCCTTAATAAGTAGATATCTGTGTAACTATCAGGGACCGTAACTGTTATGAGTTTTATTATAAAACTCGATATTTTATCATTATTTGCAAACTTTTTTTCATAAAACTCAACAATACCAAGTATCTTCAAGTTTTATTTTTTCTATTAAGGATAATTATTTTTTGAGTTTTATTTTTTTGATCGAAAATAAAATTCTTTGTTGAGTTTTATATTTTTGATTAAAAATAAAACTTGGTCCTTGAGCGATATTTTAGCTTTCAAGAATAAAAATTAAATTTTGAATTTGGGCGGATCGAAAAACTCAAAAAGGCGCTGAACCTTAATCTATATATATAATATAAAGGTAGTAAAAATGGATTTTGGTTTGTTCCTCGCGCTAAAACTTGACAACAACTGAACTAAATTGAATACTTCCCTTTAGTAGGGATCTGAAAATTCGTATGGAGATAGTCGATGTCAATACCAAACTCACGGAAAAAAATGTGAGTTATCGAAAAAGGAGACGTGCCACCTCCCATACAAACTTAACTGAATATCTATAAAAGGGTTCATGGAAGGGACATGAAAATTGATATGGAGATATTCGATATCAATACCATACTCACGGAAAAAAAGTGGGGTTATTGGTAAAGGGAGCGTGTCACCTCCCATTCTAACTTAATTTTTCAAGCTGAATATCTCTAAAAGGGTTCAATTTATTACTAGCAAGCATTTTGAAAGGCCCGTTCAAGGGAGAGGAATTCCTACTTCTCCGAAGAAATCCCTTAACTTCAACCGATTTGCCGTTCCAGTTCAAACGCATGCACTTCCCAGTGAGACTTGCATTTGCGATGACAATAAACAATCCACACGGACAGTCGCTGGAAGTATGCGGCATAAATCTGGAAATGGTTTTCAAATGCTTTTGACATGGCCAGATTTATGGGGCGATCCCCCGTGTTAGAAAACAGTAATTTTGGCTCAGAAAACTAAAAATGTTGTGTATCGTGCAGCCTTAAACTAAATACTATAGTTGTACTTTTTTTGTGAATAAAATAAAATTAATAAATTTCAAATAAAATGGGGCATATGTATGTACTCAATATTGCTCCATTTTCAAAAAATCTTGGACGAGACGAAGTTCGTCGAGTCAGCTTTCCTTAAAAGTATAGCATTTTTGTTCTTGGCAAATTGTCAATATTGAAAAATAGTCGAGAAAAAATATTTTTAAAGCAGAATCAAAGAACACTGAATGCTAATGTTTTTTTCTATTAATATTGACAATTAATCAAGAACACAGAATTGGGAGTTTAATCTATACACAGTTGAAACTGTGAAAAGAAACTATAAAAACAAATGCAGGTGTAATCGAAAATTTTTGAAATTAACTCAATGAAAAAATTTATTTTGGGCAGAACGAAGTTTACTGGGTCAGCAGGTTGATCATAAATCTGTTCCAATAAGCGGAAAAGCCAAATTTAAGTTTGGTCGAAAATGAGATAGTACCACCATTCCGTGCTAGGATCTATAATTACATAATTTCACGGATTTTGCTTAAAAATTGTGGATTTTATGGACAAAAAACTAAATCTCAATCCCATAAATGTACACTACAATTTCAAGTTTCAAAGCGCTCTACTGAAAAACTAAAAAAAACTACTTTGGTAGTTTTCCCTTATTGCCACAGAAATATTGGTTGGTATAATCACATAAACATATGTATTAAAAAATTTAAACATACTTTAGTATCGCCTGTGGTCGAAAATTCCACCAATAAAATAATTTCTTATATACGCGGAATGACAGCTAGTATGGCCTGTTCTACGGCTTTTTGAGTTTCTCGATTCGCGTAAAAAGTTGGAACTCAAGACTTAACTTTTAGTCTAGAAGGATAAGATATCGCTCAAGTAATGAGTTTTATTTTCGATAAAAAATATAAAACTCACTGGGAGTTATCCTTCGTGGACAATTTGTGAAGAATTTCTCACTTTAATAGGTGACGCATTGCCCTACCGCACTACCTTCATCTTATTTCGTGGCCTTCCAATAGTTTCTATGCGATAGACAACATTGTTTATCCGTTTTATGTCTTTGTATGGGTCTTCCCAGTTACGTTGCAATTTCGGGGGCAAACCTTTCTTACGTTGTGGGTTGTATAGCAGCATCAAATCTTCTTCCATAAAACCTTCCGATTTCATTGCTTTGTCTCTCGCATGATCTCAGTCCTTTTTCCCACAAGGTCGCGTATTTATCTCATTTCCTCGTCCAAGGCGATGGAGATTTCCGAGAATTTATTCCTGCATCAGTATTGATCCCAAATTTCAAGTCAGCTGCCAATCGAAGATCGTTTCGGAGAATTACTTTTGCAATAGTCTGACCCGTTGTTTCATGTACTGCATAGCGATATGCCATCAGCAACAAGGAATGTGAGTATCCTAAGCCTTCTGGAACTTATCCACGACTTTTCTTAAGTGTTCTGCCATCTGACCAATTTCAGACTTTTGCTTTGACCGGATACCGAATAGAATCTCTGCTTGATTTTCTCTAAGGTTTTGGTGATGCCAGGATGACCTCCACTTGAACCATTGTGTAATTTCTTGAGAACATCGGGGAACCATTTTTGGCTCAACTTATAAGGTTTCGAAAACTGTTCCACTGTGCGCACTATGACTTCGCTACAAAACTTTCTGCTGGCATCTCTTTTCTTTTTAGTCGCTCATTTCGTTCGACTCCTTGCATCACGCGTCCAAGATATGCATCTTGTTTGCTGACACTTCCTGATCCATGTTCCATTAGTCCATAGATATTACTGTGATCAGCCGGACATCCTTAGCCTCAGCTCTTGCATATTGTTTGCATTCCATGCTGTGTCTCCATTTAAAAAGTGGGCAAAAATAGAGAAATGGGCGTATTTGAGTAAAAATTCGTATCTAAGTTATAAGTACTCTTATGTGATGTTAAATATAAAATTTGTTTTTACCTAGTTTTTATATTTTTCGTGGAAACTAAAATTAAAATTGCAAAGTAGTTTTCTTATTATTTAGATAGGGCGTTTTGCTACCAACATTTAAGACGTGGAGGTTACATTCCATGGCTTAATTCATGACAAGTGAGATCTTGTAGGTCTCTATTACTCAAACACTCTAGGAATGTCAGTTATTTTTATTTTCTTCCTTTTTGACCGCAAATGCACTCTAAAATTATTGTACTTTTGACGTGGACGTCACATGCTCAAAAAATTAGATGCATTTAAGCGGTCATTAAATGCTCTAATAGGCAAATTATATGTCGTTTACCTCTTTTTAACAGTTACTTTCCACAAGCAAGATATGTTGAAAAATACTGAATCAAGAATTAGTTTTTTTAATATAACGCTATTTATTGAAAAATTAAATTCGTCAACGTCTACTTTTTTTGACATGTATCGATGGTTAACCATCCAGTCTAAAAAAATGCAGCATATGTTGACCATATAAAATAATATTTTAACAGATATTGTTGTTTGAACAAAGCTTTCTAACAACAACATTAGTCCCAAAGTGCCAGTGGCGGAGCCGTGGATGGCGGGGGGGAAAGGTAGATATATCGCCCCTTCGTCAATGAACTTTTATTTGTTTTACTTTCGATTGAATAACACAGTACCATTTGATGCTTCTTATTTATAAAATTCTTATTTTAGACTAATGACAAAGTGCATTTCAATGAATATATGAAATAATCGGTTAGTGGAGTATTAAGCCTATATACATATTAGACTGGGTCGATTTATTAACGGATATCGCGCCATCGATTTTTCGATAGGTTTTGGTCTCAGGAAAAAAAAGTTCCACTACGCATACCCAAAAAATAATTTTCGAGCCTGCGATATATAATTTGTTTGAATTTTTTCGACTTTGATTTTTAAGGGTTTTTCATGACCTACTAAAAAAATTTTCGTTTGATTTTAAAATTTTCATGTGTACCCTGTCCGACCCAAAAATGTCCGCTAAAACGTTGTCGATAACAGTGCTTAGAAAAAAAAAATATTTTTTTGGGATTTGGGGAGTGTTTTGGTCAAAAAGTTACCCTTCCGCCATTTTTTTTAATGGTTTTTTCAGCATACATGCAAAAATGTTTTCGAAAAAACTGTTATCGCCAACGTTATTAGCGGATATTTTTGGGTCGGACAGGGTATACATGAACATTTTTAAATCAAACGAAAATTTGTTTAGTAGGTCATGAAAAAAACCTTAAAAATCAAAGTCGAAAAAAGTCAAGAAAAATGAAATTTCGCAGGCTCGAAATTTTTTTTTTTTGGTATGCGTAGTGAAACTTTCTTTTCCTGAGCCCGAAACCTATCGAAATATCGATGGCGCGATATCGGTTAACTTTCGTCTATACAAATCGACCCACCCTAATACATATACTAGTATTTTCAGACCTCCTACAAAATTTACTAGGCTCTCAAGACGATAAATCCGGTTTCGAGGTATGTGTACACATTGGTTCAGGTAGTAATAAAATAACAGATCGAAATAATACCGTACTTTTCGAGGTCTGATATTGCTGAGCTAAAACTCTACTCCCTTAACTCTTTAGTCATTAAAAATCCGAATACAGGCGGTCGGAAAATACTACAGTAGGTAGGCGCATTAATTTAACGAGAGCACACAACTGCGGAAAAATAGATAGCGACGTGAATTTTTAAAATGTTTTTTATAAAAGTATATGCCACTATCTAATAAAAAACATTGAAGAACAAATTTCAAATTTTGTTCAAAACCTAGGAAAATTTAACAAAGTTTCATCAAAATTCCACACTTGTTAGTCCTAATTTTTATAAAAAACTAGAGGGACCGGCAGACTTTGTCCTGCCCAGATATTTACCTGAATGGATCTAGAAATATTGGCTTTTCCTATCTCTATCACTATCCCTATCCCCATTCCTATCCCTATCCCTATAGATGTAACTATTTTCCACACACACAATTCCACTTCACCATCGATCGATCCATTATTGAAATTTTCTAACAAAAAAACTAAATTATAAAAATTCGCAATTTTTTTTTCAGGAATTTTTCGGAAATTTTATTGGGTATTCTCCTATTCTGGTCAGAGAACAATCTAAATTAGTGGCAATCATCCAAATCGGTGCAGGCGTTCTTGAGTTATAAGCGTTGGAACTAACCTCACTTTCTTTTATATATATAGATATATAAGATATATAAGATTTGGATATGCAGTTTTATGACCTATTAAATTTTAGTATTTATAATAAAGTGTCAGGGTGAAGTTGGAAAAAATTATTGCCAATTATGGGCATTTATTGATAAATTTATGGTCTCAGTTTTGTTATGCGAAAGGTTCAAAATTTATAAAATTTCAACATTTTCTCTATTGCTCAGCATTATAAAATTCTTAGGTCAACATTAAAGACTTTTTTTTAAATATTAAACGCAGCCTTTTAGCATCTTTGTTAACACAATGCCATCTGCCTTTGTGTAATAAACTTCAACAAATAAAGATAGATTTAGCGCTTGTAGTGAATTTCGCAAAAGACAACGGGATCACAAATCGGTCTCCACTTCATCGTTCCATCGAAGTGGTGGTCTCCCTCTTCCTATATGAATACCTTCTGGGGCGGAACATCTTCATTCATTCGCACAACATGGCCTAGTCAATTAAGACGTTGGGTTTTAATTCGTGAAACTATACCGGTGTCTGCATATAGCTCATACAGCTCATCATAAATTCTTCTTCGGTACTCGCCGTCGCCAACGCGGAAGGGTCCGTAAATCTTTCGAAGAATCTTTCTCTCAAATCCCAGATCCGCCTCATCAGACGTTGCCAGTGTCCAAGCTTCTGCACCATAAAACAGGACGGGTACGATAAGTGACTTATTTATTTTCGGTCTTCGAGAGAAGACTCTACTTCTCAATTGCCAACTCAGTCAGAAGTAGCACTTGTTGGCGTGAGTGATTCTTCGTTGGATTTCTGACATTATTTTTGGTGTTAATGCTGTTTTCCAGATAAAAAACTCTAAAGAGGTTAAAAACGTATCCACGTAACCCTATCGGAGAAGTAATTAAAATATTGATATGCTTATTCATCACTTCTCTTTATACAAGAAGATTAAAACTCCCTTTATGAGTAATAATATTTTCTTGGGGACTTCTTTATTTTCCTCAGCAAAATGTGTCACGGCCTTAAGATTGACACATTAAAATTTAATGAACTACAAAACTGCATACCCCAAAAAATTCCAAAAATTCTGAAGATTTTGATAAAATTGCTTTAAATTATCGCAAATTTTGCGTACATTTTTAAAACAAGATTTATTGTGGCTCAAATTTCAGGTTTCGATTCAAAGTTTTTTTCATCCCCCCTTTTTCCCAAGTCCTGGCTACCCTACTGCAAAGTGATGTTTTCTCACTGACGTTTCTTAAATTAGAAACCCAATTAGATGTTATACTGAACCATGTTCACAATCTGGCAACACTTCCCTTCAAGCATGGACCTGACACATCCATATTAGCAATCCTTAAGAGAAATTATTGTCCAATTTATTGTGCCAAAAATGCTTTTGAATGCAAAGTGATGTTTTCTCACTGACGTTTCTTAAATTAGAAACCCAATTAGATGTTACACTGAACCATGTTCACAATCTGGCAACACTTCCCTTCAAGCATGGACCTGACACATCCATATTAGCAATCCTTAAGAGAAATTATTGTCCAATTTATTGTGCCAAAAATGCTTTGTAGTATTCAGGGTTTCCTATTTGGCCTTTAATTAATGCAAAAATGAACATACTCTTTCTGATGAACAGGCAAAAATCCAGGTATCGACTACAATCTAATATTTTATAATTAAATCCATATTAATAAATAATAAATACTGTATTATCTTTAAGTTTTTTTTTTTTTTTGACTAATACAGAACACAACAGTAAACAATTTGACGGGTTTTTACAGTTTTTTTGGCTTTTAATAATGGAGAATATTGTAGTAAATGTAATAAGTGAATATTATTTTTGTAAAAAGCATTTTAAACCTTAAAAAAACGGATTTGTTTCGAAAACGTGCAATAAAACCGCAGATTTTCCCCTTTATTTTAAGGAATAAAAAAAAAACACACTTTTACATACTTTTTAGTTATACCTTTGTAAACTTAAGAATTTTCTGCAAGATTTTTCTGGTGCAGTAAATGGCACGTCTCAACCAGGAAAATGAATATTTCTTAAAAAGCGCTTTGTAGTGGTTTCCACGAGATCGAATGCAACGAGGAGTGTGTGTGAACACTACCGCGAGTTGAAGAGGGAAGCGAGGCGGCTTTTCCGGGCGAAAAAAAGAGAGGCAGAAAAGCGTGAAATAATGCCCGAAAATTCTATCAAAAAATTCGGCGAATGACAGAAGGTTTTAAACCCGGGGCAAACTCCTGTAAGAATGAGAACGGCGACCTGGTGGCCGATGTTCAGAGAGCACTCAGAATATGGAGGGATCACTTCTCTGGCCTTTTAAAAGGAGAAACTGAGCAAGAAACCAGAGAAGATGCCGAACCTGAGCCCACAATCGAAGATGATGGAATTGACGTTCCACAACCCGACTATAATGAGGTGCGAATAGCAATATCCCGATTGAAAAACAATAAAGCAGCTGGCGCTGATGGTTTGCCTACTGAGCTATTCAAACACGGAGGCGAGGAGCTGGTAAGGCGCTTCCATCAGCTTCTATGCAGAATATGGTCGGATGAATGCATGCCTGAAGATTGGAATCTAAGTGTTCTCTACCCAATCCATAAGAAGGGCGATCCTGCAAACTGCGCCAACTGTCGCGGAATCAGCCTTTTGAATATCGCATATAAGGTCGTATCAAGCGTATTGTGCGAAGCCTGATGTGAACAGACTGATTGGACCTTATCAGTGTGGCTTCAGTCCTGGTAAATCTTCCATCGACCAGATTTTTACAATACGCCAAATCTTGGAAAACCCCCGTGAAAAAAGAATCGACACACATCATCTCTTTGTTGATTTTAAAGCCGCTTTCGATAGCACGAAAAGGAGCTGCCTATATGCCGCTATGTCTGAATTTGGTTTCCCCGCAAAACTTATACGGCTATGCAAAATGACCTTGAGCAACACCGCCAGCTCGGTCAGAATTTGGCAGTACCTCTCCGAGCCGTTCGAAACTAAACGAGGTTTCAGACAGGGTGACCCCCTATCGTGCGATTTCTTTAATTTAATGCTGCAGAAAATAATACAAGCTGCAGAACTTAACCGCGCTGGAACAATATTTTATAAAAGCGTGCAACTGTTGGCATATGCTGACGATATTGGCCTTAACAACCGCGCCGTAACTTCTGCTTACTCCAAATTAGAAAAAGAAGCGGAGAAAATGGGATTGGTGGTGAACGAGGGCAAAACGAAGTACCTTCTGTCAGTCACAGTCAGCGCATTCGCGCCTTGGCAACCAAGCCACTGTTGGCAGCAATAATTTCGAAATAGTAAAGCACTTCGTTTACCTGGGAACCAGCATGAACACCAACAATAATGTTAGCCTAGAAATCCGACAGAGAATTACTCTTGCAAACAAATGCTACTTCGGACTGAGTAGGCAATTGAAAAGTGAAGTCCTCTCTCGACGAACGAAAATTACACTCCACAAGTCACTCATCGCACCCGTCCTGCTATATGGTGCAGAAGCGTGGACACTAACAACATCTGGACCTCTACGCGTTGGCGACGGCGAGTACCGAAGAAGATTTAATGATGAGCTGTATGAACTTTACGCAGACGCCGACATAGTTCAGCGAATTAAAACACAGCGGCTTCGCTGCCTAGGCCACGTAGTGCGAATGAGCGAAGATGTTGTAGCCCAGAAGGTATTCTTATCGGCACCCGCCGGTGGAAGCAGAGGAAGAGGGAGACCACCACTCCGATGGAAGGACCAAGTGGAGACCGATTTGCGATCCCGCGGTGTTTCCAATTGGCGCCAGTTGGCGCAACGAAGAAACGACTGGCGAGCTATGTTGGACGGTCAAAATCGCCCACGCGGTTAGATGACCATTTGAAGAAGAAGAAGGAGTGGTTTCCTCAGAGATTTTGTAAAAATCTCATGTTAATGATAAGATATAATAAATTGCATTTTTGTAATTTTTTTTCAAACGTTCCATCTAACCACACTCGCATTAAAAAAAAATCAGAAAGACTTAAATTTAAGAGCTTTTTATAAGAAACTCATTAGTTAGAGACAAAAATTAAAACCAGATCCTTTATCTTGGATAAATTACGTTTCCAACAACGCCAAACACATTGACATCCGCGAGAACTATTTTTATCATTTTGGCTCGCTTATACAGCACTGTGGGCCGTCTCGACATTGAATATTTGCCCATACTGTTACTTGTGGAACTGTTTGACTTACTCTACCAATGCCAACAGTAACAGTTCTCTCTGTGTTACGCAATAGTTCCTTTCAGGCTTCCCGATTGTTCGCCTATACTACCTTCTCATTTTCATCGACAATCTGGGACAAAACAACTCCTATAACATAACCACTCGAATATTTGTCCAGAATAAACGTTGAACCTGGTACTGGTTACGCCAATATCGGGGCAGTGCATAGTGGTTCCTTCTTCCATTCAAACCTCATATTTTTCCTGGTAAGCTCATGAAGACTACTAGCTACGCTGGCGAAATTCGGTACAAATCGGCGATAAAAAGTGCACAGCCCAAGACAACTACGTAACTCATGCAAATTTCTTAGTTTTGGGATAATCCTTTACGGCTTCGATCTTTTCCTTAGCGGTGTAGATACCCTCCGCCGTTACCTTGTGACCCAAAGGACTTACTTCCTTCTTAAACAACGAACACTTTTTGCGACCTAATTTGAGACCAGCACCAGCTATCATTTGGAAAACTTCCTCCATGTTCTTTAGGTGTTCCCAGCACGATTATGTCATCCAGGTACACCAAGCATGTTTTCCAATGCAGTCCTTTTAATACCTGATCTATGAGTCTCTGAAAAGTAGCTTGGCAAAGCCCTTCTCCAACGCTGAAGGCTGTCTTTTCTTTATCTTTTTCGGTTCCTCCACTTGTCAGTAGTCGCTTTTCAAGCCCTGTGTGGAAAACAATTTCGTGGCAGATAGCAAGTCCAGAATATCGTGGATTCTTGGCAATGGATAGAGGTCTTTCTTAGTTACGTCGTTTAGCTTCCGGTAATTCACACAGAACCTCATTTTTCCATGCTTTTTCAATAGTACTACTGGTGAGCTCCATGGACTAGCTGATGGTTCGATCACGCCTGTATAATTTCCCATTTCCTGTTTTATTGCTCCTACCGCTTGGCGTTTGCCCATTCGAGGACTACGATGAGTTTGGCAGATTGGTCTTGCATCACCAGTATCAATTTGATGCGGAACCATCCCTGGCAAATATGCTTAAGTACTTTAGTAGATGTTGTTTTGACTTGTTCTGATTATCCTTTTCGAGCCCTTCCGTCCACGCCGGGATATCATTTAAATTATCGATCTTGCTGCTAGAAATATTTTCCTGAAGCTGTTCACAATTGATAACTACGTCGACCTCTTGGCATTCTTCTTTTGGAAAGTTTAATCGGCGATTGGAGTACTGTTACTGGTACACGTCCATCTTTTTTCTTCATATCTGGGGGTTTTCCTACTAATATATTTGCCCTTCATTGGTTTGCTGGCTCGGTAGCCCACAAAATGTTTGTCCCATAATCTCCATCAATCTTTTTCCAATTGATTGCTTTCGACTTCGCTGGAATTTGTTAGTTCTCCTCCATGAATACTCGCTGACTAACGTATTTGCTTTCGTAACCAAAATTTAGTGGCACATCCATATTTTGGTAATTCAATTATGATTTCGTCAACAATATCTGCCACTATGAAATTGTGTAGAACGGCCACGTTCCCAATAGCGATTTGACGCGTTATTTCGCCTAGCACATGTGTGTCCTCGCTACTAGCTGTAAGCAACTTTGCTACATGCAATCGTCTCACCTCCTTGTTGACTAAATCAGATCGAATGATTGAATGAGATGAACCCGTATCCACAGTCAGTAAACGCTCCTTCCCGTCCACATATCCTCCAACAGTAAGATTATTAGCTTTCCTTCCGATTTGTGAAACAGAGATTAGGGGGCATTCAATTGCGGGAGCCAGTTCACGCCCCTTTCGGCTGGCTCGATTTAGTTTGACGATTGACTTGGTTGGGAGATTTGCTCATCTCCTTCAGCTTTACGTTTCCGACCACCTGAATTGTTGGGGCTACTGGAGCCAGTGCCGCAATAGCGTGCTATGTGACCTGGTTTTCCGCACTTGGAGCATTCGATGGCACCATCACTTGTCTTCTGAACTCCGTTCAACGCTTCCAAAATTTTGTCTACCCAAGCCGGAGTCTCGACTTCTACGCGATGAGCCTTTTATACAGGTTTACTCAAAAGTGAGACTGTTTCTTGTGTCAAAGCATGTGGTACCATTTCAGAGAATGTCCTTTGGGGTTTGTATATGTGGCCCGCTTTGTCTCCACATCACGTATTCCATTTATGAAATGCTAAATTTTTACCATCTTAATTTATAGCATACTATCAACCCGGACCTTGTTTCACACAGGTTGATAATGTTTAAAACAACTTTATAATTAACATTACATATATACATACATACATACTTCCGAAGTGAAGTAACGCTACCGAGCTCTTTCGCGAATTCATTAAAAGAATGGCTCACCACAGCTGCCGCTTAAAGCACGCTGACTTATTCGGTTGGCAGCGAACACAACACAAACAGATTTTTTTGGAAAAAGTGCTGCTTTTGTTTAAACAATTTTGGTTAAATTAGGAAGAAATCAACTATTTTTTTGATGCAGAATGAAAGTAAATAATACAAAGTTTAACTTCAAGGAAGATTCATTCTAATCGGTTTATTAGGTTATGATGTATGGCTGTGTAAACCAAAAATTTATGTTTTTTTACCACATTTTGTCCGATTGCCCCGCCCCCTTTATATATTCCTTCATATTATATAAAAAAAAGTCCATCTCACACAGCTAAGCTTTAAAATGCAAAAAACCGCATTCAAATCGGAGCATTCTGTGCGAAGCCAATTCCGTACATAGCTTTTTAGCGACTTTATTTTATAAGTAGTATAGATGCTGACGATATTGATATCATTGGCCTTACCAACCGCGCCGTAACTTCTGTTTACTCCAAATTAGAAAAAGAAGCGGAGAAAATGGGATTGGTGGTGAACGAGGGCAAAACGAAGTACCTTTTGTCATCATGCAAAGAGTCAGCGCATTCGCAGTTTGGCAACCAAGCCACTGTTGGCAGCAATAATAACGAAATAGTAAAGGACTTCGTTTACCTGGGAACCAGCATTAACACCAACAATAATGTTAGCCTAGAAATCCGACGAAGAATTGCTCTTGCAAACAAATGCTACTTCGGACTGAGTAGGCAACTGAACAGTAATGTCCTCTCTCGACGAACGAAAATAACACTCTACAAGTCACTCAACGCACCCCTCCTGCTATATGGTGCAGAAGCGGGGACACTAACAACATCTGATGAGGCGTCTCTGGGAGTATTCGAGAGAAAAGTTCTTCGAAAGATTTGTGGACCTCTACGCGTTGGCGACGGCGAGTACCGAAGAAGATTTAATGATTAGCTGTATGAACTTTTCGCAGACGCCGACATAGTTCAGCGAATTAAAACACGGCGGCTTCGCTGGCTAGGCCACGTAGTGCGAATGAGCGAAGATGCTCCAGCCCAGAAGGTATTCTTATCGGCATCCGCCGGTGGAAGCAGAGGAAGAGGGAGACCACCACTCCGATGGAAGGACCAAGTGGAGACCGATTTACGATCCCGCGGTGTTTCCAATTGGCACCAGTTGGCGCAACGTAGAAACGACTGTGGAGCTATGTTGGACGGTCAAAATCGCCCAGGCGGTTAAATGACCATTTAAAAAAGAAGAAGAATTTAAAGCTTCATAATCATTCCGTTCGCCATCGGGAATAGTCTGTAAGATTTCGGCTGCAGGTCTCTTCAATGCCACGAACAGTGCAACAACTTTGTCTTCAGTGCCCCAATTATTCACCGCTGCCTTCTTCTCAAACTGTAGCTTAAATACCTGAAAAGGAACCGAACCATCAAATGAGGGGGATTTTACCTTGAGGTTATTCGCTGAAGCAGATGGACGGTTCGCGCAACGAAGAAACGACTGGCGAGCTATGTTGGACGGTCAAAATCGCCCAGGCGGTTAGATGACCATTTAAAGAAGATGGACGGTTCAGTTGCAACTCTGGATACCTTCCAAAGCAGCTACTTCGACCTGAATTGTGTCCTGCCGTTTCCTGCCTCCTGTTGTTCCAACTGCGAAGTGATATATGCCTTCTGTTCTTCCTTTTCAGATCTCATATATGCCTTCTGTTCGTCTAAATGAGCTGTTATCTGGGATGTCATGTGTGTCTTCTGTTCCTCCAGCTGTGAGGCCATGCGTGTATTCTGTTCTTTAAACAGTGTTGAAATGTTTTCCGTCATCTGGGTCAATACAGCCAATAAAAAAATAGTGTCCAGGCTTGCCAATGGATTCGTGGGCTTCTTATATTCCATTTTGTCGATACTTCCTCCACAAGATGGAAAACATGATCGCCAATGTTAATTCCTTTCGCTTCCGTAGCATCGCGTAATCGTGACTGTAGCTCCGATTTATTGCTTATAGTGTTTAATACGAGTTATTCCCACTCATTTTTGACGTGCAACTCGATGGTTGATCTACGGATATGGTGCCTCTCACCTCTCATTACCCATCTTCTCCTTCTTTACGAAAGGATGGGTGACATGACCTTGAAGGTTGCACTGGTCATACCAAATCGCTACCACGACAGTCGGGCAGAACCGCAAGGGAGTATTACCGAAGCGTACCTGGTTTATATCTGGCCAAAAACTTTTGCTTTCGACAACACTCCCCAAAACCTTAAGGGAGTATTTTTGTCGTTACAAACAACAACATCTCCTTGTTATCCTTGCAATCAATATTTAATATTTAGCAACACCAATTGTGACGAATTCGATGAGCCTTCGATTATTTCTTCCTCGGTTCGATCACTATAAAGTAAAATACTGAAATAAATAGCAAGTTTTATTTACTATAGTAATAACAACAATACAAATTCACGAGGTAGATAACTCCACAGGAAGTTCACTGTACAAAACTTGAAAATAAACTGATCACCCTTCCTTGCTTGGTTTCTGCCTTTTACAGGGTGCTACCTTACGATCTTAGAAGTTTCAAGGTTGTTCCCTCTTCATGTTCTCGCAGGTTCCCTGTTATCGACATCTCCTTTTTGCCGGGTATTCTTAAACACTCATGATTGCAAGCATAAGTGTAACAGAGATAACGTCTGTCGTTTAAACTAGTGGCGGGAGTTTTATTAAGCTAGGGATGGTACATACTGAGAACATTTGCCACAATGCTGTTTACAATCGAACTGATTATTTCTTCTCTTAATACATTATTTATATGTTTTAATTTCTTGTGGTACTTAGCTGTTGAGTTTTTCTCTCTAGTTGAGCTGTTTTAGAGCCCGACACTTAACAAACGACTGCCTCAAGTCGTCAATATGTCAAAAAAGTCGCGCGTAAACTAGGCAGATAACCGATTTTCTGTTATTCCTTTTCAATTTATTTTTTGAGGAAACCTGGTTTTGGCATTGTGCCATTTTTAGCGTAAGAAAACAAAAATTTACACAAAACAAAATTGACGGAAAATCGTTTCAAAATACTTTTTTTTTTAATTACCTACCTATAGCAATATTAATAACAATTTAATATTTTTTATGCGTTCCAGATCCACATACCGTAATTGATGCCCTTGATATTCCTGTTAACGCAGTAGCAACAGCGTTAAAAGACTTCTTTTCAAAACGCCTGCCCCCATTATTTAGTAAGGACATCATTAAAGAACTCGAGGATATCGCAGGTATAGGAATCTTAGAAAATATTTCTTTTCAAATTAATTCATAAAAATAAAAAATCTGTTTCAGGTTCACGCGGTATTGGTTCATCTAAAGCTAGTGTGGAAGTCAAAACAGATAGAAGCTGTCGGTTAATATTATTAAAAACCTTATTGCAAAAGCTATCGCCCATACATTTTTTGATCCTAAAGTACATATTTGAACACTTTGTTCAGTAAGTCAACAAAAGTAAATACATGCAATTTGTTAAATATTTTGGCAATTATCTTATTATAGTGTTTCCGAGAATTCCAAGTTGAACAGCATGGATAGTAAAAACTTAGCAATCTGTTGGTGGCCAACTTTGATTCCAATTGATTTTACTGACATGAGCCATTTTGAACAATTGCGGCCATATCTGGAAGACATCGTGCAGACCATGATTGATCAATTTCCATATTTGTTTTGTGGAAAAGATGCGTTTGTTATGGTTTAAATACTTATGCATTACAATACTTTTAATAGCTTGATTTTAGGTGTTATTAAGTGGAACAATATAAACAAAAAATTTACTGTATAAGAATATTCAAATATGCGTCTAAAGTAATAACTTATATTATGTGTTAAATTATGTTTAGGCTATAAATGTTTTAAATGTCTTGTGTGTATGTTTAACGAGATGTGTAGTGATATCTTTGTCATGTGTATGTATGTATGCTTATGTATATCTATGTATATTTTTAAATTTGAGCGTATTATTAGTGTAGATATTGTTCTTATAAATTGAGCTAAGAAAGCTATGTATTAGGGGAACAATATTATCAACGATGAAACAATTAATTGGAAGAAATGGAATGAATTCATAAATTTTCAAATATGAAAAAGGAAGAAATGACGGTAATGGGAAAATTTGTATAAATGTGTGTCTATTTCATGATATATATTATAAAATAACATACTCATAATCAGCGCGATTTGATGTAATTATATTTTTTAAAATTATGATATTTACGGGGATCTCTATGGATACCCCTTATAATCCAAAAGCACAAATATAAAAATTAAACAATTTTAGATAATAAGCAGTTTAATTCTTACAAGCTTAATCTTGATCCATTATTTTTTTTTCAATATGGTGAAAGGTGGGCGTTTTGGTAATTTTTCACCTCCAAAAATATTTTCGATTTTCAACAAGACCAACATAAGTAAATAACCATCGTTGAAGGCGAGGGGTTGTTAGGCGCAATATATAGCTCCTCCAATCCAATTGTCAACCTCGCCTACGCGAGGTGAACCCTGTTAGAAATATGTACGATTATATCCCCCTGGTTAGGGGGTTAGAATATGCCCGACGACTGTCACTTTCGTCAACACTCCCCAAAATCTTTTATAGCTAAAAACAACAACAACAAATATATATATATACGTACAAATATTTAGCAGGCGAGGCTTTGGCGACCCCAAGTTGCTTACGGAAGTAGGGGGTGGAGGGTTGGGATGACCAGGAAGTCATATCACATCGTTCAAACGACAATCGGGCTGACAAAGGATTTTCATTTTGGCAACACTCCCAAAAACCTTCGACGGGTGTTTTTGTCGCTACAAGGAACCTTTAAATCAATTTCTTAAATTGCTCCATTGGGAATTTGAAGTCTGACAATAAAAAGAAAGTTTCGTGGAAACTAACAAGCAAACACAGTAAACTTAAAGTAAAATTTTTAAAAGGCTTAAGCTTTGGTTTGCTCGAAAGCGGTGCCGCAATATAGCGCTCGTAACATTGCGGCGGAATACCTTGTCAGAAATGGTGCAATGTAAAAACAATCAGATGGAAAAGTAATATGACAGACGATTTCCACGGTTGCAACGTTGGGACAGAAAATTCAAATTTTTTTTTGTTTTAATTTTTAAAGTATTACGGAAGTTTGAAATTTATATATAGTATTCTTCAAAAAACTTCCCCTCGTCAGTTAAATAAAGAGAAAAACAGCGATGAGTGATTAACAGGGATAGGATTTAATAAAAATTGCCTTTTTTTCTGGTAACAGGTATGGTGATTTGATTGAAAATGACCACGAATTAGCTTCACCTGATGTCAGCTATACATATTTAATTTTGCCTTTTTTTGCCTTTTTCAAAATAAATGAATTTTTTCCTTTTTGAATAATTATTTTCTCTTTCAAATTTTTAAAAGTAATAGGTAATTTTAAATTACATCGCGTTTGATTAGGTGCTCACTTCAAAGCTGTTTAGTTCAAAATAATTTTTCAGACTGTTTGCTTGATTTTATTTAACTACTATCATAAAATATGTTGGTGTTGATAAAATATTAAATGACGAGGAGAGTGTCCTAATCCCTGATAATAACAAAACTTTTAATATTTCATATTTTAATTGGGCACCACTTGTATCAACGCAGGTCGAGCGCTCTTTTAGTACATTTAAAGAATTTCTTCGCTATAATCGAATCAAAGTGCTACCCCAAAATGTTGAGATGATCCTGTGGTACAATGCTACCACAACTACAGAGAGTGAAGCTTTTGTGTGAAAAGATTCATTGGAAACAAGGTTGAAACTAAAAGTACAATGAAACTAGTCTATCATTTGTTTTTTACGGGTTTCGTATAAGTTAAAAAATAAGTGCCTTTATGGAAACCGGAATGACTCGGGTTTTTATATCCGACCAAGGGCTGTTATTTCGACACTACCCTGTCTAACTTGTCACCTTTCCCCTTAACATTGTCATCCTCCGAACAGGTCCTTGCAGCAGGGCTGCTCAAAAGTCTCCTTCTCCGGGCAGGTGTTGAATCCAACCCGGGACCAAGAGAATGGATCTGCTGCGTTTGCTGGAAGAAGATTAACGTCAAACGTTCACACTCCGTCCAATGTAATACTTTCAAGAGATGGTTGCTCAAAACTAGCTGCTCCGGGCTAAATCGCTCCACACATAGGCCCCCTAGTTTCTACAAAACCTTTGTGGCCCCTTGCTGTTCACGCCCTAGGGCATCCCGTGGCCAACGCCGATCCAGTGTCACACCGCCACATATACTGCCCAGCAAGTAGTGTGTAACTCCCGCTGCCGCTCACGCCCACCGGTGCCAACACCTCACACAGCTGTTCACAGCTACTTCCTACGTAGCACTTCTCTTTTAGGTGTGCGCAATGTTGAGCGACAGCCCACCCCCCTCCCCCTTACAACTTCCCCTTCTTGCAGCACTAGCACAAATGTAAGTCAAAACCACCAGCTCCTGGTCCCTTACACCATGTGCACTGTTTGTCGGTTGAGACTATATACACCTGCGACATTAGTCTAATGCAATTCCTGCCTTGGCCTATGTCACCTGCTTATATGTTCTTAACTTGGTAACAGGAACTTATGGACTGATACGTACGTTGCGCCATGTTGTCGAGCTACGTAACCTACAACGTCGACCGATTCCAGATGTCCGGATCCCTCGTCTTCTAGATTGCGACGTAGTGTGCGACCCAGCCTGCTTCCACCGAGGCATACGGACCAGTCCTTGACTCCCAGTGTGATTATTGCTCCCCCTTCGCACTTTCGTGTCCTCCAGTTGAACTGCAACGGCTTAACCGGCAAGGTTGGTGAGATAGTGAATTTCATGAAGCAGCAAAATATGTATCAAGATTGGTGCTATTCAAGAAACAAAGCTAGGCGCCCGATCGGACCTGTGATGGCTACAACATCGATTTGAGCCTGATGTCGACCCGAGGGACAACACCTTAGAACGTCAAGGTATGGTTGTCCGGTCAAACGATGTCGATCTTGAAATAATTAACATTTATATACCTCCTGCCACCTGCTGTCCGAGGGATTACCACCCTGACATCAGTGCGTTACTCAGAGGCGATAATCCCGTAATCCTTGGAGACCAAAACGCACACCACGACCTGTGGAACTCAAGCCTACATGGTAGGGGACAGGAATTAGCTGAACAAATAGACAATCCGACGTTTTGCATTGTGAACGGGGATGCCCCCACTAGAGTCGGGGTAAATTGTTCTAGTTCGCCAGACCTTACTATCGTCAGCGGTGGTCTCATAAACTGCGTTGACTGGCGACCAATGCTAACTCTTGCATCAGATCATCCACCGATAGTCCTCTCAATCGATCACCCCAACGACTTTGTCACTTCTGAGAATCCCACTTACACTAATTTCAGCAAAACTTCACTGAGAGCACCTTTGCTGGTCTTCCCAGCGGCCCTGGCAAATGAACTTGACCATGTGCGACGCTTGGACCCTACGGATCCCCAAATTCAAGATCTCAATGCGGAAATCAGACGACTGGTTGATCAACACAAACAATGGGAGGAGCACCTAAGGTCCTGCAACCTCTCTGCTGGTGTTGGCAAATTATGGTCCACTGTTAAATCCTTGTCAAATCCGACCAAACCTAACGACAAAATATCTATGACCTTTGGTGATAAGGTACAGTCGAAGCCGAAGAGATGCGCGAGCGCTTTTTGCCGGCAATTTGTACTGCATCATCCGGTCGACGAGGAAATTAGACGAGCCATCTGGGAAACGAAAAAATAGCCAAGCGCCCATTGCTATCCCCACCACAGAGGTTCGGGAGGCCATACGGTGGTCCAAAAGCTCCAAATCGATAGGCCCAGACGGTATATCCATGCTGATACTAAAACATCTCGGAGAGGAGGGAGTAAGGGACCTAACAACTGTCTTCAATCTGTCTATGACCACCTTTGTCATTCCAGGAAAATGGAAACAGGCAAAGGTGGTGGCACTACTAAAGCCCGGCAAGCCGGCCAACGAGGGGGAGTCTTATCGACCGATATCACTCCTCTCGCTAATAGTGAAGACCTTGGAGACGGTTTTGCGAACATCAGCATGGATTCCGTAAAATGCATTGCACTACCACCTAAACGCCATCACCACTCAGATAGGTGTCGGTCTCAACCAACATCGTCCAAATGACAGGACCGGGCTAGTTGCGCTTGACCTGTCGAAAGCCTTCGACACGGTCAATCTGTGAGGACCAAAACCAACGGTTTTAGAGTCCCACACATGAACACAATCTTCCTTAGTTTTTATATGAATATTTTGAAATCATGAGTTTCTAAATTTTTTTGGAACACCCTATTGTACATAGTTACATGCTTATTTATATATATTTGAATATTTCTTATATTATACTTATGGATTTTTGCTGGCTCGAGGTCAATTTTCGTTGTTAGTAGAAAAACAAGATTTCCTTTTTCTTTTCCAATATATTTCGGTTACTCCACGGTAACCATCTTCAGGGTAACTACATGTTTATAAAGGTGGGAATAAAGAATTTATATTACAAACATAAACAAATTATCACAATTATAGCATATACATTCATTTTGTCACACGTCCTAATGCTGCGACGCGGAGCTTCATACTGTCGGTTTGTTCTTGAGTAAATGTCGATACAGGTGAGCAGCGTTATCAGTGTCCGTTTCGTAGTTCAGTCTTATGTTTGGCGGAGTGTTTATTATATGTAACATTTCTAGTGTGAATCGTTTATTGTAGTGTTGTTTTTGTTGTAATATAGATGCTTTTTCGAAGTTAGGATAGAGGACACTGCTCGCACAGTGGGCCATGAGTGCTGTTTTTTGGGTAGTAAAGTGATTGCATTGTTTTACATCGCATTTGTGTTGTGCTATTCGGGTTTTTAATTTTGACTTTGTCGTATATACTTTGGCAAGACTCATGTTTATTGCCTTTGAACGGAATTTTGTAGATGACGTGGCTTTTTTCCATTGTAGGTATATTTTCTTTTGTCTTATTGAACATGGTTTTTAGGGTATTCGCTGGTTTGTGTGCAATTTTTGTTTCTTCCTTATTGTAGCAGTCCTACTTGGTTAAGCGTTCAGACAAATGAGGTACATCCGTGAGTAATTTAAAAACTTTGGAGTCTCCAATGTTTGTTGTTTTTTATCTGTAGATTTGGATCTTCTTATTAATGTTTTAATGATTTTCTCGGGGAAATCATTCTTTTTTAATAATAATATTATTTCTTGCTCGATTTCTTTGTTCCGATTTTGGAGCTTTCCCCACCAACTTTAATGTCCTCTGGGAATTCAGTCTATGTGTTGTTTACAAAAGAATCTTCGTGGTTGTTGTTGTATAATATACTGTTTCTCTTGCTTCTAAGTCTCTCATGTTTCGACTCTTGCCTCTTTTTAACTATTGTTGTTAGTTTATTTGCTAAGTTTTCCTCACTTTCTTTAAATTCCTTAAACTCCTCATCTGTTTTCTTAGTTTTGTTGTTATACTCTCCAATTGTATATTTTGCCCCTTCAGTATGTTGTGTTTATGTTTGATAAGAAGATTTAATATTTTTGTATGGTATTGTTATTTACAACAACAAACAAAGAAAGTGCAATAGACCGCGCATTATTAGATACAGTGGAACAGACGCAGAAATTTCTGAGGAAAGATGAAAACATAGGAATTTTAACATCGGACAAAGGAAACAAAACTGTAGCAATGGAGATACAGGACTATACCAGTAAAATGGGTGATATTTTAAATGACTTGACTACTTATAGAATTCACAGACACGATCCTACATCAAGATTACAGAACATAAACAACATTCTAGTCGACAAACTTTTTAAATTGGGATGCATCTCGAAAGCCGAAAAGAAAAACTTACCACCACTACTGCGCTAGCACCTAGGATCTGTGGACTCCCTAAAACACATAGGGTAGGAACTCCACTCAGGCCTATATGTTCAGCGATTGGTTCTCCATCATATGGTTTATGTAAATACATAATAAATATATTGAAAAATATAACGACTAAATCCGAATACAATATAAGCAATACATTAGGTTTTAAAGATCGGACTAACAATACATTTATATGTGAGGTTGAAAACCTTATCTCGTTTGATGTAGTTTCACTATTTCCAAGCATACCAACACGCTTGGCACTTGACATTATACAGGAAAAATGGACTACATATAATCAAGAAACACACTAATATACCAAAACAACTATTTACGGAAATACTGAAATTTTGCATTGAAGACAGTAGATATTTTCAATTTATTGACAAGGTATATGTACAATACATACAAGGAATGCCTATGGGATCTCCTGCATCTCCAGTTATTGCTGACATTATGATGGAGGAACTTCTTAACAAAACCATAGAGAAACTAAGACACAAGCCGAGAGTGCTCACTAAATATGTTGATGATATATTTGCAATAATTAAAGGAAATGAGGAACAAAATACTCTAGATGCACTCAATTCATTTAACAGACAGATAAAGTTCACTGTAGAACTGGAAGAAGACGGAAAGCTACCTTATCTAGATTCAATTATAATACGACGGGGAAATCAACTAAAACTTAAGTGGTATAAGAAACCAACGGCATCCGGACGAATCATCAACTTTCATTCGAAACACCCAAAGACGATGATAATAAATACAGCAATGGGCTGTATACGACGTATGACACAGATATCTGAGGAAATGTACCACAAATAAATCGAGGAAGAAATAATATTATTATTAAAAAAGAATGATTTCCCCGAGAAAATCATTAAAACATTAATAAGAAGATCCAAATCTACAGATAAAAAACAACAAACATCGGAGACTCCAAAGTTTTTCAAATCACTCACGTATGTACCTCATTTGTCTGAACGCTTTTCCAAGTCGAACTGCTACAAAAAGGAAGAAACAAAAATTGCACACAAACCAGCGAATACCCTAAAAACCATGTTCAATAAGGCAAAAGCAAAGATACCTACAATGAAAAAAAGCCACGTCATCTACAAAATTCCGTGCAAAGGCAATAAGCATGAGTCTTGCAAAAGTATATACGTAGGAACGACAAAATCAAAATTAAAAACCCGAATATTACAACACAAATGCGATGTAAAACAATGCAATCACTTTACTACCAAAAAAACAGCACTCATGGCCCACTGTGCGAGCAGTGGCCACTCTCCTAACTTCGAAAAAGCATCTATATTACAACAAGAACAACACTACAATAAACGATTCACACTAGAAATGTTACACATAATAAACACTCCGCCATACGTAAGACTGCACTACAAAACGGACACTGATAACGTTGCTCACCTGTATCGACATTTACTCAAGAACAAACCGCCAGCATGAAGCTCCGCGTAGCAGCATTAGGACGTGTAACAGAATGTATGTATCTGCTATAATTGTCATAATTTGTTTATGTTTGTAATGTAAATTGTTACTTCCCACCTTTATTAACATGTAGTTACCCTGAAGATGGTTACCGTGGAGTAACCGAAATATATTGGAAAAGAAAAAGGAAATCTTGTTTTTCTACTAACAATAAAAATTGACCTCGAGCCAGCAAAAAAGCCATAAGTACAACAAAAAAAGGTCGCTAAAACTTTCAATTTATTATATTATACCAAATTGAATCCCGTTGTATAAATTAGTATAAATACACATATTTTTCTGGATGCTCTAATATAAATTTTTCTCCGAACCCCCTAATAATTTTTAATAACCAGGCAAAAAAACGTAAGCCGCTAACCAAGCGACAATTCTATGTAGTTTGCAATAAACAAATATTGCACAAAGTAACCGGCATTCCAGCAAGCAAAAGGGTCAGCCAACTCAAGCATTGGTGCTTTATTTACATTCACGCTCACGCCTGCATATTTGGGCAACCCAATGCAAGCGAACATAGCATAAAGAAGGGAAGGAAAAAGCATTGTTAGCACACGATCGGAATGCAGCAAATTTAGCAGCATCACACATAGTGAGGAATATATGGCCAGCTGATCTAAGCAGCGCTAGCACCTATATGCGCGAGCATATGATAGAAAGCGAAAGGGGGCATTCCAGGTGGAAAGGGCGCACACATAAAAAGTTGTGGATTTATTAATATAAAGTAAATCATATTGTATATATATATCGAGCTACGGGAAATAATGTAGTAAGCTAGGATTTTTTATTGTAAAATAACTGTCCGCCTGCGCGCGAACAAGTATAAAATGGCGACAATTTCTCCTGCTGACGCATTGCTCAGCGGTGAAAGAAGTTCCTGGGATTTCCTAACTCACGAAATTTACATTTTTTATATGCAGTAGGGGGTTTTCTAACTCTACTGTTGGGAAGGCTAGTGGTGGTTTCCTACCTACGCAACTTTTAGAAGATTTATACAAAGTGGGGGTTTTTCTAACTCCGCTGTCGGGAAGGTTAGTGGTGGTTTGCTACCTCCGCGACCTTTAGTAGAGCAGGGTATTATTAAGGTATACGCGGTGGGTTTTCCGAGCCTCGCCGTATCAGAAGTAGTTTTGAATAAAGTAACACTGAATTACCTAAACGAACATCTCTATCTCTATGGCGCGATATACAACAGGTATATCATCATAAACCTCCTAAGAGATTTTTGCGCCAAGCTTCTCTTCCAATTTGTGGTGTGCCGATTTGAATTTTCCCTAAACGAACATAGATTTGGATAAAACTTATTAAACAGGGGTTTCCTCTTTAAAAGAAGCCGGTAGGAGATTTTCTTTACTCCACAGGAATCCTGGACGGACTGAGCTTAACCCCGGCTTGAAAGGAAAAGTCCGTCACAAATCATGCGCAACTCATTAACGACCTGGAGGTTTCAACTCTTCCCCCTGTCTAAAGCGTTGGACCGCCAACTATCTGAGTGGCCGGCAGTCATCGGTTGAATTTAGAGGCGAAATATTAAAACCACGTATAATTAAACAACGGGTGCCACAGGGTGGTGTCCTATCCCCACTTTTGTTTAATTACTACATATCGAGGCTCCCTTCCCCACCAGAGGGTGTCTCGATCGTCTCCTACGCCGATGACTGCTCGAGAGTTAACTCATTCCTCCCATCCCTGTCCGGTTTTTTCGCTTGACGAAATATGACACTGTCACCGACCAAGTCCTCGGTCACCTTATTTACGACGTGGACAGGGCAGGTGAACATAGAATTCGACGTCTATGTCCATGGCATTAAGCTTCCGACGGTCACACACCCCAAAATCTTAGGGGTCACGTTTGATAACATGTTCAACTACGGTGCTCATGTAGCCGCGATTGCCACCAAAGTACAAAGCCGTAACAAAATCCTCAAGTCACCAGCTGGCAGTACTTATGGGAAAGATATACAAGGTGGCGCAAAAGTAAGCTTCCGATGTTCAGCATATCGGTTGTGGCACGTGCTGTGTGTGCTGTTGCACCATCTTGTTGGAACCACATGTTTTCCAATCCCAATTCATCAAGTTGCGGCAAAAAGAACTCGTTGATCATTGCTCTGTAGCGCTCACCATTCACAGTAACCGTTTGGCCCCGACCGATTATTGGTCAAATAAATAGTCAGCAATATTCCGCGTTCTGGAGCAGTGTAGCGTAACATTGTTTATTAACATGTATTTCGCATGTGTTTACTACACAAATGTCAAAACAGAACTGACTTTAGGGGCCAATCGCAAAATTTATAGCATTTTCTGATAGGAGGATTACTTTTGCGCCACTTTGTAGAGACATTACTGGCAATGTACAAGGCAATTGGCCAGCCGGTTCTGAGCTACGCGAGAGCATCACCTCCACAGTGAGGCTAAAAGCTCGGTGTGAAAGCATAGCGAGATGTTGACCAGGCAATTCATGTTCAACTGCCATAAACCGCAGCATCCAAACAGGAACCTGCTCAACGAAAATCCGCCTCCCAGGAGAATAAGGAGTCACCTCCGTAAGCACTGTGGCGAGATCCGGCATCCCATCTTTTCGCCGTTTGATCCAAAGGTTCATCGGCGGGCCCTCAATCTCATCCACACGCAGTCGGTAAACTCCTTTGTCAGCTCTCGTCCGGCGAATGCAGTCCTACAGGCACAAGCTCCACCTGTTGCCGATGAGGAACACGAACTCATTCCCACAACAGCCGGTTCTATCGCACCGGAATGACCCGGGTTTTTTCACCCGGCCAAGGGCTGTTATTTCAGTGTAACCCTGTCCAATCTGGGGCAGGGCGAAGCACTGTTAACAACAACAACAACAACAACAGGAACACGAACTGCCTAGGGAGACAAGAGTCATGCTGGCCCAACTTCGTTCTGGATAATGTAACACACTAAGCTCTTACCTATCCAGACTGAACGTTGACATGCCAAATGTCTGCCCGGCATGCGGCGTGTCTCCCCATGATACTAATCGTCTGTTCATCTGCTCAACCGAGCCTACTTTTCTAACAGCAATTTCACTCTGGTCCACCCCTGTTGAAGCCGCGAGATTTCTGGGACTTCCCTTAGAAGAGCTTGATGACAGTGTTGGATGAGAGGTGATACTTTAGGCATCTTAAGTAGTCGCAAACATATAGCAAAGATATAAAATGGTGACCTTTTTTCACCGTTGACAGTCATATGATTTAACAATGGAGCGTCTCTGTTCTTGTAGGGAAGTTGCTGAACAAAAACGTTATTAATCACCAGGGGTAGGATTTTTAGGACCTAAAAAACTGTAAAAAAGCGAAAACAAAGTGAGGAAATAGGCAGGAAAAGGCAACTAAAAATATAAGAAAAGGCAATTAAAAGGCTAAAAAAAAATAATAACTTTAAAATTTTATTTATATGTGGTTGTTGGGTTAGCGACTACTTAAGATGCCTAAAGTATCACCTCTCATCCAACACTGTCATCAAGCTCTTCTAAGGGAGTCCCAGAAATCTCGCGCCTTCAACAGGGGTGGACCAGAGTGAAATTGCTGTTAGAAGAGTAGGCTCGGTTGAGCAGATGAACAGACGATTAGTATCATGGGGAGACACGCCGCATGCCGGGCAGACATTTGGCATGTCAGGGTTCAATCTGGATAGGTACGAGCTTAGTGTGTTACATTATCCAGAACGAAGTTGGGCCAGCATGACTCTTGTCTCCCTAGGCAGTTCGTGTTCCTCATCGGCAACAGGTGGAGCTTGTGCCTGTATTACTGCATTCGCCGGACGAGAGCTGACAAACGATGTTTACTGACTGCGTGTGGATGAGATTGAGGGCCCGCCGATGCACCTTTGGATCAAACGGCGAAAAGATGTGATGCCGGATCTCGCCACAGTGCTTACGGAGGTGACTCCTTATTCTCCTGGGAGGCGGATTTTCGTTGAGCAGGTTCCTGTTTGGATGCTGCGGTTTATGGCAGTTGAACATGAATTGCCTTTCACACCGAGCGTTTTAGCCTCACTGTGGAGGTGATGCTCAGGAGACATAAGGAGGCACCCCGTGGCAGTTCTGAGTGCGGTGTTTTGGCAGGCCCGCAACGTCCTCCAGTGTGTATGCTAGCCCCGGCGGCCATATAGGCGTCGCGTAGCTCAGAACCGGCTGGCCAATTGCCTTGTACATTACCAGTAACGTTTCTTTATCTTTCCCATAAGTACTACCAGCTAGTGACTTGGGGATTTTGTTACGACTTTGTACTTTGGTGGCAATGGCGGCTACATGAGCACCGTAGTTGAACATGTTATCAAATTTGACTCATAAGATTTTGGGGTGTGTGACCGTCGGAAGCTTAATGCCATGGACGTACACGTGGAATTCTATGTTCAGCTGCACTGTCCACGTCGTAAATAAGGTGGCCGAGGACTTGGTCGGTGACAGTGTCAGATTTCGTCAAGCGAAAAAACCGGACAGGGATGGGAAATATTAACTCTCGAGCAGAGCTCATCTAAAGAGGGACCCGTCGCCAGGCACGTGCAGTCATCGGCGTAGGAGACGATCGAGACACCCTCTGGTGGGGAAGGGAGCCTCGATATGTAGTAATTAAACAAAAGCGGGGATAGGACACCACCCTGTGGCACCCCTTGTTTAATTATACGTGATTTTGATCTTTCGCCTCTAGTTCAACCGATGACTGCCGGCCGCTCAGATAGTTGCTGATGTTCGGCTAGTCGCAAGTTAGCGGTGTAGTAAGGGAGCAAGACCGTCTCCAAAAACCCCTGCGGGTTAGGGGTTTAGAATATGCCCGAGGTAGGCATACCGGTCGTAAGAGGCGACTAATATGCACAAAGGTAATGACGTGCAACTCGATGGATGATCTACGGATATGTAGCCTCCCACCTCTCATTACCCATGACATGAGCTAGAAGGTTTCACTGGCCATAAATCGCTACCGCGTCAGTCGGGCAGTATCGCAAGGGAGTACCGGAGCGTACCGGGTTCAAATCCGCTCAAGGACTGTTAATTCGACAACACTCCCTAAATCCTTCGGGGAGTGTTTTTGTCGTTACCACAACAACAACAGAAACAACAACAACCGTCTCCAAAGTCTTCAATATTGGCGAGAGGAGTGATATCGGTCGACTCCCCCTTGTTGGCCGGCTTGCCAGGCTTTAGTATTGGCACCACCTTTGCCTGTTTCCATTTTTCTGGAATGGCGTTGTTAGGTACCTTACTCCTTCTTCCCCGAGATGTTTTAGCATCAGCATGGATATACAGTCTGGGCCTATCGATTTGGAGCTGTTGTACCCACGTATGGCCTCCCGAACCTCCGTGGTGGTGATGGCAATGGCGCTATTTTTTCGTTTGTGCGCTTCCCTGATGGCTCGTTTAATTTCCTTGTCGACCGGAGGATGCAGTACAAATTGCCGGCAGAAAGCGCTCGCGCATTCCCTCGGCTTCGACCGTACCTTATCACCAAAGGTGATAGATATTTTGTCGTTAGGTTTGGTCGGATTTGTCAAGGATTTAATAGTGAACCATAATTTGCCAACACCAGCAGAGAGGTTGCAGGACCGTAGGTGCTCCTCCCATTGTTTGTGCTGATCAACCAGTCGTCTGATTTCGGCATTCAGATCTTGAATTTGGGGATCCGTAGGGTCCAAGCGTCGCACATGGTCACGTTCATTTGCCAGGGCCGCTGCCTCTGCGGTGAAATACGGACGTACCTCCTTAATTCGACCTGACGGAATGTATTGATTAGAGGCTGAAGCTATGACCATGCGAAACGATTTTTCCCCTTCTCATACGTCAGACGGGATGGGAAGAGCAGCAAAGCTGCTCTCTGTGAAGTTAAGACAACCAACCCAATCAGCTTTGCTGAAATTAGTGAAAGTGCGATTCTCAGAAGTGACAAAGTCGTTAGGGCGATCGATTGAGAGGACTATCGGTGGATGATCTGATGCAAGAGTTAGCATTGGTCGCCAGTCAACGCAGTTTATGAGACCACCGCTGACGATAGTAAGGTCTGGTGAACTAGAACAATTTACCCCGACTCTAGTGGGGGCATCCCCGTTCTCAATGCAAAACGTCGGATTGTCTATTTGTTCAGCTAATTCCTGTCCCCTACCATGTAGGCTTGAGTTCCACAGGTCGTGGTGTGCGTTTAGGTCTCCAAGGATTATGGGATTATCGCCTCTGAGTAACGCGCTGATGTCAGGGTGGTAATCCCTCGGACAGCAGGTGGCAGGAGGTATATAAATGTTAATTATTTCAAGATCGACATCGTTTGACCGGACAACCATACCTTGACGTTCTAAGGTGTTGTCCCTCGGGTCGACATCAGGCTCAAATAGGCGACATTGCACAGATTGATGAGTGATGAAGGCAAGTCCGCCCCCAAGTCCTCTCTCACGGTCACGCCAGTACCGATGTTGTAGCCATCACAGGTCCGAAGATCTGATCGGGCGCCTAGCTTTGTTTCTTGAATAGCACCAATCTTGATATATTGCCGCTTCATGAAATTCACTATCTTACTAGCTTTGCCGGTTAAGCCGTTACAGTTCAACTGGAGGACACGAAAGTGCGAAGGGGGAGCAATAATCACACTGGGAGTCAAGGACTGGTCCGTATGCCTCGGTGGAAGCAGGCTGGGTCGCACACTACGTCGCAATCTAGAATACGAGGGATCCGGACATCTGGAATCGGTCGACGGTGTAGGTTACGTAGCTCGACAACATGGCGCAACGTACGTTTCAGTCCATAAGTTCCTGTTACCAAGTTAAGAACATATAAGCAGGTGACATAGGCCAAGGCAGGAATTGCATTAGACTAATGTCGCAGGTGTATATAGTCCCAACCGACAAACAGTGCACATGGTGTAAGGGACCAGGAGCTGGTGGTTTTGGCTTACATTTGTGCTAGCCCTGGGAGAAGAAGGGGAAGTTGTAAGTGGGAGGGGGGTGGGCTGTCGCTCAGCATTGCTCACATCTAAAAGAGAAGTGCTATGTAGAAAGTAGCTATGAACAGCTGTGTGAGGTGTTGGCGCCGGTGGGCGCAGCAGATCCATTCTCTTGGTCCCGGGTTGGATTCAACACCTGCCCGGAGAAGGAGACTTTTGAGCAGCCCTGCTGCAAGGACCTGTTCGGAGGATGACAATGTTAAGAGGAAAGGTGACAAGTTAGACAGGGTAGTGTCGAAATAACAGCCCTTGGTCGGATATAAAAACCCGAGTCATTCCGGTACGTAGAACCGGCTGTTGTGGGAATTCATTTTTTTCCATAAAGGCACTTATTTTTTAACTTATACGAAAACCGTAAAAAACAAATGATGGACTAGTTTCATTGCACTTTTGGTTTCAACCTTGTTTCCAATGAATCTTTTAACACAAAAGCTTCACTCTCTGTAGTTGTGGTGACATTGTACCACAGGATCATCTCAACATTTTGGGGTAGCACTTTGATTCGATTATAGCGAAGAAATTCTTTAAATGTACTAAAAGAGCGGTCGACCTGCGTTGATACAAATGGTGAAATATTAAAAGTTTTGTTATTATCAGGGATTAGGACACTCTCCTCGTCATTTAATATTTTATCAACATCAACATATTGTATGACAAGGTAGTAGTAAATAAAATCAAACAAACCGTCTGGAAAAATATTTTGAACTAAACAGCTTTGAAGTATGCACCTTAGGCCGGGTCGATTTGTGTGGAGGCAAAAAAAATCTCCCATTGCTCTGTGAAAATCATATTCTAGGGATCAAAATAAGGAACTTTGCCGAAGGAACCATACCTCTAAAACGAATTCTGATGTCCCTCAATTTGGATCGAACTTTTAGGTAGGGCCAAATTTTGAAAAATCCCACTTTGACCCATTTAGAGTGCTCCAATCGAGTCCAAATATATGACCGACCCCCACTCTCTTTGGAGGCCCGACCCACCGATGCCAGTGGCACACCCCCTGGAACCCCCCTGGGGGCTCACTATACAAACATTTCAAAAGATGGCCGGTTTTGCACTTTACATGAAAAAATCAGCGAAATGCCTATGTTTTTTCTTTATTTTTATTTATTTATTTATAATAATATTTATTATTTATTTATAATAATATCTATTTTTTCTCTTAAGAAATTTATTTAGTAAGAACATATGTAAATGAAAAAATTAATTTAAGTGAGTTATAGAAAAGAAACTAAAAAAAATTATTGTTTGAAGTCTTTTTTACTTTCAAGTCTGGGCAATTTCGCACGGCTCTCTAATGTCGTCGCCAAAACAGCCTCTACCTTTTCCGGTATAACCCGTTTGGAAACACTAGCTAGCAATTGAACATGTCGTTCCGTTCCTTGTATGTGTGATGGAATTTTTGGATCATTAAACGGTGGATCATCTTAATTTAAATATTCTTTCAATGTATCGTACGGAATGCTTCGCGTGAATGGTGGTTCAAATGCGACATTTATATCATTCAAATTGATCATTTCCGTATAACTTGTGCAATTAAAGTTTATATCTGGTTTTTTTAAACTCTAAGTTCCATTGGCTCGTCAACATCGGTTCGATAGCGTAAAATTTTCTTGATGGCACAGTCGCGCTTTTCTTTCCTATCATCAAACAACATTGATAACAAGATATTTTCCGTATGTGCATAATATGAATTACCTTTAATTACTTGATTGACAATTTTGCGTAAACGAGGTTGTAGAAATCGTAACCAACCAATAAACTTGAAAAATAATGCACTGCCGTACACGACAGAGCTGTAATACTTGATATTGAAGTACATTGGCACATAACATTAAATTATAAATTCAACCAGAATTCTTAAATTTGCATCTGGATTTTCCGCTGTCACATATAATCGCAATAATCTAGCGGCCTTGGTGAGCCACCGAGAATGTACAATTTTCCCTGGTTTGATGTTGGCCAGATCCACCGGAACCACGCCGCTAGAAATTGCATGGGCCATGTCGTATAAGTACTTCGAATCGGTGGAAAATTCAATTTTTTCTGGAGCAGGGGGCATATTTTGCAACTCAATTTTCTGGAAGCCGTCCACCACCTGAAAATATATAATAATAAAATAATTAAAAATGGTTGACAATTATAATAAATGAGTGATAGCAATAACTTACCGGAAGAGTTTCACAAGTTTCGATTTGACGGCTCAGTTTTCCGGTTGCCGATCTTGGTCCAGTGCTGGTTGATTTATCCAAAGCTTCAAACGAATGCCGAAAAGGAAGTTCGTTGAAGTGTAGAAGACAAACGAACCAATGCAATGGCCTTTTTAACAGCAACTCGAATCATCGTATAATTCCACCGTGTGGGCCAGTGTTTGTTACCTCACCGTCAGTGCATATTCCAATTAATGCATCCAGTGATATATTTTTATCGTTGAAAAAACCATTTAATTTGGTTGTTTTGTATACAGCGGTTTCATGTTCCAGTCTTACGTAACCAATCAATTCAGAATTGGGTTCTCTCAAAATAACAAGATGAGGTTCTTTTACCATCCTAGTATGATACTTCTCATCAATTTTATCTTTCGTTAAAGTATCATCTTTTCTGCCATCGAATGAAAACGCTAACAAATTGGTATCATCTAACCGTTTGCGAAGCACTTCTTGTCTGCATTTCTCTTTTTCTCTGCGAACTTTCGATTTATCCATGATGAGAGGTTTCCCATGCTTATCTTTAATTTTAACATTTTGTAAAAGAGCGGTTCCCAATGCTGATGCTACTCTGTCAGGCACACCAAATCTGTCACATACCAAGGCAAAGTTAAAACAATCGTATCTCTCTGTGTATTGTGAACTTGTGCTTCTATCCATATCTTCTTGAACCGGTGGCGGTTGTATGTTGAATCATCGGGATCTTGGTATGTTGGCATTGATAACATAGACGTTGCTCCTTGCTCTTCAGTTTCCATCATAAATGCATCCATTGTTAGTCTTCTCTGATTATGTTGATCGTGCATGAACTCTTTGAGGCGTTCGGGAACCCAGCCGCATGCACATGGAGCTGCCTTCAAATCGCATTTACATGTTCCAATGTAAAAAATTGTTTCCAGAGATTTTACATACTCTGTAAATTGTTGGGTGTTGTTTCTTCTCTTGATTTGCTCTTGATACTTGTCAAGCAACTTATTCAATTTATTAAATATAATTTTTTTCAGCATTATTTCCATACCGAGTTTTTCCCAAATTCCAATCAACTTATCTTGTACTTGTACATTCGCCGGACGAGAGCTGACAAAGGAGTTTACCGACTGCGTGTGGATGAGATTGAGGGCCCGCCGATGAACCTTTGGATCAAACGGCGAAAAGATGGGATGCCGGATCTCGCCACAGTGCTTACGGAGGTGACTCCTTATTCTCCTGGGAGGCGGATTTTCGTTGAGCAGGTTCCTGTTTGGATGCTGCGGTTTATGGCAGTTGAACATGAATTGCCTGGTCAACATCTCGCTATACTTTCACACCGAGCTTTTAGCCTCACTGTGGAGGTGATGCTCTCGCGTAGCTCAGAACCGGCTGGCCAATTGCCTTGTACATTGCCAGTAATGTCTCTACAAAGTGGCGCAAAAGTAATCCTCCTATCAGAAAATGCTATAAATTTTGCGATTGGCCCCTAAAGTCAGTTCTGTTTTGACATTTGTGTAGTAAACACATTCGAAATACACGTTAATAAACAATGTTACGCTACACTGCTCCAGAACGCGGAATATTGCTGACTATTTATTTGACCAATAATTGGTCGGTGAAAAACGGTTACTGCGCAAAAGTAATCCTCCTATCAGAAAATGCTATAAATTTTGCGATTGGCCCCTAAAGTCAGTTCTGTTTTGACATTTGTGTAGTAAACACATTCGAAATACACGTTAATAAACAATGTTACGCTACACTGCTCCAGAACGCGGAATATTGCTGACTATTTATTTGACCAATAATCGGTCGGGGCCAAACGGTTACTGTGAATGGTGAGCGCTACAGAGCAATGATCAACGAGTTCTTTTTGCCGCAACTTGATGAATTGGGATTGGAAAACATGTGGTTCCAACAAGATGGTGCAACGGCACACACAGCACGTGCCACAACCGATATGCTGAACATCGGAAGCTTACTTTTGCGCCACCTTGTATATCTTTCCCATAAGTACTGCCAGCTGGTGACTTGAGGATTTTGTTACGGCTTTGTACTTTGGTGGCAATCGCGGCTACATGAGCACCGTAGTTGAACATGTTATCAAACGTGACCCCTAAGATTTTGGGGTGTGTGACCGTCGGAAGCTTAATGCCATGGACATAGACGTCGAATTCTATGTTCACCTGCACTGTCCACGTCGTAAATAAGGTGACCGAGGACTTGGTCGGTGACAGTGTCATATTTCGTCAAGCGAAAAAACCGGACAGGGATGGGAGGAATGAGTTAACTCTCGAGCAGTCATCGGCGTAGGAGACGATCGAGACACCCTCTGGTGGGGAAGGGAGCCTCGATATGTAGTAATTAAACAAAAGTGGGGATAGGACACCACCCTGTGGCACCCGTTGTTTAATTATACGTGGTTTTAATCTTTCGCCTCTAAATTCAACCGATGACTGCCGGCCACTCAGATAGTTGGCGGTCCAACGCTTTAGACAGGGGGAAGAGTTGAAACCTCCAGGTCGTTAATGAGTTGCGCATGATTTGTGACGGACTTTTCCTTTCAAGCCGGGGTTAAGCTCAGTCCGTCCAGGATTCCTGTGGAGTAAAGAAAATCTCCTACCGGCTTCTTTTAAAGAGGAAACCCCTGTTTAATAAGTTTTATCCAAATCTATGTTCGTTTAGGGAAAATTCAAATCGGCACACCACAAATTGGAAGAGAAGCTTGGCGCAAAAATCTCTTAGGAGGTTTATGATGATATACCTGTTGTATATCGCGCCATAGAGATAGATAGAGATGTTCGTTTAGGTAATTCAGTGTTACTTTATTCAAAACTACTTCTGATACGGCGAGGCTCGGAAAACCCACCGCGTATACCTTAATAATACCCTGCTCTACTAAAGGTCGCGGAGGTAGCAAACCACCACTAACCTTCCCGACAGCGGAGTTAGAAAAACCCCCACTTTGTATAAATCTTCTAAAAGTTGCGTAGGTAGGAAACCACCACTAGCCTTCCCAACAGTAGAGTTAGAAAACCCCCTACTGCATATAAAAAATGTAAATTTCGTGAGTTAGGAAATCCCAGGAACTTCTTTCACCGCTGAGCAATGCATCAGCAGGAGGAATTGTCGCCATTTTATACTTGTTCGCGCGCAGGCGGACAGTTATTTTACAATAAAAAATCCTAGCTTACTACATTATTTCCCGTAGCTCGATATATATATACAATATGATTTACTTTATATTAATAAATCCACAACTTTTTATGTGTGCGCCCTTTCCACCTGGAATGCCCCCTTTCGCTTTCTATCATATGCTCGCGCATATAGGTGCTAGCGCTGCTTAGATCAGCTGGCCATATATTCCTCACTATGTGTGATGCTGCTAAATTTGCTGCATTCCGATCGTGTGCTAACAATGCTTTTTCCTTCCCTTCTTTATGCTATGTTCGCTTGCATTGGGTTGCCCAAATATGCAGGCGTGAGCGTGAATGTAAACAAAGCACCAATGCTTGAGTTGGCTGACCCTTTTGCTTGCTGGAATGCCGGTTACTTTGTGCAATATTTGTTTATTGCAAACTACATAGAATTGTCGCTTGGTTAGCGGCTTACGTTTTTTTGCCTGGTTATTAAAAATTATTAGGGGGTTCGGAGAAAAATTTATATTAGAGCATCCAGAAAAATATGTGTATTTATACTAATTTATACAACGGGATTCAATTTGGTATAATATAATAAATTGAAAGTTTTAGCGACCTTTTTTTGTTGTACTTATGGCTTTTTTGCTGGCTCGAGGTCAATTTTTATTGTTAGTAGAAAAACAAGATTTCCTTTTTCTTTTCCAATATATTTCGGTTACTCCACGGTAACCATCTTCAGGGTAACTACATGTTAATAAAGGTGGGAAGTAACAATTTACATTACAAACATAAACAAATTATGACAACTATAGCAGATACATACATTCTGTTACACGTCCTAATGCTGCTACGCGGAGCTTCATGCTGGCGGTTTGTTCTTGAGTAAATGTCGATACAGGTGAGCAACGTTATCAGTGTCCGTTTTGTAGTGCAGTCTTACGTATGGCGGAGTGTTTATTATGTGTAACATTTCTAGTGTGAATCGTTTATTGTAGTGTTGTTCTTGTTGTAATATAGATGCTTTTTCGAAGTTAGGAGAGTGGCCACTGCTCGCACAGTGGGCCATGAGTGCTGTTTTTTTGGTAGTAAAGTGATTGCATTGTTTTACATCGCATTTGTGTTGTAATATTCGGGTTTTTAATTTTGATTTTGTCGTTCCTACGTATATACTTTTGCAAGACTCATGCTTATTGCCTTTGCACGGAATTTTGTAGATGACGTGGCTTTTTTTCATTGTAGGTATCTTTGCTTTTGCCTTATTGAACATGGTTTTTAGGGTATTCGCTGGTTTGTGTGCAATTTTTGTTTCTTCCTTTTTGTAGCAGTTCGACTTGGAAAAGCGTTCAGACAAATGAGGTACATACGTGAGTGATTTGAAAAACTTTGGAGTCTCCGATGTTTGTTGTTTTTTATCTGTAGATTTGGATCTTCTTATTAATGTTTTAATGATTTTCTCGGGGAAATCATTCTTTTTTAATAATAATATTATTTCTTCCTCGATTTATTTGTGGTACATTTCCTCAGATATCTGTGTCATACGTCGTATACAGCCCATTGCTGTATTTATTATCATCGTCTTTGGGTGTTTCGAATGAAAGTTGATGATTCGTCCGGATGCCGTTGGTTTCTTATACCACTTAAGTTTTAGTTGATTTCCCCGTCGTATTATAATTGAATCTAGATAAGGTAGCTTTCCGTCTTCTTCCAGTTCTACAGTGAACTTTATCTGTCTGTTAAATGAATTGAGTGCATCTAGAGTATTTTGTTCCTCATTTCCTTTAATTATTGCAAATATATCATCAACATATTTAGTGAGCACTCTCGGCTTGTGTCTTAGTTTCTCTATGGTTTTGTTAAGAAGTTCCTCCATCATAATGTCAGCAATAACTGGAGATGCAGGAGATCCCATAGGCATTCCTTGTATGTATTGTACATATACCTTGTCAATAAATTGAAAATATCTACTGTCTTCAATGCAAAATTTCAGTATTTCCGTAAATAGTTGTTTTGGTATATTAGTGTGTTTCTTGATTATATGTAGTCCATTTTTCCTGTATAATGTCAAGTGCCAAGCGTGTTGGTATGCTTGGAAATAGTGAAACTACATCAAACGAGATAAGGTTTTCAACCTCACATATAAATGTATTGTTAGTCCGATCTTTAAAACCTAATGTATTGCTTATATTGTATTCGGATTTAGTCGTTATATTTTTCAATATATTTATTATGTATTTACATAAACCATATGATGGAGAACCAATCGCTGAACATATAGGCCTGAGTGGAGTTCCTACCCTATGTGTTTTAGGGAGTCCACAGATCCTAGGTGCTAGCGCAGTAGTGGTGGTAAGTTTTTCTTTTCGGCTTTCGAGATGCATCCCAATTTAAAAAGTTTGTCGACTAGAATGTTGTTTATGTTCTGTAATCTTGATGTAGGATCGTGTCTGTGAATTCTATAAGTAGTCAAGTCATTTAAAATATCACCCATTTTACTGGTATAGTCCTGTATCTCCATTGCTACAGTTTTGTTTCCTTTGTCCGATGTTAAAATTCCTATGTTTTCATCTTTCCTCAGAAATTTCTGCGTCTGTTCCACTGTATCTAATAATGCGCGGTCTATTGCACTTTCTTTGTTTGTTGTTGTAAATAACAATACCATACAAAAATATTAAATCTTCTTATCAAACATAAACACAACATACTGAAGGGGCAAAATATACAATTGGAGAGTATAACAACAAAACTAAGAAAAGAGATGAGGAGTTTAAGGAATTTAAAGAAAGTGAGGAAAACTTAGCAAATAAACTAACAACAATAGTTAAAAAGAGGCAAGAGTCGAAACATGAGAGACTTAGAAGCAAGAGAAACAGTATATTATACAACAACAACCACGAAGATTCTTTTGTAAACAACACATAGACTGAATTCCCAGAGGACATTAAAGTTGGTGGGGAAAGCTCCAAAATCGGAACAAAGAAATCGAGCAAGAAATAATATTATTATTAAAAAAGAATGATTTCCCCGAGAAAATCATTAAAACATTAATAAGAAGATCCAAATCTACAGATAAAAAACAACAAACATTGGAGACTCCAAAGTTTTTAAATTACTCACGGATGTACCTCATTTGTCTGAACGCTTAACCAAGTAGGACTGCTACAATAAGGAAGAAACAAAAATTGCACACAAACCAGCGAATACCCTAAAAACCATGTTCAATAAGACAAAAGCAAATATACCTACAATGGAAAAAAGCCACGTCATCTACAAAATTCCGTTCAAAGGCAATAAACATGAGTCTTGCCAAAGTATATACGACAAAGTCAAAATTAAAAACCCGAATAGCACAACACAAATGCGATGTAAAACAATGCAATCACTTTACTACCCAAAAAACAGCACTCATGGCCCACTGTGCGAGCAGTGTCCACTATCCTAACTTCGAAAAAGCATCTATATTACAACAAAAACAACACTACAATAAACGATTCACACTAGAAATGTTACATATAATAAACACTCCGCCAAACATAAGACTGAACTACGAAACGGACACTGATAACGCTGCTCACCTGTATCGACATTTACTCAAGAACAAACCGACAGTATGAAGCTCCGCGTCGCAGCATTAGGACGTGTGACAAAATGAATGTATATGCTATAATTGTGATAATTTGTTTATGTTTGTAATGTAAATTGTTTATTCCCACCTTTATAAACATGTAGTTACCCTGAAGATGGTTACCGTGGAGTAACCGAAATATATTGGAAAAGAAAAAGGAAATCTTGTTTTTCTACTAACAACGAAAATTGACCTCGAGCCAGCAAAAATCCATAAGTATAATATAATAAATATTCAAATATATATAAATAAGCATGTAACTATGTACAATAGGGTGTTCCAAAAAAATTTAGAAACTCATGATTTCAAAATATTCATATAAAAACTAAGGAAGATTGTGTTCATGTGTGGGACTCTAAAACCGTTGGTTTTGGTCCTCGCAGATTGACCGTGTCGAAGGCTTTCGACAGGTCAAGCGCAACTAGCCCGGTCCTGTCATTTGGACGATGTTGGTTGAGACCGACACCTATCTGAGTGGTGATGGCGTTTAGGTGGTAGTGCAATGCATTTTACGGAATCCATGCTGATGTTCGCAAAACCGTCTCCAAGGTCTTCACTATTAGCGAGAGGAGTGATATCGGTCGATAAGACTCCCCCTCGTTGGCCGGCTTGCCGGGCTTTAGTAGTGCCACCACCTTTGCCTGTTTCCATTTTCCTGGAATGACAAAGGTGGTCATAGACAGATTGAAGACAGTTGTTAGGTCCCTTACTCCCTCCTCTCCGAGATGTTTTAGTATCAGCATGGATATACCGTCTGGGCCTATCGATTTGGAGCTTTTGGACCACCGTATGGCCTCCCGAACCTCTGTGGTGGGGATAGCAATGGGCGCTTGGCTATTTTTTCGTTTCCCAGATGGCTCGTCTAATTTCCTCGTCGACCGGATGATGCAGTACAAATTGCCGGCAAAAAGCGCTCGCGCATCTCTTCGGCTTCGACTGTACCTTATCACCAAAGGTCATAGATATTTTGTCGTTAGGATTGGTCGGATTTGACAAGGATTTAACAGTGGACCATAATTTGCCAACACCAGCAGAGAGGTTGCAGGACCTTAGGTGCTCCTCCCATTGTTTGTGTTGATCAACCAGTCGTCTGATTTCCGCATTGAGATCTTGAATTTGGGGATCAGTAGGGTCCAAGCGTCGCACATGGTCAAGTTCATTTGCCAGGGCCGCTGGGAAGACCAGCAAAGGTGCTCTCAGTGAAGTTACGAAAACCAACCCAATCAGTTTTGCTGAAATTAGTGTAAGTGGGATTCTCAGAAGTGACAAAGTTCGTCGGATTGTCTATTTGTTCAGCTAATTCCTGTCCCCTACCATGTAGGCTTGAGTTCCACAGGTCGTGGTGTGTGTTTAGGTCTCCAAGGATTACGGGATTATCGCCTCTGAGTAACGCACTGATGTCAGGGTGGTAATCTCTCGGACAGCAGGTGGCAGGAGGTATATAAATGTTAATTATTTCAAGATCGACATCGTTTGACCGGACAACCATACCTTGACGTTCTAAGGTGTTGTCCCTCGGGTCGACATCAGGCTCAAATCGATGTTGTAGCCATCACAGGTCCGATCGGGCGCCTAGCTTTGTTTCTTGAATAGCACCAATCTTGATACATATTTTGCTGCTTCATGAAATTCACTATCTCACCAACCTTGCCGGTTAAGCCGTTGCAGTTCAACTGGAGGACACGAAAGTGCGAAGGGGGAGCAATAATCACACTGGGAGTCAAGGACTGGTCCGTTTGCCTCGGTGGAAGCAGGCTGGGTCGCACACTACGTCGCAATCTAGAAGACGAGGGATCCGGACATCTGGAATCGGTCGACGGTGTAGGTTACGTAGCTCGACAACATGGCGCAACGTACGTATCAGTCCATAAGTTCCTGTTACCAAGTTAAGAACATATAAGCAGGTGACATAGGCCAAGGCAGGAATTGCATTAGACTAATGTCGCAGGTGTATATAGTCCCAACCGACAAACAGTGCACATGGTGTAAGGGACCAGGAGCTGGTGGTTTTGGCTTACATTTGTGCTAGCCCTGGGAGAAGAAGGGGAAGTTGTAAGTGGGAGGGGGGTGGGCTGTCGCTCAGCATTGCTCACATCTAAAAGAGAAGTGCTATGTAGAAAGTAGCTATGAACAGCTGTGTGAGGTGTTGGCGCCGGTGGGCGCAGCAGATCCATTCTCTTGGTCCCGGGTTGGATTCAACACCTGCCCGGAGAAGGAGACTTTTGAGCAGCCCTGCTGCAAGGACCTGTTCGGAGGATGACAATGTTAAGAGGAAAGGTGACAAGTTAGACAGGGTAGTGTCGAAATAACAGCCCTTGGTCGGATATAAAAACCCGAGTCATTCCGGTACGTAGAACCGGCTGTTGTGGGAATTCATTTTTTTCCATAAAGGCACTTATTTTTTAACTTATACGAAAACCGTAAAAAACAAATGATGGACTAGTTTCATTGCACTTTTGGTTTCAACCTTGTTTCCAATGAATCTTTTAACACAAAAGCTTCACTCTCTGTAGTTGTGGTGACATTGTACCACAGGATCATCTCAACATTTTGGGGTAGCACTTTGATTCGATTATAGCGAAGAAATTCTTTAAATGTACTAAAAGAGCGGTCGACCTGCGTTGATACAAATGGTGAAATATTAAAAGTTTTGTTATTATCAGGGATTAGGACACTCTCCTCGTCATTTAATATTTTATCAACATCAACATATTGTATGACAAGGTAGTAGTAAATAAAATCAAACAAACCGTCTGGAAAAATATTTTGAACTAAACAGCTTTGAAGTATGCACCTTAGGCCGGGTCGATTTGTGTGGAGGCAAAAAAAATCTCCCATTGCTCTGTGAAAATCATATTCTAGGGATCAAAATAAGGAACTTTGCCGAAGGAACCATACCTCTAAAACGAATTCTGATGTCCCTCAATTTGGATCGAACTTTTAGGTAGGGCCAAATTTTGAAAAATCCCACTTTGACCCATTTAGAGTGCTCCAATCGAGTCCAAATATATGACCGACCCCCACTCTCTTTGGAGGCCCGACCCACCGATGCCAGTGGCACACCCCCTGGAACCCCCCTGGGGGCTCACTATACAAACATTTCAAAAGATGGCCGGTTTTGCACTTTACATGAAAAAATCAGCGAAATGCCTATGTTTTTTCTTTATTTTTATTTATTTATTTATAATAATATTTATTATTTATTTATAATAATATCTATTTTTTCTCTTAAGAAATTTATTTAGTAAGAACATATGTAAATGAAAAAATTAATTTAAGTGAGTTATAGAAAAGAAACTAAAAAAAATTATTGTTTGAAGTCTTTTTTACTTTCAAGTCTGGGCAATTTCGCACGGCTCTCTAATGTCGTCGCCAAAACAGCCTCTACCTTTTCCGGTATAACCCGTTTGGAAACACTAGCTAGCAATTGAACATGTCGTTCCGTTCCTTGTATGTGTGATGGAATTTTTGGATCATTAAACGGTGGATCATCTTAATTTAAATATTCTTTCAATGTATCGTACGGAATGCTTCGCGTGAATGGTGGTTCAAATGCGACATTTATATCATTCAAATTGATCATTTCCGTATAACTTGTGCAATTAAAGTTTATATCTGGTTTTTTTAAACTCTAAGTTCCATTGGCTCGTCAACATCGGTTCGATAGCGTAAAATTTTCTTGATGGCACAGTCGCGCTTTTCTTTCCTATCATCAAACAACATTGATAACAAGATATTTTCCGTATGTGCATAATATGAATTACCTTTAATTACTTGATTGACAATTTTGCGTAAACGAGGTTGTAGAAATCGTAACCAACCAATAAACTTGAAAAATAATGCACTGCCGTACACGACAGAGCTGTAATACTTGATATTGAAGTACATTGGCACATAACATTAAATTATAAATTCAACCAGAATTCTTAAATTTGCATCTGGATTTTCCGCTGTCACATATAATCGCAATAATCTAGCGGCCTTGGTGAGCCACCGAGAATGTACAATTTTCCCTGGTTTGATGTTGGCCAGATCCACCGGAACCACGCCGCTAGAAATTGCATGGGCCATGTCGTATAAGTACTTCGAATCGGTGGAAAATTCAATTTTTTCTGGAGCAGGGGGCATATTTTGCAACTCAATTTTCTGGAAGCCGTCCACCACCTGAAAATATATAATAATAAAATAATTAAAAATGGTTGACAATTATAATAAATGAGTGATAGCAATAACTTACCGGAAGAGTTTCACAAGTTTCGATTTGACGGCTCAGTTTTCCGGTTGCCGATCTTGGTCCAGTGCTGGTTGATTTATCCAAAGCTTCAAACGAATGCCGAAAAGGAAGTTCGTTGAAGTGTAGAAGACAAACGAACCAATGCAATGGCCTTTTTAACAGCAACTCGAATCGTCGTATAATTCCACCGTGTGGGCCAGTGTTTGTTACCTCACCGTCAGTGCATATTCCAATTAATGCATCCAGTGATATATATTTATCGTTGAAAAAACCATTTAATTTGGTTGTTTTGTATACAGCGGTTTCATGTTCCAGTCTTACGTAACCAATCAATTCAGAATTGGGTTCTCTCAAAATAACAAGATGAGGTTCTTTTACCATCCTAGTATGATACTTCTCATCAATTTTATCTTTCGTTAAAGTATCATCTTTTCTGCCATCGAATGAAAACGCTAACAAATTGGTATCATCTAACCGTTTGCGAAGCACTTCTTGTCTGCATTTCTCTTTTTCTCTGCGAACTTTCGATTTATCCATGATGAGAGGTTTCCCATGCTTATCTTTAATTTTAACATTTTGTAAAAGAGCGGTTCCCAATGCTGATGCTACTCTGTCAGGCACACCAAATCTGTCACATACCAAGGCAAAGTTAAAACAATCGTATCTCTCTGTGTATTGTGAACTTGTGCTTCTATCCATATCTTCTTGAACCGGTGGCGGTTGTATGTTGAATCATCGGGATCTTGGTATGTTGGCATTGATAACATAGACGTTGCTCCTTGCTCTTCAGTTTCCATCATAAATGCATCCATTGTTAGTCTTCTCTGATTATGTTGATCGTGCATGAACTCTTTGAGGCGTTCGGGAACCCAGCCGCATGCACATGGAGCTGCCTTCAAATCGCATTTACATGTTCCAATGTAAAAAATTGTTTCCAGAGATTTTACATACTCTGTAAATTGTTGGGTGTTGTTTCTTCTCTTGATTTGCTCTTGATACTTGTCAAGCAACTTATTCAATTTATTAAATATAATTTTTTTCAGCATTATTTCCATACCGAGTTTTTCCCAAATTCCAATCAACTTATCTTGTACTTGTACATTCGCCGGACGAGAGCTGACAAAGGAGTTTACCGACTGCGTGTGGATGAGATTGAGGGCCCGCCGATGAACCTTTGGATCAAACGGCGAAAAGATGGGATGCCGGATCTCGCCACAGTGCTTACGGAGGTGACTCCTTATTCTCCTGGGAGGCGGATTTTCGTTGAGCAGGTTCCTGTTTGGATGCTGCGGTTTATGGCAGTTGAACATGAATTGCCTGGTCAACATCTCGCTATACTTTCACACCGAGCTTTTAGCCTCACTGTGGAGGTGATGCTCTCGCGTAGCTCAGAACCGGCTGGCCAATTGCCTTGTACATTGCCAGTAATGTCTCTACAAAGTGGCGCAAAAGTAATCCTCCTATCAGAAAATGCTATAAATTTTGCGATTGGCCCCTAAAGTCAGTTCTGTTTTGACATTTGTGTAGTAAACACATTCGAAATACACGTTAATAAACAATGTTACGCTACACTGCTCCAGAACAGAAAAATTACAACGTTATGCACAGCGATGGGATGACATGTTTCGAAGTGCCCAGCTTCTCAACAGACCCCTTCTCGGACACTGAGATACGAACCCAAGTGTCTGCACCAAAGCCGCTGTTAGAGTACTCTAACAACTAAGCTATGATGCCCTGTAGCGTCACGATGCATTTTTCCTCTAATGTGCCATTTGCTTATTCCTTTTATACATTCTTTGGTACATATATTTTATATGTCAACTCAAGGAAAGTGGAATATTTTTAGGCGCGTTCATAGAACAGTTTTAGATACAGAAGGGCTTTTTTTGCATATCAACACTTCCGTGTTATTTGTTATGCACCCGCACTGTACCTGTATCAATTATAGTTATGGTGATTGGAGGATGGGACCGTGTGCAGAAGTCCACGCAAGTGGGGAAAGTTTCTGATCGCCATTCACCTGGGAATGGCCAGAGCGATTCTTTTGCATGCGGTTCAAGCAGCTCACTACTTCCGGGCTTTGCGCCCAAGTATCCTCTGGGTAACCACCGAACACCCGTTTGGTGGTGAGCTAAACGTGAGAAGGCGACAACCTGGTAAGGCCACTCCGACATAATCGGTTTAAGGGCTTGCTGGGGGGTTCAAACAGCAGCGTCTGATCACCATGTGGTGCGGCTGCAAGCGGGCGTCTGTCTTGGATCAAGCGGGTCGCTATACAAACGTGTAATAGAATTCAACTTCCCGTGAAACGGGTTGTGCGTTGGGTTTGGGACCCACCGCATAAAACAACGTTCCAATGAAATTCAACAACAAAGCCTCGGATATGAGAAGCCCTTTTTGCTATGTTGGACGGTCAAAATCGCCCAGGCGGTTAGATGACCATTTAAAGAAGAAGCTTGCGGTGATGAAGGTTCTATGTCATATTTTTCAATTTTCACAGTTTTATTCATGGAATATATGTAGATATTTTGCATATAAGATGTCTGTCGTTTTCTTTAAAATAAATGAAGTATATATTCGATAAAGGTTCAAATGGCCATACATTTGCATGAAAATTTAAAGCTTTAGACACAATCGTCTCGAAAACTAAATTTTGCGACATAGCACTTTATTCGCTGGAGGCTATGTCCAAAATCAATAAATTTACTTAGTTTAGAAGAAAATATCACAAGACTGACAAATTTGCAAATGCAAATGTTCCTACAAATAAATCTTGCGCACCAGGCGACCATAAAATATGCGCACACAGCTGTGTGAGAAGTAAAGAATGTGGTTTGAAAAACTGATTTTTCGAAGAGAAAAAAACTGATTTTTCGACGAGAAGAAATATCTAGCCACGAAACTATTGATTTTGGAGATATTAAAAATGACAAATAAGTATTCATGAAACGAGCTCAAGGCCAAGAATAATAATTTTTCACTTTTTGAGTTTTTTTTTATGAAAATTATTATTGTTTTTATTTTTTTAATAATCATTTTTAATTAATTATTAAAAGTTTTTTTTTATTGAATAGAGTAGGAAAAATGTTTAGAGACTCTAAAAAAAACTCAAAAAGTGAAAAATTATTATTCTTGGCCTTGAGCTCGTTTCATGAATACTTGAAAATGTACAGGCCGTAAATCAACAAAATTGTTGGTATAAAAAAGCAATAACAAAAACCGAGAGCACACGGTAAGGCAGTTCTGATGATAAAACAGATCTGTCAAAAATCCATCATGATTACACTACTAACTGTCAAATGGCGGAAGTGGTTCATGCGTATGGTAAAAAGAAGAATAGAAGTAGGAGTTTAATTGACATCAAAACCAGCGTATTGTAACTTTAATGGTTAGCAATGCGTGCCAAAATTTCTCTGATGAGTGAAGTCTAGCAGCTTCCGAAATGGATCTATAAGAAAAGCTATGGCAGTTGTCTCTAAACATTTTTCCTACTCTATTCAATCAAAAAACTTTTAATAATTAACTAAAATGATTATTAATAAGTAAAAACAATAATAATTTTCATAAAAATTCAAAAAGTGAAAAATTATTATTCTTGGCCTTGAGCTCGTTTCATGAATACTTGAAACGTAAATCAACAAAATTGTTGGTATAAAAAAGCAATAACAAAAACCGAGAGCACACGGTAAGGCAGTTCTGATGATAAAACAGATCTGTCAAAAATCCATCATGATCACACTACCAACTGTCAAATGGCGGAAGTGGTTCATGCATATGGTAAAAAGAAGAATAGAACTAGGAGTTTAGATGACATCAAAACCAGCGTATTGTTAGCTTAATGGTTAGCAATGCGTGCCAAAATTTCTCTGATGAGTGAAGTCTAGCAGTTTCCGAAATGGATCTATAAGAAAAGCTTTGGCAGTTGTCTCTAAACATTTTTCCTACTCTATTCAATCAAAAAACTTTTAATAATTAATTAAAATGATTATTAATAAGTAAAAACAATAATAATTTTCATAAAAATTCAAAAAGTGAAAAATTATTATTCTTGGCCTTGAGCTCGTTTCAGGAATACTTGAAAATGTACAGGCCGTAAATCAACAAAATTGTTGGTATAAAAAAGCAATAACAAAAACCGAGAGCACACGGTAAGGCAGTTCTGATGATAAAACAGATCTGTCAAAAATCCATCATGATCACACTACCAACTGTCAAATGGCGGAAGTGGTTCATGCATATGGTAAAAAGAAGAATAGAACTAGGAGTTTAGATGACATCAAAACCAGCGTATTGTTAGCTTAATGGTTAGCAATGCGTGCCAAAATTTCTCTGATGAGTGAAGTCTAGCAGCTTCCGAAATGGATCTATAAGAAAAGCTATGGCAGTTGTCTCTAAACATTTTTCCTACTCTATTCAATCAAAAAACTTTTAATAATTAATTAAAATGATTATTAATAAGTAAAAACAATAATAATTTTCATAAAAATTCAAAAAGTGAAAAATTATTATTCTTGGCCTTGAGCTCGTTTCAGGAATACTTGAAAATGTACAGGCCGTAAATCAACAAAATTGTTGGTATAAAAAAGCAATAACAAAAACCGAGAGCACACGGTAAGGCAGTTCTGATGATAAAACAGATCTGTCAAAAATCCATCATGATCACACTACTAACTGTCAAATGGCGGAAGTGGTTCATGCATATGGTAAAAAGAAGAATAGAACTAGGAGTTTAGATGACATCAAAACCAGCGTATTTTTAGCTTAATGGTTAGCAATGCGTGCCAAAATTTCTCTGATGAGTGAAGTCTAGCAGCTTCCGAAATGGATCTATAAGAAAAGCTATGGCAGTTGTCTCTAAACATTTTTCCTACTCTATTCAATCAAAAAACTTTTAATAATTAACTAAAATGATTATTAATAAGTAAAAACAATAATAATTTTCATAAAAATTCAAAAAGTGAAAAATTATTATTCTTGGCCTTGAGCTCGTTTCATGAATACTTGAAACGTAAATCAACAAAATTGTTGGTATAAAAAAGCAATAACAAAAACCGAGAGCACACGGTAAGGCAGTTCTGATGATAAAACAGATCTGTCAAAAATCCATCATGATCACACTACCAACTGTCAAATGGCGGAAGTGGTTCATGCATATGGTAAAAAGAAGAATAGAACTAGGAGTTTAGATGACATCAAAACCAGCGTATTGTTAGCTTAATGGTTAGCAATGCGTGCCAAAATTTCTCTGATGAGTGAAGTCTAGCAGTTTCCGAAATGGATCTATAAGAAAAGCTTTGGCAGTTGTCTCTAAACATTTTTCCTACTCTATTCAATCAAAAAACTTTTAATAATTAATTAAAATGATTATTAATAAGTAAAAACAATATTAATTTTCATAAAAATTCAAAAAGTGAAAAATTATTATTCTTGGCCTTGAGCTCGTTTCATGAATACTTGAAAATGTACAGGCCGTAAATCAACAAAATTGTTGGTATAAAAAAGCAATAACAAAAACAGAGAGCACACGGTAAGGCAGTTCTGATGATAAAACAGATCTGTCAAAAATCCATCATGATTACACTACTAACTGTCAAATGGCGGAAGTGGTTCATGCATATGGTAAAAAGAAGAATAGAACCAGTAGTTTAATTGACATCAAAACCAGCGTATTGTAACCTTAATGGTTAGCAATGCGTGCCAAAATTTCTCTGATGAGTGAAGTCTAGCAGCTTCCGAAATGGATCTATAAGAAAAGCTATGGCAGTTGTCTCTAAACATTTTTCCTACTCTATTCAATCAAAAAACTTTTAATAATTAATTAAAATGATTATTAATAAGTAAAAACAATAATAATTTTCATAAAATTTCAAAAAGTGAAAAATTATTATTCTTGGCCTTGAGCTCGTTTCATGAATACTTGAAAATGTACAGGCCGTAAATCAACAAAATTGTTGGTATAAAAAGGGAATAACAAAAACCGAGAGCACACGGTAAGGCAGTTCTGATGATAAAACAGATCTGTCAAAAATCCATCATGATTACACTACTAACTGTCAAATGGCGGAAGTGGTTCATGCATATGGTAAAAAGAAGAATAGAACCAGTAGTTTAATTGACATCAAAACCAGCGTATTGTAACCTTAATGGTTAGCAATGCGTGCCAAAATTTCTCTGATGAGTGAAGTCTAGCAGCTTCCGAAATGGATCTATAAGAAAAGCTATGGCAGTTGTCTCTAAACATTTTTCCTACTCTATTCAATCAAAAAACTTTTAATAATTAATTAAAACGATTATTAATAAGTAAAAACAATAATAATTTTCATAAAAATTCAAAAAGTGAAAAATTATTATTCTTGGCCTTGAGCTCGTTTCATGAATACTGGAAAATGTACAGGCGGTAAATCAACAAAATTGTTGGTATAAAAAAGCAATAACAAAAACCGAGAGCACACGGTAAGGCAGTTCTGATGATAAAACAGATCTGTCAAAAATCCATCATGATCACACTACTTACTGTCAAATGGCGGAAGTGGTTCATGCATATGGTAAAAAGAAGAATAAACTAGGAGTTTAGATGACATCAAAACCAGCGTATTGTTAGCTTAATGGTTAGCAATGCGTGCCAAAATTTCTCTGATGAGTGAAGTCTAGCAGCTTCCGAAATGGATCTATAAGAAAAGCTATGGCAGTTGTCTCTAAACATTTTTCCTACTCTATTCAATCAAAAAACTTTTAATAATTAATTAAAATGATTATTAATAAGTAAAAACAATAATAATTTTCATAAAAATTCAAAAAGTGAAAAATTATTATTCTTGGCCTTGAGCTCGTTTCATGAATACATAAATAAAAAATAAATAAATAAAAATATATTATGTCGTACTCGTGAAATGCTGTTTCCCTGTAGATTTGTGGCGATTTCGTTCGCAAACCACTAACGTTTGGATAATAAATCGAAAAGTTAAAATGAACATAGCTTTGCATGTTGTTGGACGGTCTACTGGAATTCCTGGGCAACTCCGCTTTTATTGAAAAAATTGAAAGGGGCGAATTCTCACATCAGTTGGCCAAATATCGGAGCATATAACTCTCTCAAAGTAGTGAGAGGGCACTCCTAGCTTGAAGTTTACTTTCTTTAACGAGTCAGTTGAAGTACACCGATGGTTTAAACGACGATAAGTGTAACCACTTCAATCGCACAACATCAAGTTCGTTGTTAAAGCTCAAATCATTGGTGCCGTTGGCGTATCGCTACAGTCGTATTCTTAACGTAAGCGAAAAACCATCATGCAATTGGTGGGTTAGGTTACTTTACGGATAGGGTATTACGATACGGGCGGCCGCCGTGGTGTGAAGGTAGTGTTGCCGGCCTACCACACCGAAGGTCCATGGTTCGAGCCCTGGTACAGGTAACATCAAAAGTGATTTGAAAAAAAGTTTTTCAAAACGGGGTCGCCCCTCGGCAGTGGTTTGGCAAACTCTCCGAGTGTATTTCTGCCATGACAGGCTTCTCAGCAAAAATTCGTCTCCTTTGTAGATGCCGTTCGGAGTCGGCAAAAAGCTGTAGGTCCCACCAATTTGTAGGGAAAATTCAAATCGGCACACCACAAATTGGAAGAGAAGCTTGGCGCAAAAATCTCTTAGGAGGTTTATGATGATATACCTGTTGTATATCGCGCCATAGAGATAGATAGAGATAGAATTACGATACAGCACCAGTAATCGACATTGTTTCTAATAAGGTTGGTCGAATCAGCTGTTTTAGTACCTGGGCGACCGAGCTTTGCTCGGCATTTTCATAGGTTGCCATACAATTTAGTTTATTTAGATAATCATGGTTGTTTGTATGAATAGTTTTACCTACCAGCAATGAAACGTTCTAAAGACATATCTTGATAATAAAAATATGTTTCAAATTTATTATTAGTAACAAAGGTTGAATACACATAATTAGTCTTTGGTGGCTGCTCAAACAAATTTTCGACAAGTCTTTACAGTACTCCTTGCTGAATTGTATGGTTAGCAGCTGTCGATTGTTATCAAATAAACGAGAAAGATTAGGGTAACATGGGTATATTTGTGGGTTAGAGCTCCATATATCGGTCAACATTCTGTGATTTCTTCTTTATTTTTAATGATAGAACTATGCAAAACTTTTTATATTCAATACATATGAAATCCATTGCAACACTTCCTTCCATACTATGTTCCGAGTACGTTTCTTTTTTCGGAGACATTACTTTAAATGTATTTGGTCACTTAACTCTGGAAACGCCACATATAACATACCATGCATGAACATCGATGAATTTAGCTCCACTCCGACAAACTCAAAAGTTCTTTGCCGGATTTTTCTTGTCGAACAAAAGTGGCAACCCTACTTACAAATGTTTTTTTTCAATACGCAGGAAAATACCTTTCGTTTGATACTTATATTGGCATATTTCATTTCTTTAAAAAAAAATCTGATAGGACGTAACTCCGTAAAACCTCCTATAAGGCAACACCTAGATAGGAATTCTTAGAATGTGGTACCCTATGTACATACCAAATTTCATCCAAATCGGTTAAGCCATTTGCGAGATATTCGAATATACAAATATATAGGAATAACTCGTTAAAAGTTCAAAGATATAATAAGCTCAAATGGCAACAATAAGTGGCAATCATACTTAGAAATGTATTTTTTTTTTTCAAAACGCAGGAAAAAACCTTTCTTTTGATACCCATATTGGTATATTTTATTTCATAAAAAACAAAATTCAGATAGGTGGCAACCCCAAAAAAAGAACCTATGTGGCAACACCAACGTAAAAATTCTTAGAATGTGGTACACTTTCTACATACCAAATTTCATCGAAATCGGTTGAGCGGTTTTCGAGATAGTTGTTAAGTAGTTACCCTAAACAAAAAATGTATATAAAAACCTCAATAAGTGGCAACCCCACTTAGAATTTTTTTTTTTTAAATACGAATGAAAATATCTTTCGTTTGATACCCATATTGGCATATTTCATTTCTTTTAAAAAACATCTGATAGGTAGTAACTCCGTAAAAACTCCTATGAGGCAACACCTAGATAGGAATTCTTAGAATGTGGTACCCTATGTACATAGATATAATGAGCTCAAATAACAACAATAAGTGGCAATCCTACATAGAAATGTATTTTTTTTTTTTAAAACGCAGGAAAACCCCTTTCTTTTGATACCCATATTGGTATATTTTATTTCATATAGAATAAAATTCAGGTAGGTGGCAACCCTAAAAAAATAACCTATATGGCAACACCTACGTAAAAGTTCTTAGAATGTGGTACACTATCTACATACCAAATTTCATCCAAATCGGCCGAGCCGTTTTCGAGATAGTCTGGATATACAAATATACAAATATATAACTAAATATACAAATATACAAGATTAGCTCGTTTAAAGTAATAAGATAAGGCTACCGATAACGCACCAATAACTTGAGCTAAACATTGGATCCAACCACTGTATGTAAAAAACGAAGCATTTGCATTTATGTTCATATCAGTACATACTATAGCATCTCTACACAGTTGACTGGTAGAATAGGCAGCAGCGCTGTTATCACAAAAACGGATTTTAGCACAACTCTATCTACGCAGCAGAAGCATCGAGTGGGAGTTATTGTTAAAGCTCCGTCAAATACATTTTCAGTAATAGCACTGTACTCGGCATTATCAACAAGGTTTAAAGAGCCAATGGAAGAGCATGATTTACTCTTAGTACGCTGCCCTACTTGTCGCTCGGTGTTGTCAATAGAAGTGTGCCTATTGTTTGGTAGAGGCTGATGTTGAAAATTAGTTAGTACATATACGTGTTTGGCAAAAGCTAGAAGTGTATTTTAATATTTCCTGGAAATGCTGACATGCCATCATAGAAGGCATAGACACGCACGAAGAAGACACAAAAATTTAAAAAAATTGAATCGCAGTACACATAGCTGAAATGCAGGGACTCCTTAGGACTGGGGCAAAATCGCAGAAAAACAAAAAAAAAAGCAATCAAGAGGATCCCGGTACATTCAACATCAATGCAATGGTTGTCCTTGGACCCATTTCCCTGTGACATGTTGGTGTACCGGGTCGAAAATTGCTAAAATTTGAAGTGCAAAACTTCCGGTGGACGTATTTCGTAAATTCTTGTAGAGCCCTTAGCTACTGATAACGAAGACAAATCCGGACAACCTGATCAGTCAATCGCAAGGCAGGGGGCGGCTCCTGGCCTTGCCTCCCTGGGACTTATGAGATGGTGAAACCTCATAAGCTGACCAGAAAAATCATCGCGGTCAGCGCCTCGGGCGCTACGTTGGGCACCATCTGTTATGGTCAACGCATTTTAGGTGGAGCAGCAACGCAGCCGGTCGGCATGATTTGAGGTCGCACTGTAGCTAGTCATTGTCGGCGGGGGTAGGTTCTTGCCACCATTGCTGAAACCACAGAAGAACACATAAAAAGTGCAAAACAACTATAAAACAACACCCGGCTCAAAACCGGACGCCACGAACAGACCGTTTTAATTCAAAAGTAAAAATTAAGAAAAACAACTGAAATACTTAAATTCAAAATGAATCTTAAAATTCGAAAGTAACCGAAAACAAAAAAATCAGATTGAACCTGAAATAAAACGAATGGAAAGAAAAAAAACACACTTAAATTATATCAACGGAAAACCAGCAGACGAAAACTCAAAATGAAATCCAAACAAACCTAATCTGAACATAATTTAAATAAAAAAAAACACTAAGAATTCGAAACGTACCGGGAACAACCGGTTACAACTGCAGCTATTGTTGCGACGACCGGTGCTTAACCCACCCTACTCCATGGCCATCGGTGCACCTAATAAAAATTCCGATGACCCTTACCTGTATTTCCTATGCCATATAATTAAAGGATAACAGCATTCCCATGTTTGTACAAAGTTTATTTAAAATTCATTATTCGAACAATTTTATGTAAATCTTGCTCCACGAAACGAGTAGAAGACTATCAAAAGAAATTTCCGAGAAAAAAATATGTATATATATATATTTTTTCTATGCCATAGCTAATCTTTTGTAAGTTGTTTTGTTGCTTTAATCTTTTCATATTTTTTTTTATTTAATTTGATTAACATTAGTTTTTGGTGATTGTTGTTGGAGCAAAGCTCGAATTTTTATGTTTGTTTGTTAATTGATATTAGAGGAAAAATTACAACGTTATGCACAGCGATGGGATGACATGTTTCGAAGTGCCCAGCTTCTCAACAGACCCCTTCTCGGACACTGAGATACGAACCCAAGTGTCTGCACCAAAGCCGCTGTTAGAGTACTCTAACAACTAAGCTATGATGCCCTGTAGCGTCACGATGCATTTTTCCTCTAATGTGCCATTTGCTTATTCCTTTTATACATTCTTTGGTACATATATTTTATATGTCAACTCAAGGAAAGTGGAATATTTTTAGGCGCGTTCATAGAACAGTTTTAGATACAGAAGGGCTTTTTTTGCATATCAACACTTCCGTGTTATTTGTTATGCACCCGCACTGTACCTGTATCAATTATAGTTATGGTGATTGGAGGATGGGACCGTGTGCAGAAGTCCACGCAAGTGGGGAAAGTTTCTGATCGCCATTCACCTGGGAATGGCCAGAGCGATTCTTTTGCATGCGGTTCAAGCAGCTCACTACTTCCGGGCTTTGCGCCCAAGTATCCTCTGGGTAACCACCGAACACCCGTTTGGTGGTGAGCTAAACGTGAGAAAGCGACAACCTGGTAAGGCCACTCCGACATAATCGGTTTAAGGGCTTGCTGGGGGGTTCAAACAGCAGCGTCTGATCACCATGTGGTGCGGCTGCAAGCGGGCGTCTGTCTTGGATCAAGCGGCTCGCTATACAAACGTGTAATAGAATTCAACTTCCCGTGAAACGGGTTGTGCGTTGGGTTTGGGACCCACCGCATAAAACAACGTTCCAATGAAATTCAACAACAAAGCCTCGGATATGAGAACCCCTTTTTTAGATGACAACACCCGCAAACGAAATAAGGATTATGAGATAAGGGCATGTATAGGGTGTTTTTTTTAGGGGTATAGAACTTTGAATTGAAATAAAACACAAGAAAATCGTTTTAAGGTCCATCAACTTGGCTTTATTGGAAGGATAATTTTATGCCATTAATGTTTAAATATGATTTCGGGCATGTGGCCGCCGCGGCTGGCTCGAATAAAGCCAATTCTACAGGTCCAATTTTCAACCACTTTTTCGAGCATATGGGGCCGTATGTCGGCAATAACGCCACGAATTTTGGCTTCCAATTCCCCTAACGTTTCTGGTTTGTTAGTGTAGACGAGCGACTTCACATATCCCCAAAGAAAATAATCCAATGGTGTCAAATCACACGACCTTGGTGGCCAATTGACAGGTCCATTCCGCGAAATTATGCGCTCATCGAATGTTTCCTTCAATAAATCGATTGTGACGTGCGCTGTGTGGCATGTAGCGCCGTCTTGTTGGAACCACAACTCATCCACATTCATGCCATCCAATTCGGGAACAAAATAGTCGGTTATCATGGCTCTATACCGGTCTATTAACGGTAGCTGCCTCTCCAGCATTATTGCGGAAGAAGTATGGCCCAATGACTCCACCAGCCCATAGAGCACACCAAACAGTCAGTTTTTGTGGATGTAATGGCGTTTCAAGGGTCTCATGTGGATTCTCTTCACTCCAAATGCGGAAATTTTGCTTGTTGAAGTAGCCATTCAACCAAAAATGAGCCTCATCACTGAACAAAATTTTGCGATGAAAATCAGCATCGAAATCAATCTCATTTTCGGCCCATACACCAAAATCACGACGCATTGCATGGTCTCGCGGCTTTAATTCTTGCACAAGCTGGATCTTGTAAGGTCGCAAGCCAAGATCTTTGCGCAAAATCTTCCATAAAGTTGATGGACAAAGCTCCAATTGCTGTGCACGGTGGCGAATCGATTCATTCGGGTCCTCTTCAACACTTTGCTCTACAGCGGCAATTGTTTCTTCGGTGCGCACTGTTCGACGTCTCTGCGGATGCGTATTATCACATAGAGTAAACGTAGTGCGAAAACGATCCATGGTTAACCGAATTAATTGCTCTGATGGACGATTATGTCGACCATAAAATGGACGGAGCTCACGGTAAACTTAGAGAACTGAACCATTATTTTCGAAATAAATTTGCACGATTTGCAAGCGTTGTTCTTTTGTCAACCTGTTCATGATGACATGGCGAGCCAAACTGAACATAAATGACATTAGAGTTGCCAGATTTGACCACAAAATGCCAGTTTTATCTCTATTCGAAAAACAAACCTGTAAAAAAAACACCCTTTACCTATAATGTCCGGTCCCTTAATGGGGAAGGTGCCGCTGCCCGGCTGGTTGAGGTCCTGAGGAAAGCAAAAGCTGACATCACCGCCATACAAGAGATGCGAGGGACGGGGCGAGGAAATACGATCAGAACACCTTGTAACATCTACTGGAGTGGGCATGAAGACAAGCGCAGATTCGGCGTGGGATTTGTGGTGGGAGAGAGACTCCGTCACCGAGTACTGTCGTTCATACCCGTGAACGAGCGTCTCGCTGCAATCCGCATAAAAGTACGATTTTTCACCATATCGTTTATCTGCGCTCATGCACCGGCGGAAGAGAAGGACGACGTGGAAAAGGATGCATTCTACGAGCGCCTGGAAGAAGCATACGAGCGCTGCCCCCGTCATGATATCAAAGTCGTGCTTGGCGACTTTAACGCCAGGGTGGGTAAGGAGGGTGTATTTGGCCCCACTGTCGGGAAGTTCAGTCTCCACGATCAGACTTCGCCAAATGGATTCAGGCTGATCGACTTCGCCGGTGCCCGAAACATGGTCATATCCAGCACTAGGTTTATGCACAAGAAGATCCATCAGCCTACATGGCTGTCCCCCGATCGAAAAACACGCAACCAGATCGACCACGTTGTGATAGACGGACGGCATGCTTCCAGCGTTTTAGATGTTCGTACAATACGAGGACCTAACATCGACTCTGATCACTACCTAGTAACAGCCAAGATTCGTACCCGCCTCTGTACGACAAAACAGGTGCAACAAAAAACGCAGGGAAAGCTGGACGTCGAAAAGCTGCAATCGCAACAGACCGCCAATTATTTCGCAGATCGCCTCTCACACCTGCTCTCCGAGAGCACAATTCAACCTAGTGGAATGCATTAGAAGTGGGATCATATCTCAGGAGCACTCCGTACCGCAGCCGAAGAAGTAATTGGATTCCGGCGAACGCGGAGAAACAACTGGTATGATGATGAAGAGTGCCGCGCTGCAACGAAAAGAAAGGACGAAGCCTACAAGGCAACGCTGAGATCGAATGCAACGAGGAGTGTGTGTGAACACTACCGCGAGTTGAAGAGGGAAGCGAGGCGGCTTTTCTGGGCGAAAAAAAGAGAGGCAGAAAAGCGTGAAATAAAGGAGCTTGAGATGCTGGCCAACTGGAATAATGCCCGAAAATTCTATCAAAAAATTCGGCGAATGACAAAAGGTTTTAAACCCGGGGCAAACTCCTGTAAGAATGAGAACGGCGGCCTGGTGGCCGATGTTCAGAGAGCACTCAGAATATGGAGGGATCACTTCTCTGCCCTTTTAAATGGAGAAACTGAGCAAGAAACCAGAGAAGATGCCGAGCCCGAGCCCACAATCGAAGATGATGGAGTTGACGTTCCACAACCCGACTATAATGAGGTGCGAACAGCAATATCCCGATTGAAAAACAATAAAGGAGCTGGCGCTGATGGTTTGCCTGCTGAGCTATTCACACACGGAGGCGAGGAGCTGGTAAGGCGCATGTATCAGCTTCTATGCAGAATATGGTTGGATGAATGCATGCCTGAAGATTGGAATCTAAGTGTTCTCTGCCCAATCTACAAGAAGGGCGATCCTGAAAACTGCGCCAACTATCGCGGAATCAGCCTTTTAAATATCGCATATAAGATCCTATCAAGCGTATTGTGCGAAAGACTGAAGCCTGATGTGAACAGACTGATTGGACCTTATCAGTGTGGCTTCAGACCTGGTAAATCTACCATCGACCAAATTTTTACAATACGCCAAATCTTGGAAAAAACCCGTGAAAAGAGAATCGACATACATCATCTCTTTGTTGATTTTAAAGCCGCTTTCGATAGCACGAAAAGGAGCTGCCTATATGCCGCTATGTCTGAATTTGGTTTCCCCGCAAAACTTATACGGCTATGCAAAATGACCTTGAGCAACACCGCCAGCTCGGTCAGAATTGGGAAGTACCTCTCTGAGCCGTTCGAAACTAAACGAGGTTTCAGACAGAGTGACCCCCCATCGTGCGATTTCTTTAATTTAATGCTGGAGAAAATAATACAAGCTGCAGAACTTAACCGCGCTGGAACAATATTTTATAAAAGCGTCCAACTGTTGGCATATGCTGACGATATTGATATCATTGGCCTTAACAACCGCGCCGTAACTTCTGCTTACTCCAAATTAGAAAAAGAAGCGGAAAAAATGGGATTGGTGGTGAACGAGGGAAAAACGAAGTACCTTCTGTCATCATGCAAAGAGTCAGCGCATTCGCGCCTTGGCAACCAAGCCACTGTTGGCAGCAATAATTTCGAAATAGTAAAGGACTTCGTTTACCTGGGAACCAGCAGTAACACCAACAATAATGTTAGCCTAGAAATCCGACGAAGAATTACTCTTGCAAACAAATGCTACTTCGGACTGAGTAGGCAATTGAAAAGTAAAGCCCTCTCTCGACGAACGAAAATAACACTCTACAAGTCACTCATCGCACCCGTCGGGAGAAAGGTTCTTCGAATGATTTGTGGACCTCTACGCTTTGGCGACGGCGAGTACCGAAGAAAATTTAATGATGAGCCGTATGAGCTCTACGCAGACGACGACATAGTTCAGCGAATTAAAGCACAGCGGCTTCGCTGGTTAGGCCACGTAGTGCGAATGAGCGAATATGCTCCAGCCCAGAAGGTAATCTTATCTGCACCCGCCGGTGGAAGCAGAGGAAGAGGGAGACCACCACTCCGATGGAAGGACCAAGTGGAGACCGATTTGCGATCCCGTGGTGTTTCCAATTGGCGCCAGTTGGCGCAACGAAGAAACGACTGGCGAGCTATGTTGGACGGTCAAAATCGCCCGGGCGGTTAGATGACCATTTAAAGAAGAAGAAGAAATACACCATATAATGGGCAAAAAAAGACATTCTAAATATAATATTGTTAAATAAAAATGAAATCAAAATTGCATTGGAAAAATTAGATGATGAACAAATTCCATTCAAAAATGCGGAAGAAGCATTAGAAATTGCGAATATCAACATAGTTAGTAAGGATATGACGATTTTTATTTGGTAAAAATAATATATGCACACTTAGGATAATATACAGTTTTAATTCAACTTGTACTAAAAGTAACGGCCACCGCATTCATCACATCGAAGTAACTAAAACTAGTGTTTTACTCCTTAATGGCTTTGAACCCGTCCTGCTATATGGTGCAGAAGCGTGGACACTAACAACATCTGATGAGGCGGCTCTGGGAGTATTCGAGAGAAAGGTTCTTCGAAAGATTTGTGGACCTCTAAGCGTTGGCGACGGCGAGTACCGAAGAAGATTTAATGATGAGCTGTATGAACTTTACGCAGACGCCGACATAGTTCAGCGAATTAAAACACAGCGGCTTCGCTGGCTAGGCCACGTAGTGCGAATGAGCGAAGATGCTCCAGCCCAGAAGGTATTCTTATCGGCACCGGCCGGTGGAAGCAGAGGAAGAGGGAGACCACCACTCCGATGGAAGGACCAAGTGGAGACCGATTTGCGATCCCGCGGTGTTTCCAATTGGCGCCAGTTGGCGCAACGAAGAAACGACTGGCGAGCTATGTTGGACGGTCAAAATCGCCCAGGCGGTTAGATGACCATTTAAAGAAAGAAGATTGTTGTTGGAGCAAAGCTCAAATTTTTATGTTTGTTTGTTAATTGATATTAGAGGAAAAATACAACGTTATGCACAGCGATGGTATGGGATGACATGTTTCGAAGTGCCCAGCCCCCTTCTCCAAGTGTCTGCACCAAAGCCGCTGTTAGAGTACTCTAACAACTATGTATGATGCCCTGTAGCGTCACGATGCATTTTCCCTCTAATGTGCCATTTGCTTATTCCTTTTATACAGGGTGTTTTTTTTACAGGTTTGTTTTTCGAATAGAGATAAAACTGGCATTTTGTGGTCAAATCTGGCAACTCTAATATCATTTATGTTCAGTTTGGTTTGCCATTTCATCATAAACAGGTTGACAAAAGAACAACGCTTGCAAATCGTGCAAATTTATTTCGAAAATAATGGTTCAGTTCGCGAGGTTTACCGTGAGCTCCGTCCATTTTATGGTCGACATAATCGTCCATCAGAGCAATTAATTCGGTTAACCATGGATCGTTTTCGCACTCCGTTTACTCTATGTGATAATACGCATCCGCAGAGACGTCGAACAGTGCGCACCGAAGAAACAATTGCCGCTGTAGAGCAAAGTATTGAAGAGGACCCGAATGAATCGATTCGCCACCGTGCACAGCAATTGGAGCTTTGTCCATCAACTTTATGGAAGATTTTGCGCAAAGATCTTGGCTTGAGACCTTACAAGATCCAGCTTGTGCAAGAATTAAAGCCGCGAGACCATGCAATGCGTCGTGATTTTGGTGTATGGGCCGAAAATGAGATTGATTTCGATGCTGATTTTCATCGCAAAATTTTGTTCAGTGATGAGGCTCATTTTTGGTTGAATGGCTACGTCAACAAGCAAAATTGCCGCATTTGGAGTGAAGAGAATCCACATGAGACCCTTGAAACGCCATTACATCCACAAAAACTGACTGTTTGGTGTGCTCTATGGGCTGGTGGAGTCATTGGGCCATACTTCTTCCGCAATAATGCTGGAGAGGCAGCTACCGTTAATGGAGACCGGTATAGAGCCATGATAACCGACTATTTTGTTCCCGAATTGGATGGCATGAATGTGGATGAGTTGTGGTTCCAACAAGACGGCGCTACATGCCACACAGCGCACGTCACAATCGATTTATTGAAGGAAACATTCGATGAGCGCATAATTTCGCGGAATGGACCTGTCAATTGGCCACCAAGGTCGTGTGATTTGACACCATTGGATTATTTTCTTTGGGGATATGTGAAGTCGCTCGTCTACACCAACAAACCAGAAACGTTAGGGGAATTGGAAGCCAACATTCGTGGCGTTATTGCCGACATACGGCCCCATATGCTCGAAAAAGTGGTTGAAAATTGGACCTGTAGAATTGGCTTTATTCGAGCCAGCCGCGGCGGCCACATGCCCGAAATCATATTTAAACATTAATGGCATAAAATTATCCTTCCAATAAAGCCAAATTTATGGACCTTAAAACGATTTTCTTGTGTTTTATTTCAATTCGAAGTTCTATACCCCTAAAAAAAACACCCTTTACATCCTTTGATACATATATTTTATATGTCAACTCAAGGAAAGTGGAATATTTTTAGGCGCGTTCATAGAACTGGTTTAGATACAGAAGGGCTTTTTTGCATATCCACACTTCCGTGTTATTTGTTATGCACCCGCACTGTACCTGTATCAATTATAGTTATGGTGATTGTTGTTGGAGCAAAGCTCGAATTTTTATGTTTGTTTGTTAATTGATATTAGAGGAAAAATTACAACGTTATGCACAGCGATGGTATGGGATGACATATTTCGAAGTTAGTTTTGTTTGTCATAAGGTCCCATTTATTTTATGTTATCGTATTAAATTTTGATTATTTGTATTATATAGTATTAGATTTTAACTATCTTGGCGGTCGGCAGGCGTCAGTAGCATTCAGGGACACAAGGTCCAAATCAAGAAGAATTAGACAGCGGGACACAGGGTGGTGTCTATCCTCTATTCTATTTAATTTCTATGTTTCGAGTTTTAGTGTTTCACCAGAGAAAGTCTCCGTTATTTCCTACCCTGACGATTGTACGATTATGGCTTCGGGCAAGGGCTCCTCCATTGACGACCTATGTACTAGAATCCATTGTTATCTTCGAAATATTTCCAGATTTTTCACTAAGCGAATTCTGACTCTGTCTCCGACCAAATCTCCGCGAATCTCTTTACGACACACAGTGTAACTTTTTTCATTTTTAGGATGCCAAAATTAAAACCAACCAAACCAATGGAGCAATTCATTTGAAATTTTGCTCCTTGCCCTCATTTCACTTAATCATATTTTCTGCTTTAAAAGCATTTTCCAGTGCCAATATAAATAAAAATTGTTTAGATTTCTTAACTTTACCTTATGCCCGTATCACACTACGTATTTTTCTTGTATTTTGTGCTGTTTTTTACGCAAAAGAGATAGTCACATACAGTTTTCGAATTGGTGAAAACGAGCAAGCTATGTAAAAAAAAACGAACGAAATACAACCAAAATACAAACTAGGATGTTAAAAACAAACGAGCCAGTTTGTATTTCGTTAGGATTTTATGAAAATTGGCTGTTTTTCGTTTGTTTTTTTCTGACAACTGTCTCTATTGTGACAAATAATAAATAATTAAAAAAAATATTGAACTACCAATTTTGAATGTTGCCACAAATTGTTGCTACGTATTGTTGTTAACTTTAACGACAAAAAGGCTCCCTGAAGGTGTTGGCGAGTGTTGTCGAAAGTAGCAGTCCAGTGCCAGAACTTTGCCGAATATGAGTCCGGTATACTCCGGTGTTCCCTTGCGGTACATGCCCGACTGATGCGGTAGCGATATGGTATGACCAGTGCAACTCTCCTTCTTTAAAGAAGAAGAAGATGTTTAATTAGAGGCATCATATGATTAATCATCAAGTTCCACGGCATTACCTTTGTACAGTTTCAGGATGGGCGTTCGCAGAACATTTTTAAGGCACGAGTTCGGAGTTAAGGTGGCAGGTTATTTCGGTATCACTGCTGGACATGATTGGCTTCCCACAACAGCCACTTCTATGCAGTCGAACCAACCGCGTTTTTGTCCCCGCGTTAAAGTCCCATTCTGAAATGATCATCAACCTTTGCAGCAGACTGCTCTCCGATGTCTTGTAATGTGCGGGCATAGAATACAAACCTGCACGAAGAGAATGGATTTTCTGGACGAAAACTCACACTAAACGGTTGCATTCTAAACAATGCATCACGTGTAAGAGATGTTTTCCTAAATCCGGATGTTCGTGGTCGTATGTTGTTTACGGCCCAGGGAATCCCTCGATTCAAAGCGCGCCCTTAAAGCCGACCCTCGTGCTCTAACAGCTGCAATAGTAGCACTGTCTCCACGACTATCAGCACTGCTGGAGTGTCCGTCACATTAAATTCATACTACCAACATAAAACTGACAGTGGAAACATTACAAATGAATTGTATCTTTCTAATATTGCGCAATACCTAGGCGTCCTTTCGACACCTTAGTTGAATTTGAAGCTTCATACAAAGAATAGAATCAAGAGGGCATATGGAACACTTTACGCCTGCAAAATAATGCTTGATAAACAGTGGGGTGTCAGCCAAGAACACAGCATGGATGTACAATCCTTTATTCGACCAATAACCTATATGACAATGCTAGGAAAAGTTCAGCGAGCTGCATGTGGTGCGATAATGGGGCCGATTATATTATGTACCTCAGAGGCTCTGCACGTGATATCCTACCATACCAAATACATAACCTGCATGATACCATGCATATATTCAGAAGAGCTTGATGACAATTTTTATAATGACTGTGCACAACATCGGGTCCATTTCGTAAATTATACGACTAAAAAGTTGCGCTCCGGGTATTATGTGCTCAGCACCACCCGTACTAAACAAATATTTTTAAATTGTTTAATTTCATATTTGTTTATTTTAAAATTTTATTTGCTTTTTGTTGTTTGTTTAAAATTCATTATTGTTTGTTTGTTGTTGTAATTTTACTTTCGATAGGTTTTCGTCAGTATTTCAATCAATAAATACAGGAAAAATACAAAAAAAAATACGTAGTGTCATACGGGAATTAGAGTCTTTTGATTAATTTAAAAAAAATTTATTTTCAAAGTCAAGTACAACATAGGTACATATATTTGTAAAAACTAAATCGAAATACATACTTATAATAAAAAGTGATATTATAACTGGTATAAAGTTAGTCGGAGTCAATATCGTCGACATGCTCTGGTTCAGATAATAAGCCAATAACTTCACTCGTTAATGCTCGCCGCTTTGACCTATGGGTTTTCCGCAAACTGTTTATGAACGGGTCTGACGATATCAGCAATCTGTGCAGCAAATCCAAGTTACTTCAAATTCTTGACTTTTTTCTGGTAAAAAGTTTCCGATAGTTTCGTTAATCTTTGTTTCTGGGCTCTTGAGCTTCTTCCGAAAGTTGATCAATAGGAGGAATAGCAGACACGATTATTCTCTTTCCATGAAACAGAATTTTATGTACGCTCACTGGCATATTATACCAAGCATATTCCGATAAATATAGTTCCCTTGTCTCTGTTACATAGTGGTCAAAAGCTTCAGAATTTATGTGAAACCCACATCCTATGCATGAAAATTTTGTATGATACCTTTTCAAAATATTGATATTTATGCCGGTTATGTCTGATGTTATTTAAGGATCTCCAAAGAATATTCTCGCAGTGTTGCCATCATTTGTGTTGCCGATTTTTTGCTTTGGCATATCAATCAAAATACCAACTTCTTTCCTGAATCTATTTTGGATATGTTCTTTCATCTTTTTCATCTTTTCCTTATTTTCTTCGCCCCGCACACACCAGGTCTTCATTTCCATTCGATAAGCGCTGTGTAGCATACATTCCATGCATCGTATCCAGGAATGTAAAGGCGAAATTCCGAAAGCAAGCATGCTGTCGTTGACATTTCGCCCTGACAGGGTTCGCATATTGTTCAAATCTTTTGGAGGAGCCCCACATATGTAGCACTTTTGCGATGATGTATATGCTGCCAGAGTGTTGCAAACTTTGCCAGGGGCTCTAAAATATTGTTACTTTGTTGTTGTAAAACTGCACCAATAGCAACATTTGATGCATCTACTGCAAGTGGCAACTGACCATTTTTATCGAAATGTGTGAGCAATGTTTTTTTTTCGAAAAGTTTTTTTGTATTTTCAAAAGCTGTAATTGTTTTGTCGGACCAGTTTAATTGCTTGAGTTTATTTATAATTTATTTAACATTTCGTGCATATAACTGTGGTAATAATTAACCATTCCTTAAATTTTTTGTAGTTTTGTTATAGAAAGCGGTTTTTCAAAATTTGAAATTACTTGAATACGTTCCTGAGATGGACGAATTCCTTCTGATGAAATTTCGTAACTAAGAAAATCCAATTTGTCTACTCCAAAAATACATTTTGTAGGTTTAATGTTCAAATTGTATTCTTCTAGTCTTTTAAGTATAAGTTTCAAATGCTCTATATGTCGTTTTTCGTTATCACTTGCTATGAGAATATCATCGATGTATGTAAACACGAAATCATATCCCGAAAATACTTCATTGATAAACCTTTGAAAAGTTTGAGCACTATGTCTTAAACCAAATGGCATACGAATAAACTCAAACATTCCAAAGGGAGTAGTTATAGCTGTTTTATGTATGTCTTCCTCAGCCATTGGGATTTGATGATATGCTCGGACAAGATCAATTTTTGAAAATATAGTTTTGTTTTTTAAATCAATGTTAAGGTCATGAATATGTGGAAGAGGATATCGATCTGGTATAGTTATAAAGTTAAGTCGTCTGTAGTCTCCACACTGTGTGTAGGCCGGGTCGATTTGTGGGGAGGCAAAAAAGTCGCCCATTGCTCTGTGAAAATCATATTCTAGGGATCAAAATAAGAAACTTTGCGGAAGGAACCATACCTTTAAAACGAATTCTGATGTCCCCCAATTTGGGTCGAACTTTAGGGTAGGGGCAAATTTTGAAAAATCCCACTTTGACCCATTTAGAGTGCTCCAATCGAGTCCAAATGTATGACCGATCCCCACTAACTTTGGAGGCCCGACCCACCGATGCCAGTGGCACACCCCCTGGAACCCCCCTGGGGGTTCACCATACAAACATTTCAAAAAATCGCCGGTTTTGCACTTTACATGAAAAAATCAGCGAAATGCCTATGTTTTCTCTTTATTTTTATTTATTTATTTATAATAATATTTATTATTTATTTATAATAATATCTATTTTTTCTCTTAAGAAATTTATTTAGTCAGAACATACATATGTAAATGAAAAAATTAATTTAAGTGAGTTATAGAAAAGAAACTAAAAAAAATTATTGTTTGAAGTCTTTTTTACTTTCAAGTCTGGGCAATTTCGCACGGCTCTCTAATGTCTTCGCCAAAACAGCCTCTACCTTTTCCGGTATAACCCGTTTGGAAACACTAGCTAGCAATTGAACATGTCGTTCCGTTCCTTGTATGTGTGATGGAATTTTTGGATCATTAAACGGTGGATCATCTTGATTTAAATATTCTTTCAATGTATCGTACGGAATGCTTCGCGTGAATGGTGGTTCAAATATGATATTTATATCATTCAAATTGACCATTTCCGTATAACTTGTGCAATTAAAGTTTATATCTGGTTTTTTATTAACTCTAAGTTCCATTGGCTCGTCAACATCGGTTCGATAGCGTAGAATTTTCTTGATGGCACAGTCGCGCTATTCTTTCCTATCATCAAACAACATTGATAACAAGATATTTTCCGTATGTGCATAATATGAATTACCTTTAATTACTTGATTGACAATTTTGCGTAAACGAGGTTGTAGAAATCGTGACCAACCAATGAACTTGAAAAATAATGCACTGCCGTACTCGACAGAGCTGTAATACTTGATATTGAAGTACATTGGCACATAACATTTAATTATAAATTCAACCAGAATTCTTAAATTTGCATCTGGATTTTCCGTTGTCACATATAATCGCAATAATCTAGCGGCCTTGGTGAGCCACCGATAATGTACAATTTTCCCTGGTTTGATGTTAGCCAGATCCACCGGAACCACGCCGCTAGAAATTGCATGGGCCATGTCGTGTAAGTACTTCGAATCGGTGGAAAATTCAATTTTTTCTGGAGCAGGGGGCATATTTTGCAACTCAATTTTCTGGAAGCCGTCCACCACCTGAAAATATATAATAATAAAATAATTAAAAATGGTTGACAATTATAATAAATGAGTGATAGCAATAACTTACCGGAAGAGTTTCACAAGTTTCGATTTGACGGCTCAGTTTTCCGGTTGCCGATCTTGGTCCAGTGCTGGTTGATTTATCCAAAGCTTCAAACGAATGCCGAAAAGGAAGTTCGTTGAAGTGTAGAAGACAAACGAACCAATGCAATGGCCTTTTTAACAGCAACTCGAATCGTCGTATAATTCCACCGTGTGGGCCAGTGTTTGTTACCTCACCGTCAGTGCATATTCCAATTAATGCATCCAGTGATATATATTTATCGTTGAAAAAACCATTTAATTTGGTTGTTTTGTATACAGCGGTTTCATGTTCCAGTCTTACGTAACCAATCAATTCAGAATTGGGTTCTCTCAAAATAACAAGATGAGGTTCTTTTACCATCCTAGTATGATACTTCTCATCAATTTTATCTTTCGTTAAAGTATCATCTTTTCTGCCATCGAATGAAAACGCTAACAAATTGGTATCATCTAACCGTTTGCGAAGCACTTCTTGTCTGCATTTCTCTTTTTCTCTGCGAACTTTCGATTTATCCATGATGAGAGGTTTCCCATGCTTATCTTTAATTTTAACATCTTGCAAAACAGCGGTTCCCAATGCTGATGCTACTCTGTCAGGCACACCAAATCTGTCACATACCAAGGCAAAGTTAAAACAATCGTATCTCGCTGTGTATTGTGAACTTGTGCTTCTATCCATATCTTCTTGAACCGGTGGCGGTTGTATGTTGAATCATCGGGATCTTGGTATGTTGGCATTGATAACATAGACGTTGCTCCTTGCTCTTCAGTTTCCATCATAAATGCATCCATTGTTAGTCTTCTCTGATTATGTTGATCGTGCATGAACTCTTTGAGGCGTTCGGGAACCCAGCCGCATGCACATGGAGCTGCCTTCAAATCGCATTTACATGTTCCAATGTAAAAAATTGTTTCCAGAGATTTTACATACTCTGTAAATTGTTGGGTGTTGTTTCTTCTCTTGATTTGCTCTTGATACTTGTCAAGCAACTTATTCAATTTATTAAATATAATTTTTTTCAGCATTATTTCCATACCAAGTTTTTCCCAAATTCCAATCAACTTATCTTGTACTTGAATAGTGAATGATTTATGGGAAAACTTTTTTGTTCTGTTTTAGCACGTTCGTTTAAGTAAAAATAATATCTCAAGATATCCAGATGGGTTGGTAAATTAAGATCAGTTAAATCAGTAGACACACCAAAAACAGTAACATCATGCTTGGGTATATGACTCATTTGGTTTTCGATAGTTGTTGATGTAGTTGCTTCATCTTGCGGTGTAGAGGATGGTGGATTCATTGTAAACTTTTTGATTTGGAATGGTCACTTCACTTATTATTTTTTTTGAAATATTTTTTTATCTGAAATTAGTACTTCACACTTTGAGTTCTTCACAACGACTTAATGCATTCACAAAAACTGTTGCGTTATATATGGTCTACGAGACGAGGTAATAAGAATGAAATGGTAATTTCAATTCTACCTGCTGTGTCTTGTGGTGGCTTAAAAAAAAAACACAAGCAATTTTACGATCTGCAATTGTGTCACAGTGATACCTTCATTTTTTAAAACGGTTGAATAAAAAACCAACACAACTATGTTTACGACATGCAAATGCATCACAGTGATGCCTTGGTTTTAAAAGGGTTGTAAAAACGCTAATTTCTAATAATTTTTTTTTTAATTTCTTTTCTATTACTAAGTTAAATTCATTATTTCATTTACATATGTTCTGACTAAATAAATTTCTAAAGAGAAAAATAAACTCCAAAAAGAAAAAACATAGGCATTTCGCTGATTTTTTCATGTAAAGTGCAAAACCGGCGATTTTTTGAAATGTTTGTATGGTGAACCCCCAGGGGGGTTCCAGGGGGTGTGCCACTGGCCTCCAAAGTTAGTGGGGGTCGGTCATACATTTGGACTCGATTGGAGCACTCTAAATGGGTCAAAGTGGGATTTTTCAAAATTTGCCTCTACCCAAAAGTTCGACCCAAATTGGGGGACATCAGAATTCGTTTTAGAGGTATGGTTCCTTCGGCAAAGTTTCTTATTTTGATCCCGAGAATACGATTTTCACAGAGCAATGAGCGATTTTTAAATCGACCCGCCCTACTGCACACCAAAATATTTTCAGACCGTCAGAATTCGGATTTTTATAGACGTAAGAGATAAGGGAGTAAAGTTTTAGCTCAGCAATTTCAGACAGCGAAAATTGCGGAATTATTTCGGTCTGTTATTTTATTACTACCAGAACCAATGTGTACGCATACCTCAAACGCGGCTTTATCATCTTAAAAGCTTTGACTGCCTTGAAATCTTGTTTAAGTTTGACTATGACTACGGGCCATTATGTTTATGTTTATGTTTATGTTTATTATGTTTATTTTTATTTATATATTGTTATGCTGAGCTTGTTTTAAATTCTACTATTTATTCATACATCTTCATATTTTTCATACTTTATAATTGTTTATATTTATAAGTTTTCTGTTTGTATTGCGCAATAAAAGATTTAATCTTAATGTGCTAATGTATTTAAATTTATAATAAATTGAAATTGAAATTGAATTGAAATTGAAAAGCCTAGAGAATTTCTTAGAAGGTCTGAAAAGGTCAGTTATGTGTATAGGCTTAATATTCAAAGGCCTAATCGACTAACTGGTAATATTATATATTCATAAAAATTTACTTTGTCATTAGTCTACATTAAGAAAATTATAAATCAAAAGCATAAAATGGTATTGTGGTATTGAATCATATGTAAAAATATAGTAATCCATTGACGAAGGGGAGATCTATCCCCCCAATCCTCCCTGGGTCCTCACTGTCTTCGCGTGAATCTTTTCTGATTCGACTTCCCACTGGTTCCATGTTGCGCCAAATTATGCGATGCGTTGATTTCACAAACGTGTGAAATGCAATTATTCATAGAAGTCGTCCTTGAGATTTGTTACTTTATTTTGAATTTCTCACGAAATTTGTTCCTGTCGGCTGCGGTCGTGTGCATTGTTTGTGATGGCAACGATCCCGTGTATCACCTGCAATAACTGTTGTTGTTATTGTTACAATGCTGCACCTCACTTTCCATACCTAGCATTGTCATCAAAGTCTTCTAAGGGAAGTCACAGGAACCTAACGGCTTCAATAAGGGTGGACCAGAGTGAGTTGGTATTAGAAGAGTATGCTCTGTAAATCAGATGGTTGGTGTCACAACCCATGCCAGGAAAACATACGGCACGTCAGGGTTCAGTTTGGATAGTTAAAAGTTTGATCTACTTCAGTGTAGAAGTTGGACCAGTGTTACTCTTGTCTCCCTCGGGATTTGCGTTCCTCTTCGGCAACAGGTTGGACTTATGCCTGACTGACGGCATTCGAGGGGCGAGGGCTGACAAATGAGTTTGCCGACTCTGTTTGGATCGACAGGCCCGATGCACCTTTGGATTCAACCACGTTATTATAAAGTGCCGTGTTTCATTATAGTGCTTACGGAGATGTATCCTTACTTTCCATGGTGGCGGATTTTCTTCAAGCAGGTGAATTTCGGGATTTGTGATTTGCAACAACTGAACAAGAACAGCCTGGTTAGTATATCGTTGATAAACACCGAGAATTTTCGCCTCACTATGTATATGGTTTCCGGTGACATAAGGAGACATCCCGTGGCAGTTCTGACTGCGTTGTTTTGACAGGCCTGCAACTTCCTTGGTGTTCGATAGCCCCGGCGACCACATTTGCGACGCGTAGCTCAGAACTGGCCGATTGCCCCGCACAACATATTTTTTGTGTATCTTTTTCGCAAAAACTTACAGTCAGTGACCTGAGAATTTTGTTGTGGCTTTGTAGTTTGATGGCGACCGCGGGAAAGAGATGTGGTGCCGGATCTCATCGTAGTGCTTACGAAGATGTCTCATCTTGTCTCAGGGGGGCCGGGCTACATCCAATAGATGTCCATTTGGATGACTGGGTTTATGACAGTTCAGAAGGAACTGTCTACTCAAGAGTTCCGCGTGCTCTTGAACATTGAGCAATTTTGCCTCTTGATGGAGGTGAGACTCAGATGACATAAGCAGCTACGGGGTTGCAGTTCTGATGGCGGTATTTTGGCAGACTTGCAATTCCCTTGGGCGACCATATGGGCGCAGCGTAATCAATAACCGGTCGGCCAATAGCCTTATATGTAGCAAGCAATTTTTCTTTGTCTTTCCCCCAAGTACTGCCTGCCAGTGACTTGAGGATCTTATTGTCGCTCTGTGCCTTTGAAGCTATTGCGGTGGCATGACCACTGAAGGTGACGCCGTTGACAAAATTCACACCCACGATTTTCGGGTGGTTGACAGTAGGTAGAGGTACTCCGTCTACGTGGATATTTAACTCTTGCCCCATCTGCGCATTCCATTTCGTAAACAGGGTCGCCGTCGATTTAGTCGGAGATAGGGTCAGATTTCGCTCGATTTTCTAGTACAGAGTTCGTCAATGGAGGGACCCTTGCCCGAGGCCATTATCGTGTAGTCGTCAGAGCAGGAAATAATGGAGACTCCCTCTGTTGGGGGGGAAGTCTCGAAATATAGAAATTAAATAAAAGGGAGGGAGAACACCACCTTGTTTTATTCTTCATGGTTTAGATTTCTTGTTCCGGAATTTTAATGATGCCTGTCGACCATTGAGGTAATTGGCGTGGTTGACCGTATCAAATGCATTTGATAGGTCAATTGCCATGAGAACTGTCCTATGGTTTGGTGGGTGTTGATTCAAACCATGATTTATCTGTGTTGTAATGGCATTCAAAGCGGATGTAGTGCTGGGAAATGTGCGGAAACCATGTTGGTGATCGGCCAATTTCATATTTGCAATAAAGTAAGGGAGCCAAATGGTCTCTAGTAATTTTGCAACCGGCGAAAGGAGGAATATCGGACTATAAGAATCCCCTTGGTTCGCCAGCTTCCCTGGTTTTAGTAGGGGAACTACAATCGCCTGTTTCCATATCTCAGGTATGACGAAAGTAGTTAGAGAGAGGTTGAAAAGAGCCGCTAAATAACTCTGTCCCTCGTGGCCTAGGTGTTTAATCATCTTCATGGCGATTCCATCGGGTCCGATTCATTTTGAGGGTTTGGCCTTCATTATGGCTTCCTTGACCTCTGCGACTGAGACGGCAATAGGCGCAGTGGAGTGTTTGTGTTTGTGCGCACTTCGGAAGACTCTTCTCTTAGTCCTATCCGCAGGTGGATGCATTATAAACAGCCGGCAGAAGAAGCTCGCGCATTTCCTGGCGTCCGATCCTACGAATTTCCGCATTGAGATCTTTGATTCTGGGATCTGCAGGGTTGATGAGCCTCACCAGGTTACATTCTCTTGCCATCGCCGCAGCTTCTGCAGGAAAATTCGCATGAATTTCTGGTATTCTACCAACAGGAATAAAGCGGCCTGAGGCTGAATTAATGACCTTGCGAAACTCTCTTTCACCTTTGCGTACGTCTGTCGGAGTGGGTAAGGCAGCGAAGGAGCGCTCTGTATAGTCCGTAAAGCGGTCCCAGTCCGATTTGTTGATGTTAATGTATGTTACTTTATCAGTCGTTATGAAGTCGGTCGGTCGTTCGACGGAGAGTAGGATGGGTAGGTGGTCTGAAGCTAATGTAAGCATCGGTCGCCATATGACAAAGTTAATTAGGCCTGCGCTCGTTATGCAGATGTCTAGCGAACTGTGGAAGTTACCTGCTACCCTGGGGGGGCATCTCCATTGAGTGTACAGAATGCTGAGTTGTCTATTTGGTCTGCAATTGCATGTCCTCTGCTGTCTGCTGGCAAGTTGGAGTGCCAGAGATCGTGATGTGCGTTGAAGTCGCCTAGGATTAGACAGTTATATCCCCTTAGCAACGCACTACTGTCGGGATGATAATCTCTAGGACAACACGTAGCAGGGGGAATGTAGATATTTATAATTTGCATGTCGACGTCGCCTGACCGGACTACTATGCCTTGGCATTCTAAGGTAGAGTCCCTGGGGTCGACGTCAGGGGAAAATAGATTATATTGTACAAAGTAATGTGTAATGAACGCAAGGCCACCCCCATGACCGCTGGGACGGTCTTTTCGATATACATTATACCCATTACAAGTTCGTAAGTCCGATCTTGTGTTCAATTTTGTCTCTTGTATCGCGGCGATTTTGATGTTGTGCGACTTCATAAAGTCAGTTATCTCCGCGATCTTTCCAGCTTATCCGTTACAATTCAGCTGTAAAATTTTGAAGGGTGTAGGAGGAGAGAGGAAGGACATGCTAGGCGTGAGGACGGATGCGCTTGCCTAGGTGGAGGTAGGCTAAGGCCTAGACTATGTCGCAGTCTAGAGTTGACAGCGCCATGGCCGTTGTTGTCTGACGTGGAAGGCGGCTGTGTACTGTAACAGGGGGCCAGTCGTGTAGACTGAGCCACCATTGTGGCTACTTGAAGTTGGTAGGAGCGGAAGGGGAGCGCCAGAGCGATGAGTACCGCGGGACGCCCTTAGGCGTGTACGGCATTGTGAAAGTACTAAGAAAGTACGAGGTCTGTGGATGGCAGGGTTAAGCCCTGAGCATCAAGATTTATGTAGCCCTCTCTTACACTTGGCGCATTGAGCCGAATGCGACCGTTTAATATAAATTTTCTTCCAGCAAACGCAGCATCTCTTGGTCCAGGGTTGGATTCGACCCCAGCCCGTAACAAAAGACAATGGGGCAACCCCGCTGCCAGGGGTTGCTCCGTGGATGACAATTTAAGGGTGGGACGGGACAGATTGGACAGGGTTACACTGAAATAACAGCCCTTGGCCGGGTAAAAAAACCCGGGTCATTCCGGTACGATAGAACCGGCTGTTGTGGGAATGTAGTAGTAGCCAGGTAGTACCTGTCTCGAGTGCAACGTGTGAGATGCAGGTTCAAACCGAGGATCGCGAACAATTTATAATTTGTAATTTTTTTTTTGGTTTTTTGTTAATTAAATATAATTTTTTTTAAATATATAATTGGTTCTAAGTTAAAGATTTTTTTTTTTAACTCATTTTATATCTAGCCCAATATTTTTCTGCTTGTGACCTGCCTAGAACTAGCTGACAAATTATTGACTCTTTTTTTTTGAGATTAGAGATAAGAGACAGCTTGCTGCTGAATACCAAATTGTCTACAAATAAAAATTTACAACAAAAAGTCTCTGTAGATACCGCTTACAGAATTTACCTATTATTATATGGCCGACGTGGTGTAGCGGTAGTGTTGCAGGTGTAGCGGTGGTGTTGCAGGCCTACTACTACAAAAGCCCAAGGCTCGAGTCGAGTAAAATAATTATAAAAATTTATTAAATAAAAAAAGTTGAGGAAGTTGTCGGGATTTGAACCAGCAACCTTCGGAGCAAAGGTCTAGTACATATTCATTAGGTTACTGGCCCGTTTTCACTGTCGTTGTCTATATTGGAGTTTTATCGATCAGTTTTCAACAAACCCTAACTGTACGTTGAATAAAACGTTAATTGAAAATGTGTTTAATAATTATTTCAGTTCCATTTATTAATTTTTTTTAAATTCAAGTATAAAAACAAAGATTCAAAAAAATATTCGCCGCGAGCTTTTATACCAATTTGTGGCGTGCTGCTTCCAATTTTTTTATACAAATTGGCGGAAGCTACTGTTTTTTGCCGACTCCGCAAAAGCAAAGCCAAGCAGATGAATTTTTGCTAAGAAGCCGTCCATTCCAGAAATACCCTCGGACCCTGTTTTGAGAAACCCTTTTCAAACCATTTTTGATGTTACCTGTCCAAGGGCTCGAACCTTGACCTTCGGTGTGGTAGGCCGGCAACACTACCGCTACACCACGTCGGCCATATAATAAAGTTCATATAAATCAAGTAGGTAAATTATTTAGCATTATTTTTAAAAACTACCAAAGTATTCACCTCGCAGAAAGTTCACCTCAAGTTAATTGCCTAAGCTACCATACAATTGTGAAAACATATTTAAACGTTTGTGAAATTTTTTAGTTATAAACTCGTTTGGAGAACATTGATTTCAACGTTTTTAAAATATTGTTTAATAAACTAGCTTACTTCAGTGTTTATTGGGAAGATTCATAAAGAGAGAGTAAGCGGCCTTGTACATGTGTATTTTGTGAGTGTTGTTATTCCGCCGGAAAAAATTCCCCTTCTTTGAAAACATTTTAGTACATCCCCATTGCACTCAAACTACAACTTTTTTAATTCAATTAATAATTTCGAAAGGGCACATTTCTGAATATTGTAACATTACGAAAAGTGAGAAAAACTCATTATCAATGAAGTATATATTATTAAAATTACAATTAGGGGCACAATGCAGGGAATACTAAAGATTTGATTTTTCCAGTATGCAATAACAATATGTTCATGTACTCGTATATGCTCTATGTTTTACGAGTATATAGAAACCCTAAGTTTTTAACTGGGTGTTTAAAGAAAGGATTTATTTTATCGTTAGTATGTTTTACATAGTTTTGCATTTTTTTTTAATATTTTCATATTTTATACATATATTTTGATAAATTTGGAATATTTTTCGCATATTTTGGCATATTTGTTAAATATTTTTTGCATACTTACATAAAATTTGGTCTTCGCGCTTGTCCACTTTGTTGAAGAATGCTATACAACAGGTTTATTATAATATTTGCTTTGAATTTTATCCTACAGATTGGTGTGACCTACAGTTTTTTGCCGACTCCGAACGGCATCTGCAAAGCAGAGGCATTTTTTCTGGGAAGCCTGCATGGCAGAAATACACTCGGAGAGTTTTCAAACCATTGCCGAGAGCTGACCCCGTTTTGAAAAAACTTTTCCAAACTTCTTTTGATGTCACCTGTCCCGATATCCGAACCTTGGGACCTTCGCACATGTATTCAATATCTTTGCTGTTCAATAAACACAAATATGGGCATGATATCGCCTCGAATACGAAACGAATTTGCTAAATAGGTTTTCTCGAATGTAGTTTTTCATCTGAATCGAATAACCAAAGACCTAATGATTAGGTTTGGTAATAAGATGAAATCTCGAATCACTAACTATCCGAGAAACATTTCGCTAATTGCTAGAGGAAAATTACTCTTCTGGCAATTCGGATTCACCGTTGTGTTTATTGGAAGGGTACGAAGTCGAGTAGTTGTAAAAGATCAATAAATTATCTTAAGGCGAATGGGGAAGCGTAAACGGCTGAAGACGAGCAGCCGCCAAGCATCCCTATAGTGGCAACTCAGCCCCAATTTAAGTTTCTGGGTTCAAAGTTCTCAGCAGAGATATACCAAGAAGTAATGAATTCGGTTAGTCAATTATCGACATGGGCTCTGCAAAAGGTAAAGTGGAATGTACAGAACAATTACAAATTCACATTGTTGGCAATGCTGTCCTACTTACTAAAATACTATGTGGGGCGGGTGATGGTACTATCAACTTCATGCCACACGCAAGCACGACTGTCATGAAAGCTCAAAGCGTAACAAAATTCTCAAGTCACTAGCTGGATTTTGGGGAAGAGATGAACAAACAGTCAAAGCAACGTACAAAACAGTCGGCCAGACAGTCCAAGTAAAGCGTTTGGAGAAAATTTCGGATCTACGAAAAAACCGGTGATTCCCGAAATAAACTTAATCGCACCACCTGTATCGCATGAAGCACGGCACCTGCCAAGAGATAATCGAACCGCTCTAGATCAACTGCGGTCTGGATACAGAATTACCTTAAACTCGCATGACTTGTAAGAAAATCCTCTGACCATACCAAATACATACTTGCCCTGCACGTGGTATGTCCCCTCATGATACTAAACATATATTTCCCTGTTTAACTCAACCTACTCTTCTGACACCAATATCACTCTGGTCCAACCCTGTTGCAACTGAGCGTTTCATTGGACTTCCGTTAGAAGAGTTCTATGACGATTCTCAGAGTGATCGGGCCCATAAGGCAGGGCACAACAACCTTTGATTTCACCTCAATATAAATTACGCAACACCGGTGGTGACGCTGTCGGTAGCATAATATCCTCAACTCTGTAGCACTTTTTCGGTTCAAAAATTGTCATTGGCATTCCGAGTGGCTAAGCAATGCATGGGGTCTCATCATGTCCGGGGCGCTACTCACAAAGGGCGCCAAATGGTCCGCAAAACAATAAATGACTGAATGGTTTTTATTTGTATTATAATTGATTGATTCATTATAAGAGGTATCGTTATTAAGCCAACAGAAACCAAATCAACAGCTTTTAGGATTCTTGTCTGTCTGCATTGAACTTCACGTCTATCTTAAAATTTAAGATCTCCTTTAATTCAATATCTCCACCGGTTTCGGAGTTATCGACCAATATGGTGACCCAATGTATTGGTACAAATGTGCACCGGGCGCGGGTTAAGTTCACTACGCTACTGCCTTGGGTACAAAGTAATTAGTGTACCGCATTTTATTCCAATACCTCAACTTGTACACAAGTCATCGTGTACACGGATAGACGGGCGCCTCTCAAAGAATTCCTTCTTTATTCCGAAGAGCTTTGATATGTGAAACTCTCTATCTATCTCGTTTAGTTGATGCAGTTACTTACTATCGTTATATGGACAAAATTATAATTACTAGTACAGCTGGGTGTAATGCTCGTATTTCTTATTTGAGAAATGTTTGTGAGAAAATTGTATATGAAGTTCTACCTCCTGGTATTCTCATACCTATAAACATAGGTTAGGTTAGAGGGTCACTGCCCACCTGCGAAGGCAGTTCACATGGACACGTTTACTGTTCGGTGTAAAACGGCATATTTACCCGTGACGCTAACTTACAATTATTTAGCAACTCGCTGCGTAGTGACAATAAAACTTCGGATAAGGCAGACATCAATCTTCGATATATCTTCCGGAGACCTAAGAACATCGAACCGAGATATTTATATTCTGCGCCTACTCCTAGCAAAAGCTATGCAGCTGAATATGAAGTGATTCGATGATTCAACTTCGTCATTCTCCTACACATGTAGGATTGTCCAGGATATATTCAACATCTCAATCATCTTGGAAAGGTGTGCCTTAGAGATTCCAAATAATTCCGAAGATCGCCTGGCGTCAACACCTGACTAGGAGGACCTCGCCACCAGACAATCGGGTATCCTTATTATACCTAGTAGTGCTTCGCACACAAGGTATATTAACTTTAGTCGCGTAACGGCAGTGCGTAACGGCATTAACGGATCGAGATAGATATTGACTTATATATATGTTCAGGACGAAAAGAGAAATTGATTAAGCCATGTCCGTCCGTCCGTCCGTCCGTCCGTCTGTGAACACGATAACTTGAGTATATTTTGAGATATCTTAATGAAATTTGGTATGCGGGTTCCTTGGCACTCATCTCCGAGCGCTATTTAAAATGGGCGAAATCGGATGATAGCCACGCCCACTTTTTATATATATAATATTTTCGAAAACACAAAATAAGTGATTACTCAGTACATAATACACCTATAAGGATAAAATTTGGTGCGATTGAGGCATAAAATAAAATTTTCAAGAAATTTTTTAAAATGGGCGTGGTAACGCCCACTTTTGATTAAGTCAAATTTAGAAATAATATTAATCCGAAACCGTTCAAAATATCGAAACGAAATTCAGCACGCAGGTTTTCAGGTACGCAAGGAATGTTCTAGGAAAAATTGGGCGGGATCGGTTAAGGTCTACGCCCACTTTTATATGAAAGATTTTGAAAAGGACCGTAGATATATTAAATAGGCAATAACTTTGCGTAAAATAGCTTTACATCATTTATATTTCAGTTTTAAAGCTTCCGTAAACAAAGAAATCCAAAAACTTAAAATTTTCGAAAATGGGCGTAGCCCCGCCCTTTTTATAGTGGACTATTCCACAAAACTTTTTATGCCATAACTCCGCCAAAAACTGATTTGTGGAAACGAAATTTGGTGATAATGTTCTATATATAAAGTTAACTGTTTGCTGTAAAATTGGGCGAAATCGGTTAATGTTCACGCCCAGTTTTTTAACATAGTTCTGAAAACTTTAATTGTAAAATTTAAAGAGCGATATTTCTACAACTAAGCAAGTTATATCAATTAGGTTTTGCACACATCATAAGCTTTTTGAGAAAAACTCGGCCGCAAAAAAATTTTTTCAATTTCGAAGAAGTAGGCGTGGCGTCGCCCACTTTTCAGCATAAAATGTCTGCTAGTTTCAAAGGCAATCGCTTATAATTCAATATTGATATTTCAATCAAAATTGGTCAGCTGCTTCTCAGTAGTATGTATTATACTCCTGCGAAAAATTAGCCAAATCGGGAAACACACAAGCAAAATATTCGGGCACGTAGTTAATAGCCCACTGCAATAGCGAAGTTATATATCTTTTTTGATTTTCATACCTTTCATAAACATTAAATGTATGTTAGTATGAGAACAAGAAGAGAAAAGTTCACTAAAATGATCAGCACGATGAGCGGAGTCGATTTAGCCATGCCCGTCTCTCCGTCCGTCTGTCTGTCTCTCCGTCTGTCTGTCTCTCCGTCTGTCTATTTGAACGCAAACTAGTCTCTCAGTTTTACAAAAGAATGCTGAAATTCGTTGTCTGCTTTCTCCATTTCATAACATACTAGCAAACCCGGTAGACGTTGTTTTGACGTTTTGATACATAGAACACATAATATATAAAATTTCATTCACTTGAACCAAATAAACTCCTATCTATACCGAACTGCAGCTTTATATGACCTGGGGGATTTTCCAAAAGCTATATACCGACTGTGTCGTGCCCAGCGAACTTCTGAACTTATCGTGAAAGTTCAAGAGCAAAACAAAACACAAAATATGTGGGCGTGGCACCGCCCACTTTTGAAAAATGATGTAGATATTGACTGAGTGACACATATATCCAAATTTCATTAATTTAGACCAAAATAGTTCGAAATTATGACGAATTAAAACTTTATATAGCCTGGGGGCGTGGCTCCGCCTACTTTTCCAATACTATATATTGTCTATGCTGTACCCAGTGAATCCAAGTATATACTGTGAAAATTTCAAAAAGATCGGTTGAGTTCTATATATACCGAACTGCAGCTTTATATGAGCTGGGGGATTTTCCAAAAGCTATATATTACGCACACAAGGTATATTACTTCATTCGGCATAAACGATTCGAGATATATATTTATTAATGCATATCAAAACCTTCAGGATGAAAAGTAAAATATCCGTGCAAATAGTTAATACCCCACTGCAAAAGGGAATTTGTATATCTTTTTTGATATTCATTCCTTTCAGGAACATGGCATAGGTATGCCATGATCAGGAATTAGAATTTGAAAAGGAAAAATGAAACACGCAATATTTTTATAAGCAGATAAGATTTTAAGTTATAAACCACTAAACAAAATGACTTGCCTGACAATTTTAAATAATTTGACATACATCATTTGCTTACCTAACTATAGAAGAGCACAGTGGATGGACAAAAACCTAGTATTGACTACTTTCATCATACCGAATCAGAACTTTGCAATTTGGGCATAAAAACCACTTTTGATATAACCTAAGTCATTATAATAGCTTCAGAAAGGCTTTCCTAGTTTTAAATCGTATAGATACATTTTCCCAATAAATATTATGTTTTATCTTTCTAGATGGATCATGTTTAGCAACATATTTATCCAATGGCCATTTAACGGTTCACAGTCTTCCTAGTTTAAGGTTACTATTGGATACTGATTTTTTACCCTTGATGGAATTAAGGTATGTATATATTTTAATTTTATAATGTTATTTAATACGTTTACAGCAGTAGTTTGACCGAAAAAATTATTCGCATAGTAGAAGTTGTGTCGATCAATGGGAAAATACTATCAATCGCCTTTTTCTAAGCTAATCAGCCTAACGTCCCCATATAAATAAATAAATAAGGGTCTTCCGATTACTATTTTTATAAAAATTGTGAAGTGAAGAAAAGTTATTTCAAACATACCGTTTTGTACGCAGTACCCTTCATACGATGTAGTTGTTTATGCCTCATAGGGTAACTGCACTCGTTTCCGGATAGCGCTAGTGTCCGGACAATATGTCAATGTTTTGGGATTAATAGACAAGCATAAACAAATAGTCTCAAATAACCACACAAATGGAAATGTCCATGTACATGAGTGTAAGTGGAATATTTAAGTTAAATCAAAAGCATAGTTTAAAAGTTACATGTAAAACATTGTGTGAACGTTTTAGAAAGAAAGTGCCTAAACAAGTATTTATTAGCATATTACAATGAAGGGTAATAATATTATTGCGGGTTTTTTTGAGCTCTACGATATATATATATAAATTAAACGACCAAATTGAATTGTTTAATGTACATATATATTTGTCGATTTCTATTGTCGATATTTCGACTTCAATCTGAAGTCATCTTCAGTACAGGTGCTACGGTTTAACAACAAAGTGTACGAACAACGCTCAGGAATGCCAACAGGCTCACCAGCATCTCCGGTAATAGCAGACATAGTTCCATCAGTTGTTAGGTAAATTCGAATAAGACTCGCCGAATAAACCGCGCTTGCTAACAAAGTATGTCGACGATATATTTGCCATTGTAAAAATTGATGCTGTGGAAGATATGCTGAACACCTTAAACGGCTACAATAAGTCTATCAAATTCACCCACGAGATTGAAAAGGATGGGCAGTTACCATTTTAGGGCACTATAGTAAAAGGAAAATACTACCAATTATCCTTTGACTGGTATAAAAAGCCCACCGCGTCAGGCAGATTAATTAATCTTTATTCGAAACATAGTAAATCAACAGTAGTCAACACAGCGATGAAACATATCATAAAGAGAACATAGGAATTATCAAAAATATACTTAAGGACAATGACTCCGTTAGATTTAATAAAAGGATATATACGCGATTATTTTGCCAAAGCCTAAATCAATATAACAAGGAACAATAACAACAAGCTATACATATGCCTTAAGAGATTTTCATTGGGATCCCTTGTATAATCTGCCACCCTATACGAATCGTTTAAAACTCATTAATCTGCACACACTTTCTAGTAGGAGGGAAATGCTTGGAATTGTTTTTATGATTAAATTGCTAAATGGTTCACTCCCCAGCCCATTTCTTCTAAGTGAAGTGAACTTCAATGTACCGTCTCGTCCTTCAAGGCATTTAAACCACTTGTCTTGAAACAGTGCCAAACCAATTTTCAGTTAAATGAGGCTTTTCGCTGTTTGTTTCAAGATCATAACTCTCTTTCTGGTACATTTGATATTTCGGACTCGCATTTCAGCATAAAAAAATCAATTCGTTCTATCCTAAATACATAGCTACTAATTGTTTCTTATTCTTTGCTTTCTATATTAACTTCTAACAATAATTTTATTCTGTTAACTAGTTATTTCCTTATGTATAATCTTTCTTATATCTACTTTTATTGTTATGTTTAAGGTTTTAATATGTTTTTATATGTTTTTCAGTCCTGAAGATGATTTCAGAATGAAGTCGAAATATCCACAATAGAATTCGACAAGTATATATGTATATTAAACAATTCAGTTTGGTGTCTTAATTTATATATAGGGCCTAGAGCTCAAAAACCCCCCAATAATTTTCAAATAAAGGCCCAAAATACAGGTTAATAATATTTGTTTAAAATAACAAACTTTCATTGTATAAATAAAAATAAATTTACTTTACTTTTCGGCCTAAATTATTACTGTCCGGATACCAGAACTGAAATTCGAGATGTTTTTCAGTTTCCGAACGTGCTGTCCGTTACAACAACAACAACAATTACCATTCTAATGCTAAACGCAAACGTCAAGCTGTGTAGTTGTGTTTTTATTTTGCTCTGTGCTTATCTTTAATAATTAAATCATAACTTTGATACTTTTAATATTCTAAGTTATGATTAAAGTTAAAAGAGTTAAATACTACCTGGCGTGAAAAGTGTTAAAAATTTGTACTAGTGATTAATTATTGTAAATTCATATTATTGAATTTGTGTGTTTAAAACTGTTCGCTCAGTGCTGTGTCATTTAAACTATCAGTAATGTTTTTCTTTTATCTGCAAAATTTTTTTAACTTATAATTTTTCTTATAAATTTGTATAAATACTTATTCGAAAATGTCGTGCATGATAGGAAACTGCCAAATAAAAAGCGAGTCCGAAAGCTTTGTAGCATTCTTGCTATGTGATGGACTTGTCCATGCAAAGTGCACTGCATTAACCGGTACTCGTATTTCCCGTGGGCGAATTCGACCACCTTTAATTAGTTTAAGTTATTAAATATCCTGTTCATATTTTTTCCAGCGCTGCCTAGAGGCCGAAATATTTGAGAAATTTTTGTTACTGAAATTAATTATATATAGTTGAGTTGAATTTAGGGCCACTTTCATAAAGTTCAGTTCACACTAAACGGCAGGTAATTTGTCAACTAACCGAAAAAAATCAGCTCATTAAAGACCGGTAATCATTAATAGGTGATGGCAAAAACAGTCCTTAGGAATGTTTGAAAGTCCACCATCAGAGCCACAACTCCTTTCAGATTCGGTCAATATTTCAATAAAAAAACTTGGATTTGATGGTCATATACGAGTACGAACAACATAGTTAGACTTATAATTTATATAATGGTTACTTTAACACAATGTGCTCAGTAAAGAAAAATATGTACACCGTTTAGACATGGTTGCCATATTGTAATTTTTTGGTTATTAGTATACAGGCAGTGCTTTTTGTAATCCATTTACCGGGAGAAAATTACAAATTCAATTTAGCAATTCCGACTCAACGACGCACCTTCCTATTTTGACTCTGCTTTCTTTTTGGTCTGAAATATTGACTTATAAGGCGGCCATGGCCGGTTTGGAATCCCATTTTAATATTGAAGTTTTATGAACAGTAAAAATTGACATTTTATTATAAACACTTATGTTTTTCAGGATTTTAGGATGCATCTAATACCCCACCGAGAATAGAGGCCATGAATACCTTTGAATCTCATTTTAATTATGGAATTAAAAAAAAAGAAAAATAGAAGTTTGGATGCGCATAAAAAAAAATTTTTTGAACTATGGGTTTTTTTGAACCTCATTTTTATAATGGAGTAAAAATTTTAATTTTTAAATACTGTTTGCAATAAAACGTGCGAGATATTTTAAATAACCGACCGAAAATAGTGACCATCCATACCTTTGAATCTCATTTTCATTATAGAATTTTACAAAAAATAAAAGTTTGATTGCGTTTTAAAAAAAAAAGTTTATCTTGAATTATGTGAACAGCAGCGACTTTGGATGTTTTTGAATCTCATTTTTATAATAGAGTTATATTAAAAAAAATAAGGCTTTATTGTGTTTTCCCTAAAAATTTTAGTTTTGAACTATAGATTGCAATAAAACGCACGAGATATGTTGAAAACAAAATGATATTTTTTTTTAAATTTTGGTAAAGTTTAGTATAGAAGAGGGCAACTCTCGCTCAAAATCAAATTGGACAGACGCGCCGACGCCGGTGTATACTTCAACTCAATTTGCTCAATGAGTGAGAGAATGAAAATATTTCACCGTTAGGAGTGTGCCCACATATACATATTTTGATTGAAAATGAATTTAGTGTGTATTTTAAAGTTCCTTAAATTTCTCAATATGAGCATGACGCCGGTTTGCATTTTGGTTTTTTTGTTTTGGATATACAGGCACTGCTGTCAAATTAGCAATTTTCCTTTAGGTCTGGCTTTTTTAAAACCCATTTAGCGTGGGAAAATTACAACTTGAGTATATGGTTTCCTGTTTTTTTTTTCCTTAACCACAACTCAGACATTTCATATTGACTTTTATAGCATTTTAATAATATTTTGTGATATAACTATATGTATATGACCTGAACTTATTATTTCTTATGGCTGTGCGTATAAGTTTACCTTAAGTCCTATATCAATCAGAAAAAAGTAAATTCTTTAAAACAAATTCATAAAACTATGTAACTATGTAAGTATTTATCTTACATATTTTGTTATGGTAAATTTCTAGTAATTTTCTTGCGGCCTTTATGCAAAAAATTGGTTTTAAGAAAAGATTGCTTTAAAAACTTTACAAGGTAAAGAAATTAAATTTTATATAAAAAAAAAATGTTATTGTTCGGAACCTGGGCTCGAACCTTGGAACACCCGCGTTCTGCCTGAGACGCTTACCACCTGCGCTACTTCGGTATGTAGAACACCGCAGTCAGATACTGTAGTTAAGCGCCATGGCTTTATGCAGAAAACTTTAGTGAATTATTACAAATAAATGGAGCACTATTCACCTATGCATCGCTCCTGATCCATAGGAAGATATCAAAATACATTTAAATAGGAATTATGCATGTTTACGTAAGATATACTCTGGCATGTATATAGATTATTATTAAACTTTCCGGCTAAAGTAAACAAATTCGAGTGAAAGAAATGCAGAACATGCCTTATTGTAAGATATAATAATATATCAAAACGGCAGCCGTCATAAAATACTTTTGTAGTTCCGAAATTTGGAGGATGGGGCCGTGTGCAGAAGTCCACGCAAGTGGGGAAAGTTTCTGATCGCCATTCACCTGGGAATGGCCAGAGCGATTCGATTCTTTTGCATGCGGTTCAAGCAGCTCACTACTTCCGGGCTTTGCGCCCAAGTATCCTCTGGGTAACCACCGAACACCCGTTTGGTGGTGAGCTACACGTGAGAAGGCGACAACCTGGTAAGGCCACTCCGACATAATCGGTTTAAGGGCTTGCTGGGGGATTCAAACAGCAGCGTCTGATCACCATGTGGTGCGGCTGCAAGCGGGCGTCTGCCTTGGATCAAGCGGCTCGCTATACAAACGTGTAATTGAATTCAACCTCCCGCGAAACGGGTTGTGCGTTGGGTTTGGGACCCACCACATAAAACAACGTTCCAATGAAATTCAACAACAAAGCCTCGGATATGAGTACCCCTTTTTTAGATGACAACACCCGCAAACGAAATAAGGACTACGAGATAAGAGCATGTACCTGGAATGTCCGGTCCCTTAATGGGGAAGGTGCCGCTGCCCGGCTGGTTGAGGTCCTGAGGAAAGCAAAAGCTGACATCACCGCCCTACAAGAGATGCGATGGACGGGGCGAGGAAACACGATCAAAACACCTTGCAACATCTACTGGAGTGTGCATGAAGACAAGCGCAGATTCGGCGTGGGATTTGTGGTGGGAGAGAGACTCCGTCACCGAGTATTGTCGTTCACACCCGTGAACGAGGGTCTCGCTGCAATCCGCATAAGAGTACGATTTTTCACCATATCGTTTATATGCGCTCATGCACCGACGGAAGAGAAGGACGACGTGAAAAAGGATGCATTCTACAAGCGCCTGGAGGAAGCATACGAGCGCACAAGAAGATCCATCAGGCTACATGGCTGTCCCCAGATCGAAAAACACGCAACCAGATGGACCACGTTGTGATAGACGGACGGCATGCTTCCAGCGTTTTAAATGTTCGTACAATACGAGGACCTAACATCGACTCTGATCACTACCTAGTAGCAGCCAAGATTCGTAACCGCCTCTGTACGACAAAACAGGTGCAACAAAAAATTCAGGGAAAGCTGGACGTCGAAAAACTGCAATCGCAACAGACCGAAAATTTTTTCGCAGGTCGCCTCTCACACCTGCTCTCCGAGAGCACAATTCAACCTAGTGGAATGCATGAGCAGTGGGATCATATCTCAGGAGCACTCCGTAAAGCAGCCGAAGAAGTAATTGGATTCCGGCGAACGCGAAGAAACAACTGGTATGATGATGAAGAGTGCCGCGCTGCAACGAAAAGAAAGGACGAAGCCTACAAGGCTACGCTGATTTCGAATGCAACGAGGAGTGTGTGTGAACACTATCGCGAGTTGAAGAGGGAAGCGAGGCGGCTTTTCCGGGCGAAAAAAAGAGAGGCAGAAAAGCGTGAAATAAAGGTGCTTCAGATGCTGGACAACGGGAATAATGCCCGAAAATTCTATCAAAAAGTTCGGCGAATGACAGAAGGTTTTAAACCCGGGGCAAACTCCTGTAAGAATGAGAACGGCGACCTGGTGGCTGATGTTCAGAGCGCACTCAGAATATGGAGGGATCACTTCTCTGCCCTTTTAAATGGAGAAACTGAGCAAGAAGCCAGAGAAGATGCCGAACCCGAGCCCACAATCGAAGATGATGGAATTGACGTTCCACAGCCCGACTATAATGAAGTGCGAATAGCAATATGCCGATTAAAAAACAATAAAGCAGCTGGCGCTGATGGTTTGCCTGCTTAGCTATTCAAACACGGAGGCGAGGAGCTGGTAAGGCGCATGCATCAGCTTCTTTGCAGAATATGGTTGGATGAATGCATGCCTGAAGATTGGAATCTAAGTGTTCTCTGCCAAATCCACAAGAAGGGCGATCCTGCAAACTGCGCCAACTATCGCGGAATTAGCCTTTTGAATATCGCATATAAGATCCTATCAAGCGTATTGTGCGAAAGACTGAAGCCTGATGTGAACAGACTGATTGGACCTTATCAGTGTGGCTTCAGACCTGGTAAATCTACCATGGACCAGATTTTTACAATACGCCAAATCTTGGAAAAAACCCGTGAAAAAAGAATCCAAACAAATTATCTCTTTGTTGATTTTAAGGCCGCTTTCGACAGCACGAAAAGGAGCTGCCTAACGGCTATGCAAAATGACCTTGAGCAACGCCGCCAGCTCGGTCAGAATTGGGAAGTACCTCTCCGAGCCGTTCGAAATTAAACGAGGTTTCAGACAGGGTGACCCCCTATCGTGCGATTTCTTTAATTTAATGCTGGAGAAAATAATACAAGCTGCAGAACTTAAACGCGCTGGAACAATATTTTATATAAGCGTACAACTGTTGGCATATGCTGACGATATTGATATAATTGGCCTTAACAACCGCGCCGTAACTTCTGCTTACTCCAAATTAAAAAACGAAGCGGAGAAAATGGGATTGGTGGTGAACGCGGGCAAAACGAAGTACCTTCTGTCATCATGCAAAGAGTCAGCGCATTCGTGCCTTGGCAACCAATCCACTGTTGGCAGCAATAATTTCGAAATAGTAAAGGACTTCGTTTACCTGGGAACCAGCATTAACACCAACAATAATGTTAGCCTAGAAATCCGACGAAGAATTATTCTTGCAAACAAATGCTACTTCGGACTGAGTAGGCAATTGAAAAGTAATGTCCTCTCTCGACGAACGAAAATAACACTCTACAAGTCACTCATCGCACCACTCCTGCTATATGGTGCAGAAGCGTGGACACTAACAACATCTGATGAGGCGGCTCTGGGAGTATTCGAGAGAAAAGTTCTTCGAAAGATTTGTGGACCTCTACGCGTTGGCGACGGCGAGTACCGAAGAAGATTTAATGATGATCTGTATGAACTTTACGCAGACGCCGACATAGTTCAGCGAATTAAAACACAGCGGATTCGCTGGCTAGGCCACGTAGTGCGAATGAGCGAAGATGCTCCAGCCCAGAAGGTATTCTTATCGGCATCCGCCGGTGGAAGCAGAGGAAGAGGGAGACCACCACTCCGATGGAAGGACCAAGTGGAGACCGATTTGCGATCCCGCTGTGTTTCCAATTGGCGCCAGTTGGGGCAACGAAGAAACGACTGGCGAGCTATGTTGGACGGTCAAAATCGGCCGGGCGGTTAGATGACCATTTAAAGAAGAAGTTCCGAAATTTATTACAGCTATGGCCTATGATGGACAATAATTGTTTAATCCAGGGCCAGGCACTCGCCTCCTTACACATAAACCTGCAAGAAAAAAGACTACAAACCATTCCAAAACAACCAAAACCCGCACCACCGAAAATAACCAACACGTCAGTTTTGTTCTCATATTATAACTAACTGGGTTGCCAGTCTTCATTTATTCATGTCATTCATGCAACTCGCAGGTTGCCATACGTTCAATATTAAACAGTCCCCCGAAAACCTACGGTTTTCCAAACGTAGAAGGTATGTGCACATAAGGGACTTACTCGTCCATGGGCAAGCAGTTCCTCCCATTACTTGTAGCTGTGCTATTCGCGCCTCCAGTTTTCTTTATGCGACCTCCATTTGACCCAAGTCCACGGCTATTCAACCGAGCCTCATTTCCCCCGTATCTTCGTTCACGATATGCATCAGCTGCATTTTCAAGAGCTGAAGCTTGGCCATCTAAAAATTCCAACGTCTGTTTTATGGTTGGCATCTTTGATTCCCGTTGTAATTCCCATTGTTTGCTAGTCGCAGAATCGAGCCGCTCATGGAGTATGTGGACAACCATCATATCCCATCCATAAACCGGGACCCCCTGTGCACGAAGCTGACGCAGTACCTCGTGCGTAACATTCGATATTCGTTGTAGATCATTTGATCTAGGTGTGCCTTCAATACTTGGCAAACGCAAAAGCTGACGCAAATGTTCTCGGCATATTGGGTACTTTCTATCGTACAGCTGATTCAGCCGCGCCCAAGCCTCGGTATGATTCTCGTCAGTAAGCTGACATTCCCCCAGGGTACGCGCTGCCTTGCCTATCAATGATTTCTTCAAATAAGAAAACTTAAACGCCGGAGAAACGTTTTGATTATTGTGTATGGCTGCCATAAACCGGTCGCGAAACCCAGGCCACTTTGTGATTGTTCCATCGAAATCCCCCCAAGTGGTTTTTAAATCGTGAACGAGGGTCTCGCTGCAATCCGCATAAGAGTACGATTTTTCACCATATCGTTTATATGCGCTCATGCACCGACGGAAGAGAAGGACGACGTGAAAAAGGATGCATTCTACGAGCGCCTGGAGGAAGCATACGAGCGCACAAGAAGATCCATCAGGCTACATGGCTGTCCCCAGATCGAAAAACACGCAACCAGATGGACCACGTTGTGATAGACGGACGGCATGCTTCCAGCGTTTTAAATGTTCGTACAATACGAGGACCTAACATCGACTCTGATCACTACCTAGTAGCAGCCAAGATTCGTAACCGCCTCTGTACGACAAAACAGGTGCAACAAAAAATTCAGGGAAAGCTGGACGTCGAAAAACTGCAATCGCAACAGACCGAAAATTTTTTCGCAGGTCGCCTCTCACACCTGCTCTCCGAGAGCACAATTCAACCTAGTGGAATGCATGAGCAGTGGGATCATATCTCAGGAGCACTCCGTAAAGCAGCCGAAGAAGTAATTGGATTCCGGCGAACGCGAAGAAACAACTGGTATGATGATGAAGAGTGCCGCGCTGCAACGAAAAGAAAGGACGAAGCCTACAAGGCTACGCTGATTTCGAATGCAACGAGGAGTGTGTGTGAACACTATCGCGAGTTGAAGAGGGAAGCGAGGCGGCTTTTCCGGGCGAAAAAAAGAGAGGCAGAAAAGCGTGAAATAAAGGTGCTTCAGATGCTGGACAACGGGAATAATGCCCGAAAATTCTATCAAAAAGTTCGGCGAATGACAGAAGGTTTTAAACCCGGGGCAAACTCCTGTAAGAATGAGAACGGCGACCTGGTGGCTGATGTTCAGAGCGCACTCAGAATATGGAGGGATCACTTCTCTGCCCTTTTAAATGGAGAAACTGAGCAAGAAGCCAGAGAAGATGCCGAACCCGAGCCCACAATCGAAGATGATGGAATTGACGTTCCACAGCCCGACTATAATGAAGTGCGAATAGCAATATGCCGATTAAAAAACAATAAAGCAGCTGGCGCTGATGGTTTGCCTGCTTAGCTATTCAAACACGGAGGCGAGGAGCTGGTAAGGCGCATGCATCAGCTTCTTTGCAGAATATGGTTGGATGAATGCATGCCTGAAGATTGGAATCTAAGTGTTCTCTGCCAAATCCACAAGAAGGGCGATCCTGCAAACTGCGCCAACTATCGCGGAATTAGCCTTTTGAATATCGCATATAAGATCCTATCAAGCGTATTGTGCGAAAGACTGAAGCCTGATGTGAACAGACTGATTGGACCTTATCAGTGTGGCTTCAGACCTGGTAAATCTACCATGGACCAGATTTTTACAATACGCCAAATCTTGGAAAAAACCCGTGAAAAAAGAATCCAAACAAATTATCTCTTTGTTGATTTTAAGGCCGCTTTCGACAGCACGAAAAGGAGCTGCCTAACGGCTATGCAAAATGACCTTGAGCAACGCCGCCAGCTCGGTCAGAATTGGGAAGTACCTCTCCGAGCCGTTCGAAATTAAACGAGGTTTCAGACAGGGTGACCCCCTATCGTGCGATTTCTTTAATTTAATGCTGGAGAAAATAATACAAGCTGCAGAACTTAAACGCGCTGGAACAATATTTTATATAAGCGTACAACTGTTGGCATATGCTGACGATATTGATATAATTGGCCTTAACAACCGCGCCGTAACTTCTGCTTACTCCAAATTAAAAAACGAAGCGGAGAAAATGGGATTGGTGGTGAACGCGGGCAAAACGAAGTACCTTCTGTCATCATGCAAAGAGTCAGCGCATTCGTGCCTTGGCAACCAATCCACTGTTGGCAGCAATAATTTCGAAATAGTAAAGGACTTCGTTTACCTGGGAACCAGCATTAACACCAACAATAATGTTAGCCTAGAAATCCGACGAAGAATTATTCTTGCAAACAAATGCTACTTCGGACTGAGTAGGCAATTGAAAAGTAATGTCCTCTCTCGACGAACGAAAATAACACTCTACAAGTCACTCATCGCACCACTCCTGCTATATGGTGCAGAAGCGTGGACACTAACAACATCTGATGAGGCGGCTCTGGGAGTATTCGAGAGAAAAGTTCTTCGAAAGATTTGTGGACCTCTACGCGTTGGCGACGGCGAGTACCGAAGAAGATTTAATGATGATCTGTATGAACTTTACGCAGACGCCGACATAGTTCAGCGAATTAAAACACAGCGGATTCGCTGGCTAGGCCACGTAGTGCGAATGAGCGAAGATGCTCCAGCCCAGAAGGTATTCTTATCGGCATCCGCCGGTGGAAGCAGAGGAAGAGGGAGACCACCACTCCGATGGAAGGACCAAGTGGAGACCGATTTGCGATCCCGCTGTGTTTCCAATTGGCGCCAGTTGGGGCAACGAAGAAACGACTGGCGAGCTATGTTGGACGGTCAAAATCGGCCGGGCGGTTAGATGACCATTTAAAGAAGAAGTTCCGAAATTTATTACAGCTATGGCCTATGATGGACAATAATTGTTTAATCCAGGGCCAGGCACTCGCCTCCTTACACATAAACCTGCAAGAAAAAAGACTACAAACCATTCCAAAACAACCAAAACCCGCACCACCGAAAATAACCAACACGTTCAGTTTTGTTCTCATATTATAACTAACTGGGTTGCCAGTCTTCATTTATTCATGTCATTCATGCAACTCGCAGGTTGCCATACGTTCAATATTAAACAGTCCCCCGAAAACCTACGGTTTTCCAAACGTAGAAGGTATGTGCACATAAGGGACTTACTCGTCCATGGGCAAGCAGTTCCTCCCATTACTTGTAGCTGTGCTATTCGCGCCTCCAGTTTTCTTTATGCGACCTCCATTTGACCCAAGTCCACGGCTATTCAACCGAGCCTCATTTCCCCCGTATCTTCGTTCACGATATGCATCAGCTGCATTTTCAAGAGCTGAAGCTTGGCCATCTAAAAATTCCAACGTCTGTTTTATGGTTGGCATCTTTGATTCCCGTTGTAATTCCCATTGTTTGCTAGTCGCAGAATCGAGCCGCTCATGGAGTATGTGGACAACCATCATATCCCATCCATAAACCGGGACCCCCTGTGCACGAAGCTGACGCAGTACCTCGTGCGTAACATTCGATATTCGTTGTAGATCATTTGATCTAGGTGTGCCTTCAATACTTGGCAAACGCAAAAGCTGACGCAAATGTTCTCGGCATATTGGGTACTTTCTATCGTACAGCTGATTCAGCCGCGCCCAAGCCTCGGTATGATTCTCGTCAGTAAGCTGACATTCCCCCAGGGTACGCGCTGCCTTGCCTATCAATGATTTCTTCAAATAAGAAAACTTAAACGCCGGAGAAACGTTTTGATTATTGTGTATGGCTGCCATAAACCGGTCGCGAAACCCAGGCCACTTTGTGATTGTTCCATCGAAATCCCCCCAAGTGGTTTTTAAATCATGCTGTTGATATGGCCAACTAACCTGCATCGCCAAAGGTTGTGGTGCTGCAGCAATGGGCGGTTGCGATGGCGTTAAAACCTTTCGTTTGGCCGCAAGTACGGAATGTGCGGCAAAATAACATCTTTCGACTTGCGCCGCCATTTGGTCAAACCTTTTTGCCTGCTTTGGGACACGCTCCATTTGTTTTTCATGAGCTTTCGCGAATCGCTCATAGTATTTATCCAGCTTTTCTGCTCGTATTAAAATTTGCTCTAGCAAAGCGTGCTCAACCTCCGGATGACGGGTATACTCCTCTATGCGCGCTATAGATTGCTACAGACTTTCCATTAATTCTGCCATTATTTGTAGCATCTCGATTATCATTCAATTTAATTGCTTTCTAGCAAACAAAATACAGAAAAAATATGCAAAGTATTTTATAGCTGTCAAAATGGCACGTTTTGTCAATAGCAGCGCAGTTAGAAATGATTTATCAAAGCAAAATATTTCTTATGACTATTCACCACTCTCTCTCTCCTTCGTTATTTTCTCCTTTTTATATTTCGTCTGCTTTTGTTTCGAAATATGATAATTGGCATAAAAAGTCGTCTTTATTCGGTTTTCTTTTTATTTCATTCGCATAGCGCTTTCGGCAGCTATGTACATATGTATGTTCATGGATCAACGTTCGAATTAGGCTGCAATTAATTTCAAAGTTTGTAGTGTACTTTTCGAAAATAAGTGTTTGGTCGTACTGTGCAGCGAAGTCTTAAACCTTATTATACCACTGCTCAAAGGCTCTTATCTAAAACGCTCACCACATTCATATTGTGGTAACATTCTATCGTGTCTGTCGAACATAAGCTCAAATCTATCGGAATTCAACTATTCCTTGCACCTTAAAGCAACTATCTAAAAGCAATAATGGGTATTCACAAGGCCTCGTGTTGGTTGTGAATTCTAGTCGTATTGTTTTCTTTCGAATTGTTTCGTAAAAATTTGATTATTTCTGTGTCTTTCCAAACTGTTCAACAGATCGTTGAATTCTATCGAAACCGTTCAGCCACCTGCTGAGCGCTATACAGTGAGCTCGCGATAATATAAACTAATTAAAACCAGGCCTGTTAATATTTGTGAAATGTTTAAACAATTATGCTAGTATCGGAATTCCGTTTACAAAAAATCAGAAAAATAACTGGGATATAATTGGGAGATTCTCGGAATTGACAAACGGCTGCAATTCGTTAGAAATATTCAAAAGTGAGAAAAATTTCAACGTCAACTTTCCGCGCAAGCTCCAAAATATGAACATTATTTTAGAGTTGTCCCAGAGAGTTCATGTTTAAAGTATAAAATGGAGGCGCAAAGGGTTCATATTTTGGGATGTTCATAAATTAGGCCATTAATATAATCGCGTGTTCACTGCATTATCTTTTAAAAACAATTTGTTTAACTTCTATCGTCTTTTGCCGTTCTATTTTCCTTTTATTTTCTATTCGTGTTATTTGCTTTTCAGCCATCTGCTGAGCATTATCGTAACCATTCGACCCATTATTGAACTCTATCGTGCTGTTCGGCTGTTTGCGGAACTCTATCGAAACATTTATAATATTTACATAACTCTATCGAAATTGTTCAGTCGTTTGCTGAACTCTATCGAAACATTTCCAATATTTACATAGCTCTATCGAAATTGTTCAGTCGTTTGCTGAACTCTATCGAAACATTTCCAATATTTACATAACTCTATCGAAATTGTTCAGTCGTTTGCTGAACTCTATCGAAACATTTCCAATATTTACATAACTCTATCGAAATTGTTCAGTCGTTTGCTGAAGTCTATCGTAATGCTCCAGTGTTGACGTCCTTCGAACCAACAGTGGGCACGTTCCGAAGGACAAGGCTGAGAAAGCAGCTGAGTCCAGTTTGGAACACCAGTTGAGCGTGCTCTGGGAACGATAAGTTGAGCCAATTATCAACAAGCAATTGAAAAACACCTTGAGCGTATGTAGCAGAGAAGTTTTCTGCTCACTAATTAGTGTATGGCCCACCTGTTTGTGAAACGCAAATGATCAGCTGACGGTTTATAACCGTTGCCCCTCCGGAACGCGCCCAATGATAACAAATAAAGGCAAATATATGGGTGTGTCAGTGCACACTCCAACCGACTCCATCCGTAAAAATATTTTGATATTGTTTACAACCAACTCTCGATTATTATTTTATTGATCTATGTACGTACGGCTATATGAGGGTATACCTCTGTGTATGCTACGATCCATGTGAATTTGTGCTATTAAACCGATTTAATGAGAGAGACAACGTTAATCCACGGCATGCTTTAACTCTTGTAATATGGAGTTAATTACTGCGTACACTGAACACCCTCAATGTAAATCCATGCTGAACAAAAATTAATTGAAGGCATGTGCAAATTCGCTTGTGTATATTCTACCAATATTAATCATATTTGTTAGATCCTCGATTCTAATTGGACTGTAAGGAACCATTCACGAACTACACCACGGTTTTTGTATGCATTCCACTTAACGGATTTCACCACACGTATGTATCCATGAGTGAATCTACACAAAATGATAACCAACATTTCGCCGAATTCCGGAATATCACATGAAAGGAAAAATATCCACTGCTCTGCTTAACTAACATCGCATGCGACCACCTGGCACTTGGTTCGCTTTGTATCTGTGTGTGTATGTATATATGTGGACGGCTTCTTGATTGAAACCTTTTCGAGTCCACTTTTCGTCCGTATCCGGCTCGAAGGACCAATGTTTAATCCAGGGCCAGGCACTCGCCTCCTTGCACATAAACCTGCAAGAAACAAGACTACAAACGATCCCAAAACAACCAAAACCCGCACCACCGAAAATAACCAACACGTTCAGTTTTGTTCTCATATTATAACTAACTGGGTTGCCAGTCTTCATTTATTCATGTCATTCATGCAACTCGCAGGTTGCCATACGTTCAATATTAAACAATAATGCTACCGCGAATGCGCTTAGCGAAGTATTAGCAGGAGCAGCTGACTCACTGTGAAAATATAAGGTTTTCCTAAAATATGTATTGTTATTTGTTTATTGGCTCTTAAACTACATTACGGTGGACTACAGTCTTGGTAGTTCCCACCTGATTGCTTTTACATTGCACCATTTCTGACAAGGTATTTCGCCGCAATGTTACGAGCTCTATATTACGGCACCGCTTTCAAGCAAACCAAAGCTTAAGCCTTTTAAAAATTCTACTTTAAGTTTACTTTGTTTGCTTCCACGAAACTTTCTTTTTATTGTCAGACTTCAAATTCCCAATGGAGCAATTCAACAAATTGATTTAAAAGTTCCTTGTAGCGACAAAAACACACGTCGAAGGATTTTGGGAGTGTTGTCAAAATGAAAATCCTTTGTCAGTGCGATTGTCGTTTGAACGATTTGATAGGACTTCCTGGTCATCCCAACCTTCTACCCCTACTTCCGTAAGGAATTTTCTTTTTATACCTTATATATGTATGTTTATGAAATAAAAAATTGGATTAAATGGAGTTTGATAATTTTCAGAAAAGCGCGCGATTTTTTTCCCCAAATTTTCGTTTTATACCTTATATATGTATGTTTATGAAATAAAAAAATTTTATTAAATGGATGTTAATAATTTTCAGAAAGGCGCGCGATTTTTTATTCCAAATTTTCGCCTGCGGCGCATTTTTCAAAAATATCAAAATTCATTTCATACCATTTTTTTATTTCAAATACATATATTAATAAGGTGTAAAATGAAAATTTGGAATATAAAATCGCGCGCTTTCAAATTTTCGCCTGCTGAGCTTTCTGAAAATGATCAAAATTCATTTGACACCATTTTTTTTATTTCATATATAAAGTGTAAAATGTAAATGTCAATGAAGTTAATTCTCAAAATAATTTGATATTAACTGTCTTTGGAACAGCAAATTCATTTCATTGACATGAATTCCTGTCGTCCGTCCATGTCCGGGTTCTTGGCACTGCTACCGCCTAAATCCTCGGCCACCATATTCAACGGCTCAAGTGAACATGGAATTAGACGTCTACGTCGAAGGTATTATGCTTCCGACTGTATCACATCACAAAATCTTTTTACAAAGCAGAAACCAAATCCTCAATTGACTGGCTGACAGTACTTGGCGGAAGACATAGATAAACGTTGCTGGGAACGTACGTAAATGGGGAACACAAATTAGAGGAAGTTGCAGGCCTACCAGAACGCCGTAATGACAATTACCACGGGATGTCTCCTTATGAGCAAAATCTCCACAGTGAGGCGAAAATACTCGGTGTTAAAGAGCATAACGAAATTCTAAAAAGGCAATTCTTGTTCAACTGTTCCAAGGAACTCTCCGTTATTCCGGTAGGATAGAACCGGCTGTTCTTGAAATGGGTCTATCTAAGCACTTACTCGGTTTATAATAACAATGCTTTTGTGATTCCTTAAAGTCAGGGTGCCGAACATGTTGTTTAGTCATTGCACACTACGTTAACCTTATAGAACCATATATTGAAATTCAAATTAAGATGAAAGTTCTATACATGAATGTTTGTATGCTTATCTGCATTTTTATTAAAAACATTTTATAAATAACATTACTATTTAAAAATTGAAACTAATAGGTGTACATTGATGTAGTAGAAAGTGTTATAAAAGCAATATTACAATAACTGTGGTAGAATTAGATCTTAAAACAGATTTTTACAACTGATACCATTTTTTATCTTTATATTTCAGCATTAATTGATGCGCTGTTCCACTGAAGTCTTGAGCTGTATTGGCCATGCGTTCCGCTCTTTCCTCCAACAAATTAAGCTTTTCTCCTCTTTCCATTGCCAACTGATGAGCCCTACTTATTTCTGAAGCAGCTGTAGACGCTCGCTGTCCTAGTTGTTCTAAATTGGGACCAGGTATATGTTTGGCAACTGACCTATTCGCTTTCCCACTTTGCTCGCCAACTGTAAAATAACGCAATTAAAATCATCAGTTAAAGTTATAAGGCTTAATAATATTTAAAATAATATAACCGTTTTAAATGAATATAACTGAACCAGAAAATCTCTATAGTCATTCTGGTGTCTATATCAGTGCGTTGCTAGGAAATGCACGTAAGTGAGACGCTTACACAGACAGTACAAAACTCGGCAAGTAATATCGCTGCTTAATCGAATATTCTTTAGAATTAAAAACCGCATTTTTTATTGCTATTATTCCTACAATTCTATAATAAACTATCATTTAGCGAACAACTTGTGTCAACGGAATTCAAAATGTTCTTCAACAAACAGTTTTCACCACACATATCAGAATGGCATTTTAAAGCTCAGCTTAAAAAAAAAAGCTCAGCTCTAAAGTGAAAAGATTTTTTTCACCTCACCATAACGCAAAACCAGAATTGACCCCTAGACCCTATTAACTCAAACTAAGAAAATTTACACATTCATTCTTCCTTCAAGAAGGCGACGATATGTATACATAAGACTGCCATATGAAAAACACACTTTTTTAGAAAAATATTTTAATCTTCAAATTACCTTTAAATGAACAACACAAAGTCACCTATTTACCCACTCATCGTTAAGTCAGTTATTAAACCCGCGACTTGAGACATTGTGTTGGACAGTGAAAAAAGCTACTTATTGTGGATGAGGTCTTAATCTATTTCCAGGGAACATTTTTACAGATTAAATTATCGCAGCCAACTTCTCTCAAACTGCGCTAAGAAACAAATTAACAAAAAACAATTTCACTTTGGTACAACCCTGTTGAAATTTTCGTTTTCAAGAGTTTGATAACGATTTTCAGAATGATTGTGGCCATTATGCAGAGCGAAGCACTCTTAACAACTGTGGATGCCGTAGGTTGCTTTTTTTAAAGCGTGGCCCAGAGCAAACCACTCAAAAGGGTGTGCTGTGCAAAAGATCTGTGGATAGATTGATATATTTTGGTATTTTCAAGGGAATTTTTATTATCTGTGGTGGTAGTAGCAATGGCCGCATGTTTTGCTGTTGTTAACAGAGCTTCGCCTTGCTTAGCGGGCCCCATCACTCTGAGAATCGTCATCAAGCTCTTCTAACGGAAGTCCAAGGAAAGGAGCAGTTTCATCAGGGTTGAACCAAAGGTGATGTTTAGTATCATGAGGGGACATACCACAAGCAGAGTAAGTATTTCGTATGATGAGGTTGAGTTTGGATAAGTTTAACCTATTACAATATCAATAATGAAGTTGTGCTAACATGGCTCTATTCTCCCTCGGACGCGCTCCTTCACTTTTTCAGGTGGTTGGATATCAATTACAGGGTTCGCAGGCCGAGATCTGTGGGATCTGCCTACCGACTCAGTGTGGAGGTCATTTAGAGCCCGCCTATAGTTACGAAGATCAAAAGGCAATGCATTGTTTCGGGGGTCTCATCTTAGTGCTTATATCTCTAGGAGGCGGAACTTCATCCTTTAGTTGCCGGTTTGGATACTGGGTTTATGGCAGTTCAGTGAAAACTGTCTGCCTAACAGTTCCGCGTACTCTCGAAAATTGAGCATTTTAGTGTCTTGATGAAGGTGTTACGCGCGACCGGTTGTTGGGTGGCGAGCGGAACGGCTCACTGCCAGGTATGCTTGCTTTAGAGCACGAGCTTGCTCGCCAACTGCACCATACAAAAAATGCATTTCACTTTTAAATGGCTTCCGGGATACCCGCACAGAAAATTCCGAATTTCCCCCGTGATTGCAGCCTATCTCACGAATCAACCGTTTGCCTCTGCAATAAAATCTTGATCCACTGATGTTGTTTGGCCAGTAGAGTGGGAAATTTTTATATGGACTTATTTTTTGTTTTTGTAGGAGGTGGTTCGCCCCCTAATTTTTTTCTTTTGGCCACAAATAACATATTTCCAAAGTTTAAGACTGATTGATTAACGTCAATTTGATAAGAAGGTATTTTGCACAATTTTATAAGAAACAAGTTATGAATTCATCATTATTTATCAATGTTTATGTTAAATATCGATTTGATGTTTAATTTGGACTATTATTTTAATGCATGCCCCCAAAAAAGGCGTGTCACCATATAAAATTTAATTTATTTATACGAAAATATATAGTTTTTGCTTAAAAATATGAATAAATTAATTTACATATGTAAAATTTAGTTCCTAAAAATCATTAAATAAATTCCGGCAAATTGGGGCGTGGCAAGTTTAAATAAAACACAAACAGATTAGTGTTCTATGAGATCTGATTTATTAATACCTTTATAGTTCTTTCGATATTCAGTTACAATTTGTAAGATAAATTGTTTTTCTTCTTAATTTTTTGATAATGTATTATTATACTCTTCCATTAATTTAACACTTCGTTCGGCAGTATCGTTTACCACCCTCATTTTACTGACGATATTTACGCCCTCTATATAGCTTGGCTCGTTCTGCCATTGGGAGGGATCTTTTTGGAAAAAATCGGTTGCAATAGAAAAACGCTCAAAGAAGTGAAGTGTGTTTTTGGTTACGAAGTCCTCAATTGATTTTAATTGTAAGCCCTGTATATCAGTAATCAGCCGCTTGCTCTCATTTTCTGATTCTACACGAAGTCTCTTTATCATGCGAGTTTTGGTTTTAGAAGTAATTGTTTCATCCAAAAACGAAAAACCTGCTGTTTCTGCTGTTAAATACCATAAATGGTTACGGAATTTCCCCAAAGTTGCATTTCTTACGATTTCGTTGACATTTCTGTAGGCGAGAAGAGATTTAATAAAAAGAAGGTCTTGATTATGCGCTTTGAAAGCTATTGGCGCTTCTATCCAGGCTTTTACATAAATTTTCACAATAAATAAACAAGCATCGCGTATGGCGTCTATTTCATCTGATGACATGACAAACTCTTTGAATAAAAAAATTTTTTATGGCCATCCAACGGGCGTAATGATATGCTCCTGGTGACTTGAATTTATAATTCCTATCGTGCTGCCCAAGAAATATTGGACTTAACTCCATAAGCTCCTTATTATCAGCTCTAGGCTGTTTCGTTTTTAAATATTGGCTGAAAAACTTAGCTAGCTCCTCTAACTCGAAACTACTAATGTACTGACTTACGTTCTTGTCATCAACTCCAAATTTAAAATTTTCTGGGTTGATCATCGCCCAAGACCCTTTAAACCTTTGGAAAATCGACAAAGTCGGTCCACTTGAAGACAAATTTCTTTTTTCAAATACGCTTTTTAAGACAATTTCGTAGATGTGGTGGCGACAGGGCAGGTACAAAAGATCTTTTCCTAATTCCTGTTCCAATATCACGCAAGCACCTTGAAGTCTTCCCGTGTTTGTTGCTGTTGTATCAAAACACAGGGCCTGAACTTTGTCCGTCAAATTCCGTTTTTTTAATAACTGGATTATTCCTTCAGCCTGTTGTCTTCCTGTACCAGCCTGTAATGCAGGAACTCCAAGTAGATGCTCCGTCTCGGTAGATGTTATAACAACTGACAATCTGTCTACTTTTTCCTCTTCAGTTAATGATGGTAACAGTTTTCCATCCCAATGCACTGTTATGGTTTGCGGTGAAATGTTATGAAAATTTTCCATTAAATTTGTAGCTGTTTCAGATCCAATTTTTTTACGGCAGTTTCGAATTGTACTTTTACTTATGGCTAACTGACGTAAATCATGGCCCAATGCTTCAGCAGTGGCTATAAGAATTCGAAAAGCATCTCTGTCGCTAACTTTACACTTGTCCAGAGTCACAACAAGCTTTGGTGTTATAAAGTTTTTCATTTTCCGTTTCCTTCCCACATTTCCAGTAGCTATTTGTTAAAAATTGTCTTGAAGCTCATCACTGTCTATTTCTGCCAATTGTCCTTCATCATCTGAGTGGTCCTGACTTGAAACCAAGTTTTGAGATTGCTTCTGATGATACTTTTTTCGCCTTATCAGTTCTTTTTCTTCACGCATATTTCTTCTCTTCTCTCTTTTAAAAAGTGCTCGATCGCTTCCAATCATACCACTCGGCCTGCCTTTTTTCCGTTGATTAAGTAGGAGTAATCTATCTTCTTCTATTTGAATCATATTTAATCACCATGAGAGATATCAAACAAATCGTCTAACTCTTCCACAAAATTGTGCTAACGTTTCTCCTGCAGGGCTGTACGGCGCTTACAAGTTTTCTGAAGTGTCTTCCATTGATGATATAGAGCTTCCACTTTCTCAACGCTACGAATATTCTGCCTTGTGGGAACACGTGCCTTATCCCAGAGTACTTCTGCTTCCTTAATAACAAGATATGCACTCGGACGAAGATTGAGCTTTATTTTCCGAACATTGTAGAAAATAACTTTTAATATTTGCCCTTTTGATGGCAACTTGCACCCAATGATTTGACTTTCGTCGTGCCCAAGCAGAAATATCTTTTCATTTGCTCTTGTTTCCATTGCTGTTTGAGTAACATAAATAGGTATTTATATATTGAAAATATGTTGTTGTTGTGGTAACGACAAAAACACTCTCCGAAGGTTTTGGGGAGTGTTGTCGAATTAACAGTCCTTGACCGAATTTGAACCCGGCACTCTCCGGTACTCCCTTGCGGTACTGCCCGATTGTCGTGGTAGCGATGTATGACCAGTGAAACCTTCTAGGTCATGTCACCCCTTACGGAAGGATAAGATGGGTAATGAGAGGTGAGAGGCATCATATCCGTAGATCAACCATCGAGTTGCACGTCATTACCTTTGTGCATATTAGTCGCCTCTTATAATAATAATAATAATAATAATAATTCCCAACGGATTACCCACCATATCCCGCCGGACCGGCGCGAGGGGCGCATCCGCATAACGCGCGGATTATTCGTTCGTGCCGAGTCGTTGAAAGGCTTTGGTTTGTTAATCGTCGAGATCTAAAACTGCTCAGCTACAGAGAAAACCTCATCAGCTAAGTAAAGTAGATATAGGATAGATTATACATTAAGAAATAACTAGTTAACAGCATAAAATTATTGTTAAAAGTTAAAATAGAAGTCAAAGAATAAAAAACAATTAGTAGCTATGAATTTAGGACAGAAAGAATTGATTTTTTTATGCTGAAAAGCGAGTCTGAAATATCAAATCTACCAGAAAGAGAGTTATAATCTTGACACAAACAGCGAAAAGGCTCATTTAACTGAAAATTGGTTCGGCACTGTTTTAAGACTAGAGGTTTAAAATGCCTTGAAGGACGAGACGGTACATTGAAGTTCACTTCACTTAGAAGAAATGGGCTGGATAGTGAGCCATTTAGCAATTTAATCATAAAAATAATTCCAAGCATTTCCCTCCGACTAGAAAGTGTGTGTAGATTAATGAGTTTTAAACGATTCGTATAGGGTGGCAGATTGTACGAGGGATCCCAATGAAAATCTCTTAAGGCAAATAGTAAAAATTGTTTTTGAACTGATTCAAGGCGATCTACATGAACCTGGTAACGCGGGTTCCAAATTATAGAACCATATTCAAGTATCGGTCTGACTAATGTAGTGAAGAGGGCTTTAGTTACATAAGGGTCGCTAAATTCTTTAGACCATCGTTTAACGAATGCTAGGACACCTCTAGCCTTATTGACTGTTGTATTAATATGGCGGTTGAAACTGAGTTTATAGTCCATAGTAACCCCCAGGTCAACAAAATCATACACTTGCTCAAGACTATAATTTTTAATTGTATAGGAAGCCGGCTGAGAAATTCCACGCGAAACACCCATGTGTTTACATTTTTTAAGGTTAAGTGGCATATAATTTAAATCGCACCAAGTAACTAGTGCATCTAGATCTGATTGTAGCTTATTTCTATCTTCAAATGACGCGAATGACATGAAAAGCTTTACGTCGTCGGCATACATTAACATTTTTGAAAATTTTATTATTGTAGAAATATTATTTATAAACAACAAGAACAGAATCGGGCCAAGATGGCTTCCTTGAGGAACCCCCGAAGAGACATAAATGACATCGGATACTAAATTTTTAAACATTACTCTTTGTGTCCTGTCACTAAGGTAAGAAGAGATCCAGCGATTGAGACCCGGTTGGAAGCCCAACTGATCGAGTTTATGAATAAGTAATGAGTGACACACTTTGTCAAAAGCTTTGCTGAAATCCGTATAAATAACGTCGGTTTGCAGATTTTTTCTAAAGCCATTTGAGACATGACTGGTAAACTCAAGTAAATTCGTAACTGTGGACTTTCCCTTACTGAACCCGTGTTGGCAGTCAGCTATCAAGGTAGAGATCGGACCCGTAAGTTGATTTGTAACAATAGCTTCAAACAATTTTGGAATGGCAGAAAGATTTGCGATGCCACGATAGTTCTCTATAGAAGACCTACCCCCGCTTTTATGCAGCGGTAGAAGAAACGATTCTTTCCACGCAGTTGGAAAAACACCACACTTTAGTGATAGATTGAACAAATTGGTAAGGGGTTGGTAAATATGGTTCGCACACTTTTTCAAGAAACATGTAGGAATCCTATCAGGACCATATTTAAAAGATTCTTTTAAGGTTTTAAGGTAAATTAGAACATCTTTGGCGCATATAATTGGTGAATTAATTGAATTTGTCCCGTGTAGCTTATAGGGATAGGTTTGAAAGTTTGAATTGGTGACAGCAGAATAGTTAGAAGTGAAAAATTGAGCAAAAAAATTTGCGATACATTGATTATCGCTAGATATAATGTCTTGATATTTCATGGCTGAGGGAAACCCTGATACTTTACGTTTAGAATTTACGAAACCATAAAATGACTTAGGATTGAGAATAATGTCTCTTTTCGTTTTAGAAATATAAGCTTTATAGCACTTTTTATTTAAATCTATGTACTTCTGACGTAGAATGGAATACAGTAGGTAATGTTTATTTAATCCGGATTTCTTATATAAATTAAATGATCGCGTTTTCCTATTTTTAAGAGCCTTAAGCTCTTTAGTAAACCAAGCTTGCGTAGGATGATCATAAGTTACTTTACGTTTAGGAATAAACTTCTCAAATAGGCAGTAAATAGTGTGATTGAAATGTGAGACGTTTAGATCGATATCACAACCAACCGGTATGCCTACCTCGGGCATATTCTAAACCCCTAACCCGCAGGGGCGATGTTGAAAATATCGAGCACTTTAGTTGTTCAAACTTACCGATTTAATAAACCTTATCTTTTAAGCAAATCAATATAATATTTTCACATTTGCATGAATAAAAGCACAATATCAACGCTCTCATTAAGCATCACCAAAGCACATGTGTACCAGATACCGTCATTCCAGTGTTGCGAATTCTATGTAAATATAAGTATGCTTGATCGAAACTTATGAGCACAGAGCTGCATTTGTTAGTAGCAGTTTTTGAAAATTTAAACTTGCCACGCCCCAATTTGCCAGAATTTATTTAATGATTTTTAGGAACTAAATTTTACAAATGTAAATTAATTTAATCATATTTTGAAGCAAAAACTATATATTTTCGTATAAATAAATTAAATTTTATATGGTGACACGCCTTTTTTGGGGGCATGCATTAAAATAATAGTCCAAATTAAACATCAAATCGATACTTAACATAAAAATTGATAAATAATGATGAGTTCATAACTTGTTTCTTATAAAATTGTGCAAAATACCTTCTTATCAAATTGAGGACGTTAATCAATCAGTCTTAAACTTTGGAAATATGTTATTTGTGGCCAAAAGAAAAAAAATAGGGGGCGAATCACATGTAATTAAAAAAAAAAAGACAATTTTCACTCTTTTGGCCAGCCTTCTATACCCTTCCCTTCCATGGTCGATCTTGGCTGCGATTCATATCGACCCCTAAACTTAGTCTCAATTTTATTTAATTCACCTCATCATTCCCACGTCCGGCCGCCTTTACCACGTCACCTTCAAATAATCAACCGTTACTTCAATTTCTTTTTACTCAAAATTCCACATGTTCATTGATGAACAAAATGTAGTATAATAAAATTCATTCATAGTCAAATCCATCTTATAGTAATATATCATTTATAATTACGGTAATTCAGAAATTTTATTTTTTTACGGACAGCGAATATACTATCAAATTAAACCTAGCTGTTGTTCCTTTTTTCCATCTTGCTCAGAGTGAAAATATCTCACTTTTGTTCGCAGGGTAGGGAAAATGCGACGGAGGCTGGTTTCACACACTACCACACTAATATATTCGCTCCCCTATCGCTTCCCTTTTCCCAATCATAATTTAATTTCTTTTATAACCTAGTATTTTTAGAGTAAAATTTCGCAACGTGTCGAATGGGCAGATCGCCGAACTCGATACACAAAGAGTAGAAATTTGTTTGCAATAACATCTCTGTCTCTTGTCTGAGTTTCGTATAAGAATTGTAAGAAAAGCGAAAATAAACCAAAGTAAAAGGGATTTGTATTGAAATCGCAGATAAATATCTAAATCTACTTTATATTTGAAATTAATTTGTTTAGGCTTTAAAATGAACCCTGTGTTATTTTTTTACTCAAGCTCGTGAGATTCAGACGAGGAGCATCACTAAAGAGCATTAAGGTGCAAAGTTCGTGATCAAAGCAACCCTTTGGTACCGATTAAATAATAAATAAATATAAATCATTTATAGGTTTCTCTCTCTCTCTATGGCGCGATATACAACAGGTATATCATCATAAACCTCCTGAGAGATTTTTGCGCCAAGCTTCTCTTCCAATTTGTGGTGTGCCGATTTGAATTTTCCCTACAAATTGGTGGGACCTACAGTTTTTTGCCGACTCCGAACGGCATCTACAAGGGAGACGAATTTTTGCTGAGAAGCCTGTCATGGCAGAAATACACTCGGAGAGTTTGCCAAACCACTGCCGAGGGGCGACCCCGTTTTGAAAAACTTTTTTTTCAAATCACTTTTGATGTTACCTGTACCAGGGCTCGAACCATGGACCTTCGGTGTGGTAGGCCGGCAACACTACCTTCACACCACGGCGGCCGCCGTTTATAGGTTTACCCTGTCCAAAATTAGGTTATGAATTCACTCAACAAATATTTTTTGGCGCATGTTTATTTTGCTCACATTTGTCCTTAAATCATTAGTTATGCCTATAATACAATTAATAAGAGAAAAACTAACCTACATTTTAGCTATTCTCGTTATATTTTGCTATTTTCCAAAATATTGGTTCTAACTGTATACAGCTCGATTGACAATTCGCTCGATACGTATGTATAAACACTCGTTCGCTATCTAATGACAAAATTTCAAATTCTTGGCAATTCCGCTCGCTAGCGAGTGCCGCGACCCAAAAATCATAAAATTACAAAAATTTCGGTCGTTTAAGACTGCCGTGATTCGGGCCCTGTTTACCTACTGATTAACCTATGTCTGCGCTCGTTTTGACCGAGCTCCTAAATTTATGCTACCAAATTCATTTGTTTTTTGTTGTGAATCTAACTATTATTACTTAATGACTACGTACATATGTATTAGGAAGAACATACTCTTAATTATCATACAAGTCACCCATGTATAACTCGATGTCAAATGTTAGTGTGTTGAATGTTTTGACATCCGTGTCCGATTCGGTATTCGCTGGGAAACTATGCTGGGTTCGTCCTGGTTCGTTGAATATGTTGAATCGATCCCTGGTTGCTGCACCCTCCATGATGCTGCGCTCGGCTGCAGTGACTGTTCCTTTGACTGCGGATGACCGATTTCGGATAATGCGTTCTGCTGCGTCCCACTCGTTCACTGACTGCAGATAATTTGTTGTTGTTGCTCGCGGCGTTCATCGCCTGCTATCCCACACAATCCCCAATAATTTAAAGTTAATAATCCTCTTAAAACAACCCCTAGGTGATATCTCTAGCGCACCGCCATCAACTATGCCTAGTAGCGCCCCTCTTGTAAATTCTCCTTGGGCGTTGTATGCCGCGCTATATATTGACGCACCGCTTATCGGAGATATATTATGCAACGCGCTTACCTGATAAATCCACTTTGGACGTTGTACCCACCTGTCGCAATTAAAGATAATTTCCCGTATCAAAACGAAGCGTGGGTGGCGCGTCGTCCAATGTACCATTCGCAGATGCTCCATACGTCGCTCTATTTCGCGGACACTTTGCGTTGTGTTATACTTGGCGCTTTATGCTGGATGTTGAATTGCCTTGAAGATTCGCACAGTCGAATAGCGCGGCGCGTTAGGTGATTGATTTCATGACGCGCTACGCTGTACCATATCAGCGCTAGGCACCGGCTTCCCCGTCACCGGCGGTTCTATGAAGGGGCGCACAGTACTGAAGTACGGTAGAGTTTACACCGTTTGTGTTACTCCACCAATTTAAAGAATGAAGTGCCTAGAAAACTGAGCACTCTCACTTGCTCGTGGTAAAGGCAGCGATAAAAGTTCCCAAAAATTACTGCCGATGCCGCCGCTCGCTTCTTATTAGCACCGCCTGTTGCACTAGAGCACTTTACTATCAATCCTCCAGATCTGTGCTGCTCCAATTCCCAACCGAAAAATATATTGTCTTCAACATTTTTTCCGGGTGCTCTAAAATGACTTTGCTAGTCAAAGTCTGCTGATCGATCTCGGGCGCGTCGAGTCAGATAGTAGTATAGTTCTTGGTCAGGCCAAACCTTACGCGCACCTTAGACTACGCATGCTACCGCCTGCCTGACCGTAACAGAGCAAGAGCAAGCTTGAGCCGCTGAAGCTTCAAAAATCTGGTCAGATTCTTTTTCTTAAGTGCGGAGATCCTTGGTGTGATACATTCTAGCTGATCGCTCGTTAATATCATTGACTTCGTGTACTCGCTGTCAGAAATTTTGAAAATTACTCGGAGAAAAATTGTCTACCGTTGCATGAAGTCCGGCAAGCCAAAATGATAAATGCTTTCCTCCATGTATTTTACGACTTCTTGCGCAGTGTCGTTACGCATCGGCTCGAAGAACACGAACTTAGATAGGTGATCCAATACAACAAAGATGAAGAATTTTCTGAATGAGTACACGGATAAGGCCTACAGAAATCAGTATATACGAGGTGTGTTCAAAAAGTGTTGCGAATTTTGTGTTTTTTCAAAAATTATTTATTTATTCATGAATATCTATTTTGTCCCCTTCAAAGTCATCCCCATGAGATATTATACACTTGTGCCAACGGTTTTTCCAATCTTCGAAGCACTTCAAAAAATCCTTTTTTTGTATCTTGTTCAGCTCCTCCTTCGATGCCGTCTTTATCTCGTCAAGAGAAGCGTAACGTCGTCCTTTCATGGGCCTCTTCAGTTTAGGGAACAAGAAAAAGTCACAGGGGGCCAGATCTGGGGAATACGGTGGCTGCGGCATCATTAGTGTGTTGTTTTTGGCCAAAAAGTCGCGCACAAGCAACGATGCGTGAGCAGGGGTGTTATCGTGGTGCAAAAGCCAATTTTTGTTCTTCCACAAATCCAGGCGTTTCTGGCGGATTGCTTCGCGCAAATTGCGCATAACTTGCAGGTAATATTCCTTATTGACCGTTCTTCCCTGTGGCAAGAACTCATGATGCACCACGCCCCTGCAATCGAAGAAAACTGTCAGCAAAACTTTCACATTCGACCGAACTTGGCGCGCTTTTTTCGGTCTTGGTTCGTGCGGCAGCTTCCATTGAGATGATTGAGCTTTGGTTTCCACGTCATAACCATAAACCCACGATTCGTCACCAGTTATGACCCTCTGGAGAAAATCTGGGTCGTCGCGGACAGAGTTTAACATCTCATTAGCAATGTTCATGCGATGCTGTTTTTGGTCACAATTGAGCAATTTTGGTACGAATTTCGCGTAAAATTCGAAGACGATCCAAAACACGTGCAAGCAAAGCAGCTGTCAACAATTAACTGAACATTCAAAATGGCCGAGCTTGTCGGCATAAGTGAGAGACATGAGTACCAACATAACGCCACAAAAAATTCGAAATTCGAATATACGTAACCAGCGAAAATTCAAAATTCGCGATACTTTTTGAACACACCTCGTAATCTTTGAAATACTTTCATCTTGTGCAACCGGAGTTCGCAATCGACCACAAACCTTCTGACATCCCTTACCATTGGCTAATTTTATCCAGTGTTTTCCCAATTCGGCCATGTCCGGACGCCTTGACGCAGTGCATTTCCATCTGAAGAGCCTGTCTGAGGCCTTCCGGTATCCAAATATGCCAGAGCGTTACCTCCAATTCTTCCGACTGCCTTGCAAAAACTCTTTTATATATTACTCTATTCAGCACTTTAAGATCCGGTAATCCCCCTGTTCTTTAACTTGCCGCTTCAGGTCTTCGTATGTTTTTGTTGTCAACTTTGGTGAGTCAAAGTCTAGTCGTTGTCGCTCTTCCAGATTCTCCAAGTCAATGCGGCTCAGACTGTCCGGAAGCACGTTGCACATTTGTTAGATTTTGAACTCGAACAACTTTAGTTTCAGGCTCCACCGCGCTAGGCGACCCGACAAATCCTATATATTTATAAGCCACTTGAGGCTCAATTTCTGTACGCTTATCACGGCGGTCAAACACTCCAGCTCCGTAATCGTGTAGTTTCGCTGTGCTGAGGTCAACTTTAGCGACATGAAGGCAATCGGTCTCAACGCCCTGCTTTGACGTGGCGCATTGGATGAAAAATGTTTTCCGAAATCAGGGTTCACCAGAATGCCTGCTTTAGCTTCTCGAAGACTTGTATCGCTTCCCCCCTCATGCTGAAAGTGTTTGCTTTCTTCAGACTGCCCGTCGTGGGTGCGGTTATGTTAGCAAAATTGGGTATGAATAGGCGATATCACCCGCACATTCCCAGAAAACGCCGCAGCTGATTCACCGTCGTTGGCATCAGGAATTCTATCATGTCTATGTCTTCGACGGGCTGTCTGCAGCTTACCTTGCCCAACAATGAAATAAATACTTTATTTCCTTTTGGCAAAACTTTGAATTCGCTATGTTGATGGTTAGCTCTGCGCTTGCAAAGCATTTCGCTGTAACTCGAGATCCGGCGAGCAGATTAGCAGATCATCGATGTAAACAAACACGTTCTAACGCAGATGTGATGGTATTATTCTATCCATCAGTCGACAAAGTCGTTAGCTTGCATTGCACAGCCGAGACGGCATGAACTTGAACTGTTTAACGGTGCCCAGGTATAGTGAATACGGTCTTCTTCTTCGAAGAAACCTCAAGAGGGATCTGCCAAAAGGCATCGTTGAGATCTACGCCCGATATAAAATATGTCTCCCGTAAGCGAGATACAATTCCTTCCACATGTTGAGTCGGATACGCATTCTTTTTGGTCTATTCATTGACTTTACGCATATCCACGCATAATCGCTTCTTGTCTGGTTTCTCTACTAAAACGATGGGTGGAGCTATTGGTATACTCGATTACATCGAGATGCAGCATCTCATCATCTGCATATTTCTGCTTGGCTGGAGGCATTTGTTTGACCGGTGTCATCGGACACCTTCATAATGTGAGTTCTGCCCAGATCAGGTTCAGTGAAGGAACTTCTCTCTTCTATACAGTTCTATATTTAAAGTATCCCGCAAATGCTGGACAAATGCCATTTCAGAAGATGTAACTCAAGAAAGATTTATGTTTTGTTCTTAAAAAGTGTGTATATTTAGTTGAAGAGGTTTTCTTTTCACAATTCAATTTGAGATGCGATATTTTATTATAATTTGTAATTTCCGAAAAACCTGCATGTGTTCGTTTTTATAAAATGGAGTTTTTCGGTAATTTTTATTTTTATTTTTGGTTACTTTTTTGCTGTGGAAACACTGGTGACTTACCGTCAACCGTTCTCAAGCTTCTCCGCTACCTTTGTTTCTCACCCTACGGCTTCTCCGTCCAAAACTCTCAGCATGAACCGAAACAACTAACGGAAGCTCCGTTGTCCAATAGACCATGCACTCCAGTCTCTTCGATCTCGACCTCTACATAGTTTCTCTTGCTCACTGCATCCCTTATTACTGCTTCTTCAATCGCTCTCTTTTCGCTTCTCCTGTCTTTCGCCCCCCTGCCGTTTGCTGGGCAGGTTACATTTGCAAAATAGCATTCGGTGTATCCTGCCATCGCATGTGGTCGCCGGTGCATCTCCTTTGTACTCCATCGCCCCTTTCAGCGTCCATTTTCTCTCCAGTTCCTTCCTGAAGTATTTGTCCTTGTTTGGTTGGTACATGGCTTCCACTGCCTCGGGTCCCTCTTCTGCTCCCTCCGCATCTGGCTGCTCGAAATGTCTTCGATTCCAATTCTGAAATGTGCTTCTCCGGTGGTCCGTCCAATAACAGGTAAAAGTTAGCATTTACATCTTTTGGCGATACGTCATGTTTCTTCCGCTCCACATACACTTCTACGCAAATTCCGAAACGTTATTTTTTTATGGTCAGCGAGTATACAATCCAATTACTTCATGAAATCTGCTGTGCTGCCTAAACGCTGTCGCATGTCTTGTTTAAATAACCTGCTAAGCCTAGCTGTTGTTCCATTTTACTCAGAGTGAAAATAGCTCACTCTTGTTCGCATTTTAGGGAAAATTCAAGGGACCGTCTTTAGCAACTACCACACTAATATATTATCTCCCCTATCGCTCCCCCCTACCCATTCATAATTAAATTCGTTTAATAACCTCTTATTTTCCTTACAATTTCCCTTATTCCAGTTCACTCACAGATTAGCCTATTTCTACGCTCTTTTTGACCGAGCACCTAAATTCATTTGTTCTTTGTTGTTAGTCTATCTATTATTGCTTAATGACTACGTACATATGTACTAGGAATAACATATTCTTAATTATGATACAGCTCACCCATGTGTGCTTAATGTTTTGCCATCCGTGTTCGATTCGGTATTCGCTGGTAAACTATGCTGTGTTCGCCCTGGTTCTTTGGACATGTTGAATCGAGCACCGCTCGCTGCACCCTCGATGCTGCGCTCGGCTGCAGTGACTGTTGCTTTGACTGCGGATAACCGCTTTCGGATAATGCGTTCTGCTGCGTTCCACTCGTTGTTTACTGACTGCTGATAATTTGTTGTTGTTGCTCGCGGGGTTCATCGCCTGCTATCGGTGATATGTCTAGCGAACCGCCATCAACTATGCCTAGTACTTGAAGCGCCCCTCTTCTAAATTCCCTTTGGGCGTTGTATGCCGCGCTGTATTGACGCGCCGCGTATCGTAGATATATTACGTAACGCAATACCCTGATATATTTGGACGTTGTACGCAGCGCCCTCCTGCCGCAGTACGAAATCGCTTACCGTATCAAAACGAAACGTGGGTGTCGCCGTCTAATGCACCATTCGCCGATGGGAGGGACTCTACCTTAGAACGCCAAGGTATAGTGGTCCGGTCAGGAGATGCCGATCTGCAAATTATATCATATTATTGCTGTAACGTGTTGCCCGAGGGTCTAATACCCAGACATAAGTGCATTGCTAAGAGGTGATAACCGTTTGATCCTCGACGACTTAAACACACAACACGATCTCTGTCACTCTAACTTGCCAGCAGACAGCAGAGGACATGCACTTGCAGAGCAAATAGATGACTCGGCATTCTGTACAGTGAACGGAGACGCAACCACCAGGGTAGCAGACAACTGGGTTCTGACCACCGACCAATTATCCTCTCAGCTTCAGCAAAGCGGACTAGGACCGTTTTACAGACTATACTGCCTTACCCACACAGACAGACGTATTCCAAGGTGAACGAGGGTTTCGCAAATTTATTGATTCAGCCTCCGGTCGCTTCATTCCCGCTGGAAGAATTCCGGAAATTCGGCCGAATTTCCCTGCGGGAGCAGCGGATCTGGGAAGAACACGTGACCAAGTGAGACTCATCAATACCGCAGATCCCAGAGTTAGAGATCTCAACGCGAAAATCCGAAGGACAGTCAAAAACTGTGAATTGACTAAGTGGAAGTAACACCGAGAGGCATGCAACCTCTCCGTCGGAGTCGGAAAATTATGGTCAACAGTCAAGGTCCTATCAAATCCGACCTAGTTACAATGAAAAGGTTGCCATTTAATTTTTTGCCAGCGTAAAATCGGACCCCAGGCGATGCCCGAGCTCATTTTTCCGACAGTTTATAATGCATTCACCCGCTGGCAAGGCCAAGAGAGGAGCCATCCGTCGGGCGCATAACACAAACCAAACACAGCTCCCATTTCCGTCTCCGTCGCCGAGGTCAAGGAAGTCATAATGAAGGCCAAGCCCTCAAGATTTATTGGACCCGATGGCATTGCCATGAATATGTCGAAACACCTAGGCCATGAGGACCAGAGTTAATTGGCGGCCCTCTTTAACCTCTCGCTAACCACGTTCGCCAAACCAGAGATTTAGAAAACACCGATTGTGGTCCTCCTACTGAAACCAGGGAAGCCGACAAACCCTGTCGCCGGTTGCGAAGTTATTGGAAACCACTCTGCTCCCGTACTTCACTGCAAACCTGCACTTGGCCGGACACCACCATGGCTTCCGAAGACACACAGCACGACCTATGCTTTCAACTATGCTTTGAACCTACATCGTAGAAACCATAGGACGGTGATCGTGGTACTCGACCTTTCTTCGACACGGTCAATCACGCTACACTTCCAGAAGACCTGGAAGAGACACCGCTCCCTAAAAAGGTGGACCGTTAACAACCTCAGCGGTCGACAGGCGTCAGGCAAGTTTAGGAAAACGAAAGCGTGGTGTTCCAATTTTTGTTTAATTTCTATATTTCGAGGCTCACTTCGCCACCAGAGCTTCACTACGCTAAGGCTATTGGCCTACCGGTTATTGATTACGCTGCGCCAATATGGATGCCCAAACTTGCTGACACCAACTCGAGGAAGTTGCAAGTCTGCCAAAACATCCCCATCAGAACTGCTACGGAATGTCTGCTTATGTCATCTGAGTCTCACCTCCATCAAGAGGCTAAAATGCTCAATGTTCGTGAGGACGCGGAACTCTTGAGCAGAGAGTTTTTAATGAACTGCTACAAAACTAGTCATCCAAACCGTCATCTCCGAAGCTCCGCCTCCTAGAGACATAAGGAAACATCTCCGCAAGCCCTATGATGAGATCCGGCACCACAATACCTTGCCGTTTGATCGGCCTAATCATAGGCGGGCTCTATGTGGAGTTCTTATATGCATTACTTTTGTATTCGATGCGTTTATTGACAAACCATTGCCGTGTGTCCATTTTGCCAAACTATTTAACTTTCTTTGCATTATGTCTGTGGCCGTCTTCAACTTTTTATGTGGGACGATAATAGCCGTATCATCGGCATATTCATATACCTCACAAGACTTGATTATGTTGTTTTCATATATTATATATAACAGTGGCCCTGCGAAACCACACATGTTACCTCTTTTTGTTCACTATATTCATTTTTTATTCTAACGGTGCATTTCCCTAGCAGTCAAACTATCTCAGGCAGTCTCCCCTTATTCCTGCGTTTTCTAGGGTTTCGAAAAGTTTGGTATGTGACTTTGTATTTTTCTATAAATTTTATTAATCTCCTAACAACACCTTCTTCCATTGTTTTCTCTATCACAGGTAGTATTGATATTGGACGATAGTTTATAGAATCAGATTTTGGTCCTGCTTTATAGATGGGTCATATAACAGATTTTTTAAGGGTTTTTGGTACCGCGCTTTTTATTAAGCTCAGATTAATCAGGTTGGTTATCACAGGGCATACCGTTGGCTTTAATGTCTTTGGTCCTTATTACGTCAATTCCGGGGCTTTTCCTATCATCTAAAGATTTTATAATGGACATTATCTTCTCTTCACTGGTCTCCGATAAGTAAATTGAATTCGGTATATTATAACTAATCGTATTAAAGTTCTAATATCGCATTCATGTTTAGCATTCTGGACACTATCTTCAAATGCTTGCGACAAAATATCACAGACTTTGCTGACATAATTTTTGAAGTTATTCTTAGCGACTTTATCTACGTTATTTTTTTTTTACCAGTCATTTCATTTACTAATTTGCAGGTTTTCTTTATATAGTTTTTGTGATCTCTGAATTTAATTTCAGAATGTTTATTCCTAGTAATTTGTATTTGCTTGTTAACAAAGTTTCTAAACTTTTTATAGTTAGATTCTCTTCGCATATCTTCGGGCTTATATTTCCATTTACGGTATAGGGTATCTCTATTCTTGCAAACTGAAACTAACTTTGTTGACATCCGTTCATTGGTTTTTTTTTTTGTTTTTTGTGTCCTGCTTTGACTGTTGAGTTCTCATAGATACTTATAAAAGCAAATTGAACCTTACACATTTCGTCCGCATTATCTAGGTTAACGATGTTAGTCCAGTCTGTGCTACATACCTGCTCATTAACTTTTCTGCTATTTATAACATAGGATATCCCCTCTTTGTCTCTGCTGTTGCTGTCGTATTATTTAGGAGAAATTCCACATACTAGCGAGTAGTGATCAGTTACTTGTGACTTTACCACTGCTGCTAGTATATTGGCATCCCTACTTCTTGCAAATATGTGGTCTATATATGACCTCTCTCTCTCTATGGCGCGATATACAACAGGTATATCATCATAAACCTCCTAAGAGATTTTTGCGCCAAGCTTCTCTTCCAATTTGTGGTGTGCCGATTTGAATTTTCCCTACAAATTGGTGCGACCTACAGTTTTTTGCCGACTCCGAACGGCATCTACAAAGGAGACGAATTTTTGCTGAGAAGCCTGTCATGGCAGAAATACACTCGGAGAGTTTGCCAAACCACTGCCGAGGGGCGACCCCGTTTTGAAAAACTTTTTTCAAATCACTTTTGATGTTACCTGTACCAGGGCTCGAACCATGGACCTTCGGTGTGGTAGGCCGGCAACACTACCTTCACACCACGGCGGCCGCCTCTTTTCCGCCTCTTTTCTACCTCTTTTTATGTCCACTCTTGTGCGCTCGCTTATGACCCTTTTTGCATACTAAGCTGCTCACATATCTAAGTAGACGGCTAAAAATTTGACCCTACATTTTACACTTTTCTGGGCTACATATATGTCCAAACCAAATTTGGTTTAGAATTTCAATTGTGCCAGTTTTCGAGAAAATGAGCGTGAAGAAAAGTGTTTCAATTTTAAACCAGAAGTGTCCTAATAATTAAAAAACAAAAAAACACATTTTTATCAGTTGGAAGGATTCGAACCGACAGTCACTGTAGTGAGAAAAATGCACTGACTTGAAAAAACCTTCAGAAATAAATGAAAAGAAATAAAAAAAAAATGTTAGACGTTTTTTTCAGTTCAGTTTTAAATCTAACCGCAATAAATTGAAGGAGAATTGGGAGGATGGGGCCACGCAAGTGGGGAAAGTTTCTGATCGCCATTCACCTGGGAATGGCCAGAGCGATTCTTTTGCATGCGGTTCAAGCAGCTCACTACTTCCGGGCTTTGCGCCCAAGTATCCTCTGGGTAACCACCGAACACCCGTTTGGTGGTGAGCTAAACGTGAGAAGGCGACAACCTGGTAAGGCCACTCCGACATAATCGGTTTAAGGGCTTGCTGGGGGTTCAAACAGCAGCGTCTGATCACCATGTGGTGCGGCTGCAAGCGGGTGTCTGTCTTGGATCAAGCGGCTCGCTATACAAACGTGTAATAGAATTCAACCTCCCGTGAAACGGGTTGTGCGTTGGGTTTGGGACCCACCACATAAAACAACGTTCCAATGAAATTCAACAACAAAGCCTCGGATATGAGAACCCCTTTTTTACGGTCAAAATCGCCCAGGCGGTTAGATGCCCATTTAAAGAAGAATAAATTGAAAATTGGTGCAGGTAATTGAAAGGCTTTGAATTTATTACAAAAATGTTTAAAAAATTGCTTAAACTGACGAATGGTTTAAAATTTAAGCTCAAATTTTTCCCCGTGTAGTTATCAGCGTTACTCCTTTCATGTTCGTTTATAACCCCTGGCTGATTGAGATGGGGTGGAAGATGTACGCCATTTAGTGTGCGTATGGTTGTTTGCAGGTGTTCCTTTTATATTAATAACTACTGTTTCGAAAGAGACAGTGCCAATAACAGCGCAATGATATGAAATATTTTCTCTTAAGTAAACAGCTATACCTCTGCTTTTTTTGTTTTCTTTGTTAAGATACTCTATGTTAAATCCATTTAATTTGAAACAAATTCTGCTCATCACTTCTTAGGATCGTTTCAATGAGAGGTATAATGTCTACGTTGTATATCAGCCTCTCAAATTCTGCACGATTACGTAAATTTTTTTTCTTAATAACCCTATATTTAAATACATAGTTGCATTTAAAATTATAATTCTTAAAAGTAGTTGTACCCATTTCATTAAAATTGCAACATTTATGTATTTTAAATTAAGCGTTAATTGTTTGTTAATTTTTATGTAGATACGTGTACTATTTATTTTAAGAGATCGATATGTGATTCTGTGTTTATATAAATAATGTTACTCTTATCTTCTTTTCTTGCAATAGTTTTCCCTCCCTTTACCCAGACATATTTCCAATTGCTAGTCGTTCCCTTATTTTTCGCTATCCATAGCAACCTGCGGTTTTTTGCCGTAGCGAAGGTGATGCCGTTGCCAAACGTCACACCCAAGATTCTTGGATGGTTGACAGTAAGTAGAATTACTCTATCTACAGTGTGCGACAAAATTAAAGCACAGAAATTCCATTTAAAACATTTCACTCAAAAAATCGTACGTACATTTTCCATAATGTTTACTCCTTTTTATTCAGGAAGAATACATATAGGGTATTATAGATTTGAATAAATAAAAGTAGTTCACCAGCTCATCCGGTGAACTCAAAAAGCACAATCAAATATCTATGGGACAGACCTGGTTTTTTTCGTTATTTTGTGGAATATCCGTGGCTCTTTATGGCAGGCTCGCATAGTGTTGGCATTGAGTGTATTATTTAAATAAAACATCTTAGGAAATAATTTTCCACGCCTGCTCAACTTAGCGGAATAAAGTCTTTGTTGCTGCAATTTTCCACCCGATTTTTAGGATCTATCATTTTATATAGTTTCTCTGTTCGGTTGAATAGCACGGGCCCCGACAATACGTCAATATTATTACTCCTAACCTACTGTTTGAGACGAATCGCTATACTTTTCGGCAGAATGTCTTTCTGAAAGATCCACCTTAATGACATTCCTACTCCCTCAAGGAATAGGACGAAGATTTTATGAATATCTTTGTACATGAAATGATCCAATACCAGCTCAATCGTATGAATTGGACCCACTCCATGACCGGAGAAGCCTCTATCAACCCCTACACTGCCTCAACCGTGTTTCATCGATCAAAAAGTATTGTTAAAGTAAGTAAGCTGTTTTTTAGGCCTGGGAATAAGCTTCAGAGCGTCCTAATATTTCAGAAAACTTTTATTTGACAGAAAATAAGATTCCTCGTCGTATTGTACTACTCCAATTTAGTTGGAATTTTGAGAACCTTTATTTCTCTTCATCTGAAATCAAAGGGGTTTCAAAGCTCCGAAGTTAAGTAATCGGTCTTAAAGAGCACGTCGTTAAATGGTTCTATATGGGGTGGATATCACAACTTCTTATGGAAACAAGACGAAATATTCTTATTCCACCAACGATTGCCCGATCGTTACTATTCGCTGTTTTTCGTGCATAAGCACTTCTATCCGGAGTGCGTAGGGAACCAGTTGAATGGAAAAATGTTTGTAGTACGCTAAATAGGGCCATAACAATGTTGACATGCAACAGATTAATGACCAACTGTTAAGAAAATGTATACAAAGCAAAGTAAAAAGCCCACGATCACCATGATAAGCATTTTGAAACTTGGATAACTGAAACAAGTGTAAAAATCAGATTACAGTCCAAAATTTTTGACCACCTTTGTGGCCACGTGGTGGATTTTCGGATTACTGTTTTGACTTCAAATTTCAAATAAAAAAAAATTATTGCGAAATTTTGCGTTTTTCTTTGTATCGCCAACTTAAGGTCTCTATGCCCTCGCTCACGTATGAATGCAAAGTGACCTAACAATGGAATGTCCTCAGTTCAAGTCTACAATAGTACATCCCAAAAAAAGACAGTTATACCTGAAATGGTAAAAACCCAGAAAAAGGAAACTTGTGCACTGAATAGCCTTCATTGTTTGTCATATGGGTTTTTCCATAGTTTTCCCATAGTTAACGAGTTGTGCACTTATCCCATCAACTTATGTTATGTATGCACGCCTACCTGAGGGTCATTATGGGTGATACTTCTAAGCAATTGAGTGCTTCGGGAATATACATATGTATGTATATGTAGCGATTAGGCTCGTTCAATGATGAAACACTTGTTTAATCGACTACGATAATTAAATTAACTTTATTTATTTTGACTACAAATGTTAAATACTGATAATTACAATTTTTAATAATGATGAAAAAAGATATGTTGCTCACGCGCCGATTGTAAGTACAAGCAGACTGGAATTTAGTAAAAACAAAGCAGGTAGCGCAATAAAGGAACAAAATATAATGTATGAGGTGTTATGCCAAAACCTGTTTGAATGGCGCTGCCATCTTATATGTAAAAATATAATGTACCAAAATGATTAAGTTGCAACTGTTGAGAGTTGTAGGGATGCTGATCGCTACATTACTCCCCTTGTTTGAAAAAAAATAAATGTGATTTCCATTACAATTATGATTATAAGATATTCCACTAAATTTATTTTTTGAATGTTACTAAGTTGGTCTGGTGTGATCGTGTTGTCTCCTGAGCATCTGTACTATCGCCGGCCACGTAAACTGGTTTCAACCTGTCCAATGATATAGCAGTGGCTTTGCCTTTAAGATCGATCATGAAATATTTGTCGTGGCGTGATATTATTTGAAACGGTCCTTCGTATGGTGGTGAAAAAGAAATTTCAATATGGTCGTTGCGCACAAATACGTGAGAGCAAGAGTTGAGACTTTTAAAGATGAAAACGGAACGTTTTCCGTGTCGTGACATTTCGCGAGGCGCTAGGTTGTTGAAATGGCTTCTCAATGTTTTAACGACTTCACCAGCTGTGACATGTTTATCGGACGGAGAGATAAACTCACCAGGCAATCTTATCGGTTCGCCAAAAACGAGCTCAGCTGGCGTAGTTGCAATGTCCTCTTTCCACGCCGCGCGCAGGCCAAGCAGGACGACCGGTAAAGCGTCGTGCCAGGTTTCCTCATGGCATAGAAGTGCCGCCTTTAGTTGCCGATGCAGTCGTTCAACCAACCCATTGGACTGTGGATGGTATGGTGTTGTTCGTAGATGTTTGATGCCCAAAATTTGCGAAAGCGAGTGGAACAGTCTGGACTCGAATTGACGCCCCTGATCGGACGTGATTCTCTTCGGTACGCCATACCTCGCTATCCATTGTTCAAGTAGTCCGCGTGCTACGGACTCTGCTGTGCCATTTTCCAATGGTATGGCTTCCGGAAGTCGCGTGAAGCGATCGATTATTGTCAAACACTGGTTGAATCCTTTAGACGATGGTAACGAAACTAGGTCGATGTGGATGTGTTCGAACCTTTGTGACGGGCCTTGAAAAGTTGCGACGGGGGTTGAAACGTGGCGCTGGATCTTGTTCCTTTGGCAGCTAATGCACGCTTTTGCCCATTCGCGGCAATCTTTGTTTATTGAGGGCCATACGTAGCGTTTGCTCACAAGTTTCTGTGAAGCTTTCACTCCTGGGTGTGCTAGAGAGTGGAGAGCGTCGAATACTCGTTTTCTCAATGGACCTGGAACGTATGGGCGGGTGGTACCCGATGCTATGTCGCAATATAAAGCTGGTTGGTCGTCACTTAGCTGAACTCTTTGTAGATTCAATGCCGAAGATCTATTGTCAAGCAGTTGTTTTAGCTCTGAATCGCTTAGCTGTGCTGCAGCTAGTTCCGAAACTGGAACAGTGGCGGAGATGGCTTCGACGCGTGAGAGAGTGTCGGCGACAGTATTGTGCTTTCCTGACACGTGCTTGATGTCGGATGTAAACTGGCCGATAAAATCCAATCGCCTAAACTGCCAACGCGAGGCTCGTTCCGTTCGTTGCTGGAATGCATGTTGCAGCGGTTTGTGATCCGTATATATGGTGACGTGACGCCCTTCAAATATATGACGGAAATATTTCACTGCCTCATAAATGGCATGTAGTTCGCGATCGTACGTCGATAGCTTTTGTATGGAGCTTGCCAGCTTTCGGCTGAAAAATGCCAATGGCTTCCACTCGTTGCTCGTATACTACTGTAGGACTGCGCCGATCCCAATTTCTGACGCATTTGTAAATATAGCCCATCGTGCATGCGTGTCAGGATGCACTAGTAACGTTGCCTGGGCAAGAGCTTCTTTCGCCTTGGTAAAGGAGTTCTTTAATTCCTCATTCCAGCCTATTTTGTGAGAGTTCTTAATGTTGGGGCCTTCCAGGAGCTTATTGAGCGGTGACAAGATGTCAGCGGCGTTTCTTACGAATTTCCGGTAAAAATTTATTGTGCCTAGAAATCTACGCAATTCTTTAATATTGCTGGGGAACTTTATAGCAAGGATCGCGTCAACTTTGTCAGTCAACGGCTCGATGCCTTCTCTGGTCACCTTATGACCAAGGAAATTTACTTCCGTTTGGCCCAAATGGGACTTACTGGGATTGATGACTAGCCCGTAGTCCTTAAGGCGTTGGAACAACATTTCAAGATGCTTTAGGTGTTCCTCTTCGTCGACGGAAGCGACCAAAATGTCATCGATGTAGACGAATAAAAACGGTAGATCGCGCGTGACCTCATCGATGAATCTCTGAAATGTTTGCGCAGCATTTCGTAGCCCAAACGTCATATAAGGGAACTCGAAAAGGCCAAAGGGAGTTATAGTGGCAGTTTTGCAGATGTCTTCTGGAGCTACCGGTATTTGGTTGAATGCCCGAACCAAATCTATGGTTGAAAAAAATCGTTTTCCATGTAGGGTTGCGGTGAAGTCATCGAGACAACGAACTGGGTATTTGTCTGGTACGGTGCGAGCGTTCAGACCGCGGTAATCGCCGCACGGCCGCCATTCCCCCGAGCTTTTTGGTTGAAGGTGAAGGGGGGATGACCATGGACTATGCGATGGCCGAGCGATTCCTATCTTTATCATATTTTCGAACTCTACACGAGCTGCTTTGAGTCGGTCAGGGGCAAGTCGTCGAGCTTTACTTGATACTGGTGGCCCATCTGACGTTCGAATGTGGTGTAGTGTAGAGTGTTTCTTAGTGTTGAGCATGCCGTGCGGCCTAGTGATATCCGGGTATTTCGAAAGTAATTTATGAAAGATGGTATTATCTTCAATGACTTTAATTGATGCTGTACCCAAAGCTTGTGCTAAATAGATTGGAGATGTAGACCAGTTACTCCATCGCGGAGGCATTTACGCTTAAGATCTACTATCAAATCGAAGTGACTTAAAAAGTCAGCTCCAATAATTGGTTTTGTTACGTCGGCAACAATAAAGTTCCACGTGAAGTCACGCCGTAGTCCAAGGTTAGGACTCAGTGTTGTTATACCGTAAGTCTGTATAGTGGAACCATTAGCTGCTTGCAGCTGGTAGCCGACTGGTTTTGAATACGGTTTCGACCGTGAGCGAGGGAAAACAGAAAGGTCGGAGCCTGTGTCTACAAGATATTGGATACTAGAGACTTTATCTTTGATGAATAGACGGCACGGATCGCATCGAGAGGCACTATCCGCCATTAATGACTCTCTTTCCCTTTTCCCGTGAATTTACACCCTTCTGTACATCGCTTTGCATTGTTACCGAACTTGCTGTGATAAAAACAAATACCGGAACCGTTTAGCTTACGCGTTCGTGATTTGCTACGTGATCTAAACTTTTGTTGTGTTCGATTGTCAGGCCTAGATCCGCGTTTATGCATAGCAGTGGTTAAGGCTGATACCTGTTTGGTTAAATTCACAATTTGCTCTTGAAGATCATGGTTATCGGATTTCGCTGAAATGGATGAAACAGATGCGGCCTGCCTACTCTGTAGAATTTCATGCAGTTTATCTGCACTGGCGCCAAGATCTTCCAATGAGGCATTTGTTTGAAGTGCCAACATAGCGCGTGTGTCTTTTGGTAAGGCGGAGAGCCATTTCGCTTTAAGGACGTCTTGGTCAATACCAGGCACCAGAGACTTTAAGTGCCGTAAAAACAGTGACGGAGTTCGGTCACCAATCGCTTCACCAACGAGAAGCTGTTGAAGTTTAGCTTCCTTCGATTTTGAGAAGCGTGCAATAAGGCTAGTTTTCAACGTGGTATACGCATTCGTTGCTGGTGGGTTGACTATTATGTCTTCTACTTCAGTGGCATGACGAGCATCGAGAATAGAAATCGCGTGATAAAACTTGTCGATTTCTTTTGTTACCCCTAAGATACGAAATTGCGCTTCGATTTGAGCAAACCATAGCGCAGGCTTGTCCGCGCTAAATTGAATTGGCCGAATCACATTAGAGGTAGTGTGGAAAGGCTTGACGTCCATAGTACTATTATCAGGCGGTGAGTCCTTTGAGTTGGTCATCGCTTTTTATTGTTTAGTACGTGAGATGGATAAGCCTAGGGCTCACTGTACGATGAAAGGTTAAGGTCAGGGTTTGAATTGCTGGGTTGTACTATTTAAGTGCTCAATAGCACACCGATGACGAAAAAAATTTATATTAAATAAAACGCTTTTTAAAATTAATTAAAGATGATCTTTGTTGTTTCGATGATCGTCTATGTGCCACCAGTCATTCGCACACGTGTACGCTAGTCTTTAACAATTTGCAATCCTTTTCGATCGGGGTCACCAATGTAGCGATTAGGCTCGTTCAATGATGAAACACTTGTTTAATCGACTACGATAATTAAATTAACTTTATTTATTTTGACTACAAATGTTAAATACTGATAATTACAATTTTTAATAATGATGAAAAAAGATATGTTGCTCACGCGCCGATTGTAAGTACAAGCAGACTGGAATTTAGTAAAAACAAAGCAGGTAGCGCAATAAAGGAACAAAATATAATGTATGAGGTGTTATGCCAAAACCTGTTTGAATGGCGCTGCCATCTTATATGTAAAAATATAATGTACCAAAATGATTAAGTTGCAACTGTTGAGAGTTGTAGGGATGCTGATCGCTACATATACATCACATAAATGCCTACCTAAAGCTCGCGCGGAGTTTGAGATCATGGGTAGATTTTCAAAACAAAGAAATGGGTAAGTATATTTTTGTTAAGCATCAGCAGGTATTATTTTCCCGTAAAAACCCAGTTTCTTATTCTATGGCAAGTGATATAACAAAACGCTTGGGCTAAGACTATATTAATAGAGAACGTAGGTTAAAATGAATCATACCAAAGAAGGACTGCATTTAAGTAAAACCAAATGGACTGTACCAAATTATCCTATACCATCAACTAGTTATGGCTATTTCACAAAATGCACTCTTTGAAGTTTGGCTAAAAAGCAAAGATGGAGAAACGAACAAAGCCATACTAAACCATATTTTGAGTATAATTGGAAATTGGATCATTCAAAATTAAAAAAATACATCATCCAGCTAACTTATAGTGTTGTTTTCGATCTACAAGTAGATTTATTGAGAAAAACTCTGAATGGTTATCAAAAAATCTGGATTTCACAGATTATATGCTTGATGTTGAGCCATGCACTTCTCGTGATATTCCTAAGCCGGGGAGGCCAACAAAAAACTTCTCTGAGTCATCTATGCGCACAAAACAACGAAAAGCTAAGGAAGTAATGAACAATGTCGACAATGATGAACTGTTAATCGCAGCGGGATTAAAATTACGATCATCAGGGAAAAGAAATTCTGCAAAAGTAATTGAGGAGTTGTCCACAGCATCACCATCAAGAGGCACTACAATCAAAAAGTCCCGACTATCGGAAGAAAATAAGAAAAGTTTGTCACCAGATCAAGCAATTGCGGTGATAGTTGCCTCAAATCTTTCAACACATGAATACTCCCTGATCCGGCAACACACTTCAGAAATTAACAGAAAAATATATCCTTCATATAACTGTTTAAAATAATCAAAGGTTTTATGCTATCCTGAAAAAATAACCGTAACGGAAACCTATGCTGAAATTGAATTGCAATCCCTAATTGATCACAGCTTACGAAGATTGTGTCTTGCACAAGAAGAGGTATTGCTTTCTATTCCTGAGGTTAAAGAACTAAATGCAAATATAATAAAATGGGGATGTGATGGAGCTGAGCATAGCTGTTACAAACAACAATTTTCGGAAGAAAACAAATCGGACACCAGTATGTTTTTCATTTCACTAGTACTCCTTCAAATGTATGCAAATGTTGACGAACGAAAGGTTATAGTTTGGAGTAAACCTGCTCCATCTTCCACGAGATACTGCCGCCCGATAAAATTTGTTTTTACAAAAGAAACACGAGATGTCATTTCAAAGGAGGCGAAATTGTAGGGTGTTTTACTTTGTTTGTTAAATACTGTTTTCTATTTTGTAGTTTTAATTAAAATCAAATTAACTTTTCTTTTTTTGATAAATGAAAATTTCTAACTTTTAAAAAATTTTGTTTTTTGGATTGTAAAACTTTATTGAAAAAAGATATTATTAATAAAATCAATTTTAAAATAACTACATTAACTATTATGTAACTACATATTGGGGATCCTGGAATCTGTTCTTCTACAATCAAAAACCTAGACATTCAACAAACGGACATAGTTTCTACAATTATGACCAACCAATTTTCAACGTTTGATTCAACTAATCTTCAATCAAATACTTATCATAGCATTTTTTTCAACCATTCTTATCCAACAAACAAGATCCTTTTGCAGTTTCAATATTCTATTTTCGGCAATTTTTCAACTAAATTTTGTTAGATGAGTTGGCAACTCAAATCTTCAAAGTACGAATTCATCATCAACAACATTATCAACAATCAGCAATATATTAATTGTACAAAACTATAACAATTACCGGCGATTCAGTTAATAATTTTTTAACAACAATCAACAAAAAAAAAAAAAAAAAATCATTTACATTTTTCTACAATCAATTTCCTATATTTAGAACTTAATCCTTCACCAGCATCGTAATCAAAAATGTGTACATTTGAGTATCCTTCAAACCTAATCATCTAAACAATTTTATTTTTGATAAATTTATGTATGTAAGTACAATTTTCTTTAATTAATCAAGATCTGAGAAAATTCAAGTGCGTGTATTGAGTATATACATATATATATACATGACATCAAAATTTTATCGGTGAAATACAAAAATATTTAACAAGTCACGATAAATATAATTTACAATCATTTTAAATTAATAACCAACTAGAATTTAAAATTTTTCATATTTCAAATATCTATACTGTTTCAAACATTTACATATTAATTTAAATAGTTTGTTTTTTATTATTTATTTTTGTAAACTCTTCCTCTATTCTTTTAAATCAAAATGCTTTCTCACTCACCAAGCCGAACACGCGCATTTACAACTACGGAAAATCAAATCAATGAAAATACAACACATATTTCAAATCTTAATATTACACAAGACATACATTCAAATAATACACCAACAACTCCAGATAACTTAAGAAATTTTTCTGTTAAGCTTCCTCAATTTTGGGAGGACTGTTCTCAAGCTTGGTTTATTTCAATTGCAGGTCAATTCGAATTAAATAATATTCGAGATGATAACCTCAAATTTCAAAATGTTTTGGTTGTTCTTCAAAAAGAAGTTATTGCTAAAATCATAGATATTGTTAATATTGTTGTTAATTGTATAAGTATGAAACTATTAAAAAAGTTCTTTGTGAAAGATTTTCACTTAGTGAGGAAAATCGATTCGAACAATTATTTTCGAAAACAGAGGGGAAATAACACAGGCCGACAAAATGATACCGATTTTTTTGACCATAAACCAGACCATACTTTCCTAAAGGTTTTCGATGCGCTGAATTCAAATCTGGACGCAGAATTGCTCTATCACGTCAGGATTTTGAGATATCCTAACCTAAATGTGCAAAAAACACCGTTTTTGCCTATTTTTGAGGTTATATATAAACGACAGATTTTTTTTTTTTAAAAGCACACATATCATCTTAAAGAAGAAGTCTTTCTCTTACGAATGGCGTTGAGTTTGCTCAAATATCTTTTTTTTCGCTAAGATAGAGCAATTTAAAGTAGACTTATCGTAAGAGGTATGTGTTCTACTGCATCATACCTACGTTAATTCAGTGGTTTTTCAACTATAGGAAAATTAGCAAATTTATAAACGGTGTTTTTTGCACATTTAGGTTAGGATATCTCAAAATCCTGACGTGATAGATCAATTCTGCTTCCAGATTTGAATTCAGCGCATCGAAAACCTTTAGGAAAGTATGGTCTGGTTTATGGTCAAATTTCTTGTCGGCCTGTGTAATTATTCATGCTGATAAGCTTTTTGAACTTATAAATAAATCGCAACCATCTTCAATGATAGCTAGTGTTGAGAGTAATCTTTTTGAACAATAAATTAAAAATCTTACTGATTTGACAACAACTTTGTATCCAAATATAAATAAAATTACCGGTGACATAAATGAACTACAAGTTAGATCGAATTCAAGAGAAAGGTCTAGATATATATCAGAACTTTGGAGATCAAAAAATACTTTTCCTCAAAAAAATATTTGTTGGTATCACCGAAAATTCCAAAACAATGCTTATAAATGCATTAAACCTTGTGATTTTGTTTCTAACAAAAATATATCTAACTCAAATTTTTTAAACTAAAATCCATTATGACGGTGACTGATAGTGGATATGATTTTAAGCCTTTTTATTTTTGACAAATTTAACAAACTAAATTTTTTTATTGATACAGGCGCAATCGTTTCAGTTGTTCCTTTTCCTAAATTCAAGTTTTAAAAGAAAATCTGACCTTAAGTTAACTGCAGCTAATGTATCTTCCATTGAGACATATGGATCTAAACTTTTCAAAATTGATTTAGGGTTAAGACGTGATTTTGAATTCCCTTTTATAATAGCAAATATTTCAACACCTATTATAAGATCAAATTTTTTGGAAAAATTTGGATTATTAATAGACATTAAAAATAGATTAATTATAGACATGACCACAAAATTAAAAGCATCTGGGTTTTCAGGCTTTTGTGATATTTTTTTCACTCAAAATACCAATGAAAGAAGATAAGTTTTCAGCCATTTTGAATGACTTTCCATCTATTACATGTGAACCTGATTACACTACATTAGTGAAACACAAAACGGTTCATAGGATTGAAACAAAAGGTGTTTTACCTTTTTCAAAACCCAGACGTCTTGATCCAAACAAATTTAAGGTAGCAAAAACAGAATTTGAGTTTTTAGTAAAATCTAGAATATGTCGACCATCTAGTTCTCATATTGCATCTCCTCTACATCTTGTTCCCAAAAAGGAACCTAATGATTGGAGACCCTGTGGAGTGTGGCTGGTCGATTTAAAAATCGCTCATTGCTCTGTGAAAATCGTATTCTAGGGATCAAAATAAGAAACTTTGCCGAAGGTACCATACCTCTAAAACGAATTCTGATGTCCCCCAATTTGGGTCACACTTTTGGGTAGGGGCAAATTTTGAAAAATCCCACTTTGACCCATTTAGAGTGCTCCAATCGAGTCCAAATGTATGACCGACCCCCACTAACTTTGGAGGCCCGACCCACCGATGCCAGTGGCACACCCCCTGGAACCCCCCTGGGGGTTCACCATACAAACATTTCAAAAAATCGCCGGTTTTTCACTTTACATGAAAAAATCAGCGAAATGCCTATGTTTTTTCTTTTTGGAGTTTATTTTTCTCTTTAGAAATTTATTTAGACATATGTAAATGAAAAAATTAATTTAACTTAGTAATAGAAAAGAAATTAAAAAAGATTATTAGAAATTAGCGTTTTTACAACTCTTTTAAAACCAAGGCATCCTTGTGATGCATTTGCATGTCGTAAACATAGTTGTGTGGGTTTTTTATTCAACCGTTTTAAAAAATGAAGGTATCACTGTGACACAATTGCAGATCGTAAAATTACTTGTGTTGTTTTTTTTAAGCCACCACAAGACACAGCAGGTAGAATTGAAATTACCATTTCATTCTTATTACCTCGTCTCGTAGACCATATATAACGCAACAGTTTTTGTGAATGCATTAAGTCGTTGTGAAGAACTCAAAGTGTGAAGTGCTAATTTCAGATAAAAAAATATTTCAAAAAAAATAATAAGTGAAGTGACCATTCCAAATCAAAAAGTTTACAATGAATCCACCATCCTCTACACCGCAAGATGAAGCAACTACATCAACAACCATCGAAAGTCATATACCCAAGCATGATGTTACTGTTTTTGGTGTGTCTACTGATTTAACTGATCTTAATTTACCAACCCATCTGAATATCTTGAGATATTATTTTTACTTAAGCGAACGTGCTAAAACAGAACAAAAAAAGTTTTCCCATGAATCATTCACTATTCAAGTACAAGATAAGTTGATTGGAATTTGGGAAAACTTGGACAAGTATCAAGAGCAAATCAAGAGAAGAAACAACACCCAACAATTTACAGAGTATGTAAAATCTCTGGAAACAATTTTTTACATTGGAACATGTAAATGCGATTTGAAGGCAGCTCCATGTGCATGCGGCTGGGTTCCCGAACGCCTCAAAGAGTTCATGCACGATCAACATAATCAGAGAAGACTAACAATGGATGCATTTATGATGGAAACTGAAGAGCAAGGAGCAACGTCTATGTCATCAATGCAAACATACCAAGATCCCGATGATTCAACATACGCATCGCCACCGGTTCAAGAAGATATGGATAGAAGCACAAGTTCACAATACACAGAGAGATACGATTGTTTTAACTTTGCCTTGGTATGTGACAGATTTGGTGTGCCTGACAGAATAGCATCAGCATTGGGAACCGCTCTTTTGCAAGATTTTAAAATTAAAGATAAGCATGGGAAACCTCTCATCATGGATAAATCGAAAGTTCGCGGAGAAAAAGAGAAATGCAGACAAGACGTACTTCGCAAACGGTTAGATGATACCAATTTGTTAGCGTTTTCATTCGATGGCAGAAAAGATGATACTTTAACGATAGATAAAATTGATGAGAAGTATCATACTATGATGGTAAAAGAACCTCATCTTGTTATTTTGAGAGAACCCAATTCTGAATTGATGGGTTACGTAAGACTGGAACATGAAACCGCTGAATACAAAACAACCAAATTAAATGGTTTTTTCAACGATAAAAATATATCACTGGATGCATTAATTGGAATATGCACTGACGGTGAGGTAACAAACACTGGCCCACACTGGTCGAATTATACGACGATTCGAGTTGCTGTTAAAAAGGCCATTGCATTGGTTCGTTTGTCTTCTATACTTCAACGAACTTCCTTTTCGGCATTTGTTTGAAGCTTTGGATAAATCAACCAGCACTGGCCCAAGATCGGCAACCGGAAAACTGAGCCGTGAAATCGAAACTTGTGAAACTCTTTCGGTAAGTTATTGCTATCACTCATTTATTATAATTGTCAACCATTTTTAATTATTTTATTATTATATATTTTCAAATGGTGGACGGCTTCCAGAAAATTGAGTTGCAAAATATGCCCCCTGCTCCAGAAAAAATTGAATTTTCCACCGATTCGAAGTACTTACACGACATGGCCCATGCAATTTCTAGCGGCGTGGTTCCGGTGGATCTGGCTAACATCAAACCAGGGAAAATTGTACATTATCGGTGGCTCACCAAGGCCGCTAGATTATTGCGATTATATGTGACAACGGAAAATCCAGATGCAAATTTAAGAATTCTGGTTGAATTTATAATTAAATGTTATGTGCCAATGTACTTCAATATCAAGTATTACAGCTCTGTCGAGTACGGCAGTGCATTATTTTTCAAGTTCATTGGTTGGTCACGATTTCTACAACCTCGTTTACGCAAAATTGTCAATCAAGTAATTAAAGGTAATTCATATTATGCACATACGGAAAATATCTTGTTATCAATGTTGTTTGATGATAGGAAAGAATAGCGCGACTGTGCCATCAAGAAAATTCTACGCTATCGAACCGATGTTGACGAGCCAATGGAACTTAGAGTTAATAAAAAACCAGATATAAACTTTAATTGCACAAGTTATACGGAAATGGTCAATTTGAATGATATAAATATCATATTTGAACCACCATTCACGCGAAGCATTCCGTACGATACATTGAAAGAATATTTAAATCAAGATGATCCACCGTTTAATGATCCAAAAATTCCATCACACATACAAGGAACGGAACGACATGTTCAATTGCTAGCTAGTGTTTCCAAACGGGTTATACCGGAAAAGGTAGAGGCTGTTTTGGCGAAGACATTAGAGAGCCGTGCGAAATTGCCCAGACTTGAAAGTAAAAAAGACTTCAAACAATAATTTTTTTTAGTTTCTTTTCTATAACTCACTTAAATTAATTTTTTCATTTACATATGTATGTTCTGACTAAATAAATTTCTTAAGAGAAAAAATAGATATTATTATAAATAAATAATAAATATTATTATAAATAAATAAATAAAAATAAAGAGAAAACATAGGCATTTCGCTGATTTTTTCATGTAAAGTGCAAAACCGGCGATTTTTTGAAATGTTTGTATGGTGAACCCCCAGGGGGGTTCCAGGGGGTGTGCCACTGGCATCGGTGGGTCGGGCCTCCAAAGTTAGTGGGGATCGGTCATACATTTGGACTCGATTGGAGCACTCTAAATGGGTCAAAGTGGGATTTTTCAAAATTTGCCCCTACCCTAAAGTTCGACCCAAATTGGGGGACATCAGAATTCGTTTTAAAGGTATGGTTCCTTCCGCAAAGTTTCTTATTTTGATCCCTAGAATATGATTTTCACAGAGCAATGGGCGACTTTTTTGCCTCCCCACAAATCGACCCGGCCTACACACAGTGTGGAGACTACAGACGACTTAACTTTATAACTATACCAGATCGATATCCTCTTCCACATATTCATGACCTTAACATTGATTTAAAAAACAAAACTATATTTTCAAAAATTGATCTTGTCCGAGCATATCATCAAATCCCAATGGCTGAGGAAGACATACATAAAACAGCTATAACTACTCCCTTTGGAATGTTTGAGTTTATTCGTATGCCATTTGGTTTAAGACATAGTGCTCAAACTTTTCAAAGGTTTATCAATGAAGTATTTTCGGGATATGATTTCGTGTTTACATACATCGATGATATTCTCATAGCAAGTGATAACGAAAAACGACATATAGAGCATTTGAAACTTATACTTAAAAGACTAGAAGAATACAATTTGAACATTAAACCTACAAAATGTATTTTTGGAGTAGACAAATTGGATTTTCTTAGTTACGAAATTTCATCAGAAGGAATTCGTCCATCTCAGGAACGTATTCAAGTAATTTCAAATTTTGAAAAACCGCTTTCTATAACAAAACTACAAAAAATTTAAGGAATGGTTAATTATTACCACAGTTATATGCACGAAATGTTAAATAAATTATAAATAAACTCAAGCAATTAAACTGGTCCGACAAAACAATTACAGCTTTTGAAAATACAAAAAAACTTTTCGAAAAAAAAACATTGCTCACACATTTCGATAAAAATGGTCAGTTGCCACTTGCAGTAGATGCATCAAATGTTGCTATTGGTGCAGTTTTACAACAACAAAGTAACAATATTTTAGAGCCCCTGGCAAAGTTTGCAACACTCTGGCAGCATATACATCATCGCAAAAGTGCTACATATGTGGGGCTCCTCCAAAAGATTTGAACAATATGCGAACCCTGTCAGGGCGAAATGTCAACGACAGCATGCTTGCTTTCGGAATTTCGCCTTTACATTCCTGGATACGATGCATGGAATGTATGCTACACAGCGCTTATCGAATGGAAATGAAGACCTGGTGTGTGCGGGGCGAAGAAAATAAGGAAAAGATGAAAAAGATGAAAGAACATATCCAAAATAGATTCAGGAAAGAAGTTGGTATTTTGATTGATATGCCAAAGCAAAAAATCGGCAACACAAATGATGGCAACACTGCGAGAATATTCTTTGGAGATCCTTAAATAACATCAGACATAACCGGCATAAATATCAATATTTTGAAAAGGTATCATACAAAATTTTCATGCATAGGATGTGGGTTTCACATAAATTCTGAAGCTTTTGACCACTATGTAACAGAGACAAGGGAACTATATTTATCGGAATATGCTTGGTATAATATGCCAGTGAGCGTACATAAAATTCTGTTTCATGGAAAGAGAATAATCGTGTCTGCTATTCCTCCTATTGATCAACTTTCGGAAGAAGCTCAAGAGCCCAGAAACAAAGATTAACGAAACTATCGGAAACTTTTTACCAGAAAAAAGTCAAGAATTTGAAGTAACTTGGATTTGCTGCACAGATTGCTGATATCGTCAGACCCGTTCATAAACAGTTTGCGGAAAACCCATAGGTCAAAGCGGCGAGCATTAACGAGTGAAGTTATTGGCTTATTATCTGAACCAGAGCATGTCGACGATATTGACTCCGACTAACTTTATACCAGTTATAATATCACTTTTTATTATAAGTATGTATTTCGATTTAGTTTTTACAAATATATGTACCTATGTTGTACTTGACTTTGAAAATAAATTTTTTTTAAATTAATCAAAAGACTCTAATTCCCGTATGACACTACGTATTTTTTTTTGTATTTTTCCTGTATTTATTGATTGAAATACTGACGAAAACCTATCGAAAGTAAAATTACAACAACAAACAAACAATAATGAATTTTAAACAAACAACAAAAAGCAAATAAAATTTTAAAATAAACAAATATGAAATTAAACAATTTAAAAATATTTGTTTAGTACGGGTGGTGCTGAGCACATAATACCCGGAGCGCAACTTTTTAGTCGTATAATTTACGAAATGGACCCGATGTTGTGCACAGTCATTATAAAAATTGTCATCAAGCTCTTCTGAATATATGCATGGTATCATGCAGGTTATGTATTTGGTATGGTAGGATATCACGTGCAGAGCCTCTGAGGTACATAATATAATCGGCCCCATTATCGCACCACATGCAGCTCGCTGAACTTTTCCTAGCATTGTCATATAGGTTATTGGTCGAATAAAGGATTGTACATCCATGCTGTGTTCTTGGCTGACACCCCACTGTTTATCAAGCATTATTTTGCAGGCGTAAAGTGTTCCATATGCCCTCTTGATTCTATTCTTTGTATGAAGCTTCAAATTCAACTAAGGTGTCGAAAGGACGCCTAGGTATTGCGCAATATTAGAAAGATACAATTCATTTGTAATGTTTCCACTGTCAGTTTTATGTTGGTAGTATGAATTTAATGTGACGGACACTCCAGCAGTGCTGATAGTCGTGGAGACAGTGCTACTATTGCAGCTGTTAGAGCACGAGGGTCGGCTTTAAGGGCGCGCTTTGAATCGAGGGATTCCCTGGGCCGTAAACAACATACGACCACGAACATCCGGATTTAGGAAAACATCTCTTACACGTGATGCATTGTTTAGAATGCAACCGTTTAGTGTGAGTTTTCGTCCAGAAAATCCATTCTCTTCGTGCAGGTTTGTATTCTATGCCCGCACATTACAAGACATCGGAGAGCAGTCTGCTGCAAAGGTTGATGATCATTTCAGAATGGGACTTTAACGCGGGGACAAAAACGCGGTTGGTTCGACTGCATAGAAGTGGCTGTTGTGGGAAGCCAATCATGTCCAGCAGTGATACCGAAATAACCTGCCACCTTAACTCCGAACTCGTGCCTTAAAAATGTTCTGCGAACGCCCATCCTGAAACTGTACAAAGGTAATGCCGTGGAACTTGATGATTAATCATATGATGCCTCTAATTAAACATCTTCTTCTTCTTTAAAGAAGGAGAGTTGCACTGGTCATACCATATCGCTACCGCATCAGTCGGGCATGTACCGCAAGGGAACACCGGAGTATACCGGACTCATATTCGGCAAAGTTCTGGCACTGGACTGCTACTTTCGACAACACTCGCCAACACCTTCAGGGAGCCTTTTTGTCGTTAAAGTTAACAACAATACGTAGCAACAATTTGTGGCAACATTCAAAATTGGTAGTTCAATATTTTTTTTAATTATTTATTATTTGTCACAATAGAGACAGTTGTCAGAAAAAAACAAACGAAAAACAGCCAATTTTCATAAAATCCTAACGAAATACAAACTGGCTCGTTTGTTTTTAACATCCTAGTTTGTATTTTGGTTGTATTTCGTTCGTTTTTTTTTACATAGCTTGCTCGTTTTCACCAATTCGAAAACTGTATGTGACTATCTCTTTTGCGTAAAAAACAGCACAAAATACAAGAAAAATACGTAGTGTGATACGGGCATAAGGTAAAGTTAAGAAATCTAAACAATTTTTATTTATATTGGCACTGGAAAATGCTTTTAAAGCAGAAAATATGATTAAGTGAAATGAGGGCAAGGAGCAAAATTTCAAATGAATTGCTCCATTGGTTTGGTTGGTTTTAATTTTGGCATCCTAAAAATGAAAAAAGTTACACTGTGTGTCGTAAAGAGATTCGCGGAGATTTGGTCGGAGACAGAGTCAGAATTCGCTTAGTGAAAAATCTGGAAATATTTCGAAGATAACAATGGATTCTAGTACATAGGTCGTCAATGGAGGAGCCCTTGCCCGAAGCCATAATCGTACAATCGTCAGGGTAGGAAATAACGGAGACTTTCTCTGGTGAAACACTAAAACTCGAAACATAGAAATTAAATAGAATAGAGGATAGACACCACCCTGTGTCCCGCTGTCTAATTCTTCTTGATTTGGACCTTGTGTCCCTGAATGCTACTGACGCCTGCCGACCGCCAAGATAGTTAAAATCTAATACTATATAATACAAATAATCAAAATTTAATACGATAACATAAAATAAATGGGACCTTATGACAAACAAAACTAACTTCGAAATATGTCATCCCATACCATCGCTGTGCATAACGTTGTAATTTTTCCTCTAATATCAATTAACAAACAAACATAAAAATTCGAGCTTTGCTCCAACAACAATCACCATAACTATAATTGATACAGGTACAGTGCGGGTGCATAACAAATAACACGGAAGTGTGGATATGCAAAAAAGCCCTTCTGTATCTAAACCAGTTCTATGAACGCGCCTAAAAATATTCCACTTTCCTTGAGTTGACATATAAAATATATGTATCAAAGGATGTAAAGGGTGTTTTTTTTAGGGGTATAGAACTTCGAATTGAAATAAAACACAAGAAAATCGTTTTAAGGTCCATAAATTTGGCTTTATTGGAAGGATAATTTTATGCCATTAATGTTTAAATATGATTTCGGGCATGTGGCCGCCGCGGCTGGCTCGAATAAAGCCAATTCTACAGGTCCAATTTTCAACCACTTTTTCGAGCATATGGGGCCGTATGTCGGCAATAACGCCACGAATGTTGGCTTCCAATTCCCCTAACGTTTCTGGTTTGTTGGTGTAGACGAGCGACTTCACATATCCCCAAAGAAAATAATCCAATGGTGTCAAATCACACGACCTTGGTGGCCAATTGACAGGTCCATTCCGCGAAATTATGCGCTCATCGAATGTTTCCTTCAATAAATCGATTGTGACGTGCGCTGTGTGGCATGTAGCGCCGTCTTGTTGGAACCACAACTCATCCACATTCATGCCATCCAATTCGGGAACAAAATAGTCGGTTATCATGGCTCTATACCGGTCTCCATTAACGGTAGCTGCCTCTCCAGCATTATTGCGGAAGAAGTATGGCCCAATGACTCCACCAGCCCATAGAGCACACCAAACAGTCAGTTTTTGTGGATGTAATGGCGTTTCAAGGGTCTCATGTGGATTCTCTTCACTCCAAATGCGGCAATTTTGCTTGTTGACGTAGCCATTCAACCAAAAATGAGCCTCATCACTGAACAAAATTTTGCGATGAAAATCAGCATCGAAATCAATCTCATTTTCGGCCCATACACCAAAATCACGACGCATTGCATGGTCTCGCGGCTTTAATTCTTGCACAAGCTGGATCTTGTAAGGTCTCAAGCCAAGATCTTTGCGCAAAATCTTCCATAAAGTTGATGGACAAAGCTCCAATTGCTGTGCACGGTGGCGAATCGATTCATTCGGGTCCTCTTCAATACTTTGCTCTACAGCGGCAATTGTTTCTTCGGTGCGCACTGTTCGACGTCTCTGCGGATGCGTATTATCACATAGAGTAAACGGAGTGCGAAAACGATCCATGGTTAACCGAATTAATTGCTCTGATGGACGATTATGTCGACCATAAAATGGACGGAGCTCACGGTAAACCTCGCGAACTGAACCATTATTTTCGAAATAAATTTGCACGATTTGCAAGCGTTGTTCTTTTGTCAACCTGTTTATGATGAAATGGCAAACCAAACTGAACATAAATGATATTAGAGTTGCCAGATTTGACCACAAAATGCCAGTTTTATCTCTATTCGAAAAACAAACCTGTAAAAAAAACACCCTGTATAAAAGGAATAAGCAAATGGCACATTAGAGGGAAAATGCATCGTGACGCTACAGGGCATCATACATAGTTGTTAGAGTACTCTAACAGCGGCTTTGGTGCAGACACTTGGAGAAGGGGGCTGGGCACTTCGAAACATGTCATCCCATACCATCGCTGTGTATAACGTTGTAATTTTTCCTCTAATATCAATTAACAAACAAACATAAAAATTTGAGCTTTGCTCCAACAACAATCTTCTTTCTTTAAATGGTCATCTAACCGCCTGGGCGATTTTGACCGTCCAACATAGCTCGCCAGTCGTTTCTTCGTTGCGCCAACTGGCGCCAATTGGAAACACCGCGGGATCGCAAATCGGTCTCCACTTGGTCCTTCCATCGGAGTGGTGGTCTCCCTCTTCCTCTGCTTCCACCGGCCGGTGCCGATAAGAATACCTTCTGGGCTGGAGCATCTTCGCTCATTCGCACTACGTGGCCTAGCCAGCGAAGCCGCTGTGTTTTAATTCGCTGAACTATGTCGGCGTCTGCGTAAAGTTCATACAGCTCATCATTAAATCTTCTTCGGTACTCGCCGTCGCCAACGCTTAGAGGTCCACAAATCTTTCGAAGAACCTTTCTCTCGAATACTCCCAGAGCCGCCTCATCAGATGTTGTTAATGTCCACGCTTCTGCACCATATAGCAGGACGGGTTCAAAGCCATTAAGGAGTAAAACACTAGTTTTAGTTACTTCGATGTGATGAATGCGGTGGCCGTTACTTTTAGTACAAGTTGAATTAAAACTGTATATTATCCTAAGTGTGCATATATTATTTTTACCAAATAAAAATCGTCATATCCTTACTAACTATGTTGATATTCGCAATTTCTAATGCTTCTTCCGCATTTTTGAATGGAATTTGTTCATCATCTAATTTTTCCAATGCAATTTTGATTTCATTTTTATTTAACAATATTATATTTAGAATGTCTTTTTTTGCCCATTATATGGTGTATTTCTTCTTCTTCTTTAAATGGTCATCTAACCGCCCGGGCGATTTTGACCGTCCAACATAGCTCGCCAGTCGTTTCTTCGTTGCGCCAACTGGCGCCAATTGGAAACACCACGGGATCGCAAATCGGTCTCCACTTGGTCCTTCCATCGGAGTGGTGGTCTCCCTCTTCCTCTGCTTCCACCGGCGGGTGCAGATAAGATTACCTTCTGGGCTGGAGCATATTCGCTCATTCGCACTACGTGGCCTAACCAGCGAAGCCGCTGTGCTTTAATTCGCTGAACTATGTCGTCGTCTGCGTAGAGCTCATACGGCTCATCATTAAATTTTCTTCGGTACTCGCCGTCGCCAAAGCGTAGAGGTCCACAAATCATTCGAAGAACCTTTCTCCCGACGGGTGCGATGAGTGACTTGTAGAGTGTTATTTTCGTTCGTCGAGAGAGGGCTTTACTTTTCAATTGCCTACTCAGTCCGAAGTAGCATTTGTTTGCAAGAGTAATTCTTCGTCGGATTTCTAGGCTAACATTATTGTTGGTGTTACTGCTGGTTCCCAGGTAAACGAAGTCCTTTACTATTTCGAAATTATTGCTGCCAACAGTGGCTTGGTTGCCAAGGCGCGAATGCGCTGACTCTTTGCATGATGACAGAAGGTACTTCGTTTTTCCCTCGTTCACCACCAATCCCATTTTTTCCGCTTCTTTTTCTAATTTGGAGTAAGCAGAAGTTACGGCGCGGTTGTTAAGGCCAATGATATCAATATCGTCAGCATATGCCAACAGTTGGACGCTTTTATAAAATATTGTTCCAGCGCGGTTAAGTTCTGCAGCTTGTATTATTTTCTCCAGCATTAAATTAAAGAAATCGCACGATGGGGGGTCACTCTGTCTGAAACCTCGTTTAGTTTCGAACGGCTCAGAGAGGTACTTCCCAATTCTGACCGAGCTGGCGGTGTTGCTCAAGGTCATTTTGCATAGCCGTATAAGTTTTGCGGGGAAACCAAATTCAGACATAGCGGCATATAGGCAGCTCCTTTTCGTGCTATCGAAAGCGGCTTTAAAATCAACAAAGAGATGATGTATGTCGATTCTCTTTTCACGGGTTTTTTCCAAGATTTGGCGTATTGTAAAAATTTGGTCGATGGTAGATTTACCAGGTCTGAAGCCACACTGATAAGGTCCAATCAGTCTGTTCACATCAGGCTTCAGTCTTTCGCACAATACGCTTGATAGGATCTTATATGCGATATTTAAAAGGCTGATTCCGCGATAGTTGGCGCAGTTTTCAGGATCGCCCTTCTTGTAGATTGGGCAGAGAACACTTAGATTCCAATCTTCAGGCATGCATTCATCCAACCATATTCTGCATAGAAGCTGATACATGCGCCTTACCAGCTCCTCGCCTCCGTGTTTGAATAGCTCAGCAGGCAAACCATCAGCGCCAGCTCCTTTATTGTTTTTCAATCGGGATATTGCTGTTCGCACCTCATTATAGTCGGGTTGTGGAACGTCAACTCCATCATCTTCGATTGTGGGCTCGGGCTCGGCATCTTCTCTGGTTTCTTGCTCAGTTTCTCCATTTAAAAGGGCAGAGAAGTGATCCCTCCATATTCTGAGTGCTCTCTGAACATCGGCCACCAGGCCGCCGTTCTCATTCTTACAGGAGTTTGCCCCGGGTTTAAAACCTTTTGTCATTCGCCGAATTTTTTGATAGAATTTTCGGGCATTATTCCAGTTGGCCAGCATCTCAAGCTCCTTTATTTCACGCTTTTCTGCCTCTCTTTTTTTCGCCCAGAAAAGCCGCCTCGCTTCCCTCTTCAACTCGCGGTAGTGTTCACACACACTCCTCGTTGCATTCGATCTCAGCGTTGCCTTGTAGGCTTCGTCCTTTCTTTTCGTTGCAGCGCGGCACTCTTCATCATCATACCAGTTGTTTCTCCGCGTTCGCCGGAATCCAATTACTTCTTCGGCTGCGGTACGGAGTGCTCCTGAGATATGATCCCACTTCTAATGCATTCCACTAGGTTGAATTGTGCTCTCGGAGAGCAGGTGTGAGAGGCGATCTGCGAAATAATTGGCGGTCTGTTGCGATTGCAGCTTTTCGACGTCCAGCTTTCCCTGCGTTTTTTGTTGCACCTGTTTTGTCGTACAGAGGCGGGTACGAATCTTGGCTGTTACTAGGTAGTGATCAGAGTCGATGTTAGGTCCTCGTATTGTACGAACATCTAAAACGCTGGAAGCATGCCGTCCGTCTATCACAACGTGGTCGATCTGGTTGCGTGTTTTTCGATCGGGGGACAGCCATGTAGGCTGATGGATCTTCTTGTGCATAAACCTAGTGCTGGATATGACCATGTTTCGGGCACCGGCGAAGTCGATCAGCCTGAATCCATTTGGCGAAGTCTGATCGTGGAGACTGAACTTCCCGACAGTGGGGCCAAATACACCCTCCTTACCCACCCTGGCGTTAAAGTCGCCAAGCACGACTTTGATATCATGACGGGGGCAGCGCTCGTATGCTTCTTCCAGGCGCTCGTAGAATGCATCCTTTTCCACGTCGTCCTTCTCTTCCGCCGGTGCATGAGCGCAGATAAACGATATGGTGAAAAATCGTACTTTTATGCGGATTGCAGCGAGACGCTCGTTCACGGGTATGAACGACAGTACTCGGTGACGGAGTCTCTCTCCCACCACAAATCCCACGCCGAATCTGCGCTTGTCTTCATGCCCACTCCAGTAGATGTTACAAGGTGTTCTGATCGTATTTCCTCGCCCCGTCCCTCGCATCTCTTGTATGGCGGTGATGTCAGCTTTTGCTTTCCTCAGGACCTCAACCAGCCGGGCAGCGGCACCTTCCCCATTAAGGGACCGGACATTATAGGTAAAGGGTGTTTTTTTTACAGGTTTGTTTTTCGAATAGAGATAAAACTGGCATTTTGTGGTCAAATCTGGCAACTCTAATGTCATTTATGTTCAGTTTGGCTCGCCATGTCATCATGAACAGGTTGACAAAAGAACAACGCTTGCAAATCGTGCAAATTTATTTCGAAAATAATGGTTCAGTTCTCTAAGTTTACCGTGAGCTCCGTCCATTTTATGGTCGACATAATCGTCCATCAGAGCAATTAATTCGGTTAACCATGGATCGTTTTCGCACTACGTTTACTCTATGTGATAATACGCATCCGCAGAGACGTCGAACAGTGCGCACCGAAGAAACAATTGCCGCTGTAGAGCAAAGTGTTGAAGAGGACCCGAATGAATCGATTCGCCACCGTGCACAGCAATTGGAGCTTTGTCCATCAACTTTATGGAAGATTTTGCGCAAAGATCTTGGCTTGCGACCTTACAAGATCCAGCTTGTGCAAGAATTAAAGCCGCGAGACCATGCAATGCGTCGTGATTTTGGTGTATGGGCCGAAAATGAGATTGATTTCGATGCTGATTTTCATCGCAAAATTTTGTTCAGTGATGAGGCTCATTTTTGGTTGAATGGCTACTTCAACAAGCAAAATTTCCGCATTTGGAGTGAAGAGAATCCACATGAGACCCTTGAAACGCCATTACATCCACAAAAACTGACTGTTTGGTGTGCTCTATGGGCTGGTGGAGTCATTGGGCCATACTTCTTCCGCAATAATGCTGGAGAGGCAGCTACCGTTAATAGACCGGTATAGAGCCATGATAACCGACTATTTTGTTCCCGAATTGGATGGCATGAATGTGGATGAGTTGTGGTTCCAACAAGACGGCGCTACATGCCACACAGCGCACGTCACAATCGATTTATTGAAGGAAACATTCGATGAGCGCATAATTTCGCGGAATGGACCTGTCAATTGGCCACCAAGGTCGTGTGATTTGACACCATTGGATTATTTTCTTTGGGGATATGTGAAGTCGCTCGTCTACACTAACAAACCAGAAACGTTAGGGGAATTGGAAGCCAAAATTCGTGGCGTTATTGCCGACATACGGCCCCATATGCTCGAAAAAGTGGTTGAAAATTGGACCTGTAGAATTGGCTTTATTCGAGCCAGCCGCGGCGGCCACATGCCCGAAATCATATTTAAACATTAATGGCATAAAATTATCCTTCCAATAAAGCCAAGTTGATGGACCTTAAAACGATTTTCTTGTGTTTTATTTCAATTCAAAGTTCTATACCCCTAAAAAAAACACCCTATACATGCCCTTATCTCATAATCCTTATTTCGTTTGCGGGTGTTGTCATCTAAAAAAGGGGTTCTCATATCCGAGGCTTTGTTGTTGAATTTCATTGGAACGTTGTTTTATGCGGTGGGTCCCAAACCCAACGCACAACCCGTTTCACGGGAAGTTGAATTCTATTACACGTTTGTATAGCGAGCCGCTTGATCCAAGACAGACGCCCGCTTGCAGCCGCACCACATGGTGATCAGACGCTGCTGTTTGAACCCCCCAGCAAGCCCTTAAACCGATTATGTCGGAGTGGCCTTACCAGGTTGTCGCTTTCTCACGTTTAGCTCACCACCAAACGGGTGTTCGGTGGTTACCCAGAGGATACTTGGGCGCAAAGCCCGGAAGTAGTGAGCTGCTTGAACCGCATGCAAAAGAATCGCTCTGGCCATTCCCAGGTGAATGGCGATCAGAAACTTTCCCCACTTGCGTGGACTTCTGCACACGGTCCCATCCTCCAATCACCATAACTATAATTGATACAGGTACAGTGCGGGTGCATAACAAATAACACGGAAGTGTTGATATGCAAAAAAAGCCCTTCTGTATCTAAAACTGTTCTATGAACGCGCCTAAAAATATTCCACTTTCCTTGAGTTGACATATAAAATATATGTACCAAAGAATGTATAAAAGGAATAAGCAAATGGCACATTAGAGGAAAAATGCATCGTGACGCTACAGGGCATCATAGCTTAGTTGTTAGAGTACTCTAACAGCGGCTTTGGTGCAGACACTTGGGTTCGTATCTCAGTGTCCGAGAAGGGGTCTGTTGAGAAGCTGGGCACTTCGAAACATGTCATCCCATCGCTGTGCATAACGTTGTAATTTTTCCTCTAATATCAATTAACAAACAAACATAAAAATTCGAGCTTTGCTCCAACAACAATCACCAAAAACTAATGTTAATCAAATTAAATAAAAAAAAATATGAAAAGATTAAAGCAACAAAACAACTTACAAAAGATTAGCTATGGCATAGAAAAAATATATATATATACATATTTTTTTCTCGGAAATTTCTTTTGATAGTCTTCTACTCGTTTCGTGGAGCAAGATTTACATAAAATTGTTCGAATAATGAATTTTAAATAAACTTTGTACAAACATGGGAATGCTGTTATCCTTTAATTATATGGCATAGGAAATACAGGTAAGGGTCATCGGAATTTTTATTAGGTGCACCGATGGCCATGGAGTAGGGTGGGTTAAGCACCGGTCGTCGCAACAATAGCTGCAGTTGTAACCGGTTGTTCCCGGTACGTTTCGAATTCTTAGTGTTTTTTTTTATTTAAATTATGTTCAGATTAGGTTTGTTTGGATTTCATTTTGAGTTTTCGTCTGCTGGTTTTCCGTTGATATAATTTAAGTGTGTTTTTTTTCTTTCCATTCGTTTTATTTCAGGTTCAATCTGATTTTTTTGTTTTCGGTTACTTTCGAATTTTAAGATTCATTTTGAATTTAAGTATTTCAGCTGTTTTTCTTAATTTTTACTTTTGAATTAAAACGGTCTGTTCGTGGCGTCCGGTTTTGAGCCGGGTGTTGTTTTATAGTTGTTTTGCACTTTTTATGTGTTCTTCTGTGGTTTCAGCAATGGTGGCAAGAACCTACCCCCGCCGACAATGACTAGCTACAGTGCGACCTCAAATCATGCCGACCGGCTGCGTTGCTGCTCCACCTAAAATGCGTTGACCATAACAGATGGTGCCCAACGTAGCGCCCGAGGCGCTGACCGCGATGATTTTTCTGGTCAGCTTATGAGGTTTCACCATCTCATAAGTCCCAGGGAGGCAAGGCCAGGAGCCGCCCCCTGCCTTGCGATTGACTGATCAGGTTGTCCGGATTTGTCTTCGTTATCAGTAGCTAAGGGCTCTACAAGAATTTACGAAATACGTCCACCGGAAGTTTTGCACTTCAAATTTTAGCAATTTTCGACCCGGTACACCAACATGTCACAGGGAAATGGGTCCAAGGACAACCATTGCATTGATGTTGAATGTACCGGGATCCTCTTGATTGCTTTTTTTTTTGTTTTTCTGCGATTTTGCCCCAGTCCTAAGGAGTCCCTGCATTTCAGCTATGTGTACTGCGATTCAATTTTTTTAAATTTTTGTGTCTTCTTCGTGCGTGTCTATGCCTTCTATGATGGCATGTCAGCATTTCCAGGAAATATTAAAATACACTTCTAGCTTTTGCCAAACACGTATATGTACTAACTAATTTTCAACATCAGCCTCTACCAAACAATAGGCACACGTCTATTGACAACACCGAGCGACAAGTAGGGCAGCGTACTAAGAGTAAATCATGCTCTTCCATTGGCTCTTTAAACCTTGTTGATAATGCCGAGTACAGTGCTATTACTGAAAATGTATTTGACGGAGCTTTAACAATAACTCCCACTCGATGCTTCTGCTGCGTAGATAGAGTTGTGCTAAAATCCGTTTTTGTGATAACAGCGCTGCTGCCTATTCTACCAGTCAACTGTGTAGAGATGCTATAGTATGTACTGATATGAACATAAATGCAAATGCTTCGTTTTTTACATACAGTGGTTGGATCCAATGTTTAGCTCAAGTTATTGGTGCGTTATCGGTAGCCTTATCTTATTACTTTAAACGAGCTAATCTTGTATATTTGTATATTTAGTTATATATTTGTATATTTGTATATCCAGACTATCTCGAAAACGGCTCGGCCGATTTGGATGAAATTTGGTATGTAGATAGTGTACCACATTCTAAGAACTTTTACGTAGGTGTTGCCATATAGGTTATTTTTTTAGGGTTGCCACCTACCTGAATTTTATTCTATATGAAATAAAATATACCAATATGGGTATCAAAAGAAAGGGGTTTTCCTGCGTTTTAAAAAAAAAAAATACATTTCTATGTAGGATTGCCACTTATTGTTGTTATTTGAGCTCATTATATCTATGTACATAGGGTACCACATTCTAAGAATTCCTATCTAGGTGTTGCCTCATAGGAGTTTTTACGGAGTTACTACCTATCAGATGTTTTTTAAAAGAAATGAAATATGCCAATATGGGTATCAAACGAAAGATATTTTCATTCGTATTTAAAAAAAAAAAATTCTAAGTGGGGTTGCCACTTATTGAGGTTTTTATATACATTTTTTGTTTAGGGTAACTACTTAACAACTATCTCGAAAACCGCTCAACCGATTTCGATGAAATTTGGTATGTAGAAAGTGTACCACATTCTAAGAATTTTTACGTTGGTGTTGCCACATAGGTTCTTTTTTTGGGGTTGCCACCTATCTGAATTTTGTTTTTTATGAAATAAAATATACCAATATGGGTATCAAAAGAAAGGTTTTTTCCTGCGTTTTGAAAAAAAAAAATACATTTCTAAGTATGATTGCCACTTATTGTTGCCATTTGAGCTTATTATATCTTTGAACTTTTAACGAGTTATTCCTATATATTTGTATATTCGAATATATCGCAAATGGCTTAACCGATTTGGATGAAATTTGGTATGTACATAGGGTACCACATTCTAAGAATTCCTATCTAGGTGTTGCCTTATAGGAGGTTTTACGGAGTTACGTCCTATCAGATTTTTTTTTAAAGAAATGAAATATGCCAATATAAGTATCAAACGAAAGGTATTTTCCTGCGTATTGAAAAAAAACATTTGTAAGTAGGGTTGCCACTTTTGTTCGACAAGAAAAATCCGGCAAAGAACTTTTGAGTTTGTCGGAGTGGAGCTAAATTCATCGATGTTCATGCATGGTATGTTATATGTGGCGTTTCCAGAGTTAAGTGACCAAATACATTTAAAGTAATGTCTCCGAAAAAAGAAACGTACTCGGAACATAGTATGGAAGGAAGTGTTGCAATGGATTTCATATGTATTGAATATAAAAAGTTTTGCATAGTTCTATCATTAAAAATAAAGAAGAAATCACAGAATGTTGACCGATATATGGAGCTCTAACCCACAAATATACCCATGTTACCCTAATCTTTCTCGTTTATTTGATAACAATCGACAGCTGCTAACCATACAATTCAGCAAGGAGTACTGTAAAGACTTGTCGAAAATTTGTTTGAGCAGCCACCAAAGACTAATTATGTGTATTCAACCTTTGTTACTAATAATAAATTTGAAACATATTTTTATTATCAAGATATGTCTTTAGAACGTTTCATTGCTGGTAGGTAAAACTATTCATACAAACAACCATGATTATCTAAATAAACTAAATTGTATGGCAACCTATGAAAATGCCGAGCAAAGCTCGGTCGCCCAGGTACTAAAACAGCTGATTCGACCAACCTTATTAGAAACAATGTCGATTACTGGTGCTGTATCGTAATTCTATCTCTATCTATCTCTATGGCGCGATATACAACAGGTATATCATCATAAACCTCCTAAGAGATTTTTGCGCCAAGCTTCTCTTCCAATTTGTGGTGTGCCGATTTGAATTTTCCCTACAAATTGGTGGGACCTACAGCTTTTTGCCGACTCCGAGCGGCATCTACAAAGGAGACGAATTTTTGCTGAGAAGCCTGTCATGGCAGAAATACACTCGGAGAGTTTGCCAAACCACTGCCGAGGGGCGACCCCGTTTTGAAAAACTTTTTTTCAAATCACTTTTGATGTTACCTGTACCAGGGCTCGAACCATGGACCTTCGGTGTGGTAGGCCGGCAACACTACCTTCACACCACGGCGGCCGCCCGTATCGTAATACCCTATCCGTAAAGTAACCTAACCCACCAATTGCATGATGGTTTTTCGCTTACGTTAAGAATACGACTGTAGCGATACGCCAACGGCACCAATGATTTGAGCTTTAACAACGAACTTGATGTTGTGCGATTGAAGTGGTTACACTTATCGTCGTTTAAACCATCGGTGTACTTCAACTGACTCGTTAAAGAAAGTAAACTTCAAGCTAGGAGTGCCCTCTCACCACTTTGAGAGAGTTATATGCTCCGATATTTGGCCAACTGATGTGAGAATTCGCCCCTTTCAATTTTTTCAATAAAAGCGGAGTTGCCCAGGAATTCCAGTAGACCGTCCAACAACATGCAAAGCTATGTTCATTTTAACTTTTCGATTTATTATCCAAACGTTAGTGGTTTGCGAACGAAATCGCCACAAATCTACAGGGAAACAGCATTTCACGAGTACGACATAATATATTTTTATTTATTTATTTTTTATTTATGTATTCATGAAACGAGCTCAAAGCCAAGAATAATAATTTTTCACTTTTTGAATTTTTATGAAAATTATTATTGTTTTTACTTATTAATAATCATTTTAATTAATTATTAAAAGTTTTTTGATTGAATAGAGTAGGAAAAATGTTTAGAGACAACTGCCATAGCTTTTCTTATAGATCCATTTCGGAAGCTGCTAGACTTCACTCATCAGAGAAATTTTGGCACGCATTGCTAACCATTAAGCTAACAATACGCTGGTTTTGATGTCATCTAAACTCCTAGTTTATTCTTCTTTTTACCATATGCATGAACCACTTCCGCCATTTGACAGTAAGTAGTGTGATCATGATGGATTTTTGACAGATCTGTTTTATCATCAGAACTGCCTTACCGTGTGCTCTCGGTTTTTGTTATTGCTTTTTTATACCAACAATTTTGTTGATTTACCGCCTGTACATTTTCCAGTATTCATGAAACGAGCTCAAGGCCAAGAATAATAATTTTTCACTTTTTGAATTTTTATGAAAATTATTATTGTTTTTACTTATTAATAATCGTTTTAATTAATTATTAAAAGTTTTTTGATTGAATAGAGTAGGAAAAATGTTTAGAGACAACTGCCATAGCTTTTCTTATAGATCCATTTCGGAAGCTGCTAGACTTCACTCATCAGAGAAATTTTGGCACGCATTGCTAACCATTAAGGTTACAATACGCTGGTTTTGATGTCAATTAAACTACTGGTTCTATTCTTCTTTTTACCATATGCATGAACCACTTCCGCCATTTGACAGTTAGTAGTGTAATCATGATGGATTTTTGACAGATCTGTTTTATCATCAGAACTGCCTTACCGTGTGCTCTCGGTTTTTGTTATTCCCTTTTTATACCAACAATTTTGTTGATTTACGGCCTGTACATTTTCAAGTATTCATGAAACGAGCTCAAGGCCAAGAATAATAATTTTTCACTTTTTGAAATTTTATGAAAATTACTATTGTTTTTACTTATTAATAATCATTTTAATTAATTATTAAAAGTTTTTTGATTGAATAGAGTAGGAAAAATGTTTAGAGACAACTGCCATAGCTTTTCTTATAGATCCATTTCGGAAGCTGCTAGACTTCACTCATCAGAGAAATTTTGGCACGCATTGCTAACCATTAAGGTTACAATACGCTGGTTTTGATGTCAATTAAACTACTGGTTCTATTCTTCTTTTTACCATATGCATGAACCACTTCCGCCATTTGACAGTTAGTAGTGTAATCATGATGGATTTTTGACAGATCTGTTTTATCATCAGAACTGCCTTACCGTGTGCTCTCTGTTTTTGTTATTGCTTTTTTATACCAACAATTTTGTTGATTTACGGCCTGTACATTTTCAAGTATTCATGAAACGAGCTCAAGGCCAAGAATAATAATTTTTCACTTTTTGAATTTTTATGAAAATTAATATTGTTTTTACTTATTAATAATCATTTTAATTAATTATTAAAAGTTTTTTGATTGAATAGAGTAGGAAAAATGTTTAGAGACAACTGCCAAAGCTTTTCTTATAGATCCATTTCGGAAACTGCTAGACTTCACTCATCAGAGAAATTTTGGCACGCATTGCTAACCATTAAGCTAACAATACGCTGGTTTTGATGTCATCTAAACTCCTAGTTCTATTCTTCTTTTTACCATATGCATGAACCACTTCCGCCATTTGACAGTTGGTAGTGTGATCATGATGGATTTTTGACAGATCTGTTTTATCATCAGAACTGCCTTACCGTGTGCTCTCGGTTTTTGTTATTGCTTTTTTATACCAACAATTTTGTTGATTTACGTTTCAAGTATTCATGAAACGAGCTCAAGGCCAAGAATAATAATTTTTCACTTTTTGAATTTTTATGAAAATTATTATTGTTTTTACTTATTAATAATCATTTTAGTTAATTATTAAAAGTTTTTTGATTGAATAGAGTAGGAAAAATGTTTAGAGACAACTGCCATAGCTTTTCTTATAGATCCATTTCGGAAGCTGCTAGACTTCACTCATCAGAGAAATTTTGGCACGCATTGCTAACCATTAAGCTAAAAATACGCTGGTTTTGATGTCATCTAAACTCCTAGTTCTATTCTTCTTTTTACCATATGCATGAACCACTTCCGCCATTTGACAGTTAGTAGTGTGATCATGATGGATTTTTGACAGATCTGTTTTATCATCAGAACTGCCTTACCGTGTGCTCTCGGTTTTTGTTATTGCTTTTTTATACCAACAATTTTGTTGATTTACGGCCTGTACATTTTCAAGTATTCCTGAAACGAGCTCAAGGCCAAGAATAATAATTTTTCACTTTTTGAATTTTTATGAAAATTATTATTGTTTTTACTTATTAATAATCATTTTAATTAATTATTAAAAGTTTTTTGATTGAATAGAGTAGGAAAAATGTTTAGAGACAACTGCCATAGCTTTTCTTATAGATCCATTTCGGAAGCTGCTAGACTTCACTCATCAGAGAAATTTTGGCACGCATTGCTAACCATTAAGCTAACAATACGCTGATTTTGATGTCATCTAAACTCCTAGTTCTATTCTTCTTTTTACCATATGCTTGAACCACTTCCGCCATTTGACAGTTAGTAGTGTGATCATGATGGATTTTTGACAGATCTGTTTTATCATCAGAACTGCCTTACCGTGTGCTCTCGGTTTTTGTTATTGCTTTTTTATACCAACAATTTTGTTGATTTACGGCCTGTACATTTTCAAGTATTCATGAACCAGCTCAAGGCCAAGAATAATAATTTTTCACTTTTTGAATTTTTATGAAAATTATTATTGTTTTTACTTATTAATAATCATTTTAATTAATTATTAAAAGTTTTTTGATTGAATAGAGTAGGAAAAATGTTTAGAGACAACTGCCATAGCTTTTCTTATAGATCTATTTCGGAAGCTGCTAGACTTCACTCATCAGAGAAATTTTGGCACGCATTGCTAACCATTAACCTAATAATACGCTGGTTTTGATGTCATCTAAACTCCTAGTTCTATTCTGCTTTTACCATATGCATGAACCACTTCCGCCATTTGACAGTTAGTAGTGTGATCATGATGGATTTTTGACAGATCTGTTTTATCATCAGAACTGCCTTACCGTGTGCTCTAGGTTTTTGTTATTGCTTTTTTATACCAACAATTTTGTTGATTTACGGCCTGTACATTTTCAAGTATTCATGAAACGAGCTCAAGGCCAAGAATAATAATTTTTCACTTTTTGAATTTTTATGAAAATTATTATTGTTTTTACTTATTAATAATCATTTTAATTAGTTATTAAAAGTTTTTTGATTGAATAGAGTAGGAAAAATGTTTAGAGACAACTGCCATAGCTTTTCTTATAGATCCATTTCGGAAGCTGCTAGACTTCACTCATCAGAGAAATTTTGGCACGCATTGCTAACCATTAAAGTTACAATACGCTGGTTTTGATGTCAATTAAACTCCTACTTCTATTCTTCTTTTTACCATACGCATGAACCACTTCCGCCATTTGACAGTTAGTAGTGTAATCATGATGGATTTTTGACAGATCTGTTTTATCATCAGAACTGCCTTACCGTGTGCTCTCGGTTTTTGTTATTGCTTTTTTATACCAACAATTTTGTTGATTTACGGCCTGTACATTTTCAAGTATTCATGAAACGAGCTCAAGGCCAAGAATAATAATTTTTCACTTTTTGAGTTTTTTTTAGAGTCTCTAAACATTTTTCCTACTCTATTCAATAAAAAAAAACTTTTAATAATTAATTAAAAATGATTATTAAAAAAATAAAAACAATAATAATTTTCATAAAAAAAAACTCAAAAAGTGAAAAATTATTATTCTTGGCCTTGAGCTCGTTTCATGAATACTTATTTGTCATTTTTAATATCTCCAAAATCAATAGTTTCGTGGCTAGATATTTCTTCTCGTCGAAAAATCAGTTTTTTTCTCTTCGAAAAATCAGTTTTTCAAACCACATTCTTTACTTCTCACACAGCTGTGTGCGCATATTTTATGGTCGCCTGGTGCGCAAGATTTATTTGTAGGAACATTTGCATTTGCAAATTTGTCAGTCTTGTGATATTTTCTTCTAAACTAAGTAAATTTATTGATTTTGGACATAGCCTCCAGCGAATAAAGTGCTATGTCGCAAAATTTAGTTTTCGAGACGATTGTGTCTAAAGCTTTAAATTTTCATGCAAATGTATGGCCATTTGAACCTTTATCGAATATATACTTCATTTATTTTAAAGAAAACGACAGACATCTTATATGCAAAATATCTACATATATTCCATGAATAAAACTGTGAAAATTGAAAAATATGACATAGAACCTTCATCACCGCAAGCTTCTTCTTTAAATGGTCATCTAACCGCCTGGGCGATTTTGACCGTCCAACATAGCAAAAAGGGCTTCTCATATCCGAGGCTTTGTTGTTGAATTTCATTGGAACGTTGTTTTATGCGGTGGGTCCCAAACCCAACGCACAACCCGTTTCACGGGAAGTTGAATTCTATTACACGTTTGTATAGCGACCCGCTTGATCCAAGACAGACGCCCGCTTGCAGCCGCACCACATGGTGATCAGACGCTGCTGTTTGAACCCCCCAGCAAGCCCTTAAACCGATTATGTCGGAGTGGCCTTACCAGGTTGTCGCCTTCTCACGTTTAGCTCACCACCAAACGGGTGTTCGGTGGTTACCCAGAGGATACTTGGGCGCAAAGCCCGGAAGTAGTGAGCTGCTTGAACCGCATGCAAAAGAATCGCTCTGGCCATTCCCAGGTGAATGGCGATCAGAAACTTTCCCCACTTGCGTGGACTTCTGCACACGGTCCCATCCTCCAATCACCATTACTATAATTGATACAGGTACAGTGCGGGTGCATACCAAATAACACGGAAGTGTTGATATGCAAAAAAAGCCCTTCTGTATCTAAAACTGTTCTATGAACGCGCCTAAAAATATTCCACTTTCCTTGAGTTGACATATAAAATATATGTACCAAAGAATGTATAAAAGGAATAAGCAAATGGCACATTAGAGGAAAAATGCATCGTGACGCTACAGGGCATCATAGCTTAGTTGTTAGAGTACTCTAACAGCGGCTTTGGTGCAGACACTTGGGTTCGTATCTCAGTGTCCGAGAAGGGGTCTGATGAGAAGCTGGGCACTTCGAAACATGTCATCCCATCGCTGTGCATAACGTTGTAATTTTTTCTCTGATATCAATTAACAAACAAACATAAAAATTCGAGCTTTGCTCCAACAACAATCACCCAAAACTTATGTTAATCAAATTAAATAAAAAAAAAATATGAAAAGATTAAAGCAACAAAACAACTTACAAAAGATTAGCTATGGCATAGAAAAAATATATATATATACATATTTTTTTCTCGGAAATTTCTTTTGATAGTCTTCTACTCGTTTCGTGGAGCAAGATTTACATAAAATTGTTCGAATAATGAATTTTAAATAAACTTTGTACAAACATGGGAATGCTGTTATCCTTTAATTATATGGCATAGGAAATACAGGTAAGGGTCATCGGAATTTTTATTAGGTGCACCGATGGCCATGGAGTAGGGTGGGTTAAGCACCGGTCGTCGCAACAATAGCTGCAGTTGTAACCGGTTGTTCGCGGTTCGTTTCGAATTCTTAGGGTTTTTTTTTATTTAAATTATGTTCAGATTAGGTTTGTTTGGATTTCATTTTGAGTTTTCGTCTGCTGGTTTTCCGTTGATATAATTTAAGTGTGTTTTTTTTCTTTCCATTCGTTTTATTTCAGGTTCAATCTGATTTTTTTGTTTTCGGTTACTTTCGAATTTTAAGATTCATTTTGAATTTAAGTATTTCAGTTGTTTTTCTTAATTTTTACTTTTGAATTAAAACGGTCTGTTCGTGGCGTCCGGTTTTGAGCCGGGTGTTGTTTTATAGTTGTTTTGCACTTTTTATGTGTTCTTCTGTGGTTTCAGCAATGGTGGCAAGAACCTACCCCCGCCGACAATGACTAGCTACAGTGCGACCTCAAATCATGCCGACCAGGAGCCGCCCCCTGCCTTGCGATTGACTGATCAGGTTGTCCGGATTTGTCTTGTTGTTGTTGTTGTTAACAGTGCTTCGCCCTGCCCAATGGGCTCGATCACTCTAAATTGTCATCAGGCTCTTCTAACGGAAGTCCGAGGAAATGCGCAGTTTCCACAGGGTTGGACCAGAGTGATGTGGGTGTTAGAAGAGTGGGTTCAACTGAACAGGAAAAGAGATGTATGGTATCATGAGGGGTCATACCACATGCAGGGCATGTATTTGGTATGTTGGGGTTCAGTCTGCATAAGTAAGAGTTTAACCTATTACAATATCCAGAGCGAAGTTGTGCTGGTATGACTCTAGTCTCCCTCGGAAGTACACGCTCCTCTTCAGCCAATTCAGGTGGTTGAGTATTAATAACGGGATTCACAGGCCGAGATCTGAGGGATCTGTCTACCGACTCAGTGTGGAGGTCATTTAGAGCCCGTCTATGGTTCCGCAGATCAAACGGCAAAGAGATATGATGCCGGATCTCATCGTAATGCTTACGGAGATGTCTCCTTATGTCTCTGGGGGGCGGTGCTACATCCAAAAGATGTCGGTTTGGATGACTAGGTTTGTGACAGTTCAGAAGGAACTGTCTACTCAAGAGTTCCGCGTGCTCTTGAACATAGAGCAATTTCGCCTCTTGATGGAGGTGAGACTCAGATGACATAAGCAGGCATCCCGTGGCAGTTCTGATGGCGGTGTTTTGGCAGACTTGCAATTTCCTCCAATTGGTGTCAGAAAGGTTGGGCGACCATATAGGCGCAGCATAGTCAATAACCGGCCGGCCAATAGCCTTATATGTAGCAAGCAATGTTTCTTTGTCTTTTCCCCAAGTACTGATGGCCAGTGACTTGAGGATCTTATTGCGGCTCTGTACCTTTGAGGCTATTGCGGTGGCATGACCAGCGAAGGTGAGGCCGTTGTCAAATGTCACACCCAAGATTTTTGGGTGGTTGACAGTAGGTAGAGGTACTCCATCTACGTGGACATTTAACTCTTGCCCCATCTGCGCATTCCATGTGGTAAACAGGGTCGCCGTAGATTTAGTCGGAGACAGGGTCAGATTACGCTCGGTGAAGAAGCTGGAAAGGTCATGGAGGTAACTGTTGATTCTTATACAGAGTTCATCAATGGAGGGACCCTTGCCCGAGGCCATTATCGTGCAGTCGTCAGCGTAGGAAACAATGGAGACTCCCTCTGGTGGGGGGGGAAGTCTCGAAATATAGAAATTAAACAAGAGGGGAGAGAGAACACCACCTTGCGGCACCCCTTGTTTTATTCTTCGTGGTCTAGATTTCTTGTTCCTAAATTTGACTGTTGCCTGTCGACCATTGAGGTAATTAGCGGTCCACCTCTTAAGGCCGGCAGGGAGCGGTGTCTCATCCAGGTCTCGGAGGAGAGTGGCGTGATTGACCGTGTCGAATGCATTTGACAGATCAAGTGCCACGAGAACCGTCCTATGGTTTGGTGGATTTTGGTTCAAACCGTTGTTAATCTGCGTTGTAATGGCGTTCAAAGCGGATGTCGTGCTGTGATTTTTGCGAAAACCATGTTGATGATCGGCCAATTTTAGATTTGTAACGAAGTAAGGAAGCAGAATGGACTCTAGCAATTTCGCTACCGGCGAAAGGAGGGATATCGGACGATAGGACTCTCCTAGGTTCGCCGGCTTCCCTGGTTTTAGTAGGGGAACTACAATCGCTTGTTTCCATATCTCAGGAATAACGAAGGTAGTTAGAGAGAGATTGAAGAGAGCCGCTAAATAATTCTGTCCTTCTTGGCCAAGGTGTTTGATCATCTTCATGGCAATTCCGTCGGGTCCGATGGATTTTGAGGGTTTGGCCTTCATTATGGCTTCCTTAACCTCTGCGGCTGAGACGGCAATGGGCGCAGTAGAGTGTTTGTGTTTGCGCGCACGTCGGAAGGCTCTTCTCTTAGCCCTATCCGCAGGTGGATGCATTATAAACAGCCGGCAAAAGGAGCTCGCGCATTTCCTGGCGTCCGATTTGACACTGTCGCCGAAAGCAATGGCGACCTTGTCTTTGTGTTTGGTCGGATTGGATAGGGCCTTGACAGTCGACCATAGTTTGCCGACTCCGCCGGAGAGGTTGCATGTCTCAAGGTGTTGTTTCCACTTGGTCAGCTTGTGTTCGTTGACAATCCTACGGATTTCAGCATTGAGATCTTTTATTCTGGGATCTGCGGGATTGATAAGTCTCACTTGGTCACGTTCTCTTGCCATCGCCGCAGCTTCTGCCGGGAAATTCGGACGAATTTCTGGTATTCTGCCAGCAGGAATAAAGCGGCATGAGGCTGAATCAATGATCTTGCGAAACTCTCGTTCACCTTTGCGTACGTCCGTTGGAGTGGGTAAGGCAGCGAAGGAGCGCTCTGTATATTCAGTAAAGCGGTCCCAGTCCGCTTTGGTGAAGTTGATGTATGTTATTTTATCAGTCGTTATGAAGTCGGTCGGTCGTTCAACAGAGAGTAAAATGGGTAGGTGGTCTGAAGCTAACGTAAGCATCGGTCGCCAGATGACAAAGTTAATAAGGCCCGCGCTCGTTATGGAGATGTCTGGCGAGCTGTGACAGTTACCTGCCACCCTGGTGGGGGCATCTCCATTGACTGTACAGAATGCTGAGTTATCTATTTGGTCTGCAATTGCCTGTCCTCTACTGTCTGCTGGCAAGTTGGAGTGCCAGAGATCGTGATGTGCGTTGAAGTCGCCTAGGATTAGGCGGTTATATCCCCTTAGCAACGCACTAATGTCGGGATGATAATCTCTAGGACAACACGTGACAGGAGGAATATAGATGTTTATGATTTGCAGGTCGGCGTCTCCTGACCGGACTGCTATGCCTTGGCATTCTAAGGTAGAGTCCCTGGGGTCGACGTCAGGGGAAAATAGATTGTATTGTACAGAGTGATGTGTGATGAACGCAAGGCCACCCCCAAGACCGCTGGGACGGTCTTTACGATGTACATTATACCCATCACAAGTTCGTAAGTCCGATCTCGTGTTCAGTTTTGTCTCTTGTATCGCGGCGATTTTGATGTTGTGCGTCTTCATAAAGTCAGTTATCTCCGCGATCTTTCCAGCTAATCCGTTACAGTTCAGCTGCAGAATTTTGAAGTGTGTAGGAGGGGAGGCAGGGGACATACTAGGCGTGAGGGACGGATGCGTTTGCCTAGGTGGAGGTAGGCTAAGGCCTAAACTATGTCGCAGTCTAGAGTTGACAGCGCCATGGCCGATGTTGTCTGGCGTGGAGGGCGGCTGTGTACTGCAACAGGGGGCTATGAACGAATCCGTCCAAAGGTTGCCGTTTGCGAGCCCAGAGCACATAAGGGTGTGACACAGGCCAAGGCAACTGTTGCACTTGACCGATGTCGCAGGCGTATACAATCTTTGCCGACAAACGGTGCACGTTGTGAAAGGTACTAGGAGGTGGTGTTCCTGACCCACGTGCAGGCTGGAAGCAGGGGGGGGCATTGGAGGCAGAGACAGAGGGGACTGACGCTCGGCGATGCTCATATCTGACCTATTCCGGGGGGAGTAGGAGTGTTGAGCGGCCGTGTGAGATGGAGACGCTGGCGTGCGTGAGCGACAGTCGGGAGTGGGTGAGGCAGGGATGGCAGCGGTGCTGCCAGTCGTGTAGACTGAGCCACTATTGTGACTATTGGAAGTAGTTAGAGGCGGTAAGGGAGTGCCAGAGCGGCGGCTACCGCGGGACGTCCTAGGACGTGTACAGCAAGGTGCCTCAAAGGTACTAAAGAAAGTACGGGGTCTGTGGATGGCAGGGTTAAGCCCTGAACATCCAGATTTATGTAACCATCTCTTACACTTGGCGCATTGTACCGAATACGACCGTTTAATATAAATTTTCTTCCAGCAAACGCAGCAGATCCAGTCTCTTGGTCCAGGGTTGGGTTCGACCCCAGCCCGTAACAAGAGACAATGGAGCAACCCAGCTGCAAGGGTTTGTTCCGAGGACGACAATTTAAGGGTGGGACGGGACAGATTGGACAGGGTTACACTGAAATAACAGCCCTTGGCCGGGTGAGAAAACCCGGGTCATTCCGGTGCGATAGAACCGGCTGTTGTGGGAACGATTGGATTTGTCTTCGTTATCAGTAGCTAAGGGCTCTACAAGAATTTACGAAATACGTCCACCGGAAGTTTTGCACTTCAAATTTTAGCAATTTTCGACCCGGTACACCAACATGTCACAGGGAAATGGGTCCAAGGACAACCATTGCATTGATGTTGAATGTACCGGGATCCTCTTGATTGCTTTTTTTTTGTTTTTCTGCGATTTTGCCCCAGTCCTAAGGAGTCCCTGCATTTCAGCTATGTGTACTGCGATTCAATTGTTTAAATTTTTGTGTCTTTTTCGTGCGTGTCTATGCCTTCTATGATGGCATGTCAGCATTTCCAGGAAATATTAAAATACACTTCTAGCTTTTGCCAAACACGTATATGTACTAACTAATTTTCAACATCAGCCTCTACCAAACAATAGGCACACGTCTATTGACAACACCGAGCGACAAGTAGGGCAGCGTACTAAGAGTAAATCATGCTCTTCCATTGGCTCTTCCATTGGCTCTTTGAACCTTGTTGATAATGCCGAGTACAGTGCTATTACTGAAAATGTATTTGACGGAGCTTTAACAATAACTCCCACTCGATGCTTCTGCTGCGTAGATAGAGTTGTGCTAAAATCAGTTTTTGTGATAACAGCGCTGCTGCCTATTCTACCAGTCAACTGTGTAGAGATGCTATAGTATGTACTGATATGAACATAAATGCAAATGCTTCGTTTTTTACATACAGTGGTTGGATCCAATGTTAAGCTCAAGTTATTGGTGCGTTAGCGGTAGCCTTATCTTATTACTTTAAACGAGCTAATCTTGTATATTTGTATATTTAGTTATATATTTGTATATTTGTATATCCAGACTATCTCGAAAACGGCTCGGCCGATTTGGATGAAATTTGGTATGTAGATAGTGTACCACATTCTAAGAACTTTTACGTAGGTGTTGCCATATAGGTTATTTTTTTAGGGTTGCCACCTACCTGAATTTTATTTTATATGAAATAAAATATACCAATATGGGTATCAAAAGAAAGGGGTTTTCCTGCGTTTAAAAAAAAAAAATACATTTCTATGTAGGATTGCCACTTATTGTTGTTATTTGAGCTCATTATATCTATGTACATAGGGTACCACATTCTAAGAATTCCTATCTAGGTGTTGCCTCATAGGAGTTTTTACGGAGTTACTACCTATCAGATGTTTTTTAAAAGAAATGAAATATGCCAATATGGGTATCAAACGAAAGATATTTTCATTCGTATTTAAAAAAAAAAATTCTAAGTGGGGTTGCCACTTATTGAGGTTTTTATATACATTTTTTGTTTAGGGTAACTACTTAACAACTATCTCGAAAACCGCTCAACCGATTTCGATGAAATTTGGTATGTAGAAAGTGTACCACATTCTAAGAATTTTTACGTTGGTGTTGCCACATAGGTTATTTTTTTGGGGTTGCCACCTATCTGAATTTTGTTTTTTATGAAATAAAATATACCAATATGGGTATCAAAAGAAAGGTTTTTTCCTGCGTTTTGAAAAAAAAAAATACATTTCTAAGTATGATTGCCACTTATTGTTGCCATTTGAGCTTATTATATCTTTGAACTTTTAACGAGCTATTCCTATATATTTGTATATTCGAATATCTCGCAAATGGCTTAACCGATTTGGATGAAATTTGGTATGTACATAGGGTACCACATTCTAAGAATTCCTATCTAGGTGTTGCCTTATAGGAGGTTTTACGGAGTTACGTCCTATCAGATTTTTTTTTAAAGAAATGAAATATGCCAATATAAGTATCAAACGAAAGGTATTTTCCTGCGTATTGAAAAAAAAACATTTGTAAGTAAGGTTGCCACTTTTGTTCGACAAGAAAAATCCGGCAAAGAACTTTTGAGTTTGTCGGAGTGGAGCTAAATTCATCGATGTTCATGCATGGTATGTTATATGTGGCGTTTCCAGAGTTAAGTGACCAAATACATTTAAAGTAATGTCTCCGAAAAAAGAAACGTACTCGGAACATAGTATGGAAGGAAGTGTTGCAATAGATTTCATATGTATTGAATATAAAAAGTTTTGCATAGTTCTATCATTAAAAATAAAGAAGAAATCACGGAATGTTGACCGATATATGGAGCTCTAACCCACAAATATACCCATGTTACCCTAATCTTTCTCGTTTATTTGACAACAATCGACAGCTGCTAACCATACAATTCAGCAAGGAGTACTGTAAAGACTTGTCGAAAATTTGTTTGAGCAGCCACCAAAGACTAATTATGTGTATTCAACGTTTGTTACTAATAATAAATTTGAAACATATTTTTATTATCAAGATATGTCTTTAGAACGTTTCATTGCTGGTAGGTAAAACTATTCATACAAACAACCATGATTATCTAAATAAACTAAATTGTATGGCAACCTATGAAAATGCCGAGCAAAGCTCGGTCGCCCAGGTACTAAAACAGCTGATTCGACCAACCTTATTAGAAACAATGTCGATTACTGGTGCTGTATCGTAATTCTATCTCTATCTATCTCTATGGCGCGATATACAACAGGTATATCATCATAAACCTCCTAAGAGATTTTTGCGCCAAGCTTCTCTTCCAATTTGTGGTGTGCCGATTTGAATTTTCCCTACAAATTGGTGGGACCTACAGTTTTTTGCCGACTCCGAACGGCATCTACAAAGGAGACGAATTTTTGCTGAGAAGCCTGTCATGGCAGAAATACACTCGGAGAGTTTGCCAAACCACTGCCGAGGGGCGACCCCGTTTTGAAAAACTTTTTTTCAAATCACTTTTGATGTTACCTGTACCAGGGCTCGAACCATGGACCTTCGGTGTCCGGCCGGCAACACTACCTTCACACCACGGCGGCCGCCTGTATAGTAATTCCCTATCCGTAAAGTAACCTAACCCACCAATTGCATGATGGTTTTTCTCTTACGTTAAGAATACGACTGTAGCGATACGCCAACGGCACCAATGTTTTGAGCTTTAACAACGAACTTGATGTTGTGCGATTGAAGTGGTTACACTTATCGTCGTTTAAACCATCGGTGTACTTCAACTGACTCGTTAAAGAAAGTAAACTTCAAGCTAGGAGTGCCCTCTCACCACTTTGAGAGAGTTATATGCTCCGATATTTGGCCAACTGATGTGAGAATTCGCCCCTTTCAATTTTTTCAATAAAAGCGGAGTTGCCCAGGAATTCCAGTAGACCGTCCAACAACATGCAAAGCTATGTTCATTTTAACTTTTCGATTTATTATCCAAACGTTAGTGGTTTGCGAACGAAATCGCCACAAATCTACAGGGAAACAGCATTTCACGAGTACGACATAATATATTTTTATTTATTTATTTTTTATTTATGTATTCATGAAACGAGCTCAAGGCCAAGAATAATAATTTTTCACTTTTTGAATTTTTATGAAAATTACTATTGTTTTTACTTATTAATAATCATTTTAATTAATTATTAAAAGTTTTTTGATTGAATAGAGTAGGAAAAATGTTTAGAGACAACTGCCATAGCTTTTCTTATAGATCCATTTCGGAAGCTGCTAGACTTCACTCATCAGAGAAATTTTGGCACGCATTGCTAACCATTAAGCTAACAATACGCTGGTTTTGATGTCATCTAAACTCCTAGTTTATTCTTCTTTTTACCATATGTATGAACCACTTCCGCCATTTGACAGTTAGTAGTGTGATCATGATGGATTTTTGACAGATCTGTTTTATCATCAGAACTGCCTTACCGTGTGCTCTGGGTTTTTGTTATTGCTTTTTTATACCAACAATTTTGTTGATTTACGGCCTGTACATTTTTAAGTATTCATGAAACGAGCTCAAGGCCAAGAATAATAATTTTTCACTTTTTGAATTTTTATGAAAATTATTATTGTTTTTACTTATTAATAATCGTTTTAATTAATTATTAAAAGTTTTTTGATTGAATAGAGTAGGAAAAATGTTTAGAGACAACTGCCATAGCTTTTCTTATAGATCCATTTCGGAAGCTGCTAGACTTCACTCATCAGAGAAATTTTGGCACGCATTGCTAACCATTAAGCTAACAATACGCTGGTTTTGATGTCATCTAAACTCCTAGTTCTATTCTTCTTTTTACCATATGCATGAACCACTTCCGCCATTTGACAGTTAGTAGTGTGATCATGATGGATTTTTGACAGATCTGTTTTATCATCAGAACTGCCTTACCGTGTGCTCTCGGTTTTTGTTATTGCTTTTTTATACCAACAATTTTGTTGATTTACGGCCTGTACATTTTCAAGTATTCATGAAACGAGCTCAAGGTCACTTTTTGAATTTTTATGAAAATTATTACTGTTTTTACTTATTAATAATCATTTTAATTAATTATTAAAAGTTTTTTGATTGAATAGAGTAGGAAAAATGTTTAGAGACAACTGCCATAGCTTTTTTATAGATCCATTTCGGAAGCTGCTAGACTTCACTCATCAGAGAAATTTTGGCACGCATTGCTAACCATTAACCTAACAATACGCTGGTTTTGATGTCATCTAAACTCCTAGTTCTATTCTGCTTTTACCATATGCATGAACCACTTGCGCCATTTGACAGTTAGTAGTGTGATCATGATGGATTTTTGACAGATCTGTTTTATCATCAGAACTGCCTTACCGTGTGCTCTCGGTTTTTGTTATTGCTTTTTTATACCAACAATTTTGTTGATTTACGGCCTGTACATTTTCAAGTATTCATGAAACGAGCTCAAGGCCAAGAATAATAATTTTTCACTTTTTGAGTTTTTTTTTATGAAAATTATTATTGTTTTTATTTTTTAATAATCATTTTTAATTAATTATTAAAAGTTTTTTTTTTATTGAATAGAGTAGGAAAAATGTTTAGAGACTCTATTCAATAAAAAAAAAACTTTTAATAATTAATTAAAAATGATTATTAAAAAAATAAAAACAATAATAATTTTCATGAAAAAAAAACTCAAAAAGTGAAAAATTATTATTCTTGGCCTTGAGCTCGTTTCATGAATACTTATTAGTCATTTTTAATATCTCCAAAATCAATAGTTTCGTGGCTAGATATTTCTTCTCGTCGAAAAATCAGTTTTTTTCTCTTCGAAAAATCAGTTTTTCAAACCACATTCTTTACTTCTCACACAGCTGTGTGCGCATATTTTATGGTCGCCTGGTGCGCAAGATTTATTTGTAGGAACATTTGCATTTGCAAATTTGTCAGTCTTGTGATATTTTCTTCTAAACTAAGTAAATTTATTGATTTTGGACATAGCCTCCAGCGAATAAAGTGCTATGTCGCAAAATTTAGTTTTCGAGACGATTGTGTCTAAAGCTTTAAATTTTCATGCAAATGTATGGCCATTTGAACCTTTATCGAATATATACTTCATTTATTTTAAAGAAAACGACAGACATCTTATATGCAAAATATCTACATATATTCCATGAATAAAACTGTGAAAATTGAAAAATATGACATAGAACCTTCATCACCGCAAGCTTCTTCTTTAAATGGTCATCTAACCGCCTGGGCGATTTTGACCGTCCAACATAGCAAAAAGGGCTTCTCATATCCGAGGCTTTGTTGTTGAATTTCATTGGAACGTTGTTTTATGTGGTGGGTCCCAAACCCAACGCACAACCCGTTTCACGGGAAGTTGAATTCTATTACACGTTTGTATAGCGAGCCGCTTGATCCAAGACAGACGCCCGCTTGCAGCCGCACCACATGGTGATCAGACGCTGCTGTTTGAACCCCCCAGCAAGCCCTTAAACCGATTATGTCGGAGTGGCCTTACCAGGTTGTCGCCTTCTCACGTTTAGCTCACCACCAAACGGGTGTTCGGTGGTTACCCAGAGGATACTTGGGCGCAAAGCCAGGAAGTAGTGAGCTGCTTGAACCGCATGCAAAAGAATCGCTCTGGCCATTCCCAGGTGAATGGCGATCAGAAACTTTCCCCACTTGCGTGGACTTCTGCACACGGTCCCATCCTCCAATCACCATAACTATAATTGATACAGGTACAGTGCGGGTGCATAACAAATAACACGGAAGTGTTGATATGCAAAAAAAGCCCTTCTGTATCTAAAACTGTTCTATGAACGCGCCTAAAAATATTCCACTTTCCTTGAGTTGACATATAAAATATATGTACCAAAGAATGTACAGGGTGGCCGATGAATTTTGCTACATTAAAAAACTCAAATAATTTTTTTTCAGTGTATGGAATTCATTTTTCTTTTATTCATGTTAAAGCTCATTAAATTTTATTAAATATAGCTTAATTAGTTTTAAAAATAATGGAATTTAAATGCAACCCCTGCTCGTCGATACATGTGCGGCATCTTACCAAAAAGTTGTTCATTACTGCTTGGAGAGTTGAGACAGGAATAGCCGCAATTGTTTCTCGAATGGATTGCCTTAGTTCATTCAAATTTGTTGGTTTTGCTTTGAAGACTTCCTGTTTGCAATAACCCCACAAGAAAAAGTCAGGTGCAGTAAGGTCAGGCGACCTGGGTGGCCAACGGAATGTGGAGTTTCTGGATATCAGCTTATTGGGAAATTTTCGTCGCAATTCTGTCATAACAGGTTGGGCTATATGAGGAGCTGCACCATCTTGCTGAAACCACACAGAGTTGAAAGAAATTCTCATTCGGCGTAATTCTGGATAGAAAAACTCTCTCAACATGCTCAAGTAACGGTCTCCAGTAACCGTAACGGTGTGACCGTTTTCTTCGAAGAAGTAGGGCCCGACAATGCAGCGTGATGAAACTGCACACCACACTGTGACACGAAGTGGATGCAAATCCGTCTCATGGAGTATCTGTGGGTTGGAAGCACTCCATATTCGACAATTTTGTTTGTTTATGTTGCCGGTTAAATCGAAATGGGCCTCGTCAGACATGAAAAGACAGTTCAACATGTTTCCATCCTCTTCCACCATTTGAAGCATCTTCTGGCAAAATTCCAAGCGAATCGGCAAGTCTGCAGCATTCAGTTTGTTGGCCATTAGAATTTTATATGGGAATAAGTCCAAATCTTTGTGCATAATTGACTGTAATGACTGTCTGCTTACACCCATTTGAGCAGATAAGCTTCTTGTCGAAACACGTGGATTGTTTTGTATGGCAGCAGCTACAGCAGCGATTGTTCCCTCCGTTCGAACTGAAGGGTTTCGATGGTAAGGTCTTCTGTTGACTGTCCCATGCTCGGCAAAATTGTTTACAAGTCTTGTTATGGTCCATCTGCTCGGAGGATTGCCGCCAAACGTGCGCCTATACTCTCTTATAACCGAAACTACGGACTCCAGTGCGTGATAGCGGCGGACAATCCAAATTCTTGTTTCAGTGTCCCAGTTATCCATTTTTGTTAAATGTAAAAGTCAATCTGCAAAATAAAAAAAAAATTAACCAGATTCATTAAATAGAAAAAAAGTTATTTAATTTTTTTTTGGTAGCGGCTTTCATAAGCCACCCTGTATAAAAGAAATAAGCAAATGGCACATTAGAGGAAAAATGCATCGTGAAGCTACAGGGCATCATAGCTTAGTTGTTAGAGTACTCTAACAGCGGCTTTGGTGCAGACACTTGGGTTCGTATCTCAGTGTCCTAGAAGGGGTCTGATGAGAAGCTGGGCACTTCGAAACATGTCATCCCATCGCTGTGCATAACGTTGTAATTTTTCCTCTGATATCAATTAACAAACAAACATAAAAATTCGAGCTTTGCTCCAACAACAATCACCAAAAACTAATGTTAATCAAATTAAATAAAAAAAAAATATGAAAAGATTAAAGCAACAAAACAACTTACAAAAGATTAGCTATGGCATAGAAAAAATATATATGTATACATATTTTTTTCTCGGAAATTTCTTTTGATAGTCTTCTACTCGTTTCGTGGAGCAAGATTTACATAAAATTGTTCGAATAATGAATTTTAAATAAACTTTGTACAAACATGGGAATGCTGTTATCCTTTAATTATATGGCATAGGAAATACCGGTAAGGGTCATCGGAATTTTTATTAGGTGCACCGATGGCCATGGAGTAGGGTGGGTTAAGCACCGGTCGTCGCAACAATAGCTGCAGTTGTAACCGGTTGTTCGCGGTTCGTTTCGAATTCTTAGGGTTTTTTTTTATTTAAATTATGTTCAGATTAGGTTTGTTTGGATTTCATTTTGAGTTTTCGTCTGCTGGTTTTCCGTTGATATAATTTAAGTGTGTTTTTTTTCTTTCCATTTGTTTTATTTCAGGTTCAATCTGATTTTTTTGTTTTCGGTTACTTTCGAATTTTAAGATTCATTTTGAATTTAAGTATTTCAGTTGTTTTTCTTAATTTTTACTTTTGAATTAAAACGGTCTGTTCGTGGCGTCCGGTTTTGAGCCGGGTGTTGTTTTATAGTTGTTTTGCACTTTTTATGTGTTCTTCTGTGGTTTCAGCAATGGTGGCAAGAACCTACCCCCGCCGACAATGACTAGCTACAGTGCGACCTCAAATCATGCCGACCGGCTGCGTTGCTGCTCCACCTAAAATGCGTTGACCATAACAGATGGTGCCCAACGTAGCGCCCGAGGCGCTGACCGCGATGATTTTTCTGGTCAGCTTATGAGGTTTCACCATCTCATAAGTCCCAGGGAGGCAAGGCCAGGAGCCGCCCCCTGCCTTGCGATTGACTGATCAGGTTGTCCGGATTTGTCTTCGTTATCAGTAGCTAAGGGCTCTACAAGAATTTACGAAATACATCCACCGGAAGTTTTGCACTTCAAATTTTAGCAATTTTCGACCCGGTACACCAACATGTCACAGGGAAATGGGTCCAAGGACAACCATTGCATTGATGTTGAATGTACCGGGATCCTCTTGATTGCTTTTTTTTTTGTTTTTCTGCGATTTTGCCCCAGTCCTAAGGAGTCCCTGCATTTCCGCTATGTGTACTGCGATTCAATTGTTTAAATTTTTGCGTCTTCTTCGTGCGTGTCTATGCCTTCTATGATGGCATGTCAGCATTTCCAGGAAATATTAAAATACACTTCTAGCTTTTGCCAAACACGTATATGTACTAACTAATTTTCAACATCAGCCTCTACCAAACAATAGGCACACGTCTATTGACAACACCGAGCGACAAGTAGGGCAGCGTACTAAGAGTAAATCATGCTCTTCCATTGGCTCTTTAAACCTTGTTGATAATGCCGAGTACAGTGCTATTACTGAAAATGTATTTGACGGAGCTTTAACAATAACTCCCACTCGATGCTTCTGCTGCGTAGATAGAGTTGTGCTAAAATCCGTTTTTGTGATAACAGCGCTGCTGCCTATTCTACCAGTCAACTGTGTAGAGAAGCTATAGTATGTACTGATATGAACATAAATGCAAATGCTTCGTTTTTTACATACAGTGGTTGGATCCAATGTTAAGCTCAAGTTATTGGTGCGTTATCGGTAGCCTTATCTTATTACTTTAAACGAGCTAATCTTGTATATTTGTATATTTAGTTATATATTTGTATATTTGTATATCCAGACTATCTCGAAAACGGCTCGGCCGATTTGGATGAAATTTGGTATGTAGATAGTGTACCACATTCTAAGAACTTTTACGTAGGTGTTGCCATATAGGTTATTTTTTTAGGGTTGCCACCTACCTGAATTTTATTTTATATGAAATAAAATATACCAATATGGGTATCAAAAGAAAGGGGTTTTCCTGCGTTTAAAAAAAAAAAATACATTTCTATGTAGGATTGCCACTTATTGTTGTTATTTGAGCTCATTATATCTATGTACATAGGGTACCACATTCTAAGAATTCCTATCTAGGTGTTGCCTCATAGGAGTTTTTACGGAGTTACTACCTATCAGATGTTTTTTAAAAGAAATGAAATATGCCAATATGGGTATCAAACGAAAGATATTTTCATTCGTATTTAAAAAAAAAAATTCTAAGTGGGGTTGCCACTTATTGAGGTTTTTATATACATTTTTTGTTTAGGGTAACTACTTAACTATCTCGAAAACCGCTCAACCGATTTCGATGAAATTTGGTATGTAGAAAGTGTACCACATTCTAAGAATTTTTACGTTGGTGTTGCCACATAGGTTATTTTTTTGGGGTTGCCACCTATCTGAATTTTGTTTTTTATGAAATAAAATATACCAATATGGGTATCAAAAGAAAGGTTTTTTCCTGCGTTTTGAAAAAAAAAATACATTTCTAAGTATGATTGCCACTTATTGTTGCCATTTGAGCTTATTATATCTTTGAACTTTTAACGAGCTATTCCTATATATTTGTATATTCGAATATCTCGCAAATGGCTTAACCGATTTGGATGAAATTTGGTATGTACATAGGGTACCACATTCTAAGAATTCCTATCTAGGTGTTGCCTTATAGGAGTTTTTACGGAGTTACGTCCTATCAGATTTTTTTTTAAAGAAATGAAATATGCCAATATAAGTATCAAACGAAAGGTATTTTCCTGCGTGTTGAAAAAAAAACATTTGTAAGTAGGGTTGCCACTTTTGTTCGACAAGAAAAATCCGGCAAAGAACTTTTGAGTTTGTCGGAGTGGAGCTAAATTCATCGATGTTCATGCATGGTATGTTATATGTGGCGTTTCCAGAGTTAAGTGACCAAATACATTTAAAGTAAGGTCTCCGAAAAAAGAAACGTACTCGGAACATAGTATGGAAGGAAGTGTTGCAATAGATTTCATATGTATTGAATATAGAAAGTTTTGCATAGTTCTATCATTAAAAATAAAGAAGAAATCACGGAATGTTGACCGATATATGGAGCTCTAACCCACAAATATACCCATGTTACCCTAATCTTTCTCGTTTATTTGATAACAATCGACAGCTGCTAACCATACAATTCAGCAAGGAGTACTGTAAAGACTTGTCGGAAATTTGTTTGAGCAGCCGCCAAAGAGTAATTATGTGTATTCAACCTTTGTTACTAATAATAAATTTGAAACATATTTTTATTATCAAGATATGTCTTTAGAACGTTTCATTGCTGGTAGGTAAAACTATTCATACAAACAACCATGATTATCTAAATAAACTAAATTGTATGGCAACCTATGAAAATGCCGAGCAAAGCCCAGGTACTAAAACAGCTGATTCGACCAACCTTATTAGAAACAATGTCGATTACTGGTGCTGTATCGCAATTCTTTCTCTATCTATCTCTATGGCGCGATATACAACAGGTATATCATCATAAACCTCCTAAGAGATTTTTGCGCCAAGCTTCTCTTCCAATTTGTGGTGTGCCGATTTGAATTTTCCCTACAAATTGGTGGGACCTACAGTTTTTGCCGACTCCGAACGGCATCTACAAAGGAGACGAATTTTTGCTGAGAAGCCTGTCATGGCAGAAATACACTCGGAGAGTTTGCCAAACCACTGCCGAGGGGCGACCCCGTTTTGAAAAACTTTTTTTCAAATCACTTTTGATGTTACCTGTACCAGAGCTCGAACCATGGACCTTCGGTGTGGTAGGCCGGCAACACTACCTTCACACCACGGCGGCCGCCCGTATCGTAATTCCCTATCCGTAAAGTAACCTAACCCACCAATTGCATGATGGTTTTTCTCTTACGTTAAGAATACGACTGTAGCGATACGCCAACGGCACCAATGTTTTGAGCTTTAACAACGAACTTGATGTTGTGCGATTGAAATGGTTACACTTATCGTCGTTTAAACCATCGGTGTACTTCAACTGACTCGTTAAAGAAAGTAAACTTCAAGCTAGGAGTGCCCTCTCACCACTTTGAGAGAGTTATATGCTCCGATATTTGGCCAACTGATGTGAGAATTCGCCCCTTTCAATTTTTTCAATAAAAGCGGAGTTGCCCAGGAATTCCAGTAGACCGTCCAACAACATGCAAAGCTATGTTCATTTTAACTTTTCGATTTATTATCCAAACGTTAGTGGTTTGCGAACGAAATCGCCACAAATCTACAGGGAAACAGCATTTCACGAGTACGACATAATATATTTTTATTTATTTATTTTTTATTTATGTATTCATGAAACGAGCTCAAGGCCAAGAATAATAATTTTTCACTTTTTGAATTTTTATGAAAATTATTATTGTTTTTACTTATTAATAATCATTTTAATTAATTATTAAAAGTTTTTTGATTGAATAGAGTAGGAAAAATGTTTAGAGACAACTGCCATAGCTTTTCTTATAGATCCATTTCGGAAGCTGCTAGACTTCACTCATCAGAGAAATTTTGGCACGCATTGCTAACCATTAAGCTAACAATACGCTGGTTTTGATGTCATCTAAACTCCTAGTTTATTCTTCTTTTTACCATATGCATGAACCACTTCCGCCATTTGACAGTTAGTAGTGTGATCATGATGGATTTTTGACAGATCTGTTTTATCATCAGAACTGCCTTACCGTGTGCTCTCGGTTTTTGTTAGTGCTTTTTTATACCAACAATTTTGTTGATTTACGGCCTGTACATTTTCAAGTATTCATGAAACGAGCTCAAGGCCAAGAATAATAATTTTTCACTTTTTGAATTTTTATGAAAATTATTATTGTTTTTACTTATTAATAATCGTTTTAATTAATTATTAAAAGTTTTTTGATTGAATAGAGTAGGAAAAATGTTTAGAGACAACTGCCATAGCTTTTCTTATAGATCCATTTCGGAAGCTGCTAGACTTCACTCATCAGAGAAATTTTGGCACGCATTGCTAACCATTAAGCTAACAATACGCTGGTTTTGATGTCATCTAAACTCCTAGTTCTATTCTTCTTATTACCATATGCATGAACCACTTCCGCCATTTGACAGTTAGTAGTGTGATCATGATGGATTTTTGACAGATCTGTTTTATCATCAGAACTGCCTTACCGTGTGCTCTCGGTTTTTGTTATTGCTTTTTTATACCAACAATTTTGTTGATTTACGGCCTGTACATTTTCAAGTATTCATGAAACGAGCTCAAGGCCAAGAATAATAATTTTTCACTTTTTGGAATTTTTATGAAAATTATTATTGTTTTTACTTATTAATAATCATTTTAGTTAATTATTAAAAGTTTTTTGATTGAATAGAGTAGGAAAAATGTTTAGAGACAACTTCCATAGCTTTTCTTATAGATCCATTTCAGAAGCTGCTAGACTTCACTCATCAGAGAAATTTTGGCACGCATTGCTAACCATTAAGCTAACAATACGCTGGTTTTGATGTCATCTAAACTCCTAGTTCTATTCTTCTTTTTACCATATGCATGAACCACTTCCGCCATTTGACAGTTAGTAGTGTGATCATGATGGATTTTTGACAGATCTGTTTTATCATCAGAAATGCCTTACCGTGTGCTCTCGGTTTTTGTTATTGCTTTTTTATACCAAAAATATTGTTGATTTACGGCCTGTACATTTTCAAGTATTCATGAAACGAGCTCAAGGCCAAAAATAATAATTTTTCACTTTTTGAATTTTTATGAAAATTATTATTGTTTTTACTTATTAATAATCATTTTAATTAATTATTAAAAGTTTTTTGATTGAATAGAGTAGGAAAAATGTTTAGAGACAACTGCCATAGCTTTTCTTATAGATCCATTTCGGAAGCTGCTAGACTTCACTCATCAGAGAAATTTTGGCACGCATTGCTAACCATTAAGCTAACAATACGCTGGTTTTGATGTCATCTAAACTCCTAGTTCTATTCTTCTTTTTACCATATGCATGAACCACTTCCGCCATTTGACAGTGAGTAGTGTGATCATGATGGATTTTTTACAGATCTGTTTTATCATCAGAACTGCCTTACCGTGTGCTCTCTGTTTTTGTTATTGCTTTTTTATACCAACAATTTTGTCGATTTACGGCCTGTACATTTTCAAGTATTCATGAAACGAGCTCAAGGCCAAGAATAATAATTTTTCACTTTTTGAATTTTTATGAAAATTAATATTGTTTTTACTTATTAATAATCATTTTAATTAATTATTAAAAGTTTTTTGATTGAATAGAGTAGGAAAAATGTTTAGAGACAACTGCCAAATCTTTTCTTTTAGATCCATTTCGGAAACTGCTAGACTTCACTCATCAGAGAAATTTTGGCACGCATTGCTAACCATTAAGCTAACAATACGCTGGTTTTGATGTCATCTAAACTCCTAGTTCTATTCTTCTTTTTACCATATGCATGAACCACTTCCGCCATTTGACAGTTGGTAGTGTGATCATGATGGATTTTTGACAGATCTGTTTTATCATCAGAACTGCCTTACCGTGTGCTCTCGGTTTTTGTTATTGCTTTTTTATACCAACAATTTTGTTGATTTACGTTTCAAGTATTCATGAAACGAGCTCAAGGCCAAGAATAATAATTTTTCACTTTTTGAATTTTTATGAAAATTATTATTGTTTTTACTTATTAATAATCATTTTAGTTAATTATTAAAAGTTTTTTGATTGAATAGAGTAGGAAAAATGTTTAGAGACAACTGCCATAGCTTTTCTTATAGATCCATTTCGGAAGCTGCTAGACTTCACTCATCAGAGAAATTTTGGCACGCATTGCTAACCATTAAGCTAAAAATACGCTGGTTTTGATGTCATCTAAACTCCTAGTTCTATTCTTCTTTTTACCATATGCATGAACCACTTCCGCCATTTGACAGTTAGTAGTGTGATCATGATGGATTTTTGACAGATCTGTTTTATCATCAGAACTGCCTTACCGTGTGCTCTCGATTTTTGTTATTGCTTTTTTATACCAACAATTTTGTTGATTTACGGCCTGTACATTTTCAAGTATTCATGAAACGAGCTCAAGGCCAAGAATAATAATTTTTCACTTTTTGAATTTTTATGAAAATTATTATTGTTTTTACTTATTAATAATCATTTTAATTAATTATTAAAAGTTTTTTGATTGAATAGAGTAGGAAAAATGTTTAGAGACAACTGCCATAGCTTCTCTTATAGATCCATTTTGGAAGCTGCTAGACTTCACTCATCAGAGAAATTTTGGCAGGCATTGCTAACCATTAAGCTAACAATACGCTGGTTTTGATGTCATCTAAACTCCTAGTTCTATTCTTCTTTTTACCATATGCATGAACCACTTCCGCCATTGGACAGTTAGTAGTGTGATCATGATGGATTTTTGACAGATCTGTTTTATCATCAGAACTGCCTTACCGTGTGCTCTCGGTTTTTGTTATTGCTTTTTTATACCAACAACTTTGTTGATTTACGGCCTGTACATTTTCAAGTATTCATGACACGAGCTCAAGGCCAAGAATAATAATTTTTCACTTTTTGAATTTTTATGAAAATTATTATTGTTTTTACTTATTAATAATCATTTTAATTAATTATTAAAAGTTTTTTGATTGAATAGAGTAGGAAAAATGTTTAGAGACAACTGCCATAGCTTTTCTTATAGATCTATTTCGGAAGCTGCTAGACTTCACTCATCAGAGAAATTTTGGCACGCATTGCTAACCATTAACCTAACAATACGCTGGTTTTGATGTCATTTAAACTCCTAGTTCTATTCTTCTTTTACCATATGCATGAACCACTTCCGCCATTTGACAGTTAGTAGTGTGATCATGATGGATTTTTGAAAGATCTGTTTTATCATCAGAACTGCCTTACCGTGTGCTCTCGGTTTTTGTTATTGCTTTTTTATACCAACAATTTTGTTGATTTACGGCCTGTACATTTTCAAGTATTCATGAAACGAGCTCAAGGCCAAGAATAATAATTTTTCACTTTTTGAATTTTTATGAAAATTATTATTGTTTTTACTTATTAATAATCATTTTAATTAATTATTAAAAGTTTTTTGATTGAATAGAGTAGGAAAAATGTTTAGAGACAACTGCCATAGCTTTTCTTATAGATCCATTTCGGAAGCTGCTATACTTCACTCATCAGAGAAATTTTGGCACGCATTGCTAACCATTAAGCTAACAATACGCTGGTTTTGATGTCATCTAAACTCCTAGTTCTATTCTTCTTTTTACCATATGCATGAACCACTTCCGCAATTTGACAGTTAGTAGTGTGATCATGATGGATTTTTGACAGATCTGTTTTATCATCAGAACTGCCTTACCGTGTGCTCTCGGTTTTTGTTATTGCTTTTTTATACCAACAATTTTGTTGATTTACGGCCTGTACATTTTCAAGTATTCATGAATTTTTTATTTATTTAAAGTTATTTGTACAAGTACGACTAAGTCTTTAAGGTAGTACATCAATATAAATACAGTTATGACAAGAGAAATGTTACATAAAACAAATGCAAAACAGAAAAGTTAAATAGGTACATAAATGTTCACAAAATTTATTATACATTTATTAAGTTGCGGACTCTCAGATAGAATTATATGATATGAAGTAAATTACGAGCTGAGAAAAGATATTTTCTGATAGTTTGAAACATCTTGCTTTTTGAATAGCTTTTGTCTTGGAGGGAAGTGAGTTTCAAAGACGGATTGTACTGCCACGAACATTCTCGAGGACGTTATGTATTTAAAATTCGGGACCATGGATTCAGAGTCCGAGTAGACCTGCACAAATTTAATTTCTCATATAAATAAGGGGAATTTTTAAAGTGTATTAGCCTATGCAAAAGCAGAGATTTCTAAGCTTTAAAAAATTATAAATATCGCTTCCGAGAATTTGAGTAGCATATGGAGAGATATGATCGAATTTTCTTTTGGAAAACACAATCCGAGCAGCATTGTTTAAAGCAATCTGCAGTTTATTGAGTGAAGACGAATCAATGGTACCGTATATAAGTTCATCATAAGAAATTTGTGGCATAATAAGAGATTTGACCAGTCTCATATTAGTATCACGAGATAGTAAATAGGCAATTCGGTACAAATTTCGAAGAGTGTTATAAATTTTACCGAAAACAAGATTAATATGGTCGACACAAGTTAACTTAGTTGATTCTGAAACCTAGATTGGTGACCACAATGTGGAGAAATATTCTATCCCCATTGAGTATAATTTCAGGAAGGCAGCTCTAGTCATATGTTACGTTCGATATTGCTATCGACTTTGACTTTGACTTTGTTGCATTAAGAGATAATTTATTTAAGTAAGCCCACTGTCCAATGCGCATTAGATCTTCATTCAGCCTAGAAAATAAGTCTTCGGTAAGCCCGATTGGCCGGGACAAGTATAGTATTTGCGTATCGTCTGCATAAAGAGGCATTGTGACAACAACTAACAATGTCATTAATAAAAAGCGTAAACAATATTGGACCTAAAATAGATCCTTGCGGGACACCAGATGTTATGCGATTTAAGTTTGAGACTTTATCTCCACATTGAACTTGCTAAAATCTGTCGGAGAGATAGTTTTGTATTAACTTTATGGCATAAGAGCTGAAGTTGTAACATATTTCTAGCTTGTGGAGAAGTATTCTGAAATCAACCATGTCAAAAGCTCTTGAGAAATCTAAAAGTACAAGTACTGTGAGTTCATTACTGTCATAGGCCGGACGTATATCTTCAAAAATCTTGAGCATGGCAGTAGCAGAACTATGTCCCCGACTGAATCCCTGTTAACAAGTTGTTATTATATACATAATTTGTTATCTGCTTTCCTAATAGCTCGTCAAACACCTTGGATAATGCAGGCAATAGGCTTATTGCAAGAACTACGAGACTTCGTTTTAGGAACGGGGATAACATTAGCAATTTTCCATAGACTAGGAAACCTACCGGACATAATTGAAAACCCAAATATATATGTTAGCGGGGAGGTAACAAAAGGAAGAATGAGTTCAATAAATCTCAAACTAATGCCATCGATTCCTACAGCATTAGACTTAACGTAAAATATAGCATCCAGAACATCAGCTTCTGTTACCACTGAGAAATCAAAACTATTAATTTTCGGTCCACTATCAATTCTAGTTATATCTATCCTTTCATAATTCATGTCATGATCATCAATATCATTTATACGATTTTCGTTTGTATTACCATTTAATTGGGGTCAAAGTTGCATTGGGTATTATCGTTTTTAGATACTCCAAGCTTGAGAAGATTTTTCCAGAGCATTTTAGAGGGCAAATTAGTATTAAATTTGTTGTTCATGCTACCTTAGCATTCCGGGTACATAAGGTGATTACGCAAACGGCGATAGGCATTCCAATGCTGTTCATTGGAAAATCGTTTCCATTCCCTATAGGCTCTCGCACGCTTTCTTATGAGGCTCGAAATATCATTTGTAAACCATGGTTTTTGATACATGAATTTTAATGGTTTTCAGCGGAACAAATCGATTAAAAAAGTAATTAACAAGGCTATTAAAATACTCCAGCTTTTCGTCTAACTTAGAGAAGGATAAACATCCATTTCAGTTAAGGCCAGAAGCTTCATTACTTAGTTCATCCAAGTTTATACCATTGAAGTTCCTATAGGTCAATTCAAAGTTGGGCTCTTTTTGGGACTTGTTTTGGTCGGAAAATCGATGGCGCGATATCGGTTAATAAATCGACCCAGTCTAATGTATATATTTGTTTTTTTGGACAGATTCAAGGAAATTAATTGATGCAAATATCGGTTAGCAAAGTTTGCATTAATTAGGGCTTTTTTCTTATAACAATTGTGGAATCATAGGTTTCTAAATTGTTTTTATTTCCCTGGTAATACCGTGTAGCTTCATTAAACAGGCATAAAACCAGATTGGACCACTTTTATTGGATCCGTTTCCAAGAAATGTTTCAAGGGAACGTGGATCGGTCGGCTGAACGCACTGGGTACGGTGCGGACTCAATGCTCAAGCCACCCACTTATGTCCAGTTTTCATCTATTTTTATGAGGGCGGGCGGAAGAGTTGTACTGGTTATTCAGCAAGCAGACCCCAAACGCGAAACTTGAAATGTGACCACGGGATCATGATGGAGATCTTGATGCGTAAGCAGATGCTAAGTGAGTCATACGACGTGCTCCCTGCTGACGGAGGCGAGGAAATTACATGATCTTCGCGATGTAGCTCAACAAGGGGAACATGTGCTGAAAGAAAGAAAGAAAAGATCCTGTAAACAAATTATACTGGAAGGCACGTAAATGAAGCCAGAGCTATAATACCTGATAGTAGCATGGAAGGCGAAGACGGCGAAGCTGACCCGCAGATCGAGGCGTTGGAGTATTGGCGAAACAGGACCATTCACGAATCCGGTGTTGGAATTTTCAGGCCATGGGCCATTCATATATTTATTGCGAAGAATCCATTAGGAACCCGTTTTTCATTAAGTATGGGCATGAGGGGGATTTCACTTCGAAATGTCCAAATGACCATCGCCGGCAGGGAAACCAATATCCGAGCGAGAAGATGGGGAGACTCGTTTGGTGCCATAGCCCCCACATCAGCTAGTGCTCGAGGAGTCGTCTCGTGCATTGAAAGTAGTAGGGCCTTCGCAAATACTGGGAGTGGTGAGCTTCCAAAGAGTAGTGGCACCCTGACGAAGAAATACCCAAACGTAGCAGTAACTTTTCCCGATAGTAGAGACAGTTCGGATTCCGATAGTCCTAGATCATCAGCAATGATTTCGAAGCCAATAAAAACTTTTGAAATCCACGAATAGGGATGTCGTTTGTCAGGCGCATTTTCCACCTAGCTTAGAACACAGGGTAAACCATTACGAGCTAGTTAGGTCGAGAATTCTCGAATATGAGCCAGAGTAATTTATGTCCGAAAATATTTTGGAATGTAGGAAGAGATATCATAGTCGAGTACAGGAGCGTAAACTTTCGCAAAGCACCACGTTAATGCTTACGGAGAATGAAAGGCCTCTGGTGCGATTAAATAGAAAACTGTTTTGTTGTAGGCTTGCTGGACTCGGGGGCTAATGTCTTTAATCTTCGGGATGGGCTGGGAAATTGTTTGGATACAAATGGGATTAAGTACCACCTACTACACGCTTTTGTGTACGCGGCTGGTGGCAGCAAACAGAAAATATGAGGTTCTATTTTGTTACCGGTTACCTTCAAAAATTCCACTAAAGCTATTCGTTTTATTCTTGTTCTTTTGCTTCTTCAAGTAGCCTACTTCGAAATTGACGTCTGGAGAGCATGTCTAGAGGGGTTAGCGATGAAAAGGAGGGGTTAGCGATGAAAAGGGCTAGGAAAACACCAACCCAAAAGGTCGAGCTGCAGAGTGTAGTAGGGCTGTTTCCGTGGTTTGAGAAGTTATGTTTGGGTCAAACAAAGCTAGTCGAGTATCACATTGATACGAGCGATGCAATTCCAATCAAAAGCGAACATTTTCCTCTTTCGCCACCGAGGCAAAACGAAGCTTTTAAGAATCGAGGAATCGAACTCGCCGTGGTGTAGCCCTGTTGTATTAGTTCGAAAATTAGGGAAGGTCAGGCTTTGTATTGATTCCAGAAAAATCAACGCGGCTACAAAAAAGCACTCATACCCGTTGCCGCATATCAATGGCCTATTAAGCAGGTTGAAGATACCCACTTCATCAGTGGCATCGACTTCAAGCACGCGTTTTTCCAGATTAAGTTGACGGATGATCTGATGGTTTGCAGCACGTACGTTGAGGATCACCTAAACTTGTTGGCGGAAGTAGCGAAATGTTTGAGGGACGCCTGACAATTAATGTAAAGAAGAGCAAATTTTGTCAGAAGGAAATTAGACATTTGAGATACTTGATAGGTAGCGGGTGCCTGAAGGTAGATCCTGGGAAAATAGAAGAATGTTAAAAATTGTCCAATTCTAAAGTCTTCTCGGCAGGTGCGTAGGTTTGTTGGCATGGCGAATTGGTATAGGGAGTTTATTACAAATTTTTCGGACTTGGCAGGCCACCTAGCTGATTGCCTTCGGAAGTCGCTAGGACCATTTGAACATACTCCTGAGGCAATAGAGGCTTTCGATAAGCTGAAGGTAGCCTTGAGTTTCGCTTCTGTCTCCACTCAACCCGATTTTTCCAAAGAATTTGTTATTCAATGTGATGCCTCCAAAACAGGTGTGTGTGCTATTCCAGGCCAATGACGGAGGCACTGAGCATCCAATAGCTTTTGTTTCAAAGAAATTAAACAATGTTCAGCGCAATTATACGGTAATCGAGCTGGAATGCCTTTCAGCAATAGATAGTGTCAAACGCTTCCGACCATAGATTAAATGATTACCGCTTCGAATTATTACTGACCATTCAAGCCTCAAGTGGTTGATGACACTAGAGAATTTGAGTGGGAAGTTGGCTAGATGGTCACTCCTATTGCAACAGTACGACTTTGCAATGGAGCACCGCAAGGGCACCTTAAGGGCCGTTTACTCAATGTCTGGTTATGATAAACTTTACCACATGATAACCTAATCACGGCTTGGCTCAGAAAGACATTTTCGTTTACACAACAGTTTGATTAAGTTATCATGATAAAGTTGGTCATTGTGAACATATTTGGGAAAAAATTCAACAGCTATTCTTGTTTGCAACTTTAAATGAAGCATTTTGGCGTACAAATTTCGATTGTTATATTTCTTTATATAAATATTATTACATTTCTAAATTCTATTACTGGCAGAGTTTGTTAGCAAAACCATTTATCACAAAATCAGATGTTTACTTTCAGCTGTCACTTTTTGTGTTGATAATCAGAGGTCCATCCTTTGATAACTTTTATCAGAATGTAAATAGCGAATTGTTGCTAATCAGACATTGACTTAATGGTTTTTCGGCTAACCTCTGATAAAGTCTTGATTAAGCAGTTAATCAGACATTGAGTAAACGGACCTAAATGTTGTACCTGGTGCGCTTTCGCGGTTTGACGTAGACAAGTTGACCTTTACTCCCCCCCCCCCCCCCCCCTTTGGAAATAGACTTAGCTTCGCCTGAATTTACCACTAACGAATATCTAGATTTAATTAGAACCGTTAAGGAGAACGAGAAGTTGCTTCCGGACTTGCGCGATGACGAAGGTGTTATTTTAAACAGGATTAAATTTCGAAAGGGTGTGGAGGACGAGGAAGACTCGTTTGGCGGTTGTGGCTACCAAAAGGGTTAACGGACGAGGCGCTCAGACTTGCGCACGATGCCAACAGGAGTTACCATGCAGGTTGGCAGAAAACTTAGGAACCCGTTAGGCAAAAATTCTTCTGGCCAAGGCAAGCTAAGGATGTTAGAGATTATGTGAAAGGATGTGACACCTGCAAAGCTGTAAAATCCACGAACCAGCAGTCGAGACCACCTATAGAGAATACCTTCAACTCAGAAAGATAATTTCAGCGATTATATTGCGACTTTTTAGGGCCCTATCCAAAATCCATTTTTATATGATTGGACCATTTTTCAAAGTATGTTTGGTTGAAGCCCATGCAGAGAGCAGCGACCGCAAACGTAATGAATTATTTAGCTTCCGAAATTCTTCCAGCGGCTGAGCTCCCTAAATATATCCACAGCGACAACGGAAATTAAGGCGGGGCGCATATTAAAACAGGATTGTACTCCCCGCAGGCTAACGCGCCAGAACGAGTTAATAGAGAAATTGTTTCCAAGATAAGAATTTTCCTTAAGTATAAACAGGATCACACAGACTGGGACAAAAACATACCAGAAATTTTATCAGTTTAAAGAAGCGATTTCCATACGTCAATTCAGTGCTCTATATACTTTGCATTATGTAGTCAGAAATTGGGTCAACACGCGTCAGGTTATAACATTTTGGAGAAACTCCTCAGACTTAAGGAAGATCAAGTTCCATTAGTAAGTAGAGTCGACAAGTTGTCAAATATTCGCGAGCAAATTGGTAGGAAAACCAACATTTATAACAAGCGCTCTAGGCAAGTGAACTATAAGGAAGGTCAAAAAGTTTTTCGGAAAAATGTTTCTTTTAGTAACTTCAAACAAGGCTTAACGCCAAGTTTCTGCCTAAATATCTTAAGTGTCGAGTACGCAAAAAGATAGGCAGAGCTAGAGGACCTAAATGAGAAATTGGTAGGCCGTTCCATGCTCGGATATTCGTCCACAATAACTGGAATTTTGAGAATTTTTTTACAATTTGATCTGGGCGTTTTGGCGGTCGGGGACAACTCGCCCGGTATTCTCCCCGAGAATAGATTTAGAAGGGAGTCCACATGACCTGCCAATCATCGTGCGTTCAGATTGTCTTTCGGGGTTTTGACGAGTTCTCCTTAATTAAAATGTCTATTAGTCACGAAGCCTGTTAAACTAAGAAACCAAAGTAATTCTCCGTTTGCCTCGGAGTTTTGACGTGTTCTCCGATATCAAAATGTCTATTGCCGCAAAGCGTGTAAACTAGGAAACAAAATTAACTCTTCCATTTTTCTCTCTAGCCAAATTCTGTGGGGGCAAAACCCCTATAACAAATTTTCATTTGCGAAAAGCCTATCAAACTAAGCAACAAATAAAATTCTTCATTCCTAAAATCCTAATTCAGGTGGGTTCCCTGCAACATCGGCCCTTCTTTTCTTTTGGTTGTTTTGAAACAAAATAACGCTTTCCGGGCTACTAAGCCATTTGCAGTCAGGTTTTATAAATGTATTTTTTTTTGTCTGCATCTGGGGCTCGGGTCGATCGAGAGTGACAATGGGACAGGAAGTGTTTTATTTCATTATCTGCATTAGTGTAGGTAGAGACTGGATACTGCTCCCTGATATCCAACGTCGAAAAATTGCTGAGCATATAGACATAGCTCTTACGTCCGTATGTTTACAGTTACATTTTAGTTCCAAACAAAGAACATAAATCTATAAGCATGGAGAACTCGCCGGTTCATTTTTCCGTGAGAAGTCGACAAAATTCTGAAAGCGCAAGTTTCAGGAGTTCACCATACCTTTTTCCTCGGCATTCGTATGAGAAAAATTGTAAACACGTAAATTAGCAAAATGCATGCTAACAGCAAGAATATTATTGTCAGGGTTCACATATTTTTCAGACAATTTGGAAAAGTCGACAAGGGACGCTTGCGAAGCAAGGAATTGCCAATGTTCTAAATCTCATGCACCACGCGCTCATAAAAATTAGCCCGTGTCCAGTTTCCTTTTGGAAGAATTTCAATTTTCGATACATAATTTGATATTTCTTGGTTTGCTTGAATAATGCTTTGCCACGCATAATAGACCGTTTATAAAAAATTTTTGTCTTTGAAAATTTATGATATACTCGTATGTTCTGCTTTTGAGACTTTGTTTAAAGGACTTATTTAGCAAAACTCTTCTGTCTCAAATGTATCGTGTTTACAAAAAGATACTTTGGTTGATAAATTACCATTTTCAAAATGAAATAGTCTTTGAATGACATATTAATTTTTTGAGAAACTAAAAATTTCTTTCCGCTTCTTTGACAAGCTTTACCAAACTTGAGTTTGGCTTTTTCCGCTTAATGCCACAGATTTCTTCGCCAATTTCAAAAAGTGATGCTGTTAGATTAAAACCAACAACTCTTATTTTAAATAATCTTTTTTTAAAAACAAGTAAAACTCTTCACATTTTGTAAAAGTAAAAATACGAAATCGAGTACGGTCTACTTAATGTGCACATATATGAACAGCATCCTTTAAGTGTATTTGTAAATTTTTTCAGGAGGAATATGAGGGACATTCCAACACCGCGGCAAGTGACGAAAACAACTTCTTTTAGGAAGTTTCAGATTATTCCTTCTATCATTACATACTAGAATTCGTTAACCATCGAATGCACAAAAAATGTAGAAAAATATTAATATAGGATTTAGATTTTCAAGGGTGAATTAAACCGAAGTTCGGCTCGTTTGGGGCGATACCGATCCGAATCTAAATTGAATTAAATGTTGGATAGTTCTTCAACCAATAGGCTTAGAATGGTATACTCGTATAACGGTTGATTAATCGAATACCTTTATTGAGAATTAAATTCTATCATAAGTACCGAATAAGCCCCACTTCATTCCAGAAAACAAACCACTTTCTTTTATAAAATATCTTTTCCATAATGGTAAAAAAAAAATTACTGATTTTGGAAATACCCCGTTTGGCTTAGAAAAATATTTTCATTTTCGACAAATTTATAGCCGCTTCGGCGTGCAAAAATCAAGAAGAATGGAAGAAACCATTCATACATATATAATTGAATGCTAGCGGGGATGAAGGTGCTATGTCGTATTTGTTAATTTTCACAGTTTTATTCATGGAATATATGTAGATATTTTGTGTGCATATAAGATGTCTGTCGTTTCGAAAATAAATGAAGTATATATTCGATAAAGGTTCAAATGGCCATACATTTGTATGAAAATGTAAGGCTTTAGACACAATCGTCGCGACATTGCACCTGAAGGACGGAAGAATGCCAAAAATCAATAAATTTACTTACGATTTTTTAGAAGAAATATCGCAAGACCGACAAATTTGCAAATTGCAAACGACTGACGTCGCATTATGTTCCTACAAATAAATCCTGCGCACCAGGCGACCATAAAATATGCGCACACAGCTTCTTATCATCACCTGAACTTTTTGGCAGGCGACATATGTTTGTATGCATATGTATGTAAAGTGTTTGTGCTATTGATATTTCATTAGCAAGAGGTATGCGGGAGGAATGCATTTCAATATTTTATAGAATTTGCAAGTGAGAACAAATGAGATGTCGAACGAACAATCATAGATTTGTTAATCGATATTCCTTTGACCTGCACAAGTGCAAACAAGAAAGCACGTCATTCACCTAGGATCATTTCATCCACGAACGTTTGTTCACATATTTTAATCAGATCGGCGGCATTCGTTTTTGCCACGAAATCTTATGCGCAAAGCGAATTCAATAATGTTTGGTGAAGTTTGCAAGTAAGAAAAATAGTGTGAGGCATGTGGTAAACTCCTGAAATATGTTCTTCTGGAGCTCACTCGCTGAAAATCGCTCAAAGTAGCGTGTTCTCCATTCTTATAGATTTATGTGCTTTGTTCCAAACGTGTTGACAGAAATGTCTATGTTTTCGTGAATTTGATCGCCAAGTTCTCTAAAAATTTGCCAAGATATGGAATTGACCGGAAATTGAAATCAAAATGCTTGGAATTTCTTTAAACGGTACATGCTAATTTGAGCCCAAGTGTGTTCATCAATCATATAGGATTTAGTGCTTCCAACGTGCAATGTTGTTTTTTATCCGGAATGGATAATTTTTAACCCTAAGCATAACGGGTGCCGTTCCCCTCCTAGGAGCAATATTGCCCAGGTGGCGAATTACATTCTTATAACACTTTTTTTTTCAACGAAACTACATGAATCAACATTTTTTTTTGCTCTTATTGCACACATTCGCAACCAACTAGCTAATTTCGAGAATGTTTCCTCTTTTCTCTTCTACTTTCGATCCGATCACAACTCGGATTACCAACGATGTTGGAGGAGCGAAGTGCGGTACGGTGTTCGAAATGCGGTGTACGGCTGATTACTTCACCGGATTTGTCACAAACTTTGTAATTAAATGGATTCTCTTTTATTGGCTTTCTTAGTAGTAGAACCTTGAGACTCTTATGTTGGGGGTGAGTCGGGTCACACGTTTTTTTGTACCTGGGTTATTTTGAAATGGCTTTCTGGCGGATAAACCTTCTTCCTGTTCGCTTCATCGACCGGTCTTCGAAGCAAGCAGGTTTTTTATGGTTAGCCTTCGATTTATGGTGATTTTTGTTTGTCATAACTAACGTAGCTTAATAGTTTGGATTCACCCTCCGGTTTGACATCTAACCTATAACTTCGATAAATATCACTGATTTTGCTTGGGTGGCAGCACCATACATTACCATGTTGTAGCAAAAACACCAATAACGGAATTTTTATTTTCCAGACAAACAGATGTTTGGTGTGTTCTTGGTGTGGCCAGGGTTAAATTGTAAGTAGCCCAAAGTTGCCCACTAATGTCAAATTACAGAAAACATAGAATTGGCATCGAACAGTGTATTTTGGCTACTAAATGGTCATTTCTAGTCAAGTGGAATGTGCGTATGCAAAAGCGTACCTACGAAATGTCCACTACAATCTAAGAAAACTTATTTCGTAAAATAAATATGATTTAGTAAACAAAATCAAACCAAAGGACTTGCCGAGTATAGTACATAATCACTAAAGAAATGCCAAAAATAGCTGGAACCACGCAATCATAAATATGGCAAGAGACACATGGAACTCTCTCACTGACCACGACTTTGAGATTGCTTGACACTACGGTTTCGACCGATATAATTTAGCCTTTGGCAATGCAAAGTTTTTCCGAAGTCGAGTAAAAACTATCAATATTTTCAGAATAAATTTCAACATCACAAAGCGATTAATTAATTATCAATTCACAAAAGAATGACAAAATTATGGATAAGCATTTCTGAAGGCAGGGAGTTTCATGTCTCCCCTATCCAAACCCAGTAACTTGGGGTCCGGTGGGCCACTAAGGGAACACACCAAACTCATCGTACAGAACCTTCTTTTATTGCGCGCCAACAGGGTTCGGACTTGACCAAAATTCCATATATATACTACGGTATATGCTTTCCAACATGCAGCCTACAGCTCTTTGAAAAATAGTAGTGCCAGTTAATTCATTTCAATAGAATTTTTTTTTATTATATACTCACCAATAAAGATAAATCACTAACTATTCCGTTTTAGAGACGAAAAATAAAATATCTCGAATTTGTTCTAACAAAAATTAATTGAAATTATATAAAAGTAGTAGGCGAGAAAAAGAATATAAAAATAAATTCATTCTGTTCGTAAGTAATAAAATAAAATTTGGTAGTAGGCAAAGGTCCTTAACAAGTCCGAGCCGTGCTGGCAATCACTGATTGGATCGCGCCACATGGCAAACAATACCGCAGTGCCCTTTAGTTGGAAATAATGGAAATTCTTAACGCCATGGCGAGGTCGCGCAACTACAACCGAAATCAAAAGTAAAGTTGATCTCGGCTAGCTGGTTAGTACGTAGTATATATGTATGCTGCAAAAGCAACAACTATAGCTAAGAAGCAGATAATAGCACCAGAAATAATAAACATCTATACGATACCGTGTTGCAAATACAACAGAAAAACGTACTTTTTAAAACGACAAGTTTTTCAAAAATGATTGTCGCGTGCGCGTATATATTGAACGACAAGTACATATGTACTTACGTACGTACATATACTCATATGTTATTACATAACTTTCAATAAAAATCAACGATCAAATTTAAGAGTTTATGAATACGCAAAATAAAAATTCCGAACCAACCTTCCATGTGATGCGCTTAGTGTGAGTGTGGGGAATTACATTAAATTCAGTTACCATAGCCGCAGGAGAAATAGAGTGAATTATAATTTCAACAGCAAAACAGAAAGGTAGCAAAATAAGCATGTGAGCAAAACAAAAACATTTATAAAAAATAGTGCACGCGCTTTAAGCTCGACTAGCAACGTGCATTAGCGCGCAAACCACAACATCAACGCGCCACCATAGCGCACAAACAATGCTACACTATAGTGTGTACAAGCACCCCTATAGCGTGCAACAACGCGCCAGCCAAGCGCTGTAAAATCGCTCTGCAACAATGCCACTATAGCACGCGAAAACCATAGTAATGCGAAAACCATCGCGCCGGGCCAACGCGTCACTTCAGCCAAGCGACAACACGCCACCGTTTCGCCACCCGAACGAGGCATATCAACGCGCGCATAGCGCTGCATCAACGCGACACAACAACGCGCCACCACAACGCACTACCAGCATGAACAACAGTAGCGCCCACACAAACGGTACTGCAACAACCCTACGAGCTATATCAACGCGCCGCATAGCGCTGCATCAACGCGACATAACAACGCGCCACCACAATGCACTACCAGCATGAACAACAGAAGCGCCCATACAAACGGTACTGCAACAACCACCACAACCAACAACAACTAACGACAGTAACAACAGCACGGGCCGCCCTAGTATAGGCCTGCTGCATTAACCTCAACCACCAGCCGTAACAACAACACCAGCAAGAACAACAGTAGCGCCCACAAAAACGGGCTACTGCAACGAAACCGGGTGAGACATATCCAGTGTTTATGTATAAATAGTTTTTTTTTATGGTCTAACTTTACAAATTAAAACTACAAAGCTAAAAGTGAAATAAATTAGAAAGCAGAAAAAAATTTGTTTTGAGAGGGAAGAAAAGATTTAGGATTAAAAGTGAAACTAAAGGAATGAGTAAAGAACAAGTGAAGGTTAGGAAACTTAAATTAGTGTAAGACAGAAAATAAAGATACCCAGAAATAAGAGAAAAGTAGACAGACTTAGAATAAAAAGGAAATTTAAAATAGTTATGAAATAATAGGAATGCTAACAAAATAAATTTAAGTAACAACTAAATGAACTTAAAGAAACACAGAAACTTAATTAAAACTACTTCAAAATAATGAAAATTTGGGGAAAAAAATAAATTTTTTACAATAACAAAACGGTCACTTAATTAACGTAAAGATAAATTAATGTAAAGTATGGCAGTATGGCAAAACGAAGACCAATAACTCCTGAAATAAAATAAGGTAGCACTCATAGGTTAGAGAGATATATATGTAATCTGGCATCCTATTTCATGCATTGCAAGGCGACAACCCTACTCAGTGAAGGTGGAACGAAGGAAGAATAATAAGAGTCAGTAGTCAGCCGAGCGTCAACAGTAGCAGCCGTTTTTACCAGAAATTTCGGTATTTTGCACTTTCAATTAAATATCCTATTATTTTAAAATTTATTCACATACATTGTAGTACATATTAACTTTAATAATTAAACTTATCAACTACAAATCGAACTCTTGTATTTACATAGAGGCTCAACCATTGCACAAGGCTCTGTAAGTAAGTAAAATTGTTTTGAGACAACATGTTGCGTTCACAAAAGAAAAAGCAACGTCGAGAGAACGCAAAGTCAATGGCGAACGCTAAACAAGAAGACGAAGCGCACGATACATTTTAAATACAACTCAGTATAACAGAGCAGAAATACAAACCAGCGAACAACACACGACGCGATCAGCAGCGCAAGCAGAAAAATGATGTGCCGCAAACAAAAAAATACCAGCTTTGGATCGTACGCTCGAGCGAGCTGTTATTAAAATATTTGCCGAGAAAATGGGAAAAGATGATAAAGATCATAATAACAACAAAGTTACTATAGAAAGTTTTTCTAAGGTAATGCCAGATTTTGATGGTAATTCCATACCAGTGAATCAATGGCTACATAAATTCGATCAAAACGCAAATGCATATGAGCTGACAGAAAAGCAAAAATATGTAAATGCTCGTAATAAAATGGTAGGAACAGCAAAATTGTTTTTGGATACTATCACTGTTAATGACTACGAATCATTGTGCACAGTATTACGAGAAGAGTTCGAGTAAAAGTTGAGTAGTGTTGAAATACATAAGCAGTTGCGCTGTCGGAAAAAACGAACTTCTGAGAAATTTCATGATTACGTGCTTGAAATGCGAAAAATTGCGGCGCTTGGAGAAATTGAAGAGGAGTCTGTCATTAGGTACATAGTTGATGGCATAGATGCACGAGATGATTTTAATTTGTATAGCGCAGTAACATTTAAAGAGCTAAGAAAAAGATTCGAATTGGTTGAGACACTGACAAAAGACTGACAAAAACGCATATGCACGAATCAGTAGAGAAAGACAATCGGGTGGATCGTAAACAACCGTATTGCTATAATTGTGAGTCTACTCAGCATAAAAGAGCAGATTTAAGGAAAAAACAAAATGCTTTAAATGCAATTGTCAATATGGTAAGTCAAACTTCTACTAAAAGTGTTACTAAATGCAAATTGGCACCATAAACTTTGTTTGAGAGATACTGCAGCAGACGTTTCACTAATGCTCAAGAAAAAATTAAGATCAGCAGCTACGAAAGTGTGTAGTGAAACTTTTTGGTATGGGCAACGTCGCTACTTCGGAACTGGGCGAAATAGTGGCACAAGTTGAGGTCGATGGACTGAAGACCACCCATATCGTTGAAGATGCAAAAATGAACATTGATGTAATTGTTGGGTATGACTTTTTGCTAAAGTTTGTTGTCACTTTAGATGCTGACACCTACAAGTTTTCTAAACTAGACAGAGAAGCTGACGAATGTGAAGCCGATTATTATATTTTAAACGTAGCTTGTAATCAGCTGGAAATAGATTTTGACACGAAATACAAAGCAGCTGTTATGAAATTGTTGAACAATTATAAGCCGGTGAGTAGTCCAAAAGTTTAAACGTCAACTGCAATAAATTATGCGAAATGTACACCGAAAAGGAAAATATAAACGAAAATAAATCATCGTATTCACAAGTTGCAAAAAGAAACACAAACAAAATTGTAATTAAACCAAAAAATACAAAAAAGGCGCTAAAAAAGTCATCGAACCAACCGAAGGCCTAATCACGACTGTGCGAGATATCGATAAAGACGCAGTGATAGTTGAATGCAAAAACACTTAAGCAGTTGAAGAAGTACAAAAGAAAGTAAATGAAGAAATAGGCGAAGAATACGCTATAGAAAAGTTAAGAGCACCAAAAAAACGAATGTTAAAAATAGTGGGTATATCAACAAAATTAAATGATGAGGGAATAATTGAGTGTGTAAAGAAGCAAAATGATATTGATGTAAATAGAGAGCTGAAAGTCTTAAAGGTATATGAAGACCGCAATAAACGAGAAGAGAGCTACAATGTTCTAATGGAAACAGACAGTGAAGCGTTTGAAATACTAATAGAGAAAAAGAGAATAAAAATTGAGTGGGATTATTGCAGAGTTTTCGAACATGTAAATGTACCTAGATGTTTTAACTGTTTAGGTTTCCAACATAAAGCTAGTGAATGTATATTGAAACAAGTGTGGCAAAGAAATAGCAATCAAATACAAATAAAACTTTTGAATTCAACTATATCTATCTAAATATATGCAGCATTATTTCTAACAAAAATGAACTAGAAAACCTTATTGTGACTCATAAACCTGCTTTGGTGCTATGTTCGGAAACTTGCACCATTGGTGATATTAGAGAAGCCGAGCTATCTATTGAGACCTATTACATAATTAGATGTGATTCACACAGCAGGCACACTGGAGGTGTTATTATATATGCCCATGAGTTAGTGAAATATAATGTTATTTATAATAACAGCGTAAATAATAATGTTTGGTGTATCATAATAAAACTCAAAGAATGTGATAATAAATGGCAAATAGGAGTGTTATATCACTCACCTAACACAAGTGATGCAGACTTTCTATGCTGTTTGAACGATATAAAAATGGAAAAAGTTGAAATAAGTGTTAACAGCTTTATGGTTGGAGACTTTAATATAAATGTTAATAATAATAATACATACAGTAAAAAATTAAATGATATGTTCGCAGAAATAGCTATGAGCCAAAAAATTACCTTTAACACTCGTATAACAGAAACAACCCAAACAAAAATTGATCTTCTTTACTCAAACTCTAATGATGTGATTTGTGAAAAAATGGATGAATATAAAATATCCGACCATGATACTATTGGAATAAAAATTAAAACATCAAAACAATATAAAATGAGAACAACAAAAACAATTATTTCGTGGGAGCTCTATAGTAAAGATGTTCTAATTAACCTATTAAGAGCATGTAATTTTGTGGTTATTGATGAAGCGAGCTTAGACTGCAAAATAGAAACAGTTAATGATCAAATCTTAAGCAATATGTCAAAACTAACATTTGAAAAAGTAGTGAAAATAAAACTCACGAATAAGTGGTATAACCATGAGCTTGCCCAATTAAATAGACTTTAATATAATATTTTTATTGAATCTACTGAAACAAGAAATTGGGACAGATATAATGAAGTAAAAAAGCGCTAAAAGATACTAGTCAAAAGAAAAAACACAAAGTACATGAAAAACAAAATTTTAAACAGTAAAAATAATCGTAAAGAATGTGGAGCAAACCATAAATCTTACAAAAGATCATGAACAGATAAACAAAATTCAAATAAGAGATAGTATAATAGAAGAAAAGGCCGAAATTGCAAATGAGCTCAACAACTTCTTCGTAAATAGCATAATAGAAATAAACAGAAATATAGAACACATCGACCTAAAGTTAAACATATCTGAGTGTAGAAATACATTCAAATTCATTAAAGTAACATCTGATGATATAGTCAAAATAGTGCGATTATTCAAAAACAAAAGAGGTGGTAAAAATCTACTATCAGACGGTGTCTTGAAAGACACAATTGAGTATACAGAATATTTTTATGCTAAAATTACTAACGAAAGCTTGGAAACGGCATTGTACCACAAATGTGGAAAACAGCGACAATTATACCTGTAAAAAAAGTGAAAAATACGTATAAACCAGATGAAATTCGCCCGATAAATACACTTCCTTGCGATGAGAAAATTATAGAAACAGTCATAAAAAACATGTTGGACAAATATTTAGAAGAAAACAAACTACTAATAAATGAACAATCGGGGTTTAGAAAACAGCACTCATGTGAAACAGCGCTCAATATCGTCATTGCTGATTGGAAGGAAGAGCTAAATGATAAAAAAGAAATTGTCTGCGTTTTCTTGGATTTAAAACGTGCATTCGAAACAGTGGATCGTAATATTTTGCTACAAAAAATTAAAAAAATGGGAATACAAGCGAACGAGCTAAAATGGTTTCAAAATTATCTGACTGCTAGAAAACAAAAGACTGTAATATATTTCCATACTTCAAATGAAGCTTTAGTTCCATTGGGTTTACCTCAAGGATCAGTATTAGCACCTTTATTATTTCTTATATACATAAATTATATAGTTAATGCAGTAAAGCATTGTAAAATAAAATTGTTTGCGGATGATGCTTTACTTAGTATAATTGATACGAGCATTACAGGTGCAATAACAAGAATGCAGAGCGATCTAGATAGTTTGTATAACTGGCTATGTGGAAATAGACTTAAACAAAATGTTAAAAAAACTAAATATATGATGATAAACCGAAAAAATGCAAGTGAAGCTGAACACCAGCTAAAGGTAAAAAATGAAATAATAGAAGAAGTAGAATCTATAAAGTACCTCGGGATTGTAATCGATAATACACTTAAATTTGAGGAACATATGCGATATATTGTGGGAAATACTGGTAAAAAAGTAGGCTTTATGAAAAGAATATGTAAATTTATAAATCGCGAGCATAAGATAATTGTTTATAAAACATTAATTGAGCCTCACTTTAAATATTGTCCTTCCATTTTATTTCAAATACCCGATACAAAAATAGATAGGATCCAGATGTTACAAAATAGATGCATGAGACTTATTCTAAATGAAAAGATAGATGCGTCGAGAAAAGGCATGCTCATAAAACTAAATTGGCTAAGTGTAAAGCAAATAACTTTTTACCACACTATGAAATTGATTTTCAATATAAGAAGGGGAAATGTACCTGAATATTTAACAAATAATGTTGTGTATATAAGTGAAACACATAATTTAAATACGAGAAGAAAAAATGATTTTAAGTTACCATTTTATAGAACAGAGATAGATAAACAAAATCTTTTTTATAAAGGTTTTAAATACTTTAATGGATTACCCAATGAAATAAAAATTTGCGAAGAAATGAAAGTATTTAAAAATAGGCTCTATGAACACTGTAAAACTCTAGCTATAAGATAGATTACATTGTTTACAGTAGTATTTAATGGTACAATTATACTAAAATATTTTCAAAACTAAGCTTTTTTTGCTGTAACAAATAAATATTAAGTTGTGTGTTATACCCAATGGAGTCTCGGCAACTGAAAGAGAATTTATACGAAATCAGGTAGATGAATGCCTTCGTCAGGGAATAGTTAGAGAATCGTGCTCTGATGTCGCAAGTAAAGTTGTACTTACCAAAAAGAAATGCGGTAGTTACAGACTTTGTATAGACTTTCGTAAGCTTAATTCTCTTGTACTTAAAGACCGATTTCCAGTACCAGTAGTAGATAAGGTGCTTGAAAAAATTCCAAACGGAAATTTGTGCATAATTAAGCTGTAATAGCCAGACCGTTGACGTCGTTCTTGAGAAAAGATGCAAAGTTCAAAATGGAGAATGAGAGAAGTTAGCACTTTTGCGAAGATCCAGTGCAGAACATTTTTCGGCACAACGCGAAAACACAACTGCATGTGGATGTATCCAAATATGGATTTGGGGCAACACTGCTACAGCAACACGACAATGGGTGACATCCAGTATTTTATTGGAGCAAAAAGACATCGCCTCAAGAGGAAAGATTACACAGCTACCTTTTAGAAGTAAAAGCAGCATATCTAGCTACAAAAAAGCTTCGCCATTACCTAATGGGTATCGATTTTGATCTTATAACTTACTGTGCAGCTTTTAAGCATAAAACGAAAAAGAAAGACGTTCCACGAGGGGTTGTACAATGGCTGATGTATCTTCAAGATTTTAGCTATAAAATAGAACATCATTTAAAAGCGGTCGCTGAAATTCTTAAACAACATCAGTATAAAGACAACCAATGAAGAACGAGTTAATATATAAGCAGGCGCAAGGTCAAAATTTGTTGGCGGTGCCGAAAGTAATGGAGGAAGAAATATTAAGTCGAAAGCACATAACTTCGGGCATATGGGTACGCAAAAACCTATGCACATGATAAAGCAAGATTACTACATACCAAATTTTTAAAAAAGGTGACTCAGTATAACGCTAATTGCGTAGAATGCATTACACGTAAGAGAAAGTTGGGCAAGCATTAAGATTTTTTACACTGCTTCGTCAAAGGCGATACACCTCTTTCTACGCTTCACATCGATCACTTAGGTACGCTGGATTCAACATCGAAGAACTACAAGTATTTACAAGCTATAGAAGACGCGTTTTCCAAGTATACGTGGATATACTCAACTAAATCAAAAGATGCGCAGGAGGTTGTCAAACATATGGAGAATTGGGTCTCATTATTTGGTAATCCATTACGCATTAAAAGCGACTTCCAAGTTATTTAAGAACTTTTGTTTAAAACGTAATATTAAGCACATAGAATCAACAACACCTGCTGTCGGTGAAATGGGCAAATTGAAAGGGCAAATTGAAAGGACAAATAGGTTTATCCTTTCAGTTTTGTCAGCAGAACCTTCGAAATAGTATAAGTACACACCGAATGTGCATAAAGTTTTGAATGCACACGTTCACTCTTCCACGAAGTTCAGTGCCTTCGAAGTAATGTTTGGTATACAAATGCGTAACGAAGGTGAGAGATGATTTGGTATCAGGTTTACAAGAAGAACGTAACGAAATAAGACAGGAAGCAAGGATCCAAATCCAGAATGCACAAGAAAAATATAAACAACAATTTGACAAGAAACGAAAACGATATGACGGGTATCAAGTACATGACTTAGTAGCCATCAAAGTCACACAATTTATGACGGGACAAAAGTTGAGTAGGAAGTATATTGGTCCATACGAAATAGTCAAGGTAAAGCGTAATACAAGCGCAGGTACAACGTCAAAAAGGAGGCGATTTTATGGGTCCGAATAAAACATCAACAAGTGCTGATAATATAAAGCTTTGGAGCTGAGTTGAAAACAATGATGGCGACGTCGGAGAGGAGTAATCTGGGACAGATGACGAGAAGGATGGCCGAGTGTTTTTTGGCATTCTGTTTCATGCATTTCAAGACGGAAACCCTACTCAGTGAAGGTGGAACGAAGGAAGAATAATGAGAGTCAGTAGTCAGCCGAGCGTCAACAGTAGCAGCGTTTTTACCAGAAGTTTCGGTCTTTTGCACTTCCAATTAAATAATCTATTATCTTAAAGTTTATTCACTTACATTTTACTATATATTAACTTTAATAGTTAAACTTAGCAACTACAAATCAAACTCTTTGATTTACACATATATCCGGATATCTATACATACATTTAGGAGTAAAATTATAAATAAAATAGAATAATAAATAACTAAAATGTAATACTAAAAAATAATACAAATAATAAAATTTAATACGATGACATAAAGTAAACGGGCCCTTATAACAAACAAAACTAATATCAAAAGATTAAATCAATAAATCGACAAAACAACATGCAAAATATTAGTTTTGGGTTTAAATTAAAATTCTGTTCAGATTAGGTTTATTTAAATTTCGTCTGTTTTCCGTTGTTTTAAATTTAATTGTCTTTTTTATTGCCATTCGTTTTATTTAAGTTTTAAAATGTTTTTTTTTTTTTGATTTCGGTTACTTTCGCGTTTTGAGTTTTATATTGAATTTAAGTATTTCAGTAGTTTTTCTTGAATTTTACTTTTGAATTTAAATGGTCTGTGCGTGGCATCCGGTTTTGAGCCGGATGTTGTTTTATAGTTGTTTCCAAGGCGTGATAGGTTTCTGATTATGACGCAGGACAGCAATGTTGGCAAGAATCTACCCAAACCATGCCGACCGTCTTCATTGCTGCTCCACCTAAAATGCGTTGACCATAACAATATCCAGATGGAAGTTGAGCCAGAGTAAATCGAGTCTCTCTTGGGAGGAACCATTTCTGGGTGCTCTCTAACATCTTGCTGCAGGGAAACTCAGGGGCATAAGAAGATATGCTGTAGTAGTTCTGATTGGGTGTTTTGGCAGACTTGTTTTAGCGATGCTTAACCTTGCCTAGTTGTCACCCTATTCAAACAGCAATGTCATAAATACCTTCCGATGGCAGTATCAGGAGCCTTGTGGTTTCAAGAGGATTGGACCAGAGAGAAATTTGTTAGCACAGTCTGCTTCATCGATCAGGTTAACAGCATTCCCACGATTACCAGATGCAACTGCCCGCCACAATTACTCCTGACTGCAGCTCATCAGTGCTAATCTCTTCGAAATGTTACAGACATGAGCAATGCCGAGCGTCAGTCCCCCTTTCTCCGACCCCAACGTCCCCTCCTTATTGCAGCATGCGCCATCTTCTTGTGCTCTTCACAACGTGCACTGAGGACGAAGATTATATACGCCTGCGGCATCGGTGAAATCCAACAATTGCCTTGGCCTATGCCCCAGCGGCCGCCGTGGTGTGGCGGTAGTGTTGTCGGCCTACCACACCGAAGGTCCAAGGTACGAGCCCTGGTACAGGTAACATCAAAAGTGGTTTGAAAAAGTTTTTTCAAATCGGGGTCGTTCCTCGGTAGTAGTTTGGCAAAATCTCCGAGTGTATTTCTGACATGGAAGGCTTCTCAGCAAAAAATCATCTTCTTTGTAGATGACGTTCGGAGTTGGCAAAAAACTGTAGGTCCCACCAATTTGTAGGGAAAGTTAAAATCCGCAATCTACAAATTGGAAGAGAAGCTTGGCGCAAAAATCTCTTAGAAGGCTTATGATGATATACCTGTTCTATATCGCGCCATAGATTTATTTATTTATTTTATGTCACTTTATTATGTACTCTGTACTCGCAAACAGAAACCTTCCGACGGATACGTTCATACCACCCTGTTGCAATACGCGCAGACTTATACGCCAAACAATCTGGCCACACCCTCCAACTTTTATGGTACACAACCTTGTCTACTTTTCATAACTTTAGCAAAGTGGGACCTCTTTACAGAATATACAGGCAGCTCGTTTGCTGTCTCATCTACACCGACAGACGTGCGCCAAGTTCAACGAGAATTTCGCGAGGCTATCGATTCGCCCTCAGGTAGCCTTATTCCTGCTGAAAGAATATTCGAAATTCTTCTGGATTTCCCCACGGAAGAAGTGGCAAAGGAATGTGCCCAAGTGCGACTCATCAATCCGGCAGATCGTCGTATAAATGATCCCAATACGGAAATCCGGCAGCCGGTCAGACTGATTAATTGAAAACAACATCTTGAGATGTGCAACCTCTCGGGCGGTATCGGCAAACTTTGTTCTACAGTCAATGCAATATAAAATCCGACCCAGCACAACTACAAGGTCTTCAATGACGCTATGAGGAAGGCCAAGCAACCAAAATCAATTGGGCCGGACTGTATTGTCATAAAGATGTTGAAATACCACGAGGGACATAGTTATTTAATTTATTTATTTAGTTAATTAAGCTATTTAACCTTCCGCTTAACAACTTCGTCATTCCTGAGGTATGGAAACCGGCGAGTGATCCCCCTTTTAAAATCTGGGAAGTCGGCGAATATGGAAGAATCATATCGGCCTATATCTCCCCTTTCGCCGGTTGAGATGTTATTAGAGACCTTACTACTTCCGTACTATACTGCAAGTATGTACTTCTCCAACAACCAACACACTTCAAACCACAGGGAGGTTATTGTGGCACTTGACCTAAGAAAAGTGTATGATACCGTCAATCGTGCCATACTCCTACAATATCGAAAGTAGTCACCGCTCCCTGCGGGCCGAAGGTGGATGGCTAACTACTTAAATGGTCGGCAATCGTTGGTTGTATTCACAGATATTAAACCTATCCAAGAAAAATTAGACAGGCCACAAGGTGGTGACCTATACCCCGATTTGTTTAATTTGTTCTCATCTTGGCTTTCCTTTCATACGAGGGAGTCTCTCTAGTGACCTACTATCACGACTGTGCTGTTATGTCTTCTGGTAAGGTCTTCTACATTGACGAGCTCTCTACAAGAATCAATAAATAGCTCGACGACCAAGCGAAATCTGACCCTATATCCGACTAAATCGACGGTGACTCTCCTTCCGACGTGGAATGGAAACACCGCTCTCAGAATACGCGGAACTACTAAACATAATTTTTACACAACTGCCGTTCACCTAGGCATCCTAACAGGCACCTGTAGGACGAACATTCGCCGCCCAGGGACATAAGGAAGCAGCTTCGTGAGCACTATGATGGGAACCGGCAACACGTTACTCAGTCGTTTGATCCACCGAACTGCAAGCAGGCTCTAAATGGTTTCCACACCGAGTCAGTAGATTTTTCTGCTGCAACAGGTGGCGCTCGATCAAGGCATTTACCGGGCGGGAGTTGACAAATACCTTTGGATCAAACGGCGATATTAGGTGTTGCCGGTTTGGTCATAGATGTGCTCTTTGCAATTTAAAAAGAACTGTATGTTTAGCATTCTGTTATGGTCTTTAACATCGAGAATTTGCCTCACTGTGTGGATGGTGTTTCGGTGTGTATCCAATAGCCCCCTACGATCATATTGGTGACGCGGGGTGTTAATCGAGCCAGCCGGCTGAACTTTGCCAGCATTCTTTATCTTTTCCTCGGTAAAAGTAAGCATGTTAACAAACTTCACCCCTAAGGATTTTTGGGTTAGGGGTAGGCGGAAGTTTGATGCCATCGACGTAGATATCAAATTCCATGCTCTCTCGCTCTGTCTTTGCCTTAAATAAAGTGGCCGAGGATATAGTAGACAACAATGCCAACTTCGGCGTTTAGAAAAACCCGGATACGATTGGGATGTAGCTATTAATTTTGGAGCACAGCTCCAAGAATTTTCATAGTTAATAAAATATTAAGTCAATTCACCGCAAGATCTCCTGAAAAAGCTAAACGAAACTATAGCCCCATTTCATTTTTGGTCGCCTTGCCGCGATGAAGGGTTTTAAGTATTGCATTCATATTTGCTACAGTCCCGGAAAGTGTGAGTACATCGGGTACGAACCACTCTCGGATCCAGGAAATGTGAGGATAGTCGCACCAACATCACCGTAAGCTAGGGTGTTAAGGTACTCGTGACCGCGGATGGTCCCCTCCGAATCCCGGGCAAAATCGAAGGTGGTACAGGACAAAATGGGAACAAACGGACGGGTGAGTGATAGGAAAAACACCTCGGATTAGGAGTTTCTTTGCTCCAGTTAGAAAATGGTAACAGAATGTGGCGGGTAAAGTACTATGTCGTACATATGTACAACACCTGTCATATACTACACAACAAACTGAAATTTGAAATATTCACCCAGTTGGTTACTTTTCGTTCTATTTAAAGTTTTTTTGCGTTGTTGAAACCAATTCGCATTGCCTAATCGCCACGTTCCTTAATAAGCATTGCTATCAAGCTCTACTAAGGGAAGTCCTAGGAAACTTACAGTTTCAATAGCGTTGGACCAAAGTGAAATTAGATTTGTTTATCAGTCAGCTAAAGGGTGGCTCATTGCCAGACTAGATTTATTAGGACTGTCCTCAGTTTTGTTGTAAAACTGCCAAGCTATTGAAGCAAACAAATTTAGTTAAAACAGTTTTGCAGGAAATTAAATAAAAATGTTTGATACCTGATCCATTAGTGTCTTAAAAGTAGCTGGCGCGTTACATAGTCCTGAGGGTAATTGCCGTAAATTGCCACAGCCCTTCTCCAACGCTGAAGGCGATCTTTTCTTTATCTTCATCTTTTACCTCCACTTGCCAGTCCAATGTGCAAAACCATTTAGTGTCAGATAGCGAGTCCAGGGTATCGTCGGTTCTTGGTCCTCTTCGTTACTTCGTTCAATTTCCGGTAATACACACAGAAACAAATTTTTCCGTTCTTATTTTTACTAGTACTACCGGTGAGCTCCTGATAGTTCGACCACGTCGCTCTCATATATTTCTTGTATAAGTTCCCTTGGCAATGGGTAACTGCCCTCCTTCGTTTTTCCGTTCTTCTTTTTTACTAGTACTACCCGTAAGCTCCATGGACTATGTTATGGTTTGATCACGCTGCTGTCACTCATTTCCTGTATAATTTTCCTTACCACTTGGCGTTTGGCCAAAGGAATACTACGAGGAGCTTGCATCACCAGTACAAAATTGATGCTTCACACATGGCTTCAAACAATCCTTGTAAATATGCTCGAGTAATTAAGTATAAGTTCTTTTGGTTGATGTCATCTGAAATATCAATCTTGCTGGTAGAAACACTTTCCTGGAGCTGTTCACAATTAGTAACGACCTCGACTTCTCGGCATTGTCCCAATTAAGCTCCTTTAGAGAGTTTAATTCCATTAACAGCCGGTTCTATCGTATCGGAGTGACTCGGGTTAGGGCTGTTATTACGATGTAACTGTCGCCATTACATTTGGTGACGACGTCACCCAGGACCCCAGCCGATGCGCGAGCTCTTTCTGCCGACAGTTTATAATGCATCCACTTGCTGATAGGGCCAAGAGACGAGCCATCCGTCGGGCTCACAAACATAACACAGTGCGCATTGCCATCTCAGTCGCCGAGGTCAAGGAATCGATAATGAAGGGCATGCTCTAAAGTTTAATCGGACCCGACGGTATTGCCATGCAGATGTTAAAACACCTAGACCACAAGGGTGGACCGCTAACTACCTCAACGGTCGGCAGGCTTCAGTAAAATTTAGGAACAAGAAATCTAGACCACGAAGAATCAAACAAGGGGTGCCGCAGGGTGGTGTTCTATCACCCCTTTTGTTTAATTTCTATATTTTGAGGCTTCCTCCTCCACAAGACGGAGTATCGATTGTCTCCTACGCAGATGATTGCACGATCCTGGCGACGGGCCCCTCCGTCGATGAGGTGTGCTCAAGAATAAACTATTACCTCCCATCCTTGTCCGGTTTCTTCGCTGGACGAAATCTGACATTATCAGTGAACAAATCCTCGGCCACCTTATTTACGACGTGGACAAGAGTTAAATGTCCACGTAGATGGAGTATCTCTACCTACTGTCAACCACCCTAAAATCCTGGGCGTGACGTTCTACAACAGCCTCACCTTCGCTGGTCATGCCACCGCAATAGCATCTAAGCTACAGAGCCGCAACAAGATCCTCAAGTCGCTGGCCGGCAGAACTTGGGAAAAAGATAAACGTTACTAGCCACATAAAAGGCTACTGGCCGACCGGTTATAGATTACGAGGCCAATGTACGCGAGCATGCGGAACCGTTGAGCAGACAGTTTTGACTGAACTGCCATGAATTTTCATCCAAACCGTCATCTATTGGATGAAGCTCCACCCCCTAGAGACATCAGGAAACATCTCCGTAAGCTCTATAATGAGATCCGGCACACCATTACCTTGCCATTTAATCTGCTTAAACATAGGCGGGCTCTAAACAACCTCCATACCGAGTCGGTAGACAGATCCGTCAGATCTTGGCCTGTGAACCCCGAAATTGGCATCAAACCACCTGAAATAGCTGATGAGGAGCGTATTCTTCCGAGGGAGACTAGAGGCATCCTAGCATAATTTCCTTCTGGATATTGTAATAGGTTAAACTTTTACTTATCCTGAATGAATCCCACCATACCAATGCGTGCCCTGCATGTGGTATGTCCCCTCATGATACCAAACATCTCTTTTTTTGTTCAATGGAACCTACTCTTCTAACACCAATATCACTATGGTCCAACCCTGTTGAAACTGCGCGTTCCCTTGGACTCCCGTTAGAAGAGTTTGCTGATGATGATTTTCAGAGTGATCGTGCCCATTAGGCAGGGTTAAGCACTGTTAATAACAACAACAACAACAACATAGCTCATAATCTTGTTCTGCATGTCGATCCTTATACTTTGGCCCATCAGGAAGTTCACACCAACTACGAATTAGGGGTTTGGAATATGCCCGAAGTAGGCATACCTGCCGTAAAAGGGTGACTAAAATGCACAAAGGTAATGATGTACAACTCGATGGTTGATCTACGAATATGATGCCTCTCACCTCTCAGTACCCATCTTCTCATAATCTGGAGGGTTCCAAAGGTCACACCAAATCGCTCCCACGGCAGTCGCGCATGTACAGCAAGGAAGTACCGTCTGCCACTATAAATGGACTTGTACCCAATAGCGATTTCACATGTTATTTCTGTCTACTTTGTGTCAATACAGTCAATAACAAATTTGTGTCTACGCTTCCCACTGGATTTGTAAACTTCTTCTCTTCCATTTTTTTCGATGTTTTATCCACAAGATGGAAAACATTATCGTCAACGTTAATTCCTGCAGCTTCCATAACCTCCCGTAATCTTGGCTAAAACTCTGATTTATTACCTGTTGAGTTTAATCCATGTTGTTCCAACTCATTTTTGAGTTGCCGAATGTTTAATTTATTCAACTTTGCCATGTTCCTTGTATTTATTTAACAAAACCTCTCTGACACCAATTGTGACGAATTCGATGATTCCTCGATTATTACTCCTGGGTTCGATCACTATAAAGCCATATAAACACACGCACAATTTATGTAAAATAGCTAGTTTTATTTACTAGTATAAACGCAATACAAATTTAAGAGTTTCGGAACTTCACAGCAGTTCATTATTCAACGCTTGAAAATAAACTGATCAACCTGCCTTGATTGGTCACCACCTTATATAGTCCGACAGGGTGCTACCCTACGCACCCAGAAGTTTCTTGGTTGCTCGCTCTTCGTGTTCTCGAAGGGTCGGTGTTATTTATTGCCATCGCCTCTTTGCCTTTTATTCGCAAACACTCACACCATCTCTCTTCTTCTTGCTTGGTACATGCTTGCATGCATAAGCATAGCCATCGTTATCTCTGTTGTGTTTAACTAGTGGTGGGAGTGTTATTGAGTTAGGGATGGTACATGCTTGAGAATAATCGCCACAATATATTGTGACGAATTCGATGATTCCTTGATTATCAATCCTGGGTTCGATCACTATAAAGTCAAATAAACACACGCACAGATATTGTAACTAGTAGCTAGTTTTATTTACTAGTAATAAACGCAAAACAATTTTAAGAGTTGGGTAACTTTACAGTAGTTCACTATTGAACGCTTGAAAATAAACTGCCTTGCTTGGTTACTGCCTTATATAGTCCGACAGGGTGCTCGCCTACGCACCGAGAACTTTCTTGGTTATTCGCTTCTCGTGTTCTGGAAGGGTCGGTGTTATTTATCGGCATCTCCTCTTTGCATCGTATTCGCAAACACTCGCGCCATCTCTCTTCCTCTTATCTCAGTTGTGTTTAACTAGTGGTGGGAGTGTTATTGAATTAGGGATGTTACATGTTTGAGAATAATCGCCACAATATAAATTCTTTCATAGTCTGCATTCGGCACTAAGAAAGCACTAAGTTTCATGCAAATACAAATATCCGTGTCGCGAAATATAGGTGTAAATGTGTGTGTGAAAGTTCTAGCCAAGGACATACTAGCGATATTGTGAGCCGAGTCATACCATACCTCATGTGGATTAGTTTATTTGCAGTTCAAGTGCAAGTGTGTAAATGCTTACAAATAAAGTAAAGTGCCCGCGCTGGTACAACTAGTGGGCCAAGTGCAAATTTTAAATTGCCAGAAATCCCGCCATATTTGAGGTAAGTAACATACCCCCTATTGAAACACCTTATATAACCCAGACGTACATGTGTATCTAGGGAAATATCTATAAACCTACTCACATACATGCCAAGGTGGATCAAATAGCTAGCTTTTAAACAAGATAGGTGCGCAAATGGAATGATGCCCAATGTTGTATACATATATGCCTATGCTTAAGTAGATATGATTACCTTTGTCTACGCGGGCATAGCTACAAGGTGGCGCAAAAGTAAGCTTCCGATGTTCAGCATATCGGTTGTGGTGCAGTGTGTGCTGTTGTACCGTCTTGTTGGAACCACATGTTTTCCAATCCCAATTCATCAAGTTCCGGCAAAAAGAACTCGTTGATCATTGCTCTGTAGCGCTCACCATTCACAGTAACCGTTTGGCCCCGACCGATTATTGGTCAAATAAATAGTCAGCAATATTCCGCGTTCTGGAGCAGTGCAGCGTAACATTGTTTATTAACGTGTATTTCGCATGTGTTTACTACACAAATGTCAAAACAGAACTGACTTTAGGGGCCAATCGCAAAATTTATAGCATTTTCTGATAGAAGGATTACTTTTGCGCAGTAACCGTTTTTCACCGACCGATTATTGGTCAAATAAATAGTCAGCAATATTCCGCGTTCTGGAGCAGTGTAGCATAACATTGTTTATTAACGTGTATTTCGCATGTGTTTACTACACAAATGTCAAAACAGAACTGACTTTAGGGGCCAATCGCAAAATTTATAGCATTTTCTGATAGGAGGATTACTTTTGCGCCACCCTGTATATATAGATATAACTATACACATGGATGTGAACATATGTACATATATATTTCGCTATGAAGATCCACGCAAATCCTTATATAATTTTTAAGATTACCGATAATATTAATAAGCCCGTGGATAGGTATGCAAATTTATTCACCGTAACTTAATTAGTTTTTTGTTTTGCTTGCTTGCTAGGTCCTTGCCCGCGGGAGGGGATATCGTATAGCATTTTCAGGTGAAATGAAACCTTTTTCTAGTCAATTGAAACTTTTGCAAAATAAACTTTGTTCAACCGAAGTGAAACTATTTTCAAATGAAATGAAACTTTTTTCAAATGAAAAAAAAACTTTTTTTAAGTCAAATGAAACCATTTTTAGATCATTATATATCGCCCTTTCTAGTGTTTAGGAAGTCAATTAAAAGTAATTGCCACTATATTTATTACATGGTTTAATAATTTTATTTTTATTTTTTATACTTATAAGTATATATTTATATTTGAGTCGTATAATATCAAAATCGCTTAAGTCCACGGATGAGGTTTTTACAGGTTTTTGATACATTTTTAATTAAAATTACTGTGTTAACTAATATTACTCTTATTATTCACGCGTGAAAAATATTGCAAGTTTCCAGAAACCATTTAAAATCACAGTCAAAAATTTTGGAATAAAATATGTATGTGATTATCGTTTCCCATCATTTCAGCTCTTTTTACGGCTTGAATATGTTTTTTCATATTGCAATCTTCTTGGCAACATTCATCCGTAATTTCAAATCCTTTAATTTCATGAAAAACTACAGGGTGGCTAATAAAAGCCGCTACAAAAAAAAAATTAAATAACTTTTTTTCTATTTAATGAATCTGGTAAATTTTTTTTTTATTTTGCAGATTGACTTTTACATTTAACAAAAATGGATAACTGGGACACTGAAACAAGAATTTGGATTGTCCGCCGCTATCACGCACTGGAGTCCGTAGTTTCGGTTCAAAGAGAGTATAGGCGCACGTTTGGCGGCAATCCTCCGAGCAGATGGACCATAATAAGACTTGTAAACAATTTTGCCGAGCATGGGACAGTCAACAGAAGACCTTACCATCGAAACCCTTCAGTTCGAACGGAGGAAACAATCGCTGCTATAGCTGCTGCCATACAAAACAATCCACGTGTTTCGACAAGAAGCTTATCTGCTCAAATGGGTGTAAGCAGACAGTCATTACAGTCAATTATGCACAAAGATTTGGACTTATTCCCATATAAAATTCAAATGGCCAACAAACTGAACGCTGCAGACTTGCCGATTCGCTTGGAATTTTGCCAGAAGATGCTTCAAATGGTGGAAGAGGATGGAAACATATTGAACTGTCTTTTCATGTCTGACGAGGCCCATTTCGATTTAAACGGCAACATAAACAAACAAAATTGTCGAATATGGAGTGCTTCCAACCCACAGATACTCCATGAGACGGAATTGCATCCACTTCGTGTCACAGTGTGGTGTGCAGTTTCATCACGCTGCATTGTCGGGCCCTACTTCTTCGAAGAAAACGGTCACACCGTTACGGTTACTGGAGACCGTTACTTGAGCATGTTGAGAGAGTTTTTCTATCCAGAATTACGCCGAATGAGAATTTCTTTCAACTCTGTGTGGTTTCAGCAAGATGGTGCAGCTCCTCATATAGCCCAACCTGTTATGACAGAATTGCGACGAAAATTTCCCAATAAGCTGATATCCAGAAACTCCACATTCCGTTGGCCACCCAGGTCGCCTGACCTTACTGCACCTGACTTTTTCTTGTGGGGTTATTGCAAACAGGAAGTTTTTAAAAGCAAAACCAACAAATTTGAATGAACCAAGGCAATCCATTCGAGAAACAATTGCCGCTATTCCTGTCTCAACTCTCCAAGCAGTAATGAACAACTTTTTGGTAAGATGCCGCACATGCATCGACGAGCAGGGGGGCATTTAAATTCCATTATTTTTAAAACTAATTAAGCTATATTTAATCAAATTTAATGAGCTTTAACATGAATAAAAGAAAAATGAATTCCATACACTGAAAAAAAAATTATTTGAGTTTCTTAATGTAGCAAAATTCATCAGCCACCCTGTACATAAAAATTTAGCAATATGATGTAAGACACCCACGTTTTATTTTATCAAAAAAGTGATTTAAAATGAAGCTTGTCTCGTTTCAAGACTTACTCACTGCAGTGACAAAGAAACGACCAACTAAGGGACGCAGAGAGATATATCGACGTCACATACCAGCACGTAGGCCACTAACTGCGTGGATAATCACTCCGCCACAGCATCAACATAATCGGCGCGCCGCTTGCACTAGTATTTGAATGGGAAGTAGATAGAGAGGAGACAGAAGCCATTAATTTTTATTTATACTGATTTTGGTGCCACAGTGGTCTTTTTTTGTGCATTTACTGTGGATTAATTTTACTTTTCATTAATAATGCCACTACACGCATATACGAGGTGTGTTCAAAAAGTATCGCGAATTTTGTGTTTTTTCAAAAATTATTTATTTATTCATGAATATCTATTTTGTCCCCTTCAAAGTAATTCCCATGAGATATTATACACTTGTGCCAACGGTTTTTCCAATCTTCGAAGCACTTCAGAAAATCATTTTTTTGTATCTTGTTCAGCTCCTTCTTCGATGCCGTCTTTATCTCGTCAAGAGAACCGTAACGTCGTCCTTTCATGGGCCTCTTCAGTTTAGGGAACAAGAAAAAGTCACAGGGGGCCAGATCTGGGGAATACGGTGGCTGCGGCATCATTACTGTGTTGTTTTTGGCCAAAAAGTCGCGCACAAGCAACGATGCGTGAGCAGGGGCGTTATCGTGGTGCAAAAGCCAATTTTTGTTCTTCCACAAATCCGGGCATTTCTGGCGGATTGCTTCGCGCAAATTGCGCATAACTTGCTGGTGATATTCCTTATTGACCGTTCTTCCCTGTGGCAAGAACTCATGATGCACCACGCCCCTGCAATCGAAGAAAACTGTCAGCAAAACTTTCACATTCGACCGAACTTGGCGCGCTTTTTTCGGTCTTGGTTCGTCCGGCAGCTTCCATTGATATGATTGAGCTTTGGTTTCCACGTCATAACCATAAACCCACGATTCGCCACCAGTTATGACCCTCTGGAGCAAATTTGGGTCGTCGCGGACAGAGTTTAACATCTCATTAGCAATGTTCATGCGATGCTGTTTTTGGTCACAATTGAGCAATTTTGGTAAAAAAATAGGTAAAAATCGAAGACGATCCAAAACACGTGCAAGCAAAGCAGCTGTCAACAATTAACTGAACATTCAAAATGGCCGAGCTTGTCGGCATAAGTGAGAGACATGAGTACCAACATAACGCCACGAAAAATTCGAAATTCGAATATGCGTAACCAGCGAAAATTCAAAATTCGCGATACTTTTTGAACACACTCGTACGAGTAGCTTATGCTTAAGCTCAGTTCAAAATTCTATTAAGCTGTGAGTTCTTTGCAAGTGAGAAGTAATACTTGTTTTTTTTTGCCTTTTTGTTTACCTTTTCTACTCCGATTCAATTAAGAGCGAGTAGGAAGACCACATTCCTTGGTTACTGTTGGAAGACCACATTCCTTGGTTACTGTTGTTTCAGTCACTTTTTTATTCATTAGTTCTGTTGGTTGCTAATTATTTGCGAGATAAGCTCCATAAAGCATTGGATGGTCTAAAGAGCATAGTACCTCGGCGGGGGGTACTCATGCTCAAATATCACCTTATTTTATTTACAATCTTTTTTTTGGCCAAAAAACTTCTTCTTAGGCCCTCTCTTTCTTCGCAATTGGTACCAGCTGCTGAGAAAATAAGGTAAGTGATAAACTTCTTGACATTGCATTTTTGACTTTAGTATTAATTTTATTTATTGGTTAAACACATATATATATATATACAGGGTGGCGCAAAAGTAATCCTCCTATCAGAAAATGCTATAAATTTTGCGATTGGCCCCTAAAGTCAGTTCTGTTTTGACATTTGTGTAGTAAACACATGCGAAATACACGTTAATAAACAATGTTACGCTACACTGCTCCAGAACGCGGAATATTGCTGACTATTTATTTGACCAATAATCGGTCGGGGCCAAGCGGTTACTGTGAATGGTGAGCGCTACAGAGCAATGATCAACGAGTTCTTTTTGCCGCAACTTGATGAATTGGGATTGGAAAACATGTGGTTCCAACAAGACGGTGCAACAGCACACACTGCACGTGCCACAACCGATATGCTGAACATCGGAAGCTTACTTTTGCGCCACCTTGTATGTATATATCTATACACGCTTGCTAAGCCTCTCGGTATGGGCTTGGAAATTAGATATTTTTTTTCTCTGTTTTGTTTTGGTTGCCAGAAAGGTGCTCTGAGCAGAGCAACAATTACATAGGAGTGCGGTTTGGCCTAGGCGATACGTAGATGCATACCTACGTACATATAAACATACATATACATAATTAACTATATCTTTTGTAAGCTAGGATGGCTTGGTGTAAGAAAGCTATTTAGGAGGAGGGGCTGTTTCACCAAACTCAACGCACTTGCGGCTTTGATGCCGTAAACATCAATCGACGGACAATTGAAGACAAGGTGAGTGCGACTTTTGTAACTCACGGTTTCCTCGCGGCTTGCAGGAAAAAGGGGTGGACGGCTCCACTAGACGGGACAGGACTCCTTTGGTTTCCTTACAATTTTTATTCTCTCCTACTTTAGTGTACTCCAGGCATGACCTTGTTTTTTTTTTGTTGTGTGATAGGGAGCGAGGCGGCATTCATAAACATTTATTTATTTTAGGTTAAGGCAAATGATATTCTTTAGACAGAAATTAAATAAATTTCAATTTTTTTATTTCGCCTTTCTGGACTACTATATACTGTATACTCACATGCATTAGTGTAGTCTTCGCTATCTCTGTTGTGTTAACTAGTGGTGGGAGTGTTATTGAGTTAGGGATGGTTCATACTTTAGAATATGACATCGGTATGATCAAATAAAATTTTAATCGAAATCCATTCACATAATAGCATATTTTTCACATAAATAGGAATTTCCACTTTTTAAAATGATCACTTTAAAGAACTGATGTTCATGCAAGTGAAAATCGTCACCGGCTCCTCTGTGCCTTTGCCCTCACTGTCAAAAATACATCTTTTTCTTTGGCAAATTTTTGTGTGGCGCTTCCTCGTAATTTACTCCTATATTTTAATTTTTGTTTTCTACTTTTGCTTCTTCCCGCCCCCCCTATATTCCGTAGCTTATTTATCCTCCTCTAATTATCAAATTCTTTATTCCTGCTTCCCTTCTACCCTCTTTTCTTCCGCGGGTACCGATATGTACATAGTTTCGAAGATATATCGGTTTAACCTTTTTTGGTCTTGGTAGCGCTTACCTTTTTCAAGGTTTTTTTTAAAATATGTAACACATATATATATATAAAATGTCTTTAGCTTGAACCAAATAAATTCCTAGCTTTCCCGAATTGCAGCTTTACATAACCTTGGCCTTTTCCAACAACCTATGTACAGCCGGTGTCGTGCCCAACGAAGTTCTAAACCTGTCGTGAAAGTTTAGAATATAGAACACTTATCTATACATGAAATGTCATTAACTTGAACCAAATTAATTCCTAACTATGCCGAATTGCTACTTTAAATAAATGGGGGCTTTTCCAAAAACTATATATGACCGGTGTCGTCCCCACCGAACTCCTAAACCCACTGTGAAAGTTTCATTGAGATCAAAAATAAACTGTGTACATGAATGAAGGACAAACAACACACAAAAATGTGTGGGCGTGGCATCGCCCACTTTTCCAAATTATGTAAATCTTGAATCAAGGACACATATACGTAAATATCATTAGCTTAGACCAAATACGTTCAGAGTTATGATGAATTTTATATAGCCCGGGGGCGTGGTACCGCCCCCTTCCACAAAACTATATATTGCCTATGTCCTACCCACCGAACTTCTAAACCTTAATGAAGCACAAACAAAGCACAAAAAATATGAACGTGACATCACCCACTTTTCGAAAATTATGTAACTGTTGACTAAAGGGCACATTTACCCAAATTTCATTAATTTAGACCAAATACATTTAGAATTATGACGAATTTAAATTTTATATAGCCTGGGGGCGTGGCACCGCTCACTTTTCCGAAACTGTATATAGCTTATGTCGTACCAACCGAACTTCTAAGCCTATCCTGAAAGTTTCATAGAGATCGACTCCAAACATTGGGCATTAGTGAAACAAAAACCGCCCAATTTTCCAAAATTACGTGAATGTTGCCCAAGTGACACATCTATGCAAATATCATTAATTTAGACCAAATAAGTCCAGCGCTATGCCGAATTGTAATTTTATATGGCCTGGGGGCGTGGCACCGCCCACTTTTCCAAAACTATATGCTTTAACCAGTGATCCAAATATCTGTGAAAATTTCATAAAAATCGGTTGAGTTCTTTGGACGCTTATAAAGGACACGCAGACACACATTCGTTTTTATTTATAAGAAACCTGAGAGTTAAAAATATTTTCAGCCAAATTTTTTTTTCAATAGTTTGGCTGTTTTAAAGCAAAAATAATGTCAGTCCTCCAAATTCTAGATCAGCAATGATAGACCTCTAGAAATTAAAACTAAGATCTGTAGCTTTTACCGTATTTTTCCCCTAGTTTTTTTATTTAGCCCAGTCCACTGAACATGTTTCCTAATCAGGATTGACGTGTTAAAAATATTGACTGGCGAGTGATGAAAAAATATCAAATAAATTTAGTTTTTTATTCAAAATGAAATTTTATTTGTTATTCAATTATTGAATAAAGAATAAAATTTCAATTATTATTCAAGCTTTCGAAAATAAACAAGTAAGGAAGTCTAAGTTCGGGTGGAACCGAACATTATATACCTGGTAGTGATATATTATGGCATACCAATTTACGCAGTTCTTTTTTAATACTTTGCAGTTCGTATTATAAAGCCAGCTGATTGTTTTCAATACAAACACTTATGTTATGAATTTTGAGGGGTAAACTTATTTAAAAACAAGTAAGGAAGTCTAAGTTCGGGTGGAACCGAACATTATATACCTAGTAGTGATCTATTATGTCATCCCAATTTACGCAGGTCTATTTTAATACTTTCAGTTCGTATTTGCGTTAAAATAGACAGACGGACAGACAGATAGACGTATCGAGAGACGGACATGCCTACATCGACTCAGCTCATCCTCCTGACCACTTCAGTCTACGTACAAACCTTTCATGGTCATGAAAGGTATGAAAATCAAAAAAGATATACAACTTCGCTTTTGCAGTGGGATATTAACTACTTGCCCGGATATTTTACTTTTCATCCTGAACGTTTTGATATACATTAATAAATATATATCTCGAGTCGTTTATGCCGAATGAAGTAATATACCTTGTGTGCGTAACAAAAATAGATATAAAAAAGGGTGTCTTTCATAAGCGCCAAAGAACTCAACCGATCTTTATCAAATTTTCACAATATATACTTGGGCTCACTGGGTACAGCATAGACAATATATAGTTTTGGAAAAGTAAGCGGAGCCACGCCCCCAGGCTATATAAAGTTTCAATTCCGAACTTTTTTGGTCTAAATTAATGAAATTTTGATATATGTGTCACTTAGTCAATATCTACATGATTTTTCAAAAGTGGACGGTGCCACGCCCACATATTTTGTGTTTGGTTTTGCTCTTGAACTTTCACGATAGGTTTAGGAGTTCGCTGGGCACGACACAGACTGTATATAACTTATGGAAAAGCCCCCAGGTTATATAAAGCTGCAGTTCGGTATAGGTAGGAGTTTATTTGGTTCAAGTTAATGACATTTTATATATAGATGTGTTCTATGTATCAAAACGTCAAAACAACGTCTACCGGGTTTGCTAGTATATTATAAAATGGCGAAAGCAAACAACGAATTTCAGCATTCTTTTGTAAAACTGAGAGACTAGTTTGCGTGCTGATCATTTTAGTGAACTTTTCACTTCTTGTTCTCATACTTACATAGATTTAATGTTTATGAAAGGTATGAAAATCAAAAAAGATATATAACTTCGCTATTGCAGTGGGCTATTAATACGTGCCCGAATATTTTGCTTTTGTGTTTTCCGATTTGGCTAATTTTTGGCAGGAGTATAATACATACTACGAGAAGCAGCTGACCAATTTTTATTGAAATATCAATATTGAATTATAAGCGATTGCCTTTGAAAATAGCAGAAATTTTATGCTGAAAAGTGGGCGACGCCACGCCTACTTCTTCGAAATTGTAAACATTTTTTTGCGGCCGAGTTTTTCTTGAAAAGCTTATTGTGTGTGCAAAATCTAATTGATATAACTTGCTTAGTTGTAGAAATATCGCTCTTTAAATTTTACAAAAAAAATTTTCAGAACTATGTTAAAAAACTGGGAGTGGACATTAACCGATTTCGCCTAATTTTACAGAAAACAGTTACCTTTATATATAGAACATTAGCACCAATTTTCGTTTCCACAAATCAATTTTTGGCGGAGTTATGGCATAAAAAGTTTTGTGGTATAGTCCACTATAAAAGGGGCGAGGCCACGCCCATTTTCCAAAATTTTAAGTTTTTGGATTTTTTTGTTTACGGAAACTTTAAAAGTGAAATATAAATGATGTAAAGCTATTTTACGCAAAGTTATTGCCTATTTAATATATCTACGATCGTCTTTAATATCTTTTATATAAAAGTGGGCGTATACCCGATCCCGCCGATTTTTTCCTGGACCATTCCTTGCATACCTGGAACCCTGCGTGCTGAATTTCGTTTCGATATCTTAAACGGTTTTTGATTTATGATTGATTTATTTTAGGGCTCAATCTCAATGTAGTCACGAAATTTTATGCTTATAGGTGTATTATGTACTGAGTATTAACTCTTTTTGTGTTTTCGAAAATATTCTATATATAAAAAGTGGGCGTGGCGCTCTGAGATGAGTGCCAAGGAACCCGCATACCATTAAGATATCTAAAAATTTACTCAAGTTATCGTGCTCACAGACGGACGGACATGGCTTGATCAATTTCTCTTTTCGTCCTGTACATTTTGATATGAAGAGGTCTATTATCTATCTCGATCCGTTTATACCGTTACGTACTGCCGTTAGGCGACTAAAGTTAATATACCTTGTGTGCTAATAAAACCTCCTAAAAGATTTTTGCGCCGAGCTTCCCTTCCAATTTGTGGTTTGAAGTTTTTCCTACAAATTGGCGGGAGCTACAGATTTTTGCCGACTTCGAACGGCATCTACAAAGGAGATGCATTTTTGCTGAGAAGCCTTCCATAGCAGAAAGACACGCGGAGAGTTTGCCAAACCACTGCCGTTTTGAAAAACTTTTTCAAACTACTTTTGATGTTACCTGTTCCAGGACCAGAACCTTGGACCTTCGGTGTGGTAGGCCACGGGGGCCACCATTCATTTATTTGTCCATAAATAGCTTCCCTACTAACATCTGCTAAACACATTTTTTCAAAATACCAATACATGCACATTTTGTTTGAAAAATTTGCCTTCAAATAGACAGACGGACAGACAGACAGACGGACGGAGAGACGAACATGGCTAACTAAACTCAGTTCATCGTCCTTACTATTTCAGTGTACTTATTGATGGGCCCATAACTTCTTCTTCTCATACATTTCATGTTCCTTCAAGGTATGAAAATCAAAAAAGGTATATAACTTCCCTATTGCAGGGGGGTATTAACAACTTGCCCGGATATTTTACTTGTGTATAATCCGATTTGCCTAATTTTTGGCAGGAGTATACTACATACTATTAAGAATTAGCTGACCATTTTTGATTGAAATATCTAGTTCAAACTACAAGCAATCGCCCTTGAAAATAGCAGAATTTGTATGCTGAAAAGTGGGCGGCGCCACGCCCACTTCCCCAAGGTCCACAAAATTTGTTTGCGGATTACATTTTACACACAAATTTTCCAGAACTATGTTAAAAACTGGGCGTGGCCGTTAACCGATTTCGCCCAGTTTTACAGCAACCATTTACTTTTATATATTCAACATTTTCGCCAAATATCGGTTCGATAAATCAATTTTTGCCGAAGTTATGGCACAAAAAGTTTTGTGGAATAATCCACTATAATCCACCATTTTCAAAAATTTCTATTTTCTGACTTGCTTCGTTCACGGACACTTTGAAAGTGGAATAGAAATGATATAATGATTTTGTACGCAAAGTTATTGCCTATTAAATATATCTATGAGCCTTTTCAAAATATTTCGCATAAAAATAGGCGTGGTTCTCAACCGATTTCGCTAATTTTTTTCCGGAACATACCTTGTAGTAATATAAGTATGTGTGCTAAATTTCGTTTCGATGTCTTGAACGGTTTTTGATTTATAATTAATATTATTTCTAACTTTGACTCAATCAAAAGTGGGCGAAGCCACTCCCATTTTCAAAAATTTTTGGAAAAATTTATTTTCTGCCTTAAAGTTAATGTACACATCAAATTTAATTCCTTTAAGTGTATTATGTAGTGAATAATCACTTTCTTTGTATCTTCGAAATATTCTATATAGATAAAGTTGCCGTGGCTATCATCCGAATTCGCCCATTTTAAATAGCGCTCGGAGATGAGTGCCAAGGAACCTGCGTACCAAATTTCATTAAGATATCTCAAAAGTTACTCAAGTTATCGTGTTAACAGGCTGACGGACGGACATGCCTTAATCAATTTCTTTTTTCCTCCTGAACGTTTTGATATATACGAGTATAAGTCAATATCTATTTCGATTCGTTTATGCCGTTACATACCACCGTTACGCGACTAAAGCTAATATACCTGGTGTGAGTAGCAGAGGCAGAGGAAGAGGGAGACCACCACTCCGATGGAAGGACCAAGTGGAGACCGATTTGCGATCCCGCGGTGTTTCCAATTGGCGCCAGTTGGCGCAGCGAAAAAACGACTGGCGAGCTATGTTGGACGGTCAAAATCGCCCAGGCAGTTAGAGGACCATTTAAAGAAGAAGAAGTATGCGCATGTAGACATAATGTGTATTTATGAAGGTTTATTGGGTTATTTCTGTATAAATTGAGATTCACTCAGTTGATTTGATTCAAGTTCGGGACCATTGCAGGACAAAATAAGGGTTTTAGCGGGATTCCTTGAATATTTTCGGGATTGTTTAAGGGATAATTTTGGGACTTTTCAGGATAATTTCGGCTCATTTTCTGGGTTGCTTTGTGGGGGCTTTCCGAGTTATTTTGGCATTGATTTCGGGACTATTTTGGAATTATTTCGGGACTTTTACGGGGTAATTTTCCTGAAAAAGTCCCAGACTGGTCACTAAAACAATTCCAAAATGGTCCTAAAAAGTACTAATAGAGGGTGGCTGATGAAAGCCGCTACCAAAAAAAAATTAAATAACTTTTTTTCTATTTAATGAATCTGGTTAATTTTTTTTTTATTTTGCAGATTGACTTTTACATTTAACAAAAATGGATAACTGGGACACTGAAACAAGAATTTGGATTGTCCGCCGCTATCACGCACTGGAGTCCGTAGTTTCGGTTCAAAGAGAGTATAGGCGCACGTTTGGCGGCAATCCTCCGAGCAGATGGACCATAATAAGACTTGTAAACAATTTTGCCGAGCATGGGACAGTCAACAGAAGACCGTACCATCGAAACCCTTCAGTTCGAACGGAGGAAACAATCGCTGCTGTAGCTGCTGCCATACAAAACAATCCACGTGTTTCGACAAGAAGCTTATCTGCTCAAATGGGTGTAAGCAGACAGTCATTACAGTCAATTATGCACAAAGATTTGGACTTATTCCCATATAAAATTCAAATGGCCAACAAACTGAACGCTGCAGACTTGCCGATTCGCTTGGAATTTTGCCAGAAGATGCTTCAAATGGTGGAAGAGGATGGAAACATGTTGAACTGTCTTTTCATGTCTGACGAGGCCCATTTCGATTTAAACGGCAACATAAACAAACAAAATTGTCGAATATAGAGTGCTTCCAACCCACAGATACTCCATGAGACGGAATTGCATCCACTTCGTGTCACAGTGTGGTGTGCAGTTTCATCACGCTGCATTGTCGGGCCCTACTTCTTCGAAGAAAACGGTCACACCGTTACGGTTACTGGAGACCGTTACTTGCGCATGTTGAGAGAGTTTTTCTCTCCAGAATTACGCCGAATGAGAATTTCTTTCAACTCTGTGTGGTTTCAGCAAGATGGTGCAGCTCCTCATATAGCCCAACCTGTTATGACAGAATTGCAACGAAAATTTCCCAATAAGCTGATATCCAGAAACTCCACATTCCGTTGTCCACCCAGGTCGCCTGACCTTACTGCACCTGACTTTTTCTTGTGGGGTTATTGCAAACAGGAAGTCTTCAAAGCAAAACCAACAAATTTGAATGAACTAAGGCAATCCATTCGAGAAACAATTGCGGCTATTCCTGTCTCAACTCTCCAAGCAGTAATGAACAACTTTTTGGTAAGATGCCGCACATGCATCGACGAGCAGGGGGGGCATTTAAATTCCATTATTTTTAAAACTAATTAAGCTATATTTAATAAAATTTAATGAGCTTTAACATTACTAAAAGAAAAATGAATTCCATACACTGAAAAAAAAATTATTTGAGTTTCTTAATGTAGCAAAATTCATCAGCCACCCTGTATGATGAAAACATAAAATATCCCAAAACTATCCCGAAATAACCCCGAAAAGAGGCAAATAGTCCCACTAAAAGCCTTATTTTGTCCAGAAACGCATTTCCTTTCCTTTCATTTCCTTTCCTTTTATTTTTGTTTGCTTTCCTTTCCTTTTCTTTCCTTTTCTTTCCTTCCCGTTATCAAAGTTACTTTAAATTAATTTAATTTAATTTTATTTGTTTTATTTTTATTTATTTTATTTTATGTTACATGAGTTAATTTTATTGCATTTCACTCCATAAGTATTACCACAAAGATTACACAAACAAAACAAGTTTACTACCGTGTTGAGTATTCTAAGGTAAAACAAATTTAACATGAATAATCATTTATTTTGTTTTTGTAAACACTGCGTATATTTATGATAAAGACAGTTGCCTTCGTCTTTTGGCGATTGATAACATTCATCGTGTGTATGCACTATTACCAAATAATAACAATCAGCAAAGAATTTGCATACCAACACACCCATATAAGCAGAACGTCACATACATATCAGCCAAACACTCAAACAAGACAGGCACAAGGCAAACACAGAAGACTGCTCTACCAAGCCCAAAGATGTTTACACATCGACAAGACATTGGCAGAGGTCACAGGCAGCGACGCGCAAAATTTCTGGACAGCCCCTACCGAGCCCAAAGATGTTTACACAGCAAAATGGAAAATGAACAACAAAAAAACCACAAAAAGACCAACATATTTCAGAGCGCAAAAATCACAGCGGTGCGGAAGGCAACAACAGCAGCAACGCTGCTCTCGAGGGCAAACGCGGACGCACCCATAGCACCAAGGAAAGACTATGACTACTCCGCACTACAGGAATTTATTAATAAAACAAGAACAGAGGAGGAAACAGCTTGAGGAAAAAGCAAAACTATAGTAAAAAAGATGAGAAGGGCAATAGCTAGGTCTAGACTTTGTAACAGAATTCTCAGAGATGGGAGAAACTAGCGACGTGATCGGAAGCTACCGTCGTAAGTCTATCAAAGCCCAGCTCAAGCTTAAGAAACATGATGCACTAGATAGGAACTATCGAAGCAGCAGAAAATGGCGGATCAAGTGACGTGCGAATAGCCAAGCGGTAGTGTAGGGAACCCGGCCACAAGCTCAAAGATTGCAATAAAAACACAAATTGCTGATTGTGTATCGCAGCAGAATTTAAAAAAGACCATATACCTTTTAAATTAAAATTTTAATGTACCTACATGTAAAATTTGTGCAAAAAAGCGTGCATAAAAAGGTGCTCCAGCAGAGCACGTTTTACACACGAACAAAGTTGTATTATCTAAAATAGATATAAAAAAAATTGATAAAAAAATAGCATGCCAATGGGATACCAGATATTATTACAACTTGTACATTTTCCAGTCTATGAATTTCAAACAAAATTTAAATTTTCAATTCAAAATTTTAGAGCGGCAAATGTATCTAGGTTTTTCGTGTGCAAACACATGCTCTGCAACAGTTTTTTCGCACGGTTTTTCCAAAAATTTTACACATTCCGTTCAAACCTAATGGACACAGCTTCTAATTCGACTCCTAGAAGTCGAGGATATGTCGTTCTTTAAAACCACACAGTTTACAACATAGTTAACAACAAATTACGTACATACATACATATATTGAAATATATAAAAATACTCACAAAGTTCTTCTCTATCCAAGCTTTTTGTTCCACCTCCAAAAAGACCTTTGAAAAACCCTTCCTTAGGTTGCTCAGGCATTTCGTGTGATGTATATAATTCACCCATCATCTCCAAAATAAATTGACTGTAATATGTAAAACAAATAATTTATCTCTGTTGTCAAAATCGTAGAGTTTATTTTACCAGAATTCTGATGAAATTGTGAATTTCTGAATTTCGGTGGGTGTTGCCATGTACAATCCGTGCCCTTTGTGACTAAAGGAAAATATCTTGGAGATTCTACAAACAAAGACAACTTATTAGTGGCAAATAATGTATAAATATTGTAAACTGCAATTAAACTTAGTTTTCATGGCTTAAGGTTTTGTGAAAACACTCACAATAAAAAATCTGTGGTAAAATATTTAAAACATCGTTTACTTATAAAATTTTTTTTAGAACGTACTATAAGCTCGTCGTTTCATATAAAAGAGGGGTAGCTAAAGAAACACTAAGGCGGAAATATTGACAACCACATATAAAAAACTCTTTTAGAACAATTCTTAAATTTGGTTGGGGCATGGGCGTTACTGCACAAATTACACCAGTCATCTCTTATTAGCAATAACTGACGCCAATGGCAGGAAAAGTTATCATCCACCGGTTTTTCTAACTATGTGGGGGCTGCCACTACTTCTTGTGCCAAAATATGGGGTGGGGCGATACGGACATGTGGTAATGAAACGATTTTTCACCTGTAGTTATCTAAAATTGAAATTAATAGCCAGTCGCCCACTGAGTTGGAAAAAGGGATGAAAGGCGTTCTTTGTTACACAATGACCATAGTCGCCTAGGCAGTTAAGTACCAATGAATGAAAGCATGAAATTATTTTTTTCAGGATTACCGGGCAGCAACAATGTAGTGCATATCTATGTAAGCCAAGTTTTATTCGTTCTTTCTTCTAAAGATATTAAGTTACTAATGGAGTAATAATTTTCTACTTACTGAGTTGTATCTTCATGTACAATGATTTGCTGACCCCATATAGAAAGCATTGGATCCACAATTCCTTGTTTGCACTTTGTCTGAAAACTGGAAAGTAAAATGTGTACAAACACAAAATTGCATCATATATAAATATAAGTGTATAAATTTGCATATGTTTCAAAATTTCTAAAATGAGCTACTTTTTTTTTTGAAGGTGATACTTTTACAAAAAATTTAGCTTATGGACTTCAACTTCAGATTCTGTTTTTTTTCTTTCTATGGAATAACAAGGGAGGAAAAGTTATATTAGATATTGGTAAACAAATTTTAAGAGTTGAATTATTAAAATTTAATTATAATTATTGCTAAAATTTGGAATGAGTATTAAATAAACATATTTAAAAAAAATTTATTCAATTGTAAAAATTAAGAAAGCTCTGCCAAATAATTTGTTTCGTTGATCATATATATAAGTATGCGGTCAGGTATTTTTTTCCGTTTTTTTTATGAATTTAGGCTTTAGTAAAATTATTTTCACGAAGATTTTTCCTCAGAATATTTGGATTATTTAGGACTGCTTACGTGCAATTAGTCTCAATACAATAAGGTGTTTGTCCGTAAAGCATCTTTCTAATTTTTGGCAATTTTTTTTCGTGATGACTTGTGCAATTTCTTCCATAAAATTAAATGTAATTTTTGTATATGTATATGCTGATTCCAAAAACGGCATTGTCCAAAAAAGTCTAAAACTAGCACTTTCAATTTATGTCTGACGAAAAGAAGCCCTTTCGTCTTCTGATTGACTAAAATAGCACTTTCGTCTCGTCAATGACAAAAACTAGCACACAAACTGGCTTTGCTGTTTTTTTTATAAGGTGTTGATTCGATTCAAACGTATTTTTTACCATTTTCGTTCGTCTCTCACGTTTGATACGTTATGTCAAAGAGATTTCGAAAGCATTTGTCAAATTATATGGTGCCATCTGTAATTTATAAAGGAAAAGACCGGCTAAGTATTTCAAGTTAAAAACATTTTGGAAGTTCTTACTTAGTTCGGAAATGCCCCATTTTTTATTTTTTATTTCCATTAAATTAAAAATTGTTGAATTCGTGTGAGGCGCTTATTGTTATTGTAAACTTTAAATGGGGAAGAAATACACTCGAAGAGTTTGCCAAACCACTGCCGAGGGGCGACCCCGTTTTGAAAAAACTTTTCCAAACAAATTTTGATGTTACCTGGACCAGTGCTCGAACCTTGGACCTTCGGTGAAGTAGGCCAGCAACACTACCGCCACACCACGGCGGCTGAAATTTGTAAAAATTTGTTGTACATGGTATATATTGAATAAATCTTTTTTTTTTATGTTTGCTAAAATAGAATTGCTTCCCAGCAGGAAAGGGAGTTATCTACTAGTACTTGATTGTTTTTTTTCTATACGCCTATGGGGCTTCCTCCTATATTCATGTGCTGTTTCATTCATTCGATGTCATTCATGCACTACATACGTAGATAAACATCAGACAAGGAATTACCATTAATAAATTTGTATTTAATAGGACTAAATATTTTGAATTCATATCATAATAAAAGTTATTAAATTAATAAATGCCAAATTAATAGGACTAAACATGTGACTTTTCCGATTTAGAGTGCAATGTGATTATTTGGCTTTATTTCTGAAACTTCTACGACTTTATTTCACATTTAATATTTCACGTAGTGGAAATAATCCCATTTTGATTAATATGTTGAGAATAAGGCCGTATGGCTTTATTGCACCCCGCCATCTCCCGAATCTGTAGTTGCTCACTTCTAAGGCAAACCCATTCATAATTTGGAAAGCGAAAATGAGCCACGTAATAGACATGCACTTCTACTGACTGTCTTGGACTCTAAAATCTTGGCGTTTTATAGTATTCTCACTTTCGTTGATAATCTAACTGCGACTGCCACTGCCACTAAGTGCGAACGGCCACAAAATCCTAAAAGCAGCCGGTAACCAAGTAAAAGCGATACAAACAAGTATAAAACTTGCAAGGCTACCAGGACAACAAATTGCTCATAGATAAAGAGCTTCTGGACTATAAGACTCCACTTGGTTTTGCTGCTTTCAGTTGGAGTACCACGTTTTCCTCGTTCCATATTTAGGGCAAGTTAACGACATGAGTTTTAGCCTCAGCATGGAAATGCCGTCAGGGACTATGGATGTGTCGCTAGGCCGTTTCAGTATGCAGCTTCAGTTGTTAGCAAAAAGAGCTTTCGAATATTTTTGGGTTCAGCATAGAGGTAAAATATATCTTGTAGTATTTTTCCCGTCGGAATGAATTGAGTGAAGGCCAAGTTGATGTTATTCCGTACTTTCGTAAGGTTTTCGTGAAATAAACAGTAAACTCCCGGATAAAAAGTAATAAGGGTAGGTGATGGCATGTCGATTGAATATATAAAATAAATGCATAGCTAAAATAAGAAAACTATTACAAGAATGACATTTTAATATGTAACTTATACCAGAATTGCACCAAAATAATTTAATTTTCAAGGCATGTAAACAAAATAAACTATAAACATAGGTAAGTATACCCAAATAACAATAAAACTTTCAGTGCTATCTTAAAATTTTCCTCGATATTCAAAAAGGAGTTGGAAAAGAAATAACACTTTTTATTTTAGGAGCAATTTGGGAGTTTGGATGGTGAAAGGTACGGGTGGTACAGGGCTACGTACGAAACCTTTCATAATTAAACCATGGTAAATTATTCATTTAAAGTATACATTTATCACTTCTTATATTATGTTAGGAAAAATAAATAAAAGTGAAAATTTTTGTTTCCAAAGAAAGTAATGAGGCTGACTTCCTAAACATCAGTTTGCAATGCAACATTGCAATACGCAAACCGCAGTAATGCATTGTCGTGATGTTTTTGCGATACATTGCAATCATGATTTTCTTTGGGAACACTACTTGTCAGTTTCATTTATTTTTCCTAACATAATATAAAAAGGCGGCCGCCGTGGTGTGGCGGTAGTGTTGCTGGCCTACTTCACCGAACGTCCAAGGTTCGAGCACTGGTCCAGGTAACATCAAAATTTGTATGAAAAAGTTTTTTCAAAACGGGGTCGCCCCTTGGCAGTGGTTTGGCAAACTCTCCGAGTGTATTTCTGTCATGGAAGGCTTGTCAGCAAAAATTCATTTGCTTTGTAGATGCCGTTCGGCAAAAAACTGTAGATCCCGCCAATTTGTAGGAAAAATTAGAAGCAGCACACCACAAATTGGTAGAGAAGCTCGGCCTTAATCTCTTTGGAGGTATATATCGCGCCAAATATTTATATTTTATTTTTGAGGCACCCATATTTTAACCAATAACGCATTTATCGATAGATATATCGAAATAGAGCAAAGTCTAAATAAAACGTGTGGCCTTTTCCTTTCGTTTGATACCCATACCGTACGAAAATTTCAAGGTTTTGGGGTAACCACATTTTATCCAAGAAGAAGAAACAGTTAAGCGACATTTAAAGAAGAAGAAGGCAAATGCGTTTACAATAACAATAAACGCCTGACACGAATTCAACAATTTTTAATTTAATGGAAATTAAAAATTAAAAAATTGGGCATTTCCGAACTAAATAAGAACTCCTAAAGTTTTTTAAATTTAGCAAAAAAAAGTGAATAGCTATGAAATACTTAGCCGGTCCTTTCCTACATAAATTACAGATGGCACCATATAATTTGAGAAATTAATAGGATAAATATTTAAAATTTGCACAATACTTACAAATATTTCAATTTGGAACTAATAGGACAAAATATTTTGAATTCATATAATAAAAATGAAGATTTGGAACTAAAAATCGAAACAATTTTTTTTTCTTAATAAGTCTCAAATTAATAGGAATAAATATTTCAAGTTGTTATAATAAAAAATTTAAATTTGGAATTAAAAATCGCGCGATTTTTTGTTCCAAATTTTCACCTGCGGACTATAGCAGCCGCTTTGCAGGAAAATGCTGTTTGGTTTATGCGATGTCATTGAGATGTCATGTGATACATAAACATCACTCGTGATATTACCAAAAGTGCAATAATGCCATAATGGCTTTATTCGCATTCATTGTGGAAATAATGCCATATGGCTGTTTTGCCTATGGCTTTATTGCACCCCCCCCTCGGAAGATATCTGCTGGCTTAGGAGAATTGAAATTAGTCATTATTATTTCATAGTTGTCTGTGTAAAAGTCATGGGAGATTCTTGTGGAATATTGTCCAATCCACATTGGTTAATTTCTCTATCTCGACACCGAGCAATCACTGCTTCAGATATATCAGCCTTCAGGCAATGAACGTGATAACTTGAACCTCATCAAGATCACATCTGACACTTTTGTTCTTCTTTTCTTTAAATGGTCATCTAACCGCCTGGGCGATTTTGACCGTCCAACATAGCTCGCCAGTCGTTTCTTCGTTGCGCCAACTGGCGCCAATTGGAAACACCGCGGGATCGCAAATCGGTCTCCACTTGGTCCTTCCATCGGAGTGGTGGTCTCCCTCTTCCTCTGCTTCCAACGGCGGGTGCCGATAAGAGTACCTTCTGGGCTGGAGCATCTTCGCTCATTCGCACTACGTGGCCTAGCCAGCGAAGCCGCTGTGTTTTAATTCGCTGAACTATGTCGGCGTCTGCGTAAAGTTCATACAGCTCATCATTAAATCTTCTTCTGTACTCGCCGTCGCCAACGCGCAGAGGTCCACAAATCTTTCGAAGAACCTTTCTCTCGAATACTCCCAGAGCCGCCTCATCAGATGTTGTTAGTGTCCACGCTTCTGCACCATATAGCAGGACGGGTGCGTTGAGTGACTTGTAGATTGTTGTTTTCGTTCGTCGAGAGAGGACTTTACTTTTCAATTACCTACTCAGTCCGAAGTAGCATTTGTTTGCAAGAGTAATTCTTCGTCGGATTTCTAGGCTAACATTATTGTTGGTGTTAATGCTGTTTCCCAGGTAAACGAAGTCCTTTACTATTTCGAAATTATTGCTGCCAACAGTGGCTTGGTTGCCAAGGCGCGAATGCGCTGACTCTTTGCATGATGACAGAAGGTACTTGGTTTTGCCTTCGTTCACCACCATTCCCATTTTCTCCGCTTCTTATTCTAATTTGGAGTAAGCAGAAGTTACGGCGCGGTTGTTAAGGCCAATAATATCTTTTGTTGTGTTGATCTTCCGACAGGGTAGTAAGCTGATTTTTGTTGGAACCATTTTCCGTCATCCATTGTCTAGTTCGTTCGAACGAGACTAGGCATTGAAAATGGCAGAACGCCGAAACCGGTTTGTCACAAAACCAAACTTGACCAATGATATCAATATCGTCAGCATATGCCAACAGTTGCACGCTTTTACCATACGAGTATGTACATATATGTTTGAGCTAAAGGTGCAGCGGCTGCCTCTCATATTTACATTATCTTCTTAATTTCAAATAAAATTAAAATAAAAACCAAAAATTAAAGTTTATGCAAATAAAATTACTTAAATTCAATAGTTTCATTAAATTTTAGTTATTCTAATACATTACTACTTTCCATTATGCGTACCTTTTCGTCGAGTTTTAATACCTATTTTACGAAACGGAATCAAAATTTTCCCCTTTTTCCTCTCCTTCTTAAAAGTAACTTACACACATGGTTGTATGTCACATTTAAGAAAAAGGCTACGTACAAAACCTCTGGTAATTGAGTCATATATTTACATGGAAATATGCTTACTTATGCGTCAAATTTTCAATTGCAGTAAATACGTGAATACGAAAAGCATCAAAAAATTGTTTGATGAGCAAGGAAAGAAAACGAAAGGAAAGAAAACGGAAGGGGAGAAGAAAGGAAGGGAAAGGAAAGAAAATAAAAGAAAAGGAAAGAAAAGGAAAGGAAAAGAAAGAAAAGAAAAAAAAGGAAAAGATAAGAAAAGAAAAAATAAGAAAAGAAAATAAAATAAAATAAAATAAAATAAGTATTCATGAAACGAGCTCAAGGTCAATAAAAAAACTTTTAATAATTAATTAAAAATGATTATTAATAAAAAAAAATAAAAACAATAATAATTTTCATAAAAACTCAAAAAGTGAAAAATTATTATTCTTGGCCTTGAGCTCGTTTCATGAATACTTGAAAATATACAGGTCGTAAATCAAGAAATATTGTTGGTATAAAAAAGCAATAATAAAATAAAATAAAATAAAGTAAAATAAAATAAAAGAAAGAAATAAAAATGTAAAGGAAACAGGATCACAGAAAAGTACGGAAATGAAAGTGCAGGAAAAGATTAGCAAGAAAAGGAAACAATAGCAAAAATTAAAAATAGAGACTACCGAAAAAGAGTAAAGCAAATAAAAGGTAAATATATTAAAGTAGAGAAACAGCAGAGGAAAAAAGGGAGAGTGTGCGAATGAAGGGAACAGCTAATATATAAAATAAAATAAAATTTTTTGGCTGAATTTCAACCTAAATTTCAACTAGGCGATCTCTTATTCAATTAGATTTATGTACAGGATATACATGTTTACACATCAAAATCCACGATTACTTGGTACTCACGCCTTTTTTTTTGAGAAACTAACTGCATTTTGCTTCAATTAAAACTATTTGAAAGGAAATTTATCCTAAACGGATATGGTTTTAAATAGTATTTTTTGTTTATCATACGATTTTGATAAAACAAAGTTTTTTGTAGTTTCCGAGATGCTTGAGTTGAAACAGACAAACAGGAAAAAATTCTAAAAGTGGTTCAGATGAACTCTAAAACCGCATGGCACAGCGCATCTGCCCGAACCGTACACAAGCTGAGCTTCGCCGGTTTCGTGCACTCTTTCTATCGGGGCCTTTGCAGGTCCAAGTAGTGTGATTTCGGCCAAAGCATTAGAAAAACTGTTTTTTTGTCTCGTGTCTCCTCATTCTACCACACACCCAGCCAATTTTTATGCGTGAGATTTGTCCGCCTTTTCTTTAGCTAGAGTCACATATGCTTGGACCTGTTCTCTTGTGTCTGGAGCTGTGACGCTGACTTTCATCTCTTCCCAGTCAATGCTAAAATTTGACTTCAAACCGTCGATTACTTCCTCCTTTGTAGGGAGAGAATCCAGGTAGCGTATCTTTACCGTGACATTTGGTTTGAGGTCTGATATGATGGCAGATTTGTCCAGAGTGACCTCGAGCGCCAGCTCGACCTGTATAGCTCCGGTTCTTGTTTTTCGAAAAGCTTTAACTTTACCTCTTCGTCACCCATCTTTATGTTGCTCCGGGGGGTTTTCAGAACATCGGAGTAGCTGCTTCCCTCTGTGGGCTTGATTAGCACTGCCTCGGTATGCTGCTCTTTCCTGCTAGATCGCTTCTCCTTTTTTGCCTTTCCTACCCTATTTTGGTTTGGGACAGCTTTTGCAGGTGCTTCGGTAGTTTTCTGGAGAAGCGTCTCGTTCCCGTTCAAAACTTGTCATTTTCCGCTTTCGTTGGTCGGTTTTTGAGTTTCCGTGGGGCTACTCGTACGTCCCCGTGGTTATTTTTGCACGCAGAGACTTGAAGTAGTACGAAAACAAAAAAGGACTCTGCATTTTTGACAATTATTTGGCGTTTGCATATATTGAACTTTATATACAAGCAGATTTATTTAAATAAATATTTAAAGAAGTATTGTAAAATAAGAAGCATTAGAGGCAGTACTAATGGAAAAACAAACTACTGCAAATTTCTCCTACAATCGTGTGAAAACGAAACTCTCCTCAGAGTGGTTGGCAGTGTTGCAGCCAGATAGAAGAAAATATATTAGCCTCCAAATGAAAAACGCTAAAAAACGCATAAACATCAGCTAATTGTACCAGGTTAATTAAAATTTATAAATATAGCTACTTTTAATTATTAATTAATGCTAAATTATGGAGGTATTTCCAAATAAGTTCAGCTCAGATAAATCGTTAAATCCACACTGCAAAATTGTTCGATCTTTTGTTACGTATGTATTCAATTCTTTACATATTTTAGTACTTTCACGGACCACTTGCTTTTTTTTCTGAGTACTCCATTTTGAAATTACCTAACATTATTTTAGGAAGTAGTCTCCCGTAAGTGTTCCACGCAGTACCCAGAAAAATTACCTAAAAACTTAAGTACCAAACATTTCTTTAATTAATTTTATGTGGACTGAGTGGATAAAGTAATGAACATTTAATATGTAATTTGAATATATAAATGTTAAGCAAGATGGGTAGTGTTGTTGACCCACTGCGCGTTAGGGTCTTAGAATATGCCCGAGGTAGGCATACCGGTCTAAGAGGCGACTAATATGCACAAAGGCGATGACGTGCAAGTTGATGGTTGATCTAAGGGTATGATACCTCACAGGGGGTGATATGACCTAGAAGGTTCCACATGGGGTAAAATTCTATGTACACATTGCGTAAGAAAACGAATTCATTGATTTTGTATGTTCCTGACACAACACACCTATCCAACTCTCCCATCCACCTTCAACCCGTTCGTAAAAAGGTTCACCAGACCTCTTCCCCAGACGAGGTCGCAGCCCCCCGCTTGTCCCTTACCAGTTCCTGTCAGGAACTAGGAGTTAACAGAAAAACAAGTAAGAAAATCAAAGTTCGGGTGGAACCGAACATTATATACCTAGTAGTGATCTATTATGTCATCCCAATTTACGCAGGTCTATTTTAATACTTTCAGTTCATATTTGCGTTCAAATAGACCGACGAACAGACAGACAGACGTATCGAAAGACGGATGACTACATCGACTCAGCTCATCCTCCTGATCATTTCAGTATACGTACAAACATTTCATGTTCATGAAAGGAATAAATATCAAAAAAGATATACAAATTCGCTTTTGCAGTGGGGTATTAACTACTTGCACGGATATTTTACTTTTCGTCCTGAAGGTTTTGATATACATTAATAAATATATATCTCGAGTCGTTTATGCATGAATGAAGTAATATACCTTGTGTGCGTAATATATAGCTTTTGGAAAATCCCCCAGGTCATATAAAGCTGCAGTTCGGTATAGATAGGAGTTTATTTGGTTCAAGTGAATGAAATTTTATATATAGATGGGTTCTAAATATCAAAACGTTAAAACAACGTCTATCGGGTTTGCTAGTATATTATGAAACGGCCAAAGCAAACCACGAATTTCAGCATTCTTTTGTAAAACTGAGAGACTAGTTTGCGTTCAAATAGACAGACGGAGAGACAGACAGACGGACGGAGAGACGGGCATGGCTAAATCGACTCCGCTCATCGTGCTGATCATTTTAGCGAACTTTTCTCTTCTTGTTCTCATACTTACATACATTTAATGTTTATGAAAGGTATGAAAATCAAAAAAGATATATAACTTCGCTATTGCAGTGGGCTATTAACTACGTGCCCGAATATTTTGCTTGTGTGTTTTCCCCATTTGGCTAATTTTTGGCAGGAGTATAATACATACTACTGAGAAGCAGCTGACCAATTTTGATTGAAATATCAATATTGAATTATAAGCGATTGCCTTTGAAAATAGCAGACATATTATGCTGAAAAGTGGGCGACGCCACGCCTACTTCTTCCAAATTGTAAACATTTTTTTGCGGCCGAGTTTTTCTTGAAAAGCTTATTGTGTGTGCAAAATCTAATTGATATAACTTGCTTAGTTGTAGAAATATCGCTTTGTAAATTTTACAAAAAAAATTTTCAGAACTATGTTAAAAAACTGGGCGTGGACATTAACCGATTTCGCCCAATTTTACAGCAAACAGTTAACTTTATATATAGAACATTATCACCAAATTTCGTTTCCACAAATCAATTTTTGGCGGAGTTATGGCATAAAAAGTTTTGTGGAATAGTCCACTATAAAAAGGGCGGGGCTACGCCCATTTTCGAAAATTTTAAGTTTTTGGATTTCTTTGTTTACGGAAACTTTAAAACTGAAATATAAATGATGTAAAGCGGCCGCCGTGGTGTGAAGGTAGTGTTGCCGGCCTACCACACCGAAGGTCCATGGTTCGAGCCCTGGTACAGGTAACATCAAAAGTGATTTGAAAAAAGTTTTTCAAAACGGGGTCGCCCCTCGGCAGTGGTGTGGCAAACTCTCCGAGTGTATTTCTGCCATGACAGGCTTCTCAGCAAAAATTCGTCTCCTTTGTAGATGCCGTTCGGAGTCGGCAAAAAACTGTAGGTCCCACCAATTTGTAGGGAAAATTCAAATCGGCACACCACAAATTGGAAGAGAAGCTTGGCGCAAAAATCTCTTAGGAGGTTTATGATGATATACCTGTTGTATATCGCGCCATAGAGAGAGAGAGAAAGCTATTTTACGCAAAGTTATTGCCTATTTAATATATCTACGGTCCTTTTCAAAATCTTTCATATAAAAGTGGGCGTAGACTTTAACCGATCCCGCCCAAGTTTTCCTAGAACATTCCTTGCATACCTGAAAACCTGCGTGCTGAATTTCGTTTCGATATCTTGAACGGTTTCTGATTTCTGATTAATATTACTTCTAAATTTGACTTAATCAAAAGTGGGCGTTGCCACGCCCAGTTTCACAAATTTTTTGAAAATTTCATTTTATGCCTCAATCTCACCAAATTTTATCCTTATGGGTGTATTATGTACTGAGTAATCACTTTTTTTGTGTTTTCGAAAATATTATATATATAAAAAGTGGGCGTGGCTATCATCCGATTTCGCCCATTTTAAATAACGCTCGGAGATGAGTGCCAAGGAACCCGCATACCAAATTTCATTAAGATATCTCAAAATTTACTCAAGTTATCGTGTTCACAGACGGACGGACGGATGGACGGACGGATATGGCTTAATCAATTTCTCTTTTCGTCCTGAACATTTTGATATATATAAGTCAATATCTATCTCGATCCGTTAATGCCGTTACGCACTGCCGTTACGCGACTAAAGTTAATATACCTTGTGTGCGAAGCACTACTAGGTATAATAAGGATACCCGACTGTTGTAGCGTCTTCTAAGCGGCCGTCGGCGACATTAAGGATGCGGTGAGTGGAATGCTGTCTAGCGCAGTCATTGCTAGAGAATTTGAAATTTACTCAGATAGTCAAGCGACTATTAAGGCGATGAATGCAACCAACGTGAGATCGAGGACAGTAGGAGACTGTTGCAGTTCACTCAGGGTTGCGTCTAGTTACTTCGAGATAAAATTATTTGGCTGCCAGGCCAATATGATATTCCTGCCAATTGCCATACGGATATATTGGCCAGAGCGGGTACTCTTGAAATGGCCGTGGATGATCCATAATAGTGGGAATTACTTTAGCTACTTGCAGTCTAATTCTGGACAAGTGGGCTTCACATCAGCTAAGTAAGCGCTTGTCTGGTGGCGAGGTACTCCTAGTCAGGTGTTGACGCCAGGCGATCTTCGGAATTATTTGGAATCTCTAAGGCACATCTTTCCAAGATGATTGAGGTGTTGAAGGTGCAGTGTTCTATGCGGTTGAATATCCTGGACAATCCTACATGTGTAGGAGAATGACGAAGTTGAATCATCGAATCACTTCATATTCAGCTGCACAGGTTTTGCTAGGAGTAGGCGCAGAATATAAATATCTCGGTTCGATGTTCTTAGGTCTCCGGAAGATATATCGAAGATTGATGTCTGCCTTATCCGAAGTTTTATTGTCACTACGCAGCGAGTTGCTAAATAATTGTGAGTTAGTGTCACCGGTAAATATACGGTTTTACACCGAACAGTAAACGTGTCCATGTGAACTGCCTTCGCAGGTGGGCAGTGACCCTCTAACCTAACCTATGTTTATAGGTATGAGAATACCAGGAGGTAGAACTTCATATACAATTTTCTCACAAACATTTCTCAAATAAGACATACGAGCATTACACCCAGCACATTTGTACCAATACATTGGGTCACCATGTTGGTCGATAACTCCGAAACCGGTGGAGATATTGAATTAAAGGAGATCTTAAATTTTAAGACAGACGTGAAGTTCAATGCAGACAGACAAGAATCCTTAAAACTGTTGATTTGGTTTCTGTTGGCTTAATAACGATACCTCCTATAATGAATCAATCAATTATAATACAAATAAAAACCATTCAGCCATTTATTGTTTTGCGGACCATTTGGCGCCCTTTGTGAGTAGCGCCCCGGACATGATGAGACCCCATGCATTGCTTAGCCACTCGGAATGCCAATGACAATTTTTGAACCGAAAAAGTGCTACCGAGTTGAGGATATTATGCTACCGACAGCGTCACCACCGGCGTTGCGTAATTTATATTGAGGTGAAATCAAAGGTTGTTGTGACCTGCCTTATGGGCCCGATCACTCTGAGAATCGTCATCGAACACTTCTAACGGAAGTCCAATGAAACGCGCAGTTGCAACAGGGTTGGACCAGAGTGATATTGGTGTCAGAAGAGTAGGTTGAGTTGAACAGGAAAATATATGTTTAGTATCATGAGGGGACATACCACATGCAGGGCAAGTATTTGGTATGGTCAGAGGATTTTCTTACAAGTCATGCGAGTTTAAGGTAATTCTGTATCCAGACCGCAGTTGATCTAGAGCGGTTCGAATATCTCTTGGCAGGTGCCGTGCTTCATCCGATACAGGTGGTGCGATTAAGTTGATTTCGGGAATCACCGGTTTTTTCGTAGATCCGAAATTTTCTCCAAACGCTTTACTTGGATTGTCTGGCCGACTGTTTTGTACGTTGCTTTGCCTGTTTCTTCATCCCTTCCCCAAAAGCCAGCTAGTGACTTGAGAATTTTGTTACGCTTTGAGCTTTCATGACAGTCGTGCTTGCGTGTGGCATGAAGTTGATAGTACCATCACCCGCCCCACATAGTATTTTAGTAAGTAAGACAGCATTGCCAACAATGTGGATTTGTAATTGTTCTGTGCATTCCACTTTACCTTTTGCAGAGCCCATGTCGATAATTGACTAACCACATTTTTGCATGGAAGTTTGTAAGGGGGAGACTACTCTCAGAAAGATGCACTATAAATTCGAAACCGCCCTCATTACTTCTTGGTATATCTCTGCTGAGAACTTTGAACCCAGAAACTTAAATTGGGGCTGAGTTGCCACTATAGGGATGCTTGGCGGCTGCTCGTATTCAGCCGTTTACGCTTCCCCATTCGCCTTTGGATAATTTATTGATCTTTTACAACTACTCGACTTTGTACCCTCCCAATAAACACAACGGTGAATCCGAATTCCCAGAAGAGTAATTTTCCTCAATTAGCGAAATGTTTCTCGGTTAGTTAGTGATTCGAGATTTCATCTTATTACCAAACCTAATCATTAGGTCTTTGGTTATTCGATTCAGATGAAAAACTACATTCGAGAAAACCTATTTAGAATTCGTTTCGTATTCGAGGCGATATCATGCCCATATTTGTGTTTATTGAGCAGCAAAGATATTGAATACATGTGTGAAGGTCCCAAGGTTCGGATATCGGGACAGGTGACATCAAAAGAAGTTTGGAAAAGTTTTTTCAAAACGGGGTCAGCTCTCGGCAATGGTTTGAAAACTCTCCGAGTGTATTTTTGCCATGCAGGCTTCCCAGAAAAAATGCCTCTGCTTTGCAGATGCCGTTCGGAGTCGGCAAAAAACTGTAGGTCACACCAATCTGTAGGATAAAATTCAAAGCAAATATTATAATGAACTTGTTGTATAGCATTCTTCAACAAAGTGGACAAGCGCGAAGACCAAATTTTATGTAACTATGCAAAAAATATTTAACAAATATGCCAAAATATGAAAATATTAAAAAAAAAATGCAAAACTATGTAAAACATACTAACGATAAAATAAATCCTTTCTTTAAATACCCAGTTAAAAACTTATTCACTTGCATACAATTCCGAGCATATACGAGTACATGAACATATTGTTATTGCATACTTGAAAAATCAAATCTTTAGTATTCCCTGTATTGTGCCCCTAATTGTAATTTTAATAATATATACTTCATTGATAATGAGTTTTTCTCACTTTTCGTAATGTTACAATATTCAGAAATGTGCCCTTTTCGAAATTATTAATTGAATTAAAAAAGTTGTAGTTTGAGTGCAATGGGGATGTACTAAAATGTTTTCAAAGAAGGGGAATTTTTTCCGGCGGAATAACAACACTCACAAAATACACATGTACAAGGCCGCTTACTCTCTCTTTATGAATCTTCCCAATAAACACTGAAGTAAGCTAGTTTATTAAACAATATTTTAAAAACGTTGAAATCAATGTTCTCCAAACGAGTTTATAACTAAAAAATTTCACAAACGTTTAAATATGTTTTCACAAGTGTATGGTAGCTTAGGCAATTAACTTGAGGTGAACTTTCTGCGAGGTGAACAGTTTGGTAGTTTTTAAAAATAATGCTAAATAATTTACCTACTTGATTTATATGAACTTTATTATATGGCCGACGTGGTGTAGCGGTAGTGTTGCCGGCCTACTACACCGAAGGTCAAGGTTCGAGCCCTGGGACAGGTAACATCAAAAATGGTTTGAAAAAGGTTTTTCAAAACGGGGTCCGAGGGTATTTTTGGAATTGACGGCTTCTTAGCAAAAATTCATCTGCTTGGCTTTGCTTTTGCGGAGTCGGCAAAAAACAGTAGCTTCCGCCAATTTGTATAAAAAAATTGGAAGCAGCACGCCACAAATTGGTAAAAAAGCTCGCGGCGAATATTTTTTTAAATCTTTGTTTTTATACTTGAATTTAAAAAAAATTAATAAATGGAACTGAAATAATTATTAAACACATTTTCAATTAACGTTTTATTCAACGTACAGTTAGGGTTTGTTGAAAGCTGATAGATAAAACTCCAATATAGACAACGACAGTGAAAACGGGCCAGTAACCTAATGAATATGTACTAGACCTTTGCTCCGAAGGTTGCTGGTTCAAATCCCGACAACTTCCTCAACTTTTTTTATTTAATAAATTTTTATAATTATTTTACTCGACTCGAACCTTGGGCTTTTGTAGTAGTAGGCCTGCAACACCACCGCTACACCTGCAACACTACCGCTACACCACGTCGGCCATATAATAATAGGTAAATTCTGTAAGCGGTATCTACAGAGACTTTTTGTTGTAAATTTTTATTTGTAGACAATTTGGTATTCAGCAAGCTGTCTCTTATCTTTAATCTCAAAAAAAGAGTCAATAATTTGTCAGCTAGTTCTAGGCAGGTCACAAGCAGAAAAATATTGGGCTAGAAATAAAATGAATTAAAAAAAAAATTTTAACTTAGAACCAATTATATATTTAAAAAAATTATATTTAATTAACAAAAAACCAAAAAAAAAATTACAAATTATAAATTGTTCGCGATCCTCGGTTTGAACCTGCATCTCACACGTTGCACTCGAGACAGGTACTACCTGGCTACTACTACATTCCCACAACAGCCGGTTCTATCGTACCGGAATGACCCGGGTTTTTTTACCCGGCCAAGGGCTGTTATTTCAGTGTAACCCTGTCCAATCTGTCCCGTCCCACCCTTAAATTGTCATCCACGGAGCAAACCCTGGCAGCGGGGTTGCCCCATTGTCTCTTGTTACGGGCTGGGGTCGAACCCAACCCTGAACCAAGAGATGCGTTTGCTGGAAGAAAATTTATATTAAACGGTCGCATTCGGCTGAATGCGCCAAGTGTAAGAGATGGCTACATAAATCTGGATGCTCAGGGCTTAACCCTGCCATCCACAGACCTCGTACTTTCTTAGTACTTTCACAATGCTGTACACGCCTAAGGGCGTCCCGCGGTACTCGTCGCTCTGGCGCTACCCTTCCGCCCCTACCAACTTCAAGTAGCCACAATGGTGGCGCAGTCTACACGACTGGCCCCCTGTTACAGTACACAGCCGCCTTCCACGTCAGACAACAACGGCCATGGCGCTGTCAACTCTAGACTGCGACATAGTCTAGGCCTTAGCCTACCTCCACCTAGGCAAGCGCATCCGTCCTCACGCCTAGCATGTCCTTCCTCTCCCCTCCTACACCCTTCAAAATTTTACGGCTGAATTGTAACGGATAAGCTGGACAGATCGCGGAGATAACTGACTTTATGAAGTCGCACAACATCAAAATCGCCGCGATACAAGAGATAAAATTAAACACAAGATCGGAATTACGAACTTGTAATGGGTATAATGTACACCGAAAAGACCGTCCAAGTGGTCACGGGGGTGGCCTTGCGTTCATTACACATTACTTTGTACAATTTAATCTATTTTCCCCTGACGTCGACCCCAGGGACTCTACCTTAGAATGCCAAGGCATAGTAGTCCGGTCAGGCGACGTCGACATGCAAATTATAAATATCTACATTCCCCCTGCTACGTGTTGTCCTAAAGATTATCATCCCGACAGTAGTGCGTTGCTAAGGGGATATAACCGTCTAATCCTAGGCGACTTCAACGCACATCACGATCTCTGGCACTCCAACTTGGCAGCAGACAGCAGAGGACATGCAATTGCAGACCAAATAGACAACTCAGCATTCTGTACACTCAATGGAGATGCCCCCCAGGGTAGCAGGTAACTGCCACAGTTCGCTACACATCTCCATAACGAGCGCGGGCCTAATTAACTTTGTCATATGGCGACCGATGCTTACATTAGCTTCAGATCACCTACCCATCCTACTCTCCGTCGAACGACCGACCGACTTCATAACGACTGATAAAGTAACATACATTAACCTCACCAAATCGGACTGGGACCGCTTTACGGACTATACAGAGCGCTTCTTCGCAGCCTTACCCACTCCGACAGACGTACGCAAAGGTGTAAGAGAGTTTCGCAAGGTCATTAATTCAGCCTCAGGCCGCTTTATTCCTGTTGGTAGAATACCAGAAATTCATGCGAATTTTCCTGCAGAAGCTGCGGCGATGGCAAGAGAATGTAACCAGGTGAGGCTCATCAATCCCGCAGATCCCAGAATCAAATATCTCAATGCGGAAATTCGTAGGATCGGACGCCAGGAAATGCGCGAGCTTCTTCTGCCGGCTGTTTATAATGCATCCACCTGCGGATAGGACTAAGAGAAGAGTCTTCCGAAGTGCGCACAAACACAAACACTCCACTGCGCCTATTGCCGTCTCAGTCGCAGAGGTCAAGGAAGCCATAATGAAGGCCAAACCCTCAAAATCAATCGGACCCGATGGAATCGCCATGAAGATGATTAAACACCTAGGCCACGAGGGACAGAGTTATTTAGCGGCTCTTTTCAACCTCTCTCTAACTACTTTCGTCATACCTGAGATATGGAAACAGGCGATTGTAGTTCCCCTACTAAAACCAGGGAAGCCGGCGAACCAAGGAGATTCTTATCGTCCGATATTCCTACCAGAGACCATTTGGCTCCCTTACTTTATTGCAAATCTGAAATTGGCCGATCACCAACATGGTTTCCGCACATTTCCCAGCACTACATCCGCTTTGAATGCCATTACAACACAGATAAATCATGGTTTGAATCAACACCCACCAAACCATAGGACAGTTCCCGTGGCACTTGACCTATCACACGATAATGGCCTCGGGCAAGGATCCCTCCATTGACGAACTCTGTACTAGAGTCAACAGTTATCCCCGTGACCTTTCCAGCTTCTTCACCGAGCGAAATCTGACCTTATCTCCGACTAAATTAACGGCGACCCTGTTTACGACACGTGGGTGTGACTTTTGTCAACGCCGTCACCTTCACTGGTCATGCCACCGCAATAGCTTCAAAGGCACAGAGCGACAATAAGATCCTCAAGTCACTGGCAGGCAGTACTTGGGGGAAGACAAAGAAAAATTGCTTGCTACATATAAGGATATTGGCCGACCGGTTATTGATTACGCTGCGCCCATATGGTCGCCCAAGGGAATTGCAAGTCTGCCAAAACACCACCATCAGAACTGCTACGGGATGTCTGCTTATGTCATCTGAGTCTCACCTCCATCAAGAGGCAAAATTGCTCAATGTTCAAGAGCACGAGGAACCCTTCATCCAAATGGACATCTATTGGATGTAGCCCGGCTCCCTTGAGACAAGATGAGACATCTTCGTAAGCACTACGATGAGATCCGGCACCACATCTCTTTCCCGCGGTCGCCATCAAACTACAAAGCCACAACAAAAGTCTCAGGTCACTGACTGTAAGTTTTTGCGAAAAAGATACACAAAAAATATGTTGTGCGGGGCAATCGGCCAGTTCTGAGCTACGCGTCGCAAATGTGGTCGCCGGGGCTATCGAACACCAAGGAAGTTGCAGGCCTGTCAGAGCAACGCAGTCAGAACTGCCACGGGATGTCTCCTTATGTCACCGGAAACCATATACATAGTGAGGCGAAAATTCTCGGTGTTTATCAACGATATACTAACCAGGCTGTTCTTGTTCAGTTGTTGCAAATCACATATCCCGAAATGCGCCTGCTTGAAGAAAATCCGCCACCATGGAAAGTAAGGATACATCTCTGTAAGCACTATAATGAAACACGGTACTTTATAATAACGTGGTTTAATCCAAAGGTGCATCGGGCCTGTCGATCCAAACAGAGTCGGCAAACTCATTTGTCAGCTCTCGCCCGTCAAATGCCGTCAGTCAGGCATAAGTCCAACCTGTTGCCGAAGAGGAACGCAAATCCCGAGGGAGACAAGAGTAACACTGGTCCAACTTCTACACTGAAGTAGATCAAACTTTTAACTATCCAAACTGAACCCTGACGTGCCGTATGTTTTCCTGGCATGCGTTGTGACACCAACCATCTGATTTACAGAGCATACTCTTCTAATACCAACTCACTCTGGTCCACCCTTATTGAAGCCGTTAGGTTCCTGTGACTTCCCTTAGAAGACTTTGATGACAATGCTAGGTATGGAAAGTGAGGTGCAGTATTGTTACAATAACAACAACAGTTATTGCAGGTGATACACGGGATCGTTGCCATCACAAACAAAGCACACGACCGCAGCCGACAGGAACAAATTTCGTGAGAAATTCAAAATAAAGTAACGAATCTCAAGGACGACTTCTATGAATAATTGCATTTCACACGTTTGTGAAATCAACGCATCGCATAATTTGGCGCAACATGGAACCAGTGGGAAGTCGAATCAGAAAAGATTCACGCGAAGACAGTGAGGACCCAGGGAGGATTGGGGGGATAGATCTCCCCTTCGTCAATGGATTACTATATTTTTACATATGATTCAATACCACAATACCATTTTATGCTTTTGATTTATAATTTTCTTAATGTAGACTAATGACAAAGTAAATTTTTATGAATATATAATATTACCAGTTAGTCGATTAGGCCTTTGAATATTAACCCTATACACATATACTGACCTTTTCAGACCTTCTAAGAAATTCTCTAGGCTTTTAAGATGATAAAGCCGCGTTTGAGGTATGCGTACACATTGGTTCTGGTAGTAATAAAATAACAGACCGAAATAATTCCGTAATTTTCGCTGTCTGAAATTGCTGAGCTAAAACTTTACTCCCTTATCTCTTACCTCTATAAAAATCCGAATTCTGACGGTCTGAAAATATTTTGGTGTGCAGTAGGGCGGGTCGATTTAAAAATCGCTCATTGCTCTGTGAAAATCGTATTCTCGGGATCAAAATAAGAAACTTTGCCGAAGGAACCATACCTCTAAAACGAATTCTGATGTCCCCCAATTTGGGTCGAACTTTTGGGTAGGGGCAAATTTTGAAAAATCCCACTTTGACCCATTTAGAGTGCTCCAATCGAGTCCAAATTTATGACCGACCCCCACTAACTTTGGAGGCCCGACCCACCGATGCCAGTGGCACACCCCCTAGAACCCCCCTGGGGGTTCACCATACAAACATTTCAAAAAAATCGCCGGTTTTGCAATTTACATGAAAAAATCAGCGGCCACACTGTGCAGGGTCATTAATTCAATCAGAGCACACGGCCGCGGAAAAATATATATCGACGGGAATATTTTACACGTTTTTTATAAAAGTGTAGCCCATTATCTTATAAAAAACATGTACAAACAAATTTCTAACTAGGAAAATTTAACCAAGGTTCATCAAAATTCTACACTCCTTAATCAGAATTTTTATAAAATATTTGGAAATGCAGTTTTATGACCTATTAAATTTTTGTATTTATAATCAAGTGCCAGTGTGAATTTCGCAAAAAATAGTGCAAGGCACACCGACGTTATTTATACGGATTTCAGCAAAGCTTTTGACAAAGTGTGTCACTCATTACTTATTCATAAACTCGATCAGTTGTGCTTCCAGCCGGGTCTCAATCGCTGGATCTCTTCTTACCTTAGTGACAGGACACAAAGAGTAATGTTTAAGAATTTAGTATCCGATGTCATTTATGTCTCTTCGGGGGTTCCTCAAGGAAGCCATCTTGACCCGATTCTGTTCTTATTGTTTATAAATGATATTTCTACAATAACAAAATTTTCAAAAATGTTATTGTATGCCGACGACGTAAAGCTTTTCATGTCTTTCGCGGCATTTGAAGATAGAAATAAGCTACAATCAGATCTAGATACACTAGTTACTTGGTGCGATTTAAATTATTTGCCACTTAACCTAAAAAAATGTAAACACATGGGTTTTTCGCGTGGAATTTCTCAGCCGGCTTCCTATACAATTAAAAATTATAGTCTTGACCAAGTGTATGATTTTGTTGACCTGGGGGTTACTATGGACTGTAAACTCGGTTTCAACCGCCATATTAACATAACAGTCAATAAGGCTAGAGGTGTCCTAGCATTCGTTAAGCGATGGTCTAAAGAATTTAGCGACCCTTATGTAACTAAAGCCCTCTTCACTACATTAGTCAGACCGATACTTGAATACGGTTCTATAACTTGGAACCCGCGTTACCAGGTTCGTGTTCAAAAACCATTTTTACTATTTGCCTTAAGAGATTTTCATTGGGATACCTTGTACAATCTGCCCCCTATACGAATCGTTTTAAACTCATTAATCTGCACACACTTTCTAGTCGGAGGGAAATGCTTTCAATTATTGTTATGATTAAATTGCTAAATGGTTCACTATCCAGCCCATTTCGTCTAAGTGAAGTGAACTTCAATGTACCGTCTCGTCCTTCAAGGCATTTTAAACCTCTAGCCTTAAAACAGAGCCGAACCAATTCTCAGTTAAATGAGCCTTTTCGCTGTTTGTGTCAAGATTATAACACTCTTTCTGGTACATTTGAAATTTCCGACTCGCTTTTCAGCATAAAAAATATAATTCTTTCTATCCTAAATTCATAGCTACTAATTGTTTCATATTCTTTGACTTCTATATTAACTTCTAACAATACTTTTATTCTGTTAACTAGTTATTTCTTAATGTATAATCTATCTTATATCTACTTTACTTAGCTGATGAGGTTTTACTCTGTAGCTGAGCAGTTTTAGATCTCGACGATTAACAAATCAAAGCCTTTCAACGACTCGGCACGAACGAATAATCCGCGCGTTATGCGGATACGCCCGTCGCGCCGGTCGGGCGAGATATGGTGGGTAATCCGTTTGGGAATTATTATTATTATTATTATTAAGTTATTGCCATTTTTGATAAATTTATGGTGTCAGTTTTGTTATACGAAAGGCGCAAAATTTATAAAATTTCAACAAATCCTCTACTGCTTAGTATTTTAAAATTAAAAACAATTTTTTTTTAAATAATTAACTCAGTTGTTGTTTTTTGTAACAACAACAAAAAACTCCCCGAAGGTTTTGGGGAGTTTTGTCGAAAGTGTGCTTTGCCGGATATGAACCCGGTACGCTCCGGTACTCCCTTGTGGTACTGCCCGACTGTCGTGGTAGCGATTTGGAAGGAGAAGATGGGTAATGAGAGGTGAGAGGCATAATGTCCGTAAATCAACCATTGGTTGAATGTCATTTGTGCATATTAGTCGCCTCTTACGACCGGTATGCCTACCTCCGGCATATTCTAAACCCATAACCTCCAGGGTTCTCGAATACTCCCAGAGTCACCTCATCAGATGTTGGTAGTGTCCGAGCTTCTGCGCCATAAAACAGGACGGTTACGATAAGCGACTTATAGAGTGTTATTTTGGTTCCTCGAGAGAGGACTTTACCACCCAATTGCCTACTTAGTTTGTTTGAAAGAGTAATTCTTTGTTGGGTATCAGGCAGACATCGTTGTTGATATAAATTCAGGTGCCCAGGTAAAAAACTCTAAAGAGGTTATAACACAAGAAGCAATTGAAAAACCGTGTGTTAACCAAAAAAGATTAAAACTCGTTTTATTTATTTATTTATTTAATTATTTTGCATCTACAGTACAGAGTACCTTACAGACTAACGAAACATCAATAATAAATGCTTATGAAAGAATAGAGTTTAAGACCAAAACAAAAGTATGTAGATCTCGATACTCAAAAGTCAATTAACTTATGAGAAGATAAGTATTTAAATTCCATTAAGGCACGCGTAATAGTTGCATTACTTTCGAAATTAGTCTGCAACTATCCACATAGAACGGAAGAAAGCTACGCAGACTTCTTTGCGGGACATTAAAGTTTATCCGCTCTAGAGTAGGTGGGCAATCGCCGTTAATTATATTGAATATAAAAGTCAGGGAGAGAACGGACCTTCTTTTTTCTAAAGAACACAGATCAATAAGCAACAGCTGAGATGGGTACGATGGCATGGGATTCACGAACTGTAATGAACCCAATGCTTGTTTTAGAAAGATTTTTTGAACCCTCTCAATTCTATTTATGGATTGTTGATCGTATGGTCTCCAGATAATTACCGCGTATTCCAAGTTAGAGCGTACAAGAGAAGTAAAAAGAAGTTTAAAGGTGTATGGATCAGCAAACTGTGTGGAATTACGTCTTATAAATCCCAATATCGAATAAGCTTTAGAAAGAATGAAATTAATGTGACTATTAAAAAAAAGATTTGACTCGAAAACCACTCCAAGATCTTTAATCTCTGAAACTTTGTTTAAAATAGTATTATCAATAAAGTAACAGGTAGAAGTAGCAACAAGACGTCTAGAGTAAGTTAGGTGAAAGCACTTGTCAATATTTAACTATAGCCGCGATTTTAAACACCATAAATGGAGATTGTTCAAATCACATTGAAGTTTACTTACATCCTCCGCATTATTCACCATCGCAAAAATCTTCAAATCATCGGCAAAAAGGAGATAATTTGAAAAGGAGAAACAACTGCCAATGTCATTGATAAAAAGCACAAAAAGTAAAGGGCCTAAAATGCTACCTTGAGGAACACCTGAAGAGGCAACAAAAAAGTCTGAAGTCGAAGCATCAATCGATATTGCACAGCGCCGATTAGACAAGTATGAAGTTATCCATTGCAAAACGGAGGAATGAATGCTTTTTACCATTTTTGAAAAGTGGCGTAATTGTTGAAACCTTCCAATCCTCAATAAAAATACCCGAAGCAAGGGATTTGTTGATCATGTATAGGGTATGACAACGCTGGACAGGCCTTAAGTAAAGTGACTGACAGACCATCCGCGTCTGATTTTGGCGAGGGCTTGAGAGCAACAATCGCACTTGACACTTCATCAGGAGAGATATGGAGAGTTCCTAGATTCACAGAAGGTGGTATATCATGTGAAAAGTGAAGTGAAATCATGTCGTTCACTAAGTAATACTATTTTGTTGACCTGTACATAAATATGAACTGAAGTATATATTTTTTAAAGTTTTAATAAATCATAAATAAAAAAAAAATTTTAAAAACCCATGAAATATACGAGCAGACAAGAAATACTTTACGGTAAGAACGACATATGCACATATGAACGAATGGGCACAGACGAAGCCTCTAGCCATTGTGTGTCTGAAGAGAGAGTTATCGATGCAAGTTTTTTACAGGCTACTCCACTGGCGAGGAGACCTTTAGCTCCGCAACACAATATAAAAGGGGAGCAGAACTCCAAATGGGCAGTTGTTGTTGGGGTGTCGCTAAGTGTAAACCTAATTTAGTTTTAAATAATAAGTTGTATTCAAAAAAAAAACATCCAACGCGTTTTTAGTTAAGGCGAGTTGGCGATTTTTATAGGTTTTTGAGCACGCTTTAACTTCGATGTATACCCTCCGATACAACGAACAATATCGACATCCTTATAACGGCAGTGCTAGGAAACGTGATGTTTTGAAAGAGTGGAAGCTTTGTGTTAGATGAGTTTGTTTGAGGCGCATGGGAAGAGTTATCTTGCACTCGAGAATTGAGCTGTTCCAGCGCACCTGCAGTATGTGGTGGCCAACAACGTCTCGTTGTCCTTTCCCCAAAGTACAAACGTTGTTATTTTTATCGGAGAAGGGGAATACGAAAGTAACGTCAACAAAGATACCTAATAGTGGGCAAATTTCCTACGTCCTTGCAGGGAATAGGTTTATTGGGAGCTTGGTCGGCGACGAAGGCAAAGGAAATTATTGGAGGGGACGTCATTATTGTTCATCGTAGCGAATATCAAATGGTGTATTTGTTCAACCAACTCCTGTAACTCACAGTAAATTAGCAGGCTTGAGAGCCAGAGATCATGAAAGCATTAAAGTCAACATTTATCAATTCATTGATTGGCGTTCAACCGCGCCGGCAGCGCTAGCTGATACCAATTGAATACGAAATAGATTCAAAAACAGTGGGAATCCCCCTTCATATGCTTGCAAAACCGTGTGTTGATGGTAAAACTTTCTGGGCCAAAGCGGCTGGTTGGTGGTTAGAATATGCCCGAGGTAAGCATGGCTGTGGTAAGAGGCGACTAAACTGCATAAAGACAATGACGTGCAACTCGATGGTTGATCATCGGATATGATGCTTCTCTCATAGCCCATATTCTGGGTGACATGATCTAGAGGGTTCCAATGGTCATACCAAATCGCTCGCACGCCGGTCGGGCATGTACAGCAAGAGAGTACCGGAGCGTACCGTCTTCATAACCGGTAAAGGACTGTCACTTTCGACAAGACTCCCTAAAACTTTGCTTATGACGTGGAACTTGATGGTTGATCTCTCTTTGCCCTACCCTTACGGAAGGACGGGTGACATGGCATAAGAAGTGCGTTTGAAAAAAATTTCACGTTTATTTTATTCAACAAGTTGTTTCTTAATTATTTGATTTGAATATTTTTTTCGTAGTATGATTAGAAATAAATGTCAGAAAAATACTGTTTGAAAATATTTTCGCTAAATGCTGTAGTTCATATAAAAATGGCAAGCAAATTGGAAGTACGAAAAACTATTGTTAAAAGTTTTCAAGATCACCCTCAGTGGACTTTCAAAAAAAAAATGCTCGAGAACTTAAAGTAAGCCCGAAAACTGTTTCGAGGGTGTTAAAAAACTTTAAGGGCCAATTGCCTGTTACCCGTAAGCCAGGTTTGGGTAGAAAAAGGGGCATCAGTGACCAAAACATGAAAAAGAAAATCATCACCGTTTTTCAGAAGAACCCCAATATTTCAGGCAGAAAACTAGCGCCGACGGTGGGATGTTCTGAGTTTCAGTTTGAGCTGGTCTCAAAACGTTCAAGGTTGAAAAAGTTCCAGACAGAAGCTCTGTGAAGAATGTGGAAGCAAAAAATCGCGCAAAAGAACAACAAATTTGATTCTTTGAAAAATGTAATTGCTGCATCATGGACGACGAGACTTATGTTTTAGCCGACTTTTCGCAGCTTCCAGGCCAGTAGTTTTACACAGCAGACTCGCACGGGAATGTGGACGAAAAGTTTAAGCCAAAAAGGCAGCCAAAATTGCCTCGTAAATTCCTGGTTTGGCAAGCAATCTGCAGCTGTGGAGAAAGGAGCAGTGCTTTTGTAACTACGGGAACAATAAAAATTCAAAAAGTAAAACATTATTATTCTTGGCCTTGAGCTCGTTTCATGAATACTTCAAAATGTACAGGCCGTAAATCAACAAAAATTGTTGGTATAAAAAAGCAACTTAAAATAAATCTTTAAAAACCTTTCCGAAATAAATATCAAGCTTACAAAATTCTGATTTTTCGATAGTAAAACATTTGAAAACGAGAGTTTGATAATCAAAACTGCACGTTGATTAAAAGCTTATTAATGTAAGCCTATAAAAAATTTCAAATAAAGCTTTTTATAGATATTTCTTCTGAAACCTTAATCAAACGATATTTTTTATATTATTTAGCTACTGCAATTAAATAAATAAATAAAAGTTGAAAAGAAGAAACTGACATATAGTTTTTCTGGATTTTTTGTAAACCTGGCCATTTCACTTTTTAAGTGAAATTATTCCCAACACTTTTTCCTGAAGTTTATAAAAAGTTTACTTTAAACTTTCAAATAAATTGAAATTGCTTACATATCGCTTATTGTAGCAAGTTTACTTTTAATTATTTTTAAAAACATTTACAAAAATGCTTGTTGGGTTGTATTGTTTATATAAAAACACTGCAGCGGCAAGAAAAACTACGTAAATGTTATTCTCTCTCTCTTTATGGCGCGATATACAACAGGTATATCATCATAAACCTCCTAAGAGATTTTTGCGCCAAGCTTCTCTTCCAATTTGTGGTGTGCCGATTTAAATTTTCCCTACAAATTGGTGGGACCTACAGTTTTTTGCCGACTCCGAACGGCATCTACAAAGGAGACGAATTTTTGCTGAGAAGCCTGTCATGGCAGAAATACACTCGGAGAGCTTGCCAAACCACTGCGGAGGGGCGACCCCGTTTTGAAAAACTTTTTTCAAATCACTTTTGATGTTACCTGTACCAGGGCTCGAACCATGGACCTTCGGTGTGGTAGGCCGGCAACACTACCTCCACACCACGGCGGCCGCCGTAAATGTTATTATGCTTGATTATTTTGCTAAAAAATGTTGACCAAATTATAGTTACCGATTTAAATAGTCAAACCCGTATGTTCAGATTCTACCAAAAAAAATCTATAAGAATAAACTTTAATATTTAAGTAAATACCAAATTTGTGAATTTTTTTTAGCCTTGTGTTGTAAGAAACGACTGTTGTGCCTGTTTTAGTACAAATTACGCTGTTATCTTAAATATAGTGTGCTATATGTACACGTACTTACATAAGTTAAGCTTAAATTTAACAATACGTTTTGCATACCAAAAATTTTATAAATTAAACTAGAGAAGACACCTCGCATTTAGTATTGCGTTATAATGCAATCCGTATTTCTTTTTACAGAGTTTATTATCATTTAGAGAGTTTAGACTTGCACTTTCTCTTATAGAATTGAAATTTCGAAATTCACGAAGTGTCAATTCAAAATAAAATTCAATTTTTAAATTAAATTGTTATGTTTCTTTCCACGAATGGTTCCACTTTCAAATTTCCTCTGGTTTTTCGCACTATTTCATAGCTACAAACATTTGAACTAGTTCTAAACTTTCCACTTTTAATTGGGTTCTAACTAGTTCTGGACTTTTGATTTCCGAACCTTCTACCAATGAGAGAGTTTAGAAGGCGTCAAGAGTTCTGCAGAGGGGGGTAACTGTCACTTCGTTGGACATCAGAAAAGAAAAAGAAAAAAGAAATTGTAAAAAGCATAAACATAAATTCTGCTTTAATCTAAATACTATTTCTGGTAGTACTTAACAACAAAATAACATATTGTGACGAATTCGATGATTCCTTGATTATCAATCCTGGGTTCGATCACTATAAAGTCGAATAAACACACGCACAGATAATGTAAGTAATAGCTAGTTTTATTTACTAGTAATAAACGCAAAACAATTTTAAGAGTTTGATAACTTTACAGTAGTTCACTATTGAACGCTTGAAAATAAACTGATCAACCTGCCTTGCTTGGTCACCGCCTTATATAGTCCAACAGGGTACTTGCCTACGCACCGAGAACTTTCTTGGTTATTCGCTTTTCGTGTTCTGGAAGGGTCGGTGTTATTTATTGGAATCTGCTCTTTGCATCGTATTCGCAAACACTCGCGCCATCTCTCTTCCTAGTTACACGCTTGCATGCATAAGCGTAGCCATCGTTATCTCACCTGTGTTTAACTAGTGCTGGGAGTGTTATTGAGTTAGGGATGGTACATGCTTGAGAATAATCGCCACAATATTCTAACTGTACCGAAAGAGTGAGTGTGAGGCACTTGAGATGCTGGCTGACAGGAATAATGCACGAAAATTTTTTCAAAAGATCCGGCTCATGACGAAAGGTTTCAAGACCGGGGCAAATATACCCCTACTACTGGCGATGGGAATAACGCCCCACCACCCGGCTATTATGAAATGAGGATGGCTATATTACGGCTCAAAAACAACAAAGAACCTGGAAAGGTCGGGGCTCTTACGCAGAATATGGTTAGACGAGTGCATGCCTCCAGATTGAAATGTAAGTGTGCTATGCCCAATCCACAAGAAAGGCGATCCCACTAACCGCACCAACTACCTCAGAATCCGTCTCCTTAATATCGCATATAAGGATCTATCCACCGTATTTTGCGAAAGACTGAATCCCATCGTAGGCAAGCAGGGGTTGTAATGAAGGCCAAACCCTCAAAATCAATCGGACCCCACGGAATCGCCATGATGATGATTAACCACCTAGGCCAGAGGGACAAAGTTATCTAGCGGCTCTTTTTAGCCTCTCACTAACTACTGTCGTCGTACCAGAGATCTGGAAGCAGGCGATTGTAGTGTCCCTACTAAAACCAGGGAAGCCGGCGAACCAAGGAGATTTCCGATATCCCTCCTCTCGCCGGTTCTGAAGTTACTAGATACCGTTCTACTCCCATACTACACTGCTAATCTGCAATTGGCCGATCACCAGCATTGTTTCCGGAAATCTCACAGCACAACATCCGCTTTGAATGCCATTACAACGCAAATAAATCATGGTTTGAATCAACATCCTCCAAACCATAGGACCGTTCTCGTGGCACTTGACCTATCAAATGCATTTGATACGGTCAACCATGCCACGCTCCTCAGAGATCTGGAAGAGACACCGCTCCTTGCCGGCCTAAAAAGATAACCCGCTAACTACCTCAATGGTCGAAGTGCGTCAGTCAAATTCAGGAACAAGAAATCTAGACCACAAAGAATAAAACGGCACGCCTTGTGGTGTTCTTTCCCCCCTTTTGTTTAATTTATATATTATATATATAGATATCATTGATTAACAACCGCGCCTAAATAAAGAAGCAAAGAAAGTTGGTCTCGCGGTGAACGAGGTCAAGACGAAGGAAGAATCGACGTACCTGAGCCTTGACAGCCACGTCACTGTTGCTAGTTACAAATTTGAAACTGTGAGGGACTTGGTCTATTTGGGAACCAGCGTTAACACCGAAAAGATGCCAGTCAAGAAATTCAATGGAGAATAACTCTTGCCAACAAGTGTTACTTTGTACTGCGTAGACAACTGAGATATAAAGTCTTCTCTCGACGGACAAAGATCACGCTCTATAAGTCTATCATCATACCTGTCCTCATTTACGGCTCGGAATCATTGACAGTGTCGAAGGAAGATGAGATGGCCCTTGGAATACTCGAGAAGAAAGTTCTCCGGAAAATTTATGGAGCATCGAAGGCATATTTGACCATAGTACAGGGAATAAAAGTCCAAAGTCTCCGCGGGCTGAGTCATGTTATGTGTATGGACAAAGAAGTTCCAGCCGGTGATCTTTTTCTATCGGTACTCGAATTCGGCAGCAGAGGAAGGGGGCGACCCACTGAGTTGGAAACGCAGGTGGAGGATGACTTGATTTCCAATTAGCTTCAGTTATCGATGAAAAGAGATGACTGGCGTGCTTTGATACGCAACGGCCATAATCGCCTAGGCGGTTAACTTTAATAAATGATGATAAAAGGAGTGTACATATATGGTCTTTACATAAAAGGCCAACGAAGAATTAGCATTTTCGGGTATTTAAACATTATGGAAGAAATGTTAGAAAACAAAGTTTTTTAATTGTGGCCTTTTACTACTAAGTTAAAGGTTTGACATTTTCTGCAACTATTTGATTAGTAGGCATATTTATTTTTTGAGTTCTAATAAAAGCAGCTACCTAACTGATAAGTGCTTTACGGACTGCAAAGAGATGAATGTTATTAATTTTTGGAATACATTTCAGCTAGAGGGTAAACGCACTAGTTTCCGGACACTTAACGTTTTCCTCAACTTTGACTTCGACTTATTTTCTCACGACAAACGCTACCGCGAAAAGATAATCTGTTTCTAATAGCATAAATATTGCTCAATGATATGACTTCTGTATAATTTAAAAATATATTATTGTTATTATTATTAAATTAAAATTCAAAGAAGTTCGATTTGCTCTAGTTTCCGGACATTAAAATTTTGTTTCCGGACGCTTTGGTTTTAGTTTCCGGACATCCGAAATTTGTATATACACTATATTTTTGTAAGGTATTTCTGAAACATAAAGAAGGCCTTTGAATACAATAAATACGTCTTAATCATATTCCCATCTCTCTGGATGGACATTTCTTTGATTTGGACATTGGTCATAAGCCAACTGTTCAATCGGTGGTTCGAGGGATCAGCCAACTTATGGCGTACACAGTTGAGGTTTTATTTGTCATAATTGGCCTATTTTTGCCAAAATTAGCTATATGAAGGTCCAGGAACTTCTGGAGGTGCATGTCTGGGCATCCGACGTTGGGTTGATCGCGAAATGCGGATCTACATAGTCTTAGTTTCTAGGAGCTATAAGAACAAAAGAAAAAATTTGTGTGTAATTTTGGACAGCAAGCAGTCGTGGAAACCAAATATATAAGAGAGAGTGAAAGGAGCCTCAACGGCACTTTATCCATGCAAAATGATGGTGGGGTGCACGTGACGCTTCTCACAATCTTTCTAATTGGGTATTCACGGCGATTGTAGAGCTAATAGACCTTATGCAGTCCTCGTTTGGTTGCCAGCCACACAAAAAAGAACGTTTGTTCACAAACTGGAAAGAGTATCCACATAATCAATAACACTGGATCACAAATTCCAACTTTTTTTCTGCACCAGAGACGCCATAGTGAAATTCCTATGTAAAATCACCTCCTAATTCCGAAAATCAAGGTTATTTTTACTTGAATGGTACCGTTTTTGAGATATTTACGATTTACCGTTATTTCAAAAAACAAAAAAGATGGCTCCACTTAATCGTGTATATCTCAAGAACAAACTGAGCTCTTCCAAGACGGTTTGAAAATTTGAAAGCTTATAAAATTTACTATAATCAGTACATACAACACTTTTTGCTAGGTCCTGCAGATTCAAACATATTGAACAATCATTACGGATTTTTTAAATTTTTTTTGTAAAAATATAAAAAAATTTGTACTTTGCGAGGAAGCATCTCGAAAACTTTTTGTTTTTTTGCAGATATTTTTTCCCCCCTCTAAAAATAAGCTATCAGTGAACAAAATCGATGAACTAATACAAAAGTTATAAGCATTCAAGTAAATATATCCATTTAATACTTAAGTACCCTACAAATAATAGCATATGTACATATGGTTCTGTCTTAACTCTATGATCTTATTTTATTATTGAAAAAGTTATGTGTCTTGTTTTGACGCTTATTTAGATTAGGATCGGTTTCTCTTATGAGAAACTAACAGTAGTCGCCCATCATAGCGACATCCCAGAATCCTTGATACCGACTTTCAATCACTTTCATTTGCTGGTGAAACCTTTCGCCATGCTCGTCACTTTCGTCGCCAAGATTTTGCGGGAAAAAATTTAAGTGGGAGTGTAAGAAATGAATTTTTAAAGACATATTTACTCCTGAAAGAAAATAAAAAAGTAAATTAGATAAATACATAAGTGACACATTAGTATATAATTTTCTTAGGCTGGATTTATCTTTCAATTCAGAACAAATTTTTTGTTTATATTTTTCCCGTTCTTGTTTGTTCGGAACTGGACGATGAATTCAGATTTATGGCTATATATTCTCATGTAAATTTATGTAATATATAATTTATTATAATATGTTTTTTTATTTACCCATTTCCGCATAGTTTTTGATTAAGTCGTTCACTATCATCTCGTAGTGAGGACTTTTGTGTTAGCCTAAAAAAGAAGTAACGACCTTTTCAAAAGAATCCCACGCTGCTGCCTCCACTGGTGACAATAGTTCTTTGAAATGGTTATTGGTCATTATTTTCCTTATTTGCGGTCCCACAAAAATCCCTTCCTTTATTTTTGCTTCTGAAATCTCTGGGAAGATTGTCTTCAAATGATGAAAAGCTTCGCCTTCTTTGTCCAAAGCCTTCACAAAGTTTTTGATAAGGCCGAGCTTGATGTGGAGCGGAGGTAGAATTATTTTTTCCTTCTTTATAAGTGGAGAGTATTTTATGTTATCTACCCCAACTTGAAACTCGATTCGTTCTGGCCAATCCTTTATGATGTAGTGGTCTTGACGAGCTCGGCTATCCCATTTGCATAGAAAGCAACAGTATTTTGTGTATCCACTTTGTAGACCACATAGCATTCCAACGACTTTAAGATCGGCACATATTTTCCAATCATGTTCTTCGTATTTGATTAACTTGAGCAATTTTTGCATTATCTCATATGTTTCCTTCGTATTTACTGCATGCGCGATCGGGATAGATGGCTTTTGGTTGCCAATATGCAATAATACGGCCTTTAAACTTAATTTATTGCCGTCTATGAACAATCGCCACTCTTTTGAATCATATGGTTCACCAAATTGTTTGAATAGACCAGCAATGTCTTTGCAGTAACAAACACTGTCCTCCTTCGTATAGTACTTGGAAAATTCTTCGTGACGAGTTCTATAATATGTTACCTTAACATCGGATGAAACAAATTTAAATTGTTGCATTCGAGAGGCGTGTAGTTCGGCCTTTTCCTTTGACAATTCCAAATCCCTTATCCAATCATTGAGTTGTGCTTGTGACAAAGAATTTCTTTCGTTTTCCGTTTGAAATTCAGTACAACATGATGCCGCGTAATCAGATACTACTGTTGACAATGAAACTGGAGCCGGAACTAAAGTTAAATTTGATTCTGGCAATGTCGCTTCTGTTGAAATTAGTTCTGGTAATGACACTGTAGATACGCTCGCATAGGTTACTTTTCTGGACTTTCCAACCCCAAGTACTTTTGTAGTACAAATATAGCAGTCCGTTGAATGGCAAGTTGGTTCCCTCCACTTCATTGGTGTAATAAATTTCACACGTCGCCTAAATACAGGGTGTTTTTTTTACAGGTTTGTTTTTCGAATAGAGATAAAACTGGCATTTTGTGGTCAAATCTGGCAACTCTAATGTCATTTATGTTCAGTTTGGTTTGCCATTTCATCACGAACAGGTTGACAAAAGAACAACGCTTGCAAATCGTGCAAATTTATTTCGAAAATAATGGTTCAGTTCGCAAAGTTTACCGTGAGCTCCGTCCATTTTATGGTCGACATAATCGTCCATCAGAGCAATTAATTCGGTTAACCATGGATCGTTTTCGCACTACGTTTACTCTATGTGATAATACGCATCCGCAGAGACGTCGAACAGTGCGCACCGAAGAAATAATTGCCGCTGTAGAGCAAAGTGTTGAAGAGGACCCGAATGAATCGATTCGCCACCGTGCACAGCAATTGGAGCTTTGTCCATCAACTTTATGGAAGATTTTGCGCAAAGATCTTGGCTTGCGACCTTACAAGATCCAGCTTGTGCAAGAATTAAAGCCGCGAGACCATGCAATGCGTCGTGATTTTGGTGTATGGGCCGAAAATGAGATTGATTTCGATGCTGATTTTCATCGCAAAATTTTGTTCAGTGATGAGGCTCATTTTTGGTTGAATGGCTACGTCAACAAGCAAAATTGCCGCATTTGGAGTGAAGAGAATCCACATGAGACCCTTGAAACGCCATTACATCCACAAAAACTGACTGTTTGGTGTGCTCTATGGGCTGGTGGAGTCATTGGGCCATACTTCTTCCGCAATAATGCTGGAGAGGCAGCTACCGTTAATGGAGACCGGTATAGAGCCATGATAACCGACTATTTTGTTCCCGAATTGGATGGCATGAATGTGGATGAGTTGTGGTTCCAACAAGACGGCGCTACATGCCACACAGCGCACGTCACAATCGATTTATTGAAGAAAACATTCGATGAGCGCATAATTTCGCGGAATGGACCTGTCAGTTGGCCACCAAGGTCGTGTGATTTGACACCATTGGATTATTTTCTTTGGGGATATGTGAAGTCGCTCGTCTACACCAACAAACCAGAAACGTTAGGGGAATTGGAAGCCAACATTCGTGGCGTTATTGCCGACATACGGCCCCATATGCTCGAAAAAGTGGTTGAAAATTGGACCTGTAGAATTGGCTTTATTCGAGCCAGCCGCGGCGGCCACGTGCCCGAAATCATATTTAAACATTAATGGCATAAAATTATCCTTCCAATAAAGCCAAATTGATGGACCTTAAAACGATTTTCTTGTGTTTCATTTCAATTCGAAGTTCTATACCCCTAAAAAAAACACCCTTTAGATAGAGTTTCAGGAATTAGTCAGCTATGCATTAAAAGGGAACAAATTCCTAATTTTTACAACGTACCTTTTTGTTCCGGTTTCCGAAGAAATCAATTCGACTCGGCATGTGGTGCACACAGTGTTCGGTGTCCATGGTTTTTCATTGTTTTTAGGCTCAATTCCAAAACACTTATAGTATGTAACTTTCAAAGGATTTGAAAACACACGTCTCATACTTTTAACAATAAATTGACCGCAGATGAAACAGAACATATCTGGATCATTTGTACACTCAAACTCTCGCGCCCTTTTATTCATTTTTTATTTTAAGTAAATGACGGGTTATAAACTGCACTTATAAACTGAACAGTATCCGGCGAGCCTTGCAGATATTATGAAGGAACAAGGCGCATGTACTCTTATTTATACATAGATCCAGTAAAAATTCAAGCCTACCTAAACAAAAAGGTTCCCTAGTTCTACAAAGAAAACACTACCTGCCTCAAAAATATGCTCTTGTTTAAAATGTACCTAGGTTTGAGAAAACGACACTAACAGCTTTTTGTATCTACTAACTTTTCGAAAATCTACCTGCTAACTAACTGATATACGAATACTAACACATATGTACCAGTAGGGTACTTAAGCATTAAATGGATATATTTACTTGAATGCTTATAACTTTTGTATTAGTTCATCGATTTTGTTCACTGATAGCTTATTTTTTTTGTAATAAAACAGAGCTTAGAGGGGGGAAAAAATATCTGCAAAAAACAAAAAGTTTTCGAGATGCTTCCTCGCAAAGTACAATTTTTTTTATATTTTTACAAAAAAAATTTAAAAAATCCGTAAAGATTGTTCAATATGTTTGAATCTGCAGGACCTAGCAAAAAGTGTTGTATGTACTGATTATAGTAAATTTTATAAGCTTTCAAATTTTTCAAACCGTTTTGGAAGAGCTCAGTTTGTTCTTGAGATATACACGATTAAGTGGAGCCATCTTTTTTGTTTTTTGAAATAACGGTAAATCGTAAATATCTCAAAAACGGTACCATTCAAGTAAAAATAACCTTGGTTTTCGGAATTAGGAGGTGATTTTACATAGGAATTTCACTATGGCGTCTCTGGTGCATTTTGGCTGTAAACCAGTGTAATTAGTATAATGGGAGGTTTGAAAGAAACCCCGACAGAATTATTAAATGCCGTTCTGAACATCGCACCCGCAGACTTACTGGGCAGAAGCATAGTGTTAACAACTGAAACTAGGCCCAATGCCTCGTGGTCGCAGTCTGTACCACCGCCAAACGGGGACATTAGACTTTATGGCCCCGCCCGTGCTTCGAAATGGGTTTTAAATCTACAATATATGTGATATAAGTAAAGGTATGGTTGGAACCATACACATTGTCCCAAATCTGCTTTATACTGTACTTATCCGAAGTTTAAGAAATCCTACAAACTGAAAAATTTAAAAAAATAAACGTGTCTTGAAGTTCAAGCAGGCGCTAGGAAGAATTTACAAGGCGGGAACGTAGATCTATACTGGTCAATCGGTCATATGGGCATAGATGGAAGCGAAAGGGATAATATGTTGACCTAAAAGGGGAAATCTTTCGAGAAGTATACCATATAACACCCTATCAGAGTGGGAATATTGAAAAGCAGTCAAGAGTTGTAAACGATCGACCAAGCAAAAATGGCTTAGAATTAGCATGGGATATCAAAGTCACCGAGGCCACGTGGAACTTGTATGGGCTAACAACATTGCTCTTGCCCGTAAAACGGGAATACCGTACTATTATTTTTTTATAGGTTGTGCAAAAAATGCTGAACATATTTTGTGATTCTGTCGCTCGCCAGATTAAGGCCCCGACTATTAGGAGTTCCACAGCTATTCTAAACTGCCTCTGGTCTGATGCTTGTTTCGTTTGATCTTTTAACCTCGAAGGGCTGAGGTAAGATGTCTTTTCTTAGTATCCGGACAGCAATATTTGTGTTTGAAAAGTCCGAAGACTGAAAATATATGAGAAAAGCATGTTTTTCTTTTTGTAGTTCATATATAATGTAATAAGCTATTATTTAGGAGCATTTTAATAATAATAATAATAATTCCCAAACGGATTACCCACCATATCCCGTCCGACCGGCGCGAGTGTCGCATCCGCATAGCGCGCGGATTGTTCGTTCGTGCCGAGTCGTTGAAAGGCTTTGGTTTGTTAATCTTCGAGATCTAAAACTGCTCAGCTACAGAGAAAACCTCATCAGCTAAGTAAAGTAGATATAAGAAAGATTATACATTAAGAAATAACTAGTTAACAGAATAAAATTATTGTTAGAAGTTAATATAGAAGTCAAAGAATAAGAAACAATTAGTAGCTATGTATTTAGGATAGAACGAATTGATTTTTTTATGCTGAAATGCGATTCCGAAATATCAAATGTACCAGAAAGAGAGTTATGATCTTGTAACAAACAGCGAAAAGCCTCATTTAACTGAAAATTGGTTTGGCCCTGTTTCAAAACAAGTGGTTTAAAATGCCTTGATAGCCGAGAGGGTGCATTTAAGTTCACTTCGCTCAGAAGAAATGTAATAAAGTCCTTCGGTGGCACCTAATAGTAAACGGCTGTGCATGCTAGTATATTCCTGGTGCTTAGCTCGTCGGGCTGGGTCTTGCCGCACTTTCTTGGCGATGCCTGGCTGCTTACAAAATAGAAATCATGCACTTTATCTAACAACATGGACAACATTAATTTAATCCAGAGCCGCCCAAAATAATGCGCAATTTTTCATGCCTATACTCGGAGTATAGGCAAGCAAATGCAGTCGAAACATGTACGCTATGACGCTAATTCTGCCAGCGTCAAAAAAAAAGATCGTCAAAAACGACTAAGCTTAGATTTCTGACTTCGGCACATGCGAAGCAATGCTTTTGCTATTCAGCAGTTGAGCAAAGAAGAACGTGCGCACATACATACTTGCAAAAAAACATTCGAAATGTTCAATAAAGAATGGCTGTACAATTTCTTTTTCCTTGAAAATAGAGATGGCGAAGCGCAATGCGTTATTTGCTATAAAATAATGCAAACAAAACTGAAATTTAATTTAGAAAGACATTATATGAATTGTCACACTCGATTTCACCTTATTTCAGGTGACGAACGGACACGTATTCTGTATGAATTAAAAGTCCTGTTTTACTTAAAATTTTATTTTGATGATGTTTCCGTTGTTGATAATGTTGCTGTTGTTGATAATGTTGCTGTTGTTGATGATGTTGCTGTTGTTGATAATGTTGCTGTTGTTGATGATGATCATTATAATAAAACGGTTCAATTAAAAAAAGCTTCTTACATTGCAGCTATGTATTTAGCAAAAAAAGGGCGTTCATTTGATGATGGGGTCTTCTTTAAAGATATGGGCATTGAATTTTTTGGCTGTTTTGGCGAAACTGGGAAGGAGGTCTGTAAAATTTTAGAGGCCACTCCATTATCTCGCCAAACCATAACTCGGCGAACTGAAAAAATAAGTTCGTACATATTTGCCTGTACCCGAGAAAGACTCCAAAATTGCATTTATTTTTCTATTTCTTTAGATGAAACAACGGACATTAAAACATAAGTCAACTAATTATTTGCGTCAAATCGGTAAACGAAAATTTAGAAATATTTGAAGAAATGCTTTCTCTTGTTCCCTTTCATGGTAATGTAACTGGAAAACTTATTTTCGATGCTGTTACAGAACATGTTCTTTCTATTGTTGATATAAAGAAGCTGAGTTCAGTCTGCACTGATGGTGCGGGAGTCATGGTTGGGCAAAATATTGGTCTAGTAGGATTTCTTCGAAAAAATAATATTAATGTTGCCACATTTCACTGCATTATACATCAGCAGGCTCTGTTTGCAAAACAATTAAATATGGTAAATGCAATGGAGACGGCTGTCAATATAATAAATAAAATTAGAGGGGGACACCAAGCCCTTCGTCATAGAAAATTTAAAAAATTGTTGGAAGAATTGTCTGCAGGTTATGGCGATTTGCTAATGTACACAGAGGTTCGATGGCTAAGTCGTGGAAAATGCATAGAAAGACTCCTAAATTTAAAGGATGAAGTCAAGATTTTTCTTCACGACGGCAATAACCCTGAGTTATTAGAATTGGGGAATAAAATGGGGATAAAGATTTTTTATCAGATTTAGCCTTTCTTTGCGATGTAAGGACAATTGTTAATGAGTTAAATCTCCATTTGCAAGGCAAAAATAAGAATATTTTTGACTTAATTGCATATGTTCGCCAATTTGAAAGGAAAATTAAAATAATAATAGAGCAATTAAAAAATGATAATATGCTATGCTTACCAAGAACCTGTGAGATAATAATGGATTATCAAAATCAAAAGAAACTACCTGAATATGTAGTAGTGTTAGAATCGATTTTAACAAATTTTAATACAAGGTTTCAAGATTTCAATAAAATTCAGCAACTCATTTCTCTCCATAATGATCCTATAAATTGCATTATCGATGAACAAGATGATAATTTTCATGAAGAAATACTTAGAATGCGAAATGATTTTTACTTACCTCTAGGCGCGGGTAAGGAATTTTGGAGGAAAATTAATTCACAGTCGTATCCAAAAATTAAAAATGAAGTATACAAGTTATACTCAATGTTTGGATCGACTTATAATTGCGAAGCTGCGTTTTCTTCGCTTAAATATCTTCACTCGAAATACAGGAATTCAGTTTCGAATAAGCATATAGAGGACTTAATGAGAATCAAAACCTACGATCTTGAAGCCGATATGGAAAAAATCATGGAAAGTTAAAAAAAATTAACAAACGTATTTGCTGTTTTTGTTGTTATTATTGTTGTTCTTAATTCCTTTTTTAATCAAAAACCATAATTTTTTATTTTTTTCTAAATTTTTAATAACAAAATAAACAAATAGCACGATTTCACTCAGTGTACTAAGCAAACGCGCGCACACAATCATACGCTAGCAGATATCAAATGTGTGATTGTATGCGTTGGTAAATAAATTGCGCATTATTTTGGGCGGCTCTGATTTAATCATACGTAAAGTTGACGGATACAAAAAAATAAACCCGGTGGAAATATCCTTTGATCAACGTTGCCTTCCTCCTGTTTGTCTCTTCCCTGCCGAACCATATAGAGAAACCTACGCATCACCATCCCAACCAAAACGGAAGTCTAAGCGTTAGGTCATCTCACGACGAAGAAAAACTTTTATCCCTTCATTTTAGGACCTCAAACTATACAATTCATTTATTTGAACAATTTCTTACAACTAGCCTTATCAATAATTTTCCTCTTTACATTCATCTGGTCCCCTTAAAGAAGCAAGCATTTTTTAATGAACATTTCGGTAGTTTTATCTTAAAATATATATGTATATAAATGTGATATAATATGTGCCTTACGTACAAACCCAAATCCATCAAAGATCTTGATACAATTTGTGAATGTTAGCAAACATACATGTAAGGAAAATAGCTGGACTCTCAAAAGTAAACAGAAGAAGTCACCAAGAGTGTTCAAAGAGGATAAAGCTACTCTTCCCAATAACCCAAAAAAAATTTTAGTGAGCGAAGGTCTATCACACCTTACAAAGAGTAATGAAACAAGAGTACTTACATGTCACTCTCCCGATCACATTAAGCAGGCGCCTGATGTTGTGGTTGTTGTCGGCCGACGATGGCATATTACTCATTCATGAACCTATGTAAGGAGTTCGCTCAGCTAGCTTTACATTTTTGGTTTTTCTTCTCTTGTTTTTGTTTTTTTTTGTTTTTTTTTTTTGTTTTGGTAGATTATAACAACAAATCTCAACTTCGCTCATTCGCACTACGTGGCCTAGCCAGCGAAGCCGCTGTGTTTTAATTCGCTGAACTATGTCGGCGTCTGCGTAAAGTTCATAACTATGTATCGCCAAAAATTACTAACCAAAGAGGTTATGCCAGGCTTAATACAAGGAATAAAAAAAATTGGAAATAAGAATATTTTAATTTCCATAATTGCCATAATTTTTAAATAATGTACGAATTACAGTTCTTCTGATTTCTCTTTTTTTTCTTGTCTTCGTAATAAAATGGGAAACTATAAAAACCTGGCTTCAATTTACGACCACCACGATTTTCCAATACATATGTTTCTAAAACATATTTATACAGTCTAACTGATCAGATCTCGTGTCGGGCAAACAGTTTTTTTTTCGACGCTCTTGCAGACTTGCTTTGCCCAACGCTGGAATAGCTACCGAACTCTGCTTCAAATCTTCAAAACTAGGAAAGTAATCGCTCGGATTAGTAGAAATGGTGAAGATGGGATGTCATTCCACAGTCATTCTCTACAGCTATAAAACTGGCTTTTGTTAGATAATTACGTGAGCGAAACTGTTCTTATCATGATTGACAGGTAACGAGTTGACTATTTTATTGCTTGTCGTAATTTTTATGGGTGTACTTTTTGTGATAAGTTTAGACAATTAACTCCAGAAATATATTCAATCGGTGCACCTCTTGTATTACCAGAGGAAGGCGTTGATGGGGATAACGCGATTTAAATCTTTGGTGGTCGACTATTTTTGATTTGTCGTTGAATTCAAGGACTACGCGGCTTTTATTTAAGATTTATAGGGAACCCTTAAGGAGTTAACTCGTTTTTTTTTCTTTGAATTTTTTTTCCCGGACACGTGTGGGCTCTTCGGCCGATGAAACTCAAAAGGTGGAATCCCGAGCCATCGCCGAAGTTCAGGCTTGCGATTTTCATCTCTTTGATAGCTGCCTTGTCTAAGGAACGCATTTTTAATACGTTCGCAAAACTATTGTCAGGGTGACCCGCCGAAAAATATGTTATGACTTAATAAACGCAATACAGCATTACGTTTGATGAATAATTATCGCGCTCACAAAACAGGTGCTTTGGATAGAGCCCTTCAGGGTCTTCCAAACCCCTGCTAAAGGCGATCTTCTCAACAAGGCTGAATATCCTTGGCGTGAAAAGTGCCTATAAGTTTCGCTTCCATGTCCTCTAAAACATAATAAGATGGTCCGAGTTTTTCTCCAAACCGTGCCCTGATAAAGGTGTTGCCTAACCTAGCATTAAAAGCCTTGGACATGTCACTCTGAGCAAAATTCCTTTGGTATACTTCTTGTCCAACGGCACATTATACCTGCACTTCGATTGCTCGAAAGCTTGGTGAAGGTTATCCCTTACATTATCTCTTACGTTGAGCATATTATCGTACCTATTACTTGTTTCAACTAAACCTTCGGTTGTCATGTTTATACCTCTAAGCAGCTCATAGTTCTGGCCATGGGTAATCATGTGCTGCCCAAAGACAACAAAGTAAGGGCTATAGCCGGTGGTTTGATGGATTGAGTTCCGTAGAGCGGAGTTGATGCTTCTAAGGTGAAAATTCCATTCCCTTTGATTTTCTTTGATATAGGCTCTTAGAGCCGCATTAACCGAACGATTTACTCGTTCTGAAGAATTGTTTTAAGGTACATATAGGGCTGTTAGCGTATGCTTAATTCCACACCGCGATAAAAAGGTTTCAAATTCTTTTCACTTATTCGGGAATACCGAAAACGTCAAACACTTGTGTCTTCAAGTAATTTACAATAGGGGTAGTCATGAATTTTTTCAAGGGAAAAAGAAACGCAGCTGGCGATGATGGTTTGGCTGCTGAGCTATTCAAACACGGAGGCGAGGAGCTGGTAAGGCGCATGCATCAGCTTCTATGCAGAATATGGTTGGATGAATGCATGCCTGAAGATTGGAATCTAAGTGTTCTCTGCCCAATCCACAAGAAGGGCGATCCTGCAAACCGCGCCAACTATCGCGGAATCAGCCTTTTGAATATCGCATATAAGGTCCTATCAAGCGTATTGTGCGAAAGACTGAAGCCTGATGTGAACAGACTGATTGGACCTTATCAGTGTGGCTTCAGACCTGGTAAATCTACCATCGACCAGATTTTTACAATACGCCAAATCTTGGAAAAAACCCGTGAAAAAAGAATCGACACTCATCATCTCTTTGTTTATTTTAAAGCCGCTTTCGATAGCACGAAAAGGAGCTGCCTATATGCCGCTATGTCTGAATTTGGTTTCCCCGCAAAACTTATACGGCTATGCAAAATGACCTTGAGCAACACCGCCAGCTCGGTCAGAATTGGGAAGTACCTCTCCGAGCCGTTCGAAACTAAACGATGTTTCAGACAGGGTGACCCCCTATCGTGTGATTTCTTTAATTTAATGCTGGAGAAAATAATACAAGCTGCAGAACTTAACCGCGCTGGAACAATATTTTATAAAAGCGTGCAACTGTTGGCATATGCTGACGATATTGATATCATTGGCCTTAACAACCGCGCCTTAACTTCTGCTTACTCCAAATTAGAAAAAGAAGCGGAGAAAATGGGATTGGTGGTGAACGAGGGCAAAACGAAGTACCTTCTGTCATCATGCAAAGAGTCAGCGCATTCGCGCCTTGGCAACCAAGCCATTGTTGGCAGCAATAATTTCGAAATAGTAAAGGACTTCGTTTACCTGGGAACCAGCATTAATACCAACAATAATGTTAGCCTAGAAATCCGACGAAGAATCACTCTTGCAAACAAATGCTACTTCGGACTGAGTAGGCAATTGAAAAGTAAAGCCCTCTCTCGACGAACGAAAATAACACTCTACAAGTCACTCATCGCACCCGTCCTGCTATATGGTGCAGAAGCGTGGACACTAACAACATCTGATGAGGCGGCTCTGGGAGTATTCGAGAGAAAGGTTCTTCGAAAGATTTGTGGACCTCTACGCGTTGGCGACGGCGAGTACCGAAGAAGATTTAATGATGAGCTGTATGAACTTTACGCAGACGCCGACATAGTTCAGCGAATTAAAACACAGCGGCTTCGCTGGCTAGGCCACGTAGTGCGAATGAGCGAAGATGCTCCAGCCCAGAAGGTATTATTATCGGCACCCGCCGGTGGAAGCAGAGGAAGAGGGAGACCACCACTCCGATGGAAGGACCAAGTGGAGACCGATTTGCGATCCCGCGGTGTTTCCAATTGGCGCCAGTTGGCGCAACGAAGAAACGACTGGCGAGCTATGTTGGACGGTCAAAATCGCCCAGGCGGTTAGATGACCATTTAAAGAAGAAGAAGAAAGAAAAAGAAACGTGAATTTATGCATATGATCCAGTGCGATCAGAATGCCTAATCCAGTACGAACAGTCTTTGAAATATTCTTTCCACTGGGGTGAATGCTCCCATGGGTGGTCGCAACGCTTTCGTTGGGTGCTTTGTAGTTTTACAAACACTACAATTCGCAATATATTGTTGAACAGTGCGATGTAAATCAGGCCAATAATTGGCTATACCCCCATGAGCACACGTTGGACCAACATGTAGGTTCTTTACCACGTCATTTCTTAGCGTCGCTGGCACAAATAGCTTCCAGACGGCGTCCTCCATCTCCTTGTTCCCAGTATATAACTGATTCCGGTGATAAATATATTTATCACACTTTTTGAAATCCGGAAATTTATCAGCTTAATTTGAAAGTTTATGTCTAAGCGCTTCGTACTCATCGCTGTCAAACGCGGGAGAACGGAAGTCAATGTCTGGAAGATAGTCAGCCTTCATAGTTGAAATGATCTTTTCCGAAAATAACCTAGAAAGCGCATCAGGGACAACATTGGCACTGCTCTTCCGATGCTCGATCGTAAAGTCAAACGCTAGGAACCTCAACGCCCACCTCACTAATCGTCCACTGAGGGTTTTCTGCCCTATCAGCCATCGTGAGCTTGCCCCTGCATAGGGCCGAAACTTCTTCACCGCAAGCACTGCATCTAAGCATTCTCTCACGGTTACCGAATAATTCTGTTGCGCTTTGTTGAGCTTTTAGGACATAAACGCAACCGGTAACTCTTCTCCATCTGCATTGGCTGGGGCAAGTACCGCACCTACTGCATGTAGGCTGGCATCGCATTGGATTATGAAAGGTTTCTGAAAATCGGGTTGCCTAAAAACGGAGCCGCATTCAGCCGAGCTTTCACCAAGTCAAACGACTCCTGAGCCTGGTCTGACCATTCGAATGATTTTATTTTGAGTTTTTCAAAATCTCGGTCAGTGGATGTGTTAACTCAGCAAAGTTGGACACAAATCTCCTGTACCACCCGGCCATTCCTAGAAATCTTCGAACGGCATTGCCGTACCGATTGGTTCAAACTCCATTGCAATAGTTGGATGTTCCGGGTTTTTCCTAGTGGACGTTTTTGAAGGGGCGTTCTTCGACGTAGCTCGGACAACCGTACTAGGAATTGGAGAAGCCAAATCAGTATGTTCAAGGGGTTGAGGCAAGTTCGGCATTGTTGAGATAGTAGGTCGATCATCCGTACGCCTGCGCTTGTTTTCGCGATTATCAGGGCATTCCAAATGAGGCGAATTCTCCAAAGTTTCCAAGGTTTTAAAAATATTTTCATATTTTTGGAATTTTTCGGTCAGCAATGAAAAATCTTTGCTTATTTCAGAAAAACCGTTTCTGATATGCCTAAAGATTTTACAGAGATCAACTTCCGTTGACCGGCATTTGGAACAAGACCAGCGCAGGCTTTTTCCTTCGTTAAGCAGGTCAGCTATTCTACCGGTTAACCCAGTGCACTTGGCGTGGACAAGTCCATCACACAACCAGCATGCCACAAAGCGTTCGGACTCGCTTTTTACCTGGCAGTTTGCTATCATGCACGACATTTCCGTATAAATACTAATATAAATTTATAAGAAAAATTATAAGTTAGAAAAAATTTAGCGGATTAAAGAAAAAACAACCCTGACAGTTTAAGTGAACCACGCAAACCAGCTGTAACGAAAAAGAAATAAGAAAAGCCAGTCAGAGCACAACAACAATTGCAATATGAAATAAAGCCTATCAATAGCAACAAATAAAATATGCAAAAAACTCGGCACACACAAATTCAACAAAATGAATTTATAATAATGAATCACTATCAAAACTTTTTAGCACTATTCACACCAAGTAGTGAAGCACATTAAGTATTTAACTCTATCCACTTTAATTATAACTTTAAAATATCAAAGATATTATTAATTTATTAAATATAATAACAGAGAAAAATATAAACAGAACTACATAGCTTGACGTTTGCGGAATACATTCTCGTATACTGTGGACTCAGACCCAGCCTCAACAGCAGCCACCAAGCGGCAGATACTTTCCTCAATCGCAAAACTTTTCGACCCTGCAGGGTGGCTGACGCCAGTCATGATAATAATAATAATAATTCCCAACGGATTACCCGCCATATCCCGCCCGACCGGCGCGAGGGGCCCATCCGCATAACGCGCGGATTATTCGTTCGTACCGAGTCGTTGAAAGGCTTTGGTTTGTTAATCGTCGAGATCTAAAACTGCTCAGCTACAGAGAAAACCTCATCAGCTAAGTAAAGTAGATATAGGATAGATTATACATTAAGAAATAACTAGGTAACAGAATGAAATTATTGTTAGAAGTTAACAACCTCCACCTTAACGTAAAAAAGTGTTTCCATATGTCATTCTCTAAGTCTTTTACCCTTCATACCTCCGCCTATTATATCTCAGGTGGTCAGCTGGCCTCAGTCAAAGAATTTGTTGATCTAGGAGTAGTTTTCGATACAAACTTTTCTTTTGTTAACCACATTTGTTATGTGCTTCCAAAGGCATACTCAAACCTGGCTTTCCTTCGTAGATATGCCAAAGACTTGAAGGATCCCTACACGAGGAAGACTCTTTATACTTCTTTAGTTCGTTCGAAGCTAGAGTATGCATCCGTTATCTGGAACCCTATCTATAGCTGCCATTCGGCCAGAATCGAAAGAGTTCAACGAAAATTTATTCGGTTTGGCTTAAATATCCTCAATTTTGAGGACCCGATTCCGTCATACTACTCGCGCTGTACGCTTATTAACCTGCAACCCCTTGATACTAGGAGAGCTGTGCACTTGCTTATGTTTGCCTATGACATAATAGCTGGTTATCTAGACTGTCCAAATCTTCTCGAGAAGGTCTCATTTAACGTCCCTCACAGGTGTCTACGTTCCTTTTTACCTTTTTATTTGGCTGCTCCCAGTGCGAATTATTACAATTTTAACCCAATTTATCGTGCCCTTGCTCAGTTTAATAAGCTCTCAAGAGGCGTAACTATTGACTTTTCCCTATCGAGAGATACATTCAAATCTATTATTGTAGTTAGCCTTTCATGATACATACATATTTTTATTTTTAGCTTTTTAATTTTACTTTGTATATAGTCTGTAAGATGTGAAATCATAGACTGAATAAACATAAACATAATATAGAAGTCAAAGAATAAGAAACAATTAGTAGCTATGAATTTAGGATAGAAAGAATTGATTTTTTTATGCTGAAAAGCGAGTCTGAAATATCAAATCTACCAGAAAGAGAGTTATAATCTTGACACAAAGGCTCATTTAACTGAAAATTGGTTCGGCACTGTTTTAAGACTAGAGGTTTAAAATGCCTTGAAGGACGAGACGGTACATTGAAGTTCACTTTACTTAGAAGAAATGGGCTGGATAGTGAACTATTTAGCAATTTAATCATAAAAATAATTCCAAGCATTTCCCTCCGACTAGAAAGTGTGTGCAGATTAATGAGTTTTAAACGATTCGTATAGGGTGGCAGATTGTACAAGGGATCCCAATGAAAATCTCTTAAGGCAAATAGTAAAAATTGTTTTTGAATTCAAGGCGATCTACATGAACCTGGTAACGCGGGTTCTAAATTATAGAACCGTATTCAAGTATCGGTCTGACTAATGTAGTGAAGAGGGCTTTAGTTACATAAGGGTCGCTAAATTCTTTAGACCAACGTTTAACGAATGCTAGGACACCTCTAGCCTTATTGACTGTTGTGTTAATATGGCGGTTGAAACTGAGTTTATAGTCCATAGTAAGGTCAACAAAATCATACACTTGCTCAAGACTATAATTTTTAATTGTATAGGAAGCCGGCTGAGAAATTCCACGCGAAAAACCCATGTGTTTACATTTTTTAAGGTTAAGTGGCATATAATTTAAATCGCACCAAGTAACAAGTGTATCTAGATCTGATTGTAGCTTCAAATGACGCGAATGACATGAAAATCTTTACGTCGTCGGCATACAATAACATTTTTGAAAATTTTATTATTGTAGAAATATCATTTATAAACAATAAGAACAGAATCGGGTCAAGATGGCTTCCTTGAGGAACCCCCGAAGAGACATAAATGACATCGGATACTAAATTCTTAAACATTACTCTTTGTGTCCTGTCACTAAGGTAAGAAGAGATCCAGCGACTGAGACCCGGCTGGAAGCCCAACTGATCGAGTTTATGAATAAGTAATGAGTGACACACTTTGTCAAAAGCTTTGCTGAAATCCGTATAAATAACGTCGGTGTGCAGATTTTTTCTAAAGCCATTTGAGACATGACTGGTAAACTCAAGTAAATTCGTAACTGTGGACTTTCCCTTACTGAACCCGTGTTGGCAGTCAGCTATCAAAGTAGAGATCGGACCCGTAAGTTGATTGTAACAATAGCTTCAAACAATTTTGGGATGGCAGAAAGCTTTGCGATGCCACGATAGTTCTCTATAGAAGACCTACTCCCGCTTTTATGCAGCGGTAGAAGAAACGATTCTTTCCACGCAGTTGGAAAAACACCACACTTTAGTGATAGATTGAACAAATTGGTAAGGGGTTGGTAAATATGGTTCGCACACTTTTTCAAGAAACATGTAGGGATCCTATCAGGACCATATTTAAAAGATTCTTTTAAGGTTTTAAGGTAAATTAGAACATCTTTGGCGCATATAATTGGTGAATTAATTGAATTTGTCCCGTCTAGCTTATAGGGATAGTTTTGAAAGTTTGAATTGGTGACAGCAGAATAGTTAGAAGTGAAAAATTGAGCAAAAAAATTAAAGGTGCGGGGGAACCAAGTGTCCTCCGATACTATGAAATGAAACAAGGAAACGATTTCAACAAACGTTACAACTTCTTTATTCGTGCCGCTTGCACGCTAATTAACAACTAACTCTAAACATACGTTGCAACTTACTTAAATAACTTCTTAGCCTAACTAAAATGTTTATGTTGCAGTTCCCATGCTTTACCCATAACTGCTCGCGCGTGTAGACAGCAATTGCTTACCGTGCAATTCCCATAACTAACGTAAGGTGACCTGATCGATGGTTGCGCGTGTGCCGCGTCAGCGATTCCCTCTTATTGAACTAAATAAGTCACACGCTTAGCAACGTGATCACAGGGTGCGCCGTTGAGTGGTATTATGGTACCTGCTCGTGTAACTCCTCCCCCTTTAAAGATCTGCGTCTCGTAGATCAAATGTCGAAAAGCGTGAGGGGGAGAAATTTTGTAGGGAGTGATTGCAACCCTCTGGTAATGAGTTGGTACTGGCGATTGTGACTGGCAGGCTAGGATCTGAGCGATAAAATTCAGGTGCAGATTTGCCTTTGGGGATCCGATTTATGTCAATGTTTCCTGTCCAATGCGTAGGAATTTGAACCGGTGGAAGGTCTAATTTCTTTGTGTAACATCTCCACATCGTTCCGGCAATAAGGGCTATTGCGCAGATCGAGAAAGCCTCTGTAACGATAGAAAAATTGATTCTTTCATTGACATACCCTAGATACTTAACATTCTCCATTGTCAGGTCGTGGATGTATTCCAAGTTGACTTTCATGGTGTGGTTTTTTATGTCAGAAAGTACGGCTGGGAGGACGTGCGCTGTAACAGCTTCATTGCTGGAAAATTCTTGATCGCCAATCCTGATTGTCTCGTTGTTGAATTGAATTACGTAAGTGCCATTAATAGTATTTGTGGCATTGTTGCTCCTTATTACCCCTTGGTAGTTTGAAATGAAAATGGTATTTTCGTTTACCAGCTCTATATGGGATCCGTTGCGTCTAATAAATTGACAACTAGCAGCCCCACCTTTTAAGAGTCGTGGCAGGCAGCTGTTCTCTTCCAACGCAATTAAGGACTCAGAGCTGCATACCGTGGATGAGCCGATAACCATACAATCCTTCGTGAACCCGTATGTCTCTTCTTGGTTTACCAGCATTCTGTCAAACGGTAGGTCCACTTGTTTACCAGCGTAGATTCCAGCGCAGGTAATCAGGAGATTATATTTATTGGCCGTCACTTTCGGCATTGATAGGACATAGAGGAGAAGTGTCCCGTTTGTGAGGACCGATGGTTGACCATATTCGATTGCCTCAATTACATTCTGGTATGGGAGGGTTTCTACTTCGGATAGGATTTGGTTAACCTCGTCTATGTCTAACAAGTTGGTGTTAACAATTCCTCGCTTTGCCAATTGGCATGCTCTCACAAATTCATTGACCTCTTCGCGAACGAGGACGATGTTGTGAAGTGCGCTTTGCTCGAATTCGATTCCTTCTGTTTCTTTTACCACGTAGTTGGTGCGGTTCACCACTTCTTCAATTCGATTCAATACTTCTTGGGTGGTGGTGAATAGCTTTTTATTGACCTTATATTGGTGGTTGTTGTTCGCGATTATCTGGTTTTGGCTGTGGAGGATATTGTTCCAATCTGTTGCGTCAGGGGATCCTGCCAGCCATTTCCATGCTGACCCTATCCAGTCAATAGATCGGGTGACTCTAGTATTGCTTGTGCTCCCCATCAACTCTTCGAGTCGTTCGAGTGTTTGGTTGATGTAGTGCTGGGCTAAGAGTTGCTCGTCGGTTCGTTTGGTTAGATGGCCTGCCAGTTTGTCCATTTGAGTCACCATCGTGGTATATTTTTGTAGGTCGATGACGTGGATGAGTTTGAATGAGCCCCCAATGATCCACCCATCTCCGCTCTGGATGGTTACTATTGGAGCCTTGTAGTTGAATATATGTAGTGCGCTGATGGCTGATGCCAGCAGTGGGAATCTGCAACGCAAGATGTTAATTCTAATTTAATGTTGTTAGTAAGTTAGTAGTTGCTAGGTTCTAAGAAAGTGAGTTAAGGTTATCTAATTAGTAAAAAGGTAAAATGTTGTTGATAGTAGGAAGGTATTATTAGTAAGCGGAATTCTTACGATTACATTGATTATCATTAAACTAGTGTTACTATCTTAGTTTAGGATCATCGCTTTTCCTGCGATATTATTTTGTTAGTGGTTTACAAGTTATGTTTTGTTAAATTTCTTATTATGATTAGTAGGGAAGATTAAAATAAAATTTAAAGAATTTACTTTATATAGTTATTACAGAAAATTTTTTAAAAATAAAAAGGAACAAAAAATTTGGAAAAATAAAAAGGTTAAAAAATTTTTAATTTATTTTTTTTTTTGTATTTTATTTTTTTACTTTTTTGTTTTTAATTTGCCTAGCGGATTAGGCGCATAAGCTTAGGTTTGTTTTTCTTTTTTTATTCTTTTTCATCTACGGATTAGGCGCAGAGAATTAAATAAATATTTGCTTAGCGGATTAGGCGCATAAGCTTAAATTTTTCTTTTTTTCTTTTTCATCTACGGATTAGGCGCAGAGAGTTAAATAAATATTTGCTTAGCGGATTAGGCACATAAGCTTAAATTTTTCTTTTTTTTCTTTTTCATCTACGGATTAGGCGCAGAGAGTTAAATAAATATTTGCTTAGCGGATTAGGGGCATAAGCTTAAATTTTCCTTTTTTCTTTTTCATCTACGGATTAGGCGCAGAGAATTAAATAAATATTTGCTTAGCGGATTAGGCGCATAAGCTTAAATTTTTCTTTTTTTCTTTTTCATCTACGGATTAGGCGCAGAGAGTTAAATAAATATTTGCTTAGCGGATTAGGCGCATAAGCTTAAATTTTCCTTTTTTTTTTCATCTGGACCAGAGGTGTTAACATTTCTCGAACCAGCTATGGGGGATCGTGTTATCCGTTTTGGGAGCAACGTAGCCATTTGTCATATTCGATGGCGCCGCAACCTACTAAGGCACGATTTGTCCCACTTACAAGCCCGCTCTTGTTAGATAAACTCCCCCTTGGTGCCAGATGTTTTATAATTTATTTTCATATCTTTTGTTTGTTTGTTTTATTGTGTGGGAGTAGTTTGTCTCCTTCTTTTTAAATTTTTTTAATGTGGAGTTTGTGAATCTTTTTTCCACTAAGTGTGGTGACTGAAACTTTATTGTCTTTTGAAACGATTTCTTTTTTATATAAAGGTTTTTGCTTCCCCTTTATTTGCTTATCCTTCACGTATATGACGTCATTTTCGTCATAACGCTCCGGTAGCATCCTTTTTTTATTATGTTTTTTTATCTGGGCCAATTGCCTCAACAGTGTTTTAATTTGGATGTTCATCTTTCTGCTCTGGTCAAGGAGTTCCTGGAAATTGGAAGATTGTGAGCGGTTAAAAAAAATGTCTGTTGGTCTTTTGTTCGTTACCGAGTGAACTGAATTATTATAGCGATCTATAGCTATGATAACAAGTTCCTTAGTCCTGAGGGCTTCATTCTCCGCCTTTAGGCATCTAAAAATTTCTAGTAGCGTAGAGTGAAATCTCTCGATTTGGCCATTCACCTCACTCCTCTGAGTTGGAGTGCGGTAAAGCTGAATTCCTAGAGATTCTAACAAGCTTTGTATAACTGGGCTAATCAATCCTCGTTCGTTATCGGTGACTAAAATTCTAGGGGTAGTAAAATAGTGCAGAAGTTTTACTATTTTTTGCCTAAGGTGCAGGGTTCCTTTGTTTCTGATGTGGAAAAGCTTTGCAAATTTCGAAAATTTATCAATACAACTCAAAAATTTTTCCCCCTGAATTTCGAATATGTCTAAGTGAAGGATCTCGCACGGTCGCGACGGGATTGGTGTAGCCTGTAATTCTGGCCTATGGGGGTGCCTGTCGTACTTACTGACTTTGCACGTCTCACAAGCCAGTACATATTTCCTAATTTGACTGCTCATCTTGGGAAAATAGCAACGCTCAAGAAGTTGTTTCCTATTCTCCGTGGCATTACGGTGAGCCCTCTTGTGCTCCTTCATTATTGCCTCACACACACTATCTGGGTTTCTCAAGTCCTCCACAAGGGTTTGCGCTATTCGCACCTTATAGTTAATGAAATGTTCTATATAGACTCTCTGCAATAGGCCCAACTGATCTTCCGGTATTTTGATACCGTTAATGACATTTGGGTTCAGTTTTTCTTTCAAAATGCTAACTAATTCGTTTTCACTAATATTTTCTATCCCTACGTAGTGGCGTGAGTGTCCAGGGTGCGGTTCTTCGTAAATTTGAAGTCTGCCCCCGAACACGATTTGGTTTCTGAAAACATTTAGTGGTACTTCCACGAAGGGGATCAGGTCCGAGTTATCTTGTTCTGCGCTATGGACCGTATAGGAATCTGATCCCATGGTTGCATTCTGACTACCCACCTCGGATGTGGACGACATCGAATCAGTCAGTTGATTTACTTGTGTTTTAAGGCGAGAAAGGGCATCAGCCACGACGTTAGATTTTCCTGGTTTATAGATGAGTTCGTAATTGTATTCCTCGATCCGGGCTTTCCATCGCTTCAGCTTGGCATTGTAGTTGCGATTGCTGAGGGAGAAAGTTAGTGGTTGGTGATCGGTAAATATACGTATTTTCTTGGCACCATACAGGTAATTTCTTAGATTGTCTAATGCCCAAACGATGGCGAGCATCTCTTTTTCGTTTGTAGCATACCCTTCCTCTGTGGTTGTTAAACTTCTTGATATAAATGCAATTGGCTTATCTTTACCATCGTAGTCCTGAGACAGTACCGCGCCAATAGCGTAGTCTGAGGCGTCTGTTGTTAAGTTAAAGGTCTTTTCAAAGTTGGGAAGTGTTAAGACTTCTGAGGTTGTTAACATTCCCTTAAGGTCATCGAATGCCCTAAGCGCGTCCTTGTTTAATGATATTGGCACTTTTTTGGACTGCGTAGCCTTAACCTGGGCGTGTTCGCCCCTTGTGAGGTTAGTGAGTGGTTTCGCGATTTTGGCGAGAAGTTAAACCTAAAAAGCTTTTGAGCTCTTTTAGATTTGAGGGTGGCAAAAGGTTCCTTATTGAATTTATTTTCTTAGGATCTGGCAGGATTCCTTCGGAGGTTACAATATAACCCAGAAATTCGACGCTTCTTTTTAAAAACTGTGTTTTTTGGAGGTTGACTTTGAGTCCCGCTGTTAGTAGTCTAGAAAGAATTGTTTCGATGTCCTTCAAATGGGTGGCCTCTTCCTTGCTGAAGATAATTATATCGTCGATATATACAAAACAAATTCGACCTATGAATTCTTTGAGGGCGTCGTCTATCGTTCTTTGGAAGATAGAGGGCGCATTTTTTAGTCCGAAAGGAAGTCGCAAGAATTCATATTTTCCATTCATTGTGGAAAAGGCCGTTTTGGGAATGTCACGCTTCTTCATTGGGATTTGGTGGAATCCTGACGTTAAGTCCAGCGTGGTAAAATATTTGGCTTCGCCAAGGCTGGCAATAGTCCCGTTGATGTCCGGGATGGGATATGTATCGGAAATGGTTACGGCGTCTAGCCTTTTAAAATCAATGACCATCCGGTATTTCTTTTCTTCATCAGAGCCGGATTTTTTTGGGACAACCCATATGGGGGAGTTATAAGGACTCTTTGACGGACGGATAATGCCTTGTGAAAGCAGTTCCTGAATTTGTCTTTCGACTTCTCCACGCATATTGACGGGGTAGGGATAGCTTTTGGTGTAAATGGGGGTTTCGGTTATTGTTCTTATCTCAGCCTGGAGGTTGGTTTGAATTTCCATTGCTTGGTCGACTGGGCCGAATAAAGTTTCGTATTTTTCCAGTATCCCATATAGCTTGCTTTTCGTACGTTCGGTGACATAATTGTCAAGAGGGATGTCTAAATTAATGGAGTTAACCTGTTGTGCTGTCTTTCGTTTAAGAGGCAGAAGGATGTCTGGTTTAAGGATGAGGGTATTGAGCTCCCTATCTAACACTGCTTTAATTTCTGAGAGGGTATCATCCCCTATTATCCCGTCAAATGATTCTAGACCAGGGAGAACAAAGAATGTAGTCGGCAGATTCCTACCAACAAACTGAAAAAAATTTCCGCAAACTTTCTTGTCGATTTAGATTTTTCCCCCCGCCGAGATTACGTGGAATGGTTTTTACACTGGGGTAGTGTTCAAAGCTACGCGCTCGCTAATGTAATTTTTGTTTGCGCCGGTATCAACTAGGAACTCTAAAATACCTTGACCCTGAGTAACGTATTCTAAATATGGTACGCCGGACACGAGGCTCCCATTGTAAAATTTAGTTGGTCGGACTCTTTTTGTTCACTGGAGGCATCCTCTCCCTCCTCTTCGTCTACGGCCACTAGATGAAACAATTTCTGTTTCTTGTTTGCTTCGTTGTTTGAGAATTTTGTTGGAACTTGACTTTTCCTTGGCCCGTCGTACCTAGAGAACCTGTAATTTCCCGTCTGGCGGGTTTGAGAGGATGCACCGGCATCCACTCTTAAAGCCGTTGGGGGGTCACTGTTGTTGCGCCAGCTTTGCGCAGATTGGTGGCTACTCCTGGTTTGCCCTGACCTAGCGTATGGGGAGTTGAATCCCCTCTGATTTTGATGTCGGTCTGCAAAGCTCTCATTGGAGTGGGCTGCATAATTGTACCTAGAATAGGTCGGGGCTGGATTCTGCGGTGTGCCAGAGTAGTCTGTGCTGCCGCGCAAAAAATATCGCCTTGTTGGAGATTGGTACGTATCGCCGAACATTCGGCCACTTCTATTTATTGCCTGTGGGGGGCGATAAATAGCGTTTCGCCGATCCACGTTCATGAACGTGAGGCATGAGGAATATGCCTCAGGCAGGGATTTCGGCTTCTGCATAAGAAGCAAAGTCGGCAAGTCGCCGTTTAGCCCCCTGATGAAGACATCCAAGGCTCTTCGTCTATGTGCCTCGGCCAATGCCTTCACCGTTTCTGTTTGCACATATTTATCTGTGCTTATCGTATTTATCATAAGTGACAATTGCTTGTTGATTTGGGCATAGAATTCGGACAACTTTTGTCGCCCCTGGGTCATAAGGGTAAGTTGCTGATCAAGGTTTTCAATATCCCTGACGTCCGCATAATGCAACGAGAGAATCTCCTTGATTTTCTTCCAATCGGAGTCTAGAATATTATGGGACACCAGAGCAGCATCTGCCGCTCCCCTAATTTTGCATCTTATGTGCCTCAAAATTGCCCTATATATTGGCTTTTGCCGTACGGGTTTATAATCACTTAGGACCTGTTCTACACTATGGATCCAGGAGGTATAGTGCTCCCGGGATCCATCAAACACTTGAAGCTCTTTCACACAATCCGGTAACCTCGCTATTTCCTTAAGATCCTCCTCCGTCTGAGGAGTCACAAGTGGCTCTTCTACTGGTGTTGCCTCACTATCGACAGATTGCCGACGAACCTCTTCTACCCTACTTTCTATTCGCTCTATAGTTTGGCTAAGTCCTTGTATGGACTCATCAGCGTTTGTCGATTCTACGCTTTTGAGGCGCTCCTCGAATTTCTTCAGCTGGGCGAGCATGGCGTTCATGGCGCCATTCATTTCCGTCAATGATCTTTTCATTTCGTCGGCGTTCATGATTAGGTATACTGAAAAGATAAGAACTGTAAGAAAATATACGTATGACTTACACGATCCAATGTCTCATTGGAGGATTTTTTTCACTGTTAAAATAGGAGAATTTTCGCCTTTTTCTCACTCTTCTTTTATTGTTAAATTAGGAGATTTTTCACTTTCCTCTCTCTCTTTTATTGTTAAATTAGGAGATTTTTCACTTTCCTCTCTCTATTTTTTGTTAAATTAGGATATTTTTCACTTTTCTTTCTCTCTTTTTTGTTAAATTAGGATATTTTTCACTTTTCTCTCTCTCTTTTTTGTTAAATTAGGATATTTTTCACTTATCACACACGGAACCTGCACTGAACTCCGAAGCTCGGGCGCCAGTTATCTCCCGTGTCGGGGGAGATGTAAAAAAATTAAAGGTGCGGAGGAACCAAGTGTCCTCCGATACTATGAAATGAAACAAGGGAACGATTTCAACAAACGTTACAACTTCTTTATTCGTGCCGCTTGCACGCTAATTAACAACTAACTCTAAATATACGTTGCAACTTACTTAAATAACTTCTTAGCCTAACTAAAATGTTTATGTTGCAGTTCCCATGCTTTACCCATAACTGCTCGCGCGTGTAGACAGCAATTGCTTACCGTGCAATTCCCATAACTAACGTAAGGTGACCTGATCGATGGTTGCGCGTGTGCCGCGTCAGCGATTCCCTCTTATTGAACTAAATAAGTCACACGCTTAGCAACGTGATCACAGGGTGCGCCGTTGAGTGGTATTATGGTACCTGCTCGTGTAACTATAATGTCTTGATATTTCATGTCTGAGGGAAACCCTGATACTTTACGTTTGGAATTTATGAAACCATAAAATGACTTTGGATTGAGAATAATGTCTCTTTTGGTTTTAGAGATATAAGCTTTATAGTACTTTTTATTTAAGTCTATGTACTTCTGACGTAGAATGGAATACAGTAAGTAGTGTTTGTTTACTCCAGATTTCTTACATAAATTAAATGATCGCGTTTTCATATTTTTCAGAGCCTTAAGTTTTTTAGTAAACCAAGCTTGCTTAGGATGATCATAAGTTAATTTACGTTTAGGAATAAACTTCTCAAATAGGCAGTAAATAGTTTGATTGAAATGTGAGTCCATATCACTACTAAATTCAGGCCAAGTTAAATTAAGACAGTTCTTTATTTAATTTCTTGTAGTTGGCTTTAGAAAAGTTAAAATCAAAGCTACTACATGAGTAGCATTGAGTACCTTGGCCATTACTTATGGTTTCGTATACTATTTCCATAGAAGGGTAGTAAATGTCTTCTGGTAAAACCAACGGATCACAACGATTTACAAAAAATTTGTTTATATCATCAATATGCACTAAATCTAAGACTTTCCCAAACTTGTTAACGGTAACATTTATTTGACCAATGCAGAGATCGGAAATTCCATCTAAAAAGTTATTGTAGCCCAGTTAGGATGGATTTGGAACAATGTTTCCATCAAATATGTGTCACGATATATGAGGTAAGTTAAAATCACCCAAAACAATAATTGAATCTAAAGCTTTAGTCACAAAGTTAACAGTTTTGTATGTATACGGAAAAACCTGATGCTGGGGGGATGTAGCAAACAGATAAGTACATATAGACGATATCTAGCTGAATGCGGATGCATTGGAACTCAATGGAATTTAAGATAGGGGTATTAACCTCCTCTGGAGGTATAGAGGAATGAACAGCAAGTAGAACTCCACCTCCGACTCTGTTCAAGCGATCATTTCTATATACTTCAATGAAAAGATTTCAAATAGAGATCAGTTAATTTGGTATTTAAACCTCTGACATTTTGATAAAAGATATTTACGGACTTAGTGCTCAGTTTTTTCACTCGACGTTATTGCGAGGAATTTTCGCTACTTTTTGAACATTCCTATTTGGTCTGAATTCAAACTCCAGCACAACAGCCCCGGGAGGCCAAAAAGAGCTGTCTAAAAGAGCATAGAAATCTGCTTCAGAGACATCAATTCTAAACGAAGACATACTTCTCTCATATATAAAATTAAAATTTCTATCAGTTAAGCTGTGATCTTTAACTTTAGAAGAAATATGGTACATCACATCATCCTCGATAGTGTCTGAATGGAACCTGGACTTAAAAATTTATTTTTTGTTAGGTACCACAACCAGCTTTCTAACAATTGGTTCAAACTCCATTGCAATAGTTGGAGGTTCCGGGTTTTTCCTAGTGGATGTCTTTGGGGGCCTTCTTGGACTGTCCGAACAACAGTACTAGGAATTGGAGAAGCAAAATCGATAAGTTCGAGGGCTTAAGACAAGTTCGGCACCGTTGAGGTAGTAGGCAGATCATCCGTTCGTCTGCGCTTGCATTAACGATTATCAGGGCATTCCAAATGAGGCGAATCATCAAGACTTTGGAAGGTTTTGAAAATATTTTCATATTTTTTGAATTTCTAGGTCAGCAATGAAAAATCTTTGCTAATTTCAGAAAACCACTTTCTGATATGCTAATTTCAGAAAACCCCTTTCCCGTTGTCCGTCATTAAGTAGGTTAGCTATTATCTATACATTAATAGGCTATCATTTTTTTTCATACAATCAATTGTAGAGTATATCTATATCTAAACATGCATAATTTCAATAAAAATGTATTTTGATATATTCGTATGGGTCAGGAGCAGTGCATGGGCATATTATGTTTAACAAATAATGCTTCATTTATTTGTAATAATTCATTAAAGTTTTCTGCATAAAGCCAAAGCTGTCAACTACAGTACCTGACTGAGTTATTGTACATACAGCAGTAGCGCAGGTGGTAAGCGTTTCGGCTACGACGCTTACATTCCAAGGTTCGAGCCCAGGTTCCGTATAACTTTTTTTTTTGTTAAATTTAATTTGTTTTTAAATATGTATATGAAAACTTCTTATCATGATTTTTTTTTAATTTATTATATTTTTAACCCAATATTTTTCTGTGTATGACCTCTATCTTGGAGTGAAAAAATTAAATTTTCGCAAAAAGAAAAACGCCAGAAAATATTTCCAGTTTACCAAAACAAAATACTTAAAAAAATACCTACATAGCTTCATGAATTTTTTAAGAAATTAAATTTTTTCTCAATAATATTTGACTTATATGCAATAATATTATAATAATTTTATATATCACAACCTAATATGCAATAATATTATAATAATTTTATATATCACAACCTAATTCCGTCGGAACCAGAAACTTAGTACAGAGAGACAAATGAGACAGAATGGCTGAAATACCCTATATTTAAAAATAAAAAAGGCGAAAACAAAGTTTGTAGCTTCTTCAATTCTCTATTTACGAAGGGGTTAAAAATCGTGTTAATTTTTTCTGAAGACGTCAACTATTTTCTTCTCCAAATATTTTAATTTGTCAAGACATATAGCCTGAACCCTTACATATGTAGACTAAATTTTACCAGTTAAGATGATAACCTTCCTTAAAAATCAACATGAAATGTGTTTTAAATATATCTAAGTTGTGGTTAATGAAAAAAGCCAGACAACCATCATTTCATTGAAATTTGTTAAGTTTTTACAGCAATCTTTTCTTAAAACCAATTTTTTTGCAAAAAAAACCACAAGAACATCACTAAAAATTTACCATAACAAAATATATAAGATAAATACTTACATATGTACATAGTTTTATAAATTTGTTTGTAAGAATTCACTTTTTTCTGATTGATATAGGACTTAAGGTAAACTTATACGCACAACCATAGGAAATAATAAGGTCAGGTCATATACATATATATCACAAAATATTATTGAAATGCTATAAAAGTCAATATGAAATGCCTTTATACATGTCTAAATTGTGGTTAATTAAAAAACCCAGAAAACCCTATAGTGAAGTTGTAATTTTCCCCCGCTAAATGGGTTTCAAAAAAACCAGGTCTAAAGGAAAATTGCGAAATTGACGGCACTGTCTGTATATCCAAAACAAAAAAACCAAAAGGGAAGCCGGCGCCATGCTCATATTGAGAAATTTAAGGAACTTCAAAATAAACGCTAAATTCATTTTCAATCAAAATATGTACATGTGGACACACTGCAACGGTGAAATATTTTCATTCTCTCACTCATTGAGCATATTAAGTTAAAGTAGTGGCGTCGGTGCATTCAACTCATATTTCACTTGCTCTCCAAAAGGTAGAAATATTTTCATTCTCTTACTCATTCTCTTAAGCAAATTGAGTTAAAGTATACACCGGCGTCGGTGCGTCTGTCCAATTTAATTTTGAGCGGGAGTTGCCCTCCGTGGTGTGGAGGTAGTGTTGCCGGCCTACCACACCGAAGGTCCATGGTTCGAGCCCTGGTACAGGTAACATCAAAAGTGATTTGAAAAAAGTTTTTCAAAACGGGGTCGCCCCTCGGCAGTGGTTTGGCAAACTCTCCGAGTGTATTTCTGCCATGACAGGCTTCTCAGCAAAAATTCGTCTCCTTTGTAGATGCCGTTCGGAGTCGGCAAAAAACTGTAGGTCCCACCAATTTGTAGGGAAAATTCAAATCGGCACACCACAAATTGGAAGAGAAGCTTGGCGCAAAAATCTCTTAGGAGGTTTATGATGATATACCTGTTGTATATCGCGCCATAAAGAAAAAGAAAAGAGAGTTGCCCTCCCCTATACTGAACCTTACCAAAATCTTAAGAACAAAATACCAATGTGTTTTCAACATATCTCGCACGTTTTATTGCAAGCAATAGTTCAAAATTAAAATTTTTAGGGAAAACACAATAAAAGTTTAATTTTTTTAATAGAACTCTATTATAAAAATCAGATTCAAAAGAATCCAAAGTCGCTGCTGTTCACATAATTCAAAATTTAAATTTTTTTTAAAAACGCAATCAAACTTCTATTTTTTGTAAAATTGTATAATGAAAATGAGATTCAAAGGTATTCGTGGCCACTATTTTCGGTCGGTTATTTAGATGCATCGTAAAATATTTGTTTTCAACATATCTCGCACGTTTTGTTGCCAAACAATAGTTCAAAATTAAAGTTTTTACTCCATTATAAAAATGAGGTTCAAAACCACCCCTGTTTCTATAATAAAAAAATTTTTTTTTATGCGCAATCAAACCTCTACTTTTTTTTTGAAAAATTCCATAATTAAAATGAGATTAAAAGGTATTCATGGGCTCTATTTTCGGTCGGGTATTTAGATGCATTCTAAAATCCTGAAAACCCTAAGTGTTTATAATAATAATAATAATAATAATAATAATAATAATAATTCCCAAACGAATTACCGCGCGAGGGGCGCATCCGCATAACGCGCGGATTATTTGTTCGTGCCGAGTCGTTGAAAGGCTTTGGTTTGTTAATCGTCTATATCTAAAACTGCTCAGCTACAGAGAAACCCTCATCGGCTAAGTAAAGTAGATATAAGATAGATTATACATTAAGAAATAATTAGTTAACAGAACAAAATTATTGTTATAAATGTAAATTTTTACTGTTCATAAAACTCCAATATTAAAAAGGGATTCCAAACCAGGCATAAACGCCTTATAATTCAAAATTTCAGATCAAAAAAAAGCAGAGTCCAAATATTTTCACTCACTGAGCACATTGAGTTAAAGTAACCATTATATATATTATAAGTCTAACTATGTTGTTGGTGTATGTCCATCAAATGCAACTTTTTTTTATTGAAATATTGACCGAATCTGAAGGAGGGGTGGCTCTGATGGTGGACTTTCAAACATTCCTAAGGAGTGTTTAGGCCATCTCCTATTAATGATTACTGGCCTTTAATGGACTGATTTTTTGGGTTAGTTGTCAAATTACCCGCCGTTTAGTGTGAACCGACTTTTATGAAAGCGGCCCTAAATTACTCAACTATATATAATTAATTTCAAGAACAAAAATTTCTCAAATATTTCGGCCTCTAGGCAGTGCTGAAACAAATATGAGGATTTAATAACTTAAACTAATTTAATGTGGTCGAATTTCGCCCACGGGATATACTAGTACCGGTTAATGCAGTGCACTTTGCGTGGACAAGTCCATCACATAGCCAAAATGCTACAAAGCTTTCGGACTCGCTTTTTATTTGGCAGTTTCCTATCATGCACGACATTTTCGTATAAGTATTTATACAAATTTATAAGAAAAATTATAAGTTAAAAAAATTTAGCAGATAAAAGAAAAACAACACTGATAGTTTAAATGACACAGCACTGAGCGAACAGTTTTAAACACACAAATTCAATAATATGAATTTACAATTAATCACTAGTACAAATTTTTAACACTTTTCACGCCAGGTAGTGAAGTACATTAACCCGAATCTTCCCACGATTACCATATGGTAATGCAAACATGCCGTTGCAATTTTACGTATTATGTCTGAAGTAAATAACAAAAACAAAAAAGAATAACTGTATTTCACGCAGAGGAAAATCGAAGCGAGGAAAATGAAAATGGACTTTATTTTCGTGCTCAGGAGATCGAAATACATAAGTATACAACATTTCACAAAAATCCAAAACAAAAAAAGTTATGGGACTTCCCGGGTTAAGTATTTAACTCTTTTAACTTTAATCATAACTTAGAATATTAAAAGTATCAAAGTTATGATTTAATTATTAAAGATAAGCACAGAGCAAAATAAAAACACAACTACACAGCTTGACGTTTGCGTTTAGCATTAGAATGGTAATTGTTGTTGTTGTTGTAACCGAGCTCTAGGCCCTATATATAAATTAAGACACCAAACTGAATTGTTTAATATACATATATATTTGTCGAATTCTATTGTGGATATTTCGACTTCATTCTGAAATCATCTTCAGGACTGAAAAACATATAAAAACATATTAAAACCTTAAACATAACAATAAAAGTAGATATAAGAAACATTATACTACATTAAGAAATAACTAGTTAACAGAATAAAATTATTGTTAGAAGGTAATATAGAAGTCAAAGAATAAGAAACAATTAGTAGCTATGTATTTAGGATAGAACGAATTGATTTTTTTATGCTGAAATGCGAGTTCGAAATATCAAATGTACCAGAAAGAGAATTATGATCTTGAAACAAACAGCGAAAAGCCTCATTTAACTGAAAATTGGTTTGGCACTGTTTCAAGACAAGTGGTTTAAATGCCTTGAAGGACGAGACGGTACATTGAAGTTCACTTCACTTAGAAGAAATGGGCTGGGGAGTGAACCATTTAGCAATTTAATCATAAAAACAATTCCAAGCATTTCCCTCCTACTAGAAAGTGTGTGCAGATTAATGAGTTTTAAACGATTCGTATAGGGTGGCAGATTATACAAGGGATTCCAATGAAAATCTCTTAAGGCATATGTACGAGTATAGCTTGTTGTTATCGATTGATTTTGGCTTTGGCAAAATAATCGCGTATATATCCTTTTATTAAATCTAACGGAGTCATTGTCCTTGAGTATATTTTTGATAATTCCTATGTTCTCTTTATGATATGTTTCATCGCTGTGTTGACTACTGTTGATTTACTATGTTTAGAATAAAGATTAATTAATCCGCCTGACGCGGTGGGCTTTTTATACCAGTCAAAGGATAATTGGTAGTATTTTCCTTTTACTATAGTGCCCTAAAATGGTAACTGCCCATCCTTTTCAATCTCGTGGGTAAATTTGATAGACTTATTGTAGCCGTTTAAGGTGTTCAGCATATCTTCCACAGCATCAATTTTTACAATGGCAAATATATCGTCGACATACTTTGTTAGCAAGCGCGGTTTATTCGGCGAGTCTTATTCGAATTTACCTAACAACTCTTCCATCACTATGTCTGCTATTACCGGAGATGCTGGTGAGCCAATTGGCATTCCTGAGCGTTGTTCGTACACTTTGTTGTTAAACCGTAGCACCTGTACTGAAGATGACTTCAGATTGAAGTCGAAAAATCGACAATAGAAATCGACAAATATATATGTACATTAAACAATTCAATTTGGTCTTTTAATTTATATATATATGGCCTAGAGCTCAAAAAAAACCCGCAATAATATTATTAACCTTCATTGTAATGTGTTAATAAATACTTGTTTAGGCACTTACTTTCTAAAACGTTCACACTATGTTTTACATGTAACTTTTAAACTATGCTTTTGATTTAACTTAAATATTCCACTTACACTCATGTACATGGACATTTCCATTTGTGTTGTTATTTGAGACTATTTGTTTATGCTTGTCTATTAATCCCAAAACATTGACATATTGTCCGGACACTAGCGCTATCCGGAAACGAGTGCAGTTACCCTATGAGGCATAAACAACTACATCGTATGAAGGTAGTTATCATTGTGTGGGTACTGCGTACAAAACGGTATGTTTGAAATAACTTTTCTTCACTTCACAATTTTTATAAAAATAGTAATCGGAAGACCCTTATTTATTTATTTATATGGGGACGTTAAGCTGATTAGCTTAGAAAAAGGCGATTAATAGTATTTTCCCATTGATCGACGCAACTTCTACTATGCGAATAATTTTTTCGGTCAAACTACTGCTGTAAACGTACGATTTTAAATAACATTTATAAAATGAAAATATATACATACCTTAATTCCATCAAGGGTAAAAAATCAGTATCCAATAGTAACCTTAAACTAGGAAGACTGTGAACCGTTAAATGGCCATTGGATAAATATGTCGCTAAACATGATCCATCTAGAAAGATAAAACATAATATTTATTGGGAAAATGTATCTATACGATTTAAAACTAGGAAAGCCTTTCTGAAGCTATTATAATGACTAAGGTTATATCACAAGTGGTTTTTATGCCCAAATTGCAAAATTCTGATTCGGTATGATGAAAGTAGAAAGTAGTCAATACTAGGTTTTTGTCCATCCACTGTGCTCTTCTATAGGTAAGCAAATGATGTATGTAAAATTATTTAAAATTGTCAGGCAAGTCAGTTTGTTTAGTGGTTTATAACTTAAAATCTTATCTGCTTATAAAAATATTGCGTGTTTCATTTTTCCTTCTTTTCAAATTCTAATTCCTGATCATGGCATACCTATGCCATGTTCCTGATATAAATTATCCCCTGTGTAAAATTGGGCACAAGATGAGATTTTCTGCATGCGATTTTTTTGATAGAAGGAAACTTGGTAGTACTTATGGCTGCAAACAGTCTTACCAACTTTTAAATATTTTGCCAAGTAGGATATAGGGGTTTGAGCTCGCTTTACGGAAGACAGAATATTTCTTTCCGTTTGAGCCATCAACCAAGCAAGTTGAATCCCACAAAGGCAGCCTATATATCGGTGACATATAAGACAGGTGAGTTTCCATATATTCTTTTAAGGTTTTGTTTTTTTTTTTGTTGAATACTGGTAGAGGAAGTAGTTTAATTAATTTTCTTCCCATTTATTTCCTTCTTCCCTTTTTATACGTCCCATAATAGAAAACCGGGGATTTGAACATAAACCTCAAAGGTCTACCAACAACGTTCTTTCCGAGATCGATTAAAAGCAAAGGTAATAACTAATCGATAAGAAATCGAGATCCATTTTTTAATCAATTCCTTCTACTATATCATCCGTTAGAGAATAGGATAGTCGCTACAAGTGGCGGACAACTCCCGCTCCCAGCTCTCCCAACTTCTATTCGCCTGCGCAAAATTGTTCACTAGCAGTAATGTGATAGACGAGTATGCATACAGCACGGAGTATACGGAGAAACTATAGTGAAACAAAAATATAATTGAAAAAAAAAAATAAAAATCAAAAAACCGTCGAAAAACTTACTTGATAAAAGTAAACTCGATATTAAGTTAGAGTTGCACAAAGATTCATAAATAAAGTAATGAAAAGGAAAGCCAAAAGTGAAAAGAGTGAAAACACAACAAAAAAATTGTGTGAGAAAATAACAAAATGCAATTATTTTAAATGCATAAACAAAATTCTTTAAGCCAAAAGACAATTTTCGTGGTTTTACACTGATATAAGTTCTTAGATGGACCTATAAATATATGCAGAGGGGCAGAGTGTTGGTACAGTTGTGCCAAAAAGTTCCCTTGGGTCAAAGTAAGATTTCCAAAGAAGTAACAAAGCTAAGCTTAAAACAGTACAAAAGCCCAAAACCGAAAACAGCAAAAGAAACAATATACAGAAACAAGACAGTAAAGTTTAATTAATAAAATAATTAAACTGCAATAGAAGGAAATCGGTTAACTTAATAATTGTGAAATTTGGTCGAGAATTATTCTTTTTACACATTATGAATGCAAAATCAAACACGTAATTTTATATCACAGCATCTCAAAAAGCATACGCTTATATCGTTATCAATGTAATGACAACCCCGAAATCAAAGACAAAAATCGTGCAAGTTTAATTTTTAGCTACCATCCACTGCAACAACACGAAAGGCCTTTCTGCGTTTTGCTGCTAGTAGGTAAGTGATATTCAATAACTTTCCATTCCTCTTTATTTATGATTTACTGGGAGATAATATTTTCGGACAAACTCAAGCCTTATGCTCCAAGGGAGTAGTGGGTTGTTAAGCCGCTCTTGTGTTCCACCCAGTGTGTTTGCTCCCAGTAGGCTTACACACCTACACCTGCATATACACACAAACCATTTTTTTGGCTGTTGTCACTATCGTACATTTTTTCATAATTTGCTTTAATTGATTTTCGATAATCCTAAATTTATCGGAATGCAATATTTGAAATTGTATATATATTGCCTATAGATAAGTATACATATACCCCTACATCAGGAACTAAACAGCGAAATCAAAATATTCGTTGCATGATAGTTTTCTTTTCTCCCTTGTCCTCATACAAATTAAATATTTGCAAGACATATAGTTAATGATGGTTGTTGTTGGTAGTCATTGTGCCATTCTTTTCACTGGATCTATTATTCTGCTGTTGTAAACTTATTTTTTTTACTGTACTCCTAAATGACTCTTTCAATAATCTTAACAAGTTAATATAACTTCAGGGTAGTTGGACTGTATAAGTATAAACTTAAATTAACACTAAGGTAGACTTGAATATGTGAAAAGAAATTCAATAAATAATGTGAATTAAAGTAATGTACGCAGAAGCCGCATATTTGAAATCATTTCCGGCGGCAAGTATGTGTGAGTAAAGATACTCACCGCGTTTCGTTTGGCAAGGTGAGTTAGTAGGCTGTAATGTAGAGTGTAGGGTGCTTATGGGGTTTTCCAGAAACGATTACGTTGGCCCAGGAAAACCATGGTAAGGCGGGTTGTGAGCCATAAAAACCAAATAGCATCGTTAGATTTGAGAGGCATGGTGCGGTTGAGAGCTTCACCTTGAGCCCAAATTGTGTATGAGGTTGCTTCATTGTTTGTATAATTAGTTTTGTAGAAGGACTTTATCATAAAATGTACTGTTGATGACAGCTTCGCGAATAGCCAAGAACTGCCCCAGCCACTGAAGCCTAGCCACGGGTCCCGATAGGCTTTTCGTGTTGCTGGGAATTTTCCTCTAAAGTAAGATGTTTGCGAGCATGCGTTGGTTGATAACCAACGTGCAGTCAACTCAACAGATTATTACACATCCACCATCAGAATTTGAGGAGATGCACCTTAACCCGTTTTTGGCCGCTGGTTGATTTTCCCACCACCAACTGCAGAAGTTTTACTTTTCTGCTCGTAAAATCAATCCGACGTCGGCTAAGTCAATTTCAAGCAAAAAAAGTTCAATTATACTTTAATCTTCTCTATTTTTATTTTTATCGAGTGTCATAATCTTCACTGTTATAATGCAGTTATAACCTAAAATTAAAAAAATTATTGAGTTCAGTTGGCAGTTGGTTTTTTTTTTTCAGTACCAAGTAAACATTGCATAATTATTATACACTAGCAGACCCTGCAGACGTTGTCCTACCTAAAATTTTAGTTGCTTACATTTAACAAATTGTACGCTCTTCCCTCCCCACTGGCGATTCCTCGTATTTTTTCCTATATCTTAATTTATCTTTCTACTTTTGCTTTTCCCCCACCTCCATATCCCATAATTTTAAAATTAAATTAAAAATCAAAATTTTCCATTCCTACTCCTCTTCTACCCCGTTTTCGACTGCGGGTAGTGATATGTACAGTGGCGTAGCCAGGGGGGATTGAAGGATGGATCCCCCTTCAGCAATAAACTATGTACTAGTTTTTTACTTTTTATTTAATAACACAATACCAGTTTAGACTTCTGATTTATAACTTTCTTATTTTAGACTAATGGCAAAGTATATTTTTTTGAATATATGAAATTATCAGTGGGTGGAATATGCGTTTGAATATTAGGCCTATATATTTATCTTTTTCAGACCTTTTACAAAATTCACTGGGCTTTCAAGACGATAAAACCTGTTTCGAGGTATGCGCACTTAATTTTTCGCAATGGGTTCACAACCATCCAAAATTGAAAAGCCAAATGCCAACGTTGTTAATTCTATTAAGATAATTGACCATACCGAAGCATTAGACTTCATTAAGGTAATCCTTCTAGTTGTGACGATTTGCACCTATCTGAGTTTATTTTTAAAAATATGTTCAGCACATAATAAATTTTTGAAGCAAAAATATCAGACTCGTGCTGACGGTTTGGATAAATTATAAATAAAAACTTAATTCTTTCTCCCTACCTCAATCGGCAAATGGGAAGATATTTTTAAAAAAGAAGGAAGAAAAAACTTTAGCAGAAAAGTCCTACAAGTGCATAAATAAAAATATAAATATAAAAACTGAAACCGCGTTAAGACATCTCACGATAATAGTAGATTCATTAAATAAGATAGGTCAGGCTATACGTAAGGTAAATAGCCAACTAACTAGTTCTCACCAAATAGATGCATACCAAATATTTTCTAGTGTTAGAGACAAATGAGTGTCCTCACTAGCAAGATACAATATTGAGGTACTCGTCCCAACTTCATTCGAAGAAGTAATAGAAATAAACTTAAGTACCTTCTTATTGGAATCCCAATCCGATTTAGAAGAAGATCAGATAATTGAAAGTCAAGCAAGAAATTTTCAAACAGAAAACAATAAAATGACACAGATAAAGGTAGAAATTTTAGAGACAGCTTCAGCAATTATACCTGAGTTTGATGATAAATCTGAGAACTTGCATTAGATGCTTTAGATATCCTAGAACAAATTAAGGATACTCATGAGGCCATAGCAGTTTCCATGATAAAAACTAAGCTCAAAAGAACAGCCAAAAACCTTTTAAGCACTAAAAATTCGATCGCAGCCATTAAACAAAAACTAAAATTAACAATAAAGGGTGAATCAGTTGAAGTTTTAGCAGCAAAACTCATGAACATCCAACAGCGCAGTAAAACAGCAAATTATTATACTGCTGAAATAGAAAAGATTACAAAACTGTTAGAAGGCGCTTAAATATCTGACGGAAGATACCAAAACAGACCTCAACCGCGATTTAGACCTCAACCTCGATACACCAACAACTAAAGACAGACTACTAACTTCCAAAACAGGAATAGACATTTTAGTAGCCAATCGCGAAAAAATACGCGCAATGTACGTAATTGCACCCAGCAGGAAAACCAGCAAACTCCATCTCAACAGTAAATAATAAAAAAGTACGTGTACTTATTTTTCACCTAAACAGCTACTCATCTTCCAGAACTTCTCTAAATAATTCAATTTCAACCTTCTTGATAGAAACAGGAGTAGACATATCAATTATAAAAAAAATGGCAAATTGATAGTAACATCACAATTAATAATTCACAAATCATAGATTTAAAAGGCATTGGTCAGGGAATAACAAGCACACTAGGAACAGTTATAGCAGACTTCAAAGGAGATGATCTCTTAATAAAACACAAAATTCACATAGTAGATGACAATTTTCCAACCCCATGTGACGGAATTTTAGGGTTAGATTTTATAAAGAAATATAATTGCATTTTAAATTACAGTAAACACGGAGATCGATTAATATTTAGACCTTATGACTTTCCAGATAATATTATAATGCAAATGGCAAATATCAATATAACTACAGTACCCGCTAGATCCGAAGTAATTCGTCAAATTCACGTTAAATCTAATAATCATGAACTTTTTATTCCTCACCAGAAATTAACAGACGGTATTTTTATTGCTTATACTATAACAAATAAAGATCAAACTTTTGTTAGAATAATAAAAACCACAGGTAAAAACGCAAGTATTCAGAACTACAATGTTAAAACAGAAAATTTAAGTGATTACATATTAATTAAAGAGACTACAGAAAATAAAACTAACAGGTTAAAAAAGCATTTTCCAAATTTTGTTAGCAAACAACTAAATTCATTTTGTTCAGAATACATAGACATATTTGCATTAGAAACAGAACCTATAACTGCTAATAATTTTTACAAGCAAAAATTACATATGAAAGATGAAAACCCAGTCTATATAAAAAATTACAGAGTACCACAAGCACACAAGGGTGAAATTAACAAACAATTCAGTAAATTAATAAAGGATGACATAATAGAACCCTCTATGTCAGAACACAACAGCCCAATCCTCTTGGTACCCAAGAAATCATTATCCAGCAACACTGAGAAAAGATGGAGATTGGTGATTGATTACAGAGCAGTGAACAAAAAATTTGCTGCAGATAAATTCCCACTCCCAAGAATTGATGATATACTTGATCAACTGGGAAGAGCAAAATATTTTTCATGTTTAGACCTAATGTCAGCTTTTCACCAAATATAATTAAACCCAGACTCTAGAGATATTACATCGTGTACAGCAGGTGATGGCACCTATCGTTTCAAAAGACTACCATATGGCTTGAAAGTAACCCCCCATTCGTTTCAAAGAGTGATGACTTTAGAATTTGCAGGTCTTGAACCATCCCAAGCATTTCTATATATGGATGATTTAGTAGTATTAGGATGCATATGATGACAAATTTCAGAGATGTATTTGCAACTTGCAGAAAATATAATTTAAAATTACACCCCGATAAATGATTATTTTTTAGTCAAGAAGTTACTAATCTTGGACATAAATGCATGAGTAAAGGAATTCTGCCAGACCCAAATAAGTTTGAAATTGTTCAAAAATACCCAGTACCGAAGACTGCTGATGAAGTCAAACTATTCGATTATGAAAAAAAATGTTTCCTTTGATTTGACAGAGGAATGTTGTTATGGTATTGCAACAAAATGGAGCAATCAATGGTGCACCGTGGCTAGTCATTGTCGGCTGGGGTGGGCTCTTGCCAACCTTACCGTCCTGCGCCATAAACAGAAAAAGGTCAAATCATGCCTTTTAAAAAAAAACGCGGGGAAAACGCAAAAAAACCGCGCAAAACGACTATGAAAACAACATCCGGTTAAAACCGGATGCCACGGACAGACCATTGACATTCAAATTTCAAACTTAAATAAAAAAACGGAAACTCGAATTAAAATTTAAAAGGAACGGGCAAACAAAATATTTAAAATAGAAATCAAAATTCAAAAATAACCGAAAATTAACGACAAAAAAAAGAAAATGAATATTGAAAACCGAACCGGAAATGACCGGTTACCTAAAGCTGAAATATAAAAATAAAAACAGTAAAGGGCCGAACAATATAAGGGGGCGTCGCGGGTGGTGTTGCGACGCCCTGGTGCTGACCCACCCTCATCCATGGCCATCGACGAACCTAATCTCGATGGCCCCTTTCCTAAAAAAAAACCTACATGCCTTCTAAATAAAGAGAGTCAGCATTCCCATATTAATTATAATTTATTTATAATTCATTGCTTATATCTAACAATGGTTACGGTGATATTACACCTAATCAAATTTGTTTCTAGAAGGTTATAAGAACATTACTCGATGTATATAATAAATTGAGTTTCTGACCATTAGGAAATCAAAACATTCAAGGTACTTATAAATAATTCAAAATTATAAGTATTGTAATTTCCCAGCAGGCATTCCTGTAAATGTTTTTTTTTTCTAAATAGTTTTAAGTAAACTCACTACTATAGCGATAGGCAAGCGTTTCAAGTTTTAATTTATTTAAATGGTTAAAGTAAACATTTTATATACTTACAAAAAAAAACTGCTATAGATCATTCAAATCACAAAGGGGAATACAAATGTTTACGAAAAGTCAAAAAAAAAACTATTTACATTTCTGCAATCGCCTAATAATTGGTTAAGTTACGCATTCAATGTATGACTGCAGATTATTTATTTATTTTAATGCAATAGCTACATAATTATACATTTTGTTGTTATAGGTTCGTTTTCAATACAACCATTTCTTCGTTCGTCATCGTTATATTATATTGTTATATTATTTGTGGCCTTTATACTGTTATATTATATTGTATGTTATTGTATCCTATTAGGTTTTATATTTATTTAATGTTGGCTTTAATTTATATTTATATGTTATAGAACTCTTACAATTATTGTTATTTTTCTTTTATCTCATTTTATTATGAGCAACCGTAACCTAAACTATTAACAAGCTTCGTTTTAAATATTCTATTTCGAATTTTAAATCTAAGTTTAAATTATCTTCTAATTTTGTTCAACGCTTTTCTTTCCTATTTCATAAAAAAAATTATTTAGTTCTTATATACATGGTTTGGTCTCACCCATCTTGTAATGTCGACCGCCGCTGAGGTCAATGCTGGTGTTGTTGTTACTGCTGCTAGTGCGGCGGGCCTATAATAGGCGGCCCTCGCTGTTGTCACCGCTGGTTACGGTTGTTGTTGCTGCTGCTAGTGCGACGGGCCTATATTACGGCGGCCCTCGCTGTTGTCACTGCTGGTGTTGTTGTTGCTGCTGCTAGTGCGGCGGGCCTATATTACGGCGGCCCTCGCTATTGTCACTGCTGGTGTTGTTGTTGCTGCTGCTAATGCGGCGGGCCTATATTACGGCGGCCCTCGCTATTGTCACTGCTGGTGTTGTTGTTGCTGCTGCTAGTGCGGCGGGCCTATATTACGGCGGCCCTCGCTATTGTCACTGCTGGTATTGTTGTTGCTGCTGCTAATGCGGCGGGCCTATATTACGGCGGCCCTCGCTATTGTCACTGCTGGTGTTGTTGTTGCTGCTGCTAGTGCGGCGGGCCTATATTACGGCGGCCCTCGCTGATGTTACTGCTGTTTACTGTTGTTGTTGCTGGTTTTTGTTGTAGGTGGCTTGTTTCATGTACATATGTACTTATGGTTGTATAGATTTATTGTTTATAATTGCTATAATTACGCATTTGTGCAATAAGTAGGTATGTAAGCAACAAACACGTAAAATTATCATGCGTCCTAATGCGTAAGCAATGTTGTTCACGTTTATTCGTATTTGTGTAAAAAAAAATTTTTTTTTTTTGTTTCACTTTACAAAATGTTGTTAAGTGACCAGAACAATTTTAATCACGCCTTCACCGCCACAATACTGGAAATTATTTAAATACATGCAAACACCGCCTTGGATCAGAATATTTTTAATGTGAATTCACTTTTCGCCATTTGTAAATTAAATGCGAAAAATTCTCAGTGATTTCTCCATGCCCACAATTGTGTCAAATATTTTGACAGTTTATCTTTGGTGTTTCGAAAGCCCCCCTTTGTGTTTCTTTGTATATTATATTTTAAGTTCGGGAGTAACGCGAATATATTTTTTTTTTTTTTGACATACGCCCTATATTAGATTTTGTTTGGACAATTCTATACGACAGCACGCAACCGCTAATACACGTCCAAAAATCCCGGAAAAGGTATCAAACGACGCGTTTCGATCTCCGCATCAATAATCCGAAAGCGGAAATGAAATAATTTCTTTTGGTGAAAAGTTATTAGCAAAAAACCCAAAAATAGCCTAGGTCCGATCCCAAATAGGGGGCCTGATCCAAGGTATTTATGTGCAGAACACCTTTCTGCGTGGGCGGCCTTTGGCCGCGCTTCAAAAAAATAACCCTTAGCCGGTCCAACACCGCTACGCGGTCCACAGTTATTTTGCGCAGAACACACTTTTTGCACTTTTCGGTACACCCTAATCTGTGATTACAACAACCACATGAAAATGACAGAAAATTTTCCACTTTGATTGCAAATATCTCTGACCAGACATAAAATATCGAACTTCCGCCCCCCCCGGATCACCGATACGGAGGCCAAAAGCCCTCGTTCGACACACCTCCCGAGACCTCCGAACGCACACCAGCAGCCACGTGCGGTTGCCCAGAATTACCTTTGTTTGAGGAAGACGCTATTTAGTTTCAATATCTACAGAATCTGGATAATCTCTACGAATTATTACAAATTTTAGAGCACATCAAAAATTTAAAACTGCAACAAAATTTTGATTTACTACAGAAACTGTATAGCGCCGAAAAAAATATAAAAGATTTCAGTTACTTTTTCCAACACAACTATTTTATGCGGTCACATATTATTCTTTTATTTGCGCTTGTTAAATACTTTTGTTACAGTTTTTTTTTTTTTTAAGATATCGAGATATCTAATTGTTGCACACCACCGCTATCATATGCTTAACTGCTTCAAAAGCCACCACTCTTATTTAAATTTACTTTTTTTCTTTTTAAATCACTTTTCTTATTTTTGTTGGTTATGCCTCGATTTAGTTTAAATTTTTCACTGTCGCGACCGTTCCGTCAGAAGACCATTACGTTTTTGAATCGTTTTAAATGCCGGCGACGCCGCTATGCCGAAAATCGTCAAGCAACGCAATGGAAAAGTTCCGCTACCCAGTCTGACGTGGCATGATTGTTGCCACTCGGGTTGGTGGTTGCCATCAGGGATAAGACTTTTAGTTCTATTTTAAATACCCTTTCACTACTACCGGTCTTCGTAAAAGTACAGCACGCATTTCAAAACAAAAAAAAAGGATAATATATATTATTGAAACTAACGTTGAAGATATGACTTTGCTTTTTCACAGTTGATTTAATGAGTATCGCACTGTAGGAATTACTTAAAACACAAAGTACTGAAATTACGCTTTGGGGTGAGACATAAATGAAAATGATTTTAGTACTCTTGCTTTTACTACTATTTCACACTAATTTTATTAAAGGTAAACAATTTTTTTTTTTCTATGGAACAAAATACAACGCAAGAATATTTGTACTGTTGACTGACTTCATAGACGAGTTTATAATTAGGAAAAAGCATCACTTATCAAAATAAATCGGAGTTTGGGACTATTCTAAGGGAGCATAAAGCGTAGTAGTATTGGGTAAAGTGCAGTAGGTATTAAAATTACTGCAATTTTGATCAAGTCCGAACCCTGAAGGCACGCTTTCGTTGGCGCGCAAAATAAGAAGGTTCTAGACTATGCGCTTGGTGTGTTCCCTTGGTGACCCGTGGAACCCCACGTTACTGAGTTTGGAGTAGGAGATACATGGAGCTCCCCATCCGACCTAGCCATTGACAATACTATTCCGATCTACTGGTTTCGTTAATAAAGCACATAGCAACAAATCACGGCCGCTTTAAACTCATTCAAGTCTATTTATACCATACTTTACAAGTTGACTAATAATGTATTGCCATTTGCGGCTAAAATGTATTCTGGCAATATATCTAGTTTTACCCGCATTCGGTTAAAATTTAGATGCCAGCTGTGTTAAAGTCAGGGATCAGGACGGGATTCCATGTGTCTCCCATCCTGGACAATTTGGCACTTTTGGAGGCGTATCTTTCACTTTGGGTGTTTTTGGTAATGTATGGGTTTTTGTTTTCGAGATATTGCATTACAAAAACGGCATTGTTTATTCCGTGCATACTTTGTACTCGTGCACTTTTACCAACATAATTACTTTGAATTCACCCTCCAAAGGAAAAACCCTTTTTGATGACAATTGCCCATTTCCTTTTTTTCTGACACTTTCGAGCGCCCTGGGTTACCCGCAATTTAACTCTGGGCACACCAAGAACACACCAAACACTTGTTTGTCTGGAAATGAAAAGTTCCGTTATTGGTGCCTTTTCCATTCTATGGGAATATTTGTGCTGCCACTTCAGCAAAAATCACGCACTTTCCCGTAGCTAAACGTCAAACCGGAAGGTGAATCAAAACTGTCACCCAACCAACCGCATTGAACCAAATAACAATGACTATCAATTGAAAGTAAACCATAACAGGCCTGCTTCGCTTCGAAGACCGGTCGATGAAGCGAACAGGAAAAAGGTTTACCTGCAAGGAAGCCATTTCTGGGTAAAAAACGTGGGGCACGACTCACCCCTAGATAAGAGTCTCTAGTTCTACCACGAGCTAGCCGGGCAAGAAGATCCGCCAGTAAAGGAAAATTTTTTAAGTATTTTGTTTCATAGTTTAGTAGGCTTTGCGGCAAATGGAAATTTGATATAGTGGTTTTGCCCCCACAGAAATAGGCTAGAGAAAAACGGAGAAGTTTTTGTTTCCTAGTTAAACGCTTTGCGGCCATAGACATTTTGATATCGGAGAACACGTCAAAACTCCGAGGCAAACGGAGAATTACTTTTTGTTTCTTAGTTTAACTGCTTCGCGGCGGTAGACATTTGTTATTGGAGAACTCGTCAAAACTCCGAAAATTTTTGGTACTAGTGGTTTCACCCCTACAAAAAAAAAGTTTAGCAAAAAAATAACCGGAGAAGCTTGTTCCATGGTAAAAAAAAAAGCTTTCACCCGGTAGACATTTTAATTAAGGAGAACTCGTCAAAACTCCGAAAGACAATCCGCATAACCGAGGATTGCCAGGTTGTCCACTACTTCCGATGGAAGCGTATGTAAATACCCTATTAAGTCAATGCTCGGGGAGGATACTGGGCTAGTCGTCCCCGACCGCCAAAACGCCCAGTTACGGTTCCAAATGTCAAAATGTATATACAGGGTGGCTAATGAAAGCCGCTACCAAAAAAAAATTAAATAACTTTTTTTCTATTTAATGAATCTGGTAAATTTTTTTTTATTTTGCAGATTGACTTTTACATTTAACAAAAATGGATAACTGGGACACTGAAACAAGAATTTGGATTGTCCGCCGCTATCACGCACTGGAGTCCGTGGTTTCGGTTCAAAGAGAGTATAGGCGCACGTTTGGCGGCAATCCTCCGAGCAGATGGACCATAATAAGACTTGTAAACAATTTTGCCGAGCATGGGACAGTCAACAGAAGACCTTACCATCGAAACCCTTCAGTTCGAACGGAGGAAACAATCGCTGCTATAGCTGCTGCCATACAAAACAATCCACGTGTTTCGACAAGAAGCTTATCTGCTCAAATGGGTGTAAGCAGACAGTCATTACAGTCAATTATGCACAAAGATTTGGACTTCTCTCTCTCTATGGCGCGATATACAACAGGTATATCATCATAAACCTCCTAAGAGATTTTTGCGCCAAGCTTCTCTTCCAATTTGTGGTGTGCCGATTTGAATTTTCCCTACAAATTGGTGGGACCTACAGTTTTTTGCCGACTCCGAACGGCATCTACAAAGGAGACGAATTTTTGCTGAGAAGCCTGTCATGGCAGAAATACACTCGGAGAGTTTGCCAAACCACTGCCGAGGGGCGACCCCGTTTTGAAAAACTTTTTTCAAATCACTTTTGATGTTACCTGTACCAGGGCTTGAACCATGGACCTTCGGTGTGGTAGGCCGGCAACACTACCTTCACACCACGGCGGCCGCTTTGGACTTATTCCCATATAAAATTCAAATGGCCAACAAACTGAACGCTGCAGACTTGCCGATTCGCTTGGAATTTTGCCAGAAGATGCTTCAAATGGTGGAAGAGGATGGAAACATGTTGAACTGTCTTTTCATGTCTGACGAGGCCCATTTCGATTTAAACGGCAACATAAACAAACAAAATTGTCGAATGTGAAGTGCTTCCAACCCACAGATACTCCATGAGACGGAATTGCATCCACTTCGTGTCACAGTGTGGTGTGCAGTTTCATCACGCTGCATTGTCGGGCCCTACTTCTTCGAAGAAAACGGTCACACCGTTACGGTTACTGGAGACCGTTACTTGAGCATGTTGAGAGAGTTTTTCTATCCAGAATTACGCCGAATGAGAATTTCTTTCAACTCTGTGTGGTTTCAGCAAGATGGTGCAGCTCCTCATATAGCCCAACCTGTTATGACAGAATTGCGACGAAAATTTCCCAATAAGCTGATATCCAGAAACTCCACATTCCGTTGGCCACCCAGGTCGCCTGACCTTACTGCACCTGACTTTTTCTTGTGGGGTTATTGCAAACAGGAAGTCTTGAAAGCAAAACCAACAAATTTGAATGAACTAAGGCAATCCATTCGAGAAACAATTGCGGCTATTCCTCTCTCAACTCTCCAAGCAGTAATGAACAACTTTTTGGTAAGATGCCGCACATGCATCCACGAGCAGGGGGGGCATTTAAATTACATTATTTTTAAAACTAATTAAGCTATATTTAATAAAATTTAATGAGCTTTAACATGAATAAAAGAAAAATGAATTCCATACACCCGAAAAAAAATTTTTTGAGTTTCTTAATGTAGCAAAATTCATCAGCCACCCTGTATGTAAAAAAAAAATCAAAATTGTTATTGCGGGCGAATATCCGAAGCGTGAAAGCGACCTATCAGTTTCCCTGTCAGGTCCTCTAGATCGTACAACGCATTGCCTACTTTTCGACGAACTCGGCACTTGAGGTATTTCGGCAAGAATTTGGCGTTTATGCCTTGTTTAAAGTTACACAAAGCAAAATTTTTCCTAAAAACCTGCTGACCTTCCCTATAGTTAACTTGCCTAGAGCGTTTGTTATAAACGTTGTTTCCCCTATCCTTCTCTCTCTATGGCGCGATATACAACAGGCATATCATCATAAACCTCCTAAGAGATTTTTGCGCCAAGCTTCTCTTCCAATTTGTGGTGTGCCGATTTGAATTTTTCCCTACAAATTGGTGGGACCTACAGTTTTTTTGCCGACTCCGAACGGCATCTACAAAGGAGACGAATTTTTGCTGAGAAGCCTGTCATGGCAGAAATACACTCGGAGAGTTTGCCAAACCACTGCCGAGGGGCGACCCCGTTTTGAAAAACTTTTTTCAAATCACTTTTGATGTTACCTGTACCAGGGCTTGAACCATGGACCTTCGGTGTGGTAGGCCGGCAACACTACCTTCACACCACGGCGGCCGCTTTGGACTTATTCCCATATAAAATTCAAATGGCCAACAAACTGAACGCTGCAGACTTGCCGATTCGCTTGGAATTTTGCCAGAAGATGCTTCAAATGGTGGAAGAGGATGGAAACATGTTGAACTGTCTTTTCATGTCTGACGAGGCCCATTTCGATTTAAACGGCAACATAAACAAACAAAATTGTCGAATGTGAAGTGCTTCCAACCCACAGATACTCCATGAGACGGAATTGCATCCACTTCGTGTCACAGTGTGGTGTGCAGTTTCATCACGCTGCATTGTCGGGCCCTACTTCTTCGAAGAAAACGGTCACACCGTTACGGTTACTGGAGACCGTTACTTGAGCATGTTGAGAGAGTTTTTCTATCCAGAATTACGCCGAATGAGAATTTCTTTCAACTCTGTGTGGTTTCAGCAAGATGGTGCAGCTCCTCATATAGCCCAACCTGTTATGACAGAATTGCGACGAAAATTTCCCAATAAGCTGATATCCAGAAACTCCACATTCCGTTGGCCACCCAGGTCGCCTGACCTTACTGCACCTGACTTTTTCTTGTGGGGTTATTGCAAACAGGAAGTCTTGAAAGCAAAACCAACAAATTTGAATGAACTAAGGCAATCCATTCGAGAAACAATTGCGGCTATTCCTCTCTCAACTCTCCAAGCAGTAATGAACAACTTTTTGGTAAGATGCCGCACATGCATCCACGAGCAGGGGGGGCATTTAAATTACATTATTTTTAAAACTAATTAAGCTATATTTAATAAAATTTAATGAGCTTTAACATGAATAAAAGAAAAATGAATTCCATACACCCGAAAAAAAATTTTTTGAGTTTCTTAATGTAGCAAAATTCATCAGCCACCCTGTATGTAAAAAAAAAATCAAAATTGTTATTGCGGGCGAATATCCGAAGCGTGAAAGCGACCTATCAGTTTCCCTGTCAGGTCCTCTAGATCGTACAACGCATTGCCTACTTTTCGACGAACTCGGCACTTGAGGTATTTCGGCAAGAATTTGGCGTTTATGCCTTGTTTAAAGTTACACAAAGCAAAATTTTTCCTAAAAACCTGCTGACCTTCCCTATAGTTAACTTGCCTAGAGCGTTTGTTATAAACGTTGTTTCCCCTATCCTTCTCTCTCTATGGCGCGATATACAACAGGCATATCATCATAAACCTCCTAAGAGATTTTTGCGCCAAGCTTCTCTTCCAATTTGTGGTGTGCCGATTTGAATTTTTCCCTACAAATTGGTGGGACCTACAGTTTTTTTGCCGACTCCGAACGGCATCTACAAAGGAGACGAATTTTTGCTGAGAAGCCTGTCATGGCAGAAATACACTAGGTGAGTTTGCCAAACCACTGCCGAGGGGCGACCCCGTTTTGAAAAACTTTTTTTTTTTTTTTTTTTTTCAAATCACTTCTGATGTTACCTTCCCCTATCCTTCGCCTGATCTAAATTCCTACGAATTTGCTCGCGAATGGTGGACAACTTATCCGCCCTAGTTACTATTGGAATGTCATCTTCCCTAAGAGTACCGAGTTTATCTAATATATTATAGGCTGAGGCGTGTTGGACCATGTTCTGACCGTATAAGGCAAAGTATGGAGAGCACTGAATTGAGGTATGAAAATCGCTTCTTAACACCGCTAAAATTTCGGGTATATGCTCGTCCCAGTCGATCCTGTTTATCTTTAAGGAAAATTCTTATTTTTGAAACAATTTCTCTATTTACGCGTTCCGACGCGTTTGCCTGCGGCGAGTATAACCCCGTTCTTATATGGGTCACCCCATAATTCTCGAGAAATTGTTTCATTTCCTTAGAGATAAACTGTTTACCATTATCGCTATGGATATATTCAGGAACCCCAACCGATGGAAAAAATTCAGAAGTAAAGTAATTCATAACATTAACAGTTGTTGCTCTCTGCATGGGCTTCAACCAAACATACTTTGCAAAATGGTCCAGAACAATGAAGAGAAACTGATTGCGCCGGTTAGATCGCGGGTAAGGTCCTCGAAAGTCGCAATAGAACCGCTGAAATGGTCTTTCTGAAGCAAAAGTGTTCGCTATAGGTGGTCTTGACTGCTGATTTGTTGACTTAACAGCCTTACAAGTGTCGCATTTCTGTACATAGTCTCTAACGTCTTTAGCTTGCCTAGGCCAGAAGTAATTTTGTCTAACTCGCTCTAAAGTTTTCTGCCAACCCCCATGGTAACTCCTATTCGCATCATGTGCAAGACTTATCGCTTTCTCAGTTAACCCTGTCGGTAGCCACACCCGCCATAACGAGTCCTCCTCATCCGCCACACCCTTACTAAATTTAACCCTTTTTAAAACCACGCCATCATTTACACTCAAATTTGGTAGCACATCTTTGTTTTCCAAAATGGTTCGGCAAAGATCTAAGTATTCCGCGCTTTCAAATTCCGGCGATGCTAAGTCAATTTCGTGAGGTAGGGCGGAGAAGGTTAGCCCGTCTACATCAAAACGCGAGAGGGCATCCGGTACTATGTTCAGGGTTCCCTTGCGATGCTCCATTGCAAAATCGTATCTTTGCAGTAGGAGTGACCATCGAGCCATCCTGCCACTCAAGTCCTTCTGAGTCATCAACCACTTGAGACTTGAATGGTCGGTTATGATTCGGAATGGCAAACCCTCTATGTACGGTCTAAAACGCTTGACACTTATAATGGCGGCGAGGCATTCCAGTTCGGTTACAGTATAATTGCGCTGAGCATTGTTAAGTTTTTTTGAAACAAACGCGATTGGATGCTCAGCGCCCTCGTCATCGACCTGGAATAACACGCCCCCTACGCCTATTTTTGAAGCATCACACTGAATAACAAATTCCTTCGAGAAATCGGGTTGGGCCAAGACAGGAGCGGAGCTCAAGGCTTCTTTTAACTTTTCAAATGCTTCTACCGCTTCAGGGGTAAGTTTAAATGGGCCTGCTGACTTGCGAAGACAATCGGTCAGAGGACCTGCTAAGTCAGCAAAATTGGTAATGAATGCTCTATACCAATTTGCCATGCCCACAAACCTACGAACCTGTCGCGGAGATTTAGGGATCGGAAAGTTCTGCATTGCTTCTATTTTCCCAGGATCCACCTTCAAGCACCCGCTACCTATCAAGTACCCTAAATACCGAATTTCCTTCTGACAGAATTTGCTCTTCTTCACATTGATTGTGAGGCCCGCGCCCCTCAAACAATTCGCCACTTCCGCCAGCAACTTTTTGTGGTCTTCAAAGTTAGTGCTGCATACCATTAGATCATCCAGGTAGACGAAGACATTCTCCCGCAAACGCGAGGGAATTGCCTTGTCCATCAGGCGGCTCATAGTCTGCGGTCCATTACATAGACCAAAGGGCATCACCTTAAAGTGGTACAGAGGCTTCCCAGGAACTGCGAATGCTGTTTTTTCCTTGGAAGACTCTGTCAGCTTGATCTGAAAGAACGCGTCCTTCAGATCAATGCCACTAATGAAGTGCGTGTCCTTCAGTCTGCTCAATAGGCCGTTGATATGAGGCAACGGGTACGAGTCCTTTTTAGTTACCGCGGTGACCTTCCTGGAATCTATGCAGAGCCTGACCTTCCCTGGCTTCCGAACTAGAACAACTGGACTACACCAGGCCGAGTTTGCCTCTTCTATAACTCCCATCTCGAGTAGTCTGTCTATTTCGCTAAAAGCTTCGGCTTGCCTCGGTGGCGAAAGAGGAAAATGTTTACTTTTGATTGGGACTGCCTCACCAGTATGAATATGATGCTCAACCAATCTCGTTTGCCCCAATCCTAACTTTTCGAAGGAAGGAAACGTCTCTATGACCTTCTGCAAATTGACTTTCTGGGTTGGTGACAAATCATGGAAATTTATTTCGTCATCATTTTTATTACTAAAGTCTATGCACTCCACACTGGGAAATATTTCGGGCGCCAGCGCAAAGGCTCTCCAAAAATCAACCCCGAAGTAAGCTTCTTGAAGAAGCGAAGGAACAAGGTAAAACCGAATAGACTTAGTAACATTTTTGAAAGTGACAGGTAAAGATATCGAGCCCAAGATTTTCTGTTTGTTGCCACCCGCGGTATAAACGAACGCATGTAGGGGGTGATACTCGAAGTGGTTCTCTTTTAAAAATTCTTCACAATTTTTTCCCAAAATAGAGACGTTAGCTCCCGAGTCCAACAAACCCACTATAAAACTGTCTTCTATCTTTACCCTTACCAACGGTCTTTCATCCTCGCTTGGTTCAGCGCACGAGACGACTCGAGCACTGGCTGATATGGGGGCTATAGTGTCGAACGAGTTTCCCCCATCTTCTCGCTCGGGTACTGGTTTCCCTGCCTGCGATGGTCCCTAGGGCATTTTGGAGTAAAGACTCCCCTATTCCCACACTTAAAGCAAAACGTATTCCGGATGGGTTCCTCGCAATAAATATACGAATGGCCCATGGCCTGGCAATTCCAACACTGGATGCCTGAATAGTCCGGTTTCCTATTACGTCGGTATTCCAACGCCTCTATCTGCGGGTCGGCTTCGAAATCTTCGCCTTCCATCCTCATGTCCGGTGTTATCGTGCGGGCCTCGTTGACCTGACGTCGATGGTAAGTGGTTCCCAATGTTTTGCTTTCTTTCAACACTTGCTCTCCTTTTCGTGCTATGCCGCGTAAATCATGCAATGTCCTGGCATCCGCATTGAAGAGCATTAGCTTAAGGCTACTGTTGACGTTTCTCTTTATTATGTCAATCAGTAGGGCTTCTGACATCGGCTAAGGCGCGCGTTTAGTGCTACTATGTCAGTGTGGAACACGTCGTATGACTCACTCAGCTTCTGCTTACGCATTGAGATCTCCATCATGATCTCGTGGTCACTTTTCAATGTTCCAAACTCACGCTTCAGGGAATAGCACAAAAAAGGATAGTTCGCGGTTGGGTTCTGCTTGGTAAAAAGCCAGTACCACTCTTCAGCCCGCCCTGATAAAAATAAATGGAAGCTTGCCATAAGTTGGTCGCTAGAGCATTGAGTCCGCTCACATAAAGTATCCAACTTAAACAAAAAATCCGCGACGCTTCCAGTACCATCGAAAGAAATCTTCCAATCCTGTGGTTTGACTGCGATGCCACTGGGAACGATGCTGCCCTGGTTGTTCACGAATGTCTGGGCTTGGTTTGCTTCCATCCTGTTAATATTCCTTGTGTAGCTAGCACCGGCTTGTGATGAGGTTACTGCCGCGTTAAGTAAGTCCATCTTTTCCCTGATCGTCCTCATCTCGTTCCTCATCTCCTCCTGAGAAGTCCTGAACAGCTGATGTAGCACGTTCACCCACGAGTCTCCAGGAGGGGCCTCAGCCATATTCCTCTGAGTAGCGATCCTATCACGTAAAGTGTTAGGAGGTATAGGGTTTTCTAGCAAACCATTAGCTCCCCCCTGCATACCTGTCCACACGTTATTCGGGGGATCGAAGAGATTCTGCATTGGCTCTGCTGTCATGGACGAGTCAAGGATATTAGTACTACCTGGTCTATCAATTTTCTGGTTGGAGGCAGAATTCAATACGATCCTGGTCGGATCTCCTCCGCCCGGACTACCTATTGGAGAATGCAGTACCAGAGGCCGATTGGTGGGTTGTTTCGGAAGCGCCCCTCTACCCTGACCACTAGGCTTGCCCCCACTTCCTCGTACAGAGTTCCTAGTAGTCATGCGGTCAGCCGACTGATTCATATTGAAAAAAAAATCTCCTAGCCACGTTAGATAAACAAAAAAATATAAAAAAAAGTATTCGGTTACAAGGGGCGGTTGGAAGGTATAACAAGTCAAGATTCACTCCCCCACCCTATAATACCGACGATTGCAAAGTTTTGAAAAATAAAGATTGAATTAATGCAAATTTTCCTAACCGATTTTTGCATCAACTAATTACCGCGGATATGTTCAAAAAAAATTATTGTATACATATAAATATAGTACATATGCTGAAAGAAATTGATTATTAGTAAATATACGTGTTTTAATGTAAATATATAAAAGCAAAGAAGGTATGAAGTTTGGCAAAAGCTAGTTGTGTATTTATATATTTAATGGGAATGCTGACATCCCATCATTAGAAGGCATAGGCATGACAAAAAAAAACGAAATACACTAGACAAGGACATTCTTCCAGGTACAACTACCGCAATGCAGGGGGGGTGGTTATAAGACACCTCGCCCTGAGACATGTTGGTGTACCATGGCGAGAATTGGCAAAAATTTTAATTTATTAGGACTCCAGTACTCCGGACCGCAATGCAGGGGCTGCTAAGGGCTGCCTCCCTGAGACTGGTCGGACCACTGGATACCAGCGATCAAAACGTCAAAACTTAATTTTTTTTTTTTTTTGAAACACCCCTCCTCAACCACGCCGCAATGAAAGGATGCGGTTGGGAACCGCTTTTCCCCAGACTTGCGCAGTTGGAAAGGGGTGGCTATTGGCAGAAAGCTAAACCCCACTTAGCGGACATATAAATTTCCCGAAGCCGACATCGGACAACAGACTCGGGACAAAAAAAATAAATTGAAACTACAAAAAAACTAAGTGCGTTTAACACTACCTCACCGGGTGAAATGAAAACTTCCGGTGGACCTGACGTTCAGTCTCGTGGAGCCCTTAGCTACTGAACACGATGACCAATCCGAACAACTTGATCAGTCCCACCATCCCGTCGCAACGCAGGTGGCGGCTCCTGGGCCTGCCTACCTGGGACATACGGGATGGTGAAACCTCACAAGCTGACCAGAAAAGTCATCGCGGTCAGCGCTTCAGGTTTCCACGTTGGGCGCCATCTGTTATGGTAACGCGGGCGCCCATAGCTACTGAACACGATGACCAATCCGGACAACTTGATCAGTCGCACCATCCCGTCGCAACGCAGGTGGCGGCTCCTGGGCCTGCCTACCTGGGACATACGGAATGGTGAAACCTCACAAGCTGACACGAACAGTCATCGGCGTCAGCGCTTCAGGCCCCACGTTGGGCGCCATCTGTTATGGTATTGCAACAAAATGGAGCAGTAAGGGAGGCGGTGGGCATGATATCAATGGTGCACCGTGGCTAGTCATTGTCGGCTGGGGTGGGCTCTTGCCAACCTTACCGTCCTTCGCCATAAACAGAAAAAGATCAAATCATGCCTTTTAAAAAAAAACGCGGGGAAAAGGCAAAAAAACCGCGCAAAACGACTATGAAAACAACATCCGGTTAAAACCGGATGCCACGGACAGACCATTGACATTCAAATTTCAAACTCAAATAAGAAAACGGAAACTCGAATTAAAATTTAAAAGAAACGGGCAAACAAAATATTTAAAATAGAAATCAAAATTCAAAATAACCGAAAATTAACGACAAAAAAAAAGAAAATGAATATTGAAAACCGAACCGGAAATGACCGGTTACCAAAAGCTGAAATATAAAAATAAAAACAGTAAAGGGCCGAACAATATAAGGGGGCGTCGCGGGTGGTGTTGCGATGCCCTGGTGCTGACCCACCCTCATCCATGGCCATCGACGCACCTAATCTCGATGGCCCCTTTCCTAAAAAAAAAACCTACATGCCTTCAAATAAAGAGAGTCAGCATTCCCATATTAATTATAATTTATTAATAATTCATTGCTTATATCTAACAATGGTTACGGTGATATTACACCTAATCAAATTTGTTTCTAGAAGGTTATAAGAACATTACTCGATGTATATAATAAATTGAGTTTCTGACCATTAGTAAATCAAAACATTCAAGGTACTTATAAATAATTCAAAATTATAAGTATTGTAATTTCCCAGCAGGCATTCCTGTAAAGGTTTTTTTTTTTTCTAAATAGTTTTAAGTAAACTCACTACTATAGCGATAGGCAAACGTTTCAAGTTTTAATTTATTTAAATGGTTGAAGTAAACATTTTATATACTTAAAAAAAAAAACTGCTATAGATCATTCAAATCACAAAGGGGAATACAAATGTTTACGAAAAGTCCAAAAAAAACTATTTATATTTCCGCAATCGCCTAATAATTGGTTAAGTTACGCATTCAATGTATGACTGCAGATTATTTATTTATTTTATTGCAATAGCTACATAATTATACATTTTGTTGTTATAGGTTCGTTTTCAATACAAGCATTTCTTCGTTCGTCATCGTTATATTATATTGTTATATTATTTGTGGCCTTTATATTGTTATATTATATTGTATGTTATTGTATCCTATTAGGTTTTATATTTATTTAATGTTGGCTTTAATTTATATTTATATATTATAGAACTCTTACAATTATTGTTATTTTTCTTTTATCTCATTTTATTATGAGCAACCGTAACCTAAACTATTAACAAGCTTCGTTTTAAATATTCTATTTCGAATTTTAAATCTAAGTTTAAATTATCTTCTAATTTTGTTCAACGCTTTTCTTTCCTATTTCATAAAAAAAATTATTTAGTTCTTATATACATGGTTTGGTCTCACCCATCTTGTAATGTCGACCGCCGCTGAGGTCAATGCTGGTGTTGTTGTTACTGCTGCTAGTGCGGCGGGCCTATAATAGGCGGCCCTCGCTGTTGTCACCGCTGGTTACGGTTGTTGTTGCTGCTGCTAGTGCGACGGGCCTATATTACGGCGGCCCTCGCTGTTGTCACTGCTGGTGTTGTTGTTGCTGCTGCTAGTGCGGCGGGCCTATATTACGGCGGCCCTCGCTATTGTCACTGCTGGTGTTGTTGTTGCTGCTGCTAATGCGGCGGGCCTATATTACGGCGGCCCTCGCTATTGTCACTGCTGGTGTTGTTGTTGCTGCTGCTAGTTCGGCGGGCCTATATTACGGCGGCCCTCGCTGATGTTACTGCTGTTTACTGTTGTTGTTGCTGGTTTTTGTTGTAGGTGGCTTGTTTCATGTACATATGTACTTATGGTTGTATAGATTTATTGTTTATAATTGCTATAATTACGCATTTGTGCAATAAGTAGGTATGTAAGCAACAAACACGTAAAATTATCATGCGTCCTAATGCGTAAGCAATGTTGTTCACGTTTATTTGTATTTGTGTAAAAAAAAATTTTTTTTTTGTTTCACTTTACAAAATGTTGTTAAGTGCCCAGAACAATTTTAATCACACCTTCACCGCCACAATACTGGAAATTATTTAAATACATGCAAACACCGCCTTGGATCAGAATATTTTTAATGTGAATTCACTTTTCGCCATTTGTAAATTAAATGTGAAAAATTCTCAGTGATTTCTCCATGCCCACAATTGTGTCAAATATTTTGACAGTTTATCTTTGGTGTTTCGAAAGCCCCCCTTTGTGTTTCTTTGTATATCATATTTTAAGTTCGGGAGTAACGCGAATATATTTTTTTTTTTTTTTTTGTTGACATACGCCCTATATTAGATTTTGTTTGGGCAATTCTATACGACAGCACGCAACCGCTAATACACGTCCAAAAATCCCGGAAAAGGTATCAAACGACTCGTTTCGATCTCCGCATCAATAATCCGAAAGCGGAAATGAAATAATTTCTTTCGGTGAAAAGTTATTAGCAAAAACCCCAAAAATGGCCTAGGTCCGATCCCAAATAGGGGGCCTGATCCAAGGTATTTATGTGCAGAACACCTTTCTGCGTGGGCGGCCTTCGGCCGCGCTTCAAAAAAATAACCCTTAGCCGGTCCAACACCGCTACGCGGTCCACAGTTATTTTGCGCAGAACACAGTTTTTGCACTTTTCGGTACACCCTAATCTGTGATTACAACAACCACATGATTCCACTTTGATTGCAAATATCTCTGACCAGACATAAAATATCGAACTTCCGCCCCCCCCGGATCACCGATACGGAGGCCAAAAGCCCTCGTTCGACACACCTCCCGAGACCTCCGAACGCACACCAGCAGCCACGTGCGGTCGCCCAGAATTACCTTTGTTTGAAGAAGACGCTATTTAGTTTCAATATCTACAGAATCTGGATAATCTCTACGAATTATTACAAATTTTAGAGCACATCAAAAATTTAAAACTCCAACAAAATTTTGATTTACTACAGAAAAAAATATAAAAGATTTCAGTAACTTTTTCCAACACAACTATTTTATGCGGTCACATATTATTCCTTTAGCGCTTGTTAAATACTTTTGTTACAGTTTTTTTTTTTTTTAAGATATCGAGATATCTAATTGTTGCACACCACCGCTATCATATGCTTAACTGCTTCAAAAGCCACCACTCTTATTTAAATTTACTTTTTTTCTTTTTAAATCACTTTTCTTATTTTTGTTGGTTATACCTCGATTTAGTTTAAATTTTTCACTGTCGCGACCGTTCCGTCAGAAGACCATTACGTTTTTGAATCGTTTTAAATGCCGGCGACGCCGCTATGCCGAAAATCGTCAAGCAACGCAATGGAAAAGTTCCGCTACCCAGTCTGACGTGGCATGATTGTTGCCACTCGGGTTGGTGGTTGCCATCAGGGATAAGACTTTTAGTTCTATTTTAAATACCCTTTCACTACTACCGGTCTTCGTAAAAGTACAGCACGCATTTCAAAACAAAAAAAAAGGATAATATATATTATTGAAACTAACGTTGAAGATATGACTTTGCTTTTTCACAGTTGATTTAATGAGTATCGCACTGTAGGAATTACTTAAAACACAAAGTACTGAAATTACGCTTTGGGGTGAGACATAAATGAAAATGATTTTAGTACTCTTGCTTTTACTACTATTTCACACTAATTTTATTAAAGGTAAACAATTTTTTTTTTTCTATGGAACAAAATACAACGCAAGAATATTTGTACTGTTGACTGACTTCATAGACGAGTTTATAATTAGGAAAAAGCATCACTTATCAAAATAAATCGGAGTTTGGGACTATTCTAAGGGAGCATAAAGCGTAGTAGTATTGGGTAAAGTGCAGTAGGTATTAAAACTACTGCAATTTTGATCAAGTCCGAACCCTGAAGGCACGCTTTCGTTGGCGCGCAAAATAAGAAGGTTCTAGACTATGCGCTTGGTGTGTTCCCTTGGTGACCCGTGGAACCCCACGTTACTGAGTTTGGAGTAGGAGATACATGGAGCTCCCCATTCGACCTAGCCATTGACAATACTATTCCGATCTACTGGTTTCGTTAATAAAGCACATAGCAACAAATCACGGCCGCTTTAAACTCATTCAAGTCTATTTATACCATACTTTACAAGTTGACTAATAATGTATTGCCATTTGCGGCTAAAATGTATTCTGGCAATATACCTAGTTTTACCCGCATTCGGTTAAAATTTAGATGTCAGCTGTGTTAAAGTCAGGGATCAGGACGGGATTCCATGTGTCTCCCACCCTGGACAATTTGGCACTTTTGGAGGCGTATCTTTCACTTTGGGTGTTTTTGGTAATGTATGGGTTTTTGTTTTCGAGATATTGCATTACAAAAACGGCATTGTTTATTCCGTGCATACTTTGTACTCGTGCACTTTTACCAACATAATTACTTTGAATTCACCCTCCAAAGGAAAAACCCTTTTTGATGACAATTGCCCATTTCCTTTTTTTCTGACACTTTCGAGCGCCCTGGGTTACCCGCAATTTAACTCTGGGCACACCAAGAACACACCAAACACTTGTTTGTCTGGAAATTAAAAGTTCCGTTATTGGTGCCTTTTCCATGCTATGGGAATATTTGTGCTGCCACTTCAGCAAAAATCACGCACTTTCCCGTAGCTAAACGTCAAACCGGAAGATGAATCAAAACTGTCACCCAACCAACCGCATTGAACCAAATAACAATGACTATCAATTGAAAGTAAACCATAACTATGTCAAAAGGCTTTTGTCTATTTAAAGGAGACATTAATTAGTCCAAATATTTTACAGTATCCAGACTTTGGTAAATAATTTTGTATAACAACGGATGCTAGTGGTTTTGCCTGCGGCGCAGTTCTTAGTCAAGAATATGAAGGCAAACAATCCCCAATTGCCTATGCGTCAAGATCTTTCACAAAAGGCGAAATTAATAAAGCAACAATAGAAAAAGAATTAGCAGCAATTCACTGGGTTATCACTTATTTTAGACCATACGTTTATGGCAGAAAATTTTTAATTAAAACAGACCATCGCCCTTTAACATACCTTTTCTCGATAAAAAACCCTTCATCAAAATTAACTAGAGTTGGATTAGATTTGGAAGAATATGACTTTGAGGTGGCGTATATAACTGGAAAAGAAAATTACGTAGCAGTCACTTTATCGCGCATTAATATTAAAGACTTAAAAAAATGTCAGTAGAAGCGTGTAAAATAATGAAAGTTACGACTCGATCGGAAACTAAGCAAAATATCAGTAGTAATAGTAATAATGAAGAAAGTAAAAGTCACAATGAGAACCTTGTAATATATAAAGCGCTTAATAAATATGAAGTTAAAAGACACGTCGAGCTCGTTTTGAATCCTCCGAAATTATATTTCAAAAAAGGAAAGAACATTTGTAGCGAAATAGGTATAAGCACCCTAATTGTTAAGGCGAAGATTGACTTAGGACAATTCTTTACCAGGCTTATGAAAGAAGCCAGCAATTTAGGACTTATAAAAATACAAGTGTCCTTAGGAGACAAATTGCTTAATTATACTCGAGTAGATAAATTTAAAGAAATAGGTACCAAAGTTCTCAAAAACTTAACTATTGCATTAACTTCGGAGGTTATGCATGCGACAAATATCGAAAAAATTTAAGAAATTCAAAAAGTGAAAAAATATTATTATTGGCCTTGAGCTCGCTTCATGAATACTTGATTTAAGAAATTCTTCATAAATATCACGATCACTCGGTTAATGGTGTCCACCCAGGAATCCATCGTATGGCCAACAAAATAAGACAGAAATATTACTGGAAAAATATGAAAAATGACATTAAACAATGCATTCATTGCAACAAAAACAAAGTTAATACACACTTGAAAGAACCAATGACAATAACGGAAACACCTCCGAAAGCTTATTATATACAACAGATTGACACAATCGGACCATTACCGAAATCAGTAAACAGAAATGAATATGCAATAACAGTTGCTAAAGCTATATTTGAACATTTTATCCTAATTTGTGGTTTTATGAAAACAATCATAACAGATATGGGAACTTAATACAAAAATAGCTTATTTGAAGAACTATGCAAACTTCTCAAAATTGAGCATAAAACCTCAACACCAAACCACCATCAAACTTTAGGTACTGTTGAACGCAGCCATAGAACATTCACTAAATATGTCAGATCATCCATATCCATTGACAAAAACGATTGGGATGAATATCTCAAATATTTTTCATATTGTTATAATGCAACACCTTCCACAGTACATGGTTACTTTGAATTAGTTTTTGGAAAAACACCCCTGACTTACGAGTTTCTACAAGAAAATATAGTTAGCCCAGTGCATAACCACAAGGCTTATGATAAGTAAATTAAATATATATTACAATTAGCACAACAAAGAGCTAAAAAAATTGTGCTAGAAGCAAAGGAAAATGTAAATGTAAGATTAAACTTTATTGTGTACAAAAGAAAAACACAAGAACAAAATAAACAACAATTATCCATTTGCAAACATTTAAAATATAGAGGTACTTGAGAATCTAACATTATGTCATAAAATTTAATTGAAATATAATACTCATACATTGACCTCACAAATGTACAAGCATTCTTTAAAGAGATGAGGTTAGTGTATCACAATATACATATACATTTAAAGTGCTTAAAACTCTTTCAGAAATGTTTACGTTTGTACTAATGCATGTTAACATGGAATATGTTAACAATTTTTACAATCAACAATTGCAACAACAGCACACAACACAATTATTGCCACAAAATTGCAGACGCAAGGGCAGCAACTTAAGCTCAAAATTTAATTAGAACGGAATTCCAAAATTCCCAATATTTCACACCAACTACCAAAAAGCGCAGTCAGCAATGTACTTAAGTTTGCGAAACAACAACGCAGCAACGCCAACAAAAGCAGCCGCTAAGCTAAGTTTAGTTGTAAGATTTAAACTTTGTAATTATTCAGTCTAAAATAAAGATTCTACCGAACGGTCAAAGACCGGGAAAAACGCTTTTTTTAAGCAAAATAAGCTAAAGTCGCGTTAATTGGCGCCCAAGGTGGGGCCTTCGTTGTCAAGTTCGCGGTCGTGGTAAAGTGTTGTTAATCCGTAAATCCGAAATTCAAAAAAAAAACAACCCAAATAAAATAGTTCCAGCAGCAACAAGGCCCCGGCCAGAACCTACCAAATTGAGCCGAAATATACAAGTGTGCAGGAAAGAGGCCCCCCAGTACCGGCCATTGAACCGCAAAAAGGAGATGCTAAGCATCAGCCGCTGCACCACTTTAAGACTAAGAATACTAATTTAAGTTAAGTTTACCAATAAATATTTTTTTTTCTTTTCGGAAATATTAATTTGTGAGAAACAGTAGAAATAGTGATAAAAGAGTTTAAGCAATAAGTTAATTCAAACTTAATGATCAAAATTAGAAGAAAAATAAATATTTGTGAATTCAATTTTTTTTCAAGCAAAGAAGATTCTAAAAAGAACTTTAAGAAAAGTAAAGATTAAATAATAAGTTAAGTGGAGAATAAATAATATTAAATTTTTAGGCAACAAATCGAAATCGAGTAAAAATTTTTAGAACTGATTAATAAATAGATTATCCTAAAAGAACTTAAAGAAAAGTGAAGATTAAATAACCAGATAAGCGAAGAACTTATAATATTAAAGATTTAAAAAAAAAAAAAATTTTTTTTCTTAAGAATTGATTAATAAATTTGCTATATTGCAAAGTAGCAACCTTAAATTTTCAGTTTTGAAATAAGAGTGAAAAAATCATTTAATGAAAACTGTTTTAAGAAGACTAGGTTAAACAATTTAAGCCAGTTGCCTTACCCTAATTTTACAAAATGTCAAATCCTCAAAACCTCGTTCGACCCCCTGTGCTAAACGCATCCCCTGCTCCTGCTAGCAATTCCCTTACGATAGACCAGTTAACAGAAGTTATATCCGGGATTGTGACTAATATGTTTAAACAAAAAGGGCGAAACATAGTTCAAGCCGCCTTCAACCCCAACGCGAAGTTTTCCAATTTTAGGGAGATTACCATAGACACGGTTTCGACTAACATCTCGGAGCTAGACAAAATACCTGATGTGGTAAGGTGTCTTCGCGAATTCTCAGGGAAACCTGGAGAATTTAACTCGTGGAAGAAGAGCGTAGATAGGGGATCTCCCAAATATTATGGGATCCTCAACGTTATCCGCAATAAAGTTGTCGGAAACGCCGACATTGCCTTGGAGTCATACAATACTCCACTTGACTGAAAAGCAATTTCAAGATGCTTAACGCTACACTATGCGGATAAACGCGACTTAGATGACGTCGCTTATGCAGGGTAACCTGACAATTTAAGAATTTTACCAGCGAGTATATGCGCACTGGTCGCTTATTCTAAATAAGCTCGGCTGCATGGATGTCGGTGCAGAAGCCATGCATCTGCTTACCCGCACGTATAGGGACAAAGCCCTAGACACATTCATTCGTGGACTTAAAGGAGACTTGCCAAGACTCCTCGGAATGAGGGAACCCGGAGATCTTCCTCAAGCTCTCCACTTGTGTTTAAAGCTTGAAAACCAAAAGTTTCAGGTCCCACTATGTCTTAATAAATAATGGTCAAACTAGGAGGACTTTGGACATACGTCCACCCCTTCCTCACGAACGACTTAATAACGAATTTTACCCCTAATTGCCATATATGCCCCAACCTAGGTTGAACACAACTCCTCCCTACAAGCCTCCCCAACCGAACTACCAATATCACGATCCCCAACCGAACTATCAATTCCAACATCCCCAACCAAATTACCAATACCAATATCCTTACCAATCAAATCAGTACATCCCACGTCCAAATAACCCACCACCTCGTCCACCCCAAAAACCTCAACGTCCGGAACCAATGGACATTGACCAATCGTTAAGGACACGGAACTTAAACTACATCAACCGACCAAAACCAAACGACCCGAACAACAAACGACCACCACTAGGTACCCTTCCGGCACCCGTACCTAACAAAATACAAAGAAACTTTCACATTGGCTCAGACCCGTCTCAATACAATGTTCAAGAGGACTACTCTCCTAATACGGACTATCTCACTAATACAAACGACTACCGGACAAATAATGACACTGACTACTACGAGAAAGATCCCCAGTACGATAATTACATTGATACAACTGACCTACATTTTTTAGAATGAATCAATCTACTCTGCCTTATTTCGAATGCAGACTGAAGAGTGGAATCATAGCAAAATTTTTGATTGACACAGGCTCAACATAAAATTATATCCAACCATCCATAGTGCCAAACCCTATGAAAAACAAATCTAACTTTTTCGTTAAATTAATAGCAGGCGATATAGAAATCAGCGAGCATACTTTCATTAGTATTTTCAACTCACCGAATAGATAAAAATTCTACCTCTTTCCTACATTACGCTCATTCCAAGGTATCCTTGGTAACGACAGCCTCAAAGAACTCGGCGCTGTTATACATGTTAAGGATAACTACATGGTTATTCAAAATAAATTTAAAATAAAAATAAAGCAACTTGCCCCTAAATCCGTTAACACAATAAACATCCTTTATGTATATATGACGCCTAACCAAAAGGTCAAAATCAATAAATTGGTAAACAAGTTTTCCCAACTTTTTGCCGAGGTTAATGACAAACTGACGTACACGGCCAAAGTCGTTGGCGAAATCAGGCCGAATAAAGACATCCCAGTCTACACAATACAATGCTAGGGGACGGCATCATTCCCACACCTGACTCGCAGGGTAATAAACATTTCGGAATAGTTATTGATTACCGGAAACTTAATGCAATCACTGTAGCAGATGGCTACCCAATACGCCAAATAAACGAAGTGTTATCCCAACTTGGGAAAAACAAATATTTTTTTGTATTTTTTGTATTAGACCTTAAAAGCGGGTTCCACCAAATCCCACTCAAGGGATCCGACATCGAGAAACAGCTTTCTCCATTAACAATGGAAAATATGAATTTACGAGGATACCCTTCAGACTAAAAAATGCGCCCTAAATATTCCAGCGAGCCTTGAACGATATTCTTCGCCATCATATCGGCAAAATATGCTAAGTTTACATCGACGACATTGTCGTATTCAGTAACTCCGAAGAGGAGCACGCTCTTCACTTGCAACAGATTTTCAAAACTCTCCAAGATGCCAACATGAAAATCCAGTTGGATACATGTAATTTTTCAGGGATTCTGTAGAATTCCTAGGATTCATTATTTCTTCAAAAGGAATCACAATACAATTAAGGAACTTCGCTCATTTTTGGGTCTTTCCGGTTATTACCGCCGCTTTATAAATGATTATGCCATGTTGGCTGAACCCCTTACGCTACTCTTAAGAGGGGAAGAAGGGCGTATATCCAAAAACAAGTCTGCGAAAATAAACATTGATTTAAACGAGGACGCAAAAGACGCTTTCAATCAAATTAAAAGATCCCTTATGTCCGACGACGTCGTACTTTCCTACCCTGACTTCACCAAATAATTCCATCTGACAACCGATGCTTCTAACTACGCCATCGGCGCAGTCCTTTCTCAAGACAAAGAAACGATTGCATTCATTTCCAGAACACTTACCAAAACAGAAGAATCTTACGCTACAAACGAAAAAGAATTTCTAGCCATAATATCGGCTCTAAACAACTTTAGAAACTATCTTTATGGCTCTGCTAAAGTTAAAATATTTACCGACCATCAACCTCTTGCGTAGACCCTTAGCAATAAAAAAAACTATTCTAAAATGAAACGATGGAAATCAATCCTAGAAGAATACAATCACGAACTCCACTCTAAACCTGGTACAACTAACGTTGTAGCCGACGCACTCTCAAGAATGCCTACTGAACCAGTTAACTCCCTTTCTTCGACGCAACAGAGTGACGAAAGCTCATCAGACAATTTAATTCACCATGTAGAAACTCCAATAAATGTTTTAAAAACCAAATATTCTTAAACATCGGTCCAACCTCAACTTATCAGTGTGAAATAATATTTCCCACATACCACACACACATCCTTGAAGAACCAGGATATGACTCAGCAATACTTATAAATCGCCTCAAAAGATATTTAAACCCCTCCGTTGTAAATTGCATCAAAACAGATGAACAGATAATGGGGAAAATACAAGAAATATACCCAATACATTTCAGTAACTACAAAGTCAGATTTACCCAACTCCAAGTTCAGGACGTAACAAACGAACATGAACAGGAAGAGATTATAATAAAAACACACAAAAGAGCACATAGAAATTGTCGAGAAAATAAATTTACAAAATTAGAAAAACAGTGTTCAATTTGCAAACAAAATAAATACGACCGTCACCTATAAAAATCTACTAGCCAGGAGAAATTATTTACGTAAAAATTAATAAAAGATTGGGCACGAAAACTTCACCAAGGTATAAAAAAGAAGTAGTAAAGGAAGACAAGAACTCTACCATTTTAACAGAATCCGGAAGAACAGTCCACAAAAGTAATATAAAAAATCAAAATTAATCTTTCCACTTACAGATTTCTTCTAATTTACCCTACTACGGCGACAATAAACATCTGCGACAAAACAGCAAACGCAAAACTAGTGACAATAAATGGCGGACTCGCTAAAATACAGAACGGTGCCTTTAGGCTTATACACGTTATTGACCTTAGCAAATACGAACAATTTTTGAAGGACATATACAAATTCATTTCTTCAGACATACCCAAAAATATGATCCTGTATCCCATCCTAAAGCACGAACTAACCCAATCCCTTCAAATATTAGTCACTATTAAACCTATAGAAAACAAGCAGAAAAGATTATTAGTAGATCACATGGTTCAAGCCGCCTTCAACCCCAACGCGAAGTTTTCCAATTTTAGGGGCATTACCATAGACACGGTTTCGACTAACATCTCGGAGCTAGACAAAATACCTGATGTGGTAAGGTGTCTTCGCGAATTCTCAGGGAAACCTGGAGAATTTAACTCGTGGAAGAAGAGCGTAGATAGGGGATCTCCCAAATATTATGGGATCCTCAACGTTATCCGCAATAAAGTTGTCGGAAACGCCGACATTGCCTTGGAGTCATACAATACTCCACTAGACTGGAAAGCAATTTCAAGATGCTTAACGCTACACTATGCGGATAAACGCGACTTAGATGACGTCGCTTATGCAGGGTAACCTGACAATTTAAGAATTTTACCAGCGAGTATATGCGCACTGTTCGCTTATTCTAAATAAGCTCGGCTGCATGGATGTCGGTGCAGAAACCATGCATCTGCTTACCCGCACGTATAGGGACAAAGCCCTAGACACATTCATTCGTGGACTTAAAGGAGACTTGCCAAGACTCCTCGGAATGAGGGAACCCGGAGATCTTCCTCAAGCTCTCCACTTGTGTTTAAAGCTTGAAAACCAAAAGTTTCAGGTCCCACTATGTCTTAATAAATAATGGTCAAACTAGGAGGACTTTGGACATACGTCCACCCCTTTCTCACGAACGACTTAATAACGAATTTTACCCCTAATTGCCATATATGCCCCAACCTAGGTTGAACACAACTCCTCCCTACAAGCCTCCCCAACCGAACTACCAATATCACGATCCCCAACCGAACTATCAATTCCAACATCCCCAACCAAATTACCAATACCAATATCCTTACCAATCAAATCAGTACATCCCACGTCCAAATAACCCACCACCTCGTCCACCCCAAAAACCTCAACGTCCGGAACCAATGGACATTGACCAATCGTTAAGGACACGGAACTTAAACTACATCAACCGACCAAAACCAAACGACCCGAACAACAAACGACCACCACTAGGTACCCTTCCGGCACCCGTACCTAACAAAATACAAAGAAACTTTCACATTGGCTCAGACCCGTCTCAATACAATGTTCAAGAGGACTACTCTCCTAATACGGACTATCTCACTAATACAAACGACTACCGGACAAATAATGACACTGACTACTACGAGAAAGATCCCCAGTACGATAATTACATTGATACAACTGACCTACATTTTTTAGAATGAATCAATCTACTCTGCCTTATTTCGAATGCAGACTGAAGAGTGGAATCATAGCAAAATTTTTGATTGACACAGGCTCAACATAAAATTATATCCAACCATCCATAGTTCCAAACCCTATGAAAAACAAATCTAACTTTTTCGTTAAATTAATAGCAGGCGATATAGAAATCAGCGAGCATACTTTCATTAGTATTTTCAACTCACCGAATAGATAAAAATTCTACCTCTTTCCTACATTACGCTCATTCCAAGGTATCCTTGGTAACGACAGCCTCAAAGAACTCGGCGCTGTTATACATGTTAAGGATAACTACATGGTTATTCAAAATAAATTTAAAATAAAAATAAAGCAACTTGCCCCTAAATCCGTTAACACAATAAACATAAAGGATGATATGACGCCTAACCAAAAGGTCAAAATCAATAAATTGGTAAACAAGTTTTCCCAACTTTTTGCCGAGGTTAATGACAAACTGACGTACACGGCCAAAGTCGTTGGCGAAATCAGGCCGAATAAAGACATCCCAGTCTACACAATACAATGCTAGGGGACGGCATCATTCCCACACCTGACTCGCAGGGTAATAAACATTTCGGAATAGTTATTGATTACCGGAAACTTAATGCAATCACTGTAGCAGATGGCTACCCAATACGCCAAATAAACGAAGTGTTATCCCAACTTGGGAAAAACAAATATTTTTTTGTATTAGACCTTAAAAGCGGGTTCCACCAAATCCCACTCAAGGGATCCGACATCGAGAAACAGCTTTCTCCATTAACAATGGAAAATATGAATTTACGAGGATACCCTTCAGACTAAAAAATGCGCCCTAAATATTCCAGCGAGCCTTGAACGATATTCTTCGCCATCATATCGGCAAAATATGCTAAGTTTACATCGACGACATTGTCGTATTCAGTAACTCCGAAGAGGAGCACGCTCTTCACTTGCAACAGATTTTCAAAACTCTCCAAGATGCCAACATGAAAATCTAGTTGGATACATGTAATTTTTCAGGGATTCTGTAGAATTCCTAGGATTCATTATTTCTTCAAAAGGAATCACAATACAATTAAGGAACTTCGCTCATTTTTGGGTCTTTCCGGTTATTACCGCCGCTTTATAAATGATTATGCCATGTTGGCTGAACCCCTTACGCTACTCTTAAGAGGGGAAGAAGGGCGTATATCCAAAAAAAAGTCTGCGAAAATAAACATTGATTTAAACGAGGACGCAAAAGACGCTTTCAATCAAATTAAAAGATCCCTTATGTCCGACGACGTCGTACTTTCCTACCCTGACTTCACCAAATAATTCCATCTGACAACCGATGCTTCTAACTACGCCATCGGCGCAGTCCTTTCTCAAGACAAAGAAACGATTGCATTCATTTCCAGAACACTTACCAAAACAGAAGAATCTTACGCTACAAACGAAAAAGAATTTCTAGCCATAATATCGGCTCTAAACAACTTTAGAAACTATCTTTATGGCTCTGCTAAAGTTAAAATATTTACCGACCATCAACCTCTTGCGTAGACCCTTAGCAATAAAAAAAACTATTCTAAAATGAAACGATGGAAATCAATCCTAGAAGAATACAATCACGAACTCCACTCTAAACCTGGTACAACTAACGTTGTAGCCGACGCACTCTCAAGAATGCCTACTGAACCAGTTAACTCCCTTTCTTCGACGCAACAGAGTGACGAAAGCTCATCAGACAATTTAATTCACCATGTAGAAACTCCAATAAATGTTTTAAAAACCAAATATTCTTAAACATCGGTCCAACCTCAACTTATCAGTGTGAAATAATATTTCCCACATACCACACACACATCCTTGAAGAACCAGGATATGACTCAGCAATACTTATAAATCGCCTCAAAAGATATTTAAACCCCTCCGTTGTAAATTGCATCAAAACAGATGAACAGATAATGGGGAAAATACAAGAAATATACCCAATACATTTCAGTAACTACAAAGTCAGATTTACCCAACTCCAAGTTCAGGACGTAACAAACGAACATGAACAGGAAGAGATTATAATAAAAACACACAAAAGAGCACATAGAAATTGTCGAGAAAATAAATTTACAAAATTAGAAAAACAGTGTTCAATTTGCAAACAAAATAAATACGACCGTCACCTATAAAAATCTACTAGCCAGGAGAAATTATTTACGTAAAAATTAATAAAAGATTGGGCACGAAAACTTCACCAAGGTATAAAAAAGAAGTAGTAAAGGAAGACAAGAACTCTACCATTTTAACAGAATCCGGAAGAACAGTCCACAAAAGTAATATAAAAAATCAAAATTAATCTTTCCACTTACAGATTTCTTCTAATTTACCCTACTACGGCGACAATAAACATCTGCGACAAAACAGCAAACGCAAAACTAGTGACAATAAATGGCGGACTCGCTAAAATACAGAACGGTGCCTTTAGGCTTATACACGTTATTGACCTTAGCAAATACGAACAATTTTTGAAGGACATATACAAATTCATTTCTTCAGACATACCCAAAAATATGATCCTGTATCCCATCCTAAAGCACGAACTAACCCAATCCCTTCAAATATTAGTCACTATTAAACCTATAGAAAACAAGCAGAAAAGATTATTAGTAGATCACATGGTTCAAGCCGCCTTCAACCCCAACGCGAAGTTTTCCAATTTTAGGGACATTACCATAGACACGGTTTCGACTAACATCTCGGAGCTAGACAAAATACCTGATGTGGTAAGGTGTCTTCGCGAATTCTCAGGGAAACCTGGAGAATTTAACTCGTGGAAGAAGAGCGTAGATAGGGGATCTCCCAAATATTATGGGATCCTCAACGTTATCCGCAATAAAGTTGTCGGAAACGCCGACATTGCCTTGGAGTCATCCAATACTCCACTAGACTGGAAAGCAATTTCAAGATGCTTAACGCTACACTATGCGGATAAACGCGACTTAGATGACGTCGCTTATGCAGGGTAACCTGACAATTTAAGAATTTTACCAGCGAGTATATGCGCACTGTTCGCTTATTCTAAATAAGCTCGGCTGCATGGATGTCGGTGCAGAAACCATGCATCTGCTTACCCGCACGTATAGGGACAAAGCCCTAGACACATTCATTCGTGGACTTAAAGGAGACTTGCCAAGACTCCTCGGAATGAGGGAACCCGGAGATCTTCCTCAAGCTCTCCACTTGTGTTTAAAGCTTGAAAACCAAAAGTTTCAGGTCCCACTATGTCTTAATAAATAATGGTCAGACTAGGAGGACTTTGGACATACGTCCACCCCTTCCTCACGAACGACGTAATAACGAATTTTACCCCTAATTGCCATATATGCCCCAACCTAGGTTGAACACAACTCCTCCCTACAAGCCTCCCCAACCGAACTACCAATATCACGATCCCCAACCGAACTATCAATTCCAACATCCCCAACCAAATTACCAATACCAATATCCTTACCAATCAAATCAGTACATCCCACGTCCAAATAACCCACCACCTCGTCCACCCCAAAACCCTCAACGTCCGGAACCAATGGACATTGACCAATCGTTAAGGACACGGAACTTAAACTACATCAACCGACCAAAACCAAACGACCCGAACAACAAACGACCACCACTAGGTACCCTTCCGGCACCCGTACCTAACAAAATACAAAGAAACTTTCACATTGGCTCAGACCCGTCTCAATACAATGTTCAAGAGGACTACTCTCCTAATACGGACTATCTCACTAATACAAACGACTACCGGACAAATAATGACACTGACTACTACGAGAAAGATCCCCAGTACGATAATTACATTGATACAACTGACCAACATTTTTTAGAATGAATCAATCTACTCTGCCTTATTTCGAATGCAGACTGAAGAGTGGAATCATAGCAAAATTTTTGATTGACACAGGCTCAACATAAAATTATATCCAACCATCCATAGTGCCAAACCCTATGAAAAACAAATCTAACTTTTTCGTTAAATTAATAGCAGGCGATATAGAAATCAGCGAGCATACTTTCATTAGTATTTTCAACTCACCGAATAGATAAAAATTCTACCTCTTTCCTACATTACGCTCATTCCAAGGTATCCTTGGTAACGACAGCCTCAAAGAACTCGGCGCTGTTATACATGTTAAGGATAACTACATGGTTATTCAAAATAAATTTAAAATAAAAATAAATCAACTTGCCCCTAAATCCGTTAACACAATAAACATAAAGGATGATATGACGCCTAACCAAAAGGTCAAAATCAATAAATTGGTAAACAAGTTTTCCCAACTTTTTGCCGAGGTTAATGACAAACTGACGTACACGGCCAAAGTCGTTGGCGAAATCAGGCCGAATAAAGACATCCCAGTCTACACAATACAATGCTAGGGGACGGCATCATTCCCACACCTGACTCGCAGGGTAATAAACTTTTCGGAATAGTTATTGATTACCGGAAACTTAATGCAATCACTGTAGCAGATGGCTACCCAATACGCCAAATAAACGAAGTGTTATCCCAACTTGGGAAAAACAAATATTTTTTTGTATTAGACCTTAAAAGCGGGTTCCACCAAATCCCACTCAAGGGATCCGACATCGAGAAACAGCTTTCTCCATTAACAATGGAAAATATGAATTTACGAGGATACCCTTCAGACTAAAAAATGCGCCCTAAATATTCCAGCGAGCCTTGAACGATATTCTTCGCCATCATATCGGCAAAATATGCTAAGTTTACATCGACGACATTGTCGTATTCAGTAACTCCGAAGAGGAGCACGCTCTTCACTTGCAACAGATTTTCAAAACTCTCCAAGATGCCAACATGAAAATCCAGTTGGATACATGTAATTTTTCAGGGATTCTGTAGAATTCCTAGGATTCATTATTTCTTCAAAAGGAATCACAATACAATTAAGGAACTTCGCTCATTTTTGGGTCTTTCCGGTTATTACCGCCGCTTTATAAATGATTATGCCATGTTGGCTGAACCCCTTACGCTACTCTTAAGAGGGGAAGAAGGGCGTATATCCAAAAAAAAGTCTGCGAAAATAAACATTGATTTAAACGAGGACGCAAAAGACGCTTTCAATCAAATTAAAAGATCCCTTAGTCCGACGACGTCGTACTTTCCTACCCTGACTTCACCAAATAATTCCATCTGACAACCGATGCTTCTAACTACGCCATCGGCGCAGTCCTTTCTCAAGACAAAGAAACGATTGCATTCATTTCCAGAACACTTACCAAAACAGAAGAATCTTACGCTACAAACGAAAAAGAATTTCTAGCCATAATATCGGCTCTAAACAACTTTAGAAACTATCTTTATGGCTCTGCTAAAGTTAAAATATTTACCGACCATCAACCTCTTGCGTAGACCCTTAGCAATAAAAAAAACTATTCTAAAATGAAACGATGGAAATCAATCCTAGAAGAATACAATCACGAACTCTACTCTAAACCTGGTACAACTAACGTTGTAGCCGACGCACTCTCAAGAATGCCTACTGAACCAGTTAACTCCCTTTCTTCGACGCAACAGAGTGACGAAAGCTCATCAGAAAATTTAATTCACCATGTAGAAACTCCAATAAATGTTTTAAAAACCAAATATTCTTAAACATCGGTCCAACCTCAACTTATCAGTGTGAAATAATATTTCCCACATACCACACACACATCCTTGAAGAACCAGGATATGACTCAGCAATACTTATAAATCGCCTCAAAAGATATTTAAACCCCTCCGTTGTAAATTGCATCAAAACAGATGAACAGATAATGGGGAAAATACAAGAAATATACCCAATACATTTCAGTAACTACAAAGTCAGATTTACCCAACTCCAAGTTCAGGACGTAACAAACGAACATGAACAGGTAGAGATTATAATAAAAACACACAAAAGAGCACATAGAAATTGTCGAGAAAATAAATTTACAAAATTAGAAAAACAGTGTTCAATTTGCAAACAAAATAAATACGACCGTCACCTATAAAAATCTACTAGCCAGGAGAAATTATTTACGTAAAAATTAATAAAAGATTGGGCACGAAAACTTCACCAAGGTATAAAAAAGAAGTAGTAAAGGAAGACAAGAACTCTACCATTTTAACAGAATCCGGAAGAACAGTCCACAAAAGTAATATAAAAAATCAAAATTAATCTTTCCACTTACAGATTTCTTCTAATTTACCCTACTACGGCGACAATAAACATCTGCGACAAAACAGCAAACGCAAAACTAGTGACAATAAATGGCGGACTCGCTAAAATACAGAACGGTGCCTTTAGGCTTATACACGTTATTGACCTTAGCAAATACGAACAATTTTTGAAGGACATATACAAATTCATTTCTTCAGACATACCCAAAAATATGATCCTGTATCCCATCCTAAAGCACGAACTAACCCAATCCCTTCAAATATTAGTCACTATTAAACCTATAGAAAACAAGCAGAAAAGATTATTAGTAGATCACATGGTTCAAGCCGCCTTCAACCCCAACGCGAAGTTTTCCAATTTTAGGGACATTACCATAGACACGGTTTCGACTAACATCTCGGAGCTAGACAAAATACCTGATGTGGTAAGGTGTCTTCGCGAATTCTCAGGGAAACCTGGAGAATTTAACTCGTGGAAGAAGAGCGTAGATAGGGGATCTCCCAAATATTATGGGATCCTCAACGTTATCCGCAATAAAGTTGTCGGAAACGCCGACATTGCCTTGGAGTCATACAATACTCCACTAGACTGGAAAGCAATTTCAAGATGCTTAACGCTACACTATGCGGATAAACGCGACTTAGATGACGTCGCTTATGCAGGGTAACCTGACAATTTAAGAATTTTACCAGCGAGTATATGCGCACTGTTCGCTTATTCTAAATAAGCTCGGCTGCATGGATGTCGGTGCAGAAACCATGCATCTGCTTACCCGCACGTATAGGGACAAAGCCCTAGACACATTCATTCGTGGACTTAAAGGAGACTTGCCAAGACTCCTCGGAATGAGGGAACCCGGAGATCTTCCTCAAGCTCTCCACTTGTGTTTAAAGCTTGAAAACCAAAAGTTTCAGGTCCCACTATGTCTTAATAAATAATGGTCAGACTAGGAGGACTTTGGACATACGTCCACCCCTTCCTCACGAACGACGTAATAACGAATTTTACCCCTAATTGCCATATATGCCCCAACCTAGGTTGAACACAACTCCTCCCTACAAGCCTCCCCAACCGAACTACCAATATCACGATCCCCAACCGAACTATCAATTCCAACATCCCCAACCAAATTACCAATACCAATATCCTTACCAATCAAATCAGTACATCCCACGTCCAAATAACCCACCACCTCGTCCACCCCAAAAACCTCAACGTCCGGAACCAATGGACATTGACCAATCGTTAAGGACACGGAACTTAAACTACATCAACCGACCAAAACCAAACGACCCGAACAACAAACGACCACCACTAGGTACCCTTCCGGCACCCGTACCTAACAAAATACAAAGAAACTTTCACATTGGCTCAGACCCGTCTCAATACAATGTTCAAGAGGACTACTCTCCTAATACGGACTATCTCACTAATACAAACGACTACCGGACAAATAATGACACTGACTACTACGAGAAAGATCCCCAGTACGATAATTACATTGATACAACTGACCTACATTTTTTAGAATGAATCAATCTACTCTGCCTTATTTCGAATGCAGACTGAAGAGTGGAATCATAGCAAAATTTTTGATTGACACAGGCTCAACATAAAATTATATCCAACCATCCATAGTGCCAAACCCTATGAAAAACAAATCTAACTTTTTCGTTAAATTAATAGCAGGCGATATAGAAATCAGCGAGCATACTTTCATTAGTATTTTCAACTCACCGAATAGATAAAAATTCTACCTCTTTCCTACATTACGCTCATTCCAAGGTATCCTTGGTAACGACAGCCTTAAAGAACTCGGCGCTGTTATACATGTTAAGGATAACTACATGGTTATTCAAAATAAATTTAAAATAAAAATAAAGCAACTTGCCCCTAAATCCGTTAACACAATAAACATAAAGGATGATATGACGCCTAACCAAAAGGTCAAAATCAATAAATTGGTAAACAAGTTTTCCCAACTTTTTGCCGAGGTTAATGACAAACTGACGTACACGGCCAAAGTCGTTGGCGAAATCAGGCCGAATAAAGACATCCCAGTCTACACAATACAATGCTAGGGGACGGCATCATTCCCACACCTGACTCGCAGGGTAATAAACATTTCGGAATAGTTATTGATTACCGGAAACTTAATGCAATCACTGTAGCAGATGGCTACCCAATACGCCAAATAAACGAAGTGTTATCCCAACTTGGGAAAAACAAATATTTTTTTGTATTAGACCTTAAAAGCGGGTTCCACCAAATCCCACTCAAGGGATCCGACATCGAGAAACAGCTTTCTCCATTAACAATGGAAAATATGAATTTACGAGGATACCCTTCAGACTAAAAAATGCGCCCTAAATATTCCAGCGAGCCTTGAACGATATTCTTCGCCATCATATCGGCAAAATATGCTAAGTTTACATCGACGACATTGTCGTATTCAGTAACTCCGAAGCGGAGCACGCTCTTCACTTGCAACAGATTTTCAAAACTCTCCAAGATGCCAACATGAAAATCCAGTTGGATACATGTAATTTTTCAGGGATTCTGTAGAATTCCTAGGATTCATTATTTCTTCAAAAGGAATCACAATACAATTAAGGAACTTCGCTCATTTTTGGGTCTTTCCGGTTACTACCGCCGCTTTATAAATGATTATGCCATGTTGGCTGAACCCCTTACGCAACTCTTAAGAGGGGAAGAAGGGCGTATATCCAAAAACAAGTCTGCGAAAATAAACATTGATTTAAACGAGGACGCAAAAGACGCTTTCAATCAAATTAAAAGATCCCTTATGTCCGACGACGTCGTACTTTCCTACCCTGACTTCACCAAATAATTCCATCTGACAACCGATGCTTCTAACTACGCCATCGGCGCAGTCCTTTCTCAAGACAAAGAAACGATTGCATTCATTTCCAGAACACTTACCAAAACAGAAGAATCTTACGCTACAAACGAAAAAGAATTTCTAGCCATAATATCGGCTCTAAACAACTTTAGAAACTATCTTTATGGCTCTGCTAAAGTTAAAATATTTACCGACCATCAACCTCTTGCGTAGACCCTTAGCAATAAAAAAAACTATTCTAAAATGAAACGATGGAAATCAATCCTAGAAGAATACAATCACGAACTCCACTCTCAACCTGGTACAACTAACGTTGTAGCCGACGCACTCTCAAGAATGCCTACTGAACCAGTTAACTCCCTTTCTTCGACGCAACAGAGTGACGAAAGCTCATCAGACAATTTAATTCACCATGTAGAAACTCCAATAAATGTTTTAAAAACCAAATATTCTTAAACATCGGTCCAACCTCAACTTATCAGTGTGAAATAATATTTCCCACATACCACACACACATCCTTGAAGAACCAGGATATGACTCAGCAATACTTATAAATCGCCTCAAAAGATATTTAAACCCCTCCGTTGTAAATTGCATAAAAACAGATGAACAGATAATGGGAAAAATACAAGAAATATACCCAATACATTTCAGTAACTACAAAGTCAGATTTACCCAACTCCAAGTTCAGGACGTAACAAACGAACATGAACAGGAAGAGATTATAATAAAAACACACAAAAGAGCACATAGAAATTGTCTAGAAAATAAATTTACAGAATTAGAAAAACAGTGTTCAATTTGCAAACAAAATAAATACGACCGTCACCTATAAAAATCTACTAGCCAGGAGAAATTATTTACGTAAAAACTAATAAAAGATTGGGCACGAAAACTTCACCAAGGTATAAAAAAGAAGTAGTAAAGGAAGACAAGAACTCTACCATTTTAACAGAATCCGGAAGAACACTCCACAAAAGTAATATAAAAAATCAAAATTAATCTTTCCACTTACAGATTTCTTCTAATTTACCCTACTACGGCGACAATAAACATCTGCGACAAAACATCAAACGCAAAACTAGGGACAATAAATGGCGGACTCGCTAAAATACAGAACGGTGCCTTTAGGCTTATACAAGTTATTGACCTTAGCAAATACGAACAATTTTTGACGGACATATACAAATTCATTTCTTCAGACATACCCAAAAATATGATCCTGTATCCCATCCTAAAGCACGAACTAACCCAATCCCTTCAAATATTAGTCACTATTAAACCTATAGAAAACAAGCAGAAAAGATCATTAGATATTTTAGGAACGGCATGGAAATTTATCGCCGGAAGCCCAGATCACGAAGATCTGGAGATAATAACAAACAATTTAAATTATATAAACACCAATAATAATAATCAAGTAATTGTAAACGAACTCTTTAACGAAAAAATTAATAATATTACAAACGTTGTTAACAATCTCTTGAACAATATTAGAAAAGATATATACGAGTATGTAGAAAATAAAACTATTATTAATTTACAAAATAGGATAAGATTGATAAAAGAAGAATTAACTAATATCAAATACGCCATACCGTGGAATTTGTGGTGGGAGAGAGACTCCGTCACCTAGTACTGTCGTTCACACCCGTGAACGAGCGTCTCGCTGCAATCCTCATAAAAGTGCGATTTTTCACCATATCGTTTATCTGCGCTCATGCACCGACGGAAGAGAAGGACGACGTGGAAAAGGATGCGTTCTACGAGCGCCTGGAAGAAGCATACGAGCGCTGCCCCCGTCATGATATCAAAGTCGTGCTTGGCGACTTTAACGCCAGGGTGGGTAAGGAGGGTGTATTTGGCCCCACTGTCGGGAAGTTCAGTCTCCACGATCAGACTTCGCCGAATGGATTCAGGCTGATCGACTTCGCCGGTGCCCGAAACATGGTCATATCCAGCACTAGGTTTATGCACAAGAAGATCCATCAGCCTACATGGCTGTCCCCCGATCGAAAAACACGCAACCAGATCGACCACGTTGTGATAGACGGACGGCATGCTTCCAGCGTTTTAGATGTTCGCACAATACGAGGACCTAACATCGACTCTGATCAGTACCTAGTAGCAGCCAAGATTCGTACCCGCCTCTGTACGACAAAACAGGTGCAACAAAAAACGCAGGGAAAGCTGGACGTCGAAAAGCTGCAATCGCAACAGACCAAGGTATAAAAAAGAAGTAGTAAAGGAAGACAAGAACTCTACCATTTTAACAGAAGCCGGAAGAACAGTCCACAAAAGTAATATAACAAATCCAAATTAATCTTTCCACTTACAGATTTCTTCTAATTTACATGCTACGGCGACAATAAACATCTGAGACAAAACATAAAACGCAAAACTAGTGGCAATAAAAGACGGACTCGCTAAAATACAGAACGATGCCTTTAGGCTTATACACGTTATTGACCTTAGCAAATACGAACAATTTTTGACGGACATATACAAATTCATTTCTTCAGACATACCCAAAAATATGATCCTGTATCCCATCCTAAAGCACGAACTAACCCAATCCCTTCAAATATTAGTCACTATTAAACCTATAGAAAACAAGCAGAAAAGATCATTAGATATTTTAGGAACGGCATGGAAATTCATCCCCGGAAGCCAGGATCACGAAGATCTGGAGATAATAACAAACAATTTAAATGATGTAAAGACCAATAATAATAATCAAGTAATTGTAAACGAACTCTTTAACGAGAAAATTAATAATATTACAAACGTTGTTAACAATCTCTTGAACAATATTAGAAAAGATGTATATGTAGAAAATAAAACTATTATTAATTCACAAAATAGGATAAGATTGATACAAGAAGAATTAACTAATATCAAATACGCCATTTGTGTTGGGAGAGAGACTCCGTCACCGAGTACTGTCGTTCACACCTGCAATCCTCATACAAGTGCGATTTTTCACCATATCGTTTATCTGCGCTCATGCACCGACGGAAGAGAAGGACGACGTGGAAAAGGATGCATTCTACGAGCGCCTGGAAGAAGCATACGAGCGCTGCCCCCGTCATGATATCAAAGTCGAGCTTTTCGACTTTAACGCCAGGGTGGGTAAGGAGGGTGTATTTGGCCCCACTGTCGGGAAGTTCAGTCTCCACGATCAGACTTCGCCAAATGGATTCAGGCTGATCGACTTCGCCGGTGCCCGAAACATGGTCATATCCAGCACTAGGTTTATGCACAAGAAGATCCATCAGCCTACATGGCTGTCCCCCAATCGAAAAACACGCAACCAGATCGACCACGTTGCGATAGACGGACGGCATGCTTCCAGCGTTTTAGATGTTCGCACAATACGAGGACCTAACATCGACTCTGATCACTACCTAGTAGCAGCCAAGATTCGTACCCGCCTCTGTACGACAAAACAGGTGCAACAAAAAACGCAGGGAAAGCTGGACGGCGAAAAGCTGCAATCGCAACAGACCGCCAATTATTTCGCAGATCATCTCTCACACCTGCTCTCCGAGAGCACAATTCAACCTAGTGGAATGCATGCTCAGTGGGATCATATCTCAGGAGCACTCCGTACCGCAGCCGAAGAAGTAATTGGATTCCGGCAAACGCCAAGAAACAACAGGTATGATGATGAAGAGTGCCGCGCTGCAACGAAAAGAAAGGACGAAGCCTACAAGACAACGCTGAGATCGAATGCAACGAGGAGTGTGTGTGAACACTACCGCGAGTTGAAGAGGAAAGCGAGGCGGCTTTTCCGGGCGAAAAAAAGAGGCAGAAAAGCGTGAAATAAAGGATCTTGAGATGCCAAAAATTCTGTCAAAAAATTCGGCGAATGACAGGTTTTAAACCCGGGGCAAACTCCTGTAAGAATGAGAACGGCGACCTGGTGGCTGATGTTCAGAGAGCACTCAGAATATGGAGGGATCACTTCTCTGCCCTTTTAAATGGAGAAACTGAGCAAGAAACTAGAGAAGACGCCGAACCCGAGCCCACAATCGAAGATGATGGAATTGACGTTCGACAACCCCACTATAATGAGGTGCGAATAGCACTATCCCGATTGAAAAACAATAAAGCAGCTGGCGCTGATGGTTTGCCTGCTGAGCTATTAAAACACGAAGGCGAGGAGCTGGTAAGGCGCATGCATCAGCTTCTATGCAGAATATGGTTGGATGAATGCATGCTTGAAGATTGGAATCTAAGTGTTCTCTGCCCAATCCACAAGAAATGCGATCCTGCAAACTGCGCCAACTATCGCGGAATCAGCCTTTTGAATATCGCATATAATGTCCTATCAAGCGTATTGTGCGAAAGACTGAAGCCTGATGTAAACAGACTGATTGGACCTTATCAGTGTGGCTTCAGACCTGGTAAATCTACCATCGACCAGATTTTTACAATACGCCAAATCTTGCAAAAAAACCCGTGAAAAAGAATCGACACACATCATCTCTTTGTTGATTTTAAAGCCGCTTTCGATAGCACGAAAAGGAGCTGCCTATATGCCGCTATGTCTGAATTTGGTTTCCCCGCAAAACTTATAAGGCTATGCAAAATGACCTTGAGCAACACCGCCAGCTTGGTCAGAATTGGGAAGTACCTCTCCGAGCCGTTCGAAACTAACCGTGGTTTCAGACAGGGTGACCCCTTTCTTGCGATTTCTTTAATTTAATGCTGGAGAAAATAATACAAGCTGCAGAACTTAACCGCGCTGGAACAATATTTTATAAAAGCGTGCAATTGTTGGCATATGCTGACGATATTGATATCATTGGCCTTAACAACCGCGCCGTAACTTCTGCTTACTCCAAATTAGAAAAAGAAGCGGAGAAAATGGGATTGGTGGTGAACGAGGGCAAAACGAAGTACCCTCTGTCATCATGCAAAGAGTCAGCGCATTCGCGCCTTGGCAACCAAGCCACTGTTGGCACCAATCATTTCGAAATAGTAAAGGACTTCGTTTACCTGGCAACCAGCATTAACACCAACAATAATGTTAGCCTAGAAATCCGACGAAGAATTACTCTTGCAAACAAATGCTACTTCGGACTGAGTAGGCAATTGAAAAGTAAAGTCCTCTCTCGACGAACGAAAATAACACTCTACAAGTCACTCATCGCACCCGTCGGGAGAAAGGTTCTTCGAATGATTTGTGGACCTCTACGCTTTGGCGACGGCGAGTACCGAAGAAAATTTAATGATGAGCCGTATGAGCTCTACGCAGACGACGGCATAGTTCAGCGAATTAAAACACAGCGGCTTCGCTGGCTAGGCCACGTAGTGCGAATGAGCGAAGATGCTCCAGCCCAGAAGGTAATCTTATCTGCACCCGCCGGTGGAAGCAGAGGAAGAGGGAGACCACCACTCCGATGGAAGGACCAAGTGGAGACCGATTTGCGATCCCGTGGTGTTTCCAATTGGCGCCAGTTGGCGCAACGAAGAAACGACTGGCGAGCTATGTTGGACGGTCAAAATCGCCCGGGCGGTTAGATGACCATTTAAAGAAGAAGAAGAAATACGCCATACAATGGACAAAAAAAGACATTCTAAATATAATATTGTTAAATAAAAATGAAATCAAAATTGCATTGGAAAAATTAGATAATGAACAAATTCCGTTCAAAAATGCGGAAGAAGCATTAGAAATTGCGAATATCAACATAGTTAGTAAGGATATGACGATTTTTATTTGGTAAAAATAATATATGCACACTTAGGATAATATATAGTTTTAATTCAACTTGTACTAAAAGTAACGGCCACCGCATTCATCACATCGAAGAAATTAAAACTAGTGTTTTACTCCTTAATGGCTTTGAAAATCAAATATATGCTGACTGAGCGCTCATGAATATGACAGGAAAGCATATTATTAATTTTAACAATACACCTTTTGTTTACGCGACATCGGTAGCCACACGTCCCAATCCCAAAACCATAATATTCGTTATACCCATATTGCATGAATTGTACATAAAATAATACTCGTTATACATATTTTCCATGAATTGTAAATAATTTCATCATAACGCGTGTATTATATCACATTATATTTTATTGTTATTACATTATTTACTCATCACAACTTATGAATTCACCTTTAGATTTAAGTGTTAAAATTGGAACGATTTGGGACGTGTGGCAACCACGCATAAATCACCCCACACCAATTCGCCGCACAGCTGACAGCTGGTCGGCCATCATTTTTTCTCTTTTTACATATCAGCATTGTTATTATTTTACACCGGCATTTTCCCTTTTTGTAATATATTTTATATTCGTCAAACCGAATAAAATACCTTTATATATATTGTGTGCAAAAGAAGCATAAAAAACACCTAAACATTATCCTCTTGCGGAGTAGTGTTCGGCAGCTATAAATTAAAACATAAAGTTATTATTGTGTAAATAAAGCGGGAAACCAAAGGCAATATAAGCGAAGTAAATGAAAGGGCAGCTTTGCCAAAGAAATACAGGCTTTTTAATTGAATGCAGTGCAACTAGGTGCGGAGTATAAAAAATCACCTAATTGCAGCTACAAACATTCGCAATACAAAGAAATAGTCTCAGCAAATATCCCGCAGCTGCCAAAAGGGAAGTCTTCTGCCGAAACCCATCATTCCTAACTGTGAGTATTACATGAAATTAAACATGGTCCTTCTTCGCCATTGAAGAAACCAGCCCCTGCCCATACATTATTATAATACGGAATATTATAATCCCCATAATTTTAATTTGTTGGCTCCCGCCAAAAACAACTTTTTCCCGCCAAATTTATTACTTTGGTATACCCAAATCCCTTAAGGCGAAATTTCGCAAACACCCAAAGATATATTGTACACAAAAATCCCTTGCGGTAGAAATTATATACAACCAAAAAACAGTGGGCCTCATCGCCAATTTCACCCATCAAAAAAAATTTAAGTACTTTCTCAAATATAAAGTCCCAACGTTAACAAATCAAAGTCGGTTCATATCCAAATTGAGAAGCACTACAAATAGTGTTATAAATCCCATAAAATTAATTATTAAAATAATAAATAATCCCTAAAATACCGCGCTGTGTTTATAGCGACAAACATTTATATATATAAAGACCACAAGTATATACAATAAGTACACAGCATATATCCCCGGAACGGTGGTACAAGACTGCTAAGTACCCCATCACATTTTTTTCGTAAATAAAAGCAGCAGTCTTTCCAAATAATTCCCAAAATTGCCACCGTAAAACTCAGTAAATCATTTTTCAAAATGACTACCGTTGCCGAAAATAAATTTATTTCCGAAACGGATATTTTTACGGATTACTGCACTCGGTTCCGCTCAACCCCAATCCAAGATAATACCGAGGCAGCCCTAAAATTAAAAGACAAAAACATAGATGTTTTTTGGTCAAGAGTACAGAGCGCGTACGACGTGGTAGTAGAGACAGACGACCAGGACCTCCCCAAGGACTTTAAGTCCGCCGCTTTCGGTAAATACCGAGCCTGCCTTATCGCATATGAGGACACCAAAGCTAAAATAGGCGACCAACTCCAACTCATAGCATTGAGTAACCCCGCGCCTAAAGAGCAACCCCAACCCCCCCCAAGAGTCCTCCCATATGAACCTGAAAGTTCCCCCATGTGATACACAAATTTTTTATGGAGGGTATGATCAATGGCCGTCCTTCCGAGACATGTTCACGGCGGTCTATATCAACCACTCGAAACTCTCTAGTGCCCAGAAACTGTATCACCTCAGACATAAGACTAAAGGAAAGGCAGGTCAAATAGTGGAACAATTCCCGTTAAGCGACGACAATTTTTCCCTAGCATGGGAAGCTCTCAAGTCGCGTTATGAAAACAAAAGAGTCCTGGTCGACAACCAAATACGAATTCTCATGAATCTAAAAGCGATTCAATCGGAAAATAGCGATGAGATCCAGAGGTTATAATCCTCAGTTAACAACTGTCTCCAAATTCTAGCGACACAACAAGTCGAAACCTCCAGTTGGGATCCCATATTAATATATCTGGTAACCTCGAAACTTCCAGAGAATACAGTTGCCCTGTGGGAGCAATCATTAAGCTCCAGAAGAGACCTGCCGAACTGGTCCCAAATGAACCAGTTTCTGACCACTCGCTACGAGATAGTGGAAAGGGTGGATCAATGGCGACCTGCCAAACCCCGATATAATCCACCCTCCACAAACTTCTCAAGGCCTCACCCCAGTCAAAACAATCCCCAGTTCAGGCAGGCTCAACCCCAAAACCACAGCAACAACTCCCTTACACATACCCAATCTCATGCCACAGAGCACCAAAAATTGTATACCTGCAAATTATGCAAACAATCCACCCACACCCTACAAAGCTGTTTGCGGTATAAAAGGTTGCCAATCTCCGAGCGTAAAAAATTCGTAAGAGAAAATAATATTTGCGAAAATTGTTTAGCTCAGACTCATGTGGTAAAAGATTCCCAAAGCACGAGAACGTGCATGCACTGCCAGGGCGGGCATAACACCACCCTTCACGACACAGCAGCTCCCAATACCAGTTCCGGAATCCAAGGGACACGATCCCAGGTAGCCAACATAGAAGCCAGCAATCCCAGGCTTCAGGACGTCAGCCAGGCGGTACCCCAGGAAGGAGAACCCTCTGCGCCCAACAGTTCCCAAGTACAGTTGTTCCATGCTGAAAATGATAACCAAATCATACTCCCTACAGCAATAGTCTTGGTAGAGCATAGAGGGGATCTATTTAAGCTTAGAGCCTTAGTGGACCAAGGCTCCGAAAGAAGCTTCATATCCGCCAAGGCTCAGACCAAACTCGGGCTTCCCTATACCCACTCCCTGTTTGAAATATCGGGTATGGGAGGCGGAGTGGTACAAACATCCAACAAGCTGTGCTCGTTGACCCTAGTCTCAAATGACAATAAGGTGAGAATAAAGGCCCAGGCAATAGTGCTTCCCCGGCTCACTAGGCAGCTCCCAACGTTCAGGCTGAATGACAGCCAAAGGCACAAATGGTCCCATCTCAAATTAGCAGACCAGAACTCCAAGAACCCATCCCAAATCGATCTGGTATTGGGTAGTGATCTTATCCCTCAAATAATGCTAAATGGTATAGAAAAGATCTCTCCCAGCCTGCTAGCCCAAAATACAATATTTGGATGGATCATAAGCGGCCAAACTCCCGAAAAAGTTGGAGCACATTCCTCACAAGCGTGGGAAATCACGAATATTCAGCTAAATGAACAGCTGAGACAATTCTGGGAAATCGAGGAGATACCCAGAACTCGAGTGGAAAACCCCGAAGATCAAATGTGCGAAGAGCTCTATCAACGCACAACCACTAGAATGGATGACGGTCGATATATGGAATAGAACGCAGTCTCTCAAAAAAGGGCGATCTCAAACAGCAGTATGACCAGCTTCTAGAAGAATACCTGTCCCTCGGCCACATGGAAGAGTGCAGTCCAAATGAATTGGAATCCCAAGGAAAATACTGCTCTTTCTATCTCCCTCACCATGCCGTCGTCAGGCCAGACAAAAAGACAACAAAAGTCAGAGTTGTATTCAATGCTTCCAAGAAGTCAGGTTCCGGTCACTCCCTTAACGATGTGTTATGTACCGGACTAACCCTCCAACCCGATCTCCGACTTATGTTGTTAAAATGGCGGACATATAAATATGTGTTTAATGGCGATGTAGAGAAAATGTACCGCCAGATACTCTTACACCCCGATGACCGAGACTACCAACGGATAATATTCCGAACTCCCGAAGACAGTCCAACAAAGGACTTTAAGTTGAAAACGGTTACCTTTGGGGTGAACTGCGCTCCCTTCCTAGCTATTCGCACGCTACACGAGCTGTCGAAAGATATAGCCGACTCCCATCCACGCGCAGCCCCAATATTAAAGTCCGAGACGTATGTTGACGATATTTTATCCGGCAGTCATGATCTTCCCTCAGCCGAGCAATGATGCTCTCAACTCAGCCGGCTTCCCTTTAAAAAAGATCACGGCAAACCATCCGGACATACTCAAACAAATTCCCAAGGCGGACTTACTTGGAACCGACTTCCTCGAGTTCGAGAAAAGTAGCACCGCCAAAACCCTAGGAATTCAATGGAATGCGCTCTCGGACACATTCTCCTATACTGTGGACTCAGACCCAGCCTCAACAGCAGCCACCAAGCGGCAGATACTTTCCTCTATCGCAAAACTTTTCGACCCCGCAGGGTGGCTGACGCCAGTCATGATACAGGCAAAAATCCTGATGCAGGAATTGTGGTTGGACGGGACTGATTGGGATGAACGGGTCAAACCGATACGTCTCGTGAAATGGACGCAATTCTCAAGAAATCTGCAGTCAATCTCAGATATACAAATACCCCGATGGATTAACTTCGCCCCTGACCATCTGGTCGAGCTCCATGGGTTTTGCGACGCCTCTGAAAAGGCTTATTGCGCAACCCTCTATGTGCGAACTACTGTCGGCACTCAAGTTTACTCTCATCTCCTCGTGTCCAAAGGCAAAGTGGCTCCTCTCCAAACTATAAGTCTGCCACGCCTGGAACTATGCGGAGCCCTCTTACTAGCCAAACTAGTCGCAGTAGTGCAACCCCATCTCGGCCTCACTGGAAGAAAGTTGACCATGTGGTCTGATTCCGAGATCGTGTTAGCCTGGCTCGAAAAGCCACCTCACTCATGGAAGACCTATGTCTCCAATCGAACAGCCCAGATCATAGACCTCGTAGGTAATTTCCCTTGGCGACACGTGCGAAGTAAAGATAACCCCGCAGATCTGGGAACCAGAGGTTGTACGCCAGTCGATCTCTCCAATTCTGCCCTCTGGTGGAATGGTCCAGAGTGGCTTTCCAAACCCCCCGAAGATTGGCCTCACCCAACAGTTCGCATCGTCAACCCCCCAGAGTCACGTAAAGTAGAAGCCCTACATGCTACGGAAGAGACGTAGGATCTCTTAGATCGGTTCTCTTCCTACCCTCGTGCTTTACGTGTAATAGCTTACGCTCTCAAATTCGTACGTCGGCTAAAAGACGCGGTGAACGGTATTAATGACCCAGCCGACCCCTCTCTAACTCATGCCGATCTCAAAAGATCGAAACATCGTCTGATCATAATGGCCCAAACTCGATACTACGCTCTTGAAAGATCGTGTCTAGAAGACTCAACCCCCATTGGAAAACGGAGCTCCCTACTCATACTCAATCCCTTCCTAGACAAGAGCGGAGTCCTCCGAGCGAATGGTCGACTAGCCCATGTAACCCTCACTTACAATGAGCGTCATCCCATTATCCTACCCGAAAAGTCTCGGCTCTGTACTCTATATATACGATTCCTTCAAGAAATGCTCCTACATGCGGAAGCTCGGCTCATGCAACAAATCTTAAGGCAAGAATTTTACATTGCCCGTCTCAAACCACTGATCAAAAAATGCATATTCCAGTGCAAAGTCTGCACCACTCACAAACAACAAACGCGATCACAAATTATGGCAGCCTTGCCCCCCGAACGTTGTAGATTCGCTCCACCCTTCACCACGACTGGTGTGGATTTCGCTGGCCCATTTCAATTGAAAGCATCCATGCCAGATCTCAAACCCTCGTAAAGCGCTACGTGGCCGTATTTGTCTGTTTTACCACCAAAGCGGTCCACCTGGAATTATGCTCAGACCTCACCAGCAAGGCTTTTCTTGCCGCCTTCGCCCGATTTTTAGGACGCCGAGGATACCCGAATCAGATGATGAGCGACAACGGCAAAACATTCATCGGCGCCAAGCGTGCTACCGAACTGGAATTCGTAACGTTCCTGAAAGAAGTATCGACGGATATCGTACAGAAGTACGCCCCCCAAGGAATCAATTGGAAGTTCATACCCCCCGGCGCACCTCACATGGGCGGATTATGGGAATCCGCTGTCAAAAGCTTTAAAACACACTTTAAAAAGGTCGCCGGAACCCACAGCTTTACCTTCGAGGAGTTTTCGACGTTATTAATTCGGATAGAGGGCGTACTTAACTCTCGTCCCATCTCCCAGCTTTCTCAGGACCCGAATGACCTCACCGCCCTCACGCCAGGTCATTTTCTTCGAGGAGCACCAATGCTCTCTCTTCCCGAACCGAATCACGAAAATCTCTCTCTGATAAATAGGTGGGAACGACTGAAAGTTCTGCATCATCAGTTCAGGAAACGCCGGAAAACTGATTACGTCACCGACCTTCAAAAGCGTTACCGTTGGAAAAATGCTCAAACTCCCCCGAAAATTGGCGACCTAGTCATCATTTAAGAAGACAACTTACCTCCCACCGAGTGGCGACTAGGTCGATTAGAGAGCCTACACCCAGGACGAGACGGACACATTCGTGTCGTAGACGTCCGCACCCAGAACGGAATTCTCACAAGACCTCTCACGAAACTGTGCTTTCTACCGTCATCTGAGAGTGACGAGGGCCCTCAGTGTCCGCTCCCATCTCCCTAACTTAATACAGTCCACAAAGCTCATACTATCGTTAGCACTCAGGCAACAACTTAGGCACTCCCCAAACATGTGCTTAATCCCAGGCGTATAACTAATATGCATATATTACTCTCTCTTTTCAACAGATGGATCGTCAACGCCCTCCGGTCCCAACACCACGCCGCTCATTGGCATCGCAAGTGACCCTGCCCGCAGCCCGTCCGCGCCGTAGCGAACCCGTACCGGATTACCGGAAACGTAGGTTGTGCATGCGTCATCACGCGCTGCTGATGTGCCCTGTGTTCACGGCCATGCAGCCGCAACAACGCTTCTTGGTCGCTAGGGCACATCAGTATTGCACCAACTGCTTAGCGCTGTCCCATCGCACTAACCAGTGCACCTCCACAGAAAGCTGCCGGGTCTGCGGGCAGCATCACCATACATTCCTTCATCGGAACACCGGAGGTCGCCAACCCGCGTATGTCGCACCCCTGTAGCGGAAATACCTCCGACACCACGCCACCACGAACCGCGCCGTCGAGCAGCAAGTCGCCGTCGCCGTCTTCAACCACAGCCTCCCAGGGCTAATGGTCGTGCTCCAAATACACGTCAACCATCACGACCAACCAGCGTCGGGGATCGCACCATCCGGTGCACCGCAACCGGCTTACGCACAGCCACGTATAAAAATAAGGTGGGGCGGATCCTTATTCAGGAAGCAGTTCGTGCCTTGCAGGAGTTGCAGCATACACTAGGCGCTTAGTACGCCGGAGGCAGAATGTTTACGCGACATCGGTAGCCACACGTCCCAATCCCAAAACCATAATATTCGTTATACCCATATTGCATGAATTGTACATAAAATAATACTCGTTATACATATTTTCCATGAATTGTAAATAATTTCATCATAACGCGTGTATTATATCACATTATATTTTATTGTTATTACATTATTTACTCATCACAACTTATGAATTCACCTTTAGATTTAAGTGTTAAAATTGGAACGATTTGGGACGTGTGGCAACCACGCATAAATCACCCCACACCAAATCGCCGCACAGCTGACAGCTGGTCGGCCATCATTTTTTCTCTTTTTACATATCAGCATTGTTATTATTTTACACCGGCATTTTCCCTTTTTGTAATATATTTTATATTCGTCAAACCGAATAAAATACCTTTATATATATTGTGTGCAAAAGAAGCATAAAAAACACCTAAACATTATCCTCTTGCGGAGTAGTGTTCGGCAGCCATAAATTAAAACATAAAGTTGTTATTGTGTAAATAAAGCGGGAAACCAAAGGCAATATAAGCGAAGTAAATGAAAGGGCAGCTTTACCAAAGAAATACAGGCTTTTTAATTGAATGCAGTGCAACTAGGTGCGGAGTATAAAAAATCACCGAGATCAATAACCAAACTTACATTAATTACGATACCATACCATATCCCGCAATCCCCACAGTCCTGCAAACCGCAACAATAGAAGAAAGTAGAATCGAACTACTTTCTTTTGAAGCTCTGAAAGAGCTACACATAAACAACATACAGAGAATTCAACTTCTTAAAGTAGCAGCAATGTCCAACAGCTCTTTGGCAAAAATTCAAAAATTTAGTATTCATCTCTTGGAATCCCGGTACTCGGCAGATACCGGCAACAAACATTACTCTTAACGAGATCAAAGATACCCCCTACGATCAACGTGAATTTCAATAACTTACCTTATTTTTGACAACGTTCGGGGACGAACGTTTTTAAGAGGGGAAGTGCTATGTGAAGAGGCCAAAATGGTAAGCAGCATAGTCGAGGTGAATGCTGTGGTCGGAAGTTAAGCGCAGAAGTACTGTATTAAATATTGGTTTGTATGTATATATTATCTTCTAAGTTGCGTTCGATCTTACGTTTAAGTGATGCTTTTAACATTTTCCCTCTTTTCTTAACTCTCTTATCACATAACTTATTCATTCTCTTTTCTCTAAACTTCAACCTGCTTGTAATAGATATTTGTTTAGATATTTGTTTGTGGTTAAGAAGAGAAGCTTAATTCTTCTATACTTTTTGCTTATTTTATTTCGCTGGAATATCACGCATTTATACTGCTGTTATCATTTTCATATAACCAGCATCTTTTGGAGTCGTTCCCTCATATTCTGATGGACCCCTGTAGGAATTCTGCCTTCAGCATTGATGATAGCCACAAGACGCTAATTAATATCTTGCGCAAGTAGTACGACGGGCTTAATGTATTACACTTTAAGGCACGGAAGAAATACATATTCAGCAGAATTAAACACTGATGGCTTTGCGGTTAGAAATCTAAATCAGGATCTTTATTCTTCGATCACGATGTTAAGTTCAAACTAACGACTAAGTACTTAAAGCTACCGGTAAATCTTATTCGAGAAGGAGAGCGAGGAAAGATATGTATTAAATTCGAGTCCCATCGAATTTACTACAAGTTTATGAAAATGTATCTATTATATGTTAAAATTACACTGAGAAATTAAAAGATATGTTTTAATATATTGTATACACATTTTTTTTTTGGGGATTTTTAATATATAATTCTTGATTTCGTAAATTAAGCGTTATATGTTCTCTTTTAATGCTTTCTCTGTCAATGGCTTTCTTTTTATTTATTTCAGATCTCTCTCTAACTTCATTCTAATCTATGTTTACTTCATTTATGACATTTATTGGCTTAAGTTTAGGTGTGCTATGAATTGTGTTGTTATAAAAGTGTATTGCTTTTAGAACCAATTCTTTAGAGTCATTAATCTTTTCAGCGTTTTTTAGTATTCTTATATGTTCTAAAAAAGTCGAATGCATTCTTTCCACATCTGAATTCCCGGTGTAAGAGTTCGGTTTCATCTAATTTATGTGCTGTTCCTAACTTAGTAAATTTATCGATTGTTGTTAAAAAGAAGTTTTTTGTATTTGAAAAATGTCTATATGTATTATTTGATTAGGTTTTCCTGGAGTTATAGTAGGTTGATATTGTTTATTTTTAGGCTTTCTATCGTATTTATTTCCATTGCAAACTTTACAGTTATTGCAGTATCTATTTATTAGTTTTATTAATTTAGGAATAAAATAATTATCTTTTAGTTCCTCATAGTTTTCATGAATTCCTCTGTGATTATCTTTAGTGTGAATATCATCAATGATACTCAACAAAGATTCATCGGGTTCAACATCACGTGCAATTTTAGTACATTTTATCAAGTTTATTTTATTGTTATTAGAAAATAATTCCCTTAACCTATTTTTGATTATATTGTATTTATTATCACCGAGCTCAGAGTGTGTTCAAACTTTTCCATTTTTTTACTCTCGTCTGAAAAAATCATTCATAAAATGTGTATTATTTAAGTCATTTTCAGACACGTATAATATTTAAATTTTTTGAAAGGTGTTTCTATTTCCATATGTTTATTTTCAAGTAGTCTAAATTGCGTTCTGTACTTGTTTATGATTTTATTTATCATGAAAAATTTATTATTTAAGCTTTCTTCTACATTATGAACTTAGACTTTTTTTACGTTTGAGTCACTTGAACTCTGCTCAAAAAGTCCGTCACGTTATTCTCCTTCCCTTTTATGTATTCGATATCGAAGTAAAATTCGTCTAGTAAAATTTTCCACCTGATGATTCGCGAATTTGGCTCTTTAAGCGAATAAAGCCACTTCAAGGGCTGGTGATCAGTTTGGACCAGAAACTTTCGGCCATAAAGGTATGGACGATAATATTTTATTGACCACACAATGGCTAACAACTCCTTTTCTAACGTTGAGTAATTTTGTTCTTCTTCTTTAAATGGTCATCTAACCGCCTGGGCGATTTTGACCGTCCAACATAGCTCGCCAGTCGTTTCTTCGTTGCGCCAACTGGCGCCAATTGGAAACACCGCGGGATCGCAAATCGGTCTCCACTTGGTCCTTCCATCGGAGTGGTGGTCTCCCTCTTCCTCTGCTTCCACCGGCGGGTGCCGATAAGAATACCTTCTGGGCTGGAGCATCTTCGCTCATTCGCACTACGTGGCCTAGCCAGCGAAGCCGCTGTGTTTTAATTCGCTGAACTATGTCGGCGTCTGCGTAAAGTTCATACAGCTCATCATTAAATCTTCTTCGGTACTCGCCGTCGCCAACGCATAGAGGTCCACAAATCTTTCGAAGAACCTTTCTCTCGAATACTCCCAGAGCCGCCTCATCAGATGTTGTTAGTGTCCACGCTTCTGCACCATATAGCAGGACGGGTCCGATGAGTGACTTGTAGAGTGTTATTTTCGTTCGTCGAGAGAGGACTTTACTTTTCAATTGCCTACTCAGGCCGAAGTAGCATTTGTTAGCAAGAGTGATTCTTCGTCGGATTTCTAGGCTAACATTATTGTTGGTATTAATGCTGGGTCCCAGGTAAACGAAGTCCTTTACTATTTCGAAATTATTGCTGCCAACAGTGGCTTGGTTGCCAAGGCGCGAATGCGCTGACTCTTTGCATGATGACAGAAGGTACTTCGTTTTGCCCTCGTTCACCACCAATCCCATTTTCTCCGCTTCTTTTTCTAATTTGGAGTAAGCAGAAGTTAAGGCGCGGTTGTTAAGGCCAATGATATCAATATCGTCAGCATATGCCAACAGTTGCACGCTTTTATAAAATATTGTTCCAGCGCGGTTAAGTTCTGCAGCTTGTATTATTTTCTCCAGCATTAAATTAAAGAAATCACACGATAGGGGGTCACCCTGTCTGAAACCTCGTTTAGTTTTGAACGGCTCGGAGAGGTACTTCCCAATTCTGACCGAGCTGGCGGTGTTGCTCAAGGTCATTTTGCATAGCCGTATAAGTTTTGCGGGGAAACCAAATTCAGACATAGCGGCATATAGGCAGCTCCTTTTCGTGCTATAGAAAGCGGCTTCAAAATCAACAAAGAGATGATGAGTGTCGATTCTTTTTTCACGGGTTTTTTCCAAGATTTGGCGTATTGTAAAAATCTGGTCGATGGTAGATTTACCAGGTCTGAAGCCACACTGATAAGGTCCAATCAGTCTGTTCACATCAGGCTTCAGTCTTTCGCACAATACGCTTGATAGGACCTTATATGCGATATTCAAAAGGCTGATTCCGCGATAGTTGGCGCAGTTTGCAGGATCGCCCTTCTTGTGGATTGGGCAGAGAACACTTAGATTCCAATCTTCAGGCATGCATTCATCCGACCATATTCTGCATAGAAGCTGATGCATGCGCCTTACCAGCACCTCGCCTCCGTGTTTGAATAGCTCAGCAGGCAAACCATCAGCGCCAGCTGCTTTATTGTTTTTCAATCGGGATAGTGCTATTCGCACCTCATTATAGTCGGGTTGTGGAACGTCAATTCCATCATCTTCGATTGTGGGCTCGGGTTCGGCATCTTCTCTGGTGTCTTGCTCAGTTTCTCCATTTAAAAGGGCAGAGAAGTGATCCCTCCATATTCTGAGTGCTCTCTGAATATCGGCCACCAGATCGCCGTTCTCATTCTTACAGGAGTTTGCCCCGGGTTTAAAACCTTCTGTCATTCGCCGAATTTTTTGATAGAATTTTCGGGCATTATTCCCTTTGGCCAGCATCTCAAGCTCCTTTATTTCACGCTTTTCTGCCTCTCTTTTTTTCGCCCGGATAAGCTGCCTCGCTTCCCTCTTCAACTTGCGGTAGTGTTCACACACACTCCTCGTTGCATTCGATCTCAGCGTTGCCTTGTAGGCTTCGTCCTTTCTTTTCGTTGCAGCGCGGCACTCTTCATCATCATACCAGTTGTTTCTTCGCGTTCGCCGGAATCCAATTACTTCTTCGGCTGCGGTACGGAGTTCTCCTGAGATATGATCCCACTGCTCATGCATTCTACTAGGTTGAATTGTGCTCTCGGAGAGCAGGTGTGAGAGGCGATCTGCGAAATAATTGGCGGTCTGTTGCGATTGCAGCTTTTCGACGTCCAGCTTTCCCTGCGTTTTTTGTTGCACCTGTTTTGTCGTACAGAGGCGGGTACGAATCTTGGCTGCTACTAGGTAGTGATCAGAGTCGATGTTAGGTCCTCGTATTGTGCGAACATCTAAAACGCTGGAAGCATGCCGTCCGTCTATCACAACGTGGTCGATCTGGTTGCATGTTTTTCGATCGGGGGACAGCCATGTAGCTTGATGGATCTTCTTGTGTATAAACCTAGTGCTGGATATGACCATGTTTCGGGCACCGGCGAAGTCGATCAGCCTGAATCCGTTTGGCGAAGTCTGATCGTGGAGACTGAACTTCCCGACAGTGGGGCCAAATACACCCTCCTTACCCACCCTGGCGTTAAAGTCGCCAAGCACGACTTTGATATCATGACGGGGGCAGCGCTCGTATGCTTCTTCCAGGCGCTCGTAGAATGCATCCTTTTCCACGTCGTCCTTCTCTTCCGTCGGTGCATGAGCGCAGATAAACGATATGGTGAAAAATCGTACTTTTATGCGGATTGCAGCGAGACGCTCGTTCACGGGTGTGAACGACAGTACTCGGTGACGGAGTCTCTCTCCCACCACAAATCCCACGCCGAATCTGCGCTTGTCTTCATGCCCACTCCAGTAGATGTTGCAAGGTGTTTTGATCGTGTTTCCTCGCCCCGTCCATCGCATCTCTTGTATGGCGGTGATGTCAACCGGGCAGCGGCACCTTCCCCATTAAGGGACCAGACATTCCAGGTACATGCCCTTATCTCATAATCCTTATTTCGTTTGCGGGTGTTGTCATCTAAAAAAGGGGTTCTCATATCCGAGGCTTTGTTGTTGAATTTCATTGGAAGGTTGTTTTATGTGGTGAGTCCCAAACCCAACGCACAACCCGTTTCACGGGAAGTTGAATTCTATTACACGTTTGTATAGCAAGCCGCTTGATCCAAGACAGACGCCCGCTTGCAGCCGCACCACATGGTGATCAGACGCTGCTGTTTGAACCCCCCAGCGAGCCCTTAAACCGATTATGTCGGAGTGGCCTTACCAGGTTGTCGCCTTCTCACGTTTAGCTCACCACCAAACGGGTGTTCGGTGGTTACCCAGAGGATACTTGGGCGCAAAGCCCGGAAGTAGTGAGCTGCTTGAACCGCATGCAAAAGAATCGCTTTGGCCATTCCCAGGTGAATGGCGATCAGAAACTTTACCCACTTGCGCGGACTTCTGCACACGGCCCCATCCTCCAATAATTTTGTTTGTGTCCATTCAAAGTCCTACTGGCGTAACTTTCGGTTTGCCCTCCTGACTTAACACCGCGCCAATGGCTACGTTACTAGCATCAGTATTTAATACGAACTTTTTACTGAAATCGGGATAGCGTAATAATGGCGGATTTACTAAAATATTCTTTAACTTTTCGAAAGACTCAATATATGATCTATCGTTATCGTCGATTTTACTGTTTTTTCTTAAATATTTCATTATAGGACTACTACTAAAGAATAATTTTGAATAAATTTGCGGTAATACCCGGTTAGGCCCAGAAAAGATTTAATATCTTTAACTGGTTTTGGTAATCCTAAATTTTTTATAATACATATTTTTTCAGGGTTTGGTTTTATTCCCTTATTTGTTATTATATGACCAAGGAAACTTGTTTCCTTAGATAAATATTTGCACTTGTCAATTTGTACCTTTAGGTTAAATTCATTTAGTTTATTAAATATTTTTTGTAAGCTTTCCAAATGTTCGGTTAGAGATGTTGAAAATACTAATATGTCGTACATATAAATAATACAAATTGTATTAATATAATCCGATAAAATGTAGTTCAGCATTCGCTGAAATGTGGCAGGGGCATGGTTAGGTTAGGTTAGGTTGCAAGGGCAGGACAGAGTACCTGGACTCTGCCCGACACTTAGGCCACTAAGTAGGCCCATTGTGATACCCTATACGGTCTCTTCCCCCCTCTAAGCCCTAGAGATGCGAGCAAGTCATCCCCGACGCCGCCAGCGGCTCAACGGCTCAGCCTGTCACGCTACCGTCGACGCCAGGGGATAACCAGCTCACACCCAAGGCAGCGGATCGAACCACTTCGTGGAGTCAGTGAATTTAGATAACGCTTTTATTTCTATTTTTGATACCTCAGCGAGAAACGGTTGGCCCAGGATAGCTAACCGTCGCCTGCGTAGTGCAGGGCATTGACATATCAGATGCTGAACACTTTCCTCCTCCTCAATGCATCTACAGCTGCGACAGTAATCAGTAGACATTGCGCCCATTCTGGCGCCGTGAGTGCCTATTAAACAGTGCTCTGTTAGAACCCTTACCAGGGATGAAATGCCCGATTTACTAAGGGACAGCAGGGAGTTTGTACGTCTTTTGTTGTAAGAAAGCCAGGTTAGCCTGGATATCTCACATGTCGAGAGCCCTGACCAGAGCATATTTGCTATTTTCATTGTGTTTGTGCTGACACTAAATCTAAAGGAGGCCATGGGTATGCCTACCGAACTATTTCCTGGAAGGAGATGGGTGGTGGTACCTCGTCTGGCCAGCTCATCCGCTCTACAGTTACCTTCAATATCCCTGTGCCTAGGTACCCAAATAAGGCTAATACTGAAGTGCTGAGCCATCTCGTTGAGAGATCTGCGACATTCAGTTAACGACTTTGCATTGTCGACGTATGAGTTCAAGGCTTTAAGTGCGGTCTGACTGTCTGAGAAGATATAAATCTGTTTACCAATTTGGGGCATGGATACCAAGCTTTTCACCGCGCCGTGTATTGCCAGCATTTCCGCTTGGTACACGCTGCAGTGGTCGGGAAGACGGAAGGAGATCTCTAGTCCCAGGTCCGGTGAAAAGATCCCACCCCCCACCTTCCCCTCAAACTTGGAGCCATCAGTAAAGATGTTGATGGCGCCCCGAACCGTATGTGGTCTGTTGTCCCATTCTTGTCTTGTTATTATTTCCTCGTAGTTCTTGACAAACACGTTATTTGACGCGCAGTACTCCGTGTGTGGTGGTATGCTAACAGGCGCGTGGTTGCCCAAGATTGTGGCGTGCCCACTTTGTCCATTTATCCAGACACCAGTCTCCCTTATTCGCAAAGCTGTGATCGTGGCTACTTCCTTCGCCACCAAATCAAGCGGTGGTAGATGCAGCATAGTGTTGAGTGCTTCTGTCGGGGTGGACCCAAGGGCCCCGGTTATGCAGAGTTCTGAACTTCTTTGGACTTTTTGTATCTGTTTGAGGTACGTATTCTTAGTTAGTGCGGGCCACCAGACCAGCACTCCGTAGAGTAGAATCGGGCGAGCAATGGCTATGTAGATCCAGTGCACCACCCTGGGAGAAAACCCCCACGAAACACCAATTGCTCTCTTGCAAGTAAACAACGCGCACGTTGCTTTTTTAACCCGTTCTGTTATATTGTCACCCCAGAGTAGTTTCCTGTCTAGAGTAACTCCTAAATATTTGACTTTGTCACTGAATGCCAAAGTCGTGTTACCAATTTTTGGTGGTATGAGGTTCGGTATTTTGTACCTTCTAGTGAAGAGGACTAGCTCGGTTTTCTCAGGGTTAACCCCCAGACCTGTTGACTTTGCCCAGTCACAAATTTTGGATAAGGCTGCTTCCATTAAATTGCAAGGAGTTTGAGGGAATTTTCCCCGCGTAATAACGCAGATGTCATCGGCGTACGCGATCACTTGGTGGCCTTCCGCTTCCATGAGGCGTAACAGCTGGTTTACAGCAACCACCCAAAGTTGTGGTGAGAGAACACCTCCCTGCGGGGTACCTCTGTTAACGAGCCTGTGAATCTAGTTCCCACCTAGCTCGGTTGTGATCCGTCTGCTAGTAAGCAGTTTACAGATGAACTCCACAAGACAGGCATCGACCCGCAGATCCGTCAACGCCGAGGTGAACCGCCGGAAGGACGTTATTGAAAGCGCCTGCTATGTCGAGGAAAGCCACTAAAGTGTATTCCTTTAGGTTAAGTGACTTGTCTATAACAGATACAATGGAGTGCAAAGCAGTATCGGTTGACCTACGCTTACTGTAGGCATGTTGAGCCCGGGAGAGCTGAGTTGGGTCAATCGATCTTCTGACATAGTCCTCCAGAAGTCTTTCTAGAGTTTTAAGAAGAAATGAGGATAGGCTTATAGGCCTAAAATCATTAGGTTTAGTATGAAATGGTTTCCCGGCTTTGGGGATAAAGACTACTTTAACCTCCCTCCATGAAGTGGGCACGTAGTTGAGCCTTAGACAACCTACAAACATAGTTTTCAACCAGGGCTTGATAAGCTCGGATGTATGCTGTAGTTGGGCCGGAAATATTCCGTCCGGTCCTGGCGACTTATGGGGCTTGAAGGTAGATAAAGCCCAATCTAACTGGCAGGGGCATTCTTGAGTCCAAATGGCATTCGAATAAACTCGAAATGCTCCATAGGCGTCGAAAAAGCTGTTTCTTCGATATCACTTTCATCAATTAACACTTGATGAAAGCCCTTCGCCAAGTCCAAAGATGAAAAGTAGTGAGCCTTACCTAATTTATCAAACAGGGACTCTATGTTCGGTATGGGAAATTTGTCGTCTATAGTAATTTCATTCAACCTCCTAAAATCTGTTACGAATCGCCACTTTTGTTCGTTATAATTATCTGATTTTTTTTAACTATTCACAATGGATAATTGTATAGGGACTTACTAGGTCGTATTATATTTTCATTCAACATTTCATTCATTTGCTTTTCTAGTTCATTTTCAAGGATCTGTGGATGTCTGTAATTTTTACAATGTATTACTTTATTAGAATTAGTTATGATTTTATGTTTTATACAAGTTGTTGTTGTTAAGTTTTGTCCTTAAATATAAAATATTTTTTATATTTATGTAGAAAATTTTCTAATAATTTAATTTCTGCGTTATTTAAAGTTATGGGTGTTAGTTCTTCAAATTCATCCAGTTCAAATTTTTCTAAATAGTTAATTTCCTCATAGGATATATTAAAGCTATTGTTATTCAAATTTATTTTATTGTTATTAATTATAAGGTTATTATTCTGAAAGTCTAGTATTGCTCCAAAAGGTCACAAAATATTTATTCCTACTATACAATCAAATTTTTTATCGATAAAATTTACTAACTTAATGGACATAGTACTATTATTTTCTTTAAAATCAATTGGCACATCAACAATGACTTCTTCTTTTATCATATTGTCACCCACTAGGGTATGCAATAAAATGGGTTTTATTATTGTTATTGGTTTTCCTATTTTTGAAAAGAACATGTAATCCCCGAGGTAGCAGCGCCACTATCGATTAGGCACCTTGTTTTGGTATTATTTATGGTTAGTGTAATTACGGGTAATGATAGTTTCGAGGCTGAACAGGAAAATTTTCTGTAAAATTTATAGCATTTATTCCCATGGACTCTAAATTATTATTACACCTGTTATCGTTGGATTGTTGTTGATTTGATTGTAAGTGGTTAGTATTGCGGAAGTTATAATTATTGCTTGGTGGATATTCATAAATTCTACTTAAAGGGTCCAAATTTTGGTTCTGAAAATTTCTGAAATTTCTATTGCAATTATTAGGGCTAGCACTATTATTTTGGCTTTGAAAGTTCGAAAATTTTCTGCTGGGATTATTAAAGCTATTATTTTGGTTAGTAAAATAAGGCAAGTTGTTGGAATTTCGGTACTGCTGAACATTGCAACCATTTGAATAATTATGACTATTTATTATATATTTAATCCCATAATTTTCGTTGCTTGAATAATTATTATTTTGCAAATTATTATATGGAAAGCGAGATTTAAAAAAATTCATAATTCTGGCTTTGTATCATTTTTGATACACACTGAAATTTATAGAGAAAAAGTGTACTATTATTTTTGTTAACTCTTTTATTGCATTTTTTTTTTTAATTTTCACAAGCTTAAATGCTATTAATGCATTCTACGCAAATATTTTTGTTATGCTTATCATTACAACTTGGTTTTTTACATAGGTAGCGGAATGATGATGCCCATTTATTTTTATTTTCTTCGGAATGGTAACAACTTTGACATCTTGTAGGGTTTGTTTTTCACTACTCAATTTCTCATTTCTTGGATGGACCAGCTTAGCTTTCATCACTGTTGATAATGTTTTTGGATTGAAATTTCGAAAGTAACGTAAGCAACGTAGCAAAAACACGTAAGAAATATCTCATGTATTAAAACTGATACATAGCTTGAATTATAAACTTTTTTATTTTCTCATGGCCCACCTGTTAAATTTTTTCTAACGATGTTTTAAAATGACAGCAGTAGGAAGATAAAAAAAGTAACGAAAAAGGGGGTAGATAATCTTCATTTAATGAAAGTTACGACCTCACAAAAATTGAAATGTATCATATTTGATACAAAGCTCGATTAACGGTTAAGTTTACTCATAACATTATTAAAGGTAGGATTAACTAATGTCTCAACTGCTAGTAATGCGTTTCCCTATAAAAGGTTGCTAAGAACTGTTAGCAAAGGACCTATGTGCTCATTTGGCACAGCGTTCTCCTGGCCTAAATAGGTTTAACAAAAATGACGACAAAAAGTGTGAATGAGGCATGGTCAGCACCGTCCAGAGTACCAAAATCCGTTTCAAGTAAAATCGCGCCTTCTCGTTTTCGCGAAATATCTCGATTTAACCCTTATGATGCTCAGTGAAAGGATGAACGTTGCCATAAAAAGTTCCCAAAAAGAGGTTTTTTAATTTCATTGGTATATACTGTTTGTATGAACGACGTTTATCTATAAGTACAGCAATTTTGAAAAAAAAAAATTTAAAACTATGACTAAATTAAATAATTTATTCATATTTTAGACATTAATCACTTTGCCCTGTATATGCTATGCAACTGCAATAAAACCATATGCTTCCTTAACCATTTTCCACGCTGAGCTCGAGTCCCTACTCAAAAATGTGCCACCATATATAGTTTTAGGGAAAAGTGGATGTAAGATCCCGGAATAGGTATAATTTGAACTATCGTCTCGTGCTTAGAGTCCATAATCGTATTTTGATTTTTAGTCCATTTAAAGAACAAGGATTAGCCAATAATATTTGGCATACAAGAATATGATAACAAGTCACAATTAATTTATAAAATTATTCAAAAGTGGCCGAAATCGAAAAATTCGTGTTTTTGCTCATTACATTTGTAGTCTAAATAGTGATCAACTCGACTATGTTGGGGATATATTTGCCAATTCGGAAGTTGACGTTATTCGCGTATCAGAAACCCGGTTTTCTCGAGATATCCCAGATGTTCATGATGTTGATCAAACAACAAAGAAGGGTGGAGGCGTAGCTATCTATTGCAAGTCGACTCTAAAAATCGGTGTTTTATCAGTATCACTAATACGAAGTGAAATATCTGATAATACAACAAAAGTATTAGTGTCCTGTGTGTACAACCAGCATAGGTGTTATCTGTTAAACTGATTTTTTCATGAGTTATCACTGTTCCTGATTGATTTTGAGCGTTTTGTAATTTGTTGGGACTTTAATGTCAATCTTCTCATAAATGACTCGTATGCAAATAAATTGCTTGACCATGTCTCTGCCGCTGGTCTTACTGTAGTCAACAAAAGTATACCAACAAGATACGCACAGAACTCAACCCCAAGCTTGTTGGACCTCATTATTTCGTCAAGTCCTCACCACATTGTTTTACTTGACCATATTTCCTTTATCTCCAACCATGACCTTATGTTTTGTCCATTAGATGTAAAGCTTAATTGTCCTGCTGATACGGTTAATGCTATGTACCGTGATTTTAAGTCCTTAAATGTTGATGAGCTGTTCGTTGACCTGTCATGTGTTGATTGGTCGTTGTGTTGATATAGTGCTAGTGTAAACGAGAAACTTGACTTTTTAAACAAAACCTTATGTGTACTATTTGCCGTCCAAGTCCCTTTACGCAAAGCTCGAGTTATGAATATCACCTGCCCTTAGTACAACAGCAGAGTCCGGTATGCAATCAAATACCGTAATAGGCTATACACGAAGTGGAAAAATACCAACACTGACATCGCGTGGTCGCAATACAAAACCGCTCTTATAAAGCCACCACTGTTACCAGGAAAGCCAAACAAATCTATTGTAACCACAAGCTAAATCCGTCAATTCCATCTAAAGACTTATGGCGCAACATAAAAAATCTTAGCATACAAGGCAAGCAAAAGACTGAGTGTAAAGTAGAGTAGTACACTGAATAATTATTTTAGTGGGACGAGTCTAAGCTCGGACGGAGCAGCACCCTTAAATTTAGAAGTCGCCTTTGCCTCGGAGGAAAAATTTCAATTCAGAGTAGTAAATGAAGAAGAGGTATTTTTCTCTCTTATGCGCATCAAGTCTGATGCCATTGCCGAGGATGTGATATCCCTGTAATTTGTGAAAATTGTGTTGCCATTTATACTACGAACTCTCAACCACATAATCAATAACTGATTTACAATATCTTGTTTCCCAATGGAGTGGGAAAAGGCCCTTATTATTCTTGTCGCTAAAAACAATATTGCATCTCAACCTTATGATTATAGGCCTATCAGCATTATACCAGTATTTGCTAAAGTGTGCGAATCTTTAGTAGCAGCTCAAATCTCGTCACACTTTTACGAGCATAAACTGTTAAGTCCACTACAATCAGGATTCCGACCTAAGCACAGTTGCTCCACTGCCATGATTAAGATACTTCACGACATAAGAATGAGTTTCGACAATGGGGACCTAACCCTTCTTTGCCTCTTAGATTTTTCCAAGGCATTTGACTCCGTTAGTCATAGTCTTCTAAGTGAAAAGCTCAAATGCTACTTTGGATTTTTTAATAGCTCTGTTAAACGTATGGTCAGCTACCTAACAGAAATAACCCAAAAAGTAGTATGTATTATTTCATCTGGTCTGCCGCAAGGTTCTGTACTTGGTCCTCTTCTATTCAGTCTTTTTGTCAACGATGAGAGAACACAGTTTGTAAATGTCCATGCTTACGCTGATGACATTCAATTGTATTTGTCTAGCCGTGTTGGCCTTTTTGATCATTTGTGCTTTAGAATAAATACCGACTTGTCTGCGATTTCGAAATAGAGTTGAGCTGTGTCGACCATGTGAATAAAATTGTGAGTAATGCATATTGTGTTTTGCGTAGGAACAAGAAAAAGCTAGCTATCCAACTGATTATACCACACATAACTTACCCAGAGCTTGTTTATAGTCAACTTGATGCTGCTTCGAATCACAAATTTGAGGTTGCTTTTAATAATATTACGCGTTATGTACAAGGTGGCCCAAAAGTAAGCTTCCGATGTTCAGCATATCGGTTGTGGCACGTGCAGTGTGTGCTGTTGCACCGTCTTGTTGGAACCACATGTTTTCCAATCCCAATTCATCAAGTTGCGGCAAAAAGAACTCGTTGATCATTGCTCTGTAGCGCTCACCATTCACAGTAACCATTTGGCCCCGACCGATTATTGGTCTAATAAAAAGTCAGCAATATTCCGCGTTCTGGAGCAGTGTAGCGTAACATTGTTTATTAACGTGTATTTCGCATGTGTTTACTACACAAATGTCAAAACAGAACTGACTTTAGGGGCCAATCGCAAAATTTATAGCATTTTCTGATAGGAGGATTACTTTTGCGCAGTAACCGTTTTTCACCGACCGATTATTGGTCAAATAAATAGTCAGCAATATTCCGCGTTCTGGAGCAGTGTAGCGTAACATTGTTTATTAACGTGTATTTCGCATGTGTTTACTACACAAATGTCAAAACAGAACTGACTTTAGGGGCCAATCGCAAAATTTATAGCATTTTCTGATAGGAGGATTACTTTTGCGCCACCTTGTATATAACCTAGGATATATGATCACTGCACTTTTCGAAAACGCAAGGTCCTAGGATGCACTACTTTTGAGTATATTGTGGCTCGGAACTAAATAATTATGATTAAACTCATTGAATTCACAATTTGGAGAATGGGGCCGTGTGCAGAAGTCCACGCAAGTGGGGAAAGTTTCTGATCGCCATTCACCTGGGAATGGCCAGAGCGATTCTTTTGCATGCGGTTCAAGCAGCTCACTACTTCCGGGTTTTGCGTCCAAGTATCCTCTGGGTAACCACCGACCACCCGTTTGGTGGTGAGCTACACGTGAAAAGGCGACAACCTGGTAAGGCCACTCCGCCATAATCGGTTGAAGGGCTTGCTGGGGGATTCAAACTGCAGCGTCTGATCACCATGTGGTGCGGCTGCAAGCGGGCGTCTGTCTTGGATCAAGCGGCTCGCTATACAAACGTGTAATTGAATTCAACCTCCCGTGAAACGGGCTTTGTGTTGGGTTTGGGACCCACTACATAAAACAACGTTCCAATGAAATTCAACAACAAAGCCTCGGATATGAGAACCCCTTTTTTAGATGACAACACCCGCAAACGAAATAAGGATTATGAGATAAGGGCATGTACCTGGAATGTCCAGTCTGTTAATGGGGAAGATGCCGCTGCCCGGCTGGTTGAGGTCCTGAGGAAAGCAAAAGCTGAAATCACTGCCACACAAGAGATGCAACATCTACTGCAGTGGGATTGAAGACAAGCGCAGATTCGGCGTGGGATTTGTGGTGGGAGAGAGACTCCGTCACCGAGTACTGTCGTTCACACCTGTGAACGAGCGTCTCGCCGCAATCCGCATAAAAGTACGATTTTTCACCATATCGTTTATCTGCGCTCATGCACCGACGGAAGAGAAGGACGACGTGGAAAAGGATGCATTCTACGAGCGCCTGGAAGAAGCATACGAGCGCTGCCCCCGTCATGATATCAAAGTCGTGCTTGGCGACTTTAACGCCAGGGTGGGTAAGGAGGGTGTATTTGGCCCCACTGTCGGGAAGTTCAGTCTCCACGATCAGACTTCGCCAAATGGATTCATGCTGATCGACTTCGCCGGTGCCTGAAACATGGTCATATCCAGCACTAGGTTTATGCACAAGAAGATCCATCAGCCTACATGGCTGTCCCCCGATCGAAAAACACGCAACCAGATCGACCACGTTGTGATAGACGGACGGCATGCTTCCAGCGTTTTAGATGTTCGCACAATACGAGGACCTAACATCGACTCTGATCACTACCTAATAGCAGCCAAGATTCGTACCCGCCTCTGTACGACAAAACAGGTGCAACAAAAAACGCAGGGAAAGCTGGACGTCGAAAAGCTGCAATCGCAACAGACCAAGGTATAAAAAAGAAGTAGTAAAGGAAGACAAGAACTCTACCACTTTAACAGAATCCGGAAGAACAGTCCACAAAAGTAATATAAAAAATCAAAATTAATCTTTCCACTTACAGATTTCTTCTAATTTACCCTGCTACGGCGACAATAAACATCTGAGACAAAACATAAAACGCAAAACTAGTGGCAATAAAAGACGGACTCGCTAAAATACAGAACGATGCCTTTAGGCTTATACACGTTATTGACCTTAGCAAATACGAACAATTTTTGACGGACATATACAAATTCATTTCTTCAGACATACCCAAAAATATGATCCTGTATCCCATCCTAAAGCACGAACTAACCCAATCCCTTCAAATATTAGTCACTATTAAACCTATAGAAAACAAGCAGAAAAGATCATTAGATATTTTAGGAACGGCATGGAAATTTATCGCCGGAAGCCCAGATCATGAAGATCTGGAGATAATAACAAACAATTTAAATGATATAAACACCAATAATAATAATCAAGTAATTATAAACGAACTCTTTAACGAGAAAATTTATAATATTACAAACGTTGTTAACAATCTCTTGAACAATATTAGAAAAGATGTATATGTAGAAAATAAAACTATTATTAATTTACAAAATAGGATAAGATTGATAAAAGAAGAATTAACTAATATCAAATACGCCATACCGTGGAATTTGTGGTGGGAGAGAGACTCCGTCACCTAGTACTGTCGTTCACACCCGTGAACGAGCGTCTCGCTGCAATCCTCATAAGAGTGCGATTTTTCACCATATCGTTTATCTGCGCTCATGCACCGACGGAAGAGAAGGACGACGTGGAAAAGGATGCATTCTACGAGCGCCTGGAAGAAGCATACGTCATGATATCAAAGTCGTGCTTGGCGACTTTGACGCCAGGGTGGGTAAGGAGGGTGTATTTGGCCCCACTGTCGGGAAGTTCAGTCTCCACGATCAGACTTCGCCAAATGGATTCATGCTGATCGACTTCGCCGGTGCCCGAAACATGGTCATATCCAGCACTAGGTTTATGCACAAGAAGATCCATCAGCCTACATGGCTGTCCCCCGATCGAAAAACACGCAACCAGATCGACCACGTTGTGATAGACGGACGGCATGCTTCCAGCGTTTTAGATGTTCGCACAATACGAGGACCTAACATCGACTCTGATCACTACCTAATAGCAGCCAAGATTCGTACCCGCCTCTGTACGACAAAACAGGTGCAACAAAAAACGCAGGGAAAGCTGGACGTCGAAAAGCTGCAATCGCAACAGACCAAGGTATAAAAAAGAAGTAGTAAAGGAAGACAAGAACTCTACCATTTTAACAGAATCCGGAAGAACAGTCCACAAAAGTAATATAAAAAATCAAAATTAATCTTTCCACTTACAGATTTCTTCTAATTTACCCTGCTACGGCGACAATAAACATCTGAGACAAAACATAAAACGCAAAACTAGTGGCAATAAAAGACGGACTCGCTAAAATACAGAACGATGCCTTTAGGCTTATACACGTTATTGACCTTAGCAAATACGAACAATTTTTGACGGACATACACAAATTCATTTCTTCAGACATACCTAAAAATATGATCCTGTACCCCATCCTAAAGCACGAACTAACCCAATCCCTTCAAATATTAGTCACTATTAAACCTATAGAAAACAAGCAGAAAAAATCATTAGATATTTTAGGAACGGCATGGAAATTCATCGGCGGAAGCCAGGATCACGAAGATCTGGAGATAATAACAAACAATTTAAATGATGTAAAGACCAATAATAATAATCAAGTAATTGTAAACGAACTCTTTAACGAAAACATTAATAATATTACAAACGTTGTTAACAATCTCTTGAACAATATTAGAAAAGATGTATATGTAGAAAATAAAACTATTATTAATTCACAAAATAGGATAAGATTGATACAAGAAGAATTAACTAATATCAAATACGCCATTTGTGTTGGGAGAGAGACTCCCTCACCGAGTACTGTCGTTCACACCTGTGAACGAGCGTCTCGCTGCAATCCTCATAAAAGTGCGATTTTTCACCATATCCTTTATCTGCGCTCATGCACCGACGGAAGAGAAGGACGACGTGGAAAAGGATGCATTCTACGAGCGCCTGGAAGAAGCATACGAGCGCTGCCCCCGTCATGATATCAAAGTCGTGCTTGGCGACTTTAACGCCAGGGTGGGTAAGGAGGGTGTATTTGGCCCCACTGTCGGGAAGTTCAGTCTCCACGATCAGACTTCGCCAAACGGATTCATGCTGATCGACTTCGCCGGTGCCCGAAACATGGTCATATCCAGCACTAGGTTTATGCACAAGAAGATCCATCAGCCTACATGGCTGTCCCCCGATCGAAAAACACGCAACCAGATCGACCACGTTGTGATAGACGGACGGCATGCTTCCAGCGTTTTAGATGTTCGCACAATACGAGGACCTAACATCGACTCCGATCACTACCTAATAGCAGCCAAGATTCGTACCCGCCTCTGTACGACAAAACAGGTGCAACAAAAAACGCAGGGAAAGCTGGACGGCGAAAAGCTGCAATCGCAACAGACCGCCAATTATTTCGCAGATCGCCTCTCACACCTGCTCTCCGAGAGCACAATTCAACCTAGTGGAATGCATGCTCAGTGGGATCATATCTCAGGAGCACTCCGTACCGCAGCCGAAGAAGTAATTGGATTACGGCAAACGCCAAGAAACAACTGGTATGATGATGAAGAGTGCCGCGCTGCAACGAAAAGAAAGGACGAAGCCTACAAGGCAACGCTGAGATCGAATGCAACGAGGAGTGTGTGTGAACACTACCGCGAGTTGAAGAGGAAAGCGAGGCGGCTTTTCCGGGCGAAAAAAAGAGAGGCAGAAAAGCGTGAAATAAAGGAGCTTGAGATGCTGGCCAACGGGAATAATGCCCGAAAATTCTGTCAAAAAATTCGGCGAATAACAGAAGGTTTTAAATCTGGGGCGAACTCCTGTAAGAATGAGAACGGCGACCTGGTGGCCGATGTTCAGAGAGCACTCAGAATATGGAGGGATCACTTCTCTGCCCTTTTAAATGGAGAAACTGAGCAAGAAACTAGAGAAGATGCCAAACCTGAGCCCACAATCGAAGATGATGGAATTGACGTTCGACAACCCCACTATATTGAGGTGCGAATAGGAATATCCCGATTTAAAAGCAATAAAGCAGCTGGCGCTGATGGTTTGCCTGCTGAGCTATTAAAACACGGAGGCGAGGAGCTGGTAAGGCGCATGCATCAGCTTCTATGCAGAATATGGTTGGATGAATGCATGCCTGAAAATTGGAATCTAAGTGTTCTCTGCCCAATCCACAAGAAATGCGATCCTGCAAACTGCGCCAACTATCGCGGAATCAGCCTTTTGAATATCGCATATAAGGTCCTATCAAGCGTATTGTGCGAAAGACTGAAGCCTGATGTGAACAGACTGATTGGACCTTATCAGTGTGGCTTCAGACCTGGTAAATCTACCATCGACCAGATTTTTACAATACGTCAAATCTTGGAAAAATCCCGTGATAAAAGAATCGACACACATCATCTCTTTGTTGATTTTAAAGCCGCTGCCTATATGCCGCTATGTCTGAATTTGGTTTCCCCGCAAAACTTATACGGCTTTGCAAAATGACCTTGAGCAACACCGCCAGCTCAGTCAGAATTGGGAAGTACCTCTCAGAGCCGTTCGAAACTAAACGAGGTTTCAGACAGGGTGACCCCTATCGTGCGATTTCTTTAATTTAATGCTGGAGAAAATAATACAAGCTGCAGAACTTAACCGCGCTGGAACAATATTTTATAAAAGCGTGCAACTGTTGGCATATGCTGACGATATTGATATCATTGGCTTTAACAACCGCGCCGTAACTTTTGCTTACTCCAAATTAGAAAAAGAAGCGGAGAAAATGGGATTGGTGGTGAACGAGGGCAAAACGAAGTACCTTCTGTCATCATGCAAAGAGTCAGCGCATTCGCGCCTTGGCAACCAAGCCACTGTTGGCAGCAATAATTTCGAAATAGTAAAGGACTTCGTTTACCTGGCAACCAGCATTAACACCAAAAATAATGTTAGCCTGGAAATCCGACGAAGAATTACTCTTGCAAACAAATGCTAATTCGGACTGAGTAGGCAATTGAAAATTAAAGTCCTCTGGCGACGAACGAAAATAACACTCTACAAGTCATTCATTGCACCCGTCCTGCTATATGGTGCAGAAGCGTGGACACTAACAACATCTGATGCGGCGGCTCTGGGAGTATTCGAGAGAAAGATTCTTCGAAAGATTTGTGGACCTATACGCGTTGGCGACGGCGAGTACCGAAGAAGATTTTATGATGAGCTGTATGAACCATAGGCAGACGCCGACATAGTTCAGCGAATTAAAACACAGCGGCTTCGCTGGCTAGGCCACGTAGTGCAAATGAGCGAAGATGCTCCAGCCCAGAAGGTATTCTTATCGGCACCCGCCGGTGGAAGCAGAGGAAGAGGGAGACCACCACTCCGATGGAAGGATCAACTGGAGACCGATTTGCGATCCCGCGGTGTTTCCAATTGGCGCCAGTTGGCGCAACGAAGAAACGACTGGCGAGCTATGTTGGACGGTCAAAATCGCCCGGGCGGTTAGATGACCATTTAAAGAAGAACATTGAATTCAAAGTACCGCACTATCTCTATGATAAACTACAATTTTCAATGTCTTGTAGGCACCGCAATTTGATAATTCCCAGACACGCATACTTGGCATTCTCTAGACTATTTTTCGTAAATGCTGTAAGGCTCCGGAAATCTGTTCCTGATACTATTAACAGTGACCTGAGTAGGAACAATTACAAAAGATTGATTTATGAATACTTCCGTTCTGTGTGATAAATATGGTTTTAACGCAAATGCATATTTCTATTCTTTTCTTTTCTTTTCTTTTCTTTTCTTTTCTTTTCATTTCTTTTTTTTTTATCTTTCATCTTGTTTTCATCTAATAAAAATATCTCTCCTCTTGTTAGACGTAAGAATAATATTAATTTTATTATAAGTACTTAAATACTCTTTAATCAATTAAAACTGATGATGTGCTTTAAAATACTATGTCTTACAGTCACAACCACTTTACAAAATAAATAAATAAATTGGCGGGACCTACAGTTTTTTGCCGACTCCGAACGGCATCTACAAAGGAGCTGAATTTTTGCTGAAAAGCCTTCCATGGCAGAAGTACACTCGGAAAGTTTGCCAAGCAACTGCCGAGGGGTGACCCCGTTTTGAAAAACTTTTTCAAACCACTCTTGATCTTACCTCTTGATCGAACCTTGGACCTTCGGTGTGGTAGGTCGGCAACACTACCGCCACACCACGGGGCCGCTAAAGCTTATATCACCCTTTTAAAATAGGTTTCAATATCACTTATCTTTTTATTGTTGCATGTTAGCATATGTTGTCGGCATTCAAAAAGTGCTTAATGTTAGGTTGAAGGCTATTGCTGTAACAGAAAGTGGCAATCCTCGGGAACAAGGGAAAAATATGTATATAAAAATAACAAAAAACAAGCCTTCAGTTGTGCCGAGAGCTTTATAGCTTTCATGAGTACTCTTTGCGATTTTCACTGTCCGATTCTTATTTACAATAAGCAGAAACTGTGCTTAATTTGATAATCTTACCCTCTGAATTGTAAGATATAGAGCACAAACCCCGGTTATCAGAAAAGTCGGTCGGATTTTCACTAGCCACATTACATATGTACTTGGTACAGTGGCGTACTTTTGATTTAATAACACAATACCATTTTATGCTTCTGATTTATAATTTTCTCATTTTAGACTAATTACAAAGTACAATTTTAGGAATATATGAAATTATCGGTTAGTGGATTATGCGTTTGAATATTAAGTCTATATACATACACTAGTCTCTTCAGACCTCCTACGAAATTCACTAGGCTTTCAAGACGATAAAACCAGTTTCGAGGTATGCGGTCTATCGCACCGGAATGACCCGGGTTTTTTTACCCGGCCAAGGGCTGTTATTTCAGTGTAACCCTGTCCAATCTGTCCCGTCCCACCCTTGAATTGTCATCCTCGGAGCAAACCCGGGAAGCTGGGTTGCTCCATTGGGCAGGGCGAAGCACTGTTAACAACAACAACAACAACAGGTATGCGAGATCGAAATAATACCGTGATTTTCGCGGCCGTAAATTGCTGGGCTAAAACTCTACTCCCTTATCTCTCACTTCTATAACAACCAGAATTCAGGCGGTCTGAAAATACTAGAGTAGGCAGGCTCATTAATTTAATCAGAACACATAATGGCGAGAAAATAGATAGCGATGAGAATTTTTTACCCGTTTTTTATAAAAGTATAGCCCGTTATCTAATAAAAAACATGGAAGAACAAATTTCAAGCTATGTACAAAACCTAGGAAAATTTTACCTAGTTTCATGAAAAATCAACGCTATTTAATCCGAATTTTTATAAAAATTTTGGATATGCAGTTCACAACCTGTTCAATTTTAGTATTTACTAGTAAACCCGTCCCCGCTTCGCTGCGTCTCAGAACTTATAATAGACTGAGTCCAATTTTAATCATTATATCTCCCACACATACCAGATAAGATATTGAACTTAATTACAGCGCTTATTGAAGCACTGATTATCACCTTTCGTTTATGGTATCAGTTTTGTTATGCGAAAGTCGCAAAAATTTATAAAATATCAACATTTTCTTTTGTTAACACAAAACTAAAAATCCCATACTCAAACACGATGCGTTCTACCTTTGTGTATACAGGTAGTTTAACCGCTTCCAAAGGATTTTTCGCAAATGACTTAGTGGCGGATTTACGAAATACATCGCATTCCGACGAACCCTACTTTGAAAAATTGTTCAGAACTTGTGAAACAGTTGCAAATGACACGGATATTGAAATCAAAAAGAGCCGATACAAATGTGGTCAAAATCTGCAAGCATGTAACCTAAATGTTTTTTTTAAAGATTTCTGTTTTCTATCCATTTGTTGATCATATACTAATGGAAATAGATACTCGATTCTTCTTCTTTAAATGGTCATCTAACCGCCTGGGCGATTTTGACCGTCCAACATAGCTCGCCAGTCGTTTCTTCGTTGCGCCAACTGGCGCCAATTGGAAACACCGCGGGATCGCAAATCGGTCTCCACTTGGTCCTTCCATCGGAGTGTTGGTCTCCCTCTTCCTCTGCTTCCACCGGCGGGTGCCGATAAGAATACCTTCTGGGCTGGAGCATCTTCGCTCATTCGCACTACGTGGCCTAGCCAGCGAAGCCGCTGTGTTTTAATTCGCTGAACTATGTCGGCGTCTGCGTAAAGTTCATACAGCTCATCATTAAATCTTCTTCGGTACTCGCCGTCGCCAACGCGTAGAGGTCCACAAATCTTTCGAAGAAACTTTCTCTCGAATACTCCCAGAGCCGCCTCATCAGATGTTGTTAGTGTCCACGCTTCTGCACCATATAGCAGGACGGGTGCGATGAGTGACTTGTAGAGTGTTATTTTCGTTCGTCGAGAGAGGACTTTACTTTTCAATTGCCTACTCAGTCTGAAGTAGCATTTGTTTGCAAGAGTGATTCTTCGTCGGATTTCTAGGCTAACATTATTGTTGGCGGGTGGGGCCGTGTGCAGAAGTCCACGCAAGTGGGGAAAGTTTCTGATCGCCATTCACCTGGGAATGGCCAGAGCGATTCTTTTGCATGCGGTTCAAGCAGCTCACTACTTCCGGGCTTTGCGCCCAAGTATCCTCTGGGTAACCACCGAACACCCGTTTGGTGGTGAGCTAAACGTGAGAAGGCGACAACCTGGTAAGGCCACTCCGACATAATCGGTTTAAGGGCTTGCTGGGGGGTTCAAACAGCAGCGTCTGATCACCAGGTGGTGCGGCTGCAAGCGGGCGTCTGTCTTGGATAAAGCGGCTCGCTATACAAACGTGTAATAGAATTCAACCTCCCGTGAAACGGGTTGTGCGTTGGGTTTGGGACCCACCACATAAAACAACGTTCCAATGAAATTCAACAACAAAGATACTCGATTCACTCAACATAAAACGATCTTCAGAGGTTTCGATTTTTTCAACAAACCACATTGAATGAAATGTCACATTTTTTGAAGCTTGCTGAATTTTATAAACCACTTGTTCAAGCCAAAATTAGGTGGGCGAAACCAATTTATGGAGAAGGTTCTTAGAGCGACATAATTTTTCGCTAAAAACCTTTTGAACTTTTCATCTTCTTTAAATAGCGCTTACCGTCTTAACGATTTTGACCTTCCAACAAAGCTCGCCAGTCGTTTCTTCTTTCTAGCAGCTGTCGCCAATTGGAAACACCACGGGATCGCAAATCGGTCCCCATTTGGTCCTTCCAGCAGAGTGGTGATCTCCCTCTTTCTCTGCTACCACCGGCGGCTGCCTCCCTTCGAATATCTTCTAGGCTAGAACATCTTCATTCATTCGCACAACATGGCCTAGCCAACGAAGCCGCTCAGTTTTAATTCGTTTGATCATGCCGGTGTCTGCATATATCTCTTGTAGCTCGCTGTTGATTTTGTTGTTTGTAACGACATTATTAGTGGAGTGTTACCCTCGGATCAGCTAATAAACAAAAACATGATAAAAATGATAATGAAATGATGATAAAAAGCTAGACTGGGCTCTATCCACCATTAGTCGCCGGGCCCGGACGGAATATTCCCGGCTCAACTTCAACACACTGCCGAACATATAAAACCCTGGCTAAAGGTGATATTTATAAGTGGTCTGGGGCTCAATTACGTCCCAGTAACAGGGAGGAGGTCAGTGTGGTCTTATCCCTTAAGCAGAGAAATCCTCCCACTCAAAACCAAATGATTATAGGCCTATAATCCTATCTTCTTTCCTTCTTAAAACTCTTTAAAGGGTCCTGGAAGACTACATCCGGAGGCTGATTGACCCATTGTGTCTATCGCAAGCTCAACATGCCTATACCAAGGGCAGTTCAACTGACACTGCGTTGCACTCACTGGTATCCGTTATAGAAAGGTCACTTGACCTCAAGGAATATACCCTGGTGGCTTTTCTAGACATAGCCGCCGCCTTCAACAACGTTCTTTCAGAAGCCATAACCTCGGCGCTGACGGGTCTGCGGGTTGACGCGTGCCTGGTAGAGTTTATTCACAATCTGCCTACAGATAGGCGGATTAAAACACAGACTCGTTAACAGAGGTACACCGCAGGGAGGCGTTCTCTCTCCACTACTATGGGTGGTTACCGTCAACCAACTATTACGCCTCATGGAATCAGAAGGTCACCAAGTGATCGCTTATGCTGATGACATCTGTGTTATTATGCGGGAAGTGGCACTATTCAAAATAGCACACTGGGCCAAAGCCTCAGGTTTGGAAGTTAACCCGGATAAAACTGAGCTTATTCTCTTCACGAGTAGGTACAAAATACCAAGTCTAACACCGCCAAGAGTTGCTGGTTAGCATTTAGCGAGAAAGCAAGTATTTAGGAGTCATTCTAATAGGAAGCTGCTCTGGAGTGACAACATAATGGAGCGAGCCAAGAAGGCCGCAGCAGCATTATTTACCTGAAAGAGGGCAATTTGTATCTCCTGGGGGTTCTCCCCTAAGGTGGTATACTGGATATATACAGCCATTGTGCGCCCGATTCTTCTATATGGAGTATTGGTCTGGTGGCCTGCACTGGCTAAATAACCTACCCTAAAATGTTACAAAAAGTCCAAAGAAGTTCAGAGCTCTGTATAACAACACAATATTATACCTAGCACCTCTTGACCTGGTAGCGAAGGAAGCATCTGTCATCGCTGCACTACGCATCAGGGAAACAAGTCTCTGGTCAAATGGAACTAGTGGGCATGCTTGAATCATGGGCACTAACGTCCCAGTACCAATACCAGCACGCACTGACTATTGTATGTCAAAAACCGTGTTCATTAAGAACTATGTAGTGGACATACCATTACGACAAGATTAAATTTTCAGGCAGCATACGGTGCCGGGTGCCCTCAATATATTCACCGATGGCTTTAAGCTTGCTGGGAAGGTGGGAGCGGGCATCTTTTCACCGCATTTGGGTATAGAGGCCTCTTTCCGCCTTCCTGATCACTGCAGTGTGTACCAAGTGGAAATGCTGGCAATACACAGAGCGGTGAACAATCTGGTGTCTATACCTAATGATGGCAAACGGGTTTTTATTTTCTCAGATAGCCATGCCACACTAAAGGCCTTGGACGCATTCGTCGACAACACAAAGTCGGTCACTGAATGCAGCAGATCTCTCAACGAGATGGCACAGCACTTCAGTATCAGCCTTATATGGGTACCTGGACACAGGGATATTGAAGGGAACTGCAGAGCAGACGAGCTGGCCAGGAGATGTAACACCGACCATATTCTTCCGGGAAACGACTCGGTAGGTATAGATAAGGCCACCTTCAGGCTTCGTGTGAACACAAGTACTATAAGAAATGCAAATGAAAGATGGTCAGCCATCTCAACATGTGAGACATCCAGGCTAACCTGGCCTTCATATGAGAAGGGGCGTACACGGGCGCTTCTGACTCTACACAAATCGGTTTTAGCATCCTTGATAAGGGTTCTAACAGGACACTGTTTAATAGGCACTCGCAGAGCCAGAATGGGCTTATTGTCGCAACTGCAGATGTGCCGAAGAGGAGCAGAGCGTCCAACACCTCCTCTGTCAATGTCCAGCACTTAGCAGACGGCGGTTTGCCACTCTAGGTGAACCGTTTCTATATGTCCTTTCTGAGGACTCAAGATGTGAAGTTAAGGCTTTAGCGAAATTTATTAATTCCACGAAGTGGTTCGACCCTCCGCTTTAGGCATGAAAGGGGTCTTTTGAGACCATATAGGGTATCACAACGGGCCCATTGGTGGTCTAAATGTCGAGCTGTTACCTTATGTTTCAGCTCACCCCTGGAAACTTAACCTAACCTAACGACAAAAACACTAACCGTAGGTTTTGTGGAGTGTTGTCGAATTAACAGTCCTTGGCCGGGTATGATGCCGGTACGCTGCGGTACTCGCTTTCGGTACTGCCCGATTGTCGTGGTAGCAATTTTGTATGACCAGTGCATCCTTTTAGGTCATGTCACCCGTAATTCCTTAAGGAAGGACAATATGGGTAATGAGAGGTGAGAGGCATCATAACCGTAGATCAAACAACAAGGTGCACGTCATTACCTTTGTGCATATTAGTCGCCTCTTACGACCGGTATGCCCACCTCGGGCATATTCTAAACCCCTAACCCGCAGGGACACTTGCAGCTCTTCATCAAATCGTCTTCGGTACGCGCCATCGCCAGCGCTTAAGGGTTCGTAAATCTTTCCAAGAACCTTTCCCTCGAATACTTCCAGAGCCGCCTCATCAGATGTTGTCTGTGTCCAAGCTTCTGCACCATTACCCAGGACTTACAAAGTGTTATTTTTGTTCTTCGAGAGAGTACTTTACTTCTCAATTGCCTCCTCAGTCCGAAGTAGCACTTGTTTGCAAGATTAAATCTCCGTTGGATGTCTAGGCTGACATTCTGGTTGGTGTTAATGCCAGGTAATGACAGGTAATAATTGATATGTAAATTATGCTTTGCAATTGTTGAATATCCTATCTTATTTATTCTTTCTCTTTATGCAATTAAAGAGCGGTTAAGTGTTTTAACGATATTGGCGGTACATCAAGATTTGCCCATTAAAACACAAGAAGTAATAGAAAAAATGTGTGTTGAGCAAAGCAGATTAAAACTTTATATTCATTACACACATATTGCATGAATTGTACATAGAATAATACTCGTCATATAAATATTTGTCATGAATTGTATATAATCTCATTATAACGCATGGATTACATTATATTATATTATAGTGTCTTATATTTACTCACCACAATGTATGAACTCACCTTTAGATTTAAGTGTTAAAACTTAAACGATTTGGGACGTGTGGCAACCACGCGTAAATCACCCAACACCAATTCGCCGCACAGCTGGCAGCTGGTCGGCCATCATTTTTCTATTTTTCATTATTATTATTGTTATTGTTTTGCACCGACTGTTTTCATTAAAATTCCTGCTTTTCCACCGGCAACTGTGCAATTTTTTTATTTGAGTTAAAACCCTAATAGAAGTGTCGAAATAAATTTGTGTAATCACCAATTAGCTAAAATTCACAGTGTTAATGGAAATTAAAACCCTATGTATAGGCAAGGTGTATTAAAATTTTTATGTATGGGCATTATTAACATTGTCTGAGGAAACTACATACATTTCCTAAGCTACGCAAAATACGGTAGGAAGTAAGTGTGCCAATCCACGGAAACTACAAGTAATAATACGCATCGATCGGCGGATAAGGGAAGCGACACCAATATCACTCCCAGAACAAAGGATACCCGACAACAGTGAGTACCTTGAGTTGACATATAAAATATATGTACCAAAGAATGTATAAAAGGAATAAGAAAATGGCACATTAGCGGAAAAATGCATCGTGACGCTACAGGGCATCATAGCTTAGTTGTTAGAGTGCTCTAACAGCGGCTTTGGTGCAGACACTTGGGTTCGTATCCAAGTATCCGAGAAGGGGTCTGATGAGAAGTTGGGCACTTCGAAACATGTCATCCCATACCATAGCTGTACATATCGTTGTAATTTTTCCTCTAATATCAATTAACAGTAAGTACAATCATTTAAACATGGTCCTTCTTCGCCATTGAAGAAACCAGCCCCTGATATATTCAATTATATAATATCAATATAACTACAATTCCCAAATTTCAATTTGTTGGCTCCCGCCAAAAACAACTTTTCCCCGCCAAATTTAATATCTCAGGAACCCAAATTCCAAACGGCGAAAATTCTCACTCATACGAGGTGTGTTCAAAAAGTATCGCAAATTTTGTGTTTTTTTCAAAAATTATTTATTTATTCATGATTATCTATTTTGTCCCCTTCAAAGTAATCCCCATGAGATATTATACACTTGTGCCAACGGTTTTTCCAATCTTCGAAGCACTTCAAAAAATTATTTTTTTGTATCTTGTTCAGCTCCTCCTTCGATGCCGTCTTTATCTCGTCAAGAGAAGCGTAACGTCGTCCTTTCATGGGCCTCTTCAGTTTAGGGAACAAGAAAAAGTCACAGGGGGCCAGATCTGGGGAATACGGTGGCTGCGGCATCATTAGTGTGTTGTTTTTGGCCAAAAAGTCGCGCACAAGCAACGATGCGTGAGCAGGGGCGTTATCGTGGTGCAAAAGCCAATTTTTGTTCTTCCACAAATCCGGGCGTTTCTGGCGGATTGCTTCGCGCAAATTGCGCATAACTTCCTTATTGACCGTTCTTCCCTGTGGCAAGAACTCATGATGCACCACGCCCCTGCAATCGAAGAAAACTGTCAGCAAAACTTTCACATTCGACCGAACTTGGCGCGCTTTTTTCGGTCTTGGTTCGTGCGGCAGCTTCCATTGAGATGATTGAGCTTTGGTATCCACGTCAAAACCATAAACCCACGATTCGTCACCAGTTATGACCCTCTGGAGCAAATTGTGGTCGTCGCGGACAGAGTTTAACATCTCATTAGCAATGTTCATGCGATGCTGTTTTTGGTCACAATTGAGCAATTTTGGTACGAATTTCGCGGCGACCCGTCTGATGCCCAAATCATTGATAAAAATCGAATGGCACGAGCCAATCGATATGTTAAGGTCCTCAGCAACTTCTCTAACGGTGATTCGACGATTGGCCAATACCATTTTCTCCACTTCATTAATTTTTTCGTCTGTTGTTGAAGTGCTCGGGCGTCCGGCACGCTCTTCGTCGTTCACATCTTCTCGGCCTTCTGAGAACATTTCGTACCACCGATAAACGTTGCTTCGGTGCAAGGTAGCTTCTCCGTATGCCACAGTCAACATTCGGAATGCATCCGCGCACTTAATTTCGTTTTTCACACAAAATTTGATACAGGTTCTTTGATCCATTTTTTTGAATAGGTAAAAATCGAAGACGATCCAAACACGTGCAAGCAAAGCAGCTGTCAACAATTAACTGAACATTCAAAATGGCCGAGCTTCTCGGCATAAGTGAGAGACATGAGTACCAACATAACGCCACAAAAAATTCGAAATTCGAATATACAAGGTGGCGCAAAAGTAAGCTTACGATGTTCAGCATATCGGTTGTGGCACGTGCAGTGTGTGCTGTTGCACCGTCTTGTTGGAACCACATGTTTTCCAATCCCAATTCATCAAGTTGCGGCAAAACGAACTCGTTGATCATTGCTCTGTAGCGCTCACCATTCACAGTAACCGTTTGGCCCCGACCGATTATTGGTCAAATAAATAGTCAGCAATATTCCGCGTTCTGGAGCAGTGTAGCGTAACATTGTTTATTAACGTGTATTTCGCATGTGTTTACTACACAAATGTCAAAACAGAACTGACTTTAGGGGCCAATCGCAAAATTTATAGCATTTTCTGATAGGAGGATTACTTTTGCGCAGTAACCATTTTTCACCGACCGAAATAAATAGTCAGCAATATTCCGCGTTCTGGAGCAGTGTAGCGTAACATTGTTTATTAACGTGTATTTTGCATGTGTTTACTACACAAATGTCAAAACAGAACTGACTTTAGGGGCCAATCGCAAAATTTATAGCATTTTCTGATAGGAGGATTACTTTTGCGCAGTAACCGTTTTTCACCGACCGATTATTGGTCAAATAAATAGTCAGCAATATTCCGCGTTCTGGAGCAGTGTAGCGTAACATTGTTTATTAACGTGTATTTCGCATGTGTTTACTACACAAATGTCAAAACAGAACTGACTTTAGGGGCCAATCACAAAATTTATAGCATTTTCTGATAGGAGGATTACTTTTGCGCAGTAACCGTTTTTCACCGACCGAAATAAATAGTCAGCAATATTCCGCGTTCTGGAGCAGTAACCAGCGAAAATTCAAAATTCGCGATACTTTTTGAACACACCTCGTACAGTGTTAAATTAAACACTATAATCTATTATCAAGCACAATTTCGGGTCATATCCAATTAAAGAAACACGATAAATAGTGTTATAATTCCCATAGAATTAATTAATAAAATTAAATTATCCCCAAACTATTGCTCTGATTTAACACACGCACATACATATATATATATAAACGAAACAGTTAAACCATATAAAAAGAGTTATCCCCGGAACAGTGGTACAAGAAAGCTAGCTCCCCCATCAGATAAATTTTTTCCTAAATATAAGCAGCAGTCTCCGAAGAATTCCCAAAATTACTACCATCAAATTAAGCAAATCCCTTTTTAGGATGACTACCGTAGCCGAAAATAAATTTATTTCCGAAACAGATAATTTTACGGATTACTGCACTCGGTTCCGCTGAACCCCGATTCAAGACAATACCAAGGCAGCCCTAAAATTAAAAGACAAAAACATATATGGTTTTTGGTCTAGAGTACAGAGCGCCTATGATCTAATAGTAGAGACAGACTACCAAGACCTCCCCAAGGACTTTAAGTCCGCCGCTTTCGGTAAATACCGAGCCTGCCTAATCGCATATGAGGACACCAAAGCTCAAATAGGCGTCCAACTCAAAGCATTGAGTAACCCCGCGCCTCAACTGTAAACCCAACCCCCCCAAGAGTCCTCCCATATGAACCTGAAAGTTCCCCCATGTGATACAGAAATTTTTTATGGAGGGTATGATCAATGGCCGTCCTTTCGAGACATGTTCACGGCGGTCTATATCAACCACTCGAAACTCTCCTGGGCACTGAAACTGTATCACCTCAGACATAAGACTAAAGGAAAGGCAGGTAAAATAGTAGAACAATTACCGTTGAGCGACGACAATTTTGCCCTAGCATGGGAAGCTCTCAAGTCGCGTTACGAAAACAAAAGAGTCCTGGTCGATAATCAAATCCGAATTCTCATGAATCTAAAAGCGATTTAATCGGAAGACAGCGATGAGGGTTACAATCCTCAGTAAACAACTGTCTCCAAATACTAGCGACACAACAAGTCGAAACCTCCAGTTGGGATCCCATTCGAAACTTCCAGAGAATACAGTTGCCCCGTGGGAGCAATCATTAAGCTCCAGAAGTGACCTCCCGAACTGGTCCCAAATGATCCAGTTTCTGACCACTCGATACGAGATAGTGGAAAGGGTGGATGAATGGCGAACAGCCAAACCCCGATATAATCCACCCTCCACAAACTTCTCAAAGCTTCACCCCAGTCAGAACAATCCCTAGTTCAGGCAGGCTCAACCCCAAAACCACAGCAACAACTCCCTTACACAAACAAAATCGCGGCCCACAGAACAGCAACGATTTTATACCTGCAAATTATGCAAACAGTCCACCCATACTCTACAAAGCTGTTTGCAGTATAAAAGGTTGCCAATCTCCGAGCGTAAAAAATTCGTACGAGAAAATAATATTTGCGAAAATTGTTTAGCTCAGACTCATGTGCTAAAAGATTCCCAAAGCACGAGAACGTGCATGCACTGCCAAGGCGGGCATAACACCACCCTTCACGACACAGCAGCTCCCAATACCAGTTCCGGAATCCAAAGGACACGATCCCAGGTAGCCAACATAAAAGCCAGCAATCCCAGGCTTCAGGACGTCAGCCAGGCGGTACCCCAGGAAGGAGAACCCTCTGCGCCCAACAGTTCCCAAGTACAGTTGTTCCATGCTGAAAATGATAACCAAATCATACTCCCTACAGCAATAGTCTTGGTAGAACATAGAGGGGATCTGTTTAAGCTTAGAGCCTTAGTGGACCAAGGCTCCGAAAAAAGCTTCATATCCGCCAAAGCTCAGACCAAACTCGGGCTTCCCTATACCCACTCCCTGTTTGAAATATCGGGTATGGGAGGCGGAGTGGTAAAAACATCCAACAAGCTGTGCTCGTTGACCCTAGTCTCAAATGACAATAAGGTGAAAATAAAGCCCAGGCAATAGTGCTTCCCCACCTCACTAGGCAGCTCCCAACATTCAGGCTGAATGACAGCCAAAGGCGCAAATGGTCCCATCTCAAATTAGCAGACCAGAACTCCCAGAACCCATCCCAAATCGATCTGGTATTGGGTAGTGCTCTTGTCCCTCAAATAATGCTAAATGGCATAGAAAAGATCTCTCCCAGCCTGCTAGCCCAAAATACAATCTTTGGATGGATCATAAGCTAAACTCCCGAAAAGGTTGGAGCACATTCCTCGCAAGCATTGGAAATTACAAATATTCAGCTCAATGAACAGCTGAGACAATTCTGGGAAATCGAGGAGATACCCAGAACTCGAGTGGAAACCCGCGAAGATCAAATGTGCGAAGAGCTCTATCAAAGCACAACCACTCGAATGGCTGACGGTCGATATATGGTTCACCTCCCATGCAAATCATCATTCCCGAACGATATCAACCCAGGCCAATCCCGTACTGCAGCCCTACGACAGTTTCATGGAATGGAACGCAGTCTCTCAAAACAGGACGATCTCAAACAGCAGTATGACCAGGTACTCGAAGAATACCTGTCCCTCGGCCACATGGAAGAATGAGGTCCAAATGAATTGGAATCCCACGGAAAATACTGCTCTTTCTATCTCCCTCACCATGCCGTCGTCAGGCCAGACAAAAAGACAACAAAAGGCAGAGTTGTATTCAATGCTTCCAAGAAGTCAGGTTCCGGTCACTCCCTTAACGATGTGTTATGTACCGGACCAACCCTCCAACCCGATCTCCGACTTATGTTGTTAAAATGGCGGACATATAAATATGTGTTAATTGGCGATGTAGAGAAAATGTACCACCAGATACTCTTACACCCCGATGACCGAGACTACCAACGGATAATATTCCGAACTCCCGAAGACAGTCCAATAAAGGACTTCAAGTTGAAAACGGTCACCTTTGGGGTGAACTGCGCTCCCTTCCTGGGTATTCGCACGCTACACGAGCTGTCGCAAGATATAACCAACTCCCATCCACGCGCAGCCCCAATATTAAAGTTCGAGACGTATGTTGACGATATCTTATCCGGCAGTTATGATCTTCCCTCAGCCGAGCAATCCCTAAAAGAGACTACTGATGCTCTCAACTCAGCCGGCTTCCATTTAAAAAAGATCACGGCAAACCATCCGGACATACTCAGACAAATTCCCAAGGCGGACTTACTTGAAACCGACTTCCTCGAGTTCCAAAAAAGTAGTACCGCCAAAACCTTAGGAATTCAGTGGAATGCGCTCTCGGATACGTTCTCATGTACTGTGGACTCAGACCCAGCCTCAACAGCAGCCACCAAGCGGCAGATACTCTTCTCAGTCGCAAAACTTTTCGACTCCGCAGGGTGGCTAACGCCAGTCATGATACAGGCAAAAATCCTGTTGCAGGAATTGTGGTTAGACGGGACTGATTGGGATGAACGGGTCAAACCGATACGTCTCGTAAAATGGACGCAATTCTCCAGAAATCTCTCATTCTCAAATATACAAATACCCCGATGGATTAACTTCGCCCCTGAACATCTGGTCGAGCCCCATGGTTTTTGCGACGCCTCTGAAAAGGCTTATTGCACAACTCTCTATGCGCGAACTACTGTCGGCACTCAAGTTTTCTTACACCTCCTCGTGTCCAAAGGCAAAGTGGCTCCTCTCAAAACTTTAAGTCTGCCACGCCTGGAACTATGCGGAGCTCTCTAGTCCGGCTTGTGCACCGCAACCGGCTTACGCACCGCCACCTACAAAAATAAGGTGGGAAGGATCTTGATTCAAGGTACACTAGGCGCTTAGTTCGCCTAGGGGAGGCAGAATGTTTACGCGACATCGGTAGCCACACGTCCCAATCCCAAAACCATAATATTCATTATACACATATTGCATGAATTGTACATAAAATAATACTCGTCATATAAATATTTGTCATGAATTGTATATAATCTCATTATAACGGATGGATTACATTATATTATATTATAGTGTCTTATATTTACTCACCACAACGTATGAACTCACCTTTAGATTTAAGTGTTAAAATTGAAACGATTTGGGACGTGTGGGAACCACGCGTAAATCACCCCACACCAATTCGCCGCACAGCTGACAGCTGATCGGCCATCATTTTTCTATTTTTCATTATTATTATTGTTATTGTTTTGCACCGGCTTTTTTAATTAAAATTCTTGCTTTTCCACCGGCAACTGTGCAATTTTTTTATTTGAGGTTAAACGCTAATAGAAGTGTCGAAATAAATTTGTGTAATCACCAATTAGCTAAAACTCACAATCTTAATGGAAATTAAAACCCTATGTATAGGCAAGGTGTATTAAAATTTTTATGCACGGGCATTATTGACATTGTCTGAGTAAACTACTTACATTTTGTTTGCACATTCGTACATTTCCTAAGCTACGCAAAATACGGTAGGAAGTAAGTGTGCCAATCCACGGAAACTCCAAGCAATAATACGCATCGGACGGCGGATAAAGGAAGCGACATCAATATCACTCCCAGAACAAAGGATACCCGACAACAGTGAGTACAATCATTTAAACAACTTTCTTTATAAGTAGTAATATTTTTTTGAGTTGTACATAAGTATATATTCTCGTACATATACAAACATGTAGATATGTTCAATGTGTAAAAACTGAATCATAAAGCAACGAAGAAATTTACATTATAAACTTTGTAACGACAGCCTTTCACTATACTGGCGTAAAAAACTAGCAACATGCAGCTATGTATTTTAAATAGCATCAGTGCCTAACAAAATTTAGCAAGGCGCCATCAACATTGTACATGCAACAGCTGTAGGCAACATTGCGCTTGTAACAGCTCAAACGTTGCTGACCGCCCAGCAACGCTGTGTCTAAGGCACGAAGCTAATGTATATGTTGTTATGTTGTATTAGTGTGTGATCTGGCTAAGCAAATTAAAGTTAAAGTGTTAGTGAAGTGCGCGAATTTTCAAACTCAAAGTAAAATCAGACGAGGAAATTATACGGTCCGCGGAGATGAAGCAATTTCCTCGTGGTAACGCACACCTGCATCAAGTTCATCTTGACAACGCCCACCCTCAACAATTTCGAATACGTGGTAAGTAAGCCCCAACCTCATCATACTCATCCCCGCATGCCCACGGCGAGATTGGCCTCCTTATGGCTTATCTCATCAGGCAAGCCAAACAGCAAAATTGCGTGCACGTAAAGGAATAGGCACATAAAGGTATGTGTATGTGCGTCTACGATCATGCAAACATAAAACTATCGGAATACTCATACACTTTATGGTTACTTACAAATCCCCCCTACAGCCATTTTTTTTTTTGAAGCAGAAGATACCATTTGCCGACGGCTAAAACAAAAAATTAATAAATAACCCCTAGATACAGCAGGCAAAACAACAACAATTAACCATTACAACAACAATGTATATATGCCACGGAGACAAACTTGTGCACTGGTGGGAGCACCAACAACGATTGAAAGTAACAACATCAACGAATGGTGGAAGCACTAAAAATCTAACATCACCGCCGGAAACCACAAACACAGCAAACACCACAAATACATTTTTTTTTTAAAGACAGCAACAACCACTGAAATAATTCCTTTATGCTAAGATCATCTCCAAACATAATGAGAATCCCGGGGAGTATGGACACAATTAAGTAATGCTATGTATGTACACCAGTATCTATCGGAACCCCCCTCGAAGGAAACACAGCGACAGCACCAGGACGGAAGGAGAAATTTAAATCTACATTTTTTATTTAATTTTTGTGTTATACCAATTTACTCTTTTTTTTGTATATATAATTGTACTTGGTACTCAGTTCAGCGAACATTCGCATCGAAAAATATAGTTGGTCAGGGGTTTTTTTACAAGGGGGTTTGGTCTATTAGAGCCACTTTGAACCGCGTGCATCTCTATATTCCTACCTTTCTTTGGGCACTTTGAATTTCGGGCATTTTCTTAATCAAAAGAAAAGAAAAATTGCAAATTGTCTTCCCTTCCGATTGTTATTTCGGGTTCCACTTTTCTTTTTTTTCTTATATATATATTATTTTTTTTTCGATTTTTTTTACGTTTCTTTTTTGTTGTTATACAATTCAAAACAGCAAATCCCGAATCAAACACTTGCGGAGGACCAAAAGTTTTTTTGTACTTCTTTTACACGCAGAGGAATAATTACGCGCGTTATTAGTTTTGGGTCATGTAGACCCTGACTCCAATTTTTTTTTATTATTTATTTAATATTTTTGTCCAGCTTGGACTTCACCTTTTCGGATTTTTGTTTTCATAAATACGTACTTAAGGGGCACTGACACACATCGATATGCCCAGACCGCTCGCCGCGTGACTAATTAGTAGCTCAAAGACTAAGATCACAAGGGAGGGATCTGGCTGAGCATTCTTTAGCGATCGCTGTGCGCATGATCGAGCGTAGGAGGAGGAGCGTACATGTGGGAATGAGCGCATATACTGAAAGTACATAACTCCCAACCCATTGCTTAGCGATTATAGTGAGAGGATACCGAACTCAGCAAGCAGTTGGCCGTGGACGTAGAGACAATTGCCGTTTTGACTTCGCCGTCGTTGTGAGTTTTGCTGACAACTACTTGTCGATATTTATTTCAAATTTCGTTTCTTTTATTCTCCCAACATTCGCATTGTAAATTCTTTCAAACATTAAATATTACATGAATTATAATTAATTATCAACACTGAATAAACAATTAAAAATATTTAAAACCATATACATGCATTGGAGCTTTTCTCTTTCAGCACATGTACTCTGCAGTGGCGCCATTGGATTGAGTGACATGGTAAGTGAGTACCTCGGACTTTTCTTACAAGTATATAAGTTAACAGCACACCTTACAATACCTCGAATTGGACAATAACCCCATGGGTTAGTGGCACCAATAATACATCCGGTGAATTCGTTATAACCGCTGACGCCTGCATCAGCATTCCACGAACATTTACATCAATTTAGTAAATGTATCGATCAGCAACAATAGTTACTCAACAACAGTCAGCATATTGGTAAGCAACATTATGGTAAACAACAGTCAGCAAATTGGTGGTCGACATAGGTGTAATGTAGAAATAAGGAACATATTGTAAAAAATCTTAAGTTGAGCTTAAACGAATAAAGTCAGTGAGCGGACAATAGTTCGCTTGGCCTTTTTTTAAAAATAAAGATTTTAATGTAAAACACTAATTGGCGCCCGAGCAGGGACCGGTTAGAGTTCGCGTTCGGTAGTGAGAAAAAAAAAAAATAAATAACGCCTGTCCAAAAAAAAAAAAAAAAACAGCCGAAGTATCAATGCGCGAAAATTTTAAAAAGTTACGATAAAACGCCTGTAAAAAAAACAGCCGAAAATCAACTCACGGAAACTCACCAAAGGTCATCCACGGCGCGCAAGGAAGTGGAATACCAAAGGAACGCGAACGAAAGAGCCGGTCCAGAAGACATCAGCGTTAGATTCCTGTAGGAAAAAAACGCACTCCTCTTCAATGTGTGTTTGGTGGTACCGCGAGTAGCTGAAGCAAAAACGATATTATACCCCAGCACCGGGAGGATCTACGTAAGTTAGTTAAGTAAAGAATTTAAGGAAATATTTAATTAATAGTGAAAGAAAAATTTGTAACATCAAGTTTAAACAAGCATAACATTCGAATTTAAAATTTTTGTGTAAAAACTTATTTAAAAATATAGAATAATTGTGCAACCAAAAGTGTCAGTTAAAATACCTAAAGACACGTTTATTTAATAATAAATGGGGTTTTTTCCCCCTCCTCATCAACTAATAATATTCACAAATATAATATCTGGCTTGTACAGCCAATAATATAATATAATTTGAAGCTGCGATTCACCACCTAACGGGGGACCCTCCAGCTTATAACAACAAAATTCTCTGCGATTCACCAACCAAGGGACCCTCCAGAAGAATTATAAAATAATAAATAAAAAAATAAAAAATAAATATAATAAAAATACAAACAAAAACAAAATATAGAATAGAAATAAAATGTCTAATCCCAATAACCTCGTCCGACCCCCTGTGCTGAACGCACCTACACAACCAAGTGCTTCCAATTCTTTTAACATGGACCAATTGACTAATTTAGTGACAGGACTAGTGAACAACATTATAAGACAAGAAGGACGAAATTTAGTTCAGGCAGCTCTTAACCTCAATGCAAATTTTTCAAATATAACAGACGTTACTATTGACGCAAGTCATTTGAATAACATTACAGAACTTGACAAAATACCGGACGTCGTCAGATGTCTGCGCGAGTTTTCTGGTAATCCAGGAGAGTATAACTCCTGGAAGAAAAGCGTAGATCGCATCCTGCAGATCTACGAACCTCTTAATGGAACACCGAAATACTACGGCATCCTGAACGTTATAAGGAACAAAGTTGTGGGAAATGCCGACAATGCCCTCGAGTCCTACAATACTCCATTAGATTGGAAGGCTATCTCAAGATGCCTTACCCTTCATTACGCTGATAGGCGAGATATAGGTACCCTTGAGTACCAAATGACTTCTTTAGTGCAGGGCAACCTCACTATCCAGGAATTCTACCAGCGTGTTTATTCCAACCTGCCCCTCATTCTAAATAAACTGGGTTGCATGGAAATGAGTTCAGAATCCATGCATTTACTAACACGAACATATCGCGACAAAGCCCTCGACACTTTCATACGAGGACTAAAAGGTGACCTACCAAGACTTCTTGCTATGAGAGAGCCAGTAGACCTTCCTCACGCGCTTCACCTTCGCCTAAAGCTAGAGAACCAAAACTTCCGTTCTCATTACGCGTTGAACAACAATAGTCAAAATAGGAAGCCTCACGACTTCCGACCACCTCTCCCACCAAAAGAATTTGTTAACGAATTCTATCCCCAATTAGCATATATGCCAAGGCCTCAAATGCACCAACAAAACTTTTCAAATCATTATCGCCCTCATGCTCCTATGAACAATTACCATCAGGCTCCCATTAATAATTATCGCAATAACCAAACTTACAGAAAACGTAATCAACCTCCTACTAAACTTCAACTCCCTCGTCCAGAACCAATGGACGTCGATAAGTCCCTACATTCAAGAGCTGTTAACTACGAGTATATGAACAGACCACAGATAAATAACCAAATGAAAAGACCATCAAATTCCTCACAACAAATTCCATTTAAACAACAGCGAAACTTCCACATAGAAGCAGGTGAACAACAAGACTACCAACAAGACTATCAGCAGGACCCACAATACGATACAGATCAATACTACCAACAAGACTGGACTCCAACTCCCCAGGAGTATGAAGCTGCACTAACAGCTGAAGGAAACGGACAATCAGGCCAGACTTATGCTGAAGGAAATTCACTCCCTGAAACCCAAGATCATATCGACATTCATTTTTTAGAATGAACAGTTCTTCGTTGCCATACGTAGAATGCAAAACGAAGAACGGAAAACTCCTTAAAATGCTTATCGATACAGGTTCAAGCAAAAATTATATCCAACCCTGCCATGTCCCAAAAAAAAATACCTAATGACGAACCATTTTTCGCAAACTGTATTGCAGGACAATTGTCAATCTCTTCGGCAAAAATGTTACAAGCTTAAAATTTTTCATACTTCCAACACTAAAATCCTTTGACGGTATTATAGGAAACGACAGTCTAAAAGAACGTCGTGCTACAATTAACATACATAACGATACCCTGACATTAGGTAATGGCATTATAATTAAAATTAAACAGAGACTTTCCCCTACAGTTAATAAAACAGACGTTAGAACTGATCATATGACAGCCACATAAAAACAATATATGTATAAATTACTTAACAAAAAGTACCCCCACCTTTTTACGGAAGCGGACGAAAAACTTACTTACACCACTACGGTAGTAGGAGAAATCAGGACTTCCTTAGATACCCCAGTCTACACAAAATACTACCCATACCCCCTCGCTATGAGAGACTTCGTTACACAAGAAATAGACAATTTGTTCTTCTTTCTTTAAATGGTCATCTAACCGCCTGGGCGATTTTGACCGTCCAACATAACTCGCCAGTCGTTTCTTCGTTGCTCCAACTGGCGCCAATTGGAAACACCGCGGGATCGCAGATCGGTCTCCACTTGGTCCTTCCATCGGAGTGGTGGTCTCCCTCTTCCTCTTCTTCCACCGGCGGGTGCCGATAAGAATACCTTCTGGGCTGGAGCATCTTCGCTCATTCGCACTACGTGGCCTAGCCAGCGAAGCCGCTGTGTTTTAATTCGCTGAACTATGTCGGCGTCTGCGTAAAGTTCATACAGCTCATCATTAAATCTTCTTCGGTACTCGCCGTCGCCAACGCGTAGAGGTCCACAAATCTTTCGAAGAACCTTTCTCTCGAATACTCCCAGAGCCGCCTCATCAGATGTTGTTAGTGTCCACGCTTCTGCACCATATAGCAGGACGGGTGCGATGAGTGACTTGTAGAGTGTTATTTTCGTTCGTCGAGAGAGGACTTTACTTTTCAATTGCCTACTCAGTCCGGAGTAGCATTTGTTTGCAAGAGTGATTCTTCGTCGGATTTCTAGGCTAACATTATTGTTGGTATTAATGCTGCCAACAGTGGCTTGGTTGCCAAGGCGCGAATGCGCTGACTCTTTGCATGATGACAGAAGGTACTTCGTTTTGCCCTCGTTCACCACCAATTCCATTTTCTCCGCTTCTTTTTCTAATTTAAAGTAAGCAGAAGTTACGGCGCGGTTGTTAAGGCCAATGATATCAATATCGTCAGCATATGCCAACAGTTGCACGCTTTTATAAAATATTGTTCCAGCGCGGTTAAGTTCTGCAGCTTGTATTATTTTCTCCAGTATTAAATTAAAGAAATCACACGATAGGGGGTCACCCTGTCTGAAACCTCGTTTAGTTTCGAACGGCTCGGAGAGGTACTTCCCAATTCTGACCGAGCTGGCGGTGTTGCTCAAGGTCATTTTGCATAGCCGTATAAGTTTTGCGGGGAAACCAAATTCAGACATAGCGGCATATAGGCAGCTCCTTTTCGTGCTATCGAAAGCGGCTTTAAAATCAACAAAGAGATGATGCGTGTCGATTCTTTTTTCACGGGTTTTTTCCAAGATTTGGCGTATTGTAAAAATCTGGTCGATGGTAGATTTACCAGGTCTGAAGCCACACTGATAAGGTCCAATCAATCTGTTCACAGCAGGCTTCAGTCTTTCGCACAATACGCTTGATAGGACCTTATATGCGATATTCAAAAGGCTGATTCCGCGATAGTTGGCGCAGTTTGCAGGATCGCCCTTCTTGTGGATTGGGCAGAGAACACTTAGATTAAAATCTTCAGGCATGCATTCATCCGACCAAATTCTGCATAGAAGCTGATGCATGCGCCTTACCAGCTCCTCGCCTCCGTGTTTGAATAGCTCAGCAGGCAAACCGTCAGCGCCAGCTGCTTTATTGTTTTTCAATCGGGATATTGCTATTCGCACCTCATTATAGTCGGGTTGTGGAACGTCAATTCGATCATCTTCGATTGTGGGATCGGGTTCGGCATCTTCTCTGGTTTCTTGCTCAGTTTCTCCATTTAAAAGGGCAGAGAAGTGATCCCTCCATATTCTGAGTGCGCTCTGCACATCGGTCACCAGGTCACCGTTCTCATTCTTACAGGAGTTTGCCCCGGGTTTGAAACCTTCTGTCATTCGCCGAATTTTTTGATAGAATTTTCGGGCATTATTCCCGTTGGCCAGCATCTCAAGCTCCTTTATTTCACGCTTTTCTGCCTCTCTTTTTTTCGCCCGGAAAAGCCGCCTCCCTTCCCTCTTCAACTCGCGGTAGTGTTCACACACACTCCTCGTTGCATTCGATCTCAGCGTTGCCTTGTAGGCTTCGTCCTTTCTTTTCGTTGCAGCGCGGCACTCTTCATCATCATACCAGTTGTTTCTTGGCGTTTGCCGTAATCCAATTACTTCTTCGGCTGCGGTACGGAGTGCTCCTGAGATATGATCCCACTGCTCATGCATTCCACTAGGTTGAATTGTGCTCTCGGAGAGCAGGTGTGAGAGGCGATCTGCGAAATAATTGGCGGTGTGTTGCGATTGCAGCTTTTCGACGTCCAGCTTTCCCTGCGTTTTTTGTTGCACCTGTTTTGTCGTACAGAGGCGGGTACGAATCTTGGCTGCTACTAGGTAGTGATCAGAGTCGATGTTAGGTCCTCGTATTGTGCGAACATCTAAAACGCTGGAAGCATGCCGTCCGTCTATCACAACGTGGTCGATCTGGTTGCGTGTTTTTCGATCGGGGGACAGCCATGTAGGCTGATGGATCTTCTTGTGCATAAACCTAGTGCTGGATATGACCATGTTTCGGGCACCGGCGAAGTCGATCAGCATGAATCCATTTGGCGAAGTCTGATCGTGGAGACTGAACTTCCCGACAGTGGGGCCAAATACACCCTCCTTACCCACCCTGGCGTTAAAGTCGCCAAGCACGACTTTGATATCATGACGGGGGCAGCGCTCGTATGCTTCTTCCAGGCGCTCGTAGAATGCATCCTTTTCCACATCGTCCTTCTCTTCCGTCGGTGCATGAGCGCAGATAAACGATATGGTGAAAAATCGTACTTTTATGCGGATTGCAGCGAGACGCTCGTTCACGGGTGTGAACGACAGTACTCGGTGACGGAGTCTCTCTCCCACCACAAATCCCACGCCGAATCTGCGCTTCTCTTCATGCCCACTCCAGTAGATGTTGCAAGGTGTTTTGATCGTGTTTCCTCGCCCCGTCCATCGCATCTCTTGTATGGCGGTGATGTCAACCGGGCAGCGGCACCTTCCCCATTAAGGGACCGGACATTCCAGGTACATGCCCTTATCTCATAATCCTTATTTCGTTTGCGGGTGTTGTCATCTAAAAAAGGGGTTCTCATATCCGAGGCTTTGTTGTTGAATTTCATTGGAACGTTGTTTTATGTGGTGGGTCCCAAACCCAACGCACAACCCGTTTCACGGGAGGTTGAATTCTATTACACGTTTGTATAGCGAGCCGCTTGATCCAAGACAGACGCCCGCTTGCAGCCGCACCACCTGGTGATCAGACGCTGCTGTTTGAACCCCCCAGCAAGCCCTTAAACCGATTATGTCGGAGTGGCCTTACCAGGTTGTCGCCTTCTCACGTTTAGCTCACCACCAAACGGGTGTTCGGTGGTTACCCAGAGGATACTTGGGCGCAAAGCCCGGAAGTAGTGAGCTGCTTGAACCCCATGCAAAAGAATCGCTCTGGCCATTCCCAGGTGTATGGCGATCAGAAACTTTCCCCACTTGCGTGGACTTCTGCACACGGCCCCACCCTCCGACAATTTGTTAAAGAACGGAATTAGCAGGCCATCCCGTTCACCCTATAATAATAATAATATTTATTTAGTCTTGAAATTATTACATCTCTTACAGACTAGTTACAGGTTCAGATAGATTACCAACTAATTTAACAGGTCATTTAGTAGCAATTTAAATCTTTTTTCACAGTAGGAGAAGTCCAAAACTGAAGAATTTGGGAGCAAGTTAAACTCTTTAAGAGCTCTAACAACAGGAGCATTGGCCGCATAATTGGTTCTCGCAAGCCCAACATAAAATGTGGCATGATTCCTTGAACAAATATTAGGAATAAGAAAGAATATGCGTTCAAGTAAAAAGGGGCAGTCAACCACCCCAGATATTAAATTAAAAATGAATGTAAGAGATAGGAAGGTTCTCCTACAATTTAATGTCTTGAGATCAATAAGCATACATCTAGATCCATAAGCCGGAACAGGAAGTTCAAAATGAAGGGGGCGCAGAGCGTACTTTAAAAAGACTTTCTGCACTCTCTCCAAACGACTTATATGACAGGAATAATACGGACGCCAAATAACAACAGCATATTCAAGCCTCGAGCGCACCAGTGAGGTAAAAAGTATTTTTAAAGTATACGGATCCGAGAAATCAGAGCTGAAACGTCTGACAAAAGCCAGCATAGAAAAAGACTTAGCTAAAATATAATTAAGATGGCTTTGAAATGAGAACTTCGAGTCAAAGACCACCCCAAGATCAGTGATTTTGGAAACAAAGCTTAGTTGTGAGCCTGCAATAAAATATGAAGTAGGGATAGGAGAACGGGATTTGGAATAGGAGACATGGGAGCATTTTTTAATATTTAAGGGAAGCATATTTTTCTGGCACCAAGCTACAACATTGTCAAGATCACTCTGAAGTTTCAACGAGTCAGCGGAACACGTAATATTACTAAAAATCTTCATGTCATCAGCATACAAAAGAAATTTAGAAAACTTAAAGCAACTAGTGATATCATTGATGAAAATCACAAAAAGAATAGGACCTAAAATGCTTCCCTGAGGAACGCCTGAAGAAGCAATGAAAGAGTACGACGACACCCCATCAACTACAACTGAACAATATCGATTTGAGAGATACGATTTGATCCAGCTTAAAAAACTTGAGTGGAAGCCAAAACTCTGTAACTTCGATAACAAGATACGATGATTAACTTTATCAAACGCTTTCGAAAAATCAGTATACACGGTATCAACTTGGGCCCGGTTACTAAAAGCTTCAATGCAGTATTCGGAGAAAACTGCTAAATTAGAGGTAGTTGATCTCCCCGACATGAAACCATGCTGATCTACCGAGATGAGACGACTAATGGAAAAGAAAATTTTATTTTTTATTATACATTCAAAAAGTTTTGATACAGTTGAAATTTTGGAAATAGGACGATAATTGGTGATATCATTTTTATTGCCAGATTTAAAAATTGGCGTAACAAAGGAGATTTTCCACGCATCAATGAAAACGCCTTGCACAAGAGATTTATTAAAAAGCAGCCATATTGGGTAGGGGAGAGCTGAACAATTCTTGAAAAGGTGAGCCGACAAACCATCAACATCAGTCTGCGACGACAATTTGATTTGACGAATACCCAGTTCAACATCGTCTAAAGAGATTTCAAGAGCCCCAAAGTTTAGCGCGGAAACACTAGCACCAAACCCACTGTTAGAATCACTAATACTCAAATTAGAGTCAGCCACAAAATTCGAGCTGAAAAAATCCGCAAAAAGATTTGCAGCTACTAATGCTGAATCAGCTTGTGTATCCTTGTAAAATACAGCAGAGGGAAGTGTGGGTTGTACCGAAGAAATTAGATGCATCATGCCAAAAAAATAGAGATTGGTAATAGATTACAGGAAACTGAATACATTAACAATAGCCGATAAATACCCAATCCCAGAAATTAATGAGGTTATCTCACAACTGGGGAATAACAAATACTTTTCCGTCCTTGACCTGAAGAGTGGCTTCCATCAGATTCCATTAAAGGAATCCGACATTGAGAAGACAGCCTTTTCAATTAACAACGGGAAATACGAGTTTACCAGACTTCCATTCGGTCTAAAGAATGCACCCGCTATATTTCAGCGAGCTTTAGACGACATTTTGAAGGAACATATAGGTAAAATATGTTATGTCTATATAGACGACATAATAGTGTTTGGCAAAGACGAACAGAGCCACCTCCAAAACGTCGAAACAATTTTTTACACACTAGAGAAGGCGAATATGAAAGTCCAATTGGACAAGTGTGAATTTTTTTGTAAAGAAGTCGAATTTTTAAGATTCATCATATCCCCGCTAGGTATAAAAACCAATCCCTCCAAAGTAAGTGCAATTCAAAATTTTCCATGTCCAAAAACATTGAAAGATCTTAGATATTTCCTTGGACTATCGGGCTATTACCGACGCTTTATCAGAGATTATGCCAAGTTAGCAAAACCTCCGACCTCGCTTTTGAGAGGGGAAGATGGACGAGTGTCCAAAAATGCCTCCAGCAAAAAGCTAGTTACGTTCGATAGTGACACCCTAACTGCCCTCAAGAATATAAAGACAGCGTTAGTAGTTTTATCTTACCCCAATTTCAAAGAAGAATTTCACCCTACGACAGATGCATCAAACTACGCTCTAGCTGCTGTCCTCGAGCAATCAGGAAAACCCATTACCTTCATATCCCGCTCACTCAATAAGACAGAAGAAAGTTATGCCGCGAACGAAAAAGAAATGTTGGCAATAATTTGGGCCCTTACTTCACTGAGGAACTACTTATATGGATCCGCTAAAGTTGTAATTTTCACAGATCACCAACCACTCACCTTTGCATTGAGTAATAAAAACCACAATGGAAAAATGAAGAGATGGAAGTGCATCCTCGAAGAATATAACTACGAGATGAAGTATAAACCCGGAAAAACCAATGTCGTAGCAGACGCACTTTCGAGGCCCCCACAAACTGATATTAATACTCTTACAGTTACAGACCATAGCGACGAAAGCTCCTCACACCTCCTTATTCCGGCCACAGAAGCCCCCATAAACGCTTTTAAAAACAAACTCTTCCTAATGATTGGCAACGAAGATAGCTACTCATTCCAGCTACCATTCCCAAGTTTCCACAGGCATACTGTTACAAAACCGAATTATTCTGACCAGGACATCATAGACATATTTAAACGCTACATCGACCCTGCACTCGTCAACGGACTGTACACCACAGAAAGACTGATGGGTAAAATCCAAGAAATATTCCCACTCCATTTGAGCAACATAAAAATTCGCTACACACAAACTCTCCTTCAAGATAATGCATCAGAAACCGAACAAGAACAAATAATCACACAGGCGCATCAGCGAGCTCATAGGAATGGACGCGAAAACAAAACTCAAATTCTACAAAAATTCTATTTCCCAAGCATGCACGCAAAAATCGAAAAAATTGTTATACAGTGCTCAACTTGTCGTGCACATAAGTACGATAGGCACCCAACCAAACCACAAATTCAACCGACCCCCATTCCACAGTCCCCAGGTGAAATCGTTCATGTCGACATACGAGTATATTCCACCGAAAAAAAGTTAATTCTTACCGCCATCGATAAATTCTCTAAGTATGCCCAGGTGAAAATTATACCTTCCAGGGCAATAGAACATATCAAAGACCCAATCAGAGAACTAATGATTGCCTTCGGAATACCCAAACTTGTTATGATAGATAACGAAAAATCCCTTAACTCCGCCACCATATCATCCCTACTCAAAGACCAAATGTTGATTGATATTTATACCATACCACCCTATAGTAGCACCAGCAATGGGCAAATAGAAAGATTCCATAGTACACTTTCCGAAATAATGAGATGTTTAAAAGCAACTTCCGTAGGAATAACGTTTGAAGAATTACTATTCAAATCAGTGCAAGAATACAATTCCTCAATACACTCAACAACGAAAAAAAAACCAATAGACACATTTTTCGGTAATAGAATCCATAGCGACCCTCAACAGTTAGAAAAACAAAGACAAGAAAACATAGCACTACTTAAGAAAAAACACGAACTTGACCTCTCGTACCACAACAAAAATAAACCTCAAAATAAGGACTTCTCACCAGGAGAAATTATTTACGTTAAAATCAATAAATGACTAGGTTCCAAATTGACTCCAAAGTATAAAAAGGAGAAAGTTTCGGAAAACCTTAGGACCACAGTTAAGACAGTATCAGGACGAATAGTTCACAAATCCCTAATAAAAACTTAATTATTTTTCAGACAAAATGGACCACTATAAACTCTTCATTCTCCTTATTACGATTTCTACTTCTTCATCGGACATACAAATTCTTGATTATAGTAAATCTCAATTAGTAACAATAGACAACGGACAAGCGAAAATACAGGACGGAACATTCAGACTTATTCACCTAATTGACTTAGCAAAATACGAACAATTCCTAACGGAAACCTACGACGAAATAACTGGCCAAATTCCTAAAGGCAACCTCCTATATCCCGTCCTAAAACATGAAACAATCCAAACCTTCGAAATCCTTAATACCCTAAAACCCATTAATAACATTAAAAGGAAAAGATCAATTGATATGTTAGGAATGGCATGGAAATTCATAGCCGGATCTCCTGATCACGAAGACTTAAATATAATAACTAATAATTTGAATAATTTAAATGAAAACAATAACAACCAAGAATCACGCGCAACTCATTAACGACCTGGAAGATTTAAACCTTCCCCCCTGTCTAAAACGTTGGACCGCCAACTACCTGAGTGGTCGGCAGTCATCGGTGGAATTTAGAGGCGAAAGATCAAAACCACGTATAATTAAGCAATGGGTGCCACAGGGTGGTGTCCTATCCCCGCTTCTGTTTAATTATTACATATCGAGGCTCCCTTCCCTACCAGAAGGCGTCTCGATCGTCTCCTACGCCGATGACTGCACGATCCTGGCGACTGGACCCTCCGTCGATGAGCTCTGCTCGAGAATTAATTCTTACCTGCCAACCCTTTCCCTGGAACGGCATTAAGCTTCCGACTGTCACACACCCCAAAATCTTAGGGGTCACGTTTGATAACATGTTCAAATACGGTGCTCATGTAGCCGCGATTGCCACCAAAGTACAAAGCCGTAACAAAATCCTCAAGTCACTAGCTGGCAGTACTTGGGGTAAAGACAAAGAAACGTTACTGGCAACGTACAAGGCAATCGGCCAGCCGGTTCTGAGCTACGCGACGCCAATATGGTCGCCGGGGTTAGCAGACACACATTGGAGGAGGTTGCAGGCCTGCCAAAACACCGCACTCAGAACTGCCACGGGGTGCCTCCTTATGTCTCCTGAACACCATCTTCATAATGAGGCAAAAATGCTCGATGTCAAAGAGCATTGCGAGATGTTGACCAGACAATTCCTGTTCAACTGCTATAAACCGCAGCACCCGAACGGGAACCTGCTCAACGAAAATCCGCCTCCCAGGAGAATAAGGAGTCACGTCCGTAAGCACTATGACGAGATCCGGCACCACATCTTCTCGCCGTTTAATCCAAAGGTGCACCGGCGGGCCCTCAACCTCATCCACACGGAGTCGGTAAACTCCTTTGTCGGGTCACGCCCAGTGAATGCAGTCCTACAGGCACAAGCTCCACCTGTTGCCGACGAGGAACGCGAACTGCCCAGGGAGACAAGAGTCACGCTGGCCCAACTTCGTTCTGGATACTGTAACAGACTAAACTCTTACCTATCCAGACTGAACCCTGACATGCCAAATGTCTGCCCGGCATGCGGCGTGTCTCCCCACGATACTAACCATCTATTCATCTGCTCAACTGAGCCCACTCTTCTAACACCAATTTCACTCTGGTCCACCCCTGTTGAAGCCGCGAGGTTTCTTGGACTTCCGTTAGAAGAGCCTGATGACAATGTTGGATGGGGGGTGACATCCTAGGCAGGTTAAGTAGTCGCTACAACAACAACAACATGATAGTATTGTAATAATAACTATAGTAAATTTGCAAAACAAAATTAGATTAATAAAAGAAGAACTAAGGAAAGATGATATTTTTCGCACCATCGATAGAGTTTGTCAATGTCGTTTTGCAGTCTTGAGGCATCTTCTGGCCCCTTAATTGATGAGAATAGCTTTAAGTCATCAGCGTAAAGCAAGCAGTTGGCAAACGAGAAGCAACTACTAATGTCATTGATAAACAAAATAAAAAATAACGGTCCTAATAGACTACCTTGGGGTACACCGGAAGTTGCAACAAAGGGCCTGGAGGATACACCATCAATATTAACTACACATTGCCTATTAAATAAATAAGAGGCAATCCAACGCAGAAATGAGGAATGAAAGCCCAGAAAAGCCAGCTTTTCAATTAAAACTCTGTGTGAAACTCTGTCAAAAGCTTTATAGAAATCTGTGTAGATGCAATCCACTTGAATATGTGCAGAAAATGACTCAACACAGTATTCACTAAAGACCGCCAGGTTAGAAACTGTTGATCTGCCGGCAACAAATCCATGTTGATAGGGAGAAATTAATGATTTAACAGCAAAACTTAGCTTTGCATTGACAGCATGCTCAAAAATCTTGGATATAGTAGACAGTTTGGATATAGGCCTGTAGTTGCGGGCATCATTCTTGTTTCCACTTTTAAAGACAGGGGTAATAGAAGTGATCTTCCAATCACTAATGAACGTCCCTGAAGACAAGGATTTATTGAAGATCAATCTTAATGGAATTATTAGAGCCGGACAGCCCTTTAGCACTACTGGACACAAACCATCAACATCAGACCGATAGGAAGATTTCAACTTGAGGATGGCATTACTAATATCTTCTGAAGAGAGACATAGCGATCCAAAGTTGACAGCACAGTCCTGACTCCTAGGAAATTCAAATGTTTGATTACTATTGTCTTCAGCGTCGAAATTCGACTTGAAGAACTCCGCAAATAAATTGGCTGTTTCAGTTGGAGAATTCGCAGAATTTTCGTCAAGAAAAACACCAGTTGGTACACTGGCACAGCATTTTTTTGACTTAATATAATTCCAGAATGATTTCGGGTTCGATTTAATGTTTGACTCAATGTTACGAATGTAATTGGAATATAGATACTTATCCAAATTATTGAAACTTCTAAGATAAAACTTGTATTTAATAAAGAACAAATGATTCTTTGTGTTTTTGAATTTTTTGAAGTATTTGTTTCTCAGATTCTTCAGTTTCTTTAGGTCCCTTGAGTACCATGGTAATTTGTAGGGCCTTTTTCTTCGAACCGGAATCCAATCCAAGCAGTGATTGTACAAAATAGTTTTAAAAGTGCATAAACTACTAGCGGTATCAAGCCCATCAAATAGCTCCTCCCAGTTACATCAAATTAGTAAATGTATCGATCAGCAACAATAGTTAGTCAACAACAGTCAGCATATTGATAAGCAACATTATGGTAAACAACAGTCAGCAAATTGGTGGTCGACATAGGTGTAATGTAGAAATAAGAAACATATTGTAAAAAATCTTAAGTTGAGCTTAAACGAATAAAGTCAGTGAGCGGACAATAGTTCGCTTGGCCTTTTTTTAAAAATAAAGATTTTAATGTAAAACACCAATTTATATGCCCACATGTATGCACATATATTAGTAGCCCAATCCTACTCTGCTTACAAAAAATAGGATAGGAACTGGCAAAGAAAAAAAAAATAACTTCTGAATATTTGTGCATATATAATTACACACAATCAAACGCACAAACATAATTGCTTTTTCTTTCGGTGTTTCTATTTTTTTCTATTCAAATATACAACTATTTTTGCTTTCGATCAACTGACTTCATTTCTGGGTCAGTGTGCCAACCATACAAACGGCTGATCGTAAGATCCCTTTAAAGTTAAAAAAGAAGGGTTTTTTTGTTCTCCCCGATGATTGGATTAGGTTTTTTTTATTGGAGCCACCCCCAAATTATCCGGCTCTTTCGTTTTTCCTAGGCTTAAATTTTGTATACAAATATATAGTACATAAAATATGTACTAAATTCCAGGATTTTTTTTAATTTGTTATACATTACACTAGGGATATAAGAGAACGCTTTTTTTTTGTGAATAAAATTAGTGAAATGTATGGATTAACAAGTAAGGAAGTCTAAGTTCGGGTGGAACAGAACATTATATACCTAGTAGTGATATATTATACCATCCCAATTTACGCAGGTCTATTTTAATACTTTCAGTTCGTATTTGCGTTCAAATAGACAGACGGACAGACAGATAGACGTATCGAGAGACGGACATGGCTACATCGACTCAGCTCATCCTCCTGATCATTTCAGTATACGTACAAACATTTCATGTTCATGAGAATTATGAATATCAAAAAAGATATAAAACTTCGCTTTTGCAGTGGAGTATTTGTTGGGTCATTGGTTGGGACACCCTGCCTAACTAACAGCTGTAGTGGTTCAATAACCTGTTCAAATTCATTTACTTTAAATTTGTATCATTTACTTGGATTCAATAACTTACCTATCTGTCGCATTCCAATGTCTAGTTTAAGAGAATGTACAATCATACAAACATATATGTACTTATGTATTTCTAACTAACTTTTTATACGTATACACACACGCTTGTATGCTTACATATCTACATGCGCCAGAACAATAGCGAGAATTTTGTCACCCGTTTTTGCATCTTCTTTCGCTGATGCATGGCTATGTATAAACAAGCACACAAACGTGTATATTTGTATGCCCTATTTGAATAAGTTATACCTCTTTGGAATTATTGAAATTATTAAATAGTTAGTCTACTGTTGACCACCAAGACGCGGTGTTTTATTTGCGCGACATTTATTCCTTTTTAGTTGTTAATTGCACAGCCCGTTTTTTCTAGTTTTTTTGTTTTATATAAATCGCGGTCAGAAAAACTATTCTGACTCTACAGTATTAACTACTTGCCCGGATATTTTACTTTTCGTCTTGAACGTTTTGATATACATTAATAAATATATATTTAGATTCGTTTATGCCGAATGAAGTAATAGACCTTGTGTGAGTAACAAAAATAGATATAAACAAGTAGTGATCTATTATGTCATCCCAATTAACGCAGGTCTATTTTAATACTTTCACTTCGTATTTGCGTTCAAATAGACAGACGGACAAACAGAGAGACGTATCGAGAGACGGACATGGCTACATCGACTCAGCTCATCCTCCTGATCATTTCAGTATACTTTTTGATGGGACTATCTCTTTTTCTTCTCATACGTACAAACATTTCATGTTCATGAAAGGTATGAAATCAAAAAAGATATACAACTTCGCTTTTGCAGTGGGGTATTAACTACTTGCCAGGATATTTTACTTATCATCCTGAACGTTCTGATATACATTATTAAATATATATCTCGATTCGTTTATGCCGAATGAAGTAATTTACCTTGTGTGAGTAACAAAAATAGATATAAAAAAGGGTGTCTTTCATAGACGCCAAAGAACTCAACCGATCTTTATGAAATTTTCAAAATATATACTTGGGTTCACTGGGTACAGCATAGACAGTATATAGTTTTGGAAAAGTAGGCGGAGCCACGCCCCCATAACTCCGAACTTTTTTGGTCTAAGTTAATGAAATTTGGATATATATGTGACTTAGTCAATATCTACATATTTTTCAAAAGTGGGCGGGGCCACGCCCACATATTTTGTGTTTTGTTTTGCTCTTGAAATTTCACGATATGTTCAGGAGTTCGCTGGGCACGACACAGTCTGCATATAGCTTTTGGAAAAGCCCCCAGGTTATATAAAGCTGCAGTTCGGTATAGTTAGGAGTTTATTTGGTTCAAGTTAATGACATTTTATATACAGATGTGTTCTATGTATCAAAACGTCAAAACAACGTCTACCGGGTTTGCTAGTATGTTATGAAATGGAGAAAGCAAACAACGAATTTCAGAATTCTTTTGTAAAACTGAGAGACTAGTTTGCGTTCAAATAGACAGACGGACAGACAGACAGACGGACGGAGAGACGGGCATGGCTAAATCGACTCCGCTCATCGTACTGATCATTTTAGTAAACTTTTCTCTTCTTGTTCTCATACTTACATACATTTAATGTTTATGAAAGGTATGAAAATCAAAAAAGATATATAACTTCGCTATTGCAGTGGGCTATTAACTACGTGCCCGAATATTTTGCTTGTGCGTTTCCCGATTTGGCTAATTTTTGGCAGGAGTATAATACATACCACTAAGAAGCAGGTGACCAATTTTCATTTTATTTATTTATTTATTTATTTCTTACAGCTAAATTTTAGCCTAGTTTATACCTATTTACAATATACAAGGTGGCGCAAAAGTAAGCTTCCGATGTTCAGCATATCGGTTGTGGCACGTGCAGTGTGTGCTGTTGCACCGTCTTGTTGGAACCACATGTTTTCCAATCCCAATTCATCAAGTTGCGGCAAAAAGAACTCGTTGATCATTGCTCTGTAGCGCTCACCATTCGCAGTAACCGTTTGGCCCCGACCGATTATTGGTCAAATAAATAGTCAGCAATATTCCGCGTTCTGGAGCAGTGTAGCGTAACATTGTTTATTAACGTGTATTTCGCATGTGTTTACTAAACAAATGTCAAAACAGAACTGACTATAGGGGCCAATCGCAAAATTTATAGCATTTTCTGATAGGAGGATTGCTTTTGCGCCACCCCGTATAATTATTTAGACTAGACTATAAATTCTAACCTAGTTTAAATCTATGGACTGCGGTATAGTGCTGTGGCTGACCTCCAAATCATTTGGAACAATGATGGTAATATTTGTCTGCGGAATACAGGCCGTTTACGCTTCTAAAGCGCGAAGGCAACATCTGGACGGCGGTGCACTGATTCAATGGAGTGACGCGTCTCAATATGAGCTCCGACAACTTTTCGTAAGCGTGTGCAATAGGATATGCTGGCGCTGCATTGCAGAAACTTGGCACGCATGCCTTGTTATTTATGTTTTGGACGCCTGCCCATCTAGCACTAAATTGGCAGTGTTTTGCAATACTTATACTATTCTCTTTTAAATTTATTTCCATTACATGATTTAACATTATTTGGAAGCTCATTATAAAGTTTTAGTCCTTTATAATACAAATTACATTTGTCTGCTTCAGTTCTATATGCAGGTAGATTGAAATCATTTTTGCTTCGGGTATTTACAGAATGCCTATCTTTTACATATTTGATGCTACTATTCAAATAGTCAGGTAAGTTACTTTCTATGATGTTTTTTATGAATTTCATAGTATAATAAAAAAGTTGCTGATTAACACTTAACCAATTAAGGGCAGAGAGCATGTCCCTGATGGGTGTGTCATAGCGGTTTTTGAGAATAAATCTCATCGCTCGGTTCTGTTGCTTTTGCAGCTTGTAAATCTGACTATCTCGCATTATGAAAAATATTGTAGGACAATAGATGAAATGAGGTTCGATTATGGACTTGTAAACCAAAACCTCAGTCCGAAGTAGCATTTGTTTGCAAGAGTAATTCTTCGTCTGCCCGAAAATTCTATCAAAAAATTCGGCGAATGACAGAAGGTTTTAAACCCGGGGCAAATTCCTGTAAGAATGAGAACGGCGACCTGGTGGCCGATATTCAGAGAGCACTCAGAATATGGAGGGATCACTTCTCTGCCCTTTTAAATGGAGAAACTGAGTAAGAAACCAGAGAAGATGCCGAACCCGAGCCCACAATCGAAGATGATGGAATTGATGTTCCACAACCCGGCTATAATGAGGTGCGAATAGCAATATCCCGATTGAAAAACAATAAAGCAGCTGGCGCTAATGGTTTGCCTGCTGAGCTATTCAAACATGGAGGCGAGGAGCTGGTAAGGCGCATGCATCAGCTTCTACGCAGAATATGGTCGGATGAATGCATGCCTGAAGATTGGAATCTAAGTGTTCTCTGCCCAATCCACAAGAAGGGCGATCCTGAAAACTGCGCCAACTATCGCGGAATCAGCCTTTTGAATATCGCATACAAGGTCCTATCAAGCGTATTGTGCGAAAGACTGAAGCCGGATGTGAACAGACTGATTGGACCTTATCAGTGTGGCTTCAGACCTGGTAAATCTACCATTATTACCGTTCGCCAGCATCTCAAGCTCCTTTATTTCACGCTTTTCTGCCTCTCTTTTTTCGCCCGAAAAAGCCGCCTCGCTTCGCTTTTCAACTCGCGGTAGTGTTCCCACACACACTCCTCGTTGCATTCGATCTCAGCGTTGCCTTGTAGGCTTCGTCCTTTCTTTTCGTTGCAGCGCGGCACTCTTCATCATCATACCAGTTGTTTCTTCGCGTTCGCCGGAATCCAATTACTTCTTCGGCTGCGGTACGGAGTGCTCCTGAGATACGATCCCATTACTCATGCATTCCACTAGGTTGAATTGTGCTCTCGGAGAGGAGGTGTGAGGGGCGATCTGCGAAATAATTGGCGGTCTGTTGCGATTGCAGCTTTTCGACGTCCAGCTTTCCCTGCGTTGTTTGTTGCCTCTTTTTTTTCGTACAGAGGCGGGTACGAATCTTGGCTGCTACTAGGTAGTGATCAGAGTCGATGTTAGGTCCTCGTATTGTGCGAACATCTAAAACGCAGAAAGTATGCCGTCCGTCTATCACAACGTGGTCGATCTGGTTGAGCGTTTTTTCCAAGGGGGACAGCCATGTAGCCTGATGGATCTTCTTGTGCATAAACCTAGTGCTGGATATGACCATGTTTCGGGCACCGGCGAAGTCGATCAGCCTGAATCCATTTGGCGAAGTCTGATCGCGGAGACTGAACTTCCCGACAGTGCGGCCAAATACACCCTCCTTACCCACCCTGACGTTAAAGTCGCCAAGCACGACTTTGATGTCATGACGGAGGCAGCGCTCGTATGCTTCTTCCAGGCGCTCGTAGAACGCATCCTTTTCCACGTCGTCCTTCTCTTCCGTCGGTGCATGAGCGCAAATAAACGATATGGTGAAAAATCGTACTTTTATGCGGATTGCGGATTGCTTGTCTTCATGGCCACTCCAGTAGATGTTGCAAGGTGCTTTGATCGTGTTTCCTCGCCCCGTCCATTGCATCTCTTGTATGGCGGTGATATCAGCTTTTGCTTTTCTCAGACATTTCAGGTACATGCCCTTATCTCGTAATCCTTATTTCGTTTGCGGGTGTTGTTAGCTAAAAAAGTTGTTCTCATATCCGAGACTTTGTTGTTGAATTTCATTGGAACGTTGTTTTATGTGGTGGGTCCCATACCCAACGCACAACCCGTTTCACGGGAGGTTGAATTCAATTACACGTTTGTATAGCGAGCCGCTTCATCCAAGACAGACGCCCGCTTGCACCCGCACCACATGGTGATCAGTCGCTGCTGTTTGAATCCCCCAGCAAGCCCTTAAACCGATTATGTCGGAGTGGCCTTACCAGGTTGTAGCCTTCTCACGTTTAGCTCACCACCAAACGGGTGTTCGGTGGTTACCCAGAGAATACTTGGGCGCAAAGCCCGGAAGTAGTGAGCTGCTTGAACCGCATGCAAAAGAATCGAATCGCTTTGGCCATTCCCAGGTGAATGGCGATCAGAAACTTTTCCCACTTGCGTGGACTTCTGCACACGGGCCCATCCTCCTCCACACTTTTTAGGAGAGTACAAAGGCCGACCACGGACATTAATATAAATATAAACGAACTCATCGCCTTCACCTTAGCCTTAGCAACATACACAACAAAGCATCCAATTCCAAATTGTATTCTTTCAACTTTTTTATCCTTTTTAGATTGAAATAAATTTTAAATTTTTAGTTCCATTTATGTTTTTGTTGCAAGCATTTGATTCAGGCAAATAGTTCTGCTATTATCATCATATTCTTTCATTCCCTTTGTTTTTCTTGATATCCAGAAGATAGAACGTTTTCTCTTGAATTATTTTATATACTAATACACATATTATTTTTCTTTGTTTTTTTCGGTTGCGTTTATAATTAGTTAGACTATACTTTTTTTGGTGTTAGGTTAAATAAGTTTTTTTTTTAGAAATTAGTTGTTAGGACTTTGAAATGTACAACAAACGCACAAATATATAATACACACATATATACGTCTAAAGGCACTTGAAGTACATTTTTTTTTACATATGCATATAGATTTACAAACCAAACTTAAATTGAATTTTTTATTCACACTTATACCAAGTTGTGGATTCGATTTTTTTATAGTTTAAGTTAACCTGTTTTTTTTTCCTTTGGGTTTCACCTTTTTCGTTTCGTTGTTTTACTACATTCATTTATATATAAATATATACGAAGTAAGGTTTTAGTTAGTTTATTATATATCTGAATTTTTAATCAAGTTTCAGTAATTTTTAATATACATATATACGTTCGTACTTGAATTTGCTGCATTTTACATTTGAGTTTTATATTATTGCCCTGCAGTCAACTGCCAAACTGGTTAGTCAACATTCTAGTTCAGTAACTAGAATTTCGTAGGCTTATTCATACCAGTTTGAAAGACTGCAACGTTTCCTCTATCATAAGCAGCAACAACTCTCTAAAATTGTCGATACATGCATACACGAGCGAAAAAGAAAACAATTCAGTATTCGGGCCGCAATCAATCAGTTAACAAAGCCATCCTACATTTTAATGTTTTCTTCAACTAATATTCTGAGTTTTTAAATAACTATTTATTTAATTTAATTAAATATAAAACTTTCTTCTAAATAATGATTCTGATAGTAAAATCATAATCCTTCCTTCGTGGTTTAAATAGTACATTTGGGTTGCAGATCATGTAGGTCTTGCATGTCAACAAAATCACCCTTATTTTTACCACTTCTGTAATGTAATAACGGGGCAGCAGTGAAGCGACAACGAAAAGGAAATGTTCAAATGAAATCACGATGAAAAGTGAAAACGAAACGATCATTTGTCAAATCAATTGTGTAAGTAAATAATATAAAAATTCAAGTAACCTTTTTCTATTAAAAAAGTTTTCAAAAAAATCACAAAAGAAATATTGAATTGTTATTTTTCAGGGTTGATTTATTGTGATTGTGAAATGGAGTTTTAATAAATAAAATAACAATGAATCTCCAACGGAATCGTTTAAAAGCTGTAACATCGAAATTGGCGAGCTGAGGCACATACAATAACAAGGTGGCACTTTTTAAAAAATTTAGTGACTAAGAACTGGCACATTATGTACTAGAATTTCATAAGTAAGTTTTCACCATAAAAAGCTAATCTTCCTTGAATTTCCTTAATCTTATGTAAAGATATTTTTACAAGTACGGATTAGACTCTATCTAAGATTAATATTTAAATTTAAGAATTTTCCATAAAGTGTTTCAAGATAATTTGAAGACTTATGCCTGTGAAATCAATTATAAAATCCAATCAACAAAGATCTATTACTAAAAAAGAAGAAAATTACTTTTTAGAAATGTTTTCCATGGGTAAAATTGCTTTGAATAGCGACTCTATTTTATAAAAATTTCAGCTGTGCAATATAGTGATATATATAATATATTATATATTATTATTATATATTTTTATATCTGATAACATATATTTTATATCTGATGACTGAGTTTTCAATAAAGTGGGTTTTAATGTAATTTTGCAATTTTCGTGTATTTTTAAACCAAAAAATGAGCTAACCTGCTATGAAGCCGTACAGTAACTGCTATGATTCTGGTGTATGTACTGACAAGTATGTAAACTGGTATGATCCTGATGTATATAGTCACGTTCTTGGATAAAACCACCTTCTTCGATGTCTCAATAGAACTAAACCGTTTTTATCAGAAATGCTATATATATAGACTTTACTTAATAACTAAGAGCTTAACGTATTTTAACTAACTGTAATTAAATGAAATAATGCGGAGAGTGTATGCTCTGTAAATATTTATAAGTTAAATAAATGTTAATATTTAAATATGTATGATGATAATGTATGTATGCAAGTTTAAATGTAAGTAATATGTATATATGTGAAATATATGTATGTAACATATATGCATGTAATTAATAATATCACACCTCCACCGCCAGAATCGGCAGTCCGTGCTGATTCAAAAGTTAAGTTCAATGATTCTTACGTTTTACTTGTTTTTATATATTTTCTTACAGTTTTTATCGTTAGATATTAAATGATTTCCTTTCTTCTTTATAGTTTTCAATTTTGAACAACATCATTTTCAAAATTATTAGTAGCAACTCTGTTCGATTTTTTTTTTTTACATATTCACATTTCTCGTTTTTTTTTTAATGTATTATATTTGAAAGCTTTGATAGATCTTCTTTTGAAACTAAATTATTTATCAGGTCGTTTGGCCGATTTTTAGTAGTGGAATGTTTCGAATTAATATAAGAAACTATTGCTTTAAACACATCGTCTTTGTTAAGTGGGTCTGCATTAAACAATCGTATATGCTCGTTTAGAGTACCATGTAGTCTTTCTACATATGCATTGCCAGTCTTTAAATAGGGTGTAGTTGTATGCATATTTATTTCGTATCCTTTTAGAAACTCCCTTACTGCAATAGTGTCTAATTCGTTATCGAAAATAAGTTGATTCACATAAAACATTAATGTAATAAATAAGTTACATAACTAATAACAAATGGTTTTCATGCATACATTTATTTACACGTTGTCACTGCTTAACGTGGAGTATCATACTAACTATTTTTTGATAACAAATGTCTATACGTCTACGCTACTCCCTCAACATCAGATCTTTAATTTATTCTCTTTTCTGTCGGTGTGTTGATTATGTGCAGCATTTCTAATGTGTATCTCTTCTTGTATTGTTTTTCTTGCTGGAGCACAGAAGCTTCGTCAAAGTTTGGTGAGTGTTCATTGCTTGCACAGTGGGCCATTAGATGTTTTTGTTGTTATTAGTTTGTCCCGAAGACGATTGCCGACGGCAATTGAAATATATTGGCAAAACGAAAAACTTGTGTTTTTATTAGTTTTTGCGAGAAAAACATAGACCTCGAGCCAGCAAAAAAGTGAAAGTTAAGAAGGAAAGGTCGACAAAACAGAATTATTAATAAATTTCTTTCTGAATATTCGGATGAAAATAATGCTTTCTTAATTCCGCAAAAACCTCTGTAATGCATCTGTGGTTGTTTTTAATATGTTCCTTATGAATTAATTCTAAAAGTCGTTCATGGTCAGTCACATCTTCGATTAACAAATTTGATTTAAGAATTTCAAGATTTTTATTTCTACTAAAGTGTTCAATATAATTAGTCTGAAACTCTCTAAACAATTCTAAATTTTGACTCAAAACTACTACTAATCCTTTAGAAGGAAGGTTGTCTTTCATGAAATTTAGAATATTGTCCTTATTTTTTACTTTTAAAATATGCCTAATTTTGTTTTTAAAAACTATTTTTGTTGTACAAGAAGAATTATTTGAATAATTAATTACAATTTGATTTTTGAAAAGGTTTATGGGCTTTTCAGTAATTCTTATGAAATCAGAATCATCGGTTTCTGCGCTATGAACTGTATTTATATCTTCATCAAACAATTCATGTAGGTTTATATCGATTTCGCTTTTTATGGTTTCATAATTCAATCTACTGAATAACATCCTCTTTACCCTTAATATACCTAATATCAAAATCAAATTCATTTAATTTAATTTTCCATCTTTGGAGTTTAGAATTAGGCTCTAAGGACGATGATCGCTCTTATTAGAAAACCTTCTTCCAAAAAGGTATGGGCGAAAATATTTTGTAGACCAAACTAGCTGCACCTAAAGCAAAGTTACTTGCATCTGTGACAAGTGTAAAAGTTTTACTAAAATCAGGGTGTAAAAGTATTGGGTAATTTTTAATTAAAGTTTTTAATTTCTCAAACGCTGCTATATAATCTTTATCACTAATATTTACTTTTACTCCCTGTTGTAAATATTTAATCATATGATACGCTATTCGTGAATAATCTTGTATGAAAAGTCTATAGTATCCTGTGATACCAAGGAAGTACTATTTCTTTTTGCGTCTTAGGCAGTACTATATTTTCTATGGATTCAACTTGATCAGGACTCGGCTTAATACCGCCAGGCGTAACTACATGGCCTAAAAACTCGGTTTCTCTTCTCAGAAAAGTACATTTGTCTAATTGCACTTTTAAGTTGGCTTCAGTAAATCGTTTAAGTATATTTGCTAAGGACTCTAAATGTTCTTCCATACTACTTGAAAAAATTAAAACATTATCTAAGTAAACCAAACAGATTGAACCAATGTATTCCCTCAATACATTCTTAATCATTCTCTGAAATGTAGCTGGCGAGTTTCGCAGCCCAAATGGTATTTGCAAGAATTCATAATGGCCAGTAGCGGTTGAAAATGCAGTTTTCGCGACATCGTCAGGATGAGTTTCTACTTGGTGAAAGCCTTTCGCCAAATCTAAAAATGTGAAATATTGACTTTTCCCTAACTTATCAAATGTGTATGGTGTAGGGAATCTATCTTCTACAGTTATATCATTTCATTTACGATAATCGATGACCATACGCCAGTTTTGTTTATTGTTAATATCCAATTTTTTGGACTATTATATGGATTTGCTAGAATTTCTAATAATACCTTGTTTTAACATGTCCGCAATTTGCTTATCCACTTCTGCCTTATGTACTTCCGGGTACCTAAACAACCTAGAATACACCGGCATATCATGTTTAGTTTTAATCGTATGTTTTACTTCATTGGTAAATGTTAAGCTATAATTTTTATCATAAAATACATTTTTAAACCGGTTTAGTACTTTTAAAAGCTTTTCTTTTTCATTCAGCTGTAGATGATCTATTTTAATAAAATGCTTAATATCATATTTGTTAACCTCACAGTTGAAAATTTGTATTACGTTGTTTTTATACGATTTTTCATCGTAAATTTCCTCTTCTTCAGATAAAAATTTAAGCAAAACAGCAGTTTTTGTCACTAGCTGTTTCTTCAGGAAGTCAATAACACAATGCAAGTCTTTTAAAATATTATCGCTGATTAGACCATAAAATTTTTTATTAAAATTACACTCCAAAAATTCACAAAAGTAATGGTTTAGATTAAATTCTTTAAATAATGGGAGTCTAAAAATTTTTTTTTATTAATGTTTCACTTGATTCCACTTTGGATTACATATACTAAGATTTACTAAACTAAACTCCTCTCCAGTGTCAATAATAAACTTCAACTTTTTTATAGGGTTGTTTATAACTATATAGGGTAATTGTGCTCGGCGGGGACAGGAAAATTTACGCTTGAATTTCCGATTTCCGTCGGTTCGACTTGCTGCTCTGATTTGCGAAAATTTTGCATCTTGTGGTTATTCCATGACCCTGATGGATTACGATCAAGCCTACGGTTAGGTTGTTGTGAACTTCTATTCTCATTTGCAGAAGGGTTTGATTGCCTTGTACGATTGGAATAAGCAGGATTATAGGAATACGTTGGATCAAAATTTCCTGGTATATTAAATTGTGGATTTCTATATAATAAATTTGGCTTATTGTTAAAGCTATTGCCAATATTTCTATTATAACCAGTATATTGATATTGATTAAATGGGACATACGTATTGGTTCTGTTATTAAACTCATTGCTAAAATTTGTTCTTATCGTGCTAATGTTTTCTTGTCTTGTTATTCTAAATTGCGTATTGATGTCTAGCATCCAATACTATTTTAAATAAATCTTCTAAACTTTTAGCATCTCTAGCAAAAATCATGGTACGAGTTGACTCTGGAAGGTGATCTCTAAAAGTTTTTAATTAATATTCTATTTACTTCTTCAGTATGTATTATCACCGTGGGTTAAATTCCTGTTATGTATTCTATTCGCTAGTTTATTTATCTTAAAATAATAATTTTCAATTGTACCCTCTAATCTACACGTTTTCTAATTGACCATCAATTCATTGCTAGTCTCTTTTTCACCAAAATTTTTAATAAGAATTTCTTTCAAAATGGCCTACGTATTCACATTACTATACCTATGTATAGCTTCTCTTGTTTTACCAATGTACTTATTTTTAATGTAGGCAAAGATTATATTCCTATTATTGCTATCAAATTCGTAAATTGAGGGTAACTTTCAATGTTTTTAATGCATGTAAACATTAAATTAAATCTGCTTATGTCCTTCATTTTATATATAAATATTTATGTACTAGTATTTATTAAGATTTAACATAAGACTGTTAAAAATAAAAACAAAGCACGAAATAGAATTCTCTCGAAAAAGTTTAAAACAAAATGTATAAACGGGCAAACGTTTTTATACATGTGTACACATGTGCATACATACATATGTATGTTACGATTTGCCTCAAGTGATGTGTCCAAGTTTACTCACTGATTATGGATGATGGCCGCTTCAATATGGTCAAATGATTCTGATGTCTTATAATTGTTGTTGCTTGCTGACTTTCGTTTGTCTCTGATTGCTTTTTTGTTTTTTTCCTTTTTCCTTCCTTCCTTATTTTTCTTCCTTCCTTATTTTTCGGGTATCAATTTCCTGCTGTTGGTGGCTGTGGTCAATGATTGCATTTTATGTACCATTTATAATGAACGTTAAAAATTATTGTGGTTGGTTGTTAAACGGTTTTTCTCTGCTTTTCACTTCAGCGCTAAATAGTTGTTATTCGTGTGTACCGACCTGCATGTGCTTATGCAGTTTTTGATGTGAGAAACCTATTTTTTTCTTTTTTCAATCTTAATCTCTGACCGCATTGGGTGTAGAGCAGCGTACTCAGTGCACAAAGTTTTTGTTTGCTATTTGCTCACTGTCTCATTTTTATACCGTTTCTTTTGTTTTTTTTTCTTAACTGAAGATTTTGTTTCCTGTTTGATTTTTTTTCATATTTTAAGTGAAGATCCTAAAACTCACTTGTGAGGATTTTTTTTTGTGGTTTAGTTAAATATACGGCGGCCGCCGTGGTGTGAAGGTAGTGTTGCCGGCGTACCACACCGAAGGTCCATGGTTCGAGCCCTGGTACAGGTAACATCAAAAGTGATTTGAAAATGTTTTTCAAAACGGGGTCGCCCCTCGGCAGTGGTTTGGCAAACTCTCCGAGTGTATTTCTGCCATGACAGGCTTCTCAGCAAAAATTCGTCTCCTTTGTAGATGCCGTTCGGAGTCGGCAAAAAACTGTAGGTCCCACCAATTTGTAGGGAAAATTCAAATCGGCACACCACAAATTGGAAGAGAAGCTTGGCGCAAAAATCTCTTAGGAGGTTTATGATGATATACCTGTTGTATATCGCGCCATAGAGATAGAGAGATAGTTAAATATTTTAAACATAATTTAAGTGCGCCATTTGCACTCCCTTTTTTTGTTTTTTTTATCCAAAATTATTAAATTATAAAATATTTAGAGGTAGATAAACGTTATTTGAACACTTAAATTTTTTACAAAAGAATCAGTTTGACTCTGCTCAAAAATACTGTTCCTAAATTATACCGGTTTTAATCCTCGTCGCCAGTCACGTTCTTGAATAAACCACCTTCTTCGATGATAGAACTACGATAAAACTAAACCGTTTTTATTAGAAATGCTATATTTATAGACTTCACTTAATAACTAAGAGCTTAACGTATTTTAACTAACTGTAATTAAATGAAATAATGCGGAGAGTGTTAACTCTGACTGTTAATTAACATAACTGTGCTATGTAAATATAATGTTAAATAATTGTTAATATTTAAATATGTATGATGATAATGTATGTATGTAAGTTTGAATGGAAGTAATATGTATATACATATGCATATAATATGTATGTATGTGAAATATATGTATGTAACATATGTGTATGTAATTAAAAATATATCACAATATACAGACTAGTATTTTGAATGGTATGATATTGACGTATATGATGACTAGTATGTACACTGGTATATTGCTGATGCAGAGACTGACTAGTATGCCAATTGGTATGGTCCTGGTGCAGAAGGAAGGGCACAATTACCATCTCGTAGGACATCGCCATGGTAAAAATACCTGTTACTATTGTCCCTTACCTCGGGTGGGGGGTGACAAATAAGTAAATTAACAACGGTGGTTGTGTTCGGTTGAGAATATTTTTATTTCTAACAATCAAATTTATTTTACATGTTCTTATATACAAAATCTTAAATATACTAATCATACATATGTATATAAAAAATCATACATATGTATATAAAAAAAGGTCTGATTTCAATATCAGCCTAAGTAAATTGTGTTGTTTGCTGCTATGCCATAAATCTCTGATTTAATGATCGGTTGTCTACCCTACTAGACGGGCCTAACCACACTCACCAATACAAGCGACCGAAAACTGTAAATTACTAACACAGACAAAGCCTTTTGTCAAGTTTTTACTTTTCTTTTTGTATTTTCTTCTTTGAGAATGTGAGCAAAATGTAAGTGCGTCGTAAAAAAAATTATAAAATGTTTAACAAGGCGTTTTGCAGTGAAATTGCTACTAATACGCCAAAAAAAGGCAAGTATATAGTGCAAAATATTGTTATTTACCAATTCAAGTCCTGGTTTATATATTTATGCTCACAAAAGTTTATATTTTCAGATGGACGAGCAAGGAACTTTAAATTTGAGACAAATGTAGTAAAATTATAGTTTTGTAAATGTTTAGTGATATAAATATGTATTTTTAGATGTTATTGGCTATTGTGAACGTGAAAATTATGTTATTTTAAATTATAATAAACATTAAAACCCAAATCTAATAATACAAACAATTGGCTTTTCATTGTTAGCTATATATGAAGTTTCCGCCATTCATAACCATTAGGAATGGCACACGTTTGCCATAATCATAACCATTAGCGGTGGCATGTGTTTGCATTATACCTGACTGTTAGCGCTAACAAAACTTTTCATTATGGATAATGAGAGTGAAGAGTGCAGATATATGTGGTTTTACATGCGCTAGAAAGGAATGCCGTATACTGTACGTGTGCACACAGACAGCAAACACATGGTTAGATTTGGCACACTGCTCTTCAGAAACTAATTGAGAAAAGTAAGCAAAAATAACGCAAACGCAAGTCAGGCCGAGAGGTTATCTGACTTACCATTTAACTGGTACCTGTCTAGTAGGGTAGCCTGTTCAAGTACACTGTATATTGTTTGAACTGTGCGAAAAGATAAGAAACCATCTGTTGTTATCTTTTCTTCAAGTGGACTGTATGTATGCGTGTGTGTGTTTAGTTTCTTATGTTCTTGCATGAACATCTTGCGGGCGGGCGGAAAAATTGATAGTGACTTTGTCTTCAGACTTACATTTATGGATAACATAAAATACTAGGATGCATATGGCAAGCAAAACTTCGGGACAAGTGTCCGCTATGAATTTTTAAACTCAAATTACTTGTCTCAAGTTCGTTTTTTGTCAAATGTTCAATCTTACATCTTAGTTTATCCAACTCGTCACTGCTGCTTATGTTATTTATTTGAAGTGGCGCTATTTTGTCCTCAGAAATTTCGTCAATGGCTGTGGCTATTGGATCTTGTGATGGGTTGATTAACGCTTGCATTTTGAATATTTGTATACCGGATAACGTTATACCTTCGTGCCTGGCAGTGCAACCGGATTTAATGGAAAGAATTTCTTGTGCTGGGATTTCCATTATTTCTAAATCTCTAAATTATTTGAAGGATGTTCCCGCCACAAAATTCGATGATACACTTGATCTTTTTCCGAAATTTTAAACTAACATTTTTTCTACATCACCTGTGATTACTATTTTCCATAATCTCCACTTGAGGATGATGTCAAACACGTCCCTCTGAAGTTTGGGTTCTGTCAACATGATGTCGTTTAGGCACTTTCCATTTAAAGTTTTTGCTGACGCATCAAAACCAGCACGAAGTTTTGTAGTTAATTTATCTTCGCGTACAACAGCATGGTAAGGCAAATAGTATTTTCCATTTACCTTCTCGTTTCCCTTTATCAAGTGCCCAAGATTTTGGTATTCGTGAATGAATGCTTTGTAATCATTGCCAAGCTTTTCACTCTTTTTGCGCTTAGCTTCCATGGATAGCAGCCGAGCAACTGCTTGATTACGAGTCATCCAGCTCCATGTCGTCTTTAAATGGAATTTCCACAATAAACCGCCCATCTGTATCTTGTTTAGTGGTTTCCTCGAACTTTTTCGAACAGATTTCATCTTCCATTTTAGTTTCTTCATCTTGTTACTCCTCTAGCTCCCAAAATCTCTCAAGGTTGGTCACTGCCTATGTGACTTTGCCTAATTTCTTTTGATTAATTATTCCAGACAAAATCCAGCCAAACTTTGTAACTTGTGCAAGAACTCCATTGTGTTTTTTATGCCTTTTTCTATTATTTTGCCGAATATATCACCACCAATCACCATGTCAATTCTATCAGCTTTGTTGAACAAGGGGTCAGCAAGAGTGGAGTTTCCCCATTTTTTAAAGTTGAACCTGAAAGATTTATTAGGTTGCGCAGTTGTAAGAGTTGATAAAACTATGGCATCTACTTCTTCAACGTGCTGGCTCAGAAAACGTGGTGTAATTTGAACTTAAACTGTAAACTTCGATTCACCAACCACAACATCTCCTAGACCATGGAGTTTTTTCATCACTTTTAGGTGTATCGAAGACCCAATATCTGCGCTGCCTCTTCCGAAATTGAGGATATTTGCGACCCTTGATCAATAAGAGCCCTTAATAATATATGCTCACCATTTGCAGCTTTTGCCCTCACTTGGGCCGTGGCCAGAATTACTGTTGTATGACTTGCTTTTGTGGGCATCGCCGTCTTCCTTTGAGCGTTATCGAAATGCAGGAGGTCATGGTGACTGCTGAAGTTGCATATTTTACACTTCATATTGCTGGTGCATGTTTCTCCTTATTTGTAAAGTAGGCACTTGTAACAAATTTTATTGTCTTTGGCATATTTATATCTTTCATCCGATGACAGGCTCTTGAAACTTCTGCATTCCGTTATGATATGATGTGGTACTTTGCAATAAGTACACTGCCTGTATGGTTTTCTTGAATTGGTCGACGTTAGCTTTAAATATTTGCTGCTTTCGGATTTTGTTACCTTGCTCCTTTTCGGCTACAGCTTTGAATGTTTGAAAGTGGTAATCCAGAAAACCTCTAATATCAGATAATGTCTGCACTTCTCTGGTTTTTTTTACCGTTTGCTCATATAATTTGAGTCCATCTTTGTCCAACTTTCGAACTATGACTCGAGCAATAAATGGATCGGCGTTTTCAATTTGTATTCCTAATGACTGTATTGCGTTAAGGCACCCATTTGTAGTATTGAGCAATTGCCTAACGCTTCAGCATTATCACTACTTATGGGAGGCTGATCCATTATCCTGTCCCACTGTGTTGTGAATAATCATATATATTATTTCTGTAAGGCCTTTTTGTGTTAGTTCCTAATTTTCTGCTCTCATTTGGAACCAATATTAATAAATAAGGTATCGTTTTAAAGGTGGGGGTTAGCTCTGCATGCAAAACCATGTTTGAATTAGCGGAGTGCTTTTGTTTAAGCGTATTTTTTAAAAATGAATTATTTAAAATAAACGATTGTGAATGCACAAAAAAATCAATTTATACTGCAACGCTATTGTGACTGTGACAATCACATGCCTCGCGACATCTACATTTGAATACTAAGACTGAACAATGCTAGAATAATTAAAGGTTTAAAAAATCCTGGACTTGGACTAATAAAAGGTTTCAAACCATTTTGTTTTTTTTTTTTGCGCAAGACGCGCACGGGTCCACCTAGTATACGTTTATTATCGGATCTTTGTTTTAACAGACTCCACGCTGCTCCATAATTTTCGGTTGATATTTGCAAATGTTGTATTAACCTTGCAGCTTCGCCCTTCAAACAAAGGCGAAGGCGTAGAATTTTTTCTGAGCTTGATAATTGTTCATTTTTATGAACCATATCCTGGAACACATTGTAGAAATTAGCCTGTTCTTTTATCTCGCCATAAAATATTGGAATTTTTAATTTTTCTAATTCCAAACTAGGCCGATAATTTAGTTTTGGCTCTTCTTTCACTAAACATCTTTCCAAATGCCCCAAATTTTCAAAATATTCATCAACTTCCTTTCCATAACCATTTTCAATTTGAACATTGTGATATCTTGAAAACTCATCTGTGTACGCATTTTTGATGCCACTAAATAAGCTTTCCAAATATTTAATTTGGTGATTGCCGATTGTGCTCTCAAAGCGCATATCAGTCATTTTATTTGTTACGGCTTTAATTTTCCTCATGAATATTTCAATTTTTGGGTCACTTTTTCCCTTGTTTTCTGCTTGTGCTGGTGTTGGTGGCATGTTGTTATCTGCTGAAAAGGTACGCATTTCTCTTGATTGAAATGACACTTCATCACAAAGTGATTGTTTGAACCCTTCACCTAGTTCGTCCATCTGTATTTTTATGACACTGTACTTATCTTGCGTGAAATAATCCTCATCGCCAACACCATCCAGCAAAAGTTTCTCGTTGTTGGTGTCTAATTTTTTGGAGTTTTTGTACCAATTTCACCTTCTCTTCAGCCTTGGATCTAGTTCCTGCTACTGAGTTATATATTTGCAGTACTTTTTCACCAATATCCATCTGGGTTTCAAGAAGTTTTCCTCTCTTTAACCCCATGTTGCTTTATTTTTTTTTCACTATTTAAAAAATAAGCACTGAGGACTAAAACACTTCACTTTAGGTTTTTGTTATTCTCCAAAGAAATCATTGGAGGAAATTGGTTTGGTCGCCCGGTTGACCTTGCTGTGCCTCGCCTCACAGCTGAAGCTATTCCTTTGGATTGCAAAACCTTTATTTGCGTATAGTTTTATTTACTAATACGGCTTTTTCGTTGCGATTGAGCTCAATTCTAAGGCTCGTATGGACCAAATGTTACTATTGTTCCTTACCTCGGGTGGGGGATGACAAATAAGTAAATTAACAGCGGTGGTTGTGTTCGCTTGAAAATATTTTTATTTCTAACAATCTAAATTATTTTACATGTCCTTATATACAAAATCTTAAATATACGTTCCTAAATCTAATCATACATATGTAAATAAAAAAGGTCTGATTTCAATGTCAGCCTAAGTAAATTGTGTTGTTTGCTGCTATGCCATAAATCACTGATTTTATGATCGGTTGTCTAGCCTGTTCAAGTGCACTGTATATTGTTTGAACAGTGCGAAAAGATAAGAAACCATCCGTTGTTATCTTTTCTTGAAGTGGACTGTATGTATGTGGACGTGTGCACATGCGTCTGCCTTTAGTTTCTTATGTTCTTGCATGAACAATACCAGTTGCTTATATGGAAAAATTACAGAACTCAAACTAGTTGAGCCAGTGTGGCAAACCGGCTATATATGTAGATTTGTGTTTTTCCCGATTTGGATTACTGTTTTATTTTTCTCAGACATTGAATGTCTGAGGACAAAGATACAGAGAATAGGGTTAGGGTGCCCAGGGGGGCGATGTTCCGGCGGTGAACGCACAACCAGTGGCTTCCGGCGGTCCTAATGCTCCATGCACCGACGCTAACCAAAATGCGACCAATGTCGAGTAGCTGAGTGATGGCGATGATGGTGAGAAGCATTAAGACCAATGTTGGAAACCTTATTGGCCGCGTAGCGGAGATGGAGGCGTCCGCGCTGGGAAGTCGTTCTGCCTTGTCGTCTACGCCTGAGCCTCGGAACTGCGGTGGGGGATGCAACAATAAGCCAACGGTCAACCGGAATACCGAGCGAGATGCCAGCGACCCGCCCAGGTGGAAAAACATAGATTTGGAAAAGTGGCACATCAATTTCGATGGGACCAGTAAAGACATAAGTCGAAAGCTTCATCTTTCGGGTGAAAAAATTGCGGGAACAGCTTTTCACGGACTTTCATTGTCTGGTTTCCGGCGGTGCCTTGAAGTGATCCTCGAGGACCATGCGGATGAGCCCGACTTTGGATTTTTTGAGCTGAAAGCCGAGCTGCTGAGCCACTTCAAGTTGGCGGAGTCCGACTATGAAATCATCCGTGAAATAATGGAGAGGAAATCCATGACATGACGTTTCGTTTGCGGGAGAGAATCCCCGAAAAGGAGTTGGTTGGCATAATACGGGGCAACTTTAGGCCGTACTCACTCAGTTCGACCTTCGCCCTGAAAATGGACTCTGTGAGGGAGCTCAAAACTGAGTGCAAGAGAGCAGAAGAACGTATTAAAGAAAATAAGAGTAGGTATAGGGAAATTGATGAATTGGACTTCGAACAGACAGAGTTGTTAGTCCGAAAACCCAACCCCAACACCAAACCCCAGGTTATAAAGTTACCAGTTTTCTGGGACGCTGCCGCAAAAGAGATACAATTTTTAATAGTACCTGACCTTAAACAAGAAGCCTATTTAGGTGTTGTCTTTTCGCAGGGCATTGGTGTGGATGTAGTGAGTAAGGGTGTGAATATGAGTGTGAGTGTTGGAGCGGATAAAGCCACAATTTTCGTCGTTCGCGGTATTAGGGTTAGGCCAAACCGACAAGTAAGAGCATGTCATCGAAATCGTGGACGAGAAACTGCCAGTTAAGCAACGCCACTACCCTATTTCACCGGCAACCCAAAAACTCATTTATGCAGAGTTAGACCGTTTTCTGAGCATGGGAGTCATCGAGGAGTCAAACAGCAGCTGGAACTCTCCGGTTCACTGAAGATCAAGGGCACTATGAATCGTCTGTGCCTTGATGCTCGAAAAGCGAACACGATCAAGGATACATACCCTTACCGCACATCGATGGAATTTCAAGCCGCCTGCAAAACACAACCTATATCTCTGCAATTGATTTAAAATAAGCATTCTGGCAAATTCCCCTCTAGAAAAAGTCGCGTGAAAAGACTGCTTTCGCTGTCCCGGGCCAATTTACTGTCATGCCCTTCGGTTTGTGCAATGCGGCGCAAAGAATGTGCCTCCTCATGGACAAGGTTATTCCAGCCGCTTTACAAGAATGTGTTTTTGTTTATCTTAACGATTTGTTAGTTTGGAAAAGGTCGCTCGGTGTCTGTGCGAGGGTAGGTTAACAATAAATGTTGAGAAGAGCAAGTTTTGTTTTAAAGAGGTACGATATCTTGGGTACGTAGTCGGGGATGGATGTATAAGGACAGACGCCAATAAAGTGGTGGCTGTGAGGGACTTTGCCACGCCTAAAACCCCCAAGCACCTACGACGGTTCCTGGGTATGTCGGGCTGATACCGACGTGTCATAGAGGACTATGTGACTATGGCAGCTCCGCTGCACGACTACCTCAAGGAAGACATAATTAAAAAATTTACGATGACGGACGAGGCCATGAAGTCGTTTGAGAAACTCAAACAAAGTTTGATTTCGGCGCCAGTACTAACACACCCTGACTTTAACAGACGATTTTTTATACAATGTGACGCATCGACTGACGGCGTGGGCGGGATTTTCTTAAAACTGGACGATGACCAGAACAAAAGATCGATTGGCTACGTTTCGGCACAAAAGAATTACAGCATTACAGAACTGGAATGCTACGCAGCCATCGTAAGTTCATCCACCGTTCACCATCATCACTGATCACGCCAGCCTCAAATGGCTGATAAATCAAATAAATCTTTCTGGAAGGTTGGCAAGATGGAGTTTAAAGCTCCAAGCCTATGATTTTAATATTGAACACAGGAAATGTGCGCAGTACGTGGTTCCCGACACACTCTGACGGATGCACATCGACGAACTACTGACGAACAACGACAAAGTGATAGACATATGCCTTGAGTCACCGTACTTTGAGTCGGAGGAGTACAAGGAGCTAAGAAAGACGGTGACCGAAAACCAAGAAAAGCTCCCGACCTATGTCTATCAGACTCATGTAAAGTATTGCGGATTCTGTAAAGCTAACAAAACCCAAAACGTATTTAAACAACCCTTGATGGGAAAACAAAAATTATAACGCCAAGTTAGGACCAAAACAAGTGAAGTGCATAGTCCTAAACGTAGTAGGAAATTCGATGTACGAACTTGGCCATAGTGATGGGAAAAAGATCGGCGTATACCACGATAAAGACATTTTTGCAAAATAGTTATATGTGTTTTATGTTATTGTATTTATATTGGTTCTTTGCTACTTATTCACCCATCTATTTACCTATTAATTCACGTACGCAATTATTTGCTTTTCAGCTGCAATGTTGCTGAACGCCTTGCAACGCTGTGTTTAAGGCACGAAGCTAATGTATCTGCTGTTATGTTGAATGAGTGTGTGAGTGCGTAGTTGTGAATACGGGAATGACGGATGTCTTCTTGCGCGCTTGTGTGAAAGGTTTCCCGAATTGGTAATTTTATCTGCTACGGCAGAAAGTATAAAAGGGGGCAGAAGTAGTCAATGGGCCAAAGTTATGTTAAAACTATGCCTTGTGAAGTAAAGTGAGTACTCAACAGCACTAAGCAAATTAAAGTTAAAGTGTTAGCAATTTCCTCGTGGTAACGCATGCCTGCAGCAAGTTCGTCTTGAGAACGCACACCCCTAACAATTTCGAATACGTGGTAAGTAAGCCCCAACCTCATCATACTCATCCTATCATGCCCACGGCGAGATTGGCCTCCTCACCAGGCAAGCTAAACAGCGAATTGCGTGCACGTAGAGGCAGAGGCAAAAAGATATGTGTGTGTGTGCGTTTACTCATACGCTTTGTGGTTACTTACAAGTTCCCCCTACAATCCTTTTTTTTTAAAGCTTACATTAAGTTACAATTCCAGGTCACATCGCTCTTGAGAAGACGGGCAGGGCACAGACCTGTACTTGGTGGCGCAACGCCCAGAGGCAACAACAAACACAAATACACTTAGTCTGCCAGAGGATACCATTTGTCGACGGCTAACAATTGAAAAAACAAAAAACGCATAACAACAACAATGTACAAGGTGGCGCAAAAGTAAGCTTCCGATGTTCAGCATATCGGTTGTGGCACGTGCAGTGTGTGCTGTTGCACCGTCTTGTTGGAACCACATGTTTTCCAATCCCAATTCATCAAGTTGCGGCAAAAAGAACTCGTTGATCATTGCTCTGTAGCGCTCACCATTCACAGTAACCGTTTGGCCCCGACCGATTATTGGTCAAATAAATAGTCAGCAATATTCCGCGTTCTGGAGCAGTGTAGCGTAACATTGTTTATTAACGTGTATTTCGCATGTGTTTACTACACAAATGTCAAAACAGAACTGACTTTAGGGGCCAATCGCAAAATTTATAGCATTTTCTGATAGGAGGATGACTTTTGCGCCACCCTGTATATATGCCACGGAGACAAACTTGTGCACTAGTGGGAGCACCAACAACGATTGAACGTAACAACATCAACGAATGGTGGGAGCACTAAAAATCTAAAATCACCGCCGGCAACCACAAACACAGCAACAACCACTGAAATAATTCCCTTATGCTAAGATCATCTCCAAACATAATGAAAATCCCGGAAAATATGGACACAATTAAGTAATGCTATGTATGTACACCAGTATCTATCGGAACCCCCCTCGGAGGAAACACAGGAAGGAGAAATTTAAATTACAATTTTTATTTAATTTTTGTGTTATACCAATTTACACTTTTTTTGTATACATCATTGTACTTGGTGCTCTTAAGACAGGGTAGGGAAGTAGTTCAGCGAACATTCGCATCAATAGAAGTAAGACTAGGGTTTTTGAAAATATAGTTAGGGGGTTTTTTTACAAGGGGGTTTGGTCTATTAGAGCCACTTTGAATTGCATGCATCTTTATATTTTTACTTTCTTTGTTTACTTTGAATTTCGTGCATTTTCTTATTCAAAAGAAAAGAAAACATTGCAATAGACTTCCCTTTCGATTGTTATTTCGGGTTCCACTTTCCTTTTTTTCTTATATATATATATATGTTGTTTTCGATTTTTTTACGTTTCCTTTTTGTTGTTATACAATTTAATACAGCAAATCCCGAATCAAACACTTGCGGAAGACCAACATTTTTTTTGTACTTCTTTTACACGCAGAAGAATAATTACGCGCGTTATTAGTTTTGGGTCGTCTAGACCCTGCCTCCATTTTTTTTTATTTTTGTCCAGCTTGGACTTCACCTTTTCGGATTTTTGTTTTCATAAATACGTACTTAAGGGGCACTGACACACATCGATGAGCCCAGACCGGTCGCCGCGTGACTATTAAGTAGCTCAAAGACCAAGATCACAAGCGAGGGATCTGGCTGAGCATTCTTTAGCGATCGCTGTGCGCATGATCGAGCGTAGGAAGAGGAGCATATATGCATTTGAGCTTTTGTGCATACAAAATTACACACAATCAAACGCACAAACATAATTGCTTTTTCTTTTGGTGTTAAATTTTTTTTCTATTCAAATATACAACTATTTTTGCTTTCGATTAACTGACTTCATATCTGGGTCAGTGTGCAAACCATACAACCATATTTTAAAGGCCCCCCCGGGTCTTTTGTTCTCCCAGATTTTGGAATTAGGTTTTTTTTTGGAAACACGCCCAAATGATCTGGCATTTTTCCTTGGCTTTAATTTTGTATACATATATATATGTACATAAAATACTAAATTACAGGATTTTTTTTAATTTGTTGTACATTACACTAGTGATAAGCTTACAATAGATATAAGAGAACGATTTTTTGTGAATAAAATTAGTTAAATGTTTGGATGAGGAAATGAGTACATCTTTCAAAATGCAGGGCGATATAATCATCTATTTGGGTATTGCACTTGTGCCTGTGCGGGCACGTGGAGGTGGGTATTAAGGAAATAACTGAATGACAGGCGGACGGACTAAATGCAGGTTTGGGGGCACTGTAAGAATTTAGGAGTCAGCACAGTACCCATGGTTCCGCGGAAGAGGGTGGGAAGACTCCACCTGACAGGACAGGCCTTTTATCTATTCCCGGTCTTCGCTCTTCTCCTAGGGTTTCCTTCTTTTTAGACCTTACTCACGCAACCGTTTTTAGCGCAGAGTTTTGAAAGCAGTTTTCGAACTTAAAACTCTTCTTCTTCAAGTGCTTATTTAACCGCCTGGACGATTTTGACCGTCCAACAAAGCTTGGCTGTCGTTTGCTCGTCGCGCCAATTGGAGACACCACTGAAACGCAATCGGTCTCCACTTGTTCCTTCGATCGGAGTGGTGGCTTCCTTCTTCCTGTAGCCTAGCCAGTGCATTCGCTTTGTATTAATTCGTTGAACTATCTCGGCATCTGCGTAAAGGTCATACAGCTCATTAAATCTTCTTCGGTACTTGCCGTCGCCAAAGCGTAGAGGCCCACAAATCTTTCAAAGAACCTCATTGTCATTGTCTACGCTTCTGTACCATATAGCAGGACGGGTGCGATAAGTGACTTATGTTATTTTCGCTCGTCGAGGGAGGACTTAGCTACTCAATTGCCTTAACAGTTCGAAGTAGCATTTGTTTGAAAGATTTGATGTAAATGATGGTTCCCAGATCATTCCACAACAGCTGGTTCTATCGTACCGTTATGAACCGGGGTTTTTTTTACCCGGGCTAGGGCTGTCATTTCAGTATAACCCTGTCTAATTTGTCACATCCCACCCTGAAATTGTCATCTTTGGAGCAATCCCTTGTAGTAGAGTTTCTCCATTCCCTCTTGTTACGTGCTGCGTTATCACCCCGACATCAGTGCAAACCACGATCTCTGGCACTCCAACTTATCAGCGGATGGCAGAGGACAGGCACTTGCAGAGCAAAAAGAAGACTCGGCATTCTGTACAGTGAATGCAGACTCCCCCACTAGCGTGGCAGGCGACTGCCACAGCTCGCCCGGCATCTCCATCGTAAGCGCAGGGCTCATCAGCTGCGTCGACTGAAGACATTACATTGGCATCTGACCATCTACCCATAATTCACGCCGTACTTTTACCAACCTTAACAAAGAGGACTGGGACCGTTTTACGGAATATGCAGAGTGCTTCTTGGCTTACCCACACCAAGGTGACCTAGTTTCGCAAGGTTCTTAATTCAGCTTTCGGCCGCTTTATTTCCGCTGGATGAATATTTGAAATTCTTTCGAATATCCCAGCCAAAGCAGCGGCCCTGGCAAGAGAACGTGACCAAGTGCCACTCATCAATCCCGCAGATCCCCGAATAAAATATCTCAACGCTGAAATCCGACGGACATTCAACGAACACAACCTGACTAAGTGGAAACAACATCTTGGCCATGCCACCTCTACGGCGGAGTCGGCAAACTATGGTCAAAAGTTAAGGCCCTATCAAGTCCGACAAAACACAACGACAACGTCGAAATTACATTTGGTGACAGCTTCAAGTCGCTGCGTGCATCCACCTGCTGATGGGGCCAAGAGACGAGACATCCGTCGGCCGAGTAATCACGGCAGTCACCGTCGCCGAGGTCAAGGAAGCCATAATGAAGGCAAGACCCTCAAAATCAATTGGACCCGTCGGTATTGCTATGAAGATGTTGAGCGACCTTGGAGGGACAGAGTTACTTAGCGTTTTTTTTTTAATCTCTCTCAAGGAGAATTATATAGCCCGAAATCTCTCCTGTCGCCGCTTGGGAAGTTATTAGAGATCGCTCTGCTCCCCTACTACACTGCAAATTTGCACTTGGCCGAAGGTACACAGTACAACATACGCTTTGAACACCATAACGACACAGATAAACCACACAACGGTGCTCATGGCCCTTGAGCATTCGACACGAGATCTGGAAGAGTCAGAGTGGAGTTTATTGAAGTCTATGAACAATCGCCACGCTTTGGAATTATATAGTTCACCAAGCTGTTTGAATAAGTCAGTAATGTCTTTGCAGTAACAAACACTGTCCTTCGTATAGAACTTGGAAAATGGTTCCTGAATTCTATAATATGTTACCTTAACATTGGATTAAAGGAATTTAAATTGGACAATTACAAATCTCTTATCCAATCATTGAGTTGTGCTTGTGACAAAGCGTTTCTTTCTTTTTCCGTGTGAAGTTCAGTACAACTTGATGCCGCGTAATCAGATGCTGCTGTTGACAATGAAATGGCAATGTAGTTAGTTGAGGAACTTCCGTTGAATTTGGTACTGTCAGTGACGCTGTATATACACTGGCATGCGTTACTTTTCCTGACTTTCCAACCCCAAATACTTCTGTAGTACAAATATAGCAGTCTGTCGAATGGCAAGTTGGTTTCCTCTACTTCCATGGTGTACTAAATTTCATATGTTGCCGAAGTAGATAGTTTCAGAAATTTGTCAAATATGCATTAAAAAGTAGCAAATTCCTAACATCTACTACGCACCTTTCTGTTCCGGATTCCGAATGAGGCAATTTGATTCGACATATGGTGCACACAGTATTCGGTGTCTATGATTTTCCAGTGTTTTTAGGCTGAATGCCAAAATACTTATAGTATGTAACTTTTGGTTTCCCCGCAAAAATTTATACGGCTATGCAACACCGCCAGCTCGGTCAGAATTGGGAAGCACCTCTCCGAGCCGTTCGAAACTAAACGAGGTTTCAGACAGGGTGACTCCCTATCGTGCGATTTCTTCAATTTAATGCTAGAGAAAATAATACAAGCTGCAGAACTTAACCGCGCTGGAACAATATGTTATAAAAGCGTGCTACTGTTGGCATATGCTGACGATATTGATATCATTGGCCTTAACAACCACGCCGTAACTTCTGCTTTCTCCAAATTAGAAAAAGAAGCGGAGAAAATGGGTTTGGTGGTGAACGAGGGCAAAACGAAGTACCTTCTGTCATCATGCAAAGAGTCAGAGCATTCCCGCCTTGGCAACCAAGCAACTGTTGGCAGCAATAATTTGGAAATAGTAACGGACTTCGTTTGCCTGGGAATCAGCATTAACACCAACAATAATGTTAGCCTAGAAATCCGACGAAGAATTACTCTTGCAAACAAATGCTACTTCGGACTGAGTAGGCAATTGAAAAGTAAAGTCCTCTCTCGACGAACGAAAATAACACTCTACAAGTCACTTATCGCACCCGTCCTGCTATATGGTGCAGAAGCGTGGACACTAACAACATCTGATGAGGCGGCTCTGGGAGTATTCGAGAGAAAGGTTCTTCGAAAGATTTGTGGACCTCTACGCGTTGGCGACGCACAGTGGCGCCTCTGCCGTTAAAGAATGGCAAAAATAAAAAAAAACATGAAAGCGTTCGCTAAATCTAATACATGTTTCTAATAGAGAATTTTCCAGGGATCAAAAATATATAACTGTTTTTTCACAGAAAATTATAGTTTACCAGGTAGAGCCGCTCACAGTTAACCAATTTTCAACATTGGGAAAAATTTGAAATTTTTCTTCTTTTTCGTTGTATTTAAAATGGTTTTGTGAGTAAATAACTCGGCCGGTTGTCGTTTTTTTGTATAGCAGTTAAAAATAATTTAATTTAGGACTGAAACAAAAAAAAAATTGTTTTTTTTTTTGTTAAAAGTTGGCGCACATACCTGTTTTTCGAAATACCTATTTTTAGGCCCTTTTTAAAACTTTGATGGAAAATAAAAAAAAATGTTAAAATACATATGTGCTCCGTCAAATTAACAGTAGTTATTTGTGAAATACATTATCATTCGTCTTTTGGAGATTAAGGAACTTAGTATTCTGTTTACTTAAATAAAGTGAATAGTATTTTTAAATATAGTTCACAGTTTAATATTTAGTCAGATACACTCGAAGCCAATTCTAATATGTATCTAGAAAAGTCGAAACTATTTGCAGTGTTTAAATCTACAAAGTCAAGACGGGACTTCGTTAAGGCTATTATGAGAGAATTAGAGAGTGAAACAAGCATTAAAGAAAAGGAAGCCCTGGAAGAAAAAATTGGTTTACAATACATTCTTCTTTAAATGGTCATCTAACCGCCTGGGCGATTTTGACCGTCCAACATAGCTCGCCAGTCGTTTCTTCGTTGCGCCAACTGGCGCCAATTGGAAACACCGCGGGATCGCAAATCGGTCTCCACTTGGTCCTTCCATCGGAGTGGTGGTCTCCCTCTTCCTCTGCTTCCACCGGCCGGTGCCGATAAGAATACCTTCTGGGCTGGAGCATCTTCGCTCATTCGCACTACGTGGCCTAGCCAGCGAAGCCGCTGTGTTTTAATTCGCTGAACTATGTCGGCGTCTGCGTAAAGTTCATACAGCTCATCATTAAATCTTCTTCGGTACTCGCCGTCGCCAACGCGTAGAGGTCCACAAATCTTTCGAAGAACCTTTCTCTCGAATACTCCCAGAGCCGCCTCATCAGATGTTGTTAGTGTCCACGCTTCTGCACCATATAGCAGGACGGGTGCGATGAGTGACTTGTAGAGTGTTATTTTCGTTCGTCGAGAGAGGACTTTACTTTTCAATTGCCTACTCAGTCCGAAGTAGCCTTTGTTTGCAAGAGTAATTCTTCGTCGAATTTCTAGGCTAACATTATTGTTGGTGTTAATGCTGGTTCCCAGGTAAACGAAGTCCTTTACTATTTCGAAATTATTGCTGCCAACAGTAGCTTGGTTGCCAAGGCGCGAATGCGCTGACTCTTTGCATGATGACAGAAGGTACTTCGTTTTGCCCTCGTTCACCACCAATCGCATTTTCTCCGCTTCTTTTTCTAATTTGGAGTAAGCAGAAGTTACGGCGCGGTTGTTAAGGCCAATGATATCAATATCGTCAGCATATGCCAACAGTTGGACGCATTACAATACATTATGATAGAAAAAAAATGGAAGGACGTCTATTGTAACAATTTAAAATTTCTAAGCAAGCATGAAAAGTGGCTAGCGGACAAAACTTTTTTGGACGAAGAAACGCCTAGCACGTCAACCAATCCAACTAGAGGGAGACCAACAAAACCCATAGAAGAGTGCTCTACCTACACAAGGAAAAGGAAGCTGTCTGATACCACAAAAGCTATGGCCACGACTCATCTTTCAGAAGCACTGGCTATTAAATATAAAAAGGACGAAGAAAACGTGAAGTCTCATATAACAGAAGCAGTTGCGGTGACAAGTCCAGTGCGACTGATGAGGATCAAAAACAGCATTCCCACACCACCAAATGCGCTACCTAGGAAATACACTCCCGAAGAAGCTTTGGCGCTGTTTATAGATCTCGGTTTAACGAAGAAAAAATATATTATATTGCGTAAGTCATTATTGCAACGTAATGCCGATATTTTACCTGGATACAAAAAAATTACTCAAACCAAGAAAGAAGCAGTTCCTCTAAGTCCCAAAATAACCGAAGTATCAGCTGGAATTGAGCTGCAAAACCTAATGCATCATACTTCTACACGACTCCTTCAAAGTTTTACTGAAGAAAAGTTGAAATCACTGCCAAAGGAGGTAGCATTGATAAATAAGTGGGGCTGTGATGGATCATCAGGACAAAGCGCATATAAACAAAGAATAAATTTAGACGATGAAATGATTACAGATAGTAATATGTTTATGGCTTCTATTGTTTCATTACGACTAAAAGATGAAGCTTTAGAATATTGGAAAAATCCCCGTCCGTCATCAACTATATTCTCCTCAAGAAGATTTTTTGACTACTCGCCTAACAGGAGTTGATAGAGATATTGTGAAAAGATTGGTAGTAATTTTAAATATTTTAAACTGCCATTACCCAGTTAATGGACCCAAAATTGGAGAATATGCATCTAAAACTACAGAGTTGCTGCATCAAAAGTATCCTGAGAAGAAACTTACACCAACGGTGGTTACCATTAGGAGAATTGTCTGAAGAAGCTTAAGAATCTAAGAACAAGGACCACAAAAGATATAGATGTATGAACACCTGCAAAGTATCACTAGTTAGACAAAACGAAGACCTTTTCAACATGTTAGCTATCTCTTCTGATCCAGTCATATCATCTATGAGGTACGTAAGAACACAAAAAGATCTTACAGATGCGTTTAGCTCAGAAATGGTTGCTTTGTTAGATATATGTTCCAGTGACGATGACTATGTTAAGATCAAATAAGTTTCTCACTTCTTATCACAACAATGAAAAAGAGATTTACTAATCAGTTTTGTTACTTTATTGAAAAATAAGAAATCTATGTACAAATAAATTTTTTATTTCAAAAAAAGAATTAATTAATTTAGTAATTTATAAATACATACTTTTCGTTATTGCATTTCTCTAAAGTTTATCAAATTTATTTTAAAGCTTAGGCATTTCGCCTTCAAACGAGTATTAAATTTTTATAGAAATCAATACGTCTATCGAGTTTGGTATAAATTGGTAAATCGGTTACTAGGATCAAACTTTTTAGCATAAATGGGCAGTGTCACTTCCCTTTTCCAAAATTCGTTGGCTGTTTAATCTTTAGCTTAAATAAAATTTCGTTGCACCACTTTCAATAACTTTTAGTTATTAATAAAATACATATTTGGCTTGTAAATTAAAAAAAGAAAACATGTAAAATTTTACGATGAATTTTGAAGCACCTTGTTACTGTGGCACCAAAAACGGACATTTGAGTTTTATAAGAGTATTGCCATTTAAAAGAAACAATACGTCTATCGATTTTGGTAGTTATTGATTACGTGACTACTTAGATACAACTTTTTGTCACAAGTGGGCAGTGCCACGCTATCTTATCAAAATCATTAGTTTATCTTATTTAATGCTTAAATACGTCATTATAAGACAAATCTCATTTTATTTTTTTTATTTTTTACTAAAAACATTTTGTTTTTGTATTTTTCAAAAAATTTTCGACTTTGACGAATTTTTGAGAAGCACCCTGTATCTGTGACATTCTGAGCTTTCACACAATAAAACTTCAAATAATTATATTTCATTTGCATTTTAAGTTTTTAAGATATCTTCTTTGGGTAAAAAGTTATGACTTTTGCAAAGAAAAAACTCAAAAGGCGCCACTGTGCGACGGCGAGTACCGAAGAAGATTTAATGATGAGCTGTATGAACTTTACGAAGAAGCCGACATAGTTCAGCGAATTAAAATACAGCGGCTTCGCTGGCTAGGCCACGTAGTGCGTATGAGCGAAGATGCTCCAGCCCAGAAGGTATTCTTATCGGCACCCGCCGGTGGAAACAGAGGAAGAGGGAGACCACCACTCCGATGGAAGGACCAAGTGGAGACCGATTTGCGATCCCGCGGTGTTTCCAATTGGCGCCAGTTGGCGCAACGAAGAAACGACTGGCGAGCTATGTTGGACGGCCAAATTCGCCCGGGCATTTAGATGACCATTTAAAGAAAGAAGATGTAACTTTCAAAGAATTTGAAGACACACGTCGCATCCTTTTAACAATATATTGACCGCAGATGAAACAGAACATATCTGGATAATTTTTACATTCAAACTCTCGCGTCCTTTTATTCATATTATATTTTTGAGTAAACGACGGGTTATAAAATGCACTTGCAGATATTTTGAAGGAACACCTCGCATTTACTCCTATTTATACTCAGATCAAGTAAAAATCGAAGCCTACCTAGACAAAAAGGTTCCTAAGTTATACAAGGTGGCGAAAAGTAAGCTTCCGATGTTCAGCATATCGGTTGTGCCACGTGCAGTGTGTGCTGTTGCATCGTCTTGTTGGAACCACATGTTTTCCAATCCCAATTCATCAAGTTGCGGCAAAAAGAACTCGTTGATCATTGCTCTGTAGCGCTCACCATTCACAGTAACCGTTTGGCCCCGACCGATTATTGGTCAAATAAATAGTCAGCAATATTCCGCGTTCTGGAGCAGTGTAGCATAACATTGTTTATTAACGTGTATTTCGCATGTGTTTACTACACAAATGTCAAAACAGAACTGACTTTAGGGGCCAATCGCAAAATTTATAGCATTTTCTGTAAGGAGGATTACTTTTGCGCAGTAACCGTTTTTCACCGACCGATTATTGGTCAAATAAATAGTCAGCAATATTCCGCGTTCTGGAGCAATGTAGCGTAACATTGTTTATTAACGTGTATTTCGCATGTGTTTACTACACAAATGTCGAAACAGAACTGACTTTAGGGGCCAATCGCAAAATTTATAGCATTTTCTGATAGGAGGATTACTTTTGCGCCACCCTGTACAAAGAAAACACTACCTGCTTTAAAAAATTTGCTCTTGCTTCAAATGTACCTGGGGTTGAAATTTTAAAGTTTACTTCAGAAAACCGCATTAACAGTTTTTTTGTATCTAATAACCCTTCGAAAATCTACCTACGTACTAACTACCCTGCAAAAATCGAATGACTGAAACTCCAATTGGTATTCATATCGGAAAAATATCCCGCAATTTTACGTGCTATATACGAGTCAAATGACTAGTAGCTGTGACACCGGTGTGAGAAGTAAAGTTATATGTTTATCTCAGGTCAAAAAAATAAATAAGAAAGAGGAAAATGTAAAACCACACACATAGGAACGTGAGGAAAGAAACAGTCACAAAGTCTACCGACGCCCTTATAAATGTGATGGGAAAAATACGGAAGCCATCCGTATGGGTCCGGGTAAATTTACGCATCATTTTAACCGTACTGTTTTTGCACGGTAATATATGAATACTAATACCTATGTACGTGTAGGGTACTTCAGTATTATATGGCTATATTTTTTTGAATGCTTATAACATTTGTATTAGTCCATCGATTTTATTGAATGAAAGCTTATTTTTTTTGTAATAAAACAGAGCTTACAAGGAAAAAAAAATAAAAAGTTTTCGATATCCTTCCTCGCAAAGTACACATTTTTTTTTTTATTTTTACAAAAAAAGGTAAAAATCCGTATTGATTCATTATCTTCGAACCTACGGGGCCTAGCGAAAAGTTTTGCGTGCATTATTTATAGCAATTAATTTTTTAAACCGTTTTGGAATTGCTTAATTTGTTCTTGAGATATACACAATTAAGTGGAGCCATTTTTTTTTTTTGAAATAACGGTAAATCGTAAATATTTCAAAAACAATACTATAGAATCAAAATTAACCCCGATTTTCGGAATCAGGGCTGATTTTACATACGAATTTCATATTCGCGTCTCTGGTGGAGAAAAAAGTTCGAATTTGTAGACCAGTGTATTTAGCTCAACAGTCGACAGCGTCGGTTAAGTTTGGAAAAACTTAATCAAAACCTCGAAGGAATAGGCAAGGGTGCCACAGGGTGGTGTCCTATGTCCATTATGTTTAATGTCTATATTTAGAGGCTTCCTCCTCCACCGAGGGAGTCTACATTGTCTCCTACGATGAAGACTCTACGATTATGGCTTCGGGTAAGGGCCCCTAAACTCACCAACGCTTTACTAGGATAAACTATTACCTTCGAAACCTTTTCAGCTTCTTCATCGGGCGAAATCTGACCCTATCTGAGACCAAATCGACGGAGACCCTTTGTAAGACGAGCCGCAACAAGATCCTCAAGGTACTTGGGGTAAAGTTAAAGAAACTCTGCGTCCTACATCTAAGGCTATTGGCCGCCCGGTTGTTGATTACGCTGAGGCCATATTGTCGCCCAACCTTGCTGACGAAGTTGCTAAGAAAGTTAAACGTCTGCCAAAACACCGCCATCAAAACTGCCACAGAATGTCTTCTTATGTCTTCTGAGTCTTACCATGAACTGTTGAGCAGACTGTCATCTATTGGATGAAGCTCCGCCTACTAGAGACACCAAGAAACATTTCCATAAGCACACCACATTACCTTGCCGATTGATCTGCGTAACCATAGGCGGGCTCTAATTGAACCACACACCGAGTCGGTGACTCTTTACTTGATGACAACATGTACTTCGTTTTGCCGCCGTTTTCCAGTTTGGAGTACGCAAAACCTACAGCGCGGTTGCTGAGGCCAAATATGTTATCAGATATTCTTGCAGCGCTGTAAGTTCTGTAGCTTCAATTATTTTCAGCAGCATCAATGAAAGAAATCCTGAAATCTCGTTTAGTTTCGAAAGGCTCGGAGAGATCCTTCCCAATTATCACTTAGCTAGTGGTTTGATCAACGTTATTTTGCATAACCATGAATGTAAAAATTTGGAATAAAATAAAAGTCCTTTCGAATAGCTACCAAACCGTTTATCACAATTAAATAAATTTGGTATGATATGAAAGTGGATTGAAAAAACTTGCAGATTAGGATATTTAAACCAAGGTTGCCATCAATTTTAAATTTTTTTCTTATATAAGAAATTGTTTTTGTGGCCGCAATAAAGGTCCTTTGCCAATAAATAACTAACCGATTGTTTTGTTTAAAATTAAGCAAATTTGGTATCAAATAACATCGGATTGAAAACCCTGTCAAGCAAAAGTATTCAAGCCAGGGTTGCCACCTATTTTTTGGTATTTTTATTTAGTTTTTTGGCTGAAATTGAATTCACTTCATATGCATATGGGAAACAAAATACTTACTTTTATGATAAAAACTATATAAGTATTAATATACAAGTTAACACATTCAGCCGCTGCCCAGTTAAGCCATTCCCACGATCGGCCACTACACGTGCCGCAGCGTCAGTACTTTTGTATTTCACCATTAAATGCAATGCAAGACATTTGAGAACGCAACGACTGTGGGAAATCAAGGCCATGGTCATTTCCACCGGTGCACATAGGCACACTTACGTAAGGGTTGCGTTGCCGCCGCCGACGCTGAGGTCTGAAGGTGCAGCTTAAACCAACGATCGGGCAGTTGCTGTTGGGGAGTCAAAGTGATCAACCTTAGTTATAAAGTGTAAAGTAACCTAAAAACTCGGTGTTTTTTGTCAGGACAAGTTGGCCCTTTAATTTTTTAAGTGTAAGGATCTGTGATCCTTTAAGTGGCGCCCGAGCAGGGACCACTAGTGAAAGTATTGAAAGAAATCTTTGAAAAAGATAAGAAGTGAAAAAAAAAAATAATAACAAAAAATACGCAACCGAAAGATGTACGAGTATAAGTGAATTTGAATAAAGACTCCTTGATGAGAATTTGAGTATTGTGAGTATAACCGCTAACAACTTTGAATTTTTTTTCTTTTTCTCTCTCGACAGCAGAATTGAAGAACTGAAAGCCACAGTTACTAATCTGACAGGGGCCGTCAATGCCCTGTTAGAAAAAATACACAGCCTGGAAAGGCGCGTTAACCATTTAGATACAACTGGATTAAGGCCCGCATCCGGTGGCCCAGTAGCTGATGATATCGTGGAAGAGGTTGTGACGCAAGCTCCTATAACTGAAACAGACTTGAGAGAAATAAGTCGCCTACCAGACTGCGTAAAAGAACTCCAGGTTTTCGATGGCAGCCCGGTACATTATGTGCCCTGGGTGCATTCGGTGGAAGCAATTCTATCGGATTTTGCCATTGTCAAGGGAAAACCCTTATACCGTGCTATTATGCAACATATTCGCCAAAAAGTACGTGGTGCGGCAGATTCAGCCTTAGTGTCCTATAACATTTTTGACAATAACTGGCCAAAAATTAAAGAGTGACTGTCACTGCATTATGCAGATGAGCGCGACATCCGCACGCTTGAACACCAGTTGCATCAACTGCAACAAAAGGGTTCAAGCATCGATGAATTTTACGCTAAAGTAAACCATCAATTTAGCTTGATCATAAACAAAATCAAGACCGAGTCCTACACGGGCGAAACAATAAGAGTCCTTGTGGACACCTATAGAAATCGGGCACTTGACGTTTTTATTCGTGGGCTAAATGGGGAGATATCGAGGATGCTCCTCGTACAACGACCCAAGACTCTCCCAGAAGCCTATTCGGCCTGTCTGGAACTGCAGAATGTCAATTACAGGAATTTCGCTATACACTCGAACTCTGGAAGTAATCGTGTTGTAGTCCCCATTAACAACCTACAAGAAACTAAGCTCTCTCACACAGGTAGGCCACCGGTGATCCCACCAAGGCCCAACTGGCGCCAGCAGGATCGTAGAACAAACTTCGATAAACGGGAGCGATTTGGCGGCTAAGATCGTACTTCACCACCTACCCAGCGGAAAACTCCTCCTGTAGAGAAGATGGAAGTTGATGGGTCCGTCCAATCACGAGCCGCAAACTACATCAATCGCCCGAATCCCTTTAAGCGGGGAACAACTTCGGAAAATCTGCCGCAAAAGAAACAGCGACTATTCCATTGCAGAACGGGGACAGAAGATGAACCGAATAACGAGCATGAAACAAAGAGCGGAGACGAGGGGGATTTTCTCTCGGAGGGCCATCTAGCGTACCATACCTAGAGTATACGCTTCCAGACGGCCGCACCCTCGACTTCCTCATCGACACTGGGGCTAACAAAAATTTTATAAGTGATGCGGTCGCAACTGGAGGTGACCCAGTAGAGGAGGTATTTAATGTGCACTCAGCCGGGGGGCGGGTGCAAATTCAAAAGAAAACATCCTTAAAATTTTTAAGGATATTGGTTTTAACACAAACATTGTGTTTTTTCTTCTCCCAGGGTTAAAATCCTTTGATGGTATCATTGGCGATGATACTCTAAGGATGTTAGGGGCCGTGGTAGATAGGAAAAATAATTACTTAAAGATTAACGAGTTCAAACTGCCCTTGAAAGCCAAACTTTCCAATCAGGTTAACTATTCTATAGGAAAAGACGTTTCTGCCCAAACGAAACAGCATGTAGACCAACTAGTGGGAAAATACTCTGACCTATTCGCACCACTTAATGGCAGTGAATTGATCGATACTAGCGTTCGGGCGGAAATACGGACTAACACACCTGAACCTATTTACAGTAAAAGTTACCCTTACCCTGTGTGCACGAGAGAGGAAGTAGATAGGCAGATAAATGAATTGCTCGACGAGGGGGTAATTAGGCCATCTAAGAGTCCTTACAACTCCCCAATATGGGTGGTGCCTAAAAAGCCGAAACCAAATGGGGAGAAGCAGTATAGAATGGTGATTGATTACAAGAGGTTGAATGCAGTCACGATCGCCGATACGTACCCCATTCCAGACATAAACGCCACACTTTCCAGCTTGGGAGAAGCTAACTATTTTACAACGATTGACTTGACGTCCGGTTTTCATCAGATACCAATGAAGAACTCCGACATACCTAAGACAGCATTTTCTACGATGGATGGAAAATACGAGTTCCTACGTTTACCCTTTGGTTTGAAAAATGCTCCTGCCATTTTTCAGCGAATGATCGACGATGTGTTAAAAGAATACAGAGGGAAGATATGCTATGTCTATATTGACGACATCATTGTTTTTGGTAAAGACGCGGACGAACACCTGACCAACGTAGAGACAGTTTTTTCGAGGCTCCGTGAAGCAAATCTTAAGGTTAATCTCGAGAAAACCTGTTTTTTCGAAAAAGAAGTCGAATTCCTTGGCTACGTGATTACTCCGGATGGAGTGCGCGCTGACCCAACTTAATAGATCTCACCACCGGAAAATCTCAAGGACCTAAAGAGTTTTCTAGGTATGACTTCCTACTACAGGAAGTTCATAAGGGACTACGCCACGGTGGCCAAACCATTGACCCACCTCACTCGGGGTGAGAATGCACAAGTGAAAGCAAATGCTTCTAGAAAGGTAAGAATTGAACTAGACGAAAATGCAATACAGGCCTTCCACGATTTGAAACAACTCTTGGTATCTGCCGATGTCCTTGCCTTTCCGGATTTTGAAAAGCCATTTATTCTCACTACGGATGCATCGAACTATGCCATTGGGGCAGTATTGTCGTAAGGAACTATAGGCGAGGACAAACCTATAGCCTATATATCGTGATCTTTGAATAACGCTGAGGAGAATTACGCCACCAACGAGAAGGAGCTCCTCGCGATCGTCTGGTCACTTGCCAATCTGCGTTCTTACCTGTACGGCCCCAAGAAGATCAAAATATATACTGATCACCAACCACTCACGTATTCCTTGAGCTGCAGAAATTACAACGCTAAGTTAAAACGCTGGAAGGCCAGGATTGAGGGGTATAAATGCGAAATTATCTACAAACCGGGGAGGTCAAACCTAGTAGCTGACGCCCTTTCTCGCCTTAAAACGGAGGTCAATGTGCTGACCGATTCTGTCATTGTTCAGCCTCCATCTGTTCTGGGGGACGAGCCTTCAACAAGTGCTGGAGCGAACGCGGGGCCCGATATTGACACTGTCACTCAGTGCACAATGCATTCAGCTGATCAGGATAGTTCGGATCTTATACCTCATGTGGAGGCTCCAATTAATGTGTTTAGAAACCAAATTATTTTCAGGGAGGGAGACCGCCCTCGTTGCCTTGAACATCCTCACCAAGGCTACAGTAGATATTATGTCTTATTCCCTGAGGATAACGCTACACTGGTCACAATTTTGAGGGAGTGCCTTAACCCAAATGTAATAAATGGCATAAAAGTTCCAGAAAATTTCCTTGCCTCGCTACAGGATGCTTATGTTAGTAACTTTCAAAGGTACAGAATAAGAATAACTCAAAGGATAGTGGAAGATGTTACGGTTTCTGACAGGGTCTTCGAGATAATTGAGAAGGAACATAAGCGAGCCCACAGAAATCCACGTGAGAATAAGGTGCAGATACTCGAACAATTTTATTTCCCTGCCATGGCCAGGCAGATTAGAGACTATGTAAGACAATTTATTTATTTATTTTATTTTATTTATTTAGTCTTACTCTGTACCACTTGATAAAATGAAATAAATTAAATAAATAAAATAAATAAATGTAAGACAATGTGATACCTGTAAATTAAATAAATATGACAGGCATCCCTCGAAGCCTTTTCTTCAACCCACTCCAATTCCGAGTTATCCTTGTGAAATTTTGCACATCGGCCTTTTTGAGATAGAGAAACAAAAATATCTCAGTGCAATCGATAAATTTTCAAAGTTTGCCAAATTATTCCCACTAAAAAATAAATCTTCGGTTCACCTGCGCAGGAAGCTTACTGACCTCCTGCATTATTTTTCTGTCCCAAAGATTTTAGTTATGGACAATGAATGAGGATTCCTTACCCCTCTGGTCTTAAATTATATTCGTTCTCTAGGCATAGAAATTTACCAAACTCCTACCCAACGAAGCGAAACTAACGGGCAGGTTGAGCGTTTGCATTCAACATTAATTGAAATATACCGTTGCATCTCTGTCGAATTTTGCAGACTCACTCCAAAAGAGCGCGTTTCTATAGCAGTGGACCCGTACAACAATACCGTCCACTCTGTCACAAAAAGGAAACCGGCAGACGTGTTCCTCAACCGAAAAGAGAAAAAACTAATGAAGATATTAAGGCTTTATTAGATAGGGAGCAGGAGGTAAAGAATTCAAGGTTGAACACTAAACGTACAACCCCACGCAGTTTTGATGCTGGGGATAAACTGTTTATTTCTAATAAACAAATTAAAGGCAAACAGAAGCCGTTATATAAAGAAGAAACAGTAGCTGAAAACAGAACAGCAACCATACTCACTGAAACTGGGAAAAAATTCCACAAGGTAGACGTGAAAAATGTCTAAGATAACATTGGAAAGAAGGTAAATAACTCATGCACAGATCCTTAGGTCCCAGTGGTCTGGGTGCAAGACTTTTTTGTAGTCGATCTAGTCAGATATTGGTTCAATTCCAGGTAACTCGATGGTTCGAATGATGTCGATCGACGTGGTTCAACTCCACCATAAGGTCTTTGCTTTAATTGACGTGAAGCCACTCCTACTCCACATGAGTAGGTCATTTGCAACCATCAACGCTTATGACTAAAAGGGATCAACACGAGCCTTCCAAAGTCAGCTGAGAAAACGCCTATATTCCAATGCAAAACGTAAAATCTTTTTTGAATTACAGTGTGCGCACTGATGAAAAAGCAATATTACGCTTATATACACTCAGTCACTGAACTGAGCAAATGAAACGCATAATGGCGTATGCCAAAAAAAAATAACAAAAAGAAGGAATGGTATTCCTCAAAGGAAATAGTAAAATACTAATGCTACTAATAAAACAAAAAGTTAAAGAAAAAAAAGTAAAAATAAAATATGAAATACAAGAACTTATTATGTTAACTAGCAATAAAACCCACATTTTAATCTAAAACTCACTACCAATACACTAACCAACAAAACTAACGACTATTAATAATCCAGTAATCACTTTCACTATTGGTCCCAACGAATCCTTCCCTTCATTTCCCGCATTTTTCCGAAACTCCCCAGCAACAACTCACTTTTAGCATGTTAAGCCTTAATTTAAAGATAATGGAAATTGAGTAAATTTTATCTGAATCACAGGAAGTTAAGATAATTAGAGTAAATTCAACATATATAAATTTTTTGATTCTATTGATTGATTGCTATTGTATTCCATACTATCTTTGTCAACATTAAATAAATTTACCTTGCAATTTTTCTCTTAAAAGTATATTGAATATGTAAAATACAATAAAGATTTAATCAAATGGGGGTAATCTGTAGATACAGGGTGTTTTTTTTACAGGTTTGTTTTTCGAATAGAGATAAAACTGGCATTTTGTGGTCAAATCTGGCAACTCTAATGTCATTTATGTTCAGTTTGGTTTGCCATTTCATCATGAACAGGTTGACAAAAGAACAACGCTTGCAAATCGTGCAAATTTATTTCGAAAATAATGGTTCAGTTCGCGAAGTTTACCGTGAGCTCCGTCCATTTTATGGTCGACATAATCGTCCATCAGAGCAATTAATTCGGTTAACCATGGATCGTTTTCGCACTACGTTTACTCTATGTGATAATACGCATCCGCAGAGACGTCGAACAGTGCGCACCGAAGAAACAATTGCCGCTGTAGAGCAAAGTGTTGAAGAGGACCCGAATGAATCGATTCGCCACCGTGCACAGCAATTGGAGCTTTGTCCATCAACTTTATGGAAGATTTTGCGCAAAGATCTTGGCTTGCGACCTTACAAGATCCAGCTTGTTCAAGAATTAAAGCCGCGAGACCATGCAATGCGTCGTGATTTTGGTGTATGGGCCGAAAATGAGATTGATTTCGATGCTGATTTTCATCGCAAAATTTTGTTCAGTGATGAGGCTCATTTTTGGTTGAATGGCTACGTCAACAAGCAAAATTGCCGCATTTGGAGTGAAGAGAATCCACATGAGACCCTTGAAACGCCATTACATCCACAAAAACTGACTGTTTGGTGTGCTCTATGGGCTGGTGGAGTCAGTGGGCCATACTTCTTCCGCAATAATGCTGGAGAGGCAGCTACCGTTAATGGAGACCGGTATAGAGCCATGATAACCGACTATTTTGTTCCCGAATTGGATGGCATGAATGTGGATGAGTTGTGGTTCCAACAAGACGGCGCTACATGCCACACAGCGCACGTCACAATCGATTTATTGAAGGAAACATTCGATGAGCGCATAATTTCGCGGAATGGACCTGTCAATTGGCCACCAAGGTCGTGTGATTTGACACCATTGGATTATTTTCTTTGGGGATATGTGAAGTCGCTGGTCTACACCAACAAACCAGAAACGTAAGGGGAATTGGAAGCCAACATTCGTGGCGTTATTGCCGACATACGGCCCCATATGCTCGAAAAAGTGGTTGAAAATTGGACCTGTAAAATTGGCTTTATTCGAGCCAGCCGCGGCGGCCACATGCCTGAAATCATATTTAAACATTAATGGCATAAAATTATCCTTCCAATAAAGCTAAATTGATGGACCTTAAAACGATTTTCTTGTGTTTTATTTCAATTCGAAGTTCTATACCCCTAAAAAAAACACCCTTTATAAGTCAAATTAAATAAATCTACTCCCCACAGCATCTGCCTCTGCGCATCCGCGCATACCTATGACGTGTTCAAGATAGACTCTCCTATTGTAACAATACGCGATGGATACGGTTGGATTATCAACGGGCACTTAAAGCTGATCCATACTATCGACCTAATTAGCTACGACAGGGTTGTAAGCAGATTAGAAGATGCAATCATCGATCTCAACATAACTGACTCCACAGTCGATGTACTTAATTACCAACTGGGCAAAATTGCAAGAAACCTCGAAGACCTAAAGGGACAAGAGTGTTATGTAACTGCCTGGTACGGGAGAAGAGGAGTGGCGGGGTGGCATGGTAGTAGCCCGGCTGAGGCTCGTCGGCTTTGAGGCGCGGTTCTTGCCACTTCTCCTTTCCCAACAGTTGCATAGCAAAATTTAGGTTCATGCCTAGGGAGGATAATAAAGCTAGAAAGAAAGCGATAGGTAAGACAAGCGGGAGAAAACCTGTCCTAGTCAGGTGGAGCCGTCCCACCCCTCCTGTTCACGGGATGTGAACAGCCTTTGGACTCTACTATGGCTCCGCTTCCCGAGCAGAGTCCCCTTTACCTGACTAACGTCCGTCTTTAGGTACTTATGTTTACTTCATCCTTTTCTCAACTACCCCAACTTACCATTCAGTTGCCAAAAGGGCAACACCTGCACCAACAACAGTATGTCTTTAGTCCGACATATTATCAATAAAATCCGCTATTAAGAATAAAAACCTTCAACCCATAAACTTCAACCAAATAGCTTAAACCAGCGAATTTCAAATTCATACAATGTTTATTATAACAATAAAAAACTTACGATTAGCTATTCAAACTATGTAACTATTACAAATACAGTTTCCCCTAGCCTTATCTACAACAATATATTATTTCGTTATTTGAAAAAAAAACCTCTTACCAAAATTTATTTATCGAAATTCGAAACCGGCCTAATTTAGATCTAACTATTTGTGCAAAAGCACACCTATAGTCATATATCAATAAGAGCGCACTTGTGAGCGCTAACTCTCAATAAAAATGTCAACCAAATTATATGTATGAGTATGTGTGCCCTGCTCAGAGAAAACTTCACACCTATAAAGGCATGTGCATATGTAACTTTTCTATTACAAAACTCTTACCTTGCTTATCCGGATGAATTTGGTACCAAAAACAACTCTTAAGCTGAAAGTAGAGGAAAAAACAAACAACATGTGCTGGACACAAGACAGTGGTTCTGTTATAGGGCTTTGACCGCGTGGTCAAAGCTGACTTTTCAGAACTAATGTTTTTCGATATTAGTTTAACGTGTCGGTTCGGTGCATGTGCATTATTTCATGCATGTGCAAACAAAAAAATTTTTTTTTTTTTATTAGAAAGAATCATAAAAAAAATAGTGACTGCGCAAAGCAAAAAAACTAATAAAACTAACTCGAAAACCGAAACCACAAAAGCAAAAAAACTAAGTGCGTGTGAAAACTAAAAAAGTGTAAAAAAGTAAAAAAGATGTCACTACGGAAAAAGTGAAAACAATATTGAGTCCCTCAACAACAAAAAATGTTTAAGCTTGGGTAGGCATTGGTGCGAATGCCAAAATAAAAATATGTTAGTACTACTTCAAGGTAGGTGAAGTTCCAAATTCACAGAACCTAATATTAAATAACTTATAAAACTAATATCGTAAATAAATAAAAAGAAAAAAATTAATGAATTCAGGAAAAAAAATCCAAACTTAAATTTACACTAGTAACAAAAAAAAATGCATGGGTGGTGCTCCCTAATATATACTAAAAACTGTATGAAGAGTGTGATAGTAAAAGTTAAAAATTTCAAGTTGGCGAGCGCGCTCACCGTGAGCTGCGCTTGTCTGCTCTCCCGCTTTGCTGGTTCTGTGCTCGTGGGTGTAAGTGTGTATGTGCAGTGAGAAATGCTGCTGGTGAGTGTTGCTGATGTTGCTGAAGTGGCTAATGTTGCTACGGGTGTCGGTGGTCGTGCCACAAAATGTTTAGCGGCACGTCGATGATGCTGATGATGATGTTTTGCAACACGTAGTGTTGCTGATGTAGCTGTTGTTGTGTATGAAACGCGGTGTTCGCTGGTTTGTAACAAACGTGTGAAGTTGCGTTCTAAAAATGTTCGGTGTTCGTGGCTCGTGTTGGATCTCCGTGTTATGTGTGCGTGTCTGTGTGTTTGTGCAATCTGGCGGGGATCTATGCCAACGCTTTTGGCCACAGATATTCCTCGGATTTGGAACTTTTGGCCAAAAATTACTCCCTGAATATTTCGCTAATGTGTGAATGTGTGATGTTGATGCTTCCCGTGTTTAGTTCCCAATAATTTGTGTAGTTTTATGTGTGGATTTATGTGTATACTTTTGTAGCAGTGAGTTCAAGTAGCAAAAAATGTCGCGGCCCTCGGCTGGCTTCGTGCTCGCGGTGACTGCTGCTTCTTGAGGGGATTTTCACGTCCTGTGGCGGCGGCTCTCCTTGCGCTGATGAGATACCTAGGGAGGATTCTCTGGTATCAGGAACTCCACTGTTTTTCTTCGATCACGTTTACTTTTTATCGTGAAACCGCACTTTATAAACAGACTTTTTCACTCGCGCACCTACACTTTAAGGTGAATACAACGCACTTTGAAAAATTACCTTTTTTTTTTCACAACACTTTTGGCACTAGTTAAGACCGCGACTTTTCGATTTTTCATTGCTGTCGATCAGCGGGACCCCCTTTTATACCCATTAACCCTTGCGGCATTTTGAGCACCGTACGGCACGAATCGCCGGCCTGCTTAGGGTAAACCAATCCGCGTAATATCGTAAACGCGGATAAGGTGGTTCGGTTAGCGGTTGCCCGCGCATCTGTTCATATACCCGCTTGCGCGTAGTCAGAGAAATGCTCAAAGGCTGTCGTTACAGGCTCGCATCCGCCGATGGTGCCTGCATCATGGAGCGTGTGCGTAAAAGAATTCATAACGCAGCCTTGGGTTGGTTTGTAGATCCGGGGCTAACGTGTGGCCTCGACCCACGATCTAATGCCGGGCTTCTAGTTCGCTTCTTATCTAACCTTTCACTAGAACATATATTACACTAAACATTTACTAACACACAAAAATTAGATAAACTATCAAAAAACTAAGTCTAATATCACTGGGCTCTTACGCAAAACTAACCTAGGGTATCACAGATAGGCATCTTAATCCTATATCACAGGTTGAAACTAAAACTATATCACAGATTAGAGAAAAATTAGTCAAGTTGCAAGTGGATAAAAAAGTATAAATCGAAAGGTATGTCAAGTCTGAAATGCATAATCAAAAAAAAAAGTTAAGTCAGAAATTGTATAATTACATTAGTAGGTCAATAAACCTAAAATAATTGAATAATAATTACAAAAAATATCCAAAAAAAAGTATGTCAATTTTCTAAAGGTCGGTTTCGGGTACACAGGTAAGTAATAAATAACATGCAACATTGAACACTTAATAACATCATGCCACAAATATGTCCTTAGCATGGTATACCCCGATTCTCTTTCCGCTAACATCGCCGAGTTCATACATAGAGTTACCTATAACTTTCAATACAACGCATTTTACTTGCTTTGGGGCAAGTTTGGGATTATAGTTATCTATTTGTGAACTCTGTTTGAAATTTCGGCGGTATACCATTTGTCCAATTTTAAACGATACATCCTTGCTCCTAGTGTCGTAAACCTTTTTGCTGCGTTCGTGGGCTAACCTCAGCTCTTTCATAATTTTGTTTCTAATTGCCTGTAGTTTATCAGACTTTACCTCTACCACGCAATCTACGTCTTTCACAGCACCTAATTTTCTATATAACTCGTATGATGCACCATGTTGCACCATTGGCATACCAAAAAGCGCGTAATACGGGGATGTGTTAATTGCCGAATGGATTACGCTTCTTAAAGCAAACGCTGCATCACTGATGTGCTTATCCCAGTTCTTTTGATTCTCTCCCACGTATGACCTAACTATTTGTAGTATGGATCGGTTGACCCTTTCTGCGGCATTGCCTTGTGGCGAGTAGAATGCTGTTCTTACATGTGTTGTGCCATATCTTGCCAAAAATGATGCAAACAGTCCTGAGACGAATTGTTTACCATTATCAGAGTGCACGTACTCTGGGACTCCAAAAACATGAAAAACTTCTTTCTCTAGAAATTTTACAACGTCAGCTGAGGTTGCCTTACGCATCGGTTTCAAAAACACAAACTTCGAAAAATGATCTAAACATACAAACACATAAACATTACCATCACACGTACGTGGGTAAGGACCCATAAAATCTATAAATAAACGTTGAAAAGGGCGCTCAGTAACATGTTGCTTTCCCATCAAAGGTTTGTGGAAAGCATTCTGCGTTTTGTTGCCTTTACAAATATCGCAACTTTTGACGTAATTTTGCACATCGGCCACTAGTCCTGGCCAGTAGTATCTTTCGCGTATCCTTGCGAGTGTCTTGTGGATACCTCCATGGCCTGCAGATGGCGAGCAGTGCGATGCCTCCACCAACCCTGAACGAAGCTCCGTCGGTACCCAGAGCTTCCAGGCCTGGTCCTCTTGAAGCCCTTCACCCTTGTCAAATTGTGTCCGTCTATAAACATACCCGTCTGATACGCACAGTTCGGGCAGTTTGTCTTTGTTTAATGTCACCGTATCAATGAGTTCGTGATATTCCGTCGATTTGAAATATGGTGAGGTTACATCTATGTCGATCACTCTATCGCTCACTAGCAGCTCGTTCATATCGGCCCTGGATAAAGCGTCCGGCACTACATTTTGGGTGCCTTTACGGTGTTGAATATCAAAATCGTATGCTTGCAACTTCAAGCTCCACCTTGCCAGCCGACCGGATAGATCCTTCTGACCCATCAGCCACTTCAGGCTGGCATGGTCAGTTATCACCGTAAAGGGCAATCCCTCGATATAGGGCCGGAACCTCTTTATGCTCAGGACCGCTGCATAACACTCTAACTCTGTAATACTATAATTGCGTTGTGCCTTGTTTAATTTTGCCGATACATAGGCGATCGGTCTTTCGTTTCCGTCCTGGTCTAGTTGGAAGAGGACACCTCCAACTCCGTCCGTCGATGCATCGCATTGCACATAAAAGTGCTTTTCGAAGTCCGGATGGATTAACACCGGTGCTGAAATAAGTTTTTGTTTTAAGCAATTAAATGCTAGCATCGCTTCGTTCGTCATTTTAAAAGATTTTATCTTGTCCTTAGTGAGGCAGTCGTGCAGTGGTGCTGCAATTGTCGCGTAGTCCTGTATGAATCTACGGTACCAGCCTGTCATACCTAGGAACCGTCTGAGTTGTTTCGGTGTTCGGGGTTCGGGGAAGTCTCGCATTGCTGCCACCTTATTCAAATCTGTACGGATACATCCGTCTCCTACCACATAGCCTAAATAACGTACCTCTTTAAAACAAAATTTGCATCGCGAAGACATTTTGCAACACGGGACAAAAAATCTAAATGGGACGAAAAATCTTCAGAACAAACAAGTAAATCATCTAAATAAACAAACACAGATTCACGAAGAGAAGCGGGGATGACCATGTCCATTAAACGACACATTCGCTGTGCCGCGTTGCACAATCCAAAAGGCATGACTGTGAAATGGTACAAAGGTCTACCAGGTACAGTGAAAGCAGTTTTCTCCCTGGACTTTCGCTCTAATGGTATCTGCCAAAACGCGTCTTTTAAATCAATGGCTGATATGTACCTGGTATTCTGAAGCCGACTTAGAATACCATCTATATGTGGAAGTGGGTATGCATCCTTGATGGTGCGTTCGTTCAATTTCCGGGCATCCAAACATAGGCGGTTTTTGGTTCCTTTGATGACTAGTGATACGGGGGAACTCCAGCAACTGTTGCTTTCCTCTATAACGCCCATTTCCAGCATTCGGTCCAGTTCCGCGAAAACCAACTTTTGTATTGCCGGAGAAATAGGGTAATGGCGCTGCTTCACGGGAAGATGTTCATCGGTAACTTCAATAATGTGTTCTTCAACGTCGGTTTTGCCCAACCCAAGTACTGCGAATGAAGGATACTGTGCTTTCACTCGATCCAAAGCCACAGTCTCCTCGGGACTCAGATCATGTTGCACTGCATCGAATGATAAGTCACCCTCAGCAGGTGTAAGCTCTGACACGACATTAACCTTTGAGTTGATTTGGGGCCCCCTACTGACTACATTAAGCTGGAAGGCTTTCCAGAAATCGATCCCTAGATAGACCTCCTGTTGCAACCCCGGCACTATCAGGAATTCCAGCTCCCTAGTGGTACTGTCCCAAAGCACTGGAAGAGTCACTACTCCGATAACCGCGGTTTCACCCCCATTAGCTGTCTTGACATTTTGACCTCGGATCGGCAGAATCAGACTTTCTTTTCCCTCGAGTAACTTATGGGCATTTTTCCCCAAGCAGCTGGCCCCGGCCCCGGAATCCAAGAGCGCGAGCGCCTGTCGTCCACCGATCTCCGTTTTAGCGAACAACCTATTATCGCCCTGTACAGTCACGATAGTTGAAATTATCTTCTTTCTTAGCCTTTTAAACAATTTCTGTTTTTCCCTGATTTTCCGTATCTTTTCAAAATTCCTCTTCTTCTTTTTCGCGTTCAACTCCTCACAGAAAATTCTTCTTCTTGCCTCATCGTACTTCATTTTCCTAACGTGCAAACTCTCCCTGACTGGTTCAACTTTCTTCTCTACTACTTTCTCTTTTACCTCTATTTCTTTATCCCTCTTCAAAATCTCTATTTTCCTACCTTCTACAAATTCTCCGGGCGATCCTGGTTTGAGGCAGAGCTCCCGGACATCTCTGCCAGTGCCCGGTTTCCCGCCTCTGGCTTAAAAACACAAAATGAAGAATCACCACCACACGCAAAACATTTCATGAAATGGAAATTAGACTTGCATTTTGTGTCTTTTGCTGCTTCTGCCGGGTTCTTTATATAAAAATCCACCGGCATGCCACAAGCATAGCACAACATAAGGTGGAATGGGGACGGACAAAACATTTGATTTTGGACAGGACTAACATTTTGACTATGGACATTGGACGACGAACTTGCAACAGGACTGGGAAAATTGGTTGGGATGTTGGGTTTAGGAGGATTTTGATGGACGGGGGCACGAGACACATTCCTATTATCATTAAGATTCCTATTGTCTTTGTTGAGCGCTTCAACACAAAAATCACCTCCCTGCTCTTCTGACCAACCTCCGCTGCCTATTTCGCTTATTGGCTTTGCCCTAGACCTATTCTCTTTTATTAATTTTTCCGCCCTCTTGCACTCCAGTTTCAGATCAGCCAATGTTTCGGTCTTCGTCGCGAAAGTTAAGTTGGCCAGATAAGGTTTCAGGTTGCCCTTAATTATCTTAACCAACTCAACTTCCGGGACTCGCTGTCTGAGGCGGAACGTGAGATCGTGGACATCGGCGTAATATTCGTCAAAGCTCTCTTGGGGCTGCTGCTTCCTCTCCATAATCTCGCGTATTACCTCATAATCTGACTCTGCCGATTTGAATTGAGCCAAGATTTCCCGTTTTAACCCAAAGTAATCGAACGCATCGTCATCGGCGTGGTCCTCCAGCACCTGCCAATACCACTTGAGAGCTGGCCCTGTCACTAAACAATGGAAGTCAGCAAAAAGCTGTTGGTAGGACAACTGATATTGTATACGCATGCGTTCCAGGCGGAAGACGAAACTCTCCACTGTCATTCCTTTGGCTGAACCGTCGAACTTCAGATGCTACTTGTCCAAATCGACCTTATTCCTAACCGAATATCCGGGGTTTCCGTTGCCGGTATATGTTTGATTCGCGGTGCTGCGCTGCTGGTTCGTGGCATCCCTATCCTGCCCTGGCGTAGATGTATTTTGTGTAGGTGCTGATGTAACAGGAGCGCGCATGGATGTCTCCACATGAGCGACACGATTGCTAAGGGTGGATATATCCTCCCTTACCTTTCGCACTTCGCCCATGTGATGATTCATTTCAGCATTCTGATGCATCATCACCTCCATCATGCGCGCTAAGTGATCAATCCGCTCGTCCACCGTTGGCTGCTGTCTGTTACCGCCATTGTTTCCTCCATTCCCCACTGCCGCTCCGTCGCCTCCAATTGCTCCTTCCTCGTAATCAGACATCTCCAACACCTGATCCAACTTCCGCGAGAAACTCAGGGACTGGTCTGCCGCGTTTACAGTAACCCTATCAGTAACCGTATACTCCTCTCTGTGGCTGTTCGGGACCTCAGGCTGCCCAAAAACCCTAGCAGTGCAGAGATTCAAAAGGTCTATCGGGACGAAATCGGCTGGTAGTTCGATGCCGGTGTCTATTTGGTTAAACAGGGACCCTACCACCTCGTTCCTCAAGTCCCGAGCTATGCTGCGCGTTATCCGTCTGTTACTCGCCAAAAGTCCTAAACCCCTCTTCGAAATTGCCCCTTGGTTCGCAGACTTGTCCATAAACTCAAGGGACTGGTATAAAAAAAGGAGTCCGAAACCTGACCGCCAACAAAGAACCGAAACTTGCTGACCTCGGAATTGGAAATCAATGACTTAAACCCACAAAACCGGACAAGCCCTTTTTCCCAACAATAAGCAGGAAAAGTAAATTTCAGATTTGGGTATTTCACTTGGGGTTTATTTGTCAATTCAAAAAAAGAAAAATTTTAAATAAACTGTATAAACCGATATAAAAACAATTCAAATATTATAAGATATACCAGAAAATATTTATATATATGTATATGAAACAAACGTGTATATATATGTAAGATAAATGGGTGTAAAAAGATAGTAAGTGTACAACTCAAAAATGCAAATTTCTTTAAGGGTATATATGTGTTGGTGTTTATATAGAAATATATGCAGAACGGCAAAAAAAAAATAAATTTCCAAATTAAAATTTAATAAGTGTGTGTATGTATGTATATATACGTAAAGTAACTGCGTGTATAAAAAAGTTAATAATAAATGTGTGGTTCAACAATTCAAAAATCAACCAATTTCCTAAAGGGTATATATGGATATGTGGATATGGTAAATATGATTAAAAGGTGAAATTCAACTGGGCAACTAAAATTAATTCCTTAAAGGTATACCCGTGTTTGTGTATCTGTATGCGTAAAAAAATAAAAAAACGGAAATTCAAAACTTAAAAATTCTATGTGAGTATATCTGTATATGGGTGTAAAAAGTTTTAAAACTACAAAACTTCAAAAAGAATTATCCTCACAAAATTTCTTTACGTGTATTTATTTGTTTACGTACCACGGTATAAAAAATTAAAAGAGTTTTAAGCTTAAGAAATGAAAAAGATGGTCACTTCAAAAATTCAAGAAGAAACGGTTTTTTTCGTAGGGTATAGAGTATGTGGATATGAGTATCAAATATCAAAAGTGTGTATAATAGATATCGTGGTGTGTATATTTATGTATGCTCACGTATACCTATGAAACAAAATTGATTTGCGCAACACTTTCTTAAGGTTGGTAGATAAAAGATGTAAAAAAAAAATTAAAATTCACTTTTAATCTTAACAGAATATAAAAATTTAAAAAAATAAAAAAATATATAAAATATATAAAAACTATCGAGATATAAAAATTTTATTAGCAAAAGTAATAAATTCCTTGGTGAAATTCCCAGAAACTATAAAAACAAAGAAAAGGTTTAAATAGAACCTTCGAAAAGTTCAAAAAAACTTTAGAAGAAAAATTAAAAACGATTACTTGCAAAAAGAAATTCTGGCATCTAAGTTATGAAATCAAATTACAATGACTTTTATGTGTTTTACGTATAATGTGTTTGTAAATATTAAATAAACAAGACTCGAAACAAATCAATAATTTGGAATTTTTGATGCATATGAAATCGAAAAAAAAAAAAATATATGTATTTTATTTCTATTTATTATATACGATTTATAACAGAAATCGGAAATTCCTAAGGAATTTATAATCTTCAATATTGAGGTACTGTTGGTGCATTTGGTGTTGTCCTCGCCTGATGGACTCTGGGTAGTCGAGTACGGTATGAAGCATGCTGTCCAAGGTCAATGTCAGCTAATCCCCTCTTAATTATGGAATGTGGCACGACAGCGCCTTAAGAACTAGCTGAAGACGTGGTTGCCACAATTCCCCCTTTACCCTGTCAAATTACTCTACCCCCTGCAAACATACAACAACCTCACATATATACGGTGCTGGACCATGCATATGGCAGCTGATGTAGCTTGTAACAAAACAACAAACAATTAAAATCGTCTTAAAGTACTGCCGATGACCTCTGATACCACTTTTTAAAAACGTTGAAGTTCTTAAAAGGAACTCAGAACTCACCGCCAGCACTCCCCCCACTGTTTTGTCACTTAGGCACATATCGCTCGTTGCTGACAACAAGCGATGTTGCCCTCGTGACCCTAAATCTGTCCGTGAGAAGGAAAAATTAAGAGAATAAATAAGATAGCTAAAAGCTGAAAATAGTATATTGAAAAGCAAGTTAAGGTGAAAAGAAATATTAAATTAGAAAGTATAAGAAAAGAAATGTGGGAAAAATTTAAAATGACTAGTGGGCTATAGCGTTGGGCGCCATTGTTTTGTAACTGCCTGGTACGGGAGAAGAGGAGTGGCGGGGTGGCATGGTAGTAGCCCGGCTGAGGCTCGTCGGCTTTGAGGCGCGGTTCTTGCCACTTCTCCTTTCCCAACAGTTGCATAGCAAAATTTCGGTTCATGCCTAGGGAGGATAATAAAGCTAGAAAGAAAGCGATAGGTAAGACAAGCGGGAGAAAACCTGTCCTAGTCAGGTGGAGCCGTCCCACCCCTCCTGTTCACGGGATGTGAACAGCCTTTGGACTCTACTATGGCTCCGCTTCCCGAGCAGAGTCCCCTTTACCTGACTAACGTCCGTCTTTAGGTACTTATGTTTACTTCATCCTTTTCTCAACTACCCCAACTTACCATTCAGTTGCCACAAGGGCAACACCTGCACCAACAACAGTATGTCTTTAGTCCGACATATTATCAATAAAATCCGCTATTAAGAATAAAAACCTTCAACCCATAAACTTCAACCAAATAGCTTAAACCAGCGAATTTCAAATTCATACAATGTTTATTATAACAATAAAAAACTTACGATTAGCTATTCAAACTATGTAACTATTACAAATACAGTTTCCCCTAGCCTTATCTACAACAATATATTATTTCGTTATTTGAAAAAAAAACCTCTTACCAAAATTTATTTATCGAAATTCGAAACCGGCCTAATGTAGATCTAACTATTTGTGCAAAAGCACACCTATAGTCATATATCAATAAGAGCGCACTTGTGAGCGCTAACTCTCAATAAAAATGTCAACCAAATTATATGTATGAGTATGTGTGCCCTGCTCAGAGAAAACTTCACACCTATAAAGGCATGTGCATATGTAACTTTTCTATTACAAAACTCTTACCTTGCTTATCCGGATGAATTTGGTACCAAAAACAACTCTTAAGCTGAAAGTAGAGGAAAAAACAAACAACATGTGCTGGACACAAGACAGTGGTTCTGTTATAGGGCTTTGACCGCGTGGTCAAAGCTGACTTTTCAGAACTAATGTTTTTCGATATTAGTTTAACGTGTCGGTTCGGTGCATGTGCATTATTTCATGCATGTGCAAACAAAAAAATTTTTTTTTTTTTATTAGAAAGAATCATAAAAAAAATAGTGACTGCGCAAAGCAAAAAAACTAATAAAACTAACTCGAAAACCGAAACCACAAAAGCAAAAAAACTAAGTGCGTGTGAAAACTAAAAAAGTGTAAAAAAGTAAAAAAGATGTCACTACGGAAAAAGTGAAAACAATATTGAGTCCCTCAACAAAAAAAAATGTTTAAGCTTGGGTAGGCATTGGTGCGAATGCCAAAATAAAAATATGTTAGTACTACTTCAAGGTAGGTGAAGTTCCAAATTCACAGAACCTAATATTAAATAACTTATAAAACTAATATCGTAAATAAATAAAAAGAAAAAAATTAATGAATTCAGGAAAAGAAATCCAAACTTAAATTTACACTAGTAACAAAAAAAAATGCATGGGTGGTGCACCCTAATATATACTAAAAACTGTATGAAGAGTGTGATAGTAAAAGTTAAAAATTTCAAGTTGGCGAGCGCGCTCACCGTGAGCTGCGCTTGTCTGCTCTCCCGCTTTGCTGGTTCTGTGCTCGTGGGTGTAAGTGTGTATGTGCAGTGAGAAATGCTGCTGGTGAGTGTTGCTGATGTTGCTGAAGTGGCTAATGTTGCTACGGGTGTCGGTGGTCGTGCCACAAAATGTTTAGCGGCACGTCGATGATGCTGATGATGATGTTTTGCAACACGTAGTGTTGCTGATGTAGCTGTTGTTGTGTATGAAACGCGGTGTTCGCTGGTTTGTAACAAACGTGTGAAGTTGCGTTCTAAAAATGTTCGGTGTTCGTGGCTCGTGTTGGATCTCCGTGTTATGTGTGCGTGTCTGTGTGTTTGTGCAATCTGGCGGGGATCTATGCCAACGCTTTTGGCCACAGATATTCCTCGGATTTGGAACTTTTGGCCAAAAATTACTCCCTGAATATTTCGCTAATGTGTGAATGTGTGATGTTGATGCTTCCCGTGTTTAGTGCCCAATAATTTGTGTAGTTTTATGTGTGGATTTATGTGTATACTTTTGTAGCAGTGAGTTCAAGTAGCAAAAAATGTCGCGGCCCTCGGCTGGCTTCGTGCTCGCGGTGACTGCTGCTTCTTGAGGGGATTTTCACGTCCTGTGGCGGCGGCTCTCCTTGCGCTGATGAGATACCTAGGGAGGATTCTCTGGTATCAGGAACTCCACTGTTTTTCTTCGATCGCGTTTACTTTTTATCGTGAAACCGCACTTTATAAACAGACTTTTTCACTCGCGCACCTACACTTTAAGGTGAATACAACGCACTTTGAAAAATTACCTTTTTTTTTCACAACACTTTTGGCACTAGTTAAGACCGCGACTTTTCGATTTTTCATTGCTGTCGATCAGCGGGACCCCCTTTTATACCCATTAACCCTTGCGGCATTTTGAGCACCGTACGGCACGAATCGCCGGCCTGCTTAGGGTAAACCAATCCGCGTTCGACCCTTAAGCGGCACGCATATGCACATATGCGCAAGCAACACTTAACCCACCCACACAAACAAACATCCGCTACGCTAATATCGTAAACGCGGATAAGGTGGTTCGGTTAGCGGTTGCCCGCGCATCTGTTCATATACCCGCTTGCGCGTAGTCAGAGAAATGCTCAAAAGCTGTCGTTACAAGAGATTAGCAGACCAAGACGTTCTATTAATTGGATTGGCTCTGCCTGGAAATGGATTGCCGGCACGCCTGACGCCACGGATTGGGATGAAGTCCTACAGAAACAGAATGCACTGATGAACCAAGATGAGCAGCAATACCAGGTAAACCCTGAAATATTCAAAACAACTCAGGAGCTTTTGCAGGCGATCAATGGTACCATTGCCACCACCAATGACGTTCAAAGCCACCGAAGGCTGGAGCATATTTCCCAGGAAATCCAAAGTAAGGTTATGATTCTAAAGGAAGACGTCTATGAACTGGTCCGCGCCTGTCAGATGGCCAAAGCCGGCGTCGTTAACACCAATATGCTAAGCAAGGAAGAAATCAACCGACTTATCAGTGAGATAGAGGTCCTTCCTTACAGCAACGTCGTTGAAGCCATCGAGTATAGCAAGCCTTCGATTTACAGAAACGGGTCACTTTTACTTTACGTTCTATCCTTGCCGAAAGTAATGGAAACGAAACATAATCACCTGGTTGTTCGACCTATCATCCAAGATGGGCATCATGTAGACATTAAATATTCAACTATACTGGTTAGCAAACATAGGACATATGGTATCAAGGATCGATGTTTACAACTAACGTCAGCCATGGTCTGCGAAGAAGGCTCCATTGATCTGCTAAAGGAAGAGGATTGCCTGCCGCGCCTGCTTAAAGGAGGTGAAGCCAGCTGTCAGTATTTGACCTGCAATGAATCCACTATTGAGGTCATCAAGGAAGACACTATATTCCTTAGCAATTTCAACGGCACAGCATGGTCAGGTAATAGTACGAACTATCTTTGGGCTCATTTATTCTACAGATACACAACAAGACTGTGAAGATTGACAATCAAACCTACCAAAGCGTGAGCAGGTCAGAGCTCCAACTATTCTCGCCAATCTTGACCCGTGTGAAGAACAAAACACTGGCGGTCAACCTTAACCTTGTCCATGAGATGACAACAGGAAATGTTAGACTCCTTCGCTACCTAAAAGGAAAAACAAATTGGTTCATCACGTCGGAAGTCATGGGCTTTGCATTATTAGTCTCGGTCATTTGGTTAATTTGGAGGAGGATGACGGCAAGATTAGATATCCCTAACTTGAATATTTCACTGCTCAACAGGAGTTTCCGTGGACGTAAACACGAGGACTCCCCCCAGCCACCTAATCTTTAAGGGGGGAGGAGTTAACACATTCAGCCGCTGCCCAGTTAAGCCATTCCCACGATCGGTCACTACACGTGCCGCAGCGTCAGCACTTTTGTATTTCACCATTCAATCAAGGCCATGGTCATTTCCACCGGTGCACATAGGCACACTTACGTAAGGGTTGCGTTGCCGCCGCCGACGCTGAGGTCTGAAGGTGCAGCTTAAACCAACGATCGGGCAGTTGCTGTTGGGGAGTCAAAGTGATCAAACTTAGTTATAAGTTAACGAACTAAATAAAGTGTAAAGTAACCTAAAAACTTGGTGTTTTTTGTCAGGGAAAGTTGGCCCTTTACTTTTTTTAAGTGTAAGGATCTGTGATCCTTTAAGTTACATACGGGTCTAATTTTTTTCCATCGGGAGTATAGCAAAAACGTAATCTACAGATGAATCTAAGAAAAATTGCTGAAGACACCATAGCTCTAAGTCCAATTTCGAGTCCCCCACTTTTGTAAAATAAATATTTTGCCATATGAATGTAGGGTTTGGCCAAAAAATCTTCATATCGTCTGATATAATTATAGGAAAAATATCATATTGGGCTTACTTTAAAGGTATTTTACGTACATTTCAGAATCTGTATATCAGGCTTAAATTATGAGAAATTAGCGGCCGCCGTGATGTGAAGGTAGTGTTGCCGGCCTACCACACCGAAGGTCTATGGTTCGAGCCCTGGTACAGGTAACATCAAAAGTGATTTGAAAAGTTTTTCAAAACGGGGTCGCCCCTCGGCAGTGGTTTGGCAAACTCTCCGAGTGTATTTCTGCCATGACAGGCTTCTCAGCAAAAATTCGTCTCCTTTGTAGATGCCGTTCGGAGTCGGCAAAAAACTGTAGGTCCCACCAATTTGTAGGGAAAATTCAAATCGGCACACCACAAATTGGAAGAGAAGCTTGGCGCAAAAATCTCTTAGGAGGTTTATGATGATATACCTGTTGTATATCGCGCCATAGAGATAGAGAGAGCCTAAAATGAACTTTTAACTACTATATTATCATTTTTTACAAATTTCTTATGGAACATTTTTTTTTCTTTAGAGCTAAAATAAGTTCAGAACATTTCCAACAACTTTCATTCAGACAGCAAAATTTTGTATTTATTATTATTATTATTATTTATTTAGACTTAAAATAAATTTTAAGACTAACATTTAAAGAAAAGAGCACTAGCTACTATGGCTATCGGCTCAACTGAAACTAAAAACATTTACAACGTGTATCTAACTATTTACAACTTATATCTACTATTTACAACTTAAATTTATATAGTATTTTAAATTTTTTTTTTTTTAATGTACTAAGGAATATATATGTATATGTTTACAATGAGTGATTACAGTTTTAATCTTATTTGTTTTATGTATTCGTACATGTCATTTGTATTCTCATAGGATGGGTTTTTTAATATTTCTAGTGCGCTTCTGTTACCAAAAGATGCCTTTCTGTCATCAGCCAGGTACGGACATTCGTGCAAGATATGAGAAACGGTTATTCGCTCTCCGCAGGAGTTGCAGTAATTTATTTTGCTGCTGTCGAAGAGATATTGATGTGTGGCCATTGTGTGCCCCAGTCGAAGTCTTGAAAATAATCTTATTTTGCACTTATTTATTTCAGTTGGGTATTGAGGTGGATCTCCATTTCTGTTAATAATTGTGTAATGGTGGTGGTTATAATTTGCGTAGTCATTTTTATTTTTTTCCTTACTAAATTTTTTTAAATATCTTTTTATGTCAATTTTTTCAATGGTAGGATCAGTTGTGATTGGTGCAGAGCTTGCATATTTCGTCGCAGCATCCGCTCGTTCATTGCCATTAATTCCAACGTGGCTAGGTATCCAAAACAGTAAAAGTTCTTTTGCGTGGTTTTTAAGAATACATCTTATCCGTTGTATAGTATTCCAGTTTTCACAAGGGAAACAGGACACAGATTTCAAAACTGAGAGGCTATCACTGAAAATCACTGTTTTCTGACAGTTGGTTGTTGCGAGTTTAGCAGCTGTATATATAGCTGTTGCTTCTGCAGTGAATATGGAAGCACTCTCATGAAGACGACTTAGCGCTACCACATCCCCATCATCGTTTACAATGCCATATCCTGTAGAGCTTTCCTTCTCCTTAGATCCATCTGTGTAAAGGAAGTTCCAACCCTTACTTTTAAGTGCATTTTTGATTTGATTAAATGAGCTTAGATAAACTTCTTTTGATGTTGTGTCTTTGTGTAGTGAGGAGAGAGTAATGTTGCAAATATCTGACGATAGTGACCATGATGGAGTGATGGGATAAAGTTTTGTAGTATATGTAGGTATCGACACGCCAGCAGCGTGATCTAAAGATGATGCTAAAGCTAAGGTTATTCTACGCCCTCGTTTCCATGACTGTATACGTTTTACGTCATCGTCGATTATTGAATTATTGGGAAAAAGAATTTTTGGCAGTAGTCTGCCAACCATCTCTGCAATTCTTGTTTCTATAGAAGGTAGCCCAGCTTCAGTCAGTGCGTTTAGTGTCGTAGTTGTGCGATAGGCATATATACTGGCTCTCACTGCTTGATGGTAAAGCGGCTTGATGAGATTAAGAGTAGATGGTGTAGTTCTTCCATATAAGTAAAGTGCGTAATCGATTTTGCTTAAAACTAAGGTGTGTACTAAATATGTTAAAGTGTTAATATGTGTAAATGTTTTCTTAGACAAATAGAATACTAAGTTAACTCTGGCAAAAAGTGATTTTTTTAATTCAAGACATTGTTCTTTCCAATAATATCTATGTGAAAATGTTACACCAAGAATTTTTAGCTTTTTCACATTTTCAATAACAAAATTGTTGATATTAATACTAGTGTTCATAGAGTCACAACAATTTTTTTTTGCTACAAATATGAATTTTTTTGGATTTTTTCAAAGATATTTTAGCACCGGACGTATCACACCATCGAGTTATATCCTGCAGTACGGCCGTTAGAATATTACATGCCTCTACATTATCATTTCGCTTGCACAATATATAAAGATCATCTGCATATAGGAAGTGATCAACATATGGTGTTTTCATTATGATGCCGCTAATTTTATTGAAGGCAATTTGAAAAAGAACTACAGATAGAGGGGATCCCTGCGGAATGCCGTTGTTCAAGGGATATATATTCGAATATGTATTGTTTATCCTTATTTGGAAACGCCGATTTGAAAGAAAGGATTTGACGAAGTTAAAAAGGTTTGGTCCGAGCTTTAGAGAATGAATGACATCTAGTATCACATGAGAACCGATTCTGTCAAAAGCTTTCTCGAGATCTAATGATAAAACGGTGACATGGTTTTTTGCTGACAACGCGTTAGAAACATAAAAATCAAAATGCAATAGAGCGTCGTCACATCCTTTTCCAGGCTTAAAAGCAACCTGGTTAGATGCGATATGTTTTTGGTCTTCCATAAACCACGACAATCTTTTTGATATTATTTTTTCTAGGATTTTCGAAACACAAGATAGGAGCGAGATTGGCCTAAGCCCATTAAAGCTCGACATATCTTTCTGAGGCTTGGGAATAGGGACAACTGTTGCCAGCTTCCAAGCATGTGCCAGATTCAAAAATTGTATTGTACAAATTCAGTAAAATTTGTTTTCCGAAAAGTGATAGGTTTTTCAACATTTGGTAGGAAATACGATCCATTCCCGGTGTTTTGCCTTTAACTTTACTAAGGCAGCTGTCTAACTCGTTAAGGGAGATTGGTTCTTCAATAATCTTCGCATGCTTGTTTTGGGTGTTGGTAATATTATAGTTATTTTGTAAATTTTTTATCCGATTATATTCGGCAGAGAAATTATTATCTGATGCATAATATGACCATTCGGTTCCAATATAATTTGCAATTTGTTCATCCTCTATAAGCGTTCCGTTTTCTGTTTTTATTGCGGTGATGGTACTACTGTTTGATCTACCTGATAGTCTGTTTATTTTTTTCCATATATCCGAAATTGGATGATATTTATTTATTGATTTTGTAAAATCTCCAAAACTTTTACTCTTTGCTTTTTTTGCCTCAAATCTAAACTTAGCGTTAATTTTTTTAAAACTTAACAAATTGGCAGGCAAAGGGTTTGATTTAAAACAATGCCAAGCATCCATTTTGCCTTTTCTTAATTTGGCTAAATACATAGTCCACCATGGTACACTAAATATTTTTTGGTTTTTAGATTGGGGTATATGCAGATTCGCTGCACTTTTGATAGCTTTAGTAAATAAAGCGGCGTCTTTATTGCTCCGATTAGTAAAAGCCTTATTCGAAAGTTCGATATCAGCTTGGGTTGAAAAATTTAACCAATTTGCGTGGTCCAGCAAAAATTTGGTTGGAATTGGTCTACTTTGTAATTGACGTTGTTGTAGGTTTATAGATATTTTTAACGGAAAGTGATCACTATGATGCAAATCATCGAATACTACCCATGAAGTGGTAGGAACAAGTGATAGAGAGCAACATGATATATCTATGTGTGTAAATGTGTTATGTGAGAAGAAATGCGTTGGCCTGCCGTCGTTTAAAACGCACAAGCTTGAATACAAGAGTGCGCTTTCAACAATATTTCCTCTACTGTTATTTCTCACTGAACCCCAAATTGTGTTCCAGCTTTTAAGGTCTCCTAGAATAACTAATGGGGTATTGAAACTAGAGAAAATATCAGTTAGTTCACGTTCTGAAAAAGATTGTGAAGGAGGAATATATATAGAAATAATTGTGAAGGAGATGTTCTTTTATTTCAATTGCGATTACTTGCAAGGATGTATTCACGTGACAAAGCTTATGAGGAATATTTTTTTTGATAAGTACTCCAACACCCTGTTTGGAGTATTCATTCGAAGGGCAATTTTGAAAATAACCTACATAATTATGTGGTGGGATGGGTATAAATGTAGACCGACAGTGAGTTTCTTGAAGAGAAATAAAGGTGGGGTTTTGCTCGCTTATAATAAGCTGAAGATCAAGAAGATTATTCAAGTAACCTTTTATGTTCCACTGGACAATTTCGAAGTTCATAATGTCGTGGTGCTAGAACTCAAATTTTCATACACGTAAAAGCGTATGAAAAAGAGATAAATGAAAAGTCAAAGTAAATAGGAAAATTAAAGAGAAAAAAAAAGGTAATTTTTGAACGAAAGACTCTATCATAGATCTGTCGTTGCAATAAAACTACGTACAGTTTTTTATTGCTTAGTAAAATGTAAAATTAAGAGAAAATACCCTAAAAAGAGCGCTTATAATGTAAAACTGGCTTTCATCAGGACAGAAGTTAAATGCAAGCCGGAAGTTTGCTCAGTGTGATTCGTCGTTGCTTTTTAAATATACGTACATATATACATACATACATATGTTGTTTGTACGATGAGACTATGTTTATAGTTGTTTTGAGCTTATTTGCTCTCTTTTATGATGTTGTATTACGTATTACAACAATAAAAAAAAAAATGTACTTAAATATATAATTTTTGTTTGAGTATTATTAATAACTATTAATATATTTATATATATACATATTTTTTTTAATAATATTAGATTTAGATAATTTTTGATTAAAGAATTTCTTCTATCATCATGTCATCAGCCGAGTCTGATCCATCTAAACGACAGCTTTCAGCTTTAGCTGAGTTAGCTTTTGCTAGAGCATTGCCTTTTGCTGAAGTTATCTTCATTTTCATTTGCTGTCTTAGTCTTTTCGAAGCGTTCTTAGGCAAGACAGTGACATTTTTCTTCTTCTTTGATGCGAGTGAAGTAGCTGGTATGGTTTTGTTGTTTACGATTGGTGTGGAGAGTTCGCTTACCTCAGACACTTTAGTGGAGTGACAAAACGAGGCACTCTCGGAAGGTAGGTCGGAGTATCTGATGGTTGGTCTTTGTTGGGAGATATTTGTTGTTGCGCTGAGGACTGAGCCGGCAACTGGGTTTGTTTTTATAACTGAAGAGTACGAGGCGCCGGTGTTTGGGTTTCTTTGCTTGTATATTATTATAGCTCTCTTTCGGTCGATTTTTTCTAAAGTTATTATAGCTTGAATGTCTTTTTCTCGCATAAATATGGGACAACTTTTTTCGAGAGAGCTGTGGTTGTTGTTGGAATTTTGTAGGTGAGTGCAATTTATGCAGTTTTTAGGAAGTGAGCAAGGTTTATCTGGCTCGGAAATTAAATGTGAGGTAGTTGAGCAATGTGGACATATTTTTTCATTGTTACAGGCTTTTGTAATATGGCCGTATCGGAAACAATTGAAGCAACGCAGGGGAGTTGGAATATATGGACGAACTTTGGCTTTTTCATAACCTATATAAAGTTCTCCTGGAAGGTACGGAGTTGCGAATGTTACAATGATCAGTCCTGTTTCCACTAGGGATTCATTCACTTTTTTTTGAATTTTTTTTACCGCTATCACATTTTGCGCTTTTAGTTCAGTAACTATTAAGTCTTCTTCAATGCCTCTAAGGTCATTGGAATACACTACACCTTTTGAAAAGTTTAGTGGATGGCGTAAGTGACATGAGAGTAACTAGCTTACTAGCTTGACTGACATTTTTCGTTTTAATTAGTATGCAACCATTACTTAGTTTTTTGCACATATCCACTTCACCAGAGCATGTGGCGTCAATCACTTTTTTTATTAAAAACGGCGATACATTTTTTAATGTTTCCGCACTCTCAACTCTAGAAATTATTAAATATTTGGGTCCATCAGTGCCATAGCTTAACTTTTTTGTATTATCGTATTCATATGTAGGACACGGTATATGCCCTGCTTTGTCGGGCGGCTTGCCCATGATGCGATGATTAAATTTCAAAGGCGTTTGAAGGTTGTTTTATTTGTTTGTTGTTTTTTTTTTTTTTTGTTAGGTTATTTCACAACAGCAAATGTTATTTGCAAGTTCACTCACGAGAGACAACGATTTAAAAGTGCACTCAATAATATTTTAGATCAGATCACTGTTTTGAAGCAAAAACGTCCGCGTCGTTTGAAGGTTCACTACAGACTGAATTTTGTATTTAAATTTAAAATGGATGCACCAAAACCTTCTACATCATCTGAATCCACTTTATCACATATACTTGAACACGATATTATTGCATTTGGCTTATCAAGTGAATTAAATAATCTGAATTTACCGTCTAGTCGTCACATTTTAAGATAAAATTTTTTTTTAAGTGATCATGCTAAAATTCAAAGTAAAATGTTTTCGCATAAAAATTTAACTCCTCATGTAACTGATAAATTGGTTCAAATTTGGAATAAATTAAATATTCAACTAATTGATAGACGTAGTATTCCAAGAAAACTAATTGTTTTAATTGAAAAATATCACGAAAGCATTAAACACAGAAAAAAGTTCAGGAATTTACAGCATTCGTACAATCAACAAATGAATTATTTTACATTGAAAAATGTAAATGCAAGTTAAAAACAACAGAATGCTCATGTGGTTTAATACCAAACCATTTAAAAGAATTTATGATGGGCCAACATAATGATAGAAAATTCACAATACCTGAATATATGGATGACATTGTAGAAGAAACACCTACAACAATACCAACAATGCCAACAGTTAGTGATGATCCAACATATGAACCACTTGGAACAGATATGGAAACAGGTGAAGCACAAATTGCAAATGAAGCAGTTGCAGAAGTATCTGTTACAATGAAACGAGGACATTATACTCAACGATACGATGCTATAAATTTTGCTATGATATGTGACAGATTCGGTGTTTCAGATAGAGTTGCTTTATGTTTAGCAACAGCTTTTTTCGAAGATATAAATTTTCGAGATGTTAGTGGTGAACTTGTCATAATGGATAAATCTAAAGTTGCAAGAGAAAAAATTAAAGCTAGAGATGAAGGCTTCGTAAACGATACATAGATTCCAACATAACTGCATTTGCTTTCGATGGCAGAAAAAATTATTGATTAACTAGAGAGAAAATTAATGAGAAATTTCATACAAATATGGTAAAAGAACCCCATTTAGTTTTTCTAAAAGAGCCTAATGCTGAATTACTTGGATATGTTAATTTGGGTGAAGTTGAAAATGCAAAACACAAATTAAAAAAATTAAATGAATTCTTCAATAACAAAAACTGTCAATAGATCAATTAATTGGCATGTGCAGCGATGGAGAACCAGCTAATACTTGAATAGTTATAAGACTTTTTGAAAAGCATTTAAATAGACCACTATATTTATATGTTTGCTTCATTTCAATGAATTACCATTTGGTCATTTATTCAGAGCATTAGATAAAACAGTCACGAGTGGACCAAGAGCAGCAATTGGAAATATATTTAAAGACATTCAAGATTGTGAAAATTTTCAGGTATGCATTTGTTAAAATTATTTTATAATATTTTTTCAATCAAATTAAAATAGGAAAATTATACTAATTTTAATTGATCTAAAAAATTTAGTTTTCAGTTTGTAAAAGATTTTGAACTAATAGCATTGGAAAATATGCCTGGTATGATCAGTGATGAACAAGAACGAGATTTATCTACAGATGTTAAATATTTATATCAAATGGCCAAAGCAATTTCGAATGGTGCTGTTTCAGTTGATTTAGCTAACATAAAACCAGGACCAGTTTTACATTATCTATGGCTAACCAAAGCAAACAGAGTATTACGTCTATATACAACAACTAACACACCATCGGAAAATTTGAAAACTCTAGCGGTTTATATTATTAGAATTTATGTGCCAATGTATTTCAATGTAAAATACTATAATTCTGTTGTATACGGCAATGTACTTTTATCAAAGTTTATTCGTTGGACACGATACCTACCACGTAATTTACTTAATATTGTAGATGATGTAATCCAAAATAATTCATATTACGCTCATCCAGCCAGAAAACATTTTATTAACAATGTTATTTGATGATAGAAAAGCCATACGGGATAGAGCTATCAAACAAATTTTATACTATCGAGAAAAAATACTTGATCCAACTAAACTCAAAGTTTACAAAAAACATAATATCAACTTTAATGCTTCAGATCATACTGATATGATTGATCTGAATGACGATAATTTACTATCCGAACCGGCATTCACAAGAAATATTCCACTTTCTACAATTCTTAGATTATGATGAGTCAACACTAGATGATCCTAATACTCCAATGCATATACAAGGAACAGAAAGATCTGTTGCCAAACATGTTATAGAAAAAAAACGTGAAGGTGTTATGGCTGTTACAACAGAAAGTCATGAAAACCAACCACGAATGGAGACCAAAAAAGATTTTTAAAAATAATAACATAACATTAATTTTATTTTGAAAAATACGTTAAAATATTCAATTCTAAGTAAAAAAGTAATTTTTTAAACTAATTACATTAAAATTATGAAAATTGTGTTTTTTTGCTTATTACTTGAAAATATAGGTTTTTTTCTTGAAAATTTTTTTCTACTAAAACGAATTCGAAAAAGAGAAACTGTCTGAATGAAAGTTGTTGGAAATGTTCTGAACTTATTTTAGCTGTAAAGAAAAAAATGTTCCATAAGAAATTTGTTAAAAATGATAATATAGCAGTTACAAGTTCATTCTAGGCTAATTTCTCATAATTTGAGCCTGAAATCTCTACTAAAATTCAAAAACCCTATAGATATTAATACAGATTCTGAAATGTACGAAAAATACCTTTAAAGTAAGCCCAATATGATATTTTTCCTATAATTATATCAGAAGCTATGAAGATTTTTTGGCCAAACCCTACATTCATATGGCAAAATATTTATTTTGCAAAAGTGGGGGACTCGAAATCTTCTTAGAATCATCTGTCATTACGATTACTCCTGATGAAAAAATGTTGAAAGTTTAATAATTGGTTTCCTTATTTTAATATTAAATATCCTAATCTTAAAGTTTTTTCAACCCTCTTTCATATGATACCAACTTTATTTAATTGTGATAAGCGGTTTGATAGCTATTTGAAAGGGCTTTTATTCTGTCCTTAAAAAATTTAAGGCCAAACAAATTTTTTATTGCTGGCGAGAAAAATTAAAAGTCCGGATTTTTAAGTTTTTATCGGCCTTTTTTCAAAAAAGCCAGGAAAATTAATTGTGGCCAGGATTTTGATCCTGGAAGTTCTGCGATAACAGAAAATTTAATAACTTTCTTCAGGGACACTATCTAACCCCGGACCTTTATAACATCGAAAAAAAAATTACTTTTATTTTCCGTCCCTGATATTTACTACTACTAGTTTATAAACCCGTTCCAGGTCAGGTACATAAACCTTAACATTTTTGCATAATATTTTAATTGTAAATCTTATTTGAAAATTTTCCCGGCAGATTGAAACTACAAAATGAAATGTCAAAAGGCGCTCCCTCCTTGCAATTTTTTTCTCAAGAAATCGATTTGACAAACTTTTTGAAAAATGTTTACAAATCTTTTATTCGCCGAACAAAGCAAATATTACACTTTCGCTCGGGCAAAAATAGTAAATAAAAAATTTATGAAGTAATAACAATTTTTTTGAATTTAATGTTTTAAAAATACGTGCGTACTTTAATGTTTAAATATTTCCATGCTTATATTTACCTTTCATTGCAATTGCTTGAGCTTTCACCGCAAAATCCATTTCTGATAAATTGCTGCGATAAATACAACTTTGATTTGCAATATCGAAGACTTTTGTTTGCTTTTCACTTGTGATTACTATATATTGTCTATCTGTTAAAGAGTCTAACCCAGTGCTAAGGCTTCCACTTACGCCACTACTGCTAGCATTGCTACTGAAGCTATAAAGATTTCCACCGGGTGTACTAGATACGGTATTGGCAGTTGTCGGAGTAAAAGTTGGGCTCGTTTTACTACTACTTTTAGTTGGGGTTCCTTAAAAAAAGAATGTAAGAACATTGTAAGTACTAATAAGAAAGTATGAATATTAAATAAATGTATATGGCAATATATCCATTTAATGGTCCATTATTTTGTTTCTTTTATGTTACAGTCTAAGAGGCAGTCAGTGGAATGCTTTACAAATTTTACTAAAGCTGATATTTTGCTTAAAGATTCTTAGCTTGCATGAAATGAAGCACCAATTAGCCCACCGAAGGTGGCCTGGCGGTAGATTGTCAGGAAAATGTGAGTATGGTGCGCCTACGATAGAGGTGGCTGGCTAACTTTGGCATTTACCTGCCACTCTGACTATTTGTTCTCCTCTACTATTATATAGATTCTTATGTACAGTGTGATTGTAATCCACGCAAGACTCCCTCCCTGGCACCTCTGGGACGGTCTTTACGATGAACATTGTACCTATCACGAGTTCGGAGGTGAAATCTTGTGTTCAGCTTAGTATCTTGACTTGAAGCAATTGGGATGTTGTTTCACTTCATGAATTCAGCAACCTCATTGTTTTTTATCGCTTATTGCCATAGAGTTATGAACAATTTTACAGTTTTTTGGACTAGAGTACATCGCGGGACAAACCTTCGTGTGAACTTCGAGAAGAAACAACATAAATGCTAAAGGTGTGGTAAAGATGAAAGCAAAAAAAGGTGTTTTGTAGCGTAAATGTGTTCTACAGCTAGTGCATTGGCCTGTATAACGGCGGTCACCGGACGGGAGTTGACATCGACATATACCGACTCTGTGTGGATGTTGCTGAAAGGCACCAAGCGACTCCCTGGGTGATTTTAGCCGTTGTGCACCAAAGCACGCCAGTCATCCCGTTTTAGCGATAACACATTTACAGTCTATTTTTACAGATTTATTCCTTCCATAACAAAGCCTTAAAGAAAAGATATATATCTCTTCGTAATGGATAAGAAAAAATATAAATATGCATTGGATTTATTTTCGATGGAGAATGGGGAACAAATCCGAAAATCATTAGTAGATAGAAAATTCTTATAAATGCATTAATAAGAGTATACATATTAGAAAGGAAACAATAATAAAGCAGTTAGAAAATATTATAGAATCAGTGAATAAAATTGGTAACAATATAAAAAAGGTAAACAACAAGCTTACAAGCGACCACCAAAAACAAGCCTACTAAATATACTCAAATGTTGGAGACAAATTAGTGTCATCGCTAGCAAGATATAATATTGGAGAACAGGTACCTACTTCATTCGAACAAGAAATAAACTTTGACATAAATTTATTATTATCAGACTTCCAAACAGAGGGTGAAGAAAAAACTAGATCAAACGAAACCAATAACTGCACAATACCTCAAACCGCAGTAGAATTCATTAAGCCGGAATCGTCAATTCCACCTGAACTTAATGGTAAGCCAGAAAACTTGCATGGGTTCTTGGATGCACTTGACATTTTAGAACAAATCAGGGACAGTCACGATACCTTGGCAGTCTCAATGATAAAGACTAAACTAAACGGTACGGCTAGAAATTACATAAATTGTAAAAATTTAATCCTACAAATCAAGGAAAACTTAAGAAAATAATTAAAGGCAACAGCAAAACTGTTGAACATTCAACAATGTAGTATAGCTGTTTTACTGTTTTACTGTTTACTAATATACTACCGAAATGAAAAGCTTACAAAATCATTGCAAGGGGCATACATAACCGATTGTTTGATTGATTATTTATTTGAACGATTTCCTGACACAACAATTTAACAAAAATTATTCTTACAGTGCCAGTCAGGAATATACAAAGTGAAAATATAAATAAAATTAATATTAAAATTAAATTAAAACTAATATTAACATTAAATGAATAAATAGATGACAGTATAGAAACTGAACGTGGTCTAAGGACCGTAGAATAGAAAGAAAGAAAACGAAGGGAAGATAATTGAGCAAATAGGATAGTCATATAGTATTATTGGATCGTTAAAGAAATAGGAAATATAGTCACAGTAAGAATTTGAAAAATTTGAAAGAGCCTACGAGTCATTATACAAACATATTAAACTTTCCTGGAAATGTTGTGCATTGTTAATCAACCTTAGTCTAATTGGAAGGGACTTCCAAAGAGGGATCGAAATAACGAAGAATTGTCGCGCGGACACTAGCATACGATATCTGGTGTGTGTGAGATGCACCGACTTTGAGGACTGAAGAAAGAGAACCCATCTATAAAGATAAAGAGGTTCCTTCGTATTTATTATTTTGTGAAGGGTAGTTAGCGTTCTCACTTTTAAAAGATTATCAAACGAAATGTTTAGCAACCTTTCAGCGCAGACTGAGACGTGGTCATATCTTTTTAGCCCATAAAGATATCTAGCAATGTTGTTATAGACAACATTTAATTTCTTTTTGCTCACAGAGTCACAATTTTAATAAATCTCACAACCAATTTGGAGTATGGTATGCTCACATTTTTGTCTACAGTGCTAATATGTGATCTTTCCATGTCAATGTTTTGTTAAATGTAACACCTAGGTTTTTTGCTGTATCAACATATTCTAGACTTCCTATGTATAACAATGCATTTAGACTTATTGGGGTTTAGACATAAGCCATTCATAGTAGCCCACATGAACTGTTATGATCACAAGGACAGCACGTATATAGTTGTATACCGTCAGAATAAATATGAACTTTACAATACCTAAGGACATCAGGCAAGTCGTTTATATATAAAACAAATAACAGCGGATCAAGGATAGAGCCTTGTGGCACACCTCTTGAGACGTTGATAAAATCCGACTTTCTACTCCCAATACTTACTGCTTGAGTTCTGTCACCAAGGTAGGATCTGATGAGAGCGGTTGCATGCTCGAAAAATTAAATAAGTTTTCAAGTTTCTTACAGAGTAAGGTATGGCCGACAGAGTCAAAAGCTTTCGAGTTATCAAGAAGTGTTAGAAAAGCAGTGCAATTTCCATCAACTCGGTCACGGATGTATTCTATAACAGATAAAAGTGCTGTTGTACAACTTCTCTTATATCTGAAGCCAGACTGACATTCTGTTTGAAGCTTGTTCTCTCGCACATATGTAGCAATCTGCCCGTGTTAGATTCGTTCAAGTTTTTGACCTATACTCGTTGGTGGATTTCCGGATGGAAGCTTGGAAGCTTTCCAGCATTTCGGAAAAACACACATCGTTAAAACTGAGTTGATCAAAAAGGTTATGTGAGGAAATATTTTAGAAAGGATAATCTTTAAAAAGACCCATGGCATTAGACGTCACAGAAAGAATGACTGGCATGACATCACATTCATCAACACGAACAAAAACGAAAGGCCTGTTATTAGCATTAACTTGAACACAATAATTACACTGGTCTACAGACAAAAACCAAAACGAATACGAAATTCGTATGTAAAGCCACCCCCTGATTCCGAAAATCGGGGTTATTTTTGATCCTGTGGTACCGCTTTTGAGATATTTATGTTTTACCGTTATTTCAAAAAAAAAAAAAAACATGGATCCACTTAATAAAGTATATCTCAAGAATAAATTGAGCAATTCCAAAACGGTTTGAAAAATGTAAAAGCTAATGAAATGTGCTATGAACAATGCATATAACACTTTTCGCTAGGCTCTGTAGATTCGAAGATAATGAACAACCAATACGGATTTTTACCTTTTTTTGTAAATATATAAAAAAAATTCTACTTTGCGAAAACTTTTTATTTTTTCAGATATGTTTTTCCCTCTGTAAGCTCTGTTTTATTACAAAAATCGATGGACTAATACAAAGGTTCTAAGCATTCAAATAAATATAGCCATATAATACTGAAGTACCCTGCACTTACATAGGTATTAGCATTCATATATTACCGTGCAAAAACAGTACCGGTAAAATCATGCGTAAATTTACCCGAAGCCATACGGAAAGTTTCCGTATTTTTCCCCATTACATTTATAAGGGCATCGGTAGACGTTGTGACTGGTATATTTGAAGCAAGAGCAAATTTTTTAAAGCAGGTAGTGTTTTCTTTGTATAACTAAGGAACCTTTTTGTCTAGGTAGGCTTCGACTTTTACTTGATCTGAGTATAAATAGGAGTAAATGCGAATTGTTCCTTCATAATATCTGCAAGGCCCACCGGATACTGTTCAGTCTATAAGTGCTTTTTATAACCCGTCATTTACTTAAAAAAATAATATGAAGAACAGGGCGCGAGAGTTTGAGTGTAAAAATGATCCAGATATGTTCTGTTTCATCTGCGGTCAATATATTGTTAAAAAGATGCGACGTGTGTTTTCAAATCCTTTGATTCATGTCGAATCGAGTTGATTCATACGGAACAGAAAGCAGAATTTAGGAATTTGCTACTTTTTATTGCAAATCTGACTAATTTCTGAAACTATCTACTTAGGCAATATATGAACCAACTTGCCATTCGACGGACTGCTATATTTGTACTACAGAAGTATCTGGGGTTGGAAAGTCAAGAAAAGTAACGCATGTCAGCGTATCTACAGCGTCATTGCCAGTACCAAATTCAACGGAGTTGCTCAACTAACTACATTGTCATTTCATTGTCAACAGCAGCATCTGATTACGCGGCATCAAGTTGTACTGAACTTCACACGGAAAACGAAAGAAACGCTTTGTCACAAGCACAACTCAATGATTGGATAAGAGATTTGTAATTGTCAAAGGTAAAGGCCGAGTAAGACAGTGTTTGTTACTGCAAAGACATTACTGATTTATTCTAACACATTTGGTGAACTATATGATTCCAAAACGTGGCGATGGTTCATAGACGGCAATAAACTATGTTTAAAAGCCGTATTATTACGTATTGGCAACCAAAAGCCGTCTATCCCGATCGCGCATGCAGTAAATACGAAGGAAACCTACGAGATAATGTAAAAATTGCTTAAGCTTATCAAACATGAAGAGCATGATTGGAAAATATGTGCCGATCTTAAAGTCGTTGGAATGCTATGCGGTCTACAAAATGAGTACACAAAATACGAGGTGTGTTCAAAAAGTATCGCGAATTTTGAGTTTTCGCTGGTTACGTATATTCGAATTTCGAATTTTTTGTGGCGTTATGTTGGTACTCATGTCTCTCACTTATGCCGACAAGCTCGGCCATTTTGAATGTTAAGTTAATTGTTGACAGCTGCTTTGCTTGCACGTGTTTTGGATCGTCTTTACGCGAAATTCGTACCAAAATTGCTCAATTGTGACCAAAAACAGCATCGCATGAACATTGCTAATGAGATGTTAAACTCTCATAACTGGTGACGAATCGTGGGTTTATGGTTATGACGTGGAAACCAAAGCTCAATCATCTCAATGGAAGCTGCCGCACGAACCAAGACCGAAAAAGCGCGCCAAGTTCGGTCGAATGTGAAAGTTTTGCTGACAGTTTTCTTCGATTGCAGGGGCGTGGTGCATCATGAGTTCTTGCCACAGGGAAGAACGGTCAATAAGGAATATTACCTGCAAGTTATGCGCAATTTGCGAGAAGCAATCCGCCAGAAACGCCCGGATTTGTGGAAGAACAAAAATTGGCTTTTGCACCACGATAACGCCCCTGCTCACGCATCGTTTCTTGTGCGCGACTTTTTGGCCAAAAACAACACACTAATGATGCCGCAGCCACCGTATTCCCCAGATCTGGCCCCCTGTGACTTTTTCTTGTTCCCTAGCCTGAAGAGGCCCATGAAAGGACGACGTTACGCTTCTCTTGACGAGAGAAAGACGGCATCGAAGGAGGAGCTGAACAAGATACAAAAAAATGATTTTTTGAAGTGCTTCGAAGATTGGAAAAACCGTTGGCACAAGTGTATAATATCTCATGGGGATTACTTTGAAGGGGACAAAATAGATATTCATGAATAAATAAATAATTTTTGAAAAAACACAAAATTCGCGATACTTTTTGAACACACCTCGTACTGTTGCTTTCTCTGCAAATGAAATAGCCGAGCTCGTCAATACCACTACATGATAAAGGCCCACTACATAAACAAAAAATTTGTCCGGAACTGAACGATGAATCCAGCCTAAGAAAATTACACACAAACGTGTCACTTATTTATCTAATTTACTTATTTATTTTCTTTTCAGGAGTAAATAGGTCTTTAAAAACTCATTTTCTGCACTCCCATTTAAATTTTTTTCCGCAAAATCTTGGGGATGAAAGTGACGAGCATGGCGAACGGTTTCATCAGCAAATGAGGTTAATTGAAAGTCGGTATCAAGGATCCTGGGATGTCGCAATGATGGGTGACTACCGATCCTGATCTAAATAAGCGTCAACACAAAACAAATAACTTTTTCAAGTATAAAATAAGATCATAGAGTTAAGACAAAACATACATAAATTGTTATCGTCTCATGTGTACATATGCTAATATTTGTAGGGTACTTAAGTATTATATGGTATTATATTAGTCCATCGATTTTATTGGATGAAAGCCTAGTGTTTTTTGTAATAAAACAGAGCTTACAGAGGGGGAAAAAATATCTGGAAAAAAAATAAAAAGTTTTCGATATCCTTCCTCGCAAAGTACAAATTTTTTTATATTTTTACAAAAAAAAGGTAAAAATCCGTATTGATTGTTCATTATCTTCGAACCTACAAATAATAGCGAAAAGTGTTGTATGCATTGTTTATAGCAAAGTTTAGTAGCTTTACATTTTTCAAACCGTTTTGCAATTGCTCAATTTGTTCTCGAGATATACATGATTAGTGGAGCCATCTCTTTTTTTTTTTTTGAAATAACGGTAAATCATAAATATTTCAAAAACGGTACCATAGAATCAAAAATAACCTCGAGTTTCGGAGTAAGGGGGTGGTTTTACATACGAATTTTATATCCGCGTCTCTGGTGGAGAAAAAAAGTTCGAATTTGTAGGCCAGTATTATCAATACGTATACTGTTTGTTGAAATTGGCACATTAACAAAAAATTTTTTTTATATCGTTTATGTCGACATCAGGGAGGACAGTTGACTCTCCTTTAGATTTTCCAATCCCAATATCCCTAAAATTTTTCTATGTTTCCTTTGAAATCAATGCAGAACTAAACTTATCCTTGTAGTGATCTTCCGTAGCTAACCTTATGGCTTTGTTGCGATCCGAGCCGCTTTGAAGCAGGTTTGCGTTTCCTCAGTTTAATATCGTTTCCATCGAGAGTAAGCAAAGTTACGCTGGTAAATTAGGTGATTGAGGTTGTCATTGAACCAAGGACAAGTTTTATGTCTAGCTAATTTATGTTTTACCGGAACATTGATATCAAATGCAAAATGCATGTTGTTTTGAAGGAACTGTGTCTGTTCATCAACTGATGTCAGCGTACGATTCGATGCTTTGGTGATGCTAAATGAGAGCGTTGATATTGTGTTTTTATTCATGCAAATGTGAAAATATTATATTGATTTGCTTAAAAGATAAGGTTTATAAAATCGGTAAGTTTGACCAACTAAAGTGCACGATATTTTCAGCATCGCCCCTGCGGGTTAGGGGTTTAGAATATGCCCGAGGTAGGCATACCGGTCGTAAGAGGCGACTAATATGCACAAAGGTAATGACGTGCAACTCGATGGTTGATCTACGGATATGATGCCTCTTACCTCTCATTACCCATCTTATCCTTCGGTAAGGGGTGACATGACCTAGAAGGTTTCACTGGTCATACATCGCTACCACGACAATCGGGCAGTACCGGAGCGTGCCGGGTTCAAATTCGGCCAAGGACTGTTAATTCGACAACACTCCCCAAAACCTTCGGAGAGTGTTTTTGTCGTTACCACAACAACAACATATTTTCAACATATAAATACATATTTATGTTACTCAAACAGCAATGGAAACAAGAGCAAATGAAAAGATATTTCTGCTTGGGCACGACGAAAGTCAAATCATTGGGTGCAAGTTGCCATCAAAAGGGCAAATATTAAAAGTTATTTTCTACAATGTTCGGAAAATAAAGCTCAATCTTCGTCCGAGTGCATATCTTGTTATTAAGGAAGCAGAAGTACTCTGGGATAAGGCACGTGTTCCCACAAGGCAAAGTGGAAGCTCTATATCATCAATGGAAGACACTTCAGAAAACTTGTAAGCGCCGTACAGCCCTGCAGGAGAAACGTTAGCACAATTTTGTGGAAGAGTTAGACGATTTGTTTGATATCTCTCATGGTGATTAAATATGATTCAAATAGAAGAAGATAGATTACTCCTACTTAATCAACGGAAAAAAGGCAGGCCGAGTGGTATGATTGGAAGCGATCGAGCACTTTTTGAAAGAGAGAAGAGAAGAAATATGCGTGAAGAAAAAGAACTGATAAGGCGAAAAAAGTATCATCAGAAGCAATCTCAAAACTTGGTTTCAAGTCAGGACCACTCAGATGATGAAGGACAATTGGCAGAAATAGACAGTGATGAGCTTCAAGACAATTTTTAACAAATAGCTACTGGAAATGTGGGAAGGAAACGGAAAATGAAAAACTTTATAACACCAAAGCTTGTTGTGACTCTGGACAAGTGTAAAGTTAGCGACAGAGATGCTTTTCGAATTCTTATAGCCACTGCTGAAGCATTGGGCCATGATTTACGTCAGTTAGCCATAAGTAAAAGTACAATTCGAAACTGCCGTAAAAAAATTGGATCTGAAACAGCTACAAATTTAATGGAAAATTTTCATAACATTTCACCGCAAACCATAACAGTGCATTGGGATGGAAAACTGTTACCATCATTAACTGAAGAGGAAAAAGTAGACAGATTGTCAGTTGTTATAACATCTACCGAGACGGAGCATCTACTTGGAGTTCCTGCATTACAGGCTGGTACAGGAAGACAACAGGCTGAAGGAATAATCCAGTTATTAAAAGAACGGAATTTGACGGACAAAGTTCAGGCCCTGTGTTTTGATACAACAGCAACAAACACGGGAAGACTTCAAGGTGCTTGCGTGATATTGGAACAGGAATTAGGAAAAGATCTTTTGTACCTGCCCTGTCGCCACCACATCTACGAAATTGTCTTAAAAAGCGTATTTGAAAAAAGAAATTTGTCTTCAAGTGGACCGACTTTGTCGATTTTCCAAAGGTTTAAAGGGTCTTGGGCGATGATCAACCCAGAAAATTTTAAATTTGGAGTTGATGACAAGAACGTAAGTCAGTACATTAGTAGTTTCGAGTTAGAGGAGCTAGCTAAGTTTTTCAGCCAATATTTAAAAACGAAACAGCCTAGAGCTGATAATAAGGAGCTTATGGAGTTAAGTCCAATATTTCTTGGGCAGCACGATAGGAATTATAAATTCAAGTCACCAGGAGCATATCATCACGCCCGTTGGATGGCCAAAGCAAATTATTCATAAAAAATTTTTTTATTCAAAGAGTTTGTCATGTCATCAGATGAAATAGACGCCATACGCGATGCTTGTTTATTTATTGTGAAAATTTATGTAAAAGCCTGGATAGAAGCGCCAATAGCTTTCAAAGCGCATAATCAAGACCTTCTTTTTATTAAATCTCTTCTCGCCTACAGAAATGTCAACGAAATCGTAAGAAATGCAACTTTGGAGAAATTCCGTAACCATTTATGGTATTTAACAGCAGAAACAGCAGGTTTTTCGTTTTTGGATGAAACAATTACTTCTAAAACCAAAACTCGCATGATAAAGAGACTTCGTGTAGAATCAGAAAATGAGAGCAAGCGGCTGATTACTGATATACAGGGCTTACAATTAAAATCAATTGAGGACTTCGTAACCAAAAACACACTTCACTTCTTTGAGCGTTTTTCTATTGCAACCGAGTTTTTCCAAAAAGATCCCTGTCAATGGCAGAACTAGCCAAGCTATATAGAGGGCGTAAATGTCGTCAGTAAAATGGGGGTGGTAAACGATACTGCCGAACGAAGTGTTAAACTAATGGAAGTGTTGGACTAATGGAAAAACAATTTATCTTACAAATTGTAACTGAATATCGAAAGAACTATAAAGGTATTAATAAATCAGATCTCATAGAACACTAATCTGTTTGTGTTTTATTTAAACTTGCCACGCCCCAATTTGCCGGCATTTATTTAATGATTTTTAGGAACTAAATTTTACATATGTAAATTAATTTAATCATATTTTTAAGCAAAAACTATATATTTTCGTATAAATAAATTAAATTTTATATGGTGACACGCCTTTTTTGGGGGCATGCATTAAAATAATAGTCCAAATTAAACATCAAATCGATATGTAACATAAACATTGATAAATAATGATGAATTCATAACTTGTTTCTTATAAAATTGTGCAAAATACCTTCTTATCAAATTGACGTTAATCAATCAGTCTTAAACTTTGGAAATATGTTATTTGTGGCCAAAAGAAAAAACTTAGGGGGCGAACCACCTCCTACAAAAACCAAAAATAATTCCATATAAAAATTGCCCACTCTACTGGCCAAACAACATCAGTGGATCAAGATTTTATTGCAGAGGCAAACGGTTGATTCGTGAGATAGGCTGCAATCACAGGGGAAATTCGAAATTTTCTGTGCGGGTATCCCGGAAGCCATTTAAAAGTGAAACCAGGTATGCATTTTTTGTATGGTGCAGTTGGCGAGAAAGCTCGTGCTCTAAAGCAAGCATACCTGGCAGTGAGTCGTTCCGCTCGCCACCCAACAACCGGTCGCGCGTAACACCTTCATCAAGACACTAAATGCTCAATTTTCGCGAGTACGCGGAGCTGTTAGGCAGACAGTTTTCACTGAACTGCCATAAACCCAGTATCCAAACCGACACCTAAAGGATGAAGTTCCGCCTCCCAGTGATAAAAGCACTATGATGAGACCCCCGAAACAATGCATTGCCTTTTGATCTTCGTAACTATAGGCGGGCTCTAAATGACCTCCACACTAAATCGGTAGACAGATCCCACAGATCTCGGCCTGCGAACCCTGTAATGGATATCCAACCACCTGAAAAAGCTGAAGGAGCGCGTCCGAGGGAGAATAGAGCCATGTTAGCACAACTTCATTATTGATATTGTAATAGGTTAAACTTATCCAAACCCAACCTCATCATACGAAATACTTACTCTGCATGTGGTATGTCCCCTCATGATACTAAACATCACCTTTGGTTCAACCCTGATGAAACTACTCGTTTCCTTGGACTTCCGTTAGAAGAGCTTGATGACGATTCTCAGAGTGATGGTGCCCGCTAAGCAAGGCGAAGCTCTGTTAACAACAGCAAAACATGCGGCCATTGCTACTACCACCACAGATAATAAAAATCCCCTTGAAAATACCAAAATATATCAATCTATCCACAGATCTTTTGCACAGCACACCCTTTTGAGTGGTTTGCTCTGGGCCACGCTTTAAAAAAAGCAACCTACGGCATCCACAGTTGTTAAGAGTGCTTCGCTCTGCATAATGGCCACAATCATTCTGAAAATCGTTATCAAACTCTTGAAAACGAAAATTTCAACAGGGTTGTACCAAAGTGAAATTGTTTTTTGTTAATTTGTTTCTTAGCGCAGTTTGAGAGAAGTTGGCTGCGATAGTTTAATCTGTAAAAATGTTCCCTGGAAATACATTAAGACCTCATCCACAATAAGACGCTTTTTTCACTGTCCAACACAATGTTTCAAGTCGCGGGTTTAATAACTGACTTAACGAAGAGTGGGTAAATAGGTGACTTTGTGTTGTTGATTTAAAGGTAATTTGAAGATTAAAATATTTTTCTAAAAAAGTGTGTTTTTCATATGGCAGTCTTATGTATACATATCGTCGCCTTCTTGCAGGAAGCATGAATGTGTAAATTTTCTTAGTTTGAGTTAATAGGGTCTAGGGGTCAATTCTGGCTTTGCGTTATGGTGAAGTGAAAAAAATCTTTTCACTTTAGTTATCACTTGACTTTTTACTTGCTTTCTTCACTCCTTCTTCTTTAAATGGTCATCTAACCGCCTGGGCGATTTTGACCGTCCAACATAGCTCGCCAGTCGTTTCTTCGTTGCGCCAACTGGCGCCAATTGGAAACACCGCGGGATCGCAAATCGGTCTCCACTTGGTCCTTCCATCGGAGTGGTGGTCTCTCTCTTCCTCTGCTTCCACCGGCGGGAGCCGATAAGAATACCTTCTGGGCTGGAGCATCTTCGCTCATTCGCACTACGTGGCCTAGCCAGCGAAGCCGCTGTGTTTTAATTCGCTGAACTATGTCGGCGTCTGCGTAAAGTTCATACAGCTCATCATTTCGATTTAAATAAGGAAAAATTATCTGTGCACGAGATGAGTCTAGATAAAGAAAGCACAGAGTTGTTCCCAGAGGTACTTAGAATGTTTTGGGTGACGAAAAGCGATGTACTGAAATCTACCTTATCGTTTGGGAAAGTTAGTCAAGACGTAAGCCAACCAAGTGTGAGGAATTTGATCCTTTCGGATTCGCAGCAGAGTACACATAGGAGGCTAAGCTGATCATACAGACGATATAGAGAGAGCAGAAATAATGGAACGTAGAGGTTTCTGATGAAGTAAGTGAACGGTGGAAGAAATGGCTACGAACGTTACGATTTGGAAAGGATAAGTGTACCACGTTGCTATGGAACAAATTTTATGTCATCATCGGTGGACCTACACGTATTCGCAGACGCGAGTAAGTCGGCGTATGCTGCAGTGGCCCACTATAGATTTGCAGACGACCCTGGCGTTATACAATCATCGTTCATTGCTGCAAAAACTAAATGCGCTTCTACTAAACTCCTATCCGTTCCTCGACTCGAGCTGAAATCGGCAGTGCTCGCCACTCGTTTAAGGGGAATCATCCTAGAGAATCACGATAAGTGTCCAAATCGTATAGTTATGTGGTCTGATTCGAAAACGGTCTTATCCTCGATTAGATCGGATCATCGTCGATACAAACCTTATGTATCGCATCGGGTCAACGAAATTTTAGATAGCAGTCACATCGACGATTGGCGATGGTTGCCCAGTGCATCAAACCCAGCTGATTTTGGAACACCCCTCAAAGACGGGAATTTTCGTTATCCCTTGTCAATTTTGGTTTTGTAACAAACCGGTTTCGGCGAACCGCCATCTTCAGTGCTTGATTTCGTTCTGATCTGTGTCTACCTGTTGTCATTTATTTATAGTCTGGATGCTGTATCAGGTAGTGTTAGTATTCGTGTATATGAGTCGTGTCTTACGAACGTATCCGAACGGGTACCTGCAATGAGGGTTGTTTTTAACGCTCGTTTATTAGACGACACATGTGTAGGGAGATCATCAATAAGGACATAAAACAGCAGGAACATCGAAACACGAATAAAGAGGAGATGATAATGAAGGGGCTTCAACAAAAACTTAAAAGGAACAACGTGGTGACAACAAAGGCCGACAAAGGAAACACAACAGTACTCGTGGACAAGGACGAATACATAACGAAAACCGAAAACTTAATTAAGGAAATGAAATGCCGAATAATCAGCGAGGATCCCACCGATAAATACCAAATGGAAATCAAAAGGGCCATTAAGAATGCCACAAAAATAATAGACGATAGGACGGGACATACTCTGACACAAATGAACGCATCAGCTCCCCCCAAAAATTCATAAGCAGGACACGCCAATGCGACCAATAATAAATTTCAAATCAGCGCCGGGTTATAAACTTTCAAAACATATAAAGACGATACTGAATGACACGCTTGAACTCGACCATGAACATACAATAAAGAATACAAACGAACTAATAGAAAGACTTGAAACCGTCAAACTCACAGAGAACCGCACAATCGTCTCATTTGACATAAAAGACTTATATCCCTCCATACCGCTTCCAGAGATATTAGACATAGTAAACAAAACACTACGAGACAAAACCAAAGATATGATCAGAACAGCACAAATCACAAAATCACTAAGAACAACTTTACAGCAAAACTACTTCAAGTTCAACAATAAAATATATAGGCAAACAAACGGACTAGGAATGGGAAACCCAACGTCATCAATTCTCATGGAGGCATTTATACAGAACTTGGAAACAAAATATATGCAAGAACTAAAAAACATCATCTGCATACTGAACAATAAAAATGAAGAACGAATACTAGAATTCCTAAACAGACAACATGAAAACATAAAATTTACTATGAAGACCAAGAAAGAAGGAGAACTGAACTACCTGGACCTAACAATAAGAATTGCCAGAATTACAAACAAGTTTAAATACGACATCTACAGGAAACCAACAACTACAGACACCATAATTCATTCTACGTCAAACCATCCTCAACAGCACAAGAATGCGGATTTAAGGCACCTAGTAGACAGACTTCAAAGAACACCCCTCACTCAGGAATCATACAAGAAAGAACTAACCACCATATACAACATAGTCACGAGCAACGGATACAAAAAATGCCTAATAGACAAACTCCGAAGGAGCCATGGATCACAAAAAAGACACAACGCAGAAGAAAAATCCAAGATCTGGACTACAATGGCATACACTGGAAAAACGACTCACAAATTGGCAAACTTCTTCAAGAAACACGATATCAACACAGCGTTCAGAACATCGAACAACTTAGGACAAAAACTAAGAACCAACACTAACTCGGAAGAACCATTCAGGAAACAAGGAATATACAAGCTTACCTGCGAATGCCAGCACAGCTATATAGGGCAAACAGGACGAAAAATAAGTACACGACACAACAGAGTCAAACTATGCAAATCACATGTTCAAAAACAAATGCACCCGGACCAACATCAAAAACACAGCCAGAATACTTCACGTACAAAGAAAAGGGCGGCGCTTAAATGTGCTAGAAAACATGGAAATATACAAACTTAAGACATTTGACGGGAGAGTAATTAACGAACAAACAAACACCATTTCTGACGCAATATTTGAACCGCTAAAACTAATTTACAGAGGACCAAACAACACCGCAGGTACAATAACAAAACGAGTAACAATAAACGAGCACACACAAAAAAAAAATTAGAAAACAAAAATCACTGACTTCTACATGACTAACGAGCGTCAAAACCCACCCTTGAATATACACTTAACATTACCTAACCTAACATCCTCAAACTAATTACCTGATCTAAAACTACAACTAATGACTTCTACATGACTAACGAGCGTCAAAACCCACTCTTAAGTATACACTTAACATTACATTACATTATGACCTAACATCCTCAAACTAATTATCTGATATAACACCACAACTAATAAACGAGCGTTAAAAACAACCGTCATTGCAGGTACCCGTTCGGATACGTTCGTAAGACACGACTCATATACACGAATACTAACACTACCTGATACAGCATCCAGACTATAAATACATGACAACGGATAGACACAGATCAGAACGAAATAAAGCACTGAAGATGGCGGTTCGCCGAAACCGGTTTGTTACAAAACCAAAATTGCCAAGGGATGACGAAAATTCGTTCCAATATAAAGCCAATGATATAAATATCGTCAGCATACGCCAACAGTTGCCCGCTTTTATAAGATAGTGTTCCAGCGCGGTTAAGTTCTACAGCTTGTATTATTTTCTCCAGCATTAAATTAAAGGAATCGCAAGATAGAGGGTCACCTTGTCTGAAACCTCGTTTAGTTTCGAACGGCTATGAGAGGTCCTGCCCAATTCTTACCGAGATGGTGGTGTTGCTCAAGGTCATTTTGCATAGCCGCATAAGTTTCGCGGGGAAACCAAACTCAGGCATAGCGGCATATAGGCAGCTCCTTTTCGTGCTATCGAAAGCGGCTTTAAAATCAACAAAGAGATGATGTGTGCCGATTCTTTTCTCACGGGTTTTTTCCAAGATTTGGCGTATTGTAAAAATCTGGTCGATGGTAGATTCACCAGGTCTGAAGCCACACTGATGAGGTCCAATCAGTCTGTTTACATCAGGCTTCAGTCTTTCGCACAATACGCTTGATAGGACCTTATATGCGATATTCAAAAGGATGATTCCGCGATAGTTGGCGCAGATTGCAGGATCGCCCTTCTTGTGGATTGGGCAGAGGACACTTGGATTCCAATCTTAAGGCCGTGTTTGAATAGCTCAGCAGGCAAACCATCAGCGCCAGCTGCTTTATTGTTTTTCAATCGGGATATTTGCTAGTCGCACCTCATTATAGTCCGGTTGTGGAACCTCAATTCCATCATCTTATTGTGGGCTCGGGTTCGGCATCTTCTCTGTCTTCTTGCACAGTTTCTCCGTTTAAAAAGGCAGAGAAGTGAACCCTCCATATTCTAAGTGCTCTCTGAACATCGGCCACCAGGCACCGTTCTTATTCTTACGTGAGTTTGCCGCGGGCTAATACCTTCTGCCATTCGCCCAATTTTTTTGTCATTCGCCGAATTTTTTTTACAGGACGAACTACTTTTAACACATATAGCAACGTCACCACCGTCACCACTTCTATCAGCCCTGAAAAGTAGTAATAATTTAATTTGACAAGGTCATTAGTATGATAAGAAGTGAACCAGGTTTCATATATGCATATTAAATCAATATCGGAACCTTCGAACAGGTATTTTAACTCATCGAGTTTTTTTATATAAGCTTTGTGCATTGATGGGAATAATTTTAGGACCTTTGGCTCGTTTACATAGTATACGCACGACTGTATGCAAGTTTTCTTCGGAACTTGACCACGTATTATTCAAGACTACCATTAAGATTGGATGATTGCACCGCACTGCATTTAACTAATAAAGGCTCAGTAGGTATTTCACTGAAACTTTGAGTAAAGATAAAGGGAGAGAAGAAATATATAGAACAGTAATGAAATAGTACATAAGTAAAAATAGAATCATATTCATTATTGGTGTTCGTCTATAACAGTATTCGCACATGCACACCACCTTCACGAAAGGGATTTCCGCTTTTAGCATTACTACCATCTAGAGCTTCGAGATATTCCAAGCTAGGAACATTTGTGGGACTGTCATTGGCTTTGAGTTTTATGCGAACCACGCACCGCATTGTGAATACGGAAAATACCTTTTTTCTCTTCTTCATGCGAATTGCTCCTTAAAAAATTTCATAATTGGCTTTGGTAGGCGACGCATTTACATAAATCGGTGCTTCTGCGCACGTGAAATAATTTGAGGATTTTATTTTTGTTCACATCTTGACGCCTGAAATTTGTAATGGTTTTCAAGAGATTGTTTCTATCTTCCGGTGAATGGATTTTAAATATTACAGCCGGATCTAAGGCTCTGTCGTCCGACCTCCGTGGCCGAAAAATGCCCTTTAGGGAGGGTGGCTTAAGATTTATAGTGGAACATAATATGCTGAAAATGTTTCGCAAGTTCTCTTCTTCCTGAAGGGGAATTCCATTCATCCGGACGTCGCATGCAGCAATTTGACTTTCTTGCTTCATTATGTTCTGTTTTAGGGCGGCAATTTCATTTTCTAGGCGCTCAATGTGATCAAACGTATTTTCCAGGCGAGTGACTCTTCCACTCCATACGCGTAGATCTTTCCTTAACCACTCAAATTTATCCTCCAGTTTCTTGCAGACAAACTCTATCTGTCTCCTCTCAGAGTCCATAATTTGTTTTGAAATTAGTTCATAGTTGTCAACCGTTGATCCTTGGTGCGAATTAAATTCGGAGATAAGTCACTGAAACACGGGGGGATTTTGTTTTAGCTCCTCAGTAGGTCGTTTCTGTAACTATTTTAACGCCAGGTGTTAGCGCTTAACACCATTTTTCACGCTTTTCCCTATTCACTAACTTTTAACCACACGAAAAGTGTTAGCTAACACTTTTTGTGTGGTTAGCTGTCCTGAATTATTTTCGAGGTGTTAACAATAGCGTTAATATATTTGCAAGTGTTTTATCGTTTGGAAAAAGTAAAAAAAATTAGTTTTAAGTTTTTTGCATGTAATTTAGTGCAAAATACGGCAAAAGAGAAGTATTTCCATATTTTATCACCATCAAGAGTCAGCTGTTTAGCGGCGTTAAAGGAGAGTTACAGAATCGCATTTTCGTTAAGAACAAACGCCAAAATTTGGCGATAAGCTTAACGCTCGGCGCGTGGTTAAAAATTACAGATTCTGGCTACAGGTGTATTTGCAAAAAACGGGGTGGCAGCACAAAAAAATATCAGTAGTAGTTGTGCGAACAGACGATAGATGGCGCAGCTTGTTAGAAAATACACAAATACTTTGGTGTTGTTGATTAGAACAAAAAGCGTAAAACAAAAACAAGATTGATGGTGCACCAAATTTGTCAGATTTCTTTACAATTCTTTAGAATTAAGAATACGGATTTTCGGAACACAGTACTTTGTATGGCACTAATGCAGAACCACTTTGTTCAACGTAAACGAAATGCAGAGTTTAATTAAGTGTTTCAAAAAGTTAAATAAAATAAATCAATGAATTGTAGCGCGAAGCTATTCTTTCACACACCAAGGTTGCCAGATTAATTTAAATATGCTGCACAATCAGCTGTAAAAGCTATGTGTAAAAATTGCTCTAATGACAAGGTAAAAACGATTATGCAAACGGGAACTTTCACTTCAATGCAAGAGGATATTTCAAAATTCCCAAACAGTTGTACGGAAATAACAGGTAATCCCAATTCATTATTACATTACGTCAACAAGGTTATTACCGTGGTGACTTTAGAAGAGGTTATTAAAATAATATCTATAGCATGATCCAAATAACAAGATCTCGCATTAAAAATATAAATATCTGGCTGTTGCGTCACGATTTTGAAAACATGTCTGCTTGGTTTTAAATTTCCGAAATGTAATAAGTAAGGGAAAAAAAAGAAAAAAAATAAATAAAATATTTTGATTGATTGCGAGTTTATTTTTTATTTTGACATACATATGTTTGTTTATAAAACAATTATGTAAACACTTATTTCTTCTGTTGCGAGCGCATGAATATGGTATAGTGGGTGGCTGATACACGGCATTGCATACATAATGGGTCGATTCCCATTTAATAACAATAGTGAGGCACGATATGCCTCCTAGGAGATTTAGGTCGATTTACTCTTCTAATTTTGTGGTATGCTGCTTTTTACTTTTTTTTTTACAAATTGGCGGGATTTACATATGTGTGTTATGTTGACTCCGAAAGGAAGGAAAACATTCAATGGTTTGCCATTTAGAACAGTCTTTTCTTAAGTATTTTGGTGTTTCTTTTTCCAGGCCTAGAACCCAAGATCTTCGGTATGTTAGGCCATGGGACTAGCTCTATACCACGGATTCCCGCTTCATGTAGCATATAAATAGATATGCAGTGTGGTGCAGCAAAGGAATTTGTCCTTTTCGTAACTATTTTTACAGCCACCCACATAACACTTTATTTTTATTTTTTTTATTTTTTCAAATAAGACTTGAAAATCGCGACGAAACGAATTAATGTTTACGAAATTTAAATACAAATCGCAAAAAACGTCAATGAAAGTGTAAAGGGAAAAGTTAGTTAAACTAACTGAATACTTAAAAAGTGTGACGTCATTTTTCAACAATTTTTTTTCTTAAATAAAATTACAAATATACGGTTGCCGGAATGCGTGATCTTTAGTAATTGGATCATGATCTATAGAAGTAATCAAAGGAGCGCGTTTCCCACGCGTTCTAACAGTAACAATAGACAAAGTAATCATTTTCCGGGACAAGGTAAGAATTTCCGAAATCAATTGCGAGGAACTAATCGCAATAATACCCGCAATGTAATTATAATTAGCAGGAAAACCAGCAAACTCCATTTCACCATTAAATATTGGAAATAGTATGTATATCTAACGTACTTCTAAACAGCTACATATCTTCCAGAGCAACTCTGAATAACTTAATTTCAACCCTCCTGATAGATGCAGCAGCGCATATTTATACTATTAACAAGTAAGGAAGTCTAAGTTCGGGTGGAACCTAACATTATATGGCATGCCAATTTACGCAGGTCTATTTTATTACTTTTCAGTTCGTATTATAAAGCCAGCTGATTGCTTTCAATAAAAACACTTCTGTTACGAATTTTGAGAGGTAAGTTAATTTAAAAAAAATATAAATGTATTGCGTGATATACAACAGGTATACGATATCATCATAAATCTCCTGAGCCGAGCTTCCCTTCCAATTTGTGGTGAGCCGTTTTGAACTTTTTCCTACAAATTGGCGGAACCTACACATTTTTTCCGAATTCATCGGAGATGAATTTTTGCTGAGAAACCTTCCACAGCAGAAAGACACTCGGAGAGTTTGCCAAACCACTGCCGAGGGGCGACCCCGTTTTAAACAACTTTTTCAAACCACTTTTGATGTTATCTGTCCCAGGACTCGAACCTTGGACCGTAGGCGGGCAACACTACCGTCACACCACGGGGGCCACCATTAATTTGTTTGCACATAAAAAGCTTCCCTACCAACATCTGCTAACCACATTTTTTTCAAAATACCAACACATGCACATTTTTTGTTTGAAAAATTTGCCTTCAAATAGACAGACGGAAAGACAGACAGACGGACGGAGAGACGAACATGGCTAAATCAACTCAGCTCATCGTCCTTACTATTTCAGTTTACTTATTGATGGGTCCATATCTTCTTCTTCTCATACTTACAAGCATTTCATGTTCATTAAAGGTATGAAAGTCAAAAAAGGTATATAACTTCGTGTATATTGGAACGATTTTTCGTCATCCCTTGTCAAATTTGGTTTTGAGACAAACCGGTTTCGGCGTTGTGCCATCATCAGTGTCGATTTTCCGTCTGATCTGTTGTCGTCGTTTGTCTTGTATTTATAGTAGGTAGCAGGTAACGTCAGCATGGGTGTCTGTTTGTGTACGTGTGTGCATGTCTTGTGTGTGTACATTCAGAAACGGGGGTGGTTTGCATCGATCGGTTTTTGTGTGGTTGACTGAGGCAGGTAAAAGTTGGTGATTTTTGTTGTTTGACCTTTTTTGCTTCTTTGTTGTTTTTGGTCTTTTGCTGTTTTGTGTTTATGTGTCGGTGCGTGTGAGTTTGTTGTACCTGAGTAGTTGCTTTGTTTTTTGTAAACCAATTTTAAAGGTTCGAAAATTGTGTCGGAACACTGTTTGTCTGTTCGTTTATTATTCTACCGTCGAATGTTTTTTGTTTGTAGATTACTCGACATTCGACAGTAGAATAATAAACGAACAGACAAACACTGTTTCCAACACTGCGGCGCCACGTCTACTTCACCAAAGTCCACAAGATTTTTCTGCGGTCGAGTTTTCCTTAAAAAGCTTATTATGTGCTAGATCTTTTTGATATACCTTGCATGGTTATGGAAAATCGGCATTTGTAGGTCTACAACCGTCACAAGCATTTTTATATATGGATCTGGTAGTATTAGGCTGCTCCGAAAAGCATATGATAAACAATTTACGAAACGTATTCGAAACCTGTAAAAAATATTATTTAAAATGACACCCAGATAGATGTCTATTTTACAGTCAAGAAGTTACTTTTATTGGATATAAATGTACAAGCAACGGAATTTTACCAGATCCAAGTAAATTCGAAATTGCTCAAAATTATCCAACTCTCAAGAATGCCGACGAAACAAAAAGTTTTTATTAGAATATAATAGGCGCTTGTCTCTAAAAGTTTCCTATTCTATTCTAATAAAAGCTTTTAATAAATAGTTCAAACTAATTTTTAAAAAATAGAAACAATAATAATTCTTATAAATAAAAAGAAAAATTATTATTATTGGCCTTGAGCTCGTTTATAGTCATGGTACTTTGCAAATGTACAGGCCGTAAAAATAACAATTAAATCGAATTGTTGTTATACAAAATTAAAAATGATGAAAACGATGTGGGGTTTCGAAAACTTGTTCAACGCGTTTTTTTTGTCTTGTCCTTAGCTACAAATTTTTATGGTTTTTATTACTGTCCAAAAAATTAGAAAAAAATCCGGTCACACGGTTGCGCGGTTTAAATCAGATGCATACCAAATTTTAATACTAGAGAATATTAACAAGACTTAGTAAGAAAAATGTTGTTTTCGATTGGACAGAAGAATGTGTAAAATCATTGAACTATTTAAAAAATTCCTTGGTTAGCCCTAATATCTACAATATCTCTACTTTAGTAAAGAATTTTGCATAGCAACAGATGCAAGCGGATATGTCTAAGGAGCAGAGCTAAGCCAAGAATACGAGATAACACCATTACCAATAGCCTACGCCTCAATATCAATTACAAAAGACGAAATAAACAAAGCAACAATTGAAACAGAAGATTGGCTTTGGACAATTCTTTACCAGGCTCATGAAAGAAGACGGCAATTCAGGACTTATAAAAATATAGTTGTACTTAGGAGACAAATTGTTTAATTATACTCGAGTAGATAAATTTAAAGAAATAGATATCAAAATTTTCTAAAACTTACCTATTGCATTAACTCCCGACAGACAAACAAATATTTAAAAAGATTCTTCAAAAGTATCACGATGACCCTGTAAATGGTGGCCACCCAGGAATCAATCGTATAACTAATAAAATAAAACAAAAATATTACTGGAAAAATATGAAAAAATTACATTCAAAATTAAAAAACAAATTTAAATTCAAAAGAACTAATGATAATAAAAGAAACGCCCACAGAAGCGTTTGATACAGTACAAATTGACACAATTGGACCTTTTCCAATATATCTGAATGGAAATGAGTATGCTGTTACTATAATATGTGATTTCACGAAATATCTGATTACAATCCCAATTCAGAGCCAGCATACAATAACAGTAGCTAAAGCGAGAATCAGCAGGGACGCTTGTGTCAAAAAATGAAATACAGATTACAAATAGGACAGCAAAGAGCAAATAGGTTAGAACAACGGTTTAAGGAAAAACAAAAAATGTATTAAGATAAAAATATACAATATAAGGAAATAAATTTAGGAGATTTAGTGTTAGTCAAAGCTGAATCAGGTCATAAATTTGATAATAAATATAAAGGGACATATACGGTAGAAAATATGGATAGCAATAATAACTATCCCCTAAGCAGTACAAATATGAAAATAATAGTGCATAAAAATAGACTTAAATTAATAGAATAAGAGCATTTAATTTTTACTAAATAAATACCAATAAGTCGAAATAAATAAATACATGTTTAACCTTTATTGTGTACCAAAGAAGAAATAATAATTTGTAACGTAACTAAGCAAACTCAAATTGAAATATGTCATAATAATTAAAACTAATAGAATGCTCATACATTGACCTCACAAATACATAAGCATTCTTTTTAGGAAAGGAGGTGTAGTATATCACAAATTATTGTGATTAACGTTACACGAAAAGTGAAAAGAAATAATTAATTTTCGAAAAGAAAGTTTGGGAAAAAAATTCAATTCAAAAAAATAGTCTGCTTACACTCATATGTAAAAAATATTGCAAACGAAAAATTAGTTCGATAAGAACTTTTGCTATAACAAAAAGGAATACGATCAGTTTCCTTTGAAAAAACAATTTACAAAATTACAACTAATAATTTCAAAATAGTAAATAATATACATTTACTTAAGAAAACGGAACGCAAGAAAAACATCTAACAAGCAAAAAAGAAAGAAAAATATTGAACAAGAACAACAAGAGGAGACAACAACGAAAGCAGTAAGCTGAAAGAAAACTGCAAAACAAATAAGGAAAAAGAAAGAAAAAAAGCAAAAAAAAAGAAAGAACAGCAAGGGAGTTATTGAAAGGAGCTATTAGATGACAACGAAAGCAGTAAGCAAAAAGAAAACAACGAAAACAAAATCAGTCCAGTACAACGCTTGCATGTATGTTAGAGCACGATAAGTTAAAGTCACCTTTGCCGAAGTTCATTCTATTAATTGGTGAAATTAAAGATAAAATTGTTGGAAGCGCTAAAAGGTCTATTTTAATTAATGGAAATCCAGATACCTGGCCAAAATTAAGAAAAGTCCTTATAGATAATTATGGCGAAAAAAATTCGGTTGATGAACTCATTGACAAAATTTTAGTTTGTAGATGTGATTCTACAATTGAAGCTTTTTATAATTTACTCAACACTTTATTATGTCGGTTAAATAACGCGTCAATTTTTTGTGGTAATAGTTCTTCCAGTACAAGTAGTGAAAGCAATGCCAGAATTGCTTTAAATTTTTAAATATGGTTTGCCCGAAGCTGACAAAAGCATAATTGTAAGTCGGAATCCGAAAACTTTAAAAGACGCATATGGAATCATAAAATCAAATGGTTACTTAAACTACATATAAACATCATCAAACACATTTTTTTAACAGTAGTTCGGTTTACAGAAACAGTAACTTAGAACATAATGCTAATAACATGAATTTTGCTTCTCAACCAAAGAACATAAATCTATAAGAATGGAGAACACGCCACTTTGAGCGATTTTTAGCGAGTGAGCTCCAGAAGAACATATTTCAGGAGTTTACCACATGACTCACACTATTTTTCTTACCTACAAAACTTCACCAAATATATTTAAATTCGCTTTGTGCATATGATTTCGTGGCAAAAACGAATGATGACCATCTAATAATAAAATGTGAACAAACAATCGGGGATGAAATGATCCTAGGTGATTGACATGCTTTCTTGTTTACACTTATGCAGGTCAAAGGAATATCGATTTTCAATCAATGATAGTGCGTTTGACATCTCATTTGTTCGCACTTGCAATTTCTATAAAAAATTTAAATGCACTCCTCCCTCATGCCTCTTGCTAATGAGATATCAATCGCACAAACACTTTACATACATATGTACACATTTATAAAAAAAATATGTCGCCTGCCAAAAAGTTCAGATAAATACCCCCTTTTTAGATGTCCTTATTAAAGAGATAGCATTAAGTTTGAAATTGTTGCGTGCTTTCCAGCAAAAAGCCGCTGAGAGTACAACACGATGGTGGGGCCATAAAATGCCAAATTTTCAAAAAAAAAAACCGCTGCAAAAATTGTTATTAAGAACATTTTTATATTAGTAATTTTTTATTGCTTTTTTATACTAACAATATTTGTTGATTTACGGCCTGTATATTTTCAAGTATTCATGAAACGAGCTCAAGGCCAAGAATAATAATTTTTCACTTTTTGAGTTTTTTTTTTTATGAAAATTATTATTGTTTTTATTTTTTTAATAATCATTTTTAATTAATTATTAAAAGTTTTTTTTTATTGAATAGAGTAGGAAAAATGTTTAGAGAGTTTTTTTAATAATCATTTTTAATTAATTATTAAAAGTTTTTTTTTATTGAATAGAGTCTCTAAACATTTGTCCTACTCTATTCAATAAAAAAAAACTTTTAATAATTAATTAAAAATGATTATTAAAAAAATAAAAACAATAATAATTTTCATAAAAAAAAACTCAAAAAGTGAAAAATTATTATTCTTGGCCTTGAGCTCGTTTCATGAATACTTATTAGTCATTTTTAATATCTCCAAAATCAATAGTTTCGTGGCTAGATATTTCTTCTCGTCGAAAAATCAGTTTTTTTCTCTTCGAAAAATCAGTTTTTCAAACCACATTCTTTACTTCTCACACAGCTGTGTGCGCATATTTTATGGTCGCCTGGTGCGCAAGATTTATTTGTAGGAACATTTGCATTTGCAAATTTGTCAGTCTTGTGATATTTTCTTCTAAACTAAGTAAATTTATTGATTTTGGACATAGCCTCCAGCGAATAAAGTGCTATGTCGCAAAATTTAGTTTTCGAGACGATTGTGTCTAAAGCTTTAAATTTTCATGCAAATGTATGGCCATTTGAACCTTTATCGAATATATACTTAATTTATTTTAAAGAAAACGACAGACATCTTATATGCAAAATATCTACATATATTCCATGAATAAAACTGTGAAAATTGAAAAATATGACATAGAACCTTCATCACCGCAAGCTTCTTATTTAAATGGTCATCTAACCGCCTGGGCGATTTTGACCGTCCAACATAGCAAAAAGGGCTTCTCATATCCGAGGCTTTGTTGTTGAATTTCAATGGAACGTTGTTTTATGTGGTGGGTCCCAAACCCAACGCACAACCCGTTTCACGGGAGGTTGAATTCTATTACACGTTTGTATAGCGAGCCGCTTGATCCAAGACAGACGCCCGCTTGCAGCCGCACCACATGGTGATCAGACGCTGCTGTTTGATGAACCCCCCAGCAAGCCCTTAAACCGATTATGTCGGAGTGGCCTTACCAGGTTGTCGCCTTCTCACGTTTAGCTCACCACCAAACGGGTGTTCGGTGGTTACCCAGAGGATACTTGGGCGCAAAGCCCGGAAGTAGTGAGCTGCTTGAACCGCATGCAAAAGAATCGCTCTGGCCATTCCCAGGTGAATGGCGATCAGAAACTTTCCCCACTTGCGTGGACTTCTGCACACGGCCCCATCCCCCAATCCCCGCAAGCATTCAATTATTATGTATGAATGGTTTCTTCCACTCTTCTTCTTCTTGATTTTTGCACACAGAAACGGCTACAAATTTGTCGAAAATAAAAATATTTTCCTAAGCCAAACGGGGTATTTCCAAAATCAGTAATTTTTTTTTTACCATTGTGGTAAAGATCATATTTTATACAAGAAAGTGGTTTGTTTTCTTGAATGAAGTGGGGCTTATTTGGTACTTATGATAGAATTTACTTCTCAATAAAGGTATTCGATTAATCAACTGTTATATACCATTCTAAGCCCATTGGTTGAAGAACTATCCAACATTTAATTCAATTTAGATTCGGATCGGTATCGCCCCAAACGAGCCGAACTTCGGTTCAATTCACCCTTGAAAATCTAAATCCTATATTAATATTTTTCTACATTTTTTGTGCATTCGATGGTTAACGGATTCTAGTATGTAATGATAGAAGGAATAATCTGAAACTTCCAAAAAGAAGTGGTTTTCGTCACTTGCCGCGGCGGAATGATGAGGGGCAAACAACACAAATTTACAAATACACTAAAAGGATGCTGTTCATATATGGACACAAAGAATGCGCTTGTGTGCATATTAAGTAGACCGTACCAGATTTCGTATTTTTACTTTTACAAAATGTGAACAGCTTTACTTGTTCTTAAAAAAAGATTATTTAAAATAAGAGTGGTTGGTTTTAATCTAACATCATTACTTTTTGAAATTGGCGAAGAAATCTGTGGCATTAAGCGGAAAAAGCCAAACTCAAGTTTGGTCGAAAATTAGATAGCCACCATTGTGTTCACCGTGCTAAGATCTACAATCACACAATTTCACGGCTTTGGCTCAAATATTGTGAACTAAAAAACTATATCTTAATTCCATACATTTACACCACAATTTCAACTATCAAAGCCCTCTACTGATATTTTCAAAAAATTATTTTGGTAATTTTCCCTTACACAGAAATATGTTTTCAGACAGCAATTGCATCAAGTTTCATGTTAGTTATTCTCTGCTATTGTACATAACATATAAAAGCTTAACATTTCACACACCCGTTATAAAAGCTCTTTTCTTTTTTTCAACATGGTAAAGCTTGTCAAAGAAGCCGACTATTCAAAGTGTTAGTTTCTCAAAATATTTAATATGTCATTCAAAGACTATTTCATTTTGAAAATGGTAATTTATCAACCAAAGTATCTTTTTGTAAACACGATACATTTGAGGCAGAAGAGTTTTGCTAAATATGTCCTCTAAACAAAGTCTCAAAAGCAAAACATATATCATAAATTTTCAAAGACAACCATTTTTTATAAACGGTTTATTATGCGGGGCAAAGTATTATTCAAGCAAACCAAGAAATATCAAATTATGTGTCGAAAATTGAAATTATTCCAAAAGGAAACTCGACTCGACCAAATTGTCTAAAAATGTGTGAAACCTGACAATAAATTTCGATGCAAGATCAGAAATTTATTTGATTTTATGATTTTCGACAAGAATTGATGACAATTTATGAATGGACGAGGTTCCTGATGCATTTGCTTCCATGAATGAAATTGTGTGTAATAGCAAAAAATTTGTATAAAAAATATAGGTTTGGTTTTATTGTTTCACCTGTGCGTTAGAAAGATACTGCAAGGTCCTTTCTTCCTATTTCGCTTACTCCCATAGTGCGAATCAAAAATAATTTCAGTCGCTTCGAAACAAGCGTAGTAGTAACATCGTTAAAATATACGCATGCGTAACAATGAAAGACTGTTAAATAACAGAAGCAATAATCACTTTCGCAGTGAACCAGTTGTAGAGCCAATGGAAATAGGAGTCAATGAAAACGAACCAAATTTTCAATTAGAGGGCCAAGGAAGTTACCCTATATAACCGTTAAATCAAAAGTGAGAAAACTTAAATTTATAATAGATACAGGTGCATAATTTAGCATCATAAACCCAAATATTTGTAATCCGAAATGGAGAATAAAAACACGTTCTATCACTTTAAATGTTATAAATCGGGTTGTTACTACAGATGTACAGTATAGTTTTCCACTGTTTACAGAATTTCAAAAACCAAATTTTATTGTTAATTTTTTAGAATTTAAATTTCGTAACTACTTTGATGGTTTAATAGGTAACAATATATTGCTTAATTTGAGTTGTAAAATCGATTATGACCATAGAGTCTTAATAACAAGAGATGCAAAATTACCAATTTATTTTAGCGAAGAAGAAGAACTAACAGTAGATGATTATCTAAGAAACGAACATTTGAAAGTATTAACTAACGAAGAAGAAGAAATTAAAGAAGGATGGTTATTTAGTATGTTTCCTAAGCATTTAAATTCCAAGGATCAACAAGTTTTAAAGATTGTTGTAAATAAGTTAAAAGATATTTTTTATAATGATGGTGAAAACTTGTCCTTCAGTAGTGAAATTCGTCATCGAATCAACAAAAACGGGCAATCCTATTTATAGCAAACTGTATAGATATCCTGTCATACATCGAGCAGAAGTGGCAAATACAGGAAATGCTAGCACAAAATATAATAACTCCGAGTTGTAGTCCTTATAATTCCCCATTATGGGTTGTACCTAAAAAAACAGATAATAGTGGGAAGCAAAAGTGGAGAATTGTAATCAATTACAGAAAGCTAAATGAACAAACAATAGACGATAAACTCAAACTTCCAAATATGGAAGATACATTTGATAAGTTGGGGAAATGTTGTTACTTTACCACAATTGATCTTGCTAAGGGTTTCCATCAGATTGAGGTGCACCCCGACGATAGGGCTAAGACAGTTTTTTCAACTGTACACCGCTTGCATGTATGTTAGAGCACGATAAGTTAAAGTCACCTTTGCCGAAGTTCATTCTATTAATTGGTGAAATTAAAGATAAAATTGTTGGAAGCGCTAGAAGGTCTATTTTAATTAATGGAAATCCAGATACCTGGCCAAAATTACGAAAAGTCCTTATAGATAATTATGGCGAAAAAAATTCGGTTGATGAACTCATTGACAAAATTTTAGTTTGTAGATGTGATTCTACAATTGAAGCTTTTTATAATTTACTCAACACTTTATTATGTCGGTTAAATAACGCGTCAACTTTTTGTGGTAATAGTTCTTCCAGTACAAGTAGTGAAAGCAATGCCAGAATTGCTTTAAATTTTTAAATATGGTTTGACCGAACCTGACAAAAGCATAATTGTAAGTCTGAATCCGAAAACTTTAAAAGACGCATATGGAATCATAAAATCAAATGGTTACTTAAACTACATATAAACATCATCAAACACATTTTTTTAACAGTAGTTCGGTTTACAGAAACAGTAACTTAGAACATAATGCTAATAACATGAATTTTGCTTCTCAACCAAAGAACATAAATCTATAAGAATGGAGTACACGCTACTTTGAGCGATTTTTAGCGAGTGAGCTCCAGAAGAACATATTTCAGGAGTTTACCACATGTCTCACACTATTTTTCTTACCTACAAAACTTCACCAAATATATTTGAATTCGCCTTGTGCATATGATTTCGTGGCAAAAACGAATGATGACCATCTAATAATAAAATGTGAACAAACAATCGGGGATGAAATGATCCTAGGTGATTGACATGCTTTCTTGTTTACACTTATGCAGGTCAAAGGAATATCGATTTTCAATCAATGATACTGCGTTTGACATCTCATTTGTTCGCACTTGCAATTTCTATAATTAGATGTCCTTATTAAAGAGATAGCATTAAGTTTGAAATTGTTGCGTGCTTTCCAGCAAAAAGCCGCTGAGAGTACAACAAGATGGTGGGGCCATAAAATGCCAAATTTTCAAAAAAAAAAAAACCGCTGCAAAAATTGTTATTAAGAACATTTTTATATTAGCCATTTTTTATTGCTTTTTTATACTAACAATATTTGTTGATTTACGGCCTGTATATTTTCAAGTATTCATGAAACGAGCTCAAGGCCAAGAATAATAATTTTTCACTTTTTGAGTTTTTTTTTTATGAAAATTATTATTGTTTTTATTTTTTTAATAATCATTTTTAATTAATTATTAAAAGTTTTTTTTTTATTGAATAGAGTCTAAACATTTTTCCTACTCTATTCAATAAAAAAAACTTTTAATAATTAATTAAAAATGATTATTAAAAAAATAAAAACAATAATAATTTTCATAAAAAAAACTCAAAAAGTGAAAAATTATTATTCTTGGCCTTGAGCTCGTTTCATGAATACTTATTAGTCATTTTTAATATCTCCAAAATCAATAGTTTCGTGGCTAAATATTTCTTCTCGTCGAAAAATCAGTTTTTTTCTCTTCGAAAAATCAGTTTTTCAAACCACATTCTTTACTTCTCACACAGCTGTGTGCGCATATTTTATGGTCGCCTGGTGCGCAAGATTTATTTGTAGGAACATAATGCGACATCGGTCGTTTGCAAATTTGTCGGTCTTGTGATATTTTTTTCTAAACTAAGTAAATTTATTGATTTTGCACATAGCCTCCAGCGAATAAAGTGCTATGTCGCAAAATTTAGTTTTCGAGACGATTGTGTCTAAAGCTTTGAATTTTCATGCAAATGTATGGCCATTTGATCCTTTATCGAATATACTCGTATACTTCATTTATTTTAAAGAAAACGACAGACATCTTATATGCAAAATATCTACATATATTCCATGAATAAAACTGTGAAAATTGAAAAATACGACATAGAACCTTCATCCCCGCAATTATTCAATTATATATGTATGAATGGTTTCTTCCATTCTTCTTCTTCTTGATTTTTGCACACCGAAACGGCTACAAATTTGTCGAAAATAAAAATATTTTCCTAAGCCAAACGGGGTATTTCCAAAATCAGTAATTTTTTTTTACCATTGTGGAAAAGATCATATTTTATAAAAAAAAGTGGTTTGTTTTCTTGAATGAAGTGGGGCTTATTTGGTACTTATGATAGAATTTACTTCTCAATAAAGGTATTCGATTAATCAACTGTTATATACCATTCTAAGCCCATTGGTTGAAGAACTATCCAACATTTAATTCAATTTAGATTCGGATCGGTATCGCCCCAAACGAGCCTAACTTCGGTTCAATTCACCCTTGAAAATCTAAATCCTATATTAATATTTTTCTACATTTTTTGTGCATTCGATGGTTAACGGATTCTAGTATGTAATGATAGAAGGAATAATCTGAAACTTCCTAAAAAAAGTGGTTTTCGTCACTTGCCGCGGTGTTGGAATGCCCCTCATATCCTCCTGAAAAAATTTACAAATACACTAAAAGGATGCTGTTCATATATGTACACAAAGAATGCGCTTGTGTGCATATTAAGTGGACCGTGCCAGATTTCGTATTTTTACTTTTACAAAATGTGAACAGTTTTACTTGTTTTTAAAAAAAGATTATTTAAAATAATAGTGGTTGGTTTTAATCTAACATCATTACTTTTTGAAATTGGCGAAGAAATCTGTGGTATTAAGCGGAAAAAGCCAAACTCAAGTTTGGTCGAAAATTAGATAGCCACCATTGTGTTCACCGTGCTAAGATCTACAATCACACAATTTCACGGCTTTGGCTCAAATATTGTGAACTTTATGGGCAAAAAACTATATCTTTCAAAGACTATTTTATTTTGAAAATGGTAATTTATCAACCAAAGTATCTTTTTGTAAACACGATACATTTGAGGCAGAAGAGTTTTGCTAAATATGTCCTCTAAACAAAGTCTCAAAAGCAAATCATATATCATAAATTTTCAAAGACAACCATTTTTTATAAACGGTCTATTATGCGGGGCAAAGCATTATTCAAGCAAACCAAGAAATGTCAAATTATGTGTCGAAAATGGAAATTATTCCAAAAGGAAACTCGACTCGGGCTAATTTTTGTTGACTTGTCCAAATTGTCTAAAGATGTGTGAAACCTGACAATAAATTTCGATGCAAGATCAGAAATTTATTTGATTTTATGATTTTCGACAAGAATTGATGACAATTTATGAATGGACGAGGTTCCTGATTCCATGAATGAAATTGTGTGTAATAGCAAAAAATTTGTATAAAAAATATAGGTTTGGTTTTATTGTTTCAGCTGTGCGTTAGAAAGATACTGCAAGACCCTTTCTTGCTATTTCGCTTACTCCCATAGTGCGAATCAAAAATACTTTCAGTCGCTTCGAAACAAGCGTAGTAGTAACATCGTTAAAATATACGCATGCGTAACAATGAAAGACTGTTAAATAACAGAAGCAATAATCACTTTCTCAGCAAAAATTCGTCTCCTTTGTAGATGCCGTTCGGAGTCGGCAAAAAAACTGTAGGTCCCACCAATTTGTAGGGAAATTTTAAAATCGGCACACCACAAATTGGAAGAGAAGCTTGGCGCAAAAATCTCTTAGGAGGTTTATGATGATATACCTGTTGTATATCGCGCCATAGAGATAGATAATCACTTTCGCAGTGAACCAGTTGTAGAGCCAATGGAAATAGGAGTCAATGAAAACGAACCAAATGTTCAATTAGAGGGCCAAGGAAGTTACCCTACATAACCGTTAAATCAAAAGTGAGAAAACTTAAATTTATAATAGATACAGGTGCATAATTTAGCATCATAAACCCAAATATTTGTAATCCGAAATGGAGAATAAAAACACGTTCTATCACTTTAAATGTTATAAATCGGGTTGTTACTACAGATGTACAGTATAGTTTTCCACTGCTTAAAGAATTTCAAAAACCAAATTTTAGTGTTAATTTTTTAGAATTTAAATTTCGTAACTACTTTGATGGTTTAATAGGTAACAATATATTGCTTAATTTGAGTTGTAAAATCGATTATGACCATAGAGTCTTAATAACACGAGATGCAAAATTACCAATTTATTTTAGCGAAGAAGAAGAACTAACAGTAGATGATTATCTAAGAAACGAACATTTGAAAGTATTAACTAACGAAGCAGAAGAAATTAAAGAAGAATGGTTATTTAGTATGTTTCCTAAGCATTTAAATTCCAAGGATCAACAAGTTTTAAAGACTGTTGTAAATAAGTTAAAAGATATTTTTTTATAATGATGGTGAAAACTTGTCCTTCAGTAGTGAAATTCGTCATCGAATCAACAAAAACGGACACTCCTATTTATAGCAAACTGTATAGATATCCTGTCATACATCGAGCAGAAGTGGCAAATACAGGAAATGCTAGCTCAAAATATAATAACTCCGAGTTGTAGTCCTTATAATTCCCCATTACGGGTTGTACCTAAAAAAACAGATAATAGTGGGAAGCAAAAGTGGAGAATTGTAATCAATTACAGAAAGCTAAATGAACAAACAATAGACGATAAACTCAAACTTCCAAATATGGAAAATACATTTGATAAGTTGGGGAAATGTTGTTACTTTACCACAATTGATCTTGCTAAGGGTTTCCATCAGATTGAGGTGCACCCCGACGATAGGGCTAAGACAGTTTTTTCAACTGTACAACGCTTGCATGTGTGTTAGAGCACGATAAGTTAAAGTCACCTTTGCCGAAGTTCATTCTATTAATTGGTGAAATTAAAGATAAAATTGTTGGAAGCGCTAGAAGGTCTATTTTAATTAATGGAAATCCAGATACCTGGCCAAAATTAAGAAAAGTCCTTATAGATAATTATGGCGAAAAAAATTCGGTTGATGAACTCATTGACAAACTTTTAGTTTGTAGATGTGATTCTACAATTGAAGCTTTTTATAATTTACTCAACACTTTATTATGTCGGTTAAATAACGCGTCAACTTTTTGTGGTAATAGTTCTTCCAGTACAAGTAGTGAAAGCAATGCCAGAATTGCTTTACATTTTTAAATATGGTTTGCCCGAACCTGACAAAAGCATAATTGTAAGTCGGAATCCGAAAACTTTTAAAGACGCATATGGAATCATAAAAAATGGTTACTTAAACTACATATAAACATCATCAAACACATTTTTTTAACAGTAGTTCGGTTTACAGAAACAGTAACTTAGAACATAATGCTAATAACATGAATTTGGCTTCTCAACCAAAGAACATAAATCTATAAGAATGGAGAACACGCTACTTTGAGCGATTTTCAGCGAGTGAGCTCCAGAAGAACATATTTCAGGAGTTTACCACATGTCTCACACTATTTTTCTTACCTGCAAAACTTCACCAAATATATTTGAATTCGCTTTGTGCATATGATTTCGTGGCAAAAACGAATGATGACCATCTAATAATAAAATGTGAACAAACAATCGGGGATGAAATGATCCTAGGTGATTGACAGGCTTTCTTGTTTACACTTATGCAGGTCAAAGGAATATCGATTTTCAATCAATGATAGTGCGTTTGACATCTCATTTGTTCGCACTTGCAATTTCTATAATTAGATGTCCTTATTAAAGAGATAGCATTAAGTTTGAAATTGTTGCGTGCTTTCCAGCAAAAAGCCGCTGAGAGTACAACAAGATGTTGGGGCCATAAAATGCCAAATTTTCAAAAAAAAAACAGCTGCAAAAATTGTTATTAAGAACATTTTTATATTAGTCATTTTTAATATCTCCAAAATCAATAGTTTCGTGGCTAGATATTTCTTCTCGTCGAAAAATCAGTTTTTTCTCTTCTAAAAATCAGTTTTTCAAACCACATTCTTTACTTCTCACACAGCTGTGTGCGCATATTTTATGGTCGCCTGGTGCGCAAGATTTATTTGTAGGAACATAATGCGACATCGGTCGTTTGCAAATTTGTCGGTCTTGTGATATTTTCTTCTAAACTAAGTAAATTTATTGATTTTTGACATAGCCTTCAGCGAATAAAGTGCTATGTCGCAAAATTTAGTTTTCGAGACGATTGTGTCTAAAGCTTTAAATTTTCATGCAAATGTATGGCCATTTGAACCTTTATCGAATATACTCGTATACTTCATTTATTTTAAAGAAAACGACAGACATCTTATATGCAAAATATCTACATATATTCCATGAATAAAACTGTGAAAATTGAAAAATACGACATTGAACCTTCATCCCCGCAATCATTCAATTATATTATATGTATGAATGGTTTCTTCCATTCTTCTTCTCCTTGATTTTTGCACACCGAAACGGCTACAAATTTGTCGAAAATAAAAATATTTTCCTAAGCCAAACGGGGTATTTCCAAATTCAGTAATTTTTTTTTTTTACCATTGTGGAAAAGATCATATTTTATAAAAGGAAGTGGTTTGTTTTCTTGAATGAAGTGGGGCTTATTTGGTACTTATGATAGAATTTACTTCTCAATAAAGGTATTCGATTAATCAACTATTATATACCATTCTAAGCCCATTGGTTGAAGAACTATCCAACATTTAATTCTATTTAGATTCGGATCGGTATCGCCCAAAACGAGCCGAACTTCGGTTCAATTCACCCTTGAAAATCTAAATCCTATATTAATATTTTTCTACATTTTTTGTGCATTCGATGGTTAACGGATTCTAGTATGTAATGATAGAAGGAATAATCTGAAACTTCCAAAAAGAAGTGGTTTTCGTCACTTGCCGCGGCGGAATGATGAGGGGCAAACAACACAAATTTACAAATACACTAAAAGGATGCTGTTCATATATGGACACAAAGAATGCGCTTGTGTGCATATTAAGTAGACCGTACCAGATTTCGTATTTTTACTTTTACAAAATGTGAACAGCTTTACTTGTTTTTAAAAAAAGATTATTTAAAATAAGAGTGGTTGGTTTTAATCTAACATCATTGCTTTTTGAAATTGGCGAAGAAATCTGTGGCATTAAGCGGAAAAAGCCAAACTCAAGTTTGGTCGAAAATTAGATAACCACCATTGTGTTCACCGTGCTAAGATCTACAATCACACAATTTCACGGCTTTGGCTCAAATATTGTGAACTTTATGGACAAAAAACTATATCTTTCAAAGACTATTTTATTTTGAAAATGGTAGTTTATCAACCAAAGTATCTTTTTGTAAACACGATACATTTGAGGCAGAAGAGTTTTGCTAAATATGTCCTCTAAACAAAGTCTCAAAAGCAAAACATATATCGTAAATTTTCAAAGACAACCATTTTTTATAAACGGTCTATTATGCGGGGCAAAGTATTATTCAAGCAAACCAAGAAATATCAAATTATGTGTCGAAAATTGAAATTATTCCAAAAGGAAACTCGACTCGACCAAATTGTCTAAAAATGTGTGAAACCTGACAATAAATTTCGATGCAAGATCAGAAATTTATTTGATTTTATGATTTTCGACAAGAATTGATGACAATTTATGAATGGACGAGGTTCCTGATGCATTTGCTTCCATGAATGAAATTGTGTGTAATAGCAAAAAATTTGTATAAAAAATATAGGTTTGGTTTTATTGTTTCACCTGTGCGTTAGAAAGATACTGCAAGGCCCTTTCTTCCTATTTCGCTTACTCCCATAGTGCGAATCAAAAATAATTTCAGTCGCTTCGAAACAAGCGTAGTAGTAACATCGTTAAAATATACGCATGCGTAACAATGAAAGACTGTTAAATAACAGAAGCAATAATCACTTTCCCAGTGAACCAGTTGTAGAGCCAATGGAAATAGGAGTCAATGAAAACGAACCAAATTTTCAATTAGAGGGCCAAGGAAGTTACCCTACATAACCGTTAAATCAAAAGTGAGAAAACTTAAATTTAGAATAGATACAGGTGCATAATTTAGCATCATAAACCCAAATATTTGTAATTCGAAATGGAGAATAAAAACACGTTCTATCACTTTAAATGTTATAAATCAGGTTGTTACTACAGATGTACAGTATAGTTTTCCACTGTTTAAAGAATTTCAAAAACTAAATTTTAGTGTTAATTTTTTGGAATTTAAATTTCGTAACTACTTTGATGGTTTAATAGGTAACAATATATTGCTTAATTTGAGTTGTAAAATCGATTATGACCATAGAGTCTTAATAACAAGAGATGCAAAATTACCAATTTATTTTAGCGAAGAAGAAGAACTAACAGTAGATGATTATCTAAGAAACGAACATTTGAAAGTATTAACTAACGAAGAAGAAGAAATTAAAGAAGAATGGTTATTTAGTATGTTTCCTAAGCATTTAAATTCCAAGGATCAACAAGTTTTAAAGATTGTTGTAAATAAGTTAAAAGATATTTTTTATAATGATGGTGAAAACTTGTCCTTCAGTAGTGTAATTCTTCATCGAATCATAACAAAAACGGACACTCCTATTTATAGCAAACTGTATAGATATCCTGTCATACATCGAGCAGAAGTGGCAAATACAGGAAATGCTAGCACAAAATATAATAACTCCGAGATGTAGTCCTTATAATTCCCCATTATGGGTTGTACCTAAAAAAAACAGATAATAGTGGGAAGCAAAAGTGGAGAATTGTAATCAATTACAGAAAGCTAAATGAACAAACAATAGACGATAAACTCCAAATTCCAAATATGGAAGATATATTTGATAAGTTGGGGAAATGTTGTTACTTTACCACAATTGATCTTGCTAAGGGTTTCCATCAGATTGAGATGCACCCCGACGATAGGGGTAAGACAGTTTTTTCAACTGCAAGTGGCCATTTCGAATTTAATCGTATGCGCTTTCGCCTTAAAACAGCCCCTGCAACATTTCAAAGATTAATAAATCATGTATGAAGAGATCACATAAATAAAATTTGCGTTGTGTATCTAGATGATATTTTGATATTTTCTACTAGTTATCAAGAGCATATAGAGTCCATTAAAAAAATATTTAGCACTTTACGAGATTCAAATTTGAAGATACAGATAGATAAATGGCATTTTGCTGCATTGACCACAAAATTTTTAGGGCACCTTGTAACAGGTGAAGGTATTAAACCTGATCCGTCGAAAATCGAGGCCATACACAAAATGAAACCACCTTCAAACATAAAGGAAATCAAACGCTTTTTAGGTATCACCGATTATTATTGCAAATTTATGCGAGACTATGCCAAAGTATCATTCCCCATGGTTCGACTTTTAAAGCAAAATGCAGTATTGAATTTTAGAAGTCAAGAGTTTCTTAATTCATTTGAAATATTAAAAAAACTCATTACTAGTGAGCCAGTATTACAATCACCAGATTTTAATAAAAAGTTCATCCTTACGACGGATGCTTCACCATTCGCAATTGGGTCAGTTTTAAGCCAACAAGGACACTCAATTTGTTATGCATCTCGAGTTGTCTGACCATGAAATTCGCTACTCAACCAAAGAAAAAGAAGCACTTGCTGTTGTCTGCGCAGTTAAACATATTCGCATATATTTGTACGGTCGCAAACTTCTAATTCAGACTGACCACCGACCTTTAGTTTGGGTGCACAATATAAGAAACCAAACATGAAGCTGCAAAGGTGGAAAATCTTACTCAATGAATATGACTGATATATCGCATATGAAAGGCAAAGATAACACAGTCACTGTGTAAAAGATAAAGTTGAAAATTTGGAAAATGTTAATGTTTTTAATAGCCAATTAAATGAAGAAAACCAAATTAATAAAGTAAGTGTTGAACAAGTAGATATTATGTCAACAGCTGCAAAAATACAAAGTGCATTTCAGGATAACCTGAATTTTATTTTTATAACAGAAAAAGCAATAAATTATTACAAAAATCAAATATACCTACGTTATGGAGAAAAAGAGAAATGTGTAGTAAAAATTGTAAACAAAAAGTGTCAAAATCACGTAGAAATTACATCGGAATCCAATCTTATTAAAATAATGCGAAGTATATTAATAGACAAAGGTATAATGTGTTTATATTGCGAAAACGATGCCCTCTTTATAGCGTTTCAAAATATGTTTATTAGGCATTTTAGTAACAAATCTTTGACATTATATCGATCAAACATCAAGCTAATGGAGATCACTGACAAAAACGATATATTGACTATCATTGAAAATGAACATCTTCGCAATAATCACAGAGGCATACAAGAAGTATTTTTAGAGTTAAAAAATAAATATTTTTACCCGAAGCTTTATAAAATAATAACGCTTTACATAAACAATTGTTCAATTTGCACTATAGCAAAGCACGACAGAAATCACCTAAAACTTTCCTACCAAATTACAGAAACGCCTACACACTTTAATGACATAGTCCATATAGACATTTGGTTTCCTTGCAGAAATAAAATGTATCTCACCACTATAGACAAATTCTCAAAGTATGCAACATTTCACAAATTAAATGAGAGACATTGGATTGCAATTCTAGCAGCTTTAAAAGAACGTATTTTATTTTAAGAGAAAATGAATAAACTTATCTTCGATAACGAACGTTGCATTTTACATAGCGCTGTTACGTTATTTTTAAATGAACAAAATACTGAGCCCCACGTAACCACACCTTACCTTACGACATGTAATTCTGACGTTGAAAGGTTACATGGTACACTTAATGAGCATCTAAGGATATTAGAAGCTGACACTAGCCATAAAACGATAGATTTGGACTACAAACTTTTTGAAATTTTTAATGCATATAATAGAACAATTCATTCTACCACAAAAAAGCGACCAATTGATTTTATAGTAAAAAACTTTGATAAAGAAGAGATAAATAAATTATGTAAAGATTTTGAACAGCAATAATTTCAAAAAATAAATAACTTGAACAAAGATAGGAAGGTTGAACCAAAGCAATTCGAAAACATTGTACTTAATAGGCAAATTGCGAAAACAAAGCCTAAATATAGGAAACTTGAAAAGTATGAGCGCCATGGTAATTATGTTGTGGATTCTTCCAACAAAAGAAAAATAAAATATTACAAAAGTCAATTTAAACGAAAATACAATTTGAGCACTGAAACTGTTAGCTATTTTTTTTTTAATTTCATTAATAATTTTTGTCAATTTTAATAATTGTAACAAATACCTTTCAAAACTAAATAAATTTAATATTTGCGAGGGCACAAATAACTTAAGGGTGGAGGAGTTACATAACAATCCTATATACGTTACCTATACTTATTCGTATTATTAATTGTAACTTAGTCTTTCTCTTATATTTAATTACTTACGCTTAATCTTATTTAAACTACTTTACCTACTTTACATACTTTGTCACACTTTGCACCTGCATACTTATTTAATTGGTTATATAATTTTATTTTATTTTCAAGCTAAGGAGGCTTGTTGTAAAAAGTTTGTTGAATAAAGATATTTGAAATGAGTAAACGTGCTTTGAAAATTGCTAATAAAATACATAACCATTAAAAATGTACAGTTTTTGTTCGATCAAGTTACACAATACCAAAATAAAATACGATCGACTTAATTGAAAAAAGTCTAATTTACTACAAATCGACACTCGCAATAGGGGTGTATATCTAAGCACGTATAAATTCCTAGAAGATGTATATGGATATATTCATATGGGTCAGGCGCGTTGCACAAATAATGCTTCATTTATTAACAATAATTTAAGTTTTCTGCATACAGCCATATCGCCTAACTACAGTATTTGACTGCGTCGCTATATATACAGCAGTAGCGCGGGTGGTAAGCGTCTAGGGTAAGACGCGTACGTTCCAAGGCTCGAGCACAGGTCCAGACAACTGTTTTTTTTTTTTTTGATTTAAATTGAATTTGTTTTTAAATATATGAACAGCGAGAGAAAATGATTAAAATTTACGGAATTGCGGCTAGACCCCATATTTAAAATACAAAAACCCAAAACTTAGTTTGTAGCTTCTTCAGAAATCGTGTTAATTTTTCTGAAGATATCAACTATTTTCTTTTTCATATGTTTTAATTTGAAAAATGGCAGACATATTACAAAAACCCTTAGCAGATGTAGGCTAAATTTTACTAGTTAAGATGAGAACCTTCCTTAAAAATAAATATGAAATGTCTTTTAAATATGTCTAAACTGTGGTTAAGGAAAAAAAGGCAGAAAACCGTCAAATGTTAAATTTCTAATTTTCTCCCGCTAAATGGACTTCAAAATAGCCAGATCTAGATGCAAAATTGCTAAATAAACCCCACTCCCTGCATACCAACCAAAAACAAGTAAGGAAGTCTAAGTTCGAAAGGAACCGAACATCATATACCTAGTAGTGATGTGTTATGACATCCAAGTACACGCAGGTCCATTTTAATACTTTTGAGTTTGTATTATAAAGCCATCTTATTGTTTTCAATAAAAACACTTCTGTTATGAGTTTTGAGTAGTAAATTATTTTTTTGTGTATAAAAAGCTCCCTACCAACCACTCTTAACTATATTATTTTAAAATACAAATACATGCACATTTCATGTTTGAAAAATTTGCGTTCAAATAGACAGACGGACAGACTGACGGAGAGACGCACATAGCTATATCAACTCAGCTCATCGTCCTGATCATTTCAGTATACTTATTGATGGACCCATCTTATAAACTTTTTACTTACAAACATTTCATGTTCACGAAGGGTATGAAAATCAAAAAAGATATATAACTTCCCTACTGCAGTGGGGTATTAACTATTTGCCCAGATATTCTGCTTGTGTGTTATCCGATTTGAATAGTTTTTGGCAGGAGCCAAAAGACGGCGGCGCCACGCCTACTTCCGCAAAATCCACAATTAGAAACAAATTTTTCAGAACTACGTTGGAAAACTGGGACAGGACGTAACAAGACGTGAGTTCACCCGAATGTAGAATTCATCATGCACATACTTGCTAATTAAAATAGTTTATCTTGCATTACATACGCTTAGTAATTTAGGGCGAAAATATAAAAATATATTGGTTCGAATATTTGTTATTAAAAGTCAGTTTTCGTTTTGTAATATGACTAGGAAGGGTAGAAGAGCGGGTCTGCGCAAGACACTTGCGCCAGACTCAGATGATGAGCGGGACGTGGTAGGTCAAGGCGCTGAAGGGCAAGCCAAAGTTGCATCCGCGGTCAGCCAACAAGATCCACCGACGTCGCTCGGAGGTCAAAGATTAATTACGACAGGAACCATACCCTCACCGGAGGCAAGCCTGGTTGATAAGGTTAGTGGGGAGCTATTACAAAAATTCGAAATTATGTTCTTTCAATATCAAATGTTAGTCGCACCACCACGGAGGCGATACGCGAGGCTATGCATACCATGCGAAGCGATATGCGTGCCCTAGGTCAACAGATCACGGACATGGAGGCCCGTCAGCAATGTAGTAAGTCAGTGGCGAGTCAAGAATTGGATAAGCCGGCGAATCCATGGGCGTGGGGGAAGAGAGCAAGTCTGAGGAAGATGAAGTGACAAGAAACTTACTGCAAGCGCCAAGACGCCGACAGTTGTTCAGCCCTTCCACTCACAGCGGAGATTTACAAACTGACAAGACAAAATTTAAGACAATAAGGGATCGGGGGCTGAAGTTTGAAGGCAGCTCTAAATCCATTCCCATTGAACGGTTTTTGTTCAGAGTAGAGACTCTTCAAAAACGACATGGCATTACAGCACAGGATTTATACGCGAGCTTCCATCTTCTACTGCCAGGGGACGCGCAAGAGTGGTTTGGCTCTACATGGAGGAGCAGGCGGAAAATGAGATGGATGGATTTCCAAATTTGCGCGAAGCTCTCCTCGAACAGTTTCGTAGATCAGATTGTGATGAAGAGATTCGCCAGGCCATGAACGCACGAAAGCAGGAATATCGGCAGTCTTTCGAAGATTTCTACGCAGATATTAGAGGCATGGCCTTTACGATTAAGGTGAGAATGCCTGAGCGGGATTTAGCCAACCTTATAAGGCGGAACTTGAAGTCGAAGATAAAGAACTTAATATTCGGCTGCCGCGTAGAGAACTACCGCAACTGAAACTGGAGTGTAGGCGTGCGGAGAAGCACTTGGGCGAGGAAGAGGTTATTCCTTCACGGAAGAAGGCCATCGACGAAATTGGTTTGGTCGGCGACGAAAGTCCCGTGGACCCGGAAGAAGCGGTGGACGCGATCGACTATTGGTGGTATTGGTGGAGTGCTCTTTCAGCTGGACGAGGAGGAAAACAATAGAACAATAGCGTATATGTCCCAGAAGCTGAACCTAGCACAAAGAAACTATACCATTACCGAGCTAGAATGCCTAGCAGCCGTAATCAGCGTGGAGAAGTTCCGACCTTCACCGTGATAACAGACCATATGAGCCTGAAATGGCTCATGAACGCCAAGGACCTATCGGGACGTTTAGCGCGATGGAGTATCAAGCTGCAGGCCTTCGATTTCACAGTTGTGCATCGAAAGGTGTCGAAAAATATTTTTCCGGACGTTCTCAGCAGAGTGAAAATGGATGAGCCGACCTAGAAGTGGGCATCTCTTTACAGGGTAGCGAGTTCCAGTCAGGAAGCTATCTCAGGCTGAAGAAGGCCATAGAGGACAATACGGAGCGACTACCGGATGCGAAGAACGTAGATGGCATCATTTAAGTTGTGGGTGCCGGAGGGACTACGGCAGGTATTGCTAGAACGGATGCATAGTGGAGTCCAGGAGGGTCACGGCGGTGTGCTGAAGACCACCCAACGGTTACGAGACCGGTATTATTGGCCTGGAATGGCAATGGCGGTCAAAAACTTCGTGGGGGGATGCGACGTGTGCAAGTGTTCAAAGGCCGCTAACACTATCAGTAGACCACCTATGGGCAATCGTGCGGAAACGACACGGGCATTCCAGCGTCTGTACGTTGATTTCTGTGGACCATATCCACGCTCACGACAAGGGAGTTGCTTCGTTTTCGTGGTTCTGGACTACTTCACAAAATTTTTGTTTCTTAAGCCGACGCGAAGTGCCACGGTAAAGAAGGTGTTGCGCTACATCGAGATCGATCTCTTCCATGTCTTCGGAGTGCCAGAGGTGATTGTCTCGGACAACGGTCGAAAGTTTGTTTCGGAAAGATTCAAGTTATTTCTCACTGATTACGGTGTCAGACATCTACGAACCGCCGTATACTCTCCCTAAGCCAATGCTTCGGAGCGAGTTAACAGGTCGCTCTTTGCTATAATCAGGGCATACATAGAGAAAGGCGATCAGAGATCATGGGCTTTTGCGTTGCGAAGCGCCATCCATGAAGCGATTCAAACGAAACCCTATCGAGCCATGTTTGACCTTTGGTGCAACATGGCGAAACATATACACTGCTGAGGAAGCTGGGGGAAATGGAGGATTCCGACGGGGAAGTGCTACCCAAAGATTTCCGACGGGTCTGCGAATCGATACCTGCCTTGTAGAGTTCGTTCGTAAACTGCTTACTAGCAGACGGATCACAACCGAGCTAGGTGGGAACTCGATTCACAGACTCGTTAACAGAGGTACCCCGCAGGGAGGTGTTCTCGTACCGCTACTTTGGGTAGTTACTGTAAACCAGCTTCTACGCCTCATGGAAGCGGAAGGCCACCAAGTGATCGCGTACGCCGATGACATCTGCGTTATTATGCGGGGAAAATTCCCTCAAACTCTTTGCAATTTAATGGAAACAGCCTTATCAAAAATATGTGACTGGGCAAAGTCAACAGGTTTGGGGGTTAACCCCGATAAAACCGAGCTAGTCCTCTTCACCAGAAGGTACAAAATACCGAACCTTATACCACCAAAAATTGGAAACACGACTTTGGCATTCAGAGACAAAGTCAAATATTTAGGAGTTCCTCTAGACAAGAAACTACTCTGGGGTGACAATATAACAGAACGAGTGAAAAAAGCAACGTGCGCGTTGTTTACTTGCAAGAGAGCAATTGGTGTCTCGTTGAGGGTTTCTCCCAGGGTGGTACACTGGATCTACACAGCCATTGTTCGCCCGATTATACTGTACGTAGTGCTGGTCTGGTGGTCTGCACTAGCTAAGAATACGTACCTCAAGCAGCTACAAAAAGTCGAAAGGAGTTCAGAACTCTGCATAACCGGGGCCCTTGGGTCCACCCCGACAGAAGCACTCAACACTATGCTGCATCTACCACCGCTTGTTCTGGTGGCGAAGGAAGTAGCCACTATCACAGCTTTGCGAATAAGGGAGACTGGCGTCTGGATAAATGAACAAAGTGGGCACGCCACAATCTTGGGTAACCACGCGCCTGTTAACATACCACCACACACTGACTACTGCGCGTCAAATCACGTGTTCGTCAGGAACTACGAGGTAATAATACCGACAAGACAAGAATGGGACAACAGACCACATACCGCTCGGGGCGCCATTAACATCTTCACTGATGGCTCCAAGCTTGAGGGGAAGGTGGGGGGAGGGATATTTTCACCGGACCTGGGACTAGAGATCTCCTTCCGTCTTCCCGACCACTGCAGCGTGTACCAAGCTGAAATGCTGGCAATACACGGCGCGGTGAAAAGCTTGAACTGATACGTCGACAATGCAAAGTCGTTAACTGAATGTCGCAGATCTTTAAACGAGATGGCTCAGCACTTCAGTATTAGCCTTATTTGGGTACCTGGGCACAGGGATATTGAAGGTAACTGCAGAGCGGATGAGCTGGCCAGACGAGGTACCACCACCTATCTCCTTCCGGGAAATAGTTCGGTAGGAATACCCATGGCCTCTCTTAAATTTAGTGTCAGCACAAACATAATGAAAATAGCAAATATGCTCTGGTCGGGGCTCTCGACGTGCGAGATATCCAGGCTTACCTGGCCTTCTTACAACAAAAGGCGTACAAATTCCTGTTGTCTCCTAATAAATCGGGCATTTCATCCCTGGTAAGGGTTCTAACAGGGCACTGTTTAATAGGCACTCACGGCGCCAGAATGGGCGCAATGTCTAATGATTACTGTCGTAGCTGCAGATGTATTGAGGAGGAGGAAAGTGTTCAGCATCTGATGTGTCAATGCCCTGCACTTAGCAGGCGACGGTTGGCTATCCTGGGCCAACCGTTTCTCGATGACCTCGCTGAGGTATCAAAAATAGAAATAAAAGCGTTATTCAAATTTATTGACTCCACGAAGTGGTTCGATCCCCTGCCCTGGGTGTGAGTTGGTTTCCCCTGGCGTCGACGGTAGCGCGACCGTGTGAGTAGGCTGGTCCTTTTCAGCCTTCTGGAGATCTTTGAACACGATTACTCTAGGTTTGTTGGATCGGTTGACCGTAAAGCGGCTGAGCTGCTGTCATCTTCAGGGATAACTTGCTCGCATCTCTGGGGCATAGAGGTGGGTAGAGACCGTATAGGGTATCACAATGGGTCTATTTAGAGGCCTAAGTGTCGGGCAGAGTCCAGGTATTCTGTCCTGTCCTTGCAACCTAACCTAGGTTGTTGAGGGACAAGATGAAGTAGAGCTTGAATCGAGCCTATGAGAAAGGCAAAAGGGCATACAATATGAGGTCAAAACCCATGGAATACTCAGTCGGACAAATCGTGTATCGTAGGAGTTTCCGACAGAGCGACGCAACACGAAGGTTTAACGCTAAATTATCGGCACATTATATCAGAGCAGTAGTTGTTAGGCCATTGGGAAATTGTCGGTACGAGTTAGCTGACATACCAAGTAGGCCGGTTGGCATCTTTCACGCAAAGGACATGAAAGTATAAGGCAGGGACATGGGTTCGAGCCTCACACCATGGGAAATTCTACTGGATACTACACCTCGCCTTTCGAGTCGATCGAGCAGACAGGCTCATCGATCTACTCGCCCTGTTGCGAGACGTCATAGTGGTGTAAGGTAGGCCTTATACCCAAATCGTAGAAAGACGAAACCCAGCTGCATTGTCAAGGGCAAGGCTATGAAACACCCCTCGATTGTCAAAGTGACAAGTGGGAAATTTCTGCGGCCAAGTAAGCGTTTCCGCCTTTTCATACTAAACTGCAAGCGAGACACACGCTAGAGAATATTTCAAGGGAAGCAAGAAAAAGTTTGATAAAATAAAACGGACAGGGGAACGAGAGAAGTGCCAGGGAAGCTGTAAGTTGAAGAACCAGATATATACAGGCTCATGGAAGGGCAAGGCGTCGACGAAGTGAGCAGGGCAACAGCAACAGCAATCAAGGAAAATTCACCAGGAAACGCTCAGCAAATAGACGGGAGCGATATTCATCATACAATTAAGTAGTGAAATAACACTTAAACAAATACATAAATTGAAGCTGAGTAGGTACGCTTTTCACCACCAGCCCATTTAAAGAAAACTTCAGTTGCGATCACGCCTAATCACATGCGATCAGCGATGTAGCAATTCAGCTGCATCGCAGTCAGAACGACGTCGGCGCCAAGCGCGGCTGCGGGTACGTGGTTAAATGCTCCTGGTGAGCTCAATGCTGAAATCAAATCTGTGGGAACTGTAGTTCCTGAAAAGCAGTAAGAATTACACCAGCAAAGGCCCTAAGAATCGATTACATGTACGTGTTTGCATGTATATATGTGTTTGCGCGCTTCCGAGAAGCTGTTCGTCAACATTGAGTAGGCACCAGGGTGGGTTGTTGGGTTCATCCTAGATGGTTACACTCGTATGCACCGCGACAACAATAAGAAAAAAAATACATATCGCACCCTTTGGATTGGTTCGTCCGGTCACCACCGGACCATCATGACATGAACCACCCTATCGTTCGTCCCCCTCCCCCTACAAGTCTGTCTGAGCATCACCCGAAATCATAGTATATCTCTACTAGTAGCGCAACTAACAGCTGATTGCTAAAAACGCATATAAACACACGCACAGTTCTCGACACATTATTTGAAGAAAACTTTAAGATTTTTAAAGCAAAATATTAAAAAGCCATAAACCTAGCATATTTTTAAAGATATAGCCTTTATAATATCCTATTTGTTGTTAAAAGAAGAAATTTTTGTATTTTAATAAAGTTTTTTGTTGTTTTTTTAACTTTAAATTAAAGGTTAAGTCCTTTTTTTAAAGCATTTTAGTGTATTAAAATACAGCCATGTGCATATGCCTTTTGGCATTGCGTTTTGTTGATATTCGTATTTGCTATGTCATTGTTTCCTAATACGTAAACAAAGTTGTGGCAAGCAGAGATTTTTTTAATTGCAAAATTGTAATTTGTTTATTTAGTGGATTATGTTGTGTGTAAATATAGCAAAAGTAACTCGAGTCATCACAAAATACAACAAATTCATCCTCAACCTTTTAATAGCAGATATTGCACCATATGCCATCAAGGAAAATGAAGTGAAAAATTGCTTTGGTGAGTAGAAAATTCGGTAATTGTTTCCTTTAGGAGACAACTGGTAAAATACGTCCAAAAATGTCGGGAGGGATATCAAACGATGCGCTTTTAACTCGGTATCAATAACCTGAAAGCGGAAGCTCGATTTTATATTTCTGTCAAAAGTTATTTGCAATTAAAGTTGACAACTTTCTGTCATTTTCATTCGGTTGTAATCACACATATTAGGTGTTACAAAATGTGCAAAAGTGTGTACCGCGCAGGAATACTGGGGATCGCGTAGCCAGTGTTGGATCGGCTAAGGTTTATTTTTTTGAAGCGCGGCCGCAGGAAGTCGTTCTGCACAAAAATGCCTTGGATCACCCCCCCTATTTGGGATCGGACCTAGGTAATTTTTGGGTTTTTTGATAATAACTTTTCACTGAAACAAAAAATTGAAAATACGCTTTCGGATTGTTGATACCGAAGTCAAAACGCATTGTTTGATACATCTCCCGATATTTTTGGACGTGTTTTAGCAGTTGTCTCCTAAAGGAAACAACTACCGAAAATTTTTGTGTTTGCCAAGGTAAACTTAACAAATCTTTTTATATGTGCAGAACGTCGATAAGAGGTACAAAGGGCGTTCGAGAAAGCTGAAGAAGCTGGCAATGCGGAGGAGGTGAAGAATGCTTAACTTAATGGGTGTGCCATATGCAGAGGCATATTTGCGGCGATATTAAATTCGACTACAGTACACTCTTGCTTATATATATATTTTTAATTTAATTTTTCATTTTATATGAATTACATATAATTTTTACAATTAAGTTATGTTACAACTTTTGCGTAAATATACATATTTAATAGAAACCTGTTTACGACTTTATTACTAACTAAAATACTAAATATGATGGATATTTTCTCCAGATCTTATTCGATATCTAAGTGCCGCTCAACGATGGCGTATTCTTCCAGACCGGTGGGTGAAGTCCTGTCTCCCTGTTTTGGAAAAATAAATAAGGTTTATTGTTTATATTGCTTTTCCACACAAGGAAACAAATACCCAAATGCAAATACCACACACATACATACTATTTTTATACCCAGCGTGGCACCGCCCACATATAAATGAACCATCTGTCAAATTTCACCTATTATTAGCTTCAGAACCGCGTTAAATATCATTACGAAACATGAAACGAGGTATACTATCTACGATATTAAAAATTTTACATAACCTATGCTGGAACCAGTAAATCCAAGAATCTACTGTGAATATTGATTGGTTGAGTACCTTGGGCGCCTATACAAGATTAAATAGCATGGGGGCGTGGCACCGCCTTTTTTTTACACTATATAGCCTGTACAGTAACCAGTGAACCCAGGGAATCTACTGTAAGATTTCATAAAGATCGGTTAAGTACTTTGGACGCCAGACACACAGACACACATTCATTTCTATTTATGAGATTGCGCACATGGTAGTAGAAAAAGTTTGAAACCTCTATAGGTCATAACTCCACAACAATTTAGCAATTTACCATGACCACTTTTACACAGCCGGGTATTTAATGTGCGGTTCCACCCGAACTTAGGCTTCCTTACTTGTTGATAATTGTTTACGACCGAGTGCTAAAACGCGTCAAAGAATGGGTAATATATTGGAACGATTTTTCGTCATCCCTTGTCAAATTTGGTTTTGAGACAAACCGGTTTCGGCGTTGTGCCATGGTGTATACAAGCTCACTTGTGAATGCCACCACAGTTACATAGGACAAACCGGACGACAAGTAAGAACGAGGTTCAGAGAACACATTAGAGATTACAACAAAAAGATACGGAATCCAACCATCATACCAGAGTCCAACTTTGCGAATCACATGGCTGAGAATAAATGCCCCCCCGGAAACATCAAAAAAACAGTCAAGGTCCTACATGTACAAGCAAAAGGCCGACGTCTGAACGTACTCGAAAACATGGAAATCTACAAACAAAAAACATTCGACGGTAGAATAATAAACGAACAGACAAATACTGTTTCCGACACAATATTCGAACCTTTAAAATTGGTTTACAAAAAACAAAGCAACCACTCAGGTACCACAAACACACACGCACCGACAAATAAGCACAAAACAGCAAAAGATCAAAAACAACAAACAAGCAAAAAAGGTCAAACAACAAAAATTACCAACTTTTACCTGCCTCAGTCAACCACACAAAAAACCGATCGATGAAAAACCACCCCCGTTTCTGAATGTACACACACAACACATGCACACGTACACAAACAGACACCCATGCTGACGTTACCTGCTACCTACTATAAATACAAGACAAACGACCACAACAGATCAGAACGAAAATCGACACTGATGATGGCACAACGCCGAAACCGGTTTGTCTCAAAACCAAATTTGACAAGGGATGACGAAAAATCGTTCCAATATACATCAATCATTCACCCTGTCGGAAAAACAACAAAACAAAATAAAATGGGTAATACTTTACATCCAACGTCAACTGTAAAAACTGCATTGGTACCCAGCGACGCATTACGGTCCCAGGAACCATAATCCTGGAAACCGTAATAAGGAACTTCATTATTTGTAGTAATTTAAAAGTTATTGGCAAAAAACCAAAAAATGACCCATGTCCGATCCCAAATAGGGGGCTTGATCCAACGTATTTATGTGCAGAACAACTTTCTGCGCAGGCGGCCTTCGGCCGCGCTTCAACAACATAACCCTTAGCTGCTCCAACACCGACTACGCGATCCACAGGATTTCTTCGCAAACACACACTTCTGTTTTTTTCCGTTCACCCTATATCTTTGTCTACAACAACCACATGAAAATTACAGAAAATTGTTAAGTTTGCTTGCAAATATCTTGCGAACTACTAAAAACCTTGGGTTTCCCCCACCGGATTATGGTTCCTGGGACCGTAACGCGTCTCTGGGTACCAATATCGACATTTATAGTGCAGTTTTTACAGTTGACGTTGGATGTAAAGTATTACCAAAGTATGTTGGAAGAGATATGAGAAAAGTGTTAACTTTCTTGCAAACTACGAAAAATTATTGTTCCCCGGATTCGGATTATGATTTCTGAAACCGATACACGTCCCCTGATACCTCTCCCGACAATTTTGTACGTTGTTTAGCACTCGGTGGCGGTCTTAAATAATTACCATTTTTGGGTGTGTGGAAAAGCTTCGCACAAGCACACAAGGTAGTTGAATATAAATTTGTAGAAATGTGTCCTGATTATCTCCAGTAAATCTGAAACATCAAGATAAATAATATTCACTTTAAATATGAAAAATATAATAAAAATTATTATTTAATCATACTTACAGGCAGTTGGTTAAATACTTTGAATTTGTCATTCGGTGAGCTGTCAAGCCTACAAGACAGGTTTGCATTTTTTTGAACTTACATTTTTTTAAAGAATGAAAGAAGAGTGTGCTGAGACATGGTAAAAAAAATTATATGTATAATGAAAATATACGACATAGATGCGAAAATTGTCGTTAAGAAATCACAAAACTCCATAAAAGAATCACTTCTCTAGCCCGCAAAAAATAAGCAACGATTTAGGGCCATGGTTAGGTCATACTTTACTTTCAAGGTCAACAGGAAAAATTGCAATACAGATTTCGATATTGATACCCAGAGGCGTGTTTCGGTCCCAGGAACCCTAACTCGGTAGGGACAACCCAATATTTTCAGTAATTTAAAATTTATTGGAAAAAAACCAAAAAATTACCCAGGTATTTACGTGTAGAACACCTTTCTGCGTAGGCGGCCTTCGGCCACGCTTCAAAAAAATAATCCTTAGCCGATCCAACACTGGCTACGCGATCCACAGTATTTCTGCGCGGAACACACTTTTGCACATTTTGTAACACCCATTATGTGTGATTACAACACCCACATGAAAATGACCGAAAATTTTCAACTTTGATTGCAAATATCTCTTGACAGAAATATAAAATTGGATTTCCGTTTTCGGATTGTTGATACCGATGTCAAAGCGTGTTTTTTGATAACCCTCCTGACATTTTTGGACGTGTTTTAGCACTTGATGTTAAGTAGAAATAATTACCAAATGACATTTTTTATGTTATTCATGTATATTCGTATGAACTTATACCACAACAATTAAATATACTAAAATTTTTACGTAACCTTAGCAAAATAAGTAATAAATCAAACACTAGCTGGCAAATTTTCGGCCTACCACACCGAAGGTCCATGGTTCGAGCCCTGGTACAGGTAACATCAAAAGTGATTTGAAAAAAAAAAAAAAAATTTTTCAAAACCGGGTCGCCCCTCGGCAGTGGTTTGGCAAACTCTCCGAGTGTATTTCTGCCATGACAGGCTTCTCAGCAAAAATTCGTCTCCTTTGTAGATGCCGTTCGGAGTCGGCAAAAAACTGTAGGTCCCACCAATTTGTAGGGAAAATTCAAATCGGCACACCACAAATTGGAAGAGAAGCTTGGCGCAAAAATCTCTTAGGAGGTTTATGATGATATACCTGTTGTATATCGCGCCATAGAGATAGAGAGAGAGCTGGCAAATTTTACGTATATAAAAATTGTATGCTCAGTTAAAATTGGAGCAACATATAGTTACTATTTGCAAATTTCGTACTAAGTTTAACTCCTTTTTTGAATTTTAGGGTTTTGTGCGAATTTTGTCGAAAGTCCCCGACACTGATCTTTCATTTCACGCAGCCGAGTACCATTATCCACTGCCTTCCACTCAAATTCGCAAAATGGCTAAAAATTACATAGATGCCAAACTAGCGGTTTGCTACATACATACCATAACGCATATACTTTCAAATATACATATGTACCAACTCAATGTTCCAATAAATTTATACCCTTTTGGCGGGTTGATACGTATGTTTAAAAACACATATCTTTACAAATGTATGCATATTCATTAAATATTTAAGTACAGTTACACTCGTTTGCGGTTTGTTATGCAAGTATAATAACCCACATATATTTTCCACTATATATGAATTGCGGCCGCCGTGGTGTGAAGGTAGTGTTGCCGGCCTACCACACCGAAGGTCCATGGTTCGAACCCTGGTACCGATAACATCAAAAAGTGATTTGAAAAAAGTTTTTCAAAACGGGGTCGCCCCTCGGCAGTGGTTTGGCAAACTCTCCGAGTGTATTTCTGCCATGACAGGCTTCTCAGCAAAAATTCGTCTCCTTTGTAGATGCCGTTCGGAGTCGGCAAAAAACTGTAGGTCCCACCAATTTGTAGGGAAAATTCAAATCGGCACACCACAAATTGGAAGAGAAGCTTGGCGCAAAAATCTCTTAGGAGGTTTATGATGATATACCTGTTGTATATCGCGCTATAGAGATAGAGAGATATATGAATTGCTACATCGCTGATCGCGTGTGATTAGGCGTGATTGCAACTGAAGTTCTCTTTAAATGGGCTGGTGGTGAAAAGCGTACCTACTCAGCTTCAATTTATGTATTTGTTTAAGTGTTATTTCACTACTTCATTGTATGATGAATATCTCTCCCGTCAACTTGCTGAGCGTTTCCTGGTGAGTTTTTCTTGCTTGCTGTTGCTGTTGCCCTGCTCACTTCGTCGACGCCTTGCCCTTCCATGAGCCTGTATATATCTGATTCTTAGACTTACAGTTTCCTTGGTACTTCTCTCGTTCCCCTGTCCGGTTTATTTTATCAAACTTTTTCTTGCTTCCCTTGAAATATTCTCTAGCGTGTGTCTCGCTTGCAGTTTAGTATGAAAAGGCGGAAACGCTAACTTGGCCGCAGAAATTTCCCACTTGTCACTTTGACAATCGAGGGGTGTTTCATAGCCTTGCCCCTGACAATGCAGCTGGGTTTCGTCCTTCTACGATTTGGCTATAAGGCCTACCCTACCCACTATGACCACTCCCAACAAGCTTATATTGAGAAATTTGCAGAACTTCAAAATTAACGTCTTATTTATTTTCAATATGTGGATATGTGTGTACACTCCTAACGGTTGAAATATTTCCAAAAGCCATAGCGCTCAGGTACAGTATTTGACAGCGTCGTTTTATATATAGCAGCAGCGGAGATAGCGAAAACAACAAAATTTTTGCTTAAATTTACCAAAACAAAATATGTAAAATAAATACGTACCTTTATAAATTTTTTTTAAAAACACCCATATGAAATGATAAGTTCAGGTCATATATATTTTACAACCCATTATTGTTCGCTCTTGTTTCATTATTTTTAGCCTTTTCGCTGTTTGTGTCAAGATTATAACTCTCTTTCTGGTAGATTTGATATTTCAGACTCGCTTTTCAGCATAAAAAAATCAATTCTTTCTATCCTAAATTCATAGCTACTAATTGTTTCTTATTCTTTGACTTCTAAATTAACTTCTAACAATAATTTTATTCTGTTAACTAGTTATTTCTTAATGTATAATCTATCTTATATCTACTTTACTTAGCTGATGAGGTTTTCTCTGTAGCTGAGCAGTTATCTCGGCGATTAACAAACCAAAGCCTTTCAACGACTCGGCACGAACAAATAATCCGCGCGTTCTGCGGATGCGCCCCTCGCGCCGGTCGGGCGGGATATGGTGGGTAATCCTTTTGGGAATTATTATGAAGCATCATTTATTTGGGGTTATTTCTAATTTTTGTACATAATTTTTTTAAGTTCAATGTTTTGAAATTTTTTTAAACATAGGACTCTATCGACACTCCCGTCGGAACGGGAAAATCAAGAGAAATCTCGAAATTTATCGGAATTCGGTAGATAATTTCGATAAGCTTCGTTATTTATATCGGTTTTCAAGTACGGACGGAATTGCTGATAGACCCCATATTTGAAGTACAAAAATAACCCCGAAAAAGCCAGAAAGCGTCAAATGTTGAGTTTGTAATTTTCTCCCGCTAAATTAAATTAAAACAAGTAAAGAAAGGGCAGTCTTCGACTGTGCCGAATACTTCATACCTTTCATGAATACGCAACACGGTTTTAAGTGTCCGATCCTTACTCACAATTAGTAAAAACTCTGCAAAACTGATAATTTAAAGATAAATAACCCAAACCCCATTTATCGGAACAATCGATTGTATGGGACCTATATGTTATGTAGGTCCGATCTGGCTGATTTTTACTACACACATTACATATATAATAAGTACCAAACCAGCAAAACTTTACGTTCCTAGCTTTTTAATTGGAAAATTTGTAGCCCAAAACCCATTTATCGAAACTATCGATTGTATGAGAGCTATGATTAATCTCATGCAAAATAGCGGCTCCATACCAAATTTCATCAAGGTATCTTAAAAACTGAGGGACTAGTTTGCGTACAAACAGACAGACGGACATGGCTAAATCACTCAGTTCATCGCCTTGACCATTTCGGTATACTTACTGGTGGGTCTATCTCTTCTTCTTCTCATACTTACAAACATCGGTCCAAAGTTTTAATACCATTTCATGTTCATGAAAGGTATAAAAAGCCAGATCTGTAGGGAAAATTGCTAAATTAACAGCCTGTATGCCAAACAAAAAAATTCTAAAATGGTAACCGACGTCGAGTTCATATTGAGAAATTTGCAGAACTTCGAAATAAAAGTCATATTCATCTATAGATATAAAAGAAAGTGACGCTAGTTCCAACGCTCATAACTCAAGAACGCCTGTACCGATTTGGATGATTGACACTAATTTAGGTTGTTCTCTGACCAGAATAGGAGAATACCCAATAATATTTCCGAAAAATTCCTGAAATAAAAATTTTATTTTCATATACATTTTGTATGGTGCGAATTTATATCTGAGCAGGACAAAGTATGCCGGTCCCTCTAGTTTTCAATAAACATATTGTGACGAATTCGATTATTAATCCTGAGTTCGATCACTGTAAAGTCAAATAAACACACTCACATATACTGTAACAAATAGCTAGTTTTATTTACTAGTATAAACGCAGTACAAATTTCCGAGTTTGATAACTCTACAGTAATTCACTGTACAATACTTGAATACAAACGGATCATCTTGCCTTGCTTGGTCACTGCCTTTTATAGTCCAACAGGGTGCTACCCCTCGCACCCAGAAGTTTCTTGTTCTCCAAGGGTCGGTGTTATTTATTGACATCTCTTTGCATGGCATTCGCGAACACTCCCGCGATCTCTCTTCCTCGTGCTTGGTACATGCTTGCATGTATAAGCGTAGCCATAGTTATCTCTGTTGTGTTTAACTAGTGGTGGGAGTGTTATTGAGCAAGGGATGGTACATGCTTGAGAATAATCGCCACAATATGTATATGTGTACACACTCGTAACGGTGGAAAAAGTTTCATTCAGCGGCTTTGATGCAGGTAATTGGATTAGTATCCCAGTGCCCGATAAGGCATCTGATGAGAAGTTGATGACTTCGATACATGTCATACATACATCCCATACTATCGCTGTGCAAATCTTTGTAATTTTCCTCTAATATCAATTAACAAACAAACATGAAAATTCGAACACTGCTCTAACCAAAATTTCCTTAACTATAATTAAAACAGGTACAGTGCTGGTGCGTAATAAATAACACGGAAGTGTTGATATGCAAAAAAGTCCTGCACACGCCTACCCTTGTCTCCCTAGACAGTTTGCGTTCATCATCGGCAACAGGTGGAATTTATGCTTGTAGGACTGCATTTACCGGACGAGAGCTGACAAAGGAGTTTACCGACTACGTGTGGATGAGATTGGATCCCGCCTATGCACCTTTGCTGTCGTAAATAAGGTGGCCGAGGACTTGGCCGGTGACAGTGTCAGATATCGTCCAGCGAAAAAACCGGACAGGGATGGGAGGTATAAGTTAACTCTTGAGCAGAGCTCGTCTAGAGAGATGCTCGTCGCCACGATCGTGCAGTCATCGGCGTAGGAGTCGATCGAGACACCCTCTGGTGGGGAAGGGTGCCTCGATATGTAGTAATTAAACGAAAGCGGGGATAGGATACCACCCTGTGGCACCCCTTGTTTAATTATACGTGGTTTTGATCTTTCGCTTCCAAATTCAACCGATGACTGCCGGCCACTCAGATAGTTGGTGGTCCAACGTTTTAGACAAGGGGAAGAGTTGCATCCTCCAGGTCGTTAATGAGATGCGCGTGATTGACCGTGTCGAAGGCTTTCGACGGGTCAAGAGCACCTAGCACGGTCCTGTCATTCGGACGATGTTGGTTGAGACCGACACCTATCTGAGTGGTGATAGCGTTTACCGCGGTGGTAGTGCTATTCATTTTACGGAATCCATGCTGATGTTCGGCTAGTCGCAAGTTAGCGGCGTAGTAAGGGAGCAAGACCTTCTCCAAGGTCTTCACTACTGGCGAGAGGAGTGAAATCGGTCGATAAGACTCCCCCTCGTTGGCCGGCTTGCCGGGCTTTAGTAGTGGCACCACCTTCGCCTGTTTCCATTTTTCTGGAATGACAAATGTGGTCATAGACAGATTGAAGACTGTTGTTAGATACCTTACTCCCTCTTCTCCGAGTTGTTTTAGTGTTTTAGCATCAGCATGGATATACCGTCTGGGTCGATCGATTTGGAGCTTTTGGACCCCCGTATGGCTTCCCGAACCTCCGTGGTGGTGATGGCAATGGGCACTTCGCTATTTTTTCGTTTGTATGCTTCCCTGATGGCTCGTCTAATTTCCTTGTCGAACGGGGGATGCAGTACAAATTGCTGGCAGAAAGCGCTCGCGCATCTCTTCGGTTTCGACTGTACCTTATCACCAAAGGTGATGGACATTTTGTCGTTAGGTTTGGTCGGATTTGACCAGGCTTTTACAGTGCTCCTCCCATCTGGCGCGTTTGTGTTCATCAGCCAGTCGTCTGATTTCCGCATTGAGATCTTGAATTTGGGGATCCGTACGGTCCAAACGTCACACATGGTCGCATTCATTTGCCAGGGCCGCTGCCTCTGAGGGGAAATCCGGACGTACTTTCTTACTTCTATCTGATGGAATGTTTTGATTAGAGGCTGAAGCTAAGACCATACAAAACGCTTTTTCCCCTTCTCGTACATCAGACGGGATGGGAAGAGCAGCGAAGGTGCTCTCAGTGAGGTTAAGAAAACCAACCTAATCAGCTTTGCTGAAATTAGTGAAAGTGGGATTTTCTCAAGTGAGAAAGTCATTGGGGCGATCGATTGAGAGGACTATCGGTAAATGATCCGATGCAAGAGTTAGCATCGGTCGCCAGTCACCGCAGTCTATGAGACCAGCGCTGACGATAGTAAGGTCTGGCGAACTAGAACAATTTACCGCGACTCTAGCGGGGGCATCCCTGTGCAGTACAAAACGTCGAGTCATCTATTTGTTCAGCCAGTCCCCGTCCCCTACCATCAACCTGTGCGTTGAAGTCTCCGAGGATTACACGATTATCGCCTCTGGGTAACGCACTGATATCAGGGTGGTGATCCCGCGGACAGGAGGTGGCAGGAGGCATATAAATGTTAATTATTTGAAGATCCAGTCGCCGACTGATACTCACCGCGAGTGGATGTTTTTTTTCTCACAGTGATTTTTGCTCTTTTCCTTTGATACAGTTTTCTATTTTCGCCAAATACTTTGCAAGCGTGTGTGACTTTAATTCATTTCTTGATCTAATCTTCATTGCTTAGTAGTGTTTTGGTGGAAAATATAATAATATAATGGCCCCCGGGCCACCAAACTTGGGGGACAATCGGTTTGCTTTGCTTTCCGATAGTCCCAAATCCAAAAGAAAAAAACCAACATACACACTTATTAACCGTAGTCTCCCCCAAAAAAAACAAGAAAATCCAAAATACATCAATATTTCTGCAGCCGATAAAGCAAAACCTCTTTCAAAATATTCGTGCTTTGCCGTACATAAAGCCATAGAAGTGGTAAGCAAAGAGGTGATTTCGATTTCCGAGTTACTAGATGGGAACCTTCTTTTATTAGTTAAAACGCCCGAAATAGCTCAAAGATTTATATCGCTCAAAAAACTGTCCGGAATTTGTGACGTTATCATCAATTACCAAAACAATCTTAATTTCACAAAAGGAACTATTTTCGCACCGTGTCTCAACGACGTTCCTGATGGGGAAATTATAGAAAATATGAAAGAACAAGGAGTGGTTGATATTTACAAATTCAAGAAATCTATAAATAAGGTCAAAGTACCTACAGGTGTGGTGCTTTTAACATTCGACTTATACTCCCTACCTGAAAAAGTTAATGTCTCATGGCGCACAGCCCGTGTAAGGCCATATTTCCCGAACCCCATGAGGTGCAAGTCCTGCCAACTTTTAGGACACACCATGAAATGCTGCAACAACAAGCCTGCTTGTGTCAATTGCAATTTGCCCCCCCACGGAACAGAGGTTTGTTCCTGAGTCCTTTGTGCTAACTGTGCTGGCGACCATCCGTCATCGGCGAACACGTGCCCACGATACCTTCAAACAAAAGCAATTTTAAAAAAATGCTCCATGCGGGAAGCAATAAACCTTCATAAATCCCAAGCGCCCCCTCTCCCCACCATGTCATTTTCACATGTATTAAAAGAAAACGACCCAAACAAGAAAACGCATAACAACGATCAAAAGTCAAGTAATACACAAACAACTTCAAGCACAGCTTCAAAATCTCTTAATTCTAACCAAACCTCAAATTTAAATGTCACACAAACCAGTTCTTCTACAACCAACTCTGAATCAAATTACACAACCAACAATGTTACAAACAACAAAACTCTTTCTTCTTTCGATGCTTCTTTAAATCAGATTCTGAACAATATTAGCAACAACGCTTCACTTGTCAACTCTACCTCTCAATTCATCAATGATCTTCAGTCTCAGTCAATCCAAGTTTTTAACTCTGCATATGTTTATCAACCTGGCGACTCATTACTAACCCAACATACTACTAATCTTAACAACACACTGCTTACTACAGTAAATAATACTTCTGTACCTTATGGTATAGAGAATTCAGAAGAAAACTGTATGACAGTTTCGGATGAAGAGTTTTAACCCTTCTCCCCAGTCATTCGTTTTTCTCTTAAGTCTTTTTTTTTTTTTTTTTTTTTTTTGTTTTAATTTAATGTTTAAAGTTTTACAGTGAAACCTTAACGGGCTCTACAATAACTACACAGAACTTGAAATTCTTATTAAAGAACACACCAAATTTTATTGCACTACAAGAAACACACATTGCTGCGAACAAAGACGCTCCAGTCTCGCAGAAATATGTGGCCTATTTCTCTAACTTAGCTCAAAATACCTCCAACAAACAAGGCATCGCAGCACTAATCAGAAAAGACATCCCACATAAAGTAATACCGATTCACTGAATATCTCAGTATTAGCAGTGCAAATATCTATTGGATTCAAAATAACAATTATTTGTATTTATATTCCTCCGCAACAGATTTTCACGTTAGCAGAAATGAAACAGATCTTAAGCTCGGTATCTACTCCCGTCATTGTAGTTGGGGACTTTAATTCGTGGTCCCCACTTTGGGGCTCGTCCCTTACCAACCAAAGGGGTGCTATCTTAGAAAATCTTATTACTTCAGAAAACTTAATAGTTCTAAATGACAAATTACCCACACATTTTTCTACTCACAAAACCTTTACGCATGTAGACGTGTCCATATGCTCTGCAACTATGGCCCCAAAGATGACTTGCCGTACTCTCGACAACTTATGCGGGAGCGATCACTTTCCGATCATTACGGAGCTAACCACGCATAGCTTAACTAGACACTTCCCTAAGCCCAAATTTTTATCCGACAAGGCAGACTGGCCCAGATTTACGGAAGTGATCTCTACTTCGATAGCTAACTTTCCATTTTCGAATAATATTAACGAAGAAGCCGCAAACATTGCAAAAATGTTACGCTCCGCAGCGCATCTCTCTATACCACAATCCACATACAAGCCACGCAAAAAGATTGTGCCTTACTGGTCTCAAGAGCTTGAAAATTTAAGGAAATTAAAGCAACAGAATTGGAAAGCTTATAAAAGAACGAGATCAAACGAAAACCTTGTCTGATACAAAAAATCAAATGCAGCCTTTCGGAAAAAATCTAAAGAAGCTAAACGAGCCAGCTTTGCAACGTTTACTGCGGCAATAACCCCTAATTCAAATATAAAAAAAATCTGGTCGGACATAAGAATGCTCACAGGAGCTTCCACTCAAAGCCCTATTAAGTTTGTCAACAGCCAAAACGGTCCAATTTACGACTCTGCGCTAATGGCTGAGTACTTTGCTTCCACCTGGTCCGAATACTCGCTTGACTCCAATTTCAATGACATATTCGCAGCCAAGAAATACGAGACCTTAGGTCAGGTGTACGACAATCCCAATTCTTCTACCGCAGTCATAGAATCTGACATAACTACTTTTGAATTTGAAGCCACACTTTCCAAATTAAAAGGAAAATCTCCAGGTTTGGACAGAATTTCTTACGAAATGCTGAAAAACTTCCCAACGGAGCTAAAACACAGGTTAATTCGCCTTTATAATAACATCCTAAATACTGGAACTGTTCCACAAGCCTGGAAAACCGCTTTAGTAGTACCCATTCCAAAATCAAATAACCCGTCTACAGAAGTATTAGGCTTTCGACCAATATCACTTATAAGCTGTATGAGTAAGTTATTAGAAAAAATAGTATCCAAACGGGTGATGTGGTACATTACTAAAAATGGTCTCATCAGTCCGCGTCAGGTCGCCTTTAAAGAAGGGCAAAGCACTGCCGATGCCCTATTATACTTTGAAGACTTCTGTGCCACTGGCTTATCAAACCGCAATCATATATCAGCATTAAGCTTAGACTTTGAAAAGGCTTTTGACCGTATTGGTGCACACGTCGTCTTACGTCAACTAAGCAAATGGAATTTCGGCAATAAAATTTATAATTTGATAAAATCGTTTCTAACGAATCGTACACTCAGAACAAAAGTTAACAATAGTCTTTCGTCCTTGCATAACTTGTATAACGGAATACCCCAAGGGTCTCCCTTATCGGTCACCCTATTTACCATTGCCTTTGACGAAGTAAGCCAAATAATTTCAAAACATCAAAATATCTCACATATCATATACGCGGATGACGTTTTGATGTTTTCGAAGCTGAATGATTTGACATCTACTCAAACTTCTTTTAGTGAAATCCTGACAGATATTGCCAGCTGGTCAAAATGCGCAGGAGCGAACCTGTCATTTAGTAAATGCAAAACCATTCACATTTGCAGAAAACGTAAATGTAATAGCTTAAATCTAGTGTACAATAATGTCAACATTGTAAATGAATCTAGCATAAGATTTCTAGGTGTAATTTTCGATAAAAACTTTAGTTTTAAGGAACACTGTGTATGGTTAAAACAATGCTTAGCTGCCAGGTTAAATATAATTAAGTACCTATCTTCCAAACATGGCCTAATCCATACAGAAGTTCTTATAAATCTTACTCGCGCTCTGATCATGTCTAAAATCGATTATGGACTGCCAATCTACGGAAATTGTGCTCAGAGCAATCTGAAAATGCTTAACCCCACATACCACACGGCGGTCCGTAGGAGCATACGGGCTTTCCCCACATCACCTATTCGATGCATCCTAACAGAAGCTGGCCTCCCCAGTATCGAAGAAAGAGTAAAACACACTACGATGCGACTGATTCCGAAGATTTTTTCATGCAACAATAGCCTTTTACAGCAAGCTACTGTCTCAAGAACATCAGCCAAGAAGACAAGGCGGAAACCGGCAATATTAAGGTGCGTAGAGTACGCGAAGGAATTAGGAATTACATCCTCGCCACAGTTTTGTCCTATCACACAGTCACCACCATGGCATTTGAGGCCGTCTTCCTTCCTCCTATGGCTAACAAAGTTTCCTAAAACGAGTATACCAGCGCCTTTTCGAAGAATACTCCGCACCATTTCGCAAAGACTGGAATTTTATCTTTACCGATGGCTTCAAATGTCTAGAACATACTACTTTTGCTGTTACCCAATCGGATGGAAAAACGATCTCAGCTGGACTACTTCCGCCTTATTGCTCTGTACTTACTGCTGAAGCGGCAGCGATTTATAGCGCACTGAAGTCAGGGGTGACCTCAAAACAAAAGACAATTATTTGCTCCGACAGCATGCCCACATTATCCAGTGTGTTAAATATGGTAAATAAATCGCCTCCAATCGCCGAAATATGAAGTTTGCTCATAGATAATTCTTCGCAAATAAAACTCATGTGGGTTCCTGGCCATTCAGGCATTAACGGTAATGAACTTGCCGACCAAACAGCGAAAGAGGCTGGCATTCAACCACTACATATTGTTGATTACATAACGCGCAAGGATATATGCAACCTCATAAATAAGTATATCAATTTCCAAAGAACCTCTGAATGGAGCTTATTTCAGCACCAATATGCGGAGCTGAACCCCACTGCCACTCGGGCCACTTATCCTAGAAATTGCCGGACAGGCGACATAACTGCCTTTGTCCGTCTTCGCATAGGGCATACAATTGCTACACATTCCCATCTATTAAGTGGAATGATGCCAATGGGTTGCCCATATTGCAGCACCACACCCCTAACAACGAAGCACCTACTAGACAGCTGCGAACACTTCAAAACGATTAGAGAATCGTTATTTACTAGCGGGAGCCCGTCAGTGATGTTGAAATCGATCACCAAAAACAATATCGAAAAAATCGCAGAATACTTAATCTAAGACGTATTTAATTTTATTAAGTTAACCTCATTATTATATTTATTTTATTATATTCTCATTCTTAATACCATTTATTAATATATGTTGTAATATAAGTAATTTATTCCCTCATTTTGTACAATTTTAGTTTATTAAACCAGTTTTTAGTAGAATGTGAGCCGAAAGCCCTGGCAGCTAGAGCTCCTTTTTCTCTGTAGAATAGCAATTTTATTGTTGTTTTTCATCTAATAAATAAATAAAAAAAATAAAAATATTTCAAGATCGGCATCGCCTGACCGGACAACCATACCACAAGTCCTCTCTTACGGTCACGCCAGTGGATATTGTAGCCATCACAGGTCCGAAAATCTGATCGTGCGCCTAGCTTTGTTTCTTGAATAGCGGAAATCTTGATATTTTGCCTCTTCATGAACTTCATTATCTCACCGACCTTGCCGGCTAAGCCGTTGCAGTTCACCTGTTGGACACGAAAGTGCGAAGGAGGAAAAATAATCACAGTGGAAGTCAAGAACTGGTGCAATTTAGAAGACGAGAGATCCGGACCAGCAGAAGGAGGCAAATCGGTCGACATTGTAGGTTGTGTAGTGTTGTCAAAGTGAATGCATACATAAATACAGGCATACTTACAAACAGTCGGCACGCAGCTATTAAAAACTGTCGAATACGCTTTGTCAGCAAAGTCACACGCTATACGGCAATGCCCACAAATGCGTTGCAATCATATGAATATATGTATGAACATATGTGTGAATGCACAAGCCAATGTTTGTGTATGAATGTAGGTATGAATGTACCAGCGAGCGTTTGCATACGCTGGCTTACATACTTTGGTTGAGCTTAGAATTTAGGTAAATATGTATTATGGTAAATAAGTAGTATATTAGAATTATTTGTATAAATAGAACGAAAAGATGTTCAATAAAGCAATTCATATTTGGTGCCGATTAAGGGCACAACCCCAATCGTAATCTTTTTATTACATGCCGATCCTGCCAGATCCGCTGAACAAAAAGCGGAATACTTTTTAGATCCTGCCAGATCCGCTGAACAAAAAGCGGAATTCTTTATCGATCTTGCCAGATCCGCTGAACAAAAAGCGGAATGCTTTTACATCCTGCCAAAAACCTTGAGCTGCCGAAACTAGACCGGCAGTCTCCTTACAAAACATTCCATTATTGGAATAACGATGCTGGCCTGAGCACTAATCCCGCAGCAAGGGAGACGCATAACGGAGTGGAATAAATGCGATTCTGGCCTGAGCAAACAAATCAAATCCCGCAGCAAGGGAAGGACACGTCAAGAAGAAAAAAATTTATAAAAATTAAGTATTTTAGTATTAGCCTTTATTTAGAAGCATATAGAAACCTAACGGCTGCTGCCATTAAGGGCAAAAAGTAGATTTTTGCTGGTAAAATAAGAATTTTTTTTTCTTTCTCTCCTTTTTGGTTTTTTCCAAATGAATGAGGAGTCAGTTATTATAAGTCAGGCAGAATTTGACGCGATATTCTTGCGTTACAGCAGATTGATCGTAGAAGAGGAGGATAAGGTAGAAATAAAGGTAAAAACAAAAGAAGTAGCTGAAAGAGTAAAAATAGAAGCCGTAGAAATAATTAAACAGGGCCCTAAGGCAATCACTATAGAGGAATATAGGCGTAGGACAAAACCAGTAAAGGTAGAGGAACCTAAGATTCCCAAACCTATTAGGAGCAAAAGGAAAAGAAGAGGAAAAAGATTTAACTACAGAAGAGCAGTAGCAATACTGAACCAAAAAATAAATTTAACTACAAACACGGAGGAAAGAATCCGTTTAAAAACGGAATAAGAAAGGTCAAGGGTATATAAAGAATTTTTTTTCATTACAGTGCTAAAAATTTTATTTTAATATTTCATTAAAAATAATATAATTTTCTATGGAGAGCGCTTTGCCTAATGACCTTGATTACGAGGCTATCAACAGTGTCGTTGATAATTTGGAAAGTGGAAGCGCAATTGAGGCACGTGGAGAAAAGACAAGATTAATACCTTACAGTGAGGAGGAAAGGAAAACACTAGTTTGGCTGAAAAGTCATTGGGAGTATATAGAAATGACTAGAGAACCAACCCTTGAAGATGTTAGGTATAACACAGCAATGGAAGAAGTAACAGTCCGAGCCTTAATAAAATTTGGCCTAAAAGAACTATAAATGGAGAAAGGAAATATTTATGTAAAAAGGAAAATTTTTGTAAATAAAGAAAATACCAAAAATAAAATCAATCTTTGCATTTATAGTTTTTCTTACGATGGGAGGCCAAGAATCCGAAGTGGAAGAGCCTAATGCTAATGTGATTAACTCAATCCAAATAGCCGACCACACTGAGGCACAAGAGTTTATTAAAATCTTGTTAATAATATTGGCAATCTGCACTCGCCTCAATTTGTTTCTCAAATTATACTCAGCTCACAACAAATTTTTAAAGAAAAAATACATGAGCCGAGCAGATGGTCTAGACAAGGTCTAAACCCAAAGGAAAATTATATACCCCAATGGACAAATGGGAAACCATTCTGAAAACACTAGTGGAAGAGAAAATTTTGGCGGAAAGGTCATATAAGTGTATTAACAAAAGTACACCCATACAAAGAGTAACTGTATTGAAACATCTCACGGCAATATTACAGTCGTTGAATAATATAGGAAAAGCCACACAAAAGGTGTATAGCAAGTTGACAGCTAAGCATCAGCTAGAAGTACAACAAATATTTTCCAGTGTCAGGGATAAATTGGTATCCTTACTAGCTAGATATAACATTGAGGCATTGGTCCCAAATTCATTTGAAAAAGAAATAGAACTAGATTTTGCCATCTTATTGCAGGAGGCTCAACCCAATCTGGAGGAGCCGTAAAAATTTAAATTACTGAAAAAGAATCACAAACAGAAAACGCCAAAATGCCACTGACAAATGTAGATTTCATTAAAACTGCATCATCGACCTTACCAGATTTTGATGGAAAATCGGAAAATCTGTCCAGTTTTCTAGATGCCCTTGATATACTGGAGCAAATCAAAGATAGTCACGAGGCTATCGCGGTATCCATGATAAAAACAAAACTCAAAGGGACAGCTAGAAACATAATAAGTACTGAATCCTCTATTCAAGAAATTAAACAAAGGTTAACGTCAAAAGTTAGGGGTGAATCAGTAGAAGTTTTGTCGGCAAAACTCCTGAACATCCAACAACGCAGTAAAACTGCAAATCAATACACTGCTGAGATTGAAAAACTCACAAAATCGTTGGAAGGAGCATACATATCTGACGGACTAACACCGGAGTTAGCAACCAAGTATGCTACACAGTCAGCTGTAAAAGCTATGTGTAAAAGTTGCTCCAACGATAAAGTAAAAACTATAATTCAGGCTGGAACGTTCACCACGATGAACGAAGCCATATCAAAATTCACTAACAGTTGCACAGAAGTAACTGGAAATCCAAATTCACTGTTACATATTCGCCAACAAAATCATTTCCGAGGTAACTTCCGCAGGAGTTACCAAAACAATAACTATAGAGGAAATCAGAGGCGTACATTTAACAATTACGGCAATAACAACAATAATAATAATAATAATAGTAATAACCGAGCAAATAACCAAAGATCTGGTCGAAACTTTGGATCAAGAGGTTATAACCGTAATAACACCAGAAATGTAAGGAATGTTACCCAACAGGAAAACCAGCAAACTTCACCTCAATAAATAAAAAATTATATGTTTTCAATTTACACCTAAATAGCTACATATCTTCCAAAACAACTCTGAATGATTCCACTTCAACCCTCCCTCAAAGGATCAAATTGACAGTCATGTCACCATTCTCTCTATCTCTATGGCGCGATATACAACAGGTATATCATCATAAACCTCCTAAGAGATTTTTGCGCCAAGCTTCTCTTCCAATTTGTGGTGTGCCGATTTGAATTTTCCCTACAAATTGGTGGGACCTACAGTTTTTTGCGGACTCCGAACGGCATCTACAAAGGAGACGAATTTTTGCTGAGAAGCCTGTCATGGCAGAAATACACTCGGAGAGTTTGCCAAACCACTGCCGAGGGGCGACCCCGTTTTGAAAAACTTTTTTTTTAAATCACTTTTGATGTTACCTGTACCAGGGCTCGAACCATGGACCTTCGGTGTGGTAGGCCGGCAACACTACCTTCACACCACGGCGGCCGCATGTCACCATTAATAATTCACAAAAACAGATTTAAGAGGAATTGGTCAAGGCATAACAAGCACTATTGGCACAGTTAAAACAGATTTAAAGGATGATTACCTATTGATTAGACACAAGTTTCATGTAGTAGAAGACAATTTTCCAATCCCATGTGATGGAATACTGGGTTTGGATTTTATTAAAAAAGATAATTGCATTTTAGATTACCAAAAAGATGGGGACACCCTAATATTAGGACCATCTGATTATCCAGAAAATATAATAATTCAAATGACTAATAAACCGACAATAAATAGTATATCAATTCCCGCAAGATCGGAAGTAGTCCGACAAATCCACATTAAAAATAAAAATTCTGATTTACTAATTCCACAACAAGAATTATCTGAAGGCATATTTGTTGCAAACACCCTAATAGATTCACAGCAAACATTCGTCAGAATTATAAATACAACAGATGAAAATGTAATACTTCATTATTTTAATGTAAAAACAGAAAAGTTGGATAATTATTCAATAGTTAAATATAATAATCTAGAAAATTAGCAGAACAGTAAAGAAAAATTAGAAAGATTAAATAAACATTTTCCACACTTTGCATTGTGTGCAGAATTCATTGACATTTTCTCATTAGAAACAGAACCAATTACCACTAATAATTTTTACAAACAAAAACTCCATATGCAGGACAATAACCCGGTTTACGTAAAAAACTACAGAATACCAGAAGCCCACAAGAGCGAAATAAATAAACAAGTAAATAAATTAATTAAAGACGACATAATAGAACCTTCAATGTCAGAATTTAATAGTCCAATTTTATTAGTACCCAAAAAATCACTCCCTAATCACCAAGAAAAAAGATTGAGAATGGTTGTCGACTACAGACAAGTAAATAAAAAATTAACCGAAGATAAATTCCCGCTGCCAAGAATTGATGACATACTAGATCAATTAGGAAGAGCTATTTATTTCTCGTGCTTGGATTTAATGGCCGGTTTTCATCAAATAGAACTCAGTTCAGAGTCAAGGGATATCACATCCTTTACAGCAGATAATGGCACCTATCGATTTAAAAGACTACCTTATGGCCTTAAGGTTGCCCCAAATTCATTTCAGAGAATGATGACATTGGCATTCTCAGGCTTAAAACCTTCACAAGCATTTCTATACATGAACGATTTAGTCGTATTAGGATGCTCCGAAAAACATATGATTAAAAACTTACGGGATGTATTCGAAACTTGTAGGAAGTATAATTTAAAATTACATCCGGATAAATGCATATTTTTCAATCAAGAAGTAACATACCTTGGTCATAAATGTACAAGCAAAGGAATTTTGTCAGATCCCAGTAAATTTGAAACTGTTAAAAATTATCCAACTCCTAAAAATGCGGATGAAGCGAAACGATTCGTCGCATTTACAGAAGATTTAATCCAAACTTTGCAGAATATTCTAGGATAATAACAAGGCTTTGCAAGAAAAATGTAGTTTTCGACTGGACAGAGGATTGTAAAAAATCCTTTGACTATTTGAAAGCTGCGTTAATAAGCCTTAATATCTTACAATACCCCGATTTCAGTAAACAATTTTGTATAACAACTGACGCAAGTGGTTACGCCTGCGGAGCAGTGCTAAGCCAAGAGTATGAAGGAAAACAATTGCCAATTGCCTATGCATCAAGATCGTTCACAAAAGGAGAAATTAACAAAGCAACAATTGAAAAAGAATTAGCGGCCATTCATTGGGCCATGACATATTTTAGACCATATGTTTATGGTAGAAAATTGTTAGTCAAGACAGACCATAGACCTTTAACATTCCTATTTTCAATGAAAAACCCCTCATCAAAATTAACTAGAATCAGACTAGATTTGGAAGAATATGACTTTGAGGTGGAGTATATAGCAGGAAAACAAAATTATGTAGCAGACGCATTATCACGCATAGATATCAAAGATCTTAAAGAAATTTCAGTAGAAGCGTGCAAAATATTAAAGGTTACAACCAGATCTGAAACAAAACAAAAAACCAGTAATGAATCCAGTAATAATACAAAAGAAAAACAAAGTCACAATGAGAACCCTATAATATATGAAGCGCTTAATAAATATGAAGTTAAAAGACATGTCACGCTCGTTTTCAATCCTCCGAAATTATATTTCAAGAAAGGAAAGAAAATTTGTAGTGGAATAAATATAAAATACCACATTGTTGAGGCGAAGATTGACTTAGGACAATTTTTTGCCAGGCTAATGGAAGGAGCCGGCAATTTGAAGATTGTAAAAATACAGTTGTCCTTAGGAGACAAATTGTTTAAAGATAAATATACTCGAGTAGATAAATTTAAAGAAATAGATACCAAAGTTCTCAAAAATCTAACTATAGCATTAACTCCGGAGGTTATGCATGTGACGAATAACAAAGAAATTACAGAAATTCTTTATAAATATCACGACGACCCTGTTTTTGGTGGCCACCCAGGAATAAATCGCACGTCAAATAAAATAAGACCAAAGTATTACTGGAATAATATGAAAAATGACATAAGAAAACATATCAAAAATTGCATTCACTGCAATAAAAATAAAACCAATAAACACCTGAAAGAACGAATGACTATAACGGCACCCCACCAAAGGCTTTCGATATAGTACAGATCGATACAATAGGACACGATACAATTGACACCATTTCCAAAATCGATACAGGGAAATGAATATGCAGTTACTATTATATGTGACATAACCAAATACTTGGTTACAGTACCCGTCCAAAGAAAACATGCTGTAGCAGTTGCTAAGGCAGTATTTGAACATTTCATTCTAGTTTATGGTTGTATGAAAACAATTATAACGGATATGGGAACCGAATACAAAAATAGTTTATTTGAGGAAATGTGCAAGCTCCTAAAAATAGAGCATAAAACCTCAACACCCTACCACCATCAAACTTTAGGTACTGTCGAGCGCAGTCATAGAACATTCTATTAATATGTGCGTTTCTACATATCCATTGACAAAGACGATTGGGATGAGTACCTTAAATACTTTTCGTATTGTTACAATACAAGACCTTCAACAGTTCACGGCTATTGTCCTTTTGAACTAGTTTTTGGAAAGACACCTCTGACTTACGAATTTTTAAAAGAAAATGTAATTAGCCCAGTATATAATCATGAGGCTTACGGTAAGGAAATTAAGTATAGGTTACAGTTAGCACAAGAAAAAGCTAGAAAATTAGTACAGGAATCTAAGCAAAAACAAAAAGTTAGCTATGATAGGAAAATACAGTATAAGGAAATAAATATAGGAGATTTAGTATTAGTCAGAAATGAAGCAGGTCATAAGTTAGACAATAGGTATAAAGGGCCCTATAAGGTAGAAAATATTGATAGAAACAATAATTTTACTCTAGTTCCTTATAACTTAGAAAGCATATATAGAAATAGTAAGTATATTATAAGTAATGAGAATAAGAAAATCCTTATATACAAAAATAGACTTAAATTGTTAGAATAAATACACTGCATTTTGACTCACATGTTTACTCATAAATTTTTATTGTACTCTTACAAACAAACGCATAAATTAGGAAATTTATTTTATACAAATAAAAACTTATTAAAATAAAATTGTTTCATTTAATTACTCTCAATGTAACTCAACACTTAAGAAAAATGATCAAAAAAAAAGTAGTAAAAATGCACCAATGTACAAACAAACATGTTACCGAAATAAATTATTTAATAGTCCACTAGAAAATAAAGTAAACAAAGAACAAACTTTTGTCACTTAAACAAACCAAAAAAAAAAAATTGTATCAACTTACACTTAAGAAGTAAAGTAAATAAACACAAAATCTAAGCAAGTTATAAAAATTAATCGAATTGGAGTTTTACATATTTATATATATAAAACTTTTTGAAAAGGTAGATGTAGTGTAGTCAAAGTGAATGCATACATAAATACAGGCATACTTACAAACAGTCGGCACGCAGCTATTAAAAACTGTCGAATACGCTTTGTCAGCAAAGTCACACGCTATGCGCCAATGCCCACAAATGCGTTGCAATCATATGAATATATGTATGAACATACATATGTGCGAATGCACAAGCCAATGTTTGTGTATGAATGTAGGTATGAATGTACCAGCGAGCGTTTGCATGCGCTGGCTTACATACTTTGGTTGAGCTTAGAATTTAAGTAAATATGTATTATGGTAAATAAGTAGTATACGAGTATGAGAATTATTTGTATAAATAGAACGAAAAGATGTTCAATAAAGCAATTCATATTTGGTGCCGATTAAGGGACAACCCCAATCGTAATCTTTTTATTGCAGTTGCGTAGCTCGACAACATGGCGCAACGTACGTATCAGTCCATAAGTTCCTGTTACCAAGTTAAGAACATATAAGCCTATGTCACCTGCCAATGCAAGAGAAGCATTTGACTGATGTCGCAGGTGTATATAGTCTCAACCGACAAATAGTGCACATGGTGTAAGGGACCAGGAGCTGGTGCATTTGTCTTACATTAGTGCTAGTGCTAGAAGAAGGGGAGGTTGTAAGTGGGAGGGGGGTGGGCTATCGGCAACGGGAGTTACACGCTACTTGCTGGGCAGTATTAGTGCTGTTAGTAGTGGAGACTGTATCTAGAACTTGTGGCGGTGCGACACTAGATCCACGTTGGCCACGGGACGCTCTAGGGCGTGAACAGCAAGGGGCCACAAAAGTTTTGTAGAAACTAGTGGGCCTATGTGTTGAGGGACTTAGCCCGAGCACCAGCAAACGCAGCAGATCCATTCTCTTGGTCCCGGGTTGGATTCAACACCAGCCTGCAGCAGAAGAGTTTTGAGCAGGGTAAAGTTGAAATAACAGCCCTTGGTCGGATATAAAAACCCGAGTCATTCCGGTACGATAGAACTAGCTGTTGTGGGAATGGTTTTATCGTTGGCGTTGGTAAAGTAAAGTAAAGTAGGTAACTTTTTGTCCAGTCTGTCCAGTTCAACCCGAATGCTGGGCCCCATTTTTTCATATTTTCGGCTATTGCATAGCTCCTGCGTGGCCCTTCAGTGTCCCCAACTTTCTCGGCTGAAACTTTTCGGTTCCCCTGGTGCATAATTCGTTTTATTTACTCGCTTCCTGTCAAACCATTTCTTATTTTCGGCTTAAATTTTCTGTATATTTTTCCTAGCCTCTTCTCAATTTAAATGACGTATATTTCGCATTACAGGAAGGTGTATTGTTAATAGTCTGCTGTATACGATCGATGAGTAAATCTAGACCACGAAGAATAAAACAAGGGGTGCCGCAAGGTGGTGTTCTCTCTCCCCTCCTGTTTAATTTCTATATTTCGAGACTTCCCCCCCCACCAGAGGGAGTCTCCATTGTTTCCTACGCTGACGACTGCACGATAATGGCCTCGGGCAAGGGTCCCTCCATTGATGAACTCTGTATAAGAATCAACAGTTACCTCCATGACCTTTCCAGCTTCTTCACCTAGCGAAATCTGACCCTATCTTGTTGTTGTTGTTGTTGTTAACAGTGCTTCGCCCTGCCCAATGGGCTCGATCACTCTAAATTGTCATCAGGCTCTTCTAACGGAAGTCCGAGGAAATGCGCAGTTTCCACAGTGTTGGACCAGAGTTATGTGGGTGTTAGAAGAGTGGGTTCAACTGAACAGGAAAAGAGATGTATGGTATCATGAGGGGTCATACTACATGCAGGGCATGTATTTGGTATGTTGGGGTTCAGTCTGCATAAGTAAGAGTTTAACCTATTACAATATCCAGAGCGAAGTTGTGCTAGTATGACTCTAGTCTCCCTCGGAAGTACACGCTCCTCTTCAGCCAATTCAGGTGGTTGAGTATTAATAACGGGATTCACAGGCCGAGATCTGAGGGATCTGTCTACCGACTCAGTGTAGAGGTCGTTTAGAGCCCATCTATGGTTCCGCAGATCAAACAGCAAAGAGATATGATGCCGGATCTCATCGTAATGCTTCCAGAGATGTCTCCTTATGTCTCTGGGGGGCGGTGCTACATCCAAAAGGTGTCGGTTTGGATGACTAGGTTTGTGACAGTTCAGAAGGAACTGTCTACTCAAGAGTTCCGCGTGCTCTTGAACATTGAGCAATTTTGCCTCTTGATGGAGGCGAGACTCAGATGACATAAGCAGGCATCCCGTAGCAGTTCTGATGGCGGTGTTTTGGCAGACTTGCAATTTCCTCCAGTTGGTGTCAGAAAGGTTGGGCGACCATATAGGCGCATCATAGTCAATAACCGGCCGGCCAATAGCCTTATATGTAGCAAGCAATGTTTCTTTGTCTTTTCCCCAAGTACTGCCGGTCAGTGACTTGAGGATCTTATTGAGGCTCTGTACCTTTGAGGCTATTGCGGTGGCATGACCAGCGAAGGTGAGGCCGTTGTCAAATGTCACACCCAAGATTTTTGGGTGGTTGACAGTAGGTAGAGGTACTCCATCTACGTGGACATTTAACTCTTGCCCCATCTGCGCATTCCATGTAGTAAACAGGGTCGCCGTAGATTTAGTCGGAGACAGGGTCAGATTACGCTCGGTGAAGAAGCTGGAAAGGTCATGGAGGTAACTGTTGATTCTAATACAGAGTTCATCAATGGAGGGACCCTTGCCCGAGGCCATTATCGTGCAGTCGTCAGCGTAGGAAACAATGGAGACTCCCTCTGGTGGGGGGGGAAGTCTCGAAATATAGAAATTAAACAGGAGGGGAGAGAGAACACCACCTTGCGGCACCCCTTGTTTTATTCTTCGTGGTCTAGATTTCTTGTTCCTAAATTTGACTGTTGCCTGTCGACCATTGAGGTAATTAGCGGTCCACCTCTTAAGGCCGGCAGGGAGCGGTGTCTCATCCAGGTCTCGGAGGAGAGTGGCGTGATTGACCGTGTCAAATGCATTTGACAGATCAAGTGCCACGAGAACCGTCCTATGGTTTGGTGGATTTTGATTCAAACCGTTGTTAATCTGCGTTGTAATGGCGTTCAAAGCGGATTTCGTGCTGTGATTTTTGCGAAAACCATGTTGATGATCGGCCAATTTTAGATTTGTAACGAATTAAGGAAGCAGAATGGACTCTAGCAATTCGCTACCGGCGAAAGGAGGGATATCGGACGATAGGACTCTCCTAGGTTCGCCGGCTTCCCTGGTTTTAATAGGGGAACTACAATCGCTTGTTTCCATATCTCAGGTATAACGAAGGTAGTTAGAGAGATATTGAAGAGTGCCGCTAAATAATTCTGTCCTTCATGGCCAAGGTGTTTCATCATCTTCATGGCAATTCCGTCGGGTCCGATGGATTTTGAGGGTTTGGCCTTCATTATGGCTTCCTTAACCTCTGCGACTGAGACGGCAATGGGCGCAGTAGAGTGTTTGTGTTTGCGCGCACGTCGGAAGGCTCTTCTCTTAGTCCTATCCAGCAGGAATAAAGCGGCATGAGGCTGAATCGATGATCTTGCGAAACTCTCTTTCGCCTTTGCGTACGTCCGTTGGAGTGGGTAAGGCAGCGAAGGAGCGCTCTGTATATTCAGTAAAGCGGTCCCTGTCCGCTTTGGTGAAGTTGATGTATGTTATTTTATCAGTCGTTATGAAGTCGGTCGGTCGTTCAACAGAGAGTAAGATGGGTAGGTGGTCTGAAGCTAATGTAAGCATCGGTCGCCAGATGACAAAGTTAATAAGGCCCGCGCTCGTTATGGAGATGTCTGGCGAACTGTGACAGTTACCTGCCACCCTGGTGGAGGCATCTCCATTAACTGTACAGAATGCTGAGTTATCTATTTGGTCTGCAATTGCCTGTCCGCTACTGTCTGCTGGCAAGTTGGAGTGCCAGAGGATTAGACGGTTATCGCCCTTAGCAACGCACTAGTGTCGGGATGATAATCTCTATGACAACACGTGACAGGAGGAATATAGATGTTTATGATTTGCAGGTCGGCGTCTCCTGACCGGACTGCTATGCCTTGGCATTCTAAGGTAGAGTCCCTGGGGTCGACGTCAAGGGAAAATAGATTGTATTGTACAGAGTGATGTGTAATGAACGCAAGGCCACCCCCAAGACCGCTGGGACGGTCTTTACGATGTACATTATACCCATCACAAGTTCGTAAGTCCGATCTCGTGTTCAGTTTTGTCTCTTGTATCGCGGCGATTTTGATGTTGTGCGTCTTCATAAAGTCAGTTATCTCCGCGATCTTTCCAGCTAATCCGTTACAGTTCAGCTGCAGAATTTTGAAGCGTGTAGGAGTGGAGACGGGGGATATACTAGGCGTGAGGGACGGATGCGTTTGCCTAGGTGGAGGTAGGCTAAGGCCTAAACTATGTCGCAGTCTAGAGTTGACAGCGCCATGGCCGATGTTGTCTGGCGTGGAGGGCGGCTGTGTACTGCAACAGGGGGCTATGAACGAATCCGTCCAAAGGTTGCCGTTTGCGAGCCCAGAGCACATAAGGGTGTGACACAGGCCAAGACAATTGTTGCACTTGACCGATGTCGCAGGCGTATACAATCTTTGCCGACAAACGGTGCACGTAGTGAAAGGTACTAGGAGGTGGTGTTCCTGACCCACGTGCAGGCTGGAAGCAGGGGGGGGCATTAGGGGCAGAGACAGAGGGGACTGACGCTCGGCGATGCTCATATCTGACCTATTCCGGGGGGGATAGGAGTGTTGAGCGGCCGTGTGAGATGGAGACGCTGGTGTGCGTGAGCGACAGTCGGTAGTGGGTAAGGCAGGGATGGCAGCGGTGCTGCCAGTCATATAGACTGAGCCACTATTGTGACTATTGGAAGTAGTTAGAGGCGGTAAGGGAGTGCCAGAGCGGCGACTACCGCGGGACGTCCTAGGACGTGTACAGCAAGGTGCCTCAAAAGTACTAAAGAAAGTACGGGGTCTGTGGATGGCAGGGTTAAGCCCTGAACATCCAGATTTATGTAACCATCTCTTACACTTGGCGCATTGTACCGAATACGACCGTTTAATATAAATTTTTTGTTCCAGCAAACGCAGCAGATCCAGTCTCTTGGTCCAGGGTCCAGTCTCTTGCAAGGGTTTGCTCCGAGGATGACAATTTAAGGGTGAGACGGGACAGATTGGACAAAGTTACACTGAAATAACAGCCCCTGGCCGGGTGAGGAAACCTGGGTCATTCCGGTGCGATAGGACCGGCTATTGTGGGAATGAAGTAGTGGCGTCGGTGCGTGCAACTCATATTTCATTTACTCTCCAAAAGGTAGAAATATTTTCATTCTCTTACTCATTTAGCAAACTGAGTTAAAGTATACACCGACGTCGGCGCGTCTGTCCAATTTAATTTTGAGCGAGAGTTTCCCTCCCCTATACTGAACCTTACCAAAATCTTAAAAAAAAATACCAATTTGGTTCCAACATATCTCGCACGTTTTATTGCAAGCAATAGTTCAAAATTAAAATTTTTAGGGAAAACACAATAAAAGGTAAATTTTTTTAATAAAACTCTATCATAAAAATGAGATTCAAATGCATCCAAAATCGCTGCTGTTCACATAATTCAAAATTTAAATATTTTTAAAAACGCAATCATGTTTGAAAATAAGATTCAAAGATATTTATGGCCACCATTTTCAGTCGGTTATTTAGATGCATCCTAAAATCCTGAAAACCCCTTAGTGTTTATAATAAATGTAAATTTTTACTGTTAATAAAACTTCAATATTAAAACGGGATTCCAAACAAGCCATGGCCGCCTTATAAGTCAATATTTCAGACCAAAAAGAAAGCAGAGTCAAAATAGGAAGGTGCGTCGTTGAGTCGGAATTGCTAAATTGAATTTGTAATTTTCTCCCGGTAAATGGATTACAAAAAGCACTGCCTGTGTACTTATAACCAAAAAATAACGGTGGACATAGTTTCACTCACTGAGCACATTGAGTTAAAGTAACCATTATATATATTATAAGCCTAACTATGTTGTTGGTATATGTCCATCAAATGCAAGTTTTTTTTATTGAAATATTGACCGAATCTGAAGTAGTGGTGGCTCTGATGGTGGATTTTCAAACATTCCTAAGATCTGTTTTTGCCATCTCCTATTAATGGTTACCGGTCTTTAATGGACTGATTTTTTTCGGTTAGTTGTTAAATTACCCGCCGTTTAGAGCTTTTATGAAAGCGGCCCTAAATTACTCAACTATATATAATTAATTTCAAGAACAAAAATTTCTCAAATATTTCGGCCTCCAGGCAGTGCTGAAAAAAATGTGAACAGAGGATTAAATAACTTAAATTAATTTAAATTTTTCGAATTTCGACCACGGGATATACTAGTCATTTTTATTGCCACTCTTGAAAATTGCTGTGATATAAGCCAGTTTCCATGCGTCAATAAAAGTACCAGAATATTGGGAATTGTTAAAAATGCATAAAAGTGGATGAACTAGGGAATCGCAATGCTTAAACAGAATCGCAGACAAACCATCAGCGTCGGTATTTGATGAGGGTTTAAGTCGGCCACTAAGGACAACATCAATGGAAGGTTGTATATTGAAACAAATATTATCTCCATTGTGTAGATCTGCAAGCGAAATTTTGACATGAAATATTCCGAGAAAAGATTTGCCCCTTCCACAGGAGTATCAACAGCTATGTCATCAAGAAAAAGAGAAGAGGGAATATTTGAGACTGATTTCTTCGAGTTAACGAAATTCCAAAATGATTTTGGGTTTACTTTCAGGTTTTCTCCAAAACTTAAGATGTAATTTCTGCATAAAAATTTGTCCAGACACGTGAATTTCTTTTCACATTCCTTATACAAATTGAAAACCCCAGTATTTTGACTTTTTTTAAACTTACGGAAAGATTTGTTGTTCATATTTCGAAGTTTCATTAGTGCTGCGTGGTGCCAGGGAACCTTGTATTTCTTTTTTGAAACCAACGGAATACAACTTTTACATATGTCGACCACCGTAGATCTAAAAATTTCAAAACGATTAGTTTTATCAAGACCACAAAACAAGCTATCCCAATTATTCTTTTGCAAGAGATTGTTCAAGTTCGAAAAATCGCACCGCTTAGAATTAAAAGAAAAGTTTGACGTGATATTTGCAAGTTACGGAATATTTATAATATTCAAGATCAAGAACTAAGGGAACATAATGCATATCCGAATTTGTAATAGGTGACGTGCACTCAATCAATGAAAAGTTTAAGTCATTACTTACAAATATTAAATCTAAAGTACGATCAAGTCTATTCGGAAAACAATTAGTTTGCTTGATATCAATACTTAAGAAGCTTTCTATTAAATATACTTCACTTAAACTATTGACTTCGGATGCAATTAAAGCAGAGCTTGAAATAGTTTGTGACCACTTCAAGGGGAATATTAAACATGTTCACTTTTAAAGATAAAAAACTGAAAATCTTTTTTCTATCACCTTTTCGAATTATATTTAAGTATTCAAAGACTAAATACTTGTGAAATAAAATTGAATAAAATTTAAAATCAAATATGTTTATCTTCGATGATCAAAAACAGATAACAATGAAATTTCTACCTTACAAAATTATACTTTACAATAAAATTTGTATTCTTCTACATTTCAACACATTTTTATAGCATGAAATTCAGAAAAATTAAAATATAAAAAATTAATGAAGATTAAAATTAGTAGCTTCCTCACTTCTTCTAACCAATTTTCATATTCTTCAAGTGATTATTTAGCACCATGTAAGTTAATCCCCAAAAAAATAAAATAAATACTTTTTACTATACAGTATCGTAACGACATGTTATGACGATTATCATCTTTCGTACCAAAGTTTGCCTAATTTAAATTAGACATGGCGTTTACGATCAAATGAGTACATTTAACTTTGTTCGAAATAGCAAAATATTCTAAAAATTTATCGGTAATTGTTGTTGGAGCAGTGCTCGAATTTTTTTATGTGTGTTTGTTAATTGATATTAGAGGAAAAACTACAACGATATGCACAGCGATGGTATGGGATGACATGTTTCGAAGTGCCTAACCCAAGTGTCTGCACCAAAGCCGCTGTTAGAGTACTCTAACAACTAAGCTATGATGCCCTGTAGCGTCACGATGCATTTTTCCTCTAATGTGCCATTTGCTTTATTCCTTTTATACATTCTTTGGTACATATATTTTATATGTCAACTCAAGGAAAGTGGAATACTTTTAGGCGCGTTCATAGAACAGTTTTATATACAGAAGGGCTTTTTTGCATATCAACAGTTCCGTGTTATTTGTTATGCACCCGCACTGTACCTGTATCAATTATAGTTATGGTAATTGTTGTTGGAGCAGTGCTTGGGTTTTTTTTTGTTTGTGTGTTAATTTATCATAAAAGTGATTAGTTGTCATTACAAAATTATATCAAATGTGATTAAAAAGATGTTACAAAAAAAAAAAAAAACTAATCTCTTATCATAAAAGTGCATTTATTTTATCAAATTGTATCAAATATGATCAAAAAATAACTAGAAAGTATTCATAGAAAATAATCAATTATATCTCAAAACTCTAATTAAAAATGATCACAAAATTATCGCAAAAAGCAGGCAAATGTTATCACAAAAGAAATTAAATACGACCTTCCAATGATATCAAATATAACCAAAAAATTTTTAAAAATATGAATCATTAACAACTATTCATAGATCGTCATATTTAGGGTACACTTTTCTCCCGGCGGTACATTATTATTCGATTGGAAAATGTTTTCCAACATTCAAATGGGATTCAAAAGGATCCATGGCCGCCGTATAACTAAAAATTTGAGATATAAAAAAACGCTGAGACGGAATTGCTGAATTTAATTTGTAAAAAATGCAATGCCTGTCTAAACAAACAAAAAGTTCCGAAATGACAACCATAAACATATGTATATACATAACACTAAAAACGGTGGACATATTTTCCCTAGGCATGGGACTATTCGAATAAAAAATCCATTTATTCGCAGGCTATAAATAATATTTATTCGAATAATTTATACTTTTATTCGAATAGTATTATTCGAATACTAGTATTATTCGAATAGGTAAACAAATATCCCTACAGCTTATGCAAGTTGAATAAACGTTAGTTTATTCTTTGTTTTAATCGGGCAACGTGGCCGTCTTTATTGAAATCAGAACCAGACTTAATAATCATTATGAGTAATTTATGGGTATTTGGGTCGGCTAGTTTATGATGCGCAATCATATTTCAGACGACGTGGGTGGCAGTAACTTGTGTTACGTTAACTCTTCCCCTCTTAAGTCGAGTGTCCGCCATCGACATGAAAAATTCTAATTGATTAAAAAGTTATAACGAATTGGTTTTTAATTGTTAAAATGGACCACTTGTTATGCTTGTGGTGTTTCGCGTTGGCAATTGCAGTTCAGGCGATATATAGAATTTAATTTTATATTTGTAAATGTATATGAAAATAAAGATTGACATAATGATAATGAATGTAATTAGTAGGTCTGAACTTAAACTAACTAGGTGTACATTTTTATTCTTATCTACTAGGAACTTAATATGTTCCTTTTGTTTTACTTGTTCAATATATAGTTTTTCTAATTTTAGTTCAGTTGTTGTGAAATTAGAGTTTTCTTTGTGTCGTACAAATGTGTCGTACATTTACAATTCTCAAATTTAATTATAAAAGTTCCTGTTTGTTTAATTTTTAAACTATTGCAATTATGGTCGATATCTGAATTGAAATTTTTAAATATTAATATTCCTGGTGTTACCTCGACAATACTTGTTTTAGACGCTAGACCTAACTTACAGCTGGCTTCTTTAAGTTTCAAAATATTTATAATGCATTCATCTTCTACAATTTTTAAATTTTTTTCCATGTTGTCTTCTACAAATGTATTATATACATTGTTACTTTCGTCTAGCAAAATTTGATAATCATCTAATATTATTGACATATTGTTAATATTTGGAATTAGTACAAATTTTATTTTGGAAAGAATATTAGACGAAAATTGTGGAATTAATTTAGTTATTATAATATTATTATTTTTAAAAATAACTGCTATCTCTATGTGCCTATAACTATCAAAGTCATGAATAAGGCTGAGTTCAGTTTGCGTTAGGATGTCTGTAGGGATTATGCCTATTTTACTGGAAAAAATTATTTGTCCAATGTCATTTATATGATTTTGCAAAAGGGTTATATCATTATTTATTTGGTAAGTATGCTGCATAAATTGCAAATCGTCCTCTAACGTCCTGATTTTATTTTGTGTTGTTTCTCTAAATTTATTTATGTAAATTTGTATGAGGTTTTGTTGCTTATTTATGTGCATAGTGATATTATTAATCTGATTAGCTAAGAATTTGTTTTTGTAAATTATATTATTTACATTGTCCGTCGTGTCCTGCGCATTGCCCTGCATTCTACTCAATGTATCCACTATTTGTTTTTCGTCGTCACTGTCCATTGTACCTGCTATATATTTTAATCCTTTACCTAATACTTTGCCCTAAAGTGTGGTTGTAAATAATCTATTTTTGCTTTTAATAAGATAAAATTCCTGTCTAAGGTTTCCAATAATCGTTCATCCTCGAAGGAAGTTGCCTTCAGGGTTTTAATGTTTTCTGCAATTAATGAAATGGTTTCGTCGTATGTTGTTAGGTTGATAAAATGGAGGATTTTATCGTAGTGATTAATGGTTCGTTGTTCTCCGATTTTTATTGGTATATATTGTGGCGATTATTCTCAAGCATGTACCATCCCTAAGTCAATAACACTCCCACCACTAGTTAACACAACCGAGATAACGATGGCTACGCTTATGCATGCAAGCGTATAACTAGGAAGAGGCCGAGAGATGGCGCGAGTGTTTGCGAATACGATGCAAAGAGGAGATGCCAATAAATACCACCGACCCTTCCAGAACACGAAAAGCGAACAACCAAGAAAGTTCTCGGTGCGTAGGCAAGCCCCTGTTGGACTACGAGGTGTGTTCAAAAAGTATCGCGAATTTTGTGTTTATTCAAAAATTATTTATTTATTCATGAATATCTATTTTGTCCCCTTCAAAGTAATCCCCATGAGATATTATACACTTGTGACAACGGTTTTTCCAATCTTCGAAGCACTTCAAAAAATCATTTTTTTGTATCTTGTTCAGCTCCTCCTTCGATGCCGTCTTTATCTCGTAAAGAGAAGCGTAACGTCGTCCTTTCATGGGCCTCTTCAGTTTAGGGAACAAGAAAAAGTCACAGGGGGCCAGATCTGGGGAATACGGTGGCTGTGGCATCATTGGTGTGTTGTTTTTGGCCAAAAAGTCGCAGCAACGATGCGTGAGCAGGGGCGTTATCGTGGTGCAAAAGCCAATTTTTGTTCTTCTTTGCACATCTTCTCGGCCTTCTGAGAACATTTTGTACCACCGATAAACGTTGCTTCGGTCCAAGGTAGCTTCTCCGTATGCCACAGTCAACATTCGGAATGCATCCGCGCACTTAATTTCGTTTTTCACACAAAATTTGATACAGGTTCTTTGATCCATTTTTTTGAGCAAGCAAAGCAGCTGTCAACAATTAACTGAACATTCAAAATGGCCGAGCTTGTCGGCATAAGTGAGAGACATGAGTACCAACATAACGAAATTCGAATATACGTAACCAGCGAAAATTCAAAATTCGCGATACGTTTTGAACACACCTCGTATATAAGGCGGTGACCAAGCAAGGCAGGTTGATCAGTTTATTTTCAAGCGTTCAATAGTGAACTACTGTAAAGTTACCAAACTCTTAAAATTGTTTTGCGTTTATTACTAGTAAATAAAACTAGCTATTACTTACATTATCTGTGCGTGTGTTTATTCGACTTTATAGTGATCGAACCCGGGACTGATAATCAAGGAATCATCGATCTCGTCACAATTGGTGTCAGAAGTGGGATTGTTAAATAAATAACAGTGATTTCAAGGATAACAAGGACATGGCTAAGTTGAATGAGCTGAAGATCCAGCAACTCAAAAATGAGCTGCAAAAGCGCGGACTAAACACTACAGGCAATAAGTCAGAGTTACAGTCACGATTGCGAGAGGCTATGGAAGCAGAAGCAATCAACGTTGATGATCATGTTTTTCATCTTGTGGAGGAGGCACCGACAAAAATGGAAGACAAAAAGGAGTCTCCGAATCCAGTAGCAACCGTGGACACAAACATGATATTGGCTGTATTAACCCAGATGTCGACTAAAATGGAAGAACAGAAAACTTGTATAGTAGAAGAACAGCAAGAACAGAAGGCATGTATCTCATCGCAGTTGGAAGAACAGGAAGCAAAGGTGTCATCGAAACTAGAAGTGCAAGTTGCAAAAATTGCACAATTGCAGGATAAAATCGATGCTGAGGTAGATGCATTGAGAGGTCGTATCCAGGAATTGCAACTAAATCGTCCATCTGCTTTAGCGAATACGCCCAAGGTAAAATCACCTTCCTTTGATGGTTCTGTTCCATTCCAGGTATTTAAGCTGCAATTTGAGAAGACGGCTGCGGTGAATAATTGGTGCACTGAAGATAAAGTTGCAGCACTATTCGTGGCATTGAAGGGACCTGCAGCAGAAATATTACAGACTATTCCCGAGTCCGAAAGGAACAGTTATGATGCATTGATGGGTGCGGTTGAGAGACGCTATGGTAGCGAACATCGAAAGCAGATATACCAAATAGAGCTACAGAATCGATCCCAGAAACCTAATGAGACTTTGCATCGGACATCGAGAGGTTGGCCCATCTAGCAAATGCGGACGCACCCGTGGAGTACACTGAGAGGGTTAAAATCCAAAGTTTTATAAATGGAATACGCGATGTAGAGACGAAGCGGGCTACATATGCAAGCCCCAAACGGACATTCTCTGAAACGGTATCGCATGCTCTGACGCAGGAAACAGCTTCGCTTTTGAGTAAACCTGCATACAAGGCTCATCGCGTAGAAGTGGACACTCCGTCTTGGGTAAACAAAATGTTGGAAGCGTTGAACGGAGTACAGAAAAAAAGTGATGGTGCCATTAAATGCTTTAAGTGCAGAAAACCAGGTCACATAGCACGTTATTGCGGCTCTGGCTCCAGTAACCCCAGCAATTCAGGTGGACGAAAACGCAAAGCTGAAGGAGATGAGCAAACCTCCCAACCAAATCAGTCGTTAAATCGAGCCAGCCGAAAGGGGCGTGGACTGGCTCCCGCAACTGAATGCCCCATAATCTCTGTCTCACAGATCGGAAGGAAAGCTAGTAATGTTACTGTTGTTGCATATGTGGATGGAAAAGAGCACTTACTAACTGTGGATACAGGCGCATCGCATTCCATAATTCGATCTGATTTAGTCAACAAGGAGGTGAGACCATTGCATGGAGCAAAGTTACGTACGGCCACTGGTGAGGACACCCATGTCCTAGGAGAAGTAACATGTGAAATCGTAATTGGGAACGTGGCCGTTCTACACAGTTTTATAGTAGCAGATATTGTTGACGAAATCATAGTTGGTGTGGACTTCTTAAGCGAGCAAGGCATCAAGATCGACATGCAAAACAGGATTATGAATTACCAGAACATGGATGTGCCATTAAATTATGGTTACGAAAACAAATACGTTAGTAAGCGAGTGCTTGTGGAGGAGAGCCAACAAATTCCACCGAAGTCGGAAGCAATCATATGGGCAAAGATTGATGGAGATTATGGGACAAACAAATTGTGGGTTGTCGAGGCAGCAAAGAAATCAAGGACCAACATATTAGTAGGAAAAACCCTGGCCATGACAAAACAAGATGGACGTGTACCGGTAAGAGTACTTAATGAGTTCAAATCGCCGATTAAACTTTCTAAAGGAGCAATATTGGGACAATGCCAAGAGGTCGAGATGATATCACGTCGTGGACGGCAGGCCTCGAAAAAGATCATCAGAAAAAGGCAAAGGAACTTCTATCAAAGTACTCGAGCATATTTGACAAGGATGGTTCTAAACCAGGTCGGACCAAAGTTGTGAAGCATCAAATTGATACTGGTGATGCAAGGCCCATCCGCCAAGCTCCTCGTAGTATTCCATTGGCCAAACGCCAAGTAGTAAGAGAAATTATACACGAAATGAGTGACAGTGGCGTGATCGAACCATCAGCTAGTCCATGGAGCTCACCGGTAGTACTAGTGAAAAAGAAAGATGGACAAATGAGGTTCTGTGTGGATTACCGGAAATTGAACGACGTAACGAAGAAGGACAGTTATCCATTGCCAAGAATTGACGATACTCTGGACTCGTTATCTGGCACGAAATGGTTTTCCACACTGGACTTGAAAAGCGGCTACTGGCAAGTTGAGGTAAAGGATGAAGATAAAGAGAAGACGGCTTTCAGCGTTGGAGAAGGGCTTTGGCAATTTACGGTAATGCCCTTCGGGCTATGCAATGCTCCAGCTACTTTTGAGAGACTCATGGACCAGATATTAAAAGGATTGCACTGGCAAACATGTTTAGTGTACCTCGACGACATCATCGTGCTGGGAAAAAGCTTTGAGGAACACCTAAAGAACTTGGAGGAAGTTTTCCAAAGAATAGCTGGTGCTGGTCTGAAACTAAGTCCTAAGAAGTGTTCCTTGTTTAAAAAGGAAGTAAGTTATTTGGGTCACAAGGTAACTACGGAGGGAATCTGCACTGCTAAGGAAAAGATCGAAGCCGTAAAGGATTGGCCAAGACCGAGAAATTTGCATGAGTTACGGAGCTTCCTTGGGCTGTGCACGTATTATCGCCGATTTGTACCAAATTTTGCCAGCGTAACTAGTAGTCTCCACGACCTTACAAGGAAGAATATGAGTTTTTGAATGGAACAAGGAACAGGAGGTGGCTTTTCAAACATTGAAGGAACGACTATGCACTGCCCCGATGTTAGCATATCCAATTCCAGGTTCAAAGTTTATTCTGGATACAGATGCGAGTGGTTATGCTATAGGAGGTGTTTTGTCCCAGATTGTTGATGGACAGGAGAAGGTAGTTGCATACTATAGCCGAACAATTGGGAAGCCTGAAAGGAACTATTGTGTAACCCGGAGAGAACAGTTGGCATTGGTAGAGTGCGTTAAGCATTTCCACAAGTATCTCTATGGGCAGCGATTCCACGTCAGGACAGACCATGCAGCGTTAAAATGGCTCTTACAGTTCCGTAATCCGGAAGGTCAATTGGCACGGTGGATAGAGCGACTGCAAAATTATGACTTTTCTATAGAGCATCGCAAAGGTAACACCCACGGAAATGCTGATGCAATGTCACGAAGACCATGTAACTTGGAATGCAAGCATTGTTCCAAAGCTGAGACCAAGGAAGACATTAAAGATGTGCGGCTCATGACTATAACATCTTCGAACGAATGGGACTTGGATCAATTAAGGAGGTTTCAGCACGAAGATTCAGATCTTACACTTGTAATGCAAGGAATCGAACGAAACGAGCGACCATCAAGAGAGGAGATGTCAGCAGAAAGTCCTGTTGCCAAGTCATATTGGGCACAGTGGAATAGTTTGCAATTAGAATCCGGTTGTTTGCATCGAATATGGGAGAGTGAGGATGGTCAATGTGTTCGAAAGCTGATAGTCGTCCCAAGGAAGAAAATCCCTGATGTACTCAATGAACTACATAACGGTCCAAGCGGAGGTCATCTTGGAGTCACCAAGACCTTGGAGAAAGTCAAGCAAAGATTCTATTGGGTTGGTTGCCGTCAATCGGTCGCGGAGTGGATTGCCAACAGTGAAGTATGCATCAAAGCTAAAGGACCGAAATCAAGGAGCCATGGCCAAATGAAACAGTGTAACTCAGGTGCGCCATTTGAGAGGATAGCCATGGATGTAGCTGGTCCGTTTCCTACTAGCAAAATCGGAAACAAATATGTACTGGTGGTTATGGACTATTTCAGCAAATGGCCAGAAGTGTACCCTATTCCAAATCAAGAGGCAGAAACAATAGCAGAGGTGTTTACTAACAATTGGGTAGCTCGGTTTGGTGCACCGATGGAGATACATTCTGACCAATGCAGAAATTTCGAATCAGCTGTGTTCCAGGAAATGTGCAAGACATTGGGCATTCGGAAAACTCGAACAACTGCACTACACCCTCAGTCAGATGGCATGGTAAAACGATTCAATAGAACCTTGGAAGAGCACCTGAGGAAAGTAGTGGATAGGTTCCAGAAGGATTGGGATACTCACATCTCCTTATTCCTAATGGCATATCGCTCTGCAGTACATGAAACAACTGGTCAGACTCCTGCAAAGGTAATTTTCGGGAATGATCTTCGATTGCCAGCTGACTTGAAGTTTGGGATAAACGCTGATGCAGGAGTAAATGCTCGGAAATCTACTAGCGTATTGGAAGAAGAAATAAGAGAAATTCACGACCTTGTGAGACAACGGACTAAGATCATGAGCGATAAGATGAAGGCTAGGTACGACAAAGCAATAAATTCGGAAGGTTTTATAGAAGGAGATTTAGTGCTGCTATACAACCCACAGCGTAAGAAAGGTTTGTCCCCAAAACTACAATGTAACTGGGAAGGCCCATACAAAGTCATAAAACGGATCAACGATGTGGTATATCGCATACAAACTATGGGAAGGCTGAGGGATAAGATGAAGAGGAAGAGGAAGAGAGATGGCGCGAGTGTTTGCGAATACGATGCAAAGAGGCGATGCCAATAAATACCACCGACCCTTCCAGAACACGAAAAGCGAACAACCAAGAAAGTTCTCGGTGCGTAGGCAAGCACCCTGTTGGACTATATAAGGCGGTGACCAAGCAAGGCAGGTTGATCAGTTTATTTTCAATCGTTCAATAGTGAACTACTGTAAAGTTACCAAACTCTTAAAATTGGTTTGCGTTTATTACTAGTAAATAAAACTAGCTATTACTTACATTATCTGTGCGTGTGTTTATTCGACTTTATAGTGATCGAACCCAGGACTGATAATCAAGGAATCATCGATCTCGTCACAATATCCATTATTATTTGTTAAGTCTTGTATATCGATTTGTTGCGCTTTAATAGTGAATATTATTGCAAAAATGATTTGTATGGTGATTTTTGTCTTCAATTTGACTTCTGAAGTTTTTTTTCTTTTAAAAAAAATAAAATTGTGGTCGTAAAACTAAAAAAAAAACAAAAAAGAGATATTATTCGATATTATTTTTATGGACTATTCTCCCTGATTGTGTTTCAACTGTAGTGTTGTAGTTTTGAGGCACTACTTCTTTTTTATACCTAGGTGTAAGTTTATTTCCTAATCTTCTATTTATTTTAACGTAAATTTGATCTCCTTGGTTATATTGTCTTACTGATACTCTATTCTTGTTGTGGTAAGCAAGATCTGTAATTTGCTTTTCCCTAATTTTATTTCTTGTCTCTAACCTATGTTTATCTAATAGTGAGGGGTCACTGCAGACTTTTTCACCAAAATATACTTCTATTGGTCTTTTCCCTATTGTGGAATGTATTGTATAATTATACTCTTTGACCGATCTTTCTAACAGTTCGCTGAGAGATTGGCGAGCTTCCTCACGCTGTAGACATCGCATTATCTCCTGTAACGTGGAGTGAAATCGTTCTACCTGTCCATTAGAGCAACTTGTATATGGTGCCGTTCGGTAAATTTCTATACCAAATTCGTTTTCCATCATAAAGTTTATTTCTTCCGATTTAAATGACTTCTCACTATCCATTACTATTGTTTCCGGTACAAGAGAAAAAAGAATATCCCTTAGTGGTTTTTTTTATGTCCTCCGCTGCTTTGGATTGGATAAGCTTTGCACTTGCATATATTGCAAATTTATCAACTGCAGTTAAGATTAGTTGTTTGCCCATATGAAGTATATCGATATGTACTATTTGGCCTGGGAATGTAGGTATGGGTGTTGCCTGAATTTGTGGCTTCGCCGGATGACGGTCGTATTTACTCTCCTTGCATATCCTACAATTTTTAATTACTTTTTTAATTTTTTTCGCCATTCCGGGAAAGTAATATTTCTCTAAAATTTGAGTTTTATTTTCCTTACAATTCCTATGTGCTCTGTTATGCTCTCTTATTAAAAAATTTGATTTTTGAAGGCATTCATTGGCCCTTGGATACTGTAAATTAAATTGTGTGATGAACTATCGTCTAATCTCGATGCTACTGATAGGCTGTTAATTTGCGATTCGCCAACAGGTATCCTTGTTAACGCATCGGCGACAATATTTTGTTTACCAGGTTTATAACATAGCTCGTATGAGTATTCCTCTAGAGCCGGTTTCCATCTTTTCATTTTCGCGTTATTATTTTTATTGTTCAATGCATACGTGAGCGGTTGATGGTCAGTGAATATTTGTATTCTAACTGATCCATACAGATAATTTCTAAGAGAGTTCAAAGCCCATATTATAGCTAACATCTCTTTCTCATTAGCTGCGTAATGTTCTTCCGCTTTGCTTAATGTCCTTGAGATGAATGCTATAGGTTTTGACTCCTGTGACAACACGGCTCCAATGGCAAAGTTGGAAGCATCCGTGGTCAATTCAAATTTTTTGTTGTAATCAGGATATGCAAGAATGACATCCCTGGATATTAGTGAATTTTTTACATTATTGAAAGCATTTACTGCTTCCTTATCAAAATTTATTTTTACTTTATTTATTTTTTGATATCCCACCTTCTTCCCCTCTTAAAAGAGTTGTTAAGGGTTTTGCTAATTTAGCATAGTCTTTTATAAACTTCCGATAGTATCCGGACAAGCCGAGAAAACTACGAAGTTCTTTTATAGTTTTTGGTTGTGGGAAATTCGCAATCGCTTCCACTTTTACGGGGTTGGTTTTCACTCCATCTGACGATATGTCGAATCCCAAAAATTCACCCTCTTTTTTAAAAAAATGACACTTGTCTAACTGAACTTTCATATTTGCTTCCTGTAAAGTTTGAAAAACTTTACTTATGTATGTGTTCAAAATGCTCTTCTTCCGTTTTACTGAAGATTATTATATCATCAATATATACGTAAGCATATTTAGCTATGTGTTCATGCAAAATGTCATCGAGCGCTCGCTGAAAAATTGACGGCCCATTTTTTAATCCAAATGGTAAACGAGTAAATTCGTATTTACCATTATTTACTGAAAAGGCGGGTTTCTCAATATCAGATCCCTTCAAAGGAATTTGATGGAAACCACTTTTCAGATCCAATACCGGGAAAAATTTGTTCTCTCCTAAATTATAAATTACTTCAGAAATTTCAGGTATTGGGTACCTATCGGCTGTGGTAACTGAATTCAGCTTCCGATAGTCTATAACCATACGGTATTGTTTATTTCCCTCTGAGTCCGCTTTTTTCGGAACAATCCACACTGGTGAATTGTAGGGTGACCTAGAAGGTCTTATTATCCCATCAGCCATCAGTTTCTTCACCTGACTCTCAACCTCTGGCTTGAGAGAAGCTGGGTACGAATAAAATTTAGAGTAAATAGGGTTATTTGTTACCGTCCTTATTTCTTCAACGACTTTTGTCGTATAAGTTAATTTCTCGTCTGGTTCCGAGAACAGTTTTGGGAATGCATGAATTTTCTCGTTCATGTCCCTCTTTTGTTGTGACGACAAATGCTCGCCTTTTATTTGGATGGCATTTACTGCCTTGAAGGGAAGCTGTTTGAGTTTAATCCTTTTACCATTTCCCAATATTAGGTAATTTTCCCTAGTGTGGATTACAGCCTTTAAATCCCTCTTAATGTATCGTTTCATAAAATTCCATCAAATGTCCTTAGAGATGGCATTAGGAAAAATTCTATTTCTTTACTAGTATCGAATAATTTCGCATACGTGTGGTTTTCAATTTTTATGTTTCCTACTACTGACCTGGCGTAGAATGGTATTTTATTTTTAATAATTGTTTTTTCTAAATGTGGTTGGATATAGTTCTTGCTAGATCCTGTGTCCACTAGAAATTTCAGCACTGCGCCCTATGTGTTGGGAAAGAATTCATTTATTTCCTATGTATTGGGAAAGAGCTCATTTTGGAGAGAAATTCGTTTACAACGCATTTCTCTACTTGACCCATTTTTGATAAATGCCAACTCGGCATGTTGCCATTGGGCAAGCATAGTATGTGTGATTGTGATATGGCACCGAATGGGATAGTTAAATGCCGCTTTGAAGTGAGTTTACTTGGTGCGGCTGAAATATGACGAGTAATCATATTTCAGGCGACTTATGAAGTTGATTGCTTGGGGATTTGCTTAGGTCGGCCGAATTATGACTGATCATATTTCGGGCGGAAATGTTCGGCGCGGGTTTACTTTATTGTAAGTGATTACTGTGAGTAATTTATTGCGGCATGGGCTTGCTCTATAGCAAGTAATCATTATGAGTAATTTATGGGTATTTGGGTCGGCTAGTTTATGATGCGCAATCATATTTCAGACGACGTGGGTGGCAGTAACTTGTATTACGTTAACTTGCACACTTTTATTCACGCAAACTTACATACATACATACAAATCGTGAATGCACGCTCATAGGTACAAGAGATGACGACAGTGAATTTCGCTTCCGACATCTCTCGCATTTCAATACAACTATTCAAATCCCACTTTTCGAATAATACTATTCGAATAAACGGAATTTTCACTCATTGAGCACATTGAGTTAAAATAACTATTATCTATATATTAATAGCTAACATGTTTTCCATACAATCAATTGCCAGGCAATATCTATATCTAAGCATGTATAAATTGCTATAAAATGTTTATGAATATGTTCATAAGGGTCAGGGTATTTAACAAATAATGCTTCATTTATTTGTAATAATCAATTCAAGTTTTCTGCATAAAGCCATAGTGCTTAAGTACAGTATTTGACTCTTACTTTGTACTTATAGCAGTAGCGCAGGCGGTAAGCGTCTCGGGTGGGATACGTTAGTTCCAAGGTTCGAGAAAAGGTTTCGGTCAACTGATTTTATATTTATATTAAACTGAATTTTTTTTTTATATATGAATACTTCTTATCTTTACTTTTTTTATTTTATTAAATTTTGAATTATATTCTAAGGTTTTTTCCTATTTCTGACCTCTTGAAAAAATCCAAGTTTTGCAAAAAACCGCCAGAAAATGATTCAAATTTACCAAAACTCAAATACGTACATAGTTTTATGATTTTTTTTTTAAGAAATGTACGGTTTCTGAATAATATAGGACTAAGGTAAGGACAAACTCGAACCCTAAACAGATGTAGATTAAATTTGACCCGTTATGATAAGAAACTTCTTTAAAAATCAATATGAAATGGATTTTAAAAAAGCCAGATCTGGCTAAATTAACACACTGTCTGTATACCAAAAAAAAAAATTTCGAAATGGTACGCCGAGCTCACATTGAGAAATACGCAGAACTTTAAAATCAACGTCTAATTAATTTTCAAAAGCCATATGTATACTCGTATATGTGTACACTCCTAACTGAGGAAATATTTTCAACAAGCCATATCGCTTAAGTAAAGTATTTGACAACAGCCGGTTCTATCGCACCGGAATGACCCGGGTTTTTTCACCCGGCCAAGGGCTGTTATTTCAGTGTAACCCTGTCCAATCTGGGGCAGGGCGAAGCACTGTTAACAACAACAACAACAGCGTCTTATTAGATATAGCAGCAGCGAGGACAAGTTCCGACAACAAATTTTTTTTCCGACAACTAATTTTTTGAAAAACTTTTACCAAAACAAAATGTACATATGTCGGAGTAACTGATATTACAGTTAGTTATATCAGTGTTCTACTGTATTCCCTTATGCTACTTTTAATGAACTTGTAATAGTGTGTGTGTCTTTGGAACGTAGTAGCTTTTGTATAAAAGGGGTTGTACTGTTTACTTTGTTTCTATGATTTATGTCACTTGAGTTATTCTGAATGAAACTGTAAGAATGTACTTCCTATAAAATCGTATTAGTCTTTGCATTTATGTCTGAACTGTTTCAATTTCGTTTTGTATCCCCATTATTGAGAGCGAGGTGAGAGTTAAGAGCTCTACCGAGTAAGGCCCTTGGATGATGTGTGTATGGGTGCGTATATGCGAATTCGATGCTGTTAAGTTTGGAAAATACGTTTTTGGAATATTGAATTAGTTTTGAGACTTACTACGCAAGATACATATTGGAGGAAGAAGGATTAAATGCAAGTCTGAGCAATGAGGACGGAGATCCTGAAAATCTTGATCATGCTTCTACATCAGAAGCGGGACGGGTCACGTCTCAAGAAAATTCGTGTGAAATGTGGCAAAAAATTTTAGAATTACAAAATCAAATTTTTTTGGAAATCACCAAAGCTTTTCAATCCTCGGCCAAGCAAGATGTTAAGACAATTTTATTTCCGAAATTTAATCCTGATTGTGCTGGAGCGAATGCTATTTCCTGGTGCGCTACTGTTGACGTCATTTTAGCTGAAAGTCCCTTGGAAGGAAGTGCACTCAGCAAATCGTTGGAGGGTAGTGCTTCGCATTGACTATCACAGATTTGTTATGCAGGCATTACATGGACACAGTTCAAAGATTTATTTGTACAACGTTTCGAGGGTATGGAGACTGCGGCAGCAACTCTTCTCAATATGTTTATTGGTCGTCCGAAGGAAGGAGAATACCTTTCAGTTTATGGAAGTCTTTTGGTCACCTCGCTAATGTCCACATGAAAATTGATGAACATGGAGGAGATTGCAGTATCGGTGGTTCTTACACATGCAGCTCAAATTGACAGCAGATTACAACGTTTAATATTCACGGCAAATATAAAGACTAGACATGAGTTGCAGCAAGAGTTGAAGGCGTTTGCATTTGTCAAGAAAAGGGAACAAGAAAATTTGGCATGGTCAGAAAATAAAAGAATGAAGTTGCAGTCATCAGTTAAGTGTCATTGTTGCGGAAAACAAGGGCATAAGAGGGTACATTGTAATTTGAAGAGAGACAAAGGTAAGCTTCCATCTAAACCAGTTAGCAGCACGGTACATCAAGGGATCGCTCGTCGCTTACCTGTTACAAATGTGGAGAGGTCGGTCATATTGCGTCAGTTTGTTCAAAGAGCAACCGTCTGTCATCCAGTGAGGTAAAAAAGAATACACACGAGAAGCGCGTTGATATTTGTACAGTAGCTGAGCCGAGATGTGTTCTTTGTCAATTGGGTGAGTTCATTCCATTTTGTTTTGACTCGGGTGCCGAATGTTCACTAGTGAAAGAAGGGGTGGCAGGAAAGTTGTGCGGTAGAAGATTTCATAATATTGTTATTTTAAAAGGTATAGGCGGTTCGTCTACAAGTTCCAATTTTGCCGACTGTTAAAATAAGTGAATATTCACTAGAAGTTTTGTTTCATGTAGTTATGGACAATTGTTTAAAGCACGATGTAATGATTGGTCGTGAAATTCTTTGCCAAGGGTTCGGTGTTGTAATAACCCGTGATAAATTTGATATTTTTAAAGAAAAACACGTTAATGTTTGTTCTGTTAATAATAAGGTAATACTTCCATTAGTACAGATCTCACTGGGAGTGGAAAGTCTCAGTTGATAGACATTTTGTAGGGATATTCTGATTGGTTTATTGATGGGATTCCGCGAAGTCGAATTACAACTGGTCAGTTAGAAATACGGTTGGTTGATCCAAACAAAACTGTGCAAAGGCGGCCTTACAGACTTAGTGTTGAGGAGAAAGTTGTTGTCAGAGATAGGATGAAGGATTTTACGGAATCTAATATCAATCGTCCCAGTAGTTCGCCATTTGCTAGTCCCATTTTGCTTGTTAAAAAAAATGGCTCTGATCGTTTATGCGTAGATTATCTCGAGTTAAATGCGAATACTGTATCTGATAAATATCCTTTACCTTTGATATCAGATCAGATCGCTAGATTACGTGGGGCAAAGTATTTTGCGTGTATGGATATGCCGAGTGGATTCCATCAAATTCCTATACATCCCACCTCAATTTAACGCACAGCTTTTTTTTAAAAAATTCTCCTTCTGTCTTTCAACGTGCTGTAATGAATGCCTTAGGTGAGTTAGCCCCTTCATATGTCATAGTTTATATGGATGACATCATGATTGTTGCCAAAACAAAAGAAGAAGCATTTGAGAGATTACAAAACGTGTTGAATGTCCTTACTAAGGCCGGATTTTCATTTAATATTTCAAAGTGCTCTTTTCTTAAAACGAGTGTTGAGTATCTCGGATACGAAATTGCAGCAGGGGAAGTTCGGCCTAAGCCACGGAAAATTCAAGCTTTGACTGCTCTTCCGCCCCCTCAGTCGGTCACTCAGTTGAGGCAATTTATTGGGTTAGCGTCTTATTTCCGTCAATTTGTACCGAAGTTTTCTCAATTAATGAAAAGTCTTTATTTTCTTACTTCTAAAATGAGTAAATTTTTATGGAGACCCGAACATGAAAAAATACGACAAAAAATAGTTTAAATATTAACTGATAAGCCGGTTTTAGTAATCTTGGATCCACAATATCCTATCGAGTTACATACCGATGCTAGTGCAGATGGTTATGTTGCAATTTTGTTGCATAAAATTAATAACAAACCCCATGTAGTGGAGTATTATAGTAAAAGAACGTCACCTGCAGAATCCAAATATCATTCATATGAATTAGAGACATTGGCTGTTTTTAACTCAGTAAAACATTTTCGTCATTATTTGCAAGGTCGTAAGTTTATAGTGTTTACGGATCGTAACTCTTTAACGGCTTCTCGCACAAAAATAGAGTTAACTCCCAGAGTACATCGATGGTGGGCTTACTTGCAGTCGTTTGATTTTGATGTAGAATATAGAGAGGGAAAACGTATGGCACATGCTGACTTCTTTTCTAGGAACCCAGTTCCAGCAGAGGCTAAACACTTTATTAAAGTCGTTGAAAAGCGTGTGAACTTAGCTGAGATTTCAGATAATTGGCTTCTCGTTGAGCAGCAGCGTGATGAAGAAATATCTGCTTTAGTTTCGAAGTTACGTAACAATGAGCTTACGGAAGATGTAGCAAAAACATATGAATTACGGGCGGGTACTCTTTACCGTAAGATACAAAGAAAAGGAAAAACAAAGTGTTTGTCAGTGATTCCGAGATCCTTCAGGTGGTCTGTAATCAATCATGTTCATGAATCGATTATGCATCTTGGTTGGACAAAGACTCTTGATAAGGTCTATGATTATTATTGGTTTGAAAATATGTCGAAATATGTTCGAAAATTTGTGGAGAATTGCATTACTTGTAGGCTTTCAAAATCAACTTCCGGTGAAGTCCAAGTTGAACTTCATCCCATTTCTAAAGTTAATATTCCATGGCACACCGTTCATGTTGATATAACGGGAAAATTGGGTGCCAAGAATGATCTTAAGGAATATGTTATAGTGCTGACCAGGGTAAATGTTTCTCTGGCCAGAAATTTCGAGATTTTTGCTCATCACAAAAAATAGATTTGCACTTAATTGCTACCGGGGCAAGTCGTGCTAATGGGCAGGTTGAACGTGTTATGAGCACACTGAAAAGCCTTTTAACCGCTGTGGAAACAAGTAATCGTTCTTGGCAAGATGCATTAAATGAGATTCAGTTAGCTTTAAATTGTATACTAATCGAGTGACTAAATTTTGTCCATTGGAATTACTTATTGGCAAAGAAGCAAGACCTTTAGGTTTAATACCCATTGATAATCAGGGATGCAATGTTAACACTTCAACTATACGAACACAGGCTATAGATAATATGCAACACAACGCTACATATGATAAAACTAGGTTTGATAAAAACAGGGCAAAAATTGTTAAATACAAAGTTGGGGACTATTAAAGAATGAGGAAAGACATCAAACAAAGTTAGATCAGAAATTCAGAGGCCCATTTATAGTGACAGAAGTCTTAGACGGGGATAGGTATGTGCTTAAATCATTGACAAGCAAGAGAACATACAAGTATGCGCATGAGCATTTGAGAAAAATGCCAGAAGGGCAGGTTCCTACAGAACTCGAAATGGTTGACAAAAATAGTATTAATGCTGAGGCTGGTACTGAGGGCAAATAAGTTTTTAAAAAAGCCATTAGTGAATTATGAGGCTGTGGTATAACTTTGACCATAATACAAGCACAAGTGCAAACAGCAATGTTTGATCATGGCGTGTGGCGTGTTTGGTACTGTGATGTGGATGAGATGATGCTTTCAGGCATGCATGGTATTGTTGAAATAACATTTTGTTAATGCAGAGTTGGAAGTGGGAACCGTTATTTGTTTTCCCAGTCTAAGATCTGTCATATAAATGAGTTTTTGAAAGAGAAAACAGTATTTTAGTAATAATGTGTGAAGTTAGAATTTGCTTGTTCCTTTAACTATTTAAAAAAAAAATCTGTAATTTACGAATGCTTCTATAATTGTAACTTGCAAATGTTTAATTTGTTTTAGACACACCCGAGGACGTGTGGTCGTCAGGAAGGCCGTGTCGGAGTAACTGATATTATAGTTAGTTATATCAGTGTTCTACTGTATTCCCTTTTGCTACTTTGAATGAACTTGTAATAGTGTGTGTGTCTTTGGAACCATGGTACAATAAGAAGGAAAAGTCAACTCTAAAGCATAAACATACTGGCGTAAAGATTGTCAAAAGCAGCTGTCTGGTGTTAACGAATGAAGGGAGGAGAAACCAGAAAAATTTTCATTTGTGAGAAACAGCTGAGCTTTAGAAAAACCACAAAATTGCAAATGAAAATCACGTTTGTTTAAATTTTGCTTTTTTAGATTATGCTGTTTGCATCTCCTTCTGACAATGTATACGCCAGTGTGTTCAAAAATATTCAATCAGCTGATGAAATGACACAACCTTATTATTGAACCATGTTTGAAACGTAGTAGCTTTTGTATAAAAGGGGTTATACTGTTTACTTTGTTTCTATGATTTATGTCACTTGAGTTATTCTGAATAAAACTGTAAGAATGTACTTCCTATAAAATCGTATTAGTCTTTGCATTTATGTCTGAATTGTTTCAATTTCGTTTTGTATCCCCATTATTGAGAGCGAGGTGAGAGTTGAGAGCTCTACCGAGTAAGGTCTGAGCAATGAGGACGGAGATCCTCAAAATCTTGATCATGCTTCTACACATACTTTTATGAATTTTTTTGAGAAATTTACTTTTTTGTGAACATCAAAGAACTTATATGCACACCTTTATGAAATAATAAGTTCAGGTCATACGAGTATATATCACAACAGATTATTGAAAGGCTATAACCAATTGCATTTGTTTCAATATTTTTAGAAAACATCATTTATATGGGGTTATATTTTCTTATTTTTGTACATAGCTTTTTTAAACTCAACGCTTTGAAACTTCCATCATCACTTCCGTCGAAACGGAAAATTAGATAAAAATCCCGAAATTTATCGGAGTTCGGTAGATAATTTCTATAAATTTCGTTATTTCTATTAGTTTTAAAGTAGAGACGAAATTGCTGATAAACCCCATATATAAAATACAAAATTTGAAAACACAGTTTGTACTTCCTTCAATTTTATATTTTTGAAGTGGTTAGAAATCGTGTTAATTTTCCTGAAGACAACCACTATTTTGTTCTTCATATATTTTAATTTGTCAAAGGGCAGACATATAACCCGAATCCTAACAGATGTAGACTGAATTTAACCATCTAAGATGAGAAACTTCCTTAAAAATCAACATGAAATGTCTTTATACGAGTATGTGTCTAAGGTGTGGTAAAGGAAAAAAGCCAGAAAACCATCATGTGTTGAAGTTGTAATTTTCCCCCACTAAATGGGTTGCAAAAAAGCCAGATCTGAAGGGAAAATTGCTAAATTAACAACACTGCATGATATCAAACAAAAAAATTACAAAATGGAAACCGGCGGAGCTTCAAAATAAACGCCAAATTCATTTTCAATAAACATATGTATGTGTGTATACTCTCCTTACGGTGAAATATTTTCATTCTCACACTCATTAAGCACATTGAGTTAAAGTATACACCCGCGTCGGCGCGTCTGTCAATTTGATTTTGAGAGAGAGTTGCCCTCACCTATACTGATCTATACCAAAATCTTAAAAAAAATACAAATTTGTTTTCTATATATATCGCACGTTTTATTGCAAACAAAAGTAGTTTAAAGTAAAAATTTTTAGAGAAAACTCAATAAAAGTATTATTTTTTTTATAAACTCTATTATAAAAATGAGGTCAAAAGGCATCCATAGTCGCTCCTGTTCATGTAATTCAAAATTTTAATTTTTTTCAATAATTCAAAATTTGAGATCGAAAAGAAAACAGAGCCAATTGCTGAATTGAATTTGTAATTTTCACCCGCTAAATGGATTACAAAAAAGCACTGTCTGTATACTAAACAAACAAAAAATTCCAAAATGGCAACCATGAACATATGCATACACATACCATTCCAAACGGTGGACATATTTTCACTCATTGAGCACATTGAGTTAAAGTAACTATTATATAATTAGTCTAACTATGTTGTTGGTATTAAATCCAATGTTTTTTATTACGCGTAAGCTTTTGAAATATTGAACGAAACTGAAAGCAGTGGTAACACTGATGGTGGACTTTCAAACAGTCCCATGTGGCATTTTCACAATCTCCTTTAACGATTGACCGATTTTGTTCGGTTAATAAATAACTGAACTATACATAATAAATTCCAGTAATAAATATTTTTCAACCATTTCGGCCTCTAGACAATGCTGGAGAAATATTTGAACAGAGGATTTAACAAGTTAAATTAATTTTAATTGGTCGAATTTCGACCACGGGATATATTATTTGTATATATTATTAGTCTAACTATGTTGTTTGTATATGCCCATCAAATCCAATGGTTTTTATTACTTTAGCTTTTTTAATATTGGACGAATTTAAGAGGATTGGTAGCAGTGATGATGGGCTTTCAAACATTCCTAGTAGCCGTTTTCACCATCTTCTATTAACGACTACCGGGATATAATTAAGTGATTATGTTCGGTTAGCCTTCAAATTACCAGCCGTTTAGAATGAACCGACTTTCACGAATGCGGCCCTAAATAACTCAACTATGCATGATAAATTTCAGCAAGAATAATTTCTAAACTATTTCGGGCTCTAGACAGTGCTGGAGAAAAATATGAACAGAGGATTTAACAAGTTAAACTAATTTAAATTGGTCAAATTTCGACCACGGGAGATACTAGCTTCAATTATACTGCACTTTCCGTTATGCTAAGCCGTACACATATGGGGTTTTCTTTTACAAATCGCACACCTAAAAAACATGACATTTTTAAATCGCCTAACATTTGTTTTTGTTTGTAATAGAATTCAACCTCCCGTGAAACGGGTTGTGCGTTGGGTTTGGGACCCCCACATAAAACAACGTTCCAATGAAATTCAACAACAAATCCTCGGATATGAGAACCCCTTTCTTAGATGACAACACCCGCAAACGAAATAAGGATTATGAGATAAGGGCATGTACAGGGTGGCTGATGAATTTTGCTACATTAAGAAACTCAAATAATTTTTTTTTCAGTGTATGGAATTCATTTTTCTTTTATTCATGTTAAAGCTCATTAAATTTTATTAAATATAGCTTAATTAGTTTTAAAAATAATGGAATTTAAATCCCCCCCCTGCTCGTCGATGCATGTGCGGCATCTTACCAAAAAGTTGTTCATTACTGCTTGGAGAGTTGAGACAGGAATAGCCGCAATTGTTTCTCGAATGGATTGCCTTAGTTCATTCAAATTTGTTGGTTTTGCTTTGAAGACTTCCTGTTTGCAATAACCCCACAAGAAAAAGTCAGGTGCAGTAAGGTCAGGCGACCTGGGTGGCCAACGGAATGTGGAGTTTCTGGATATCAGCTTATTGGGAAATTTTCGTCGCAATTCTGTCATAACAGGTTGGGCTATATGAGGAGTTGCACCATCTTGCTGAAACCACACAGAGTTGAAAGAAATTCTCATTCGGCGTAATTCTGGATAGAAAAACTCTCTCAACATGCTCAAGTAACGGTCTCCAGTAACCGTAACGGTGTGACCGTTTTCTTCGAAGAAGTAGGGCCCGACAATGCAGCGTGATGAAACTGCACACCACACTGTGACACGAAGTGGATGCAATTCCGTCTCATGGAGTATCTGTGGGTTGGAAGCACTCCATATTCGACAATTTTGTTTGTTTATGTTGCCATTTAAATCGAAATGGGCCTCGTCAGACAAGAAAAGACAGTTCAACATGTTTCCATCCTCTTCCACCATTTGAAGCATCTTCTGGCAAAATTCCAAGCGAATCGGCAAGTCTGCAGCGTTCAGTTTGTTGGCCATTTGAATTTTATATGGGAATAAGTCCAAATCTTTGTGCATAATTGACTGTAATGGCTGTCTGCTTACACCCATTTGAGCAGATAAGCTTCTTGTCGAAACACGTGGATTGTTTTGTATGGCAGCAGCTACAGCAGCGATTGTTTCCTCCGTTCGAACTGAAGGGTTTCGATGGTAAGGTCTTCTGTTGACTGTCCCATGCTCGGCAAAATTGTTTACAAGTCTTATTATGGTCCATCTGCTCGGAGGATTGCCGCCAAACGTGCGCCTATACTCTCTTTGAACCGAAACTACGGACTCCAGTGCGTGATAGCGGCGGACAATCCAAATTCTTGTTTCAGTGTCCCAGTTATCCATTTTTGTTAAATGTAAAAGTCAATCTGCAAAATAAAAAAAAAATTAACCAGATTCATTAAATAGAAAAAAAGTTATTTAATTTTTTCTTGGTAGCGGCTTTCATCAGCCACCCTGTACCTGGAATGTCCGGTCCCTTAATGGGGAAGGTGCCGCTGCCCGGCTGGTTGAGGTCCTGAGGAAAGCAAAAGCTGACATCACCGCCATACAAGAGATGCGATGGACGGGGCGAGGAAACACGATCAAAACACCTTGCAACATCTACTGGAGTGGGCATGAAGACAAGCGCAGATTCGGCGTGGGATTTGTGGTGGGAGAGAGACTCCGTCACCGAGTACTGTCGTTCACACCCGTGAACGAGCGTCTCGCTGCAATCCGCATAAAAGTACGATTTTTCACCATATCGTTTATCTGCGCTCATGCACCGACGGAAGAGAAGGACGAAGTGGAAAAGGATGCATTCTACGAGCGCCTGGAAGAAGCATACGAGCGCTGCCCCCGTCATGATATCAAAGTCGTGCATGGCGACTTTAACGCCAGGGTGGGTAAGGAGGGTGTATTTGGCCCCACTGTCGGGAAGTTCAGTCTCCACGATCAGACTTCGCCAAATGGATTCAGGCTGATCGACTTCGCCGGTGCCCGAAACATGGTCATATCCAGCACTAGGTTTATGCACAAGAAGATCCATCAGGCTACATGGCTGTCCCCCGATCGAAAAACACGCAACCAGATCGACCACGTTGTGATAGACGGACGGCATGCTTCCAGCATTTAGATGTTCGCACAATACGAGAACCTAACATCGACTCTGATCACTACCTAGTAGCAGCCAAGATTCGTACCCGCCTCTGTACGACAAAACAGGTGCAACAAAAAACGCAGGGAAAGCTGGACGTCGAAAAGCTGCAATCGCAACAGACCGCCAATTATTTCGCAGATCGCCTCTCACACCTGCTCTCCGAGAGCACAATTCAACCTAGTGGAATGCATGAGCAGTGGGATCATATCTCAGGAGCACTCCGTACCACAGCCGAAGAAGTAATTGGATTCAGGCGAACGCGAAAAAACAACTGGTATGATGATGAAGAGTGCCGCGCTGCAACGAAAAGAAAGGACGAAGCCTACAAGGCAACGCTGAGATCGAATGCAACGAGGAGTGTGTGTGAACACTACCGCGAGTTGAAGAGGGAAGCGAGGCGGCTTTTCCGGGCGAAAAAAAGAGAGGCAGAAAAGCGTGAAATAAAGGAGCTTGAGATGCTGGCCAACGGGAATAATGCCCGAAAATTCTATCAAAAAATTCGGCGAATGACAGAAGGTTTCAAACCCGGGGCAAACTCCTGTAAGAATGAGAACGGCGACCTGGTGACCGATGTTCAGAGAACACTCAGAATATGGAGGGATCACTTCTCTGCCCTTTTAAATGGAGAAACTGAGCAAGAAACCAGAGAAGATGCCGAACCCGAGCCCGCAATCGAAGATGATGGAATTGACGTTCCACAACCCGACTACAATGAGGTGCGAATAGCAATATCCCGATTGAAAAACAATAAAGCAGCTGGCGCTGATGGTTTGCCTGCTGAGCTATTCAAACACGGAGGCGAGGAGCTGGTAAGGCGCATGCATCAGCTTCTATGCAGAATTTGGTCGGATGAATGCATGCCTGAAGATTGGAATCTAAGTGTTCTCTGCCCAATCCAAAAGAAGGGCGATCCTGCAAACTGCGCCAACTATCGAGGAATCAGCCTTTTGAATATCGCATATAAGGTCCTATCAAGCGTATTGTGCGAAAGACTGAAACCTGATGTGAACAGACTGATTGGATCTTATCAGTGTGGCTTCAGACCTGGTAAATCTACCACCGTGAAAAAAGAATCGACACACATCATCTCTTTGTTGATTTTAAAGCCGCTTTCGATAGCACGAAAAGGAGCTGCCTATATGCCGCTATGTCTGAATTTGGTTTCCCCGCAAAACTTATAAGGCTATGCAAAATGACCTTGAGCAACACCGCCAGCTCGGTCAGAATTGGGAAGTACCTCTCCGAGCCGTTCGAAACTAAACGAGGTTTCAGACAGGGTGACCCCCTATCGTGCGATTTCTTTAATTTAATGCTGGAGAAAATAATACAAGCTGCAGAACTTAACCGCGCTGGAACAATATTTTATAAAAGCGTCCAACTGTTGGCATATGCTGACGATATTGATATCATTGGCCTTAACAACCGCGCCGTAACTTCTGCTTACTCCAAATTAGAAAAAGAAGCGGAGAAAATGGGATTGGTGGTGAACGAGGGCAAAACGAAGTACCTTCTGTCATCATGCAAAGAGTCAGCGCATTCGCGCCTTGGCAACCAAGCCACTGTTGGCAGCAATAATTTCGAAATAGTAAAGGACTTCGTTTACCTGGGAACCAGCATTAATACCAACAATAATGTTAGCCTAGAAATCCGACGAAGAATCACTCTTGCAAACAAATGCTACTTCGGACTGAGTAGGCAATTGAAAAGTAAAGTCCTCTCTCGACGAACGAAAATAACACTCTACAAGTCACTCATCGCACCCGTCCTGCTATATGGTGCAGAAGCGTGGACACTAACAACATCTGATGAGGCGGCTCTGGGAGTATTCGAGAGAAAGGTTCTTCGAAAGATTTGTGGACCTCTACGCGTTGGCGACGGCGAGTACCGAAGAAGATTTAATGATGAGCTGTATGAACTTTACGCAGACGCCGACATAGTTCAGCGAATTAAAACACAGCGGCTTCGCTGGCTAGGCCACGTAGTGCGAATGAGCGAAGATGCTCCAGCCCAGAAGGTATTCTTATCGGCACCCGCCGGTGGAAGCAGAGGAAGAGGGAGACCACCACTCCGATGGAAGGACCAAGTGGAGACCGATTTGCGATCCCGCGGTGTTTCCAATTGGCGCCAGTTGGCGCAACGAAGAAACGACTGGCGAGCTATGTTGGACGGTCAAAATCGCCCAGGCGGTTAGATGACCATTTAAAGAAAGAAGAAGAACATTTGTTTTACGATGCCTATGTATGTATAAAATAGAGCTCTCGATTCTGTTCGCACATTTTCGAGCAGCCCGGTTATATGAGCAACGAGTAGTCGCACACAGCTTAAACCCGACCATATCGAGATTTTTTGAGTAATTCGAGCAATTTTTAGATTTATTATTTTGACTTTTTTGATTAATTTATCAGCATTTTGCTTTCGGGTTTCAAAATTTTTTTATACACAGTGTCAACATTATTGAAAAGCAAAATATATGCATTCGATGGACAATAACATGGTGCTACTTAATTTAAGACGGCCGTAACAAACGCCGTTTTTCAAAGATTTGGTATTGTACATAAAGGGATATTTCTGAAATAAATATTTGAAAGTATCAATACCAATAAAAAAAAGTATGCCTGTTTCGAAAACTCATATCTGCATGCAGTTCACATTCACGTAAAAGTACCCTCGGAGGGATTGCCGACCACTGTTTGTTTGTTTAAGTAGCCATAAACACACTCCCCAAAGGTTTTGAGGAGTGTTGTCGGAATGAAAGTTCCTTGCCAAATATCAATCCGGTGCACTCAGGAACTAGCGCATTTACGAACTAGCCGGACTGTCGGTTGAACTATTTGATATGACCGCATCAAACTGTTGTATTGCCGCCAGAGTAGTTAAATTGATTGTTGCATACAGTGCATTGCGACAAGGTCCCTTCTTTTAACGCATAATGATACACCCTTTTTTTGGCGAAACATTGAGCTGTAGTATTTTATTTATGTTTCTTTTATATGTAGAACAATTTTTCATTTTCTGACAAATAAATTTTACAAACATTTGAGCAGTTGAGCAACGAACGAGTTTCGAACGGGTATCGAGTTACTCGAACTGTATAAAATAATCTTACCCCATAACCTTCGGGGAGTATTTTTGTCATTACAACAACAACAACAACAACATCATAATTATTGTACTCCAACAACATTTTCGGGTATTTATTTTTGCGAGTTTTGAAATAACTACTAGTGCATTTTGTATAGGCAAGCAAAACATTCTTAAAATGCCAAGAAAATTTAAATCTGAAATTGCGAAATTAGCAAAACGAAATGATCAGTGTTTTAATCATTTCGGTCTGTCCCGTAATAATAAACTCAGAGCCTCAGAAAAGTGAAAAAAAAACACATTTGGAGCTTCTTAAGTTGTTGAAGTCCCCTTCAACAAAAAATCTGCAGTACTTGTCGTATTCGAGTTTCTGAGCAAGGGAAGGTATTGATATATATATTTACGTTTTATATTACTCTATGCATATAAGAATTTGTGTGTACATAAATCTTGATGAAATTGATAACTTAAAATTTTGTTTCTGCTTTGGGCACGGGCTTAGCTTTAGTAGGAGCTTCATCCGTTCAGAAAAGAAAAATTCTTCAGAAACGGTATTCAGCGAAAAAAATTAAAAAGGTTCCGAAACATTAGCCGCCAAAAATTTTTTATATTGCCGGTGATAATAATGAAAATAACGATGAGAAAAATCATGAGACTACCATGTTGCAAACTCTAAAAGAAAATGCGACCACAGATCGATAAAAAAAAAATTTTTTACTTTATTCAAAGACCGGTCATGTCGAAAAAGTTGCCACAGAAAGAGCCACCCGAGTTTAGATGGAGAAGTTATTGATTTAATAACTAATTTTTATGAATTTTGTTTCAGTTTGAATTAATAACGCCCACGTTCAAATGCAGAAGAGGTTAATCAACTTAAGAGAACTTTATAACTCATTCAAATAAACACACCCATAAACTAAATGTAGTTTTTCTAAATTTGCATCCCTACGACCAAAACAGGGCGTGCTTGCGGTTTATGTTTGTATTATTCACGAGAATGTCAAATTAACATTAAAAATCTTACGGCTTACACTCTCAACCCATTCAATAATTATCAGGACTGTTTGAAATTTATAATTTGCACTGAACACAATTAAAAATGTTATTTTAGAAAGTGCTCCAAGTGCCCGAGCGCGGATAATTTAGTAAAAGAACTTCAGAAAATATTTAAGCAAAACTTCATAGACGAAATTGCGTACAAACAGTGGACTCATATTGACCGACCTACATTGCAAGTTATACTCTCTCCAGAGGACGAATATTTAGAAAAAATTAAGATTGGGTTGGACAAATTACTTCTTAATTAATTTTTGGTGAAAAGGCAAAATGACCTTATGAAGATTAAAAAGCAGGAATTAACCGAAAATGAGTGTATTGCAGTCTGCGATGTTTTCAAAAACTAAGCGTTCATTGTTCAAGATGCTACTCAAGGTTTTCATTGAAACAATAATCTAGCTACAGTGCACCCATTCGCAATTTATTATAGACATAATGACGGAACTATACAAGTAAAAAGTCAAAACTTTAGGTACTGATATTTTCCAAAAAATTTGGTTGAGTGTAATAATTTATTTATCCGTACGGTTTGTAAAAAAAGGCCCATATACATGTAAGTTAACACAACACTTCACTAATTCTAAAATGTTCAATAACCCCGTAAGTTGCGACATGTTCCGGTCAATTTATTAGTAAACGCTGATTATGCGTCTGAAGAATATTGACAGAAACAACCGTCAGCACTAACCGTCGTAAACAACAGTCAGCAATCAACAATTGACCTATTTAATAAGAAATTGGTTGTCAGCAAATTTATAACAAGAAGCTAGGTGTAAAGTAAGATTAAGAAGTAATTGTAAATTAATCTTAAGTTTTACTCGAACGAATAAAGTATCGACAGCGGACATAGTCCGTTCGCTCTTTTTTAAAAATTAATTTAATGAGGTAAAACTTTAACTGGCGCCCGAGCAGGGACCGGTTAAAGTTCGTGTATCCGTAAAGTCTTTTGGCAAAATAATTAGCCAACGCGTCGTTAGTGTAAAAAAGCCTGCAGAAAATCAGGCTAATAAAACATAACCAACGCGTCGCGAGTTTAAAAAAAAGCCTGTAGAAAAACAGCCGAATGAACTCAAAGCGAAGGGCTAACAAATAATCACCTGCTAAATCGCAGCTGAAGAACGTGAACACAAACTTGCCGGTCAAAGGTGTTAGGATCCTGTGGGAATAAAACACCCACCTCTGAAAATCAGTGTGACACGGTGGTACCGCAGTAGCCGCAGCAGCAAAAAGGAATAATACCCCATCACCAAGAGGTGATTTACAACAGTAAGAATAGGTTAAGATTTAAAATAGAAAATAAGAAAATTTGTTTTGAAGAAATTTGAGAAATAAAAAAAAAAAGGCGAAAAGTGAAATTTTAAATTTTTGTGAAAAACCACGTAAACAATTTTCAAGAAAATATTCCAGGAAAATTTTTTTTTTTTCTTTCTTTTCTCCTTTTCTGTAGGAAAACAAGAAGTAAAGTTAATAGTTTCAAGAAAATAAAATATTCAAATTTTTCCGAATAACTAACACAATAAAATCCGGCTCGTACAGCCAATAAAATAATATATAATTTGAAGCTGCGATTCACCACCTACGGGGGGACCCTCCAGCTTATAATAAAAAAATTCTCTGCGATTCACCACAACCAAGGGACCCTCCAGAAGAATTATAAAATAAATAAAAATAAATAAATAAAAAAAAAAAATTATTAGTTAATAAAATAAAACAACCACATAATGTCCAACCCCAACAACTTAATCCGCCCACCCACGCTTAACGCACCTGCCCCACCAAATCCTGCTATTCCATTCAATATGGACCAACTAACTAATATAGTGACAGGACTAGTAACTGACATAATGAGACGGGAAGGACGAACCATGGTCCAAGCGGCCCTCAACCCAAACGCTAATTTCGCGAATATAACGGACGTGACAATAGACGCAAACCATTCCAATAACATAACTGAGTAAGACAAAATTCCGGACGTAATTAGGTGCCTACGTGAATTCTCAGGCAACCCAGGAGAGTACAACTCGTGGAAGAAAAGCGTAGATCGAATTCTTCAGATCTACGAACCCATGAAAGGTACACCCAAATATTATGGCATTCTAAATGTCATTAGAAATAAAGTCGTGGGCAACGCCGACATCGCCCTAGAATCTTACAATACCCCCTTGGACTGGAAGGCTATTTCAAGATGCCTTACCCTCCACTATGCTGATAAACGAGATATAGGTACCCTTGAGTACCAAATGACCTCATTAGTGCAAGGCAACCTGACCACTCAGGAATTTTATCAGCGCGTGTACTCCCATCTCTCACTTATTTTAAATAAACTTGGATGCATGGAAGTCGGCATAGAATCGATGCATCTACTGACACGCACATATAGGGACAAAGCCCTTGATACCTTTATAAGAGGATTAAAAGGAAACTTACCAAGACTCCTTGGCATGAGAGAGCCGGCAGATCTCCCTCAAGCCCTTCACTTGTGTAATGTACCATGAGAACGGCGGCCTAACGGGAGTGTTAGCCCGTCCGGGCAAACTATTATTAACGGCTCAACCATCTATACCAACGCCGGCCATTCGTTCACATGATTCTCCGAGTACGTATAGAGTTTAAGGAGCGGATACTCTGGTCGCTGGTACCAGCTAGCCTTCAGCGAATGAGGGGGGGAACTTGCTCCTACGCAGACTTTTTCTCGGCTTCAGAAAAAAAATTTCAACCAGAGGTTTAAAAATGTATTTTGGGGCAAACGAAGGTTGCAAAAAAAAACAAAACTATCCCTAATTTTAATAGACCTGCAAACAAAACTTACCAACTTAAACTTATTGGTCGTCATACCATTCACCGGGTTAAAGATCTTCCAGCCGTGTTGTGGAAGGCTAAAGATGTTGTTGCCGTTCCGTCATAACCCACCCAACCTGCTAAAAGAAAAGGGACTTTGGCTCTTTTAGCCCAAAGCGATACTCACCACTGCCTCAACTAGCAACTATAAAAAATAATTTACGCAAACATTTTTCTATGCAGACTCATATCATCTTAAATTTATTACAAAATTCAAATTATTTCCTATCCCTGCAGTAAGGTAAGCGGCATGAACCATTTAATATATGTAGATGTGTGTATAATTCAAGTTTACTTTACAGCGACAATCTATGTATGTATATTAGCATTAACATTACAAATATTTCCATTAATCTCAAACACCGTTTTCTCAAATTTGGTTAATCGAACATTTGGCTGTAAAAATTCGGTAGTAAAATCTAACATTACTCTTAAATAAAGCTAACCTTTTTCTCACAAGACTCTCAAAATTAAGACTTAGTTTTTATGTAATTTAACATTTTTCTATTTACAGTGCATTTTCTCATAAGTTCGATTTCGAACTTCTCTCAAAGTTAACTATTATATTTCATGTACTTTAACATTTTTCTATTAACAGTGCATTTTCTCATAAGCTCGCTTTGGAACTTCTCTCAAAAATAACAATCGCTCTTCATGTAAATTAACATTTGGGTTTTTTTCCAACATTACTTTTCCTATAGGCAACGATCTCTTTAAGCATAACATTTCTCTGTGACTGTATACTACCATTTACTCAATAACTTTAAACTTAACATTATCCTAACATAAGCTTAGATCTCATAATTGAATCCATGTTACCCACGCATACTAATGCGAATAAAAAAAAAGTGAGCAAGTGAGCGAGTTAGCGAGACCAAAATACTGCAACTATTCTCTACATTAGAATTATGGTTCTCAAAATTTTACGTTTCTCTCGCTTCTCAACACAAGTCAAATTTCAATAGTGTTAGTGGGTGAGAATGAGCAAATACAAAAGTAAACACAAGAGTAGCGAAGATAACTCAAATCATGTTTCGAAATGTCTTTTAATTAAACATTCGATTGATCGAATTTTTCGAAATTGCTCATGTTGTGGTAACGTTCAAAGCTTGCCACAAAACCACTGGCTATGTTGCCACATGCCCCAAAATTGTTCCCTTAGGCAAAAAAATTAAATACATATGACTATTACGGGATTTTACTTTAATTGGTTTTCAACAATCAACAAAATTAACAAACGGTAAATAATTAGCATTGGTGTTCGCTTGAAGAGCGGTTTTCCCCCAGAGTTGGTGAAAATGAACAAAGTGAAATAACTTTTGACATATGTATAAAATTGACTTACCATGTTATCCTCCTTCCTCTGGCCAGTTGATGGGGATGACGGCAGCTAGCTAAAATAAACGCTAGGAAAAATCACCACACTTTTATCATTTAACCCCAATTCATATCGAACAAAAAAAAATTCTCTTGTCATGGTTTTTTTTTGTTTTTTTTTTTTCTTTTCTTTTTGAAGTTTATTAAAAATTTTTGTTTTGTATCATTTTCAGCAAGAAAAAAAATCTAATTTATAAGTATGTCTTTATTTAATCATCCTAGAATTTTTCCCCTTCTTTTCACCTAAACTTACGTAATAAAAAAAATATTTTTTTTTTGTAATTTAATTTCTAACTGCTCCCTGCACGATTCCTGCTCCCTGCTGCTGTTTCCTTTCGCTGATTACGTTGACCTTTGATTCTTAATTTCACCGGTTGTCGGTCATGATGATTTAAGCGTACGGTATCGCAAATACCTCGCACAAAAAAAAGGTAAACCCTTTCGTTAAGGATTAGTTTCCAAAACGACGAACTCTTTCTGCATTTTTTTGTCTTTAATTTTAATTTTCCTTTTTGGGTTTTCTTTTTTCTTTCTCAATTTTTTTTTTTTTTTTTTTTTTTTTTAAAGCTTAAAAAACATTATTTTTTTTTCTTCACTCAACTTTTGTTTACTTAAATTTTTTTTCCAAAACCACTTTTGTTCAATGCTTAATTGGGTTTTTTTTTTCTTCTTGGTTCAAAACAACGTCTTCATTTCACAACGTTTTTTTTTTTTGTTTTTTTCCTCATTTAAAAAGTCAAAATTTTCCTTTTTTTTTTTGACGCACCAGACAGACTTTTAGAAAACTTATATTTAATTTTTAAAACTTTTTCGTTTTCGCTCAGTTATTACTTTAGTTTAAATTAGAAAAATAATTTCAATATAAAAATTTTTATTTTTTTTTTTTTCACTTCGCGGTGCTCGTCTGGCTGGTTTTGATCTCCGACATAAACTGAACTGGCCTCCCTCAAATTCCTTTATCCTAAGCCAAGTTTCTACCGCGATCCCGCTAGTTTCAAAAAAAAATTATTTGCGAACTATTTCCCATTGCAAAAAAAATTGTTTTCGAACTATTTCCTATGCTATTGTTATTATAATTTTATTTCCTATCCTAACATAATCAAACATATCCTATCCAATGCTTATTGCCGTTTCCCTAACAAAACCATCCCTCTCACTTCTTCGGGACAATTTTGCCCCGTTCTTGGCCACAGAGCCAGTCCCGCTGTTGTCTTTCTGTTACCATCCGTTCCCACTATTCGCTCGAAGCCAGTGTCTTCGAAATCATGTAACATATCCGAAATAGCTCATCCGCTGTTAACGTACGCTCTCTACATAATAAGATCAATGTTAATAATTTTTAGAACCCTACCACAATCAAAGCCCACTTCCGATGGCGACCGGATATGAATAACACTTTGGCTGGCGCATACATCTCCAACCTCACAAAACAGGTTGTTTGATCTTGCTTATCAGGATAAGCATCGGCAAACGACCTGAACACAGAGATTTATGAGCGAGAATTAAACATGGCATACGGGATATGAATACCCATATCTACCATAAATCTTTCGCGTGGTAGGTTCCTATGACTTTGCCACTTAGGTCCTCCAACTCATAGTAGCACGATCCTTTTATGGCCTTAACTCTTGCTTTTACTCCCGTAGGTGCCAGCTTCGCATTAAAATTGTTAGCTAGGTTGCTCTGCACGAAATTCCGTCGAGTAACGATTTGGCCAATTTGGAAGTTTCTACTGCGACTTCGTAGGTTATATGAGTTTGCATTTCGGATGTGTGCTTTTTCTAAATTTTGCTTTATTGTATCCCGTAGGAGCTGAAAATTGTCGGTACGATCTATTTTTGCGGCGCTGTCATTTAAAAGACGTAAATTCCGGAGTAGTCTATAGTCTGACCCGTGGGTAATCATATGTTGCCTATTCCTCCATGCGCTGCAGCTGGAGGGTCATGAGCCGCTGATATTAATTGATGGCGTAAGTCGGGTGGCACATATAACTTCCACGCATCGTCATCGGTATCAGAGTTGCCAGTCGCAAAGTCTGTGCGATGGTAGATGTATCCGTCGATGACCTGAAAGTCGGGCAAGTTCGAATTCTGAAACCGAAGTTTTAGATCTTCGTATTCAGGCGAGTTGAAAGCATCGGAGCTTAAATCAATTTCGGGTAGAACGCTCAGTTCTAGTTCATTCACTTCCGTTTCTGGCGTGTCTTCATATATTCGCGACAAAGCATCTGCGATCACGTTTTCGCTTCCTTTCTTATGCTCAATCGTGAAATTAAAGCCCTGCAGTTTGATTGCCCACCGTGCAAGCCTTCCGCTCAACTCCGTTTGTTGCATGAGCCAACGCAAACTCGCGTGGTCGGTCACCACTTTAAACTCCATCCCTTCGATATACATACGAAATTTCTTTATTGCTAATACCACAGCTAGACACTCCAGCTCGGTCACTGAATAATTTCGCTGCGCCTTATTCAGCTTCTTTGACATATAAGCTATAGGCCGCTCTTGACCATTATCGTCTTCTTGCAACAGACACGCACCAACCCCTACTTGACTTGCATCGCATTGTAGTATGAACGGTTTGTGGTAATTTGGGTGTATTAATACTGGGGCAGAAGTAAGTTTCATTTTGAGATCGTCAAATGCTTTTTGTGCGTTTGGATTCCACTCTAAATGTTTTTTCTTGGATAGTAGCTCAGTTAGATGGAATGTAGTAGTAGAGTAGTCGTCAATGAAGCGTCGATACCATCCGGTCATTCCGAGAAATTTGCGAAGTTGTCGTACCGTCTTTGGAACAGGGTATGTCTCAATCGCAGCAATCTTTTCTTGATCCACCTGGAGGGTTCCGTTTCCCACTATGAAACCTAAGTAGTTGACTTGGCTTAGGAAAAATTTGCTCTTTTTAATGTTGATTGTCAAGCCAGCCTTTCGCAATAATGCGGAGACTTCGGACAAGTGAACCAAGTGTTCATTAAATGTTGATGATACTACTAATAGGTCATCCAAATATACAAAAACATGCGTTTTTAAATTGTGTGGTATCACTTTGTCCATCAGTCTGCACATAGTTTGTGGCGCGTTGCACAATCCAAAAGGCATTCTTTTGAATTGATACAGTGGCCTGTTAGGGATGGTAAAGGCAGTCTTTTCTCGTGATTGCTTTTCAAGACCGATTTGCCAGAATGCATCTTTCAAGTCGATCTTGGAAATGCAATGAACAGGAGGAAGCCAACTTAGCAATCCCTCAATAATTGGGATGGGATATGCATCCTTTAACGTCACCTCATTTAATTTCCGCGAATCTATACAGAAACGGACCTTTCCTGGTTTCACAATTAAAACTGCTGGCGATGACCACGCTGAGCTAGGAGCTTCTTCTATAACTCCTAGTTCCAACATTCTATCAATCTCATCGCATAACAACTTTTCGACCGCCGGGGAAATGGGATAATGCCTTTGTTTGATTGGCTTTGCGTCTCCTGTATCGATAACATGCTCAACTACCTCTGTCAGACCTAGTCCATCTCTCTCAAAATTTGGAAACGAATCTATTATTCCTTCTAATTGCCTCTGTTGGTGAATACTGAACGACACAACTTCTTCAGAATCGTTCTCAATCGCAGTTACATGTAGACATTGAGAATCGAGCTTCACCCGGATGCCAAACTCCTTCCAGAAATCCATACCGCATATGGCTGACTGAGCAATCGAGGGTACTATCAAAAATTCTATTGTTTTCCGTTGTCCGTTGAAGCTAACTGGTATAAAAACTATTCCTCTTATTTGTTGTCGTTGGCCATCCGCTGTTTTAACATATCCATTATACTCTAACGCAGACGGCTTCTTGGCCAATACCTCTTTCGCCAGCTGGCCTCCTATCACGCTTTTGTTGGCACCGCTGTCTAATAAAGCTAGTACTTGCTCCTCGTTAATACCTATCTGTATAAATGGCCTGTTATCGGCAGGTTTGTACGCAATCGACGAAATCACAATTTTACGCAAACTCTTTTTCTGGTTCCAAAAGTGTTTCATTCGCCGCGTTGAACGAGAAACACCCTTCGGAAGTGTGGAGAAGATTTCGGCGCGGCGCTGTTTGTATTCCGCTAATCGAACATGATACGGTTTTAGTGGGCTTAATTTGGGCAAAACTGTAGGATTTGTGACAGGCGTGATGGGATTAGTTAAAAGTATACGATTTTCTACATCCGAGGCTGGTGGTTCGGATATCCTTGACGACGGACATCCTGACCCCCGTTTTCCTCCCTCCTATTACAATATTGACAACTTGGCTTGTAGGTGTCTAATCTTCCACAGCCGTAACAAAATACTCGACGCACTGGGTTTGTGCAGTCTTGGTACCTATGGCCCCTATCGTCACAATTCCAACACTTGAGGTTTTCCGTTGACATTTCGGCAATTGATGCGTTATCCGTAAGGTCCTGGTCATAAGTTCCTTCCGCTACTTCGGCTATATTTCGTCGGCCTGGGAAACTTCGAGTTGGATGGCTGGTTACCACACTGGCCATGAAATTTTCATGCCGGTGGCATTCTCGTCGGAGAATCGATAAATTGGCAATGTCTAGATGTAATAGCTCATACCTAAGATCAGGCTTTAAATTCCTAACCATGGTTTCAATAAGCTCCTGATCTGCCATTGGAAAACGTAGGCGATCATTCATAGCAAGGATCTCGTCCAAAAACTGATCAAATGGTTCGTTGGGTCGCTGCTTTCGACGACGTATATTTTCTTTCCTATCGTAGTCGCTCAACTGATCTTTATATTTCTGCCTCAAACCTTCACATAACTCCCCCCAATCTAGTCGTTCGGTTTGGCGGTGATGTCGCCAAAACCATGCTTCAGCATTTTCGCTAAACAGCATGTGTACATATCGGCATAACACGTTGAAGTCACCGTTCAAGGACTGACGTGTTAGCGCGTTAACACGATAAATAAAGTCTTCAACAGACATACCATTTGGTTTGCCTGTGAAGCGTATGTGCCAATTAGAAATAATGTTTGAAATTTTGTTAGCCTGTAACTCGCTAGTCCGGGGTAGGGATCCTCGGTCACGGTACGGCCGGTTGGGATTCTCCTCTGGATCATTCACTGGCATTTCCTGTGGCCATCTAGGGATATCTTGGTACGAAGGGCGCTCTGCATTCCTTCCTACATTTAAATGATCTAGTAGTGTGCTTAATTCGCTGCCGATTTGAGCTGTCATTTGCTCGCGGAAGCCATTCAGGGAATCCTGGATCAGGTTTCGCACTATAGAGTCGTCTATGGCGATACCTGGAGGTTGGGCACTAGCGGTAGGTCTGGCAATTGGTCTCGGCGACCTGGTGGGAGGTGGTCTGTTATTATTTGCCCCAGTGGTTCGGGGTATTTGCGTACTCGAACGCGTGATGGGCCTATTCCTAAAAACGGCACCCCCTCTCGCGCGAAATACATTATTCGATGGTGACGCAGTCACCTCCGGTATAATAGGCACGTTTGACACCTCTGCCACTGCGACCGGTTCCCTGCAGGTCGGACATGAAGCATTGGTATCTATCCACCTACTGATACACTGTCTGTGAAAGTTGTGCTTGCAAGGAGTCTCAACTCGATCCTGCCTCACAACATCGCTACAAATAGTGCAGATTATTTCCTCATCTGCGCTTGTTAGATTTAAATTTTCCAAACTATGTCTAACCGCCATTGAAAAAAATTTTGGATTTAAGATTGGTCGAACACAAAACCAGTACAGACGCTGCCAGCTGTGCAACGTTTATATATCTTTATTTTCTATCAATAGCAAAATAATTATAACCGGAAGTAACCACCGTTATATAAAATTGTTCTCAACCAAAAAAAATTGTTTAAAACAAAAAAATTTAAATAAATTTTTGGGTATTTTTTTTTGTTTTTTTAATAAAAGTTCAATATGTTTGTTCAACATAGTTGCTGTAATGAGGACCTACATATGGCAAGTATACTTATATCACTGCCGGTTGACTCCAACCTGGAAACGGTATGACAACTGAAAACAAAATAAACTAACTCTTCCGCAAATTCAAGTTCAGATTCGTGGCGAGTATTTAGTCAACGACTTAATAATCTCTAACCACATAAACCCGTATTGCATAAAATAAATGATGAGGTGAACACGCGAGTAATCCGCCGAGGTAACCCAGTAGAAAAAATCTCAAGCGAGTTTTCACCCAATAAAAAAAATTATAAAAAGTTAACTACAAAATATCTGACTATCACTTTTGTCGGGTATGGCTTCGACATAAGCCAAACGTCATAGAAATCACCGAATAAAGCAATGAAAAATGTACTAATTCTCTACTAAAGTTTCACCGGTTCATATCCGAAATAGTCCAGATGATGACCTTCCATGCAAAGGTTTTAGCAGATATGCATCCATAAACTAAATAAATAAAAGAAATTTATGAAAACTTTAACCTTCGTCGGCCCCACGTTGGGCGCCATTTATGTAATGTACCATGAGAACGGCGGCCTAACGGGAGTGTTAGCCCGTCCGGGCAAACTATTATTAACGGCTCAACCATCTATACCAACGCCGGCCATTCGTTCACATGATTCTCCGAGTACGTATAGAGTTTAAGGAGCGGATACTCTGGTCGCTGGTACCAGCTAGCCTTCAGCGAATGAGGGGGGTAACTTGCTCCTACGCAGACTTTTTCTCGGCTTTACAAAAAAAATTTCAACCAGAGGTTTAAAAATGTATTTTGGGGCAAACGAAGGTTGCAAAAAAAAACAAAACTATCCCTAATTTTAATAGACCTGCAAACAAAACTTACCAACTTAAACTTATTGGTCGTAATACCATTCACCGGGTTAAAGATCTTCCAGCCGTGTTGTGGAAGGCTAAAGATGTTGTTGCCGTTCCGTCATAACCCACCCAACCTGCTAAAAGAAAAGGGACTTTGGCTCTTTTAGCCCAAAGCGATACTCACCACTGCCTCAACTAGCAACTATAAAAAATAATTTACGCAAACATTTTTCTATGCAGACTCATATCATCTTAAATTTATTACAAAATTCAAATTATTTCCTATCCCTGCAGTAAGGTAAGCGGCATGAACCATTTAATATATGTAGATGTGTGTATAATTCAAGTTTACTTTACAGCGACAATCTATGTATGTATATTAGCATTAACATTACAAATATTTCCATTAATCTCAAACACCATTTTCTCAAATTTGGTTAATCGAACATTTGGCTGTAAAAATTCGGTAGTAAAATCTAACATTACTCTTAAATAAAGCTAACCTTTTTCTCACAAGTTCGCTTTCGAACTTCTCTCAAAATTAAGACTTAGATTTTATGTAATTTAACATTTTTCTATTTACAGTGCATTTTCTCATAAGTTCGCTTTCGAACTTCTCTCAAAGTTAACCATTATATTTCATGTACTTTAACATTTTTCTATTAACAGTGCATTTTCTCATAAGCTCGCTTTCGAACTTCTCTCAAAAATAACAATCGCTCTTCATGTAAATTAACATTTGGGTTTTTTTTCAACATTACTTTTCCTATAGGCAACGATCTCTTTAAGCATAACATTTCTCTGTGACTGTATACTACCATTTACTCAATAACTTTAAACTTAACATTATGCTAACATAAGCTTAGATCTCATAATTGAATCCATGTTACCCACGCATACTAATGCGAATAAAAAAAAAGTGAGCAAGTGAGCGAGTTAGCGAGACCAAAAGACTGCAACTATTCTCTACATTAGAATTATGGTTCTCAAAATTTTACGTTTCTCTCGCTTCTCAACACAAGTCAAATTTCAATAGTGTTAGTGGGTGAGAATGAGCAAATAAAAAGTAAACACAAGAGTAGCGAAGATTACTCAAATGATATTTCGAAGGAAGCGTGTCATTATTCTGTATTACAAAATTCTGTGTGACAAAATTCTGTAAATTGCAAAAAAAATCTGCTTGAACAAAATTCTGCTTTTTTAAAATTCTGCTTTTTAAAATTCTGCTTTTTTAAAATTCTGCTTTCTAAAATTCTGCTTTCAATGTTCTGTATTACAAAATTCTGTATTAAAATATAATGTTAACAATGTTAAAGAGGTAATGTAATTATTTTGAAAAAGTGCGCACATGTACATATGTATATATTTTATTTGTTTTGTCGCAAGTTTTCATGTGGTTGTTGTAAATTATTAGGCTGTACTTAAAAACGCGCAAAAGAGTCGGATCGGTGGCATGTTGCCACCGATCAGGGCAACCACCTGGACTTGGCATGGCGTAGCCCAGGGTTATTTAAATAAGCGCGGCCGAAGGCCGCCTATGCAGAAAGGTCTTTTGTACAGAATAACTGTAGTTCGCGTAGCTGCGCACTTTTTCAAAATAATTACATTACCTCTTTAACATTGTTAACATTATATTTTAATACAGAATTTTGTAATACAGAACATTGAAAGCAGAATTTTAGAAAGCAGAATTTTAAAAAAGCAGAATTTTAAAACAGCAGAATTTTAAAAAGCAGAATTTTGTTTTTAGAATTTTGTACATACAGAATTTCGACACCAACCCTGTTTCGAAATGTCTTTTAATTAAACATTCGATTGATCGAATTTTTCGAAATTGCTCATGTTGTGGTAACGTTCAAAGCTTGCCACAAAACCACTGGCTATGTTGCCACATGTCCCAAAATTGTTCCCTTAGGCAAAAAAATTAAATACATATGACTATTACGGGATTTTACTTTAATTGGTTTTCAACAATCAACAAAATTAACAAACGGTAAATAATTAGCATTGGTGTTCGCTTGAAGAGCGGTTTTCCCCCAGAGTTGGTGAAAATGAACAAAGTGAAATAACTTTTGACATATGTATAAAATTGACTTACCATGTTATCCTCCTTCCTCTGGCCAGTTGATGGGGATGACGGCAGCTAGCTAAAATAAACGCTAGGAAAAATCACCACACTTTTATCATTTAACCCCAATTCATATCGAACAAAAAAAAATTCTCTTGTCATGGTTTTTTTTTGCTTTTTTTTTTTCTTTTCTTTTTGAAGTTTATTAAAAATTTTTGTTTTGTATCATTTTCAGCAAGAAAAAAAAATCTAATTTATAAGTATGTCTTTATTTAATCATCCTAGAATGTTTCCCCTTCTTTTCACCTAAACTTACGTAATAAAAACAATATTTTTTTTTTGTAATTTAATTTCTAACTACTCCCTGCACGACTCCTGCTCCCTGCTGCTGTTTCCTTTCGCTGATTACATTGACCTTTGATTCTTAATTTCACCGGTTGTCGGTCATGATGATTTCAGCGTACGGTATCGCAAATACCTCGCACAAAAAAAAAGGTAAACCCTTTCGTTAAGGATTAGTTTCCAAAACGACGAACTCTTTCTGCATTTTTTTGTCTTTAATTTTAATTTTCCTTTTGGGTTTTCTTTTTTCTTTCTCAATTTTTTTTTTTTTTTAAAGCTTAAAAAAAATTATTTTTTTTTCTTCACTCAACTTTTGTTTACTTAAATTTTTTTTCCAAAACCACTTTTGTTCAATGCTTAATTGGGTTTTTTTTCTTCTTGGTTCAAAACAACGTCTTCATTTCACAACGTTTTTTTTTTTTGTTTTTTTCCTCATTTAAAAAGTCAAAATTTTCCTTTTTTTGTTTTTTGACGCACCAGACAGACTTTTAGAAAACTTATATTTAATTTTTAAAACTTTTTCGTTTTCGCTCAGTTATTACTTTAGTTTAAATTAGAAAAATAATTTCAATATAAAATTTTTTTTTTTTTTTTTCACTTCGCGGTGCTCGTCTGGCTGGTTTTGATCTCCGACATAAACTGAACTGGCCTCCCTCAAATTCCTCTATCCTAAGCCAAGTTTCTACCGCGATCCCGCTTATTTGCGAACTATTTTCCATTGCAAAAAAAATTGTTTTCGAACTATTTCCTATGCTATTGTTATTATAATTTTATTTCCTATCCTAACATAATCAAACATATCCTATCCAATGCTTATTGCCGTTTCCCTAACAAAACCATCCCTCTCACTTCTTCGGGACAATTTTGCCCCGTTCTGGCCACAGAGCCAGTCCCGCTGTTGTCTTTCTGTTACCATCCGTTCCCACTATTCGCTCGAAGCCAGTGTCTTCGAAATCATGTAACATATCCGAAATAGCTCATCCGCTGTTAACGTACGCTCTCTACATAATAAGATCAATGTTAATAATTTTTAGAACCCTACCACAATCAAAGCCCACTTCCGATGGCGACCGGATATGAATAACACTTTGGCTGGCGCATACATCTCCAACCTCACACTTGTGCCTAAAATTGGAAAACCAAAACTTCCGTTCTAATTACGCCCTAAATACCAGCAGTCAAAATAGGAAACCTCACGATTTCCGACCACCGCTCCCACCAAAAAAATTAACCAATGCATTTTATCCCCAATTGGCATACATGCCCAAGCCTCCAATTAACTTATCGAACCAGTATCGCCCTCAAGTTCCATTGAACAATTACCATAATCCCCAACATTACAGACCATTGAATCAACCTCCAAATAGACCACAACAACCACGTCCAGAGCCAATGGACGTCGACAAATCCCTCCAATAAATAATAATATGAAAAGACCCTCAAATTTCTCCCAACAAGTTCCTCTTAAACAACAAAGGAACTACCACATAGAAGCAAGTGGACACCAGGATACCACACAAGACCAGTGGTACCAACGATACGAACCAGACCAACACTACCAACCGGACTGGACACCCACTTCAGAAGAGTATGAAGCTGCATTGATGGCAGAACAGCCAGAACAGACAGCACAGACATACGCTGAAATAAATTCACAACCTGAAGAGCATGATCATATTGACATCCATTTTTTAGAATGAGTAGTTCTTCGCTGCCTTACGTAGAATGTAAAGCGAAGAACGGAAAAATTCTCAGAATGCTAATCGATACAGGGTCAAGCAAAAACTATATCTAACCCTGCCATGTCCTTAAAAAAATACCCAATGACGAACCATTCTTTGCAAATTCCATAGCCGGACAAATTCAAATCACCCACCATACGACCATCAATCTGTTTGGAAGCAATGACACTACTTTAAAATTCTTTTAACTACCTACGCTTAAATCCTTCGACGGAATAATAGGAAACGACAGTCTTAAAGAACTCCGTGCCACAATAAACATACATGACGGTACCCTTACTCTAGGCAATAACAAAAAAATTTAAAGTAGACAGAAACCGTCTCCAACAGTTAATAAAATAGAAAACAGTTAATAAAATAAAATACGCCGCTGAGACCCATAATTAATTTTAAGTCCACGCCGGGTTATAAACTGTCGAAACATCTAAAACCGATTTTAAAGGACACTCTGAAACTAGGGCACAAATACACAATAAGCAATGCGATAGAACTACTACAAAGACTTGAGACCGTTAAACTCCTCGTATCCTTTGACATAAAGGACTTATACCCGTCAATACCACTAACAGATACAATGGATATAGTCAACAAAACACTACTGGACAAAACTGAAGATAAGGTAAAAACTGCGCAAATTACCAACGCGCTAAGAACAACGCTGCGGCAAAACTATTTCCGGTTCAACAACAAAATATATAGACAGACAAACGGACTAGGAATGGGTAACCCAACATCGGCCATTCTCATGGAAACATTCATGCAAAACTTGGAAGGAAAATATATACAGGAGTTAAAAACCAAGTTAGGGGTGGCATTCTACGCTAGATACGTGGATGACATCATCTGCATCCTAAATGACGATAACGAAGAGCAAATACTAGAGTTCCTCAACAGGCAACATAGCAACATAGAGTTCACAATGGAAGTAGAAAAAGATGGAATAATGAACTACCTGGACCTAACTATAGGGATTGACAAAATAACAAATAGGTTCAACTACGGCATTTATAGAAAACCGACTGCCACGGACACCATTATACACTCTACATCAAACCGTCCGCAACAGCACAAAAATGCAGCATTGAGGCACTTAGTGGATAGGCTTCAGAGAACGCCGCTCACACAGGAAGCATACTGGAGAGAGCTTAATACAATATATAACATAGCGGCAAATAATGGATACAAGAAAGCACTTGTGGATAAACTCAGAAGTAGCCATGGAACACAAAAAAGAGTAAACGTAGAGGAAAACACTGGAAAAGCGACGTACAAATTAGCAAAGTTCTTTAAAAGATATAACATTAACACAGCATTCAGAACATCCAACAACGTCGGACAAAAACTAAGAACCGACACTAATTCTGATGACCCATTCAACAGACACGGAGTGTATAGGCTTACTTGTGAATGTCAATACAGCTACATAGGACAAGCAGGAAGGAAAATAAGCACAAGATTCCGAGAGCATATCAGGGACTACAACAAAAAAACACGAAAACCCATCATAATACCAGAATCTAATTTCGCGAACCACATGTTTGAAAACAACTGCACCCCAGCTAACATAAAAACAACGGCTCGAATACTTCACGTACAAGGAAAAGGCCGGCGGCTCAATGTACTTGAGAACATGGAGATATACAAGTTAAAAACATTTGACGGCAGGATCATAAACGAACAAACCAACACTATCTCTGACGAAATATTTGAACCCTTAAAACTAGTTTACAAAAAACAGCACAAGCCAGCAGGTACAGCAACCAAACACGTAACAATGAACAAGCAAAAACGAAATATGAACCAAACTGCAAAAATCACCGATTTCTACCTAAATCAACCTACCGCTTAGCTAACAAGCGGTATGTCTACATACCTACAAAAACAACCCTTGGGACAGATAACAATTCGGACGTATCAATACCGCGCGCACACACACGCATATTAACGTTACCTACCACGAAAACATAGACTGACATTACCTGCCACAGCACCCACGGACTATAAAAACAACGCAGCGGATAGACACAGACCAGAACGAAGCTAGGCATTGAAAATGGCAGAACGCCGAAACCGGTTTGTCACAAAACCAAACTTGACAAGGGATGACGGAAAATCGTTCCAACAAAAATCAGCAAATATGAAGGTTCAACTGGACAAATGCGAATTTTTCCGAAAAGAAGTCGAATTCCTAGGTTTCATTATATCACCTTCAGGCATAAAAACCAATCCCGCTAAAGTAAAAACAATTCAGGAATTTCCTTGTCCCAAAACGTTAAAAGACTTGAGATCCTTTCTTGGCCTATCAGGGTATTATCGACGCTTCATCAGAGATTACGCCAAACTAGCGAAACCTCTGACCTCGCTTTTAAGAGGGGAAGATGGACGCTTGTCCAAAAACGCCTCAAACAAAAAGCTGGTTGTGCTTGATAAAAGTGCCCTAGAAGCTTTCAACAAAATTAAATCTTCACTAATATCAAAGGAAGTCATCCTATCATACCCAGACTTCAAACAGGAGTTCCACCTCACTACCGATGCATCAAACTACGCCCTAGGCGCCGTCCTTGAGCAAGCAGGCAAACCAATAACCTTTATATCCCGATCACTAAATAAAACCGAAGAGAGTTATGCCGCAAACGAAAAAGAAATGCTGGCAATCATCTGGGCTCTCACGACACTGAGAAACTACTTGTACGGATCAGCGAAAGTTGTGATTTTCACAGATCACCAGCCTCTCACTTTTGCATTGAGCAACAAAAACCACAATGGAAAAATGAAGAGATGGAAATGTATCCTTGAAGAATACAACTATGAAATGAAGTACAAGCCAGGGAAAACGAACGTCGTAGCAGACGCACTCTCTAGACCTCCACTGACTGACATTAACGTCCTGTCTACCACTGACCACAGCGACGAAAGTTCCGCACACGAAGAAATCATAATTAGAGAGCACAATAGAGCTCACAGAAATAGTCAAGAAAACAAAACGCAAATTTTACAAAAATATTATTTCCCAAGTATGCATTCAAAAATTGAGAAAATAGTTAAACAATGTTCCACATGCCGCGAACACAAATACGATCGGCATCCTCCAAAACCACTGATACAAGAAACCCCCATTCCTCAGTCCCCAGGAGAAATCGTACATATCGACATTTATTCAACAGAAAGGAAGCTAATCCTCACTGCCATTGACAAATTTTCAAAATACGCACAGGTTAAAATGATACAAAGCAAAGCAATAGAACATATTAAAGACCCAATAAGAGAGTTAATGATAGCCTTTGGAATACCAAAACTGGTAGTAATAGACAATGAAAAATCCCTTAATTCTGCCACAATTTCATCCCTACTCAAAGACCGTATATACTATAACGTATATACTACCCCACCTTATAGCAGCACGACGTATATACTACCCCACCTTATAGCAGCACGAGCAATGGTCAAGTAGAAAGATTCCATAGCACACTCTCAGAAATCATGAGATGTCTCAAAGCAACCTACGTAGGAATAACATTTGAGGAACTGTTATTCAAATCAGTACAAGAATATAACTCATCAATCCACTCCACTACTAAAAATAAACCCATATCCCTATTTTTCGGAAATAGAGTGTTTACTAACCCTGAGCAGCTAGAAAAGCAAAGACTAGACAATATTTCCCAACTTAAGAAGAAACAGGATTTAGACCGTTCCTACCATAACAAGAATAGATCGGAAGTTAAGGATTACTCCAAAGGTGAAATAATTTACGTTAAAATAAATAAAAGACTCGGTTCAAAATTAACCCCGAAATACAAGAAAGAAATAGTATTAGAAAATAATAGGACAACAATAAAAACTGTATCAGGACGAACCGTTCACAAAGGACTGATAAAAAATTGAACAATTTCTTTTTAGGCAAAATGGACTATATCGGACTTCTAATCATCTCCACCATAATTACAACCTCACTATCGGACGTGAAAATTTTAGACTACAGTAAAGCACAATTAGTTACAATAGACAACGGACAAGCAAAAATACAAGACGGTACCTTCAGACTTATTCACATCATTGACTTAGAAAAATACGAACAATTCTTGACCGAGACTTATGACGAAATAACAAACCAAACCCCCAAAGACAACCTCCTATATCCCATCCTTAAACATGAAACCATCCAAACCTTCGATATCCTAAATACCCTAAAACCTGTTAGTTATAATAAAAATAAGAGATCAATCGATATCTTGGGAACGGCATGGAAATATATTGCCGGATCTCCAGATCATGAAGATTTGAAAATAACAGATAACAATTTGAATAATTTGAACGAAAATAACGATAATCAAATATTAATAAATAATTTATTCGAAAAACGTTTAAATAATGTTACTAACATAGTTAATAAGATGTTAAACACAATACGGAAAAATGATAATGTTTTGATTGAAATTCTAGTAAATTTACAAAATAAAATAAGACTAATAAAGGAAGAATTAATAAATATAAGATACGCCATACAATGGGCAAAAAATAATGTAATAAACTCTGTAATACTAAGCAAGGAAGAAATCGATTTATCAATAAATAAATTAAAAAAGGAAAAAATCCCATTTGAAAATGCCGAAGAAGCATTAAATTTATCAGAAGTAAATGTATTAAGCAAAAACATGAAAATTGTATACATGGTAAAAATACCTGTAACATTAGAAGAAACATTTAAAAGAATTATTATACGACCGGTAAAAAGACCGAACAATATTGTTATTAAAACTGAATATAAGCAAATATTAAAAGGAGTAAATACAATTTATGGAATAAAAAATAAATGCGAAACCTATAGTCATGTAACAATTTGCAAAGAAACGAATTTGGTAGATTTAGATAAAGATTTATGCATAGCTAGGATTATTAATAGCCTAAATTCAACATGCTCGACAACCAATGGCCACCAAGTCCCTACGTTAGAAGAAATAAGATCAGGAATAATATTGCTTAACCAATTCAATGGAAAATTAGAAATCAACACGGCACCGCAAGAAATAAACGGAACGCATGTAGAAATGTACCACAATTCAACAATTAAAGTCAACAGTCAAATATTCAACAACATGGAAGTTAAGCCAATTGAAACCATCCCCGCAATACTGCAGCCAAGCCCAGAGAAGGAGTATGTAGAACTACTTTCCTTAGAGGCTTTGAAAGATCTACACATCAGAAACATACACCGAATAAACGCACTCAAAAAGGCGACATTCTCTATAGGAAGCCTAATAACGGCAACATCATTAATAACCCTAATACTTTTCCTTTTCCTAAGGAAACGATCCGTGAAGATCCAATACGTTGAAAAAGAAATAGTAAAACCCAGCACAAACCAAGAAATTACACCAACAAATAAAACAAATCACGTTCCGACGTACGTAAGTTTCAAAGACTTGCCATTTTATTGATGATCGAGGACGATCATACTTAAGAGGGGAGGAGTTAACACAACACTTCACTAATTCTAAAATGTTCAATAACCCCGTAAGTTGCGACATGTTCCGGTCAATTTATTAGTAAACGCTGATTATGCGTCTGAAGAATATTGACACAAACAACCGTCAGCACTAACCGGCGTAAACAACAGTCAGCAATCAACAATTGACCTATTTAATAAGAAATTGGTTGTCAGCAAATTTATAACAAGAAGCTAGGTGTAAAGTAAGATTAAGAAGTAATTGTAAATTAATCTTAAGTTTTACTCGAACGAATAAAGTATCGACAGCGGACATAGTCCGTTCGCTCTTTTTTAAAAATTAATTTAATGAGGTAAAACTTTAACTTGTATGTATGGATGTGCATAACGATTGCTCTGACTTTAACTTTTCCAAAGCCAACCAAAAGAAATTAAACAAAGAACTATCTAAATTAACTTGGCCTGAATTTAGTGGTGATCAGCCAATGCAAGCTTGATTTACTAAAAAGCTTAAGGGCAGTTTTCTCAATGTCTGATTAACCTTTTAAAAGACTTTATCAGAGGTTGGCCAAAAACCATTTACACAATGTCTGATTATCGACGATTCGCTGATTATCTTCTGATAATAGTTATGGAAGGATGGACCGCTGATTATGTGCTTATCAAAACAAAAAGTGACAGTTGAAAGTAAAAATCTGATTTTCTGATGAATTGTTCTGCTAACAAATGCTGCTAGTAATTGAGTTTAAAAATGTAATAATCTATCTATCTCTATGGCGCGATATACAACAGGTATATCATCATAAACCTCCTAAGAGATTTTTGCGCCAAGCTTCTCTTCCAATTTGTGGTGTGCCGATTTGTATTTTCCCTACAAATTGGTGGGACCTACAGTTTTTTGCCGACTCCGAACGGCATCTACAAAGGAGACGAATTTTTGCTGAGAAGCCTGTCATGGCAGAAAATACACTCGGAGAGTTTGCCAACCACTGCCGAGGGGCGACCCCGTTTTGAAAAACTTTTTTCAAATCACTTTTGATGTTACCTGTACCAGGGCTCGAACCATGGACCTTCGGTGTGGTAGGCCGGCAACACTACCTTCACACCACGGCGACCGCCGTATTATATTATAAATGCGTAAGTTTATTTTATCCAATGAATTTATGCAATTTGGTGCCCTAAAACCTTAAAATGTGCATACAATATGGGTATTGAACGAAAGGGGAAGTCCACAGTATTATTTTGGACTTTGCAGTATTTCGATAAATTAATCGATAACTGAGTGATTAGAATGTGGTTGCCCAAAAAACCATGAATTTGCATACAATATTGGTATCCAACGAATGGGGAAGGCCACAGTATTCCTTTGAACCCTGCAATATTTCGATAAATTTATCGATAACTGAGTTATCGGGCAGAATTTGGTTGCTCCAAAACCCCTGAATTTGCATACAATATGGGTATCAAACGAAAGGCGAAGGTCACAGGATTCCTTTGGACTCCGCAATATTTCGATCAATTAATCGATAGCTGATTTATAGGTCAGAATGTGGTTAGCCTAAAACCCCTAAATTTGCATACAATATGGGTATCAAACGAATGGGGAAGGCCACAGTATTCTTTTGGACTCTGCAATATTTCGATAACTTTATCGATAACTGAGTTATCGGGCAGAATGTGGTTGCTCCAAAACCCGTGAATTTGCATACAATATGGGTATCAAACGAAGGGGAAAGGATACAGTATTCTTTTGGACTTTGCAATATTTCGATAAATTAATCGATAACTGAGTTATCGATCAGAATGTGGTTGCCGAAAAACCCATGAATTTGCATACAATATGGGTATCAAACGAAAGGGGAAGGTCACAGGATTCTTTTGAACTTTGCAATATTTCGATCAATTCGTCGATAACTGAGTTATCGGCAGAATGTGTTTGCTCCAAAACGCCTGAATTTGCATACAATATGGGTATCAAACGAATAGGGGAAGGCCACAGGTTTTGTTTGGACGTTGCAATATTTCGATAAATTAATCGATAACTGAGCTATCGGTCAAAATGTAAAAGCCCTGAAACTTCTAAATTTGCATTAAATATGGATATGAAACGAAACGGAAAGGCCAAAGATTCATGTGGACTTCTCGATATTTCAATAAACTAACCGATACTGCTATGTTTCGTTATATAAGTTAATCGATAACTGAGTTATCGGTCAAAACGTGACTAAAAAATTCATCGCCATATCTACAAAAATACTTTTAAAAACTAATTGCTATGATTTTAATAAGTTTAGTTGCTATACATCAAGGCAAATTCATATAAGGTGAGAGCAAGGCGAATTTAGCATGTTCAGAAATGTCAGATCAAACGAAAATAACGTTCATGTAATGAATTCGCCTTGCTATACATATAATACCAATTTTATTTTGCGTTTTCGGTACTTTTTCTGTCACTTAGGGAAAACAGATTCAAGACGACAACGACGGTGCGGCATCTGTCAAATTATTTTTACACATGTTCTTATGTAGAGGAATTTTTCATGAATGCCGCTGTCGCCAGATTAGATCTATTTCTAATTTGACAGCGACGGTCGCGGCGTCCTTTTTTCTTTTTGTGAATTAAATCGAAAATATATGCAAATTGCTTTAAATATGTGTTGAAATTGATTAGTTTTATGTTTTTTTTTACACATGCAATAGTTTTTTCAAAATTTTTTTGCTGTTGTTTGAGCTAATGCAGAACTGTCGTTGCCGCTTTCATTATTATCATGTCGTCGGTGCTTGGCGGCAATTATCGTCAAGCTTCGGTTTTTCGCCGTTGTCGTTCGCAGTCGTCGTTTTGAATGTCGGCCGGGCTATTGTCGTCGTTAATAAATATGAGTAAATCGTCACCTGTCAAACATAAAATCAAATATTTTGAATGAATTTTTTGTAACGTTTGAGCAAAATAGTTGTGCATTTTAAAAATATTGATATCGTTTCTGCAGAAAATATCCTTTTAGTAAGTTTAGCAATTCTTCATATTTTGATTGCTTCGCTGTTTCGTAAAAATTAAACTTTTATGAGTGTTTATATAATAATACAATTTATGAAGCTCTTACGGTTTGTTCTGTATGTATCTCTTCTTCAATTTGATCTGAAAAATAATTAATAGCTTTGGCTTTTGTTTAGAATCGTGTATTAGAAGTTGGTGCTATGTGTGAATTTAATTGTTTACAAGTGCTGCTAAGAAATTTTAAATATTTGGTGTGTAACCTGATTATTTAAGGTTTTTTGTATATCATTATTTTAAGGAACATGTGAACTTTAAAACTTATCTGTTTGATAAATAAAAATGTTTTCAAAAGAAGCTTAGTTATTTTGCTTATTTCTTTGCTGCGAGCGGAGCCGCGGGTAAATGCTAGTATCCACATAAAGAAATATCATAATGGAAATTTGTATACCAAAATAGTTCGCTTAAAATTGTAAACAAAAGCATCTGTCACTTTTTATGAGTTCACAATGCAACTTTTGTGAATTTTTTCCCAACAACGTTCACAATGACCAACTTAATCAGACCCTTGTAACGAAATTGTCATTCTGAGTGAACCCATGATTAGGTTATCATATGATAAAGTTTAAAGTTTGAAGGGCCGGTTTCACCAACGTGACTAAGACTAAAACTTAGTCGTGACTTAAGTTAGCACAGATTCGAGACTAACTTGATTTTGGGTTTCACCAACTGAGTGACTTAAATAATTTTGAGCACAACAACCCGATCAGCTGTTTTATGCATAGTAGTATTTTTTCATACCAGACAACTCTGCGCATCCCAATATCCCAGTGCGAAATGGGCATGTATGACTATACACGAACGAATGTATTGATCGTACACCCATTTCTCTTTAGTTCGAAGGTACTAAAATAAGCGCTTAATTGAAAAAGATAGTTTCGTAATGGTTGCATGCTTGAAAACAAGCGTTTACATGCATCTACGCTTACCCCGTTAAAGTCAAGCATGATCAAGTTTCCGACTGGGACGTTGCACAAAACCAATTAGCAGGATTACTGACATTAAGGTTTCGAACCACAGCAACACTGCTTAGTGGAGAATAAGCCAGCTGGTAAGTTGACTAAGTTGTGACTTAGCTAAGTTAGGTGGTGAAACTGAAAAAGTGAAAATCGCGACTTAACTTTGTTAAGTCGAGTTGGTGAAACCGGGCCTAAGACTCTGAAAAATAGAAAAACGCGATCTTTTAAATTATATATAAAATCGGCATTAAACAAACATTATTATCTGTATTCCATTCTGCGTCAGAAGTACATCGATTTAAATAAAAAGTGATATAAAACGTATATCTTTAAAACAAAAAAGACATTATTCTCAATTCAAAGTAATTTAACGGTTTCGTAAATTCTAAACCTAAAGTAGTGGGATTTCCCCCAGCTATGAAATATCAAGACATTATCAGCCCGATTCTAAATATCCGCTCAGATTTCTTTCATTGCGGAAATTTTTGTTCGCCAGTAAAATTTCCGCCAATTCTCTTTCGCTAGTGAACAGAAAAATTGGCGAAGAGGGAATTCGAATTTTCGAATTCAGCTGTATTGATATTTTGTGTCTTGTTTCGGCACTACTTTTTGTAATCAGTGCATGAAAAATAATAGTTTTTGATAAAAAGTTGTTAAATTAAATAAATTAATAATTGTAACATATGTATAATTTTAGTATCATAAATACTCTTACTTTTAGTACTATGTAGCATAAGAATAATTGTACACAGCAACCCTTGTAATAAAAGCACTAAGCTGCGTTCCACAACAGCTGTAAGTGGTATTCCACAAAAGCTTTTATTTATTGGGAAGCTGTTAGTAAAAGCTTCTAACAAAAAGCAATAAAAGAAGAGCCCTCGAGTGAACGGCTTCACTTTGCGATTTTCGTTCACTCGAGAGGTAAGTAAGCGCTTATTAACACGTTTGCAATATTCAGTTGAACAGTGCCAAACTGGTCGCTAATGTTGTAAATAATAATATAGTTCACACTAATATGAATAATAACAATTTAGCAATATTATGTTGAACAGTGATAAACTGGTCGCTAATATTGTTAACAATAACATTAATAATAACAGTTTAGTAACATTATGTTGGACAGTGACAAACTGGCCGCTAATACGCTAACATTGTTAATTATAATATACATACATACACACACTAGTTGAACAGCGGTGAGTTGGTCGCTAGTCTAATAACATACGTATAAACTAATTATATAATTTGTTTAAGGTTTCTATTCTAGTTTCAACTTTCAACCTCTATTTCTACTTTTACTTCGTATTCACGAATCCCTGCTCTTGCACAATTTTCCAAATAAATTCAAAGGTAACCAAACGCTACTCGTTTTATTTTCTTTTGGAAAATCACCCCCATTATAATTGGCGCCCAACATCGTGGCAAACCTCTCGGGAAACTTAAACATTTTACGCCGAAGCGAAAGAATTGCAAATAAAAATATGGCTCAGTTTACTTTTGAACAATTCCAACAGCTTATGCAAGCTGTCGGCCATTACAATATACGAAGTGGTTCGCTAAGCAATTGTACTGCTCGTTATGCAGGTGAACGCGATTCCACAAAAGTTGAGGAATTCATTGCTGCTGTAACTACATTTAAAGCTGTAGAGAATATAATTGACGCTGACGTTATCACCGGTATGCCCATGATTTTTGAGGGTGATGCTGCTGAATGGTGGCGTGGTATACAGGTGAAGCCCAACACCTTTGACGATGTTGTGCGTATGTTACGTGAAGCTTTTTGTCCCCCTAAGCCTGACTGGCGAATATATGCTGAAATTGTAGAGGTGAAGCAAGCAAAGAATGAACCAACTGACTCCTTTATTCGTAAAAAACGTGCTCTCTTTTCCCAACTGACTACTGTTCCGATTGAAAGCAGTCAAATTGATCTTTTGTTTGGCATGGTTCATTTGCAAATTAGGGATAGGGTGAGTCGTAGACGCATCAATACATTTGATGATTTACTAGCCGAAGCTAGGGAAGCAGAAATGACCCTGCTGGAACACAAAATAGTGTCCGTGAACACTGAGAAACCTGTTTCTAATTCAAGTGGTCCGGCACGCTGTAACTTTTGCCGCAAGAAGGGACATAACGCAGAAGCGTGCTTCAAAAAGAAGAATGACGAGGCTAAAGCAGCGCAAACACAGGCGATTGCAAACGCAATAGTAAAAAAGCCGACATATGCTTGTTATGGGTGCAATGCAGCAGGTGTTACACGCGCAAATTGCCCAAAATGTTCAGATAAACCGTCCACTAGTCGCGGTTCGGTAGCTTTTAATTCTATTACCGTTCCAATCGGAAGAAATATCCCCATTGCTAACGTACAACTTTTTGGCATGCCTGGCCAAGTATATTTTGATAGTGGCGCTCGAACTAGTGTAGCTAGCGCAAGTCTTGAACGCATGATGGATTTCAAAGGTTGTACATATCGTAAAGTTGAATGCGAAATCACTCTTGCTGATGGAAGCACGAAACTTCAAAGATGCCTCACAACTAAGTGCGATATAGTTATAGGTGGCCGAAGCTTGAATATTCAATTCATGATTTTGCCTGATTCAGTTGGTAACAAAACATTAATCGGTACAGATTTCTTGGAACAAGCAGAAATAGTTTTAAATATGGCTCAAAGATACTGGTTCTTTGAAAGCAATGCGACGCAACATTTTGATTTTGTAAGCTCACTACCACTTGAAATAAACGTAATAGAGCGCATTAAAGTATGTTCGCTGATAACAAAGCGTAAGCCCGAGGAGGCAGCAGCTAAAGAAAGTGACCTACCAAAGGTTTACATGTCAGAATTTGAGTATTATGGTCCTGATATGCCAAATGATTACTCACCGCATACTATACAAAGTATCTTTAGAGATGCTATTCCGCCGAATATGATTACACCTGAAAGGCCTAAGCCCAAATTATTCACTGGTGTCGTTTATAAGGAAAACCCAACTGAAAGCGTAGACTTATTTTCTATTGATTTTCAAATTTTAAAGGAAAACGATGGCTTCGAACTGGAAGTGTCAGAGAAGAATACACTCGACAACATGCTCAAATCACATGCCAAAGTCTTTTCAGTGGCGTGCGAACCAACGCCGTACGCACAACATTTTATTGATACTGGCGAACACGAGCCAATAGCATCTCCGGCGTATCGATTATCGTTTCCTAAAGTAAAGGAACTAAAATGCGAAATTTTTAAAATGCTCGAAAACGAAGTTATTGAGGAATGCGAGTCAGCGTGGTCATCACCTGTCGTTATGGTACCTAAAAAAGATGGAGGTACTCGTGTATGCGTGGATTATCGCAAACTAAATGCGATAACAAAGCCAGACCGATACCCATTACCTCGTATGGATGACTTATTGCCCGCTGCAAAATGCACAAAATTTATGACCACTCTAGATCTTTAAAGTGGGTATTTCCAGATCGCGGTTGCTGAAAAAGACCGAGACAAAACGTGCTTGATAACGCCTTTTGGTACATTCCGGTTTATGAGAACGCCATTTGGACTCCGCAACGCACCGTCCACATTTCAAAGGTTGATTGATCGATTCAAAGCAACTTTACCAAATGTACGTATATTAGCATATCTTGATGATATAATAATTTGTTCATCATCATTTCCTGAACATTTAAACGATTTACTGAGTGTATTCCTGAAGTTGGAAAAATTCAAACTGCGCGTTAATTCTGCCAAATGTCGTTTTTGCTGTGCCAATGTTAAATATCTTGGCCACGTATTAACAACCGCAGGCATACAAGTTGATCCCGAAAAACTCTGGCAATTACAAATCGTAAAGAACCAAGAAATATCAAGGAATTGATATCCTTCGTACAAACTTGCTCCTGGTATCGGCGTTTCATTGACCGTTTCGCTGAAATTGCTAAACCACTTACGGAACTAATGAAAAAGAATGCTAAATGGCAGTGGGGTATTTCACAAAAAGAAGCGTTTAATACACTTAAAAAACGACTTGTTTGCCCTCCAATTTTGAAGCAAGCCGAAGATAACGTCCCGTTCATTATTAAGGCGGATGCAAGCGCTTATGCTTTGGGAGCTGTTCTTATCCAGGGGGAGAAAGAATGCGAACACCCTATTGAATATGCGAGCCGACTGTTGACAACAGCAGAGAAAAACTATTCGACTACTGAACGCGAGGCTCTCGCTATTGTATGGGCATGTGCCAAATTTAGAGGCTGCATTGAAGGAGCTGAAGTATTTTTGGTGTCCGACCACCAACCCCTAAAATGGTTACTGACCATAAAATCACCCACTGGTCGCCTAGCAAGGTGGGCATTGCAAATACAGCAGTACGATTTTAAAATTGATTATACGCCAGGTAGAACTAATTCTGTTGCTGACATGTTGTCACGGCCACCTTGTGACGAGGAAGAAGTTTCAGCAAGCTGTATTTATTCTTTTCAAGCAGATATACCGCATAAAAAAGCTAACGAGCTGCGCGAAGAGCAACTCAAAGATAGTTATATCAAAAATATTTTTTATTCATTAGAACAAGCTGACGAAAACGCCAACCTATGGTATACTCGCGGTTACGTTCTAAACAATGGCGTATTGTATTGTTACGCAAATGAAGATGCAGACGATGCTCAACTCGTTATACCTAGTCACGAGCGTAGTAAAATTCTAAAAACGTATCACGATGATAGCACCGCTGGCCACTATGGAGCAGAAAGAACCATCGCACGTATTTTAAGTCGCTACTTCTGGCCAGGAATGCGAGCGGAAATAACAAAATATGTTAGGCATTGCATTGAATGCCAGCGATACAAAGCAAGCAATATGAAGCCAATGGGATTGCTTCAGACAACAAGCAGCAAACAAAGATTCGAAGTTGTTGCAGTAGACCTATTTGGTCCCTTGCCTAAAACCGAAGATGGCTATCAATGGATTTTAATCACCGAAGACGTTGCTAGCTGCTGGGTGGAATTATTTGCTTTGAAAGAAGCAACTGCGGAACATTGCGCCAAACTATTGATCGACGAAGTTTTTTTACGATATGGCTAGACGTCTTAGATCTGATAATGGAGTTCAGTTCGTATCAGCAATTATGCAGCAAGTAGTTTATTGTATGGGAATTCACCAAGTTTTTACACCTGTTTACCACCCTGAAAGTAATCCAGTCGAACGAAAGAACAGAGACCTTAAGGCTCAACTAGCTATTCTCGTACAAAATCAGCACAACATGTGGAATACAGCTTTACCCTCTATACGATTTGCAATGAATTCAGCTAAGTGTCAATCTACTAGTTACACAGCAGCTTACCTCACTTTTGGAAGAGAGTTGCGTACCTTCGATGACGTAGAACATGATATTCGCGCAGTAGCTGAAAACGAAAATTTCATTCCACAAATTACGCCGTACTTGACAAGCTTAATAGAAAATTTAAAAAACGCAAGAGAGCTAGAACAAAAGACTCAAGATCGCAATAAGATGAATGTCGATAAACATAGACAACCACAAGCCAAAATTGATGTGGGAGATGAAGTATTGGTTACAACTCACGTACTGAGTCAAGCGTCAAAGGGTATCACCTCCAAATTCGTACCAAAACGTGATGGACCTTATATCATTATACGTAAAGTCGGAACAACCATGTATGAAATCGCATCAAAAGTTGATCCAAACGTACCACTTGGAACATACCACGCATCAGCTCTAACACCGTACAAAGGCACAAATGCAAACACCAGTCCAACCCATACGAAAACGAGGAAGACCAAGGAAAAACAATTAAATGTGTGATGACCGTTACGTTTACTTCACGTTCATCAAGGGGGAGACTGTAACATATGTATAATTTTAGTATCATAAATACTCTTACTTTTAGTACTATGTAGCATAAGAATAATTGTACACAGCAACCCTTGTAATAAAAGCACTAAGCTGCGTTCCACAACAGCTGTAAGTGGTATTCCACAAAAGCTTTTATTTATTGGGAAGCTGTTAGTAAAAGTTTCTAACGAAAAGCAATAAAAGAAGAGCCCTCGAGTGAACGGCTTCACTTTTCGATTTTCGTTCACTCGAGAGGTAAGTAAGCGCTTATTAACACGTTTGCAATATTCAGTTGAACAGTGCCAAACTGGTCGCTAATGTTGTAAATAATAATATAGTTCACACTAATATGAATAATAACAATTTAGCAATATTATGTTGAACAGTTATAAACTGGTCGCTAATATTGTTAACAATAACATTAATAATAACAGTTTAGTAACATTATGTTGGACAGTGACAAACTGGCCGCTAATACGCTAACATTGTTAATTATAATATACATACATACACACACTAGTTGAACAGCGGTGAGTTGGTCGCTAGTCTAATAACATACGTATAAACTAATTATATAATTTGTTTAAGGTTTCTATTCTAGTTTCAACTTTCAACCTCTATTTCTACTTTTACTTCGTATTCACGAATCCCTGCTCTTGCACAATTTTCCAAATAAATTCAACGGTAATCAAACGCTACTCGTTTTATTTTCTTTTGGAAAATCACCCCCATTATATAATAAAAATGCATAGTATTACCTTTGGAATGGTCGCAGAAGAAGAAACCGAAGATTCGGTAGCACAGGAACCTCAACAGAGATCTATAAGAACGCACTTGAGATGCCGGAATCATTGTAAGCGAAAACAATTTCATTTTTAGTGCATTTTATTTATTAAATTTGTTTGCAGATTAATTGAAACTATAGGATAAATAAGCCCGCATATAAATATTTGTTGGACATTTTACCAACGCACACACAACAGGCCAAAAAGTAGTTGCAGTTTCGCTGATTAAGCTCCTATTGATAAAATTTGTGTTATAAATAAGAGAGTGCCTTTTTCCATTCCACAATTTTTGCTGGTGGTCCTGCCGAATTCAAGCCATCCACATTTTGCTAAAATCTATTCAGCACTTCCTTCCTTCCTTTATAGAAGGCGGGGGAATTTCCGGCTGCCCTTGCATAAGGCTTACTAAAGTTTTTATTTGCAGCTTATTTATACTTTTCGTTTTAACAACACAAAAGCAATACGATATTAATGTATAAAAGTGATTTTTTATTATTAAAAGTTAAATTTGCTTTAATTTTGTTTAGCGCTCACTGAAAATTGCCTGGCGAAATAAACTCGCAACAAACTGTTGTGTATTCTCCCTTTTCTTTTCATTTCTGATACCTACTTTACTCGCCAAACCACTTTTTGCTTTTTCGAACATCGTTTAGAATAGGCGAAGAGCGAGAAGCGAACAAATACTTGCGGATTTTGTGTTCAGAATAAGGAAACAGGGAGTAGCGGAAAAAAAGTGCGGATTTTTCGTTTAGAATCGGGCTGTACATCTAGCGCTAATCAAGATATCGCAAAATTTCTTTGTGCAATTTTTCACATCTAACTTTTCTACCGTCACCAATTTAGACCCTTACAATTATCATTATCAACTACACGAGGAAAAGTTTAATTAATTCTCCAACTATATGCACCAAAGATGTTCTACTTTATCTAAAAATCTTAAAACAATCTTTTAAATACGGTCCTGATAAGATTCCCACAAGTTTCCTGAAAAAGTGTCCGAACCATATTTACCAGCCCCTTACCAACTTATTCAATATTTCACTAAGGTGTGGTTTTTTTCCAATAGCGTGGAAAGGAATTTTTCTTCTACCACTTCATACAGAGAACTATCTTGGCATTGCAAAGCTTTCTGCCATCCCAAAATTGTGTCAAGCTATTGTTACCAAAAAACTAACGGATCCAAACTCTACACTGACTGTCAACATGGGTTCTGTAAGGCAAAGTTCACAGTGACGAATTTCCTTAAGTTCACAAGGCATGTCTCAAAAGGCTTTAGAAAAAATTTGCATAAAATTGTATCCGGTATCATTTAGTTCCTCAAGGTAGCCATATGTTAAAATACGCTTTTCATGTCATTCGCGTCATTTGAAGATAGAAATATGCTCCAATCAGATTTAGATACACTAGTTACTTCGTGCGATTTTAATTATATGCCACTTAATCTTAAAAAATGTAAACACGTTCCTTTTTCGCGTGTAACTTTTCAGCCGACTTCCTATATAATTTACAATTATAGTCTTGCGCAAGTGTATGACTTTGTTTACCTGGGGGTTACTATGGATTACAAGCTCGGTTTCAACCGCCATATTAACGTAACACTCAATAAGTTTAGAGGTATTTTACCATTCATTAAACGATGGTCTAAAGAATTTACCGACCCTTATGTAACTAAAGCTCTTTTTACTGCATTAGTCAGACCGATACTTGGATACGGTTCTATAATTTGGAACCCGTTACCAGGTCCATGTAGATCGCCGAATCAGTTCAATAACAATTTTTACTATTTGCCTTAAGAGATTTTCATTGGGATAATCCTTTTATAATCTGCCGCTCTACACGAGTCGTTTAAAACTCATTAATCTTCACACACTTCTAGCCGAAGGGAAATGCTTGGAATAGTTTTTATGATTAAATTACTAAATGGTTCACTCTCAGGCCCGTTTCTTCTGAACGAAGTGAACTTTATTGTACCCTCTCGGCCATCAAGGCATTTTAACCCACTTTTCTTGAAACAGTGCCGAACTAGTTTTAAATTAAATGAGCCTTTTCGATCTTTGTGTCTAGATTAAAACTCTCATCTGGTACATTTAATATCAATCAATTCTTTCTATCTTAAATACATAGCAACTAATTGGTTTCATATTCTTAAATATTTATATTATTTTTAACAATAATTTTCTTTTGTTAGTACAGTTTAAACTATGTATCTTCTGTTAACTAACTCTTTATTAATGTATAATCTATCTTATATCTACTTTACTTAGCTGATGAGGTTTTTTCTGTAGCTGAGCAGTTTTAGATCTCGGCGATTAACAAACCAAAGCCTTCCTACGACTCGCCACGAGTGAACAATCCACACGTTATCCGTTTGGGAATTATTATTATTATTAAAAAACATGACCAAGCCAGGGGAGCCTTTGAGCTTTAATTCTCGGCTTTATGGTCATGTCTGCTTAAAGCTCGAGGAGGCCTCAACTTGCGATTTGCTTTACAGTAAAAGATTATCTTCGTTTTAATCCATTTTTTCGCCTAGGGGAACTGGCCATTAGCGAAAAATTCGAAATAGTAGCAAAGAATGTTCTTATAAGCTCAACATCTATTCTCAACTTACCCGCGGTTACCGTCTGGAATCAGTTTTACTATTTTATTTATTATTTTACTATTTTTATTTCTTGTTATTTCATTTCGAAAATTTTAAAACTTTTTCAATATCTAATTTGAAAAATGTTTATTTTTTCTATTGCTAACAACTTTTCGAAACTAAAAAAAAAAGTTTATTGAAATCATATACATATTTAGTAATTTTACATTGGCAGTGGAGATCGTTGTGTTTCAGAACAAGTGTGATATGTGATCTGACAAATTCGATGGCAGACACATCAATATGGAGTTTTTAAGGCACTTCGATAGATAGATCCCCCCGTGGTAGTAAGAAAATGACAGATCGAAATAATAAATTTTCGCGGTCTGAAATTGCTGAGCTAAAACTCTACTCCCTTATCTCTCGCGACTATAAAAATCCGAATTCAGACGGACTCAAAATACCACACAATGGCGGAAAAATAGATAGCGACAAGAATTTTTTTTAGACGTTTTTTATAAAAGTAGAGCCCATTATCTAATCTTACTTATATTATAAATGCGTAAGTTTGTGAGTGAGTAAGTGTGTTTGAACCGTTTTCACGGCCAAACTACAGCACCGATCTGTACGAAATTTTGCACCGTTATTTCCCGATGTCTCGGATAGGTTACAAGTTTCATGAAATCTTAATACCTCACATGGTTATGGAGTTATGGGCAGTAATGCGACCCAACTAACCCAAAAATTTATTTTATCCAATGAATTTATGCAATTTGGTGCCCTAGAACCTTAAAATGTGCATACAATATGGGTATTGAACGAAAGGGGAAGTCCACAGTATTATTGTGGACTTTGCAGTATTTCGATAAATTAATCGATAACTGAGTGATCAGAATGTGGTTGCCCAAAAAACCATGAATTTGCATACAATATTGGTATCAAACGAATGGGGAAGGCCACATAATTCTTTTGGACCCTGCAATATTTCGATAACTGAGTTATCGGGCAGAATGTGGTTGCTCCAAAACCCCTGAATTTGCATACAATATGGGTATCAAACGAAAGGGGAAGGTCACGGGATTCTTTTGAACTCTGCAATATTTCGATCAATTAATCGATAGCTGATTTATAGGTCAGAATGTGGTTACCCTAAAACCCCTAAATTTGCATACAATATGGGAATCAAACGAATGGGGAAGGCCACATTATTCTTTTGGACCCTGCAATATTTCGATAACTGAGTTATCGGTCAGAATGGCGTCGCCCAAAAACCCCTGAATTTGCATACAATACGGATATCAAACGAAAGGTGAAGGCCACAGTATTCTTTTGGACTTTGCAATATTTCGATCAATTAATCGATTACTGAGTTATCGGTCAGAATGTGGTTGCTCCAAACCCCCTGAATTTGCATACAATATGGGTATCAAACGAAAGGCGAAGGTCACAGGATTCCTTTGGACTCTGCAATATTTCGATCAATTCATCGATAACTGAGTGATCAGAATGTGGTTGCACGAAAAACCATGAATTTGCATACAATATTGATATCAAACGAATGGGGAAGGCCACAGTATTCCTTTGTACCCTGCAATATTTCGATAACTTTATCGATAAAACCCTTGAATTTGCATACAATATGGGTATCAAAAGAAAAGGGGAAGGCCCCAGTATTCTTTTGGACCCTGCAATATTGGTTGCCGAAAAACCCATGAATTTGCATACAATATGGGTATCAAACGAAAGGGGAATTCTTTTGAACTCTGCAATATTTCAATCAATTCATCGATAACTGAGTTATCGGTCAGAATGTGGTTGCTCCGAAACGCCTAAATTTGCGTACATTATGGGTATCAAACGAAAGGGTAAGGCCACAGGTTTCGTTTGGACGTTGCAATATTTCGATAAATTAATCGACAACTGAGCTATCGGTCAAAATGTAAAAGCCCTGAAACCTCTAAATTTTGCATTAAATATGCATATGAAACGAAACGGAAAGGCCAAAGATTCATATGGACTTCTCGATATTTCAATAAACTAACCGATACTGCTATGTTTCGTTATATAAGTTAATCGATAACTGAGTTATCGGTCAAAACGTGACTAAAAAATTCATCGCCATATCTACAAAAATACTTTTAAAAACTAATTGCTATGATTTTAACAAGTTTAGTTACTATACGAGTACATCAAGGGGAATTCATATAAGGTGAGAGCAAGGCGAATTTAGCATGTTCAGAAATGTCAGATCAAAAGAAAATAACGTTCATGTAATGAATTCGCCTTGCTATACATACAATACCAATTTTATTTTGCGTTTTCGGTACTTTTTCTGTCACTTAGGGAAAACAGATTCAAGACGCCAACGACGGTGCGGCATCTGTCAAATTATTTTTACACATGTTCTTATGTAGAGGAATTTTTCATGAATGCCGCTGTCGCCAGATTAGATCTATTTCTAATTTGACAGCGACGGTCATGGCGTCCTTTTTTCTTTTTGTGAATTAAATCGAAAATATATGCAAATTGCTTTAAATATGTGTTGAAATTGATTAGTTTTATGTTTTTTTTTTACACATGCAATAGTTTTTTCAAAATTTTTTTGCTGTTGTTTGAGCTAATGCAGAACTGTCGTTGCCGCTTTCATTATTATCATGTCGTCGGTGCTTGGCGGCAATTATCGTCAAGCTTCGGTTTTTCGCCGTTGTCGTTCGCAGTCGTCGTTTTGAATGTCGGCCGGGCTATTGTCGTCGTTAATAAATATGAGTAAATCGTCACCTGTCAAACATAAAATCAAATATTTTGAATGAATTTTTTGTAACGTTTGAGCAAAATAGTTGTGCATTTTAAAGATATTGATATCGTTTCTGCGGAAAATATCCTTTTAGTAAGTTTAGCAATTCTTCATATTTTGGTTGCTTCGCTGCTTCGTAAAAATTTTACTTTTTTGAGTGTTTATATATAATACAATTTATGAAGCTCTTACGGTTTGTTCTGTATGTATCTCTTCTTCAATTTGATCTGAAAAATAATTAATAGCTTTGGCTTTTGTTTAGAATCGTGTATTAGAAGTTGGTGCTCTGTGTCAATTTAATTGTTTACAAGTGCTGCTAAGAAATTTTAAATATTTGGTGTGTAACCTGATTCTTTAAGGTTTTTTGTATGTCATTATTTTAAGAAACATGTGAACTTTAAAACTTATCTGTTTGATAAACAAAAATGTTTTCAAAAGAAGCTTAGTTATTTTGCTTATTTCTTCGCTGCGAGCGGAGCCGCGGGTAAATGCTAGTAAAAAATATGCAGGAACAAATGTCAAACTTTGTAGAAAACCTAGGAAAATTTAATCAAGTTTCATCAAAACTCCACACTTATTAATTCCAATTTTTATAAAAAATTTGTATATTCAGTTTTACGACCTATTAAATTTGGTATTATAATAAAGGGCCAGTGTGAAGTTGTGAAAAAATAGTGCCAATCATGGGCATTTATTGAGAAATTTATGGTACAAAATTGAAGAATTTTCTCTATTGCTTAGTATTATAAAATTCTTAGGTCAACATTAAAAACATTTTTTTTTTTAAATAATAAACGCACCCTTTTGGCGTGATTGTTAACACAAAGCTAAAAATTCCTTTCTCAAAAACGGTGCGTTTTACCTTTGTTGTATAAACTCCAAGAAATACCAAGTAAGAACGGCGCTGTCTTCGGCTGTGCCGAAGGCTTTATACCTTCCATGAATTCCAAAATGAGGGATAAATGGCCATAATCCTTTTATCTGAACGATCGGTTGTATGGGATATATACTATATATAGCGCCGATCTTAGCGATTTTTTAACCAAATTTTTTATTATCTGTAAGCAAATATCTCACCAAGTTTCAAGTTTTAATCTTCCAAAATGAGGGATAAATGGCCATAATCCTTTTATCTGAACGATCGGTTGTATGGGATATATACTATATAGAGCTCCGATCTTACTGATTTTTTTACGAAATCTTCTAATATCCATAATAAAATATCTCACCAAGTTTTAATCTTTTAAAATGAGGGAGAAATGGCCATAATCCTCTTATCTGAACGATCGGCTGTATGGATATATACTATATATGTATAGCTCCGATCTTGGTGATTTTTTTACCAAATCTTTTACCATCTATAAGCAAATATCTCACCAAGTTTCAGGTTTTAATATTTCAAAATGAGGGATAAATGGCCATAATCCTCTTATCTGAACGATCGGTTTTATGGGATATGTACTATATATAGCTCCGATCTTGCTGACTTTTTTACGAAATCTTTTACTATCCATAAGAAAATATATCACCAAGTTTCAAGTTTTAATCTTTTAAAATGAGGGAGAAATGGCCATAATCCTCTCATCTGAACGGTCGGTTGTATGGGATATATACTATATATAGCGCCGATCTTAGCGATTTTTTAACCAAATTTTTTATTATCTGTAAGCAAATATCTCACCAAGTTTCAAGTTTTAATCTTCCAAAATGAGGGATAAATGGCCATAATCCTCTTATCTGAACGATCGGTTGTATGGGATATATACTATATATAGCTCCGATCTTGGTGATTTTTTTACGAAATATTTTGCTATCCATAAGAAAATATCTCACCAAGCTTCAAGTTTTAATCTTTAAAAATGAGGGAGAAATGGTCATAAGCCTCTTATTTGAACGATCGGTTGTATGGGAGATATATGCTATAGTGACCCGATTATACCGGATCCGAAAAATGTCTAATATAATACAAAAATACATCCGTGTGCCAAATTTCATCGAGATATCTCAAAAATTGAGGGACTAGTTTGCGTTCAAACAGACGGACGGACGGACGGACAGACGGACATGGCTGTATCAACTCAGTTCATCGTCCTGATCAATTTATATTTCTAAACGTTACAAACATCGGACCAAAGTTAATATACCATTTCATGTTCATGAAAGTTATAAAAATAGTTTCAGTGACGCAGATGATTTCATCAACGTACCTGGCGTAGAATGATACGCCTAGCTTGCTTTGCAATTCCTGATGTACGTTTCTTCCAGGTTTTGCATGAACGCTTCCATGAGAATCGTTGGGTTTCCCATTCCAAGCCCATTTGTTTGCCTATAGATTTTATCGTTGAATTTAAAATAGTTCTGACGTAGAGTGGTTCTTAGCATGTTGATGATTTGTATAGTTTTGATTTTGTCCTTTGTTTTATCAAGTATTTTCTTGTTAACTGTGTCTATTGTCTCTGATAGTGGTATCGATGGCTATAAGTCTTTTATATCAAAAGATACAAGTTTGCTGTCCTTTGTGAGTTTTACGGTTTCAAGTTTGTCTATTAGTTCTGTTGTGTTTGTTATTGTGTGTTCGTTTTCCATTTCCAGTGTGTCCTTTAGTACCGTCTTTAGATATTTTGACACTTTATTACCCGGCGCTGACTTATAATTAATTATTGGTCTAATCGGAGTATCTAGCTTGTGGATTTTTGGTAGCGCAGTCAGTGGAGGGGGCGGATTTGTGTTAACGCGTATGCCATGTTTAAATCTATTATGTTGGTTCCATTTCTTACAGCCATTTTAATTTCGGCTGGTATTTATCCGTGGGGTTCCCTCTTGTGATGGGACATTTCATTTCCTCGATGAGTTTTTCGGTCTTTGTGATGTATCTTTCTTACTTGTGCTTTCACGTCTTTGCTGATTATTTCCCTGCACATGTGTCTTGCGTGCTCCTGTTCCACATGTGGTAGTAGCGATATTGCAACCTCTGCACCTACGATCGCATGCTCCGTTTTTCTGGCATAATTCGTTTCCACGATATTGTGCCGAAGACCCTTTTCGAGGAGTTGTGCTTCCTCTTATGGTCACTGTCGTTAGGTTCACGAACAAAGGGATCCAACAAATATACAAAATAAACCAAAACACTAAGATTACTGACTTTTATCTACCTCAACCTACTACACAAGTTAACGAATTGTAAAAAAAATACGGCTTTTCCGTAAACGAAAACAACCTCAATGCCCAAAGCCAGATACATTCCAACACACATACACACGCGCGCATACACATATTTTGACAATACATGCGCCGGCACCTAAAAAACTATAAATACGAAACAATAAACATAGACAGATCAGAACGAAAAATGGCATTGAAAACGGCACCTAAAAAACTATAAATGCGCAACAATAAACATAGACCGATCAGAATAAAAAATGGCATTTAAAATGGCACATTGCCGAAACCGGGTTGTCTCCAAAATAAATTTGAAAAGGGATGACGGAAAATCGTTCCCACATACATCAACTTTTCACCCTATCGGAAAATCGACAAAACAAAATGAATAGTTTCAGCACTTGTGGTGGACTTCGCAAATGAATGAAAATCTAACATTTTTCAGGTCTGCTCCCCTAAGTGATTTGATTGTACCCAGCTACAATTATCTAAACTCTGCCAGGCTATTCTTTGTCAACTCTATCCCGAATTCGGTTCGAAATAGCTTAAGAATGTAATATATTCCTTCTTTCCGTAAGGTATTTGCAAACGAGAAACTGAGCTTAACTAACTATCTCCTATAACCTAGTCAATCAGTGTTGTGTAATATTTGTAAATTATTCTTGTCATTGGATTTTGTATTTATTTTTGTTACATTTATATTATTACTTTATTGTTGCTTGTTTTTGATACTGTATCTAATCATAATATATACATTTATAAGTTGTAAAAATTGGAACCATTGTTGTACTATAAAAGATCAAGCAGGATCTCATTGTGCTAATGTTATATTGTCAATAAATGAAATGAAAATATGGAAGCAACACAGAGTCTGTCAACTTCGAACGAATTCTCGTATTACAGTCTTTTCTGAAGTAAAAGTATTCCAAACGAAAAATATGTATGAGCAGACATCAGAGGGCAAAAAAAATGTAAGCCTTTGTGTATTTTTGAAATTGAAAGAATTGATTGCGAATCGGGCGGTTAGCTTTTCAAAAACCTTATTTACCAACTGGTTGCTTGCTAACTTCCAAAAACGTAATATGCTGTTCCTTATCTACTGGAAACCCACGCCTTAAGAAAAGTTGAGACTAGTTCGGTATTAAAGCTTTTGGCTTGGTTACTAAGAGCAAAATTCCTTCGAAGTCCCAATTGACATACCCCAAAAGAAACTGGTCTTGTTCTTAAGTTGTATGTCTTTACGCTTATGTCGCACGATTTTTGTAAATTTTGGTTCGGTGGCGTTTATTTGAATTATGTACACGCCCTTCTGCTAACATTTCTTAGCAACCTATAGTTATCTCCATGGGTCATCATATGTTGCCCAAAGACGATAAAGTAGGGACTCTGTGATGTCAACTGATGTCAACTGATGTACTGATTAATACTACTTAAATGCCGGTCCCATTCCTGTTGGTCATATTTTATATGCGCACGCAGAGCAGCACGTTCAGAGCTATTACTTTGGGGAGAATTGATGTATTGAATATATGTTCATTTATGAAATTCACTAAAGGTGTCGTAGTGAACTTTATTAAAAGGCAAAGAAAGGTAAACTTTGAAAGCTGACCCAACACAATTAGTATGGCAATATTTCGGTTCTGAGATCGGAGAAATGGCCTGATAAGGTCCACGAAAAGTCGTTGAAATATGCCATCAGTCGGTACAAATTTTCCCATTTTGAAATTTTCTTTGGGTCCTTCATAGTTTTACAAGTTTTGCACTCCTCGAACTCAACCAAATGAACGCCATAGACCTGGGCAAAAGAAAAATCGTCGAATACGCTCAGCAGTCTTAGCTATACCGCCATGCGCGCTAGTTGGATTATCATGCGCTTTGCGAATTACTTCTTATCTGAGACCCTCAGCAACTAATAACTTATATGTCAAGGTCCGTTGTTCATCCTCACCTGTATAATACGTCAGTTCTGTAATAAATAAAACTTTCTCTAACCCCAAAGTCCGGATACTTGTCGGCATTCCCTATTATGTTATCGCATAGATTCGGGTAAGCGAAATCGTTAAAAGCCGTTAATGAAAGGTCAATTTGTATACCGTCCAGACCCTCTATACTTATGGAGAAAATACGAGGCAATGTGTCACGCAGTATATTTTGACTTCCCTTACAATGAACTATAGTAAGATTAAGGGATTGAAGTTTGAGTGCCCACCGCACCAATCTACTGCTTGGTTCGCAAGCCAACGCCAACTTGCATGGTCTGTTATTATCTTAAACTCTTGACCCTCTACGAATAGTAAACACTGTTTTTTCATAAGAACTGGCCTTAAGCGAGATCTGCGTAAATGCATCTTTTAAATCTAAGCTGCAGGCCGATATCCCATCTTGCTAGTAGCCTTTTTATGTAATATAATTATTTATAATTATATTTTAATCAAATAAATAAATAAATCTAAGCTGGACAAAAATGCCGCGGGAGAAAGTCGGCTCAATATCCCCTCAGGTTATGACAATGGGTAAGCGTCCTTTTGGGTCACCTCATTAACTATCCAACTACCTAAGCATAGTCAACTTTACTGGAATTTCTGACAACAACTGGCGTGGGCCAAGCACTGCTTGGCTCTTATATCACTCCTAATTAAAGCATGCTCAATATCTCCTGTCCTAGTAGTTTTTCGAAAGCGGGTGAAATCGGAATGTGTCTCTTTTATCGACTTGGCCGTTCCTACATCTATTTTATGCTCAATAAGTCCAGTTTTGCCTCATTCATTTTCTTCTTAAGATGAAAAACAACGAATAGCTGCATCGAGTTTTGGCTGTTGTTCAACTGTCAATTTATGTGAAGTATCTTCCAAATTCGAGATCGTGGTTTCGCTTAGATTGTGAGAAGTTAACTGAAAACTACTCCAAAACTTTATCCTCAATAAAATTTCTTGGGTTTTGAATTTTCTTTGTAAGTGACTAACAGCTCAATAACTCCTTCAATTTGTTGTTTGGTAAAATACGCAGTACGAGTATGTGATTTAAGGCCTTTAATGCGAAATTCATTTTGTCTTTTAAATACTTCTAAATACTGCTAATGATCCCCCAAGACAACTTACAGAGCATCCGGAGTATAATAACCCAAGTACTTCTTTACCCAATATGTTTATCTTATCGCAAGGCCTCAGATCATCCGGTTTACAAAGAAGAGTTGGAATAAGTCCAAAATGCTTTTTATTTAAATCTTTCCAATAGTCTCTAACACGCCTTGCCGATCTTGTTGACTTGAAGATTTGTTCGCGGAGCGCTTTACTTTACATTCTCCAAACCGTTCCTGAAAAGGCTTAATCGGGTGTAAAGGGTCCAAAATCTTATTAGTTTTTAACTGAGCCGTACATTTGGATGTTTGCTGTAGTATATCCCGTCTAAAGTTTCCCGATTTGTTACAGTTTGGACGGAAGAAAGCTATTAGGCCGCAATCATAACAAAAATACGTCTTGGTTTAACGCATTGTTTATAAATATGCCATACCTCGTCACAATTCCAACCCTTTAGACAAAAGAATTCTTCAGAGTCGGAATACCTACGGCGTCTCCATCATCGTTTGAGCTTTCGTCACTAGGTGTACGTACAATTTCCGATACCTTTTGAACTCAATTATATCCGAGATAGATTGGAACCTGCTTTTTCTTTCTAAAAATGTCTCGCAGTGCTTCGAAGTGTTTTTAGAGAGAACTCTCGAATATTGCACAGCAATGTTTCGCTAATTCCGCCACGTATACATAAGTTGCCTTGGTACACAAGAGAACTTAAGTCGTTAAAAAATAAACGTAATAAATATTTTAATTTATTTAAAGCTACTAATATTATCGCTTATAAAGAAAAATATTTAAATTTCATGCATCAGTTTAATGAACTAGACAAAACCTTATACAATAATTATATTAAGCGGTACGAATCTGATATAATAAGTCAAATCCCAAATCCTTCTGGAATTTTATTCGCTCAAAAAAAGGTTGCTCAAATATTCCCACATCTTTAAATTTTAATGATTTCGTATGTGATGATGTTGGCAGTAATCTCTCTTTATGTAACGTATCTAATTCCGTGGACTTTGGTGCGATTATAGTTACTGAAACCGACATTTTCAATGGCATTGCTGCCTTGAAAACATCTTTCAAAAGTGATTTAGACGGGCTGTCCTCTTTCTTTCTTAAGAAATGCAGCTGGTCTCTCTCTGTGCCTTTCACATATATCCTCAATCTCTCTCTTTCTAGCGGCATTTTCATTCATAGATGGAAAGTGGCCTCTATCACACCTATTGTCAAATCCGGAAATAAAAACGAAATAAAAAATTATAGACCAATTTCCAAGCTAACCACTTGCTCTAAATTAATTGAAAAAGTAGTTAAAGTAAAGTTGTGCTTCTCTATCAAAAGAATTTTGAGTCCAAACCAACATGGTTTTGTTTCTGGACTCTCAACAGTCACTAATTTGGAAATATTTTCTGAGTACTGTGCCTCAGCTTTCAAAATGGGTTATCAAGTCGATACAATCTATACGGATTTTGCAAAAGCATTCGATACTGTTTCACACAATATCTTAGTGGAAAAACTTGCAAACTTAGGTTTCCATTCAACCTTCCTAACATGGCTAAAGTCGTATATATCCAATATACCTTCCTTTGTAGAAGTGGGAAATTCTTATTCTTGGTCCTATATTGTTTGTTTTATTTATAAATGATATTGGTTACTGTTTTAGTCATTCAAAATATCTTTTATATGCTGACGATCTGAAGCTTTTTAGTGCAATCTCCTGTCCTTCGGATGTTTTGGCGCTTCAAAGCGACATAAATAACTTTGTTGAGTGGAGTTTAAAAAGCAAATTAGCTTTGAATATCAATAAATGTTTCCATATGACGTTGTCCAAGTCTATAATTCGGTTTCGCTCCAATTATTCTGTTTTAAACGTTGAGCTTAATGCAGTTACTGAATTCATTGATCTGGGTGTGATTTCTGATTCAGGTTATACCTTTGTTAACCATATCAACCACATTATTCCAAAGGCTTATTCTAACTTGGCCTTTGTAAAGCGTTATGCTAAAGATTTCAAGGATCCCTACACTAGGAAATTGCTCTATAATGCCTTTGTGCGGTCTAAACTGGAGTATGCGTCTATAATCTGGAATCCAATTTATATATTGCACTCGTTAAGAGTTGAAAGAGTTCAGAGGTGTGTTATAAGTTTTACTCTACGGTCACTTAATCTTAGTGAACCTATTCCGTCATATCGGGATCGGTGCTTGCTTATAGACGTTAAATCACTTTCTAGTAGAATGATATAATTAGCGGTTCCATTGATTCCCCGGATCTCCTTGGATTCATAGACTGCAATGTCCCTGGCAGGGTCTTAAGGTCTAGTTTACCCTTTCATGTAAATATGCAAAGATGTAATTATTATAATTTTGCCCCTTTGAATAGGGCCTTAACTGAGTACAATGAAATATTCTCTTCTTCTAATATTATTGATATCGATTTCGCGATGCCTAGATCTCTATTTGTGTCAAAGGTCGTATCTCACTATCTTTAGTTTTTTAATTTATATATGATATTTTTTATTAGGTTTAAGTTCAAAATTGTAATCTAGTCTGTAAGGTTTATTGTAACCATAGACTCAAATAAATGAAATGAAATGAAAATGAAATGATACCTGTCTCCTAGAGAATTGCTTAACAGGCAATTTTATGTTCGACTTTTGAGCTGATTCAAGAAAATGTTTGTGCTTAAGGCACGCTTGAAGTAAGTCACGTATGTTTTCTCTTTTAAAATGTAGTAGCTCAAAACGAATTTCAGGTCTTAATTACGTATCCATTTTTGTATTTAAATACTGTTCAAAATATTCATTGGGTTTTTGCTTCCTGTTGCGGATTGAATCTTTTATATCGGACATCTTTAAAATGAGTCTTTAAATCTTCTCAAAAGTCAAACCATTCGATTACCTTATTCGAACGATGATAACGCCAACACCGTTCTTGGCTTTGTCCTCAAACAAAATGTGTTAACTCTGAAAATAAATTCAATAACTGAAATGCCTTGACTAGATCCAACAAAGGTTAACTTCCAATGAGAAATAATTTTGGCAATAGCACTTATAGAAACGGATGAACCTCTCTGCGATTGAAATGAACGCTCACGGTTAGCTTCTGCATGCAAAGCTGGCGCTTCGTTACAAGCAGTGCTGCCGATTCAGCGTGTTTGGTTTAACCCCCTGCGGGTAAGGGGTTTAGAATATGGCAGAGGGAGGTATACCGGTCGTAAGAGGCGACTAATGTGCAACTCGATGGTTCATCTACGGATATGATGCCTCTCTCTCGATATACAACAGGTATATCATCATAAACCTCCTAAGAGATTTTTGCGCCAAGCTTCTCTTCCAATTTGTGGTGTGCCGATTTGAATTTTCCCTACAAATTGGTGGGACCTACAGTTTTTTGCCGACTCCGAACGGCATCTACAAAGGAGACGAATTTTTGCTGAGAAGTCTGTCATGGCAGAAATACACTCGGAGAGTTTGCCAAACCACTGCCGAGGGGCGACCCCGTTTTGAAAAACTTTTTTCAAATCACTTTTGATGTTACCTGTACCAGGGCTCGAACCATGGACCTTCGGTGTGGTAGGCCGGCAACACTACCTCCACACCACGGCGGCCGCGTATGATATGATGCCTCCCACCTCTAATTACCCATATTTAGAATTAGAAGATTTCACTGGTCATAAATCGCTACCATGACAGTCGGGCAGTACCGCAAGGAAGTGCCGGAGCGTACCGGGTTCAACTCCGGCCAAGGACTGTTAATTCCACAGCACTCCAAAAATTATTCGGGGAGAGTTTTTGTCATTACAACAACAACAACAACATTCAGCGTGTTTACCGCCAGATCTGGCCTTTTTTAAGTCTATTTAGGGAGATAAAATTACAAATTGGGGTAAACGGGAAATCTATCGTTTAAAAAACCAATTACGGTTTTCAGGCTTTTTTATTTTGTTAGACAAATTTAAAATTTGCGTTGGAATGGAACATCAGGCTACATGGCTGTCCCCAGATCGAAAAAGACGCAACCAGATCGACCACGTTGTGATAGACGGACGTCATGCTTCCAGCGTTTTAGATGTTCGCACAATACAAGGACCTAACATCGACTCTGATCACTACCTAGTAGCAGCCAAGATTCGACGTCGAAAAGCTGCAATCGCAACAGACCTCCAATTATTTCGCAGATCGCCTCTCACACCTGCTCTCCGAGAGCACAATTCAACCTAGTGGAATGCATGAGCAGTGGGATCATATCTCAGGAGCACTCCGTACCGCAGCCGAAGAAGTAATTGGATTCCGGCGAACGCGAAGAAACAACTGGTATGGTGATGAAGAGTGCCGCGCTGCAACGAAAAGAAAGGACGAAGCCTACAAGGCAACGCTGAGATCGAATGCAACTAGGAGTGTGTGTGAACACTACCACGAGTTGAAGAGGGAAGCGAGGCGGCTTTTCCGGGCGAAAAAAAGAGAGGCAGAAAAGCGTGAAATAAAGGAGCTTGAGATGCTGGCCAACGGGAATAATGCCCGAAAATTCTATCAAAATTCGGCGAATGACAGAAGGTTTTAAACCCGCGGCAAACTCCTGTAAAAATGAGAACGGCGACCTGGTGGCCGATGTTCAGAGAGCACTCAGAATATGGAGGGATCACTTCTATGGCCTTTTAAATGGAGAAACTGAGCAAGAAACCAGAGAAGATGCCGAACCCGAGCCCACAATCGAAGATGATGGAATTGAAGTTCACAACCCGACTATAATGACGAGCGAATAGCAATATCCCGATTGAAAAGCAATAAAGCAGCTGGCGCTGATGGTTTTCCTGCTGAGCTATTCAAACATGGAGGCGAGGAGCTGGTAAGGCGCATGCATCAGCTTCTATGCAGAATATGGTTGGATGAATGCATGCCTGAAGATTGGAATCTAAGTGTTCTCTGCCCAATCCACAAGAAGGGCGATCCTGCAAACTGCGCCAACTATCGCGGAATCAGCCTTTTGAATATCGCATGTAAGGTCCTATCAAGCGTATGGTGCGAAAGACTGAAGCCTGATGTGAACAGACTGATTGGACCTTATCAGTGTGGCTTCAGACCTGGTAAATCTACTATCGGCCAGATTTTTACAATACGCCAAATCTTGGAAAAATCCCGTGAAAAAAGAATCGACACACATCATCTCTTTGTTGATTTTAAAGCCGCTTTCGATAGCACGAAAAGGAGCTGCCTATATGCCGCTATGTCTGAATTTGGTTTCCCCGCAAAACTTATACGGCTATGCAAAATTACCTTGAGCAACACCGCCAGCTCGGTCAGAATTGGGAAGTACCTCTCCGAGCCGTTCGAAACTAAACAAGGTTTCAGACAGGGTGACCCCCTATTGTGCGATTTCTTTAATTTAATGCTGGAGAAAATAATACAAGCTGCAGAACTTGACCGCGCTGGAACAATATTTTATAAAAGCGTGCAACTGTTGGCATATGCTGATGATATTGATATCATTGGCCTTAACAACCGCGCCGTAACTTCTGCTTACTCCAAATTAGGAAAAGAAGCGGAGAAAATGGGATTGGTGGTGAACGAGGGCAAAACGAAGTACCTTCTGTCATCATGCAAATAGTCAGCGCATTCGCGCCTTGGCAACCAAGCCACTGTTGGCAGCAATAATTTCGAAATAGTAAAGGACTTCGTTTACCTGGGAACCAGCATTAACACCAACAATAATGTTAGCCTAGAAATCCGAGGAAGAATTACTCTTGAAAACAAATGCTACTTCGGACTGAGTAGGCAATTGAAAAGTAAAGTCCTCTCGACGAACGAAAATAACACTCTACAAGTCACTCATCGCACCCGTCGGGAGAAAGGTTCTTCGAATGATTTGTGGACCTCTACGCTTTGGCGACGGCGAGTACCGAAGAAAATTTAATGATGAGCCGTATGAGCTCTACGCAGACGACGGCATAGTTCAGCGAATTAAAACACAGCAGCTTCGCTGGCTAGACCACGTTGTGCGAATGAGCGAAGACGCTCCAGCCCAGAACGTATTCTTAGCGGTGGAAGCAGAGACCGATTTGTGATCCCGGGGTGTTTCCAATTAGCACCAGCTGGCGCAACGAAGAAACGATTGGCGAGCTATGACTGACGGTCAAAATCGCCCATTTAAAGAGAAGAGAGGTTTGTTTAGTAATTATTTTGATAAGTAGACTTGTTTAGATTTCTTTACGTACCTAAATTGTAAGATTTATATTTGTTTTAACAAAAAGTTGAATTTATTATTTTTATTTGGAAATTTTGCGTAAGTTATGTAAATGGGTGACAATATTCCTCCAAGGGAACCGCACACCCAAAAAATGTCGGTGAAGCGGCTTAATTGCAGCTTCTTCGGTGGTGTGAAAAAGCAATGATGAATCTGGTTCGCATCAAAGTGTCTAAAAGGGGTCTGATGAGAAGCGGGTGACTTCCCAACATGTAAACCCAACCAGCGCTGTGCAAGTCATTTAAATTTTTCTCTAAAATCAATTTAAAGATAACTTTTATAACATTTTCTAAAAAATAAGGCAAAGCTGCGATAACTACAGCGCTCAAGCAACGGGAAAGCTCACATAAAGGCACCCTTATTTGTACGCTTGGTAAACTCCACACACACACAAAATAAAAACAAGGAATGAGCATGCGCATTTTTAAATGGCAGGGAACTTCTTTAAGATATGATGGAAATAAGAAAAATACTTCTTTAGGTGAAATATTTAGAGAAAATTATCAAATTAGCACGTGCAGAGAAGAACAAGAGAATTGCCATGGCAACATCAACCACATGGTTGCTTATAGGTAGCACAACAATTTTTATAAAGATTTCAAAAATATTTAAAAGTGGTGATTAAGTAGAACTATTGCAAAAATAAATCAACTTGAACTTTAAACAATAATTTGCGGCAACTACTTATATAAGTTATTCAACATTAAGAAGCGGAAGGTGTAGTTTTAACTACTGCTGAGGGTAAATTTCATATTTTCTTTGTCCTTGCATTTATAACTGGCGATAACTTAGGTTTAAACTCTATACTGGGGTTTACTAGCAGTTTTAATTCAAACTTCTATCGTGGTAACTGTAAAAGACACAAACATAATATGCAATCGGATGTATGAGAACACTCCGAATCTTTACGAAATAACTAGGCAGTCTCATTCATTCGATTGTGCCATTCGAGACTACAAGTTGGCTTGTATTTTTAACGTCATAACTAGTTTTCGCGCTGTTGCTAATTTCTATTTCGATTTTATGCACAATTTTTTGAAGGTGTTTGCCATTATGACATTTCAGAAGTTCCTTTGCATTTCATAGAAACAGAAAAATATTTAAGTCCTGAAACAAATGTTTTCCTATAGCCCAATCGAAATTGGCAATAGCTCTCCAATTATAAGTTTGATTAACTTAAAAAATTCGAAATTTAAAATGTCCATGTTATGTGTTTAGTCCATTTTCTACCATGGATAATAAGTGACCTAGTACCGGAAGGAGATGAAGTTTGACATTTTTTTTTAGTACTTTTGCAAATTATTGATATTATGTTCCTGCCTTAAATAAATTAAAGTCACTTATTGAAAAGCACCATTATTTATATTTATATATAAGTCTCTATTTAAAAAACCTTTAAAACCAATGTTCCATTTCCAAGTACATTCTGTTTTTCTGCCAGGGATCGTAGCGGTTAGGAATTTTATAATAAAAATTAAAATTTTTTGATTCTTACTTTAAAGAACAAAAAATAACGGTTAAAACTACTTTTATTATAAAACTCAAAAACACCGGTCAAAAATTATTTTTATTATAAAAGTAAAAAATAATGGTTAAAATTACTTTTATTATAAAAGTCAAAAATAACGCTTAAAATTTCACTTTTATAAATAAAGTTAAAAATTAAAGTCAAAACAACTTTTTATACCTAGTGGTGATACGCACACAAGGTATTTAACTTCATTCGCCTAATAGATCAGGTGGTTGTTTAATCTTTGTACACGAGAGTCTTGATTCCACCCTAGTATCTTCGCTAGAATATGAGTAGAGTAAGTTAGGGTATTGTGATATGGGTTGGTAAAGTGATATACCCGAGTATTTCCTAAATTATTCATGTCTGAGCAAGGATATCTTCTTTACTATAATGGTTATGGCCAAAAAACTCGCCTGCAAAGCGCCGGCTGGCATTAGTCAACTAGGTTGCTATCAGTGTAAAAAAGCCTTTCTCCATCTTGCGGTCGTCAATAACTTAGAGCACTCTTTGAACAGGGATAATTCCGAAATGTTATTAGGCTGTCAACGTCTTATATTTTATTTTCGTTTTTGGTAAATATAGGCACCAATATTTCAAGTGATTACTTAATATTTTGAAATTAATTTTGGTGAACAAATTGTTCGTTCCTTTCTAGTTTGGGTAATGTGATATGGTAGAAGTAGTTCAGTGTTTAACAGGAGTATGATGAACTATGATTAATGAACTAGACAAAACCTTATACAATAATTATATTAAGCGGTACGAATCTGATATAATAAGTCAAATCCCAAATCCTTCTGGAATTTTATTCGCTCAAAAAAAGGTTGCTCAAATATTCCCACATCTTTAAATTTTAATGAGAAGTCCTCTACATGTTTGGTAGAGTCAGATAATCTTTTCGCTGATTTTTTCAAATCGAATTTCGTATGTGATGCTGTTGGCAGTAATCTCTCTTTATGTAACGTATCTAATTCCGTGGACTTTGGTGGGATTATAGTTACTGAAACCGACATTTTCAATGGCATTGCTGCCTTGAAAACATCTTTCAAAAGTGATTTAGATGGGCTGTCCTCTTTCTTTCTTAAGAAATGCAGCTGGTCTCTCTCTGTGCCTTTAACATATATCATCAATCTCTCTCTTTCTAGCGGCATTTTCATTCATAGATGGAAAGTGCCCTCTATCATTTATCTATCTATTGTCAAATCCGGAAATAAAAACGAAATAAAAAATTATAGACCAATTTCCAAGCTAACCACTTGCTCTAAATTAATTGAAAAAGTAGTTAAAGTAAAGTTGTGCTTCTCTATCAAAAGAATTTTGAGTCCACACCAACATGGTTCTGTTTCTGGACGCTCAACAGTCACTAATTTGGGAATATTTTCTGAGTACTGTGTCTCAGCTTTCAAAATGGGTTATCAAGTCGATACAATCTATACGGATTTTGCAAAAGCATTCGATACTGTTTCACACAATATCTTAGTGGAAAAACTTGCAAACTTAGGTTTCCATTCAACCTTCCTAATATGGCTAAAGTCGTATATATCCAATATACCTTCCTTTGTAGAAGTGGGAAATTCTTATTCTTGGTCCTATATTGTTTGTTTTATTTATAAATGATATTGGTGACTGTTTTATTCAGTCAAAATATCTTTTAGATGCTGACGATCTGAAGCTTTTTAGTGCAATCTCCTGTCCTTCGGATGTTTTGGCGCTTCAAAGCGACATAAATAACCTTGTTGAGTGGAGTTTAAAAAGCAAATTAGCTTTGAATATCAATAAATGTTTCCATATGACGTTGTCCAAGTCTATAATTCGGTTTCCCTCCAATTATTCTGTTTTAAACGTTGAGCTTAATGCAGTTACTGAATTCATTGATCTGGGTGTGATTCAGGTTATACCTTTGTTAACCATATCAACCACATTATTCCAAAGGCTTATTCTAAAGATTTCAAGGATCCCTACACTAGGAAATTGCTCTATAATGCCTTTGTGCGGTCTAAACTGGAGTATGCGTCTATAATCTGGAATCCAATTTATATATTGCACTCGTTAAGAGTTGAAAGAGTTCAGAGGTGTGTTATAAGTTTTACTCTACGGTCACTTAATCTTAGTGAACCTATTCCGTCATATCGGGATCGGTGCTTGCTTATAGACGTTAAATCACTTTCCAGTAGAATGATATAATTAGCGGTTCCATTGATTCCCCGGATCTCCTTGGGTTCATAGACTGCAATGTCCCTGGCAGAGTCTTAAGGTCTAGTTTACCCTTTCATGTAAATATGCAAAGATGTAATTATTATAATTTTGCCCCTTTGAATAGGGCCTTAACTGAGTACAATGAAATATTCTCTTCTTCTAGTATTATTGATATCGATTTCGCGATGCCTAGATCTCTATTTGTGTCAAAGGTCGTATCTCACTATCTTTAGTTTTTTAATTTATATATGATATTTTTTATTAGGTTTAAGTTCAAAACTGTAATCTAGTCTGTAAGGATTATTGTAACCATAGACTCAAATAAATGAAATGAAATGAAAATGAAATGATACCTGTCTCCTAGAGAATTGCTTAACAGGCAATTTTATGTTCGACTTTTGAGCTGATTCAAGAAAATGTTCGTGCTTAAGGCACGCTTGAAGTAAGTCACGTATGTTTTCTCTTTTAAAATGTAGTAGCTCAAAAGGAATTTCAGGTCTTAATTACGTATCCATTTTTGTATTTAAATACTGTTCAAAATATTCATTGGGTTTTTGCTTCCTGTTGCGGATTGAATCTTTTATATCGGACATCTTTAAAATGAGTCTTTAAATCTTCTCAAAAATCAAACCATTCGATTACCTTATTCGAACGATGATAACGCCAACACCGTTCTTGGCTTTGTCCTCAAACAAAATGTGTTAACTCTGAAAATAAATTCAATAACTGAAATGCCTTGACTAGATCCAACAAAGGTTAACTTCCAATGAGAAATAATTTTGGCAATAGCACTTATAGAAACGGATGAACCTCTCTGCGATTGAAATGAACGCTCACGGTTAGCTTCTGCATGCAAAGCTGGCGCTTTGTTACAAGCAGTGCTGCCGATTCAGCGTGTTTGGTTTAACCCCCTGCGGGTAAGGGGTTTAGAATATGGCCGGTCGTAAGAGGCGACTAATGTGCAACTCGATGGTTCATCTACGGATATGATGCCTCCCACCTCTAATTACCCATCTTTAGACTTAGAAGATTTCACTGGTCATAAATCGCTACCGTGACAGTCGGGCAGTACCGCAAGGAAGTGCCGCAGCGTACCGGGTTCAACTCCGGCCAAGGACTGTTAATTCCACAGCACTCCAAAAATTATTCGGGGAGAGTTTTTGTCATTACAACAACAACAACAACATTCAGCGTGTTTACCGCCAGATCTGGCCTTTTTTAAGTCTATTTAGGGAGATAAAATTACAAATTGGGGTAAACGGGAAATCTATCGTTTAAAAAACCAATTACGGTTTTCAGGCTTTTTTATTTTGTTAGACAAATTTAAAATTTGCGTTGGAATGGAACATCAGGCTACATGGCTGTCCCCAGATCGCAAAACACGCAACCAGATCGACCACGTTGTGATAGACGGACGGCATGCTTCCAGCGTTTTAGATGTTCGCACAATACAAGGACCTAACATCGACTCTGATCACTACCTAGTAGCAGCCAAGATTCGTACCCGCCTCTGTACGACAAAACAGGTGCAACAAAAAACGCAGGGAAAGCTGGACGTCGAAAAGCTGCAATCGCAACAGACCTCCAATTATTTCGCAGATCGCCTCTCACACCTGCTCTCCGAGAGCACAATTCAACCTAGTGGAATGCATGAGCAGTGGGATCATATCTCAGGAGCACTCCGTACCGCAGCCGAAGAAGTAATTGGATTCCGGTGAACGCGAAGAAACAACTGGTATGATGATGAAGAGTGCCGCGCTGCAACGAAAAGAAAGGACGAAGCCTACAAGGCAACGCTGAGATCGAATGCAACGAGGAGTGTGTGTGAACTCTACCACGAGTTGAGGAGGGAAGCGAGGCGGCTTTTCCGGGCGAAAAAAAGAGAGGCAGAAAAGCGTGAAATAAAGGAGCTTGAGATGCTGGCCAACGGGAATAATGCACGAAAATTCTATCAAAAAATTCGGCGAATGATAGAAGGTTTTAAACCCGCGGCAAACTCCTGTAAAAATGAGAACGGCGACCTGGTGGCCGATGTTCAGAGAGCACTCAGAATATGGAGGGATCACTTCTCTGGCCTATTAAATGGAGAAACTGAGCAAGAAACCAGAGAAGATGGCGAACCCGAGCCCACAATCGAAGATGATGGAACTGAAGTTCACAACCCGACTATAATGACGTGCGAATAGCAATATCCCGATTGAAAAACAATAAAGCAGCTGGCGCTGATGGTTTGCCTGCTGAGCTATTCAAACATGGAGGCGAGGAGCTGGTAAGGCGCATGCATCAGCTTCTATGCAGAATATGGTTGGATGAATGCATGCCTGAAGATTGGAATCTAAGTGTTCTCTGCCCAATCCACAAGAAGGGCGATCCTGCAAACTGCGCCAACTATCGCGGAATCAGCCTTTTTAATATCGCATATAAGGTCCTATCAAGCGTATGGTGCGAAACACTGAAGCCTGATGTGAACAGACTGATTGGACCTTATCAGTGTGGCTTCAGACCTGGTAAATCTACTATCGACCAGATTTTTACAATACGCCAAATCTTGGAAAAATCCCGTGAAAAAAGAATCGACACACATCATCTCTTTGTTGATTTTAAAGCCGCTTTCGATAGCACGAAAAGGAGCTGCCTATATGCCGCTATGTCTGAATTTGGTTATACGGCTATGCAAAATTACCTTGAGCAACACCGCCAGCTCGGTCAGAATTGGGAAGTACCTCTCCGAGCCGTTCGAAACTAAATGAGGTTTCAGACAGGGTGACCCCCTATCGTGCGATTTCTTTAATTTAATGCTGGAGAAAATAATACAAGCTGCAGAACTTGACCGCGCTGGAACAATATTTTATAAAAGCGTGCAACTGTTGGCATATGCTGATGATATTGATATCATTGGCCTTAACAACCGCGCCGTAACTTCTGCTTACTCCAAATTAGAAAAAGAAGCGGAGAAAATGGGATTGGTGGTGAACGAGGGCAAAACGAAGTACCTTCTGTCATCATGCAAAAAGTCAGCGCATTCGCGCCTTGGCAACCAAGCTACTTTTGGCAGCAATAATTTCGAAATAGTAAAGGACTTCGTTTACCTGGGAACCAGCATTAACACCAACAATAATGTTAGCCTAGAAATCCGAGGAAGAATTACTCTTGAAAACAAATGCTACTTCGGACTGAGTAGGCAATTGAAAAGTAAAGTCCTCTCGACGAACAAAAATAACACTCTACAAGTCACTCATCGCACCCGTCGGGAGAAAGGTTCTTCGAATGATTTGTGGACCTCTACGCTTTGGCGACGGCGAGTACCGAAGAAAATTTAATGATGAGCCGTATGAGCTCTACGCAGACGACGGCATAGTTCAGCGAATTAAAACACAGCAGCTTCGCTGGCTAGACCACGTTGTGCGAATGAGCGAAGACGCTCCAGCCCAGAACGTATTCTTAGCGGTGGAAGCAGAGACCGATTTGTGATCCCGGGGTGTTTCCAATTAGCACCAGCTGGCGCAACGAAGAAACGATTGGCGAGCTATGCCTGACGGTCAAAATCGCCCATTTAAAGAGAAGAGAGGTTTGTTTAGTAATTATTTTGATAAGTAGACTTGTTTAGATTTCTTTACGTACCTAAATTGTAAGATTTATATTTGTTTTAACAAAAAGTTGAATTTATTATTTTTATTTGGAAATTTTGCGTAAGTTATGTAAATGGGTGACAATATTCCTCCAAGGGAACCGCACACCCAAAAAATGTCGGTGAAGCGGCTTAATTGCAGCTTCTTCGGTGGTGTGAAAAAGCAATGATGAATCTGGTTCGCATCAAAGTGTCTAAAAGGGGTCTGATGAGAAGCGGGTGACTTCCCAACATGTAAACCCAACCAGCGCTGTGCAAGTCATTTAAATTTTTCTCTAAAATCAATTTAAAGATAACTTTTATAACATTTTCTAAAAAATAAGGCAAAGCTGCGATAACTACAGCGCTCAAGCAACGGGAAAGCTCACATAAAGGCACCCTTATTTGTACGCTTGGTAAACTCCACACACACACAAAATAAAAACAAGGAATGAGCATGCGCATTTTTAAATGGCAGGGAACTTCTTTAAGATATGATGGAAATAAGAAAAATACTTCTTTAGGTGAAATATTTAGAGAAAATTATCAAATTAGCACGTGCAGAGAAGAACAAGAGAATTGCCATGGCAACATCAACCACATGGTTGCTTATAGGTAGCACAACAATTTTTATAAAGATTTCAAAAATATTTAAAAGTGGTGATTAAGTAGAACTATTGCAAAAATAAATCAACTTGAACTTTAAACAATAATTTGCGGCAACTACTTATATAAGTTATTCAACATTAAGAAGCGGAAGGTGTAGTTTTAACTACTGCTGAGGGTAAATTTCATATTTTCTTTGTCCTTGCATTTATAACTGGCGATAACTTAGGTTTAAACTCTATACTGGAGTTTACTAGCAGTTTTAATTCAAACTTCTATCGTGGTAACTGTAAAAGACACAAACATAATATGCAATCGGATGTATCAGAACACTCCGAATCTTTACGAAATAGGCAGTCTCATTCATTCGATTGTGCCATTCGAGACTACAAGTTGGCTGGCATCACAGAAACTTGTATTTTTAACGTCATAACTAGTTTTCGCGCTATTGCTAATTTCTATTTCGATTTTATGCACGATTTTTTTAAGGTGTTTGCCATTATGACATTTCAGAAGTTCCTTTGCATTTCATAGAAACAGAAAAATATTTAAGTCCTGAAACATATGTTTTCCTATAGCCCAATCGAAATTGGCAATAGCTCTCCAATTATAAGTTTGATTTACTTAAAAAATTCGAAATTTAAAATGTCCATGTTATGTGTTTAGTCCATTTCTTACCATGGATAATAAGTGACCTAGTACCGGAAGGAGATGAAGTTTGACATTTTTTTTTAGTACTTTTGCAAATTATTGATATTATGTTCCTGTATGAAATAGGCGAAACTAAAGTCACTTATTGAAAAGCACCATTATTTATATTTATATATAAGTCTCTATTAAAAAAACCTTTAAAACCAATGTTCCATTTCCAAGTACATTCTGTTTTTTTGCCAGGGATCGTAGCGGTTAGGAATTTTATAATAAAAATTAAAATTTTTTGATTCTTACTTTAAAAAACAAAAAATAACGGTTAAAACTACTTTTATTATAAAACTCAAAAACACCGGTCAAAAATTATTTTTATTATAAAAGTAAAAAATAACGGGTAAAATTACTTTTATTATAAAAGTCAAAAATAACGCTTAAAATTTCACTTTTATAAATAAAGTTAAAAATTAAAGTCAAAACAACTTTTTATACCTAGTGGTGATACGCACACAAGGTATTTAACTTCATTCGCCTAATAGATCAGGTGGTTGTTTAATCTTTGTACACGAGAGTCTTGATTCCACCCTAGTATCTTCGCTAGAATATGAGTAGAGTAAGTTAGGGTATTGTGATATGGGTTGGTAAAGTGATATACCCGAGTATTTCCTAAATTATTCATGTCTGAGCAAGGATATCTTCTTTACTATAATGGTTATGGCCAAAAAACTCGCCTGCAAAGCCCCGGCTGGCATTAGTCAACTAGGTTGCTATCAGTGTAAAAAAGCCTTTCTCCATCTTGCGGTCGTCAATAACTTAGAGCACTCTTTGAACAGGGATAATTCCGAAATGTTCTTAGGCTGTCAACTTCTTATATTTTATTTTCGTTTTTGGTAAATATAGGCACCAATATTTCAAGTGATTACTTAATATTTTTAAATTAGTTTTGGTGAACAAATTGTTCGTTCCTTTCTAGTTTGGGTAATGTGATATGGTAGAAGTAGTTCAGTGTTTAACAGGAGTATGAAAAGTATAAATTTCCTCCAACTAGGATTTGGAACTTTGATGACCCAGGGGCTTCTAGTACGCCAAGTAAGCATCCGAAAATGTTAGCTAGAACAGAAAAGCAAATTAGGTGCATGAGATCAGCAGAAAAAGAAAAACCTTCTCCACTTTTCATGGAACATGCGGTTTACACATATTTTATAGAAGATCGAAGTATATGGTATAGTATATCACATTACCCCCCCCCCCCATTTTGACCAAACGGTTTTTTTGACTTTTTATGGGTTTGATTAAATATCTTCCGGAATACTTAAGATAAATCGATATCGTCTTGGAATGTGCTTCGCAATACTGAAATCTATCGAATTGTATGACTTTCTATCTGTCTACTTAATATAATGTTGAGTAGCAGCCGTAAAAGTTATGCCTATATCACAATACCCTAACTTACTCTACAGCAGCTTTCTAACAATTAAGTTAATTCAAATTGGTATTAAAACAACCTGCGCATATAAGAATTGTGCTTCAGATACCGGCCCGTTTGTTAGTTTTCTAGAAAATGAAGTTTTGCAATGTGAAAGATCTGTCGTAATTGGTAATCTTTATAAAAACCTACTTAACAAAAATAATAAATAAATCAATTATCTTATCACTGTTTACAGTATCGGCTTCGTTTGCTTAAATAGTCTAAGTCAAGAAATGTATACTAGAAAAAAAAAATACCATTGGTAGTATTATAGATCATGTTCTAACTGATAAATTGAGATATATATATATACTATAGGGATAGAAACCTGTGAGACAATCCGATCTCAGGTCACAGATTAATCTAGAAATAATATTTACTAGTATGTAACCCCCGAAAATCTCGTGTGTTTTTTTAGTTAGCTCAGCTAACAGTTGCGCTTTGGAATCCGCCCATTGCTGTGCTCATTAGAACAGAGAGATAAACAAAGCAAGTAGCTCGTACATATAGAAAATCCAAACATGCATCCATATGTATGTATGTATATGTGTATGCTTATGCGTCACCACGCTAGAAAATGCTGTGGTGAAAATGGAAATAATAAATGCTAATATCTCATAAGCAAATGAACTAATTTAAATTTTATATTTTTGTGCAAACTTACTCATCGAAAGCTTTCATTTGACATATATTTCATTTATCTACGTATTGTAGTTAAGGCTAGCTAAGCGCCTGGTTTAGAAATAATACTATAGATTTTGAAGATAGGTACAACGCATTGAAAACGAGAGTTCGAAATATTATTTGAAAAAACAGTACTATGGTAATCGACTAACAGAAAATATACACTCTGGAAACAAAACCTGGTAAATTTTAAAGGAAATAATCTATGGAAAGAAAATTGAGAAAGTAAGTGATATCAGTCAACTGATATACAAGGGTAATACTATTAAAAATACCCTGCAAAAAACGGAAATACTCCGTTTCATACTCCATAGAATACTCCTATAGGAGTATCAGAGTACTCCAACACATATCCTCATTCATATAAAAAAGGTGGTCCAATTTACATGGCAATGTCCGGTGATTGGATCACCTAATCCATCTCGGAGTACTCCGTTTCTTTGCTTTTGAATACTCTATAGACCACCTACGTGAGAGTACTCTCAAAATACTCCCATGGGATTACTCTATAGAGTATTCAACAGCAAAGCGAGAGCGGGAGTAGGTGGTCCTCAGAAGAACACATACTCCCATTCTCGCTTTTGTCTAGAGTACTCTATAGAGTAATCTTTTGGCAGCATTTTCAAAGTACTCCAACGTAGGTGCTCTATAGACTATTCAGAAGCAAAGTAAATGGTACTCCGAATAGGATTAGGTGATCCAATCACCGGACATCGCTATGTAAATTGGACCACCTTTTTTATATGAATGAGGATAAGTGTTGGAGTACTCTGATGCTCCAACGTTTTTTACAGGGTAGCATGGAGGTTGCTAATAGTTTTGAAGAATACTTTACCACAGTGGTTGAAATGCCAGGTGTAGTAAATTACGCAGATAATCCACCGAGTAATATTACAAGTCAATTCGACTTAAGACAATGTAACATCTTAGAAGTTGAAAATGCGATAGATAATTTAGATACAAAAGTCGCAAATGGCCCAGATGGAATGTCTTCACGGTTTATTAAGAAATATAAAAATTATCTTACTGAGCCCCTTTGTAAAAACAATGATGATTTTCGCAAAGGGCAATATGCTTCACAGGGCATCCTTCTTACTCGTCTTAAGACATTTCTCGTCCAAAATGAAATAACTAATAAAAATAAGTTCAGCTTTGTAGAAAACTCCAATACGATGGCAGCTTGCCTATCGTGCACAGAATTCATATAGGAAAACCTTGACAAAAAAAAATTATGTTCCTTTTTTGGCAATTGATTTATCAAAGGCTTTTGATTCTGTATTAAGTAAGTTTAGTGGCAATCCTAATTGTATCAAAACATACAGCTAAGGTGACAACGTTGTAAGCTTTTCCCATTCCGGTAACCCTGTTTTCGTTCGATATACGAAGAATTTCCAGAACATTCCACGCGACTACTCGGAAGGAAAGCCACTGGAATGCAACCTGCGCGAAATGGAGAACGAGAATGTACAATATAGTGGCGACGAAATTTCGTATTTTGCTAATGAAGAGGGTGCATTGGATGATGACCTTCAGCGTCCTTGTGCCTTAAAGCAGTGCGGCGTCTTATGAAGAAAGAAACTTTTGCTGAGTTTAAACAAAACCTATTCAAAACGTTCGGTCACGCGATGTCTGTGTCCGAAGATATCGCCATTTTGAAAAATACGAAGTTCAACTCATCAAAAACGACTGTGCTTGGGTACATTTTGCAAATGCAAGAGACCTCTTCGCGGGCAGACGTTGATGAAAATCAAGTGGTTCAACATATCATCCACGGATTAGGCGACCACTCACCTCATGTTGCAGTGTTGTATCCTGCCACTACTATTGATCAGCTGAAGGAATTGGCTTGGCGATAATTCAATTGCGAGCAATGGCGTCACAAAATTCAAAACCGAGTTCAGCCGCTAGCAAAATCTATCGTACTGCCGTAATACCGAAAATTCAGTGCTATAATTGTTCAGGATACGGTGACTTGTCATCTGCATGTCTCAACCCAAAGAGACAGAAAGGATCGTGTTTCCGATGCGGTTCCAGTGAACATATTTTGAAAGATTGTCCAAAGCCAGCAACGTTGCATTGTTGGATGGAGAATTGGATTCAACAAGAAATGAAAGGGAAATAGAGGAGGCCACAAGAGGATTGTCAGAATTTAATATGGTAAGTGTCAGTCTTCCTTCTATATCTGATGAGCAATACAATTACTTTTTGTCCTTATTTGATACTGGCAGTCCGACTAGTTTTTCAATAATTCCCGAAATACTCTTGTCTAATAAAACGTGCTTTACTGGATACCAAGGTATCGAAAACTTTAAGAATAATTCATACGGTCGTGTTAACGTTTAATTGGAATTTGGTGGATTAGAACACCCACTTTCTATTTTGGTTATTGCCGACGAGCTTCTTCCCACTCATCTGTTATTGGGTCGGGACTTTTTGGTATAAAATTAAATGTGTTTCCTTCTTTGTACTTTAAAAATAATAATATTGAATTGAATTTTGGAAATGATCCAAATAAAATGAATTTAAATTGACGTATATTGCGTTGTGTTTTTGATTCCGTTGCCGGTGGAAGTTGCGCCACTCTAAGTGATTATGAAAATCTTTCAGTTTATTCCGATAAAGTATTAATGGGAGCTCCGATGAATATTGATGAAGTCGTGAAAGGAAATTTCAAATCGATTCCGAACCATTTCGAAACCTGTTCCGTGATTAGTTCTGGTAAACAAATATACAAGGTGGCGCAAAAGTAATCCTCCTATCAGAAAATGCTATAAATTTTGCGATTGGCCCCTAAAGTCAGTTCTGTTTTGACATTTGTGTAGTAAACACATGCGAAATACACGTTAATAAACAATGTTACGCTACACTGCTCCAGAACGCGGAATATTGCTGACTATTTATTTGACCAATAATCGGTCGGGGCGAAACGGTTACTGTGAATGGTGAGCGCTACAGAGCAATGATCAACGAGTTCTTTTTGCCGCAACTTGATGAATTGGGATTGGAAAACATGTGGTTCCAACAAGACGGTGCAACAGCACACACTGCAGGTGCCACAACCGATATGCTGAACAGCGGAAGCTTACTTTTGCGCCACCTTGTACGTTACGAGATGTCTCTAACACGTGTTGTATTCCGTCCAATTTAGTTCAAAATATTACGAATATCGATCTTTCCGATTATTGTGAGAAGAGTTCTGCTACTAGCAATAATTCAAATAAAAATTCTTCACTACCAGACATTTTTGCCATAGACGTAAGTCTGTCTTTTTCGAATGTCAACATTTGTAATCAATTAAATTCAAATGAATTGGAAAATGTACGCAATATTTTGTATAAAAACTACTTCGATTTAGATAATATTCCTGCTATTGAACATGATTATGAAATGAAGATTAAGTCCCAGAAGATTGTCATATTACGACAAACAAGAGTTGAACAAAATTATGAAGAAACACCTAAATGAAAACATTAAAAGGCCATTGTGTTAGTCAAGAAAAAGTCTGGAGAAATAAGGAAGTGTGTGCATTATCGTGACCTCAATAAGACAACAGAACGTGACAGCTATCCTTTGCCTCTAATCAAGGATTGTTTAGAACGGATGGAGGGAAAGTAATATTTCAGCACCTTGGATTTGAAAAGTGGTTTCCACAAAATTAAAGTTTCTGAAGATTCCGTAAAACTGACCGCTTTTATAACACCCATTGGACAGTACGAATATACCTGTATGTCTTTTGGACTGAAAAACGCGCCAGCGGTATTTCAGAGGTTTATTAATTTCGTTCATCGACCGTTTATTGACAAAGGTTTAGTTGTGGTTTACATGGATGATATCACTTTAATGACAGAAACACTGGAAGAGCATTTCACTTTGCAGAGACTGTTGAGACCTTCCAGTTCCGAAAAATTCACGCGAGGTTCATCCATGCTTGGGCTTGTTTTCATACTTCCGAAGATTTATTCCTTCATTTTCACGTATAGCCAAGCCAATTTTAGAGTTGGTTAAGAAGGATGCGAAGTTTAATTTCAGTGCAGAGTGTAGGTTAGCCTTTCAAGAGTTAGTAAGTAAATAGCTCGATCGATTGTCAGGACGGCCGAGTTGTAATAAGTAAGTTTAGTGGAGATCCTAAACATACACCTAAGGTGGCAACGTTGTAAGCTTTTCCCATTCTGGTAGCCCTGTTTTCGGTCAATATACGATAGAAGAGGAATTGAGGGAGTGGGAGGAGTAACGCCAATTGTGAATAAAAACTATTACTACAATTCAATAAATTTAGAAATAATGGTGCGGAAGTTAGCTGAATTACGGTTAGAAGGCAACGAACTAAAAGTTTTTCGGTCTTAACTAAAAGGAAACAATTTGTCAAAATAAATAATATAAGAAGCTCGACGTTGGAAATCAAAACAGATGTACCACAAGGATCAAAGCGGCAACATTATTTATAATATACATCAATAATGTACTAAGAATAAAAATAAAGGGTACACTTCAGTTCTACGCCGATGACGGCACATTTATGTACTCTTCAAGCAGACCTGTAAAGTACTGAGTATTTACTTGTACTAGTACCAAATAAGTACAAGCACTCAAGTACTTTGAAACGTCAAGTCCAAAGTACAAGTACCTCAATACTTGTACTTGGAATTCGAAAGTACAAGTACATGTACTTGTCAAGTATTTTAAAGTACTTTTTTTGTTAAGAAACCCAAATTTATGTGATAGAATTTTTTCAAAATTTAGTTTTATGGTGTATGTTTTACAAAAAAAAGAAAGTTGGAAACATATGCATACGGTTTCAATATTGGAGCTTTGTATAATACATACCAGTATAAATGAAAGTTCAATAGACAATATGAAACAGAAAGCACAACTTAACCAATTGGTTCATTTGTAGGTTGTGGCATCCTCAGAAATCAAGCAGCCTGTGGTATATGTTTGTTGTCGATTCACCATACCCAAATAAACGCGTTAAATTTATGTTAAATTTTGTGTTCCTTCGTTCCCATCTTGTGCAATCAACTGCATGGCGAAGCGCTCTGTCGAAATAGAAAGTTCCAATTGGTCAGCGCTAGCGACGCGCTATATGGGGACGGCAGTATGTCGATGAATGAGATTTGTTCAAATAATTTGTCAACGGCAGGCAGTGAGAAATATGGCGTAAGCAATGTCCAGAAAATCCATTCGATTGTGGAATATTCCCGTATACAATAACGAAAAAGGAAAACGCCTTCAATTATGTTCATACGCGAAGCATGAATAATTTTTTGCTGATACAGCTTTGCGTACTGCAAGCGTACAAATGACTGATTCAGCAATCATACTTTATTTGTGAATAAATCTTTCCAATTTAAAGTTACGCATTTTAAATACTTTTTCGTGCATGCATGCATACCCATTAAATTTGATTAGTAATTAGTAATCAATTAATTAGACGGATTTTTTAATTGGTAATGATTAGTTTAACTGTTTCTCAAGAAAAGGCAGTTATTAATTGATTAAGATTAGAAAAGTTGTTTTGATTACTTTTTTCTGGATTTTTTCTGGATTTCTTTCAGTATTGTTGAATTATGTGTTTATGTGTTGTTGATATTGATATGTTCCTACAACAATAATGAAAAAAATCCAAAATAATGAATAATATTTAAAAACAATGTTACAAAAAATCAAAAACAGTTTTTTTTGGAATTTTTATTTTTTAATTAATTAGAAAATAGTCATTCAAATTTGAAAGTAATGGTAATCAATCATTAAGTAGATTCTCAAGAAAATTATTAATCAAATCGGTAATGTTGTTGTTGGTGTTGTTGTTAACAGTGCTTCGCCCTGCCCAATGGGCTCGATCACTCTAAATTGTCATCAGGCTCTTCTAACGGAAGTCCGAGGAAACGCGCAATTTCCACAGGGTTGGACCAGAGTGATGTAGGTGTTAGAAGAGTGGGTTCAACTGAACAGGAGAAGAGATGTATGGCATCATGAGGGGCATACCACATGCAGGGCATGTGTTTGGCATGTTTAGGTTCAGTCTGGATAAGTAAGAGTTTAACCTATTACAATATCCAGAGCGAAGTTGTGCTAGTATGACTCTAGTCTCCCTCGGAAGTACACGCTCCTCTTTAGCCAATTCAGGTGATTGAGTATTAATAACGGGATTCACCGGCCGAGATCTGAGAGATCTGTCAACCGACTCGGTGTGGAGGTCATTTAGAGCCCGTCTATGGTTCCGCAGATCAAACGGCAAAGAGATATGGTGCCGGATCTCATCGTAGTGCTTACGAAAATGTCTCCTTATGTCTCTGGGGGGCGGTGCTACATCCAAAAGATGTCGATTTGGATGACTAGGCTTATGACAGTTCAGAAGGAACTGTCTACTCAAGAGTTCCGCGTGCTGGAAGCAGGGCATTAGGGGCAGAGAAAGAGGGGACTGACGCTAAGTTCCGACATACTCGGCAATTCTGTAGTTTACCGGCCAGGCAAAATAATCACCCCCATAAAATAATAAAATTTATCAGGACAACAAAGTTTATCTTACCCCTATAACATGTGGATTTTAAGTAGTTTCTCTCTAAAATGAATGCATGTGGATTTTAAGTAATTTCTCTCTAAAATTAATGCTTTTGACTCAAAACTAAAAAAAAAATTTATATTTGCCTTTTATAATAAAAGTAATTTTTAATCGTTATTTTTGACTTTCCTAACAAAAATCATCTTTAGCCGTTATTTTTTACTTTTATAATAAAATAGTTTTTAACCGTTATTTTTAACTTTTAGAATAAAGTACCATGACTATAATAGAACTCAAGGCCAAGAATAATATTTTTTTTTTCTTTATGAATAAAAGTAATTTTTAACAGTTATTTTTGTATCTTTCTCATCATAATCACAAAATAAGAGTAATTTTAGATAAATATTGTCTGCCTCGCAGGCACTGCTCTGGTGCATTCAAAATTGAGATAGAGATACTCTTTCTATCAGACTTTTTGAATTAAAATTTTGAAAATAACGGTTAAAAGCGGTCCCTGGGTTCTTCAATGTAAAAATGTATGGAACATAGATTTGAAGACGCTCATAAAATTTTCAAAGCATAATTAAATTCAAGTTGTATAAAGCCGCAGTGATTAGCATAGGTGAATTTTACCCGGGTGCACGCCATAAGTTGGTGGAGGCGTGTGACATCCTCTCACAACCAAGGGCTTGAGCCTGGGTTCCAATTACACCAACAGACCCAGCAGATATCCTGGGAATTTTTTCAGGAATATAACCCACGAATACCGACCCAAAATTGGAAAGTGGTCAACGTGGAAAAGACAGAACTGGCCACGATGCAAATAGTTCTGCTACTAGACAGCGTAAGCGTCGAAGCTCTGGCGAAGCGCGACTTTGGGGTCAGCTATGGGTTTAAAAATATAAACCTTCGGGTGTACAAGGCCGATGTTGAATACTTGGTCAACCTCGAGTATCGCGTGGAGGTGGAGGAACCCCCCATCGGAAGCGAGATGAAGGTGGACGAGGACAAGGAGGCGGAACCAAGCGGGTACGCCTCGTCAAGCTCAGACGGTGGCTTGGCTTTTCGAAGGTTATACTACGAGAGTCAGCTGCTGAGTGAAGACGAGGCGGACACAACGTTCACGGAGGAGAGCGTGAAACAACTACAAGGTGGCGCAAAAGTAAGCTTCCGATGTTCAGCATATCGGTTGTGGCACGTGCAGTGTGTGCTGTTGCACCGTCTTGTTGGAACCACATGTTTTCCAATCCCAATTCATCAAGTTGCGGCAAAAAGAACTCGTTGATCATTGCTCTGTAGCGCTCACCATTCACAGTAACCGTTTGGCCCCGACCGATTATTGGTCAAATAAATAGTCAGCAATATTCCGCGTTCTGGAGCAGTGTAGCGTAACATTGTTTATTAACGTGTATTTCGTATGTGTTTACTACACAAATGTCAAAACAGAACTGACTTTAGGGGCCAATCGCAAAATTTATAGCATTTTCTGATAGGAGGATGACTTTTGCGCCACCCTGAGGGGCCTCCAAATAAACCTTCATCACACCAAAGCAGCATCAGCTGCACTTCTATTACACCCGTCATCAGGTCAAGAAGGCAGCAGCGGCGCTTTTTACCTGTAAGAGGGCACTTGGTGTCTCCTGGGGGATCTCCCCTAACACAATAACTAAGGATGGTAGGCGGATTTTTATTTTCTCAGACAGCCAGGCTTGGACTCATTCGTCGTCAACACAAATTCGGTCACTGAATGCCGCAGATCTCCTAACGAGATGGCTCAGCACTTCAGTATCAGCCTTATATGGGTAACTGAGAACAGGGATATTGAAGGTAACTGCAGACAAGACGAGCTGGCCAGAAGACTATTGGGGACCTAAGTGTCGGGCTGTTACCTTAGGGTCTTAGCTCAGCCCTCACAACCTGTCCTAACCATAGTGTCATAAATGCGGACAAAATATCCTCTACTCCTCAGCATATAAACACTATTCGAAATAACAAAAAAATTTATACGATTAAAAACCATTTAGTAAAGAATTAATTATTTTACAGTTACTCAAAAAGTAATAGTAATTTTTTTACCAAATGATTTTTTTTTGACTATCCTTTGAAAGTTGACGCCAATTAGAAACACCAAGGGATCGCAGATTGTTCTCCACTTGGTCTTTCCAAAGGAGTGGGGGCCTTCCTCTTCCTCTGCTTCCATAGATAGGTTCCGTCCAGAATATCTTCCGGGTAGGAGCATCTTCTTCCATGCGGATTACATGGTCAATCCAACGTAAACGCTGGGTTGTAATTCGTTGGACAATGTCGATGTCTGCGTAAAGCTCATGCAACTTGTCATTAAATCTTCTTCGGTAAATACCGTCGACATTGCGTAGAGGCAAATAAATCCTTCGAAAAACCTTCCTCTCGAATACTCCAACGGACGAATAATCTGCGGCTTTCATCGTCAATGCTCCTGCTCTATATTGCAGGACGGGTATTATAAGCGACTTGTAGAGCGTGGTTTTTGCTCGTCGAGAGAGGACTTTGCTTCTCAATTGCCTACTCAGTCCAAAATAACAATTATTGGCAAGGGTAATTCTTCGCTGGATTTCTAAGCTGACATTAGTGTCGGTGTTAATGCTGGTTCCCAGTTAAACGAAGTCCTTTGCTATTTATACTTATGGCTGCCAACAGTGGCATGGGCGCTGACTCTTTGCAGGATGATAGAAGGTACTTCGTTTTGCCCTCGTTCACCTGCAAACCCACTTTTTTCGCTTCTTTTTCCAATTTGGAGTAGGCAGAGCTTACGGCGTGGTTATTCCAACCAATGATGTCAATGTCATCGTCAATTTCACACTCTTGTTCCTGAGCGTTGTAGTTCCGCAGCTTGTATTATTTTTTCCAGCATCAAATTAAAGAAATCGCACGATAGGTCACCCTGTCTGAAACCTCGTTTAGTTTCGAACGGCTCGGAGTGGTCCTTCCCGATTCTGACTGAGTTGGTGGTGTTGCTCAACGTCATTTTGCAAAGCCGTATAAGTTTCGCGAGGAAACCAAATTCAGACATAGCGGCGTATAGGCAGCTCCCTTTCGTGCTATCGAAAGCGGTTTTAAAATCAACAAAGAAGTGATGGGTGTCGATTCTTTTCTCCCGGTTTTTTTTCAAGATTTGGCGCATAGTGAAAATCTGGTCGATGGTAGATTTACCAGGTCTGAAGCCGCACTGATAAGGTCCAATCAGTTTGTCAACGGTGGGCTTCAGTATTTCGCACAATACGCTTTAGATTTATGTTAATTTAACAGGGAGTCATGGTAATTCAAACGTTTGGGATCACTTTAAATTCGACTACTATTCGAATAAACCAACAAATAGTTCGAATAAGTATTATTAGAACTTTTTGTACCCGTCGAATAAAAATATTATTTATTCGAATAATTTTTATTCGAATAGTCCCATGACTGGTAAAAAAGTAACATGTTAGAATAGCATGGGCGATAGGCTAAAAAATAATAACCTGAAGAAGGGTGACAAATGTGTTGATTTAACATGAAAATTCTTCTGGGGAAGAGTATGTATGCATCAGCGTTGGGCGTGATCAGTTAAATTTGTAATCAATTTATTAATTGTGTTTAGGTCGGCACCATAATGCCCCATCGCCACTTGTAGGTGTCGCTGTTAAGTAACCGGGTACCGGGTACTCGGTACTGGAAATACTGCTTGTTGAAGCCAAACCGCCTTCAATATTGGGGAACCCTCGTAGGCTTGCCACATCAACGCCAGCTACAAAGCTGAGTCGCTATGGGAAGAATACCGGTGCGCCACTCTTCGAAATTGACTTGCGACTCGAGGCGGTCTGTGATGGAAAATCAGTCTTTGTTCGACATCCATATCCATCACAGGCTACCCCCGTTCGTGCGCTCGCAGTTTAGCTACAACAACAATTCCAGCTTTAATCGATTTTACAAGGTAAATTCATCATAACCCTCCGCTTTGGATTATTTGCTACCATCTGTACATATACCCCTATTGGCATATATACAGCTTTTCTCTTCAATAAAGAAACCCACTTTTCTTCTATTCAACCTTTTAGTCATCGTTCTTTTTATTTCTGATTTTCATTGGAATTTCGTTGGTGAGTTGGAACCGGCTTACTTATTCGGCTATCGTGCCGAACATTTGGTCCTCGAGCCGTCAACCACAATTAAAGGAGAACATAAAAGGAAATAAAATATCATCACGAAGACTAATACATAGCACGGAGAACGAAGTCACATTCAAGAAATATACACAAACAACAAAATTCGACAACATCAAACATCAATAAATCACAGGTGCGTGCACAAATAATTAATTTATTTAATTGTTGAGCTAAGAGTGAAAGTGTAGTGAGTGTAAGTGAAAATTTACGTGGTGGTGTTTCCCTTTTTTCCGCTTTGCCTTTGAATACCTACGCGGTTCGTTTCAAGTAAATAATCTTGCGTTAATTTAATTTGAAAATTCGGTATACACGCATACTTGTGTAAATTTCCAGTCGCTCACTCTAATATTCCCGTCGGTTATTGAATTCGTGAAATTGAGAATTCACATTTCGATCAATCATTCCAATCGGAAATTATTGCGCCCTACAGGAAATATTTGTCACGGCACTTCAATTAATTAAAAAATATGCAATAATAACTTCTCGAGAAGTTTTATGGTTTTTAAACTTTTCAAAGTCCACGCGCTTGGTGCTTTTGTCGTTTATATACGTTCTTCTTGTTTTTTTTTGTACAAAAACACGTCGCCAATTACCTTCATCAAACCAACTTGCATTATTCGCGGTTTTTTGCAAAATCAACTCGGTCGTTGTAAGTGGCAGTAAACACCCACATAAACATTAGCAATTTTTGCATACATATTTATTATACCTTGCTAGCGCTCGTATTTTATTTTTCTTCCCCTTTTGTGCGAACCCTCGTCTTAGCACTCGCTGCAGTCACCAACAGTGAGTCTCAATTTTTATACTGAGGCGCTAGCGATCTTATATTTACACACACACATAAGGTGCATTTTGATAAGTGACCCAGTAGGAAAATTTCACGCTGACCCTGTGAGAACTCATTACCTAAAAACTAACCACTATATATTCGATATCTATTTTGGTATTTTCGTTGATAATTAGGGCGATATTTATATATTCGATATTTAATTCGTTATTGTCATTAATAATTGGGGCGCGTATCATTCCCTACCGTTTCGTTTCGCTTCATAAATTGCGCTTACTACCTCGTTCATAATGATGACGCTTAATTATTTCACAAGATGTTCCGATCAAGTTGTAGGATTCAATGCACAATATGATGACACGGCTTTAAGCGGACAGCCAAAAATTTACTTAGAGGCTTTAAGAGAGGAACTAGCTGAAACTTGGGCGAAAACCAAAGAAGCCTATGAAAAATGCTTAGAATTCTTGAAAGATGATAAGGAAGTAGAAGCGGTTACAGCGAAACAGTGCACTATTAGAAAAGATTATTTAGCGTGTGTCACTCGAATTACCCAATATATTGAAAAATTCAGTCCCCCTATCACACCCTCCGTCGGTAACCCCGCCCAAGAATCCGCCTGTTCGAATAATTTGAAACTTCCGCCATGCGACACTGAAGTATTTAGTGGGGATTATGTGTCATGGCCGTCCTTTCGCGATCTTTTCACCGCCATATATATAAATAATAATAGACTGAGCAATGTAGAAAAATTATGCCATCTTTTAAAGAAAACGAGCGGTGAAGCGAAGGGACATTGTGAGTAAATCACCACTAACAAATCAGGGTTTCGACTCGGCATGGTCGAATTTAAAAAACAACTACGAAAACAAGCGGGTTTTAGTAAATAGCCAACTAAAAGTGCTGTTTTCACTTCCGATCATTCGGACCGAAAGCGCATCAGCACTGAAGGAATTGCAGCGGAACATTAACGGTTGTCTCACAGCCTTAGCAATGTACAACGTCGACGTGGGGAATTGGGACCCAATCTTAGTTTTTTTAGGTTCCAGCAAATTACCGGAGGCAACACTCAGCTTATGGGAGCAGAGTTTGTTCAACAAAACGGAGATTCCGGAGTGGGACCAGATGGACAAGCTTCTTACACAACGATTCAGGACTCTGGAATCAATAGTGGACGTGCAAGGGGCCAGTTCATCCGCCACACCATTTCAACAACAAAAAACGGTACCCTCGCACATCTCTGCGAATCAAAAGAAGGTTTCTTTTGCCACAAAGGTATCCGCGCCGCAATGCATAATGTGTCCTAAGCAGCAGCACCCCCTACGTCTTTGTGTTAAATTTTTGTCCTTGCCCATTAATGAAAGGTTCGGTATTGTAAAGAAAAATAACTGCTGCATTAACTGTCTCTCGAAGGGACATGGAATGAAAGACTGTAAAAGCCAATACTCGTGCACAAAGTGCAAAAGTAGGCATAATGTGCTACTTCATAAGCCAACTACGAATAACGAAGCTTCGAAAGAAACTGCTAGTGGAAATGCCTCGCAGACTTTCCACGCAAACATACAGTCCACCTCGTCGACAAATCCTTCAGGGCCAGTAGGGGACCACAGAAATTCGTCTGCTTTATCCTCAGCCCTACTCGGAACCGCTATGGTTCACATCTGCCACCTAGGCTCAACGTATATCGCGCGCGCTTTAATAGATTCAGCGTCAGAAGCATCGTTTGTTTCTGAAAGACTTAGAAAACTTTTAAAGCTTCCTTATTCGAAGGCAAACGCGGTGATATCGGGTTTGAACCAAAAAGTTTCAAACAACTCGTCGAAGATCTGTTCGTTCGTGTTAGGTTCACCTCGGGACCCCAACCTCTTTATAGAAACAACAGCTTTCGTCTTACCAAAAATTACAGGTAACTTACCATCAACATCGCTTGATGAGTCGATTCTAGACATTTTACCCAAGGTTCCTTTAGCAGATTCGAAATTCTTGCAAAGTGCACCAATCGACCTTCTCATTGGAGGAGATTTATACCCTAAGGTTATGTTAGAGGGGGTCAAACGTAGCAGCAACCACAACTTTTTGTCACAAGAGACCGTATTCGGGTGGATCGTCACGGGGGCGTCTTCCACTGCCTGTTTTGCCACAACAATCTCAATGGGAGAAGACATCGCGTTAGATAGGCAGCTACGAAAATTCTGGGAACTAGAAGATATCCCTAGAAAAAACCTTCAAACAGAAGAGGACGCATTCTGCGAGGAGCTATATGTAAAGACCACCACTAGGAACGAAGAGGGTAGATACGTGGTATCCCTACCATTCAAGAGCTTTTATCCGGCGGATATTAAGCTAGGGTCTTCGCGACCGATTGCTCTACGACAATTTATTCGAAACGCGGCGAGATTAATTAAAAATCCTTCCTTAAAGGAGTATTACGATAATGTAGTACACGAGTACTTAGATTTAGGCCACATGGAGAAGATAGAACCACCAATCGCCGAGCATGCTCCCCATCACTTTTACCTGCCTCATCATGCAGTCCTTAAACCCGAAAGTACGACAACCAAATTGAGGGTAGTTTTTAACGCTTCGAGCAACTCTTCGAATGGAGTGTGCTTAAATGACATATTACATGTCGGCCCGACGCTTCAAGCTGATTTGACCCTACTTCTTATTCGATGGAGAATGTATAAATATGTATTCAACAGTGACAACCAAAAGATGTATAGGCAAATTTTAGTGCACCCGAATCATAGGCCTTATCAGAGAATTCTCTTTAGAAAGGACCCGCATAGTAGTATTGCAGATTTTCAGCTAAAGACCGTTACTTTCGGAGTTAATTGCGCGCCATACTTAGCAATTAGAACGCTTCTTCAGCTAGCTCAAGACAATAAAGATTCTCATCCATTAGCGGCTGAGATCTTGTCGATGTATGTAGACGACGTACTAGCGGGATTTCACGACAGTTCCACAGCTTTGCAAGCGCGAGATCAGCTGATAGAGACACTCGGTAGTGCAGGGTTCGCATTGAGGAAATGGTCCTCAAATGCCATGGAAATCCTTAAGGATATTTCTCACGAACACCTTTTAAATAGGGAGTTTTTAACTTTCGATGGAACCAGCACCACAAAAGCATTAGGTATTCGATGGAACGCTAAGTCCGATCACTTTTTCTTTAGCGTCCAGACCCTTACTTCGAAGGATAGCTACACAAAACGGGAAGTCTTATCGTCCATAGCAAAGCTTTTTGACCCCGCCGGATGGCTCGCGCCTGTAGTAGTCATAGCCAAAATAGTGATGCAACAAATTTGGGCGGATGGCACTCTTTGGGACCAACCTATCACAGCACAAACCCTGTTCAGATGGAAAGCCTTCGTAGAAAATTATAAGTTTATTGAAAATATACAGATTCCACGATGGGTAAACTTTTCTTCCGAGGCACCATTTCAAATTCATGCCTTTTGTGACGCGTCGGAAAAGGCATACGCGGGGGTGATATATTTGCGGGTAGAAAACATAGGTCTAGTATCATCCCACCTCTTGCTAGCAAAAACCAAGGTTGCACCAGTAAAAACTATCTCGCTCCCTCGTTTAGAATTGTGCGGTGCAGTCTTGGTAGTTGATATGCTCAGGTCGCTTCAAAACGAACTCCCCTTTAAAATCGAAAAGATATTCTGCTGGACTGATTCTACCATTGTGTTAGCGTGGCTTAGAAAGCGCCCCACTTCTTGGACCACCTTTGTCGCTAATCGAGTGGCAAAAATCCAGGAAACAGTTGGTGCCAGACATTGGAGTCACGTCGAGTCAAAAGACAACCCGGCGGATCTCGGAAGCAGGAGGAGCATACCCCCAGGATTTAAGGTCGAACGAGTTGTGGTGGTACGGCCCAGCATGGTTACGGAAAGAGGAGGAGCAGTGGCCATCTCTAGAGGACGAAACACAAGAGGTCTCTTTGGAAGTGCGGAATTTAAAAACCCATATAACGCTGCTGGCCAGCGACGTGGATCCCTTGGAGAGATTTTCGTCATTACCACGAGCATTGCGCGTTCTGGCCTACGTATTTAGATTTTTCAACAGAACTAACAAACACACCCGCAGCTTTCACTCGTACCAATCGTTAGCTGTTTCAGGAGAAGAAATAGCTAAAATTCGCACCAGGCTTATAATTCTCGCGCAAATGAAACGCTTCGATCAGGAACACCAAAGTTTAACCTTGAAATCACCCATCTCGCCGAAAAGTAAAATTCTTACCTTAAACCCATTTCTTGATAATCAGGGCGTAATGCGAGTCAATGGTCGACTGGCGAATTCGCTCATCTTGTCGTATAACGAGAAACACCCCATTCTATTGCCATTTAGTTGCGCCCTCGCAAAGTTGTTAGTTCGATTCATCCATGATATTTCGCTTCATGGAGGAAATCAACTGGTGCTGAGGCTGCTTCGCCAGCAGTATTGGATCCCCAAAGCAAAAAATCTTATAAGAACCATCATTCATAATTGTAAACCATGCGTCGTGCATAAAAAACAGGAACAAAGTCAAATGATGGCTGCTCTTCCGGAGGAGCGAACGATTCTCTCCAGACCCTTCGAAAATACAGGTGTGGACTTTGCCGGTCCATTTGACATCAAAAGCTTTTCCGGTAGATCTTGTAAAATAACAAAGGGATACGTGTGCATCTTCGTTTACTTTTCTACGAAAGCTATTCATCTCGAAGCCACCAGTGACCTCTCGACCGAGACATTCCTCGGGGCATTCGCACGGTTTGTTTCGCGAAGAAGTGGTCCCAAAGCCATATTTTCTGACAACGGTACAAATTTCGTAGGTGCATCGGCCGCATTGAAGAAGGAATTTCAAACTTTCCTCAACGCGTCCAAAGAGTCGGTATGCACCACCTATAGTCATCAGGAAGTATCATGGTATTTCATTCCAGCGGGCGCCCCACACATGGGAGGCTTATGGGAAGCGGGAGTAAAAAGTTTTAAGTTTCATTTTCGACGGGTTGCCGCTTCGCAGAAGTTCACCTTCGAGGAATTTCAAACCTTGCTTTGTCGAATCGAGGCATGTCTTAACTCTAGGCCAATATCTCCGAATTCGAATGAGGCATCCGACTGTGCAGCCCTTACGCCGGGTCACTTTCTCACTGGTGGACCCCTTCTCTCTCCCCCAGAGCCCATTATCGACGCGAATCCTACCTCGGTTATTAATCGCTGGCAAAAGCTTAAGGCTCTCAGTCAACAACATGCCCTTCGATGGAAAGAAGAATATCTAAAAGAGTCACATCGCCGCTACAAATGGAAATTTCCCCAAAGGAACATCGCCGTCGACGACTTGGTCGTCGTGCGCCATGAAAATCTTCCGCCTCAGGAATGGCGCTTGGGCAGGGTTACACATATATATCAGGGCACAGATAAACGGGTTCGCGTAGCGGATATTCGCACCCAAAAGGGAATGATCACGCGCCCCATCGTAAAGCTCGTCGCTTTGCCAAATTAATCACCTTTTTAATTTTTTGTATCGCTTCTGTCTTATCACACCTACAGATGCGCGTTATGGAGTTAGTCCAAGTCACACGTTCGCCCGTTGCCTCGTCACGTATGTCTCGGACATCACCAGCCTCCTCACCATCGCCAACAAGAAGCCGTCGTCCCACACGGGAACACAAGCCACATAAATTTATTTGCCGCGTCTGCCGTCGCTCGCATCCGCTCCGTTATTGTAGGCAATTTCTTGATTCGAATTATGAACGCCGGTTACGTCTTGTTGTCTTACATCGATATTGCTCGCGCTGCTTGGCGCACTCACACCAAACCAGGAACTGCCGAAGTCAGGGGACGTGTGAATATTGCCATCATAAGCATCATACGTTGCTCCATTCGCACGCCCGGTTGACTCCTCGTCATCAGCTGCCGCCTCTCTTAACTCAACTCTCCGGAACCGTCACCGTGTTGCCGACTGTTGCGCTCTACATACATGTTGGATCCCGAAAGGTCCTTGCCAGAGCGCTACTTGATCCTTGTTCGCAAACGAGTAAGATTGACGGGTCCTTGGTGAAACGCCTACGCCTTCAGACCGTGCCCGTTGCGAACATGGACATGTGCGAGATTCAGGTCAGTGCCTTCGGAGATCCCCATGTTCGTTTCGCGTTTGCAGCCCGGGTTGTGACAGAGATCGGTTTGAAAACGCCTGCTCGTCATCTCAGTCAAGCTACGCGAGATAAATTTGAAAATTTGAAGTTGGCCGACCCCGGCTTTTACACCTCCTCCGCCGTGGCCGTAATAATCGGAGGTGATGTACAACATAAATTGATGAGATCTGAAACTATTTCATATCCGGGCTTTCCTACAGCTCAAAATTCTATGTTCGGTTGGGTCCTTTCTGGCCCGTGTGCTCTTTAATGCACCACACCCCCTACTGGGTAACCGTTCCTACTACAGATGTACTTACCTCTAAAGTACCACGACCCCTTCCTAGGTCATACGCAAATTAAGAATTATGAATTTTTGAAGTATTGCAAATATAAAATGAAATATATTTAAAATGAAACCAAAGCTCAACAATTAACATTTGTGCACGCATTCTAGTTTTAAGCGCTATACAGATGTATATATAAATGAACTTCTTATTGTTTACTAAGTAACACTGATGCGCGCGTCCATTTCGAATGGTTGCAATTCCTACATATTGCAAGGCCGGCGGCAATGTTGAAGCCAAACCGCCTTCAATATTGGGGAACCCTCGTAGGCTTGCCACATCAACGCCAGCTACAAAGCTGAGTCGCTATGGGAAGAATACCGGTGCGCCACTCTTCGAAATTGACTTGCGACTCGAGGCGGTCTGTGATGGAAAATCAGTCTTTGTTCGACATCCATATCCATCACAGGCTACCCCCGTTCGTGCGCTCGCAGTTTAGCTACAACAACAATTCCAGCTTTAATCGATTTTACAAGGTAAATTCATCATAACCCTCCGCTTTGGATTATTTGCTACCATCTGTACATATACCCCTATTGGCATATATACAGCTTTTCTCTTCAATAAAGAAACCTACTTTTCTTCTATTCAACCTTTTAATCATCGTTCTTTTTATTTCTGATTTTCATTGGAATTTCGTTGGTGAGTTGGAACCGGCTTACTTATTCGGCTATCGTGCCGAACACTGCTGAATTCCTTTGGATTCTTTGTTCCGAGTCCCGTTGCCCAAATCGGTTGATGGGTTTCGCCTTCTGCGATGACCCAGCTCTCTTCCACTTTGGAAAAGAACGCAATCCGACTAAGTACTGCCATCCTTTTGTGTGTAACATTATTCTGTTTGTATATATATACACATAGGGAGTTATTATTCTGGTTGTATATGTACATACACATAGCCATTTATATAGGCCCCCTCCTTTTTTTTATACTCGAATAAAACAATTTGGAAACTCAGAAAAATAGTAACTCTTGGTGTTCATTTAATTATTCAATGGTGAAGTGTTTCAACCTCGAAGGACTTTGAGATTCGGCACCTCGACGCCCCTCGGTTGCCGCGGAATTCATGAGGAATTGCCGGCCCCCAATTCACCCCGTCCCGAACAAATTGATTAAGAAATTAATTGTAATTAAAACAACTGCAGTTAAAGTAATGATATACTTAATTAATATGTTAAATTTATGAAGCAATTGAAATTAATAAATTATTAATTGCCAGCATGGCAACTGATTAGTTATTAACTGTAACTTTTTACAATCCTTAACTCTAGTAGTTGGAATTAGCAATGAATATTTGCTAGTTATTAATTGTTTAAACAATTATAACTTGCCCAACCTTTTATCAAGACCTTTATCATTGGGCTTTGCAAACTCCATATAAGTTGGTTATGCAGACTCTGACGACTACAACAAAAGAAAAGAAGAGATATTTTCAAGGTATAAAAATGCTAAAATCAAAACAGGAACTCAAAGCTTCCGTTCTTTTATACCTTTAGACAAAAATTTACTAAAAGTTAGCAAATATTCCGAAAGTCAAGAGTATGAGCTGCACAAAATTGTATATTAAATCAAAAAAAAAAATAGAAATAAAAAATATGTATCAAGGGTAAGTAAATATTTTGGGGGGTGTCTGAAAAATGTAAAAATACGACCCTTGTTCTAATCCATTAAAATTACAGAAAAAATGTATAACTTCTAAGTTACAGCCACTTTATTCTTTTTTGTCACACAATGATATCAAAATATAAGGAAGTTAACACACGATGCATTTTCTTAAAAAACGCCATTTTAGTTTTTAGATGTGTTATACAGGGTGGCGCAAAAGTCTTTCTCCTATCAGAAAATGCTATAAAATTTGCGATTGGCCCCTAAAGTCAGTTCTGTTTTGACATTTGTGTAGTAAACACATGCGAAATACACGTTAATAAACAATGTTACGCTACACTGCTCCAGAACGCGGAATATTGCTGACTATTTATTTCGGTCGGTGAAAAACGGTTACTGCGCAAAAGTAATCCTCCTATCAGAAAATCCTATAAATTTTGCGATTGGCCCCTAAAGTCAGTTCTGTTTTGACATTTGTGTAGTAAAAACATGCGAAATACACGTTAATAAACAATGTTACGCTACACTGCTCCAGAACGCGGAATATTGCTGACTATTCATTTTACCAATAATCGGTCGGGGCCAAACGGTTACTGTGAATGGTGAGCGCTACAGAGCAATGATCAACGAGTTCTTTTTGCCGCAACTTGATGAATTGGGATTGGAAAACATGTGGTTCCAACAAGACGGTGCAACAGCACACACTGCACGTGCCACAGCCGATATGCTGAACATCGGAAGCTTACTTTTGCGCCACCTTGTATATATTAAATAGACCTTTCTAAAAAAATATTTTCTTAAACAAACGCTTGGCCTTTGAAGTGTTTTCCCAATTTAAAATTTTATTTTTAACCAAACACAGATTTTCAGAGTAATAAAAATTTTGTACAGTGTATGCTTTCGATAGATTTAAATATTTTTCTAATAGTGCAAAGATCTTTGAAATCGGTTGAGCCATTCAGAAATAATCACAGATTAAAAGTACCTATTACCGTAATTTTTCAAATATTTCGATATCTTGACACACCTAGAATTTTTCGAAAATGCCAAAATCAGGTTGTGTTTGCGAAGGTAAAATGTGCCTACATGCAAAATTTCATAAAAATCTGAGAAAGTCGGCTTCAAAATATGCCTTTCTTTAAATGTGATCATCATCATATGAATATATATGATAAAAAGCGATAGGGCGAGATGATTTATTTCAGAAGAGTTTATATAAGTAGTGGGACTATTTTCGAATAATATTCGAATAAATACTATTCGAATAAAAGAATAAAAATATTCGTTTCAAAAAATTCAAGTAGTATTTATTCGAATAATTTATCCGTTTATTCGAATAGTGGATATCGAGTAGCTGTATTGAAATGCTAGAGATGTCGGAAGCGAAATTCACTGTCTTCTTCGCCTGTATCTATGAGGATGCACTTAGGTTTTGTATGAATGTATGCATGTTAGCGTGTATAAATGTGTGCATAAGCTTTACTGATATTTGTTTAACTATTCGAATACCTATTATTCGAATAGTTGTCATTAAATATTATTCGAATTTTTTATAGCTTTCGAATAAATGGATTTTTTATTCGAATAGTCCCATGCTTAGTTCATATACAAATTCTTAAAACTACCCAGCAAAAATCTAGTGACCGAATATGGCGTCCAACAACAAAACCAAAGTTTTACTATGTTTCGTGGTCACAGTGCTCGTAGTTTTACCAGTAAATTTACTAGTATACTTTTTGCTGGGAAATAGCTTAGGAACATATCCAGCGAAAAGTATACTAGTAAATTTACTGGTAAAAATACGCGCACTGTGACCACGAAACAGCGTAAAAACTTCAGTAAAATTTTTAAGAGCATCGGGCAATCTTTTGACAGTTCCACTTCATATTGTACCTATTTATGTGATTGTCCATACTGCTCGCACTTATAAGTAAAGCATATTTTTAAATGTATGTGTTGTGTCTGAGGGAACAAAGTGGAATTTTTGTTGTTGGATGCCATTTTCGGTCGCTCGATTTTTACTGGGTTATTTATGTTTGTGTGTATGTTTACGAGAAGGGACCGATCTTAATCTGATTCAGGCGATCAGTTGCTTAAGTGCATAAATTTTTATTATGGCAAAAATACTCCTTATGAATTTGAATTCTAGCTGTGTCAACAAATGTCTAGCATGTGGTTCATTTGTCGATATGTATATATGTTTGTACATAAGAAAGTGTGTGTATCCTATTTGTACAAATGTATTTGGTATCTGAGTTGAAAATACTCGAATATGCTCTAATCCTAATAAAGTCGTCAATCAAATTAATAAATGAACCGAAAGTAAACGTATTATTTAATATAAATATGTTTAATTACTTTTATTTATTTTACGCCATTACAAAATTTGAACATACGATTCGCTTTTGCTGGTGCTTAATAATAATGTAATGAATGGAAAGATAGTAGGTAGCAGTAGAAACGATTACAGAATAGGTTAGAACAGGGTGCCACAGTACTCCCCCTGTATTTATTCGTCTACCACTGCGGGTGGATTATCTAGCTGATTTTGTTTTAACTTCTTCAAATTGTGGAGATGTATTTATTTCGCTTAACTCGTTGTTGGGAACAAAAGTTAGTTCATGCCCTTCTACATTTCCTCGTCATCTTGCGTAGAGTCGATTGTTTCGCTGCTTTCGTCGTTTGCCCGAAAAGCTGGTTTCAACCGATCTATGTTGACATAGCTATGTCGACCATGTACTAATATTTTAAAGTTCTTACCGGGACTCTGGCCAGCGAGTATATCTGTCGATCATCTTTAAACAGTATCGTTGGCCTTCATATGTCCATATCGGCATGTCAGAAACGCTCTTTAGAAGGTACGTACTTTCCAGGCTGTAATTTGGTGTGACGGTATCTTTTCTAATGGTCGGCCAAACAAATTTCTGTGTCATTAATTTTACCGTTGCACGTACCCCTGCATGTGATAGGCTATGCGCTTTCTGCAGCAGAGTTTTTCGAAATTCTTCTGTTTGGGATAGAAAGGGTTTTATATTAACTACCCTTTTAAGTGTACCTGACACGATTATCCGTGCAGAACTCTCCTATGAAATCCAGCTGACAAAGGCGACGAGGTAAAGCTTTTTCAGGCTTTTGTTGAAATGCGTATACTAATAGTCGATGGTCAGTTACGATTATAATTTACGTCCCCCCATCATGTGGCATAAGTGGCAAACGCCTTGGTAAATAGCAGTAAGCTGTAAGGCGTTACTCAGTTTCTTTTCGCAAACCTTGAAAGACTGTGCGTACATCACGCCGATGCTCTTCTATTGACTTAGATGCGATACAAATGTCAAAAATGTAAGGGAACATAAAATTCAGTCCACGGAACGCCTTTGAAAAGTTTGGGCGGCGTTGCAAAGGCCGAACGTCATGCAAGTGAATTTGTATAGGCCGAACGGGGTTGTTATTGCGGTTTTTGCGATGTCGTCTTCATAGATCGTCACCTGATAAAACGCTCGTTGGAGATCGATTTTTGAGAATATAGTCTTACCTCGTAAATTCGCAGTGAAATCTGATAACTATGGAAGAGGACATCTATCGAGCTGTGTCTGTGCATTCTTCTTCCCTAGATGTAAAGGACTGGACCCATTACTGCTGTATTGCCGAAATATACCTGCCTTTATTAAGAATTCGAATTCGTTTCGCACAGCTTCTAATTGTCGAGACCGTCAAGATCCCGGTCGTTTTTATTTGATGAGTAATTGTACACTTCGGAGTCGATCTCTGCGTTGATTATTTGGTGATGTCCTAAAATTCCGCTAAAAAGGAAGCAAACAGGTCAAGTGAGTCAAAAGTCTTGATTTCGATAGTGCGCTATATAGGCAGAGTGGAGCACGCAATTATGTTATGTTGTCGATGACTGGGTTTCTACGGAAGTCGATGAGGAAGCCGTAGAAGCGCATAAAAGCGGTGCCAGTTATAGGTGTGGTTACGTCGGCAATTACGAACGACCATTGGAAGTTGAGACGAAGTCCAAGGTCTAAATTTATACAATTCTCTACAATTACTAGAATAGGCGATCCGTTCGCTGCGTATAACGTCGGTGCAGTGGGTCGAACGTCGTAAGTTTTAGAGGCTAAAGGTAGGACAGACACACCGGCGTCAATTAGACAATTCTGCTTAGGTTTTTTGTCTTGCAATTGCAATCTTTAAATATTTGGTGCTTCTATTGAAGTGATGGTATTATCCGAGGCGAGGGTAGTTAGTCAATCTGTTGTCGATTTGATGCCCGGAGTCACTGCTGTTTTTATGCTTGCAAGGGCTTCTGCATTTTCGGGCGTTACGGCCATACCTTTGATGATACCAGCAATCGTCCGGAGACGCGTTCGATGTACTTGCACCACGACAATGGTCGCGGGTGCGGGAGTATCCACGGGAATTTTGAGGGCCACGATTACACGAGCGTCAGCGAACCCTAAATCTGTCGAATCTCTTGTTTAGTTCCATAACGGCTGTACGTAGCTCTGCGACTTCGTTAGGTTGCTGCGCTTTGATTTTGTTAATCTGGCTTGGTGCTATAGCGTCAACGATGGAGTCAGCAATATTTGTAAATTCTGTAGCCGGCCCTGATGTAGCAGCTACCACAGTTTGAGCGAATTCCCGCTACGAGTCTCATCTCATAATACAACTCCGAGGGTTTCTTGTCCCCTAATACTAGTTCTGATAAAAGTCGATTGCGTCGGTTTTGCTCGCTGTCTACGAAGTGCTTTACAATTTTCCTTTTACATAATCGAAGCGGTCGATCTGCGCTAGTGAAGCAATAACTTCACATTGGGATCTGAGTTGCCAAGACGGTAGCTGTCTTTTTTTTGTATGTTTCAATGCCAGACGCGGTGAACCCAAAGTCCATAGTGGTGAATCAAGCTTCTATATGAGTACTGCACATCGGCGGTACCGGTAATCTGACATAAGCTACGGCAACTGTGTCTGCAGCAGGAGCTGTATTTGGCGGTGGCATACCTGATACGCCACTGTCCGTCGTTATATTCGGCATAATTATATAACTCTGAACTGTTTAAAAGCGTTTTTCTCTCTTGTGGAGGAGGGTGGTGCCGTGTGCAGAAGTCCACGCAAGTGGGGAAAGTTTCTGATCGCCATTCACCTGGGAATGGCCAGAGCGATTCTTTTGCATGCGGTTCAAGCAGCTCACTACTTCCGGGCTTTGCGCCCAACTATCCTCTGGGTAACCACCGAACACCCGTTTGTTGGTGAGCTAAACGTGAGAAGGCGATAACCTGGTAAGGCCACTCCGACATAATCGGTTTAAGGGCTTGCTGGGGGGTTCAAACAGCAGCTTCTGATCACCAGGTGGTGCGGCTGCAAGCGGGCGTCTGTCTTGGATCAAGCGGCTCGCTATACAAATGTGTAATAGAATTCAACCTCCCGTGAAATGGGTTGTGCGTTGGGTTTGGGACCCACCACATAAAACAACGTTCCAATGAAATTCAACAACAAAGCCTCGGATATGAGAACCCCTTTTTTAGATGACAACACCCGCAAACGAAATAAGGATTATGAGATAAGGGCATGTACCTGGAATGTCCGGTCCCTTAATGGGGAAGGTGCCGCTGCCCGGCTGGTTGAGGTCCTGAGGAAAGCAAAAGCTGACATCACCGCCATACAAGAGAGGCGATGGACGGGGCGAGGAAACACGATCAAAATACCTTGCAACATCTACTGGAGTGGGCATGAAGACAAGCGCAGATTCGGCGTGGGATTTGTGGTGGGAGAGAGACTCCGTCACCGAGTACTGTCGTTCACACCCGTGAACGAGCGTCTCGCTGCAATCCGCATAAAAGTACGATTTTTCACCATATCGTTTATCTGCGCTCATGCACCGACGGAAGAGAAGGACGACGTGGAAAAGGATGCATTCTACGAGCGCCTGGAAGAAGCATACGAGCGCTGCTCCCGTCATGATATCAAAGTCGTGCTTGGCGACTTTAACGCCAGGGTGGGTAAGGAGGGTGTATTTGGCCCCACTGTCGGGAAGTTCAGTCTCCACGATCAGACTTCGCCAAATGGATTCAGGCTGATCGACTTCGCCGGTGCCCGAAACATGGTCATATCCAGCACTAGGTTTATGCACAAGAAGATCCATCAGGCTACATGGCTGTCCCCCGATCGAAAAACACGCAACCAGATCGACCACGTTGTGATAGACGGACGGCATGCTTCCAGCGTTTTAGATGTTCGCACAATACGAGGACCTAACATCGACTCTGATCACTACCTAGTAGCAGCCAAGATTCGTACCCGCCTCTGTACGACAAAACAGGTGCAACAAAAAACGCAGGGAAAGCTGGACGTCGAAAAGCTGCAATCGCAACAGACCGCCAATTATTTCGCAGATCGCCTCTCACACCTGCTCTCCCAGAGCACAATTCAACCTAGTGGAATGCATGAGCAGTGGGATCATATCTCAGGAGCACTCCGTACCGCAGCCGAAGAAGTAATTGGATTCCGGCGAACGCGAAGAAACAACTGGTATGATGATGAAGAGTGCCGCGCTGCAACGAAAAGAAAGGACGAAGCCTACAAGGCAACGCTGAGATCGAATGCAACGAGGAGTGTGTGTGAACACTACCGCGAGTTGAAGAGGGAAGCGAGGCGGCTTTTCCGGGCGAAAAAAAGAGAGGCAGAAAAGCGTGAAATAAAGGAGCTTGAGATGCTGGCCAACGGGATTAATGCCCGAAAATTCTATCAAAAAATTCGGCGAATGACAGAAGGTTTTAAACCCGGGGCAAACTCCTGTAAGAATGAGAACGGCGACCTGGTGACCGATGTTCAGAGAGCACTCAGAATATGGAGGGATCACTTCTCTGCCCTTTTAAATGGAGAAACTGAGCAAGAAACCAGAGAAGATGCCGAACCCGAGCCCACAATCGAAGATGATGGAATTGACGTTCCACAACCCGACTATAATGAGGTGCGAATAGCAATATCCCGATTGAAAAACAATAAAGCAGCTGGCGCTGATGGTTTGCCTGCTGAGCTATTCAAACACGGAGGCGAGGAGCTGGTAAGGCGCATGCATCAGCTTCTATGCAGAATCTGGTCGGATGAATGCATGCCTGAAGATTGGAATCTAAGTGTTCTCTGCCCAATCCACAAGAAGGGCGATCCTGCAAACTGCGCCAACTATCGCGGAATCAGCCTTTTGAATATCGCATATAAGGTCCTATCAAGCGTATTGTGCGAAAGACTGAAGCCTGATGTGAACAGACTGATTGGACCTTATCAGTGTGGCTTTAGACCTGGTAAATCTACCATCGACCAGATTTTTACAATACGCCAAATCTTGGAAAAAACCCGTGAAAAAAGAATCGACACGCATCATCTTTGTTGATTTTAAAGCCGCTTTCGATAGCACGAAAAGGAGCTGCCTATATGCCGCTATGTCTGAATTTGGTTTCCCCGCAAAACTTATACGGCTACGCAAAACGACCTTGAGCAACACCGCCAGCTCGGTCAGAATTGGGAAGTACCTCTCCGGGCCGTTCGAAACTAAACGAGGTTTCAGACAGGGTGACCCCCTATCGTGTGATTTCTTTAACCTAATGCTGGAGAAAATAATACAAGCTGCAGAACTTAACCGCGCTGGAACAATATTTTATAAAAGCGTGCAACTGTTGGCATACGCTGACGATATTGATATCATTGGCCTTAACAACCGCGCCGTAACTTCTGCTTACTCCAAATTAGAAAAAGAAGCGGAGAAAATGGGATTGGTGGTGAACGAGGGCAAAACGAAGTACCTTCTGTCATCATGCAAAGAGTCAGCGCATTCTCGCCTTGGCAAGCAATCCACTGTTGGCAGCAATAATTTCGAAATAGTAAAGGACTTCGTTTACCTGGGAACCAGCATTATTACCAACAATAATGTTAGCCTAGAAATCCGACGAAGAATCACTCTTGCAAACAAATGCTACTTCGGACTGAGTAGGCAATTGAAAAGTAAAGTCCTCGAAAATAACACTCTACAAGTCACTCATCGCACCCGTCCTGCTATATGGTGCAGAAGCGTGGACACTAACAACATCTGATGAGGCGGCTGTGGGAGTATTCGAGAGAAAGGTTCTTCGAAAGATTTGTGGACCTCTACGCGTTGGCGACGGCGAGTACCGAAGAAGATTTAATGATGAGCTGTATGAATTTTACGCAGACGCCGACATAGTTCAGCGAATTAAAACACAGCGACTTCGCTGGCTAGGCCACCTAGCGCGAATGAGCGAAGATGCTCCAGCCCAGAAGGTATTCTTATCGGCACCCGCCGGTGGAAGCAGAGGAAGAGGGAGACCACCACTCCGATGGAAGGACCAAGTGGAGACCGATTTGCGATCCCGCGGTGTTTCCAATTGGCGCCAGTTGGCGCAACGAAGAAACGACTGGCGAGCTATGTTGGACGGTCAAAATCGCCCAGGCGGTTAGATGACCATTTAAAGAAGAAGAGAAAAGGTGAAAGGTGGTGTGACTAACGGAGCTATGATGCAGTTATTCGGAAAATCGGTTTCAACGTCAAGAACTGATCACGTCGGGGTTACCAGTTTTGAAATACTCGAATATATTATAATCCAAATAAAGTCGCCAATCCAAGTAACAAATTAATCGAACGTAAACGTATTATTGAATACAAATATATTTTATTACTTCAACTTATTTTACGCTATTACACAGTTTGAACGTTCAATTCGCTTTTGCTGGTGGATAATATTATGAATGTACTGATTAGAAAGATAGGATTTTAAGCAAATATGTAGAAATGATTACTGCCGAGGGAAAAAAATTTTTTTGTTTTCAATATTTTCTTCAATTTTAGTGGACTGGATTAAATTATGTATAAATTCTTTAAAATGTTCAAATATACTATAATGCAAAGAAAAGTATAGTTGCAGTTTTCATTGATTTGAAGAGAGCATTTGAAACGATAGACAGAGATCTAATGCTCGCATTACAGAAAATCGGCATTAGGGAAGTGGTTTAAGAACTTTTTAACAAATCGCAAACAAAAAACCACCATAGAGCCGGTGGTCCCTGAAGAGGCCATGGTTAAAGTAGGATTGCTAAAAGGATCGGTGTTAGCGCCTATTCTATTTAACAAGTAAACAAATGATATAACCTCGGCCTTGAAGCATAGCAAAATAAGGCGCTTTTGCGGATGATGCTTTGTTAGAAGGAAATTAATCAGATATTATGTTAGCAAGAAGCAAAATACAGGAAGACCTAAAGATCCTGTACAAGTGGCTTTGTAGTAACAAACTACAAGGTACAAATTAGCAAACTTCTTTAAAAGATATAACATTAACACAGCATTCAGAACATCTAACAACGTAGGACAAAAACTAAAAACCGACCCTAATTCTGATGACCCATTCAACAGACACGGGGTGTATGGGCTAACTTGTGAATGTCAACAAGCTACATAGGACAAACAGGAAGAAAAATAAGCACAAGATTCCGAGATCATATCAGGGACTACAACAAAAAAACACGAAAACCCACCACAATACCAGAATCTAACTTCGCGAACCACATGTTCGAGAACAACGGCACCCCCTAACAAAAAAACAACGGCTCGAATACTTCACGTTCAAGGAAAAGGCCGGCGGTTTAATGTACTTGAGAACATGGAGATATACAAGTTAAAAACATTTGACGGCAGGATCATAAACGAACAAACCAACACTATCTCTGACGAAATATTTGAACCCTTAAAACTAATTTACAGAAAACAGCACAAGCCAGCAGGTACAGCAACCAAACACGTAACAATGAACAAGCAACAACGTAATATGAACCAAACGGCAAAAATCACCGATTTCTACCTACCTCAACCTACCGCTTAGCTAACAAGCGGTATGTCTATATACCTACAAAAACAACCCTTGGAACAGATAACAATTCGGACGTACCAATACCGCGCACACACATACGCATATTACCGTTACCTACCACGGACACATAGATTGACATTACCTGCCACAGCTTCCATGGACTATACAAACAACGCAACGGATAGACACAGACCAGAACGAAACTAGGCATTGAAAATGACAGAACGCCGAAACCGGTTTGTCACAAAACCAAACTTGACAAGAGATGACGAAAAATCAGCTTACTACCGTGTCGGAAGATCAACACAACAAAGTAAATCAGTTATCGCCTGTCAGGCTTTTAAATTAAACACGGATGGACTACGAACGGAAACTGCGAAAAATGCATACAACTAAGGCAAATATTTGGTTCAGCAAGCAATGTTTAGAATTGAATGTTACACCGAAATTTGCGCGAATAAAAATAAAAACCAACATCCAAGCAAGTAGGAGAACGACCAGGAAGGCGGAAAAGGACTTGTTAAAGTTCGAATTACAAAGCCTATACGCTAAGAAAGACAAGATAAACACCGAACTACTAAGGATACATCTGCAAATGTCCGGACTCTTGCCCACGACTGCATTGATGGACTGCTTCAACCACATAGAGAAGGCAACGCAAATATGAAAGACTGAAGCGAAAATTGGCCCAATTAACATTATTTATATTAACGCATTGTTAGGGATAACCCCACGGATAAATACCAGACCGAAGTTAAAGAGGTTATAAAAAATGCTACCAAAATAATAGACGAGAGGATGGCATATACCCTAGCACAAATGAATCCATCTGCTCCTCCACTCATTCCTTACCTAAAATCAACAAGCAGGATACGCCGCTGAGACCCATAATTAATTCTAAGTCCACGCCGGGTTATAAACTGTCGAAACATCTAAAGCCGATTTTAAAGGACACTCTGAAACTAGGGCACAAATACACAATAAGCAATGCGATAGAGCTACTCCAAAGACTTGAGACCGTTAAACTCACAAAGAGCAGTAAACTCGTATCCTTTGACATAAAGGACTTATACCCGTCAATACCACTAACAGAGACAATGGATATAGTCAACAAAACACTAATGGACAAAACTGAAGATAAGGTAAAAACTGCGCAAATTTCCAACGCGCTAAGAACACCGCTGCGGCAAAACTATTTCCGGTTCAACAACAAAATATATAGACAGACAAATAGACTAGGAATGGGTAACCCAACATCGGCCATTCTCATGGAAGCATTCATGCAAAACTTGGAAGGAAAATATATACAGGAGTAAAAACCAAGTTAGGCGTGGCATTCTACGCTAGATACGTGGATGACATCATCTGCATCCTAAATGACGATAAAGAAGAGCAAACACTAGAGTTCCTCAACAGGCAACATAGAGTTCACAATCGAAGTAGAAAAAGATGGAATAATGAACTACCTATAGAGATTGACAAAATAACAAATAGGTTCAACTACGGCATTTATAGAAAACCGACTGCCACGGACACCATAATACACTCTAAATCAAACCATCCGCAACAGCACAAAAATGCAGCATTGAGACACTTAGTGGATAGGCTTCAGAGAACGCCGCTCACTATATAACATAGCGTCAAATAATGGATACAAGAAAGCACTTGTGGATAAACTCAGAAGTAGCCATGGAACAAAAAAAAAGTTTACGTAGAGGAAAATCCAAAGGTTTGGATGGCATTGACATACACTGGAAAAGCGACGTACAAATTAGCAAACTTCTTTAGAAGATATAACATTAACACAGCTAACAACGTAGGAAAAAAACTAAGAACCGACACTAGTTCTGATGATCCATTCAACAGACACGGAGTGTATGGGCTTACTTGTGAATGTCAATACAGCTACATAGGACAAACAGGAAGAAAAATAAGCACAAGATTCCGAGAGCATATCAGGGACTACAACAAAAAAAACACGAAACCCCACCATAATACCAGAAGCTAACTTCGCGAACCAGATGTTCGAGAACAACTGCACCCCAGCTAACATAAAAACAACGGCTCGAATACTTCACGTACAGGGAAAAGGCCGGCGGCTCAATGCACTTGAGAACATGGAGATATACAAGTTAAAAACATTTGCCGGCAGGATCATAAACGAACAAACCAACACTATCTCTGACAAAATTATTTGAACCCTTAAAACTAATTTACAAAAAACAGCACAAGCCAGCAGGTACAGCAACCAAACACGTAACAATGAACAAGCAAAAACGAAATTTGAACCAGACGGCAAAAATCACCGATTTCTACCTACCTCAACCTACCGCTTAGCTAAGTGTATATACCTACAAAAACAACCCGTTACCTACCACGGACACATAGATTGACATTACCTGCCACAGCACCCATGGAGTATATAAACAACGCAACAGATAGACACAGACCAGAACGAAATTAGGCATTGAAAATGGCAGAACGCCGAAACCGGTTTGTCACAAAACCAAACTTGACAAGAGATGGCGGAAAATCGTTCCAACAAAAATCAGCAAACTAATACTTACTGTTAGTAAAATAAATTTCATGGTCATATTCAGAACACTGAGATTCCCATAAAATTGAGCCAGCAATTGTGAATACAAAGATTGAGGAAGTGAAAATATTCAAGTATTTAGGGGTTCAGATTGACAATAAGTTTAAGTTTAATTACACTGGTCTACAAATTCGAACTTTTTTCTCCACCAGAGCCGAGAATATGAAAGTCGTAACCACCCTCTGATTCAGAAAATCGAGGTTATTTTTGATTCTATGGTTCGGTTTTTGAGACATTTACGATTTACCGTTATTTTTATATCTCAAGAACAAATTGAGCAATTCCAAAAATTTAAAAGCTAATAAAACTTGCTATAAACAATGCATACAAAACTTTTCGCTAGGCCCTGTAGGTTCGAAGATAATGAAAAATACATACGGATTTTACCTTTTTTTTGTAAAAATATAAAAACATGTGTACTTTGCGATAAAGGATATCGAAAACTTTTTATTTTTTTCCAGATATTGTTTTCGTTGGACTAATACAAAAGTTATAAGCATTCAAATAAATATAGGCATATAATACTTAAGTACCCTACACGTACATATGTATTAGTACTCATATACTAGTTAGTACGTAGGTAGATTTTAAGGTTTATTAGATACAAAACACCGCTAATGCCTTTTTCTCAAGTAGGTAAACTTTAAAATTTCAAACCAAGGTACATTTGAAGCCAGGGCAAATTTTTTAAAGCAGGTAGTGTTTTCTTTGTATAACTAAGAAACCTTTTTGCCTACGTAGGCTTCGATTTTTACTTGATATGAGTATAAATAGTAGTAAATGCGAATTGTTCCTTCATAATATCTGCAAGGCTCACCGGATGCTGTTCAGTCTATAAGTGCATTTTATAACCCGTCATTTACTTAAAAAAATAATATAAATAAAAGGGCGCGAGAGTTTGAGTGTAAAAATTATCCAGATATGTTCTGTTTCATCTGCGGTCAATATATTGTTGAAAGGATGCGACGTGTGTTTTCAAATCCTTTGAAAGTTACATACTATAAGTATTTTGGCATTCAGTCTAAAACCACTGGAAAATCATCGACACCGAATACTGCGTGCACCACATGTCGAATCGAATTGATTCATTCGGAATCCAGAATAAAAAGGTGGGTAATAAAATTTAGGAATTTGCTACTTTTTAAGTTGTACTGAACTTCACACGGAAACCAAAAATACGCTTCGTCACAAGCACAAATCAATGATTAAATAAAAGATTTGGAATTGTCCAAGATAAACGCCGAGCTATACGCCTCTCGTATGCAACAATTTAAATTCCTTTCATCCGATGTTAAGGTAACATATTATAGAAATCGTCACCAACCATTTTTCAAGTTCTATACTAAGGAGGACAGTGTTTGTTACTGCAAAGACATTACTGACTTATTCAAACAGTTCGGTGAACTGTAGGATTCCAAAACGTGGCGATTGTTCATAGACGGCAATAAACTAAGTTTAAAGGCCGTATTGGCAACCAAAGCCGTCTATCTCGATCGCGCATGCAGTATATACGAAGTAAACCTACGAGATAATGCAAAATTTACTTAAACTTATCAAATATGAAGAGCATGATTGGAAAATAAGTGCCGACCTTAAAGTCGTTGGAATTCTATGCGGTCTACAAAGTGGGTACACAAAATATTGTTGCTTTCTCTGCAAATGAGATAGCCGAGCTCATCAAGAATTGGCCAGACCGAATCGAATTTAAAGTTGGTGTGGATTACATAAAGTACTCGCCTCTCATAAAGAAAGAAAAAATTATTTTACCCCAGCTCCACATCAAGCTCGACCTTACAAAAAACTTTGTTAAGGCTTTGGACAAAGATGGCGAAGCCTTCCGTCATTGAAAAACCACCTTTCCAGAGATTTCAGAAGCCAAGACATTTTTGTTGAACCGCAAATAAGAAAGATGGTTAACAATAACCAATTCAAAGAACTATTGTCACCAGTGGAGGCAGCAGCGTGAGATTCTTTTGAATAGGTCATTGCTTCTTTTTTAGGCAAGCGCAAAAGTCCTAACTACGAGATGATAGTGAACGACTTAATCAAGAACTATGCGAAAAGGTAAATAAAAAAACATATTTAAGGCCGTTTTTCTACAGTAAACTTTGAAGCCTATCTGCCCGATAAAAAAAAAATTTTTATGAAAATTTTAAAGTTTACATAAGAAAAGGGCCCTAAAGCTGAATTCATCGTCCGAACAAATTTTTTGTTTACATTTTGCTCGTTCTCTTCTCATTATGTGTCAGAGAAGTGGAAAACTAAGGAGTAAAATGTAAACAAAAAATTTGTTCGGAACTGAACGATGAATCCAGTCTAAGAAAATTACACACAAATGTGTCACTTATTTATCTAATTTACTTATTTATTTTCTTTTCAGGAGTAAATACGTATTTAAAAATTAATTTTCTGCACTCCCATTTAAATTTTTTTCCGCAAAATCTTGGTGACAAAAGTGACGAGCGTGGCGAACCGTTTCATCAGCAAATGAAGTTAATTGAAAGTCGGTATCAAGGATTCTGGGATGTCGCAATGATGCATGACTACTGTTGCTTTCTCATAAGAGAAACCGATCCTAATCTAAATAAGCATCAAAGCAAAACAAATAACTTTTTGAAGTATAAAATAAGATCATAGAGTTAAGACAAAACTTAGATACATTGTTATCGTATCATATGTATGCTAATATTTGTAGGGTACTTAAGTATTACATGGGTATATTTATTTGAATGCTTATAACTTTTGTATTAGTCCAACGATTTTATTGGATGAAAGCTTCTGTAATAAAACAGAGCTTACAGAAGAAAAAAAATATCTGGTAAAAAATAAAAAGTTTTCGATATCCTTCTTCGCGAAGTATACATATTTTTATATTTTTACAAAAAAAAGGTAAAAATCCGTATTGATTGTTCATTATCTTCGAACCGTTTTATTTTGTTTTGTTGTTTTTCCGACAGGGTGAATGATTGATGTATATTGGAACGATGATGGCACAACGCCGAAACCGGTTTGTCTCAAAACCAAATTTGACAAGGGATGACGAAAAATCGTTCCAATATACATCTATCTTCGAACCTATAGAGCCTAGCATTGTTTATAGCAAATTTTATTAGCTTTTAAATTTTTCAAACGGTTTTGGAATTGCAATTTGTTCTTGACATATACATGATTACGTGGAGCCATCTTCTTCTTTTTTTTTTTGAAATAACAAAAATAATCCGATTTTCGGAATTAGTGGGTGGTTTTACATACGAATTTCATATTCGCGTCTCTGGTAGTTTTTGGCTGTAGACCAGTGTAATCATATTGATTATATAGTGACCAAAGTTGGCAAGAAGATTGGATTCTGGAAAAGAACATGTAAATATATAAGTAAAGAATATAAGTTGAAAGTCTATAGGTCCATAATAGTCACACTTCATTTATTACCCAACAATATTTTTTATTGCCAGTGACGCACAAGACGATAAACTACAGGTTATGTAAAACAAAGCTATGAGGTTTTTTCTAAACCGACGATATGACGCTCCAATACAAAGCATGCTCGAAACACTCAATTGGGCCAGTGTAAAACAGCTAATATTTTATCATAGCATGAAATTTTTATTTAATATGAAGCGTGGTATATTGCCTGTGTATTTGAGCGATAAACTTATGTATGTCAATGAAAACCACTCATATGCAGTTAGAGAAAATAATAATTTTAGATTACCTCTCTTTAAAATAGAACTGGACAAGCAAAATATATTTTATAAAGGCTAAAATCTTTTAATGAACTTTCAAGTCATATAAAAGATAGTAAAGATGTAAGCACATTCAAAAAAAATTGATGGTATATTGTTAAACCCTCCCAATAAGATAAAAATATTACAATTTCTTCTTCTTCTCTTTCGTGGTGGGAAAATTGACGGAGTACATAAGTCCGGAAACTAGGGCTTCCCAACTTCCCAGTCAGTGTAGCCATCAAAAGGAGAGATGTTGTGTTGATCGGACAATTGTCTTATAGGAGCTGGAGTATGGGTGGATTGGAAAAATCGGCCTTCCCAACCTCCCAAAAACAGGGGCCCATCATTTAAACTGCCATTTATTTTATTTTATTTTGTTGATCGGAATCCTGTCCATTCCGACAGCATACACATTGAAAAATAAGGAACAAACTGTAGCGGTGAGCATTGGAGGATTTGAAACGCGTCCTTTCGAACCTCCTAACAAGAGTTGGTTCACAACTGGTCCTTTGAACTGCCAGTCACAGCGCTGATCGGAATCGCATGCATTCCGATAGCATAAATATTTCCAATATTATTTGTATATAGTAAATAAATGTATTATTTCAAGTTATAGGCCTAAAAAGCCGTAGTAATAAAAAAATAAATAAATAACACCTGCTTTTACAGCGGACCGGCTATATGTCTTTTTATAATTTTTAAACTTTGTATCGAGCTTCGCAACTTTTTAAAGGATGCAATTTAACGATACTGTCTTATTCATGCGTTTTTAATAATTTTTAATTTAAATATAGCAAAATCTATAATAGACCACATAAAAAATTTCAAAATTAACAAAAAGTCGACGAATTTACTGGAATTTGAAAAACTTTAATCAACATTTGAAAAATTGTTGGTAGATGTTTCAGAGAATTTTTAGTTAGCAGTTTTGTAGCTCAATTTTTGTATAGGGTGTTGAGTAATTTCTTCCATACAACTCATGACAAATTGAATTTTGGATGGAAGAACATGTATCCTTGATAAAAAATGCGTTTGTTTCGAGCAATAGTGAACTACCAATGTATCTGTACTAGAACCATACAATTAAGGTTAATACTTACGATCTTTTTTTCCTTCTCTTTCATCACGCCATGATTCGAAAGAATATGGCATCAAAGAGCCAAATGAGTCTAAAAATGACATTGATGTTACAGAACCCTTCAACCGCACCAACGGTCCTCCTTTGAAGTATTCGAAAAAAGTTATCAATGTTAAAATAACAAGTTATGCTGAAAAGTTTATGTAAATATATATTACCGCTGACAGCCACCAACACAGGCTGTGTTCTTCGTAGTTCTTTCTCAGGCAGGGTTATCAGAAGAGTTAAAATAGATCCAAAACTAGTTCCTGCCCAAAGTGTTGGAACAAGTGCTAAGCAGTCTAATAAAATAAATTAACCATTATCAAAATTAAGGTTTAGTATTATATCAGTACGATGAACCGGTTGTTGCCAATCCATGCATATAAAGTCATACATTCATACATAGTATTGTTTTAAATTTGTATAAAGTCGTAACGGGTAATCAAATTAAACATACAGTGGCTCACAAAAGTAGATGGCGATTCAGAAAACCTTTTATTATTTATTTTTCATGATCATTTATTTTTTTAAGTCTTTATTTATCAAAGCTGAGACCTAAAACTAGGTAACTCAACCAGTTAAACTCTAAAAAATATGCAAATACAAACACACAACAAAAGGTAAGAAATAATACGTAATTTTTTACTCCCAAATGTAAAAGTAAATATAAGTATTTTGCTGACTCATGACTCTTAATTGTAGGTAACTCCTTTTAGGGCGATTTCCACAGTGGCGAGCTAACTTAAACTCCATAATTAACTCTCGATTGCAATCTACATTAGTAAAAAGACACATAACTTTTTTTATCGAACTTATTTAGACGTCGTTTAAGCCACTGAAATGTACATTGTTGCAAGTTATTGTATGGAGTCCTACTCCGTACTATTAAGCATACACAGGACTACAAAACTATGATTTCAAAGAATGTAAAACATAAAGAAGGTTGTAACGACAGCCTTTCACCACACTGCCCTGAACGAATGGCAACATGTGGCTATTTTAACACAGTACCTTACGCAGCGCCGGTAATAGCTGCAATGTTGCTGGACGCCTAATAAGGGAATGACGAATGTCTGGTTGCGCATGTGTGAAAGGTCTCCCGAATTGATTACTTCCTCTGCCACGGCAAAAGGTATAAAAGGGGGCAGAAGTAGGCAATGGGCCAAAGTTGTGTTCAAACTGTGCCCTGCAAATGAAAGTTAAAGTGTTAGTGAAATGCGCGAAATTCTGAAGTCATAGTGAAGTCAAAAGAGGAAATTATACGGTCCGCACGGAATTGAAGCAATTTCCTCGTGAGAACACACACCCTCAACAATTTGGAATACGTGGTAAGTAAGCCCCAACCTCACCATACTCATACCCAAGGGAAGATTGGCTTCCATATGGCTTATCTCGCCAGGCAAGCCAAACAGCAAAATGACGTGCACGTAGAGACATAGGCACACCAATGTGTGTGTACGAGGTGTGTTCAAAAAGTATCGCGAATTTTGAATTTTCGCTGGTTACGTATATTCGAATTTCGAATTTTTTGTGGCGTTATGTTGGTACTCATGTCTCTCGCTTATGCCGACAAGCTCGGCCATTTTGAATGTTCAGTTAATTGTTGACAGCTGCTTTGCTTGCACGTGTTTTGGATCGTCTTCGATTTTTACGCGAAATTCGTACCAAAATTGCTCAATTGTGACCAAAAACAGCATCGCATGAACATTGCTAATGAGATGTTAAACTCTGTCCGCGACGACCCGAATTTGCTCCAGAGGGTCATAACTGGTGACTAATCGTAGGTTTATGGTTATGACGTGGAAACCAAAGCTCTATCATCTCAATGGAAGCTGCCGTACGAACCAAGACGGAAAAAAGCGCGCCAAGTTCGGTCGAATGTGAAAGTTTTGCTGACAGTTTTCTTCGATTGCAGGGGTGTGGTGCATCATGAGTTCTTGCCACAGGGAAGAACGGTCAATAAGGAATATTACCTGCAAGTTATGCGCAATTTGCGCGAAGCAATCCGCCAGCAACGCCCGGATTTGTGGAAGAACAAAAATTGGCTTTTGCACCACGATAACGCCCCTGCTCACGCATCGTTGCTTGTGCGCGACTTTTTGGCCAAAAACAACACACTAATGATGCCGCAGCCACCGTATTCCCCAGATCTGGCCCCCTGTGACTTTTTCTTGTTCCCTAAACTGAAGAGGCCCATGAAAGGACGACGTTACGCTTCTCTTGAGGAGATAAAGACGGCATCGAAGGAGGAGCTGAACAAGATACAAAAAAATAATTTTTTGAAGTGCTTCGAAGATTGGAAAAACCGTTGGCACAAGTGTATAATATCTCATGGGGATTACTTTGAAGGGGACAAAATAGATATTCATGAATAAATAAATAATTTTTGAAAAAACACAACATTCGCGATACTTTTTGAACACACCTGGTATGTGCATCTATGATCATGCAAACATAAAACTATTGGAATACTCATTCAGATTGTGGTTACTTACAAATCCTCCCTACACTCATTTTTTTCTAAAGCTTGAATTATGTTTCAATTTTAGGTCACATCGCCCTTGAGAAGACCCGCAGGGCACAGACCTGTACTTGGCGGCGCAACGCCCAGAGGCAACAACAAACACAAATACACCGGCCACAACACAGCAACAATTAACTATTACCACAACAATATATATATGTCACGGAGACAAACTTGTGCACTGGTAGAAGCACCAGCAACGACTGAACGTAACAACATCAACGAATGGTGGGAGCACCATCCGCCACCACCAATACACTGTTTTTGAAAAGGAACAGAGATAATTCCTTTATGCTACGATCATCTCCAAACATATTGCGAAGCCCGGGAAATATGGACACAATTAAATGATCCTATGTATGTACACCAATATGTCTGGGGAACCCCCTCAAAAGGAAGGAGAAATAAAATTTTTTATTTTTATTTAATTTTTGTGTTATACCTTTACTCTTTTTTGTATAAATCATTGTACTTGCTACTCTGAAGACAGGGTAGGGAAGTAGTTTAGCGAACATTCGTATCTATAGAAGTAAGACCAGGGTTTTTGAAAATATAGCTAGTTTCGGGGTTTTTTTTTACAATTGGGTTTGGTCTATTAGAGGGAAGCACTTTGAATTGCGTGCATCTTTATATTCCTAATTTTCTTTGGGCCCTTTGAATTTCGTGCATTTTCTTAATCAAAAGAAAAGAAAACATTTCAATTATTTTCCCTTCCTATTGTTATTTCGGGCTTCGCTTTCCTTTTTTTCTTATAAACATTTGTTTTTTTTTTGGCGATTTTTTTTTTTGGTTTCCGTTTTGTTGCTATACAATTTACTACATTGAAAATCCCGAACCAAACACCTGCAGTACTTCGCGCGTTATTGGTTTTGGGTCATCTAGACCCTGACTCCAAATTTTTTTGGATTTATTTCATATTTTTGTCCAGCTTGGACTTCACCTTTTCGGATTTTGGATTTTTCATAAATACGTACTTAAAGGGCACTGGCACACATAGATAAGTCGAGACCACTCACCGGCTGACTAATTAGTAGCTCATAGACCAAGATCACAAGCGAGGGATCTGGCTTTATATCTGATCGTAAGATCCCTTTAAAGGGAAAAAGGGGGTTCTTTTGTTCTCCCCGACTTTTGGATTAGGTTTTTTTTTATTGGAGACACCCTCAAATTATCTGGCTCTTTCGCTTTTCCTTGCCTTTAATTTTGTATGCATATATATATACATAAAATACTAAATTCCAGGATTTTTTTTGAGTTTGTTTTACATTACAATAGGGATAAACTTACAATAGATAGAAGAGAATGATTTTAGTGAAATGTATGGATGAGAAAGTGAATTCATCTTTCAAAATGCAGGGCTAGATAATCATCTATTTGGTGTGGGTGTTGCGCTTGTGCGCATCTGGGTAAGTAGAGGTGGGTATTAGGGAAAGGACTGAATGAAAGGAGGACGGACTAAAGTCAGGTTTGGGGGCATTGTAAGGAGTTAGGAGTCAGCGCATTGCCCATGGTTTCGCGCGGAATAGGGGGGAGTATTCTGCCTGATAGAACAGGCCTTTTATCTATTCCCTGTCTTTGCTCTTCTTTCAGTTTCCCCCTTTTTTTAGACCTTTTCCTTACTTACTAGCGGACCCAGCAGACGTTGTCCTGCCTACATTTAACAAATTATACTCTTTTCCCTTCCCACTCGGCACTTCCTTTCCATTTATCCCTATATCTTCCTTTTCTTCCTACTTTTGCTTTTCCCCCACCCCCACCCCCACATACCCTTACTCTTCCTAAAACCCTCTTCATTTTCTTCTAACATCTATTATACATCTCAAATTTCTATTCCTAATCCCCTTCTTCTCCCATCTCCCCTGTGGGTACTGATGTGTACATAGGTTCGAAGATGTAGCGAATTAACTTTTATTTGATCCTGCGGCGTTTCACAGAGATCGACAATAAATTTTGGACATGAATGAAGGACAAACAACACACAAAAATGTGTGGGCGTGGCAGATCCCACTTTTTTAAAATTATGTAAATCTTGACTAAAGGACACATATATCTAAATATCACGAATTCAAGCCAAATACGTTTAGAGTTATGACAAATTGAAATTGTATATAGCCTGGGGACATGGCCCCAGATACTTTTCCCAAATTATATATAGCCTATGCTGTAACCAGTGAACCCAAGAGTATACTGTGAAAATTTTATTAAGATCGGTTGAGTACTTTGGACGCCTATAAAAGACAGATAGACACACATCCAGTTTTATTTGTAAGATTCAAAATTAAACGTTTTTGTTACTCAACTATACGTTTTTGTGTAAATATATGTCGGTGCGGTATCTACTGTGGTTCATTATATGTAGAACATACTGTATGTTTACTTCTACTTTGCTCTGTCTACTTGGTCCTTTTCAATAAAACTTGCGTGTACCTTTGATCGTAGTAGTTTTCGCTTTTATGTAATAGCGTCTCTCATTGTAGTTTCTGTTTCAATATTCCTATTGTACTATAACCAACCGAGAGAGAGAATATTTTATTACTCTTGGGGTACCTACATTCCATTGTATGATAGTACCTGCTGAGAGCGAGGCTAGAGCTAAAGGCTCTACCGAGTGTGGTCTCGAACGCTTTGATGCGACTGCATAGTGAAAACTCTCGGAGTGTAAGAAACAAACTGATATGAAACAATCTAGTAGTCCATGAGACGGTCTTGGAATTGCGTCAGCTTTTTCATTACTTAGAAAAACGTGAAAGCCAGCTGAGCGTTCGAGAACTCACTACGCATATCAGCCATTGTAAATAAATTTTATTAAATAATGTCGTGCAAAGAAAATTCCAACAATAAAGGAAATGTACGAGGAGAAGATGAACCTTCTCCGACATCAGAAGTGAGATGGAACCCGCCCGAAGAAACCCCAAACGAATGTTGGCGAGCGCTTCTGGAGTCGCAAAATCAAAATTTCCTGGAATTAATTAGAGCAATGCATAAACCTATTGCCATGGGACCAAAAGTTATCTCGTTGCCGAAGTTTAATCCAGATTGTGCTGGCGCTGACCCAATTTCGTGGTGCACAACAGTCGACATGATTTTAACCGAAAATTCATTAGTGGGTAGCGCACTTATCATATCCTTAAGTAAGTCTTTAGAAGGAAGCGCTTCGCAGTGGTTGTCACAAGTTTGCTTTCCTGGCATAACGTGGCATCAATTTAAAGACTTGTTCGTGCAGCGTTTTGTACGTGCTGAGACTTCAGCGCCCGCATTGATACACATTATAAATGGACGACCTAGTGATGGTGAGTGCCTTTCTTTGTATGGGAGTCGCCTGGTAACTTCCCTTGTGTCAAGATGGAAGTCAATGAATACTGAGGAGATTGCCGTGTCTGTCGTTCTTGCGCATTCGGCACAGTTCGATAACAGACTACAGCGTTTGCTTTTCACAACGGACATAAAAACAAGAAACGAACTTCAACAAACCCTTAAAGCTTTTGCCTTCGGAAAGCGAAAAGAGTCGTCTTCATTTGTTGGTTCTACGTACGCTGAAAACAAGAAATCAAGGTTATCAACAGTTGTAAAATGTCATTTCTGTGGTAAAACGAGCCACAAAATTGCGGATTGCCGTTTAAAAAGAAATAAAGGAAACCACACTTCAAGAGGTTATCAGTTGCAGAGCAGTTCATCGCAGGAAAGAAATCTGTCAACGCTTACATGCTTCAAATGTGGTGAGGCTGGTCATGTAGCAACTGTGTGTCCAAAGGGTAGCAGCACATCTTCGAGTGGCAAAAAGGAAAACTCGTACGAGAAGAGGGTGAACTTATGTACAGTTGCTGAGCCAAAATTTATCCTGCTGCAGTCTGGTGAGTCATATCCATTTTATTTTGACTCTGGGGCTGAATGTTCACTTTTAAAAGAGTCTGTATCAAAAAAATTTTTGGGTAAAAGAATTAATAATAATGTTGTATTGAAAGGCATCGGTAATAATGCTGTATGTAGCACATTACAGATTTTATCTGATGTCGTAATTGGTGGGCATGCCTTAGAAGTTTTATTTCATGTAGTTTTAGATTGTCACTTAACGTACGATGTAATAATCGGTCGCGAAATTCTGAGCCAAGGGTTTGGAGTTACCATGTCGATTGATAGCTTTCATATTTTTATTTCGAAAATCGTGAATGAGTGTTCGGTATTGGCAAGTTACAAAGATTTCATAAATAAAGACACAGAGCTAAATGAGTCTGATAAAAAGTGTTTGTTGCAAATTTTAAAAGAATATTCAAATCATTTTATTGATGGAATTCCGCGAACTCGCGCTAATACTGGTCAGTTAGAGATACGGTTAGTTGATCCGAATAAAACTGTACAGAGGCGACCTTATAGGCTAAGCTCTGAAGAAAAAGAAGTTGTTCGAAATAAAATAAGTGAGCTTATGAAGTTTAATATTATAAGGCCAAGCTGTTCACCTTTCGCAAGCCCGATGCTTCTCGTCAAGAAAAAGAATGGTACCGATCGTCTTTGCGTCGACTAGCGCGAACTGAATGCGAATACTGTCTCTGACAAATATCCGCTACCACTTATTTCGGATCAGATAGCTAGATTACGGGGGGCAAACTACTTTTGTTGCCTTGATATGGCAAGTGGGTTTCATCAAATTCCTATACATCCTGATTCCATAGAGCGTACAGCATTCGTTACATCAGAGGGTCAGTACGAATACTTGACAATGCCATTTGGCTTAAAGAATGCACCGTCAGTATTCCAACGCGCTGTTATGGCAGCTTTAGGAGAACTTGCGCATTCCTTTGTCATCGTGTATATGGATGATGTCATGGTAGTTGCTAAAACAAAAATAGAAGCTCTCGAAAGATTGAAAGTAGTTTTAGATGCTCTCACCAAAGCAGGGTTTTCGTTTAATATAATAAAGTGTTCCTTTCTAAAGAACAGTGTTGAATATCTTGGTTACGAGATAAAGGCAGGAGAGATTCGACCCAATTCACGTAAGATCCAAGCGTTAACCGCTTTACCTTCGCCTCAATCTGTTGCACAGTTAAGGCAGTTCATAGGGTTGGCATCGTATTTCCGACAATTCATTCCCAAGTTTTCGCAAGTAATGAAACCACTATATTTGCTTACCTCTGCTAAGCATAGCTTTGTCTGGCGAGCTGAAAATGAGCAGATACGACAGAAAATAATTTCAATTCTAACGAACAAACCGGTTTTAACTATATTTGACCCTCAATTTCCAATAGAGTTACATACTGATGCTAGTTCTGATGGTTATGGTGCAATCCTGTTGCACAAAATCGAAAATAAACCTCGAGTAGTTGAGTACTATAGCAAAAGAACCTCGCCAGCTGAATCCAAATATCATTCGTATGAATTGGAAACATTAGCAGTTGTTAATTCAATAAAGCATTTTCGCCACTATTTGCAAGGCAGGAAATTTATAGTATTCACAGACTGCAATTCATTAAAGGCTTCACGGAATAAAATTGATTTAACTCCCAGAGTGCACCGTTGGTGGGCATATTTGCAATCATTTGACTTTGACGTACAGTATAGGGAAGGAAAACGTATGGCTCACGTAGACTTCCTCTCCCGTAACCCATTACCATCTGGTCAGCCTATTGTAAAAACTCCAGAAAATCGTATGAGCTTAGCAGAAATTTCCGACGACTGGCTTCTTGCAGAACAACAAAGGGACCAAGAAATAATTTCTGTTGTTTCCAGGTTGCGTAATAATGAACTTGCCGAAGATTTGGCGAGATCATATGAGTTGCGTGCGGGAACCCTTTATCGGAAAATACAAAGAAATGCCAAAACGCGATGCTTACCTGTAGTACCTAGAGCCTTTATGTGGTCAGTGATTAACCATGTGCACGAGTCTATTATGCACCTAGGTTGGGAGAAAACACTAAATAAAGTGTATGATTATTATTGGTTCGAAAATATGTCCAAATCTGTTCGCAAGTTTGTAGAGAACTGTATTACATGCAAATTGTCTAAGCCAGCGTCTGGTAAAATACAAGCAGAGCTTCATCCAATTCCCAAGGTTGGTATACCATGGCATACTATTCATATGGACATAACCGGCAAATTAAGTGGTAAAAACGATATGAAAGAGTATGTTATAGTTCAAATCGATGCCTTTACCAAGTTTGTCTACTTACACCACACTACGAATATTGATGCTGCAAACTGTATCAAGGCTCTGAGGTCGTCAATGTCTGTTTTTGGGGTACCTATGCGTGTTATTGCTGACCAGGGCAGATGTTTTGCAAGCAAGGACTTTCGTGACTATTGTTCTTCACAAAAAATAGAGTTACACTTAATAGCAACTGGTGCAAGTCGCGCCAATGAACAAGTTGAGCGTGTCATGAGTACTTTGAAAAGTCTCCTGACCGCAGTCGAAACCAGTAAACGCTCTTGGCAAGATGCATTAGAAGAAATACAATTGGCTTTGAATTGCACGTCCAATCGTGTGACTAAGGCAAGTCCTTTAGAGTTGCTTATTGGAAAAGAGGCACGGCCGTTTGGTTTCATTCCAATTAGCAATGAGGAACAAAACGTAAACGTTTCTACTTTAAGAACTAAGGCTCTGGAAAATATTGATCGTAATGCTTGTTATGATAAATCAAGATTCGATAGGAACAAGGCTAAAATTGTAAAGCATAATGTCGGTGATTACGTTCTGTTAAAAAATGAAGAGCGACATCAGACGAAATTAGATCCCAAGTTCAGAGGTCCATTTTTAGTAGCAGAGGTATTAGATGGAGATAGATATGTTCTGAAATCATTGACAAATAAAAGGACATACAAGTATTCTCACGAGCATTTAAGAAAAATGCCAGAAGGCCAGAAGGCCAGGTTACCACAGAGTCGTCTGATGAACTTAGTACTGGTGAAAGAGTTGATATGGAAAACGTTGAAGGAGACGTTCATGCAAAGTTAAGACCGTAGATCACACCACAGTCACTGTATTGCAAGCTCAAGTGCGAACACAATCGTTTGATCATGGCGAGTGGCGCAGTTGGTGTTGTGGCGGGGGTCTATTAGTACTGTAAATATGAATCATGCACGCTGTTATTTTGAGATGCATAAGAAGCATTAGCTGATAAATAATGTAGTAAGTGAAGATTGTAATAGGAACTCGTGGTAACTGTTGTTTGAACAAAGATTGCAGAGGATCATACCAGAAGTCTATACCCAGCCACTGAAATGGAAATCTGAAAAAAAAAAAAAAAAAAAACAACAACAAATTGAATGTCCTATATAAATAAGAATGATTTTGTTGTAATAAACTCCTAAACCATTCAAATTGTAACATTCAGTCTTTCATTTCTTTTAGACACACCCGAGGACGTGTGATAGTCAGGACGGCCGTGCCGGTGCGGTATCTACTGTGGTTCATTATATGTAGAACATACTGTATGTTTACTTCTACTTTGCTCTGTCTACTTGGTCCTTTTCAATAAAACTTGCGTGTACCTTTGATCCTAGTAGTTTTCGCTTTTATGTAATAGCGTCTCTCATTGTAGTTTCTGTTTCAATATTCCTATTGTACTATAACCAACCGAGAGAGAGAATATTTTATTACTCTTGGGGTACCTACATTCCATTGTATGATAGTACCTGCTGAGAGCGAGGCTAGAGCTAATGGCTCTACCGAGTGTGGTCTCGAACGCTTTGATGCGACTGCATAGTGAAAACTCTCGGAGTGTAAGAAACAAACTGATATGAAACAATCTAGTAGTCCATGAGACGGTCTTGGAATTGCGTCAGCTTTTTCATTACTTAGAAAAACGTGAAAGCCAGCTGAGCGTTCGAGAACTCACTACGCATATCAGCCATTGTAAATAAATTTTATTAAATAATGTCGTGCAAAGAAAATTCCAACAATAAAGGAAATGTACGAGGAGAAGATGAACCTTCTCCGACATATACAATTAAAACTCAGTTAAGTCAAGCATTTTACACAGAGATGGGAAACATAGGAAACTCGAACGCACTTACATTCATCCATTATCACTAAAGTAATCCTGTATAATCACCAAGAATAGAATTTTTTGGTCCTAAAAAATTGCGAAAAAGGCAGAAAGAAGTGACGAAATAAGCATAAGAAAGCACTAAAAAATATAAAAAAAGGCAATTAAAAGGCATCAAAAAAATAGTAAGTTTGAAAAAATTATATATTTTCAAAAAGCCCAATTAAAATATGAAATTAGGGTTAGGGCATTCTCATGGTCATTTAATATTTTATCAACTACCGTTATTGTATGGCGTGATCGCAAGGTAATAGTAAATAAAATCAAAAAACCAGTCTGGAAAATTGATTTAAAGCAGTTTACTAACCACTTAAGCAAACGCAGTGTAATTTAAAATTAACTATTACCTTTAACAATTTGAAATAAGAAATAATTGTTCAAAAAGGAAAAAATGCATTTATTTAGAAAAGGCAAAAAAAGGCATTTATTTTAAAAAGGGCAACAAAAGGCAAAATAAAAAGCGTATAGCTAATTTCTTGAAATATTCAATCAAAATCACTATATCTATTAGCAGAAAAAAAGCCTATTTCCATTAAATCCTGTCCCTGATGATCACTCTATAGTTACCCCAATTCATCACTCCATTTATAAATTCAGGAATAGAATGGCGGAGCCTCACAGCATTAACGAAGAGCGACCTCGTTGAGGACAAATAGGTATACTTTTGGGAAGAATTATATTATGATGCCTATTAGATCTTGTAAAATTTATCTTCTCATACCTTAGGCGTTTTGAATTTTATAAGCTTATTCATAAATATACAGTTTCTGGCTGCTAAATAATCTAAAATACTGCATCCTAAAAGTTTGTTCTTCCATTGTGATGTGATGTACAAGGTGGCGCAAAAGTAAGCTTCCGATGTTCAGCATATCGGTTGTGGCACGCGCAGTGTGTGCTGTTGCACCGTCTTGTTGGAACCACATGTTCTCCAATCCCAATTCATCAAGTTGCGGCAAAAAGAACTCGTTGATCATTGCTCTGTAGCGCTCACCATTCACAGTAACCGTTTGGCCCCGACCGATTATTGGTCAAATAAATAGTCAGCAATATTCCGCGTTCTGGAGCAGTGTAGCGTAACATTGTTTATTAACGTGTATTTCGCATGTGTTTACTACACAAATGTCAAAACAGAACTGACTTTAGGGGCCAATCGCAAAATTTATAGCATTTTCTGATAGGAGGATTACTTTTACGCCACCTTGTATTTATGTGATCATATTTATTTAAGCCGTAGACATAACGTGTAACATTATTAAAAAGGACAAGAATTTTATGGGATGAGATAGAGTCAATTATCCTCTACACTAGTTAAGCATATGTAATATGTGGCATAATTAATTGTACTAAAGCTAACTTTTTTCGAGTTTCTAATGGCGTGAACGACGCCGACATTCTTAAGCTGCGCAAAACGGAGTACACGTTACTTACAACTTTATTTATAGGGGTACGAACAGCTTAAAACGGAGTTGCCAGTAAACCCCACATTTTTAATCTTTTCAGTGAATATGAGACCACTATTGTCAACAAAGAGTGTGGGAACATATTCCACATGCACAGTACTACAACAGATTAGCAACACGTATGATTTGGAAGAATTAATAGTCCAATTACTCACCGACGCACGTTCGTAGTACGTGTCAGCTGACACGACCTGTCTTATGAGAGTGCCATGTAAACGAACACTCACCGACGTTAAATTTTTCCGTATACGTAGAACGTTCCGTAGAAATCAAAGAAATTTTGATTTTTTCCGTAAGAACGTGTCAGCTGATTGCTCTCTCATATGACAGTGTTGCCTATTTATACGTGTATGCTGGTTATGGATCGTTTGCAGTTTCTTTACAAAAATACCTCAAAATACCTTTTAAATTTTCGTAATAATGTTGAAATAACCTGAAATTACGATATTAAGTTGTTGCTTTTAAATAAATTGACTAGCTATAATTCTATCTCTATGGCGCGATATACAACAGGTATATCATCATAAACCTCCTAAGAGATTTTTGCGCCAAGCTTCTCTTCCAATTTGTGGTGTGCCGATTTGAATTTTCCCTACAAATTGGTGGGACCTACAGTTTTTTGCCGACTCCGAACGGCATCTACAAAGGAGACGAATTTTTGCTGAGAAGCCTGTCATGGCAGAAATACACTCGGAGAGTTTGCCAAACCACTGCCGAGGGGCGACCCCGTTTTGAAAAACTTTTTTCAAATCACTTTTGATGTTACCTGTACCAGGGCTCGAACCATGGACCTTCGGTGTGGTAGGCCGGCAACACTACCTTCACACCACGGCGGCCGCCAACTGGCTATAATTAATTAATATTAATTCCGGACACTCTTCAAATGAAAAATAATTGTTTCAAAAGTACACGTTTGAGTCAGCATGCATGAAAACTGATCAATGGCTACATTGTATTGAATGTAAACAACAGAAAATGGCTGATTTCTCCGTTGGCGCCACGGGCATAAGATTCCCTCAAACGTAAACGTACGTTACACACGTCGGTGGGTAATTGGACTAAAAGACAGAGACAGTTTTTCTGAGCGCATTTCGACATCACTGATAGGCCATTGTTTATCTTAAAGCACAAGTCCCAACCTAAACCAACACGACTAGACAAATACAACTGAATGTTATAAACATAGGAATGGACAGTGACATATAGAGAATACATCGTTAACAAAAATACTAAACAGAATAGGAGCAAGAACAGATCCTTGAGGAACTCCGCACTTAACACTACTTGACAAAGATGACGCAGTGCTGCCTTTAACTGTTTGAGTTCTTCTTGTAAGGTAAGTTTTTTACATAAGATATCGTCATTTGCTAAGTAAATTCCTTGGAAAATCCAAAAGGCAAAGAAGCGCCAGATCTACATTATGAAATGAAAAAGTCATCAAGTATGTTAGACTCAATTTCACATTGAGGCTTTAGTTTTGCATGAACATTCAAGCTTCTTCAAGCCAGAAGTCCTTTGATGGAAGGGAGGGGTTCAGTTTGGAACTACAGTAAATCCGCTTAGCCTCTCTTGTTATTGACGTAGCTCTGTTTCCGGCAGTTTTATACTGCGTCCAACCTGTATCCATTTTAAATTCTTCTCCATCTGTAATATAATATATTTCTTGCTTTAACCGCAGACTTACCTTTATGATTGTACCAGGGACGGCAATAATAAATTTCTTGTCAGAGTTTATCGATGAAGCTAACAGTTTTATATTGGGAGTTGACTTCCAATATATTGTAACGCCATGTCCCTTCTTATTACTTCGATCATGTCGTACAAATGTATACTGAGGTATACTGTATTAGAAGTCAAAAGTACTTTACCCGTAGTCTATGAGACACAAATGACATCAATATCCTATTCTCCAAAAATATTCCTAACATGTTATGTGGACTATAAAATATCTAATACAATCTTGTCGTTACCTTCAATGGTGGAAATAGGTTTCCTAAAGGAGCTTAAGACCATTAGATAATAACAGATACATTTTAGCTGACTAGCCTTCCATGGCAGAAATACACTCGGAGAGTTTTCCAAACCACTGGCGGGGGGGCGACCCCGTTTTTTTGAAAAAACTTTTTCAAACCACTTTTGATGTTACTTGTTCCAGGGCTCGAACCTTGGACCTTCTGTGTGGTAGGCCAGCAACACCACCGCCACACGACGGCGGCCGCAAAACTCAGTGGCAAAAAAAAAACAACGTCAAAAACAAACAATGCGCAATAGAAAATAAAATGAAAACGCGAACGAAACATTGTGTAAAAAAGTGCTTACACTGTTTATTAATTCTTGTTACCTAGTATTTGCACAAATTTGTGCTATTTTGTGTCCACAAAAACATTTACATTATTATATTAAAACACTTGCAATTTTTCGCGGTTACGTGACGTTACCGAATACCAAAAGCTTCCAAATTATTTTGTTGCCATGCTAGAATGAGGGCGTTAGAGCCATTTGCCCCAACCACAACTTAACTTAGCAACTCTTAGATCCGATCACACCCTAGCCAACAACCTTGCAATCTCTTTTAGGTTTAAACATATATATTTACTACAAAATTATAATTTTGTATCACATCCAAAAATATTTTTCAATGAAGACGTAATACGCTTATGGATTTTTCCAAAAGAAATTTTGTTATTTTGGTACTTTCGTTTACCAGACTCTGACGTTGGCTAACGATATCTGAGGGGTTACTCTGTATCGCCATTCGAAAGCAGTTGCTATTCGAAAGCTTTCAAATTACATAAATATTTTTTCAAATGCGAGAGAAATTTCATTCGCACCCCCCTGCTGTTCATAAACGATATCTGTACAACTACAAAGTATTCAAAAATCTTGATGTATGCAGACGATATACAACTATTTAAGTGATATGCGTCGGCGGAAGATCGTTCTTTGCTTCAATCGAATTTAGACTACTTAGTTACTTGGTGCAACGTAACCCCTATGCCGCTCAATCTAAATACATGTAAATTCATGTGTTTCTCACGTAAATATATACAGCCAGCTTTTTATACAATTAACAACCAAAGTCTTGAACAAGTCAATGTGTTTGTTGACTTGGTTGTGACGATGAACAGCAAACTTAGTTTCATTCCTCATATTGAGGCTATAGTCAATAAGGCTAGAGGCGCTTTACAGCCCAACCTAATATAACCGCACAGCGTTAAAAAAAAATAATAATAATAATAATTGGCGCGATATATACCTCCTAGGGAGATAAAGGCCGAGCTTCTCTACCAATTTGGGGTGCATTTTTCCTACAAATTGGCGGGACATACAGTTTTTTGCCGATTCCGAACGGCATCTGCAAAGCAGATGAATTTTTGCTCAGAACCCTTCCATGGCAGAAGAGTTTGCCAAACCAGTGCCGAGGGGCGAACCCGTTTTGAAAAAACTTTTTCAAACCACTTTTGATGTTACCTGTACCAGGGATTGAACCTTGAACCTTTGGTGTGGTAGACCAGCAACACTACCGCCACAGCACATCGTTCATTGTACAACTCTACAAGTAAGTTATGTCGGCATCCCTTTCTCTTCCTTCTCTCTCTAGCTCATAGGCGTTTGACACTCACTCGTGGCTGGGTTGCTGGTCAGCTTACAACGAAGGGATGCAAAGGCTTAGTGCAAAAATGGACTGAATTTTTCAGCTGGGCTGCTGTGTTAGTTAATTTCTTTTACTGAATTTAGTATGAAAACGTGTTTATAAATTTGGAAAATTACTAATAATAATCCCTAACTGAATAAAAATAAACGGTAATTCTATACGACCGTACGTAACTGCTAAAATACGTCCAAAATTATCAGAAAAGGTATCAGAAAATGCGCTTTGACCTCGGTCTCAATAATCCGAAAGCGGAAACTCGATTATATATTTCCATCAAGAGATATTTGCAATCAAAGTTGAACATTTTCTGTCATTTTCATGTGGTTGTTGTAATCAAACATATTGGGCGTTCCGAAATGTGCGGAAGTGAGTTTTTTTCAGAAATACTTGGGATCGCGTAGCCGGTGTTGGACCGGCTAAGGGTTATTTTTTTGAAGCGCGGCCGAAGGCCGCCTACGCTGGAAGGTGTTCTGCATATAAATACCATATCATGCCCCCCGTTTGGGATCGGACTTAGGCCATTTTTTGGTTTTTTGCCAATAACTTGTCACTGAAATAAAATATTTTCCGCTTTCGGATTATTTATGCCTAGGTCAAAACGCGGCTTTTGATACCTTTCCCTATTTTTTGGACGTGTTTTACCAGAATTACCGTTGTTTTCGTTGTTAATAAAGTTATTTCTATCTAATTATATGATTAACTAGTTCGAAAATATCTGGATTATTTGCAATGACTTTTCTTATGGTAATATTACTGAAAAAGACCTCTTTACCATGGAAAAACAGTTCAGTAACTGCGAACTTGTGAAGCCACCCTAATTATTTTTTTTAAAGTAGTTTTGTTTAGTAATTCTTTTTTTAATAAAAAGTTTATTTTATTAATTTTATTTGTAAATATTGCGTCAGTTATGTATATAGGTGATAATAGGCCTACAGGGGAACCGCACACCCAATAAAATTTAGATAACGGGCCTACATTGCATCCTCCTGAGTGGTGTGGGAAAGCAATGGTTAGCAAAGTGTCTAAAAGGTGTCTGATGAAAAGCGGGTGACTTCCTAACATGAAACCCCAACCATCGCGTGCAAATCGTTTTAATTTTTCTCTAATATCAATTATATATAACTTTTATAATCTTTTATAAAAAATAAGGCAAAGCTACGATAACTACAGCGCTCAAGTGACGTGGAAGTTCACATAAGCGTACCCTTATATGTACGCTTGGTACACACCATGCACACACAAAAGAAAAACAAGAAATGAGCATGCGCATTTTAGGAGATACACTTTAAATGGTAGGGAACTTTATTAAGATACGATATGAATAAGAAAAATGCTCCTTAAGTTGAAATATTTGAAGATAGTTATCAAATTAGCACGTGCAATTTTATTGTAAACAAAGAAGAACAAGCGAATTGCCATGGCAAGATCAACTACATGGTTGTTTTTTATAGGAGGCATAGAAATTTTTATAAATATTTCAAAGATATCAAAAACTGGTACATAAATAAGTAAAACTATTGCAAAAATAGTTCTACTTGAAATTATGGGCTTTAAACGGCGGCCGCCGTGGTGTGAAGGTAGTGTTGCCGGCCTACCACACCGAAGGTCCATGGTTCGAGCCCTGGTACAGGTAACATCAAAAGTGATTTGAAAAAAGTTTTTCAAAACGGGGTCGCCCCTCGGCAGTGGTTTGGCAAACTCTCCGAGTGTATTTCTGCCATGACAGGCTTCTCAGCAAAAATTCGTCTCCTTTGTAGATGCCGTTCGGAGTCGGCAAAAAACTGTAGGTCCCACCAATTTGTAGGGAAAATTCAAATCGGCACACCACAAATTGGAAGAGAAGCTTGGCGCAAAAATCTCTTAGGAGGTTTATGATGATATACCTGTTGTATATCGCGCCATAGAGATAGAGAAACAATAATTTTCTGCAACTAATTTCTCTTATTTATTTATTGCATATGTTTCTATAGCATCGCCTACTTTTTGTCTGCTGCCAATGAGTACGACTCTGCGTTTAATGGCCTCTGAATGATAAGCTCTTTACATGGTGGGCACAGCTGTGGACGAACAGCTGATACATATCTTACTTGTAGACCTTTACAATGACATCGTTTTTTACCTCAGGAAAATAAACGACTTTTTTGGTTCTAACCGAAATAAATTTGCGTTCGAGAGTAGCTCTAATATACATAAACGACGTCCCAGCTGAGCGTAAATGTCAAATCGATATGTCACGTAAAACAAAAATTGGAAATTGCGTTAGGTTTTTACGCTGAGCGGTTAGTTCAGGTTGCTCTAACACAATTTGTATGTGCATGAGACATTTTTGACAGAAAATTGCCGAAGTGTGTTTATATTAGGTTGTGCTGTTAGCCTTTGTAATAAGGTGGTCAAAAGAACTTAGCGACTCTTATGTTACTAAGACTCTTTTTACAACTTTAGTTAGACGGATATTGGAATATGGCTCGATTATCTGGAATCCGCGTTATAAACTTTATGTTGATAGGCTAGAATCGATTCAAAAACAATTCTTACTTTTTGCCTTGAAAAATCTTCGATGGGATTTATTGTATAGCCACCTTATACTAATCGTTTGAAACTTATAAATCTCCCTACCCTGGCAAGTCGTAGGGAAATGCTTGCTGTAATATTTGCCTAAACTCTTAAATGGATCAATTTCTAGCCCATTTCTTCTGAAGGAAGTTAACTTCAATATTCCCTTCCGATCTTCAAGACTTTTTCAACCTATTCTAAAGCAATGCAGAACAAATTTTCAACAACACGAGCCGTTTCAGTGTCTATCCGAAGATTTTAACTCTCGTTCAGGCACTTTTGATATTTCGGACTCGCTTTTTTCAATAAAAAAAACTGATCTATCCTCTCTAAACAAATGACTTATATTATAGTATTTATGTAGTTTAATGTTTGTATGTATGGTTCTCAGCTGATGAACTGTTTTCTGTGGCTGAATAGTTTAAGATCTAGAGGCTTAAGAAACCTATGCCTTTCAAACACTCGGCAAATTTGATCCGCGCGTTATGCGGATGCGTCCGTCGTGACGGTTGGGCGGGATAGTGGGTAATCCGTTGGGTTTATTATTATTATTATTGTAATAATAAAGGATGGCAGTAATGTTCGTTTACGTCATTATTTCCCTTTTGCTTATTCTTTCGTTTCGAAATCATGTTAACATTGCTTTCAGTTTGTTAATATTGTGACAAAGTTAACAAATAACATTAATTAAAATTTTTTAATTATTTTAAAGTTAATGAAAGACAAAAATTATAGCTGAAAAAAGATATTTTCTATTTCCTCCCGTAAAATCGAAATGTTCTATAGCGGTTGTAGGTATTAGATGGGCCAAATAGCGGTAGTTTCGCTTTAGAGGATTGTTCCGAAAAATTGGGGGTACTTTGGTTTTCTTGACCTATTTTGGAACACCCTGTTGGATCAATCACAATTATTATCTCTGCATATAATAAAATTGTAAGAGGTTGTTGTTGTTGTTGTTGTTGTGGTAACGACAAAAACACTCCGGTGAAACCTTCTAGGTCATGTCACTACTCCTTCCGTAAGGCAGGATAAGATGGGTAATGAGAGGTGAGAGGCATCATATCCGTAGATGAACCTTTTTACATATTAGTCGCCTCTTACGACCGGTATGCCTACCTCGGGCATATTCTAAAGAAAAGAAGAGGGTCGTACATTGAAGACATTGTAAGAGGTCGATGTCTGTACATTGCAGATATTTAAAAAAATTAATAGGAGGCTTCATCAATTTTTGTTAGCTGAATGGAATGTTTATTAGAAACTAAACGTCTAACTAAAAATTTAACATGTCCTTTATTTCGATAACTCGACCAAGCTATCCACCAATATGTGGACAAGGTTGACCCAAACTATGTTAATACTGTGACTAATTCGATGATCCCTCCTACGATCGGACACTATAAAGTCAAATAAAGACACGCACCAATTCTATTTATAACTGCTAGTTTTATTTACTGACAATAACGCAATACAAATTTACGACTTAGGTAACTCCACAGTCAGTTCACTGTACAATACTTGAAAATAAACTGATTCTGCCTTGCTTGGTTACTGCCTTTTATAGTCCAACCTTACTCACCTAGAAGTTTATAGGTTGGTTGATCTTCGTGTTCTCGAAGGGTACGTGTTATGTATCGCCATTTTCTCTTTATTTTAATTTATTTGGTAGAAGCTTTAGTACAGTAAGACATAATTGCTGCCTTTTTTAGTACAACCATTATTACATAACATTCAAATAGCATTAATACTAGAATGAAACATCCAAATACAAGTATATATGATATCCGTAGAAAAAAATATCCATAGAAAATATTTAAACATAAAAGATAAAAGGAACAATTTTAGATAAAGTTAGAAACAAGTTTCTATATAAATTAGAGCCAATAAATAGTTTTATAGTTGGCCAATTCAGGTAGATTCTGTTGAAAAACATTTACGAAGAATTTGTCTACAGTTTCGTTAGTTTATACACTTCCTAGTTGCTGCTTGTATGTAGTTCCAAGTGCGTATGGTATTGACGAAAAACGGCACTATCAAATCAGTTAAAAGGCTAGATCTTGGAAAAATAGTCTTTTCATATAAGTAAGAGGGTGTTTTAGTGACAATCAATTTAACGAGAAATATACAACTTCTAGCTTTCAAGTAAGCATGGATTTCTCAGCCTAGAACCTGAGCCCTCCAATCAGAAATATGGGCATTATACCAAAGTCATAGCGCGTTATATGGTTGAAAGCAATATCGATTTTGTGAGCTGAGAAAGAATCTAACTTGTTGTATACTAATTTTGAGTACGGTATAATTAGCAGCAACAGCTGAATGGCGAGCTTTTTACGTATGGCAAGTAGAGTAAACATTGAAGATTGCCTTAGATTTCGAAGCGTGCAGTATACCCTCCCCATCATTGTATTAATATGATCTACGCAGGTAACACTAGAGTTTACAATGTAATCCAGGTTCTTAACCTTGTTAACAATTGTAAAGGGGTTGTTATCAATATGAATTAGTGGGAGGTTACCAATAACGATCCTTTTTCTGGAGATCGGTAGTACGGAAGACTTACTGGCATTCAAGCAAAGACCATTCTTACTATCCGAGTGCGAAACTCTCTGCAAATCTGGATTCAATTTAGAGCAAAGGTCTTTGGTACAGTTAGAACTACCAAACATGTACATTAGCCATGCATTCGAACGTGGTAACATCGTAGGAATAATAAGAATCCAAGGATTGAGCCCTGTGAAACTCCCACTGTCAAAAGTATTAATTGTGATATTTCAAATAGCTAGACATAACCTTAACTGCATTTTCACTAAATTCGAAATATCTTTATAGATTACTACAAAGCAAAAGGTTATTTACGGAGTCAAAAGGTTTCGAAAAATCTATAAGACTGAGAATCGTTAGCTCATTTTTATCGAAGGTCACTGGTATGTCATCTAAGCTTTTTAACAACGCAGTTGAGCAACTGTGATTGGCTCTAAATACAGATTGAAATGATGAGACGAGCTTGTTAGTTTGGATATGTATCGCAATTTGCTCTGCTAGAAGTCTTTCAAAAACTTTCGAAAGCACAGGTAAAATACTAATGGGTGGAAATCTTTTGGTGAGCTAGCAAAACTAGTTTTAGCCACTGGCTTTACATACAATAGCATCCTTCTACCAATCTGGGAAGCATAATGTTGTGATGCAGTGATTAACAATGTGGGTTAGGCAACTTAATATACATGGCAAAATAATCCTAATGAATTTTAGTGAGATTCCATCACCACCAACTACATTAGATTTAATTTTAAAAAGGCATTATCCAACGCCATGCCAATCATAGTTGAAAATTCAAATGGTGTGCCCAAGTAAGACACAGTTAAACTAATAATACACGGCTAAAATTTTGAGCCTACATTTTGAACTTTGATGGGTTTGAGGAAGAGTTTTAATTTTAAACAAGAAATGTCTTAAAAATTAAAAAACATAAAAAAACATTCGTATCAATTGGCAGGATTCGAAACGATGCCCACCGCATCAGATTCGTCTTCTCTACCAACTCAGCTACTGTCTTGAGAAAAGTTCAATGAATTGAAAAAACTTTCAAATATAAATGAAAAGAGATTTAAAAAATGTTAGAGGTTCTTTTCAGGTCAGTTTTAAATAAATACAATAAATTGAAAATTAGTGTAGGTAATTGAAAGGTTTGGAATTTATTACAAAAAGTTTAATAAATTGCTTAAACCGACGAATGGTTTCAAATTTATACTCATATTTTTTGCCCTGTAAAAAGATAGGCATATACGTTAGTTTGTATACATTTGACAAACGCATCGTCCGCACAATATCATTTAGTTTACAGTCGGTGTTCACCTTGCCATATACAAGCAAGTTTTTTAAGTTACGCCACAATGGAAATATTCCGGCTTTTGAGCTCTTATAATTTTTGTTGCCGTGTTTCTGGCAACTTTAAATATGTTCCAGCTACTTTCAGTCTGATACTTTTTATATGCCTTATTGCGTTTCATTATTGCCACAATAACTTTGCTGTTACACCACAAACAAGAAGGCGACTTGGACTTGGACTTAGCTAGGCGTTCAGGAACATGATTATTATAAGCTTCTTGAATTTCATTATTCAGGGACCCAAGCTTTTCGTTATCAGTAACAAGAGACGAACACTGACACCAATTTACAGATCAGAAAATAAAATTAAAATGCATTAAGGTCAATAAGACGGTAATCCCTAAATGTATATGAAGCATTTGTGTGAGAACGAGCATAAGGCAAGTCAAGGGTACAAAACAACAAATCATGGTGTGATATAAAAAAAGTTTGGTTAAATTTTAGAACAACAGAAGCGTGAGATGTAATATAGTAGCCAAGTAAATTTAAAGAACTGTTTTTACAATATGTAATAGGTACGAATATCCCTCACAAGAAGGTTCACATTAAAATCACCACAAACAAAAATATTATCATAGTTTACGAGGTATGAGGACAGAGTAACAAAAACGAGTCAAGACCAGAGACAAAAAATAACTGTTGTTTGAAATTTCCTCATCGAAAACGTTGCACGAGTTCAATAATTTAGTCAAAACGTTGTCTCATAATAATTATTTGATAAAAAACAAATTTATTTTTCTAATAATTTGAGCATAAATTTTGGTTTACGCAATTTTTTAAACTTGTTTGTAGTAAATCCCGAAGGCTTCTTATTTGTCAATGTTCATTGTTTACGGTGCTTAATAACTGTTATGGATGCCAAAAAAAAATTTTAATTTGGAATACATTTTTTTATTTCCGGCATAACAGTTTCCTCTTATTTCTCTAAATGGTCACCTAACCGCCTGGGCGATTTTCACCGTCCAACATAGCTTTTCGTTTCTTCGTTGCGCCAATTGGAGACACCGCGCGATCGCAAAATCGGTATCCACTCTGTCCTTCCATCGAAGTGGTCTCCCTCTTCCTCTGTTTCCACTGACGGGTGCCGGTAAGAACACTTGGCCTAGAGAGCGAAGCCGATGGGTTGTAACAAATACTATTCGAATAAATGAATAATAATATTCGTTTAAAAAAATTCCAATAGTATTTATTCGAATAATTTATCCGTTTATTCGAATAGTATTATTCGGAAGCGAAATTCACTGCATCCATCGCTTGTACCCAGTGTGAAAAGGTTAGCCTTTTCGAGGCTAGATTTAGCCGTTTTTTGTCCAAACCTTTTCTGGTCCCAACACCATTTTTTTCATATTAACTTAAAGTTAAATAAAGGTAGTATTGAAGACGAGATACAGAAAATTATTCGTAAAAATTGTCAACTATTTTTAATAGAGTTTATAACCCAATTGCGACATCGCCTACCTGATAATATGAACTCTTTACAAAAGATTAATTTTGTTTCAGTTGATAATTCTTTGAAAGTTACAAAACTGGATGTAAGAAGAAAAGTCTAGGTACTCTCCAAGTCAAGTAGCATTGATTAAGCTGCAGTGGCGTAAGCTAATAACCGTACAGTGGACAAGTGTGACCTCTACCATTGAATTTTGGGCGGAAGTCCGAGACATAAAAATTCATTGAACGAACCCCCTTTTTTAGAATTGGTCGAATTCGTATTTAACTTTTTGGTATTACCTTTCAGTAATGCGGAGGTTGAAAGAATTTTTATTGCTATGAACATTTTAAAAACTAAGTTAAGGAACAGATTAAAAATTAAACTGCTTAACTCCCTGCTTAATATTAGATGTTCGTTAAAACGATTATCCAATTGTTGCACTGGTTTGAAATTACCGATGATCTCATCTCTATGATAAATGCACAAACTTTGTACGCAGACTCAAGCTCTTCTGATTCATCAGGCGAAGAAAATAGTATATAATTAATTAGTTTGTAGTGATTTTTGTATATGTAGTATGTATTTCTTTGAAAAATTCCTTGTCCAGGAAAATGATATGTGTTTGAAACAAGAATAGTTCCTTTAAGTCATGTCTACAGCTTTATATACAAATAGTTTAAACTAAAATAAAACATTTCAAATGGATTTCGTGAAAACATTTCAGCTTATTTTTTTCTTAAATTTATCGTTTTATAACCTTTTTTTTGCCGATTTAGCCTCTTTTTTTCTATCACCTGGTCACACTGATTGTACCCATTAGGATGCATTCACGTTTTGTATGTATGTATGAATGAATAGATAAAAGCGATGTTAAATTGATATTCACTATTTAATGATGTTTTGATTTCACAATATTTTAATATAAAGTATAAAAGGATTACAATAAATTATTTAGTTAATTAGGTTTGAACGATAAACTACTGAATCAACTGATACGTGAAGACCAAAGTAACAACTGGGTCAACTGCACTTTTACAACGGGATCAACTGAGAGGGTAAAACAGCTACTGGAAAACATCGTATGACAATGTTATAAATTGGAATAGTCATTGAACGGTTGTTGTTGACAACTGTTGTAGGCTGATGACCATTATTTACATTCGGCCATCCTGTTCATCGTCATCTGACCACATGATACCAGTTCTTCAGAGTTGCACACATAGCGCCATAATTTCATGTTGTCAACTGATGTTGATGTCTCGAATGGGCCTTCACAATTTTCAGCTTTTTTCACATCATATCGGTTATTCCCTTTGACCTTCGTGACAACGTAGCGTCCAAAAAATTCGCTCGCTATTTTTTCCCCCGCTACAAATTGGGTACGCTTAATTGCTATGATGTCGTTTACTTTATAAGTAGTTGCCCTCTTTCGTTGTTTATCGTAGTTTCTCTTGTATTGTTCTTCTGCTTTACGTCACGACGGAGGGATTGGCGTTCATCGCCATACGCCTCGATTAGCTCGTTTCGCAGCATATCAAGCACATCATTACCAACATCAGTCCTCATCTTAACTCCAAACATGATTTCGAACGGTGAACGTTTCGTAGTGATGTGCACATGAGATTTAATGTCCTTTTGTACCAGCCCGACATATTTGTACCATTTACCTGGCTCGTCAGTGGGCAACTTTGACAACACTTGTCGAACAGATCGATAGACTCGCTCACCTGACCATTACAACGAGCGACGCCCGTAGTGATGGCGACATGCGTGAAATCGTTGAATTTACTGGATGTAAAGGCTGGACCTTTATCGCTGATTATTCGAGTTGGACCATTCACTCGTTCTACGTATCACTTCCTTGGTATTCGTCGTTTTTGTTGGAAAAAGTCATGTAAATTTGCAAAATGCATCAATTAATACCAGTATTTATTTGTATTGCTTTGATGTGGCATCCATAGGCCCTAGGTGGTCTACGTGCAGCGTTTCGGTGCCTGATCGCCTTTATTAGTGCAACTAAATAGCCCTTCTTTTTCCCCTAGCTTTTTATTGTGAATTATGCATTTTACGCAATTATTTATACAACGTCGCACTTTATTTTGCAAATGTGGAATAAAATAGTTTTGTTGTAAAGAGTGCATTGTTTTCTGCTCGGCGAAATGGCCGACATTATGCGCATCGCGAATAACATCAGTTTCTAACTTACTTTCTTTTCTTGAGTTTCTTTTCTTATACGGATAGTAACGTCTGATGCTACAACAAACACATTCGCCACTGGATTGCGACTAAGGCTGTCAACATGCCTCATTCTTGGGGCTATCCGATGCTCAACTTTAAAACTAAAATCCTGAAAATCCATAATCCACTGTGCAACTTCTCGCGGAATGTCGTTTTTCGAAGTCGTGCTTTTAAAGACGGCGCAATCTGTGATAAGTATAAAGTTTACCCCAAGCAGGTAGTAACGAAAGTTTTTCAATTTTGAATAAACAACCTTTTTTCAATAAATTTAACCCTCGACAAATTTTCGGAAGAATCCGGTCAAGCCGATAAACTGCTGCACCGCCCTCGTTTTTTCACTACCAGGCCGCACTGTCCCACATTCGATTACGTGGTCGGGAAAGTTAATTTTTGTTTGCGTAAGCGAACATTTTTGCCACTTTATTTTAAGGCCATAATCGGAAGCTTTAACTATCACTTTTTTGAACTTTTTGATACATTCATCTGACGTAACACCAAACACGATTATATCGTCCATATAAAGCTCCATCACATCACATATATACCGTATAAAAACGGCAGGCGAAATACAAAATCCAAAAGGTGCATAGTTAAATTCAACGACACCTTCTTTAGTCAAAAATGCGGTATATTTTTTGGGAGCTCCTTTAATGGGAACATGGAAACCCCCATTTTTTAGGTCCATCACACAAAAATATTTAGCTTTCTGTAGTTTATCTAGCACGCCACATCTTATAGATAACGGAAAACAGTCTTTAAGTACCATCGAGTTCAATTTTCTAAAATCTATACAAACACGATATGAACCGTCCTTCTTTTTCGCCACTACCACTCTACTCGCAAACTCCGACGTAGACTTTCTAACTATTCCCTGTTCAAGCCACTGATCAACTTGCATTCTAACAGCATCTTGCTGCTCTATTGGAAGCCGACTTGGTGATTGGCGAAAAGGTCTTATATTTTCTGTAATAATTTCCATTGCGATTTTACATTCATGACACCCTTTTACGGGTTTGTAAAATTTAATCACTTCGCAAATTACGTCTTTAAAATCTTTTGGTACGACAATTTCGTGTTCACTTTCAATAATATTATACACTTTCAGGTCAGTTTCTGCGTATTCTGGAGACGAGTCACTGAATTTGTAAACATTTTTATCAAAAACTATATTGAACCTGTTAATAAATTCAAAACCGAGTAAAATGTCACATTTGATATTTTCATCAGATACGATCATAAAACTTTGTTCACAACGCAGATTATCAACAACTGCTTTGAACTTTGCTCGGTACATTACCAAGCCCGTAGAGTATTCTGTTACAATTTTTTAATAAAACGTTTGGCAAGTATTTTTTATAAAAACTTTTGCTAATAATTGACACGTCAGCCCCTGTATCAACTAAGCACATTGCTGGATACCGTTTACGAAAATAGTTTTATTGCGATTACGAAGAGATATTACATTTACACTGTTGATGTTTTGATTCTTGAGTGGACACACTTTCGCGTGGTGATCGCTTTTATTGCAATTAAAACACTTCATAGGCTCTTTATACGCTGGCCTTTTGTTCTCTGTCGAGCCACAATTAAAAAAAATTTTCTTTTTTCGACACATTCTTTTTTATGGCTCACTTCCAAACGTATAGTCAAATATTTGATGCCGTTCAATTAATTCTTTAATAGTTTTGCAGTTATATAACACAAATTTAATTTCAGGTTTAACACGTAAACCTTCAACAGCGTAGCGAATAACCGATGCATTGTCGACGGACCCCAGTGATGCCAACTTTTTAACGCGCAACACATACCCATGGAAACTTTCATCATCACGTTTTTTGACTTCTCTGAGTTCTTTATGTAATTCCGCAATAGTATATTCCTTATGGAATTCATGTATTAATTCTTCACGTAAGTAGCTGTTTACGCAAACTAACTTAAGAAACAATTGAGCTGTTATTCCCATTTTACCGCGTGCCTGCTTTTCATCGAGTCCATACGCCTCCGCATTACTTTCGAAGTTTTGTAGCCACTGTAAAACTGGAATGAATTTGCTGGTATAATTTTTGCAAAGCTGTCTGCCGATATCTTTACTTAGGTTAACCGGGTCCTTATTTTGGTGGATATCTCAAGACCCTAGTGGCCCATATATTTAAAATGCATCCTTAGCTGTTGATTAGATCTGATGCAACGGTGCAAACTGCGTTGTGTTTTATGCAGTGGTTTCTGAGTGATGTTATCTTGGAAAAAACGATAGGAGACCTCTTCATTGCAACACGCACATTACATGCATTTGTCCATTGATTTTCACCAAAACTTTGTTACGACAACCACAATAGATAAACGCATCTCATGCATAAATTTCAAAAAGATCAGTCAGCATATCTCTCCACACACTGGCTACCAACGAACACACATTTCAGGCTCCTTTTTTATATAGATATATAGATTTAGAGTAAATATCCTGCTTCTTTTATGCACGTGAATAGGGTAATTATTCGCATGCCATCCAATAGCTTGAGTTATCTATGCCACCTTTCTATCATGCCGTTTGAGGCAGGGTGGTACGCCGTAGTTCTTATTCGGTTGCAGCCGATGAGTTGCGAAAATGCCGTAAAGAATTTTGATTCGAATTGAGTTCCTCTGTCGCTTGTAATAGTTGCAGGTGCTCCGAATCTACTAACCCATCCACTAAAAAACGCATTTGTTACAGTTTCAGCATGTATATTTTTTAGTGGTATTGCCTCTGGCCAACGTGAAAAGCGATCGATGATCGTTAAACAGTACCTGTATTCGTCACATTTGGGCATGACGACGATATCAATATGAACATGTTTGAATCGTTCGCTTGGGATGTCAATATGTTGCGGCGGGTTTTTAACATGCCGGCTTACTTTGCATCGTTGACAGCTTAAGCAGTTTCTTGTCCATTGAGAAGCGTCTCGTTTCATGTGAGGCCAAACAAAGCTTTGTTGAATAAGCCTTTGGGTGGCGCGTGTATGCGGGTGTGAAACGTTGTGTAGTTGGTCGTATATCTTGCGTCGTAGCTTGGAAGGTACATAAGGTCATAACCTTCCGGTTGATGTATCACAAAATATTTTAGTACCGTCATTATTAACATCAAACTGCTGAAGTTTTAGCGAAGTGGTAGATGATTTAAGGAGATATTGAAGCTCTTCGTCTGTTGATTGTTGTTCAGCGATCTCTTTTGTGGATATATTCACAGGTAGGCAGATTGAATTTACTCTGGAGAAGGCATCAGCGACGATGTTTTCTCTTCCTTGTACATACGTTATTTGCGTAGTAAATTGGCTAATAAATTGCAGCTGGCGTTGCTGGCGTGCTGACGCTTTATGTGAGCTTTGTGAAAATGCGAATGCGAGCGGTCGGTGATCGGTTAAAATTTTAACATCTCTGCCCTCAATTAAATGTCTGAAAAACTGAATGCCTTTAAAAATAGCTAGCAACTCGCGATCGTATGTACTGTAATTTTTTTCGGTTTTATTAAGCTTACTTGTATAGAACCCTAAGGGCTGTATCTCGTTGTTGACCACCTGGTCCAGTGCAGCGCCAACTGATTGGTCCGATGCGTCACAGCGCAATGTGAGTGGTACGTCTGGTGCCGGATATGCTAGCTGCACGGCGTGTGTGGGAATGAGTTTGCATTTTTCGAACGCCTCAGTTGTTGATTTGTCCCAAACGATTTTGGTTTTGTCATTCTTTCGAGCGCCGGCAGTCAGGGCAACCAGCGGCGCCTGCACTTCCGATGCTCCAGGCATATTCAGTCTATAGAAATTCCAGGATCCGAGAAATCTACGTAGGTCAGAAACTGTTTTGGGCTTCGGGTACGTGCGGATTGCTTCGCAGCGTTCGTCAGTAGGTTTTATACCTTTACTATTTATCGAGTGGCCCAAATATATTACTTCTGGTTGTGCGAACATACATTTTTGTAATTTTATCGAAAGCCCGTGCTGTTTTAAGCGCCCCAAAACTGTGCTCAAGTGCTGTTTGTGCTCTTCTATGGATGAAGAGGCGATTAAAATGTCGTCTATATAGACGTGACAATAATCGAGATCTCGAAAAATCGAGTCCATAAGGCGCTGAAAGGTCTGAGCAGCGTTGCACAGCCCGAAGGTCATTACATTAAATTGGAAAAGTCCGAAAGGCGTTATAACAGCAGTCTTAGGTCGGTCCTCAGGTGCGACCGGAATCTGATAATATGCGCGGTCAAGATCAAGTGTGGTGAACACCGAGCAACCGTGCAGAAATAATGTGAAATCCCGTAGATGTGGAATAGGGTAACGGTCGGGTGTTGTGACTTTGTTGAGACGTCGGTAGTCTCCACACGCCCGCCACGTACCGTCTTTCTTTTTTACTAAATGGAGTGGGCTTGCCCATTCGCTGTCTGATGGTGTACAAATGCCTTCCAGCAACATCTGGCTAAATTCCTTCTTTGCTGCTACCAATTTATCGCCAGCTAGTCTTCTGGCACGCTCCGCCACGGGTGTGCCGTGTGTGTTTATGTATTGATTAATTTTGTGAACAGGGACTTTGTGTTTGGCGCATTTTGTGACCACGTCGAACTTTTTTAAGATATGATACACAGGGTTATGCATCGAAATCGGAGATACATCGGATACAGACGTTGGTGTTCCGTTGTGGTTTAATATTGGTGGCACCTGCGTCTCGTGAACCTGCTGCTGTACGTGGGCGTTTGTATTCAGTGTGTTAGACGTCAGTAGCTTTCGGTTTCGAAGATCAACTAGAAGCCCATTATGTTTAATAAAGTCTGCGCCGAGAATCGGGTGTGCGATGTTAGCCACTGTAAACTCCCAAATAAATATACGACCGAGTCCGATATCAATTGCTATGGTTTTCGACCCGTAAGTGGGTATCGTCGAACCGTTTGCTGCAAACAGTGATAGTTTCGTGTTTGCCGAACTAGGTACAAAATTTCGAAGCCCTTTCCGTGGTAGAACAGATATGTCCGCACCCGTGTCTACCAGGAAAGTGATGTTGTTTTTAATGTCTGTGATTTGCAGGCGAGATGTGAAGGGACCTTCAGCGGTGCCTACCAAGATTACTGAAGGTCTGTTTAGTTTCCCGGATTTTTTGTTGCTTTTTTAAATTCACATGGTTGGCGGCATTTTCGTGCTTGGCTGCCAAAGCGAAGGTGGTAGTAACAATACTTGCTGTCGGATGTGGCTTTACGCGCGTTTTTAGAATTGTCTATTTTTCGTGAAAGCGCTTGTATTTCTGCTTTCATTTCGTCGAAACGATTCTGATTTGGGGTTGTTTCGGTTTGGTTTGTCGGCATTTCACTAACACCATTTTGAAGGGACATGATACTACCTTGGGCATCGAAGATTTTATCTGCCTGCAAAGATAGTGCGGTTAGATCTGGCGCTGCGCTGATTGCTAAGACGCAGCGGACGTTCGAGGGCAGTCGTTCCAAGAATATAGTGCGTAATATTTCGTCTGGTATTTTTCGAGAGCAAAGATTTCTAAGGCGTTGTAGGTAGCGCGAGGGCTTCCCGTCGATGTACTCTAGTCCTTGCAAGAGTCTTCGAAATTTTGTGTCTTCCGAGTCTTCAAAAGTGCTGATCAGCCTGTTTTTGAGGGCGGTGTACTTTTCCTCATCGGGTGGTGAAGTCCCTATATCGGCGACGAACGGCAGTGTCGTCTCATCTAAGTGAACGAGGACGTATCTATATTTCGCTGCGTCTGAACGAATTTGGGCGATTTCGAGGGCAGCTTCCACTTGAGCGAACCAAAGAATACAGTTATCCTTCCAAAACGGTGGAAGTTTGACTAAGCGTGCAGACATTATTTGATTCGGGTCTGCAGTAAGTGGAGGGCTAGTTATCAAATTAGGTTGCTGCTCCTCGTTTTTCGACATTTTAAGGTTAGATTTATTACTCCGGTGTGAGACTACCAATTGGAGAACTGTTTCCACTGGTTTTTTATTTCTCACCGTCGGGGTCACCAGTTGTAGCGTACGCAAGAAAAGCAGCGGTAAATTAGTAATATATTGCTTTATTATTTAGCGTACCACAAAAGACTTACAAACTAATTTTTTACTCATTTAACAAAAGTGTATACTTAATCACGCGTCCACCTCGTGCCGTTGTCGCAAAAAGAGAGAGAGAGTTTTTTTCATCGCATTGGCGCAAAAACTGGTTTCAATTGCTTTCAGCACAATTTCACCACATCGACATCAGCTGTTTTCGATGGTTGCCACACAACTATTCTAATAATACTAGTAATCGAATAAAATATCATTCGAATTATTTATAGCCTTCGAATAAAGGGGTTTTTTTTTATTCGAATAATTTTTATTCGAATAGTCCCATGCCTAGTATTCACACACAATTCTTGTTGCATTCGCTCTTAGCGTGGCTCTGTAGGCAATGTCCCATATGCTTTCGACTACTCGTGCATTTTATGCTGCACCTGTTTTTCAACATGGTAGATATGATTGCGTGTTTTTCGACCGGATACAGCCTTGTTGCTTGGTGGATCTTTTTGTACATAAACCTAGTGGTTGAGTGTTTTTGTCGTTACAAACAACAACAACAATAACCATATTTCGGGAACCGTCGAAGTCGATACATATGGCGAAGTCTCATCATGTATACTGAACTTTGCGAGACTGGGGCCAAACACACCCTATTTTCTACCCATGGAGTTAAAGTTTACTTTATCCCCTTCCGCTTCTTTACCCTCTTCATTTCGAATTAAAATTTTGTATAACCTTTAAACTCAAGTTACGTAATCAATGAAAAAAGAAGAGAAATTTATTTTCGGAAGTCATATTTAGTTACAATTATTTATATAAGTCGACGTTTTTAGTCGTCGCAAAATTTAGAAGGATCTTTCATTCGTCGCTATTGTCACAGGCAAAACTGCCATAACGCAAGCATTTGGTTAACATTTCGAAACGCATCTTCATTACAAATATCGAGTGCTTCAAGTGAGTTTTTTCTTTCTTTCCGGCAATGAACTTCCGCCAAAGTTGCACTTCGTCTACCCAGATGTCACTGGAATCGTCGTGCAAAAATGAGCAGTGTGATTGGGATAGTTGAGGACTCTTCTTTGAAAATTTTAATTTAGTTGGGAAAGAGGCAAGCGAAATTTGATAAAATATTGCGGTGATTTAAGAATCGATCTTGCAGTTGTGTCAGAAACGAATCAATGTACGGTATGTAAATTGTTATACGGAAATAACATTCAACTGAATCAGTTTGTACGTTGCAACGTTGGGTCTGGTCCGACGCAATCCTTGGCTTTCGCAATTCAATTTCGTATTGCTCGCTAATTTCGCTCACGGTTTTGAAAATTTGTCTGAACTCTCCCTTAGCGTTTTCTCTTCTTTCCATCAAAATTTGTTTCGCAGCATTAGCCAATTTGATAGCCTCTCCCAGATCTTGATTTTCTCCTTGAAGTACTCGACTCAGAGACAATGTGAGAGAATGCACCGAGCTCGAATCATGCATGGATATCTGGAAATTTGCGGGTTTTATAGCTGAAAGCAGTTGGAAAGGCCCAGACGAAGTCGTTGGGTCTTTCCAGTTGGTGGAAATCACTTCAAGAGCGCGAATTACTGCTGGTTGCAAATGGAGATATGTTGCGACGGACTCATGCTGCTCTACCCATCTGGTTTTACAAAATTTTTTAAATTTCTTCACTCGAGTTTCCGATAGATGTTCATTTTCATTTATCGCATCCTGAAGGGCATTTTGGTGTTTCGGATAAATGAAGAAGGAATTGATATACTCTTGAACTCCCAGACAATTTTTGATTCCCGTTATATTGCACGCAGAGCTTACCGCTATGAGCAGCACAATGGGAGTAGAGGGCGAGTGGATAAGTTTTTCTGACAACAGCTTGAGCCCCTTGGAAATCTCCGCTAACCGCTCTCGCACCGTCATATCCTTGCCCGAAGAAATACCTGCAATCGAGTCCAGAAGATTTTAGGAAATCAAGGTAAGCAGTTGCTATTCCCTTTCCAGTGAAATCGGTGATAGGAATAAAACACAAAAAATCTTCCTAATTAATAAACTTTTCGCCGCATTTATCCAAGTAGCGAATGCAAATTGAACTTTGTTCTACTCCTGCAATGTCTGGCGATTTTTTCACTCGATCGATGTTGTAACTCAAGATGAGGTGGTGACAAATGTTGATTGTTTCATTCTAGACACGCGCGGGCCTGCAAATAACTATTATCCCCAAAAAATAAAATAAACGTTGACAAATAACTATTATTACCAAAAAATTAAATAAACGCTGACAAGTAACTATTATTATAAAAAAATAAAATAAACGTTGACGTATAGCTATTATGTGAAAAATAAAAAAAAAATTGTTGATCAAATAATTATTATGAATCAGCAAAATTATTCGATAAAAACGTATAACTGTTATGTCACAGTGGAGTCGCCAGGGCAGAGAGGATTTGTGTGTCGATTTTGAAGTTTTTTCTACAAATTTGGGGGGTCCTGCAGTTTTTTGTCGACTCCGAACGGCATCTACAAAGCATATGAATTTTCGCTTCCATGGCAGATTGCACTGCATCGGGGCGAATTCGTCTTGAAAAACCTTTTTCAAACCTCTTTTGATGTTAACTCTCCCAGGAGTCGAAAATTGGACCTTCGGTGTGGTTGGCCGACACACAATGGCGGCCGTGGATTATGCTTTTGAATATTAAGTCTATATACATATGTATACCAGTCATTTCAGACCTTCCTCGAAATTAACTAGGTTTTTAAGACGATATAACCGGTTCTGGTAGTAATAAAATAACAGACCGAAATAATAACGTAATTTTAAAAGTCTGAAATTGCTGAGCTAAAGCTCTACTCTCTTATCTCTCTGTGTGCGGACTCATTAATTTAATCAGAGCACACAGTCGCAGAAAAATAGATAGGGACGAGAATTTTACACGTTTTTTATAAAAGTATACCCCATCATCTAATAAAAAACATGCAACAACAAATTTAAAACTTTGTACAAAACCTAGGAAAATTTAAACAAGTTTCATCAAAATTCCACACTCTTTAATCATATTTTTTATAAAATATTTGGATATGCAGTTATATGACCCAATAAATTTTAGTATCTATAGTAAAGATCCAGTGTGAAGTTGGCAAAACCTAGTGCTGCTACCACCGGCGGGTGCCGATAAGAATGCCTTTTAGGCCGGAGAATCATTCGCAAAACATAGCTTGGCCAACGAAGCTGCTGGGTTTTAAGTTTGGACTATGTCGGTGTCTGCGTAAAGCTCATACAGCTCGTTCTAAAATCTTCGTCGGTACTCACCGCCACCAAAGCGGAAGAGTGCGTAAATCTTTCGAAAACCCGTTCTCGCGAATAATCCCAGAACCGCCTTATCAGATGTTGTCAGTGTCCAAGCTTCTACACCAAAAACCAGGACGGGTACCATAAGGGACTCACAGAGAGTTACTTTCTTTCTTCGAGAGAGGTCTTTACTTCTCAATTGCCCACTCAGTCCGAAGTAGCCTTTGTTTGCAAGAGTAATTATTCGTCGGATTTCTAGGCTAACATTACTATTGGTGTTATTGCTGGTTCCCAGGTAAACGAAGTCATTTACTAATTCCAAACTATTGCTGCCAACAGTGGCTTGGTTAGCAAGGCACGATTTCGCTGAGTCTTTGCATGATGACAGAAGGTATTTCGTTTTGCCCTCGTTCACCACCAAACCAGTTTTTTCGCTTCTTTTTCTAATTTGAAGTAAGCAGAAGTTACAGCGCGGTTGTTAAGGCTAATGATATCAATATCATCAGCATGCGCCAACAGTTGCACAGGGTGGGGCCATGTGTAGAAGTCCACGCAAGTGGAGAAAGTTTATGATCGCCATTCACCTGGGAATGGCCAGAGCGTTTCTTTTGCTTGGGAGATTCAAACAGCAGCGTCTGATCACCATGTAGTGCGGCTGCAAGCGGGCGTGTATGTTTGGGATCAAGCAACTCGCTATACAAACGTGTAATTGAATTCAACCTCCCGCGAAACGGGTTGTGCGTTGGGTTTGGGACCCACCACATAAAACAACGTACCAATGAAATTCATCTAGAAAAAACTACTTTAAAAAATAATAATTAAAAAAACTACTTGGAAAAATAAATAAATATTATTTACAAAATCACCCAAAGCAAACCCCTACTGAACTTTCTCTGGAAATATAAGGATTGGTGAGGAGACCGGCGATACCTATTTCTAAAGCAAATACCCGAAATCTGCTTAAAAACCAACGGACTATGGCAGACGGACACTCGGACTAATTGAAAATCGGACAACTTCAGACTATTGCAGACAGACACTCGGACTAAAAGAGAATCGGACAACTTCGGACTATGAGGGACCATATTTAAAAGATTCTTTTAAGGTTTTAAGGTAAATTAGAACATCTTTGGCGCATATAATTGGTTAATTAATAGAATTTGTCCGTCTAGCTTATAGGGATAGTTTTGAAAGTTTGAATTGGTGACGGCAGAATAGTTAGAAGTGAAAAATTGAGCAAAAAAAATTTGCGATATATTGATTATCGCTAGATATAATTCTTGATACTTTACGTTTAGAATTTACGAAACCATAAAATGACTTTGGATTGAGAATAATGTCTCTTTTGGTATTAGAGATATAAGTTTTATAGCACTTTTTATTTAAATCTATGTACTTCTGACGTACAATGGAATACAGTAAGTAATGTTTATTTAATCCGGATTTCTTATATAAATTAAATGATCGCGTTTTCCTATTTTTAAGAGCCATAAGCTCTTTAGTAAACCAAGCTTGCTTATGATGATCATAAGTTAATTTACGTTTAGGAAAAAACTTCTCAAATAGGCAGTAAATAGTTTGATTGAAATGTGAGACATTTAGATTGATATACTTCCAAGCTTTCATTTAATCGATCGCCAACTAAAATATAATACAACATTTATTTCTTTTAATTTTCTTACTTATAAAAATGTATATCTTCGAAAAATTGGTACCAAGGTTTGAAGTGCATTCAATTCTTTATTTAATAATATCAACCTTATATAACTCATTGATTAAAACCATAAAAAACAGCACTTCAGGAAATGGTACACGGCGTGCCTGAAGCAAGTTTAATTGAAGGGTCAAAGCACAACCGATTTTCTTGTGGATTTTTATTTTATGGACCAAATTAAGTCAGAGTCCAAAATTTAAGCTTTTTCTACCGAGCCGTTTTTGAGAAAATTCGATTTAAATTTTGAAAATAGCAAAAAATCAATACGAACTTTTTTGATATAAGATCCATGGATTTGATTATTATTACCAATTTTTTTTAATGGGAAAACATAAAAGTATGTAAATAATTAATTTTTTCTGGAACCTTGTGTCCATAAGAAATTCATAAATTATATTCTTTTAGTAGAATGGTTTAGAAATCTTGAGAAAAAGAAACAATGACTTTATTTACAGGGGAAACATTACATTATTATATGTGCCTTGAATTATACTCTCGCACTGCTTGGAGTAGTCTTCTTCCATAATCTGTATGGTCTTTTGGAACCTTGTAATTTTTCCAAATCGGTTTGAAATCAGCGTGTACTGATTCCATAGCTTGCTCGCTATTAAATCCAAGACCTTGCTGTGTTCTTTTACAAAACTCAGGAACATGAAAAAAGACAGCATGAACCTTAGGAGTGACAGAAATCGCCAAATCTTTGTAGCTTTTTGCAATTTTTTTTATATCTGCTTCATAAATTATTTTGAGATCACTGGAAAAACATGAAATTATTACATTATTGAAGTCGGCAAAGCAGCAAACATACGAGTATTTCAAGCATCCCAAAGAACAAGAACTTTGCAAGATATCCCTTTTCTTCAAAAGTGTTCGACACGCGTTTCCTGCAAAGCCGTGTCCACCATGAATAAACTGCTGGCTAACATTACATTTTTTAGCCCATTCAGCAGCATCTTTTTCGAACTCCTTGCTCATATGCTTATAAAGTGTGTTGACGACTCCTAACATTAAATGAAGTTCAGGTGGAGGAATAATGTCCATTATTTGTGTATCTTTTTTACTAGAAATAATGGGTACATGCACACAATTTTCATGGTTTTTTGCTTGAACTTTCTTACTACCACTCTCCCGCCAAGCAGTATAATTTTTATCACAAGTTTCTACAGTTCTGTATTCTCCGCAAATATCTAGGTGGTCCTTGTGAGCAGAACACCATGTACACTGGAAAGAACTAGAATGGGACGCAATTGCTGTGAAAATGTTGGCTAATTTCAAGTCCATTGCTATAGTCGCCTCATATCCACCTATTTGTAGTAATGACCACAACATATGTACGTTTTCATAATTTTCTTCAGTATGAGCGACAATTCCAAGCCAAAACAATTTCTTTACGCCAGTATCCTTAAACTTGGATGGAATACCAGCTCCCTTGTACAAAGTTCTTCGTCCTTCATTGGTGAGATTTCTTTTCATCGCTTAGGCCGAAAGAAAAATTTTCAAAAATCCACCTCCACCATCAATTCCAAATTTCAAATGCGTTTCATTTACACCTCTCTTTTCACGAATCACGTCTAAAAGACCATCAATGCTACTACAATACGCTAATGTTTCTGTACTCTTAATCTTCTTATTATTTTCTTTTGTACGAATGACATTGCACTCCTTTACCATAAAATAGTTGTCCAATGAGTGTCTCATAGTACGCAGTTTGTGGCTCGAACATTTCTCTATTTCTGGTAGTTCTACGCAACGCTGAGGCTACGCCAACAACAATATTATTTGAAAGTGCAAATTCTGTCCCGATTTTCAAAACATCTTCACTTTGAATAGGTTTTTGTTTATTTTCAGTTTCATTATTGAAAGTTACCCTTAGTGGTCGACCGACCTTTTAAGATAAAGTAATTTGAGCACCACGATTTTTTTGCACATTATTTTTCGAATTCAAAGTAATATTTTTCATCAAATCGACTACTAAATGTTCTTGAGATTTTGGAGGTAATGTGGACTGAATGTGTTTCACAAGATTGTCGTATTTCAGAGGGGCACCTGATTTACGAGATCTTTTCTTTGTGGTTTTTATCCTATTTTTGACGAAATTCTGATGTCCTGGAGCTCTCGCAAGTTCACATAATTTACAAGTGCAAAACTTGTTTGCTTGAAATCTTTTACTCTCTGGTAGATGTGGAAATTGAGAGTTATCCGGTAACTTAATAACAGAAGAAGAATTTCCACTTTTTCTAGCACGATAAACTCTAATTACACAAGCATTGCATATAACTTTCGGAAAACGAATGTCTTCAAATTCGAACAATGGAAAAACTTCTCCAACAACCATTTTCGTTTCCCCTCAAGTTTTCTCATATTCGGTTTTTTCTTTAAACAAAATAAACAAATTCTCTCGCGGGTTTCTTCATGAGATCGAGCGTGGTCTTTTTTTACAGACATTTTTTCACTCCACAATTTCACACAACCTATCACCCTGAAATATTTATGTTTCACGCAAATTCGTCCTTTGTCTGTACTTGTTTACGAAATTATAAATGTATAATTCTCATACACTGAACATAGAAGCTTTTTCCGAGAATCGAAATATGTAAACAAAGAAATTTATTCTATTATTACGTAGATAAGACTATTAAGGTACAGACAGTTCATATGACAATTACGTGACACAAACACAAAATCCATGGATCTTATGTCAAAAAAGTTAGTACTGATTTTTTGTAATTTTCAAAATTTATGTCGAATTTTCTCAAAAACGGCTCGGTAGAAAAAGCTTAAATTTTGGATTCTGACTTTATTTGGTCTTTAAAATAAGAATCCACGAGAAAATCGGTTGTGCTTTGACCCTTCAATTAAACTTGCTTCAGGCACACCGTGGGTGGCATCCAAAATTGCGTCCGTGGCTGAAAGTTTTTACCCAAAAAATGTTCACTGACTATTTTTGAATAATATATATTATATGCATTTTTTGCATAGGCTAACTTAATAAAGAGTTAAAGTTAAAAGCAGCGTTCACAATAGCAAATAAAAAAAGATGCCAGATTAAACTATTTAGGAAAATTGATGAAAATTTTAATTTCAAAGTTGTCTAACAAAATAAAAAAGCCTGAAAGCCGTAATTGGTATTTTAAACGATAGATATCCCGTTTACCCCAATTTGTAATTTTATCTCCCTAAATGGACTTAAAAAAGGCCAGATCTGGCGGTAAACACGCTGAATGTTGTTGTTGTTGTTGTAATGACAAAAACTCTCCCCGACAAATTTTTGGAGTGCTGTCGAATTAACAGTCCTTGGCCGGATTTGAACCCGGTACGCTCCGACACTTCCTTGCGGTACTGCCCGACTGTCATGGTAGCGATTTATGACCAGTGAAATCTTCTAAGTCTAAAGATGGGTAATTAGAGGTGGGAGGCATCATATCCGTAGATGAACCATCGAGTTGCACATTAGTCGCCTCTTACGACCGGTATACCTCCCTCGGCCATATTCTAAACCCCTTACCCGCAGGGGGTTAAACCAAACACGCTGAATCGGCAGCACTGCTTGTAACGAAGCGCCAGCTTTGCATGCAGAAGCTAACCGTGAGCGTTCGTTTCAATCGCAGAGAGGTTCATCCGCTTCTATAAGTGCTATTGCCAAAATTATTTCTCATTGGAAGTTAACCTTTGTTGGATCTAGTCAAGGCATTTCAGTTATTGAATTTATTTTCAGAGTTAACATATTTTGTTTGAGGACAAAGCCAAGAACGGTGTTAGCGTTATCATCGTTCGAATGAGGTAATCGAATGGTTTGATTTTTGAGAAGATTTAAAGACTCATTTTAAAGATGTCCGATATAAAAGATTCAATCCGCAACAGGAAGCAAAAACCCAATGAATATTTTGAACAGTATTTAAATACAAAAATGGATACGTAATTAAGACCTGAAATTCGTTTTGAGCTACTACATTTTAAAAGAGAAAACATACGTGACTTACTTCAAGCGTGCCTTAAGCACGAACATTTTCTTGAATCAGCTCAAAAGTCGAACATAAAATTGCCTGTTAAGGAATTCTCTAGGAGACAGGTATCATTTCGTTTTCATTTCATTTCATTTATTTGAGTCTATGGTTACAATAAACCTTACAGACTAGATTACAATTTTGAACTTAAACCTAATAAAAAATATCATATATAAATTAAAAAACTAAAGATAGTGAGATACGACCTTTGACACAAATAGAGATCTAGGCATCGCGAAATCGAGATCAATAATAGAGAATATTTCATTGTACTCAGTTAAGGCCCTATTCAAAGGGCAAAATTATAATAATTACATCTTTGCATATTTACATGAAAGGGTAAACTAGACCTTAAGACTCTGCCAGGGACATTGCAGTCTATGAACCCAAGGAGATCCGGGGAATCAATGGAACCGCTAATTATATCATTCTACTAGAAAGTGATTTAACGTCTATAAGCATGCACCGATCCCGATATGACGGAATAGGTTCACTAAGATTAAGTGACCGTAGAGTAAAACTTATAACACACCTCTGAACTCTTCCAACTCTTAACGAGTGCAATATATAAATTGGATTCCAGATTATAGACGCATACTCCAGTTTAGACGGCACAAAGGCATTATAGAGCAATTTCCTTAGGAAGGTTGAATGGAAACCTAAGTTTGCAAGTTTTTCCACTACGATATTGTGTGAAACAGTATCGAATGCTTTTGCAAAATCCGTATAGATTGTATCGACTTGATAACCCATTTTGAAAGCTGAGGCATAGTACTCAGAAAATATTTCCAAATTAGTGACTGTTGAGCGTCCAGAAACAAAATCATGTTGGTGTGGACTCAAAATTCTTTTGATAGAGAGGCACAACTTTACTTTAACTACTTTTTCAATTAATTTAGAGCAAGTGGTTAGCTTGGAAATTGGTCTATAATTTTTTATTTCGTTTTTATTTCCGGATTTGACAATAGGTGTGATAGAGGCCACTTTCCATCTATGAATGAAAATGCCTCTAGAAAGAGAGAGATTGATGATATATGTTAAAGGCAAAGTGCATTTCCTTAGAAAGAAAGAGGACAGCCCATCTAAATCACTTTTGAAAGATATTTTCAAGGCAGCAATGCCATTGAAAATGTCGGTTTCAGTAACTACGGAATTAGATACGTTACATAAAGAGAGATTACTGCCAACATCATCACATACGAAATTCGATTTGAAAAAATCAGCGAAAAGATTATCTGACTCTACCAAACATGTAGAGGACTTCTCATTAAAATTTAAAGATGTGGGAATATTTGAGCAACCTTTTTTTGAGCGAATAAAATTCCAGAAGGATTTGGGATTTGACTTATTATATCAGATTCGTACCGCTTAATATAATTATTATATAAGGTTTTGTCTAGTTCATTAAACTGATGCATGAAATTTAAATATTTTTCTTTATAAGCGATAATATTAGTAGCTTTAAATAAATTAAAATATTGATTACGTTTATTTTTTAACGACTTAAGTTCTCTTGTGTACCAAGGCAACTTATGTATACGTGGCGGAATTAGCGAAACATTACTGTGCAATATTTCGAGAGTTCTCTCTAAAAACACTTCGAAGCACTGCGAGACATTTTTAGAAAGAAAAAGCAGGTTCCAATCTATCTCGGATATAATTGAGTTCAAAAGGTATCGGAAATTGTACGTACAGCTAGTGACGAAAGCTCAAACGATGATGGAGACGCCGTAGGTATTCCGACACTGAAGAATTCTTTTGTAGAAAGGGTTGGAATTGTGACGAGGTATGGCATATTTATAAACAATGCGTTAAACCAAGACGTATTTTTGTTATGGTTGTGCCTAATAACTTTCTTCCGTCCAAACTGTAACAAATCGGGAAACTTTAGACGGGATATACTACAGCAAACATCCAAATGTACGGCTCAGTTAAAAACTACTAAGATTTTGGGCCCTTTACACCCGACTAAGCCTTTTCAGGAACGGTTTAGAGAATGTAAAGTAAAGCGCTCCGCGAACAAATCTTCAAGTCAACAAGATCGGCAAGGCGTGTTAGAGACTATTGGAAAGATTTAAATAAAAAGCATTTTGGACTTATTCCAACTATTCTTTGTAAACCGGATGATCTGAGGCCTTGCGATAAAATAAACATATTGGGTAAAGAAGTACTTGGGTTATTATACTCCGGATCCTCTGTAAGTTGTCTTGGGGGATCATTAGCAGTATTTAGAAGTATTTAAAAGACAAAATGAATTTCGCATTAAAGGCCTTAAAGGCCTTAAATCACATACTCGTACTGCGTATTTTACCAAACAACAAATTGAAGGAGTTATTGAGCTGTTAGTCACTTACAAAGAAAATTCAAAACCCAAGAAATTTTATTGAGGGGTAAAGTTTTGGAGTAGTTTTCAGTTAACTTCTCACAATCTAAGCGAAACCACGATCTCGAATTTGGAAGATACTTCACATAAATTGACAGTTGAAAAACAGCCAAAACTCGATGCAGCTATTCGTTGTTTTTCATCTTAAGAAGAAAATGAATGAGGCAAAACTGGACTTATTGAGCATAAAATAGATGTAGGAACGGCCAAGTCGATAAAAGAGACACTTTCCGATTTCACCCGCTTTCGAAAAACTACTAGGACAGGAGATATTGAGCATGCTTTAATTAGGAGTGATATAAGAGCCAAGCAGTGCTTGGCCCACGCCAGTTGTTGTCAGAAATTCCAGTAAAGTTGACTATGCTTAGGTAGTTGGATAGTTAATGAGGTGACCCAAAAGGACGCTTACCCATTGTCATAACCTGAGGGGATATTGAGCCGACTTCCTCCCGCGGCATTTTTGTCCAACTTAGATTTATTTATTTATTTGATTAAAATATAATTATAAATAATTATATTACATAAAAAGGCTACTAGCAAGATGGAATATCGGCCTTCAGCTTAGATTTAAAAGATGCATTTACGCAGATCCCGCTTAAGGCCAGTTCCTATGAAAAAACAGTGTTTACTATTCGTAGAGGGTCAAGAGTTTAAGATAATAACAGACCATGCAAGTTGGCGTTGGCTTGCGAACCAAGCAGTAGATTGGTGCGGTGGGCACTCAAACTTCAATCCCTTAATCTTACTATAGTTCATCGTAAGGGAAGTCAAAATATAGTGCTTGACACATTGCCTCGTATTTTCTCCATAAGTATAGAGGGACTAGACGGTATACAAATTGACCTTTTATCAACGGCTTTTGACGATTTCGCTTACCCGAATCTATGCGATAACATAATAGGGAATGCGGACAAGTATCCGGACTTTGGGGTTAGAGAAAATTTTATTTATTACAGAATTGACGTATTATACAGGTGAGGATGAACAACGGAACTTGACATATTATTAGTTATTAGTTGCTGAGGGTCTCAGATAAGAAGTAATTCGCAAAGCGCATGATAATCCAACTAGAGCGCATGGCGGTATAGCTAAGACTGCTGAGCGTATTCGACGATTTTTCCTTTGGCCAGGTATATGGCGTTCATTTCGTTGAGTTCGAGGAGTGCAAAACTTGTAAAACTATGAAGGACCCAAAGAAAATTTCAAAATGGGAAAATTTCAAAATGGGAAAATTTGTACCGACTGATGGCATATTTCAACGACTTTTCGTGGACCTTATCAGGCCATTTCTCCGATCTCAGAACCGAAATATTGCCATACTAATTGTGTTGGGTCAGCTTTCAAAGTTTACCTTTCTTTGCCTTTTAATAAAGTTCACTACGACACCTTTAGTGAATTTCATAAATGAACATATATTCGATACATCAATTCTCCCCAAAGTAATAGCTCTGAACGTGCTGCTCTGCGTGCGCATATAAAATATGACCAACAGGAATGGGACCGGCATTTAAGTAGTATTAACTGAGCGTTTAGTAACTCGATACATCAGTTGACATCAGTTGACATCAGTTGACATCACAGAGTCCCTACTTTATCGTCTTTGGTCAACATATGATGACCCATAACCATAACTATAGGTTGCTAAGAAATGTTAGCAGAAGGGCGTGTACAGAATTCAAATAAACGCCACCGAACCAAAATTTACAAAAATCGTGCGACATAAGCGTAAAGACATACAACTTAAGAACAAGACCAGTTTCTTTTGGGGTATGTCAATTGGGACTTCGAAGGAATTTTGCTCTTAGTAACCAAGCCAAAAGCTTTAATACCGAACTAGCCTCAACTTTTCTTAAGGCGTGGGTTTCCAGTAGATAAGGAACAGCATATTACGTTTTTGCAAGTTAGCATGCAACCAGTTGGTAAATAAGGTTTTTGAAAAGCTAATCGCCCGATTCGCAATCAATTCTTTCAATTTCAAAAATACACAAAGGCATAAATTTTTTTTTGCCCTTTGATGTCTGCTCATACATATTTTTCGTTTGGAATACTTTTACTTCAGAAAAGACTGTAATACGAGAATTTATTTATTTATTTATTTACAGTCTATTGATTTATAAATCTTACAGACTGGACAGTTTATCACATTTATATACATAAATAAATAAAGCAAACTTAATTAAATATTGTAAACAAACATAATTTAAATGTATAAAAACTCGAACTTAGATCAATAACATTTGCGTAACTATTACAAATACGGATACATCTATTAATGGGTTCATTGAACCCATTCAAACAACAAGAACAAACAACAAGAACAAGAACAACAAAAATGAATACAAAAGCCAATGACAAGAATAATTTACAAATATTACACAACACTGATTGACTAGGTTATAGGAGATAGTTAGTTAAGCTCAGTTTCTCGTTTGCAAATACCTTCCGGAAAGAAGGAATATATTACATTCTTAAGCTATTTCGAACCGAATTCAGGATAGAGTTGACAAAGAATAGCCTTGCAGAGTTTAGATAATTGTAGCTGGGTACAATCAAATCACTTAGGGGAGCAAAACTGGAAAATGTTAGCTTTTCATATAAATAATTGGACGTTTTATTGGCAATTATGCGATATAGAAAAATACAATCCTTGCTTTAAAATAGTCAGATATTTCGCAACCCAAAAGACGCGTTCTCCATTCAGGTATGTGATCAAACTTCGCCAACCCAAAAAATTATCAATCTCATATGCGGATTTAGAATCTAGTTTGCTGTACGAGTATATACATTCCGGACAGATGATAGGTAATATTAATTTTATTGAAAGCCGTCTTCTCACTCCGAGCTAGGTGAAGGCCGCAGACATAGTAGACTGCAGTAAACTTTACTGATGACGGCGTTTAGACGATCATCACAGAAAAGACTAGAATTATATATAGAGATGGAAGATCCAAAAAGTTAATCTGCCTTTTACATATGTGCAACACATACGAGTTTCCCCTCAAACATTATATTAGCATTCATAATTTAAGTGTCTGAACTGAGTACCAAATATGTGGTAAATGTGAGCCAGAGAAATATGATCATACATGTTCCATGTTTTCCATACCAAACGCAAGCTAGAAGTCTGGGACTTTTTTTTTTCAAAATTGGAACAATCTTGCTATTAGGTGTATAGAATAGTGTGATAAACTTTTATTTTTTATATTATTTTTTTGGAGCAATATTAGTTTGAAACATTTTGGGGCCTTTTTTTAAATCGAAATATCATTTAACAAAAAATCTTCTAAAATGATTGAGTTTCGTATTAAAATAAAAATTTATAAAAAATTATCAAAAATTGTTCTATTTATTTATAAAGTAAGTTTAAAGAGCATGATTGTTCCAATTTTGAAGAAAATCCCAGACTTCGACCTTGCCTTTGGTATGGAATGCCTCTCTTTTTTGAGTCCAGTAAGAGCTGATTATGAGAACAAAAGGTGTTATATATATACGCTCCTATTTAAGACTCCTTTCTGATTCATTTATGGGTCATGGGATGGTTTGCTGGAAATATTTATAAACAAAAAAATTTTAAAAACTGTCAAAGCAATCCAGTAGCAGTGTCCGATCCTTATTTACAATAAGTACAAATTTGACATTCTTACCCTGTTAATTTAAAGATACATAGCCCAAACCCCATTTATCGGAAAAATGTGTTGTATGGGGGCTATACGATATATTGGTCCAATCTGCATGATTTTCGCTACACACATTACATATATAATAAGTACTGAAACTGCCAAATTTTGTGTCCCTTGCTATTAAATTGCAACAGTTATAGCCCCAACCCCATTTATCGAAACAATCGATTGTAAGGGAGCTATATGTTATGTAGGTCCGATCTGGATGATTTTCATTTGTCACATTATGTGTATAATATGTACCAACTCTGCAAAATTTTATGTACCTAGCTTTTTAATTGCAAAATGTATAGCCCAAAACCCATTTATCGGAACTATCGATTATATAGGAGCTATATGTTGTAGTGGTCCGATCTTTTTGGTGCCGACAAATGATTAATATATCACAAAATGGCGACCACATACCGAATTTCAGCCAGATCACTCTAAAAATGAGGGACTAGTTTGCGTTCAAACAGGCGGACGGACAGACGGACATGGCAAAATCGACTCACCATTTCGGTATGCTTATTGGTGGGTCTATCTCTTCTTCGTCTCATACTTAGAAACATCGGATCAAAGTTATAATACCATTTCATGTTCATGGAAGGTATACCAATTTAAGAAATTTTTGATAAAGTATATATCTGCGGCAACAGGTAATAACAGCCAAAGAACTTTAGTCCTATCCGAGGTTCGGCTGTTTATGCTTGTGCCACAATTATTATGGTAAAGTTTGGATAGTTTTTCGCCGTAAGTATGTGTTTGGCAAATAACTTTAAAAAAGAGATTCTTGTGACCGCTACTATCTCAAAAATGGCATAACCGACCTTGAAATCCATAACTTGTTTTAGTGGCGTAGCCAGGATTTGGGGAAGGGGGTGGGATGAAAAAAATTTGAATCGAAACCTGAAATTTTAGGCCCACAATAAATTTTGTTTTTAAAATGTACGCAAAATTCGCGAAAATTCAAAGCAATTTTATCAAAGTCTTACATTTTTTTCAGTTTCGTAGTTTATTAAATTTTAATACCATAATGTGTCAATCTTAAGGTCGTGACAAATTTTGCTAATTTTTGGCAATTTTTTTCTCCGAAGAGCTAAAGGGTTTTCTTTCATATAAAGAGTTTTTTTATCTGGACATTTACCAATAACAATAATGTCAGTCTAGAAAGCGAACCAAGAGTCACTCTTGCAAACAAGTGCTGCTTCGGACTGTGTGGGCAATTGAGAAGTAAAGTCCTCTCTCGAAGAACGATAATAAATAAGTCACATATCGTACCCGTCCTGGTTTATATTGCAGGAGCTTTGACACTGACAACATCTGATTAGGCGGTTCTGAGAGTATTCCAGAGAAAGATTCTTTGAAATATTTAACGACCATTACGCGTTGGCGACGGCTAGTACCGAAGAAAATTTAATGATGAGCTGTATGAGCTATATGCAGACAACGACATAGTCCAACGAATAAAAAACAAACGTCTTAATTGGCGAGGCCATATTGTGCGAATTAATGAAGATGCTAAGGCCCAGAAGATATTCTTATCGGCACCGGGCGGAACAGGGAATCAATGACTCTAAAGGAAAGACCAAGTGGGGACCGATTTGCAATCCTGTGGTGTTTCGAAACCTCTGTAGATCGTTTTATGTTGAGTGAATCGAGTACTTATTTCCATTATCAAATGATCAATAAACGGAATCTTGAAATAAACATCTAAGTTTCATGCTTCCAGATTTTGACTAGATTTTTATCAATACTTTTTGATTTCAATAACCATGTCGTTTGCATCTTTTTCCCAAGTTCTGAACAATTTTTCAAAGTAATGTTGGTCGGAATGAATACTTCGTAACTCCGCCACTAAGTCATTTGCGAAGTCCACCATAAGTGCTGAAACTATTCATTTTGTTTTGTTGATTTTCCGACAGGGTGGAAAGCTGGTGTATGTGGGAACGATTTTCCGGCATCCTTTGTCAAATTTATTTTGGAGAGAAACCGGTTTCGGCAATGTGCCATTTTAAATGCCATTTTTTATTCTGATCGGTCTATGTTTATTGTTGCGCATTTATAGTTTTTTAGGTGCCGTTTTCAATGCCATTTTTCGTTCTGATCTGTCTATGTTTATTGTTTCGTATTTATAGTTTTTTAGGTGCCGGCGCAGGTATTGTCAAAATATGTGTATTCGCGCTTGTGTATGTGTGTTGGAATGTATCTGGCGTTGGGTAACTGCATTAAGGTTGTTCGATATATCAGGATTAGTGGCGTAGCCAAGGGGGGGGATTGTGGGATGATACGATTCACTAGACTTTCAAGACGACAAAACTGGTTTCGTGATATTTGTACACATTGGTTCTTGTAGTAATAAAATAACACACTGAAATATTACCGTAAAACTGCTAAAACTACTCCCTGATCTCTCACGTCTTTAAAAATCCGAATTCAGGCCGTCTGAAAGTACTAGAGTAGGCAGGCTCATTATTCTAATCAGAGCACACAACGGCGAAAAAATAGATAGCGACGAGAATTTTTTAAACGTTTTTTATAAAAGTATAGCCCGTTATCTAATAAAAAACATTCAAGAACGAATTTCAAACATTGTTCAAAACCTAGGAAAATTTAACAGGTTTCATCAAAATTATAAACTTTTTAGTCCGAATTTTTATAAAAATTTTGGATGTGCAGTTTTATGACCTATTAAATTTTAGCATTTATAATAAAGGACCAGTTATGGGCATTTGTTGATTAATTTATGGTGTCAGTTTTGTTATGCGAAAGGCTCAAAATTTCAACATTTTCTCTATTCTTAGGTCAGCATTAAAAACTATTTTTTTTTTAAATAATAAACGCAGTCTTTTAGCATCTTTGTTAACATAATGCGTTCTGCCTTTGTGTAATAAACTTCAACAAACAAAGATAGACTTAGCGCTTGTAGCGGATTTCGCCAAAGACTCAGTACTGGAGTTACGATGTATTCGTTCCGACTATCATGACTTTGAAAAGAAGGCCGAAACCAATTAATGGAGAAAGTTCTTAAAGTAAAATACATTTTACGCACATTTAGAGCTGCGACGAAACGTCATTTTAGAACTTATACAAATTGCTAAAAACTTTCCACTTCTACAGCAGAACGCACCTTTTCAACCCTTCTTCTTCTTTAAATGCCACTTAACCGTCTAAGCGATCTTGGCCTTTTACCATAGTTTGCCACTCGCTACGTCTTTCTGAAAATTGGAAACACCACGGGATCACAAATCAGTATCCACTTCGTCCTTCCATCAGAGTGGTGGTCTCCCTCTTCCTCTGCTACCACCGGTGTATGCCGATAGGAATGCCTTTTAGGCCGGAGAATCATTCGCAAAACATAGCTTGGCCAACGAAGCTGCTGGGTTTTAAGTTTGGACTATGTCGGTGTCTGCGTAAAGCTCATACAGCTCGTTCTAAAATCTTCGTCGGTACTCACCGCCACCAAAGCGTAAGAGTGCGTAAATCTTTCGAAGACCCTTTCTCTCGAATAATCCCAGAACCGCCTTATCAGATGTTGTCAGTGTGCAAGCTTCTACACCAAAAACCAGGACGGGTACAATAAGGGACTTACAGAGAGTTATTTTCGTTCTTCGAAAAGGTCTTTACTTCTCAATTGCCCACTCAGTCCGAAGTAGCACTTGTTTGCAAGAGTGATTCTTCGTTGGATTTCTAGGCTGTATTAAGCAAAGAAGATTAAAACTCGCTTTATAAGTAATAATATTTTGTTAACTTGTCCATAAATATATGTACGCGTAGAAAACATGTAGATATGTTTAATGTGAAAAAACTGATGTATAAAACAACAAAGATATTATACATTATAAACTTTCACAAAAAAACTGGAATACACAGTAATTATTTAAAAAAATACAGAAAGTTTATTTTTTAAATTTTAATAAATCATCAGAATGAAGTTAAACACAAAACCAAATTTGACAAGGGATGACGGAAAGTCGTTCCCGATATACATCAACTTTCCACCATGTCGGAAAATCAACAAAGCAAAATAAATGAAATCATTATTACCTCATGAAATAAATGAGTAGACAAGAAATATATTGTCTTTAATTTCAGTTATCGATGCAAAATTTGTATCATCCCGCTGGTCAAGACTAATACTTTTAGGAGATTGTATAGACAAGAGATTACAGCTCTGGTAGAATTATCACAAACTTCCGTTATCAGGTGTTCCGTATCATTACCCAGGCTTTCAGACATTGAGAGACCTTATATTCGTAAACACTCGTGTCATTTCTCTTTCTCCTCCTACACGCCTTTGTACGGTATTCTGGACTGTTGGAATCCTTCAACGTCTTCGAGAACATATCTATCATTACGCAAAACTTTTCATATTTTTTTTTAAACCTTGGGATTAGTTTTTGAGATGTACCTTCGTGGGAATCGAAATTCTTTACTACAATATAGTCTTCCTCTTTGTATTCTGTAGGGCTTTGCCCTTTCTTTTTCACATAATGCTTATTATAATTTTGTAAACGGCTTTCACACTCTTTTTTTTCTCTAAGTTCTGTGTAGCATTTAAGAGAGGACTTTCGACACTATCTTTTAAACTATGCATTAGTACATCTCTAGAAATTGTTGGAACTCGTTTGATGAATCTCTATCCGAGGCTATGCATTTTAGTCGGCTATAAGAACGAAAGTAATATTTTAAAGCTGTGACTACCTCTTTTGTGTTTGTTGTTTAAGTCGGAATAACATAACAAATTCCGTACCGGCATAAATCACAACTAAAATGTGTTTCTTTGCTCGGGAGTAATCAAAGGGTCTAAAATGGTCATGATGTATTACTTCACAGGGACTACAGTCTTTTATACACCTCCAACAGTTTTGTATATGAGTTGCTATTTTGTGCTTATTATTATTAAAAATTAATCGAATAAATACTATTTTTATTCGACGGGTATTCGAATTATTTATCAGTTTATTTGAACTGCAAGAGATTTAAAAAGCAAAGTTCACTATTTACATCGCTTGTACCTATGAGCATGCACTTTTTGTATGTACAATTTATGTATGGTTACGTGTACAAATGTGTGCATAAGCAGTTGTGGTATTTGTTTAACTATTCGAATACTTACTGCTTATGCACACATTTGTTATTTATTCGGTTTATGGGGTTTGAATAGTTTTTCCTTATTATTTCAGTACTATTAGAATGCTGTTCTTCGAATAATTAAATCACATTTTTGTGAATAAATAAAGCGATTGATAGATATTTACTTTAAAGTTACTATATATAAATATATATTAATACAGTTGTATGTTTATATATATTTATAGCAAGCAGGGAGTCTTATTTTGTGTATGTTGCTTTTCGCAAATTAAGCTATTTATTAAGATACACATATGAACATAACAAATCAGGACGAACCAGCTCTTTGCCTACCATAATAAACAGTATATGGGCAAATCCGCCGTAGTGTTACATTTTTGGATACTCGGATGCTACACATGGGTTAATGAATTAAAGCCGTTAAAAAGCATATGGATATTTAGTTTGACGTATTCACTATCACCTCTGAAGATATGGATGGAAAAAATGTAGACAAAAAGTTGTTTCAGAACTTTGAATAGTGAAAAACGTCGATTTATCCGTTTTTTCAAGTGATACTCGTTTTTTTTTTTTTTGGTATTTGTTCTATAAAATTTTGAGGCATCAATGTATCGCTTTGAAATTTTAACTGGGTGTAGTGTTTGAGACGGAGATTCTAAAAATGTAAGCGGGGTTAATGTGCTCCTCCAATATTTAAAGTTATCATCAATGAAAGTAGCGATACTCTATTTTTGGCCTTTTTAAATATTTGTGAATTTGTGCTTATAAGTTTTTGAGGCAACAGAGTATTAAAATTTTGGTTATACGCGATGATAGCCTATTATACAGCAAAACTTTCCGTGGTTTTGAATTTGATGTGCTCTCTGCAGTTTTGAAGTCAGCGGCAGAAATGTCGAGGTACTTTGCTGCGTAATTTTTTTTCGGTAGTATGTTTGTTTGTTGGCACAGCTACAGTATTACTTTTATTACATGTTACTCTTTTGTAATTTGTTGTCCCACACTACAGTAGTATAAAACCATCATTTTAAAAGATTAATATAACTAAACTTATTGAAATTTGTACAAGGGGCAAATATGGGAAATTTTCGAGATATATCAGAAACCGTAAAAAAATTTGGAAAAATATATCTAATTACTTCCAAACTAATTTTTATTCAAACGTTAGTGAAATGAAACACAAATTAAGTATAATAATTAAAAAAAATCAAAACATGCAAGTATACATATCATCATTATTTCTCTGACACATTGTTTTATTTTTCCACACTACTTTTACCCATGAAGTCGAAACCACCTCGCTTCTACGTCTATTTGATACCCTTATTGTTTGGACAAGTTTTGTGGGTCCCTGGGTCCAAATATCGGAATACACCTCCGAAGAAGTAGAAATATCGATATGAGAACCGTAGTACGTCAAAGCTCTCTTCAGTACCTTTCGTTTGATAGCCATATTGCAGGTAGAAAGATTTTTTACCCGGTTTCATATTTTTGAGGATATCTCGAAAACCGTGTTTCGGGTATCAAAAAAAAGTTTATTACGTCAAAGCTCTCTTCAGTACCTTTCGTTTGACACCCATATGGCAGGTAGAAAAATTTTTTACCCGGTTTCATATTTTTGAGGATATCTCGAAAACCGGGTTTCGGGTATCAAAAAAAGTTTACCCAAATACACTTTACATAAATATCTACATGCTGCTAAACTTTTAACATAATGGGTAAAGAAGTGCTCAAATTAGCAAAAATATTTAACGGTTTTTCGGGTTTTACTTTCATCGATATATCCGAAATTTTTTCCCAAATCATTGTTCGTTTATTCGTCAGTACGCTGGTAAAATTTCAAGATGATTGGTAGGAAACTGTTAAAATGAATGCATAACCAACTTGGCACTAAAAAATATTTGACGGTTTTTCGCCTATATATTTTTAACGATATCTCCAAAACCGGATGTCGGATATCAAAAAAATTTGGCCTAAATATAAGCTTCTTATGTCTCCACACGTTGCTAAAATTTTAACAAAATCGGAGCAGTAGTGATTAAATAAATGTATATTAAACACTCCGACTTGAATTTATATCTATTATCTCCGATATATTGACTATATCTTTTTGAGCTCCTCTCTTTAAGCTCCTCTTTATCTACCAATGTACCAGAAAAAAAGTTATTCTTGTGCTTCGATGTTTCAAAAAACTTTTTTTTTCGGCAAAAATGTAACACTACGGCGGATTTGCCTATACTCGTATGTTTATGCCCGCAATGAATTTCGCTCCTGTCATCTCCGCTTAAAGCCATAGCATAAAACCTGCTCTTTTATTTTGCTTTGTTGTTTTTCCGATAGGGTGAATAATTGATGTATATTGGAACGATTTACCGTCATCCCTAGTCAAATTTGGTTTTGAGACAAACCGGTTTCGGCGTTGTGCCATCATCAGTGTCGATTTTCTTTCTGGTCTGTTGTTGTCATTTGTCTTGTATTTATAGTTCGTAGGTAGCAGGTAATGTCAGCATGTGTTCTGTGTGTACATTCAGAAACGGGGGGGATTTGCAACGCTCGGTTTTTGTGTCGTTGACTACCGTGCTGCTTGTTGAGGTACTCCAGTACTTGGTCTTCGTTGTTGGTAGTTAAGAGGCATATGATATCATCCCCTACCTAGCGTAAAATAACTCGCCTAATTTGGAATTCAATTCCTGTCTATACTCTTTTTCCAGGTTTTACACAAACGCTTCCATAAGAATATCCGATGTTGGGTTTCCCATCCCAAGTCCGTTTGTTTGTCTGTATGTTTTATTGTTGAATTGAAAATAGTTTTGACCTAGAGTGGTTCTTACCGTGTTCGTGATTTGCGTACTTTTTACTTTATCTTTTGTATTACGTAGTATTATAGAGTTTACTATGCTCAATGTCTCTGGTATTGATGTGTATAAGATACCAATTTGCTGTCTTTTGTCACTTCAACGGTCCTAAGTTTGTCTATTAGTTCAGATGTATTAATTATGGTGTGTTCGTTGCTAAGTTCCAGTGTATCCTTCAATATTCTTTTTAAATATTTGGATAGCTGCATGGTGCCGATTTAAAATTAATGATTGGTCTCATTGGATTGCCTGGCTTGTGGATTTTTAGCGCAATCAGTGGTGGAGTTGACGGGTTCATTTGGACTCATGTATACGCCGAGTTTGTATCTATTATATTTGTTGCAGTTTTTATAGCCACTTTGATTGCTTTCTGGTATTCATCCGTTGGGTTCACTCCTATTCTACGACATTCCATATCCTCGATGAGTTTTTCGGTTTTTGTTATAGACTCATCTTTTTCAATTAGCACAGTTGCGTTGCCTTTTCCGCCTTCGTTGCGACAATGTTGTTTATCCTGAGTTTATGTTGTAGGTTCTTGGCTGTTTTTTGCTCCGTACTTCTCTTCTGTCCTTCCTTTGTTTATTATTTCTCTGCACATGTGTCTTGCGTGCTCTTGTTCCTCAATTGGTATTAATGATATTGCGACCTCTGCATCCACGATAGCCTGTTCTGTTTTTTTTTTCGTTTTGGTCTGTAACATTTAGTTCAGTCCCTTTTTAAGAAGTTGTTCTTCCGCCTTGGTGATGGCCTCTGTCGTTAGGTTTACGAGCCTGGCATGGAAATGGTGAGGTGGTTGTCCCGTTCGCGGCGTCCTGTCAGCTTATCTAGTTTCCGGTTCAGCGTCCTGTATTTCTGTTGTAGTTCATGATCGAGCTCAGTCCTTATGCGCTCGAAGCATTCCATTAACGTATGGGTAGGTAATTCCTCCGCCAACCTTAAATGGATGGATAGAAATTCGGCATTTATTCCATCTTTCTTGGTGTACTGGTTTTGCAACTCATATCTTAGGAAGTATCTTTCCGCCTTCCTAATTGTCTTCCTGCTTGCATTGGTGTTTCTCTTCATTATTATTTTTGCAAATTTTGGTGTCACATTCAATTCTATGCATTGTTTGTTAAACCAAATGTTTGCCTTCGTTGTATGCAATTCCAGTACACGTCGTTTGTAAACTATTAGTAGACCGTTTTCGTTTAAGTTAAAAGCCTGACAAGCATTAATTGTTTTATTTTGTGGTTTTTCCGACAGGGTGGATAATTGATGTATGTTGGAACGATTTTCCGTCATCCCTTGTCAAATTTGGTTTTGAGACCAACCGGTTTCGGGGTTGTGCCATCATCAGTGTCGATTTTCTTTCTGATCAGTTGTTGTCGTTTGTCTTGTATTTATAGTTCGTATGTAGCAGGTAATGTCAGCATGGGTGTCTGTTTATGTACGTGTGTGTATGTGTTGTGTGTGTACATTCAGAAACGGGGGTGATTTTCACCGATAGGTTTTTGTGTGGTTGGTTTTTGTGTGGTTTGGTGATTTTTGTTGTTTGACCTTTTTGCTCGTTTGCTGTTTTGTGTTTATTTGTCGGTGTGTGTGTGTTTGTTGTACCTGAGTTTGAATATTGTATCGGAAACAGTGTTTGTCTGTTCCTTTATTATTCTACCGTCGTCTACAAACAAAAAACATTCGATACCGCGGTAAGACCAAATTACTCTCTGAGGCCGTCCGGTGGCAGAGAGAGGAGGCAGAGTTATCTCCGAGATGTAGCTCACTGCGGAACTATGATCACGCGGATAGGTTTACAATGTGGTTAGCGACTAAGCCTTCGCACCACGGCGAGGTACCTACCTTTATATTAATTTTGTCGAAAAGCAGCAGAGTTAATTTGAAATTTTTTCAAAAACGTAAGAGTTTAATCCCTCATTTGCCGTTTACTCTGAGTTTAAAAGATAACCTGCCTTCTGCAAGTTGAAATATGATGATATAAACTTTTATCATCTATGTAGTTGTAGTTTCATTGGGGAATTCAACTGGTACTTGCAGTCTATCCGATTTAACTAGATACTTTATAGTGATTGGAATATACCATTCAATAATGAAATAAGTCCACTTATTACATAAGAAACTCGAAATTTGTGCACACAAGATGTTAAAAAAATAATCTTTTGTGAGCCACTGTAGGTGTTTTCCTAAAACGAGATAAGCAAAATTTCACTTTGCAAGCATAGCATTGTCTATGCAACGTATACATCTAGGTGATGTATACTTATCTAATATCACTTATGAAGTGGGCTTAAGAAACCATTTATTTTCTTCTTCACATTATGCTTACTGATCTCTTACCTTTCATTCTTCAAAATTCGTAGAAAATTGCTGATATAAATGATCGCCTAATTTTACAGAACAGAAATTTTTATCGCTCTGGCTTCTTTTACTATAAAGTAAGAGTGTTATTTATATAAGAACGTTATTTATAGAACTTAGATAGTTGAAACCTGATATTTTTTATTCGATAAAATTTTTCGCCTTCTTATTGTATTTGTCTAAGCTTTATGGAGGGCGAGTATTTATTTATTTAATTATTGTTTTATTAATTTAAATTATTCGTTCTATGTAGAACGGGGGGTGCGGGGCACCCGTTACACCTTGTATGTATTGATTGGGGGCGAGCACTGTTGGCTCTGAGGCATTGCACGGGATTGGCTTCCTCATTTTCGTTGTGAAAAACCCCGCTTTGGGATTGCAAAACATAAACTATATCTTTGGGGTATTTCAGAAGCTGCTTGCGAATTACAAGAGAGTGCAGCGTAAATAAAATAGACGAAATAAATAGTTATAGTCCATAGACGGCTTAGTCGTCTAGTGATATTCATAAGTCGCCGGTTCGAATCCGGCTCGAAGGACCATGTCTAAGCTTTATGGAGGGCGAGTAGTTTTTTTGAGTTATTTTTTATTTTATTTTATTATTTATATAATATTATTGGTTTAGAGAGGAAGGGGAGTGTGCGGAGCACATGTTTAATATAGGGAGCCCTTTTCTAGTATTTATTTAATTATTGTTTTATTTATTTAAATTATTTGTTCTATGTAGAACGGGGGGTGGGGGGAACCTGTTACACTGGTCCTTCAAGCCGGACTGGTCCAGCGCCTATGATCTAATAGTAGAGACAGACGACCAGGACCTCTCCAAGGACTTTAAGTCCGCCGCTTTCGGTAAATACCGAGCCTGCCTAATCGCATATGAGGACACCAAAGCTCAAATAGGCGACCAACTCCAACTCAAAGCATTGAGTAACCCCGCGCCTCAAGTGCAACCCCAACCCCCCCAAGAGTCCTCCCATATGAACCTGCAATTCCCCCCATGTGATACAGAAACTCTCTATGGAGGGTATGATCAATGGCCGTCCTTCCGAGACATGTTCACGGCGATCAACCCCTCGACACTCTCCAGTGCCCAAAAACTGTATCACCTCAGACATAAGACTAAAGGAAAGGCTGGTCAAATATTGGAACAATTTCCGTTAAGCGACGACAATTTTGCCCTAGCATGGGCAGCTCTCAAGTCGCGTTACGAAAATAAAAGAGTCCTGGTCGACAACCAAATCCGAATTCTCATGAATTTAAAAGCGATTCAATCGGAAAATAGAGCTTAGATCCAGAGGTTACAATCCTCAGTAAACAACTGTCTCCAAATACTAGCGACACAAAAAGTCGAAACCTCCAGTTGGGATCCCATATTAATATATCTGGTAACCTCAAAGCTTCCAGAGAATACAGTTGCCCTGTGGGAGCAATCATTAAGCTCCAGAAGAGACCTCCCGAACTGGACCCAAATGAACCAGTTTCTGACCACTCGCTAAGAGATAGTGGAAAGGGTGGATCAATGGCGACCAGCCAAACCCCGGTATAATCCACCCTCCACAAACTTCTCAAGGCCTCACCCCAGTCAGAACAATCCCCAGTTCAGGCAGGCTCACCCCCAAAACCACAGCAACAACTCCCTTACGCAAACAAAATCTCATGCCACAGAACACCAACGATTTTATACCTGCAAATTATGCAAACAGTCCACCCAAACTCTACAAAGCTGTTTGCGGTATAAAAGGTTGCCAATCTCAGAGCGTAAAAAATTCGTTAAAGAAACCAATATTTACGAGAATTGTTTAGCTCAAACGCATGTGCTAAAAGACTGCCAAAGCATGAGAAAGTGCATTCACTGCCAAGGCCGCCATAACACAGCCCTTCACGACACAGCAACCCCCAGCACCAGTTCCGGAATCCAAAGGACACGATCCCAGCATCCACAATAGAAGCCAGCAATCCCAGGCTTCAGGACGTCAGCCAGGCGGCACCCCAGGAAGGAGAACCCTCTACGCCCAACAGTTCCCAAGTACAGGCTCCGAAAGAAGCTTCATATCCGCCAAAGCTCAGACCAAACTCGGGCTTCCCTATACCCACTCCCTGTTTGAAAAATCGGGTATGGGAGGCGAAGTGGTACAAAGCTGTGCTCGTTGACCCTAGTCTCAAATGACAATAAGGTGAAAATAAAAGCCGAGGCAATAGTGCTTCCCCGCCTCACTAGGCAGCTCCCACCATTCAGGCTAAATGACAGTCAAAGGCGCAAATGCTACCATCTCTAATTAGCAGACTAGAACTCCCAGAGCCCATCCCAAATCGATCTGGTATTGGGTAGTGATCTTATCCCACAAATAATGCTAAATGGCATAGAAAAGATCTCTCCCAGCCTGCTAGCCCAAAATACAATATTTGGATGGATCATAAGCGGCCAAACTCGCGAAAAGGTTGGAGCACATTCCTCGCAAGCATGGGAAATCACAAATATTCAGCTCAATGAACAGCTGAGACAATTCTGGAAAATCGAGGAGATACCAAGAACTCGAGTGGAAACCCCCGAAGATCAAATGTGTGAAGAACCAAAAGAAGCAAAACCACTCGAACGGATGACGGTCGATATATGGTTCGCCTCCCATTTAAATCATCATTCCCGAACGATATCGACCTAGGCCAATCCCGTACTGCAGCCCTACGACAGTTTCATGGAATGGAACGCAGTATCTCAAAAAAGGGGGATCTCAAACAGCAGTATGGCCAGGTACCCGAAGAATACCTGTCCCTCGGCCACATGGAAGAATGCAGTCCAAATAAATTGGAATCCCACGGAAAATACTGCTCTTTCTATCTCCCTCACCATGCCGTCGTCAGGCCAGACAAAAAGACAACAAAAGTCAGAGTTGTATTCAATGCTTCCAAGAAGTCAGGTTCCGGTCACTCCCTTAACGATGTGTTATGTACCGGACCAACCCAATGGTGGACATATAAATATGTGTTTAATGGCGATGTAGAGAAAATGTACCGCCAGATACTCTTACACCCCGATGACCGGGACTACCAACGGATAATATTCCGAACTCCCGAAGACAGTCCAATAAAGGACTTTAAGTTGAAAACGGTCACCTTTGGGGTGAACTGCGCTCCCTTCCTGGCTATTCGCACGCTACACGAGCTGTCGAAAGATATAGCCAACTCCCATCCACGCGCAGCCCCAATATTAAAGTCCGAGACGTATGTTGACGATATTTTATGCGGCAGTCATGATCTTCCCACAGCCGAGCAATCCCTAAAAGAGACTATTGATGCTCTCAACTCAGCCGGCTTCCCTTTAAAAAAGATCACGGCAAATCATCCGGACATACTCAAACAAATTCCCAAGGCGGACTTACTTGAAACCGACTTCCTCGAGTTCGAGAAAAGTAGTACCGCCAAAACCTTAGGAATTCAATGGAATGCGCTCTCGGACACATTCTCGTATACTGTGGACTCAGACCCAGCCTCAACAGCAGCCACCAAGCGGCAGATACTTTCCGCAATCGCAAAACTTTTCGACCCCGCAGGGTGGCTGACGCCATCATGATACAGGCAAAAATCCTGATGCAGGAATTGTGGTTGGACGGGACTGATTGGAATGAACGGGTCACACCTGTACGTCTCGTAAAATGGACGCGATTATCCAGAAATCTGCAGTCAATCTCAGATATACAAATACCCCGATGGATTAACTTCGCCCCTGACCATCTGGTCGAGCTCCATGGTTTTTGCGAAGCCTCTGAAAAGGCTTATTGCGCAACTCTCTATGTTCGAACTACTGTCGGCACTCAAGTTTTCTCTCACCTCCTCGTGTCCAAAGGCAAAGTGGCTCCTCTCAAAACTATAAGTTTGCCACGCGGATCTCTCCTACTAGCCAAACTAGTCGCAGTAGTGCAACCCCATCTCGACGTCACTAGAAGAAAGTTGACCATGTGGTCGGATTCCGAAATCGTGTTAGCCTGGGTCGAAAAGCCGCCTAACTCATGGAAAACCTATGTCTCCAATCGAACAGCCCAGATCATAGACCTCGTAGGTAATGTCCCTTGGCGACACGTGCGAAGTAAAGATAGCCCCGCAGATCTGGGAACCCGAGGTTGTACGTCAGTCGATCTGTCCAATTCTGCCCTCTGGTGGAATGGTCCAGAGTGGCTTTCCAAACCCCCGGAAGATTGGCCTCAATCATCAGTTCGCCACGTCAACCCCCAGAGTCAAGTAAAGTAGAAGCCCTACATGCTACTGAAGAGATGGAGGATCTCTTAGATCGGTTCTCTTCCTACCCTCTTGCTTTACGTGTAATGGCTTACGTCCTCAAATTTGTACGTCGGCTAAAAGACGCGGTGAACGGTATTAATGACCCAGCCGACTCCTCTCTAAATCATGCCGATCTCAAAAGGTCGAAACATCGTCTGATCATAATGGCCCAAACTCGATACTTCGCTCTTGAAAGATCATGTCCAAGCTTTATGGAGGGCGAGTAGTTTTTTTGAGTTATTTTTTATTTTATTTTATTTGGGATTACAAAACATAAACTATATCTTTGGGGTATTTCATAAGCTGCTTGCGAATTACAAGAGAGTGCAGCGTAAATAAAATAGACGAAATAAATAGTTATAGCTTATGTCGCTTAAACAGTATTTAAATTATTTTTTTTAATCGTATTTAGAATCGCAAATGCACAGATTACATAGTTAAAGCAAACAATTCCATAAATAACATCGATTGTCAGCTATTTCATTTACACAGGTAATAAACGAGGTGAAATTCTACCACGCTTGGAATCGCAAGTGCCGTGTTATGGAGCCCTGACTCCTATTCCAGGATAACTTTCAAATTTCCGGTAATAAATAGCCTTATTAAAGCCCGGTTTTTCAGCCTCTGGTTAAGCTCAGTTTAAACTAAGTTTGCTTAAACTCGGCATAAATTTAAACTCCAGTTAAACTGCAGAGCGGTTTTTCAGTGAGAGTTTTGGGCCGCTTTTAAGATTTGCTTTTTATACGGCAACATTGGTTTTTTTTAAATCTAGATACGGCAACAGATAACATTTGTTTACATATTCAACGCCATTGCTTCTCCTCAATATTGTAATAGTGACGATTTCGCTAATTTCTGCATCACTATAATCACTTTCGTCAGATGATATATCCAGTATTTAATTAAATATAAAAGTATCGTCCTTTTTAATTGCATTCAGTTTATTGTTTCACAACCAAACCATCAAATATGCTGACAGGTTAACTGGAGTTTAACCCTGCCAAATTGACCGCTTAAACTAGGTTTAAAAACTGCGTTACAAGTTTAAACTTAGTTTAACTGACAAATTGAGTTGAACTGAAAAACCGGGGCTAAATTGTATATTCTTTGAAATTGCAAAACGGGGCCTAAGAGTGTCGTTGAAATAATACTTTAAGTATGAAATCGTAGGGAAATGGATTTTTTAGATCTACATATGCATGTATGTATATAGCATATTGAATATATACTTACCATTTTTCTTTCCGTAACTTTCAATAAAAGCCAAACTGGTTACAGATTCAGAGGAAGACATATCAATACTCGACATAGACGACGATCTGGATCTTGAAAACGAGCCGTCCAATTTATCTGAAATATTAATTCATCAATAATAATCATATGAAGCGTATACATACATATTTAAATAAGTGTATATGTAAATTTGGAGAGTGCAAAGTTTTTATGAATATAAATCAGTGGGGGGAAACTAATGAGGTATAACTCCATGTCTAGCCTCTCAGGCGTTATAGACTTGATCTCATTTTTATAACTTTCGTGAACACGAAATGGTTTTATTCGACTTAGAAAAAATAATTCTATGGTTAGATATACGAGGTGTGTTCAAAAAGTATCGCGAATTTTGAATTTTCGCTGGTTACGTATATTCGAATTTTTTGTGGCGTTATGTTGGTACTCATGTCTCTCACTTATGCCGACAAGCTCGGCCATTTTGAATGTTCAGTTAATTGTTGACAGCTGCTTTGCTTGCACGTGTTTTGGATCATCTTCGATTTTTACGCGAAATTCGTACCAAAATTGCTCAATTGTGACCAAAAACAGCATCGCATAATCATTGCTAATGAGATGTTAAACTCTGTCCGCGACGACCCAAATTTGCTCCAGAGGGTCATAACTGGTGACGAATCGTGGGTTTATGGTTATGACGTGGAAACCAAAGCTCAATCATCTCAATGGAAGTTGCCGCACGAACCAAGACCGAAAAAAGCGCGCCAAGTTCGGTCGAATGTGAAAGTTTTGCTGACAGTTTTCTTCGATTGCAGGGGCGTGGTGCATCATGAGTTCTTGCCACAGGGAAGAACGGTCAATAAGGAATATTACCTGCAAGTTATGCGCAATTTGCGCGAAGCAATCCGCCAGCAACGCCCGGATTTGTGGAAGAACAAAAATTGGCTTTTGCACCACGATAACGCCCCTGCTCACGCATCGTTGCTTGTGCGCGACTTTTTGGCCAAAAACAACACACTAATGATGCCGCAGCCACCGTATTCCCCAGATCTGGCCCCCTGTGACTTTTTCTTGTTCCCTAAACTGAAGAGGCCCATGAAAGGACGACGTTACGCTTCTCTTGAGGAGATAAAGACGGCATCGAAGGAGGAGCTGAACAAGATACAAAAAAATAATTTTTTGAAGTGCTTCGAAGATTGGAAAAACCGTTGGCACAAGTGTATAATATCTCATGGGGATTACTTTGAAGGGGACAAAATAGATATTCATGAATAAATAAATAATTTTTGAAAAAACACAAAATTCGCGATACTTTTTGAACACACCTCGTACATTCTCCCGATTCTGTATTTTTCAATATTGACAATTTGTCAACAACACACAATTGGTGGGATTGTATGAGTATAAGATTGGACATTTTTCCCATATGTCATAAAATATATATTAACTTGGTATTACTTGCATTAAATCGAAATTTTTATTTATTTTAATATATTTACATAGATATCTAGTTATTAAGTACATTGTTTGGTTTTGGAGTTTGGTTCTTTTTTGTGATAAATTTTGGTCCCGAAAAGAACCATGATGTGGCAGCCGTGCCTTTGAGCCAACGTACGCTTTTGCTATGTAATGTGTGTAGTGAAAGGTATAAAGTCTTCGCCACAGCCGAAGATAGAGCTTTATTTACTTGGTTAGATACAGGGTGGCTGATGAAAGCCGCTACCAAAAAAAAATTAAATAACTTTTTTTCTATTTAATGAATCTGGTAAATTTTTTTTTTATTTTGCAGATTGACTTTTACATTTAACAAAAATGGATAACTGGGACACTGAAACAAGAATTTGGATTGTCCGCCGCTATCACGCACTGGAGTCCGTAGTTTCGGTTCAAAGAGAGTATAGGCGCACGTTTGGCGGCAATCCTCCGAGCAGATGGACCATAATAAGACTTGTAAACAATTTTGCCGAGCATGGGACAGTCAACAGAAGACCTTACCATCGAAACCCTTCAGTTCGAACGGAGGAAACAATCGCTGCTGTAGCTGCTGCCATACAAAACAATCCACGTGTTTCGACAAGAAGCTTATCTGCTCAAATGGGTGTAAGCAGACAGTCATTACAGTCAATTATGCACAAAGATTTGGACTTACTCCCATATAAAATTCAAATGGCCAACAAACTGAACGCTGCATTGTCGGGCCCTACTTCTTCGAAGAAAACGGTCACACCGTTACGGTTACTGGAGACCGTTACTTGAGGATGTTGAGAGAGTTTTTCTATCCACAATTACGCCGAATGAGAATTTCTTTCAACTCTGTGTGGTTTCAGCAAGATGGTGCAGCTCCTCATATAGCCCAACCTGTTATGACAGAATTGCGACGAAAATTTCCCAATAAGCTGATATCCAGAAACTCCACATTCCGTTGGCCACCAAGGTCGCCTGATCTTACTGCACCTGACTTTTTCTTGCGGGGTCATTGCAAACAGGAAGTTTTCAAAGCAAAACCAACAAATTTGAATGAACTAAGGCAATCCATTCGAGAAACAATTGCGGCTATTCCTGTCTCAACTCTCCAAGCAGTAATGAACAACTTTTTGGTAAGATGCCGCACATGCATCGACGAGCAGGGGGGGTATTTAAATTCCATTATTTTTAAAACTAATTAAGCTATATTTAATAAAATTTAATGAGCTTTAACATGAATAAAAGAAAAATGAATTCCATACACTGAAAAAAAAATTATTTGAGTTTCTTAATGTAGCAAAATTCATCAGCCACCCTGTATGTAATATACACATCAGTTGATTTTATTTTCTGTTTTTCCGACAGTGTGGATATTAGATGTATATTGCAACGATTTTTCGTCATCCCTTGTCAATTTTTGTTTTGTTACAAGGCGGTTTCGGCGAATCGCCCTCTTCAGTGTATGTTTTCGTCCTCTATACACATCCAAAAATCGATGTGTAGTCTAGAACCCCTGAATCAACTAAGAGGAGTTCAGGCTAAATGTCTTTAGGTAGCGGCAAATCATGGGTCGCTATAAAAGCATGATATACATCTCTTTTTGATGTGTAAACATTTTTGTAGGTAGGTAGGGGATGTCCAGAAAAGTTACGCCCGTAACCGTGTCTCTACTGCTTTTTGTAATTCTGCCTGTGATGATGCAAAGATATGACGCGTGACATCTGCCTGTGTCTTGTTGTTGATGTAGGGTCTATGTATATCTGAATTGTTAGTGAAATTTGGCTTAGTATGCCTGTATAGAAAAGAAAAGAAAAGAAAAGAAAAGAAAAAAAAATAAAAATAAAATAAAATAGAATAAAACAAAATAAAATAAAATAATATATAAGTTATCTGAGCGTTTATCGACATCCGATGTTTATAATAAAGAAGATGTGAAAATAGCACACAAGCCCATGATCACGATAAAGAATATGTTTAATAAAACCAAGTCAAAAATACCAAAAATGGAAAAAAGTAACATCATATATAAAATCCCGTGTAATGGGAATGACGAAGAACTATGCAGCAAAGTTTATGTTGGAACAACTAAATCTAAATTAAAAACTCGACTAGCACAACATAAATCTGATTTTAAATATTGTAACGAAATTAATATAAATCATCAAAAAACGGCACTCATGACCCACTGCGCAAGCAACCACCACTGCCCAAGCTTTGACCAAACAGAAATACTTCAACAAGAACAACAATTCGGAAAGAGATTTACACTTGAAATGCTGGATATATTAAACACACCGATTAACATAAGAATTAATTTTAATGCGGGACGTCGCAAATTGCGCGCTCTCATACAGACATTTGATAACAAACAAAAATAGTTAACAACTCCAGGTAGAACAGGGAAGACGTTGTTAAACAATGTATGTAATTCATGTTTCAAGAAATATTTGTTTATGTAAATTAAATTGTTTTGCGTTCTATGTTGTTTGTTTATAGTTAACCTGAGGACGGTCATCGTGTATAACCGAAATATACTGGTTCAAAATTAAAAACACCGTGTTTCTTAATTTTGTATGGAAAACATCGGACCTCAAGCAAAATAAAGTATTACAAATTTCAAAGGTCGCCAAAAACGAAGATTAATATAAAATAAAATAAAAGAAAAAAAGGAAAGAAATATAAAATTAAAGGAAGCACCATCAAAGAAAGGGACGAAATGAAAGCGAAGGAAAGGATCAGCAAGAAATGGAAACAGCAGTTGGTGTTAATGCTGGTGCCCAGGTAAACGAAGTCCTTTGCTATTTCAAACTTATGGCTGCCAACAATGACATGGGTGCAAAGGCGCTGACTCTTTGCATGATGACAGAAGGTACTTTGTTTTGCCCTCGTTCACTTGCAAACCCAATTTTTTCGCTTTTTCCTCGAATTTGGAGTAGGGAGAACTTACGGCGCGATTATTTAAACCAATGATGTCAATGTCGTCGGCATAAGCCAGGAATTGTACACTCTTGTAATAGATGGCTCCTGAGCATTGTAGTTCTGCGGCTTGTGTTATTTTTTCCAGCATCAAATTAAAGAAATCGCACAAACGTTTCGAACGGCTTATATGTATATATTGATGATGTGTTAATTTACTCATCTACAGCAAAAGGACATATGGAACACATCCGGATTATAATTGATGCACTTCACAATGCTAATATGAAAATTTCTGACGAAAAGTCCCATTTTTTCCAGGATTCAGTTTAATACCTAGGACATATAATAAAACCGAATCGAATTACAGTACATCCAAAAAAAGTCGAAACTATAAAGAACTACCTACAACCAAAAAGTTTAAAAGAATCGAAATCCTTTTTAGGACTTGCTAGTTACTACAAAAAGTTTATAAACGATTAATGGTATCAAAAAATCAAAGTGCTAAAGTACCGATACACTTGGATAAAGCAGCAAAAGAAGCACAGGAAGAGATAACAAAAAAACGCCTTACAAGGGCAAGTGGAACTTTTCCAACCCGATTTTTCTAAACCATTTAGTTTAACAACCGATGCTAGTAATTTCGCTATCGGGGCAGTTTTATCGCAAAATCGCCATGCGATAGCATTCATTTCACGCACACTAAATGAAAGAAAAAAACTGTAGTACAAATGAGAAAGAGGTACTAGCAATCGTTTGGTCATTGCATAAACTTAGAAATTATTTGTATGGTTTAGCAAACTTAACAATTTACACGGATCACCAATCCTTAATATTTTCGATTTCTGAAAAGAACCCGAATGCAAAATTAAAGCGTTGGAAAACTTAATTGAAGAATACGGTGCCAAACTTGTTTATAAACCTGGTCACCAGAATGTCGTTGCACATGCGCTTTCGCGTCAAAAAATCAATAATACAGCAAATTGTTCCGATCATTCACAACAAAGTTCTCCTGTTGAAACTATAAAAAAAGTTAAACAACCACTCAATTCTTTCAAAAACCAAATAATTATATTACAAGATAATGAAGGAACAAAGTCCTTAATCAAACAACATTTCCCGGGCAATTTAGACACACAATATTTTATAAAGATACGACGGATTTCCTATCTTGACTTAAAAATATAATTAATCCAAAAGTTATTAATGCGATAAAAGTAGATCGTAAACGATAGACAATTGCTGTTTCTAGACACGATGGTAATAAAGAAAGATAACCACTTAACCTTTGACTGGTATAAAAAACCGACTGCATTCGGTAGGTTAATTAATTTTAATTCGAAACATGATAAGACAACTATAGTCAACACGGCACAGAACTTTATAAGAAGAGTACTCTCAATTAGCCATGCCACCTCTCATCAGAAATATATCAGCATTGTTAAAAGAATTCTCTCTGTTAATGAATTTCCCACCCACCTCGTCAACGGATACATACGAGAATATTACACCAAACAGGAAAACAACAAAAATAACATCAACAGAATACACAAGACTATCATATTTATCAAACCGGATCAAGCGTTTGACTATGTACGGCAAGAAACAGTTTCAAATAGCATTTAAATACAACAACGCACTATAACAAATATTTAGTAACACGAAAAGAAAAATAAAAAAATACGAGAAATGGGACGTTATTTATCAAATCAAATGCGACGGAGATGAGCTCACGTATGCAATAAAGTTTATGTGGGTACAACTAAATCGAAACTAAAGACAAGGGTTTCCGCTCATAAATCTAACATCAAAAAACGTGGCCACTCTAATGACAACAAAACATCTTTATTACAACATTGCATGACCACTGCACACTCTCCCAATTTAGATAACGTGGTTATATTACAACAAGAAACACATTATAAGAAGAGCTATATTTTGGAGATGCTGCATATTGATACACCCAGCGACATACGGGTCAGTAGGGTTTTGTGATCTCTATCGACTTTATCGCAATTCACTGCCAGATTCCGATTAAATTGATCGAATTCTCTCATGATCTAATTAATTGGTTTCGTCGGCAGTTCCGCCGGAATAGCTCTCATTATTTTACAAATCGTATGGATTTGTAGAAAAAAGAAATTTATCTTTCTATAAAGACACCAAATTTATTTCTTGGAATCTTTTCGTAATTTAACTAAAAAGGATTTTATCCAAAACAATTTTTCTTTTCAGAGATCTGCATGTGTTCCGATTCTATGATTAAGTAAACTTGCTCATATTAAAAATTGTATATCTTTGGTTCCACTGGTCGTATCTCCGTCATTTTTGCTTTATTTTGGAGGTAACGATATTTACTTTATAACTGCGTCAAAGAAATATTTAATTTTATAAAATCATAATAATGATAAAAAATCAATTTTTTTAAGAATTATTACATACTCGCAACCCCCATGAGTATTTTTTAAAAAAATATATAATATGTGCTACAATTTCATCTAAAACCTTCATTTCATTTCAAGATGGAGTCTTTTGTATTTCAAAAAATATTAACTAATTTCTGACGTGACCTCCAGCAGCTTGCCTACAATACGTACCCCTTATTGTTATACAGCCAACGCGTGCCTATGTTTGCATACATGGTCAATTTACCCTGCAGTAAAATTGCGAAACAGTCTCCAAAAGAGTTAGTCTTGACCTAGTCAGTGATAGTTTAAAGACAGTTTGAAATATCGGATATCGATAACTACTCATCCACAACCAAAACTAATCTTCAAACTTTTCGAAATGCCGCCAATGACATCGCCATGTGAAAGTGGACAGTTGGTAGAATTGCTTCGGTATTGAGCTAGAACTGGTGTCGCCAAACGGTTTAGCTCAGGGATAGTTCTAAGCTGCAGGGTAGCTACAACATACATATGTACATGTAACTAAACCTACTAATAACTTAGTAGGTAGCTAGTAGTTGTGTTTTACCAAATCAGTATTGTAGTACAATAGACTCTCTAGTAAAATAGGTAATTCAACCATTTATCTCTCCAAGACCAAGGACGATCATTAAGATGACTATGTGGCTAATAACTATGCTATCACATATTTACGATCGGAGACGATCACAACTACATACGTAGATAGTTATCACACATGCTAAACGCATTATGTTATGTTACTGAGAACAGCCTGCCAGCCAGTAACTTAGAATTAGTAAAAGTAGAAAAATTTTGTTTTGCCTTCATACCTAGTGAAAAGACCAAACGAGTTTATAAGCAGCAAAAACGAATCCTTACCAGAAGATGAATGCATCGTTATCTGTGATTTTTCCGAAAACTATGCATTCGTCGTGCAAAATGCTACTCAAGGAATTCACTGGAATAACAGTCAGGCACTAATTCCTCAATTTGCCTTTTATTACAGGCATAAAAGCGGCAAAATGAGTATAAAAAGCTTCGTTGTCATTTCTAACTGTTTACATCACAAACGTGTATATATTTCAAAAATACTTAAGCTTTGGTTCCCTCGGAAAGCGGTACCGCAATGTAACGTTCGCAATATAGCGGCCACTATGCTTACCGGCATTAGCGGCACCGCTTTCCTGTACAGTTCGATGAGCGTTGCGTATAATTTGGCCGATTTTGTTTACACTATTTTGCTACCTGTTTCTGCATTTTTGGGTTTTTCTTTATTTTTAATATTTTTTTCAAAACAACAGGAATGTCACAACTTTTGTTTTGTGTAACAATATTTGATTGAATTCTCACCGTTTTGAATATGACGGTGAAAAAAAACGTTGACGAAAGATTTGCCACCGTCATGACGGCCGTAATATTTTATGCTTGTCGCTATATTACGTTACTATGAACTTCACCGTCTTCTTAGTTTACACGTAATTACTTTTACATTGCAGTGTTTTTGACAACCTACTCTACCGCTATGTGACGGCCGCTATATAGCAGCACCGCTTTCGAGGTAACCACGCCTTTAGTGGAATATGTTAAAAATAACTTTGAAACAACTTCAAAATTACATGTTTTTTTATAGAAGGTGCACAGCATAAAAACCGAAAGAATTTTGTTAATCTTACCTATCATCAAAAGAATTTCGGTTTCGGAAAAAATGCATGCGATGGCGTGGGTGAGACCTTAAAAAATTGGCTTCCAGAGCAAGTCTACATACAGCGCATAATCGAATTCAAAAGATAAAAGAATTATTTGATTGGACAATAGGGGACATCCTTAATAATTCTTTTAAGTATGTGGAAAACGAGGAATACTACAAAGAAGAAAAGAACCTTGAAGCTAGATTTGAAAAGGGACGTTGGCATACTACTGCACGATTCCAGTGGCAGAAGGAAGAGTAAAAGCAAAGCATTTTTTTGGATGATCATTCAATTGAGGTTCAAATTATGAAATAATTATTGTAAAATGTAAATTTAAATTAAATTATATATATAGAAATATATATGGAATTTAATAATATTCTTTTTTTGAACGAAATTTTTAATATTGTTGCATGTCTTGTCTAAACGCACACCCAAATATTTTCTTAAGAAACATTTATTTCTCTTTATCCTCATATATATATACATATATATGATGTATCATTACTAAAAAAAAAACTCCTTTTGCCGACATTTCTTTAAAAGTTTAAAAGACAAGTAACGAAGTTGACGCTGCATGTAATTCGCTTACTGTAATCGCTTTTAAATTAATCTTGTACAATCTTTCTTCGCGTTTTCCGTTAACTAAAACCGACCCACTTTTCTTAAAATGCACCAGTTTTCCACCTTTAGCTAAGATTACTTTTATACCCTTTTCTGTAACTCTCGAGACAGATATAAAATTTCTATCCAAATTTGGTACAAGCAAAACATCTTTGACTAAACAAATTGTTTTTGTCGTTCCCGCTTGAACTTGTATATCACCTCACCTTTCACTTCCAACTTCCTACTATCACCAACTTTAACTTGGCATACTCCTTGTGAAAACGCAGTAAAATTATGGAAAAGTTAATCTTGAAATGATATATGATCGGTAGCACCCGAATCGGCATAAACGGCTAAACATTTTAACCTAAATTTTTAAATTTTCTGGGCTACATATTTGTCAAAGCCAAATTTGATTTAGAATTTAAATTGTTCCAGTTTTTGAGAAAATGCCCGTGAAGAAAAGAGTTTAAATTTTAAACCAGAAATGTGTTAACAATTAAAAAACATAAAAAACGTGTGTATCAGTTGGCAAGATTCGAACCGACGCACTCCGTATTACAGTCGTCTGCCTACCCACTGAGCTCTGGCGCACACATAACTGTAATGGTAAAAATTTAATGACTTGAAAAAGCTTTCAGAAATAAATAAAAAGAAATGAAAAAAATTTTAGACGTTTTTTTCAGTTCAGTTTTAATTCTAATTTTCAATAAATTCAAAATTAGTGTAGGTAATTTAACGGTTTGGAATTTATTATAAAAAAGTTTAAAAAATTGCTTAAACGGACGAAGGGCTTAAAATTTAGGCTCAAATTTTTAGAAGTGTACCACTCATCTTTGATGTTCTCACCCGCAGTTTTTGAATGTAGAACGAATCAATGTTTCCTTCTGAACTGACATAGAATAACTGTCGGACCTCTCGTTGCGGCCTTTTGGCTTATGAGCCTTCGGTCGTTTGTAGCACTCCCTTGCCCAATGTCCTGGCTTCCCTGATCGTCCTTTTTCTCTGTTGCCTTGAAGCACATATGCAGATTTTGACTCTTTGGTTTCATCAGCTGAACGAGAATTAATAAGGGACTCTTCGTTTATCAAATGCTCGGTAAGGCGATCGAGGTTTTGCTCGGCTCGCGGTACTGCATACCAAGCAGTCCGTACGGGGACAATTTCAATGGTAAGCTGCTGAAAATGTTTGCTATAATCATAAGCTCCCTTTCTCCATCCATGTCTTTCAATCTTTGTGCAAGTGAGCTTACTTTTGCAATAAAATTAGATGCATTTTCATCCTCATCCATCTTGCAATTAATAAATTTTTCCAACAAACTGTGTGCTGATTGGTCACTTTTTTCCGAATGAATCACTTGCTGCCGTTGTGCAGTTGTTCATATACTTTAATTGATCCAACTCTAAACCCTTCATTATGAATGCATGCGCCTCAGCATCCTTCTCGTCCCATCCTTGGGCGTTTGTCTCCGTTCTTGATATTTTTCCCAACACGTTACCCTTAAGTTTGTTTTCGGTCATGTAGATCTCCATTTGCCGCCGCCATAACTGATAATTCACACCAAAGAAACGATGTATTTGGTATACTTTTAATTCCGCTACTTTGGGATTACTATCCATTCAAACAAACCAAAAGTAGATTTTATTTGCTATAGTGTGGATTGGGCCCATAACCTCGTAAGAGTTGCCGCTCAAATTTTACAGGAGAAGCAAAAAACTGTTTTACTTTAGCACGAACAGGTATCTTATGGCATAAATTCCAACAAAGCTAGATTTTCACAATATACGAGGTCTGTTCAAAAAGTATCGCGAATTTTGTGTTTTTTCAAAAATTATTTATTTATTCATGAATATCTATTTTGTCCCCTTCAAAGTAATCCCCATGAGATATTATACACTTGTGCCAACGGTTTTTCCAATCTTCGAAGCACTTCAAAAAATCATTTTTTTGTATCTTGTTCAGCTCCTCCTTCGATGCCGTCTTTATATCGTCAAGAGAAGCGTAACGTCGTCCTTTCATGGGCCTCTTCAGTTTAGGGAACAAGAAAAAGTCACAGGGGCCAGATCTGGGGAATACGGTGGCTGCGGCATCATTAGTGTGTTGGTTTTGGCGAAAAAGTCGCGCACAAGCAACGATGCGTGCGCAGGGGCGTTATCGTGGTGCAAAAGCCAATTTTTGTTCTTCTTTGCACATCTTCTCGGCCTTCTGAGAACATTTTGTACCACCGATAAACGTTGCTTCGTAAACGTAGCTTCTCCGTATGCCACAGTCAACATTCGGAATGCATCCGCGCACTTAATTTCGTTTTTCACACAAAGTTTGATACAGGTTCTTTGATCCATTTTTTTGAATAGGTAAAAATCGAAGACGATCCAAATCACGTGCAAGCAAAGCAGCTGTCAACAATTAACTGAACATTCAAAATGGCAGAGCTTGTCGGCATAAGTGAGAGACATGAGTACCAACATAACGCCGCAAGAAATTCGAAATTCGAATATACGTAACCAGCGAAAATTCAAAATTCGCGATACGTTTGGAACACAGCTCGTATTTCCAATCCAACTATAACTTTTGGTGAGAAAAGCATAATCATGGTTATATTCCGATTCATTGCACCATACGCGGTTTTGCAAATTTTTGTTTGGCTCATTGTGTACAATGTGTACATATGTGCGGTTTTGCAAACATAAGTTTTTCCTCAATGTTGCATTATAAAAAGAAATAAGTTAAATTGCAGTCAGTCGGTCGTTGTGATATAGTGGGTAGAGTACTGGTCTATCTTACCGAAGGTCCCAGGGTAGTTAAAATTAGAATTCTTCTGGAAAATTTTTTAATACATATTTGCTTTTCGCCACTGTTTCACGGGTCCTCAGAGCGTAATTCCAGCGAATACCGTTCAGAGTCGGTCTCGACGATTCGTAAAACAAAGAAGAAAAGTAAAAGCTTCCCCTAACGTCTAGCTCGAAGGGCCATATCTAAGCTTTGTAGAGGGCGAGTAGCTTTTTTAAGTACATTGTTTTTTTTATTATTTCACTGTTCATAGGTGCCTTTCAAGACGGCGATGTGGACCATATATAAATTAGGGCACTTCACTGTACTTTTCGCTTCACTCACCTCGGCACTTCACTCGAGCAATTAAAAAACTACAGAACTATGACTATTATTTGTAGATGCAGAGTTTCGAATGGTAGCTATGACTATATATGAAGGCTTAAAGGACAGGTTTCAAACCAACCTATTAACTAAGAAATCGCTCGTGCGAAAGCGCAGCACACTACATAATTGACGAATTAAAAAGTAACGAGTCCAAGCAAAAAGTAATAGCTATATTTCTAGACTTTAAAAGGGCGTTTGAAACGATCGACAGAGATGTGTTGTTGCATAAACTATACATGTATGGCGTAGAGGGGAATACGATCAATTGGTTTAGATCCTTCCTATATCAAAGATTTAAAAAAATAATATATTGAAAGGGTACTGATATAAATAACTGCAAGCGTATAATAACAAGTGATATCGAACGAATAAATAAATGGCTTAATATGAACAAACTGAAATTAAACGAAACAAAAAACAAAAATGATGGCGTTGAACACCCGATAAAATGTTACAATACATATTGTGGCGATTATTCTCAAGCATGTACCATCCCTAACTCAATAACACTCCCACCACTAGTTAACAAACAACTGAGATAACGATGGCTACACTTATGCATGCAAGCGTGTAACTAGGAAGAGGAAGAGAGATGGCGCGAGTGTTTGCGAATACGGTGCAAAGAGGAGATGCCAATAAATAACACCGATCCTTCCAGAACACGAAAAGCGAACAACCAAGAAAGTTCTCGGTGCGTAGGCAAGCACCCTGTCGGACTATATAAGGCAGTGACCAAGCAAGGCAGACGAATCAGTTTATTTTCAAGCGTTCAATAGTGAACTACTGCGAAGTTACCAACCTCTTAAATTTGTATTGCGTTTATTACTAGTAAATAAAACTAGCTATTGGTTACATTATCTGTGCGTGTGTTTATTCGACTTTATAGTGATCGAACCCAGGATTGATAATCAAGGAATCATCGAATTCGTCACATTTGGTGTCAGAAGTGGGATTGTTGAATAAATACCAGTGAATTTAAGGATAACAAGGACATGGCGAAGCTGAATGAATTAAAGATTCAGCAACTCAAAAATGAGTTGGAACAACGGGGACTGAACACTACAGGCAATAAATCAGAGTTACAGTCACGATTGCGAGAGGCTATGGAAGCAGAAGGAATCGACGTTGATGATCATGTTTTTCATCTTGTGGAGGAGGCACCAACAAAAATGGAAGAAAGAAAGGAGTCTCCGAATCCAGTAGCAACCGTCGACACAAACATGATATTGGCTGTATTAACTCAGATGTCGACTAAAATGGAAGAAGAGAAAACTTGCATGGCATCTCAGGTCGAAGAACAGAAAACTTGCATGGCATCTCAGTTGGAAGAACAAAAGACACACATGGCATCTCAGTTGGAAGAACAGAAGACTTGTATGGCATCTCAAATTTCAGCTCAACTAGAGGAACAGGAGGCTCGCTTGTCGTCGAGAATTGCATTGCACCTGGAGGCACAGGAAGAACGAATGGCATCACAGCTTAGAATGCAAGACGCAAAAATTACTGAAGTGCAGGAGGTATTCAGAGAACGGCAAGACAAAATTGAGGCCGAAGTAGATGCATTGAGAGGTCGCATCCAGGAGGTGAAGCTAAATCGTCCAACTGCTTCAACGAGTATTCCCAAGGTAAAAACCCCATCTTTTGACGGTTCTGTTCCTTTCCAGGTATTCAAGCTACAGTTTGAGAAGACGGCAGCTGTAAATAATTGGGGCACGGAAGACAAAGTTGCTGCACTATTCGTGGCATTGAAAGGGCCTGCAGCTGAAATCTTGCAGACTATTCCTGACGGCGAACGGAATAATTATGAGGCATTGATGAGAGCAGTTGAGAGACGCTATGGCAGCGAGCATCGAAAACAGATATACCAAAAAGAGCTACAGAATCGCTTTCAGAAGTCTAATGAGACATTGCAGGAATTTGCATCGGATATCAAGAGGTTGGCCCATCTAGCAAACGCAGACGCACCTGTAGAATACACAGAAAGGGTAAAAATCCAAAGCTTTATAAATGGAATACGTGACGCGGAGACGAAGCGAGCCACATATGCAAATCCCAAGAGATCATTTGCTGAGACGGTATCACATGCTCTAACACAGGAAACAGCCTCACTATTAAGTAAGCCGGCGTACAAAGCTCACCGCTTGGAGGTAGAACGGCCAGACTGGGTAGACACAATTCTGGAAGCGTTGAACGGAGTACAGAAAAAAAGTGATGGTGCCATTAAATGCTTTAAGTGCGGGAAACCAGGTCACATAGCACGTTATTGCGGCACTGGCTCCAGTAACCCCAGCAATTCAGGTGGACGTAAACACAAAGCTGGGGAAGATGAGCAAGATGAATGCCCCATAATCTCTGTGTCACAACTCGAACGGAAAGCGAGTAATGTTACTGTTGAAGGCTACGTGAACGGGAAAGAGCGCTTGCTGACTGTGGATACTGGTGCATCACATTCCATCATTCGGAGTGACTTGGTCAGCGGGAAGGTGACACGATTGCAGAAAGCTCAGTTGAGGACAGTAACTGGTGATAGCAAGCCAGTCCTTGGAAAGGTGACATGCAAGGTTGTAGTTGGAAATGTGGCTACACATCACAACTTCATTGGCATCGACTTCTTGGCTGAGAGAGACATTCACATCAACATAAGCAACAGGGTTATGACTTACAATGGGCAAGAGGTTCCTCTGATCTTTGAACACCATAGTGGCTTTAGCACCAAGGGAGTGATCTTCGAGATGGAGCAACAGAAGCCTCTTAAGGCAGGGGTAGCTCCTGGAACATTGGCTTTCATGGACAGGTGCCTCCTGAAGAAGATTCGGCAAGACCAGGAGGAAGATCCAGATTTGGCACGTGTGTTGAAAGGAATAAAGAAAAACAAACAGCCAGGAAGAGAAGAGATGGTAGCAAAGAGTCGTATTGCAAAAGCATACTGGGCACAATGGAGTAGTTTGAAGCTAATATCTGGTTGTTGGCATCGGATATGGGAAAGTGAAGATGGCCGGAATCATCGACCACTTATTGTTGTTCCCAAGGCAAGAGTTCCAGATGTTATCAAAGCGTCACATTAGTTGCCCAGATGGAAGGCACATGGGAATAAAGAAAACATTGCAAGAGGTAAAGCGGCGGTTCTGTTGGATTGGTTGCAGACAATTTGTAAGGGAATGGATTAATAAGTGTGCAAAGTGTGCTGAGGATAAAAGACGAACATCTGGTGGTGATGTTCCCAGGAAGCAACGCAACTTAGTGGATAAGGTGAAACAGCGCACTGGGCATGAAAGAACGGAACGGAATCCTGAAGAAACGAGTTGCAGGAATGTTTGCCGGGTACCACTGCGAACGAAAGTGAAGGCAAAAATCCATTCGGGATCAAGAACGGACAAAATGGTTGGAATATCTGACACTGCAATGCATTGTGGGAATCTCTGCATGAGAGGATTGATGTCGGAGCTTCAATCCCTGGAGAAAATGAAGTTTAATAAAGCAGTGCCAACCATTGAGTGTCTAGCAGCGGTTGGTTCGGGAAATGTGTCTGATCGGGACGATCAGACTTAGGTGGAGGGCAGTGTGGTGATTATTCTCAAGCATGTACCATCATTAACTCAATAACACTCCCACCACTAGTTAACAAACAACTGAGATAACGATGGCTACACTTATGCATGCAAGCGTGCAACTTGGAAGAGGAAGAGAGATGGCGCGAGTGTTTGCGAATACGATGCAAAGAGGAGACTCCAATAAATAACACCGACCCTTCCAGAACACGAAAAGCGAACAACCAAGAAAGTTCTCGGTGCGTAGGCAAGCACCCTGTTGGACTATATAAGGCGGTGACCAAGCAAGGCAGGTTGATCAGTTTATTTTCAAGCGTTCAATAGTTAACTACTGTAAAGTTATCAAACTCTTAAAATTGTTTTGCGTTTATTACTAGTAAATAAAACTAGCTATTACTTACATTATCTGTGCGTGTGTTTATTCGACTTTATAGTGATCGAACCCAGGATTGATAATCAAGGAATCATCGAATTCGTCACAATATTAATGATAAAGTTATCGAAAACGTGACGAACATAAAATACTTGGGCCTAATAATTGATTGTAAAAAAAAATCGGTACAAAAATAGGCTTCCTAAAGAGAATACGTAAACAAATAGACACCGTGCGAGCAATAAATATATTGTGACGAATTCGATGATTCCTTGATTATTAATCCTGGGTTCGATCACTATAAAGTCGAATAAACACACGCACAGATAATGTAAGTAATAGCTAGTTTTATTTACTAGTAATAAACGCAAAACAATTTTAAGAGTTTGATAACTTTACAGTAGTTCACTATTGAACGCTTGAAAATAAACTGATCAACCTGCCTTGCTTGGTCACCGCCTTATATAGTCCAACCGGGTGCTTGCCTACGCACCGAGAACTTTCTTGGTTGTTCGCTTTTCGTGTTCTGGAAGGGTCGGTGTTATTTATTGGAATCTCCTCTTTGCATCGTATTCGCAAACACTCGCGCCATCTCTCTTCCTCTTCCTAGTTATACGCTTGCATGCATAAGCGAAGCCATCGTTATCTCGGTTGTGTTAACTAGTGGTGGGAGTGTTATTGAGTTAGGGATGGTACATGCTTGAGAATAATCGCCACACTGCCCTCCACCTAAGTCTGATCGTCCCGATCAGACACATTTCCCAAACCAAACGCTGCTAGACGCTCAATGGTTGGCACTGCTTTATTAAACCTCATTTCCTCCAGTGATTGAAACTCCGACATCAATCCTCTCCTGCAGAGATTCCCACAATGCATTGCAGTGTCAAATATTCCAACCATTTTGTCCGTTCTTAATCCCGAATGGATTTGTGCCTTCACTTTCGTTCCCAGTGGTACCCGGCAAACATTCCTGCAACTCGTTTCTTCAGGATTCTGTTCCGTTCTCTCATGCCCATTGCACTGTTTCCCATTATCCACTAAGTTGCGTTGCTTCTTCGGAACATGACCACCAGATGTTCATCTTTTATTCTCAGCACACTCTGCACACTTAGTAATCCATTTCCTCACAGTTTGTTTGCAACCGATCCAATAGAACCGCCGCTTTACCTCTTGCAGCGTTTTCTTTATTCCCATGTGCCTCCCATCTGGGCACCTATGCGACGCTTTGATAACATCTGGAATTCTTGCCTTGGGAACAACAATAAGTGATCGATGATTCTGGCCATCTTCACTTTCCCATATCCGATGCCAACAACCAGATATTAGCTTCAAACTACTCCATTGTGCCCAGTATGCTTTTGCAATACGACTCTTTGCTACCATCTCTTCTCTTCCTGGCTGTTTGTTTTTCTTTATTCCTTTCAACACACGTGCCAAATCTGGATCTTCCTCCTGGTCTTGCCGAATCTTCTTCAGAAGGTACTTGTCCGCGAAAGTCTTTGGTCGAGGAGCTACCTCTGCTTTACGAGGCTCCTGTTGCTTCATCTTCAAGATCACTTCCTTGGTAGTATAGCCACTATTGTGTCCAAAGACCAGAGGAACTTCTTGGCCGTTGTAAGTCATAACCCTGTTCCTTACGTTGATGTGAATGTCTCTCTCAGCCAAGAAGTCAACGCCAATGATGACTTCGTCGACAATATTCGCTACCAAGAAGTTGTGATACGTAGCTACATTCCCAATCACAATATTACATGTCACCTCTCCCAGGACTTGCTTGCTTTCACCAGTTACTGTCCACAATTTAGCTTTCCGCAATAGTCTCAACTTCCCACTGACCAAGTCACTCCGAATGATGGAATGTGATCCACCAGTATCCACAGTCAGCAAGCGCTCTTTCCCGTCCACGTAGCCTTCAACAGTAACATTACTCGCTTTCCGTTCGAGTTGTGACACAGAGATTATAGGGCATTCATCTTGCTCATCTTCTCCAGCTTTACGTTTCCGTCCACCTGAATTGCTGGGGTTACTGGAGCCAGTGCCGCAATAACGTGCTATGTGACCTGGTTTTCCGCACTTAAAGCATTTAATGGCACCATCACTTTTTTTCTGTACTCCGTTCAACGCTTCCAAAATTTTGTCTACCCAAGCCGGAGTGTCCACTTCTACGCGATGAGCCTTGTATGCAGGTTTACTCAAAAGCGAGGCTGTTTCCTGCGTCAGAGCATGCGATACCGTTTCAGCGAATGTCCTTTTGGGGTTTGCATATGTGGCCCGCTTCGTCTCCACATCGCGTATTCCATTAATAAAACTTTGGATTTTTACCCTCTCAGTGTACTCCACGGGTGCGCCCGCATTTGCTAGATGGGCCAACCTCTCGATGTCCGATGCAAATTCCTGCAAAGTCTCACTCGGGTTCTGGGGTCGATTCTGTAGCTCTATTTGGTATATCTGCTTCCGATGTTCGCTACCATAGCGTCTCTCAACTGCACCCATTAATGCTTCATAATTGTTCCGTTCTCCGTCAGGAATAGTCTGCAAAATTTCGGCTGCAGGTCCCTTCAATGCCACGAATAATGCAGCAACTTTGTCTTCCATTCCCCAATTATTCACAGCTGCCGTCTTCTCAAACTGTAGCTTAAATACCTGAAAAGGAACAGAACCATCAAAAGATGGGGTTTTTACCTTCGGGACACTCATTGAAGTAGTTGGACGATTCAGTTGTAACTCCTGGATACGACCTCTCATTGCATCTACTTCAGCATCGATTTTATTCTGTAGCTGTGCAATTTTCGCATCCTGCACTTCTAGCTGCGAAGACATTCGTGCCACCTGCATAGATATACGCTCCTCTTGTTCTTCCAATTTTGATGTTATACGTGTCTCCTGGTGTTCCATCTGAGATCTCATGTATGCCTTCTGTTCGTCTAGTTGAACTGAAATCTGAGATGCCATGCTATTCTTCTGTTCTTCCAGCTGAGATGCCATGTGTGCCTTTTGTTCTTCCAACTGAGATGCCATGTGTGTCTTTTGTTCTTCCAACTGAGATGCCATGTGTGTCTTTTGTTCTTCCAACTGAGATGCCTTGTGTGTCTTTTGTTCTTCCAGCTGTGTTGAAATGCTAGATGACATCTGAGTCAATACAGTCAACAACGCGTTAGTGTCCACACTTGAGGCTGGAATTGTAGACTCCTTCTCTTCCATTTTTGTCGATGCTTCTTCCACAAGATGAAACACATGATCGTCAACGTTAATTCCTTCAGCTTCCATAGCCTCTCGCAATCGTGACTGTAGCTCGGATTTATTGCCTGTTGTATTCAATCCACGCTGTTGCAGCTCATTTTTGAGTTGCTGGATCTTCAGCTCATTCAACTTTGCCATGCCTTTGTTATCCTTGAAAACTCTCGGTATTTATTTAACAATATCACTTCTGACACCAATTGTGACGAATTCGATGATTCCTTGATTATCAATCCTGGGTTCGATCACTATAAAGTCGAATAAACACACGCACAGATAATGTAAGTAAAAGCTAGTTTTATTTACTAGTAATAAACGCAACACAATTTTAAGAGTTTGATAACTTTACAGTAGTTCACTATTGAACGCTTGAAAATAAACTGATCAACCTGCCTTGCTTGGTCACCGCCTTATATAGTCCAACAGGGTGCTTGCCTACGCACCGAGAACTTTCTTGGTTGTTCGCTTTTCGTGTTCTGGAAGGGTCGGTGTTATTTATTGGAATCTCGTCTTTGCATCGTATGCGCAAACACTCGCGCCATCTCTCTTCCTCTTCCTAGTTATACGCTTGCATGCATAAGCGTAGCCATCGTTATCTCGGTTGTGTTAACTAGTGGTGGGAGTGTTATTGAGTTAGGGATGGTACATGCTTGAGAATAATCGCCACAATATGTAGTGTTATAATAAAATCACATTTTGAGTACTGTGCTTGAATAATATACACATGCTGTATTGCTACGCAAATAGATAGACTCCAAAAGCTCCAAAATAAGGGCATGCGGTGCATTCTAAAATGCAGCCGCTTTACCCCAACACAAACCATGCTTAATACGTTGAAATGGATAAGCATAAGCCATAGGCTGAAAATGTGTACACTATTTCGAATACTACGCACCGCAGATGACTTTAGACTGAATTTCCTTCCGAAGGACCACAGCAGCAAGATAATCAATATTTTACAAAGGATTAGAGCTGTACAAATGTATTAAGTACAGGGTGGCTAATGAAAGCCGCTACCAAAAAAAAATTAAATAACTTTTTTTCTATTTCATTAATCTGGTAAATTTTTTTTTTATTTTGCAGATTGACTTTTACGTTTAACAAAAATGGATAACTGGGACACTGAAACAAGAATTTGGATTGTCCGCCGCTATCACGCACTGGAGTCCGTAGTTTCGGTTCAAAGAGAGTATAGGCGCACGTTTGGCGGCAATCCTCCGAGCAGATGGACCATAATAAGACTTGTAAACAATTTTGCCGAGCATGGGACAGTCAACAGAAGACCTTACCATCGAAACCCTTCAGTTCGAACGGAGGAAACAATCGCTGCTGTAGCTGCTGCCATACAAAACAATCCACGTGTTTCGACAAGAAGCTTATCTGCTCAAATGGGTGTAAGCAGACAGCCATTACAGTCAATTATGCACAAAGATTTGGACTTATTCCCATATAAAATTCAAATGGCCAACAAACTGAACGCTGCAGACTTGCCGATTCGCTTGGAATTTTGCCAGAAGATGCTTCAAATGGTGGAAGAGGATGGAAACATGTTGAACTGTCTTTTCATGTCTGACGAGGCCCATTTCGATTTAAACGGCAACATAAACAAACAAAATTGTCGAATATGGAGTGCTTCCAACCCACAGATACTCCATGAGACGGAATTGCATCCACTTCGTGTCACAGTGTGGTGTGCAGTTTCATCACGCTGCATTGTCGGGCCCTACTTCTTCGAAGAAAACGGTCACACCGTTACGGTTACTGGAGACCGTTACTTGCGCATGTTGAGAGAGTTTTTCTATCCAGAATTACGCCGAATGAGAATTTCTTTCAACTCTGTGTGGTTTCAGCAAGATGGTGCAGCTCCTCATATAGCCCAACCTGTTATGACAGAATTGCGACGAAAATTTCCCAATAAGCTGATATCCAGAAACTCCACATTCCGTTGGCCACCCAGGTCGCCTGACCTTACTGCACCTGACTTTTTCTTGTGGGGTTATTGCAAACAGGAAGTCTTCAAAGCAAAACCAACAAATTTGAATGAACTAAGGCAATCCATTCGAGAAACAATTGCGGCTATTCCTGTCTCAACTCTCCAAGCAGTAATGAACAACTTTTTGGTAAGATGCCGCACATGCATCGACGAGCAGGGGGGGGCATTTAAATTCCATTATTTTTAAAACTAATTACGCTATATTTAATAAAATTTAATGAGCTTTAACATGAATAAAAGAAAAATGAATTCCATACACTGAAAAAAAATTATCTGAGTTTCTTAATGTAGCAAAATTCATCAGCCACCCTGTATATAAAAGGAAATGTTATTTAGTTTTTAAGTTGTTATTTTTTTTTTAAGATTTTAACTAAAAAGTGTAAAAAGACTTTTGAATGATACTACTACTAAATTCTTCTTCTTTAAATGGTCATCTAACCGCCTGCGCGATTTTCACCGTCCAACATAGCTCGCCAGTCGTTTCTTCGTTGCGCCAACTGGCGCCAATTGGAAACACCGCGGGATCGCAAATCGGTCTCCACTTGGTCCTTCCATCGGAGTGGTGGTCTCCCTCTTCCTCTGCTTCCACCGGCGGGTGCCGATAAGAATACCTTCTGGGCTGGAGCATCTTCGCTCATTCGCACTACGTGGCCTAGCCAGCGAAGCCGCTGTGTTTTAATTCGCTGAACTATGTCGGCGTCTGCGTAAAGTTCATACAGCTCATCATTAAATCTTCTTCGGTACTCGCCGTCGCCAACGCGTAGAGGTCCACAAATCTTTCGAAGAACCTTTCTCTCGAATACTCCCAGAGCCGCCTCATCAGATGTTGTTAGTGTCCACGCTTCTGCACCATATAGCAGGACGGGTCCGATGAGTGACTTGTAGAGTGTTATTTTCGTTCGTCGAGAGAGGACTTTACTTTTCAAGTGCCTACTCAGGCCGAAGTAGCATTTGTTTGCAAGAGTGATTCTTCGTCGGATTTCTAGGCTAACATTATTGTTGGTATTAATGCTGGGTCCCAGGTAAACGAAGTCCTTTACTATTTCGAAATTATTGCTGCCAACAGTGGCTTGGTTGCCAAGGCGCGAATGCGCTGACTCTTTGCATGATGACAGAAGGTACTTCGTTTTGCCCTCGTTCACCACCAATCCCATTTTCTCCGCTTCTTTTTCTAATTTGGAGTAAGCAGAAGTTAAGGCGCGGTTGTTAAGGCCAATGATATCAATATCGTCAGCATATGCCAACAGTTGCACGCTTTTATAAAATATTGTTCCAGCGCGGTTAAGTTCTGCAGCTTGTATTATTTTCTCCAGCATTAAATTAAAGAAATCACACGATAGGGGGTCACCCTGTCTGAAACCTCGTTTAGTTTCGAACGGCTCGGAGAGGTACTTCCCAATTCTGACCGAGCTGGCGGTGTTGCTCAAGGTCATTTTGCATAGCCGTATAAGTTTTGCGGGGAAACCAAATTCAGACATAGCGGCATATAGGCAGCTCCCTTTCGTGCTATCGAAAGCGGCTTTAAAATCAACAAAGAGATGATGAGTGTCGATTCTTTTTTCACGGGTTTTTTCCAAGATTTGGCGTATTGTAAAAATCTGGTCGATGGTAGATTTACCAGGTCTGAAGCCACACTGATAAGGTCCAATCAGTCTGTTCACATCAGGCTTCAGTCTTTCGCACAATACGCTTGATAGGACCTTATATGCGATATTCAAAAGGCTGATTCCGCGATAGTTGGCGCAGTTTGCAGGATCGCCCTTCTTGTGGATTGGGCAGAGAACACTTAGATTCCAATCTTCAGACATGCATTCATCCAACCATATTCTGCATAGAAGCTGATGCATGCGCCTTACCAGCTCCTCGCCTCCGTGTTTGAATAGCTCAGCAGGCAAACCATCAGCGCCAGCTGCTTTATTGTTTTTCAATCGGGATATTGCTATTTTCACCTCATTATAGTCGGGTTGTGGAACGTCAATTCCATCATCTTCGATTGTGGGCTCGGGTTCGGCATCTTCTCTGGTTTCTTGCTCAGTTTCTCCATTTAAAAGGGCAGAGAAGTGATCCCTCCATATTCTGAGTGTTCTCTGAACATCGGTCACCAGGTCGCCGTTCTCATTCTTACAGGAGTTTGCCCCGGGTTTGAAACCTTCTGTCATTCGCCGAATTTTTTGATAGAATTTTCGGGCATTATTCCCGTTGGCCAGCATCTCAAGCTCCTTTATTTCACGCTTTTCTGCCTCTCTTTTTTTCGCCCGGAAAAGCCGCCTCGCTTCTCTCTTCAACTCGCGGTAGTGTTCACACACACTCCTCGTTGCATTCGATCTCAGCGTTGCCTTGTAGGCTTCGTCCTTTCTTTTCGTTGCAGCGCGGCACTCTTCATTATCATACCAGTTGTTTCTTCGGGTTCGCCGGAATCCAATTACTTCTTCGGCTGCGGTACGGAGTGCTCCTGAGATATGATCCCACTGCTCATGCATTCCACTAGGTTGAATTGTGCTCTCGGAGAGCAGGTGTGAGAGGCGATCTGCGAAATAATTGGCGGTCTGTTGCGATTGCAGTTTTTCGACGTCCAGCTTTCCCTGCGTTTTTTGTTGCACCTGTTTTGTCGTACAGAGGCGGGTAAGAATCTTGGCTGCTACTAGGTAGTGATCAGAGCCGATGTTAGGTCCTCGTATTGTGCGAACATCTAAAACTCTGGAAGCATGCCGTCCGACTATCACAACGTGGTCGATCTGGTTGCGTGTTTTTCGATCGGGGGACAGCCATGTAGCCTGATGGATCTTCTTGTGCATAAACCTAGTGCTGGATATGACCATGTTTCGAGCACCGGCGAAGTCGATCAGCCTGAATCCATTTGGCGAAGTCTGATCGTGGAGACTGAACTTCCCGACAGTGGGGCCAAATACACCCTCCTTACCCACCCTGGCGTTAAAGTCGCCAAGCACGACTTTGATATCATGACGGGGGCAGCGCTCGTATGCTTCTTCCAGGCGCTCGTAGAATGCATCCTTTTCCACGTCGTCCTTCTCTTCCGTCGATGCATGAGCGCAGATAAACGATATGGTGAAAAATCGAACTTTTATGCGGATTGCAGCGAGACGCTCGTTCACGGGTGTGAACGACAGTACTCGGTGGCGGAATCTCTCTCCCACCACAAATCCCACGCCGAATCTGCGCTTGTCTTCATGCCCACTCCAGTAGATGTTGCAAGGTGTTTTGATCGTGTGATGGCGGTGATGTCAGCTTTTGCTTTCCTCAGGACCTCAACCAGCCGGGCAGCGGCACCTTCCCCATTAAGGGGCCGGACATTCCAGGTACATGCCCTTATCTCATAATCCTTATTTCGTTTGCGGGTGTTGTCATCTAAAAAAGGGGTTCTCATATCCGAGGCTTTGTTGTTGAATTTCATTGGAACGTTGTTTTATGTGGTGGGTCCCAAACCCAACGCACAACCCGTTTGACGGGAGGTTGAATTCTATTACACGTTTGTATAGCGAGCCGCTTGATCCAAGACAGACGCCCGCTTGCAGCCGCACCACCTGGTGATCAGACGCTGCTGTTTGAACCCCCCAGCAAGCCCTTAAACCGATTATGTCGGAGTGGCCTTACCAGGTTGTCGCCTTCTCACGTTTAGCTCACCACCAAACGAGTGTTCGGTGGTTACCCAGAGGATACTTGGGCGCAAAGCCCGGAAGTAGTGAGCTGCTTGAACCGCATGCAAAAGAATCGCTCTGGCCATTCCCAGGTGATCAATTTATTAATTTAAAGATGGTGTTGAAATCTTTTAACTAACGACTGTAGATATAATCACGCTAAGCTAGAATGGACTACTCAGCATGCTTCTCGCCTTTCTTGGCGACTTTGTAATGTAAGCCGCTGTTTAAGTTTCAGACTGTTGCAATAGAGAGCAAGAAAAAAATTGTTCTTGCGAAGATTCTATTTAGTCAGAATGAATCTGAAACCGATGGTTCCACAGTAATGAAGTGTATTCCAATGATTATTGAATTCCTTATACCAAAGTTAAATAAAACTCAACACTTTTATTTACCTACATTTAAAAACGAAAGTAAGTCGGACAAACTGTCTCATAAGTAATAACAACCGATTTCAACTTCCGTTTTTGTTTCCATTTAATTGTCCAATTGATATTTACAGGTACTTTCCCGGTTATCCTTGTACAAGGCTCATATTAGAAAAATCTTTAGAAATGGTGTGATATATGCATCCTAGCTTCCTGAGTTGCAGGCTTATATTCGAATTTTACACTTTTACCGAAAACATATTAAATCTTCCATTTTTCGATTTATTGTCCGAAGCATTAACATTTTTTTTTATCAACTTATTGGGAATAGAACTTGGGACACTCAGTAAGGTAGGAAACTCTCGATTACACCAAGACTATTAAGGTTATAGATCAGTCATTTAAAGAAATTAATTCTTTAAACGGATATATATATATTGGATACTGACTAGGTATATTTTTTGGTGCTTTATTGTGTATTAGGCTGGTTTAAAGTTTTTCATCGATAAGAGAAATGAAACAAAAATATAATAAGTCTTGCAGTAGTATTTTAAATGAAATACATTTTTTTGATTTGACCTTTATTTACATTAGAAAGTACGTTTATTTTAACGAACGAACTAAAACATACGCTGTTTTGCAAGCACATTGGTGACGTTATTTGGCATTATAGAGTACAAAACTAAATTTTTGGTAATATCGAATGGAGCCTGGTCCCCTGAAGCCCTGGTGAGCAAATCTCGATTTTGACTTACGTGGTTTTACATTTGTGCGTTACGCGATTTCGCAATGTCACCGACGATATGCATATGGATAAGAAGAGCGGTAAATTCAATTCAATTACATTTTGTTATTCATACATGTTAGTACATACATAAGATTCTATGAGAGAACTGAGCAGAAAGCGTTATACCCAACAGAAATGTCGTCGCAAATTTCTGTCCATATTTAATCACAGCTCTCCGCTCAACTTGACGAACTAAAGGCGTATATGTCATGGCAGCTCAAATCGCAAGATACAAAAAGTGCACAATTTCAAGATAAAATGGGGGCTGAGGTGGATGCTTTGCGAGGTCAATTCAGGAATTGCAACTTAATCGTCCAACAGTTTTACCGAGCATTCCCTAGGTAAAACCCTCATCCTTTGATGGTTCCGTCCCCTTTCAGATATTTAAGCTACAATTTGAGAAGACGGCAGCGGTGAACAATGGGGATCTGAGGACAAAGTTGCTGCACTATTCGTGGCATTAAAGGGACCTGCAGCCGAAATCTTACAGACTATTCCGGATGGCGAATGAAAAAATTATGAAGCATTGATGGATGCAGTTGAGAGACGCTATGGCAGTGAACATCCTAACCAGATTTACCAAATAGAGCTGCAGAATCGCTTCCAGAGGGCTAGTGAAACTTTGCAGGAATTTGCATGGGACATAGAGAGGTTGGCCCATTCAGCAAATGCGGACATAAAAGATCTATACACATCAATACCTCTAGCAGAGACATTGAACATAGTAAACTCTATAATACTACGTAATACAAAAGATAAAGTAAAAAGTACGCAAATCACGAACACGGTAAGAACCACTCTACGTCAAAACTATTTTCAATTCAACAATAAAATATACGGAAAAGCAAACGGACTTGCGATGGGAAACCCAACATCGGCTATTCTTATGGAAGCGTTTATGTAAAACCTGGAAAAAGAGAATATACAGGAATTGGATTCCAAATTAGGCGTGTACGTGGATTGATATCATATGCATTTTAACTACCAACAACGAAGAGCAAGTACTGCAGTACCTCAACAAGCAGCACGGGAACATAAAATTCACAATGGAAACCGAAAAAGACGGAGGAATTAATTATCTGGACCTCACAATAAGTATTGATAAAGCTAGCAATAAATTCAACTACGACATATATAGGAAACCAACGGCCACCGACACAATAATACATAATACCTCGAACCACCTACAACAACATAAAAATGCAGCGCTAAGGCACTTAGTACAAAGATTGGAAAGAACACCTCTTACACAAGAAGCATATAGAAGAGAGCTTGGAATAATACATAACGTTGCTACAAACAATGGATATAAAAAATCACTAGTAGATAAACCCAGGAGAAATCTTAGAGAACAAAAAAGAAACAATGGAGAAGACAATACACAAACTTGGACGACAATGCCAAATACTGGAAGGGCAACACATAAATCAGTAAAATTTCCCTAGAAAATACAACATCAACACAGCGATCAAAACATCGAACAATTTATGACGGAACCTAAGAACCAAAACTAACTCAGAAGATCCGTTTAGCAGCCATGGTGTATACAAGCTCACTTGTGAATGGCAGCACAGTTACATAGGACAAACAGGACGACAAGTAAGAACGAGGTTCAGAGAACTCATTAGAGATTACAACAAAAAGACACGGAATCTAACCATCATACCAGAGCCCAACTTTGCGAATCACACGGTGGAGAATAAATGCCCCCCCGGAAACATCAATAAAACAGTTAAGGTCCTACATGTACAAGTAAAAGGCAGACGTCTGAACGTACTCGAAAACATGGAAATCTACAAACAAAAAACATTCGACGGTAGAATAATAAACGAACAGACAAACACTGTTTCCGACACAATATTTGAACCTTTAAAATTGGTTTACAAAAAACAAAGCAACCACTCAGGTACAACAAACACACACGCACCGACAAATAAGCACAAAACAGCAAAAGATCAAAAACAACAAACAAGCAAAAAAGGTCAAACAACAAAAATCACCAACTTTTACCTGCCTCAGTCAACCACACAAAAAACCGATCGATGCAAACCACCCCCGTTTCTGAATGTACACACACAACACATGCACTCACGTACACAAACAGACACCCATGCTGACGTTACCTGCTACCTACTATAAATACAAGACAAACGACAACAACAGATCAGAACGAAACTCGACACTGATGATGACACAACGCCGAAACCGGTTTGTCTCAAAACCAAATTTGACAAGGGATGACGAAAAATCGTTCCAATATACATCACTCGAAGTGACTACGGCTGCTCGATTCAACATAGTCAGTGGCCGCAGAAAGGTTGCTAAATTTCTTACCATAAAATGTTCGAACATCCATTATCAATCTATATGGAATACACACAAGAAATGTATACCAATATTCCCACTGTACCCATGCGAGTACACTAGAACTCAAACCTACCGAAACGAATTTATTCACACCTTTTTCCGTATTTTTGTTAGAAAATCAAGACAATATATGTATTTCAAGTATTTTAAAACTGATGTATAGGCGGCTGCCGTGGTGTGAAGGTAGTGTTGCCGGCCTACCACACCGAAGGTCCATGGTTCGAGCCCTGGTACAGGTAACATCAAAAGTGATTTGAAAAAAAGTTTTTCAAAAACGGGGTCGCCCCTCGGCAGTGGTTTGGCAAACTCTCCGAGTGTATTTCTGCCATGACAGGCTTCTCAGCAAAAATTCGTCTCCTTTGTAGATGCCGTTCGGAGTCGGCAAAAAACTGTAGGTCCCACCAATTTGTAGGGAAAATTCAAATCGGCACACCACAAATTGGAAGAGAAGCTTGGCGCAAAAATCTCTTAGGAGGTTTATGATGATATACCTGTTGTATATCGCGCCATAGAGAAAGAGAGATATTGGAACGATTTTTCGTCATCCCTTGTCTTCTATATGCTTCTTGTGTAAGAGGTGTTCTTTCCAATCTTTGTACTAAGTGCCTTAGCGCTGCATTTTTATGTTGGTGGGGGTGGTTCGAGGTATTATGTATTATTGTGTCGGTGGCCGCTGGTTTCCTATATATGTCGTAGTTGAATTAATTGCTAGCTTTATCAATACTTATTGTGAGGTCCAGATAATTGTTTCCTCCGTCTTTTTCGGTTTCCATTGTGAATTTTATGTTCCCGTGCTGCTTGTTGAGGTACTCCAGTACTTTCTCTTCGTTGTTGGTAGTTAAAACTCATATGATATCATCCACGTATCTTGCGTAAAATAACACTCCTAATTTGTATATACTCTTTTTCCAGGTTTGACAACGGATGACGAAAATCGTTCCAATATACATCAATCATTCACCCTGTCGGAAAAACAACAAAACAAAATAAATCATTTCGAGTTCGCTATAATACCGCCAAATACTCATTGTGATACGGATGAGGAAGATATTGACGAGGATAACATATTGCGTGAAGACGTACCTAGGGACGTTCCGGGCGAAATTGAACTATTTTTTAGCAGTGACAGTGACTGTGATGACGATATTCCACTTGCAAGTTTACAAAAAAGCAAAAGTTGTCAAAAGATGCAATTCCAAAATGGAGAAAGAGAATAACTAGTGCAGAAATTCCGGAAACTCATTTTCACGAACAACTGAAATCGGAAGCGAGTTCTTTATTGGTATCTAAGTCCCCAGCTGAAATTTTTGAAACGATTTTTGATGACGAAGTGGTAAATTTAATTATCGATCAAACGAAAGTATACGCATTGCAGCAAAACAAGCATAATTTTAGTTTCAATGAAAAGGATCTCAAACTTTTCATAGGAATTTTACTTTATAGTGGCTACCACTCAATGCCGAGGGAACGCATGTATTGGCAAATGGACGAAGACACCAGGACACCTTTTATAGCCAACAATATGTGGCGCAATCGCTTTCAAGAAATAAAGCAGTTCTTGCATCTTGCTGACAACTCTAATTTGGATTTGAGCGATAAAATGACAAAGATTAGACCACTCTCAAACATTTTATGTAAAATATTTTGTCAATTTTGCTATATGCACCAAAAGTTGTCCATTGACGAATCTATGGTAAGGTATATTGGTAGTCATTCCGCAAAACAATTCATAAGAGGAAAGCCAGTTCGTTTTGGGTACAAAAATTGGATGATCACAAGTAGCTGTGGTTATTTATATCAGTTCGACACATATTGTGGGGCAAAAACCGTTGAACAAGTAAAAGAAAGTTTGCCATTAGGTTCAAAAGTCGTCCTTGATCTTTTAAAAAACATTCCACATCCGACAGATCATATCGTATTTTTCGATAACTTCTTTACGTCGTATGATCTTCTGCGACTTTTGAAAGAAAAAGGATTCAAAGCCACTGGGACTGTTCGTGAACGACGGACAAAAAAATGTCCTCTAAAAACAAACAAGAACTCCAAAAAAAAAAAAAAACGTGGAGAGTTTGATTTTATTGAAGTTGATTGTAAAGATTTACTCGAATAGTTATTTTATATAATTTCGTAGGTATGCTGACTCAGGAATACTATTTGTGAAGTGGAATAACAATAGCGTTGTAACAGTAGGAACAAACTTCGACAGGATTGAACCTTTGCATACTGTCAAACGATGGTCAAGGCGAGAAAGACGCAAAGTGAAGGTCGATCAGCCAAAGTGGATCGCAGAATACAACTCAAGAATGGGAGGAGTTGATATACACGACCAAGTTTTAAATACTTACCGCATAAAGTTTCGTGGAAAGACATGGTGGTGACCTCTTTTCACCGCATTGATAAGTTCGTTCGTTGTAAACGCATGGAAACTTTACAAAATTGCAATTAACAGTCAATGCGATTTGTTACAATTTCAACGCGAAATTGTGCGATTTTATTTACGTAATTATAACACCCGGTCGATGTTTTCAAAGCGATCCACGATAGCATCATTTTCCTAAAAGAATAACCAACACGCTGAGGTGCAGAGAATGTCACCAAAGAATAAGATGGATTTGCGAGTTATGCAGTGTAGCCGTTTGCGTGGAGAGAGAATGTTTCAAAAACTTTCCTACTGTTAACCGAACGGATAATGAAGGAAGTAATGAATGAAATTAAAATGACATACTTGCACATAAGCGAATGTATACATACGAGTACTTTACCTACATTATCCCATTGTACTCGTTCGGGTACAGCTACAAATACACATTTCTTGAATTTTTGGTTTTGTTTTTTCTTTTAAAGGAGCTTAATTTTGCTATTTAAATAAAGGTTCTAAAGCCATATAAAAAAAACCTGTTCTGTGTATGGTTGGGATCTAATGCGTTTCCACGTTATGTTGGTGTTCAGATGTTAAATGTGGCATATACACATGGCAAAAACTTATCGTGTAAAATGCCTTTTAGTATGCGTGTATAAAATCTTGTGCGTGTGTATACAAGTGCTTTGCCGATTGTTGTTATTCGGCAATCGTGCCTAAACTCGATGAATGCTATCAATCGGCAAAAGACGAAGACAACTGCGTTTATCATAAATATACGCAGTGTTTACAAAAACAAAATACAGCGGCGGACAGAAGTCTACATACACCCCCTATGTTTCTAGATCAAGGAACCAAAAGCATTAAAATAAAAAGCAAAGATGCAGTTTTATTGAAAACTTTTTCTTAACTACAATAAACAAAAGAAAAATCTTTTTTAATAAGAAACAAACAAATATTGGCGACTTTCACAAAATCAGTGCTGACAAAAGTGTACATAAAGTACAGAAACAAAGCCTTTCTTAGAGAGAAAACTTATTTTAATCCTATATTTTATTATTATTTAGTATTTAGTAGGTCCTCTCATTATAAAAATAACTGTTTGAAGTCGTCGTAGTATTGAAGCTACTAAATTTGTCAACTCCGAAGATCTTATACTATTCCAAGCTTCTGTTATTCGATCTTTGAGTACAGCTGCGCTAGAAATGTGGTGTTTTCTAATTTTTCTGTCCAAAATCTCCCACCATGCTGTATTATATTTAAATCTGGACCTTGTGGTGGTATGTACCATTGCCTTGGCGCCTAATATAGTAACCAGTCCTTGACAACTTGGGCCTGTGCTTTGGATCGTTATCTTGTTGGAAGATCCAACCTGCACCAAGTTCCAAAACATCTACCGAAGGCTTCAAATTTTCTGCCAACAATAATTTATATTTATAACGATCCATAACAACGGAAAAACAACAAAACAAAATAAAATAGATCCATAATACCTTCGATAAATGCTAATATTCCAAATCCAGATGTCGCAACTGCTCTCCTAACCATTACACTGCCGGCACCATGTTTGACGGTTGATACCAAATTTTTCTGTTTCATTTCCGTATTTCCTTTTCTCCAAACTTTTGCCCTCCCATCACTTCCAAATATATTGAATTTTGACTCATCTGTGAACGAAACCAGCCGATTACCTTTTCCTTATGTTTATTAGCAAATTCTAAGCGAAGGTTGCGGCTTTTTTTCACTAATAAGAGGTTTTTGAGTGATGTTCTACTACGAAAAACGTTATAGTTCAGATGTCTTCTTATTGTTCGTACATGGACACACTTTTGTGTCATGATTTCTAAGTGTTCGACTAATTTCCGAGCAGTGACTTTTGGATTTGTGTTCACTTTTTGAGTATAACGTTTACATTTCTGCGGGATAGTTTCTTCGGTCGGCCAAAACGCGGTTTATTTTCGGTACAACCATTTTTTTGTGGTTTTTTAATTATGGTTTGTACTGTTGCGCGGCTCAACTTTAATAGTTTTGCTATTTCACCATATGATTTCTTTTCTGATTTGCTTTTTATAACTAAATTTCTGACATCAACTGAAATTTCTTTTCGCGGAGCCACTGTTGGTAGTATAACGTGCAAATTAAAACTGATTGATATAACTGAATAGTTGCAAAAATAACAAATCGATCGAAGAAAACAAATAACGGTGCTTTACCGTTATCACAACGCAGCGTAGAAGCGTGCGCGGCAGCAACCTCATGCATATGTACACTTTTGTCATCATTTTGTGAAATTCGCCAATATTTTTTTAATTTCTTATTAAAAAAGAGTTTTCTTTTGCTTATTGTAGTTAAGAAAGGGTTGAAATAAAACTGCATCCTTACTTTCTCTCTTAATGCATTTGGTTCCTTGATCTAGCAAAAATAGGGTGTGTATGTAGACTTTTGCCCGCCACTGTAAGTGATTATTCATGTTAAACTTATTTTAGCTCAGAATACTCAAGATGGTAGTTAATTTTTTTTGTTTGTGTAATCTTTGTGATTATACTTATGGAAGGAAATGCAAAAAAAAGGAACTGATATAAAATAAAATGAAATAAGCTAAATAATAATAAAATAAAACAAGATAAAATAAAACAAAACAAAGTAAAATAAAATAACATAAAATTTTATTAATTAAAAGGAACTATGATAACGGGAAAGAAATTAAATGAAGGGAAAGGGAAGAAAAGGAAAGTAAAGAAAACTAAAGGAAAGGAAAGGAATGGAAAGGAAAGGAAAAGTAAGGAGAGGAAAAGAAAGAAAACAATAAAACATAACATAATAAAATAAATAGAAAATAAGAACTCTTGAACGAATAGAAGAGAAGGGAAAGAAGGCCAAGAAAGAAGTAGCAAATAACTAAAATAAAATAAAGTTTTGTGCTTGAAATTTAACTAAATTTATGTACAGGAACACATGTTTACACATCAAACTCCACTTGTACAGTACTTGCTACTGATGCCTTTTTTTCTTGATTTTCAAAATTTTTACCTAGAATTCTTTAATTATTTTCTGTCAACAGCGATTGCTTAGCTCTTTATGCTATAAAAATGATTTCTTGATGAAAAAAAAAGTACTAATTGTTTTATTACAATCATAAGAATATACATAATATTTTGTGAATTTCCGTTTACTAAATTGTTGTCAAATAGGATTTTCTAACTTTTGACCATATTGGCAAATGCTTCGAAATAGTGAGCAGCAACTTTCTACAATCGAAAGGGGGATAATTCAAATTCCAAGGGAAAAGAATGGAACTCGAACAACAAATGCGTTCTACTCTAAAATTTCTTAGAGAGTACGAATCACTCGATAGCGAACAAATTTTGTTTTGAATAGAACTGCCGAGTGAGGGCCCTGATATTGCACACTCTGTCTGCTAAGTAGATTTATGGAACGGACTACTAGCAAGCACTGGAATGGAATTAAACTAATTTTTAAATAACTAAAAGGCACACAAGAGCTGGGTATAATCTTTCGAATTGATAAACATGATACTATTTTAGGTCTGCTCTGTGATTCTGACTGATGTTGATACGTGTCGTAGCACTTCGGGTTGGAAAGCCTTTCTTAACGGTGGGCCAATTGCATGAAGTTCTAAAAAAACAAAATGTGACTGCTACCAAAGAGCATGTATGAATAAGAGGCACCAACACGCATGTTCGAGCAGAGCTACTCGCTACACCTGCTCGCCGATATCTACATATTAGGGTTTCAAGCATTCCCTTTTGCACATTTTCTTAATTTATTTAGAGTGACTTTGCCAGATCGAAAGAGTAGCAAATTTTTATTTTGAGTACATTCCGCACATTGCGTTTTCATGAAATTGAGGATATTTGCCTATTATGATTATGCAAATTGATCAATTTAATGGAAATAAAATATTAAATATGACAAATTTCAAAATATTGGAATATTTTCATTTTATTAATTGAAAATGTTTTCCAATAGATATTTGAAGATATTTTTATTTTTATTTCCATGAAATATGCATGCAAGCTTCCATTTGATATGGTGGTTTGGCTTACCAGACCCAGGTTCAAGTCCCATCACAAGGAACAAACTTTTTTCCCCCTTTTTTTTATTTATATTTGATATTTTTTTTCAACTAGAAAACGTATTTTAGATTGAAAATAAAACAAAATAAAATTTTAAACTGAATTCAATTTGAATTAAATTTTCAAAAAAAAAATCACAAGTCCATAGTTTTCAAAAAAGCCATACCTATTTTTAATGGCAATTGTTGATTTTTATTTAAATTAGGTAATCTATTTTTTCACACCGATATTTTCGAAAAAATCATACCTTATACTTTTATTTATTAACCAAGTTTCAATTACATTAAAAAAAAAATTCACAATTCTATAGTTTTCATATCCACTTCTAATAGCAATTGCTGACTTTTATTTAAATTAAGTAATCTATTTTCCATACCTATTTTTTTGAAAAAATTCATACCTAATTCTATATATTTTATCCGAATTTTATTTAAAAATACCTAGCCATAACCTATTATTTTTTATAATAACACTAATATAATAATTTTATCCAAAAAAATATGCATTCATGACGAGATTTGATAAGAAAATGTTTATTATCACATAATCTTGTACGTACAAACGTCAATACGTATTACGCGATCTAATATATGTATGTACAACTTTGTGTATGTCCAAGGCTGCTGGCATCGTTGAATAGGTGAAGGATATATGTGCAAACATTTAAATTTCGCGAAAACTCAGTTGAATGTTCTGAATTTTCATAGACATAGTGAAAATGCAAAAATTCCACATAACACCTTCATCCATGCAATATGAACATTCAGACATAAATACATATGCACGTGCGACAGTGAAGAACAATGTTGCCGTTGCAGCTTCTAGTAAAATGCAAGAAAAGGGGGACTAAGTAAATTACTAGTAAAAACGCGAAATCCTTACCATTTTCATGTATTATGGTGTGTAACTGGGCAAGACTATAGCTATTCGGTTGACTACGCTTTTATTTTGCATTTCAGAAATGTGAACAGCATAGAAGTCTCGAAAATATAAAAATTTGCAAAAGGCAGTCACAAAGGAAGCTGGTGCCGGAAATGATAAAATTGATAATTAGTACAACATTGTCAAGCAAATTAGTCGCTCTGCTACTGCGATGTACTTTTTTAAGGGTTCTCATCACAAAGCTCGAAAATTTAACAAACGACATATACTGCGTACTTTGGCACATTTAAAATAAAAATGCCAATTTTGTATGAAATATATGAAAAATATATAGAAAATTTTGAATAATAACTTTTTTATGTTTTAGTATAGATTTATACCAATTGCTGGTCAATATCTGTATTTTTTTGTTTACATTTTTGTAAAGATTCCCTACTAGACGGACCTAACCACACTCACTAATACATGCAAGCGAAAATTGTAAATTACTAACACACACAAAGCCTTCTGTCAAGTTTTTTTTTTCTTTGTGTATCTTCTTCTTTGGTATTGTGAGTGAAATGTTAGTGCGTCGTAAAAAAATGTATAAAATATTTAATAAGGAGTTTTGCAAAGAAATTGCAAGTAATACGCCTAGATAAGGCAAGTATATAGTGCTTATTATTGTTATTAAACAAAAATTTTCATATTTTCAGGTGGACGAGCAAAGGAATTTTCAACTTGCGGCAAATGGAGTGAAATTATATTTTGTAAATGTTTAGTGGTATAAATATGTATTTATAGATCTAATTGACTGTTGTGAACGTGAAAATTGTGTAATTTTAAATTATATTAAACATTAAAAACCACATCTAATAATAAATCCAATTGTATTTTCATTGTTAGCTATATATGAAGTTTCCGTCATTCATAACCATTAGGCCTGGCGCATGTTTGCCGTACTCATAACCATTAGCGATTGCGTGCGTTTGCATTATACCTGACTGTTAGCGCTAACCCAACTTTTCATTACGGATAATGAGAGAGAAGAGTGCAGACAGATGTGGTTTTACATGCGCAAGAAAGGGATGCCGTATACTGTACGTGTGCACACGGACAGCAAACACATGGTTAGATTTGGCACACTGCTCTTCAGAAACTAATTGAGAAAAATAAGCAAAAATAACGCAAACGCAAGTCAGGCCGAGGGGTTATCTGACCAACCATTTAACTGGTACCTGTCTAGTAGGGTTTCCAATATATTGGTATATATAATAATATCAACATATTGCATATATATATGTATCTGGTGTTTTACTTTCAATTTCTTCATGTTACATGTCCCGGTGCTTGCACCTGGGACTTTGGGTTTGGTGGGTTAGAATTTTATCCAATATACAATGCTGATTGTCTAGCAAAGTACCTATGAAGTTCCTAAATTAAAAAATTGAAGCAAATATGCCGATTTGAATTTAAGTTTACTGTTACTGAATACCCCCAATATAAATTGAAGTTGGAAATTAAGATTTTTGTCAGATTTTAGTTTGTCAATTTGTGAAAGATCAGTGTTGCCACATTTCATCTCAACTTCATCAGGAAATAATATTTGATTTCTGAATGAAATTGTAATTGTTGTATTTATGACGACAGATTTTTAGGACAGATTTCGCTGCTGCGACTGTGCGTAGGAATGGTTTTTGTTTTTGTGTCATGGTAGCTGGTGGACAGCACATGCATTAGAAGGGTAATGTGAGGACATGTGTAGGTATTTATGTGTGATTGTGCGCATACGTTTGTTTGTTTTTTTTTGGACATATGTATGTTAGAGTGGCCCTTATTTGTATGGGAAAAAAATAGTCAAATTTTTAAGGTCTTACCCCCTGAAATGGTTATATATAAGGAGCAAATAATCCTCACAAAATTTTGACTTAATTGACCAACGTTAACCCGTGCCACAAACGTGTTGAAATAATGAACCAAGCCATTTACCACTCTTGGGTGCTGATATGAAGGTGATTCAACAGACATATATGTTTACATATTACAGAAATGAGATCCTCTCAACTTTTCATTTATTTAACAAAAAATAATTCATGTACATATAGGTAAACAAATTTATAAAATAATTAACTTAAATCCTGCTGAAGCTTCATTGAAAGCATTTGTTTTTGATAATTTGGATACTTTTTTCTGTAATCCGACACAACTTGTATGATAAACTGTTTATGATCTTCATCAGGGCTCAACTTGGTAAGAATTTGCTTTTGTCAATATTTGGCCAGGCATCTTGAAAACTTTTAAACAATGGAACATTGGGGCCAGACGATCCGGGAAGTTTACACTCAAAAGGTGCTCTTAACAATATTTCACTTATATGATGTCTACAAGGCAGGTAAAGAAGCTGTCTTTCTAGAAGGCCTTCTAGGAGAACGCACGCTCCATTCAGTGCAGCAGTGTTGACCGCAGTTGTGTCGAAACAACAAGCTTTTACAGAACTATCCAAACCCCAGTCAGACAAGGCGTGAAATACAGCTTCTGCTTGCATTTTCTCAGTACCATTTTCAAGAGACGGCACATGTAGAATTTGTTCTATATCCCCATTAGTTATAATAATCGGAAGGCTATCAACTGTGTCACGAGCCATTAATCCAGGTAAAAGCTTTCCATCCCAGGGAACTACTGCCGCATTCAGATCAATGTTATTGAACATCTTTTTTATTTTTTCAGCTCGTTTCTTTCGAAGTGCCCGCGCAGCTTTGAAGGGATGTTCTATTTAACACCAAAGTATTCAAATCATGGTGGAACATATTCCTCAATTTTGCTATCTAATGGTTTTCTGACACAAATGGTTTGCACTTTCGCTTGTATCATAAAGGTCAACTTCTTCAGCTAAAAAATTGTATTGCGTCATAATCACAATAAGACTTATTTGTCACGGAAAGCCGATACAACTTACCTGACTCCTCCAATATTTCATTCCACCTCTCATTATTTTCAATAACTTCAGCTTGCTCTTGCCTTCCTAGTTCATGGTCAATTCCGTGCATATAACTTGGGCGTCCCTTTTCCCTCTGTTTTTTTAAAAACTCAATGTCCTCTTTATTTTTCATTGAACTTAACGCATTTTTTGAAGCGATGTCAAAAAGATCGTCAAGTTCACTAACAAACTTAGATTCGTTCTCATCACGGACTTTTTTTCTGGAGGTTTGAAAGAGAATTTTTGGATATTCCTCCATTCGTCATACAACAGTTTAAATTTTGGAATACAATTATATTTACTTTGAGTAGGTATTCTTGCTTTTCCCCAAAACAGCAAAGCTTCTCGTATCGCTAACCTCGCACTGTCTTGCAATTTAGATTTTACAACTCTTAAGTTAAAAAATAATACTTTCAGTACTTGTCTTTTTGATGGTAATTTGCTACCAATAATTTGGGAAGAAAATGTACCTATAAACAATATCTCCGAATCTTTGCGCAGATTTCTTCGTGAAGATTTAACAAAAGACATTTTATCTTTCAACGCGCGCACTTTAAGTCTCACAACAACGCGTACTCAACAACGACTGATCATCTGACATCAAAATCTGATGCAACCATAGCAACAGGTATATGTGTGAGTGTGTCGGCGTTTGTTTTGCATGCAGTCACTGCATTGCAGTGTTACCATTTTGGTAGAAATCTGCCAATATTGGTAAAAAAATTTTAATTAAAAAAAGCCGTTTTCTTGAATTAACCCATTAATGCCCAACATCAAATCTGCCGGCAGGAATACCTTTTTACAGAGTTAATTAATTTTTGGTTAAATAATAAATTAGACACAAAAAAATATTTTTTTTTCCAATTTCCAGCAAATGGGTGTTCCCACAAGGGGTTCAGGGGCATTTTAAGTCGTAAACTGATTAATTCGCTTGCGTTCTAAGCAGTATGGGTACAATCGGCGTTAATAGGTTAACTGATATATAGATACGGCTAGATTTTTTTTAAATTTAAAAGTTTTTTTTTACATGAATGGTAGATCTTTTTTCTTTATTGGCACCCCTGTTCGCATGCACAACAGCGAAACGTTTGCGTGACCAGCCAAATCAGCACTTACTGGAAGTGATGCTGCCAATGGCCGAACTTCGGGCCGTTTGTGGCACGGGTTAGAGTTCTTCAATCGGGTGGAAATTTTTAGGGAACTCTTTTTTATCACATACAACCATTTCAGGGGGTAAGACCTAGACATTTCCGATTTCGCAAAATAAGGGCCACTCTAATGTAGGTACACAAATATGTGCGTGGTACCTTTACGCATGCACACTTTTTGGCGGATGATATGGGAATATGAATGTGTGATTTGCCGACGGCAAAATGCATTCCTCCCATATTAATGATTTATTGATATGATATTCACATGCATATCTCCTTTTTTATGCAATTTTATTATCCTTATGTAAAATCCTACTCCCTATATTTATTTTTTATGTTCAATAATTCAAATTTATTTCAAATGCAATTGCTATGAAACTAATTTTTGGTTTTATATTAAATTCTTATGTTTCTGTATTAGGTACCATTAAAGTGTATTTTACGTTTTCTTTACCTATAACCAATTTATTAGAAATGGAAAGGCAGATTAACAGCCTTAACAAAAAATTTTCAACAAAATCAGTCTATATTTAAATTATTATATTAAAATCTTAAATTCCATACCTAATGAAATTTATCACAACTAAAACTATCGAATAGACGGACGGCATGCTTCCAGCGTTTTAAATGTTCGCACAATACGAGGACCTAACATCGACTCTGATCACTACCTAGTAGCAGCCAAGAGTCGTACCCGCCTCTGTACGACAAAACAGGTGCAACAAAAAACGCAGGGAAAGCTGGACGTCGAAAAGCTGCAATCGCAACAGACCGCCAATTATTTCGCAGATCGCCTCTCACACCTGCTCTCCGAGAGCACAATTCAACCTAGCGGAATGCATGAGCAGTGGGATCATTTCTCAGGAGCACTCCGTACCGCAGCCGAAGAAGTAATTGCATTCCGGCGAACGCGAAGAAACAACTGGCATGATGATGAAGAGTGCCGCGCTGGAACGAAAAGAAAGGACGAAGCCTATAAGGCAACGCTGAGATCGAATGCAACGAGGAGTGTGTGTGAACACTACCGCGAGTTGAAGACGGAAGTGAGGCGGCTTTTCCGGGCGAAAAAAAGAGAGGCAGAAAAGCGTGAAATAAAGGAGCTTGAGATGCTGTCCAACGGGAATAATGCCCGAAAATTCTACCAAAACATTCGGCGAATGACAGAAGGTTTTAAACCCGGGGCAAACTCCTGTAAGAATGAGAATGGCGACCTGGTGGCCGATGTTCAGAGAGCACTCAGAATATGGAGGGATCACTTCTCTGCCCTTTTGAATGGAGAAACTGAGCAAGAAACCAGAGAAGATGCCGAACCCGAGCCCACAATCGAAGATGATGGAATTGACGTTCCACAACCCGACTATAATGAGGTGCGAATAGCAATATCCCGATTGAAAAACAATAAAGCAGCTGGCGCTAATGGTTTGCCTGCTGAGCTATTCAAACACGGAGGCGAGGAGCTGGTAAGGCGCATGCATCAGCTTCTATGCAGAATATGGTCGGATGAATGCATGCCTGAAGATTGGAATCTAAGTGTTCTCTGCCCAATCCACAAGAAGGGCGATCCTGTAAACTGCGCCAACTATCGCGGAATCAGCCTTTTGAATATCGCATATAAGGTCCTATCAAGCGTATTGTGCGAAATACTGAATCCTGATGTAAACAGACTGATTGGACCTTACCAGTGTGGCTTCAGACCTGGTAAATCTACCATCGACCAGATTTTAACAATACGCCAAATCTTGGAAAAAACCCGTGAAAAGAGAATCGACATACATCATCTCTTTGTTGATTTTAAAGCCGCTTTCGATAGCTCGAAAAGGAGCTGCCTATATGCCGCTATGTCTGAATTTGGTTTCCCCGCAAAACTTATACGGCTATGCAAAATGACCTTGAGCAACACCGCCAGCTCGGTCAGAATTTGGAAGTACCTCTCCGAGCCGTTCGAAACTAAACGAGGTTTCAGACAGGGTGACCCCCTATCGTGCGATTTCTTTAGTTTATTGCTGGAGAAAATAATACAAGCTGCGGAACTTAACCGCGCTGGAACAATATTTTATAAAAGCGTGCAACTGTTGGCATATGCTGACGATATTGATATCATTGGCCTTAACAGCCGCGCCGTAACTTCTGCTTACTCCAAATTAGAAAAAGAAGCGGAGAAAATGGGATTGGTGGTGAACGAGGGCAAAACGAAGTACCTTCTGTCATCATGCAAAGAGTCAGCGCATTCGCGCCTTGGCAACCAAGCCACTGTTGGCAGCAATAATTTCGAAATAGTAAAGGACTTCGTTTACCCGGGAACCAGCATTAATACCAACAATAATGTTAGCCTAGAAATCCGAAGAAGAATTACTCTTGCAAACAAATGCTACTTCGGACTGAGTAGGCAATTGAAAAGTAAAGTCCTCTCTCGACGAACGAAAATAACACTCTACAAGTCACTCATCGCACCCGTCCTGCTATATGGTGCAGAAGCGTGGACACTAACAACATCTGATGAGGCGGCTCTGGGAGTATTCGAGAGAAAGGTTCTTCGAAAGATTTGTGGACCTCTACGCGTTGGCGACGGCGAGTACCGAAGAAGATTTAATGATGAGCTGTATGAACTTTACGCAGACGCCGACATAGTTCAGCGAATTAAAACACAGCGGCTTCGCTGGCTAGGCCACGTAGTGCGAATGAGCGAAGATGCTCCAGCCCAGAAGGTATTCTTATCGGCACCCGCCGGTGGAAGCAGAGGAAGAGGGAGACCACCACTCCGATGGAAGGACCAAGTGGAGACTGATTTGCGATCCCGCGGTGTTTCCAATTGGCGCCAGTTGGCGCAACGAAGAAACGACTGGCGAGCTATGTTGGACGGTCAAAATCGCCCAGGCGGTTAGATTACCATTTAAAGAAGAAGAAAACTATCGAATAATCACAGCTTTAATGTGTGAAAGGTAAAAACTGCATACCTACCTATACAAATAATATACCTACGACTATAATTTAAAAATATGCTACTTAAAAAAATTACCTATTGGAAATTAACAAACCAACATTTTTTTTTTATCAAGGGCGGAAGTCATAAATATACATAGATTTAGGATCGAAAATCTCAAATCAGCATTTTGTATAAATTAATAAAATTTTTCATCAGAAATATATTCCTGTAAAATACTTGCATTTTTTGGCAAACGAACGTCAAAATCCACGGCCATCACATTAAAACGAGTCGTTTATTCAACTCATCCCGTTTGTTTACCTTTTGGGTTTACTCCCACTTATAAAGTATAAACTTTAACTCAAGTAATTTGGAAATATTAAGGACAAAGCACAAAGAGGAATCGCTGAAACCCTAATAGAAAACATCAAAAGAGCGAACTGACGCCTCTTATTCATACATGCTCTTTGCCATTGGTATACAAAAGCGGATATCATGATTTGAGCGAGAAATGCACGAGTGATACAATACTGTATTTGTATCACAAGCACACTCACACAACCCTGCAGTCAAACCAAGTAGTTGTATACTAGTTTAAAACTAGTTGGCACAGACAGTCCAACCACTCGAAGTTCTATTTTATTTTCATATTAGCAACTAAATATCAATTGCCAGCTTCTGCATAAGTATTATACCAGTTGACAGACTGGTAAGCCACTGCATCAGCATTATACCAGTTGACATACTACTCAGTATATACACAAGTATCACACCAGTTGACATACTAGTCAGCCTATGCATAGGAATCATACCAGTGAACATACTAAGCAGTATATGCCTCAGGTTCATACCAGGCGTCATGCTAGTCAGCTTATTTATCAGTATGACACCAGTAACTGTACCACTTCATAGTAGGTTAGTTCAATTGAAATATACACGAAAACTGCAAAACAAATTACAAATAACTTCATTTATAATTAATTCATCAGATATGAAATATGTGTCTATCAAAATAAATAGCATTTCACTATGTTGAAGAATTGAAACAAGTTCTTAGTAACTAAATATTTTAAAAATTGCTATTTTTAACCACCTTGTTATTGTATTGTTATTGCTCGCCATTTTCGTTGTTGCAGCTTCATAACGATTCCATTGTGTGTATGTAGACTTTTGTCCGCCACTGTAAGTGATTATTCATGTTAAACTTATTTTAGCTCAGAATACTCAAGATGGTAGTTAATTTTTTTTGTTTGTGTAATCTTTGTGGTTATACTTATGGAAGGAAATGCAAAAAAAAGGAACTGATATAAAATAAAATAAGCTAAATAATAATAAAATAAAACAAGATAAAATAAAACAAAACAAAGTAAAATAAAATAACATAAAATTTTATTAATTAAAAGGAACTATGATAACGGGAAAGAAATTAAATGAAGGGAAAGGGAAGAAAAGGAAAGTAAAGAAAACTAAAGGAAAGGAAAGGAATGGAAAGGAAAGGAAAAGTAAGGAGAGGAAAAGAAAGAAAACAATAAAACATAACATAATAAAATAAATAGAAAATAAGAACTCTTGAACGAATAGAAGAGAAGGGAAAGAAGGCCAAGAAAGAAGTAGCAAATAACTAAAATAAAATAAAGTTTTGTGCTTGAAATTTAACTAAATTTATGTACAGGAACACATGTTTACACATCAAACTCCACTTGTACAGTACTTGCTACTGATGCCTTTTTTTCTTGATTTTCAAAATTTTTACCTAGAATTCTTTAATTATTTTCTGTCAACAGCGATTGCTTAGCTCTTTATGCTATAAAAATGATTTCTTGATGAAAAAAAAGTACTAATTGTTTTATTACAATCATAAGAATATACATAATATTTTGTGAATTTCCGTTTACTAAATTGTTGTCAAATAGGATTTTCTAACTTTTGACCATATTGGCAAATGCTTTGAAATAGTGAGTAGCAACTTTCTACAATCGAAAGTGGGATAATTCAAATTCCAAGGGAAAAGAATGGAACTCGAACAACAAATGCGTTCTACTCTAAAATTTCTTAGAGAGTACGAATCACTCGAAAGCGAACAAATTTTGTTTTGAATAGAACTGCCGAGTGAGGGCCCTGATATTGCACACTCTGTCTGCTAAGTAGATTTATGGAACGGACTACTAGCAAGCACTGGAATGGAATTAAACTAATTTTTAAATAACTAAAAGGCACACAAGAGCTGGGTATAATCTTTCGAATTGATAAACATGATACTATTTTAGGTCTGCTCTGTGATTCTGACTGATGTTGATACGTGTCGTAGCACTTCGGGTTGGAAAGCCTTTCTTAACGGTGGGCCAATTGCATGAAGTTCTAAAAAAACAAAATGTGACTGCTACCAAAGAGCATGTATGAATAAGAGGCACCAACACGCATGTTCGAGCAGAGCTACTCGCTACACCTGCTCGCCGATATCTACATATTAGGGTTTCAAGCATTCCCTTTTGCACATTTTCTTAATTTATTTAGAGTGACTTTGCCAGATCGAAAGAGTAGCAAATTTTTATTTTGAGTACATTCCGGACATTGCGTTTTCATGAAATTGAGGATATTTGCCTATTATGATTATGCAAATTGATCAATTTCATGGAAATAAAATATTAAATATGACAAATTTCAAAATATTGGAATATTTTCATTTTATTAATTGAAAATGTTTTCCAATAGATATTTGAAGATATTTTTATTTTTATTTCCATGAAATATGCATGCAAGCTTCCATTTGATATGGTGGTTTGGCTTACCAGACCCAGGTTCAAGTCCCATCACAAGGAACAAACTTTTTTCCCCCCTTTTTTTTTTAATATTTGATATTTTTTTTCAACTAGAAAACGCATTTTAGATTGAAAATAAAACAAAATAAAATTTTCAACTGAATTCAATTTGAATTAAATTTTCAAAAAAAAATCACAACTCCATAGTTTTCAAAAAAGCCATACCTATTTTTAATGGCAATTGTTGATTTTTATTTAAATTAGGTAATCTATTTTTTCATTCATGACCAGATTTGATAAGAAAATGTTTATTATCACATAATCTTGTACGTACAAACGTCAATACGTATTACGCGATCTAATATATGTATGTACAACTTTGTGTATGTCCAAGGCTGCTGGCATCGTTGAATAGATGAAGGATATATGTGCAAACATTTAAATTTCGCGAAAACTCAGTTGAATGTTCTGAATTTTCATAGACATAGTGAAAATGCAAAAATTCCACATAACACCTTCATCCATGCAATATGAACATTCGGACATTAATACATATGCACGTGCGACAGTGAAGAACAATGTTGCCGTTGCAGCTTCTAGTAAAATGCAAGAAAAGGGGGACTAAGTAAATTACTAGGAAAAACGCGAAATCCTTGCCATTTCATGTATTATGGTGTGTAACTGGGCAAGACTATAGCTATTCGGTTGACTACGCTTTTATTTTGCATTTCAGAAATGTGAACAGCATAGAAGTCTCGAAAATATAAAAATTTGCAAAAGGCAGTCACAAAGGAAGCTGGTGCCGGAAATGATAAAATTGATAATTAGTACAACATTGTCAAGCAAATTAGTCGCTCTGCTACTACGATGTACTTTTTTAAGGGTTCTCATCACAAAGCTCGAAAATTTAACAAACGACATATACTGCGTACTTTGGCACATTTAAAATAAAAATGCCAATTTTGTATGAAATATATGAAAAATATATAGAAAATTTTGAATAATAACTTTTTTATGTTTTAGTATAGATTTATACCAATTGCTGGTCAATATCTGTATTTTTTTGTTTACATTTTTGTAAAGATTCCCTACTAGACGGACCTAACCACACTCACTAATACATGCAAGCGAAAATTGTAAATTACTAACACACACAAAGCCTTCTGTCAAGTTTTTTTTTTCTTTGTGTATCTTCTTCTTTGGTATTGTGAGTGAAATGTTAGTGCGTCGTAAAAAAATGTATAAAATATTTAATAAGGAGTTTTGCAAAGAAATTGCAAGTAATACGCCTAGATAAGGCAAGTATATAGTGCTTATTATTGTTATTAAACAAAAATTTTCATATTTTCAGGTGGACGAGCAAAGGAATTTTCAACTTGCGGCAAATGGAGTGAAATTATATTTTGTAAATGTTTAGTGGTATAAATATGTATTTATAGATCTAATTGACTGTTGTGAACGTGAAAATTGTGTAATTTTAAATTATATTAAACATTAAAAACCACATCTAATAATAAATCCAATTGTATTTTCATTGTTAGCTATATATGAAGTTTCCGTCATTCATAACCATTAGGCCTGGCGCATGTTTGCCGTACTCATAACCATTAGCGATTGCGTGCGTTTGCATTATACCTGACTGTTAGCGCTAACCCAACTTTTCATTACGGATAATGAGAGTGAAGAGTGCAGACAGATGTGGTTTTACATGCGCAAGAAAGGGATGCCGTATACTGTACGTGTGCACACGGACAGCCAACACATGGTTAGATTTGGCACACTGCTCTTCAGAAACTAAGAAAAATAAGCAAAAATAACGCAAACGCAAGTCAGGCCGAGGGGTTATCTGACCAACCATTTAACTGGTACCTGTCTAGTAGGGTTTCCAATATATTGGTATATATAATAATATCAACATATTGCATATATATATGTATCTGGTGTTTTACTTTCAATTTCTTCATGTTACATGTCCCGGTGCTTGCACCTGGGACTTTGGGTTTGGTGGGTTAGAATTTTATCCAATATACAATGCTGATTGCCTAGCAAAGTACCTATGAAGTTCCTAAATTAAAAAATTGAAGCAAATATGCCGATTTGAATTTAAGTTTACCCCGTTACTGAATACCCCCAATATAAATTGAAGTTGGAAATTAAGATTTTTGTCAGATTTTAGTTTGTCAATTTGTGAAAGATCAGTGTTGCCACATTTCATCTCAACTTCATCAGGAAATAATATTTGATTTCTGAATGAAATTGTAATTGTTGTATTTATGACGACAGATTTTTAGGACAGATTTCGCTGCTGCGACTGTGCGTAGGAATGGTTTTTGTTTTTGTGTCATGGTAGCTGGTGGACAGCACATGCATTAGAAGGGTAATGTGAGGACATGTGTAGGTATTTATGTGTGATTGTGCGCATACGTTTGTTTGTTTTTTTTTGGACATATGTATGTTAGAGTGGCCCTTATTTGTATGGGAAAAAAATAGTCAAATTTTTAAGGTCTTACCCCCTGAAATGGTTATATATAAGGAGCAAATAATCCTCACAAAATTTTGACTTAATTGACCAACGTTAACCCGTGCCACAAACGTGTTGAAATAATGAACCAAGCCATTTACCACTCTTGGGTGCTGATATGAAGGTGATTCAACAGACATATATGTTTACATATTACAGAAATGAGATCCTCTCAACTTTTCATTTATTTAACAAAAAATAATTCATGTACATATAGGTAAACAAATTTATAAAATAATTAACTTAAATCCTGCTGAAGCTTCATTGAAAGCATTTGTTTTTGATAATTTGGATACTTTTTTCTGTAATCCGACACAACTTGTATGATAAACTGTTTATGATCTTCATCAGGGCTCAACTTGGTAAGAATTTGCTTTTGTCAATATTTGGCCAGGCATCTTGAAAACTTTTAAACAATGGAACATGGGGGCCAGACGATCCGGGAAGTTTACACTCAAAAGGTGCTCTTAACAATATTTCACTTATATGATGTCTACAAGGCAGGTAAAGAAGCTGTCTTTCTAGAAGGCCTTCTAGGAGAACGCACGCTCCATTCAGTGCAGCAGTGTTGACCGCAGTTGTGTCGAAACAACAAGCTTTTACAGAACTATCCAAACCCCAGTCAGACAAGGCGTGAAATACAGCTTCTGCTTGCATTTTCTCAGTACCATTTTCAAGAGACGGCACATGTAGAATTTGTTCTATATCCCCATTAGTTATAATAATCGGAAGGCTATCAACTGTGTCACGAGCCATTAATCCAGGTAAAAGCTTTCCATCCCAGGGAACTACTGCCGCATTCAGATCAATGTTATTGAACATCTTTTTTATTTTTTCAGCTCGTTTCTTTCGAAGTGCCCGCGCAGCTTTGAAGGGATGTTCTATTTAACACCAAAGTATTCAAATCATGGTGGAACATATTCCTCAATTTTGCTATCTAATGGTTTTCTGACACAAATGGTTTGCACTTTCGCTTGTATCATAAAGGTCAACTTCTTCAGCTAAAAAATTGTATTGCGTCATAATCACAATAAGACTTATTTGTCACGGAAAGCCGATACAACTTACCTGACTCCTCCAATATTTCATTCCACCTCTCATTATTTTCAATAACTTCAGCTTGCTCTTGCCTTCCTAGTTCATGGTCAATTCCGTGCATATAACTTGGGCGTCCCTTTTCCCTCTGTTTTTTTAAAAACTCAATGTCCTCTTTATTTTTCATTGAACTTAACGCATTTTTTGAAGCGATGTCAAAAAGATCGTCAAGTTCACTAACAAACTTAGATTCGTTCTCATCACGGACTTTTTTTCTGGAGGTTTGAAAGAGAATTTTTGGATATTCCTCCATTCGTCATACAACAGTTTAAATTTTGGAATACAATTATATTTACTTTGAGTAGGTATTCTTGCTTTTCCCCAAAACAGCAAAGCTTCTCGTATCGCTAACCTCGCACTATCTTGCAATTTAGATTTTACAACTCTTAAGTTAAAAAATAATACTTTCAGTACTTGTCTTTTTGATGGTAATTTGCTACCAATAATTTGGGAAGAAAATGTACCTATAAACAATATCTCCGAATCTTTGCGCAGATTTCTTCGTGAAGATTTAACAAAAGCCATTTTATCTTTCAACGCGCGCACTTTAAGTCTCACAACAACGCGTACTCAACAACGACTGATCATCTGACATCAAAATCTGATGCAACCATAGCAACAGGTAGATGTGTGAGTGTGTCGGCGTTTGTTTTGCATGCAGTCACTGCATTGCAGTGTTACCATTTTGGTAGAAATCTGCCAATATTGGTAAAAAAATTTTAATTAAAAAAAGCTGTTTTCTTGAATTAACCCATTAATGCCCAACATCAAATCTGCCGGCAGGAATACCTTTTTACAGAGTTAATTAATTTTTGGTTAAATAATAAATTAGACACAAAAAAATATTTTTTTTTCCAATTTCCAGCAAATGGGTGTTCCCACAAGGGGTTCAGGGGCATTTTAAGTCGTAAACTGATTAATTCACTTGCGTTCTAAGCAGTATGGGTACAATCGGCGTTAATAGGTTAACTGATATATAGATACGGCTAGATTTTTTCCAAATTTAAAAGTTTTTTTTTACATGAATGGTAGATCTTTTTTCTTTATTGGCACCCCTGTTCGCATGCACAACAGCGAAACGTTTGCGTGACCAGCCAAATCAGCACTTACTGGAAGTGATGCTGCCAATGGCCGAACTTCGGGCCGTTTGTGGCACGGGTTAGAGTTCTTCAATCGGGTGGAAATTTTTAGGGAACTCTTTTTTATCACATACAACCATTTCAGGGGGTAAGACCTAGACATTTGCGATTTCGCAAAATAAGGGCCACTCTAATGTAGGTACACAAATATGTGCGTGGTACCTTTACGCATGCATACTTTTTGGCGGATGATATGGGAATATGAATGTGTGATTTGCCGACGGCAAAATGCATTCCTCCCATATTAATGATTTATTGATATGATATTCACATGCATATCTCCTTTTTTATGCAATTTTATTATCCTTATGTAAAATCCTAATCCCTATATTTATTTTTTATGTTCAATAATTCAAATTTATTGCAAATGCAATTGCTATCAAACTAATTTTTGGTTTTATATTAAATTCTTATGTTTCTGTATTAGGTACCATTAAAGTGTATTTTAGGTTTTCTTTACCTATAACCAATTTATTAGAAATGGAAAGGCAGATTAACAGCCTTAACAAAAAATTTTCAACAAAATCAGTCTATATTTAAATTATTATATTAAAATCTTAAATTCCATACCTAATGAAATTTATCACAACTAAAACTATCGAATAGACGGACGGCATGCTTCCAGCGTTTTAAATGTTCGCACAATACGAGGACCTAAGGACCTAGTAGCAGCCAAGAGTCGTACCCGCCTCTGTACGACAAAACAGGTGCAACAAAAAACGCAGGGAAAGCTGGACGTCGAAAAGCTGCAATCGCAACAGACCGCCAATTATTTCGCAGATCGCCTCTCACACCTGCTCTCCGAGAGCACAATTCAACCTAGCGGAATGCATGATCAGTGGGATCATATCTCAGGAGCACTCCGTACCGCAGCCGAAGAAGTAATTGCATTCCGGCGAACGCGAAGAAACAACTGGCATGATGATGAAGAGTGCCGCGCTGCAACGAAAAGAAAGGACGAAGCCTACAAGGCAACGCTGAGATCGAATGCAACGAGGAGTGTGTGTGAACACTACCGCGAGTTGAAGACGGAAGTGAGGCGGCTTTTCCGGGCGAAAAAAAGAGAGGCAGAAAAGCGTGAAATAAAGGAGCTTGAGATGCTGTCCAACGGGAATAATGCCCGAAAATTCTACCAAAACATTCGGCGAATGACAGAAGGTTTTAAACCCGGGGCAAACTCCTGTAAGCATGAGAATGGCGACCTGGTGGCCGATGTTCAGAGAGCACTCAGAATATGGAGGGATCACTTCTCTGCCCTTTTAAATGGAGAAACTGAGCAAGAAACCAGAGAAGATGCCGAACCCGAGCCCACAATCGAAGATGATGGAATTGACGTTCTACAACCCGACTATAATGAGGTGCGAATAGCAATATCCCGATTGAAAAACAATAAAGCAGCTGGCGCTAATGGTTTGCCTGCTGAGCTATTCAAACACGGAGGCGAGGAGCTGGTAAGGCGCATGCATCAGCTTCTTTGCAGAATATGGTCGGATGAATGCATGCCTGAAGATTGGAATCTAAGTGTTCTCTGCCCAATCCACAAGAAGGGCGATCCTGTAAACTGCGCCAACTATCGCGGAATCAGCCTTTTGAATATCGCATATAAGGTCCTATCAAGCGTATTGTGCGAAAGACTGAATCCTGATGTAAACAGACTGATTGGACCTTACCAGTGTGGCTTCAGACCTGGTAAATCTACCATCGACCAGATTTTAACAATACGCCAAATCTTGGAAAAAACCCATGAAAAGAGAATCGACATACATCATCTCTTTGTTGATTTTAAAGCCGCTTTCGATAGCTTGAAAAGGAGCTGCCTATATGCCGCTATGTCTGAATTTGGTTTCCCCGCAAAACTTATACGGCTATGCAAAATGACCTTGAGCAACACCGCCAGCTCGGTCAGAATTTGGAAGTACCTCTCCGAGCCGTTCGAAACTAAACGAGGTTTCAGACAGGGTGACCCCCTATCGTGCGATTTCTTTAATTTAATGCTGGAGAAAATAATACAAGCTGCGGAACTTAACCGCGCTGGAACAATATTTTATAAAAGCGTGCAACTGTTGGCATATGCTGACGATATTGATATCATTGGCCTTAACAGCCGCGCCGTAACTTCTGCTTACTCCAAATTAGAAAAAGAAGCGGAGAAAATGGGATTGGTGGTGAACGAGGGCAAAACGAAGTACCTTCTGTCATCATGCAAAGAGTCAGCGCATTCGCGCCTTGGCAACCAAGCCACTGTTGGCAGCAATAATTTCGAAATAGTAAAGGACTTCGTTTACCCGGGAACCAGCATTAATACCAACAATAATGTTAGCCTAGAAATCCGAAGAAGAATTACTCTTGCAAACAAATGCTACTTCGGACTGAGTAGGCAATTGAAAAGTAAAGTCCTCTCTCGACGAACGAAAATAACACTCTACAAGTCACTCATCGCACCCGTCCTGCTATATGGTGCAGAAGCGTGGACACTAACAACATCTGATGAGGCGGCTCTGGGAGTATTCGAGAGAAAGGTTCTTCGAAAGATTTGTGGACCTCTACGCGTTGGCGACGGCGAGTACCGAAGAAGATTTAATGATGAGCTGTATGAACTTTACGCAGACGCCGACATAGTTCAGCGAATTAAAACACAGCGGCTTCGCTGGCTAGGCCACGTAGTGCGAATGAGCGAAGATGCTCCAGCCCAGAAGGTATTCTTATCGGCACCCGCCGGTGGAAGCAGAGGAAGAGGGAGACCACCACTCCGATGGAAGGACCAAGTGGAGACTGATTTGCGATCCCGCGGTGTTTCCAATTGGCGCCAGTTGGCGCAACGAAGAAACGACTGGCGAGCTATGTTGGACGGTCAAAATCGCCCAGGCGGTTAGATTACCATTTAAAGAAGAAGAAAACTATCGAATAATCACAGCTTTAATGTGTGAAAGGTAAAAACTGCATACCTACCTATACAAATAATATACCTACGACTATAATTTAAAAATATGCTACTTAAAAAAATTACCTATTGGAAATTAACAAACCAACATTTTTTTTTTATCAAGGGCGGAAGTCATAAATATACATAGATTTAGGATCGAAAATCTCAAATTAGCATTTTGTATAAATTAATAAAATTTTTCATCAGAAATATATTCCTGTAAAATACTTGCATTTTTTGGCAAACGAACGTCAAAATCCACGGCCATCACATTAAAACGAGTCGTTTATTCAACTCATCCCGTTTGTTTACCTTTTGGGTTTACTTAATTCCCACTTATAAAGTATAAACTTTAACTCAAGTAATTTGGAAATATTAAGGACAAAGCACAAAGAGGAATCGCTGAAACCCTAATAGAAAACATCAAAAGAGCGAACTGACGCCTCTTATTCATACATGCTCTTTGCCATTGGTATACAAAAGCGGATATCATGATTTGAGCGAGAAATGCACGAGTGATACAATACTGTATTTGTATCACAAGCACACTCACACAACCCTGCAGTCAAACCAAGTAGTTGTATACTAGTTTAAAACTAGTTGGCACAGACAGTCCAACCACTCGAAGTTCTATTTTATTTTCATATTAGCAACTAAATATCAATTGCCAGCTTCTGCATAAGTATCATACCAGTTGACAGACTGGTAAGCCACTGCATCAGCATTATACCAGTTGACATACTACTCAGTATATACACAAGTATCACACCAGTTGACATACTAGTCAGCCTATGCATAGGAATCATACCAGTTAACATACTAAGCAGTATATGCCTCAGGTTCATACCAGGCGTCATGCTAGTCAGCTTATTTATCAGTATGACACCAGTAACTGTACCACTTCATAGTAGGTTAGTTCAATTGAAATATACACGAAAACTGCAAAACAAATTACAAATAACTTCATTTATAATTAATTCATCAGATATGAAATATGTGTCTATCAAAATAAATAGCATTTCACTATGTTGAAGAATTGAAACAAGTTCTTAGTAACTAAATATTTTAAAAATTGCTATTTTTAACCACCTTGTTATTGTATTGTTATTGCTCGCCATTTTCGTTGTTGCAGCTTCATAACGATTCCATTGGAGATTCACTGTTATTTTCTTTGTAAAAACTGCATTTCCCAATCACAATTAGTGATCCCTGAAAAACAACAATTAATTTGCAATAGTAGGGTGATTTTGTTTTGATTTGCCACCCAAATTCACTATTTGAAGCACGAAGTTTTTAAAAGGATGGTGATGTCACTATAAAAACTATATTTAATGTAATTCATCTTTGAAAACTCAGAACAAAAGCTTAACAGAAAATATAAATTTAAGATATCGTTGTTGACAGAACGATTTCTGTCCGAATACTGAATTGTTTTCTTCTTCGCTCGTGTATGTCAATACATATGTATCTATTTACAGTTTTTGAGGGTTGGTGCTTCTTATGATAGTGGAAACCACAGTATAACCAGTACTAAAACTGAGTACCAATCAGCTGGTTATATTCACCTCCGGGACGGCATTGGGGTTGCGTCCACGCTTTTTGGGCATTTCAGGGTGTTGTGTTGCAAAATTAATTAGGTAAAAAATTAGATTAAGAAAGAAGAAATTGTTAAAAATACATTTAGACATTTTTCGCTTCACGTGAAATTATGTTTATATTAATTGATTTATATTCATAACTCTTTTTTTATGGCAAAGGTGTTGCCAAAATATTTTTACATTAGAAATTGGGTTAAATATTAATTACAATGTAACGCTTGTCCGAACATGTACTTGAAATATATCTCGCAAAACAAAGGAAAGATGATAAAGGTTGTTTAAAAAAATTATTAAAATATTTTTAGCTATATCTCCCATCGCATTGCGACATAGTGGAATCACAAGGTGAAGTAAATAAAAAGAGAAAGAAAATGAACGCTATCTGAAACGGTAGGGATGTATTTTGTAGAGGGAGAATGGGGTGAAACGCCAAACAGTTTTTGCCCTTTTTGGTAGAAAGTGGGGAAAATAATTTAATAAACATTTTTGTATTTGATTAAAAAAAAAATGCTATTAACGTAATTGAATGATATTTTCATTTATGGTTTTTCTTAAAATATGAAAGTTAGCCAATGAAACCCATATTGCATTTAAACGATGTGATTACAATTAAATACAAATTCGTTAATATAAAAGTGAAACGACTGCATTTGCAGGTATTTTGTTGCTCAACTATGGTATCTTGAGGTCAATACCTGTTGGAAGTCTTTGGATTTTAGGACCACTTACCGAACATATATAAAATGCGTTGTTTTTGAATAAAAAGTTGAACGAAAAGACTGGATAAGTTGTATTTTGTTTGGCAGATTAAAAAGCAACACGACTTGAAATGGGGTACGAGAAGCGAATAATAAGTGACTGATTTCAAAAAGAACAAGTTTAACCATATATACCTTCAAGACTTCAAACGTTTATTGAGATATTTGATGCACATGTGCATTCTACATCTAAAGAAAAGTTTTTTCACTTCTGTTGGAAGTTCTATTTCTTGGCTGAGGTTCATGAGCTTCTCCGAAAAGTTATTGCTTGCGAACACGGAATCTCCATTTAACCATTGGAACAGATGTTCTAATAAATTTATTTTCGTTTTGAACCACATTGAAGGTTTTTAAGGCCTTAATGGGATAACTCGTCTATCCACGTAAACGACTCATGGCTTGACTCATTTGCAGTCAAGTTTAGAATCCGTATAATATATCCAGCCAGATACTCTAACCCGTCCTCTGCCAACTCATCCAACACATCAGCCTCAAAACCACGGACAAGCTCTCTTAGTGAATCGGATAGAGGCTCTTCGAAAACGGAAGGATTGAGCTGAAAATCTCGCAATTGTAGCCACTCAAAATCATCTGGCTCTACATTACCCCTTCCCCTTCAAAAAATGTCAGTATTTTGTGCTATAAAGGCCACAAGCGTGTAAGAGTAAATTAAACTTTCTAAGTTTTGTTAAACTAAAATGTACCTAATAAATATTTTCGCAACCGATACTTGAATTGCAGCGGGTTAGCGTGATCGTGAACCCCCTTTGCTTCTCATTGCACTGAAAAAGTTTTCCGCTATATCTTGGTTGAGCCTGTACGTCACCACGTATCGCATACCGTACTGGGAGGCTACGTTTTCATGGAGACCTTTAAGGCTTGCATTTGTTATAAGTATTCCCTGTTTAAACGGCAGTAACGAATATTTATTTATTACATCTTTTCCCAGTACATAGCATCGCCTTATTGCACTCGCTACTGTGTGGAAAAAAAGTTGTGCAGCTAATTTCGTCTTTTGACGCCGCTCTCGCTTGACGGTTGAGTGCTCTTCTGTCAGTTTATACGTGATAGACACGTCCGAAAATGACGTGTGCTTCAGCACCTGACTAACTGTCTCTTGGCTTATAACTGATCCCTCTACAATAAATTTATGGTCTAAGGAATGGTTCCTTATTAGCTTCAATAGAACCGCCACTCTGTGACGGATGACTGAACCAGGGTCTCTCTGTCGAAGGATCATAAAAACTGAGTTGATTTGATTTTCTATTTTTCCGACAGGGTTTACACTAGATGTATATTGGTCTTGGCTTTACTAATACTTTTACGGAAAAATTTAAATTTTAACGATAATTTTCCTTGAGAAATAGCAGCGGAATGTCAAATAATATTGAAACGTTGCAATACAAATTTCTTTGCTCAAATTTACCAGAAATTCCCCTTTCATACACGTAAAAATCTGAGAAAAGCAACACTTTAATAGAACAACAACACCATTTGCGGGGACAACATTGCCTCAAAATTTTCAGATAGCCGAATGACAGAACAAAGAAGAAAAAGACAACTGACAGCTTACTTCATCTTGTTGATTGCACTGTGGCATTGCGATGATTTTTCGTTAGATTTTGTGGTATCAAAATCACACTAGTCACAGAACATTTTACTCAGAGCTATGGCGATTTATGTGTAATTTTAGCTTTTATGAAATTTTAAAATTGCAAATGCACACGCTATTAGTTCAAGAACTTTGTAAATGAATAAAAAGTATTCCTGGCAAGCGCATATAATCTTTCACTTGTATATTGTGTGGATCGATATTGCAAACGGTTTGTCTTTTCCTTAAAATTAATTTATAATTATATGTAATAACTATTAAAATAAATATGCACTGCCAAACCAAATTTTTCTTCACTTTTTTGGAAATTCACAAAATTTTTAAATTCACCTGAGTGTCCTCAACTACCAAGAGTCTTTCTTTCGCTCTTCTCAGAGCGTTTTGACCATTAATATTTTAAAATATGTGCGATAAATGAAATTTTTTTCTTAAATTACTCCTTAAGTTTTTTTTGGTGCTGCAATGCCACCATGCGTCCAAGAAATCACAGAGTAAAATTGATTGCGACTCTGAAAATGTCACCAGAGTTGTACTACTGTATCATTGTGGTGGAAACGTGGCAGTCGCTCAGACTGGTATGAATAAGCCCACGAAAATCTAGTTAATGAACTAGAGTGTTTACCTACTAGTTTGGCAGTTGACTGCAGCGATACTATAGATCGTTTATGTAAATAAATATGTATGCACCTAGGTATGTGTATATATACACGCCGGCCCGTTCAAAATTTTGTGTATGATAATTAAGCCCTGCAAAAAACGGAAATACTCCGTTTCATACTCCAAAGAATACTCCTAAAGGAGTATCAGAGTACTCCAACATATATCCTCATTCATATAAAAAAGTGGTCCAATTTACATGGCAATGTCCGGTGATTGGATCACCTAATCCATCTCGGAGTACTCCATTTCTTTGCTTTTGAATACTCTATAGACCACCTACGTGAGAGTACTCTCAAAATACTCCCATGGGATTACCTATGGAGTATTCAACAGCAAAGCGAGAGTGGGAGTAGGTGGCCCTCAAAAGAACACATACTCTCTTCTCGGTTTCGTCTAGAATACTCTATAGAGTAATCCTTTGGCAGCATTTTCAAAGTACTCCAAGGTAGGTGCTCTATAGACTATTCGGAAGCAAAGTAAATGGTACTCCGAAGAGGATTAGGTGATCCGATCACCTTTTGATATGAATGTGGATAATTGTTTGAGTACTCTGATGCTCTATCGTTTTTTACAGGGAAGTATGCACTTGCCTAGGTTTATCCAAAAGCGTACGCAAGGTTTTTAGTTGTCATGAGCACACTTTTACGAGGTTGGATAGTGAGGTCCAATTACACCAACGTTTTTTTTTATTTTGCTTTTGGGATAAAATTTCTTAAACCTTCATTCAATTGTCTTACCTTTAGAATCTTAATTAAGACCATTCCCTAAGTAAAAAAAAGTTAAAATTAATTATAGGAAAGTTATTATAATTATATCTAATTAATTTAATAAAATTGGTGCTCGAGTGGAACATTAATATGCTCTTTTTATAAGTTATTCCTTGGATGGTGAAATGTAGAGTTATCATGGGTTAATGGCAAAATTGCGAACCGGAGAAGGATAATCAACACCTTCAACTTCCCTCTAAAAACGTTGCTGAAGTTGAGTTCCGCTTCTATGATTTTTTTATTGTTTTGTGATGGATAATAAGTATCGATAGGCATATAGGTCAGCTTAACGCTTAATTTTTCTGTTATTTTTTTTGCTGGTAACTTTCCAATTACCATTCTGCATACTATTATATTTTTGCATAGCTTTTGCTGCATTCATAAAGTCCCACGCCCATTTTCCCTGAGCCCCCCTGAAGCAGAGCTAGGTATGCAGACCCGCCTTGATTGCATCTATCTATCAATTTCGTTCATTCATGCATCCATTTAGGAGAGTCGTTACAGGTTTTTAACTTGCATTTCTGAATGCAGCAGACGATTATCGGCTAATCAGGTAGTTGGTCAGCCAGTGTTTGAGACAGGGAGGGACAGAATAGTCAACTAGATCAGAAAGCAGCAGCGCACGATTTACTGTGTCAAACGCTTGTGACAGGCGAAACAAAAATGACAATTTTACATTATGCGGATAAATCAATGGCTGGGTAGAGCAACGTCTTGCGGGGTAAAAAGTCTACAAAATAAGACTTTCGAAAGTAAATTTGTAACAGCTACTCCCCTCTGCACATGTTAGAAAACCCCCCGAAACAATTTACATAAGAGCTAAATGTTGCCTATTATTTTTATTTATATAAGTTAACACAACAGCTTACCATAACCCGTGACAGTTGACCATCACCACGAGCCATCAACTCTGCACAAGCAAGCTAATAACTGCTGATACTGCATCAGCATTTTAAATCATACTGGTAAACAACAATCAGCTATATTTCGATCATACCAGTAAACAACAGTCAGCGATATTCTGATAGTACCAGTAAACAACAGTCAGCAGAAATATCGATTTCTGCAAAATCAATAAATCGCGCACATGCAAGTGGAACGTGACGTGTGGCTAATGATAGGTTTAGTTCAAGTTAAGAACAGCATTGTAATTAGTCTAAAGTTTGACTTCTTGAAATAAAGAGCGGACAATAGTCCGCAATAATATTTTTTATAATAAGCCCTGATTTAAGTGGAATAGCTGAACAAGTTTCAACCCAGGGACGTCCAGTGCCAGCATTGAAGTATAATAGCCGCACAACGACGCACAGTGGCGCCTTCTGAGTTTTTTCTTTGCAAAAATCATAACTTTTGAACCAATAAAGATATTTTAAAAATTTAAAATGTAAATGAAAGCTAATTATTTGAAGTTTTATTGTGTGAAAGCACAGAATGTCACAGATACAGCGTGCTTCTAAAAAATTCGTCAAAGTCAAAAAATGCAAAAACAAAATGTTTTTAGTAAAAAATAATAAAATAAAATGAGATTTGTCTTATAATGACGCATTAAATAAAATAAACTAATGATTTTGATAAGGTAGCTTGGCACTGCCCCCTTATGACAAAAAGTTGTATCTAAGTAGTCACGTAATCAATAACTACCAAAATCGATAGACGTATTGTTTCTTTTAAATGGCAATACTTTTATAAAACTCAAATGTCCGTTTTTGGTGCCACAATAACAAGGTGCTTCAAAATTCATCGTAAAATTTTACATGTTTTTTTTTTAAATTTACAAGCCAAATATGTATGTATTTTATTAATAACTAAAAGTTATTGAAAGTGGTTCAATGAAATTTTATTTGAGCTAAAGATTAAACAGCCAACGAATTTTGGAAAAGGGGAGTGGCACTGCCCATTTATGCTAAAAAGTTTGATCTTAGTAACCGCTTTACCAATTTGTACCAAACTCGATAGACGTATTGATTTCTATAAAAATTTAATACTCGTTTGAAGGCGAAATGCATAAGCATTAAAAAAAATTTGATAAACTTTAGAGAAATGCAATAACGAAAAGTATGTATTTATAAATTAGTAAATTAATTAATTCTTTTATTTGAAATAACAAATTAACTTGTACATAGATATCTTATTTTTCAATAAAGTAACAAAATTGATTAGTAAATCTCTTTTTCATTGTTGTGATAAGAAGTGAGAAACTTATTTTATCTTAACATAGTCATCGTCACTGGAACACATATCTAACAAAGCAACCATTTCTGAGCTGTACGCATCTGTAAGATCTTTTTGTGTTCTTATATACCTCATAGATGATATGAGTGGATCAGAAGAGATAGCTAACATGTTGAAAATGTCTTCGTTTTGTCTAACTCGTGATACTTTGCAGGTGTTCATACATCTATATCACATTTGGAGGTGTGGGAATGGTGTTTTTGATCCTCATCAGTCGCACAGGAAGTGCTACAGCAACTGCTTCTGTTATATGAGACTTCACGTTTTCTTCGTCCTTTTTATATTTAGTAGCCAGTGCTTCTGAAAGATAAGTCGTGGCCATAGCTTTTGTGGTATCAGACAGCTTCCTTTTCCTTGTGTAGGTAGAACACTCTTCTATGGGTTTTTTTGGTCTACCTCTAGTTGGATTGGTTGACGTGCTAGGCGTTTCTTCGTCCAAAAAAGTTTTGTCAGCTAGCCACTTTTCATGCTTACTTAGAAATTTTGAATTGTTACGATAGACGTCCTTCCATTTTCTTTCTATCATAATGTATTGTAAACCAATTTTTTCTTCCAGGCCTTCCTTTTTTTAATGCTTGTTTCACTCGCTAATTCTCTCATAATAGCCTCAACGAAGTCCCGTCTTGACTTTATAGATTTAAACACCGCAAATAGTTTCGAGTTTTCTAGATACATATTAGAATTGGCTTCGAGTGTATCTGACTAAATATTAAAAATACTATTCACTATATTTAAAAATACTATTCACTAAGTTCCTTAAGCTCCAAAAGACGAATGATAATGTGCATAATGGATAGCTTTATATACCTACTAAAATTATTAAAATGAATTTCAGGTATACAATTCGTAACTAAAAAATGTATGCTGTTAACAAGTTCCAATAACAAAAACGACCTTACGGCCGTACTGAATTATATATACCTGCTCAGGCGCGTATTTATGCCCAAGGTGGTTTAACTTTATTTGATGTAAAAAGTGAAGTTGCAGCTGGACGCAGGTAGACTTTATGAATTTAGTATTTTGAGTATTTCACAAATAACTACTGTTAATTTGACGGAGCACACATTTTAACATTTTTTTTTCCATCAAAGTTTTAAAAAGGGCCTAAAAATAGGTATTTCGAAAAACCGGTATATCCGCCAACTTTTAACAAAAAAAAAAAACAATTTTTTTTTGTTTCAATCCTAAATTAAATTATCTTTAATTGCTATACAAGAAAACGACAACCGGCCGCCTTATTTACTCACAAAACTATTTTAAATACAACGAAAAAGAAGAAAATTTCAAAATTTTCCCAATGTTGAAAATTGGTCAACTTTGAGCGGCTCTACCTACTGTTAATTTGACGGAGCACATATTTTAACATTTTTTTTTTTTCCATCAAAGTTTTAAAAAGGGCCTAAAAATAGGTATTTCGAAAAACAGGTATATCCGCCAACTTTTAACAAAAAAAAAACAATTTTTTTTTGTTTCAATCCTAAATTAAATTATCTTTAATTGCTATACAAGAAAACGACAACCGGCCGCCTTATTTACTCACAAAACCATTTTAAATACAACGAAAAAGAAGAAAATTTCAAATTTTTCCCAATGTTGAAAATTGGTCAACTTTGAGCGGCTCTACCTGGTACACTATAATTTTCTGTGAAAAAAACAGTTGTATATTCTTGATCCCTGGAAAATTCTCTTTTAGGAACATGTATTAGATTTAGCGAACGCTTTCATGATTTTTTTGATTTTTGCCATGCTTTAACGGCAGAGGCGCCACTGTGCGACCTTCACATCATTGCCCTTAGTGAAGTGGAATAGTAGTACGAAGACGTTGAAAGAAGAGGGGGTCCAAGAATAGTATTGGATTCCGGTGGGAAGAGGATACATGCTTCTAGAAGTGAGTTTGGTGGTACCATTAGTAGCTGCGGCAAAAAGGATTGACACTCTATCACCGGAAAGCGGCCAAGGTAGTATAAGTATTATTTAGAATTACGAAAACCTATAGAGTGTAGTGGAAAAGTGTACCCGTAAAGAATTTAGAAAAGAAAATAGTGAAATGATGTCAAATATCGATTGTGTCTTTATTAATATTTTTTTTACCTATTTATACAAAAATATTCTTATAATATTCTTATGTATTTCTTATTTAGTACGATACATATTAACTCTGATATGTATGATCTAACATATTCATTGAATATTCTATGGCTGCGTTCAACCGTTCTTAACGTTTGATGATGGCAAGGAATTTTTGTATTTAATTTTTAGAAGTTCACACAATTCTTCAAAAACGCTTTTATTATATCCGGCTCCCATCTCTGTTATGAGTGTTTTCAGACTTTTATATATTTGGCTACTGCTATTGCATGCTTGAATTGGTATTGCAATCAGATATTTCGTTACATCGCATATTATAGTAAAAGCATACTCATTTCCATTCAGAGATTTTGGAAATGGTCCAATTGTGTCAATTTATAACGTATCGAACCACTTCGTGGGCGTTCTTGTTATTATCATTGGTTCTTTTAAATGCAAATTTGTTTTGTTTTTATTGCAATTAATGCATTTCTTGATATAATGTTTTATGTAATTTTTCATATTTTTCCAGTAATATTTTAGTTTTATTTTATTAGTCGTACGACTGATTCCTGGGTGGCCACCATTAACGTGGTCATCGTGATATTTTGGAAGAATCTTTTTAATTTTTTCACTGTCTGTCACATGCATATCCTCTGGAGTTAATGGAATAGCTAAGTTTGTAAGAACTTTGGTACGTATTTCTTTAAATTTATCTACTCGAGTATAATCAAACAATTTGCCTTTTAAGGACAACTGTATTTTTACAAGTCCTAAATTGTCCGCTTCTTTCATAATACTGGTAAAGAATTGTCCTAAGTCAATCTTTGCCGCAACAATTAGGTTGCTTGTATCTATTTCGCTACAAATTTTCTTTCCTTTTTTGAAATACAATGTTGGAGGATCGAAAACGAGCTGGACTAGTCTTTTTACTTCATATTTATTAACCGCTCCATGTATTTTAGGGTTATCATTCTGACATTTATTTTCTTCATTTTTAATATTACTACTGGATTTTTTTTTGTTTCTGATCCTGTCGAAACTTTCATTATTTTACATGCCTCTACTGACATTTCTGTTTAAGCGCCATAAGCTATAATTATTTCTTTCGTTTATTTCATTTGCGCTGCACTGTTTTTATGTTTTCTCTTCGTATATTTTATTATTTATATTATATTATTGGTTTAGAGAGGAAAAGGGGAAGTGCGGAGCACATGTTTAATAGGGACCCTTTCAGTAATATTTATTTAATTATTTTATTTATTTAAATTAGTTCTATACAGAATAGGGGTTGCAGGGCACCTGTTACACCTTTTATGTATTAATTGGGGGCGAGCACTATTGGCTCTGAGGCACTGCGCGGGGTTGGCTTCCTTATTTTCGCTGTGAAAAACCCCGCTTTGGGTTTACGAAACAAAAACTATATCTTCGAAATATTTCATAAGCTGGTTGCGAATTACAAGAGAGTGCAGCGCAAATGAAATAAACGAAAGAAATAATTATAGCTTGAAAGTCGTATTCTTCCAAATCTAATCTAGTTCTGGTTTATTTTGAGGAAGGGTTACTTATCGAGAAAAGATATGTTAACGGTCTACGGTCCGTTTCAAGTAGGAACTTTCTGCCTATGGTTTAAATTAAGTAATGGCCCAATGTATTGCAGCCAATTCCCTTTTAATTGTTGCTTTATTTGTTTCGCCTTTTGTGAATAATCTGTATGTATATAATCGGGTTTCACCCAGTCACTTTTTCTCAGGATGTTGACTATTCCTCATAGACCAAATAGGGATATCAAACCCAAGAAGTAAGATTTTTGATTAGTGGCTTAAACCAGCATGGTAGGGATAAGCGAAGCAACAACAACAACGTTTTATTTACAATCATATTTTTTTTTTTATCCGCCATGACATACCTTACAGAGTAGTATGTCTATTACTATGTTTTGAATTTTGATTTAAAACCTATCAACTACAAAACTAACTTTAAATTTCAATATATATATTTGACCTTGCCGAACTGACAACCTAACTAATTTTTTTTTGCTTATAATTAACGGAAATGCCTATTACATATAGTCCAGTCTCGGCTTGCGGAGGAGGCGATGCTATATGCACTATATGTAGTGACAATATTCTGACTAATGCCGAAAAAGTCGAGACGGCTTGCAAGCTTAAGTTTCATTTATCGTGTATTCGTACCTGGTTAGACAACAACCAAATATGCCCGCTTTGTAGACAAACATGTGCCCTCTTATGTCTTAAAACGGTCGGAGACTACAAAAAACGAGGAACGGGTACAGTACCTCGAGAACCACCCTTGCTGTCTGCTAAACTGGTTAGTACACATCCTAGTTCATTAACCTGAGTTTCGTGGTCTTATTATTTGCGGCGTCGCTACTGCATAATGGCGTACCATCGATGCAAAAACAAGTAAGCAGTGCTCAAATGAAAAAATTCAGTAAGTAAATAACCTTTTTTTTTTTAAATAATCAAAGTAACCTTTTTCTAATAAAAAAGATTTTAACAAATTCATAAAAAAATATTGAATTGTTTTTATTTTCCAGGGTTGACTTATTGTAATTGTGAAATGCAGTTTTCGTAAATAAAATAATAAGGAATAACGGAATAGTTTAGAAGCGACAAAACGAAAATGGCGAGTAGAGACACGTACAATAATAAGTTAGTTAAAAATAGCGCTTTTAAAGAAACTTAGTTACTAAGAGCTTGCACATTATGTACTAGAATTCCATGGTTATTTGCAAAGAACTCCGAAACCTATAATTTTCTTCATAAAAAGTTAATCTTTCCTTTTGGATTAGATTCTATCTGAGATTAATATTTAAATTTAAAAATGTTCCATAAAATATTTCAAGAAAATTTAAAGATTCCTGCCTGTGAAAACAATTATAAAATTCATTGAAAATAGGACTATTTAAAAAAGAAAAAAGATAGTTTTATAAATGTTTTCCAAGGGCAAATTGCTATGAATAGCGACTATACTTTTATTGAATTTGTTTCAATTGTTCAATGTAGTGAAGTAATATTTAATTTGATAGATACAGGGTGGCTAATGAAAGCCGCTACCAAAAAAAAATTAAATAACTTTTTTTCTATTTAATGAATCTGGTTAATTTTTTTTTTATTTTGCAGATTGACTTTTACATTTAACAAAAATGGATAACTGGGACACTGAAACAAGAATTTGGATTGTCCGCCGCTATCACGCACTGGAGTCCGTAGTTTCGGTTCAAAGAGAGTATAGGCGCACGTTTGGCGGCAATCCTCCGAGCAGATGGACCATAATAAGACTTGTAAACAATTTTGCCGAGCATGGGACAGTCAACAGAAGACCTTACCATCGAAACCCTTCAGTTCGAACGGAGGAAACAATCGCTGCTGTAGCTGCTGCCATACAAAACAATCCACGTGTTTCGACAAGAAGCTTATCTGCTCAAATGGGTGTAAGCAGACAGTCATTACAGTCAATTATGCACAAAGATTTGGACTTATTCCCATATAAAATTCAAATGGCCAACAAACTGAACGCTGCAGACTTGCCGATTCGCTTGGAATTTTGCCAGAAGATGCTTCAAATGGTGGAAGAGGATGGAAACATGTTGAACTGTCTTTTCATGTCTGACGAGGCCCATTTCGATTTAAACGGCAACATAAACAAACAAAATTGTCGAATATGGAGTGCTTCCAACCCACAGATACTCCATGAGACGGAATTGCATCCACTTCGTGTCACAGTGTGGTGTGCAGTTTCATCACGCTGCATTGTCGGGCCCTACTTCTTCGAAGAAAACGGTCACACCGTTACGGTTACTGGAGACCGTTACTTGAGCATGTTGAGAGAGTTTTTCTATCCAGAATTACGCCGAATGAGAATTTCTTTCAACTCTGTGTGGTTTCAGCAAGATGGTGCAGCTCCTCATATAGCCCAACCTGTTATGACAGAATTGCGACGAAAATTTCCCAATAAGCTGATACCCAGAAACTCCACATTCCGTTGGCCACCCAGGTCGCCTGACCTTACTGCACCTGACTTTTTCTTGTGGGGTTATTGCAAACAGGAAGTCTTCAAAGCAAAACCAACAAATTTGAATGAACTAAGGCAATCCATTCGAGAAACAATTGCGGCTATTCCTGTCTCAACTCTCCAAGCAGTAATGACCAACTTTTTGGTAAGATGCCGCACATGCATCGACGAGCAGGGGGGGCATTTAAATTCCATTATTTTTAAAACTAATTAAGCTATATTTAATAAAATTTAATGAGCTTTAACAGGAATAAAAGAAAAATGAATTCCATACACTGAAAAAAAAATTATTTGAGTTTCTTAATGTAGCAAAATTCATCAGCCACCCTGTACATATTTAAGACTGAATTTTCATTAAAGTGGTTTGTAATGCAATTTTGCAATTTTCGTGTATTTTTAAACTCAAAATGAACTAACCTACTGATGTATAGGCTAACTAGTATGACGGCTGGTATGATACCGGTGTATGTACTGACTAGTATGTAAACTGGTATGATCCTGATCTATATACGGACTAGCATATTGAATGGTATGATCTGGATGTATATAATGGCTAGTATGTCAACTGGTATATTCCTGATGCGAACAATTGCCATATCGTGGGACATCGCCGTGTTAAAAATGACAGTTGCTAATATGGAAAAATTACAGAACTCGAACGAGTTGAGCCGGTATACTAGTATAAAACTAGTAGAATTAACTGCAGGGAAATCGAAAATATTTCTTTATATCTATGAAAATAATTGAGTTGTTGGTATACAAAATAAACCAGACCGATGGGTACGAATATCGGACTGTGTACTAAAAAGAAAAAGTCTACACTACTAACAAAAAATCTATCATGAGTACGATCACGCCGCCAGATGGCGGTGCATTTTCAGTGTTATGGTAAATATGAATAGAACTAGGATTCTAGCTGACACAAAAACCAGCGCTGTGTTAGCTTAATGGTTGGCACAGCGTGCCAAAATTTCTCTAATGAAGAAGTCTAGCAGCTTTCGAAATGGATCTAAAAGAAAAGCTATGGTGGTTGTCTTTAAAAACTTTCCTATTGTATTCTAATAAAACTTTTCATAATTAATTAAAAATAATTATTAAAACAATAAAAACAATAATTTTCATAAATAAAAAGAAAAATTATTATTCTTGGTCTTGAGCTCGTTTATAGTCATGGTACTTTACAATTGAATTGTTGGTATACAAAATATACAAAAAATATATTATGATAAAATTAGACAATATAAGGAAATAAATATAGGAGATTTAGTGAAAGTGAAAGATGAAGCAGGTCATGAATTAGATAATAAATATAAAGCGCCCTATGAGGCAGAAACTATGGAAAACAACTATAACTACACCTTAAGCAGTAAAAATAAGAAAACAATAGTGCATAAAAATATACTTGAAATAATAGAATGGGAACACTTCATTTTTACTAAATAAATTTCTGTAAGTCGAAAAAAAAAATTAAATGTTTACCCGTTATTAATAAAAATAAATTAAATAATTTGTAACGTCAATAAGAAAACTCTAATTTAAGTATGTCATAATAATTAAAAGAAATAGTATGCTCATTAGGGTGGGTCGATTTGTATGGACGAAAGTTAACCGATATCGCGCCGTCGATTTTTCGATAGGTTTTGGGCTCCGGAAAAAAAGTTCCACTACGCATACCCAAAAAAATAAATTTCGAGCCTGCGAAACTTCATTTTTTTTTACTTTTTTTCGACTTTGATTTTTAAGGTTTTTTTCATGACCTACTAAAAAAAATTTCATTTGATTTTAAAATTTTTATGTATACCCTTTCCGACCCAAAAATGCCCGCTCAAAACGCTGGCGATAACAGGTTTTTGAAAAAAAGTTTTATTTTCGGGTTTTGGGACTTGTTTTGGTCGAAAAATCGACTTTTTCAATTTTTTATGCATCGTTTTCATTTTCAAGCCTTCAAATCATTTTTTATGTATTTTTTTCCGTGTCAATTGGCGTAGTCCCAAGTGTATTCATAAGCTAAAGAGGGTGGTAAATGCAGTTTTTTGAAAAAAAAAATAAATATTTATTTAATGGAGTTTTAGAAGAATTTTGGTCGAAGAAACGACTTTTTTTAGATTTTTCATTGGCAAAACTCAATTTTAGCATTCATTTGGCAAATAAAAAGCATTTTTAATATTTTCTTTACCTAAGTCATCACTATGATAAGCGTCAGTTCAAAAATTTTCCCTCATTTGACAATTGTATGTGTAAATTTTACGTAATAGCGTCATTAATTAACACACAGTGAAATTTTTGTTTGAACCTTCATTTGGACTATTTATTGAAATTATGAAAATGACAGTTTGTAAATATTTTCTAATACAAAAAACGTGTGAAAAATGTGGGAACTAACTTTGAAGTTCAGAGATTTCCTTGCAAATCCTGCTTGGATTCCATTCGGCTCACTTTACTTCGGCTTTCTACTGAAGTCGCCATGATCCCTTCGCGATTTTTATGAATGGCACGTTTAGATACGTTGGATACTAGCTGAACGTGCCGCTCGGTGCCTTGAATATGGCATGGAATATTTGGATCCGGAAGCGGTGGATCTTCATCGTCTTCGTCTTCAAAATAAGCTTTCAAATGTTCATACGGTATGCCTCTTGTGAATGGCGGTTCTGACAGCTCATTACACTGCGTTACAAAAACGAGCTTTAGTTCTGTCCTATGAACCAAATATACTTTTTCGGAAAGGGGGAAAAAAATAAAAATACACGTGTATCGGCGATTTTCATGTACACGTCAGAATTTTTTTTTTTCTGTCCTATGAACCAATTATACTTTTTCGGAAAAGGGGAAAAAAATAAAAATACACGTGTATCGGCGATTTTCATGTACACGTCAGAATTTTTTTTTTTTTTTTGTGCAATGTAGCCAAATTGTTGGTACAGCGTACTTTATTGTCGACCTTCCATCAGTAAACTAGTATATTTATACATACACGTGTATTTTTATTTTTTTCTCCCCTTTCCGAAATTGGTTCATGGGACCGAATGTGTGCAACGCAGTGTTATCGTCATTCAAATCAATGATATGGCAATGATGGTGGTATTGTAGACACTTCTGTCTCTGAAGGATCCTCAACAACAGGTATTGTTAGTGTTCTATCGCTGTGCTGGTCAAAAATGAAGTCTTTGCGGTTATTGGGAATTTTACCACAGTTGCAAAGATTTGTTTGCAGTGGGCCCAAAATTCTTCTAAAACTCCATTGAATAATTGTTTTTTTTCAAAAAACTGCATTGCATCTTTAGATCTTTACTGCAGGAATTCACTTGGGACTACGCCAATTGACACGGAAAACAGTACATAAAAAATTATTTGGGGCCTTGAAAATGAAAAAAAAAATGCATAAAAAATCGAAAAAGTCGATTTTCGACCAAAACACTCCCCAAAAAATAAATTTTTTTTTTCAAAAAACTGTTATCGCCAACGTTTTTAGCGCATAATTTTAAGTGGGACAGGAAATATGAGACAAAGTCGTTTTCATCGAAAACATTTTTGCATGTATGTATGCTGAAAAAACCCTTAAAAAAATGACGAAAGGGTAAATTTTTTGAACAAAACACTCCTGAAAAAATATTTTTTTTTTTTAAAAACTGTTATCGCCAACGTTTTTAGCGGACATTTTTGGGTCAGACATAATATACATGAAAATTTTAAAATCAAATGAAAAGTTTTTTAGTAGGGCATGAAAAAAACCTTGAAAAAGTCAAAAAAAATAAAATTTCGCAGGCCCCAAAATTATTTTTTTGGGTATGCGTAGTGGAACTTTTTTTCCTGAGCCCAAAACCTATCGAAAAATCGATGGCGCGATATCGGTTAATAAATCGACCCAGTCTAATGCTCATACATTGACCTGACAAGTGCTTTTTTTTAGGAATATCCCCATTAATATATTTGTATATGCGTCGAAAATACATTGAACTTATTTGGCTGACGCTGAGTATTTCAATTATATTGAGAATATAAGAACATGAAATGGATGCAAAAAAAAAACAACAACACTGGCTCAGCTGAATGCACGAATATGGAAACTATCCGTATATCGTACAACAGCATTTGAGCAATGTTATGAATTTTAACCCTAGACACGTAACCTTCGTCGATTCGACGAATACGCTATTAAAATTTTTCTGTCTGTTTATAAGACTGCCTTTCTAAAAGCCTTAAAATATATTTATCTAAATTGTTCCAAAATAACAAAAAAAGGCTTTATTTCAAGAATTAAAAACTGGTACACATATGCATACAATAAATCAAACCAAATATTAAATAACTATATTTGAAATAAGTATTTTAAAGAAGGAGTGAGCGAAGGTCCACTTTCTAGGGTTAAGGAAGATGTGGACAACACAACAAATGTTGTAATAAAGAAATAAAAGAAGATGCAGCAAAATATTGTGTGTGTCGTCTAATGCCCTGTAACCTGCGATGTACTTTTTTATTACTAACAAAATTAATGTGAGTTATTGTTTGAACTGTGAATTTTAATGTTTACTAATTCAATTCTAATTTATGTGGTTAATTTAATAAATATACTTCCCTGATGATGCCGCAAAAGCGTCGAAACGCATAGGAAAAAAAAGTAAAACCTTTTTGTTTTTTCTTGCATCCTTATCAGCCGAAGAAGCTCCAACACAGCAAACAACTAAACAAATATCGATCTAAATTAACTTGGCCAGAATTCAGTGGGGATATCATTTCAATCAAACTATTTACTGCCTATTTGAGAAATATATTTTAACTTAAATTTACCTATTTTCATCCAACGTAAACTAGGTTTTCTAAAGAGCTTAAGACACTGAAAAACAGAAAAACGCGATCCTTTAAATTATATAAGAAATCGGGGCTAATCTAACATTACTTACTCAGAAGTACATCGATTTAAATAAGAAGTGCTATGAAGCTTATATCTCTAAATAATAATAATAATTCCCAAACGGATAACCCACCATATCCCGCCCGACCGCATAACGCGCGGATTATTCGTTCGTGCCGAGTCGTTGAAAGGCTTTGGTTTGTTAATCGTCGAGATCTAAAACTGCTCAGCTACAGAGAAAACCTCAACAGCTAAGTAAAGTAGATATAGGATAGATTATACATTAAGAAATAACTAGTTAACAGAATGAAATTATTGTTAGAAGTTAATAAGTCAAAGAATAAGAAACAATTAGTAGCTATGAATTTAGGATAGAAAGAATTGATATTTTATGCTGAAAAGCGAGTCTGGAATATCAAATCTACCAGAATGAGAGTTATAATCTTGACACAAGCAGCGAAAAGGCTCATTTAACTGAAAATTGGTTCGGCACTGTTTTAAGACTAGAGGTTTAAAATGCCTTGAAGGACGAGACGGTACATTGAAGTTCACTTAGAAGAAATGGGCTGGATAGTGAACTACTTAGCAATTTAATCATAAAAATAATTCCAAGCATTTCCCTCCGACTAGAAAGTGTGTGCAGATTAATGAGTTTTAAACGATTCGTATAGGGGGCAGATTGTACAAGGGATCCCAATGAAAATCTCTTAAGGCAAATAGTAAAAATTGTTTTTGAACTGATTCAAGGCGATCTACATGAACCTGGCAACGCGGATTCCAAATTATAGAACCGTATTCAAGTATCGGTCTGACTAATGTAGTGAAGAGGGCTTTAGTTACATAAGGGTCGCTAAATTCTTTAGACCATCGTTTAACGAATGCTAGGACACCTCTAGCCTTATTGACTGTTGTGTTAATATGGCGGTTGAAACTGAGTTTATAGTCCATAGTAACCCCCAGGTCAACAAAATCATACACTTGCTCAAGACTATAATTTTTAATTGTATATGAAGCCGGCTGAGAAATTCCACGCGAAAAACCCATGTGTTTACATTTTTTAAGGTTAAGTGGCATATAATTTAAATCGTACCAAGTAACTAGTGTATCTAGATCTGATTGTGGCTTATTTATATCTTCAAATGACGCGAATGACATGAAAAGCTTTACGTCGTCAGCATACATTAACATTTTTGAAAATTTTATTATTGTAAAAATATTATTTATAAATAACAAGAACAGAATCGGGCCAAGATGGCTTCCTTGAGAAACTCCTGAAGAGACATAAATGACATCGAATACTAAATTTTTAAACAGTACTCTTTGTGTCCTGTCACTAAGGTAAGAAGAAATCCAGCGATTGAGATCCGGCTGGAAGCCTAACTGATCGAGTTTATGAATAAGTATTGAGTGACACACTTTGTCAAAAGCTTTGCTGAAATCCGTATAAATAACGTCGGTGTGCAGATTTTTCCAAAGCCATTTGAGACATAACTGGTAAACTCAAGTAAATTCGTAACTGTGGACTTTACCTTACTGAACCTGTGTTGGCAGTCAGCTATCAAAGTAGAGATCGGACCCGTATGTTGATTGGTAACAATAGCTCCAAACAATTTTGGGATGGCAGAAAGCTTTGCTATGCCACGATAGTTCTCTATAGAAGAAGTTCTCCCGCTTTTATGCAGCGGTAGAAGAAACGATTCTTTCCACGCCATTGGGAAAACACCACACTTTAGTGATAGATTGAACAAATTGGTAAGGGGTTGGTAAATATGGTTCGTACACTTTTTCTAAAACCTACTATCAGGACCGTAATTAAAAGGTTCTTTTAAGGTTTTAAGGTAAATTAGAACATCTTTGGCGCATATAATTGGTGAATTAATTAAATTTGTCCCGTGTAGCTTATAGGGATAATTTTGAAAGTTTGAATTGGTGACGGCAGAATAGTTAGAAGTGAAAAATTGAGCAAAGAAATTTGCGATATCTTGATTATCGCTAGATATAATGTCTTGATATTTCATGGCTGAGGGAAACCCTGATACTTTACGTTTAGAATTTACGAAATAATAAAATAACTTTGGATTGAGAATAATGGTTTTTAGAGATATAGAGATATAAGCTTTATAGCACTTTTTATTTAAATCTTTGTACTTCTGACGTAGAATGGAATACAGTAAGTAATGTTTATTTAATCCAGATTTCTTATATAAAATAAATAGTCGCGTTTTCTTATTTTTCAGAGCCTTAAGCTCTTTAGTAAACCAAGCTAATTTACGTTTAGGAATAAACTTCTCAAATAGGCAGTAAATATTTTGATTGAAATGTGAGAAGTTTAGATCGATATCACTACCAAATTCAGGCCAAGTTAATTTAGACAGTTCTTTATTTAATTTCTTGTAGTTGGCTTTGGGAAAGTTAAAATCAAAGCTACTACATAAGGTTTCGTAGACTATTTCCATAGAAGGGTGGTAAAGGTCTTCTGGTAAAACCAACGGATTAAAACGATTTACAGAAAATTGGTTTATATCACTAACATATACTAAATCTAAGACTTTCCCAAACTTGTTAGAGGTAACATTTATTTGATTAAGGCAAAGGTCGGAAATTCCATCGAAAAAGACATTGTACCCCAGTTTGGACGGATTTGGAATAATGTTTCCATCAGATATGTTCCACGATATATGAGGTAAGTTAAAATCACCCAAAACAATAATGTAATCTGAAGCTTTAGTCAAAAAGTTAACAGTTTTGAGCAGAGATACATGTTGCATGTATACTGAAAAATCTGATGCTGGAGGGATTTAGCAAACATATAAGTACATAGAGACGTTCTCTAGCTGAATGCGGATGCATTTTAACTCAATGAAATCGATGTTAGGTATATTAAATTTTTCTGAAGGGATAGAGGAATGAACGGCAAGTAGAACACCACATCCGACTCTGTTCAAGCGATCATTTCTATATACTTGATATTCGTTACATAAAAACTCTGAATTGAAAACATTAGGTTTTAGCCAAGTTTCGGTAAAAGCAATTACGTTATAGTTACAATGAGATATCAGTTAATTTGGTATTTAAGCCTCTGACGCTATTACGAGAAATTTGCGTTACATTTTGAACATTCCTATTCGGTCTGTATTCAAACTCCTACACAAGAGCCCCAGGAGGCCAAAAAGAGGTGTCCAAAAGAGCATCGAAACCTTTCCCAGATACATCAATTTTAAACGAAGATATACTTCTCTGATATGAAATTAAATTTTCTTACAGTTACGCTTTGATCTATAACTTTAGAAGAAATATGGTACATCAAATCATCCTAGGTAGTGTCTGGATGGAGCCTAGATACAAAAATAGATTTTTTGCGAGGGACCACAACCAGCTTACTAAAGCTTGGTTCAGTCATGTCTCAACGGCTGTAGAAAAAATCTGCACACCGACGTTATTTGTACTTTATATTTTATAGTTGAAGCTGGTAGCAGTGCCGTTATAATTATTCTCGTTAAAAAATTAAGTGCACATAATTTAAGAATGAAAAAAGTCGCTCTTCTTTTCACTTAAACGAGAAGTTAAATTTACAAACATTTTTGGAGAAAACGCCTCCGCGAGAGCAGTAACGCCGAAATGGGGGTTGGTGCTGCGGGCCAAAGTCAAAAAACGTCAAAAAGGCAAAATTGAATTTTCGCATATTTGAAATTCATTTTAAAATATAAACTGAAAATTTTGAATTAAAAATCGCGAGCCTTTTTATTCCAAAATTTCGCCTGCGGATGTTTTTTTTAACAAATGTCAAATTAGTAAAAATTTAAACTTGGAATTAGAAATCGAGCGATTTCTTATTCCATATTTTGGCCTGCAGCCCTTTTTTTTACTAAATGTCAAATTAATAGGACAAGACATGTGACTTTTTCTTATTCTGTGTGATGTGATATCTGTTTTTTTTTCTCAAATTTCTATGGCTTTATTTCACATTGAATATTTCACGTAGTGCAAATAATCCCATATTGATTAATATGTTGGGAATAAGGCCGTATGGCTTCATTCCACCCAGTCTTTGGAAATATGATATAAATTCAAGTTTTTTGGCCTGTTTTAGCTCTAATTCCTATTTTCCTAGTGTCACTTTGATGTAAATATATACATATGAAATATATACATATGAAGGGGTTTAGAAGCATAATGGTCAAAGTGAATTTTTTTTAAAACATAAGCTATACTTGTATACTTAAATATAGTGTTTATTTGGTGACAGTAGTAAACATTCTTTGAATCGTTAACCATGGTTCATTTAAGCAAGAATCGATTCAAATGCATCGACTCAGAATTTATAATAAGAAAGCAACTTTAAATTTAATTAACCAAAAAATTTGTATTCGTATGTAATATACAGCATGCATTGCTTTTTTCGATATTGTTTTTGGTGTACATATCTGCATATGTGTGACCAAAAATATAAAATCTACCATTTAACTTTTTTTTGTATAATTTGAAATATTCTATTGACCTGATCGCATTAATTTTTGTTGTTTGTTTTTTAACCTTTCATTTAGCCACGTCCGTCCGTATATGAACTACTATTTTCTTACTTTCGATTGAATAACACAATACCGTTTTATGCTTCTGATTTATAATTTTCTTATTTTATACTTATGACAACGTGCATTTTTATGTATGCATGAAATTATCGGTTAGTGGATTACGCGTTTGAATATCAAGCATATAACATATACTAGTTTTTTCGGACCATCTACAAAACTCACTAGGCTTTCAAGACGACAAAACCGGTTTCGAGGTATGCGTACACATTGGTTGTGGTAGTAATAAAATAAAAGACCTGAATAACACCGTAAAACTGCTAAAACTCTATTCCTTTATCTCTCAAGTCTTTAATAACCCGAATTTAGGCGGTCTGAAATTACTGGATTAGGCAGTCTCATTAATTTAAATTCATTAATTTAATCAGAATTTTTTACACGTTTTTTATAAAAGTATAGCCCATTCATTATCTAATAAAAAATATTCAAAACCAAATTTCAACTTTGTTTAAAACCTAGGATAATTTAACCAAGTTTCATCAAAATTCTCCACTTTTTAATCCGAATTTTTATAAAAAATTTGGATTTGCAGTTTTTTGACCTATTAAATATTAGTATTTATCAATTTTCTATTTTTTTGAGCTTAAGGCCTAATTAAGAGAAACAACATTATAACAATAGACTGGTACAAAAACACCCACACCTTCTGGTAGATTGATCAACTTCCACTCGCACCATGATAAAAATATAAAAATTAACACTGCCAATAATTTTGTGAGACGCGTTCTCTCCATCAGCGACACCTTTCACCACAACAAAAACATCAACATCATTAAGGATACTCTAAAGAATAACGACTTCCCCACAAAATTAATCAATAAACTTATTTACAATTATTACTATAGTCTTGGTAAGGATAATAATAGGGAAACAAACCTGCAAAAATTTATAAATCGGTCACTTGTGTCCCGGGGCTATGGGAGAGGATCAGTTAGCCTTTACCTACAGCAACTCACTGAAGAAAGTGTTCAGCAAACTGAAAGATCCAATAGATAAACAGGAAAAATCAGACGAAGTGTACCGGATTCCTTGTATTGGCGACGGGTCCCACATATGCCAAAAAGTATATGTGGGTACTACAAAATCTAAACTCAAGACAAGGGTATCCGTTCTCAAATCCAACATAAAATTAAGGAACAATTTTTCTGACAACAAAACGGCATTATCAGAACACTGTAAGGGTACGGGACACTACCCGGATTTTGAGAATATCACCATCTTAGAAAAAGAGAAAAATTATAACAAACGCTTCACGTTAGAAATGCTACACATAGTTGACATCCCTAATGATAAGCGAATGAATTTTAAGGCGGACACTGACCACTGTACCTACGCCTATCGCAACTTAATACGAAAATACGAAAACACCAAAGGCACTCTTGAGCGCTCCCAACAACAACAACACTACACTGCTGTGATCAACTCTCTGTATGCTGTATATTTTTTGTCGCTTCGTATATGAGAAATTTATTAGTGTTTTTTGTATTGTTTCTAGCAGTCCTGATGATGACCTCAGATTAAGGACGAAATATTGAAAATAAATGGTAACACAAAACCCAAGTGTTTTATTTATAACAGCCCTTAAGCTCAAAAAATAGAAAATTGATATATATTTAATAACGGCCAAAAATTAACTTTATTATAAGTATTTATAATAAAGTGCAGGGTGAAACTGGGACAGAATTGTGCCAATTATGGGCGTTTATTGATAACTTTATGGTGTGAGTTTTGTTATGCGAAAGGCTTAAAGCTTAAAAAATTTCAACATTTTCTCTATTGCTTAGTATTATAATATTTTTAGGTCAGCATTAAAAACTACTTTTTTTTAATTAATAATAGACGCAGTCTTTAGCATCTTTTAGTCGATTCACTCAACATAAAACTATCTTCAAAATTGGCTTCGGTTTTTCAACAAACCACAGAGAAGAAAATGACACAAATTTAATAAAGCTTGCTGAATTTTATGAACCACTTGTTCAAAGCCAAAATATAGTGGCCAAAACCAATTTATGGAGAAAATTCTTAAAGTGACATAATCTTCCGCCAACCCCTGCATTTTACGCACTTCAGAGCTGCTCGTTACGTCTTTCTGCCAATTGGCGCCAATTGGAAACACCACGGGATCACAAATTGTTCTCCACTTCACCCTTCCATTGGAGTGGTGGTCTTCCTCCTCCCCTACTTCCACAGGTGAGTGCCGATAAGAATACCTTCTGGCCCGGAGCATCTGAATTGATTCACACAACATGGCCTAGCCCACAAATCCTTTGGGTTTTAATTCATTGGACAATGTAGGGGTTTGCATATAGCTCATACAACTCATTATTAAATCTTCTTCGGTATTCGTCGTCGCAAACGCGTAAGGGTCCGTAAATCCTTCGAAGGATCTTTCTCTCGAATTACTCCACAGCCGCCTCATCAGATGTAGTCAGTGTCCAAGCTTCTGCATCATAAACCAAGACGGATACGATAAGTGACTTATTTATTTTCGTTCTTCAAGAGAGGACTTCACTTCTCAATTGCCAACTGTCAGAAGTAGCAATTGTTTTCGTGAGTGATTCTTCGTTGGATTTCTAGGCTGACATTATTGTTAGTGTGAATGCTGGTTTCCAGGTTAAAAACTCTAAAGAAATATTTTTTTGGGGACCTGGATCGGCTCTCTGCGGCCCTGGATATTTGTTATTTGACCTTCCTGCAGTCAACTGCCAAACTAGTAGGTAAACATTCTAGGTCATTAACTAGAATTTTGTGGGCTTATTCATACCAGTCTGACCGAATGCTACTTTTCCACTATCATAAGCAGCAACCACCCTCCTAAGCTGTAGATAGATACATATGTACATACACGAGCTGAGACAACGACGAGTTAGCAGTGCTCAAATGAAACAACTAAGAAAACTGCCAAAGCAATTGCAATCACTTGCCAAAGCAATTGTGTAAGTATTTAAAACTTCTTGTTGGAGTAATCAAAATAACATTTTCTGAAGAAAAAGGTTTCAATAAATGCATATAAGAAATATTGAATGGTGGTTATTTTTCAGGGTTCACTAATTGTGATTGGGAAATGCAGTTTTCATAATAAAATAACAGCGAATCTCCAACGGAATCTTTATGTACGGAATCAACTAAAAGCGAGCAGAGATACATAGAACGACAAGGTGGTTAAAATTAACAAATTCCTAAAAAAAAATTGTTATTAATTTTTGTTTCAATTTTTCAATATAGTGAAGTCATATTTATTTTAATGAATACATATTTTATATCTGATGACTGAATTTTTAATAAAGTTATTTGTAACATAATTTAGCAATTTACGTATATATTTCATTTGAACTAACCTACTATGAAGTGGTACAGTAACTTGTATGATAAATAAGCTGACTAGTATGATGGCTGGTATGATTCCGATGCATAGGCTGTATAGTATGTCAATTGGAATGATATTGGGGTATATACTGACTAGTATGTCAACTGGTATACTGCTGATGCATAGGCTGGTATTTGATATTTCGTAGGCCACCTCCATGTGAAATCTGTATAGTTGCTAATATGGAAATAAGACAGAACTGTCTGTGCCAACTAGTATTAAATTAGTATACAACTAGAAGGTTTGGCTGCTATTATTTGAATAGTGGTCATTAATCGGTTAGTGGAGTTTAAATAGATTGTTATTTATTATTTGAATAATTCATAGGGTTAATAGGTGTATGCAAGTTTTATTCCATAACATTAAAGCACTTGCAATTGAAACTTAAGAAAATTCTTCATTTCACCATCTGCTTACTTATACGTACATACCAAAGAACATAGATGCAGATGAAAAGCTGTATCCGCATATTTTATAGTCGCTTGGTGCGCAGGATTTATTTGTAGGATCATAATGCGACATCGGTCGTTGATATATCTGTGGCCACAAGCCATAACTGCCTAAGTCGATATATGTGGTTTTGTTAAATTTATTTTTGTTTGCATTTAATATGTACTTAAAAAGCAGGAATGCATTTTTATATTCTACATTTATTATTGTGCATATATGTACTATTGATTTAGAATGATCATTTGACAAATGTATACTACAGATTCGAGATTTGAAGCGTTTGCTGCAACCTCTTTGATTACATGATTTTCGACTTATGCCTTAATGCCTTGTGACAGATATATAATTTGAAAAATAAATAAAATTTGGTCGAACTTGTCATATTTTCTTCTAAATTTATTCAATTGAATAATTTTTGGCACAGCCAAGATGCCGTTCTTCCGAGCTTTCGCGACTAAAGGTGTTATGTTGCAAAATTTAATTTTGTAGATTGTGTATTTGTTGAATATGTATTTGATAAAACTAGGGCAATAGGGGTATTTTAAAATGGCAAGTATCACGAGGAGGTGGTGTAAGACATTGGTTTTAAAGTTGAACATTTTTGTGTTTTGTTATTGGTTTTTACGGTCTGTCCGTTTTTGCATATTTTTGTAAGTTAACGAGTTCAGGTGATTAAAATTATTATTCATTATTATGGTTTCAAACTTTCAAATAGGCAATAATAATTAAATAATAAAAATTATGACCTAACTTCAAGCAATTTCTGGGATTCATTCCTAGCCCAAGATAATTTTTCCTGGATGAGGTTAAATATTAGAATTGCTGCTTCCGTTGGTCCATCGCCGGTGATTTGCATCACTTTCCTTATTTCGATCACTTTTTGGTCAGGTGAGCCTTTTAATAGTTCTTTTTCGGAAAGGTTGACAATATTTTTAAGATTTTAATTAAGATTTTTATGAAAAGAGATTCTTACTGGAACCACAGTTTTGTTTGTGGTGGCTTTGATGAATTTTACTGCTGCCCCCATGGTTTTTTACTGCAACCAACAAGCCACCAGATTTAAGTTCAGTTACCTCCGTGTATTCCGGACATATCGAGTCCTGTGCGGAGAAAAGACGTAAGGGCCAAAAAGGAAATTTTACAGGAGTCGTGTTTTTTTATTTTTTTTCGCATTCAGTTTATGTATTGCCATGAAATTAGGTACTTAGCCTTTCTTTAGACAGAACCTATATAATGAAATTACTTTTATTTATATGTATATGTAACTAGCTTATACCCGTGGGTTTCATCCCACCTTTCCATAAAAATATGGAAAATAACTGAAACAACTTTAAACCTTTTTCTTATTTTGTTTTAACTTATTATTGAAGAGCTCTTTCGTATACAATATTTTTTGTTTTGCCCTGAATTGTGGTATGTATAAAAAGAGCTGATGGCTTACCTACACGTGAACATGCTACATATAATTGACCGTGGGAGAAGCATGGATATTCCAAATCAATACCACGCTTCAGCATCAAACAGCGACAGAAAAAAAAGTTTACTTTTTAAAATAATATTATGCATAGATGAAAAATCTCATTTGTATGGGAGGTGCACCGCTCCCTTTTCCTATTTCAAAAAGTGATAGGTAATAGGAAAGGGACTTACTTTATACAACGTCTTACCAAATTTCAGTAGTCTAGAATTAATACCTCCAAAGATATTGAGTATGAAAGTTCCCATTTGTATGGGAGGTGCCACGCCCTCTTTTCCGATTTCAAAAAGGGATAGATATTAGGAAAGGGACTTACTTTATACAACGCTTTACTAAAATTTAGTAGTCTAGCATTAATACCTCCAAAGATATTGAGTATGAAAGTTCCCATTTGTATGGGAGGTGCCACGCCCCCTTTTCCGATTTCAAAAAGTGATAGGCAATAGGAAAGGGGCTTACTTTATACAACGTCTTACCAAATTTCAGTAGTCTAGCGATAATAGTTGCATAGATAGGGGGTATGAAAGATCCCATTTGTATGGGAGGTTCCACGCCCCCTTTTCCGATTTCAAAAAGTGATAGGCAATAGGAAAGGGGCTTACTTTATACAACGTCTTACCAAATTTCAGTAGTCTAGCGATAATAGTTGCATAGATATGAAAGATCCCATTTGTATGGGAGGTGCCACGCCGCCGTTTCCGATTTCAAAAAGGGATAGGTATTAGGAAAGGAACTTACTTTATACAACGCCTTACCAAAATTTAGTTGTCTAGCATTAATACCTCCAAAGATATTGAGTATGAAAGATCCCATTTGTATGGGAGGTGCCACGCCCCCTTTTCCGATTTCAAAAAAAAAGTACGTAAGAACCATGCCGGCCTATGTACCTGACCTGTGTGTAAGTTTGGTTAAAATCCGTCCACGCGTTAGAGCGTCAAGTGGCGACACGAAAAAAATGTTTTTACTTTTTATAATATGCATAGATACAAGCATAATTTTTGGAGAATACGTATTTTTTGTCCTCCCATATCAGTCTACTTTTTGATAATTTGGCTGTTACGTCAAAAATTTTACCAATTGACAACGCCAAAAAAGTTTTAATGATGCAGTATGCAAACATCGACATCTCTCTCTCTCTATCGCGCGATATACAACAGGTATATCATCATAAACCTTCTAAGAGATTTTTGCGCCAAGCTTCTCTTCCAATTTGTGGTGTGCCGATTTGAATTTTCCCTACAAATTGGTGGGACCTACAGTTTTTTGCCGACTCCGAACGGCATCTACAAAGGAGACGAATTTTTGCTGAGAAGCCTGGCATGGCAGAAATACACTCGGAGAGTTTGCCAAATCATTGCCGAGGGGCGACCCCGTTTTGAAAAACTTTTTTCAAATCACTTTTGATGTTACCTGTACCAGGGCTCGAACCATGGACCTTCGGTGTGGTAGGCCGGCAACACTACCTTCACACCACGGCGGCAAACATCGACATAGCTCAACGAATTAAAACACTGTGGCTTCGTTGGCTAAGCGATGAATGAAGATGTTCCCACCCTGCATGTATTCTTATCGGCAACTGGCTGTGGAATCGGAGGGAGACCACCACTCAGAAGGAAGCACCAACTGGAGACCGATTTACGATCCCGTGGTGCTTTCAATTGACACCAGTTTGGAAATCGAAGAAATGACTGGAGCGATATTTTGGACGGCTAAAACCGTTTAAACGGTTACCCTCCATTTATGTTAGTACACGGCTAAAAATGTTAAGCTAAATTGTAAACTTTTCTCGGCTACATATATGTCCAAACCAAATTTGGTTTAGAATTTAAATTGTGCAAGTTTTTGAGAAAATTACCGTGAAGAAAAGAGTTTAAATTTTAAACCAGAAATGTCTTAACATTAAAAAAACATAAAAAACATTTGTATCAGTTGTCAGGATTCGAACCGCTCTACCCACTGCGCTACGGCGCACACAAAACTGTAATGACAAAAATTCAATGACTTGAAAATGCTTTCAGAAATAATTCAAAAGAAATTAAAAAAATTTTAGACGTTTTTTCAGTTCAGTTTTAAATCTAATTCGCAATGTGATGACATGTTTCCGAGGTATGGGATGACGTGTTTCGAGAAGGGGTCTGATGAGAAGTTGGTGATCTGGAAACATGTCATCCCATACTATCGCTGTGCAAATCTTTGATACCACCAAAGATTTTCCATAATCTGTATTTCTATCTATCGCCTTTTCAGTAAACGTTTATGTAATACTGGCGTAGTAGAAATACGATTTAGTTAATTTTCAATGGGTATACTCTCCATAACAATGATATGTTTAGTACCAAGTTTCATCATTCAATTGATTGTGAAGCTATATTTGTTCATTAATATGTAAACCGTGTCACGCCCATTTTCCAAAATTTTTGCAGAAAGCAATAATAGGACGAAAAAAAGGTCAATGTAGCTCCCACATTTTAGCATTCTATTTGCATAAGTCAATGAGATATAGCATGCTCTGTATTGCCACCTAGTTTTCAGTAAACTTTTATGAACTTTTATGTGGCCATGGTCGAAAGGCGATTGAAGTTATTTTCAGTGGGTGTACTTTTCCCAAGTATCAATATTCTAGCATAAATGGTTTTAAAGTTATTAACACTCGAAATTTGAAAATTTGTGCATTCATATGTGGCCGGTGCCATGCCCACATTCCAAAATTTATAAAAAATCCTTAATAGAATGATAAAGTGGGTATATATACCGAATCTTACTATTTTAACTGCTTTTGGCAATGAAATATCATGTTTCCTCATTTATTTGAAAAGGAAAAAAAAGACGTAACAAACACTTTCCGCTCACTAAAAATGTGAATAAAAAAACACATGCACTTACGTCTAAATTGCTTTTGCTCTAAATTTATAACGGTACGTTTCACAGCTACAAAACTTTGGGAGGTTATGTGTGTGATAATAAGTGATCGATTTTCATCAAAAAGCTAAAATCGAAAATCATGGCTCTTACGTCTGTTTTGCGCATAGGGCTCGATATATACTCGTATGTGAGGTCTTTTTCTATCTGAAAAACATTGTGGGTTGATAATGGTCTAATTTCTGCGTTATTTTGTGCGATCGGGGTGGCTTTTAAATATCATGGTATATGATCGTTATTTCTTTTGGATTGGGGCAGAGAAAAGAAATCCAAGTCCCATGGTAGTAGATATGTATTCATTAGCGGCTTTAGGTGTTTAAATCTATTCCTGTATAGTGCGTTAGCCCCTCTTATTTTCTTTGTTTACCGATTATCAAAGAAACAGTTAAATAGACTGTTACTCACAGCAGCAGGCGAAAGACATGTCTGTTTACGGGGATAGCCCGGATAGAAGTTATATGTATGTATATTAGGGTGGGTCGATTTGTATGGACGAAAGTTAACCGATATCGCGCCATCGATTTTTCGATAGGTTTTGGGCTCAGGAAAAAAAGTTCCACTACGCATACCCAAAAAAATAATTCTCGAGCCTGCGAAATTTTATTTTTTTTTACTTTTTTCGACTTTGATTTTTAAGGTTTTTTCATGACCTACTAAAAAAGTCTGACCCAAAAATGTCAACTAAAAACGTTGGCGATAACAGTTTTTTTTTAAAAAAAAAAATATTTTTTGGGTTTTGGGGAGTGTTTTGGTGTTATGAATTCACTTGGAACTACGCCAATCGACACGGAAAAAAATACAAACAAAATGATTTGGAGCCTTGAAAATGAAAAATAAAATGCATAAAAAATCGAAAAGGTCGATTTTTCGACCAAAACAAGTCACAAATCCCGAAAATACATTTTTTTTTTTTTTCAAAAAACTGTTATCGCCAACGTTTTCAGCGCATAATTTTAAGTGGGACAGGAAATATGAGACAAACTCGTAAATTTTTTTGAACAAAACACTCCCCAAAACCCAAAAAATATTTTTTTTTTAAATGTTATCACCAACGTTTTTAGCGGACATTTTTGGGTCGGAAAGGGTATACATGAAAATTGTAAAATCAAATAAAAATTTTTTTAGTAGGTCATGAAAAAAACCTTAAAAATCAAAGTCGAAAAAAGTCAAAAAAATGAAATTTCGCAGGCTCGAAATTTATTTTTTTGGGTATGCGTAGTGGAACTTTTTTTCCTGAGCCCAAAACCTATCGAAAAATCGATGGCGCGATATCGGTTAATAAAACGACCCAAACTAATGTATATACTCGTAGATATATTACCTAACAAGTAATAATAATGATCATTATCTGACCCTCTTTTTATAACATTCCATTTAGGGGTTTTTGAGTGATATGCGCCCAAATATACAGACAGGCAGACAAAAGCGCAATGGAAGAACAACAATCCAATATTGATGATTTTTGGTGTCAAATGATTTCACAACAAGATAATTTTTATGCTTAAGGTTTAATTACCGATTTTAAATTCAAAACAAATTTATGTAAACCTTTTCTTGCTCGGAAAGCGAGCATTGGTCGGAATACTTTTTCTAGTGTCAACATTAAATGTTTAAATTTAATTAAATTTGAGATGTGCAGAAAGTTTCATATTGAATTTCTGTGCCAATTGGACAACAGAAATTACTGCATTTTCAAATTAATTTTAAATATACTATATAAGGAAAATATTAAAAAATGGAGTGCCATGAATCTTATATCATAAATTAAAAATTTAATTTCTTCTATGAGTGCCGAGGACCGTTTAGTTTATGCTTTGTGAATAGAAAAAGGCAATTTTAGATGGCCCACCTTGTGATCTTGATTTTCTTAAGGTTTCTGATTGCATTGAACTTTGTTGTTGAACACCTTGTTGTGCAGTGGCTCCAATTTCACTGCAACTCGGACTCGCGACTGCTTCGGGATTTTCATAGGGCAATGATGCTGGTATTTGTTCTTGAAAAGATGATTTAGAAGCGAAAATATTACCAATTCCATCACTATCACATCCGGCATCAATTTTATCGGAGATTTTTATTTCACTAGTATCATTTGAACGACAATCACTTGAAATGCCTGAAACAATGGATTTGCTACCACCACACGACGTTAAAGTTCCGGCAATAGGTGATGTTCCTTCGTTTATCTGGGTTAAATGAAGGTAATAATAAATGAATATGACAATGGGATCTCCCTTATTTAAGCATCATTTGAATTGATGAAAAGCATAAAATTAAAAGAAATGCAAAAGCGATGTTCCTAATTTAACATGTATTTATAAGAACTGAATATACATAAAAGCCAAACATACTAAGTATTCAAAGTAAAGAATAGATTTAACAAGAAAACGAATTTGTTGCTTATCTAAGTATTTACACGGCGTTGAACGAGTGAACAATGTCTGAATGAAATATTTTTAGTTCTGTTGTCTTAATTGAGTTTTTATTGTTTCTCTTTCTAAACAATAGCATAATTAAATTTCATGGACTTGGTTTGATTCAAATGATGCGATAGATCAGTTTCTGAAATATCAGCTCGTAGTCCGTTTTAGAAATTTGTAATCAAATTGCTTAAATGGTTCACCAAAATTTTTCACTAAAAAATACGGTAAAAATACATGTAAATATATCTGTGTAAATAAGAGAAAACCAACAAAGTATTTTTTTTTAGAACGCTTTGAAAGTTGAAATTGTAGTGTAAATGTATGCAATTGAGATTTTGTTTTTTTGTCCATAAATCCACAATTTTTGAGAAAAAGCCGTAAAATTTTGTGTGATTATGACACCTAACACGGTGAACACAATGGCGGTACTACCTCATTTTCGACCAAACTTAAGTTTGGCTTTTTCCACTTATTGACACAGCTATATGATAGAGATGTGAATATTAACCAAAGATTTGGGTCCCATGATTCCGGCATGGTTATTGGGCACAAAATAAAACTAACGGAAAATTTATAAGTGGCATGTTTTGAAATTTATGTACAAATTTGTAAAAAATGAAACCGTCCTATGAAGGACTACACCATGACTCAATCACAAGCAGGTTAGCTCTCTAGCATTTGACAATTGCAGCCATCTTGTTCACTGAAAAATTTTCATTTAAATTCTGGGTTGCCTTTTATCGAAATTATGTAAAAATAGTAGTATTAAACAAAAATTGTAAATAGGTTTGTGTTAAGCAAGGTGATTTATTTCAAACGCCAAGATAAATATGCTTATTAAATTTAAGAAACTACAAAGTTAAGTATTAGGTATAATAAATTTTGAATGCTTGCGACCTCTTCTGCTGTCCTCGCTTGACTGCCCTCCTCTTTTTCGCTATCGGTAAATGACAGGATTGCCAACTGCCGTTGATCCTGATCAGTGGCGTAGCCAGGATTTGACAAATTTTTTTTCATCGAAACCTGAAATTTGATACACACAATAAATTTTGTTATAAAAATGTACGCAAAATTCGCCAAAATCCAAAGCAATTTTATCAGTGTTGGATTTTTTTTCAGAATTTTTTGGATTATGGAGGTTTGGAGTTCATTAAATTTTAATACAGTACCGTGTCAATCTTAAGGTCTTAACAAATTTTGCTGATTTTTGACAAATTTTTTTTTCCAAAGAGCTGAAGTGTTCTTTTTCATACAAGAGAAATTGTTTAATAACCTTAAGGAAAATACCGAAAACCCCAAGAAAATATTTCTTTAGAGTTTTTACCCAGAGAACCAGCATTAACACCAACAATAATGTCAGCCTAGAAATCCAACGAAGAATCACTCACGCAAACAAGTGCTACTTCTGACTGAGTTGACAATTAAGAAGTAAACTATTCGGACTTTGCTTTGTCGTCGAGTTGCTCTGAGAATTTAGGCACCAACGGAGTTGGGATAGTGCTTTGTCCCAATCTTTATCGTTTTTTATGCTACATCCTTTTATGCTTAAACCTCTAGTCTTAAAACAGTGCCGAACCAATTTTCAGTTAAATGAGCCTTTTCGCTGTTTGTGTCAAGATTATAACTCTCTTTCTGGTAGATTTGATATTTCAGACTCGCTTTTCAGCATAAAAAAATCAATCCTTTCTGTCCTAAATTCATAGCTACTAATTGTTTTTTATTCTTTGACTTCTATTTTAACTTTTAACAATAATTTTATTCTGTTAACTAGTTATTTCTTAATGTAGTATAATCTATCCTATATCTACTTTACTTAGCTGATGAGGTTTTCTCTGTAGCTGAGCAGTTTTAGATCTCGACGATTAACAAACCAAAGCCTTTCAACGACTCGGCACGAACGAATAATCCGCGCGTTATGCGGATGCGCCCCTCGCGCCGGTCGGGCGGGATATGGTGGGTAATCCGTTGGGAATTATTATTATTATTATCCTCCTGTCGGAAACTATTTTCCTTGGACACCCATAGATGGCAATGTACTCACGAAACAATTGTTGACCTTACAATACGTAGTCGTATTTTATCTGCCGTGCGTTGGTTGCGTCTTTGCCGTTCAATGCTTCGATGATTTCTCTCAAGGCTTGGTCCTGTCCTTGCATATATGATACCCAGTCGGTGTCTATATCGACCATTCGATATATGGATTCAGCAATCGTTGTTCGTTCTACTGGTGGAAGCGTTGGACATCTGCTTAGCCCATCGTGGTAACAATGGCGTTGTTGCTTTCGTGACTGCTACTGCCTTACAGTCAGTGACTACGGTAAATCTCTTACCAATCAAGTACATTCGGTAACGCTGTAGCGTTTCAACTATTGCCAGAATTCATGGCTGTCATAGTTGCTTTCTGCCTTGTTGCACTGTCTGATGAAGTAAAAGACGGGTCTCTATTAAGGGTGTGTAACGCTGCGCGGCTTCACGAAATTGCGCTGATACCGGTGTTGGCGTTACTGGCGCTGATACCTTTATTTGTGATACCATAACGCCATGAAGCCAGCAGCGCCAAAAACACTAAACTACTACGAAACACCGCTGTACTGGAGTGGCGCTACTGGCGTCATTGAGTTGAAGGTGTTTCCGGCGCTGCTGGCGTCATTGAGTTTATGTTTTGGTCTGTTCTCGCTACATTGAAGTGGCGCCATTGGCGCCATTGAGTTGAAGGGGTTTCTGGCGCTGTTGGCGCTGTTGGCGCTGCTGGCGTCATGGCGTTATGCTATCACAAATAATGGTATCAGCGCCAGTGACGCCAACATCCGTGCTACAGCTACCAAGGCGCTACCAAAAATGTTGAGAGGGATATCCAAAGACGCGTTTCGGTTTCAGGAATCACAATCCGAGTGCGGAAAATTAAGATTTCAAACAAATTAAAAGTTATTCACAAAAAAAGGTTGAATAATTTGCCTTTTGTTCATTACTATATTATTACCGGAGCAAACTATTTTTGCTCATTACTTTTAAACGGGTAAAAAAAGTTACACTTCGCCTTCGGATTCTTCATCAAGGCATGAATACGTGGGTGTAGATACCCCATCGGACCGTTTTCGTTCAGTAGTCGATGGTGTCTCCAAAACTATATATTATCGGAGCAAACTATTTTTGCTCATTATTTTTGAACCGGTAAAAAAAGTTAGACTTGGCCTTTGGATTCTTTATGCTGGCATGAATACGTGTCTCTAGATATCCCCTCCAAACGCTTTGTATTAGTTTTCGGCGATGTCTCATAAACTGCGCCCCTAGCAATATGGTATCATTGCGCCAAAAAAGCACTTAACGCAATTGCGTTAACGCACTGCGCTGATACCGGCTATGCCGCTGGCTTCAAGGTATCAACGCCAAAAAATTGGCGCCACTACCCAGCCTTAGTCTCTATTTGGAGAGCACTCCAGACACCCCTACGGAACTGGCTACCGTAGGCACCTCATGTGCCTTCGCTGTGTCGTAGAATTGTCAACACTGGTTTAGTAGTTATGCAAGTTTTCAGTTTTTCAAAAGCGTCGTTATGCTCCTCGCTCCATACAAATTCTAAGTTCTTTTTCAGTAACATCATCAGTGGCCGTGCTACAATGCTGTATTCTTTGACGAATTTCCCAAAAATGTTCGTACTGCTTTTGTCGTTGTTGGTTTTGTTAACTCCTCAATTACTTTCGTTTTGTTTTCCACTGCACGTATGCTATCACCACTGATGTCGTTACCCAAGAACTGAACTTGCTTGGCTAGAAATATACTCTTAGATCCTCTTAGCGTAACACCTGATAAACGTACAGCATATAAAAATTCTTGAAGTACTTCTATACCTTCGTTTATTCTCTTTGTGGCTATGATGACCTCATCACCTTGTTACGATGTTTAAGCGTCTTTATTAAGTTAACGATAACTTCCTGGAAAACAATTGAGGAATTTACCAGACCAAAAGGCATAACGTTATACTCAAAAAGTTCCTCATGCGTCACAAATGCTGTGCGTTTCTTTGAATCTTCGTTCATCGGTATTTGACAATAACCGGATGTCATATCTTAAGTTGTAAAATTTTTGTTACCTGATAATCGCGACAATTGTGCTTCCACTATTGTCATCACGTAATTCTTTTTGACTGTGGCTCATTCAGTACGCGATAGTCTACGCACATCCGACTCTCGCCGTTGGATTTACTTATAGCACTGATGCTGCGTGTGCAAATTGCTCTGACGGATAATGTCATTACCCAGGAGCTCCTTTAAAATTTTCGATAACATCGGCTTTTGAGAAAAAGGAACTTGATAAATTTTACCCAGAATAGGACCTCATTGCAACTTGTGCGTTCTTACATTCACCAATTTGGCTAATACTTTCTGTAAAACAATCTCCGTATGTTTTGTCTTTATCGGTCTGCGAAAGGGAATGTTGAAGTTCACTCTCCCGTCTTCGGACAGATGTAGCACTCCGTTGTCGATCACCATGTTATACCCGTTCGTTTGTAACACGTCTCGCTCTAGTTAAATGTCATACGGTATTAGCTTGTCATCAACTATGTACAATGTTACATCACGTTGAACGTTGTCGATAGTTACCATTGCGTCAACTTGTGGAGCTACTTTGACTTTGGACCCCAAATCCTGTAAATCATCCATTAGCTTCCCGAGTCTTCATTTCGTTTGTGGCTGATGCGCGTATTAATGAGCATACGCTACCCGTGTCTATGAATGTTTCCAGTTTCTTTCCATCATTTGTTTTTGTAACCGGAGGAGGTTCGGTGTTATCGCCTTGGTCGCCGATCTTTGCAACTGTTAGCTTCTTGATACAATTCTTCGCTTCGTGGCCCAGTTTTAAGCACACCCTGCACCGTGGCTTCCATTGAGGCTGTGGACATTTAGCCGCAATATGACCGTACCCATTGCAGTTAAAGCACTTTATTTGCGTTTGCTTTCTGTCGGTTTTCGTTTCAGTCTTCATTGCTTGCTTTGTTGGTATCGAAGACATGGCCGGCACATTACTGACCGCTGTCAAATTCTTAAGCGCTACTAATATTTCAGTACACGTTGCTAAATTCATAGTTGCTAATGTCTTCCCTAAAATTGCATCGTTAAGACCACTGATTATGTGCGTATTGATAGATTTGTCATCCACCATGCCCTGTCTGCCAATTGTTAGCATAGAGTAGTAATACTCTAAATAATCTTCGCCTATTTTACGTTAATACTTAATAAGTGATTTATGCGTCTCAGCTGCATCATACGTTGTTGGAAAATCAGCATTAAATGCTCGTGGAAGTGTATTCAACTCGATAACCTTTAGCGTATGCAACTTGATCATTTTGCAAAAGAAAATATTATTATTAGTAGACAACTATATATTTATATGGTTATAATTTACTCGCCTTTGAATTGAGCTAAATATTGCTCGTCTTCAATTGTAGTATTTGTGATCGATGATAATACTATTTCTTTGACTTTCGACTGTAGCGCAGAATTGACTGATCGGTCGTTCTTCTTTATTTAGAAATTTCGTGCACACAATTGTACGTTTGTGTGTGTTTCTTTCCAATTGCATACGTTGACTGTAGCCGTCGCGTAGAATTGGCGTCGCCTCGCCGATTCAGTTTGCAACTTCGTAACTGCGCAGTCGTTGTCATTCTAAACAGAGAAGTCAGAGTCGCTCGTTTCACGTTGAAGCTTGCTTTGTTTCTTCTGTTTAGCCGTTGTGTGTATGTACAAATTCTAAACCTTTCGTTGCATTTCTGACTTTGTACTCTTTACGTTGATGCTTTGGTTTGCATTCGTAGCAAATTTTCGTTTATTTTCAGCTCTGTTGCTGCTTTGCAGTATTGGCACTTGACTACGACGTTGAAAATTCTTCTGTACAAAGAGACGTTGCGCCGCACAGTGGCGCCTTTTGACTTTTTTCTTTGCAAAAATCATAACTTTTGAACCAATGAAGATATTATAAAAATTTAAAATGTAAATGAAAGCAAATTATTTGAAGTTTTACTGTGTGAAAGCTCAGAGTGTCACAGATACATCGTGCTTCTAAAAAATTCGTCAAAGTCGAAAATTTAAAATGTAAATGAAAGCTAATTATTTGAAGTTTTATTGTGTGAAAGCTCAGAATGTCACAGATGCAGGGTGCTTCTAAAAAATTCGTCAAAGTCGAAAATTTTTAGAAAAATGCAAAATCATAATGTTTTTAGTGAAAAATAAAAAAAAATAATATGAGATTTGTCTTATTATGACGTATTTAAGCATTAAATAAGATAAACAAATGATTTTGATAAGATAGCGTGGCACTGCTCACTTATGACAAAAAGTTGTATCTAAGTAGTCACGTAATCAATAACTACCAAAATCGATAGACGTATTGTTTCTTTTAAATGGCAATACTCTTATTAAACTAAAATGTCCGTTTTTGGTTCCACAATAACAAGGTGCTTCAAAATTCATCGTAAAATTTTACATGTTTTTCTTTTTTTGATTTACAAGCCAAATATGTATTTTATTAATAACTAAAAGTGATTGAAAGTGGTTCAATGAAATTTTATTTGAGCTAAAGATTAAACAGCCAACGAATTTTGGAAAAGGTGAGTGGCACTGCCCATTTATGCTAAAAAGTTTGATCTTAGTAACCGCTTTACCAATTTGTACCAAACTCGATAGACGTATTGATTTCTATAAAAATTTAATACTCGGTTGAAGGCGAAATGCCTAAGCATTAAAAAAAAATTGATAAACTTTAGAGAAATGCAATAACGAAAAGTATGTATTTATAAATTAGTAAATTAATTCTTTTATTTGAAATAAAAAATTAACTTGTACATAGATATCTTATTTTTCAATAAAGTAACAAAATTGATTAGTAAATCTCTTTTTCATTGTTGTGATAAGAAGTGAGAAACTTATTTTATCTTAACATAGTCATCGTATATATCATATATCTAACAAAGCAACCATTTCTGAGCTATACGCATCTGTAAGATCTTTTTGTATTCTTACATACCTCATAGATGATATGACTGGATCAGAAGAGATAGCTAACATGTTGAAAAGGTCTTAGTTTTGTCTAACTCGTGATACTTTGCAGGTGTTCATACATCTATATCTTTTGTAGTCCTTTTTCTTAGATTCTTGAGCTTCTTCAGACAGTTCTCCTAATGGTAAGCACTGGTATTCTATTAAATCTTTTCCATGTGCTAAAATTTTATGTACCGTTGGTGTAAGTTTCTTCTCAGGATACTTTTGATGCAGCAACTCTGTAGTTTTACATGCATATTCTCCAAATTTGGGTCCATTAACTGGTTCATGGCAGTTTAAAATATTTAAAATTACTCCCAATCTTTTCACAATATCTCTATCAACTCCTGTTATGCGAGCAGTCACTTCATCGTTTTCAAAAAATCTTCTTGATCATTTGTATTTCCGTATCCATACTTTCGACAGTCAACTCTAAGGCCAATCTCTTTATAGAATGCATCCTGAATTATTTTTTTTCTCCTGTTTTGTTTCTCCTTACATGTTGTATTGTCGTCGAAAACTTCTTCTTGTTGTGGTATTGTATAAGCCAGCTTCAAAACAAATTCCATACATCTTATCCTAACATGCAAAGGAGATATTCTATACTCATAATTTAGTTCTTCAGTTATTGAATCATCAAGATTTTCAAAGTCCTTTTGGCTCTTCTTACAAATTGGACATTTCATTGTAAATGTCGTATTTGTTATTAAGTTCAAAACTTTTCCATCGACCATTGTTAGAAGAACATCATGCTTTATTGTAATGACATTCCCCTCTTCAATTTCAATTATTGTTGGTTCTAATTTGGCAATTTGATTTTTTATATCACTCACTGTAGCTTTTATGAGTTCCGAAGACTCCTTCTCGTATTTAAATAATATCGGGCGGCACGCTATAGTGGATGACGGAAGTGGATTTACCCAATATTCTGAAGCTTCATCTTTTAGTCGTAATGGAACAATAGAAGCCATAAACATATTACTATCTGTAATTGTTTCATCGTCTACATTTATTCTTTGTTTATATGCGCTTTGTCCTGATGATCCATCACAGCCCCACTTAGTTATCAATGCTAGCTCCTTTGGCAGTGATTTCAACTTTTCTTCAGTAAAACTTTGAAGGAGTCGTGTAGACGTATGATCCATTAGGTGTTGTAGCTCAATTTCAGCTGATACTTCGGTTATTTTGGGCCTGCTTCTTTCTTGGCTTGAGTAATTTTTTTGTATCCAGGTAAAATATCGGCATTACGTTGCAATAATGACTTACGCAATATAATATATTTTTTCTTCGTTAAACCGAGATCTATACACAGCGGCAAAGCTTCTTCGGGAGTGTATTTCCTAGGTAGCGCATTTGGTGGTGTGGGAATGGTGTTTTTGATCCTCATCAGTCGCACTGGACGTGCTACCGCAACTGCTTCTGTTATATGAAACTTCACGTCTTCTTCGTCTTTTTTTTATTTAATAGCCAGTGCTTCTGAAAGTTGAGTCGTGGCCATAGCTTTTCTGGTATCAGACAGCTTCATTTTCCTTGTGTAGGTAGAACACTCTTCTATTGTTTTTGTTGGTCTCCCTCTAGTTGGATTGGTTGGCGTGCTAGGCGTTTCTTCGTCCAAAAAAGTTTTGTCAGCTTGCCACTTTTCATGCTAACTTAAAAATTTTGAATTGTTACGATAGACGTCCTTCCATTTTCTCTCTATTATAATGTATTGTAAACCAATTTTTTCTTCCAGGCCTTCCTTTTCTTTAACGCTTGTTTCACTCGCTAATTCTCTCATAATAGCTTCAACGAAGTCCCGTCTTGACTTTGTAGATTTAAACACCGCAAATAGTTTCGAGTTTTCTAGATACATATTAGAATTGGCTTCGAGTGTATCTGACTAAATATTAAACTGTGAACTACGAGGTGTGTTCAAAAAGTATCGCGAATTTTGAATTTTCGCTGGTTACGTATATTCGAATTTCGAATTTTTTGTGTTATGTTGGTACTCATGTCTCTCACTTATGCCGACAAGCTCGGCCATTTTGAATGTTCAGTTAATTGTTGACAGCTGCTTTGCTTGCACGTGTTTTGGATCGTCTTCGATTTTTACGCGAAATTCGTACCAAAATTGCTCAATTGTGACCAAAAACAGCATCGCATGAACATTGCTAAGAGATGTTAAACTCTGTCCGCGACGACCCAAATTTGCTCCAGAGGGTCATAACTGGTGACGAATCGTGGGTTTATGGTTATGACGTGGAAACCAAAGCTCAATCATCTCAATGGAAGCTGCCGCACGAACCAAGACCGAAAAAAGCGCGCCAAGTTCGGTCGAATGTGAAAGTTTTGCTGACAGTTTTCTTCGATTGCAGGGGCGTGGTGCATCATGAGTTCTTGCCACAGGGAAGAACGGTCAATAAGGAATATTACCTGCAAGTTATGCGCAATTTGCGCGAAGCAATACAAAAAGAACAAAAATTGTCTTTTGCACCACGATAACGCCCCTGCTAACGCATCGTTGCTTGTGCGCGACTTTTTGGCCGAAAACAACACACTAATGATGCCGCAACCACCGTATTCAACAGATCTGGCCCCCTGTGACTTTTTCTTGTTCCCTAAACTGAAAAGGCCCATGAAAGGACGACGTTACGCTTCTCTTGACGAGATAAAGACGGCATCGAAGGAGGAGCTGAACAAGATACAAAAAAATGATTTTTTGAAGTGCTTCGAAGATTGGAAAACCCGTTGGCACAAGTGTATAATATCTCATGGGGATTACTTTGAAGGGGACAAAATAGATATTCATGAATAAATAAATAATTTTTGAAAAACCACAAAATTCGCGATACTTTTTGAACACACCTCATATACCTGCTCAAATTTATTAAAATGAATTTCAGGTATACAATTCGTAATTAAAAAAATGTATGTTGTTAACAAGTTCCAATAACAAAAACGAGCTTACGGCCGTACTGAATTATATACATACAGGGTGGCTGATGAATTTTGCTACATTACACGGCCGCCGTGGTGTGAAGGTAGTGTTGCCGGCCTACCACACCGAAGGTCCATGGTTCGAGCCCTGGTACAGGTAACATCAAAAGTGATTTGAAAAAAGTTTTTCAAAACGGGGTCGCCCCTCGGCAGTGGTTTGGCAAACTCTCCGAGTGTATTTCTGCCATGACAGGCTTCTCAGCAAAAATTCGTCTCCTTTGTAGATGCCGTTCGGAGTCGGCAAAAAACTGTAGGTCCCACCAATTTGTAGGGAAAATTCAAATCGGCACACCACAAATTGGAAGAGAAGCTTAGCGCAAAAATCTCTTAGGAGCTTTATGATGATATACCTGTTGTATATCGCGCCATAGAGAGAGAGAAGAAACTCAAATAATTTTTTTTTCAGTGTATGGAATTCATTTTTCTTTTATTCATGTTAAAGCTCATTAAATTTTATTAAATATAGCTTAATTAGTTTTAAAAATAATGGAATTTAAATGCCCCCCCTGCTCGTCGATGCATGTGCGGCATCTTACCAAAAAGTTGTTCATTACTGCTTGGAGAGTTGAGACAGGAATAGCCGCAATTGTTTCTCGAATGGATTGCCTTAGTTCATTCAAATTTGTTGGGTTTGCTTTGAAGACTTCCTGTTTGCAATAACCCCACAAGAAAAAGTCAGGTGCAGTAAGGTCAGGCGACCTGGGTGGCCAACGGAATGTGGAGTTTCTGGATATCAGCTTATTGGGAAATTTTCGTCGCAATTCTGTCATAACAGGTTGGGCTATTTGAGGAGCTGCACCATCTTGCTGAAACCACACAGAGTTGAAAGAAATTCTCATTCGACGTAATTCTGGATAGAAAAACTCTCTCAACATGCTCAAGTAACGGTCTCCAGTAACCGTAACGGTGTGACCGTTTTCTTCGAAGAAGTAGGGCCCGACAATGCAGCGTGATGAAACTGCACACCACACTGTGACACGAAGTGGATGCAATTCCGTCTCATGGAGTATCTGTGGGTTGGAAGCACTCCCTATTCGACAATTTTGTTTGTTTATGTTGCCGTTTAAATCGAAATGGGCCTCGTCAGACATGAAAAGACAGTTCAACATGTTTCTATCCTCTTCCACCATTTGAAGCATCTTCTGGCAAAATTCCAAGCGAATCGGCAAGTCTGCAGCGTTTCGATGGTCAGGTCTTCTGTTGACTGTCCCATGCTCGGCAAAATTGTTTACAAGTCTTATTATGGTCCATCTGCTCGGAGGATTGCCGCCAAACGTGCGCCTATACTCTCTTTGAACCGAAACTACGGACTCCAGTGCGTGATAGCGGCGGACAATCCAAATTCTTGTTTCAGTGTCCCAGTTATCCATTTTTGTTAAATGTAAAAGTCAATCTGCAAAATAAAAAAAAAATTAACCAGATTCATTAAATAGAAAAAAAGTTATTTAATTTTTTTTTTGGTAGCGGCTTTCATCCGTTTTGTATCGAAGAGAGCAGATATCTTAAATTTAATAATAATGGGTATGCACAATCAAGAGGAATGCCGATGGGAACTCCTGCGTCTCCAGTTATTACAGATATTATAATAGAAGAACTACTGAACAAGACACTGGTAAAACTAAGACACAAACCGAGAGTATTTACAAAATATGTTGATGATCTGTTCGCCATAATACAAGAAATATAGACACATTAAGTGCACTTAAGTGCACGATAGAACTGGAAGAAAGCGACAAATTATCTTATCTAGATTCTATGGTAATTAGACGAGGAAATCAACTGAAATTGAAGTGGTACAAAAAGCCAACGGCGTCAGGACCAATCATCAGCTTTCATTACAAGACGATGATAATGAGTACAGCACGAAGCACGAGAGTCAGAAGCCGAAGAAGAGTTGAGATAGACAGCCGCGAAATTACATTCAATATTAATTCATTTTTATATACTCATAATTGAATACATTTTTATTATTTTATTTAATCCAATGTATTCTACAGGGTGTTTTTTTTACAGGTTTGTTTTTCGAATAGAGATAAAACTGGCATTTTGTGGTCAAATCTGGCAACTCTAATGTCATTTATGTTCAGTTTGGTTTGCCATTTTATCATGAACAGGTTGACAAAAGAACAACGCTTGCAAATCGTGCAAATTTATTTCGAAAATAATGGTTCAGCTCGCGAAGTTTACCGTGAGCTCCGTCCATTTTATGGTCGACATAATCGTCCATCAGAGCAATTAATTCGGTTAACCATGGATCGTTTTCGCACTACGTTTACTCTATGTGATAATACGCATCCGCAGAGACGTCGAACAGTGCGCACCGAAGAAACAATTGCCGCTGTAGAGCAAAGTGTTGAAGAGGACCCGAATGAATCGATTCGCCACCGTGCACAGCAATTGGAGCTTTGTCCATCAACTTTATGGAAGATTTTGCGCAAAGATCTTGGCTTGCGACCTTACAAGATCCAGCTTGTGCAAGAATTAAAGCCGCGAGACCATGCAATGCGTCGTGATTTTGGTGTATGGGCCGAAAATGAGATTGATTTCGATGCTGATTTTCATCGCAAAATTTTGTTCAGTGATGAGGCTAATTTTTGGTTGAATGGCTACGTCAACAAGCAAAATTGCCGCATTTGGAGTGAAGAGAATCCACATGAGACCCTTGAAACGCCATTACATCCACAAAAACTGACTGTTTGGTGTGCTCTATGGGCTGGTGGAGTCATTGGGCCATACTTCTTCCGCAATAATGCTGGAGAGGCAGCTACCGTTAATGGAGACCGGTATAGAGCCATGATAACCGACTATTTTGTTCCCGAATTGGATGGCATGAATGTGGATGAGTTGTGGTTCCAACAAGACGGCGCTACATGCCACACAGCGCACGTCACAATCGATTTATTGAAGGAAACATTCGATGAGCGCATAATTTCGCGGAATGGACCTGTCAATTGGCCACCAAGGTCGTGTGATTTGACACCATTGGATTATTTTCTTTGGGGATATGTGAAGTCGCTCGTCTACACCAACAAACCAGAAACGTTAGGGGAATTGGAAGCCAACATTCGTGGCGTTATTGCCGACATATGCCCATATGCTCGAAAAAGTGGTTGAAAATTGGACCTGTAGAATTGGCTTTATTCGAGCCAGCCGCGGCGGCCACATGCCCGAAATCATATTTAAACATTAATGGCATAAAATTATCCTTCCAATAAAGCCAAATTGATGGACCTTAACACGATTTTCTTGTGTTTTATTTCAATTCGAAGTTCTATATCCCTAAAAAAAACACCCTTTACATTTAACAACAATAAACTATTCATTGTTTACAGATATACCTCACTTGTCAGAGCATATAACCATGTCAGAGTGCTACAACAATGATAAAATTGAAATAGCCCATAAACCCACAAACACGTTCAAAAAATATTCAATACGACAAAATCGAAGATACCTCCAACAGAGAAAAGTAACGTCATTTATGAAATCCCCTGCAATGGAAGCAATCACCCTACCGGCAAGAGTATAAGTTAACACCGGTTGCACAACTCAGCGCTAGCTATGTAGACATAAATAGCGAAATTATTTGTAAAACGGGAGTTTGCACACTTGTTGATGCCACCTAAAATATTATCGGCTTCTTACGTTGTTGCCCGCTTCTGCATTGAAATTCCTTGGAAAGTTACATCGCAACGAGCATAACCAAGCTCAGCTGCAATGGTAATAATAGCCGCGCTTGTAGCGTGGAAACAGCTGAGCATTCCAAACTCACGGAAACTACTGCGTCTGCTATAATGTGCAAGCAAGACAATTTTACGTCTAACCGTTAATAGCAGTGACTGAGGCGGTAGCAGCGACTGCAGCAACTACGACGACTTCAATATGTAAGAGTAGGGTAGAGATAAGTTGAAGAGGGCTTATACTTAAGAAATTAGAATTAGACTTACTCTTTGGTTGAGACTAAAACGCGACTGTTATCGGCAGCTCCTACCCACACATATATGTGGGGAAGAAATAAAAGTAATTAAAATGAACTAATCGTGTTTTATTTACTGGCGGCCAACGTGGGGCCACGCGGTGTAAAAAAGTCCTTGTAGTTAGGATAACAAAACGCATTAAACAAAGCCCTTGTAAATAGGATAAAAACGAAAAAAATCCCTATAATTAGGATAACAAACCGGTTGAAACAAAGTCCTTGTAAATAGGATAAAAAATGCAAAAATCCTTATAATTAGGATAACAAAACGAGTTAAATAAAGTCCTTATAAAAGGATAATATCCGGATAAACGTTGTGGCTCGTGTCGAAGTCAACGACCGTCGTGTCAATCAAAGTGTCAACAAAAAAATTACAAAATTTTAATATAAATAATCAAGGAACAAAGTTAAAAAATGTAAAAGCTAAATTACAAAGGCTCTAAAAATTAAAACTTGTAATACTTGATAAAAAACAAACGTCCTTAAGAATTCTTATTTCAAGAATTTGACAAGAAATTAAAAATGCTTTGCGCGCCACGCAGAGGCGTTGCATCACTGTTGATAATAACTACAACAACCGGGACCTGGTATGAACGGAGTGGAATAATAGCGGCTGTTCAACAACAACAGGGACCTAGCATAAACAAAGTGGAATAATAGCTGTTTAACTGCAATAGGGACCAAGCGTGAACGGAGTGGAATAACAGTAGCTGTTCAACCACGGCCAGAGGACATTGCCAAATGAACAAAAATAGAGTACTTCATATAATATGATATTCATGTAAGTAGAGTGATCTGTGAATAATCGAGCTTTGCTTTTGTTTTTAAATTCTTAAATGTGTTGTGCCGAATAGTTTGTTTGTTCGGATATACAGCGTGACGCCATACTGCCCTCTGATAATTGTTTCTTTAATGACTATGGAAGCGCAAGCAGCGTAGAATTTATTGAAATCAGCCGTAAGGACTGCCACAGAACAGACTAAGAGCGACTTTCAAAGTACCGTTGATTGACTGACAGGTAGAGTGGTAACCCTAGAAACGACTACTGCAGTCATAGAATACGCGCCTGTGTCGATTTCAGGAAACGTCGGATGTGACGAATCCCTCGCCGTGATAAAACCGCTGCCCGATTTAAGTGGAACCCAATCGCGGTATGTTTCGTGGAACATGCATACAAATTGTACGAAGCTTACGACGGTAGTTCTCGTCACTAGCAGGCAGTAGCAATTATCAGGAAATCTGTCCTTGCTTCCTTTAACACGGTTTTAAATTTTAAAACGATCATTGCTAGATTGGACTTTACGTACTTCTATAAGAGACCCGTCCATATGATTGAACGGTAAATATCGCCGCTTCGACAAGGCAGTAAAAACATCTTTCAGTTCTACGATGACGTAGAACGAAAATTGACTCTGCTTGTGAACAAAACTACAATGACATATAATGGAAATGCTGAATTGATCAGCACTATTAATCAAAAAATATAGACAGGATGCTTTACGACTGTTTGTTTGGGGACTTAATAGACCTCTGTGTGATATTTGTTCTCCTCTAGGCCCGCCGATATGCCTACAGCTCTAGCCCTTGCACAAGAGCTTGAATCCAATCAAGCCAGGTTATCGTTTGCCCAGTCATTCGTGAATAGAAATGAAGCGACCGTTAGGAGATATTCAGAGGACACCTCAGCCCGCATTTCAGAATCATCCGCAATACCGAGGAAGTGAGACTTCATGACAGGATGTGGTACCAAAATTTCAGCGCATAAACCATCTGTGATCACAGGGACAAGAAGATGAAGGACAGAGAAGCGATGAGGAGTTTCTGAGTGACCAGGATGTAAACGAAGACATGCAGTATTATGACGAATGTTTGGACGAACCATCGTATGAGGTAAATTTTTTAGGACTAGGTCCCTCCTGCCATACGTCAGCAGATCGTTTGCAGGGAGGAATTGAAATTTTTAATAAATACTGGTGCAGCGAAGAATAATTTTAAGGACTTAGAGCTCCTTAAAAGCATAAAAGAAATCGAGAAGACCTTTCGGTCAGTTCAATTCACGGAACTGATAAAATTAATTAAAAATTAAAAATGCACAGTTTTATATCTTGACCTCCCTCCAGACAGTTGACGGCATCATAGAGTTTGATTTTCTTAAGGAAATGGGGGCTGAGTTGGACATTAAGAGGGGGATTATACTATAACGTAAAACGGAAAAACTTAACCATTTCCTTTGTCGCGACGTACTTCTATACCTTTATGGTGTTAAACAACTTTCTGCCCACTGATGAACGCGAGGAACGAATCTCGACTCTGATAAAGGATTATTCGGGAGTTTTGCTACGATGAAGCCTTATAACACAAAAGTTGTGGCGACTATAAGAACGGTCAATGATGACCCGGTCTATTTCAAGACATACCCATACCCAATGGCTTCATCTGCCTTTGCTAATGGAGAGATTTCCGATCTTCTCCGTGACGGCATTATACGACCTACACGGTCACCATATAATAACCCGATATGGGTTGTTTCCAAAAAGGGTTTTACAAAATCGGGACCGAGGAAGATGCGTATGCTTTTTGAATTTAGGAAACTAAATGAGAAAACGACAGCGAATGATATCCAGTTCCTTAAACCTCAGTCATTTTGTCTAACCTGGGGAACTCGTAACTTTTCACCAACCTTGATCTCAAATCTGGGTTTCACCAGATAAGATTGACAAAACGGGATAGGGAGAAAACAGCATTCTCTGTAAATAACGGAAAATATGAGCTCTTTTGACTTCCGTTCGGACTTAACAATGCGCCTAGCATATTCCAGCGGGCTATCGACGACGTTTTTCAGGACGAGATTGGCAAATGTTGTCATGTTTACGTTGATGACGTTATAGTTTTCTCTGAGAATGAGGAGGATCAGCACTTCAGAGACGTAGAACGTATCCTTGAAAAGCTATATAGAGGCAATATAAGAGTGTCACTTGAAAAAACAAAGTTCATGAAGGGAGAAGTGGACTTTCTGGGATTTGTTGTTTCTGGGGATGGGATTAAAACCTGCCTCCACAAAATACAAGATATTGTAAGATATGAGGCTGCAAAAATACTTCGTTCCCTGCGGTCCTTCCTTGGACTCACTGGGTACTATAGGCGGTTTGTGAAAGACTCTGCGTCAATCACTAAGCCGTTGACCAAATATCTTCGCGGAGAGAATGGGAATATGGGTGCCAACCGTTCTTAAAACATCCATATTCAGTTGGGTGAAGAGGCACTAAGAGCTTTCAAGAGAATCAAAGAGATCCTCGCTTCAGAGGACGTTCTCTGGTTGTACCCTGATTTCGAAAAAGCATTCGACTTAACAACAGATGCGTCTTAACACGTATTAGGTGCAATTTTGTCCCAGGGGGGTCGACTCGTGACCATCATCTCTTGAACTTTGACGCCTACTGAGGAGAATTACGCTACAAATACACCCGAGCTCTTGGCAATAGTGTGGTCTAAGATCTGTACAGACCACCAGCCTCTAACGTTTTTTATATCAGATAAAAACCCAAACGCTAAGTTAAAGCGATGGAGGGATTTGTGGAAGAGTTTTGACTTAATCTTTTTTACAAACCAGGGAAGGATAATGTTGTTGCGGACGCGTTGTCATGGCAACACATTAACGGATTTGAAGATTCAGCCTCCTCCAAGAATACTACGGCACATAGTGCGGAGTCCCTCACTAAGACTATTCCCACAGTAATCAGTCTTATCAACTGCTTTAAGAGTCCGATCATTTTGGAAGAAGGTAGCCCGCATAAACTGAAGGACTTGGTGCTTAACTGTAGGATCTGTGGAGAGGCCAAGTACCAACGCCATTCCCCGAAACCGACGATAGGCAAACCCCCTATACCCCTGTATCCTGGAGAGATTCTCCACATTGACATCTACTCGACGGATAAAATACATTTCTTGACGTGCGTGGGCAAGCTCCCAAATTCGCAATAGTTTCCTCGAGATCAATAGTTGACATAAAGGAGCCTATGATACAGATCCTAGATTGTTTTAAAAACACAAAGAATGTAATTTTTGACACCAAAGAGATCACTTTTCTGTGACTACATTTGCAACACCTCCGCACCATAGTACCACTAACGGGCAGGTTGAGAGAATTCACAGCACACTAATGGAGATCTCAAGCTGTACGAAACTGACCCAGGGACTAGGCCATACCGTGGATTTGATATTGCTTGCTACATCCAAGTATAATAGATTAGTGCATTCCGTTACAGGACAGAGGCCCATAGATGTAATCCATTCTATCCCTAAGCAATTGCAGGTGAAAATTATGAGCAAGATTGCTGAGGTACAAACACGCGAGTTGAAACGGTTGAACAAATCTAAATGTTTGAAAACGTATCAACCCGTAGACAAAGCGTTTGACAAAACCAACAAAAGAATTGGCAATTAACTCTCAAAATTGCACATAGAGTGTTGAGAAGGATTTGGGAACTACGGCTTTAATTAAGAGAACGATAGTTCACAAGGCCGCCGTGGTGTGAAGGTAGTGTTGCCGGCCTACCACACCGAAGGTCCATGGTTCGAGCCCTGGTACAGGTAACATCAAAAGTGATTTGAAAAAAAAGTTTTTCAAAACGGGGTCGCCCCTCGGCAGTGGTTTGGCAAACTCTCCGAGTGTATTTCTGCCATGACAGGCTTCTCAGCAAAAATTCGTCTCCTTTGTAGATGCCGTTCGGAGTCGGCAAAAAACTGTAGGTCCCACCAATTTGTAGGGAAAATTCAAATCGGCACACCACAATTTGGAAGAGAAGCTTGGCGCAAAAATCTCTTAGGAGGTTTATGGTGATATACCTGTTGTATATCGCGCCATAGAGATAGAGATAGTTCACAAGGCAAATTTAAGGTAATTTCCTTTTTCTGAACAGATGCGTACTTTTTACGGTTGTTTGTTGGACGCGAGCGAAGCTGGTTGACTACACCAACTATCACTGCATTTTGAAAAGTTGCTATCCACGAACGATGCGATGTTTAGATACATAGAACTAACTTGACGAATTATGAGGCCGTAACGACAGATACAGAGAACCTGCTTGAGAATTTTCCATCATCCCCTGCAAAGAAATTGCTCTAGGCGGACGCTGACCAAATTCTTGGTTTATTAGAAACACTTAAGACACATCATCGTCATTCGCGTGGTATTATTATCCTGGGTACCGCACTAAAATACATCGCCGAAACCCCAGACTTTGACGATTCTAATGATGTTGCAACTAAGGAACGTGAACTGATAGAGGATAATAAACTGCAAATTGTGGTTAGCTCTCAGCTTCAGGAGAGAATAAATAATCTGACTCGGACCATGAACGACTTAGTGAAGGTTGCATAAGAAACGGTTGTGGATACAGGGCATTTATTTGGGTTGGCCACATATAGAAACAGGGTGGTACTGGCGGAACTTGCAAACATAGTTCATTCAGTGACATTGGGAAAACACAACATTATTGATCTAATTATTTTAAATAGTGAAGACGCCTACATATTCCACGGTGTTACAGTCAAAAAGTACTTTTTGCGAGACATACCTCATTTTGTAGGTCTAGTCAGACTGACTAAAACTGCATACTCAGAATTTCCAATACACCCCCAAAATCTAAAGTGAGGGGCCAAAAACCCCTTTTCCATAGGTGAAGGCATATACGAGGTGTGTTCAAAAAGTATCGCGAATTTTGAATTTTCGCTGGTTACGTATATTCGAATTTCGAATTTTTCTGTGGCGTTATGTTGGTACTCATGTCTCTCACTTATGCCGACAAGCTCGGCCATTTTGAATGTTCAGTTAATTGTTGACAGCTGCTTTGCTTGCAAGTGTTTTGGATCGTCTTCGATTTTTACGCGAAATTCGTACCAAAATTGCTCAATTGTGACCAAAAACAGCATCGCATGAACATTGCTAATGAGATGTTAAACTCTGTCCGCGACGACCCAAATTTGCTCCAGAGGGTCATAACTGGTGACGAATCGTGGGTTTATGGTTATGACGTGGAAACCAAAGCTCAATCATCTCAATGGAAGCTGCCGCACGAACCAAGACCGAAAAAAGCGCGCCAAGTTCGGTCGAATGTGAAAGTTTTGCTGACAGTTTTCTTCGATTGCAGGGGCGTGGTGCATCATGAGTTCTTGCCACAGGGAAGAACGGTCAATAAGGAATATTACCTGCAAGTTATGCGCAATTTGCGGGAAGCAATCCGCCAGAAACGCCCGGATTTGTGGAAGAACAAAAATTGGCTTTTGCACCACGATAACGCCCCTGCTCACGCATCGTTGCTTGTGCGCGACTTTTTGGCCAAAAACAACACACTAATGATGCCGCAGCCACCGTATTCCCTAGATCTGGCCCCCTGTGACTTTTTCTTGTTCCCTAAACTGAAGAGGCCCATGAAAGGACGACGTTACGATTCTCTTGACGAGATAAAGACGGCATCGAAGGAGGAGCTGAACAAGATACAAAAAAATGATTTTTTGAAGTGCTTCGAAGATTGGAAAAACCGTTGGCACAAGTGTATAATATCTCATGGGGATTACTTTGAAGGGGACAAAATAGATATTCATGAATAAATAAATAATTTTTGAAAAAACACAAAATTCGCGATACTTTTTGAACACACCTCGTTTTGGCCTATAACTTTATTTTTGGTCGCCCTATGTAAAAGATTTTGGTATTATTGGAAAGAAGACATTTTGACGCTTCGCTCGGTTTATAAATGTCTTATTTTTTTAACAGAAAATTTAGAGAAAAAATAAGAAACACACAAAAAATTTCAATTTTTGGAAAAAAATTCCATCTTGAGTCACAGTTTTTTCCACTATTTTGTTCACCAGTGTATATAGCTTGATTTACGTGTAGAGTCAGTCTCCTGTCAATTTTGTTTCCAACGAGTTATAGTTTTTAAGATCCGTTGAGGTTTTTCTAATGTAATTCGTTTCTTTATTGAAAAACTAAAAAAAAAACTTTTTTATGGGCATACAAATACATTTTGGTCAATTAAAAATGTTTACAAACTCTTTTTCTTCTATACAAACTATCATCTGTATTCCGTTTAAGAGATCAGCAGTACTCCGAAAGCATATTAACAATATTTTTTCCAGAAAACCTTCTCTCTATAGGTTCCATCTTCTGATGCATGCGCTCCCCTTGTTCATCACTGAGTTGACCCAAATTCTCTGGAAAAACGTCCAAATAAGAGTGGAGTAAGTGAATTTTGATGGACATTCCACATCCCGTTGCTAAATACGCATTCAGAAACTCATGAACGACGTCTTTGTAGTCCTCACGCCTTTTGTTGCCTAGAAAATTCGTACATAAAGATTGGAAGCTATTCCAGGCTCTTTGTTCAACCGGACTTAGTTTGAATGAAAATTCAGTATTTTTCATTAGCTTGCGAATCTGAGGCCCAATAAAAACGCCTTAAAATTATAAAAGCCAATAAATGAAGCATGAGTCATAACATACAGAAATAATATCAGAACTACCTTCTTTTATTTTAGCCTCACTTAATTTTGGAAATGAAGATTTTATATGGAGAAATGCTTCACTGTCTACATTAAGCCTTTTAACAAATTGGTGGCAAAATTATATTTTCAGGATCCACAAGTGGAGCTCTCAACATATTTTTCTCTCCAATTTAAAAGGTACTTGTTGTTGTTGTTGTTGTAGCGACTACTTAACCTGCCTAGGATGTCACCCCCATCCAACATTGTCATCAGGCTCTTCTAACGGAAGTCCAAGAAACCTCGCGGCTTCAACAGGGGTGGACCAGAGTGAAATTGGTGTTAGAAGAGTGGGCTCAGTTGAGCAGATGAACAGATGGTTAGTATAGTGGGGAGACACGCCGCATGCCGGGCAGACATTTGGCATGTCAGGGTTCAGTCTGGATAGGTAAGAGTTTAGTCTGTTACAGTATCCAGAACGAAGTTAGGCCAGCGTGACTCTTGTCTCCCTGGGCAGTTCGCGTTCCTCGTCGGCAACAGGTGGAGCTTGTGCCTGTAGGACTGCATTCACTGGGCGTGACCTGACAAAGGAGTTTACCGACTCCGTGTGGATGAGGTTGAGGGCCCGCCGGTGCACCTTTGGATCAAACGGCGAGAAAATGTGATGCCGGATCTCGTCATAGTGCTTACGGAGGTGACTCCTTATTCTCTTGGGAGGCGGATTTTCATTGAGCAGGTTCCTGTTCGGGTGCTGCGGTTTATGGCAGTTGAACAGGAATTGTCTGGTCAACATCTCGCAATGCTCTTTGACATCGAGCATTTTTGCCTCATTATGAGCACCGTACTTGAACATGTTATCAAACGTGACCCCTAAGATTTTGGGGTGTGTGACAGTCGGAAGCTTAATGCCGTCGACGTAGACAACTAATTCCATGTTCGCCTGCGCTGTCCACGTCGTAATAAGGTGGCCGAGGATTTGGTCGGTGACAATGTCAGGTTCCGTGCAGGGAAGAAACTGGAAAGCGTTGGCAGGTAAGAATTAATTAATTCTATTAATTCTATTAATTAATTCTTAAAAGGTACTTCGCTCTGGCCACTTATCTCTTTCGTACTTAAGCACGGCTATCCCACTCGCAGAAATAGCGGAGATACTTTGTGTAACCTCCCTGCATGCCCATCAGTATTGTTAAAACTTTAAGGTCACTAACAATTTGCCATTTGTGCATTGCATAGTTTATTAAGTGAAGAATTTTTTCAATGGAAGGCCTAAAGAGAATTCACAGAATATTAGTAAACAAATTTTTTTTGTTAGTTACTTTTTATACTTCTACAAAATCCATCTATGAAAAGGCGCCAATATTTTGGTTCGTAGTTGTATCCAAATCGGACGAAGAGTTCAGACACATCCGCACAATAAGCCAAGTTTTTTTCGTCTTTACCAATTTTAAAAACTTGGTTATCCATCAAGCGCTCATTACTTCGCAACAGCGTAATTTTAAAATCTTCTTCCACTATATTCCACTGCTTTAATCTAGAAGAAAGTACTTCCCTTTGCCGAATTGTTATATCTAGATCTCTTACCAGATCTTCAAAATCCTCGTTAGAAACCAAATGGCGCTCGGATGAACGCGACCCGTGTGGTATAAACTCTTTGTCGGCGTCCTCTGTCGAAAAGTCTTCAGCTTTGTTGAATTTTTTTGCTCGACAGTATTTGTGCACTTCACTTGACCTTGAAGGTATTGCCTTCGAAACACTAGAAACATTGGCATATTTGATATATTGTGGTATAACTGAGGATGCCATATCATAGGAGCTGAATAAGGGAAATCCCAAGTTTGATCGACTCTTTTTCGTGGACACTTTAGCAGCTTCATCACACAAGAAAAACAAGCATACTCTAGCTCATACCATCGGCTTTTTACAAATGATTTGCCAAACAAGATGTTGTAACTTGTAACCAAACCATTAGAATTTTCTAGTTTTTCGCGTGTTTTTTCGCCTACAAACAAGCCACAAATGTAGCAAAATTTATTCCGATTTTCACACACTTTTTACAACTAAGATCCACAGCTTTTATCACGTATGTATAGTACTGTAATATCATATACATAGTACATACGAGTACATACACTTTGAAGAAGTTTGGGTCGTAGCTAACACAATCAAAAAAATGTAGCGCACATATTTCGCTGTAAAAATTGATCAAAGTTGAATAGCTGAGGAACCTCTGCTCGAATAAAAAAAATGTATATATCATTGAAGACAGAATTGATGGGAGATTAATTTTAATTAAAATTACATATGCACTGGTTAACAAATTATTCGAAAAATCTGTCATTAAAGATGACAAAATTTAAAAAAAAATTTATTTTTCGATATTGTTTCGCCCGTTTTTCTGATATTTATCACGGTATATGAACAATTTATACATTGTTGGAAACGGAAAAGTGTCTCCTTTAAGGTGACACTAAATTCGTGTTAATCGGATAAACAATAAAAAAGTTATTGAGCAATATGTGTCTTAACCTATGAAAAAGGGGGTTTTGGCCCCTAACTTCAGATTTTGGGGGTGTATTGGAAATGCTGAGGATGCCGTTTTTATATGTCTGACCAGACCTACAAAATTTAATTAATAATTTTTTTTTTTTTGTCACACCGTGTTATTATTAGCCGAACAATTTACAAATATTACTATAGGTGATATTTTAATACCCTCTAAGCTAAAAATATTGCAAAATAGTGATAGTATATTTTTTCGGATTAAATATCCTAAAGTCAGTAAGATTTGTGAAAAAGTTAGGCTCTTACCAGTCATTCATGGTGTTTACACGACATCGGTAGCCACACGTCTCAATCCCAAAACCATAATATTCATTATACACATATTTCCTGAATTGTACATAAAATAATACTCGTTATACATATTTGTCATGAATTGTAAATAATCTCATCATAACGCATGGATTACATTATATTTTATGATTATTACATTATATTTACTCATCACAACTTATGAACTCACCTTTAGATTTAAGTGTTAAAATTGGAACGATTTGGGACGTGTGGCAACCACGCGTAAATCACCCCACACCAATTCGCCGCACAGCTGACAGCTGGTCGGCCATCATTTTCTACTTCTTATATTATTGTAATTGGTTTGCACCGGTGTTATCATCATTGTTTTTCTTTTTAACAAACACCGGCTTTTCTATTTTTTATATTTACATATTTTCAGCGAATGAAAACCAATAAGTGACCATCTAAAATAGTGCTTATTAATAAACTAATCATAAAGTAAACGTTGTGGTACTTTTTTCGAAATAAGTTTGTGAAAACTAGTCCTTCTAACATTCTGCCAATATCTCTTTTGCGTTGGTACTACTATTGTACATGAACATTGTCAAATATTTAAGAAACTTTTAAGGAAAAATTGAAACTTACAAAATAAAACGCGTATCAATATATTTAAACCCAATTAACTCAGTGTTATGAGGCACTGCAATTAGAATCGCGTTTACCATTTTAAGGCCCTTGAATTAAACCCAAAATTTAACAATTATATTGCTGGAGCTGAGGCAATTCCTGACAGCCATTGGGGCAATTATACGGAAAACACAAGATTGGCTGACAAATTGAAGCTAAGTGCACCTTTCTGTTAACGAGTGTGATTGCAGAAACAAAAAAAGGGCGAAAATCGTTAGTATTATCCAAACTAACTACCCAAATAACTAATGGTCCTTCTTCGCCATAAACAACTAACATAATTCCAATTTGTTTGCTCCCGCCAAAAACAACTTTTTCCCGCCGAATTTAATACTTCGGTATACCCAAATCAATTAAGGCGAAATTTCGCACACACACAAAAATATATTGTACACTTAAATCCCTTGCGGTACAAAATATATATAAAACCCAAATACAGTGGGCCTCATCGCCAATTTCATCCAACAAAAAATTTAATTACTTTCTCACGTGTTATAATAAAAATAAAGTCCCAAACTTTAACAAATTCAAGTCGGTACGTATCCCAATTAAGAAGCACTACAAATAGTATTATAACTCCCATTAAATTAAATTATAAATAATCCCAAAAATACCGCTCTGTGTTTATACCGACACACATTTATATATATAAAGTAAACAAGTATATACAATAAGTACACAGCGAATATCCCCTGAACAGTGGTACAAGACTGCTACATCCCCCATCAAACTTTTTTTCGTACCACTTTTTTTGCCACCGTAAAATTCAGTAAATAATTTTTAAAAATGACTACCGGTGCCGAAAATAAATTAATTTCCGAAACGGATAATTTTACGGATTACTGCACTCGGTTCCGCTCAACCCCGATCCAAGATAATACCGAGGCAGCCCTAAAATTAAAGGACAAAAACATAGATGTTTTTTGGTCAAGAGTACAGAGCGCGTACGACGTGGTAGTAGAGACTGACGACCAGGACCTCCCCAAGGACTTTAAGTCCGCCGCTTTCGGTAAATACCGAGCCTGCCTAATCGCATATGAGGACACCAAAGCTCAAATAGGCGACCAACTCCAACTCAAAGCATTGAGTAACCCCGCGCCTCAAGAGCAACCCCCCCCCCCCCCCCCCAAGAGTCCTCCTATATGAACCTGAAAGTCCCCCCATGTGATACAGAAATTTTTTATGGAGGGTATGATCAATGGCCGTCCTTCCGAGACATGTTCACGGCGGTCTATATCAACCACTCGAAACTCTCCAGTGCCCAGAAACTGTATCACCTCAGACATAATACTAAAGGAAAGGCTGGTCAAATAGTGGAACAATTCCCGTTAAGCGACGACAACTTTGCCCTAGCATGGGAAGCTCTCAAGTCGTGTTAAGAAAACTAGAGAGTCCTGGTTGATAACCAAATCCGAATCCTCATGAATTTAAAAGCAATTCAATCGGAAAATATCGATGAGATCCAGAGGTTACAATCCTCAGTAAACAACTGTCTCCAAATACTAGCGACACAACAAGTCGAAACCTCCAGTTGGGATCCCATACTAATATATCTGGTAACCTCGAAACTTCCAGAGAATACAGTTGACCTGTGGGAGCAATCACTAAGCTCCAGAAGAGACCTCCCGAGCTGGTCCCAAATGAACTAGTTTCTGACCACTCGCTACGTGGAAAGGGTAGATCAATGGCGACCAGCCAAACCCCGGTATAATCCACCCTTCACAAACTTCTCAAGGCCCCACCCCAGTCAGAACAATCCCCAGTTCAGGCAGGCTCAACCCCAAAACCACAGCAACAACTCCCTTACGCAAACAAAATCTCATGCCACAGAACACCAACGATTTTATACCTGCAAATTATGCAAACAGTCCACCCATACTCTACAAAGCTGTTTGCGGTATAAAAGTTTGCCAATCTCAGAGCGTAAAAAATTCGTTAAAGAAACCAATATTTACGAGAATTGTTTAGCTCAAACGCATGTGCTAAAAGACTGCCAAATCACGAGAACGTCCATGCACTGCCAAGGCCGGCATAACACCACCCTTCACGACACATCAACCCCCAGCACCAGTTCCGGAATCCAAAGGACACGATCCCAGGTAGCCACCATAGCAGCCAGCAATCCCAGGCTTCAGGACGTCAGCCAGGCGGCACCCCAGGAAGGAGAACCCTGTACGCCCAACAGTTCCCAAGTACAGTCGTTCCATGCTGAAAATGATAACCAAATCATACTCCCTACAGCAATAGTCTTGGTAATACAGAGAGGGGATCTATTTAAGCTTACAGCCTTAGTGTACCAAGGCTCCGAAAGAAGCTTCATATCCGCCAAAGCTCAGACCAAACTCGGGCTTCCCTATACCCACTCCCTGTTTGAAATATCGGGTATGGGAGGCGGAGTGGTACAAACATCCAACAAGCTGTGCTCGTTGACCCTAGTCTCAAATGACAATCAGGTGAGAATAAAGGCCCAGGCAATAGTGCTTCCCCGGCTCACTAGGCAGCTCCCAACATTCAGGCTGAATGACAGTCAAAGGCGCAAATGGTCCCATCTCAAATTAGCAGACCAGAACTCCCAGAACCGATCCCAAATCGATCTGGTATTGGGTAGTGATCTTATCCCACAAATAATGCTAAATGGCATAGGAAAGATCTCTCCCAGCCTGCTAGCCCAAAATACAATATTTCGTTGGATCATAAGCGGCCAAACTTCCGAAAAGGTGGTAGCACATTCCTCACAAGCATGGGAAACCACAAATATTCAGCTCAATGAACAGCTGAGACAGTTCTGGGAAATCGAGGAGATACCCAAAACTCGAGTAAAAGCCCCCGAAGATCAAATGTGCGAAGAGCTCTATCAAAGCACAACCGCTCGAATGGATGACGGTCGATATATGGTTCGCCTCCCATTCAAATCATCATTCTCGAACGATATCGACCTAGGCAGATCCCGTACTGCAGCCCTACGACAGTTTCATGGAATGGACCGCAGTCTCTCAAAAAAAGGCGATCTCAAACAGCAGTAGGACCAGGTACTCGAAGAATACTTGTCCCTCGGTCACATGGACGAATGCAGTCCAAATGAATTGGAATCCCAAGGAAAATACAGCTCTTTTTATTTCCCTCACCATGGCGTCGTCAGGCCAGACAAAAAGACAACAAAAGTCAGAGTTGTATTCAATGCTTCCAAGAAGTCAGGTTCCGGTCACTCCCTTAACGATGTGTTATGTACCGGACCAACCCTCTAACCCGACCCGTTAAAATGGCGGACATATAAATATGTGTTTAATAGCGATGTAGAAAAAATGTACCGCCAGATACTCTTACACCCCGATGACCGAGACTACCAACGGATAATATTCCGAACTCCCGAAGACAGTCCAATAAAGGACTTCATGTTGAAAACGGTCACCTTTGGGGTGAACTGCGCTCCCTTCCTGGCTATTCGCACGCTACACGAGCTGTCGAAAGATATAGCCAACTCCCATCCACGCGCTGCCCCAATATTAAAGTCCGAGACGTATGTTGACGATATTTTATGCGGCAGTCATGATCTTCCCTCAGCCGAGCAATCCCTAAAAGAGACTATTGATGCTCTCAACTCAGCCGGCTTCCCTTTAAAAAAGATCACGGAAAACCATCCAGACATACTCAAACAAATTCCCAAGGCGGACTTACTTGACACCGACTTCCTCGAGTTCGAGAAAAGTAGTACCGCCAAAACCCTAGGAATTCAATGGAATGCGCTCTCGGACACATTCTCGTATACTGTGGACTCAGACCCAGCCTCAACAGCAGCCACCAACCGGCAGATACTTTCCTCAATCGCAAAACTTTTCGACCCTGCAGGGTGGCTGACGCCAGTCATGATAATAATAATAATAATTCCCAACGGATTACCCACCATATCCCGCCCGACCGGCGCGAGGGGCCCATCCGCATAACGCGCGGATTATTCGTTCGTGCCGAGTCGTTGAAAGGCTTTGGTTTGTTAATCGTCGAGATCTAAAACTGCTCAGCTACAGAGAAAACCTCAACAGCTAAGTAAAGTAGATATAGGATAGATTATACATTAAGAAATAACTAGTTAACAGAATGAAATTATTGTTAGAAGTTAATATAGAAGTCAAAGAATAAGAAACAGTTAGTAGCTATGAATTTAGGATAGAAAGAATTGATTTTTTTATGCTGAAAAGCGAGTCTGAAATATCAAATCTACCAGAAAGAGAGTTATAATCTTGACACAAACAGCGAAAAGGCTCATTTAACTGAAAATTGGTTCGGCACTGGTTTAAGACTAGAGGTTTAAAATGCCTTGAAGGACGAGACGGTACATTGAAGTTCACTTAGAAGAAATGGGCTGGATAGTGAACTATTTAGAAATTTAATCATAAAAATAATTCCAAGCATTTCCCTCCGACTAGAAAGTGTGTGCAGATTAATGAGTTTTAAACGATTCGTATAGGGTGGCAGATTGTACAAGGGATCCCAATGAAAATCTCTTAAGGCAAATAGTAAAAATTGTTTTTGAACTGATTCAAGGCGATCTACATGAACCTGGCAACGCGGATTCCAAATTTTAGAACCATATTCAAGTATCGGTCTGACTAATGTAGTGAAGAGGGCTTTAGTTACATAAGGGTCGCTAAATTCTTTAGACCATCGTTTAACGAATGCTAGGACACCTCTAGCCTTATTGACTGTTGTGGTAATATGGCGGTTGAAACTGAGTTTATAGTCCATAGTAACCCCCAGGTCAACAAAATCATACACTTGCTCAAGACTATAATTTTTAATTGTATAGGAAGCCGGCTGAGAAATTCCACGCGAAAAACCCATGTGTTTACATTTTTTAAGGTTAAGTGGCATATAATTTAAATCGTACCAAGTAACTAGTGTATCTAGATCTGATTGTGGCATATTTATATCTTCAAATGACGCGAATGACATGAAAAGCTTTACGTCGTCAGCATACATTAACATTTTTGAAAATTTTATTATTGCAAAAATATCATTTATAAATAACAAGAACATAATCGGGCCAAGATGGCTTCCTTGAGAAACTCCTGAAGAGACATAAATGACATCGAATACTAAATTTTTAAACAGTACTCTTTGTTTCCTGTCACTAAGGTAAGAAGAAATCCAGCGATTGAGATCCGGCTGGAAGCCTAACTGATCGAGTTTATGAATAAGTATTGAGTGACACACTTTGTCAAAAGCTTTGCTGAAATCCGTATAAATAACGTCGGTGTGTAGATTTTTTCCAAAGCCATTTGAGACATGACTGGTAAACTCAAGTAAATTCGTAACTGTGGACTTTACCTTACTGAACCTGTGTTGGCAGTCAGCTATCAAAGTAGAGATCGGACCCGTATGTTGATTGGTAACAATAGCTCCAAACAATTTTGGGATGGCAGAAAGCTTTGCTATGCCACGATAGTTCTCTATAGAAGAAGTTCTCCCGCTTTTATGCAGCGGTAGAAGAAACAATTCTTTCCACGCCATTGGGAAAACACCACACTTTAGTGATAGATTGAACAAATTGGTAAAGGGTTGGTAAATATGGTTCGTACACTTTTTCTAAAACCTACTATCAGGACCGTAATTAAAAGGTTCTTTTAAGGTTTTAAGGTAAATTAGAACATCTTTGGCGCATATAATTGGTGAATTAATTAAATTTGTCCCGTGTAGCTTATAGGGATAATTTTGAAAGTTTGAATTGGTGACGGCAGAATAGTTAGAAGTGAAAAATTGAGCAAAGAAATTTGCGATATCTTGATTATCGCTAGATATAATGTCTTGATATTTCATGGCTGAGGGAAACCCTGATACTTTACGTTTAGAATTTACGAAATAATAAAATAACTTTGGATTGAGAATAATGGTTTTTAGAGATATAGAGATATAAGCACTTTTTATTTAAATCTTTGTACTTCTGACGTAGAATGGAATACAGTAAGTAATGTTTATTTAATCCAGATTTCTTATATAAAATAAATAGTCGCGTTTTCTTATTTTTCAGAGCCTTAAGCTCTTTAGTAAACCAAGCTAATTTACGTTTAGGAATAAACTTCTCAAATAGGCAGTAAATATTTTGATTGAAATGTGAGACGTTTAGATCGATATCACTACCAAATTCAGGCCAAGTTAATTTAGACAGTTCTTTATTTAATTTCTTGTAGTTGGCTTTGGGAAAGTTAAAATCAAAGCTACTACATAAGGTTTCGTAGACTATTTCCATAGAAGGGTGGTAAAGGTCTTCTGGTAAAACCAACGGATTAAAACGATTTACAGAAAATTGGTTTATATCACTAACATATACTAAATCTAAGACTTTCCCAAACTTGTTAGAGGTAACATTTATTTGATTAAGGCAAAGATCGGAAATTCCATCGAAAAAGACATTGTACCCCAGTTTGGACGGATTTGGAATAATGTTTCCATCAGATATGTTCCACGATATATGAGGTAAGTTAAAATCACCCAAAACAATAATGTAATCTGAAGCTTTAGTCAAAAAGTTAACAGTTTTGAGCAGAGATACATGTTGCATGTATACTGAAAAATCTGATGCTGGAGGGATTTAGCAAACATATAAGTACATAGAGACGTTCTCTAGCTGAATGCGGATGCATTTTAACTCAATGAAATCGATGTTAGGTATATTAACCTCTTCTGAAGGGATAGAGGAATGAACGGCAAGTAGAACACCACATCCGACTCTGTTCAAGCGATCATTTCTATATACTTGATATTCGTTACATAAAAACTCTGAATTGAAAACATTAGGTTTTAGCCAAGTTTCGGTAAAAGCAATTACGTTATAGTTACAATGAGATATCAGTTAATTTGGTATTTAAGCCTCTGACGCTATTACGAGAAATTTGCGTTACATTTTGAACATTCCTATTCGGTCTGTATTCAAACTCCTACACAAGAGCCCCAGGAGGCCAAAAAGAGGTGTCCAAAAGAGCATCGAAACCTTTCCCAGATACATCAATTTTAAACGAAGATATACTTCTCTGATATGAAATTAAATTTTCTTACAGTTACGCTTTGATCTATAACTTTAGAAGAAATATGGTACATCAAATCATCCTCGGTAGTGTCTGGATGGAGCCTAGATACAAAAATAGATTTTTTGCGAGGGACCACAACCAGCTTACTAAAGCTAGGTTCAGACTCCATTGCAATAGTTGGAGGTTTAGGGTTTTTCCTAGTGGATATTTTTGAAGGGGCGTTCTTGGACGTTGCTCGGACAACCGTACTAGGAATTGGAGAAGCCAAATCGATAAGTTTAAGGGCTTGAGGCAAGCTCGGCACTGTTGAGGTAGTAGGCCGATCATCCGTTCATCTGCGCTTGTTTTTGCAACTATCAGGGCATTCCAAATGAGGCGAATCATCTAAAGTTTCCAAGGTTTTGAAAATATTTTCATATTTTTTGAATTTTTCAGTCAGCAATTGCTGATTTCAGAAAACCCGTTTCTGATATGCCTAAAGATTTTACGAAAAAGACTTTATTCTCCATCCAAAGTCATTTTATGGTTTCGTAAATGTTAAAAGTAAAGCAGCGGGATTTTCCCCAGCGATGAAATATCAAGATATTATATCCAGCGATAATCCAGATACCGCAGAATTTCTCTGCGCAGTTCATCAATTCTAAGTACTATACCGTCAGCAGTTCAGACTCTCAAAATTTTCTTTTACCTCTCCAATTATATGCGCCAAAGATGTTCTACTTCCCTAAAAATCTTAACGAATATTTTATGTGCGGTCCATTAGGATTCCTACATATTACCTGCCACTTACCAATTTGTTCAATCTATCAGTTTTCTTCTCTCTCTATCTCTATGGCGCGATATACAACAGGTATATCATCATAAACCTCCTAAGAGATTTTTGCGCCAAGCTTCTCTTCCAATTTGTGGTGTGCCGATTTGAATTTTCCCTACAAATTGGTGGGACCTACAGTTTTCTTCTACCATTTGATAAAAGCGGAAGTAGGTTTTCTATAGAGAACTATCGTGGCATAGCAAAGCTGTATGCCATTCTGAATTGTTTGATTGTTAATTAATATTAGGGAAAAATTACAATGCTTTGCATAGCGATAGCATCGGATGACATCTTTCGAAGTCACCAACTTCTCATCAGACCGCTTCTAGAACACAGGCATACGAACCCAAGTACCTGCATCAAAGCCGCTGTTAGAATACTCTAACAAGTAAGCTATGGTGCCCTGTAGCAAAACGATGAATTTTTCCTCTAATGTGCCATTTTACATTATTTACATTTTCCAGCTTTTGTACTATTATTGCCGATCAACTTACGGATCCGATCTCTACGCTGATTGCTGAATGCCAACACGGCTTCTGTAAGAGAAAGCCCACAGCTACGAATTTACTTAATTATTCAAGTCATGTCTCAACGGCTGTAGAAAAAATCTGCACACCGACGTTATTTGTACTTTATATTTTATAGTTGAAGCTGGTAGCAGTGCCGTTATAATTATTCTCGTTAAAAAATTAAGTGCACATAATTTAAGAATGAAAAAAGTCGCTCTTCTTTTCACTTAAACGAGAAGTTAAATTTACAAACATTTTTGGAGAAAACGCCTCCGCGAGAGCAGTAACGCCGAAATGGGGGTTGGTGCTGCGGGCCAAAGTCAAAAAACGTCAAAAAGGCAAAATTGAATTTTCGCATATTTGAAATTCATTTTAAAATATAAACTGAAAATTTTGAATTAAAAATCGCGAGCCTTTTTATTCCAAAATTTCGCCTGCGGATGTTTTTTTTAACAAATGTCAAATTAGTAAAAATTTAAACTTGGAATTAGAAATCGAGCGATTTCTTGTTCCATATTTTGGCCTGCAGCCCTTTTTTTTTACTAAATGTCAAATTAATAGGACAAGACATGTGACTTTTTCTTATTCTGTGTGATGTGATATCTGTTTTTTTTTCTCAAATTTCTATGGCTTTATTTCACATTGAATATTTCACGTAGTGCAAATAATCCCATATTGATTAATATGTTGGGAATAAGGCCGTATGGCTTCATTCCACCCAGTCTTTGGAAATATTTTTGGCCTGTTTTAGCTCTAATTCCTATTTTCCTAGTGTCACTTTGATGTAAATACATACATATGAAATATATACATATGAAGGGGTTTAGAAGCATAATGGTCAAAGTGTATTTTTTTTAAAACATAAGCTATACTTGTATACTTAAATATAGTGTTTATTTGGTGACAGTAGTAAACATTCTTTGAATCGTTAACCATCGTTCATTTAAGCAAGAATCGATTCAAATGCATCGACTCAGAATTTATAATAAGAAAGCAACTTTAAATTTCATTATCCAAAAAATTTTTATTCATATGTAATATACAGCATGCATTGCTTTTTTCGATATTGTTTTTGGTGTACATATCTGCATATGTGTGACCAAAAATATAAAATCTACCATTTAACTCTTTTTTGTATAATTTGAAATATTCTATTGACCTGATCGCATTAATTTTTGTTGTTTGTTTTTTAACCTTTCATTTAGCCACGTCCGTCCGTATATGAACTACTATTTTCTTACTTTCGATTGAATAACACAATACCGTTTTATGCTTCTGATTTATAATTTTCTTATTTTATACTTATGACAACGTGCATTTTTATGTATGCATGAAATTATCGGTTAGTGGATTACGCGTTTGAATATCAAGCATATAACATATACTAGTTTTTTCGGACCATCTACAAAACTCACTAGGCTTTCAAGACGACAAAACCGGTTTCGAGGTATGCGTACACATTGGTTGTGGTAGTAATAAAATAAAAGACCTGAATAACACCGTAAAACTGCTAAAACTCTATTCCTTTATCTCTCAAGTCTTTAATAACCCGAATTTAGGCGGTCTGAAATTACTGGATTAGGCAGTCTCATTAATTTAAATTCATTAATTTAATCAGAATTTTTTACACGTTTTTTATAAAAGTATAGCCCATTCATTATCTAATAAAAAATATTCAAAACCAAATTTCAACTTTGTTTAAAACCTAGGATAATTTAACCAAGTTTCATCAAAATTCTCCACTTTTTAATCCGAATTTTTATAAAAAATTTGGATTTGCAGTTTTTTGACCTATTAAATATTAGTATTTATCAATTTTCTATTTTTTTGAGCTTAAGGCCTAATTAAGAGAAACAACATTATAACAATAGACTGGTACAAAAACACCCACACCTTCTGGTAGATTGATCAACTTCCACTCGCACCATGATAAAAATATAAAAATTAACACTGCCAATAATTTTGTGAGACGCGTTCTCTCCATCAGCGACACCTTTCACCACAACAAAAACATCAACATCATTAAGGATACTCTAAAGAATAACGACTTCCCCACAAAATTAATCAATAAACTTATTTACAATTATTACTATACGAGGTGTGTTCAAAAAGTATCGCGAATTTTGTGTTTTTTCAAAAATTATTTCTTTATTCATGAATGTCTATTTTGTCCCCTTCAAAGTAATCCCCATAAGATATTATACACTTGTGCCAACGGTTTTTCCAATCTTCGAAGCACTTCAAAAAATCATTTTTTTGTATCTTGTTCAGCTCCTCCTTCGATGCCGTCTTTATCTCGTCAAGAGAAGCGTAACGTCGTCCTTTCATGGGCCTCTTCAGTTTAGGGAACAAGAAAAAGTCACAGGGGGCCAGATCTGGGGAATACGGTGACTGCGGCATCATTAGTGTGTTGTTTTTGGCCAAAAAGTCGCGCACAAGCAACGATGCGTGAGCAGGGGCGTTATCGTGGTGCAAAAGCCAATTTTTGTTCTTCCACAAATCCGGGCGTTTCTGGCGGATTGCTTCGCGCAAATTGCGCATAACTTGCAGGTAATATTCCTTATTGACCGTTCTTCCCTGTGGCAAGAACTCATGATGCACCACGCCCCTGCAATCGAAGAAAACTGTCAGCAAAACTTTCACATTCGACCGAACTTGGCGCGCTTTTTTCGGTCTTGGTTCGTGCGGCAGCTTCCATTGAGATGATTGAGCTTTGGTTTCCACGTCATAACCATAAACCCACGATTCGTCACCAGTTATGACCCTCTGGAGCAAATTTGGGTCGTCGCGGACAGAGTTTAACATCTCATTAGCAATGTTCATGCGATGATGTTTTTGGTCACAATTGAGCAATTTTGGTACGAAAAATCGAAGACGATCCAAAACACGTGCAAGCAAAGCAGTTGTCAACAATTAACTGAACATTCAAAATGGCCGAGCTTGTCGGCATAAGTGAGACACATGAGTACCAACATAACGCCACAAAAAATTCGAAATTCGAATATACGTAACCAGCGAAATTTCAAAATTCGCGATACTTTTTGAACACACCTCGTAGTCTTGGTAAGGATAATAATAGGGAAACAAACCTGCAAAAATTTATAAATCGGTCACTTGTGTCCCGGGGCTATGGGAGAGGATCAGTTAGCCTTTACCTACAGCAACTCACTGAAGAAAGTGTTCAGCAAACTGAAAGATCCAATAGATAAACAGGAAAAATCAGACGAAGTGTACCGGATTCCTTGTATTGGCGACGGGTCCCACATATGCCAAAAAGTATTTGTGGGTACTACAAAATCTAAACTCAAGACAAGGGTATCCGTTCTCAAATCCAACATAAAATTAAGGAAAAATTTTTCTGACAACAAAACGGCATTATCAGAACACTGTAAGGGTACGGGACACTACCCGGATTTTGAGAATATCACCATCTTAGAAAAAGAGAAAAATTATAACAAACGCTTCACGTTAGAAATGCTACACATAGTTGACATCCCTAATGATAAGCGAATGAATTTTAAGGCGGACACTGACCACTGTACCTACGCCTATCGCAACTTAATACGAAAATACGAAAACACCAAAGGCACTCTTGAGCGCTCCCAACAACAACAACACTACACTGCTGTGATCAACTCTCTGTATGCTGTATTTTTTGTCGCTTAATGTATTATTGTTTTTATAAAATTTTTGTTTACAATTACGGGACTTTATTTATTTATGTACGCTCTTTGTTAGAATTGTCGCTTTTTCCAATTTACTTTGTCTTCGCATTTTTAGTCGTTAAAGCATTGCTTAATACGTAAGTTGTGCTAATGAATTATGTTAAATATGTTTATATGTTGTTTATGTGTGATAATAAGTTAAGTTAAAAATGTTTATATATGAGAAATTTATTAGTGTTTTTTGTATTGTTTCTAGCAGTCCTGATGATGACCTCAGATTAAGGACGAAATATTGAAAATAAATGGTAACACAAAACCCAAGTGTTTTATTTATAAAAGCCCTTAAGCTCAAAAAATAGAAAATTGATATATATTTTATAACGGCCAAAAATTAACTTTATTATAAGTATTTATAATAAAGTGCAGGGTGAAATTGGGACAGAATTGTGCCAATTATGGGCGTTTATTGATAACTTTATGGTGTGAGTTTTGTTATGCGAAAGGCTTAAAGCTTAAAAAATTTCAACATTTTCTCTATTGCTTAGTATCATAATATTCTCAGGTCAGCATTAAAAACGACTTTTTTTAATTAATAATAAACGCAGTCTTTAGCATCTTTTAGTCGATTCACTCAACATAAAACTATCTTCAAAATTGGCTTCGGTTTTTCAACAAACCACAGAGAAGAAAATGACACAAATTAAATAAAGCTTGCTGAATTTTATGAACCACTTGTTCAAAGCCAAAATATAGTGGCCAAAACCAATTTATGGAGAAAATTCTTAAAGTGACATAATCTTCCGCCAACCCCTGCATTTTACGCACTTCAGAGCTGCTCGTTACGTCTTTCTGCCAATTGGCGCCAATTGGAAACACCACGGGATCACAAATTGTTCTCCACTTCACCCTTCCATTGGAGTGGTGGTCTTCCTCCTCCCCTACTTCCACAGGTGAGTGCCGATAAGAATACCTTCTGGCCCGGAGCATCTGAATTGATTAACACAACATGGCCTAGCCCACAAATCCTTTGGGTTTTAATTCATTGGACAATGTAGGGGTTTGCATATAGCTCATACAACTTATTATTAAATCTTCTTCGGTATTCGTCGTCGCAAACGCGTAAGGGTCCGTAAATCTTTCGAAGGATCTTTCTCTCGAATTACTCCACAGCCGCCTCATCAGATGTAGTCAGTGTCCAAGCTTCTGCATCATAAACCAAGACGGATACGATAAGTGACTTATTTATTTTCGTTCTTCAAGAGAGGACTTCACTTCTCAATTGCCAACTGTCAGAAGTAGCACTTGTTTTCGTGAGTGATTCTTCGTTGGATTTCTAGGCTGACATTATTGTTAGTGTGAATGCTGGTTTCCAGGTTAAAAACTCTAAAGAAATATTTTTTTGGGGACCTATGTGTTATCCTCAATACAAGGTTATGAAAGCAATTTATTTTATATGAGAGAAAACACTTTAGCTCTTCGGGGGAAAAAATTGCCAAAAATCAGAAAAATGTGTCACTACCTTAAGATTGACACATTACTGTATTAAAATTTAATGAACTACAAAACAGCATACTCCAAAAAATTCTGAAAAAAATGTAAGAGTTTGATAAATTTGCCTTGAATTTTCTCGAATTTTGCGTACATTTTTAGTATCCAATTTCAGGTTTCGATAAACTGCCACATTGTAATGCTTCATTGATATTAATAATTTTATTGAGTTCAAAAATTTCGAACAGGTGTCAACCCTAATTTTTTGCAATGAGAGTTCTTACATACTTTCTCACAAATACACGATATCACATATACTTTTATTTGAGTAATCTACGTTACTTACATTTTTTAACAAGATTGCAGCCCTAAATTTTTTTGGCAAAAATGATTCTGGAATTAAAGGGAACAAACCGAAAAAGTAATCATTGAAATGGGTTAAGCCGTTTCCAAGTTTTGAAGCTTGTAACCACCACACGCAAAATTGTTATGTTTGCACTAGTAGCAGGACTATTTTCGAATAATATTCGAATAATAATATGCGTTTCAAAAAATCGAATAGTATTTATTCGAATAATTTATCCGTATATTCGAATAGTTGTATTGAAATGCGAGATATGTCGGAAGCGAAATTCCCTGTTTTCATCGCTTGTACCTATATGAGCACGCATTCACGCTGTGAATGTATGTGTGTATGTTGCGTGTACAAATGTGTGCATGCGCAGTAGTGATATTTGCAGGGCCGCGGAGAGAGGGGGAGAGGCAGTCAGGGCAATTTCCCTGGGGCCCGGAAGGTTTTTTGGGGCCCGGCAAGGCAAAGCAGTATTGACAGTACTCTGATCAGGATTTCAAAGAGAGAGAAACGCGAACTGTCGTCGGGGCCTGGATCGGCTCTCTGCGGCCCTGGATATTTGTTATTTGACCTTCCTGCAGTCAACTGCCAAACTAGTAGGTAAACATTCTAGGTCATTAACTAGAATTTTGTGGGCTTATTCATACCAGTCTGACCGAATGCTACTTTTCCACTATCATAAGCAGCAACCACCCTCCTAAGCTGTAGATAGATACATATGTACATACACGAGCTGAGACAACGACGAGTTAGCAGTGCTCAAATGAAACAACTAAGAAAACTGCCAAAGCAATTGCAATCACTTGCCAAAGCAATTGTGTAAGTATTTAAAACTTCTTGTTGGAGTAATCAAAATAACATTTTCTGAAGAAAAAGGTTTCAATAAATGCATATAAGAAATATTGAATGGTGGTTATTTTTCAGGGTTCACTAATTGTGATTGGGAAATGCAGTTTTCATAATAAAATAACAGCGAATCTCCAACGGAATCTTTATGTACGGAATCAACTAAAAGCGAGCAGAGATACATAGAACGACAAGGTGGTTAAAATTAACAAATTCCTAAAAAAAAATTGTTATTAATTTTTGTTTCAATTTTTCAATATAGTGAAGTCATATTTATTTTAATGAATACATATTTTATATCTGATGACTGAATTTTTAATAAAGTTATTTGTAACATAATTTAGCAATTTACGTATATATTTCATTTGAACTAACCTACTATGAAGTGGTACAGTAACTTGTATGATAAATAAGCTGACTAGTATGATGGCTGGTATGATTCCGATGCATAGGCTGTATAGTATGTCAATTGGAATGATATTGGGGTATATACTGACTAGTATGTCAACTGGTATACTGCTGATGCATAGGCTGGTATTTGATATTTCGTAGGCCACCTCCATGTGAAATCTGTATAGTTGCTAATATGGAAATAAGACAGAACTGTCTGTGCCAACTAGTATTAAATTAGTATACAACTAGAAGGTTTGGCTGCTATTATTTGAATAGTGGTCATTAATCGGTTAGTGGAGTTTAAATAGATTGTTATTTATTATTTGAATAATTCATAGGGTTAATAGGTGTATGCAAGTTTTATTCCATAACATTAAAGCACTTGCAATTGAAACTTAAGAAAATTCTTCATTTCACCATCTGCTTACTTATACGTACATACCAAAGAACATAGATGCAGATGAAAAGCTGTATCCGCATATTTTATAGTCGCTTGGTGCGCAGGATTTATTTGTAGGATCATAATGCGACATCGGTCGTTGATATATCTGTGGCCACAAGCCATAACTGCCTAAGTCGATATATGTGGTTTTGTTAAATTTATTTTTGTTTGCATTTAATATGTACTTAAAAAGCAGGAATGCATTTTTATATTCTACATTTATTATTGTGCATATATGTACTATTGATTTAGAATGATCATTTGACAAATGTATACTACAGATTCGAGATTTGAAGCGTTTGCTGCAACCTCTTTGATTACATGATTTTCGACTTATGCCTTAATGCCTTGTGACAGATATATAATTTGAAAAATAAATAAAATTTGGTCGAACTTGTCATATTTTCTTCTAAATTTATTCAATTGAATAATTTTTGGCACAGCCAAGATGCCGTTCTTCCGAGCTTTCGCGACTAAAGGTGTTATGTTGCAAAATTTAATTTTGTAGATTGTGTATTTGTTGAATATGTATTTGATAAAAATAGGGCAATAGGGGTATTTTAAAATGTGCGGTAACAGGATTAGAAAAGTTATTTATCTAAAATGAACTGTACAAGTGGGCATGAAGACAAGCGCAGATTCGGCGTGGGATTTGTGGTGGGAGAGAGACTCCGTCACCGAGTACTGTCGTTCACACCCGTGAACGAGCGTCTCGGTGCAATCCCCATAAAAGTACGATTTTTCACCATATCGTTTATCTGCGCTCATGCACCGACGGAAGAGAAGGACGACGTGGAAAAGGATGCATTCTACGAGCGCCTGGAAGAAGCATACGAGCGCTGCCCCCGTCATGATATCAAAGTCGTGCTTGGCGACTTTAACGCCAGGGTGGGTAAGGAGGGTGTATTTGGCCCCACTGTCGGGAAGTTCAGTCTCCACGATCAGACTTCGCCAAATGGATTCAGGCTGATCGACTTCGCCGGTGCCCGAAACATGGTCATATCGAGCACTAGGTTTATGCACAAGAAGATCCATCAGGCTACATGGCTGTCCCCCGATCGAAAAACACGCAACCAGATCGACCACGTTGTGATAGACGGACGCCATGCTTCCAGCGTTTTAGATGATCGCACAATACGAGGACCTAACATCGACTCTGATCACTACCTAGTAGCAGCCAAGATTTGTACCCGCCTCTGTACGACAAAACAGGTGCAACAAAAAACGCAGGGAAAGCTGGACGTCGAAAAGCTGCAATCGCAACAGACCGCCAATTATTTCGCAGATCGCCTCTCACACCTGCTCTCCGAGAGCACAATTCAACCTAGTGGAATGAATGAGCAGTGGGATCATATCTCAGGAGCACTCCGTACCGCAGCCGAAGAAGGAATTGGATTCCGGCGAACGCGAAGAAACAACTGGTATGATGATGAAGAGTGCCGCGCTGCAACGAAAAGAAAGGACGAATCCTACAAGGCAACGCTGAGATCGAATGCAACGAATGTGTGTGAACACTACCGCGAGTTGAAGAGGGAAGCGAGGCGGCTTTTCCGGGCGAAAAAAGAGAGGCAGGAAAGCGTGAAACAAAGGAGCTTGAGATGCTGGCCAACGGGAATAGTGCCCGAAAATTCTATCAAAAAATTGGGCGAATGACAGAAGGTTTTAAACCCGGGGCAAACTCCTGTAAGAATGAGAACGGCGACCTGGTGGCCGCTGTTCAGAGAGCACTCAGAATATGGAGGGATCACTTCTCTGCCCTTTTAAATGGAGAAACTGAGAGAAAGATAAGATGCCGAACCCGAGCCCACAATCGAAGATGATGGAATTGACGTTCGACAACCCCACTATAATGAGGTGCGAATAGCAATATCCCGATTGAAAAACAATAAAGCAGCTGGCGCTGATGGTTTGCCTGCTGAGCTATTCAAACACGGAGGCGAGGAGCTGGTAAGGCGCATGCATCAGCTTCTATGCAGAATATGGTTGGATGAATGCATGCCTGAAGATTGGAATCTAAGTGTTCTCTGCCCAATCCACAAGAAGAGCGATCCTGCAAACTGCGCCAACTATCGCGGAATCAGCCTTCTGAAAATCGCATATAAGGTCCTATCAAGCGTATTGTGCGAAAGACTGAAGCCTGATGTAAACAGACTGATTGGACCTTACCAGTGTGGCTTCAGACCTGGTAAATCTACCATCGACCAGATTTTTGAAAAAACCCGTGATTTCTTGGAAAAAACCCGTGAAAAGAGAATCGACACACATCATCTCTTTGTTGATTTTAAAGCCGCTTTCGATAGCTCGAAAAGGAGCTGCCTATATGCCGCTATGTCTGAATTTGGTTTCCCCGCAAAACTTATACGGCTATGCAAAATGACCTTGAGCAACACCGCCAGCTCGGTCAGAATTGGGAAGTACCTCTCCGAGCCGTTCGAAACTAAACGAGGTTTCAGACAGGGTGACCCCCTATCGTGCGATTTCTTTAATTTAATGCTGGAGAAAATAATACAAGCTGCAGAACTTAACCGCGCTGGAACAATATTTTATAAAAGCGTGCAACTGTTGGCATATGGTGACGATATTTATATCATTGGCCTTAACAACCGCGCCGTAACTTCTGCTTACTCCAAATTAGAAAAAGAAGCGGAGAAAACGGGATTGGTGGTGAACGAGGGCAAAACGAAGTACCTTCTGTCATCATGCAAAGAGTCAGAGCATTCGCGCCTTGGCAACCAAGCCACTGTTGGCAGCAATAATTTCGAAATAGTAAAGGACTTCGTTTACCTGGGAACCAGCATTAACACCAACAATAATGTTAGCATAGAAATCCGATGAAGAATTACTCTTGCAAACAAATGCTACTTCGGACTGAGTAGGCAATTGAAAAGTAAAGTCCTCTCTCGACGAACGAAAATAACACTCTACAAGTCACTCATCGCACCCGTCCTGCTATATGGTGCAGAAGCGTGGACACTAACAACATCTGATGAGGCGGCTCTGGGAGTATTCGAGAGAAAGGTTCTTCGAAAGATTTGTGGACCTCTACGCGTTGGCGACGGCGAGCACCGAAGAAGATTTAATGATGAGCTGTATGAACTTTACGCAGATGCCGACATAGTTCAGCGAATTAAAACACAGCGACTTCGCTGGCTAGGCCACGTAGTGCGAATGAGCGAAGATGCTCCAGCCCAGGGGGTATTCTTATCGGCACCCGCCGGTGGAAGCAGAGGAAGAGGGAGACCACCACTCCGATGGAAGGACCAAGTGGAGACCGATTTGCGCGCGATCGCGGTGTTTCCGATTGGCGCCCGTTGGCGCAACGAAGAAACGACTGGCGAGCTATGTCAAAATCGCCCAGGCGCTTAGATGACCATTTAAAGAAGAAGAAGAACTGTACAATTGAGACTCACGCTTAGTATACAATGTTCGGTTACATCCGCACTTAGACACCCTTACCTGTTTTTATTAAGATCTTACTTTTCTAAATCTTTATGCATCATTGAAACAATTCAGGTGAATAACGTAATGAAATAACCAACACCACAGCACCAAAATCTACAGAGCAACAATCGTCAGTCTCCGAAATATTAGCTTCACCATCTGTAACTCCTGAACCAACTACAACAAAACGTTTGGCAGCAGTCAATCAATTTGACATTAGCTTGTTTGTCAATAAGTCAACAGTTGACGGTATTGAGTCTTCTATTAAGCTTCAAAATAAAATTTGGATACCTCCATCAAATTATGAGTTTCCTGCATATGAGCAACGAAATTTGAAATTTCAACGCGCTTGACTGCAGAAGTACACATGGTTAGCCTATTCAGGAAATATTGGGACAATTGGTACTAATATCATTCCGGAACTAGAAAACTGCATTCAACAAACATCATTCCATAGATTATCACAAAAAAGCACCACTACAGTCGACTATGCGAGCTAGTATTGACCAAGAAAAAAATGTACCAATAGATTTGCAACTATCCCAACAAAAGTTGGATTTTATTGCAAAGAGCAAAACATTTTTAGTTCCCATTATCGATACCATAATTTTGTGTGGTAGACAGGGTATAGCATTGCGTGGATCGGAAGAAAAAGGCAGGATAACTTCCAGTGAACCACTCATCAACGATGGAAACTTTCGGTCGCTATTAAGGTATCGATCTAAGGGTGATCGAATTGAAAAAACATTTGGAGTCATCATCGAAAAACGCTACGTACACAAGCCCTCGTACTCAAAATGAGTTGATTTTTATTTGCTTCTCATTGATACAAAAACAAATTATTGAAAAAGTGAATAGATCGCAAGCTTTTCAATATTAGCGGACGAGACTTCAGATATTTCAGGCGTTGAACAAATGTCGATTTGAATAAGATATTTAGACACTAACGAAGGTACTCATAAAATTTGTGAAAGTTTCTTGACGTTCACACCTATGACCGATTTCTCTGGAAAAGGATTAGCGGAAACTCTAATAAATTTTCTTGAATCTTCTGGCATCGACCTTACATATTTAGTTGGACAAGGATATAATGGAGCTAGGTCTATGAGTAGCGAATTCCAGATTTGCGTCAAAGGCAAATATCCGGTAGCCAATTATTCCCGTTGCGCTTCGCACAGTTTTAACTTAGCTGTTAATGACGCGTGCAAAAGTAATGAAATAAAAAATTGCATAGGCACCATCAGAAGTGTTTACGGATTTTTTAAATATCCAAAGAGGCAAGAACTAAAAATTAAAAAGTCCTTTTGACACAAGATGGGTTAAGCAGCATGAAGCTGTAGCGACTTACCTTTATTTATAGCCTGCAGTCATCTCCGCCTTACAGAATATTTCAGCTACATGGAGCGACTCAACAGCATCCGAAGCTTTTCAGTTGATGTCAGCAATCAGAACATTGGTATTTCAATATGGGCCTGCTCGATAATGCATCACTGCATAGTATTTTCAAAGCATTACTTTCAAAAATGGAACCCTAGTCTCCTTTGTTATAGGAGTATAAGCAATTTTTGCAAAACAAATAGTAATTATTGAGTATTATCAGGAAACTGCTCAGCCAAAGATCGAGGCAAACTATGCAGGGATGCTTGTATTTACTGCATTATAGGGTAAGGTCAATTTATCAAATTAAATCTTATTTTTTATTTAAGATCACATTGCAAGTACTCACGTCAGTCCCTTCCTTGACCTTGACATTGAATCGCGCTCTACAAAGTGTCAATCAGGATTTAGGCGAAGTAGTGGTGCTAGCAGATGCTGCAAGAAATAGATAGATTTTTGAAACACAGAGACATTTTATCTAATTTTACTCATATATTCCCATACAAAACAGAAGATTTTGATATAGAGTCTTGTTGTAAGCTATTCAAGACATATGAATCTATTTTACATGACTCATTGCCAGCAATATGGACGAGTGAGGCACAGTTGTGGAGCAAGCGCATAGCGGGTATGAAGATCAAGAATTCTTTAGAATCCCTTGATATTTGTAATATTGATGCTTTCCCCAATGTACATCAAGTTTTGAGAATTCTGGCGGATTTGCCTGTTACGACTGCAGGAAATGAATGAACATTTTCAACTTTGCGTCGTCTTAAGACTTATTTAAGATCGACAATGAGTAAAGACCGCCTTAATGGTCTTGCTGCACTTAATACTCATCGCAATTTAGGGGTCGACGTTGAATTGGTATTAAAAGAATTTTTCTCTATACCCCGACGAGTGGCACTATTGAACGATTATTAGTTTTAAAATATGCAACTAAAATTTGATTTTTGTTTAACAAAGAAAAATTATAAAATATTCATATTTTAAGATATTTCGTTTTTGTTATTGAAAGTAGTTTTTAGCGCCCGCTAGATACACCCATCCTCCTCCGCCCAGCTAACTCTTCCTTTGAACACAGTATTCCTTAATCCGTTAGTAATAGTAATTTTTACTGAAAACCCTTCCCAAGGGAAAATCCAGCGAACGGCCCTGCCCAGCTCACATCGCTAACACAGCAACAACAACATAAAAACGTCGTCCGGGTAACTGTAAAACAGTCATCGACTTAGTCTACAATAAGTTAATGTTGCTGGAAAACTAAAGAGAATCGATATGGTCGCTGAGTATAAATTATGCAAAATAGGGCAAGTTACAAACCGCTCTGAATTTGGACCGCAACGCTGTTCTCGTTAAGAATCCGAACATAATTTATATAGTGAGGCCAAAATATTCAAAGTTAAAGACCATAATGAGATGCTGAATCTGTTATAGGCATATCCTCCCTCTAGGCAAATAAGGTGACGTCTCTCTTGTAAGCAAACTAATGGCCTATTTAGCGTAGACTTAGAATTAACTTGACTTGACTCAGTTTACAAAAAAACTAAAAGTCAATTATTCAAGGTGTCATCTTTTTAAAGTTTTTATACCTTTCATGAACATGAAATGGTATTATAACTTTAGTCCGATGTTTGTAAGTGTGAGAAGAAGAGATATACCACCAATGCGTATACCGAAATGATCAAGGCGATGAGCTGAGTCTATTCAGCCATGTCCGTCTGTATGTCTGTCTCTCAGCTTTAAAGTTATCTGGCTGAAATTTTGTATGGGGCAGCGATTTTGTAATATATTAATCATTTGTCGAAACCAACAAGATCGGAACAATACAACGAATAGTTCCCATACAATCGATTGCTCCGATAAACGGGGTTTGGGAAATAACTCCTGCAATTTAAAAGCTAGGAATATACAATTTTTGCAGCTACTGAACATATTACATAGGTAATGTGGTTATTGAAAATCAGTAAGATTGGACCAACACAACATGTAGCTCCCATACAATCGATTGTTCCGATAAACGGGTTTTGCGCTACAACTGTTGCAACTTAATAGCTAGGAACATGACATTTTTTACAGCTACTGTTTATATTACATATGTTATGTGTGTAGTGAAAATTGTTAAGATCGGATCAATCCGATCGTATAGCCCCGATAGAAAAAATTTTCCCGATAAACGCATTTTGGCCTATGTATATTTCAATTAACGGAGTAAGACCGTCAAATTTTGCACAGGTTGTACTTATTGTAAATAAAGAGCGGACACTGAAACCCGTGATGCATTTCCATGAAAGGTATAAAGACAGCCGAAAACAGTGTTTCCTTAGTTGTTTTTATTTGAAGTATGGCCTTTTAATTGCCATATGAATTCCATTCATCCAAATATGTTCTGCAGTCAACTGCCAAACTGATTGGTAAACATTCTAGTTCATTAACTATTATCGTGGTATTATTCATACCAGTTTGAGCGACTGCAACGTTTCCGCTATCATAAGCAGCAACAATCCTCTAAAATTGTCGATACATGCATACACGAGCGAAAAGGAAACAACTTAGTATTCGGGCCGCAATCGTTCAGTTAACAACGCCGTCCTACATTTTAATTTTCTATTCAACTAGTATTCTGAGTTTTTAAATATTCATTTAATTAAATTAAATATAAAACTTTCTTGTAAATAATAGTTCTGATAGCAAAATCATAATTATTTTGAGAATTTCGTGGTTTAAATAGTTCATTTGAGTTGCAGATCATGTACGTACGTGCATGTCAACAAAATCACCCTTATTTTTGCTACGTCGCTACTGCAAAAACGGTGCAGCAACGAAGCAACAACGGATAGGAAAAGTTCAAATGAAGAATAGTTGAAACGAAACGATCATTTGTCAAATCAATTGTGTCAGTAAATAACATTTCTTTTTGGAATAATTTAAGTAACCTTTTTCTATTAAAAAGTTTGCAAAATATTCACAAAACAAATATTGAATAGTTGTTATTTTCGGGGTTGATTTATTGTGATTTGAAATGCAATTTTCATAAATAAAATAAAAATGAATCTCCAACGGAATCGTTTAAAAGCTGCAACAACGAAATTGGCGAGCAGACGCACCTACAATAACAAAACCACTTTTTAAAAAATGTTGTTACTAAGAACTTGCACATTATGTACTAGAACTGTATAATGGAGTTATATGCATGAACAGCGACCTCATTTTTATTGAAATTGGTTTCATTTGTTTAATATAGTGACAGATATATTTTTATATCTGATGACATATACTCTATATCTGATGCCTGAAATTTCAATAAAGCGGTTTGTAATGGAATCTTTTCAATAAAGCGGTTTGTAATGCGATTTTCGTGTATTTTTAAACTAAAACTGTACTAACCTACTATGAGGTGGTATGACACTGATGCATAGGCTGACTAGTACGACGGCTGGTATGATTCTGGTTTTGAATGGTATGATATTGATGTATGTATATGATGACTAGTATGTCAACTGGTATATAGTTGATGTAGAGACTGACTTGTATGCCAATTGGTGAGGTGATGATGCAGATGTAGGACATCGCCATGTTAAAACTGGTTGCTCATATTGAAAAATTACAGAACTCGAACTAGTTGAGGGGGTTTGTCAAACTAGTACAACCCTACTAGACGGGCCTAACTACACTCACTAATACATGCAAGCGAAAATTGTAAATTAGTAGCACACACAAAGCCTTCTGTCAAGTTTTTCTTTTCCTTTGTGTATCTTCTTCTGTGATACTGTGAGCGAAATGTTAGTGCGTCTTTTAAAAATTTATAAAATGTTTAACAAGGAGTTTTGCAGTGAAATTGCAACTACTACGCCCCGATAAGTCAAGTATATAGTGTTAATTATTGTTTTATGCACCAAAAATTTTATATTTTCAGCAATAGTCCAGGTGACAGGGAAGTGGCGCGGAAAATAAGTTTTTTACAGTGTCTTTACAGTTTTTCTTGTAAGCGCTATAGTTCTCCCACTATAATCACTTTTTCCCTTTGCATTATTACAAAAAACATGAAAACAAGTAGATTTTGTTATGCATTTTGTATGGGACAAACCAATTTTTGTTTGCAAAAATTTAATTTTTTTTTGCGGATTTCGGTAGAATGGTAAATTTTTATGAATGTTTGTTATAGCGGTTTCTTGCTAAAGGTGACTAACTCCTCGTGCGTGGGCGTGGCAGACGACACCCTACCTACGTTCAAAATTTAATAATTTGTCAAGTTATCCAGCCAAAATGACAACGGATTTAGATACAAATTTACAGCTTCATAGCCTAATACGCGTTAACAAATATTGGGTATATTTTAAGAGAGATGCCATATGTACAAAAGTCATTTTGACGGGATAACTTGAAAAAATAAAATAAAAAATTTAAATAAAGATGGAATCAAAAACCACCTAAAGATTACCCATCTTCTTCTTCCCATAGAAAGGTGCACTGGTCATACCAAATCGCTACCACGACGGTCGGGTAGTACCGCAAGGGAGTACCGGAGCGTACCGAGTTCATATGCGGCCAAGGACTGTCACGGACAACAACGCTTCCCAAAACCTTCGGGGAGGGTTTTTGTCTTTATAAAGAACAATAACAAAAGACCTGGTAAATCTACCATTGACCCGATTTTTACAATACGCCAAATCTTGGTTTCCCCGAAAACTTATACAGCTGTGCAAAATGATGTTGAGCAACATCACCAGATCAGTCAGAATTGATAAGAACCTCTCCGAGCCGTTCGAAACTAAACCAGGTTTCAGACAGGCTGACCCCCATCGTGTGATTTCTTTAAGTTGATGTTGGAGAAAAATACAAACTGCAGAACTTATCCGCGCTGTAACAATCTTATAAATAAAAATGAATGTCTGCCTTAACAACCACGTCCCAACTAGAAATAGACTGAAAAAAAGGTATGGTGGTGAACGAGGACAAAAGAAGTACATGTAGTCATCAGGCAAAGAATCAGGTTCGAGTAACGGGACAGGTAACATCAAAAGTGGATTGAAACGGCTATTTTCGAAACGGGTCGACCCTTGGCAGTGGTTTAGCAAACTCTCCGAGTGCATTTCTGCCATGGAAGGTTTCTCAGCAAAAATTATTCTGCTTTGCAATTTGTGGGAAAGAATTTAAAGCCATTCGGGGGTTTGTGATGATATGCCTATTGTATATAGCCAATACATTTGTTTTGTATGAGCTGTAAGCAGACACCGATATACTTCAGGGATTTATAACCCAGCGGCTTTACGGCCACGTAGTGCGAATGAACGACGATACTCCGATCGAGAAGGTATTCTCATTGGCACCAGTCGGTGGAATCAGAGGAAGAGATAGACCACGACTCCGATGGAAAAACTAACCGAAGACTATATTTGTGATCGCGCGGTGTCTCCAATTCGCGCCATTTGACGCCAGGAAGAAACGACTATGTTGGATGGTCGAAATCCACCAAGCAAACCGTCTGACCATTTAAAGAAAAAAATGGCAATGTTAAATATGTCTGGTTTTGCAGATATTAGCTCTTTTTTAAATCTCATTTATATATTACCTGTCGAATGTGGCATGTAATGTACAGTTTTTCCAGAATTTAAACAAGAACATTTTTTTATAGTCTATAATGCATGTTTTGATGACCAACAGCATCGTAGATGGCACTATGTATCCTGTTTTATTTTATTCTGGAATTAAGAGGAGTGGCAGACAGCCCCAGCATAATCGGTGGCTCAACCGCGGGGAAGACAAGTGAGCACCACTGCTAGTCAGCCAGCTGACGGCCACTTTCATTGAAGAAACATGTTTTCACCATGTATACATACAGGGTGGCGCAAAAGTAACCCTCCTATCAGAAAATGCTATAAATTTTGCGATTGGCCCCTAAAGTCAGTTCTGTTTTGACATTTGTGTAGTAAACACATGCGAAATACACGTTAATAAACAATGTTAAGCTACACTGCTCCAGAACGCGAAATATTGCTGACTATTTATTTGACCAATAATCGGTCGGTGAAAAACGGTTACTGCGCAAAAGTAATCCTCCTATCAGAAAATGCTATAAATTTTGCGATTGGCCCCTAAAGTCAGTTCTGTTTTGACATTTGTGTAGTAAACACATGCGAAATACACGTTAATAAACAATGTTACGCTACACTGCTCCAGAACGCGGAATATTGCTGACTATTTATTTGACCAATAATCGGTCGGGGCCAAACGGTTACTGTGAATGGTGAGCGCTACAGAGCAATGATCAACGAGTTCTTTTTGCCGCAACTTGATGAATTGGGATTGGAAAACATGTGGTTCCAACAAGACGGTGCAACAGCACACACTGCACGTGCCACAACCGATATGCTGAACATCGGAAGCTTACTTTTGCGCCACCTTGTACTTCATTTGTCAGAATGAATTATTTTTTTCGTCGAAATAATATGATCCATGAATGTAGAGCGAAATCAATGAAAAACATAGTCTCGAAAACTTTGAGAGTTATATCTTGACTGCAAATAAGAGGATTTCATTTATGAATCATTCCATTACCACAAATTTTCTTCAAGTAAAGAGATATAAATTACCAAAGAGCCTCCACATAATGACGTAAAAGCAGTTGAAGTGATATGCAGAAGATTCCTATTATCAGAAAGAAAAGGAAAATATTTAAATGGTATTAGTTTACAAGAATTGTATGCAAATGTATGCTGGTATGGAACTCGGTGCAAATAACACTACTATTTAAAATGATATTTACTTAAATGAATAACTAATTAAACTATTTGCTTAAATAAGCGTTTGACTAAAAAATTCGCTAATCATGTTTTTCAGAATCGCCGTATAACGTTCAAATTCGGAGATGCCACAATAATTATGGAAAAGCGGCTAAAATAAAAATACATGCCTGGGGTTTTCTGGTTGTGATGATTTAGAAAATTTAAATTTAAATCTAGTATTATTTTTCGAAGGAAGGAGAAAGCATTATTTTTCCAAAAACAAATTTTATATATCTAAAACAATTTTTTTAGCCGAAGAAGCTGAAAACTCCACCCCTCAATTTAGCATTTTATAACACCTTCAAAATAAATTAACATGACCGTGGTTTAAAATATTGACAGCCAAATATCTCGCTTTCTATAGTTTAACCTGCATTTTCCGTGTAATATTAAGATGAAATATGTTTGCATGAAATCAACCGCGTCTGAGTGAATAGCATAAACTTGACTTGAGAACTTTCATTTACAGTTCACTAAAATTTATTTGAGCTGAAAGGCCGATTTACATAGAACCTTAAGGTTCGCTTTGCCTCAAAACTTTGCCTTGACAGATGACTTCAATATATGCATTTAAATGGAGCTTACCAAAAAGAAGACGTCAAAGGTGAAGCAAAGTGAGCCGAAGCAAAATGTTAGACAACTTTTAACTTTTTTTCAATCAGCTGTTTACTTTTCATCTACATTTTTTATTTACTCGCGCGCTAATATTGGCGTCAAATTTCGCAAAAAAGAATTGGGGAAAGGGTTTACAAAGCAATAAATAAAGGTAAGATATTATAAATGATATTATTAAACATATTACTTATATTGGTAATTATTTTCTATAGATTTAGCATGGAGGAATACCTTATTGAAGCTGTAGAGGCACACAGGTGCATTTATCACAAAAGCAGCGACATGTACAAAAACAAGTACTTAAAAGACAAGGCATGGGAAAACGTTTCTTATGCTGTAGGAGCATCAGGTAAGGAGTTTTTAGCATGTACACATATATATGATTATTAACATAATAATGCATGTTTGCTCATTTGTAGTGGACCATTGTGTGCAGCGGTGAAAATCACTCCGTGAGAGGTTTGTCCGGGAGTGGGGCGAGCGACAGCAGAGGTCAGGAGCTGCTGCCAACGATTTGGCACGCGAGTGGTGCTTCTTCGAACCATTGATGTTCCTGAAAACGCACATAGCTACTAGGAAGTAGGTGAAACGAATAAGTACATTGTATGTACGTATACGAGTATATGATATTAGTATACCATTATTTTGCTCTTGCTATTCGTGTGATATGTAAATATGTATTTTATGTTATAAACGAAATATATGCTTATGTTTTATTTGCAGAACTATTTCTACGTTGCAGTAGCTCCTAAATTGGAATTGTCGGCAGTACTCCCCCAACTATTCTGAAAGCAAGTTCGCCATCACAACAAAACACGCCAGTTAAGACTAAATCTAAGACTTTTAAATACGCGCATTCTTTTCGTACTCCCGAAGGTCTTCGGGAAGCATGTTCACAACAAGAAACTCCAGTAAACACAAATCCTGATCATTCCATCAAGTTCGCAAAAACAGACTCCAGTAAACACAAATACTGCCAAATACGGCCATTCCATCAGCACTCCTGAAAGTCTGCGGGAATCAAGTTCGCAACAACAGACTCTAGTAAACACAAATACTACCAAATACGGTCATTCCATCAGCACTCCCGAAAGTCTGCGGGAAACAAGTTCGCAACAACAGACGCCAGTAAACACAAATACTGCCAAATACGGCCATTACATCAGCACTCCCGAAAGTCTGCGGGAATCAAGTTCGCAACAACAGACTCTAGTAAACACAAATACTGCCAAATACGGCCATTCCATCAGCACTCCCGAAAGTCTGCGGGAAACAAGTTCGCAACAACAGACTCCAGTAAACACAAATACTGCCAAATACGGTCATTCCATCAGCACTCCCGAAAGTCTGCGGGAAACAAGTTGGCAACAACAGACTCCAGTAAACACAAATACTGCCAAATACGGCCATTACATCAGCACTCCCGAAAGTCTTCGGGAATCAACCTCGCAAGAAAAAACTCCAAAAACAAAGAAGACTGGTGGCCATCATGAAAAGTTAGAATCACATGAGCGCTTCGACCGTTTGTGTGGCGTTGTGGAAAAATTTGTTGACAGCAAAATTGTAGCCGAAGCAAGTCCCAGTCCCAATGCATCGCCAAGGCTGGACAAATTTTTACAAAAGCACCCACAGGGGCGGCAGGACCAAATGAAAATTGGTATTTTGAATTTCGAGCACTCATCGCATTAATTTATTTTTGAGTAAGTAATTTTGTAGTCCAATAAGTTTAAGTCTGACTCGAGTCATCTGCGTACGTGTTGAATTGCCTTGAATATCAAAGCCAATTTTGATTTCTCTAGTCCTGTCGATGTAACTTATACTAAAATATTTTTACTAACTCATCCAACCTGGGTCAGACGCACCGTGTATGGACCCCAAAACAAAGTGAAAGTTTGAAGTCTGCAAAAGCTAGCATTGATTTTTTTTCAACTTTTTTCTGAAGGGTGGTTTTCTGCACAAAAAATCAAAAATCAAGCTTATACTTTGTTAAACTAGCATTTATTGGACTAAAAAACACATATCCAAAATGTTTCTGAGAATTCAAGTACAATTTTTTCAATGTTCATGAAGATTCTCAAAAACTTCCGGAATCATTAATTATTATTAAAGTAAAATTTACTAGACCAAAAAACAAATAATATATATAAACATTAAACGTCACCTTCCAGCTACAAACATGAGCCAAAATAACAATGTTGGGAAATCATGTTAAAAACTTTACTGTTGAAACTTTAAAAATTTTTCAAGTTTTAAGAAAAGTTCTACGAATTTTGCGTACATTTTTAAAACATAATTTTGTATTAGATCTCGACACAAAATTGTTATAATAAATAAAAATAACTTTACTAAAGCCAAAATTTGTGAAAATTACAAAAAATATACCTGAACGCAGACTTATTATGCGTAGTGTATATACGATTTAATTAAACAATTTAAATGTTAAATGCATTTACACATGCAACACCTGCCTTTTATAAGAAATTAAATTTTATTTGATTTAAGTTTTTACTAACTTTGTATTTTTAATCATATTTATTTTTGAGGTAAAATAAATTAAATATATGCTTAAAATTCTATAAAATGTTGTTTATTTCATTTGTTTGAATATATGTAGGTACAAGTTTCAGTCTTCTTATTCTAACAGAACTCAGGTTTGCTTTGTTTTCATTGAGATTGACATAAGTTAAATTACTAAGTTTAGTTATAGGTTATAATTACTTATCAAATCTCGACTTTTTCAATGAAAGACCACCTTAATTTACATATACTGTAAAATACGTATTTGCTACACGCCTAAACCGTCTCCAATCGTGACCAAAATTTATATGTATTTATATCGCTTATCACAGCAAGTTTACTTTAGGTTATTTTTAAAAACATTTACAGAAATGCTTGTTGGGATGGTGATCTTTAAATACCTTTATGAGAAAAAACATTAAAATAAAAAAATTTATGTCATTGGGACTTTGAACTATTGGACTTGGAACTGTGGCCTTACCGCTGTTAACGAGGATGAGAGCAAATGTATTCCTTTAGTTGGTCTCTCAGGACAAAAACACTTCTTGGTGCATTGTTTGACGCCATTCGGCCATGCTTTTGCAGGGGTGTCTCAACTTCTTGTCGCCATAGACTTTGAATAACAGTGTCCCCCTCGTAACGGTCAACATAATCCGGCGGGCAGTAACTGCCATCGTGCATCTTCACAAAATTGTGTAATACGATTGTGGCTTCCACAATACTTTCTGCAGAAGTCGGAAACATTTGGAGAGGTGACAATAGAATTCTCCAAAGAGCTGCCAGGATTCCGAAAGCATTTTTAATTACCCTACGCCACGTGACAAACGCTTATTGAAAATCTCCCGGTCAGTTGGCAGAAGCGTTCCTAAATGGAAAATGAAAATTGTTTATGACATACTCGTACATACATACATATCGCCCCATTTCTGCGTTAACCTTGTAACTACACTTTTTGAGAAGATCTGTTTTTTATTTGGAAATTCTCTTAAGACAAAATAAACATTTGTGGTTTTGAATAGCTCGTATCTACATTTTTTGTACGCAGAACTTAAGTATTTAAGTTTGTTTTCTTCGTTTTCTGAAATAGTTTTAACTTATAGATATGAAGTTAACGCAGAAATGGGACGATATGTTTTACTTATGTAAGTATGAATATACACACCTGGATACGGCAGCATGATACACCTCTTTAGGGGGAATGCTGCATCGCCCACCAGAAAATAGGGAAACTTAACGTCGGATCCGGGTAAAAAATCATCCTCAGGCAGATCTAATTCTCCATTAAACAGTTTTTGTCCAAAGCCTGAATACAACAAAACTCCACCATCGCTCTGCGAACCATATGCTCCGATGTCCACACTTGCGAATGTGTAATTCGCATCACAACTTGCCAAAAGAACGAGGGAAAAGGTTCCTTTATAGTTATGGTAAAGGGACCCAGGATTAGGTGGACGTTTAATGTTGATATGCTTTCCATCGATGGCGCCAACACAGTTCGGAAAATTCCAAATTGTGCGTAAATCATTGGCAATCCTTTTCCATTCGTGTTTAATTTTTTTGTTTACGGTAGAGTCTCATTTTGAAAGAGGTTTAGAAGATATGCGGACTGCCCCCATGAGCCAAATAACTACGGAGAAAAAAGCATGTATTTGATTAAAAACATAATGGTAATATCTACATTGCACTAAGTTACGTACGCAAGTGTGAGGAATAATCTGCATTCAGCTGTTATCGATGGTCTGTTGGAATGCTTGGTTAAAGCCTCTCCCACAAGCTCATACAGCAAATCAAATGTATTCTTGTTGACCCTGACTGTTTTTCTAAATTGTTCTGGATCATTTTCGCATATTTCCGGGAAAGATGCTGCAAATAGTCTATTTATATCGCGGTCTTGGTAGAGTTCTCTAACCCACATTCTACGCCGTGCTTTGATGCCATTGAGGCACTCGCGAATTTCACATATTAGTAAAAAAAAGTATCTCTACCTCAATTACGTCAGCACAATTCATATTTTTTATTATTTCACACGGTTAAATTAAATGGATCATTTATTATTTTAAGCAAACCTTTGCGCAAACAAATATTTTATGACAACAATCTGCCAAAGCGGAAAATCTCAAAGCGTTCATTGTAGCCACAGTGAAACAGTGAGCCAGCCGCTGACAACATGCTTCATTCGTATGTGCCAGTAATTTGTTTTCATTAACCCGTTGAAAACAACTAAACGAAAAGTTCACAAAAAAAGCTCCAGTTACTATTTCACATACCTCTCGTATGCTAGCATAAGGAATATATATGTATGTATATATTTTTTTATATACTCGTATAGTGTGGTTCCCCCATTTCTGCGCAAATATTGATTAGGTAATGGCTCTGTTAAAGGAGCTTACAAATTTTATAAAATTATTGGAACTTGTTGGGACAGAACGCATTTGACATTTAATTGGAAAAAGCTGAGCAAGCTCCAAGTTCCTGTTGGGGAGATTTCAGTAGTAAGATTTCAAGTGAAAAAAGCTGATCAATCGTCAGTAAGCAAAACAGCAATAAAAACTTCAAACTTTGTTATTAACGCATGAAAACAACAGCAGCTATTTTGCTTGGAAGTGTTTACACATTCCTTTTTAATTTTTGCGGTTTAGGAGAGCTTGCCTCAATTCTTTCTTTACGTAGGCCTCGTTCTTATCGGCAGGGCCATAAAACTCTTGCAAGCTTTCTCGCCGAACACACCTAACGATCGCCACATACATACTGCATTTGTTTTTGAATTTACCGTAATATAGCTTCTAATCTTCCCTTTCTCAATAAATTGGTGGAATTATACTGATAGGAGTATGTAATTTTCTGTATAAAGGATTAGATGATTGCAGATGATATGCATTCAAAGTTGAATCATTAGATTCCCATATCTTTACTAGTAATAAAACTATTATTGCGAAAATTTCCGACCCCTGTAACAATTAGCAATAAAAACGTATTAGTACCAATGTGCAAATAAAAACGATTTGCGCACCATGTATTTTAATATAATAAAATGTCAATATATTTTCCTTTTCCAAATTGGAATTAAATGCAGAGAAAAAAAATAAAATTTATTCGGGTTAAAACAACCGACATTTGATGAAAATTTTTAACTCATACATTCAAGCGAATTGAATTAGAATTTTTTTATTTTGGCTACTTGGCTCACTGTTACACTGTGATTGTAGCATACCGTCTTAACTTCAATCAAAGTTGTCAAGTTGAGAACTGTCAGGCAAAGGAAACAAAGTTCTATGTATTTAGGCCTTAACTGCCTTAGCGAATTACGCCATTACGTATCAAAGCACTCCAGTCATCCCTTTTTAGCGATAACTGATGCCAATTTGAAGCACCATATGAACCAGCTTGCGAAGCCTTTGAATAATTTGCATTTATATTTGCGCAAAGCTCGTATATCTTATCTTTAAATTTAATTCGATGCACAGTATTGACATCAATCCTTCCATGATTCCGTGCCATACATGTCCTTTGAAATTCTAATGAATTGATAGAGTTTAAAAGTAACAATTTATGTATGTATGCAATACGCAAATAGGATAAATTTGACTATAATTTCAAAGACTTTTGTTATAAATGCCGAAGTTACTAGTATATAATTATCTTATAACTTTAAACGAGCTATTCTTGTATATTTCTATATCCAGACTATTTCGAAAACGGCTCAACCTAGTTGGATGAAATTTAGTATATACATAGATACTGTACTATGTACATTCTAAAAATTTTCATCTAGGTGTTGCCATGTAGGATGTTGGGTTTGTCACTTATCTGAATTTTTTTTTAATGAAATGAGATATGCCAATGTGGGTATCAAACAAGAGGTATTTACTTGCGTATTTAAAATAAATAAACATTTTTAACTAGAGTTGCCAAATATTTTATTCATTGTATTTTCATTAATAATGTTGCTGCCTAAGTTAGATATAACCGAAGGTATATGTAATGGAGTAAGACTTATTGTGACAGGCTTTTGTAATCTCTACATATAATGAAATTGTAACAAGTCGATGTCTGTACATTGCAGATATTTAAAAAAAATTGACAGAAGGGATCATTATTAGCCAATAGAAGCCTGTCTGTATGTTTGGTCGCGCATCACTCAAAAACTGCTGAATGGGATTGAATGGAACTTTTAACGTTGCCTTATTAGACGTTTAATCTAAAACTTAATATCATTTGTTCCGATAGCTCGACCAGTGTCTGAGATATCGACCGATATTGGGCCTAACTAGTTGACCTACAATGTGTTTAGTACAATATGGGTATCAAACGAAAGGTGATAATGATTAAAATGGGACTAAGTCAATCATTAGTTCTGACTCGCAGCGAAGGGGGCCGGGCTTACTAGTAATATATGACAGCTAAACTAGTTACCGGCGAACAATGCGGAAAAAAGTGCATACTCGTATACCGAGAATCACACTTGACTGCTACAGTGTACCACGCAATGGCATAAATTTCCAGTAAGGCCACCTTTTCCATGACTGTGCAGAAAGATCAGTGCCAAACATTTGTATTTGTTGGAGTGGAGGTAAATTTATTGTTGTTCATGCATGGTATGTTATATGTTGCGTTTTTAAGAGCTAAGGGACCAACTACGTTAAAAGTAATGATTCCAAAAGAAAACCAGAGACCTACAGGAAACATGGTATGGAAGGAAGTGTCCTCTTAGATTTCATGACTTTCTTGGACTTGCTCCAATGAGAATGCTGTAAACTTCCACTTGTTCGTTCTTCGCTGTCATTCATAAGAGTTAGACTTTATTCCAATTAGAAAATACTACCGCCAGACTTCCGTTAAGTTGATTTGCTCAAAGAACATAGATTTATAAGAATGGAAAACACGCTAATTTGAGCGATTTTCAGCGAGTCAGGTCCACAAGAACAAATTTTAGGAGTTTACCACATGCCTATTTTTCTTACTTGCAAACTCCACCAAAAAATTATTAAATTCCCTTTGTGCATATGATTTCGTGGCAAGAACGAATGATTACGATCTAATAACAAAATTTAAAGAAAGGTGATTGACATGCTTGGCGGCCGCCGTGGTGTGAAGGTAGTGTTGCCGGCCTACCACACCGAAGGTCCATGGTTCCAGCCCTGGTACAGGTAACATCAAAAGTGATTTGAAAAAAGTTTTTCAAAACGGGGTCGCCCCTCGGCAGTGGTTTGGCAAACTCTCCGAGTGTATTTCTGCCATGACAGGCTTCTCAGCAAAAATTCGTCTCCTTTGTAGATGCCGTTCGGAGTCGGCAAAAAAATGTAGGTCCCACCAATTTGTAGGGAAAATTCAAATCGGCACACCACAAATTGGAAGAGAAGCTTGGCGCAAAAATCTCTTAGGAGGTTTATGATGATATACCTGTTGTATATCGCGCCATAGAGATAGATAGAGATTGACATGCTTTCTTGTTTACACTTATGCAGGTCAAAGCAATACCGACTTACAAATCTATAATTGTGCGTCGGACATCTCATTTGTTTGCACTTTGCAATTACTATAAAAAAAATTTAAGTTCACTCCTCCCGCATATCTCTGCTAACGAAATGTTAATTCCACAATCGCAATTATACAAAAATATGCATACAAACATATGGCACGAGCGTAAGTCAGGTAAAGTTGTCGAAAAGTTCGGCTGCAGATGAAAAGCTGTATGCGCATATTTTATGGTCGCCTGGTGCGCAGGATTTATTTGTAGGATCATAATGCGACATCGGTGGTTGATATATATAATTTGAAAAATAAATAAAATTTAGCAAAATTTAGTTTTCGAGACGATTGAGTGTAAAGCTTTAAATTTTCATGCGAATGTATGACCATCAAATCATCACCATATCAAATATATACTTTCTATGTTTTCAAGAAAACGAGAGATATGTTATATGCAGACAAAATATGTATGTTCCATGAATAAATAGGTGAAAATTCAAAAATACGATATAGCACCTTATCCAATCAAGCATTTAATTATATATGTATGAATAATTTTTTTTTTCGTTCTTCTTTCAAAACTGTCTCGCATATGTCGAAAGTAAAAACATTTTCCTAAGCCAAACGGGGCATTCCAAAAATCAGTAATTTCTGTTTTTTCCATTTTTACCATTATCGAAAAGATCATATTTTATAAACGAAAGTGTTTTGTTTTTTCAAATAAAGTACGGTTTGTTAATCCTCAATAAAGGTATTCATAAAGAAAGTAGAGTTCTAAGCCAATTGGTTGAAGAACTATCCAACATCGGCCACGAAAGTTAAATTTTCACACTTAAAAAGAAATATATTGTATTTTATAAATAGAAGTTCAAAAATTATTCTGTTGGATAACGACGCATTCGATATTAGTAGTTTTTCTACATTTTTTGTGCATTATATGGTTCACGCATTCAAGTATTTAAGATGAAACGAATAATCTGAAACTTTCTAATAGAATTCGTGTTCAGCACTTTCGGCGATGTTGGAATGCCCCTCATATTCCTCCTGAACAAATTTACAAATCCACTTAAAGGATGCTGTTCATATATGTACACATAGAATGCCTTGCGTGCATATTAAGTAGACCCTACCAGATTTTGTGTTTTTTGTTTAAAAACCGACACTAGTTTTGATTGAGTTTCACGATGCATGACAATATTAGCGCTTAGTATTAACAAAGAAAATAAATGTATAAGAATGGAGAACTCGCTGGTTCAGTTTTCACTAATCAGCAGATAACAGAATAATGCAAAGGGTACAATGAAGTAATGAACAAAGTTAAAAAGTACCAGCCTCAGCTATGCTTGAATCATGAAATTCATAGAACTTTAGATTTAAGTTAAGAATTGCTCAACATTTTTTATCCCTTTCCACTAACTTTGTATAGCAAGACCCTGCTAATAGCATACATTGAACTTATATGTTAAAGTAATAGTCTGAGGTTAAAGTTGGATGTAAATCGGCTTTATACGAAATATTTTAAAAGTAGCTATCAAGCAGTTAGAAAAAGTATCATATATTTCAAACGACAAATAAAACCAAATTATTTCCTGGTTGGGTCTATTGTTTGTGGCAAAGCCTCATTCTAGCAAACCAAGAAATATTAAATTAAAATTCTTCCAAAAGTGAACTGGGGACGCGCTAATTGTTATGATATCCTCGTGCATGAGATTTGTAACATCGAAAATTCCTTGCCTCGCAAGCGTCCCCTTGTCGACTTGTCCAAATTGTCTGAAAAATATGTGAAACCTGACAATAAAATTTGTGCAAGATCAGAAAATTATTTTATGATTTGATGACAATTTATGAATGGACGAAGTTTCTGGTGCACTTGCTGGAAATGAAATTGTTCGTAGTATCAAAAAATTTTTATAAAAATATACTTTTGATTTCATTGTTGCACCTGTGCGTTAGAAAGAATACGTTTAGTTCCTTTTTTCCTATTTCGCTTGCTCTCATAGTGCAAAGAACTTCGCTTCTTCGTTTACATTTTGCGAATCAAAAATAATTTCAGTCACTTTCAAACAAGCGTACAAGTAACATAGTTGGGATGTTCCCATTTCTTATATGAACATGAATAAATATGCCCCTTTTTATACAGATAATACTGCAATAAATGGTATTTTCATTCTATATTTAGGATGCATTTGCTAATTTACGTGTTTACAAATCACGCCAATTCAATTCGCCGCACGAGTTTTCCTATACGAATGCCGGGGCAAAAAGTATGGTGAACTCCTGAAACTTGCGCTTTCAGATTTTTGTCGATTTTTCACTGTAAACTGAACCAGCGAGTTCTCCATTCTTATAAATCTATGTTTTTTGATTTGATTTGCTATCCATAGAGCACTCTTGCATTGCAAATGTTAGCGACGCTGTTAAGTGCTATATTTATGATGTTATAAATGACATCAAAGAACATGTCCGCTTACGTGGCTGGTGATAAACTTTGTGGGCTTAACTTATACAAACTACCAGAATATCTTTACTGATGAATATCTAAAGTAAACTAAATTGTAAGGCAACTTATAAAAATGACGAGCAAAGCTCGGTCGCCCAGGTACTAGTATAGTTAACCAGTGTTTCGCTGCTGGAAATTAAAGCCAAGTTATTGGTGCGTTATCGGAAACTTTATAAAACAACTGCTGATACCAACCCTATGAGAATCAAAACAATAATGAATTTTGGGCTTTCTCTTATGAGGATACGACTATAGCGTGGTACCACGAAACAACTCCCAATGGAAATAAGTCCTAATGTAATAACACCCAAGGAAATACGACCCAATAAAATTGAAACAAAACAAAACTTGTAGAAATGAAATAACTCCCAAAGAAGGAAATTAAATAAGTCCCGGTATAATATATAATAAAAAAAGATATAGATTTATGCATAATATAGAAAAAAGCTGTAAAGAAAGTAAAAACAATATATAAAATATGCATTTAGACAAGAACCTGAATCGTGTCGTTTACTTTTTCGTGACAAATAGAGCAATTCAAGTTTTGGAGTCCTTGGGAAATACTTTAGCTTTTAGCTCAAAAGAAATAACGAATAGAACTTGAGCGCTCGGTATTTTGCTGACTTTTTAGTTGCCAAAATAAAAAATACTGGAGAAACCTAGTGAAAGTAACATGAAATTAATTCACAAGCTCGTTATTGTACCTATTTGTATAAGTACATAGTCGCTGTCAAAAAAAAGTAAGCAAAGCTTTATATCATTATGAAATGGTGATAAAACAGATCTGTCAAAAAATCCATCATGATCACACATGCATATAGTAAAGAAGAATGGAACTAGGAGTTTAGATGACATCAAAACCAGCGTATTGTTAGCTGAATGGTTAGCAATGCGTGTGAAAATTTCTCGGATGAAGAAGCTTAGCAGCTTCCTCAATGGATCTATAAGAAAAACTATGGCAGTTGTCTCTAAACCTTTTTCCTACTCTATTCAATTAAAAAACTTTTAATAATTAATTAAAAATGATTGATGTATATTGGAACGATTTTTCGTCATCCCTTGTCAAATTTGGTTTTGAGACAAACCGGTTTCGGCGTTGTGCCATCATCAGTGTCGATTTTCGTTCTGATCTGTTGTGGTCGTTTGTCTTGTATTTATAGTAGGTAGCACGTAACGTCAGCATGGGTGTCTGTTTGTGTACGTGTGTGCATGTGTTGTGTGTGTACATTCAGAAACGGGGGTGGTTTGCATCGATCGGTTTTTTTGTGGTGACTGAGGCAGGTAAAAGTTGGTGATTTTTGTTGTTTGACCTTTTTTGCTTGTTTGTTGTTTTTGATCTTTTGCTGTTTTGTGCTTATTTGTCGGTGCGTGTGTGTTTGTTGTACCTGAGTGGTTGCTTTGTTTTTTGTAAACCAATTTTAAAGGTTCGAATATTGTGTCGGAAACAGTGTTTGTCTGTTCGTTTATTATTCTACCGTCGAATGTTTTATGTTTGTAGATTTCCATGTTTTCGAGTACGTTCAGGCGTCTGCCTTTTGCTTGTACATGTAGGACCTTGACTGTTTTTTTGATGTTTCCGGGGGACATTTATTCTCCGCCATGTGATTCGCAAAGTTGGACTCTGGTATGATGGTTGGATTCCGTATCTTTTTGTTGTAATCTCTAATGTGTTCTCTGAACCTCGTTCTTACTTGTCGTCCGGTTTGTCCTATGTAACTGTGCTGGCATTCACAAGTAAGCTTGTATACACCATGGCTGCTAAATGTATCTTCTGAGTTAGTTTTGGTTCTTAGCTTCCGCCCTAAATTGTTCGATGTTTTGAACGCTGTGTTGATGTTGTATTTTCTAAGGAAATTTGCTAATTTATATGTTGCCCTTCCAGTATATGTCATTGTCGTCCCGGTTTGTGTACTTTCTTCTCCATTGTTTCTTTTGTGTTCTCTAAGGTCTCTCCTGAGTTTATCTACTAGTGCTTTTTTATATCCGTTGTTTGTAGCGATGTTATATATTATTCCAAGCTCTCTTCTATATGCTTCTTGTGTAAGAGGTGTTCTTTCCAATCTTTGTACTAAGTGCCTTAGCGCTGCATTTTTATGTTGTTGTGGGTGGTTCGAGGTATTATGTATTATTGTGTCGGTGGCCGTTGGTTTCCTATATATGTCGTAGTTGAATTTATTGCTAGCTTTATCAATACTTATTGTGAGGTCCAGATAATTGATTCCTCCGTCTTTTTCGGTTTCCATTGTGAATTTTATGTTCCCGTGCTTCTTGTTGAGGTACTCCAGTACTTGCTCTTCGTTGTTGGTAGTTAAAACGCATATGATATCATCCACATACCTTGCGTAAAATAACACTCCTAATTAGGAATTTAATTCCTGTATATACTGTTTTTCCAGGTTTTGCATAAACGCTTCCATAAGAATAGCCGATGTTGGGTTTCCCATCGCAAGTCCGTTTGTTTGTCTGTATATTTTATTGTTGAATTGAAAATAGTTTTGACGTAGTGTGGTTCTTACCGTGTTCGTGATTTGTGTACTTTTTACTTTATCTTTTGTTTTACGTAGTATTATAGAGTTTATTATGTTCAATGTCTCTGCTAGTGGTATTGATGTATATAGATCTTTTATGTCGAAAGATACCAATTTGCTGTCCTTTGTCACTTCAACGGTCCTAAGTTTGTTTATTAGTTCAGATGTATTAGTTATGGTGTGTTCGTTGCTAAGTTCCAGTGTGTCCTTCAATACTGTTTTTAAATATTTAGATAGCTTATAGCATGGTGCCGATTTAAAATTAATGATTGGTCTCATTGGATTGCCTGGCTTGTGGATTTTTGGTAGCGCAATCAGTGGTGGAGTTGACGGGTTCATTTGGACTCATCTATATGCCGAGTTTGTATCTATTATATTTGTTGCAGTTTTTATAGCCACTTTGATTTCTTTCTGGTATTCATCCGTGGGGTTCACTCTTATTCTACGACATTCCATATCCTCGATGAGTTTTTCGGTTTTTGTTATATACTCATCTTTTTCAATTTGCACAGTTGTGTTGCCTTTGTCCGCCTTCGTTGCGACAATGTTGTTTATCCTGAGTTTATGTTGTAGGTTCTTGACTGTTTTTTGCTCCGTGTTTCTCTTCTGTCCTTCCTTTGCTTTCACTTCCTTGTTTATTATTTCTCTGCACATGTGTCTTGCGTGCTCTTGTTCCTCAACTGGTATGAATGATATTGCGACCTCTGCGTCTACGATCGCCTGTTCCGTTTTTCTTTTTTCGTTTTGGTCTATAATATTGTGTTTCAGTCCCTTTTTAAGAAGTTGTTCTTCCGCCGCGGTGATGGCCACTGTCGTAAGGTTTACGAGCCTGGCATGGAAATGGTGCGGTTGTTGGTTGTTGTCCCGTTCGCGACGTCCTGTCAGCTTATCTAGTTTTCGGTTCAGCGTCCTGTATTTCTGTTGTAGTTCATGTTCGACCTCAGTCCTTATGCGCTCGAAGCATTCCATTAACGTATCGGTAGGTAATTGCTCCGCCAACCTTAAATGGATGGATAGAATTTCGGCATTTATTCCATCTTTCTTGGCGTACTGGTTTTTCAACTCATATCTTAGGAAGTCTCTTTCCGCCTTCCTAATTGTCCTCATGCTTGTACTGGTGTTTGTTTTCATTGTTATTTTTGCAAATTTTGGTGTCACATTCAATTCTATGCATTGTTTGTTAAACCAAATGTTTGCCTTCGTTGTATGCAATTTCAGTAAACGTCGTTTGTAAACTATTAGTAGACCGTTTTCGTTTAAGTTAAAAGCCTGACAAGCATTAACTGTTTTATTTTGTTTTGTTGTTTTTCCGACAGGGTGAATGATTGATGTATATTGGAACGATTTTCCGTCATCCCTTGTCAAATTTGGTTTTGAGACAAACCGGTTTCGGCGTTGTGCCATCATCAGTGTCGATTTTCGTTCTGATCTGTTGTGGTCGTTTGTCTTGTATTTATCGTAGGTAGCAGGTAACGTCAGCATGGGTGTCTGTTTGTGTACGTGTGTGCATGTGTTGTGTGTGTACATTCAGAAACGGGGGTGGTTTGCATCGATCGGTTTTTTAGTGGTTGACTGAGGCAGGTAAAAGTTGGTGATTTTTGTTGTTTGACCTTTTTTGCTTGTTTGTTGTTTTTGATCTTTTGCTGTTTTGTGCTTATTTGTCGGTGCGTGTGTGTTTGTTGTACCTGAGTGGTTGCTTTGTTTTTTGTAAACCAATTTTAAAGGTTCGAATATTGTGTCGGAAACAGTGTTTGTCTGTTCGTTTATTATTCTACCGTCGAATGTTTTTTGTTTGTAGATTTCCATGTTTTCGAGTACGTTCATACGTCTGCCTTTTCAACACAGCGTTCAAAACATCGAACAATTTAGGACGGAAGCTAAGAACCAAAACTAACTCAGAAGATCCATTTAGCAGCCATGGTGTATACAAGCTTACTTGTGAATGCCAGCACAGTTACATAGGACAAATCGGACGACAAGTAAGAACGAGGTTCAGAGAACACATTAGAGATTACAACAAAAAGATACGGAATCCAACCATCATACCAGAGTCCAACTTTGCGAATCACATGGCGGAGAATAAATGCCCCCCCGGAAACATCAAAAAAACAGTCAAGGTCCTACATGTACAAGCAAAAGGCAGACGTCTGAACGTACTCGAAAACATGGAAATCTACAAACAAAAAACATTCGACGGTAGAATAATAAACGAACAGACAAACACTGTTTCCGACACAATATTCGAACCTTTAAAATTGGTTTACAAAAAACAAAGCAACCACTCAGGTACAACAAACACACACGCACCGACAAATAAGCACAAAACAGCAAAAGATCAAAAACAACAAACAAGCAAAAAAGGTCAAACAACAAAAATCACCAACTTTTACCTGCCTCAGTCAACCACAAAAAAACCGATCGATGCAAACCACCCCCGTTTCTGAATGTACACACACAACACATGCACACACGTACATAAACAGACACCCATGCTGACGTTACCTGCTACCTACTATAAATACAAGACAAACGACCACAACAGATCAGAACGAAAATCGACACTGATGATGGCACAACGCCGAAACCGGTTTGTCTCAAAACCAAATTTGACAAGGGATGACGAAAAATCGTTCCAATATACATCAATCATTCACCCTGTCGGAAAAACAACAAAACAAAATAAAATAATTAAAAATGATTATTATAAAATACGAGGTGTGTTCAAAACGTATCGCGAATTTTGTGTTTTTGCAAAAATTATTTATTTATTCATGAATATCTATTTTGTCCCCTTCAAAGTAATCCCCATGAGATATTATACACTTGTGCCAACGGTTTTTCCAATCTTCGAAGCACTTCAAAAAATAATTTTTTTGTATCTTGTTCAGCTCCTCCTTCGATGCCGTCTTTATCTCGTCAAGAGAAGCGTAACGTCGTCCTTCCATGGGCCTTTTCAGTTTAGGGAACAGGAAAAAGTCACAGGGGGCCAGATCTGGGAAATACGGTGGCTGCGGCATCATTGGTGGGTTGTTTTTGGCCAAAAAGTCGCGCACAAGCAACGATGCGTGAGCAGGGGCGTTATCGTGGTGCAAAAGCCAATTTTTGTTCTTCCACAAATCCGGGCGTTTCTGGCGGATTGCTTCGCGCAAATTGCGCATAACTTGCAGGTAATATTCCTTATTGACCGTTCTTCCCTGTGGCAAGAACTCATGATGCACCACGCCCCTGCAATCGAAGAAAACTGTCAGCAAAACTTTCACATTCGACCGAACTTGGCGCGCTTTTTTCGGTCTTGGTTCGTGCGGCAGCTTCCATTGAGATGATTGAGCTTTGGTTTCCACGTCATAACCATAAACCCACGATTCGTCACCAGTTATGACCCTCTGGAGCAAATTTGGGTCGTCGCGGACAGAGTTTAACATCGCATTAGCAATGTTCATGCGATGCTGTTTTTGGTCACAATTGAGCAATTTTGGTAAAAAAATAGGTAAAAATCGAAGACGATCCAAAACACGTGCAAGCAAAGCAGCTGTCAACAATTAACTGAACATTCAAAATGGCCGAGCTTGTCGGCATAAGTGAGAGACATGAGTACCAACATAACGCCACAAAAAATTCGAAATTCAAATATACGTAACCAGCGAAAATTCAAAACTCGCGATACTTTTTGAACACACCTCGTAAAAACAATAATAATTTTCATAAAAATTCAAAAAGTGAAAAATTATTGTTCTTGGCATTGAGCTCGTTTCATGAACATTATGAAATTATCATAGACAAGAAATTGTTGTTAAATAATGAAATAATTCCCACTTTGTATAGAAAATATTTAGGAGTTATTTTGTATACCAACAATTCAATTGAATTGTTGTTTTTACGGCTTGTATATTTTGTAATGTACCAAGACTATAAATGAGCCAAGAATATTAATTTCTTTTACATAAAAAATGAGTATTGTGTTAATTTTTTTAATAATTATTTTTTATATAATTAAAAAAAAATTTCATTAGAATAGAAAAAGAAAACTTTAGAGAAACCCGCCATAGCTTTTCTTATAGAGTAAAAGTGAATAGGACTAGGATTTTATCTGAACCAAAAATCAGCGTTCTGTTAGCTTAATGGTTAGCAGAGCGTGCCAAAAATTTCTCTGATAAAGAAGTCTAGCAGCTTTGGAAATGGATCTATTAGAAAAGCTATGGCGGTTGTCTCTGACACTTTCCTTTTCTAATCTAATTAAAAGTTTTAATAAGAAATTTAAAAAAAATTATTAAAAAGATGAAAACAATAACAGTTTTCATAAAAAATAAAAATTATTATTCTTGGCCTTGAACTCATTTATAGTCTTGGTATTTAGGAGTTATTTAATTTGTATACCTAGTACCCGTAGTGTTACGCACACAAGGTATATTAACCTTAGTCGCCTAACGGCAGTATGTAACGGCATAAACGGATAGCGATAGATATTGACTTATATATATCAAAATGTTCAGCACGAAAAGAGAAATTGATCGGCCCATGTCCGTCCGTCTGTGAACACGATAGCTTGAGTAAATCTTGAGATATCTTAATGAAATTTGGTATGCAGGTTCCTTGGCACTCATCCCCGAGCGCTATTTAAAATGGGCGAAATCAGATGATAGCCACACCCACATTTTATATATAGAATATTTTCAAAAATACTCAGTATATAATACTCAGTATATAATACACCTATAAGGATACAATTTGGTGTATACATTAAGATTGAGGCATAAAATAAATTTTTCAAGAAATTTTTGAAAATGGTTTTGGCACCACCCACTTTTGATTAAGTCAAATTTAGAAATGTTATTAATCATAAATTAAACACTGTTCAAGATATAGTGCAAGGAATATTCGAGGAAAAAGTGGGCGAAATCTTTTTATATGAAAGATTTTGCAGACGATCGTAGATATATCAAATAGGCAATAACTTGGCGTAAAATAGCTTTATATCATTTATATTTCACTTTTAAAGTTTCCGTAAACTCAGAAATCCAAAAAATAAAAATATTCGAAAATGGGCGTGGCTTCACTAAAATGATCAGCACGTTGAGTGGAGTCGATTTAGCCATGCCCGTCTCTCCGTCCGTCTGTCTGTCTGTCCGTCTGTCTATTTGAACGCAAACTAGTCTTTCAGTTTTACAAAAGAAGGCTGAAATTCGTTGTTTGCTTTCGCCATTTTATAATATACGAGGTGTGTTCAAAAAGTATCGCGAATTTTGAATTTTCGCTGGTTACGTATATTCGAATTTTTGTGGCGTTATGTTGGTACTCATGTCTCTCACTTATGCCGACAAGCTCGGCCATTTTGAATGTTTAGTTAATTGCTGACAGCTGCTTTGCTTGCACGTGTTTTGGATCGTCTTCGATTTTTACCTATTTTTTTACCAAAATTGCTCAATTGTGACCCAAAACAGCATCGCATGAACATTGCTAATGAGATGTTAAACTCTGTCCGCGACGACCCAAATTTGCTCCAGAGGGTCATAACTGGTGACGAATTGTGGGTTTATGGTTATGACGTGGAAACCAAAGCTCAATCATCTCAATGGAAGCTGCCGCACGAACCAAGACCGAAAAAAGCGCGCCAAGTTCGGTCGAATGTGAAAGTTTTGCTGACAGTTTTCTTCGATTGCAGGGGCGTGGTGCATCATGAGTTCTTGCCACAGGGAAGAACGGTCAATAAGGAATATTACCTGCAAGTTATGCGCAATTTGCGCGAAGCAATCCGCCAGAAACGCCCGGATTTGTGGAAGAACAAAAATTGGGTTTTGCACCACGATAACGCCCCTGCTCACGCATCGTTGCTTGTGCGCGACTTTTTGGCCAAAAACAACACACCAATGATGCCGCAGCCACCGTATTCCCCAGATCTGGCCCCCTGTGACTTTTTCTTGTTCCCTAAACTGAAGAGGCCCATGAAAGGACGACGTTACGCTTCTCTTGACGAGATAAAGACGGCATCGAAGGAGGAGCTGAACAAGATACAAAAAAATGATTTTTTGAAGTGCTTCGAAGATTGGAAAAACCGTTGGCACAAGTGTATAATATCTCATGGGGATTACTTTAAAGGGGACAAAATAGATATTCATGAATAAATAAATAATTTTTGAAAAAACACAAAATTCGCGATACTTTTTGAACACACCTCGTACTAGCAAACCCGGTAGACGTTGTTTTTACGTTTTGATACACAGAACACATCTATATATAAAATGTCATTACCTTGAACCAAATAAACTACTAGCTATACTGAACTGCATCTTTATTTAACCTGGGGGCTTTTCCAAAAGCTATATACAGACTGTGTCGTACCTAGCGAACTCATGAACCTCTGGTGGAAGTTCAAGAGCAAGAACAAAACATAAAATATGTGGGCGTTGCACCGCCCACTTTTCCAAAATTATGTAGATATTGACTAAGTGACACATATATTCAAATTTCATTAATTTAGACCAAAAAAGTTCGGAGTTATGATGAATTGAAACTTTGTATAGCCTGGGAGCGTGGCTCCGCCCAATTTTCCAAAACTATATATTGTCTATGCTGTACCCAGTGAACCCAAGTATATATTGTGAAAATTTCATAAAGATCGGTTGAGGACTTTGGCGCCTATAAAAGAGACAAATTTGTATTTCTATTTTTGTTACGCACAGCAGATATATTACTTCATTCGGCATAAAGGAATCTATATATATTTATTAATGTATATATCAAAACTTTCAGGATGAAAAGTAAAATAACCGGGCAAGTAGTTAATACCCCACTGCAAAAGCGAAGTTATATATCTTTTTTGATTTTCATACCTTTCATAAATATGAAATGTTTGTACGTATGAGAAGAAAAAAAGATAGTCCCATCAAAAAGTATACTGAAATAATCAGGAGAATGAGCTGAGTCGATGCAGCCATGTCCGTCTCTCGATACGAATATCTGTCTGTCCGTCTGCCTATTTGAACGCAAATACGAACTGAAAGTATTAAAATAGACCAGCGTAAATTGGAATGCCATAATAGATCACTACTAGGTATAAAATGTTCGGTTCCACCCGAACTTACTTGTTTTTTTTTTTAACTTCTTTCATTTGGGAGTCATTTCACGGAACCCTTTAGAGATACGCCAACGGAACCAATATTTTGAGCTTTAGGCTTTTCAAGGCGGTTACTGCGACAGTGGAATTTCAGTCGAGATACACGGCCCCGGTGGATGTGGTGATATCTATAACTGAATGGCTGTGTGACACACCCTCACACATGAAAATATTCGACACGCAACGTGGAATCACATTACCAACCTGCGGACGACGCTGCTCAAACGCTTGAGTTATTGGAGTAATTTTCAAACATCGATGTTAACCCTTAGTTTTAATCCGACAACATCGAGGTTTTATTGTGTATCGTTTGCATCCCTAGTAACCATGACTTTTATCTACCTACCTTCAATAGTTAAACCACTGGCAAGCAATATTTTGAGCTTTAGGCTTTTCAAGGCGGTTACTGCGACAGTGGAATTTCAGTCGAGATACACGGCCCCGGTGGATGTGGTGATATCTATAACTGAATGGCTGTGTGACACACCCTCACACATGAAAATATTCGACACGCAACGTGGAATCACATAACCAACCTGCGGACGACGCTGCTCAAACGCTTGAGTTATTGGAGTAATTTTCAAACATCGATGTTAACCCTTAGTTTTAATCCGACAACATCGAGGTTTTATTGTGTATCGTTTGCATCCCTAGTAACCTTGACTTTTATCTACCTACCTTCAATAGTTAAACCACTGGCACCGTACAGATTAAAAATAAATATTTGACTTTACTGAAGTACTTGCTCTTGAATTGGTGAAGTACAAGTACGGCACTTGTAAGTCACAAACCATTTTTTATTGTCCTAGCTGGAATAAGTTGTATGCATAAATGAAGCATGCATGCAGACCTGTTAAATTTTCTTGAGAATCTATTTAATGGCTGATTACCATTACTTTCAAATTTTAATGACTATATTCTCTCTCTCTCTCTCTATGGCGCGATATACAACGGGCATATCATCATAAACCTCCTAAGAGATTTTTGCGCCAAGCTTCTCTTCCAATTTGTGGTGTGCCGATTTGAATTTTTCCCTACAAATTGGTGGGACCTACAGTTTTTTGCCGACTCCGAACGGCATCTACAAAGGAGACGAATTTTTGCTGAGAAGCCTGTCATGGCAGAAATACACTCGAAGAGTTTGCCAAACCACTGCCGAGGGGCGACCCCGTTTTGAAAAACTTTTTTCAAATCACTTTTGATGTTACCTGTACCAGGGCTCGAACCATGGACCTTCGGTGTGGTAGGCCGGCAACACTACCTTCACACCACGGCGGCCGCCAACGACTATATTCTACTTAATTAAAAAAAAATATTGTGGAGTTACCCACAATATTAAGTTCCACACAAAACGAGCAAGTCAGGTGATTTGTGCTTACAATGATATGATGAAACAAATTTAAGGACAACAAACTTAAGGAGAATGCAAAATACATAAGGACCTAACTGAAGTTCACAAGAACAGGTTTTTCTGCTGCGGTCGCAGTAAAAGACCTAGCGCAAAATATATTGCCATTCTATTGACGTATACAACTTTAACCATTTCTAAAAAAGTAATTTTTAGTCTAGTTACGTGTGTTGATTTATTTGGACATACAAATTCCCCGCAAAAAATTATCATTGTTTTCGATTATTAAAAAAAAAAATTGTAAAAAAGCTGGTTTGACTACTTTTGATTATTTTTGAATTTTTGTAGTATTTTTTTAAATTATTATTATTGATTATTTTGGATTTTTTCAGTATTGTTGTAGAAACACATCAATATGAACAACACATTAATCAACAGTACTGAAAGAAATCCAGAAAAAATCACAAATATTCAAAAGTAACCAAAACAACTTTTTTCTAATCTTAATCAATTAATGATTGCCTTTTCTTGAAAAACAATTAAATTAATCATTACCAATAAAAAAAAGCCATCTAATTAATTGATTACTAATTCTTCTTCTTTAAATGGTCATCTAACCGCCTGGGCGATTTTGACCGTCCAACATAGCTCGCCAAAAGGCTTTGTTGTTGAATTTCATTGGAACGTTGTTTTATGTGGTGGGTCCCAAACCCAACGCACAACCCGTTTCACGTTTTACTAATTACTAATCAAAATTAATAGGTATGCATGCATGCCATATGTACGAAAAAGTATGTAAAATGCGTAACTTTAAATTGGAAAGATTTTTTCACAAATAAAGTATGCTTGCTGAAGCAGTCATTTGTATGCTTGCAATACGCAAAGCTGTATCAGCAAAAAGTTATTCATTTTGAATAAACTATGCTTCGCGTATGAACATAATTTAGGGCTCTTTCCTTTTTCGTTATTATATACGGAAATATTCCATAATCGAAGGGATTTTCTGGACATTGCTTACGCCATATTTCTCACTGCCTGCCGTTGACAAATTATTTGAACAAATTTCATTCATCGACCATACTGTCGTCCCCAAATAGCGCGTCGCTAACGCTGACCAATTGGAACTTTCTATTTCGACAGAGCGCTTCGCCATGCAGTTGGTTGCACAAGATGAAAACGAAGGAATACAAAATTTAACAGAAATTTAGCGCTTTTATTTGGGTATGCATTACTGGTATGCATACAAAGTTCCAATTCATGTCTGAAATATTGAAACCGTATGCATATGTTTCCAACTGGGTATTTTTTTTGTAAAACATACACCATAAAACTAAATTTTGAAAAAATTATATTACATAAATTTTGTTTTCTTAACAAAAAAAAGGACTTTAAAATACTTGACAAGTACATGTACTTGTACTTTCGAAATCCAAATACAAATATTGAGGTACTTGTACTTTGTACTTGACGTTTCAAATTACTTGAGTACTTGTACTTATTTGGTACTAGTACAAGTAAATACTCAGTACTTTACAGGTCTGGTGCAAAGTCCAGACCAAGACTACAAAATATTTTCGAGATAGGGTCATAATTATGGTAATTAGCACGGACAACCTTGACATGAAACGCATATTGTGCACGGAACATTAAAGCTTATTTGTGCTTAAAGTTCCGGACTGTCTACCAAACCGCAAATTATTGGATCAGTAAAGCGAAGCTGCTGGAGAGCAAATCGAGTGAAAATTTCCTGTACTCTTTCAATTCTATGCAAATGAACAGAATAAATCGTATTCCAAATTATAGATGCATAACTAGTGTACGAATCTTTGAAATCTCTGGCATATCGCCTCAAAAAATCCAAATTAAAGTACGCCTTGGGTAAAATGAAGCTTACGTGATTTGCAAAAGTAAAACCTGAGTCAAACATTACTCCAAGATCAACAAACTCACTAATAGTAAAAAGGTTGTCATCAAAAAGTTTTTAAGTAGACATATGCATATTGAGATTTTTCGAAACCTTCATATAAAAGCATTTCTTTTTATTAAGGTGTAAATTATTTCTAACACTCCAATTTGTAAAATTATTAAGATCATCTTGCAGCAGCGCTACATCTGGCATGCTCGCGATGGTACTGAAAACTGTCAAGTCAGCTGCATAGAGCAGATACTTAGAGTTCTTAAAACAAGATCCTATATCGTTGATAAAAAGAAGAAATATAATATGTCCAAGAATGCTTTCCTGGGTCACTCCATATGTGGCGTCGAATGTATATGACTTCGTGTTGTAATGTGATTGAATCGCTGATGTGTAGCGTATGATCAGAATTGATTGTTCTTTATTCAAAAGCTTTCTCTTTTATACATTTCTAGCTTAACTTACGTATACAAACTTACACTAATACTTAGACACTAAAAGTATTTGCATTGTGTGCAATGTCAGCACATAATTTGGTAGTTCACGTTGACCAACCGATAGTGTCGATCAGTCGTGCTGATCGATACGTGTGTTGGTCAAAGCGACGCATTGAGTAATGGGTTGACAATTTGATAGGTGTCAGTTGGTATATGCTGTTGAACTCCCGTGGGTTCAACATAATTTAAGTGGGTCAATATTTGAAGTGCATTGACAGTGAAAAGCATTCTGAGTAATGCAACACCATCCGCCTTATGAATAGTCGTATACACTTGAAGGCAATTGTATACGACTATTAAAGCGACTTATTGACCTACTTAGGGTTTGTTTGCGTTTACAAAATTTTAATTGTTTTTCGGCTCTTATTGCCATTATTGCATAAGAATTTTTTTTCCACTTGTTTACATTTGTTTCTCGTTTGTCATTATTGCATTTATATATATTTTTTTTTTCTTTTTATTTTCAGTCGTTTACATTTATTTATTTAGTGTATAGTTGTATTTTGAACATAATATGTGGTTTTTATTTTCTTTGGCTTGTGCCTGTTTATTAAAGTGAGTAAACTGGATTGCTGGTGGTGAGTGGTGTTATACTGTTTTAAGTCTATTCTTATGAATTATGATCTCTTTTTTGTTTTTATTGCTATTTCCTATGCTATGTGGAATTAAAGTAAAATTGTTGTTCTTATCAATATTTTTAACTCTATATTGTCCATTATATCTATTTTCTAGCTTATGGGAGGCCTCTTCTCTAACTAATACTAAATCTCCCTTGTTAATTTCCTCACTATAGCTGTTCTTGTCATAATTCGTTTTTTGTTTTTCTTTAGCCTCTTGGACTAATTTCCTAGCTCTTTGCTCGGCTATTTGGAGTCTATATTTTACCTCTTTGTAGTAAGCTTCGTGATTGTATAGTGGGCTGATTATATTTTCTTTTAAAAATTCGTAATTTGGTGGGTTTTTTCCAAATATGAGTTCAAAAGGGCAATATTTATGTGTGGTGGATGGCGTCGTATTGTAGCAATACGCGAAATATTTGAGGTATTCATCCCAATCGTCTTTGTCACTGGATATGTATGCGCGTATATATTCATTGAATGTTCGGTGACTGCGTTCTACAGTACCCAAAGTTTGATGATGGTACGGTGTTGAAGTTTTATGTTCAATTTTCAACAATTTACACAGTTCTTTGAATAAGCTATTTTTATATTCCGTGCCCATGTCTGTCAAGATTGTTTTCATTTGTCCATAAATCAATATGAAATGCTCGAACACGGCTTTAGCGACTGTTATTGCATGTTTGCTTGGGACTGGGATAGCTACCAAATATTTAGTTAGATCGCATATAATGGTAACTGCATATTCGTTTCCATTTATCGACTTCGGTAAAGGGCCTACTGTATCGATTTGTACAATATCGAATGCCTTCGGAGGTGTCTCCGTTATTGTCATTGGTTCTTTGATATGTTTATTAATTTTATTTTTCTTGCAGTGGATGCAGTTTTTTATATATTTTCTTATATAATTTTTCATGTTCAGCCAGCTATACTTCTGCTTGATCTTATCTGTCATGCGATTTATTCCTGGGTGGCCACCACTAATAGGATCGTCATGATATTTATGCAGAATTTCCTTTATTTTCCCGGGATTTGTCACGTATATAACCTCTGGGGTTAGAGCTATTGTTAACTTTTTGAGAACTTTATTACCCATTTCTATAAATTTGCCTACTGCAGTATAATTCTTTTTAAACAATTTGTCCCCTAAGGACAACTGTACTTGTACAAGTCCTAAATTGCCGGCTTCTCTTTCGAGCCTGGTAAAGAATTGTCCTAAGTCAATCTTATCCTCAACAATTAGGTTGCTTGTATCAAAATTGCTACAAATTTTCTTTCCTTTTTTGAAATAAAATTTCGGAGGATTGAAAACGAGCTCGACATGTCTTTTTACTTCAAATTTATTTAGCGCTTCGTATATTTTGGGGTTCTCTTTGTGACTTTCTTTAATTTCAGTTTTATTACTGATCTTTTTAGCTGCTGATCTTGTTGTTATTTTAAATATTTTATTTGCTTCTACTGACATATCCTTTAAATTTGTAATTGTTATGCGGGATAATGCATCCGCGATATGATTTTCTTTACCAGCTATATACTCCACTTCAAAATCGTACTCTTCTAAATCTAGTCTTACTCGTGTCAGCTTTGAGGAAGGACTTTTCATTGAAAATAGGTATGTTAGTGGGCGATGGTCGGTTTTAACTAGGAATTTTCTGCCATATACGTATGGTCTGAAGAAAGTTATTGCCCAATGGATTGCGGCTAATTCTTTTTCTATTGTAGCCTTGTTGGTTTCGCCTTTTGTAAAGGACCTTGAAGCGTAAGCAATTGGTAACTGTTTGCCATCGTGTTCTTGGCTAAGGACTGCTCCACAAGCGTATCAACTAGCGTCTGTTGTTATGCAAAATTCTTTTCCGAAATCTGGGTATTGCAAGAGTTTTGGACTAATTAATGCTTCCTTTAAGTAGACAAAAGCTTTTTGACATTCTTCTGTTCATTCGAAGGCAACATTCTTTTTGCATAGCCTAGTTAACTTTCTAGAATGTTCTGCAAAATTCGGTACAAATCTTCTGTAATAATTACAGAAAGCTACGAATCTTTTAACTTCATCGGCTGTTTTCGGTATTGGATAGTTTTGAACGGTTTCAAATTTGCTTGGATCTGGTAATATTCCTTTGTTTGTGCATCTATGTCCTAAATAAGTTACTTCCTGACTGAAAAATAGGCATTTATCTGGATGTAATTTTAGGTTGTATTTTCGGCAAGTGGAGAATACGTCTCTTAGATTTTTTAGCATGTGAGGACGTGTAATGTGATTTTCGGAACAGCCTAATACAACTAAGTCATCCATGTAGAGAAATGCTTGGGATGGTTTGAGACCTGCGAATGCTAGGGTCATCATTCTTTGAAATGAATTTGGTGCTACTTTTAAACCGTAGGGTAGTCTTTTGAACCTATATGTGCCATTTTCGGCTGTAAATGAAGTTATATCCCTCGAATCTGGGTGTAGTTCGATTTGATGAAAACCTGACATAAGGTCTAGGCATGAAAAATATTTTGCTCTTCCAAGTTGGTCTAAAATGTCATCAATTCTTGGAAGTGGGAATTTGTCCGCTGCTAGCTTTTTATTTACTTGTCTGTAATCGACCACTAGTCTCCATCTTTTTTCTGTTTTTCCTGGAAGTGATTTTTTAGGGACTAGTAGGATTGGGCTATTATATTCCGATATGGAAGGTTCTATTATATCATCTTCTATTAGCTTATTTATTTGTTTGCTGATTTCTCCCTTCTGGGTTTGAGGCAATCTGTAATTTTTTATGTAAACGGGGTTGTCATCCTTCATGTGTAATTTCTGTTTGTAGAAATTATTATAGGTGATTGGTTCCGTTTCTAATGCGAATATGTCTATAAATTCTGTGCAAAGTGTTGTTAAAAATTTTTTGTTAATCTTTTTAATTTTTCTGTATCGGTGCAACTCTTACTGTGTGTTTCTGTTTTAATTAGTGTGTAATCATCTAGGTTTTCGGTATTGATTTTGTAATTTTGGATAGTTGTGTTTTTATGTGTAGTATTAATGATTCTAACAAAAGTTTGATCCTTGTTTGTGATTGTATTTGCTATAAAAATGCCTTCAGATAATTCTTGGTGTGGGATAAAAATGTTTTTGTTATCGGTATTTACTTTAATTTGTCTAATGACTTCAGATCTAGATGGAATTGTGATTGTGTTGACGGACAGACAGTTTGTTAGATTCATTGTTATTGTTTGAGGAAAATCATATGGTCTTAAAATTAGTTTGTCCTCTGTTTTTCCGTAATCTAGAGTACAATTGTATTTCTTTATGAAATCTAGGCCTATTATTCCATCGCATGGAATTTGAAAGTTGTCTTCTACAACATGAAATTTATGATAAATTAGAATGTCATCGCCTTTTAGATCTGCTTTGATTGTGCCTAAAGTGCTAGTTATTCCCTGACCAATGCCTTTCAAATCTGTGATTTGTTCAGTATTAATTTTTCCTTTATTATCTATTTGCTGTTTTTTTATTATGGAGATATCGGCTCCAGTATCAATTAAAAAATTTGAGTATGAATTGTTTAACGATGTCCTTGTAGATATATAGTTGTTTAAGTTTAGATTAAGTACGCATATTTTTCGTTTTGTTAATTTTGAAGTGGAGTTTCCTGGTTTTCCGTTTCGGTACAACTGCGCACATTACGTGTCTGGCTGTAGGGTCTGTTGCCATTCTGTGCGTGTGCTCCTCTCTGAGAATTGTTGTTTTGTCTAAAGTTATTGTTGTATCTTCGTTGCGTTCTGAATCTCCTGCCTTGGTAGTTCCCATAGTTGTTACCTCTGTAACCTTCACGGAAATTACTTCGGTATTGACCTTGTTGTCGTACATTTAAAATTGTGTTAGAGCTGCCTGTAATTTCGGTACAGCTGTTTGTGAATTTGGAGATTGCGTCGTTCATTGTTGCGAACGTTCCCGCTTGCATTATCATCTTAACTTGGGTGTTGGAGCAGTTTTTGCACATGGCTTTGACTGCTGCCTGTGTTGCATATCTTGTGGCTAAGTCTGGTTTTAATCCATCTGAGATATACGCTCCTTCTAGCGACCTTGTTATTTTCTCTACTTCCGCTGTGTACTGATTTGCAGTTTTGCTACGCTGCTGGATGTTCAGGAGTTTAGCGGTTAAAACTTCTACTGATACCATCCTCCTTCTAGCGACCTTGTTATTTTCTCTACTTCCGCTGTGTACTGATTTGCAGTTTTGCTACGCTGCTGGATGTTCAGGAGTTTAGCGGTTAAAACTTCTACTGATTCACCCTTAATCGCCGTTTTTAATTTTAATTTTATTTGTTCTATCGTGCTTTCGTTGCTTATAAAATTCCTTGCCGTACCCTTCAGTTTTGTTTTTATCATGGTAATGGCCAATGCCTCGTGTGTATCCTTGATTTGCTCAAGTATATCGAGTGCATCTAGGAAACTATGTAGATTTTCCGGTTTACCATCAAACTCTGGTAATACTGACGAAGCAGTTTTGATAAATTCAACTACTGTTTGTGGCATTGTGACGTTTATTATTGGGACGTGTATTGTTTGAAAATTTGGTTTGCTTTCCTCTATTGATTGAGTCTGGGTCGTGGAATGTGTCGGAGTTGGGCTCTGAGCGCGGTCTCACAGTAGTAGATTGAAATCTATTTGAAGTTTTTCCTCAATTGTGGTTGGTATATTAAATTCTATATTATATCTTGATAAAGAAGATACAAGTTTATCTCGTACAACGGAGAAAAATTGGTAAGCTTCTATTTGGTGTTCTGCAGTAAGTATGTTATTTACTGATTTAACTACCTGTCCTATGCTGTTCAGAGCTTCTAGGATTATGTTCAAATGCTTGACTATGGTTTCTGTTGTAATTGGGATACTTTTATTTATGCATTTGTAAGACTTAATTGCTTTTGTTTTTTCCTCATATAATTTTTCGTGGATTTCTCCCATTGATTCATTTCTTGTTAGGGTGTTGGTTTATACGCGTTGTTGTACAATGTTTAATCGTCTCAATTTATTTTTTATATAATTTTTGATTAAAATAATAATTGCGATAATTAAACATGTAACCAGAAATGCGACCAAAACTACCCATTTATCAGACAGTTCTTCTTTATTTTCAACAGGTATAGGGTGTGGTTCGTACTTAACTATTCTATATTCAGAGTTTTTCTCTGCTGAACTTTCTTTACCAACTTCATATCCTGCTATACCTACTAGAATGCTGTTTACAGCAATTTTCCACCATGCTGCCATTTTAAAACAGTAAAAAATTTTTCTTCTTACATTTTTATTTTTATTTACTCAGTTTCCTTATTAATCTATTTATTTCTTCTTCTAATGTGGAAGGGTATACTAAGTCTTTCATTGTGGGTTCTCTACCCATTCCTATATAGGACCAAACGTGTTTTAAATATTCTAAATTTTTCCTGTTGCCTCCCTTGTTACGAGGTCTTGACCTTTGTATTCCTATTTCTTCGTTTTCATGCTCTAGCTTATCAACAATATCATTGATTAATTCATAATCAAGATCAGGTGGTAGTGCATTATCCATAAGACATAGGTATTTTTACATTCCAATTTACTCAATTTATTAACATTGATGAAAAATTTTGTCAAATTCTTTTTGAGTCTCAATCTCTTTCATTATTGATACTGACATGTAATTAAACTATTTATAATCCCTAAGCAAATTTAATTGCTACTGGTTTAGCGGCCATAAGGCGTGCTCAAATTATTCTAATATACTTATATTTTAATAGCTGCTATTCTTGCTGCCAGTCACCATATTTTGCGCTGCCAGTCTTGTTGAGTGTTGGGGTTTATTGTCATCAAATTATTCCACTCTTTTTTTTTTTTTGCACTATACCGCCAGTTGGGTTGCTTCTATTATTCCACCCTTTTTATGCCTTTATTTGTGAAGCCCATTCGACGGATTTGCCACCAGGTAAGTCCAATTGTTTACCCGCCGTATATAGCGGTTTCATGAAAAGCAGGTAGGTATCCGCATAAAATGGTGTAGTGTCCTCACCAGTTGTAGCATCTAAATTTTCCTCTTGTTTAGTGTTCAGTGTAGGCAGCTTATTAAATTCAAATTTACATGCTGAGAGCCAAAAACTGTATCTTCATCTTTAAATAATTGCAATAGAACGACCAAAACTGGCAGGATCGCCATGTAATGTGATTGAATCGCTGATGTGTAGCGTATGATCAGAATTGATTGTTCTTTATTCAAAAGCTTTCTCTTTTATACATTTCTAGCTTAACTTACGTATACAAACTTACACTAATACTTAGACACTAAAAGTATTTGCATTGTGTGCAATGTCAGCACATAATTTGGTAGTTCACGTTGACCAACCGATAGTGTCGATCAGTCGTGCTGATCGATACGTGTGTTGGTCAAAGCGACGCATTGAGTAATGGGTTGACAATTTGATAGGTGTCAGTTGGTATATGCTGTTGAACTCCCGTGGGTTCAACATAATTTAAGTGGGTCAATATTTGAAGTGCATTGACAGTGAAAAGCATTCTGAGTAATGCTACAGTGTGCTCAATTTCCACAAGGCAGATTCTGTTGGTAAGATAAGATCCAATCCAACATAAAAACGTAGAATGGAAACCCATTTTTTTCAACTTATGAAATAATATACTGTGAGTAACAGTATCAAAAGCCTCTGCAAAGTCGGTATAGACAACGTCTACTTGTAGACCAGTCTTGAAAGAAGAAATGCAGAATTGTAAAAAAAAAGCAGGGTTCGTTACCGTGGACCGGCCGCTAAGAAAGTTATGTTGGCACTCATCTAAGGAACCCCTTACTGCAAACACCAGCTTCTCTTTATCCACTTTCTCGAAAAGTTTAGAGCAGGTAGAGTTTCGAAATTGGTCTTTAGTTAGTTAGTTAGTTAGTTAGTAGTTTTGTTGCCTGATTTTCGAGTCGAAAATTTAAAACCAACCCACTTCTATTATTTTAGCAGAGATTGCACTTGAGGTTGAGAGAAAATTAACAAATTCGAAGGTGAAAGAAAGTGGAACATGGTGCATATCGGATTTACATATCGGGATTGTTAATTCCGACATCAACAAAGACAAGGCTGTCAATGAAATTTATTTCGTGCGAACTATTCACAATTCTAGGTGTTAAAATGCCATTATTAAGAAAGTTTGACTAAGTAATTTTACTCAGGTTCAAGTCTCCAAGAACACATAATGCAGTCTTTGTTGCTTTCATACAGCAATATCACTGCTTGCATGAGCTGCGTATAAAGAATCAGGACTAGTAGGTGGTATGTAAGACACACAAAGATATAGTTTGCCAATATTATTAAAAATACATACGCATAGCTGATGAAGAAGAAAATCATCATTTTCCAGCTGGGCTAAAGATGAACGACATTTTCGATTGACCGCAATTAAATACCCTCCACCTCTTAAGTAATTAGTCTTAGTTGCGTCTCTATCCTTTCGATACAGTTGAAAAATATTAGGATCAGCAAACTCTCCATCAGCAAAATTACCCGCAACGAGAAGTAGATAAAAAAAACATCAACAGCTTTCGTACGCATTCCCGAGATGTTTTGATAATAAACATTTAAGAAATTATTATTATTCACACAAGATGACAAAAGCAGTCCTTAGGAATGTTTGAAAGTCCACCATCAGAGCCACCACTCCTTTCAGATTCGGTCAATATTTCAATAAAAAAAACTTGGATTTGATGGACATATACCAACAACATAGTTAGACTTATAATATATATAATGGTTACTTTAACTCAATGTGCTCAGTGAGTGAAAATATGTCCACCGTTTAGACATGGTTGTCATATTGTAGTTTTTTGGTTATTAGTATACAGGCAGTGCTTTTTGTAATCCATTTACCGGGAGAAAATTACAATATCAATTTAGCAATTCCGACTCAACGACGCACCTTCCTATTTTGACTCTGCTTTCTTTTTGATCTGAAAATTTGAATTAGTTATAAGGTGGCCATGGCTTTTTTGAATATCGCATATAAGGCCCTATCAAGCGTATTGTGCGAAAGACTGAAGTCTGATGTGAACAGACTGATTGGACCTTATCAGTGTGGCTTCAGACCTGGTAAATCTACCATCGACCAGATTTTTACAATACGCCAAATCTTGGAAAAAACCCGTGAAAAAAGAGTCGACACACATCATCTCTTTGTTGAGTTTAAAGCCGCTTTCGATAGCACGAAAAGGAGCTGCCTATATGCCGCTATGTCTGAATTTGGTTTCCCCGCAAAACTTATACGGCTATGCAAAATGACCTTGAGCAACACCGCCAGCTCGGTCAGAATTGGGAAGTACCTCTCCGAGCCGTTCGAAACTAAACGATGTTTCAGACAGGGTGACCCCCTATCGTGCGATTTCTTTAATTTAATGCTGGAGAAAATAATACAAACTGCAGAACTTAACCGCGCTGCAACAATATTTTATAAAAGCGTGCAACTGTTGGCATATGCTGACGATATTGTGCTTACTCCAAATTAGAAAAAGAAGCGGAGAAAATGGGATTGGTACCTTCTGTCATCATGCAAAGAGTCAGCGCATTCGCGCCTTGGCAACCAAGCCACTGTTGGCAGCAATAATTTCGAAATAGTAAAGGACTTCGTTTACCTGGGAACCAGCATTAATACCAACAATAATGTTAGCCTAGAAATCCGACGAAGAATCACTCTTGCAAACAAATGCTACTTCGGACTGAGTAGGCAATTGAAAAGTAAAGTCCTCTCTCGACGAACGAAAATAACACACTACAAGTCACTCATCGCACCCGTCCTGCTATATGGTGCAGAAGCGTGGACACTAACAACATCTGATGAGGCTGCTCTGGGAGTATTCGAGAGAAAGGTTCTTCGAAAGATTTGTGGACCTCTACGCGTTGGCGACGGCGAGTACGGAAGAAGATTTAATGATGAGCTGTAGGAACTTTACGCAGACGCCGACATAGTTCAGCGAATGAAAACACAGCGGCTTCGCTGGCTAGGCCACGTAGTGCGAATGAGCGAAGATGCTCCAGCCCAGAAGGTATTCTTATCGGCACCCGCCGGTGGAAGCAAAGGAAGAGGGAGACCACCACTCCGATGGAAGGGCCAAGTGGAGACCGATTTACGATCCCGCGGTGTTTCCGATTTGAGCCAGTTGGCGCAACGAAGAAACGACTGGCGAGCTATGTTGGACGGTCAAAATCGCCCAGGCGGTTAGATGACCATTTAAGGAAGAAGGCCATGGCTTTGGAATCCCGTTTACAATTTACATTTTATTATAAACACTTAGATTTTTCAGGATTTTAGGATGCATCTGCAGAAAAGTAGAAGTTTGATTGCGTTTGCGAAAAAATTTAAGTTTTGAATTATGTGAACAGTAGCGACTTTGCATGCTTTTGAAATTTTTTTGAGCTATTGCTTGCAATAAAACGCGGGATATATGTTGAAAACAAATTTGTATTTTTTTCTAAGATTTTGGTACAGTTCAGTATAGTGGAGGGCAACTCTCGCTCAAAATCAAATTGGACAGACGCGCCGACGTCGGTGTATACTTTAACTCAATTTGCTTAATGAGTAAGAGAATGAAAATATCTCTACCTTTTGCAAAATGCAATACTTCTCCAACACTTTGCGGACAGTTTTCCTTCAAGAATCAGTTACAACCCATATTACTTTCCCATAAGCATGGCCGTTTTGTAGACAAAGCCAATTACATACCTCTTTACTAGTAATGGAATAATTGTGTGAATGTGCGGCAATAGAGCAAAGACGAACTTTCACGAAGTTTAAACACTTTACGAAACAGAAATCATAGAAATTCTTTCATTACATGTCAGCACACAATGTAATAGATGGTAATAAAGTACTTGTAAGGGTTTCGTAATGCATTATGTGGAAGGACTGTAGACTCAAATGAAAATATTTCACCGTTCGGAGTGTGTCCACATATACATATTTTGATTGAAAATGAGTTTAGAGTTTATTTTGAAGTTTCTTAAATTTCTCAATATGAGCATGACGCCGGTTTCCATTTTGGTTTTTTTGTTTTGGATTTACAGACAGTGCCGTCAATTTAGCAATTTTCCCTTAGATCTGGATTTTTTAAACCCATTTAGCGGGGAAAAATTACAACTTCGGTATATGGTTTTCTGGTTTTTTTTCCTTAACCACAATTTAGACATGTATAAAGACATTTCATATTGACTTTCATAGCATTTCAATAATAGTTTGTGATATATATGTATATGACCGGAACTTATTATTTCTTATGGCTGTGCGTATAAGTTTACCTTAAGTCCTATATCAATCAGAAAAAAGAAAATGCTTTAAAAAAATGCATAAAACTACGTAACTATGTAAGTACTTATCTTACATATTGTGTTATGGTAAATTTTTAGTAATTTTCTTGTGGTTTTTTTTTTGCAAAAAATTATTTTTAAGAAAAGATTGCTTCAAAAACTTAACAAATTCAAGTCAAGGTAGGAAATTCAATTTTATAAAAAAAAAAAATTATTGTCCGGAACCTGGGCTCGAACCATGGAACGCACGCGTCTCACCCGATTAGCTTATGCCTGCTTCAGAAAATATTTCCAGCATTAGGAGTATACATACATATCCATATGGCTTTTGAAAATGAATGAAACGTTCATTTGGAAGTTCCACAAATTTCTCAATATTGGCGTGACGCCGGTTTCCATATTGGGTTTTTTGTTAAGTACAGGCAGTTTTCTCAATTTTTCCTTTGCATATGACTTTTTAGGGGGAGAAAATTACAATGAAATGAAGGTTTTCTGGCTTTTTGCCTCAACCACAACTTAGACACATATAAAGGCATTTCATGTTGACTTTTAAGGAAGGTTATTATCTTAACTGGTAAAATTTAGTCTACATATGTAAAAGTTCGGGTTATATGTCTGCCCTTTGACAAATTAAAATATTTGAAGAAGAAAATAGTTGACGTCTTCAGGAAAATTAACACGATTTCTAACCACTTCGTAAATAGAAAATTGAAGAAGCTTCAAACTGTGTTTTCGCCTTTTTGTATTTTAAATATAGGGTCTATCAGCCATTCTGTCTCATTGGAAACCACCCCTAGAAATAATGAAAATTATCAAAATTCTCTACTGAGTTTCTCGTTCCGACGGAATTGGGTTGTGATACATAAAATTATTATAATATTATTACACATGGCCTACATATATGTTTGCCTTAAGTCAAATATTATTGAGAAAAAATTTAGTTTCTTAAAAAATGCATGAAGCTTGGTATGTATTTTTTAAGTATTTTGTTTTGATAAATTGGAAACATTTTCTGGGTTTTTTTTTTTGCATCACTCCAAGATAGAGGTCACACAGAAAAATATTGGGTTAAAAATATAATAAATTTAAAAAAATCTTGATAAGAAGTTTTCATATACATATTTAAAAACAAATTGAATTAAACAAAAAAAAAAAAGTTGTCCGGAACCTGGGCTCGAACCTTGGAATGTAAGCGTCGTAGCCGAAACGCTTACCACCTGCGCTACTACTGTATGTACAATAACGCAGTCAGATACTGTAGTTGAAGGCTTCGCTTTATGCAGAAAACTTTAATGAATTATTACAAATAAATGAAGCATTATTTGTTAAACATAATATGCCTATGCACTGCTCCTGACCCAAACGAAGATATCAAAATACATTTTTATTGAAATTATGCATGTTTAGATACAGATATACTCTGGCAATTGATTGTATGAAAAAATTTTTAGCCTATTAATATATAGATGCCCGATGGCCATGAATTTGCATCGAACAGACAATCGTAGAAAGCGGGTGAAATGTAAAGCTTAAAGTTCACTCTCTCTCTAAGTCATCAAGAGACGTCCCATTTTTTACTACCCAACGACCAGAAATATAGTGACTAGCAATCCCGAAATGTTTGAATACGTAATCTATGACATTTTTTGCGCTTACTGAAGGTTTGAAAGATGAGATATGCATCCACTTCTTTTTAGCGATAACTTCGAGATCAGTGGTAGCATTCCGACCAACAACCACGCTCCTATGACTTTTACTCACGGCAGACCATTTTTTTGCAGCACCAATGTTAGCACGAGCATCACTTATACCTTCAGAGGCATTAGCATTATTAGTGAAGAGAGAAGGTTGAACAGCAACTGAAGAGTACGATAGCGTGGGTGTAGTGCTACCATCACTCGCAACAGAGCTAACGTGTGAAGCGGCAGAGATTGTAGCTAAAGCTGCTGAAGACACGGCAAGTGAATTGGCATTAGCATCGATATAAGGTTTATTTGAGCGAAGATAATAAGGTATATTAACCGGTTTTGGGTTTGATGACCGCTTATTTTCGCGAGACCATGTATTACGTTTGGTTTTACTTATACGAGTACATAATTGTTGGGTGCTGTTGTTGTCACACGATAATTCTTCTAATTGGCATTGTAATGAGTTAGACTGTTTGTATGCTGTAGATCAGTGGTGTACAACCATTGTTTACCCGTACTAGTTTGGCATCTTCTTTTGCGAATCGGAGTGGAAGGCAGTGGATGAATGTACTCCGAGAGAGTGTAATGAAGGAAATCGCGTTCAGAGTTGCTTTAAAGTAAAAACTACAACTAAAAACTTTAATTTAAACCGAAATTTACATTCTGCACGAACTGATAAGGTGTTATAACTGCTTTATATTCAATAATTTAGGTGTTTTAAGTCTTCACGTTCAATATTGCAGCATTTAAATTTCATTGTTTTATTATTGCTTACAATTCACCCTGTGTGGTTTGTGTGTGTGCGCAGATTCGGAGTAAGTTGCGCTACTAGTAGACATATACTATGTGTACAACGCTAGCAGAGCAACTAATTTATGCGAAGCATTTTTTGCAAGCATATCTTCGCAAGCATATCTTCGAATACTGCAAGGAAATTTGTGTTGAAAGCATTACAGGAATTGGGCGAGTATGCATGAGCATAACTGTTTTAACTTAAGAATGCTACCAATAAATGTGTATGTCGGTATCAAAAAATGTACTACAAAAATATAAAAGGGCGATAATAGTGATATAAAATAAATAAACAAGTTATTCATTGCTTTTGTACACTGCCAAAAATTGCAGTAATCATAATTTAAAGATATGTAAAAGGATAGATAAAAATAAAATGTGTCTTCTATAATTTTTTTCAGTGCATTGAATTTTTAGCGCGCTCTTCGCCTTTGTAAACATCGAAGCCGTAATGCTGATTTAAATAAAAAAAAATACTTTAATTCGAATTCAGGAAACATAATTACTTCATTCATGCATACATACATAAGAAAATATATTGCGGTTTTAGTGATTCAATAAAAATGACACGTTTTCAGTAAAAACTAAAAAAACAAAACTTCTGCATGCGATGTTATCAGTTTAAATTTCAAATGCAAACTGGTGTTCTGCTTGCGTCAAAGAAATTCAGTAGCTGCGCTCACACGACCTCTAGGTGAATTCCGAACACTTTTCCGAGGCTCCGCGAAGCTCTTTAGTGCACCGCTGTTGTGGATTTATTAGCGACACTGTTTTGTTGATTGGTGGTGTAGTTTTTCAGAAGGCCAGCCAACTTGCAGATAAGAAAAAAAACATTGTATAGAAGTTTGACGAGATACTGATACTGAGTCAAGTATTGCATATAAAAACAATGTTCGCATGTTCAATTAAGATTTGTGAAATATCACTTAAGTCAATTTTTGCACAAATTTTATGATAATGATTTCCACACAGTTTGCACTTCATGTTGGTGGAGCCATTGCAGTCCGAACACAGTTCATTAATTTGCATATGCATAACGATAAAAAATGATTTAGAAAAATTGTATGATAATAGATAGCACGGGGCACGACCCTGCAGTGAAACACCAAACTAGTCAGGAAACATGCCAGTATACAACTAGAATTTTCTGACTGGACCCTAACTAGGCAGAAAAGAACTAAACTTGTATCAGTAAAATGTTAAGCAGACTGTTAAAAAGTCCAGAGCGCGAAAAATCCGAGTAATGCTTATTTTAATTTTGCTGTTTACGGCACTAGGGATCGAACCAGTTACCTCGCCGATGTGAATAAAGTACTTATGCACTGTGTCCGACGGCTTTTCAATCATTCTCGCTAACCACGATTGGAATAAAAAAAATTTGTCTATTTTGAACTAGTTTGAAACTGGTATATTTCTGTCCGAAATCTGACAATTGACATTTCGTAGGGCAACGTCATTTTAATAATATCAGTTGATTATATGGAAAAAAGACAGTTGGCTGTATATACTAGTTTTGAAGTAGTTTGCAACTAGTTGGTTTGACTGCTTATATATGAATGAAGATAACTGTATCTTGAAATGTTGTTTCAGCGTATTGTGCTATATCTGATTTTAAATCAGTTAACTTCGGTCTAAACAAAGCATACTCGTACATTTGTTTTTGGACAAAAGCTAAAGGCGTTGCAGGATTTACATTGTGAAAAACGAAGGATCTGTTGGCCGCTGTGTGTACTCAGCAAAGGGAAGGAAAACTTGTAAGGAAGTCTAAGTTCGGGTGGAACCGAACATTATATACCTGGTAGTGATCTATTATGGTATCCCAATTTACGCAGATCTATTTTAGTACTTTTCAGTTCGTATTATAAAGCCAGCTGATTGTTTTCAATAAAAACACTTGTTATGAGTTTTGAGGGGCAAATTAGTTTATTTGTATGTAAATATCTGCCCTAACAACCACTCTTCACCACATTTTTTCAAAATACTAATACATGCACATTTTATATTTGAAAAATTTGCATTCAAATATACAGACGGACGGAGAGACGGATATGGCTAAATCGCCTCAGCTCATCGTCCTGATTATTTCAGTATACTTATTGATGGCCTTATCTCTTCTTCTTCTCACATTACAAATATTTCATGCTCATGAAAGTTATAAAAATCCAAAAAGATATTTAACGTCCCTATTGCTACGAGGTATTAACTACTTGCCCGGATATTTTGCTTGCGGGTTTTCCGATACACCTAATTTTTTGCAGGAGTATACTACATACTATTGACAGCAGCTGACCAATTTTCATTGAAATGTCTAGTTCAAATTACAGTAATTCGGTTTTGAAAATAGTAAAATTTGTATGCTGAAAAGTGGGCGGTCGAGTTTTGCTTAAAAAGCTTATTATGTGTGCAAGACCTTATTAATATAGTTTGCATAGTTATAGAAATATCGCGTTTAAAATTTTACAAACCATGTCAAAAAAGTGGGCGTGTCCATTAACCTATTTCACCCATTTTTGAAATAAACAGTTACCTTTATATATTTAAAATTTTCGCCAAATTTCACTTCGACTAATGATATAAAGCTATTTTACGCATTCGATTCGGAACATTCTTTGTATTCATGGAAATCTGTGTGCCAAATTTCGTTTCGATATATTGAACAGTTTTTGATTTATGATTAATAATATTTCCAAATTTGACTTAATCAAAAGTGGGCGGTCGGACCGACATGGCTTAATCAATTTTGCTTTTCCTGCTGAACATTTTGTCAAGGCAATATCTATCTCGATAAGATGGATATCCTCTCCATAGAAGCTCATCTATTGAAGATGGTGGAAGCAAAAAACACCCGAATTGCAATCAGCAATTGAAAATAGTAAAAGTCATAGCACATATCATTTTAGACAGTGCGGGTCAAGCTTTGCATTTATTACAGAACGATCAGCAGTGCGATATAAGTATGAATGATGCATGCAACACTCTAATAGAGTTATGGGAAAGATATAGATCGTATATGTCTGAGGATATTTTGCAGTGAGCACAAGCGATAATGGTAATATGATAACGAAGTTTGTAGAAGGCATTTACAACAAGCCATTAATAAACAACAGCGACAAATGCTTAGCTATTGCAAATAAACTTCTTAGTAACTATAAATGCCAGGAACCAAATGTGTCTATGCAATACTTGTATTCACAATATTTTTCGCTTGTCCATTTTCCGTAAGCGCATATATATTATCTACAATAACACGCAACATCCAGTTGCCCATGTAAACCTATACCACACTTTTCCAAGAATTTCTCTAGCGCTTTGTTAATCCGCATTGCGATTAGGGATGCAAAGTACTCAGTATCGAAAATCGCCGATACATCGATGTCAATCTAGACGATGTTTCAACATCGCCATCCCCAAAGTTTCTTTGATTGGCGCCAGTTTGAATTTGTATTCATTTTTATTTTGTAAAGTTGCACCAAATGGACTTACAAAGAGTAAGTGGCTCAAAAGATATAAGTTAAAAAAAAGTAGCATTTATTACTTTTCTTTTCGACAGTTTTTCCAAAATCAATGTGCCAAATAGAAGTAAAGTGTGGCGCTATTATAAAAAATTAAGTTCCAGCTAAGCTAGGTGTCAACTATGCAACAAAATTCTACGCACTTCAGGCAATGCATCGAATTTACGTTGTCACTTAGATAAGATCCACTCTCAGGAATTAACACAAGAGTCGGAAGAAGACCCTCAGCCTACAAGAAGGCAAACAAACATTTTTGAATTCCCCGCTGAAAATCCGAATTGTCTTTCTGAAGTCCAGGAGCCAAACATCCCTACAACATCTGAAAATTCAAGTAAAGAAAGTCAACCAATATCTAAAAATGTTATATGTACAGAGTTTGCTCAACACACTGTAAATTCCATGTTCGAAAAAATTAAGAGCACTTCTAACAAAGATGGTGCGCGACATCAAAAAATAACCGAAGCAATCGTTAACTTTATTGTACTTGATAACAAACCTTTCTGAGTTGTGGAAGGCAAAGGCTTCTTACAGCTCATGAAACAAACAGTGCCACTTTACAAAGTTCCCACTAGAGAAATATTTAAATCTCGAATGGATGAAAAATACATGGTAATTTCAAGCCTTTTTAAGCAGTCGCTCCAGAAAATTGATTATTATTCTCTCACTTATGATGTGTGGACCGAAGAAATGCAAACAAAGTCATTTGTTGGTGTAACAATACATTTCTTAGAAAACGTTAAACGTGTAAGTGGAACGATCGGAATCTTTGAATTAACAAAAAGTCATACTGCGGAGTACCTCAAAAAAGTTATGGCTGTGGTATCCGACAATGATAGCACAATGCTGAAATTAAGTAGAGAACTCTTTGGGGAAAAGAAAATAATTTCATGTTTTGCACATTCTACTAATCTGGTTGTAATAAATGCTATTGATAACTCGGTCGATGTATCTTCTGTAATAACACATGTTAGGAGTATTGTGAAATATATGAAAAGATCCGTTAATGCTAGTGATGAGCTGAGAAAGAAGCAAAATAAAGCTGGAGTGCCCGAAGGTACAATTAAAAAAATGATTCTGGATGTGAAGACGAGATGGAACTCGTGCTTTTACATGCTTCAGCGATTCGTTGAGCTAGCTGGATTTATAACAGATATATTGCTTTCCCGATCAGACGCCCCCATGGTTTCTGGAAATGAATTAGACGTTACAAAAGAAACGATTAAATTATTGCAGCCTTTTGAAACAATAACAAAGGAGTTGTCCGCTGAAAATTACGTGACTGTAAGTAAAGTAATACCACTAGTAAATTGTGTTAGAGACGTGCCTCGAACTCAAGCTCCAAAACATAAATGCACAAATCGACTCAGAGATGAGTTGCAAACACAGGTCCATAAAAGATTTAATCGGTTGGAGCATCACACCATTCTCGCATTGGCCACTGTGCTGGATCCCTGGTTTAAAACGTTGCACCTACAAAATCCTTTGGCTAAATGTGCAGTAATAAATACTTTAAATGCCTGCGTAAGCGCCTCGATGTTACAGTGGGTGTTTTGATTATCGTGGATACCTGCCAAGTCGGCTTAAGTCCACGGTGCTCTTAACACTGGATCAAATGGGACGTTTGATCAGCGCCCAAAAACAAGTTTTTGGTACCAATTAACGTACGTGGGCGGCCGTACTAGTTACCTTGGTATGGTTCGAGGGCTATCTAAACATCTGCCGTGCTATGGGTCCGCCACCCGGTTGATAGCAACTCCACTTCGAGCCGCAACGACCAAGCACCGACCCCTGTATATTTTTCGTCAATTGTTCATATCGTGGATCAAACAAGGTCTGGCCCAGAATGAACTTTTATTATAGTATCTCTGCTGATTATCATCTAATTAACGCTTTGGTAATCATTCTGACATAGCTCAACTTGTTTGCATCTGATTATTACAACTATATTTTATAGTTCAGCATTTTATTTACTCATAATTCATCATATATCTCGGCTGATTATCATCTAATTAACGCTTTGATAATCATTATTCTTGTTTACATCTGTTATTACAACTTTGTCAGTTCTGCTTTTAGTTCCTCCGAATCATAGATTCTTCGGTTACCACATTATTCACTTGATGTATTCAAGAATACATCAAGCATTTTCTTCATAAAGGGTCGGTACAAGATCGAGGCCACTTCATGAGGCCACGGCCGTCATCCGACTCTCTTTCCTCCAAACTTAACTTCGATTTTGACAATATGCCTAACCACATAAAGTCCTCCGATTTGGGCATACACCCCACCAATAATACACTTATGCATTCAAAGAATACATCAAGCATTTTCACCAGCCATTGAAAGAGAGTCGTTGAACGGTCATAGCCCAGGAAGTGTAGGCTCTCCCCGCATTTGGGTTGAACCACAGCCACCGAAGGGCCGTTCCCTGCTAACAGGTAAGGCGGCCACAACACACACGCGAATGCCGGAGCAAAACACATGTGCGCTGCGACCGCCCTAGGGCTCCTGTTCCCCGTGGTACCAGATAAGTCCCCTGGTTGGACTCGCAAGTAGCCTGCACCCTCCTTACGCAGTACTCGTATGTATAAAACAAGCCACATTCAGGAAGTGTTGGCCAGACTACTCACTAACCGGTAGAGCCTTGCCAAGCTCTCGGTCCGGCTGACCGGGATTTTCGCCTTTTACGACTGGCATGCCTTACCCCGGGTATATTCTTTCATTCCTCTCCCCTACCCGGAGGGGAACCTAGATGTTACAGTGGGACCTGAAAATACCTCCATGGCGCGATGTGACCTAGAATCGCATGAATCTCGAGAGTTTGACATATGGGAGTTCCACAACCGCTTAGCACTTCAAAATTCAAACCAGCGACAAGAGTCCGCATCGCCATTTGAAATATATACGTCCAGTGAAGTGCAGATGTATTTAAAATCTCCCGTAAACCCATTGCATATTAAACAAAATGGGATGGAAGTGTGGGGAGATCTTAAAACTTTATTCCCAAATCTGTACAAAGTTGCAATTCAGTACCTGCCGATAGTCGCTACGTCTGTGCCGTCTGAAAGGCTATTTTCAAAAGCAGGGGCAATCATAACTCAAGCGCGCAATCGTCTAAGTGGAAAAAGGTTATCAAAACTATTATTTTTAAACTCAATGGATTCTGTTTGCAATGTGTAATCAATCAGTTTGGAATGATTATTTAATATATGCATCCAAATAGATACGTGAAACTTTAAAATTAATGTGGTCTTGTAACTGGTCTCGATTTTTTGTTTTGTTTATTATTTTATTGCAATTAATGTTATTTACATATGTAAGCTTTTAGTATACTATGTAAGGAGCCATAACTATCAAAATTTCCAATTTCCATTTTTGATAGCAACGGTATACGACAAATCCTTGAGAAAATATTGGTAAAGCAAGTAAGTACATAAAAATCAATTGGTATAATTTTTAAAAACTTTTTCAATAAGAAAACCTGTCATTCGTAACATTTGATTTTTGTTGCTTACGTTTATTTGACTGTTATAGCTGGGTATTCAGCTTTTCATACAATTAATTCTATCTGTAATAATTAATTAATTACCATCAATTTGAAGTGCATTTACCATATGGGAGATTAAATTTTAAGTTCAACTGTGAACATGTAACTGAACTTAATTTTTTTGTTCCGTTTTTATGTTTTAAGCATACATTGCGTCCTGCTTTAAATAATTTTACCACCACTCATATTGTCTTGTTTAAACAATATTTATAACTAAATTTATAATATTCAGGGTATTAATTAACAATATGAGTGATGCCACAGTTATGTACATATGTAAACATTGGGCCGTATTTGATTAATGGTTTAATAAGTATAGGTATAACAAGTATAAATTTATACTTATTTTACAAATATACGAGTATAAAACAAAATTTGCGACATTTTTACAGAACTGGTTATTTCTAAGGCGACGCAATTAAGCGCTTAACGTTTAACAAACGCAGCAGCCATATTCTCGAGTAGATGCATTATGCGTAGAACTTACAAAAATATGCCATTTCAAATAAACCCGCTGTAAATTTTTAATGAAAAATGTCTGGTTCGATCGTGGAATAGAGCTTCTCATATATGTTAAAATATGTATGTATATGTCATATATGTGTAAAAATGCATTCAACTTTTTGTGCCTAACTTCCTGTTCATAGTAACGTTGGTTCTTCGTGCAGTTCTTTGGTTACTTCTTCTTCTTTAAATGGTCATCTAACCGCCTGGGCGATTTTGACCGTCCAACATAGCTCGCCAGTCGTTTCTTCGTTGCGCCAACTGGCGCCAATTGGAAACACCGCGGGATCGCAAATCGGTCTCCACTTGGTCCTTCCATCGGAGTGGTGGTCTCCCTCTTCCTCTGCTTCCACCGGCGGGTGCCGATAAGAATACCTTCTGGGCTGGAGCATCTTCGCTCATTCGCACTACGTGGCCTAGCCAGCGAAGCCGCTGTGTTTTAATTCGCTGAACTATGTCGGCGTCTGCGTAAAGTTCATACAGCTCATCATTAAATCTTCTTCGGTACTGGCCGTCGCCAAAGCGTAGAGGTCCACAAATCTTTCGAAGAACCTTTCTCTCGAATACTCCCAGAGCCGCCTCATCAGATGTTGTTAGTGTCCACGCTTCTGCACCATATAGCAGGAGGGGTGCGATGAGTGACTTGTAGAGTGTTATTTTCGTTCGTCGAGAGAGGACTTTACTTTTCAATTGCCTACTCAGTCCGAAGTAGCATTTGTTTGCAAGAGTGATTCTTCGTCGGATTTCTAGGCTAACATTATTGTTGGTATTAATGCTGGTTCCCAGGTAAACGAAGTCCTTTACTATTTCGAAATTATTGCTGCCAACAGTGGCTTGGTTGCCAAGGCGCGAATGCGCTGACTCTTTGCATGATGACAGAAGGTACTTCGTTTTGCCCTCGTTCACCACCAATCCCATTTTCTCCGCTTCTTTTTCTAATTTGGAGTAAGCAGAAGTTAAGGCGCGGTTGTTAAGGCCAATGATATCAATATCGTCAGCATATGCCAACAGTTGCACGCTTTTATAAAATATTGTTCCAGCGCGGTTAAGTTCTGCGGCTTGTATTATTTTCTCCAGCATTAAATTAAAGAAATCACACGATAGGGGGTCACCCTGTCTGAAACCTCGTTTAGTTTCGAACGGCTCGGAGAGGTACTTCCCAATTCTGACCGAGCTGGCGGTGTTGCTCAAGGTCATTTTGCATAGCCGTATAAGTTTTGCGGGGAAACCAAATTCAGACATAGCGGCATATAGGCAGCTCCTTTTCGTGCTATCGAAAGCGGCTTTAAAATCAACAAAGAGATGATGAGTGTCGATTCTTTTTTCACGGGTTTTTTCCAAGATTTGGCGTATTGTAAAAATCTGGTCGATGGTAGATTTACCAGGTCTGAAGCCACACTGATAAGGTCCAATCAGTCTGTTCACATCAGGCTTCAGTCTTTCGCACAATACGCTTGATAGGACCTTATATGCGATATTCAAAAGGCTGATTCCGCGATAGTTGGCGCAGTTTGCAGGATCGCCCTTCTTGTGGATTGGGCAGAGAACACTTAGATTCCAATCTTCAGGCATGCATTCATCCAACCATATTCTGCATAGAAGCTGATGCATGCGCCTTACCAGCTCCTCGCCTCCGTGTTTGAATAGCTCAGCAGCCAAACCATCAGCGCCAGCTGCTTTATTGGGTTTCAATCGGGATATTGCTATTCGCACCTCATTATAGTCGGGTTGTGGAACGTCAATTCCATCATCTTCGATTGTGGGCTCGGGTTCGGCATCTTCTCTGGTTTCTTGCTCAGTTTCTCTATTTAAAAGGGCAGAGAAGTGATCCCTCCATATTCTGAGTGTTCTCTGAACATCGGTCACCAGGTCGCCGTTCTCATTCTTACAGGAGTTTGCCCCGGGTTTGAAACCTTCTGTCATTCGCCGAATTTTTTGATAGAATTTTCGGGCATTATTCCCGTTGGCCAGCATCTCAAGCTCCTTTATTTCAGTTTCAGTTCTTTGGTTACAAGTAAGGTATTTATGAGTTCTGAGTAGCAACACGCAAATATGTTGTTGGCGAAAGCGGTACGCGAAGCAAATTGTTGAATTAATTTCCAACTATAGAATACCAAATCTAAATATTTGGTGTACTCTTTGAAACGTTGCAGTAAAACACTTTGAGATGTTGTTGATGCCACGAATTGGTGCAGTGTATTGGGCAGTCGTTTAATAAATTGGCTGGGCTCATTTCGTTTCTCCAATGGATATTTGGCTTCCGCTGCTAACAATTTCATACTTGACACAATTTCGCTATAAAAAAACATCGAAAAAGATCGATGTATCGATGTTTTTTTCCGATGTTTTTAAGAATCGATGTTCATTTTTTCGATACATCGAACATCGATGTATCGATGTTGCTCCTCAAAATTTGCATCCCTAATTGCGATCGGTAGTCGAATTGGGAATCGCTATCTTTAAAATTGGCATATAGCTTCTGTGATAGTAATTGGAATTCGAGGGATGAGAACATCCTCACCTTTGAAAGGCCTCTTTAAAATAGTTGCTTCTATGACGTTTATATTCAATTTCTTAACTGATAGTCAGGTGCCGTTGCAGAGTTTTTGCTGAGTAATGTTCCACAACATAATAATTGGAACACTAATTTTCAATTCCAATATATGTGGATGTATTCTTGGTAGATGTAGCGAGTTCAAAAATTTCGTTGGATAATGAACCGCTTCTTTTATTTCTGTAACCGTGTTTATATATGTACTTGTATCTTATTTCCTCACAATCAATTTTGAATATCATTCTTTTGGATCCTGGAGCTACTGGTATCTTTCCGTTTCGGGTAATGTACATACGTATTGCCACAGTATTGAATATTTAAGGCAGGCATTTATTTTTAACGATTTTACAGTTTTGTTATACAATTACCATACCATACTCTTGAAATATCGCACGTTGGGGCTTCGGTTGTTTGTATGTTCAATGGCAACTTTAAGGCTGAATGAATAGTCCTTTCAGCTGGTAACAGTTGCGCATCAATTTTAGACAAACCCGCAGCTATGACATATTTAGATCGCACCGTTAAAACAATCAATCTAATAAGGAACCTTTTCCGAGTTCCACCCGACGCAGCCAAAAAGAAGACCCCGCCACCTCCCCCATTTATTATCTGCAATCGCAGTGACAGTCCTTGGTTGGAAATGAATATTTGCAGTGGTTAATCCTCGTGGGCCAACTTAGTTGTTTTCTTAAACTTATACTACACGTTTTTATAACCAAAGTGAACTTATCCGTGGGAATATCAACAACGAACCCGATTACTTGGGAAGAATATATCATATTAATATTTAAACTCGAGGTCTAGTCAATTCCATGAAGCAGTTTTTGGGTGATGCGCGGTCAGGCAGACTAAGAGACCAAAATTCTAAAAATAATGCAAATAAAAAAATATATTTTAATCTGAGTAACTGAGACTGATTTAGAAGATGTTTGCTAAACTGGATAAAATCGGATATTGGTGAGTTTATCAAACACGATAATAGCTACCCATTTCAATTTCATGATTAATCAGGTTGTCATTGCTCAATTTTCTCTATAATTGTGCCCTATCTGTCGAAGCGAACAGACGTGTTTTCTTGTGCTACTTTAGCTTTTATTTATTTCTTATTAGTTTGCTAATTTCCAAAAAATGGATAACTGCTTTAAATGTAATAATCAATGTTTATCGAATGACTCTATAATTTGTGGCATTTGTTCTAATAAAGTTCATGTGAATTGCTCTAATATTATGGATAATGCAATTAATTTGCTCAAAAACAACAAAAATGTTGTGTATAAATGTGACAAGTGTGTTGCTTTATTTTCGCGCGCCAAAATATATAAAGCTCTCAAAAGTGTTGATACGCTACAAAATTTCTTTAAAGTTCTCACAGCAAGTGAGAGGCATTCTGCGCTTACGGTCGATTCCAACAACGCAATCCGTACGCGCTCACAATCAAAGGTCGGTGCACCTAAGACCACAGACCAACCTAAGACAACGCAGAAACAATCATCTCCTCTTCCATTGCCTGCTGATCAACTTGTGCATTCTGCTGAGAGCGCTGAGAGAAACACACTGTCTACTCTACCTGAGGGTGCTAATCTTATCATTAACTATGTGACTGCTAGTGGTGTACCGGAGCATTCTGTTGAGGCAAATACACTACCTACTCTACTTGCGGGTGTTAATAATAATGATACTACTTCTGCTTGTATAACTATAAATAATGATGCTGCTAACTTTAATGGTGTTATCTCTCCAATACTTGCTGCTGCCGCTGCCTCTGCTGCTGATCGTCTTCCATCGAATGACTTTAGTTTACAGGGACAGAGGGAGGCTGCGTTTAAAACAACTGTTGATAAGCCATATAATGTTGTTAGTGGTACTAATGATAATGCTGATTTGGATGTGTTCGTGCGATACAGATGGCTTCACTTATCTTCTTTTAGGCCGTCTGTTAAAGAGGAGAACATTATTCAATATATTTCTCAACATACCAACATCGTTCCATTAAGAATTGCCTGCTTTAAATTAACTAAAAGAGATGCTGATTTTAACTCTCTTGTAAGAGTTTCTTTAAGGTTTTTGATGCTTCTCTGTGGCCAACAAATGTTTCTGTTAGACCGTTTCGGTTTTTTCCAAAGCGAGATCAGAATATGCAGGAAACATAGTTACAAGTGAGACCCTACAAGTTAGTCATAATAAGCGAATTCGTAATATGCATCTTAATCAAAACCTCAACATTTTTTATCAAAATATGTCTGGTATGAGAACAAAAGCCAATTCTATTTATGCTGCTACATCCCAATGTGATTATGACGTCATCGTGTTGGTAGAGACATGGCTTAATGCTGACTTCTGCAGTGAGGAGTTCTTTAATAGGAACTTTTATTCTGTTTTTCGAAGAGACAGAGATGGTGTGGCAACGAATACTACGCGTGGGGGTGGTGTTTTGATAGCAGTAAGGTCTATCCTATGTGCTGCAGAAGTAACTTTAAGTAATACTGATTCCTGCATTGAACAATTATGTGTGTCAATTTCGAGTGGTGATGATTTGCTTTTCATTTGTGTTTCTTATATTCCTCCTAATAGCTCTGATGGTTTGTATTTTGAACATATTGATAATATTTTAAATTTAAATCTCCCGAATGATAATGCCCAACTTTGTGTTTTGGGTGATTTTAATTTAAATAAAATTGGGTGGTCTACTATTGCTGATGAAGATATGCTTATTCCAAGTAATGCGAATAGTTGTAGTGAAATATGCCTAATTAATGGGTTATTTAGTATACAATTAATGCAAATTAATGGCTTTATGAATGAGTTGAGCAGGATTTTGGATCTTATTTTCATTAGTCCTAATTTAAAATTTCTATTAAATAAGTCCGTGGTTCCTTTATCTGTAACTGATAAACACCACATTCCACTTATCCTGGAACTTGAGTTTTATAAATATCCAAATCTTTGCACTGACTCGATGCTTAAGTTCGATTACTCGCGGTGTAATTTTGATTTTGTTAATAATCTTATATTAAGTCAGAATTGGCCAACCTCATTTGCAGATCGGCCTCTAGCTGATTGTTTTGATATTTTTAAGTGTAAAATAAGTAGTATATCTATTGGAAATATTCCACGCTTATCGCCAAGGGTGCATAAACTTCCCTGGCATAATCGAAGCTTAAAAAAATTAGAGAATCTTCGTAACAAATTTCATGAGCTTTTTAAATGTTCTGGTAATTTGAAGCACAAAGTAATGTATGAGAAATATTTGACTGAGTTCAACTGTCTAAATAAATTTCTTTACAAAAATTATTTACTCGGGTTTGAAATGAATATTAAATCTAACCCCAAGGCCTTTTGGAGTTTTGTTAAACGTTCCTCGTCAGTTATTCCGTCCATAGTGTCTTACAATGGTATGAGTGCAAGCACCGCTAATGAAAGGGCAAATCTTTTTGCTGAATTTTTTAAATCTAATTTTGTTGATAATGGTGTTCAGAGGGATACTTCTAGTGTTGGGCAATTAGCGTCTTCGCTTGATTTTGGCTCCCTAGTTTTAACTGAGGAAGACATTTTCGTAGCTATAAATGACCTAAATTGCTCCAAGCAATTAGATGCCCACAATGTTTCTGCTTTTTTTCTCAAAAAATGCAAGTCATCAATAGTGTATCCGCTACTTTTGTTGTTTAATTTGTCTCTTAGGTCAGGTTGTTTTTTGGATGAATGGAAAGTGACCTCTGTTATTCCAGTTTTCAAAAGTGGGAGTAAGAATCTGGCTTCAAACTATCGTCCTATCTCTAAAATTACTAATATTGCTAAATTATTTGAAAAAATTATTAGCTTCAAAATATCATTTGCTATCAAACCCTATATTTCGTATACTCAACATGGTTTTATATCGGGCAGGTCTACGGTCACCAATCTGACTGTTTTCTCAAATTTTTGCATTTCTGCCTTTGTGGATGGCTTTCAGGTAGACACAATCTATACTGATTTGCCAAAAGCATTTGATAGAGTATCTCACGACCTATTAATTAAAAAACTTGAAAAATTTGGTTTTCATTCTACTTTCTTGTCATGGGTTAAATCATATCTAATAGATAGAATTAACTATGTTGTTGTTGATGGCGCAAAATCATTTTCATATAGAGCTACCTCTGGGGTTCCTCAAGGTAGTATCCTTGGTCCTCTATTCTTTGTTATTTTCATCAATGATTGCTCAGAATGTTTTACTCTGTGTGAGCATCTACTTTATGCCGATGATTTAAAAACAACAAGTTGCTCTGATATTGAAATAATGCAAAATGAGTTTAACAAATTCCAGGAATGGTGTGATCGAAATATGCTAATGATTAATATCGAAAAATGCTGCTCGGTCACCTACAACAAAATTAGATTGACACTCTTATCTTCGTACTCTATTTCTGGATCTGTCCTCAGTTCCAGTTATAAAATCAAAGACCTTGGGGTAGTTTTTGATTCGAATTTCACGTTTATTGATCACCTGAATTACATCATACCTAAAGCATATTCCTCTCTGGCTTTCATTAGACGAAATAGTTCGGAATTTAAGGATCCTTATACTAAAAAATTACTGTTTAGTACATTTGTAAGGTCCAAATTGGAATATGCTTCTATAATCTGGAATCCGTTCTATGTAGTGCATTCCAATAGACTTGAACGTGTACAGAAAAAGTTTTTGAAATTTGCATTATCCAGTGTTAGGTTTATCATGCCTATTCCGTCTTATGTTCCGCGCTGTAGACTGATCAGTCTGCTTACTCTTGCTAGTAGGCGATTGATTTTTGGATTCGTTTTTATTCGAGATGTTCTCAATGGGACTATTGATTTCCCGTTCTTATTGCATTGTATTAAACTCAATGTTCCAGCTAGAAACTTGCGACACCATGATTTATTTGCTATTGACCTTTGCAAAACCAGGTATGCTCAAAATGAACCAATTATCAGACTACTAGCGGAATTTAATTTGTTATGTAGAGAAATAAATTTAGATATATTTGTAAATCGCAATGTATTTAAAGAAAAACTTTGTTTGTACTATTTTTAATATAATTAAAACCTATTTAAGCCTTAGTCTGTAAGGCTTGTAAACCATAGACTCAATAATAAATAAATAAATAATATAATTAGTTAGACTTTGATTAATCAAAATTTGGAACCATCGATTTGGTGAATCAATACTGATTATTCTCTGACTAATGAATTAATCATTATTAGGTTAATTGTCACTATACGAGTATACGTAAACTCGTTATAACGTCAAAGGGTTCGACTAGCTCTTACCAATTGCGAAGATAGACGCACTTCACGGACGACTGCTAACCGCCTCTACATCTTGGCTGTTGAATTTAGGCCGTTATCGCTTATCTTCGACTGCCCCCTGTAAAATCATAGAATTTATTAGCAATATTAATATTATTATTAATAATGGCTTCAAATTATAGTACTTACTTGATTGTTTTTATTGAATAACAAATTTTGAACAAACATTTTAAAATATATTTCTTATTTTGACAGAAGCTTTAATTCATGGAAACAGCTGTTTAATTTCCCTTTGTTATGGCTTTGTTTTTAGTTACTAAAATCTTACTATTTCATTCACACTAATAGAAATAGCAATAGTGAAAAATCATAATGATTTTTGTTTAAGAAAAATATCCCAGAAATATGCGTTGGTGTTGGTATGGAGGAGGAAAAAATAGAGATGGTCTTGGGATTCGATAAGAAAATTACAAAAAGTGGATAGCCATGGTTGGTAGGGTCGATTCATCGATATATCGACGGTTGAGTGGTTTTCTGAAATAGGCCGTTTTACAAAGTAACTAAGTGGATTTGGACAATTTGGTCAGACCAAGAACTCTTGGGATTCATAGAAAAAAGAAACAAAAAGGTTGAATATTTCCATAACACAGAGGAAATAGTTACAGAGGCCACCACAGGTAGCTTAGCATTGGGTTTTAACCGCAATTTCAACGCTAGTAGTGAGATTTTTTCAGAAAGTTCGGTGAGGGGTTTGAGCCCTAAAACAACCCTCTTCCCCCCCAGTATGAGTGACATCAGCAAAATAATTTGAAAATAAGCATCACCAAAAATATAACAACATTTAATCAAGAAAGAGGAACTCGTTGTGGCACAATAAGAGCTTGAGTTGTAAAAAAAGCTCTTCAATCTACATCGTACATTGATTGATTAATCGCAGATTAAAATATTAAACTAAAGCTTAAAAAAATATAAGAGTTTATACTAAATTGAGTTTGAATACTATTGGACTGAATAACCTTGCTATCGACCCATTCTTGAACAAATATTTTAAACATTCAATAACCCACCCATATACAGGGTGGCGCAAATGTAATCCTCCTATCAGAAAATTCTATAAATTTTGCGATTGGCCCCTAAAGTCAGTTCTGTTTTGACATTTGTGTAGTAAACACATGCGAAATACACGTTAATAAACAATGTTACGCTACACTGCTCCAGAACGCGGAATATTGCTGACTATTTATTTGACCAATAATCGGTCGGTGAAAAACGGTTACTGCGCAAAAGTAATCCTCCTATCAGAAAATGCTATAAATTTTGCGATTGGCCCCTAAAGTCAGTTCTGTTTTGACATTTGTGTAGTAAACACATGCGAAATACACGTTAATAAACAATGTTACGCTACACTGCTCCAGAACGCGGAATATTGCTGACTATTTATTTGACCAATAATCGGTCGGGGACAAACGGTTACTGTGAATGGTGAGCGCTACAGAGCAATGATCAACGAGTTCTTTTTGCCGCAACTTGATGAATTGGGATTGGAAAACATGTGGTTCCAACAAGACGGTGCAACAGCACACACTGCACGTGCCACAACCGATATGCTGAACATCGGAAGCTTACTTTTGCGCCACCTTATACATATACTTATAGAATTGCTAAAACCGTACCTATTTCAATAGTAAAATTAACACTTGGGTTAGGTATTTATTCCCTTATTATACTGTTTTTAATAAAGCCGAAAATTTACTAACAGTAAATGGTTTTTGTTGCGATTATTGGTTTATGCATGCAAACAAATGCTATATCGGACTAAAATAATTACTTTAAAGTCCTCTGTCTACAAATGAGAAAGGCATTATATGGTGCAGAAGCTCGGGCAAGCTTCTGATAAGGCGGCTTGGGGAGGATTGGAGGAAAAGCTTCTTCGAGAGATTAATGGACCCTGGGCGTTGGCTACAGCCTATGTGCCTCTATGACTGAGTTTGATTTCCCCGCAAAACTTTTATGATGTTGAGTAACACCACCAGCTCAGTCATAATTGATAAAAACCTCTCCGATCCGTTCGAAACTAAACAAGGTTTGAGACAGAGTGATCCCCTATCGGGCGATTTATTTAATTTTAAAGTAATACAAACTGCAATTTTTTATAAAAGCGTGGAACTGTTAGCGTTGACATTGACACAATAGTCCTTGACAACCACGTTGTAACTTCTGCTTACTCCAACTAGAAAAAGAAATAACGAAGTAGATGCTGTCATCATGCAAGAAGTCAGCGAATTAGCGTCTTGGCAACCACACGCTGTTGGCAGACATGATTTCTAAATAGTAAAGGACTACATGGGAAGGTTTACATGGGAACCAGCATTAACACCAAAAATAAAGTCAACCGTGAAATCCAACGAAGAATCTTTCTTACAAACAAAGACTACTTCGGACTGAGTAGGCAATTAAGAAATAAAATCTTCCCCCGAAGAAAGAAAATAAGACTCTATAAGTCATACATTCGCACCGATAACTGGAAATTGAGACACACAATAGCTAGCGGCTTCGCCTGTACGCATTCGTTCATATGTGCATATGCCGTTCTTACCGTAATATATTTCTTGCCTACTAGTTATTTCATGGGGAAATCATGACTTATTACAATTTAAAAAAAAACTTATTTTATTTTTTTTGATTAATTAGTGTGTAATCCAGTTTTTTTGTGAAACTTTATAATAGGCGTATTTTCTTCTAAGCGAGTGTGAAGAAAACGCCCAACTCGGCAAAAATTTTACTGTGTGTATTTAACAACGCTGGACACATTCCAACTGTCAAAATGATCTGTTGTTTGTAATTGACATTTTGTTTGTTTATCATCGCGCGAAAATGAAAACATTTTCTCAATTTTGCAACATCTTTTTGTTTGACCTTATCCGGTTTTTGCCGCAACAAAGTCTGCGGAAAAGATAAAGAAATACTGCTGGCATCGTAAAAGGCAATCGCTAAGCAGGTTCTGAGCTCCGCATAGCCAATATGTCCGCCGGGAGCTGACAAAGGAGTTTACCTACTCTGTGTGGATGATGTTGAGCGCCTGCGGTGCATCTTAACATCAAATGGCAAAAATTTACGATGCCGGATTTCATCATAGTGCTAACGGAGATGTTTCCTTATATTCTTGGAGATGGATTTTCTTCGAACAAGTGCCTGTTTTGTTCCGCGGCTTATAACAGTTGGACAAGAATTGCTTGGTTAGCATTTCATTATGCTTGTTAACTCCAACCATTTTTGCCACACTGTGGAGATGAAGTTCCGGTGACACAAGAAGACATTCCGCGGCAATTTCTAGTCTGGTGCTCTGACAGACCTGCTTCGAATTTGTATTCGATAGTCACGGTGATCATACTGGCAGCTCAGAACAGGCTGGCCAATTGCCTTGTACGTTGCCAGCAACGTTTCTTTACCTTTTCCCAAACTGCTGCCAGCCAGTGACATGAGAATTTTGTTGTTGTCAATCCCCTCTGTGGGTAAGGGGTTTAGAATTTGCCCGAGGTAGGTATACCTGTCGTAAGAGTCCACTAAAATGCACAAAGATAATGACGTGCAACTCGATGGTTGATCTACGGACATAATGACTCTCACCTCCCATTACCATTCTTATTCTTCCTTAGGGAATTTTTTCGATGTTACCCTGTCTAACTTGCACCCACTTGTCTTGTAGTTAGTTAGTGGAGCAGTACTTCGTCCCAACTTCACTCTGGTCCAACCCTGTTGAAACGTCTAGGTTCCTAGGGCTACCATAAGTTCCTAGGGCTACCATAAGTACCAAAATATCGGGAGATGTATACACGTTTTGACCTCTATATCAATAATCTAAAAGCGGAAATAAATATTTGGTTTCGGTGGAAAGTTATTGGGAAAAAACCAAAAAATTACCCAGCTCCGATCCCAAATGGGGTCGTGATCCATGGTATTTATGTGCGGAACAACTTTTCTTCGATAAATAAGCGAGTATTCTTTTCACACTCGCTTCGATTAGAATGCGCCTAATGTATAATTTCTTCGTTGTTTTATACTTCAGTTTTTACACATTGAACATACCCTACCAACCACTGCTAACCACGTTACCCAAAAATACAAACACATGCACATTTTTTGTTTGAAAATTCATAAATTAATTTATGTTTGTCAAATTTCATAGAAGTAAAAAAAAACATTTTTTTGATAATTTGAAGTTGTGAAAATCTTTTAATTTTTTTTTGTCAGGATATGCGTGATAAGATGATAGGTGAGACTTTATTGTTTATCCACCCACAACACCAATAGCAGTTTCAAGTTATCAATCTCTTTTGACGAAAGTCCTGGGAAGCTATCAGCTTCAAGTTCGTTGCTTTGTGTCTATGAGGGTGTCTTATGATGCCGGTTTTAGTCTTAGTGCTTGTAGAGCTGTTTCCCTTTTTGCCGTGGAGGCGGCTGACCTTAAGTTTGTATAGAATTTTAAGTAAAAATGTGCAATAATATATATTTTAATAAATAATAAAATTCATTCATTTTCGTGTAATTTCATTGGAAAAATTGGTAGGTGTCGTGCATTTGACAATAACCATAATAAATGGTATTTCATTAACCAATTCAGCTAATAAAATTAACCACATGTTAGCCACTTCGGTAACCAATTCAGCTAATAATTTTCACCACATGTTAGCCAAAACAATAACCAACTAAAGGAATATTTTTCACCCCTGTTTATCCAGAACATAAACCATTTCAAAGCATATTTTCAACTACTTGATAGCCAAAACATTAGCCAGTTTATTAAAGGAAAATTTTTGAAGGAAATTTGAAAAACACATGTGGTTAATATCTTCACACGGCCTGAACAAAATTAGCTACTTTTTACCCAGTTCGGGAAATTGATGAAACCAAGTATTTAGCTACATTGCTAATCGGTATCTGGTTTGTAGGGTATCTACATGTTTTTGGCGGAAGATTATGTCGCTTTAAGAACCTTCTCCATAAATTGGTTTCGGCAACTATATTTTAGCTTTGAACAAGTGGTTCATAAAATTCAACAAGCTAAAAAAAATATGTGTCAGTCTGAAGATCGTTTTATGTTGTGTGAATCGAGTATCTATTTCCATTATAATATGATCGATACATAAATGGATAAAAACAGAAATCTTTAAATAAACATCTAGGTGACATGATTGCAAGTTTTGACTAGATTTGTATCGGCTCTTTCTGAGTTCAATATTCATGTCGTTTGCACCTTTTCCACAAGTTCTGAACAACTTTTCAAAGTAATGTTCGTCAGAATGAATACGTCGTAACTCTGCCACTAAATTATTTTGCGAAATCCACTACAAGCGCCGTGTTTGAATAATTTGTTTTTAATGTTGACCTAAGAATTTTATAATACTAAGCACTAAAGAAAATGTTGAAAGTTTATAAATTTTGCGCCTTTCGCATAACGAAACTGACACCATTAATTTATCTATAAATGCCCATAATTGGCACTATTTTTTGCCAACTTCACCCTGGCATTTTATCATAAATATTAAAATTTAATAGGTGATAAAACTGCATATCCACACTTTTTATAAAAATTGTGATTAAAGAGTGTGGCATTTTGATGAAAGTTGGTTAAATTTTCCTAGGTTTTGTACAAAGTTTAAAATTTGTTCTTTCTTGTTTTTTATTAGATAATGGGCTATACTTTTATAGAAAAAACGTGCAAACAATTCTTGTCGCTATCTATTTTTCCGCCATTGTGTGCTCTGATTAAATTATTGAGAGATAAGGGAGGAGAGTTTTACACCAGCAATTTTGGACTGCGAAAATTACGGTACTATTTCGGTCCGTTAATTTATTACTACAAGAACCAATGTGTACGCTTACGGGCTTACGAGGCACGCCACTGGTACCGTATATGTCTAGTATTAATGACGTTATTTGCAAAAAAAATGCCATGGTAATTTCCTTCTATTTTAAATGGTCATACAACCACCTGGGCGATTTTAGCCATCCAACATAGCTCACTAGTCGTTTCTTCGTTGATCCAACTGGCGCCAATTGCAGACACCACGGGATCGCAAAATCAGTCTCCACTTGATTCTTCATTCTCTGCTACCACCGGCGGCTGCCGATAAGAATACCTTCATGGCCAAAGCATCTTCGTTCATTTTCACAACGTGGACTAGCAAGCGAAGCAGCTGGGGTTTCATTCGTGGAACTATGTCGGTGTCTGTATACAGCTCCTCATTAAATTTGTATTTCTTCGCAAGAGTAATTCTTCGTTGGATTTCTAAGGTGACATAATTGTTGGTGTTAATGCTGGTTTCTAGGGAAACGAAGTACTTTACTATTTCGAAATTATGGCTCCCAGCAGTGTCGTGGTTGTCAAGAGACAAATTCGCTGACTCTTTGCCTGATGACAGCATGTACTTCGTTCACCATTAAGCCCATTTTTCCGGTTTGGAGTATTAGTTCATTTAGAATAACTCATTTTGAGCTACCTTCTATAAACCCTGATTAGAGACCATTTTGGCTCGACGTGTCTTAACATATTATTTTCCAATGCAAAATAAATGTCGTATATAAATATATATGTAATCCTCCATTGCGCTTTAAGCAAATAATCGGAGGACTTATAGCCATGCTTCTCTATTACATACACCTCCCTCAAAATAATACTATACACAAATATGTACGAGTATGTATGTAGCTTAAAGGTTTTAAAAAGAGATTTGAACACTGTCAGATTGCTGTTTCAACTTAGTGTAGAAATATCAAATACGAGTGAATATTTAATAAAGCTATTTAGCGAGGTATCATAGCAGCGAAGGGTTTCACTTTTTCATTAGTCTAAATACATAATCGTCTGCTTAGAATGCAAATGAGGTTTCCACATTTGTCAACTTTTTAAAAAAACGATCTAAAAATATAAATTAAAATTATTAGTTTCTGTTTTCCACGTATTGTTACGCAATTTTCGGGTATAATAGGGCTCATACGGGCAGCCGCTTTTTATTTCTTCACTGGACTTAGCACCATTCTCAAAGGCAAAGCTTCTTTTAATTAAAACACCAATAACTTTTTATGAACCTTTCCACGTTCGTAGCTTACAGTTTTATTATAAAAATAATAAGGCCATATCTGATACAAGTTTTGTGGCGCGTTGCGTGACATTTTACTTTTGACAGCTAAGATAAAATGTACTAGTTCAAAGTCAACGCAGATACTTGACCAAGTCCCATATTTTTGTGAGCGTTTACATTTAGCTTTTATCCATTTATGTTTAATTCAATGAAATTCGCAAAATTTTAAAACTAAAAGGGTCAATAAGGGAACTTTCTCAACATTTCCATAAACCAAGCCCATTATAACACATTTTTTGATACACACAAATCATTGAACAATTCAAAAAAGGCAATTATTCGTGAGGTAATTCGTTATAATACTTATGGAGATATTTTGGTAAAGTGATTTTTAAGTTTTAGAGCTCTTCGTACTTTCTGTCAGTGATGTGCCTTCTTTTGCAGTGAAGTTGAACATTCTACCTCTTAGGTTGAGGCCTTTTTTCAAGCAGTCTTACAAATGGCAATATACATTTTGGCTGATGAAAGCCGCTACCAAAAAAAAATTAAATAACTTTTTTTCTATTTAATGAATCTGGTAAATTTTTTTTTTATTTTGCAGATTGACTTTTACGTTTAACAAAAATGGATAACTGGGACACTGAAACCAGAATTTGGATTGTCCGCCGCTATCACGCACTGGAGTCCGTAGTTTCGGTTCAAAGAGAGAATAGGCGCACGTTTGGCGGCAATCCTCCGAGCAGATGGACCATAATAAGACTTGTAAACAATTTTGCCGAGCATGGGACAGTCAACAGAAGACCTTACCATCGAAACCCTTCAGTTCGAACGGAGGAAACAATCGCTGCTGTAGCTGCTGCCATACAAAACAATCCACGTGTTTCGACAAGAAGCTTATCTGCTCAAATGGGTGTAAGCAGACAGTCATTACAGTCAATTATGCACAAAGATTTGGACTTATTCCCATATAAAATTCAAATGGCCAACAAACTGAACGCTGCAGACTTGCCGATTCGCTTGGAATTTTGCCAGAAGATGCTTCAAATGGTGGAAGAGGATGGAAACATGTTGAACTGTCTTTTCATGTCTGACGAGGCCCATTTCGATTTAAACGGCAACATAAACAAACAAAATTGTCGAATATGGAGTGCTTCCAACCCACAGATACTCCATGAGACGGAATTGCATCCACTTCGTGTCACAGTGTGGTGTGCAGTTTCATCACGCTGCATTGTCGGGCCCTACTTCTTCGAAGAAAACGGTCACACCGTTACGGTTACTGGAGACCGTTACTTGAGCATGTTGAGAGAGTTTTTCTATCCAGAATTACGCCGAATGAGAATTTCTTTCAACTCTGTGTGGTTTCAGCAAGATGGTGCAGCTCCTCATATAGCCCAACCTGTTATGACAGAATTGCGACGAAAATTTCCCAATAAGCTGATATCCAGAAACTCCACATTCCGTTGGCCACCCAGGTCGCCTGACCTTACTGCACCTGACTTTTTCTTGTGGGGTTATTGCAAACAGGAAGTCTTCAAAGCAAAACCAACAAATTTGAATGAACTAAGGCAATCCATTCGAGAAACAATTGCGGCTATTCCTGTCTCAACTCTCCAAGCAGTAATGAACAACTTTTTGGTAAGATGCCTCACATGCATCGACGAGCAGGGGGGGCATTTAAATTCCATTATTTTTAAAACTAATTAAGCTATATTTAATAAAATTTAATGAGCTTTAACATGAATAAAAGAAAAATGAATTCCATACACTGAAAAAAAAATTATTTGAGTTTCTTAATGTAGCAAAATTCATCAGCCACCCTGTATTCACCAGGAATATCTGCAGTCTTCATTACCCTCTGTATAGCTGTTGACCGCTGTCAGCTTCCGTTCAATTCAACAGTAAGCACAATAAGTTCTTATGCCTCGCCCCGCCTAGCCATCGCTTTTCTTACCCTGCAGTAAAATTGTGAACCAGTCTTCGAAAGAGACAGTCTTGAGCTACACTCTTTGTGAATCAGACGTGTTTTTGCCGCGCTCTAAGTTTTCTTCATTGTTTTGAGTTTCTAGTTAATGCCGCATAACAATTAAATTACAAATTAATTTGTGTTAGAGACTTTGACTCTTAGTTTTTCGCTTATGCATTTCATATTTCTAATTTCTGCAATATTATGCCTTGTTTTTGTGGCCATAGAGTCGAGCGCGCCCAAACCTCGGTTCAATGTGTAAAGTGCAGAGAAATTTACCATTTTACTTGTGTTGTTGGTAGTTTGCCTACCGACCTAAATCATATAAACAATGCTGACAATATCTACGTTTGTGGTGTGTGTGCTCCAGATCAACAAATTGAGCCTATGATTTCGCCGAACTCTTCGTTACTACAACAACAAGTCACTCAAGTGCAAATGCCTAATCTGCTACAACAACCAGTCACCCAAGTGCAGATACCTAACCTGCTAACTGCTAATGATTACATTTCTGGGTTAAAAACATTTAACTCTAATCTTCTTTCTGCTTTGTCTGTTCTACACGAAGACAATGAGTGTTTATTTGTTGGGTCGGGCACAAATAGTGATATTAGCGCCGCACATACGACAAAAGTAATGAATTAGGTGGACAAAATTATTTGACTAAGAAAAATAGTTGGTGGTGTAGGAAATTAGCATCATATGGTGATTTAAAACAATTTTAGGAAAAATAAATACAAATAGCAGCATAATTTTGCAACCCATAGTAAAAAATTAATCAATATTAATTTTTCAAATTTTAATATACATACATATGTATATACATAGGTATGTACATGTTTATAGTGAAATTATTAATTATTACATACAATAATGTGCTTTTAATTCAAATTATCATCATGCACATCATCATCATCGTTCTCGGTTTCATCATCCTCATCATATCTCATCATCTTCATTTCTATTTGACGTATCTTGCAAAAATTCCGAAATAGTAAGCATTGATAAGACTTGTGGAGAAAATGGTTTACTTCTGTCCTTATTAGGCTTCCTTTTTGCAGATATTACGGGATCTGAAGTCACAAGCAACATGTGCATAATATCTGTATTTGTGTCTATTCTGGCATGAAAAAGTCTGATATTTTTATAAGCTTTATGACCAGCTTCAATTACATCTTCTGAAAATTTCCCTGCAGGTAATGGTAACGAATCAATCATGTCTGGTCCATGAATAAGTATTTTGTGTACTGTAGCGCTCATTTTGTACCAACCATATACATTTACTACCAACTTGGCAGTCTCAAGACAAAAGGTTTTAAACTTGGTAATGTTGACATAATGACAGCTTGACAAATTGCTTAAAATTATGGAAAAGCGTGTTAGAACTCTTTCGTCAAGTCCTGTTATTTCAGATGACCGGGTAGTATTGTCGAAAAATTTTCGTGCTGTGTTACCATCGTTACTGTTTCCCCCTCCTTGCTTTGGCTGATCAACGACAAGTCCCATTTGGTCGTAAAACTTTTTTTTATTTCAGCGTTTGTCACTGCTTTAGTGGTAGTTTATATGAAATATTGAGAAGAAATTCAAAACATCTTAGATATGCGTGCAATATAGATATACCAAATTTGTATGCCTCCTCATAGCATTTTCTTTTCAGTACACTTTCAATATTATTCATGTCGTATGGTGTGGCTTTGCATATATTACAGCTTTGCGTAGATGCTGTGTCTGTTAATATATTAACAATTTTTCCATCTGCCATCGTGCACAATAACTTGTGCTTAAAATTTATAAGTTTGCCGTTGATAAGCCTAACAAGAGTTACGCGTAGTTCATCAATTTGTTTGTTGATTTTTCTGACTTCTTCTTTAACGGTATCCGGTGTTTCTTTCTTTAGCTTGAAACATATTGGCCTAGAGTGTTTTAAACTGGAAGTGCTTAAGTTCTTCCAATAAATTTTTTATATTGCTTTCGATACCGGAAGATATTTCTAATGGAACTAAAGTGCATAGAATAATATTGCAATCTGCGTATAGATAGAGTGACCTCCACTCCCATCTATACCCCATTTATATATAACATTGATTGTATCGATTTCAGTCGGTAAATGTTGTTCCAATACTTCAGGTTGTACTTCAACTAAACGCGTTATTGTATGGTCTAACAAATCTTGTAACGATACGCCTTTCTCAGTAACATGAATGTTGTCACGATAACACTTCTTTTTAGCTTCAACAATTTTCGGATAGGAAGGATAAATATTTGCGTTCCTAGCTTTTGCGCCTGTTTGAATGCCTATGTAGTCATATTTCGTCATATCACAATTTATAATAAGTGCAAGAGCCTCTTCCTGTGTATATGGAATGATTCCTGAAGATGTCGTAGGGCTTCCCTCATCTGCTTTAAACTTTTTGGACTCAATGGTCCAGCTAAGTGGACAACATTGGCTGCAATTCTTTTGCCTTGATTTCACAATCCTTGCTCTGCAGCAAACAATAATTTTTTGGGACTAACATTTTGTGCAATTGAAATCACACTGCGCTTTTTAGTACGAGAACTACTTTCCGAAAAATCTTTTTTTGGTCTGCCTGGTCCTTTGGTAATAGATGCTTGAAGAGAGGGAGAAATCGGCAATTTTATTTCTGCACTGAGCCACTGTGAATTTTTTTTACAAATTTATCATACTTATAACGACTTGATCTCCATTTAGAAATTATTTTTAATTGAACTATTTAATTGTTTTTTCTGACACTCGTTTAAGTTATTAAGTCCATTTTTTTCTAAAATATAGCACATTAGCTTATACCCGTCGGTTTCGCCCCACATTTCTATAAAAAAAATTTAAGCTGTATGGGAGGTGCCACGCCCCCGTTTTCGTTTTCCCAGTTTTTTTGGAGGTGGTAGGGAATCAACTCATATAAACCCTTACCAAATTTCAGTAGTCTAACGTAAATACTTCCAGAATACGGACTGTTGAAAATTCCATTTGTATGGGAGGTGCCACGCCCCCTACATATATCAAAATATTTTTTAGCCCATGACCATCCCGGTAAGGTATCCAGTTCGTGTTTCAAATTTGGTTACGATCGGTTTATACGTTTAGGACGTAAGTCGATCTGTATATACATATATACATAATTTGAATTTTATATACAGGGTGGCGCAAAAGTAATCCTCCTATCAGAAAATGCTATAAATTTTGCGATTGGCCCCTAAAGTCAGTTCTGTTTTGACATTTGTGTAGTAAACACATGCGAAATACACGTTAATAAACAATGTTAAGCTACACTGCTCCAGAACGCGGAATATTGCTGACTATTTATTTGACCAATAATCGGTCGGTGAAAAACGGTTACTGCGCAAAAGTAATCCTCCTATCAGAAAATGCTATAAATTTTGCGATTGGCCCCTAAAGTCAGTTATGTTTTGACATTTGTGTAGTAAACACATGCGAAATACACGTTAATAAACAATGTTACGCTACACTGCTCCAGAACGCGGAATATTGCTGACTATTTATTTGACCAATAATCGGTCGGTGAAAAACGGTTACTGCGCAAAAGTAATCCTCCCATCAGAAAATGCTATAAATTTTGCGATTGGCCCCTAAAGTCAGTTCTGTTTTGACATTTGTGTAGTAAACACATGCGAAATACACGTTAATAAACAATGTTACGCTACACTGCTCCAGAACGCGGAATATTGCTGACTATTTATTTGACCAATAATCGGTCGGGGCCAAACGGTTACTGTGAATGGTGAGCGCTACAGAGCAATGATCAACGAGTTCTTTTTGCCGCAACTTGATGAATTGGGATTGGAAAACATGTGGTTCCAACAAGACGGTGCAACAGCACACACTGCACGTGCCACAACCGATATGCTGAACATCGGAAGCTTACTTTTGCGCTACCTTGTATATAGAAGATAGAAGATTATTCTCTCAACACAGGCCTTATGGCGGAACTTAAAAAAATGGTCCTCTTTCAAAAGTAATAATAATTACAATTTATTCGCCTTTACAACATATATTTTTTTAACACACAACAATTTATTAAATTACACTTTTTACGATCAACCAAATCACTATTTTAGCGTTTATTTTAAATAGGTTTTGTAAATTTTGACAAAAAGATGTGGTGAACTAAGTTTTTTTTGTCTCAACTAAGTATCACAAGGTACATGGTATGTACGAGGTGTGTTCAAAAAGTATCGCGAATTTTGTGTTTTTTCAAAAATTATTTATTTATTCATGAATAACTATTTTGTCCCCTTCAAAGTAATCCCCATGAGATATTATACACTTGTGCCAACGGTTTTTCCAATCTTCGAAGCACTTCAAAAAATCATTTTTTTGTATCTTGTTTAGCTCCTCCTTCGATGCCGTCTTTATCTCGTCAAGAGAAGCGTAACGTCGTCCTTTCATGGGCCTCTTCAGTTTAGGGAACAAGAAAAAGTCACAGGGGGCCAGATCTGGGGAATACGGTGGCTGCGGCATCATTAGTGTGTTGTTTTTGGCCAAAAAGTCGCGCACAAGCAACGATGCGTGAGCAGGGGCGTTATCGTGGTGCAAAAGGCAATTTTTGTTCTTCCACAAATCCGGGCGTTTCTGGCGGATTGCCTCGCGCAAATTGCGCATAACTTGCAGGTAATATTCCTTATTGACCGTTCTTCCCTGTGGCAAGAACTCATGATGCACCACGCCCCTGCAATCGAAGAAAACTGTCAGCAAAACTTTCACATTCGACCGAACTTGGCGCCCTTTTTTCGGTCTTGGTTCGTGCGGCAGCTTCCATTGAGATGATTGAGCTTTGGTTTCCACGTCATAACCATAAACCCACGATTCGTCACCAGTTATGACCCTCTGGAGCAAATTTGGGTCGCCGCGGACAGAGTTTAACATCTCATTAGCAATATTCATGCGATGCTGTTTTTGGTCACAATTGAGCAATTTTGGTAAAAAAATAGGTAAAAATCGAAAACGATCCAAAACACGTGCAAGCAAAGCAGCTGTCAACAATTAACTGAACATTCAAAATGGCCGAGCTTGTCGGCATAAGTGAGAGACATGAGTACCAACATAACGCCACAAAAAATTCGAAATTCGAATATACGTAACCAGCGAAAATTCAAAATTCGCGATACTTTTTGAACACACCTCGTATGTATATATGTACATTTTCAAAATTTTCAATAGTTTTTATTGTGAGGCTGCAGTAAAAAAAATGCATTTACTCCCAAAGTCGGGAAAAGGAGGCATACAATTTTTGTAAGTGCCTTCTACAAAGGTTAAGCATTGGCTTGTAAAAATTTTACGAGGGTATTCTGGGGTAAAATTTTTTTACCATCTCCTGAATCGCAATTTTGTAGGTCATTGTATAGAGGCTTTTTAACCAGCTGTAACTTTAAAACCCTTAATCTGATATTAATCAAACATTACAGCTTGACTAGTAATAGCTTGACTTATTATAAAAAAGTAATAGTAGAAAGTTACTTTGACGTTAACATAATTAGCAATGGAAAGTCGTAGGGTGCTTATTGAGGCCTCGGTGAAAATAAATTAATTTTGTCAAGTTTTGGGCACTCTAGTAAAAGTAAGCATAACCTTATTTAATAACTATTACTGTCCCTTAGTTAGTCAATGTGTAGGAAATGCTGAGAGGAGTTTTCATAGCAATTGAAGGTGGTTGAATTTTCGAATTTTGTCCAGCTAAATCTTTACTTTTGCCGTATGTGTGCCGTATCGAAAAGGGAATGGCTGCATCTTTCGCCATTCTCTGCCTCTGTTACTTCTGAGAAATTGAAAGTGTATATATCTCGACATACTGAAATTAATGAAAATGCCATCGTTTGTATTCCACTGGTTAAGAATGGTGTTGATCCTATCTCTCTGCGATATGTTAATTTCAAGGTGGGTGTTGATGCCAATTCGCTTCCACAGTTGCTGGTCCCCGATTTATGGCCGTTTAATTTTGGTTCAAAACACGGTGCGGCCCAACTGATGGCAGAGGGCACTCAGTTGGGTCCAATGGAGTAATGAGGGGCTTAAATATTAGTTCCAGTGCTGATTGTAATAAAAACAATTTTAATTTATATATTTATTATCAAAACATCTCGGGAATGCGTACAAAAGGTAATGAAGTTTTCTATCCACCTCTCGTTGCGAATTTGACGTATATGTAATTGTTGAAACCTGGCTAAACAGTAATTTTGCTGATGCTGAGTTTTTTTATCCTAATCTTTTTCATTTGTATCGCAGGGATAGAGACGCATTTAAGACTAACTGCAGGGTTTTAATCGCAGTCAATCGTAAGCTTCGCTCATCTTTAGTCCAGCTGGATAATGATGATTCTCTCCTTGATCAGCTATGTGTTTGCATTTTTGGTAATCTTGGTAAAATATATCTTTGTGTATCTTACATACTTCACTCTAGCCCTGACTCTTTATATGCTGCTCATATAAGCATTATTATGAGTCTCCATGAAGGAAATGAAGACCGTCATTTTTGTATCCTAGGAGACTTTAACCTGAGTAAATTTTCTTAATAACGGTATTTTAACGCCCATAAATGTGAATAGCTCGCATGAAATAAGTTTCATTGATAGCTTCTTTAGTATTAATCTCACTCAAATTAATTCGTTTTTCAATTCATTACATAATATCTTGGATCTGGTTTTTGTTGATGAAAATTTAACCTTTGAAGTCTCTGAATCCATATTCCCGATTTGTAAATCAGATAAGCATCATATTCCACTTTCTCTCTCCTTCGAGTTTGTTAATTTTCTGTCAAGCTCAGGCATAATCCCCAATATTAGTTTTAATTTTCGTGATGCGGATTTTGACTCCCTAAATGCTAAAATTCTAGAAGTGGATTGGCTATCAATCTTCCACTCGAAAAGTGTTGAAGAATGCTTCGATGTTTTCCTATGTATTATATATGAAATCTTTACTAATAATCTTTCTTTACTACCTGAGCGAAAGCATAAACTTCCATGGTATACCAAGCGCCTCAAGAAATTGAAAAATCTTAGGAACAAACATTTTAAACTTTATAAAGCTTCTAATAATATCCTCCATAAGGAAAATTATATGAGATATAGTAAAGTTTTTAATGTGCTTGATAAATTTTTATACAAATAATATATTTCTAGATATGAAAATGAGCTGAAGGCAAACCCTAAAGCCTTCTGGAAATATATCCGTTCTAAGAAGGGTTGTTCTAATATTCCGGTTTGTATGACTTATTGCGGTGTATCCTCTGAATGTCTACTGGATTCTGTTAACTTGTTTGCTGATTTTTTCAAATCAAATTTTGTTCCAAGCAATACGGGTGGTAGTTTCTGTGCCGATGTTGCTTAAACGGTCTGTTTTGGGTCCGTGTCAATCTTGGAAACTGACGTAATCAATGGTATTGCTGCCCTCAAAACCTCATTAAAATGCGATCCTGACGGACTCTCGTCATTTATATTGAAGAAATGCAGTATATCTTTTTGCAAACCTCTGTATTATATTTTTAATTTCTCACTAGTGAGTGGTAAGTTTATTGACCGATGGAAAATAGCCTTTATCACTCCAATCTTTAAATCTGGCAACAAGAATAATGTAGCTAATTATAGACCGATCTCGAAACTCTCTAACTGCTCGAAACCCGAGAAAGTAGTAAAAGAGAAGTTATTGTTTGCAATAAAAGGTTCCATTGATGAGTGTCAACATGGTTTTATTAGTGGTCGATCCACGGTTACTAACCTCGCAACTTTTTCACAATTTTGTGTTTCTTCATTCAGGATTGGCCGACGAGTAGATGTTATCTATATAGACTTTGCTAAGGCTTTCGATACTGTTACCCATAGTATACTATTGTACAAGCTCGAAAAAATGGGTTTCCATTCTACTTTTTTATGCTGGATTAGATCCTTTCACAAGGTCTTATTCTTTCGTAGCCACATCTGGGGTTCCTCAGGGTAGTATTCTCGGACCTATTCTATTTCTTCTATTTATTAATGATACAGGATCTTGTTTTAGGAACTCGAAGTATCTGCTATATGCTGATGACTTAAAGATTTTCAGAAGCATAGCAAACGTCTCGGATGTTGTCCTGCTTCAGGACGATCTTAACAACGTAGCCACTTGGAGTATTATTAATAATTTATGCCTTAATATTAAAAAAATGCTTCCATATGAAGCTTTCGAAAACCCTCAATATCCATATGTCTTCTTATAAACTTTTTGATGACAACCTTTCTATTGTTAGTGAGTTTGTTGATCTTGGAGTAATGTTTGACTCAGGCTTTACATTCTCAGATCACATAAGTTTTATTTTACCCAAGGCTTATTGTAACTTGGCGTTTTTGCGCCGTTATGCCAAAGATTTCAAAGACCCATACACTAGGAAAACTTTATATGATAGCTTAGTGCGCTCGAAATTAGAATATGCATCGATAATCTGGAATCCGATTTATGCTGTTCATTCTCAGAGAATTGAAAGAGTACAAAGAAGTTTAGCAGATTTGCTCTTCAACCGCTTCGCTTCACTGATCCATTACCATCATATGGTGCCCGTTGTGCCCTCATAAGCATGAAGTCACAGGCGTCCAGGCGTTCTTTTCAAACTCTGATGTTTATATATGACCTAATCTGTGGTTTGGTTAATTGTCCGGAACTCTTAGCACAAATTAATTTTAATGTCCCGCGCAGAGCTCTCCGCGCGCATTATCCGTTTAATGTCATGATAATCCGAGCTAATTATTTTAATTTTGATCCAATCTCGATGGCTCTCGCAGAATTTAATAAAATTTTTTGTAGTCTTGATCTGGATTTCGCACTTTCGAGGACATGTTTTGGTTCTAAACTAGTTTCATATTATTCTTAATGTATCTTTCATGTATCTTTTTAGTCTGTAAGATTTGTTTCCCTAGTCTGTAAGTTTTGCATTGCTAGTCTGTAAGATTTATAAAAATCATAGACTTAATAAATTGAATTGAATTGAATTGAACCGTCCTGTGACGGTTACAAAATTGATAGTTTATAGACAGTTTGAAATATCGGATATCGATAATCACTCATCCACAATCAAAACTACCCCCAAACTTTCCGCAATGGCACGGGTTGAGAACTAGTCAAAGCCAAACTATCTTAGAACCGCCGAAATGGAAACCGGTTAAGGACGTTGTGCAAAGTAATGCAATGGCGACAATTTCTGCCGCCAATGACATCGCCATGTAAAAGTGGACAGTTGATAGCATTGCTTGGGTATTGAGCTAGAAATGATGGTGTTGTTGTTGTGGTAACGACAAAAACACTCCTCGAAGGTTTTGGGGAGTGTTGTCGAATTAACAGTCCTTGATCGGATTTGAACCCGGTACGCTGCGGTACTCCCTTGCGGTACTGCCCGACTGTCGTGGTAGCGATTTATGACCAGTAAAACCTTCTAAGTCATGTAAACCCTCCTTCCGTAAGGAAGGATAAGGTGGGTAATGAGAGGGGAGAGGCATCATATCCGTAGATCAACCATCGAGTTGCAAGTCATTACCTTTGTGCATATTAGTCGCCTCTTACGACCGGTATGCCTACCTCGGGCATATTCTAAACCCCTAACCCGCAGGGGCGTGTTGTCAAACGGCTTAGCTCAGGGATACTTCTCAGCAAGCCCAATTTCCTGCAGGGTATCAACCCTAATAGACGGGCCCAACGGCACGCACTAAAACATGCAAGCGAAAATTACTAATACACACAAAGTATTCTGTAAAATTTTTCTTCTTTTTTGTGTGTCTTCTTCTTTGATATTGTGAGCAAAATGTAAGTGCGTCAATCAAAAATTTATAAAATTAATTTAATTAAACATAAAATTTTCTTGTAAATGACAGTTCTGAAAGTTGGAGAAATTCATGGTTTAAATAGTACATTTGGGTTGCAGATCTTGTACGTATGTGCATGTCAAAAAAATCACCCATATTTTTGCCACGTCGCTACTGCAATAACGGCGCATCAATGAAGCAAAAACGAAACGATCATTTGTCAAATCAATTGTGTAAGTAAATAAAATTTCTTTTTGGAATAATTTAAGTAACCCTTTCTAATAAAAAAATTCACAAAAGAAATATTTGGCTGTCGATATTTTTCAGGGTTGATTTATTTTCATTGTGAAATGCAGTTTTCATAAATAAAATAACAATCTCTAACGGACTCGGGTAAAAGCTGCAACAACGAAATTGTCGAGCAGAGGCATATACAATAACGAGATGGTTAAAATAGCACCATTTAAAAAATTTTATTACTAAGAACTTGCACATTATGTACTAGAATTTCACAAGCCAGTTATCTGCATGGTTATTTGCAAAGAACTCCGAAACTTAAAATTTTAACCATAAAAAGATAATCCCTCTGGAATTTCCTTAATTTTATGTAAAGATATTTTTACAAGTATGGATTATATTCTATCTAAGGTTAATATTTAAATTTTAAAATTTTCCATAAAACATTTCAAATAAATTTTAAGATTTATGCCTGGAAATTAATTATAAAATTCAATCAAAAAAGGACTATTTTTAAAAAAGAAGAAAATTACTTTTTAGAAATGTTTTCCAAGGGTAAAATTGGTATGAATAGCGACTATATTTTTGTTGAAATTGATTTCATTTGTTTAATATAGTGATATATAAGTGACATTATGTCTCTTTCTTTAATTCACTAAAACTCTTTGTACCTGTAAATACATAATTTCAATTACTATTTTAGAGTAAGTTCTTAGTTTTTAGTCACTCTTGTTTCTGATGTAAAACAGCATACACGTGTGTCATAAAAAGTCTTAATAAAATTATTTTACTAAAGTCAATTCTGTATTTTGTTACTGGAGCAGTCGCGGAGTCAAAGAAAATGATTCATCAAACGAACCTTCGCAAAAATTTCTTTTTCATAATAACTATAAAAATTATGAAAACTTAATAAGCTAATACAAAGACTCAAGTGAGCAGTGTTTGAACTTTTTGTGATAAAAAACATTTAAAAACCAACGAAACACCAAAACTTCATCTTTATATTTTTGTAAAAATATTGAAAAAAGTTATTTAAAAGCTTAAAATATTTAAACAGAATAAAAAAAAAAAAGTCTGATGAAAATAACTGTTATAGTTAAGTAATTGTGAAAAAAAAGAGAAAAAACAACAAATATATTTTATTACTCCGACCAAAGTCCAAATAGCGGTCGAAGAACGAAAAAGTGAGTGCGAAGAAAAAGAAACAACAAAATATATATAGAGTACAAAAACAATCAGGAATAGGGTGAAGTATTACGGACAACAAAAAAACACAATTTAAAGCAAAGAATATCAACGCATCTACTCTTGCCAAATAATAGAACAACAAAAACAACAATAAACATGTCTTATGATAGACCAGCAGCTTCACAAATCGGCTCACTAAATATAAGTACGTGTAAAAAACTAAATATGGCAGAGAATAAAGAAAGAAGAGATCTCGTCGTGAAAACCATTAAGTTAGTCTCCCCTTTCGATGGAGATAGAAATTACCTATCGCTCTTCATTGGCAGTATTGACAGCATCATTCCCCCATTCACTTCTCTTGCAAATGAAGAGAAACCTTTCTACTTCCAGTGCATAGTAAGCACACTACGTGGAGCAGCTTTGGATTTAATAAGGAGAGAACAACCATCTGATTGGCTTACACTACGTGAGTTATTAATAAGTGAATTATAAGTGAATTTACTGAGCACACACTTATAACTACTTTAATATTGTCAATTGATAACATTAAGCTTAGCAAGAGTGTAAAACAATTATGTAATGATATCAACCAAGAAATATGTAAAATAAGAGATCGTATTATATTAAGTAATTTGGGTAGTTCTCGTGAAAATTTTTTGAATACAGAATTACAACAAATAAGTTTAAAAACGTTGAAAAGAGAGCTACCAAATCATCTCACTGCTTTGATCAATATTAATTCACCAGCCGACTTAAGAGCTGCTATTCGAATTTTGAAAGAAAGTGGTGAATATAAATATAGTTGTGAATACAGTGAAAACAAGAAAATCGTAAATCATAGTAAGCAAAATACTGTTGCACAAAATTTGCATAAAGACAACAATCTTCAAAATTATGTACCAAATTTTCCTATGTTTAATCCATATCCACTTTCCTATGCAGTAGATACTAGTTTTTATCCATATCAACCCCCTTTTCCCAATAGTGGAATGCAATACAACCAGCAAAGCACTCAACACCGCGTTCCTTATATGCCAGGATCTGATTCGAATCGGTTTCGTTTTAATCAGCGTAGTGTTCAAGCTGGTACTCGAACTAATTCTAATCAGTCTCGTATTAAGCGATTCGGTCCTCCAGTACCTATGGAGCAAGATGAACAAAATTTTCATTTGCAAGCCTCGGGAAATTACCAAGAATCCAGTTGAATATTCAAAACAAATTGTGTGAATTTTTGATTGATACTGGCTCCTCTGTAAGTTTAATCAAACCAGATATTATAAATAGTGAAATAATTTCTTCTGACCGTATAACTTTAAAACCCGTTACCGGATCAATAAAAATAATTTACTCGCAGGAATTGGTTGACGATAAACAAAATAAAATAAAATTTTACGTCTATGATTTTTCAAATAATTTCGATGGTTTGCTAGGATGGAATGCGCTTAACCAATTATGCGCAAATATAGACACACTGTAGAGACCTGCACTGATATATATTTATAGTTATATTATTAACATAGTAGGCAACGTTGTGACATTCGATAAACTGATATACAGGGTGGCTGATGAATTTTGCTACATTAAGAAACTCAAATAATTTTTTTTTCAGTGTATGGAATTCATTTTTCTTTTATTCATGTTAAAGCTCATTAAATTTTATTAAATATAGCTTAATTAGTTTTAAAAATAATGGAATTTAAATGCCCCCCCTGCTCCTCGATGCATGTGCGGCATCTTACCAAAAAGTTGTTCATTACTGCTTGGAGAGTTGAGACAGGAATAGCCGCAATTGTTTCTCGAATGGATTGCCTTAGTTCATTCAAATTTTGTTGGTTTTGCTTTGAAGACTTCCTGTTTGCAATAACCCCACAAGAAAAAGTCAGGTGCAGTAAGGTCAGGCGACCTGGGTGGCCAACGGAATGTGGAGTTTCTGGATATCAGCTTATTGGGAAATTTTCGTCGCAATTCTGTCATAACAGGTTGGGCTATATGAGGAGCTGCACCATCTTGCTGAAACCACACAGAGTTGAAAGAAATTCTCATTCGGCGTAATTCTGGATAGAAAAACTCTCTCAACATGCTCAAGTAACGGTCTCCAGTAACCGTAACGGTGTGACCGTTTTCTTCGAAGAAGTAGGGCCCGACAATGCAGCGTGATGAAACTGCACACCACACTGTGACACGAAGTGGATGCAATTCCGTCTCATGGAGTATCTGTGGGTTGGAAGCACTCCATATTCGACAATTTTGTTTGTTTATGTTGCCGTTTAAATCGAAATGGGCCTCGTCAGACATGAAAAGACAGTTCAACATGTTTCCATCCTCTTCCACCATTTGAAGCATCTTCTGGCAAAATTCCAAGCGAATCGGCAAGTCTGCAGCGTTCAGTTTGTTGGCCATTTGAATTTTATATGGGAATAAGTCCAAATCTTTGTGCATAATTGACTGTAATGACTGTCTGCTTACACCCATTTGAGCAGATAAGCTTCTTGTCGAAACACGTGGATTGTTTTGTATGGCAGCAGCTACAGCAGCGATTGTTTCCTCCGTTCGAACTGAAGGGTTTCGATGGTAAGGTCTTCTGTTGACTGTCCCATGCTCGGCAAAATTGTTTACAAGTCTTATTATGGTCCATCTGCTCGGAGGATTGCCGCCAAACGTGCGCCTATACTCTCTTTGAACCGAAACTACGGACTCCAGTGCGTGATAGCGGCGGACAATCCAAATTCTTGTTTCAGTGTCCCAGTTATCCATTTTTGTTAAATGTAAAAGTCAATCTGCAAAATAAAAAAAAAATTAACCAGATTCATTAAATAGAAAAAAAGTTATTTAATTTTTTTTTTGGTAGCGGCTTTCATTAGCCACCCTGTATGTTTTGGAAGTAGCGAGTTAGTTGTTAGTGGGGTTTTGAATATCAATCTGAATAGACGTTTCATAAATATAACTGAAAAATATATTGAATAAATGTTGAATCAATTCTATACAATCTGTGTATTATAAATGAGTGTTATTTATTATAATTATTGAAATACACAAACGGGTGAGTTGTTACAATGGCGACGAGGGTGGGATCAAGAGGCACCGGAAATTAAATTGATTTTTGCGATTGAAATTTTCGCAGCCGTAGGCTGTTGGAGAAATGGTGGTGGCAGCCATTTTGGTTCCGGTGTTACTCGTAGTTTTTGAAAATTCTCACTCGTTTCTGTGGTGAACAGCGAGTAACGAGGATGTTTCAGTTAATTTTTAAAATTTTGAAATGATTGTTGCAGATTTGTGGTTGTGTGACATTGAATGTATGGTGATACAGGAAGCGCATTAGATTGTGCATATTGATAAATGGTGGCGAATGATTATATTCTGTCGGTGATGGAAAATATGGACATGAGGTACATTTGATTGTACATTTGATTATGCGACGGATTCTATCGGTAACGGAAAATAGAGGATACGTGGTACATTTGATTGTGTATGCAAGTATGTATATGTGAATGTGCATGTAAATATTTCGATATTTTAATAGTTATGTTTCTGATTTCAGATCAGTTGTGCATATAGATATGTAGATAGTAGCGACGGATTAAATTTTGTCGGAAATTTGATATATACATACATAGTGAACGGAAAGAGACACATTTGATTGTGTATATAAATCAGATTGTGGCGGATTTGATTTTGCCAGGAATTAATTGGATTTGACAAATAAGTTATATCTAGTACAAGTTTGGCTAGTGGTGTGGAGATGGAGATTCGGCCATTCTTGTGTGATAACATCGACAAGGCACTTATACGTTCGGAATGAGAGAAATGGTTTCGGTCGTTTTCTCTTTATCTTCAGGCCGAGGACATTGGCGATGTAGTGAAAAAGAAAAATAAGTTACTGCATTTAGGGGGACCACAACTACAAGAAGTTGCTTTTAATCTTCCTGGTGCTTTAGTTGCTGTCATCGATGATGTAGATCCTTTTGAGATATTAGTGGGTAAACTCAATGAGTATTTTTCTCCGAAACGTAATTCCACTTTCGAGAGACATCTCTTTCGGAATTTGTCACCTATTGAGGGTGAAAATTTCAATAAATTTTTATTGCGTCTTCGACATCAGGTGTCAAAATGTGAGTTTGGCACAACAGCTGCAGAGATAAATGAGATTTGTATTAAGGATAAAATTAAAGATTCATGGGCTTCGGTTGATTTAAAGAAGAAACTGTTAGAGAAGGAACAAAGCTTAGCTGAGATAGTTGATACATGTCAAATTTATGACCAAATTTGCAGACAGTCGGGGTCGATGTTCGTCAAGTCGAGTGATGAATCGGTCAATCGAGTTTCTGCAAAAGGCCGCACAGTTAAACATGATAATGATGAATGTTATAGATGTGAAAAAAAGGACATTTTGGAAATGATTTGAAATGCCCAGCAAAGTTTTCGAAATGTAATAAATGCGGTTTGGTTGGACATTTTGCGAGGAAATGTAAAACTAAAAAACGTAAGGCATGGGCGGTAACGGACAAGGTTCTCCCAAGAAGCGTTCAGAGGCATACAAGGTGCGGAATGTGGAAGTGGATGGAGAGGAGGAAACAAATTGTTTTGAAATTTTCACTAACACGTCTATGGACGAAAAACTTATATGTGGAATTGGGGGTTGCACTATATCGATGATAACTGATTCGGGTACGCGTTTAAATTTGCTGAGTGAAAGTGATTGGCGGAGGTTGCAAGAGAATGCTGCCATTTGTGATAATCGTCATCGGATCGTAGCGTGCTAGTAGGGGTTTGTGCATGCTAGCGTTAGCCAGGAGCTCAGCTCGTCGGATGGGGTGGTTCTTTCCCGCTACCTTTGTACACGCCCGTGACTACACAACAAAATTCATGCAGGTATCTGTGGATTCTAAGGAACGGAAACTCGAAAGTTTGAAAAAAAAATTTATTAGATCGGGTCAAAATACCCATCTCTCAAACACCGACCGACAGTAAACGGAGTGGAGTCATCTTGACAAACCCTTGGGAGTTGCTCCTCCCCTCTCCCCTACCCAACCAAAGAGAGATACGTTTTCTGCATCACCAAACCCAACCAATAGAACAGATCTAAGGCCCAATCATCCCACTAAATAAACAAATCTATCTTTTCATATTAACGACTTAACAATATCTCATTTATTAATAGAATTCAAGTTTATGTACATTTTCTTTAGCCAACCTGCACTTGGCTCTAAACCATAAAAAGTATTATATTTTATAAGGATCTACAAAAAACACTAATCCATAGACATTATTTTGAATTAAATTATTCCAAATTAATCTACATGTGATTTAATTTCGATGTCCCTTTTTGGACCTCCCTAATGTACTTATCATACAGTTGTATGTTATTTTTATTATATTTGAGCCGTTCCATGGCTGGAAGAACTTTTGAATCTCAGATTTTGTTCATACTTGGTCAATTTGTTGTGGGTAGGATGCTTTTGAAGTACACCCAAAAGTTTTGCAAAATTTCAATTATTTTGCAAGATATTGCAAATTTAATTTTTTAGCAACTTTTTTTTCAAAAATTTTTATCTCGTTATCTATTCGTCGTAGAAAAAAAAGTTGTATTCAAAACTTGTAGGGAAAATATTGGAGTTTATTTGGAAAATTCTTAAAATAAAAAAAAAAATTTTTTTTGACTAATTTGTTAAAAAAAATATTTTTTGTTGTTGTTTTTTTAATAGAAAGCGAGCACCGATTTTTAAAAAAAAATATATATTTTATAGCTTATACTATCCTCTAAAGATGTTGAAAAGATTGGGAAGGTGTTTTTTGATTTTCTAGAGAAATAAATTTTTTAGTTTTGGGTTGTAGGATACGGGCAACGCAATTTTCGTCGCAGCGTTACACAGCCCTCCATAATCGACCTTAAAAGTATTTTTAATGCTTCGCCAGCATTAAGAATAATTTCTGTAATTGTTTTCTATTTGAAAACATTTTAAAAATGTACTAACACTTTTATTTTATACCCATTTCCTCACCACCCAAGGGGTAGAGTGCATTTGGCGCATTTAGTTTTATGTGGTATCCCCAGTAGGCCTAATCCACAAGCTCACAAGTTGATTTTGCTCAAAAAAAAGGAAAAATAAAGTTACAAAAAAAAACATATTTTATTTTAATATTAAATTAAAACATTTTAAACTGAAAGGAAGAACTTTCGTCAAGAGCAGCCACTTTCTTACATTGAATTTTGTTATTTTCAATTGGAATAATGGAATGAAAACTTCGTGTACCCGAAACCGTTTTGCATTTTGCGAATCGTTTCGATAAGAACAGTTTTACTTCTTTATGCTCATCTTTGGTACAAAAGTCAAAAGTAATCGTGTCAAATTTGTTCTTCACTAGTTCAAAAAATGCTTGAGGGGAAGAAATCGGCACTGTATCAGGTCTTCGTAAACTTTCACGTCTAACATACCTTTTTATTGTGCCACCAATTGCGTCGCAAGCATTTTTTCCATGAGAGGTTGCAAAAAAATACCACTCGGCTTTTATTCCAAAATCTTCATAATGATAAACCAAATTTATAAAATATTTTGTATTCTTGTACTGAGATGCTGCTCCATCCGAAAAATAAAAAATTTTATTGATTTTGTGAGAGTTATACTTTGGTTTTAACCAGGTAATTAATTTTTTTTGAAAAAGATAAACCGCTTCTGTATTATGTTCAGTTTCTTCCGAGATTAAAACAAAACTTTCAAATTTTAAATTGTTATTATCATCTGGGTCGGATCGATAAATTACAAAAGGGTGAATTGTAGTTTGACTATTATTCCAGTGATGACTTTGTATGGCACTTTGAATTATAAATTAAAAATTTTTAGAAAAATCTCCAACTACAATTAATTCTCCTTCTTTTAAATTTGCTTTAACGTTTTTAAAAATTGACTCTGTTCTTTAGCAATGAAATTGTGGACTAGGAGAACGTATGCTTCTTTACTCATCTCCTGGACAAAGGTTTCCGTTTCTTTAGTCACTGATTCTATGGTAGTACGATCGGTATTGGTCCATTGTTAATAATTAATATTGATAATATTCTTCTTGTTGAGAGCTTCTTTTATTTCGGTAGCAATTTCGCTAAAACCAGGACAAATGTTACATTCCTTGAAATAACAGTTTATACTAGGTTCACTGCAAATCATAGAATTTCTGATACAAACAAAAGCTTGCTGCTATAATATTTATACATAAATGTAAAGTAGAAAGTAACAAAGTTCATAAATTGCTTGGGTGGTGAGGAAATGGGTATAAAATAAAAGTGTTAATACATTTTTAAAATGTCTTCAAATAGAAAACAATTACAAAAAGTATTCTTAATGCTGACGAAGCATTAAAAACACTCTTAAGGTCGATTAAGGAGGGCTGTGTAACGCTGCGACGAAAATTGCGTTGCCTGTATCCTACAACCGAAAATTAAAAAATGTATTTCTCGAGAAAATTAAAAAACACCTTCCCAATTTTTTCAAAATCTTTAGAGGGTAGCATAAGCTATAAAATATTTATTTTTTTTTAAAAATCGGTGCTCGCTTTCTATTAAAAAAACAACAATAAAAAATAATTTTTTTAACAAATTAGTCAAAAAAAATTTTCTTTTTATTTTAAAAATTTTCCAAGTAAACTTCAATATTTTCTCTACAGTTTTTGCATACAACTTTTTTTTCTACGATTAATAGATAACGAGATAAAAATTTTTTAAAAAAAAGTTGCTAAAAAATTAAATTTGCAATATCTTGCAAAATAATTGAAATTTTGCAAAACTTTTGGATGCCCTTCAAAAGCATCCTAACCACAACAAATTCACCAAGTACGAACAAAATCTGAGATTCAAAAGTTCTTCCAGCCATGGAACGCATATCAAAAAAAATTGTGAAAGAAAAGTTAACAGAGTTAAATTGGGTAACTATATATATAAGGTTAATACAATTCTAATTGGAAAATCAAGCAATTAGTCAAGAGAAAAATTATGCTAACAGTGGCAACTATAAAAATGGCAAAATAACCTGAATTGAGAATTAAACCGATAAGAGATAAGAGAGTTTGTTGATTAACTCATTTGCTCTAAGCAATAATTTTCACTTCAGACCAAACAGCATAGATATACATTAATGTATACTCTTTGTTCAGACTACCGTCTCGGTGTCTTTACTCACGCAAATACATATGAATGTATTATGTACATATGCACATAAAAAGAGAAAAAAAACAGTTTTTTAAGAGCAGGTAATTTAAAAGAACTTGTGATAATCTCCAACGTTGTCAGCAGGCGCCCGATGACATGTGTTGGTTAGCTAAATTTCAAAGTAAAGTTCTCTCTCTCTAATTCTTATTGGAAATTTTCTCTAACTCAAATACACGTACATACATATGCATGTGAATTGCCTGTTGCAATGAGAATGCCATAGCAAATTTTAACCCTTTTACACTTTTAGTTAAATGTTATAACTTTTATATTTTTTCTAATTCTTCTTTAATTCCAATTATTTACAAAATATACTATATTATTTAGTTAATATTTTTGTTGTTTTTTTTTCTGGAACTTCTTTCTTTCAAACTAATCTTGTTAAATTCTTATTATTAATTTTTTTTTTGTATTATAGTTTTTCTCTTTCTTCATTTTAAGTTAGTGCACGCATTTTATCATTTCATAAGAGTATATGCCTATGTATATAATAAATTCTATTTGAATATGGTTGATAGTGACATAATTTAATATGTTATATTTTTAATAACCTTATAAATTTTTGCCAATTACAAACATTCGAGCAATGTAGGGTAATTTTTAACCAAGCTAACGCGTTCAGGACCTTTAGCTTCAAACTATTAAAAATATATTGATGCTAGACTTATCTAGTGTGTCTGGTCTCTTGCCAGAGTAAAATAAATCTGATGGACGTTACGGACGCTTGGAGCATCTCGAAGCTTCCGTACTTTCCGAGCGGTATCTGCTGCTGCTTTGCCTGCTTGAAAATGCACTTTTTCTTTCGTTTTTTGCCGAAAATATTCTTCCCGTATTTAACGTTTAGAAGGCGTAACACAGCTTATCGCTAGTGTATCTGGAACCACTTTTCACTTGGTGACCATGCACCGTTCAAAAATACTATCTCGATATCAGCACGACTTATCACCTGTAGATCTCCAACCAAAAGGAAAGAAGCTCCTTAACGGAAGTCGATTTTCTTCTTTTTTTTCTTTTCTCTTTGCTTTACCTTTTCGCAGACCCATCATGCTCTTGCACGTAACTTATGCGCTGAGAAGGGTGGCCGCTATTTAAGTGAGGTGTAACACAAAAGGTTGAGGAATTTTTGCGCACTGTAGTTAGCATCACTTCTGAGCAAATCCAGCGTCACTTATGACTTGCGCGTATAATTAATTCGATACAAAAAGGGGGTAAATTACAAAGCCGCGCTCACATGTTGTGGAATGACAGGGAAGATTCAGCGACTCAGTTCAAGGCTTACGCATCGAATCACGCATTAGATATTGTTCGGGTGTTTGATGCCCCGATAACGGTGGATAACAGGGCAGAGAAGATTGGTACCTTTTATGTAATTAAAGATGGTTGTCAGTCATAGTTGGCACGTGACACAGCTGTGCAGCTTGGAGTCTTGAAATTAGGATTGGAGGTGAATCGCATAGAAGTGGAGCAGCCTTTCTCGAAGGTTTTAGGAGTGAAATTTAAATTATCAATAGATCCAACGGTGAAACCGGTACAACAACCATTGCGTCGTGTTCCTGTAGCTTTAGAAAAACAAGTCGAAGATAAATTTGATGAAATGTTGGCTTTAGATATTATTGAGCCGGTTTTGGGTCCGTCCTCGTGGATATCACCGATAGTTGTAGTTCATAAAGAGGGAGGAGAGATAAGGTTGTGTATAGATATGAGATGAGCAAATCAGGCAGTGTTGCGGGAGAATTATCCTCTTCCAACTTTTCATATTTTTTATGACAAAGCTGAGAGGTGCTAAATTTTTCTCGAGGATTGACCTTAAATGGGCGTATCATCAGCTGGAGTTGGATGAGGCCAGTCGTCACATTACCACTTTTATTTCTCACAAAGGGTTATTTCAGTATTAAAGATTAATGTTTGGGATTAGTTCAGCTCCCGAAATTTTTCAACGAGTCATGGAAAAGCTCTTATGTTCTTGTAAGAACGCATTTAACTATATAGACGATGTCATAATTTTTGGCAAGACGGAAGAAGGACATAATGAAGCCTTAAAGGAGGTGGTAAAAGTTTTTAAAGACAATAATTTATTAATGAATGAAAAGAAGTGTGTTTGCAAAGCATGGGAACTTAAATTTTTAGGACATTTATTGTCTGATCAAGGCATTGCGCCTGATCCCGATAAGGTAGGAACGATTACAGATTGTCGAGCTCCGCAGTCGAAAGAGGAGGTAAGGAGTTTCTTGGGATTGGTAACTTACGTGGGCAAATTCATTCCGGATTTAGCTGATACGACAGAACTACTAAGAAAGTTGTTGAAATTAAGCTGTAAATTTGTTTGGGATCAAAGTCAACAGGAATCTTTTGATAAATTGAAACAAGCTCTTTCCGATATATCGAATCTTGCATATTTCGACTCACAGAAGAGAACTCGCGTTATAGCAGATGCAAGTCAAGTAGCTTTAGGCGCAGTACTTTTGTAGTTTGATGACCAAAATGATGCACATATTATATCATTTGCGAGTAAGAGTTTATCGGATACAGAAAAGAGATATTCACAAACAGAGAAAGAGAGTCTTGCTTTGGTGTGGGCCGTTGAGAGGTATTATTATTATTTGATGGGTCTGGAGTTTGAGTTAGTCACTGACCATAAACCTCTTGAAACAATTTTGTTGGGACCGTTACCAAATAATGAGTATGTTTTTGTGTTGATAGATTATTACTCTCGTTATCAAGAGGTTAAGTTTTTAAAGAGAATTACTTCTGAGGTTGTGATTTCTGTTTTGCAAGAGATATTTAGTAGATTGGGTATACCGAATTCGTTAAGAGCCGATAATGGCAGGCAATTTACCAGTGCAGAGTTTAGAGATTTTTGCAAAAATCATAATGTTACGTTAGTTATGACGCCTCCATATTGGCCACAGGCCAATGGAGAAGTTGAGAATATGAATAGGTCACTGGTGAAGAGATTACTAATAGCGCAAAACAATAAAAGAGATTACAAAAAGGAAATTGAAAAGTTTAAGTTGATGTATAATGTCACTCCTCATGGTACAACGGGATCCTCGCCAACCGAACTTATGTTTAATCGCGTAATTCGAGATAAGATTCCTGGTATACAAGATTTAACAGATGATATGTTAGAATCTGCAGCTCGAGATTATGATATTATGAACAAATCAAAAGGGAAAGAGAAGGCGGGCTTGAGGCGATAAGGTTTTATTGCGGAATGTGGTTTTTCCACACAAGCTCACTCCGACGTTTAATTCGACGGAATATTTGGTAAAGGAGAGGAATGGTCATGAGGTGATTTTAACTGCTGGAGGAAAGACGTTCAGGAGGAACATTAGTCATGTAAAGAAATTACCGATATCTGTGACAAACACTTGTGACGAAGCTGAAGTTTTGAATTCAAAGGAAAATCAAGCACGTGAAGTACCTCTTACACAGAATTTATTGTCAGCCCACCGACATTGGAAGCTTCGTTTTCAAGTTCTGAATCTTCTCAAAAATAAGGGAGGAATGTAGAGACCTGCACTGATATAGTAGGCGACAAGGTTTATTATTAAGATAGTAGGCAACGTTGTGACATTCGATAAACTGATATATAATTTTGGAAGTAGCGACTTAGTTGTTAGTGGGGTTTTGAATATCAATCTGAATAGACGTTTCATAAATATAACTGAAAAATATATTGAATAAATGTTGAATCAATTCTATACAATCTGTGTATTATAAATGAGTGTTATTTATTATAATTATTGAAATACATAAACGGGTGAGTTGTTACACATACCAAGTAAAGCTATTATTTTGAATGGAATAAAATACAAGTTCGTGGATAAAGTCTTTCGTAGTGAATATATTAATCTGCTAGATGAGTTAGGCTTAAGACAAGATTCAAAATAAAATATGTTTAGACTAGACCGTGAAAATTTACAATCTCTTTTAGATAAATACAGTAGCTTATTTTATAAAGAAGGCGAAAAATTAACATTTACAAGTTCAGTGAAGCATAAAACCTTAAACGATAATCCTATTTACGTTAAGTCATATAGATATCCAGAAGTTCACAAGGAGGAGGTGAACAAGCAAATTAGGGATATGTTAGAGCAGAAAATTATTTGTAATAGTAGTTCGCTATATTCTGCACCTATTTGGGTTGTGCCAAAAAAGGTGAATGCATCGGGCATTCAAGAGTGGCGTATCGTTGTCGATTATCGTAAGTTGAACGATATTACGATCAGCGATAAATTTCCCATACCAAATATGGATGAAATTCTCGACAAATTGGGCAGATGTATGTATTTTACCACGTTAGATTTGGCAAAGGGGTTCCATCAAATAGAAATGGATTCCGAAGATCGTAGAAAGACAGAATTTTCAACACAAAATGGCCACTTTGAATTTCTCAGAATGCCTTTTGGGTTGAAAAATGCTCCTGCGACTTTCCAGAGGCTGATGAATACGCCCACAGTTTGCTGGTAAGGTGATTTTCCATCGAAAGTGTCTCTGGAGTTTTTATTGTAAATGCTATAGTTTTTCCGCTATAATCCCTTTTCCCTGTGCATTATAACAAAAAACATGAAAACAAGTCGATTTTTGTGATGCGTTTTGTATGTAGCAAAAAACGTTTTGTTTTGCAAAATTTGGCTTTTGTTGCGGATTTCGGTAGAATGTTAAATTGCTATGAATGTTTGTTCTAACTGTTTCTTGCTACAGGTGACTAACCCCTCGAAAATTGGCGTGGCACCCAGCCTACCTACGTTCAAAATTTCATAATTTGTTAAGTTTTCCTGTCAAAATGACTTTCAAATATGTGGCATCTCTCTTAAAATATACCCAATATTTGTTAACGCGTATTAGGCTATAAAGCTGTAAATTTGTATCCAAGTCCGTTGTCATTTTGGCGGGATATCTTAACAAATTATTAAATTTTGAGCATACGTAGGGTTGCAGCCCCGCCCATTTTCGAGGGGTTAGTCACCTTTAGCAAGAAATCGCTGGAACAAACATTCAAAACAAGTTAACATTTTACCGAAATCCGCAAAAAGAACTTAAATTTTGCAAACAAAATTTTTTTGTCCCATAAAAAATGCATCTCAAAAATCTACTTGCTTGCATGTTTTGTGTAATAATGTACTGGGAAAAAGTGACAATAGCGGGAAAACTAAAGCATTTACAAGAAAAACTATAAAGACACTTTCGATGGAGAATCACCTCACGAGCAAACTCCGTAAGAAACATTTTTGACAGATGTTACAATTACCGAAATAATTAAAACAAAAACAAAAAATAAAGCACTTTAAATGGATTATTTGTTTACCCTTTCATGTCCACTAGTAGGAGAGTTTGATAAACCGAAAAAACCTATAGTCCGAATCACTTTCGTATTCAGTCGGTTTTTTTGTCTTCCTCGCCTGGACTACAACTAGATTTTCCATATTATTACACATTAAGAGATTATGTTGGGCACGCTAATATGTACATAGTATGAGTACGCTAATATATAAATATTAGCATTTACCCGCGGCTCCGCTCACAGCAAACAAAGAAGCAAAATAACTAAGCTTCTTTTGAAAACATTTTTATATATCAAACAGATAAGTTTTAAAGTTCACATGTTCCTTAAAATAATGATATACAAAAAACCTTAAATAATCAGGTTACACACCAAATATTTAAAATTTCTTAACAGCACTTGTAAACAATTAAATTCACACAGAGCACCAACTTCTAATACAGGATTCTAAACAAAAGCCAAAGATATTAATTATTTTTCAGATCAAATTGAAGAAGAGATACATACAGAACAAACCGTAAGAGCTTCATAAATTGTATTATTATATAAACACTCATAAAAGTTTAATTTTTACGAAACAGCGAAGCAACCAAAATATGAAGAATTGCTAAACTTACTAAAAGGATATTTTCCGCAGAAACGATATCAATATCTTTAAAATGCACAACTATTTTGCTCAAACGTTACAAAAAATTCATTCAAAATATTTGATTTCATGTTTGACAGGTGACGATTTACTCATATTTATTAACGACGACAATAGCCCGGCCGACATTCAAAACGACGACTGCGAACGACAACGGCGAAAAACCGAAGCTTGACGATAATTGCCGCCAAGCACCGACGACATGATAATAATGAAAGCAGCAACGACAGTTCTGCATTAGCTCAAACAACGGCAAAAAAATTTTGAAAAAAGTTTTGCATGTGTAAAAAAAACATAAAACTAATCAATTTCAACACATATTTTAAGCAATTTGCATACATTTTCGATTTAATTCACAAAAAGAAAAAAGGACGCCACGACCGTCGCTTTCAAATTAGAAATAGATCTAATCTGGCGACAGCGGCATTCATGAAAAATTCCTCTACATAAGAACATGTGTAAAAATAATTTGACAGATGCCGCACCGTCGTTGTCGTCTTGAATCTGTTTTCCCTAAGTGACAGAAAAAGTACCGAAAACGCAAAATAAAATTGGTATTGTATGTATAGCAAGGCGAATTCATTACATGAACGTTATTTTCTTTTGAACTGACATTTCTGAACATGATAAATTCGCCTTGCTCTCACCTTATATGAATTCGCCTTGATGTATAGTAACTAAACTTATTAAAATCATAGCAATTAGTTTTTAAAAGTATTTTTGTAGATATGGCGATGAATTTTTTTGTCACGTTTTGACCGATAACTCAGTTATCGATTAACTTATATAACGAAACATAGCAGTATCGGTTAGTTTATTGAAATATCGAGAAGTCCATATGCATCTTTGGCCTTTCCGTTTCATTTCATATCCATATTTAATGCAAATTTAGAGGTTTCAGGGCTTTTACATTTTGACCGATAGCTCAGTTATCGATTAATTTATCGAAATATTGCAACGTTCAAACGAAACCTGTGGCCTTCCCCTTTCGTTTGATACCCATATTGTATGCAAATTTAGGCGTTTTGGAGCAACCACATTCTGACCGATAACTCAGTTATCGACGAATTGATCGAAATATTGCAGAGTTCAAAAAATAATCCTGTGACCTTCCCCTTTCGTTTGATACCCATATTGTTTGCAAATTCATGGGTTTTTCGGCAACCACATTCTGATCGATAACTTAGTTATCGATTAATTTATCGAAATATTGCAAAGTCCAAAAGAATACTGTGGCCTTCCCCTTTCGTTTGATACCCATATTGTATGCAAATTCAGGGGTTTGGAGCAACCACATTCTGCCCGATAACTCAGTTATCGATAAAGTTATCGAAATATTGCAGGGTACAAAGGAATACTGTGGCCTTCCCCATTCGTTTGATACCAATATTGCATGCAAATTCATGGTTTTTTGGGCAACCACATTCTGATCACTTAGTTATCGATGAATTGATCGAAATATTGCAGAGTCCAAAGGAATCCTGTGACCTTCCCCTTTCGTTTGATACCCATATTGTATGTAAATTCAGGGGTTTTGGAGCAACCACATTCTGACCGATAACTCAATAATCGATTAATTGATCGAAATATTGCAGAGTCCAAAAGAATGCTGTGACCTTCCCCTTTCGTTTGATACCCATATTGTATGCAAATTCAGGGGTTTTGGAGCAACCACATTCTGCCTGATAACTCAGTTATCGATAAAGTTATCGAAATATTGCAGGGTACAAAGGAATACTGTTATTAATTCATCGAAATACTGCAAAGTCCAAAATAATACTGTGGACTTCCCCTTTCGTTCAATACCCATATTGTATGCACATTTTAAGGTTTTAGGGCACCAAATTGCATAAATTCATTGGATAAAATAAATTTTTGGGTTAGTTGGGTCACATTAGTGCCCATAACTCCATAACCATGTGAGGTATTGAGATTTCATGAAACTTGTTACCTATCCGAGACATCGGGAAATAAGTGTGCGAAATTTCGTACAGATCGGTGCTGTAGTTTGGGCGTGAAAACGGTTCAAACACACTCACTCACTCACAAACTTACGCATTTATAATATACTCGTAAGTAAGATTAGATAATGGGCTCTACTTTTATAAAAAACGTCTAAAAAAAATTCTTGTCGCTATCTATTTTTCCGCCATTGTGTGGTATTTTCAGACCGTCTGAATTCGGATTTTTATAGTCGCGAGAGATAAGGGAGTAGAGCAATTTCAGACCGCGAAAATTTATGTATTATTTCGATCTGTCATTTTCTTACTACCAGGGGGGGATCTATCTATCGAAGTGCCTTAAAATCTCCATATTGATGTGTCTGCCATCGAATTTGTCAGATCACATATCACACTTGTTCTGAAACACAACGATCTCCACTGCCAATGTAAAATTACTAAATATATGATTTCAATAAACTTTTTTTTTTAGTTTCGAAAACATTTTTCAAATTAGATATTGAAAAAGTTTTAAGATTTTCGAAATGAAATAACAAGAAATAAAAATAGTAAAATAATAAATAAAATAGTAAAACTGATTCCAGACGGTAACCGCGGGTAAGTTGAGAATAGATGTTGGGCTTATAAGAACATTCTTTGCTACTATTTCGAATTTTTCGCTAATGGCAAGTTCCCCTAGGCGAAAAAATGGATTAAAACGAAGATAATCTTTTACTGTAAAGCAAATCGCAAGTTGACGCCTCCTCGAGCGTTAGGCAGACATGACCATAAAGCCGAGAATTAAAGCCCAAAGGCTCCCCTGGCTTGGTCATGTTTTTTAATAATAATAATAATTCCCAAACGGATAACGTGTGGATTGTTCATTCGTGGCGAGTCGTAGGAAGGCTTTGGTTTGTTAATCGCCGAGATCTAAAACTGCTCAGCTACAGAAAAAACCTCATCAGCTAAGTAAAGTAGATATAAGATAGATTATACATTAATAAAGAGTTAGTTAACAGAAGATACATAGTTTAAACTGTACTAACAAAAGAAAATTATTGTTAAAAATAATATAAATATTAAAGAATATGAAACCAATTAGTTGCTATGTATTTAAGATAGAAAGAATTGATTGATATTAAATGTACCAGATGAGAGTTTTAATCTAGACACAAAGATCGAAAAGGCTCATTTAATTTAAAACTAGTGCGGCACTGTTTCAAGAAAAGTGGGTTAAAATGCCTTGATGGCCGAGAAGGTACAATAAAGTTCACTTCGTTCAGAAGAAACGGGCCTGAGAGTGAACCATTTAGTAATTTAATCATAAAAACTATTCCAAGCAATTTCCTTCGGCTAGAAGTGTGTGAAGATTAATGAGTTTTAAACGACTCGTGTAGAGCGGCAGATTATATAAGGATTATCCCAATGAAAATCTCTTAAGGCAAATAGTAAAAATTGTTATTGAACTGATTCGGCGATCTACATGGACCTGGTAACGGGTTCCAAATTATAGAACCGTATTCAAGTATCGGTCTGACTAATGCAGTAAAAAGAGCTTTAGTTACATAAGGGTCGCTAAATTCCTTAGACCATCGTTTAATGAATGCTAAAATACCTCTAAACTTATTGAGTGTTACGTTAATATGGCGGTTGAAACCGAGCTTGTAATCCATAGTAACCCCCAGGTAAATAAAGTCATACACTTGCGCAAGACTATAATTGTAAATTGTATAGGAAGTCGGCTGAAAAGTTACACGCGAAAAGGAACGTGTTTACATTTTTTAAGATTAAGTGGCATATAATTAAAATCGCACCAAGTAACTAGTGTATCTAAATCTGATTGGAGCATATTTCTATCTTCAAATGAAGCGAATGACATGAAAATCATATTTTAACACATGGCTACCTTGAGGAACTAAATGATACCGGATACAATTTTATGCAAATTTTTTCTAAATCCTTTTGAGACATGCCTTGTGAACTTAAGGAAATTCGTCACTGTGAACTTTGCCTTACAGAACCCATGTTGGCAGTCAGTGTAGAGTTTGGATCCGTAAGTTTTTTGGTAACAATAGCTTGACACAATTTTGGGATGGCAGAAAGCTTTGCAATGCCAAGATAGTTCTCTGTATGAAGTGGTAGAAGAAAAAATTCTTAGTGAAATATTGAATAAGTTGGTAAGGGGCTGGTAAATATGGTTCGCACACTTTTTCAGGAAACTTGTGGGAATCTTATCAGGGCCGTTTTTAAAAGATAGTTTTAAGATTTTTAGATAAAGTAGAACATCTTTGGTGCATATAGTTGGAGAATTAATTAAAGTTTTCCTCGTGTAGTTGATAATGATAATTGTAAGAGTGTAAATTGGTGACGGTAGAAAAGTTAGAAGTGAAAAATTGCACAAAGAAATTTTGCGATATCTTGATTAGCGCTAGATGTACAGCCCGATTCTAAACGAAAAATCCGCACTTTTTTTTCCGCTACTCCCTATTCCCTTATTTTGAACACAAAATCCGCAAGTATTTGTTCGCCTCTCGCTCTTCGCCTATTCTAAACGATGTTCGAAACAGCAAAAAGTGGTTTGGCGAGTAAAGTAGGTATCACAAATGAAAAGAAAAGGGAGAATACACACCAGTTTTTGCGAGTTTATTTCGCCAGGCAATTTGGAGTGAGCGCTAAACAAAATTAAAGCAAATTTAACTTTTAATAATAAAAAATCACTTTTATACATTAATATCGTATTGCTTTTGTGTTGTTAGGACGAAAAGTATAAATAAGCTGCAAATAAAAACTTTAGTAAGCCTTATGCAAGGGCAGCCAGAAATTCCCCCGCCTTCTACAAAGGAAAAAAGGAAGTGGTGAATAGATTTTAGCAAAATGTGGATGGCTTGAATTCGGCAGGACCACCAGCAAAAATTGTGGAATGGAAAAAGGCACCCTCTTATTTATAACACAAATTTTATCAATAGGAGCTTAATCAGCGAAACTGCAACTACTTTTTGGCCTGTTGTGTGTGCGTTGGTAAAATGTCCAACAAATATTTATATGCGGGCTTATTTATCCTATAGTTTCAATTAATCTGCAAAAAAATTTAATCAATAAAATGCACTAAAAATGAAATTGTTTTCGCTTACAATGATTCCGGCATCTCAAGTGCGTTCTTATAGATCTCTGTTGAGGTTCCTGTGCTACCGAATCTTCGGTTTCTTCTTCTGCCACCATTCCAAAGGCAATACTATGCATTTTTATTATTAATTTATTTAATTTAACAACTTTTTATCAAAAACTATTATTTGTCATGCACTGATTACAAAAAGTAGTGCCGAAACAAGACACAAAATATCAATACAGCTGAATTCGAAAATTCGAATTCCCTCTTCGCCAATTTTTCTGTTCACTAGCGAAAGAGAATTGGCGGAAATTTTACTGGCGAACAAAAATTTCCGCAAGGAAAGAAATCTGAGCGGATATTTAGAATCGGGCTGATAATGTCTTGATATTTCATAGCTCGGGGAAATCCCACTACTTTAGGTTTAGAATTTACGAAACCGTTAAATTACTTTGAATTGAGAATAATGTCTTTTTTGTTTTAAAGATATACGCTTTATATCACTTTTTATTTAAATCGATGTACTTCTGACGCAGAATGGAATACAGATAATAATGTTTGTTTAATCCCGATTTTATATATAATTTAAAAGATCGCGTTTTTCTATTTTTCAGAGTCCTAGGCCCGGTTTCACCAACTCGACTTAACTTAGTTAAGTCGCGATTTTCACTTTTTCAGTTTCACCACCTAACTTAGCTAAGTCACAACTTAGTCAACTTACCAGCTGGCTTATTCTCCACTAAGCAGTGTTGCTGTGGTTCGAAACCTGAATGTCAGTAATCCTGCTAATTTGTTTTGTGCAACGTCCCAGTCGGAAACTTGATCATGCTTGACTTTAACGGGGTAAGCGTAGATGCATGTAAACGCTTGTTTTCAAGCATGCAACCATTACGAAACTATCTTTTTCAATTAAGCGCTTATTTTAGTACCTTCCAACTAAAGAGAAATGGGTGTACGATCAATACATTCGTTCGTGTATAGTCATACATGCCCATTTCGCACTGGGATATTGGGATGCGCAGAGTTGTCTGGTATGAAAAAATACTACTATGCATAAAACAGCTGATCGGGTTGTTGTGCTCAAAATTATTTAAGTCACTCAGTGGGTGAAACCCAAAATCAAGTTAGTCTCGAATCTGTGCTAACTTAAGTCACGACTAAGTTTTAGTCTTAGTCACGTTGGTGAAACCGGCCCTTTAAACTTTATCATATGATAACCTAATCATGGGTTCACTCAGAATGACAATTTCGTTACAAGGGTCTGATTAAGTTGGTCATTGTGAACGTTGTTGGGAAAAAATTCACAAAAGTTGCATTGTGAGCTCATAAAAAGTGACAGATGCTTTTGTATACAATTTTAAGCGAACTATTTTGGTATATAAATTTCCATTATGATATTTCTTTATGTGGATACTAGCATTTACCCGCGGCTCCGCTCGCAGCGAAGAAATAGGCAAAATAACTAAGCTTCTTTCGAAAACATTTTTATTTATCAAACAGATAAGTTTTAAAGTTCACATGTTCCTTAAAATAATGATATACAAAAAACCTTAAATAATCAGGTTACACACCAAATATTTAAAATTTCTTAGCAGCACTTGTAAACAATTAAATTCACACAGAGCACCAACTTCTAATACAGGATTCTGTAACTTTGGCTCTTGCTTAGGAGAATTCCGCTTTTATAGCGTGTTAAATTAAACTCAAGTGTTCGATGAAACTCGCTTTTAAACTTTATTTCAACACATGGAAAGATAATGATAATTCAAAATTAGTACATGGAATGATTAAATTAATAAGTATTTTATTCTTACACATCGGTTTTCTCCTGCTAACCAAATTACGAAATAATACGATTTGTATGAATGGCGAATTAAGACAGGAGAAAATGATCGATATACGATACGTTTTAGCATTAGGGTGGCAGGGTTGCCAGCACTCCCCCCCGTATTCCCGAACTCGCGAATACCCAAAGGGAAACAACACCGCTGCATTTTCAATTAACATCCAGGATAGCTAACTTAGCTACGGGTCGGCGGTACTCCCCGTTCTTTGTTCTCACTGTAGCGCTGCGGATTTGCCCGTCTTTGGATAGCACAGTGTTAGTGACCACACCCTTGGGCCAGCAATTCCTCGGTACGTTGCCGTCAACTATTATTACAACGTCCCCAACGTGGACTGGTTTGGTTTTGTCAAACCATTTTGTACGTTTTGTTAGGTCCGGGAGGACTTCGACCACCCACCGTTTCCAAAATACGTCTGCTAAGTACTGCGTGTGTCGCCAACAGCCCTTGACGTAAGCATCCGACTGGTCGAACTTACCCGGCGGTCGAATCCCAGATGACGAACCCAGTAACAGATGATTGGGTGTCAGTGCCTCCTGCTCAGCTGTTTCCAATGATAGGTAGGTTAGTTTTCGTTGGTTTATGATGCTTTCTACTTCTAGCATCAAGTTTAGAAGTCGCTCGTCGTTGAGTTTAGTTTCTGGCGTGACAATTTGGTACAGAACCCGCTTGATAGAGCGTACCATACGTTCCCACGCACCTCCCATATGTGGGCTCGCCGGAGGAATAAACGTCCACTCGGTGTTGGTGCTGGTAAATTCGTGTCTGAGTGAATCAAAGTCGATTTCGTCATAAGCCTTGCGTAGTTCTTTTTCAGCTGCTCGTAGATTTGTGCCGTTATCACTGTATATGTGATTGGGAACCCCTCTTCTCGCTATGAAGTTCCTTATCACTACTAGGCAGGAGCTCATTGTGAGGCTGTGTGCGACCTCAATATGAACCGCTCGACATGTGAGGCAGGTGAACACAACCCCCTACCTCTTCTGAGTGCGTCTTCCCGTGGTTGCAAACAGCGGTCCAAAAAAGTCTATACCAACATGTGAAAAGGGTTTCGTGTAAACTGCTGTTCGCGCTGCTGGCAACGGACTCATCTCTGGGGGTAGTGGCTTTGCGTTTTGAATTTTACAGTATTGGAAATTTAGGCGAATACTCCGTAGTAAGGTACGTAAACCCGGAATATGGTACTTTTGAAATATTTCATTAATTACTGTTTCGTGATGGATGTGTTTGAACTTCCGATGGTACCAATCTACAATCAAGTAAGTGATGCGATGTTGTCTAGGTAATATTATAGGGTTTTTTATTGCTTCTGAAACGTGTGCGTTATTTTCTAGGCGACTTCTCATACGGACTATCTTTAGGTTGTCTAGAAAGGGGCTAAGTTTTCTTAGGGAACTGTCTTTTGGCAATGTGTACGTTTTCTCTAACATCGATATTTCTTTGGCGTACTGGTCGTTTTGCGCGAGTTTTAGCATATCCCTGGTTGGTCCGACTGAGCGTTCTTTTCGTTCGGGATCTGCCTTTGCTTTCGAATTTTCGATGAACAGTTTGGCGTAAGCTAGTGATCCAAGTAAACGCTCCCATTTAGAAAAACGGCTAGTGTCTATGACAACTTGTTTCTGAATTGTTACGGCGACCTCCTGCAACTCGAGATCCTCATGGCATACCTGCAGACTTTCAGATTTGATTACATTTTGATGAGGCCACTCACCTTTTGGCAGCTTCAGGAACGAGGGCCCTGTGAACCATACGAATTCTTTGTTGAATTCTGGTGGCCGACTCCATTTCGTTGCTAAATCAGCAACGTTTAGCTTCGTGGGGATATAATTCCAGTTCGCGACTTCGGTTGACTCCTGAATCTGAGCAATTCTAAACTTCACAAAATGTTTATATTTTCTGGGATCAGAGTTGAGCCATAATAGGACCGTTTTAGAATCGGACCAAAAAAATGTTTGTTCGATTTCCAAGCTATGGTGTGCTATAATTGCGTCAGCTAAACGAGTACCCAAAACTGCTGCGAGAAGTTCCAATCTTGGAACGGAGACTGGTCGTAGTGGCGCGACTTTCGTTTTAGAACCTACCAGGGCTAACTCCACAGCCTGGTTATCGGCAATTCTAAAATATGCCACCGTTGCGTATGCGTCCTTACTGGCATCTACGAAAACATGTAATTGCACACTGTTTCTTTCGCTATTTGTCCGTGAAAAGTAACATCTTGGTATGCGAACCCGATCGACCTTTCTTAATTCTGCCAACCATCTCCACCAATCATCGGCGAGCTCCTCTGGTATCATGTCGTCCCAATGAGTTCGATTACGCCAAACGTTTTGGACAAGTATTTTCATGTGGATGGTGAAATATGAGAGTAAGCCTAATGGATCGAAAAGGGACATCAATAGCCTCAACAGCTCTCGCTTGGTAGGCAATCTTTCACCGTGTAATATTTGAGAACTGGCTTTCGTAAACTTCAGGTTGAACGTGAAGCAATCCTCCTGCGTTAGCCACCACAAACCAAGTACTTTGTCGGCTACAATAATTTGATCGAGTGTACGGCCTGCTTTACAAAGACTCTCATTAGTGCTGCCCCCACCTAATGCCTGTAATACTTCTGTCGAATTACTCAGCCAGTTCCTGATTTTGAAGCCCCCACGTGCATGTATTTCGCGTACATCCTTAGCCAGCTTAATCGCATCTTCGACCGTATTTGTACTATCGAGCATGTCGTCGACGTAATGCCTTTCTATTATACATCGCGTTGCATCTGGAAACTCATTTTCAAACTCTTTAGAATTTTTATTTTTAGCATACAATGCAAGCGCAGGTGAGCAGCTAGCTCCAAAGCTTAGTACTTGTAATACATACTCATCTAGCTGCCGTGTTGGGTCACAATCTCTCCATAGAAAACGTTGCGCGTCTTGATCCATTTTGGTCACACCCACTTGGTGGAACATTTCGCTTATGTCACCGCGTACGCCTATTTTACCTATGCGAAAGTTGTACAACACCCCTTGTAAAGAAACTATCAGATCAGGGCCTTTATCAAGTTGGTCATTAAGTGAAACACCGCTCGCTGCTGCGTCCCAAACGATTCTTATTTTTTCCGGTTTGTTTGGGTTTCTCACGGTAAACATCGGTAAGTACCATGTACGCGGTCCAATATTAGTGATCTCTTCTTTGGTTAATTTACGAATGTAGTTTTTGCTCTCCATTTGTTTTATATGGTCGGTAACTTGATACCTCAGTTCCTCGTTCTTGAGGAGTTTTCCTTCAAAGCACATTAGCCTTTGCAACGCCATGTCATAGTTACGTGGCATGACAACGTTATCGCTCTTCCACAGCAGCTTCGCTGTAAACCTATCGCCATCGCGCATCACTTTCCCTGCCAGTTCAACAGGCGTCAGGTCTTTCATTTCAGTATGATCTTGATCCAATCTTATGGCATCAAGCATCAACTTCTCGAGACTTACGTCGTCACTGCATTGGCAAATAGGGAACTGATGGTGCAACGGAAGTCGACTGTTGTCGAGGGTACCATAAATAGCCCAGCCAAGCCTTGTTTTTGTTGCTTCCGGCTCGTTAGCTTTGCCTTCCTTATATTTCAATGGCATGGACAAGTTTCTGTTATTGACACCTATTATTATTTTTGGAACAACGTCGTAATAAGATTCTAGAGGGACCTCCCTTATATGCCTATACTTTCCCGACAGCTCTTCAAGGTGTAAAGTCTGGCTTGGTAAGTCCAGCGTTTTAACCGAGCGTACATCGGCAAGTGTGTATTTACAATTAGGCTTTCCTTTAGGCGATACATTCAAATTAACGCTTTGTGAAACCACTTCTTTTCGTGTCGTTCCATCTGCCCAACTAAGACACAATTCACCCTTACGACCCTCGATACCAAGGTCATTTAGAATACTTTCCTCTATTAATGTCGGTCCAGAACCATCATCTAAAAATGCGAAAATATTTATACTTTTATTGTTCCCATAAATTGTGATAGGTACAATTCTAAACAATACATTTGAAGTACGCATGTGGTGCACCGCTACTGTCGCTTTGTTAATTTCACCACCCATTTTCCTATCGTTGTGCAAAAGTGGGTGATGCATAAACGTGCATCCATTTTCACCACACAGCTTTCGATTTCGACATGTTCTGAAATCATGTTTTACCAGACAGCGGCGACATAACTTTCTCTTCCTAACTTCTTCCCACTTTTCGTTGGCATCGAGATTGTGAAAGCGTATACATTTGGAAATGTAATGATCTTCACCACAGAAATAGCATCCTTCGCTAGGCTTACGCGTTGTTATTTCGTTATGTACACTAACGCGTTGTGTTTTACGATGCTCCATGTCAGAGCTTGCTGTTGGCAGCGAAGTTACATTGCTGGCTGCCTCGGCGATGTCAAATAACCAGTCACTTAAATGTTTCAGCGTACGGAGGGGTTCGTTTCGGGCAAACATTGCCCACTGTAGCCGAATTTGTGTCGGCAGTTTCTTTATCAACTCCTGTATTAACAAAGGATTGTTCAAGTGTGCTGTTGTTGTTGTTGTTGTTGTTAACAGTGCTTCGCCCTGCCCCAGATTGGGCAGGGTTACACTGAAATAACAGCCCTTGGCCGGGTGAAAAAACCCGGGTCATTCCGGTGCGATAGAACCGGTGTGCTGTCAAACCTGATGCCTCAATGGTCGCTACCAAATTTTTTACTTCCAAAGCCAAATTTATTAAAGAATCAAGTCTATTTACATTCACTGCCGGTGATGCGCGCATCTTTGTCATGAGGTTATTGAAAATTAGTTCTGGCCTACCAAAAACCATCTTGAGCGTTGACATTATTTCAGGGACCAGACTGGGAATCATTAATTTGCTACTTACGTACTCATAAGCTTTACCTTTTAAAGCACGCTGAAGACGTAGTAAATTTTCATCGTTACTAAATTTGCATATACGTGTAGAGTTCTCAAAGCTGCTTACGAATAATGGCCATTCATCTGGCCTGCCACTAAAAGTTGGGAGATCACGCCCAACAACCTGTCGCGAACTTATTTGTAAAGCCGTTAATGTATGCCCTACAGATTCAGTCGGTTGGGACACGAAAGTACCACGTTCGTCATGCCTACGCTTCTGTTTGTCAGCATCAACATTTGCCAAGTCAGTTCCCTTAAGATGTTGACTATTTGCCCATTGAATAGTCCGCTGCTGCTGTACTGAGCGAAACTCCTCTTCCTCAGAATCGCTCTTCTATTCTTTCATTATTGCGTATTTTTGTTCTACGTATGCCATTTCTGCTTTTTTCTTTTCTTCCAAACGCATCAACTCTAATCGTAAATTGCGTTTCGATTTTGTCGACCCATATTTGCTTTGTGTTTCTTCGCCCACGTGTTTATTCGTACCAAGAATGTGTATATTCTCGCTAGTTATTTGTTGTTCCCTATTCTGCGAATTACTATTCATACCTTGCTTTTCACTCGTCAGAAGCTTTCCCGCCATAACTTGATCGTCTGAAGACCTTTTCGCTGCTGCCAATGAAATCACTTACTGCGCAGCTGCCGTTGCTGCCGACGCCGGTTGAGTCGCTGCTTTTGGCACCGCTGCCGCTGTTGATTGGAGCTTGCTAGCACACGCTTCACAACTCCAGGCACGGTTCTCTACTTCATCGGTCACGCCCGCACAATCGTAATGTGTCCACCTGTCACATTCATCGCATTGTACCATTTCGTCATTTTCTGGGCCCCCGCATGAGGCACATTTCTCCAGCTCTGGACTTCGGCGCTGTTGTCTTCGACCTTTAGTTGACATTATAACAAGCTCACTCCCAAGTACAAAGTAGTGTAAAACCGGTATGTAGCAATAAAGCGCCAGGATGTTTTAAAAGAATGTAACTTTGGCTCTTGCTTAGGAGAATTCCGCTTTTATAGCGTGTTAAATTAAACTCAGGCGTTCGATGAAACTCGCTTTTAAACTTTATTTCAACACATGGAAAGATAATGATAATTCAAAATTAGTACATGGAATGATTAAATTAATAAGTATTTTATTCTTACACATCGGTTTTCTCCTGCTAACCAAATTACGAAATAATACGATTTGTATGAATGGCGAATTAAGACAGGAGAAAATGATCGATATACGATACGTTTTAGCATTAGGGTGGCAGGGTTGCCAACAGATTCTAAACAAAAGCCAAAGCTATTAATTATTTTTCAGATCAAATTGAAGAAGAGATACATACAGAACAAACCGTAAGAGCTTTATAAATTGTATTATTATATAAACACTCATAAAAGTTTAATTTTTACGAAACAGCGAAGCAACCAAAATATGAAGAATTGCTAAACTTACTAAGAGGATATTTTCCGCAGAAACGATATCAATATTTTTAAAACGCACAACTATTTTGCTCAAACGTTACAAAAAATTCATTCAAAATATTTGATTTTATGATTGACAGGTGACGATTTACTCATTTTTATTAACGACGACAATAGCCCGGCCGACATTCAAAACGACGACTGCGAACGACATGATAATAATGAAAGCGGCAACGACAGTTGTGCAACAGCAAAAAAATTTTGAAAAAAGTATTGCATGTGTAAAAAAAAACATAAAACTAATCAATTTCAACACATATTTAAAGCAATTTGCATATATTTTCGATTTAATTCACAAAAAGAAAAAAGGACGCCACGACCGTCGCTGTCAAATTAGAAATAGATCTAATCTGGCGACAGCGGCATTGATGAAAAATTCCTGTACATAAGAACATGTGTAAAAATAATTTAACAGATGCCGCACCGTCGTTGTCGTCTTGAATCTGTTTTCCCTAAGTGACAGAAAAAGTACCGAAAACGCAAAATAAAATTGGTATTGTATGTATAGCAAGGCGAATTCATTACATGAACGTTATTTTCTTTTGATCTGACATTTCTGAACATGCTAAATTCGCCTTGCTCTCACCTTATATGAATTCGCCTTATTAAAATCATAGCAATTAGTTTTTAAAAGTATTTTTGTAGATATGGCGATGAATTTTTTAGTCACGTTTTGACCGATAACTCAGTTATCGATTAACTTATGTAACGAAACATAGCAGTATCGGTTAGTTTATTGAAATATCGAGAAGTCCATATGAATCTTTGGCCTTTCCGTTTCGTTTCATATCCATATTTAATGCAAATTTAGAGGTTTCAGGGCTTTTACATTTCGACCGATAGCTCAGTTATCGATTAATTTATCGAAATATTACAGCGTCCAAACGAAATCTGTGGCCTTCCCCTTTCGTTGATACCCATATTGTATGCAAATTTAGGCGTTTTGGAGCAACCACATTCTAACCGATAACTCAGTTATCGATGAATTGATCAAAATATTGCAGAGTTCAAAAGAATCCTGTGACCTTCCCCTTTCGTTTGATACCCATATTGTATGCAAATTCATGGGTTTTACGGCAACCACATTCTGATCGATAACTCAGTTATCGATTAATTTATCGAAATATTGCAAAGTCCAAAAGAATACTGTGGCCTTCCCCTTTCGTTTGATACCCATATTGTATGCAAGTTCAGGGGTTTTGGAGCAACCATATTCTGCCCGATAACTCAGTTATCGATAAAGTTATCGAAATATTGCAGGGTACAAAGGAATACTGTGGCCTTATCCATTCGTTTGATACCAATATTGTATGCAAATTCATGGTTTTTTGGGCAACCACATTCTGATCACTCAGTTATCGATGAATTGTTCGAAATATTGCAAAGTCCAAAAGAATACTGTGGCCTTCCCCTTTCGTTTGATATCCATATTGTATGCAAATTCAGGGGTTTTTGGGCTATCCCATTCTGACCGATTACTCAGTTATCGATAGAGCTATCGAAATATTGCAGGGTCCAAAAGAATACTGTGGCCTGAATAGTCGCGAGAGATAAGGGAGTAGAGTTTTAGCTCAGCAATTTCAGACCGCGAAAATTTATGTATTATTTCGATCTGTCATTTTCTTACTACCAGGGGGGGATCTATCTATCGAAGTGCCTTAAAAACTCCATATTGATGTGTCTGCCATCGAATTTGTCAGATCACATATCACACTTGTTCTGAAACCAACGATCTCCACTGCCAATGTAAAATTACTAAATATATGATTTCAATAAACTTTTTTTTAGTTTCGAAAAGTTGTTAGCAATAGAAAAAATAAACATTTTTTAAATTAGATATTGAAAAAGTTTTAAGATTTTCGAAATGAAATAACAAGAAATAAAAATAGTAAAATAATAAATAAAATAGTAAAACTGATTCCAGACGGTAACCGCGGGTAAGTTGAGAATAGATGTTGGGCTTATAAGAACATTCTTTGCTACTATTTCGAATTTTTCGCTAATGGCAAGTTCCCCTAGGCGAAAAAATGGATTAAAACGAAGATAATCTTTTACTGTAAAGCAAATCGCAAGTTGACGCCTCCTCGAGCTTTAGGCAGACATGACCATAAAGCCAAGAATTAAAGCCCAAAGGCTCCCCTGGCTTGGTCATGTTTTTTAATAATAATAATAATTCCCAAACGGATAACGTGTGGATTGTTCATTCGTGGCGAGTCGTAGGAAGGCTTTGGTTTGTTAATCGCCGAGATCTAAAACTGCTCAGCTACAGAAAAAACCTCATCAGCTAAGTAAAGTAGATATAAGATAGATTATACATTAATAAAGAGTTAGTTAACAGAAGATACATAGTTTAAACTGTACTAACAAAAGAAAATTATTGTTAAAAATAATATAAATATTAAAGAATATGAAACCAATTAGTTGCTATGTATTTAAGATAGAAAGAATTGATTGATATTAAATGTACCAGATGAGAGTTTTAATCTAGACACAAAGATCGAAAAGGCTCATTTAATTTAAAACTAGTTCGGCACTGTTTCAAGAAAAGTGGGTTAAAATGCCTTGATGGCCGAGAGGGTACAATAAAGTTCACTTCGTTCAGAAGAAACGGGCCTGAGAGTGAACCATTTAGTAATTTAATCATAAAAACTATTCCAAGCATTTCCCTTCGGCTAGAAGTGTGTGAAGATTAATGAGTTTTAAACGACTCGTGTAGAGCGGCAGATTATATAAGGATTATCCCAATGAAAATCTCTTAAGGCAAATAGTAAAAATTGTTATTGAACTGATTCGGCGATCTACATGGACCTGGTAACGGGTTCCAAATTATAGAATAATGCAGTAAAAAGAGCTTTAGTTACATAAGGGTCGCTAAATTCTTTAGACCATCGTTTAATGAATGCTAAAATACCTCTAAACTTATTGAGTGTTACGTTAATATGGCGGTTGAAACCGAGCTTGTAATCCATAGTAACCCCCAGGTAAATAAAGTCATACACTTGCGCAAGACTATAATTGTAAATTGTATAGGAAGTCGGCTGAAAAGTTACACGCGAAAAGGAACGTGTTTACATTTTTTAAGATTAAGTGGCATATAATTAAAATCGCACCAAGTAACTAGTGTATCTAAATCTGATTGGAGCATATTTCTATCTTCAAATGAAGCGAATGACATGAAAATCATATTTTAACACATGGCTACCTTGAGGAACTAAATGATACCGGATACAATTTTATGCAAATTTTTTCTAAATCCTTTTGAGACATGCCTTGTGAACTTAAGGAAATTCGTCACTGTGAACTTTGCCTTACAGAACCCATGTTGGCAGTCAGTGTAGAGTTTGGATCCGTAAGTTTTTTGGTAACAATAGCTTGACACAATTTTGGGATGGCAGAAAGCTTTGCAATGCCAAGATAGTTCTCTGTATGAAGTGGTAGAAGAAAAAATTCTTAGTGAAATATTGAATAAGTTGGTAAGGGGCTGGTAAATATGGTTCGCACACTTTTTCAGGAAACTTGTGGGAATCTTATCAGGGCCGTTTTTAAAAGATAGTTTTAAGATTTTTAGATAAAGTAGAACATCTTTGGTGCATATAGTTGGAGAATTAATTAAAGTTTTCCTCGTGTAGTTGATAATGATAATTGTAAGAGTGTAAATTGGTGACGGTAGAAAAGTTAGAAGTGAAAAATTGCACAAAGAAATTTTGCGATATCTTGATTAGCGCTAGATGTACAGCCCGATTCTAAACGAAAAATCCGCACTTTTTTTTCCGCTACTCCCTATTCCCTTATTTTGAACACAAAATCCGCAAGTATTTGTTCGCCTCTCGCTCTTCGCCTATTCTAAACGATGTTCGAAACAGCAAAAAGTGGTTTGGCGAGTAAAGTAGGTATCACAAATGAAAAGAAAAGGGAGAATACACACCAGTTTTTGCGAGTTTATTTCGCCAGGCAATTTGGAGTGAGCGCTAAACAAAATTAAAGCAAATTTAACTTTTAATAATAAAAAATCACTTTTATACATTAATATCGTATTGCTTTTGTGTTGTTAGGACGAAAAGTATAAATAAGCTGCAAATAAAAACTTTAGTAAGCCTTATGCAAGGGCAGCCAGAAATTCCCCCGCCTTCTACAAAGGAAGAAAGGAAGTGGTGAATAGATTTTAGCAAAATGTGGATGGCTTGAATTCGGCAGGACCACCAGCAAAAATTGTGGAATGGAAAAAGGCACCCTCTTATTTATAACACAAATTTTATCAATAGGAGCTTAATCAGCGAAACTGCAACTACTTTTTGGCCTGTTGTGTGTGCGTTGGTAAAATGTCCAACAAATATTTATATGCGGGCTTATTTATCCTATAGTTTCAATTAATCTGCAAAAAAATTTAATCAATAAAATGCACTAAAAATGAAATTGTTTTCGCTTACAATGATTCCGGCATCTCAAGTGCGTTCTTATAGATCTCTGTTGAGGTTCCTGTGCTACCGAATCTTCGGTTTCTTCTTCTGCTACCATTCCAAAGGCAATACTATGCATTTTTATTATTAATTTATTTAATTTAACAACTTTTTATCAAAAACTATTATTTTTCATGCACTGATTACAAAAAGTAGTGCCGAAACAAGACACAAAATATCAATACAGCTGAATTCGAAAATTCGAATTCCCTCTTCGCCAATTTTTCTGTTCACTAGCGAAAGAGAATTGGCGGAAATTTTACTGGCGAACAAAAATTTCCGCAAGGAAAGAAATCTGAGCGGATATTTAGAATCGGGCTGATAATGTCTTGATATTTCATAGCTCGGGGAAATCCCACTACTTTAGGTTTAGAATTTACGAAACCGTTAAATTACTTTGAATTGAGAATAATGTCTTTTTTGTTTTAAAGATATACGCTTTATATCACTTTTTATTTAAATCGATGTACTTCTGACGCAGAATGGAATACAGATAATAATGTTTGTTTAATCCCGATTTTATATATAATTTAAAAGATCGCGTTTTTCTATTTTTCAGAGTCCTAGGCCCGGTTTCACCAACTCGACTTAACTTAGTTAAGTCGCGATTTTCACTTTTTCAGTTTCACCACCTAACTTAGCTAAGTCACAACTTAGTCAACTTACCAGCTGGCTTATTCTCCACTAAGCAGTGTTGCTGTGGTTCGAAACCTGAATGTCAGTAATCCTGCTAATTTGTTTTGTGCAACGTCCCAGTCGGAAACTTGATCATGCTTGACTTTAACGGGGTAAGCGTAGATGCATGTAAACGCTTGTTTTCAAGCATGCAACCATTACGAAACTATCTTTTTCAATTAAGCGCTTATTTTAGTACCTTCCAACTAAAGAGAAATGGGTGTACGATCAATACATTCGTTCGTGTATAGTCATACATGCCCATTTCGCACTGGGATATTGGGATGCGCAGAGTTGTCTGGTATGAAAAAATACTACTATGCATAAAACAGCTGATCGGGTTGTTGTGCTCAAAATTATTTAAGTCGCTCAGTGGGTGAAACCCAAAATCAAGTTAGTCTCGAATCTGTGCTAACTTAAGTCACGACTAAGTTTTAGTCTTAGTCACGTTGGTGAAAGCGGCCCTTTAAACTTTAAACTTTATCATATGATAACCTAATCATGGGTTCACTCAGAATGACAATTTCGTTACAAGGGTCTGATTAAGTTGGTCATTGTGAACGTTGTTGGGAAAAAATTCACAAAAGTTGCATTGTGAGCTCATAAAAAGTGACAGATGCTTTTGTTTACAATTTTAAGCGAACTATTTTGGTATACAAATTTCCATTATGATATTTCTTTATGTGGATACTAGCATTTACCCGCGGCTCCGCTCGCAGCAAAGAAATAGGCAAAATAACTAAGCTTCTTTCGAAAACATTTTTATTTATCAAACAGATAAGTTTTAAAGTTCACATGTTCCTTAAAATAATGATATACAAAAAACCTTAAATAATCAGGTTACACACCAAATATTTAAAATTTCTTAGCAGCACTTGTAAACGATTAAATTCACACAGAGCACCAGCTTCTAATACAGGATTCTAAACAAAAGCCAAAGCTATTAATTATTTTTCAGATCAAATTGAAGAAGAGATACATACAGAACAAACCGTAAGAGCTTTATAAATTGTATTATTATATAAACACTCATAAAAGTTTAAGTTTTACGAAACAGCGAAGCAACCAAAATATGAAGAATTGCTAAACTTACTAGAAGGATATTTTCCGCAGAAACGATATCAATATTTTTAAAATGCACAACTATTTTGCTCAAACGCTACAAAAAATTCATTCAAAATATTTGATTTTATGTTTGACAGGTGACGATTTACTCATATTTATTAACGACGACAATAGCCCGGCCGACATTCAAAACGACGACTGCGAACGACATGATAATAATGAAAGCGGCAACGACAGTTCTGCAACAGCAAAAAAATTTTAAAAAAAGTATTGCATGTGTAAAAAAAAACATAAAACTAATCAATTTCAACACATATTTAAAGCAATTTGCATATATTTTCGATTTAATTCACAAAAAGAAAAAAGGACGCCACGACCGTCGCTGTCAAATTAGAAATAGATCTAATCTGGCGACAGCGGCATTCATGAAAAATTCCTCTACATAAGAACATGTGTAAAAATAATTTAACAGATGCCGCACCGTCGTTGTCGTCTTGAATCTGTTTTCCCTAAGTGACAGAAAAAGTACCGAAAACGCAAAATAAAATTGGTATTGTATGTATAGCAAGGCGAATTCATTACATGAACGTTATTTTCTTTTGATCTGACATTTCTGAACATGCTAAATTCGCCTTGCTCTCACCTTATATGAATTCGCCTTGATGTATAGTAACTAAACTTATTAAAATCATAGCAATTAGTTTTTAAAAGTATTTTTGTAGATATGGCGATGCATTTTTAGTCACGTTTTGACCGATAACTCAGTTATCGATTAACTTATGTAACGAAACATAGCAGTATCGGTTAGTTTATTGAAATATCGAGAAGTCCATATGAATCTTTGGCCTTTCCGTTTCGTTTCATATCCATATTTAATGCAAATTTAGAGGTTTCAGGGCTTTTACATTTTGACCGATAGCTCAGTTATCGATAAAGTTATCGAAATATTGCAGGGAACAAAGAAATACTGTGGCCTTCCCCATTCGTTTGATACCAATATTGTATGCAAATTCATGGTTTTTTGGGCAACCACATTCTGATCACTCAGTTATCGATTAATTTATCGAAATACTGCAAAGTCCAAAATAATACTGTGGCCTTCCTCTTTCGTTTGATATCCATATTGTACGCAAATTCAGGGGTTTTTGGGCTACCCCATTCTGACCGATTACTCAGTTATCGATAAAGCTATCGAAATATTGCAGGGTCCAAAAGAATACTGTGGCCCTCCCATTTCGTTTGATACCCATATTGTATGCAAATTCAGGGGTTTTGGAGCAATCACATTCTGCCCGATAACTCAGTTATCGATAAAGTTATCGAAATATTGCAGGGAACAAAGAAATACTGTGGCCTTCCCCATTCGTTTGATACCAATATTGTATGCAAATTCATGGTTTTTTGGGCAACCACATTCTGATCACTCAGTTATCGATTAATTTATCGAAATACTGCAAAGTCCAAAATAATACTGTGGACTTCCCCTTTCGTTCAATACCCATATTGTGTGCACATTTTAAGGTTTTAGGGCACCAAATTGCATTAATTCATTGGATGAAATAAATTTTTGGGTTAGTTGGGTCACATTAGTGCCCCTAACTCCATAGCCATGTGAGGTATTGAGATTTCATGAAACTTGTTACCTATCCGAGACATCGGGAAATAAGTGTGCAAAATTTCGTACAGATCGGTGCTGTAGTTTGGGCGTGAAAACGGTTCAAACACACTCTCTCACTCACAAACTTACGCATTTATAATATAAGTAAGATTATTACATTTTTAAACTTAATTACTAGCAGCATTTGTTAGCAGAACAATTCATCAGAAAATCAGATTTTTACTTTCAACTGTCACTTTTTGTTTTGATAAGCACATAATCAGCGGTCCACCCTTCCATAACTTTTATCAGAAGATAATCAGCGAATCGTCGATAATCAGACATTGTGTAAATGGTTTTTTGGCCAACCTCTGATAGAGTCTTTTAAACGGTTAATCAGACATTGAGCAAACTGCCCTTAATCTTTTTAGTAAATCAAGCTTGCATTGGCTGATCACCACTAAATTCAGGGCAAGTTAATTTAGATAGTTCTTTGTTTAATTTCTTTTGGTTGGCTTTGGAAAAGTTAAAGTCAAAGCAATCGTTATGCACATCCATACATACATGTATATGGGCCATTTTTTACAAGCCGTACGGATAAATAAATTATTACACTCAACCAAATTTTTTGGAAAATATCAGTACCTAAAGTTTTGACTTTTTACTTGTACAAGGTGGCGCAAAAGTAATCCTCCTATCAGAAAATGCTATAAATTTTGCGATTGGCCCCTAAAGTCAGTTCTGTTTTGACATTTGTGTAGTAAACACATGCGAAATACACGTTAATAAACAATGTTACGCTACACTGCTCCAGAACGCGGAATATTGCTGACTATTTATTTGACCAATAATCGGTCGGTGAAAAACGGTTACTGCGCAAAAGTAATCCTCCCATCAGAAAATGCTATAAATTTTGCGATTGGCCCCTAAAGTCAGTTCTGTTTTGACATTTGTGTAGTAAACACATGCGAAATACACGTTAATAAACAATGTTACGCTACACTGCTCCAGAACGCGGAATATTGCTGACTATTTATTTGACCAATAATCGGTCGGGGCCAAACGGTTACTGTGAATGGTGAGCGCTACAGAGCAATGATCAACGAGTTCTTTTTGCCGCAACTTGATGAATTGGGATTGGAAAACATGTGGTTCCAACAAGACGGTGCAACAGCACACACTGCACGTGCCACAACCGATATGCTGAACATCGGAAGCTTACTTTTGCGCCACCTTGTATTTATACTTGAAAATGTACAGGCCGTAAAATTAACAAAAATTGTTGGTAAAAAAACCAATTAAATATTTATATTTTATTTGGAAGCAGGGCTTCGAAATCCCGTAGGTTTTTATAATTTTTTGTATGTGGGAGTTTTTTATACGGTCCCTCTCGTTCGCATAAAAGAAATGTTTCTTAAAAATTTTGCGAAACATAACCGTTTGTACCTTTTTTTGAAGTTTTTGTAAAAACTATTTTTGCGAGATTTCTTTTGTATGGTCCCTATCTACCGCATAAAAAGAGGTTTGACTGTACTCATAATCATTAGCCCTGGGGTGCGTTTGCATTATACCTGACTGTTAGCGCTAACCAAACTTTTCATTATGAATAATGAAAGTAAAGGGTGCAGATATATATTTCATAACATGTGATTTTACATTAGCTAGAAAGGGATACCGTGTGAACGCGGACAGCAAACACATGGTTAGATTTGGCACACTGCTCTTCAGAAGCTAATTGAGAAAAACAGGCAAAACTAAATCAAACGCAAGTCAGTCCGAGAGGTTATATGACTTACCATTTCACTGGTACCTGTCTAGTAGTATAACATTGTCATCAATATCTTTTCAGCAACCTAGCGGCTTCAATAGGGTTGGACTAGAGTAAAATTGGTGTTTATTAATTTATTTATTGAATAGTCTACAAATTTAATAATTCATACAGACTAAATTTGAAAGTGTACATAAAGACAGCATGGGGGTACTGTACAGAAGAATATAAAGTAAAGTACTCGTATGTGTCTGAAGTTTACAATCGATTAGTTACAGCTTATAAATTAAAATGAAAAAATTAATATTACAGATATTGTAAACGTAGCCTAAGGTTAGTCTGTAAATGTAAACGTAGCCTAAGGTTATTTTGTATAAAATAGTTTAAGTCAAACATATGGCAACTCTGTAAATATAAACAATTTATGTAAATCATGGCAACACTAGACTAGAGAAAAATAAAGATGGGAGGACTTTATTAAAATCAACCGAGTTGCGACACTTTCGTCCAAATAAATTAACAATATTCCATTTTTACAATATACATATAAAGTAAAAAGCATACAAACTTAACTTTTCTTAACATAGTAGTTTACAAACAGGTATTGGTGTACAATGCGTGTTACGTTTATTATATGTAAGCTCAGTAAGGAGCTGATGGGTAATGCCCAGAAAGGGGCGCATCAGCCAGGCAAGACTCATTAGAATTCTGCGAAAAAAGGTTAAGACCAACAGTTTGAATCTCATTACATGTTTATATAAATATAGAGGTTGTGTTATTGACGTTGTCGGAATGGACGCGATTCCAAACATTTATTTTTATTTATTACATTGTTTCCAATCCTTCTTTAATCGCTAAAATTTCTCAAGTTCTAATTTAAGTTAATAAGCATACATTTTTTTACTAAGAAAAGTAAGTCTGAGGTATCAAAGTTATTGTAATGTTTATTAAAATCCAGACACAAGCAACGAAAAGCTTCAAACATTACGAAATTTTACCTACCTGCATGTGCTCAAGAAAAGCGCGGAAAAATGCCTTGATGGCCTCATAGGCACGTTAAACCATATCTCTCCTAGTAAAAATGAGCTATTCACCATGCCTCTTATTACCAACACACCAAGAATTTCCTTGCAACACACCAAGCATTTGCCTACGGCTCTCAAGAGAGGGTAGATTTACCAAGGTCTATATGAGCGATTTTGTAATGTAAGGAGCGTTAAATTTCAAGGCCAGAACTCCCTTTAATCGATTCACGCAAGTTTCAATGTGCAATTTAAAGTCAAGTTTAGGGTCCATTGTACCGCCGAGGTCAATGAAGGCAGTGACTTGCTGAAGCTGATGGACATCAATCATAAAATTATGCACCTGAAGTGATTTTCTGGTAGAACTTAAGAATTAGCATTTTTTCAGGTTGAGGCTCTTAGCATTGACATTGCACCATTACACTAAGCTATCTAAGTAATATACAAGAAATAATCTGTCTTTTAAAGTTAGAATGGAATTAAAAAGCTTTACATCATCAGCGTACATTAGAACCTTTGATTGAATCAATACACTTGGCAGATCGTTGATAAACAATCAAAATAGTATAGGGCCCAGGTGGCTTCCTTGCGGCACTCCAAATGTAACATTGATGAATTGAGATGAGCTTTGTTTAAAGATCACCATTTGTTTCCTTCCTTTTAAGAAAGAGGAAATCCAACTCAGGACGAGCGCTGGACACACCATACAATCTAGTTTATCAATTAGGATAGAGTGGGAAACGTTATCAAAGGCTTTGCTAAAATCTGTGTAGATGACATCTTTTTGAAGATTATTTCTGAAGTTTCGAAACACTTAAGTAGTGAACTCCAGCAAGTTTGACTCCGTGGATTTACCTTTACAAAACCCATACTGACTCTGGCTAATGCTGTGAGATACAGAATAATCTAATTTTTGTGACAATATACTCGAAAAGCTTCGGTATATCACTGAGTTTTGCAATTCTTTCATAGTTTATGAAATGGATTTATTACTACTTTTATGAAGTGGTATAATAAAAAACTCTTTTCATAGACTAGGAAACATTCCTTGCCTTAGAGAAGCATTAAAGATATTTGTTAAGGGCTGATAGAGAAATTCTGCACATGCCTTGAGTACAACTTATGCCCCTTATCTCCACTGATTCCTTCCCCGAGTCAGGTAATTGGCGGTTCAATGATTCAGCAATGGGGGAAGGGGTGAATCCTCCCTGGTGGAATTCAGATTTTCCAGACTCAGAAAAGAGTCACGGAGATTCTTCAACCTGAGCTGAGAGGCGGTCATAACAACTAAAACGATAGAATGAGCAATCAATAGTTTTTCACCCTATAAATTCGCGGGGCCGAATGGAATCTTACCAGCCATGCTACATGCTCAAATATCTTTGAAGATTTTTTAACATTTATGCATAATTTAATACAGTCCACTAAAATTGAAAAAAAAGATTGTATACAAAAAAATATTTCTCTTAAGCAGTATGTTCAAATATTTATATATGTATTCGAACATGCTTACATATACGAGGTGTGTTCAAAAAGTATCGCGAATTTTGAATTTTCGCTGGTTACGTATATTCGAATTTCGAATTTTTTGTGGCGTTATGTTGGTACTCATGTCTCTCACTTATGCCGACAAGCTCGGTCATTTTGAATGTTCAGTTAATTGTTGACAGCTGCTTTGCTTGCACGTGTTTTGGATCGTCTTCGATTTTTACGCGAAATTCGTACCAAAATTGCTCAATTGTGACCAAAAACAGCATCGCATGAACATTGCTAATGAGATGTTAAACTCTGTCCGCGACGACCCAAATTTGCTCCAGAGGGTCATAACTGGTGACGACTCGTGGGTTTATGGTTATGACGTGGAAACCAAAGCTCAATCATCTCAATGGAAGCTGCCGCACGAACCAAGACCGAAAAAAGCGCGCCAAGTTCGGTCGAATGTGAAAGTTTTGCTGACAGTTTTCTTCGATTGCAGGGGCGTGGTGCATCATGAGTTCTTGCCACAGGGAAGAACGGTCAATAAGGAATATTACCTGCAAGTTATGCGCAATTTGCGCGAAGCAATCCGCCAGGAACGCCCGGATTTGTGGAAGAACAAAAATTGGCTTTTGCACCACGATAACGCCCCTGCTCACGCATCTTTGCTTGTGCGCGACTTTTTGACCAAAAACAACACACTAATGATGCCGCAGCCACCGTATTCCCCAGATCTGGCCCCCTGTGACTTTTTCTTGTTCCCTAAACTGAAGAGGCCCATGAAAGGACGACGTTACGCTTCTCTTGACGAGATAAAGACGGCATCGAATGAGGAGCTGAACAAGATACAAAAAAATGATTTTTTGAAGTGCTGCGAAGATTGGAAAAACCGTTGGCACAAGTGTATAATATCTCATGGGGATTACTTTGAAGGGGACAAAATAGATATTCATGAATAAATAAATAATTTTTGAAAAAACACAAAATTCGCGATACTTTTTGAACACACCTCGTATATGTATAAACATACAAACAGGATAGGTTGCATAAACATATCCTTGCACACACACACACTTTCTAATATGCAAACATACAAAGGCGTAAATCAATAACATGCTGGACATAATTTGCCACAGCTAGCATTCAAACCCAAAACGAAAATTTTTTACCATAATATAAATCCACATTTACGAGTATGCACTTAAGAAAATCCATGAAATACTGAAAAGTAATAAAAATGCAATAAAATAACAGGGACAAACTGATCGCCTAAAAGAGATTAGAATCAGTCCCTTCATACCAATATTCACACAAACATACACAATTAACATAGGAACATAGTTTTAATAATTTGTATATAAACCTTTGTAAAATATTAAATAAATCAGTTCCAAATAAGAACTCACACAAATTGTTTTATTTTCTTCCCACCAGTGGTAAGGAAAGGAGTTAAAGTGTTTGCCTACGACGTAGTATAGGGTCTGTGCCCTGACGTGATCAGTGGAATCATGCAGTTAAAAGTTTCAACCTACCTTCTCTTAATGGTCAAGAGTTGCATCTTTTTAATAGCGCTTACGAATGTTAGGTAGACAGCGGGGTCTTAGCCTACGGGGTAATAGTATGGTGGAAGGCAGCCGACGTAAGCTACGTGAGAAAAATTGCTAAGCAAAGTTCAGCGAGCTGCCTGCAGGATCCAAAGGTGCACTTAGGTTTCGGGAGTTGGGACTATGGAAAGATCTGTTGAATTTCAACAACATCTATATCACAACTAAGACGGACAACACCTGTGCCAAGACAGTCTTTGATACAAACTTCAGGGTTCTACTCCTTACGAGGAAGGACTGGAGAGAAAAGGAATTCCATGAAAAACTTGACATTTCTGTGTTCACGAACGGATCCAGGATGGCCTGTTGAGTGGGAGCGGTCAATTTTGCAGCACTCTCATCGACTTTGCTATCCATGCGTCTCCCAGACACAGCGAGCGTATCCCAATCCGACATCTACGTTATTCAGGAGGCATGTAGGACAATACTAATTGCGGAAATGACCGGTAATAAGATAGCAACTTTCTCTGACAGCAATGATTTCATGGAGCCTGGTTGGTCAGTGCAGGGAGTGGGCCACGAACCTGGCAAGTCGACATATTGTGTCTCTGATATGGGTGCCGTGGCATCGTAATATACATGGAAGGCGAAGGAGGTCCTTGTATCCCTGAGACTTATCAGAGGCGGTGCTCATTGGACATGGGACTATTGGAGTCCACTCGGCACGGATAGGGCCGACACATAATGCCTGAGTTGCAATCTTCCGGGGACGGAAGAGACAGTGGAGCACCCGCTGTGTGATTATTCAGCAGAATGAAATTTCTAGGGAAACCAGTTTCGAGAGTCTGTCTGAGCTTAGCGCCATTAAGCCCGGGGAGCTTTTAAAGTTGGTGAACCTATTGTCATGTATATAATAGGGACGGGTGTCTCACATCCTGTCAATTATATATATAGTTTTCATTGGTTAATTCACGAGATGTGGTATCAAAACGGCGCAATAGCGCTGATTGTAGTCGCAAGAGACTCAACCAACCAACCAACCAGGTATGGTTTTCAGAAGTGACAAAGTCGGCGGGATGATCGGTTGAGATGATGATAGGTAAATAATCCGATGCAAAAGTTACAATCGGTCGCCAGTCAATGCAGTTAATGAGACCTGCGCTGACGGTGGTAAGCCTGGCGAAATGTTACAGTTCACCGCCACTCTTGTGGGGGCGTCTCCGCTCACCGTGCAGGACGTCTAGTCGTCTATTTGCTCGGCCAACTCCTGTCCCTAATTTCTTGAACAACAGGTATATAAACATTAATAATCTTGAGATCGACATTGCCTGAACGAACTACGGTACCTTGACGTTCTAGGATGTTGACGATATTACCCGGACTGATGGGTAATGAACGCAAATCTATCCCCGTAATTCTAGTACCTGCGCACAATCACGGCAATGGATATTGAGCCTTTACAGGTCGGAAGATTTGATCCTTACCGGTAAGGCAGTTGCAGTGCATGAAGTGTAGGGGACCAGGAGCAAGAGGCTTTGGCCTATACTCGCTCGGCATAGCCCACATCCAGGAAGGATTTGCTAAGCAAATATTAGCTGCCGTGTGAGTTTGTGGCGCCAATGGGCGTGAGTGACCGCGGTAGTTGCACACTGCTTGCTGGGCATTATTAGTACTGCCATCCGTGGAAACTGCATCGGCAATGTGATGGTGCATCGGCAAAACCACGAACGCATAATGGCCATCAAACATTCAAAAAGGTCTAAGTTGTACTCCAATCAGGTGCAGTGAAATAACGCCGAGAGTTTCGAGAGTAAATGCAGCCAAGGGCGTTATGAAAAGGAAGTAACGCCCACACCCATTATTTTCCTTTGAAAAGGAAACTACGCCAGTCGGGAAAGAGAAATAAAGCCCACGCGTTTAATTTCTCTTCTGAAAAGGAAATAACGCCAGCGGGCTTTATAAAAAAAAAAAAAAAATTAAGATGTTCATGTTGTAAATTATAACTTTGTTTAGAGATTTCCAAGCATATATTGCTTTAAACAGCATGATGGGGACTCTGTGCAGAAAAATTGTGGATCGTGAAGCCGGTATTGGATCTGCTAAGGGTAATGTTTTATAAGCCAGTGGTCGCCCAAGCAGAAATACTATGGATTGCTTAGCCAGCGTTGGATCGGCCCAAGTCACATATATCCATATTTGTGTGTGTTTGAATCTCTCAGCATTTTTATTTGTCGATATAAAATAAAATAAGACAAAATAGAATCAGGCCGGCCTAATTTCCTTTTCAAAAGGAAAAACCGCAGTTGGGAAAAGAAGTAATACCAGCGGGCGTTATTTCCTAAAAAAAAATAAGGCCCGCGGACGTTATTTCACTGCAACCTTTAATCAGTCAAAGCATAATTTTTGTCGCAGGAAATCCAAAAGCTAATTCAAACTTTCTCCTTCAATTGAGAATGTATTATTCTCAGTAACTCTTGAAGGTTTGCTTGAAAAGAAGCGGCGCTTTAACCCAATTATACCAATGTTTAAGGTGTTTGAGAAAAATGTTTGACAGACACGAATATTTCTTAATCATTAAATAACACTCTAAAGTATGTATTTTTTGAGTTTGATCTGGGCATAGATATTTCTAGATTTTGCGTTATAGTTTTATCTCTCTGGTCGTTGTTTGCAACGACAAAAACACTCCCCGAAGGTGGTGTTGTCGAATTGACAGTCCTTGACCGGATATGAACCCGGTACGCTCCGGTACTTCCTCGACTGTCGTAGTAGCGATTTCTATGACCAGTGCAATCTTCTAGGTCATGTCACCCCTTCCTCTTTAAAGAAGGAGAAAGTGGGTAATGAGAGGCATCATATCCGTAGATCAACCATCGAGTTGCACGTCACTACCTTTGTGCATTTTAGTCGCCTCCTACGACCGGTATGCCTCGGGAATATTCCAAACCTCTAACCCAAAGGGGTTATTTTATCTCTCTTCATTAGTGATTTTTGTATTTCCTTCATGTCGTATTTGATTTGCACTTACAGCGCTGTTTTATATTTCCGTTTGGTTTCGTGAATTTAAAGGGTTATATTCTTTTGCTTTTCCGTAGTATGGCTTACGGGTCTCTATTAAACTTTTATTTCGGGCCTTGAATCAAGATGGTTACTTAACATTTACTCTCTTATCATTTTTTTTTAGATGTCACAGGCAGATCGAGGTGGAGTTAGCAGCTTTGCACTCTAAGCCGACGATGTGATCTTGCAAATACATGGGTGCACCTATAAAAGATGGACGCGCGACATCGAGGGAAGCATAATAGTGCATTAAAACGCCAGCGGTGAGCGGTATCGGAAAAGTCTACAAAATTCGAACGAAATGATTTCCCCAAAACTCCTGATAAAACCTGTTTTAAAAAACTGCGGTTAAGTGAATTTAACACTTTTTATAGGTTGAAACCACGCCGGAGGGCCAAGGTTCGAGTCTTGGTACAGTTGACATCAAAAGGTGGTTTGAAAAAGTTTGGCTAACTCTCCGAGTGCATATATATCACGAAAGCTTCTAAGCAAAAATCCATCTGTTTTGTCGATGCAGTTCAGAGTCCCCAAAAACTGTAAGTCCCTCAAAATTTGTACGGAAAAATTAAAAGCAACGCACCACGAATTGGTGGAGAAGCTGGGCCTTAATCTCCTCGGAGGTATATCGCGCCAATTTTTTATTTATTTTTTATATATTGAAACCAAAACAAAGTTGTGTTTAATACTGATTTAATAAGCATACGATTAACAAACAACCTATCTCGGATTGAATAATGCCGTTTTTCACAATTTGTTTGAAAACCTATCTCAGCTTAATTTGTATTGTGAATTCATAAAGATATTTTGAGATGGATTTTAAATTTTCATGTTGGGATGGACGGAATTGGAAATACATTTTTAGTCCCGCGCCCATCTCGAGTTTGGGATCTATTCCCCCTTTTGTTGCCTTACGAAGAGGTATAAATATTTCACACATATGTATAATTTGTACTCATCACTGTTAGGAGGCCATCATTATATTTTTTAGAGTCGTGTTCGTTCACACGCCTTTCAGTAGAAAATTTGTTTACAAAACCTTATGAATTGCCTAAGTGTTAATTTAACATATTTTGTTTTGGTAGAAGAGTACTTACATATTTTTTTTGAAAAATTCCCACTAAGAGACGGTGAGGAATCAATTTTATTTGTCCTTGTGCGAATATCTCGAGTTTGGTACTTAATATTTGGAACAGATAGTAATCGTTGATCCCTTTGATTCTCTTTAAATTTTTGCCGAGCCGGTTTACACACATTTTCTGATTGATTGATATTACCAGTCTCATGAAGTGGTAAATCACTGGGTCTTGAACTTTGACCGTCCTCTAGAGCTCCATTTTCGAACTCAACTTTTTTTGCATTTATTAGACAGTCATTTGATATGTCAAAAATATCACCGTCATCCAGTATATCTTCGTTTGTAGCTAAACACGCAGTATTACTTCCCATTGTTTGAAAAGTGCCCGTATGTTTTCCATAAAAATTAACTTGATCAGTATCAACTTCATCACTAAAATTAGAAGTAACATCTTTATTTTCGTTTTCATCTTTTGGGGATATACTTTCACCACCACTTTCTTCGGCCGATAATTCTCTTTGAGTGTAAAAGACTGAATTGTTTTTGATATTATCGATTTCCGTATTGACATTAATTCCAATTTTCATATTGACTTTAGATAATTGACGTTTAAGATTAAAAGTTTTCCATGACATTGATTTTCTTCTATCCTGAAGATCTTTCGGCGGTATTGATGTTTCTTCTCGAATAGGACTTTTTGACATGGTATTCGTTGATAAAAGTTCAATTTCTGGCGATGTTGGGCGGGATGAATTTGACTGATTTTGATAAGATGAGAAAGGCTCATTTGTTTCGGGAATAAATTCAATGGATGGGCTGTCAGGACTAGTGGTGTCGTTCAGCTATATAATTTTCAATAATTTAAGCAAACAAAAAAAGAAGATAATTTTGCAAACCTTGGATTTATCAGCTTACATAATAGAAGTAACTGTAGTGCAGAAAAAATTTAACATATTCCAAAGAAAACTTTTGGGGAGAGGAACGCTAGATATTAGTTGGTACGAGTGTGTTAAGAAAAAACCATACTATACATAATACTATAAAGCCATTGATATCATTATGGTTATTAAGGATATAAAAATGGTTTAATATTATGTATTTATAGGCCTTACGGTTCCGATAAATTCATGCGTCTATTGCTGTTGATTTCTCGATTAACGATCTCAACTGAAAAGCCAAATGGAAATAAAAATTTTATTCAGTTGAAATGTTTGCTTAGTTGAATTTCGGTGGCCATCGAAAACCCAATTTTAATCATACCATCTGTGGAAGTTCGGCAATTGACAACACATTTAAAGTCTATTGATTGCACTCCAAATTTATATTTGCAAATCTTATAAATGGATTAAAAATGCTATGATTAAAATTTCAAAATCAAAACTCACAGACACCATATCTTTGTTTAAGGACAAATTTGCTGCTGCTTATTGACGACATTATTATAAAGGTCGTCTTTAAAATGTTTATGTTATATTTTCATTATTCTTACAGGAATTTGCCCCGGGCTTAAAACCTTACGTCACTAACCGAATTTTTGGATAAAATTTCATCATGCCTGTTGGCCGATAGCTCAACCTCTGCACTTTCTCCTTTCTGCCTCGCTTCCTCTTCTAACTTACTGTTATTAAAATTTTTTAACTTATATTTATTAGTACTGCCTACAAAAAGGCAATTGCAATTGTGATTAGTAATTAAAACACTTAATTAGGTTTCCAGAATTTTTCAAGTATAGGCCGGCGGGAAGTTAGTAAAAATTCGATCAGGAGATTCCCAATTTCAAAAGAATTTTCTGCATAGCCCGATCCGTACAACTAGCGGAATTTTTTCGATGAAATTTTGCATTGTCCAGGTTCTGAAATAAAAATCCCTAGCTCACCGGGAATTTTTAGTTATCCCGATCAGAGCGCCACCAGATGGAATGATATTTTTCTACAAACTGTATTGTCATCGTGCCCCAAACTAGGGCCAAGTTTTAAGGTCCTAGGTTGCGGGAAGTTGCTTAGTAGTAATCTTAACAGAATTCTTATCCGTGCGTCCTCGATCCGTGCGTCACCTACCGGATTGTTTTTTATTAAATATTGTATTGTCACCGGGTTCTGAAACATGCCTAAAGTTTCAACTCTCTAGCTCACCGGGAAGTTACTGAAAAATCGATCGCAAGATTCCCCCGTTTTTCAGGAATTTTCTATTATCTCGATGAGCGTGCAATCTAGCTAAACTTTGTTTTCTACAAATTGTTTTTCATTGTGTCCTGAACTATGTACCAATTTGAAATACCTAGGTCGCCAAGAAGTTAGTTCAATTTAGATGACAAGAATCGTAATTTTTAACGAATTTTCTAAATAGCTCGCTCAGTGATTCTCTTTATTTAAATTGCATCGGGTTTCTAAACTCTGTTCCAAGTATCGAGTGTCCAGTTCAACGGGAAGTTACCTAAAAGACTTTACAAGATTCCAAAATATCGTATGGAAATGAGCGGATGAACAAGAAAGGGTAATAATATAAAGATAGCATTTGGTAAATGATGTCCATATTGTGCTTTTTTCTTTAAATGGTGGCTTCCTTCTGCTTCCATCGGCGGGGGCCAAGGATACCTTCTGGGCCGGATCATCTTCGTTCATTAGCATAACGTGGCCTAGCCAGCGAAGCCGTTGAGTTTTAATTCATTGAACTAAGTCGTAAATTTCATATAGCTTATCATTAAATCTTTTCCCGAAGTAGCATTTGTTTGCAAGAGTAATTCTTGGTTGGATTTCTAGGCTGACATTATTGCTGGTGTTAATGCTGGTTCCCAGGTAAACGAAGTCCTTCACTATTTCGAAATTATGGCTGCAAACGGTGGTGCGGTGTCCAAGACGCCAATGCGCTGACTCTTTGCTTGATGACAACATGTACTTCATTTTGCCCTCGTTCACCACCAAACAAATTTTGTCCGCTTGTTTTTCTATTTTGGAGCAAGCAGAAGTTAGGCGAAAGATATCAATATCGTCAGCATACGCCAATATTTGCACGCTTTTATAAAATGTTGATCCAACGCGCTTAAGTTTTGCAGTTTGTATTCTTTTCTACAGCATAAAATGAAAGAAATCGCATGATAGAGGGTCACCCTGTCTGAAACCTCGTTTAGTTTCGAACGGCTCGGAGAGGCTTTTCTCAATTCCGGCCGACCGGTTGGTGTTGCTAAAAGTCATTTTGCACAGCCGTATAAGTTTTGCGGGAAAACCAAATTCAGAAATAGCGGCACATAGGCAGCTCCTTTTCGTGCTTTCGTTCGGTGATGTGTGTCAATTCTTTTCACATGTGTTTTTTTCGAAGATTTGGTGTATTGCAAAACTCTGGTCGATGGTAGATTAACCAGGTCTGAAGCCACACTGATAAGGTCCAATAAGTCTGTTCACGCCGGGCTTCAGTCTTTTGCAAAATACGCTTGATAGGACCTTATATGCGATATTAAAAAGGCTGCTTCCGCGATAGATGGCACAGATTGCAGGATCCCTTATCAGCTCCTCGCCTTCTCGTTTGAATAGCTCAGCAGGCAAACTATCGGCGACAGCTGCTTTTTGTTTTTCAATCGGGATATTGCTATTCACTGCTCATTATAGTCGTGTTGTAGAACGTCAATTCCATCATCTTCGATTGTGGGTTCGGCATTCTCTGTTAAAAAGGGCTAAAAAGTAATCCCTCCATAATCTCAGTACTTTCTGAATATTGGTCGCCGTTGTCATTTTGACAGGAGTTTGTCCCGGGTTTGAAACCTTTCGTCGTTAGGCGAATTTTTTTATAGAATTTCCGGGCGATATTCCTGTCTGCTAGCACCGCAAGCTCTTTGATTGTAAGCTTTTTTTTCGCCCGGATAAGCCGCAGCGCTTCCCTCTTCAACTCTCGGTAACAACGCTCAACACTGCTCGTTGCATTCGCTGTCAGCGTTACCTTGTAGGCATCGTTGTTTCTTTCATTTGCAGCGCGGAAGTCAATTACTCCTTAGGCTGCGGTACGGAGTTATGCTCCCACTGCTCACCCATTGCATTGTGCTCTCGGAGAGCAGGTGTGAGAGGCGATCCGCGAAATCATTGGCGGTCTGTTGCGATTGCAGCTTTTCGTCGCCCAGCTATTCCTGCGTTTTTGTTGCACCTGTTTTTTCGTGCAGTGGCGGGTACGAATCTACGCTGATACTAGGTAGTGATCAGAGTCGATGTTAGGTCCTTGTATTGTGCAAACATCTAAAACGCTGGAAGCATGCCGTGCGTCTATCACAGCGTGGTCGTACTGGTTGAGTGTAGCTGATTGATCTTCTTGTACATAAACCTGGTGCTGGATGTAACCATGTTTCGGGCAACGAAGAAGTCGATCACCCTGTATCCATTAAGGGAAGTCTGATCGTGGAGACTGAACTCCCCGACAGTGGGCCCAAATACACCTTCTTTACCCACCCTAGCATTAAAGTCGCCAAGCAAGACCCTATGCAATCTTAAATGGAGAACACGAACTAGCAACCAGTGACTGCTATGCAAATATTTTGACCCAAAACACCCCCTTGGACTTGCAAAAGCAAAGCTAGAAACGGTGTGGGGAACCAGGCCACAAACTTAAATGGTGCAAAAAAAACGCAAAGTGCTGCTTGTGCACGGCAAAAGAATATAAAAAAAAAGCTGAGCATACACCGCTGCTGAGCATACACTGGCTGCGGAAAGTCACGATGATTGCACTGCAAGGCAACATGCACAGAAGTCAAAAAGCAGGTACCCTCCCAAAGCAACTGATAACGGAAAGCATAATAAACAATAAGACTACACCGGAGCTGCGTCATCCCGCCTGGTAGCAAAGCCATTACTACAAGAAACGGAATCGGGGTGGGTACGTCTGGGTCCAACTTCAAAACGCCGCATTAATAAGCTGCTGCTGTACACCCAGCGACAGTGTTGGAGAGTTTCAAGACAAGGTGAGTGATGTCGAGGATCCAGAATGAGAAATAGGTGGATCGGGCTGTTGTTACGATGTAATCCTGTCTGAATCATCACGTTTCCCCCTAAAACTGTCAGCCTCCGAGGAGCTCCTTCAGCAGGGATGCTTAGTACTTTATTGCTCCCGGCGGTTGTTGAACCCAACCCGGGGCCAAGAGATTGGATCTGCTGCGTTTGCTGGAGGAAGATTTATGTCAAACGTTAACACTCCGTTCAATGTTTTAAATGTAAAAGATGGCTACACAGCTCACGGTGCTCCGGCCAAATCTCTACACACGAAGACCCAATAGTTTCACCAAAACTTTTGATTCCCCAGGGAGTCCCGTGGTCAACGTCGGTCCAGTGTCGCACTGCCACATGCTCCAGACACAGTTTTCACGAGTCGCAGCACTAATACTGGCCAGCAAGTAGTGAGCAATTCCTAAAGTTGCTCGCAACGCCGCAGGCCAACACCTCACACGACAGCTAACAGCTACTTTCTGCGTAGCACCTCCCCTGAACCACACCTCACCGCTACCCCACTAATAATTTCCCCTTCTTCTTCCAGAACTATCACGAATGTAAGCCAAGGCCACCAGCTCCTGATCCCTTACACCACGTGCACTTGACATTATATCCACAGTCGACATCAGTCAAATGCAGCCCATGTCTTGGCTTATGTCACCAGCTTAAATGCTCTGAACTTCAAAACAGGCGTTTATGGACTGATACCTGCAACGTCGATGGATTTGCCTCCTCCTTCAGGTGGTTCGGATCCCTCGCCCTCTAGATTGCAACGACACGCGACCAAGCCTGTTTCCACGTAGACATACGTACTGAGCCTTGATTCCCAGCGTGGCTAGTTCTCCCCCTTCGCACTTTCGTGTCCTGCAGCTAAACAGCAAAGGCTTAATCGGCAGGTTAGTGAATATCATGAAGTGGCAAAATATTAAGATTACTGCGTTTCAGGAGACAAAGCTCGGTGCCCGATTAGATCTTTTGGCCTGTGACGGCTATAGCATCCATTGCGTTCAACACTCAACTATCTGCACAATACCGTCTGTTTGAGCCTGACGTCGACCCGAAAGATAGCACCTTAGAACCTCAAGGCATGGTTGTCCGGACAGGCGATGTCGCTCATAAGATAATTAACATTTATATACCTCCTGTCACCTGCTGTCCGAGTGAGTACCGCACTGACAATAGTGCTTTACTCAGAGGCGAGAACCGTGTAATCCTGGGACATTCACACCATGACCTTTGGCACTCAAGCCTTCAGGTCGATGGTAGGGAACAAGGATTAGCTGAAAGAACAGACGATTCGACGTTCGGCACGGTGAACGGGGCTGCCCCACAAGAGTAGCGGTAAATTGTTCAAGCTCGCCAGAACTTACCATCGTCCTCTCAACCGATTGTCCTCTCAATCGATCGCCCCACCTCTCTGCCACCACCGAAAACCGTACCTTCACTTATTTCAACAAAGCTGACTAAGTTGGCTTTCGCAACTTTACTGAGAGATCCTTTGCTGCTCTCCCGTCTGACGTACGAGAAGGGGAAAGACAGTTTCGCGTGGTCACAGATTTTGCCTCAAATCAATAAATTCTGTCAGGAAGAATTAAGGAGGTATGCCCGCACTTGCCCGCAGAGGCAGCGGCCCTGGAAAGGGAACGGAGGTCCTGCAACCTCTGTGCTGGTGTTGGCTAATTATGGTCCGTTGTCAAATCCTTGTTCATTCCGACTAAACCTAACGACAAAACATCCACCGCCTTGGGCGATAAAGTTCAGTCCAAACCGAAGAGATGAGCGAGCGCTTTCTACCTGCAATTGGCATTGCATTGGGGGACAAGGAAATCAGACGCGCCACCAGCGCCCATTCCCATCACCACTACAGCAGTTCAGGAGGCCATACAAGGGTCTAAATGCTCTAAATTGATCGGCTTCGACGGTATATCCATGCTGATGTTAAAATATCTCGGTGATGAGGGAGTAAGATATGTAACAACTGTCCTTAACCTGTCTGTGACCACTTTTGTTATTCCAGAAAAATGTATGCAGGTAAAGGTGGTGCAACTACTAAAGCCTGGCAAACCAACTAACGAGGGGGGGTCTTACCGACCGATATCGCTTCTTCCGCCAGTAGTTAAGACCTTGGAGGCAGTGTTGCTTCCTTACTACACCGCTAACTTGCGGATCGCCGAACATCAGCATCACATAACGCCATTACCACTCAGATAGGTGTCGGTCTCAATTATCTTAGTGTTTGAAAGTCATCGGTGGAATTAAGAGGCGAACGATCAAAAACACGAATAATTGAGCAAGGGGTGGTACAAGGTGGTGTCCTATCAACGCTCTTGTTTAATTACTACACATCGAGGCTTCCCTCCAAGCAGAGGGTGTCTCGATCGTCTGCTACGCCGATGACTGTACGATTCTGTAGATGAGCTGCGCTCAAGAATAAACTCTTACCTCCCATCCTTGTCCGGTTTCTTCTCTGGGCGAAATCTGGCACTGTCACGGACTCACTCCTCGGCCACCTTATTTACAAGGTGGACAGCGCAGGTGAAAATGGGATTGGACGTCTACGTCGACCGCATCAAGCTTCCGACTATCTTACATCCCAAAACCTGAACACGTTTGATAACATACTCAACTATGGTGCTCATGCAGCCGCGATTACCACCAAAGTACAAAGCCGCAACAAAATTCTCAAGCACTAGCACCTAAAGAGCATAGTGGAATGTTAACCAGGCAACTCCTGTTCAATTGTTACAAACCGAAACAGTACAAAGTTTAATTCTTGGCCCTGACTTACCGAATGTCAGCAAGAATGAAATCTTAAAACCAGAAATTCCAGATGACACTTTCTTAGTTGGATACACAGAAGATATTTCTGCTGCCATTACTGTCAGGACACAGATGCCTGCGACAGAGAAGGCATGCAAGAAAGTAACGATAGTAAGTAGGCTGACAGAAATCATCGGAGGACCTAGAAAAAGCAAAAGAAAGCTACTGATGGACATAACCCTGTCCACTGTACTATTTGGCTCCAATCTACGGGCAGCCACACTTACTATCAAAACCCGCTGTAAACTCAAAACATCAGCTGCAGGTGATAACCGGAATGACCTCCACTGACCTACTGGCGCCGCTAAGAAGAAGACTATTTCATTTCTTAAACAATATTATATTTTATTTATTGTAAACATTGTATAATATGTAGACAGCCTAAACGTTGTCTTTGAATTTATAAGTACGGTATCCCTTAAAACATAAATATGTATTTCGTTGAACATGAACAAGTTCATTTATACATGTTTGATATAAACAATTTTATTCAGACATTTTAGTTATCTTTTAGAAATTAAAATTTGCACTTGAAGTCAAATGTATATTTAAATATTAATTGTTTTCAACAAAAATTGTTGGTATAAAAAAGCATTAATTGTTTTCCTCTCTATTTAGTTGCAGCCGCAACAATTTTTTGGTATTACTTCCAAGACAAGCGCGAACCAAAAAGGCACCCATGAAACGTTATCACCTTAGAAGCAACAAAGTGAATCATAAATAAGCAGCCATTCCTCGAAAAAATTTATTGGGCGTATCATACAATAGCGTTATAATGGGTTTAGCCAGCGAGGGGAAAATGGGTCAAACTCCAGCCTAAACAAATAAGTCGATTTATGAATTAAAAATACAAATACTCGTACACATTTGCAGCGCACATTAGCGGTAGCAGAAAAATAAAAATTAGTTTTGAAATAAACGCTTCGAACGCGAAATCACCTGAAAAATGCCTAATGCCACTATAAACTCTATTGATAAAATGCGTTAACAATGCCGGGGCTATGGAACACAAACTGAAGGAAGTTGCAGGCCTGTTAGAACACCGCACGCAGAACTGCCACGGGATGTCCTTGTGTCGCCGGAACATCATTTACATAGTGAGGCGTTAAAGAGCACAACGAAATGTTAAGCAGGCAGTTTTTGTTCAATTGTTGCCAAACACAACACTCAAACAAGCACCTGCTTGAAGAAAATGCGCCTCCCCGGAAAGTAATCTCCGCAAGCACAATGATGGAATCAGCCATCACATAATATCGCCGTTTAAACCAAAAGCCTTGAAAAATATTCAGAGCTGGTAAACTCCGTTGTAAGTTCTCGCCCAGTGAATGCCGTCTTTCAAGAAGTTGGTATGTTTATTTCAATCGCTGCATATGTTTCCCTAGTAAACATATAAATACAATTGATTTTGAAGTCGAACAACGTGGAATTAAATTTTGCCGTAGACATCATAACCGGTTACTGCTCGAGACCGAAATTCAAGAGCTGCTGTAATCGACTGTCATTATGTGGACGATTGTGTAGACAGTTTCTATACATGTGTTTTAATTGACCGATCTTCTATAAAAAAGAGTGCGCCTCAGCACGTATCTACAATGCAGATAGCGTGTGTAGAGAAGCAAAACGGCCAATAATTTTGACACAAAGGCACCCATTACCCAGACTTATTGCTACCCAGACTTATTGCTACGCATTATGGGGCAGCTTCCAAGAGATCGAATCTACCGGTGTAGATTCCTTCGGGCAATATATTATAGCAGTTGGTCGCCGCCACGATGCGGTTGTCTCTTTACTTGTTCGATGTAAGAGTGATTCAGTTTGAGTTACCGAAAGACTTTGCAGCCGAGTCGCGGATACTGTGTTAAAGAAATTTTTATAAACAGCCCAGGGCTTTGGTAAGGATTAATGGGGTGGGGAAGAAAATCAAATGGTTAATTGCGTCAAGAGAGTTGAAGTCAAAGGTGCCCCAGGACCTTGACGAAAAAGATGTTGAACCCTTGACCTACAATCATTTCATACTTGTTTGTACAAAAGATGTTCAAACACTGATCGTAATGAGACCGTTTGAAGCAGGAAAAGATGGGTGTTAGATATACCAACATTAACACTACGAAACAAATGGTGAATGGTTCGATCCACAGGGGCCGGAATGTCGGTTGTTAAACCCCAGTTTTATATTTTATTTATTGTATACATTGTATAATACGCCGAAAGCCTAAGCTTTATATTTGAATTTATAAGTATGACAACCCCTAAAACATATTATGTTGTTCCTGAACACGAATTTGAAAAAGGCGTTTCTTTGCGAAATCCAAAGCGCTTCTTTCAACTTCAGTTTAAAAATAATGTTCAAGGGAACAAACGAACAAGTAAGATTTATTTATAAACAATGTTATTCCTCCATTATTATCTTTTAGATATTAAAACTTGCTCCTTAATTCAAATAAACGCGTCTTAAAATTATAGTGGTTTTTTTCCAAACTGTAACTAAAACCACAACACTATGGACACGAATAAAGAGCCAATAAATAACCGAGGAAACGTTTAAACTTTCTTAAGAGTGCTGCGAAAATGAAGAGCGAGGCAGAGGGGCAGCAACCTGATCCCTGACGTTAAGGCATGCAGCACTGGAAACTTTGGCGAGGTTAACTACTACGTTACCCAAATGCTCTCTGGGCACGGCTACTTCAAAAAGTACTTATATAGCATGAGAAAAGACCAAGATCCAAAGTTCGTGTATGGAGATGAACGCCAAGGCGATTTTGACTATACATTCTTCAAATGCTCAAGATGGAGCGAGGGGCGACAAGTGCTCAAACGAAGTGTTGTCCAAATCACCTACGACAACGTCATGAAGAAGATGTTGGGTGGCCTAGAAATGTGAAAAGAAAACAACAAATTTGTAGAAACCACACTTACGGGTCAATTCTATGCGTAACCGGTAATTTTGTACCTGGAAGATTATCTAACCGTTCGCAATGCGGTTCATGTAGGCGCGATTCTAGCGTACATGGCAACGCTGTCAAAAACAAACAATGCAAACGCGAACGAAACTTCGTGTAAAAAAGTGCTTATATTGTTTATTAATTCTTGTGAACTAGTATGTGTATAAAATTGGCGGTATTTTTTGCCCACAAAGATATTTACAAAACACGTGAAATTTTTCGCGGTTACGCGACGTTACCACCTATTGTTGTGGTTACGTAATTGAGCTGCAATTTAAGACAGAATACCAAAAGGGTGTAAAAGTTTCCAAACTATTTATTTGCCGGTAAAACGAATGTTGTTACCACACTAGAATTAGGGCGTTAGAGAAAAGAAAGCGGGACCTGGACGCAGGTACAATAGAAGGCTCTTAAAAAATAAGACGGCAAGACCTATAGTGCATTAAGCATTCTTTTCATCTCCTAAAAATCTTGCGTATAAGGTTTATCAAGCATATTGCACTAAAGATTGCTTCAGGGCTGGAAAATCTACCACCGAAAAGATTTTCACTATGAGCTAAATCTTCGACTTTAAAGCTGACTTCGACAGTACGAAAAGGAGCTGCCTATATGCCGCAATGCCTGGCTTCGGTTTCCCCGCAAAACTTATACGGCTATGCCAAATGGTTTTAATTATATTTTCTTATGGATAGCAAAAGATTTCGTAAAAAAATCACCAAGATCGGAGCTATATATAGTATATATCCCATACAACCGATCGTTCAGATAAGAGGATTATGGCCATTTACCCCTCATTTGGAAGATTAAAACTTGAAACTTGGTGAGATATTTGCTTGCAGATAATAACAAATTTGGTAAAAAAAACGCTAAGATCGGAGCTATATATAGTATATATCCCATACAACCGATCGTTCAGATAAGAGGCTTATGGCCATTTCTCCCTCATTTTAAAAGATTAATACTTGAAACTTGGTGAGATATTTTCTTATGGATAGTAAAAGATTTCGTAAAAAAGTCAGCAAGAGCGGAGCTATATATAGTATATATCCCATACAACCGATCGTTCAGATAACAGGATTATGGCCATTTCTCCCTCATTTTAAAAGATTAAAACTTGAAACTTGGTGAGATATTTTCTTATGGATAGTAAAAGATTTCGTAAAAAAGTCATCAATATCGGAGTTATATAAGAGGATCGTTCAGATAAGAGGATTATCGCCATTTATCCCTCATTTTAAAATATTAAAACTTGAAACTTGGTGAGATATTTGCTTATACGAGGTGTGTTCAAAACGTATCGCGAATTTTGAATGTTCGCTGGTTACGTATATTTGAATTTCGAATTTTTTGTGGCGTTATGTTGGTACTCATGTCTCTCACTTATGCCGACAAGCTCGGCCATTTTGAATGTTCAGTTAATTGTTGACAGCTGCTTTGCTTGCACGTGTTTTGGATCGTCTTCGATTTTTACCTATTTTTTTACCAAAATTGCTCAATTGTGACCAAAAACAGCATCGCATGAACATTGCTAATGAGATGTTAAACTCTGTCCGCGACGACCCAAATTTGCTCCAGAGGGTCATAACTGGTGACGAATCGTGGGTTTATGGTTATGACGTGGAAACCAAAGCTCAATCATCTCAATGGAAGCTGCCGCACGAACCAAGACCGAAAAAAGCGCGCCAAGTTCGGTCGAATGTGAAAGTTTTGCTGACAGTTTACTTCGATTGCAGGGGCGTGGTGCATCATGAGTTCTTGCCACAGGGAAGAACGGTCAATAAGGAATATTACCTGCAAGTTATGCGCAATTTGCGCGAAGCAATCCGCCAGAAACGCCCGGATTTATGGAAGAACAAAAATTGGCTTTTGCACCACGATAACGCCCCTGCTCACGCATCGTTGCTTGTGCGCGACTTTTTGGCCAAAAACAACACACTAATGGTGCCGCAGCCACCGTATTCCCCAGATCTGGCCCCCTGTGACTTTTTCTTGTTCCCTAAACTGAAGAGGCCCATGAAAGGACGACGTTACGCTTCTCTCGACGAGATAAAGACGGCATCGAAGGAGGAGCTGAACAAGATACAAAAAAACGATTTTTTGAAGTGCTTCGAAGATTGGAAAAACCGTTGGCACAAGTGTATAATATCTCATGGGGATTACTTTGAAGGGAACAAAATAGATATTCATGAATAAATAAATAATTTTTGAAAAAACACAAAATTCGCGATACTTTTTGAACACACCTCGTAGATGGTAAAAGATTTGGTAAAAAAATCACCAAGATCGGAGTTTGCACGTATTCATGAAAGGTATAAAGCCTTCGGCACTCCCCGAAGACTTTTGCTGAATATGAACCCGGTACATGCCCGACTGTCGCAGGAGCGAGTTAGTTTGACCAGTGGAACCTTCAAACATACACCCCCTACGAATGGCTAGACCATGTTTTGCGAAAGAATGAAGATACTCCGGCCCATAAGGTATTCTTATCGGCACCAGCCAGTGAGGAAGAGGGATATCACCACTCCGACCGAAGAACTAAGAGACCGATTTGCAGTCCTATGGTGTTTTCAATTAGCGGCAGTTAGCAGAACGATGAAACGACTGGCGCGCTATGAAGGACGACCAAAAACGTTTAGTTGGATAAGCGCCATTTAAATAAGACAGTGAGATATCAAAAATCGTTTGCAGCTTATTTTTATCCACCCTTCGGAATATATTTAACTCACGGTAATGTTTACATGTACCAATGTATCATTGTATTTAGATTTTTGGAAAATTATATCTTAAACAAAATGATTTTTTTATTTTTTCCCCATTGCAATGCATTGTCGATGATAAATACTTGGATAAGCTACCTAGAACATAGATGTTATTAAAAATGTACAATTCACTACATGCCAACTAAAGTAAAATATGTATGTAAGTATTTATATACAATAGCTGGGGATAGTGCATTACACGTATTCGGAGTGCATTATACGTATTACGCTGTGGAACAAATTCAGGTTAGCAAAAATTAGGTCGATTCTGAGAGTGAGAAGTGAAAATAGAAGCTAAATTAGAAGACCCGTATCGCGGCGTTTGTTTATGTTCGAATTTGTTTTTAATCGACCTTCGAACTTTGCAGTCAAATACAATAAATCTCTTCCCCTTCTTCCTCTTTTTCCTCGTCTTGCTCTTTTTTGTTTCCAACCACCGCACAGGTAGCGATTTTTATTTATTTCGTACAAGTGAACTAATATCAAAAATAAAGATTCAGTTAAGACTCGAAACTCAGCCGAAGATGATGTCTTTTAAATTTCGCTCGGTCGTGATAAAATTCGCTATTAATTTTTTTGGAACTTATTTCATTTTGTGAGTGATTTAAGTTAAGTGCATCGGTTTCATAAAAATAACAAAACCAACATTGTATAATATATATTGTATTAAAAACGTCGGAACCAAAATGTAAAATGGACCATTTTTGTAATGTTTGTGGACGTTTCATAGCAAGCGATGAAAAATGTGGCAATGCGAGTGATTGTTTTTTGGAAGCCGATAAACAATATTTCTCGCAAGAGTTTATCACTGACGTAAACTATGCCCCTAAAAAAGTTTGCTTTAATTGTTATTCAAGTGTTATGCAATGGAAAAGTAAAAAGAAGAAGGCTATGCCTTTTGGTATACCAATTGCTATCGATGTATCAACTACCATAAAACTTTGAATAGAAGGAAAGCAAAGAATAAAACTTATGTAGCAGTGCCAAGTGTCCAATTACCATTACCGAACTCAGAATTCGTTCTAGTACCAACATACCGAAGTATTGATCTTTAAACAGATATCAGTACTACAACCGCCGCTGCTATATCCATGCATTTCTTCTCAGAATACGACCCTGGTGAAGGTACATCCTATGAAACATCAAAGAACCCAATCCTAGTCACACAAAAGCAATTGGATGCAATTGTTGCAATTTTGTGTTTGACTCAGAAGAAATCAGAAGAACTGGCTTAATTTTTGAAAGGAAATAATTTGCTGGCGAGAGGTACCAAAGTAACAGCATATCAAAAACGCTAAAAAGAGTTAGAAAAGTTCTTTAATGTGAATGATGCAAAAAAATTTCGCTTATTGCAACGATATCGAAAAGTTAATGGAGACGATAGGGTTAACCTATAAAAAAGATGATTGGCGTTTATTCATCGATAGTTCACTAATGAGCTTAAAAGTTGTGCTTTTGCACAAGACGAATAGAATGCCTTCTGTTCCAATTGCGTATAGCATTGACACTAGTGAAAATTTCGATAATTTGAAACCAATTCTGGAAGTAGTCAAATATAACGAAAACCAGTGGAGCATTTGCTGCGACCTCAAAAAAATTTCATTGATTACAGGCTTAACAGCATCTGGCCGTCCAAAATATCCGTGTTTTTTGTGCGATTGGGATTCACGATACGGAGAAGGTATTAGAGGAAGAAACCAGTGCAAACAGCATAACTGGAATAGTCGCATTGGGCGGAAATGGCCTAAAGACAATAGGTTACATGAAAGTCTTGTTCCTGAAATGAAAATTTTGTTGCCGTTGCTCCACATTAAACTTGGCATTGCTAAACAATTTTTGAAATGTATCGCAAAAAGACCAGCAGTATTCAACCGCTTAAAATACATTTTCCCAAGACTAAGTAACGCCAAAATTCAGGAAGGGGTTGTTAAAAGTCCCGACACAAAGAAATTAATGGTTCGTCAAGTTCTGACAGACCGAGAACCGTCATTAAAGGACTTTTGGGTAAAGAACGCAAATACAACTACAGGGAATCTGTTGCAAACATGTTGGCAGCTTTCGATGAAATTGGGGTTAATATGTCGTACAAAATTCATCTCTGCATCAGCATCTTGATCAACTCGCTCAACAGTTGCCAACTGAATCTGATGAGCAAGGCGAACGTTATCACCAAACTGCGCTTCCAGTTGAAATAAGGTAACTAGATTTTTCTAATATCTTTGTCAGAGTGCACAATTTAAACATGTTAACGATTGAAAACTATTTTCGTTTCAGGTACAGAGGAAAGAAATCTCCAGATGCAATACTCGCTGAAATTTGTTGGTGGTATAAAAACACCTTTGAAGAAGAGGAAGATGAGGAAAAAGAGGAAGAAGGGGAAGGCAAAGATGAAATTCCAGAATATCAGTTGGACGAATTTATCGACCTTTCTGATGATGATGACGATGACCAAGATATTGGAGAGAGCAGTGATGTTGATCCACAGCCGCCTGCTAAACTGCAACTGGCCAAATCATTAATTTAACTTATTTAATTTTTTTACTTAAAACTTTTCATAACTAACATTTCAAAATTATATTTTTTCCCGTATTTTTATAATTTCTTTTTCAATGTTTCTTCAAAACCAACACTGAAAAAATTGAGAGGATGATATTATAGATCAAACAGAAAGAAAAAAGACTTAGTTTTGTGGAAAATATGTTCAAAAAGCATGAAAAAAATATTTCCAACATTTTGCTTCATAAGCACTACAAAAATTTTAGAATACATTTTTTTTTAATTTTAATTGTTGCACAGGTCTCTAGCAATAATTTGGCCTTACCAGATTGAAAAAATATCAATTAGTCGACGAGTTATAGCCAAAAAACCATGCAAACAATATGCTGAAAACTTGACTGCAAAGTTCGAAAGTCTATTAAAAAAAAATTTTAACTAACATAAACAAACGCCGCGATACGGGTCTTCTAATTTAGCCTATATTTTCACCCCTCACTCTCAAAATCGACCTAACTTTTGCTAACCTGAATTTGTTTCACAGTGTTATTAATGATAATAACACCGCGTTACACACATTCTGTGCTACATTTTCGAAAAGGGGAGAAAAAATAAAAATACACGTGTATGCGCGATTTTCATGTACACGTCAGAATTTTTTTATGTATAAAGTATAAAGGTCCTAGTGTCCGTCTGTTTCTGAAACGAATTAACCACTGTTTTCGTAATACTTTAAAAATTTTTACTTGGTGCGAATAAGCCACAAACGTAACAAAAGTTATTTCGAGTCGTCGGCATTTTATCTCAGATGAAATATATAGAAATACGTTTTCGCACAACAGAGCTTAAAACAATTGTCAAAGTATACGTCTCCTAGTAGCGCAACTGTCAGCTGATCGGAACAAACACGCAAACGGTAGAGAGTGTGTTGTATCAAACAATAAATTAAACGAATTTAAATGATGCAATATTGATTGTGCAATTCAATGTTTCATATGTCATACTAGTTGTAAGTGTTGTAAAAGTCATAAACAGCTTAGTGTTAGAAAGTTACTATTGATAAACTACAAATATATGAAGTAGGATGGGTCGAAGCACAATTTTTTTTTTCGGAACGCTTTAATAGTTTAAAAATTTGGAGTCCCTTCAAGTTATGCCGAAAAAAGCAAACATACATAAAAAAAAATCTATTTTTTAAAAAAATTTGACGTGATACAGACATATCCACGAGTCTGCCTGCAAAAACTCAGCTCGATTGGATCACGGAAAAATCGATCCAAAGTTTTTCACACAGGCGGACAGACGGACACTACGAACTTTATAGTTATATATATTTATTTCTCCCCTTTCCCAAAAACTATATTTGGTTCTTAGGACAGAATTAAAGCTCGTTTTTGTAACGCAGTGTAATAATAATTTGGCGCGATATACCTCAGGGGAGATTAAGGCCGAGCTTCTCTACCAATTTGTCCTGTGCTGCTTCTAATTTTTCCTACACATTGGCGGCACCTACATGTAAAAACAAGTGAAAACTTGTTAAGCTTCACTATCACTATATTGAATACAGACTTCAAACAGTGCTAAGTTGAAACAAGCACGACGCAAAACTTGTACCAAATTTGAGCTCTACTTTGAAGTTGTACTGACTAGGAAATAAACAGAATGCAACCAACTGACTTTGCTAAAAGTAAATAATATTAGGAAGTTTATCGAAGCACGAGAATAACTTCTGTTACACTGAAACTAGAATTAACTATTACTTCCGGGACCTTTCCGGCTTCCCACCAAGCGAAATCTCCGGCTAAATCGACGGCGCTTCTTTTTAGGACATGGAATGCACAGATGGGGCAGGAGTTAATCGTCCACGGAGATGAAGTACCTCTTCCTACTGTCAACCACCCCAAAATCTTGGGCGTGACGTATGATAACGGCCTCTTCTTCGCTAGTCATGCCACCGCAGCACTTGGGAAAAGGATAGAAAGAAGACCGGCTATGTCAAAATGTTCAGGAGGAAAAAAGAAATTGATTAAGCCATGTCCGTTCGTCTGTTGACAGGATAACTTGAGAACATTTTGAGATATCTTAATGAAATTTGGTATGCAGGTTCCTTGGCACTCATCTCCGAGCCCTATTTAAAATGGGTGAAATCGGATGATAGTCACAAGGGTGGTTATTCAGTACATAACTCACTTATAAGCATAAAATTTGGTGTGTACATTAACGTTAAGGCGGAAAATAACTTTTCATTAAGTCAAATTTAGAAATAATAATAATCATATATCAAAGATAACGAAACGAAATTCAGCACACATATTTATATTAATACAGGGTATGTTACGGAAAAAATAGGCGAAATCGGTTAAGGTCCACGCCCACTTTTATACGAAATATTTTGAAAAGGATCAAATCAAAGGATATATTTAATAGCTTTATATCATTGGTCGAAACGAAATTTGACGAAAATGTTAAACATATAAAGGTAACTGTTTATTTTAAAAATGGGCGAAATCGGTCAACGGCCACGCTCAGTTTTTTAACATAGTTTTGAAAAATTTGTTTATAAAATGTAAAAAGCGATATTTTTGTAACCATGCAAGCTATATGAATAAGATCTTGCACACATAATAAGGTTTTTAAGCAAAACTCGACCGCACAAAAACCTTGTGGATTTTGGAGAAGTAGGCATGGTACCGCCCACTTTTGAGCATAAAAGTTCTGAAAATTTCAAAGGCAATTGCTTGTAGTTTGAACTAGATATTTCAATCAAAATTTGTCGGCTGCTACTCAATAGTATGTAGTATACTCCTGCCAAAAATTAAGCAAATTGTTTAACACACAAGTAAAATATCCGGGCAAGTTCGTAATACCCAACTGCAATAGGGGAGTTATATACCTTTTTTGATTTTCATACCTTTAATCAACATGAAATGTTTGTAAGCATGAGAAGAAGAAGAGATGGGCCCATTAATAATAAGGACGATGAGCTGAGTCGATTTAGCAATATCGGTCTCTCCGTCCGTCAAATTTTTCAAATATAAAATATGCATGGATTGGTATTTTGAAAAAATGTGGCTAGCAGTTGTTGGTAGGGAAGCTATTTCCTTTACACATAAGTTAATGGCGGCAGCCGTGGTGTGGCGGTATTATTGTCGGTCTACCGCACCGAAGCTCCAAGGTTCGAGTCCTGGGACAGGTAACATCAAAAGTGGTTTGAAAAAGTTTTTCAAAACGGGGTCGCCACTCGGCAGTGGTTTCGCAAACTCTCCGCGTGTCTTTCAGCAAAAATTCATCTCCTTTGTAGATGCTGTTCGAAGTCGGCAAAAATCTGTAGGGCCCTCCAATTTGTAGGAAAAAATTCAAAACGGCACACCACAAATTGGAAGGGAAGCTCGGCGCAAAAATCTCTTAAGAGGTTTATGTTGATATACGTGTTTTATATCGCGCCATACATTTATATTTCTTTAGAATTAATTTACCCCTCAAAACTCATAACAGAAATGTTTTTATTGGAAACAATCAGCAGGCTTTATAATACGAACTAAAAAGTATTAAAATAGACCCGCGTAAATTGGTATGCCATAATAGACTACTACTAGGTATATAATGTTCGGTTCCACCCGAACTTAGAATTCCTTACTTTTTTAAATTTCAGAACACATTTAGTTATACTATATAAACGTTAAATCAATGACTTAGTAAGTTTTTCACTGTGAAATTGTTTAACGAAAACAACAAAAATTTGATAAAGTTTTTTTAAGTGTGACTTTTTAATAATTAATAACATCACTTTTCCCCAAATAGTTTTGCCCATTATATATTATATATATATTAGGTAGGACTGGGTTGGCCTTGACACCGAAGGAAACCAGCAAAATCCTTTGTATTGCATCTACCGCTAATTCCACATCCAAAATCAAGGAGCCATTTCGAAAGCGCCACATCTGAAGGTTGAGAAACTCCAAAACAAAAACTACCACTGAATGCATTACGGTAGAAACATCACCTCGATGTTGCCAGGGACCACAAAGCTTGGAGTTCTGCCATGAATAACGACCCCGGTAATTGAAGAAAGTAGTTTTTAGTGATGAAAAGAAATTCAATTTGTATGGGCCGGGCGGATGATATTACTATTTTCATGATTTAAGAAAGGAAGAAAAGTATTTGAGCCGAATCACAGCCGCGAAGTTGGTAATATAGCGCGTTCGAATTGATAATCGTAGTCTCCAAAATGACGGGAAACAGCTACAAAACAATGTTTCAAACATCCTTTTATTTATTTATTTATTTAAGTCTATGACTTACAAAAATCTTACAGACTAGATTCTATACTGGTACATCCATGTGTACATATAAGGCTACTACTAAACTATTTAGTTTAAAACAGAAAATAACATATTTTTTAAGCAGTTTCTAGACACAGAAAAATCAATGCAATGATTAGAGTTAATTGAGTTGATGGCAATTAGAGCGCGTGTGATTGGTTCATTCACCGCATAATTAGACCTAAAATTTCCAATAGCACACATATTACGATGACGCAAGTTCCGTGGAGGCACATGAAAACTCAAAGACTCAAGAAGTGTTGGGAAATCAATGATGCCATTAACAATATCATAAATGAATATAATGGGAGATTCATGAAAATTTGGGACCTATTCAATAGATTTTTCAACACGCCTGTTCATACTTCAAAAATGGTCGAAACTAGGATTGCGTTGCAAAACGTTGAAACTTTAACCGCCGCCGTATACTCCAGATCCCAACATTACTGAATAAGTATGGGGATGGCTTGCTCGCAAGTAATGGACAACGGTTTGAAGATTGGGATAATTTAATTCGATGCATTAAATCAGACTGGTCCCAAATTCGATTAGACTATTTAGAAAGTTTCTTGAAATCCATTCATTGCAGATTAAGCAGTAACCGGACCTACACCAAGAGCGGCAGGATAGGATGGCTTGGTTGAAAATATGTTTTGCGCCCTGAGAACCTCCGGCGGATAGGCGAGCAGGACCCTATAACTAAGCAAGAACAACCCAGATCAGGGTGCCAACAAGGAACAACCTACATATGGGAACGAAGCCACAGTGCGACGGGGGATCAATGCTATACTTGCACCACGCACACAGATAGTAAGGTTCTGATTATGGTGTACTGCAAATACGATAGTGAAATAGATGAGCATAGTGAAATAGATGAGCACAGGGCTGGTACCAAATACGAGTCAGGGGCTTATAATTTGCCCGAGGTAGGCAAGCCTGTCGAAAGAGGCGACTAAAATGTATAAAGATAATGACGTCTAACTTGATGGTCACTTTACGGATATGATACCTCTAACCTCTACCCTCTTACTTATCTTCGCCTTTCTTACGGAAGTAGGGGTGACATGACCTAGAGTGTTGCACTGATCCAGCAGAAGACTGGCACTTTCGACAACACTGCCCAAAACCTTCAGGAAGTGTTTTTTTCATTAAAAACAACAGCTACACAGAGCTGGTGAAAGTATCATTCCACCACCTTAGTAGTTGGCGGAAACGTTTTCGAAATGCGTTGTGGGGTAATGCTATAATCGCCTTCGTCCCTTTAAAACTAATAAGGCACCTGAAAGGCCAAGGCAAAACAAAGAAAGAAAAGCGTTACAGGTCCAAAAACAAGACAACAGGTCCAGGCCTATATCACTCTAACTAAAGAAAAGGCAGAAACACTAGCACACGAATAAAGTTATGTTGGGTCTAGGTGGAATGAGCAAAAGAAGTGCCGTCCCGATAGAAGGCGGCAGGGAGTATGTACTCGATATGGTAAACCTGGCCACAAACATGTGTACGGCAGCATAATTTAAACAATCAAATCGTATACCGTGATCGGGAAGATGCGCGGTGTACAAAGCAACTGATAAAAAAAGGAACAGAGATGTTGCACTAATCAGCCAGCACTACAATTTAAAAAAATCCGGCTGCATGCAAGACGACTGCACTGAAAAAGACACTACTGTAAGAAAAGGAATTGGGGTAGGAAGACGTCAACAGGAATCCATGGGGACTGGTCTACGGAATAGCACTGAAGAATATTGCCGACACCTGATTTAGATGCATACGACATGGATAACATAGTGAACGGACTTTTACGCTAATCACAAAGTCAGGGAAGACTGTGAATTTTAGATCCAGCTGCCCAAAGAATATCCATAATTTACCGCATCACAGTGGAGTAGACAGTGGGGAAGAGGGGGATAGATCCCCTCCGTCGTCAATGAAATAAAATTTTTTACTTTTCATTTAATAACACATTACCAATTTATGCTTCTGATTTATAAATTTCTCATTTTAGATTAATCCTTGGTCGATCCAACACTAGGTTGCGTGACAACAATTTTCTGCACAGGGTCTCTCCTGTGGGGGAAGTATCGTTCGCGTTTATAGCAAACTAGCAGTCCCGGCATGTTTAAAATTTGGCTCTCTGCCTTCTCATAGAAGATCCATATTTTTCTTCCTGCCCACCTTTCCTTCTTCTTCTTCTCCTTTTTTATATCGTTTATCTCTTATTCATCAGCTAGCAGGCGCGGCATGTTTAAAATTTGGTTCGCTCCCTTCTTATATTAGATCCATATTCTTCTGCCTAGAAAGGTATTTCTTCTTCTTCATCTGCTTCTCCTTTTTCATATCGTTTATCCCCATCCTTATCCCTATCCCTATGCCTATCCCTATCCCTATCCCTATCCCTATCCCTATCCCTATCCCTATCCCTATGCCTATCCCTATCCCTATCCCTATCCCTACCCCTATGCCTATCCCTATGCCTATCCTTATCCCTATCCCTATTCCTATCCCTATCCCTATCCCTATCCCTATCCCTATCCCTATCCCTATCCCTATCCCTATCCCTATCCCTATCCCTATCCCTATCCCTATCCCTATCCCTATCCCTATCCCTATCCCTATCCCTATCCCTATCCCTATCCCTATCCCTATCCCTATCCCATCCCATCCCCATCTCCATCCCTATTGCTATCCCTATCCCTATTCCTATCCCTGTCCCTATCCCTATCCACAACCCCATCCCCATCCCCACCCGATCCCCATCCCCATCCCCATCTCTATCCCTATCCCTATTTTATTATTTATTTATTTATTTACTGCCTTAGCTCATTGAGACGTCGAGTCTTTTTTTGTACGTTTTACATATAAATTACAGAGTTTACTTGTGTTTTATTTTAATATAACTTAAGCTATAGTATAAGGTAAAAAAAAAAAAAAAAAAAAAAGAGTTTTGATTAGAGAGGAGAAAGCCTCAAGGATGAGGCAGAGCGGGATGTAAGAGGAATTCCTAGGAAAAATGATTTGCAAATGCCGCCTTGAAGCATCTATCCGATTTAATACATTTAATTGACATTGGCAATGAGTTCCATAGTCTGGCAGCACTAACAAAGAATAATCTAGACCCCGTTAAAGATACAAATCTTGGTACTACGATATTATTTGTACGAGGTGATGTTACAAAGCTGAGTTTTTCATAAAGATAGCTGGGTTTCTGGCACTTAATTATTTTAAATAAAGAAGTTATGTTTCTAATCTGTAGATAATTTTCCAAGCTCGTTCCAAGAATGTTTATTGTGTAAATAGCGATGTGATCAAACTTTCTCTTACAGTATATGAATCTGGCGTCATTGTTCAGAGCTAGGTTCAATTTTCTTCTGGATTCTGCATCAAGATCTCCATATACTAGTTCAAAATAAGTAATTTGTGGAACAATGAGAGCTTTTACTAGTTTGATTTTTGTGTTAACTGGAAGAAAAGAGCAGCCAAGCCACAAATTCCTAAGAACATAATATATTTTCGAGGCAGCGAAGTTAATGTGATTTATGCAAGTGAGGCGGGAGTTCATCTTAAACCCAAGGTTAGTCACAGCAGAAAGAAACGACATTTTGATATCATCTAGTACTATAGATGGAAATTCACTAAGGTCATATGAGTTAAAGGATATTGGCAGAACCTGTGTTTTGCTGCATTTAGGCTAAGGCCATTCACCTTGGCCCAGGATGATATGGCTTTTAGATCATCGTTTATTCTGCACACTAAGTCTTCGCAGAGACCAATCGGACGCGAGAGATATATCTGAGGATCGTCGGCATACAAGTGTATAGATGTGTTTTGGAAACAGCTAACAATGTCATTTATAAAAATGGTAAATAAAATGGGGCCTAGGATGGAACCCTTAGGCACACCAGAAGATACAATGATACGTTGTGAGATGTTGTTGCCACATACAGTCTGCTGTAGCCTATTTGAAAGATACACCTAATTAATTTTATTGATGTTGCGTCAAACCCAAAGTAGTGTTGTAGTTTAAGTAACAAAATCTTATGATTGACAGTGTCGAACGCTATCGAGAAATCTAAGAGAGCTAATATTGTTAGCATTTTACTTTCAAAGGCAGGACGAATATCATCTTTTACTTTGAGTATTGCTGTAGAGCAACTGTGCCCGGACCTAAAGCCAGATTGGTACTCAGATAAGAGGTTAAATTTATTTGGGTGCAACACTACTTGACTTTAGATAACTTTTTCAAAGACTTTCGACAATGATGATAAAATACTAATGGGTCTATAGTTTTCTGGAGAGGCGTACGCATTTCCCTTTGCGATTGGAACGATATTTGTCACTTTCCACTGGGTAGGAAATGTGGATCATGCTAAAATATAATTAAAAATATGCGTAAGAGGAGATAGCGCATAAGGCAAAATTAGTTTTAAAAATCGTAGGTTAATGCCATCCACACCAACAGCATTGGATTTGATGGCGTAGAGGCACGTAACAACATCATTCTCAGTTGCTGAGTTGAAAATAAACTGTACGGAGCGATCGCAGACTAGACCTTCGTTAATTTTATACGACGACTCGTGTACGTGCGGCCTATTCAACCCAATAAAATAAGAGTTCATATGATTTGCGTCGATCGTACATGTTATTTTGTCCTTTACTCCTAATGACTTAAGATTTTTCCATAGCTTTTCAGTCGAAATACCATCATTAAATTTGTTTTTAAAATACAAGGTGGCGCAAAAGTAATCCTCCTATCAGAAAATGCTATAAATTTTGCGATTGGCCCCTAAAGTCAGTTCTGTTTTGACATTTGTGTAGTAAACACATGCAAAATACACGTTAATAAACAATGTTAAGCTACACTGCTCCAGAACGCGGAATATTGCTGACTATTTATTTGACCAATAATCGGTCAGTGAAAAACGGTTACTGCGCAAAAGTAATCCTCCTATCAGAAAATGCTATAAATTTTGCGATTGGCCCCTAAAGTCAGTTCTGTTTTGACATTTGTGTAGTAAACACATGCGAAATACACGTTAATAAACAATGTTACGCTACACTGCTCCAGAACGCGGAATATTGCTGACTATTTATTTGACCAATAATCGGTCGGGGCCAAACGGTTACTGTGAATGGTGAGCGCTACAGAGCAATGATCAACGAGTTCTTTTTGCCGTAACTTGATGAATTGGGATTGGAAAACATGTGGTTCCAACAAGACGGTGCAACAGCACACACTGCACGTGCCACAACCGATATGCTGAACATCGGAAGCTTACTTTTGCGCCACCTTGTATAAAGATTTAGCAAGGCGAATTTTCGTCGTTGTTTTATTTCTCAAATTCTTATATGAGGTCCACCATTCGAAGGTAGGATTACGCTTCCAGTACTTGTACGCTTTTTCTCGCTCCTTAATAAGATTTAAAATGGACTTAGTGAACCACGGCTTTTTGCTATCTGTAATTTTTATACACCGGGTAGGTACATATTTTTCAAATAAGGTCATAACCATTGTTATGAAATAGCTTAGTTTTTCATCCACACTTGAGAGAAACCAGCAGAAGTTCCAATTCATTGAACTAGCTTCACTTTTTAAGGCAGGCATATTTATATTCTCAAAATCTCGAAATGTCAAGTTGGTAATTTGACGCGCCTTGTTAAACATTATATTGTAACTCAAAAATATCAATTCATGATCTGAAACTCCTGCTAATGGAAATTGATCAACATGGCTCACTTTATCAATATCACCGACACCAAAAAGATCTAACATGGATGGCTTATTTTGAGATGCAAACCGTGTAGCGTATTTATTGACAATCGTAATGCCAACACTATTCAAACTGTTTTGCAAACATTTAGATCTAGCGTCCTCGGGTAAGACATCAATGTTAAAGTCTCCACATACAATGACGTGAACATAATTAACACATAATTCATTAATTTTTGAAAATATTGATGCTAAGTCATTCGATTTATGCGATTTATTGTATATACAAGCAACAAGACACTTATGAGCATTATCGCTAAACTCTACAAACATACATTCAACAACATCCGTACAAATCGACTTATGTACAACTTTACATTTTAGCATGGGTTTGAAATAAATAACTATACCCCCACCCCCGCACTCAGTGGACCTGTCATTTCTTAATAGGGAAAAATCGCAAAGAGCGTACGCTGAATTTTGGATATCTGCTTTTAACCAGGTCTCAGTTACACAAATCATATCAATTTCGGACTTATTAAAAATATGACTTAAATAATCAAGTTTGGCCACCGTTAAACTCCGAGAATTAAAGTGGCATATATTAAAACCCCGGTGATAATTCTCTATCTCTAAGGCGCGATATACAACAGGTATATCATCATAAACCTCCTAAGAGATTTTTGCGCCAAGCTTCTCTTCCAATTTGTGGTGTGCCGATTTGAATTTTCCCTACAAATTGGTGGGACCTACAGTTTTTTGCCGACTCCGAACGGCATCTACAAAGGAGACGAATTTTTGCTGAGAAGCCTGTCATGGCAGAAATACACTCGGAGAGTTTGCCAAACCACTGCCGAGGGGCGACCCCGTTTTGAAAAACTTTTTTCAAATCACTTTTGATGTTACCTGTACCAGGGCTCGAACCATGGACCTTCGGTGTGGTAGGCCGGCAACACTACCTTCACACCACGGCGGCCGCCGTTTAATTTAAGTGCCACCCTAAGATTTTCTTTGCTAGTGTGCACGCCATGGTCATTGTCCAAACCGAGGGCAAATAAGAGATGCTCGCAAGCAGGCAGTTTTCAAGGAAAGATGTAGACTAGGTAAAGAGATTGAAAGAGTAATAGAAGAAAACAGCGTATGTAAATTTTTCCTCTTAAAAATATACATAAATAATATTATATATAATAGTATACAACTTTATTCATGTAGCTTCTGCAATGCAATCAATGCTTGTTTTGTCATAAACTCTAACAGCTTCGTCATTTTGATGCTTTCTCACATAATCATGACCATGTATAGAAAATGCGCTCACCAAGCGCCTTTGTTTTTTTAGCTGTGATGCATGGTACATAAGATGCCTGTTCTTTATCGTCAAGCATTCATGAACAAAGAACTTCCCATCACCCATCATACCAACATCACGAAGAACAAGCACTTAAATGCACTGCCAATTGCTTTAAATAGCAGTGAGCGATCGTAGGCAGAATTTAGTTTATATATAATGGGAGAGTGGTTGTTGTTTGTTTTGTTTTTGCGCATGCGAAAAGCTGAGCGAATGGAAAGTGGAGGCAAATTTATATTTCTGCACAGCTGTGAGAACATCGTTGTTAGATTTTCATCTGTTTGTTGTGGTACGCCAAACACAATCACATCTGTCGACACCAAGGCATTTTCAAACTCATCTACTTGTTGACAAAGAGTTTGCATGTTTGTGTTTTTCTTATATTTCTCAATTTCGCTGACTGTCATCCAGTTTCTTTATATCTGCTTTCATGTTTGTCATCTCGGCAGCAATATCAGAAATTCTCTGCGTCAGGCGCTCTTCGCCCTCCTTCCACTTATCGAGTATGGTGTTCATGGCATCTTCCACTTGTTTCTCTATCCTCTTTAGCAAAGTCATCGCTTTCAGACTGTTTACTTCCAACACAAGTTTTTGCTTTTGTGCTGATGTTTGTTGCGCGGATGGAGTGTTGTTATCTTTGGGAATGTTGCGCGCACTTTTTCTTGGGGGTGTCATATTCCAATGTTTGCTTGTTATTATTTTTATTAGCAAAGAGTATAGAAATTAATTATTTATGGAGAAAACAGTCCCTATCCATATCCCTATCCCTACCCCTATCCCCATCCCCATCTTCATCTCCATCCCTATCCCCATCGCCATCCCTATCCCTATCCCTATCTCCTTCCCTATTCTTATCCCTATCCCTATCTCTTTCACAACCCCTTCTAGGGCCACACGTGGCCCACATTTTATTCAATATCTCAAAAACAGGATAAACACTAATTAACATTTCTCATTTGATATCCATATTGTACAAACACCTTCTAGGCCCACACCTGGCCCACATTTTGGTCAATAAATCGGAAACGGAGGTAATTTCGCGAAAAGGGCCTCCGTTAGGACCTTCTGCACGAATAAGCGAACAGCTGTGCAATTTTTCAAGTCAAGTCTTTAAGTAAAAATACCTTTTCTTTTTTATATACAAGAAGAAGATAACCCTTAGCTGATCCAACACCGGCTTTGGGATTAACAGTTTTTCTGCACAGAATTCGTTCATTGGGGGCGGCCTTCGGTCTTCAAGGTGCCTTAATCCCAAGCAAACAAATTCGGAGTGTGACACTGCTTGGGTGGGGTCATATTCCCAATTTCTACTTGTGATAATGTCAGGGCACCATAATTGACCTTTCTTTCCTTAAATTGTCATCCAACCGCCTGGGCGATTTTGACCGTCCAACATAGCTCGTCATTCGTGTCTTCGTTGCGCCAACTGGTGCCAATTGGAACCACCGCGGGATCGCAAATCGGTCTCCACTTGGTTCTTCCATCAGCGGGTGCCGATAAGAATACCTTCTGGGCTGGAGCATCTTCTCTCATTCGCACAAAGTGGCCTAGCACGCGAAGCCGCTGTGTTTTAATTCGCTGAACTATGTCGGCGTCTGCGTGAAGCTCATACAGCTCATCATTAAATCTTTTTCGGTACTCGCCGTCGCCAACGCCTAGAGGTCCACAAATCTTTCGAAATTTTTTCTCTCGAATACTCCCAGAGCCGCCTCATCAGATGTTATTATTGGCCACGCTGCTGCACCATATAGCAGGTCGGGTGCGATGAGTGACTTTGCCACACTGATAAGGTCCAATCACTGTGGTCACATCAGGCTTCAGTCTTTCGCACAATACGCTTGATTGACCTTATATGCGATATTAGGAGTTCAGGCATGCATTCATCCGACCATATTCTGCATTGAAGCTGATGCATACGCCTTACCAGCTCCTCCCCTCAGTGTTTAAATAGCTCAGCAGGCAAACCATCAGCGCCAGTTTCTCCCTTTAAGGAGTTTTCTCTGGATTTAAAAGCTTCTTTCATTAGCCGAATTTTTTGATCGACATTTCGGGCGTTATTCCCGTTGGCCAACACCTGTTTCCTTTCACGCTTTTCTGTTTCTTTTTTTCGCCCGGAAAAGCAGCTTCGCTCCCCTCTTCAACTCGCGGTAGTGTTCACACACGCACACTGTGAACACTACCGTAACACAGTGCCACAGTGATTTTTTTACTTTTGAAGCGACCTAGTAGAGATTGTTCATCTGGTCGAATTACACTGGTGAACAACATTTTTGTACATGGGTCGTGCGTATATTTTTTTTATTGCCTTTGCACCCACAAATAAGAATATGAACATAAAAAAGTTTTTGATATGGTTTTGTTCGAACAAAATGAGAAAAACGAACAACATGAAAATTCATCAAAATTTTAAATAAATTTGATTTATTCTAGTATAGTAAAACTCAATTTAAGATTTATTCTTATAAATTTAGTTTTAGAATACAGTTTAAATGTTTAAAAATTCTTTTTCCTGCTTTTCCTGCCATATTCGCTAACATTTTCTCTTATTAACGTCCAAATATAGTCCCCCATCATGCTTTCCGTATACTGGCCTTGGTAGCGTTTCTCAAACTCCATTATATCTTGATGGAATCGCTCCCCTTGTTCTTCTGAATAAGCTCACATATTATCTTTGAATTTATCCAGATGTGAATGTAACATGTGCATCTTTAGTGACATTCTACATCCGATGGCGGAAAAATTCGTAATCATTCCAGTTATAAGCTCTTCATAATTTTCACCCCTATGATTTCCAAGAAAGCCATGAACTACTGCCTTAAAACTGTTCCACGCTAGTTTCTCCTCATTGCTAAGTAGGTCCGGTTCATAATTTTTCATAATTTTTTTTATTTGAGACTCCAGCTTTAATTTTCGTCTCTGACAGCTTTGGGAAAAAAGTCTGCAAATATTTGAAAGCTTTAGACTCAATATTAAGAGCCTTCACAAATGGTTTAATAAGGCCCAATTTAATATGCAATGGCGGCATCAATATGTTTTTAGGATCGACAATTGCTTCATGTTGAATATTAAATCTTCCCACTCCATACTCAGTACGTTCTTATTTCTTCTTTAAATGGTCATCTAACCGCCTGGGCGATTTTGACTGTCCAACATAGCTCGCCAGTCGTTTCTTCGTTGCGCCAATTGGCGCCAATTGGAAACACCGCGGAATCGCAAATCGGTCTCCACTTGGCCCTTCCATCGGAGTGGTGGTCTCCCTCTTCCTCTGCATCCACCGGCGGGTGCCGATAAGAATACCTTCTGGGCTGGAGCATCTTCGCTCATTCGCACTACGTGTTTTAATTCGCTGAACTATGTCGGCGTCTGCGTAAAGTTCATACAGCTCATCATTAAATCTTCTTCGGTACTCGCCGTCGCCAACGCGTAGAGGTCCACAAATCTTTCGAAGAACCTTTCTCTCGAATACTCCCAGAGCCGCCTCATCAGATGTTGTTAGTGTCCACGCTTCTGCACCATATAGCAGGACGGGTGCGATGAGTGATTTGTAGAGTGTTATTTTCGTTCGTCGAGAGAGGACTTTACTTTTCAATTGCCTACTCAGTCCGAAGTAGCATTTGTTTGCAAGAGTAATTCTTCGTCGGATTTCTAGGCTAACATTATTGTTGGTGTTAATGCTGGTTCCCAGGTAAACGCAGTCCTTTACTATTTCGAAATTATTGCTGCCAACAGTGGCTTGGTTGCCAAGGCGCGAATGCGCTGACTCTTTGCATGATGACAGAAGGTACTTCGTTTTGCCCTCGTTCCCCACCAATCCCATTTTCTCCACTTCTTTTTCTAATTTGGAGTAAGCAGAAGTTACGGCGCGGTTGTTAAGGCCAATGATATCAATATCGTCAGCATATGCCAACAGTTGCACGCTTTTATAAAATATTGTTCCAGCGCGGTTAAGTTCTGCAGCTTGTATTATTTTCTCCAGCATTAAATTAAAGAAATCGCACGATAGGGGGTCACCCTGTCTGAAACCGCGTTTAGTTTCGAACGGCTCGGAGAGGTACTTCCCAATTCTGACCGAGCTGGCGGTGTTGCTCAAGGTCATTTTACATAGCCGTATAAGTTTTGCGGGGAAACCAAATTCAGACATAGCGGTATATAGGCAGCTCCTGTTCGTGATATCGAAAGCGGCTTTAAAATCAACAAAGAGATGATGTGTGTCGATTCTTTTTTCACGGGTTTTTTCCAAGATTTGGCGTATTGTAAAAATCTGGTCGATGGTAGATTTACCAGGTCTGAAGCCACACTGATAAGGTCCAATCAGTCTGCTCACATCAGGCTTCAGTCTTTCGCGCAATACGCTTGATAGGACCTTATATGCGATATTCAAAAGGCTGATTCCGCGATAGTTGGCCCAGTTTGCAGGATCTCCCTTCTTGTGGATTGGGCAGAGAACACTTAGATTCCAATCTTCAGGCATGCATTCATCCAACCATATTCTGCATAGAAGCTGATGCATGCGCCTTACCAGCTTCTCGCCTCCGTGTTTGAATAGCTCATCAGGCAAACCATCAGCGCCAGCTGATTTATTGTTTTTCAATCGGGATATTGCTATTCGCTCCTCATTATAGTCGAGATGTGGAACGTCAATTCCATCATCTTCGATTGTGGGCTCGGGTTCGCATCTTCTCTGGTTTCTTGCTCAGTTTCTCCATTTAAAAGGGCAGAGAAGAGATCCCTCCATATTCTGAGTGGCCAGAATGTTTTGCAGGACATCGAGAATTTTCAAGTTACGCAAATACCGTATAATGGTGTGGTTCCATCGAATCGATTGCATATGTTGTTAGAACCAGGAATTCGATTAGAACAGTGAAGAGTTCGATGCTGCTTCAGCAATGAAATTTTTTTTAATTGACATTGCCTTGAAAAAACTAAGCACGATAGACATTACTACTCTTAAAAAGCATTAACAAATAGCATATGCTTTGCTTGGTTTTAAAAGGCGCTAGGCAAAATTTATCACATCTTCTAAACGGGAAGTGCTATGACCAAATACGTAAACAGTACTGGTTCGAACACATGAGGGACAAAATCAGCCGTTTTACACAAAATTGCTTCAACTGCATCCTATACTCCGCTCTAGCAAGATCCAACAAGCGCATTCTGTATGGATTCCCAAGGCCCCTTATACCATTCGACATTCGACCACTTTAGCTTTTACCATCTATTAAGTCAAAGCACAAGCATATACAGAGTGGCTGATGAAAGCCGCTACCAAAAAAAAATTAAATAACTTTTTTCTATTTAATGAATCTGGTTAATTTTTTTTTTTATTTTGCAGATTGACTTTTACATTTAACAAAAATGGGTTACTGGGACACTGAAACAAGAATTTGGATTGTCCGCCGCTATCACGCACTGGAGTCCGTAGTTTCGGTTCAAAGAGAGTATAGGCGCACGTTTGGCGGCAATCCTCCGAGCAGATGGACCATAATAAGACTTGTAAACAATTTTGCCGAGCATGGGACAGTCAACAGAAGACCTTACCATCGAAATCCTTCAGTTCGAACGGAGGAAACAATCGCTGCTGTAGCTGCTGCCATACAAAACAATCCACGTGTTTCGACAAGAAGCTTATCTGCTCAAATGGGTGTAAGCAGACAGTCATTACAGTCAATTATGCACAAAGATTTGGACTTATTCCCATATAAAATTCAAATGGCCAACAAACTGAACGCTGCAGACTTGCCGATTCGCTTGGAATTTTGCCAGAAGATGCTTCAAATGGTGGAAGAGGATGGAAACATGTTGAACTGTCTTTTCATGTCTGACGAGGCCCATTTCGATTTAAACGGCAACATAAACAAACAAAATTGTCGAATATGGAGTGCTTCCAACCCACAGATACTCCATGAGACGGAATTGCATCCACTTCGTGTCACAGTGTGGTGTGCAGTTTCATCACGCTGCATTGTCGGGCCCTACTTCTTCGAAGAAAACGGTCACACCGTTACGGTTACTGGAGACCGTTACTTGAGCATGTTGAGAGAGTTTTTCTATCCAGAATTACGCCGAATGAGAATTTCTTTCAACTCTGTGTGGTTTCAGCAAGATGGTGCAGCTCCTCATATAGCCCAACCTGTTATGACAGAATTGCGATGAAAATTTCCCAATAAGCTGATATCCAGAAACTCCACACTCCGTTGGCCACCCAGGTCGCCTGACCTTTCTGCACCTGACTTTTTCTTGTGGGGTTATTGCAAACAGGAAGTCTTCAAAGCAAAACCAACAAATTTGAATGAACTAAGGCAATCCATTCGAGAAACAATTGCGGCTATTCCTGTCTCAACTCTCCAAGCAGTAATGAACAACTTTTTGGTAAGATGCCGCACATGCATCGACGAGCAGGGGGGGCATTTAAATTCCATTATTTTTAAAACTAATTAAGCTATATTTAATAAAATTTAATGAGCTTTAACATAAATAAAAGAAAAATGAATTCTATACACTGAAAAAAAATTATTTGAGTTTCTTAATGTAGCAAAATTCATCAGCCACCCTGTATTAGTAGTGATAGACACTACCCTACAAAAAATGCGATTAGTCAAGGATTCGTCCGGGAGAAAGATGCGACAAGTGCCAGTTCCGATCACTTTCTATGGGATCGACTGTTCACATTTGTATGAGCATGCCCTATGGAGAGTCTAATTGTACCCATTTATACCCGAACGGGTACGAAAGGGCTTATCGTTTTTATACCCAAAAGTTTACTTTTAACCTTCCGGGCCAGAACTTCTTTGTTCATTCGCATAACATGATCCAGTCAAAAACGCTGGAATTACGATTACTGTAATCATAATTCTTTTAGAAAGCAATGCTTGTGTACTCTTTATAAAAGATTTTAATAAGAGGCCATTATTAGATTGAATTTGTAATTCTATACCCTACAACAAGAAAATAAATCATTATAGTGAAATTTCGTCTTAAAAGGGTTCAAAGTTCAGGCAGCTTCGTGTAAAAAAACTGCAGAAAAAACTTTCTATTAAAAATCTAGTTTGAAACACTATCTGGATGTGTTTTCAACCAAAATACTAGTAACAATAAAAATGTGGGATATTTGAAACAGAAGGTAATGACTAACCCTAGTTAATCTTCACCAAAAACAATCTTATAAAAAACAAGTAAGGTAGTATAAGTTCGCTTGGAACCGAACATTAAATACCCAGCTGTGTAAAACCGGTATCGTGGTAAATTGGTAAATTGGTGGGAAGTTATGGCCTACAGAGGTTTTAATGCCATGTAGGCAATCTAATTAATGATATGTGGATATGCGCGTTCATTATTCAATACTTACACAACTTTAGAAGCGGGGCGGTGCATATTTAAGATACTTTCACAATGCGTTCAGGGTGCCACGCCCATTTCCCAATATTAAAAAAAATTATTAATAGGATAACCAGGTCATTGTAACTACCAAATTCTAGCGCTCTATCTGCGTCAGTGAAGAAGATATGGGATGTTCTGTTTTCCTACCTCGCTCTTAAAAAACTTTAGTACAAAATGTACACCGATTTTTCTTATTTCCGGTGAGTGTGCTTACACGTAGATATTATATCTCGTATCAAGTTTCGTAATTCTATCTAACACGGTTCTAAAGTTAATAATAGCTGAAATTTGATATTTTGTGCATTCATATAAGTGTGCGGTGCCATGCCCACTTTCCAAAATTTTGCAAAAATCGTATAAAGAATATTAAAATTGAAGACTGAACGATTGCGGCCCGAATACTGAACAGTATTCTTTTTTGCTCGTGTATGCAAGTTAGCACAATAGCCTGCACTTATGTCATTCTCTCAAGAGTGATGCGATCAGCGTACTCATTTTTCCACAGAAACGGCTAATAAACATTTCGTCGGCACAAACCTAAGCGGAAGCCGTGCTGACGAAATGCCATTCCAACTAAGTTACCAAAATTAATAAATAAACAAATAAGCGAAATAACGCTTGATATCCAAAACTTTTGATGCAAAGTCCAATCAGCATTCTCATAATTCAATTTCTAACAATAACTGATGAACATTTCGTAATCAATAACCAAAATAGCTTAACTACATTGTCAGCAATTTTAATGTCCAATCAACATTCTCAATAAACAAAATAGCTAAACTACATTGTCAGCAATTTTAATGTGCAATCAGCGTTCTCATATTTCAATATCGAACAGCACCTGATAAACATTTTGTAATCAATAAACCAAATAGCTAAATTACATTGCCAGCAATTTTAGTAAATAAGCATAACAATACGAATAGAGCAGAAGGTAAGAATAAAATTGTATAAAAAAAGGCAACTCAAATAAATCTGGAAGTTTTTTCGCATTTCACACTTACCAGTACCCTTTCTTTAAATGGTCATGTAACATGCTGGGCGTTTTTGACCGTCCATCATAGCTCGTCAGTTTCTTCGTTGCGCCAACTGGCGCCAATTGGAAATACCGCGGGATCGCAAATCGGTCTCCACTTGGTCCTTCCATCAGAGTGGTGGTCTCCCTCTTCCTCTGCTTCCACCGGCAGGTGCCGATAAGAATACCTTCTGGGCTGTAGCATCTTCGCTCATTCGCACTAGGTGGACTAGCCAGCGAAGCCGCTGTGTTTTAATACGCTGAACAATGTCGGCGTCTGCGTAAAGTTCATACAGCTCACCATTAAATCTTCGGCATCTTCTCTGGTTTCTTGCTCAGTTTCTCCGTTTGAAAGGGCAGTGAAGTGATCCCTCCATATTCTGAGTGCTCTCTGAACATCGGCTACCAGGTTGCCGTTCTCATTCTTACAGGAGTTTGCCCCTGGTTTAAAACCTTCTGTCATTCGCCGAATTTTTTGATAAAATTTTCGGCCGTTATTCCCGTTGGACAGCATCTCAAGCTCCTTTATTTCACGCTTTTCTGCCTATCTTTTTTTCGCTCGGAAAAGCCGCCTCGCTTCCCTCTTCAGCTCGCGGTAGTGTTCACACACACTCCTCGTTGCATTCGATATCAGAGTTGCCTTGTAGGCTTCGTCCTTTCTTTTCGTTGCAGCGCGGCACTCTTCATCATCATACCACTTGTTTCTTCGCGTTCGCCGGAGTCCAATTACTTTTTCGACTGCGGTACGGAGTGCTCCTGAGATATAAACCTACTGCTCATGCATTCCACTATGTTGAATTGTGCTCTCAGAGAGCATGTGTGAGAGGCGATCTGCGAAATAATTGGCCGTCTGTTGCGATTGCAGCTTTTCGACGTCCAGCTTTCCCTACGTTTTTTGTTGCACCTGTTTTGTCGTACAGAGGTGGGTACAAATCTTTTATGATACTAGGTAGTGATCAGGTCCTCGTATTGTGCGAATATCTAAAACGCTGGAAGCATGCCGTCCGTCTATCACAACGTGGTCGATCTGGTTGCGTATTTTTCGATCGGGGGACAGCCATGTAGCCTGATGGATCTTTTTGTGCATAAACCTAGTGCTGGATATGTTTCGGGCACCGGCGAAGTCGACCAGCGTAAATCAATTTGGCGAAGTGTGATCGTGGAAACTGAACCTCCCGACAGTGGGGCGGAATACACTCTCCTTTCCCACCCTGGCGTTAAAGTCGCCAAGCACGACTTTGATATCATGACGGGGGCAGCGCTCGTATGCTTCTTCCAGGCGCTCGTAGAATGCATCCTTTTCCACGTCGTCCTTCTCTTCCGTCGGTGCATGAGCGCAGATAAACGATATGGTGAAAAATCGTACTTTTATGCGGATTGCGGCGAAACGCTCGTTCACGGGAGTGAACGACAGTACTCGGTGACAGAGTCTCTTTCCAACCACAAATCTCACGCCGAATCTGCGCTTGTCTTCAAGCCCACTCCAGTAGATGTTGCAAGGTGTTTTCAACGTGTTTCCTCGCCCCGTCCATCGCATCTCTTGTATGGCGGTGATGTCAGCTTTTGCTTTCCTCAGGACCTCAACCAGCCGGCCAGCGGCACCTTCCCCATTAAGGGACCGGACATTCTAGGTACATGCCCTTATCTAGTAATCCTTATTTCGTTTGCGGGTGTTGTCATCTAAAAAAGGGGTTCTCATATCCGAGGCTTCTCTGTTGAATTTCATTGGAACGTTGTTTTATGTGATGGCTCCCAAACCCAACGCACATCCCGTTTCACGGGAGGTTGAATTCAATTGCACGTTTGTATAGCGAGCCGCTTGATCCAAGACAGACGCCCACTTGCAGCCGCACCACATGGTGATCAGATGCTGCTGTTTGAATCCCCCCAGCAAGCCCTTAAACCCATTATGTCGGAGTGGCCTTACCAGGTTGTCGCCTTCTCACGTTTAGCTCACCACCAAACGGGTGTTCGGTGGTTACCCAGAGGATACTTGGGCGCAAGCGCCCGGAAGTAGTGATCTGCTTGAAGCGCAGTCAAAAGAATCGCTCTGGCCATTCCCAGGTGATCGGCGATTAGAAACTTTCCAAAGTTAAGGTGATATTGATTGAACGGTTAAGTTAAAGTTATACTATATTCAACAATAACCAAAGTTAAGGTGATACTGATTCAACGGTCAAGTTAAAGTGCTGCTTATATTCAGCAATAACCGAAGTTAAGGTGTCATATAAAATTTTTGATGAGGACTGGGGGACCATCAAGACATGCTTATCTTTGTATTACGCAGATAAACGCGACCTTAGGATTTAGAGCATGAAAACTAAAAGAAATTATAGTATCGAGCAGTCCTGTGCAAGGATTAATCACCAGCTATCCTTAATTAAAGGCCAGGATTACACATCCGAGGTGAGCTCTGTCCTTGTAGAAACATATAGGAACAGAGCCAGAGAACAAAAATAACCAAGCAAGAGCTACGCCGCCTCCTAGCCCAATACAGCCAAAACCACCAGTGCCAATGGACGTAGACCCATCACTCTACTCGCGAAAAGTCAGCCAAAAGAACCTGTAGTTAGGCCATCCAATGATTCTTCGAATATTCCTAGGAAACAACAGAAGTTGTTTAGCTTGGAAACTGGAAAAGAAGATGACAATGAGAACGAGGAGTAAAATTTTATGAGAGAAGCCTCTCTAGGGTTCCTTACATAGAACTTCATACCAAAAATGGAAAAATCCTGCAATTTCCGATAGATATAGGAGCTAATAAAAATTTTGTGTAGAAAAAAATTGCTACAAATTCCAAAAATATTGGTAAACCCTTCAACGTACAGTCCGCTGGAGAAGGATTGAAAATAACACATAAAACGAAAGGAAAATTTTTCAAAAGCATTGGAATTAAGGAAAACTTTGATTTTTTTGTGCTCTCCGACTTTAAATCTTTTGATGGCATAATCGGAGACGATACACTTAGGGATTTGGGAGCCGTGATTGATAGGGAAAACGATATTTTGCACATAGGAGAGTACAAAATAAAACTGAACGCAAAGATTTCCAAAGAATTGGGTAATATTCGGAGTTCGGTGAAAGACGTTTAAGATGAGGTTGAAGAAATCCTGGGGAGATATGTAGATATTTTCGGGCCAGTATCGGACGAAGAAGTTATTTCTACAAACGTTCGCGCCGAGATTAGAACCAATACAGAAAACCCATTTACACAAAGCCGTACTCATATCGCACAAATCTTAGAAGTGAGGTGGATAAACAAATTAAAGAATTGTTAGAAAATGGAATAATAAAACCATCGAGGAGTCCATACAATTCTCCTTTGTTGATAGTCCCGAAAAAAGCAGGACCTTCTGGGGAAAAACTATATAGAGCTGTTATTGACTTCAAACGGTTAAATTCCGTGACAATTCCCGATACCTATCCCATCCCTGATATCAATAATATGCTCGCTAGCTTAGGGAAAAGCAAATACTTTACTACACTTGATCTTACGTCTGAATTCCATCAAATAAAGATGACAGAAAGGGACATTGAGAAAACAGCGTTCTCAACAGCAAACAGCAAACGGAAAATACGAATTTACAAGATTGCCGTTTGGCCTGAAGAATGCTCCATCTATTTTTCAAGGAATGATCAACGATGTTCTAAAGCCCCTTATTAGAAAGGCGTGTTACGTTTATATAGACGATATCGTAATAGCAGCTAGGAACAGGGAAGAGCATCTTAAAAATCTAGAGGACGTACTCTCACTTCTACAAGAGGCAGGATTCAAGGGAAATTTGAAAAAAATTAAAGTTTTTAAGAACAAAAGTAGAATATTTGGATCATATTATAACACAAAATGGTATTTTGGCCGCCCCAGAAAAAATATCTGTCATAAAAAATATTTATATTCTAAAAAACTTAAAGGAACTAAAAAGTTTCCTTGGCCTGGCATCTTACTATAGAAGATTCATCAAATCTAATAATTAAAAAATGAACAAGTAAAAGCAAGGCAATCACAAAAAGTAAACGTCAAATTAACGGAAGAAGGTCTTAAGGCATTTAACGACATAAAGCAATTGTTGATGTCTTCTGAAGTTCTGGCATTCCCAGATTTTAATAAACCCTTTATTTTAACCACTGATGCTTTCAATGTTGGAGCAGTGCTTTCTCAGGGCGAAATAGGAGGGGACAGGCCAATCATTATATTTTCAGATCTTTAAATAAGACGGAAAAAAACTATTCAATTATTGAGAAGGAAATGCTCGCAAAAGATACTGCCAGACCACCAACCTTAGCAATAAGAATAACAATGCTAAGCTTGAAAGCCCGTATTGAAGAGTATAATTATAAACTCCTGTATAAACCGGAAAAGGCCAATGTCGTCGAGGATGCACTCACCGGAGTTCCTACGGAAAGTAATTTGTTGCCTTCGTCGGCATCTAACTCTCAACACACCGCCGAGGAAGATAGCTCGGCTCTGGATCCTCACTGCGAGGCACCATTAAGTGTCTTCAGGAACCAAATTGTTTTCCTTGAGGGCAAAGAAGAAACAATTCACGAGGAGCCACATCCAAGGTATCATAGACACCGCATAAAACGTGAAACTTACACTATTGCATCTTTAATAGAGATTTTGAAAAGGTTGCTTAATCCAAATATTTTAAATGGAATCAAAATTCCAGAAAAATACATGCCACTGTTACAAAGGGCTTACCAGGATCGATTTTCAAAGTTTTGCATTCGGATTACACAAAGACTTGTGACGGACATTACGGATGACGAACTCAAGTTTAAAGTGATAATAGAGGAACATAAAAGAGCACATAGAAATAGTACAGAAAACAAAAACCAAATTCTGGAGAAATACTTCTTTCCCCAAATGACAAAACTTATAAAAAACTACACCAAAACTTGCGACGTTTGTGGCTTAAATAAATACAACGGACATCCACGAAAGCCGGCGCTAGAGGCGACGCCCTTCATATCCCACGGAAATCCTACATATTGACATACTTGAAATGTCAGACGAAAAATTCATAACTTGTGCGGATAAGTTTTCCAAATTTGCAAAAGTTTTTAAAATAAAAAACAAATCGGTACTACATATCCGAGACAAATTGACCAAACTTCTCCTCAATTTTACCGTTCCAAAGCTGCTAGTAATATACAACGAGGGTAGTTTTGTTAGCCCTATAACTCTTAATTATTTGGAGGGTTTAGGTATCCAAATTTATTTAGCACCACCTTAAAAGAGCGAGGTTAACGGTGCAATTAAACGCGTCCACTACACGATTATTGAAATCGTTAGGTGTTTGCACTCGGAGTATCCCTACGGTACCCGAAATTATTAATATTGCTGTTGACAGGTACAAGAATACAATACATTTAGTTAGCAAGAAGAAACCCGCCGATATTTTTTTCGGAAGAACCCAAAGAATAAACTACCAAGATCTAACAAATTTTAAGGGCATTAAACGTAGATCTTCGCAACGAAATATCTAGGAAACAAAAGAATATGTTGATAAATCATAATAGGAGGAAATCAAAGCCAAACACTTATGAATCAGGAGAAATTGTCTTTAAGAGGGATAAGCGAATTAAAGGCAAGACAAAGCCGATTTTTAAAAAGGAAACTGTAGCTAAAAATAATAAAGTTACCATTACAACGGGTAATAATAGGAAAATTCATAAGTCTCATATAAAAAACTAATATACCTTTCAGGCTCTTGCCATTATGGGTCACTGCTATTGTGAACGTTAATAACATAATCATCCGTTCAACCATAAGAAACAATAAGAGAATCTACTTAGAATTTTCAAATCTTTTCATATCACAGGAAAATAAATATGGAGTTGTAGGAAATTGTCTATTAATAGACGAAACAACGAAAGGACCAACTCCAAATGTAGGGTAGAAATCATTGTATTGCGAATGTTCCAGTGGACAAAGAGCAACTTGCGATTATCAATATGAAAACAAAGCTTTGATCACACTTATCGCAGAATGTACGCTTTTGGTTTCAAATTCTATAGGAAACCTCAGCTACGACACTAAGTCCCTCCAACTAAATGGTACATACGTAATAAACTTTTTTAATGAAACCATACTCCTAAACGATGCTAGTTACACGAACCTGCAAACAAGCTCATACCAGGTCTTACCCTCGGTACTTCAAAACAACCTGACAGAGAAAGAAATTAAATTAGATCTTAACTATTTACACCAGCTTCATTTAGACGATGTCAACAAATTAGAACACCTTTCGTCAAAGAATACCATTTCAATCATTATCGGTTGCTTTGTACGCAGCTCTTAGACCAAAGAAAACCACATTTCATCATTCTATCAAGTGTGATGCGATCAGCGTACTCATTTTTCCACAGAAACGGCTGATAAACATTTCGTCGGCACAAACCTAAGCGGAAGCCGTGCTGACGAAATGCCATTCCAACTGAGTTGCCGAAATTAATAAACAAACAAATAAGCGAAATAAGGCTTGATATCCAAAACTTTTGATACAAAGTCCAATCAGCATTCTCATAATTCAATTTCGAACAACAACTGATGCACATTTCGTAATCAATAAACAAAATAGCTAAATTACATTGTCAGCAATTTTAGTAAATAAGCATAACAATAAGAATAGAGTAGAAAGTAAGAATAAAATTGTATAAAAGAGGCATTTCACACTTATCGCAATTCATTCGCTGCCGCGACTGGTAACTTGCATGTATCGACAATTTTAGAGGGTTGTTGCTGCGTATGATAGCGGAAACGTTGCAGTCGTTCAAACTGGTATGAATAATACCACAAAATTCTAGTTAATGAACTAGAATGTTCATTAGACAGTTTTTCAGTTGACTGCCGGGTATTATTTGGCGGGTCAGCGTTTAGAATGAGTAGTTCTGACTGGAGGGATGTAGAAGAAGTGCATCTACATTCCAACGATTTATTCATGTAGAGTTGTGAGTAGATAGTGAGTAAACATATTATTTTTCTATTTCCAATAACATTATGAATCCTGTTATTTATGTATCGCTGTTGTTCAGAGTCTTGAATCGCTGAAGCCTTTATTCTCTCCGGGTCCTGATAGCGTTCACAGTTGTGTGCCTAGGTATTGTGCTGTGCATTTATCAGAGCCGATTTAAAAACTATTTAACTTGTCTCCGGAATATGAGTCATTCCATCTCTTTGGAAACAATCTTTTATTATTCCCTTGCATAAAAAATGATATAAAATATGTATACCTTATATATGTATATTTGATAATTTTCAGAAAAGCGCCGCAGGGGAAAATTTGGAATAAAATTCTGAAAATTATCAAAATTCATTTGATAAAATTTTTTATTTCATAAAAATACATATATAAGATATAATATGAAAATTTGGGATATAAAATCGGGCGATTTTTTATTCCAAATTTTCCTCCCCGGCGCTTTTCTGAAAATTTTCAAAATTCATTTGATACAATTCTTTTATTTTATAAAAATACGTATACAAGGTATAAAATGAAAATTTGGATTATAAAATCACGATGATAGAACTTAACAATGCTCTCCCTACATCAAACGGCAAGACTCCAGGTACCGATAGAATATGTTACTCAATTCTTAAACATTTTTTCATACAAGCCAAGGCCTTCACCCTTAACTTATTCAACAACGTCTTTAATGCGGGCAGACGCAGGAATGGAAGACCAGCATTATAGTCCCGATCAATAAGCCTAACAAACCTAAAAATAAAATCGATGGCTACAGGCCTATCTCACCTGATACATCCAAAACAAGTAACCTTCAAACAGGGCTCACTAACCACCGACGCTTTACTATATTTGGACCACCAAATTTCCAAAAACGTTAGGACCAAAAACCACATCTCCATTCTTTCCATAGATTTTGAAAAGGCCTTCGATCGCATCGGGACTCATGCTATCGTTAACCAAATGAAAGATTGGAAATTAGGCCCAAAAATAATTAACTTTGTCATTTTATTCTTAAGTACTAGAAAGTTCAAAGTAAAAATAAATAGCTACTATTCCAATACAGTGTTATTGATAAATGGGATCACACAGGGTTCCTATTTATCCGTCACATTGTTCCTAATAGCCTACGAAAACTTAAACAGGATTATCGTAAAACACGAATTCTTTAACCTTTGTATATATGCTGACGATCTCTATCTTATAGTTAACCACAAAAACGAACATGTTATATAAAATAATGTTAGTAACTTATTTACCGATATCATTGTTTGGGTTAGGAATATAGGAGACAAGCTAAATCTGTCAAAGACAAAGGCAATACACATCTGCAAAAAACACAATTGTAATCCCGTAAACATTTACATTAACTCAGATAGAATTGAATATCTGACAGATCTAAGAATCTTAGGCATAGTTTTCAACAACAAATATAATTTTAATACACATATAAACTATCTTAAACGAGCACTAACCATACGATTAAATTTGATCAAATGTATTACCAGCTTTCACAGTAAAGCACACCCAAACACTGTAACAAATATAAAGGCTATCTTAATTTCGAAAATCGAATATGGGGTAGCAATCTACAAAAACATTACTAAATCAAAGCTAAGGGCTATAGAAAGTATCTACAATTCTGCCACCCGATATGCACTTGAAGCATTCAGAACCCTACCACTTATTAAATCACACACTGAGAGCGGACTAGGTAGTATTCATGACAAGATAAATAATAAAACAGCCAAGCTGGCGACAAAGCTCTTGCTCCCCACCGGAAAAGCCCTGCTCACTTACAAAAGCAGCTACCCACGCAAACAAGAAAATCTCATCAGCACTTGAGAGAATAGTTTATAAAATTCTGAAGACGGGTCTTAATGCAACACCTCGACAAAAATTCGTTGCATACCGGCCACCCTGGCTTTTTCAAAAAACCAGTGTCATAACTAATCTTATGCAACTCCCAAAGCAAACTACTGGTAACAAAAAGACTAGGGAACACTACGAAGCAGTCGGTTGTCAGTTCAACTATACAGACGGGTCTAAGACAGCAACAGCCACAGGGTAAGCCATTGTCAACCATACCTATGACACGATAAAACTTTTCCAACTCAGTCCAGACTGTTCCGTTTTCACTGCCTGAAGCTTTAAAGTGGTTCAAAAATCAGAAAGAAAAGCACGTAATATGCTCCGACTCCAAGTCCTGCACTAAAGCTGTTATGAACATTTCGCAACTAAATTCCACTATTTGTAAAATAAGAGATTTACTCATTCGCTTCCCAGAAAAAATAAAGAGCATGGACATTCTGGGATTCACGGCAACATTTTAGCAGACAAAGCTGTAGAATTTAACACTTTCGCTCCGATAATACGAAAATTTACACAGCACAAAACGGATACTATGCGAACCATCAACTTTGGGAAAAGTACCAACATCTGTACAAAAAAGTTAACCCTGACGGAAGACCAGTAATCTACCCACTCAAGATACCAACAAGAGACCTTCAAAAATACAGCCCAATACGCATGGGTCATACACGACTGAACCATTCCCATTTATTTACACGTTCTTCGCCACCATCATGTAACCTCTGTGAACAAGGCCACTTATCGGTAGAGCACCTCACATTCGATTGCAATTGTATAAAAAATTGTTGTGTTGACCACAACAAAACCATGGTAGATAACAAATATAACTGAAAAAAATATTAAAATTTTTGTAAGAATTCTTAGAACATGCTAAATTTATTTTAAGATCTAACTTCTTTGAAATGAGGGTTGAAAACCTTAGTTGTTAGTGCCTAGTGTAAGTTTATTGTATAATTTATTATGCTTATAAATGTAATAATAATAATAATAATATGTTAGATACTTTCATGGTAAGCTATAAATTTTTATACAAAGATATGGAATTTACACTTTCAGCAAGTACACATTTAATAAAATGTCATGAAAATGCGACTAATTTTAATTAATTAATTAATCGTTTTGAAATTTTCTTTAACTAATCATGAATATTTTATAATAGTATTAAGTTTTTATATTATGTTACTAATTATTAAACAGTTATTCAACAATTCGTTTCTGATATAAAATATATTTATAAAATCCGCAAATATATGAGTATCCATTATTAGCTTGTAATTTTTCTTTCAAATATGAACCAAATAATTTTTTAATATACATTTATACGTATATCAAAATTTATATAAAAAAAGTATGTACTTTTTGATTTATTGAAAACATCGACCATGAAAGTATATATAAGTACATACTATATATTACATCGAAAACTCCACACGAAAAATTAAAACATCCCCTTCATCAAGTGAAGAAAAGACTCCACAAAGTTTACGAAAACTTTGAATTTTTGTTGTACCGTGTCAAATACTAATAATTAGGTATATGAATGTCCATAAAAAATATATAAACATAAATAATAAGAAACTAAATGCAATATGAAATATGTTTGAAGCAAAACAAAAGTTTAAAATAAATAATGGAATTCTATGCCACATGGAAACACTAAGTACACTTACCTGATCAGAACTGGGTGATCGACTTTGTTCTTCTTTAGCCTCGATTCGTTTTGGACTCCTCGGGTTCCTGGAATAGGGATCATTGGCACCATACAAGTCCGGACACGCAATACTTAACAAACATATTTTTTGTACAATATCAATTATAACAAGTCCATATTCCGTCCCATATGCCATGCTGAAATTAAATCAAAAAATTAATTTAATTAGTTCATATAGCCTGACCCAAAAACGAAAATTACACAAACTATGTATGTATTTCCACACAGCAACCCAGCAGCAAAAGAGGTCATAACTGAAAAAAGTCAGCGAGTTGGTAATAGGGCGCGCTGCAAGAGCGGAAGCAGTTTCGGTTTAAAATGGTTGTTGTTCTTTTCAACAGCTGATTCTTTGTGAGTACCCGTATACCCAAGTTTTAACTTTCTAGGAAATCGAAGCTGTGCAACAAATTTTCCATTAAAAACTGTGAATTTGCTTCTGTTTTCTTTTTTCCGTTTTCTGATGTTGGGCGAATTGAGAGCGGTCGTGTACACGTGTGAACTATGTCTTTTAACTGGGAAAAAATATTAGGCAAATATTCCACTGATCGATGCACATACCCAAGTATGTGAGGCGGTAACGCATATAAATTGTTGGTTAATATCTTTGGGTAAACAAGTTGTGCAGATATGAGTTTTTAAGGACCTCTGTGTTAAAATTCAGCGAAGAATTCATTAGTAAGACTCCCTCTTTGACCAACTCATTTCCTACCTGTTACCTTTTGCTACTGGGAATTTTTTTGTTAGAATATTCCCGAGGTAGGTATGCCTATTGTAAGAGGCTATTAAAATCCACATCGACTCCGGTACCGCGGTCAACGAAATCGGTACCACGCAATCGGGCTGGTGCCGCAGGGTGTTTGTATTATATCTGTCAAATTACTTACATTATCAGTATAGCCCTGCTTGATGTACCCAGAGAAGAACTAATTTCTACCTGAAACCCCCAAAATCCTTCGAAGCAGGCAAATAAAAATTGGGAAAATTATGGGAATATCGCAAAAGAGGATATTATTATAAATTAGGATTATGCCACTTAGGATTATGTTATGTCTCTACACATTATTATTTGTCGACTGAACAAAAGTGATTGTGATGTAAATTCCATCGATAAGAGTAAAATATTCATATATAAAAAGATGATAAAAAATTCTAAAGACTACCTTTATATTTTTGTCGCCAAAAACCATCATCAAATTTGATCTTAAACAAAGGCATGGTATCCGTGAGTTTTGAAATTTTAATCAAACTAATTGTAATCAATTTCTGAGATCTGAAAATATTGAGGTGAAGTGCAATTAATGGGCTTTAAATGTTTTGACAATTGCCGAACTTCTACTTAGGCTTCAAAAAATGTATGGACATATTTGGAAACGTGCACTCCACCTTTATATGTTTACATCACACAAATTCATTACAATTAGAATGATTAAAATTTCAAAACTACAACTCACAGAAAATCGATCGCAAGATTCCCCCATTTTTCACCTGTATTGATCATCTCGCCACCTAGCCGAATTATATTTTCAACAAACCATACTGTTACGTGTCTGATCTATGTACCAGGTTTCAAGTCACTAGGTCACCAGGAAATTAGTAAAAAGTCGATTGCAAGATTTCCAATTTCAAACGAACTTTCCAAATAGTTCGATCCATTTTTTCAATAAAATATTGCATTGTCACGGGGTTTTGAATTAGAAATCGATCGCAAGATTCAACCAGCGCAATTTGGATTTCTCAAAATTATATTGACATAGTGTCCTGAACTATGCGCTAAGTTTCGAATCCCTAGGTCACCAGTAAGTTAGTTAAAAAATTTTGTAATGGTCGCTTCTGTTGCAATATACTTTCGAATTTTTTCCGAACAGCTTCCCCGTCCCCTATACGATGCTGTAATTCTTCATTCCACGTTCACGTAAGCTTTCGTTTATTTTCTTAAAAGTATTTTTTTTTTGTGTCATAAGTTCAAGTATTCACATATGACTCATTGCGCAAGGAAGGTTACAAGATAGTACCAAGACCGAATCATTCAGGTCATTCTGTACTTATTTTATTCGATCTTTAAAATTACGCATGTAAATGACACGAAACACTTCCCAAATAAAGCAAAGAAAGATGTCAAAAACCGAAGCCCAAAGACAGGGCCGAGGGTATAAAAAGGTTTGAGTAGCTACAGTTATCCTCTTTGCGGAATTTCTCATCAGATCATAGGAGTGGACGGATAGTCCGTGGACATATCATTCCTCTCAGCCATTTCATATTAAATAAGGTAAGACAATTTAAAGTTAGAAAGTTCAGTCCCAATATAGCAAAATGTTTTCAATTTTAGAGTGTGATCCCCATAAAAGGTGTCTACAATCCACCTGGAAAATTTCAACTCCATCGAGCGTAGGTGTGGGTATGGCAACATTTTATTCTTGGAACAGAGATTTTGTCAGGGGTCCTTCTATTTCCCTACCACTCTCGCCTAAGGACGACTCCTTTAGTGACAAAGGAATAGATTAGAGCACAGGGATTGGATGTAGAACTACTAGCAACTAGCAGAGCTCCTGTCCCTCAAAATCTTTTGTACAACAGGTACTAGGCGCTCATAAAGTTGTCAGCAGAACGTTTCTTCATTTTTCTACCACCCATTAAGTGTCTTAAAAACAAAAAACAAAAAAAAAAACAAAATCGGAAAAAGAAAAAAAACCATAGAAATAATATTTCGTGTGGTTAAAAGTCCGTTTTTTCGAATTGAACACCAGAAGTATTGAAAATCTGATACCACAACAAAACAATTTTTTTGTTAAAGTAAATTTTTGTATTAAAACTATGTATGCAATTGCCGACGTTTAGGTGGTGATGTGACCGAAAATAATAGATTTAAACTTAAAATCTTCAGTGTCATAATAAATCCGGAAAGAAAAGGAACCGGAATATTAAACAAATATAAGTTTAAGAATTTTTAGTTTTTGAAAACAAGGACTATCCCACTTGTCATTTCACGAATAAAACCAAACAAAAACAAGTAAGGAAGTCTAAGTTCGAGTGGAACCGAACATTATATACCTAGTAGTGATCTATTATGTCTACCCAACTTACGCAGGTCTATTTTAATACTTTCAGTTCGTCTTTGCGTTCAAATAGACAGACGGACAGACAGATATGCCTACATCGACTCAGCTCATTCTCCTGATCATTTCAGTATACGTACAAACATTTCATGTTCATGAAAGGTATGAAAATCAAAAAAGATATACAACTTCGCTTTTGCAGTGGGGTATTAACTACTTGCCCGGATATTTTACTTTTCATCCTAAACGTTTTGATATACATTAATAAATATATATCTCGATTCGTTTATGCCGAATGAAGTAATATACCTTGTGTACGTAACAAAAATAGATATAAAAAAGGGTGTCTTGCATTGGCGCCAAAGAACTTAACCGATCTTTATGAAATTTTTACAATATATACTTGGGTTCACTGGGAACAGCATAGACAATATATAGTTTTGGAAAAGTAGGCGAAACAACGCCCCCAGGCTATATACAGTTTCAATTCGTCATAACTCCGAACTTTTTTGGTCTGCCTTTTGCAAAGGCAGAGTGTTTAATGTTCGCTGACGATGTGAAGCTTTTTATCAAAGTAAGCAATTTGACGGATTGCTTTGATCTTCAGTCAGATCTAGATAATTTGCACAGTTGGTGCTCTGTCAACAATCTACATCTCAATGTCCAAAAGTGTTGCGTTGTTTCCTACGCAAGAAAAAGTAATCCTTATAAGTTCATCTACTCATTAGATGGGAAAATATTAGAAAGAAATACGCTATTTAAGGACTTAGGTCTTATTTTTGATTCAAAATTAACTTTTATTAATCATATTGATCACTGTTGGGCGTGGTACACTTAACACATACAATCTGTTTGTTACAATTGATAGACCAATAATTGTATCGGCAATGGTATGATGTTGTTCTTGATACCTATAAATGTAAAGCATATTAATCACCACTCTAATTGCAGTTTGATGGCAATCTGGATAGTTAACTCTCTTATACACATGTACGATTAAAGTTAAGTTATTGTTCTCACTTTACATACACATGTACCACCTCTCATCATTGTTACATTCTTTTCTTTATACTACCTGTATACATATAAGTTATTCTCTGGTATAACCCATATTATGAATTTGTCAATCTCTGCTAGTTAGTTGAACTCGAACAGTATAATAAAGAAGTCACAACCAAATATAATCGTCGTTTAAATTCTACCTGTTCGCACATAATTTCTGGCGACCGTGACAAGACACATTTTATATCAAATTTCGTGATTGGATCAAATTTATCATCGCATCTACCATCGAATTGGGATTTCCATCGGAGCTAACCGTATCAGAAGTAAGACCTGGAGAACTTGGAAGCATCATTTACAATACACAAGGAACTTACACCAAACCATTATAAGTACCTATGTATATACGATACACATACGTATTTAATAATTACTATTTATATTTTACATATATATTAATATTAATATAACATTAAATACGGCTCGTTTAACTGTTAGTACCCGCTCAACATACATATATAAAACTTGGTGCATATTTTTTGCAATAATTTCAAGCATTAATTTTTGTTGGTAAAGATTTCCACTTTGGTGTGGAAAGTCGATTGAAGGTCAAACGTTATCGTATCATTCTTTCGCATCATTTTCGTTTACAAGCCGTAAGTCTTTGTACTGTAGACACTTTGTTAGTCGCTGTACTTGTAGAAATTTTGCGTTTCAAGTTGCGGTAAAATGCCGGCGGAAGAAGATGATTTGCCATCGCTCAAACAGCAGAGAGCCACTATGAAACGGAATATCAGCAATATGAAAGTAAAGGTAGAAAAATTAGGTGAAACAACTGACTCTACTATCCTAGAGTGTCACCTTCAAATTCTTGAGTCCTATTTTAAGCAGCAATGCCATATTCAGGGACCAATCGAGAAACTTAGTCCAGAGGACAATGCAAGGAATGAATTAGAAGAAAGTTATATCACCGCAAAGGCAAAAATTATGCAATTGTTAAATAGTCGGCGTAGGGCTAGTGCAGCAGAAACAAGTTTTTTTAATTCGTCGACGACACTAAGTACCCTACATCATACGCGTTTGCCTGCACAAAAGTTGCCCAAATTCGACGGTAAATATGCAGAGTACAAAAGGTTTTCACTCACGTTTTCCAATCTAGTCGACAAAGATCCTACAATCCCAACAATCGACAAATTTAATTATTTATTGGGTTGTCTCTCAGGCCAGGCGTTGTCAGTAGTTGAACAGTTTCAAATCACTGAAGACAACTATCCCAAGGCCCTAAAGCGTTTGAAGGAACGATTCGACAATAACACCCTGATTTTTCTCGACTACATTTCAACTTTGTTTAATATTTCACCCATGCAGAAGGCAGATTCCAACTCCTTACGTCTAATCATTGATAAGGTTTCAGCTATACGCGCATCATTACTATCGCTAGGTTCTGAAACCGAAATTCTTAGTTCTATTATGATTCACATTGTTCTTTCAAAGATTGACAGCGGATCCCAAGCAGCGTACGAGGAAAAACAAGATTATGATCAACTTCCTACATGGGACTCGTGTTATAAAATTCTTAATCGGCGATGCCAATTTCTTGAGAGTCATGTCAAATCCACGGAGTCGACTGATCATACGCGCGACTCCAAGCCTCAGTCTAACTCGAAAAAGCCGTCACACAGCTTTGTAAATGCTCATTCAACCTGCGCTCATTGCCAAAATGCAGAGCACACATTGGGAACTTGTACAGCGTTCTTGGCCCTTCCAGTGTCTAGTCGTTTCGAATTTGTAAAGCATTCAGGTCTTTGCATAAATTGCTTGCTCGGGCTTTTTTGCCTGTTCGGGCTCTTTTGGACTCGTGTTCCGAGATAAACTTCATCACGGAAGAAACCCCTAAGCGCCTACAGCTTAAACTACAACCATACCATCAAGAAGTTTCCGGAATTGGCGACATTGAAACAAAATTGAAGCATTCAGTATTCACCAAATTTCGTTCTCGTTTTTCAAATTTTGAATACTCTACACAATTTGCCGTAACTAAGAAAATATCGTCAAAGCAACCTAGTGAACACATTTTCTCTGAAAAGTGGCCTATTCCTGAAGGTATCAATCTCGCTGACCCGTTGTTTTACAAACCTCAAAAAATTGATGTACTCATCAGTACTGAAGTTTTCTTCGAACTTTTGCTGGGAGACAATTTAGCTTTAGTCAGCGATTTCCCATTCCTAATCAACACTACTCTAGGATGGATTGTCGGTGGGCGATGTTTACAGCCAAGAGCTCCGGCCTTAACATGCAACGTGGTGAGAGAAGTAATCCCTGTCGAGGCGTTGTTACGAAAATTTTGGGAAGTGGAAGAGGTCGCTGCTTCACCATCACAATTATCAGAAGAAGAGAAGGCATGTGAGGAACATTTTCAACCTAATGTTTCCGTACATTCTAACGGTAGGTTGCAGGTACGCTTACCATTCAAGGAATCGGCATCGGCCCTCGGAAATTCCGTTGAAAGTGTACGTAAAAGATTCATTGCTCTTGAACGCCGCCTCAACAAAAATTCCAAGCTTCATCAATCATATTGCGAATTTATGCGAGAATATCAGACTCTAGGTCACATGTCAGTAGTTTCCGATGCTCAACTTAAAAGTCCACATTATGTCATACCTCATCATTGCGTGATACGCCCTGAAAGCACCACCACAAAATTAAGAGTGGTATTCGACGCTTCAATGCGTACCTCTTCGAATAAATCACTAAATGAAATTTTAATGGTTGGTCCCACCATTCAACAAGAACTGATTTTAACCATGTTAGCATTTCGCCTTCATCGGTACGCACTCACAGCCGATATCGTCAAAATGTATCGACAGTTTCTGGTTGCAGAAAATGATAGAAATTTCCAACTTGTTTTATGGAGAGAAACTGTAGATGCACCTTTGCAATTGTATCAATTAAATACCGTGACTTACGGGATGTCATCCGCACCATTTTTAGCCATACGCTGCTTATCGCACATTGCTGATTTATATGGGAATCGTTTTCCCATTGGGGCAAGAGTGCTGCGAGAAGATCTGTACGTTGACGATCTTTTGACTGGGGCCAACAGCGTCGAAGAGCTAGCACAGATTAAGGATCAAATTACCTCACTACTCGCACGTGCTGGTCTTCATCTTGCAAAATGGAATTCAAATTATCCACAACTCATCGAGAGGTCAGCAGAAGAAATTCAGATCAAATTTAGTGATGAGAATGTTACTAAGACATTAGGTATGGTTTGGAAACCTACGAAAGACGAAATCTGCTTCAAATTTGAAATCAATGATTGCACCATTGCAACCAAATGAACAATATTGTCAATCGTTGCAAAGATCTACGATGTTTTGGGTTTATTGGGACCTGTTACAATTCGATGCAAGATTCTAATTCAGGAGCTATGGATTCACCAAATTGATTGGGATGAACCACTTACAGCAGATTTAAATTCCATGTGGATGCAAATCAAAGACGATTTACCCAACGTTCAGCGTATACAAGTGCCGCGTTATGTGTTCACGTGTCCTCATGACCTTGCAGAAATACATGGGTTCGCAGATGCTTCATCCCGAGCATATGGATGTGCTATCTATCTTCGCCAATCATTCGGTGGAACCTTTAAAAGCACTCTTCTCATCGCCAAATCAAGAGTAGCACCCATAAAGGCTATATCCATACCTAGGTTGGAATTACGAGGTGTGTTGAAAAAGTATCGCGAATTTTGAATTTTCGCTGGTTACGTATATTCGAATTTCGAATTTTTTGTGGCGTTATGTTGGTACTCATGTCTCTCACTTATGCCGACAAGCTCGGCCATTTTGAATGTTCAGTTAATTGTTCACAGCTGCTTTGCTTGCACGTGTTTTGGATCGTCTTCGATTTTTAAGCGAAATTCGTACCAAAATTGCTCAATTGTGACCAAAAACAGCATCGCATGAACATTGCTAATGAGATGTTAAACTCTGTCCGCGACGACCCAAATTTGCTCCAGAGGGTCATAACTGGTGAGGAATCGTGGGTTTATGGTTATGACGTGAAAACCAAAGCTCAATCATCTCAATGGAAGCTGCCGCACGAACCAAGACCGAAAAAAGCCACAGGGAAAAACGGCCAATAAGGAATATTACCTGCAAGTTATGCGCAATTTGCGCGAAGCAATCCGCCAGAAACGCCCGGACTTGTGGAAGAACAAAAATTGGCTTTTGCACCACGATAACGCCCCTGCTCACGCATCGTTGCTTGTGCGCGACTTTTTGGCCAAAAACAACACACTAATGATGCCGCAGCCACCGTATTCCCCAGATCTGGCCCCCTGTGACTTTTTCTTGTTCCCTAAACTGAAGAGGCCCATGAAAGGACGACGTTACGCTGCTCTTGACGAGATAAAGTCGGCATCGAAGGAGGAGCTGAACAAGATACAAAAAAATGATTTTTTGAAGTGCTTCGAAGATTAGAAAAACCGGTGGCACAAGTGTATAATATCTCATGGGGATTACTTTGAAGGGGACAAAATAGATATTCATGAAAACACAAAATTCGCGATACTTTTTGAACACACCTCGTATGTGCAGCAGTACTGCTCTGTAAAACTTGGGCAAAAATAAAACACAAAGTTTTGAAATACGTAAAAACTATTTACTTTTGGAACGATTCAAAAATTGTTCTACAGTGGATAAGAATGCATTCTTCCACTCTGAATAGCTTCGTGGCAAATCGTGTCTCGGAGATTCAAGATAATACGGAGGGAATTGAGTGGATACATGTCCCAACAAAAGACAATCCTGCAGACATTGTTTCTCGCGGTCAGAGCGCATTAGAGCTACCTAATACTATATGGTTTACAGGTCCAAGCTTTCTCGAACAGGAAGCAGACAAGTGGCCCTCAATCGAAAATCAAACCGAAACACAAACAAATCTTGAGCGCAGGCAAAAGGTTACATTCAAGTGCAGTACGAACAATAGCCCTATCGACATTATTCAGGAGATCATTGAAAAAACTTCTACGTTTAATAAAATTGTACGAATTGTTGCCTTCATATACCGTACGGTGAATAAAATTCCTCCAAATCGTCGAATTGATTTAAAAACTGTGGTACATGTTCCAGTCACCGAACTGGATCATGCCTTTTGGATAATTGTATCTGATATTCAACGAATTCACTACAAAACTGAAATCAATTTTTTAAAAACGGGCAGCACCCTCAAATCGGATCTCCAGCGTCTTTCACCGTTTTTACAACCCATAACTATAAATAACAATGTCAGATATATTCTTAGAGTCGGTGGGCGACTGGCAAATGCTGAAATTCCCTATAACTGTAAACATCCAGCACTTCTATAAAAACCACATCGATTTACGTATCTATACATTGAATATTTGCATCGAAAAAATCTTCATGCCGGATCCAAAGTATTGCTTTCATTACTGCGGCAACGTATTTGGGTCGTGAATGGACGTGAAATCGTTCGCAAGGTAGTTCGGAAGTGTACGCATTGTTTCCATTACAAACCGAAACTTATCGGTCAAGTAACCGTCAAGTGACCTTCCTGCAGATCGTGTTAAAGCTCAACGACCATTTTTGGTATCGGGAGTGGACTTTTGCGGCCCATTTCTGACATCATTTCGCTTACGAGGCAAACCGCCCTATAAAACGTACGCAGCGATATTTGTATGTTTTTCGTCAAAAGCGGTTCACATCGAATTGGTTTCAGATTTGTCAACCAATTCATTCCTGCTGTGTCTTAAGCGCTTTGTTGGTCGACGCGGCATACCTTCGCGATTGTATTGTGACAACGCAACAAATTTTGTTTGCGCAAACGCGCGACTTAAGGAGTTCACAGAAAAATACTTTAACGATGCAAGATTGAATGAAGTAATCAGCTACAGTAACGACATCGGAATTGACTTTCGCTTTATACCTCCAAGGGCACCCCACTTTGGTGGACTTTGGGAAGCTGCGGTGAAGTCAGCTAAAACACTGCTGCTTAAAAACTTCGTTCAAGCTAACCTTACCTATGAAGAACTGCAAACACTTTTCATTGAAATCGAAGCTTTGTTGAATTCGCGGCCTATCTCTCCGGTATCGAATGATCCAAGCGACACTGAGGCAATTACGCCTGCACATTTCCTGATTGGTACCTCTCTGAAGGCGTTGCCTGACAAGCAATTCGATTCTGAAAAAAATATTTCGCATCTTACTTGTTGGCAACGCATAACATATCTTAAAAATCAATATTGGAAGCAGTGGACCCGTGATTATTTGCACACACTACAAGTAAGAGCCAAATGAACCAAGGCTGAACCAAATTTAAAGACTGGACAATTGGTGCTTGTCCAGGAAGACAACCTTCCCCCACAGCGGTGGCTATTAGCTCGGGTAATCAGTGTCATTCCAGGGAAGGACGGTAAAGTGCGTGTGGCCGAATTACGCACTACTAAGGGCATAATTCGACGCTCCATACATCGACTAGCCCCGCTACCGGTGAACGAAGATGCTTGAAAGTAAGACCTTTCAACGGAGGGAGTATGTTGGGCGTGGTACACTTAACACATACAATCTGTTTGTTACAATTGATAAACCAATAATTGTATCGGCAATGGTATGATGTTGTTCTTGATACCTATAAATGTAAAGCATATTAATCACCATTCTAATTGCAGTTTGATGGCAATCTGGATAGGTAACTCTCTTATACACATGTACGATTAAAGTTGAGTTATTGTTCTCACTTTACATACACATGTACCACCTCTCATCATTGTTACATTCTTTTCTTTATACTACCTGTATACATATAAGTTATTCTCTGGTATAACTCATATTATGAATTTGTCAATCTCTGCTAGTTAGTTGAACTCGAACAGTACAATAAAGAAGTCACAACCAAATATAATCGTCGTTTAAATTCTACCTGTTCGCACAACCACATTGTGTCTAAAGCTTTTTCAATGGTTGGCTTCATATGTCGCAACTCCACTGAATTCTCTGACCCAATGACCTTAAAATCGCTATATATCTCGTCGGTACGTGGTGTTTTAGACACTTTTTTGCATTATTTGGAATCCCTACTTCCAAGTTCACTCGCCCAAAATTCAAAGGGTGCAAACAATTTTTACTAAGTTTGCTCTATATAAATTAAATTGGCCTGACGGCATGCCTAATTATCTGGGTAGGTGTAAACTGTTAGGGCTGACAAGCTTGTCAGACATAAGGAGCTATTTTTCAATAATGTTCGTATATAACATCATCAATGGTAAAGTAAATTGTACTCAAATCTATGAATCAATAAATTTTAACCATCCCGCGCGTGAACTCAGACTGGTTAGACCTTTTACTGTTCCTGCGCAGAGATCTACATATGCATATAATGAGCCAATATCGAGATGCATTCGATTATGCAACACATTTTCTGAGGCTATTGATTTTAATTTAAGTGTAAATGCCTTCAAACTTAACTTATTTAAAATATTTAATTAATCAAGTAGTCTGTAAGAGATATCTGTAGACGAAGAATAAATAAATAAATAAAATTAATGAAATTTGGATATATGTGTCACTTAGTCAATATCTACATAATTTTTCAAAAGTGGGCGGTGCCACACCCACATATTTTGTGTTTTGTTTTGCTCTCGAACCTTCACGATTGGTTCAGGAGTTCGCTGGGAACGACACAGTGTGTAAATAGCTTTTCGAAAAGCCCAGTTGGGTATAGTTAGGAGTTTATTTGGTTCAAGTTAATGACATTTTATATATAGATGCGTTCTATGTATTAAAACGTCAAAACAACGTCTACCGGGTTTGCTAGTATATTATAAAATGGCGAAAGCAAACAACGAATTTCAGCATTCTTTTGTAAAACTGAGAAACTAGTTTGCGTTCAAATAGACAGACTGACAGACAGACAGACGGACGGAGAGACGGGCATGGCTAAATCGACTCCGCTCATCGTGCTGATCATTTAAGTGAACTTTTCTCTTCTTCTTCTCATACTTAGATACATTTAATGTTTATGAAAGTTATGAAAATCGAAAAAGATATATAACTTCGCTATTGCAGTGGGCTATTAATACGGGCCCGAATATTTTGCTTTTGTGTTTTCTGATTTGGCTAATTTTTGGCAGGAGTATAATACTTACTACTGAGAAGCAGCTGACCAATTTTCATTGAAATATTAAAATTTAATTATAAGCAATCGCTTTTGAAAATAGCAGAAATTTTATGCTGAAAAGTGGGCGGCGCCACGCCTACTTCTTCAAAATTGACAAAACTTTTTTGCGGTCGAGTTTGCCTTAAAAAGCTTATTATGTGTGCAAAATCTGATTTATATAACTTGCTTAGTTGTAGAAATATCGCTTTTTAAATTTTACAAAAAAAATTATCAGAACTATGTTAAAAAACTGGGCGTGGACATTAACCGATTTCGCCCATTTTTACAGCAAACAGTTACCTTTATATATAGAACATTATCACCAAATTTCGTTTCGACAAATCAATTTTTGGCGGAGTTATGCACAAAAAGTTTTGTGAAATAGTCCACTATAAAAGGGCCGGGCCACGCCCATTTTCGAAAATTTTAAGTTTTTGGATTTCCTTGTTTACGGAAACTTTAAAAGTGAAATATAAATGATGTAAACCTATTTTACGCAAAGTTATTGCCTATTTAATATATCTACGATCCTCTTCAAAATCTTTCATATAAAAGTGGGCGGACACCTTAACCGATCCCGCCCATTTTTTCCTGGAACATTCCTTGCATGCCTGGAAACCTGAATGCTGAATTTCGTTTCGATATCTTGAACGGTTTTTGATTTATGATTAATATTATTTCTAAATTTGACTTAATCAAAAGTGGGCGGTGCCACACCCATTTCCAAACATTTTTTGGAAAATTTTATTTATGCCTCAATCTCAATGTAGTCACCAAATGTTATCCTTATAGGTGTATTATGTACTGAGTATTCACTTTTTTTGTGTTTTCCAAAATATTCTATATATAAAAAGTGGGCGTGGCTATCGTCCGGTTGCGCCAATTTTAAATAGCGCTCGGAGATGAGTGCCAAGGAACCTGCATACCAAATTTCATCAAGATGTCTCAAAATTTACTCAAGTTATCGTGTTCACAGACGGACGGACGGACAGACATGGCTTAATCAATTTCTCTTTTCGTCCTGAGCATTTTGATATATAGACGTCTATATCTATCTCGATCCGTTTATGCCGTTACGTACTGCCGTTAGGCGACTAAAGTTAATATACCTTGTGTGCGTAGCACTACTGGGTATAAAAAACTATAAGTGAACTCATGTGGCTTTTCAGATGATCAAGTTCATACTAGTTTCAAATATAGTTTTTAGTGAAGTAATATAATTAACGTAACAGAAAGTAAAATTTGAATAGCAACGAATAATACCAAACTATAAAGGGGCACTGTCCGCTAGCATATTATCTCGCCTGAAACATAATCAAAGCGCGAAAACAATAGAATATTTGCTAACAACGATTGGCAACAGTACAGCTAACCTGCAGTCGCACCGTTGGAAGGCCTTTCATCGCTGGAGTGCGTCAACACACATATCTACCAATATACCTATGTAAGTAATATTGTTGTTGTTAATTCTTTCTTGTTTTTTATTTTCTTTTTGCCAATTCAGCAGAGAATTTAGAGGTATGACGTATGTGCATAATTATGTACATATGTTGGGCAATAATATGTATGTGCCTTTGTAACGCGGGTGTAGACCAAAGTGTTCACCTAATTATGAATGTAGATCAGAGTTAGGCAAATGAAGATTCTTGAATCTTGAAAAATTAAAGTTTTATATGAAATCAGAAAAGATCAATAGAGAATAGTAAAGAATAATGGTTTTTGTGTATCATAACTATCAAAAAGTAAAGTTCTGAAAATGAATGTAGTTTTTATTGTCTTTTGATTGCCTTTCACCGTTCCATGCAAAATAATTTTTCGGATGAATTATGTAAGGGTGGCTAAATAAACACGTTGATTTCCATACTCTGATAAAAAAGGTACCTACCTACATACATACGTGTGTATACATATCTTCTTCTTTAAATGGTCATCTAACCGCCTGGGCGATTTTGACCGTCCAACATAGCTCGCCAGTCGTTTCTTCGTTGCGCCAACTGGCGCCAATTGGAAACGCCGCGGGATCACAAATCGGTCTCCACTTGGTCCTCCCATCAGAGTGGTGGTCTCCTTCTTCCTCTGCTTCCACCGGCGGGTGCCAATAAGAATACCTTCTGGGCTGGAGCATCTTCGCTCATTCGCACTACGTGGCCTAGCCAGCGAAGCCGCTGTGTTTTAATTCGCTGAACTATGTCGGCATCTGCGTAAAGTTCATACAGCTCATCATTAAATCTTCTTCGGTACTCGCCGTCGCCAACGCGTAGAGGTCCCAAAATCTTTCGAAGAACCTTTCTCTCGAATACTCCCAGAGCCGCCTCATCAGATGTTGTTAGTATCCACGCTTCTGCACCATATAGAAGGACGGGTGCGATGAGTGACTTGTAGAGTGTTATTTTCGTTCGTCGAGAGAGGACTGTACTTTTCAATTGCCTACTCAGTCCGAAGTAGCATTTGTTTGCAGGAGTAATTCTTCGTCGGATTTCTAGGCTAACATTATTGTTGGTGTTAATGCTGGTTCCCAGGTAAACGAAGTCCTTTACTATTTCGAAATTATTGCTGCCAACAGTGGCTTGGTTGCCAAGGCGCGAATGCGCTGACTCTTTGCATGATGACAGAAGGTACTTCGTTTTGCCCTCGTTCACCACCAATCCCATTTTCTCCGCTTCTTTTTCTAATTTGGAGTAAGCAGAAGTTACGGCGCGGTTGTTAAGGCCAATGATATCAATATCGTCAGCATATGCCAACAGTTGCACGCATTTATAAAATATTGTTCCAGCGCGGTTAAGTTCTGCCGCTTGTATTATTTTCTCCAGCAATAAACTAAAGAAATCGCACGATAGGGGGTCACCCCGTCTGAAACCTCGTTTAGTTTCGAACGGCTCGGAGAGGTACTTCCCAAATCTGACCGAGCTGGCGGTCTTGCTCAAGGTAATTTTGCATAGCCGTATAAGTTTAGCGGGGAAACCAAATTCAGACATAGCGGCATATAGGCAGCTCCTTTTCGTGCTATCGAAAGCGGCTTTAAATCAACAAAGAGATGGTGTGTGTCGATTCTTTTTTCACGGGGTTTTCCCAAGATTTGGCGTATTGTAAAAATCTGGTCGATGGTAGATTTACCAGGTCTGAAGCCACACTGATAAGGTCCAATCAGTCTGTTCACACAGGACCTTATATGCGATATTCAAAAGGCTGATTCCGCGATAGTTGGCGCAGTTTGCAGGATCGCCCTTCTTGTGGATTGGGCAGAGAACATTTAGATTCCAATCTTCAGGCATGCATTCATCCAACCATATTCTGCAAAGACGCTGATGCATGCGCCTTACCAGCTCCTCGCCTCCGTGTTTGAATAGCTCATCAGGCAAACCATCAGCGCCGGCTGATTTATTGTTTTTCAATCGGGATATTGCTATTCGCTCCTCATTATAGTCGGGATGTGGAACGTCAATTCCATCATCTTCGATTGTGGGCTCGGGTTCGCATCTTCTCTGGTTTCTTGCTCAGTTTCTCCATTTAAAAGGGCAGAGAAGAGATCCCTCCATATTCTGAGTGCTCTCTGAACATCGGCCACCAGGTCGTCGTTCTCATTCTTACAGGAGTTTGCCCCGGGTTTAAAACCTTCTGTCATTCGCCGAATTTTTTGATAGAATTTTCGGGCATTATTCCCGTTGGCCAGCATCTCAAGCTCCTTTATTTCACGCTTTCTGCCTCTCTTTTTTTCGCCCGGAAAAGCCGCCTCGCTTCCCTTTCAACTCGCGGTGGTGTTCACACACACTCCTCGTTGCATTCGATCTCAGCGTTGCCTTGTAGGCTTCGTCCTTTCTTTTCGTTGCAGCGCGGCACTCTTCATCATCATACCACTTGTTTCTTCGCGTTCGCCGGAATCCAATTACTTCTTCGGCTGCGGTACGGAGTGCTCCTGAGATATTATCCCACTGCTCATCCATTCCAATAGGTTGAATTGTGCTCTTGGAGAGCAGGTGTGAGAGGCGATCTGCGAAATAATTGGCGCTCTGTTGCGATTGCAGCTTTTCGACGTCCAGCTTTCCCTGCGTTTTTTGTTGCACCTGTTTTGTCGTACAGAGGTGGGTACGAATCTTGGCTGCTACTAGGTAGTGATCAGAGTCGATGTTAGGTCCTCGTATTGTGCGAACATCTAAAACGCTAGAAGCATGCCGTCCGTCTATCACCACGTGGTCGATCTGGTTGCGTGTTTTTCGATCGGGGGACAGCCATGTAGCCTGATGGATCTTCTTGTGCATAAACCTAGTGCTGCATATTACTATGTTTCGGGCACCGGCGAAGTCGATCAGCCTGAATCCATTTGGCGAAGTCTGATCGTGGAGACTGAACTTCCCGACAGTGGGGCCAAATATACCCTCCTTACCCACACTGGCGTTAAAGTCGCCAAGCACGACTTTGATATCATGACGGGGGCAGCGCTCGTATGCTTCTTCCAGGGGCTCGTAGAATGCATCCTTTTCCACGTCGTCCTTCTTTTCCGTCGGTGCATGAGCAGATAAACGATATGGTGAAAAATCGTACTTTTATGCGGATTGCAGCGAGACGCTCGTTCGCGAATGTGAACGACAGTACTCGGTGACGGAGTCTCTCTCCCACGACAAATCCCACGCCGAATCTGCGCTTGTCTTCATGCCCACTCCCGTAGATGTTGCAAGGTGTTTTCATCGTGTTTCCTCGCCCCGTCCATCGCATCTCTTGTAAGGCGGTGATGTCAGCTTTTGCTTTCCTCAGGACCTCAACCAGCCGGGCAGCGGCACCTTCCCCATTAAGGGACCGGACATTCCAGGTACATTCCCTTATTTCGTAATCCTTATCTCGTTTGCGTGTGTTGTCATCTAAAAAAGGGGTTCTCATATCCGAGTCTTTGTTGTTGAATTTCATTGGAACGTTGTTTTATGTGGTGGGGTCCAAACCCAACGCACAACCCGTTTCACGGGAGGTTGAATTATATTACAAGTTTGTATAGCGAGCCGCTTGATCCAAGACAGACGCCCGCTTGCAGCCGCACCACATGGTGATCAGACGCTGCTGTTTGAACCCCCCAGCAAGCCCTTAAACCGATTATGTCGGAGTGGCCTTACCAGGTTGTCGCCTTCTCACGTTTAGCTCACCACCAAACGGGTGTTCGGTGGTTACCCAGAGGATGCTTGGGCGCAAAGCCCGGAAGTAGTGAGCTGCTTGAGCCGCATGCAAAAGAATCCCTCTGGTCATTCCCAGGTGAATGGCGGTCAGAAACTTTCCCCCACTTGCGTGGTCTTCTGCACACGGCCCCATCCTCCTGTATACATATAGTTATATATATATATATATATAATGAGACATGGCAACAACCCACCCAATCCCGGGAGAGCTACGGTCCAGAGGACCCCCCCGCCGTGACCTCTCAACTGCGATGAGTATGAAAAAATAAGGCATCAATAAAATCTCTATTCCATCCAATGATAAAATGCCATTTCATATATGTATGCGGGATCGCACACAAATACCTACATTAATAAAATTTTGGTATTGTATATAGACATCGTTATTATGATTATTGTAATTATTACAATTTCAAACGAGTGTTCAAAATAGGTAGATCCGTGCGACTCTTATCGCTTTTTTTTTGTCAAATATTGCATTGTCAACGGGTTCTGTGTGATAAGTTTCGAGTACCTAGCTCACCTGACAGTTACTCAAAAATCGATTCCAAAACCCCTCCGTTTTTTGTGATCTTTTTTTGTCTAGATCAGCGCGCAATCTAGCAGAATTTTGTGAACAGTGTATTGCAAGGTATTTCATTGTTGATCTATGAGCCAAGTTGCAATGCTCTACCCGGAAGTAACTTAAAAATGAAGCGCAAGATTCCACATCTATACTATGACAAAACTATAGCAAAGTCGTGTCTGCACATTGAATATTTCTTTTAAAAAATGACTGCAGGTAATAATATAAAAGTAGTAAAAAGTGACTAACAAATAAAATTTCTTTAAAACGTCAACTTTCTTTAGGCTTAAAAGCTGTATTGTTGCATAACCAAAACAAGATGCCTGCGGTCCCATTATCGTATGCCACTGGTATGAAAGAAACTTACGATTCCATTGAAAAAATTCTTCACTTGGTAAACTGTGCACAAATGGCAAATTGTTAGTGGCCTTCAAATTTTATCAATACTGATGGCATGCAGGGATTTCACACAAAATACCCGTGTTATTTTTGTAAGTGGGATAGCCGTTCTTCGCTTATGTGCAAAAGCGATGAGTGCCCAAAGAACAGTTCTTTTCGAATTAGCGAAAGAAATATGTTTTCTACGACTGCACTTAAAACTAGGTTACATGAAGCAATTTGTTAAAATGCTTAATGTAGAAACATTTTTTCATATAAAATATTCTAAATAAAGAATAAATGAGGCTAAAACTAAATAAAGGTTATTATGATATTATTTCTGGCTGTTATTGCCCATGCTTCATTCATTGGTTCTTGTTAATTTAAAAGCGTTTTTATTGGGCCTCAGATACGCAAGCCAATAAAAGATACTGACTTTTCATTTAAACTAAGTGAAGCTTCAGAATCTCTATTCCATAATGAGATATAGAATGTCAATAAAAAAAAAACTTACTTCACTCTTACTTGTACATTTTCCTTGAGAATTTGGGTCAGTTGAGTGATGACTAAGCGCACCCATCAGGAGATGAAAGCTTTAGAAAGGTTTGTTGGAAGAAATATCGCTAATATGATGCCGGAGTACCGTTGGTCTTTTAAACGAGAAACGGCTGATAATTTATATAAAAGAAAAAGAGTTTGCAAATATTTTTAATTAACTAAGTTCTATTTGTACGTCCATACAATTTTTATTTAATTCATTTTTAAATAAAAGAACTAATTACATTAGCAAAAAGAGTTGACAGTAGGCTCTAGATTTAAATTACACTATATTAATTGGTGAACAAAATATTGGGAGAAACTATTCTTTCTTTTCTTTATGGCGCGATATACAACAGGTATATCATCATAAACCTCCTAAGAGATTTTTGCGCCAAGCTTCTCTTCCAATTTTGTGGTGTGCCGATTTGAATTTTCCCTACAAATTGGTGGGACCTACAGTTTTTTGCCGACTCCGAACGGCATCTACAAAAGAGACGAATTTTTGCTGAGAAGCCTGTCATGGCAGAAATACACTCGGAGAGTTTGCCAAACCACTGCCGAGGGGCGACCCCGTTTTGAAAAACTTTTTTCAAATCACTTTTGATGTTACCTGTACCAGGGGACCTTCGGTGTGGTAGGCCGGCAACACTACCTCCACACCACGGCGGCCGAAACTATTACTCAAGGTAAAAATCTCTTCCAAAATTGTAGCTTTTGGTTGTTGTTGTTTTTAACGACTGTCGTGCTAGCGTTTTGGTATGACCAGTGGAACCTTCTACGTCATGTCACACCTCCTTCCGTAAGAAAGGATAAGATGGGTAATGAGAGGTGAGAGGCATCATATCCGTAGATCAACCATCGAGTTGCACGTCATTACCTTTGTGCATTTTAGTAGCCTCTTACGACCGGTATGCCTACCTCGGGCATATTCTAAACCACTAACGCGCAGAGCTTCGTTTTTAATTGTTTCTCTGAATTTTCTGTCAACAAAATAAAACTTTTATATAACGTTGAAAGCGAAAAAATGTCTTCTTTTCAATGACATCAAAATCCGTTTCCTATCCTATGGAAAAGGGGTTTCCGCCGCTAACTCCAAATTTCGGGGGTTTATTGGAAATTCTGAGTATGCAATTTTTGTATGTCTGACTAGACCTACAATGTGAGGCATGTCTCGTAAATAATAGTTTTTCACTCTCACACAGTGTAATTGAAGCATAAGCTTTTTCGGTGGCCAAGCGCAGCCTCCACAATATATTTGTGTGTATGAAAGTTAACGTAGAAGAAGTGTATTTCATTAAGGCAGAGACGATCTTTTATTTTTCAGAGACGATCTTTTCCTACCCCATCTGCTAAGCATTTTGATCTTTCACACAGCTTAGCGCACATGTACAAGTGAAAAAAGCTCTATATGTACTGTGATTCCCAATTGTCACCTGGCAACCCTACCATGCATGAACACTTGTTAACACTACATGAAGTTGTGTGTCAGATTTATGCCCTTTCAAGAGAGAGTTCTATTCGGGTCGTCAACGAGACAACATACAATTGAATATATTTTTAAAGAATCAATAGGTACATTTTGAATAAAATGGATTACCTAATTCAAATCGTATATACACATTTTTATTTTACTCGGAAAAGCCTGGATTAAGTAAAGCCATCCCCTTGACAGGTCAGAAGTGTGGTGAACTAAAGTGAATTGCGCTTGTGAAATTAAAAGTGAAATAAAACGCAATAAAATATGTGAAAGTGTATTTCATACAAAACTGCATAGAATATTTGTAAAACGAAAATATTTCACAAACGTATCGTACATTAACTAATTCTAGTGTGAAAATCGAGACTCCGCTGGCATTCCGGGAAAATTTGAGACACCTCTGCTATCGTTTGCTGCTTACGTCGCGTCGCAGTCAGTAGAGACACTACGTCAAAATCGTGTCGGTCAAATGTATACGCGTTACAAATTGATCGGTTAAAATTTGAAAGTGTTTCGCTGTTCGTTAAAAGCTCTCGTACAAGCTCAAAAGCGTCAAGCAGGTTTCGTTAAGTGAATTCGAAAAGTTTTAAAAAACGGATAAAAGCTCATTGTGCCAACAGATGTCGCATGTGTAAACCGAAACAAAACAGTCAAAACAAAATAAGCAAAGCAAAATATCAGAGCTACAGCAATTGACAGTAGCTGAGCTTAAGGAAAAATGTAAACAAGCTGGTCTTCCGAGCAGTGGCAAGAAATCAGTTTTAATTGAAAGGTTAGAAGAACATCAAAATGAAAATCGATTTGAAAGTGCAAGTGATAACACGCATTTACTCGAACGTATTTCCGAATTAGAAACGACAATTCGAAATTTAGAAATGCAGAAAACTAGCGTTGCAAATAATCGAAACGATTTTACGCCTTTTTGTATGTCGTCGCCGGTAAATACAAGGTCGGTATATTCATATACTCCGAGAACGTGTACAAAAATTAATCAAATGGCACCAGCGCAAGCACGGCCAAATACGTGTCCAGTGAACGAGGATGAAATAATCGGAGATGCGCGTAATAGGCGAATTCCAAATGCAAATTTAAATTATTGGAATGTTCCAATGACGCACTTGCAACCGCCGCAGCAAGTGATTCCGTCTATAAACAACTATAATCCGGTTTATAAAATTCGAGACATTATAGACCTTTTACCTTCGTTTAACCCAGTTTCCGAATCGTCGCTTAATACAACCCAATTTGTTAAACGAGTCGAAATGCTTAAAAACGCGTACCATTGGGAAGAGGGTATGTTACTGTGTGCGGTGCAGCAGAAAATGCAAGGGCCGGCTAAATTGTGGGTTGACTCCCTACCGGAAATTTTTATGTCGTGGTCGCATTTCGTTTCGCGTTTTTTTAACGATTTTCCGCACTCAGAAAATTCCGCTGAAGTACATATTAAATTATCACGGTTGAAGCGATCGCAAAATGATACTTCGGCAGAGTATTATTATAAAATGTATTCGCTAGGTATGAAAGGTGGGCTGACGGAAGATGCTATCGCCCTCCATATAATAAACGGTATTAACGATATTGACTTACGCAGAAAAATTTCAAATAGCTATGTGTGCTGTAACGACTTATTACGCGATATTACTAACTACAGTGTATTTAACGGAATAAAACCTGTAACTCAGTATAAACCGAAAATTTTTAATCAAAACAATACGAGTGTACCCAAAACTGAGAACCGCGCAACAAAAACGTTAGAAACTGTGAAGTGCTATAATTGTCATAAATTCGGGCACTATTCCGTAAATTGTCCCGAACCTCAGAAAAAGCAACGATGTGACAAGTGTTCACGTACAAATCATCAAACAGAAAACTGTCCGAATAAAACCAAACAAGAGGTTCGCGCGATTGATATAAATGTCGAAAATAAAAGAGCTAGTGAGAACGGTATAACGATACTAATTAAAGTAAATGGAATCGATACAAATGCTTTCGTTGACCCGGGAAGTACTAGGACACTCGCGCGGGAATCTTTCTGCAAATCGTTGACCGAAATGATTCCATGCCATGTTAAGCTAAACGGTTTCGGAGGCGGCGAAGTGTTGTGTAGTGCTAAAGTCAATGTATCGCTCGAAATTGATAATGGCAAATATAAAGTTGACATGCTGGTTGTAAGCGATCCTTTAATAAGTGAAAACGTATTACTGGGTACAGATACGTTGTGTCGTGATGGATCACGTCTCATTATTGAGAGTGGCCAATGTAAGTTCGAAAAAGTACTAAAAATTACTGATATCGCATATATAAACGAAAACGAAAATACTAAACTCAAAGACATGTTAAATACGTATCGTAATGTGTTCGCAGAAAAGCTTTCCGAGCTTGGTTGTTGTAACGTGGCTACGCTGAAAATCGAACTAAATAACGATACCCCGGTTAATATAAAGCCATACCGCGTTCCGTTCGCTAAACGTCCGGTGATATCCGGTATTATAAACGAGTTGCTCGAAAATAATATTATACGACCCTCGGAATCGCCATATGCTTCTCCAGTCGTGCTCGTTGAGAAAAGCAATAGAGAAAACCGTCTCTGCGTCGATTATCGCGCCTTAAATAAAATTACTGTCAAGCAATCGTATCCGATGCCAATAATGGAGGAACACTACGCTCAATTATCAGGTAACAAGTATGTTACGTCACTAGACTTACGTATGGGGTACCATCAAAGAGCAATTGATGAAAACTGTAAGAAATATACAGCCTTCGTAACAGCCGATGGGCATTACGAATACAATTGCATGCCATTTGGTTTGGTCAATGCTCCAGCTGTATTCCAAGCTGTGATGAATAAAATAATATCGAAAATTAAACCAGGCGAAGTACTCGCATATCTCGACGACGTAATTATTCCTAGTCGTACAATTGAAGAAGGTTTACAGCGACTAAGTAAATTCTTAAGTATATTGCGTGAATCTGGATTAACTCTACGCTTAGAAAAATGTAACTTTTTGCAGCCTAAGATCGAATATCTCGGTCACGTCATTAATGAAAATGGAATAACCCCTGGTACTCGCAAAGTATCCGCTATACGAAATTTCCCACAACCTAAAAATATCGCCGACTTAAGAAGATTTTTGGGACTTACTGGGTTTTTCAGAAAGTTCGTACCCAACTACTATTTGATAACGATGCCGCTCACACGATTATTGCATAAAGTTATCGTAGAAAAATTTATTTGGGAGAAACAACAACAAGAAGCATTTAGTAAAATCATCGATATACTCACGAATGAGCCCGTTTTAGCCTTATCCGATTCGACAGCACAACACGAGGTACACACTCATGCAAGCAGCATTGGTCTTGCCGGTGTTCTATTGCAATCAAAAGACGGTACGAATTGGAAACCGGTTATGTACTATAGTAGACATTGCACGGATCTCGAAAGTCGTTATCATTCGTACGAATTAGAATCACTCGCCGTAGTCGAGATTCTCGAACGTTTTCGCATATATCTGCTAGGCAGAAAATTTCGTTTGGTTACTGATTGCTCAGCAATAGTAAAGGTTCGCGAAAACAAAGAGTTGAAGCCGAAAATTTCGAGATGGTGGCTAAAACTCTTGGAATTCGATTTTGAAAGCGTACATCGGTCTGGAAGCTCTATAGCTCACGTTGATGCTTTGAGCCGATCACCAGATCAACCCGCGGCTAACGTTGAACCCGCAGGCTTCGTATTAAAAGCAGACTCAACCATCGACGATTGGTTGTACACAATGCAACTGCAAGATCCTGACTTAACTGGAATCATCGCTATATTAGCTGGTACAGTTAATTCACCACGTGAAGCAGAACTACGTAAAGAATTTAAAATTCATAATCATCGACTATACCATAAAGAGGATGACGGTATAAAGTTTATTGTGCCCAAGGCAGTAAGGTGGCGAGTTGTTCAACACTGCCATGATCACATGGGTCACTTTGCCATCGATAAAACAATTGACCGTATTCGCCAAACGTTTTATTTCCCACAAATGCGAAAATACGTTAAAAATTACATCGCCGCATGTATAGACTGCTGCTATAGGAAAACACGTCCTGGTAAAATAGAAGGAAGTCTGCACTACGATATTATAGATCCGATACCTTTTCGAACGCTCCATATCGACCATTTAGGACCTTTTGTGCGCAGCAAGAAGGGAAATAACTACGTCCTTGTTATTTCCGACGCATTTACTAAGTATTTGATCGCGAAACCCGTGCGCGATACGAAAACATCCCCCGTTATACACTGTCTAAATGAAATCACAACATATTTCGGTCTACCGATGCAGATAATTTCGGACAGAGGTACCGCTTTTACCTCCAAGACTTTTGAAATGTATTGCGAACAAAACAATATTAAACACGTTAAAACCGCTGTACGTACGCCGCGTTCAAACGGTCAAGTCGAACGCGCAAATCAAACGGTATTAAACTATTTACGTACTACAACTGAAAACCCGAAAGAATGGGACCTAACACTCCGAAATATGCAATGGACCATCAACTCTCAAAAGAACAGTTCTTCCGGTTTTAGTCCTAACGAACTTAGATTTGACTTCAACCTCCGTGATATCGTGCATAACCGATTGCTCGCAGCCGTACATAATGATATTTTCGAAAACGCGGATCCCGTTAACATCGTCGATAAGAGAAATTCCGCGAAAGAGAATATCGAACGCGAAAGATTGAAATGGAAGAAACGTTTCGACGCGAAGCACGTAACTCCACGCAAGTTTGCTGAAAACGACTTGATACTTATTGAAACCGAACCACCCGCAACCGGTGAATCGCGTAAACTAATACCGAAATATTGTGGCCCGTATCGTATATAAGGATCGGTATTTAATCGAAGATATACCGGGAATGCAAATCAAATCGCGAAAATTCAGCTCGGAATATGAATCCAGTAAAATAAAACCTTGGTGTGCGAACAGTCCAGAGCTAGACAACGACGATATCAACGTCGAGGAAATCGAGGGCGATTTCATGTCAGGAAAGGCCGCCGTGGTGTGAAGGTAGTGTTGACGGCTTACCACACCGAAGGTCCATGGTTCGAGCCCTGGTACAGGTAACATCAAAAGTGATGTGAACAAAGTTTTTCAAAACGGGGTCGCCCCTCGGCAGTGGTTTGGCAAACTCTCCGAGTGTATTTCTGCCATGACAGGCTTCTCAGAAAAAAGTCGTCTCCTTTGTAGATGCCGTTCGAAGTCGGCAAAAAACTGTATGTCCCACCAATTTGCAGGGAAAATTCAAATCGGCACACCACAAATTGGAAGAGAAGCTTGGCGCAAAAATCTCTTAGGAGGTTTATGATGATATACCTGTTGTATATCGCGCCATAGAGAGAGAAAGGCCGAGCTGTCACCTGGCAACCCTACCATGCATGAACACTTGGGAACACTACATGAAGTTGTGTGTCAGATTTATGGACTTTCAAGAGAGAGTTCTATTCGGGTCGTCAACGAGACAATATACAATTGAATATATTTTTAAAGAATCAATAGGTACATTTTGAATAAAATGGATTACCTAATTCAAATCGTATATATACATTTTTATTTTACTCGGAAAAGCCTGGGTTAAGTAAAGCTATCCCCTTGACACAATGATGACGTGAAACTTATAAAACTTATATTTTTGATATTTCGACCAATTACATAAGCTAAATTAAATATTTAGTGGGAAGAAATCTTTTACTTAGCAAATGCTTTCTTATTTTGGTCGGTATACGTTTATACAAGTTTTTATTTAACTGCAAACATCTATTGAAATCCACTATTTTAGTCGGGCATGTGTAAATTAAAGCCCAAATACCCGCTATCTGGGTCATGTTCTGCGAATGGACAATAAAGTTCCAGTCCAGGTTTTCCTATCGACACTCCGATTCAGCTTGGATGAATGGGGAGGCCTAGCCTGAGTTGGAAGAAACATGTGGAGGATGACTTAAAATCCCTTAGAGTGGTAGTTATCGTTGAAAGGGAATGCCAGGTGTGCTTTAATATGCACGGCCAAAATCGCATAGGCGGTTAAGCGCCAATAAATGAATGAATGAGTCTCCACTACTGGCACTATTAATATTTCCCTTCGGCGCCACCACCTCACACGGCAGCTTAAAGTTACTTTCATTACAGCAGTTCGTATCGCCCTTCAGGCAGCCTTCTAGGCTACGACGACTCACGCGACCCAGCCTGCTTCCACCTAGGTATACGCACCAGTCCTTGACTGCCAGTGGGCTCCTATGTACATCGCATTTCCAAGTAATGCAGCTTAACTGCAACGGCCTCACTAGTAACGTTGCGGAAATAGTTAGCTTTATGAAACGGCATGTCCCCAAAATAGCCGCCATACAGGAGACAAATCTCTGCGCACGATCAGATCTTCACACCTGTGAAGGCTACAATTTCCAACGATGTGATCGTGCAAAAGGACTTGGGGATGGACTCACGTTTATTGCCGTTGAATCCGTGCGATATCTATATAAGCCCGACACCAACCCCAGGGCCAACACCCTAAAACTTCAAGCCTCCAAGTCGATGGTCTGGGACAGGAGTTAACCGAGCAAATAGAGGATTCAACGTTTTGTTTTTGTAGTTCGCCAGACCAGGCCATTGTCAGCACAGGCCTAATTAACTGCGTTGATGGTGACTCTTGCATCGGATCAATCGATGGCCCTCCCGGCTTTGTCACGTCGGAAAACCGGAGCCGCCTCATCAAATGTTGCCAGTATAAATTCTTATACAGGGTGGCGCAAAAGTAATCCTCCTATCAGAAAATGCTATAAATTTTGCGATTGGCCCCTAAAGTCAGTTCTGTTTTGACATTTGTGTAGTAAACACATGCGAAATACACGTTAATAAACAATGTTACGCTACACTGCTCCAGAACGCGGAATATTGCTGACTATTTATTTGACCAATAATCGGTCGGGGCCAAAGGGTTACTGTGAACTGTGAGCGCTACAGAGCAATGATCAACGAGTTCTTTTTGCCGCAACTTGATGCATTGGGATTGGAAAACATGTGGTTCCAACAAGACGGTGCAACAGCACACACTGCACGTGCCACAACCGATATGCTGAACATCGGAAGCTTACTTTTGCGCCACCTTGGTGCGATACGTGACTTTTATCGTGTTATTTTCGTTCGTTTGGAGAGGACTTTACCCTTCAATTGCCTACTCAGCCCGAAGTAGCATTTGACTAAAAGAGTAAGTCTTCGTTGGCTTTCTAGACTGCCATTATTTTGGTGTTATTCTGGTTCCCAGGTAAACGAAGCCTTTGACTATTTCGAAATTATGGCTGCCAACAGTGGCATGGCTGCCCATACGGAAATACGCTGACTCTTTGCCTGAAAACAGCATGTACCTCGTTTTTCTCTCGTTCACCACTTAAGATATTTTTCCGCTTCATTTTCAAGTCTGGAGTAAGCAGAAGTTACGACATTGTTGAGGCCAATGATATCAATGTCATCGGCATACGCCAACAGTTGCACGCTTTTATAAAATGTTGTTGCGGCGCTGTTAAATTCTGCAGCTTTTACTGTTTTCTCCAACATAAAATTTTTAAAATCGAACGGTAAGACGTCACCCTGTCTGAGGCGTCACTTCGCTCTTGACTAATGCATGCACCAGTGGTCGCTTTCCTCATACATTTTTATTTTTAATTGGTATTAGAGGTCTTTATAGCTTTTATGAGTAACAATCATGAGTTTTACTAGCAAGATAAATCAATTTTTCCTGTGATTATTGGTGCTGTATCGTAATTCCCTATCCGTATCATAACCTTACCGACCAATTGCATTTTGGCTTTTCTCTTACGTCAAGGATACGACTATAGGGATACGCCAACGGCACCAATGTTTTGAGCTTTACACTATAGATGTTAGGAGGACGCAGGATGTTATTTATTTTAGAAAACAAAGAACATTTTTATATAGTTTTTTCACGTCCCTTTTTTAGTTACAGAAATAAAATTGCTGAATAATTAAAATTTTTCTTGAGTTTTTTGAAAACTCATCTAAAATAAGATCTTTTATCTCCGTATCGTTTTGCCGCAACCATATATGTAACACTTCTATATTGCTAGCACGATATGCCTGCAATGTGTTTTGAAATCGAAATCGAAGGGAGACAGCGAAACTCAATTTTTGAGATTGCATTGCATAGGTGTATTTTTGTTAGCTATGAAATATACTGAAAATATATAATATAATATAAAAAATATATTACATTAAAATATTCGAGAATTGTATGAAATACCCCTATCTTATTTATCGAAATTTATTGTATACCTCCAAGGAAATTGAAGAATTGCAAAAAATGTTTGATATATGGCAACAGAAATTTGTATTACACAAACTACCACAAGAGGCAGTGGCAGTAAGAACTACCTAAGAACCTCAGTCAACTAGAATCTGATGCTAGACTTGCGTTATTTTAAGTTTATACATATGTACTACAAAGTCAAAATTTTATATCTCATCCAAAAATATATTTCAATGAAAGAAAAATACGATCATGGATATTTCTAAACGAAATCTGTCATTTTGGTACGTTCGTTTCCTGTATATCTGCACTCTGATGTTGGCGAGTGTACTGAGTATTTTCTATCAATATAGAAGTATTAGATATATGGCTGCACTCAGCACGCATAAACCTTTGAAAAATAGATATACTTACAGAAATTTACAATAAATATATTTTTGGAAAAAAGTTTTTTAACCATTAAGTCTAGATTCCGTCATTGTTGTTCTCAACGAAGTTTTCACCCCCTTCAGAGTGCTAAAGGAGCGCTTCGCCGTAACGGTTGTCCAGGGCATTGCAGCAGTATTCCAAAAGCTTCTCTTGTTTTTGGATAAAATCCTGTCTTCTCGAAGTCACACACAATATCTGTTGGTCCCTGTTTTTGGCAGGCCATATACCACAATTCCAATTCATTATCGATGCCATCTAATTCATAAAAAACTTTGGCATCCACAAGTTTGCTGTTAATGCCTTCAATACTTATAGTTTTAAAAATATTTGGATGCAACGCAGTCAATGAAAAGGCAGGATTATTTTTCTCCGAGAACCTCCCATTAAGGGAACATATTAGGGAGTCTAGGTAAGGTATAAAAACTGCTCGCTGGTAATACTCTGATATAGATGTAAAAGGAACGTTCGATATATTTTTTTGCCTTTCAACAACTCTCGGCATGCTCATTTCAATAGAAGCACTTACAGCTAATTCAGGCGCATCTTTAAATATGCTATTGAAAACAATATTGGCGGTCGATCTATGCGCTTGCACTAGTTCCAAAATTTTAGTTATGTGTTCGGCGCATTTTATAATGTCATTTTCCTTCGATTGCATTTTATACGCTACCGGCTCAATAATAACATAATATTTCGAAATTATTCAAACATATAAAATAAAGACGGATTTACATGACGCGCTGTGCAACTGATACGCGGGCTTTCTAGTGGCTGCATTTTCCTCTTTACTTAGTTTTTCTACAGCCGTAACTATTTGAACAAAGTTTTTTTTTAAATCGCTTATACTCGTACTGGCATATTTTTCTGACCATCGCTTTTCACAAGGCCACGTACTGTCTGCGTATAGGTGATTCTTTAAAGAAAACGATAACGTCTTTACTTGTGGAAATTGTATTTCTTATTTTGGCCACCTTGTTCATTTCATTGATTACCAAATTAAGTCTATGACTTGCACAATGAAAATAAAGGCTTTTTGGGAACGACTTCTTTAAAATTTGTTGGACACCATCTGCCACACTTATTTTCGTGATCTTTATTCTCAGTTCTGTTGATACTCAAGGAAATATCCTGTCCTTTCATTGTCTCTGACTGACTATTAATTTGTTCATGACACAATTCAATGGCTTCTGTAAGTGTATACTCCTTTTCCAAAAGCAGCTTCGTCAAATTATTTAAATCGCTTATACTGGCATATTTTTCTGACCATCGCTTTTCACAAGGCCACGTACTGTCTGCGTATAGGTGATTCTTTAAAGAAAACGATAATGTCTTTACTTGTGGAAATTGTATTTCTTATTTTGGCCACCTTGTTCATTTCATTGATTACCAAATTAAGTCTATGACTTGCACAATGAAAATAAAGGCTTTTTGGGAACGACTTCTTTAAAATTTGTTGGACACCATCTGCCACACTAATTTTCGTGATCTTTATTCTCAATTCTGTTGATACTCAAGGAAATATCCTGTCCTTTCATTGTCTTTGACTGACTATTAATTTGTTCATGACACAATTCAATGGCTTCTGTAAGTGTATACTCCTTTTCCAAAAGCAGCTTCGTCAAATTATTTGAAGCCCAAGCATCAATGAGTTTATCCCCCAAATTAATTCCCAATACTTTTTCTTTTGTTTGTCCAAATTGACATTTGGCCGCTTGGTTACGCAACCTTACCAAACATTTGTTCAAAGGCTCATCTTCTCCGGGCTTCATTGACCGAAATAAGAACGAAACTAGGCATTGAAAATGGCAGAACGCCGAAACCGGTTTGTCACAAAACCAAACTTGACAAGGGATGACGGAAAATCGTTCCAACAAAAATCGAAATAAATACCTCTCAAAAGTAGAATTCCTTTCAAGTGAAAAATACTTATTAAGTTGCCTTACAAGAAGTTCATATTCATCTTATACCTCAACTGCATTTCTTAATTCAACAAGCGCCCCAGGAATACTATACACTGTTTCTTGAAGTTGCGTACCACCTAAATACAACAATTTGTTTTTCCTCTCTTCGCGCACTTTATATCCTAAACTTCAACACATATAGAAAATGACCACTAATTTCTCTCCTTTTGGGCTTTGACTTAGAGTTCGCATCAAATGCGAGCCTATCCAAAAATACTATCAATTTACTGTACCAGTTTGCCAAACCGGCTCAACTAGTTCGAATTCTGAAATTTTTTCATATTAGCAACTATGCAGTATTTCTAACACGGCGATGTCCTACGAGATGGCAATTGTCCGCATCTGCATCAGCACCGTACCAATTGGCATACTAGTCAGTCTCTTCATCAGCAATATTCCAGTTGACATACTAGTCATCATATACATCAATATCATACCATTCAAAATACTAGTCTGTATATTCATCAGGATCATACCAGTTTACATACTAGTCAGTACATACACCAGAATCATACCAGCCGTCTTACCAGTCAGCCTATGTATCAGTATCATACCAGTAACTCTCCACTTCAAATATACACGAATATTGCAAAATAAAATTACAAATAACTTTATTTAAAATTAAGTCATTAGATACAAAATATGTGTCTATCAAACTAAACAGCACATCACTATATTGAAAAATTTAAACAAGTTCTTAGCAACTAAATATTTTAGGAATTGCTATTTTTAACCACCTTGTTATTGTATTGTTATTGCTCGCCATTTTTGTTGTTGCAGCTGCATAACGATTCCGTTGGAGATTCACTGTCATTTTATTTCTGAAAACTGCATTTCCCAATCACAATTAGTGAACCTTGAAAAATAACAATTCAATATTTCTTTAATGTAATTGTTGAAAACATTTTTTTCAGAAAAAGGTTACTTTGGTTATTCAAAAAAGAAATGTTTTTTACTTACACAATTGCGTTGGCAAGCGATCGTTTCGTTTTCACTTTTCTCAGTTGTTTCATTTGAGCACTGCTAACTTGTTGTTGTCGTTGCTGAGCTGCATTTGCAGATGAAAAAAGTAGTAAAAAAAGGGTGATTTTGTTGACATGCACGTACGTATATGATTTGCTACCCAAATTCACTATTTGAAGCACGAAGTTGTAATAAGGTTGGTGATGCCACTACAAAACTATATTTATTTTAATTAATCTTTGAAAACTCAGAACATAAGTTGAACAGAAAATCAAAATTTAAGATATCGTAGTTGACAGAACGATTTCTCTCCGTATACTGAATTGTTTTCTTCTTCGCTCGTGTATGTACATGCATATTAGAGCGGGTCACATTTTTTTTTCATCAGGAGTATAGCAAAAACGTAATCTACAGATGATTCTAAGAAAAATTGCTGAAGACACCATAGCTCTAAGTCCGATTTCGAGGCCCCCACTTTTGCAAAATAGATTCAGAATATTTCCAACAACTTTCATTCAGACAGCAAAATTTTTGTATTTAAATTTAAAATGGATGAACCAAATCCTTCTACATCATCTGAATCCACTTTATCACATATACTTGAACACGATATTATTGCATTTGGTTTATCAAGTGAATTAAATAATCTGAATTTACCGTCTAGTCGTGACATTTTAAGATTTTATTTTTTTTAAGTGATCATGCTAAAATTTAAAGCAAAATGTTTTCGCATAAAAATTTAACTCCTCATGTAATTGATAAATTGGTTGACATTTTGAATAAATTGAATATTCAACTAATTGATAGACGTAGTATTCCAAGAAAGCTAATTGTTTTAATTGAAAAATATTACGAAAGCATTAAATACAGAAAAAAAGTTCAGGAATTTACAGCATTCGTACAATCAACAAATGAATTGTTTTACATTGGAAAATGTAAATGCAAGTTAAAAACAACAGAATGGTCATGTAGTTTAATACCAAACCATTTAAAAGAATGTATGATGGGCAAACATAATGATAGAAAATTCACAATACCTGAAGATATGGATGACATTGTTAGTGATGATCCAACATACGAACCACTTGGAAAAGATATGGAAACAGGTGAAGCACAAATTGCAAATGAAGCAGTTGCAGAAGTATCTGTTACAATGAAAAGAGGACATTATACTCAACAATACGATGCTATAAATTTTGCTATGATGTGTGACAGATTCGGTGTTTCAGATAGAGTTGCTTAATGTTTAGCAACAGCCCTTTTCGAAGATATAAATTTTCGAGATGTTCGTGGTGAACTTGTCATAATGGATAAATCTAAAGTTGCAAGAGAAAAAATTAAAGCTAGAGATGAAGTTCTTCGTAAACGATACGTAGATTTCAACATAACTGCATTTTCTTTCGATGGCAGAGAAAATTATTCATTAACTAGAGAGAAAATCAATGAGAAATTTCATACAAATATGGTAAAATAACCCCATTTAGTTGTTCTAAAAGAGCTTAATGCTGAATTACTTGAATATGTTAATTTGGGTGAAGAAGAAAATGCAAAACACAAATTAAAAAAATTAAATGAATTTTTCAATAGCAAAAAACTGTCAATAGATCAATTAATTGGCATATGCAGCGATGGAGGACCAGCTAATACTGGAATAGAAAATGGTGTTATAAGACTTTTTGAAAAGCATTTAATTAGGCCACTGCACTAGTTTATATGTTTGCTTCATTTCAATGAATTACCAATTGGTCATTTATTCAGAGCATTAGATAAAACAGTGAACCAAGAGCAGCAAGTGGAAATATATTCAAAGACATTCAAGACTGTGAAAAATTGCAGGTATGCATTTGTTAAAATTATTTTATAATATTTTTTCAATCAAATTAAAATAGGAAAATTATACTCATTTTAATTGATCTAAAAAATTTATTTTTCAGGTTGTAAGTGATTTTGAACCAATAGCATTGGAAAATATGCCTGGTATGATCAGTGATGAACAATAACGAGAATTATCTACAGATGTTAAATATTTATATCAAATGGCCAAAGCAATTTCAAATGGTGCTCTTTCAGTTCATTTAGCTAACATAAAACTAGGACTAGTTGTACATTCTCGATGGCTAACCAAAGCAAGCAGGGTATTACGTCTATATACAACAACTAATACACCATCGGAAAATTTGAAAATTCTAGCAGTTTATATTATTAGAATTTATGTGCCAATGTATTTCAATGTAAAATACTATAATTATGTTGTATACGGCAGTGTACTTTTATCAAAGTTTATTCGTTGGACACGATACCTACCACGTAATTTACTTAATACTATAGATGGTGTAATCCAAAATAATTCATACGTATTACGCTCATCCAGAAAACATTTTATTAACAATGTTATTTGACGATAGGAAAACCATACGGGATAGAGCTATCAAAAAAATTGTATACTATCGAGAAAAAATACTTGATCCAACTAAACTTAGAGTTTACAAAAAATATAATATCAATTTTAATGCTTCAGATTATACTGATATGATTGATCTGAATGGCGATAATTTCCTATCTGAACCGGCATTCACAAGAAATATTCCATACGATCACTTGGCACAATTCTTAGATTATGATGAGCCAACACTAGATGATCCTAATATTCCAATGCATATACAAGGAACAGAAAGATATGTACAGTTGTTAACATCTGTTTCCAACTGTGTTAGAGAAAAAAAACGTGAAGGTGTTATGGCTGTTACAGCAGAAAGTCGTGAAAAACAACCACGAATGGAGAGAAAAAAAGATTTTTAAAAATAATAACATAACATTACTTTCAATTCTAAATAAAAAATAATTTTTTAAATAAATTACATTAAAATAATAAAAATGGTGTTTTTTGATTATTACTTGAAATTATAGGTTTTTTTTTTCATTTTTTTCTACAAAAACGAATTCGAAAAAAGAAACACTGTCTGAATGAAAGTTGTTGGAAATGTTCTGAACTTATTTTAGCTGTAAAGAAAAAAAAATTTCCATAAGAAATTTGTTAAAAATGATAATTTAGTAGTTAAAAGTTCATTGTAGGCTAATTTCTCATAATTTAAACCTGACATCTCTACTAAAATTCAAAAACACTATAGATATTAATACAGATTCTGAAATGTACGTAAATACCGCGCACACACACGCATATTAACGTTACCTACCACGACCACATAGATTGACATTACCTGCCACAGCACCCACGGACTATAAAAACAACGCAGCGGATAGACACAGACCAGAACGAAACTAGGCATTGAAAATGGCAGAACGCCGAAACCGGTTTGTCACAAAACCAAACTTGACAAGAGATGACGGAAAATCGTTCCAACAAAAATCTACGTAAAACACCTTTAAAGCAAGCCCAATATGATATTTTTCCTATAATTCTATCAGAAGGTATGAAGATTTTTTGACCAACCCCTACATTCATATGGCAAAATATCTATTTTGCAAAAGTGGGGGACTCGAAATCGCACTTAGAGCTATGGTGTCTTCAGCAATTTTTCTTAGAAGCATCTGTAGATTACGTTTTTGCTATACTACTGATGAAAAAAATCCATCCATACAATTTGACCCGCTCTAATGCATATGTATCTACTTACAGTTTTGGAGGGTTCAGCTGATTTTATTCACCTCCGGGACGGGATTAGGTTGCAGTCAACGCTTTTTGGGCATTTCAGGGTGTTGTGTTGCAAAATTAATTAGGGTAAAAAATTATTTTAGGAAAGGAGAAATTGTTAAAAATACATTAAGACATTTTTCGCTTCAAGTGAAATTATGATTATATTAATTGATTTATATTCATAACGCTTTATCCTTATGGCAAAGGTGTTGGCAAAATATTTTTACATTAGAACTTGGGTTAAATATTAATTACAATGTACCGCTTGTCCGCATATTTACTTGAAATATGTCTCGCAAAACAAAGGAAAGATGATAAAGGTTGTTTAAAAAACTTATTAAAATATTTTAAGCTATATCTATGTTTGTGTTATCAAAATCACATTAGTCACAGAACATTTCACTCATAACTATGGCGATTTATGTGTAATTTTAGCTTTTATGAAATTTTTAAATTGCAAATGCACACGCTATTAGTTCAAATATTCCTGGCAAGTGAATTTAATCTTTCACTTGTATATTGTGTAGTTCGATTTTGCAAACGGTTTGCTTTTCCTTCCCATATTACCGTCAAGGGCCGTCTAATTAAATAAATAATATAGAGATGTAAAATTAATGTATAATTATATTTAATAACAATTAAAGTAAATATACACTGGAAACCAAATTTTTCTTTAATTTTTTGGAAATTTACAAGGATTTTAATTCTCCTGACTGTCCTGAACTACCACGAGTCTTTCTATTGCATAAAACGGTTTTTCACCGTCATCGCTCAGAGCGTTTGATTATTAATACGCATCTATAATTTTGATACTAGTCATAGAACAATAAGCACAATAATTTATAATATGTGTAATAAATGCCATTTTTTTTTAAATTACTCCTTAAGTTTTTTTGGTGCTTCAATGCAACCATGCGTCCAAGAAATCACATAGTATAATTGAAATTTCACCTCCAGGGCGGGATTTCACCAGAGTTTTACTACTTTATCACTGTGGTGGAAACGTTGCAGACGCTCAGACTGGTATAAATAAGCCCACTAAATTCTAGTTAATAAACTAGAATGTTCACCTACTAGTTTGGCAGTTGACTGCAGGGTAATGTTTCACAATTTAATGTGTTACGCCACGTCTAATCTGCAATCCAATGCCAAACAATTTAATATTTTCCAACTTTTACAATCAAAAATAACACAAATTCACATATTTATGTAATCTTACTTTATCTTTTAATTGCAAATATGTACATAATAATTTACCTCTGTCGCCAATGTAATATGAACAATACCAATTCTTCAAACACATTTAACAATTCAAACAATCCAGTAAAATTTATTTAATGTGATTCACGCAACGTACAATATAAAATAATAATTTTTATATTTTTTCATCCAAGACGCAATACTCTACGATAGCAATGTTAAATTCATTTTGTAGTATCAACAGGTTTCCACAATTAATATGGCAAAACGGCTTTTTTATTTTTTTGTATTAAGCGATAACTTGGGAACGAAATACCATGAAAATTAAGACCTAGCACGAGTTATTCATCAAGTACCGGCAACACAAGTGAGCGCGCACATAAGCTAGTTCTCAATGATTTACGCTCCAACTTATCCGATGAGAGTTTAGAGGCTATATTAATGGTCAAGTTGAATTCGGAAAAAATGCTGTATGAAAATTTTTGATTTATGTTTCTTATACCCAGCGTGTGCTAGTACACAGGGTATTATAGTTTTGGTCATATAACGGTGGTTTGTAGCGGTACAAAATAATATAGATAGATATGGAGTTCCATGTATCAAAGTACTTAGAATGAACAGAGGAATTCAATGACACATGTCCGTCCGTCCGTCCGCAGTGGACACGATAACTTGAGTAAAAGTTGAGATATTTGAATGAAATTTGGCACACAGGTTGCTTCCCGGCCAAGGTAATGGGCGAAATCGAACCATAACCTCGCCCCGTTTTTCGATATCGAAAATTTCGAAAAACATGTAAAATGGGCTAATTCAATAATAGAAGTAGCTACAATGATGAAATTTTCTAGATTTATTAATTTGGTTGTCCCATTGACGCTTTTATACATTTTTTGGAAAAGGGGTGTGGCACCGCCCACGTATGATTGAAGAAATTTTCAAACTCCGTTAATAACTTTAGAACCGTTTACGCTAGTTTAACGAAATTTCGTAGGAGGCATACTATTGTTGTTATGAATGCACCCGTAGAAAATAAGCAAAATCGCTTTGCGACCGCGCCTACTTTTTCATAAAAAGTATATGGAAAGGAGGTAGAAATATTGAGCTGCCCATATCTAATTAACTGAAACAGGTATAATAACATAATTTGGTACCTATATAAATTTTCTCCCTTTTTATATAATTTTTTTCAAAATTTTGGAAAGTGGGTGTGGCACCGCCTACTTATGAGTCAAGCAAATTTCAAACTCGACTCTTAATAACTTCAGAACGGTGTAAGATAGATTACGGTGGACGACCACGCCCACTTTTGGACCAAAGTTTTCTAAAAGAGAGGTAGGAAACCGGAACATGCCATATCTCCTTCACTGATGTAGATATAATGCTAGAATTTCGTAGTTCCAATGACCTGATGACCTTATTAATGACTTTTTTTTAATTTTGGAAAATGGGAGGGGCACCGCCCACATGAACAAAATATCAAATTTCAGCTATTATTAACTTCAGGACCGTGTTAAATAAAATTACGAAACATGATACGAGGTTTACTATCTACGCTTTTGAAAATTATATACGAGGTGTGTTCAAAAAGTATCGCGAATTTTGTGTTTTTTCAAAAATTATTTATTTATTCATGAATATCTATTTTGTCCCCTTCAAAGTAATCCCCATGAGATATTATACACTTGTGCCAACGGTTTTTCCAATCTTCGAAGCACTTCAAAAAATCATTTTTTTGTATCTTGTTCAGCTCCTCCTTCGATGCCGTCTTTATCTCGTCAAGAGAAGCGTAACGTCGTCCTTTCATGGGCCTCTTCAGTTTAGGGAACAAGAAAGTCACAGGGGGCCAGATCTGGGGAATACGGTGGCTGCGGCATCATTAGTGTGTTGCTTTTGGCCAAAAAGTCGCGCACAAGCAACGATGCGTGAGCAGGGGCGTTATCGTGGTGCAAAAGCCAATTTTTGTTCTTTCACAAGTCCGGGCGTTTCTGGCGGATTGCTTCGCGCAAATTGCGCATAACTTGCAGGTAATATTCCTTATTGGCCGTTTTTCCCTGTGGCAAGAACTCATGATGCAGAAGAAAACTGTCAGCAAAACTTTCACATTCGACCGAACTTGGCGCGCTTTTTTCGGTCTTGGTTCGTGCGGCAGCTCCCATTGAGATGATTGAGCTTTGGTTTCCACGTCATAACCATAAACCCACGATTCGTCACCAGTTATGACCCTCTGGAGCAAATTTGGGTCGTCGCGGACAGAGTTTAACATCTCATTAGCAATGTTCATGCGATGCTGTTTTTGGTCACAATTGAGCAATTTTGGTACGAATTTCGCTTAAAAATCGAAGACGATCCAAAACACGTGCAAGCAAAGCAGCTTTCAACAATTAACTGAACATTCAAAATGGCCGAGCTTGTCGGCATAAGTGAGAGACATGAGTACCAACATAACGCCATAAAAAATTCGAAATTCGAATATACTTAACCAGCGAAAATTCAAAATTCGCGATACTTTTTGAACACACCTCGTATAGCCTATGCTGTATGTAACCAGTGAATCCAAGAATCTTTTGTGAAAATTTCATAAAGATCGGTTGAGTACCTTGGACGCCAGGCACACATTCATTTTTATTAAGAAGATTGCCCACATAATAATAATAATAATTCCCAAACGGATTACTAACCATATCCCCCGACCGACGCGGGGGCGCATCCGCATACCGCGCGGATTGTTAGTTCGTGCCGAGTCGTTGAAATGCTTTGGTTTGTTAATCGTCGAGATCTAAAACTGCTCAGCTACAGAGAAAAGCTCATCAGCTAAGTAGATAAAGGATAGATTACACATTAATATATAATTAGTTAACAGAAGAAAGTTATTGTAAATTAATATAAAAATCAAAGAATAAGAAAACAATTAGTTACTGTATATTTCGAATAGAATATGGAGGTGGTCCATATATATTTAATTTAAATAATTACATTTTAATTTTATTTATCAAAAAATATTTGTAGATGCAATACCGAATGTTTAATAACATAAATTTTCATTTGAAACTTATGACACACATATTTAGTTATTTTCATATTTTATAAAGTAATTAAAAACAAAGTGGAATACCCTACAGAAATAATTGGTTTTTTATGATGAAAAGCAAGTCCAAACTATCAAATTTACCAGAATGAAAGTTATAATCTTGACACAAACAGCGGAAAGGCTCATTTACCTCAAAATTGGTTTGGCCCTGTTTCAAGACAAGTGGTTTAAAATGTCTTGATGGACGAGAGGGTACATTGAAGTTCACTTCGCTCAGAAGAAACGGGCTTGAGAGTAAACCATTTATTAATTTACTCATAAAAACAATTTCAAGCATTTCCCTCCGACTAGAAAGGGTGTGAAGATTAATGAGTTTTAAGCGACTCGTATACGTTGGCATATTATACAAGGGATCCCAATGAAAATCTCTTAGGGCAAATAGTAAAAATTGTTTTTGAACTGATTCGAACCGATCTACGTGGACCTGGTAACGCGCGTTCTAAATTATAGAACCGCATTCAAGTAAAGGTCTGACTAATGTAGTAAAAAGAGCTTTAGTTACATAAGGGTCGCTAAATTCTTTAGACCATCTTTTGACGAATACTAGAACATCTCTAGCATTATTGACTGTTGCGTTAATATGGCGGTTGAAACTCAGCTTGTAATCCATAGTAGCCCCCAGGTCAACAAAATTATACACTTGCTCAAGACTATAATTGTTAACAGTATAGGAAGCCGGCTGAGAAATCCCACGCGAAAACCCCATGTATTAACATTTTTTAAGGTTAGGTGGCATATAACTTAAATCGCACCAAGTAACTAGTGTATCTAGGTCTGATTGTAGCTTATTTCTATCTTGAAATGACGCGAATGACATGAAAAGCTTAACGTCGTCAGCAAACAATTACATTTTTGAAAATTTTTTTATTGTAGAAATATTATTTATAAACAACAAGAACTGAATCGGGCCAAGATGGCTTCCTTGAGGAACTCTTGAAGAGACATAAATGACATCGAATACTAAATTTTTAAACACTACTGTTTGCGTCCTGTCACTAAGGTAAGAAGAGATCCAGCGATTGAGACCCGGCTGGAAGCCCAACTGATCAAGTTTATGAATAAGTAATGAGTGACACACTTTGTCAAAAGCTTTGCTGAAATCAGTACAAATAACGTCAGTGTGCAGATTTTTTCTAAAGCCATTTGAGACATGACTTGTAAATTCAAGTAAATTCGTAACTGTGGACTTTCCTTTACAGAACCCGTATTGACAGTCAGCTATCAAAGTAGAGATCGGATCCGTCAGTTGATTGATAACAATAGTTTGAAACAATTTTGGGATGGCAGAAAGCTTTGCTATGCCACGATTGTTCTCTATAGAAGACCTGATCCCGCTTTTATGAAGCGGTAGAAGAAACGATTATTTCCACGCAGTTGAAAAAAACACCACACCTTAGTGATAGATTGAACAAATTGGTGAGGGGCTGGTAAATATTGTTAGCACACTTTTTCAAGAAACAAGTAGGAATCCTATGAGGACCGTATTTAAAAGATTATTTTAAGGTTTTAAAGTAAGTTAAATCTTTGGCGCATATAATTGGAGAATTAATTAAAATTTTCCCGTGTAGCTTATAGCTTATTCTACACGTTAATAAACAATGTTACGCTACACTGCTCCAGAACGCCGAATATTGCTGACTATTTATTTGACCAATAATCAACGAGTTTTTTTTTGCCGCAACTTGATGAATTGGGATTGGAAAACATGTGGTTCCAACAAGACGGTGCAACAGCACACACTGCACATGCCACAACCGATATGCTGAACATAGGAAGCTTACTTTTGCGCCACCTTGTATAAATTAAATGATAGCGTCTTAAGCTCTTCAGTAAACCAAGCTTATGTTGGATGGTTATAAGTTAATCTACGTTTAGGAATATACGAGTACTTCTCAAATAGACAGTATATAGTTTGAGTAGCATTGTGTGCCTTGGCCATTACTTATGGTTTCGTAGACTACTTCCATAGAAGGATGGTAGAGGTCTTCTGGTGAAACCAACGGATCACAACGATTTACAGAAAATTTGCTTCAACATAAATTAAGTCTTAGACTTTTCCAAACTTATTAACGGTAACATTTATTTGATTAAGGCAAAGATCGGAAATTCTATCTAAAAAGTCATCGTAGCCCAGTTTGGACGGATTTGGAATAATGTTTCCATCAGATATGTTCCACGATATATGAGGTAAGTTAAAATCACACAAAACAATCATTGAATCTGAAACTTTAGTCAAAAGGTTAACAGTTTTGAGCAGAGAGACATGTTGCATGTAGACTGAAAAATCTGATGCTGAAGGGATGTAGCAAACATACAGGTACATAGTGCTTGCATGGTCGTCATATCCCTTACCTAACATTGTCATCAAGCTCTTCTAACGGAAGTTCCAGAAACCTCGCTGCTTCAACAGGGTTGGACTATAGTGAAATTGCTGTTAGAATAATCGGCTCAGTTGAGACACGCCCCATGCCATGTAGATATTTGGCAGGTCGGGGTTTAACTTGTCACAGTATCCAGAACGAAGTTCGGTCAGCATGACTCTTGTCTCCCTAGGCAGTTCGCTTTGCTCTTCGGCAACAGGTGGAGCTTGTACCTGAATGACGGCGTTCACTGGACGGGAGCTGACAAAGGAGTTCACCGACTCTGTATGGATGAGTTTGAGGGCCTTTCGATGCACCTTTGGATCAAACGACGAAAAAAAATGATGCCGGATCTCATCTAATTGACTGCAGGCTACCTTCTGCGGGCTTAATGGATACCCATTTTATGTAATGAAGGTATAAGAGAATTTTTGAGCAAAATATCAGCTTTTGTAAAATACATGTAGTCTGCCACTCACTGTCTCTTAGACTAAAAGTGCAATGGTGACAAGAACAATAGCTGCAATAATTTCTACATAGATGAAATGAAAAGATCATTAGGAACGAGAATATACGAACATAAAATGGATGCGAAAAAAAAACAGCACTTGGCTGTCAATAACCATGCAGCTGATTTCGCGAATGCGCGAATCTTGGACATAGAGAGAAGAAGAAAACGCAGAATGACTCACTCACCGCATACAACAGCAGATAAGTAATGTTATAAATTTTAAGGAAAATGCGGGCAACACAAGCAGCGCATATGCAAATGTAATAAATAAATATAAATAAACAAACAAAAGAATATGCAGTAAAGTATTGCGTGTGTCGTTTAATGTCCTGTGACCTGTGATGTAATTTTTTATTATTAACAAAATTAATGTCAGTTATTGCTAAAACTGCGAATTTTAATGTGAGCTAATTAAATCTAATTTATGTTGATTTAATAACTAGATGTCCCTGATGATGACGCAAAAGCGTCGAAATTCATAGGAAGCAAAAGTAAAAACTTTTTGTTTTTTCTTTCAACCTTATAGGCCGAAGAAGCTCTAACCCAGCAAACAATGAGAAAAAGAATTTGGGCCAATCACAATAACATAGGTATTTATTTAATTTCTTGTAGTTGGCTTTGGAAAAATTTAAATCAAAGCTACTACTTGAGTGGCACTTTGTGCCTTGGCCATTACTTATGGTTTCGTAGAATATCTCCAGACTTTAGGTCAGGTTAAAGTGACCGCCTCTCTGCACAGCCGAGAAGCACACTTACACATCCTGGACGCTTAATAAAGCACAAAATGTGTCCGATTTCGGCTGAGCCTATATCCGCTAAACTGATGAATAACCACTTGTTTAAGCACTCCAGACGAGCCCTAGCCAGTGCGGGGCAAGTGCGGACGAAGTGTTCAACACTTTATATTTCCTCCTCGTCCCTATAGCTGCGACAGAAGTCATTTGAAGTGGCCCTCACACGTTCAACATGTATTACCATTAGACGATGTCCCATGAGTACTCCATTCAAAGGGCCTACCGAGGTCCGTATGAGGTTGAGTACGGACTTGGTCCTTTTCCCACAGATGCGGGACCACGTGTAAAACCAAAGATCACAACGATTTACAAAAAATTTGTTTTTATATCAACGCAAACTAAATCCAAGATTTTCCCAAACTTTTTAGTGGTAGCATTTATTTGAATAAGACAGAGATCGGAAATTCCATCCAAAAAGTCATTGTAGCCCAGTTTGGATGGATTTGGAACAATATTTCAATCAAATATGTATCACGATATATAAGGTAAGTTAAAATCACCCAAAACAATCAGCCAATCAGTTTAGTCAGTAAGTTAACCGTTTTGAGTAGAGACATATTACATGCAGACTGAAAAATCTGATGCTGGACGGATTAAGCAAACAGATAAGTACATATGGACGTTCTCTACCTGAATGCGGATGCATTTGAACTCATCGGAATCGTTGTGAGGTATTTTAACCACTTCTGGAGGTATGAAGGAATGAACGGCAAGTAGAACACCACATCCGACTCTGTTCAAGCGATCATTTCTATATACTTGATATTCGTTACATAAAAACTCTGAATTGAACACATTTGGTTTTAGCCAAGTTTCGCTAAAAGCAATTACGTTATAAATAGTTACAATGAAAAGATTTCAAAAAGAGATCAGTTAATTTGGTATTTAAACCTCTGACGTTTTGATAAAAGATATTCACGGATCAGTTTTTTGACTCAACATTCCTATTCGGTCTGTATTCAAACTCCCGCACAAGAGCCCCAGGAGGCCAAAACGAGCTGTCCAAAAGAGCATCGAAATCTTTCCCAGATGCATAAATTTTAAACAAAGCCATACTTCTCTGATATGTGAAATTAAATTTTCTAACAGTTACGCTTTGATCTTTAACTTTAGAAGAAATTTGGTACATCAAATAATCCTCGGTAGTTTCTGGATGGAACCTAGAATTTAGCACATGGAAGAAAAACCAACCTGGCAGTTTAAATGGCACTGTGCTAAGCGACGAGTTTTAAACACACTGTGTTTAGGTCGGCACCATAATGCCCCCTTCGCCACTTGTAGGTGTCGCTGTTAAGTAAGCTGTTAAGTACCCGGTACCCGGGTTCCAAAATAACGGTTAAAATCGGTGGCTGAAAGTGGTTGAAAAAGTGCCTGGGGCGCATTTTTTATTAAATGTAAAATCCATAGGACTAAATATTTTAAATTCATGTCAAAAAAAAAATTAAAACTTGAAATTAAAATCGCCCCCTCTGGCAATCAGTAGTTGGTCATGATGGATTTTGGTTTTTATAATTTCGTGAAAATAAAATAGATTATAAGTTTGGTCCGAAGTTTGTAAGTATGAGAAGAAGAAGAGATAGATCCATCAATAAGTATACCGAAATGATCAGAGCGACGAGCTGAGTCGATTTAGCCATGTACGTCGATTTGTCTGTCTTTCTGTTTGAACGCAAGCTACTCCCTACGTTTTAGAGATATCTCGATGAAGTTTGATATGGAGCCATTTTTTAATATACAAGGTGGCGCAAAAGTAAGCTTCCGATGTTCAGCATATCCGTTGTGGCACGTGCAGTGTGTGCCGTTGCACCGTCTTGTTGGAACCACATGTTTTCCAATCCCAATTCATCAAGTTGCGGCAAAAAGAACCCGTTGATCATTGCTCTGTAGCGCTCACCATTCACAGTAACCGTTTGGCCCCGACCGATTATTGGTCAAATAAATAGTCAGGAATATTCCGCGTTCTGGAGCAGTGTAGCGTAACATTGTTTATTAACGTGTATTTCGCATGTGTTTACTACACAAATGTCAAAACAGAACTGACTTTAGAACCCAATCGCAAAATTTATAGCATTTTCTGATAGGAGGATTACTTTTGCGCAGTAACCGTTTTTCACCGACCGATTATTGGTCAAATAAATAGTCAGCAATATTCCGCGTTCTGGAGCAGTGTAGCGTAACATTGTTTATTAACGTGTATTTCGCATGTGTTTACTACACAAATGTCAAAACAGAACTGACTTTAGGGGCCAATCGCAAAATTTATAGCATTTTCTGATAGGAGGATTACTTTTGCGCCACCTTGTATGTTGTTGCATAGCACTATTGTCATCAACTTTTTTAAACTTCACTTTTTTAAACTTCGCACAATCGTTGAATTAATTCTGCTTCGTACCCGATGTCTGTCTATCACACTCACGAAGTAGCGTTTTAAGTTGCTCGACTGTTAAGCAGTGTAACCCGGTTAGCCTTTTCGTCCTTTTTTTGTCCTTTAGCCTCATAATTTTGGTTTCAGCTTCGTGGCTTTTTACATATTTTTGTAAGTTTAACGAGCTCAGGACCAGTTGACAAGAATTCTTAGTTAATTTTTGTTCTTTATTATTTTTGATTAGAGGAAAAATTTAAAGCAACAAACATATTGTTTTATTGTGCGGCACATACCGCTATCATTAATAAATATTTAATTAACATTAAAATTAAACAGATCACGTAATATTTACAAGGCAACTTAGAGTTAATAAATGGATCGTATCGCATATGGGTATAGTTTCTCTTATTACTACTACAAACAAACAATTTACAAAATCTACAATCTTTTAAAGCTACTCTAATTTAATATTTTACTCTTATTCGTAGGATAAATCATACAATAGCTAGAACTAAAATAGGCGTTCGTTTCTGTGGTTTTCAAAAAGAAAAAAAACAAAAATTGTCATTTTCTTTTCGATTCCGTTTTGAATTTTTTTGTTTTGTAATAAGTGTTCATTTACATACACAATGTCCTATTTAATAATATTCAATTAAAGCCTGCTTCATAGCATGTTTTTTTTTCATTCAATTAAATACAATTTTTGCGCTTCTTAATTTTCCGCAATTATTTAAATTAATCAGTCCAAACCAAATCAAATATAAACGAACACTCATGCATGGCATATGTAAGAATACTCTGCATTAATCCATACTACTATGTGTGTACATTTTTATGACCTGCTGATCAGTAGGGAATAACAATTTTTAAAATAGTTAAATGAAAAATATTTCTGAAAGCTTATGCTTTTAATTTGTTCAAAATGAATTTATCACTTAGTTTCGGCAATAGTATTCTCTTTGTAAAATTTTTACAAATGACACGCTGACACTGAATTAGCATTCTGCTCATCGCACAGATATGCCATTTATGGTGATAACATTTCCGGTTGTCGGTTCTGGTTCGTAGACCTCATCGTTGTTGCGCATCTCATATGGCGCATCGTAGAATTGTTCGGCAGGTATTTGATCGTAGATGTTTTTTTTTCAATTAAATTCCAAACATTCAAATAATTCAAATCTTTAACATTCAAATAATATGCGTAAACCTCTCCTAATCCTCATGTGTCTCTGTTTGTGTTTGTGTATATGTTTCTTGTATACAGATGGAATGCTGATGCTCCTTAGGTTTTAATTGTTGAAGGTGCGCGAGTCCTCGACAGCCAATTCTTATGCTTTTAATTTGTTCAAAATGAATTTATCACTTAGTTTCGGCAATAGTATTCTCTTTGTAAAATTTTTACAAATGACACGCTGACACTGAATTAGCATTCTGCTCATCGCACAGATATGCCATTTATGGTGATAACATTTCCGGTTGTCGGTTCTGGTTCGTAGACCTCATCGTTGTTGCGCATCTCATATGGCGCATCGTAGAATTGATTCGGCAGGTATTTGATCGTAGATGTTTTTTTTTTCAATTAAATTCCAAACATTCAAATAATTCAAATCTTTAACATTCAAATAATATGCGTAAACCTCTCCTAATCCTCATGTGTCTCTGTTTGTGTTTGTGTATATGTTTCTTGTATACAGATGGAATGCTGATGCTCCTTAGGTTTTAATTGTTGAAGGTGCGCGAGTCCTCGACAGCCAATTCATATGACGCTTGATCCGTTTCCACCGGCATAACAATCGCTCGTTTATCGCGCATGCTGAGTTGTGACATTAAGGGCAATTTGTTGTTATTATTGTATCTATGGTATGTCTCATCGGCGAAAGTGTTGCTGTTGTTGTCACTTTCTGAGTTGGCCTTCTTTCCACGCACCGCTACAAATTTATTACTAAAATCGACAAAACGCTGAGCTTTGCTACGACGGTTCGGTGACATCACTGTATAAATCGTTGTAAATTTTCTCTAAAATCAATTAAAAAACAATAAAAAAAGTCACTCGCTCAAACAAAAATTAAAATAAATATATGTATTAGGTACGTTGAGACCAAAAATTTTACGTTGTTGGAATGCATTAGATTCCAATCAACTCAGAGACAGGCAGTCCAAAGGTTGGAAAGCATTCGTTTCCAATCCTTCATTACTGTGCGTGCATATTTTCGAAAGCGGTGTTCCCGGTTCATCAATCTGTTTCAGGCTAAATTATCAAGTATTGCATTACGTAAAGTAGCAAAGGAACATTCAATACTGATACAGCTGTACAAGTCATTGTAGTATGAGCACCAGATGCGCAGAGGGTCATTTTTAACAAAGTTCAGACGACAAATTGGCAAATGAAAGGGAACATAATGTCGGGACGATCTAGCAGGCACCGCGAAATTCAATCGACCAAGAAGATCGGAAGAATCTATCTCACCTATTATCAACTTGTGGAGGAACATTACCCCAAGTAATATTCTTCGATTTTCCAGAGACGGTAAGCGAATAAGAAGAAGCCTACTTCTGTAGGGTGGAAGGTGACGATTAGAATCCCAATTAAGGCCGCGAAGCGCAAAGATTAAAAATTGCTTTTGAACTGACTCAATTCGGTTTATATGAATTTGATATACAGGGCACCACACACATGAGCAGTATTCAAGAATTGGACGAACCAACGATGTGTAAAGGACCTTAGTAAGATACGGGTCATCAAACTCTTTAGCCCACCTTTTGACAAATCCAAGTATACCCATTGCTTTGTTAGCAATAGACGAGATATGCATATTAAAACTCAGTTTCGGATCGAAAAGAACCCCTAAATCGTTTACAGTAGAGATACGCTCCAAAGGGGTACTATTTAGCATATAAGGTGTTAGAACAGGCTTCACTCGGTGAAATGTCATTTGTTTACATTTAGAGAAATTTAAGTCAAGTAAATTACTTGCACACCATAATTGGAAAGAGTCCAAATCAGCCTATACAGGCTATAGTTATAGTACTATTTCGAAAACAGCCACAATTTCTAGTCAGACTAATTCGTATGGTTTTTTTTTTTTTGCTATTTCAGAGGATTTTGTGGAAAATCGAACCCACTCACTCTGATTGCAAGCGCAGCTGCCTAACCCATAGGCTATGGTGCGTGTAGTTTTGCAAGCTGCTTAATTCAAGTTTTCCTTTAATTGTTATTTTATCTTGCCAACGGTATACAAAATACTTTAAACATACCGCCTATATGTAAATCATGTATGCTGGACTTAGTTTTTGTACATTCTTCTTTCTATTTTTAGAAGATAGTTATTGTACATAATCGCATGCTTTTCGTGGCTTTTTATTAGACTTTTTTTACTCCAAACCTTTTCTAGTCCCAACACCATATTTTTCATATAAAATTTAAGGTAAATAAAGGTAGTATTGATGACGAAATACAGAAAATTATTCGTCAAAATTGTCAACTATTTTTAGTGGTGTTGATAACCCAACTGCGACATCGCCTAACTGATAATATGAACTATTTACAAAAGATACATTTTTTTTCAGTTGATCATTCTTTGAAAGTTACAAAGTCGGATGTATTTTTTCACTTTCAAAAAGAAAAGTCTAGGTATTCTCCAAGTCCAGTATCATTCCTTGAGTTGCAGAGGCGAAATCTAATACCCGTACAGTGGACAAGTGTGAACTCTGCCATTGAATTTCGGGGGGAAATCCGAGAACACAAAAATTCATTAAACGAATCCCCTTTTTTAGAACTGTTCGAATTCGTATTTAACTTTTTAGTATTACGTTTCAGTAATGAGGAGGTTGAAAAAATGTTTAGTGCCATGAACATTTTAAAAACTAAGTGAAGGAACAGAATAAAAATTAAAATGTTTAACACGCTGCTTAATATTAGATGTTCGTTAAAACGCTTATTCAAATGTTGCACTGATTTTGAAATTACCGATGATCTCATCTCTACACAAACTTTGTACGCATACTTTTCTTTGAAAAAATTCCTTGTGAAGGAAAATGTGTCTGATATGTGTTTGAAACAAGAATAGTTCTTTTAAGCTAAATAACCAAAATACAAAATTTGAAATGGATTTAGTAAACAAATTTCTGACTTTTTTAACTTCTTTTTTTCTTAATTTTAGCCTTTAGACTGTTGTTAAGTTAGCTATTTTCTACATTTCGTTTCTTTGTTTACTTTTCGTGCTCTAATTAGATAATTGTTTACATACGTTTCGCACTCTGTCTATTCCAATTAGAACTCCTTTTTTTTTACTATTCTTGACGCTCCAGTTTCAAACAATGCAACCCTGTGATGTCTACACTTACATATGTAAACCAATAAATATGAAATAAATATTCATTCCCGTTCTGTCACTCAGCCACATAACCACGTTTAACTTTCTTTCGGGTTATGGGCCTATACCCAAGTAAAAAGTTTTTTGTTTAAAGTTGAAATCAGTTGGGAATACTTCCTACGAAAAAAATATTATTTAAGAAAGTGTAATTTGTCATTTTTCGCAGTTGAAATCGCCAAAATATTTTCGCTTTTCGATGACCATCAACTGCTTGCTGAACGTGCCAAAATTGAAAGGGATCCAAAATTATGGTGAATGGTGTTTCGCAGCAGAGAATTTCCTGGTCCTTGAGGGGATGAACCATTGCATCAAACCAGAAGCTGGGACAGAAGTAAGAGCTGCAGATGACGAAAAGACAAAAGCGAAATTGATCATGACAATTGACCCGTCATTGTACGTACACGTTAAAGAGGTGACATCATCAAAATAATTGTGGGAAAAAGTGGAAAACTTGTTCGACGACAGAGGATTTTCAAGGAAAATCAGGTTAATGCGTCATTTAATATCGATACGACTCGAAAACTGTAGCTCGATGACATCATAAGTAACACAAATAATTGATATTGCACAGAGGTTGAATGGAACGGGTTTCAGTATCAACGAATAATGGATCGGATCTTTATTACTCGCTAGTTTACCTGAACGTTTTGAACAAATTACGTCTGATTCAATTAAGTGCAAATTAATTAAGTAGGAATCTGCAAACATCCAAGGGAACGATGTTGAAGGTGCATTTGCGGTTGACTAAAACGGTGACAGGAGGCCAAGTACTAGCTGCACTGAGCAAAATCGAAAGCGGACCATAAAATGTTATAGATGTAGAAAAGCGGTCATTATAAAAATCAGTGCCCAAATAGCAACTACCAAAAGTCAAGAACCTTCTGGGCTGGAGCATCTTCGCTCATTCGCACTACGTGGCCTAGGCAGCGAAGCCGCTGTGTTTTAATTCGCTGAACTATGTCGGCGTCTGTGTAAAGTTCATACAGCTCATCATTAAATCTTCTTCGGTACTCGCCGTCGCCAACGCGTAGAGGTCCACAAATCTTTCTAAGAATCTTTTTCTCGAATACTCCCAGAGCGGCCTCATCAGATGTTGTTAGTGTCCACGCTTCTGCACCATATAGCAGGACGGGTGCGATGAGTGACTTATAGAGTGTTATTTTCGTTCGTCGAGAGAGGACTTAACTTTTCAACTGCCTACTCAGTCCGAAGTAGCATTTGTTTGCAAGAGTAATTCTTCGTCGGATTTCTAGGCTAACTCTAGGCACCCGCCGGTGGAAGCAGTGGAAAAGGGAGACCACCACTCCGATGGAAGGACCAAGTGGAGACCGATTTGCGATCCCGCGGTGTTTCCAATTGGCGCCAGTTGGCGCAACGAAGAAACGACTGGCGAGCTATGTTGGACGGTCAAAATCGCCCAGGCGGTTAGATGACCATTTAAAGAAGAAGAAGAAAAGTCAAGAACGCAATCAAATGCTTTTAGTGCTATGTTCATGTACGGTAAGTTCAATAGCAATGAACAAACAAAGTCAAATTTACAGGAAATCGTTGTTTTGTTTTTAACAAAAACAATGTTTAAGTAGCAACGGCCATGCTAGTAAATGGGGTATACCAACTAAATTTAGTACAGAAAGCTGAGCTAGCAGCTACAGTTGTTTCGGGTATAACATGGCATCGCAGGTTAGGCCACGTCAATAAAGACTTTCTAAATCAAATGTTAGTTGCGGTAATTGGTATGGATCTAAAAGAAAAAATTCATGTCGTCGTGCGAAGTATCCCTGCAGTCTACTAGTTGCATACTAGTTTCAAACTAGTTAGCACAGACAGTCCAGCCACTCGAAGTTCTATCTTATTTCCATATTAGCAACTATACAGATTTAACATGGCGGTGTCCTACGAAATATTCATTGCCAGCTTCTGCATCAGCATCATACCAGTTAACAGGTTAGTCAGCCACTACATCAGCATTATATCAGTTGGCATACTACTCAGTAGATACACCGGTATCATACCAGTTGACATCCTAGTCAGCTTATGCATACCAATAATACCAGTTGACATACTAGTCAGTATATGTGTCAGTATCATACCAGTTACTGTACCACTTCATAGGAGGTTAGTTAATTTTTAGTTTAAAACTACATGAAAATTGCAAAATTACATTACAAACACACAAGAGGAAGCCAAGTGGAAGATGTGATATTGTTCACTAATCTGATCAGTGTAAACGACGAGTCGGTGACTCATTTTTGAACACACAATTCATTTTCGAACATCGACCTGACACTATGCTCAGCTTCTCTCGGTGCAAACTACACCTGGAATGCTCTCGACGATCTCTATGGAAGTGACCACTTTCCCATTTTGTTGTCTTCAAACTTAGGAAACAACCCAACATTGTTCAAGCCGAAAAAGCTATTCATAACTGATCGCGGCGATTGGAACAAGTTCCACTCTCTTTGCGAAAGTAAATGCTCGCAATATCCCATTTGAGAGAACATCAACCAAGAAACTGCCTTACTAGAATCCTTCGCGCTGCAGCCAATGACTCGATTCCAACTACAGGCAGCTCTAGATCAGAGAAAAGGGTCCCATGGAATACTGAGCTCTCATCACTCAGGAAAACAAAACAAGAAGCATGGTACAAATTCAAGCGCTCTCGCTCGACTACTGATTTGATTACCTTTAAGAAACCGAATGCAATTTTCCGTCCCTCTTTGAAGAAAGCCAAACAGGAATGTATGGAAAATTTCTCCAGAGAGATTAATCCATCATCGAGCGCCAAGAAAGTCTGGAGTGACATCAAAAGATTAACGGGTGCATCCCCCGCTTCAACTATTACCTGTATAAATATGCCTACTACTTCCCTAACAAATCCCTCGGATATAGGTGTAGCCTTCGTTAACCACTTTTCGTCGGCCAGTTCTGACAATAACTTTAGCCCACAGTTTCGAACAGCTAAAACTGCCATATTATCAATCCGGCAAAGCACGGATATGCCAACTAGCGCATCGGCACGGCAAATAGAATCGCCGATATCCTTAAGCGAATTTGAATTTGCGCTGTCCTCAGTCAAAGGTAAAAGCCCTGATCTTGACAAAATATCTTATCCAATGATTAAAAATATCCCCCACAATCTAAAGGTACGATTAGTTAAACTATATAACAGCATATTCGACACCGGTGTTTATCCTCAATTTTGGAAAACATCCTGCATAATTCCGATACTAAAACCTGGGAAATCTGCCAAAGATATGAATAGCTATAGACCAATATTTCTTCTTCCATGTATGGGAAAGCCGTTAGGAAAGATAATTTCGAATAGGCTGACTTGGTATGCCAAGCGAAACAAGTTGATATCCGCCAACCAAGTTGCATACAAAAAGGGCCATGGTACCACAGATGCTCTGCTCCTTCTGGATCACTTCATCACTAACTCTCTGGCTAGCAAGAACCATGTATCTATTCTGTCATTAGATTTCTGTAAAGCCTTTGATAGCATAGGAATACATATTATAATCAGGCAACTTGAAAAATGGTCAATTGGGCCAAAAATGCTGAACTTCATCAAAAGTTTTCTAACAAGCCGATAGATTAAAGTTTCTATAAATAATTTCCTATCCACAACACTTCCTTTGCACAATGGCACACCCCAAGGCTCGCCTTTATCGGCTATACTATTCATAATAGCCTTTGATGAGCTAAGTCGAGTTCTTAATAGACAAAATGGTATACAACACCCAATATACGCTGATGACCTCTTGGTCTATTGCAAAAATCCAAGCCTTGAGGAAACTAAACGCATCTTCTCTAAGATAATAAGTGAGATCTCTGATTGGTCATTAACATCAGGTGCTGCATTGTCATTAGACAAAACTAACATGCTACATATCTGTAGAAAGAAAAATTGTAATGGACTAACACTAACCTACAACAACACTAACATAGAATGTAAGCAAACAATAAAGATTTTAGGCTTAATTTTAGATTCTAAATACTAAAATTTAATGCACATTGTAAATATGTCAGAAGTTCCCTTGTTAAAAGGCTGAACATTATTAAATACTTGTCAAGTAAAAAGGTATTAGTACATCCGAATACGCTCGTCAATACTACAAAATCTTTGCTCTTATCTAGAATCGACTACTGTCTGCCAATATACGGGCACGATCCGAAGCGTTTTCTGAAACAGCTGAATGCTCCGTACCACCACGCTATACGCCGTAGTCTCAGAGCCTTTCCAACATCTCCTACAAAAGTCCTGCTAGCTGAATCGGGACTTCCCAGCGTTCAAACTAGAGTCACAGATTCCACCCAACGCCTGCTAGGCAAATATCTAATAAATAAAAACCAATCGCTAGTCACGGCATTTAAGAAAACAGCAAATCGAAAACGTCAGCCGAGAACGCAATCTGCTATAACAAGATGTGTCAACCATGCCAAGATATTATCAATGCCACTTCATCCAATCCAAAATCGGGTGGAAAGGTATCCGCCGTGGCAAATTAACAAGTTATCTTTTCCCAACGATCTATTAAGTTTACCCAAAACCAATACACCTAATGAAGTATACAGGGCGACATTTGCTGAATTATATAACACCTACAAAAACAAGGGTTGGACGTTCATATATACAGACGGCTCAAAAACAGCTGACTCAACATCCTTAGCTGTAGTAAAAGACAATTCCCACAACAGCCGGTTTTATCGCACCGGAATGACCCGGGTTTTTTCACCCGGCCAAGGGCTGTTATTTCAGTGTAACCCTGTCCAATCTGGGGCAGGGCGAAGACCTGTTAACAACAACAACAACAACAACAATGGAGATCTCAAACTGGCTTCCATACCCATCCTGCACTATTTACACCGCCGAAGTCTTAGCCATTTCTGAGGCCATTAGCCATGCAATGCGAAACCGTGGTAATTACGTAATTTGCACGGATAGCAAGTCCTGCATATCAGCGATAATGAATCCCTCTAACTCTAATCCAGTGATAACGGCCATCAGAAACTTTTTATCGAGTGCTCCTCGCAAACTAAAAATCCTATGGGTACCTGGTCATGTTGGCATAGCAGGAAATGGCTAGCTGATGCCGCAGCTAAAAATACTATAACGTCACCTGCACTAACTATGAATAAATTCACGAAAGAGGATTTGTACTGTCAAGTTAAGAGAATCAGGCAATCCATTGAAAAAAACGAATGGTCGAACTTCTCGCATCATTACTCCAACATCAATCCGAACCGGATTTCTCCTTTATATCCGCCAAATGTTACACCGAAAACGTTAAAATCGTATGTTCGTTTGCGGATTGGCCATACCATTCAAACACATGCCCACCTTTTAAGTGGGAGTTCTCTCTCCTCGTGCCCCCTTTGTGGAGCGCCGGCTTCAATTCAACACACAATTTGGAACTGCCCGTATCTTCAATCAACAAGTGGCGCTGACATAGAAAGAGCGCTAACAGATCCCAATGAAGCTAATACTTAATACTTTTCATATATAATTTCTTGAAAGACAACAATTTACTACATTGTATCTAAGTTATAATATAAGCTTAGGAAATAACCCTACTAACAAAAAACAGGACGGCTGAAGGCCAAGTAGCCAGTGCCGCGTTTCATTGTATTTATATAGCAAATTTTGTTTGTTTTATAAATCTTTAACAAAAAAAAAAAAAATATATCAACCAAATCGTGTTTAAATAATATAACTATTTTGGATGGACCTAAAAAGCTTTATAACATAAAAATCTTTTTATGGAGCTCAATCCAATATCGAATTTCCGAACTGTTATATTCACTGCTGCTTCTGGAAGATATTATATGACTAAAGCAAGATGGTACACGCAATGGCTACCTGCTTAAGATTATTAAAAAGATCTAAAGGAAATACCAACTAAAAATAAAGAAAAATACACTTTTAGTGGATTTAACTTTTCAAATTCAATACAGCTAAGTAAATAAAATAAGGGTCAACGTGTTTGGTATTGTTGGAAAGGTAATTTATCCAAGATAAAGGATCTGGTCTTAAAGTTTGTTTCCAACTAATGTAAGCAAATTCCTATAGCAACTTTGCCACAGCACGAACCATCATTAACTAGAATTTCGTGGTCTTATTTATACCAGTTTTAGCGACTGCAACGTTTCCGCTTTTATAAGCAGCAACAACCCTCTAAAATTGTCGATACATGCATACACGAGCGAAAAAGAAAACCACTTTGTGGTTTAAATAGTACACGTACGCACGTGCAGGTCAACAAAATCACTCTTAATTTTGCCACGTCGCTACTGCTATAACGGTGCAGCAGCGAAGGCAAGCACGAATAAGAAGTGTTCAAATGGAACCGCGAAGAAAAGTGAAAAGGAAACGATCATTTTTTAAATCAATTGTGTAAGTAAATAACATTTCTTTAAAAGCAATATTGAAGTGTTATTATTTTTCAGGGTTGATTATTGTAATTGTGAAATGCAGTTTTCGTAAATAAAATAACAATGAATCTCCAAAGGAATCATTTAAAAGCGGCAACAACGAATTTGGTGAGCAGAGGCACATACAATAACATAACAAGGCGGCACTTTTTAAAAAATTTACTTACTAAGAACTGGCACATTATGTACTAGAATTTTACAAGCAAGTTTTCACTATAAAAAGCTTATCTTCTTTGAATTTCCTTAATTTTTTGTGAAGATGTTTTTACAAGTATGGATTAGATTAATATTTAAATTTTAAAATTTTCCATAAAATGTTTCAAGAAAATTTAAAGATTTATGCCTGTGAAATCAATTATAAACTTCAATCAACGAAAAACTATTACTAAAAAAGAAGAAAAGAAAGAAATAGCTTTGAATAGCGACTCTATTTTATTACAATTGGTTTCATTTGTGCAATATAGTGATAGATATATTTTAATATCTGATAACATATATTTTATATCTAATGACTGAATTTTCAATAAAGTGGTTTGTAATGTAATTTTGCAATTTTCATGTATTTTTAAACTAAAAATTAACTAACCTACTATGAAGTGGTACAGTAACTGGTATGATACTGGCGCATATACTGACTAGTATGTCAACTGGTATTATTGGTATGCATAAGCTGACTAGGATGTCAACTGGTATGATACCGGTGTATCTACTGAGTAGTATGCCAACTGATATAATGCTGATGTAGTGGCTGACTAGCCTGTTAACTGGTATGATGCTGATGCAGAAGCTGGCAATGAATATTTCGTAGGACACCGCCATGTTAAATCTGTATAGTTGCTAATATGGAAATAAGATAGAACTTCGAGTGGCTGGACTGTCTGTGCTAACTAGTTTTAAACTAGTATGCAACTAGTAGACTGCAGGGATACTTCGCACGACGACTTGCTTACATGAATTTTTTCTTTTAGATCCATACCAATTACCGCAACTAACATTTGATTTAGAAAGTCTTTATTTACGTGGCCTAACCTGCGATGCCATGTTATACCCGAAACAACTGTAGCTGCTAGCTCAGCTTTCTGTACTAAATTTAGTTGGTATACCCCATTTACTAGCATGGCCGTTGCTACTTAAACATTGTTTTTGTTAAAAACAAAACAACGATTTCCTGTAAATTTGACTTTGTTTGTTCATTGCTATTGAACTTACCGTACATGAACATAGCACTAAAAGCATTTGATTGCGTTCTTGACTTTTCTTCTTCTTCTTTAAATGGTCATCTAACCGCCTGGGCGATTTTGACCGTCCAACATAGCTCGCCAGTCGTTTCTTCGTTGCGCCAACTGGCGCCAATTGGAAACACCGCGGGATCGCAAATCGGTCTCCACTTGGTCCTTCCATCGGAGTGGTGGTCTCCCTTTTCCTCTGCTTCCACCGGCGGGTGCCTAGAGTTAGCCTAGAAATCCGACGAAGAATTACTCTTGCAAACAAATGCTACTTCGGACTGAGTAGGCAGTTGAAAAGTTAAGTCCTCTCTCGACGAACGAAAATAACACTCTATAAGTCACTCATCGCACCCGCTATATGGTGCAGAAGCGTGGACACTAACAACATCTGATGAGGCCGCTCTGGGAGTATTCGAGAAAAAGATTCTTCGAAAGATTTGTGGACCTCTACGCGTTGGCGACGGCGAGTACCGAAGAAGATTTAATGATGAGCTGTATGAACTTTACACAGACGCCGACATAGTTCAGCGAATTAAAACACAGCGGCTTCGCTGGCTAGGCCACGTAGTGCGAATGAGCGAAGGTGCTCCAGCCCAGAAGGTTCTTGAGTTTTGGTCGTTGCTATTTGGGCACTGATTTTTATAATGACCGCTTTTTTACATCTATAACATTTTATGGTCCGCTTTCGATTTTGCTCAGTGCAGCTAGTACTTGGCCACCTGTCACCGTTTTAGTCAACCGCAAATGCACCTTCAACATCGTTCCCTTGGATGTTTGCAGATTCCATCTTAATTAATTTGCACTTAATTGAATCAGACGTAATTTGTTCAAAACGTTCAGGTAAACCCGCGAGTAATAAAGATCCGATCCATTATTCGTTGATACTGAAACCGTTCCATTCAACCTCTGTGCAACATCAATTACTGTGTTACTGTGTTACTTATAATGTCATCGAGCTACAATTTTCGAGTCGTATCGATATTAAATGACGCATTAACCTGATTTTCCTTGAACAAGTTTTCCACTTTTTCCCACATTTATTTTGATGATGTCACCTCTTTAACGTGTACGTACAATGACGGGTCAATTGTCATGATCAATTTCGCTTTTGTCTTTTCGTCATCTGCAGCTCTTACTTCTGCCCCAGCTTCTGGTTTGATGCAATGGTTCATCCCCTCAAGGACTAGGAAATTCTCTGCTGCGAAACACCATTCGCCATAATTTTGGATCCCTTTCAATTTTGGCACGTTCAGCAAGCAGTTGATGGTCATCGAAAAGCGAAAATATTTTGGCGATTTCAACTGCGAAAAATGACAAATTACACTTTCTTAAATAATATTTTTTACGTAGGAAGTATTCCCAACTGATTTCAACTTTAAACAAAAAACTTTTTACTTGGGTATAGGCCCATAACCCGAAAGAAAGTTAAACGTGGTTATGTGGCTGAGTGACAGAACGGGAATGAATATTTATTTCATATTTATTGGTTTACATATGTAAGTGTAGACATCACAGGGTTGCATTGTTTGAAACTGGAGCGTCAAGAATAGTAAAAAAAAGGAGTTCTAATTGGAATAGACAGAGTGCGAAACGTATGTAAACAATTATCTAATTAGAGCACGAAAATAAACAAAGAAACGAAATGTAGAAAATAGCTAACTTAACAACAGTCTAAAGGCTAAAATTAAGAAAAAAAGAAGTTAAAAAAGTCAGAAATTTGTTTACTAAATCCATTTCAAATTTTGTATTTTGGTTATTTAGCTTAAAAGAACTATTCTTGTTCCAAACACATATCAGACACATTTTCCTTCACAAGGAATTTTTTCAAAGAAAAGTCTGCGTACAAAGTTTGTGTAGAGATGAGATCATCGGTAATTTCAAAATCAGTGCAACATTTGAATAAGCGTTTTAACGAACATCTAATATTAAGCAGCGAGTTAAGCATTTTAATTTTTATTCTGTTCCTTCACTTAGTTTTTAAAATGTTCATGGCACTAAACATTTTTTCAACCTCCTCATTACTGAAACGTAATACTAAAAAGTTAAATACGAATTCGAACAGTTCTAAAAAAGGAGATTCGTTTAATGAATTTTTGTGTTCTCGGATTTCCCCCCAAAATTCAATGGCAGAGTTCACACTTGTCCACTGTACGGGTATTAGATTTCGCCTCTGCAACTCAATGAATGATACTGGACTTGGAGAATACCTAGACTTTTCTTTTTGAAAGTGAGAAAATACATCCGACTTTGTAACTTTCAAAGAATGATCAACTGAAAAAAAATGTATCTTTTGTAAATAGTTCATATTATCAGTTAGGCGATGTTGCATTTGGGTTATCAACTCCACTAAAAATAGTTGACAATTCTGACGAATAATTTTCGGTATTTCGTCATCAATACTACCTTTATTTACCTTAAGTTTTATATGAAAAATATGGTGTTGGGACTAGAAAAGGTTTGAGTAAAAAAAGTCTAATAAAAAGCCACGAAAAGCACGCGATTATGTACAATAACTATCTTCTAAAAATAGAAAGAAGAATGTACCAAAACTAAGTCCAGCATACATGATTTACATATAGGCGGTATGTTTAAAGTATTTTGTATACCGTTGGCAAGATAAAATAACAATTAAAGGAAAACTTGAATTAAGCAGCTTGCAAAACTACACGCACCATAGCCTATGGGTTAGGCAGCTGCGCTTGCAATCAGAGTGAGTGGGTTCGATTCTCCACAAAATCCTCTGAAATAGCAAAAAAAAAAAAAACCATACGAATTAGTCTGACTAGAAATCGTGGCTGTTTTCGAAATAGTACTACAGGGTGTTTTTTTTACAGGTTTGTTTTTCGAATAGAGATAAAACTGGCATTTTGTGGTCAAATCTGGCAACTCTAATGTCATTTATGTTCAGTTTGGTTTGCCATTTCATCGTGAACAGGTTGACAAAAGAACAACGCTTGCAAATCGTGCAAATTTATTTCGAAAATAATGGTTCAGTTCGCGAAGTTTACCGTGAGCTCCGTCCATTTTATGGTCGACATAATCGTCCATCAGAGCAATTAATTCGGTTAACCATGGATCGTTTTCGCACTACGTTTACTCTATGTGATAATACGCATCCGCAGAGACGTCGAACAGTGCGCACCGAAGAAACAATTGCCGCTGTAGAGCAAAGTGTTGAAGAGGACCCGAATGAATCGATTCGCCACCGTGCACAGCAATTGGAGCTTTGTCCATCAACTTTATGGAAGATTTTCCGCAAAGATCTTGGCTTGCGACCTTACAAGATCCAGCTTGTGCAAGAATTAAAGCCGCGAGACCATGCAATGCGTCGTGATTTTGGTGTATGGGCCGAAAATGAGATTGATTTCGATGCTGATTTTCATCGCAAAATTTTGTTCAGTGATGAGGCTCATTTTTGGTTGAATGGCTACGTCAACAAGCAAAATTGCCGCATTTGGAGTGAAGAGAATCCACATGAGACCCTTGAAACGCCATTACATCCACAAAAACTGACTGTTTGGTGTGCTCTATGGGCTGGTGGAGTCATTGGGCCATACTTCTTCCGCAATAATGCTGGAGAGGCAGCTACCGTTAATGGAGACCGGTATAGAGCCATGATAACCGACCATTTTGTTCCCGAATTGGATGGCATGAATGTGGATGAGTTGTGGTTCCAACAAGACGGCGCTACATGCCACACAGCGTACGTCACAATCGATTTATTGAAGGAAACATTCGATGAGCGCATAATTTCGCGGAATGGACCTGTCAATTGGCCACCAAGGTCGTGTGATTTGACACCATTGGATTATTTTCTTTGGGGATATGTGAAGTCGCTCGTCTACACCAACAAACCAGAAACGTTAGGGGAATTGGAAGCCAACATTCGTGGCGTTATTGCCGACATACGGCCCCATATGCTCGAAAAAGTGGTTGAAAATTGGACCTGTAGAATTGGCTTTATTCGAGCCAGCCGCGGCGGCCACATGCCCGAAATCATATTTAAACATTAATGGCATAAAATTATCCTTCCAATAAAGCCAAATTGATGGACCTTAAAACGATTTTCTTGTATTTTATTTCAATTCGAAGTTCTATACCCCTAAAAAAAACACCCTTTATAACTGTAGCCTGTATATGTTTGTTGCTTTAAATTTTTCCTCTAATCAAAAATAATAAAGAACAAAAATTAACTAAGAATTCTTGTCAACTGGTCCTGAGCTCGTTAAACTTACAAAAATATGTAAAAAGCCACGAAGCTGAAACCAAAATTATGAGGCTAAAGGACAAAAAAAGGACGAAAAGGCTAACCGGGTTACACTGCTTAACAGTCGAGCAACTTAAAACGCTACTTCGTGAGTGTGATAGACAGACATCGGGTACGAAGCAGAATTAATTCAACGATTGTGCGAAGTTTAAAAAAGTTGATGACAATAGTGCTATGCAACAACATACAAGGTGGCGCAAAAGTAATCCTCCTATCAGAAAATGCTATAAATTTTGCGATTGGCCCCTAAAGTCAGTTCGGTTTTGACATTTGTGTAGTAAACACATGCGAAATACACGTTAATAAACAATGTTACGCTACACTGCTCCAGAACGCGGAATATTGCTGACTATTTATTTGACCAATAATCGGTCGGTGAAAAACGGTTACTGCGCAAAAGTAATCCTCCTATCAGAAAATGCTATAAATTTTGCGATTGGCCCCTAAAGTCAGTTCTGTTTTGACATTTGTGTAGTAAACACATGCGAAATACACGTTAATAAAGAATGTTACGCTACACTGCTCCAGAACGCGGAATATTGCTGACTATTTATTTGACCAATAATCGGTCGGGGCCAAACGGTTACTGTAAATGGTGAGCGCTACAGAGCAATGATCAACAAGTTCTTTTTGCCGCAACTTGATGAATTGGGATTGGAAAACATGTGGTTCCAACAAGAAAGCTTTCTTTTGCGCCACCTTGTATTAACGAGTTGCGAGAAATGATGCAAGGCATCACTGGTCTGTTGCAGCAAAAAAACGGTGTAGGACGACAAACAAGTAATATAGCAACAGAAGAAGTGTCACAACAGTCGAATGTGGAAAATATATCTACCCCAATACAATGGTAGATAGGTCAAGTGTGAGGTAAAAGAAATAGCCGAAACGTTACCAACATTTGAATTTTCGTTGCCGGTAGAAAAATTTGTTGGATGCGTTAACCATTTGATTTAGAAAGTCTTTATTGACGTGGCCTAACCTGCGATGCCATGTTATACCCGAAACAACTGTAGCTGCTAGCTCAGCTTTCTGTACTAAATTTAGTTGGTATACCCCATTTACTAGCATGGCCGTTGCTACTTAAATATTGTTTTTGTTAAAAACAAAACAACGATTTCCTGTAAATTTGACTTTGTTTGTTCATTGCTATTGAACTTACCGTACATGAACATAGCACTAAAAGCATTTGATTGCGTTCTTGACTTTTCTTCTTCTTCTTTAAATGGTCATCTAACCGCCTGGGCGATTTTGACCGTCCAACATAGCTCGCCAGTCGTTTCTTCGTTGCGCCAACTGGCGCCAATTGGAAACACCGCGGGATCGCAAATCGGTCTCCACTTGGTCCTTCCATCGGAGTGGTGGTCTCCCTTTTCCTCTGCTTCCACCGGCGGGTGCCTAGAGTTAGCCTAGAAATCCGACGAAGAATTACTCTTGCAAACAAATGCTACTTCGGACTGAGTAGGCAGTTGAAAAGTTAAGTCCTCTCTCGACGAACGAAAATAACACTCTATAAGTCACTCATCGCACCCGTCCTGCTATATGGTGCAGAAGCGTGGACACTAACAACATCTGCTGAGGCCGCTCTGGGAGTATTCGAGAAAAAGATTATTCGAAAGATTTGTGGACCTCTACGCGTTGGCGACGGCGAGTACCGAAGAAGATTTAATGATGAGCTGTATGAACTTTACACAGACGCCGACATAGTTCAGCGAATTAAAACATAGCGGCTTCGCTGGCTAGGCCACGTAGTGCGAATGAGCGAAGATGCTCCAGCCCAGAAGGTTCTTGACTTTTGGTCGTTGCTATTTGGGCACTGATTTTTATAATGACCGCTTTTTTACATCTATAACATTTTATGGTCCGCTTTCGATTTTGCTCAGTGCAGCTAGTACTTGGCCTCCTGTCACCGTTTTAGTCAACCGCAAATGCACCTTCAACATCGTTCCCTTGGATGTTTGCAGATTCCATCTTAATTAATTTGCACTTAATTGAATCAGACGTAATTTGTTCAAAACGTTCAGGTAAACCCGCGAGTAATAAAGATCCGATCCATTATTCGTTGATACTGAAACCCGTTCCATTCAACCTCTGTGCAACATCAATTATTTGTGTTACTTATAATGTCATCGAGCTACAATTTTCGAGTCGTATCGATATTAAATGACGCATTAACCTGATTTTCCTTGAAAATCCTCTGTCGTCGAACAAGTTTTCCACTTTTTCCCACAATTATTTTGATGATGTCACCTCTTTAACGTGTACGTACAATGACGGGTCAATTGTCATGATCAATTTCGCTTTTGGCTTTTCGTCATCTGCAGCTCTTACTTCTGCCCCAGCTTCTGGTTTGATGCAATGGTTCATCCCCTCAAGGACTAGGAAATTCTCTGCTGCGAAACACCATTCGCCATAATTTTGGCACGTTCAGCAAGCAGTTGATGGTCATCGAAAAGCGAAAATATTTTGGCGATTTCAACTGCGAAAAATGACAAATTACACTTTCTTAAATAATATTTTTTACGTAGGAAGTATTCCCAACTGATTTCAACTTTAAACAAAAAACTTTTTACTTGGGTATAGGCCCATAACCCGAAAGAAAGTTAAACGTGGTTATGTGGCTGAGTGACAGAAGGGGAATGAATATTTGTTTCATATTTATTGGTTTACATACATATGTAAGTGTAGACATCACAGGGTTGCATTGTTTGAAACTGGAGCGTAAAGAATAGTAAAAAAAAGGAGTTCTAATTGGAATAGACAGAGTGCGAAACGTATGTAAACAATTATCTAATTAGAGCACGAAAAGTAAACAAAGAAACGAAATGTAGAAAATAGCTAACTTAACAACAGTCTAAAGGCTAAAATTAAGAAAAAAAGAAGTTAAAAAAGTCAGAAATTTGTTTACTAAATCCATTTCAAATTTTGTATTTTGGTTATTTAGCTTAAAAGAACTATTCTTGTTTCAAACACATATCAGACACATTTTCCTTCACAAGTAATTTTTTCAAAGAAAAGTCTGCGTACAAAGTTTGTGTAGAGATGAGATCATCGGTAATTTCAAAATCAGTGCAACATTTGAATAAGCGTTTTAACGAACATCTAATATTAAGCAGCGTGTTAAACATTTTAATTTTTATTCTGTTCCTTCGCTTAGTTTTTAAAATGTTCATGGCACTAAACATTTTTTCAACCTCCTCATTACTGAAACGTAATACTAAAAAGTTAAATACGAATTCGAACAGTTCTAAAAAAGGAGATTCGTTTAATGAATTTTTGTGTTGTCGGATTTCCCCCCAAAATTCAATGGCAGAGTTCACACTTGTCCACTGTACGGGTATTAGATTTCGGCTCTGCAACTCAATGAATGATACTGGACTTGGAGAATACCTAGACTTTTCTTTTTGAAAGTGAGATAATACATCCGACTTTGTAACTTTCAAAGAATGATCAACTGAAAAAAAATGTATCTTTTGTAAATAGTTCATATTATCAGTTAGGCGATGTCGCAGTTGGGTTATCAACTCCACTAAAAATAGTTGACAATTCTGACGAATAATTTTCGGTATTTCGTCATCAATACTACCTTTATTTACCTTAAATTTTATATGAAAAATATGGTGTTGAGACTAGAAAAGGTTTGGAGTAAAAAAAGTCTAATAAAAAGCCACGAAAAGCACGCGATTATGTACAATAACTATCTTCTAAAAATAGAAAGAAGAATGTACAAAAACTAAGTCCAGCATACATGATTTACATATGGGCGGTATGTTTAAAGTATTTTGTATACCGTTGGCAAGATAAAATAACAATTAAAGGAAAACTTGCATTAAGCAGCTTGCAAAACTACACGCACCATAGCCTATGGGTTAGGCAGCTGCGCTTGCAATCAGAGTGAGTGGGTTCGATTCTCCACAAAATCCTCTGAAATAGCAAAAAAAAAAAACCATACGAATTAGTCTGACTAGAAATCGTGGCTGTTTTCGAAATAGTACTATAACTTTAGCCTGTATATGTTTGTTGCTTTAAATTTTTCCTCTAATCAAAAATAATAAAGAACAAAAATTAACTAAGAATTCTTGTCAACTGGTCCTGAGCTCGTTAAACTTACAAAAATATGTAAAAAGCCACGAAGCTGAAACCAAAATTATGAGGCTAAAGGACAAAAAAAGGACGAAAAGGCTAACCTGGTTACACTGCTTAACAGTCGAGCAACTTAAAACGCTACTTCGTGAGTGTGATAGACAGACATCGGGTACGAAGCAGAATTAATTCAACGATTGTGCGAAGTTTAAAAAAGTGATGAAATAAGTATTGATGACAATAGTGCTATGCAACAACATACCATTACACTATAAAATGAATAGTTCGGCAGGGCTGCTCAAAACTCTCCTGCGCCGGGCTGGGGTCGAATCCAACCCGGGCCCAGAAGAATGGATCTGCTGCGTCTGCTGGAAGAAGATTTTCGTCAAACGTTCACACTCCATCCAATGTAATTCTTGTAAAAGATGGTTGCACAAAACTAGGTCCTCCGGGCTAAATCCCTCCACACACAGGCCCCTTAGTTTCTTCAAAACTTTCGTGGCCCCTTGCTGTTCACGCCCTAGGCCGTCTCGTTGCCAACGACGATCCCGTGTCGCACCGCCACAATCTTTAGAAACAGTCTTAACGGCTAACAGCACTAATAATGCCCAGCAAGTAGTGTGTAACTCCCGCTACCGCTCACGCCCATAGGCGCCAACACCTCACACAGCCACTCACAGCTACTTCCTACGTAGCACCTCTGTTTCAGATGTGAGCAATGCTGAGCGACAGCCGACCCCATCCCACTTTCAACTTACCCTTCTTCTTCCAGCACTAGCACAAATGTAAGCCAAAGCCACCAGCTCCTGGTCCCTTACACCATGTGCTCTGTTTGTCGGTTGAGACTATATACACCTGCGACATCAGTCAAATGCAATTCCTGCCTTGGTCTTTGTCACCTGCTTATATGTTCTCAACTTGGTAACAGGAACTTATGGACGTACGTTGCGCCATGTTGTCGAGCTACGCAACCTACAACGTCGACCGATTCGCCACCTTCCGGTGCTTCGGATCCTTCGTCTTCTAGAGTGCGACGCAGTGCGCGACCCAGCCTGCTTCCACCGAGGCATACGCACCAGTCCTTGACTCCCAGCGTGAATATTTCTCCTCCTTCGCACTTTCGTGTCCTACAGTTGAACTGCAACGGTTTAACCGGCAAGGTTAGTGAAATAGTGAGTTTCATGAAGCGGCAGAACATCAAGATCACTGCCATTCAGAAACAAAGTTAAACGCCCGATCAGATCTTCGGACCTGTGACGGCTACAATATCCATCGGCGTGACCGAAAGAGAGGACTTGGGGGCGGACTCGCCTTCATTACTCACCAATCTGTGCAATATCGTCTATCTGAGCCTGACGTCGACCCGAGGGACAACCTCCTGGAAAGTCAACGTATGGTTGTCCGGACAGGCAATGTCGATCTAGAAATCATTAACATTTATATACCTCCTGCCACCTGCTGTCCGAGGGATTACCACCCTGACATCAGTGCGTTACTCAGAGGCGACAATCGTGTAATCCCCGGAGATTTCAACGCACACCACGATCTGTGGCACTCAAGCCTACAGGTTGATGGTAGGGGACAGGAATTGGCTGAACAAATAGATGATTCGACGTTTTGCACTGTAAACGGGGATGACCCCACGAGAGTTGCGGTAAATTGTTCTAGTTCGCCAGCCTTCACAATTGTCAGCGCGGGTCTCATAAACTGGGTTGAATGGCAACCAATGCTCACTCTTGCATGGGGTCATTTATCGATAGTCCTCTCAATCGATCGCCCCAATGACTTTGTTACTTCTGAGAATCGCAGTTTCACTAATTTCAGTAAAGCTGATTGGGTTGATTTTCTTAACTTCACTGAGAGCACCTTCGCTGCTCTTCCCATCCCGTCTGATATACGAGAAGGGGAAAAAGCGTTTCGCATGGTTATAGCTTCAGCCTCCAATCAATACATTCCGTCAGGTAGAATTAAGGAGATACATCCGTATTTCCCCGCAGAGGCAACGGCCCTGGCTAATGAACGTGACAAAGTGCGACGTTTGGACCCTACGGATCCCCAAATTCAAGATCTCCATGCGGAAATCAGACGGCTGGTTGATCAACACAAACGCGCCAAAAGGGAGGAGCACCTAAGGTCCTGTAACCGCTCTGCTGGTGTTGGCAAATTATGGTCCACTGTTAAATCCTTGTCAAATCCGACCAAACTTACAACAAAATATCCATCATCTTCGGTGATAAGGTACAGTCGAAACCAAAGAGATGCGCGAGCGCTTTCTGCCGGCAATTTGTACTGCATCCTCCGGTTGACAAGGAAATCAGGCGTGCCATTAGGGAAGCGCACAAACGTCAAAACAGCCAAGCGCCCATTGCCATCACCACCACAGAGGTTCGGGAGACCATACGGGGCTCCATAAACTCCAAATCTATTGGCCCAGACGGTATATCCATGCTGATGCTAAAACATCTCGGAGAAGAGGGAGTAAGGTACCTAACAACTGTCTTCAATCTGTCTATGACCACCTTTGTCATTCCAGAAAGATGGAAACAGGCAAAGGTGGTGCCACTACTAAAGCCCGGCAAGCCGGCCAACGAGGGAGAGTCTTATCGACAGATATCACTCCTCTCGCCAGTAGTGAAGACCCTGGAGGCGGTCTTGCTCCCTTATTATACCGCTAACTTGCGACTAGCCGAACATCAGCATGGATTCCGTAAAATGCATAGCACTACCACCGCGCTAAACGCCATCACCACACAGATGGGTGTCGGTCTCAACCAACCTCGTCCAAATGACAGGACCGTGCTAGTTGCGATTGATCTGTCGAAAGCTTTCGACACTGTCAATCATGCGCAACTCATTAACGACCTGGAGGTTTCAAATCTTCCCCCCTGTCTAAAGCGTTGGACCGCCAACTATCTGAGTGGTCGGCAGTCATCGGTTGAATTTAGAGGCGAAAGATCAAAACCACGTATAATTAAGCAAGGGGTGCCACAGGGTGGTGTCCTATCCCCGCTTTTGCTTAATTATTACATATCGAGGCTCCCTTCCCCACCAGAAGGCGTCTCGATCGTCTTCTACACCGATGACTGCCCGATCCTGGCGACTGGACCCTCCGTTGATGAGCTCTGCTCAAGAATTAATTCCTACCTTCCATCCCTATCCGGTTTTTTCGCTGCACGAAATCTGACATTGTCACCGACCAAATCCTCGGTCACCTTATTCACCGGGTTAGCAGACACACATTGGAGGAGGTTGCAGGCTTGCCAAAACACCGCACTCAGAACTGCCACGGGGTGCCTCCTTATGTCTCCTGAGCACCATCTTTATAGTGAGGCAAAAACGCTCGATGTTAAAGAGCAAATCCTGTTCAACTGCTATAAACCGCAGCATCCGAGCAGGAGCCTGCTCAACGAAAATCCGCCTCCCAGGAGAATAAGGAGTCACCTCCGTAAGCACTATGACGAGATCCGGCACCACATTTTCTCGCCGTTTGATCCAAAGGTGCACCGGCGGGCCCTCAACCTCATCCACACGGAGTCGGTAAACTCCTTTGTCAGGTCTCGTCCAGTGAATGCAGTCCTACAGGCACAAGCTCCACCTGTTTCCGACGAGGAACGCGAACTGCCTAGGGAGACAAGAGTCACGCTGGCTCAACTTCGTTCTGGATATTGTAACAGACTAAACTCTTACCTATCCAGACTGAACCCTGACATGCCAAATGTCTGCTCGGCATGCGGCGTGTCTCCCCACGATACTCACCATCTGTTCATCTGCTCAACTGAGCCTACTCTTCTAACACCAATTTCACTCTCTCACTCACACATTACTTTGCAGACAGTTTCCCTTCAAGAATCAGTTACAACCAATATTACTTCCCTATAAGCATGGCCGTTTTGTAGACAAAGCCGATTACATACCTCTTTGCTAGTAATGGAATAATTGTGTGAATGTACGGCAATAGAGCAATGACGAACTTTCACGAAGTTTAAACACTTTACGAAGCAGAAATCATAGAAATTCTTTCATTACATGTCAGCATACAGTGTAATAGATGGTAATAAAGTACTTGTAAGGGTTTCGTAATGCATTATGTAGAAGGACTGCAAAACTCACTTCGCCGCTGGGTAGCGACCAGGAGGCCTCAGCCACCATGAAAAGAGCGATGTTTCGATTGTCAGAAAGTACACCCGAAAGGGTGAGCCAGTTAATTGTGGCAAGAAAAGTGTGACTAATCGTAAAGTGGAGTGCAACGATGCATATTACATTAAGAAAATATACGTTGGAAAAAGAGCAATTAAAGCATTTATTGACACGGGAAGTGAGTGAAGCGTGATCCGGGAATCATGTGCTAATAAGTTCCAAATCTAAAAAGAGTGTTGCTCGTTGAAAATAAAAGGTATTTGTGGCGGCGCGCGCCATTGGAATGAAATGATTAAAACTGAAATTCAAATTGAAAGTGATAAGTTAAACGTAATATTATATGTATGTAGTAAATGTTAACGTCAGACGTACTATTAGGACAAGAGATATTTAATCGGAATATTTGCGTAAAAATAAATAATGGACAATTGAGATTCCAATACGCCGCGGTCACGAAAAAATATGCCGCATATAGAGGAACAGCTTCAGGAAGCGAAACGATTTAAATATTTTACTGTACTTGAATGAATTGTTGTTATTACCAAATTTCCATAAGCAACGATAGTCTAAAGTTTACCGCGTTTGTTACAACAGAGCAGTTGTATTAATTTAAACGAATGCCTTTTGGGCGATATGAGTTTTTCAGGTAATACGAGAACTACATTTGACATTGAATTTGAAAAAGTGTGAGTTTGGAAAACAAAGTATCGAATTTTTGGGACACACTTCAAGTCCAGGCGCAGCGAAGACAGTAGCTATTACCACTTTTTTGACTCCTAAAACGGTAACTGAGGTAAGATAGTTTCTTGCTTAAAGCGGGTACTTTAGAAAGTTTTTATCTGGTTATGAAATAAAATCTGAACCACTTAGACAACAAATTCAATGGCACAAAAACCAACAAAACGCATTCGATGAGCTGAAGACGGCATTGGCCTCTAAACCAGTGATGACGTCGTATAGAATAGAAACAAACATGATATTCCAGCGAGTTCCATCGGATTAGCTGCTGTATTAATACAACTCGCAGATGACGACTGGAAGCCGATAGTTTATTTTAGCAGATTCACGACCGAAAACGAAAATAAATATCACAGATATGAGTTGGAAAAGAGATTAGTGTAATAACCGACTGTAATGCGGTTAAGACGGCTATGGCCAAAAGATAGCTAATCTTGCAACACGTAGATTCTCTGAGTAGAGCCCCTGCTAAAACCTTGCATGAGGTGAGGAAGCGAGCTCATGCGTGATGAAGATAAGCTTAGATAACGCGGAATGGTTATTTAGTATGCAGTTACAAAATGCCGACATCAAACTAATTATGAAACAGATGGAGATGAACAATACGAAGATGCTAGACAATTAAATAGGACACTATACAGGAAAAGTAATGGTGACAAATTATGGATTGTACCAAAGGCGTTACGTGGGACGGTTTTGCATGATTGTCATGATAATGCCGAATATTTACGTGTTGATAAAATGATACAGCGATTGATGAGTCATTTATGGTTCGCAAGTATGCGAAACTGTGTAGAATTATCTATTAAGTCATGCGTGGAGTGCGCATACAATAGAGATCGAAGAGGGAGAGATAGGGCGAGTATCATTTTGACGACGTAGAGCCTATTCCATTTAAGGTATTTCATCTAGACTACTTTGGTCCATTCCCAAAAAGTAGCCAGGGAAATGAACACATACTTGTCTTAGTTGACGCTTTTACAAAATTTACGATTATAGGAGCAGTCAAAAGTACGAAGACCAAATCAGATTTAGATATATTGAACGAAGTCAGCAGTTATGTAGGCATGCCCGAACGAATTATAACTGACCGGGGTACCGCATTCACGTCTAAGAACTTTTCGAAATATTGTAACAACAATGGAGTTAAGCATATGCTGTGCGCACCCCGAGAGAAAACGGACACGCAGAACGTGCAAACAGGACACTCTAATCGGTGGTATTACCAACGACAACAACGGATTAACATTGGGATGCGAAGCTGAGAGAAATACAATGGTCGATAAATACAATGCGAAATAAAACAACAGAAAAGACACTACAAGAACTACTCTTCTTGGGTTTCTCACCACGAGATATTTTACAAAATAAAATACTACTTGCTTTACAAAACGATAAAAACGGAGAAATTGATCTAGAAGAAATACGACGTACTGCAGCAGCTAAGATCAAAACAACAAGGCAGAAGGCAAAACTACGTTATGACAGTAAACATAACAAACCAACAGTTGATAACGTCGAAGGTTCTCATCGTAAGCGCCATTATTCGTCAGTGTATGCATCTGACAATTTTAAATTGAAGAAACCAAAGACGAAGAGGTTGCACAAAGTTTCTCAATGCCGGAGCGGGGACGCTCCAAAATGTCAGGAGTGGCCGAATGTAAGCAAATTCCTATGGCAACTCTGCCACAGTACGAACCAAGGATAGTTCGACCACCCTGCTGGTGAGGGGCTTCGAATATGCCCGAGGTAGGTATACCGGTCGTAAGAGGCGACTAATATGCACTAAGGTAATGACGTGCAACTGGATGGTTGATCTATGGATATGATGCCTCTCACCTCTCATTACCCATCTTATCCTCTTTACGGAAGGAGAGGTGACATGACCTAGAAGGTTTCACTGGTCATAAATCGCTACCACGACAGTCGGGCAGTACCGCAAGGGAGTACCGGAGCGTACCGGGTTCAAATCCGGCCAAGGACTGTTAATTCGACAACACTCCCCAAAACCTTCGGGGAGTGTTTTTGTCGTTACCACAACAACAACATCGTTTGACGGACGGCAGGCAGCAAGAGTTTATTTGAAACCACACTGAAATTAACTATCTTAATTAAATAATGAATTTAACTTTAATGTGGTGTAATGCCTATTAATTGGACCTCCTGAAGTCATGCTTTCACTAATGAGTTTCTTACAAAAGGCTCTGAAAGTTAGGTCTTTCTAAAATTATTTTCTTTAGTGCGAGTGTGTTTAGTTGGAACCTTTAAAAAAAATTGCTAAAAATTCAATTTATTATATCTTATCTTAACACAATATTTTTCTCATTGGAAAATCTCTAAGGAAACCACTCCAAAGCGCTTTTTAAGAAATATTAAGATTCTTGGTTGAGCCGTGCCATTTGTTACACCTGAGAATTCGTTGCAGAAAACTCCAGAAATGCTTAAGTTTACAAAGATATAACGAAGAATTACGCAAGAGTACGCGTTTTCGAAATAAATCCGGTTTTTAAGGGTATAAAATGCACTTTTTCTCTATCTCTATGGCGCGATATACAACAGGTATATCATCATAAACCTCCTAAGAGATTTTTGCGCCAAGCTTCTCTTCCAATTTGTGGTGTGCCGATTTGAATTTTCCCTACAAATTGGTGGGACCTACAGTTGTTTGCCGACTCCGAACGGCATCTACAAAGGAGACGAATTTTTGCTGAGAAGCCTGTCATGGCAGAAATACACTCGGAGAGTTTGCCAAACCACTGCCGAGGGGCGACCCCGTTTTGAAAAACTTTTTTCAAATCACTTTTGATCTTACCTGTACCAGGGCTCGAACCATGGACCTTCGGTGTGGTAGGCCGGCAACACTACCTTCACACCACGGCGGCCGCCACTTTTTACAAACAAATATTTACTTATTACAGCTACGATAGCATTCTCCATCATTTAAATGCCAAAGAAAACTGCAAAAATCCGTCAAATTTATTACTGTGGTGTTGTTTGTAAGTCACTCGGCAAATAGTAAAAAAACTAAGAATAATATAGTATTTATTAATAATATAATAATATTTAATTATAAAATATTAAATTGAGTATGTGCATTTTTGCATTAATTGAAGACCAAATAGGAAACCCTGAATACTACAAAGCAATTTTGGCACAAAAAATTCATTTAAAAAAAATCTTCCAAATACCCTAGTAATATCTCTTAAGGATTCCGATGCAAATATGGATGTGCCAGGTCGATGTTGAAAGGGAAATGTTTCCAGATTATGAACAGCGTTCAGTATAACATCCAAAAAAAACTTCAGTGAGAAAACATGACTTCGGGACTAACGTTGTTGTTAGATAGCTTTGTTCATACAACAATATCTGTGAAACAATTTTGTTTATTATGGTCAAGATGTGATGCATTTTTTTGGACTGGATGGTTAGCTATCGATACATGTCAAAAAAAATAGACGTTGACTAATTTAATTCTTCAATAAACTAATTCTTGATTCGGTCTTTTTCAATATATCTTGCTCGTGCAAAGTAACTGATAAAAAGAGGAAAAGAAAATATTCTTTGAGTCAAACCACGTCAACTGTGTCAACGGATTTTTCCCAAATTCTTCGGATAGTAATAAAAATTTGTAGCTAAGGAAAAACAAAAAAACACTTTGAACCTTTTTTCGAAAACCCGCATCGTTATCATTATTTTCAATAAAGAATTTTGAAACATTTCGAAGAAAAATGGATAACTCACGACTCGTTTGACATATACGGACGATTTTTTTTTTTGGTAATTGCCAAACGGTTTGTCTTGACAATAGATGTGTTTAAGCGTCAACTACGCCATGCTGTCCGAGTGAAAATTAAAATTTTTATACCTTTCATGAACATGGTCCGATGTTTGTAACGTTTAGAAATATAAGAGATAGACCCACCATTAAGTATACCAAATTGATCAGGACGATGAACTGAGTTGATACAGCCATGTCCGTCTGTCCGTCCGTCTGTCCGTCCGTCCGTCCGTCCGTCTGTTTGAACGCAAACTAGTCCCTCAAATTTTGAGATATCTCGATGAAATTTGGCACACGGATGTATTTTTGTATTATATTAGACATTTGTCGGATCCGGTATAATCGGGTCACTATAGCATATATCTCCCATACAACCGATCGTTCAAATAAGAGGATTATGACCATTTCTCCCTCATTTTTAAAGATTAAAACTTGAAACTTGGTGAGATATTTTCTTATGGATAGCAAAAGATTTCGTAAAAAAATCACCAAGATCGGAGCTATATATAGTATATATCCCATACAACCGATCGTTCAGATAAGAGGATTATGGCCATTTAGCCCTCATTTTGAAATATTAAAACTTGAAACTTGGTGGGATATTTGCTTATAGATGGTAAAAGAAAATTAAATGTATTGCTGACAAAGTTTTAGAGAACTTTAAACAATGCGTATTTAAGTTTGCACGTATTCATGAAAGGTATAAAGCCTTCGGCACAGCCGAAGACAGCGCCGTCCTTACTTGTTTTCTTTTCGGAACACAAAAATAAGCCTTCAAAGATAGTTTTGTGAAATTGTCACTGTAATAGTAGGTATCCAAGGCTTTTACAAATTAATTTGTTTAAATAATTGTTATTAAAAACCAAGTTAATTTGTCGTGAATGTTGATGGCAAAACGTCCTATGTAAATAATAAAGAAACTACTCTGTATTGAAACTACTTGTGAAAATTTAAATTTACAGTTTCAATCTCAGTTTTCATGAAAAATATAAGAGCTAAGTGAAAACAAATTTGATTTTTGAAATCACCGTACTCTAATCAACTTAGTTTATCTGACACTTGAGCAATTCAAAAGCAACAACAAAATACATGGAGTATATGTGTTTGTGCTGTTGCGATCACCTTATATGAACTCTCATTGATATGCTCGATTTCAAGCTCCGTAATTTAAGAGTAATGAGCAATGAGTTATTCAAACACACTTACAAAACATTGTCAATTATCGTGAGGAACAAATTAAGGGTTTTTTCGCAAACTGCAAAATTTTTCAAGAAAGAAATATGACCTTTAATTCTAATTCCGAATATGTATATAATAAAACTACCAAACTTCAACTTACAGCCCATAGCTAGAGTTGATGCATAATGATGTTATTTGAACATTCCTCCTGTTTGGGCCAGTTGTCAAGCAGACTAATTGTGACTGAAACCCAGGTGGTTTTCGTTGTGATCCTATTTTAACTTTCAAGGAACAATCGGTCTGTAAATAAAAAATAAAAATATAAGCAGAGTATTCGGCTAAAAGTCATATAATATAGAATTAAATATTATTTCAAGATAAAACCAAAACATGATATCTGGTCAAACAAATTCACCTCAGGAAGTAATTTAATTTCCTAAAAATTAAAATTATACATAGTGCAACAAAAATATCAGCTGGTACGTGGTGAAGTTATTAACCTTCCTATATTTTACATTGTTGTTGGATAGGCAGAACTCAACCTACACTTAACCTCTAATAGCATTTTTTTGCGTTTGATGCACTACGCCATTTATTAAGATGTATTGTGCTTGGCCTGTCAGCTTATAGCTACGTGTGTAGGCGTTTTACTATGTATCCCGAATGTATAAAGAGTGAGACCACCCAGAACAGAGACAATTAGTCCTGCTAGAGGACTACATTCGCAAGGAATGTGAAACGCAGTCTCATCGTCCAGTTCACAAACGTAATCCGCTAGGTTAATCTTACATAAGTGATAGCGTTGAACACAGTGCCTCGTAAAGAAGCCAGTAGTAACCAGTGAGGCTGATATCCCTTTTTTATGGAAGTATAAACAGATTAGTTTTGTCCTAGGCAGCCCACCCAGTATCTCCTAAACTGCTTGGCTTTTAGTTACACTTAGCTTATCTTAGCTAAGCCCATAGGACGTCCCTGGGCCACTGATATAGCATCATATTTGAGCCTATGCCTTTTTATTATATTAATGTACGTTATGCTCGAGGATGATCTTTATGTTGTTGTTAAGGTTGTTTATAGCTACAAAAAGACTCCCCGCAGGTTTTGGGAAGTGTTGTCGGAAGTGATTGTCCTTTGCCGGATATTAACGCGGTACACTCCCGTACTCCCTTGCGGTACATGCCCGACTGTTGCGGGAGCTATTTGGTATGACCAGTTGAACCTTCTAGGTCATCTAATGATTCACAATGACGCCCTCTTTCCCACTTCTGTCCTTCCATGGATTTTACAAGTATATTGATATTATTTTCTGTTATATTTCCGATCCTTAAATCAGATATGTTTTAAATTTTGCAGTTTTTTCATAGAAAAATCTTTTATGTGAATATTCATCTTATCTGATTCAGTTCGCAGTCGGCTTAAAAAACTATTATTACGTGGGATTGGAATATTTTAGTAGATTATTTTTTATAAAAATCATACCCTTTACTTTTAGAAAACCATACGATTGTACAGACGGGGCCAAAACCCCGAACCACCTCTTCTTCATTTCCTATCAAGGACTGTCAGTACATTAAAAATTTTAATAGTATGTTTTTACCATTAGCACAACAATCAAAATATAGTTCTATATTTTAAGTTTAATGTTCTTTCCAAAATCAATGTGTTTCCCTCTCTAATGATAACAATGCTACACGAAGTGAAACATTTTTTTTTTATGGCGCACTATGGCGGATTTTGGAAAAAGTTGTCTCAAAATCAGATTTCTAGGCAACCGTAAACACTAGAGCGGTCAAACAAAAAATACTTGCATGCCCAGTAATTTGCCGATATGAGAAAACTCAGAACTTGGTAAAAATTTCAAAACTACATACTGAAAAACATGTTTGAAAAATATGACTTTGCACTTAATCTTCTATATATATAAAAGAAAGTGAACTAACGTCATAACTCAAGAACGTTTACACCGATTTGGATGATTGACACTAATTTAGATTGTTCTCTGGCCAGAATAGGAGAATACCCAATAAAATTTCCGAAAAATTCTTGAAAAAAAAAATTTATTTTTTATTTATTTATTTTTTTTTTGGATAGGAATGGGGATAGGGATAGGGATAGTGATAGAGAAAATGATGAGGATAGGAAAAGCCAATATTTCTAGATCCATTCAGGTATGGCAGGACAAAGTCTGCCGGTAAAAAATAAAAGGATGATAACAATTTTTTTATGACTATCTATGTCGCCAAAAAAACAGCTGCAAACTGGGCAAACTGAGGGGTTAGTTTAAAATTTTAATCATACCAATTGTAATCAATTTATGAGGTTTGAAAATATATATAATTAATCAAATGTTTTATCAGTTGCAGAACTTCCATTTGGTCTTTAAAAATTGATTGCCTTAGCTGGGGTGCATATGTGAAGATTCGAATTCTCGCAAAATAGTATGGACGAGTAACACAGCAGTACAGTTGGCCCAATGCTACTCTGAAAACAGTTATTAGCTGATATGTTTTGTGATATGGGTGGGCATATGTCAAGCTTAAAGTCTTTAGATCATCGGGAAGTTACTCAAAAATTGGTAGCAAGATTCCCCAGTTTAAAGCTATAGCGATCACCACCAATACAGCAAAACATACTGGCATCGTGTCCTGACCTGTGTGTCAAGCTTCAAGTCCTTAGGTCGCCGAAAAATTAGTTAAAAACCGATAGCAAAATTTTTTCCGTGTTTCAGCGATTTTCAGCTATCTAGAGCAACGCTCCAACTTTTGGAATTTGGATTTCTACAAAATTATATTGTGATCGTGTCCTATACTATCTGCTAAGTATCAAGTCCATAGGTCATCAGGAAATCAGGTAAAATTTGATTGCAAGACTCCCAATTTTAATAGAGTTTTCAAAATAACTCGATCCGTGAGCCACCTAGCTGAAGTTTCTTCAACAAATCTTGCATTGTCACCGGGTTCTAAAGCATGAGTCCAGTTACAAGTCTCTAGCTTACCGGAAAGTTACTCCTCGATAATATCGCAAGATTCCCTCCGTTTTTTTAAGTTTTTTGGCGATTTTAAAACATCTCGATCATCGCGACACTAAGTGCAATTTTAAAAAATTATATTGTCATGGTCTCCTGAACTATGTGCTAAGTTTTAAGTCCCTAGGCCACCAGGAAGTTAGTTAAAAATCAATCGCAAATTCTGAAATTTTTCCGAATTGATAAAGGTTATCCTATAAATATAGATTTTTTAGAAATATGCAATTATCCTCTAAACTTACCGGCTTACAAAAATTGCACCAATTTCATTAGTACTTAATGGTAAAATTTCTGTGGCGACCTAAAATTTTTTTTACATATTTGAGTTAAGCACCTCCAAATCTATAAAAGGTTTGCGATTAAAAAACTCAAAACGAAATATTTTAAACATATTTCTCAATACTTAGTTCAGAGCTGGGTGAGAATTGCGACTAGAGTAATCGTAATTTCTTTGCTAAAAGGCTTCCTTAAAGTTCAACATACCTCTTACTTATTATTATAATTATTATAATTGTTGTTGCTTAGTTGGCGCATCCATTCATGGATTGGGACGCGACGGACCAAATAACGGATCCCTGGGATTTCCTATATTTGTCGTTGTTATATGTGCGTGTGTATTTTCTGAGAAATAACTATCCTAATCGCGAAACCTACGATTACGATTACGTAATCGTAATCGTAATCGCAATCGTGGTTTGATTGAGTAAGGATTACCGTAATTGTAATCGTAATTTCAAAAAAGCTGGAAGTACGATTACTGTAGTCGTAATCGTCTTGTATTCGTAGTCCTTATCGCCCACCCTGACTTAGTTTTGATTTTTTTGTTAAGTATTAATGAATATTTTTGTTGGTCAATAATACTACTAAGAAATTTTCGCTCAGAAAAGTTATACAGAGCCCCAAGAGGCGTGACCTTTGGCATTGTTTAAAGAGGACATTTTTGTTGTAACCTATATTTTTATATGTACATATTCGAGTTTAGCATCTCAAGATCCATTGTAGGCTTGATTTTCCAGCAAAAGAAACATTTAATTTTTTTGCAATTTAAAAGTGGCTGTATACTTTTCACCTTTGCACTAAGGGGGGAACTTCACAAAAAATTAAACGCACGACCGTTCGAGTTAAACAATTAATTTCTTTATTCACGACGAGAGCGGTTGGAGCTTTAGCGAACTACTAATTTTGAAGCGGCCCATTACATAGCATTGGACCGCTTACTTCTTTTCTTATGTACTATGCGTTTGGTTGTATATATCAATATTCCAATATAACTGTATATAAATTCATGGGTATAGAGGATACGTGAAAAATGTAAGTAATTTATAAATTTTAAAGGGTAAGTATTTAAGAGGTAAGTATTTAGCATATATTCATGTATTATAAAGGGTAAGTATTTAGGAGATAAGTATTTAGCATATATTCATGTATTATAAAGGGTAAGTATTTAGCATATATGTTCTTGAATTATGTACTTATTTAAGACAACATTTTTAATCCTCGAACTCAATGAGGTTTTCGCTACTCATGTCCTCAACATGCAGACGGCCTTGCGGGGCCGAAATTCCTATCAAGTCTTGCAACCTTTGTATGCTGAGTGCCGCCTGATCAAATAGGTTTCGGATGCGGCGTTGTAGCCCGGTATCGTTCGGTATCCTCCTGTGAATAACCCGGTGATGAGTTGGTCGATTCTGCGTTCGGCGTTGGGAGTTAGTCGACTGACTTCGCTGCAGTTGGCGAGTTTCGCGTTGGCCGCCGGACCGCGTGGTGTGGTAAACGGCAGGTCGTGATGCTCCAAACGACGGTCTATGCAATAGAGTGTGGTGCGCTAACCCACACTCCCGACAAGAATCTGGTGAATCACAATTGCCCGTAGTGTGTGATGTGGCGAGGCAGTTAATGCAGTACCGATGTGCCCGCGCCGACTCGTACCTTTCATCAGGTGTCATCGCCAAAAACGCTCGGCAATACCTCAGCGAGTGCATCTGGCAGCACAAGCGGCATGTGCGGTAAGTTCTGGCTCCGTTAGTACTATAACGAGAGAGAGAAGCAAAAGAGAGAAAAAGAAACCATTATTAAGCATGGGTAGCGATAGAGAGGATATTGGGAGTCGAGATGAAGAGAGATTTGGAGGTCGGGATATTTTGACTAAGCAGGCGTCAGTAAACAAAGTTTTGTTATGTTGCGTGTGGTGATACCGGCTTGAGTGCGGATATCCACCACGCGAACGTTGTTGTCTGGACCGGGATGAAGTTTAATGACTCGCCCTAGTCGCCACTCGCTCGGCGGCAAGAGATCGTCTTTGATGACGACTAGGTCTCCTTCGCGGACGTTGGGTTCAGGGGTTTTCCATTTGCAGCGTTTATGGAGTTCCTTTAAATATTCAGTTTTCCAACGCTTGCTGAACTGATGATGGAGGACCCTTAGTCGTTGCCACTTATTCGTGAGGGGCAGGTCATCGGCCTTCGGCTCGGGAGTTGCGAGAAGGTGGCCCCCGCGAAGGAAATTACCTGGTGTTAGAGCTTGCAGATCATCGGGGCCTTGAGACATTGGGGAAAGCGGTCTGGAATTTAAGACTGCTTCGATGCGAATAAGGAGAGTGTTGAACTCCTCGAAGGTGAATTTTTGTGTTCCGGCCACTTTTGTGAAGTGAACTTTGAAGCTCTTCACTGCTGCTTCTCAGAGATCTCCCATATGCGGAGCATATGGAGGGATGAACTGCCATGAGAGACCGTGGATGGCGTATTTATTTGCGATGTCTTCGGCGGTTTCCTTGAGAAAGGTGGAAAATTCTCTTTGAAGGCTTCGTTGGGCCCCTACGAACGTCTTTCCATTGTCGGACATAATTTTTGAGGGTATGCCTCGGCGACCTGTGAAACGAGCAAAGGCTGCTTTAAATGCTTCCGTGGTAAGATCTGAGCAGACTTCTAAGTGTATGGCTTTGGTGGAAAAGCAAACGAAAACGCACACATATGCTTTGGCGTACGATGCGCGTCGGAGAGTGGATGTTTTTACTAGGAAAGGTCCCGCAAAATCTACTCCAGTAGTGTGAAAGGGTAGCGAGTAAGTTACACGTTCGGGGGGAAGCGCTGCCATCATTTGCGATCTCATTTGATGCTTGTAGACGGTGCATTTCTTGCAGTGGAATATACATTTCTTAACCTTTTGCTTAAGCCGGGGGATATAATATTCCTGCTGTACCATTCGGATCATCAGCTGCTTCTCAGCGTGTAAGAGTGTGGAGTGGAGGAAATCCAAGAGAAGAGTACAATACCGGGATTCATCTGGGATAATGATAGGGTGACGCTCATTGTAGGTAAGGGTTGCGTAAGAGAGACGTCCATTGACCCGTAGTATACCCATTTTATCCAAGGACGGATTGATGGAGAGTAACGAGCTTCTTTTATCTATTGGTTTTGAAGCTTCTAGTGCTGCGATCTCTTCTCCGAAATATTTTCGTTGAGCACCTGCAATGAGTTGTGCTTTCGCTTGGTGCATCTCTTCGTGAGTGAGAGCACTAGTGGAGGGGATAGGGAGTTTCCTTGCGTTCGAGATGAATCGACGAATATACGAGAGGACTCTAAGTGCTTTAGAAAATGAAGAGAAACGATCCAAGAAATCTTCGGTTTCGAGAGTGTGGAGGGCTTCTATGCGCCTTTGTTCCGGAGGTGAGTTGTTGGGAGGCCTATGTTTCGGCCAATATGTAGAAGAGTTTGAAAGCCACGTGGGGCCGTTCCACCAGAGGGGGCAATCAACTAAGTCTTGTGGCCGGCATCCACGAGTGCCCATATCAGCAGGATTTTCAGCGCTGGGTACATGTCGCCAAGTTGCGTTACTGACATTGTCGAGTATCTGGGCTAAGCGGTTTGCTACATATGTTTTCCAAGTATGTGGTGGCTTTTCGAGCCACGCCAACACTATGGAAGAGTATGTCCACAGAGTTAACTTGCTCTCTGTGAGGTACAGTGAGGTTCGTATGTGTTTCACCAATTTGGAGAGGAGTACTGCCCCGCAGAGCTCTAATCGGGGAAGACTTACTGTTTGTAAGGGTGCGACATTACTCTTTGCCACGAGCAAATGCGATGAAATTGAATTATTGCTGTGTTGAACTCTTAAGTAGACGCACGCACAGTATGCCTTTTCAGAGGCGTCGGAGAAACCATGCAACTGGGTGGGTTCATTGAGCGTGAATTGGACCCAACGTGGGATTTTTATCTTTCCAATTGCAGAGAGATTATCCATAAAGGATTTCCATTTGAGAAGTGAACCGGGTTTGACATGCTCATCCCAATCCGTCCCTTCCATCCAGAGCTGTTGAAGGAGAGTCTTCGCTACTATCATTATAGGCGATAGCCAGCCTGCCGGGTCGAAAAGTTTCGCGACGGACGACAGAATATATCGCTTAGTTGCTGAGGTTGCGTACGGTATGGGGTCGTACGAATACGAGAAGGAGTCATCGACAGCGTTCCACCGTACACCAAGAGTGGTTGTGGAACTGGAGTCGTGGAATTTTAGAAAATCCGCATCGAGAAGGTCAGACTTTGGGATTGATTCCAATATTTTTGAGTGGTTCGCTGTAATTTTTTTGAGTGGAAAGCCTGCTGACTTTAGTGCTTCAATCAGCTGAGTCATGGTATCGCGAGTGGACTGTATGTTGTGTCCGCCTGAGAGGATATCGTCCACGTAGGTTTCCTGCAGGATGACGTTGCTAGCGAGGGGTAGTTGAGCTTTGCAATCTGCTGCTAGTTGGTGCAGGGTGCGAATCGCCAAGTAGGGGGCACAGTTAACACCAAAAGTTACTGTCTTTAGCTTAAAATCTTCTACTGGGCCTTGGGGAAATTGACGAAAGAGTATTCGTTGAAAGTCTTGATCTTCTTTATGAACATATATTTGGCGGTACATTTTTTCAATGTCTCCGTTAAATACATATTTGTAGAGTCGCCATTTCAGTATGACCACCATTAGATCGTTTTGTAAGACGGGACCTGTATGAAGCACGTCGTTGAGTGAAATGCCGGAATGAGATTGTTTTGATGCGTTGAAAACTACTCGGACTTTAGTGTAGTTTTACTATCGGGTTTGAGTACGGCGTGATGAGGCAAGTAAAACGAGAAATACTTTCCTTCACGTATAATTTCCCGAGGTGTCGTGGGCTCCATATGGTCTAGAGTTAAGTATTCTGTTAAGACGTTGGAGTAGGTTGTACGGAGCTCTGGTTTTTTCTCAATGCTTCGTTCTATGCTGAGGTATTGCTGCTGAGCAGAGGGTCGAGAGTGCCCTAACGCTATTGAGCTCGGAAACGACTCCTTAAATGGGAGCTTTACTACGTATCGACCATCAAATCTCCGGAATGTGGTGTTTTTGTAGAGTTCTTCGCATATCAGGTCGTCGCCTCTGAGAGAGGAAGCCGATGGTACTTCTTCTTGTTCCTAAAACCTTTTGAGTAAGTCGTCCAAGAAGTCCGTATGAGCTTCTGATACTTGAGTTGAAAATGTCGAGATCTGTTTCTTAAGTGGCCCGCTTAATATCCACCCAAATATTGTGTTCTGGGCTATTAAGCTTCCACCTACATTGGTCTTGAGACTCGGAATCAGTATTTGAGGGAGTATGTCGCTAGCTATTACCATGTCGATTTTGGCAGGTGCGAAGCAGTTCGGGTCTGCTAGAGACAGGTTTGAGTACTCTTTCAGATCTATGTACGTTACTTTGAACGTTGGCAAAAATTGCGTCAGTTGTGGGAGTATTATTGCGTGAGTTGCGATTTGTATATTGAGATTTGGAGAACAGATAGTGATTGAGCACACCTTATCCGCTTTCTGGACTGTTCGTCCGCCCATTCCCAATATTTCATAATTGGATTTTTGAACGGGTAGACCAAGTAAATTTTGTATACGAGAGGTTACAAACGTTTTTTGGGATCCTTGGTCTAAAAGGGCGCGTAAGTTAAAGGTTTCTCCTTTATGGAAGACGGGAATATTTGCCGTTGGTAGCAAGGTTCGCTCTCTACTACTCGAGAAGTGTGAGAGTACATTCTCTGCACTATTTTGAGTTGAGGTCTCTGAGGTCATCGATGCCGCCTGTTGTGAGGTACAGGGCCGTTCTTCATCGATTGTCATGTGAGATGTGAATAGATTTTTCTTGGGTTTAGCGCTGTTTTGGGTTTGGCTGGATGAGTAGTGGAGGAGTGAGTGGTGTCGCTTTTGGCAGTAAACGCACGTAAAACTGCTTCCGCATTGCCTCTCTGAGTGGGAGTATGCCAAACAGTTCTGGCAATACTTGTGCTCCCTTACGAATTTATTTCGCTCTTGAACTGAGAGTTCTTTAAATTTAACGCAATTCATAAGTGAGTGGTTGCTGTTGCATAATTTTCACGAGGCCTGCCTCTTAGGGTCAGTGTGCAAGGCATGAGTCCTGCTTCTTGAGTACAACGAGTTATTTATAGGAGTTGAGGAACGCGGGGTGAAATTGTGTTGATTTGGTTTATGTTTGTTAGGCCTGTATGTGGTAAGGCGTTCAACCACTTCATACCGAGTAGTCAGGAACTGGTCTAATTCGGACCAGAGGGGTAATTCCTTGCGAGAATTGAGTGATTGCTCCCATATTGCTAGGGTTTCGTCTGGGAGCTTTGAGGAGCACAGATATACCAGCATCGGATCCCAATTATCTGTAGATACGCCATTTGCTTTTAGAGTAGAGAGACAGTTATTTATCGTAGTTTGCACATTTTGTATTCGTTCTCCGTGTTCACTGGTTACGGGTTGTATATTAAAGAGAGTTTTGAGTTGATTGTCGACGAGAATTCTTCGATTCTCGTATCGACACTTTAATGCACTCCAAGCGAGTTCAAAACTTTGGTCATTCAAAGGATAATGCTTTATGAGAAGAGCGGCCTTACCCCGAGTTTTTTGCCTTAAGTGGTATAGTTTTTGGGCAGGGGAGAGCTTGGGGTGACTGATGTACACTGCTGTGAACATGTCTCTAAATGACGGCCAGTCTTCATAGCCTCTATAGAAGACCTCTGTGTCACAGGCAGGAACCTTTAAATAGTTTGAGTGTTCTGAAGAGGGGTGCGGAGTCTGCTGAATAGGGACGTGCATTATAGGTGTGCCTGGGATCGGCTGAAGACTGCTGAGAAGTTCGTTGATCTGTAGCCTTGTATTTAGTCCGGAATCGTTCACTTCTTCGTACTTTGCTTCGGTCGCTTCGCGGATTTTTTCCTCCGCGTTGCTCATCTGAAGATTCTCGTTTGCGGTATCCACCAAAGCAATATGCCTATTAAGCTGATCCAGGTAAGTTTTGAGGCCGGCAACTGTGTGATCAGTTTCGCTTATATTCCACCACTTTTCGAAATATTTTTCCAGCCTAGAAGCTTCGAATATGAATTTTTTGTAGAAAAGGGCTGCTTCTTCCTCGTCACTCTGGGATTTCGACCTTGTTTTCACCCCTATTTGGGGTTGGAGCGTTTGTGGCTTTTCCTGCTTATCATCGCCGGTGCCGCCCATTGTGAGTTTGTATAAGTTTTGAGTTTGAGTTTATGTGGGGTTTGACGGGGTTTGCCAATAAATTTTGGTAAGGTTTTGCGGTTTCAAGTCCCGCTGTAATTTAACAAAATTTGGGTTTTTTGTTTTTGTTTTTATCACTTTAGGCCCACTGTGTTATATGGGGTAGCGGGATTTTCTTGGGCAAGTGTGAGCGATTTTAATTTGGAAAGTGGAAATTATGTACCTACTTGTCTTAGCGCTTCTAAGTACAAGTTTGTGTGAGGAGCTACAGTTGCAGTGAGTTGCAATTCCTTTCAATAAAGTGGTAGTTAAAAGAGTTTATAGAAATGTGTGTATTAGGGTGAATCAATAACGGCGGAGTTTTCCTTTGGATTGAATTTCTTTGCCGCTCTTTAGGGCGGAGCTATGGTCACCGGTTCTTTAGTTTTGGGTAGCAAGAGTATGTGAGGGAGAGGATTCCCATGACACTAACTTAGGATTACTTGGCAAATCGCTGCGTAGCGACAATAAAACTCCGGATTTGGGACACATCGATTTTCGACACGTCTTCCGGAGACCTAAGAACATCCGAACCGAGATACCTGCGCCTAGTCCTAGCAAACGCTGGACAACTGAGCATTAAATGACTTGATGATTCCACCTCGTCGTCCTCCATGCAGCTTACGCAGCTCGGGTCTTCAAGAATATTTAACCGCACCGCATGGACCCCCATCGGACAGTGCCCCGTCAACACCCCTATCATCATGGAAAGATGTAACTTGGGGAACCTAAGTAATTCCACTGACCGCCCGGAGTCAACTACTGGCCAGAAGGACTTCGACACCTGACAAGAGGTGGTGTGAGCCCAGCGTTTGCTTAACTGTTCCGAAGCCCACCTGCCCAGAAGCAAACTACAGGTGGTAAGGGGAATACCCAGTGTACTGGAGTCAGCCACATCTGTGTCACGCGTGCCAGCTCTGGCCAAGAGATCCGCATGGCAATTGCCGGGAACATCACAGTGGCCAGGCACCCAAATGATTTTTATTTTGAAGTAGTTGGACGCAACCGCAAGCGATTCCAGACAGTCGCTCACTGTCCTCGATCGAACGTTGCCTGCACTCAGCGCCCTAATTGCCGCTTGACTGTCGGAGTAGATGTTGAACTCCTTGACAGTGAATGCGCTCGACAGCATCCCATCTACCGCATCCTTAATGGCGGCAACCTCCGCTTGGAAAACGCTACAATGATCAGGTAGCCTAAATTTCGTGCTAATCCCGAGTTCCTGACAGTATACACCCCCCCCCAACACATCCATCCAGCTTTGACCCGTCCGTAAACAGATTCGCCAAGGCCTCCCACCAGATAGGTTCTCCGCCTGTCCACTCATCCCTTGCGGGAATGTAAGTCGAAAAACCCTTCGCCGGAGAAGAGGTCGGCGCACAGTAATCTGTTCTATTGGGAATCAAATCAAAGCCCGATAGTATATTGGAATGGCCACACTGAACAAGCCTATAACCAGCGTCTCGGAGCCTAATTGCAGCCCGAGCTGGGCCTATTTTTCCTACAAGGTCAACTGGGTGCAGATTGAGCATAACGTTCAATGCCAGGGTAGGGGTGGTGCGCATGGCCCCACTGATCCCAACCATGGCCATTCGCTGCACCGTGACCATCTTCTTCGTGGTGGAAGCCGTGTCTAGTGCGCCCCACCAGACCAATACCCCATAAAATAGGATAGGTTTCACTACCATCTCATATAACCAATAAACCACCCTAGGAGAGAGACCCCATCGTTTGCCGATGGCCCCTCTGCAGCAATACAGAGCGACCGAAGCTTTCCTAGCTCTATCCTCTACATTCAGCTTCCAGGACAGCTTCCTGTCCAGAATAACACCTAGGTACTTAACCTTTTCAGAAAGCACCAGCGGTATACCCCCAATAGAGGGTAGTACAAAATCATCAATCTTATACCTTCTCGTGAAGAGGACTAGTTCCGTTTTACCTGGGTTAACAGCCAGTCCACAAGATTCGGACCACTCTGTTACAATACCCAGATACCCTTGCAGAACATCCCTTACGGTACTAAGAAACTTTCCCCTGACGAGGATTGCTAGGTCGTCCGCATAGGCTATCACTTGACAGCCCCTACGCTCGAGGTCCTGGAGCAAGCCGTTGACTACAATGACCCAGAGAAGTGGAGAAAGAACACCTCCTTGCGGCGTGCCCCTTCTCACCCCTCTCTGAGCCCCAGCACCTCCCCACTCCGCCCTGACAATCCTGCCACAGAGTAATCTGCTGATAAATTCTATCAAGCTTGGTTCAACTCCTAGGCTTGCTAAGCCCCGTACGATGGCAGAAGGCAAAACATTATTGAACGCTCCTTCGATATCCAGAAAGGCCCCCAGCACGAATTCTTTGTGCTGGAAAGACCCCTCTATTAGTTTTACAACGGAGTGAAGCGCCGTTTCAGTTGATCTGCCTTTGCAGTAAGCATGTTGCGAAGCTGAAAAACGCTCCCTAGGGACCCTGCTGCGTATATGCAGGTCAATCAGCCGCTCCAACGTTTTTAAAAGGAACGAGGAGATACTGATTGGCCTGAAGTCCTTGGGAGATACGTGAGAGCACCTCCCCGCCTTTGGAATAAAGGTAACCTTGACCATATTCCAAGAGGCGGGGATATAGCCCAACCTCAGGCAGTTGGCGTAGATGTGTGAAATGTAAGTAATTTATAAATTTTAAAGGGTAAGTATTTAAGAGGTAAGTATTTAGCATATATTCATGTATTATAAAGGGTAAGTATTTAGGAGGTAAGTATTTAGCATATATGTTCTTGAATTGTGTACTTATTTAAGACAACATTTTTAATCCTCGAACTCAATGAGGTTTTCGCTGCTCATGTCCTCAACAGTGGCGAAAACACCTAATATGATGTTTTTCAATGTTCGCCCTATTTTTATCAATACTAGATTTATCATATTTAGCATTTCGCTTGTCTTCATCTAGTTGAAGTGTTCACATTAAATCTCTCATCACAAATGGGTATTAAGGTCGTGCTTCTTTATCAGTAAGTAATTCCAATGGACTAAATTTATTCACCCGATTAGTAGTACAATTTAAAGCTAACTGAATCTCATTTCATGCATCTTGCCAAGAGCGATGACTTGTTTCTACCGCTGTCAAAAGGCTTTTAGTGTAAACATAATACGTTCAACCTGTCTGTTAGCACGACTTTTCCCGGTAGCAATTAGATGGAAATCTACTTTTTGTGAATAACAAAAATTTCGAAATTTCTGGCCAGCGAAACATCTACCCTGATCAGCAATTACACGCCATGGAACACCAAACAGCGATATAGAAGATTTTATTGCTTTAATACAGTTTGCATCAATATTCATTGTGCCATACAAATAAACACATTTGTGAAAGCATCAATCTGAACTATAACGTATTTTTTAGGATCGTTCTTACCATTAAATTTTCCTGTATATTAACCTTAGAGATAGGATGAAGTTCTACTTGAACTTTACCGGAATTTGATTTTGAAAGCTTATAAGTGTTACAATTGTCCTCAAATTTTCGTACATATTTGGACATGTTTTTAATCCAGTAGAAATCGTATACCTTAGCGAGAGTCTTTGTCCACCCAAGATGCATAATGTATTCATGAACATGATTGATTACAGACCACCTAAAAGATTTTGTATGTTCTTGCAATATCATCATTGTTACGTAACTTTGAAACTAAAGTGGATGTCTCTTCATCACGTTGCTGCTCCTAGGAAGCCAATTATCAGAAATCTCAGTTAAATTCAAACGTTTCTCAGCGCCTTTAGTAAAAGGGGTGCACTCTAGTGGAAGTGGGTTCCTAGAAAATAAGTCTGCATCTGCCATATGTTTTCCCTCCCTATATGCAACATCAAAATCAAGAGACTGTAAGTACGTCCACCAGCGATGTACTCTGGGCGTTAGCTCTATTTTTGTGCGTGAAGCTTTTAAAGAATTACAATCTGACGGAAGTAAGAATCGAACCCAATAAATTGTCTTAACTGCGTAACTCAAACTTTCCCACCTTCAATCTCATAACCCAGATACTCTACTCTTATTTTAGGGAAAGAACACTTTGATATACTGAAGAAAAACGCAGCTTTTGTAAGAAGCTTCAATACATTTCGTAGTCACTCAAATACTTCTTATTTTGTTGTGGCAACTATCATGATGTCAACCATATACACTATGACATATAAATGAGCTAACTCACCTAACGCTGGAAAACCGATGGAACATTTTTCAGTCAAAAAGGCATAGCCAAGAACTCATATTGACCTTCCGAAGCAATAAAAGCTGTGCGTTCAATAGTCAGGGTGTATAGGAATTTGATAAAATCCACTGGCCATATCCCTACACGAAAAATACTTTGCCCCGCGCAATATAGCTATCTGATCTGATATGAGAGGTAAATGATACTTACCAGATACAGCATTTGCATTTAACTTACGATAATCTATACACAAACGATCTGAGCTATTTTTCTTTTTAACGAGCAACATGGGATAGTGTGTTGTGGCGCCAATTCTTTGGCGTTGATACCATTAAGCCAGTGCATTAACGCAATTGCGTAAAGTACTTTCAATGATACCATATTGCTAGTGGCGCAGTTTATGAGCCATCACCGAAAACTAATACAAAGCGGTAGGATGCCATATCTAAAGACACCTATTCATGCCAGGAGAAAGAGTTGGCAGCCGGAACCTAAATTTTTTTACTCCTTCAAAAATAATAAGCAAAAAATAGTTTACTCCGGTAATAATGTAGTTTACGAAACACCCTCGTGCACTGAACTAAAACCGTCCAATAGGGTATCTACACCCGCGTATCCGTGACAGGATAAAGAATCCGAACTCGGAGTCAAATTTTTTTTACCCATTCAAATATAATGAGCGAAAGACAAATTATTCATTGTTAGTAACTTTTAAACTGTTTCAAATTTAACTTTCCCGCACTCGGAGTCTGATTCCTGAAACTTAAAAGCGTCTTTGCTCATACCTCTCGATATTTTCGGTAACGCCTTGGTAGTTGTGGTGCGGATGTTGGCGTAACTGGCGCTGATACCTTTATTTGTGATACCATAATACAGATACAAGAGACTTACAAATCAACCATTGGCAACACTTCAAATCAATACCCTGCAGTAAACTGCCAAACTTGTTAGTAAACATTCTAGTTCATTAACTAGAATTTCGTGGGGTGATGAATACCAGTTTGAGCGACTGTAACGTTTCCGCTATAATAAGCAGTAACAACCCTCTAAAATTGTCGATACATACGAGTACACGAGCGAAAAAGAAAACAATTCAGTATTCGGGCCGCAATCGTTCAATTAACAACGCCGTCCTACATTTTAATTTTTTTTAAACTAATATTCTGAGTTTTTAAATATTCATTCAATTTAATTAAATTTAAAACTTTCTTGTAAATAATAGTTCTGATCATGGTACAAATATATAAAGGTAGTTCCACTTCTTCTTCTTCCCCGCCATTGCCATCATTTGACATAAACTGTGTTTGTGACATTTCCTTTTGAAACTGAGCTACCGTATTCTTATACCAAAACCGAACTGATTTTTACTTCAAACAGAAACAATTGTGAAATTGCATGAAATAATTGATATTTCTGAATTTAGTTTTTTATATGTTCGTGAAATAAATCAAAAGGTAAGTAAAATATTGGTCTACTTTTTGCACGGACATAAATAAAGTATTTATTTACTTTAATCTATTTTAAGCAACATGAGCTGCATAGTTGGAGGATAGGGCAGTGTGTAGAAGTCCACGAAAATGGAGAAAGTTTCCGATCGCCAATCACCTGGGAATGGCCAGAGCGATTCATTTGCATGCGGTTCAAGCAGCGCACTACTTCCGGGCGCTTGCGCTCAAGTATCATGTGGGTAACCACCGAACACCCGTTTGCTGGTGAGCTAAACGTGAGAAGGCGACAACCTGGTAAGGCCACTCCGACATAATCGGTTTAAGGCCTTGCTGGGGGGATTCAAACAGCAGCGTCTGATCACCATGTGGTGCGGCTGCAAGCGGGCGTTTGTCTTGGATCAAGCGGCTCGCTATACAAACGTGCAATTGAATTCAACATCCCGTGAAACGGGTTGTCCGTTGGGTTTGGGACCCATCACATAAAACAACGTTCCAATGAAAACCAACAGCAAAGCCTCGCATATGAGAACCCCTTTTTTAGATGACAACACCCGCAAACGAAATAAGGGCATGTACCTGGAATGTCCGGTCCCTTAATGGGGAAGGTGCCGCTGCCCGGCTGGCTGAAGTCCTGAGGAAAGCAAAAGCTGACATCACCGCCATACAAGAGATGCGATGGACGGGGCGGGGAAACCCGATCAAAACACATTGCAACATCTACTGGAGTGGGCATGAAGACAAGCGCAGATTCGGCGTGGGATTTGTGGTGGGAGAGATACTCCGTCACCGAGTACTGTCGTTCACACCATAGCGTCTCGCCGCAATCCGCATAAAAGTACGATTTCCACCATATCGTTTATCTGCGCTCATGCACCGACGGAAGAGAAGGACGACGTGGAAAAGGATGCATTCTACGAGCGCCTGGAAGAAGCATACGAGCGCTGCCCCCGCCATGATATCAAAGTCGTGCTTGGCGACTTTAACGCCAGGGTGGGTAAGGAGGGTGTATTCGGCCCCACTGTCGGGAAGTTCAGTCTCCACGATCAGACTTCGCCAAATTGATTGACGCTGATCGACTTCGCCGGTGCCCGAAACATGGTCATATCTAACACTAGGTTTATGCACAAGAAGATCCATCAGGCTACATGGCTGTCCATCGATCGAAAAACACTCAACCAGATCGACCACGTTGTGATAGACGGACGGCATGTTTCCAGCGTTTCAGATGTTCGCACAATACGAGCACCTACCATCGACTCTGATCACTACCTAGTAACAGCCAAGATTCGTACCCGCCTCTGTGAAACAAAAAACGCAGGGAAAGCTGGACGTCGAAAAGCTGCAAGTGCAACAGACCGCCAATTATTTCGCAGATCGCCTCTCACACCTGCTCCCCAAGAGCACAATTCAACCTAGTGGAATGGATGAGCAGTGGGATCATATCTCAGGGGCACTCCGTACCGCAGCCGAAGAAGTAATTGGATTCCGGCGAACGCGAAGAATCAACTGGTATGATGATGAAAAGTGCCGCGCTGCAACAAAAAGAAAGGACGAAGCCTACAAGGCAACGCTGAGATCGAATGCAACGAGGAGTGTGTGTGAACACTACCGCGAGTTGAAGAGGGAAGCGAGGCGGCTTTTCTGGGCGAAAAAAAGAGAGGCAGAAAAGCGTGAAATAAGGGAGCTTGAGATGCTGGTCAACGAGAATAACGCCCGAAAATTCTATCAAAAAATTCGGCGAATGACAGAAGGTTTTAAACCCGGGGCAAACTCCTGTAAGAATAAGAACGGCGACCTGGTGGTCGATTTTCAGAGAGTGCTCAGAATATGGAAGGATCACTTCTCTGCCCTCTTAAACGGAGAAACTGAGAAAGAAACCAGAGAAGATGCCGAACCCAAGCCCACAATCGAAGATGATGGAATTGACGTTCCACAACCCGAATATAATAAGGTGCGAATAGCAATATCGCGATTGAAAACCAATAAAGCAGCTGGAGCTGATGGTTGGCCTGCTGAGCTATTAAAGCACGGAATATGGTCGGATAATTGCATGCCTGAAGATTGGAATCTAAGTGTTCTCTGCCCAATCCAAAAGAAGGGCGATCCTGCAAACTGCGCCATATATAAGGTCCTATCAAGCATATTGTGCGAAAGACTGAATCCTGATGTGAACCGAGTGAGTGGACCTTATCAGTGTGGCTTCAGACCTGAATCGACACACATCATCCCTTTGTTGATTTTAATGCCACTTTATATAACACGAAAAGGAGCTGCCTATACGCCGTTATGTCTGAATTTGGTTTCCCCGCAAAACTTATACGGCTATGCAAAATGACCTTGAGCAACACCGCCAGCTCGGTCAGAATTGGGAAGGCCCTCTCCGAGCCGTTCGAAACTAAACGAGGTTTCAGACAAGGTGACCCCCTATCGTGCGATTTCCTTAATCTGATGCTGGAGAAAATAATACAAGCTGCAGAACTTAACCGCGTTGGAACAATATTTTATAAAAGCGTGCAACTGTTGGCATATGCTGACGATATTGATATCGTTGGCCTTAACAACCGCGCCGTAACTTCTGCTTACTCTAAATTAGAAAAAGAAGCGGAGAAAATGGGATTGGTGGTGAACGAGGGCAAAACGAAGTACCTTCTGTAATCATGCAAAGAGTCAGCGCATTCGCGCCTTGGCAACCAAGCCACTGTTGGTAGCAATAATTTCGAAATAGTAAAGGACTTCGTTTACCTGGGAACCAGCATTAACACCAACAATAATGTTAGCCTAGAAATCCGACGAAGAATTACTCTTGCAAACAAATGCTACTTCGGACTGAGTAGGCAATTGAAAAGTAAAGTCCTCTATACTCTATACACTCTATAAGTCACTCATCGCACCCGTCCTGCTATATGGTGCAGACGCGTGGACACTAACAACATCTGATGAGGCGACTCTGGGAGTATTTGAGAGAAAGGTTCTTCGAAAGATTTGTGGACCTTTACGCGTTGGCGACGGCGAGTACCGAAGAAGATTTAATGGTGAGCTGTATGAACTTTACGTACACGCCGACATAGTTCAATGAATTAAAACACTGCGGCTTCGCTGGCTAGTAGTAGTGCGAAGGAGCGAAGATACTCCAGCCCAGAAGGTATTGTTATCGGCACCCGCCGGTGGAAGCAGAGGAAGAGGGAGACCACCACTCTGATGGAAGGACCAAGTAGAGACCTATTTGCGATCCCGCGGTGTTTCCAATTGGCGCCAGTTGGCGCAACGAAGAAACGACTGGCGAGCTATGTTGGACGGCCAAAGTCGCCAAGGCGGCTAGATGACCATTTAAAGAAGAAGAAGAGCTGCATAGTTAGAAATTGCATAAGCAACAGATCTACGTGCAAAGAAAGCAAAGTAAAGTTTTTCCGACTCCCGGCGGTATCGATTATGAGGGAGAAATGGCTAAATGCATGCATGATAACTGCAGATGCGGTACCAAAAGAACCATATGTATGTTCAGACCACTTTTCCGCTGAAGATTGTAAGCCGAGGAACCGACGCTCTCAATTGGACCGCAACGCAAAAAAATTAATTTACAAAACTATGGGTACAGAAATTTCGATGAAGTCAATCAAAATTATAGTTATGTTGATCTTTTACCTGAGGGGGCCTTTTAGAAACCCCCAGAAGAGTTTATGCAAAATTTAAAAGCATTAGACTCTATTTCTAATAATTAAAATAAGAATGATTTTAACGATCCCCCTGGATATATGGAAAATTTCATTTCAGATTTCTTTTGGGTAGGAAAATATCCTTAATGTCTCAATTTAGCCTCCCTTGGATGAAGAACTTTTCAATATAGTTTTAAAAATATTTCCTGATTATTCATTCATTAAAAACTTATTTGTACGCTGTGACAACGCGTGTTCTCACCACATGAACCATAAATATGAAGCTAAAAATCGCGTTGCAAAAACATAAAAGGCTTTGTCTCTGCGTTAAAAACCCCTGAAAATGTTTTATTTAAGTATTAACGAAATACAAATGCCATTTACCACAAGTACCACTTACAAATTTCAAAGCAGTTGTATGAATCCGATTTTGTAAGTGTTTTTATTTTTCTTATATTCAAAACATCCCCTTGATTATTACAAAAATTACCAAAAAAAGGATTTCTGAGGTGGCAACGCTCTTTGCACAACTGACAAAAGGTGCAAATGACAACCAACACAGTTTACGTCAAAGTGGAAATACCTTGATTTTTTTGAACCATAGTTCTTATAGTAAAATCATAATGCTTTTGAGAATTTCGTGGTTTAAATAGTACATTCCTGTTGCAGGTCATGTACGTATGTGCATGTCAACAAAATCACCCTTATTCACCCCAGCAATAATGAATAAGAAATGTTCAAATGAAACCAGTGTTGGGCGTTAATCAGTTAATTTTTTAATCAATTTATTAATTAATTAAGAAAGTAATTGCAATTAAATAAATTGATTTAAAATTAACTGCAATTAAAATTTTAATTCCTTGTTGCAATTTAATTATTTAAATTAAATTAATTACAATTGAAAAAATTCGAATCAATTTTTTATTGGATTATGAAGCAATTAATAATAATCAAGCATTTTTTACAATTACCCGGGTAATTGATTGATTTCATTAAAATGTTCAATACAATTTATCAGAGGCACAAAATTTTCACGAAACTGACATTTTAAAGAAATCAAGCAAATTTTTGCCGTATATATAACCTACATGTTCGTGCGGTAGGAGTTTGTCGCAAAAAAACACCACGGTACCCGGCTAATAATATACTAGATAGCGTGTTTATGGTTAAATTCATAAAACAATTGTAATTAACAAATTGTTAATTATAGAGAAACACATATAATAATTAATTAATTGTTAATTGCGAGCATTGCAATTGATTAATTGTTAATTGTACATTCTTGCAATTACAATTAAAAATTGTTAATTATAGAAGTTGAAATTAACAATAAATTAATTGCTAATTATTAATTGTTTTAACAATTATAATTTGCCCAACACTGAATGAAACCACAAAGAAAAGTGCAAACGAAACGATCTTTTGTCAAATCGATTGTGTAAGTAATAACATTTCTTTTTAGAATAACTTAAGCAACCTTTTTCTTATAAAAAAAGTTTTCAAAAAATATTGAATTGTTATTTTTCAGGGTTGATTTATTGTGATTGTGAAAGATAGTTTTAATAAATAAAATAACAATGAATCTGCAACGGAATCGTTTAAAAGCTGCAACAACGAAACTGGCGAGCAATAACAATACAATAACAAGGTGGTTAAAATAGCACTTTTTAAAAAACCTAGTCACTAAGAACTTGCACATTATGTACTAGAATTTCATAAGCGAGTTATTTGCATGGGTTTTTGCCAAGAACTCCGAAACTTAAAATTTTCACCTTAAAAATCTAATCCTCCTTGAATTTCCTTAATTTTATTTAAAGACATTTTTACAAGTATGGTTTCGATTCTATCTGAGATTAATATTTAAATTTTAAAATTTTCCATAAAATGTCTCAAGAAAATTTAAAGATTTATGCCTGCGAAATCTATTATAAAATTTAACGAAAAAATGTATTACATTAACATTTATTTAACTAATTTCATTGTACAACTAAGACTAATCAGTCTTTTATATGTACATCAACAATGGGATACATTCTATTATTTGGTATTAATATTTAAAAAACATTACTTAAAAGATAAGACAAAATATATGATTCAAGCTTAATACTAATGCAATGGCACTTAACAATTTAAGGCAATAGGTGATATAGATAGTAAGTGAAATTTAGAAAATAGAGAAAGACAGAAAATAGAGATTAAGATATTAGCAGCATTATTTGTAGTTAAGAGGCCAGCGTCATATTGAGATCACTAAAATATTTGTATATTAGCTTTCTGAAGTTGCTTCTATTTAGTTGTGATTGTAAATTTTCTGGAATCCTGTTCCACATTTTAATTGCACTAATGAAAAACAATCGGCTAGATGTTAGAGTACTATATTTCGGGATTATTAAGCTGTTTAGTCTCTGAGATCTGGTTAATTGAATCTTGTCATACAGATATTTAGGGGTTTTCCACTCCAGCAACTTAAACATGAAAATACAGTTCCTGGCGGCCAAATATTGCATAATACTACAACCCAGAATTTTGTCGTGCCATGGTGATATGTGAGCATAACGACTTATGCCATAAACGTACCGTATAACATTGTTGAAGGCTACATTTACCTTATTTGCTGATAGCGAGTCAAGTTTACTATATACTAATTCCGCGTACGTAAAATGGGGCACAATTAATTGTATCGCAAGTTTTTGACGTGTCTCTTGTGGTGTAAATGCAGCAGACATTCTCAACCTACGCAGAATAAGATAAACATTGCTTACTAATTTGTTAACATGATCACAACAACTAAGTTTATTATTTATTATAAAACCAAGGTTCTTTATTTTGTGAGTGATCTCAAGGGTGGATGTCCCAATTACTAAAGGCGGTATATCATCAGGGTCTACATCGGTTTTACATATGGGTACAACATATGATTTACTTGCATTTAAACACAAAACATTTTTTTGCGCCCAGCTCAATATAGCAGACAGATCGTTATTTACTTTATAACATAAGTCTTCTACAAGACCGATACGGTTTGAAAGATATAACTGAATGTCATCAGCATACGCATGCGCACTGACATATTTACACACCGAAAATACGTCGTTAATAAACATACTAAACAGGAGCGGGCCAAGGATCGAGCCTTGCGGGACACCTGCTTTGATAGCTCTGAACTGAGATGAGGCATTATCACATATAACACGTTGAACTCTTCCCGTTAGGTAACTTAACAACAGTTTCGAAGAGCTTTCAGAGAACCCGAAAAAATGTCTTAGCTTCCAGCATAGCAGAGAATGGTTTACTGAGTCAAATGCCTTAGAGAAATCTAAGAGGCAAAGTATAGTTAAATCTCCTTTATCAAATGGCGTTCTTATGTCATCTACAATTTTAAGCATAGCAGTAGCACAACTGTGCCCAGGCCTAAACCCAGACTGCAATGGAGAAAGCAAATTATTTATTTGAATATGCACCGCAATTTGGTCAGCCATCAAGTTTTCACACACTTTGGAAAATGATGGTAGGATACTAATTGGTCTATAGTCACTCGTGTTGGACGCAAGAGGTTTTTTTGGAGTCGGAAAAATAATTGCCTTTTTCCAAGCATCCGGAAAACAGCAACTTGTGAGGATATGGTTAATAATATGAGTGAGAACACCTACTATATACGGAAGTAAAATTTTAACAAATTTCAAGTATATACCATCATTTCCAACTGCGTAAGACTTGACCGCCATAACAGCTTTGTACACTTCATTTTCGCTGACGCAGATGAATTCAAACGGAGTTTGGATTAAAATTTGTGAGGGCAACTCTGTGTCGACACTAAGACTGACGGGGCTTTCATTCTCAGTGAAATACTCGTTTAGAACATCAGGGTCAATTTCACACTGCACATTATTCTTTCCATGGATGTGCAGATTTTTTAGATTGCTCCACAGCTTCTTAGATGGGAGAGACGGATTCAATTTTTGTTGACAGTACCATCTTTTTGCTTGCCTAGTAACGACTGTAGCCGTGTTGCGTACAACTTTATACTCACACCACGATGCATTCGTCTTTAGCCCTCTCCACTTTGCATGTAACTTATTTCGTTTTTGAATTGCAGCACTAACTCTCTTGTTAAACCATGGGCAAGATTTATTTATGATTTTAGCATTACGTAGGGGCACATGACGATCAAAAAGAGAAGTCAATTGATTATTAAGAAACTCGAGCTTTGAATCTACCGATTCGTAATTCCAACATTGATTCCAATAAATGGCGTTACAATCAGAGAACAAAGCACTGGTATCTACAGAACGGAAATCACGGTACGAGAAAGTAACACCAACAGCAGGACGTTCTAACACTACATCAACAGTACAGAAAATCAAATCATGGTCCGATATGAAAAATAGTTGGTCAAATTTAAGAATTAAGGCCAGATCAGTGGTAATAAAATAATCTAGAAGGCTTGGCCTAGCATTATTAGCGTATCTTGTAGGTATTTTCTCGTTAACAATAGTTAGTCCAGCTGCTGATATTTGATCACGCAGTTTGATACTAATCGAATCCTTCAAAAGTAAGTTTACATTAAAGTCACCACATATAACATAACACTCATACTCAATAACATGAACAGATAAATCAGAAAAGTAGCTATCCAATAATAAACATTTATTCGGGTTGTATGCACATGAAACAAGTATTTTGGTGATACCATCTGTAACCTCTGAAATAATATATTCAGTACCATTACCTTCAGATTTAGCAAGAGTTTTGATTGTAAGCGATTTTCTGCAATATATAGCTACCCCACCCCCTTTTTTGTGCTTTCGATCATTTCGCACAACATTATAGTTGCTAATGCAGCAATGTAGATCAGTGACATGTTCACCGAACCAGGTCTCAGATATACAAATAATATCTATTAACGAATTATTAAAAATATATCTAACATAGTCCATCTTATCAGAGCTCAGACTGCGTGCATTAAAGTGAACTACATTAAGGCCATTCGATTGTTTGCACAGTATGTCCAACATCACCTTGTGTTTATCATTAGAGCCAAATATTTGTTGAACAGTCATGTTAAATGATACACAACTTCAAAGAAAACATTTCTAATTAGCATTAAAACAAATATGCAAATTTGCCTAGTAATACAAATAAGGTAAAGATAAGCCAACAAAGGGCAAGTAAATAGAAAAAGAGGAAGGAAGTGTAAGCAAAAATTAGAGCAAATAAGAATATAGAAAAAATGAACAACAGAGATTGAGAGAGAGATAAGAGATGTGAGAGAAAAATGCTTAGTGAAACTTAAATTAAACATAACAAATAAATTACTGCGTGACAAAACCATTCTTCCTATTTTATGATGTGCCGACAATTTGGTCAATTTCTTTTTTATCATTTACACGAATCGCCTTCTCCCCGTCTCTTTTACGTACAAACACTTGCCCGCGTATTGAGAAAGCAGCTGCCAGATGTTTTTGGCGTTTGAGCTGGGCTGCATAATGCATAAGCTCACGGTTTGCTCTCGACAAACTTTCGTGTAGGTGAATGTTCGCTGCACCTTCAACAGCAATATCATTTAAAGTAAGAGCTCTCTTATTGGCTTTGCAGTAGCCAGCTACCGACATGAATAGTCTACTGCGGGCATGTGACGAGTGAAGTTTCACGATGATGGGTGAGGAAGTCGACTTCGATGTGTGTGGGGAGCTGCTGCCGCGGTTTGGTTTCGTATCAGGTACTCGGAAAATGTCTCTTACTGCTGGCATCTCATGTTTCACTACTTTGCAAATATCAGAGAAAATCTCCAAGCAACTCTTTTGTGCACAATTGGGTACGCCATTAACTATAAGGTCAGTAGCAGCAGCTGCGTTCTCTTGCTTTGCCGACTCATTTTTCAGCAAAACCACCTCTGCCTTAAGCGCAGCAATTTCTTCACACGCTGATTCTACAGCAGTCAGCCTCACATCAAAGAGTTTGACAGTGGTTTTAATACTTTGCAACTCTGCTGCAATGTCGTTGAATCGCTGCACAAGTCGCTCTTCACTGCTCTTTATGTTCCCACTTAACTTCGCCACCATGCTCTCCAGTTCACTCTCCATTCTACTCTCCATTTGCTTTATTTGTTTCAGCCATTGCGCCGTTTGTGGGCTCTCACCATCTTTAACTTTGCCATGAAGCGGGGTATTACCCTTCAGCGGGGACAACTTTGTGCTTCTTGTCACTTTTTTATCAACAGCAGACATTATAAATTTTTTGTAAATTAACAATTACGCGCGAAAAAATGAACTATAAGATAATATTTCAACGCCCGTAAGTCAAGCAACAGTTTAGCACTCAGTTTTTGGCTACCTTACGTGTGTGTACAAATTATTAATACAGGAAAAAGTGACAAAACCGGCAGCACGACATAAACACGTCTACACTTGCATATTATTTTTAAACTTATATATAATTAAAAAAGAAGAAAGTTACTTTTTAGAAATGTTTTCCAAGGGTAAAATTGCTATGAATAGCGACTATATTTTTATTGAAATCGATTTCATTTGTTTAATATAGTGATAGATATATTTTTATATCTAATGTCATATGTTTTATATCTGATGACTGAATTCTTAATAAAGTGGTTTGTAATGTAATTTTGCAAATTTTCGTGTATTTTTATACCAAAAATTATCTAACTTACTATGAAGTGGTACAGTAACTGGTATGATACTGATGCATAGGCTGACTAGTATGACGGTTGGTATGATTCTGGTGTACGAGGTGTGTTCAAAACGTATCGCGAATTTTGAATTTTCGCTGGTTACGTATATTCGAATTTCGAATTTTTTGTGGCGTTATGTTGGTCCTAATGTCTCTTACTTATGCCGACAAGCTCAGCCATTTTGAATGTTCAGTTAATTGTTGACAGCTGCTTTGCTTGCACGTGTTTTGGATCGTCTTCGATTTTTACCTATTCAAAAAAAATGGATCAAAGAACCTGTATCAAATTTTGTGTGAAAAACGAAATTAACTGCGCGGATGCATTCCGAATGTTGACTGTGGCATACGGAGAAGCTACCTTGGACCGAAGCAACGTTTATCGGTGGTACAAAATGTTCTCAGAAGGCCGAGAAGATGTGCAAAGAAGAACAAAAATTGGCTTTTGCACCACGATAACGCCCCTGCTCACGCATCGTTGCTTGTGCGCGACTTTTTGGCCGAAAACAACACACCAATGATGCCGCAGCCACCGTATTCCCCAGATCTGGCCCCCTGTGACTTTTTCTTGTTCCCTAAACTGAAGAGGCCCATGAAAGGACGACGTTACGCTTCTCTTGACGAGATAAAGACGGCATCGAAGGAGGAGCTGAACAAGATACAAAAAAATGATTTTTTGAAGTGCTTCGAAGATTGGAAGAACCGTTGGCACAAGTGTATAATATCTCATGGGGATTACAATATATTTACAATATATTTACAATATATTTATTTAAATTGTTTGTACAAGTAAGACATAAGTCTTTTAGGTAGTACATCAATCTGGTAAAGTTATTACGATAAAAATATTTCAAGATATAGATACAAAAACAGAAGAAATACAAGTTAAATAGGTAGATAAAATTTTCAGAATGCATTATTCACTTGATATTGCAGATACAAATTTACATATTTTCAATCCCGCAATTTAACATAGAAATTGCAACTAATAAATAATTTTAATAAATTTAGAATACAGAAGACAAAATACAATTTAAAGTAGGTTAGGAATTGAGAAAAGATATTGCTGCTAGTTTGAAACATCTTGCTTTTTGAATAGCTTTTGTTTTGGTTGGAAGTGAGTTCCAAAGACGGATTGTACTGACAAAGAACATTCTGGAGGATGTCATGTATCTAAAATTTGGGACCAATATATTCAGAGTCCGAGAAGACTGACACAAATTTAACTTTTCAAACAAGTAAGGGGGATATTGAGAGTGGAGTAGCTTATGCAAAAAGCAAAGATTTCTGATCTTTAAAAAATTGTTAACGTCGCTCCCAAGGATTTGCGTAGCGTATGAAGAGATATGATCAAATTTTCTTTTAGAATAAACAAACCGAGCAGCATTGTTAATGGCAAGCTGCAGCTTATTGAGCGAAGACGAATCAAGGTTACCGTATACGAGTTCACCATAAGAAATTTGAGGTATTATTAGAGTTTTGACTAGCCTCATCTTAGTATCACGTGGTAGTAAATAGGCTGTTCGGTACAAGTTGCGAAGGGTGTTATATATTTTGCCGACCACAATGTTCATATGATCAACACATGTTAGCTTAGAGTTGAGTCTAAAGCCTAAATTGGTGACCACATCGTTTAGAAGTATTTTATCCCCATTAAGTACAATATCAGGAAGGCAACTCAGGCCATAAGTTGCGTTTGATATTGCTATCGCCTTTGACTTTCTTGCATTAAGAGATAATTTGTTTACGTAGGCCCAATGTCCAATACGCGCAAGGTCTTCATTCAACCTAGCAAACAAGTCTTCAGTAAGCCCGATTGGCCGGGACAGGTATAATTGCGTATCGTCCGCATAAAGATGTATCGAGGCATTGTGACAGCAACCAACAATGTCGTTAATAAAAATTGTAAAAAGTATTGGACCTAAGATAGATCCCTGTGGGACGCCAGACGTTATGCGCTTTAAGCTTGAGACTTTATCACCACATTGAACTTGTTGAGATCGGCCGACGAGATAGTTTTGTATTAATTTTATAGCATAAGAGCTGAAGTTATAAAACATTTCGAGCTTGTGGAGAAGTATTCTGAAATCCACCATGTCAAATGCTCTTGAGAAATCTAAAAGTACAAGAACTGTGAGATCATTACAGTCATAGGCAGGACGTATGTCTTCAAAAATCTTTAGCATGGCAGTTGCACAACTATGCCCTCTTCTAAATCCCGACTGGATCCCTGATAACATGTTGTTATTATGAACAAAATTAACTAACTTTGCTAGTAGCTTCTCAAACACCTTAGATAATGCAGGCAATAGGCTTATTGGTCTAAACTCTTTGAAAGAACAGGGAGATTTCGTTTTAGGGACGGGGATGACATTAGCTATTTTCCATTGACTAGGAAACGCACCGGACATAATTGAAAACCCAAATATATGTGTGAGCGGGGGTATGACAAGAGGAAGAATAAGTTTGACAAATTTTAAACTAATGCCATCGATCCCTATAGCGCTAGACTTAAGGGGACAAAATAGATATTCATGAATTAATAAATAATTTTTGAAAAAACACAAAATTCGCGATACTTTTTGAGCACACCTCGTATGTACTTACTGGTATGTAAACTGGTATGATCCTGATGTACATACAGACTAGTATTTTGAATGGTATGATGTTCATGTATAGTATATAAACTGGTATAAGCCTGATGTACATACAGACTAGTATTTTGAATGGTATGATGTTGATATATATTATGTAAAGTGGTATGATCCTCATGTACATACAGACTAGCATTTTGAATGGTATTATATTCATGTATATGATGACTACTATGTCAACTGGTATATTGATGAGGCAGAGACTGACTAGTATGTCATTTGGTATGGTGCTGATGCAGATGCGGACAATTACCATCTCGTAGGACGTCGCCGTGTTAAAAATACCAGTTGCTAATATGGAAAAATTACAAAACTCGAACCGGTTGAACCGGTTTGGCAAACTAGTATTTGACTAGCATAAAACTAGTAGAATTGACTGCAGGGTAGCGACAGTAGAGCCAATATCACAAATGCCCGAACAGCTGATTTTTATTTACATTTTAAACAATAAAACACAAAATGCAATTGTTCGTGCGATTGCAAATTGTTGAATACAGTTGCTGATGTAAAGGCACAAATCGCTTAAATCCATCGATATAAAGTGCAGGATATCGCCTGGAATTGCAGAGGGATTGCTCTATGCAATTATGCCGCAGTAACATCTTTGGCCTCATTTGAATTTGATATCAAAGTGCCATTTTTGGGTGGTAAAGTACCAGTGAAAAGTCAAGGGTCAAACACGGATGCAAATGATTTAAATGAGCATTTCTTTGGCAGTACTTGTATATGTATTTGTATTTATTTATTTGCATTTCATTGCACAAAAATTTTACAAAATTATATTATTTCAGGACAGCATAACGTTACAAAATAAGAATTGGAGGTACCATTTTAAAAGACGGCTCAATGTCTAATTTTCATCACAAATCTTAGTACCAAGCTCCATCATTCGATTGATTGTGAAGTTATTATTTGTTCAAGAATATGTGGGTCTCACGCCCGTTTTCCAAAAATTTTCAGAAAGCAATAAAAGTACGAAAAGGCTAATGTATTTCCCAAATTTTAGCATTCTATCTGCATAAGTCAATGAGATATAGCATGGCTCATTATTGCTACCTACTTTTCAGTAAACTTCTATGTGACCATGGTCGAAAAGCGATTCAACTTATTTTCAGTGGGTGTACTTTTCAAAACAATAATTATTCTAGGAAAAATGAGTTTCAAGTTATTACCACTCGAAATTTGAAAATTTGTCCATTCATATGTGGCCGGTGCCATGCCCACATTCCAAAATTTATAAAAAAAATCCTTAATAGAATTATAAAGTTAGTATATATACCAACTGATTTTGACAATGAAATATCATATTTTAACAGCCACTTTGCGTTCACTAAAAATATGAATAAAAAAACACATGGACTTACTTCTAAATTGCTTTTGCTCTAAATTTATAACCTTACGTTTCACAGCTACGAAACTTTGGGAGATTATGTGTGTGATAATAAGTGATCGATTTTCATCAAAAAGCTAAAATCGAAAATCATGGCTCTTACGTCTTTTTTGTGCATAGGGGTCGATATGTAGGTGACATATATGCGTATATATGTCGACTACATGTGTACGTATGTAGCTCTACTTCCAAACGTCTCTCTCATATTTCACCTCTTATACTCAGAGATAGGAGCTCGAAGTATGAGATTAATATTCCAGAATCATTATTGTTTAAGCACTTTAAGTGAATTCAAGGTAATATAAATTTAGTTAAACCTAAACCTTGTGTTTTAAATTTTTACTGGCGCAGTCGGTAGGATTTGTGAAAAAGATCCTTTTAAAAACAAACTTATGTGCTTATCGCAAAAATTCAATATTAAAGTGGCTGCACATTAAAACAACCAAAAATAAATTGTATACGTGAACTCCAAAAATCATTTGTGTGAGTGATTCTTCATTTAAAAATATAAAATAATTATAATAATGAACAAAATCATTTCCAAGCAAAAACTGTTAAACGAACCTAAAATAAAAGAAAAACAAGTGAGGAAGTCTAAGTTCGGGTGGAACCGAACATTATATACCTAGTAGTGATCTGTTATGTCATCCCAATTTACGCTGGTCTATTTTAATACTTTCAGTTCGTATTTGCGTTCAAACAGACAGACGGACAGACAGATAGACGTATCGAGAGACGGACACGCCTACATCGACTCAGCTCATCCTCCTGATCATTTCAGTATACTTTTTGATGGGACTACCTCTTTTTCGCTCATACGTACAAACATTTCATGTTCATGAAAGGCATGAAAATCAAGAAAGATATACAACTTCGATTTTGCAGTGGGGTATTAACTACTTGCCCGGATATTTTACTTTTCGTCCTGAACGTTTTGATATACATTAATAAATATATATCTCGATTCGTTTATGCCGAATGAAGTAATATACCTTGTGTGCGTAACAAAAATAGATATAAGAAAGGGTGTCTTTCATAGGCGCAAAGAACTCAACCGATCTTTATGAAATTTTCACAATATATACTTGGAAAAGTAGGCGGAGCCACGCCACCAGCTATATAAAGTTTCAATTCGTCATAACTCCGAACTTTTTTGGTCTAAATTAATGAAATTTGGATATACTAGCTGGACCCGTGCGCTCCTTGCGCAAAAAAAAAACCAAATGGTTTGAAACCTTTTGTTAGTCCAGGTCCAGGATTTTTCAAACCTTTCTCTCAGATTATAAAAAAAGATTTTCAGCTACACTTGTTGTGAGACCACAAAAAATGGTAATTCTATACGACAGCACGTAACTGCTAATATAGGTCCAAAAATCTCGGGAAAGGTATCAAACGACGCGTTTTGATCTCTGTATCAATAATCCGAAAGCGGAAATTACATAATTTGTTTCAGTGAAAAGTTAGTTAGTTATAAGTAAAAAACCCAAAAATTGCCTAGGTCCGATCCCAAATAGGGGACTTGATCCAAGGTATTTATGTGCACAACACCTTTCTGCGTAGGCTTCAAAAAAATAACCTTAGCCGGTCCAACACCGGCTACGCGGTCCACAATGTTTCTGCACAGAACACATTTCTGCACTTTTCGGTACACCCTAATCTGTGATTACAACAACCACATGAAAATGACAGAAAAATTTCAACTTTAATTGCAAATATCTCTGAACAGACATAAAATATCGAATTTCCGCTTTCGGATTATTGATACGAAGGTTAAAACCCGTCGTTTGATACCTTTCCCGATATTTTTGGACCTATATTAGCAGTTACGAGCTGTCGTATAGAATTACCCAAAAAATTATACAAATATGCGCAAACAGCTATTTGAAATTCCACCACTTATATTACATTCACATTGAGCCATAAACTTGAGTTGATTGCCAACATCAATATGAATTAACTCAAAAAATGTCCCTTTAACTCGAGTTTATGACCCAGTGTGGACGCAGTCTTATTCACTTATTTTAGCAATGTTCAAGTGTAGATGGCGCGCTCGCCTTTAATTATTCTAGCACTGTTCAGTCTTACTATTCAACTGTAGATGTCGCGAGGCATATGAATGTCACAGTCACAATAGCGTTGCAGTACAAATCGATTTTTTTGTGCATTCACAATCGCTTATTTTAAAGAATTTATTTTTATAAAATACGCTTAAACAAAAGCCCTCCCTTAAAACATGGTTTCGCATGTAGAGCTAACCCCCACCTTTAAAACGATACCTTATTTATTAATATTGGTTCCAAATGAGAGCAGAAAATTAGGAAATAACACAAAAAGACCTTACAAAAATAATATATATGATGTGTCACTTAGTCAATATCTACATAATTTTTCAAAAGTGGGCGGTGCCACGCCCACATATTTTGTGTTTTGTTTTGCTCTTGAACTTTCACAATAGGTTCAGGAGTTCGCTGGGCACGATACAGTCTGTATATAGCTTTTGGAAAAGCCCCCAGGCTATATGAAGCTGCAGTTCGGTATAGCTAGGAGTTTATTTGGTTCAAGTTAATGACATTTTATATATAGATGTGTTCTATGTATCAAAACGTCAAAACAACGTCTACCAGGCTTGCTAGTATATTATAAAATGATAAAAGCAAACAACGAATTTTAGCATTCTTTTGTAAAACTGAGAGACTAGTTTGCGTTCAAATAGACAGACGGACGGACAGACAGACGGACGGAGAGACGGGCATAACTAAATCGACTCCGCTCATCGTGCTGATCATTTTAGTGAACTTTTCTCTTCTTGTTCTCATACTTACATACATTTAATGTTTATGAAAGGTATGACAATCAAAAAAGATATATCACTTCGCTATTGCAGTGGGCTATTAACTACGTGCCCGAATATTTTGCTTGTGTGTTTCCCGATTTAGTTAATTTTTGGCAGGAGTGTAATACATACTACTGAGAAGCAGCTGACCAATTTTCATAGAAGTATCAAGATTGAATTATAAGCGATTGCCTTTGAAAATAGCAGACATTTTATGCTGAAAAGTGGGCGGCGCCACGCCTACTTCTTCAAAACTGACAAAATTTTTTTGCGGTCGAGTTTGCCTTAAAAAGCTTAATATATGTGCAAAATCTGATTGATATAACTTGCTTAGTTGTAGAAATATCGCTTTTTAAATTTTACAAAAAAATTTTTCAGAACAATGTTAAGAAACTGGGCGTGGACATTAACCGATTTCGCCCATTGCTAAATTTCGTTTCGATATCTTGAACGGTTTTTGATTTATGATTAATATTATGTCTAAATTTTACTTAATCAAAAGTGGGCGGTGCCACACCTGTTTTCAAAAATTTCTTGAAAAATTTATTTTATGCCTTAATCTCAATGTATTCACCAAATTTTATCCTTATAGGTGTATTATGTACTGGGTACTCACTTTTTGTTTTGTGTTTTCGAAAATATTCTATACATAAAAAGTAGGCGTGGCTATCATTCGATTTCGCCCATTTTAAATAGCGCTCGGGGATGAGTGCCAAAGAACCCGCATACCAAATTTCATTAAGATATCTCAAAATTTACTCAAGTTATCGTGTTCACAGACGGACGGACATGGCTTAATCAATTTCTCTTTTCGTCCTGAACATTTTGATATATATAAGTCAATATCTATCTCGATCCGTTTATGCCGTTACATACTGCCGTTAGGCGACTAAAGTTAATATACCTTGTGTGCGTAGCACTACTAGGTATAACAAGGAAAGGGCTTTATACCTTTCATGAATACGCATCACGATTTTAAGTGTCCGATCCTTACTCACAATTAGTAAAAACTCTGCAAAATTGATAATTTAAATATACATAGCTCAAACCCCATTTATTGGAACAATCGATTGTATGGGACCTATATGTTATGTTGGTCCGATCTGGGTGATTTTCACTACACACATTACACATATAATAATTACGAAACCTGCAAAATTTTACGTTCCTAGCTTTTTAATTGCAAAATGTATAGCCCAACATCCATTTATCGAAACTATCTATTGTATGGGAGCTATGCGTTGTATTGCTCCGATCTTGCTGATTCCTACAAATGAATAATCTCATGCAAAATAGCGGCTCCATACCAAATTTCATCAAGATATCTCAAAAACTGAGGGACTAGTGTGCGTACAAACAGACAGACGTACAGACGGACATGGCTAAAACGACTCAGCTCATCGCCCTGATCATTTCGGTATACTTACTGGTGGGTCAATCTCTTCTTCTTCTCATACTTACAAACATCGGACCAAAGTTATAATACCATTTCATGTTCATGAAAGGTATAAAAACTAAAACAAAACATATTCATCTTAATAATGTTATAAATGTGAATGTTTGGATGTCCAGACGTTTGCTTTTGTTACTCAATAGCGTGAGAATGACTAGATGGCTTTTGTAGATATTTGGTGTGCGGATAGTCTGGAACGAGTTATAGGCTATTTTTTTTTTTTTAATTTGGGAGTTTCGGGCCTGCTAGGGACCTTTACTTTTAGTTTTTTTTTAATTCCATATAACTCTGAGTATACTTAACCTATACTAATAATATTTGGTATACAGGTATAGAAATTTCGTACAATATGGGTATCAAACTAAACGGGGCGGACATAGGTTTCGTTTGGACTTGGCCATCTTTCAACATATTTATCGATAGATGTGTTATCGGTAAAAATTTTGTTCCCATAAAACCTTGAAATTTACGCGCAATATGAGTGTCAAACAAAAGGGAAAGGCCACAGCTTTCATTTAAACTGATCCATATTTCGATATATTTATCGATAAATGACTTATCGGTCAAAATGTGGTCCCCATAAAACCTTGATATATGCGTTCAGGATGTGTATCAAACAAAAGCGCAAAGGCACAGCTTTAATTTAAACTGATCCATATTTCGATATATTTATCGATATACGAGTTATCGGTCAAAATGTTGTTCCCATAAAACCATGAAATTTACGCGCAATATGAGCGTCAAGGGCGGCCGCCGTGGTGTGAAGGTAGTGTTGCCGGCCTACCACACCGAAGGTCCATGGTTCGAGCCCTGGTACAAGTAACATCAAAAGTGATTTGAAAAAAGTTTTTCAAAACGGGGTCGCCCCTCGGCAGTGGTTTGGCAAACTCTCCGAGTGTATTTCTGCCATGACAGGCTTCTCAGCAAAAATTCGTCTCCTTTGTAGATGCCGTTCGGAGTCGGCAAAAAACTGTAGGTCCCACCAATTTGTAGGGAAAATTTAAATCGGCACACCACAAATTGGAAGAGAAGCTTGGCGCAAAAATCTCTTAGGAGGTTTATGATGATATACCTGTTGTATATCGCGCCATAGAGATAGAGAGATGAGCGTCAAATGAAAGGGAAAGGCCACAGCTTTAATCTGAGCTGGCCCATATTTCGATATATTTATCGATAAATGAGTTATCGGCCAAAATGTGGTTCCAAAAAAACCTTGATATATGCATTCAATATGGGTGTCAAATGAAAGGGCAAAGCCACAGCGTGCATCTGAACCGATCCATATTTCGATATATTTATCGATAAACGAGTTATCGGTCAAAATGTTGTTCCCATAAAACCATGAAATTTACGCGCAATATGAGCGTCAAATCAAAGGGAAAGGCCACAGCTTTCATCTGAACTGGTCCATATTTCGATATATTTATCGATAAACGAGTTATTGGTCAAAATGTTGGTCCCATAAAACCATGAAATTTACGGGCAATATGAGCTGCAAATGAAAGGGAAAGGCCACAGCTTTCATATGAACTGATCCACATTTCTATATATTTATCGATAAACCAGTTATCGGTCAAAATGTTGTTCCCATAAAACCATGAAATTTACACGCAATATGAGCGTCAAATGAAAGGGAAAGGCCACAGCTTTCATATGAATTGATCGATATTTCGATATATTTCTCGATAAATGACTTATCGGTCAAAATGTGATTCCCATAAAACCGTGATATGTGCATTCAGTATGGGTGTCAAACGAAAGGGCAAGGACACAGCTTTCATTTAAACTGATCCATATTTCGATATATTTATCAATAAATGAGTTATCGGTCAAAATGTCGTCCCCAAAAACCTTGATATATGCGTTCAGGATGTGTATCAAACAAAAGCGCAAAGACACAGCTTTAATTTAAACTGATCCATATTTCGATATATTTATCGATAAACGAACCTTGATATATGCGTTCAGGATGTGTATCAAACAAAAGCGCAAAGACACAGCTTTAATTTAAACTGATCCATATTTCGATATATTTATCGATAAACGAGTTATCGGTCAAAATGTTGTTCCCATAAAACCATGAAATTTACGCGCAATATGAGCGTCAAATGAAAGGGAAAGGCCACAGCTTTCATCTGAGCTGGCCCATATTTCGATATATTTATCGATAAATGAGATATCGGCCAAAATGTGGTTCCAAAAAAACCTTGATATATGTATTCAATATGGGTGTCAAATGAAAGGGCAAGGCCACAGCGTTCATCTGAACCGATCCATATTTCGATATATTTATCGATAAACGAGTTATTGGTCAAAATGTTGGTCCCATGAAACCATGAAATTTACGGGCAATATGAGCGTCAAATGAAAGGGAAAGGCCACAGCTTTCATATGAACTGATCCATATTTCTATATATTTATCGATAAACCAGTTATCGGTCAAAATGTTGTTCCCATAAAACCATGAAATTTACACGCAATATGAGCGTCAAATGAAAGGGAAAGGCCACAGCTTTAATCTGAGCTGGCCCATATTTCGATATATTTATCGATAAATGAGTTAACGGCCAAAATGTGGTTCCAAAAAAACCTTGATATATGCATTCAATATGGGTGTCAAATGAAAGGGCAAAGCCACAGCGTGCATCTGAACCGATCCATATTTCGATATATTTATCGATAAACGAGTTATCGGTCAAAATGTTGTTCCCATAAAACCATGAAATTTACGCGCAATATGGGCGTCAAATCAAAGGGAAAGGCCACAGCTTTCATCTGAACTGGTCCATATTTCGATATATTTATCGATAAACGAGTTATTGGTCAAAATGTTGGTCCCATAAAACCATGAAATTTACGGGCAATATGAGCTGCAAATGAAAGGGAAAGGCCACAGCTTTCATATGAACTGATCCACATTTCTATATATTTATCGATAAACCAGTTATCGGTCAAAATGTTGTTCCCATAAAACCATGAAATTTACACGCAATATGAGCGTCAAATGAAAGGGAAAGGCCACAGCTTTCATATGAATTGATCCATATTTCGATATATTTCTCGATAAATGACTTATCGGTCAAAATGTGATTCCCATAAAACCGTGATATGTGCATTCAGTATGGGTGTCAAACGAAAGGGCAAGGACACAGCTTTCATTTAAACTGATCCATATTTCGATATATTTATCAATAAATGAGTTATCGGTCAAAATGTCGTCCCCAAAAACCTTGATATATGCGTTCAGGATGTGTATCAAACAAAAGCGCAAAGACACAGCTTTAATTTAAACTGATCCATATTTCGATATATTTATCGATAAACGAGTTATCGGTCAAAATGTTGTTCCCATAAAACCATGAAATTTACGCGCAATATGAGCGTCAAATGAAAGGGAAAGGCCACAGCTTTCATCTGAGCTGGCCCATATTTCGATATATTTATCGATAAATGAGATATCGGCCAAAATGTGGTTCCAAAAAAACCTTGATATATGTATTCAATATGGGTGTCAAATGAAAGGGCAAGGCCACAGCGTTCATCTGAACCGATCCATATTTCGATATATTTATCGATAAACGAGTTATTGGTCAAAATGTTGGTCCCATGAAACCATGAAATTTACGGGCAATATGAGCGTCAAATGAAAGGGAAAGGCCACAGCTTTCATATGAACTGATCCATATTTCTATATATTTATCGATAAACCAGTTATCGGTCAAAATGTTGTTCCCATAAAACCATGAAATTTACACGCAATATGAGCGTCAAATGAAAGGGAAAGGCCACAGCTTTCATATGAATTGATCCATATTTCGATATATTTATCGATATATGAGTTATCGGTCAAAATGTTGTTCCCATAAAACCATTCAATTTGCGCGCAATATGAGCGTCAAATGAAAGGGAAAGGCCACAGCTTTCATCTGAACTGATCCATTCCCACAATAGCCGGTTCTATCGTACCGGACTGATCCGGGTTTTTCTACCCGGCCAAGGGCTGTTATTTCAGTGTAACCCTGTCCAATCTGTCCCGTCCCACCCTTAAATTGTCATCCTCGGAGCTAGCCCTGCCAGCTGGGTGGCTCCATTGTCTCTTGTTACGGGCTGGGGTCGAACCCAACCCTGGACAAAGAGATTGGATCTGCTGCGTTTGCTAGAAGAAAATTTATATTAAACGGTCGCATTCGGTACAATGCGCCAAGTGTAAGAGATGGCTACATAAATCTGGATGCTCAGGGCTTAATCCTGGCATCGACAGAACCCGTACTTTTTTTAGTACTTTCGAGGCACCATGCTGTACACGCCCAAGGGCGTCCCGCGGTAGTCGTCGCTCTGGCACTCCCTTACCGCCTCTACTTAATTCCAATAGCCACTGCTGCCATTCCCGCCTCACCCACTCCCGACTGTCTCCATCTCACACGGCCGCTCAACACTCCTATCCCCTCCGGAATAGGCCAGATATAAGCATCGCCGAGCGTCAGTCCCCTCTTTCTCGGCCCCTAATGCCCCCCCCCCCCCCCTGCTTCCAGCCTGCACGTGGGCCAGGACCACCACCTCCTCGTACCTTTCACTACGTGCCGTTTGTCGGCAAAGATTATATACGCCTGCGACATCGGTCAAGTGCAACAATTGCCTTCGCCTGTGTCACACCCTTATGTGCTCTGGGCTCGCAAACGGTAACCTTTGGACGGATGCGTTCATAGCCCCCTGTTGCAGTACGCAGCGACCTTCCACGCCAGACAACATCGGCCATGGCGTCAACTCTAGACTGCGACATAGTTTAGGCCTTAGCCTAAATTGAATTGGCCGAAGAGGATCGTGTACTTCCGAGGGAGACTAGAGTCATACTAGCACAACTTCGCTCTGGATATTGTAAGAGGTTAAACTCTTACTTATCCAGACTGAACCCCAACATACCAATCACATTCCTGCATGTGGTATGTCCCATCATGATACCAAACATCTCTTCTCCTGTTCAGTAGAACCCACTCTTCTAACACTTACATCACCCTGGTCCAACCCTGTGAAAACTGCGCGTTTCCTCGGACTTCCGTTAGAAGAGTCTGATGACAATTTAGAGTGATCGAGCCCATTGGGCAGGGCGAAGCACTGTTAACAACAACAACAACATCAGAACTGATCCATATTTCGATATATTTATCGATAAATGAGTTATCGGTCAAAATGTGGTTCCAAAAAAACCTTGATATATGCATTCAATATGGGTGTCGAATGAAAGGGCAAGGCCACAGCTTTCATCTGAACCGATCCATATTTCGACATATATATCGATAAACGAGTTATCGGTCAAATTGTTGTTCCCATAAAACCATGAAATTTACGCGCAATATGAGCGTCAAATTAAAGGGAAAGGCTACAGATTCCATCTGAACTTATCCATATTTCGATATATTTATCGATAAATAGGTTATCGGCCAAAAGGTGGTTCCCATAAGACCTTGATATATGCGTTCAATATGGGTGTCAAACGAAAGGGAAAGGCCACAGCTTTCGTCTGAACTGATCCATATTTCGATATATTTATCGATTATAGAGTTATCGGTCAAAATGTGGTCCCCATGAAACCTTAATGTATGCATTCAATATGGGTGCCAAACGAAAGGGAAACCCCCAGCTTTCATCTGAACTGATCTATATTTCGATATATTTTTCGATAAATGAGTTATCGGTCAGAATGTTGTTCCCATAAAACCATGAAATTTACGCGCAATATGAGCGTCAAATGAAAGTGAAAGTCACAGCTTTCATATGAACTGATTCATATTTCGATATATTTATCGATAAACAATATCGGTCAAAATGCTGTTCCCATAAAACCATGAAATTTACGCGCAATATGAGCGTCAAATGAAAGGGAAATGCCACAACAGCTTTCATCTCAACTGATCCATATTTCGATATATTTATCGATAAACAAGTTATCGGTCAAAATTTTGTTCCCATAAAACCAAGAAATTTACGCGCAATATGGGCGTCAAATGAAAGGGAAAGGCCACAGCTTTCATCTGAACCGATCCATATTTCGATACATTTACCGATAAATAAGTTAGCGGTCAAAATGTTGTTCCCATAAAACCATGATATTTACGGGCAATATGAGCGTCAAATGAAAGGAAAAGGCCACAGCTTTCATGTGAACTGATTCATATTTCGATATATTTATCGATAAACGAGTTATCGGTCAAAATGCTGTTCCCATAAAACCATGAAATTTACGCGCAATATGAGCGTCAAATGAAAGGGAAAGGCCACAACAGCTTGCATCTGAACTTATCCATATTTCGATATATTTATCGATAAACGAGTTATCGGTCAAAATGTTGTTCCCATAAAACCATGATATTTACGGGCAATATGAGCGTCAAATGAAAGGAAAAGGCCACAGCTTTCATGTGAACTGATTCATATTTCGATATATTTATCGATAAACGAGTTATCGGTCAAAATGTTGTTCCCATAATACCATGAAATTTACGCGCAATATGAGTGTTAAATGAAAGGGAAAGGCTACCGATTTCATCTGAACTTATCCATATTTCGATATATTTATCGATAAACGAGTTATCGGTCAAAATGCTGTTCCCATAAAACCATGAAATTTACGCGCAATATGAGCGTCAAATGAAAGGAAAAGGCCACAGCTTTCATGTGAACTGATTCATATTTCGATATATTTATCGATAAACGAGTTATCGGTCAAAATGCTGTTCCCGTAACACCATGAAATTTACGCGCAATATGAGCGTCAAATGAAAGGAAAGGCCACAGCTTTCATCTGAACTGATCCATATTTCGATATATTTATCGATAAACGAGTTATCGGTCAAAATGCTGTTCCCATAAAACCATGAAATTTACGCGCAATATGAGCGTCAAATGAAAGGAAAAGGCCACAGCTTTCATGTGAACTGATTCATTTTTCTATATATTTATCGATAAACGAGTTATCGGTCAAAATGTTGTTCCCCTAAAACCATGAAATTTACGCGCAATATGAGCGTCAAATGAAAGGAAAGGCCACAGCTTCCATCTGAACCGATCCATATTTCGATATATTTATCGTCAAACGAGTTATCGGTCAAAATGTTGTTCCCATAATACCATGAAATTTACGCGCAATATGAACGTCAAATGAAAGGAAAGGCCACAGCTTTCATCTGAACCGATCCATATTTCGATATATTTATCGATAAACGAGTTATCGGTCAAAATGTTGTTCCCATAATACCATGAAATTTACGCGCAATATGAGCGTCAAATGAAAGGAATGGCTACAGATTTCATCTGAACTGATTCCTATTTCGATATATTTATCGATAAATGAGTTATCGCTCAAAATGTGGTCCCCATAAAACCTTGATATATGCGTTCAGGATGTGTATCAAACAAACGCGCAAAGACACAGCTTTCATTTAAACTGATCCATATTTCGATATATTTACCGATAAACGAGTTAGCGGCCAAAGGTTGTTCCCATAAAACCATGATATTTACGGGCAATATGAGCGTCAAATGAAAGGAAAAGGCCACAACAGCTTTCATCTGAACTTATCCATATTTCGATATATTTATCGATAAACGAGTTATCGGTCAAAATGCTGTTCTTATAAAACCATGAAATTTACGCGCAATATGAGCGTCAAATGAAAGGGAAAGGCCACAACAGCTTTCATCTGAACTTATCCATATTTCGATATATTTATCGATAAACGAGTTATCGGTCAAAATGTTGTTCCCATAAAACCATGATATTTACGGGCAATATGAGCGTCAAATGAAAGGAAAGGCCACAGCTTCCATCTGAACCGATCCATATTTCGATATATTTATCGTCAAACGAGTTATCGGCCAAAAGTTGTTCCCATAAAACCATGATATTTACGGGCAATATGAGCGTCAAATGAAAGGAAAAGGCCACAACAGCTCTCATATGAACTGATCCACATTTCTATATATTTATCGATAAACCAGTTATCGGTCAAAATGTTGTTCCCATAAAACCATGAAATTTACACGCAATATGAGCGTCAAATGCAAGGGAAAGGCCACAGCTTTCATATGAATTGATCCATATTTCGATAGATTTATCGATAAATGACTTATCGGTCAAAATGTGATTCCCATAAAACCTTGATATGTGCATTCAGTATGGGTGTCAAACGAAAGGGCAAGGACACAGCTTTCATTTAAACTGATCCATATTTCGATATATTTATCGATAAATGAGTTATCGGTCAAAATGTGGTCCCCAAAAACCTTGATATATGCGTTCAGGATGTGTATCAAACAAACGCGCAAAGACACAGCTTTCATTTAAACTGATCCATATTTCGATATATTTACCGATAAACGAGTTAGCGGCCAAAGGTTGTTCCCATAAAACCATGATATTTACGGGCAATATGAGCGTCAAATGAAAGGAAAAGGCCACAACAGCTCTCATATGAACTGATCCACATTTCTATATATTTATCGATAAACCAGTTATCGGTCAAAATGTTGTTCCCATAAAACCATGAAATTTACACGCAATATGAGCGTCAAATGAAAGGGAAAGGCCACAGCTTTCATATGAATTGATCCATATTTCGATAGATTTATCGATAAATGATTTATCGGTCAAAATGTGATTCCCATAAAACCTTGATATGTGCATTCAGTATGGATGTCAAACGAAAGGGCAAGGACACAGCTTTCATTTAAACTGATCCATATTTCGATATATTTATCGATAAACGAGTTATCGGTCAAAATGTTGTTCCCATTAAACCATGAAATGTACGCGCAATATGAGCGTCAAATGAAAGGGAAAGGCCACAGCTCTCATCTGAGCTGGCCCATATTTCGATATATTTATCGATAAATGAGTTATCGGCCAAAATGTGGTTCCAAAAAAACCTTGATATATGCATTCAATATGGGTGTCAAGTGAAAGGGCAAAGCCACAGCGTTCATCTGAACCGATCCATATTTCGATATATTTATCGATAAACGAGTTATTGGTCAAAATGTTGGTCCCATGAAACCATGAAATTTACGGGCAATATGAGCGTCAAATGAAAGGGAAAGGCCACAGCTTTCATATGAACTGATCCATATTTCTATATATTTATCGATAAACCAGTTATCGGTCAAAATGTTGTTCCCATAAAACCATGAAATTTACACGCAATATGAGCGTAAAATGAAAGGGAAAGGCCACAGCTTTCATATGAATTGATCCATATTTCGATATATTTATCGATAAATGAGTTATCGGTCAAAATGTTGTTCCCATAAAACCATTCAATTTGCGCGCAATATGAGCGTCAAATGAAAGGGAAAGGCCACAGCTTTCATCTGAACTAATCCATTCCCACAATAGCCGGTTCTATCGTACCGGACTGATCCGGGTTTTTCTACCCGGCCAAGGGCTGTTATTTCAGTGTAACCCTGTCCAATCTGTCCCGTCCCACCCTTAAATTGTTATCCTCGGAGCTAGCCCTGCCAGCTGGGTGGCTCCATTGTCTCTTGTTACGGGCTGGGGTCGAACCCAACCCTGGACAAAGAGATTGGATCTGCTGCGTTTGCTGGAAGAAAATTTATATTAAACGGTCGCATTCGGTACAATGGGCCAAGTGTAAGAGATGGCTACATAAATCTGGATGCTCAGGGCTTAATCCTGGCATCGACAGAACCCGTACTTTTTTTAGTACTTTCGAGGCACCATGCTGTACACGGCCAAGGGCGTCCCGCGGTAGTCGTCGCTCTGGCACTCCCTTACCGCCTCTACTTAATTCCAATAGCCACTGCTGCCATTCCCGCCTCACCCACTCCCGACTGTCTCCATCTCACACGGCCGCTCAACACTCCTATCCCCTCCGGAATAGGCCAGATATGAGCATCGCCGAGCGTCAGTCCCCTCTTTCTCGGCCCCTAATGACCCCCCCCCCCCCTGCTTCCAGCCTGCACGTGGGCCAGGACCACCACCTCCTCGTACCTTTCACCACGTGCCGTTTGTCGGCAAAGATTATATACGCCTGCGACATCGGTCAAGTGCAACAATTGCCTTCGCCTGTGTCACACCCTTATGTGCTCTGGGCTCGCAAACGGTAACCTTTGGACGGATGCGTTCATAGCCCCCTGTTGCAGTACGCAGCGGCCTTCCACGCCAGACAACATCGGCCATGGCGTCAACTCTAGACTGCGACATAGTTTAGGCCTTAGCTTAAATTGAATTGGCTGAAGAGGATCGTGTACTTCCGAGGGAGACTAGAGTCATACTAGCACAACTTCGCTCTGGATATTGTAATAGGTTAAACTCTTACTTATCCAGACTGAACCCCAACATACCAATCACATTCCTGCATGTGGTATGTCCCATCATGATACCAAACATCTCTTCTCCTGTTCAGTTGAACCCACTCTTCTAACACTTACATCACCCTGGTCCAACCCTGTGGAAACTGCGCGTTTCCTCGGACTTCCGTTAGAAGAGTCTGATGACAATTTAGAGTGATCGAGCCCATTGGGCAGGGCGAAGCACTGTTAACAACAACAACAACATCAGAACTGATCCATATTTCGATATATTTATCGATAAATGAGTTATCGGTCAAAATGTGGTTCCAAAAAAACCTTGATATATGCATTCAATATGGGTGTCAAATGAAAGGGCAAGGCCACAGCTTTCATCTGAACCGATCCATATTTCGACATATATATCGATAAACGAGTTATCGGTCAAAATGTTGTTCCCATAAAACCATGAAATTTACGCGCAATATGAGCGTCAAATTAAAGGGAAAGGCTACAGATTCCATCTGAACTTATCCATATTTCGATATATTTATCGATAAATAGGTTATCGGCCAAAAGGTGGTTCCCATAAGACCTTGATATATGCGTTCAATATGGGTGTCAAACGAAAGGCAAAGGCCACAGCTTTCGTCTGAATTGATCCATATTTCGATATATTTATCGATAATAGAGTTATCGGTCAAAATGTGGTCCCCATGAAACCTTAATGTATGCATTCAATATGGGTGTCAAACGAAAGGGAAACCCCCAGCTTTCATCTGAACTGATCTATATTTCGATATATTTTTCGATAAATGAGTTATCGGTCAGAATGTTGTTCCCATAAAACCATGAAATTTACGCGCAATATGAGCGTCAAATGAAAGTGAAAGCCACAGCTTTCATATGAACTGATTCATATTTCGAGATATTTATCGATAAACAATATCGGTCAAAATGCTGTTCCCATAAAAGCATGAAATTAACGCGCAATATGAGCGTCAAATGAAGGGGAAAGGCCACAGCTTTCATCTGAACCGATCCATATTTCGATACATTTATCGATAAATAAGTTATCGGTCAAAATGTTGTTCCCATAAAACCATGATATTTACGGGCAATATGAGCGTCAAATGAAAGGAAAAGGCCACAGCTTTCATGTGAACTTATTCATATTTCGATATATTTATCGATAAACGAGTTATCGGTCAAAATGCTGTTCCCATAAAACCATGAAATTTACGCGCAATATGAGCGTCAAATGAAAGGGAAAGGCCACAACAGCTTTCATCTGAACTTATCCATATTTCGATATATTTATCGATAAACGAGTTATCGGTCAAAATGTTGTTCCCATAAAACCATGATATTTACGGGCAATATGAGCGTCAAATGAAAGGAAAAGGCCACAGCTTTCATGTGAACTGATTCATATTTCGATATATTTATCGATAAACGAGGTATCGGTCAAAATGTTGTTCCCATAATACCATGAAATTTACGCGCAATATGAGTGTTAAATGAAAGGGAAAGGCTACCGATTTCATCTGAACTTATCCATATTTAGATATATTTATCGATAAACGAGTTATCGGTCAAAATGCTGTTCCCATAAAACCATGAAATTTACGCGCAATATGAGCGTCAAATGAAAGGAAAGGGCCACAGCTTTCATGTGAACTGATTCATATTTCGATATATTTATCGATAAACGAGTTATCGGTCAAAATGCTGTTCCCATAAAACCATGAAATTTACGGGCAATATGAGCGTCAAATGAAAGGAAAGGCCACAGCTTCCATCTGAACCGATCTATATTTCGATATATTTATCGTCAAACGAGTTATCGGCCAAAAGGTTGTTCCCATAAAACCATGATATTTACGGGCAATATGAGCGTCAAATGAAAGGAAAAGGCCACAGCTTTCATGTCAACTGATTCATATTTCGATATATTTATCGATAAACGAGTTATCGGTCAAAATGCTGTTCCCGTAAAACCATGAAATTCACGCGCAATATGAGCGTCAAATGAAAGGAAAGGCCACAGCTTCCATCTGAACCGATCCATATTTCGATATATTTATCGTCAAACGAGTTATCGGTCAAAATGCTGTTCCCATAAAACCATTAAATTTATGCGCAATATGAGCGTCAAATGAAAGGAAAAGGCCACAGCTTTCATGTGAACTGATTCATATTTCGATATATTTATCGATAAACGAGTTATCGGTCAAAATTTTGTTCCCATAATACCATGAAATTTACGCGCAATATGAGTGTTAAATGAAAGGGAAAGGCTACCGATTTCATCTGAACTTATCCATATTTCGATATATTTATCGATAAACGAGTTATCGGTCAAAATGCTGTTCCCATAAAACCATGAAATTTACGCGCAATATGAGCGTCAAATGAAAGGAAAAGGCCACAGCTTTCATGTGAACTGATTCATATTTCGATATATTTATCGATAAATGAGTTATCGGTCAAAATGTTGTTCCCCTAAAACCATGAAATTTACGCGCAATATGACCGTCAAATGAAAGGAAAGGCCACAGCTTCCATCTGAACCGATCCATATTTCGATATATTTATCGTCAAACGAGTTAACGGTCAAAATGTTGTTCCCATAATACCATGAAATTTACGCGCAATATGAACGTCAAATGAAAGGAAAGGCCACAGCTTTCATCTGAACCGATTCATATTTCGATATATTTATCGATAAACGAGTTATCGGTCAAAATGTTGTTCCCATAATACCATGAAATTTACGCGCAATATGAGCGTCAAATGAAAGGAATGGCTACAGCTTTCATCTGAACTGATTCCAATTCGATATATTTATCGATAAATGAGTTATCGCTCAAAATGTGGTCCCCATAAAACCTTGATATATGCGTTCAGGATGTGTATCAAACAAACGCGCAAAGACACAGCTTTCATTTAAACTGATCCATATTTCGATATATTTACCGATAAACGAGTTAGCGGCCAAAGGTTGTTCCCATAAAACCATGATATTTACGGGCAATATGAGCGTCAAATGAAAGGAAAAGGCCACAACAGCTTTCATCTGAACTTATCCATATTTCGATATATTTATCGATAAACAAGTTATCGGTCAAAATGCTGTTCCCATAAAACCATGAAATTTACGCGCAATATGAGCGTCAAATGAAAGGGAAAGGCCACAACAGCTTTCATCTGAACTTATCCATATTTCGATATATTTATCGATAAACGAGTTATCGGTCAAAATGTTGTTCCCATAAAACCATGATATTTACGGGCAATATGAGCGTCAAATGAAAGGAAAGGCCACAGCTTCCATCTGAACCGATCCATATTTCGATATATTTATCGTCAAACGAGTTATCGGCCAAAGGTTGTTCCCATAAAACCATGATATTTACGGGCAATATGAGCGTCAAATGAAAGGAAAAGGCCACAACAGCTTTCATATGAACTGATCCACATTTCTATATATTTATCGATAAACCAGTTATCGGTCAAAATGTTGTTCCCATAAAACCATGAAATTTACGCGCAATATGAGCGTCAAATGAAAGGGAAAGGCCACAACAGCTTTCATCTGAACTTATCCATATTTCGATATATTTATCGATAAACGAGTTATCGGTCAAAATGTTGTTCCCATAAAACCATGATATTTACGGGCAATATGAGCGTCAAATGAAAGGAAAGGCCACAGCTTCCATCTGAACCGATCCATATTTCGATATATTTATCGTCAAACGAGTTATCGGCCAAAGGTTGTTCCCATAAAACCATGATATTTACGGGCAATATGAGCGTCAAATGAAAGGGAAAGGCCACAGCTTTCATATGAATTGATCCATATTTCGATATATTTATCGATAAATGACTTATCGGTCAAAATGTGATTCCCATAAAACCTTGATATGTGCATTAAGTATGGGTGTCAAACGAAAGGGCAAGGACACAGCTTTCATTTAAACTGATCCATATTTCGATATATTTATCGATAAATGAGTTATCGGCCAAAATGTGGTTAAAAAAAACCTTGATATATGCATTCAATATGGGTGTCAAATGAAAGGGCAAAGCCACAGCGTTCATCTGAACCGATCCATATTTCGATATATTTATCGATAAACGAGTTATTGGTCAAAATGTTGGTCCCATGAAACCATGAAATTTACGGGCAATATGAGCGTCAAATGAAAGGGAAAGGCCACAGCTTTCATATGAACTGATCCATATTTCTATATATTTATCGATAAACCAGTTATCGGTCAAAATGTTGTTCCCATAAAACCATGAAATTTACACGCAATATGAGCGTCAAATGAAAGGGAAAGGCCACAGCTTTCATCTGAACTGATCCATTCCCACAATAGCCGGTTCTATCGTACCGGACTGATCCGGGTTTTTCTACCCGGCCAAGGGCTGTTATTTCAGTGTAACCCTGTCCAATCTGTCCCGTCCCACCCTTAAATTGTCATCCTCGGAGCTAGCCCTGCCAGCTGGGTGGCTCCATTGTCTCTTGTTACGGGCTGGGGTCGAACCCAACCCTGGACAAAGAGATTGGATCTGCTGCGTTTGCTGGAAGAAAATTTATATTAAACGGTCGCATTCGGTACAATGGGCCAAGTGTAAGAGATGGCTACATAAATCTGGATGCTCAGGGCTTAATCCTGGCATCGACAGAACCCGTACTTTTTTTAGTACTTTCGAGGCACCACGCCCAAGGGCGTCCCGCGGTAGTCGTCGCTGTGGCACTCCCTTACCGCCTCTACTTAATTCCAATAGCCACTGCTGCCATTCCCGCCTCACCCACTCCCGACTGTCTCCATCTCACACGGCCGCTCAACACTCCTATCCCCTCCGGAATAGGCCAGATATGAGCATCGCCGAGCGTCAGTCCCCTCTTTCTCGGCCCCTAATGCCCCCCCCCCTGCTTCCAGCCTGCACGTGGGCCAGGACCACCACCTCCTCGTACCTTTCACCACGTGCCGTTTGTCGGCAAAGATTATATACGCCTGCGACATCGGTCAAGTGCAACAATTGCCTTCGCCTGTGTCACACCCTTATGTGCTCTGGGCTCGCAAACGGTAACCTTTGGACGGATGCGTTCATAGCCCCCTGTTGCAGTACGCAGCGGCCTTCCACGCCAGACAACATCGGCCATGGCGTCAACTCTAGACTGCGACATAGTTTAGGCCTTAGCCTAAATTGAATTGGCTGAAGAGGATCGTGTACTTCCGAGGGAGACTAGAGTCATACTAGCACAACTTCGCTCTGGATATTGTAATAGGTTAAACTCTTACTTATCCAGACTGAACCCCAACATACCAATCACATTCCTGCATGTGGTATGTCCCATCATGATACCAAACATCTCTTCTCCTGTTCAGTTGAACCCACTCTTCTAACACTTACATCACCCTGGTCCAACCCTGTGGAAACTGCGCGTTTCCTCGGACTTCCGTTGTTGTTGTTGTTGTTGTAGCGACTACTTAACCTGTCCAGGGTGTCACCCCCAACCAACATTGTCATCAGGCTCTTCTAACGGAAGTCCAAGAAACCTCGCGGCTTCAACAGGGGTGGACCAGAGTGAGATTGGAGTTAGAAGAGTGGGCTCGGTTGAGCAGAGGAACAGATGGTTAGTATCGTGGGGAGACACGCCGCATGCCGGGCAGACATTTGGCATGTCGGGGTACAGTCTGGATAAGTAAGAGTTTAGTCTGTTACAATATCCAGAACGAAGTTGAGCCAGCGTGACTCTTGTCTCCCTGGGCAGTTCGCGTTCCTCGGCGGGAACAGGTGGAGCTTGTGCCTGTAGGACCACATTCACTGGACGAGACCTGACAAAGGAGTTTACCGACTCCGTGTGGATGAGGTTGAGGGCCCGCCGGTGCACCTCTGGATCAAACGGCGAGGAGATGTGATGCCGGACTTCCGTTAGAAGAGTCTGATGACAATTTAGAGTGATCGAGCCCATTGGGCAGGGCGAAGCACTGTTAACAACAACAACAACATCAGAACTGATCCATATTTCGATATATTTATCGATAAATGAGTTATCGGTCAAAATGTGGTTCCAAAAAAACCTTGATATATGCATTCAATATGGGTGTCAAATGAAAGGGCAAGGCCACAGCTTTCATCTGAACCGATCCATATTTCGACATATATATCGATAAACGAGTTATCGGTCAAAATGTTGTTCCCATAAAACCATGAAATTTACGCGCAATATGAGCGTCAAATTAAAGGGAAAGGCTACAGATTCCATCTGAACTTATCCATATTTCGATATATTTATCGATAAATAGGTTATCGGCCAAAAGGTGGTTCCCATAAGACCTTGATATATGCGTTCAATATGGGTGTCAAACGAAAGGGAAAGGCCACAGCTTTCGTCTGAACTGATCCATATTTCGATATATTTATCGATAATAGAGTTATCGGTCAAAATGTGGTCCCCATGAAACCTTAATGTATGCATTCAATATGGGTGTCAAACGAAAGGGGAACCCCCAGATTTCATCTGAACTGATCTATATTTCGATATATTTTTCGATAAATGAGTTATCGGTCAGAATGTTGTTCCCATAAAACCATGAAATTTACGCGCAATATGAGCGTCAAATGAAAGGGAAAGGCCACAGCTTTCATCTGAACCGATCCATATTTCGATACATTTATCGATAAATAAGTTATCGGTCAAAATGCTGTTCCCATAAAACCATGATATTTACGGGCAATATGAACGTCAAATGAAATGAAAAGGCCACAGCTTTCATGTGAACTGATTCATATTTCGATATATTTATCGATAAACGAGTTATCGGTCAAAATGCTGTTCCCATAAAACCATGAAATTTACGCGCAATATGAGCGTCAAATGAAAGGGAAAGGCCACAACAGCTTTCGTCTGAACGTATCCATATTTCGATATATTTATCGATAAACGAGTTATCGGTCAAAATGTTGTTCCCATAAAACCATGATATTTACGGGCAAAATGAGCGTCAAATGAAAGGAAAAGGCCACAGCTTTCATGTGAACTGATTCATATTTCGATATATTTATCGATAAACGAGTTATCGGTAAAAATGTTGTTCCCATAAAAGCATGAAATTTAGGCGCAATATGAGCGTCAAATGAAAGGAAAGGCCACAGCTTTCATCTGAACCGATCCATATTTCGATATATTTATCGATAAACGAGTTATCGGTCAAAATGTTGTTCCCATAATACCATGAAATTTACGCGCAATATGAGTGTTAAATGAAAGGGAAAGGCTACCGATTTCATCTGAACTTATCCATATTTCGATATATTTATCGATAAACGGGTTATCGGTCAAAATGTTGTTCCCCTAAAACCATGAAATTTACGCGCAATATGAACGTCAAATGAAAGGAAAGGCCACAGCTTTCATCTGAACCGATCCATATTTCGATATATTTATCGATAAACGAGTTATCGGTCAAAATGTTGTTCCCATAATACCATGAAATTTACGCGCAATATGAGTGTTAAATGAAAGGGAAAGGCTACCGATTTCATCTGAAGTTATCCATATTTCGATATATTTATCGATAAACGGGTTATCGGTCAAAATGTTGTTCCCCTAAAACCATGAAATTTACGCGCAATATGAACGTCAAATGAAAGGAAAGGCCACAGCTTTCATCTGAACCGATCCATATTTCGATATATTTATCGATAAACGAGTTATCGGTCAAAATGTTGTTCCCATAATACCATGAAATTTACGCGCAATATGAGCGTCAAATGAAAGGAATGGCTACAGCTTTCATCTGAACTGATTCCTATTTCGATATATTTATCGATAAATGAGTTATCGCTCAAAATGTGGTCCCCATAAAACCTTGATATATGCGTTCAGGATGTGTATCAAACAAACGCGCAAAGACACAGCTTTAATTTAAACTGATCCATATTTCGATATATTTATCGATAAACGAGTTATCGGTCAAAATGTTGTTCCCATTAAACCATGAAATTTACGCGCAATATGAGCGTCAATTGAAAGGGAAAGGCCACAGCTTTCAGCTGAGCTGGCCCATATTTCGATATATTTATCGATAAATGAGTTATCGGCCAAAATGTGGTTCCAAAAAAACCTTGATATATGCATTCAATATGGGTGTCAAATGAAAGGGCAAAGCCACAGCGTTCATCTGAACCGATCCATATTTCGATATATTTATCGATAAACGAGTTATTGGTCAAAATGTTGGTCCCATGAAACCATGAAATTTACGGGCAATATGAGCGTCAAATGAAAGGGAAAGGTCACAGCTTTCATATGAACTGATCCATATTTCTATATATTTATCGATAAACCAGTTATCGGTCAAAATGTTGTTCCCCTAAAACCATGAAATTTACGCGCAATATGAGCGTCAAATGAAAGGAAAGGCCACAGCTTCCATCTGAACCGATCCATATTTCGATATATTTATCGATAAACGAGTTATCGATCAAAATGTTGTTCCCATAATACCATGAAATTTACGCGCAATATGAGTGTTAAATGAAAGGGAAAGGCTACCGATTTCATCTGAACTTATCCATATTTCGATATATTTATCGATAAACGGGTTATCGGTCAAAATGTTGTTCCCCTAAAACCATGAAATTTACGCGCAATATGAGCGTCAAATGAAAGGAAAGGCCACAGCTTCCATCTGAACCGATTCATATTTCGATATATTTATCGATAAACGAGTTATCGGTCAAAATGTTGTTCCCATAATACCATGAAATTTACGCGCAATATGAGCGTCAAATGAAAGGAATGGCTACAGCTTTCATCTGAACTGATTCCTATTTCGATATATTTATCGATAAATGAGTTATCGCTCAAAATGTGGTCCCCATAAAACCTTGATATATGCGTTCAGGATGTGTATCAAACAAACGCGCAAAGACACAGCTTTCATTTAAACTGATCCATATTTCGATATATTTACCGATAAACGAGTTAGCGGCCAAAGGTTGTTCCCATAAAACCATGATATTTACGGGCAATATGAGCGGAAAGGAAAAGTCCACAACAGCTTTCATCTGAACTTATCCATATTTCGATATATTTATCGATAAACGAGTTATCGGTCAAAATGCTGTTCCCATAAAACCATGAAATTTACGCGCAATATGAGCGTCAAATGAAAGGGAAAGGCCACAGCTTTCGTCTGAACTGATCCATATTTCGATATATTTATCGATAATAGAGTTATCGGTCAAAATGTGGTCCCCATGAAACCTTAATGTATGCATTCAATATGGGTGTCAAACGAAAGGGAAACCCCCAGCTTTCATCTGAACTGATCTATATTTCGATATATTTTTCGATAAATGAGTTATCGGTCAGAATGTTGTTCCCATAAAACCATGAAATTTAAACTGATCCATATATCGATAAACGAGTTATCGGTCAAAATGCTGTTCCCGTAAAACCATGAAATTTACGCGCCATATGATCCTTTCATCTGAACTTATCCCTATTTCGATATATTTATCGATAAACGAGTTATCGGTCAAAATGTTGTTCCCATAAAACCATGATATTTGCGGGCAATATGAGCGTCAAATGAAAGGAAAAGGCCACAGCTTTCATGTGAACTGATTCATATTTCGATATATTTATCGATAAACGAGTTATCGGTCAAAATGTTGTTCCCATAATACCATGAAATTTACGCGCAATATGAGCGTCAAATTAAAGGGAAAGGCTACAGATTCCATCTGAACTTATCCATATTTCGATATATTTATCGATAAATAGGTTATCGGCCAAAAGGTGGTTCCCATAAGACCTTGATATATGCGTTCAATATGGGTGTCAAACGAAAGGGAAAGGCCACAGCTTTCGTCTGAACTGATCCATATTTCGATATATTTATCGATAATAGAGTTATCGGTCAAAATGTGGTCCCCATGAAACCTTAATGTATGCATTCAATATGGGTGTCAAACAAAAGGGAAACCCCCAGCTTTCATCTGAACTGATCTATATTTCGATATATTTTTCGATAAATGAGTTATCGGTCAGAATGTTGTTCCCATAAAACCATGAAATTTACGCGCAATATGAGCGTCAAATGAAAGGGAAAGGCCACAGCTTTCATCTGAACCGATCCATATTTCGATACATTTATCGATAAATAAGTTATCGGTCAAAATGTTGTTCCCATAAAACCATGATATTTACGGGCAATATGAGCGTCAAATGAAAGGAAAAGGCCACAGCTTTCATGTGAACTGATTCATATTTCGATATATTTATCGATAAACGAGTTATCGGTCAAAATGCTGTTCCCATAAAACCATGAAATTTACGCGCAATATGAGCGTCAAATGAAAGGGAAAGGCCACAACAGCTTTCGTCTGAACGTATCCATATTTCGATATATTTATCGATAAACGAGTTATCGGTCAAAATGTTGTTCCCATAAAATCATGATATTTACGGGCAAAATGAGCGCCAAATGAAAGGAAAAGGCCACAGCTTTCATATGAACTGATTCATATTTCGATATATTTATCGATAAACGAGTTATCGGTCAAAATGTTGTTCCCATAAAAGCATGAAATTTAGGCGCAATATGAGCGTCAAATGAAAGGAAAGGCCACAGCTTTCATCTGAACCGATCCATATTTCGATATATTTATCGATAAACCAGTTATCGGCCAAAATGTTGTTCCCCTAAAACCATGAAATTTACGCGCAATATGAGCGTCAAATGAAAGGAAAGGCCACAGCTTCCATCTGAACCGATCCATATTTCGATATATTTATCGATAAACGAGTTATCGGTCAAAATGTTGTTCCCATAATACCATGAAATTTACGCGCAATATGAGTGTTAAATGAAAGGGAAAGGCTACCGATTTCATCTGAACTTATCCATATTTCGATATATTTATCGATAAACGGGTTATCGGTCAAAATGTTGTTCCCCTAAAACCATGAAATTTACGCGCAATATGAGCGTCAAATGAAAGGAAAGGCCACAGCTTCCATCTGAACCGATTCATATTTCGATATATTTATCGATAAACGAGTTATCGGTCAAAATGTTGTTCCCATAATACCATGAAATTTACGCGCAATATGAGCGTCAAATGAAAGGAATGGCTACAGCTTTCATCTGAACTGATTCCTATTTCGATATATTTATCGATAAATGAGTTATCGCTCAAAATGTGGTCCCCATAAAACCTTGATATATGCGTTCAGGATGTGTATCAAACAAACGCGCAAAGACACAGCTTTCATTTAAACTGATCCATATTTCGATATATTTACCGATAAACGAGTTAGCGGCCAAAGGTTGTTCCCATAAAACCATGATATTTACGGGCAATATGAGCGTCAAATGAAAGGAAAAGTCCACAACAGCTTTCATCTGAACTTATCCATATTTCGATATATTTATCGATAAACGAGTTATCGGTCAAAATGCTGTTCCCATAAAACCATGAAATTTACGCGCAATATGAGCGTCAAATGAAAGGGAAAGGCCACAACAGCTTTCATCTGAACTTATCCATATTTCGATATATTTATCGATAAACGAGTTATCGGTCAAAATGTTGTTCCCATAAAACCATGATATTTACGGGCAATATGAGCGTCAAATGAAAGGAAAGGCCACAGCTTCCATCTGAACCGATCCATATTTCGATATATTTATCGTCAAACGAGTTATCGGCCAAAGGTTGTTCCCATAAAACCATGATATTTACGGGCAATATGAGCGTCAAATGAAAGGAAAAGGCCACAACAGCTTTCATATGAACTGATCCACATTTCTATATATTTATCGATAAACCAGTTATCGGTCAAAATGTTGTTCCCATAAAACCATGAAATTTACACGCAATATGAGCGTCAAATGAAAGGGAAAGGCCACAGCTTTCATATGAATTGATCCATATTTCGATATATTTATCGATAAATGACTTATCGGTCAAAATGTGATTCCCATAAAACCTTGATATGTGCATTCAGTATGGGTGTCAAACGAAAGGGCAAGGACACAGCTTTCATTTAAACTGATCCATATTTCGATATATTTATCGATAAATGAGCTATCGGTCAAAATGTGGTCCCCAAAAACCTTGATATATGCGTTCAGGATGTGTATCAAACAAAAGCGCAAAGACACAGCTTTAATTTAAACTGATCCATATTTCGATATATTTATCGATAAACGAGTTATCGGTCAAAATGTTGTTCCCATTAAACCATGAAATTTACGCGCAATATGAGCGTCAAATGAAAGGGAAAGGCCACAGCTTTCATCTGAGCTGGCCCATATTTCGATATATTTATCGATAAATGAGTTATCGGCCAAAATGTGGTTCCAAAAAAACCTTGATATATGCATTCAATATGGGTGTCAAATGAAAGGGCAAAGCCACAGCTTTCATCTGAGCTGGCCCATATTTCGATATATTTATCGATAAATGAGTTATCGGCCAAAATGTGGTTCCAAAAAAACCTTGATATATGCATTCAATATGGGTGTCTAATGAAAGGGCAAAGCCACAGCTTTCATCTGAACCGATCCATATTTCGAAATATTAATCGATAAACGAGTTATCGGTCAAAATGTTGTTCCCATTAAACCATGAAATTAACGCGCAATATGAGCGTCAAATGAAAGGGAAAGGCCACAGCTTTCGTCTGAACTGATCCATATTTCGATATATTTATCGATAATAGAGTTATCGGTCAAAATGTGGTCCCCATGAAACCTTAATGTATGCATTCAATATGGGTGTCAAACGAAAGGGAAACCCCCAGCTTTCATCTGAACTGATCTATATTTCGATATATTTTTCGATAATTGAGTTATCGGTCAGAATGTTGTTCCCATAAAACCATGAAATTTACGCGCAATATGAGCGTCAAATGAAAGTGAAAGCCACAGCTTTCATATGAACTGATTCATATTTCGATATATTTATCGATAAACAATATCGGTCAAAATGCTGTTCCCATAAAAGCATGAAATTTACGCGCAATATGAGCGTCAAATGAAAGGGAAAGGCCACAACAGATTTCATCTGAACTGATCCATATTTCGATATATTTATCGATAAACAAGTTATCGGTCAAAATTTTGTTCCCATAAAACCAAGAAATTTACGCGCAATATGAGCGTCAAATGAAAGGGAAAGGCCACAGCTTTCATCTGAACCGATCCATATTTCGATATATTTATCGATAAACGAGTTATCGGTCAAAATGCTGTTCCCGTAAAACCATGAAATTTACGCGCCATATGAGCGTCAAATGAAAGTCAAAGGCCACAGCTTTCATGTGAACTGATTCATATTTCGATATATTTATCGATAAACGAGTTATCGGTCAAAATGTTGTTCCCATAATACCATGAAATTTACGCGCAAAATGAGTGTTAAATGAAAGGGAAAGGCCATAGCTTTCATCCGAACCGATCCATATTTCGATACATTTATCGATAAATAAGTTATCGGTCAAAATGTTGTTCCCATAAAACCATGATATTTACGGGCAATATGAGCGTCAAATGAAAGGAAAAGGCCACAGCTTTCATGTGAACTGATTCATATTTCGATATATTTGTCGATAAACGAGTTATCGGTCAAAATGCTGTTCCCATAAAACCATGAAATTTACGCGCAATATGAGCGTCAAATGAAAGGGAAAGGCCACAACAGCTTTCATCTGAACTTATCCCTATTTCGATATATTTATCGATAAACGAGTTATCGGTCAAAATGTTGTTCCCATAAAACCATGATATTTGCGGGCAATATGAGCGTCAAATGAAAGGAAAAGGCCACAGCTTTCATGTGAACTGATTCATATTTCGATATATTTATCGATAAACGAGTTATCGGTCAAAATGTTGTTCCCATAATACCATGAAATTTACGCGCAATATGAGTGTTAAATGAAAGGGAAAGGCTACCGATTTCATCTGAAGTTATCCATATTTCGATATATTTATCGATAAACGAGTTATCGGTCAAAATGCTGTTCCCGTAAAACCATGAAATTTACGCGCCATATGAGCGTGAAATGAAAGTCAAAGGCCACAGCTTTCATGTGAACTGATTCATATTTCGATATATTTATCGATAAACGAGTTATCGGTCAAAATGTTGTTCCCATAATACCATGAAATTTACGCGAAATATGAGTGTGAAATGAAAGGGAAAGGCTATCGATTTCATCTGAACGTATCCATATTGCGATATATTTATCGATAAACGAGTTATCGGTCAAAATGCTGTTCCCATAAAACCATGAAATTTACGCGCAATGTGAGCGTCAAATGAAAGGAAAAGGCCACAGATTTCATGTGAACTGATTCATATTTCGATATATTTATCGATAAACGAGTTATCGGTCAAAATGCTGTTCCCATAAAACCATGAAATTTACGCGCAATATGAGCGTCAAATGAAAGGAAAGGGCCACAGCTTTCATGTGAACTGATTCATATTTCGATATATTTATCGATAAACGAGTTATCGGTCAAAATGCTGTTCCCATAAAACCATGAAATTTACGGGCAATATGAGCGTCAAATAAAAGGAAAGGCTACAGCTTCCATCTGAACCGATCTATATTTCGATATATTTATCGTCAAACGAGTTATCGGCCAAAAGGTTGTTCCCATAAAACCATGATATTTACGGGCAATATGAGCCTCAAATGAAAGGAAAAGGCCACAGTTTTCATGTCAACTGATTCATATTTCGATATATTTATCGATAAACGAGTTATCGGTCAAAATGCTGTTCCCATAAAACCATGAAATTTACGCGCAATATGAGCGTCAAATGAAAGGAAAGGCCACAGCTTCCATCTGAACCGATCCATATTTCGATATATTTATCGTCAAACGAGTTATCGGTCAAAATGCTGTTCCCATAAAACCATGAAATTTACGCGCAATATGAGTGTTAAATGAAAGGGAAAGGCTACCGATTTCATCTGAACTTATCCATATTTCGATATATTTATCGATAAACGGGTTATCGGTCAAAATGCTGTTCCCATAAAACCATGACATTTACGGGCAATATGAGCGTCAAATGAAAGGAAAAGGCCACAGCTTTCATGTCAACTGATTCATATTTCGATATATTTATCGATAAACGAGTTATCGGTCAAAATGCTGTTCCCATAAAACCACGACATTTACGGGCAATATGAGCGTCAAATGAAAGGAAAAGGCCACAGCTTTCATGTGAACTGATTCATATTTCGATATATTTATCGATAAACGAGTTATCGGTCAAAATGTTCTTCCCCTAAAACCATGAAATTTACGCGCAATATGAGTGTTAAATGAAAGGGAAAGGCTACCGATTTCATTTCAAAAGGTTGTTCCCATAAAACCATGATATTTACGGGCAATATGAGCGTCAAATGAAAGGAAAAGGCCACAACAGCTTTCATCTGAACTTATCCATATTTCGATATATTTATCGATAAACGAGTTATCGGTCAAAATGCTGTTCCCATAAAACCATGAAATTTACGCGCAATATGAGCGTCAAATGAAAGGGAAAGGCCACAACAGCTTTCATCTGAACTTATCCATATTTCGATATATTTATCGATAAACGAGTTATCGGTCAAAATGTTGTTGTGTTAAATGAAAGGGAAAGGCTACCGATTTCATCTGAACTTATCCATATTTCGATATATTTATCGATAAACGGGTTATCGGTCAAAATGTTGTTCCCCTAAAACAATGAAATTTACGCGCAATATGAGCGTCAAACGAAAGGAAAGGCCACAGCTTCCATCTGAACCGATCCATATTTCGATATATTTATCGTCAAACGAGTTATCGGTCAAAATGTTGTTCCCATAAAACCATGAAATTTACGCGCAATATAAGCGTCAAATGAAAGGAAAGGCCACAGCTTCCATCTGAACCGATCCATATTTCGATATATTTATCGTCAAACGAGTTATCGGCCAAAAGGTTGTTCCCATAAAACCATGATATTTACGGGCAATATGAGCGTCAAATGAAAGGAAAAGGCCACAGCTTTCATGTCAACTGATTCATATTTCGATATATTTATCGATAAACGAGTTATCGGTCAAAATGCTGTTCCCATAAAACCATGAAATTTACGCGCAATATAAGCGTCAAATGAAAGGAAAGGCCACAGCTTCCATCTGAACCGATCCATATTTCGATATATTTATCGTCAAACGAGTTATCGGCCAAAAGGTTGTTCCCATAAAACCATGATATTTACGGGCAATATGAGCGTCACATGAAAGGAAAAGGCCACAGCTTTCATGTCAACTGATTCATATTTCGATATATTTATCGATAAACGAGTTATCGGTCAAAATGTTGTTCCCATAATACCGTGAAATTTAAGGGCAATATGAGCGTCAAATGAAAGGAAAAGGCCACAGCTTGCATCTGAACCGATCCATATTTCGATATATTTATCGTCAAACGAGTTATCGGTCAAAATGCTGTTCCCATAAAACCATGAAATTTACGCGCAATATGAACGTCAAATGAAAGGAAAGGAAACAGCTTTCATCTGGACCGATCCATATTTCGATATATTTATCGATAAACGAGTTATCGGTCAAAATGTTGTTCCCATAATACCATGAAATTTACGCGCAATATGAGCGTAAAATGAAAGGAAAAGGCCACAGCTTCCATCTGAACCGATCCATATTTCGATATATTTATCGTCAAACGAGTTATCGGCCAAAAGGTTGTTCCCATAAAACCATGATATTTACGGGCAATATGAGCGTCAAATGAAAGGAAAAAGCCACAGCTTCCATCTGAACCGATCCATATTTCGATATATTTATCGTCAAACGAGTTATCGGTCAAAATGCTGTTCCCATAAAACCATGAAATTTACGCGCAATATGAGCGTCAAATGAAAGGAAAAGGCCACAGCTTTCATGTCAACTGATTCATATTTCGATATATTTATCGATAAACGAGTTATCGGTCAAAATGTTGTTCCCATAATACCATGAAATTTACGCGCAATATGAGTGTTAAATGAAAGGGAAAGGCTACCGATTTCATCTGAACTTATCCATATTTCGATATATTTATCGATAAACGGGTTATCGGTCAAAATGTTGTTCCCCTAAAACCATGAAATTTACGCGCAATATGAGCGTCAAACGAAAGGAAAGGCCACAGCTTCCATCTGAACCGATCCATATTTCGATATATTTATCGTCAAACGAGTTATCGGTCAAAATGTTGTTCCCATAATACCATGAAATTTACGCGCAATATTAACGTCAAATGAAAGGAAAGGAAACAGCTTTCATCTGGACCGATCCATATTTCGATATATTTATCGATAAACGAGTTATCGGTCAAAATGTTGTTCCCATAATACCATGAAATTTACGCGCAATATGAGCGTCAAATGAAAGGAATGGCTACAGCTTCCATCTGAACCGATCCATATTTCGATATATTTATCGTCAAACGAGTTATCGGTCAAAATGCTGTTCCCATAAAACCATGAAATTTACGCGCAATATGAGCGTCAAATAAAAGGAAAATGCCACAGCTTTCATGTGAACTGATTCATATTTCGATATATTTATCGATAAACGAGTTATCGGTCAAAATGTTGTTCCCATAATACCGTGAAATTTACGGGCAATATGAGCGTCAAATGAAAGGAAAGGCCACAGCTTCCATCTGAACCGATCCATATTTCGATATATTTATCGTCAAACGAGTTCTCGGCCAAAAGGTTGTTCCCATAAAACCATGATATTTACGGGCAATATGAGCGTAAAATGAAAGGAAAAGGCCACAGCTTCCATCTGAACCGATCCATATTTCGATATATTTATCGTCAAACGAGTTCTCGGCCAAAAGGTTGTTCCCATAATACCATGATATTTACGGGCAATATGAGCGTCAAATAAAAGGAAAATGCCACAGCTTTCATGTGAACTGATTCATATTTCGATATATTTATCGATAAACGAGTTATCGGTCAAAATGCTGTTCCCATAAAACCATGAAATTTACGCGCAATATGAGCGTCAAATGAAAGGAAAGGCCACATCTTCCATCTGAACCGATCCATATTTCGATATATTTATCGTCAAACGAGTTATCGGTCAAAATGCTGTTCCCATAAAACCATGAAATTTACGCGCAATATGAGCGTCAAATAAAAGGAAAAGGCCACAGCTTTCATGTCAACTGATTCATATTTCGATATATTTATCGATAAACGAGTTATCGGTCAAAATGTTGTTCCCATAAAACTATGAAACTTACGCGCAATATGCGCGTCAAATGAAAGGGAAAGGCCACAGATTTCATCTGAACTGATCCATATTTTGATATCTCTATCTCTATGGCGCGATATACAACAGGTATATCATCATAAACCTCCTAAGAGATTTTTGCGCCAAGCTTCTCTTCCAATTTGTGGTGTGCCGATTTGAATTTTCCCTACAAATTGGTGGGACCTACAGTTTTTTGCCGACTCCGAACGGCATCTACAAAGGAGACGAATTTTTGCTGAGAAGCCTGTCATGGCAGAAATACACTCGGAGAGTTTGCCAAACCACTGCCGAGGGGCGACCCCGTTTTGAAAAACTTTTTTCAAATCACTTTTGATGTTACCTGTACCAGGGCTTGAACCATGGACCTTCGGTGTGGTAGGCCGGCAACACTACCTTCACACCACGGCGGCCGCCGTAAATGAGTTATCGGGCAAAATGTGGTTCCCATAAAACCTTGATATATGCGTTCAGTATCAAACGAAGGAAAAGGCCACAGCTTTCATTTGAACTGATCCATATTTGAATATATTTATCGACACATGAGTTATCGATCAAAAAGTGGGTTTCATCATAACTTGATGTATGCGATCACTAAGTGTGTCAAACAAAAGAGCATGGCAACAGCTTCTTTTTTTTGGACTTTTCGATATTTCGATATACTTATCGATAAATGAGTTATCGGTCAAAACGTGGTCCCCATAAAACCTTGATATATGCGTTCAGTATCAAACCATGGAATTTACGCGCAATAGGACCGTCAAATGAAAGGTAAAACCCACAGCTTTCATCTGAACTTATCCATATTTCGATATATTTATCGATAAACGAGTTATCGGTCAAAATGCTGTTCCCATGAAACCATGAAATTTAAGCGAAATATGACCGTCAAATGAAAGCGAAAGGCCACAGCTTTCATCTGAACTGATCCATATTTCGATATATGTATCGATAAATGTGTTATCGGTGAAAATTTTGTTCCCATAAAACCCAGAAATTTACACGCAATATGAGCGTCAAATGAAAGGCACAGGCTTTCAACTGAACCGATCCATATTTCGATATATTTATCGATAAATAAGTTATCGGTCAAAATGTGGTTCCCATTAAACCTTGATATATGCGTTCAGGATGTGTATAAAACAAAAGCGCAAAGACACAGCTTTCATTTAAACTGATCTATATTTCGATATATTTATCGATAAACGACTTGTCGGCCAAAAGGTTGTCCCCATAAAACCATGATATTTACGCGCAATATGAGCGTCAAATGAAAGGGAAAGGCCACAATAGCTTTCATCTGAACTGATCCATATTTCGATATATTTATCGATAATAGAGTTATCGGTCAATATGTGGTCCCCCTAAACCTTGATACATGCATTCAATATGGGTGCCAAACGAAAGGGCAAGGCCACAGCTTCCAATTGAACTTTTCGATATTTCGATATACTTATCGATAAACGAGTTATCGATCAAAATGTTGTTCCCATAAAACCATGAAATTTACGCGAAATATGAGTGTTTAATGAAAGGGTAAGGCCACAGCTTTCATCTGAACCGATCCATATTTCGATATATTTATCGATAAATAAGTTATCGGTCAAAATGTGGTTCCCATTAAACCTTGATATATGCGTTCAGGATGTGTATGAAACAAAGGCGCAAAGACACAGCTTTCATTTAAACTGATCTATATTTCGATATATTTATCGATAAACGAGTTATCGGTCAAAATGCTGTTCCCATAAAACCATGAAATTTACGCGCAATATGAGCGTCAAATGAAAGGAAAGGCCATAGCTTTCATCTGAACCGATCCATATTTCGATATATTTATCGATAAATGAGTTATCGGTCAAAATGTTGTTCCCATAAAACCATGAAATTTACGCGCAATATGAGCGTCAACTGAAAGGAAAGGCCACAGCTTTCATCTGAACTGATCCATATTTCGATATCTTTATCGATAAATAAGTTATCGGTCAAAATGCTGTTCCCATAAAATTATGAAATTTACGCGCAATATGAGCGTCAAATGAAAGGGAAAGGCCACAGCTCTCATCTAAACCGATCCATATTTCGATATATTTATCGATAAACGAGTTATCGGTCAAAACGTGGTTAACATAAAACCTTGATATATGCGTTCAGTATGGAGGTCAAACGAAAGGGCATGGCCACAGCTTTCATTTGAACTTTACTATATATTAATCGATAAACGAGTTATCGGTCAAAATGTTGTTCCCATAAAACTATGAAACTTACGCGCAATATGCACGTCAAATGAAAGGGAAAGGCCACAGCTTTCATCTGAACTGATACATATTTCGATATATTTATCGATAAATGAGTTATCGGTCAGAATGTGGTCCCCATAAAACCTTGATATATGCGTTCAGTATCAAACGAAAGAAAAAGGCCACAGCTTCCATCTGAACTGATCCATATTTTGATATATTTATCGATAAATGAGTTATCGGTAAAAACGTGGGCTAGCCACAGCTTTCATTTGAACTTTTATATATATTAATCGATAAACGAGTTATCGGTCAAAATTTTGTTCCCATAAAACCATAACATTTATGCGCAATATGAGTGTTAAATGAAAGGGAAAGGCTGCATATTTCATCGGAACTTATCCATATTTCGATATATCTATCTTTAAATAAGTTATCGGCCAAAAGGTGGTTCCCATAAAACCTTGATATATGTGTGTCAATATGGGTGTCAAATGAAAGGGCAAGGCTACAGCTTTCATCTGAACTGATCCACATTTCAATATATTTATCGATAAACGAGTTATCGGTCAAAATGTTGCTCCCATAAAACCATGAAATTTACGCGCAATATGAGCGTCAAATGAAAGGAAAGGCCGCAGCTTTCATCTGAACTGATCCATATTTTGATATATTTATCGATAAATGAGTTATCGGTCAAAATGTGGTTCCCATAAAACCTTGATATATGCGTTCAGCATCAAACGAAAGAAAAAGGCCGCAGCTTTCATCTGAACTGATCCATATTTGAATATATTTATCTTTACATAAGCTATCGATCAAAAAGTGGGTTCCATTAAACCTTGATGTGTGCGATCACTAAGTGTGTCAAACAAAAGAGGATGGCAACAGCTTTTTTTTGGACTTTTCGATATTTCGATATATTTATCGATAAATGAGTTATCGGTCAAAATGTGGTTCCCATAAAACCTTGCGTTCAATATGGGTGTCAAACGAAAGTATAAGGCCACAGCTTTCATTTCAACTTTGCCATGTTAGTAAAATTTTCAGAACTGAGTATTAAAAAACTTGATATTGTTTTTTTTTTGGTTGCTTTTTAGTTATGAAAAGACTAAGGGCCGGTTGCACCAACGCGACTAAGCCTAAAACTAACTTAATTTTGGGTTTCACCAACTGAGCGACTTAAAAAATTTTGAACACAACAACCCAATCAGCTGTTTTGTGCATAGTAGTATTTTTTCATACCAACCCTGCGCATCCCAATACCCCAGTGCGAAATGAGCATGTATGGCCATACACGAAGGAGTGTATTGATCTTACACCCATTTCTCTTTAGTTGGAAGTTACTAAATTGAGCGCTTCATTCAAAACGATAGTTTCGTAATGGTTGCATGCTAGACAACAAGCGTTCACATCCATCTACGCATACGCCGTTAAAGTCATATTTGACGAATTTTCTGGCTGGGACATTGTACAAAAAAAATTAGGAGCATTACTGACATTTAGGTTTTGAACGAAAGCAACACTGACTTAGTCGAGAAAAAGTCAGCTGGCAGGCTGACTAAGTTGTGACTTAGTTAAGTTAGATGGTGAAACTGAGAAAGTGAAAAACTTGACTTAACTAAGTTAACTTTCCCGTTTCTTTTTCTAAAAAGTCTAACCAGTTCTCGATTTTAAGTTTCTGACCTCATTAATTTGCCAAAAAATATTATGAGCAACCGACATCCCTTGGTGGAACTTTTATGAGCGAAAATTCCCTAGTAGTATTATTGGGTAACAAAATTATATTTTCAATACTTAAAACGAAAGCAATATTTAAAACATTAGTAAAATCAAATAATAAAACAAACCTTCATATATATTATTTCTGTAAGGTCTTTTTGTGTTAGTTCCTAATTTTCTGCTCTCATTTGGAACCAATATTAATAAAGAAGGTATCGTTTTAAAGGTGGGGGTTAGCTCTGCATGCAAAACCATGTTTTGTTGTTGTGTGAGAAATTGTCACTATATGCTACATGGTGTCAGTTTCGTAATTCCGATGTAAATAGATTTCGACCCATTATACCAGTAATTTATGTAAAAAATTTAAGTCAATAATTATACATTTTTAAAACATAAAAATAGTTTTTTTTTAAATCATTGGTTATAGGTATTGTGGTAAGTATAAGTCATAAATAAATGCATCCAAGTATAGATCATTTAACCAAACATCCTCCCTACAAATGTCCTAATATATGTTATATGTGTGCATGCCAAACTTCTTGCAACAATAAGCAAACAAAAATATGCTACCAACCTCACGTGCATAAATACATATGTATGTAAGTATTCTTGTCTGCCTAAAAAACTTCATCCTACTGACCTACGCCAACAAAGTACATTTGTACGCACAAAAATCTAAATCCAACAACAAAAACCATTTCTACGCACAAAAATCCAACAACAAAAACCAATTCTACGAAACAAACTACAAATGCAACAACAAAAACTTCATTGAAGCATTCATTCATAAAAATATACAAAATTATTTGTCGAGGAATGAAAATATTCAATTTTGTCGATTTTACTTCAATCCATATGAAGGGTATTCCCTCGAAAGCGTTTTTTCAGTTGTACACTTTGGCATTTTTCCGAACAAAACTTGGCATTAAAACTTTGATTTGCTTCAGGTAGTTAGGTATATTACAGAAAAAATAAAAGAAAAATATACAGCTATTGTCCAGCAACAGATCCAAACTTTTGCAAAAAAAATTATTCCGAAAAAGTTTCCCTAAGTATTTTTAATTATTTAATGAAAGTTTCCCTTATATGACCAAAAGTTGTCCTTATTCGATAAGCAGTTTGATTATTTGCGCAACTGATATTGCTTTCGTCACTTTTATTTGTTTGCGTGAGAAACCCTATGAGATTTTGTTGTTGTTACTGAAATTCGGTCGCAAATTTGGTCAGCCATGTTTTTTTGGCTTAAGTGTGGCCGTTCTGGCACAGAAGTATCCTTTGAATACACTACTAGTATGTAGTAAAAGTTTAGCTTTTTTCACTCCTTATCTACATTATGTGCGACTTTAGATAATTTTCTTATGCAAACCCTAATATAATAATCTGGAACAAATATCCGAAGTAATTTTAGATAGTAACATGCCATTATAGAAGAAAAAAACAGAAGTTAATAATACTTAAGTAGTGAAGAACTACTAAATTTTTTGGTAGTGGCTGAAAGATAGGAACAAACTGTGTGCGGCAACACTTTTGATCACCGACGACTTCACTCAAAGCTCGTGTCAAAGACGAAATCAACGACATTCCTGTATATGTATTTATATTTTCATACATTCAATGCCAGTCCAGCTGCAAGCATTCATGTATGAGTACATTTATACGCATATATTTAAGGGTGGGTTTTCGTTTGCTACGATCAGGTGCTTTTGCATGTGATTTGTGTAATCAAAAATTAAACCTAAAATAAATTTGCCTAGTACATTATGCATATGCCACCCATACCCATTTCACCCATAAACAAAATAACCCAATAAATAGAATTTATAGCTTTTAATAAGAAATTTTATTTTTATTGAATTTGTAGTTGCCGTCGGCAAACCCGTATTTTCATTTTGTTACCTCCCTCTCTATGGCGCGATATACAACAGGTATATCATCATAAACCTCCCAAGAGATTTTTGCGCCAAGCTTCTCTTCCAATTTGTGGTATGCCGATTTGAATTTTCCCTACAAATTGGTGGGACCTACAGTTTTTTGCCGACTCCGAACGGCATCTACAAAGGAGACGAATTTTTGCTGAGAAGCCTGTCATGGCAGAAATACACTCGGAGAGTTTGCCAAACCACTGCCGAGGGGCGACCCCGTTTTGAAAAACTTTTTTCAAATCACTTTTGATGTTACCTGTACCAGGGCTCGAACCATGGACCTTCGGTGTGGTAGGCCGGCAACACTACCTTCACACCACGGCGGCCGCCATTTGTTACCATAATAGGATTATTTTGAATTTATAATATTGAATACTGAAATAAACAACAGTAGGTACATATTTCAATAGAATTTTTTCCAAATTTGTACAATATTTCAACTAAATAATGATAGCAACATTTTTGTGGTATTCACCGGCGGCAAAGTTATTACTTGCATATATGTATTTTTCCATACATTTTTTGAAATTGGTAAATGTTTATAGTACTTCATATTTTTCACTTCATATAAGTCATATAAGTAAATTTTTGTGAAAATTAGGAATATTTGCACAATATAAGCAAATTTCACCAACTTCTTATAAACTCACAAGTAGCAAACCGCTCGAAATAAATATATATACGTAAATACTCCAAATACAAATGTTACTCATTCCCCACAAATGTCAATTCCGTGAGTGAAAACAAAAATTGAGTAGTTGTCAAACTCACGAAAATGCGCAAAAGAAATGACCGAAACCCTGAGACAAAACGGGCACCAATTTTTTAGCAGCTTTCAGCGAGCAACTCGTTCATATTGGCGAACTGACGTCTCTTACATATCTATCCTCTTTGATAAAAGTGGAAACTCTCCAATTGCTTAGTACTCGATGGCTGCGTATGTACATATGTATGTATGCATGAATATGTAAGCTGAAAAGAAAATGCCTTTCGTTGTATCGCCGAAGTGGTCAAAGTTTTAATTGTTGATTGTTTTTCACATTGTACGGTGCTTGTTTGTACGGCGCGCTTAAATTATTGACTACAACAATAACCATTTACATAAATTGACTACAATTGTGATTTATTATATTGATGCACCTATCATAGTGCATTGTATTAATACGCTATTAATAAAATTGAAAGAAAAGAACTCGATTTTTTTGCGATTCGCTATTTTATTTCAAAGTAAAAACCCTTCAATTACATACTTATATTTTTTATTTGAGATTTTGAATTAAATTCGTTTGTAGCCTCAAAATGTTTGGGATATGCAGAAAATAGGTTATTATAGACTAGGTTATATTAGAAAAAGACTACGATTTAAACTATGCTGAACATTGTGGTAATTGATAGGCGAGTTATCATTTAATTGTTTAAAAATCATTGTTGCCTAAATTGTAGTTTAAGAAAAAAATTTGTGAGATTTTATTAGCATTTAATCTCTCTCGGTTTTCGCTAACAATTAGTCCCGCATGTGAAAATATGCGCTTACAAGGTACAGAATTGGCTGAGATACCCAACCTTTTTTTAACAATATTATACAGTCTGGAATAAATGTGTTTCCTTTGAGTCCACCATACCAGTGGATCATTAATTTTGCAGCAAGAATCTTTTCCATATGGAAATCTTTCCGTATTGAATCAAATCGATCGGCATGAGCACTGTTTACAATCAAACTACTTCGATTATGGGTTTAATCTCTGGCAAGGTTTTGAAAATTCCTAACATCCGTGTGGGTTACTGCTAAGTATAGCAGGCTATATAACATTTCAATTCGTCATAACTCTGAACTTATTCGGTCTAAACCAATGATATTTGAATACATGTGTACTTCAGTCAAGATTTACATAATTTTGGAAAAGTGGGCGGTACCACGCCCACATATTTTGGGTTTTGTTTGTTCTTCAATAATGTCCAAAATTTATAGTCGATCTGTATGAAATTTTTACGATAGGTTCAGAAGTTCCCTGGGTACGTTATATAGTTTTGCCCCCAGGCTATATAAAATTTCAATTCGTCATAACTATGACCGTATTTGGTCTACATTATTGATAGGGTATTTTCGGCATAGCTAGGAATTTATTTGGTTCAAGCTAATGATATTTTATATATACATCAAGAAAACCCTGGCAACAGAAAGCGGTACCAGGAGCATATAAAAGTTAATTCGATAAATCTTCAAAGGTATGGACATATCAGTACCCGCAGAGGAAAGATAAATAAAGAAGAGTAACGGTATATGAGGTTGGGGGAAAAACAAAAGCAGAAAGAAAAAGGAAGATACACGAATAAATGTGGAATAACAAGTGGGGAGGGCAAAGGGTACAATTTACTGAATGTAGGCAAGTCAAATTTTACCGATGCAATTTCCTTTAAACCAGATTGAGCAACAACATTTAAGGAATATGCAAAGCAGCACCAGTGACGCCAGCCTGTCCCACGTACCGCTGCCTTCATATTCGTAGCATTGTCTGTTACAACAACAGTAATATTGTTTGATATTACGCACTCATTACAAATTTCTATATTTTTTTTTTTTTAATAAGAAGCACAGGCTAATAAGTCGGACGCAAGAAAAGTACTACTTTCTTCTTCCACAATATAATGAGCGGTAATGCTAAAAAAAAACTATCTTGAGCGCGAGAAATCCATCCGTCCATAGTCAAGCATATGGCTTTGGGTCTATTTAAACGCTTTCAACAACTTCTACAATTTCATTCTATGTGGCAAGAATTAACGAGTACGAAATGGTTGTTCTAGTTGGGATTTAGAATATGCACTAGCTTTTTAAATTCGACCTCTTCTACTACACTGAATGGATGGTACTCTTGCACAATCATTTTTATTACCTGTTGATCGCTTTCTCGCTGCTTATTTACATATAGAAGTCGGTTTATAAAATTCGCTACTAATGACTGGAATGCGCTCAACGTCCGGGGCCGGATCTGCGCGGAGAACTACGGTGGGTTTAACCTACAGGTGGTAGATGTTTCACGGGCGTTGTTGTCACTATTAATATTAAGCTCTAATTAGGGCGGTTCTTGTCAGGCTCTGAAATGGGTGCCGTCTAGTTAAATCTCGAATGAGACCACAAGTTGATTTATTTGATACAGAGAATTGCTGACCACATTAGTTCCATTTCACCTTCTTGTCTTTTTCTTCCGAGAAGTGCAGTCCACGTCACTTTTCCTTCTTCCTAATATTTTCTATTTTTGGTCGAGAGAATTTTATAAAAATATTTGTTGGCTAGCCCGGCTTAAATGTGAAATCGTTACCAACCACATTTATATGAAAAAATGTATACCACATGAACGATAGGTAAAATAGTTAAAAGAAAAGGTGGTAACTGTTTCCTTTAGGAGACAATTGCTAAAACACGTCAAAAAATGTCGGGACAGGTGCGCAGAACACACTTCTGCACTTTTTCGAACACCCTATATCTGTGTCTTCAACAGCCATATGAAAATGACAGAAAACTTTAAACTTTAATTGCAAATGTCTCTTCACATAAACATAAAATCTAAAACCGGATCATTGATACTAAGGTCAAAACACGTCTTTTGACACCTCTTCCGATATTTTTGGACGTGTTTTAGTAGTGGCCTCCTAAAGGAAACATATACTGAGACGCCACCGAGTGCTAAAACGCGTCTAAAAATATCGGGAGATGTGCGCAGAGCACATTCTGCACTTTTCAGCAGAGCCTGTATCTGTGTCTACAACAACCACATGGAAATTATAGAAAATTTTTTGTTTTGCTTGCAAATATCTTGCAAACTACTAAAAATAATTCTTCTCCGGACCCGGATTATAATTTCTGGGACCGATAAGCGTCTCCTAATACCTCTGCCGCCATGTTTGGATGCGCTTTTGCACGCGGTGGCGGTCGTAAACAGTTACCAAAGAAAATAATCTTCTTATCTTATTTTTATAGACGTACGTGGAAGCGCCACATGGTCAGCGAAATAAGTTACGTCCGGTCATGATTCTTCTGTTAGTATGCCAATTACACGGAAGATTTTCATAACTTGATCTAAAACATTTAAGCCGAAGAGGAGCGGACGCCTAGCATCGGCAAGCTCAGCGTTTATGCAACCAGTCTGTATACCGTATCAATACCGGCTGTATATAAGTAGTTTTGCACCGAAAATACAATTTGGAAGTCTATACCACAATGTGACCACTTCGGTAACACTTTGTTGTAATGCCAAAAAGCACCTGCAAGGTCTTTAAAATAAATTGAAAATATACCAATTTAGCGCAGCAAAACATACCCAGTATCTTAATTTTTATATTTTAATGTATAATAAGTTGATTCTGTTAAATAGTTTGATTCTAAAAATTTATTTTAATTTTTATTATAAGGCTGTGAAAAGTCGTGATGATACCGATGTTGGCGCTAAAACTTGTATTTGTGATACTGTAAAGCGATGGCGTAAGATACAATAGACTTACAAAATAGCAATTGGCAACACTTTAGCTTAATGGCGCCAGCAGCGCCACTCCAGTACAGCGGTGTTTTGTAGTAGTTTAGTGTTTCTGGTAAAGGTATCAGCGCCAGTGACGCCAACACCGGTATCAGCGCAATTCCGTTAAGCCGCGCAGCGTTACACACCCTTAACATGGGGCTGGCAAATAGTGAGCAACTGGGACGAATGATATTTGAATCAATTTATACCTTTATCCTATCCTTGCCAACAGCTTTTTGTAAGGCCCCCTTTGCACAGTTCTGTTTGGATCAATCAACCGTGTTTCTAACTATTCTTTGTTGGCAAAGGATATCACGTCCGATCATTACATCATATTTTAAACAGGTATCTATAACTACATGAAATTAAACTTCTAATGAATGTTCACTTTTTGTAATGTAGAACATCTAGATGAACCACCTATGTCTTTTAAAACTAGGATATTTTTACTCTTTTTCCATTCAATTTAGCTGCTACCCCTTCCTTCCCAAGGGAACATGCGGAGCTCGAGTCAAAACAAAATGGAATAAACTCACTAAAATGACAGAGCTCTCCCCTCGGCTCAGCTACTGTGCAAATGTCCACTAGATTTTCATTCGTATTTTTCTTGAAGTTGCTTGATGACAAACTTTTGCTTGTTGATTGATATTAAAGAAAAATTACAACGATATGCACAGCGATGGTATAGGATGACATGTTTCGAAGTGTCCAAGGTCTCATCAGACCCCTTCTCGGACACTGGGATACGAATCCAAGTGTCTGCACCAAAGCCGCTGTTAGAGTACTCTAACAACTACGCTATGATGCTCTGTAGTGTCACGATGCATTTTTCCTCTAATGTGCCATTTGCTTTATTCCTTTTATACATTCTTTGGTACATATATTTTATATGTCAACTCAAGGAAAGTGAAATATTGTTAGACGTGTTCATAGAACAGTTTAGATACAGAAGGGCCTTTTAGCTTTTTGAGCATACTGACGAAATATGGCGATGAACGATCCTTCGTAGTTGCTGTGGCTGTCCGGTTCGGTGGAAGCTTAGCTCTATCTTTCTTCAAGCGGCAATGTATCATCTTGTGCCCATGTTTTCCACAAAAATTACACTTTAAAACTGGCTGCAACTTTATTCTTTTACTGTCTGACCAGGAAGAATTTTCTTGGGGTACGTATTCTCTTTTCTTGACAAACACAAATGCTTTAAACTCCTGCTGAAGTTCATGTCTGGTCTTTATATTCGTTGTAAATATTAAACGCTGCAATCTGCTGTCAAATTGGGCTGCATGTGTAAAAACCACCGATACTTCAATTTCCTCCATGTTCATCAACTTCCATCTTCACATTAACGACGTGACCAAACGACTTCCATAAACTAATAGACATTCTCCATCCTTCGGAAGACAATTAAACATATTAAGAAGAGTTGCCGCCGATATCTCTGTACCCTCAAATCGTTGCACAAATAACTCTTTAAACTGCAACCATGTAATGAAAGCATAACCAATCTGTGATAGCCAATACCAGGCACCACCTTCCAACTATTTGCTGAGGGCTATAATGAGTGCACTGCCCTCTAAGGGATTTTCAGCTAAAATCACGTCAACAGTAGCATACCAGGAAGCAGCAACCGCAAGCCCCTACTTGCAGGTGACGTATCAGTATGTCAATGGAATTAATGTTTCAAATTATTTTGAGAATTAACGTCTGTCTAAGCTTTATGGAGGGCGAGTAGTTTTTTTGAGTTATTTTTTATTTTATTTTATTATTTATATTATATTATTAGTTTAGAGAGGAAAAGGGGGTGTGCGGAGCACATGTTTAGTATAGGGAGCCCTTTTCTATGTTTATTTATTGTTATTTTATTTTATTTGAGTTATTTGTTCTATATAGAACGGGGTGCGGCGCACCTGTTACACCTTGTATGTATTAATTGGGGGCGAGCACTGTTGGCTCTGAGGCATTGCACGGGATTGGCTTCCTCACTCCCGCTCTGAAAAACCCCCGCTTTGGGATTATAAAACATAAACTATATCTTTGGGATATTTCATAAGCTGCTTGCGAATTACAAGAGAGTGCAGCGCAAATGAAATAGACGAAATAAATCGTTATAGCTTATGTCGCTTAAACATTCTCGCCCCCCTAGACGGCTTAGTCGTCTAGTGATATTCATAAGTCGCCGGATCGAATCCGGCTCGAAGGACCACGTCTAAGCTTTATGGAGGGCGAGTAGTTTTTTTGAGTTATTTTTTATTTTATTTTATTATTTATATTATATTATTAGTTTAGAGAGGAAAAGGGGGTGTGCGGAGCACATGTTTAGTATAGGGAGCCCTTTTCTATGTTTATTTATTATTATTTTATTTTATTTGAGTTATTTGTTCTATATAGAACGGGGTGCGGCGCACCTGTTACACCTTGTATGTATTAATTGGGGGCGAGCACTGTTGGCTCTGAGGCATTGCACGGGATTGGCTTCCTCATTCTCGCTCTGAAAACCCCCCGCTTTGGGATTATAAAACATAAACTATATCTTTGGGATATTTCATAAGCTGCTTGCGAATTACAAGAGAGTGCAGCGCAAATGAAATAGACGAAATAAATCGTTATAGCTTATGTCGCTTAAACATTCTCGCCCCCCTAGACGGCTTAGTCGTCTAGTGATGTTCATAAGTCGCCGGATCGAATCCGGCTCGAAGGACCACGTCTAAGCTTTATGGAGGGCGAGTAGTTTTTTTGAGTTATTTTTTATTTTATTTTATTATTTATATTATATTATTAGTTTAGAGAGGAAAAGGGGGTGTGCGGAGCACATGTTTAGTATAGGGAGCCCTTTTCTATGTTTATTTATTATTATTTTATTTTATTTGAGTTATTTGTTTTATATAGAACGGGGTGCGGCGCACCTGTTACACCTTGTATGTATTAATTGGGGGCGAGCACTGTTGGCTCTGAGGCATTGCACGGGATTGGCTTCCTCATTCTCGCTCTGAAAAACCCCCGCTTTGGGATTATAAAACATAAACTATATCTTTGGGATATTTCATAAGCTGCTTGCGAATTACAAGAGAGTGCAGCGCAAATGAAATAGACGAAATAAATCGTTATAGCTTATGTCGCTTAAACATTCTCGCCCCCCTAGACGGCTTAGTCGTCTAGTGATATTCATAAGTCGCCGGATCGAATCCGGCTCGAAGGACCGCGTCTAAGCTTTATGGAGGGCGAGTAGTTTTTTTGAGTTATTTTGTATTTTATTTTATTATTTATATTATATTATTAGTTTAGAGAGGAAAAGGGGGTGTGCGGAGCACATGTTTAGTATAGGGAGCCCTTTTCTATGTTTATTTATTATTATTTTATTTTATTTGAGTTATTTGTTCTATATAGAACGGGGTGCGGCGCACCTGTTACACCTTGTATGTATTAATTGGGGGCGAGCACTGTTGGCTCTGAGGCATTGCACGGGATTGGCTTCCTCATTCTCGCTCTGAAAAACCCCCGCTTTGGGATTACAAAACATAAACTATATCTTTGGGATATTTCATAAGCTGCTTGCGAATTACAAGAGAGTGCAGCGCAAATGAAATAGACGAAATAAATCGTTATAGCTTATGTCGCTTAAACAACGTCATTGACATTAATTCTCTTTGTAAATGTGAGACCAGTACCTTCTGTTGGCCAACGGAGGCGATAATAACCTGTACCAGGAGATATACAGAAGCCACCGAAGTTCGACGGAGAGAAGTCGGATTTGTCACTATATGCGTTTCTGGAGAGGGTGGATGACCTAAGTGAGGCACGCGGTGTTGTCAAGGCCCAACTAATTCGTGGTGCGGTCGATTTGTTTTCGTGGAAGGCACTTCTGTGGTTCCGCTTGGTCAGGCGCTTGGTATTGACTTGGGAAGAGTTAGTCTGTGAGCTAAAATTATAATTCCTACCCCCCAATTATGATGACTTGCTAATGCGGAGACTCGAAGGAGAACTCAAGGGGCCAATGAGTCCATAGGGGTCTACGGAGCGGAAATAAGGATTATGTTAGGAAGATTGCAAATACCAGAGAGTAGGATGCTAGTGATTATTAGGGCGAATCTCTTACCCCTCTACCAGTTCCGATTTGGACTAGTTTTTGGTAGGAAATTGGAGGCAGTTAGGTCATCGGTTGACGCTATTCTTCCCCTCAAAATCCCACCGAAAAGGGGTTTCTGTGTGTGAAGTCTCTGCGGTGCACCAGGCGGCGACTAGCCCGAGGAATAAGGTGAGTCTCAACACCCGTTTTTTATTGTAAGCGGTTTAGCCACGTTTCTGCTGACTGTAGAAAGACTCTGAAGTGTTTCTGTTGTGGTAGGCCTGGAGCTATGAAGCGGAACTTCCCGGTAGTAAGTAGGCAGTAAAATTCTCGAAGAGCGGTGATAGAGGGAAGGCGATCCCTAAACCCATTTAGGGCTAATTATGATTCCAATCCCGATGTCGAATGGTGCTCCCACCCATGTGGAAAACGGGACTAGACTCCTGGGACAACAGGTCAGATAGTCTAATAGGGCGAGTTAGTAATCCTGAAAATTCCCAGCTGGCTATTATAGGTGATCGTCGGGTTATTACTTATATTTATATAGGTTATTCACTAGTGGCAACGATCAACGGCCTCACCTGAATATTTCGGTATTTGGTTTTTCCTTTAGGGCACTTTTGGATTCTGAAGCCTAGCGTACAGTTGTTGGTCGGCTCAGTTGGAGCATGATACAGGCATATGGGGTAAAAGTCTCATCTCAGAATAATCCTTTACAAATCACCTTGGCGGATAGTGCGCAAGTATCTACGTTAGAGTCTGTCTCATTAAATGTCTGGTTTTCCTGGTGTATCCCATGCTCTTATTCTTGCTATTGATCTTTGGACCAAGGCGGGTACTATCACGGACCTGAGGAGGGGTCGTTTTCTCGACCGGAACAGGAGCCCTCGGTAGCACTTATGGACCACAGTGAGTTAGATGCTAAGCACTCTGAGGCTTTAGGTAGATTAGTTGGGAATGCCTTCGAGGCTATGCCAGACGGGTTAAGTCGAGTCCACCTTGTTCAACATAGGATAAGAGAAAAGACAGAAGTTGAACCTGCAACACAGCGGTAATATCCGGTATCGCCTACCATACAGTCGCGTATGGCCGAGGAATTGAAAGATATGCTCAATAAGGGTGTCATTGAGACATCTCATATCTTATGGGCCTCCCCTGTGGTCATGATAAGGAAGAAAGGTGGTACCTATAGGTTTTGTGTAGATTACCTGGTATTGAATAAGTGTACCGAAAAGCATAGTTATTCCCTCCCTTATGTTTCGGCGACATTGGATAAATTGAGGGGCGCCGAGTTTTTACCAAGGTCGGATGTAAAGTCCGCGTATTGGCAGATACCCGTTGAAGAAAAGTCTAGGCACTCACGGTGCTAGGCAGGGGTTTCAGTTCAAAAGAATGCCGTAGTCATAGTCACAAATAATTTTCAGAAACATTTAGAGATTTTGATAGCCAAAGCAGGTCTTAGACTCAATCGATACAAATGCATTTTCTGTAGACCAGAGTTGAAGTATTACGGTTATGTCGTAGATAAGGATGGTCTACACGCATGTGCATTCTGAGAAGGTAGAAGCAATGGTTAGGATAGAAGGCCGAAAAATGTTACACAAGTGAGCTCGTTTACAGTGTACTGGTACCGTAGATTCATTCAAGATTTTCCAGAGTTAGACATCTCACCGAATTAACGAATAAAAATAAAAAATTTGTTTTTTGAGAAGCTAAGCAGCGCTTAGTTACTGCACCGGTTTTAAGTTGTCCCAATTTTGATAGGACCTTTATCAGTTAGACGGATGCATCGGATTTTGTGATAAATAGAAGCAGTACTTACACGGTGTCCAAAAAGATTTGCGCAAGCTAATAATTTACGTGGACGATATTTTGATTGCCTCCTCGACGATGGAAACACATAAATGTTTATTAAAACACGTATTAGGGAGGCTCTCTAGCCAAAATTGCAATTAAACATTTCCAAATGTAAATTTAGCTACGCCGAGGTTCAGTATTTGGGTTACCTAGTTACATCCGCTGGAATATCCCTCAGTGAAATTCACATTACTAGCATCAAAAATTTCCCAGTGCCTCAAAACTCTAAAGAACTACATTCATGAATCGGATTATGTCCTTATTCTAGGCGATTTGTTCCATCCTTCTTTCAATTGCCAAACCACTTCAAGATCTGCTGAAGAAAGATGCTAATAATGAAGTCTGGACTTACGAGTAGGCCTGTTTAGTTATATATAATCCAAATAGAGAAACTGAACTTCATTGTGATGCTAGGTCACACAGTTTTTGAGCTGTTTTGCTTCAACGTCAGGAAGATGGAAAGCTTCATCCTGTATCCTATTTTTCAAAAAAGGTTTCTGCCGCAGAAATCCGATACCATAGTTTTGAAGTTGAAACTTTGGCTATAATTTACGCACTCCGGCGATGTCGGATTTATTTGGAGGGAATCCCTTTTGAAACCATTACAGATTGTAACTCACTAATGATGACCTTGGAGCGTAAGCAAATAAATGCCAGAATTGCTCGTTGGATGTTGGAACTCGAAAATTATAACTATATCATACAGCATCGCAAGGGGTCCTCGATGGGTCACGTGGATGCCCTTAGCTGGTGCCATCTTGCCGCAATTGATGTTGATGGAGTGGAATTTATGACTCAAATTGCATAAGAGCTAGATAGTACAAAATCCATACTATCTCGCATTGAAGTAGCTGAAGTCGAGAGTTTTAATTTGATTGACGGTCTGGTGTGAGAGGATTCCAAAAGCTGTTATATGTCCCAAGTGAAAGAGAAGATAACGTTATTAGACTGATGTACGAAAAACCGGGTCATCAGGCTTTAGACAAAATTTATCAAAAAATCTTAACGTATTATTGGTTTTCTAATCTGAAGCAGAAACTGGAAAAATTTATTCGAAATTGTTTTATATATATAAAGTATGCGAGGGAGGTACGCGCAAAGGAAAGAAAGTTATACAGTGTTCAAAAGAATCCCGTACCATTTCAAATCATCCATATTGACCACTTCCGCACTTTACCTTCACTTAAGTCTAAGAGAAAGCATATTTTAGATATCGTTGACAGCTTTACGTAGTTCGTAAAACTGTATTATACAAATTCTACTGAGAAGTATTTATCCAGACTATCTCGAAAACCGCTCAACCGATTTAGATTAAATTTGGTATGTACATAGTGTACTACATTCTAGGAAATTTCACTTAGGTGTTGCCACATAGGATGTGTTTACAGGGTTGCCACCTATCTGATTTTTTTAAATGAAATGAAATATGCTAATATGTGTATCAAACGAAAGGTATTTTCCTTAGTATTAAAAAGAAAACATTTCTAAGTAGGGTTCCCACTTATAGTTGCCATCAGAGACGTACTCGGAAAATGGTATGGAAGCAAGTGTTGGCTTAGATTTCATATGTATTAAACATAAAAAACTATGGATAATTCTATTTTGAAAAATAAAGAAGAAATCAAAGAATGTTGTCCAATATATACAGCACTAACCGACAAATATACCCACGTGACCCTATTCTTTCTACAATTCAGCGAGAAATCTTGTAAAGACTTGTCAAAAATATGGGGAAAACTTTTTTGAGCAGGCACCAAGGAGTAGTTATGTGTATTCAAACTTTGCTACCAATAAAAAAAAAATATTGAACATCTTTTTATTATCAAGATATGTTTTTAATATCTCTTTTTGAAAAGCTTCACTGCTGACAAGTAAAACTATTCATACAAACAACCAGAATATCTTTCTGATGAGTATTTGAAGCAAACTAAATTGTATGGCAACCTATGAAAATGCCGAGAAAAGCTCGATCGCACAGGTACTTATTAGTGATCGGGGTACATGTTTCAGTTTCATGGATTTTCAAAACTGTTCGCTCAAGAAAACCCTTAGTCATGTGAAAGTGGCAACGGCTTCCCCGAAGCAAATGGACAGGTGGAGCGCGCAAATCGGACTCTGAAAGCAATTCTAGGGAAGCTCACAACCCCTGTAGATCATTCCGATTGGTATAGTAGATTAACGGAAGTGGAGTACGCTATTAATAACTCCGTGCATGGGACGACCGGTAAAACACCAAGTCAGCTTCTTTTTGAACAAAATGGTACCATAATTGACGAATTCACTGAATATTTTGCCAAAGATGAAAACGAAGTAACATAAAAATCTGAGAGACGAAGCGGCAAAAGACATAGTGAAAAGACAGGCTTATGACTTGACGTATTTTCTGAAAAATATCACTGACGCGAAGAAATATGAAATAGGATATTTTGTTGTAATAAGAAATGTGGACACGACCGTTGGGACGAATAACAAATTTGTACCACACTATAAAGATCCCTATGTCGGGCATAAGGTCTTAGCGCATGGCAGATATGTAATCCGAGATATAGAAAATTGTGAAATTACGCAAATGACTTATGATGGTGTAATAGAGCCAACAGGATGATAAAGTGGCTAAGTAAACCAGTAACGAAATAGGAGTAGAGTATTCATAAGATGCACTTGTAAATATGGTTAACGCTAAGTTAAGTAATAATCGAGGTTGATTAAATACCAGGTCGGCCGAGCTGTGAACTCCATTCGATGTAGCCTATGCCTAAGTGTAAATAACCTTAATTTATTCATCAATTGTTATTTTGCTATCGATATACAGGGTGTTTTTTTTACAGGTTTGTTTTTCGAATAGAGATAAAACTGGCATTTTGTGGTCAAATCTGGCAACTCTAATGTCATTTATGTTCAGTTTGGTTTGCCATTTCATCATGAACAGGTTGACAAAAGAACAACGCTTGCAAATCGTGCAAATTTATTTCGAAAATAATGGTTCAGTGCGCGAAGTTTACCGTGAGCTCCGTCCATTTTATGGTCGACATAATCGTCCATCAGAGCAATTAATTCGGTTAACCATGGATCGTTTTCGCACTACGTTTACTCTATGTGATAATACGCATCCGCAGAGACGTCGAACATTGCGCACCGAAGAAACAATTGCTGCTGTAGAGCAAAGTGTTGAAGAGGACCCGAATGAATCGATTCGCCACCGTGCACAGCAATTGGAGCTTTGTCCATCAACTTTATGGAAGATTTTGCGCAAAGATCTTGGCTTGCGACCTTACAAGATCCAGCTTGTGCAAGAATTAAAGCCGCGAGACCATGCAATGCGTCGTGATTTTGGTGTATGGGCCGAAAATGAGATTGATTTCGATGCTGATTTTCATCGCAAAATTTTGTTCAGTGATGAGGCTCATTTTTGGTTGAATGGCTACGTCACCAAGCAAAATTGCCGCATTTGGAGTGAAGAGAATCCACATGAGACCCTTGAAACGCCATTACATCCACAAAAACTGACTGTTTGGTGTGCTCTATGGGCTGGTGGAGTCATTGGGCCATACTTCTTCCGCAATAATGCTGGAGAGGCAGCTACCGTTAATGGAGACCGGTATAGAGCCATGATAACCGACTATATTGTTCCCGAATTGGATGGCATGAATGTGGATGAGTTGTGGTTCCAACAAGACGGCGCTACATGCCACACAGCGCACGTCACAATCGATTTATTGAAGGAAACATTCGATGAGCGCATAATTTCGCGGAATGGACCTGTCAATTGGCCACCAAGGTCGTGTGATTTGACACCATTGGATTATTTTCTTTGGGGATATGTGAAGTCGGTCGTATACAACAACAAACCAGAAATGTTAGGGGAATTGGAAGCCAACATTCGTGGCGTTATTGCCGACATACGGCCCCATATGCTCGAAAAAGTGGTTGAAAATTGGACCTGTAGAATTGGCTTTATTCGAGCCAGCCGCGGCGGCCACATGCCCGAAATCATATTTAAACATTAATGGCATAAAATTATCCTTCCAATAAAGCCAAATTGATGGACCTTAAAACGATTTTCTTGTGTTTTATTTCAATTCGAAGTTCTATACCCCTAAAAAAACACCCTATACATAGCAGTTAAGCCTGTAACAGCATCTCGTTATAATAAAATAAATTGACACATGTGCCACAAGTTTATCACTTCAGCATTTTAATAATCAAAAAGGTAAAACATCCGAGATTATTATTACGAGTATATTATTTAAGTAGGTAGGTATGAAGTTTTCAGCTTTCACAAATAAAAGGTGTGAATAGTAGACATTTTTAGTTTTAATAAATTTCATTAGGTATAACTTAAGTTTTTTTTATAATAATTCGAATATCTGCTGATTTGTTGAAAATTTTTTCTTAAGACTAATTTTGCTTTGAATTTCTAATATTCATTTCATCCCTTAAAAAAATGATTTAATGATTTTTAATAAACATAAAACGTAATCAATACCATTTCTTCTTATAAAATGTTCTATCTACCAAGAAATAGTAAAAACCGTTGTGTTCAAGCATTCATAAATTTGTATTATTAAAAGTACGAAATAAACCGAGAGCACGCGGTAAGGCAATTTTGCTGATGATGATAAAACAGATCTGTCAAAAAATCTATCATGATGATCAGATGGCGGGGTTGTTCATGTATATGGTAAAGAAGAATACAATTAGGAGTTTAGATGACATCAAAAGCAGCGTATTGTTAACAATGCGTGCCAAAATTTCTCTGATGAAGAAGCCTAGCAGCTTCCGAAATGGATGTATAAGAAAAGTTATGGCGGTTGTCTCTAAATGTTTTTCCAATTCTATTAAATAAAAAAAAAAAATTTTTTTTAAATAAATTTATACCGGAGCACGCGGTTATGTATAATAATTTCTTTCTTCTTTAAATGGTCATCTAACCGCCCGGGCGATTTTAACCGTCCAACATAGCTCGCCAGTCGTTTCTTCGTTGCGCCAATTGGAAACACCGCGGGATCTCAAATCGGTCTCTACTTGGTCCTTCCATCGGAGTGGTGGTCTCCCTCTTCCTCTGCTTCCACCGGCGGGTACCGATAAAAATACCGTCTGGGCTAGAGCATCTTCGCTCATGCGCACTACGTGGCCTAGTCAGCGAAGCCGCTGTGTTTTAATTCGCTGAACTATGTCGGCGTCTGCGTAAAGTTTATACAGCTCATCATTAAATCTTCTTCGGTACTCGTCGTCGCCAACGCGTAGAGGTCCACAAATCTTTCGAAGAACCTTTCTCTCGAATACTCCCAGAGCCGCCTCATCAGATGTTGTTAGTGTCCACGCTTCTGCACCATATAGCAGGACGGGTGCGATGAGTCACTTGTAGAGTATTATTTTCGTTCGTCGAGAGAGGACTTTACTTTTCAATTGCCTACTCAGTCCGAAGTAGCATTTGCTTGCAAGAGTAATTCTTCGTCGAATTTCTAGGCTAACATTATTGTTGGTGTTAATGCTGGTTCCCAGGTAAACGCAGTCCTTTACTATTTCGAAATTATTGCTGCCAACAGTGGCTCGGTTGCCAAGGCGCGAATGCGCTGACTCTTTGCATGACGACAGAAGGTACTTTGTTTTGCCCTCGTTCACCACCATTCCCATTTTCTCCGGTTCTTTTCCTAATTTGGAGTGAGCAGAAGTTACGGCGCGGTTGTTAAGGCCAATGATATCAATATGTATAATAACTATCTTCTAAAAATAGAAAGAAGAATGTACAAAAACAAAGTCCAGCATACATGATTTACATATAGACATAATGTCTAAAATATTGTGTATACCGTTGGCAAGATAACAAACAACAATTAGAGGAAAACTTGCATTAAGCCGCTTGCAAAACTACACGCAGCATAGCCTATGGGTTAGGCAGTTGCGCTTGCAGTCAGAGAGAGTGGGTTCGATTATCCACAAGATCCGCTGAAATACCAAAACTATACGAATTAGTCTGACGAGAAATCGTGGCTGTTTTCGAAATAGTACTATAACTATAGCCTATATACGAGTATGTTTGTTGCTTTAAATTTTTCCTCAAATCAAAAATAATAATAATTTTGTAATATTTTCGGCCTTTATTAATAAATAATATTGAATTTTCGAGCTCTAGGCCACTAATGTGTCTTTACACAATTAATAAAACCAATTGCAAATAGCTTTATATATGTATATATATTTCGTCGATATTTCGAATTTATTCTAAATTCATCTTCAGGACTGAAACAAAACCAAGTATGTCAAACCAAAACATAACAATCATAACCACCTTCTTCTTGTCTTCCGCTCACAAATCAAACATAAAAAATAGGGAGCACTCTAATGATACTAAAACAGCACTAACTCAACACTGCAGAGAGTCCGGACACTGTCCTGATCTAGAAAACGTCGCTATAATACAACACGAGAAACACTACAACAAAAGATATACACTAGAGATGTTACACATAATCAACACACCAAGAGACCAACGGATGAATCTTAAAGCAGATGTAGAGAGATGTGCCTCTGCTTATAGGAAATTGATCAACAACAAACACACGGGCTCATGATATGCTGGCCCACTTCACTTGCTGTTCATTATTTAGATATATTATTGTTGTGAAAATTGTTTACAATTACGGTTTTTTATTGTTTATTTTGTATTGTTTATTATTTTTGCTTCTCGTCTAATGTTAATTTTGATAAATCAGTCGACCAGGTGCACTCAAGAGTGTAAGTAGGTGGTTATGATTGTTATGTTTTGGTTTGACATACTTTGTTTTGTTTCAGTCCTGAAGATGAATTTAGAATAAATTCGAAATATCGACGAATTATATATACATTGTAACGAAGCTTTCTTGTTGCCCCGTTGCTTCTTTGGTAATTGCTGGGGTATACTCGCCTTGTCCAGGGTTCGCTTACAATAAATTTGTAAATTCGGGACACTGCGCAAATCGTTTCGCTGTATTAAACTTTACTTTATTCTTACTTAATGCTAGAATATTAATTCATTCGTATTTTATTCTAAAATTCAACTCCCTCTGACTTCATTCGTCGCCACTCGGCTGTGGTGGCGTGGCTTAACGGTCCAGCCGCGTTCCGTTAGACGGATTCCGTTAGGGTCTGGTGCGTTGCACTCTACCGTGCTTCCGTTGGCGTCGCTGTCGCGTACTATGCTGGCGTACTGACGTCGGCGTCGTGTGTTGCAGCGGCGCTGCTCTGCCACGCCCGGTGTCGGTGCCCCTCTTAGGTGCGTTGTATTTCGCCGCTCTGCTGCGGTCTCTGCTGACGTATCTCTGCCGCGCGGTATGTCGCCGCTCTGCTGCGGTCTCTGCTGACGTGTCTCTGCCGTGCGGTATTTCGCCGCTCTGCTGCGGTCTCTGCTGACGTATCTCTGCCGCGCGGTATGTCGCCGCTCTGCTGCGGTCTCTGCTGACGTGTCTCTGCCGTGCGGTATTTCGCCGCTCTGCTGCGGTCTCTGCTGACGTATCTCTGCCGCGCGGTATGTCGCCGCTCTGCTGCGGTCTCTGCTGACGTGTCTCTGCCGTGCGGTATTTTGCCGCTCTGCTGCGGTCTCTGCTGACGTGTTTCTGTCGTGCGGTATTTCGTCGCTCTGCTCGGTCGTGTGGTGCGTTCGCGCTGTTACTCCGCGGGGTATCACTCGCGCGGCGCGGTCTACGTCGGCGTAGGCCAGCGGACGTCGCCTGTTCGCGGTTGCGCGTTACTGTGGCGGGACTTTTGCTGAGGCGGGTGTGCGCGAGGTTTCTAGTGGTAGTTGTACTGGATAGACCCAACTACAACCCCCTTCGATCCCACGGCTCACTCCTACGGGGCGAATCTCGATTGTACTGGATAGACCCAACTACGATCGAGATGCGCTCGCTAGTCGCTCTGGTCGTGACGACAGCTCCGTGCTGACTGACTCCTGTGATGCTGTGTTGATGCTTTTATAGCTGTGGTGTTACATGTTGCTGGCTCGGGTGGTTGTGTTGCCATGGTTACTGTGTTGCTGTGACATGTTGCGACCGCTCGTTGTGTTCATGTTGGTACTAGTTTTGTTGTTGAGCCTTGTTGTATGTTCATCTGGTTATGTGGGGTCGTTTTTGTGTGGGCCAAATTAATGGGGATTTATTTGGTCCTCACACTCCCCCCCACTTCGGAGAGTCAGCCCTCGGTGTCGCGTAGCTGTATGCAGGCCCTGCCTTTTACGATGCTCACCTTGTACTGGTGTGTGCGGAATTTAACCCGGGAGCTTCCTTTGCCTTCGGCGATGCGTCGGAATATGCTTCGCACGTTGTCCGCTATATCCGGGAATTGGTCCAGCATCGGCCCCTCCGCGTCCTGTGCCTCGATTATCACCTTTTGGTGACCTTCTGTGGTTGGCTGTGGCAGTGCCTGTACGGGCTGAGCGTTGGTTTCGGCGTTCAGCGTCGCCTCCATGGTACTTTGAAGGAACCGGGTTAGCATCTCCGTGCGTTTCTGGCTCGCCATTTCCTCCGTGTACGGTTGCTTGATCAGCCCGGGTGCTCCTCCCCCGCGTCCCGTGTATCGCAATATTCTGTCCATGTTCTCTGCCACATAGACGCCGCAATCGTTCGTGTTCTGTTGCTGGGGCACCTCGAGGATTAGTTCCTGGCCTTTGAAACCATCATGGCCGTACCGCTGCATGTATTCCCAACGAAGGAAGTCTGCCCAAACCTGCGTCGCGTGCTGCGTTTTTATTCTGCGTAGTGAGTCTGCTACCAGTATGTACCGCTCTTGCCAGCACTCCGTGTCGGTGACGTGGTGTGTGGTTGCTGCGTTGGCCAGGCCGAGCAGGTACCAATGATGGGCGATGTTGTGCGGTGCGAGAATCGCGCCTTTCCCGAACAGGTCTATCTTCCGGACCTCGCGATGTACGCGTCGGTACCTCTCATCCATGTTTCCCTTTTGGGTCAGCTGCCAGATCACGAAGGGGCTGAGAGTCGTTTGTTGTTGCTCGTCGTGCTCTTCCAGGCCCTTCGCCCAGGCGTCAATGACGGCGTCCGTCAGCCAGTGTGATCCCTGGAGCGATTTGAGGTCCACGTTGTATAGGGGTATGCCGCCTTGTCCTGCCGGGAATATTATTTTCGGACCTTCCTCTTCCGGTGTGCCTGCTTCGTCGTCCGAGGAGAGCTCGATGATTGCCGATGGGTTATTTTCCAGTGGGGCTACGTCTTTGTTCGAGAGCTCGGTGATTTCTGCCTGCTGCTCTACCTCCACCTCGATCCTATTCAACGTGGCTGCTGGTGGTGATGCTCTGGCCTCATTATGGGTACTGGCCGCGGCTTCCTCCCACTTTGCCACGCGCATGGTGCGTATAATGGTTTCAGTGCGCCTGGCGTTGGCGTCGTCGTGTCCAGCGGCTGCGCGCGTGGGGTTGGTTGCGTTGGCGTACTCAGCGACTGCGCGCTGAGCGCTTGTGCGTATGGTGTCACGCGTGGTGCTCGGACCATCCTCCGTCTCTAGCAGCATTGCCCTTGGCCGTTTCGCCTCCTCCTCCGCGTAGCGCTGGCGCATGCGCTTGATGCTTTTGGCTAGTTTGTTGTTGTAATTTTCCATTTTGATTGTTTGGAGAAAAAAAATTCGTAGCGAAATTTATTAGATGTTTTCACCTCGGTGGTTTGCGATTGAATGTTTAAGCATCGCTCTGTCCTCCCACCCTTGGTCTTAATTACAATTATATTTTTGTTTCTAATCGCTTGCGGCGGTTTCTGCCGCATGATAGGCTTTTAGTTCCGAGATGTTTACGGTTTTCTCCTTCCCGCCGTCGGTTTTCCGTACTTTGAGTATCACTGGTGATACATACCCTAGGATCTGGTAGGGCCCATCATACTTGGGGGCCAACTTTGCCGCGAAATTTTCTGCGGCCTTCGATATGTGGTGTTCCTTTACGAGGACTAATTCGCCGATTACGGGGGTCCATTTTCTCCGCCGTAAATTGTAGTGCCGTGCTTGGTCTACCGCTGCTCGTTCCATGTTTTGCCTTACGATTTTGAAGGCCTCCTGCATTCTGCTGTGTTTCTCCTCGGCCGTGGTGGTAGCTGTGCCGGTTCCGATGTTAACCTCGTCGAACAGTGCCCCTGGCACTCGCGGTTCCCGTCCTTGTACGAGGAACGCAGGACTATACACTGTGGATGCGGTGACACTGGTGTTTACGGCAAGCTCGATTTCCGGGAGAAGATCGTCCCATCGGTTGTGTTGCGATCTGGTGAGTTGCGCCACGATGCATTTGACGGTCCGGTTTGCTCGTTCTGTGGGGTTCTCTTGGGGGGTGTACGGTGCCGCGAATTGTTGCCGTATCCCCATCTCCTTGAGGTAGCGCTGCGACATTGTGCTGGTGAACTGGACCCCGTTGTCCGATATCAGTATCTTGGGAGTACCGAATCTTGCAAGGATGCGTTCTCTGAATGCGCGGCGAAGCCCGTCAGCTGTAGCACGCCTCATTGGGATCAGTTCCACCCATTTGCTAAACCGGTCGAAAAATACCAATAGCGTCGTATTTCCGTGAGTTGAACGTGGTAGAGGTCCGATGAAATCGGCGCATACCGTGGGAAATGGTTCCTGGGCTACCTGTGAGAGCATTTTTCCCGCTGGCTTTTGTTGTGCTTCCTTATACTTCTGGCAAGACTCCCATTGGCGTACATATCGGCTGATATCCCGGAACATGCCGGGCCAATAATACCGGTTGGCGATTCGTGCTACTGTACGACGGATGCCCATGTGTCCAGCGCTTGGTATATCGTGGTTTTCCTTTAGGACTCGCTGTCTGAGCGGTGTGGGTACACATAACTTCCACGGGACCACCTCTTCGTCGTGTGACCGGCAGGGAATATGGCGGTACATCTGCCCTTCTTGTATTGCATAGTCGGCGTACTTCTCCGGGTTGGTGCGTACTTCATCCACCCGCTTGCGCCACCACTTGCATTGAGTCTCTGTCGTCGTCGTTAGTCGCAGGGTCTCTAGTGGTTGTCGAGATAGTGCGGCGGCTACCAGGTTGAGCTTACCTTTTCTATACTCGATGTCGAATGTGTGTTGTTGCAGCTCCAATGCCCATCGTGCTATGCGGCCTGAGGGGCTTTCTATCGAGTTTAGCCACTTCAGCGACATATGGTCCGTTATAACTTTGAACCGGTATCCTTCCAAGTATGGCCTCATTTTCCGTATTCCCTACACGATAGCAAGGCACTCCTTTTAGGTGGGCGAATAGTTGGCCTCCGCCTTGTTTAGTTTTCGGCTGGCGTAAGCGATAACGCGTTCTCCACCTTCCAGCTCCTGTGTCAGTACTGCTCCCAGACCGAAATTGCTGGCGTCCGTCTGCAAGGTGAACAACTTTGTAAAGTCCGGGCATGCGAGTATAGGGGCTTCCGTGAGTTTCTGCTTGATGGTATCGAAGGCTTCTTGTTGCTCTGCTCCCTCTTCCAGTGCTTGCCCTTTTTCAGCAGGGCCGTGAGCGGCTGGCTTATAGTAGCGAAGTCAGGCACGAAACGGCGATACCACGATGCTATCCCCAGACACTGGCGAACTTCCTTCACGTTGGTTGGTGGTTTCAGCTCCTTGATAGCTGCAACTTTCTCGGGGTCCGTGTGGATTCCCTTATCGCTTACCACATGGCCTAGGTACCGAAGTTCCTTCTTAAAGAATTCGCATTTCTCCGGGTTGATTTTGAGGTTGGCGTGTTGCAGCCGTCGCATGACTTCCTGTAAGTTGCGTATGTGTTCCTCCAACGTGGAGCCTATGACAATTATATCGTCGAGATACGCGAAGGCATGTGGTTCCATTTCTGGCCCAATGACTTGGTCGAGTGTCCTCTGGAATGTTGCTGGTGCGGAATGCAAACCGAAAGGCATAACACGCCACTGAAATAATCCGCACCCGGGTACTGTGAAGGCCGTGTAAGGACGACTCTGCGGTTCCAATGGTACCTGCCAGTAGCCGTTCTTCAAGTCCAGGCTGCTGATGTATTTCGCCCTTCGTAACTTGTCCAGTATGTGTTGTATTCTTGGCAGGGGGTATGCGTCGGGTATTGATCGGGCGTTGAGCTGCCGATAATCTACGCATAACCTCCACTTACCATTCTTCTTTTTGGCTAGCACGATCGGTGCGCTGTGGGGGCTAGAGGATGGCTCGATGCATCCCTTGTCGAGGAGTTCGTCAATTTCCTTGTTGATGATGCTCTGCATGGCCGGATTTCGGGGGAAGTAGCGTTGCTTGATGGGGGAAGTAGCGTTGCTTGATGGGGCGGTCGTCGGTGAGGATAATCTTGTGTTCCGCCACTGTCGTCACTCCGTTCATAGATAGTCTCGAATTTTTGGAGTTCTTTCGCGAGAAAATCTTGTATGCCCTCTGCCTCGGCCTGGTTGGAGGCCCCGTTGATTCTGTTGATCCTCTCATCTATGTCGTTATTGTCTTCCCCTGGCGGCGTTGCCTCCTCTGTTATCTGTGTCGGTACGCCTGGTGTCAATGTGGGTTGGGTAAGTGGCCTGGATAGCGCGAGCTGTCCTCCTCCGCAGGATATCGTGGCTCCCATGCTCCCTAGCGTATCTAGTCCCAGTATGATGTCGTCGATTGCCCCGGGCATAACGTGTAAAACTGTGTGGTGTGACGCATCTCCGAGGCGTACCTCAGTCCTTATGGCGTCGTCCGCTCCCAGAGTTCACCACACGTTTTGCTGGGCTACTCGAAACGAAACTTCTCGATGCCCCTGTATCGTTCGTTGCCGTATGTCATCCTCGAGGCGTTCGAAGTATCTAGCGGGTAGGAAGAAACGTAGAAAATCCTGCCTGAATGTCGCCCAACTACTCCAATGTGCGTTGTTGTTGCGATACCATTGAAGAGCGGTGCCTCCTAGTAACTCGGGCATGGTTTTTGGGAGAAGATCCATGTTTAGCGTGTATGCCTCCGACAACTCTTCCAGTCGTTCGATGAATGCTAACGGGTCTCTACCCCCGTCATACTTTACCGACCACTTCCGCACTTGGTCGATGATGGGTGCGAATATAATGGTTGGCGCCTGGGTTACCTGTGGTGTCGCACAGGTGCCTGCTGATGCTACTCCTGATGCGGGGTTATGTCGTGTGGTGTAGGTGGTCCATTGTTTAAACTTACGCCTGTGTCCGGAGGGTCTCTTTCCCCCGTCTCGCTTTCGTCCTCACTGGAGGTTGCAGCGTCCTGGTAGGTGGCCTCCAATGACGCAAATTTGGCCTGTATTTCCGTGTCCGTCGCCGCCTTCGCTGCCAACGCTAATATCCGTTTTCGGATTTCCCGGGCGGAGCCTGTCTGCTCGATACCCAATTCCCGTGCGATGGGTACCAGCTGCTCCTTGGGAACGTTGTCCAGCCACGTGGTGTCTATCTGGTCGGCCATTTTGTAATTCCCGGTGTGTAGTCAGGAATGTTCTTCTGACGTTTGAACGATTTGCGGGGTCCCTGCTCGGGCGCCAATTGTAACGAAGCTTTCTTGTTGCCCCGTTGCTTCTTTGGTAATTGCTGGGGTATACTCGCCTTGTCCAGGGTTAGCTTAAAATAAATTTGTAAATTCGGGACACTGCGCAAATCGTTTCGCTGTATTAAACTTTACTTTATTCTTACTTAATGCTAGAATATTAATTAATTCGTATTTTATTCTAAAATTCAACTCCCTCTGACTTCATTCGTCGCCACTCGGCTGTGGTGGCGTGGCTTAACGGTCCAGCCGCGTTCCGTTAGACGGATTCCGTTAGGGTCTGGTGCGTTGCACTCTACCGTGCTTCCGTTGGCGTCGCTGTCGCGTACTATGCTGGCGTACTGACGTCGGCGTCGTGTGTTGCAGCGGCGCTGCTCTGCCACGTCCGGTGTCGGTGCCCCTCTTAGGTGCGTTGTATTTCGCCGCTCTGCTGCGGTCTCTGCTGACGTATCTCTGCCGCGCGGTATGTCGCCGCTCTGCTGCGGTCTCTGCTGACGTGTCTCTGCCGTGCGGTATTTCGTCGCTCTGCTCGGTCGTGTGGTGCGTTCGCGCTGTTACTCCGCGGGGTATCACTCTCGCGGCGCGGTCTACGTCGGCGTAGGCGAGCGGACGTCGCCTGTTCGCGGTTGCGCGTTACTGTGGCGGGACTTTTGCTGAGGCGGGTGTGCGCGAGGTTTCTAGTGGTAGTTGTACTGGATAGACCCAACTACAACCCCCTTCGATCCCACGGCTCACTCCTACGGGGCGAATCTCGATTGTACTGGATAGACCCAACTACGATCGAGATGCGCTCGCTAGTCGCTCTGGTCGTGACCACAGCTCCGTGCTGACTGACTCCTGTGATGCTGTGTTGATGCTTTTATAGCTGTGGTGTTACATGTTGCTGGCTCGGGTGGTTGTGTTGCCATGGTTACTGTGTTGCTGTAACATGTTGCGACCGCTCGTTGTGTTCATGTTGGTGCTAGTTTTGTTGTTGAGCCTTGTTGTATGTTCATCTGGTTATGTGGGGTCGTTTTTGTGTGGGCCAAATTAATGGGGATTTATTTGGTCCTCACAACATATATAAAGCTATTTGCAGTTGGTTTTATTTATTGTGTAAAGACACATTGGTGGCCTAGAGCTCCAAAATTCAATATTAAAAATAATAATAATTAACTAAGAATTATTATCAACTGGTCTTGAGCTCGTTAAACTTACAAAAATATGTAAAAATGAACAGACCGTGGGGTGGGCCGGCACCACCACCGATACACAACGGCGCACAGTGGGGCCGAGCGTGCCCAAAATTCGATTTTTGAAAAATTGAGTTGTGAAAAAAATAAAAACGCAGTCATGTTCTCCATAAAATTCTGCACCTTCCACCATATTTTCAGCTTCCTAACTGTTTTTTTCTGCGAGATATACATGCGAAAAGTAGAGAAATTTTCTCAAAAAAATTTTTATTTTTAACTCAGAAATTTTAGTGTGTATTTCAAATTAATGGTGCAAAAGAAGGATTTCAAAATACATTATTTTGCTCTTACGGTTACGTTAGGAGAAGTTCAAGTAATTGCTTAGTGGTTATTTTTTGGAACTACGACTCTTAAGAAACTATTTTTTAGAATAAAACAAAATACAGGGTGGCTAATGAAAGCCGCTACCAAAAAAAAATTAAATAACTTTTTTTCTATTTAATGAATCTGGTTAATTTTTTTTTATTTTGCAGATTGACTTTTACATTTAACAAAAATGAAACAAGAATTTGGATTGTCCGCCGCTATCACGCACTGGAGTCCGTAGTTTCGGTTCAAAGAGAGTATAGGCGCACGTTTGGCGGCAATCCTCCGAGCAGATGGACCATAATAAGACTTGTAAACAATTTTGCCGAGCATGGGACAGTCAACAGAAGACCTTACCATCGAAACCCTTCAGTTCGAACGGAGGAAACAATCGCTGCTGTAGCTGCTGCCATACAAAACAATCCACGTGTTTCGACAAGAAGCTTATCTGCTCAAATGGGTGTAAGCAGACAGTCATTACAGTCAATTATTCACAAAGATTTGGACTTATTCCCATATAAAATTCAAATGGCCAACAAACTGAACGCTGCAGACTTGCCGATTCGCTTGGAATTTTGCCAGAAGATGCTTCAAATGGTGGAAGAGGATGGAAACATGTTGAACTGTCTTTTCATGTCTGACGAGGCCCATTTCGATTTAAACGGCAACATAAACAAACAAAATTGTCGAATATGGAGTGCTTCCAACCCACAGATACTCCATGAGACGGAATTGCATCCACTTCGTGTCACAGTGTGGTGTGCAGTTTCATCACGCTGCATTGTCGGGCCCTACTTCTTCGAAGAAAACGGTCACACCGTTACGGTTACTGGAGACCGTTACTTGAGCATCTTGAGAGAGTTTTTCTATCCAGAATTACGCCGAATGAGAATTTCTTTCAACTCTGTGTGGTTTCAGCAAGATGGTGCAGCTCCTCATATAGCCCAACCTGTTATGACAGAATTGCGACGAAAATTTCCCAATAAGCTGATATCCAGAAACTCCACATTCCGTTGGCCACCCAGGTCGCCTGACCTTACTGCACCTGACTTTTTCTTGTGGGGTTATTGCAAACAGGAAGTCTTCAAAGCAAAACCAACAAATTTGAATGAACTAAGGCAATCCATTCGAGAAACAATTGCGGCTATTCCTGTCTCAACTCTCCAAGCAGTAATGAACAACTTTTTGGTAAGATGCCGCACATGCATCGACGAGCAGGGGGGGCATTTAAATTCCATTATTTTTAAAACTAATTAAGCTATATTTAATAAAATTTAATGAGCTTTAACATGAATAAAAGAAAAATGAGTTCCGTACACTGAAAAAAAAATTATTTGAGTTTCTTAATGTAGCAAAATTCATGAGCCACCCTGTATACCTCTATTTTTTTCAATATTTATTTTCAAAATTACTTTTTACAAATTCGCGCAAAATGTTTTCAAATCTAAAAATGCAGCACTGAAATATGGTCCTTCGTTATAATGAATCCGAGTTCAGAAGTGAAAACAACGTGCGCATTTTTAAAAAAATTTAGTTTAAAAATTTTATTCCGAGTTTAGCAAAAAAAAAAAACAATATGTGGATGAATTTAATTCTGTTGTGTCTTAAACTAAAATTATCCATTAATTTATGCTTGATTATATTTAAAAAAGTGGACCAGGTTGTTGTTAGGTTATTTTTTTATAGTTTTCGCTTGTAATGTACTGTATGTTTATATAAATTTATTTTAAGTAAGCCACCTGCTACATATATGCCTTATAGGAGAAAACTTTTATAAAATGATTTTATAACGTTATTTATACTACATTGGGTTGCAAAAGTGATTGTTTCTACGTAAATCAATTCAACTAATTGTGTTCTAAGTGGTACAAAGGTGATGGCAGCTTCTAAGTCTGCAAGCACCATTAAGGCGGTTGTTAATGGTGGGTATAAAAGAACGCAACAGGGTGGCTGATGAATTTTGCTACATTAAGAAACTCAAATAATTTTTTTGTCAGTGTATGTAATTCATTTTTCTTTTATTCATGTTAAAGCTCATTAAATTTTATTAAATATAGCTTAATTAGTTTTAAAAATAATGGAATTTAAATGCCCCCCTTGCTCGTCGATGCATGTGCGGCATCTTACCAAAAAGTTGTTCATTACTGCTTGGAGAGTTGAGACAGGAATAGCCGCAATTGTTTCTCGAATGGATTGCCTTAGTTCGTTCAAATTTGTTGGTTTTGCTTTGAAGACTTCCTGTTTGTAATAACCCCACAAGAAAAAGTCAGGTGCAGTAAGGTCAGGCGACCTGGGTGGCCAACGGAATGTGGAGTTTCTGGATATCAGCTTATTGGGAAATTTTCGTCGCAATTCTCTCATAACAGGTTGGGCTATATGAGGAGCTGCACCATCTTGCTGAAACGACACAGAGTTGAAAGAAATTCTCATTCGGCGTAATTCTGGATAGAAAAACTCTCTCAACATGCTCAAGTAACGGTCTCCAGTAACCGTAACGGTGTGACCGTTTTCTTCGAAGAAGTAGGGCCCGACAATGCAGCGTGATGAAACTGCACACCACACTGTGACACGAAGTGGATGCAATTCCGTCTCATGGAGTATCTGTGGGTTGGAAGCACTCCATATTCGACAATTTTGTTTGTTTATGTTGCCGTTTAAATCGAAATGGGCCTCGTCAGACATGAAAAGACAGTTCAACATGTTTCCATCCTCTTCCACCATTTGAAGCATCTTCTGGCAAAATTCCAAGCGAATCGGCAAGTCTGCAGCGTTCAGTTTGTTGGCCATTTGAATTTTATATGGGAATAAGTCCAAATCTTTGTGCATAATTGACTGTAATGACTGTCTGCTTACACCCATTTGAGCAGATAAGCTTCTTGTCGAAACACGTGGATTGTTTTGTATGGCAGCAGCTACAGCAGCGATTGTTTCCTCCGTTCGAACTGAAGGGTTTCGATGGTAAGGTCTTCTGTTGACTGTCCCATGCTCGGCAAAATTGTTTACAAGTCTTATTATGGTCCATCTGCTCGGAGGATTGCCGCCAAACGTGCGCCTATACTCTCTTTGAACCGAAACTACGGACTCCAGTGCGTGATAGCGGCGGACAATCCAAATTCTTGTTTCAGTGTCCCACTTATCCATTTTTGTTAAATGTAAAAGTCAATCTGCAAAATAAAAAAAAATTAACCAGATTCATTAAATAGAAAAAAAGTTATTTAATTTTTTTTTGGTAGCGGCTTTCATCAGCCACCCTGTATTTAGCCTACCCTAGTTATTTAAAATTTTTTGCAATCATTTTTCGGCAAAAAACAGAACAAAAACTTCCTTTAAAAAGAAGAGTTATGTGTGAAGTAATATTTGAAAGTAAGAAAACAAAACTTTCCGAGAGGTGCTAAAACATCGGCTAGCCTATATTTTCCAAAAGAAATGTTTTACTTGCGTTATGGGTATTCACGTTTTAGTGCTGATCAGGGATTCCAAATTAAGTGCTTACCGATTATTATAAAATTTAATATACACTGGCTCCCAGCTTATTTCGTGCAATACGATTTTCCTGTTACTTAAAACGTAAATCATTAAGTAATTAAGTTAACTTAGTTCTTAGCATAAACAATTGAGTTTAAAATAAATTGAAAAAATCCTCTAATAAGATAATATGTGGTTAATGAGTAGGGTACTGCACGTTCACTATTTTTGTGAGTACATATATAGCAATCCTGAATCAAAAAGTTTTGATTTCAGAGTTTAAAAAAACAGGCCAAAATTGGGCTAATACATGGCTCTTAAAGGATTAAATGCTTCATATATATGTATCACTCTAGTATATGTTTGACGATGAAATTGGTCGCAAATGGGTTTATACATCGCCATTAAAGATAAAGTATTAGGGTGACCGAGCCTTGCTCGGTATTTTTCGAATTTACCAAGAGTCACTTAAGGCAACCCTAGGTGGCAAATCCTACTTAAAAATACTCTGGTTGGTATACGGCCTCAAATACCTTCCCTTTGATACCCATATTGCCATATATTGCTTAATATTTAGAAAAATTCGGGAAGGTGGCAACCCCCTAAGCTTCCTGTAGTGGCAACATCCAAGTAGAAAATCTTAGAAGGAAGCATACTATCCATCGGTTTAGCCGTTCCCGAGATAGTGGTCGATATCTGAAGGCATAAATAAAATGCGGTCAGGTGGCAACCCTACTCGAAAATACTTTGGTTAGTATACGGCCTAAAATACCTTTCATTTGATACCCATATTCCTATATATTGCTTAATATTTAAAAAATATTGATATAGGTGGCAACCCTGTGAACCACCCCAAGTGACACCGCCACATTAGAAAATCTTAAAACAAAGGATACTAGCCACATACCAAATTTCATCCAGATCGGTTAAGTCGTTCCTGAGATAGTAGTGGATATACAAATATACAAGAATAACTCGTTTAAAGTTATAAGATTAAGATGCAACACATGTACTACTTTAGCAAAGGGTTAGCAATCGTTATTTCACACCTTAAAAAACACAGGCGATGGGTTCAAATACTACAGATTAACTGGGTTAGTGTGGATAAAGCCATTCTAATTTAAAAACCTCTGTTTCACAACTAAAAATAAGAACACAGGTCGCCAATGGGTTAATCCGTGACCGTTTATGGGTTAAGATACTACAGGTCAACTGTGGTAGTGTCGATAAAGCCATTCCGATGGAAAAAATTGGTTTAAAAACTAAAAAAAAAAAAATTGGTCGCCAAAGGGTTAATCCGTGACCGTTTATGGGTTGAGATACTACAGATTAACTGTGGTAGTGTTGATAAACCCATTCCGATGGAAAAGAATTGGTTTCAGAATTTTGAGCACCCCCATATATATAAATGGCCCCACTGTGCGGCGGCCGCCATTAATTTATTTGTATATAAATAGCTTTCCTACCAACAACTGCTAACCACATTTTTTCATAATGCCAATGCATACACATTTATGTTTGAAAAATTTGAAAGACGGATGGAGAGAATAATATTGCTAAATCGGCTCAGTTCATCGTCCTTATTATTTCAGTTTACTTTTTGATTTGCCCATCTCTTCTTCTTCTCATAGTTACAAACCGTATATCTTCATTAATGGTATCATAATAAAACTAGCAAGATTTTATTGATATAGCTTGCATGCTTATAAAAATGTCGCGTTTTACATTTTACAAACAAATTTTTCAGAACCATGTTAAAAAACAGGGCGTGGACATGAACCGATTTCGCCCATTTTTACAACAAACAGTTACCTTTATATATTGAACAGGCTCTAGTGGGAAAAGCGGAAGTAAAGTGCCTTACTGAAGAGTCAGTATGCGAAATTCGGGACATGGACAAGGTAACCTCGGCCTCTGAAATATACCAGGCGCTCAGCTACCAGTCCCCGGACTTCACAGTAAAATCAATTTTCATCCGATCCATGCGGATAGCTTACGGCGGAACACAGACGCCTACAGTATCCATTCCGACAGAAATTGCCAGGAAGCTCCTATCCGGCAGCAAAGTCCGAATAGGGTGGGGCATGTGTCGCATTCGTGCAAAGGTCCAGCCAAAACGGTGCTATAAATATCTGGACTTCGGGCATATATCGAGAAGTTGCACCAGCGAAAAGGACGCAAAAGCACACATCGGCAAAACATGCAAGAAAGCTCCAAAGTGCCTTCTGTGCACTAAAAGATGTGGCAATCGCACTGCAAACACTACTGGGGGAAACAACTTCCCGGCATACAAAGTGGTTTAGAAACTAAGACCGTTATGAGATTTACTTAAACAAAAAAAGGATTCAGGAAAGGTTCTTTTCAGCGAGATTTTGTTATTTTTACGTCGGCTCTGGTGCATACTTATTGGGCCTACTCATTGGGTTTGAGCCTCACAAAAACTCATCGCCTTATAGAAAACGCTAACGTCAATAGTTTTTTTTTTGCGGAGATTGGAAGCATATGACATTACTTTACGTTTCACCTTGGTCAGACTCTCATACACATACCATTGTGATAACCGGGCTGATAAATATCAGAGAGTGAGAGAGGTCTCTCGCGTGATTTGCAAGTTCTCTGCGTAGGTTATTAACCTGGGAAAAGTTTTCGACAGCTTTTACGCTTGACTCTTTATTGATTGCTTTAGGTTTGCAACTTCACTGAATAACTCATAAATCTTTTGGATTACTGTTTCCTCAGATATCTTTATTGCCGCGGTCAGTTTCTGGATAACAGATACTCTCATTGCTTCGATTCCATCTCCCATGTTGGTTACAGCCGATGATGTTGTTAGTAGAGTTGTTGGTGGCGATATAGCTTGGCGCAATTGATTTCTGCGTGTTGTTGACATGGTCTTCATATGCGTGGAACAATTGTTTAATGTTTATACAACGGTTAAAAAAATAATTATTCCATGCTCGCATTTAGAATGACAAAAGTGGTAATTTTAATGTTAGTTGTAATCAAAGTTAAAAACAGGTCTTACACGCGCAGTGACATTTATTGTATCCTTACTTTCCGGGGAGGCGCATCTTTTTCAGTCAGATGCTTGTAAGGGTTGTATTTTTGCTTCACCATGTAGAGTCGCATGAGGAGACATCCCGTGACAGTTCTGAGGGCGGTGTTTTGACAGGCCCGGAACTTCCTCCAGTGTGTGTTCGCTACGCGCAGCTCAGGATTCGGCTGGCCGCAAGATCCTAGAAACTTTCTTAATGTTTTTCCCCCCAATATTGCCAGCCATTGATTTTAGGATTTCTTACTTACAAATTAGAAAAAGAAGCGGAAAAAATGGGATTGGTGGTGAACGAGGGCAAAACGAAGTACCTTCTGTCATCATGCAAAGAGTCAGAGCATTCGCGCCTTGGCAACCAAGCCACTGTTGGCAGCAATAATTCCGAAATAGTAAAAGACTTCGTTTACCTGGGAACCAGCATTAACACCAGCATAATTTTAGCCTAGAAATCTGACGAAGAATTACTCTTGCAAACAAATGCTACTGCGGACTGAGTAGGCAATTGAAAAGTAAAGTCCTCTCTCGACGAACGAAAATAACACTCTACAAGTCACTCATCGCACCCGTCCTGCTATATGGTGCAGAAGCGTGGACACTAACAACATCTGATGAGGCGGCTCTGGGAGTATTCGAGAGAAAGGTTCTTCGAAATATTTGTGGACCTCTACGCGTTGGCGACGACGAGTACCGAAGAAGATTTAATGATGAGCTGTATGAACTTTACGCAGACGCCGACATAGTTCAGCGACAGCCGCTGTTCGCTGGCTAGGCCACGTAGTGCGAATGAGCGAAGATGCTCCAGCCCAGAAGGTATTCTTATCGGCACCCGCCGGTGGAAGCAGAGGAAGAGGGAGACCACCACTCCGATGGAAGGACCAAGTGGATACCGATTTGCGCTCCCGCGGTGTTTCCAATTGGCGCCAATTGGCGCAACGAAGAAACGACTGGCGAGCTATGTTGGACGGTCAAAATCGCCCAGGCGGTTAGATGACCATTTAAAGAAGAAAGAAGATTTTAGGATTTTGTAACGGCTTTTTCAAAAGTTAGCATGTTATGAAACGCCACCCCTAAGAATTTGTGATGATTGTGTTTTGTTTTGTCCACAATGGAGACTGAAAAGGATGGAGGAATGAACTATCTGGACCTAACGATAAGGATTGACAAACTTACAGATGACATCAACCACGACATTTATAGGAAACCAATCGCCACGGACACCATAATACATTATACGCAAAACCATTCGCAACAGCACAAAAAGGCAGCATTAAGGCAGTTAGTGAATATACTCCAAAGAACGTCTCTTACACAGGAGGCATACAGGAAAGAATTGAATACAATATATACCATAGCCACAAACAATAGATACAAAATAGGCATGGTGGATAAGCTCCGATGGAACCAGGAACCACAAAAAAGAGGCAACAAAGATCTGGAGGGCAATGACATACATGGGAAAAACGACCTACATATCGGCCAACTTTTTCAAAAACATCGAACAACAAATTACAAAAACTAAAGGCCAACACTAACTCTGAGGATCGGTTTAGAAAACTACTTACAACTAAGCAATACCGCAGATACAGCAACAAGATACAAGATACAGCAGATACAAGTAACAATGAACAACCGCAAACACAAAACAAACCAAAAAGAAAAATTCACCGATTTCTATCTGCCTCAATCTGTCACTTAGCTATCGAGCGTGTAAAAACAACCCTCATTACAGTCATCCATTTAGGCACGTAGTATATTATACTAACGCATATTGACATTACCTGTTCCAGCGTATGCACACACATATTAACATTACCTGTTGCAGCATCCACAGACTAGAAATACAAGGCAACGGATGGAAAAGATCAGAACGAAATTAAACACTGAGGATCGCGGAACGCCGAAACCGGTTTGTTACAAAACCAAATTTGGCAAGAGAGACGGAAAATCGTTCCAATATACATCTACTGAAATGTTTTTTAAATGAGTGACATTGTACAGGTTATTAAATCCCCTTTCATTCAATATGGATATTAGTGTGGAAAAAAATTTAATTTATAATTTTTTTTAAATCAATTAATTCATTTTAATAAAACGTTCTATTCATCCTACTTGTAACTTACTTATTTTAATAGGGAACAAAAATTACCTTTGATTTGATATACAACACAACATTTTTAATTCAGTGTGTGTGCATGTAATCCTATGTGTAGTGGTATATGCCCCGTTGCGCTAAGGTGTCATTATTTGACCATAACAAACATACAGATAAAATGTATGTCTATAGTAGAAAAAACGTGCGTATGTTATAAGATAAAACAATAGACAATTTCTTGGTGCTTCGAGTATTTTAAGTGTTTGAAATGTCTGCATCAAAAATACTGATAAGCACGCTATTTTCTATCGATACATATGTATGTATATATCTGTGTTTGAAAAAAATTGGACCCATTAAGAAATGTATGTATTTAATAACCCTTCGAAAATGTATTCGCATACTAACTTGTTAATATATGTACACTAAATGTGCACAACACCTTTCCGCATAGGGCACTTGAGTATTATATGGATATATTTATTTGATCGTTTATAATGTTCGTATTTATCCATCGACTTTCTCCGATTATTATATCTTTTATGAACATGAAATGGTATTATAACTTTGGTCCGATGTTTGTAAGTATGAACAGAAGAAGAGATATACCCACCAATAAGTATACCAAAATGATCAGTGCGATGAGCTGAGTCGATTTAGCCAGGCCGTCTATCCGTCCGTCTGTCTGTTCGAATGCAAACTAGTCCCTCAGTTTTAATAATATACGGCTAAAATTTGGAATGAAGCCGCCATTTTGTAATATATTAATCATTTGTCAGAAGCAACAATACAACGAATAGCTCCCATACAAGTGATTGTTTCGATAAACGGGTTTTAGCCTATAAAATTTGGCAGGTTTGGTACATATTATACGAGGTGTGTTCAAAAAGTATCGCGAATTTTGTGTTTTTTCAAAAATTATTTATTTATTTATGAATATCTATTTTGTCCCCTTCAAAGTAATCCCCATGAGATATTATACACTTGTGCCAACGGTTTTTCCAATCTTCGAAGCACTTCAAAAAATCATTTTTTTGTATCTTGTTCAGCTCCTCCTTCGATGCCGTCTTTATCTCGTCAAGAGAAGCGTAACGTCGTCCTTTCATGGGCCTCTTCAGTTTAGGGAACAAGAAAAAGTCACAGGGGGCCAGATCTGGGGAATACGGTGGCTGCGGCATCATTAGTGTGTTGTTTTTGGCCAAAAAGTCGCGCACAAGCAACGATGCGTGAGCAGGGGCGTTATCGTGGTGCAAAAGCCAATTTTTGTTCTTCCACAAATCCGGGCGTTTCTGCCGGATTGCTTCGCGCAAATTGCGCATAACTTGCAGGTAATATTCCTTGTTGACCGTTCTTCCCTGTGGCAAGAACTCATGATGCACCACGCCCCTGCAATCGAAGAAAACTCTCAGCAAAACTTTCACATTCGACCGAACTTGGCGCGCTTTTTTCGGTCTTGGTTCGTGCGGCAGCTTCCATTGAGATGATTGAGCTTTGGTTTCCACGTCATAACCATAAACCCACGATTCGTCACCAGTTATGACCCTCTGGAGCAAATTTTGGTCGTCGCGGACAGAGTTTAACATCTCATTAGCAATGTTCATGCGACGCTGTTTTTGGTCACAATTGAGTAATTTTGGTACGAATTTCGCGTAAAAATCGAAGACGATCCAAAACACGTGCAAGCAAAGCAGCTGTCGACAATTAACTGAACATTCAAAATGGCCGAGCTTGTCGGCATAAGTGAGAGACATGAGTACCAACATAACGCCACAAAAAATTCGAAATTCGAATATACGTAACCAGCGAAAATTCAAAATTCGCGATACTTTTTGAACACAATTCGTATATGTAATGTGGCTAGCGAAAATCAGCCAGATCCGACGAACATATAATATAGCTCACATACAATCGATTATTCCGATAAATGGGATTTGGGCCACAAATTCTTATAGCCCCCGTACAATACATTTTTTCGATAAACGACGTTTGGGTTATGTATCTTTAAATTAACAAGGTAAGACGTTAAAATTTTGAAGAGTTTGTACCTATTGTAAGAAAGGATCGGACACTTAAAACCGTGATTCATATTAATGAAAGATATAAAGCCTTCGGCACTGCCGACGACAGCGCTTTTCTTACTTGTGCAACGAAATAAACAAAATTAATTGTTCTTAGAACTATAACAAAACATAACTAAAATAACTGGTCTTGAGCTCGTTAAACTTACAAAAATATGTCAAAGTGAACAGACCATAAAACCAACAACAAAAATAAATTTACACCGGAGTACGCGGTTAAGTACCATAACTATCTTCTAAAAATAGAAAGAAGAATGTCCATAAACAAAGTCCAGCATACATGATTTGCATATAGACAGAATGTCTAAAATATTGTGTATACCGTTGGCAGAAAACAAACAACAATTAGAGAAAAACTTGAATTAAGCAGCTTGCAAAACTACACGTAGCATAGCCTATGGGTTAGGCGGCTGTGCTTGCAATCAGAGTGAGTGGGTTCGATTCTCCACAAGATCCTCTGAAATAGCAAAACTATACGAATTAGTCTGAAGAGAAATCGTGGCTGTTTTCGAAATAATACTATAACCATAGCCTGTATATGTTTGTTGCTTTCGATTTTTCCTCTTATCAAATATGATAATAATTAACTAAGAATTATTATCAACTGGTCTTTAGCTCGTTAAACTTACTAAAAGCTTCTTTATTTTGCTGAATACAAACCCAAAAAAATTTATTTTCAATAGCTATCAAAAAATATTAAATTGAATAATTTTTTTTCGTTGTTAAAAAAGACGAAGACAGACGAATTTTTGCAGAAAATCCTTCCATGGCAGAAATACACTCGGAGAGTTTGCCAAACCACTGCCGAGGGGCGACACCGTTTTGAAAAAACGTTTTCAAACCACTTTTGATGTTACCTGTACCAGGGCTCGAACCTTGGACCTTCGGTGTGGTAGGCCAGCAACACTACCGCCGCACCACGGCCGCCGTTCTTATCAAAACGATATCAAAAAAAAATTCCGTTTTGTTGCTTCAGAAAATACCCAAGAAGCATTTCTGTAAAAGTTTTTAGTAATAATTTTAAGTAAGTTTGGTAAAAAAAACTCTACATAAACTTTGGAAAGGCTTCCTTGGTAACAAGCTTTCACCTAATTTTAGTTTGGTAATACCAGCACTATTAAAGCTCATCGCAATCAGCTCGTTATGAATATGAAGCACTTCCCTTTCATATATAAGGGGCTTATTGCATGCATATATTCGAAAATGCGCATTGTAATTTCCGATTGTATACGTGGTTCTTTAATTTGTCAAGGAGTTGCAAAAAAGTAGCTCAAATGTATGTGTTCAACACATACACATATATCTAATACGTAAAACGTTGAAAAGACAAATCTAGTATTTAGAATTAAGCCGTAAAATCAAAACTGCTTTAGTGAGGTCGTCATTTAAGGTAATTAAGTTTTCATTTATGCTTTTATAATTGCAAATGCTTTAATTGCGTTTGGGTGGCTTGGCTCCTTTTAACGTATTTAAAAAAAAGAAACAATATTATTTGATTTGATTGATTTAAATTTTTTCTGCTGCTGCGAAAACAAAATCTTATCAACACAATCTTTGATTGCAAGCCAAATTAAAACTTTTTCAATATTTCTTTTGATATTTCTGAAGCAATTTTTTCCACCTAACGTTTATAACGAAAAATATTTATTCGAAATCAAAATTTTATTTTGTTTTTTGCTAAAACTAACGATAATATGCAGCCCTCATATTAAGTCCCTTTCTTGTTTTTCCGCTCATTTCCATAGATTTTTTGTTTTTTATGTAACTTCCCGTCCAGCTAGACACTTGAAAGAAAAACAATATCCGATAGATGGCGGATCGAGATACGCGGAAAGTTGTTTTAAAATTTAGTATCTTGCAATTGATTTTTAAGCAACTTCCCCATAAGCTAAAGCATTGAAACTTGACAAATAGATCAACAATGAAATTCCATGCAATGCTATATACTCGTACACAAAATTCCGCTGGATGTCGCCCTGATCTAAACAATTAAAAATTGCTGAAAAATGAAGAGAAAATTGTGATCGATTTTTGAGTAACTTTGCGCTAAGTGGCACATCGATCTATTTTGAAAACTCTTTTGAAATTGGGAATCAATTTTTACCTGATTTCCCTATGACCTAGACACTTTAAACTTAGGAGGTACACGTTGACAAGAAAATTTTTCAGAAATCAAAGTTCCGATAGGTGGAGCGTTGGTCTCTCTCTCTATGGCGCGATATACAACAGGTATATCATCATAAACCTCCTAAGAGATTTTTGCGCCAAGCTTCTCTTCCAATTTGTGGTGTGCCGATTTGAATTTTCCCTACAAATTGGTGGGACCTACAGTTTTTTGCCGACTCCGAACGGCATCTACAAAGGAGACGAATTTTTTGCTGAGAAGCCTGTCATGGCAGAAATACACTCGGAGAGTTTGCCAAACCACTGCCGAGGTACGACCCCGTTTTGAAAAACTTTTTTCAAATCACTTTTGATGTTACCTGTACCAGGGCTCGAACCATGGACCTTCGGTGTGGTAGGCCGGCAACACTACCTTCACACCACGGCGGCCGTTGGTCTAGAAAACTTAAAATAACTGAAAAACGGGGGGAATCTTGCTATCGGGTTTTAACTAATTTCTCGGCGACCTAGGGACTAGAAGCTTAGCACATAGGTCAGGGCACGACGACAGTATGGTTTGCTGAAAATAAAATTCCACTAGGTGACGCGCTGATAGCGATACCTTTAAAACAGGGGGGAAATCTTGCCATCGAATTTTGAGTAACATCCCGTTGAGCTAAAGGATTTAAACTTAACAAATGTCCACCCATATTATAAACCATGTCCACTAATAACTGATATCAGACTAGAATTGGGCCAACTGTGCTGCTGTGGCACTAATTTATACAATTTTGCGATAATTCGAACCTTTTGAATGTGAATTAGGTTGTAAAATATGTACATATACACCTAAAACTAAAATAATCTTAATTGCAATTGCCTTTTTGTAGGTAGCACTAAAAATAGTATATAAAAAGATGATAACAAATTTTAAAGACTACCTTTATATTTATGTCGCTAATTGGCCTTAAACAAAGACATGGTATCCTTGAGCTTTAGCTTTGCAATTTTAATCATACCAATTGTAACACATTTCTGAGATTTGAAAATAAAAAGGTGGAGTGCACTTTTCCAAACTAAGGCCATAAATTTTTAGAATCCCAAATGGAAGTTCGGCAATTGATATAAAAGCAGATATGAAAAGCAATGTAGGCTCCCTGCAGTCAACTGCCAAACTAGTAAGTAAACATTCTAGTTCATTGACTAAAATTTCGTGGGCTTATTCATACCAGTCACAGTGACTTCAACGTTTCCACTATCATACACAGCCAAAAATTTGAGCTTAAATTTTAAACCATTCGTCGGTTTAAGTACTTTTTTAAACTTTTTGTAATAAATTCCAAAACCTTAAAATTTTCAATTTATAGTGCTTTAAATTTAAAACTGAACTGAAAAAAAGGCAATTTTTTTTTTCATTTTATTTTTTTTAAATTTTTAAGACATTTCTCGTTTAAAATTTAGACTCTTGTCTTCACGCTCAATTTCTCTAAAACTGGCATAATTTAAATTTTAAACCAAATTACATATATGTAGCCCAAAAAAGTTTTAAATTTAAGCTCACATTTTTAGCCGTGTAAGCAACAACAACCCTGCAGCCGTGTAAGCAGCAACAACCTGAAGATAGCAATTCAGTATACCGACATCAAACTTTCAGTTAACAACGCCGTTTTACATTTTAATTTTCTGTTCAACTAATATTCTGAGTTTTTAAATACTCATTTATTTAAATTAAATATAAAACTTTCTTGCAAACAAGTTTTAATTGTAAAATTATAATCATTTTAAGGATTTGGTGCTTCAAAGAGTATATATGTTGTACGTACGTGTATGTCAACAAAATCACCCGTATTTGTTTGCGACGTCGATATTGCAACAGCCGGACAATAGCAACAACAAGTAAGCAGTGCAAAGAATAAACCATATTGTACTGATGGTATTTTTCAGAGTTGACTTATTGTAATTGTGAAATGCAGTTTTCATAAATAAAATGACAGTTAATTTCCAACGGAATCGTTTAGAACTTGCAACAACGAAAATGGCGAGCAAAGACACAAGGTGTATGTATTTACTAAGAACTTGCAAATTATGTACAAGAATTTTATAACCAAGGGGTTATTTGAAAAGACACCGAATCTTATAATTTTCACCATAAAAAGCTAACCTTTTCTTGAAAGATATTTTTACAAGCATTTATTAGATTCTAAGATTAATATTTAAATTTTTAAATTTTCCACGAAATGTTTCAAGTAAATTCAGAGATTTATGCCTGTAAAATTTATTATAAAGTTTATTTAAAAAAGGACTATTATTAAAAAAGAACTTTTTTTTCATATATGTTTGCCAAGGGTAAAATGGCTATGAAAAGCGACTACATTTTTATTGATATTTGTTTCATTTGTTCAATATAGTGGAGTAATATTTATTTTGATAGAAACATATTTTATATCTGATGACTGAATTTCAATAAAATGCTTTGTAATGTTATTTTGAAATTTTCTTGTATTTTTCAACCCAAAATAAACTAACCTATGGCGTTTCTTTTTAACTTTTTAACATTGACTATGAATATCTTTTTAATGATTGTATAAATGAAAAAAGTATCTAGTAAATTTTCGGAGAACTTTAAATTTTCTATACAAACAAATAAAATTCATTTGCTACTCCTCATTTTTCATTCCGATTTTTTTAAATTTAAAAAAAAACTTTATGTGTTTTTATAGAGCGTTCAATTTCTATCAAATATTGGGGTAGAAATCGGCTTTTCGATAATTTGGTGAAAATATATAATCATTTTCATATAATTACAGTATACATATACGAGGTGTGTTCAAAAAGTATCGCGAATTTTGAATTTTCGCTGGTTACGTATATTCGAATTTCGAATTTTTTGTGGCGTTATGTTGGTACTCATGTCTCTCACTTATGCCGACAAGCTCGGCCATTTTGAATGTTCAGTTAATTGTTGACAGCTGCTTTGCTTGCACGTGTTTTGGATCGTCTTCGATTTTTACGCGAAATTCGTACCAAAATTGCTCAATTGTGACCAAAAACAGCACCGCATGAACATTGCTAATGAGATGTTAAACTCTGTCCGCGACGACCCAAATTTGCTCCAGAGGGTCATAACTGGTGACGAATCGTGGGTTTATGGTTATGACGTGGAAACCAAAGCTCAATCATCTCAATGGAAGCTGCCGCACGAACCAAGACCGAAAAAAGCGCGCCAAGTTCGGTCGAATGTGAAAGTTTTGCTGACAGTTTTCTTCGATTGCAGGGGCGTGGTGCATCATGAGTTCTTGCCACAGGGAAGAACGGTCAATAAGGAATATTACCTGCAAGTTATGCGCAATTTGCGTGAAGCAATCCGCCAGAAACGCCCGGATTTGTGGAAGAACAAAAATTGGCTTTTGCACCACGATAACGCCCCTGCTCACGCATCGTTGCTTGTGCGCGACTTTTTGGCCAAAAACAACACACTAATGATGCCGCAGCCACCGTATTCCCCAGATCTGGCCCCCTGTGACTTTTTCTTGTTCCCTAAACTGCAGAGGCCCATGAAAGGACGACGTTACGCTTCTCCTGACGAGATAAAGACGGCATCGAAGGAGGAGCTGAACAAGATACAAAGAAATTATTTTTTGAAGTGCTTCGAAGATTGGAAAAACCGTTGGCACAAGTGTATAATATCTCATGGGGATTACTTTGAAGGGGACAAAATAGATATTCATGAATAAATAAATAATTTTTGAAAAAACACAAAATTCGCGATACTTTTTGAACACACCTCGTATACCTATACTCGCAGGGTAATAAATATATTGCCGTCTGCTGGAGGTTAACAACCGGAGAAAACGTCTGCCGTTTTGAAAATAAGCTAATAGCACTGTTATTGCATATGTATGTAAATGAATACGTCTTCCACTAGGTTGCAGACATCAAAATCGGATGCAATTTGGTATTTTAGTTTCATTAATTATACTCTTTTAATGTGACTAAACGGCAGCTTTGGTAAAATGCTTTCAAAATTGGCCTAACTTACGTACCTGTCTTACCTGAGTGCCGCATAAGCTGCCTTCGCGGGCTTAACTCTTTCCTGGGCGGTGGTATGAAATTTATACCACTTATTCAAATATTTTTCCTGCATTTTATGCGCATTGGTATACTTCTTTTACCACTTATACAGGCAAATTTAAGCTCATATTATCTAAACAAAAATATAACAAGTGTGTGAAAGAGATACATATATATGTTTTTCATGTACAAAATGAGTAAAATAGTGAAGTATTGAAGTGTTACTCAGAATTTATCATATTTTGTAAATAAAAGCACGTGCAGCATCGGTTTCCTGCAATTTAAGAAAAATAAAGTGTTTTGAATTAATTACTCAGCCAGTGGAATAAAAATAAGCAAAAGTGTTAGCGTGGAAAGTGTTTAAAGTTGCTGGTATAAAAAGTATACCACCGCGCATTATATACGTACTTGAATGACAATGGCTAAAAAACTTAAGCAGGGTGATATATGCAAAATATTGGAAGCTATCGATGATGAAATTGATTTAGCAGAGATTCCTTCGGATACTGATTCAATTGTTGATGACGTTGAAGTATTCGATGAAGAAAACTTGCGGGAACTCTTTAATTCCATCGTTGAAGATGACAATGAGGATGTGGGAATTTTTGAGAGCGAAGAACTAGAGTGTAGCAGAGCCCATAATTCACGAGAAGTTTATGATACCGACTTTAAACTTGATTTGATTTCAATACTATGCAGCTCAGCATCACCACCTACTCTTGGAACCAAAAATAAAGAGCAAGCTAGAGTCCGCATAAAGAAAAACAAACCCTATGTAGATCCAAGCCTACGATCGTCGTCATCCCACCAACCAGTCAGATCAACCTTACGTAGATGTGCGTACTGCAGCACGACAAGCCACCAAAGAAGGACTCAGTGGATGTGCTCCACTTGTAGTGTGCCACTTTGCCTCAGCAAAACAAAAACTTGCTTCAATGAGTTTCATAAGTAATCCTAGCATTCTATGCGCGATGGTATAAAAATCGTACCACATCCTTGTGCAAAATCCTGCAAGGATAAATTTTTTTTTTTACATTTTCTTCACTAAATCTCTTAAATAAATGAAATAAAATAATCTTTGTGTTTAATTTTTAGCGATTTCTTTCAGTGCCCCGGAAAGAGTTAATGGTTACCCATCTCATGTAAGGTAGGTATAAGAGAATCTTCAAACAAAATATCGGCTTTGGTAAAATACACACAATATGCCACTCACTGGCTCTTAGACTAATACCATTATTGATCAAAACTATTATTTTCACAATTCTAAGTGATCCGCTTTAGAAATTCTTACCATTTTACATACGAATATACTTACTACGACACTGCCTATAAAGCAGTGTAATCAATCCAGGCATATTCGTTATGTCGTAATTGAGTGACAAACACACAAACATTCATATTTATAATATTAGAAGTAAGATTACCTTATCAGATTCACTTGACTCAGCTTTTTGAACTTGATGTGGTATGAAATCACACTCTGGACTTGTACCATAAATGTCATCGAAATTTTCGTAAAGAATGGGTATCTCTAATATTAGAACTTCAGACGTTGATTCGACTTTCCGAAATTTAAAAAGCATTACGTGTCCAACAGAACCAGCTACACATAGCCGACGCGATTCAGAACAAAGATAAATATGCTGAATAGCAAGTGGATTATCGATACCACTATCAGGAGGCGAACATTTTGGTTTCTCGAAAACTTTGGCCGTTTTTAATTTATACAGAATCTAGAAGTATTTGTAAATGGTTACGTATATATATACATAAATATCGTCGATGTATTTGGAAATCCGCCTCTGAACGCCATAGAAACTCTATAGCAGAGCAACAAAACATCTCAAAATCTTATATTCACTAAATCTAATTATGCAGCATTCACTTTATTTAATTTCAAGAATGTTCAAGAGATTTATTTTATCTATTATTTTACAAATTTGCAACAGATGTAGCTAAAAGTTTTCATATTTAAAGATATTATGAAATATTTAACTAACTGTGTTTATTCTTATACAATACCTAATGATCTAAATTTTATACATTGTCTGATATGAATTTTATAAAATGTCTATTTATAGTTAATGATTGATTGATTGAAGAGTCAAAAATGCTTTGATTTTGAATGTAAAGTGAATCAGAAATAGAAATGGAAAAATATATTTTTACTACCATGATCCAATAATACAGGTCGTGTTAATAGACCAGCTGATTTTTACTTTTGTCCCGAATTTTGACATTACACTAATTTCTCAGTACGATTTTGACGTTAAACTCACAAATTACAAAAACAAAATACATGGAAAATTTTTATGTGTCTGTATGTTTGTCGAACTGCTACGACCTGTTCTAGTTGGATCATGTTTACTACTTTTATATTAAGTCCCTTTCTTGTTTGTAACACGTGAACTCCGTGACAACGCAATGTGGACGATAAAAATATTCGATGGATGGCGCACGGATCGAGATATACGGAAAACTGATTTAAAATTTGTTACGATTGTTATACCTAGTAGTGCTACGCACACAAGGTATATTAACGCCATAAACGAATCGAGATAGATATTGACTTATACCTATTAAAAATGTTCAGGAGGAAAAAAGAAATTGATTAAGCCATGTCCGTCCGCCCGTCCGTCTGTTAGCAAGATATCTTGAGTAAATTTTGAGACATCTTAATGAAATTTGGTATGCAGGTTCCTTGGAACTTATCTCCGAGCGCTATTTAAAATGGGCGAAATCGGATGATAGCCACGCCCACTTTTTATATATAGAATATTTTCGAAAATACAAAAAAGTGATTATTCAGTACATAAAGTACATTAGGATAAAATTTAGTGTGCACATTAATGTTAAGGCAGAAAATAAATTTTTGAAAATGGTCGTGGCACCGCCCACTTTTGATCAAGTCCAATTGAGAAATAATATTAATCATAAGTCAAAAACCGTTCAAGAAATCGAAACGAAATTAAGCACACATATTTATATTAATACAAGGCATGCTCCGGACGAAATCGGTTAAGAACCACGCCCACTTTTGTACTAAAGATTTTGAAAAGGATCATAGATCTATTTAATAGGCAATAACTTTGCGTACAAAAGCTTTATATCATTTATATTTCACTTTTATAATGTCCGTGAACGAAGAAAGTCGAAAAATATAAATTTTTTTAAATGGATGTGGCCCCTCCCTTTTCATAGTGGATTATTTCACAACACTTTTTATGCTACAACTCCAGCAAAAATTGATTTATCGAAATGATATTTGGCGAAAATGTTGAATATTTAAAGGGAAATATTTGTTGTACGAAATCGGTCAGCGGCCATGCCCAGTTTTTTAACATAGTTCTGAAAAATTGGTTTGTAAAACATAAACCGCGATACTTTTTTTACTGCGCACATAATAAGCTTTTTAAGCAAAACTCAACCGCAAAAAAATTTTGTCGATTTTGGGGAAGTAGGCGTGGCACCGCCCACTTTTCAGCATAGAAATTCTGCTACTTTCAAAGGCGATTGCTTTTAGTTTAAACTAGATATTTTAATCAAAATTGGTCAGCTGCTTTTCAATAATGTGTTGTATACTCCTGCCAAAAATTAAGCAAATCGGACACACACAAGTAAAATATTCGGGCAAGTTGTTAATAACCGTTTTATTTTGTTTTGTTGTTTTTCCGACAGGGTGAATGATTGATGTATATTGGAACGATTTTTCGTCATCCCTTGTCAAATTTGGTTTTGAGACAAACCGGTTTCGGCGTTGTGCCATCATCAGTGTCGATTTTCGTTCTGATCTGTTGTGGTCGTTTGTCTTGTATCTATAGTAGGTAGCAGGTAACGTCAGCATGGGTATCTGTTTGTGTACGTGTGTGCATGTGTTGTGTGTGTACATTCAGAAACGGGGGTGGTTTGCATCGATCGGTTTTTTTGTGGTTGACTGAGGCAGGTAAAAGTTGGTGATTTTTGTTGTTTGACCTTTTTTGCTTGTTTGTTGTTTTTGATCTTTTGCTGTTTTGTGCTTATTTGTCGGTGCGTGTGTATTTGTTGTACCTGAGTGGTTGCTTTGTTTTTTGTTTCCGACACAATATTCGAACCTTTAAAATTGGTTTACAAAAAACAAAGCAACCACTCAGGTACAACAAACACACACGCACCGACAAATAAGCACAAAACAGCAAAAGATCAAGAACAACAAACAAGCAAAAAAGGTCAAACAACAAAAATCACCAACTTTTACCTGCCTCAGTCAACCACAAAAAAACCGATCGATGCAAACCACCCCCGTTTCTGAATGTACACACACAACACATGCACACACGTACACAAACAGATACCCATGCTGACGTTACCTGCTACCTACTATAGATACAAGACAAACGACCACAACAGATCAGAACGAAAATCGACACTGATGATGGCACAACGCCGAAACCGGTTTGTCTCAAAACCAAATTTGACAAGGGATGACGAAAAATCGTTCCAATATACATCAATTGTTAATAACCCCCTGCATGAAAGGTTTGTAACTATGAGAAGAAGAAGAGATGGGCAAATAAGTAAACTGAAATAATAAGGACGATGAGCTGAGTCGATTTAGCAGTGTCCGTCTCTCCGTGCGTCTGTCTGTCTGTCCGTCTGTCTATTTGAACGCAAATTTTTCAAACATAAAATGTGCATGTATTGGTATTTTGAAAAAATGTGGTTAGCAGTTGTTGGTAGGGAAGCTATTTATATACAAATAAATTAATGACAGCCGCCGTGGTGTGGCGGTAGTGTTGCCGGCGTACCACACCGAAAGTCCAAGGTTCCAGTCCTGGGACCGGTAACATCAAAAGTGGTTTGAAAAAGTTTTTCAAAACGGGGTCGCCCCTCGGCAGGGAAGCTTGGCCCAAAAATCTCCTGGGAGGTTTATGATGATATACCTGTTGTATATCGCGCCATACATTTATATTTTTTTAAAATTAATTTAGCCCTCAAAACTCATAACAGAAGTGTTCTTATTAAAAACAATCAGCTGCCTTTATAATACGAACTGAAAGGTATTAAAATAGACTTGCGTAATTTATTATGCCATACATAATAGATCACTAATAGGTATATAATGTTCGGTTCCACCCGAACTTATACTTCCTTACTTGTTTTTAAGTACCTTTACGTAATAGTAAGCTAGAGCATTGAAACATAGATCTGCAATGAAATGGAATACAATACCTTGTACACAAAATTCCGATAGATGGCGCGCTTATATAGAAAACTGAAAATCGCTGAAAACCGGGGTTGAACCTTGCGATCGATTTCTGAATAACTTCTCAGTGAGCTATAAACTCGAAACTTGTCACATAGTTCGGAACCCGGTGACAATGCAATACTTTATCAAAAAGAATTGCGTTAGATGGCGCACATATCTACCTATTTAAAAAATTCGTTTGCAATTGAGAATCTTGCGATCGATTTTTAACTAACTGCCTGGTGACCTACGGACTTTAAACTCAGCACATACTTCAGGACACTATGACAATATGAATTTTTATAAATCAAAACTCCACTAGGTGGTGCGCTGATCGAGATAACTGAAAATCACTCAAAATCTTTGAAAACGCGCGGAATCTTGCGATAACTTCCCGGTGAGGTAGAGACTTTAAGCTTGTCACATAGTTCAGAACCCGCTGACCATGCAATACAAAAAAAATTCCCATTGGTGGCCCACGGATCTACCCAATTTAAAAATTCGTTTGAAATTTTAAATTTTGCGATTGATTTTTAACTAACTGCCTGGTGACCTAGGGACTTAAAACTTAGCACATATGATATTGGGAATCTTGCTATCAATTTTTACCTGATTTCCTATTGACCTACATACCTAAAACTTAGCAGATAGTACCAATACAATTTGTAGAAATAAAAATGTTGATAGGTGGAGCGTAGAGGAATCTTGCTATCAGGTTTTAACTAATATCTCGGCGACCTAAGGCCTTTAAGCCTAGCATATAGGTCATGATGACAGTATTGTTTGCTTATCGAGTTAGGTGGAAGCGGAGGGAGTCTTGCCAGCGATTTTTGAGTTACTTCCAGTTGAGCTAAAGACTTTAAGCTTGACATATGTCCACCCATATTAAAGAACATATCCAAAAATAATTGATATCAGAGTAGCGTTGGGCCAACTGTATTGCTGTGTTACTCGTCCATACTATTTTGTGAGAAGTCGAATCTTTTGAATGCGAAGTAGGCTGTAAAATATGTACACATGCACCTAAAACTAAAATAAACGCAATTGCCTTTTTGTAGGTAGCACTAAAAAGTAGTAAATAAAGAGATGATAACAGGTCAACAGGAAATCACGTAAAAATTGATAGCAAGCTTCCCAAAATCAAACGAATTTTTAAAACATCTCGATAAATGCAACACCTAGCGGATTTTTTATTACTTAATGTTCGAAATAGTTATATCCGTGCGCCAACAAGCGAAATTTTTCTAACCAAATATTACATTGTCACCGGGTTCTTTTCCTAGGTCCCTAGGTCAAGGGGAAGTTAGTTAAAAGCGATCGCGAAATTCAAAATTTCAAATAAATTTTTGAAATTGGTAGATCCGTGCGCCACCTACCTCAATTTTTTTGATAAAGTATTGCATTGTCACCGGGTTCTGAACTACATGCCAAGTTTCGAATATCTGGCTCACCGTAGAGCTGCTCAAAAATCGATCGCAAGATTCCCTCCCTTTTTCAGCTATTTTCAGTTATCACGATAATCGCGCCACCTAACGAAATTTTGATTTCTAAAAATTATATTGTGCTAAGTCCCAAGTCCCTAAGTCAAGAATAAGTTAGTTAAAAATCGATCGAAAGATTTCCAATTTTAAGTGAATTTGCAAAATACATATGTAGATCCGTGCAACACCTACCGAAATTTTTTTGATGAAATATTGTATTGTAACCGGATTCCGAACTATGTAACAAGTTTCGAGTTTCGAGCTCACTGAGAAGTTACTCAGAAATCGATTGCAATATTCCCCCCGGTTTTCAGCGATTTTTGGTTTTCTTGATAAGCGCGCCATCTACCAGAATTTTGTGTACAAGGTATTGTATGGCAATTCATTGCAGATTTATGTGTCGAGTTTCAATGATTTAGCTTAGACTTAAAGTTACTTAAAAATCAATCACAAAATACCAAATTTTAAATCAGATTTCTGTATATCTCGATCCGTGCGCCACCTATCGAATATAAAAGGTAGTAAAAAATTTTAAAGACTTCCTTTATATATTTTTGTAAGTTTAACGAGCTCAAGACCAGTTGATAATAATTCTTAGTTAATTATTATTATTTTTGATTAGAAGAAAAATTTTGAAAGCAACAAACATATACAGGCTATAGTAATAGTACTATTTCGAAAACAGCCACGATTTCTCGTCAGACTAATTCGTATAGTTTTTGCTATTTTCAGAGGATCTTGTGGAGAATCGAAACCACGAGGATCTTGTGCTCGTTAAACTTACAAAAATATGTAAAAATGAACAGACCATAAAACCAACAACAACAAAACAAAAATTCCTTTATATTTAACTCGCCAAATATGACCCCAAACAAAGCCTTGGTATCTGTGAGTTTTAGTTTTTAAATTTCAAGCGCACCAATTGCAATCAATTTCTGAGGTTAGAAGATTTAAAGGTTGAGCTTACGTTTCCAAACTAAGACAATCAATTTTTAGAATCCCAAATGGAAGTTCGGCAATTGACAAAACATTTAAAGTTTATTAATTGCACTTCACCTCTATATTTTCAAATCTCAGAAATTGATTGCAATTGGTATGATTAAAATTTTAAAACTAAAATTCACAGATACGAAGTCTGTGATGAGGGAATATTTGCTGCTGTTTTTTGGCGACATATATATAAGGTTGTCTTTAACATTTTTTTATTTGTAAATTTTTCCAAAATGCTGTGACTTTTGACTATTTAAAATGTTTCTATGGATTCGGCATCATAACAAGATTTGAGGTTGAAGACATCTTTCTTTTGTAATATAGGCGATTGATTTAAGATATTTTGCAAATGTTAGTTGGGCCATTTTACAAAGACATCGAAGACATATAATAACTAATTTTATACGTACTTGTAACGTTCCTGCACCAGAATCCCAAAATTTTAGAGTGCCATCTTGATGCCCTGTGATGACGATTTCCGAATAACTGCATGATGCAGGAAACCATTCACCGCCATTGATAGGCCATTCTCGTTCCGAAAATCCAGCCTTTTTACTAGTTGTAGAACGACCAACCTATGTAAAACTCATTTTATTTACTGACATTTCCCATTAAAAAGAAATTAAATAAAATTTGTGCACAAGTTTCTGGAGCTTCAAGTAATTGAGTAACGTGCTAACTTCAAAAGGCTGTATTTAAGTTTTATGCATTTTTATTTATGTACTCCAATCGACTTTGACATCCCAGAAACCTAGATAATATGCTATAAAACAAAGAAGTAGCTTACAGAATAAAAAGCAGGAACCAAGTCCGAGGGGCAATCAGTTAAATAGGTGCAACATGTAATAGGTGATTCGTGTAAGTCCATAGGATAAGGCGATTCGAAACATGGAAAACCAGGTGTGAGTAAGTCTATCAAAACTAAATCATATTGTAGAAGCACAGCTATCGCATATGGCTCTTGGGTTTCTAAGGAATAAAGCGATTTGTACATTATTTATTTATATTTTTTAAATGTGATTTCCTATTAACTACTAAAAAAATTACATATTTCCGCCACTCCGTAAACTGGGGCCTTTTCACACAAAATTTAACCATAACAGGTCTGCCATATAAAAACAAGCAGGGTGAGTTTTTTGTCAAAAATTTCTCATATACATATACAGTGCTGCGCAATCCATATACCCTTATAGCGGTTTTGTTTGTGTTTTACCCTGAAATATAAGCACAGATAAAAACTTACTCCTCGCACACAAAAAAAAAAAAAAATACATAGCACTACATATGCCTGCACGATTCATTTGGAAGTGCTTGAGTTTCATATGAATGAGCCCAACCACTTCAGTATGATATAGAAATTTACACTGCACTGAGATAGTAGAACATGGATAATACCAACGAACTGAAAACAGAAAATGGTTGGAATCGAGAAGAACATATGATGAATTTTCATTAGCTTTAAATGGGAAGAACATGAGAAGAAGAAGAGATGGGCCTACTAAATATACCAAACTGATCAGAACGATGAGCTGAATCGATTTACAGTTTTAGAGATATCTGGCTAAAATTTACTATGAGCCCGCCATTTTAAAATATATTAATTATTTGTAGGGGCAAACAAAATCGCACCAATATAACACATAGCCTCTTACAAGCTAAGGAGGCCAATTTTGCACGATAATGTGATGAAGCTAAAATGTATTGAATTTCGTAGTAAAACAACCTTAATAATTGCGCCGTAAATTCTGCTTACTCTAAACTAGAAAACCAAGCGGAAAAAATGGGTTTGGCGGTGAACTAAGGCAAAACGATGTACATGTTGTCATCAAGCACAGAGTCAGCGCATTTGTGTCTTGGCAACCAACACGCTGTTGGCAGCCAATTTCGAAATAGCAAAGGACTTCGTTTAACTGGGAACCAGCATTAACACTAACAATAATGTCAGCCTAATAATCCAACGAAGAATCACTCTTGCAACAAGTGCTACTTCGGACTGAGTAATTAATTGAGAAGTAAAGTCCTCTCTCGAAGAACGAAAATAACACTCTAAAAATTACTTATCGTCTTTGGGAGTATTCGAGAGAAAGGAGTTGTATGATCTACACGTAGACACCGCCATAGTCCAACAAATTAAAACCCTGCGGCTTCGTTGGTTAGGCCATGTTGTGCGAATGAATGAAGATGCTTCGGCTGAAAGGTGTTCTTATCGGAACCTGCCGGTGGTAGCAGAGAAAGAGAGGGACCACCCCTCCGATGGAGGGACCAAGTGGGGAGCGATTTGCGACCCTGTGGTGTTTCCAATTGGCGCCAGCTGGCAGAAAGAAGAAACAACTGGCGAGCTGTGTTGGACGGCCAAAATCGTTTAGACGGTTAAGCGCCATTTAAGGAAGGCATTCGCTCTATATTTTTCATAAAACTTCGAATATACACATTAGGCCGGGTCGATTCAAAAATCGCTCATTGCTCTGTGAAAATCGTATTCTAGGGATCAAAATAAGAAACTTTGCCGAAGAAACCATACCTCTAAAACGAATTCTGATGTCGCCCAATTTGGGTCGAACTTTTGGGTAGGAGCAAATTTTGAAAAATCCCACTTTGACCCATTTAGAGTGCTCCAATCGAGTCCAAATGTATGACCGACCCCCACTAACTTTGGAGGCCCGACCCACCGATGCCAGTGGCACACCCCCTGGAACCCCCATCGGGGTTCACCATACAAACATTTCAAAAAATCGCCGGTTTTGCACTTTACATGAAAAAATCAGCGAAATGCCTATGTTTTTTCTTTATTTTTATTTATTTATTTATAATAATATTTATTATTTATTTATAATAATATCTATTTTTTCCCTTAAGAAATTTATTTAGTCAGAACATATGTAAATGAAAAAATTTATTTAAGTGAGTTATAGAAAAGAAACTAAAAAAAAGTATTGTTTGAAGTCTTTTTTACTTTCAATTTCGCACGGCTCTCTAATGTCGTCGCCATAACAGCCTCCACATTTTCCGGTATAACCCGTTTGGAAACGCTAGCTAGCAATTGAACATGTCGTTCCGTTCCTTGTACGTGTGATTTTTGGATCATTAAACGGTGGATCATCTTGATTTAAATATTCTTTCAATGTATCGTACGGAATGCTTCGCGTGAATGGTGGATCCAATACGATATTTATATCATTCAAATTGATCATTTCCGTATAACTTGTGCAATTAAAGTTTATATCTGGTTTTTTATAAACTCTAAGTTCCATTAGCTCGTCAACATCGGTTCGATAGCGTAGAATTTTCTTGATGGCACAGTCGCGCTTTTCTTTCCTATCATCAAACAACATTGATAACAAGATATTTTCCGAATGCGCATAATATGAATTATCTTTAATTACTTGACTGTCAATTTTGCGTAAACGAGGTTGTAGAAATCGTGACCAACCAATGAACTTGAAAAATAATGCACTGCCGTACACGACAGAGCTGTAATATTTGATATTTAAGTACATTGGCACATAACATTTAATTATAAATTCAACCAGAATTCTTAAATTTGCATCCGGATTTTCCGTTGTCACATATAATCGCAATAATCTAGCGGCCTTGGTGAGCCACCGAGAATGTACAATTTTCCCTGGTTTGATGTTAGCCAGATCCACCGGAACCACGCCGCTAGAAATTGCATGGGCCATGTCGTACTTCGAATCGGTGGAAAATTCAATTTTTTCTGGAGCAGGGGGCATATTTTGCAACTCAATTTTCTGGAAGCCGTCCACCACCTGAAAATATATAATACTAAAATAATTGAAAATGGTTGACATCTAATAAATGAGTGATAGCAATAACTTACCGGAAGAGTTTCACAAGTTTCGATTTGACGGCTCAGTTTTCCGGTTGCCGATCTTGGTCCAGTGCTGGTTGATTTATCCAAAGCTTCAAACAAATGCCGAAACGGAAGTTCGTTGAAGTGTAGAAGGCAAACGAACCAATGCAATGGCCTTTTTAACAGCAATTCGAATCGTCGTATAGTTCCACCGTGTGGGCCAGTGTTTGTTACCTCACCGTCAGTGCATATTCCAATTAATGCATCCAGTGATATATTTTTATCGTTGAAAAAACCATTTAATTTGGTTGTTTTGTATTCAGCGGTTTCATGTTCCAGTCTTACGTAACCAATCAATTCAGAATTGGGTTCTCTCAAAATAACAGGATGAATTTATTAAATTTACATGTTCCAATGTAAAAAATTGTTTCCAGAGATTTTACATACTCTGTAAATTGTTGGGTGTTGTTTCTTCTCTTGATTTGCTCTTGATACTTGTCAAGCAATTTATTCAATTTATTAAATACACTTTTTCAGCATTATTTCCATACCAAGTTTTCCCAAATTCCAATCAACGTATCTTGTACTTGAATAGTGAATGATTTATGGGAAAACTTTTTTTGTTCTGTTTTAGCACGTTCGCTTAAGTAAAAATAATATCTCAAGATATCCAGATGGGTTGGTAAATTAAGATCAGTTAAATCAGTAGACACACCAAAAACAGTTACATCATGCTTGGGTATATGACTCATTTGGTTTTCGATAGTTGTTGATGTAGTTTCTTCATCTTGCGGTGTAGAGGATAGTGGATTCATTGTAAACTTTTTGATTTGGAATGGTCACTTCACTTATTATTTTTTTTTGAAATATTTTTTTATCTGAAATTAGCACTTCACACTTTGAGTTCTTCACAACGACTTAATGCATTCACAAAAACTGTTGCGTTATATATGGTCTACGAGACGAGGTAATAAGAATGAAATGGTAATTTCAATTCTAACTGCTGTGTCTTGTGGTGGCTTAAAAAAACAACACAAGCAATTTTACGATTTGCAATTGTGTCACAGTGATACTTCCATTTTTTAAAACGGTTGAATAAAAAACCCACACAACTATGTTTACGACATGCAAATGCATCACAGTGATGCCTTGGTTTTAAAAGGGTTTTAAAAACGCTAATTTCTAATAATTTTTTTTAACTTCTTTTCTATTACTAAGTTAAATTCATTTTTTCATTTACATATGTTCTGACTAAATAAATTTCTAAAGAGAAAAATAAACTCCAAAAAGAAAAAACAGTATTACAGCATTTTTGTTCAATGGAAGCTGTTCCTCTTCGGAAAAAATAGGTATATTTGCAAAATTTTGGAACTGCGTTCGACCCGGAAAACAGGGTACCTTTGTAAGTAGTCCTGTTACTCACACGTCTAGAATGGCACAATGAAATAGGTATATCAAACCGTATCGAACGCAATGCGTATTTTAGAAAAAATCCTATGGAGTCGTTCAATCCTTCTCACTGAAAATTGGTCAAATTACGAGTATCTCCAAATAATTACTTCATATTAAAGGCGAGAGCGAACAATGGCAGTGACTAGGATGTTCAAAGTGTATGGGTCTGAAAATTTGGAGGCATTTCGCTGAATAGAGCCTAAACCCGAATACGAATTGGTCAGAATGAAATTTACATAAATATTAAAGGAAATTTTAGAATCAAAAAACACTCCCAAGTCGAAGCCCGTTAAATGCAGTCCACATGAAGGCTAGCCGCAAAAAGCAGATATGCGAAATACCCTAAACCAAGTAAATTTGACACAGTAAACCATCTAACGATAAAACAGTGTTTATTCGTGCAAATTAATATAGTAACTCTCCAGTCACTAAGAACCGTACCCGACGCCAATGATTTGTTAATGATGGTTTCCAGTGGGATTGCCAACGTAGGGAAGCATCTATAATATAATTGCGCAAGTTGAGGGAAATTGTCCCACTTTATGGCCAAACTATAGATCTAAGGTATTAGCCATGAAAGGTAAAAATCAAAGAAGATATACAACTTCGCTTTTGCAGTGGGGTATTAACTACTTGCCCGGATATTTTACTTTTCATCCTGAACGTTTTGATATACATTAATAAATATATATATCGATTCGTTTATGCCGAATAAAATAATATACCTTGTCTGCGTAACAAAAATAGATATAAAAAAGGGTGTCTTTCATAGGCGCCAAAGAACTCAACCGATCTTTATGAAATTTTTACAATATATACTTGGGTTCACTGGGTACAGCATAGGCAATAAATAGTTTTGGCAAGGTAGGCGGAGCCACGCCCCCAGGCTATCTAAAGTTTCAATTCGTCATAACTCCGAACTTTTTTGGTCTAAATTAATGAATGTGTCACTTAGTCTATATCTACATAATTTTTCAAAAATAGGCGGTGCCACGCCCACATACTTTGTGTTTTGTTTCGCTCTTGAACTTTCACGATAGGTTCAGAAGTTCGCTTAGGAGTTTATTTGGTTCAAGTTAATGACATTTTATATATAGGCGTATTCTACGTGTATCAAAACGTCAAAACAACGTCTACCGGGTTTGCTAGTATATTATAAAATGGCAAAAGCAAACAACGAATTTCAGCATTCTTTTGTAAAACTGAGAGAGTAGTTTGTGTTTAAATAGACAGAAGGACAGACAACCAGACGGGCATGGCTAAATCGACTCCGCTCATCGTGCTGAGCATTTTTTGTTCTCATACTTACATACATTTAATGTTTATGAAAGGTATGAAAATCAAAAAAGATATATAACTTCGCTATTGCAGTGGGCTATTAACTACGTGCCCGAATATTTTGCTTGTGTGTTTCCGATTTCGCACATTTTTACAGAAAAAAGTTACCTTTATATATAGAACATTATCACCAAATTTCGTTTCGACAAATCAATTTTTGGCGGAGTTATGGCATAAAAAGTTTTGTGGAATAGTCCACTATAAAAGGGGCGGGTCACGCCCATTTTCGAAAATTTTTAAGTTTTTGGATTTCTTTGCTTACGGAAACTTTAAAAGTGAAATATAAATGATGTAAAGCTATTTTACGCAAAGTTATTGACTATTTAATATATCTACGATCCTCTTCAAAATCTTTCATATAAAAGTGGGCGTATACCTTAACCGATCCCGCCCATTTTTCCACGGAGCATTCACCGCATACCTGGAAACCTGCGTGCTGAATTTCGTTTCGATATATTGAACGGTTTTTGATTTATGATTAATATTATTTCTAAATTTTACTCACTCAAAAGTGTGCGGTGCCACGCCCATTTTCCAATTTCATTAAGATATCTCAAAATTTACTCAAGTTAGCGTGTTCACAGATGGACGGACGGACATGGCTTAATCAATTTCTCTTTTCGTCCTGAACATTTTGATATATATAAGTCAATTCGATCCGTTTATGCCGTTACGTACTGCCGACCGGCGACTAAAGTTAATATACCTAGTAGTGCTGCGCACACAAAAAAAAATTACAGAGGCACGCTTTGGTTTTTGTTTGCGAAACTAAGTGCATTCTACTTCAATAAGTATATATTTGATGTATATTGGAACGATTTTCCGTCATCCCTTGTCAAATTTGGTTTGGTACAAGCCCGTTTCGGCGCTCCGCCATCCTCAGTGTTTAGTTTCGTTCTTACAAAACCAAATTTGTATCGTTTGTTACAAAACCAAATCTGACAAAGGATGACGGAAAATGGTTCCAATATACATCAACTTTCCACCCTGTCGAAATCAAGTATATATTTTTTGTTTATCATTCGATATTTATAATAAGCACTTCTGCCCACGTCCTAAGTTAAAGGCTCCTTACCCCCATTTCCGCGTTAATACCCATCTCCATAGATCAAAACAAAAAAAAAAGAGAAAACAATCTGAAAGTAGTTCAGCTGAACTCCAGAACACCTTCAGTCATTTTTCAAACAAACTTTCGAACGAAATTTCTACAGTTTTATTAAAGATTTGCGAATGGATAGATAAATTCAAAAACTTAAATTCGTAAATTTTTTGGACGCCACTGCATCTATGCTCGAAATTGCTTTTCAACTTAGCTGAAATTGACAAAAAAGAAAAAAAAATATTACAGAGGCACACTTTGATATTTTTTTTAGAAACTAAGTGCACTTTTCTTCATATAAGTAAAGTGATTAAGTAATTTTTTTTTGTTTATCATGCGATTTTGATAAAAAAAAGGTTTACAAACGTCCTAAGCTACAGGCTGTAGAGCAGTGAAAGTCTCATAAAAATTGATTTCCTAGTTTCCGAGATCCTTGAGTTCAAATAGACAAAATATCTAAAAGTGGTTCAGATGAACCCTGCAACATTCCCTACGCCAACTACAGTCAGTTTTTAATTTTATTAAAGTATCGATTATATATTCGAAGATAAAAAAAAAATACAAAAATATATGAAACATGCAATTTACAAAAAACCTGAATCGAAGGTTAACTTTTTCTCGACAAATAGGGCAATTCAAGTTTTGAAGTCCTTCGTCGATACACTTTGAGCTTGCAGTTTTAGAACACAAGCATTGGAGATTTTCAAATGTTTGCAAGAAATCAGCAGCATATTGTGCTCATCATCCTTAAAACAAATCACGCTAGAATTTGAGAGCGCGGTATTTCGGATGGCTTCGGCGCAATATTTTCTTCTTCTTTGTCCTCTTCCTCGTTTTCAAGATACAACTGATCTTCAAAAATATCTTTTTCTGGCTATATGTTCATAGTTCATAGCATTTTGTTGACTTATTTATTCATTTTTCAAAATAAAAAAATACTAGCAAAACCTAGTGAAAGTAACACGAAATTAACTCAGTAGCTCGTCATTGTACATATTTGTATATGTACGAGGTGTGTTCAAAACGTATCGCGAATTTTGAATTTTCGCTGGTTACGTAAATTCGAATTTCGAATTTTTTCTGGCGTTATGTTGGTACTCATGTCTCTCACTTATGCCGACAAGCTCGGCCATTTTGAATGTTCAGTTAATTGTTGACAGCTGCTTTGCTTGCACGTGTTTTGGATCGTCTTCGATTTTGACCTATTCAAAAAAATGGATCAAAGAACCTGTATCAAATTTTGTGTGAAAAACGAAATTAAGTGCGCGGATGCATTCCGAATGTTGACTGTGGCATACGGAGAAGCTACCTTGGACCGAAGCAACGTTTAGCGGTGGTACGAAATGTTCTCAGAAGGCCGAGAAGATGTGCAAAGAAGAACAAAAATTGGCTTTTGCACCACGATAACGCCCCTGCTCACGCATCGTTGCTTGTGCGCGACTTTTTGGCCAAAAACAACACACTAATGATGCCGCAGCCACCGTATTCCCCAGATCTGGCCTCCTGTGACTTTTTCTTGTTCCCTAAACTGAAGAGGCCCATGAAAGGACGACGTTACGCTTCTCTTGACGAGATAAAGACGGCATCGAAGGAGGAGCTGAACAAGATACAAAAAAATTATTTTTTGAAGTGCTTCGAAGATTGGAAAAACCGTTGGCACAAGTGTATAACATCTCATGGGGATTACTTTGAAGGAGACAAAATAGATATTCATGAATAAATAAATAATTTTTGAAAAAACACAAAATTCGCAATACTTTTTGAACACACCTCGTATACTCGTATGTATGCATATATAAGCTGGTATTTTAAGGAAATTAAATAAATCGAAACAAAAATGAAATAAGTCACAATGCTCAAAAATGGTCAAATAACTCCCACCAAAATTTCGTTAGGAGTTCCCTGCAGTCAATTCTACTAGTTTTATAGTAGTCAAATACTAGTTTGCCAAACAGGCTCAACTAGTTCGAGTTCTGTAATTTTTCCACATTATTAACCGGTATTTTTAACACGGCGATGCTCTACGAGATGGCAATTGTATTCTACATCAGCAATATACCAGTTGACATACTAATGATGATAATAATAATTTCCAACGGATAACCCACCATCCCGCCCAACCAACACGAGGGGGGCATCCCCATAACGCACGGCTTTTTCTTTTTTTTTATATATATATAGGTATTGTCGTTGAAAGGCAGGGGTTTGTTTAGTGTCGAGATCTAAAACTGCTCAGCTACAGAAAAGAACTCATCAGCTAAGTAACACAAGAAATTAAGCCTTATAAATAATGTATGAAGCGAAGAAAGAGTCAGTTCGATTGTAAAGAGTAAATTCATAAAGTTGCTATAGGCTAAAGACCAACCCGTTTAATAATTAAATCATAAATATTGTTCCGAACATTTCTCTACGACTAGCAAGGGAAGGAAGGTTAATAAGTTTCAAGCGATTAGTATAGCGAGGTAAATTATACAGGGAATCCCATGAAAGATCTCTTAAAGCGAAAAGTAAAAATAGTTTTTGAACCGATTCTAACCGATAAACGTGGACCTGGTAGCTCGGATTCCAAATAATTGAGCCATATTCTAATATCGGTCTTACTAATGTTGTAAAAAGGGCTTTAGTTACGTACGGATCACTAAATTCTTTCGACCATCGCTTAACGAATGATAAAACACCTCTAGATTTATAGACAGTTGCATTAATATGGAGATTGAAGCTAAGTTTACAATCCATCGTAATTCCCAAGTCCATAAAACCATGCACTTGTTCAAGACTATGATTGTTGATTATGTAGGAAGCTGGTTGTGTATTTCTGCGCGAAAAACACATATATTTACATTTTTTAAGATTGAGTGGCATGTAGTTTAGATCGCACCAAGCATCCAGTCTATTAAGATCTGATTGAAGCAAAGCTCAATTTTCGCTCACCGAGTAAGACATAAAAATCTTAATGTCGTCAGCGTACATCAAAATTTGATAGTACTGGATATATCATTAATGAACAGCAAAAACAGAATCGGGCCAAGATGGCTACCTTGAGGAACTCCAGAAGATACATCGATGATATTAGATAGCGCATTCTTTAAAACTACTCTTTGTATTCTGAAAAGAAAGCCCAGTAGAAAAAGTTTATGAATAAGTAAGTAATGGCAAACTTTGTCAAACGCTTTACTGAAATCTGTATATATAACATCTGTGTGCATTTTTTCCTCTAAACGCGTTTGAAACATGGGTTGTGAATTCTAGTAGGTTTGTACTTGTTGATTTTCATATAATTTTTCTTCCGATCTGTTTGAATAATATTTATGTGTATTTTAAGCTACGCAGATCTATTGTGTTGGGTGCAAATAAAACAAAATTTATTCCAACTTACAGCTCGACGTTTCGCCAGTTTTCCTTGGCATCTTCAGGAGCGTGACACTGTATTTATTTAATTAAACAAGAACAACAAAGAACACAATCAGATACATATGAATTTAAAATATTGCAAATAAATATTAATTGCACAAAAACTATTTTTACTTACAATGATGGAAACTAACGAAGAACACAATTTTTACCAAAAACATTTTAACATTTAAAAACATTTGAATATAAAAAAGTCGATACCACCTACATGCGGTAAACTTATCATACTAAAAACTTAATTACAAACATAATAAGTACGCAGCGGCGATGTTGTCTGTATCTTCTTTTTTGTTTATTGTGTTTCCCCTTTTTTGCAAAATTCTAAGGCTCTCTAAGGTGTAACGCGCCTTTTGGTGTCTATTATTTTTATGTTTTCAAAATCAGCTGTGTGTTTATTTTCTATTACATCTTGTGCCAAAGCTGTGCTTTGTTTTTGTTTACGTGTATCGGCTTCGTGCTCAGCTACCCGCTTGCCGAGCCCCCGCTAAGTGGTCCCAATGAAGACCTTATTACAGCTGTCCTTTTCATTGCCTTTACATTTAATTTCGTAAACTACATTGCTACGTTGTTGGAGATCTATTGGTGTTTTTGTTTTTGTAAAGCACGTTGCCAAAGTGCAGTTTGATCTGTATGCTAGTATAGTGTTTGTGTTTGATGTTTTTGTCAAGTCATGTGTGAAATTTTCTGTGAGCCTAGGAATGTATGTGACACTGAAGTATCGCTTTGTCTGGTTATTTGTATCTGAAGACTGTGTTTTTTGGGTTACATTTTCTATTTCTATTTGTTTATGATTTATTGAATTTGATATGGTATGGTCCGGATAATTATTCTTTTTAAGCGTCAATTTAATTTTCCTAATATTTTCGTAATGAAAACTTCGATGGCTGATAGATAATATTTTGTCTATAAAGTTCTTAGCCGTATTTATTTGGTATTTGAAAGGCTGTGAAGATACAAAGTTTATGAGGCGCCCATAAGAGGTTGGTTTCGAGTACCAATCCAATATTAATTTGTTATTGAGTCTGTGTATACGGGTGTCTAGAAAGGGGATGTTGTTGTTTTCTTCTTTTTCGATCGTAAATTTTAGTCGATTATGATATTTATTTAAAACATTTAATATTGTGTTAGTGTCTTTTCTTGGGATGATGGCGAAAATATCCTCTACATATTTGACAAGGAACTTTATTTGTATGTTATGTTGTTTTTGTAATTCAATGAAAGTGTGTGAAAGCGCGTCATCCATTATTATATCGGCAATGGTTGGGGAAAGGGGATTGCCCATAAGCATACCATATGTTTGTGTATATATGTTGTTGTTGTGCACGAAGTAATTGTTGTCTTTTAAACAGAACTCTAAAATATTGTGAAACTTGCTCTTTGGTATATTTGTATTTTCCTTTATTTCATCCCATTTTTGCATTATTATTTTGGAGGCCATATTTGTTGGTATAATAGTGAAAAACGAGACGACATCAAACGACACTAACAATTCATAATCACGTATACAGGGTGGCTGATGAATTTTGCTACATTAAGAAACTCAAATAATTCTTTTTTTCAGTGTATGGAATTCATTTTTCTTTTATTCATGTTAAAGCTCATTAAATTTTATTAAATATAGCTTAATTAGTTTTAAAAATAATGGAATTTAAATGCCCCCCCTGTTCGTCGATGCATGTGCGGCATCTTACCAAAAAGTTGTTCATTACTGCTTGGAGAGTTGAGACAGGAATAGCCGCAATTGCTTCTCGAATGGATTGCCTTAGTTCATTCAAATTTGTTGGTTTTGCTTTGAAGACTTCCTGTTTGCAATAACCCCACAAGAAAAAGTCAGGTGCAGTAAGGTCAGGCGACCTGGGTGGCCAACGGAATGTGGAGTTTCTGGATATCAGCTTATTGGGAAATTTTCGTCGCAATTCTGTCATAACAGGTTGGGCTATATGAGGAACTGCACCATCTTGCTGAAACCACACAGAGTTGAAAGAAATTCTCATTCGGCGTAATTCTGGATAGAAAAACTCTCTCAACATGCTCAAGTAACGGTCTCCAGTAACCGTAACGGTGTGACCGTTTTCTTCGAAGAAGTAGGGCCCGACAATGCAGCGTGATGAAACTGCACACCACACTGTGACACGAAGTGGATGCAATTCCGTCTCATGGAGTATCTGTGGGTTGGAAGCACTCCATATTCGACAATTTTGTTTGTTTATGTTGCCGTTTAAATCGAAATGGGCCTCGTCAGACATGAAAAGACAGTTCAACATGTTTCCATCCTCTTCCACCATTTGAAGCATCTTCTGGCAAAATTCCAAGCGAATCGGCAAGTCTGCAGCGTTCAGTTTGTTGGCCATTTGAATTTTATATGGGAATAAGTCCAAATCTTTGTGCATAATTGACTGTAATGACTGTCTGCTTACACCCATTTGAGCAGATAAGCTTCTTGTCGAAACACGTGGATTGTTTTGTATGGCAGCAGCTACAGCAGCGATTGTTTCCTCCGTTCGAACTGAAGGGTTTCGATGGTAAGGTCTTCTGTTGACTGTCCCATGCTCGGCAAAATTGTTTACAAGTCTTATTATGGTCCATCTGCTCGGAGGATTGCCGCCAAACGTGCGCCTATACTCTCTTTTACCCGAAACTACGGACTCCAGTGCGTGATAGCGGCGGACAATCCAAATTCTTGTTTCAGTGTCCCAGTTATCCATTTTTGTTAAATGTAAAAGTCAATCTGCAAAATAAAAAAAAATTAACCAGATTCATTAAATAGAAAAAAAGTTATTTAATTTTTTTTTGGTAGCGGCTTTCATTAGCCACCCTGTATTTAAATTTTGCCGTCTATCTTTTAACTCAAACGAGTTTCTAATGTTGTATTCGGTGGAAATCAACGAATTAAGAATTGTTCCTATATATTTGGACAAGTCATAACATGGAACATTGATAGACGAGACAATCGGACGTAAGGGACATTCAGGCTTATGGATTTTAGGCAGTCCATATAAACGAGGTCCTGTCGCTGCTGTGCTGGTCAATTGTTGTTTATCTTTTAAGCTAATGTGCTTTCCTTTGAATAGTTCGAGTATTACATTGTTGTTTTTCCTTTGAAGTGTGGACTTTGGGTCGGCTCTTATCGTGTAGTGTGACGAACAGGCTGTTGACTTCAGAATATTTCGTCACAATAAACAAACACTACTGACCTAGATAAATCATGAACTCAGCGGGAGTTCAACTTCACTAGCACATGCCGCATATTTGGTTACATATGACAGCACTTGATCGCAAAATGCTGACGCTAGACATTTCCACATATTATACATACTTACACATTAGGAAAGTAGTTTGTAAGTATTAGTGTTTAAGCTTATACGTGTAAGTCAATAATTTGTATAAAAAGAGAAAGAATTTTTAATAAACATTCACTTCTTGATCACACGCTAAACTTGATTCATTTCTTGATCACACGCTAAACTTGCTTCACTTACATGGCGATCCTGCCAGGCTTTATATCAGCCAGTCATAATCCCGCCAGGACAGTAGGCGAGAAGCAAATTTTATTGGCGTTGACAAGTGTTGCGGCCATATTTGGACTTCTTTTCGGCAAATGTTTTTGGATGAAACCTACAACAGCAAACAGAAGGCATCCGGAAGACTGGCAGCATAAGTATTTTTCGGCAAATATTTTTGAATGAACCCTCCAACACCAAACAGAAGACATCCAGAAGAAGCATAAAAAGGGTGGAATAACCATGGACAAACCATACATCCTGAAAAAAGAGACTGCCAGCTGGACATTGGCAGACATTATTTGTATAAACATACATTAGAAATTTGGTAGGCACGCCTCTACGGCCGCTAAGCTAAGAGCAATTTAATTTGCTTAGGAATTTTTTTTATAAGCACATGTTGCTTAAAGTTTAACATTACAAACAAAAAATTAAAAATCAAGTTAGTATGCAAGAAATAAAAACCAAAGAAGAATTTGATAGAATTTTTAACAAGTGTCGCGTGTACTATCAAAGAGCTAATTGCCATTTCTGAAAAAATTTTAAAAGATCGTGACGAGGAATAAGCTTGTCAAAAAGGAGGAAACTCCCAAAATTCCTACACCCGTAATAATCCATAAAAGGAAACGAGGTGGTAGACAGGTTAGGAAGCGAAAAGAAATCGCTGAAGCTTTTAGGCTACTTAATTTAACCGTAGACATTAACCATAGGCAGAAACTAAAAGATAAAATTAAAATGTTAAGAAATAACTTGTAAATAAAAACAAACAAACTGAGTAAATTGGAGTGGTAAATATTATTAAATTTTAAATTTTTATTAAATACACGTTAAAAAGAAAAATTTTAAAATGGCATGGTGGAAAGTTGCACTTAACGGTATACTGATAGGAATAGCAGGGTACGAGGTAGGTAAAGAAAGTTCAGCAGATCAAAAATCTGAAAATCGATTAGCCCAATACGAGCCACATCCTATTAGTGAACAGAAAGAAGAGATCACCGATAAATGGTTAACAATTTTTGCTTGTTTGGCTACATGTTTAATTGTCGCAATTGCAATTTTATTCAAAAATTATATAAAAAATAAGTTAAGACGATTGAACAATGTACAACAACGCATTTAAACGAAAAAAAAAAAAAAAATTGTAAACTAAGATATGAATAAATGGCAGGAAATATATGATACCCTATATGAAGAAAAACTAAAAGCTGATAAATCTTACAAATGCATAAATAAAAATATTAATATAAAAACAGAAACTATCGTAAAGCATTTTAAGATAATTTTAGAAGCTCTAAATAGCATAGGACAGGTGATCAAAGCGGTAAATAACATACTTACCAAGGAACACCAAGTAGAGTCTTACCAATTTTTCTCTGCCGTAAGGGACAAACTAGTATCTTCTTTAGCAAGATACAATATAGAAGTCAATGTACCAACCACAGTAGAGGAAGACCTACAAATAGATTTCAATGCGCTTTTGGCAGAACGTGCTCAGAGCCCATTGATAGAAGAAAATATACCAAACCTTCAACCAATAGATATACCAGGTATAAGCGTCACAATGGTGCAAACGGTAGTTGAGTTCATTAAAACTGCTTCGTCAGTATTACCAGAGTTTGATGGTAAACCAGAAAACCTAAACAGTTTCCTAGATGCACTCGATATACTTGAACAAATCAAGGATACACACGAGGCATTGGCCATTACCATGATTAAGACCAAGCTAAAAGGCACAGCAAGAAATTTCATAAGCAACGAAAGCACAATAGAACACATCAAAACAAAACTCAAAACCGCGATTAAGGGTGAATCAGTAGAAGTTTTAACAGCTAAGCTCCTGAACATCCAGCAGCGTAGCAAAACTGCTAACCAGTACACTGCGGAAGTAGAAAAAATAACAAGGTCACTGGAAGGAGCGTATATCTCAGATGGATTAAAACCAGACTTAGCCACAAGATATGCAACACAGGCAGCAGTCAAAGCCATGTGCAAAAACTGCTCCAACACCCAAGTTAAGATGATAATGCAAGCGGGAACGTTCGCAACAATGAACGACGCAATCTCCAAATTCACAAACAGCTGTACCGAAATTACAGGCAGCTCTAACACAATTTTAAATGTACGACAACAAGGTCAATACCGAAGTAATTTCCGTGAAGGTTACAGAGGTAACAACTATGGGAACTACCAAGGCAGGAGATTCAGAACGCAACGAAGATACAACAATAACTTTAGACAAAACAACAATTCTCAGAGAGGAGCACACGCACAGAATGGCAACAGACCCTACAGCCAGACACGTAATGTGCGCAGTTGTACCGAAACGGAAAACCAGGAAACTCCACTTCAAAATTAACAAAACGAAAAATATGCGTACTTAATCTAAACTTAAACAACTATATATCTACAAGGACATCGTTAAACAATTCATACTCAAATTTTTTAATTGATACTGGAGCCGATATCTCCATAATAAAAAAACAGCAAATAGATAATAAAGGAAAAATTAATACTGAACAAATCACAGATTTGAAAGGCATTGGTCAGGGAATAACTAGCACTTTAGGCACAATCAAAGCAGATCTAAAAGGCGATGACATTCTAATTTATCATAAATTTCATGTTGTAGAAGACAACTTTCAAATTCCATGCGATGGAATAATAGGCCTAGATTTCATAAAGAAATACAATTGTATTCTAGATTACGGAAAAACAGAGGACAAACTAATTTTAAGACCATATGATTTTCCTCAAACAATAACAATGAATCTAACAAACTGTCTGTCCGTCAACACAATCACAATTCCATCTAGATCTGAAGTCATTAGACAAATTAAAGTAAATACCGATAACAAAAACATTTTTATCCCACACCAAGAATTATCTGAAGGCATTTTTATAGCAAATACAATCACAAACAAGGATCAAACTTTTGTTAGAATCATTAATACTACACATAAAAACACAACTATCCAAAATTACAAAATCCAGACCGAAAACTTAGATGATTACACACTAATTAAAACAGAAAAGCACAGTAAAAATGGCAACGATACAGAAAAATTAAAACGATTAACAAAAAATTTTCCAAAATTCGTCAACCCTCAATTAACAACACTATGCACAGAATTTATAGACATATTTGCACTAGAAACCGAACCAATCACCTCCAATAATTTCTATAAACAGAAATTATATATGAAGGATGACACCCCAGTTTACATAAAAAATTACAGATTACCTCAAACCCAGAAGGGAGAAATCAGCAAACAAATAAACAAGCTAATAGAAGACGATATAATAGAACCCTCCATATCGGAATATAATAGCCCAATCCTACTAGTCCCTAAAAAGTCACTTCCAGGAAACACAGAAAAAAGATGGAGACTAGTAGTCGACTACAGACAGGTAAACAAAAAGCTAGCAGCAGACAAATTCCCACTCCCAAGAATTGATGATATTTTAGACCAACTTGGTAGAGCAAAATATTTTTCATGCCTAGACCTTATGTCAGGTTTTCATCAAATTGAACTACACCCAGATTCAAGGGATATAACTTCATTTACAGCCGAAAATGGCATATACAGATTCAAAAGACTACCTTATGGATTAAAAGTAGCACCAAATTCATTCCAAAGAATGATGACCCTAGCATTCGCAGGGCTCAAACCATCCCAAGCCTTCCTCTACATGGATGACTTGGTTGTATTAGGCTGTTCTGAAAACCACATGCTAAAAAATTTAAGAGACGTGTTCTCCACTTGTAGAAAATATAATCTAAAACTGCATCCAGACAAATGTCTATTTTTCAACCAAGAAGTAACTTATTTAGGCCATAAATGTACAAACAAAGGAATATTGCCTGACCCAAGCAAATTTGAAACAGTTCAAAAGTATCCAACGCCAAAAACAGCAGATGAAGTTAAAAGATTCGTAGCCTTCTGCAATTATTACAGAAGATTTGTTCCGAATTTTGCAGAACATTCTAGAAAATTAACTAGGCTTTGCAGAAAGAATGTTTACTTCGAATGGACAGAAGAATGTCAAAAAGCTTTTGTCTACTTAAAGGAAGCATTGATTAGTCCAAAACTCTTGCAATACCCAGATTTTGAAAAAGAATTTTGCATAACAACAGACGCTAGTGGATACGCTTGTGGAGCAGTCCTGAGCCAAGAACATGATGGCAAACAGTTACCAATTGCCTACGCTTCAAGGTCCTTTACAAAAGGCGAAACTAACAAAGCTACAATAGAAAAAGAATTGGCCGCGATTCATTGGGCCATAACCTTCTTCAGACCATACGTATATGGCAGAAAATTCCTAGTTAAAACCGACCATCGCCCATTAACATACTTATTTTCAATGAAAAGTCCTTCCTCAAAGCTGACACGAGTAAGACTAGACTTAGAAGAGTACGATTTTGAAGTGGAGTACATAGCTGGTAAAGAAAACCATATAGTGGACGCATTATCCCGCATAACTATAACAAATCTGAAAGACTTGTCAGTGGAAGCAAGCAGAATATTAAAAACAACCACCAAATCAGCAGCTAAAAATATCAGTAATAAAACTGAAATTAAAGAAAGTCACAAAGAGAACCCCAAAATATATGAAGCGCTAAATAAATTTGAAGTAAAAAGACTAGTCGAGCTCGTTTTCTCTCCTCCGAAATTATATTTCAAAAAAGGAAAGAAAATTTGTAGCAATATTGATACAAGCAACCTAATTGTTGAGGATAAGATTGACTTAGGACAATTCTTTACCAGGCTCGAAAACGAAGCCGGCAATTTAGGACTTGTACAAACACAGTTGACCTTAGGGGACAAATTGTTCAAAAATAATTATACTGCAGTAGGAAAACTTATTGAAATGGGTAATAAGATTCTCAAAAAGTTAACAATAGCACTAACCCCAGAGGTTATAGATGTGACAGATCCCGGGAAAATAGAAGAAATCCTGCAAAAATATCATGACGATCCTATTAGTGGTGGCCACCCAGGAATAAATCGCATGACAGACAAGATCAAGCAGAGATATAGCTGGCTGAATATGAAAAATTACATAAGAAAATATATAAAGAACTGCATCCACTGCAAGAAAAATAAAACAAATAAACACATAAAAGAGCCAATGACAATAACGGAGACACCTCCGAAGGCATTTGACATTGTACAAATCGATACAGTCGGACCATTACCGAAATCGATAAATGGAAACGAATATGCAGTTACCATTATATGCGATCTAACAAAATACTTGGTAGCGATTCCAGTCCCAAGCAAACACGCAACAACAGTTGCTAAGGCCGTGTTTGAAAATTTCATTTTGATTTATGGACGCATGAAATCAATTATGACAGACATGGGCACCGAATACAAAAACAGCTTATTCAAAGAACTTTGTAAACTACTAAAAATTGAGCATAAAACCTCAACACCCTACCACCATCAAACCCTGGGTACAGTAGAACGCAGTCACCGAACATTCAATGAATATGTACGCTCGTACATATCCAGTGACAAAGACGATTGGGATGAATACCTTAAGTACTTCGCGTATTGTTACAATACGACGCCATTTACCATACATAAATATTGCCCATTTGAGCTCATATTTGGGAAAACCCCACCAAATTACGAATTTTTAGAAGAAAATAAAATCAGCCCACTGTACAATCACGAGGCTTATGACAAAGAAATAAAATATAGACTCCAGATAGCACAGCAGAGAGCTAGAAAATTAGTCCAAGAGGCTAAAGTAAAACAAAAGTTTAATTATGATAAAAGTAGTTATAGTAAGGAGATAAATATAGGAGATTTAGTATTAGTTAGAGAAGAGGCCTCCCATAAGTTAGATAGTAGATATAAAGGAAAATATAAAGTTAAAAGTATAGATATAAATAATAATTTTACATTAGTACCACATAACATAGGCGATAGTAAAAAACAAATAATAATTCATAAAAATAGACTTAAACCAGTATAACACCGTAGTAATAAACAAAAAAAAAAAAAAAAAAAAAAAAAAAAAAAAAAAATTCTAAAATAAAGCACTCCAGATTACTCAAAGTAATATATGTAAATATGCACACGAACACACATAAACAAAGTCAGTATGTTGAAAAAAAAAAAAAACAAAACACAAAAGGTTTGTAAACACTCCACTCATAATGATACAAATATACACATAGAAAAAAAAAATATTCAAAAAAAAATATATATGTACGCGCAAAGCGAATGTAACCAAATAAACAAACAACGCGAGCAATATCAAAAAATTATGTACAGCAAGAAATTACAATAAAACACAAAAAGCACTTATTAATAGTCATATCCAATTTCAACCAAATATATATGACTATTCTTAAGGTGGATGGTGTAGTGTGACGAACAGGCTGTTGACTTCAGAATATTTCGTCACAATAAACAAACACTACTGACCTAGATAAATCATGAACTCAGCGGGAGTTCAACTTCACTAGCACATGCCGCATATTTGGTTACATATGACAGCACTTGATCGCAAAATGCTGACGCTAGACATTTCCACATATTATACATACTTACACATTAGGAAAGTAGTTTGTAAGTATTAGTGTTTAAGCTTATACGTGTAAGTCAATAATTTGTATAAAAAGAGAAAGAATTTTTAATAAACATTCACTTCTTGATCACACGCTAAACTTGATTCATTTTTTGATCACACGCTAAACTTGCTTCACTTACAATCGCTTTATAGGTGTTCTTATCTCCTAGTAGTTTTTCAATTTTTGTGTTGTAGTCCGCTTTGTATAGAACGACTTTTTTGTTTCCTTTGTCCGCGTCTGTTACGATTATGTCATCTTTGTGAAGTTTTAGAAAAGCTTTTGTTTTTTTGTAAATCTCTAGTACAAATTTCTCTACGGAATTATGTTTAATGTTGCGCCTAAATTGAAAAATTCTGCTGCATAATTTGTTTCTTGCTATTTCTTTTTCATTTTCAGTTCCTAATGTTTCAAACACTTGCTCCATTTCAGCTACTGGGTGTATAGGTGAGAAATTATTGTTTGTTGTAGGGACCGTAAATTTTTTGCCTAAGGACAACAACCACTTCCAATCTTCGGGAAAATCTATGTTTGTAGTGTTGACAAACCATTCGCTGTTAATGTTGGTTCCCAATTTGCGTATTTGCTCGTGCTTTAGTTGGTTAATCTTTGAGGATAGTGTCGCTGCTTTTTGTTTTCTGAGGCAGTTTTCTTTACTATAACTGCATTAAATTCTTCATCACTAAGAGCTTTACGTATTTGTTGTTGAGTGTGGTATATTGTATCTTTAGTGGCTTTTATGTTCATATTTGTTTGTGTTATCTCAATGTTGAGTATTTTTAAGAAGAAATTGTGTTTGGTTTTTTCAATTTGTTGTGTTATTTTACCTGACGTTGTGTGGACTATTGTACTTTTTAATGTGTTGGATAGATGTTTGGGAATAAGCGCGTACCTTTTGAATTCTAACAAAACTTTAAGAGTTTCTATTTGTTTCGAAAGTTTAATTTTCTGTTTACTAAAATGCTTAAGGTTCATACTGTGACGAATTCGATGATTCATTGATTACACTGGATCACAAATTCCAACTTTTTCTCTGCACCAGAGACACCATAGTGAAATTCCTATGTAAAATCACCTCCTAATTCCGAAAATCAAGGTTATTTTTACTTGAATGGTACCGTTTTTGAGATATTTACGATTTACCGTTATTTCAAAAAACAAAAAAGATGGCTCCACTTAATCGTGTATATCTCAAGAACACACTGAGCTCTTCCAAAACGGTTTGAAAAATTTGAAAGCTTATAAAATTTACTATAATCAGTACATACAACACTTTTTGCTAGGTCCTGCAGATTCAAACATATTGAACAATCATAAACGGATTTTTTAAATTTTTTTTGTAAAAATATAAAAAAATTTGTACTTTGCGAGGAAGCATCTCAAAAACTTTTTGTTTTTTTGCAGATATTTTTTCCCCCCTCTAAGCTCTGTTTTATTACAAAAAAAATAAGCTATCAGTGAACAAAATTGATGAAATAATACAAAAGTTATAAGCATTCAAGTAAATATATCCATTTAATACTTAAGTACCCTACAAATAATAGCATATGTACATATGGTTCTGTCTTAACTCTATGATCTTATTTTATAATTGAAAAAGTTATGTGTCTTGTTTTGACGCTTATTTAGATTAGGAGCTATTTCTCTTATGAGAAACCAACAGTAGTCGCCCATCATAGCGACATCCCAGAATCCTTGATACCGACTTTCAATCACTTTCATTTGCTGGTGAAACCTTTCGCCATGCTCGTCACTTTCGTCGCCAAGATTTTGCGGGAAAAAATTTAAGTGGGAGTGTAAGAAATGAATTTTTAAAGACATATTTACTCCTGAAAGAAAATAAAAAAGTAAATTAGATAAATACATAAGTGACACATTAGTATATAATTTTCTTAGGCTGGATTTATCTTTCAATTCAGAACAAATTTTTTGTTTATATTTTTCCCGTTCTTGTTTGTTCGGAACTGGACGATGAATTCAGATTTATGGCTATATATTCTCATGTAAATTTATGTAATATATAATTTATTATAATATGTTTTTTTATTTACCCATTTCCGCATAGTTTTTGATTAAGTCGTTCACTATCATCTCGTAGTAAGGACTTTTGTGTTTGCCTAAAAAAGAAGTAACGACCTTTTCAAAAGAATCCCACGCTGCTGCCTCCACTGGTGACAATAGTTCTTTGAAATGGTTATTGGTCATCATTTTCCTTATTTGCGGTCCCACAAAAATCCCTTCCTTTATTTTTGCTTCTGAAATCTCTGGGAAGATTGTCTTCAAATGATGAAAAGCTTCGCCTTCTTTGTCCAAAGCCTTCACAAAGTTTTTGATAAGGCCGAGCTTGATGTGGAGCGGAGGTAGAATTATTTTTTCCTTCTTTATAAGTGGAGAGTATTTTATGTTATCTACCCCAACTTGAAACTCGATTCGTTCTGGCCAATCCTTTATGATGTAGTGGTCTTGACGAGCTCGGCTATCCCATTTGCATAGAAAGCAACAGTATTTTGTGTATCCACTTTGTAGACCACATAGCATTCCAACGACTTTAAGATCGGCACATATTTTCCAATCATGTTCTTCGTATTTGATTAACTTGAGCAATTTTTGCATTATCTCATATGTTTCCTTCGTATTTACTGCATGCGCGATCGGGATAGATGGCTTTTGGTTGCCAATATGCAATAATACGGCCTTTAAACTTAATTTATTGCCGTCTATGAACAATCGCCACTCTTTTGAATCATATGGTTCACCAAATTGTTTGAATAGACCAGCAATGTCTTTGCAGTAACAAACACTGTCCTCCTTCGTATAGTACTTGGAAAATTCTTCGTGACGAGTTCTATAATATGTTACCTTAACATCGGATGAAACAAATTTAAATTGTTGCATTCGAGAGGCGTGTAGTTCGGCCTTTTCCTTTGACAATTCCAAATCCCTTGTTGTGCTTGTGACAAAGAATTTCTTTCGTTTTCCGTTTGAAATTCAGTACAACATGATGCCGCGTAATCAGATACTACTGTTGACAATGAAACTGGAGCCGGAACTAAAGTTAAATTTGATTCTGGCAATGTCGCTTCTGTTGAAATTAGTTCTGGTAATGACACTGTAGGTACGCTCGCATAGGTTACTTTTCTGGACTTTCCAACCCCAAGTACTTTTGTAGTACAAATATAGCAGTCCGTTGAATGGCAAGTTGGTTCCCTCCACTTCATTGGTGTAATAATTTCACACGTCGCCTAAATAGATAGTTTCAGGAATTAGTCAGCTATGCATTAAAAGGGAACAAATTCCTAATTTTTACAACGTACCTTTTTGTTCCGGTTTCCGAAGAAATCAATTCGACTCGGCATGTGGTGCACACAGTGTTCGGTGTCCATGGTTTTTCATTGTTTTTAGGCTCAATTCCAAAACACTTATAGTATGTAACTTTCAAAGGATTTGAAAACACACGTCTCATACTTTTAACAATAAATTGACCGCAGATGAAACAGAACATATCTGGATCATTTGTACACTCAAACTCTCGCGCCCTTTTATTCATTTTTTATTTTAAGTAAATGACGGGTTATAAACTGCAATTATAAACTGAACAGTATCCGGCGAGCCTTGCAGATATTATGAAGGAACAAGGCGCATGTACTCTTATTTATACTTAGATCCAGTAAAAATTCAAGCCTACCTAAACAAAAAGGTTCCCTAGTTCTACAAAGAAAACACTACCTGCCTCAAAAATATGCTCTTGTTTAAAATGTACCTAGGTTTGAGAAAACGACACTAACAGCTTTTTGTATCTAATAACTTTTCGAAAATCTACCTGCTAACTAACTGATATACGAATACTAACACATATGTACCAGTAGGGTACTTAAGCATTAAATGGATATATTTACTTGAATGCTTATAACTTTTGTATTTATTTATAACTTTTGTATTATCGATTTTGTTCACTGATAGCTTATTTTTTTTGTAATAAAACAGAGCTTAGAGCGGGGAAAAAATATCTGCAAAAAAACAAAAAGTTTTCGAGATGCTTCCTCGCAAAGTACAAATTTTTTTATATTTTTACAAAAAAAATTTAAAAAATCCGTAATGATTGTTCAATATGTTTGAATCTGCAGGACCTAGCAAAAAGTGTTGTATGTACTGATTATAGTAAATTTTATAAGCTTTCAAATTTTTCAAACCGTTTTGGAAGAGCTCAGTTTGTTCTTGAGATATACACGATTAAGTGGAGCCATCTTTTTTGTTTTTTGAAATAACGGTAAATCGTAAATATCTCAAAAACGGTACCATTCAAGTAAAAATAACCTTGATTTTCGGAATTAGGAGGTGATTTTACATAGGAATTTCACTATGGCGTCTCTGGTGCATTTTGGCTGTAAACCAGTGTTATCAATCCTGGGTTCGATCACTATAAAGTCAAATAAACACACACAAAGATATTGTAACTAATAGCTAGTCTTATTTACTAGTAATAAACGCAATACAAATTTAAGAGTTTGGTAACTTCGCAGCAGTTCACTGAGCAACACTTGAAAATAAACTGATCCACTTGCCTTGCTTGGTCACCGCCTTATGTAGTCCAACAGGGTGCTTGCCTACGCACCGAGAACTTTCTTGGTTGTTCGCTTTTCGTGTTCTGGAAGGGTCGGTGTTATTTATTGGCATATCCTCTTTGCATCGTATTCGCGAACACTCGCGCCATCTCTCTTCCTCTTCCTAGTGACACGCTTGCATGCATAAGCGTAGCCATCGTTATCTCGGTTGTGTTTAACTAGTGGTGGGAGTGTTATTGAGTTAGGGATGGTACATGCTTGAGAATAATCGCCACACTGCCCTCCACCTAAGTCTGATCGTCCTGATCAGACACATTTCCGGAACCAAACGCAGCTAGCCTTTCCAAATGGACCACCTTCATCTTATTCCTTGGCCTTCCCATAGTTTGTATGCGATATACCACATCGTTGATCCGTTTTATGACTTTGTATGGGCCTTCCCAGTTACATTGTAGTTTTGGGGACAAACCTTTCTTACGCTGTGGGTTGTATAGCAGCACTAAATCTCCTTCTATAAAAACTTCCGAATTTATTGCTTTGTCGTACCTGGCCTTCATCTTATCGCTCATGATCTTAGTCCGTTGTCTCACAAGGTCGTGAATTTCTCTCATTTCTTCTTCCAATACACTAGTAGATTTCCGAGCATTTACTCCTGCATCAGTGTTTATCCCAAACTTCAAGTCAGCTGGCAATCGAAGATCATTCCCGAAAATTACCTTTGCAGGAGTCTGACCAGTTGTTTCATGTACTGCAGAGCGATATGTCATTAGGAATAAGGAGATGTGAGTATCCCAATCCTTCTGGAACTTATCCACTACTTTCCTCAGGTGCTCTTCCAAGGTTCTATGGAATCGGTCCACCATGCCATCTGACTGAGGATGCAGTGCAGTTGTTCGAGTTTTCCGAATGCCCAATGTCTTGCACATTTCCTGGAATACAGCTGATTCGAAATTTCTACCTTGGTCAGAATGTATCTCCAACACTTCTGCTATGGTTTCTGCCTCTTGATTTGGAATAGGGTACACTTCTGGCCATTTGCTGAAATAGTCCGAGTTTGCTAGTAGGAAATGGACCAGCTACATCCATGGGTATCCTCTCAAATGGCGCACCTGAGTTATACTGTTTCATTTGGGAATGGCTCCTTGATTTCGGTCATTTAGCTTTGATGCATACTTCACAGTTGGCAATCCACTCCGCGACCGATTGACGGCAACCAACCCAATAGAATCTTTGCTTGACTTTCTCCAAGGTTTTGGTGACTCCAAGATGACCTCCGCTTGGACCGTTATGTAATTCATTGAGTACATCAGGGATTTTCTACCTTGGGACGACTATCAGCTTTCGAACGCATTGACCATCCTCACTCTCCCATATTCGATGCAAACAACCGGATTCTAATTGCAAACTATTCCACTGTGCCCAATATGACTTAGCAACAGGACTTTCTGCTGACATCTCCTCTCTTGATGGTCGCTCGTTTCGTTTGATTCCTTGCATCACACGTGTAAGATCTTGATCTTCTTGTTGACACCTCCTTAATTGATCCATGTTCCATTTGTCCGTAGATGTTATAGTCATGAGCCGCACATCTATAATGTCTTCCTTGGCCTCAGCTTTCGGACAATGCTTGCATTCCAAGTTACATGGTCTTCGTGACATTGCATCAGCATTTCCGTGGGTGTTACCTTTGCGACGCTCTATGGAAAAGTCATAACTTTGCAGTCGCTCTATCCATCGTGCCAATTGACCTTCCGGATTACGGAACTGTAAGAGCCATTTCAACGCTGCATGGTCTGTCCTGACGTGGAATCGCTGCCCACAGAGGTACTTGTGGAAATGCTTAACGCACTCTACCAATGACAACAGTTCTCTCCGGGTTACACAATAGTTCCTTTCAGCCTTCCCAATTGTTCGGCTATAGTATGCAACTACCTTCTCCTGTCCATCCATAGCATAGCATAACCACTCGCATCTGTATCCAGAATAAATTTTGAACCTGGAATCGGGGCAGTGCATAGCTGTTCTTTCAATGTTTGAAAAGCCACCTCCTGTTCCTTCTTCCATTCAAATGTCATATTCTTCCTGGTAAGGTCATGGAGACTACTCGCTACGCTGGCAAAATTCGGTACAAATCGGCGATAATACGTGCACAGCCCAAGGAAGCTCCGTAACTCATGCAAATTTCTCGGTCTTGGCCAATCCTTTACGGCTTCGATCTTTTCCTTAGCAGTGTAGATTCCCTCCGTAGTTACCTTGTGACCCAAATAACTTACATCCTTTTTAAACAAGGAACACTTCTTGGGACTTAGTTTCAGACCAGCACCAGCTATTCTTTGGAAAACTTCCTCCAAGTTCTTAAGGTGTTCCTCAAAGCTTTTTCCCAGCACGATGATGTCGTCGAGGTACACCAAACATGTTTGCCAGTGCAATCCTTTTAGTATCTGATCCATGAGTCTCTCAAAAGTAGCTGGATCATTGCATAGCCCGAAGGGCATTACCGTAAATTGCCAAAGCCCTTCTCCAACGCTGAAGGCCGTCTTCTCTTTATCTTTATCCTTTACCTCCACTTGCCAGTAGCCGCTTTTCAAGTCCAGTGTGGCAACCATTTCGTGCCAGATAACGAGTCCAGAGTATCGTCGATTCTTGGCAATGGATAACTGTCCTTCTTCGTTACGTCGTTCAATTTTCGGTAGTCCACACAGAACCTCATTTTTCCATCCTTCTTTTTCACTAGTACTACCGGTGAGCTCCATGGACTAGCTGATGGTTCGATCACGCCGCTGTCACTCATTTCCTGTATAATTTCTCTTACTACTTGGCGTTTGGCCAATGGAATACTACGAGGAGCTTGGCGGATTGGCCTTGCATCACCAGTATCAATTTGATGCTTCACAACTTTGGTCCGACCTGGTTTAAAACCATCCTTGTCAAATATGCTCGAGTACTTTGATAGAAGTTCCTTTGCCTTTTTCCGATGATCTTTTTCGAGGCCTGCCGTCCACGACGTGATAGCATCTGAGAGATTAATCTTGATGGTAGAATCATTTTCCTCTTGGCATTGTCCCAATATTGCTCCTTTGGAAAGTTTAATCGGCGATTTGAATTCATTAAGTACTCTTACCGGTACACGTCCATCTTGTTTTGTCATGGCCAGGGTTTTTCCTACTAATATGTTCGTCCTTGATTTGTTTGCTGCCTCGACAACCCACAATTTGTTTGTCCCATAATCTCCATCAATCTTTGCCCATATGATTGCTTCCGACTTCGGTGGAATTTGTTGGCTCTCCTCCACAAGACCTCGCTAACTAACGTATTTGTTTTCGTAACCATAATTCAATGGCACATCCATGTTCTGGTAATTCATAATCCTGTTTTGCATGTCGATCTTGATGCCTTGCTCGCTTAAGAAGTCCACACCAACTATGATTTCGTCAACAATATCTGCTACTATAAAACTGTCTAGAACGGCCACGTTCCCAATTGCGATTTGACATGTTACTTCTCCTAGGACATGGGTGTCCTCACCAGTGGCCTTACGTAACTTTGCTCCATGCAATGGTCTCACCTCCTTGTTGACTAAATCAGATCGAATTATGGAATGCGATGCCCCTGTATCCACAGTTAGTAAGTGCTCTTTTCCATCCACATATGCAACAACAGTAACATTACTAGTTTTCCTTCCGATCTGTGAGACAGAGATTATGGGGCATTCAGTTGCGGGAGCCAGTCCACGCCCCTTTCGGCTGGCTCGATTTAGTTTAACGACTGATTTGGTTGGGAGGTTTGCTCATCTCCTTCAGCTTTACGTTTTCGTCCACCTGAATTGCTGGAGTTATTGGAGCCAGTGCCGCAATAACGTGCTATGTGACCTGGTTTTCCGCACTTAACGCATTTAATGGCACCATCACTTTTTTTCTGTACTCCGTTCAACGTTTCCAAAATTTTGTCTACCCAAGCCGGAGTTTCCACTTCTACACGATGAGCCTTGTATGCAGGTTTACTCAAAAGCGAGGCTGTTTCCGGCGTCAGAGCATGTGATACCGTCTCAGCAAATGATCTCTTGGGATTTGCATATGTGGCTCGCTTCGTCTCCACGTCACGTATTCCATTTATAAAGCTTTGGATTTTTACCCTTTCTGTGTATTCTACGGGTGCGTCTGCATTTGCTAGATGGGCCAACCTCTCGATATCCGATGCAAATTCCTGCAATGTCTCATTAGCCTTCTGGAAGCGATTCTGTAGCTCTATTTGGTATATCTGTTTTCGATGTTCGCTACCATAGCGCCTCTCAACTGACCCATCAATGCTTCATAATTATTGCGTTCACCGTCGGGAATCATCTGTAAGGTTTCGGCTGCAGGACCCTTCAATGCCACGAACAGTGCAGCAACTTTGTCTTCAGTGCCCCAATGATTCACCGCTGCCGTCTTCTGAAACTGTAGCTTAAATACCTGGAATGGAACAGAACCATCAAAGGAAGGTGATTTTACCTTGGGAGTATTCGCTAAAGCAGATGGACGATTTAGTTGCTATTCCTGGATACGACCTCTCAATGCATCTTCCTCAGCACCGATTTTATCCTGCAATTGTGCAATTTTTGCATCTTGCACTTCTAGTTTCGATGACACCTTTGCTTCCTGTTCTTCCAACTGCGATGAGATATATGCCTTCTGTTCCTACATTTGAGATCTCATGTATGCCTTCGTTTCATCTAGTTGAGCTGAAATCTGGGATGTCATATGTGTCTTCTGTTCCTCGAGCTGAGATGCCTTTCGAGATGTATTACGTGTATCCTGTTCTTCAAGCTGAGATGCCATGTGAGCCTTCTGCTCTTCAAGCTGAGATGCCGTGTGTGCCTTCTGTTCTTCAAGCTGAGCTGCCATGTGTGCCTTCTGTTCTTCCAGCTGAGATACTATACAAGTTTTCTGTTCTTCCATTTTAGCCGACATCTGAGTTAATACAGCCAATATCATGTTTGTGTCCACGGTTGCTACTGGATTCGGAGACTCCTTTTTTTCGTCCATTTTTGTCGGTGCCTCCTCCACAAGATGAAAAACATGATCATCAACGTTGATTCCTTCTGCTTCCATAGCATCTCGCAATCGTGACTGTAACTCTGATTTATTGCCTGTAATGTTTAGTCCGCGTTGTTCCAACTCATTTTTGAGTGGCTGAATCTTTAATTCATTCAGCTTCGCCATGTCCTTGTTATCCTTGAAATCACTGGTATTTATTCAACAATACCGCTTCTGACACCAATTGTGACGAATTCGATGATTCCTTGATTATCAATCCTGGGTTCGATCACTATAAAGTCAAATAAACACACACACAGATATTGTAACTAATAGCTAGTTTTATTTACTAGTAATAAACGCAATACAAATTTAAGAGTTTGGTAACTTCGCAGTAGTTCACTGAGCAACACTTGAAAATAAACTGATCCACTTGCCTTGATTGGTCACCGCCTTATATAGTCCAACAGGCTGCTTGCCTACGCACCGAGAATAATAATTCCCAACGGATTACCCACCATATCCCGCCCGACCGGCGCGAGGGGCGCATCCGCATAACGCGCGGATTATTCGTTCGTGCCGAGTCGTTGAAAGGCTTTGGTATGTTAATCGTCGAGATTTAAACTGCTCAGCTACAGAGAAAACCTTATCAGCTGAGTAAAGTAGATATAGGATAGATTATACATTAAGAAGTAACTAGTTAACAGAATAAAATTATTGTTAGAAGTTAGTATAGAAGTCAAAGAATAAGAAATAATTGGTAGCTATGAATTTAGGATAGAAAAAATTGATTTTTTTATGTTGAAAAGCGAGTCTGAAATATCAAATCTACCAGAAAGAGAGTTATAATCTTGACACAAATAGCGAAAAGGCTCATTTAACTGAAAATTGGTTCGGCACTGTTTTAAGACTAGAGGTTTAAAATGCCTTGAAGGACGAGACGGTACATTGAAGTTCACTTCACTTAAAATAAATGGGCTGGATAGTGAACCATTTAGCAATTTAATCATAAAAATAATTCCAAGCATTTCCCTCCGACTAGAAAGTGTGTGCAGATTAATGAGTTTTAAACGATTCGTATAGGGTGGCAGATTGTACAAGGGATCCCAATGAAAATCTCTTATGGCAAATAGTAAAAATTGTTTTTGAACTGATTCAAGGCGATCTACATGAACCTGGTAACGCGGGTTCCAAATTATAGAACCAAGTATCGGTCTGACTAATGTAGTGAAGAGGGCTTTAGTTGCATAAGGGTCGCTAAATTCTTTAGACCATCGTTTAACGAATGCTAGGACACCGCTAGCCTTATTAACTGTTGTGTTAATATGGCGGTGGAAACTGAGTTTATAGTCCATGGTAACCCCCAGGTCAATAAAATCATACACTTGCTCAAGACTATAATTTTTAATTGTGTAGGAAGCCGGCTGAGAAATTCCACGCGAAAAACCCATGTGTTAACCCATGTGACTGGTAAACTCAAGTAAATTCGTAACCGTGGACTTTCCCTTACTGAACCCGTTTTGGCAGTCAGCTATCAAAGTAGAGATCGGACCCGTAAGTCGATTTGTAACAATAGCTTCAAACAATTTTGGGATGGCAGAAAGCTTTGCGATGCCACGATAGTTCTCTATAGAAGACCTATTCCCGCTTTTATGCAGCGGTAGAAGAAACGATTCTTTCCACGCAGTTGGAAAAACACCACACTTTAGTGATAGATTGAACAAATTGGTAAGGGGTTGGTAAATATGGTTCGCACACTTTTTCAAGAAACATGTAGGAATCCTATCAGGACCATATTTAAAAGATTCTTTTGAGGTTTTAAGGTAAATTAGAACATCTTTGGCGCATATAATTGGTGAATTAATTGAACTTTATTGGTTGTTCGCTTTTCGTCTTCTGGAAGGGTCGGTGTTATTTATTGGCATCTCCTCTTTGCATCGTATTCGCAAACACTCGCGCCATCTCTCTTCCTCTTCCTAGTTACACGCTTGCATGCATAAGCGTAGCCATCGTTATCTCGGTTGTGTTTAACTAGTGGTGGGAGTATTATTGAGTTAGGGATGGTACATGCTTGAGAATAATCGCCACAATACAAATATGTTCACCATATTTATATTTCATGTGGTTGTAGTAGTTTTTCATGGTTCCGCTACGTTGTTCTTTATTGTTGTTGTAAATTATAATGTAATACAGAACTTTTGTTACCGGCAGGCTTTTCGTGAATAATATACATATAATTTTTCTTCCGATCTGTTTGAAAAATATTTATGTGTATTTTAAGCTACGCAGATCTATTGTGGTGGGTGCAAATAAAACAAAATTTATTCCACCTTACAGCTCGACGTTTCGCCAGTTTTCCTTGGCATCTTCAGGAGCGTGACACTGTATTTATTTAATTAAACAAGAACAACAAAGAACACAATCAGATACATATGAATTTAAAATATTGCAAATAAATATGAATTGCACAAAAACTATTTTTACTTACAATGATGGAAACTAACAGGCTTCTCAGCAAAAATTCGTCTCCTTTGTAGATGCCGTTCGGAGTCGGCAAAAAACTGTAGGTCCCACCAATTTGTAGGGAAAATTCAAATCGGCACACCACAAATTGGAAGAGAAGCTTGGCGCAAAAATCTCTTAGGAGGTTTATGATGATATACCTGTTGTATATCGCGCCATAGAGAGAGATGGAAACTAACGAAGAACACAATTTTTACCCGAAACATTTAAACATTTAAAAACATTTGAATATAAAAAAGTTGAAAAAGTTAATGAGGTCAAAAATCGATACCACCTACATGCGGTAAAATTGTCATACTAAAAACTTAATTACACACATAATAAGTACGCAGCGGCGATGTTGTCTGTATCTTCTTTTTTGTTTATTGTGTTTCCTCTTTTTTGCAAAATTTTAAGGCTCTCTAAGGTGTAACGCTCTTTTTCTATCCTTTCGGTGTCTATTATTTTTGTTTTCAAAATCAGCTGTGTGTTTATTTTCTATTACACTTTACAAAAGCCGTGCTAGCAATCTGCAATCAATGTGGATATAGAAGTTGTAAGCTGATCTGTAACAATGGCTTCAAAAAATCTGGGAATAACGGAAAGCTTTGCGATCTCGCGGTAGTTATCTACAGAAGAACTACTCCCACTCTTATAAAGTGGTATAAGGAAAGATTCTTTCCAAGCAGTTGGAAAGACGGCGCTTTTTAAATACAGATTAAATAGATCGTTTATAGGCTGGTAAATGTAGTTAGCACAATTTTTGAGAAAACATGCCGGGACTATATCAGGGCCACATTTAAATGATTCCTTTAAGGTGTTCAGATAGAATAAAACATTTGCAAAAGAAATTATAAGACTATTAATGATGTTGTTTGCATTTAACTGACATGGATATTTGTTTAATCGAGAAAAGGTGGCAGTAGAATAATTAGATTTAAAAAATTAGCAAAGAAATTTGCAATATCTTGATTATCGCTGGATATACAGTCTTGGAACTTCATGGCAGAAGGAAAACCTCTTATATTACGTTTAGAGTTTACGAAACCATAAAATGACTTTGGTACAGATAAGGTTCTTTTTAATTTTCCAGATTAAAGCTGTGTAACATTTTTTATTCACTTCAAAATATTTCTGTCGTAGGTTGGAGAACTTTAAGTAATCTTAGTTTAAACCGGATTTCTCGTACAGCTTGAATGAACGGTTCTTTTTATTTTTTAAAGCTTTCAGTTCTTTAGTAAACCATGCTTGCGCTGGTTCGTCAGAGAAAGATTTACGTTCAGGTACATGCTTTTCAAAGAGCCTATAAATAGTATTATTAAAATGTAAAACGTTAAGCTCAATATCGCCATAATATTCTCTCTCTATGGCGCGATATACAACAGGTATATCATCATAAACCTCCTAAGAGATTTTTGCGCCAAGCTTCTCTTCCAATTTGTGGTGTGCCGATTTGAATTTTCCCTACAAATTGGTGGGACCTACAGTTTTTTGCCGACTCCGAACGGCATCTACAAAGGAGACGAATTTTTTGCTGAGAAGCCTGTCATGGCAGAAATACACTCGGAGAGTTTGCAAAACCACTCGGAGAGTTTGCCAAACCACTTCAAATCACTTTTGATGTTACCTGTACCAGGGCTCGAACCATGGACCTGCGGTGTGGTAGGCCGGCAACACTACCTTCACACCACGGCGGCCGCCCGCCATAATATTCAGGACAAGTTAATTTAGACGAATCTTTATTTAATTTCTTAAAGTTGGTTTTAGCAAAGTCAAAGTCAAAAAGACTACTAGAATCGCATGGTTTAGTATCACTGTCTTCTACATTAGTTGAGATTTCGTAAACGATCAAAAGAAGGATGGTAAACGCCTTCCGGTAAAACCAAAGGATCGAATCTAGTCAAACAGAATTTAGATGTATCATCGACGTAAGCTAAGTCTAAGACCTTTCCCGAAATGGTTTCAGATAACATTTATTTGATTAAGACAAAGGTCCGCCGTTTCATCTAAAAAGTCATTTTACCCCGCTTTGGATGGAATTGGCACTATGATTCCGTCAACGATATTTCACGATATATGCGGTAGGTTAAAATCGCCCAGAATGATCATCGAATCGGAAAGTTTAGTCAATAAATTTACAGCTTTCAACAATGAGATATGCTGCATGTAGATTGAGATATCAGATGAGGCAGTATAGTATACGAGTATATCGACGCTAAGTATATATCGACTGCTGAGTGAAAGATCACCCTATTTCAATATATTTTCCAAAAACACCCTATCTCAGATCTTTGAAGAACGCCCCACCTCAAAATTGTTTTCAATAACGACCTATTTCAATATTTGGCTCAAGAACGCCCTATCTCAGAATCTTATATATAAATACATAGACAAGATGAATGCAATGTAGAACCGTTTTATGCTAAACTATAATTCTAAGGTATACAAATTATATATGTATAGATAGGAAATTTTGAGGTGTACTTTTATCCGTAAATAAAAAAAATTTTAAAAATCATTTTAATATAAAAAATTTAACATAAAAGTTACACCACTACACATTTACTTATTCACACCCCTGCAAAAAACGGAAATACTCCGTTTCATACTCCATAGAATACTCCTATAGGAGTATCAGAGTACTCCAACACTTATCCTCATTCATATAAAAAAGGTGGTCCAATTTACATGGCAATGTCCGGTGATTGGATCACCTAATCCATCTCGGAGTACTCCGTTTCTTTGCTTTTGAATACTCTATAGACCACCTACGTTAGAGTACTCTCAAAATACTTCCATGGGATTACTCTATAGAGTATTCAACAGCAAAGCGAGAGCGGGAGTAGGTGATCCTCAGAAGAACACATACTCCCATTCTCGCTTTTGTCTAGAGTACTCTATAGAGTAATCTTTTGGCAGCATTTTCAAAGTACTCCAACGTAGGTGCTCTATAGACTATTCAGAAGCAAAGTAAATGGTACTCCGAATAGGATTAGGTGATCCAATCACCGGACATCGCTATGTAAATTGGACCACCTTTTTTATATGAATGAGGATAAGTGTTGGAGTACTCTGATGCTCCAACGTTTTTTACAGGGACTATAGACACGCTGCGTGTGTGTGTACTTGCTTTTTGTGTACTATGCTGAATCGTGAGCATGGCCGAGGAGTTGCTTTGTAGGAAAAAATTAAGAGCCGTAGTAGTGTGAGTAGACTTGCCATGCATGTTTTTGTGTTATTCGTGTGGTCGGCTCTCACTGTGAGTGCGAAGAGTTGGTAGTGGACCAATGAAAAATAAGTATTCGCACTATAGATACTCTGTTGTGTCATGCATTTTTGCTTTAGTTGTTGTTATTGTATTGATCACTGGCTACGATACCTCTCCTGAGAGCACGAAAAGTTGCTTTGTTGGATACATTAAACAAGCAGTGCAAAATATGAGCAAATATGTAAAATTCATTGCTGATACCTACAAACAGTGTTTACAAAAATAAAATAAATGATTACTCATAAAGAGTATTAACCACCGAAGAAAATTAAAGGAAAATAGAGGAAAGGAAAAGAATTGAAAGGAAGGAAAATTAAAGGAAAGAAAGGAAAGAAAAGGAAAAGGAAAGGAAAGGAAGGAAAGGGAAGGGAAGGGAATGGAAAGGATAGGAAAGGAAGGAAAATTAAAGGAAAGAAAGGAATGGTAAGGAAATGAAAGGAAGGGAAGGGAAAGGAATTAAAGGAAAGGTAAGAAAACGAAGGGGAAAGAAAGAAAATAAAAGGAAAGGAAGGGAAAGGAAAAGAAGTTTTAGGAAAGTAAAAAATAAAATAAGAGAGTAAAAAAAGAAATCAAGGAAAATAAAAATATTTTAGAGGAAAGGAACGACATAGAAGGGAAGAAAAAAAGGCGGATAAAACAAACCTACAGCAAAAAAATAAAATAAAATAAAGTTTATTGGTTGAATTTCAACCACTGGGCGAACTCTAGTGAGTTATAAAAGCGCCCTATCTCAATGAAAATTCAATACATTTTTAAATAAGATAGGGCGTTTTTAGATCAAATTCTCAGATAGGGCGTTTTTGAAAAAAATTCTGAGATAGGGCGTTTTTGAAAAAGATTTTGAAATAGGGTCCAGCTGTATTCGGACGCACTTGAATTCACTTGATTCGATGCCAGGAGCATTAACCTCCTCAGAATAGCTATCAGAACGCCACCTCCGACTCTGTTAATGCGATTGTTTCTGAATAACTGATAATCATCAGATAAGACTTCAGCGTTAAAAATATCTGCTTTTAGCCACGTTTCCGTAAAGGAAATAATATTGCAATTACAGAAAAGAGATTTTAAATAAAGTTCGGTTAGTTTTGTATTTAAACCTCTAAGATTTTGATAGTAAAAATTTACAGACTTTACATTTAGTTTTTGACACTGCACTATCACGTGGGACCCTAGCTAAATTCTGGATGTTTTTCTTCGGCTAGTGTTCAAATTCACGCACATAAGCGCCGGAAGGTCAAAACGAACTCTTCAAAACTGAACCAAAATCATTCAACGAAATATCAATTCTGAAGGACGGGACGTTTCTTTCATAATTAAATTCAAATTTTTTTATAGTCAAACTATCGGGCTAAATTTTAGATTTAAAGTAAAACTTCAAGTCCTCTTCCGTAGTGTCAGTTTCGAAAAGAGACACAAAAATAGATTTATTTCGTGGAACCACAACCAGATTCCTAACAGCTGGTTCAGGTGCCAACCTAATAGGTTGGGGCTCGTGGTTTTTTTTTTTCAAAGTTGAATTCGACGAGGATGCCTTGGAAGTCGATGACTGGGCTGATGAATTGGGAGAGGCTAAATCAATAAGTTCTTACTGCAAAGGCGCGATAACATTCGGAATTGGAATTGGGTTTGGCATTACAGGACATGAGGAATCATCAGCACTTCTACGATTATTTTCATGGCTATCAGTGTTTGAATCAGAAGAGATTTCGTCCAGACACTTGAAAGTTTTAAAAACTGTTTCGTACTTATAAAACTCTTCTGTTAGTAAAGACAAGTCTTTGACGATTTCAGGTAACCCTAAAGATTTAAATAGATCAACTTCAGTTGAACGGCATTTTAAACACGACCAACGTAGGCCCTTACCATCATGTACCAGGTCACGACCCTCCCGGTCAACCCAGCACACTTGATGTGGGCAATCCTATCACAGAGCCAACACGCCACATTCTGACTCGCTTTTAATTTGGCAATTTTGATAAATACAAGACATCATTCAATTATCAAATCAGGAAAATGATAAAAAAAAAGATTTGACGGAAAATCAGTTAAAGTAGGCAACAATGAAAAACAATGGTAGCGAGGCGTTTGAGATACACTGTATTGTGATACTCAATAAACACAACGCAAATAGCTGTGATAAAAGAAATAGACAATAAAACAAAATTTCCGTAAAAAACAGAAACAAAAGGAAGAAATAACAAAATCCAATCAACCGCAACAAAAACAATATGCAAAATGACTCGGCAAATGAAAATAAACGTAAATTAAAGTTAATTACTAATATTCATATAATATGAAAAAAAACACAAGGAAACAAATAAATTTTAACTTTAAAGCAGACCACTTGGTTTTCGCACTTAATTTTATCACAGAGTATGAATAAAAATTAGGAAAACTAATCATTTTTCACAATTGAAGCACAGCTTAAATTTTGACAACTACACAGTATCATACCAATTACTGTGCCACTTCATACTAGGTTAGTTCATTTTGGGTTGAAAAATACACGAAATTTGCAAAATTACTTTACAACCCACTTTATTGAAACCCTCAGATATAAAATATGTGTCGATCAAAATAAATCTTACTACACTATATCAAACAATTGAAACAAATTTCAATAAAAGTTTAGTCGCTATTTATAGCAGTTTTGCCCTTGGAAAACATAAAAAGTAATTTTCTTCTTTTTTAAATAATTCTTTTTTTTTTTATGATTTTTATAATCTCATCAGACTAATTCGTGTTCTGAAATAGCAAAAACTATAGAAATTAGTCTGACGAGAAATCGTGGCTGTTATAATTATAACTGTATATGTTTGTTGCTTTCAATTTTTCCTTTAATCAAACATAATAATAATTGACTAAGAATTATTATCAACTGGTCTTGAGCTCGTAAAACTTACAACTGTTTTATATTTAATTTAATTAAATGAATATTTAGATACTCAGAATATTCGTTGAAGGGAAAATTAAAATTTAGGACGGCGTTGTTAACTGAACTATTGCTGCCCGAATACTGAATTGTTTTCTTTTTCGCTCGCGTATGCATCTATCGACAATTTTAGAGGGTTGTTGCTGCTTATGATAAGTGTGACCAGGTTAGGCTTTTTCTAGCCTGTTTTTCCCCTTTAGACTCATAATTTTGGTTTTAGCTTCGTGGCTTGTTTTTAGCCTTTTTTTACTCCAAACCTTTTATGGTCCCAACACCATATTTTTCATATAAAATTAAAGTTAAATGAAGGTAGTATTGATGAGGAAATACCGAAAATTATACGTAAAAATTGTCAACTATTTTTTAATGGAGTTGGTAACCCAATTGCATAGTATATGTCTACTAGTAGCGCAACTTATTCCGAATCTGCATACACACACAAACCACACAGGGTGCATTGTATGCAATAATAAAACAATCAAATTATTTAATATAAAGCAGTTATAACACCTTATAAGGGACAGATTAAAAATTAAAATGCTTAACTCGCTTCTAATTCATCAGACGATAAATAATATATAATTAATAAGTTTGTAGTGATTTTTCTATAGTATGTACTTTTTTGAAAAAATTCCTAGTCAAGGAAAATTATTGAATGAATTGAAACAAGAATAGTTCCTTTAAGTTATGTCTACAGCTTTATATACAAATAGTTTAAACTAAAATAAAACATTTGGAATGGATTTCGTAAAACAATGTCTGAGTTTTTTTAGCTTCCTTTTTTTTCTTAATTTTAGCCTTTTCTGACATTTTTTTTTGCGAATTTAGCCCTTTGTTTTTCTATCACCTGGTCACACTGCTTAAGATGTCATGTTGTATCGGCCCAAATGCGAGCGAATGTGATGAAATCAGTCATTTGGGAAATGCGATTTGTATAGGGAAATGCGACGCATTTGTATTTTTTCGCCCAAAATGACACATTTGGTGCAGTGTAAATCAAAAACCGTTCAAGATATCAAACCAAAATTCTGCATATCGATTACCCTTATTACACGGAGTGTTCCGTTAAAAAATAGACTAAATAGGTATATATAAAAGGCCAAAGCTTTGCGTAAAATTTCTTTTTCGCTTCCAAAGTGTCCGCGTACGAAAAAAATTAATTTTCGAAAATGACCGTGGGCCGGCCCTTTTTATTATAGTGGACATGTTTTGTTGAAAATGTTTACTAGATAAGGCTTACGGTTTATTGTGAAAATGCGCGAAATTGGTAGAGGGCCACACCCACTTTTTAATGTAGTTGTGAGGAACTTTTTTTTAAGGTTAAAGCGCGATATTTCTGTAACTATGCAAGATATACCGCAAGTAAATTTGGTGTGTTTTGTCCACGTTTCAGTATAAAAATTCTGTTACTTTCGAAGGCGCTTGCTAACAATTTTGTAAAGATGTTTGAATGACAATTAGTAAGCTACTGCTCACGAGTATACATAATTAAATAAAAGCGGCCGCCGTAGTATGGCCTCTCACACTGAAGGTCCAAGGTACGAGTACCAGGGAAGGTTACACCAAAAGTGGTTTGACAAAGTTTTTTCAAAACGGGGCGCCCCTCGCCAGTAGTTGGCAAACTCGAAGCAGATGAGCAGTTCGGCGCAAAAATCTCCCCGGAGGCTTACGATTATATATCTTTTGCAAATGGTGCCATACATTTATTTATTTTTTAAATAAATAACAGGAAATTATAAAATCAGGACTAATAATGTAATTACTAAATTATAATTAATATTATTTTATTATTATTATGACTATTATTTATTCTTCATATTTCATTACAAGAGATGTAAGGAGTTCCGAGCTTATTCACTCTATAATATTTCTTAAATTTGCAAACGCCACAAAAATCAAATATGCAAACACAAATATGTAGACAGCGATTGCGGCATCTTAACCTTGAACCATAATACGAAAACGCTGCGAAATATTCGCTGCGAACATCGCCTTTTCAAAATATAAACTCTTTAATTACACGAAATTGAACACAATCAAAATCAAAACGAAATTTCCCCGACGCCCTTTTGCGACGATAGATGACGGCATTCACACAAAAGGTGGCCGCGTTTTTTTTTTAAGTTTAAAAAACTTAAAATTTTTGTTTACATTTTGTGTAATACTTTACATCCTAGCCACTGCGGGTTAGGGGTTTAGAATATGCCCGAGGTAGGCATACTGGTCGTAAGAGGCGACTAATCAGCACAAAGGTAAAGACGTGCAACTCGATGCTTGATCTGCCTCTCACTTCTTATTACCCATCTTCTCAATGACTTGACTTAGAAGGTTGCACTCGGGAAGTACCGGAGCGTACCGGATTCATACCCGACCAAGGACTGTCAGTTGGAGAGCACTCCCCAAAACCTTCGGGGAGTGTTTTTGTCGTTACAACAACAACAACCACATCCTACGTCAACTGCTAAAACACTTCAAAAATGTCGGGAGGGGGGTCAAAAGACGCGTCGCGGTCCCAGGAATCATAATCCGGAGGTCGAAAAGTGCTACTATTAATAGTTTAAAAGTTATAAAAGTGGTTTTTGCAGAAATACTGTGGATCACGAAGCCGGTATAGGACCGGGTAACGGTTATTTTTTTTAAGCGCCACCTTAGGCAGGTAATGCAGAAAGATGTCCTGCACATCTGTAATTGCATTATTATAAGATTACTTGGCATATTATCGCAAATAAATAAGTGTGGCTTTTTCGATTTAACTCTTGTTTACTTTGTATTACTGCTATTAAACGCATATGAGCGTCGGAGTGGTAGAACTGTTCGCTATTTTTTACTTGTTTGTTGCACATGCATTGTCGCTAAATATATATCCAATTGTCTAATAAATTAGATTGAGAACAAATTACACTATATAAACATTAAATCAATGACTTAGTTAGTTTTTGACCGTGAAATGGGTTAACGAAAATAACAAAATTTTGCTAAAGTTTTTTTTGTATAACCTTTTAATAATTGACGCGTCTTTTGACAACCCTTCCGACATTTATGGACGCGTTTTAGCAGTTGACCTAGGATGAAAAAAATTACCTAAAATTTTAACAAAAAACAATATTTTAGTTTTATGCTCTTGAAAATGCATATACACAAATTTGGCAAGCCCTATATTAAAATAAAGTTATGCAAGACCATTCCCTAGCTCCACAAAATAAATGTATGGAGTTTTCATTATCTTCGTCTATTTTTTATTTCTTTTCTTTCATATGGTCACTCTAATTAAAAATAAAAATAGAGAAAAATTAAAATGTCAACAAATTTCGCTCCCTTTGTGTTTAATAGTTGGGCGTTTTGAGAAATGTTTCCAGCTTTAAACATATTTGTACTATCGCGCAACCTTGTCCTCTTAATCTTGTGTTTATTCTCCTGTAGCTCTTATTCGCTTTATTTTTCTTTCAACATATAAATAGCAATACTAAACCTTGCTTTGAATTTTTTTGTTGATTTAAAACGAATTCTTCACAATATTTACATTTTCAATTTTCTTTTTACAAATTTAGAAATCCGCGTTTGCCATGACAATTGTCAAAACAGCTGATTTCGAAAATTAGATATTTCTCTTCCCCAATTACTCCTCTCTCTAGGAGAACATAATTCGACGAAGTTTTGCGCGGGAGCAAAATAATGCGAGAGAAAAATATTCCGCGAGAATACTTAGAATTGGGCTGAATGAGATTTTTGGGTACTTCATATGACATTAATGTTAGTTATCACAGATGCACTTTGATTGAGATCTTTTGGGGCTTATATCGCCAACTCTAGAACTTTCATGGTTAGAGTGTATTAGCAATACGAGGTGTGTTCAAAAAGTATCGCGAATTTTGAATTTTCGCTGGTTACGTATATTCGAATTTCGAATTTTTTGTGGCGTTATGTTGGTACTCATGTCTCTCACTTATGCCGACAAGCTCGGCCATTTTGAATGTTCAGTTAATTGTTGGCAGCTGCTTTGCTTGCACGAGTTTTGGATCGTCTTCGATTTTTACGCGAAATTCGTACCAAAATTGCTGAATTGTGACCAAAAACAGCATCGCATGAACATTGTTAATGAGATGTTAAACTCTGTCCGCGACGACCCAAATTTCTTCCAGAGGGTCATAGCTGCTGACGAATCGTGGGTTTATGGTTATGACGTGGAAACCAAAGCTCAATCATCTCAATGGAAGCTGCCGCACGAACCAAGACCGAAAAAAGCGCGCCAAGTTCGGTCGAATGTGAAAGTTTTGCTGACAGTTTTCTTCGATTACAGGGGCGTGGTGCATCATGAGTTCTTGCCACAGGGAAGAACGGTCAATAAGGAATATTACCTCCAAGTTATGCGCAATTTGCGCTAAGCAATCCGCCAGAAACGCCCGGATTTGTGGAAGAACAAAAATTGGCTTTTGCACCACGATAACGCCCCTGCTCACGCATCGTTGCTTGTGCGCGACTTTTTGGCCAAAAACAACACACTAATGATGCCGCAGCCACCGTATTCCCCAGATCTGGCCCCCTGTGACTTTTTCTTGTTCCCTAAACTGAAGAGGCCCATGAAAGGACGACGTTACGCTTCTCTTGACGAGATAAAGACGGCATCGAAATCAAGATACAAAAAAATGATTTTTTGAAGTGCTTCGAAGATTGGAAAAACCGTTGGCACAAGTGTATAATATCTCATGGGGATTACTTTGAAGGGGACAAAATAGATATTCATGAATAAATAAATAATTTTTGAAAAAACACAAAATTCGCGATACTTTTTGAACACACCTCGTATAGTAAATCTATTCTTCGGTAAAAGCGTCTGCAAAGCTCGAATTTAGTGTGTTTTATTTTATTGCATCATTTGTCATAATATCACAGGTATGGTATCGCAGATATTTCTCACGCCGGTATTTTTGAAATTCATAATAATGGAATCATCTAAGGAAACGCTTATTTTGTTAGGTTGTACTTTTATTACTTGCAAAAAATATAATATATCTTATAAATAAAAATGAATATGTGTATGTGTGTCTTTTTAGGCGTCCAAATACTTAACTTGAAGAAGTTTTCACAGTATATTCTTTGGTTGACTGAACCCAGAAGCGGTGTTACAGGAAAATGAAGAGAGTAACGAAGAGTAATAGTATATGGGGGTGGGGGAAAAGCTAAGGTAGAAAGGAAAAGGAAGATATAAAGATAAATGAAGAGGAAGAGCCGAGTTAGAAGGGAAAATAGTACGATTTGTCAAATGTAGTCAGGACAACGTCTGCCGGATCTGCTAGTATGTGATATAAAAATACAATGTAGCATACGGAGGTAATAAACCGAAATTACTAATTAAAGCTTTACCGGTTGTGGCACCATCGTGCTGGAACTACTTGGTGGAAGTCCTAAGATTTGGAAGGAACAGAAACTTTGGGTAAGTGAGGAAGGTTTCGATTTTCTAAAAGTTAGAATTTGTTTTATTTTTATATTTATGTAAGGCTCAAATAAAACACCGCAAGTTCTTATGAACTTATAAACTATTTTATTATTATAAAGTGATTATAAAACACCGAAAGTTCTAATGAACTTATAAACTGTTTTATTATTATAAGATAATTATTATTGGACGTTTTATATAAAGATGCGTGTTTTACGAAGGTCAGTTAGAAACTGTCCTTTTGGTTTTTTTTTCAAGCTAGCGTCAACCTTCTTTCGTTAAGTTCGTGTGTGTATCTATCGTCGGCAGGGTTGTATCATAAAGTACCTAATAGGTTTGTCCACTTCTTGTTGTCTGTCCTGTGTCAATCCTACATTCGGCCGTTCTGACTTGTCGTTCGACCCGAACGATGGGTTCCAAGCCTTCATGTACTCAGCCACGGTTGTAGTTTTTTGTGGACCCTCATTATGACCTACCTTTTCAACCTCATACCTTCCGTGTATTAGTCGTTGTTGAACCGCGTACGGAGCCAAAACTTGGCCTACATTTTTAAGCCTGGACCATTAAGTTCTCTTTATCGCAACTAAATCACCTACTTTGTATTCAGTTTCCTTTTTGCACTTGGAATTACATTTGAAAAACGTCTGTTCTCCTCCTGCAGTTTTGAAATATTTTCTTCCGCCTGCTTTCTAACCTCTTCCCGTTCTATTTGGAGTTCTTCAACTAATGAGCGATCTAATAAATTGCGCAAGTATATGTTATCAGTTATTTGCATGTCTAATCCAGTAATTATCGTAAAGGGTGGGAATGTGGTACTCCTTGTTGGAGTATTACTAATAAATCGTTGAACCGTTTCAACATACTTGTACCAGTTTGATGGGCTATTGTAGCATAATTAGTAAGAAGTGGTATAATAATACGATGGATACGCTCTACATGCCCGTTGCCGCAAGGGACACCTGTTGCAATCAAAAGATATTGAATTTTTTCTTTGTCGCAATACTCTTCAAAGCTTTTGGCTGTAAAAGCCGTGCCCCTATCTGTTATTATTCGACGCGGATTACCAAATACCGAAGCCTGTCGCTCTAATCGATCTATGACAGAAGCGGAATCAGTACTTCTGGTAGGATACAGCCAGACAAATTATCTCGTGGCTGCTTCTACTTAATCTTCTGAGGGTTTTATACCTCGCTCTTCAATAACATAACCGAGAATATTTATTTTATTCAATAGAAATTGGTGCTTTTGCCACTTAACTTCAATCCATAACTTTCCGCTCTTCCTAAATCAATTCTAAATTTCTGTAAACCATCGTCCACATCTCTTCCCGGAATGAGTATATCATTCATATAAATGGCGATAGTTCCCTCTTGAATTAAATCACAAAAGACTGCAGAGATGTACCTATAGAAATCGGCCGGTGAATTACAAATACGAGGTGTGTTCAAAAAGTATCGCGAATATTGTGTTTTTTCAAAAATGATTTATTTATTCATGAATATCTATTTTGTCCCCTTCAAAGTAATCCCCATGAGATATTATACACTTGTGCCAACGGTTTTTCCAATCTTCGAAGCACTTCAAAAAATCATTTTTTTGTATCTTGATTTCGATGCCGTCTTTATCTCGTCAAGAGAAGCGTAACGTCGTCCTTTCATGGGCCTCTTCAGTTTAGGGAACAAGAAAAAGTCACAGGCGGCCAGATCTGGGGAATACGGTGGCTGCGGTGTCATTAGTGTGTTGTTTTTGGCCAAAAAGTCGCGCACAAGCAACGATGCGTGAGCAGGGGCGTTATCGTGGTGCAAAAGCCAATTTTTGTACTTCCACAAATCCGGGCGTTTCTGGCGGATTGCTTAGCGCAAATTGCGCATAACTTGCAGGTAATATTCCTTATTGACCGTTCTTCCCTGTGGCAAGAACTCATGATGCACCACGCCCCTGTAATCGGAGAAAACTGTCAGCAAAACTTTCACATTCGACCGAACTTGGCGCGCTTTTTTCGGTCTTGGTTCGTGCGGCAGCTTCCATTGAGATGATTGAGCTTTGGTTTCCACGTCATAACCATAAACCCACGATTCGTCACCAGTTATGACCCTCTGGAGCAAATTTGGGTCGTCGCGGACAGAGTTTAACATCTCATTAGCAATGTTCATGCGATGCTGTTTTTGGTCACAATTAAGCAATTTTGGTACGAATTTCGCGTAAAAATCGAAGACGATCCAAAACACGTGCAAGCAAAGCAGCTGTCAACAATTAACTGAACATTCAAAATGGCCGAGCTTGTCGGCATAAGTGAGAGACATGAGTACCAACATAACGCCACAAAAAATTCGAAATTCGAATATACGTAACCAGCGAAAATTCAAAGTTCGCGATACTTTTTGAACACACCTCGTACCAAATTGGCCACTGTGTGACAAAAGAGGTATATCGCTTTTGATTCAACCGGTACATGAAGGAATCCGTTCGCATTGTAAAAATCTTAGCCCCTTGTAACCTTTCCAACACATCGTCTATTATTGGCATTAGAAAATTGTCTCGAAGAATCTTTTCGTTCAATTTCCTGTAGTCACAACACAATCGTTTGCTTCCATCTTTTTTGAAACCAGAACAACAGGCGATGCATACTTGCTTGACTGAACTATTCCATCTTTTAGCCAATTATTGATCTGTTCATCAGTTATGCGTTGGCGTGAGTGCGAAATTCTACGCGGTGTTTGATATATAGGTAAATAATGAGATACGATAATTTTCATTTCAACTGGGGATTTCGAGTTTGGTACTGGAGTGTACTGCTCCAACATGGTAGCTACTATCGCCCGTTTATCTGTTGGCAAATCATTCTAAATATTAGCGAACTCGTTTTCCAAACAAAGTGCTGTAAACTCATTTAGAAGCAATTTATCTGTTTGGTTTGCCTGACTACCTGTATCTACTTCCCTGAATTTTCGGAGGTTTGCCTTAAATGCAGCATTTCCTTCCGAGAATGAGATATCTACCACCCTCAGTATATCATTTCCAAGTACGGCTTCGTAGTATAGGTCATCAGATTTAGCAACATGAAAAGTAACTTCAATTGCTAGACCATCTACGTTACTTTCTTTAGTTACACTGCCTATTGTGTTCAATTCACTTTCTTTGATACCGACTAACCGTCGTCTTTCGCTACTTAGTTGTGGATAGTTTAACTTTCGGAAAGTGTTAAAGTTAATTAAACTCAAATCGGAACCCGTGTCAATCAAAGCATCAACGGTTACATGTCCCATCTGTATCCTCTTAAAGATTAAACCGCTGCAGTTACTTCGAGGCGAATTTAGCATGGCGTTAACTGTTCCCTTTTCTGTTTTGATTTGTTTTACTAAACCTTTCTTACATTCAAAGCTTCGATGACCTTTTTGCCCACACTTAAAACATGTATACTGCTTAGTCCCATTGCTGCAATCTTTTGCCAGGTGTGACGTTGAGGAGCACTTATAACACTTCTTCGAGTTATCGGCGCTACTTTGTGAGGTCGATGCTTTAGATATGCCTTGACCATAGTGCGGCCTGTTTGTAGTATAATTTTGTTAGTTCGTGAATCGGGAATACCGTCCACAAAATATCCAATTATACTTCATCTAACTTTACTGGTTTTGCTATCTCCATGAGAGTATACAGATAATCTTTAAAAGACTCAGTTGGCTTATTCCGGCGATTTTGCAACATTCTATGAATGTCAAGCGCTGACAACTTTCAACCAAACTCGTCGATTACAAATGATTTTAAAGAATTCCAGTCCTTAATACCGGCCTGCCTGCGCCAGAATAACTTTGCTGCTCCTTTGAGTAAATGTTTAGCGTACACATATTTCTGCAATTCGCTCCAACCTAATGTTAGAGCATTATCTTCAAACTCCTGTACCGAGTCATAAATATCTAATGTGTCGGTTCCTGTAAATGATGGAAGGCTATCCTGAATGTCTTTTGAAGTAAAACTAGGCCTCATTACTACGGTTTTTGAAGTAGGATTGATAGCTTCCTCATAATTAGATTCTCTCTCGCTTTCTTCGTTATCGCTCTGCCGATGCCGAAGAAGTCGGTCTCTAAGTTCACTCTTACGTCCTTGAACACTTAAATTAACAAGTCTTAAATTCTCTTTTAGAGTCTCTACTGTCATAGCTAAGATTGTCTGAACATCCATGGTCTTAGAAATGTTGTGAATATTAAAATGTAGTAGAAGGATATTTTTTATTTATAAATCTTAAGTGTACTATTTATGTACATAGACAATTTCGGAAACTTTTGTGATTAATTACGTTTTAGCATGCAACTTTTACATGAAGGTTCAGAAATATTGGAAAGTAAGAATATAGTAAACGTTGACAATATTAATTCAAACTTTTAGTGGTTAGTGGGTCTTAGTATATGTAGGTATTTTAATTCAAAAGCGTTTCAATTCTTCGTTGTTTGTTTCTTGTATTCGTAAAAATACTGATTTGAAAATAGTGATTTCCTTCATATAATTTCATATTTAAATTTGTATATTAAGTAGCATTGGTGTACCTATTCACTTGTGTGAATTTAACTTATACATTCAATTCGTTTCTTTTTATTTTTCTTATATTTGTTTTGACTACTGAGCTCTTAAACATGCGATGTTAAGATAATTCCTTTACCTTTACCCTCTTACATTGATCTATACTTCTAGTTATGCTAGCAATGCCACCTACAAGTTTGGCTAGTTGAGTCACCCTGTAAATTAGAATCAAAACTTTTTCTCTCATGCGATATTTGTTCCTATTATTGCCACATCGCTCAAAAAGGAAGAACAGCAAAAGAAAGATAATTGTGTTATCTTGGCAGAAGTACCAACTGTAAAGATAATCTAAAGTGACAGCCGTCAGGGTCCACGAGCTTGTCGGAAGCTAAGTCACTTCCTTTCACTTTCAACCTAGGACTAAGACGCATTAATTTTTCTCGTCAGAAATTCTTTCCTGTAGGTAAGTGTCACATTCTTTTGAGTTACCTTCAGATAGATTACTAGATTTGTGTTAATTGGTTTAGTGTTTAAACTGGTTTGAGATAATTCGGGACTCTATAAAAAAAAATTAGCTCCGTCGTTTAGGGAAGCAAGAACCACCCCAGCTACTGAAGCCTAGCCTAGATTAATGGGTCCAAACTAGCTCACCTAAGTGCAAATAATAAACTCCCTCCTAATGAACATCCTCTGGTACACGTAGGCGGTTACATATTTTTGGCGCCCAACGTGAGGCATGACAGGTCTGGAAAATTGTTTCAATGCGGCTTGTTTGTCGCACACTCAATAGCTAAAATTTCAACATTATAAGTTTTATTTTATATATTTTTGTATAACTTTCAAATATTTGATAGAAGGATTATTCACTGCATGACTATTGGTCAAGTAGTTAAACCGCTGGACAAATCTTTGCAATGTTATATAAAAATGTAAAATTATATTTTCTTTGACAAGATGCGTTTCAATAATTTTTTTTTTTTTATTCTGTACTGTTCTTTTCTATTTTCGCTGGACCATTAAACAATTGTTGGCTCAGATTCCACTAATGTCTACCGCGGAAAACTAGAAATTAAACACGTTTAAAATTCGATGGATGAATTTGTTACCTGGCAAAGACACTAGGAAACAAACCGCGAAAATAAAATAGTTTTCATTTCGTTTGTAACTCTTTCTAATGTATCGTAAAAGTTCACAATGGATCAGTTGGAGTATACGAGGTGTGTTCAAAAAGTATCGCGAATTTTGAATTTTCGCTGGTTAGGTATATTCGAATTTCGAATTTTTGTGGCGTTATGTTGGTACTCATGTCTCTCACTTATGCCGACAAGCTCGGCCATTTTGAATGTTCAGTTAATTGTTGACAGCTGCTTTGCTTGCACGTGTTTTGGATCGTCTTCGATTTTTACCTATTTTTTTACCAAAATTGCTCAATTGTGACCAAAAACAGCATCACATGAACATTGCTAATGAGATGTTAAACTCTGTCCGCGACGACCCAAATTTGTTCCAGAGGGTCATAACTGGTGACGTATCGTGGGTTTATGGTTATGACGTGGAAACCAAAGCTCAATCATCTCAATGGAAGCTGCCGCACGAACCAAGACCGAAAAAAGCGCGCCAAGTTCGGTCGAATGTGAAAGTTTTGCTGACAGTTTTCTCCGATTACAGGGGCGTGGTGCATCATGAGTTCTTGCCACAGGGAAGAACGGTCAATAAGGAATATTACCTGCAAGTTATGCGCAATTTGCGCTAAGCAATCCGCCAGAAACGCCCGGATTTGTGGAAGTACAAAAATTGGCTTTTGCACCACGATAACGCCCCTGCTCACGCATCGTTGCTTGTGCGCGACTTTTTGGCCAAAAACAACACACTAATGACACCGCAGCCACCGTATTCCCCAGATCTGGCCGCCTGTGACTTTTTCTTGTTCCCTAAACTGAAGAGGCCCATGAAAGGACGACGTTACGCTTCACTTGACGAGATAAAGACGGCATCGAAGGAGGAGCTGAACAAGATACAAAAAAATGATTTTTTGAAGTGCTTCGAAGATTTGAAAAACCGTTGGCACAAGTGTATAATATCTCATGGGGATTACTTTGAAGGGGACAAAATAGATATTCATGAATAAATAAATAGTTTTTGAAAAAACACAAAATTCGCCATACTTTTTGAACACACCTCGTAGTTGCATCATTGCTTATTTAAATCCATAGCCCAATATTTGATTACCACTTTTTCAACTCAACCAAGTTATTACGTTACATAGCTTTGGCTACCGGAAAAACCACACCAGAGAAAACAATATCCCAAAAGTCTCTACATACACGTATATACCCCGTTAAACATTGGGTAATAAGTTTTTAGAGGACACTAAAAATTTTTTTTTATCATAATTTGGCAATAAATGGGCATTACAGATATGCCTATAATGCGAAGTACAGACGATATTACAGCACTGTCGGCAGTTGCTACAGAGGCCTGCGACTGTATAATTTGTCAACAACTTATGACTGAAAGGGAAGATTGTGTTGTTACCTTATGCAACCATGTATATCACAAGGAATGTATTGCACGATGGTTGCAAGAACAACACGAATGCCTATGTTGCAAAAGGTTATGCCATTTAAAAGACTGTTTGACTATAACCATCAAACAATCAAAGACAAGGTCTTAGTACTCGTAAACGTGGACAAGGAAATAGGTCAGGGAATCGCAGTAATCGTCGTAATAATCCGGCCAGGGAACAGATGAACCTTAACAACGAGCGGGGTGAAGTAGATTACAATCGCATATCAATTTAAATTGAAGAAAGCGTTAGTAGAATTTTAGCTGGGTTAAATATTGATCCACCGCAGTCACAAAATCCTACCGCTAGACGACAACTTAACGATCAGGCAATCATGGATAATCATAGACATAGTATTCCAAATTTTTAAAATTTTCGAATTGATAAAGTAATTAATATCATCCAAAATTGGAATGTTAAATATAACGGATCATCCGATGTGCTGACCGTGGAAGAATTTCTTTATCTTGTTAGGTCCCTCACACAAGCCCATTTAAATAGTGATTTCGATTTGCTTTGTAGACACATACCTCGTCTTCTTACCGGATTGGTACTGGCGTTTTCATAAGCAAAATCAAGTTATTGAATGGCAAGACTTGTGCAGCCATCCGATATCGATATAAAGATAATAGGTCCAATTTCGATTATCTGTTCCAATAGATGAGGACGAGCTGATAGAAATATTAACTCAAAATCTGAAACCCCACATTCGACACGAACTGTTATATGTAAATGTTCGTTCTATTGACCATCTAAGAAAGCTGTGTCAAATGCGAGAGAATCTTCTTTCAGACGAAACTTTCCGTCGAGCTCGGAATACCTTCCGGCATCCAATACCAATTTTGGTAGAAACATATCTAGCTTAGACGAAGTTATTCTCCCAGATATAGATCCGGAAATAGAATCCTCCTTAGAAGTCGCAGCAGTGCAACAAATCAATGTTGCCAAGTGCTGGAATTGCTTGAAGGAAGGCCACTATTGGCAGGATTGCTTAGCGGAACGGAGCATTTTCTGCTATGGTTGTGGCGAGCCAGGAATATATAAGCCGCAATGCCAAACTTGTGTATCTCGTCATTTGGAAAACTTGAGGAAGGGTGCAGGTCGATCGCCTCGGACGCACCCGAACTAACGAACCAAACGACAAATTTATTTATTCGGAAGCCCTCGGCAGCTGTAGAAATCCGTTAAGTTAAAAACCCTGAACATTGCCAACATTCAAATAACCAATAGGTTAGTGACAATAAAACGTTTCCAAACCACTTGTTACCTTACCATGTAAGGTTGAAAAATTATTTAGATGCGAGACACCGTATATTTAAAGAACCTTGTATTTCAAAGCCCAAACGAAATACTACAAGAATTCAAAATTATTACAATCATATCAAGCCTACCCGCAAAATTTTACTTTCGGCTGCCTGTAAAGACCAAAACGGTAATTAATTATATGCTAAAGTTAAATTCCTGGATTTTGAAGAGTAAGGTCTATTAGACACAGGCGCTAACCTCTCAGGTATTGGTTCAGATTTAGCTGCGTCCAATTTCTCCAAATATCCACAGTTTCAGTCGGTTAAGACAATGGGACGAACCGCTGATGGTAAACCACATTCGGTTATTGGTTATTTAAACGTGCAGGTTGAATACCAAGGCTTAATTAAACTATTAAAAATCTTTGTTATTCCAACTATCACAAACCGGCTTAGGTTAGGTATAGACTTTTGGAAAGATTTTAATTTGGTCCCTGGCCTCATTTCATCCCTTGATACAGACCAAGTCCCTTCGATGCTTAACAATGCATCCAGTTTTGTCGATAAAGTCAAACATAATTTGGAATCGGAAAAAGTTTATCTAACAAAATTCCCAACAACATCAATTGGATTTCATCAAAACGACGTTTCCGAGTTTTGAAACTCAAGGATTGGGACGAACCACCTTAATAAAACATTCCATTGACATTGGGGATGCTAAACCAGTAAAGCAACGGGTTTACCCAGTGAGCCCTACCGTAGAAAAACTTATGTTCGAGGAAATAGAGAGAATGCTTGACTTGGAAGTCATTCACCTGTACAGTAGTCCTTGGGGTTCTCCCATGAGATTAGTTATAAAACCCGGAAAAGTTCGTCTATGCCTCGACGCGAGAAAGATGAATGACGTAACTAGGAAAGATGATTATCCCTTACCAAGCATAGATGGAATTTTCGCTCGATTACCTAAAGGTAATTTCATAACTAAGTTGGACCTGAAGAATGCTTATTGGCAGATCGAATTAGACGATAACTCGAAGCCAATTACAGCATTTACGGTGCCAGGAATACCGTTGTACGAATTTGTAGTTATGCCTTTTGGGCTGTGTAATGCCCCATCCACCATGTGTCGACTGATGGATGTAATTATACCTCCAGAGCTTCGCCACTGTGTTTTCGGATACCTAGACGATCTTTGCATTGTTTCTGATACATTTGAGTCTCACTTCGCCGCGTTGATACGAATTGCTGAGAAGTTTACAAAAGCTAACCTTACACTCAACATTTGGGATATGTTATTGGGTGTGGTGGAATATCCATGGATCCCTCCAAAATTTACTCAATTCTGTCATGGCCTGTACCGAAAAACCTGAAGCAGGTAGGAGGATTTTTAGGAATTTGTGGGTGGTATCGCAGGTTTATCGAAAATTTCGCTCAAGTCACATATCCTATAACGGAAGTTTTATTGACCAAAAAGAGGTTTGTTTGGACCCCTGAAGCCCAAATAGCTTTTGAAAAACTAAAAATTCTGCTATTTTACAGAATCCCGACTTTGTACGAAAATTTCTGCATTGCGATGCCAGTGACTATGGGGCAGTCCTGGTTCAACGAAATTATAGCGTGACAGAGCGCGAGTGCCTTGCCGCTCTCCTAGCCATTGCAAAATTTCTTTGCTATCTAGAACTCCAGCCATTCGAAGTTATAACCGACCATTCGAGTTTGGTATGGCTAATGCGTCAACAGAATCTTAGTGGAAGACTGGCTCGATGGGCATTAAAACTGCAAGGGTATAAGTTCACGATATCCCATAGAAAAGGCAAGGAAAATGTAGTCACAGACGCCTTATCGAGGTTGCCCGAGGTGTAAGATATAGCAGCAGTCGAGGGTATAGGACCAGAGATAAACCTTGACTCGCCAGTCTTCTTTGACGAAGATTACGAAAAATTAAAAGCTAAGATTTCGTTGGAGCAAGACAAACTTCCAGACTTACGCGTTGACGACAAGTTCATTTATATTCGTACGGAACACAGCACCGGAGACCCAGAGCAAGAAAAGCAATCCTAGTAGATGTGGGTACCAGTGGAGCCCATGACTCAGTCATTTCTGCTCACGGGGGTATGAGCAAGACCATAGACCGTATTCGCCGCTGTTTGTTCTGGCCAGGATTGGTTAAGCAAGCTCGTGACTATGTAAGAAATTGCGAAACCTGCAAAACGACCAAAGCACCTAATACCACTCTTCGCCCGCCAATGGGTAACCAAACTACATCCGTAGGGCCATTTCAAAGACTTTTTATTGATATATTAGGCCCTTATGCTCGTAGTCGAAAAGGAAATCTAGGATTGTTAATAGTTGTAGATCATTTTAGTAAGTTTCATTGGCTTTGTCCCTTACGAAAATTCACAGCTATCGCCATTCAAAACTTCCTAAGTATTGAAATTTTTCATGTGTTTGGAGTCCCCGAATCGATTGTTACTGATAACGGAGTGCAGTTTAAATGTAATGAATTCAATGATTTTTTAACGGAGTATGGAATCACTCACATTTACACTGCACTGCACTCACCACAAAGCAATGCATCCGAACGGGTTAACCGTTCGTTAATTGCTGCGATCAGTGCGTATTTGAAAGCAGACCATACCAAGTGGACGAGAATTTAAGCAGTATCTCCTGCGCTCTAAGAACATCCATTCACCTAACCACTGGTCATTCTCCTTATCAATTTTTATTCGGGGTTGACATGATAACTCATGCTTCACAGTATCGCTTACTGAAAAACTTGGGCATGCAAGAAGAGGACAGTTTTCTGATCAAACGTTCGGATAGAACTAATCTTTTACGTAAAGACATCCAACAAAATATGAAAAAAGCTTACGATAGAAACGCAAGGCAGTATACTCTGCGAGCGAAGCCCATTTCATTCCATATTGGCCAAGAAATTTATAGACGAAACTTCTCCCAAAGTGATTTTTCGAAAAACTTTAATGCTAACTTAGCCCAAACTTTCTTAAAGCAAGGGTTAAGGAAAAACTGGGCAATCACTACTATTAACTGGAAGACATGCAAGGTCGATCAATTGGGACGTTCCACGCAAAGGATCTTCGCCAATAATTTTAGAAAAATTCCTTCTAACCTTCTTAAGCAAGGATTGCAGGTTAACGTTCCCATCCTTCAAATAAAGAAACCCTAGGGATTGGCTTAAAGGGGCATAGTTTATTTGTGGTATTTTACAATGTGGACTTAATACCTACAAGTTTGGCTAGTTGAGTCACCCTGTAAATTAGAATCATGCGATATTTGTTCCGATTAATGTTATCTTGGCAGAAGTACCAACCAAGATAATCTAAAGTGACAGCCGTCAGGGTCCAAGAGCTTGTCGGAAGCTAAGTCACTTCCTTTCACTTTCAACCTTGGACTAAGACGCATTAATTTTTCTCGTCAGGAATTCTTTCCTGTAGGTAAGTGTCCCATTCTTTTCACTTACCTTCAGATGGATTACTAGATTTGTGTCCTTGTTTTAGTAGCTATATTATTTATAGTACTCTATACTATCATTCTTTAGAAAACATAAGAAAAATTCTTTAATCAATTTCATCGTGCATCATATTTCTAAGGCATATCCGAAAAGGTAAGAACACGCAATTGTGTTTGCACAAATAATCTACGGGCTCTCCTTTTCACCTCCCTTTTTCTTTAATTTTCCTCAAGGCAACTACACGCGTATTTGGCTAGTCGATGGGCATATGGTTGTTCAGTCAGTCGGTCTTGTTACAAGAAAATGTGCAGTCCGCATCGACCAGGGCAATAGAAATATTTGCGGATTTTCAATTCCAAACCAACCATATTAAACCCCATAAAACTGGAATCAGTGCAAAGAGAAATTTAGCAAGATCCAAACGGCTAAAAAACCCCTGAAAATAACACTAAAAAAAAGCCAATACTGGCAAAAAGTGCTGACACTGAAGAGTCATGAAACTCCCGGTAGGGGCGCACCCATTCGAAACACAACTTTGAAATTATTTAATACTAGCATACCAAAATCGTTGTTTAACTAAAATCATGCATAATTAGTGTCTACATAATGGAAAGTGGTGTTCTATAAAGTAAAATCAAAGTTTAAAAATAAAACAAAAAAGTTAATTTAGTGCTACAAGAAAAAAAAAACACATATATGCTATATACCCACATAAACATCTGTCTACGGATATATAGATATATATACTTATATATAAAAGAGACAAGACAAAAAAACCCCAGGCCTTAAGCCGGTAAAAATTAATACAGTCAAAACAACAACAAAATCACAATAAAATAAAAGTATAAAGAAACAATTTTTTTTGGGAAAGCCAAAACCCAATTTTATCAACACAAAGCAAAAAACTACTCTCAGCTTCTTTAGGTGCACTCTCCACTGCGCTTTGAAAGGCCTTTCTGCGTGCATTGCGAATCACCGGGTAAGTTGTTAATACCTGTTTTCATTTCATATACATTGTGTTTTGCTTTGATAAAACTTATAACCATAGAAAATTGGTATCACTTGCATCCTCTGCTTAGATGTGGTTATTGTTTACCTTTACTTATTTTTTTGAATTTGATTTCAAAGTTAAAGAATTCGAGTCTCGTTGCTCTCGGTTGCTTAAACTTTAAATACAAACATACCTATGTATGTGTAAATTATCTTTGGCTATCTAAATTTTTTTCTAAACATAAAACTGAAAGCCTTTGTGTTAATATACGAGTACACATAGCGAAGAGAAGTTGGAAAAAGAAGTAAAAACTCAAAGCCTATGAACTATATATATTTTTTCATTCATGCAATGTAAAAATAATGTTTATCTAGAAGAGTTTTTTTGTTGTTTCCTCGTGGTCCGGTAGGTAATCCCTGTTAGTAACCTAATCCAGATTTAGCAAGGGGTTTTCCAAAAATTCTAGCCAATGGAAACCACGGAAGGGAGGGTAGTGAGCCAGCTAATCAGTTCCATCTTTGATTAGCTTTGACTTTGGGCAGAGTTGAGAAAGACCATCATCGAGAGTTCTGTTAATTTTGTTTTGTAGAATACCGGCCGTTTATTAAGTTTTTTTTTGGTACCTTTTATCCGTTATTAATTGGTTTAGTGTTTAAACTGTTTTGAGATAATTCGGGACTCTATAAAAATAAAATAGTACCGTCGTGTAGGTAGCCTTAGGGAAGCAAGACCACCGCAGCCACTGAAGCCTAGACTAGATTAATGGGTCCAAACTAGCTCACCTAAGTGCAAATAAACTTCCTCCTAATGAACATCCTCTGGTACACGTAGGCGGTTACATAGTTTTCAAATTTGCGTAATTATACATGTACACTTTTACTAATATACGCAAATATTCCGTTGTTACGTTGACTTGTTCGCATGCATGAACTTTACATTATTTCATTCCATATATACATGTTTTTTTCTCTGAGTAGGAAACATACACTAATCTACTTCACTTCTCAACATATAGCCCTACTAGACAGTTGAGCATTTCATAAGTACTTAAAAAAACAATTTAATTAATGAAAAGAGCCCTTAATAATGTGTTCAAATTTGTTCAGCCCGTGTACAGAATATAAGGACTTCCTCCTATCTGTGTGATTGTCCATCTCTTTTCTTCAAATTACGTTTCCTTATAAAAATATATATATCTATTTTGATCTAACAAAGCATTATACGCTTATAAAGTACTTTGGAGCAAGCTACTGAACTACTCAATATTTACTTCATGAACACTTCAGTGCAAAGGCTCAAAGTACTTATAAAAGGCCTGACAAACTACTCACGACTACTACTCAATGTCCTTATATTTGGCATTACAAACTACTCACACGTAGTATTCAAAGCCCTTACATATCACCTCACAAACTACTCACGACTACTACTCAATGCCCTTATATTTGGCATTACAAACTACTCACACGTAGTACTCAAAGCCCTTACATATCACCTCATAAACTACTCACGATTACTGCTCAATATTGGGCTTTGTAAAGCCCTCATGTTCATTTAATGAAATAAACTCAAAATTAGCAATTTGATTTTTGCAATGAAACCTTATTGATAATGGTATAAAAAAATCAATAACAAAACCGAGAGCACACGGTAAGGCAGTTTCTGATGATCAAACAGATCTGTCAAAAATCCATCATGATCACACTACTAACTGTCAAATGGCGGAAGTGGTTCATGCATATGGTAAAAAGAAGAATAGAACTAGGAGTTTAGATGACATCAAAACCAGCGTATTGTTGGCTTAATGGTTAGCAATGCGTGCCAAAATTTCTCTGATGAGTGAAGCAGCTTCCGAAATGGATCTATAAGAAAAGCTATGACAGTTGTCTCTAAACATTTTTCCTACTCTATTCAATCAAAAAACTTTTAATAATTAATTAAAATGATTATTAATAAGTAAAAACAATAATAAATTTCATAAAAAAAAAAAAAAAAAAAAAAATTGAAAAATTATTATTCTTGGCCTTGCGCTCGTTTCATGAATACTTGAAAATGTACAGGCCGTAAATCAACAAAATTGTTGGTATAAAAAAAGCAAAAATTCCAATTTATATTCAAAACCTACAATTCAAGTTCAAAAATTACAATTCAAATTCATACAATTACAATTCAATTTCAAAAATTACAATTTATATTCAGAAAATTACAATTGAAATTCAGAAAATTTCAATTTATATTCCGAAAATTACAATTAAAATTCAGAAACTTACAAATAAAATTCAGAAAATTACAATTTACATTCAGAAAATTACAATTAAAATTCAGAAATTTACATTCAGAAAATTACAATTTACATTCAGAAAATTACAATTAAAATTCAGAAAATTATAATTTACATTCAGAAATGACAATTCAAATTCAAAAATTACAATTCAAATTCAAAAATAACAATTTATATTCAAAAATTACAATTCAAATTCCAAAATTACAAATCAAATTAAACAAATTACGATTCAAGTTAAAAAATTAAAATACAAATTCAAAAATTACAATTCAAATTCATAAATTACAATTCAAGTTCAGAATGTAATTTTCTGAATTAGAATGTAATTTTTAAACTTCAATTGTAATTTTCTATACATTAACTGTAACGTTCTGACCTTAATATGGAAATTCTGAACTTCGGCCCTGTGCCAATCGGTTGAAAATTGTAAATTTTGACAGAGCGAAAAAAATTCTGACATTTATCGCGGTGAGTATGAATTTTGACAACTACAAATGTGTACACATATTTGCATGTTTCCGATTAGGATACGGCCTTCAATCGTAACTTTCTGAATATTAATTTAACTTTCCTAACTGAAAAAGGTGTAGTATTTTAATTAAAGCTAATATATACAATTATCCTTACACTTAAATATTTTTATTTTACTAAGGTATTTTTTGATAATTTCTATTATGACTACAACTAACATATTTTCTTAAATCTAGCCTTACTAATTCCTTTGGTTTTTCGGGGAAAATATCTGGAAATACAAAAGACACATTTAGGAGCTGTGTTAATTTTTTTATAAATACTAACCATACAGAAGGTCAATAATTTTCAAATCCACAAGTGAATATTTGTCAGCCCTTCCAACTACATTGTAGTCCCCCATTACGCAATCTTGGAACAGCTGGCGCATGACTCCGTCAACTGTGCCTCTGGTGCCCTTTGCCCTGGCTAAAAGATTAATCCGTATTTAGAAAAAACCTTAAATGTAATTACATTATCTATGATTTAAAATAACAAATGTTACCATCGCATCCGAGTAGGGTTTCTTTTTTAGTTTCGATTCAACAGCCTCTACCTGCTCCACCGACAACATGGGAAGCATACCAGCGAGTTCAATTGACTCCCCACTCTCCATGTCACCGGTGATGCGGCTAACCGACTGTTGAACCCGCGCCGTTAAAACTTTGCACTCCCGCAGGAGCATGCCTTGTGCCTGGACCTCGGCGCGTTCGGGTAACTGAAATAAAAGACGAAGTTACTATACTGTTTGTTTGTGTGCATGTTAGTTATTACCTTTTCAGAAAGGACACCTTGCATGCCTTTTACTGTGACACCAACTTCCACTTGACGGATCTCGACGCTATCCAGTTTGGCGTATAGCTCATCAAGGAGCTTGTTGATAGCGTCTAGCTTGGGAGCTAGCTCTGCGCTGCTTGCATTGGAGGATGACGCATCTATAGTACTTATAACTAATGTTGTCCCTATTTACAGTTACTTCGTTATCAGCTAATAAACTACATGTTATAATTCCCAGGCCGGACGAGGACTCTAAGGGCTCTTCAAAATAGTTCTCTGGGTCAGAAAATAGAGAAGCTTTGAAGTGGTTTAGGGATTCTGGGCTTTGGTTTATAATTTTTATTGGGCCAAATATTTTGCTGAAGCAAAAACTGCCCTTTTCCTTTTTAAAATCTAAATTAAACTCACCCATTTTGAAAAGTTTGTTGGAATCTCCAACCATATCAAGGCGTTCTAGGGTTCGCAAATAAATTTGCTGCAAAATGTTACTTGGGCTTTGTATAAAATTTTTTATATAAGTTTCTTTATATGTTGCATATGATTTTCAAATTTATAGGCGAAAAACCCATATAAAGGTCCGAACTATTTTACAAAATCGGGTAAGTGTAGGAAACCGTGAAGATTAAAGCTTATTAAGAAGTCGCCATATAAATCACCGAATAAATTAACAAATTCTTTTAAAATTTCATTTGCGACATTTAATTCAACGTTACAAGACTTCTCACAAGAGAGAAGTCGAATTCCAGAATGGAGTAATAAAAAGTGATAGTATAAGTCACTTGGAATGCAGTCTTTGAAAACATATATCCCAGTATACAATAAGAATTGTCAGAATTCCGTTGACTTCCATTTAGCTATATCGTCAAGATTTCGAGAGATTCGACAAAGCTCCGATTGAACACATTTCGAGAGGCAGTTCATCTTTTCATTTATCCTAGTTACATTACCTTTTTTTACAAACAGCTGGAGTAATTTTTTCATTATGCCAAGGTCTACCAAATGCATGGATTCCAAAGGAAATTGTGAAACCATGCCAATGTTTGCAGATTCCAGCAAACTTTCCATATGCTTGTATTCCAAGCTATGGTGGTCAACATCTAATCTATTTTTAAAGGACTCTTCTGTCCGTAGTGGACCTACTGTTTTCGAAAAGCAAACTCTTCTTTGCATATACCTATTTCTACATATGCACTTTGGACAGCTATTTTTCCCAGTATGCGATTTGACTCCTGTGACGAAGGCGCTAGCTGGAGAGTCACATGTGAAGAGTCTAATTTCAAACTTCTTAACTACTTCATTCGAACCTACTTTTAGCCCATTTTGTCTTAAATATTTTATTTCATTGCAAAATTGTCTTAAAAACTCATCCGCATTATTAGGTTTACTCATTCCTGAAAAACAAGCAATTATAAAGGGATCCTCTTTGGTAAATCCTACAACGTACCCTAAAATGGGCCATAAGGTGCGATTTCGGATGTTTTAGATGTGAGCAATGCCGAGCGACAGCCTACCCCCCTTGCACTTTCAACTTCCCCTTCTTCTTCCAGCACTAGCACAAATGTAAGTCAAAGCCACCAGCTCCTGGTCCCTTACACCATGTGCTCCGTTTGTCGGCTAAGACTATATACACCTGCGACATCAGTCAAATGCAATTCTTGCCTTGACCTGTGTCACCTGCTTATATGTTCTCAACTTGGAAACAGGAACCTATGGACTGATACGTACGTTGCACCATGTTGTCTAGCTACGCAACCTACAACGTCGACCGATTCGCTACCTTCCGGTGCTTCGGATCCCTCGTCTTCTAGAGTGCGACGCAGTGTGCGACCCAGCCTGCTTCCACCAAGGCATACGCACCAGTCCCTGACTCCCAGCGTGAATATTTCTCCCTTTTCGCACTTTCGCGTCCTACGGCTAAACTGCAACGGCCTAACCGGGAAAGTGAGTGAAATAGTGAGCTTCATGAAGCGACAGAATATCAAGATCGCTGCCATTCAGGAGACGAAGTTAAACGCCCGATCAAATCTTCGGACTTGTGACGGCTACAACATCCACCGACGTGACCGAGAGAGAGGACTTGGGAGCGGACTCGCCTTCATTACTCACCAATCTGTGCAATATCGTCCATTGTAGCCTGACGTCGACCCGAGCCACAACCTCCTGGAACGTCAAGGAATGGTTGTCCGGACAGGCGACGTCGACCTTCAAATCATTAACATTTATATACCTCCTGCCACCTGCTGTCCGAGAGATTACCACCCTGACATCAGTGCGTTACTCAGAGGCGATAATCGTGTAATCCTCGGAGACTTCAACGCACACCACGATCTGCGGCACTCAAGCCTACAGGTCGATGGTAGGGGACAGGAACTGGCTAAACAAATAGACGATTCGACGTTTTGCACTGTGAACGGGGACGCCCCCACGAGAGTTGCGGTAAATTTTTCCAGTTCGCCAGACCTCACAATTGTGAGCGCAAGTCTCATAAACTGCGTTGAATGGCGACCAATGCTTACTCTTGCATCTGACCATTTGCCGATAGTCCTCTCAATCGATCGCCCCAATGAATTCGTTACTTCTGAGAAACGCACCTTCACTAACTTCAGTAAAGCTGATTGGGTTGGTTTTCTTAATTTCACTGAGAGCACCTTCGCTGCTCTTCCCATCCCGTCTGATGTACGAGAAGGGGAAAAAGCGTTTCGCATGGTCCTAGCTTCAGCCTCCAATCAATATATTCCGTCAGGAAGAATTAAGGAGATACGTCCGTACTTCCCCGCAGAGGCAGCGGCCCTGGCTAATAAACGTGACCACGTGCGACGCTTGAACCCTACGGATCCCCAAATTCAAGATCACAATGCGGAAATCAGACGGCTAGTATATCAACACAAACGCGCCAAATGGGATGAGCACCTAAGGTGATGTAACCTCTCTGCTGGTGTTAGCAAATTATGGTCCACTGTTAAATCCTTGTCTAATCCGACCAGACCGAGCGACAAAATATCCATCACCTTCGGTGATAAGGTACAGTCGAAACCAAAGAGATGCGCGAGCGCTTTCTGGCGGCAATTTGTACTGCATTCTCCAGATGACAAGGAAATCAGGCGCGCCATCAGGGAAGCACAAACGCAAAAACAACCAAGCTCCCATTGCCATCACCACCACAGAGGTTGCGAGGCCATACAGGGGTCCAAAAACTCCAAATCTATGGGCCCAGACCGTATATCCATGCTGATGCTAAAACATCACGGTGATGAGGGAGTAAGGTACCTAACAACCGTCTTCAATCTGTCCATGACCACCTTTGTCATTCCAGAAAGATGGAAACAGGCAAAGGTGGTGCCACTACTAAAGCCCGGCAAGCCGGCCAACGTGGGGGAGTCATATCGACCGATATCACTTCTCTCGCCAGTAGTGAAGACCCTGCTCTCTTATTATACCGCTAACCTGCGAATAGCCGAACATCAGCATGGATTCCGCAAAATGCATAGCACTACCACCGCGCTAAACGCCATCATCACACAGATAGGTGTCGGTCTCAACCAGGACCGTGCTAGTTGCGCTTGATCTGTCGAAATCTTTTGACACCGTTAATCATGCACAACTCATTAACGACCTGGAGGATTCAAACCTTCCCCCCTGTCTAAAGCGTGACCGGCAGTCATTGGTTGAATTTAGAGGCGAAAGATCAAAACCACGTATAATTAAGCAGGGGGTGACACAGGGTGGTGTCCTATCCCCGCTTATGTTTAATTACTACATATCGAGGCTCCCTTCCCCACCAGAAGGCGTCTCGACTGGACCCTCCGTTGATGAGCTCTGCTCGAGAATTAATTCCTACCTTCCAACCTTTTCCAGTTTCTTCGCTGCACGGAACCTGACATTGTCACCGGCCAAATCCTCGGCCACCTTATTTAAGACGTGGACAGCGCAGGCGAACATGGAATTAGAAGTCTACGTCGACGGCATTAAGCTTCCGACAGCCACACACCCCAAAATCTTAGGGGTCACGTTTGATAACATGTTCAAATACGGTGCTCATGTAGCCGCGATTGCCACCAAAGTACAAAGCCGTAACAAAATCCTCAAGTCACTAGCTGGCAGTACTTGGGGGAAAAACAAAGAAACGTTACTGGCAACGTACAAGGCAATCGGCCAGCCGGTTCTGAGCTACGCGACGCCAATATGGCAGACAAACATTGGAGGAGGTTGCAGGCCTGCCAAAACACCGCACTCAGAACTGCCACGGGGTGCCTTCTTATGTCTCCTGAGCACCATCTTCATAATGAGGCAAAAATGCTCGACGTCAAAGAGCCCTGTGAGATGTTGACCAGACAATTCCTGTTCAACTGCCATAAACCGCAGCACCCGAACAGGAACCTGCTCTACGAAAATCCGCCTCCCAGGAGAATAAGGAGTCACTTCCGTAAGCACTATGACGACATCCAGCACCACATTTTCTCGCCGTTTGATCCAAAGGTGCACCGGCGGGCCCTCAACCTCATCCACACGGAGTCGGTAAACTCCTTTGTCAGGTCTCGTCCAGTGAATGCAGTCCTACAGGCACAAGCCCCACCTGTTGCCGACGAGGAACGCGAACTGCCCAGGGAGACAAGAGTCACGTTGGCTCAACTTCGTTCTGGATACTGTAACAGACTAAACTCTTACCTATCCAGACTGAACCCTGACATGCCAAATGTCTGCCCGGCATGCGGCGCGTCTCCCCACGATACTAACCATCTGTTCATCTGCTCAACTGAGCCTACTCTTCTAACAGCAATTTCATTCTGGTCCACCCCTGTTGACGCCGCGAGGTTTCTAGGACTTCCGTTAGAAGAGCCTGATGACAGTGTTGGATGAGGGGTCACATCCTAGGCAGGTTAAGTAGTCGCTACCACAACAACAACATTAAAAATGGGTACTGCATCTTGCCGACGATGCAGCACGCATAAGCACAAAATTTACATTTTTACTTAATTAACTATTGGCCGGTGCCATAAACTAGTATTTAAAAAACCTACACTCACTCTATACTCTTTACTGCCCGAATTTATTTTATTCCGTGCAAAAATTGAGCGAATAATATAAAACTTGAAATTTTTCGTCCCGATTGTACCAATTTATATTTTTTATTCGCGAACAAAAATTGAGATGGTACATATGAGCAATAGATATTATCGATGTTTTTGGAAAACTTCGATATTTTCGATGTACGTAACATCAGATGTTCGAAAGATTGGAATAAATATTTCTTTATTTTAAAGTTATTCAACTATGAAGTGAAATTATCTAGCGTTTAATAATAAATTCTCGTATATTCGTATGTCACTATATGGACATTATGTTGAAAATTGTTGACATCGTACTTCAGCTGCTAAAACGCGTCGAGAAATATCGGGAGGGGTATCAAAAGAAGCGCGTTGGCCTCGGAATCAATAATCCGAAAGCACATTTTGGAGTTTTTATTTTAGTGAAAAGTTATTGGCAAAAAACCGAAAAATTACCCACGGCCGATCCTAAATCGGGGGCTTTATCTATAATTTTTATGTGCAGAAAACTTTCCTGAGTTGGGGATTTGAAAAAATATCCGTTAGACAGTTCAACACCGGTCACGCGATCCTCAGTATTTCTGCACATAACACACTTCTGCACTTTTCGGAACACTGCCAATATGTGTGGTTACAACAACCACATTAAATTGACAGAAAACTTTCAATTTTAATTTGCAAAAAAAATTGAAATTTCGCTTTCACATTATTGATACTAACGAATTGGTTTTAATTGCCCAGATAAATTACAAAATTCTGTTCACAATGCTAATAGAAAATATTTCGATTTCTCATTGAAATCGATGTCAGCGTAGCATCTAGGCACAATACATCGACTGCTTGTTCTGATGCCCATTTGTAGTGTAGAATTATAACTTGCAATGCCTACTTATCCTACTTACATCTTTTGTCTTATGTAATTTCGTATAGACATAAATGAGTAGACGACCGTCTTTAAACTGTCTCTTTTGTCCTTACTAAACTACAAAAACAATAAAGTTTTTTAAAACGTGGATGTATTTGAAACTTTTGGAAAATGTATGAGTGTGTGAGACTTTTTTCCCAAAGTACTCAACATTGTCTAGTAGGGAGTATTATTTGACATACATACATGCAACTTAGTGGTACCTCTAAAATTTTCTTGTGCTAGGTACTCGTATACTGATCTCTTCCTGATTTTTGTTGTCTGCTAGCTTTGATTTTCTCCTGGTGAAGTAGTGCTGCTGTTTCAGAAATTTTGTCCGCTGTAGTTTGTGTATAGCTGTACGGCTTCCACTGCTTCCACTGACGTAGATTTTATGTTTCTGTAGATAAACTCTTTTGTTGCATATATATGTAGATACGAGGTGTGTTCAAAAAGTATCGCGAATTTTGTGTTTTTTCAAAAATTATTTACTTATTCATGAATATCTATTTTGTCCCCTTCAAAGTAATCCCCATGAGATATTATACACTTGTGCCAATGGTTTTTCCAATCTTCGAAGCACTTCAAAAAATCATTTTTTTGTATCTTGTTCACCTCCTCCTTCGATGCCGTCTTTATCTCGTCAAGAGAAGCGTAACGTCGTCCTTTCATGGTCCTCTTCAGTTTAGGGAACAAGAAAAAGTCACAGGGGGCCAGATCTGGGGAATACGGTGGCTGCGGCATCATTAGTGTGTTGTTTTTGGCCAAAAAGTCGCGCACAAGCAACGATGCGTGAGCAGGGGCGTTATCGTGGTGCAAAAGCCACTTTTTGTTCTTCTTTGCACACCTTCTCGGCCTTCTGAGAACATTTTGTACCACCGATAAACGTTGCTTCGGGCCAAGGAAGCTTCTCCGTATGCCACAGTCAACATTCGAAATGCATCCGCGCACTTAATTTCGTTCTTCACACAAAATTTGATACAGGTTCTTTGATCCATTTTTTTGAATAGGTAAAAATCGAAGACGATCCAAAACACGTGCAAGAGCAAAGCAGCTGTCAACAATTAAATGAACATTCAAAATGGCCGAGCTTGTCGGCATAACTGAAAGACATGAGTACCAACATAACGCCATAAAAAATTCGAAATTCGAATATACGTAACCAGCGAAAATTCAAAATTCGCGATACGTTTTGAACACACCTCGTAGATGTGCTGCTTTTACGTAGGCTTTGGATATTATAGCAACTTCAAATGTAAAACTCAGTGCGTTGCTGTGCTGCTTTCACTCAATCGACATTTCTTGCATCGAAAGTTTATTTTTCTGCAATTTCTGTAGCTGAGCTGTTCATATGCATATATCACTGCGTACCTTTCGCAAAAATACACTGTTTCTAGTTATGCTTTTTAATTCAACTTCGTATGTATAGCTGTGCCGCTTACACACCTGCTCTCATTATAGCAACTGCTTCAAATTTTAACTCACGTTCACCATCTTATATCACGAGTGCTATACTCGGGCTTTGCAAAATAGATCTTCGGGTTTGCAACTTTAAATTTCGTAGCTAACCGACGCTTGGGAAAATTTCCACGCAAATATGCTTTTTTCGGCCGTAACCTCAAAATAACTTTTTCTGAAGTTTTTTTCTTTAATCGAGCAAACTTTTAAAACTTACTTTTCTATCTCTATGGCGCGATATACAACAGGTATATCATCATAAACCTCCTAAGAGATTTTTGCGCCAAGCTTCTCTTCCAATTTGTGGTGTGGCGATTTGAATTTTCCCTACAAATTGGTGGGACCTACAGTTTTTTGCCGACTCCGAACGGCATCTACAAAGGAGACGAATTTTTGCTGAGAAGCCTGTCATGGCAGAAATACACTCGGAGAGTTTGCCAAACCACTGCCGAGGGGCGACCCCGTTTTTGAAAAACTTTTTTTCAAATCACTTTTGATGTTACCTGTACCAGGGCTCGAACCATGGACCTTCGGTGTGGTAGGCCGGCAACACTACCTTCACACCATGGCGGCTTACTTTTACTTGTTTGAATTCTTTCACGAGCGACCTGGAAAATTTTACTTTATTTTTTCCACATAAGTTTATTCACTTCCACTACGAACCAATTCTTTTACATTGCGCTGTGCATGAACGCACCGACATTTTCGTTTAAATTGTTTCCAAAGACTGAATCGCCGTTGAGTTCCCCAAAATGTAAATGTTATAAGCTATTTTATTATTTTAAAGTGATTATAAAACACCGAAAGTTCTTATGAACTTATAAACTGTTTTATTGTTATAAAAAATTATTATTGGACGTTTTATATAAAGATGCGTGTTTTAGGAAGGTCAGTTAGAAACTGCCCTTTTGGTTTTTTTGTCAAGCTAGCGTCAACCTTCTTTCGTCAAGTTTGTGTGTGTATCTATCGTCGGTAGGGTTGTATCATAAAGTACCTATTAGGGTTTGTGTACTTCTTGTTGTCCGTTCCTGTGTCAATCCTACATTTATTTAGCAATTAAGTATTTGAACCAAATGCACGAGCAATAAGCGCATGTGGACATAGATCGCGAGCAAGGTAAAGGAGGGAAGCCTAAGTTCTGCTGGAACCGAACATTAAATACAAGGCTGTGTAAGAGTGGTAGTGGTCGGTTTTTCATTTCCATAATTTTCGCCAAAGATACTACCACAACAATATTTCTAAAAATTTTCACCCTTCTGACTTTCATCATTATGGAGTTATGTACGAGTTTTAAACACTGGCGTGCGCAAGACCACACCAATTCTCTTAAGCTAAATTTTCTTATTTACCTTGAAAAGTTACTCAAATACCTTCTTATAGAAAAAAAATATTTTAAAATGGCTCACAAATAGATGTTATATTTTGGTGGGTCCTTTCTTTCTAAAACTTTTTTATAAAAGTTAATAAAAGTGGGTGTGTCCGACTAGCGCCTTTGCTTATTTTCACTGCGCATAATTTCCACAACCATATTCTTTCTTAATGACATCGAAAAAGTACTTCTTTTTGACCAACTGGCTGTTCGAAGATTCTCTATGCGCAATTTGATATTTTTGACTTTTGATTTTGCAATTGACCTGCTATGATGAATTGAGCAGTTTCTTATAAAGGGTGTTTTTTTTATGGGTATAGAACTTCGAATTGAAATAAAACACAAGAAAATCGTTTTAAGGTCCATCAATTTGGCTTTATTGGAAGGATAATTTTATGCCATTAATGTTTAAATATGACTTCGGGCATGTGGCCGCCGCGGCTGGCTCGAATAAAGCCAATTCTACAGGTCCAATTTTCAACCACTTTTTCGAGCATATGGGGCCGTATGTCGGCAATAACGCCACGAATGTTGGCTTCCAATTCCCCTAACGTTTCTGGTTTGTTGGTGTAGACGAGCGACTTCACATATCCCCAAAGAAAATAATCCAATGGTGTCAAATCACACGACCTTGGTGGCCAATTGACAGGTCCATTCCGCGAAATTATGCGCTCATCGAATGTTTCCTTCAATAAATCGATTGTGACGTGCGCTGTGTGGCATGTAGCGCCGTCTTGTTGGAACCACAACTCATCCACATCGGGAACCATCCAATTCGGGAACAAAATAGTCGGTTATCATGGCTCTATACCGGTCTCCATTAACGGTAGCTGCCTCTCCAGCATTATTGCGGAAGAAGTATGGCCCAATGACTCCACCAGCCCATAGAGCACACCAAACAGTCAGTTTTTGTGGATGTAATGGCGTTTCAAGGGTCTCATGTGGATTCTCTTCACTCCAAATGAGGCAATTTTGCTTGTTGACGTAGCCATTCAACCAAAAATGAGCCTCATCACTGAACAAAATTTTGCGATGAAAATCAGCATCGAAATCAATCTCATTTTCGGCCCATACACCAAAATCACGACGCATTGCATGGTCTCGCGGCTTTAATTCTTGCACAAGCTGGATCTTGTAAGGTCGCAAGCCAAGATCTTTGCGCAAAATCTTCCATAAAGTTGATGGACAAAGCTCCAATTGCTGTGCACGGTGGCGAATCGATTCATTCGGGTCCTCTTCAACACTTTGCTCTACAGCGGCAATTGTTTCTTCGGTGCGCACTGTTCGACGTCTCTGCGGATGCGTATTATCACATAGAGTAAACGTAGTGCGAAAACGATCCATGGTTAACGGAATTAATTGCTCTGATGGACGATTATGTCCACCATAAAATGGACGGAGCTCACGGTAAACTTCGCGAACTGAACCATTATTTTCGAAATAAATTTGCACGATTTGCAAGCGTTGTTCTTTTGTCAACCTGTTCATGATGAAATGGCAAACCAAACTGAACATAAATGACATTAGAGTTGTAAGATTTGACCACAAAATGCCAGTTTTATCTCTATTCGAAAAACAAACCCGTAAAAAAAACACCCTGTACTTGTATCCAAAGCAGAGTATGTTAAAAGACGGCCATGATTCAATAACTATATATAGGAAATTATCAGTAAGCGAAACATTTCGTTTCAGTATTGGGAGCGAATCAAGAGTCAAGATAATTTTAATAGGTTTAAACCTTGGAGGTGGGATGTCCAAAGCGATTAAATTCAGAAAGTTGCAATATTACGAGGATCACTTTAGTGTAACTGTTGGTTCAAGGCAGAAGTAGCAAAACGTTCGTGATGTCGGGATTGGAAACAAACCCCAACATATCTCTGTGTCTGTTGTTTTTATTTTTAACTTAGCTGTGTCTCAGAACTTATAATAGACTGAGTCCGATAATTATATCTCCTATACCAACTAAGATATGGAACTTAATTACAATAATAATATGTAAATACTCCTTAAATGTAAAATAAATGTAAATACTTCTATGTAAATACTTAAATTATTTATATTATATTAATAGGCTAAAATTTTTTTCATGCAATCAATTGCCAGAGTATATCTATATCTAAACATGCATAATTTCAATAACATTTTCTTTTGATATCTTCGAATGGGTCAGAAGCAGTGCATAGGTCTATTATGTTTACCAAATAATGCTTCATTTATTTGTAATAATTCATTAGTGTTTTCTGCATAAAGCCAAAGCCGTCAACTACAGTGTCTGGCTGCGTTATTATACATACAGTAGTAGCGCAGGTGGTAAGCGTTTCGGCCCGATTTTTTTGCTGTGTATGACCTCTATCTTGGAGTCAAAAAATCTAATTTTTGCAAAAAAAAAGCCCCAAGAAAATGTTTCCAGTTTATCAAAACAAAATACTTAAAAAAATACCTACCAAGCTTCATGAATTTTTTAAGAAACTATATATTACAACCTAATTCCGTCGGAACGAGAAACTCAGTAGAGAATTTTGATAATTTTCATTATTTCTTTGGGAGTTTCCGATGAGACGGAATGGCTGATAAACCCTATATTTAAAATACAAAAAGACGAAAACACAGTTTTATAGCTTCTTCAATTTTCTATTTACGAAGTGGTTAGAAATCGTGTTAATTTTCCTGAAGACATCAACTATTTTCTTCTTCAAATATTTTAATTTGTCAAAGGGCAGACATATAACCCGAACCCTTACATATGTAGACTAAATTTAGAGTTAAGATGATAACCTTCCTTAAAAGTCAACATGAAATGCCTTTATATGTGTCTAAGTTGTGGTTGAGGCAAAAAGCCAGAAAACCTTCATTTCATTGTAATTTTCTCTCCCTAAATGGACTTCAAAAAAGTCCTGTACATAAAAAAAAACAACATGAAAACCGGCGTCAGGCTAATATTCAGAAATATTTTCTGAAGCAGGCATAAGCGTCTCGGGTGAGACGCGTGAGTTACGTCACCTCCACCGTCTACTTATACACCAACAATAACTTTTACTAAATAAGAACGCAACTATGCATTCTTATTTTGCTTATTGAACGCCGAAATAAATAAAGTCGCTAAATACAAATAAATGCAACCAATGCATTTATATTTTTTGCTTATTGAACGCGGAAATAAATAAAGTTGCGAAATATCAATAAATACAACTAATGCATTTATATTTTGTTTATTGACCTAAATAATGAATAAATGCAAGAGGTGCGAATTCGATAGTTAAGCAAATAGACATGTAAGCAACAACTAAATAAGCAAATAAGTATAGCTATGTAAAAATATAGAGTAAGCAATAATTAGTTATAAATATTACTTGTTAACATTAAGACAGGCAGTTCTGAAGAACCAATAAAGCGAATAGCTTCAAACTTAAATTTATTTTTTGATCAGAGTAGCATCTACTCTGATAAGTGGCGCAGTCAACGGCGAACCGCGAAGTTAAAAAGGAGTCTTATAAAAGATCCTGCAAACGCAAAACCGCGAAGCTAAAAAGTTGTCTTATAAAAGATCCTGTAAACGTAAATAATAAACTGCAAAAACTACTGTGTGAAAGAAAGATTTCAATAACCATGGAAGGACCAAACAACATTACGATACCCGTATCAGAGCTCCTGAAAGAAGCAAACAGGATAAAAGAATATAGAGGAACAAGAGATTATGACCTCACATCATTTATAAGGGAAGTAGAAATTTTTCTGCCACTCTTCGAGAACACTCCAGTGCAAGAGTACGTATTCCAGAGATGTGTCATTAATAAAATACAAGGGGAAGCACTAAATGTCGTCAGAGGAATAGGAAACAATCCGCCATGGGACATCATAAAACGAGAACTAACAAAAAACTTCGCGATAAGAGAGTCGTAGCACCAACTATACTATAGAGCGATAAGTGCAAGAAATAGTAATGTAAGTCACTATTATAACTACCTTAAAAATATTCTCGACAATTTAAATAAAAAATTTGAGCAAGACAACAATAGACCAGCAGAATTCTGCCCAACCGTTAACGAGTCTATGATTTTGAAAACATTCTTAAATAACAATCCAGCGCACTTAGAAAGTATAATACATAGCAGGAATATAAAATCACTTAGGGAAGCATACTATACGAGGTGTGTTCAAAAAGTATCGCGAATTTTGTGTTTTTTCAAAAATTATTTATTTATTCATGAATATCTATTTTGTCCCCTGCAAAGTGATCCCCATGAGATATTATACACTTGTGCCAACGGTTTTTCCAATCTTCGAAGCACTTCAAAAAATCATTTTTTTGTATCTTGTTCAGCTCCTCCTTCGATGCCGTCTTTATCTCGTCAAGAGAAGCGTAACGTCGTCCTTTCATGGGCCTCTTCAGTTTAGGGAACAAGAAAAAGTCACAGGGGGCCAGATCTGGGGAATACGGTGGCTGCGGCATCATTAGTGTGTTGTTTTTGGCCAAAAAGTCGAGCACAAGCAACGACGCGTGAGCAGGGGCGTTATCGTGGTGCAAAAGCCAATTTTTGTTCTTCAACAAATCCGGGCGTTTCTGGCGGATTGCTTCGCGCAAATTGCGCATAACTTGCAGGTAATATTCCTTATTGACCGTTCTTCCCTGTGGCAAGAACTCATGATGCACCACGCCCCTGCAATCGAAGAAAACTGTCAGCAAAACTTTCACATTCGACCGAACTTGGCGCGCTTTTTTCGGTCTTGGTTCGTGCGGCAGCTTCCATTGAGATGATTGAGCTTTGGTTTCCACGTCATAACCATAACCCACGATTCGTCACCAGTTATGACCCTCTGGAGCAAATTTGGGTCGTCGCGGACAGAGTTTAACATCTCATTAGCAATGTTCATGCGATGCTGTTTTTGGTCACAATTGAGCAATTTTGGTACGAATTTCGCGGTAAAAATCGAAGACGATCCAAAACACGTGCAAGCAAAGCAGCTGTCAACAATTAACTGAACATTCAAAATGGCCGAGCTTGTCGGCATAAGTGAGAGACATGAGTACCAACATAACGCCACAAAAAATTCGAAATTCGAATATACGTAACCAGCGAAAATTCAAAATTCGCGATACTTTTTGAACACACCTCGTACCTTAGAAGAAACAGGATTGGTAAAATCAGTAAAAAAATCTGAAAATATAGGGTCAAGAAATATAGCACAAAATCTAGGACAGCCCAATCGCAATAGTAATCCCCCAGAAAGCAAGCAAGACCAACCAAAGCCAACAACCTCAGGATTAAGTAAACAATATCCGTCAGGACAATCACGACAAAGTTACCACAATCAAAGATCTACACAATCTCGTCGATACGAGCCAATGGAAGTGGATCATTTGCAGGAGGATATAGGATCAAATGAACATTAGGTAAATTTTCTGTCGGCTACGAACAGGGAAATATTCCGTTAGTAGAATTAAGCATAGGCAAACACAAATTAATTTGTTTAATCGATACAGGATCCTCAACAACCCTTCTAGATAAAGACGCACACCCCAATTACAAAAGAATGAAACTAGATAAACCTATAATATTTAATACATCGAATGGACAAAGTTACACAGAATACGAAGTTATTTCTGAAATACCCAAGGAATTCGACAACCCAAATTTAATGGCTTGGAAAATTACCACATTTAAAAATAAAAGATTTCAGGGACTCATAGGCCAAAACATTCTAACAAAACTTGGAGCAATAGTTAACCTAGAAGAAAATTATCTTGAAATAAATAAAAATAAAATCACATTTCTAAACGCTTGCCCATACAAGTACGAAAACATTCACACACTAGAAAGCCAAGAAAACGACTTAGGTTCGGAAGTACTAAACAAACTTTTGAGGACCGACAGAACAAGGAGGAACAAGACGAAATAAGAAAAATTGTTGAACACAACAGGGACCTATTTTTTAAAGAAGGCGAACCCTTAAGCCATAATCATGAGGTGAAACACGAAATTGTCACCACAACTAATAATGCTGTATATTCTAAAATATATAGGTATCCGAAAATTCACGAAGAAGAAATCAACAAACAAATCGACGAAATGTTGAAACAAAATATAATCATAGAAAGTACGTCCCCATATAACTCACCATTGTGGATTGTCCCTAAAAAGATCGACAATTCAGGTAAAAAAAAGTGGAGAATCGTCATTGACTATAGAAAACTAAACGAAGTCACAGTAAGTGATAAGTTTCCAATTCCGAATATTGAAAATATTCTGGATAAACTGGGCAAAGCCCAATACTTCACAACACTCGACCTAGCCAAAGGTTTCCACCAAGTGCTAGTCAAGGAAGACGATAAAAAAAAAAACCGCATTTTCTACACCTATAGGCCATTACGAGTTTGTTCGAATGCCATTCGGACTGAAAAACTCACCTGCCACATTCCAAAGGCTGATAAACTCGGTCTTGAGGGAATACATAAACAAAATATGTGTAGTTTACCTAGACGACATTCTAATTTTTAGTACAAGTCTAAAAGAGCACATTAGTAGTGTGACCAAAGTCTTAGATAAACTAAGACAACACAACCTCAAAATCCAAATAGACAAATGCAATTTCTTCACGAAAGAAACAGAGTACCTAGGCCATATCCTCTCACCAGAAGGAATTAAGCCCAACCCAAAGAAAATTGAAACCATTCAACACTTAAAATTACCAGAAACTCAAAAACAAATCAAGCAGTTTCTAGGGATAACCGGCTACTATAGGAAATTCATAAAAGACTACGCTAAAGTAGCCCACGGACTCACAAAATACCTGAAGAAAAACACAAAAGTCAATAAAAACGACCCACTTTATATAGACGTATTTCTTAAACTAAAACGATTTCTTACAAATCCACCAATTCTTAGCTATCCAGATTATTCGAAGAAATTTAAATTGGTAACTGATGCAAGTGACTTTGCAATAGGAGCAGTGCTCATGCAGAATGACCGCCCTATTAGTTATGCAAGCAGAACCTTAAACGACCACGAAAAAAGGTATACAACTGTAGAAAAGGAACTACTCGCCATAGTTTGGGGAGTTACCTACTACAGACCATATCTCTATGGAAAAGAGTTTGACCTCTCAACAGACCACCAGCCACTAGTCTGGCTATATCATAAGCATAAAGGTAAGGACATTAACGCAAGGCTACAACGTTGGCTACTAGAACTTGGCGAATACAATATAAATATAAACTACATAAAAGGTAAAGAGAATAGAGTTGCAGATTTTCTTAGCAGGATTAATAACGAGACAGGAGAAATTCACATGACAGAATAAAACGACAATAACACGAGTACATGTGCAACAATTCACTCACAAGAAGAAGAACAAAATGACCACATCCCCATACTAGAGACAGTCGTGAACCGATTTTCAACACAAATTATCCTAACAGACCATAAAACTAGAGAAATTGAAATAGTAAATAACAAAAGGAAAATCTACATTAACACACATGATATATCTTCAAATTTTATGACTGACATATTCAGAAGATATCTGAAGAGCGGAAAGATTGGAATATTTTCCGAACTTCCAGACAGTATATATAACAAAGTACAACTAAAACTTATAGAACTTTTTGGATCAAGCCTAAAATTCGTGAAATGTACGCACATCGCTAAAGATATGACTAGTATCGACGAGACATACAATCAAATACACAAATACCACAAATTCCAGACTGGACATAGTGGTATAACCGAAACTTACGACTCCATAAAAAAAAAGATATATTTTAATAACCTTAAAGAGGTAGTGCAAAAATATATCAACAACTGTGACATTTGTAACAAAGCTAAATACGACAGATGTCCACCAAAACCAAAATATCATATCACAGAAACACCAACAGATAGAAACCAAATCATACACATTGATGTCTATACAATTAAAAAACATAGCTTTATTACATTCATTGATAAATTTTCAAAACAAGCAACAGCCTTATTCCTAGAGGACAGAAACAGTCAGACTATTATCGAGAAACTCAGGCTATTCTTTTCCATGAGAAACAAACCCTCCAAAATTATAACTGACAATGAAATGAACTCAATAAACGTTAAGGACTTCCTACGACAGGAAAATATCGACGTACATTTCACCAGACCAAATAGCCACACCGGCAACTCAGATATAGAAAGACTTCATAGCACAATCTCTGAGAAATTTAGAGTGCAAGAAGCTGAAAAATACGAGTTGTCAACTCAGGAAAAAGTGTTCAAAAGCATAGAATTCTATAACAAATCGATACACAGCGCAACTAAAGAGAAACCTCAAGACATAGCTGAAGGAAAAGTGAATAAGATTACCATTAGGGATAGGTTAGACCAAATAAAGAATAAAATTATAAATAAGAGAAACGAGAAAAGAGAGACATATACACAAGACCAGCAGGAAGGTTACATCAAAAACTACAAAGCACTGAGACATAAACACGAACCTAGATACAAGAAATCTAAACTAGAAAATATCCATCCAACAAACACTAAGCGAAAAAAGAAACTTTCAGGTACAATTAATACTGATGCTGTCGCTGCTAGCATGGACAATAACAACGGCAACCCTGACCCTACAACCAATTGACAGCGAAAACGGATATGCCGAGATAAAACTTGACGACGTTGAAATGATACAAAATTATCACAAAATTATTCACATAATAGATATTAGTAACATCTTTGATATTACAAACACACTACAACAGAACATAAGATCATCGAAATTAGACAATAGATTACTTTTAGAACAAGAATTGAACAGAGTAAGAACTAAACTTCTGACAATTTTACCTCACAGGCAGAAAAGAGGGTTAGTTAATGCACTAGGAATCGGACTAAAACTCCTTACAGGTACAATGTACGACAATGACAGAGTGGAAATAGAGGAACACCTCAGAATTATTGACGAGAACAACCATAACGAAATAGAAAACCTAAACAAGAATATTAGAATTAATAATAGTTTTAATAAAACCCTTAGTCAACTTAAACTAGCAGTAGAAAATGACAGACGAAATATCATCGAGAAATTTGAAACCGGAAATATAAGAAATGACAACCTATTTAAGCAGCTAAATTACTTAGACACACTTCTAAAAATTAAAATTCTGGAAAATAATATAGAACACATCCTCAACAATATTGCGTCCTCCAGATTTGGCATAATGACCACCAACATCCTCACAGAGCAGGAAATAAGGGAATTAGAAATCGATATTTTCAAGCTCCAACACATTGAATTAACTTCCGCACAGTATGAAGAAAGTAAACTGCTATTTATTATAAAAGTCCCAGCAGAAGTAATTTCCCTAAGAAGATCATTAGTCACCCCAGTAAGTAGTGATAATTTCATTGCACTAGATTTCAAACCCCAGGAAATATTATATCACAACAATAAGACATTCGATTATACACATAACTTTAATACACACAACTTACAAGAGAGTAAATTATGCATTTTTAGCAATACATGCAAAAGTACAAAGAAAAACCTAACTGAAATTATAGAAATCGAAAACGGCGTAATTCTGTAAAAAAATCTACCAGGCTATAACCTGACCAGTAATTGTGACAATAGAAATTTGTTTCTAAAAAGAAATTATTTATTAACCTTTCATGATTGTAAAATACATATAAATAACCAAACGTTTAATAATACAAACAAAGAATTCAAAGACAATTTTGTTATACCAAGTAATATCCAAATCAACAACACCAAAGTTGAACCTACTTTCGACGAAATAATATTAAGTAACATACAAAATATAGAAAAAATAAAAGAGCTAACGTATAATAAAGTAAGTCATTCACACTTTTCAATTGTAATACTTATAATAATCTCAACAACGATCATGCTACTACTTTCCGTCACCACCCTTGCATATGTCAAATACAAATACATCAGAATTAAAATCCAGGAGAATTTTGAAGCAAAGGGGGGAGAAGTTACGTCACCTCCACCGTCTACTTATACACCAACAATAACTTTTACTAAATAAGAACGCAACTATGCATTCTTATTTTGCTTATTGAACGCGGAAATAAATAAAGTCGCTAAATACAAATAAATGCAACCAATGCATTTATATTTTTTGCTTATTGAACGCGGAAATAAATAAAGTTGCGAAATATCAATAAATACAACTAATGCATTTATATTTTGTTTATTGACCTAAATAATGAATAAATGCAAGAGGTGCGAATTCGATAGTTAAGCAAATAGACATGTAAGCAACAACTAAATAAGCAAATAAGTATAGCTATGTAAAAATATAGAGTAAGCAATAATTAGTTATAAATATTACTTGTTAACATTAAGACAGGCAGTTCTGAAGAACCAATAAAGCGAATAGCTTCAAACTTAAATTTATTTTTTGATCAGAGTAGCATCTACTCTGATAAGTCGTGCGTTCCATGGTTCGAGCCTAGGTTCCGGAAAATACTTTTTTTTTATAAAATTGAGTTTTTTACCTTGCCTTGAATTTGTCAAGTTTTTAAAACAATCTTTTCTTAAAAACAATTCTTTGCAAAAAAAACCGCAACAAAATTACTAAAAATTTACCATAACAAAATATGTAAGATTAATACTTACATAGTTACGTAGTTTTATGAATTTTTTTTAAAGAATTTACTTTTTTCTGATTGATATAGGACTCAAGGTAAACTTATACGCACAGCCCTATGAAATAATAAGTTCAGGTCATGTACATATATAACACAAAATATTATTGAAATGGTATAAAAGTCAATATGAAATGTCTTTATACATGTCTAAATTGTGGTTAAGTAAAAAAAAGAAAACCATATACTGAAGTTGTAATTTTCCCCCGCTAAATGGGTTTCAAAAAAGCCAGATTTAACGGTAAATGGCTAAATTGACAACACTGCATATATCCAAAACAAAAATGGAAACCGGCGGCATGCTCATAGTTATTGAGAAATTTATGGAACTTCAACTTCATGGGACACACTGCAACGGTGAAATATTTTCATTCTCTCACTCATTGACCATATTGAGTTAAGGTAGTGGCGTCGGTGCGTCCTACTTATATATCATTTGCTCTCCAAAAAAGTAGAAATATTTTTTTTCGAATGAAGCAAATTGAGTTAAAGTATAGACCACCTTTTTTGTTGTTGTAAAATTCCATAATTAGAATGAGATTCAAAGGTATCCATGGCCTCTATTTTCGGTCGGGTATTTAGATGCATCCTAAAATCCTGAAAACCCTAAGTGTTTATACTAAAATGTAAATTTTTACTGTTCATAAAACTCCAGTACTAAAGCGGGATTAGAAACCAGCCATGGCCATCTTATAATTCAAAATTTCAGATCAAAGAGAAAGCAGAGTCAAAATAGGAAGGTGCGTCGTTGAGTCGGAATTGCTTAATTGAATTTGTAATTTTCTCCCGGTAAATGGATTACAAAAAGCACTGCCTGTATACTAATAACCAAAAAATTACAATATGGCAACCACGTCTGAACGGTGGATATATTTTCACTCACTGCGCACATTGAGTTAAAGTAACCATTACATACATTGTGACGAATTCGATGATTCCTTGATTATTAATCCTGGGTTCGATCACTATAAAGTCAAATAAACACACGCACAGCTATTCTAACTAATAGCTAGTTTTTTTACTAGTAATAAACGCAATACAAATTTAAGAGCTTGATAACTTCACAGTAGTTCACTGTTCAACGCTTGAAAGTAAACTGATCAACCTGCCTTGCTTAGTCACTACCTTATATAGTCCGACAGGGTGCTTGCCTACGCACGGGTCGGAGTTATTTATTGATATCTCCTCTTTGTCGTGTATTCGCAAACATTCGCGCCATCTCTCTTCCTCTTCTTAGGTACACGCTTGCATGCATAAGAGTAGCCGTCGTCATCTCTGTTGTGTTTAACTAGTGTTGGGAGTGTTATTGAGTTAGGGATGGTACATGCTTGAGAATAATCGCCCCACTGGCCTCCACCTAAGTCGGAACCAAACGCAGCTAGCCTTTCTAAATGGACCAATTTCATCTTATTCCTTGGCCTTCCCATAGTTTGCATGCGATATACCACATCGTTGATCCGTCTTATGACTTTGTATGGGCCTTCCCAGTTACATTGTAGTTTTGGGGACAAACCTTTCCAACGGTTGTATTGCAGCACTAAATGTCCTTCTATAAAACCTTCCGAATTTATTGCTTTGTCGTACCTGGCCTTCATTTTATCGCTCATGATCTTAGTCCGTTGTCTCACAAGGTCGTGAATTTCTCTCATTTCTTCTTCCAATACGCTAGTAGATTTTCGAGCATTTACTCCTGCATCAGCGTTTATCCCAAACTTCAAGTCAGCTTGCAATCGAAGATCATTCCCGAAAATTACCTTTGCAGGAGTCTGACCAATTGTTTCATGTACTGCACAGCGATATGTCATTAGGAATAAGGAGATTTGAGTATCCCAAGCCTTCTGGAACTTATCCACTACTTTCCTCAGGTGCTCTTCCAAGGTTCTATGGAATCGGTCCACCATGCCATCTGACTGAGGATGCAGTGCAGTTGTTCGAGTTTTCCGAATGCCCAATGTCTTGCACATTTCCTAGAACACAGCTGATTCGAAATTTCTGCTTTGGTCAGAATGTATCTCCAACACTTCTGCTATGGTTTCTGCCTCTTGATTTGGAATAGGGTACACTTCTGGCCATTTTCTGAAATAGTCCGAGTTTGCTAGTAGGAAATGGACCAGCTACATCCATGGCTATCCTCTCAAATGGCGCACCTGAGTTATACTGTTTCATTTGGCCATGGCTCCTTGATTTCGATCATTTAGCTTTGATACATACTTCACAGTTGGCAATCCACTCCGCGACCGATTGACGGCAACCAACCCAATAGAATCTTTGCTTGACTTTCTCCAAGGTTTTGGTGACTCCAAGATGACCTCCGCTTGGACCGTTATGTAATTCATTGAGTACATCAGGGATTTTCTACCTTGGGACGACTATCAGCTTTCGAACGCATTGACCATCCTCACTCTCCCATATTCGATGCAAACAACCGGATTCTAATTGCAAACTATTCCACTGTGCCCAATATGACTTGGCAACAGAACTTTCTGCTGACATCTCCTCTCTTGATGATCGCTCGTTTCGTTCGATTCCTTGCATCACACGTGTAAGATCTGGATCTTCGTGCTGACACCTCCTTAATGGATCCATGTTCCATTTGTCCGTAGATGTTATAGTCATGAGCCGCACATCTATAATATCTTCCTTGGCCTCAGCTTTCGAACAATGCTTGTATTCCAAGTTACATTGTCTTCGTGACATTGCATCAGCATTTCCGTGGGTGCTACCTTTGCGATGCTCTATGGAAAAGTCATAACTTTGCAGTCGCTCTATCCACCGTGCCAGTTGACCTTCCGGATTACGGAACTTCAAGAGCCATTTCAATGCTGCATGGTTTGTCCTGACGTGGAATCGCTCCCCATAGAGATACTTGTGGAAATGCTTAACGCACTCTACCAATGTTCTCTCCGGGTTACACAATAGTTCTTTTCAGCCTTCCCAATGTGTCCATCAACAATCTGGGACAAAACACCTCCTATAGCATAACCACGCGCATCTGTATCCAGAATAAACTTTGAACCTGGAATTAGATATGATAACATCGGGGCAATGCATAATTGTTCCTTCAATGTTTGCAAAGCCACCTGCTGCTCCTTCTTCCATTCAAAACTCATATTCTTCCTGGTAAGGTCATGGAGACTACTATCTAAGCTGGCAAAATTCGGTACAAATCGCCGATAATACGTGCACAGCCCAAGGAAGCTCCGTAACTCATGCAAATTTCTCGGTCTTGGCCAATCCTTTACGGCTTCGATCTTTTCCTTAGCAGTGTAGATTCCCTCCGTAGTTACCTTGTGACCCAAATAACTTACTTCCTTTTTAAACAAGGAACACTTTTCGGGACTTAGTTTCCGACCAGAACCAGCTATTCTTTGGAGAACTTCCTCCAAGTTCTTTAGGTGTTCCTCAAAGCTTTTTCCCAGCACGATGATGTCGTCGAGGTACACCAAACATGTCTGACAGTGCAATCCTTGTAGTATCTGGTCCATAAGTATGTCAAAAGTAGCTGGAGCATTGCATAGCCCGAAGGGCATTACCGTAAATTGCCAAAGCCCTTCTCCAACGCTGAAGGCTGTCTTATCTTTATTTTCATCCTTTACCTCCACTTGCCAGTAGCCGCTTTTCAAGTCCAGTGTGGAAAACCATTTCGTGCCAGATAACGAGTCCGGAGTATCGTCGATTCTTGGCAATGGATAACTGTACTTCTTCGTTATGTCGTTCAATTTCCGGTTATCCACACAGAACCTCATTTTTCCATCACTAGTACTACCGGTGAGCTCCATGGACTAGCTGATGGTTCGATCACGCCGCTGTCACTCATTTCCTGTATAATTTCTCTTACTACTTGGAGTTTGGCCAATGGAATACTACGAGGAGCTTGGCGGATTCGCCTTGCATCACCAGTTTGATGCTTCACAACTTTGGTCCGACCTGGTTTGGAACCATCCTTGTCAAATATGCTCGAGTACTTTGATAGAAGTTCCTTTGCCTTTTTCCGATGATCTTTTTCGAGGCCTGACGTCCACGACGTGATATCATCTGAAAGATTAATCTTGATGGTAGAATCATTTTCCTGAAGCTGTTCACAATTGATAACTACCTCGACCTCTTGGCATTGTCCCAATATTGCTCCTTTGGAAAGTTTTATCGGCGATTTGAACTCATTAAGTACTCTTACCGGTAGACGTCCATCTTGTTTTGTCATGGCCAAGGTTTTTTCTGCTAATATCCTCGTCCTTGATTTGTTTGCTGCCTCGACAACCCCTGATTTGTTTGTCCCATAATCTCCATCAATCTTTGCCCATATGATTGCTTCCGACTTCGGTGGAATTTGTTGGCTCTGCTCCACAAGCACTTGCTTACTAACGTATTTGTTTTCGTAACCAAAATTTAGTGGTACATCCATGTTCTCGTAATTCATAATCCTGTGTTGCATATCGATCTTGGGAAGTCCACACCAACTATGATTTCGTCAACAATATCTGCTACTATAAAACTGTGTAGAACGGACACGTTCCCAATTGCGATTTTACATGTTACTTCTCCTAGGACATGGGTGTCCTCACCAGTGGCCTTACGTAACTTTGCTCCATGCAATGGTCTCACCTCCTTGTTGACTAAATCAGATCGAATTATGGAATGCGATGCGCCTGTATCCACAGTTAGTAAGTGCTATTTTCCATCCACATATGCAACAACAGTAACATTACTAACTTTCCTTACGATCTGTGAGACAGAGATTATGGGGCATTCAGTAGCGGGAGCCAGTTCACGCCCCTTTCGGCTGGCTCTATTTAGTTTAAAGACTGATTTGGTTGGGAGGTTTGCTCATCTCCTTCAACTTTACGTTTTCGTCCACCTGAATTGCTGGGGTTACTGGAGCCAGTGCCGCAAAAACGTGCTGTGTGACCTGGTTTTCCGCTCTTAAAGCATTTAATGGCACCATCACTTTTTTCTGTAATCCGTTCAACGCTTCCAACACTTTGTCTACCCAAGCCGGAGTTTCCTCTTCTAAGCGATGAACCTTGTATGCAGGGTTACTCAAAAGCCAAGCTGTTTCCTGCGTCAGAGCATGCGATACCGTTTCAGAGAATGTCCGTTTGGGGTTTGCATATGTGGCCCCGCTTCGTCTCGACATCGCGTATTCCATTTATAAAACTTTGGATTTTTACCCTCTCAGTGTACTCCACGGTTGCGTCCGCATTTGCTAGATGGGCCAACCTCTCGATGTCCGATGCAAATTCCTGCAAAGTCTCATTCGGTTTCTGGGATCGATTCTGTATATATATTTCTATTTGGCATATCTGCTTTCGATGTTCGCTACCATAGCGTCTCTCAACCGCACCCATCAATGCATCATAACTGTTCCTTTCGGACTCGGGAATAGTCTGTGAGATTTCTGCTGCAGGCCCCTTCAATGCCACGAATAGTGCTGCAACTTTATCTTCAGTGCACCAATTATTCAACGCAGCCGTCTTCTCAAATTGCAGTTCAAATACCTGGAATGGAACAGAACCATCAAAGGAAAGTGATTTTACCTTGGGAGTATTCGCTAAAGCAGATGGACGATTTAGTTGCTATTCCTGGATACGACCTCTCAGTGCATCTACCTCTTGGACTTCTAGTTTAGATGACACCCTAGCCTCCTGTGCTTCCAACTGCGAAGAGATATATGCCTTCTCGTCTTCCATTTGAGATCTCATGCATGCCATCTGTTCGTCTAGTTGAAATGTAATACGTTTGACCTTAAGCTTAGATGCCATGTGTGTCTTCTGTTCTTCCAGCTGTATTGAAATGCTTGACGACATCTGAGTCAATACAGCCAACAACGCGTTTGTATCCACACTTGCCACTGGATTCGGGGGCTCCTTTTTCTCTTCCATTTTCGTCGATGCCTACTCCACAAGATGGAAAACATAATCATCACCGTTGATTCCTTTCGTTTCCATTGCTTCCCGTAATCGTGATTGTAGCTCGTATTTATTGCCTGTGGTGTTTAGTTAGCGGTGAGCCAACTCAGTTTTGAGTTTCTGAATCTTTTATTCATTTAACGAATTCGATGATTATTAATCCTGGGTTATATCACTATAAAGTCAAATAAACACACGCACAGATATTGTAACTAATAGCTAGTTTTATGTACTAGTAATAAACGCAATACAAATTTAAGAGTTTGGTAGCTTCGCAGTAGTTCACTGAGCAACACTTGAAAATAAACTGATCCACTTGCCTTGCTTGGTCACCGCCCTATATAGTCCAACAGGGTGCTTGCCTACGCACCGAGAACTTTCTTGGTTGTTCGCTTTTCGTGTTCTGGAAGGGTCGGTGTTATTTATTGCCATATCCTCTTTGCATCCTATTCGCAAACACTCGCGCCATCTCTCTTCCTCTTCCTAGTTACACGCTTGCATGCATAAGCGTAGCCATCGTTATCTTTGTTGTGTTTAACTAGTGTTGGGAGTGTTATTGAGTTAGGGATGGTACATGCTGGAGAATAGTCGCCAGAATATTATAAGTCTAACTATGTTGTTGGTATATGTCCATCAAATCCAAGTTTCTTTATTGAAATATTAACCGAATCTGAAAGGAGTGGTGGCTCTGATGGGGGACTTTCAAACATTCCTAAGGACTGTTTTTGTCATCTCCTATTAATGATGGTCTTTGATGGACTGATTTTTTCGGTTAGCTGTCAAATTACCCGCCGTTTAGTGTGAACCGACTTTTATGAAAGCGGCCCTAAATTACTCAACTATATAAAATTAATTTCCGTAACAAATATTTCTCAAATATTTCGGCCTCTAGGCAGTGCTGGAAAAAATATGAACAGAGGATTTATTAACTTAAACTAATAAAAAATTATAATGTATAATTTCTTCGTTGTTTTATACTTCAGTTTTTACACATTCAACAAATCTATATGTTTTTACGCGTACATATATTTATATATGTATAAGTCAACAAATTTTAATCTTTTTTTTCAATTAAGTCTTGCGTTGCAATGGGCACATCTTTATTAACGATGTTGGCGGTTCATCACTCCCTGATTGTATAAAGATAAGGAATAAATAAGGTAGGATATTCAACAATTGTCAAGCATAATGTACATATAAATATTTTAATTGCCTGCCAAGTAGAGTTACTTAGATAAGTTTTTAACATCTTTAGAGTTTACCAGGAAATAAGTATTAACACCAACAATAATGTCAGCCTAGACATCCAAAGAAGAATCACTCTCTCAAATAAGTGCTACTTCGGACTGAGTAGGCAATTAAGAAGTAAAGTCCTGGTGTATGGTGCAGAAGGTTGGATACTGACAGCATCTGATGAGGCGGCTGTGGAGTAATTCGAGAAAAAGGTTCTTCGAAAGATTTACGGACCCTTACGCGCTGGCGATGGCGAGTACCGAAGACGCATTCCCACATCAGCCCGGACTGTTAATTCGACAACACTCCCCAAAACCTTCGGGGGCACAGGCGAAGCCTCTAGCCATTGTGTGTCTCAAGTTTCAGTTATCGATGCAAAATTTTTATCATCCTCCCCTTCCCAAAATCCTGGCTAAGCCATGGACACCCACAAATGCACAAAAGCTATTGTTTTTTAATCAAATGCACCCTTTTGTGAGATATTTCCCGAAAACGAGGGGTCGCGATTTCGTTGGAAACGTAGTTTAATACTCTGGGATGTGCGTGGACAATACCTAATTCACGCCTTTCCCGCCCATGTTTTTACTTAGTTATTCCAGCAGAATATGGTAACTAACCCAAAGATTTTTACAGAATTATGAATACAAAATTCAATTTTGTTTAAAAATCACAGAGCAGAAAATGTACAAGTTATGATAACTGGCATCTATAGGGCGGGCCAGTTTTTTCTCAACGGAATGTATTTGGTACTTTTTTCGTGCTGAAACTTACTCTGGAACGATTTTTTTTGTACCGATTTTAAAAAAGGGTTTATTCAAATTTAAATTCTAAAGACATTCGAATTATCGAAATCGGTCCAGATATCGGAAATTATTGAACTTTGATATAAAAAGGACAACCATTTTCAATTGTAGAAACGAACTTCAGTTCCTGCCTTCAACTTCGGGATAAGTAATAAATTCGATGGTCTTACTTTAAAGACTATCCTGGCTTCGGATATTAAAAACTTATACACACACTCAAGCTCTAAAACCTAGCTGTGCCAATGGACAACTGATCCGTCCAGAAGATAGAAGAACCGCAGTGGAATAGGCAACGGTTTATGCTGCTGATCTGTATAGAGTCCCTGGGGCACTCGAGTAGAGGGGCAATAGGCTGAGGTTTGGCCTCGGAAAACCTTATAGTCCTCTTCTGGGCTGAGGACATTGATATCTGCCCAGTGAAGGAACCGTGAGTCTGATTGCGGCTGTCAACGTGGAAACACGAGGCGATCGCAGTTTAACGATCGACTCAGCATGGTAGATGATCGGCCCACAAAATTCGATAAGGTGCATCAACTCGCGACAGAATCATCCAGTGGACAAGCCGTTCTAATTGCCTGTGACGCTAACGCAAGGCGTGCACTTTGTGGTAGCAGTGAGATAATTGAACGAGGTGAGCCTCTTTTTGAATTAATAGTATCCAATATATAACTATAGCAACTGATTCCCCCGATCTTTTGGTAAGAAACTGGGAAATGCCGAAACATTTAGCGTTTTGATATAGATTGGGGAAAGGGAGATAAGTCAACCGCATAGAGAAAAAACGAACTTCTTGGGGCCTATTTCACAACGTAGACAGGGGATTGGCTCTGTAGAAATAAAACAACCATACATCCGACTCTTAAGACGATCGAGTGAGGTCTTAGAAAAAACTTTCCGGTGGCGTATAAAGTTGCCTGTTCAAGGACCCCACCCTCTGTGATGGGAGAAAAACTTTAGCGGGCTAAGGTGAAATCTTAGGAAGGACAGAAGAGGGACAGTAGTATAGGACCTCCCTTAAGGAATATAAAACAGCAGGAACATTGTGATTGAGTTCGCGAACGACTCACCAATGCTTGGAAAGATTTTTGCAAGAAATCACTCAAACCAAACATTCGTTGAGCGCGCTTTCAGCAGAGAAGCGGAAAAAAGCAGAGGAATGGTGCAGCAGGAAGCACTTGGTAATAGGCAAAATCATAGCAGAAGACTGAATTTCCTGTGCATCAAACAGCTTCTTACAGTACAACTTACCAGGAGTAGATATTATACTCTTAATTATACTGCAAAAGACCCAGGAATCTGTGGTTAAGATACTGAAAGAGTTTTTTTTCCAACATGCATTAGTCACAACGCCATTCCTGCCTCGTGGAAGAAAACAAGGGTGGTTCTCTGGACAATTAGGCATACATATACGGGAACTTCTCGAGGAGACCCCTCTCCTCGGGTCTCAGCATGCGTACCTGAGTAGAGACCGCGCTTCACGAAGTGGTCCGAATAGTGGAGAATTCTCTTTTATGCAAAGAGATTACATTAGCCGCGTTTGTTGATGTGGAAGGCGGTTTGAATAACGTGAGAGCGACGCAATGTCATAAGCAAACGGTTGGGCAAGGTTGGAGAAACCAATAAGGAATTGGACCTCGTTCCTAATCCTTACCCGTAAAATATCAGCTGAGGGGTGCTCTTATCTCTCCCGTGGTTCCTTACTATGAACGACATCCTGGTGAAACTAAATACAAATGGGGTGACGATTGTAGCTTACGCCGACAATAGTGGCGATCTTGAACCCGGGTCCCTTTCCTTCCGTGATAAACGAAATCATGGAAATAACGTTGGCAAAACTAAGTAGGTGGGCACAGGAATGTGACTTTAGGCTAAACCCAGATAAAACGGATCGAATACTTCTCAAGATGAAGTACAAGCCTCGATTAAATCTCCTAACACCAAATATCTGGGAAATTGGAAAGCGTGCATCGATGTTTGGTAAGAAATGAGGTCTTAAGCCGATGATAGTGCTATGGATGTGGAGGGGCCTGCGCTGACTTGGATCTGTAGTGTGATGGGAAGCTCTTCGGAATAACTACAATCTCCTCAGCCTGCAGAAGGTTCTTTGCACAGCGGTGTGTTGGCGCCACCGGATCTCTACGCACTTGCCCTACTGCCGCTTTAAATCTCATTTTTAACTACCTTCCCATTGACTTACATATATTATGTGTACCTGCACAAACTGCACTAAGATTCAGGGAGTCTGGGTGTTGGAATGATTCTCAGCAAGCGCATAGTAATATCCTCAACAAACTTCCACCGGGTAAGATTAGTACGGAAACAGATGATTATTCTCACAAATTGAAGTTTCGTAGACCTAAGCACCGGGGTCGGTAAGGATCCCGAAATGGTTCCGAGTTGATCCCATGTATCAGAAAAGGTTAAAACTCCACCTAGATTGACAGCAAAAACAAAATTTGTTTGATCCCAAAAGTCACTACGCGGTCCCAAATTTATACCATCTTTGTCCTAAATATCAACTGAAGTTGACCCAAAGTAGTCCCGGAAGAAACTCTGTTTGGTCCAGGAATTGTAACGAAATGGCCTTGGTTCCAAAATATCGACTTGTTTCCCGAAAATGCCCATCCGCATAACTATCGGCCCCCCTGCTGGTTGGAGGGTTAGAATATGCCCGAGGTAGTCGTAACAGGCGACTAATATGCCCAAAGGTAATGACGTGCAAGTCGATGGATATGATTGCCTCTCACCTCTCATTACCCATCTTCTCCTTCCTTACCTAGAAGGTTCCACTGATCATACCAAACCGCGACCACGTTAGTCGGGCAGTACCGCAAGGGAGAACCGGAGCGAACCGGGTTCATATCCGGCAAAGGACTTTCACTTCCGATAACACTCCCCAAAACCTTAGGATAGTGTTTTTGTCGCTAAAAACAACGACAACAAAACATTACTATCGGATTGTCCAACACGTAAGGTCAAACACTTGGTCCGAAAGTTATGCTATATAATCGAATCAAGAATTTTTCTGTTTACCGGCAGTTAAAATACTATTCATTAGAATTTCCTCTCCGAAACAGTAGCCCTATAGAAAGGGCATAATGAAATGATGCTTTTCAACCCAGCCGACCGGAAAATTAAGTAGGAGAGCACCTAAGAACTTGTAAGTTCTGGACTAGTGTACGAAAGTTATGATTAACCAAAATTGGTCAAAAATATGAAGAGATATTTCCAAGAAAACAATGCAAGTAGATGTCACCAGGTCCACATCTGAGCATTGCTACAATCAATATAGTCAACGTAATACCCGGTGGCTTCGTTGGCGAATGAATGAAGATGCTCCGGCCCAGAAAGTATTCAAGTGCGGACCGATTTTAGATCCCTACCCATGGTGTTTCCAATTGGCGGCTGTTGGGAACCCCTGCCTTTTCATTTATGTATATCGCATTACGTTCAATAATTGCTGTACTAATGTTAACGGACACATGCACACACAAAGTTTGTTGTCGTTCGATGTTTATTGTGCGCTCATACACTTGTTTATGTCAACTGGAATTCTGTAGCATACAAAGGTAGTACTTATTAAGTACATATATTTGAACTGTTAATCGTCTTGCATATTTTCTATTGTCTTCTTTAGTGTCGACGTTTCTCCTGTTTGTTGTTATTGTAAACTGCAGTGTATTCTTCCACCTTCCAGGCATGTACGGTAAACGCAAATCGTATGACCGTTGTCTAATATTTGGATAAATAAGCGCTTTGGCAAATCTTTTCATTTAGTCGCCGATCAGCCAGCCAGGAAGTGGAAGAACGTACTGCGGTAAGTGTTTTAATGTTTAACAATTGTATGTGCATATTTGAACCTTTATAATTCTTAGAAATAAACGAACGCTTCATAACAAAATTGAACGCTGTTAAATTCGCTCCACTAGATCGGTGACATCTTTATTTCGCAGCCCAATATTTATTTGCATTTTGCCGGTGCCATATTGCCGCATTTAGAGGATTTGCTATACATTTGGGACATTGTTTTATTTTATTTGGTGCCCTAACAGTGTCAATGCTATTTCTGTGCGACGCCTACCTACATTCTTTCCGATCATAGCTTGAGCTGCTACCAAATCTAATTGGGATTGTCACCTCGCGTCACCAGGTCAGCCAATTCACTAGCCATGGAAGGTAAGGTTCATGCAACGAATTCAGCCACATCAAAGACTATTTAGGTCACCGAAACACCTATCACCACCGCTAGTAACATCGATTCGCCATCCTCTCCAATTGCCAGCGGAGTCACCACTCGATCTTCATCAGCCGCCGTAGCCGCACGTCAAGATAATGTGGTTGCGGCCTTACAAAAGCGAATTGCTAAGTTAGAGAGCAGTTTGTCGGCAGCACAGGGTGTAATAAAGGACCATCAAACGCGCAGTGAAGGGGTACACGCGAATACACCAAGCACATCAAGAACACCAAATAACGTTAATGGCACCGGGGTGACAGTCTCGCAGCCAGCGAAACCACCTACTACACATCCGTCAACTGCACAGTCACAATCGTCAAGGTCACACTCACCAATCTTATCTATTGGCACAACCCAGTTGCCACACTTACCCGAAGCCCGTTATTCTCCACCACTTTGCCAATACACCGACAGTCGTTCGTAATGCGATGTACCAGTCTGTCATACCACCGACAGATATAACTTCGTGCAGTTCCGTCACAGCTTCGATTCCCAATTTTGCACATATGGGTTCCATAGCCACGCCATTGCCGAGTTTGCCAAGAAAAATGCAACCGCTGCCCGATTTCTGTGGGAAGCCTGAAGATTGGCCGATATTTTACACGGCTTTCACAGAATCCACTGTGACGTACGGGTATAGCAACTTCGAAAATAATCAGCGGTTGCAGAAAAGCCTAAAGGGAGATGCACGCGAAGCTGTTAAATCACTGCTCATTCATCCCAACAACGTCAGCAATATCATCGAGCAGTTGAAATTCAGGTTTGGTCGCCCGGAACAATTATTACGGAGCCAGCTATCACAGGTTAGGGAAATAGCATCAATTTCGGAACACGCAATGGCTAAAATAATACCCTTCGCAACAAAGGTTAGTAATATTTCTGTGTTTTTGCAATCGGCTCAAGGAGGTGAGTTATACTTGGCCAATCCTACACTGCTTGACGAGCTTGTCTCGAAATTGCCTGTTAGCAAGCGTATTGAGTGGGCTACCTTCTCAGCGTCTCTACAACCGTATGCGAATGTGAAGCATTTTAGTGACTGGCTGTTAAAATTGGCAAATGTTATTTGCACCGTCTGTGCTGAAAACCCATCTAAAGAGCCGAAGTACCGTACCGTTTTACATACAGCTGACCCACAGCGAACACTGAGATGCCCAATATGCGAAGGTCGTCATAAGCCTGAAACGTGTGCGCGTTTTCTACAATTTTCAGTTCCAAATAGGTGGACAGAGGTGAAACGATATCGTATGTGTTTTTCTTGTCTCAATTTAGGTCATGGTACGCGTAACTGTCAGCGCCGCAAGCTGTGTGATATTGAAGGGTGCCGAAGGATACATCACAAACTCCTGCATGAAGCTATGGGTAACGCTATCAACTCGCCGAGCCAGTCTACATTATCACATCCACGCACCAGGTCCACCTTTGGAAATGCACGTATGCCAAACAGGCCAACAACAACGCAACCTGAATCTCGTGTTCAGCAAGTATCGCAAGGAGCAGGGTCAGCAGTTCTAAGTTGCAGCTCAGCTAATAGCAAACCTTTGTTCCGTATTCTCCCAGTCACCTTGTATGGCAACCGAAAACGCATTGAAACATATGCCCTCTTGGATGAAGGGTCGTCCATAACAATGATCGACAAAGGTCTCATTAGCGACTTGGGAATTCATGGACGACAGCAATGTTTAAGCGTCAAATGGTTTGGAGGGCGTGCAGTCCAGGAGCCAACAGTTGTAGTCGATTTACGTATCAGTGGCGCGGGAATGGAACAACAACACACACTTCGTAGTGTGTATGCAGTGTCCAACTTGGAACTTCCATCGCAAAGCGTGAGCAAAGTCGATTTGAAATCCGACGTCAAATGTATAAGAAAACTGCCGGTGCAGCCGTATACTGAGGTAAGACCCAAGCTGCTCATTGGCCTTGATCATTGTCATTTAGGTTTGCCGTCGACCACTATGAGGTTAAATAAGAGAGGCCCTTTCGTTGCTAAAACAGAGCTGGGTTGGGTGGTGTTTGGACCAACGACTACTACATCGACGTTGCCGTCAACTTGTCTAAACATCCACAGCCCAGCCGATCAGTTGTTGCACAATATGGTGTCTAATTTTTTCGAAATCGAGAGCTTCGGTGTTAGAGCTGCCCCTATGTTGGAGAGTGAAGCGGATGCGCGTGCCAAAGCAATACTAAGATCTACCACATACCGCGTCGATGGACGATACCAAACAGGTCTGATATGGAGAAGCGACAACGAAAACTTGGCTGACAGCTACAACATGGCGTTGAAACGGTTGTTAAGTGTGGAGAAGAGGATGAGCCGTGATTCAGATTTCGCCGCCGAGTACAAGCTGATCATGGATTCCTACGTCAGAAAGAAGTATGCCCGAAAACTGTCACCTGCGGAAGCTGCGGTAGTTACTCCTACGACTTGGTATTTGCCGCATTTCGCCGTTTCTAACCCTAACAAACCGGGTAAGCTGCGTATGGTCTTCGACGCCGCCGCAGAGGTAAGTGGCATATCTTTAAATTCACAGCTGCTAAAGAGTCCGCAAGCTTATCGGTCCTTGCCATCAATTTTGTTTCATTTCCGCGAAGGCGCGGTCGCTGTCTGTGCAGACATCAGGGAGATGTTCCACCAGGTGCTTATACAAGATAAAGATAGATGCGCTCAGCGGTTCCTTTGGCGTGGTGGTGATCCAACAAGCAAACCAGATGTTTACGAGATGTGTGTGATGACGTTTGGCGCAGCATGCTCGCCGTGCGCAGCAAATTATGTAAAAACAATTAATGCGTTGGAGCATCAAAGTGAAGCAAGAATCACAAAACGTGCCGTGGAAGCAATATTGGAGCACCACTACGTCGATGACTTTGTCGACAGCTTTAGCTGCGAGGAGGAAGCTATTAAGGTATCAAAAGAAGTAAGAGCCATACACAAGAAAGCAGGTTTTGAGCTGCGTAATTTTGCATCCAGTTCTTCGAAAGTTGTAGTTGCACTTGGTGGATCTGATATTACACGCTCAATAGTTAAGAAAGAAGGTATGTTGGTTGAACGCGTGCTTGGTCTGTTTTGGAGTCCCTTTTCAGATTGCTTCGGTTTCAAGTTGAAGTTTCATAACGTTGATGCAGCGGTAGTAGAAGGAATCAGGAGACCTACGAAAAGAGACCTTCTGAGCATCGTTATGTCCATCTTCGACCCTTTAGGATTTTTAAGCAACTTCGTTATAGCGGCCAAGCTACTTTTGCGTGAAGTATGGAAACTTGACGTCCGCTGGGATGAGCTGTTGTCAAACGACATTAACCTTGCATGGGAGAAGTGGCGCAAACAACTACCGGGAGTGTTAGAATATGCGATTCCCCGTTTTTATTTTCGTAACGGGGCACCTCAAAAATTACGACTCCACATATTTGTCGATGCCAGTGAAGATGCATTCGCCGCTGTTGCCTATTGGCGGTCTTGCAACTCCTTGGGAGAAATCGAAGTGACTTTCGTATGCGCAAAGTCGAAATGCGCACCAACGAAGACGTTAACGGTGCCACGGCTTGAGCTACAGGCAGCGGTTTTAGGAAATCGCCTTATGCAGTGTATACGTGAGCAGCACCCCGCTAATATCGAAAGCTGTATCCTGTGGAGTGACTCGAAAACAGTCATCAAATGGATACAAAGTGAACATCGTCGTTATAAGCCGTTTGTGCACCATAGGGTGGCTGAGATATTAGCCAAACAAACATACAAAATTGGAGATGGTTACCCACTACGCAAACTGTAGCCGACGAAGCCACGCGTCCAAACAACAACATAGACTTTATTAAAAATGCGCGTTGGTCAAGTGGACCACAGTTTCTACAACAGGAGGAGTACACCTGGCCTCGCGAGGATGCCGTGGCTGACAGCCGTTATGAACCTGATGAGGAGCTTCGGCCTAAATATACCTTAGTGGTAGTAAGTTGTAACCTTATACATTTTCAAAATTTTTCTTCATTCAATAGATTGGTCAGAGCGTTTGCTTGGGTTAGGCGCTTTATTGAAAATTGCCGCGGTCGTGCTCAGCCCGACCGATGTTACGTTTTGACCGCTAAAGAAGTCGAGACATCCAAACTAAATTTGTGCCGTATAGTTCAACGCGAGGTATACATTGAAGAGATCCAAGCAATTGAAAGGGGCATCGACATCACACGTAATAGTGCATTGCTACAACTGTCGCCATATATAGACGAGGAAGGTGTCCTGCGAGTACAGGGACGCATTGACGCTGCAAGCTGGCTCCCAATCAGCACGCGACGCCCTATTATTTTGCCGCCTGGTGATACGTTTACAAAACTGTTGGCATTGCACTATCACACTACCATGTGTCATCAGAATTTGGAAGCCACGATTTGCAACATTCGTCGTAAATACTGGGTGCCACGTTTACGAAGCCTGCTGCGCAGCGTTATTGCCACCTGCGCCGTATGTCGTTTGAACAAAGCAACTCCGTTCGCCACATTTATGGGACCTCTTCCTGCAGATAGGCTTACTCCGTACGTTCGGCCGTTTAGTTATACCGGTCTCGATTATTTTGGCCCAGTGACAGTCACCGTCAGGCGCAGCACTGAGAAGAGATGGGTTGCACTTTTTACTTGTTTGAGTGTTCGAGCTGTGCACCTGGAATTGGCGCATGATTTAAGCACGGATTCATGCATTATCGCTATACGAAACTTTGTGAATAGGCGGGGTGTGCCCATCCGCATCAGATCGGACAATGGTAAGAATTTTGTAGGGACTGACAGAGAAGCAAAGAGATTTACAGAAGTGTTTGACTGCGTTCGTCTACAAAGCGAGTTATCCCAGAAAGGTGTAGAGTGGGTTTTCAACTCACCATTCAATCCAGCAGAGGGTGGCGCATGGGAACGCATGGTGCAGTGCGTCAAGCGCGTGTTGAGTCACACGCTAAAGGAAGTTTCACCAAGGGAACATACGCTGCACAGTTTTCTCATCGAAGCTGAGAACGTCGTCAATTCAAGGCCACTAACACATTTACACACATTTGTTGTTATTGTAAAATGCAGTGTATTCTTCCACCTTCCAGGCATGTACGGTAAACGCAAATCGTATGACCGTTGTCTAATATTTGGATAAATAAGCGCTTTGGCAAATCTTTTCATTTAGTCGCCGATCAGCCAGCCAGGAAGTAGAAGAACTTACTGCGGTAAGTGTTTTAATGTTTAACAATTGTATGTGCATATTTGAACCTTTATAATTCTTAGAAATAAACGAACGCTTCATAACAAAATTGAACGCTGTTAAATTCGCTCCACTAGATCGGTGACAGTGGCAGTTGGCAGAAAGAAGAAACCAACGAAGACGGTTAAGCGCCATTTAAAGAACAAGAAAGTCTTACCATCAAACACACCCTTGTTGATTGGCCAACATAAACTAAAGTGACAACCATGCTTGACCCTAGCACGGAGAACACCATAAAAGATATAAAAGAATCACTCAAAAAATTCAACCTTTTCAAGAAATATTAGGCTACTTTTGACGCAAAATGGCCCAGCCTCCAAAGTATACTTTGCAAAATTTATTTGTAAAATATATAATTATTAAATAATTATAAATATAAAAAAAAAACTATGGCGTTTGTCTCTTAACATTTCTTCTATATTCTAGTAAAAGCTTTTAATAACTAGTAAAAAAATAATTATAAAAAAAAATGATTTATTATAATTTTAATGTAAAACAAGTAAGGAAAGCGCTGTCTTCTGTGTCGAAGGTTTTTTACCTTTCATGAATACGCATCACGGTTTTAAATGTTGATCCTTACTTACAATAAGTACAAACTCTGCAAAATTTGATAGTCTTTCCCTGTTAATTTAAAGATACAAAGCCCAAGCCCTGTTTATCGGAAAAATGTGTTGTATGGGGGCTATACGATATACACAAATGCGAAATTATGTGTTCCTCGCTATTAAATTGCAATTGTTATAGCCCAAACCTAATTTACTGGAACAATGGATTGTATGGGAGCTATATGTTATGTAAGTCCAATCTGGCTGATTTTCATTTGTTACATTACGTATAAAATATCTACCAAATCGGCATGTACCATCCCTACCTAGATGACACTCCCAGCACTAGTTTAACACAACAGAGATAACGTCGTCGTCATCAACAGTTGTTTTCCAGTGTCATCCAAACACTCTAGCGTAACCCATATTTACCATAATTGTGTACATACTTTTATTGATTTTATTTTTTGTTCTGTGTAAGCCTTACTATAATTATGGGTTGTTCCTGTTTGTACAAAAACTGCAGTGTGAAAAGTGAGTCAGAGCGTTCTATGGCGTGCTGGTTATACGATAGTGTACATTAAATGCTCTAGTAGAGTGGCCGACTTGATCAGTGACGGGAAGGGGCTTCGCTGGACCTGTCCATATTGTAGAGCTGCGGATATCCAGCTCTACAAGCTGTTCTGTCAAAAATGGCTTCAACGAAATCGGTTAGGAGCTCAAACTTCTCAACGCTAAATTCGAGAGCTACGAAGCAGCATTTAAATCGCTTAAATGCCTGGATCACTCACCGGTATCTAGGGGGAAGCAAATCTCAAAAAAACGGAACCATGCGCTTGATTCATTAGTTCTTAATCCTCTTTTTGCCGTTTCTCACTCTCATTTCCATTCTGCTGCTCCTGTTTCTTCACCAGCTCCTAGTCCTGCAGGTAGTGATGGAAATGAGCTGATTTCGATTAACCAACCGCAGTTAAAGCCCTCTTTTGGTACCTTAACTAGATCGAAAACGATCCTAGTACAAGAGGCCCATGTCTATGCCGACAGCCGCGTCTTCTGCTATATCCACTTCCTCATTAGCTCCTACGTCATTTGTGTCAGCAATTCAACATAGTCAAACGCAAGTTTCGCGCGAGAACTTCTCCATCTCCTGCCTTCAATACTCTTGCGGAGACAGCAGTGCAATTTGCTCAATCGTTATCTAAGAGTGTTGTCAACGTAACATCTGCAAGAGGGCTTGTCGTAGGTCCTTTGGATAGATCGATGTTCGTTTCTCGATTTGCGAAAGAGACTACGGTTGATGATTTAAATTATTATGTAACATCTAAACATACACCTAGTGTATTAAATAATAGGAAGTTCAAGTCTCCATATGAAAGAAGTATTTCTTTTTTCAAAATTAATGTTTCTTATGAATGCTTCGCAAAACTAATTGACAAATCATTCTGGCCAGATGGAGCGCTAGTTCGCGAGTTTGAATATAGGCCTCAAGAAATAAATCGTAATAAGTAGTATTCAAAATAAGTACGGAAAATGTTTGGATTTAATATATGTCGATGATGTATCGAAAATCTCTCTTGCTCGGTGCGATCCACTTGTACTGTCTGAGGATGTATATCATCCGGCTCTTGATCTGACGGCTGAATCTTCCAGCAAAAACAAAACTTCCATTCGGTTTCTATTTAGAAAGGCAGATTATTACAAACTCATCACGGAGGTGTCTAACATAATTTGGCCGCAATATTGTGGTAACGTGGATGAAAGTGCTTTGCACTTGCACTAGAGTACACTCATCCCTCTTTTACACCAATGCAAGATTTTTCCGCTAATCCACAGAAATAGCACGGTACTGACTTGACAAGTTTAATTCAGGGGGCTTTCCTGGAACTGCGCCGCTCTAACATACAATGTTGCTAAGTTATCAACAAAAATGTAACCGTGGTCTACTAGAGTAGGCCGCGCGTGCAATCCAGTGTTAAGCACTGGATGGTGCACGAGGGAGCTCAAATACTTGAAAAACCCAAAGACCCGCTGGTATAAGCGATATTTAAAATCGGGCACTTCAACTGACTATCATTTATATTCCGTTTATCGCCACAAATATAGTACCCTTTATAAAAAGTGCTACAAGGACTATTTGGCTAAAATTAAGCTTCAAACATCTACTAACCCTAAGGCTTTTTATGATTTCGTTAACTCAAGACGTAAGGCTAAAGGATTCCTATCAGGAATGCAATTCAATGATTCGACGTCAAATGATGACGCTGGTATTGCCGACTTTTTTAATTCCAACCACGCTTGTGGTACGGATTTACTACCGAGCTACCCATTCAGAGTACCAACGCTGCACTTCATAGAAGTCCCTTCTATACCTGCTGATGATGTGTTAACACATCTGGCAAATCTTCGTGTTTCTTACAATAATGATCCCGACGGGATTCCTACTGCAATTGTTAAATGTTGTGCTATCTCTATATAAACCTTTGACACATATATTTAATGCGCCCCTAAAGCAGGGGTTATTTCCTGGAATATGGAAGGAATCATTAATTACACCCTTTAGTAAAAGTGGTAGCAGATCGAGTGTCATAAACTATAGATGAATTGCAAAGTTAAGTGTTATACTGTTATAATACAGCCCTGTCTTTATTGTTTTGAACTGACACCAGGGAGCTCGGAGCGGGTGTGCACGCTTGCGGTAACCGTTAGCTATGCTGAAAATAATATGCGTACAAAAGTAAGAAACAAATCATATCGGTGAGTGTAGGGATAAGGTGTTAATCTCCTCCTAGTATACTCTCACTCTCTGCCCTACCATTGAATTGAGAGTTATTAGCAACTCTCCCATACCCAACCAAAATAAACAAACGACTATATGTTTAGTAGGGTGGTCCAAATTTTTTTTTGTGATTTTGATCCAGGCTAACCCGTAAATTTGTTACCCCAATCAATCACATTATCTATGCGAAATTTTAGAGTTTTGCGACTTGTGAAAGAAGGTGCTCAACGCAAATGAAATAAGGTATTTCGCCAAAAAGTACCACATTCCATGATTTTATAAATTTTACATCGTCTCAAACTAACTCATTGAACTGAACAGCGGCACCTGTCAGTCAAACCGATGCCGATACTAGAAAATGGAACGTTCTAAAACATAAAATATGGCAGCGCCGCATTTTCAGAAAAAATGTAGCGAACAACCAATCAGGTGTTCGGTGTCATTTTTACAAAGCCGACGCAGCCCATCTATAGTTCAATTAATGATAAACTATACTAGCAAATAAGAACATTCTGTACAAATGTGGCAAGGCCACAATGAACAAGTATGGACTAAAGAATCAAAAAACTACATTATTGTATATAGAGCATTTGAGTACAGATGTGCACATGTAAATCCGCGTTTTAGTAAAAATAAAGTAGGAGATTACATAATATTAAAAGGTATTGGTCCTAAATAACTATTTTTATCGGTAAGTGTTTGAAATTATTAAAAAATTAATTAAAAAATTAATTATTAAGTATGCAAGCATTTATTGAATATTTCTAAAAATATTAGTGAAAATAATGGCCTGCTCAATACGTCAAAAAGATGAAATTTTCATTTTCGGTGTACGAGATTTGCAACCGGTAACTCGCTTTAATCAACTTTCAACTCTCAGACAAACACTTTTGCGTTTTCACGAGCTCTTGAGAATAAAAAAAAGTGGTCGAAATGCGCCACATTATGTGATTGAGGAACTAATAGAAGTTTGGGACAAGGCATTTATACCAACAAATGGGGCGAGAAACTGTATTGATAAGCTTGAAAGAATACACAAAAGATGGTTGCTTTTGAAAAAGAACAAATCCAGAGCTTCTCAAAGCCAGAAAGACCGGGAAAAATCATTTGTTGAGGAACTGGACCAACTATTTAATATCGCATGAGCGGATGGCCTCGATATGATAAAAATTGACGAAGATCGAACATTTTTAATCGACCGAAGGCAGGACCGAAAAATGGTGATGACTTCTTTTGACAAGAAGGCTGAGAAAGTAAATGCACGCTCGCAAAAACGTAAGTTAAGGGCGGAAGAGCTGTGTCAGAGGGCAAATCAAAATGCAGTTTCTACCTCGGTAACATCGAACCAACTTGAATTAAGCTTCAGTAGTTCTTCTAGTGAACAATTGGAAAATGACGATTACATACCAATAATGCAAAAAAAACCGAAAGAAGCCTCGGCTTTGACTTCAGTTGGGAATTAAAAGGTCAAGTTAGTTCTATGAGTTTCGACACTACATCTTCAAATACATGTTATAAAAGTGGAGCATGTGCTCTACTCGAAATAAAGCTTGATCGCCACTTATTATGGCTAGCATGTCGCCATCATTTGCTCGAAATAAATCTTTCCAAAGTGTTTAATTTGTGCCCTTGATTTAAGTTCAGCTTCTAACTTACTGGAATGAATGTTGAAAGAGGTAGTCCCCAAATGTTAACTCCTAAATCAACTTTGGGTGATTTCGCCACAAAAAGGACGGCAGAAACACTTTCCAAATTAAATCTTAGAGATTCTTTCCTGAAACTTTCTCCTGAGACATGAAATGACAATTTGGATTACCTCGAGGGAAAAACACGAATCAAACATTTACGCGTGGTCAATGACACTGCAGAAAGAGGTGTAAAACTGTTCGAAGAATTTAGCAAGTCTCCAACGAAAGACGAAGATGAGAAGCAATTTCTGCTGCAAGTTGTTGAATTAAATCGTAAACTCATATCAGCTGATATAACTAAAAAATCCCTTATAGAAATAGTTTCAAACAAAACCCAATAATGTTTCAATATGTTTTGAATAATTTTAACTACATGAATTATATTTTACAAATATGTTTTGAATAATACTATATAAATTATATTTACATCTTTTCTTTCCAAAATAAAATTATAAAAAAATATATTGTGTTAAAATAAAGCCTTTTTATTTACAATAAAGCAGTTTTCGAGAATTTTTAAAAATATAACATCGATGAGTACCCTGTTCCTTTCAACCAATTTTCCTTCAATTTGAAATTTAAAGTTTACTAAGTATGGGTCACAAAAAATTGAGTTAGCGTGAAATTTCTGAGAAAAAATTTTTTTTTTTCATATATACGTGGACCACAATAATGTTTAGCTTACAAGACCATGATAACAAAATTTACTCTTTATTCATTATTTCAAGACTCTATGTAGGAATGAAATGTATTGGCAAAAGTTAGGCGAAACTTTTTTTTTTTTTTTATTTAGCTTAGTATAAATATATATTTTTTTCTTCTCTTTACTTATTAAGATTTTTCTTATGAAATTATCCGATCCAAATATCATAACCCATAATTAAAAATTTTCTGTTTGAGATTTGATAAAAATTTTTTTTTCTTAAAGTTTTTTTTTCAAGCGTCACAAAAAATACAAATATGCACTGCCATGGTTAGAAAACATGTTTCCCTGCTAGATGAACTGGCTCACGTTGGTTCTTTGAAAATAAAAGTTCTCGCGGATGCCCGCTTCCTACTGCGATGACTGCGTTTATTGAATCCCTCAGGCTATAGTGGATTGAAGTCTGAAATTGTGGCAGTCTGTAAAACCCACAGGGAACCAGTCCCTCAAGTGATGCTTAGGATCCTCTCCCAAAATCGCCGATATGTAGCACGTTAATAGGTGGTAGCAACTTTGTTAAAGGTTTAAAAGGAAACCAAATTCCGAAAAATTATTTAGACTGCCAAGCTGCTGGTAATTCAAGCCGTTGACCCGCGGTATAAGTTTTTAATATTTATTACGGATCAAGTGAAAACTTTCCGATTTGGATTTACAAATTTAATTCAATAGAGAAATGAGTGAAACTTGTATGTTGCTACAGATCCGCCGATGAAATGATCTTTCTTGAGTCTCACGCCTACCATTTTTGTTCTCTCAGTTATTTTGACAAGTTACATATAGTGTTGGAAAACGAAAAAGAAATGTATGCTGCGCAAGTTAATTAGTAGAGTCAATGTATCGTTACCAGGATCATTTCTGCTTACTTGATGATATATAGGGAGTTAAAATTGAAACAAGTAATAAAAAAAAACTCTACGTCAGTACCTGCGCCAATAGCCATGATCATATATTCAAGAGGCCATAACAATACCTTAGCTGTTTGAATCTATTATCACAAAGCAATTGTCGTATTCAGTTTCGTCATATATTTACCCATCTCAGCATGGCTTTTGCAGTGAAAAATCCACAGTGTCTAACTTGTTAGAGTCCACTACTCATGTCTCAAATATCTTCATTTACAATGACTTTAGCAAAGCTTTAAAAAAGGATCCCATTCTATCCTATTATATAAACTTGACCGCATAGAATTCCCACCTTTTTTTTTACGTTGGATATTCTCTTACCCGAATGGTAGAACAAAGAAGGTAATTTTTACAACCTACTTATCTCGCTTAATTGAGGTAACATCTGGTGTACCGAGGTAGCCATCTTGGTCCTATTTTGTTTTTGTTGTTTATTGGTGACCTTGCTATAGTTCTGAATTACTCCAATCCGTTAATTTTTGCCAATGACGCAAGCTCCTTATGCCTATCCGCAGCTCAGAGGATAGATTACGATTTCAATCTGATGTAAGCCGCTTAGTTAATTGGTGCAGTGCGAACAACATGGAACTCAACCCAAAATAATGCAGGTCCATGTGCTTCAATAGGAAAGTTCTGCCGGTGCATAGTTATAACATTGGTAACTACGTAATATAGACAAATAGCTTCATTGATCTAGGAGTTAAAATGGACCCTAAACGTGATTTAAAATCCCACATTGAAAGTTGTGTGAACAGGGCAAAAGGAGTGTTGGCTTTTGTTAAATGTTGGTCGAAGGAATTCAAGGACCCTTATATTACTAAAACCTCGTTTGAAATATGCTTCATTAGTATGCGTTGAGGAACTTACCGTGGGATCCATCGAGGAACCTTCCTCCATACTGTAACTGTCTAAAACTTCTACAGCTGTCTACATTACAAAGCCGGCGAGAAATGCTTGAAGTTTTGTTCATGCCGAAACTCTTGAAAGGCATAGTGAATAGTCCTTTCTTGCTTGGCACGATTATGTGAATGTCCTCCCAGACCGTCGAGACATTTTCAAACTATTTTTTGGAGCCGTTTCGTAGTTTGTGTCGAGATTTCAATAACACTGGTCTACAAATTCGAACTTTTTTTCTCCACCAGAGACGAGAATATGAAATTGGTATGTAAAACTAACCCCTGATTCCGAAAATCGAGGTTATTTTTGATTCTATGGTACCCTTTTTGAGATATTTACGATTTACCGTTATTTCAAAAAAAAAGATGGCTCCACTTAATCATGTACATCTCAAGAACAAATTGAGCAACGGTTTAAAAAATTTAGTTAAGTTAATAAAATTTGCTATAACCAATGCATACAAAACTTTTCGCTAGGCAATGCAGGTTCGAAGATAATAAACAATCAATACGGATTTTTTTTTCTCTGTAAGCTCTGTTTTATTACAAAAAAATAAGCGTTCATCCAATAAAATCGATGGACGAATACAAAAGTTATAAGCATTTAAATAAATGTAGCCATATAATAACATATGGATTAGTATTCATATGCTAGTTAGTACGTAGGTGGATTTTCGAAGGGTTATTAGATACAAAAAACTGTTAATAACGTTTTCTCAAGTGGGTAAACTTTAACATTTCAAACCCAGGTACATTTGAAGCAAGAGCAAATTTTTTAAAGCAGGTAGTGTTTTCTTTGTATAACTAAGAAACCTTTTTGTCTAAATTTAAGAATTTGCTACTTTTTAATGCTAATTTCTGAAACTATTTACTTAGCCAACATATGAAATTTAGTACACCAATGAAGTGGAGGGAACAAACTTGCCATTCGCTTGCTTGAGAACGAAATCAAGCACTGAAGATGGCGGTTCGCCGAAACCGGTTTGTTACAAAACCAAAATTGACAAGGGATGACGAAAATTCGTTCCAATATAAATCGGGGGCATTTTTGTTGGACCGCAAATAAGAAGATGCTTAACAATAACCAATTCAAAGAACTATTGTCACCAGTAGAGGCAGCAGCATGGGGTTCTTTTGATAAGGTCGTTGCTTCTTTTTTAGGCAAACGCAAAAGTGCTAACTACGAGATGATAGTGAACGACTTAGTCAAGAACTATGCGAAAATGGGTATGTAAAAAAACATATTTCAGGCCGTTTTCTAAAGTAAACTTTAAACCCTTTCTGCCCGATAAACAAAAAATGTGTATGAAAATGTTAAAGTTTACATGAGAAAACGGCCCTAAAGGTGAATTCATCGTTCAGTTCCGAACAAATTTTTTGTTTACACTTTGCTCGTTCTCTTCTCATTCTGTATCAGAGAAGTAGAAAAAGAACGAGTAAAATGTAAACAAAAAATTTGTTAGGAACTGAACGGTGAATCCAGCCTAAGAAAATTACACACAAATGTGTCACTTATTTGACTAATTTACTTATTTATTCTCTTTTCAGGAGTATATATGTCTTTAGAAATTCATTTTCTGTGAAAGTGACGAGCATGGCGAACGGTTTCATCAGCAAATAAAGTGAATTGAAAGTCGGTATAAAGGATCCTGGGATGTCGCAATGATGGGTGACTACTGTTGGCTTCTCATAAGAGAAACCAATCCTAATCTAAATATGCGTTAAAACAAAACAAATAACTTTTTCAAGTATAAAATAAGATCATAGAGTTAAGACAAAACATTGTTATCGTCTCATATGTACATATGCTAATATTTGTAGGGTACTTCAGTATTATATGGCTATATTTATCTGAATGCTTATAACTTTTGTATTAGTCCATCGATTTATTGGATGAAAGCTTATTTTTTTTGTAAAAAAAAAATGAGCTTACAGGGAAAAAAAATATATGAAAAAAATACAAAGTTTTTGATATCCTTCCTCACAAAGTACATTTTTTTTTTTTATTTTTACAAAAAAAAAGGTAAAAATCCGTATTGATTGTTTATCATCTTCGAACATACAGGGCCTAGCGAAAAGTTTTGTATGCATTGTTTATAGCATATTTTATGACGAATTTTTCATACGAATTTCATATTCGCGTCTCTGGTGGTTTTTGGCTGTAGACCAGTGTAATCATTGCAGAATCATTGATACCTCTGACTCGTTATGCTTAATTAAAATATATATACTTACTACTTTAAATGATTAAATCGATCGGATGAGAAGGTGGATTGAAGACACGGCTTCTCCAACCATCCAGTTAGTCCTACAGATTTCTACTCACAACCGTAAATGATTTAATCGATCAAGTGTGAGGGCGGATTGGAGCCACGGCCTCTCCAACTATCATAATTTTGCTTCCGTGGCTGAAACCCCCACCCCGCCTATAGCTGGACTTGCCTGTTAACTGCCCTCTCCGCCTTTAGGCGTGGTATGATAATTCTATAAATAATTCTATAAATTTAATTATAAATCCACACCTTCTTCATAGTTTCTAATCCCTAACAATTATTTCGCTTAGTAACAATTTTGTTTTTTACTACAGAAATACTTTTTATCACTTTTTTGTAGTTACCAAAAACAATTTTTGAACGAGAATGATTATAACGGAACTCTGCCACCACTTAAAACTATAAAATGAAGGTTACGACAAAAAATATTTGGCGACCATTATGTGTCAATAATTACAGAAGAAAAGTAGAGGTATGCAGGTTAGAGCTGTTTAACCTAACCCCGTCTAAAGGCGGCCTTGCCGGTTAGAAAGTTAAAATAAGTATCGAGTGATCCTACTCTCAACAATTTGTTGTTTATATATGTATGTATGCATGTCAATTACGCCTAAGCTCATGCTATAATGTAAGATCTCTAAGATTTGTTCAATCTGTAGACTTTTAAATAAATAAATAGCACCGACCCTTCGCGAACACTAAGAGAGAACAAGCAAGAAACTTCTGGGTGCGTAGGGTTTCACCCTGTCGGACTATAAAAGGCAGTAACCAAGCAGTTCAGACTGGTCAGTTTATTTTGAAGTGTTGAACAGTGAACTGCTGTGAAGTTACCAAACTCTAAAATTTGTATTGCGCTTATACTAGTAAATAAAACTAGCTATTTGTTACAGTAATTGTGCGTGTGTTTATTTGATTGTATAGTGATGGAACCCAGGATTAATAATCGAGGAATCATCGAATTCATCACAATATGGTATGTTGGTCTGATCTGGCTGGTTTTCACTAGTCACATTACGGACCACCAAATCTGCAACATTTTTTCATTCCTAGCTCTTTCGTTACAAGAGTTATAGGCCAAAACCCGTTTATCAGAAGAATCGATTGTATGGGAGCTATGTGTTGTATTGGTCCGATCTTGTTGGTTCCGACAAATGATTACAAAATGGCGGCCTATGCCAAATTTCATCGAGATATCTAAAAATTTGAGGGACTAGTTTCCGTTCAAACAGCCAGATAGACGGACAGGCGGACATGGCTAAATCGACTCAGCTCATCGCCCTGATCATTTCGGCATACTTATTGGTGGGTCTATCTCATCTTTTTGTTATACTTACAAAAATGGGACCATTTCATGTTCATGAAAGGTATAAAAATGATTATTCTTGGCCTTGAGGCCATTTAGGGCCATTTTCACAGTGCCGAATTAACATGGAGTCCACAGTTCATTATCGATTCCCATTTTTTTTAGCTATTTTGATAAATTTATTTTGTTGTTGGTTTTATGGTCTGTTTATTTTTACATATTTTTGTAAGTTTAACGAGATAAAGACCTGTTGATAATAATTCTTAGTTAATTATTATTGTTTTTGATTAGAGGAAAAATTGAAAGCAACAAACATATACAGGCTATAGTTATTATACTATTAGTAAGTAATTCGTATAGATTTTGCTATTTCAAAGGATCTTGTGGAGAATCGATAAATATTTACTGCCCAATACACAATAGGCAGCCTTATGAATTCTAACAAGAGGTTAACTCACCAATGTTGAGCGGTTAAACTCTAGTTATCTCAATTTGAAAATTGAAAAGTTAGAGTTAACTGTGAAACGTAAGTTAACTCGCCATTGTGAAACTTGCAAATGTTCAAGCCGCAAAAACAATAATACAGTTTATTTGTTGGTATACAAAATAAACAAAACCGAAAAGCACAGTCGAAGTGTCAGAGATGGTCACAAGAAACAGAAATCCAACGGCGGCCGCCGTGGTGTGGTGGTAGTGTTGCTGGCCTACCACATAGAAGATCCAAGATTCGAGCCCTGGTACAGGTAACATCAAAAGTGGTTTGAAAAGGTTTTTTCCAAAACGCGGTCGCCCCTTGTAAGTTGTTTGGCAAACTCTCCGAGGGTATTTCTGCCTAAAGAATTTAGCGACCCTTATGTAACTAAAGCCCTCTTCACTACATTAGTCAGACCGATACTTGAATACGGTTCTATAATTTGGAACCCGCGTTGCCAGGTCCATGTAGATCGCCTTGAATCAGTTCAAAAACAATTTTTACTATTTGCCTTAAGAGATTTTCATTGGGAACCCTTGTACAATCTGCCACCCTATACGAATCGTTTAAAACTCATTAATCTGCACACACTCTCTAGTCGGAGGGAAATGCTTGGAATTATTTTTATGATTAAATTGCTAAATGGTTCACTATCCAGCCCATTTCTTCTAAGTGAAGTGAACTTCAATGTACCGTCTCGTCCTTCAAGGCATTTTAAACCTCTAGCCGGACCAATTTTCAGTTAAATGAGCCTTTTCCCTGTTTGTGTCAAGATTATAACTCTCTTTCTGGTAGATTTGATATTTTAGACTCGCTTTTCAGCATAAGAAAATCAATTCTTTCTATCCTAAATTCATAGCTACTAATTGTTTCTTATTCTTTGACTTCTATATTAACTTCTAACAATAATTTTATTCTGTTAACTAGTTATTTCTTAATGTATAATCTATCCTATATCTACTTTACTTAGCTGATGAGGTTTCCTCTGTAGCTGAGCAGTTTTAGATCTCGACGATTAACAAACCAAAGCCTTTCAACGACTCGGCACGAACGAATAATCCGCGCGTTATGCGGATGCGCCCCTCGCGCCGGTCGGGCGGGGTATGGTGGGTAATTCGTTGGGAATTATTATTATTATTTGCAGATGCCGTTCGGAATCGGCAAAAAGCTGTAGGTCCCGCCAATTTGTAGGAAAAATTAGTAGCGCATATCACGAGTTGGTAGAGAAGCTCGGCCTTAATCTCCTCGGAGGTATATATCTCACCAATTAAAGGGTGTTTTTTTTAGGGGTATAGAACTTCGAATTGAAATAAAACACAAGAAAATCGTTTTAAGGTCCATCAATTTGGCTCTATTGGAAGGATAATTTTATGCCATTAATGTTTAAATATGATTTCGGGCATGTGGCCGCCGCGGCTGGCTCGAATAAAGCCAATTCTACAGGTCCAATTTTCAACCACTTTTTCGAGCATATGGGGCCGTATGTCGGCAATAACGCCACGAATGTTGGCTTCCAATTCCCCTAACGTTTCTGGTTTGTTGGTGTAGACGAGCGACTTCACATATGCCCAAAGAAAATAATCCAATGGTGTCAAATCACACGACCTTGGTGGCCAATTGACAGGTCCATTCCGCGAAATTATGCGCTCATCGAATGTTTCCTTCAATAAATCGATTGTGACGTGCGCTGTGTGGCATGTAGCGCCGTCTTGTTGGAACCACAACTCATCCACATTCATGCCATCCAATTCGGGAACAAAATAGTCGGTTATCATGGCTCTATACCGGTCTCCATTAACGGTAGCTGCCTCTCCAGCATTATTGCGGAAGAAGTATGGCCCAATGACTCCACCAGCCCATAGAGCACACCAAACAGTCAGTTTTTGTGGATGTAATGGCGTTTCAAGGGTCTCATGTGGATTCTCTTCACTCCAAATGCGGCAATTTTGCTTGTTGACGTAGCCATTCAACCAAAAATGAGCCTCATCACTGAACAAAATTTTGCGATGAAAATCAGCATCGAAATAAATCTCATTTTCGGCCCATACACCAAAATCACGACGCATTGCATGGTCTCGCGGCTTTAATTCTTGCACAAGCTGGATCTTGTAAGGTCGCAAGCCAAGATCTTTGCGCAAAATCTTCCATAAAGTTGATGGACAAAGCTCCAATTGCTGTGCACGGTGGCGAATCGATTCATTCGGGTCCTCTTCAACACATTGCTCTACAGCGGCAATTGTTTCTTCGGTGCGCACTGTTCGACGTCTCTGCGGATGCGTATTATCACATAGAGTAAACGTAGTGCGAAAACGATCCATGGTTAACCGAATTAATTGCTCTGATGGACGATTATGTCGACCATAAAATGGACGGAGCTCACGGTAAACTTCGCGAACTGAACCATTATTTTCGAAATAAATTTGCACGATTTGCAAGCGTTGTTCTTTTGTCAACCTGTTCATGATGAAATGGCAAACCAAACTGATCATAAATGACATTAGAGTTGCCAGATTTGACCACAAAATGCCAGTTTTATCTCTATTCGAAAAACAAACCTGTAAAAAAACACCCTATATATGTTTATTTTAATAAAAAATAATTATGGGAAAAAAAAATAATTTTTGGCCTTGAGCTCATTAATAGTCATGAATAAATAAATGTGCGATGGCCACGGTCACCATTTTTTATATACACTACGGCCGAACAAATCGATTTTCTTTTTTTTATTGATTGGCACACGGAAAATTGAATTACTAGCTAAAATGGAGTTAAGTGACCAAATATGAGGATATGCTCATTACAGTTTTTCATTTCGGCAATAGGCTTCCAAGAAAATGATTATATCTCATTACTAAGAGATTATTGATCCAAGTCCTTCCTGAATATTTGCAGAAATTCAACGCTCTATAAAAAAGGTCTGATATACTTTTTTCATAACATAGAGGACAAATGCGGATGGCATGCGTGCGACTAAAATTCTTTCATCGCAGTGGGGTATACTGTGCTGCTGCGTGTTCCGCGGTTCTCTATTCGTTGTTGTTGTTGTAGTAACGACAAAAACACTCCCCGAAGGTTTTGGGGAGTGTTGTCGAATTAACAGTCCTTGGCCGGATTTGAACCCGGTACGCTCCGGTACTCCCTTGCGGTACTGCCCGACTGTCGTGGTAGCGATTTATGACCAGTGAAACCTTCTAGGTCATGTCACCCCTCCTTCCGTAAGGAAGGATAAGGTGGGTAATAAGAGGTGAGAGGCATCATATCCGTAGATCAACCATCGAGTTGCACGTCATTACCTTTGTGCATATTAGTCGCCTCCTCGGGCATATTCTAAACCCCTAACCCGCAGGGGTAGTTCTCTATTCGTCGAAGTTCCTATTCGGTTGGAGGGAGACATTTGTCGCTTATCAGGACGCACTCTCCAATATTTGGGGCCTTTTGCGTATTTTTCTACCGGTATCGTTTTCTACCGGTATCGGTTAAACTTGTGAGTCCTATCTATTTTTATTGCGTTTTGTGTTGTTTATGAGGTTTAGCACCGGTAGTCAGAGAAGCCCGCTCTACAGATTGAGGTAAGACGCAAACAAATATGTTTCAAGAAAATTAAAAAAAAAATGTTTTGGTATTATTTGGTTTATTTTGAAAATCATTTTAAAATATTGGACCTTTTATTCAGTTAGGTTTTAAACCAAAACAGAAAAGTCCGAGTGGGTATTGAAAGATTTGAAATTAACTGCCACTAAGTTTAAAAAATTGGTAAAACCCTAATTTTTAAGCGTGTACTACTATCTTGAAATTGTTTTATCTGATCTTAATAATCCCAAAGAAACTTTGCGAAACCGAATATACTTGATGTCATTTGAATGTCCATTACATCACTAGTCTGTGCGACTTTGTTAACTCTCAAAACAAACTTTTACTATACAGGCCTAATTCTCATGTCTGCTTCTAGCTCTTGCAGTTTATCGTTAAATTTTCTTCGATACTCGCCGTTGCCATTAAGGGAAGGACCATAAATTTTCAGGAGAACTTTTTTATCGAATACTCTGTAAGGCGTTAGTGACCCGATTACTTGTTTGAACAAAGTCCTTTACTATGTCGCTTACGGCTGCCAGCAGTGGCGTGGTTGCCACGATGCAAGTGCAATGACAGCTTGTACTCGTTTTACATCCTTGTTCCCCAGCAAACCCAATTATTATGCTTCTTTTTCTAGTTTGGAGCAAGCAGAAGTGTAAGTGTAGCTGTTAACGCTAAAATATTGTTCCAGGGCGGTTAAGTTCTGCAGCTTGAATTATTTTCTCAAGCATCAAATTAAATAAACCTCACGACAGGGGATTAGCCCTGTGTTTCGCTTGGTTATGAATTGGTTGGAGTGGTCCTTCCCAATTCTGACTGAGCTGGTGGTATTGGTGAACGTCATTTTGCACAGCCGTACAAGTTTTGCGGGGAAACCAAACTACGACATAGCGTCATATATGCGGTCGCCAAAACGTAGGGGTCCATTAATCTATCGAGGAACCTTTTTCTCGAATCCTCCCAGAGCCGCCTCATCAGAAGTTTGTCCAGAAGCTTCTGCACCAAATAATGCTGTTTTAATTTTATGTTGTAATAATCGCAACAAAAACCATTTACTGCTAGTAAACCTTCGGCTTTATTAAAAATAAAATGATAGGGGAATAAATACTTAACCCAAGTGTTAATTTTATTATTGAAATAGGTACAAGTCTGTTCGATTTGAGAACCAAGCCGTTCTTCAGCAATTCTATATATGGATGGATTATTGAATTTTCAAACTAGTCCTTTGCGCAGCCGTGTAAGTTTTAGGAAACCATATTCAAGAGATTTTACAGGCCCCAGTACAAGCGGCCCACCAGTAAGGCTAGAAAAAACAAAAAAAACCATAACGCAATAATAAGTGCCCAGGAAGAGGGTAAGTGTAGCACGTTATAATAAATCCTACGTCTGACGTCTCTGGTGACAACTCCAGCAACTGAATGAGCTCCTACACTCCCTAAGTATACAGCTGTGTTCAATATAATACTAGTGAAATTAAATTGGATATCGTTTGACGAAATAAAGCAAAGCTGTGGTTTTAAAATATCAAGCCCTTACAGGAATTTTTGCCTAACCAAAAAAAAATTTGAAAATCGGTATTTTGAGAGATATTGATAATTCATTCAGCTTATTTGAAACCATCTCACAAAATATCACAACTGTAATATGTCCCATTACATAAATAAAGCAAAGGCAATTATGATGTGAGTAACATTTTGCTTTAAAATTGTTTATATATAATATATAGATATAGCGATTTCCATAACAGAAACCAAAAAGAAATTTCTAAGTTTACACAAATTTAGGAAAGTTAATTTAATTTTTTAAAATTTACATCAAAATTTCAATACTTTTGCGCAGAGAGCTCATTAAATTTTAGCATAATAATGTGCCTAGTTAGAAGTACCTCAATTTTTTTTTTGTTAAGGACGTTAGGTATTTTTTTGCACACAAAATTAGTTTTTCTTCATGCGTTGTATGTAAGAAATCACTCAACACCCTTGATGGAAATATTTCTAAAAAATTTTTGAGCGAGCTCTAACTTGCACAATGTTATACTAAAATTGATTGGTCTACAAAACTGCGTACTCAAAAGTTTTCTGGAAATTCGGCCAAAAGATTTTCATAGCCATTTTTTAAAGTTTATTTCACTTTTCTATCCTTTGTGTAAGCTTTGAAATTTCTTTTTATGTGGTTTCTGTTATAGAATTTGCTATATTTTAAATAAAAGTTATTCAAATCACAGCTTCTTATTTAATCTAACGATATCCATTTTAATTTCACTACTCTGATATTGAACAGTCAGTTGCTGGAGCTTATACCAGAGACATCATTCGCTTCTTCACTTCAATTCAGCTTCGCAGAGGCAGGGATCGTCGCAATATCGAATCCCCGAGAGGAGCAACGAATATCAGCCACAGGCATCCACGAGTAGTGTCCAAGCCGTCATAATATATTGTTAGGTACGACGATGGTTAGCATATCCCACTTAGGCATAATATATGAGGCGCGGGCCCTTTTGGAATCAGGATTGGAAGGAACATTCATTACGGAGCGCCTACAAAAACGAATAAGACTGCCAACTAGAGACGTTGGCACGCAGGTGTCTGGAATTAATGCGAACGTTAACGAAGGTAAGGAGGGTAGGCCATTTGAGGTGAAGTTCCCCTTTAGATCCCCGTTTAGGATCGAGGCAAGAGGCCTGGTTCTACCCCAGGTAACCTCGCTAAGTTGTCAGTGAGCCAAGATTAAATTGAGTCACTCCCCATGTAGGTTAGCCGATACCTCTGTCGAATGTTTTCCGTAAAAGTCGCATTTTCGATAAACTTAAATAAGAGTCAAGGGCAAGCACTCAAAGTGGAAGGAACGCATCGAGGACCCCGTTGCATTTCACACGGGCAACTTTATGTTGGATGCTTGCGAGTATCGGGAGCCGGACCCCGTTTTTTTTATATGTGGAAAACAATAAGTCAAAAACTGTTGTTTACAGAGATGTGTTGCGCGAAATATTGATATTAAATATTAAGGTAAATTCTGTGTTAAGAGCTAATTTTTCATGTGAACTTTAAAGATGCATATTTAAAAAAACAAACCTTATTCTATGGCTCTGGCTGATAAATTAAAAAGTCTTCAGAGGACCTTTTGTAATTTTGCTTATTTTTTGGCAATCCGCTTTGGCGATTTGAGTGGAGTACGCACCGCTATGCAGGAGAAAAATTCGTTAGCGCATGCAGTTAAGCAACAGAATTTTTATATCGTGAGACGTATATGAGTATAAGAGATATTACGATAAGTGGTGGAATTCCTCCCTTAACTACTGCTTATCACAAAAATAGCACCGACTTAAGGGGAAACTTTGGCGATGGAAAGGAGGACGAAGAACTGACCATATTAGCTTTAACTTTCATACCGTATATCTAAGAAATTATTTATTTTCCACCACGGGCGATACTAGATAGATTATTTCAGCAACGTCTCATTTACCTTAGTCGATTATTCCTTTTGTGTTTTTAGAATTACACTTGTTATTTTCAAAAATGTTTTCTGAAATACATTTGCGCTTTTCTGAAATACTCTTGGAAATATATAACAGGGACAAGTCCGTATATACTCTTGGTGAAACATAATTACTTACCGCATAGCCATGGATTTTCACAAAGTATAATGAAGTTAACAACAGCATGCTCCATTTCCAAAATAGTCGTTGATTTCCCTACCATAACTGTTATGCAATTTGATTTCGAACCTTTCTCTGTAGGCATTCCTCCAGAAAAGATTGTGAAAGTTTCGCTGAAATTAGAACCATTTGACATATACTACATAAATCGATTTTAGTTATCTGATACTAACCCAATTTGCGACGTTTTTAAGTCGACTTTATAAATAGGTTTACATTTTTCCACTATTCCGTCTTTAGAAACTTTAGCTATACAAGATGGAAAAAAATTTATGATAAATAACATACAAGTTCATACATACACATATACATATGTACATTACGGTGGAGGTTGTTTATCAAAATTGCTTTAGGTGACGCCCCTAAAAGTGTCCTTTAGTTGTACTTTAACATTAGCATTAGTAAACACAGCACCCCAAAAGTACGATTGCTATCCCCACTGCTATGAAAGCTGACTCCTTATAAACGGGATGCTGTCGATATAATCGCCCCTATTACTGTGGTCAATATTGACAAAAACAATATTGATACGTTCGAGCCAGTAATTGAATGAGCATTGATAATTTGTGCACATCAACATTGTCTTGGTTAATATTGACAACCATAATGGGGGTGAATAATAGATCTTAACATGATTTCACAAGCAGATAGATTTTAAGAATTATTTGAAAATCATACGACAGAAAACTCAAGATACTTCACCCCTCAGTCAGTTTTTTTAATAGGTGTCTTTTTGGTTACTCATGCCAACAAAATTTGCCTTGTAAAAGACAATCGCGCAGAGAGCAGACAGAGATTATGAAACACATGATGTACGGATATCGCGCAATAGACCGTAGCTTTGAGCATTAGTAAATGGGCCGAATAACAAAAATACAGCACTATTTTTAACACAGACAGAGAGGCATTTGTTTTTTTTGTATTCACTAGCCAACACAACTGAACCTATCGATGAATCCCCTAATATTATGGCGAATAATCTCAAGTATACAGCACAACACCTAACTCAATTACACTTCCTCCACTAGTAATACAACAGAGATAGCGATGGCTGCTTATGAATTCAAGCAACAGAAAGAGAGATAGCAAGAGTGTTTCCGAATACGAGCCAAAGAGGATATGTCGATCGGGAACAACCTAGAAGCTATAAAAGTCAGTAACCAAGCAAGGTTCCATTTATTTTCAAGTGTTGTACAGTGAACTTACCGTGGTAATACTCGTAAATAAATCTAGCTATTTGTAAACCATATTGGCGCGTTTATCTACTTGACTTTATAGCGATCGAACATAAGATAAATAATCGGGGCATCATCGAATTCGTTACAATCTGTGTCAGAGGAGTTATTGTTAAATAAATACCAGTGATTGTAAGGATATGGCGAAGTTGAATGAATTAAAGATTCAGCAACACAAGAATGAGGCTATAGAAGGAGTTTGCGATTCAAGTCGCAAGCGTTGACACAAACGCGTTGTTGGCTGTATTGGCCCAGATGTCGCCAAGCATTTCAACACAGCTGAAAGAACAGAAAACACAAATATTAATGTTGTTGTTGTTGCAACGACATAAACACTCTCTGACAGTCCTTTGTCGGATAAGAACCCGGTAATCTTCGGTACTCCCTTGCGATACTGCCCGACTGTCGTGGTAACGATTTGGTATGACCAGTGTAGCCTTCTAGGTCATGTCACCCCGCCTTCCGTAAGGAAAGAGAAGATGGGTAATGAGAGGTAAGAGGCATCATATCCGTAAACCAGCCACCGACTTGCACGTCATTACCACTTATGCATATTAGTCGCCTCTTACGACCAGTATGCCTACCTCGGGCATATCTAAGCCCCTAACCCGCAGGGGTTACATCTCGATTATGGTCAAAATTGGAAGCACATTAGTAGCGTATATCCATGAAGGTGGCACGAATGTCTCCGCAGTTGAAAGGACAGGAGGCGAGGCAGGATAAAATTGAGGCTGAGATGGATGCTTTAGAAGATCGTATTCAGGGGCTGCAGCTGAATCGTTCAACAACATCCACGAATACTCTAATGATAAAATCCCGTCGTTTGGTGGTTATGTTCCTCTCCAGGTATTCAAACTACAGTTGAAGAAACAGCGGCTGTGAACAATTGGGACACTGAAGACAAAGTTGCTGCACTATTCGTGCCATTGCAGGAACCTGCAGCCGAAGTCTTCCAGACTATTCCTGACGGGGAATGAAACAATTGTTGCATTGATGAGTGCATTTGAGAGACGCTATGGTAGCGAACATGGGAAACAGATATACAAAATAGAGCTACACAGTCAGTTCCAGAAAGCTAATGGGACTTTTCAGGAATTCGCATCGGACATCGAGAGGTTGGCTCATCTAGCAAACGCGCGAACGCACCTGCAGGATACACGGAGAGAGTAAAAATCCAAAGCTTCATAAATGGCATATACAAATCCCAGAAGGGCATTCGCTGAAACAGTATCGAATGCTCTGACGCAGGAAACAGCATAAAAATGAAGGTGCCATAAAATGATTTAAGGGCGAAAAGTCGGGTCACATTACGCGTTATTGCAGTACCGGCTCCAGAGACTCCAACATCGCAGTTGGCCGTAAGCGCAAAGCTGAAGGAGATGAGCAAGTTTCCCAATCCAACCGACCGTTAAACTTAAGAGAGCCCCGAAATCTCTGTCTCATAAATAGGAAGGAAAGCTAGTTATCTTACTGTTAAGGGATATGTGATCTGATTTAGTCAACAAGAAGGTGAAACCGCTACAAAAATAAGCACCCAAGTCCTGGGCGAAGTAACATGTGAAATTACAATTGGGAATGTCATCGTACCGGACATATTCATAGTGGCAGACATTTTTGATGAAATCATAATTGGCGTGAAATTCTTAAGCAGGATTATGAGCTATAAGAATATGGATGATCATAAAGCAACGGTCATACTCCTTCATAAGGAGTAACTCAACAAGGGTCCTCACAACTGGAGCATCTTTAGCATAATTGCACCTAATGAGCACGATGGAAAATAAAGCAAGAAATCTGAGATTTCGTCTAAGCTATAGGGGCGATCTGCAGAGCCATTTACCACATTAGAAACAAAGATTCGAGAAATAAGAATCTACTGCTTAGCGGATTCATATGACGGCATAGGATGGATCAGTAAAATTTAAAGATCGTAAGGCGAATTTGATAAAAACTTCCGCACTTTTACGAGGTAGCCTATTTATGAGGAAAAGTATGGCGTAAAAATTAAGGATGCATAGGCAGGCAGGTATCTTACTAAAGAAACGTAAAGCGTTTTTAGAGTGCACGAGTCCGATCTTCCGGATGAAGCCTAACAGGGCATACGCTTTTGAAATAATGTAGTCATCGAAATTGGGGAATGACAAGAGGTCGAGGTAGTTATAAATTGTGAACAGCTCCAAGGAAATATTTCTGGTAGCAAGATTAATCTTTCAGATGACACTACGGCATGACGGAAGAGTTGGAAAAATACCATCAGAATAAGCCTAAACAACTTCTGCTAAACTAATCGCGTTGTTGGCTGTATTGACTCAGATGTCGTCAAGCAATGTAACACAGTTGGAAGAACAGAAGACACGCATGGCATCTAACCTTGAAGAACAGGACACACGTATTACATCTCAACTAGACGAACAGAAGGCATACATGAGATCTCAAATGTACGACCAGAAGGCATATATCTCTTCGAAGTTGGAAGCACAGGAGGCTAGGATGTCATCTAAACTAGAAGTCCAAGAGGTAGATGCATTGAGAGGTCGTATCCAGGAATAGCAACTAAATCGTCCATCTGCTTTAGCGAATACTCCCAAGTTAAAATCACCTTCCTTTGATGGTTGTGTTCCATTCCAGGTATTTAAACTGCAATTTGAGAAGACGGCTGCGGTGAATAATTGGTGCACTGAAGATAAAGTTGCAGCACTATTCGTGGCATTGAAGGGACCTGCAGCAGAAATCTCACAGACTATTCCAAAGTCCTAAAGGAACAGTTATGATGCATTGATGGGTGCGGTTGAGAGACGCTATGGTAGCGAACATCGAAAGCAGATATACCAAATAGAAATATATATACAGAATCTATCCCAGAAACCGAATGAGACTTTGCAGGAATTTGCATCGGACATCGAGAGGTTGCCCCATCTAGCAAATGCGGACGCACCCGTGGAGTACACTGAGAGGGTAAAAATTCAAAGTTTTATAAATGGAATACGCGATGTCGAGACGAAGCGGGGCCACATATGCAAACCCCAAACGGACATTCTCTGAAACGGTATCGCATGCTCTGACGCAGGAAACAGCTTGGCTTTTGAGTAACCCTGCATACAAGGTTCATCGCTTAGAAGAGGAAACTCCGGCTTGGGTAGACAAAGTGTTGGAAGCGTTGAACGGATTACAGAAAAAAGTGATGGTGCCATTAAATGCTTTAAGAGCGGAAAACCAGGTCACACAGCACGTTTTTGCGGCACTGGCTCCAGTAACCCCAGCAATTCAGGTGGACGAAAACGTAAAGTTGAAGGAGATGAGCAAACCTCCCAACCAAATCAGTCTTTAAACTAAATAGAGCCAGCCGAAAGGGGCGTGAACTGGCTCCCGCTACTGAATGCCCCATAATCTCTGTCTCACAGATCGTAAGGAAAGTTAGTAATGTTACTGTTGTTGCATATGTGGATGGAAAATAGCACTTACTAACTGTGGATACAGGCGCATCGCATTCCATAATTCGATCTGATTTAGTCAACAAGGAGGTGAGACCATTGCATGGAGCAAAGTTACGTAAGGCCACTGGTGAGGACACCCATGTCCTAGGAGAAGTAACATGTAAAATCGCAATTGGGAACGTGTCCATTCTACACAGTTTTATAGTAGCAGATATTGTTGACGAAATCATAGTTGGTGTGGACTTCCCAAGATCGATATGCAACACAGGATTATGAATTACGAGAACATGGATGTACCACTAAATTTTGGTTACGAAAACAAATACGTTAGTAAGCAAGTGCTTGTGGAGGAGAGCCAACAAATTCCACCGAAGTCGGAAGCAATCATATGGGCAAAGATTGATGGAGATTATGAAACATGTGGGTTGTCGAGGCAGCAAACAAATCAAGGACGAGCATATTAATAGGAAAACTCTTGGCCATGACAAAACAAGATGGGCGTGTACCGGTAAGAGTACTTAATGAGTTCAAATCGCCGATAAAACTTTCCTAAGGAGCAATATTGGGACAATGCCAACAGGTCGAGGTAGTTATCAATTGTGGAAAGCTTCAGGAAAATGATTCTACCATCAAGATTAATCTTTCAGATTATATCACGTCGTGAACGTCAGGCCTTGGAAAAGATCATCAGAAAAAGGTAAAGGAACTTCTATCAAAGTACTCGAGCATATTTGACAAGGATGGTTCCAAACCAGGTCGAACCAACGTTGTGAAGCATCAAATTGATAGTAGTGATGCAAGGCCAATCCGCCAAGCTCCTTGACCATACGTCAAGTGGAAAGAGAAGTTATACAAGAATTGAGTGACAGCGGCGCGATCGAACCATCACCTAGTCCATTGAGCTCACCGGTAGTACTAGTAAAAAATAAGGATGGAAAAATTAGATTCTGTGTGAATTACCGGAAGTTGAACGACGTAACAAAGAAGGACAGTTATCCATTGTCAAGAATGGAAGATACTCTCGATTTGCTATCTGGTACTAAATACTTTTTCACACTGGACTTGAAAAGTGCCTACTGGCAAGTCGAGGTAAAGAAAAGACAGCATTTACTGTTGGAGAAGGGCTTGGATCAGGTTTTAAAAGGACTAATTTGGAACACATGTTTAGTGTACCTGGACGACATCGTGCTGGGAAAACTTTTTGACGAACACCTAAATAACTTAGAGGAAGTTTTCCAAAGGTTAGCTGGTGCCGGTCTGAAATAAAGTTCTAAAAATTGTTCTTGTTTAAGAAGGAAGTAAGTTATTTGGTGACGTGTCATAATGTCAATGGAATTAACGTCATTGAAATTAATTCTCATAATAATTTGACACTAATACGCTTGTATTTAATGAATGTAGATAATTTTTAGAAAAGCACCGCAGGTGAAAATTTGGAATAAAAGACTGCGCCATTTTATATTCCAAATTTTCATTGTTCTGCTAAAAGATTTCCTTGACCCTCCCTTCTCATTAGATCCATATTTTTCTTCCTCTTTATCTGCTCCTCCGTTTTCATATCGTTTATGTCTTATTCAACTTACCCTCTATCACTATTACTATCACTATCACTATTATAACTGTCACTATCACTACACCTATCAGTACCAATATCCCTATCAGTCTCGCTATCCCTATTCCTATCCCAGTGCCTATCATAGAAACATTTGCTTGCTAATACCCTTTAAATATGATACCCATATCTTGCAAACATTTTCTAGGGCCACACCTAGTCCACATTTTGGTCAAGATCTCGAAAACAGGGTCTCACATGGGACTAAGAACTTTTCGGGGGGTTGCTGTTGTTGTTGTAACGAAACCCCGAGGGTTTTGGGAAGTGTTGTCGAAAGCGACATTCCTTTGCGGGCATGAACCCGGTACGCTCCTGTACTCTTGTGCGGTACTGCCCGACTGTCGTGGTAGCGATTTGTTATGACCAGTGTAACCTTCTAGGTCATGTTACTTCTCTTTCGGTAAGGAAGGAGATTATGGGTAATAAGTGAGAGGCATCATATCCGTGGATCAGCCATCGAGTTGCACGTCATTACCTTTGTGCATATTAGTCGCCTCTTACGATCGGTATGCCTACCTCGGGCATATTCTAAACCCCTAACCCACAGGGGTCTTACACGGGGCTGAGAACTTTTCCTTGTTAAAACCCTAATCCACACCTTTCATTTGGTACCCATGTCGCAGAAACACCTTCTAGTGCCACACCAGGCCCACATTTTGGTACCTAACTCGGAAACGGGTTCTAATGTGGGCCGAAGAGCTACTGGTTTTTAAAACACTTCTTATTATCTTTCATTTGATACCCATATCGTATCAATACCTTAGCGGGCCACACCTGGTCCACGTTTGGTCAATAACTCGGACTGACTCCGGCGCCATCTATCGAGTACATTTTTCATAAAAACGTTACCCCAAGGCGACAACACATGTTCCAAATCTGTTAAGCGGTGTAGAAGTTTGGTGGCCTACACAACACGGAAAACTCAACCAAATTGCGAAATAGTGGCCTCTCAGCTGTATTCATTTTTCGGTAGCAACAGCTTAAAGTCTTGAATATTTTTTATTGAAAACCCTTCCACAGAGAAGGTCCAAGAAAGTACTTTTTACATGATGAAAATCGGTTTAGCCGTTATCCGACATAATAATACATAATACCTCGAACCACCCACAACAATATAAAAATGCAGCGCTAAAGCACTTAGTACATAGATTGTAAGGAGCACCTCTTACACAAGAAGCATATAGAAGAGAGCTTGGAATAATATTTAACATCGCTACAAACAACGGATCTAAAAAAGGACTAGTAGATAAACTTAGGAGCGATCTTAGAGAACAGAAAAGAAACAATGGAGAAGAAAGTACACAAACTTGGACGACAATGACATATACTGGAAGGGCAACACATAAATTAGCACATTTCCTTAGAAAATCGACATCAACACAGCGTTCAAAACATCGAACCATTTAGGACGGAATCTAAGAACCAAAACTAACTCAGAAGATCCGTTTAGCAGCCATGATGTATACAAGCTCACTTGTGAATGCCAGCACAGTTACATAGGACAAACAGGACGAAAAGTAAGAACAAGGTTGAGAGAACACAATAGAGATTACAACAAAAAGACACCGAGTCCAACTTTGCGAATCACATGGTGGAGAAAAAATGCCCCCCGGAAACATCAATAAAAAAGTTAAGGTCCTACATGTACAAGCAAAAGGCCGACGTCTGAACGTACTCGAAAACATGGAAATCTACAAACAAAAAACATGCGACGGTAGAATAATAAAGGAACAGACAAACCCTGTTTCCGACACAATATTCGAACCTTTAAAAGTAGTTTACAAAAAACAAAGCAATCACTCAGGTACAACAAACACACACGTACCGACAAATAAACACAAAACAGCAAACGATCAAAAACAACAAACGAGCAAAAAAGGTCAAACAACAAAAATCACCAACTTTTACCTGCCTCAGTCAACCACACAAAAACCGATCGGTGCAAACCACCCCCCTCTCTGAATGTACACACACAACACATACACACATGTACATAAACAGACACCCATGCTGACATTACCTGCTACCTACTATAAATACAAGACAAACGACAACAACGGATCAGAAAGAAAATCGACACTGATACGTAAGACATTTCATTTTTATATATATAGATACAATTTTTTTTCATATATATACATACTTATATAAGGTATAAAATGAAAAATTGGAGTAAAACCTGCTTAGTCCATTATCTATTTAACTGCACCTGAAATTGCAGTTGCGTGTTTATTATAGAAATTAGTAAAGCTGATGATATTAAGCGTTCCTGACATTACTTTTCTTTGTGACGTTAATTCTCAAAATAATTTCACATTAATTCGGTTTTGCAATGCGAAATAATATCACTGGCATTTCATTGACATTATGACACGTCGCCAGTTATTTGGGTCACAAGGTAACGATGGAGGGTATTTTGCACGAAGTTTCCTTTGGCTGTGCACGTATTATCGACGATTTGTACCGAATTTCGCCAGCGAACCTAATAGCGTCCAGGATCTTACCAGGAAAAATATGTGTTTTGAATGCATAAAGGAACATGAGGTGGCTTTCCAAACATGCGACTATGCACTGCCCCAATGTTGGCTATCCAATCGTAGGCTCAACGTTTATTCTGGATAAAGAAGTGCGTTGAGTGCGTTAAACATGCGACTATGCACTGCCCCAATGTTGGCTATCCAATCGTAGGCTCAACGTTTATTCTGGATAAAGAAGTGCGTTGAGTGCGTTAAACATTTCCACAGGTCTCTTTGGGCAGTGATTCCATGCCAGGACAGACCATGCAGCGTTAAAGTGGCTCTCGCAGTTCCCTAATGCGGAAGGTGAACTGTCACTGTGGATAGAGCGACTGCAAAATTATGTCTTTTCCATAGTGCATCAAAAAGGCACCCATGGAAATACTGATGCAATGTCACGACGACCATGTAACTTGGAATGCAAGCATTGTTCCAAAGCTGAGGCCAAGGAAGACGTTATTGATGTACTAATGATGACTATTACATCTATGGACGAATGGGGCATGAATCAATAAAAGAAGTGTCAGCAAGAAGATTCGGATCTTACACGTGTAATGCAGAGAATCGAACGAAACGAGCGATCATCAAGAGAAGAGATGTCAGCAGAGAGTCTTGTCGCCAAGTCATATTGGGCACAGTGGAACAGTTTAAAATTGTCATCCGGTTGTTTGCATCGAATATGTGAGAGTGAGGATAGGTAATGTGTTCGCAGGCTGATAGTCGTCCCAAGGAAGAAAATCCCTCAGGTGCACTGTTTGAGAGGATCCCCATGGATGTAGCAGGTCCATTTCCCACTAGCAAACTCGGGAACAAATATGTCCTACTATATATGGACTATTTCAGCAAATGGTCAGAAATGTGCCCTAATCTAAATCAAAAGGAAGAAACTATAGCAGAAGTGTTCACTAACATTTGGGTAACGAGGTCTTTTTTTCAAATTTCGAATACTTAGCCTCCTTAAAACTTCCTCTGGGTTTTTTGGTGTTTCTCGCACTAGTTCGCCAGGAGGATTGGTCACAAAACAGTTTTTAGAAAAATAATTTAGTATATGTAATCACCATTATTAACTGTATTTTGACCACTCTTACTGATGAACTAGTGTAAGATAGAGGAAACAACTGAAATTCCCCACAAATTTCATAAAACCGGTTCACAATATTGCAAAAGGCGGCTAAGCATTTGAAATTTGCAAAAAAAAAAGCACAAAAAAAACATTTTTTCAAGTTAAAACTAAAATTGCAAGCACCTAAAATTTATGTTAGGTTAACAGTTTGTGAGAATTTGAATTTCTACATGCAGAGTAATATTTTGCTTGAGCACCAAAAAAACCAGAACTATTCGGAAATAAATCACCCAAATTTATTTAATTCAAATTTATGAAATTCAAACTTTGTATGTATATATGTCAAGTTAAGCCCGTGGGCGTGGCACCCCAATCCAAATTATACTGTATATCACAGAGTATTTATGCTACATGACTAAAAAGAAGTTATTTTCCAACAAGTCCAGATATACGAGGGATAAGGTCTGAAGGTAATCATGCTTGACCACAGAAACTTGGCAAAGAGTTATACGGTGTTACTCTCCAACAACTTCAGAAAAATTTAGTGTAAGGGAACTGGAACTGAGGGTTTGGAACCTCCAGAAAAACGATAGATAATGGGATTCTTCATAATGCATATCTCTGGATTCATGCTAGACAGCTTAAGTTCAGTAAGGAGTTATATGAGAATGACACCCCAGAATGTGGGATAAGAGAAAAGGGATGTGTTACTTTCAGTACAAACGAGGGTACTTTCCATACTGCAAAAAATACTTTTGCACTCACGCATTCAACTGTAATATTTAAACAAAAAGTTTAAGAAGTGTGTAATTTTGACTAGATCAAGGCCAGTTATTAATAATTAAAGCGGTCAGAAACAAAGGTTCAAAGTATAAAAACTCTGTAAAAATATTACCTCAAAGTAGTTTTCTTTCATCGCATAGAAGTCGCCTCCTTTTGCCACCAAATAAAATTATGTTTTAATAATGTGATTGTGCACTTAATTCCTTTTTTGTGGAAAAGTCACTGGCACCCCTTCGCTTCTGATCGCCCATGATTTTATAGCAATGTGGTCTACTCTTAGGCTATTGGTGGGCCACCTAGTGAGACACCCTGTCCAGTCGCAAAGCTGTAGTGGGTCAACGACATCTGCAGAACCAGTTACATCAAAATTCAACCATTTTCTTAACATTCACTAGCTTATCTAACTGTCGCTAATTTGTTTAGGATAAGAAGGTACATTCAATCATACAAACATACAAGTATAGCATTTTTAGGTCAAGTTTCATAAAAATCACAGAAATTTCAACAACTATAAAAAAAAATTTCGTAATATTTTTTTGAGTCATCCGTAATTATTATTTTTATATTTTACTTTAAAAATTATGAAATAATAATTATAAGTGAGCAATTTTTTTTTTTAATAAAAGTCTACATAAGGATTATGAAAATTTTTATTTTTTTAAGGCTTTGAAAAAAATTGTTTTGATTTTTACTGTCGTAAAATAAGCAAGCTATACAAAGGTATTTACAATCACATTGTCAATAAAGTCCAATTCGCCTTCGTCAAGGTGAAAGGCAAAGAAAGGGTGCCTTTTACCTACGGTGTCAATATTTCGCCAAACCTAACATAAATATTGATATTGATAAAAAAATATTCCATATCTGTTGAACTGTACTCCATTTAATGAACTGTGGTGGTGCTTTTCCTTGGCGCTTAACCGGCACATAGGGAGGGCAAGCCATCCTCCGTATGTTTTTCCATCACAATCTAGGCCTCCTTCTTCTGCTGCTGCCGCATTGGGGTGTCGATAGGAAAACCGTCTGGGGGATCTTCTTCATGACCTAGCCAGCAAAGCCTTTGGTCTTTAATTCGCCAAAGCATGCTTTAAAGCAAGTGTCAATAAGTTGCCATGGAAAATCGTAAAATACGGCGAAGAATTATATAAAACAACTGCGAATATCTATATCGTATTAAAGTTATGAATTTAGTGCATAAAAAGAATGAAACACAAGATTTAATTTAGTATCTTAAAATGGGTCGTAAATATTTTAAACAAGGTTTAATACACCACATCATTGAAATACTAATTACATAAAAAGCTTTTCCAATTTCCGTCTCACATTGAACAACTTTGAAGACTTAAAAAAATACTATAATACAAATAGCAAATAATTATTACTGCAAGACTTTTATTACATAAATTGCAGAATAAAAGTCTTTGAAGACTTTAAAAAAAATTTCGGAAAATTATTTTTCACTTAAAAAATTTTAAGTGTTTCAGTAATTAACATGAACAATTTTAATTTTATCTATTGCCAAGTAATAATTTTTCAAGCCTCAAAAAACTAGTTATCTATTGAAATGAAATAAATATTTTGGGGCCTTTATAAATACTTTCTATAATAGTTGTCTCTGAATGAAATCTTTTTCAAATCAAATGAAACGGTTTTCAAATGAAGTGAAACATTTTCAAATCCAATTAATTTTTTTCAAATGAAACTAAACCTTTTTCAAATGAAATGAAACTTTTTATGAAGAATTTTATAAAGTAATATTTTTGTAAGTTCTCTAACGAAGAAGTTAAAAAAAATATCATCTGTGAAAAAAGTAGTATGATATTTATTTCATCGCCACTGTATTTATAGCTTATTTTATTTACAACAATTGAAAAGACAATAAAAAAGTTCATCGTTGGTTTTGTGTTTTTTTCTAGAGCGCAAGAGAGAAAGAATTAGAAATTAACAAATTCTAAGCAACTTTAATCCTGGGCGAGAATAGTTGTATCGATTATTTGTGATAGTCATGTTACTCATGATTCAGGTATTCTTTAGCGTTCTTCCAAGTCTATAATGGTTTACTTACCACTTTTTCTAACCTTATAGCCCCTTTCCCCTCGTTTTTACTCAAAAAGCCACACAATACTTACAATATACACTTTTTTCTTTGGCAGAATATGCTAACCAGCTAAACTCATCTAGTCATTGCCTTTTTATCTTAGTCGATTTTGGAAATTTGTGCTTCGGCAGGGGAACCCAATTTGCAGTACTCCTTCGACTTTTGTTATCTTCATTAGACAAAGCCAATGTAATTTTTAGAAAAATGTCGAAGGACGTACAGCGTAGTACCATAAGAATCAGAAGAGTTGGTTATGAATTCTCCATTCTATTCAGTGGTTTGGCAAACTCTCCGAGGGTATTTCTGCAAAAATTCGTTTGATTTCCAGATGCCATTCGGAGTCGGTAAAAAACTGTAGGTCCCGCCAAAAAAGAAAAATTAGAAGCAGTACACTACAAATTGGTAGAGAAGCTCGGCCTCAATCTCCTTGGAAATTATTATTTTTTTGTAACCCTTAAGTTGCACAAACTTGTATTTACACCACGATACATTTTTGCATTTAAAACTATCTGCCCCGATTTTCTATGAATTCAAAAAAATCGCTACAATGTTGAAACACAGAAAGTTGGAGATTACTACAGAATTGCATTTTAAATTCCATCGATACTTATATTTCTCATATTCAAAGCCGTTTCAAGCAACTTAAATTATTTTCCCAAGTTTAGGACAATTATTCCCAACAAATTAATTCGATGAAAAAATGCAAAGACTTTTACAACTTTTATGAGAGAATGCTGAATTGTTCAGAAGGAAATTTTTTCTCAGAAATAGAAATGTGGGTTCAAGGAATCTGCGATCACAACATCCTGAATACTCTCGTAGCATTTCATAATTATCAGTGAGTAGTTTTAAATTCCATCATTTATTTAGAAATAAACAGTGTACTCCGAACTTTAAGGCACAGAATTTTCGCAAAAAGAGTCAACAATTTTCAGAACCGCCCTCTTTGTGAAATCCTGGATCCGCCATTGGGCGAACGATAGCAGAGATGCTTGGCATAGGAATTTTTCACAGTAATGAACTTACTCTCATGATCTTGCAGCTTACCACCAAATCTTTTCTCACCACAGTAAAAAAATTTCTCAAAAATGCTTTGGTGTGTTTCGAATTCAAACTTTAAGCGAATCCGTTATTATTGGAGAAATGTTAATTAGCTAATCACCAGGGCCCGGATTTTGTTGACCTAAAAAACGGCCAAAAATTATTTCAAAAAAATTACATATTGACCTTAAAAATCCTTACAAATTACCTAAAAAGGGTTGAAAATGAACTGAAAACTTGCAATAAATAACAAGATACATTTTTAAATTGTCAACATAAAGAGATCTTCTGTTATCGGCTGATATGTTTTTGTACATAAAAAAACTTCTTTTTACATCAGCACTAGATAACGGAGAATATTTGTAGAATCCAATGTCATTTGATGTTAATGAACTAAAATTTATTGTGGCAAGGTTTTCTTCATTTAAAACATTAGCAACTGACTTTAAAATTTTGTACCCAACATGTTTATCTAGCACTTGACTTAATTAAGAAGATACATTTTTAGCCGCAACCCCCTGCACAGTACTTAATTTGCTTTCAAGATATTGAATCAAATTCAAACACTTTTCTAAAGATAAATGCTTGGACTGAAGGGATTCTATCGTTTTTGGGACACATGAAATTGGCCCTTCATTATTTTTAAAAAGTTGCTGGGTCTCTTCTATAGCCTTAGCATCATGGCCATTTAACGAATCTATAACATTTTCCACTACTTCAAAATGTTCGCAGCTATGCATTTAACCATGTACCCCAAAGGGTGATTACAGGTTCTGGAGGGAAAGACACGCCAGGAGCAAGTATTTCATATTGATATTTTCGAGATGGTGCTTTAATCAAAATCTTTTTTTTTTTTATATAAGCCACCCACGGCTGGAAAGATTGATCTTCTTATCTCCGCAACCCTGTGTAAAGCGTGAGCGAGGCATGTGACATGTATCATTTGAGGATAAAAGCTGTTAATAAAAAGCAGCATCTGTCGCAAAAAGCAGTACGTTATCATGTCGAATACCTACAAGCAAAAATTAAATATATTACCCCTGTTATAGAAATGTATACATGAATGTACTGTAATATGAATGTACTCGTACCATCTGGCCAAAGTAAAGTCATCGCTTTATGCTGGTGTGATTAACTTTCTCGATCATTTCACATGTAAGAAGGTATGCCTGGCATGGCTCGTCTAGCCCCATGGCATTATAACGGCCTTCAACGTCGCTTGTTTCGTCTATTGATACGAATATTTTTTTCCCCAGCAATGCAGTTTTTTATAATATTTACGAGGTGTGTTCAAAAAGTATCGCGAATTTTGTGTTTTTTCAAAAATTATTTATTTATTCATGAATATCTATTTTGTCCCCTTCAAAGTAATCCCCATGAGATATTATACACTTGTGCCAATGGTTTTTCCAATCTTCGAAGCACTTCAAAAAATCATTTTTTTGTATCTTGTTCAGCTCCTCCTTCGATGCCGTCTTTATCTCGTCAAGAGAAGCGTAACGTCGTCCTTTCATGGGCCTCTTCAGTTTAGGGAACAAGAAAAAGTCACAGGGGGCCAGATCTGGGGAATACGGTGGCTGCGGCATCATTAGTGTGTTGTTTTTGGCCAAAAAGTCGCGCATAAGCAACGATGCGTGGGCAGGGGCGTTATCGTGGTGCAAAAGCCAATTTTTGTTCTTCCACAAATCCGGGCGTTTCTGGCGGATTACTTCGCGCAAATTGCGCATAACTTGCAGGTAATATTCCTTATTGACCGTTCTTCCCTGTAGCAAGAACTCATGATGCACCACGCCCCTGGCGCGCTTTTTTCGGTCTTGGTTCGTGCGGCAGCTTCCATTGAGATGATTGAGCTTTGGTTTCCACGTCATAACCATAAACCCACGATTCGTCACCAGTTATGACCCTCTGGAGCAAATTTGGGTCGTCGCGGACAGAGTTTAACATCTCATTAGCAATGTTCATGCGATTCTGTTTTTGGTCACAATTGAGCAATTTTGGTACGAATTTCGCGGCGACCCGTCTCATGCCCAAATCATTGATAAAAATCGAATGGCACGAGCCAATCGATATGTTAAGGTCCTCAGCAACTTCTCTAACGGTGATTCGACGATTGGCCAATACCATTTTCTCCACTTCATTAATTTTTTCGTCTGTTGTTGAAGTGCTCAGGCGTCCGGCACGCTCTTCGTCGTTCACATCTTCTCGACCTTCTGAGAACATTTTGTACCACCGATAAACGTTGCTTCGGTCCAAGGTAGCTTCTCCGTATGCCACAGTCAACATTCGGAATGCATCCGCGCACTTAATTTCGTTTTTCACACAAAATTTGATACAGGTTCTTTGATCCATTTTTTTTGAATAGGTAAAAATCGAAGACGATCCAAAACACGTGCAAGCAAAGCAACTGTCAACAATTAACTGAACATTCAAAATGGCCGAGCTTGTCGGCATAAGTGAGAGACATGAGTACCAACATAACGCCACAAAAAATTCGAATATACGTAACCAGCGAAAATTCAAAATTCGCGATACTTTTTGAACACACCTCGTATATATTATTTATCGTGGCCCCATAGCAGAGCGGTAAGTAGTTTTTACGCAAAGTAGATTCGTCGCGTATCTTACGCCCTGTGTAAGTTTCCAAACATTTTTTTAATTGAATGTTATTCAGTTTACCAATCGGGATATCAGATGAAACCAATATATCGCACAGTGCCCTGAAATATTCCTTAGTTCTGGTATTTGTTGATGCAGCGTCGATCAACAGCATTTGCCTGGGTTTTTTTTTTATCCTTTACCTTTTTTACTTTACAAAATAATATTGCGCCGCCAATAGAAAATACCTCTCATCAACCAATTTGTTTAAGTGACTGACTTTCGATGGCTTCTGCTTTGGCATTTTTTAGTTCGAATTTAAAATAAATCGCAAGCAGAATTTTAACCAATTTATTAATGGCTTTAAATGTGTTTTATTTTGAAATTTTTTCTTAGAATTTTAAATTGAAAAATTAAAAAACGGTAAATTGATTGGTATCATATAACGCAAACAAAACAAACCTCTGATCTGAGCATTTGACGGTTGTCAATTGAAGTAAAATTAGATAGAAGGAGATAACTAGGGAAACTACAAAAGGCTGCAAAGTTGCCACATTTATTTAACCCAGATATGCCCAATGTCCTACATGTAGGACGCCCAAACTTGTGCTTGCATAGCGCGCCATGTGCTTTTATGTACCGTTTATTTTGTTTATTAAGTTAGTATTTGTTAGTAGCTCGCGGTCGACAGTACGCTTGGTTAGTTTTTTTCTAAAACTTTCGTGTTATTGAATCATAAACCTGAAAGTTTTTCAAAATGTCGGAATTTGGCGTTACGTTTGCAAGATAAGTAGAATTTTTCTTAACTAAAAATTAATAAAAAAAAGTATATTGTTTGTAATCAATTATAAAACGTATAACCTAAGTGATATAGCATGTCTTGTTGATTTCTGTCTGTTTTTGTGTTGTTTTTGTAATATTAGCGAAAATGTGAGTGTCCTATATGTAGGACATTGGGTATATAGTATCTCTCTCTATCTCTATGGCGCGATATACAACAGGTATATCATCATAAACCTCCTAAGAGATTTTTGCGCCAAGCTTCTCTTCCAATTTGTGGTGTGCCGATTTGAATTTATAGTATACTTCATATTTTTTCAGGGGATTTTCATTGCATGAAGCTTTGGCTCTTTTGGAGGATGATGATTTAAACGCCGATTGCATTACATTGTTTCCTCCCACAAATGCAACTGTAGACGTTACAGACGAAGATTCTGGATATGAAGATTTTGTGGATATAAACATGGTAGCGCAAAATGCCTAGCAGATACATACGAATTATGGTGGCACAATGGACCAATTATCTTTCCGAAGAAGCATTGCGACAACCTTACTCTGCTAAAATAAAAAATAAAAGTTTTATTAAAAAGGACATCCTTCGAGAGATAGTAATACAGAATTGCGCTTTGACAGATTGGACCACTTTGTAATATCACAAGAAAAACAAACCAGATGTGCGGCTTGTCATCAGAAAACCACAACTGGGTGCCAAAAATGCGAAGTGGGATTACATGTGAGATGTTTTGTTACATATCACACCAAATAAACTCAAACCCGTTGACACTATGCTATGTGCCCAATGTCCTATATATAGGACGGCTCTGAAATCCCTTTTTTCAAATAAATTTTTATAAAACCACAACAACAATGTCTTTTTACTGTAATTTTGGCCAAATATCACAGAAAAGTATTTTAAAAATCTTTACGTGCTTGCAATGAGCATATCTGGGAGAAATATCCAAAAATTTCCCTAAAACAAAGTAAAATTACCCATTAAGAAAAAACAATGGAAAATGCGAAAAGTTGACCTTAAACTATTCGCTTTTGAAATCTACACAAGTTGAGCGAAATTGTTGCATTTACAAGAACATCTTCGTCGCACCAGAAAAAAGTTGACAAGTCAACAGAATCCGGGCCCTGCTAATAACAAAAAAAAAACAAGCAAGGAAGTCTAAGTTCGGGTATATACCTCTCTCTCTCTATGGCGCGATATACAACAGGTATATCATCATAAACCTCCTAAGAGATTTTTGCGCCAAGCTTCTCTTCCAATTTGTGGTGTGCCGATTTGAATTTTCCCTACAAATTGGTGGGACCTACAGTTTTTTGCCGACTCCGAACGGCATCTACAAAGGAGACGAATTTTTGCTGAGAAGCCTGTCATGGCAGAAATACACTCGGAGAGTTTGCCAAACCACTGCCGAGGGGCGACCCCGTTTTGAAAAACTTTTTTCAAATCACTTTTGATGTTACCTGTACCAGGGCTTGAACCATGGACCTTCGGTGTGGTAGGCCGGCAACACTACCTTCACACCACGGCGGCCGCGTATATACCTAGTAGTGATCTATTATGTCATCCTAATTTACGCAGGTCTATTTTAATACTTTCAGTTCGTATTTGCGTTCAAATAGACAGACGGACAGACAGATAGACGTATCGAGAGATGGACATGGCTACATCAACTCAGCTCATCCTCCTGCTCATTTCAGTATACGTACAACCATTTCACGTTCATGAAAGGTATAAATATCAAAAAAGATATACAACTGCGCTTTTGCAGTGGAGTATAAACTACTTGCCCGGATGTTTTACTTTTTATCCTGAACGTTTTGATATACATTAATGAATATACGAGTATATCTCGATTCGTTTATGACGAATGTAGTAATATACCTTGTGTGCGTAACAAAAATAGATATAAAAAATGTGTGTCTTTTATAGGCGCCAAAGAACTGAACCGATCTTTATGAAATTTTCACAATATATACTTGGGTTCACTGGGTACAGCATAGACAATATATAGCGTTGGAAAAGTAGGCGGAGCCACGCCCCCAGGCTATATAAAGTTTCAATTCGTCATAACTCCGAACTTTTTTGGTCTAAATTAATGAAATTTGGATATATGTGTCACTTAGTCAATATCGACATAATTTTTTTAAAAGTGGCCGGTGCCACGCCCACATATTTTGTGTTTTGTTTTGCTCTTGAACTTTCACGATAGGTTCAGGAGTTCGCTGGGCACGACACAGTCTATATATAACTTTTGGAAAAGCTCCCAGGTTATATAAAGCTGCAGTTCGGTATAGCTAGGAGTTTATTTGGTTCAAGTTAATGACATTTTATATATAGGTGTGTTCTATGTATCAAAACGTTAAAACAACGTATATAATAAAATGGCGAAAGCAAACAACGAATTTCAGCATTCTTTTGTAAAACTGAGAGACTAGTTTGTGTTCAAATAGACAGACGGACAGACAGGCAGACGGACGGAGAGACGGGCATGGCTAAAGCGACTCCGCTTATCATGCTGATCATTTTAGTGAACTTTTCTCTTCTTGTTCTCATACTTACATACATTTAATGTTTATGAAAGGTATGAAAATCAAAAAAAAAATATATATAACTTCGCTATTGCAGTGGGCTATTAACTACGTGCCCGAATATTTTGCTTGTGTGTTTCCCGATTTGGCTAATTTTTGGCAGGAGGATAATACATACTACTGAGAAGCAGCTGACTAATTTTCATTGAAATATCAAGATTGAACTATAGGCGATTGCCTTTGAAAATAGCAGAAACCTTATGCTGAAAGGTGGGCGGCGCCACGCCTATTTCCTCTAAATTGACAAAATTTTTTGTGACCGAGTTTTTCTTAAAAAGCTTATTATGTGTGCAAAATCTGATTGATATAACTTGCTTAGTTGTAGAAATATCGCTTTTTAAATTTTACCAAAAAAATTTTCAGAACTATGTTAAAAAACTGGGCGTGGACATTAAGCGATTTCGCCCATTTTTACAGCAAATAGTTACCTTTAACTATAGAACATTATCACAAAATTTCCTTTCGACAAATCAATTTTTGGCGGAGTTATGACATAAAAAGGTTTGTGGAATAGTCCACTATAAAAGGGGCGGGCCACGCCCATTTTCGAAAATTTAACGTGTCTGGATTTTTTTGTTTACGGAAACTTTAAAAGTGAAATATAAATGATGTAAAGACATTTTACGCAAAGTTATTGCCTATTTAATATATCTACTATCCTCTTCAAAATCTTTCATATAAAAGTGGGCGTAGACCTTAACCGATCCCGCCCACTTTTTCCTGGAACATTCCTTGCATACCTGGAAACCTGAGTGCTGAATTTCGTTTCGATATCTTGTACGGTTTTTGATTTATGATTAATATTATTTCTAAATTTGACTTAATCAAAAGTGGGCGGGGCCACGCTCATTTTCAAAAATTTCTTTAAAATTTATTTTATGCCCCAATCCCAATGTATTCACCAAATTTTATCCTTATAGGTTAGAGCGGGTCAAATTGTATGGATGGATTTGATTTTATCAAGAGTATAGCAAAACCGTAATCTACAAATGATTCTAAGAAAAATTGCTGAAGACACCATAGCTCTAAGTCCGATTTCGAGTCCCCCACTTTTGCAAAATAGATATTTTGTCATATGAATGTAGGATTTGGCCAAAAAATCTTCATAGCTTCTGATAGAATTATAGGAAAAATATCATATTGAGCTTACTTAAAAGGTATTTTACGTACATTTCAGAGTCTGTATTAATATCTATAGTGTTTTTGAATTTTAGTAGAGATATCAGGCTTAAATTATGAGAAATTAGCCTAAAATAAACTTTTAACTACTATATTGTCATTTTTAACAAATTTCTTATGGAATTTTTTTTTTCTTTACAGCTAAAATAAGCTCAGAACATTTCCAACAACTTTCATTCAGACAGTTTTTTTTCGAATTCGTTTTAGTACAAAAAAATTAAAAAAAAAAACCTATATTTTCAAATAATAAGAAAAAACAAATTTTTATAATTTTATAATAATTTATTTAAAAAATGATTTTTTTACTTAGAATTGACCATTTTAACGTATTTTTCAAAATGAAAGTAATGTTATGTTATTATTTTTTAAAATCTTTTTTTGCTCTATAACACGTTTCGAAACAGATGTTAACAACTGTACATATCTTTCTGTTCCTTGTATATGCATTGGAATATTAGGATCATCTGGTGTTGGCTCATCTAATCTAAGAATTGTACCAAGTGGTCATATGGAATATTTCTTGTGAATGCCGGTTCAGATAGTACATAATCAGATAGTAAATAATCGTCATTCAGATCAATCATATCAGTATAATCTGAAGCATTAAAATTGATATTGTATTTTTTGTAAACTCTGAGTTTAGTTGGATCAAGTATTTTTTCTCGATAGTATAAAATTTTTTTGATAGCTCTATCCCGTATGGCTTTTCTATCGTCAAATAACATTGTTAATAAAACGTTTTCTGGATGAGCGTAATATGAATTATTTTGGATTACACCATCTACAATATTAAGTAAATTACGTGGTAGGTATCGTGTCCAACGAATAAACTTTGATAAAAGTAGACTGCCGTATACAACAGAATTATAGTATTTTACATTGAAATACATTGGCACATAAATTCTAATAATATAAACTGCTAGAGTTTCCAAATTTTCCGATTGTGTATTAGTTGTTGTATATATACGTAATACCCTGCTTGCTTGGGTTAGCCATCGAGAATGTACAACTGGTCCTGGTTTTATGTTAGCTAAATCAACTGAAAGAGCACCATTTGAAATTGCTTTAGCCATTTGATACAAATTTTTAACATCTGTGGATAATTCTCGTTCTTATTCATCACTGATCATACCAGGCATATTTTCGAATGCTATTGGTTAAAAATCACTTACAAACTGAAAAATAAATTTGTTAGATACATTAAAATTAGTATAATTTTCCTATTTCAATTTGATTGAAAAAATATAATTTGATTATAAAATAATTTTAACAAATGCATACCTGAAATTTTTCACAGTCTTGCTGCTCTTGGTCCACTCGTGACTGTTTTATCTAATGCTCCGAATAAATTACCAAATGGTAATTCATTAAAATGAAACAAACATATAAACCAGTGCAGTGGTCTATTTAAATGCTTTTCAAAAAGTCTTATAACACCATTTTCTATTCCAGTATTACCTGGTTCTCCATCGCTGCATATGCCAATTAATTGATCTATTGACAGCTTTTTGCTATTGTAGAATTCATTTAATATTTTTAGTTTGTGTCTTGCATTTTCTCCTTCACCTAAATTAACATATCCAAGTAATTCAGCATCAGTCTCTTTCAGAACAACTAAATGGGGTTCTCTTACCATATTCGTATGAAATTTCTCATTAATTTTCTCTCTAGTTAATGAATAATTTTTTCTACCATCGAAAGAAAATGCAGTTATGTTGGAATCTATGTATCGTTTACGAAGCACTTCTTCTCTAGCTTTCATTTTTTCTCTTGCAACTTTAGATTTATGACAAGTTCACCACGAACATCTCGAAAATTTATATCTTCGAAAAGGGCTGTTGCTAAACATGAAGCAAATCTATCTGAAACACCGAATCTGTCACACATCATAGCAAAATTTATAGCATCGTATCGTTGAGTATAATGTCCTCGTTTCATTGTAACAGATACTTCTGCAACTGCTTCATTTGCAATTTGTGCTTCACCTGTTTCCATGTCTGTTCCAAGTGGTTCGTATGTTGGATCATCACTAACTGTTGGCATTGTTGGTATTGTTGTAGGTATTTCTTCTACAATGTCATCCACATATTCAGGTATTGTGCATTTTCTATCATTATGTTGGTCCATCATAAATTCTTTTAAATGGTTTGGTATAAAACCACATGAGCATTCTGTTGTTTCTAAATTGCATTTACATTTTCCAATGTAAAATAATTCGTTTGTTGATTGTACGAATGCTGTAAGTTCCTGAACTTTTTTCTGTGTTTAATGCTTTAGTGATATTTTTAAATTAAAACATTTAGTTTTCTTCGAATACTACGTCTATCAATTAGTTGAATATTCCATTTATTCCAAATTTCAACCAATTTATCAATTACATGACGAGTTAAATTTTTATGCTCACTTAAAAAAAAAAAAATCTTAAAATGTCACGACTAGACGGTTAATTCAGACTATTTAATTCAGTTGATGAACCAAATGCAATAATATCGTGTTATAGTAAAGTTGTTGAAAATGTTCTGAACTTATTTTAGCTGTAAAGACAAAAAAAAATGTTCCATAAGAAATTTGTTAAAAGTGATAATATAGTAGTTAAAGGTTGATTTTAGGCTAATTTCTCATAATTTAAGCCTGATATCTCTACTAAAATTCAAAAATACTATAGATATTAATAGAGACTCTGAAATGTACGTGAAATATCTTTAAAGTAAGCTCAATATGATATTTTTCCCATAATTCTATCAGAAGCTATGAAGATTTTTTGGCCAACCACTACATTCATATGGCAAAATATCTATTTTGCAAAAGTGAGGGACTCGAAATCGGACTTAGAGCTATGGTGTCTTCAGCAATTTATAGAATCATCTGTAGATTACGTTTTTGCTATGCTCCTGATAGAAAAAAATTTGAACCCCTCTATTATAGGTGTATTATGTACTGAGTAATCACTTTTTTGTGTTTTCAAAAATATTCTATATATAAAAGTGGGCGTGGCTAGCATCTGATTGCGACCATTTTAAATAGCGTTTGGAGATGAGTGCCAAGGAACCCGCATACTAAATCTCATTAAGATATCTCAAAATTTACTCAAGTTATCGTGTTCACAGACGGACGGGCATGGCTTAATCAATTTCTCTTTTTGTCCTGAAAATGTTGATATACATAAGTCCATATCTATCTCGATCCGTGTATGTCGTTACGTACTGCCGTTAGGCGACTTAAGTTAATATACCTTGTGTGCGTAGCACTACTAGGTATAATAATGACTTAAAAGTGGAGAGTGGAAATTGTAATTTGTTTTTGTGATTCTTTTGTATATATATAGTATACACGGTATCGGACAAAAAAACCGAACTTCTATAAAACAGCAAGCTTTAAACAATAATGTCTTTCATATAGAATTTCGACCCATAACTTAAACTATTTACCTGGATAAATTGCGATTATTAAGTTTTGTAGCCCATTCAATTGGAGTACAATAACAAATTGCAAGCCTCAAGTAGCTTCGACTGCCGTGTTTTGATAGTTTTTTTCAGCTACATTGGAACTTCCATAACTCGAATCGCTATTATCCCAAAAAAAGTTCTACTTACGGAATACGAGTTATAGAATTTTTTCGTTTTAGTAGAAAAAAGTCAATTGCACACATGTATGTATGTAGGAACGTACAACGCTAACCTACCTGAACAAGGGAACACTGTTGGTACAAAAGCAACTCGCTCAGGGAAAAACTATTAAAATTTACAATAGCTGTAATCTATTGTAAGCAACCTTGAAAAGAATGATCAACTGTCCTATATTCAACTATCTTATATTTTTTTTTATATTCCTTACAACACTGGTTCTGCCTGCCAAAATAAATAATATATTTGTTAAAATTTGTAAAAAAAAATTACAAAAATAACAAAATTGTAGCACAAATTGTAGACAAATCCTGACCAGGTATATGTAGGTCCTGGAAATGACCGAAAGGATGGAGATGACAATTGGTCCAGTGACGATGAGGGTGCTACAGGTGATGGCGGTGGCAATAATGGTTTTTTGTACAAGGAAAATGGTGAATGGTAGTTTCAGGAACGATGATGGTGGTTGTGTCTTCGATGACAACGAATCACCTACAAGTGGTTTTTAGCTGAACTGGAAGGGTGGGGGTGTGGGCTGTTACTCAGTATTGCCTCCTGTCACGACTGCAGAGATTCTAGTGATTATGAGTTGCAGATCCTCCTTAGGGGACTGTGTCGCAGGAACGTCGGGAATGGAAAAGCGGCGGGAGTGGAAGGTGCGCTCTAACGGCGTAAGCCGCCGAAAGATGTTTACATACTGTTGCTCATTGACATTTACTGTTTTTTTTTTGGCATTTTCTACCATCTCATTCACAACGATGTCAATTCTTAACTCTGCAAAGCTGCTCAACACTATCAATTGAGTCGGTTATTATTTAAGCACTTTCAACTCCAACCGCTTACATGAACGTGGTAGCTTATTTTTTGTTTTTGCTTGCTATGTATTTTCATAACCTACTCAACGATCTTTTGAAGGTTGCTTACAATAGATTACAACTAATAGATCATTGACAAGTTAAAGCCAGTTTCACATTGGCAATTTAAATTCCACAGTTAACTTTAGCTTTTCAATTTTCAAGTTGAGTTAACTAGAGTTTCACCGTTCAACATTGGTGAGTTAACCTCGGGTTGGAATTCAAAAGGCCTTCTAATGTGTATGGAGCAGTAAGTATTTACCAAAATAGCTAAAATAAAATTGTGAATCGATAGTTAACTGTGGAATGTAACTCGGCACTGTAAAATTGGCCCTTAGTCAGCTTGAACGTTGAAAAAAAAACGTTGAAAAAAAGATTCGAAAAATTATAAAAACGCTAGTACATTGAACTACAAACAAAATATATTCTATTATGTATATAATGCATATTCTATAATGTAAAATCAACTCAAACTAACTAAATGCAAAATAATGAAATCAGATAAACTGAACTAAATACGAAACTGTGAAATAAAATATTATTTGTGTAAACCCCCAAATAAATTGGGGGCTCGTCCGGGAATAAGTGCCATTGCCATTAAGCCAATATTTTCAAAGACAGAACTAGTTCAAAAATGTGTAAAATGTGTATGGGAATGAAAATGCATAAAAAAATTATACGATTTTCTGTTTAAAGAAGTTGTAAAAACAAAACAAAACACAATGAACGTAATTTTAGTGGTACCACAGTTTTTTCATGCAACGAAGTATGTTCAAGTGTGCAAAGTATCAATTGTATGCATATACTAGTAAGCATCATCCATATGCTAAAAAACTAAGGTATTACATATATGTAAAAAACGAAATATCAGTGTAATTGTCACTAACATGATTAAATTATATATGGTTGACGCAAGCGGCCAACAGCACGTAATTGCCGTTGGGCAACGTATTGCCCTTATGTCAAAATGCACATGTGAGAGGGAACGCGCGAAACGATCCGCCTATTTTCTAAGCTTTCCACCTATAACACACACACATAAATCACAAAATTTCTTAAAATGTTATCACAAAGCGAATTTTTAAATAAAACACGATGCGAACTCAATAGCTTTTCCAAGAACTGTAAACAAAGATTGTAAACAAAAAACAAAGATATATTAGTTTAACATAAGGTGTGGATGAGGAAGAAGAAGACGATGTGTCATCACCACAACCATATAAATTATTTAATCATGGTCACAAAGTCGTAAGGAAACGAAGCCAAGTCGTTAACCCGAGCAGTACATACATATATCATTTTCCTCACTAAACGAAAACGAGTGTCCATGTATGTTCCTTGTAAACTTCATGTATGTACAGGGTGGCTGATGAATTTTGCTACATTAAGAAACTCAAATAATTTTTTTTTCAGTGTATGGAATTCATTTTTCTTTTATTCATGTTAAAGCTCATTAAATTTTATTAAATATAGCTTAATTAGTTTTAAAAATAATGGAATTTAAATGCCCCCCCTGCTCGTCGATGCATGTGCGGCATCTTACCAAAAAGTTGTTCATTACTGCTTGGAGAGTTGAGACAGGAATAGCCGCAATTGTTTCTCGAATGGATTGCCTTAGTTCATTCAAATTTGTTGGTTTTGCTTTGAAGACTTCCTGTTTGCAATAACTCCACAAGAAAAAGTCAGGTGCAGTAAGGTCAGGCGACCTGGGTGGCCAACGGAATGTGGAGTTTCTGGATATCAGCTTATTGGGAAATTTTCGTCGCAATTCTGTCATAACAGGTTGGGCTATATGAGGAGCTGCACCATCTTGCTGAAACCACACAGAGTTGAAAGAAATTCTCATTCGGCGTAATTCTGGATAGAAAAACTCTCTCAACATGCTCAAGTAACGGTCTCCAGTAACCGTAACGGTGTGACCGTTTTCTTCGAAGAAGTAGGGCCCGACAATGCAGCGTGATGAAACTGCACACCACACTGTGACACGAAGTGGATGCAATTCCGTCTCATGGAGTATCTGTGGGTTGGAAGCACTCCATATTCGACAATTTTGTTTGTTTATGTTGCCGTTTAAATCGAAATGGGCCTCGTCAGACATGAAAAGACAGTTCAACATGTTTCCATCCTCTTCCACCATTTGAAGCATCTTCTGGCGAAATTCCAAGCGAATCGGCAAGTCTGAAGCGTTCAGTTTGTTGGCCATTTGAATTTTATATGGGAATAAGTCCAAATCTTTGTGCATAATTGACTGTAATGACCGTCTGCTTACACCCATTTGAGCAGATAAGCTTCTTGTCGAAACACGTGGATTGTTTTGTATGGCAGCAGCTACAGCAGCGATTGTTTCCTCCGTTCGAACTGAAGGGTTTCGATGGTAAGGTCTTCTGTTGACTGTCCCATGCTCGGCAAAATTGTTTACAAGTCTTATTATGGTCCATCTGCTCAGAGGATTGCCGCCAAACGTGCGCCTATACTCTCTTTGAACCGAAACTACGGACTCCAGTGCGTGATAGCGGCGGACAATCCAAATTCTTGTTTTAGTGTCCCAGTTATCCATTTTTGTTTATTAGCCACCCTGTATGTAGAAAACAGTCGTGGGTGAGCAAAGAGAATGATATCAAAATCAAAGTCTGAAGAAATAATAAGAAGTAAAGCATAATATTGAACAAAAGCAGAAGAAAAATCCGAAGAAGCAACAAAGGAGTTAAAAGTAAGAAATAAAAAGCGTAATAAGGAGAACAAAACGAAAGCAGAAAGAACAAAAAATTTTTAAAGCGGAAAACAAACACCAAAGAAGCTAGAAAAAAGTTAGATAGGTAAACACACGGAAAAGATGTTATATTAGGCGTATTTTCTTCAAAGCGAGTGTGAAAAAAACGCCCAACTCGGCACAAAATTACCTGTGTGCATTTAACAACACTGGACACATTTTAACTGTCAAAATCATCTGTTGTTGGTTATTAACATTTTGTTTGTTTATCATCGCGCGAAAATGAAAACATTTTCTTAATATTGCAACATCTTTTTGTTTACCCTTTTTCAGTTTTTTCGGCAACAAAATCTGTCGAAAAGACAATCGTTAAGCAGGTTCTGAGCTTCACGTAGCCAATATGGCCGCCGGGAGCTCCCAAAGAGTTTAGCGACTCTGTGTGGATGTTGTTGAGGGCCTGTCGATGCATCTTTGGATCAAACGGCGAAAATTTATGGTGCCGGATTTCATTATAGTGCTTACGGGCATGTTTCTTTATTTTCTAGCAGGTGGATTTTCTTCAAGCAATTGCCTATTTGGTTCTGTGGCTTGTAACAGTTGAACAGGAATTGCCTCGTTAGCATTTCATTATGCTCTTACCACCACTGTAGAAATGATATCCCGTGGCAGTTCCTAGTGCGGTGTTCTGACAGACCAGCAACTTCCTCCAATTTGTGTTCGATTGTCACGGTGACCATACTGGCAGCTCACAACCGCCTGCCCAATTACCTTGTAGTTGCCAGAAACGTTTCTGTACCTTTTCCCCAACTGCTGCCAGCTAGCGACTTTTGCTGCGGCTTTGTACTTTGGTAGCAATCGCGGCTGCGTGAGAAACAAAATTGGGCATGTTATCAAAGGCCGCCCTAAGGTTTTGGGGTGTGACACATTCGGAAACTTGATGCCGTCGACGTCTAATTCCAATTTTACTTGCGCCGTCCACGTAGTAAATAAGGTGGCCAAGGATTAAGTCGGTGACAATGCCAGATTTCGCCCAGTGAAGAAGCCTGTCAAGGAAAGCACAGCTCACATACGGAAGGGTCAGTTGCCCAAATCATGCAGTCCTCATCTTAAGTGACGATCGATACACCCTCTAATTTGAAGGGGATCCACAATAGGTAATAATTTACTAGTACTAGGGATAGCACACCACCTCTGGCATCCTCTGTTTAATTATAAGTGGTTTCTATTATTCGCCCCTGAATTCCACCGATGCTTGCCAACCACTCAGATGATTGGCGGACCAACGGTTTAGACAGAGGGGGGAAGTGTTGAGTCTTCCAGATCATTAATAATTTCCGCTGGCTGCTCGTGTCGAAGACTTCCGACAGATTAAGTGCAACCATCACAGTCCTGTTCTTCGCCCGTTTTTGGTTGAGGCCGCAGCCTGCAGGTTTGCAGAGTAGTAAGAGCAGGGTCTTCACCACTGCAGAGACGCGAGATATCGGGCGATTTGACTCCCCTACGTTAACTGGTTTCCATGGCTTTAGTAGTGGGATCACCTTTGCATGTTTCCAAACATTTTTATTATGATTTTGATAGACCTTTGCCGGGTATGAATCCGGTACGCTCCGGTGAATATCACCTTGTGGTACTATCGACTTATCTAATCTCTTTATCTCGGTTTCGATGTTGTATTCCGAAAAACTACCGACGCTTAACGCCTATTTAGGTAGTTAGTGCCCCACCTTTGAAGTCCGCCTGGGAGCGGTGATGCCTCTAGGTGTTGGGGGAGTGTTACATGGTTGACTATATCAACATCTTTTTAAAGGATAAGTGCAACGAGCACCGTCCGGTGGTTGGTGGTGTTTATGGCGTCCAAAACGGTGGTGTCGCTATATAATAGTACCGAAGCCATGTTGATGATTGTCCAAGTACAAGTTTTCTGTGTAGTATGGCAGGAGATTCGTTTATAGTGTATTTGAAGGGAATATACTCCTATTGAACGGCCATGTGAATGGAGCAGCGCTGCTAGTCGTGAAGACTGTCTTCTAGATTGCGACGCAGTGCGCGACCCAACCGGCTTCGACCCAGGCACACTCACCAGTCCTTGACTCCCAGTGTGACTATTTCCCCCTATTCGCACTTTCGTGTCCTGCAGTTAAACTGCAACGGCCTAAACGGCAAGGTTAGGGAAATAGTGAACTTCATGAAGCCGCAAAATATCGAGATTGCTGCGGTTCAGGAGACAAAGCTTGGTGCCCGATCAGATTTTCGGATCTGTGAAGGCTACAACAGCCAATGGCGTGACCGTGGGAGAGAACTTGGGGCGGACTGGCTTTCATCACTCATCAATCTGTGCAGTACCATCTATTTGAGCATGATGTCGACCCGAGGGACAAAACCTTAGAAAGTCAAGGTATAGTTGTCCGGTCAGGCGATGTCGATCTCGAAATAGATAACATTTATATACCTCCTTCTACCTGCTGTCCTAGTGAATACCGCCCTGATATTCGTGCGTTACTCTGAGGCGATAATCGTGTAATCCTCGCAGACTTTAATGCACACCATGACCTCTGGCACTCAAGCTTACAGGTCGATGGTAGGGGACACGAACTGGCTGAACAAATAGATGATTCGACGTTCTACACTGTGAACGGGGATGCCCACACGAGAGTCGAGGTAATTGTTCAAGCTTGCTAGACCTTACCATCGTCAGCGCTGGTCTCATAAACTGCGTTGACTGGCGACCTATGTCCATTCTTGCATCAGATCATTTACCGATAGTCCTCTTAATGATCGCCCCACCGACTTTGTCAGCTCTGAAAATCGCAACCTCACTCCTTTCAGCAAAGCTGATTGGGTTGGTTTTCTTAACTTCACTGAGAGCTCCTTCGCGCTCTTCCCATCCCGTCTGATGTAGGAGAAGGGGAAAAAGCATTTCACATGGTCATAGCTTCAGCCTCAAATCAATACATTCCGCCAGGTAGAATTAAGGAGGTACGTCCGTATTTCCCCGCAGAGGCTGCGGCCCTGGAAAATTAACGTGACCATGTGCGACGCTTAGGCCCTACGGATCCCCAGATTCAAGATCTCAATGCGGAAATCAGACGGCTGCTTGATCACATCAAAGCGCCAAATGGGAAGAGCACCTAAGGTCCTGCAACCTCTCTGCTGGCGTTGGCAAATTATGGTCCACTGTCAAATCCGACTAAACCTAACCACAAAATATCCATCGGCAATTTGTACTGCATCTTCCGGTTGACAAGGAAATTAGGCCAGCCACCAGGGAAGCCCACAAACATAAAAATATTCAAGAGCCCATTTACATCACCACCACGGAGGTTCGGGAGGCCATATAGGGGTCTAAAGGCTCGCAATCGATCGGCCCCGACGATATATCCATGCTGATGTTGAAACATATCGGCGCTCAGGGGGTAAGGTACCTCACAACTGTCCATGACCATCTTTGTCAGTCCAGAGAAGTCGAGACAGGCAAAGGTGGTGCCACTACTAAAGCCTGGCAAGCCAGCTAACGAGTGGGAGTCTTATCGTCCGATATCGCTCCTCTCACCAGTAACGAAGACCTTGGAGACAGTCCTGCTTTCGACGCGGTCAATCATGAACAGCTCGCTAACGACCTGAAAGAGTCAACTCTTCCCCTCTGTCTAAAGCGTTGGACCGCCAACTATCTGAGTGGTCGGCAGTCATCGGTTGAATTCAGAGGCGAACTATCAAAACCACGTATAATCAAACAACGGGTGCCACAATGTGGTGTCCTATTCCCGCTTTTCTTTAATTACTAAATATCGAGGCTCTGCTCCCCACCATAGGGTGTATCGATCGTCTCCTACGCGGATGACTGGACCATCCTGGCGACGGGCCCTCCGTAGATGAGCTGTGCTCATGAATAGACTCTTACCTCCCATCCTGACACTGTCACAGCTTAAGCCCTCGACCACCTTATTTAAGACGTGGACAGCGCAGGCGAACATGGAATTAGACGTCTACGTCGACGGCATTAAGCTTCCGACAGCCACACACCCCAAAATCATAGGGTTCACGTTTGATGATATGTTCAACTACGGTGCTCATGTAGACGCGATTGCCACCAAAGTACAAAGCCGCAACAACATTCTCAAGTCACTAACTGGCAGCGCTTGGGGAAAAGATAAAGAAATGTACAAGGCAATTGGTCTGCCAGTTCTGAGCTAAGCGACGCCTATATGGTCGCCGGGGCTAGCAGATACACACTGGAGGAGGTTGCAGGACTGCCAAAACACCGCACTCAGAACTGCCACGGGATGCCCCCCTATGTCACCTGAACACCATCTTCAGAGGGAGGCAAAACTGCTCGGTGTTAAAGAGCATAGTGAAATGTTGCCCAAGCAATTCATGTTCATGTGCGGCCGCCGTGGTGTGAAGGTAGTGTTGCCGGCCTACCACACCGAAGGTCCATGGTTCGAGCCCTGGTACAGGTAACATCAAAAGTGATTTGAAAAAAGGTTTTTCAAAAACTTGGCAAACTCTCCGAGTGTATTTCTGCCATGACAGGCTTCTCAGCAAAAATTCGTCTCCTTTGTAGATGCCGTTCGGAGTCGGCAAAAAACTGTAGGTCCCACCAATTTGTAGGGAAAATTCAAATCGGCACACCACAAATTGGAAGAGAAGCTTGGCGCAAAAATCTCTTAGGAGGTTTATGATGATATACCTGTTGTATATCGCACCATAGAGATAGAGAATTCATGTTCAATTGCTACAAACCACAGCACCCGAACAGGCGTCTGCTCGACTAAAATCCGCCTCCCTGGAGAATAAGGAGCCATCATTGTAAGCAGTATGATGAGATCCACCATATTATTTTTTCGCCGTTTGATCCAGAGGTGCATCGACAGGCCCTCAAACTCATCCACACAGAGTCGGTAAACTCCTTTGTCAGCTCTCGTCCAGTGAACGCCGTTATTCAGGCACAGGCTCCACCTGTTGCCGAAGAGGAACGCGAACTGCCTAGGGAGACAAGGGTCATGCTGGCCCAACTTCGTTCTGAAAACTGTAACAGGTTAAATTCTTACCTACCCAGACTGAACCCTGTCATGCCAATGTCTGCCCGGCATGCGGCATCTGCTCAACTGAGCCTACTCTTCTAACAGCAATATGGTTGAAACCTGTTGAAGCAGCGGGTGTTCTGGGACTCCCGTTAGAAGAGCTCGATGATAATGTTAGGTAAGGGAGGTGATAATTAGCGCTACAACAACAAGAATGTGCTACTATTGGACCAAGGCGCCTTAGGGCGCCAAGCACAGGGGACCACGAATGTACTAAAGAGAGTACGGGATCTGTGGATTGCAGGGTTAAGCCCTGAACATCCGGATTTGTGTAGCCATATCTTAGACACATGCGAATTGAACAGAATTCGACCGTGAGTGCTGGTACCTGCTCAACGGACAGACCCGGCTAACCCCAACTTCACTCTTGCCCAACCCTATTGAGGACTTCCGTTAAAACCATTTTTTCCAGAAGAACCATCCTTGGTATTTGCTTCTTTTAGGAGATAACTGCTAAAACACGTTCAAAAATGACGGGAGGGGTATCAAATGAGGCGTTTTGACCTCAGCAACAATAATCCGGAAACGAGAATTATTTTTTTTTATTTGTGTCAAGAGATATTTGCAATTAAAGTTGAAAATTTCCTGGCTTTTTCATGTGGTTGTCGTAGACACAGATATAGTACAAGTGGACCGGCCGAAGGCCTCCTAAGCAGAAAGGTGTTCTCTACATAAATACCTTGGATCACGCCCCTATTTGAGATCGGATCTGGGTAATTTTTTAGTTTTTTGCAAAAACCTTTTCACTAAAACAAAAAATCGAAAATCCGCTTTCGGATTGTTGATACCGAGGTCAAAACTCGTCGTTTGATACCCCTGCCGACATTTTTGGATGCGTTTTAGCAGTTGTCTCCTAAAGGAAACAATTACCCAAATTTTTTATGAATAGTGATTCTGGGCCAGGCGTGATGATAAGGCAGGGTGAAGTACTGTTACAGCAACAGCACAGTGAATGAGAACGCCCCACTATAGGTAGAATTTGTATTGCTTCGCCGATAAGACCACACGACGTGCGATAACGCAGAATGAAAATAACTATTACCATGACCATCTAAATCTATCCATGGAAATTTTACACAGTACACCCTTCAGGGTGGGCGGGTTTAAAAGAATTCCTTTCACTAATTGGCCACGCTTTTAACAAATAAGTCGTATGCGATTCAACACCGGCCAAGGTATCCATCAGGGTAGGCTTTGTAAAATGCAGTTTTCCTGTTTATGCCCTTTGTATGCATACCACGGTAATTTTTTACGAATTTGGCATAAATGTTTAGGAAGAATTCCTTTCACTAAATTTGTTAATTTTAATTGTTTAAAGGTGTTTGATCGGTCCAGGGCTATTATTTTGAAGCGCGGCAAAAGGCCTCCGACGCAGGGAGCTTAAAATACTACTTATTCCTGAAAATGGTCAGGAAGTCCAACAGGGTTTGGCTGAACGAAATTGCTTTTTGTTTACATTTTCTTTGTTTATTTATTTTCATAGCACAGTTTGAGTGAAGTTGGCTGCGATAATGCTATCTGCCAAAATATTTCCCTGGTATATTTTAAGAGCTCATTCACAATAGAGCCGTTTTTTCACCGTGCAACACTACGTTTCAAGTCGCATATTGAATAGCCGACTTTATTAGCAAGTGCTTAAAATAGCCGAATTGTGTTGCTGCTTTGAAGGTAATTCGATAAATAAGCGAGTATTCTTTTCACACTCGCTTCGATTAGAATGCGCCTATTTTAATTGTTAAGAGAAATTTCAAAAGTGTCAAAATTTCAAGTAACAGGGATTTTGTTTTTGAATTTTGGATTTTGCGAGATAGGCTTATGTTACATTATGGTGTTACTACTGTAGATGATGATATGGTCTCAAATGCTTCCATATATAAAGATGATGCTGCCGACATCCACCCCAAGAAGAAGATCGGTATTCACTTTCACGGGCATTGAAGAAAGCTTAACGAAATTCAATAACAAAGATACAATTAATATTGTGCAGTGGGTTGAAGAATTTAAAGAAAATGCTTCTGCGGTTGTATGGAATGAGGTGCAAAAGTTTATTTATGGTAAACAATTGCTAAAAGGTGCCGCAAAGTTATTTATAAAAAGTGGAAAAGGTTTGATAGATTGGGAATCTTTGAAAAACTCGCTATTTGTTGAATTTGGGGAGCGAGAATATTTGTACACCTTGATGGGAATTGCAAAACCAATAGGTTTGGATGACGAAAGTATAATTAATTACTTTATCAAGGGCATACCCGACTCGAAAATAAACAGTGTGGCAATTTATCAGTCCAAATCTAATCAAATTACAGTGTATGAGAAAATAAGGGGTACAACCGGATCCGCGGGTACTTTTAAAAAACAAAATATTCAGGCGGCTGGAAAACAAGGAGACGATCGGTTGGTAGCAAACAAAAATTTAAGAAACTCTTTTAAGTGAATAGGTATTGGAAATTTTAAGCTAAATCCTTTAGTACATACGGGGTCTAGTTTGTGTTTATTAAGGGCTGATGTTTTAAACAAATTGAAGTTTGAAGAAAGTGTAAAAAAAGGGAAAATCATCCTTCGTGGTTTATGTCAAAGCGAAGCAAAAGGGTTTATAATTGCAAAGGTCATGATTGATAAGAGGGAGCTATTTTTGCAATTGTATATTGTGGATGAAGGGACAATCGCCTACGAGGCTACCCTAGGAAACACGATACTAGAGCACGCGGATATGAAAGTAAGCCAGAACGGGGTAGAATTTTTTTTCAACGATTTAAGTGTTAATTTAGGTAGAGGAGAAGAAGATAGCAATGAAATAACCATTGAAGTAGTCCTTGCGAATGAAAAGAATGTTAGTTATGACTTGTTTAATGAATTCGAATGTATTTGTTCTGAAGTCCTACTAGGGGATGTAGCACATGAGTAATGGGGCAACTCAACCATCGGATGCGAAGACTAAAGGAATAAAAGATTATCCTATGCCAAGAGACAGGAAAGCCATAGAACGGTTCTTAGGATTAAAGTCTTATTTTAGGCGATTCGTTATACGTTGTTAGCTAAGTCAGATTTACTAAGAAAAGATGCAGTTCTTAAATTCGGTGATGATCAAGTAGCAGCATTCCAGCAACTTAAGAAGGCACTAATAAAAAAGCCTATGCTTAGACTTTAAAATCCGAATGCAGAAACAGGGATATGGCGCAGTAATGTTACAAAAGTGGTCTGTTTAGCCCCGAAGAACAAAAGTATAGTTCATATGAACTCGAGGTGTTGGCTATAGTTGTGGCCCTAAAGAAGTGGAGATTGTATTTACTGGGCTCTAAATTTAAAATCATAACTGATTTTAACGCATTCGCACTGCGTAAAGACGATATTCCTCGTAGAGTCGCAAGGTGGGCAATGTTTCTACAAGAGTTTGATCATAAAATCGAGCATCGATACATTGTTTGCTTGTTGAAGACACTTTGCGACACAGGTTGATCAACGCACAGAAAGAGGACGATTGGACAAAAGCAGTTTTAAAGATTTTAGAAAATATTATGTATGATGATTTTTACACATTTCGCGGTATTCTATGCAAGGTTCCAAGAAGAGAGCTTATCGTTGTGCCGGAGCAAATGGAAGTAATATAATTATGTTTTGGTAGTAGTAGACGGGTTCACAAAATTTGTTATCCCACCAAGGATACCGGAGCTTTTTTTTGGAAATCCCAGAAGAATTGTTTGTTGCTGTTGTTGTTGTGTTAAGGACAAAAACACCCGAAGGTTTTGGGGAGTGTTGTCGAATTAACAGTCCTTGGCCGGATTTGAACCCGGTACGCTCCGGTATTCCCTTGCGGCACTGCCTGACTGTCGTGGTAGCGATTTATGACCAGTGAAACCTAGGGGGTAGAAGAATTGTTTCGCATAGGGGTGCTGCTTTGTTTAAGGATTATCGCGAGGAAGAACGTATACAACATTACACTATAATTAGAGGTGTGCCCCGAGGTAATGAGCAGGTCGAGCGGATTCATCGTGTGGTTGTACGTATGTTGGCAAATTAGCTCAGGAGCATCCGGAACAGTGGTACAGGCATGCGGATCAAGAGCAGAAATTTATAAATATTACTCCCGCATGAAGTACCAAGTCCTCGCTGTTTAAAATTTTAACAGGATGTGAAATGTGCTTAAGAGATCTACCGGACTTAAAAGAGTTTATGGCAGAAGAGGGTTTTTTGGATTAAGATACTTTTTTTTTTTTTTTTTTTTAAATGGTCATCTAACCGCCCGGGCGATTTTGACCGTCCAACATGGCTCGCCAGTCGTTTCTTCGTTGCCCCAACTGGCGCCAATTGGAAACACCGCGGGATCGCAAATCGGTCTCCACTTGGTCCTTCCATCGGAGTGGTGGTCTCCCTCTTCCTCTGCTTCCACCGGCGGGTGCCGATAAGCATACCTTCTGGGCTGGAGCATCTTTGCTCCTTCGCACTACGTGGCCTAGCCAGCGAAGCCGCTGTGTTTTAATTCACTGAACTATATCAGCGTCTACGTAAAGTTCATACAGCTCACCATTAAAACTTCTTCGGTACTCGCCGTCGCCAACGCGTAAAGGTCCACAAATCTTTCGAAGAACCTTCTCTCGAATACTCCCAGAGTTGTTAGTGTCCATGCGTCTGCAACATATAGCAGGTCGGGTGCGATGAGTGACTTATAGAGTGTATAGAGTATAGAGGACTTTACTTTTCAATTGCCTACTCAGTCCGAAGTAGCATTTGTTTGCAAGAGTAATTCTTCGTCGGATTTCTAGGCTAACATTATTGTTGGCGTTAATGCTGGTTCCCAGGTAAACGAAGTCCTTTACTATTTCGAAATTATTGCTGCCAACAGTGTCTTGGTTGCCAAGGCGCGAATGCGCTGACTCTTTGCATGATGACAGAAGGTACTTCGTTTTGCCCTCGTTCACCACCAATCCCATTTTCTCCGCTTCTTTTTCTAATTTGGAGTAAGCAGAAGTTACGGCGCGGTTGTTAAGGCCAATGATATCAACAACGTCAGCATATGCCAACAGTTGCACGCTTTTATAAAATATTGTTCCAGCGGTTAAGTTCTGCAGCTTGTATTATTTTCTCCAACATTAAATTAAAGAAATCTCACGATAGGGGGTCACCCTGTCTGAAACCTTGTTTAGGTTCGAACGGCTCGGAGAGGTGCTTCCCAATTCTGACCGAGCTGGCGGTGTTGTTCAAGGTCATTTTGCATAGCCGTATAAGTTTTGCGGGGAAACCAATTTCAGACATAGCGGCATATAGGCAGCTCCTTTTCGTGCTATCGAAAGCGGCTTTAAAATCAACAAAGAGATGATGTGTGTCGATTCAGGTCTGAAGCCACACTGATAAGGTCCACTCACTCTGTTCACATCAGGCTTCAGTCTTTCGCACAATATGCTTGATAGGACCTTATATGCGATATTCAAGAGGCTGATTCCGCGATAGTTGGCGCAGTTTGCAGGATCGACTAAGATACTGCACGTAACGAAATCCGAAGTGACCTATTTTGAAATTAATGACTGAAAATTTACGGTCAAGCCGTTGCAACTGAGAGGTCATATTCGGTGGAAAAAATGCCAATTTAATAGCTTTTAGTCTGTTTTAAACTAGGATGAGCTGAACAATTATTGAGAAACAGTAAAATTTTGCCAATTTGAGAACCCACTTTTCTTGTCACCCAAGCCTTGGAGTTTGCTTTATAATCTATGGGAAGCGACTTAATACCACGAAAGCACCGAGGTTTTGCATTCCCCCAACAGCCGTTTCTATCGTACCGGAATTACTTGAGTCTTACCCGACCAAGGGCTGTTATTTCGATGTAACCCTGTCTAACTCGTCACCTTTACCCTAAAATTGTCACCCTCCTAGAAGCTCCCTGCAGCAGTGCTGCTCAATACTCTCTTGCTCCGGGTGGGTGTTGAACCCAACCCGGGACCAAGATAATGGATCTCTCCGTCCAATGATTCGAATGTAAAAGCCCCGCTAGTTTTTTCACAACTTTTTCGACACCTTGCTGTTCACGTCCTAGGGCGTCCCGTAGCCAACGTCGATTCAGTATCCAGACACAGTCTACACGACTTACAGCACTAATGCTGCCCAGCAAGTAGTGTGCTACTCCCGCTGCTACTCCCGCTGCCATTCACGCTCCCCAGGCGCCAGCACCGCACACAGAAGCACACAGCTACTTTCTGCGTAGTACTTCTTTCTTAGATGTGTGCAATGCTGAGCGACAGCGCACCCCCCTCCCACTAGCAATTTCCCCTTCTTCTCGCAGCACTTGCACAAATGTCAGTCAAAGCCACCAGCTCCTGGTCCCTTACACCACGTGCACTGTTTGTTGGTTGAGATTATATACAGCGGCGGGATCAGTCAAATGCAACTCTTGCCTTGGCTTATGTCACCTGCTTATATGCTCTGAACTCGGAAACAAGAATTTATGGACTTATACGTACGTTGCGCCATGTTGTCGAGCTGCGCAACCTAAAACGTAGACTGATTCGCATTCTACGGGTGTTCCGGATCCTTTGTCTTCTAGATTGCGATGAAGCGCGCGACCTTGCCTAGGCATACGCGCCAGTCCTTGATTCCCAGCATGACTTCTTTTCCCTTTTCGCACTTTCGTGTCCTGTAGTTTAACGGCAACGGCCTAACCTCCTGTCACCTGTCGTCCGAGTGAATACCGCCCTGACATTCGTGCGTTACTCAGAGGCGATAACTGTGAAATCCTCGGAGATTCTGCGCTGTGAACGAGAATACCCCACGAGAGTCGCGGTAAATTGTTCAAACTCGCAAGACCTTACCATCGTCAACCCTAGTCACATAAACTGCGGATCATTTACCGACTTTCCTCTCAATCGATCGCCCCACTGACTTTGTCACCTCTGAAAATCACACTTTCACTAATTTCAACAAAGAAGACTGGGTTGGTTTTCTTAACTTCACTGAGAGCTCCTTCGCTACTCTTTCCACCCTACCTGACGTACGAAGAGGAGAAAAAGCGTTTCCCATGGTCATAGCTTCAGCCTCAAATCAATACATTCCATCTGGAAGAATGAAGCAGGTGCGTCCGCATTTCCCCGCAGAGCCAGCGGCCCTTGCAAATGAACGTGACCATGTGCTACGCTTAGACCCTACGGATCCCCAAATTCAAGATCTTAATGGTTGATCACCACAAACGCGTCAAGTGGGAGGAATACCTAAAGTCCTGTAACCATTCTGCGGGTGTTGGCAAATTATGGTCCACTGTCAAATCCAACTAAGCCTAAGCTCAAAATATCCATCGCCCTCGGAGATAAGGTCCAGTCGGAACCGAAGAGATGGGCGATCGCTTTTGGCAGCAATTTGTACTGCATCCTCTGGTTGACAAGGAAATCAGACGAGCCACCAGGGAGGCGCATAGACGAAAAAAACCAAGCGCCCATTGTCATCACCACCACAGAGGTTCGGGAGGCCATAGGGGGTCTAAAGGCACTAAATCGATCGGCCCCGACGGTATATCCTTGCTGATGTTAAAACATTAAACGGGAGGAGGGAGTAAGGTATCTAACCACTGTCTTCAATTTGTCCTTAACCATCTTTGTCATTCCAGAAAAATTGAGACAGGCAAATCTGGTCCGCTACTAAAGCCTGGCAAGCCAGCTAACGAGGGGGAGTCTTATCGACCGATATCGCTCCTCTCGGCAGTAGTGAAGACCTTGGAGACAGTCTTGCTCCTTAACTACACCGCTATCTTGAGACTCGCCGAACATCAGCATGGATTCCGTAAATGCATAGCACTACCACCGGGCTTAGCGCCATTACCACTCAGATAAGTGTCTGTTTTCAGTTTTTCCGAGCCATCCATATAAGCTGCCAGTATTAGCGTAATCCCCCGCTTGCTATTTTACCTCGGTGGCATTGCTGTTTTTTAAAAGTCAATGTTTTGTCCGGCAAGCATTTAAAAAACAATCCTATTTTATCAGCATTAAAAGTATGCCGTTCGCAATACTTTATTAATAAATTCGGCAAGACATCATGACTATAAACGAGCTCAAAGCCAATAACACTAATTTTTCTTTTTATTTATGAAGACTATTATTGTTTTTATTTGTTTAATAATTATTTTTAATTAATTATTAAAAGTTTTTTATTAGAATAGAACAGGAAAATTTTTAGAGACAACCGCCATAGCTTTTCGTATAGATCCATTACGGAAGCTGCTAGACTTCTTCATCAGAGAAATTTTGGCATGCTGTGCTAAACCTTAAAGCTAACAAAGCGCTACTTTTTGTGTCAGCCAAAATCCTAGCTTTATTCACATTTACCAGTTCTATTCACATTTACCATAACAAGACATATTTTTTCATTTTTCGAAGGATACTTCACTAACCGAATTTCCTTTACCACATCTTTTTTATAACCCACAGCATGTCTAGAATTAAAAAGGTCACAAATTATTTTATTGACTGTTTTGCTGAGGTGACGTGTCATAATGTCAATGGAATTAATGTCAGTGCAAAGAGAATTAATGTCAAATTGTTTGTAAAAGCGAATTAATGTCAGAAACGCTAAATATCATAAATGCTTTAATAATTTCTGTAATAACAACGCAACTGCTATTTCAGGTGCAGTTACATAGATAATGGACTAAGCAGGTTTTATTCCAAATTTTGATTTTAAACTTAATATATGTATGCAAATTCATTAAATAAAATTGTTTTAAATATATGTACATGAGGTATAAAATGAAAATTGGGAATAAAACATCGCGCGATCTCTTAAAATTATCAAAATTCATTCGATACAATTTTTTTATTTCATAAAAATACATATATAAGGCATAATATGAATATTTGGAATATAAAAACGCGCCATTTTTTATTCCAAATTTTCGCCTGCCGCGCTTTTCTGAAAATTATCAAAACTCATTTAATACAATTTTTTTATTTCATATATAAGTACATATGTACATACATATATAAGGTGTAAAATGAAAAATTGGAGTAAACCCTGCTTAGTCCATTATCTATTTAACTGCGCCTGAAATAGAAGTTGTGTTGTTATTATAGAAATTAGTAAAGCATTTATGATATTTAGCGTTTCTGACATTAATTCTCTTTGTGAAAGCGTATTAATGTCAAATTATTATGAGAATTAACGTCCTTGACATTAATTCTGTTTTGAAATGCGAATTAATGTCACTGGCATTAATTCCATTGCCATTAAGACACGCCACCTTGTTCGATACCTATGCTTCCATTTATCAAGCCTATCTATGTAGGCTTGCCATAAAATGGCCATCTCCAAAACACTTGCCGAACACCAATGCCTCATCCCTTAATTTTGCTCCAGATCCAATCGATATTCTCATATTTTACGGTTTTACTGTACTACATACAGGAATTCCTATTTCGAGAGCCTTAATAATTGACTCCTTATTTTTAAAAATTATGTTAACTGTACTAGCCGGAATACCAAATTTTTCAGCAGTTTATTTTTTTGTTAACCCGCCTTCCACTTCTGTGATTAGTTTATATTTTTCTTCAATCGACAAACATTTTAAAACGCATTTAGTTGCCACTATAATGAACAAATTGTATTTACCTTAGACCTGACAAAAAGTGCGACTGACGTTAAACTAACTTAAAATTCAAAAGAAAGCATTTCATTTACAAAAAGCGCTTTCCCCGAAATATGAAGCAAAATTCAATAGCAAATATACCTTACTTCGAGTTAGAGAATTGCTATGTATGCATTTATACGGATTTTCTTTCGAGTTATGGGAGTTCGACTGTAATTTTAATTTTAACATTTTTCCATACAAATAAAAATGAGATTTCGCTATAAACTTACACTTTGACTGCCGTGTGTAATGCATCAAAAAGGTGAAAAATTCTCTTCGTTGAAATTTTTTAAAATACATATAAAATAATGAAAATTTAATTTTCAAAACCGTATTGGCTGTACTACAGGTTACAAATTTTGTGTATTTTTTTGTAAGGATAGAAAAAATGAAAGGTGGAGAAGAACGCGTTAGTAATATCAACCTTATAGGATATAAAGAAGTGCATTTATTTTATATTAATGTTGGTGGTTTTTAATGGCCTTATTTATTTCAGATGTATATTTCTATGTGCTCAAGGCCTTAATTTGAATAAATCAGTGTGTTTTTACCCTTAAACTTTTATCGATCGATATTTCGACTTCAGTCTGAAGTCACTCTCCAGACTGTTAAGCACAAACATGAAAAATAAAAACAAACAGAAATATATTGATTGTATTGCAGACCTAAATATATACATAAGCATTCAAACTTACTCGTGTATATTTGATCGACTGATCAAATGTTTGACAAAATATAATTTGGAAGAAAATGAAAAAGTAAACAATTAGAATACCTCAAGTGTAAACAAATTTTAAAGAACCGTATATGTTAACAAAAATATACAACAACAATCATACATTGAATAGTAAACAACAAAAATAACTCAGAGAGTCAACCACATCAACAATATTTTTTATTTGTAACTTGATTCTTCAACCAAATGAAAGATACTTTTTATTTCTGGTTTGAAATATACAAACTAGAGATACGTTTATTAACATGTACGAGTATGTATAATATCCAAAAAAAGATTTATCACATATGTAATATTAAAAAACATTTTAATATCTGAAACGTAGGGATTTTCTATTCGCGGAAATATTATTTATTTGCAGCTTCTACATTTTTTAATTCAGGATTTCCCAAATAAATGCAAATTTGTTGTTTATCTTTTTCACTTGTACTCGACAGTGTTTTAGGTTTTAATACATTTTTATATGGGTTTGCAGTCCTAAAGATGACTTCAGGATGAAGTTGAAATATCGACAAATATATATATAACTATCCATTTTCGTGTTTTTATTTATGTATGTATATATGGCCTAGAGCTCAAAAAATTTCTGGTAGTTCTGAATTAGCTTTAAATAGCACTTTGTCTTCAAATTTTTCACAAGTCATGCGATTGTATTTCGGTAAATCGATTAAAGCCGCAAGCAAAAATAAGCGTTCAACCGGTGCTGAGGAAGGCAAAGCTGTTTTGTACTTCAAAAAAAATTTCTTTCACTGTAGGGTCAGAATATGTAAAATCAGCAAAAAAAAATGCATGTCTTCATTTTTTCTTATTCCTTAGTAAATACGATTATGTTTTAGCTAAATAATTTTTTGCCGTATTTCGATTTTATTTTTTTTTATCGAAGTTATAGAGATGTGAAAATTTCGATGACTTTTTAAACAAACCCCTGTAACTTTCAAAGCAATTTACCAAAACTTGGTTTGAACGAAACTTGGTGATATTAAAGGGAATGAATCAGACTTTAGGTGGACAATCTTAAATTTTAAGTGTTTTTATTTTTTTATTATTTTTTAATACAATAATTCGAAAATAAATTTTTTTTCTGTTCTGGGCCTTATTAATATCTCAAAAAATATGTAATTTGGCAGCACAACTCCAAGAATGTCAAATCCACAAAAAAAATTTCTTTACTTTAGGAATTATCATCAAAATAATGTTGATACACTGTTCAATATTCAGCGCGTTCGCCATTTTATGGCACACACTTTGCCCTAAATGAAATGAAATCTAAAGTAAGCCCATTAATTTGTTGTCAGATGTCCTTATTTTTTATAGTCAAAAGCAAATACAATAATTTAAAACAACTTATGGACCATGAAAATTTCAGAATCTGAAGATTCTCTGCACTCAATTTTTACCCCCAATAGGTTTACAAGAATGATACAGCCGCTTTCCTTTTATAGTCTTGGCTTTTCTGAAACGTTTTTCGAGCTTTCTTTCTTGTGCTTCATGTTCCATTTTGGAAGTAAATTCGAAAACAATGTTATCGAAATACGGATTTACCCACAAAAGCAATTGATAAGGTGTAGTTATTTGGTCATTAAGAGACCGTTTCGAATTTGCACGTGATGCCAACCTTTTCACAGTGTCCCCAACTCTATCACAAGCACGTCTGTGAAGTTAGCATACGAAGGTTAAAAAAAAAACAGAAAGTGTTCTGGGTAGCATTCAAAAAGTTCTGGAGTTCCTGAAAAGAAGAAAAAAAGTTCTGCAAAATTAGTCCAAAAAATTTGATTTTCAAATTGTGTATGCAAATTCACGCAGCATACGATATATCGAAAAACGAACTTTTTAAAACTGTTCTGGGTAGCATTCAAAAAGTTCTGGAGTTCCTGAAAAGAAGAAAAAAAGTTCTACAAAATTTGACTTAAAATTTCCATTTTTTGAACATTTTAGAAATATTGAGTTTTTGCGTCAATTTAAAAAAACACTTTTTTTAGGTCAAATTTTGCAGACTTTTTTTCTTCTTTTCAGAAACTCCAGAACTTTTTTATGCTACCCAGAACAGTTTTAAAATTCCCATTTTTTGAACATTTTAGAAATATTGAGTTTTGGGTTAATTTAAAAACACACTTTTTTAGGTCAAATTTTGCAGAACTTTTTTTTCTTCTTTTCAGGAACTCCAGAAATTTTTGAATGCTACCCAGAACAGTTTTAAAAAGTTCGATTTCGATATATCGTATGCTGCGTGAACTTGGCATACAAAATTTAAAAATCAAATTTTTTGGACTAATTTTGCAGAACTTTTTTTCTTCTTTTCAGGAACTCCAGAAATTTTTTGAATGATACCCAGAACACTTTCGGTTTTTTTTTTTTTTGAACCTTTGTATGCCAACTTCACAGACGTGCACGGAAAAGGTGCTTGTGATAGAGTTGGGGGCACTGTGAAAAGGTTGGCATCACGTGCAAATTCGAAACGGTCTCTTAATGACCAAATAACTACACCTTATCAATTGCTTTTGTGGGTAAATCCGTATTTCGATAACATTGTTTTCGAATTTAATTCCAAAATGGAACATGAGGCACAAGAAAGAAAGCTCGAAAAACGTTTTAAAAAAGCCAATACTATAAAAGGAAAGCGGCTGTATCATTCTTGTTAACCTATTGGGGGTAAAAATTGAGTGCAGATAATCTTCAGATTCTGATATTTTCATGGTCCATAAGTTGTTTTAATTTATTGTATTTGCTTTTGACTATAAAAAATTATGACATCTGACAACAAATTAATGGGCTTACTTTAGATTCCATTTTATTTAAGGCAAAGTGTGTGCCATAAAATGGCGAACGCGCTGAATTATTGAACAGTGTATCAACATTATTTTGATGATAATTCCTAAAGTAAAAGTGGCTCGGGAATTTATTTTGTGTATTTGACATTCTTGGAGTTGTGCTGCCAAATTACATATTTCTTTAAAATTTTAATAAGGCCCAGAACAGAAAAAAAATTCTTTTCGAGTTATTATATTAAAAATTAATAAAAAAAATAAATAAAAACTCTTAAAATTTAGGATTGCCCATCTTAAATCTGATTCATCCCCTTTAATATCCCCAAACTACGTTCAATTCGGTCAATCGCTTTGAAATTTACAGGGTTTGTTTAAAAAATAATCGAAATACGGCAAAAAATTTATTGAGATGAAACTGAATCGTATTTACTAAGGAATGAGAAAAAATTAAGGCATGCATTATTTTGTGGTGATTTCACACATTCTGACCTTGTAGAAAACTCGTTTCAAACACTGTGCGAAGTTGAGCTTTAATTAAAGAAATGTGTGAATTCGGGCTGATCTGGTATTACTTTGTAACTTCTACGCCGTCTCATATTATTAAGCAACAGGACTTTGGAACTATCGGCACCACAAATCTGAAATCATTAATGAAGTTTATTTGTAACCAAGGACTGAACCGAAACCGAAAACGTAACCGATTTATTTTTCGAAAGCGAAGCCGAGACCGGGTCAAGAGACGGAACCGGTTCTACACGGTTTCAACTTTTTGTTTTAGTTTTTACTCATTTTGTGGATATATATTTCCTTTTACAATATAGGACCCTGGCTAATTTTCGTCGAAGAATGTCGAGCAAGGTTGCAAAAGACGCTTTGAAATATCAAAAACTGAAAAAGGAAATTAAATTTTTAAATTTTGTCCAGAAGAATTTCCCTAGGGTTATTTTTTTAAACCGCGGCAGCGATGGATCCATGTTGCAATATCATTTTATCGGCTGATCAGAGGGAACAAGCTATAGCATTATTAACAAATGTTTTCGGCAGAATAATTGTAGAAGAAAGCAATCAAAATACAATTCATAATGAAACCTCTATGTGTAATCAAAATGACGTAAACTCCGAAGCTGAGTCGGACGAAAAATTGACGTTGGTAATGTACCTAAAAAATTCTGAAACCATTCGAATTCTTTTAGGACCGTCTCCGAATGAAAAATGGCAAGAGCGAAGCATTGGTGTTCTGCAATATCGGAAGAATGAGTTCTTACGAAAACCGCGTTTGGATGAGCTTGTTAAGGTAGTTTTAGCGGTTCCTGCAATACAGGTTAGCCTGTAAAGGTTATTTTCTGCGCTAAAGTTTGTTATACCTCTTATAAAAGCCGTGGTGTGGCGGTAGTGTTGCTGGCCTACTACACCGAAGGCCCAGGTTTCGAGTCCTAGTACAGGTAACACCAAAAATTGTTTTAACATATACGAGTATGTAATACTTCTATATTGCTGAAAAATACTTAGTACACTCGCCAACATGACACACATTTCGTTTGGAAAATCCATGAGCGTATTTCACTTTCATTGAAAAATATTTCTGGCGATAACAGTTTTTGAAATATTATTATATATATATATATATATTTTTTGGGTTTTTTATTTTCGGGTTTTGGAAAAGTCGATTTTTCGACCAAAACAAGTCCCAAAACCCGAAAATAACATTTTTTTCAAAAAACCGTTATCGCCAACGTTTTTAGCGCATAATTTTAAGTGGGACAGGAAATATGAGACAAATTCGTTTTCATCGAAAACATTTTTGCATGTATGCTGAAAAAACCTTTAAAAAAATGGCGAAAGGGTCAATTTTTTGACCAAAGCACTCCCCAAAACCCAAAACATATATTTTTTTTTTCGAAAAACTGTCTTCGCCAACGTTTTTAGCGGACATTTTTGGGTCGGACAGGGTTTACATGAAAATTTTAAAATCAAATGAAAATTTTTTTAGTAGGTCATAAAAAAAACCTTAAAAATTAAAGTCGAAAAAAATCAAAAAAATGAAATTTCGCAGGCTCGAAAATTATTTTTTTTTGGGTATGCGTAGTGGAACTTTTTTTCCTGAGCCCAAAACTTATCGAAAAATCGATGGCGCGATATCGGTTAATAAATCGACCCATAGATGAAACATAGGTATCGAAAAAAATCTAATACTATTGTAATGAAAATTTGTTAATTTTTAGAATTTATTTTGGTTTATTTGATCAAAACATGGCAGAAACAATATTTATTAATATATTGCAGGAAATCCTTGATATCCGCAGGAAAAAATTCTAAAAAGCAGATCTATTTTAAGCCACTTGAATTTTGTAGCTAAATATATTTTTATGTTCACAAACTTGTGTTTGAAACCGAAACCAGAAATGGCTGGGAGTGTTGCAAATATCCATGCTACTCTTCTAAAGGCAATTTTGCATCCATCCGTGAAAACTGAAATTACGACTTTTGTTTGAATATCCCTTCTTTCTTCGAAGGGAATATAATCTTAAAATTTGTATCGATGTAGGCCATTTTCGTTTTAATACAGCAGTTGTTGTCATTAACGAAAGTTCAGGTGTACTTATATGTTCGCTTTTTCCAGAGTTTCCATTTCCCAATAATAAGTGCACTCTTGTCGCTCCTATGATCATACCAGAGACAGTTCTCTGAACGTTCCCACATGAGCTTATATTACCTTCAAGAGAAGGTGGGTAAAACTTGGGATTTTCCTGCTATTGGAGAGGAACACCAGCTCTATATTTAGAGGCTCTGTATTTTGGAGGCATCGCGGTTTCAGCGCATACCCTCAAGCCACCCTCATCATCCGCGTAAACCACTACTTTACCTCCGTCCCTGTAGAGTTGGGGAAATAATCTGTCCATGACTTCCAGAGGTTCATAAATCGTGCTTCCTACATGAAAATATTTCTTTCAGCACTGTCACATACTCAATAGCTCATAACAAAAATAATGTCCATGGATATGAAAAGAGCTTTTGAATTTTTCCAATCATACCTAACCATAACTATTGTCATAATTATAACAATATTCAGTGAGTTGAATTTTGTTATAGTTCAAGCATAAGGCTGTAAATTGGACCTCGCCCAGTGGTTAAATTCCAACCACAAAACTTTATTTTATTTTAGTTATTAGCTACTCCTTTCTTGGCCGTCTTTCCTTCCTTCTATGCTGTTCCTATACTTTAATATAGTCGAACTCCCGTAAATCGAACTCCTATAATTTTGGAGATGGCGTGGGTTGTAAAACCAGCACGTGGTGAAGGAAGTTCGGTTACTGAAGTAGACTGCGAAAAATGGAAAAAAGATGTCTTCCCGAATTTATAACAAAAGTATTGCGAACGGGATACTTTTATTGCTGATGAAATAGGATTGTTTTTAAATGCTTGCCGGACAAAACTTTGATTTAAAAAAAAACAGCAATCCCACGGAGGTAAAAGTAGCAAGCAGCGAGTTGAGCTAATGCTAGCAGCTAGTATAGATGGTTCGGAAAAACTTAAATTCTATTGATTGGAAAAAGCTCGCTCTGGCGCTCCCTTACCGCCTCTACCAACTTCAAGTAGCCACAATGGTGGCTCAGTCTACATGACTGGCAGCACTGCTGCCACTCCCTCCTCACCCACTCCCGACTGTCGCTCACGCTCACCAGCGTCTCCATCTCGCACGGCCGCTCAGCCCTCCTATCCCCTGCGGAATAGGCCAGATATGACCATTGCCGAGCGTCAGTCCCCTCTTTCTCTGTCCCCAATGCTTCCCCCCCCCCCCCTGCTTCCAGCTTGCACGTGGGCCAGGACCACCACCTCCTCGCGCCTTTCACTACGTGCACCGTTTGACGCCAAAGATTATATATGTCTGCGACACCGGTCAAGTGCAACAATTGCCTTGGCCTGTATCACACCCTTATGTGTTCTGGGTTCGCAAACGATAACCTCTGGACGGATACGTTCATAGCCCTCTATTGCAGTGCACAGCCGCCTTCCACGCCAGATAACAACGGCCATGGCGCTGTCAACTCTAGACTGCTACATATTTTAGGCCTTAGCCTACGTCCACCTAGGCAAGCGCATCCGCTGGAAAGATAGCGGAGATAACTGACTTTATGAAGTCGCACAACACCAAAATCGCCGCGATACAAGAGATGAAATTGAACACAAGCGGTCATGGGGTCAGTCACAGTTCCCCAGACATCTCCATAACGGGCGCTGGCCTAATTAACTTCGTCATCTGGCGACCGATGCTTACATTAGCTTCAGACCACCTACCCATCCTACTCTCCGTTGAACGACCGATAAACTAACATACATTAACTTCACCAAAGCGGACTGGGACCGCTCTACGGACTATACAGAGCGCTCCTTCGCTGCCTTACCTACTATGACAGACGTACGCACAGGTAAAAGAGAGTTTCGCAAGGTCATTGATTCAGCCTCAGGCCGCTTTATTCCTGCTGGTAGAATACCAGAAATTCGTCCGAATTTTCCTGCAGAAGCTGCGACGATGCCAAGAAAATGTGACCAATTGAGACTCATGAATCCCGCAGATCCCATAATCAAAGATCTCAATGCGGAAATTCGTAGGATATTCAACGAACCCAAACTGACTAAGTGGAAACAACACCTTGAGGCATGCAACCTCTCCGACGGAGTCGGCAAATTATGGTCGACTGTCAAGGCCCTATCCAATCCGACCAAATACAATGACAATGTCGCCCTTGCATTCGGAGACAGCGTCAAATCGGATGCCAAAAAATGCGCGAGCTTCTTTTGCCGGCTTTTTATAATGCTTCCACCTGCGGATAGGACTAAGAGAAGAATCATCCGACGTGTGCACAAACACAAACACTCCACTGCGCCTATTGCCGTCTCAGTCGCAGAGGTCAAGGAAGCCATAATGAAGGCCAAACCCTCAAAATACATCGGACCCGACGGAATCGCCATGAAGATGATTAAACACCTAGGCCACGAGGGACAGAGTTATTTAGCGGCTTTTTTCAAGCTCCCTCTAACTACTATCGTCATACCTGAGATATACTAAACCAGCGAAGCCGGCGAACCAAGGAGATTCTTATCGTCCGATATCCCTCCTTTCGCCGATTGCGAAATTACTAGAGACCATTCTGCTCCCTTACTTTATTGCAAATCTGAAATTGGCCGATCACCAGCATGGTTTCCGCAAATCTCACAGCACTACATCCGCTTTGAATGCCATTACAACACAGGTTATTCATGGTTTGAATCAACACCCACCAAACCATTGGACGGTTCTCGTGGCACTTGACCTATCAAATGCATTTGATACGGTCAATCACGCCACACTCCAGGCCACGAAGAATAAAACAAGGGGTGCCGCAAGGTGGTGTTCTCTCTCCCCTTTTGTTTAATTTCTATATTTCGACACTAGTTATAGTTTTAAGCATAACTTGAATTGTTCAACCTTTTGAGATATTGATTGCAGGTTTTTTTTGCTCCTCTAATTATTTCGCTCATCCCTATCTTTGTTGAAGTTTAGTTTCCTGTTCTAACTTTCAGTCGAAAAAATTTATTTCCCACTTCATAGCTATGCTGTGTGGCTTTCTGTGTGTTGCTTAAAACAACTCTTACTTTAAGTGTTATAACATGAAGAATCAGTGGCGTAGCCAGGATTTCGTGAAGGGGGAGATGAAAAAAATGTTAAATCGAAACCTGAAATTTGAGACACGAAATAAATTTTGTTTCAAAAATGTATGCAAAATTCGCGAAGATTAAAAGCAATTTTATCAAAGTCTTAAATTTTTTCAGAATTTTTGGAATTTTTGGAGTATGCAGTTCATTAAATTCAGTCAATCTTAAGGTAGTGACACATTTTGCTGATTTTTTTTCCGAAGAGCTAAGCGTTTACTTTCATATACAAGAAATTGCTTTCATAGCCTTGTATTGAGGAAAATAAAGAAGTCCAAAGAAAATATTATTACTTATAAAGGGAGTTTTAATCTATAAAGCGAGTTTTAATCTATAAAGCGAGTTTAATAATCGTATAAAGAGAAGGGATAAATTAGATAGGATATTCAACAATTGTAAAGCATAATGTACACATCAATATTTTAATTTCTTCTCCGGTAGAGTTACGTAGATAAGTTTTTAACCTCTTTAGAGTTTTTTATCTGGGAACCAGCATTATCACCAACAATAATGTCGGCCTAGAAATCCAAAGAAGAATAACTCAAGCAAACAAGTTCTACTTCTCACTGAATTGGCAATTGAGAATCAAAGTCCTCTCTCGAAGAACGAAAATAAATAAGGTTTATGGCGCAGAAGCTTGGATACTGACACCATCTGAGTATTCAAGAGAAAGATTCTTTGAAAGATTAGGGATCCTTACGCGTTGGTGACGGCGGTACCAAAGAAGATTTAATGATGAGCTGTGAGCTATATGCAGACACCGACAAATACCAACAAATTAAGACCCAACGTCTTAATTGGCTGGACATGTTGTGTAAATGAATAAAAATGTTCCGCCCAGAAGGTATTCTTATCGGCACCCACCGGTGGTAGCAGAGGAAGAGGGAAACCACCACTCCGATGGAAGGACGAAGTGAACATCGATTTGTGATCCCGTGGTGTTTCTAATTGGCGGCAATTGTCAGAAAGACGTAACGAGTGGCGAGCTATGGTAAAAGGGCAAACTCTTTTAGACGGTTAAGCGGCATTTAAAGAAGAAGAAGGGTTGAAAAGGAGTTCTACCGTAGGAGGGGAAACGGGAGATTTGCAAGAATTTGTAGCAATTGGTATAAGATAAGAAATGATGTTTTGTGGCAGCGCTGAAGTGCGTAAAATGCAGTTTTTGGCGGAAGATTATGTCACTTTAAGAACCTTCGCCATAAATTAACTTAGCAATAATAATAATAATTCCCAATGGATTACCCACCATATCCCGCCCGACCGGCGCGAGGGGCGCATCCGCATAACGCGCGGATTATTCGTTCGTGCCGAGTCGTTGAAAGGCTTTGGTTTGTTAATCGTCGAGATCTAAAACTGCTCAGGTACAGAGAAAACCTCATCAGCTAAGTAAAGTAGATATAGGATAGATTATACATTCAGAAATAACTAGTTAACAGAATAAAATTATTGTTAGAAGTTAATATAGAAGTCAAAGAATAAGAAACAATTAGTAGCTATGAATTTAGGATAGAAAGAATTGATTTTTTTATGCTGAAAAGCGAGTCTGAAATATCAAATCTACCAGAAAGAAAGTTATAATCTTGACACAAACAGCGAAAAGGCTCATTTAACTGAAAATTGGTTCGGCACTGTTTTAAGACTAGAGGTTCAAAATGCCTTGAAGGACGAGACGGTACATTGAAGTTCACTTCACTTAGAAGAAATGGGCTGGATAGCTGAATGGTTAGTAATTTAATCATAAAAATAATTCCAAGCATTTCCCTCCGACTAGAAAGTGTGTGCAGATTAATGAGTTTTAAACAATTCGTATAGGGTGGCAGATTGTACAAGGGATCCCAATGAAAATCTCTTAAGGAAAATAGTAAAAATTGTTTTTGAACTGATTCAAGGCGATCTAATGAACCTGGTAACGCGGGTTCCAAATTATAGAGCCGTATTCAAGTATCGGTCTGACTAATGTAGTGAAGAGGGCTTTAGTTACATAAGGGTCGCTAAATTCTTTAGACCATCGCTTAACGAATGCTAGCATACCTCTAGCCTTATTGACTGTTGTGTTAATATGGCGGTTGAAACTGAGTTTATAGTCCATGGTAACCCCCAGGTCAACAAAATCATACACTTGCTCAAGACTATACTTTTTAATTGTATAGGAAGCAGGCTGAGAAATTCCACGCGAAAAACCCATGTGTTTACATTTTTTAAGGTTAAGTGGCATATAATTTGAATCGCACCAAGTAACAAGTGTATCTAGATCTGATTGTAACTTATTTCTATCTTCAAATGACGCGAATGACATGAAAAGCTTTACGTCGTCGGCATACATTAACATTTTTGAAAATTTTATTATTGTAGAAATATCATTTATAAACAACAAGAACAGAATCGGGCCAAGATGGCTTCCTTGAGGAACCCCCGAAGAGACATAAATGACATCGGATAATAAATTTTTAAACATTATTCTTTGTGTCCTGTCACTAAAGTAAGAAGAGATCCAGCGATTGCGACCCGGCTGGAAGCCCAACTGATCGAGTTTATGAATAAGTAATGAGTGACACACTTTGTCAAAAGCTTTGCTGAAATCCGTATAAATAACGTCGGTGTGCAGATTTTTTCTAAAGCCATTTGAGACATGACTGGTAAACTCAAGTAAATTCGTAACTGTGGACTTTCCCTTACTGAACCCGTGTTGGCAGTCAGCTATCAAAGTAGAGATCGGACCCGTAAGTTGATTGTAACAATAGCTTCAAACAATTTTGGGATGGCAGAAAGCTTTGCGATGCCACGATAGTTCTCTATAGAAGACCTACTCCCGCTTTTATGCAGCGGTAGAAGAAACGATTCTTTCCACGCAGTTGGAAAAACACCACACTTTAGTGATAGATTGAACAAATTGGTAAGGGGTTGGTAAATATGGTTCGCACACTTTTTCAAGAAACATGTAGGAATCCTATCAGGACCATATTTAAAAGATTCTTTTAAGGTTTTAAGGTAAATTAGAACATCTTTGGAGCATATAATTGGTGAAGTAATTGAATTTGTCACGTGTAGCTTATAGGGATAGTTTTGAAAGTTTGAATTGGTGACAGCAGAATAGTTAGAAGTGAAAAATTGAGCAAAAAAATTTGCGATATATTGATTATCGCTAGATATAATGTCTTGATATTTCATGGCTGAGGGAAACCCTGATACTTTACGTTTGGAATTTACGAAACCATAAAATGACTTTGGATTGAGAATAATGTCTCTTTTGGTTTTAGAGATATAATCTTTATAGTACTTTTTATTTAAGTCTATGTACTTCTGACGTAGAATGGAATACCGTAAGTAATGTTTATTTAATCCGGATTTCTTATATAAATTAAATGATCGCGTTTTCCTATTTTTAAGAGCTCTTTAGTAAACCAAGCTTGCGTAGGATGATCATAAGTTACTTTACGTTTAGGAATAAACTTCTCAAATAGGCAGTAAATAGCTTGATTGAAATGTGAGACGTTTAGATCGATATCACAACCAAATTCAGGCCAAGTTAATTTAGACAGTTCTTTATTTAATTTCTTGTAGTTTGTTTTGGAAAAGTTAAAATCAAAGCTACTACATGAGTAGCATTGAGTGCCTTGGCCATTACTTATGGTTTCGTAGACTATTTCCATAGAAGGGTGGTAAAGGTCTTCTGGTAAAACCAACGGATCACAACGCTTTACAGAAAATTGGTTTATATAATTAATATACACTAAATCTAAGACTTTCCTAAACTTGTTAGCGGTAACATTTATTTGATTAAGGCAAAGATCGGAAATTCCATCTAAAAAGTCATTGTGCCCCAGTTTGGACGGATTTGGAATAATGTTACCATCAGATATGTTACACGATATATGAGGTAAGTTAAAATCACCCAAAACAATAATTGAATCTGAAGCTTTAGTCATAAAGTTAACAGTTTTGAGCAGAGAGATATGTTGCATGTAGACTGTAGGCCACTATATTTTGGCTTTGAACAAGTGGTTTATAAAGTTCAGCAAGCTTAAATAAATGTTTGTCATTTTTTCTCTGTGGTTTGTTGAAAAACCGAAGCGAAATCTTTAAAGATAGTTTTATGTTGAGTGAATCGAGTCTCTGTTTCCATTATTAGATATATGATCAATACATAAAACAGAAATCTTTAAATAAACATCTTTACATGCTTGCAGACTTTGACTAGATTTGAATCGGTTCTTATGGGGGGGGGGGGGGGGGGGGGATTGTATCCGCAATCTCCCTGGATACGCCACTTTGAAGAATGTACAAAAACAAAAAGTACATCATACATGATTTACATATATGTACATATACAGAATGTCTAAAAAGTTATTTTCGGCAGATATCAACTGGTCTTGAACATAAAACCAAAAACACAAAAGATGTTAGAGAAATTATGAAACTAAGAGATTTAGCATATACGAGTATATGTAAATACTATAAGTGTGATTTATATATTTGTATCGATTACAATATTTTAAGTATATCCTATGCTATTCATATCCCCAACACAGCAATACTTAGCTCGCTTATAAACTACACAAAAATTTTAAGACCTCTTTTATTTAAGTTGCATATTTTTATGGAAACTTATAGTGAAACATATGGGTAGGAGCTGGGACATACATAAAAAGCATTCATCTAAAATATATCTATTCCACGCTTTCCTAAATTTTATAAAATTTGTACTTACTTACCATGAGGGCAAATAACGGATTGAGGTTTTACTATTGGTCTCGTTGGCCAAGTACATATGGAGCCATCGGTATGAGAGGAAACAAAGTATTTGCCTTCATAGTGCCAAGCTACCGATTTAACAGGTTCTGCAGATTGCCAGCGTAGTTCGGCAGATTTACTTTTAAGGTCCCACAGTACAAGAAGTCCACATTCAAAAGCAATAAGCAGCTATTGAGCAAATTTTAATATATGTAGTTGTGCATAATAAGCAGTCATATATTTATGCTTTTTTATTTATTCATACCTTGTTTGCATCAATGGGATTATCACATAAAGCAATCACAGCACCAGGATGACTGGGTCGCACCCTAAGAAAGAAAGTAATGTTTAAGTTAACATTCAGAGCTAGAAATAGTAATAAACTTTTAAATGCATTGATGACATGTACATCATATAATTTCTTCTGTGGTTGCACACTAACAAAGGGAACCAATGTTTAAATTGACTCTCGGAGAACATCAATTATTGAATGCACTGAAAATATGTACATTAAATTTTTACTTTTACAATTTATTTTTCCGAAACCAATGTCTATTCAGTGTTAATTTCATTGTGGTGTTTCCAATTAGCGCCAGTTGGCGAAGAAACAACTTGTGCGATGTGTTGGACGGCCAAAACCATTGTAGCGGTTATGCCTAAAGCTAACGTAGTAAAAAAAAATTTATTCATAGTTCTTCTCTTTATTGCTGAGCAACCCATTTTTAATAAAAAACAAATTTTATTTAAGGCAAATATAGGTATTTAATATTACTAAGTATGATATGCTACAAAACACTTTGCATGGAGTACAATATCGCATAATGGTCAAATGGTGTCGATCGTACCATATGTCATATGCCGAAGGTCGTCCTCTAGATGTTGATGGAGGCTTCTTATTTTGTTTGAGCAGAACAGTTGCAATCCTTCTTCTAAACTTCAACATATCAAGAGTCCTCCCATAGTTTCGATGAAGATGCCATGCGTTTTGTACTGCCAAGTCGATGCAGTGTGATATAAGGGCAGATCCCAGTGACGCAAACATACCCGCTAAGAATCATCACCCGCAAAAACACTTTTATTTCACGCGGTTTTACTGTTTGCCACCGATTTTTTTGCCCAGCATACCTATTCCATTTCTCAACACGGTTCAGCAGCTTAATAGGAAATATTCGGTGAATATAGGTTCTCGTTCTTCAAGCTGTACATCTTTGGTTATTTTTTTTTCAGACAAATATGAATGACTTTAATTTACCTTCAAATATAAACTTAACATTTAAAAAAACTTCTACTTAGTATATCTGCTATATTTAAATAATAATAACAAACGGGCACTGATTACAACCAGCTTATAAGTAATAAAATAAATGGTTGTGCATTTTCCTGGTGTACTATGTATAATACACCTCTGAATATGAGCATAAAACTCGCACTTAAACCAAAGATATCCCAAAACGTGATTAGCTTTCATAAGATTCAAAGTACGCTTACTTTTATTTAGTTGATAGAAACAAAAAAGTGTTAAATTTACTAACCGGACAAATCTGATATCTGAAGAACTCATTTTTCAGTTCTGCACAATTTTTTGTCTCATACTGACCACACTATAAATAAAAACTGCGAAATGAGTTCAATTCAACCTCAGTTGATATATTGGCATTCACATTTGAAATAAAAAAAATTCCTTTGAATTCATGGCTTGCTACGATAAAGTATTTCAAACTGTACTTTGTAAAGTAGGCTGGGTTAAGTAAGTTTATAAAATTTCTAACAACATCTCCCTAATTCTAGTACACTGAACTAAATGACCACGTAAGCAATTTTCAAACGCAAATGTTACCCAAATAGTGGAATTTTTCTATCACTTATTCCCTAATAGAACTGTCACAGTGAAAATATAACCTTTTAACCCTGGCTAACTACTTTTTGCCCATTTCTTATCGAATTCCAAAACCATCTCTATTTTTTTCTCCTTCATACCAAACCCAACGCATATTTCTAGGATATTTTTCCTAAACAACTCAGTAAATATTGCTATAGGAAATACTTTTGGATCTCATTTGAGATCAAATTCGTTTTCCGATTTTCAGAATTGATTTTTAACTTGAGAGATCTATTGTAGAAACAGTCAATTCCCCAGTAAAAGCGAACATTTTTGGTATGAAAATATTCTTATTGCTTCGCTTGAAAAAATATTGTACTCTGACTTGAATTCAATCAATATTTTCCAGCTGAAACCAAACTTCACATTTTACTTTTCTGTAAGGCATTTCACTTATTATTAAACCACTAAACTCCTTCTAAACGCCTGGACCGCTATTGATGAATTCTTTTCTGTGTACTGAGGTTCCCTCGATAATGATTAAGATTAATACGAAGTCAAATATTCCTAAACTAAAAAGTCGATGATGCGCAATCGTAAAATCCGCTGCATACATTTAGGAGGATTCTCAAAGCGCACCATATGCTCAAATTATATTTAGTGCAATTGAGAAGCTGAAGCCAAAGTACGCAAAATTTCCAAAAAAGAAAATGTATCGCAAGAGCATCATGCCAATGCATCACTTGGATCTGGCACAAAATATATGTTGAAATGGTATTGCAGCTTTTGAAGTTAAAGCTGAGAGCAAAATTTCTCAATGTACAGTGGTTCACAGCTTATTTCAACCAGCATCCGTTTCGATTACTTTCCAACCAAACCGAATCTTAAAACATTTTAAATGCCAACCTGTACATTAATGGTTTTCATTACATTCTTCCAACAAAGCGTTGTTTAGATCTGTTTTGCTTGTAATTTTATGTTTGCGAATATTTTGATCTAATATTGCCCACAGATTTTCTATAAGGTTCATATCAGGAGACTGAAGGTGGTGACATTAAGTGGGGGCAGTTCCATATCAGCCACGACTGAACAATGCCCGACTTATGCTTGGGATCATTGTCTTGATAGTATCGAAAATTTGAACGAATACCAAGATGTTCCGCACTCTGTAAAAGATTGGCCTTCAATATGTTCAGGTACATTATTTTGCCCATCGTATTAGCTATAAACGTCAAGTTGCCACCGCCCGCTGCCGAAATACAAGCCCAAACCATAACGCTTCCACCGCCGTATTTCACTGTCGCCTTTAAATTTTTATTCTGCAGCTCGGTATTTGGCTTTTGCCATACATACGATGGACCGTCGGAGCCAAAAATGTTGAATTTCGACTCGTCAGCAAATATAACCTGTTCCCAAAAACTGGAATCCTTATAAAGGTGGTCTTTTGCGAACTTTAGGCGATTTTTTCGGCTGATAAAGGGTTTTTACGTGCTATTCTGCCATTGAATGCATATTAACGTAGTACTCTACGAACCGTTTCTGTGCTGCTTGACTTTCCCAACTCATTGCTGATCTCACATGCTAGTTTAGGAGCCGTTTATTTGGGGTTTTCTTCAATTTTTCATAATATGTAGCGCTCATCCGTTAAATTGAAAATTTTGTTTGGTGCTATTCTACCTTTATTATGGACTCTGTTCTAGTGTACAAAACGCGTTATAATTGACTGCACTGTTAAGTCACTTAAATTAACCATTCCAGCAATTTCCGAGTGAAGTGACTGAGGACTAACTCTCGCTGCTTAATAGTGATGCGCTTTCCCATATTTAGAATATGCGTTTGTATTTAATTCAGGTGACAAAAAACATTTAAACTGTTACACATGCGAGATTTAATAATGAAAAAATTAAAAAAAAAAACAAAATTGGCATGCAAATCGATGGCTACTGAACCCAAAATATGTTTGGTTGCAATAAGCTGTAGCATAGGAATTTGCCGTTGTCTTGGTTTTTTTGTTACAAAGTCGTTGAAGCCATATCTTTTCAAACAAATTTAGCCTCTTTTATTTTGTTTTGTTGTTTTTCCGACAGGGTGAATAATTGATGTATATTGGAACGATTTTTCGTCCTCCCTTGTCAAATTTGGTTTTGAAACAAACCGGTTTCGGCGTTGTGCCATCATCAGTGTCGATTTTCGTTCTGATCTGTTGTTGTCGTTTGTCTTGTATTTATAGTAGGTAGCAGGTAACGTCAGCATGGGTGTGTGGTTGACTGAGGCAGGTAAAAGTTGGTGATTTTTGTTGTTTGACCTTTTTTGCTTGTTTGTTGTTTTTGATATTTTGCTGTTTTGGGTTTATTTGTCGGTGCGTGTGTGTTTGTTGTACCTGAGTGGTTGCTTTGTTTTTTGTAAACCAATTTTAAAGGTTCGAATATTGTGTCGGAAACAGTGTGTGTCTGTTCGTTTATTATTCTACCGTCGAATGTTTTTTGTTTGTAGATTTCCATGTTTTCGAGTACGTTCAGACGTCGCACAGTGGCGCCTCTGCCGTTAAAGCATGGCAAAAATCAAAAAAATCACGAAAGCGTTCGCTAAATCTAATACATGTTTCTAATAGAGAATTTTCCAGGGATCAAGAATATACAACTGTTTTTTCACATAAAATTATAGTTTACCAGGTAGAGCCGCTCAAAGTTGACCAATTTTCAACATTGGGAAAAATTTGACATTTTTCTTCTTTTTCGTTGTATTTAAAATGGTTTTGTGAGTAACCAAGGCGGCCGGTTGTCGTTTTCTTGTATAGCAATTAAAGATAATTTAATTTAGGATTGAAACAAAGAAAATATAGCTTTTTTTTGTTAAAAGTTGGCGGATATACCTGTTTTTCGAAATGCCTCTTTCTAGGCGCTTTTTAAAACTTTGATGGAAAAAAAAAATGTTAAAATATGTGCTCCGTCAAATTAACAGTAGTTATTTGTGAAATATTTAGTTACCTAAATTCATAACGCCTGCGTCCAACTGCAACTTCACTTTTTACATCAAATAAATTTAAACAACCTTGGGCATAAATACGCGCCTGAGCGTACGGCCGTAAGGTCGTTTTTGTTATTGGAACTTGTTAACAACATACATTTTTTTAGTTACGAATTGTATACCTGAAATTCATTTTAATAATTTGAGTAGGTATATAAAGCTATCCATCATACAATGCACATTATCATTCGTCTTTTGGAGATTAAGGAACTTAGTATTCTGTTTACTTAAATAAAGTGAATAGTATTTTTAAATATAGTTCACAGTTTAAGATTTAGTCAGATACACTCGAAGCCAATTCTAATATGTATCTAGAAAACTCGCAGCAATTTGCGGTGTTTAAATCTACAAAGTCAAGACGGGACTTCGTTGAGGCTATTATGAGAGAATTAGCGAGTGAAACAAGCATTAAAGAAAAGGAAGGCCTGGAAGAAAAAATTGGTTTACAATACATTATGATAGAAAGAAAATGGAAGTCTATCGTATTTCTTAGTAAGCATGAAAAGTGGCTAGCTGAAAAAACTTTTTTGGACGAAGAAACGCCTAGCACGTCAACCAATCCAACTAGAGGGAGACCAACAAAACCCATAGAAGAGTGTTCTACCTACACAAGGAAAAGGAAGCTGTCTGATACCACAAAAGCTATGGCCACGACTCATCTTTCAGAAGCACTGGCTATTAAATATAAAAAAGACGAAGAAAACGTGAAGTCTCATATAACGGAAGCAGTTGCGGTAGCAAGTCCAGTGCGACTAATGAGGATCAAAAACAGCATTCCCACACCACCAAATGCGCTACCTAGGAAATACACTCCCGAAGAAGCTTTGGCGCTGGTTATAGATCTCGGGTTAACGAAGAAAAAATATATTATATTGCGTAAGTCATTATTGCAACGTAATGCCGATATTTCACACAATAAAACTTCAAATAATTAGCTTTCATTTGCATTTTAAATTTTTAAAATATCTTCATTGGTTCAAAAGTTATGATTTTTGCAAAGAAAAAACTCAAAAGGCGGAACTGTGCGTCGGCCTTTTGCTTGTACATGTAGGACATTGACTGTTTTTTTGATGTTTTCTGGGGGGCATTTATTCTCCACCATGTGATTTGCAAAGTTGGACTCTGGTATGATGGTTGGATTCCGTATCTTTTTGTTGTAATCCCTGATGTGTTCTCTGAACCTCGTTCTTACTTGTCGTCCTGCTTGTCCTATGTAACTGTGCTGGAATTCACACGTGAGCTTGTATACACCATGGCTGCTAAACGGATCTTCTGAGTTAGTTTTGGTGCTAAGCTTCCGTCCTAAATTGTCCAATGTTTTGAACGCTGTGCTGATGTTGTATTTTCTAAGGAAATTTGTTAATTTATGTGTTGCCCTTCCAGTATATGTCATTGTCGTCTAGGTTTGTGTACTTTCCCTGCATCCAAATTTAGCCTCCTTGGTGTAGTAAAAACATAATTCTTGAAATTTTCATTTAAATTTGTTATAATTTTTTATTTGTTTTAAGTATATAAACACGTAAAGATGTAAACGTATGCTGGTTGAAATAAGCTGTGAACCACTGTAGATCGTTTATCTTTTTAATACATCGCAGTGAGTCAATATGAGTCTTTATTTGTAATCGCCATGCCACGTTGAGGTGGGCCAGAAAAGCATTGATTAAATCAATCACCAAGACGGAATAGCGTATGTATAATAAAATAGTTTTGCCCATTTGGAAACATTCGCATGCGGCATCAATATTCCAGGCATGAATTGGAACTCTGTATGCATGCCAGTAATAATGCTCGTTCATTTCCATTTTACACGTGTTGTTTTTTAGGGAGCATGCATACTCTATCCCTTCTTTCGCACTACTTCTGTATGGATGACATCCATTGGGTGTATCTGCATTAGTTCTGACGCACACTGAAGCACTAGTACAAAAACATGATATACGAGTATGTATACGTACAGAAGCACCAATTCAATAAATAATGTTGCTGATCCTACCACATATATTCCTAAGGTAGATGGACTAAAATTGTGCCAACAATCAATTAGTCACTGGCATGCATTAAGACATATGGCGTAAGACATGTCCAGAAAGTCTCCCCCATTATGGAATATTTTCTTATACATTGTATTTTTATTTAAAAAACTAGCTAATGCCCGCGACTTCGTATGCGTAAAAATTACAATGAAGCAACAGCATAATTATTTTTTTGAGAGCGTCGAAATAAAACACCACTGGTACTGACTTCATTTTATTTATTTATTTTAATAGGCCTATAGCGCCTGTAGCTAGGGCCTCGAAATGTAATGCAATTATTTACAGTTGTATTTCGTTAAAAAAAAAACACATTTTTGGTCACATTTTTCCCACATTTTGGTCAATAATTTGGGAACTGGATGAGATATCCAAATGATCCTAAATTTTAAGTTAGACGTTAAGTGATCGAATGGTGAAAGTTTCATGCAATTCTATTCAGTAGTTTATGAGTGATACGCACAAATCATACAGTCACCCTGGGTCCACATTTAGGTCAATAAATTGAGAACCGGGTAAGATATCGCGGTGAAATATATCTTAAATTTTAGGAGAGACGTCTAGAAAATGATTATTGAAAGTTTCATTCATTTCTATGCAGTCGTTTTTGTGTGACGCTGGCGTTATGGTAAAAAACCACACTTTTGGTCGCATTTTTCCCACATTTTGGTCAATAACTGATAAGCAATTATGTTAGAAATGTACTCTCACCAAATTTGTTAATGCTTTTCATATTTACATATTTATTGCAATTGAGAAATAGCCGAAGCCGAAGCACAAATATTTTTATGTAAATCATTCATTTAAAGTAATAAATTTATTACTATTTACATTATATCAGGGAAAATAAATAAAAGTGACAAGTTCCGTTTCTAAAGAAAATCATGATTTATGCAATGTATCAGAAAATCGTCATGGCAATGCATCACTGCGGTTTTCGTATCGGAATGTTGCATTGCAAACTGGTGTTTAGGAAGTCATCCATACTTGAGACCTACTTCCATATAATGTATGTTTGACGATTACTGTTCATGCTTAACCTGCATTTTGCATTTTCCTCGCATTTTCGCATTTATCTCAAAATGCAGAATTTTTTTCGCATTTACCGTACAAAATTTGACACATAAATGCAACTTTATTGACATTATCATTATAAATGCTGAAATCGACCCTGTAATATTCGAGGGAAATCGCAATTCGAATTCAAAATAGTGACAATATTGTTTTTTTTTTCACGTTTCACATTTTACAAACAAATTTTTCAGAACTATGTTAAAAAACTGAGCGTGGCCGTGGACCGATTTCGCCCATTTTTACAACAAACATTTCCTTTATATGTTCAACATTCTCGCCAAATATCGTTTCGATAAATAAATTTTTGCCGGAGTTATGCCATAAGAAGTTTTGTGGAATAATTCACTAGAAAAGGAGCGGGGTTACGCCCATTTTCAAAAATTTATATTTTTCGAGTTTTTTCGTCACGGACACTTCGAAAGTGAAATATAAATGATATACAGCTTTTGTAGGCAAAGTTATTGCCTATTAAATATGTCAATGATCCTTTTCAAAATCTTTGGTATAAAAGTGGGCGTGGACCTTAACCGATTTCGCCCATTTTTTTCGGAACATACCTTGTATTAATATAAATATCTGTACTTAATTTCGTTTCGATATTTTGAATGGTTTTTAATTTATGATTAATGTTATTTCTAAATTTGACTTAATCAAAAGTGGGCGGTGCCACGCCTATTTTAAAAAATTTCTAGGATTACTTATAAGTGTATTATGCACTAAATAATAACTTTTTTGTATTTTCGAAAGTATTCTATGTATAAAAAGTGGGCGTGGCCCCTTTTAAATAGCATTTGGAGATGAGTGCCAAGGAACCTGCATACCAAATTGCATTAGGATGTCTAATAATTTACTCAAGTTATCGTGTTAGCAGACGGACGAACAGACGGACATGGCTTAATCAATTTCTTTTTTCCTCCTGAACATTTTGATATACATAAGTCAATATCTATCTCGATCCGTTTATGCCGTTACATACCACCGTTACGCGACTAAAGTTAAAAATGGATAAAAGTATCTTTAAATGAGCAAGAAGAAAAGATAAGTGCAAAAGAATTCAAAGCGCAATGCGTTGCTTAATTTAGAGACACCACAATTTCTGACCAAGTAATTATTTCCAAGATTATCCCACTAATCAGGAGCTACCTGATTCCTTCAGTTTGAGGAAAGTAATTCCATGGATGATGTGGATAGGTGTTGAAGACAATGGATGCTGTTCTGGAGATTTAGCAAAACCTCAAAGATGAAGAATGATGCAACAGCAAAAGACAAAAAGCATGCAAACATATGCATAAATATTAAAAGAAATGAATGTACCTTGAATTTCTGTAATGTTTTTTTATACAACAAATAACAACAAAAGATGAAAATTTTTATTTTGTCTACTGCTTTTTTACCTCACATGCTATTATAGTTGTGTGGTAAGTCTATTTTAATGGTGTGGTGGGACTGGTATCTGTGTCACCGAAAATTTATCCGGAAGCTAGGATAGATGTATTAGCTATTGACTCTATGATATGTCAATATGCGGTAACATGAGTAAGCGAGATACATATATATTAGGGTATATCACAGAAATATATGAGCAGGAGAGAGATGGAAGACCACACGTACAGGAAGCGATGGGGCAGGATTGTCAATTCGGCTGTAAACTCATAGAAACTTTCATTGACAGCTGGAGTAGGCCTAGTAGGTCTAGTAGCATGCTATATATGTACCTGCTAGCCTACTTGCAGGAATGGCTGCCTATATAAAATTGGTCGAAAGTAAGGGTTTCCAGCCTCTTAATATCAGAAAATATAAGAACTCCATGCATTAATTTAACTTACTTTTTCTGCCTAGATTTTAATAGCACATTATGTCAACAGTGCTAAGAAATGTTATTGTTTCGTCGTAACAAAATATAAATAACATGATATACTCACACTTAACATACGGAAGAGTTTGACCATTATAAAGAATGTCTGAAGAAAGTGGCGGGTTTAAAACAAAAAGACAAACTACAGTTTGAAAATGTTTGCAAAATTCAAACGGTAACTTAAATTGTTAATGAAGTTCATTATAGATTTGTGTTTTATAGTGTGTCCGAGGATTCAACAAGTTTTTTCGTGAATCACTGACCAAATGACGTTTTTGATAAAAACAAAACTGCAGAGGTAGAATCGCAGATGGTCAAAAAGTTAACACTGCAATATTTTTGTTTTTCAATAAGACGTATGCTACAAAAAAATAAAAAATTCTTAAAAAAGGGCTTGAGTCCCAAGTACTCGTGTAATATGATGTGTAAACATGTGATCCTGTACACAAATTTAATTAAATTAGTCCTCGCCCAAAACTTTATTTTATTTTAGTTATTAGCTACTCCTTTTTTGGCCTTTTTTCTTTCTATTCTATGCTGTTCCTTTACTTTAATATGTTTTTATATTATTTTCTTTTCTCTTCTTTTAAAAGTCTCTATTTTGAATTTATAGTATTGAATTATATTTTATTGTTTGTTTTTCTTGCTCCTTTCCTTTCCTTTTAATTAATTTAATTTCATTTAATTTTAGTTTGTTTTATTTTATTTTATGTTATATTAGTTAATTATTTGCATTTCATTTCATAAGTATAACCACAAAGATTACACAAACATAACAAATTAACTACCGTCTTGAGGATTTTGAGCTAAAATAAATTTAACATGAATAATCACTTATTTCGGTTTTGTAAACACTGTGTATATTTCTGATAAAGACAGCTGACTTCGTCTTTTGCTGATTGATAGAATTCATCGTGTTTAGGTACGATTACTGAATAATATCAAGCAGCAAAGCACTTGCATACACACACACCCACATAAGCAGCCAAACAGTCAAACAAGATTTGTATGCACAAGGTAACGACATAAGCACGGTTACAAGCAGCGACACAGGCACGATTACAGGAGCGACCCTAAACTTTGCTGGACTGCTCTACCAAGCCCAAAGTTGTGTACAACTAAACGAGACACCGGCAGAGGCTCGGTTGCAAGCAGCGGCAGAGGCACGGTTACAGGCAGAGAAGGGTAACTTTTCTGGGCAGCCCGTACCGAGCCCAAAGAGGTTTACACATCAAAAATCAAAGACTTTGACTCGAATCATAATCCCTTATGTTGGAACCTTTGGAACAGAAACTGATGCGGATTACGTTCGTAAATTCGATGTGGTGAAATGCTACTGAATCTGACTACATTGAGTTTGGCGCGCAAAGTAATGACTGACAGTTTTCTTAATCCAACATGGTTAGAAGGAGATCCAGGTCCAACCCAAGTTGAAAGTGTGGTATACAATTATACTGAAGAAGAAGATAACTCTAGTAGCAGCGATGATAGTGAAAGCAGTGATGGCTCATATTTTGAATGAATGTGAACTAATAAATAAACTGGAACAAAATTGAAAATTATTTTATTCTTAAAATATATGTATTTTTGTGTTTTTGATAATTTTCATTTGAAATATAGCGTAATCAGAAATGTTAAATTCCCATTAGAATTGATTAATCAATTGATTAGAATTGGAAAAAAATCAACAACAATATTTAAAATAATCAAAAACAAATAATTAATTGTTTTTGATTACTCTTTATAATTTTAAATTTTTTTTTTATTATTTTTGGTTGTTTTGCCTTATCGTTTTAAGAAACATCACCGTTTCATCACTTTAAATGAGCTATTCTTCAAACGAAACGGCTCAACCGATTTGGGGGAAATTTGGTGTGTACATAGAGTACCACATTCTAACATTTTTTACCTAGGTGTTGCCACAAAGGATGTTTATACGAGGTTTCCACCTATCTGAATTTTGTTTAAATGAAATCAAATATGAAAGTATGGGTATCAAACGAAAGGTATTCTCCTGCTTATTTAAAAAACAGGATTGCCACTTTTTGTTTCCACCTGAGCTTTTCGCGTAACTGCTAAAAGATAGATGCCACAATGCTTTCTGAGGTGAAAAGTTCAATCAGCTCTTCAAATTGGGGAAATCAGATTTTGACATTTAACTGGTGTACGTTTAATAGTAAAATAGAACTGTTGTGAAAAATATATAAATTGGTAATATTTAAGAAAAAAGTGAGCTCTTAAAAGTGATGTTTGGTAAGTATATCTGAACGAAATCCGCCAAAGAAGTATATATACCGAAAATCAAAACTCGTCCAACGGGTGTACCATACAACGACATCAATTTCCAGTACGGCGAACATTTGCCATGACTGTGCACAAAGCTCAGGGGCAAATGTTTTAGTTGGTCGGAGTGGAGCTAAATTCATCGGTGTTTCTGCATGGTTTGATATATGTGGCGTTTTCAAGAGTTACGTTGAAAGTAGAGACATACTCGGAACATGGTATGGAATGAAGTGTTGGCTTAGATTTCATATCTATTAAATACAAAAACTTATATATAATTCTATGTTGAAAAATAAAGAAGAAATCAAAAAATGTTGACCGATATATAGAACATCAATCGAGAAAGTATACCCATGTGAACCTATTCTTTTATAACAACCGACAGCCTCTAGCCCTACAATTCGGCAAGAAATCTTGTTAAGACTTGTCGAAAATATGGGGAGAACTTCCTGAGCAACCAACAAGGAGTAGTTATGTGTATTCAAACTTTGTAATCATTAAAAAAATATTAAACATCTTTCTATTATCATGAAAGCTCTGTGTGTGGTTAGAGTTCGATATGTTTTTAGAATCTATATAATTTATATTTGAGAAGCTCCACTGCTGGTAAGTAAAATTATACATACAAACAATACCGAGCAAAGCTCGGTCGGCCAGGTATTTGATAATTTAATTAAAAATATTAGCGGCCACTGTTTTAATGGACACCAGGGCGAAACGTATTGTCTTCTTTAAAATCTTATAGTAAAATATGATTTTTACCATTAACGCGATAAAAGTTGCATTCTTGTGGTGGGATCTCGTACTCGTATGTTCATGCTACAACCTGCAGATGACAACGCAACAAAAAGGTTCAAAATAAATCTATTCAAGTACTTTCGCAGCAACTAACTAAAATTTTATCACACATAGAAGTGCAACCCAGTGTCTACATAGTCCAAAATGAAAAAATTTAGCTCTATGGGGTCACATTTTGACACATATCTCGAAAACTCCTCTAGATGTCATATTAATGTAAAAACTTTATACCCGTTTTATTAATTATTATTAATTACACATAAAAAATTGTACTTAATTTTAAATTTCTTCTACCACTTAACATATTTTCCTTTTCTATTTTATAATTATACGCACTGAGCACATATTTCATTGCCATTTGAGCCGCTATCATTGATAAGTCACTTACAAAAAAATGCATACAGGGTAGGTATCATGCTAATGTAGTTAACTCATTTTCCACAAAATATGCACTTAACATAAGTCCGCACTCACCCATCGATATATGGGCACCAAGTATGTATGTATATTTTAAACCCAGCGTCTTCGTTGGCTAGGCGATGTTGTGCGAAGGAATGAAGATGCTCCGGCCCAGAAGGTATTCCTATCGGCAACCGCCGGGTTAGCAGAGTGAGACGGAGACCACCAGTCCGATGGCAGGACGACCAAGTGGAGACCGATTTTGGTGTTTCCAACTGGCGCCAGTTAGACCGCCAGTTTAGACGGTTGAGTGCCATTTAAAAAAGCAGTATGTACGTATATGGTTTCAAGATAATGACTACATACTTTTATGTAATTGTAATTGTATTAATTATTTCATAAGTCCACGTATGCATATAAATACACTTTCCCGCATAAATCTGCGCACAGAGCAAAAACCAAATCGCAAAATCCACTTTAAAGGCCAATTTCTAAGGATGTATGATACCTAGTACATCACACATTTTTTCAGATCCCCTACCAACCATGGCTATCCACTTTTTGTCAATTTATTATTGAATTCCAAAACCATCTCTATTTTTTTCTCTTCCATTCCAACACCAACGCATATTTATGAAAAATATTTTTCAAACAAAATAAATTTTTTTTTTATTTTTGGTCAAAAATGTATGTTTTATTAAAAAACAAGGTAAGTACTATAATTTTAAACCTTTTTCATTAATAATATAAATATTCTAATACAGTATATGTACATCAGAACCGCGACAAAACGTCGTTTCATAACTTTTACAAATTGCTACAAACTTTTGCAACTTTCCCCGTTTCCACTTCAACAGCAGATTGCACGTTTTTAGCTCTTCTTCTTCTTTAAATGGCGCTTACCCTAAACGACTTTCGCCGTCCAACGTAGCTCGTCCGTCGTTACTTCTTTCTGCCAATTGAAAACACCACAGCATCGCCAATCGGTCCCGACTTGGTCCTTCTATGGTGTATCCTTCTTCCTCTGCTTCCTCGATAAAAATATCTTCTCGGCCGGAGCCATTCATTCGCACAACATGGCATAGTCAACGAAGCCGCTGGGTTTCAATTAGTTGGACTATGTCGGTGTCTGGATATAGCTCATGCAGCTCGTCATTAAATCTTCTTCGGTACTCACCGACACTAACAGGGTCCGTAAATCTTTCGAAGAACCTTTCTCTCGTATACTTCCAGAGCCGCCTCATCAGATGTTGTCAGTGTCCAAGCTTCTACACCATAAACCAGGACGGGTACGATAAGTGACTTATGTAGTTCTTCGAGAGAGGAGTTTGTTTCTCAATTGCCTACTCAGCCTTAAGTAGCCCTTGCTTGCAACAGTAATTCTTTGCTGGATTTCTAGGCTGAGATTATTGTTGGTGTTAATGCAGGTTCCCAGGTAAAAAAAACTCTAAAGGTGTTAAAAACTTATCTAACTCTACCGGACAGGTAATTAAAATATATATATGTAAATTATGCTTTACAATTGTTGAATATCCTATCTTATTTATCCCTTGTCTTTATACAATTAGGGAGCTGTTAAGTGGTTTAACGATGTTGGCGGTACATAAAGGTGTGCCCATTACAACACAAGAAGTAATTGAAATAATGTGTGTAGAGCAAAGAAGATTAAAACTCGCTTTATAACTAATAATATTTTGTAGACTTGTACATTATATTTGAAAAAACTATATTTATATTTTTATTTAAATTCATAATGTATTTTTTTATTTTTGAAAGAACAAAAATTCAATCATAATTTTTCATTTTGATAATTCACATTTAAAAAACAGTGAACCAAAAACAATTTAAAAATTAATAAAGTAATATATAACGCAAGTATATAACCCAAGATATACTCCCCCTCCAGTGAAACGATCAACTTATTTATGTTAAATGTTATTTTCTTTTTGTTTTTTGAAAGTGTTGATGAGTTAGTGTTAAGTACTGTATCTGTAATTATGTTTGCAGGTTTAAGTAAATCTTTTGAAATTGTTTTAATAGTATTTCCATGTTGAATTTTGAATACTTTATCATGTTTAGAAATAACTTTAAGGGGACCATCATAAGGTGATTGTAAATTCGACTTGTGAATAACTTTAACCAATACGTATTCACAAGAATCTAAATTTTTAGGAATGAAAGAATGCTCAGTGTTGTGATGTAGGACCTTTGATCTAACATGAGAAAAATATTTTCTTAATTTAGAAAGAATTTCAATCGTATTATCTACTTCATTACCATTATTATTGGAAACAACTAGTTCACCTGGTAATCTAAGTGTTTGTCCATATACAAGGTGGCGCAAAAGTAATCCTCCTATCAGAAAATGCCGTAATTTTGCGATTGGCTCCTAAAGTCAGTTCTGTTTTGACATTTGTGTAGTAAACACATGCGAAATGCACATTAATAAACAATGTTACGCTACACTGCTCTAGAACGCGAAATATTGCTGACTATTTATTTGACCAATAATCGGTCGGGGCCAAACGGTTACTGTGAATGGTGAGCGCTACAGAGCAATGATCAACGAGTTCTTTTTGCCGCAACTTGATGAATTGGGATTGAAAAACATGTGGTTCCAACAAGACGGTGCAACAGCACACACTGCACGTGCCACAACCGATATGCTGAACATCGGAAGCTTACTTTTGCGCCACCTTGTACTAATTCCGCAGAAGAACATTTTAAATCTTCTTTAAAAGATGTGCGTAAACCTAATAAAATCAATGGGAGAATTTCAGACCAGTGCATGGAATCATCTGAGGAAGTTATAGCTGTTTTCAATGTCCTATGAAATCTTTCTATCATTCCATTAGGTTGAGGATGGTATGGAGTTGTATGAACTTTGTGAGATCCTAATAACTGTTAGCTCTGTGAATAATTTTAACGTGAACTGTGATCCTTGATCAACAGTTATGTTTAGTGGAACACCGAAACGAGGAATGTAATTATAGACAAAAGTTGTTGCTACAGTACTTGCTGAAATATCCCTAAGCGGATATGCTTCAGGCCAACGTGTATGCCTGTCAATGATAGTTAAAATGTAACGATTTTCTTTTGATACAGGTAATGGACCAACCAGATCCATATGAATGTGTTCAAATCGTCCAAAAGGTATCTCAATTTTTTGTATAGGTGTTCTTGTATATTTGGAAATTTTTGATTTTTGACAATTTAAGCAAATAGCAGACCAATTATTTATTTCTTTGCGCATATTAGGCCAGAAGTATTTAGATTGAATCAATCGTCTAGTTGTGCGAACACTTGAATGCGATAAACAGTGAATTTTGTCAAAAATAATTTTTCTCATAGATTTAGGAACAAACGGCCTAAAAGGTTTTTGGGAAATATCACACCATATATTAATATTAAGAACTGGAATACCAATTTGTTTTAAATTAATGTTTGAATTTTGATCAGATATTATGTTTTGAAGAGTTTGGTCTTTTTGCTGTTCTTCATATAAGGTCTGGAAGTTTATGTCTTTAGCTAAAATTGTGTTAATATCCGGAATACGAGAAAGTGTATCAGCAACAATATTTTCTTTTCCTGAAATATATTGAATGTCATTTGTAAATTGTGCTATGTATTCTAGATTCCGAATTTGTCGTGGTGATCTGTCTGTTTTTGAATTAAGAATTTGTGTTAAGGGTTTATGATCAGTGTAAATGGTGAATGTCCTACCTTCAAGAAAATGTTTAAAGTGTTTAACTAAATTATAAATCGCTAAAAGCTCTCTGTCAAAAGTTGAGTAATTCATTTCAGTAGGAGATAATTTACGTGAAAAATAGGCGAGTGGTTCTAAAACATTGTTACTAACTTGTTGTAAGACTGCACCAATTACTACATTTGAAGCATCCACAGCAAGAGATAATTTACCATTTTTATCAAAATGAGTGAGTAAAGTTTTCTGTGCAAAAAGCTGTTTGACATTTTCAAAAGCATTAATAGTCTTCTCTGACCAACTAAGTTCTTTAAGTTTATGTTTAATAGCAAATGTTATCACTTCATGCAGTGGACCAAGTTCTGCTGCTAACATTTTAACATATCTATGGTAATAATTAACCATTCCTAAAAATTTTTGTAATTTATTTATAGAAATAGGTTTTTCGAAGTTGATTATTGTCTCAATTCTTTCTAAGCATGGCCTAATTCCTTCACTAGAAATTTCATAACTTAAAAAATCTAACTTATTCGTTCCAAAGATACATTTCGAAGGTTTAATATTTAAATTATATTCCGCCAACCTTTCAAAAACAGATTTTAAATGTTCAAAATGTTGATCTTCGTCATCACTAGCAACAAGTATATCATCAATATAGACAAAAACCAAATCAAACCCAGAAAATACTTCATTTATAAAACGTTGAAATGTTTGTGCGCTGTTTCGTAAACCAAAAGGCATGCGTACGAACTCAAACATTCCAAATGGTGTAGTTATTGCTGTTTTATGAATGTCTTCTTCGGCCATGGGTATCTGATGATATGTTTTTGCAATTTTAAATTTAACTTGATCTAGACGACGAGGTTTTGAGAACGGTAAAACTCCTTTAGTTTCAATTCTATGAACCGTTTGGTGTTGGACTGATTTGGTGTAATCTGGTTCACAAGTTATTGAGGGAACATCTTTTAAGAGATTGGTAAATTTATTTTCAGAAATTGGTATTTTGAGAGAAAATATATCACAAGATTCACTAGAGCCAGAAACTTTTAATTTTGTTTTTCAGTTAGTAATTTGTTTATTTCTAATATCAACTAGTAAACCAAATTTCTCTAAAAAGTTAGCTCCAATTATGGGAGTAGAAATATATGCTAGTATGAAAGGAAATTCGAAATCGCGTCTTGAACCTAGATCAAGTTTTAAAAGTTTTGTACCAAAATTTTTAATTGAAGAACCATTAGCTGCAGTTAAATTAACATCAGAATTTCTTTATGAGATTTGAATTTAGAAGAGGGAACTACAGAAACAATAGCACCCGTATCTATTAAAAAGTTTAATTTATTAAAAATAAATAGGCGGCGAGAAGGTTTAACGTCACGTTCGCTACTAGCCACTGTCATAACGGGACGTTTTAGTTTAAAGTCTTTGAATTTGCATTATATTTTGAGCGAAAATTACATGGTTTAATACATTTATAAGCGTTGTGTTTAAATTTTTGATGATACCAACAAATAATATTTTTATTTTGGTTATTGAAATTTCGGGGATTAGAAAAATTACGTGATGTAGATCGATGTCGTTCTCTAGACCTAGATCGAATTTGAAGTTCATTTATATCTTCACTAATTTTATTTAAATTTTGAAACATGACAGTAGTTAATTCAGTCAAATTTTTAACACATTGTGTAAGGGCAATGTTTTCAAAACTATCTATTGCAGCAATTTTAGAAGATTGTTGATTATTAATTAAATTAAAAATTTTATCTGCTAAAGTAATAATTTCATCAGTAGTTTTATTGTTGCAAGAGATTAAATGAATCTGTATTTCTTTTGGTAATTTACTAATCCATAATTTAAAAAGAAGTTCTTTACTTATTAGAGAGGTCATTTGTCGAAATAATTCTGATGGAGAACAATCACCAAGTTCTGTTTTAGAAATAAGTTGTTCTAATCTTTTTTCTTCGGAAAGAGAAAATCTATCAATTAATGCTTTTTTAATAGTTTCACATTTATTTACCACAGGAGGTGGATTAATTATATCTATAATTTTTGAAATGGTTTCTCGTTGAAGTGCAATTAAAATATTCTGATATTTTATATTGTCATTTTGAATGTTGTTTATTTGGAATTGTCCTTCAACGAGAATAAACCAAGTTTCAGGAGATTGTTCCCAAAAATAAGGCAACTTAAATGATTTTGAAAAATTAAAATTATCTCTAAACATTGTGTTATTATTTGGAAGCATATTATCAGTATGAATATTTTGTGTGAGGTTCAAATTTGGAATTGAGTTATTGTTTTCGTTTTGGGTCTCTGTTGATGTGATGTGTCTTGGAATTGAGTTGTTGTTTTCGTTTTGAGTTTCTGTTGCTGTTAAACTTCTTGTATGAATAGGTGACCGAATCATTTTAGTTAACTGGAGAAAGAGTGTACACAATAATAAAAATTTAAATATTAATAAAAATAAATATTAAATTAATAAGAAAATTAATTAAAATATACTTAAAGTTATTATAATTTAGAACAATTTATTGTAAATTACAATTAATATCTTGATTTAAATAATTTTATTAATTATTCGTAATAAAGTAATTGGTTTTTAATTAAATGAAGGATTTAAGAAATGAACTTTTATTGAATGAAATGTAATATTTTGTTTAAACTTAGATAAATATTTAAAAGTGTACGTATATTTAATTAGATACTTGTAATTTAATATTAATATAGAATATTAACAATACAGCTCACCGAAGAATTGCGTTGATTGGTGGTACAGTATTTAGTAGAGTTCAATATCTGGAAATTGAATTTACAAAACTTGATTGTTGTTGTTGTTCTTTATTTGATTGTTGAACATTTTTGTTATGTATTTTTTTTGTTGCTGTTGTCGTTATTGTAGTAGTTGCTTTCTTAATTCGCTTTGGTTGTTTCTAAATGATTGTGTCAATAAAATTATTTTATTTTATTTATAATCACAATTAATATTAAAAAATAGATGTTTGTATTTTGTTTTTTTTTTTTTTTGTAATTCTTTAAACTAAAGTTTAAGTTATTATCTTATCTTTTACGATTGTAAACACACATTCACATTCACATTTTTATTTCTTTTTTTTTTTGTATCATTTGTTTGTGACAATAACATTCTTTTGATCACTGTTTTGTCTTTTTTAATTAATGTTAAATAATCTTTTTTTTTTGTTTTTGTCACATTAAATTTTGTGGTAAATTTGAAATATTTTCACATATTTGCAGCTTTGCGTTTGTTGAGGTAGATGAAATTCGACCCTTAACGATTAGGTTATTGTGATTGCAGATAAGCTGATGTGACGGGGGCTTTGCCTTGCAGTACCTCGTGTCGTCGACAGCTGTTGTGTGGTTTTTGGTAAACCATTAGTTTGTGGATGATTACTATTCCAGGAATCATAATTTTAGTCAATTTCAACTTTTGTAGTTTATAGATATGATAACCGGAAAATTTTTATCTGTATCAATGTTTCACTAGTTACTGCACACATAAAAAGGAAACGCCATATTAAATATTGAATTCTTGCGGTTCACAACGAAGATATTAGATTCTCATAACGATTCATGCAAAGAACGTGTTCTTTTATGTTGATTTTATTGTTATAAATTAAATTGTTAGTAGTTATTTAGTTATAAGAGTTAAAATTTGTTGCCATTTCATAACTTTTAATTGCTTTGTAGATATTTCTAGATGATCGTTTTGTATTTAGATTAAACTGATTCCTCGATATCGAAAGTTCACAAATTTATTAACAAGGTTCGCAGGATCGCCAATTATAGTTGAAAAAATTATATTTATATTTTTATTTGAATTCAAAATGTATCTTTTTATTTTTGAAAGAACAAAAATTCAATCATAATTTTTCATTTTGATAATTCACATTTAAAAAACAGTGAACCAAACCAGTTGAGGTCCTGAGGAAAGCAAAAGCTGACATCACCGCCATACAAGAGATGCGATGGACGGGGCGAGGAAATACGATCAGAACACCTTGTAACATCTACTGGAGTGGGCATGAAGACAAGCGCAGATTCGGCGTGGGATTTGTGGTGGGAGAGAGACTCCGTCACTGAGTACTGTCGTTCACACCCGTGAACGAGCGTCTCGCTGCAATCCGCATAAAAGTACGATTTTTCACCATATCGTTTATCTGCGCTCATGCACCGACGGAAGAGAAGGACGACGTGGAAAAGGATGCATTCTACGAGCGCCTGGAAGAAGCATACGAGCGCTGCCCCCGTCATGATATCAAAGTCGTGCTTGGCGACTTTAACGCCAGGGTGGGTAAGGAGGGTGTATTCGGCCCCACTGTCGGGAAGTTCAGTCTCCACGATCAGACCTCGCCAAATGGATTCAGGCTGATCGACTTCGCCGGTGCCCGAAACATAGTAATATGCAGCACTAGGTTTATGCACAAGAAGATCCATCAGGCTACATGGCTGTCCCCCGATCGAAAAACACGCAACCAGATCGACCACGTGGTGATAGACGGACGGCATGCTTCTAGCGTTTTAGATGTTCGCACAATACGAGGACCTAACATCGACTCTGATCACTACCTAGTAGCAGCCAAGATTCGTACCCGCCTCTGTACGACAAAACAGGTGCAACAAAAAACGCAGGGAAAGCTGGACGTCGAAAAGCTGCAATTGCAACAGACCGCCAATTATTTCGCAGATCGCCTCTCACACCTGCTCTCCGAGAGCACAATTCAACCTAGTGGAATGCATGAGCAGTGGGATCATATCTCAGGAGCACTCCGTATCGCTGCCGAAGAAGTAATTGGATTCCGGCGAACGCGAAGAAACAACTGGTTTGATGATGAAGAGTGCCGCGCTGCAACGAAAAGAAAGGACGAAGCCTACAAGGCAACGCTGAGATCGAATGCAACGAGGAGTGTGTGTGGGAAGCGAGGCAGCTTTTCCGGGCGAAAAAAAGAGAGGCAGAAAAGCGTGAAATAAAGGAGCTTGAGATGCTGGCCAAAGGGAATGATGCCCGAAAATTCTATCAAAAAATTCGGCGAATGACAGAAGGTTTTAAACCCGGGGCAAACTCCTGTAAGAATGAGAACGGCGACCTGGTGGCCGATGTTCAGAGAGCACTCAGAATATGGAGGGATCACTTCTCTGCCCTTTTAAATGGAGAAACTGAGCAAGAAACCAGAGAAGATGCCGAACCCGATCCCACAATCGAAGATGATGCAATTGACGTTCCACAACCCGACTATAATGAGGTGCGAATAGCAATATCCCGATTGAAAAACAATAAAGCAGCTGGCGCTGATGGTTTGCCTGCTGAGCTATTCAAACACGGAGGCGAGGAGCTGGTAAGGCGCATGCATCAGCTTCTATGCAGAATATGGTCGGATGAGTGCATGCCTGAAGATTGGAATCTAAGTGTTCTCTGGCCAATCCACAAGAAGGGCGATCCTGCAAACTGCGCCAACTATCGCGGAATCAGCCTTTTGAATATCGCAAATAAGGTCCTATCAAGCGTATTGTGCGAAAGACTGAAGCCTGATGTGAACAGACTGATTGGACCTTATCAGTGTGGCTTCAGACCTGGTAAATCTACCATCGACCAAATTTTTACAATACGCCAAATCTTGGAAAAAACCAGTGAAAAAAGAATCGACACACATCATCTCTTTGTTGATTTTAAAGCCGCTTTCGATAGCACGAAAAGGAGCTGCCTATATGCCGCTATGTCTGAATTTGGTTTCCCCGCAAAACTTATACGGCTATGCAAAATGACCTTGAGCAACACCGCCAGCTCGGTCAGAATTGGGAAGTACCTCTCCGAGCCGTTCGAAACTAAACGAGGTTTCAGACAGGGTGACCCCTTATCGTGCGATTTCTTTAACTTAATGCTGGAGAAAATAATACAAGCTGCAGAACTTAACCGCGCTGGAACAATATTTTATAAAAGCGTGCAACTGTTGGCATATGCTGACGATATTGATATCATTGGCCTTAACAACCGCGCCGTAACTTCTGCTTACTCCAAATTAGAAAAAGAAGCGGAGAAAATGGGATTGGTGGTGAACGAGGGCAAAACGAAGTACCTTCTGTCATCATGCAAAAAGTCAGCGCATTCGCGCCTTGGCAACCAAGCCACTGTTGGCAGCAATAATTTTGAAATAGTAAAGGACTTCGTTTACCTGGGAACCAGCATTAACACCAACAATAATGTTAGCCTAGAAATCCGACGAAGAATTACTCTTGCAAACAAATGCTACTTCGGACTGAGTAGGCAATTGAAAAGTAAAGTCCTCTCTCGACGAACGAAAATAACACTCTACAAGTCACTCATCGCACCCGTCCTGCTATATGGTGCAGAAGCGTGGACACTTACAACATCTGATGAGGCGGCTCTGGGAGTATTCGAGAGAAAGGTTCTTCGAAAGATTTGTGGACCTCTACGCGTTGGCGACGGCGAGTACCGAAGAAGATTTAATGATGAGCTGTATGAACTTTACGCAGACGCCGACATAGTTCAGCGAATTAAAACACAGCGGCTTCGCTGGCTAGGCCACGTAGTGCGAATGAGCGAAGATGCTCCAGCCCAGAAGGTATTCTTATCGGCACCCGCCGGTGGAAGCAGAGGAAGAGGGAGACCACCACTCCGATGGAAGGTCCAAGTGGAGACCGATTTGCGATCCCGCGGTGTTTCCAATTGGCGCCAGTTGGCGCAACGAAGAAACGACTGGCGAGCTATGTTGGACGGTCAAAATCGCCCAGGCGGTTAGATGACCATTTAAAGAAGAAGAACCAAAAACAATTTACAAATTAATAAAGTAATATATAACGCAAGTATATAACCCTACATACATAAATATATGTATGTACGCGTAAAAAACATGTAGACATGGTAAATGTGTAAAAACTGAAGTATATAACAACGAAGAGATTATATAAATTTTCACAAAAAAACCAACTAATTAATTAAAAAATACAGTAAGTTTATTTTTAAAGTTTTGATAAATCATGAATACGGCCTCCTTTAATGCGCGTTCGGGCAACTTGCTTGCAGTCAAGAATGAGGCAGAGCCGTAAAGGTAGCTTCTCAAGGACTTCGAGGCCCAAATAATCACTAACATTTCTTTTTCATTTGTGGTGTTTTGCGTACTTTTATTGGGTCTCGATAGTGCCCTTGATAAAAAAGCACTGCTCATATTGCGTGATTTGAGGCGTTAGTGGTCAAATTATTTTACTTCACGTGTATATTGCGTCACTATCCATCGTTATTACGGTTTTTGCGGATGACTGCTTGCTCATTCGTCCTTCCTCCGATCTTAAGATAAGATTAAGGGGTTTGGCTATCTTGGCATAGTCCATAATAAAACGTCTGTAGAATGCTGAAATTCTCAAAAAGTCTCCAGAGCTATTTTTATGTCATTGAGATGTGCTTCTTGATCCTTACTAAATATGATATTATCATCTATGTAAACGCAGCATCGCTTGCCAATGCGATCCCTGAGAATATCGTTGAGGGCTTTCTGGAAATTTTTCAATCCAAAAGGCAGTCGAGTGTACTCGCATTTTACGTTATTTATGCAAAATGCCGTTTTTGCAATATAGGATTAATGTTGTTGTATTAGCGAAGCCTCGCCCTGCCTAGTCGTAGCTTTCCTTATCCAGCATTGTCATCAAGCTTTTTTAACCGAAGTCCCAGAAACCTTTCGGCCTGAAAAGGGTTGGACCAGAGTGAAATTGGTGTTAGAAGAGTCGGCTCAGTTTAGCACATAAAAAGATGGTTAGTGTCACGGGGAGACACACCACATGGTGGACATACATTTGGCATGTCGGGGTTCAGTCTGGATAGGTAAGAGTTTAATCTGTTACAACATTAAGAAGGTAGTTGGGCAAGCATGACAATTGTCTCCCTAGGCAGTTCGCGTTCTTCTTCGGCAACAGGTGGAGCTTGTTCCTGAATGGATGCATTCACTGGGCGAGAGCTGGCAAAGGAATTCACCGACTATGTGTCGATGAGGTTGAGCGCCTGTCGATGCAACTTTAAATCTAACGGAGAAAATATGTGGTTCCGGATTTCATTAAAGTGCTTACGGATGAGGCGGATTTTATTCAAGCAGGTGCCTGCGCTTTGTAACAGTTGAACAAGAATCGCCTGGTAAGCATTTCGTTATGCTCTTTAACAGCGACAATTTTTGCGTCACTGTGAAGGTGGTGTTCAGGTGACATAAGGAGGCATCCCTTGAGAATGTTGTTGCGGCTTTGTACTTTGGTGGAAATCGCGGCTACATGAGCAATACAGTTCAGCATGTTATCAAACATGATCCCTAAGGTTTTGGGATGTGTGACAGCCGGAAGCTTGATGCCGTCGACGTAGATGTCTAGTTCCATGTTCAACTACGCTGTCCACGTCGTAAATAAGGTGGCCGAGGATGCCAGTGAAAGTGCCAGATTTCGCCCAGCGAAGAAACCGGACAAGGACCGGAGGTAGGAATTAATGCTTGAGCACAACTCATTACGAAGGGGCCACTAGCCAGAATTGTGCTATGGGGAGGGGAGTAGTAATTAAACAAAAGCCGGGATAGGACACAACCCTGTGGCACCCCTTGCTTAATTATACGTGGCTTTGATGGTTCGCCTCTGAATTCTACTGGTGATTGCGGACCACTCAGATAATTGGCGGTCCAACGCTTAAGACAAGGAGAAGAGTTGACTTTTCAAGGTTCGGCGATCCGCAAATTAGCGGTTTATTAAGGGAGTGAGACTGTCTCGAAGTCTTCACTACTGGCGAGAGGAGCGATATCGGTCGATGCGACTCCCGAAGGTTAGCTGGTTTGCCAGGCTTGAGTAGTGGCACCACCTTTGCCTACTTCGATTTTTCTGGAATGACAAAGGTGGTCATAGACATGTTGGAGACAGTTGACAGATATCTTACTCCCTCATCACCGAGATGTTCTAACATCAGCATGGATATTCTGTCTGGGCCTATGGATTTTGAGCCTTTAGAGCTCCGAATAGCTTCCTGAACCTGTTTGGTGGTGATGACAATGAGCGCTTGACTATTTTTAGGTTTGTGTGCTTTCCTGGTGGCGCGTCTGATTTAGTTAAAGCGCCCGCGCATCTCTTCGCTTTCGACTGAACCTTATCACCCAAGGCGATGGATAATGTTTCGTTAATATTAGTCGGATTTGACAGTGGACCATAATTTGCCAACACCAGCAGGGAGGTTGCATGCCCGTACGTGCTACTCCCACTTGACCCGTTTGTGTTGATCAGGCAGCAGTGTGCTTTTCGTCATGATCACGTAAATTGTCAGGGCCGCTTGAAATGAGTGGAGGTACGGTTTCTGGATGGGACAAAGTTGGTGGGGCCATAGATTGAAAGGAAAATCGGTATATGATCTGATGCAAGAGTCAACATCGGCCGCCAGTCAACGCAGTTTACAAGACTTGAACAATTTACGGCGACTCGACATTCGCCTCTAAATAACGCACGGATGTCAGGGCTATACTCCCTTGGACAACAGATGGCAGGAGGTATGTAAATATTAATAATCTCAATATCAACATTGCCTGACCGGACAACCATACTTTGCCGTTCACTGTTCGATTGAGTGATGAAAGTAAGTCCACCCCCAAGTCTCAATATCGACGTCGCCTGACCGGACAACCACGCCTTGAAGCTATAAGGTTGACACAAGGCTCAAATAGACGGTGCTGACGATGGTAAGGTGCGGTAAACTTGAAATATTTACCTCTACTCTAGTGGGGGCATCCCCGTTCACAGTGCAGAACGTCGAATCATATATTTGTTCAGCGCTATTCCCTGCCATCGACCTGTAGGCTTGAGTGCCGATTCTCGCCTCTGAGTAACGCACGAATGTCAGGCCATACGCACTCGGACAACATATGGCAGGAAGTATGTAAATATTAATAATCTCAATATCAACATTGCCTGACCGGACAACCATACCTTGACATTCACTGTTCGAGTGATGAAAGTAAGTACACCCCCAAGTCCTCTCGCACGGTCGCGGTATGATCGGGCACCGAGCTTTGTCTCCTGTATTGCATCAATACACTGCCGCTTTATAAAGTTTACTATTTCATTAACCTTGCCGGTAAGGCCGTTGTAGTTTAACTGCATAAAGCGAAAGTGCGAAGGGGGATAAATAGTCACGCTGGGAATAAAGGACTGGGTTACGGCGGGTTACGGATTTAGGATATGCCCAATGTAGGCATACCGGTCGTAAGAGGCGACTAATATGCACAAAGGTAACGACGTGCAACTCGATGGTTGACCTACGGATATGATGCCTCTCACCTCTCATTACCCATCTCTCTTTCCTTACGGAAGGAGGGGTGACATGACCAAGAAGGTTCCACTGGTCATACCAAAACGCTACCACGACAGTCGGGCAGTACCGCAAGGGAGTACCGGATTCATATCCGGCCAAGGGCTGTCAGTTCTACAGCACTCCCCAAAACCCTTTGGGGAATCCGCTATGTAGGTCGATGGCAGCAAAAACCTATTACGTCCCAATTGCGCAAGTACCTCGTTAATTTCAGGGATAGGATATCGATCTGCGATTGCGACAGAGTTAAGCTTCCGGTAGTCATTTACCATCACTGTTTGTTTCCTGCGGAATTCGGCTTCTTATTTACGATCCAAAGAGCCGAATCAATTTGTTGTTTTGTTTCTCAACATCGTTCATTAAAGACATTGGATATGGATAATATTTGGTACAAATTGGAGCCATTGGTTGTACGGATTTTGCCCACGATCGTGGTGGTGTACATTAAATTTGTATCAGGCCTTGGAAAAAGCGTAGGAAATTGTTGCACTAAACTTCCAATAACAACTTTTTATGTTGGACTCATATGCTCAGTTTTTATTCCTATGTTGTTTACTGATTTGGAGATTTGTTGCTTAATGAGGACTTTGATTTTATTTGCTATGAGTATGTAGTCGTTTGAAGCAGACCTGTTAAATAATGATAACTAATCGTAATGATTACCGGTTTGATTAATTATTTTCTTGAGAATCCATTTATTGATTGATTACCATTACTTTCAATTTTTAAAGATTATTTTCCAATTAAAAAAATGTAAAATAATTAAAAAATGTTGGTTTGTTTACTTTTGATATTTTTTTTTTGATTGTTTTAGATGTTTTTTCAGTATTGCTGTAGAAGCACATAAATTCACACCTCAACAATAGTGAAAAAAATCTAAAATAATCAAAAGTAACCAAAACACCTTTTTTCTTATGGTAATCAATTAATGATTGCCTTTTCTTGAAAAACAATTGAAATAATCATTACCAATTAAAGGCATCTAATTAATTGATTACTAATTGCTAATCAAATTTAACAGGTCTGGTTTGAAGTATAAATAATAGATTGAAGTTGTTTTAAACCATCGTTGCCTATGATGACGCGGAAAGATCTCAGCGTTGGTAAGATAGAGAATTTTAGCATCTTGTCTTTGAGACCAGAAAGGCGGTGTCGCCAACATATCCGGCGTCCACTGTGGCGAGGTCGGGTTTTTACGAAAGATAATTCACTTGTTGGATTTTATTTGGAAAACTCCTAATATGTTGATGTGACTGCGTGGGCGTTTAGACGTTACATGTTATTTGGTTATGTAGTTGTTATTTCTTGTTTGGAGCTAAAATGTTCCCATAGATCGGTAATGCTTAACGCGTTATATAGTATGTTTGGGGTCGTTATCTTGCTGGAACCGAAAGTCCCCTTTCAGCCCCAATTGCTTAATACTTTGAATAAGGTTGCCTTTCAAAATTTGTATTTATAACTAGAAAACCCGGCCACGCTTCGCCGCGTTTCAGAACTTATAATAAGCTGAGTTCGATGTCAATCATTATCATAGCGATTCTGTACTGAAATTTTTTGGGAGATTTCTCGCCTTTCCCATCTCCCCGAATCACAAACGAACTTCGAAAAATCGAATATGTATTTGGGAGGAAAAGTAGGTATTCTGAACGTTGGAAAAATGGGAGAACTGATAAATGATTTTGGTAGACATTTCCTCAAACATTTTTAAGGGAATTAATAGAAAAATGTGAACAATGTGAAAATGTGTTAGAAATGGCGACAATTTTCAACATTTTTTGCTAATCAAGGATAGTAGTAAGCTATAGTAATGTATAGTATGGGTAATTCTTTACTTTAGCTACCTAGTTTTAAAAAATGCCGGTTTGTGTACTAAAATACTCGGATCTTTCTCAAGAATCAGCATATGCCTCCGGAGAAGAAATATTTTTTGGAGTGGCGAGTCTCCTATGACTCCGATAAACGCATATGTGCCGTTTTTATACCACATCTCGTGGATTAGCCAATGAAGAATATAAGAAAACTGGCAAAGTCTCAAGGACCATTGTGGGACTCCCGTGTCACTATATTCATACCCACAATCAAAAATTTTAGAAGCTCCCCACTCTTATTAACATGAAGCTCCGAGAGGCTCAAGAAGGGCTTTCCTGGAAACTTTATTCTGCTACAAAAATCAAACAGCAGGTGCTCGATCGTATATTCCGCCCATGGAAGGATGTAGCTGATGGCACGAGTAGCTGTTGCGCACTAATAGTCCAATGCCCAGGAAGCACCGCACCGAAACTGAATAGGTCCCAACTATTATTTGCTTCGCTAAGGCAGTGCTGCGGGCGGCCGCCGTGGTGTGGCGGTAGAGTTGTTGGTCTGCCACACCGAAGGTTCTCGGTTCGAGTACCGGGACATGTAACAAAAAAAATTGTTTGGAAAGGATTTTCTAAACGGAGTCGCCCCTCGGCAGGTGTTTAGCAAACGCTCAGAGTGTATTTCTGCCGTTAAAAATGTTTCTCAGCCGTTCGGAGTCGGCATAAAATATGGAGGTCCCGCCAAGTTATAGGATGAGAATTAGGAGCAGCGAAACACAAATTGGTAGAGAAGCATGTTTTTAATCTCCTTTGAGGTTCATTCGGCCATTATTATCACTATTAAGGCAGTCCTGAGAGATGCGGCCCTTTATAAGTCCCAGGGGCGCAAGGACCTCATTCGACTCTGAGACAACATAAACACAAATATTCAGAAGTTAATTTGGAACGTTTTGCAGTACGAATAGGGTGATCTTCCACTTAGCCACCGATATGTAAAAAGATTTTTTTTTTCTGGGAATTATTTTGTTTTATGTACTTTTAATTGATAATTTACACAAATAACTATATATATACTATAGAGAGTCGATTAGATACGCCGCTACTACCGCAGACACCACCATTGTGAAATAGTTGCACTGGCTTGCCTGTGTTGAGTTGGAACGCCACTACACTAACATCTTCGGCAGTCAAACGATCATGACAAGCTAGCACACTTTTTATTTTATTAAAACATTGCTTTTTTATACCAACAATTTTTGTTGATTTACGGCCTGTACATTTTCAAGTATTCATGAAACGAGCTCAAGGCCAAGAATAATAATTTTTCACTCTTTGAATTTGTATGAAAATTACACTGGTTTACAGCCAAAATGCACCAGAGACGCCATAGTGAAATTCCTATGTAAAATCACCTCCTAATTCCGAAAATCAAGGTTATTTTTACTTGAATGGTACCGTTTTTGAGATATTTACGATTTACCGTTATTTCAAAAAACAAAAAAGATGGCTCCACTTAAACGTGTATATCTCAAGAACAAACTGAGCTCATCCAAGACGGTTTGAAAAATTTGAAAGCTTATAAAATTTACTATAATCAGTACATACAACACTTTTTGCTAGGTCCTGCAGATTCAAACATATTGAACAATCATTACGGATTTTTTAAATTTTTTTTGTAAAAATATAAAAAAATTTTTTACTTTGCGAGGAAGCATCTCGAAAACTTTTTGTTTTTTTGCAGATATTTTTTCCCCCCTCTAAGCTCTGTTTTATTACAAAAAAAATAAGCTATCAGTGAACAAAATCGATGAACTAATACAAAAGTTATAAGCATTCAAGTAAATATATCCATTTAATGCTTAAGTACCCTACTGGTACATATGTGTTAGTATTCGTATATCAGTTAGTTAGCAGGTAGATTTTCGAAAAGTTATTAGATACAAAAAGCTGTTAGTGTCGTTTTCTCAAACCTAGGTACATTTTAAACAAGAGCATATTTTTGAGGCAGGTAGTGTTTTCTTTGTAGAACTAGGGAACCTTTTTGTTTAGGTAGGCTTGAATTTTTACTGGATCTAAGTATAAATAAGAGTACATGCGCCTTGTTCCTTCATAATATCTGCAAGGCTCGCCGGATACTGTTCAGTTTATAATTGCAGTTTATAACCCGTCATTTACTTAAAATAAAAAATGAATAAAAGGGCGCGAGAGTTTGAGTGTACAAATGATCCAGATATGTTCTGTTTCATCTGCGGTCAATTTATTGTTAAAAGTATGAGACGTGTGTTTTCAAATCCTTTGAAAGTTACATACTATAAGTGTTTTGGAATTGAGCCTAAAAACCATGGACACCGAACACTGTGTGCACCACATGCCGAGTCGAATTGATTTCTTCGGAAACCGGAACAAAAAGGTACGTTGTAAAAATTAGGAATTTGTTCCCTTTTAATGCATAGCTGACTAATTCCTGAAACTATCTATTTAGGCGACGTGTGAAATTTATTACACCAATGAAGTGGAGGGAACCAACTTGCCATTCAACGGACTGCTATATTTGTACTACAAAAGTACTTGGGGTTGGAAAGTCCAGAAAAGTAACCTATGCGAGCGTATCTACAGTGTCATTACCAGAACTAATTTCAACAGAAGCGACATTGCCAGAATCAAATTTAACTTTAGTTCCGGCTCCAGTTTCATTGTCAACAGTAGTATCTGATTACGCGGCATCATGTTGTACTGAACTTCAAACGGAAAACGAAAGAAATTCTTTGTCACAAGCACAACTGAATGATTGGATAAGGGATTTGGAATTGTCAAAGGAAAAGGCCGAACTACACGCCTCTCGAATGCAACAATTTAAATTTGTTTCATCCGATGTTAAGGTAACATATTATAGAACTCGTCACGAAGAATTTTCCAAGTACTATACGAAGGAGGACAGTGTTTGTTACTGCAAAGACATTGCTGGTCTATTCAAACAATTTGGTGAACCATATGATTCAAAAGAGTGGCGATTGTTCATAGACGGCAATAAATTAAGTTTAAAGGCCGTATTATTGCATATTGGCAACCAAAAGCCATCTATCCCGATCGCGCATGTAGTAAATACGAAGGAAACATATGAGATAATGCAAAAATTGCTCAAGTTAATCAAATACGAAGAACATGATTGGAAAATATGTGCCGATCTTAAAGTCGTTGGAATGCTATGTGGTCTACAAAGTGGATACACAAAATACTGTTGCTTTCTATGCAAATGGGATAGCCGAGCTCGTCAAGACCACTACATCATAAAGGATTGGCCAGAACGAATCGAGTTTCAAGTTGGGGTAGATAACATAAAATACTCTCCACTTATAAAGAAGGAAAAAATAATTCTACCTCCGCTCCACATCAAGCTCGGCCTTATCAAAAACTTTGTGAAGGCTTTGGACAAAGAAGGCGAAGCTTTTCATCATTTGAAGACAATCTTCCCAGAGATTTCAGAAGCAAAAATAAAGGAAGGGATTTTTGTGGGACCGCAAATAAGGAAAATGATGACCAATAACCATTTCAAAGAACTATTGTCACCAGTGGAGGCAGCAGCGTGGGATTCTTTTGAAAAGGTCGTTACTTCTTTTTTAGGCAAACACAAAAAGTCCTAACTACGAGATGATAGTGAACGACTTAATCAAAAACTATGCGGAAATGGGTAAATAAAAAAACATATTATAATAAATTATATATTACATAAATTTACATGAGAATATATAGCCATAAATCTGAATTCATCGTCCAGTTCCGAACAAACAAGAACGGGAAAAATATAAACAAAAAATTTGTTCTGAATTGAAAGATAAATCCAGCCTAAGAAAATTATATACTAATGTGTCACTTATGTATTTATCTAATTTACTTTTTTATTTTCTTTCAGGAGTAAATATGTCTTTAAAAATTCATTTCTTACACTCCCACTTAAATTTTTTCCCGCAAAATCTTGGCGACGAAAGTGACGAGCATGGCGAAAGGTTTCACCAGCAAATGAAAGTGATTGAAAGTCGGTATCAAGGATTCTGGGATGTCGCTATGATGGGCGACTACTGTTGGTTTCTCATAAGAGAAACCGATCCTAATCTAAATAAGCGTCAAAACAAGACACATAACTTTTTCAATTATAAAATAAGATCATAGAGTTAAGACAGAACCATATGTACATATGCTATTATTTGTAGGGTACTTAAGTATTAAATGGATATATTTACTTGAATGCTTATAACTTTTGTATTAGTTCATCGATTTTGTTCACTGATAGCTTATTTTTTTTGTAATAAAACAGAGCTTAGAGGGGGGGAAAAATATCTGCAAAAAAACAAAAAGTTTTCGAGATGCTTCCTCGCAAAGTACAAATTTTTTTATATTTTTACAAAAAAAATTTAAAAAATCCGTAATGATTGTTCAATATGTTTGAATCTGCAGGACCTAGCAAAAAGTGTTGTATGCACTGATTATAGTAAATTTTATAAGCTTTCAAATTTTTCAAACCGTCTTGGAAGAGCTCAGTTTGTTCTTGAGATATACACGATTAAGTGGAGCCATCTTTTTTGTTTTTTGAAATAACGGTAAATCGTAAATATCTCAAAAACGGTACCATTCAAGTAAAAATAACCTTGATTTTCGGAATTAGGAGGTGATTTTACATAGGAATTTCACTATGGCGTCTCTGGTGCAGAAAAAAAGTTGGAATTTGTGATCCAGTGTTATTATTGTTTTCATTTTTTAATAATCATTTTTAATTATTTATTAAAAGTTTTTTGATTGAATAGAGTAGGAAAATGTGGAAAACTATTATTCTTGGCCTTGAGCACGTTTCATGAATACTTATTAAAACATTTTTTAATTTATATAACACTGCATTATTGTTACAAAATTGTTAATATTTAAAAATGTAAACAAAATTTGGCTCATCATTTGTTTACATTTTTACACTTACGAGAAATGTCAAAATTGTTGATTCGAGCTTCGAATTCGCATTTCCAAAATTTTTGGAAAATATCTTCTCCCAGGGAGTTCGTAATTGGGAGAATTCGTTTTTGGGAGACACAATGTTCTGGGAGATGAACTTCAACGGGTATAGTTAGAATTGGGTTGTATATCTCCGAAATCAGTTGAGATATTGAACTTAATTACATCGCTTATTGCAGCACTCGTTAGCACCTTTCGTTTGATACCCATATTGTACTAGCATATTTTGGGTCACCCAGGTCCACATATGTACATATGTATTGGTCGATAACTCCGAAGGGATATCTTAAATTTTAAGTTAGACAACTTAAATGCGACAGTGAAAGTTGCATTCAATTTTATTCAGCCGTTTATAGTAATACGCGCCCAAACATATAGACATACTGACAAAAATTTTAAAAACTGTTGCTTTAGATTCTATTGGCTCAATAATAATGAAGGGATTATTGAGAAGTTTGGTCATTTTATTTCATTTATTTCATCGAAAGAAAAAATAATCAAAGGAAGTCTATGTTCGGGTGGAACCGAAAATTATATACCTAGTAGTGATCTATTATGGCATCCCAATTTACGCAGGTCTATTTTAATACTTTCAGTTCGTATTTGCGTTCAAATATACAGACGGACAAACAGATAGACGTATCGAGAGACGGACATGCCTACATCGACTCAGCTCATCCTCCTGATCATTTCAGAATACTTTTTGATGGGACTATCTCTTTTTCTTCTCATACGTACAAACATTTCATGTTCATGAAAGGTATGAAAATCAAAAAAGATATACAACTTCGCTTTTGCAGTGGGGTATTAACTACTTTCCCGGATATTTTACTTTTCATCCTGAACGTTTTGATATACATTAATAAATACGAGTATATATATCGATTCCTTTATGCTGAATGAAGTAATATACCTTGTGTGCGTAACAAAAACAGATATAAAAAGGGTGTCTTTCATAGGCGCCGAAGAACTCAACCGATCTTTATGAAATTTTCACAATATATACTTGGATTCACTGGGTACAGCATATACAATATATAGTTTTGGAAAAGTGGGCGGAGCCACGTCCTCAGGTTATATAAAGCTTCAAATCGTCATAACTCCGAACTTTTTTGTTCCAAATTAATAATATTTTGATATATGTGTCACCTAGTCAATATCTACATAATTTTGGAAAAGTGGGCGGGCATGGCTTAATCGACTCTGCCCAACGTGCTGATCATTTTAATGAACTTTTCTCTTCTTCTTCTCATACTACTTACATACATTTAATGTTTATAAAAGGTATGAAAATCAAGAAAGATATATAACTTCGCTATTGCAATGGGATTTAACTACGTGCCCGAATATTTTGCTTATGTGTTTTCCGATTTGGCTAATTTTTGGCAGGAGTATAATACATACTACTGAGAAGCAGCTGACCAATTTTCATTGAAATATTAGATTGCCTTTGAAAATAGCAGAAATTTTATGCAGAAAAGTGAGCGGCGTTACGCCTACTTCTTCAAAATTTACAAACATTTTTTGTGGTCGAGTTTTTCTTAAAAAGCTTATTATGTGTGCAAAATCTCATTGATATTACTTGCTTAGTTGTAGAAATATCGCTTTTTAAATTTTACGAGGTTTCAGACAGGGTGACCCCCTATCGTGCGATTTCTTTAATTTAATGCTGGGGATAATAATACAAGCTGCAGAACTTAACCGCGCTGGAACAATATTTTATAAAAAGCGTGCAACTGTTGGCATATGCTGACGATATTGATATCATTGGCCTTAACAACCGCGCCGTAACTTCTGCTTACTCCAAATTAGAAAAAGAAGCGGAGAAAATGAGATTGGTGGTGAACGAGGGCAAAACGAAGTACCTTCTGTCATCATGCAAAGAGTCAGCGCATTCGCGCCTTGGCAACCAAGCCACTGTTGGCAGCAATAATTTCGAAATAGTAAAGGACTTCGTTTACCTGGGAACCAGCATTAACACCAACAATAATGTTAGCCAAGAAATCCGACGAAGAATTACTCTTGCAAACAAATGCTACTTTGGACTGAGTAGGCAATTGAAAAATAAAGTCCTCGACGAACGAAAATAGCACTCTACAAGTTACTCATCGCACCCGTCCTCCTATATGTTGCAGAAGCGTGGACACTAACAACATCTGATGAGGCGGCTCTGGAAGTATTCGAGATAAAGGTTCTTCGAAAGATTTGTGGACCTCTACGCGTTGGCGACGGCGAGTACCGAAGAAGATTTAATGATGAGCTATATGAACTTTACGCAGATGCCGACATAGTTCAGCGAATTAGAACACAGCGGCTTCGCTGACTAGACCACGTAGTGCGAATGAGCGAAGATGCTCCAGCCCAGACGGTATTTTTATCGGCACCCGCCGGTGGAAGCAGAGGAAGAGGGAGACCACCACTCCGATGGAAGGACCAAGTGGAGACCGATTTGCGATTCCGCGGTGTTTCCAATTGGCGCCAGTTGGCGCAACGAAGAAACGACTGGCGAGCTATGTTGAACGGTTAAAATCGCTCGGGCGGTTAGATGACCATTTAAAGAAGAAGAAATTTTCCAAAAAAAAATTTTCAGAACTACATATGTTAAAAAACTGGGCGTAGACATGAACCGATTTCGCCCATTTTTAAAACAAACAGTTATCCTTTATATATTGAACATTATCACAAAATTTCGTTTGGACAAATCAATTTTTGGCATAAAAAGTTTGAAAAATCCACTATAAAAGGGGCGGGGCCACGCCCATTTTCGAAAATTCAAATTTTTTGAATTTCTTAGTTCACGGAAACTTTAAAAGGTAAATATAAATGATGTGAAGCCATTTTACGCAAAGCTATTGCCTATTTAATGTATCTACGATCCTCTTCAAAATCTTTCATATAAAGGTGGGAGTGGACCTTAACCGATTTCGCCCATTTTTTTATCGAACATTCCTTGCATATCTTGAACGGTGTTTGATTTATGATTAATAACATTTCTAAACTTGACAAGCTTTGCTTTTGCAATTATTTTCATTTTAAAGCCCTTTTTTATAAATATGGTAAAGCGATAGTGGGTAACATTTCATGGTAAAAAATGTTGCTGAGAGGGGATTACGCCATGAAAAAACATATTCAAGCTGAAAATGATGGGAAACGATGCGAGAAACACATTTTTATTCCAAATATTAGAAATGCGATTACAAGGTTTTCAGGTGATAGTTCTCGAGCTACAACAGCTTTTTCTCTATGCATAATATAAAAAGTATGCAAACAAGTTAATTTTTTTAGTGCATTATGTAAGGTGTCCAAAATTTTTTATTTTTTTTCTTAAAAAAGCAAATTTTTTTTTGTGGGTTTCGTTAGAACGTTAGTTGCTGTTAACGTTTATTCTAGCAATTTTTTGTATAGCGTGAAAACGGCTTAACGGATGAAAATAAAAACGTGACACATTTCTAGCTTATTGCTTGTTCACAAATATAGTATATATTTAAAAGGAGTTGAAAATTATTTAAAAATAGAAATTAAATATATATAGGACTATTTTCGTTCCCCTTTTTTAACAGTTAATCCTGTGCAACAAAAAATCGGCAGAACAAACATTCATAGCAACTATACGTTCTACCTAAATCCGAAAAAAACTAATTTTCTTTAAAAAAAAGAATTTTTGAAGTATGCTTTATATTGTGCACAGAGAAAAAACTGCTCTAAAATACAATAGCGAATTTGAATCGTGGGGAATTTTGTGACAAACAAACGGTAGAAGCTGTTACCATTACCGTTTATCGTTACAAACAACAACATCAACAACCATTACCGAAATAATTGCAAAAAGGGGGAAAAATTAACTTCAAATGGGTGCAGCAAAGTATGTTTTGCATAGCTTTAGATTAGTTTTTCAAAATGTTATCTTTACTAGTAGCAGAATTCGATAAGCCGTATTTCTTATGGCCGAGAAAACTTCCTCAATCCATCGATTTTTTGTCTATCTCGACTCTACTATTTATGATTTTAACATCATTTTTCTACATTTGGAAATCTTACGATTTGGTGTGGGCCACAGCATACAGCAGACCACATACTTACGTCTATGCTTATTTGAAAATCAATACATGAAAAATATGTATGTATTGGTGCTTTAAGTCACCCTGTGGGGAGTTCGGTGGCCGACTACTATAATAGCTAACTTTTAGTAGTCTTATTGTGTCTAACTATAAATTGGTTTCAAAGTCATTCAGTGTTCAATCGAAAAATTGTAGCAAATATTTTTTTAACACTTGAATATCAGATAAAAGTACTTGCTAACAAAAAAAACTCAATTGCATTTCTTTATGTGCCACATATTTCATTAGAATCAATAAATTATCATTTCATATTTTGATTTCATTGAAAATTCGTATGCCCCAACCTGGGTATGGTTTAAGACATTGGTTTCTGACCATATTTTGAAAGCAGGATATCTACATACCTATTCGTGATACACATGAACACACATTAACCATATTATAATTAAAATTTAGATATTAATTAACTAGTAAGTATCTGAATCGAAAGTAAGAAAGGAAATTGTCGATTATTGACATAAAATTAGTCAACTAGTAGTCAGCTAAAAGCAATGTTAAGTAGTCGAGGGAAAGACAAATTAAAGTGAAAAGTAGTGAACTAATAGCCGACTTTTAGTTAACCGATTTCCCTACAGGGTATTAACAAATTTTAACCGGCCCGTACAAAAGTCCACATATAATAAATAAGTAGATACTGTTAATTCGGTTTCGATTCTATTCGGTGGTTAGGAAAATAAACCGTTTTATCATATCGACCGGATAGCCGTATTCGGATGCGCAACCCTGCCTCATAAATATAAACGAATTTAACTGTTTTTTAAGCGTTGCTTTTTAGTCCTTTCCTGAATGCATTTCTTCAATGTGGAAAATAAACTTGAGCCATTGTCAAGGTAAGCAAGTTTCCCCACAGAATGCGCACCTCAACGAGTCAACTTTCTTGTCACCTAAACCTTCCTCCCTACGTACATATATTTTGAAGCAAATCCTAAATTTGAATGAAAGTCGTTCCATCTACTGACCGCCAAAGTTATGGCAAGCGTCACACATGGGTCATCTTGGTACTGCGAACTCCCAATGGGTTTTTATATATTCGTTGTTGTTGTTTGTAATGACTAAACACTCCCCGAAGGTTTTAGGGAGTATTGTCGAAAGTGACATTCCGCCCCGGTACTCTCTTGACGTCATTGCCTTTTTGTATTTTAGTCGCCTCTTACAACCGGTATACCTACTTCGGGCATATTCTAAACCTAACCTGCAGGTTCTTTATATATTAATCTTGCGGTACACCAATAAAATACTGAGAGCATTTGGCATTCTTATTAGTAGAGGGGCTATTATTCGAATAATTTATCCGTTTATTCGAATACTATTATTCGAAGAGTTGTATTTAAATGCGAGAGATATCGGAAGCGAAATTCACTGTCTGCATCACTTGTACCTATGAGCATGCATTCACGTTTTGTATGCATGTAGTATGTGTGCGTGTACAAATGTGTGCAATACCCTACAAAAAACGGAAATACTCCGTTTCATACTCCAAAGAATACTCCTAAAGGAGTATCAGAGTACCCCAGCACATATCTTCATTCATATAAAAAAGGTGGTTCAGTTTACATGGCAATGTCCGGTGATTGGATCACCTGATCCATCTCGGAGTACTCCGTTTCTTTGATTTTGAATACTCTATAGACCACCTACGTGAGAGTACTCTCAAAATACTCCCATGGGATGACTCTATGGAGTATTCAACAGCAAAGCGAGAGTGGGGACCACCTACTCCCTCTTCTCGTTTTTGTCCAGAATACTCTACAGAGTAATATTTTGGCAGCATTTTCAAAGTACTCCAACGTAGGTGCTCTATAGACTATTCGGAAGCAAAGTAAATGGTACTCCGAGTAGGATTAGGTGATCTAATCACCGGACATCGATATGTGAATTGGACCACCTTTTTTATATGAATGAGGATAAGTGTTGGAGTACTCTGATGCTCCATCGTTTTTAACAGGGTAGCTGTGATATTTGTTTAACTATGCGAATACCTATTATTCGAACAGTTCTTGTCATTTATTCGGTTAATGGGGTTTGAATGGCTTTTTATTTATTATTTGAATAATTAAATAACTATTCGAATAGTGTTCTGCGAATAGTTACATACCATTCTTCTGTGTAAATGAATCTCTAGATAGATATTTACTTTTAAATTACTATAAATATGTATATGAATACATTTGTATATTGTAGCTGTATTTGCATGGCAGGTATTGTGCTAGAGTCTCAAGCAAGCGATGCCAGGATCGAAATTCATTGTTGACATACAGATTTATTTAAATACATATTTCTTTATATACATATTTGAATATACGAATACGTATGTATGGAACTTTGGGTACATGTATGTATATTTTGGCGATTATTCTCAAGTATGTACCATCCCTAACTTAATAACACTCCCACCACTAGTTAAACACAACAGAGATAACGTTGGCTACGCTTATGCATGCAAGCGTGTACCCAGGAAGAGGAAGCGAGATGGCGCGAGTGTTCACGAATACAAGGCAAAAAGGAGATGTCAATAAATAACACCGACCCTACGAGAACACGAAGAACGAACAACCAAGAAAGTTCTCGGTGCGTGGGCAAGCACCCTGTCGGACTACATAAGACAGTGACCAAACAAGGCAGGTTGATCAGTTTATTTTCAAGCGTTGAACAGTGAACTACTGTGAAGTTACCAAACTCTTAAATTTTTATTGCGTTTATTACTAGTAAATAAAACTAGTTATTAGTTACAATATCTGTGCGTGTGTTTATTTCACTTTATAGTGATCGAACCCAGGATAAACAATCGAATTCGCCACAATATATATCGCGGAGTGTTTACTATAGCAGGCAAAGATGTCGTCCGTGAAAGTATTTTGCTAGAGTCTAAAACAAGAGATACCAGGATCACATCGTAAATATATGTGAATACGTGTGCATGGATATTTCAATGTACTTCACGTTCACTTTTTAATAACATTACTTGCTTGAATTAATAATAAGTTATTATTTATAGATCAATTATTTTGCTAAGATCAATTATTTGATTATTTATGTCTTAATACAAAAAGTGCTGCTAGAAATTTGTTAGTAGGTGAATGCAAGTTTTATTTCATAACATTACAGCACTTTCAATCGAAACTTAAGAAAATTCTTCATTTCAACATCTGCCTACTTTTGCCTTGAATTTCAGTTGTCCAAATATCCAAATCAGCTCTTTGCCTATATTAATAAACAGTATATGTGTATGCTCAGAATCAATTTCTATCCTAGCATACCTTGCTTAAAACCCTAGCACACAACCTGCAATGCAAATATAACTGCAATAAACATGCAAATGTATTAATAAATATCTATTTATAGCAATATTAAGGTAAATATCTATCTAGAGATTCATTTACACACAAGAATGTTATTTAATTATTCGAATAATAAAAAAAACTATTCAAATCCCATTTGCGGAATAAAGAACTATTCAGATAAATGACAACTATTCGAATAGTAAGTACTCGAATAAACAACTGTAACTACTGCTTATACAATTGTGCATACATCCAAGCATATGCACAAACATAAAGCGCATGCATGCTAATACGTTCAAGCGATGAATACAATGAAATATTTCTACAAGGTGGCGCAAAAGTAAGCTTCCGATGTTCGGCATATCGGTTGTGGCACGTGCAGTGTGCTGTTGCACCGTCTTGTTGGAACCACATGTTTTCCAATCCCAATTCATCAAGTTGCGGCAAAAAGAACTCGTTGATCATTGCTCTGTAGCGCTCACCATTCACAGTAACCGTTTGGCCCCGACCGATTATTGGTCAAATAAATAGTCAGCAATATTCCGCGTTCTGGAGCAGTGTAGCGTAACATTGTTTATTAACGTGTATTTCGCATGTGTTTACTACACAAATGTCAAAACAGAACTGACTTTAGGGGCCAATCGCAAAATTTATAGCATTTTCTGATAGGAGGATTACTTTTGCGCCACCCTGTATAAACGTACATACACACACATATTTATACTAAATTTAGAGTAAATATCCTGTTAGAGTTTCTTTTATGCACGTGAATAAATGGTAATTATTCGCATTCCATCCAATAGCTCAATACAACTATTCGAATAGTACTGTTCGAATAATACTAGTTATTCGAATAATACTATTCGAATAAAAGTTTAAATGATTCGAATTATTTATAGCCTTCGAATAAATGGATTTTTTATTCGAATAGTCCCATGCCTAATTCTTATACAAGAAACACCAATTTTTTGGCTTTTTTTTGTTTTGTTTATAACATTCACGAAAAGTTCATAAAAATTGTTTATTTTTGGTTAAGATAAATGACACCTTTTAGACAGAAATTAAACAAATTTGTCAAATAAGCATATTTACATGTTTTTGTTTTGCTTATCTGGTCTACTTTATACTGTGGTGTGGGCCTCCAAATATACAAAAATGTATGTATTGGGGATGCCATGGGATTTGCGTTTAAGTTATTTTCTTGCAGTTAATTTTGAAACCAGCGAAGAAATTGTTTGAGAAACTATCTGACCTTAAAATATATAAACAAAGTTATTGGATGTTTGATATGTGTTTTTTATCTAAAAATGTAAGTTATTTCATAAATACGAAGAAACTACACACATATTTAAAATGGATTATTTTGGTAAACACAATTTTCGTGAAAAATATGCATAGCATACATTGTGAAAAATTGTGTTTTTCCTGCCGATACATTTTAAATTGTCTTAAGAAAATTAGTTTAAAATCTATGTTAAAGAAATCCCAGGATTTTGGGCACCTACAAGGTAGAGCTGATGATACCGGAAGACCCGGATACCCGGGTATTACTCGAGTACCCGGGCATACTATTACCCAGGTAATAACCGAACATAGTTTATTGTATTGTGACAAACTTCTACTGTAAAAACGTGTAGTACGCATGCTTTGATTTATTTCAAATATCCAATACAATGTATCAGGAGCACATAATTTCCCAGTAAGCAATTATAAAACAACCGAAATGAAAATTCAGTTAATACAGTTTTAGGCAAAATATAAGGACCCCAAACGGAAAGTCCTGAAGATTCTTTGATATTAAGTTGTGATGAGAACTTATAAAGCTATTAAGAATAATATGATTTATAACTACTTCAAGAGCATAAAAACTAATGCGGAAAATAAATATATACGTATATATCCTTAAAGCGGTATCATTAAAATATTTAAAGAACTTTATTTTTAATCCGAAAGTGGTATTCGCCTTGATTTCTTCAGCAGACGATCGGTATCTACAGGAAATATAGGCCCTACCTGCTATATAACAAACCAAAGCCTTTCAACGACTCGGCACGAACGAATAATCCGCGCGTTATGCGGATGCGCCCCTCGCGCCGGTCGGGCGGGATATGGTGGGTAATCCGTTGGGAATTATTATTATTATTATTATTATTATTATTATTATTATATTGGTTTTTCGTTATCTGTACACATGCTTCTGCATCGTAATGCCTATAGAGGTTTTAGTCAAAATGCAGGGGAGTACGAAAATCAGGCTTACATAATTCAAAAGCCAGAATTACTACCTCTTAGATCGAAGAAACGAGTCACGGCAAATATCCTTGTTATATTTTACTACAGCGCGCAAAAATTAAAACCTTAATTTTAAAAGTTTTCAATCCATTTGGATAGAATTTTTATTTGAGGTCTTAATGTTGTACACATTGCTGTAGTATTCAAACCAAGGCCAATTTATACCAGGTGATATTACAGAGAATTCATTGCTGTATACACACACCTACTTCATGTGTTTTGTTTTTGCTTTCGCGGCTTCTCCTGTCAAATAGCATAGACATTTTTTATTTTGACACTAGACGCCGCTGCTCATATGTTCTTATGATATCACCTGTAAATGAATCCTTGATTCAAACATTAATAAAAAAGGTAGATGACGATCGGTATCTACAGGAAATATAGGCCCTACCTGCTATATTGGTTTTTCGTTATCTGTACACATGCTTCTGCATCGTAATGCCTATAGAGGTTTTAGTCAAAATGCAGGGGAGTACGAAAATCAGGCTTACATAATTCAAAAGCCAGAATTACTACCTCTTAGATCGAAGAAACGAGTCACGGCAAATATCCTTGTTATATTTTACTACAGCGCGCAAAAATTAAAACCTTAATTTTAACAGTTTTCAATCCATTTGGATAGAATTTTTATTTGAGGTCTTAATGTTGTACACATTGCTGTAGTATTCAAACCAAGGCCAATTTATACCAGGTGATATTACAGAGAATTCATTGCTGTATACACACACCTACTTCATGTGTTTTGTTTTTGCTTTCGCGGCTTCTCCTGTCAAATAGCATAGACATTTTTTATTTTGACACTAGACGCCGCTGCTCATATGTTCTTATGATATCACCTGTAAATGAATCCTTGATTCAAACATTAATAAAAAAGGTAGATGACGAATTTGTCAGTGAAGCTTATGTTTTTTTGAAAAAAGTCTTGTTTATAGTCAAATATTTCTAAACAGGAGCACAAAACGTATATGTAGGCTGTTAAAAAAAAATTTACTTCAAAATCAAATTTCAAAATAAGGGGGCAACTACCGCTCCTCAACTGAACTTAGGGTTACTTTATACTGGCATATACTTATATGACGCCTTTACCTCTTACGATTTTACATTTTCTTGGGGGCACAAATAAGAAAGGTGAGGCGGCCTTGAAGGTTCGAAGTACGATGTGTTCGTACCTAAGCGTAATGATTTCAAGTTTTCGGATGGTGTATTGCCAGCTACCACAACATGGGTAGTTTTTTGAACAGTCATCCAACATAGGACAATATTCACCCTTCCTAGTAAACCGTACGTGTGCTATAATTAAGTTTTTATAATTTTCCAAGAAAAAAGGCAAACCTTTTAATATGGGATGCTACAGGAATTCATGATTCAATAACTAGAAGATTAGCTCTCTAGCTGTATTGACACTTCCATTTTCTGGGTTCTTTTGAGAACGAAAAAAAAGAAAGAATTTTTTTTTCATTTGTCAAGGAAATGGTAGTAGAAAATCAGAAAAGCAGGAAATTAGTAGTAATACATTTTGCAACGACAACTAAATACAACATCAAAACATGTCATCCCATACCATCACTGTATAAATCGTTGTAAATTTTCTTTAATATCAAATAAAAAACGGTCACTGCTTCAACAAAAGCTAAAATAAATATATATTTGCATACGGATCTGCAATCAAGATATGTACGTATCTTCGCCCTCTTGCCAGAAGCATGAATTTGATAAAATTAAAATGTTGGTAAAACAAGACTGCAAAATATTATTGCTACATACCGGAATGTCTCGAGTTTTAAAAGTCCACGATTAGATCCTGCGACATGAAAGAACTTTCTTCGCAAAAGTCGATCTAAGTAATAGAGTAAACTGATCAGTTTTCTGAAACCAACCTATTTAAAATTTTTGCATATTACATTGTTAACTACTATTTTTACATAATTTGGATGAAAGGCAACCCAGAATGTAAATGAAAATTTTTCAGGCAGTAAGATGGCTGCAATTGTCAAAATATGTTACTAGAGAGCAAACCTTCTAGTGATTGAATCATGACAGGAATTATTTTTTTGATTTATTTTGTTGTGTTGATCTTCCGACAGGGTAGTAAGCTGATTTTTGTTGGAACGATTTTCCGTCATCCCTTGTCAAGTTTGGTTTTGTGACAAACCGGTTTCGGCGTTCTGCCATTTTCAATGCCTAACGCCGAAACCGGTTTGTCACAAAACCAAACTTGACAAGGGATGACGGAAAATCGTTCCAACAAAAATCAATTATTTTTTTAATCTTTGACAACATGCTAGGCATTTTTTAAATATTTTAGTCTTACAATGTTCCCTGTGGGGAGCTCTGTAGTCGACTACTATAATAAAAATACTTCGTCTTATTGCATATATGTATGTAATTTTTAACACTGGCAGTAATGTATCTTCCTGCTGAGCTGTTCAAACACGGAGGCGAGGAGCTGGTAAGGCGCATGCATCAGCTTCTATGCAGAATTTGGTCGGATGAATGCATGCCTGAAGATTGGAATCTAAGTGTTCTCTGCCCAATCCACAAGAAGGGCGATCCTGCAAACTGCGCCAACTATCGCGGAATCAGCCTTTTGAATATCGCATATAAGGTCCTATCAAGCGTATTGTGCGAAAGACTGAAACCTGATGTGAACAGACTGATTGGACCTTATCAGTGTGGCTTCAGACCTGGTAAATCTACCATCGACCAGATTTTTACAATACGCCAAATCTTGGAAAAAACCCGTGAAAAAAGAATCGACACGCATCATCTCTTTGTTGATTTTAAAGCCGCTTTCGATAGCACGAAAAGGAGCTGCCTATATGCCGCTATGTCTGAATTTGGTTTCCCCGCAAAACTTATACGGCTATGCAAAATGACCTTGAGCAACACCGCCAGCTCGGTCAGAATTGGGAAGTACCTCTCCGAGCCGTTCGAAACTAAACGAGGTTTCAGACAGGGTGACCCCCTATCGTGCGATTTCTTTAATTTAATGCTGGAGAAAATAATACAAGCTGCAGAACTTAACCGCGCTGGAACAATATTTTATAAAAGCGTCCAACTGTTGGCATATGCTGACGATATTGATATCATTGGCCTTAACAACCGCGCCGTAACTTCTGCTTACTCCAAATTAGAAAAAGAAGCGGAGAAAATGGGATTGGTGGTGAACGAGGGCAAAACGAAGTACCTTCTGTCATCATGCAAAGAGTCAGCGCATTCGCGCCTTGGCAACCAAGCCACTGTTGGCAGCAATAATTTCGAAATAGTAAAGGACTTCGTTTACCTGGGAACCAGCATTAATACCAACAATAATGTTAGCCTAGAAATCCGACGAAGAATCACTCTTGCAAACAAATGCTACTTCGGACTGAGTAGGCAATTGAAAAGTAAAGTCCTCTCTCGACGAACGAAAATAACACTCTACAAGTCACTCATCGCACCCGTCCTGCTATATGGTGCAGAAGCGTGGACACTAACAACATCTGATGAGGCGGCTCTGGGAGTATTCGAGAGAAAGGTTCTTCGAAAGATTTGTGGACCTCTACGCGTTGGCGACGGCGAGTACCGAAGAAGATTTAATGATGAGCTGTATGAACTTTACGCAGACGCCGACATAGTTCAGCGAATTAAAACATAGCGGCTTCGCTGGCTAGGCCACGTAGTGCGAATGAGCGAAGATGCTCCAGCCCAGAAGGTATTCTTATCGGCACCCGCCGGTGGAAGCAGAGGAAGAGGGAGACCACCACTCCGATGGAAGGACCAAGTGGAGACCGATTTGCGATCCCGCGGTGTTTCCAATTGGCGCCAGTTGGCGCAACGAAGAAACGACTGGCGAGCTATGTTGGACGGTCAAAATCGCCCAGGCGGTTAGATGACCATTTAAAGAAGAAGAAGAAGTAATGTATCTTCTGTAATAATTTCGACAGCATTTCGTATATATTTTACACTTGCATATTTATAACTGAAAACATTTAAAAAATTGCCAAAGGTTCGAAATGTTGTTAAGAAAGGGTTAAACAATTTTAAGGAAAAATATTGGTATATACCACAGTATTTTTTTTTTTATTTTCAGAAAATCAGGTAATCTTGTTTTCTAATAGGGGTTTCAGTGAACAAAAGCCATGGAAGTTTGTGTCATAATATCTGTGGCAATAAGCACAAACTACCAAACTCAAATTTGGTCGAAAACGAGATAGTACCACCATTGTGTTGTCCGGCCTAGGATCTATAATCACATGGATTGTGCTCAAAAATTGTGGATTTTATGGGCAAAAAGCTTTTTCTCAATTCCATATATTTACACTACAATTTCAATTCTAAAAGCGCTCTTCTGAAAACTTCACGACAATGACTTTGGTAGTTTGTCCTTATTGCAAAAGAATAAGAATGTATAAAATTCGTATATTTTGGTAATATGTAATAGTGATAAATGAGTGAAAAAAATTGAGTCAACCACAAAAAAATCGAATTTTTTTTTAATTTCAGTAGTCAATAACCTTTAAAACATAACTTTATAAAAAATTATATTTTGACCTCTTTTTAAACCATAGAATTCCCTTTCAGAATATGTATTTATCTCTTTTTATCTGGTAGTGCTACGCACACAAGGTATATTAACTTTTGTCGACTAACGGCAGTATGTAACGGCATAAACGGATCGAGATAGATATTGACTTATGTTTATCAAAATGTTCAGGACAAAAAGAGAAATTGATTAAGCCATGTCCGTCCGTCCGTCCGTTTGCAAACACGATAACTTGAGTAAATTTTGAGATATCTTAATGACATTTGGTATGCAGGTTCCTTGGCACTCATCTCCGAGCGCTATTTAAAATGGGCGAAATCGGATGATATCCACGCCCACTTTTTATATATAGAATATTTTCGAAAACACAAAATGATTACTTAGTACATAATACACCTATTACAATAAAATTTGGTTATACATTAAGATTGAGGCATAAAATAAAATTTTCAAGAAATTTTTGAAAATGGGCTTGGCACCGCCCACTTTTGATTAAGTCAAATTTAGAAATGTTATAAATCATAAATCCAACACCGTTTAAGATATCGAAACGAAATTCAGTACGCAGACTTCCAGGTGTGCAAGGAATGTTCGATAAAAAAACGAAATATGAAAGATTTTAAAGGGGATCGTAGATATATTAAATAGGCAATAAGTTTGAGTAAAATGGGTTTACATCCTTTATATTTCACTTATAAAGTTTCCGTAAACTAAGAAATCCAAAATATAAAAATTTTTGAAAATGAACGTGGCCCCGCCCCTTTTATAGTGGATTATTCCACAAAACTTTTTATGCCATAACTCCGCCAAAAATTTATTTGTCGAAACGAAATTTGGTGATAATGTTCAATATATAAAGGTAACTGTTTTTTGTAAAAATGGGCGAAAGCGGTTCATGTTCACGCCCAGTTTTTTAACATAGTTCTGAAAAATTTTTTTGGAAAATTTAAAAAGCGATACTTCTACAAGTAAGCAAGTTATATAAATGAGATTTTGCACACATAATAAGCTTTTTAAGAAAAACTCGACCGCAAAAATTTTTTGTCAATTTTGAAGAAGTAGGCGTGGAGTCGCAAATTTTTCAGCATAAAATAATTGATGTATATTGGAACGATTTTTCGTCATTCCTTGTCAAATTTGGTTTTGAGACAAATCGGTTTCGGCGTTGTGCCATCATCAGTGCCGATTTTTTTCTGATCTGTAGCCCGATTCTGTAACTATTTTAACGCCAGGTGTTAGCGTTAACTTCGCTTAACACCATTTTTAACGCTTTTCCGTATTCACTAACTTTTAACCACACGAAAAGTGTAGCTGTCGCGAATTATTTTCGAGGTGTGAACAATAGCGTTAATATATTTGCAAGTGTTTTAGTGTTTGGAAAAAGTAAAAAAATTAGTTTTGAGTTTTCTGCATGTAATTTAGTGCAAAATACGGCGAAAAGAGAAGTATTGCCATATTTTATCACCATCAAGAGTCAGCTGTTTTGGGGCGTTAAAGGAGAGTTACAGAATCGCACTTTCGTTAAGAACAAACGCCGAAATTTGGCGATAAGCTTAACGCTCGGCGAGTGGTTAAAAGTTACAGAATCGGGCCACTGAACTAACTCAGAAGATCGACGGTAGAATAATAAACGAACAGACAAACATTGTTTCCGACACAATATTCGAACCTTTAAATTGGTTTACAAAAAACAAAGCAACCACTCAGGTACAACAAACACACACGCACCGACAAATAAATACAAAACAGCAAACGATCAAAAACAACAACAAGCAAAAAAAATCAAACAACAAAAAAACTTTTACCTGCCTCAGTCAACCACACAAAAACCGATCGGTGCAAACCACCCCCGTTTCTGATTGTACACACAAAACAGATACACACACGTACACAAACAGGCACCCATGCTGACATTACCTGCTACCTACTATAAATACAAGACAAACAACAACAACAGATCAGAACGAAAATCGACACTGATGATGGCACAACGCCGAAACCGGTTTGTCTCAAAACCAAATTTGACAAGGGATGACGAAAAACGTTCCTTTCATAAACATTAAATGTATGTAAGTATGAGAAGAGAAAAGCTCACTAAAATGATGAGCACGATGAGCGGAGTCGATTTAGCCATGTCGGTCTCTCCGTCAGTCTGTCTATTTGAACGCAAACTAGTCTCTCGGTTTTACAAAAGAATGCTGAAATTTGTTGTTTGCTTTCGCCATTTTATAATATACTAGCGAACCCGGTAGACGTTGTTTTGACGTTTTTATACATAAAACACATCTATATATAAAATGTCATTAACTTGAATCAAATTAACCCCTAGCTATACCTAACTACAGCTTTATATAAACTGGGGGCTTTTCCAAAAGGTATATACAGGCTGTGTCGTGCCCAGCGAACTCCTGAACCTATCGTGAAAGTTCAAGAGCAAAACCAAAACACAAAATATGTAGGCGTGGCACCGCCCACTTTTCCAAAAGAATATATCCAAATATCATTAATTTGGACCAAAACAGTTCGGAGTTATGACGAATTGAAACTTTATATAGCTTGGGCGTGTGGCTCCGCCCACTTTTCCAAAACTATATATTGTCTATGCTGTATCCAGTGAACCCAAGTATATATTGTGAAAATTTCATAAAGATCGGTTGAGTACTTTGGCGCCTATAGAAGACGCACATTTTTTATATCTTTTTTTGTTACGCACACAAGGTATATTACTTCATTCGGCATAAACGAATCGAGATATATATTAATTAAAGTATATCAAAACATTCAGAATAAAAAGTAAAATATCCGGGCAAGTAGTTGATACCCCCCTTCACTAGCGAAGTTGTTTACCTTTTTTGATATTCATAACTTTATGAACATGAAATGTTTGTACGTATACTGAAATGATCAGGAGGATCAGTTGAGTCGATGTAGCGATGTCCGTCTCTCGATACGTCTTTCTGTATGTCTGTCTATTTGAACGCAAATACGAACTGAAAGTATTAAAATAGACCTGCGTAAATTGGGATGCCATAATAGATCACTACTAGGTATATAATGTGCGGTTCCACTCGAACTTAAACTTCCTTACTTGTTTAGATTGATTTTGGCGTTTTTGACAAATTTTCGAAAGTAGAAAACGTTGCCAGTATTTAAAGCTTGATTACTCTAGAACGGTCCACCTGAAAATGACTTCGAAAATGACATAATCGGTGTTTTAGCTGTATATGATTGCTGTTCTTTTCTTTTTATGTTTAATAATAAGGTTGGTCTACCAGTAATCAAGCAGTTTATTCCATATTTCCATGTACTAGTAAAACATGCTTTAAGTATCGGTGCAGGAAATATCAAAATACTTCAGAAACCTATTGACCTATAAATAAGTTTTTTTTTAATTTTCTAAGAAAAAAAGTTTAACTTTTTTACGAGTGTGTTCAAAAAGTATCGCGAATTATGTGTTTTTTCAAAAATTATTTATTTATTCATGAATATCTATTTTGTCCCCTTCAAAGTAATCCCCATGAGATATTATACACTTGTGCCAACGGTTTTTCCAATCTTCGAAGCACTTCAAAAAATCATTTTTTTGTATCTTGTTCAGCTCCTCCTTCGATGCCGTCTTTATCTCGTCACGTCTCGTAACGTCGTCCTTTCATGGGCCTCTTCAGTTTAGGGAACAGGAAAAAGTCACAGGGGGCCAGATCTGGGGAATACGGTGGCTGCGGCATCATTAGTGTGTTGTTTTTGGCCAAAAAGTCGCGCACAAGCAACGATGCGTGAGCAGGGGCGTTATCGTGGTGCAAAAGCCAATTTTTGTTCTTCCACAAATCCGGGCGTTTCTGGCGGATTGCTTCGCGCAAATTGCGCATAACTTGCAGGTAATATTCCTTATTGACCGTTCTTCCCTGTGGCAAGAACTCATGATTCACCACGCCCCTGCAATCGAAGAAAACTGTCAGCAAAACTTTCACATTCGACCGAACTTGGCGCGCTTTTTTCGGTCTTGGTTCGTGCGGCAGCTTCCATTGAGATGATTGAGCTTTGGTTTCCACGTCATAACCATAAACCCACGATTCGTCACCAGTTATGACCCTCTGGAGCAAATTTGGGTCGTCGCGGACAGAGTTTAACATCTCATTAGCAATGTTCATGCGATGCTGTTTTTGGTCACAATTGAGCAATTTTGGTACGAATTTCGCGGCGACCCGTCTCATGCCCAAATCATTGATAAAAATCTAATGGCACGAGCCAATCGATATGTTAAGGTCCTCAGCAACTTCTCTAACGGTGATTCGACGATTGGCCAATACCATTTTCTCCACTTCATTAATTTTTTCGTCTGTTGTTGAAGTGCTCAGGCGTCCGGCACGCTCTTCGTCGTTCACATCTTCTCGGCCTTCTGAGAACATTTTGTACCACCGATAAACGTTGCTTCGGTCCAAGGTAGCTTCTCCGTATGCCACAGTCAACATTCGGAATGCATCCGCGCACTTAATTTCGTTTTTCACACAAAATTTGATACAGGTTCTTTGATCCATTTTTTTGAATAGGTAAAAATCGAAGACGATCCAAAACACGTGCAAGCAAAGCAGCTGTCAACAATTAACTGAACATTCAAAATGGCCGAGCTTGTCGGCATAAGTGAGAGACATGAGTACCAACATAACGCCACAAAAAATTCGAAATTCGAATATACGTAACCAGCGAAAATTCAAAATTCGCGATACTTTTTGAACACACCTCGTATACGAGACGCTACTGGAATAATTTTTTTAATTTTTTTAGAAAATGCTACTAGATATTTATTTTTTTCTTTCAGTTCTACTGAATGCATCAAATATGCACTCCACGTAATAATTATAAGACCAATAAATATAAGACCAATGTATAATAAAGTCAAGTACAAACTATTTGTTAATGTTGATGATTCTGTTTTATTAGCACATAACCATGTAATACGAACCCAATTAATTTATGTTGCACGAAGAAAATGAAAATATTAAGCAAGAAATACACAAACGACCAATAATTATGCTAAGATTTGCAAATCTTTTTTTTTGGAATAAATGCTGGTAGACGACATATTTACCAGCAATTTTTGCAAAATGCACTCGACTTATTACAAATTAATAAAAAGTATTTCTATTGATACATTTTAAAAAATTATAGCACACGTATGGTTTACTAGGAAGGGTGAATATAGTCCTATGTTGGATGACTTTTCAAAAAACTACCCATGTTGTGGTAGCCGGCAAGACACCATCCGAAAACTTGAATTCATTACGCTTAGGTACGAACACATCGTACTTCGAACCTTCAAGGCCGCCTCACCTTTCTTATTTGTGCCCCCAAGAAAATGTAAAATCGTAAGAGGTAAAGGCGTCATATAAGTATATGCCAGTATAAAGTAACCCTAAGTTGAGTTGAGGAGAGGTAGTTGCCCCCCTAATTCCCCCTGTGTGGCTCAAATTTTGAAATTTGATTTTGAATTAAATTGTTTTTTAACATCCTACATATACGTTTTGTGATCCTGTTACATTTTTAGAAATATTTGACTATAAACAAGACTTTTTTCAAAAAAAACATAAGCTTCACTGACAAATTCGTCATCTACCTTTTTTATTAATGTTTGAATCAAGGATTCATTTACAGGTGATATCATAAGAACATATGAGCAGCGGCGTCTAGTGTCAAAATAAAAAATGTTTATGCTATTTGACAGGAGAAGCCGCGAAAGCAAAAACAAAACACATGAAGTAGGTGTGTGTATACAGCAATGAATTCTCTGTAATATCACCTGGTATAAATTCGCCTTGGTTTGAATACTACAGCAATGTGTACAACATTAAGACCTCAAATAAAAATTCTATCCAAATGGATTGAAAACTTTTAAAATTAAGGTTGTACTTTTTGCTTGCTGCAGTAAAATATAACAAGGATATTTGCTTTGACTCGTTTCTTCGATCTTAGAGGTAGTAATTCGCCCTTTGGAATTATGTAAGCCTGATTTTCGTACTCTTTTGCATTTTGACTAAAACCTCTACAGGCATTACGATGCAGAAGGATGTGTAGAGATAACGAAAAACCAATATAGCAGTGTGCTGAAGAAATCAAGGCGAATACCACTTTCGAATTAAAAATAAAGTTCTTTAAATATTTTATTTCAGCCCTACAACAAAGCACGGGATACCGGGTATGACATCCCCTTAATTGTATATATGTATCTTCAAACATTTTTTGGAACACGTATCTACGGCAATAGTCGTGTGACATATGCGTGGTTTATCACAATACTCTTAAGCTAGAAGTAACGAGCCTAAGCAAAGATAAATATCTTTATTTTATGTTGTTGTTGTGGTAACGACAAAAACACTCCCCGTTACCACAACAACAACAACTACATCTTTATTTTATCATTCTTAAGTTGTATCATATGATGAAGTATATATTTATATCTTCATGAGTGCCTTACACTTCAATAGCCTTGTTCCAGTTGATTATGTAGCCGCTAAGGGAAAACGTATCCACATGTACTACATGAATATTTCCTCTTTCTGTTCCAACATATAGCCATTTGCTTCCAACAGGCAAATGAATACATGTTATCCTTTAATTAGAAAATAAATTAGTGTACAAACTTAACAGGCTCAAAAGTTAAAACAATATAAGCAACAAACCTCTCTCTTTGAAATTTTAGACTCTGAACTACTTGCGGGGTTTTCTGTCGTATACTCCATAAGTGCAGTGTATCATCCGCTGTGACCGTTACCAGAGCACCCTCATTGACTAAAAATTCAGCAAGTATGACCGCGCACTCCGACTCGCCTTCATGTTTCGCATGAGCATCTACACCTGGTCGTCCAAGTCTTGAAAAAAAGATGATTCCACAGTATTCTCTTTCATATTTATTATAAATATGCTTACATTCTAATAAACCCAGATTTGTCTCCTATTGCTAAAAGCCTCTGCACGGGATCAAATGCAAATGCTGTTGGAGAATAAGGAAAGCCGTGTCGAAATGTCTGAAAATATATTAGAAAAATGTTTTTGTCTTTTAAATGAGAACCGTTTACAACATATTTTAGAAAAACTTTAACAAAGTAACCATAATTATGCACCTTTATATCAGACAATAAGTATTTCAGAAGCAATGACTATACCCATAATTTGGTAAATTCAATTCCGTAACAAATACGTTCCTCAGTAACTGGAAAAAGTAACACTGTACAACAAGATTTTTAGTAATTGATGAAACCCACAAAATCTAAAGCTCTATCCCTCTCGTATCAAAACCTCATACCAGGTTTTTGGCTATAGGTCTGGTTTTTTTTTATTTGAGTTTAAAGTTTTTAACCCTATGTATAGGGGTTCAGTGAGGAAAACTTGATAAAATGAAGCAATGGGTTACAAAATAGTGGCTAAATTAATGTTTTTTGGGGCAAGGAATTAATTTTTGATGTTTATTTTTACATAAAACTTACAATAGATGACCCTGTGGTACAATTTTTAAAATTTTTTAACAATTCTTCATGGAAAAATAGTATTTTAATAGTTTTTAAGCAGAAATAGTAGCAATTGCTTACGAAATGTGTGTTAAAGTAAAAACATTAAGGGGTCGAAAACATACACTGAAGATGACGGATCGCCGAAACCGGTTTGTAACAAAACAAAAATTGACAAGGGATGACGAAAAATCGTTCAAATGTGCCTCCTCTTTCCACTACTGCGTTAACGGAAAGGGAAGAAGTAAAGACTACGGGCTTGCGCCCCGGACCCCCCACTGATTTACTTTAACTCCTAACTCCAGAACAGGTAGACCTGATCAAATTCTAGGGAAATATCCATTCTGGAGTGAATAGTTTTCTAAGAAATCGCCTTCGGCCTGGGTCTAAATTAAGAAATATTCATATATAACTAGATTTAAAGTGTATGAAGTGCCATATCAAATTAAAGGTAATTGAATGGTCTTTAAAATAGGCATATTTTTCTAAAATTGCTTAAATATTGATTGAGGACACATACCTCCAAATATCTTAATTTCAAACAAGTACATTCAGAGTTATGACGAATTGTTATTTTATATAGCAGGGGGCTTGGAACCGTCCACTTTTCCAAAATTATATATAACTTATACTGTAATCAGGGAACCCGAGTATCTACTGTGGAAATTTCATAAAGATCGGTCAGATACTTTGGACGCCCATATAAGACCCACATTAAGTTTTCTACCCACCTGTACTAGTCATACCCACCTGCACTTGTACACAGGGTATTATAGTAACGGTGTAAAATAATCCAGATCGATATAGACATACTCGTATAACGTTGTTCTTAGAATTAACAGAGGAATCGATTAAGACATGTCCGTCATGGACCCGATAACTTGAGTAGGGCCAAGATAGTTGCTGTTTAAAATTAGCGAAATCGAACCATAATCACGCCATTTTATCGGTGTTGAAAATTTCGAAAAACGTATAAAATGAGATAATTCAATAAAAGCAGCTGAAATTTGGTAGCTTATTGAATTGATCATTCTATTGAAGAGTTTGCCAAATTTTTGGCCCACATCGGAGTGAACAAATTTTTAACGACGGTTAACTTCAGAACCGTTTATGCTAGAATAACAAAACTTGGTAGGAGGCATACTATTGTTGTGATACATACAGGCATAGAAAATAAGCGAAATTGCTCTCCGAAAATGGCTACTTTTTTCATAAAAGTTATCTGAAAAGGAGGTAGGAGCACTGAACTGGCCATATCTAATTTACTTATACAGGTAGAATGAAAAAATTTTGCATTTACATAAATTTACTTATTCTTTATACGATTTTCACAAAATTGTGGAAAGTGAACGTTGCCCACTTATAAGTCAAGCAGTTTTTCATATTCGACTGTTAATAATTTAAGAAGCATTTACGATAGAATGCCGAAACTTTCCATACTTCCTTCACTGATGCAGATACAATGCTATAGGACTTGGTAGTTACAATGACCTGTATTGGAATTCACTAACTTATAACGATGCGATTTTTCGAGACTTTAATTAACGATTTTGTAGGCTGCATTATCGACTGGGCTATTCACTAACTTAGCTATAACGATTAGGATTCCTTATCCCGCGACAAAACGTACGCTAAGTACTCAATTCCATTTATTCTATAACAATTATATCAATTTAATAATAACTTTATTTTAGTTTTCGCTAACAACCTCAAATTATGTGTTTTTTATTTAGCGACACAACAAGCGAATATCGACAAAAAATGGTTAGTGAATGCCGAAATCGTTATAGTTATCGTTAAGATAAAATGTCGATTGCGAATATCGTTATATATAAAAGTTAGTGAATTCCACTACTGATAATCTTATTAATTATTTTACGAAAATTTTGGAAAGTGGGCATTGCACCTACCACATATGATTGAACAACTTAGCTGTTAATAACTTCAGAACCGCTTATTGTTGTTGAAAGTATGCCTAGTGGAAATAAAAAAATCGTCAACCGGCCATGCCTACTTTTTCATAAAAGTTGACTGAAATTGCTGCTGTTCGAATGAACGAAGATAGTATTCTTATCGGCATCCGCCGGTGGAAGCAGAGGAAGAGGGAGATAGCCACACCCATGGACCAAGTGGAGACCGATTTGCGATCCCGCGGTGGCTGCAATTGGAGCCAGTTGGCAGACAGAAGAAACGACTGGCGCCATTATTTTATATACTTAGTATTGGCATCAGTTCTGTTACAAAATTTTCAAAGCAGCAGGCTTTGATATTGTAATTGTATTGTGTGAATATTCCACATATTTATTAAATGTTCAATGCCAGTATATATTAAAAACAGTTTGGCTTGAAACTTCGTCTTATCATGACGGAGTGGGGTGACAAAGACAAATTGCTTAACATAAGTGCGCAATTAACGGCAAGTCAGATATTCGCGCCGTTAAAAAACTCTATCGATTCTTAGAAACTTCTCAAGTTTAGGACAGGGCCAGAAGTGGGCGTCCGCGTGTTGCTCGTACGAGTGCAGTGATAAAATCCGTTCGAGAGCGAATTAATCGAAATCATTTAGGGAAACAAAAAATAATGACCAGAAAGCTGGATAAGTCCTTCAGATCCATGTCTCGCCTGATCCGTGATGACCTCCACATGAAGGCTATTCGAAGGTGCACTGGCCATATCTTAACTCCGCGGCTTAAAAAAAATAAGACTAGAAATATATAATAAGCACGCAACTGCCAGAAAACAGCCTTGTTAAAGATGAAAAAATTTTTACCATGGAGCAAGTTTTTAATAAGCAAAATGATAAAGTGTATGCTAAAACGTCCCAAGAAGCAAAAAATATTGTACCAAAGGTTCAGCGAGGTCATGGTTTCGTGGGGACTGTCTCATAAAGGCAAACTATGGTCGGAATTCGAGGTCTCAAGCAAGCACTGGATGCAGCAGCTTTAATTATAGCCCCGGAAACGATACGTGACGCTATAGCCGAATGGCCAGACCGTTTAGAAGTCTGTATTAAGGCAAAAGGCGATCATTTTGAATAATTTGTCTTGCAATAAATAACATTAACCCTCTAACCGGTAAGATCGCCTTTATCCGGGGTTGGGTTAAACAGATATAACACGTACACCTCTAACTTTGACACATAATCGCCTACAGGCGAAGTGGACCGTTAACAGGCAAGTTTGGCTAGAAGCGGGGTGGGGGTTTTCAGCCCAGGGGGGGAAAAATATGAACCCTTTTGGAAATATGACTTAAATTTCGAGGTTATCACACTAGAATTACAAGATATGAGTTTTCCATTTAAAACAAAAAATGGCCTGTTAGAGGGTTAACATTCGTCAATAAAAACAAACTGCAATAAAGTCTCAGAACCCCTTCATTAATTTTCTAACATTTGTTTGAAATTGTAACAGAACTTGTGGCCGGTCCAAGCATATTATAACAGCCGAAAGGTGTTTCAAACGATATAAAAAAAGGTTTCTGTTGGTTTTGTGGAGTCATAATTTACTTGGGACACACAAACATACCAACCAAGCCAGTGTTGTACCCAGAGGGCCCCTGAACCCAAAGTGAAAGTTATATAAGGAATAACACAAAAAATATCTGAAAGTTTTTCTAAAATTGTGTAAATATTGATTAAAGGAGGCATACCTATCATAAATTTAAACCAAGTACATTCAGAGTTATGACAAATTGTAATTTTACATATAATAGGGCGTGGCACCGCCCACTTTTCCACAATTAATATAGCCATTGCTGTGTACCTATGTCGAGCATTTCGAAAAACAGATAAAATTAGGTGTTTAAGTATCTGATTTAAATAAATAAGAAAATGTAGCTAAACATAATGAGCCTGGTATTGCCCACAGGGTTGGGCATTTTTGCGCTACCACTAAATTGCAGTACCACTAAATATTCAGTGGTAGTTAAATTCAAAAACCACTATCACTGAAAATTTAGTGATAGTGAAAATCTAATACCACTATCACTATCCTTTTAGTGATAGTGAAAAAAAATTCCATTACCACTAAATAGTGGTTGTGATAGTGGAAAGGCAATAGCACTATCACTATGATAGTGAAAAAAATTGCATTATAACTAAAGGGACTACAAATTTTGTAGTGACTTATGACCTTTATCTAAGAATATTTAAATGTGCTAATGATGTCTGATATTAGTTATCAGCTGGTAATAGTGCTACTGTTACCGACAAAACAAATATTTTATTAGGTCGCCCTAGTACGTAGGTTAAAAGATCGACAATAATTATTTGTATATATTTACATACAATTCTACATACATACCTACGATTCAGTTAAGATCAATAATATTTAAGTACATACGTACCAGGGTTGGGCATTTTTGCACTACCACTAAATTGCACTACCACTAAATATTCAGTGGTAGTTAAATTCAAAAACCACTATCACTGAAAATTTAGTGATAATGATATTTAGTGATAGTGAAAATCTAATACCACTATCACTATCCTTTAAGTGATAGTGAAAAAAAAATCCATTACCACTAAATAGTGGTAGTGATAGTGGAAATGCAATAGCACTATCACTATGATAGTGAAAAAAATTGCATTATAACTAAAGGGACTACAAATTTTGTAGTGGATCATTACCTTTATCTAAGAATATTTAAATGTGTTAATGATGTCTGATATTAGTTATCAGCTGGTAATAGTTCTACTGTTACCGACAAAACAAAAATTTTATTAGGTCGCCCTAGTACGTAGGTTTAAAGATCGCCAATAATTATTTGTATATATTTACATACAATTCTACATACATAAATACGATTCAGTTAAGATCAATAATATTTAAGTACATACGTACATACATGCAATTTATTGAAAAGCAATAGTTTTGCATGTACATACTCAAAGTTGTTTTGCTATTTTTTGTTTGTACCTGTGGATGATTTAACAGTAATATCGCACCAATTTATGTACATTTAGTGATAATGAATTTTTTTCCACTATCATTAATATTTAGTGTTAGTTAAACTCATGTTTTAACTATCACTAAAGAAATAGTGGTAGTGAAATGCGTAGTGCATTAAATTTTTAGTGCACTATGCCCAACCCTGATTGCCCACATGGTAGTAGAAAAAGTTTAAAACCTCATAACTCTACAACAATTTACCACGACCACATTTACAAAGCTGGGTATTTAAAGTTCGGTTCCACGCGAACTTAGACTTCCTTACTTGTTGTATGTCGGGCTGTCACTGGATTCCGGTGAGCGTAGAAACTGATATACTCCGGAGTTACATTTTTTGGGAGGAGGGAAAGGACTTGTTTCCGATTCCCCCATAAGGCGAGTGAAGCTATCGGGAAAACATTTACTACTCAAAATTTATTTGTAAAACATGGACGATACTGCTTTGATATACACGCCCACGCCATTGTCAAAGTTTTGATAAAAGGTTATTGCAAAACAAAATTGTTAAAATCTTATTGATTATTCTAACCACAGTCAAATAGTAAACAATTTATAAGCACATTAACAATACGTGAATTGGATTTGTTTCGATATCGATTCAAATTTTTTTATATTAATTTTACCCGACCGTAAATATTTTAAGCTCACTCTATTTCTGCTAGGTATTCTTCAAGAATAATCATAACTAGTATCTCCCGTGGGCGAAATTCAACCAATTTAAATTAGTTTAACATGTTAAATCCTCTCTTCATATATTTCTCTAGCATTGTCTAGAGGCCGAAATGGTAGAAAAATAATTTTTACTGGAATTTATTATATATAGTTGAGTTATTTAGGGCCGCATTCATAAAATTCGGTTCACAATAAACAGTGGGTAATTCGACAGCTAACCGAACAAAATCAGTCAATTAAACCCCGGTAATCGTTAATAGGAGATGGTGAAAACGCGCCATAGAAATATTTGGAAGTCCAATAACAGTGCTACCACTCCTTTCTCTCTCTCTCTTTATGGCGCGATATACAACCGGTATATCATCATAAACCTCCTAAGAGATTTTTGCGCCAAGCTTCTCTTCCAATTTGTGGTGTGCCGATTTGAATTTTCCCTACAAATTGGTGGGACCTACAGTTTTTTGCCGACTCCGAACGGCATCTACAAAGGAGACGAATTTTTGCTGAGAAGCCTGTCATGGCAGAAATACACTCGGAGAGTTTGCCAAACCACTGCCGAGGGGCGACCCCGTTTTGAAAAACTTTTTTCAAATCACTTTTTGATGTTACCTGTACCAGGGCTCGAACCATGGACCTTCGGTATGGTAGGCCGGCAACACTACCACTCCTTTCACATTTGTTAAATATTTCAAAAGCTTGCGCGTAATAAAAAACATAATGGACATATACCAACAACATAGTTAGACTAATAATATATATGTATGTGATAGTTACTTTAACTCAATGACTGACAATATGTCCACCGTTTGGAATGGTATGTGTATACATATGTTTATGGTTGCCATTTTGGAATGCCATATACTCGTACATATGGCTTTTGAAAGTGAATAAGACGTTAATTTTGAAGTTCTGCGCATTTCTCAACATGAGATCGACGTCAGTTAAAATTTAAACATTTTTTTTTTGTTTGGTATGCAGGCAGTGTGTTAATTTAGCCAGATCTGGCTTTTTTTAAATCCATTTTGCGAAAGAAAATTACATACGTCCTCAAGATTTTACGATTTTCTGGAATTTTTTCCTTAACGACAACTTAGACATATTAAAAAAGCCATTTCATATTGATTTTTTAAGAACTTTCTCATCATAACGGGTCAAATTTTATCTAAAAAAGAAAAGATAAGAAGTATTCATATATTAAAAAAAATACCGTTTAATAAAAAAAAAATCAGTTGACCGGAACCTGTTCTCGAGCCTTGGAACGCACGGGTCCCACCCGAGACACTTACCACCTGCGCTACTGCTATATCTGCAACGCAACAGTCAAATACTGTACTTAAGCCCTATGGATTTTCGCAAAAAACTTAAATTGTTTATTACCAATAAATGAAGCATTATTTGTTAAATATTATACTCCTATGCACCGCTCCTGACCCTTACAAATATATTCATATACATTTTATAGCAATTTATGCATGCTTAGATATATATATTGCCTGGCAATTGATTGTATGGAACAAATGTTAGCCTATTAATATATAGATTTAAAAATTACTAAAGAGCTATTTCCACCTGAAATTTTTCTAATGAATTCCAATGATTGCTGGAATGCCGTTGATTTAAAAAAAATGTAATAGCCGCGTGTGTCTTATGATAGATTCAAGTACAGCTACCAACTAAAACAAACGTCAGCTACAACATTTTATCATATTTTTTATCTGAGCACCTACATATATATATTAGAGGTTTACGCCGATCTCAGGCGGCATGGCTTTTGTAATCTTTGTTGCTGTTATTGTTTCTAATATTTTATGTGAGTTTTTTCCTTGCTTGTACCTTATCGTATTAATATATAATTTTCTTAGTGTGCAATGTCTAATTGTGTAAATATCTTTTGTTTTTCTACTTTTGTTTTGTACACTTTTGAAAATAAAAATTCCCCGTGAAGATGGAAAGGAGATTGGCGAAACGTTGGAAATAGTGAAGAAAAAAATTGTGTTGTTTTTCTTGCACTAGCAAGCATTACTGGAAAATAACCCCCTGCGGGTTAGGGGCTTAGAATATGCCCGAGGTAGGCATACCTTGGGGGAGTGTTTTTGTCGTTATCAAAACAACAACAACTGGAAAATAATTAACAAAAAACGCAAAAAACGGTCAGCAAATAAATATAGGGTAAGAATTCCTGAAACGTATCACTTTTTATTTCAAATTTGAATAACGGAGGATATACTTTATTATTTTTTATTATATTGAGCGCCAATAATGCGGATTTGCTCGGTGTTGTACTTCAGCAACAAAGCATTCAAACGGTAAAAAGACTAAATAGTTGACTAGATGGACGTGTTTTATTTGTTAGTGCATTTTAGTGACGACTGTGTTCATACTCGTACCAGTTTCTACCTCTTAGAATATATTTGTGATAAGTGATTTATTGGTTAAAAAGTGATATTCTTTCGTTGAAATTAGTGTTGGTGAAAGGTAAAGTAATATATATTAATAATAAGTAAAACTTTCCAAGCAAAAAAGTGTTTTTTTTTATATATTTTTTACTTGTTTTGTTTTGTTGCATATATGCAACAACGCGTATTATGGTGAGCTTTTTTTAATGGAATTTCAAATACCATGGTTTTTAGTACTTCCGGAGACATATAATCGAATACCTAGATCCAATACCACATTGAAATCGAAACACTTGAACTTAAATACCGACCAACTACGTTTCCAAGGATCTGATAAGTTACCGCCGGAGATACTTTGCTTGGAAACTCCATTTCAGGTATTTTCGTATCTTCTTACTGAGGATATTATCAACTTTATCAGGGATCAAATCAATTTATACTCTGTCCAGAGGGATGCTAGTAAGCCTGTCAATGAAACTGAAATACGTAAATTTATTGGTATCGTATATTACAAGTCAATAGTAAGTATGCCAAATGCAAAAATTTATTGGTCTAAAAATATTAGCTTCGAGTCGGTACGAAAGACAATGACATCGAAGCGATTTGAATTACTTAGGCAGTTATTACACTTCAACTAATAATAGTAAAATGATCCCATATGACCAAACAGTACAAAATCCGGCCATTGATAGAGGAGCTCAACAATAACTTTAAAAAGGTTCCATTCGATGAGTATTTGTCTGTAGATGAACAATAAGCCCCACAAATGGTGATTCAAACTGTTTGTGATACGCGGTCTGATATGCGGTGTATCTATCCTATAGGTATGAATATAAATTTGAAATGTATAGTGGTAAGGAAAAATATGCGCAACGGGCGAGCATGAATTAGGAGCATCTTCAAATGTAGTGGTCCGCCTTGCCCGCTATGTGCCTATCAATCAGAACTACAGGCTGTTTTTCGATAATTACTACACCTCCATCCCACTTATTGAGTACTTGTCCAGTCGTGGAATTTTGGCTTTAGGAACTATAAGAAAAAATCGTATTCCCAGCTGCAAGCTGCCTGATGAGAAAGTTTTTAAAAAAGAGCCAGGTGGGACGTCAGCAGAACAAAATTAAACTGCGCAGTAAACATTGGTATATACGAATATTTAATCATTTCCTGGACGTTGTTATGTGCAACTCCTGGTTCTTATTTTGGAGAATAATGGCTGAAAAGGCTAGTACGAGTAAAGTCGCAAACTATGCGGAATTCAGAGTAGCCATAGCAGAGACATTATGCAAATATCAGACAGTCAATCGGTTAAAGCGTATGAATGTCTCATTCAAAATAAAAAGAAGAAAGTCACATTCCCCAGGGAGATGTGAGGCTGGACTAATACGGACACTGCAAAATTTGGATTGATAAACGAATGAGGTGCAAATTTCCAGGCGGCAAGGGTTATACACAAACAAGCTGTGAAAAATGTGGAGTTAGTTTGTGTTATAACACTGCGTTATAAAAACGAGCTTTAGTTCTGTCCTATGAACCAAATATACTTCTTCGGAAAGGGGAGAAAAATTGAAAATACACGTGTATCGGCGATTTTCATGTACACGTCAGAATTAATTTTTATTTTTTTTTTTCTGTCCTATGAACCAAGTATACTTTTTCGGAAAGGGGAGAAAAAATAAAAATACACGTGCATCGGCGATTTTCATGTACACGTCGGATTTTTTGAAGCACAACTATTATTTCGCATGTAAACTTTGTTTATTTACTTCACTTAAACTTTTTTTTTTTTTTGCAGTGCAATAGCAATAGTCGCACACGACTAAAAAAAAAACAAAAACTCTGACGTGTACATGAAAATCGCCGATACACGCGTATTTTTATTTTTTCTCCCCTTTCCGAAAAAGTATATTTGGTTCATAGGACAGAATGTGTGTAACGCAAAATAATTGTTTCAGAAAATTTCATAAGTTGAGGTTTATTTAAATAGTATTTTTGCTGCCATGTTGAATTTCAGCAACAAATCATTTTTTGTGAAAAATAAATGCATTATATAAAAAAAAAACTATTTTTGTTTCCGTTAATAGTAGCCTCTATCTACGAGCAAAATTTTCAAAATTAACAATTTGGCGCCGTAAAGGGTTAAGATCACATTTATTATTTCATTAAAATTTTATTCTAAATATACATATGTTTCAAATCGGTGCAAGAACAAAGCAAGTTTTCGCACAAAAAATACCAGATATGCACAATATTACTCTTTAAAATTTCTGTTGAGAAAAAAATGGCCCGCCATATGGATGACAGTTGCAGAGTTTACTTTAATTTGCATTGAGAATTTATATTTGTTGTTATCTTCTTTATAATTACAAATTTTTTTTAATTATGTTAACTTTTGTTAATGAAATATTTTATTTATTTCACAATGAAAATTTTTGATTAATATATTTCACAATTGTAAAATTTATTCAATAAATTGAATTTCAAAAATATAAATCTTTGAACACTTATAACAGTTATCATAACTTGAAAGTGTTCTGTAATTTTTAAACAAACCTAAATTTTTAGTTCACAATTCTGTAAAAATCCTTGAGTTAGACACAGCGGTCTGCTGGAATTATTAAGTTAAAAAAATTATAGGCACGGTCCTGTATATCATTTTGTTATAAAAACGACAAACATTTTCAATTGTTCATAACACAGGATAACATTTTTGTTGCAAAAATCCAGGATAGGCATTTTTTTGTATTGTCAATAGCCTCCAAACAATACCAACATACAAAAAAAGCAAAGCAAGCCCAATTGCATCTTCCATGAATGTACCGTGTGTTACCAACTATCTAAATATGTATATAGAAAACGTAATACAAAACATAGCCTCGAAAGAGTACATCATCACAAATGTATTAAGGCTGAAAGAGAGACTCAATAGAGAGGTTCAATAGAGATGAAGTGTTGGTACCTTTCGATGTTGTGTCATTGTTCGCGAATATTCCCACCAATTCGCCATAAGAATAATAATGGAAAAATGGAATAAAATTAAACCCACGATCCAGGTGCAAATTTCAAGAAATATTAAGATTTTGTTTACTCGACAACAACTATTTTATTTACAACAAACCTCAACAAATCCATAACTAATAATAACCAAAATATAGCGTTAGCATATAAATCCAACTCCACGTTATCTAATATGTTCACTCGGACAAAAAACTAGAGCAAAACAATGTAATATACGATACAACGTGTCAGGGAAAAGAAAAATAAATCTGCACAAGGGTATACATAGGAACTACGAGACGAGCACTGGGAGTCCGGCTAAAAGAACACGAAAGTGACATACATAAGAAGAGAAACACAACAGCCAAATCACAACACATCACAAAGAGTAGACACTCAGCTGACCTGTTAAATGCACAAATTATGGATAGAAACAAATACAGAAGAGCCCGATATACGTTAGAGAGCCTTCGAATATTGTAAAAAAGAGAACACACGGTAAACAAGAAAGAGTACACACAAAATATTATACCAAAGAGGTATGGTACTGATTTTGAATTTTATTTTCAGATTTTAAGCAAACATATTATGTAAGTACTGTTTTTGTTTACACGTTTGTACATATAAATGTTTTTTATTAAACAGATCACCCCTGATGATGCTAGGAAGTCTAGCGAAACGTTAGGTCGGAGAAGTGAAATAAATTCTTTCATTTGCACTTAGAAAAATAATTGGTCAAAAAAAGCCTGCATCAAAAATCAAAACAAACAATAAATTTACCGGAAAACACCATATAATTAATAAATTTTAAGTGATTCTAACCCTCTAATAAAAGTTTTTAGAATTTTTGCCTGAAACAAATTGAATGCATTACTAGATGTTTAACTTAAAATAAAAATCTAGTTTTTAATAATGCCCATGGCGGTTGTCTCTAAATTCCCCTTCTCTATTTTAATAAAAAATTGTTATAATTAATCCAAAAATAATTATTAAAAAAATATCTTTCTTGGCCTTGAGCTCATTAGAAGTTATGAATACTTGAAATAAGTAAATAAATAAATGTGCGATGAGCATAACATTTATTTATATACACTAAGGTAGGCCTAAAAAATCGATTTTTTATTGGTTAACGGAAAATCTAACTCATATTCATAAACGGAGTATACTGCCCAAATATAAGTTCCTAATATTAAAGAGAAGGGCATGCTAATCAGAACAGACACTATTCACGATGGATTAGGAATAACACACATTCAATTTTAATTATTATTATATTAATATCCGTATGTAAGTAGTTTAAGCGAAATAATATAAGAACACACATTAAATTTTAATTATTATTATATTAATATCCGTATGTGAGTAGTTTAAGCGAAATAATATAAGAATTAAACTATTTTTGACTTTATTGTTTTTTAAATTTGAATTTTAACCAGGGAATGTTATGCCCGTATGACACTACGTGTTTTTCTTGTATTTTTTTATGTATTTTGTGCGAAAGAAACGGTCTTATACAATTTTCATATTCGTGCAAACGGGCGAGCTATGGTAAAAAAACTAACGAAATACTACCAAAGTACAATCTAGGCTGTTAAAAACAAACGAAAAAGTTTGTATTTCGTTAGCTTTTTTCGACAGTTTACTGTTTTTCGTTAGTTTTTTCTGACAAATATTTTTCTTTTGAAAATAATAAATATTTGTTTACAAAAAGAAATGGATTGGAAATTTTAAATATTGCAACAAACTGCTTGCTAAATGCTTCTGCTTTACTAACAGATTTACAAGAGAAGCGCAAAAAGAAGAAATATTGGTCGCACTATGAACTCTATTTATCAGGTGATGTACATACGCGTCTTGTCATTTAAGCTTCATTTTTAGTTCAAGCACAAAAAATATCAAAATCAAATCTTTCAGTTTAATTTTTTATTTGTTTATTTTTAAATTTGATTTTGTTTCGGCTTTCAACTAAACTTCGACCCAATTGACATTACAGGCACTGTTTGGCCCCCTTCAACTACCGTGAAATTGTTTTTGCAATTTGATTTTCGGTAGGTTTTCGTCAGTATTTTAAACAAAATACAAGAAAAATACGTAGTGTCGGCATACGGGCATAACGGATGGTTCGACCCAGTGGCGCACACATCAAAATATTTGGTGGGGGCGGTTTACTTCCAAAGAAATGTTAAAAATTAATTTCAGACCAACTCGTCTTTAATTGATGTATTTGTAATTTGACCATGTGACCATGCACATAAAAAGATAAATTTTTTTTTTTATATATTTTAACTGTAACTAACAGGGAATTCAAAGATTATTATGTGAAGAGGTTATAAAAATATAAAAATACTCAAAGCTGGAAAGTAAGCAGATTTTAGTGTTAATGAAAATAAATGTAAATTTTTAATAAAGTTATTAAAGTTTTATATCAAATTTTCCCGACTTATTCGCAAGTTATATAACTGTTCCACTGAAGGCGTAAGATTTCTATACCGCAATTATGAACCTTTTACTATGTTGCGATGTTTCCTCTTCGTTTGTCTTATGCTTTTTAGAAAAAAAAAATAAATCTAACTGACGCTGAGGTATTTTGTTCACTTTTTATTTCACAAACAAATCTGACGACCAGCAACAACGACAAGAAAAACTAATTTTCGATAGACTAGTAATTTTGACAGTACAATAATTTCCCAGTGTGATTTTGACATTGCGGCTACGAATTACAAAAGCAAAATACATGGGAAATGTGCTGCACTTTTCGTTTTTATACCTTTCATGAACATTAAATGGTAATATAACTTTGGTCCGATGTTTGTAAGTATGAGAAGAGATAGACCCACCAATAAGTATACCGATATGATAAGGCCGATGAACTGAGTCGATTTAGCCATGTCCGTCTGTCTGTCTGTCTGTCTATCTTTTTGACGCAAACTAGTCCCTCATTTTTGGAGTTATCTAGCTGAAATTCGGTATGTGGCCGCCATTTTGTAATATATTAAATATTTGTCGAAATCAACAAGATCGGACCAATACAACGCATAGCTCCTATACAATCGATTGTTCCGATAAACGGGTTTTGGCCTATAACTCTTGCAAATTAAAAGCTAATAACATAAAATTTTACAGGATTGGTACATATTATATACGAGGTGTGTTCAAAAAGTATCGCGAATTTTGTGTTTTTTCAAAAATTATTTATTTATTCATGAATATCTATTTTGTCCCCTTCAAAGTAATCCCCATGAGATATTATACACTTGTGCCAACGGTTTTTCCAATCTTCGAAGCACTTCAAAAAATCATTTTTTTGTATCTTGTTCAGCTCCTCCTTCGATGCCGTCTTTATCTCGTCAAGAGAAGCGTAACGTCGTCCTTTCATGGGCCTCTTCAGTTTAGGGAACAAGAAAAAGTCACAGGGGGCCAGATCTGGGGAATACGGTGGCTGCGGCATCATTAGTGTGTTGTTTTTGGCCAAAAAGTCGCGCACAAGCAACGATGCGTGAGCAGGGGCGTTATCGTGGTGCAAAAGCCAATTTTTGTTCTTCCACAAATCTGGGCGTTTCTGGCGGATTGCTTCGCGCAAATTGCGCATAACTTGCAGGTAATATTCCTTATTGACCGTTCTTCCCTGTGGCAAGAACTCATGATGCACCACGCCCCTGCAATCGAAGAAAACTGTCAGCAAAACTTTCACATTCGACCGAACTTGGCGCGCTTTTTTCGGTCTTGGTTCGTGCGGCAGCTTCCATTGAGATGATTGAGCTTTGGTTTCCACGTCATAACCATAAACCCACGATTCGTCACCAGTTATGACCCTCTGGAGCAAATTTGGGTCGTCGCGGACAGAGTTTAACATCTCATTAGCAATGTTCATGCGGTGCTGTTTTTGGTCACAATTGAGCAATTTTGGTACGAATTTCGCGTAAAAATCGAAGACGATCCAAAACACGTGCAAGCAAAGCAGCTGTCAACAATTAACTGAACATTCAAAATGGCCGAGCTTGTCGGCATAAGTGAGAGACATGAGTACCAACATAACGCCACAAAAAATTCCAAATTCGAATATACGTAACCAGCGAAAATTCAAAATTCGCGATACTTTTTGAACACACCTCGTACGTAATGTGGCTAGTGAAAGTTAGACAAATCAAACATACATAACATATAACTCCCATAAAATCGATAATTCCGATAAATGGGTTTTGGGGTATAACTTTTGCAATTAAAAAGCTAGCTAAAATCAGCCATGTCGGACCCCCTGCGGGTTAGGGGTCTAGAATATGCCCGAGGTAGGCATATCGTAAGAGGCGACTAATATGCACGAAGGTAATGACGTGCAACTCGATGGTTGACCTACGGATATGATGCTTCTCACCTCTCATGACCATTTTATCCTTCCTTACGGAAGGAGGGGTGACATTACCTAGTACCGCGGGAGTACTGGAGCGTACCGAACTAAAATCCGGCCAAGGACTGTTAATTCGACCACACTCCCCAAAACCTACGGGGAGTGTTTTTGTCGTTACCACAACAACACCTTTATCCTTTATTTGTGATACCGTAACGCCATGATGCCAGCAGCGCCAGAAACACCTTTAAGTCAATAGCGCCAGTGGCACCACTACAGTGCAGTGAGACTAGAGCAAAACATAAACTCAATGGCGGCGGCTGCGCCAGATACAATGGACTTACAAAACAGCAATTGGCAACACTTTAACTTAATGGCGCCAGTAGCGCCAGTTTAATACAGCGGTGTTTTTTAGTAGTTTAGTGTTTCTGGCGCTGCTGGCGTCATGGCGCTTGGGTATCCCAAATAGCGCAATTTCGTAAAGCCGCGCAGCGTTACACAGCCTTACAGCCTAAGTCAGCGCTTTACTTGCTTGTTAATCTTTTGAATTGCGAAAAGGTCAACTGAATTCATATCATATTGGAGCAGTTACTTTGTAGCCTCGGTGGACCCCATTCGAATATGGCGAATTAAATATTCATTCAAGCTCAGAAAAACGTTCTTGTGTGCGCCAGTGGTACGACCAATGTTATAAGTAAACATTCGTTTTCTCCCTTTGGCAGGCTGATCGCTAGTTGTTAATACGAGTTCTATTCCACTATTTACCTAAGCGAAAACAAGCTGGCCGGTATCCATTCATGGATGTGACGGAGCAAACAGGGTTGTAATGTGGATGACAGTCCTTTGCCAGATAGGCATACCCGCAGGCTTGTGCCGGGCTAGAGCTGACACATGAGTTTACCAACTCATTGTTGAGGGCCTATCAGTGCATCTTTGGAACAAACGTCGATATAATGTGATACCAGATTTAATCATAGTGCTCACAGGTATGTATCCGGGAAAGCGGATATTCTGTAACCTGGTGCCTATTGGAGTGTTGAGGTTTGTAACAGTTCAACAAGAATTGCCTTTTCAACATTTTACTACGCTCTTTAACACCGAGCATTTTTGTCTCAATACGAGAAGCTTGAGATGCTGGCTGACAGGAATAATGCTCGAAGATTCTATCAAAAGATCCGGCGGATGACGGAAGGTTTCAAGGCCGAGGCAAATAATGGCGACTTGGTAACCGACATACCTAGCGTATTTATGTTATGTATGGTACATTTTTTCTCATTGCTAACGACGAACCTGATACCCCAACCAATTCCTGCCGATGGGAAAAACGTCGAACCGCCCGACTATTTTGAAATGAGAATGGCTATATTACAGCTCAAAACAACAAAGCGCCTGGAAAGGTCGGACTACCCGCCGAGCTGCTCAAACACGAGGGACAAGAGCTGTTAAAAGGCATGCCATAACTCTTACGCATAATGTGGTCGGACGAGTGCATGCCTCCAGATTGGAACTTAAGTGTGCTATGCCCAATCCACAAGAAAGGCGATCCCACTAACCGCACCAACTACCGCGGAATCAGTATGCTTTTATCGCGTATAAGGTTCTATCCAGCGTATTGTGCGAAAGACTGAAGCCCATCTTAAACAAGCTGGTTGGACCTTATCAGTGTGGATTCAGACCTAGTAAGTCTACCATCGAACAGATCTTCACGATACGCCAAACCGCTGAGAAGGCACATGAAAAGAGAAACGCCGTACACACCATCTGATTGTCAATTTCAAATCCGCTTTTGACAGTACGATAAGGAGTTGCCTATATGCTTCCATGTCTGAATTTGACTTCCCTGCAAAAGCTTATACGATCTTGCCAAGCAAAGTTTGGCAATCCCAACAGCTCCGTAATATTTGGGCCTTCTCCGTAAGAATTGGGGACTCCCTCTCGTACCATTTCTTTAATTTGATGCTTCACAAGATAATTCGAGCACCAGACTTGAACCGCAATGGCACAATCTATTACAAGAGCATTCAATTACCGGCATATGCCGATGATATTGATATTATTGGCCTGGATAAAGCAGCGAAGAAAGTGGGTCTTGCGGTGAACGAGAAGACGAAGTATTTGCTATCTCCAAAGAAAGAATCGGCGACCTGCGCCTTGGCAGCCACGTAACTGCTCATAGTTACAAATTTAAAACTTTGAGGGACTACACAGCTGACCGATTGCCAGTCATTTGAGGAGTTTTTTGCTGCTTTACTTTGGTGGCGCGCACCGTTGAATGCGCTGCAAAAGCGAGCATGTTATTTATAAGATTTCGTCGAAAACCTTAAACCGTTCACGTGTAATTCAACACCCTCTGGTAAATAAGAGCAGGGATTGGACACCACCCTGTGGTTTAATCCTTCGGAGTTTTGATCTCTCGCCTCTTAACTCCACAGACGCTTTCCGACCACTCAGGTTATTGGCGGTCCAACGTCCAAAAGAGAGGAGAAGAGTTGAATCTTCAAGATAATTTATAAGTTGCGTGTGGCTGGCCGTGTGATAGGCCTTTGACAGATAAAGCGCTACCATTCCGTCGTTTGAAAGCTTTTGGTCGAGACCGCCACTTAGTTGAGTGTTTGTGGCATTCAGTGCGATGGTGGTAATGCGCGTTTGCGGAAACCGTACTAATGGTCGTCCAGCCAAATGTCAGCGGTGTAGTACGAGAGTACAACTGTCTCCAGAGTCCTTACTATTGGCAATAGGAGAGATTTCGGGCGATACGACTCCCCATTGATAGTTGATTTACCACACGTACCACCTTTGCCTGCTTCCATTTTTCGGGAATGGCACAATTGAATGGACAAGTTGAAGACGGCAGTTTACTCCCTAATCTGGGATGTTTTACCACCAGCATGGGTATCCCGTCTGGACTTATAGATTTGGAGCCTTAAGACTTTCGAATGGCCTCCTTTCCTGTCCATCTTTCCTCGTCTACCGGAGGATGCAGAACATATTGCCGCCAAAAGCGTGAAAATCGATCCGATGTAAAAAAAGATGTTAAATTTAAGCTCCCCGTAGTCATATTTTCGTAATCCACTCATTTGCTGCTACCGTCGCGGGTGCGTTTTTGAGGGCGTCACAAAACATAAATACAGGTGGATGCTGAGATATTTATAGCAGCTGAGCGCAACTCTCAACCTGTTGAGCGAAGGTGAACACCTTACTCAACGTGTTGAGTGTGAGTGAGCACAACAATCAACTTGTTTGCCTACCTATTGCTGTGCTGTCAATCTGCACACTATGCTGCTGATCTTTTATTTTTTTTTGTGGTTGAGTAACAGCATTAATAAAGTGTAGAACACGGAAGAGTGGAAGATCAAAGCAAGACTAGTAAAATTGCAGTGGTCTTAAATAAAATAAACATTATAATTATACTCAGTTGTACATTAGTATAATTTTGTTATTATTTCGAATATTTTACAATCGCGAATGCAAATTTCTTATATAGAATTTTAAAATCTCCCTCCATAATGCCGTTGTACTGCAAACGCAAACCAAATAGATGAGATAGTAGCATGCTCGGGTGCGTGTGGTTACAACTTCTGCTTGAAACGAAAATTAAGTTGCTTGCGGATAACATAACCTTAAACTGGTTCTGTAATGATTGTGTTATAGGATACTAGTATCAATTTCATTGAGGTGAAACATTTATTAACAAAATGTGAGGAAAAGATGATGAAACCCGTAGACGTTAAGCAAATAGTTGATTTTTTTTTTATTAACAAATGCTCTTAATTTAAAAGTAGTATTTTAAGAAACTTCAATTCGCTCTTGGAGCACAATATTGAAGTAAACTTAAACGCAATTAAAGCGAGGTCTTAAAAGATTTATGAAATGAATTAAAAAAATGTTACGACTTCGCTTAGTAACCTAAAAGTTGTAAAAGAGCCAGTAAATTCAAAGATGTCGTATGCCGAAGTGGCTGCACCGACTGAGACTAGGATAGTTATCAAAACTAAAAACAAGAGCAAAAAAGCAAAGGAAACTAAAAAAGCATTGAAGAAGGTAGCTGAACCTACTGACGATCTTGTCAGGAATGTTGAAGAGAGAAATAGGGGTGCAATAATAGTAGATTGCAAAAAGAACGTGAAGATAGTTGGATTGACACAAAAAATAAGTAACGATAGATTATTGGAATGTCTAACTAAAAACATATAACGATGTGTGCACTGGGAAGGATTTTAAAGTGTTAAAGTTGTATGACCATGCAAGCTGTAGATCGGAATGTTATATTGCGTTAGTTGAAACAGACGCTATAACGTGTGAAAGTAGTATGCAGAAAAAGAGAGTATTTATTGAGTGGGATACTTGTATAGTTTACGAGCACGTAACTGTTCTGAGGTGCTTCAAATGTTCGAGATACAATCTTCTTTAAATGCTCATCTAACCGCCTGGGCGATTTTGACCGTTTAATTTCATTGGAACGTTGTTTTATGTGGTGGGTCCCAAACCCAACGCACAACCCGTTTCACGGGAGGTTGAATTCTATTACACGTTTGTATAGCGAGCCGCTTGATCCAAGACAGACGCCCGCTTGCAGCCGCACCACCTGGTGATCAGACGCTGCTGTTTGAACCCCCCAGCAAGCCCTTAAACCGATTATGTCGGAGTGGCCTTACCAGGTTGTCGCCTTCTCACGTTTAGCTCACCACCAAACGGGTGTTCGGTGGTTACCCAGAGGATACTTGGGCACAAAGCCTGGAAGTAGTGAGCTGCTTGAACCGCATGCAAAAGAATCGCTCTGGCCATTCCCAGGTGAATGGCGATCAGAAACTTTCCCCACTTGCGTGGACTTCTGCACACGGCCCCACCCTCCCGAGATACAATCACGAATCGCAAATTCGATGGGTCCCACGATAGTAAAACATGTACCTCGAATTTTGTTAAATGCGCAAACTGTAGCTAATTGGTACAAAAAAGTTATTGATGTCGATGTTAATCACTATGCTTTGAGCACCATTCAAAAAGCATCATCAGTCTAAATATAATATAGCAACAAAAAATTAAGGAACTGGAATGTATAAACTGAAATATTAGTAGTATTGTCGCGAATAGATGTGAACTAGAACGCCTTATATAAGGGCGAAAACCACATTGGATCTTATGTTCAGAGAGATGCTCCACCGATGACATAACAAATCAAGAGTTACGGATAGCAACTTACAAACTCATACGATGTGATTCCCATAGTAAACACACTGGTGGAGTTATAGCAAACGTACCTGACTCGATCGAATACCGAATATCTTATAACAATACAGTTAATAAAAGCATCTGGTACATAGTCATAACAAATAAAAACATATTTCTGCAATATGAAATAGGTGTTATATATCATTCACCCAGCTCGTGTAATGCGTTGCGAAAGCTCTGCAACAAGTAAACAATTAGTTAACTTGCATCGACCTTTTGCTACGGAGAAAAAAAAAATTGATTTTATACTAGAAAAGGGCATTGATCTGTTATTAACGAACAGTGATTCCACCTTTTGTAAACAACTGGAAGAATATCGGATAACGAATCATGAAACTATTAGCTTTTCAGTCAAATTAAAGCACTATGAGAACTAGGAAAATTATAACGTCTTGGGAATACTATTCTAGAGATAACCTTGCTACACTAGCTATCTTGATTTTGATAACCTGAGTATCGTGAACAAGTTTACATTATTGAATAATAGCATAGCAGCTCAATTAATTCAGATTAACAAGTAAGGAAAGTGCTTTCTGTGCTGTGCCGAAGACTTTATACCTTTCATGAATACGCATCACAATAAGTACAAACTCTGAAAAATTTGATGGGCTTACCCTGTTCATTTAAATATAAATAGCCCAAACCCCGTTTATCGGAAAAACGTGTTCTATGGGGACTATATGATATATTGGTCCAATCATGATGATTTTCATTACACACATTACATATGTGAGTACGGTAGCAGCTATTAAATTGCAATAGGTGTAGCCCAAACCCTATTTATCGTAACAATCGATTGTATGGGAGATATACTCGTATGTTATGTAGGTCCGATCGGGCTGATTTTCCTTTGTCACAGTACGTATATAATATGTACCAAATCTGCAAAATTTTACGTTCGTAGCTTTTTACTAGCGGTTCGAACGAACGCGTTTTTTCGTGCGGAATAGAAAAGTTTAAATAACTTGCGCTGGGGGTTTTAATTAGCCTAGAAAATAATTAATGTGGTTGTCAGCAGCAAGCAAGTAGAGTGCTTCGCGTAAATAAGTTAAGTGTGTCTTAATAATAAACAAAATTTAAAGTAAATATTTATTATTTCGTGGCATCAAAGAAAATATATTTGCTTGCTCAGCTCTGTGTAACTGGGAAAGCAGAAAACTAAGAGAATAGAGGAAATATGGATAAATGCAACAGATGTCGCAAACCTATAAAAGGGGAGACAGGTGTAAGATGTGAAGGTATATGCGGTAAAATTACCACAAATCATTAGCATATGTATCTATGGATTATTGTTTAAAAGGAATGGAGTCGGGGCCCTGTATACGATTTATGTGTGATGGATGTATGATGTACATTTCGAATGTTGACGAGGCACTTAGAGAAATACTTGTAATATCCGAAACAAACAAAATAAGCCGAAGAGAGCAAAAAGTAGAAATTGAGAAAATGTTGACCGATCACAAGAATGAAATCAATGCATCCATAACACATAATGACAGAGAAATGAAAAAAGTTTTAGAAAAGATTAACAAAGTAAATACAGAGAGAGTAGAATTATTGAAAAAAGTATAAAATCTATGCATAGAAAACAAAGAAACATTAAGCAAAGTAAAGATGCTAACAGCAAAAAGAAGAAATACTGAGTTAAGTAAAAAATGTTGCCAGTCTAAATAAAACTAGTGTTGCTAAGAATGTTGCCTTATGCAAAAGTAGCAAAGGGAATTCCTCCAATTGTAATTAAACCAAAAGTTAAGCAAACATTAGAAAAAACCAAAACAGATATAAACAAAATAAACCCATCTCAGTTGAAAATAGGTAGGGTAGTAAATAAAAACCATGGCACTATAATTATAAGTGCAAATTCAGCTAATGATAAGAACAAAAAAAAGATACGCTAACAGTAAGATTACATCAAAATAGGCACAACATTGCAGAGCCTAAAATCCATTGCCCAAAAATAGCTGTTGCGAATATTAGTGGTGAGCATAATGAAGATGAAATAGTTAACAGAATAGCTGCCCAAAATGAGATACTAAGAGATGCAAAAATTAAATGCTTTAAAATTATCCATGCCAAGAAAGATAATAGATCCTCACATATCAATGCTGTAATTGAAATGGAACATAAATATTATGAAGACATATTGAAATGTATAAAAATTAATATTGGTTGGGACCGCTGCCCTGTTTATGATGGTCAAACAGTAAGAAGGTGATGTAAGTGTTTAGGGTTAAACCACATAGCAATTAATTTCACTCAAAAACAGAGATGTAGCAAATGCTTAGGAGAACATAACCTTGAAGATTGTATTGAAAATACGCAAGTAAATAAATGTGGGAATTGTATGAACGCAAATAAGCAATTAGGGTTTAAGTTAAATACTGACCACAATATTATGACTCATGAATGCCCAGTTTATCAAAGAAAATTTAAACTGTAAAAGCAAAGAGTTGGTTTTCAGCAACGAGACCTTAGCGGAAAGAAATGCTTTTAATTGGAACGGGTTGTGCGTTGGGTTTGGGACCCACCACATAAAACAACGTTCCAATGAAATTCAACAACAAAGCCTCCGATATGAGAACCCCTTTTTTAGATGACAACACCCGTAAACGAAATAAGGATTATGAGATAAGGGCATGTACCTGGAATGTCCGGTCCCTTAATGGGGAAGGTGCCGCTGCCCGGCTGGTTGAGGTCCTGAGGAAAGCAAAAGCTGACATCACCGCCATACAAGAGATGCGATGGACGGGGCGAGGAAACACGATCAAAACACCTTGCAACATCTACTGGAGTGGGCATGAAGACAAGCGCAGATTCGGCGTGGGATTTGTGGTGGGAGAGAGACTGCGTCACCGGGTACTGTCGTTCACATCCGTGAACGAGCGTCTCGCTGCAATCCGCATAAAAGTACGATTTTTAACCATATCTGTAGAGTCAGAATAGTTTTTCTGACCGCGATTTATATAAAACAAACTAGAAAAAACGGGCTGTGTAATTAAAGGCGAATAAATGTAGCGCAAATGAAACACCGCGTCTTGGTGGTCAACAGTAGACTAACTATTTAATAATTTCATTAATTCCAAAGAGGTATAGCTTATTCAAATAGGGCATACAAATATACACGTTTGTGTGCTTGTTTATACATAGCCATGCATTAGCGAAAGAACATGCAAAAAAGGGTGGTAAAATTCTCGCTATTGTTCTGGCGCATGTAGATATGTAAGCATACAAGCGTGTGTGTATACGTATAATGTTGAGTGGGAGCATTCAAGTTAGTTAGAAATACATAAGTACATATATGTTTGTATGATTGTACATTCTCTTAAACTAGACATTGTAATGCGACAGTTAGGTAAGTTATTGAATCCAAGTAAATGATACAAATTTAAAGTAAATGAATTTGAACAGGTTATTGAACCACGACAGCTGTTAGTTAGGCAGGGTGTCCCAACCAATGACCCAACATCCCGGCCCCGTTGAAAGGACTTTCAAATCGGTAGTATTGCGATCTTGTGAATTGGGCGACGGCATGTTCCCTTCGGGGTGCGTAGGTTTACCACTCTTACTCGCCCATCCCTTCCTGGTATTGTGTCTATAACACGACCTATCAGCCATCGTTGCGGTGGTACATTATCCTCATGGATGAGAACCATTTTGTCTTTAGCGATATTCTCATTATCAGTGTTCCATTTCGTTCGTGATTGAAGTTCGCTTATATATTCATGCGACCATCGTTTCCAAAATATTTGTTTTACCGCAGTTACTTGGTTCCATTTGTCCAAATGGCTAAGATTGTCCACTACCATTCGTTCAGGTAGAGACCTTAATGCGCTGCCAGTTAGGAAGTGACCTGGAGTTAGTGGTTCGAAGTCGCTGGGATCGGACGAGAGTGGTGATATGGGCCGCGAGTTGAGAACTGCTTCTATATCCACCAAAACTGTAGTGAGTTCCTCGTAAGTAAGCCTTGCATTCATTACGCTGCGATGCAGATGGCCCTTGGCTGATTTGACTGCAGCCTCCCAAATGCCGCCAAAATGAGGTGCCCTAGGTGGAATAAAATGAAAATTTATAAATTCATTAGAGCAATAATTGGTAATGGTCTCTTTATTTTCTGCTTTGAAAAGGAACGCTTTCAATTCAACAAGCTTGCTGCAAGCACCAACGAAGTTAGTTGCGTTGTCGCAAAAAATATCAGATGGATGCCCCTTTCTTCCAATCATTCGCTCAAGCGCAGCTAAAAATGCGTCTGTAGATAGGTCTGAAACCACTTCGATGTGTACTGCCTTTGTGGCAAAGCACACGAAAATTGCGACATATGCTTTATATGGTACCTTGCCCCTGATTCGAAGATACACATTGAAAGGTCCACAAAAATCTACGCCGCAACGAGAAAACGGGCGTGATGGTGTCAAACGTTCAACAGGAAGATTTCCCATCATATGTTGAAGTAATTTTGGTTTGTACCTAACGCAATGGATACATGACCGAACAATACGTCTAGCGAGTTCACGAGCGTTGACGATCCAAAATTGTAAGCGAATCAGAGCAACCAATGCTTTGGGTCCAGCATGATAGTTTTTGATGTGAAGATATCGAACGTATCGTGTGACGAATTCACACTTATTCGGCAACAAAATAGGGTGTTTTTGGTTGTCTGGGAGATCAGCCAGTTCAAGTCTTCCGCCAACCTTTAGCAATTCAAATCCTTGAGTCGTGTCCAAGAACGGATTTAGATTTCGTAATGTGCCACTTATCATTTTCTCCTTTTGCAATAATCGAATGTCTTCAGCGAAGTGTTGCTGTTGAACGTTCCATACAATGCATAACAATGCGCGGTGTAGTTCATCGGGAGTCAGTGATTCATTGGCAATTTCTGTTTGGGTTTTCTTCAATTTAGCGCAAAAACGAAGCATTCTGGCAACAATCCGAACTTCTCGAGTGTGAGAACTTTGCCTGTCGAGAAATTCAAGTAGGTAGTTACTGGATATAGTTACCTTAAATGCCGATTTTCGAACTTCAGCATTAACAATCTCCATATCGATTTCTTTGGTTCTTTCATAAGGTCATTTTCTTACGTCTTCATATAAAAATGCAGGACCAGAGAGCCAGATAGAATTTGCGAGTTCAGATGGTGTACTTCCTCTAGACACAATGTCCGCTGGGTTACTTTTCGTTGGTACATGTCTCCAATAAGCATCCCCAGTCAAATCCTGTATTTCCGAAACTCTGTTACCAACAAAAGCCGAAAGTGTAGCCGAATGCAATTTGAGCCAGTGAAGTAAAATTTGCGAATCTGTCCAAAGAAATGTATCAAAATTATAATCAGAAAATATTGGTTTAATTTTTGTATAAAGTCGAGCAAGTAACAGTGCACCACAAAGCTCCAGCTTCGGTAGTGACTGTCGTTTAGTTGGGGCCACTCTTGATTTTGCCGTAAGAAGGCGAACGCAAATATTGCCAGTTTTATCTACGATGCGAGTGTAAATTCCGCAGCCATAAGCGCGAATCGATGAATCGCAAAATCCGTGTATTTGCAAAGACTGAATATTAGGAGACAAACAGTACCTGGAAACTTTAACTGAGGAAAGATCCGACAGATTGTCGACAAATGTTTGCCAAGCAGATTGAATGTTTTGCGGAACCGATTCATCCCACTCGAGTTTCAGCAACCACAACTCCTGAAGTAGGATTTTAGCGGTGACGATTACTGGTGCTACAAGTCCAAGTGGGTCGAAAAGTGACGATGCGATAGATAGAATTGTCCTTTTTGTGACACGATCTTGTATTGGCTGCTTTGGAAGAAACGAAAAAATTAAGTTATCTTGAATTTGATCCCATTTGAGACCAAGAGTACTAGTGAGAGATGTATCGAGATTTAAGTCCTTATCGGTAGTTTCGCATCGGCAACGGAGTCAGCACCACAAAGCAAGTCGTCAACGTAAAACGATGACTTGATGATATTTGCACCAACGACGAAATTTGACTGATATTGATCAGCGAGATAATTGAGACTGCGTATAGCGAGATAAGGTGCGGATGCCATTCCGTAAGTTACTGTGTTGAGCTGGTAGGTTTTGATATCTTGATTAGGCGAACTCCTCCATAAAATATATTGGAACTTGCGATGTTCCTTACTGACCATCACCTGCCTATACATTTTAACAATGTCTGCTGTAAGCGCAAAGCGATGTAAACGAAAACGAAGTAAAAGAATTACGAGCTCGCTCTGAATCGTAGGTCCAACCAATTGTAGATCATTTATCGATTTCTGCGTAGAAGTTCGACAGGATGCATCGAAAACAACTCTCAATTTCGTTGATGTACTGTTTGGCTTCAACACGCAGTGATGCGGGATGTAGTAGTGAGGTTCGTTGAGATTAGGGTAAGGGACTACTTCCATGTGGCCTAGACTTTGGTACTCATCCATAAATGCCCCGTATTGTGACTTGAGGTTAGGTGAGCGTTCCAACCGACGTTCTAGTGAGTTAAATCTGCGCAAAGCTGTTGTCTATGATTCACCTAGTATGTACGCAGGATCGTCCTTGAATGGGATTTTGACTATAATCCGACCGCTGCTGTTTCGAGTGACAGTGTCGTTATACAATTTTTCACAGGTATGCTGGTCTCGAGTCCACACGTCAACTCTGGTTGAAACTTCTTCAATTTGCCACAATTTTTCCAATTTTGAATCGATTGATTCCTCTCAAGCTAACAAACAATTAGTGCTGACCGTCCCAGAGTTCGCACGATACCGCCCAGAAACGACCCAACCCAGAAGAGTGTTCTGTAAAATAGGAAGATTACTACTAAGTTTAATTTGCCCTACAGAAAGTAAGCTGAAAAAGCTTTCTGTTCCTAAAAGCAGATCGATTTTGTTTGTTTTATAAAATTGATCATCAGCAAGTACAATGTTCGATGGGATATTCCAAGAAGATGTGTCTATCTCGGGTTCGGGTTGATAAGCGATATGTGACGTAATGCAAAATGTTAGTGGTAGTTCAAAACCTGTCGCTTGCGACTTAATATTGGTGGAAGTTTTATATTTAATATTAGTGGAGGACTCACCAATACTTTGGATCTCGATATTGTGTTTACTGCGTGGCAGCATCAATTTTTGCGAAAGTTCATCGGTGATGAAATTTACCTGTGAGCAGGAATCCAGCCAAGCTCGGCCAAGACGATAATTTCCAGAAGCGTCACGAACCAAAACCATAGCGGTGGCGAGAATAATGTGATCCGACGATGTATTATTCATATGTGTGTGAACGGCGGATGGCGAATTAGCAGTTGACGATTCTGAAGTGGTGACACGATGCAGCAAGCTATGGTGCTGACGAGAGCAAACTTTGCATTTATGCGTTGAAGCGCAGTTCGACAATTGATGCCCCTTTGATAGACAATTAATGCAAAGACCCATTTTCTTTGCATGTTCGAAGCGTTGTGATACATTAAGAGCCTTTCAACAGCTTTGTATTTTGTGATTGTTGCTGGAGCATACCGAACAAGTCATATGTGATACCGCGAATGAATACCCCTTGCTTGGATTCTTGGATTTTGATGGTTTGCTGGGATTTTGACGAATGGGTCCAACGACGTGGGCGTTATCAACAGAATCGAGATATTGACAACGTCTCTCTAAAACTTTGGTGCAATCTGCCCAGCTGGGTAAAATCTGAAAATCCAAAGATTCCTTCCATTTGCGATTGGTTTCCTCATCTGCTTTCTGTAAAACTAAATAAATGAGCATTTCTTGTGAGATTTGGCTTTCAGTTCCTAGAGACAACAATGAACCATAAATTGCAGATGCCTTGTCAATCAGGCTTCTCAACTGACCACCATTTGGTTTAGAAATAGCTGAAAGCTCAAAAAGCGACGATATATTTTCTAAGAAGATAAGGGTTGGATTATCATAGCGAGATTTAAGTCTTTCCAAGGCCTTTGTATAATTTTCATTAGAAACTGGAAACGGATCAATTGTTTCTAATGCCGGACCTTGGAGACAATTGCGTAAGTGATTGAATTTTTCTATGTTGGACAGGCTATATTCTTTATCGATAATTTGTTTAAACGAGGTAATAAAATTTTGATACTCAGAATACTTGCCATTGAATGAAGGAAGTTTGAGTTTGGGTAGTTTCGAACCTGTTTGCATAACGCAAGTTGACTCAGACCATGTTTCATTACGATCCTCGGGGAGTTGAGATTGAATTGACAATTTTGTTGTTATGTACAACTCTTCCAAGTCAGCACGACCTCCATCCTCAGAATCTAAATTTTCAATCTCCGTTTGCGTGTACAACACATTTTTGAAATATGATTCCAAAATACCCAGTCGACATTTGTATTCTGCATTAGATAATGGCTTACCTCCTGGCCGTAGACTGGCTTCAACAATATTTTTAATGCGGGAGATATTTTTCTTTATGTTGGCTCGTTGTTGTTTGAGCTCGTCGAGAGACATTTTTAATAATTTATTGAAATTGACGAAAGCGAGATTATTATAAATTGAAGGATTCTATAATATATTATTTGACAAGACTTACTGCATGCGAGAATGGAGCAATGATAAGTGGCGGGAAAAACCGTTCGAATGTTCGTTGGGTAGCGACAAATTAGGCAGGAACAATCCAATGTATCCCAATATGTATGTATGTATATTAAAGACGATAGCGGCAGCGATGAAATGCTTAATAAAATGGTAAAGGTGCGTAGCAGCGAAATAATTGCGAGCAGCAATGCGAGCGTAACAGAGTTGCAAGGGGTAGCAACGAAAGGTGTTGACCGTGGCAGCGAAACGAATTTGAAATAAAGAGCGCTCAGCGCGTAGTCAGCGGCAGTAGCGTCAGCAGCGAAATTGCGGAATCACGGCAACAATACGATACCAAAAAGTGCAGGTACAACAAAATTATGCGGGTTCAACGAAAATTGTACCGCTATTTGCACTTATGTAGGTCGATGACGTGAAATCCAAATCCCTTGCAATTAATTGGAACTTCTATGATGTAGAGGATCTATCCAATGGTGCGATCCTCTTGCACGATGTTGATGCGGTAGCCCGAATGTGACCACCAAGAGCGAAATACGAAAAATATATGATTTTTTCCTTTAGGAAAACACGGTAATTTTATTTCAAACAAAAATAATTTATTTTACGCGAGCAACAAATTTAATTTAATTACACCGTCCCTGCTCGGGCGCCAAAAAATGTAGAGTCAGAATAGTTTTTCTGACCGCGATGTGTAATTAAAGGCGAATAAATGTCGCGCAAATGAAACACCGAGTCTTGGTGGTCAACAGTAGACTAACTATTTAATAATTTCATTAATTCCAAAGAGGTATTGCTTATTCAAATAGGGCATACAAATATACACGTTTGTGTGCTTGTTTATACATAGCCATGCATTAGCGAAAGAACATGCAAAAAAGGGTGGTAAAATTCTCGCTATTGTTCTGGCGCATGTAGATATGTAAGCATACAAGCGTGTGTGTATACGTATAATGTTGAGTGGGAGCATTCAAGTTAGTTAGAAATACATAAGTACATATATGTTTGTATGATTGTACATTCTCTTAAACTAGACATTGTAATGCGACAGTTAGGTAAGTTATTGAATCCAAGTAAATGATACGAATTTAAAGTAAATGAATTTGAACAGGTTATTGAACCACGACAGCTGTTAGTTAGGCAGGGTGTCCCAACCAATGACCCAACAATATCGTTTATCTGCGCTCATGCACCGACGGAAGAGAAGGACGACGTGGAAAAGGATGCATTCTACGAGCGCCTGGAAGAAGCATACGAGCGCTGCCCCCGTCATGATATCAAAGTCGTGCTTGGCCAAGGTGGATAAGGAGGGTGTATTTGGCCCCACTGTCGGGAAGTTCAGTCTCCACGGTCAGACTTCGCCAAATGGATTCAGGCTGATCGACTTCGCCGGTGCCCGAAACATGGTCATATCCAGCACTAGGTTTATGCACAAGAAGATCCATCAGTCTACATGGCTGTCCCCCGATCGAAAAACACGCAACCAGATCGACCACGTTGTGATAGACGGACGGCATGCTTCCAGCGTTTTAGATGTTCGCACAATAGGAGGACCTAACATCGACTCTGATAACTACCTAGTAGCAGCCAAGATTCGTACCCGCCTCTGTACGACAAAACAGGTGCAACAAAAAACGCAGGGAAAGCTGGACGTCGAAAAGCTGCAATCGCAACAGACCGCCAATTATTTCGCAGATCGCCTCTCACACCTGCTCTCCGAGAGCACAATTCAACCTAGTGGAATGCATGAGCAGTGGGATCATATCTCAGAAGCACTCTGTACCGCAGCCGAAGAAGTAATTGCATTCCGGCGAACGCGAAGAAACAACTGGTATGATGATAGAGAGTGAGGCGCTGCAACGAAAAGAAAGGACGAAGCCTACAAGGCAACGCTGAGATCGAATGCAACGAGGAGTGTGTGTGAACAATACCGCGAGTTGAAGAGGGAAGCGAGGCGGCTTTTCCGGGCGAAAAAAAGAGAGGCAGAAAAGCGTGAAATAAAGGAGCTTGAGATGCTGGCCAACGGGAATAATGCCCGAAAATTCTATCAAAAAATTCGGCGAATGACAGAAGGTTTTAAACCCGGGGCAAATTCCTGTAAGAATGAGAACGGCGACCTGGTGGCCGATGTTCAGAGAGCACTCAGAATATGGAGGGATCACTTCTCTGCCCTTTTAAATGGAGAAACTGAGCAAGAGAAGATGCCGAACCCGAGCCCACAATCGAAGATGATGGAATTGACGTTCCACAACCCGACTATAATGAGGTGCGAATAGCAATATCCCGATTGAAAAACAATAAAGAAGCTGGCGCTGATGGTTTGCCTGCTGAGCTATTCAAACACGGAGGCGAGGAGCTGGTAAGGCGCATGCATCAACTTCTATGCAGAATATGGTCGGATGAATGCATGCCTGAAGATTGGAATCTAAGTGTTCTCTGCCCAATCCACAAGAAGGGCGATCCTGCAAACTGCGCCAACTATCGCGGAATCAGCCTTTTGAATATCGCATATAAGGTCCTATCAAGCGTATTGTGCGAAAGACTGAAGCCTGATGTGAACAGACTGATTGGACCTTATCAGTGTGGCTTCAGACCTGGTAAATCTACCATCGACCAAATTTTTACAATACGCCGAATCTTGGAAAAAATCCGTGAAAAGAGAATCGACACACATCATCTCTTTGTTGATTTTAAAGCCGCTTTCGATAGCACGAAAAGGAGCTGCCTATATGCCGCTATGTCTGAATTTGGTTTCCCCGCAAAACTTATACGGCTATGCAAAATGACCTTGAGCAACACCGCCAGCTCGGTCAGAATTGGGAAGTACCTCTCCGAGCCGTTCGAAACTAAACGAGGTTTCAGACAGGGTGACCCCTTATCGTGCGATTTCTTTAACTTAATGCTGGAGAAAATAATACAAGCTGCGGAACTTAACCGCGCTGGAACAATATTTTATAAAAGCGTGCAACTGTTGGCATATGCTGACGATATTGATATCATTGGCCTTAACAACCGCGCCGTAACTTCTGCTTACTCCAAATTAGAAAAAGAAACGGAGAAAATGGGATTGGTGGTGAACGAGGGCAAAACGAAGTACCTTCTGTTGTCATGCAAAGAGTCAGCGCATTCGCGCCTTGGCAACCAAGCCACTGTTGGCAGCAATAATTTCGAAATAGTAAAGGACTTCGTTTACCTGGGAACCAGCATTAATACCAACAATAATGTTAGCCTAGAAATCCGACGAAGAATTACTCTTGCAAACAAATGCTACTTCGGACTGAGTAGGCAATTGAAAAGTAAAGTCCTCTCTCGACGAACGAAAATAACACTCTACAAGTCACTCATCGCACCCGTCCTGCTATATGGTGCAGAAGCGTGGACACTAACAACATCTGATGAGGCGGCTTTGGGAGTATTCGAGAGAAAGGTTCTTCGAAAGATTTGTGGACCTCTACGCGTTGGCGACGGCGAGTACCGAAGAAGATTTAATGATGAGCTGTATGAACTTTACGCAGACGCCGACATAGTTCAGCGAATTAAAACACAGCGGCTTCGGTGGCTAGGCCACGTAGTGCGAATGAGCGAAGATGCTCCAGCCCAGAAGGTATTCTTATCGGCACCTGCCGGTGGAAGCAGAGGAAGAGGGAGACCACCACTCCGATGGAAGGACCAAGTGGAGACCGATTTGCGATCCCGCGGTGTTTCCAATTGGCGCCAGTTGGCGCAACGAAGAAACGACTGGCGAGCTATGTTGGACGGTCAAAATCGCCCAGGCGGTTAGATGACCATTTAAAGAAGAAGATTTATTTAAATATTTGTAGTTTCGAAGCCGAACTTGAGAGGCTTATAGAAAAAGTAGATCCGGACCTCGTATTGTGTTCCGAAACATGCTTCACATCAGATATTACTGAATGTGAAATAAATATTTCATGCTATACAGCACTTCGATGCGACTCTCATAGCAGACATACAGGCGGTGTAGTTCTACTACTAAAAAAAGGAAGGAGGTATATATAGCGCCAATTATTATTTATAACAGAACAGTAGGAAATAACGTCTGGTGTGCAATAATCAAATTAAAAAACTGCAATGTTAAGTGCCAAATAGGTGTTCTGTACCATTCTCCGAGTTCTAGCAAAAGTGAATTTTTAGATTACGTAGATACGATACTTTCACAAGAATGTAAAACAGGAACAAATTTCCTATTAATCGGAGATTTTAATATTAAATTGAATGTGAATTCAACATGTAGCGGTAAATTAAACGAAATTTTGCACAAAGTGCAATGAAACAAATGATAAAATTTAATACCAGGATTGACCTATTATATGCAAATGCATACATAGAGTGTTGTGTAAATCTCGTGAACAACAGAATCTCAGATCATACACCGTTTCATTCGCCGTTAAAATTAATAATTCAAAGCCTTTGCAAAAAGTGATTACATCAACGTCTTGGGAAAATTTGTTACGACAGTGTGACTTCAGTATATTGAACGATGAATATCAATGGTATGGCTGATTACATAAATCCTTGTTTAATGAGTTGTATGGGTTCCTTAACCTTCGAGAAAACCCGAACGTTAAGACTTAGAAATAATTGACAGAAGTTAATAAACATAAATATTTCTTGCACTTGCAAGCTAGGTCAATGGGTGACTATACGGAATACAACGCCATTGCAAAGCACTACAAAAAACTCATGAAGTACATGGAGAATAAAATTGATCTAAATAGTGCTGACAAATTAATGTGGAAGCACCTGAAAGAGGCAGTCAATTTAACCGAGGAGCAAAACAATAAATTAATGTGGAAGCACCTGAAAGAGGCAGTCAATTTAACCGAGGAGCAAGACAGTATCTAGACGGTGATTCTAAAAGGTGATAGCATTGTTGATATAAATAGCGAAATTGAAGGAGTGGCTAGTAGCAACAACATTCCGTGCACTAACAGGACATGGATGAAATTCGAAGTAATAAACATGGGTATACTGAAATTATAAATAAGTCCATTAAAACTGGAAAATAGCAACCATAGTACCAATAAAAAAGGTAAAAAAATTCAATTATAGGTGAGGAGTTTAGATCGATTAACACTTTGCCAAATATCGAAAAAATTCTTAAGATAGTAGGAAAAAACCAACTAGTTAATTATATCGAAAATAATACAGTACTTATAAAAGAACAGTCCGATTTCAGAGAAGGGCATTCTTGCGAAACCACATTAAATTATGTTATCTAGAATTGGAAAGAACTTAAAGCACAGAAAAGTATAGTTGCAGTTTTCATTGACTTTAAGAGAGCATTTGAAACGATAGACAGAGATCTATGCTCGCCAAATTACAGAAAAACGGCTTTAGGGATATTAAGCTGAAGTGGTTTAAGAGCTTTTTAACAAACCGCAAACAAAAAACAGCTATAGAGTCGGTGGTCTCTGAAGAGGCCATTCTGAAAATAGGATTGCCACAAGGATCGGTGTTAGCACCTGTCCTATTTAACATGTATATAAATGATATAACCTCGGTCTTGGAACACAGCAAAGTAAGGCTGTTTGCGGATGATGCTTTGTTAGAAGTAAGTGAATCAGATATTATGGTAGCAAGGAGCAAAATACACGAAGACCCTAACTCCCTATACAAGTGGCTTTGTAGTAACAAACTAATACTTAATGTTAGTAAAACAAATTTCATGGTCATATCCAGAACACTGCATAAAGATTCCCATGAAATTGAGCTACAAGTTATGAATACAAAGATTGGGGAAGTGAAAATGTTCAAGTACTAGTAAACCCGTCCCGCTTCGCTGCGTCTTGGAACTTAAAATAGCGTAAGTCCGATTTTAATAATTATCTCCTCCACACATACCAGATAAGATATGGAACTTACTTACATCGCTTATTGAAGCACTTATTATATCCTTTCGTCCACATATTGGTCGATATCTCCGAAACTGGTCGAGACATCGGAATATATGATATCTTAAATTGAAAGCCTAGTAATATAACGGTAAACGTTCCATTTAATTTCATAAAGCGGTTTTTGAGTGATGCGCGACCGAACATACAGACAGACAGACAGACAGACAAAAATTAAAAACATGGCTGATTTGGCTTCTACTGCCTAAATAATGATCCCTCCTATCGATTCTTCTTAAATATCTGCAATGTACATACATCCACCTGTTACAACTTTATGTATAGATATGTAGAGATTTAGGGGTGTAGATTGGCCATGAGTTGCAGTTTAATGATCATATTGATTATATAGTGGCCAAAATTGGCCAGATTGGATTCTGGAAAACAACATGTAGATATATAACACTGCGTTACACAAACGAGCCTTAGTTCTGTCCTATGAACCAAATATACTTTTTCATTTTCATGTACAAGTCAGAATTTTTTTATGTATAAAGTATAAAGGTCGAAGTGTCCGGTTCATAGGACAGAACGTGGTGTAAGTAAAGAATATAAGTTGAAAGTCTATAGGTCCATAATAGAGCCACACTACATTTATTGCCCAACAATATTTTTTATTGCCATTGACGCACAAGTCGATAAACTACAGGTCATGCAAAACAAAGCTATGAGATTTATCCCAAACCGACGATATGACGCTCCAATACAAAGCATGCTCGGAGCACTCAATTGGGCCAGTGTAAAACAACTAATATTTTATCATAGCATTAAATTTGTATTGAATATGAAGCGTGGTATATTGCCTGTGTATTTGAGCGATAAACTTATGTATGTCAATGAAACCCACTCATATGCAGTTAGAGTAAATAATAATTTTAGATTACCTCTCTTTAAAACAGAACTGGACAAGCAAAATATATTTTATTAAGGCTTCAAATCTTTTAATGAACTTTCAAGTCATATAAAAGATGGTAAAGATGTAAGCACATTCAAAAAAAGTTTGATCGTATATTTTTAAAACCCTCCTAATAAGATAAAAATCTTACAATTTCTTCTTCATCCCTTTCATGGTGGGAAAATTGACGGAGTACATAAATCCATACTTCATATACATAGATTAATGGAGGATTGGAAACGAGGGTTTTTCAACTTCCTAGTCAGTGTGGCCATCAAAAGGGGAGATGCTGTGTTGATCGGAATCACGTACATTCCGAAAATATTTATAAACAATTGTCTATACAAACAGACAATTGTCTACTAGAAGCTGGAGTATGGGTGGATTGGAAACACGTCCTTTCCAACCTCCCAAAAAACAGGGGCTCATCATTTAAACTGCCATTTATTTTATTTTGTTGATCGGAGTCCTGTCCAATCGGATAGCATACATATTGATAAAAAGAAACAAACTGTAGCGGTGGAACATTGGAGGATTGGAAACACGTCCTTTCCAACCTCCTAAGAGTTGTTTCACAACTGGTCCTTTGAACTGCCAGTTACAGCGCTGATCGGAATCCCATGCATTCCGAAATCATAAATATTTCCAATATTATTTATATATACTCGTAGTTAATAAATGTATTATTCAAAGTTTTAGGCCTGAAAAGCCGTAATAATAAATAAATAAATCGCACAATTTATAGCACAAAGCCCCTTTATCGGAACAATCGATTGTATGGGAGCTATGCGTTGTATTGGTCCGCTCATGTTGTGTGAGGACCAAATATAACCCATAAAGTTGGCCCACACAAACCGACCATAGCACTACAAAACACACCACTCATCAGCATAACACATAACAACACAAGCAGGTAAACAGCGCAACAAGTTGAACAAATCCCAGCAACATCACTATCGCAACAAGCTGAGGATATAACTCTCAGACACACTGTAACCATGGTAATGCAACATCAGTTATAAAAGAAGCGGCACGGCAGGCAGTCAGCACGGAGCTGTGGTTGCGACCGGAGCTACTATTGGAACGATTCTCGATTGTAGATAGGTTTTAATAGAATAGTGTTGTGGGCTGAAGGTTGTGGATGTGTAGGTTTTAACCACCCACAACGCTTGAGACTACGTCGCACCCGCGTAGGCCGCAATGTCCTCCACAGTAACGTGAATCCGCGTACAAGCGACATCCGCGCACCTGCGTCAACGCGACCCGCTGCAGAGGTACGCCAGCACACGGCGCAGTAGAGATACGCCGACATAAGGCGCAGCAGAGATACGCTAGCACATAGGTCACCAGATAAGCCCTCCTAAGGTGCGACAGAGGAACGCCGACACCAGGCGCAGCGGAACTACGCCTACGCAAGGCGCAGCAGAGCGCCAGCGCACATTGAGACCGAGCGCTAGCGGGACCCGTCTAACGGAACAGGGCCGGGTCGTTACCTCAACACTAAAAATATACACGTCAAGATAAATGAAGTACGGTTGAATTTATAGAATTAAAAATTTAAATAAATGAATACTAAGCGATTTGCAAGGAACCCTGATAATACAAATTTATTGCAAGCGAACCCTGGACACGGCGAGTATACCCCAGCAATTATTGAAGAAGCAACGGGGCATAGAAAGAGCTTCGTTACAATTGGTTCCCGATCATTGACCCTGCAGACGGACCGTACAACGTCATTCAAGAACTGAAGCCGCCAACAAATGTGCAAGAGGTGCGTCAATACATTGGAAGTGGGGAACTGAGCAACAGGACGCCTTGTTGTTGTTGTTGTATTAGCGACTATTTAACCTACCTAAAGTATCACCTCTTATCCAACATTGTCATCAGGCTCTTCTAACGGAAGTCCCAGAAACCTCGCGGCTTCAACAGGGGTGGACCAGAGTGAAATTGCTGTTAGAAGATTAGGCTCAGAGACACGCCGCATGCCGGGCAGACATTTGGCATGCCAGGGTGCAGTCTAAATAGGTAAGAGTTTAGACTGTTACGCGACATCAGTAGCCACACGTCCCAATCCCAAAAACATAATATTCATTATATACATTTTTCATGAATTGTTCATAAAGTAATACTCATTATATATATTTCCTCATGATTTGTACATAATCTTCATTATAATGCGTGTGTTACATTATATTATATTATAGTGTCTGTATGTATGAATTCACCTTAATATTTACGTATCAAAATTGGAACGATTTGGGACGTGTGGCAACCATGCGTAAATCACACCACACCAATTCACCGCACATATTCATATTTCATATTTTTCTTATTATTATCATTGTTTTTCCTTTGAAAAACACCGGCTCTCTTCCTACTTTTTTTTTATATACTTATACATTTTTGCAAACGCGAAATTAACAAACCCAAAAGCTTGTGCAGCGTTTGTGAACTGTGATCCTGGAGTATAATAATTGAAGATTTTAATAAATTAATATAAATTGTAATTAAATATTGTCTACTTGCGAAAGCGAATTTTCTACCCTTTTTCTGGTGCAAAAACAATAAAAGAAAACCCACACAAATATTCGGCTTTAATTTTCGGAAGACTTGGTACGCCTTTTATAAGTTGTAGCTGGCTGTGATCTTGATAAGCGTTTTGCGTGCGGACACAAAGATTTTCAACCAACCATTTTCAACCTCCGGCTAATTACAATACAAACAAATAGTACCCCAATATCAAGGCCGGGATTCCCAACAACCGTAAGTAATACGTAAACCTCTAAATTATACACTGTCTAACAAGACACCTTCGAGAACATCAAGCGAAAACTAACGGAAGCCCCTATACTCGCATGCCCAGATTTCACCAAAATGTTCACCCTACAAGCGGACGCGAGCAATTACGGCCTCGGGGCAGTGCTGACAAGGGACTTGGAAGGTGGGGAGCGTGGCGGAACACAACTATTCGCCCACCGAGAAAGAATTCCTTGCTATCGTCTGGGGAATACGTAAGATGAGACCATACTTGGAGGGGTACCGATTCAAGGTAGTAACGGACTATATGCCTTTAACGTGGCTAAACTCTATTGAAAGCCCCTCCGGCCGCATAGCGCGATGGACCTTGGAACTGCAGCCACACCCCTTTGAGATCGAGTATAGGAAGGGAAATGTCAACATGGTGGCGGACGCGCTATCCCGACAGCCATTGAAGACATGGACAACTTACCACCATATCCTCTGCCGGTCACACGACGAGGAAGCAGTCCCTTGGAAATTATGCGTGCCCACACCGCTCAGACAACGAGGGCTAGAAGAAAAGCATGATATGCCAAGCGCTGGACACATGGGTTATCCGCCGGACAGTAGCACGGGTTGCCAACCGATATTGCTTGCCCGGCATGTTTCGTGACATCAGTCGATGTGTACGACAGTGCGAGTCCTGCCAGAAATACGAAGAGGCACAACAAAAGCCCGCCGGCAAGATGCTCTCCCAGGTAGCCCAAGAGCCATTTGCCACGATATGCGTCGAATTCGGCGGACCCCTGCCACGATCCACACACGGGAACACGATGCTATTGGTATTCTTCACCGTTTCAGCAAGTGGGTGGAATTGATCCCCATGAGGCGTAGTCACCGCCGCGCATTCAGAGAACGCATCCTTGCAAGATTTGGCTCCCCCAAAATACTCATATCAGACAACGGCGTACAATTTACTAGTACACTGTGGCTGCGCTACCTAAAGGAAATGGGGATAAGAAAGCAATTCACTGAACCCGGGGACGACCTTCTCCCCAGAGAACCCAGCAGAAAGGGCAAACCAGACCGTGAAGCGAATTATAGCACAACTCATCCGTTCACAACACAATCGGTGGGATGACCTTCTCCCAGAAATCCAGCTCGCCATAAACACCTGCGTCGCCGCATTTACAGGGTACAGTCCAGCTTTCCTTGTACAAGGACGGGAACCACGACTGCCAGGGGAACGGTTTGACGAGGTCAATATTGGTACAGGCACCACAGCCGAGGAGAAAAGCAGCAGAATGAAGAAGCCTTTAAAATAGTCAGGCAAAATTTGGAACGAGTAGCAGCAAATCAGGCGCGTCACTGTAACCTACGGCGGAGAAAATGGCCCCCGTAGTCGGCGAACTAGTTCTTGTCAAGAAACACCACCTAGGGTAAGTATCGCCACTGAAACTCAAATTACGAAAAATCAACGGCGGAAAAGAAAAAACAGCAAACATTTCCCAACTAAAGGTATACCACACGTCTGAAAACGCCCCAGGGCCGAATTTAAAAAATAATTTTATTTACGAGGGTTAAAAATGCACGTCACTTACACCGATCAACATTCAATCGCAAACCGTGACAGGAAGTATTTTTGCAAAGGGATGACAATTCGCAACCTAATAGCCATGGAAGATCAAGAGATGAAGTTTACCAACAGAGTCAAACGGATGCGTCTACGATACGAGGAGGAGGAAGCGAAGCGTCCTAGGCTTCTGTTGCTACAAGCCGCCCCGGACGTCGACGACAACTCCAGACGTCGACGCCCACGCAATGAGGGCTACTTCACGCGCAACCGCTACACAGTTCGACGCCAACGCAATGTGCGCTACTGCACGCGCAACCGCTACAAAGCTCGAAGACAACGCAACGTGCACCACTGCATACGCAACCACTCCAGACGTCGGCGCCAACGCAAAGCGCTACTTCATGCGCAACCGCTAGAAAGGTCGACGACAGCGCAACGCGGACTCTAGCATGCGCAACCGGCCCAAACCCCGCTGGGAACACTGATGCTAACGCCACCCTACACGCAGCTGTCAGACGCACACTAACTATAGTCGCTGCCGCCACCGACACAATCGCCAGGGGCACATCTGTATGTTGTTGTTGTTTTTGTTGTTGTTGGTGTTATTAGCATTGCTTCGCCCTGCCTAATGGGCACGATCACTCTGAGAATCGTCAGGGTTGGGCCAGAGTGATATTGGTATTAGAAGAGTAGGTTCAATTGAACAGGAAAAGAGATAATTGGTATCGTGGAGGTCGTTTAGAGCCCGCCTATGGTTGAGCAGATCAAACGGCAAGGTAATGTGGTGCCGCATCTCATCATAGTGCTTACGGAGATGTTTCCTTATGTCTCTCGGGGGCGGAGCTTCATCCAATAGATAGCGCTTTGGACGACTAGGTAAAACTGTCTGCTCAAGAGTTCCGCAAGCTCGCGTACTTTGCGCATTTTGGCCTCCTAATAGGGCTGAACACATTGAATACCGTGGCTACGAACCACAGCTACAATAAAACAAATTTATGCGACAACTATAGTCAAGCATTGGCTACTTGATTACAATGAAAGCAGCAGCCACAGGTGTGAATTATCTTAAAAAGTAGCAAAGAATTATAGAAAAAGTACAAATTGTGTGAAAGATACATATACCTCAATAAATGAAACTTATTTTACAAGTTATTCACTCTTCCTTTCGTTTTTATTGACCAAAAGAAAACAACGCCACGATCTGTCGCTTGTAAAAATAGAAATAGATTTAATCTGGCGACAGCGGCATTCGTGGCTTGTAGCCATGTAGCTATGACGCGCTTAAAATAATGCTTTACATAAGAACGTGTGTACAAATAATATGACAGATGGCGCTTTGCAGTCGCCGTCTTGAATGTGGTCGGGCCTATTGAAGGTGAGACTCGTGGCAGTTCTGATGGCGGTGTGTTGGCATACTTAAAACTTCCTCCAGTTTGTGTCAGCAAGGTTGGCCAGCCGGCCAGCGACTGGCGAAGGTGAAGCTGTTGTCGAACGTTTTAGGGTGGTGGTAGAGGTACTCCATCTACGTGGGCGTTTAACTCTTGTCCGATCTGCGCATTCCACGTCGTAAAAAGTGTCGCCATCAATTTAGTCGGAGATAGGGTCAGGTCCCGCTCGTAAAGGTCTCCTCGTACAGAGTTCGTAAATGGAGGGGCCCTTACCCGAAGCCATAATAGTGTAGTCTACAGCGTAGGATACAATGAAGACTCCGTCTGGTGAGGGAAGGAAGCCTCGATATATAGAAATTAAACAAAACGGGGGATAGAACACAACCTTGCGGCAAATCTTGTTTGATTCTTCGTGGTCTAGATTTCCTGTTCCTAAATTTGACTGACGCCTGCCGACCGTTGAGGTAGTTAGCGGTCCACCTTTTTAGCCATGCAGCGAGCGTGTCTCTACCACGTCTCTGTCACCAAATGTGATGGCGACCTTGTCATTGTATTTGGTCGGATTAGATAGAGCCTTGACTGTTGACCATAATTTGCCGACTCCGCCGGAGAGGTTGCATGCCTCTAGGTGTTGCTTCCACTTGGTCAACTTGTAGTCATTGATAGGGCCGCTGCCTCCGCAGGGAAATTCGGTCGAATTTCCGGAATTCTTCCAGCGGAAATGAAGCGACCGGAGGCTGAATCAATAACCTTGCGAAACTCTCGTTCACCTTGGCGTCTATCGGTGTGGGTAGGGCAGCAAAGGAGCGCTCTGTAAAGTCGGTAAAACGGTCCCAGTCCGCTATGCTGAAGTTAATGAAGGTTCTTCGTTCAGAGGTAATGAAGTCCATCTGTAGCTCGATTGAGAGTATAGTTGCCAATGTCATAATCGGTAGCCAGTTGAACCTTGAAACTTTGATTGCGAGGCCAGATTATCTGACGTAGAAGGCAGAAGCGTGTTGCAGCAAGGTGCTATAAACGTAGAGGTTTCTGTTCGCGAGCCCAGAGCATATAAGAACGTGACTTGGCCAAGATAATCGTTGCATTTGACCGATGACGCAGGCGTATATAGTCTTTGTCGACAGACAGTGCATATCGTGAAAGGTTCGGGGTGGTCCTGGCCAATATGCGTGCTGGAAGTATAGGGGGCATAGGCAGAGAGGACTGACACTTGGCAGTGCTCGTTGACCTATTCTGAAGGGGATAGGAGTGATGAGCGGCTGTGCGAGGTGGAGACGCTGTTGAGCGTGAGCGGCAGTCGGGAGCGGGTGAGGAGGGCATTGCAGCAGTACTGCTAGGCTGGGCCACCATTATGGTAGTTGGAGGTTAGTGGGTGCGCTGAAGCGACGTGTACCGCGAGACGCCCTAAGGCGTGTACAACATGGTGCCTCGAAGGTACTAAAGAAAGTACGGGGTCTCTGGATGGCAGGGTTAAGCCCTGAACACACAGATCTGTGTAGCCATCTCCTACACTTGACGCATTGAACAGAATGCGACCATTTAATATACATTTTCTTCCAGCAGACGCAACAGATCCAATCTCTTGGTCCGGGGTTAGGTTCGACCCCAGCCCGTAACAAGAGACAATGGAGCAACCCCGCTGCAAGGGTTTGCTCCGAGGATAACAATTTGAAGGTGGGACGTGACAGATTAGACAGGGTTACACTGAAATAACAGCCCTTTACCGGGTAAAAAACCCCGGATCACTCCGTTACGATGTAACGAACTATTGTGGGAATGGAATGGCACATCTGTATCATATGTGACAGCAACATGAGCAGCCACGGCATACGCTACGGCCACGGCAGCAATTGCTAGGCGTGAAGTACGTTGTTTGCAAATGCCACCCGCAGCGCTACCTGGAAGGAAGCATCGGTTCGAGCACACGCCAACGCGCCCACGACACCAACACCAACGTGCGTCTTAAATAGGATAAAAGTAGACCCGGCAGAGATCCAACCAAGCGATCCACCTAATGGCAAAGACCCACATAAGGCAGAGCAATTTTCGGCAGTCATCGAGCTTTCCTCGGATGAGGACAACGCCTCACCGAGAAAAAAGGGCCCAGGACAATATTTCCGGCAGGACCAGGCGGCATCGCGCTATCACACAGGTGACTGTCACCGTCATTGACGCTTGGGCAAAGGGCCTCGAATTTCAACATGGACAACAAGGTACCGCTCTCAGCCCGTTCGTGATCTGGCAGCTGACCCAAAAGGGAAGCAAAGGAGAGAACCACCTGCGCATACTTGGCAAGCGCGTAATACTCGCCCCCCACAACGTAGGCAAATCAGGCAGTTACGCCCCACGTTACTGACGCGGAATGCTGGCAGGAGCGCTATATATGGATAGGGGCTCGATGCACAGGGCCAAGGTTACAACTAGAGGTGCCACAACGAAGCAACAACAACGACTGTGGCGTCTACGTGACGGAAACAATGGAAAGAGTGCTACGATGCACGGGACACGGAAAAGGAATACCAGGACTGGTTCAGCAACCATTGACGGAATAGATGGCGAGCCAGAAGCGCGCAAACATGCCAGCCAAGCTCCTACAGGGCAATCGAGACACCCAGGCGACGACACGAACCACCGCTGAAGGTTGTGGATGTGTAGGTTTTAACCACCCTACAACGCTTGAGACCACGTCGAACCCGCGTAGGAAAACGTCCTCCACAGTAACGTTCGCGTCAACGCGAACCGCAGCACACGGCGCAGCAGAGGCACGCCGACATAAGGCACAGCAGAGATACGCCGACATAAGGCACAGCAGAGATACGCCGACATAAGGCGCAACAGAGATACGCCTACACATAACGCACCAGAGATAAGCCCTCGTAAGGCGCAGTAGAGATACGACGACACTAGGCGCAGCAGAGCGCCAGCGCACATTGAGACCGAGCGCTAAGGGGGCCCGTCTAACCGTACACAGCCACTAAAAATATACATATATAATTAAATCATATCTTGATATTCCAAATATTCTAAGTTATAATTAAAGTTAAAAGAGTTAAAATAGTTAATGCGCTTCACTACTAGGTGTAAAAATTACTCAAATTTTTGAATAGTGATTAATCATTATAAATTGATACTTTTGAATTTGTGTGTGCCGAGTTTTTTGCATATTTCATTTGTTTTATATGTTGCTTTTGAAAGGCTTATATTTTGTATTGCAATTGTTGTTGTGTGCTGACTTGGTTTTTTGACTTTTTTTTTCAATGCTGTTTGTTGGACGTCACATACAGTGTGTTTAAAACTGCTCAGCACAGTGCTATTTAAACTGCCAGCGTTGTTTTTCTTACATCTGCTAAATTCTTTAACTTATAATTGTTTCTATTTATTTATACAAAAATGCCGTGAATGATAGCAAACTGCCAAGTAAAAAGCGAGTCCGAACGCTTTGTAGCATGCTGGTTGTGTGATGGACTTGTCCACGCTAAGTGCACTGGGTTAACCGGTAGAATAGCTGACCTGCTTAATGAAGGAAAACGAAGTTGATCTCTGTAAAATCTTTAGGCATATCAGAAACTGGTTTTCTGAAATCAGCAAAGATGTTTCATTGCTGACTGAAAAATTCAAAAAATATGAAAATATTTTCAAAACCTTGGAAACTTTAGATAATTCGCCTAATAATCGTGAAAACAAGCGCAGACGTACGGATGATCTGGTACTACCTCAACAGTGCTGAAATTGCCTCAAGCCCTTGAACTTAACCATATGGCTTCACCAATTCTTAGTACGGTTGTTCGAGTAACGTCCAAGAACGCCCCTTCAAAAATATCCACTAGGAAAAACCCGGAACCTCCAGCTAATGCAATGGAGTCTGAACCAATCGCTAGTAAGCTGGTTGTGGGCCCTCGCAAAAAATCTATTTTTGTGTCTAGGTTCCATCTAGACACTACCGAAGATGATTGTATGTACCATATTTCTTCTAAAGTTAAAGATCAAAGCGTAACTGTTAGAAAATTTAATTTCACATATCTGGAAAAGATTTCTATACACTTTTGGACAGCTCTTTTTGGCCTCCCGGGCGGTGGTTTGAATACAGACCAAATAGGAATGTTCAAGATGTAGCGAAAATTTCTCGTATCAACGGTGAGTCAAAAAACTGAGCAATAAATCCGTGAATATCTTTTATCAAAATGTCAGAGGTTTAAATACCAAATTAAGTGATCTCTTTTTGAAATATTTTCATTGTAAATATAGCGTAATTGCTTTTATAGAAACATGGCTAAAACCTCATGTTTTCAATTCAGAGTTTTTATGTAACGAATATCTAGTATATAGAAATGATTTGAACATAGTCGGAGGTGGTGTTCTACTTGCCGTTCATTCCTCTCTACCTTCAGAAGAGGTTAATATACCTAAAATCGATTCCATTGAGTTTAAATGCATCCGCATTCAGCTAGAGAACTGTATGTACTTATATGTTTGCTACATCCCTCCAGCATCAGATTTTTCAGTGTACATGCAACATATCTTTCTGCTCAAAACTGTTAACTTTTTGACTTAAGCTTCAGATTCCATGATTGTTTTGGGTGATTTTAGCCTACCCCATATATCGTGGAACATATCTGATGGAAATATTATTCCAACTCCGTCCAAACTGGGCTACAATGACTTTTTAGAGGGAATTTCCGACCTTTGCCTTAATCAAATAAATGTTACCGCTAACAAGCAGTGTGACCAGGTTAGCCTTTTCGAGGCTAGATTTAGCCTTGTTTTTGTACTCTAGCCTCATAATTTTAGTTTTAGCCTCGTGGCTTTTTTCTAGCCTTTTTTTACTCCAACCTTTTTCTGGTCCCAACATCATATTTTTCAACAACTTCGGGGAATATATAAAATTTAAGTTGAATAAAGGTAGTATTGATGACGAAATACATAAAATTATTCGTAAAAATTGTCAACTATTTTTAGTGAAGTTGTTAACCCAATTGCGATATCGCCTACCTGATAATATGAAATCTTTACAAAAGATACATTTTTTTCAGTTGATCATTCTTTGAAAGTTGCAAAGCCGGATGTATTTTCTCACTTTAAAAAAGAAAAATCTAGGTATTCTCCAAGTCAAGTAGGATTGATTGAGCTGCAGTGGCGAAAGCTAATAACCGTATAGTGGGCAAGTGTGACCTTTACCATTGAATTTCGGGCGGAAGTCCGAGAACATAAAAATTCACTAAACGAACCCCCTTTTTTAGAACTGGTCGAATTCGCCTTTAACTTTTTGGTATTATCTTTCAGTAATGGGGAGGTTGAAAGAATTTTTAGTGCCATGAACATTTCAAAAACTTAGTTAAAGAACTGATTAAAAATTAAAATGCTTAACTTTAGATGTTCGTTAAAACGCTTATCCAAATCTTGCGCTAATTTTGAAATTACCGTCATCTCATCTCTATGATAAATACCCAAGTTTTGTACGCAGACTCTTCTGATTCATCATAGCGGTTGTCTCTAAAAAAAAATGTTCCTATTCTATTCTAATAAAAAACGTTTAATAATTAATTAAAAATAATTATTAAAAAAGAATAATTTTTATAAATAAAAAGAAAAAATATTATTATTGGCCTTGAGCCCGTTTATAGTCATGGTACTTTACAAAATGTACAGGCCGTAAAAACAACATTTCAGTTGAATTGTTGGTATACCAAATAAACAAAACCGATGGGCACGAATATCTGGGTACCAAAAAACGCGTACACAACCAAACAAAAAATCCATCATGACGATGATCATTCAGCCAGATGGCGGTGCATGCTAGTGAACTAGGATTTTAGCTGACACAAAAACCAGCGCTTAATGGTTAGCACGGCTTGCCAAACTTTATCTGATAAAGAAGACTAGCAGCTTCCGAAATTAAAAAAAAAAATAAAAGAAAAATTATTATTAGTTATTAGCTCCGCTTAGGCCGTACAAATTGAATTGTTGGTATACAACATTATAAAATTAATTAGTTTGTAGTGATTTTTCTATAGTACGAGGTGTGTTCAAAAAGTATCGCGAATTTTGAATTTCGCTGGTTACGTATATTCGAATTTCGAATTTTTTGTGGCGTTATGTTGGTACTCATGTCTCTCACTTATGCCGACAAGCTCGGCCATTTTGAATGTTTAGTTAATTGTTGACAGCTGCTTTGCTTGCACGTGTTTTGGATCGTCTTCGATTTTTACGCGAAATTCGTACCAAAATTGCTCAATTGTGACCAAAAACAGCATCGCATGAACATTGCTAATGAGATGTTAAACTCTGTCCGCGACGACCCAAATTTGCTCCAGAGGGTCATAACTGGTGACGAATCGTGGGTTTATGGTTATGACGTGGAAACCAAAGCTCAATCATCTCAGTGGAAGCTGCCGCACGAACCAAGACCGAAAAAAGCGTGCCAAGTTCGGTCGAATGTGAAAGTTTTGCTGACAGTTTTCTTCGATTGCAGGGGCGTGGTGCATCATGAGTTCTTGCCACAGGGAAGAACGGTCAATAAGGAATATTACCTGCAAGTTATGCGCAATTTGCGCGAAGCAATCCGCCAGAAACGCCCGGATTTGTGGAAGAACAAAAATTGGGTTTTGCACCACGATAACGCCCCTGCTCACGCATCGTTGCTTGGGCGCGACTTTTTGGCCAAAAACAACACACTAATGATGCCGCGGCCACCGTATTCCCCAGATCTGGCCCCCTGTGACTTTTTCTTGTTCCCTAAAGAAGAAGAGGCCCATGAAAGGACGACGTTACGCTTCTCTTGACGAGATGAAGACGGCATCGAAGGAGAAGCTGAACAAGATACGAAAAAATGATTTTTTGAAGTGCTTCGAAGATTGGAAAAACCGTTGGCACAAGTGTATAATATCTCATGGGGATTACTTTGAAAGGGACAAAATAGATATTCATGAATAAATAAATAATTTTTGAAAAAACACAAAATTCGCGATACTTTTTGAACACACCTCGTATGTGTTTCTTTTAAGAAATTCCTAGTCAAGGAAAATGTGCCTGATATGTGTTGAAACTAGAATATTTCCTTTAAGTTGTGTCTACAGCCTTATATTCGTAAAAAAATTTCTGACTTTTTTTAGCATATTTTTTTTTCTAAATTTTAGTGGTTTCTACCCTTTTTTTTCCATTTAGCCTCTTTTTTGCTAACACCTGGTCACACTGCTAAAAAGTTTGGGAAAGTCTTAGATTTAGTGTGTGTTGATGATATAAACAAATTTTCTGTAAATCGTTGTGATCCGTTGGTTTTACCAGAAGACCCTTCTATGGAAATAGTTTACGAAACCATAAGTAATGGCCAAGGTACTTAATGCAACTCAAGTAGTAGCTTTGATTTTAACTTTTCCAAAGCCAACTACAAGAAATTAAATAAAGAACTGTCTTAATTTAACTTGGCCTGAATTTAGTAGTGATATCGATCTAAACGTCTCACATTTCAATCAAACTATTTACTGCCTATTTGAGAAGTTTATTCCTAAACGTAAATTAACTTATGATCATCCTAAGCAAGCTTGGTTTACTAAAAAGCTTAAGGCTCTGAAAAATAGGAAAACGCGATCATATAATTTATATAAGAAATCCGGATTAAACAAGCATTACTTACTGTATTCCATTCTACGTCAGAAGTACATAGACTTAAATAAAAAGTACTATAAAGCTTATATCTTTAAAACCAAAAGAGACGTTATTCTCAATCCAAAGTCATTTTATGGTTTCGTAAATTCCAAACGTAAAGTATCAGGGTTTCCCTCAGCCATGAAATATCAAGACATTATATCTAGCGATAATCAATATATCGCAAATTTTTTTGCTCAATTTTTCACTTCTAACTATTCTGCTGTCACCAATTCAAACTTTCAAAACTATCCCTATAAGCTACACGGGACAAATTCAATTAATTCAGCAATTATATGCGCCAAAGATGTTCTAATTTACCTTAAAACCTTAAAAGAATCTTTTAAATATGGTCCTGATAGGATTCCTACATGTTTCTTGAAAAAGTGTGCGAACCATATTTACCAACCCCTTACCAATTTGTTCAATCTATCACTAAAGTGTGGTGTTTTTCCAAAGAATCGTTTCTTCTACCTCTGCATAAAAGCGGGAGTAGGTCTTCTATAGAAAACTATCGTGGCATCGCAAAGCTTTCTGCCATCCCAAAATTGTTTGAAGCTATTGTTACAATCAACTTACGGGTCCGATCTCTACTTTGATAGCTGACTGCCAACACGGGTTCAGTAAGGGAAAGTCCACAGTTACATATTTACTCGAGTTTACCAGTCATGTCTCAAATGGATTTAGAAAAAATCTGCACACCGACGTTATTTATACGGATTTTAGCAAAGCTTTTGACAAAGTGTGCTTCCAGCCGGGTCTCAATCGCTGGATCTCTTCTTACCTTAGTGACAGGACACAAAGAGTAGTGTTTAAAAATCTAGTATCCGCTGCCATTTATGTCTCTTCAGGAGTTTCTCAAGGAAGCCATCTTGGCCCGATTCTGTTCTTGTTGTTTATAAATAATATTTCTACAATAATAAAATTTTCAAAAATGTTAATGTATGCTGACGACGTGAAGCTTTTCATGTCATTCGAGTCATTTGAAGATAGAAATAAGCTACAATCAGATCTAGATACACTAGTTACTTGTGGCGATTTAAATAATATGCCACTTAACCTTAAAAAATGTAAATACATGGGTTTTTCACGTGGAACTTCTCAGCCGGCTTCCTATACAACTAAAAGTTATAGTCTTGAGCAAGTGTATGATTTTGTTGACCTGGGGGTTACTATGGACTATAAACTCAGTTTCAACCGCCATATTAACGCAAAGGTCAATAAGGCTAGAGGTGTTCTAGCATTCGTTAAACGATGGTCTAAAGAATTCAGCGACCCTTATGTAACTAAAGCTCTCTTCACTACGTTAGTCAGACCGATACTTGAATACGGTTCTATAATTTGGAACCCGCGTTACCAGGTTCATGTAGATCGCCTAAAATCAGTTTAAAAACAATTTTTACTATTTGCCTTAAGAGATTTTCATTGGGAACCCTTGTACAATCTGCCACCCTATACGAATCGTTTAAAACTCATTAATCTTTACACACTTTCTAGTCGGAGGGAAATGCTTGGAATTGTTTTTATGATTAAATTGCTAAATGGTTCACTCTACAGCCCGTTTCTTCTAAGTGAAGTGAACTTCAAATTGCATTTTAAACCTTAAGTCTTAAAACAGTGCCGAACCAATTTTCAGTTAAATGAGCCTTTTCGATGTTTGTGTCATGATTATAACTCTCTTTCTGGTAGATTTGATATTTCTGACTCGCTTCTCAGCATAAAAAAATCAATTCTTTCTGTCCTAAATACATAGCAAGTAATTGTTTCTTATTTTTTGACTTTTATATCAACTTCTAACACTAATTATTTCTTAATGGGTAATCTATCCTATATCTACTTTACTTAGCTGATGACGTTTTCTCTGTAGCTGAGCAGCCTTAGATCTCGACGACTAACAAACCAAAGAAGAAACGGGGCATAGGAATAGCTTCGTTACAGTTGGTTCTGACAAATGATGAATATATTTCAAAATGGTGCCCCATGCCAAATTTCATCGAGATATCTCAAAAACTGAGGGACTAGTTTGCCTTCAAATATACAGACAGGCGGATATGGCTATATCGACTCAGCTCATCGCTTTATACTTATTAGTGGGTATATCTCTTCTTCTTCTCATACTTACAAACATCGGACCAAAGTTATAATACCATTTCATGTTTATGAAATGTATAAAAAGGCCAAGTATATTGAAAGCAAAATACAAAACAATATAGGGGATAGCAAAGCGATATGGAGGCATCTGAAAAGTTATTTTTCAATGTCTAAAGAAAGTAATATTATTAGCAAGATATTGATAAATGAAAGTGAAATAGCACCTGCAGTTTTTGGCAATTCCTAATCGAATTCCTGCACCATCACTATTTTTTTCTTTTCCATACCAATACGCATATTTATAAAATATTTTTCCCAACCAAAAATCATTTTGATTTCTCACTATTGCTACTCCTATGAGTCTGAATGAAATAGTAAGATTTTAAGAATAGAAAATCATAAGAAAGGGAAATCACACATCTGTTTCTAGAAATTAAATTTTCTGTCAAAAAGGAAATTGAAAAAATGTTTAGTTTTTTCTTCAAAAATTGTTATTTATTTAAAAATCAAGGTAGGTGCCATAATTTGAGGCCGTTTTAATCATAATATTAATAATACTAATGAAGTCCACGTTTCCTCAGGTAGAAACTATGGTGGCAATTCCAGAGAAGGGAATAACGCCCAAAATTCAAATTCAGTTACCTCCGTGGCCCGTCCGGTAATTCCGCTACAATGTAGATGTAAGATCAATCTGAGGGCCGGGTAGGCGTCACTATAGACATCTAGAAGGCGTGAGTCCGCCTATATTGTGGTCGCAAGATGTTACGCTGTCTGGAGGGTTGCGGTGTGGTCAGGTTATTTAGTATTACATTGGAGTTGATGGGCCTGACTCACATGCATGCTGGTAGAGGGGAAGTGATGTTAGACGGTAGTGGCAAAGGCTCGGAATTGGCCATGTCTGTCCTGCCTCAAAGAATGTAGCATGGCATTAGAAGATGGCGGCAGCCAAGGTTGTTCATTAAATTCCATTTCATTAGTTTTATTTTATTTCAATTCTTTTCACTTTAATTTACTTCATTTCACTTTATTTCATTTCATTTTATCTCATTTTATTTTATTTTAGTCTATATTACTTTATTTTACTTTATTTTATTCCATTTTAGTTTTCTTATTTTATTTTATTCTTTATTATTTTATTTTGTTTCATTTTATTTATTTTCCTGCAATTTTTTGGGTATTTTAAAATGTTGTTTGGGCATAGCAGTTTGCTGGGTGGCAACTCTAGCCTTTTCTGCGCTGTCAGGTTTGTTTTGGAAAACTTTTTAGTAAAAGGTGTAGATATGTTTTAGTTTGTTTTGTTGTTTTTCCGACAGGGTGAATAATTGATGTATATTGGAACGATTTTTCGTCATCCCTTGTAAATTTAGTTTTGAAACAAACCGGTTTCGGCGTTGTGCCATCATCAGTGTCGATTTTCGTTCTGATCTGTTGTTGTCGTTTGTCTTGTATTTATAGTAGGTAGCAGGTAATGTCAGCATGGGTGTCTGTATACGTGTGTGTATGTGTTGTGTGTGTACATTCAGAAACGGGGGTGGTTTGCATCGATCACTTTTTTTTAGTGTCGTTGACTGAGGCAGGTAAAAGTTGGTGATTTTTGCTGTTTGACCTTTTTTGCTCCTTTTATGTTTTTGATCTTTTGCTGTCTTGTGTTTATTTGTCGGTGTGTGTTTGTTGTACCTAAGTGGTTGCTTTGTTTTTTGTACACGAATTTTAAAGGTTCGAATATTGTGTCGGAAACAGTGTTTGTCTGTTCGTTTATTATTCTACCGTCGAATGTTTTTTGTTTGTAGATTTCCATGTTTTCGAGTACGTTCAGACGTCGGCCTTTTGCTTGTACATGTAGGACCTTGACTGTTTTATTGATCTTTCCCGGGCATTTATTCTCCACCATGTGATTCGCAAAGTTGGACTCTGGTATGATGGTTGGATTCCGTGTCTTTTTATTGTAATATCTAATGTGTTCTCTGAACCTCGTTCTTACTTGTCGTACTGTTTGTCCCATGTAAATGTGCTGGCATTCAGAAGTGCTAAACGGATCTTCTGAGTTAGTTTTGGTTCTTAGCTTCCGTCCTAAATTGTTTGATGTTTTGAACGCTGTGTTGATGCTGTATTTTCTTAGGAAGTTTGCTAATTTATGTATTGCTCTTCCAGTACTTTCTTCTCCATTGTTTCTTTTTTGTTCTCTAAGATTTCTCCTGAGTTTATCTATTAGCGCTTTTTTATATCCGTTGTTTGTAGCGATGTTAAATATTATTCCAAGCTCTCTTCTATATGCTTCTCGTATAAGAGGTGTTCTTTCCAATCTATGTACTAAGTGCCTTAGCGCTGCATTTTTATGTTGTTGTGGGTGGTTCGAGGTATTATGTATTATTGTGTCGGTGCCCGTTGGGTGGTGAGCTAAACGTGAGAAGGCGACAACCTGGTAAGGCCGCTCCGACATAATCGGTTTAAGGGCTTTCTGGGGGATTCAAACAGCAGCGTCTGATCACCATGTGGTGCGGCTGCAAGCGGGCGTCTGTCTTGAATCAAGCGGCTCGCTATACAAACGTGTAATTGAATTCAACCTCCAGCGAAACGGGTTGTGCGTTGGGTTTGGGACCCACCACATAAAGCAACCTTCCAATGAAATTCAACAACAAAGCCTCGGATATGAGAACCCTTTTTTTAGATGACAACACCCGCAAACGAAATAAGGATTACGAGATAAGGGCATGCACCTGGAATGTCCGGTCCGTTAATGGGGAAGGTGCCGCTGCTCAGCGGGTGAGGTCCTGAGGAAAGCAAAAGCTGACATCACCGCCGTACAAGAGATGCGATGGACGGGGCGAGGAAACACGATCAAAACACCTTGCAACATCTACTGGAGTGGCCATGAAGACAAGCGCAGATTCGGCGTGGGATTTGTGGTGGGAGAGAGACTCCGTCACCGAGTACTGTCGTTCACACCCGTGAACGAGCGTCTCGCCGCAATCCGCATAAAAGGACGATTTTTCACCATATCGTTTATCAGCGCTCATGCACCGACGGAAGAGAAGGACGGCGTGGAAAAGGAGACATTTTACGAGCGCCTGGAAGAAGCATACGAGCGCTGCCCCCGTCCTGATATCTAAGTCGTGCTTGGCGACTTTAACGCCAATGTGGGTAAGGAGGGTGTATTTGGCCCCACTGTCGGGAACTTCAGTCTCCACGATCAGACTTCGCCAAATGGATTCAGGCTGATCGACTTCGCCGGTGCCCCAAACATGGTCATATCCAGCACTAGGTTTATGCACAAGAAGATCCATCAGGCTACATGGCTGTCCCCGAAAGTTAATATCGTGTGGTCGATATTTGAGTAAGAAAATATCTTTATCGCTACGCCGAAATGCGTGCTCTTTATTGATATTCTTAAGACTGTTGAATTTACATAAAGCATAGTGCTACTTATACTATTGAGATGCGACGGTTCTTATCTGGTTTACTAATAGATAACAATTTTGGTTGTCATTGCTTATTCTAGGGATAGTGCATGTTCATGATAAAGCATGTCAAAACAAGTTTTATTGTTTTGATGCTGTTTACAATTTGGGTATAATGTTATGCTTTGTTACTTAAATAATATGCTTGTTTATGTGCTCTATAATATTCTCTTTGTCAGTATGTTATCACACAAGGTTAAAGGTTCTTTGTCGGTATAGACAATGATTATGTATATATGTATGTATGCAGTGTATATATGTATGTGGTGTATAAATTTATATACATACTTATGCACCTTTGTACTAACGTCGTTAACTCGATCGAAAAACACGCAACCAGATCGACCACGTTGTGATAGATGGACGGCATGCTTCCAGCGTTTTAGATGTTCGCACAATACGAGGACCTAACATCGACTCTGATAACTACCTAGTAGCAGCCAAGATTCGTACCCGCCTCTGTACGACAAAACAAGTGCAACAAAAAACGCAGGGAAAGCTGGACGTCGAAAAGCTGCAATCGCAACAGACCGCCAATTATTTCGCAGATCGCCTCTCACACCTGCTCTCCGAGAGCACAATTCAACCTAGTGGAATGCATGAGCAGTGGGATCATATATCAGAAGCACTCTGTACCGCAGCCGAAGAAGTAATTGGACTCCGGCGAACGCGAAGAAACAAGTGGTATGATGATAGAGAGTGAGGCGCTGCAACGAAAAGAAAGGACGAAGCCTACAAGGCAACGCTGAGATCGAATGCAACGAGGAGTGTGTGTGAACACTACCGCGAGTTGAAGAGCGAAGCGAGGCGGCTTTTCCGGGCGAAAAAAAGAGCGGCAGAAAAGCGTGAAATAAAGGAGCTTGAGATGCTGGCCAACGGGAATAATGCCCGAAAATTCTATCAAAAAATTCGGCGAATGACAGAAGGTTTTAAACCCGGGGCAAATTCCTGTAAGAATGAGAACGGCGACCTGGTGGCCGATGTTCAGAGAGCACTCAGAATATGGAGGGATCACTTCTCTGCCCTTTTAAATAGAGAAACTGAGCAAGAGAAGATGCCGAACCCAAGCCCACAACCGAAGATGATGGAATTGACGTTTCACAACCCGACTATAATGAGGTGCGAATAGCAATATCCCGATTGAAAAACAATAAAGCAGCTGGCGCTGATGGTTTGCCTGCTGAGCTATTCAAACACGGAGGCGAGGAGCTGGTAAGGCGCATGCATCAGCTTCTATGCAGAATATGGTCGGATGAATGCATGCCTGAAGATTGGAATCTAAGTGTTCTCTGCCCAATCCACAAGAAGGGCGATCCTGCAAACTGCGCCAACTATCGCGGAATCAGCCTTTTGAATATCGCATATAAGGTCGAGCGTATTGTGCAAAAGACTGAAGCCTGATGTGAACAGACTGATTGGACCTTATCAGTCTGGCTTCAGACCTGGTAAATCCACCATCGACCAGATTTTTACAATACGCCAAATCTTGGAAAAAACCCGTGAAAAGAGAATCGACACACATCATCTCTTTGTTGATTTTAAAGCCGCTTTCGATAGCATGAAAAGGAGCTGCCGATATGCCGCTATGTCTGAATTTGGTTTCCCCGCAAAACTTATACGGCTATGCAAAATGACCTTGAGCAACACCGCCAGCTCGGTCAGAATTGGGAAGTACCTCTCCGAGCCGTTCGAAACTAAACGATGTTTCAGACAGGGTGACCCCCTATCGTGCGATTTCTTTAATTTAATGCTGGAGAAAATAATACAAGCTGCAGAACTTAACCGCGTTGGAACAATATTTTATAAAAGCGTGCAACTGTTGGCATATGCTGACGATATTGATATCATTGGCCTTAACAACCGCACCGTAACTTCTGCTTACTCCAAATAAGAAAAAGAAGCGGAAAAAATGGGATTGGTGGTGAACGAGGGCAAAACGAAGTACTTTGTGTCATCATGCAAAGAGTCAGCGCATTCGCGCCTTGGCAACCAAGCCACTGTTGGCAGCAATAATTTCGAAATAGTAAATGACTTCGTTTACCTGGGAACCAGCATTAACACCAACAATAATGTAAGCCTAGAAAGCTGACGAAGAATTACTCTTGCAAACAAATGCTACTTTTGACTGAGTAGGCAATTGAAAAGTAAAGTGCTCTCTCGACGAACGAAAATAACACTCTACAAGTCACTCATCGCACCCGTCCTGCTATATGGTGCAGAAGCGTGGACACTAACAACATCTGATGAGGCGACTCTGGGAGTATTCGAGAGAAGGGTTCTTCGAAAGATTTGTGGACCTCTGCCGAAGAAGATTTAATGATGAGCTGTATGAACTTTACGCAGATACCGACATAGTTCAGCGAATTAAAACACAGCGGCTTCGCTGGCTAGGCCACGTAGTGCGAATGAGCGAAGATGCTCCAGCCCAGAAGGTATTCTTATCGGCACCCGCCGGTGGAAGCAGAGGAAGAGGGAGACCACCACTCCGATGGAAGAACCAAGTGGAGACCGATTTGCGATCCCGCGGTGTTTCCAATTGGCGCCAGTTGGCGTAACGAAGAAACGACTGGTGAGCTATGTTGGACGGTCAAAATCGCCCAGGCGGTTAGATGACCATTTAAAGAAAGAAGAAGCCCGTTGGTTTCCTATATATGCCGTAGTTGAATTTATTGGTAGCTTTATCAATCCTTATTGTGAGGTCCAGATAATTGATTGATTGATGGACGGAAGCTAAGAACCAAAACTAGGTCAGAAGATCCGTTTAGCAGCCATGGTGTATACAAGCTCACTTGTGAATGCCAGCACAGTTACATAGGACAAACAGGACGACAAGTAAGAACGAGGTTCAGAGAACACATCCGAGATTACAACAAAAAGATACGGAATCCAAACATCACACCAGAGTCCAACTTTGCGAATCACATGGTGGAAAATAAATTCCCCCCCGGAAACATCAATAAAACAGTCAAACATGTACAAGCAAAAGGCCGACGTCTGAACGTACTCGAAAACATGGAAATCTACAAACAAAAAACATTCGACGGTAGAATAATAAACGAACAGACAAACACTGTTTCCGACACAATATTCGAACCTTTAAAATTGGTTTACAAAAACAAAGCAACCACTCAGGTACACAAAACACACACGCACCGACAAATTAACACAAAACAGCAAAAGATCAAAAAGAAAAAACGAACAAAAAAGGTCAAACAACAAAAAACACCAACTTTTACCTGCCTCAGTCAACCACACAAAAACCGATCGATGCAAACCACCCCCGATTCTGGATGTACACACGTATACAAAAAGACACCCATGCTGACATTACCTGCTACCTACTATAAATACAAGACAAACGGCAACAACAGATCAGAACGAAAATCGACACTGATGATGGCACAACGCCGAAACCAGTTTGCCTCAAACCCAAATTTGACAAGGGATGACGAAAAATCGTTCCAATATACAAGTTAACACACGCCAGTCTCACCCCTTGCAACGCTCCCACGTTTGATCGCAACACATTCTGCCAACTCATCACAATTGTATTTCACAACATACAACGGTCCCATACTCACCCATCACACGTGCCGCAGTGTCAGCATAAGTACGTTCCCACGTCGCACGGTAACGTAACACCCAAATTCAAGGCCATGGTCAATACCAGCAGTTAATACGTATGCTACTGCATTACTCCAGACGCACCGTCAGCATAATTCTATTTCACATGCTTATGAAATAGAATCAATGCATAACGCACCTGTGGGAACAAACGGCGGAACATATTCACAAGCAACGAGCCGTCAACAATTGCGCAACACGCACGCCGCTGCTGGACATTGGCTATAAAGGGAAGCAGCGGCCACGGAACCAGTTAGTTGAGTCCGGGACAAGGAACGGTTGTGATTAGTTAGATTAGTGGTGTGAAATAAAGTAGTGCTTATTGTAAAACTCAATTTTGTGTTTCCTTCCCAGGGCAAGTTGGCCCTTTTAATTTTTTTGTATCAACGGACCTTAAGTCCGTTTCTGGCGCCCGAGCAGGGACCAGGAAGTGAAAGTGAAAGAGTGAAAGCAAAAAGCTGCCAAAAGGCAATATAAGGATCACGTGAAAAATAAATAGCTCAAGCTATCCAGCTAGTGTGTGTATAAGAGCTTTAGGAAAAAGCCAGAAATCAAAAAGCTGCCGAAAGGCAATATAAGGATTAAGTGAAAAATAAATAGCTCAAGCTATCCAGCTAGTGTGTGTATAAGAGCTTTAGGAAAAAGCGAGAAAGCAAGAAATAGAAAAGCCAGAAAGCTAAGGAAAAGCTAAGGCATAAGTGAAACTAGTGAGCCACTAAAAGGCGAAGAAATAAAGAAGCCATCAAGGCTAAAAGGCAAATCAGTAAAAAAAGGAAAAGGCTCTAGGGCCACAGCTAAAGTGAAAAACGAAAGACCAAACAACTAGTAGTGTGAGTAAACTTGAAACTGTCTGTGCCTTTCTTATTTTCTTTCAGAATGGATGACCTCAAGGCCACAGTTACCAATCTAAGAGGCGCTGTTAATGCCCTGCTTGAGAAAATGAACACCCTTGAAAGACGGGTCACGCACCTGGATACAATAAGCTCAAGGATGACCACGTCATCAAACTCCAGCCATCCAGAACCAACTGAGGAGGTAATTGCACACGGTCCCACAACTGAATCCGAAATAAGGGACATCAGTCGACTTCCTGACTGCGTCAAGGAGTTGCAGGTCTTCGACGGAAACCCTGTTCAATATGTATCGTGGGTACATTCCGTAGAGGTAATTCTCTCAGACTTCGATATTGTTAAGGGCAAGCCCCTGTACCGGGCAATTCTACAGCACATTAGGCAAAAAGTGAGGGGTGCTGCCGATTCCGCTTTAATTTCGTATAATATTTTCGATAGCAATTGGGGGAAAATTAAAGAGTGCCTTTCTCTGCATTATGCAGACAAGAGGGATGTCCGCACCCTCGAATACCAACTGCACCAACTCCGGCAGAACGGAAAGAGAATTGATGAGTTCTACGCTCAGGTGAACCATCAGTTCTCTCTAATCATTAACAAAATAAAAACCGATTCCTACACGGACGAAACGGTAAAAGTACTGATAGAGACGTACCGCAACCGCGCATTGGATGTGTTCATCCGCGGCCTTAATGGAGCTTTGTCAAGGATGTTGCTTATACAGCGCAATAAGACCTTGCCGGAGGCCTATACGTCGATTTCAGGAATTTCTCCTTTCGCACCCCCACCAGCAGTAATCGGGTGGTGGTACCTATCAATAACTTACCAAGCACACCTTACTCTTCAAATAAACCTCCGCAATTGCCACCAAAGCCTACTTGGCGCTCTCAAGACCATCGTCCGGTATATCCCAGAAACGATCGTCCGTTCGGAAAAAGTGACAATCAAAGTTCCTCGTCACGCCCACCAGTAGAGAAGATGGAGGTGGATCCTTCAGTCCAAACACGCAAAGTAAATTACATGAATCGCCCCAACCCCTTCAAACGTGGGGCAGGATCCGATAATCTCCCAAGAAAGCAACAAAGGCTTTTCCATACAGTACAGGAAGTAGACGAGGGGAAGGAGGAGCAGACTAGTGAAAGGGAGATAGTAGATGAGGAGAGACCCGAGGATTTTCTATCCTCAGGTCATCTAGCGTTCCATACCTAGAATATACGTTGCCAGATGGCCGCGTACTGGATTTTTTAGTGGACACTGGCGCTAACAAAAACTTTATTAAGCAGGACATTACAACAAAAACAACTCCAGTAGATAAACCCTTTAACGTAACTTCAGTAGGCGGTGTTGTACCAATAAAAGAAAAGGCACGATTAAAATTATTTAAAAGTATCGACAATCCTAGTGACTTTGAGTTCTTCGTGCTTCCCACATTAAGTGGATTCTCCGGAATAATTGGAGATGACACCTTAAGAGAATTAGGCGCTTTGATAGACAGAAGGAATAACTTCCTTAAAATAGATAGCTATAAAATTCCACTCAGGGCACGATTGTCTAGCAGTGCTAATTTTACTTTAGGTAAGGATTTGTCTCCTGAAATTCACGGGAAGGTCGATACTATACTTAGGAAATATGTTGAATTATATTAGGTCTCTTGATACAGAAATATATCAAACCCCAACACAGCGAAGTGAAGCAACAAGGCAACGCTGAGATCGAATGCAACGAGGAGTGTGTGTGAACACTACCGCGAGTTGAAGAGGGAAGCGAGGCGGCTTTTCCGGGCGAAAAAAAGAGAGGCAGAAAAGCGTGAAATAAAGGAGCTTGAGATGCTGGCCAACGGGAATAATGCCCGAAAATTCTATCAAAAAATTCGGCGAATGACAGAAGGTTTTAAACCCGGGGCAAATTCCTGTAAGAATGAGAACGGCGACCTGGTGGCCTATGTTCAGAGAGCACTCAGAATATGGAGGGATCACTTCCCTGCCCTTTTAAATGGAGAAACTGAGCAAGAGAAGATGCCGAACCCAAGCCCACAATCGAAGATGATGGAATTGACGTTCCACAACCCGACTATAATGAGGTGCGAATAGCAATATCCCGATTGAAAAACAATAAAGCAGCTGGCGCTGATGGTTTGCCTGCTGAGCTATTCAAACACGGAGGCGAGGAGCTGGTAAGGCGCATGCATCAGCTTCTATGCAGAATATGGTCGGATGAATGCATGCCTGAAGATTGGAATCTAAGTGTTCTCTGCCCAATCCACAAGAAGGGCGATCCTGCAAACTGCGCCAACTATCGCGGAATCAGCCTTTTGAATATCGCATATAAGGTCGAGCGTATTGTGCAAAAGAAGCCTGATGTGAACAGACTGATTGGACCTTATCAGTCTGGCTTCAGACCTGGTAAATCCACCATGGACCAGATTTTTACAATACGCCAAATCTTGGAAAAAACCCGTGAAAAGAGAATCGACACACATCATCTCTTTGTTGATTTTAAAGCCGCTTTCGATAGCACGCAAAGGAGCTGCCGATATGCCGCTATGTCTGAATTTGGTTTCCCCGCAAAACTTATACGGCTATGCAAAATGACCTTGAGCAACACCGCCAGCTCGGTCAGAATTGGGAAGTACCTCTCCGAGCCGTTCGAAACTAAACGATGTTTCAGACAGGGTGACCCCCTATCGTGCGATTTCTTTAATTTAATGCTGGAGAAAATAATACAAGCTGCAGAACTTAACCACGTTGGAACAATATTTTATAAAAGCGAGCAACTGTTGGCATATGCTGACGATATTGATAGCATTGGCCTTAACAACCGCACCGTAACTTCTGCTTACTCCAAATAAGAAAAAGAAGCGGAAAAAATGGGATTGGTGGTGAACGAGGGCAAAACGAAGTACTTTGTGTCATCATGCAAAGAGTCAGCGCATTCGCGCCTTGGCAACCAAGCCAATGTTGGCAGCAATAATTTCGAAATAGTAAATGACTTCCTTTACCTGGGAACCAGCATTAACACCAACAATATTGTAAGCCTAGAAAGCTGACGAAGAATTACTCTTGCAAACAAATGCTACTTCTGACTGAGTAGGCAATTGAAAAGTAAAGTCCTCTCTCGACGAACGAAAATAACACTCTACAAGTCACTCATCGCACCCGTCCTGCTATATGGTGCAGAAGCGTGGACACTAACAACATCTGATGAGGCGGCTCTGGGAGTATTCGAGAGAAAGGTTCTTCGAAAGATTTGTGGACCTCTGCCGAAGAAGATTTAATGATGAGCTGTATGAACTTTACGCAGATACCGACATAGTTCAGCGAATTAAAACACAGCGGCTTCGCTGGCTAGGCCACGTAGTGCGAATGAGCGAAGATGCTCCAGCCCAGAAGGTATTCTTATCGGCACCCGCCGGTGGAAGCAGAGGAAGAAGGAGACCACCACTCCGATGGAAGAACCAAGTGGAGACCGATTTGCGATTCCGCGGTGTTTCCAATTGGCGCCAGTTGGCGTAACGAAGAAACGACTGGCGAGCTATGTTGGACGGTCAAAATCGCCCAGGCGGTTAGATGACCATTTAAAGAAAGAAGAAGCCCGTTGGTTTCCTATATATGCCGTAGTTGAATTTATTGGTAGCTTTATCAATCCTTATTGTGAGGTCCAGATAATTGATTGATTGATGGACGGAAGCTAAGAACCAAAACTAGGTCAGAAGATCCGTTTAGCAGCCATGGTGTATACAAGCTCACTTGTGAATGCCAGCACAGTTACATAGGACAAACAGGACGACAAGTAAGAACGAGGTTCAGAGAACACATCCGAGATTACAACAAAAAGATACGGAATCCAAACATCACACCAGAGTCCAACTTTGCGAATCACATGGTGGAAAATAAATGCCCCCCCGGAAACATCAATAAAACAGTCAAACATGTACAAGCAAAAGGCCGACGTCTGAACGTACTCGAAAACATGGAAATCTACAAACAAAAAACATTCGACGGTAGAATAATAAACGAACAGACAAACACTGTTTCCGACACAATATTCGAACCTTTAAAATTGGTTTACAAAAACAAAGCAACCACTCAGGTACACAAAACACACACGCACCGACAAATTAACACAAAACAGCAAAAGATCAAAAAGAAAAAAAGAACAAAAAAGGTCAAAAAAAAAAAAGCACCAACTTTTACCTGCCTCAGTCAACCACACAAAAACCGATCGATGCAAACCACCCCCGTTTCTGGATGTACACACGTATACAAAAAGACACCCATGCTGACATTACCTGCTACCTACTATAAATACAAGACAAACGGCAACAACAGATCAGAACGAAAATCGACACTGATGATGGCACAACGCCGAAACCAGTTTGCCTCAAACCCAAATTTGACAAGGGATGACGAAAAATCGTTCCAATATACAAGTTAACACACGCCAGTCTCACCCCTTGCAACGCTCCCACGTTTGATCGCAACACATTCTGCCAACTCATCACAATTGTATTTCACAACATACAACGGTCCCATACTCACCCATCACACGTGCCGCAGTGTCAGCATAAGTACGTTCCCACGTCGCACGGTAACGTAACACCCAAATTCAAGGCCATGGTCAATACCAGCAGTTAATACGTATGCTACTGCATTACTCCAGACGCACCGTCAGCATAATTCTATTTCACATGCTTATGAAATAGAATCAATGCATAACGCACCTGTGGGAACAAACGGCGGAACATATTCACAAGCAACGAGCCGTCAACAATTGCGCAACACGCACGCCGCTGCTGGACATTGGCTATAAAGGGAAGCAGCGGCCACGGAACCAGTTAGTTGAGTCCGGGACAAGCAACGGTTGTGATCAGTTAGATTAGTAGTGTGAAACAAAGTAGTGCTTATTGTAAAACTCAATTTTGTGTTTCCTTCCCAGGGCAAGTTGGCCCTTTTAATTTTTTTGTATCAACGGACCTTAAGTCCGTTTCTGGCGCCCGAGCAGGGACCAGGAAGTGAAAGTGAAAGAGTGAAAGCAAAAAGCTGCCAAAAGGCAATATAAGGATCACGTGAAAAATAAATAGCTCAAGCTATCCAGCTAGTGTGTGTATAAGAGCTTTAGGAAAAAGCGAGAAAGCAAGAAATAGAAAAGCCAGAAAGCTAAGGAAAAGCTAAGGCATAAGTGAAACTAGTGAGCCACTAAAAGGCGAAGAAATAAAGAAGCCATCAAGGCTAAAAGGCAAATCAGTAAAAAAAGGAAAAGGCTCTAGGGCCACAGCTAAAGTGAAAAACGAAAGACCAAACAACTAGTAGTGTGAGTAAACTTGAAACTGTCTGTGCCTTTCTTATTTTCTTTCAGAATGGATGACCTCAAGGCCACAGTTACCAATCTAAGAGGCGCTGTTAATGCCCTGCTTGAGAAAATGAACACCCTTGAAAGACGGGTCACGCACCTGGATACAATAAGCTCAAGGATGACCACGTCATCAAACTCCAGCCATCCAGAACCAACTGAGGAGGTAATTGCACACGGTCCCACAACTGAATCCGAAATAAGGGACATCAGTCGACTTCCTGACTGCGTCAAGGAGTTGCAGGTCTTCGACGGAAACCCTGTTCAATATGTATCGTGGGTACATTCCGTAGAGGTAATTCTCTCAGACTTCGATATTGTTAAGGGCAAGCCCCTGTACCGGGCAATTCTACAGCACATTAGGCAAAAAGTGAGGGGTGCTGCCGATTCCGCTTTAATTTCGTATAATATTTTCGATAGCAATTGGGGGAAAATTAAAGAGTGCCTTTCTCTGCATTATGCAGACAAGAGGGATGTCCGCACCCTCGAATACCAACTGCACCAACTCCGGCAGAACGGAAAGAGAATTGATGAGTTCTACGCTCAGGTGAACCATCAGTTCTCTCTAATCATTAACAAAATAAAAACCGATTCCTACACGGACGAAACGGTAAAAGTACTGATAGAGACGTACCGCAACCGCGCATTGGATGTGTTCATCCGCGGCCTTAATGGAGCTTTGTCAAGGATGTTGCTTATACAGCGCAATAAGACCTTGCCGGAGGCCTATACGTCGATTTCAGGAATTATTCCTTTCGCACCCCCACCAGCAGTAATCGGGTGGTGGTACCTATCAATAACTTACCAAGCACACCTTACTCTTCAAATAAACCTCCGCAATTGCCACCAAAGCCTACTTGGCGGTCTCAAGACCATCGTCCGGTATATCCCAGAAACGATCGTCCGTTCGGAAAAAGTGACAATCAAAGTTCCTCGTCACGCCCACCAGTAGAGAAGATGGAGGTGGATCCTTCAGTCCAAACACGCAAAGTAAATTACATGAATCGCCCCAACCCCTTCAAACGTGGGGCAGGATCCGATAATCTCCCAAGAAAGCAACAAAGGCTTTTCCATACAGTACAGGAAGTAGACGAGGGGAAGGAGGAGCAGACTAGTGAAAGGGAGATAGTAGATGAGGAGAGACCCGAGGATTTTCTATCCTCAGGTCATCTAGCGTTCCATACCTAGAATATACGTTGCCAGATGGCCGCGTACTGGATTTTTTAGTGGACACTGGCGCTAACAAAAACTTTATTAAGCAGGACATTACAACAAAAACAACTCCAGTAGATAAACCCTTTAACGTAACTTCAGTAGGCGGTGTTGTACCAATAAAAGAAAAGGCACGATTAAAATTATTTAAAAGTATCGACAGTCCTAGTGACTTTGAGTTCTTCGTGCTTCCCACATTAAGTGGATTCTCCGGAATAATTGGAGATGACACCTTAAGAGAATTAGGCGCTTTGATAGACAGAAGGAATAACTTCCTTAAAATAGATAGCTATAAAATTCCACTCAGGGCACGATTGTCTAGCAGTGCTAATTTTACTTTAGGTAAGGATTTGTCTCCTGAAATTCACGGGAAGGTCGATACTATACTTAGGAAATATGTTGAATTATATTAGGTCTCTTGATACAGAAATATATCAAACCCCAACACAGCGAAGTGAAGCAAATGGCCAAGTCGAAAGCGGCTCGCTATACAAACGTGTAATTGAATTCAACCTCCAGCGAAACGGGTTGTGCGTTGGGTTTGGGACCCACCACATAAAGCAACCTTCCAATGAAATTCAACAACAAAGCCTCGGATATGAGAACCCCTTTTTTAGATGACAACACCCGCAAACGAAATAAGGATTACGAGATAAGGGCATGTACCTGGAATGTCCGGTCCGTTAATGGGGAAGGTGCCGCTGCTCAGCGGGTGAGGTCCTGAGGAAAGCAAAAGCTGACATCACCGCCGTACAAGAGATGCGATGGACGGGGCGAGGAAACACGATCAAAACACCTTGCAACATCTACTGGAGTGGCCATGAAGACAAGCGCAGATTCGGCGTGGGATTTGTGGTGGGAGGGAGACTCCGTCACCGAGTACTGTCGTTCACACCCGTGAATGAGCGTCTCGCCGCAATCCGCATAAAAGGACGATTTTTCACCATATCGTTTATCAGCGCTCATGCACCGACGGAAGAGAAGGACGGCGTGGAAAAGGATGCATTTTACGAGCGCTGCCCCCGTCCTGATATCTAAGTCGTGCTTGGCGACCTTAACGCCAAGGTGGGTAAGGGGGGTGTATTTGGCCCCACTGTCGGGAACTTCAGTCTCCACGATCAGACTTCGCCAAATGGATTCAGGCTGATCGACTTCGCCGGTGCCCCAAACATGGTCATATCCAGCACTAGGTTTATGCACAAGAAGATCCATCAGGCTACATGGCTGTCCCCGATAGTTAATATCGTGTGGTCGATATTTGAGTAAAAAAATATCTTTATCGCTACGCCGAAATGCGTGCTCTTTATTGATATTCTTAAGACTGTTGAATTTACATAAAGCTTAGTGCTACTTATACTATTGAGATGCGACGGTTCTTATCTGGTTTACTAATAGATAACAATTTTGGTTGTCATTGCTTATTCTAGGGATAGTGCATGCTCATGATAAAGCATGTCAAAACAAGTTTTATTGTTTTGATGCTGTTTACAATTTGGGTATAATGTTATGCTTTGTTACTTAAATAATATGCTTGTTTATGTGTTCTATAATATTCTCTTTGTCAGTATGTTATCATACAAGGTTAAAGGTTCTTTGTCGGTATAGACAATGATTATGTATATATGTATGTATGCAGTGTATATATGTATGTGGTGTATAAATTTATATACATACTTATGCACCTTTGTACTAACGTCGTTAACTCGATCGAAAAACACGCAACCAGATCGACCACGTTGTGATAGACGGACGGCATGCTTCCAGCGTTTTAGATGTTCGCACAATACGAGGACCTAACATCGACTCTGATAGTAGCAGCCAAGATTCGTACCCGCCTCTGTACGACAAAACAGGTGCAACAAAAAACGCAGGGAAAGCTGGACGTCGAAAAGCTGCAATCGCAACAGACCGCGAATTATTTCGCAGATCGCCTCTCACACCTGCTCTCCGAGAGCACAATTCAACCTAGTGGAATGCATGAGCAGTGGGATCATATCTCAGAAGCACTCTGTACCGCAGCCGAAGAAGTAATTGGACTCCGGCGAACGCGAAGAAACAACTGGTATGATGATAGAGAGTGAGGCGCTGCAACGAAAAGAAAGGACGAAGCCTACAAGGCAACGCTGAGATCGAATGCAACGAGGAGTGTGTGTGAACACTACCGCGAGTTGAAGAGGGAAGCGAGGCGGCTTTTCCGGGCGAAAAAAAGAGAGGCAGAAAAGCGTGAAATAAAGGAGCTTGAGATGCTGGCCAACGGGAATAATGCCCGAAAATTCTATCAAAAAATTCGGCGAATGACAGAAGGTTTTAAACCCGGGGCAAATTCCTGTAAGAATGAGAACGGCGACCTGGTGGCCGATGTTCAGAGAGCACTCAGAATATGGAGGGATCACTTCTCTGCCCTTTTAAATGGAGAAACTGAGCAAGAGAAGATGCCGAACCCAAGCCCACAATCGAAGATGATGGAATTGACGTTCCACAACCCGACTATAATGAGGTGCGAATAGCAATATCCCGATTGAAAAACAATAAAGCAGCTGGCGCTGATGGTTTGCCTGCTGAGCTATTCAAACACGGAGGCGAGGAGCTGGTAAGGCGCATGCATCAGCTTCTATGCAGAATATGGTCGGATGAATGCATGCCTGAAGATTGGAATCTAAGTGTTCTCTGCCCAATCCACAAGAAGGGCGATCCTGCAAACTGCGCCAACTATCGCGGAATCAGCCTTTTGAATATCGCATATAAGGTCGAGCGTATTGTGCAAAAGACTGAAGCCTGATGTGAACAGACTGATTGGACCTTATCAGTCTGGCTTCAGACCTGGTAAATCCACCATCGACCAGATTTTTACAATACGCCAAATCTTGGAAAAAACCCGTGAAAAGAGAATCGACACACATCATCTCTTTGTTGATTTTAAAGCCGCTTTCGATAGCACGAAAAGGAGCTGCCGATATGCCGCTATGTCTGAATTTGGTTTCCCCGCAAAACTTATACGGCTATGCAAAATGACCTTGAGCAACACCGCCAGCTCGGTCAGAATTGGGAAGTACCTCTCCGAGCCGTTCGAAACTAAACGATGTTTCAGACAGGGTGACCCCCTATCGTGCGATTTCTTTAATTTAATGCTGGAGAAAATAATACAAGCTGCAGAACTTAACCGCGTTGGAACAATATTTTATAAAAGCGTGCAACTGTTGGCATATGCTGACGATATTGATATCATTGGCCTTAACAACCGCACCGTAACTTCTGCTTACTCCAAATAAGAAAAAGAAGCGGAAAAAATGGGATTGGTGGTGAACGAGGGCAAAACGAAGTACTTCGTGTCATCATGCAAAGAGTCAGCGCATTCGCGCCTTGGCAACCAAGCCACTGTTGGCAGCAATAATTTCGAAATAGTAAATGACTTCGTTTACCTGGGAACCAGCATTAACACCAACAATAATGTAAGCCTAGAAAGCTGACGAAGAATTACTCTTGCAAACAAATGCTACTTCCGACTGAGTAGGCAATTGAAAAGTAAAGTCCTCTCTCGACGAACGAAAATAACACTCTACAAGTCACTCATCGCACCCGTCCTGCTCTATGGTGCAGAAGCGTGGACACTAACAACATCTGATGAGGCGGCTCTGGGAGTATTCGAGAGAAAGGTTCTTCGAAAGATTTGTGGACCTCTACCGAAGAAGATTTAATGATGAGCTGTATGAACTTTACGCAGATACCGACATAGTTCAGCGAATTGAAACACAGCGGCTTCGCTGGCTAGGCCACGTAGTGCGAATGAGCGAAGATGCTCCAGCCCAGAAGGTATTCTTATCGGCACCCGCCGGTGGAAGCAGAGGAAGAGGGAGACCACCACTCCGATGGAAGAACCAAGTGGAGACCGATTTGCGATCCCGCGGTGTTTCCAATTGGCGCCAGTTGGCGTAACGAAGAAACGACTGGCGAGCTATGTTGGACGGTCAAAATCGCCCAGGCGGTTAGATGACCATTTAAAGAAAGAAGAAGCCCGTTGGTTTCCTATATATGCCGTAGTTAAATTTATTGGTAGCTTTATCAATCCTTATTGTGAGGTCCAGATAATTGATTGATTGATGGACGGAAGCTAAAAACCAAAACTAGGTCAGAAGATCCGTTTAGCAGCCATGGTGTATACAAGCTCACTTGTGAATGCCAGCACAGTTACATAGGACAAACAGGACGACAAGTAAGAGCGAGGTTCAGAGAACACATCCGAGATTACAACAAAAAGATACGGAATCCAAACATCACACCAGAGTCCAACTTTGCGAATCACATGGTGGAAAATAAATGCCCCCCCGGAAACATCAATAAAACAGTCAAACATGTACAAGCAAAAGGCCGACGTCTGAACGTACTCGAAAACATGGAAATCTACAAACAAAAAACATTCGACGGTAGAATAATAAACGAACAGACAAACACTGTTTCCGACACAATATTCGAACCTTTAAAATTGGTTTACAAAAACAAAGCAACCACTCAGGTACACAAAACACACACTCACCGACAAATTAACACAAAACAGCAAAAGATCAAAAAGAAAAAACGAACAAAAAAGGTCAAACAACAAAAATCACCAACTTTTACCTGCCTCAGTCAACCACACAAAAACCGATCGATGCAAACCACCCCCGTTTCTGGATGTACACACGTATACAAAAAGACACCCATGCTGACATTACCTGCTACCTACTATAAATACAAGACAAACGGCAACAACAGATCAGAACGAAAATCGACACTGATGATGGCACAACGCCGAAACCAGTTTGCCTCAAACCCAAATTTGACAAGGGATGACGAAAAATCGTTCCAATATACAAGTTAACACACGCCAGTCTCACCCCTTGCAACGCTCCCACGTTTGATCGCAACACATTCTGCCTACTCATCACAATTGTATTTCACAACATACAACGGTCCCATACTCACCCATCACACGGTAACGTAACACCCAAATTCAAGGCCATGGTCAATACCAGCAGTTAATACGTATGCTACTGCATTACTCCAGACGCACCGTCAGCATAATTCTATTTCACATGCTTATGAAATAGAATCAATGCATAACGCACCTGTGGGAACAAACGGCGGAACATATTCACAAGCAACGAGCCGTCAACAATTGCGCAACACGCACGCCGCTGCTGGACATTGGCTATAAAGGGAAGCAGCGGCCACGGAACCAGTTAGTTGAGTCCGGGACAAGGGACGGTTGTGATCAGTTAGATTAGTAGTGTGAAATAAAGTAGTGCTTATTGTAAAACTCAATTTTGTGTTTCCTTCCCAGGGCAAGTTGGCCCTTTTAATTTTTTTGTATCAACGGACCTTAAGTCCGTTTCTTACATCAGTGTACAGATATGTTTTTTCTTACGGCGTTTTGAATGTCTGCGAGGGCGATGCAAAGTCACACGTACACGACATGTACTTTCTTATCTTCATTTGTGGATAGCGCGACTTATGTTTTATCCACTTTTCTAGCCGCGTATGGTTGGCAGGGATTTTATTGACAGTATCAGCCATAGGCCACTGAAAATAGCAGCCTCGAATTTAATTTCGAAAAGTCACTACAACCGATATACTCGATGTTGCTTGCAAATTTAAATATTAAAATAGGAGGGAGAAAAATCATATCTGAAGTAGTCCCAGACCCCTGGAAGATTTCCGAACCTATTGAGAAAATCAAACACTATTAGAGGAGAAGAAATTAGGCCAATCAATACGGTAACATGCGATGAAAAGATACTTGATACAGTGGTAAAGAACCAACTTCTGCAGGTTTTAGATTATAATAAAAACATAATATCGCAGCAATCTGGATTCCGAAAAAAAAAATTCCTATCAAAGTGCTCTGAATTTAGTAATTGCGAACTGGAAGGAAGCCTTCAGCAGAAACAAACATAAAATAGCCGTATTTTTGGATTTCAAACGAGCTTTTGAAATCATTGTCCATAACCTGTTGTTAAAAAAATTCAGGCATTTCTGGCACAGCACTGAAATGGTTTGAAAATTACATTACGAATAGATATCAAATAACGGTAATTGGATTACAAAATTTATAAAAAAGATATGTACCGGTTGGACTTCCAAAGGGCTCCTTACTGGCGCCAATATTGTTTGATATATACATTAACGATATTGTTAAAAGTATCGAGTATTCTGACATTGAACTTTTTGCTGAGGATTAGTGGGGATAATGTCAATTTACAATAAACTACAAGATGATTTAACTAGAGTCCATAACTGATCATGTTCGAACAAACTGAAATTGAATGTCAATAAAACAAAATGCATGGTTATATCAAGATGCAATTTTAGTATCAGCGAGTTGCAGCCTCTAACAATAAACGAGCCTATTGAAATCGTAAATACCTGGGCGTGAAAATCGATAGCAAGCTTCAATGAAGATATTGATTATACCGTGGGAAAAATTGCTAAAAAAGCTGTATTTTCTACAAAAAACGTGTAAATATCTAAAAAATATATATAAAGCCATGCTATACCGATCCATTTTATCTATTGCCCAACGATATTTAATGAGAGGCAGTCAAATCTACAAGCTGCAAAAACGACATAACCTAGCCATGAGGTTTATCCTCAGTAAGCGTTAAGACACACACCTATTAGAGACATGCTATCCGCTCTTAATTGTCTAAGTGTTAAACAACGGCTATTTTATTACAAAATGAAATTTATTAAAAATATAGTAGAAGGCAATTTGGCAGATTATTTGAAGAATCATATTAAATATGTAAGAAATGTGCATTCCGTCAACACTAGGAACAAAAATGATTTCACTCTACTTGCGTACAGAACAGAAGCAGATAGATGTAACTACGTATATTACAAAGGTTTAAAATGCTATAAAGAGCTCATAAACAATGCTAAATCTTGCAATATGAATGAATTCGTAAGCAAATTGTGTAACTATTGTTATGTTTGCCAATTTTAAATAAACGAGTTGATTTCGATTAACATAACTTTATTAAATATAATTAATATACAAAAACACGTGGAGGGTAAAATGCTATACGTATCTTTTCTTTCGGCGGTCAAATCGAGAAGAAGCCAAAAAGGTTGTCCGCTCTCGAGCTGTCATTTACAGTTCTTACTGTCGGTGTTGTAAAGAATTAAAATAACTTAATTACATTTAAATTAGTTTAGATACATATCACATCTCCCCCTTTAACTTACAATATTAGTTTGCGGTGATAAGTTCTGCGAATCGCTTGACTGAGAAACTGGCTGTTCTTTACTTGTTGAACTATTTTCGGTGTCTTCCGAATTTCTTTCTGAGCTAGCTTGTGGTTGGTTGTCGGATAACCCTACTTCAGGTGTATTTACCAACGGCGGAAGTAAGTTGTAACCGGATACCTGATCAGAATTCGTTTTCGATCTTGGTTTGAGTTGGTTAATATGACGCTTAATTTTGCCTGTTTTGGTGTTTATCATAAACATTTTACCAATCGGATAATTTATGGTGCCTTTGATCCATTTTTCCCCTTTTGCATAATTTCTGGCATATACGAGGTGTGTTCAAAAAGCATCGCGAATTTTGAATTTTCGCTGGTTACGTATATTCGAATTTCGAATTTTTTGTGGCGTTATGTTGGTACTCATGTCTCTCACCTATGCCGACAAGCTCGGCCATTTTGAATGTTCAGTTAATTGTTGACAGCTGCTTTGCTTGCACGTGTTTTGGATCGTCTTCGATTTTTACGCGAAATTCGTACCAAAATTGCTCAATTGTGACCAAAAACAGCATCGCATGAACATTGCTAATGAAATGTTAAACTCTGTCCGCGACGACCCAAATTTGCTCCAGAGGGTCATAACTGGTGACGAATCGTGGGTTTATGGTTATGACGTGGAAACCAAAGCTCAATCATCTCAATGGAAGCTGCCGCACGAACCAAGACCGGAAAAAGCGCGCCAAGTTCGGTCGAATGTGAAAGTTTTGCTGACAGTTTTCTTCGATTGCAGGGGCGTGGTGCATCAAGAGTTCTTGCCACAGGGAAGAACGGTCAATAAGGAATATTACCTGCAAGTTATGCGCAATTTGCGCGAAGAAATCCGCCAGAAACGCCCGGATTTGTGGAAGAACAAAAATTGGCTTTTGCACCACGATAACGCCCCTGCTCACGCATCGTTGCTTGTGCGCGACTTTTTGGCCAAAAACAACACACTAATGATGCCGCAGCCACCGTATTCCCCAGATCTGGCCCCTGTGACTTTTTCTTGTTCCCTAAACTGAAGAGGCCCATGAAAGGACGACGTTACGCTTCTCTTGACGAGATAAAGACGGCATCGAAGGAAGAGCTGAACAAGATACAAAAAAATGATTTTTTGAAGTGCTTCGAAGATTGGAAAAACCGTTGGCACAAGTGTATAATATCTCATGGGGATTACTTTGAAGGGGACAAAATAAATATTCATGAATAAATAAATAATTTTTGAAAAAACACAAAATTCGCGATACTTTTTGAACACACCTCGTACTAGTTGATTTGGCTCAAATTTGTGTGCGTTGGTGCTTGTACGTTTTTTCTGAGCTGATGTTTCAAATAATTGACTTAACATGGTTCTAACCACTCTGCCATGCAGGAGTTCAGCAGGCGTTTTCCCCTTGGCATTTGGGGTAAAACGATAAGTTGCCAGATATTTTACTACGGCGGTTTTGATTGTTAGGCCGGCATTTATATTTTTTCGGAAAGCTGCTTTAAACGTTTGCACAAAACGTTCAGCGAGCCCATTAGACGCAGGATGAAATGGCGCTGTCGTTATGTGAGTGACACCATGATCCTTGCAAAATTGTTCAAAGTTGTCGGACGTCAGCTGTGGTCCATTGTCGCTAACAAGAGTCACCAGGAACCCTTCAATAGCAAAAATAGATGTTAGTGCAAGTATGGTATTATCCGTTATAGTCGAGGATAATTGTGTTACATATGGAAATTGCGAATAAGCATCTATACAGATAAGCCACATTGCATTAAATATTGGGCCGGCGAAATCAATGTGGACTCTTTCCCAAGGACCTTTTGCTCCTGGCCAGCTGAGATATTCGCGTGCAGGAGCCGGATTAGCCATTTTACAGACGTCGCATTCACGTGCTACCTTTGCAATGTCATCGTCTATTTTTGGCCACCAGACGTGATGTCGAGCCAGCTGTTTCATTCTGACGATTCTCCAGTGCTCCTCGTGTAACAATTGCAAAATTTTTGATTTTAAAGTTTTTGGAATGATAGTTCGAATTACCTCACTGTTTAAGCATAACAAATTTTTGTAGATGGTTAAATAAAACCTACGATGAAAGTATGGTTGGATGTCCGTACCCCCCGGAGGTAACTTTTCAGGACAGCCCTTTTCAACAAAGTTGCGAACTTTAGTAAGGGTGCCATCTTGAGTTGTATGCTTTCCAATAACATCTGCATCGATTGGTGTTTTAATTTCTGAAATATTATGGCAAGCTTCACTTAAATCGAATTGTTCATCGGTATTCGCGGGTAACCGAGAAAGTGTGTTGCGGTATTTGATGTTGAAATTGTACGCCATTAAAATTAAAGCCCAACGTTGTAAACGGTGCGACGTCATTTGTGGTAGACTTTTACTTGGGTTGAAAATATGTACAAGTGGCTTATGGTCAGTAATGAGCAAAAACTTTCGACCATACAAGTATTGGTGAAACTTTTGAACACCATACACAATGGCGAGACCCTCCTTCTCAATTTAACTGTATTTAAGTTGGTGCTTATCCCACGTTTTCGACGCGAAAGCGATCGGACGTTCGCTTCCATCCGAATTGATGTGCGATAAAACAACGCCAATTCCAAAAGACGATGCATCCGCGGCAAGGCTTAGTGGTAACTCCTCATTAAAATTCGCTAACTGCGTAGCATTGATAATATGTGACTTCAAGGCAGTAAAAGACTCTTGCTGTGTAGTACCCCACAAAAATTTCACATTTTTACGACGTAGCATGTTGAGTGGCGCTGCTAGCTGGGAAAAATTCGGTATGAAGTTGCAATAGTAGTTTATTTTACCTACAAAAGCTTCTAATTGCGCCAAGTTACTAGGCGGTTTCAGCAACTTAATAGCTTGTACCCCTGAGTCGTTTGGGAGTATTCCCTTTGCGCTAATTTTCCTACCCAAATACTCTATTTCTTCCTTCAAAAAGTAACATTTTTGCTTTTTGCATTTTATGCCATTTTCCTTTAGTACCTTCATGACTTGCTCTAGGCGACCTATGTGTTCTTCAATTGATGGTGCAGTTATATTTATATCGTATAAACAGTTACTACATCCTTCTATGCCATGGAGGAGTTGTTCGAGATAGCGCTGAAAAATTGCGGGCGCACTGGCGATGCCATATGGCAGTCGTTGGTACTGAAAGAGGCCTAAAGGAGTATTCACTACCATCATTTGCTTCGACTCTTCATCGATTTCCATCTGTAAATAGGCATCTTTCAAATCTATTTTGGAAAAATGAGTGCCCCGACGAATGGTGTGTAACAACTCTTCTCGTATTGGCAAGGGGTATTGTTCAATCTCTAATTGCGAATTAACCGCAATTTTAAAATCGCCACAGATTCTCACTGAGCCATCTGGCTCTGGTGCTAATACAATTGGTGACGCCCAATTGCTTAATTTGATGGGTTTCCAAATACCTGCTTTGATGAGTCTATCAGCTTCGTCACGAAACTTTGTTACCTGTGCGAATGGTACTGGCCTGCTTTTAAAAAATTTGGGTGTAGCCGTAGATTTCATTTGAATCGTTCCTTTAAAGTTTTTTATTGAACCTGTGGTGGTATTGTCAAAAATATCGTCGTATTTCTTACACAATTCGTTAATTTGTTGTGAATAAGCTTTCATTTCGCAAACGTTGGCTATTTCGGTAATCTCAAAACCAAATTCTCTGAAAAGGTCTAAGCCAAAAAGAATGTAAGAATTTTCTACGTTTGCTACTATTACCACAATACTTTTCTGCTTGCTTCCACACCTAGCTTCAGTGTGTTATTCACCCAAAATTGGAATTGGCTTCTGCCCAAATGCATACAAACTCTTTGTACACTCTACCAATTTTGGTTGGTTCAATAAATCGTATGTTTCTCTATTAATTATTGACACAGTAGCACCTGAATCTAATTGAAACTTTATTGTTTTGTTTTTAATTTCCAACTCAATCATTTTCTTACTATCTTCAGATTTTATTATACCTGTAACTCCATTCGCTGCATCTAATGTGTCAATACGATGTTCATTTTCTTTTTTGCCTTTATCGGAATTTCTTTTCTTACTCATTTGTTTTGTTTGCTTTGACATACAGGCTGCTGCAATATGTCCCTTTTTATTGCACTTGTTACAAATGACATTTCGAAACTTACAATGTTCTCTTGAGTGAGAATGACCACAACCTGAGCACGATTGAAGTTTCACTTGTTTTGTTGAGTGCTTATTTACCTGTTCTTCATTCTTATTACTTTGCTTATTACCTTCATTCCTCCCGACCTTGTGTGTTTGCATAGCGTTTACTTGCGCTAGGGATGAATTATTATTCTCTTTGAGTGTCGCTACAGTTTTAGTTGTTGCCTCAAATGTTTCGGCAATTATAAGCACATCTTCTAGTGACGGCTGAAACTTTTGTAGAGCGGCGGTACGTACTTGATCATAAGGGGTACGAACTATGATTTGGTCACGTATCATTTCATCAAGAAAATTTGCTGCACAATTGGTTGCGGTACAAATGAATTTGCACTCTCTTGCGATACCACGTAGGTCAGCCACCCACTCTCTGTGCTTTTGAGTGTTTTTCATTTCCCGCTTGAAGAATTCGTAGCGAGCTGCCACTACATGTCTTTTTGAGTGGAAGTGCTCTTGAAGGTCAGCTATTGGAGATTTGTTACACCAAACAAATTCTTCAATAACTCAAACAATTCCGTACCAATCCACGATAGAAAAAATGATTTTTGCTTATCTGGATCGCTTACCGAATACGAAATGAAATGTTGCGAAAGCTGCTCCAAGTAAGATTCCCAATTTTGTTGGTCTTTATTAAACGAGTGAAATGGTGGGACCACTGTCGCTTCTCCAGTGCGGTTTGACTCATTCGCATTAAAAAGCGATTGCTGCATGGACTGCATCCACTGCTTTTGCTGTTCGAGCAATGATGTTGCGAGTCTTTGCTGCTGCTGGATTATTTCCTGAATAGCCTGCTCGTTTGCCATTTTACTTTATGGAAACTTTTTCTTTTGTCCTCGTCGCCAGTAATGTTATGTTTGCCAATTTTAAATAAACGAGTTGATTTCGATTAACATAACTTTATTAAATATAATTAATATACAAAAACACGTGGAAGGTAAAATGCTATACGTATCTTTTCTTTCGGCGGTCAAATCGAGAAGAAGCCAAAAAAGGTTGTCCGCTCTCGAGCTGTCATTGACACTTCTTACTGTCAGTGTTGTAAAGAATTAAAATAACTGAAGTACATTTAAATTTGTTTAGATACATATCAACTATTGTGAACCCTTCCAATTTAAGGGCTATATAGCCAGACGTCACGCACAAAATGTGACTCATACTAGTATACATCACTCTAATATAACAGTGCATCGCCGTCCAGATGTTGTCTTCCCGCTTCACACGCGTAGACGGCCTGTACTCCGCGGCAAACTGGGATTATCATTGTGTTGGTATGATCTAAAAACCTCAGACCAATGAGCCCTACTAATTATCAATCTGTATATTATAAATGAAATGTAATTAAAAGTATTCATGAAACGAGCTCAAGGCCAAGAATAATAATTTTTCACTTTTTGAATTTTTATGAAATTTATATTGTTTTTAGTTTTTAATAATCAGTTTTTAATTAATTATTAAAAGTAGTTTCAATTGAATAGAGTAGGAAAAGTGTTTAGAGACAACCGCCATAGCTTTTCTTATAAATAGATCAATTTCGGAAGCTTCTAGGCTTCATCATCAGAGAAATTTTGGCACGCATTGCTAACCATTAAGCTAACAATACGCTGGTTTTGATGTCATCTGATATGCATGAACCACTTCCGCCATTTGACAGTTAGTAGTGTGATCATGATGGATTTTTCGACAGATCTGTTTTATCATCATCAGCAGAACTCTCTCTCGGTTTTGTTATTTCTTTTTTATACCAACAATTTTGGTTGATTTACGGCCTGTACATTTTCAAGTATTCATGAAACGAGGTCAAGGCCAAGAATAATAATTTTTCACTTTTTGAGTTTTTATGAAAATTATTATATAAAATTTCGGCTAGGGCTCGATATGAGAAGTTTAGGAAAATATAGGGAATGCATCACTAACAATTGCTCGGTAAATCAGACTAAACATTTGTATATGAACTTTGTCTGCATTCTTTTTCATTTGTTGAAAACATTGTACGCAAACTCTAAGTGCTTGCATGGAACAAACAAAAGTTTCCGTTCTCGTTCGCAGCATATAACATGAAGAATATAAATCTGCTGACTTTCATCTGCAGGTAAAGTTTCTGCAGTGCATGGTTTGAAAAAGTTTTTTTAAAACGGAGTTGTCGCTCGGCAGTAGATTTTAAAGCAAAAAGGACAAAAATTTGCAACTGACGACAACAGTTTATTTTATCAGATATCAAACATAGGACTTCTACTATTTCATATTGAAGCCACAATAGCGGAATGAATGGAGGCGTGCAGGCCTCTAGTTGGTGGTGAAGTTGTGATTGCATGAGGAGTCGAGATTTTACAAAACTCTCCACATAAAAAAATAAGTGCGCTTCAGCGTGACACAAGAATAGAGGCAGTTTCACTCAAAAATTTTTTGACTTTTACGGGGAAATTTAAAGTTTAATTTTTCGTTAACAGCCTTTCCATATTAACAATATTCATATTGGAAATGTTGAAAATTTGTTTGTGATTTTAGAGTACCTAATTGTTGTCGAAAGTATGTACTAAAATATCTATTTATATTTCTTTGCTACGCCATAAAGCTTTTTTTTCAACCTAACTTACCTAAATGGCCTAAATCTTTCGTTAAATATAAAAATGGGGTACTTTAAAACTGGAAACTTCACCACTTGGTGTGCCTGATTCCGGACTATTCAATAGTTTAAAAGCTTGATGTTGTTTTTGTCTAACTCGTTTTAATATTTGGTCGGTGAGTATATCCAAACATTTTCAGCAAGATTTGTAAGTATAATTAATGGCGAAGAAAGTCGCTGGAACATTGTTGAATGAGCGATACAGTACAGAAGCGAGGGACACGAGATAGTTGGTAGTCAACCGTGACTATGGATCTCTGAATCGAATCGTCTTTAAAGTGTAATCTTCTTGACTTCCATTTGATCCAGTAATCAACTACAATAATGACAAGTCGAAGGACTGAGAACAGTTGCTTCCCTGTTATGCGTCTTTTGCAAGATTTAAAAAACTCGGGGCGTTTTTTCCGTTTTCAGCAGCTTTTTTTTCGTAAATTCATCAGGAAAAATGTTCCGGAAAACAAAAAAATTCTGTCAACACCTCAGGTAGCCTGATTTCCAACCAGATGTCATAATGCCAGGGAAAGTCAAATGACTAACGTGGTGGCCAAAATCATTGAGCGAAGCTATTGTATACTGTGCGCTTTAGTTATTTACATTACCCTTTTAACAGCAAAGTGTTCTGTTCTTAAGTGTTCCGGTATTTCCTGTTCTTGTTTGAACACCTGTGGCTGAACGCTCTGACGAAAACCATCAAGGACTCCTTTGAATGTAAATTTTTTCATTTTCGTTTAAGAACAATTTTACTTTGATGCTTCCACTGCCCGTTGGATTATCGAGTTCTGAAAGTAGATGTATAGATTTGTTAAGTGTGCTAAAGAAATGGAGATTATGAGAATACCTAAATTTAAATTTAAAATTAAGTATATACATGCACACTAATGAGCAAATCTATAATAGGGGCCCAATATAAAATGCTTTTGGAATTTTCAAAGAAGAATGCCTTTCGGTTTCTGAAAATCTGAATAAAATATTCCTGAAAGACCATATATTAGGAAACTTACCTTCAAAGTTTTAAAGGTTCTACTCACAAAACGTCAAGTATTTTTGTTTTAGTAAATACTAGAAGGACCGGCAGACTTTGTCCTGTCCAGATATTTACCTGAATGGATCTAGAAATATTGGCTTTTCCTATCCCTATCATTATCTCTATCACTATCCCTATCCCCATTCCTATTCCTATCCCTATAGATATAACTATTTCACACACACACAATTCCACTTCACCATCGATCGATCCATTATTGAGTTTTCTAACAAAAAAAAAAAATTATAATAATTTATGGAAAAAAAATTCTTTTTTTCAGGAATTTTTCGGAAATTGTATTGGGTATTCTCCTATTCTAGTCAGAGAACAATCTAAATTAGTGTCAATCGTCCAAATCGGTGCAGGCGTTCTTGAGTTATGAGCGTTGGAACTAACGTCACTTTTTTCTATATATATAGATTGCTCACACTGCTCCTGAACGAACAATAGTTCGGTAAAAATGGCAGTAAAAATAAAAACGCCACATTTTCTGGGATGTTGTCCTGATGAAAAATCTCCTTGAGTTGGAAAAGATGCAAATTTTTGCATATTTGGGGCCTTCTACTCAATGTCTGATTAACTGCTTAATCAAGACTTTTATCAGAGTTTGGCCCAAAAACCGTTTACTCAATGTCTGATTATCGACGATGCGCTGATTATCTTCTGATAAAAGTTATCAAAAGATGGACCTCTATTATTCGATTATGTGCTTATCAAAACAAAGAGTGAATAAAAGTATAAATTATTCGAATAAATATTATTCGAATTTGTTATAGCTTCCGAGTAAATGGATTTTTTATTCGAATAATTTTATTCGAATACAGTCGAACTTCTATAACTCGAATCGCCTAAATCCCCAAAAAAAGTTGGAGTTATGGAGACTTCGAGTTATAGAATTTTTTAATTTTTAGTAAAAAAAGTAAATTTCATACATGTTTGTATTTTTAAACTACATTTGAATGGCAATTTTTATTGTAAAACATTGTTTTACAAAAAACTATTAAAGAAAGTTATAATGCAGTGAAATATTCTGAAATTAATGACTGAAAGTTTACTTTTTTTGGTTGTTTTCAGCAAAAAAGGACTCCAATGTGCTTAAAGCCTTGTAGTGTTCATCAGTAGTAGTGTCATTGGTTGTCAAATATAAACTCAATGTTCGGATAGGCATGTTTTTACTTCGTGCTGCCGAAAACCAGTCGATAACAGCTTTGTCGATGTTATCATATTTTAGAGGCTTAGTCCTTTTACCACGTACAGGAATTCCGGTTTCCACAGCCTTTAAAATTTACTGCTTATTTTTTAAAATTGTGGATACAGTACTCGCCGGAATACCATATTTTTCAGCAGCTTGTTTTTTCTTTAACCCGCCTTCCACTTCTATAATAAGCTTATATTTCTCTTCAATCAACAAAGATTTTAAAACTCGTTTGGTAGCCATTATAATGAACAAACCGCGTCCACTTCAGACCTGACAATAAGTGCGACTGACGTTGAACTGACTTATAATACACAAAAAAAGCTGTTCATGTACAAAAAGGAATTCCCCGAACTACAAAGCAAACTTCAAAAGAAAGTATTTCATGTACAAAAAGGGATTTCCCCGAATTATGAAGCGAAATTCACAAACAAATATGCGTAACTTCGAGTTAGAGAAATGCTTTATATGGATGTGTATTTTCTTTCGAGTTATGAAGAACTTCGAGATATGGAAGTTCGAGTTACGGAAGAAAATTTATATGTAAATTCTTTCTTAACGCTACTGCCAACCGTTTTCGTTCGAGTTATAGAAAATTCGAGTTATAGAAGTTCGAGTTATGGGAGTCCGACTGTAGTCCCATGCTAAATAATATCCATATAAAGAAATATCACAATCGAAATTTATATGCCAAAACGGTTCATTTAATATTGTAAACAACAGCAGCTGTCACTTTTTATGCGTTCACAATTCAACTTTTGTGAATTTTTTTTTCCAAAAACGTTCACAATGAGTAACTTTATCATGTTAACTTAATCAGACTTTTGTGTAAACGAAAATGTCATTCTGAGGCAAGTCATGATTAGGTTATCATGTGATAAAGTTTATCATAACCAGACATGCAGTAAACGACCCTTAGACGCATAATCACACATTGCAATTCAACCAAAAACTAAAACTGTAAAAAAGTTCTGTAGAAAATCTTGCTTTTTTTTCTGTTTAGTAATTGGCCTATTGCATTAGGGGGGAATGAATCACACATATACAGCTGTCATATTTACGGTTAGGTCGCATTCCAAATTTGGCTTTAAAAGCGATATTGGAACACTAAAGGCAACTTAATAGTAAAATAACAAGTATGGTAGAATCAGGGTTGGGCATAGTGCACTAAAAATTCACTGAAGCTTTAGTGGTAGTGAAAAAAAATATCATTATCACTAAATTTTCAGTGATAGCGGTTTTTGAATTTGACTACCACTGAATATTTAGTGGTAGTGCGCAAAAATGGCCAACCCTGGGTAGAATGGAAATATTAACACTGGTTTGCCTTCCGCAAATTTTAAAATTTCTTCAAGATCGAAGTTTCCTTGGTGCTTCCGAAGTTCGCCTTATCCGGCGACTCTGTTGTTGGGCACACGACACTCCCAGTCCCCCACGTACCAAGGGCAAAGACCAAAATACAATAATGTAAAGTCAACTGAATTTGCGTTGGAATCTATTATACTGTGGCGATTATTCTCAAGCATGTACCATCCCTAACTCAATAACACTCCCACCACTAGGTAAACACAACATAGATGACGATGGCTACTCTTATGCATGCAATCGTGTACCAAGGCAGAGGAAGAGCGCGAATGTTTGCGAATACAAGGCAAAGAGGAGATGTCAATAAATAACACGGACCCCATGATCCAGTAATTTATTTGGTCCCTTCAAATGACATAGCGTCTTCTTCTTCCTCATCCACACCTTATGTCAAACTATCATATCTTTGTTTTTTGCTTACATTCTTTGTTTACAGTTCTTGGAAAAGCTATTGAGTTCGCTTCGTGTTTTATTTATTTTTAATAAAAATTCGCTGTGAATTGATATTTAACGAGTGCTTTGTGATAACATTTTAAGAAAATGTGTGATTTATGTGTGTGTTATACGTGAAAAGCTTAGAAAATATGCGAATCGTTTTTGCGCGTTCCCTCTCACATGTGCATTTTGACATAAGAATTCACCGACGTCAAACGGTAATTTCGTGTTGTTGGCCGTTCGCGTCAACCATATAAATCATTAAATCATGACCGACCCTTCGAAAACACGAAGAGCGAACAACCAAGAAAGTTCTCGGTGCGTAGGCAAGCACCTTGTCGGACTATATAACGCAGTGACCAAGCAAGGCAGGTTGATCAGTATATTTTGAAGTGTTGTTCAGTGAACTACTGTAAAGTCATCAAACTCTTAAATATGTATTGCGTTTATTACTAGTAAATGAAAATATCTATATTAATTACATTATCTGTGCGTGTGTTTATTAGACTTTGCAGTGATCAAACCAAGGATTAATAACACCGCGTTACACACATTCTGTCCTATGGACCAAATATACTTTTTCGGAAAGGGGAGAAAAAATAAAAATACAGTGTATGGGCGAATTTCATGTAGTATACGTCAGAAATTTTTTTTTATGTATAAAGTATAAAGGTCGTCCGTCTGTCCGCCTGTCTGAAAGACCGAAAAAAAAATTCTGAGGTGTACATGAAAATCGCCGATACACGTGTATTTTTATTTTTTCTCTCCTTTCCGAAAAAGTATATTTGGTTCATAGGACAGAACTAAAGCTCGTTTTTGTAACGCAGTGTAATCAAGGAATCATCGAATTCGTCGCAATACTTTTGGAATAAAACCCCCAGAAGGATGAAAGGAGTTATAGGATCACAGATCAATATCTATATTAATGGCTGATGATGATGTAATGGAAATTTATATAATTTCCCTTATTATTGAAAAAAAAAATGTTTCAAAATGCTAATGAAACAAGTAAGGAAGTCAAGTTCGGGTGGAACCGATCGTTAAATACCCAGCTGTGTGGTCGTGGTAAATTGTTGTGGAACTATGACCTGGTTTTAAACTTTTTCTACTACCATGTGGGATATGGTTTTCCTATTTCCCTCTTAGAAAACCTTAATACAAAAGTGGCGTGGTCGGCCACCGATTTGCTTATTTTCCGTGGGAGTACTGTACACGTCCATAGTATACCTCGCATCAAGATTCGTCATTATATCGTAAACGATTCTGCAGTTATTAACAGTTAATTTGAAAAATTGTTTGACTCAAAATTGTACAAAAAATAAGAAAATGTATGTAACTGCAAAACTATATCATTCTACCTGTATCAGTCAATGAGATATGGCTAGTTCAGTCTTTCTACATCCTTTTAAGATAACTTTTACGAAAGAGTAGGCGTGGTCGAAAAGCGATTTCCCTTATCCAAAAATTTGGTACAATCGTCAATAGAATGATCAATTCCATAAAGCTACCAAATTTGGCTATTTTCCTCACTTTAAAACGTTTTTGGTAATATCCCGCAAATACTGGAAGAAATGCATTTTGGGAAAATCAGCTTGAGTTACGACGAAAAAATGAATAGTTTTTTCTTACAAAGTGCACAGCGGTTCAAGAAAACGTATAACTTTTAAAGGTTATTTAGTTAAAGCGATGCAAAGAGGTTTTGTTGATTTTTCTTTTCTCAATTCCATCTAAGATGCAATATTTTTATATTACTTGATTTACGTATATACGTACCTGTAGTTTCAAATAAACCTGTATGTGTTCGTTTATATAAAATGGAAGTTTTTTGGTAATTTATTTTTAATTTTTGGTTACTTCTTTTTTTTATTGCTGTGGCAACACTGGTCTTAATATTCCTCTGCTTATTCTAAGAACTTTGCTATGTGGAACTCTGTATTTATCTCAATTATTTTATACTGTTACAAATTACCGTTATATGGTCAAAACTATAATATCCTGTGTACTAGTAGAGCTGGGTATAATTAACACAAACAAATGAGTTTAATTTTAACAACATTCAATGTTTAATATTCTTAAATAGAAAGAAAATTAAATGATGCCTCAGTTATAAGGGGCACCAGAAAGGGCTAAATCTGTTTGTTTACATTTTTGACACTATAGTACGTTATATCGGCTCAACCATATATAAACGCATAGCGTTTGTGTCAGTTTCGTCTAAGTTGAGTAACAATGAGTTTTTGGATGAGATGACCAACCTTTGTCTTAGCCAGATCAATGTTATTCCGAAGAAGTTTGGTAAAGTTTAAGACTTAGTCTTCGTTGATGACGTATCTAAATTCTTTATAAGTCGGCGTGAGCCCCTAGTTTTGACTGAAGATTTTTACCATCCCTCTCTTGAGATAGTTTACGAAACCATAAACAGTCAGCGGGAGTGCGTTAAGAAACCATATGACTCTAATAAAATATTTGACTTTTCGAAAGCCAACTTCAAAAAGTTGAATAAATAACTTTCTAAGTTTATCTGGCCTGGATACACAGAGAATGTTGAGCATAGCGGTTTGCATTTTAATAGAACTATTTATAACCTTTTTCATAAGTATATACCTAACCGCATCTATTTTTATGATGGGCCAGCTCAATCCTGGTTTACTAAAGAACTAAAAGCGTTAAAAAACAAAAAGTCGCGTTTTTTTTAAATGCATGAGAAAACTGGTTTACACTCAGATTATATACAGCATTCTGTTCTGCGTCATAAATATATAAAATTAAATAAAAAGCGTTACAAGGATTATTTATGTAAAATGAAAAGGCTAATTATTTACACCCCGAAATCATTTTATGATTTCGTAAACTCTAAACGCCGAGAAAAAGGGTTTCCCTCACAAATGAAATTTAGGGATAACATCTAGCGACAATCTAGAGATTGCCAATTTCTTTGCTCAATTCTTCAAGCCTAATTATTCCTCTGTCTTCAATTCATCACCTAACAACTACCCGTAGCAACCACATTCAAGTAATTCAATCCATGTTCCGAATTTAAAACCGGAAGATGTTTTACTACATTGACCTTGAAGGAGTAATTCAAATATGGATCTGATTTAATACCGACGTGCTTTCTTAAAAAGTGTGCTGAACACATATACCAACCTCTGACCGATTTGTTTAATCTTTCTTTATAGTGTGGCGTTTCCCGACTTCATGGAAAGAGTCTTTTCTCATGCCTCTGTATAAAAGCGGGAGTAAGTCGTCTATAGAAAGCTATCGTGTAATAGCAAAAGCTCTTCGCTGCTCCCAAATTAATTGAAGCTATCTTTACTAACATTTTCTATCTCAACACTGATTGCAGATTCTCAGCATGGATTTTGTAAGGGTAAATCGACCACAACCAATTGACTTGAATTCCCAACCCATGTGTCGAATTGATTTGGACACAATTTACACACCGACGTGTGCAAATAACACAGATTTTAGTAAGGCATTTGACGAAGTTTGCCACCCTTTACTCATTCACAAATTGGAGCTGGTTGTTTTTCAACCTATCTCTCTAGTAGAACGCAAAGAGTAATTTTAAAAAATTCCGTTTCTAACACCATTGATCTATTCTCTGGTGTTCCTCACGGCAGTCATCTGGGCCCGGTTCTGTTTTTGATTTTCATAAACGATATCTGTACTACAATAAAACATTCTCAAAGTATGCTGACGACGTAAAACAATTTAAGTCATATGCTTCGATGGAAGAACGTTATTTCCTTCAAATGGATTTAGACTACTTAGTAACTTGGTGTAAAGTAATCTATATGCCGCTTAATCTATCTAAATGTAAATTCATGTGTTTTTCGCATCGCTATTTACAACTAGCTTCTTATACAATTAACAGCCACAGTCTTGAACATGTAAATGTTTTTGTCGAATTGTGTGTGACGATGAACTGCAAACTTAGTTTCAGTCCTCATATTGGGGCTACTGTCAGCAAGGCTGGAGGTGTATTAGCTTTTGTGAAAAGGTGGTCAAAAGAATGTAGCGACCCTTATGTTACTAAGACTCTTTTTACTACATAAGTTAGACTGTTATTAGAATATGGCTCGATTGTCTGGAATCTGCGTTATTATATAATGTAGATAAGCTAGAATCAATTCAATCAATGAGAAATCTTCAATGGGATTAAAACTTATGGATCTCTCAACCCTTACAAGTCGTAGGGTAATGCTAGGCGTAATATTTATGGTCAAACTATTAAACGGACATATTTCAAGCCCATTTCTTTTAAACTAAGTTAACTTTAATATACCTTCCCGAGCTTCAAAACATTTCAAACCTATTCTTCTGAAGCAATGCAGAACCAATTTTCAATTACACGAACTTTATCAGTGTTAGCGCGAAAACTATAACTCCCTTTCAGGTAAATTTGATATTTCCGACTCGCTTTTTATAATCAAAAACCCTGTTTTTAGTCCAGACGACAGGGATTTAATTCGGAAGTGACGCGGACCATAGGTTTGTTTGCTTTATCTAACTCTCTTACTAGTGGACATGAAAGGGTAAAAAAATAATCCAAAAATATGCAGGGCATACTTTTCTGCAGCCATTTAAAGTGCATTTTTTTGTTTTTGTTTTAATTATTTCGGTAATTGTAACATCTGTCAAAAATGTTTCTTCCACAGTTTGCTGGTGAGGTTATGCTCCATCGAAAGTATCTTTACAGGTTTTCTTGTAAATGCCATAGTTTTCCCGCTATTATCACCTTTTCCCTGTGCATTATTACAAAAAACATGCAAACAAGTCGATTTTTGTGATGCATTTTGTATGGGGCAAAAAAAATTTTGTTTGCAAAATAAACTTTTTTTTCGCGGTTTCGGTAGAATGTTAAATTGCTATGAATGTTTGTTCTAGCGGTTTCTTGCTAAAGGTGACTAACCCCTCAAAAATGGGCGTGGCAGCCGCCCTACATTCAAAATTTCATAATTTATTAAGTTATCCCGTCAAATTATGAAATTTTGAACATACGTAGGGTGGCTGCCAGGCCCATTCTCAAGAGGTTAGTCACCTTTAGCACGAAACCGCTAGAACAAACATTCATAGATTCAAGATTCCCCCCGTTTTAAAGCGATTTTTAGTTTTCTTGATAAGCGCGCCATACAAGGTATTGCATGTGTCAAGTTTCATTGCTCTAGCTTACCGGGAAGTTACTAAAACTCAAACGCAAAATACCAAACTTTAAATGAATTTTCCGTATATCTCGATCCGTGCGACACCTGTCGGATATTTGTTTCGTTCATATTGCATTATCACGGATTTTGGAACTATGTTACAAGTTTCAAGTGTCTAGGTCAACGGGAAGTTCCCTAAAAAGACTTTGCAAGATTCCGAAAATGCGAATAGAAATGAGCGGACAAACAAAGGGCCTAATATTTATAAAGGTATAAAAATGCAGCTGGCGCTGATGGTTTGCCTGCTGAGCTATTCAAACACGGAGGCGAGGAGCTGGTAAGGCGCATGCATCAGCTTCTATGCAGAATTTGGTCGGATGAATGCATGCCTGAAGATTGGAATCTAAGTGTTCTCTGCCCAATCCACAAGAAGGGCGATCCTGCAAACTGCGCCAACTATCGCGGAATCAGCCTTTTGAATATCGCATATAAGGTCCTATCAAGCGTATTGTGCGAAAGACTGAAACCTGATGTGAACAGACTGATTGGACCTTATCAGTGTGGCTTCAGACCTGGTAAATCTACCATCGACCAGATTTTTACAATACGCCAAATCTTGGAAAAAACCCGTGAAAAAAGAATCGACACGCATCATCCCCTTGTTGATTTTAAAGCCGCTTTCGATAGCACGAAAAGGAGCTGCCTATATGCCGCTATGTCTGAATTTGGTTTCCCCGCAAAACTTATACGGCTATGCAAAATGACCTTGAGCAACACCGCCAGCTCGGTCAGAATTGGGAAGTACCTCTCCGAGCCGTTCGAAACTAAACGAGGTTTCAGGCAGGGTGACCCCCTATCGTGCGATTTCTTTAATTTAATGCTGGAGAAAATAATACAAGCTGCAGAACTTAACCGCGCTGGAACAATATTTTATAAAAGCGTGCAACTGTTGGCATATGCTGACGATATTGATATCATTGGCCTTAACAACCGCGCCGTAACTTCTGCTTACTCCAAATTAGAAAAAGAAGCGGAGAAAATGGGATTGGTGGTGAACGAGGGCAAAACGAAGTACCTTCTGTCATCATGCAAAGAGTCAGCGCATTCGCGCCTTGGCAACCAAGCCACTGTTGGCAGCAATAATTTCGAAATAGTAAAGGACTTCGTTTACCTGGGAACCAGCATTAATACCAACAATAATGTTAGCCTAGAAATCCGACGAAGAATCACTCTTGCAAACAAATGCTACTTCGGACTGAGTAGGCAATTGAAAAGTAAAGTCCTCTCTCGACGAACGAAAATAACACTCTACAAGTCACTCATCGCACCCGTCCTGCTATATGGTGCAGAAGCGTGGACACTAACAACATCTGATGAGGCGGCTCTGGGAGTATTCGAGAGAAAGGTTCTTCGAAAGATTTGTGGACCTCTACGCGTTGGCGACGGCGAGTACCGAAGAAGATTTAATGATGAGCTGTATGAACTTTACGCAGACGCCGACATAGTTCAGCGAATTAAAACACAGCGGCTCCGCTGGCTAGGCCACGTAGTGCGAATGAGCGAAGATGCTCCAGCCCAGAAGGTATTCTTATCGGCACCCGCCGGTGGAAGCAGAGGAAGAGGGAGACCACCACTCCGATGGAAGGACCAAGTGGAGACCGATTTGCGATCCCGCGGTGTTTCCAATTGGCGCCAGTTGGCGCAACGAAGAAACGACTGGCGAGCTATGTTGGACGGTCAAAATCGCCCAGGCGGTTAGATGACCATTTAAAGAAGAAGATAAAAATGCTTCCATTTATCCCATAAAGGTAGCTAAAATAAAAATTAGTATATCCATTCCTGAAATATTTTAGTATTAAGTTTAATATTTTTTACAGCAAGCACAGCATTGCTACAAACGAATGATATATCAGTGTTGAAGCGGCAAGTAAGTGTGTGAGAAGTAAATTAACTGCCCTTTGCTTCTACTTCATTTATTAAGTCATCGGCTAACGCATTATGCTCAAAGCAGATACAGTTCGGCAAGTACATGTTGGATAGGAAAACAACTAACAGCATATAAGCTATAGTGGGCTGAGTGTTTTTGTGTGTAGAACTATACAGAAAAAATTTATTTGTTCGAACTTTAGGCCAATGGCGGATGCATCGACGGATATATACTGTACTGAAGAGAGCGCGAGTAAGCAATTTTCAAGTCGGTCTCTCTTTTTCATTTTGCGCCCAGTGGCGAAGTGAGTTTGCAGTCCTTCCACATAATGCATTACAAAGCCCTTACAAGTACTTTATTACCATCTATTACATTGTATGCTGACATGTAATGAAATAATTTCTATGATTTCTACTTCGTAAAGTGTTTAAACTTCGTGAAAGTTCGTCTTTGCTCTATTGCCGTACATTCACACAATTATTCCATTACTAGTAAAGAGGTATGTAATCGATTTTGTCCCAAAAACGGCCATGATTATGGGAAAGCAGACCTGGGTAATATCAAGTACCAGTACGACTTGTGACAAGTACAGTTTAAAGGAATTGTACTGGTACTGTTACTGGCATTCCCAAAATTTTCAAGTACAAGTACAAGTAATTGCAAAATAATTGAGCTTTTAGCAAATACTTCAAAGTATTTGAAAAGAATTGAAAGTACTTGAAAAGAATTGAAAAATGCACTTGAATCGATTTTTTAATTCTTTTTAAGTACTTTCAATTACTTACAATCTTGAAACCAATATTTAAAAAAAAATTTAAAAAATAATCGATATTTTTATATTTTTCACATGTCGCTTGTAGTCCATATTATGTTTATTTAACAAAATGCAATTCATTGTTCACATTTAAAAATAAATATTGCATGAGCATTTGAAATTTAACACAAATAAATAATTAAATTTAATTTACAACAAAAAAAAATAATTCAACATAAAAAAATATATAAAATAGCAGGAATTCAACAAAAAACAAAATTATAAATTAACAATAATTCAACCAAAAATACTCAAAACCATTTGGAATTGGCTTTCATTAGAACAAACTTTTCAAAAGAAAAATCTGTCAATGAACCTCTCCTTGGGCTATTTATTATACTCGCAAAAGAAAAGCAACGTTCAACCAACCGGTGCCGATGATGGCAGTGGCGTAATGAATTTAACAAATGCCTCCTTTAGCAATGGATATCGGTCCCAGCTACTATCAGTCATCGATTGGTCATTTAAATAACTGTAGTATTGGTTTGCTATAGCAGTTCTCACATCGACACTTTGTGGAGCTGACACAGTGGCATTTGTGTCTTGACCATCACCTAAAATAATAAGGATATATGTAAAAAACAAGAAAAAAAAGTGTCAAAATTTAGCAAAGAAAGTTACCACTCTAACATTTACTTACTTGTACATATAAACATAATATGGACTACAAGCGACATGTAAAAAATATAAAAATATCGTTTATTTTTGTAATTTTTTTTTAAATATTGGTTTCAAGACTGTAAGTAATTGAAAGTACTTAAAAAGAATTAAAAAATCGATTCAAGTACATTTTTCAATTCTCTTCAAGTACTTTCAATTCTTTTCAAATACTTTGAAGTATTTGCTAAAACTTCAATTATTTTGCAATTCCTTGTACTTGTACTTGAATATTCTGAAAGTACTTAGTACGGGCTAATTACTTAAAGATCAAAATATAAAGTATTTAAGTACGTAATAGTCCAATTACTACTCAGTATTATCCAGGTCTGTGGGAAAGTAATATTGCTTGTAACTGATTCTTGAAGGGAAACTGTCTGCAAAGTGTTGGAGCAGTATTGCATTTTGTAATGTGAATTTTCGCCGCTGGGCGGTCAATTGGAAATTTGATCCACATTGTTAGATGTGTTTATTTTGTTTTCGAAATATTCTTTCTTAACCGCGCTGGAAAAATATTTTATAAAAGCGTACAACTGTTTGTGTATGCTGACGATATTGATATAATTGGCCTTAACAGCCGAGCCGTTGTTGTTGTTGTTAACAGTGCTTCGCCCTGCCCAATGGGCTCGATCACTCTAAATTGTCATCAGGCTCTTCTAACGGAAGTCCGAGGAAACGCGCAGTTTCCATAGGGTTGGAAAAAAAAAACAGCCGAGCCGTAGCTTCTGATAACTCCAAATTAAAAAAATAAGACAGGAAAAAATCGGTTTGGTGGTAAACGAGGGTAAAACGAAGTACATGTTGTCATCAAACAAAGAGTCAGCGCATTTGGGTCTAGGCAACCACGCCACTGTTGGCACCAATAATTTTGAGATAGTAAAGGACTTCGTTTACCTGGGAACCAACATTAACACAACAACAATGTTAGCATAGAAATCCGACGAAGAATTTCCCTTGCAAACAAATGCTACTTCGGACTGAGTAGGCAAATGAAGGAGAAAATCTCTTCTGAAGATTTACAGACCCTTACGCCGTTGGCGATGGTGAGTACCGAAGAAGATTTAATGACGAGTTACAAGAGATATATGCAGACACTGACATAGTCCAACGAATTAAAACCCAGCGGCTTCGCTAGCTAGGCCACGTTGAGCGAAGATGCTCCAGCATTCCCACAACAGCCGGTCCTATCGCACCGGAATGATCCGGGTTTTTCTACCCGGCCAAGGGCTGTTATTTCAGTGTAACCCTGTCCAATCTGTCCCGTCCCACCCTTAAATTGTCATCCTCGGAGCTAACCCTGGCAGCTGGGTTGCTCCATTGTCTCTTGTTACGGGCTGGGGTCGAACCCAACCCTGGACCAAGAGATTGGATCCGCTGCGTTTGCTGGAAGAAAATTTATATTAAACGGTCGCATTCGGTACAATGCGCCAAGTGTAAGATATGGTTACATAAATCTGGATGCTCAGGGCTTAACCCTGCCATTCACAGACCCCGTACTTTCTTTAGTACTTTTGAGGTACCATGCTGTACACGTCCAAGGACGTCCCGCGGTAGTCGCCGCACTGTCACTCCCTTACCGCTTCTACCTACTTCCAACAGCCAAAATAGTGGCTCAGTCTCAATCTCACGCGGCCGCTCAACACTCCTATCCCCTCCGGAATAGGTCACGTATGAGCATGGCCGAGCGTCAGTCCCCTCTTTATCTGCCCCTAATGGCCCCCCTGCTTCCAGCCTGCACGTGGGTCAGGAGCACCACCTCCTAGTACCTTTCACTACGTTCACTGTTTGTCGGCAAAGATTATATACGCCTGCGACATCGGTCAAGTGCAACAATTGCCTTGGCCTGTGTCACACCCTTATGTGCTCTGGGTTCGCAAACGGCAACCTTTGGACGGATTCGTTCATAGCCCCCTGTTGCAGTACACAGCCGCCTTCCACGCCAGACAACACCGGCCATGGCTCTGTCAACTCTAGACTGCGACATAGTTTAGGCCTTAGCCTACCTCCACCTAGGCAAACGCATCCGCCCCTCACGCCTAGCATGTCCCCCGTCTCCCCTCTTACCCATTAAAAAATTTTGCATCTGAACTGTAATAGATTAGCTGGAAAGATCGCGGAGATAACTGACTTTATGAAGACGCACAACATCAAAATTGCCGATACAAGAGACAAAATTGAACACAAGATCGGACTTACGAACTTGTGATGGGTATAATGTTCATCAAAAAGACCGTCCCAGCGGTCTTGGGGGTGGCCTTGCGTTCATTACACATCACTCTGTACAATATAATCTAGTTTCCCCTGACGTCGACCCCAGGGACTCTACCTTAGAATGCCAAGGCATAGCAGCCCGGTCAGGAGACGCCGACCTGCGAATCATAAACATCTATATTCCTCCTGTCACGTGTTGTCCTAGAGATTATCATCGCTACATTAGTGCGTTGCTAAGGGGAGATAACCGTCTAATCCTAGGCGGCTTCAACGCGCATCACGATCTCTGGCTCTCCAACTTGCCAGCAGACAGCAGAGGGCACGCAACTTCAGACCAAATAGATAACTCAGCATTCTGTACAGTCAATGGAGATACCCGCACCAGGGTGGCAGGCAACTGAAACAGTTCGCCAGACATCTCCCTTTCGAGCGCGGGCCTAATTAACTTTGTCATCTCGCGACCGATCCTTACATTAGCTTCAGACCACCTACCCATCTTACTCTCTGTTGAACGACCGACCGACTTCATAACGACTGATAAATTAACATACATCAACTTCACCAAAGCGGACTGGGACCGCTTTACTGACTATACAGAGCGCTCCTTCGCTGCCTTACCCACTCCTACGGACGTACGCAAAGGCGAAAGAGAGTTTCGCAAGATCATCGATTCAGCCTCATGCCGCTTTATTCCTGCTGGTAGAATACCAGAAATTCGTCCGAATTTTCCGGCAGAAGCTGCGGCGATGGCAAGAGAACGTGACCAAGTGAGACTCATCAATCTCGCAGATCCCAGAATCAAAGATCTCAATGCGGAAATTCGTAGGATAGTCAACGAACACAAGCTGACCAAGTGGAAACAACACCTTGAGGCATGCAACCTCTCCGGCGGAGTCGGCAAATTATGGTCGACTGTCAAGGCCCTATCCAATCCGACCAAACACAATGACAAGGTCGCCATTGCATTCGGCGACAGCGTCAAATCGGACGCCAGGAAATACGCGAGCTCTTTTTGACGGCTGTTTATAATGCATCCACCTGCGGATAGGACTAAGAGAAGAGTCTTCCGACGTGCGCGCAAACACAAACACTCTACTGCGCCCATTGCCGTCTCAGTTGCAGAGGTTAAGGAAGCCATAATGAAGGCCAACCCCTCTAAATCCATCGGACCCGACGGAATCGCCATGAAGATGATCAAACACCTAGGCCACGAGGGACAGAGTTATTTAGCGGCTCTTTTCAACCTCTCTCTAACTACTTTCGTCATACCGGAGATATGGAAACAGGCGATTGTAGTTGCCCTGCTTGTCTGCTTATGTCACCTGAGTCTCACCTCCATCAAGAGGCGAAATTGCTCAATGTTCAAGAGCACGCGGAACTCTTGAGTAGACAGTTCCTGCTGAACTGTCATAAACCTAGTCATCCAAATCGACATCTTTTGGATGTGGCACCGCCCTCCCAGAGATATAAGGAGACATCTCCGTAAGCACTACGATGAGATCCGGCACCATATCTCTTTGCCGTTTGATCTGGGGAACCATAGACGGGCTCTAAATGAGCTCCACTCCGAGTCGGTAGACAGATCTCTCAGATCTCGGCCTGTGAATCCCGTTATTAATACTCAACCACCTGAATTGGCTGAAGAGGAGCGTGTACTTCCGAGGGAGACTAGAGTCATACTGGCACAACTTCGCTCTGGATATTGTAATAGGTTAAACTCTTACTTATCCAGACTGAACCCCAACATACCAAACACATGCCCTGCATGTGGTATGTCCCCTCATGATACCATACATCTATTCTCATGTTCAGTTGAACCCACTCTTCTAACACCTATATCACTCTGGTCCAACCCTGTGGAAACTGCGCGTTTCCTTGGACTTCCGTTAGAAGAGCCTGATGACAATTTAGAGTGATCGAGCCCATTGGGCAGGACGAAGCACTGCTAACAACAACAACAACAACAACAGCAAGATGCTCCAACCTAGTAGGTATTCTTATCGGCACCCGACGGTGGAAGCAGAGGAAGAGGGGACTACCACACCGATTGAAGGACCACTTGGAGATCGATTTGCGATCCCGTGGTGTTTTCAATTGGCGCCAGTTGGCGCAACGAAAAAATGACTGGCGAGCTATTTTGGACTATTTATTTGCACTCTATCCATTTCTTCGTCAACTTTCAGCGATTTCCCCATTTATGACTTAAAACATTTAATATAACACTTTCTTAAAATTAAGCTACGAAACAATGTACGGACATATTAAGGTGTCAGGACACGAAACTGTGCAAGGTTTCGAGTATTACATAAAAGTGCGCCGCATCAGCGAAGTGTAAATGATAGCAGAGCTATTACAAAGCTCTCTGCAATCAATTATGTGCCACATTTATTTTATGCAAATTATCCTTCTGTAGCAAGTGGTGCTCACGGGAAAAATTTTAAATTAATGATATTTTACAGCCTCCCGAACCCATAAAGTCCCTTTTAACTGGTGATGGCACATTACTTCTTTAATTTGCAATCAAGTTGCGAGACTAGGCTGCCAACATTTAAAGCACAAGGCCAGTAAGTAAGTACCACATGATATTTCAGTCTTATTGTTCTTCAAGTAAACTAACCGAAATTTCGGCAGATTTTTCTTTTTTTGCAAACCAGAAGAACAGTCCACTTCGCCATGTTCTATTGCTGTCAAATCTTTGGACAGTTCATTAATGAAACAATTGCAGGAAATGTTGTGGGAATGTAATACGTATGTACAATCTTTTAAACATGCACTTAATAGTGATCACCAAAACGATATGAAACGGCCCAGTTTTCAAAGTTGTTATTAATGCTGATAGGGTGCCAGCTAGGGAATATCGTGGATTTTTGATGTTAAAGGTTGGTTTTGAAATGAGCATAAACAATCCACAGCCACAAACGTTTAATATAACCGGAGTGGATTTGAATAAATCGTGTGTTTTACTCGGACAAATATACGTAGCCCTGTCGGACATAAACCTTTGTTTTTGGGGAGGAGTGCTCATACGCATAATGTTGTATACACTGAAATTTTTTTAAGTTTTTTCCAATAAAAAATATGAGTAATTAAATGGTCGTAGGTAATTTCTATATACATGAGCATGTACCCCAATAAATATACAAAATATTATCCAGACATCCATTTGTCTTTCGAGTTCCTTATAAATCACAGAAATTTCAACGAGCATAAAAAGTCGGTTATTAGTAATTATGCGAAATTTTTATTGAATTATCAGCAATGCTTATTTTGGAATTTTATTTAAATAATATTTGATTGAATTAGAATCATACGGGCTCAAGTGAAAATTTTTGAAAATACTTATAAGTTATAACTATACTTGTAAAGTTAAATATAATAAAAAGGTTGCCAAACATTTTCAACTCCCTTAAAATGTTATTTGAGCAAATATTGAAAATCAATACGTGAATTTAAGCCAAATTAATTGAATTTGAAAAATTTGTTATCTATATATATAAAAATGAAATGGCTTTTGTATGACTGCGATGGATGTCTAAACGGCTAAACCGATTTCCATTATGTAAAAAGTACTTTCTTGGACCTTCTCTGTGGAAGGTTTTCCGATAAAAAAATATTCTAAACTTTTAGTTGTTGTTACCGAAAAATGAATACAACTTTTTTTTTCGTACATTGTAGCCCACCAAACTACTACACCGCTTAACAGATTTGGTTCATATTTGGAACAGGTGTTGTTTCTTTGGGGAACGTTTCTATCAAAAATTTACTCCATAAATGGTGCTGGGTTCAGTCCGAGTTATTGACCAAAATGTGGACCAGGTGTAGCCCTAGAAGGTGTTGATACGATTTAAAATGTTGATTAGGGTATTAGCAAGCAGATGTTTCTAGGATAGGGACTGGGATAGGGATAGTGATAGTGGTAGTGATAGTGAGAGTGATAGGGATAGTAATAGTGATAGAGATAGGGTAAGTTGAATAGGACATACACGATATGAAAAAGGAAAGGCAGATAAAGAGGAAGAAAAGGAAGGTGGACAGGCAGAAGAATATGGATCTAATGAGAAGGGAGAGTCAAGTAAATTTTTTAGCAGAACAACGTCTGCCGGGTCTGCTAGTCATTCACAAATATGAAAAAGTTTTATTTTTTTCACTAGATAAAAAACTTCTCTGATTTAAAACAAGTCGATTGAAACTGAATAATTAATCTTGAACTTTAATCAATATTTGTTATAATAGTTACATATATCTCTGATATTATGTTATCATTACAGCAGTTACGCGATTGAGTCGAATATTTCATCGTGGAATCCAATGTGAGTGGCGTAGCCACTTTTGATTTAATATCACAATACCATTTTATGCTTCCGATTTATAACTTTCTTATTTTATATGAAATTGTTGGTTAGTAGATTATGCGTTCGAATATAAAGCCTATATACATATTCCAGTCTTTTCAGACCTTCTACGAAATTCACTAGTCTTTCAAGACGATAAAAGCGTTTTCGAGGTATGCGTACACATTGGTTCTGGTAGAAATAAAATAAGAGACCGAAATAATACAGCAATTTTCGCGGTCTGAAATTGCTGACCTAAAATTCTACTCCCTTATCTCTCACGTCTTTAAAAATCCGAATTCAGGCGGTCTGAAAATACTAGTGTGTCAAACTCATTAATTTAATCAGAGCACACAATGTAGGAAAAATAGATAGTGCAGAGAATTTCGCCAAGTTTCATCAAAATTCCACACACAGAATTTTTATATAAAATGTGGATATGCAGTTTTATGACCTATTAAATTTTAGCGAAGTTGGCAAAAAATAGTGGCAATTCCAGGAATTTATTAATAAATTTATGGTGTGAGTTTTATTATGCTAAAGGCGCCAAATTTATGATATTTCAACATTTTCTCTATTGCTTTGTATTATAAAATTCTTAGGTCAAATTAAAAAACTATTTTTTTGAAATAATTACCGCAGTCTTTTTTTATTTTTGCTAACCCGAAACTAAAAATCCCTTACTCAAAAACTGTGCCTTTGTGTAATAAACCCCAACAAATAAAGATAGTTGAAGCGCTTGTGGTGGAAATGACTTAGTGGCGGAGTTACGACGTATTCATTCCGGCGAACATTACTTGTGAAAAAGATGAAAAAGACATGGATATTGAATTCAAAAAGAACCGATACAAATCTTTGTTTCAAGATTCCTGATTTTATCCATTTATTGATTATATAATAATGGAAATAGGTACTCGACTCACTGAACGTAAAACGATCTTCAAAAATTTCGCTTAAATTTTTTCAACAAACCATAGTGAAGAAAATTACAGATTGGTTTAAGCTTACTGAATTTTATGAAACACTTGTTCAAAAGCAAGATATAGGGGCCGAAACCAATTTATGGATAAGGTTCTTAAAGCGACATAATCTTCCCCCCAAAAATGCACTTCAGAACAAACCGTCATTTCATAACTTATGCAAATTGGGATCCGTACGATTAGTCGAAAAAAAAATGTCGAATCTTAAAAGACCGAATTGAAACAAGCCTTATTATACCGAATACATTTTTGATCGAATTAAAAAATGTCGAAAAAAGGAAAATGACCGAAAAAGGCCGCAATTTGTATACTTACGATAAAAATACGAAAATTTAACCCCCTTATTCATAAAAACTAAAATAGGTTTATTGCGCTCTTATAATTGGAAATTTGTATGGAAATGTCATTTTAAAATTCTTTATAAACCTTTAATATTTTTTATGAATAAGGGGGTAAGTCTATAGACGTGTTTTATAATAATTTTTTTTTTGTTTTTGCCAAGATTTTTCCATGTAAATCCCATTTCATTTCACAATAACAAAAACAATTATTTATTCATAATCATAAAAAAACAACAAATTAAATATTCATATTCCAGGATTTAAAGTCACATATCAATAACAAACATAAGTATATAAATGTAAATGTATTAGGGTGATGCAAAAAAAAATTCTCTTATTTTCTGGGTCTTAGAGTACGTTGAACCATTAACTCGAGTTTATTGACAACAACAATATGAATTAACTCGAAAAATGCCATATTAACACGAGTTTATGACTCAACGTGAACGCAATCTTCTTTCTTCTTTAAATGGTCATCTAACCGCCTGGGCGATTTTGACCGTCCAACATAGCTCGCCAGTCGTATCTTCGTTGCGCCAACTGGCGCCAATTGGAAACACCGCGGGATCGCAAATCGGTCTCCACTTGGGCCTTCCATCGGAGTGGTGGTCTCCCTCTTCCTCTGCTTCCACCGGCGGGTGCCGATAAGAATACCTTCTGGGCTGGAGCATCTTCGCTCATTCGCACTACGTGGCCTAGCCAGCGAAGCCGCTGTGTTTTAATTCGCTGAACTATGTCGGCGTCTGCGTAAAGTTCATACAGCTCATCATTAAATCTTCTTCGGTACTCGCCGTCGCCAACGCGTAGAGGTCCACAGATCTTTCGAAGAACCTTTCTCTCGAATACTCCCAGAGCCGCCTCATCAGATGTTGTTAGTGTCCACGCTTCTGCACCATATAGCAGGATGGGTGCGATGAGTGACTTGTAGAGTGTTATTTTCGTTCGTCGAGAGAGGACTTTACTTTTCAATTGCCTACTCAGTCCGAAGTAGCATTTGTTTGCAAGAGTGATTCTTCGTCGGATTTCTAGGCTAACATTATTGTTGGTATTAATGCTGGTTCCCAGGTAAACGACGTCCTTTACTATTTCGAAATTATTGCTGCCAACAGTGGCTTGGTTGCCAAGGCGCGAATGCGCTGACTCTTTGCATGATGACAGAAGGTACTTCGTTTTGCCCTCGTTCACCACCAATCCCATTTTCTCCGCTTCTTTTTCTAATTTGGAGTAAGCAGAAGTTAAGGCGCGGTTGTTAAGGCCAATGATATCAATATCGTCAGCATATGCCAACAGTTGCACGCTTTTCGTAACGCAATCTTACCCCCTTAATAATTGATAAAAAAAATACCCCTCACAAAAAATGAGAAAGAAATAAATGTTTTTTTCAAAAGTGATTTTTCTCATAACTTTTGAAACTTTTTTGAAAAAACCTTCATAAACACACCGATATATCGATACATCGACCATTTATATACCTAAAAAAGTTATCTAAAATCGGTACTTTTCTCACATCTATAACCGCATATTATGTACGGAGGGTTTTTTTTTATTGAGAAGAGCAGAGAGATTTGTTGAAAATGTTATAAGTTTACCGTAAGGCCTTATATTTGCTTAGAAGACGTACTCGAAACAGAAAGACAAATAATTTCCAACATCAATGTATAACATGTAGGAGCGGTGTAATTATTGATGTGTAAAATTCGGGCTTTCAAAAGTTGGGCGATACTGTTTTAGCTATTTTTTAATGCTATATTAGAAATTTTTCCAAATTTTTACATGATTAAAATTAGAAAAAATAATAGCAATAATTTTTTCAAAAGTTTTGCTGGGACATCACAGCAATGAAATGGGTCTGTATGATGCCGACAAATTTGCAGGTTTATTAAGTTTGGCAATTGGAATAGCTGTTGCTCTGCGCCAGGTATGCGGAAATGTGCCTTTAGAGAAAATAGAGTTGTAAAGAGAAAGTAACTTTTGCTTGGCTGCTATCGGTAGATTAGAAAGCATAGAATAAGATATCGGGTCGAAACCAGGACTTTTACCTTTACCTAATTCGCAAAAGGTGATTCCGTCTTCAACATTTTGAGCAGATGCAGAAAGTTGCCAGAGTTGTTTTTCCGCGATGTATTCAGCGGAAAAATTATTGTCATCTGCGAGACAAACCCAAAAATTGGCGAATGTAGCTGCAACATCTTCGGAGTTAGAAGCATATCTTTGGATTGAATGGCTGCTATAGGAGTACGAGATATGCCTATTATCTGTTTGACATCGGAACATATCTTTTTTGGAGGGGACGACGGTGAAATTTTTGAGGTTAAGATCTCAAAACTTTTACTCTTGGCAGCTTTAACAGCTTTCTCGAAACAGACGTACGAGGTGTGTTCAAAACGTATCGCGAATTTTGAATTTTCGCTGGTTACGTATATTCGAATTTCGAATTTTTTGTGGCGTTATGTTGGTACTCATGTCTCTCACTTATGCCGACAAGCTCGGCCATTTTGAATGTTCAGTTAATTATTGACAGCTGCTTTGCTTGCACGTGTTTTGGATCGTCTTCGATTTTTACCTATTCAAAAAAATGGATCAAAGAACCTGTATCAAATATTGTGTGAAAAACGAAATTAAGTGCGCGGATGCATTCCGAATGTTGACTGTGGCATACGGAGAAGCTACCTTGGACCGAAGCAATGTTTATCGGTGGTACAAAATGTTCTCAGAAGGCCGAGAAGATGTGCAAAGAAGAACAAAAATTGGCTTTTGCACCACGATAACGCCCCTGCTCACGCATCGTTGCTTGTACGCGACTTTTTGGCCAAACACACTACTGATGCCGCAGCCACCGTATTCCCCAGATCTGGCCCCCTGTGACTTTTTCTTGTTCCCTAAACTGAAGAGGCCCATGAAAGGACGACGTTACGCTTCTCTTGACGAGATAAAGACGGCATCGAAGGAGGAGCTGAACAAGATACAAAAAAATGATTTTTTGAAGTGCTTCGAAGATTGGAAAAACCGTTGGCACAAGTGTATAATATCTCATGGGGATTACTTTGAAGGGGACAAAATAGATATTAATGAATAAATAAATAATTTTTGAAAAAACACAAAATTCGCGATACTTTTTGAACACACCTTGTACGTAACCAGCGAAAATTCAAAATTCGCGATACGTTTTGAACACACCTCGTATGCCTTTTTATAAGACATAAGATTGTCATTTAATATAGCACGTTTGAATATTTTCCACCTTTCACTTTTGTGGGTGCGAAGTTGTTGGAGATCTTTGTTCCACCAGATAGGGGATTTATTTGAGGGCTTTGGCTTGCTTTGTGGGATCGACTTATTTGCCGCCGAACGTATAATCTTCGTAATTACAGAGGTCTCTTGATTAATATTGTTTGCTAGGAAGCTTGGTAAATTATTATTAATTTCTGTATGTAACATCTCCCACTTGGCAAAGTCCGTTTTGAATTTAGGAAAGTGGTTATGTTTTGTTTCGTAGGCGTTAATTTGCATCGTTATTGAAATAGAGAAGTGGTCAATTCTATATAAATCGGGGCTGACTTTCCAATCTATTCTAGGGGGACGAAAGACTGAGGTCAACGTTAGTTAAAGACAAGTGTGTTGAAAGGGGGGTTGGGCAGCCGGTATTTAGTATGGTAAGATTATGTTTTAAGATGAAGTTTTCAATTATAAGTCCTTTTTGTTTGAATTGCGGGAGCCCTATAGTCAGTTCCAGGCGTCAAAATCGCCCGTCCACAACAGAGGCTCAGGGAGTTGGAGGAAAAAATTCCTGAGATAAGTTTCGTAAAAGACTTGGGATAGAGGAATATATGTTCTTGCAAAGCAAAGTGTAAAATTAAGTTTTATTTTCAGCGCTATAGTAGAAAGGGGCGAGCTTATGCATATTGTTTCGTGTGGAATTACCCTTTTTATAAGCATCCCGACACCTTGTTTGTTTGTTTGAATACTATGCAAATTGGAAAAATTACCTAGGTATTGCTTGGGATAAACACAATTACTGCTTGATGTTACAGCTATCTGGATTTTTGTCTTTATTGAGCAATTCAAGTTCATGATAATTATTGATGTAGCCGTTTATGTTCCATTGAACGATTTTTAACATCATTATGAATATAGAGAAAAGCAGATGTGGGTTAATGTAGATATATTTGTTTTTGATATATGAGCGAATTTTGTTTTTATGTCTGTGACATTTCGTTGAGACATTTTCGTTGAGATTATTAGAATTATATGTGATATTAGGGAATGAGAAGTAAGACGAAAGGTCGTACTCCTTGGAAGTTGTTTCTACAAGGTGGCGCAAAAGTAAGCTTCCGATGTTCAGCATATCGGTTGTGGCACGTGCAGTGTGTGCTGTTGCACCGTCTTGTTGGAACCACATGTTTTCCAATCCCAATTCATCAAGTTGCGGCAAAAAGAGCTCGTTGATCATTGCTCTGTAGCGCTCACCATTCACAGTAACCGTTTTTCACCGACCGATTATTGGTCAAATAAATAGTCAGCAATATTCCGCGTTCTGGAGCAGGGTAGCGTAACATTGTTTATTAACGTGTATTTCGCATGTGTTTACTACACAAATGTCAAAACAGAACTGACTTTAGGGGCCAATCGCAAAATGTATAGCATTTTCTGATAGGAGGATTACTTTTGCGCCACCCTGTATAAGTGAGGTGGGTTTTGTTATTGAAAAGGTGGATGTATATGTTTGATCGATAGAAGAAGAGAAGTTGGAGGTGTTGCTTTTAATGAAAGTGTTTTCTGTGTAATTTACAGTTTCATTGTTGCTAGCTTCTTTGTAATTTTTGTTTTCATTTAACGTGTTTACTTCGTGAATGTTGTTGGTTGATGGAAGGGTATTATTTTTGTTAGTATTAAAGTTGGATGCTATGGCAGCGTAAGAGCTGCTAGGAGAGGTTTGGATGGTTTGCTGTTCCTTATACATTTTGATGGCTTCGCGCATCGAGCATTTATTTAAGGTTTATATTTTGCAATTTCTTTTGCTTGCAAGAATTTACTACATTCTCTGGAGGAGGAGGGGTGTTCTTGGGAACAGTTAGCACAAAGAGTGCGATCGCAATCAGATGGGGAATGGGGAGGAAGGGAGCAATTGACACAGAGTGGAGAACGGTTACAATGTTTTGTTGTATGCCCTAGTATCTGACACGATTTGCAGCACATGGGAAGGGGAATATATTGTCGAACGAACACTATGCACCAGGCAATGTCAATTTTACTGAGTAGATTATAAAGGCTAAATGTTAACAACAGCTCTCCGGTGGGACGAATATTACCATCTCAGTTCACTAATGATTTCGTCTTCAGGAACATTATTTAGAAATGATGCGCAAATTGTGCCTTTCGAGTGGTTAAGCGAATCGTGCAATGTGACTGACATAACACATATGTTGCCGAGCTTTTTCGCTTTAATGAATTTGCCTGCAATTTCACTGTCTTTTACGAGGAGAAGTAATATTCCATCTCGTAGAGTGGATATAGTGAACTTGGCTGCTTATTTGTTGAATTGCACGATGTATGGCGAAGCAGGAATATGAGGAAAGTGGTTTAGAAGAGTCGGCAGAATCAATCACCACAAATTTTGGGTCGACCACTTTGGTTTCAGGGGAAAGGGGGAAAGCGGGTACAGGTCCACTTATTTCAGGTTGACGTTTCATTCTCTTTTTTGGCCCGGGATCGAGCAATGCGAAGCGATTAGCCCTGCGGTTTCGTGGCCTCGGGGCCATTTTGCACTTACACGTTTACGTTATCGGACTATGTGTTGGTACGTAAGCGGGAATAATAAACTAAAGAAAAAAACAATTTAACACACTTTGAAGGTGAAAAACAAAGTAATCAAGAGAACTCCGTATGCGAAAAAAAGAACGTGTTGTCGGCGCGAGAGTTAGTCGATGAACAAATTATTATTACTTAAAAAGCGAGTTTTAATCTTCTTTGCTTAATACACATTTTTTCAATTACTTCCTGTGTTGTAATGGGCACATATTTATGTACCGCCAACATCGTTAAACCACTTAACTGCTCCTTAACTGTTTAAAGAGAAGGGATAAATAAGATAGGATATTCAACAATTGTAAAGCATAATTTACATATATATATTTTAATTACCTGTCCGGTAGAGTTTTTTATCTGGGAACCCGCATTATCACCAACAATAATGTCGGCCTAGAAATCCAAAGAAGAATAACTCAAGCAAACAAGTTCTACTTCTCACTGAATTGGCAATTGAGAATCAAAGTCCTCTCTCGAAGAACGAAAATAAATAAGGTTTATGGCGCAGAAGCTTGGATACTGACACCATCTGAGTATTCAAGAGAAAGATTCTTTGAAAGATTAGGGATCCTTACGCGTTGGTGACGGCGGTACCAAAGAAGATTTAATGATGAGCTGTGAGCTATATGCAGACACCGACAAATACCAACAAATTAAGACCCAACGTCTTAATTGGCTGGACATGTTGTGTAAATGAATAAAAATGTTCCGCCCAGAAGGTATTCTTATCGGCACCCACCGGTGGTAGCAGAGGAAGAGGGAAACCACCACTCCGATGGAAGGACGAAGTGAACATCGATTTGTGATCCCGTGGTGTTTCTAATTGGCGGCAATTGTCAGAAAGACGTAACGAGTGGCGAGCTATGGTAAAAGGGCAAACTCTTTTAGACGGTTAAGCGGCATTTAAAGAAGAAGAAGGGTTGAAAAGGAGTTCTACCGTAGGAGGGGAAACGGGAGATTTGCAAGAATTTGTAGCAATTGGTATAAGATAAGAAATGATGTTTTGTGGCAGCGCTGAAGTGCGTAAAATGCAGTTTTTGGCGGAAGATTATGTCACTTTAAGAACCTTCGCCATAAATTAACTTAGCAATAATAATAATAATTCCCAATGGATTACCCACCATATCCCGCCCGACCGGCGCGAGGGGCGCATCCGCATAACGCGCGGATTATTCGTTCGTGCCGAGTCGTTGAAAGGCTTTGGTTTGTTAATCGTCGAGATCTAAAACTGCTCAGGTACAGAGAAAACCTCATCAGCTAAGTAAAGTAGATATAGGATAGATTATACATTCAGAAATAACTAGTTAACAGAATAAAATTATTGTTAGAAGTTAATATAGAAGTCAAAGAATAAGAAACAATTAGTAGCTATGAATTTAGGATAGAAAGAATTGATTTTTTTATGCTGAAAAGCGAGTCTGAAATATCAAATCTACCAGAAAGAAAGTTATAATCTTGACACAAACAGCGAAAAGGCTCATTTAACTGAAAATTGGTTCGGCACTGTTTTAAGACTAGAGGTTCAAAATGCCTTGAAGGACGAGACGGTACATTGAAGTTCACTTCACTTAGAAGAAATGGGCTGGATAGCTGAATGGTTAGTAATTTAATCATAAAAATAATTCCAAGCATTTCCCTCCGACTAGAAAGTGTGTGCAGATTAATGAGTTTTAAACAATTCGTATAGGGTGGCAGATTGTACAAGGGATCCCAATGAAAATCTCTTAAGGAAAATAGTAAAAATTGTTTTTGAACTGATTCAAGGCGATCTAATGAACCTGGTAACGCGGGTTCCAAATTATAGAGCCGTATTCAAGTATCGGTCTGACTAATGTAGTGAAGAGGGCTTTAGTTACATAAGGGTCGCTAAATTCTTTAGACCATCGCTTAACGAATGCTAGCATACCTCTAGCCTTATTGACTGTTGTGTTAATATGGCGGTTGAAACTGAGTTTATAGTCCATGGTAACCCCCAGGTCAACAAAATCATACACTTGCTCAAGACTATAATTTTTAATTGTATAGGAAGCAGGCTGAGAAATTCCACGCGAAAAACCCATGTGTTTACATTTTTTAAGGTTAAGTGGCATATAATTTGAATCGCACCAAGTTCTCAAGTAATTCTCCTATCAGAAAATGCTATAAATTTTGCGATTGGCCCCTAAAGTCAGTTCTGTTTTGACATTTGTGTAGTAAACACATGCGAAATACACGTTAATAAACAATGTTACGCTACACTGCTCCAGAACGCGGAATATTGCTGACTATTTATTTGACCAATAATCGGTCGGGGCCAAACGGTTACTGTGAATGGTGAGCGCTACAGAGCAATGATCAACGAGCTCTTTTTGCCGCAACTTGATGAATTGGGATTGGAAAACATGTGGTTCCAACAAGACGGTGCAACAGCACACACTGCACGTGTCACAACCGATATGCTGAACATCGGAAGCTTACTTTTGCGCCACCTTGTAGAAACAACTTCCAAGGAGTACGACCTTTCGTCTTACTTCTCATTCCCTAATATCACATATAATTCTAATAATCTCAACGAAAATGTCTCAACGAAATGTCACAGACATAAAAACAAAATTCGCTCATATATCAAAAACAAATATCTCTACATTAACCCACATCTGCTTTTCTCTATATTCATAATGATGTTAAAAATCGTTCAATGGAACATAAACGGCTACATCAATAATTATCATGAACTTGAATTGCTCAATAAAGACAAAAATCCAGATAGCTGTAACATCAAGCAGTAATTGTGTTTATCCCAAGCAATACCTAGGTAATTTTTCCAATTTGCATAGTATTCAAACAAACAAACAAGGTGTCGGGATGCTTATAAAAAGGGTAATTCCACACGAAACAATATGCATAAGCTCGCCCCTTTCTACTATAGCGCTGAAAATAAAACTTAATTTTACACTTTGCTTTGCAAGAACATATATTCCTCTATCCCAAGTCTTTTACGAAACTTATCTCAGGAATTTTTTCCTCCAACTCCCTGAGCCTCTGTTGTGGACGGGCGATTTTGACGCCTGGAACTGACTATAGGGCTCCCGCAATTCAAACAAAAAGGACTTATAATTGAAAACTTCATCTTAAACCATAATCTTACCATACTAAATACCGGCTGCCCAACCCCCCTTTCAACACACTTGTCTTTAACTAACGTTGCCCTCAGTCTTTCGTCCCCCTAGAATAGATTGGAAAGTCAGCCCCGATTTATATAGAATTGACCACTTCTCTATTTCAATAACGATGCAAATTAACGCCTACGAAACAAAACATAACCACTTTCCTAAATTCAAAACGGACTTTGCCAAGTGGAAGATGTTACATACAGAAATTAATAATAATTTACCAAGCTTCCTAGCAAACAATATTAATCAAGAGACCTCTGTAATTACGAAGATTATACGTTCGGCGGCAAATAAGTCGATCCCACAAAGCAAGCCAAAGCCCTCAAATAAATCCCCTATCTGGTGGAACAAAGATCTCCAACAACTTCGCACCCACAAAAGTGAAAGGTGGAAAATATTCAAACGTGCTATATTAAATGACAATCTTATGTCTTATAAAAAGGCATACGAGGTGTGTTCAAAACGTATCGCGAATTTTGAATTTTCGCTGGTTACGTACAAGGTGTGTTCAAAAAGTATCGCGAATTTTGTGTTTTTTCAAAAATTATTTATTTATTCATTAATATCTATTTTGTCCCCTTCAAAGTAATCCCCATGAGATATTATACACTTGTGCCAACGGTTTTTCCAATCTTCGAAGCACTTCAAAAAATCATTTTTTTGTATCTTGTTCAGCTCCTCCTTCGATGCCGTCTTTATCTCGTCAAGAGAAGCGTAACGTCGTCCTTTCATGGGCCTCTTCAGTTTAGGGAACAAGAAAAAGTCACAGGGGGCCAGATCTGGGGAATACGGTGGCTGCGGCATCAGTAGTGTGTTTGGCCAAAAAGTCGCGTACAAGCAACGATGCGTGAGCAGGGGCGTTATCGTGGTGCAAAAGCCAATTTTTGTTCTTCTTTGCACATCTTCTCGGCCTTCTGAGAACATTTTGTACCACCGAGCTTGTCGGCATAAGTGAGAGACATGAGTACCAACATAACGCCACAAAAAATTCGAAATTCGAATATACGTAACCAGCGAAAATTCAAAATTCGCGATACGTTTTGAACACACCTCGTACGTCTGTTTCGAGAAAGCTGTTAAAGCTGCCAAGAGTAAAAGTTTTGAGATCTTAACCTCAAAAATTTCACCATCGTCCCCTCCAAAAAAGATATGTTCCGATGTCAAACAGATAATAGGCATATCTCGTACTCCTATAACAGACATTCAATTCAAAGATATGCTTCTAACTCCGAAGATGTCGCAGCTACATTCGCCAATTTTTGGGTTTGTCTCGCAGATGACAATAATTTTTCCGCTGAATACATCGCGGAAAAACAACTCTGGCAACTTTCTGCATCTGCTCAACATGTTGAAGACGGAATCACCTTTTGCGAATTAGAATCGGCTCTCAAGCATGCCAAAGGTAAAAGTCCTGGTTTCGACCCGATATCTTATTCTATGCTTTCTAATCTACCGATAGCAGCCAAGCAAAAGTTACTTTCTCTTTACAACTCTATTTTCTCTAAAGGCACATTTCCGCATACCTGGCGCAGAGCAACAGCTATTCCAATTGACAAACTTAATAAACCTGCAAATTTGTCGGCATCATACAGACCCATTTCATTGCTGTGATGTCCCAGCAAAACTTTTGAAAAAATTATTGCTAAACGGCTGATCTGGTTTGTTACAAAAAATAAATTTGTCAACCATAACCAAACCGCCTTCAAAAATAAACATATCACGATGGACTCATTCATTCAACTCCAGCACTTTGTGTCCGACTCTCTTGCCACAAAAAATTATGCCACAATCTAGGCTACCGAATTCGAGAAAGCCTTCGATCGCGTGGGAATACATGCAGTTTTAAGCCAACTTGCTTCTTGGAAGGTTGGTCCAAAAGCTTTTAATATAGTAAAAGCTTTTATGACACACCGACAGTTTCGAGTTCGCGTCAATAATGTTCTTTCAGATATACATCATCTCAAAAACGGTATACCACAAGGCTCGCCCTTACCAGTAGTCCTTTTTATTATTGCCTTCGACAAACTCACCGATATTTGTTTATACTAATTTGAAAGATCCACAAGCGGTCAATGAAACTTTCCGTAAAGCACTTTCGGAATTCAAAAATGGAATACCCAAATGTAAACTGCTACATGTTTGTAAAAAGAGGAAAGGAATTATCCACAATTAGTCTTTGATAACACTGTGGAACAAATTCAGGTTAGCAAAAGTTAGGTCGATTCTGAGAGTGAGGGGTGAAAATAGAGGCTAAATTAGAAGACCCGTATCTCTGCGTTTGTTTATGTTAGTTCGTATTTTTTTTTAATCGACCTTCGAACTTTGCAGTCAAATGCCGATTTTCAGCATATTGTTTGTATGGTTTTTTGGCTATAACTCGTCGACTAATTGATATTTTTTCAATCTGTCAAAGCCAAATTATGGCTAGAAACCAGTGCAACAATTAAAATAAAAAAAAAAATTGATTTATAAAATTTTTGTAGTGCTTATGAAGCAAAATGTTGGACATTTTTTTTCATGCTTTTTGAACATATTTTCCACAAAACTAAGTCTTTTTTCTTTCTGTTTGATCTATAATATGCTTCTCAATTTTTTCAGTGTTGGTTTTGAAGAAACATTGAAAAAGAAATTATAAAAATACGGAAAAAAATATAATTTTGAAATGTTAGTTATGAAAAGTTTTAAGTAAAAAAAATTAAATAAATTAAATTAATGATTTGGCCAGTTGCCGTTTAGCAGGCGGCTGTGGATAAACATCACTGCTCTCTCTAATATCTTGGTCATCGTCATAATCATCGGAAAGGTCAATAAATTCGTCCAACTGATATTCTGAAATTTCATCTTTGTTTTCCCCTTCTTCCTCTTTTTCCTCGTCTTCCTCTTCTTCAAAGATGTTTTTATGACACCAACAAATTTCAGCGAGTATTGCATCTGGAGACTTCTTTCCTCTGTACCTGAAACGAAAATAGTTTTCAATAGTTAACATGTTTAAATTGTGCACTCTGACAAAGAAATTAGAAAAATCTAGTAACCTTATTTCAAATGGAAGCGCAGTTTGGTGATAACGTTCGCCTTGCTCATCAGATTCAGTTGGCAACTGTTGAGCGAGTTGATCAAGATGCTGATGCAAGAGTTGAATTTTGTACGACATATTAACCCCAATTTCATCGAAAGCTGCCAACATGTTTGCAACAGATTCCCTGTAGTTGTCGTTGCGTTCTTTACCCAAAAGTCCTTTTATGACTGCTTTCAATGCGAGCCATGCATTTAATTCTCGGTCTGTCACAACTTGGTCAAAATCTTGATGACTCATTAGTTTCCGTATGTCGGGACCATTAACAACCCCTTCCTGAATTTTGCGTTACTTAGTTTTGGGAAAATGTCTTTTAAGCGGTTGAATACTGCTGGTCTGGCAATGCCAAGTTTAATGTGGAGCAACGGCTTTCGTGTAGCCTATTGTCTTTAGGCCATTTCCGTCCAATGCGACTATTCCAGTTATGCTGTTTGTACTGGTTTCTTCCTCTATTGCAAGAAGAGTGAGGTCGTGTTTTTCTACGCTGTTTCTTCTCTTTTTTCTTAATAAAATAGTGCATAAATTTGTATGCTGTTTGTTTACTGGCATGGTGCATAAAAATAAATTTGAGATAGAGACACTAATCCTCAATAATTTGGAAAAAAAGTTCCATTGTGTGTTTAACTAATTAAAGAAAAAACTTTTTAAAATTTGCTAGTTGCTCATTTGCAAATTAATATGGCGTGCCGTCGTGGGCTGAAAGTAGAACGCTCTCAGTCCAAAGTCCAGTTCTCAAAGTGCAATGAGTTTTTTCACATTGTTTGCGTTGGTCTCCAACAAAGTGATCTGGAGTACTTATTGAGCTCAAATACTCTATTTATCTGTGACGAATGTAGGGAAGCTCGTCGTAAATCTATTCGCTCTCCGCCATCCGTAATACAATTGAGTGTTGAGCGGCAGTGTAATGGCTCACAAAACGTTGTTTCTATGCAATCTTCTCTCTCCATGGTAATGGAAGAACTTGCTGAAGTAAAGGCATTCAACTCAAAACTTCTTTCTGTTGTTGATGGACTGCGCGAAGATAATAAATGTTTGCAGAAAAAACATGACTCTCTCCAAGCTGAGGTCAGTGATTTGCTTTCTAAGCTTAAAGACAACAATGCTGCTGTGTCTGTGTTGCTGTAGAAATTAAATGTTTACAGTGTTATTGATTGCTCTGCTGCACAAACAAATAATGCTGACAATAATGTCGAAGGTGTGAGCACTGTAGGAGGCGCTGCTAGTGTTCTTGCTGAACAAACAGGTTCGATGCTGAGATCTCTTGATGCTGCTGCTTCTTCTTCTGATAAACAGACTGCGTCGTCAATGCCAATTCCTACTAATTCAACTGAGTCAGTCTCACATGTATTGGATTTGCCGTTTGCTTCTCCGTGTTCTGCTGCTTACTCACCCAATGATGCTTGTAACTCAAATCAGTGGCACACTGTGCGCAACAAAAAAGGGACAAGAAAAACAATAATTCCAACCCCATTACGGCAAATGTGGGTAAAAGATCACTGGCGGAAAATATGAAATCAGTTGACAATACTACTGATGGTGGCACGGCAGATATTAACATTAGGCCGGCTGCAAAAATTACTAGAAAACCTAAAAATAATGCTCGTACTCTACCCCAAATCCTGGTTTTTGGATGGAGTAATACTAATGAACTGAGTGTAGTTCCGAAAATGAAATGGTTACACATCTCGCCCTTTTCCCCTTCAGTTATGGCTGATCAATTGAAAAAGTATATTGCAAATCATAGTGATATTGAAAAAAATTCCATCATCTGCTCTAGCCTTGTTAAGAAGTCTGTGGATGCTAAGACTCTTCGTCATGTGAACTTTAAGCTGGGCGTTAGTGCCAACTCATATTCGAAAATATTATTACCTGAGTTATGGCCCGCAAACATAGTCGTGCGCCCATTTAAATTTATATTTAAATCTTGTACAACAAACGATGTGCCCCAACCGATGTCCGAGGGCATCGTGAAATTTTTTATAAAAATAGATTAATTTTCATTATAATTAAAAATTTGAATGAAAATTAATTAATAATCATGGAATGTAAATTTAATTATTAACTATTTTTCAAAAATTTTGAAAAATTTTTAAAAATTCAGAAATTTTTTTTTATTAAAAAAAAAAAAAAACTTGAAAAATAGTTAATAATTTCGAAATTTTTTTATTTTTAAAAAATTGTAAAAATAATTATTTATATGTTAAATTGTTCTATAAAAATTATGTCCTTAATTTTATTATTTATTATAAATTTAATATTATAATTATGCGTTTACATTCGTGGTGCCTCTGACTCGATTTTTATCTGCGCCTCATACATTCCGCCCAATAGTAACCATGGCCTATACACAGCTCATGTGGACAATGTGACATCACTGGCTTTGAAAAAAAGATGGTGATCATCTCTGCGTGTTGGGTGATTTTAATCTATGTAATGTCAATTGGTCACTGAGTCTGCACTAACAGCTTGCGAGGTCAATAGCCCTAATGAAATTTATGTAATTAATAGCGTCTTAAGTATTGATTTAAAGCAAATTAACTCTTTTCCGAATAGGCACATTGGATTTGATATTTTTAAGTAACAATCTTAATTTTTCAGTACACGAATGCACATCACCTATTGTAAGGTCAGATATGCATCATGTTCCTTTAGTGATCGATCTTGAGTTTTATAAATATGCTAGGGCGAATAACGCTACTCTAAATTCTGCTTTTAATTTTATGCGATGTGATTTTTCGAAACTGAACAATCTATTGCTGAATGCTGATTGGGAAAACTTGTTTCGTTGTCGGGATACTGGTAGTTGTTTTGAGATCTTTAAATCTACGGTAGGTGACATATGTAGAAGTGTCGCACCTTTGGGTTCAAAAAATCGCTACAAAGTTCCTTGGCACACCGCTGCCCTGATGAAACTTCGGAATTTGAAAAATAAATTTTTTTTGTAAATTTAAAAAAACTCAAAACCCAAACTTTTTTAATTTGTATAAAGAGTATGAAAAGAAATTTCTATGCTTGGATAAGTTCCTGCACAGAAACTACATCTTACGTTTTGCAGAAAATCTAAGATCGAATCCAAAGGCCTTCTGGAATTTTGTTAATTCTAAGAAATCATTATCTGATATTCCGTCATCTCTTTTTCTTGGTGACAAAGCTCCCGATAATGCTGCGGATGCTGCAAATCTCTTTGCACGGTTTTTTAAGTCAAATTTTACCTCTAATTCAGACAATTCTGATAACAATTGCTTTAACATACAGCCATCTTTGAATATAGGTAACCTTGTTTTGTCCGAAGAAGATATTATCAGTGGCATTGCCCGACTGAAACATTCTGTAGGTACTGATGTTGATGGATTGTCTGCGGTTTTGTATAAGCAGTGTGTTGCCTTAGTTCATCCACTCCTACTAATTTTTAATAGTTCACTATCTTCGGGTATATTTATTGACGCCTGGAAATTGGCTTTCATCACTCCTGTTTTCAAGAGCGGAAATAAAAATGATGTCAGCAATTATAGGCCCATATGGAAGCTTTCCTCTACGGCGAAGCTCTTTGAATGTATAATTCAAGATAAGTTGCTGTTTTTTGCAAAGAATATTGTATGCCCAGAACAACATGGCTTTTTCCCGGGGCGCTCAACAGTATCCAACTTAGCTGTTATCTCTGATGACTGTATTGCAGCGTTTCAGTCAGGTTATCAAGTTGACACTGTTTACACGGACTTTTCTAAGGCGTTTGATCGCGTTTCTCATTCAATCCTGATCAAAAAATTAGCCTGTATTGGTTTCCACTCAGTGTTTTGGAGGTGGATAGAGACCTACTTACACAATCGGTGCTGCAGGGTTGTTGTTGACAATGTTAGGTATCTTCCTTTTGTTGCTTGCTCAGGTGTCCCACAGGGTAGCATCTTGGGCCCGCTGCTTTTTGTGTTATTTATTAATGACATCTGCTCTTGATTCTCTTCATCAAGATTTTTGGTTTATGCGGATGACCTGAAGGTATATTCGAGCATCACTACCGTGCAAGATTCTTTTCTTTTACAAAGAGATTTAGATAATTTAAGCATCTGGTGCAAAAATAATTGTTTAACACTCAACATAAAAAGTGTTTTCATATCTCCTTTTCAAAGCGTGTATTCAATCTCTAATACGACTTTCTCGCGGGTTAATGAAACTAAGGACCTGGGAGTAGTTTTTGACTCGAAGTTTACTTTTGCTAGTCACATAAACTTAGTCATTAATAAATCTTATGCGATGCTTGCTTCCGTCAGGCGTCATATCTCCGATTTTTTCGCCCCTTACACATTAAAGCTCCTATATTCGGCGTTTGTGCGTTCCAAACTTGAATATGCTTGCTTCATTTGGTTTCCGTACTATCATTGCCATGTTGCAAGAATTGAACGGATCCAGAAGGTATTCCTTCATTGGGCTTTGCGAAGTTTGCGCTTCTCGGATCCTATCCCTTCTTATGAAGCGCGATGTTTATTGATTAATATAAAATCATTGCAACATAGGAGAGTAATGTTGTCGTTGTACTTTATCTATGACTTAATTCGAGGGGCTGTTGACTGCCCAGTGTTCCTCGAAAGGATCTCGTTCAATATACCTGCCAGATCTTTTCGCAGTTCTGAGTTCTTTAATGTTGGTATATTCAAAACTCTTTATGCAAGACATGCTCCGATTACAAGAGTCTTGATTGAGTTCAATAGAATCTTAAAACTTACATATATTGATTTTTCCTTCTCAGAAGATCGCTTTCGCAACACTATAAATACGCTACATAAGTAAGGTAATTATTATATAAGTAAGGAAGTAAATTGAAATGATTGGCTTAAATAAATAAATAAATAATACCTTCGCCGTATCGTGAATCCCAATCGTACAAAAAACACGGATATTTTGGACGACCAGATGCAGTTAAGCATGTAATCAATGAAACTATTTTGAGGTCGCAGCAAATGCACCACTGGTTTTCGTTATATTTGACTACTTCCAGAATTTGTTTTAAAATATCGAAATTTTCACTAGTGTCAGTGCTATACGCAATTGGAACAGAAGGCATTCTATTCGTTTCGAATGCATAGAAATGAATGAAACTTTCAATAATCATTTTCTAGACGTCTCTTCTAAAATTTAAGATATCCTTCACCACCATATCTTACCCGGTTCCCAATTTATTGACCTAAATGTGGACCCAGGGTGACTGCATGATTTGTGCGTATCACTCATAAACTACTGAATAGAATTGCATGAAACTTTCACCACTCTATCACTTAACGTCTAACTTAAAATTTAGGACAACTTTCATTTGGATATCTCATCCAGTTCCCGAGTTATTGACCAAAATGTGGGAAAAATGTGACCAAAAATGTGGTTTTTTACCATAACGCCAGCGTCACACAAAAACGACTGCATAGAAATGAATGAAACTTTCAATAATAATTTTCTAGACGTCTCTCCTAAAATTTAAGATATATTTCACCGCGATATCTTACCCGGTTCCCAATTTATTGACCTAAATGTGGACCCAGGGTGACTGTATGATTTGTGCGTATCACTCATAAACTACTGAATAGAATTGCATGAAACTTTCACCATTCTATCACTTAACGTCTAACTTAAAATTTAGGACAACTTTCATTTGGATATCTCATCCAGTTCCCGAGTTATTGACCAAAATGTGGGAAAATGTGACCAAAAATGTGGTTTTTTACCATAACGCCAGCGTCACACAAAAACGACTGCATAGAAATGAATGAAACTTTCAATAATAATTTTCTAGACGTCTCTCCTAAAATTTAAGATATATTTCACCGCGATATCTGACCCGGTTCCCAATTTATTGACCTAAATGTGGACCCAGGGTGACTGTATGATTTGTGCGTATCACTCATAAACTACTGAATAGAATTGCATGAAACTTTCACCATTTTATCACTCAACGTCTAACTTAAAATTTAGGACAACCTTCATTTGGATATCTCATCCAGTTCCCGAGTTATTGACCAAAATGTGGGAAAAATGTGACCAAAAATGTGTTTTTTTTTTATTTAACGAAATAAAACTGTAAATAATTGCATTACATTTCCAGGCGCTAGCTACAGGCGCTATAGGCCTATTAAAATAAATAAATAAAATGAAGTCAGTACCAGTGGTGTTTTATTTCGACGCTCTCAAAAAAATAATTATGCTGTTGATTCATTATAATTTTTACGCATACGCAGTCGCGGGCATCAGCTAGTACATATAATAAAATTGTAACAGGTCGATGTCTGTACATTGAAGATATTCAAGAAAAACTGATAGGAGAGGTCGTTATTGGACCAGTGGAACCCAAATCTACAATTTTTAGAATTTTTGTCTGTCTGTCTGTTCGTCTGTATGATTGTGCGCGCATCACGCAAAAACTACTGAATAGAATTGCTTGAAACTTTCACCATTCTATCACTTAACGTCTAACTTAAAATTTAGGACAACTTTCATTTGGATATCTCATCCAGTTCCCGAGTTATTGACCAAAATGTGGGAAAAATGTGACCAAAAATGTGGTTTTTTACCATAACGCCAGCGTCACACAAAACCGACTGCATAGAAATGAATGAAACTTTCAATAATAATTTTCTAGACGTCTCTCCTAAAATTTAAGATATATTTCACCGCGATATCTTACGCGGTTCCTAATTTATTGACCTAAATGTGGACCCAGGGTGACTGTATGATTTGTGCGTATCACTCATAAACTACTGAATAGAATTGCATGAAACTTTCACCATTCTATCACTTAACGTCTAACTTAAAATTTAGGACAACTTTCATTTGGATATCTCATCCAGTTCCCGAGTTATTGACCAAAATGTGGGAAAAATGTGACCAAAAATGTGGTTTTTTACCATAACGCCAGCGTCACACAAGACCGACTGCATAGAAATGAATGAAACTTTCAATAATCATTTTCTAGACGTCTCTTCTAAAATTTAAGATATATTTCACCGCGATATCTTACCCGGTTCTCAATTTATTGAAATAAATGTGAACCCAGGGTGACTGTATGATTTGTGCGTATCACTCATAAACTACTGAATAGAATTGCATGAAACTTTCACCATTCTATCATTTAACGTCTAACTTAAAATTAAGGACAACTTTCATTTGGATATCTCATCCCGTTCCCGAGTTATTGACCAAAATGTGGGAAAATGTGACCAAAAATGTGGTTTTTTACCATAACGCCAGCGTCACACAAAAACGACTGCATAGAAATGAATGAAACTTTCAATAATAATTTTCTAGACGTCTCTCCTAAAATTTAAGATATATTTCACCGCGATATCTTACCCGGTTCCCAATTTATTGACCTAAATGTGGACCCAGGGTGACTGTATGATTTGTGCGTATCACTCATAAACTACTGAATAGAATTGCATGAAACTTCCACCATTCTATCACTTAACGTCTAACTTAAAATTTAGGACAACTTTCATTTGGATATCTCATCCAGTTCCCGAGTTATTGACCAAAATGTGGGAAAAATGTGACCAAAAATGTGTTTTTTTTTTTATTTAACGAAATACAACTGTAAATAATTGCATTACATCTCGAGGCCCTAGCTAAAGGCGCTATAGGCCTATTAAAATAAATAAATAAAATGAAGTCAGTACCAGTGGTGTTTTATTTCGACGCTCTCAAAAAAATAATTATGCTGTTGCTTCATTGTAATTTTTACGCATACGCAGTCGCGGGCATCAGCTAGTACATATAATAAAATTGTAACAGGTCGATGTCTGTACATTGAAGATATTCAAGAAAAACTGATAGGAGAGATCGTTATTGGACCAGTGGAACCCAAATCTACAATTTTTAGAATTTTTGTCTGTCTGTCTGTCCGTCTGTATGATTGTGCGCATCACGCAAAAACTACTGAATAGAATTGCATGAAACTTTCACCATTCTATCACTTAACGCCTAACTTAAAATTTAGGACAACTTGCATTTGGATATCTCATCCAGTTCCCGAGTTATTGACCAATATGTGGGAAAAATGTGGTTTTTTACCATAACGCCAGCGTCACACAAGACCGACTGCATAGAAATGAATGAAACTTTCAATAATCATTTTCTAGACGTCTCTCCTAAAATTTAAGATATATTTCACCGCGATATCTTACCCGGTTCTCAATTTATTGAAATAAATGTGAACCCAGGGTGACTGTATGATTTGTGCGTATCACTCATAAACTACTGAATAGAATTGCATGAAACTTTCACCATTCTATCATTTAACGTCTACTTTCATTTGGATATCTCATCCCGTTCCCGAGTTATTGACCAAAATGTGGGAAAATGTGACCAAAAATGTGGTTTTTTGCCATAACGCCAGCTTCACACAAAAACGACTGCATAGAAATGAATGAAACTTTCAATAATAACTTTCTAGACGTCTCTCCTAAAATTTAAGATTTATTTCACCGCGATATCTTACCCGGTTCTCAATTTATTGAAATAAATGTGAACCCAGGGTGACTGTATGATTTGTGCGTATCACTCATAAACTACTGAATAGAATTGCATGAAACTTTCACCATTCTATCATTTAACGTCTACTTTCATTTGGATATCTCATCCCGTTCCCGAGTTATTGACCAAAATGTGGGAAAATGTGACCAAAAATGTGGTTTTTTACTATAACGCCAGAGTCACACAAAAACAACTGCATAGAAATGAATGAAACTTTCAATAATCATTTTCTAGACGTCTCTCCTAAAATTTAAGATATATTTCACCGCGATATCTTACCCGGTTCTCAATTTATTGAAATAAATGTGAACCCAGGGTGACTGTATGATTTGTGCGTATCACTCATAAACTACTGAATAGAATTGCATGAAACTTTCACCATTCTATCATTTAACGTCTACTTTCATTTGGATATCTCATCCCGTTCCCGAGTTATTGACCAAAATGTGGGAAAATGTGACCAAAAATGTGGTTTTTTGCCATAACGCCAGCTTCACACAAAAACGACTGCATAGAAATGAATGAAACTTTCAATAATAACTTTCTAGACGTCTCTCCTAAAATTTAAGATTTATTTCACCGCGATATCTTACCCGGTTCCCAATTTATTGACCTAAATGTGGACCCAGGGTGACTGTATGGTTTGTGCGTATCACTCATAAACTACTGAATAGAATTGCATGAAACTTTCACCGTTTTATCACTCAACGTCTAACTTAAAATTTAGGACAACCTTCATTTGGATATCTCATCCAGTTCCCGAGTTATTGACCAAAATGTGGGAAAAATGTGACCAAAAATGTGTTTTTTTTTTTTATTTAACGAAATACAACTGTCTGTACATTGAAGATATTCAAGAAAAACTGATAGGAGAGGTCGTTATTGGACCAGTGGAACCCAAATCTACAATTTTTAGAATTTTTGTCTGTCTGTCTGTCCGTCTGTATGATTGTGCGCATCACGCAAAAACTACTGAATAGAATTGCATGAAGCTTTCACCATTCTATCACTTAACGTCTAACTTAAAATTTAGGACAACTTTCATTTGGATATCTCATCCAGTTCCCGAGTTATTGACCAAAATGTGGGAAAAATGTGACCAAAAATGTGGGTTTTTACCATAACGCCAGCGTCACACAAAAACAACTGCATAGAAATGAATGAAACTTTCAATAATCATTTTCTAGACGTCTCTCCTAAAATTTAAGATATATTTCACCGCGATATCTTACCCGGTTCTCAATTTATTGAAATAAATGTGAACCCAGGGTGACTGTATGATTTGTGCGTATCACTCATAAACTACTGAATAGAATTGCATGAAACTTTCACCATTCTATCATTTAACGTCTACTTTCATTTGGATATCTCATCCCGTTCCCGAGTTATTGACCAAAATGTGGGAAAATGTGACCAAAAATGTGGTTTTTTACTATAACGCCAGAGTCACACAAAACCGACTGCATAGAAATGAATGAAACTTTCAATAATCATTTTCTAGACGTCTCTTCTAAAACTTAAGATATATTTCACCGCGATATCTTACCCGGTTCTCAATTTATTGACCTAAATGTGAACCCAGGGTGACTGTATGATTTGTGCGTATCACTCATAAACTACTGAATAGAATTGCATGAAACTTTCACCATTCTATCATTTAACGTCTAACTTAAAATTAAGGACAACTTTCATTTGGATATCTCATCCAGTTCCCGAGTTATTGACCAAAATGTGGGAAAATGTGACCAAAAATGTGGTTTTTTACCATAACGCCAGCGTCACACAAAAACGACTGCATAGAAATGAATGAAACTTTCAATAATAATTTTCTAGACGTCTCTCCTAAAATTTAAGATATATTTCACCGCGATATCTTACCCGGTTCCCAATTTATTGACCTAAATGTGGACCCAGGGTGACTGTATGATTTGTGCGTATCACTCATAAACTACTGAATATAATTGCTTGAAACTTCCACCATTCTATCACTTAACGTCTAACTTAAAATTTAGGACAACTTTCATTTGGATATCTCATCCAGTTCCCGAGTTATTGACCAAAATGTGGGAAAATGTGACCAAAAATGTGGTTTTTTACCATAACGCCAGCGTCACACAAAAACGACTGCATAGAAATGAATGAAACTTTCAATAATAATTTTCTAGACGTCTCTCCTAAAATTTAAGACATATTTCACCGCGATATCTTACCCGGTTCCCAATTTATTGACCTAAATGTGGACCCAGGGTGACTGTATGATTTGTGCGTATCACTCATAAACTACTGAATAGAATTGCATGAAACTTTCACCATTCTATCACTCAACGTCTAACTTAAAATTTAGGACAACTTTCATTTGGATATCTCATCCAGTTCCCGAGTTATTGACCAAAATGTGGGAAAAATGTGACCAAAAATGTGTTTTTTTTTTTATTTAACGAAATACAACTGTAAATAATTGCATTACATCTCGAGGCCCTAGCTAAAGGCGCTATAGGCCTATTAAAATAAATAAATAAAATGAAGTCAGTACCAGTGGTGTTTTATTTCGACGCTCTCAAAAAAATAATTATGCTGTTGCTTCATTGTAATTTTTACGCATACGCAGTCGCGGGCATCAGCTAGTACATATAATAAAATTGTAACAGGTCGATGTCTGTACATTGAAGATATTCAAGAAAAACTGATAGGAGAGATCGTTATTGGACCAGTGGAACCCAAATCTACAATTTTTAGAATTTTTGTCTGTCTGTCTGTCCGTCTGTATGATTGTGCGCATCACGCAAAAACTACTGAATAGAATTGCATGAAACTTTCACCATTCTATCACTTAACGCCTAACTTAAAATTTAGGACAACTTGCATTTGGATATCTCATCCAGTTCCCGAGTTATTGACCAATATGTGGGAAAAATGTGACCAACTATGTGGTTTTTTACCATAACGCCTGCGTCACACAAAAACGAATGCATAGAAATGAATGAAACTTTCAATAATCATTTTCTAGACGTCTCTTCTAAAATTTAAGATATCTTTCACCGCGATATCTTACCCGGTTCCCAATTTATTGACCTAAATGTGGACCCAGGGTGACTGTATGATTTGTGCGTATCACTCATAAACCACTGAATAGAATTGCATGAAACTTTCTAGAATTGCATGAAACTTTCACCATTCTATCACTTAACGTCTAACTTAAAATTTAGGACAACCTTCATTTGGATATCTCATCCAGTTCCCGAGTTATTGACCAAAATGTGGAAGAAATGTGACCAAAAATGTGGTTTTTTACCATAACGCCAGCGTCACACAAGACCGACTGCATAGAAATGAATGAAACTTTCAATAATCATTTTCTAGACGTCTCTTCTAAAATTTAAGATATATTTCACCGCGATATCTTACCCGGTTCTCAATTTATTGACCTAAATGTGAACCCAGGGTGACTGTATGATTTGTGCGTATCACTCATAAACTACTGAATAGAATTGCATGAAACTTTCACCATTCTATCACTTAACGTCTAACTTAAAATTTAGGACAACTTTCATTTGGATATCTCATCCAGTTCCCGAGTTATTGACCAAAATGTGGGAAAAATGTGACCAAAAATGTGGTTTTTTACCATAACGCCAGCGTCACACAAGACCGACTGCATAGAAATGAATGAAACTTTCAATAATCATTTTCTAGACGTCTCTTCTAAAACTTAAGATATATTTCACCGCGATATCTTACCCGGTTCTCAATTTATTGACCTAAATGTGAACCCAGGGTGACTGTATGATTTGTGCGTATCACTCATAAACTACTGAATAGAATTGCATGAAACTTTCACCATTCTATCATTTAACGTCTAACTTAAAATTAAGGACAACTTTCATTTGGATATCTCATCCAGTTCCCGAGTTATTGACCAAAATGTGGGAAAATGTGACCAAAAATGTGGTTTTTTACCATAACGCCAGCGTCACACAAAAACGACTGCATAGAAATGAATGAAACTTTCAATAATAATTTTCTAGACGTCTCTCCTAAAATTTAAGATATATTTCACCGCGATATCTTACCCGGTTCCCAATTTATTGACCTAAATGTGGACCCAGGGTGACTGTATGATTTGTGCGTATCACTCATAAACTACTGAATATAATTGCTTGAAACTTCCACCATTCTATCACTTAACGTCTAACTTAAAATTTAGGACAACTTTCATTTGGATATCTCATCCAGTTCCCGAGTTATTGACCAAAATGTGGGAAAATGTGACCAAAAATGTGGTTTTTTACCATAACGCCAGCGTCACACAAAAACGACTGCATAGAAATGAATGAAACTTTCAATAATAATTTTCTAGACGTCTCTCCTAAAATTTAAGACATATTTCACCGCGATATCTTACCCGGTTCCCAATTTATTGACCTAAATGTGGACCCAGGGTGACTGTATGATTTGTGCGTATCACTCATAAACTACTGAATAGAATTGCATGAAACTTTCACCATTCTATCACTCAACGTCTAACTTAAAATTTAGGACAACTTTCATTTGGATATCTCATCCAGTTCCCGAGTTATTGACCAAAATGTGGGAAAAATGTGACCAAAAATGTGTTTTTTTTTTTTATTTAACGAAATACAACTGTAAATAATTGCATTACATCTCGAGGCCCTAGCTAAAGGCGCTATAGGCCTATTAAAATAAATAAATAAAATGAAGTCAGTACCAGTGGTGTTTTATTTCGACGCTCTCAAAAAAATAATTATGCTGTTGCTTCATTGTAATTTTTACGCATACGCAGTCGCGGGCATCAGCTAGTACATATAATAAAATTGTAACAGGTCGATGTCTGTACATTGAAGATATTCAAGAAAAACTGATAGGAGAGATCGTTATTGGACCAGTGGAACCCAAATCTACAATTTTTAGAATTTTTGTCTGTCTGTCTGTCCGTCTGTATGATTGTGCGCATCACGCAAAAACTACTGAATAGAATTGCATGAAACTTTCACCATTCTATCACTTAACGCCTAACTTAAAATTTAGGACAACTTGCATTTGGATATCTCATCCAGTTCCCGAGTTATTGACCAATATGTGGGAAAAATGTGACCAACTATGTGGTTTTTTACCATAACGCCTGCGTCACACAAAAACGAATGCATAGAAATGAATGAAACTTTCAATAATCATTTTCTAGACGTCTCTTCTAAAATTTAAGATATATTTCACCGCGATATCTTACCCGGTTCCCAATTTATTGACCTAAATGTGGACCCAGGGTGACTGTATGATTTGTGCGTATCACTCATAAACCACTGAATAGAATTGCATGAAACTTTCTAGAATTGCATGAAACTTTCACCATTCTATCACTTAACGTCTAACTTAAAATTTAGGACAACCTTCATTTGGATATCTCATCCAGTTCCCGAGTTATTGACCAAAATGTGGAAGAAATGTGACCAAAAATGTGGTTTTTTACCATAACGCCAGCGTCACACAAGACCGACTGCATAGAAATGAATGAAACTTTCAATAATCATTTTCTAGACGTCTCTTCTAAAATTTAAGATATATTTCACCGCGATATCTTACCCGGTTCTCAATTAATTGACCTAAATGTGAACCCAGGGTGACTGTATGATTTGTGCGTATCACTCATAAACTACTGAATAGAATTGCATGAAACTTTCACCATTCTATCACTTAACGTCTAACTTAAAATTTAGGACAACTTTCATTTGGATATCTCATCCAGTTCCCGAGTTATTGACCAAAATGTGGGAAAAATGTGACCAAAAATGTGGTTTTTTACCATAACGCCAGCGTCACACAAGACCGACTGCATAGAAATGAATGAAACTTTCAATAATCATTTTCTAGACGTCTCTTCTAAAATTTAAGATATATTTCACCGCGATATCTTACCCGGTTCTCAATTTATTGACCTAAATGTGAACCCAGGGTGACTGTATGATTTGTGCGTATCACTCATAAACTACTGAATAGAATTGCATGAAACTTTCACCATTCTATCATTTAACGTCTAACTTAAAATTTAGGACAACTTTCATTTGGATATCTCATCCAGTTCCCGAGTTATTGACCAAAATGTGGGAAAAATGTGACCAAAAATGTGGTTTTTTACCATAACGCCAGCGTCACACAAGACCGACTGCATAGAAATGAATGAAACTTTCAATAATCATTTTCTAGACGTCTCTTCTAAAATTTAAGATATATTTCACCGCGATATCTTACCCGGTTCTCAATTTATTGACCTAAATGTGAACCCAGGGTGACTGTATGATTTGTGCGTATCACTCATAAACTACTGAATAGAATTGCATGAAACTTTCACCATTCTATAATTTAACGTCTAACTTAAAATTAAGGACAACTTTCATTTGGATATCTCATCCAGTTCCCGAGTTATTGACCAAAATGTGGGAAAATGTGACCAAAAATGTGGTTTTTTGCCATAACGCCAGCGTCACACAAGACCGACTGCATAGAAATGAATGAAACTTTCAATAATAACTTTCTAGACGTCTCTCCTAAAATTTAAGATATATTTCACCGCGATATCTTACCCGGTTCCCAATTTATTGACCTAAATGTGGACCCAGGGTGACTGTATGATTTGTGCGTATCACTCATAAACTACTGAATATAATTGCATGAAACTTTCACCATTCTATCACTTAACGTCTAACTTAAAATTTAGGACAACTTTCATTTGGATATCTCATCCAGTTCCCGAGTTATTGACCAAAATGTGGGAAAAATGTGACCAAAAATGTGGTTTTTTACCATAACGCCAGCGTCACACAAGACCGACTGCATAGAAATGAATGAAACTTTCAATAATCATTTTCTAGACGTCTCTTCTAAAATTTAAGATATATTTCACCGCGATATCTTACCCGGTTCTCAATTTATTGACCTAAATGTGAACCCAGGGTGACTGTATGATTTGTGCGTATCACTCATAAACTACTGAATAGAATTGCATGAAACTTTCACCATTCTATCACTTAACGTCTAACTTAAAATTTAGGACAACTTTCATTTGGATATCTCATCCAGTTCCCGAGTTATTGACCAAAATGTGGGAAAAATGTGACCAAAAATGTGGTTTTTTACCATAACGCCAGCGTCACACAAGACCGACTGCATAGAAATGAATGAAACTTTCAATAATCATTTTCTAGACGTCTCTTCTAAAATTTAAGATATATTTCACCGCGATATCTTACCCGGTTCTCAATTTATTGACCTAAATGTGAACCCAGGGTGACTGTATGATTTGTGCGTATCACTCATAAACTACTGAATAGAATTGCATGAAACTTTCACCATTCTATCATTTAACGTCTAACTTAAAATTTAGGACAACTTTCATTTGGATATCTCATCCAGTTCCCGAGTTATTGACCAAAATGTGGGAAAAATGTGACCAAAAATGTGGTTTTTTACCATAACGCCAGCGTCACACAAGACCGACTGCATAGAAATGAATGAAACTTTCAATAATCATTTTCTAGACGTCTCTTCTAAAATTTAAGATATATTTCACCGCGATATCTTACCCGGTTCTCAATTTATTGACCTAAATGTGAACCCAGGGTGACTGTATGATTTGTGCGTATCACTCATAAACTACTGAATAGAATTGCATGAAACTTTCACCATTCTATCATTTAACGTCTAACTTAAAATTAAGGACAACTTTCATTTGGATATCTCATCCAGTTCCCGAGTTATTGACCAAAATGTGGGAAAATGTGACCAAAAATGTGGTTTTTTGCCATAACGCCAGCTTCACACAAAAACGACTGCATAGAAATGAATGAAACTTTCAATAATAACTTTCTAGACGTCTCTCCTAAAATTTAAGATTTATTTCACCGCGATATCTTACCCGGTTCCCAATTTATTGACCTAAATGTGGACCCAGGGTGACTGTATGGTTTGTGCGTATCACTCATAAACTACTGAATAGAATTGCATGAAACTTTCACCATTTTATCACTCAACGTCTAACTTAAAATTTAGGACAACCTTCATTTGGATATCTCATCCAGTTCCCGAGTTATTGACCAAAATGTGGGAAAAATGTGACCAAAAATGTGTTTTTTTTTTTTATTTAACGAAATACAACTGTCTGTACATTGAAGATATTCAAGAAAAACTGATAGGAGAGGTCGTTATTGGACCAGTGGAACCCAAATCTACAATTTTTAGAATTTTTGTCTGTCTGTCTGTCCGTCTGTATGATTGTGCGCATCACGCAAAAACTACTGAATAGAATTGCATGAAACTTTCACCATTCTATCACTTAACGTCTAACTTAAAATTTAGGACAACTTTCATTTGGATATCTCATCCAGTTCCCGAGTTATTGACCAAAATGTGGGAAAAATGTGACCAAAAATGTGGTTTTTTGCCATAACGCCAGCTTCACACAAAAACGACTGCATAGAAATGAATGAAACTTTCAATAATAACTTTCTAGACGTCTCTCCTAAAATTTAAGATTTATTTCACCGCGATATCTTACCCGGTTCCCAATTTATTGACCTAAATGTGGACCCAGGGTGACTGTATGGTTTGTGCGTATCACTCATAAACTACTGAATAGAATTGCATGAAACTTTCACCATTTTATCACTCAACGTCTAACTTAAAATTTAGGACAACCTTCATTTGGATATCTCACCCAGTTCCCGAGTTATTGACCAAAATGTGGGAAAAATGTGACCAAAAATGTGTTTTTTTTTTTATTTAACGAAATACAACTGTCTGTACATTGAAGATATTCAAGAAAAACTGATAGGAGAGGTCGTTATTGGACCAGTGGAACCCAAATCTACAATTTTTAGAATTTTAGAATTTTTGTCTGTCTGTCTGTCCGTCTGTATGATTGTGCGCATCACGCAAAAACTACTGAATAGAATTGCATGAAACTTTCACCATTCTATCACTTAACGTCTAACTTAAAATTTAGGACAACTTTCATTTGGATATCTCATCCAGTTCCCGAGTTATTGACCAAAATGTGGGAAAAATGTGACCAAAAATGTGGTTTTTTACCATAACGCCAGCGTCACACAAGACCGACTGCATAGAAATGAATGAAACTTTCAATAATCATTTTCTAGACGTCTCTTCTAAAATTTAAGATACAGGGTGGCTGATGAATTTTGCTACATTAAGAAACTCAAATAATTTTTTTTTCAGTGTATGGAATTCATTTTTCTTTTATTCATGTTAAAGCTCATTAAATTTTATTAAATATAGCTTAATTAGTTTTAAAAATAAAGGAATTTAAATGCCCCCCCTGCTCGTCGATGCATGTGCGGCATCTTACCAAAAAGTTGTTCATTACTGCTTGGAAAGTTGAGACAGGAATAGCCGCAATTGTTTCTCGAATGGATTGCCTTAGTTCATTCAAATTTGTTGGTTTTGCTTTGAAGACTTCCTGTTTGCAATAACACCCCAAGAAAAAGTCAGGTGCAGTAAGGTCAGGCGACCTGGGTGGCCAACGGAATGTGGAGTTTCTGGATATCAGCTTATTCGGAAATTTTCGTCACAATTCTGTCATAACAGGTTGGGCTATATGAGGAGCTGCACCATCTTGCTGAAACCACACAGAGTTGAAAGAAATTCTCATTCGGCGTAATTCTGGATAGAAAAACTCTCTCAACATGCTCAAGTAACGGTCTCCAGTAACCGTAACGGTGTGACCGTTTTCTTCGAAGAAGTAGGGCCCGACAATGCAGCGTGATGAAACTGCACACCACACTGTGACACGAAGTGGATGCAATTCCGTCTCATGGAGTATCTGTGGGTTGGAAGCACTCCATATTCGACAATTTTGTTTGTTTATGTTGCCGTTTAAATCGAAATGGTCCTCGTCAGACATGAAAAGACAGTTCAACATGTTTCCATCCTCTTCCACCATTTGAAGCATCTTCTGGCAAAATTCCAAGCGAATCGGCAAGTCTGCAGCGTTCAGTTTGTTGGCCATTTGAATTTTATATGGGAATAAGTCCAAATCTTTGTGCATAATTGACTGTAATGACTGTCTGCTTACACCCATTTGAGCAGATAAGCTTCTTGTCGAAACACGTGGATTGTTTTGTATGGCAGCAGCTACAGCAGCGATTGTTTCCTCCGTTCGAACTGAAGGGTTTCGATGGTAAGGTCTTCTGTTGACTGTCCCATGCTCGGCAAAATTGTTTACAAGTCTTATTATGGTCCATCTGCTCGGAGGATTGCCGCCAAACGTGCGCCTATACTCTCTTTGAACCGAAACTACGGACTCCAGTGCGTGATAGCGGCGGACAATCCAAATTCTTGTTTCAGTGTCCCAGTTATCCATTTTTGTTAAATGTAAAAGTCAGTCTGCAAAATAAAAATAAAATTAACCAGATTCATTAAATAGAAAAAAAGTTATTTAATTTTTTTTTCGTAGCGGCTTTCATCAGCCACCCTGTATATTTCACCGCGATATCTTACCCGGTTCTCAATTTATTGACCTAAATGTGAACCCAGGGTGACTGTATGATTTGTGCGTATCACTCATAAACTACTGAATAGAATTGCATGAAACTTTCACCATTCTATCATTTAACGTCTAACTTAAAATTAAGGACAAGTTTCATTTGGATATCTCATCCAGTTCCCGAGTTATTGACCAAAATGTGGGAAAATGTGACCAAAAATGTGGTTTTTTGCCATAACGCCAGCTTCACACAAAAACGACTGCATAGAAATGAATGAAACTTTCAATAATAACTTTCTAGACGTCTCTCCTAAAATTTAAGATTTATTTCACCGCGATATCTTACCCGGTTCCCAATTTATTGACCTAAATGTGGACCCAGGGTGACTGTATGGTTTGTGCGTATCACTCATAAACTACTGAATAGAATTGCATGAAACTTTCACCATTTTATCACTCAACGTCTAACTTAAAATTTAGGACAACCTTCATTTGGATATCTCACCCAGTTCCCGAGTTATTGACCAAAATGTGGGAAAAAGGTGACCAAAAATGTGTTTTTTTTTTATTTAACGAAATACAACTGTCTGTACATTGAAGATATTCAAGAAAAACTGATAGGAGAGGTCGTTATTGGACCAGTGGAACCCAAATCTACAATTTTTAGAATTTGGTCTGTCTGTCTGTCCGTCTGTATGATTGTGCGCATCACGCAAAAACTACTGAATAGAATTGCATGAAACTTTCACCATTCTATCACTTAACGTCTAACTTAAAATTTAGGACAACTTTCATTTGGATATCTCATCCAGTTCCCGAGTTATTGACCAAAATGTGCGAAAAATGTGACCAAAAATGTGGGTTTTTACCATAACGCCAGCGTCACACAAAAACAACTGCATAGAAATGAATGAAACTTTCAATAATCATTTTCTAGACGTCTCTCCTAAAATTTAAGATATATTTCACCGCGATATCTTACCCGGTTCCCAATTTATTGACCTAAATGTGGACCCAGTGTGACTGTATGATTTGTGCGTATCACTCATAAACTACTGAATAGAATTGCATGAAACTTTCACCATTCTATCACTTAACGTCTAACTTAAAATCTAGGACAACTTTCATTTGAATATCTCATCTAGTTCCCGAGTTATTGACCAAAATGTGGGAAAAATGTGACCAAAAATGTGGGTTTTTACCATAACGCCAGCGTCACACAAAAACAACTGCATAGAAATGAATGAAACTTTCAATAATAATTTTCTAGACGTCTCTCCTAAAATCTAAGATATATTTCACCCCGATATCTTACCCGGTTCCCAATTTATTGACCTAAATGTGGACCCAGGGTGACTGTATGATTTGTGCGTATCACTCATAAACTACTGAATAGAATTGCATGAAACTTTCACCATTCTATCACTCAACGTCTAACTTAAAATTTAGGACAACTTTAATTTGGATATCTCATCCAGTTCCCGAGTTATTGACCAAAATGTGGGAAAAATGTGACCATCAATGTGGTTTTTTACCATAACGCCAGCGTCACACAAAAACGACTGCATAGAAATGAATGAAACTTATAATAATAATTTTCTAGACGTCTCTCCTAAAATTTAAGATATATTTCACCGCGATATCTTGCCCGGTTCCCAATTTATTGACCTTAATGTGGACCCAGTGTGACTGTATGATTTGTGCGTATCACTCATAAACTACTGAATAGAATTGCATGAAACTTTCACCATTCTATCACTTAACGTCTAACTTAAAATCTAGGACAACTTTCATTTGGATATCTCATCCAGTTCCCGAGTTATTGACCAAAATGTGGGAAAAATGTGACCAAACATGTGGGTTTTTACCATAACGCCAGCGTCACACAAAAACAACTGCATAGAAATGAATGAAACTTTCAATAATAATTTTCTAGACGTCTCTCCTAAAATTTAAGATATATTTCACCGCGATATCTTGCCCGGTTCCCAATTTATTGACCTTAATGTGGACCCAGTGTGACTGTATGATTTGTGCGTATCACTCATAAACTACTGAATAGAATTGCATGAAACTTTCACCATTCTATCACTTAACGTCTAACTTAAAATCTAGGACAACTTTCATTTGAATATCTCATCTAGTTCCCGAGTTATTGACCAAAATGTGGGAAAAATGTGACCAAAAATGTGGGTTTTTACCATAACGCCAGCGTCACACAAAAACAACTGCATAGAAATGAACGAAACTTTCAATAATAATTTTCTAGACGTCTCTCCTAAAATTTAAGATATATTTCACCCCGATATCTTACCCGGTTCCCAATTTATTGACCTAAATGTGGACCCAGGGTGACTGTATGATTTGTGCGTATCACTCATAAACTACTGAATAGAATTGCATGAAACTTTCACCATTCTATCACTCAACGTCTAACTTAAAATTTAGGACAACTTTCATTTGGATATCTCATCCAGTTCCCGAGTTATTGACCAAAATGTGGGAAAAATGTGACCATCAATGTGGTTTTTTACCATAACGCCAGCGTCACACAAAAACGACTGCATAGAAATGAATGAAACTTATAATAATAATTTTCTAGACGTCTCTCCTAAAATTTAAGATATATTTCACCGCGATATCTTGCCCGGTTCCCAATTTATTGACCTTAATGTGGACCCAGTGTGACTGTATGATTTGTGCGTATCACTCATAAACTACTGAATAGAATTGCATGAAACTTTCACCATTCTATCACTTAACGTCTAACTTAAAATCTAGGACAACTTTCATTTGGATATCTCATCCAGTTCCCGAGTTATTGACCAAAATGTGGGAAAAATGTGACCAAACATGTGGGTTTTTACCATAACGCCAGCGTCACACAAAAACGAATGCATAGAAATGAATGAAACTTTCAATAATCATTTTCTAGACGTCTCTCCTAAAATTTAAGATATATTTCACCGCGATATCTTACCCGGTTCCCAATTTATTGACCTAAATGTGGACCCAGGGTGACTGTGTGATTTGTGCGTATAACTCATAAACTACTGAATAGAATTGCATGAAACTTTCACCATTCTATCACTTAACATCTAACTTAAAATTAAGGACAACTTTCATTTGGATATCTCATCCAGTTCCCGAGTTATTGACTAAAATGTGGGAAAAATGTGACCAAAAATGTGGTTTTTTACCATAACGCCAGCGTCACCAAAAACGACTGCATAGAAATGAATGAAACTTTCAATAATCATTTTCTACACGTCTCTTCTAAAATTTAAGATATCTTTCACCGCGATATCTTACCCGGTTCCCAATTTATTGACCTAAATGTGGAGCCAGGGTGACTGTATGATTTGTGCGTATCACTCATAAACTACTGAATAGAATTGCATGAAACTTTCACCATTCGATCACTTAACATCTAACTTAAAATTTAGAACAACTTTCATTTGGATATCTCATCCAGTTCCCGAGTTATTGACCAAAATGTGGGAAAAATGTGACCAAAAATGTGGTTTTTTACCATAACGCCAGCGTCACCAAAAACGACTGCATAGAAATGAATGAAAATTTCAATAATCATTTTCTAGACGTCTCTCCTAAAATTTAAGATATATTTCACCGCGATATCTTACCCGGTTCCCAATTTATTGACCTAAATGTGTACCCAGGGTGACTGTATGATTTGTGCGAATCACTCATAAACTACTGAATAGAATTGCATGAAACTTTCACCATTCTATCACTCAACGTCTAACTTAAAATTTAGGACAACTTTCATTTGGTTATCTCATCCAGTTCCCGAGTTATTGACCAAAATGTGGGAAAAATGTGACCAAAAATGTGTTTTTTTACCATAACGCCTGCGTCACACAAAAACGACTGCATAGAAATGAATGAAACTTTCAATAATCATTTTCTAGACGTCTCTCCTAAAATTTAAGATATATTTCACCGCGATATCTTACCCGGTTCCCAATTTATTGACCTAAATGTGGACCCAGGGTGACTGTATGATTTGTGCGTATCACTCATAAACTACTGAATACAATTGCATGAAACTTTCACCATTCGATCACTTAACGTCTAACTTAAAATTTAGGACAACTTTCATTTGGATATCTCATCCAGTTCCCGAGTTATTGACCAAAATGTGGGAAAAATGTGACCAAAAATGTGGTTTTTTACCATAACGCCAGCGTCACACAAAAACGACTGCATAGAAATGAATGAAACTTTCAATAATCATTTTCTAGACGTCTCTCCTAAAATTTAAGATATATTTCACCGCGATATCTTACCCGGTTCCCAATTTATTGACCTAAATGTGGACCCAGGGTGACTGTACGATTTGTGCGTATCACTCATAAACTACTGAATAGAATTGCATGAAACTTTCACCATTCTATCACTTAACGTCTAACTTAAAATTTAGGACAACTTTCATTTGGATATCTCATCCAGTTCCCGAGTTATTGACCAAAATGTGGGAAAAATGTGACCAAAAATGTGGTTTTTTACCATAACGCCAGCGTCACACAAAAACAACTGCATAGAAATGAATGAAACTTTCAATAATAATTTTCTAGACGTCTCTCCTAAAATTTAAGATATATTTCACCGCGATATCTTACCCGGTTCCCAATTTATTGACCTAAATGTGGACCCAGGGTGACTGTATGATTTGTGCGTATCACTCATAAACTACTGAATAGAATTGCATGAAACTTTCACCATTCTATCACTCAACGTCTAACTTAAAATTTAGGACAACTTTCTTTTGGATATCTCATCCAGTTCCCGAGTTATTGACCAAAATGTGGGAAAAATGTGACTAAAAATGTGGTTTTTTACCATAACGCCAGCGTCACACAAAAACGACTGCATAGAAATGAATGAAACTTTCAATAATCATTTTCTAGACGTATCTCCTAAAATTTAAGATATATTTCACCGCGATATCTTACCCGGTTCCCAATTTATTGACCTAAATGTGGACCCAGGGTGACTGTATGATTTGTGCGTATCACTCATAAACTACTGAATAGAATTGCATGAAACTTTCACCATTCGATCACTTAACGTCTAACTTAAAATTTAGGACAACTTTCATTTGGATATCTCATCCAGTTCCCGAGTTATTGACCAAAATGTGGGAAAAATGTGACCAAAAATGTGGTTTTTTACCATAACGCCAGCGTCACCAAAAACGACTGCATAGAAATGAATGAAACTTTCAATAATCATTTTCTAGACGTCTCTCCTAAAATTTAAGATATATTTCACCGCGATATCTTACCCGGTTCCCAATTTATTGACCTAAATGTGGACCCAGGGTGACTGTATGATTTGTGCGTATCACTCATAAACTACTGAATAGAATTGCATGAAACTTTCACCATTCTATCACTTAACGTCTAACATAAAATTTAGGACAACTTTCATTTGGATATCTCATCCAGTTCCCGAGTTATTGACCAAAATGTGAGCAAAACGTGACCAAAAATGTGGTTTTTTACCATAACGCCAGCGTCACACAAAAACGACTGCATAGAAATGAATGAAACTTTCAATAATCATTTTCTAGACGTCTCTCCTAAAATTTAAGATATATTTCACCGCGATATCTTACCCGGTTCCCAATTTATTGACCTAAATGTGGACCCAGGGTGACTGTACGATTTATGCGTATCACTCATAAACTACTGAATAGAATTGCATGAAACTTTCACCATTCTATCACTTAACGTCTAACTTAAAATTTAGGACAACTTTCATTAGGATATCTCATCCAGTTCCCGAGTTATTGACCAAAATGTGGGAAAAATGTGACCAAAAATGTGGGATTTTACCATAACGCCAGCGTCACACAAAAACGACTGCATAGAAATGAATGAAACTTTCAATAATCATTTTCTAGACGTCTCTCCTAAAATTTAAGATATCTTTCACCGCGATATCTTACCCGGTTCCCAATTTATTGACCTAAATGTGGACCCAGGGTGACTGTATGATTTGTGCGTATCACTCATAAACTACTGAATAGAATTGCATGAAACTTTCACCATTCTATCACTTAACGTCTAACTTAAAATTTAGGACAATTTTCATTTGGATATCTCATCCAGTTCCCGAGTTATTGACCAAAATGTGGGAAAAATGTGACCAAAAATGTCGTTTTTTACCATAACGCCAGCGTCACACAAAAACAACTGCATAGAAATGAATGAAACTTCAATAATAATTTTCTAGACGTCTCTCCTAAAATTTAAGATATATTTCACCGCGATATCTTACCCAGTTCCCAATTTATTGACCTAAATGTGGACCCAGGGTGACTGTATGATTTGTGCGTATCACTCATAAACTACTGAATAGAATTGCATGAAACTTTCACCATTCTATCACTTAACGTCTAACTTAAAATTTAGGACAACTTTCATTTGGATATCTCATAAAGTTCCCGAGTTATTGACCAAAATATGGGAAAAATGTGACCAAAAATGTGGTTTTTTACCATAACGCCAGCGTCACACAAAAACGACTGCATAGAAATGAATGAAACTTTCAATAATCATTTTCTAGACGTATCTCCTAAAATTTAAGATATATTTCACCGCGATATCTTACCCGGTTCCCAATTTATTGACCTAAATGTGGACCCAGGGTGACTGTATGATTTGTGCGTATCACTCATAAACTACTGAATAGAATTGCATGAAACTTTCACCATTCGATCACTTAACGTCTAACTTAAAATTTAGGACAACTTTCATTTGGATATCTCATCCAGTTCCCGAGTTATTGACCAAAATGTGGGAAACATGTGACCAAAAATGTGGTTTTTTACCATAACGCCAGCGTCACCAAAAACGACTGCATAGAAATGAATGAAAATTTCAATAATCATTTTCTAGACGTATCTCCTAAAATTTAAGATATATTTCACCGCGATATCTTACCCGGTTCCCAATTTATTGACCTAAATGTGGACCCAGGGTGACTGTATGATTTGTGCGTATCACTCATAAACTACTGAATAGAATTGCATGAAATTTTCACCATTCTATCACTTAACGTCTAACTTAAAATTTAGGACAATTTTCATTTGGATATCTCATCCAGTTCCCGAGTTATTGACCAAAATGTGGGAAAAATGTGACCAAAAATGTCGTTTTTTACCATAACGCCAGCGTCACACAAAAACAACTGCATAGAAATGAATGAAACTTCAATAATAATTTTCTAGACGTCTCTCCTAAAATTTAAGATATATTTCACCGCGATATCTTACCCGGTTCCCAATTTATTGACCTAAATGTGGACCCAGGGTGACTGTATGATTTGTGCGTATCACTCATAAACTACTGAATAGAATTGCATGAAACTTTCACCATTCTATCACTTAACGTCTAACTTAAAATTTAGGACAACTTTCATTTGGATATCTCATCCAGTTCCCGAGTTATTGACCAAAATGTGGGAAAAATGTGACCAAAAATGTGGTTTTTTACCATAACGCCAGCGTCACACAAAAACGACTGCATAGAAATGAATGAAACTTTCAATAATCATTTTCTAGACGTATCTCCTAAAATTTAAGATATATTTCACCGCGATATCTTACCCGGTTCCCAATTTATTGACCTAAATGTGGACCCAGGGTGACTGTATGATTTGTGCGTATCACTCATAAACTACTGAATAGAATTGCATGAAACTTTCACCATTCGATCACTTAACGTCTAACTTAAAATTTAGGACAACTTTCATTTGGATATCTCATCCAGTTCCCGAGTTATTGACCAAAATGTGGGAAAAATGTGACCAAAAATGTGGTTTTTTACCATAACGCCAGCGTCACCAAAAACGACTGCATAGAAATGAACGAAAATTTCAATAATCATTTTCTAGACGTCTCTCCTAAAATTTAAGATATATTTCACCGCGATATCTTACCCGGTTCCCAATTTATTGACCTAAATGTGGACCCAGGGTGACTGTATGATTTGTGCGTATCACTCATAAACTACTGAATAGAATTGCATGAAACTTTCACCATTCTATCACTTAACGTCTAACATAAAATTTAGGACAACTTTCATTTGGATATCTCATCCAGTTCCCGAGTTATTGACCAAAATGTGAGCAAAATGTGACCAAAAATGTGGTTTTTTACCATAACGCCAGCGTCACACAAAAACGACTGCATAGAAATGAATGAAACTTTCAATAATCATTTTCTAGACGTCTCTCCTAAAATTTAAGATATATTTCACCGCGATATCTTACCCGGTTCCCAATTTATTGACCTAAATGTGGACCCAGGGTGACTGTACGATTTATGCGTATCACTCATAAACTACTGAATAGAATTGCATGAAACTTTCACCATTCTATCACTTAACGTCTAACTTAAAATTTAGGACAACTTTCATTAGGATATCTCATCCAGTTCCCGAGTTATTGACCAAAATGTGGGAAAAATGTGACCAAAAATGTGGGATTTTACCATAACGCCAGCGTCACACAAAAACGACTGCATAGAAATGAATGAAACTTTCAATAATCATTTTCTAGACGTCTCTCCTAAAATTTAAGATATATTTCACCGCGATATCTTACCCGGTTCCCAATTTATTGACCTAAATGTGGACCCAGGGTGACTGTACGATTTATGCGTATCACTCATAAACTACTGAATAGAATTGCATGAAACTTTCACCATTCTATCACTTAACGTCTAACTTAAAATTTAGGACAATTTTCATTTGGATATCTCATCCAGTTCCCGAGTTATTGACCAAAATGTGGGAAAAATGTGACCAAAAATGTCGTTTTTTACCATAACGCCAGCGTCACACAAAAACAACTGCATAGAAATGAATGAAACTTCAATAATAATTTTCTAGACGTCTCTCCTAAAATTTAAGATATATTTCACCGCGATATCTTACCCGGTTCCCAATTTATTGACCTAAATGTGGACCCAGGGTGACTGTATGATTTGTGCGTATCACTCATAAACTACTGAATAGAATTGCATGAAACTTTCACCATTCTATCACTCAACGTCTAACTTAAAATTTAGGACAACTTTCATTTGGATATCTCATCCAGTTCCCGAGTTATTGACCAAAATGTGGGAAACATGTGACCAAAAATGTGGTTTTTTACCATAACGCCAGCGTCACACAAAAACAACTGCATAGAAATGAATGAAACTTTCAATAATCATTTTCTAGACGTCTCTCCTAAAATTTAAGATATCTTTCACCGCGATATCTTACCCGGTTCCCAATTTATTGACCTAAATGTGGACCCAGGGTGACTGTATGATTTGTGCGTATCACTCATAAACTACTGAATAGAATTGCATGAAACTTTCACCATTCTATCACTCAACGTCTAACTTAAAATTTAGGACAACTTTCATTTGGATATCTCATCCAGTTCCCGAGTTATTGACCAAAATGTGGGAAAAATGTGACCAAAAATGTCGTTTTTTACCATAACGCCAGCGTCACACAAAAACAACTGCATAGAAATGAATGAAACTTTCAATAATCATTTTCTAGACGTCTCTCCTAAAATTTAAGATATCTTTCACCGCGATATCTTACCCGGTTCCCAATTTATTGACCTAAATGTGGACCCAGGGTGACTGTATGATTTGTGCGTATCACTCATAAACTACTGAATAGAATTGCATGAAACTTTCACCATTCTATCACTTAACGTCTAACTTAAAATTTAGGACAATTTTCATTTGGATATCTCATCCAGTTCCCGAGTTATTGACCAAAATGTGGGAAAAATGTGACCAAAAATGTCGTTTTTTACCATAACGCCAGCGTCACACAAAAACAACTGCATAGAAATGAATGAAACTTCAATAATAATTTTCTAGACGTCTCTCCTAAAATTTAAGATATATTTCACCGCGATATCTTACCCGGTTCCCAATTTATTGACCTAAATGTGGACCCAGGGTGACTGTATGATTTGTGCGTATCACTCATAAACTACTGAATAGAATTGCATGAAACTTTCACCATTCTATCACTTAACGTCTAACTTAAAATTTAGGACAACTTTCATTTGGATATCTCATCCAGTTCCCGAGTTATTGACCAAAATATGGGAAAAATGTGACCAAAAATGTGGTTTTTTACCATAACGCCAGCGTCACACAAAAACGACTGCATAGAAATGAATGAAACTTTCAATAATCATTTTCTAGACGTCTCTCCTAAAATTTAAGATATATTTCACCGCGATATCTTACCCGGTTCCCAATTTATTGACCTAAATGTGGACCCAGGGTGACTGTATGATTTGTGCGTATCACTCATAAACTACTGAATAGAATTGCATGAAACTTTCACCATTCGATCACTTAACGTCTAACTTAAAATTTAGGACAACTTTCATTTGGATATCTCATCCAGTTCCCGAGTTATTGACCAAAATGTGGGAAACATGTGACCAAAAATGTGGTTTTTTACCATAACGCCAGCGTCACCAAAAACGACTGCATAGAAATGAATGAAAATTTCAATAATCATTTTCTAGACGTCTCTCCTAAAATTTAAGATATATTTCACCGCGATATCTTACCCGGTTCCCAATTTATTGACCTAAATGTGGACCCAGGGTGACTGTATGATTTGTGCGTATCACTCATAAACTACTGAATAGAATTGCATGAAACTTTCACCATTCTATCACTTAACGTCTAACTTAAAATTTAGGACAATTTTCATTTGGATATCTCATCCAGTTCCCGAGTTATTGACCAAAATGTGGGAAAAATGTGACCAAAAATGTCGTTTTTTACCATAACGCCAGCGTCACACAAAAACAACTGCATAGAAATGAATGAAACTTCAATAATAATTTTCTAGACGTCTCTCCTAAAATTTAAGATATATTTCACCGCGATATCTTACCCGGTTCCCAATTTATTGACCTAAATGTGGACCCAGGGTGACTGTATGATTTGTGCGTATCACTCATAAACTACTGAATAGAATTGCATGAAACTTTCACCATTCTATCACTTAACGTCTAACTTAAAATTTAGGACAACTTTCATTTGGATATCTCATCCAGTTCCCGAGTTATTGACCAAAATGTGGGAAAAATGTGACCAAAAATGTGGTTTTTTACCATAACGCCAGCGTCACAAAAAAACGACTGCATAGAAATGAATGAAACTTTCAATAATCATTTTCTAGACGTATCTCCTAAAATTTAAGATATATTTCACCGCGATATCTTACCCGGTTCCCAATTTATTGACCTAAATGTGGACCCAGGGTGACTGTATGATTTGTGCGTATCACTCATAAACTACTGAATAGAATTGCATGAAACTTTCACCATTCGATCACTTAACGTCTAACTTAAAATTTAGGACAACTTTCATTTGGATATCTCATCCAGTTCCCGAGTTATTGACCAAAATGTGGGAAAAATGTGACCAAAAATGTGGTTTTTTACCATAACGCCAGCGTCACCAAAAACGACTGCATAGAAATGAATGAAAATTTCAATAATCATTTTCTAGACGTCTCTCCTAAAATTTAAGATATATTTCACCGCGATATCTTACCCGGTTCCCAATTTATTGACCTAAATGTGGACCCAGGGTGACTGTATGATTTGTGCGTATCACTCATAAACTACTGAATAGAATTGCATGAAACTTTCACCATTCTATCACTTAACGTCTAACATAAAATTTAGGACAACTTTCATTTGGATATCTCATCCAGTTCCCGAGTTATTGACCAAAATGTGAGCAAAATGTGACCAAAAATGTGGTTTTTTACCATAACGCCAGCGTCACACAAAAACGACTGCATAGAAATGAATGAAACTTTCAATAATCATTTTCTAGACGTCTCTCCTAAAATTTAAGATATATTTCACCGCGATATCTTACCCGGTTCCCAATTTATTGACCTAAATGTGGACCCAGGGTGACTGTACGATTTATGCGTATCACTCATAAACTACTGAATAGAATTGCATGAAACTTTCACCATTCTATCACTTAACGTCTAACTTAAAATTTAGGACAACTTTCATTAGGATATCTCATCCAGTTCCCGAGTTATTGACCAAAATGTGGGAAAAATGTGACCAAAAATGTGGGATTTTACCATAACGCCAGCGTCACACAAAAACGACTGCATAGAAATGAATGAAACTTTCAATAATCATTTTCTAGACGTCTCTCCTAAAATTTAAGATATATTTCACCGCGATATCTTACCCGGTTCCCAATTTATTGACCTAAATGTGGACCCAGGGTGACTGTACGATTTATGCGTATCACTCATAAACTACTGAATAGAATTGCATGAAACTTTCACCATTCTATCACTTAACGTCTAACTTAAAATTTAGGACAATTTTCATTTGGATATCTCATCCAGTTCCCGAGTTATTGACCAAAGTGTGGGAAAAATGTGACCAAAAATGTCGTTTTTTACCATAACGCCAGCGTCACACAAAAACAACTGCATAGAAATGAATGAAACTTCAATAATAATTTTCTAGACGTCTCTCCTAAAATTTAAGATATATTTCACCGCGATATCTTACCCGGTTCCCAATTTATTGACCTAAATGTGGACCCAGGGTGACTGTATGATTTGTGCGTATCACTCATAAACTACTGAATAGAATTGCATGAAACTTTCACCATTCTATCACTTAACGTCTAACTTAAAATTTAGGACAATTTTCATTTGGATATCTCATCCAGTTCCCGAGTTATTGACCAAAATGTGGGAAAAATGTGACCAAAAATGTCGTTTTTTACCATAACGCCAGCGTCACACAAAAACAACTGCATAGAAATGAATGAAACTTCAATAATAATTTTCTAGACGTCTCTCCTAAAATTTAAGATATATTTCACCGCGATATCTTACCCGGTTCCCAATTTATTGACCTAAATGTGGACCCAGGGTGACTGTACGATTTATGCGTATCACTCATAAACTACTGAATAGAATTGCATGAAACTTTCACCATTCTATCACTTAACGTCTAACTTAAAATTTAGGACAATTTTCATTTGGATATCTCATCCAGTTCCCGAGTTATTGACCAAAATGTGGGAAAAATGTGACCAAAAATGTCGTTTTTTACCATAACGCCAGCGTCACACAAAAACGACTGCATAGAAATGAATGAAACTTTCAATAATCATTTTCTAGACGTCTCTCCTAAAATTTAAGATATATTTCACCGCGATATCTTACCCGGTTCCCAATTTATTGACCTAAATGTGGACCCAGGGTGACTGTACGATTTATGCGTATCACTCATAAACTACTGAATAGAATTGCATGAAACTTTCACCATTCTATCACTTAACGTCTAACTTAAAATTTAGGACAACTTTCATTAGGATATCTCATCCAGTTCCCGAGTTATTGACCAAAATGTGGGAAACATGTGACCAAAAATGTGGTTTTTTACCATAACGCCAGCGTCACACAAAAACAACTGCATAGAAATGAATGAAACTTTCAATAATCATTTTCTAGACGTCTCTCCTAAAATTTAAGATATCTTTCACCGCGATATCTTACCCGGTTCCCAATTTATTGACCTAAATGTGGACCCAGGGTGACTGTATGATTTGTGCGTATCACTCATAAACTACTGAATAGAATTGCATGAAACTTTCACCATTCTATCACTCAACGTCTAACTTAAAATTTAGGACAACTTTCATTTGGATATCTCATCCAGTTCCCGAGTTATTGACCAAAATGTGGGAAAAATGTGACCAAAAATGTCGTTTTTTACCATAACGCCAGCGTCACACAAAAACAACTGCATAGAAATGAATGAAACTTTCAATAATCATTTTCTAGACGTCTCTCCTAAAATTTAAGATATCTTTCACCGCGATATCTTACCCGGTTCCCAATTTATTGACCTAAATGTGGACCCAGGGTGACTGTATGATTTGTGCGTATCACTCATAAACTACTGAATAGAATTGCATGAAACTTTCACCATTCTATCACTTAACGTCTAACTTAAAATTTAGGACAATTTTCATTTGGATATCTCATCCAGTTCCCGAGTTATTGACCAAAATGTGGGAAAAATGTGACCAAAAATGTCGTTTTTTACCATAACGCCAGCGTCACACAAAAACAACTGCATAGAAATGAATGAAACTTCAATAATAATTTTCTAGACGTCTCTCCTAAAATTTAAGATATATTTCACCGCGATATCTTACCCGGTTCCCAATTTATTGACCTAAATGTGGACCCAGGGTGACTGTATGATTTGTGCGTATCACTCATAAACTACTGAATAGAATTGCATGAAACTTTCACCATTCTATCACTTAACGTCTAACTTAAAATTTAGGACAACTTTCATTTGGATATCTCATCCAGTTCCCGAGTTATTGACCAAAATATGGGAAAAATGTGACCAAAAATGTGGTTTTTTACCATAACGACAGCGTCACACAAAAACGACTGCATAGAAATGAATGAAACTTTCAATAATCATTTTCTAGACGTATCTCCTAAAATTTAAGATATATTTCACCGCGATATCTTACCCGGTTCCCAATTTATTGACCTAAATGTGGACCCAGGGTGACTGTATGATTTGTGCGTATCACTCATAAACTACTGAATAGAATTGCATGAAACTTTCACCATTCGATCACTTAACGTCTAACTTAAAATTTAGGACAACTTTCATTTGGATATCTCATCCAGTTCCCGAGTTATTGACCAAAATGTGGGAAACATGTGACCAAAAATGTGGTTTTTTACCATAACGCCAGCGTCACCAAAAACGACTGCATAGAAATGAATGAAAATTTCAATAATCATTTTCTAGACGTCTCTCCTAAAATTTAAGATATATTTCACCGCGATATCTTACCCGGTTCCCAATTTATTGACCTAAATGTGGACCCAGGGTGACTGTATGATTTGTGCGTATCACTCATAAACTACTGAATAGAATTGCATGAAACTTTCACCATTCTATCACTTAACGTCTAACTTAAAATTTAGGACAATTTTCATTTGGATATCTCATCCAGTTCCCGAGTTATTGACCAAAATGTGGGAAAAATGTGACCAAAAATGTCGTTTTTTACCATAACGCCAGCGTCACACAAAAACAACTGCATAGAAATGAATGAAACTTCAATAATAATTTTCTAGACGTCTCTCCTAAAATTTAAGATATATTTCACCGCGATATCTTACCCGGTTCCCAATTTATTGACCTAAATGTGGACCCAGGGTGACTGTATGATTTGTGCGTATCACTCATAAACTACTGAATAGAATTGCATGAAACTTTCACCATTCTATCACTCAACGTCTAACTTAAAATTTAGGACAACTTTCATTTGGATAGCTAATCCAGTTCCCGAGTTATTGACCAAAATGTGGGAAAAATGTGACCAAAAATGTGGTTTTTTACCATAACGCCAGCGTCACACAAAAACGACTGCATAGAAATGAATGAAACTTTCAATAATCATTTTCTAGACGTATCTCCTAAAATTTAAGATATATTTCACCGCGATATCTTACCCGGTTCCCAATTTATTGACCTAAATGTGGACCCAGGGTGACTGTATGATTTGTGCGTATCACTCATAAACTACTGAATAGAATTGCATGAAACTTTCACCATTCGATCACTTAACGTCTAACTTAAAATTTAGGACAATTTTCATTTGGATATCTCATCCAGTTCCCGAGTTATTGACCAAAATGTGGGAAAAATGTGACCAAAAATGTCGTTTTTTACCATAACGCCAGCGTCACACAAAAACAACTGCATAGAAATGAATGAAACTTCAATAATAATTTTCTAGACGTCTCTCCTAAAATTTAAGATATATTTCACCGCGATATCTTACCCGGTTCCCAATTTATTGACCTAAATGTGGACCCAGGGTGACTGTATGATTTGTGCGTATCACTCATAAACTACTGAATAGAATTGCATGAAACTTTCACCATTCTATCACTTAACGTCTAACTTAAAATTTAGGACAACTTTCATTTGGATATCTCATCCAGTTCCCGAGTTATTGACCAAAATGTGGGAAAAATGTGACCAAAAATGTGGTTTTTTACCATAACGCCAGCGTCACACAAAAACGACTGCATAGAAATGAATGAAACTTCAATAATAATTTTCTAGACGTCTCTCCTAAAATTTAAGATATATTTCACCGCGATATCTTACCCGGTTCCCAATTTATTGACCTAAATGTGGACCCAGGGTGACTGTATGATTTGTGCGTATCACTCATAAACTACTGAATAGAATTGCATGAAACTTTCACCATTCGATCACTTAACGTCTAACTTAAAATTTAGGACAACTTTCATTTGGATATCTCATCCAGTTCCCGAGTTATTGACCAAAATGTGGGAAAAATGTGACCAAAAATGTGGTTTTTTACCATAACGCCAGCGTCACCAAAAACGACTGCATAGAAATGAATGAAAATTTCAATAATCATTTTCTAGACGTCTCTCCTAAAATTTAAGATATATTTCATCGCGATATCTTACCCGGTTCCCAATTTATTGACCTAAATGTGGACCCAGGGTGACTGTATGATTTGTGCGTATCACTCATAAACTACTGAATAGAATTGCATGAAACTTTCACCATTCTATCACTTAACGTCTAACATAAAATTTAGGACAACTTTCATTTGGATATCTCATCCAGTTCCCGAGTTATTGACCAAAATGTGAGCAAAATGTGACCAAAAATGTGGTTTTTTACCATAACGCCAGCGTCACACAAACACGACTGCATAGAAATGAATGAAACTTTCAATAATCATTTTCTAGACGTCTCTCCTAAAATTTAAGATATATTTCACCGCGATATCTTACCCGGTTCCCAATTTATTGACCTAAATGTGGACCCAGGGTGACTGTACGATTTATGCGTATCACTCATAAACTACTGAATAGAATTGCATGAAACTTTCACCATTCTATCACTTAACGTCTAACTTAAAATTTAGGACAACTTTCATTAGGATATCTCATCCAGTTCCCGAGTTATTGACCAAAATGTGGGAAAAATGTGACCAAAAATGTGGGATTTTACCATAACGCCAGCGTCACACAAAAACGACTGCATAGAAATGAATGAAACTTTCAATAATCATTTTCTAGACGTCTCTCCTAAAATTTAAGATATATTTCACCGCGATATCTTACCCGGTTCCCAATTTATTGACCTAAATGTGGACCCAGGGTGACTGTACGATTTATGCGTATCACTCATAAACTACTGAATAGAATTGCATGAAACTTTCACCATTCTATCACTTAACGTCTAACTTAAAATTTAGGACAATTTTCATTTGGATATCTCATCCAGTTCCCGAGTTATTGACCAAAATGTGGGAAAACTGTGACCAAAAATGTCGTTTTTTACCATAACGCCAGCGTCACACAAAAACAACTGCATAGAAATGAATGAAACTTCAATAATAATTTTCTAGACGTCTCTCCTAAAATTTAAGATATATTTCACCGCGATATCTTACCCGGTTCCCAATTTATTGACCTAAATGTGGACCCAGGGTGACTGTATGATTTGTGCGTATCACTCATAAACTACTGAATAGAATTGCATGAAACTTTCACCATTCTATCACTCAACGTCTAACTTAAAATTTAGGACAACTTTCTGTTGGATATCTCATCCAGTTCCCGAGTTATTGACCAAAATGTGGGAAAAATGTGACCAAAAATGTGGGTGTTTACCATAACGCCAGCGTCACACAAAAACGAATGCATAGAAATGAATGAAACTCTCAATAATCATTTTCTAGACGTCTCTCCTAAAATTTAAGATATATTTCACCGCGATAGCTTACCCGGTTCCCAATTTATTGACCTAAATGTGGACCCAGGGTGACTGTATGATTTGTGCGTATCACTCATAAACTACTGAATAGAATTGCATGAAACTTTCACCATTCTATCACTTAACGTCTAACTTAAAATTTAGGACAACTTTCATTTGGATATCTCATCCAGTTCCCGAGTTATTGACCAAAATGTGGGAAAAATGTGACCAAAAATGTGGGTTTTTACCATAACGCCAGCGTCACACAAAAACGACTGCATAGAAATGAATGAAACTTTCAATAATCATTTTCTAGACGTCTCTCCTAAAATTTAAGATATATTTCACCGCGATATCTTACCCGGTTCCCAATTTATTGACCTAAATGTGGACCCAGTGTGACTGTATGATTTGTGCGTATCACTCATAAACTACTGAATAGAATTGCATGAAACTTTCACCATTCTATCACTCAACGTCTAACTTAAAATTTAGGACAACTTTCATTTGGATATCTCATCCAGTTCCCGAGTTATTGACCAAAATGTGGGAAAAATGTGACCAAAAATGTGGGTTTTTACCATAACGCCAGCGTCACACAAAAACAACTGCATAGAAATGAATGAAACTTTCAATAATCATTTTCTAGACGTCTCTCCTAAAATTTAAGATATATTTCGCCGCGATATCTTACCCGGTTCCCAATTTATTGACCTAAATGTGGACCCAGGGTGACTGTATGATTTGTGCGTATCACTCATAAACTACTGAATAGAATTGCATGAAACTTTCACCATTCTATCACTCAACGTCTAACTTAAAATTTAGGACAACTTTCATTTGGATATCTCATCCAGTTCCCGAGTTATTGACCAAAATGTGGGAAAAATGTGACCATAAATGTGGTTTTTTACCATAACGCCAGCGTCACACAAAAACGACTGCATAGAAATGAATGAAACTTTCAATAATCATTTTCTAGACGTCTCTCCTAAAATTTAAGATATATTTCACCGGTTCCCAATTTATTGACCTTAATGTGGACCCAGTGTGACTGTATGATTTGTGCGTATCACTCATAAACTACTGAATAGAATTGCATGAAACTTTCACCATTCTATCACTTAACGTCTAACTTAAAATCTAGGACAACTTTCATTTGGATATCTCATCCAGTTCCCGAGTTATTGACCAAAATGTGGGAAAAATGTGACCATAAATGTGGTTTTTTACCATAACGCCAGCGTCACACAAAAACGACTGCATAGAAATGAATGAAACTTTCAATAATCATTTTCTAGACGTCTCTCCTAAAATTTAAGATATATTTCACCGGTTCCCAATTTATTGACCTTAATGTGGACCCAGTGTGACTGTATGATTTGTGCGTATCACTCATAAACTACTGAATAGAATTGCATGAAACTTTCACCATTCTATCACTTAACGTCTAACTTAAAATTTAGGACAACTTTCATTTGGATATCTCATCCAGTTCCCGAGTTATTGACCAAAAATGTGGGTTTTTACCATAACGCCAGCGTCACACAAAAACGAATGCATAGAAATGAATGAAACTTTCAATAATCATTTTCTAGACGTCTCTCCTAAAATTTAAGATATATTTCACCGCGATATCTTACCCGGTTCCCAATTTATTGACCTAAATGTGGACCCAGGGTGACTGTATGATTTGTGCGTATCACTCATAAACTACTAAATAGAATTGCATGAAACTTTCACCATTCTATCACTTAACGTCTAACTTAAAATTTAGGACAACTTTCATTTGGATATCTCATCCAGTTCCCGAGTTATTGACCAAAATGTGGGAAAAATGTGACCAAAAATGTGGGTTTTTACCATAACGCCAGCGTCACACAAAAACGAATGCATAGAAATGAATGAAACTTTCAATAATCATTTTCTAGACGTCTCTTCTAAAATTTAAGATATCTTTCACCGCGATATCTTACCCGGTTCTCAATTTATTGACCTAAATGTGGACCCAGGGTGACTGTGTGATTTGTGCGTATCACTCATAAACTACTGAATAGAATTGCATGAAACTTTCACCATTCTATCACTTAACGTCTAACTTAAAATTTAGGACAACTTTCATTTGGATATCTCATCCAGTTCCCGAGTTATTGACTAAAATGTGGGAAAAATGTGACCAAAAATGTGGTTTTTTACCATAACGCCAGCGTCACCAAAAACGACTGCATAGAAATAAATGAAAATTTCAATAATCATTTTCTAGACGTCTCTCCTAAAATTTAAGATATCTTTCACCGCGATATCTTACCCGGTTCCCAATTTATTGACCTAAATGTGGAGCCAGGGTGACTGCATGATTTGTGCGTATCACTCATAAACTACTGAATAGAATTGCATGAAACTTCCACCATTCGATCACTTAACGTCTAACTTAAAATTTAGGACAACTTTCATTTGGATATCTCATCCAGTTCCCGAGTTATTGACCAAAATGTGGGAAAAATGTGACCAAAAATGTGGGTTTTTACCATAACGCCAGCGTCACCAAAAACGACTGCATAGAAATGAATGAAAATTTCAATAATCATTTTCTAGACGTCTCTCCTAAAATTTAAGATATATTTCACCGCGATATCTTACCCGGTTCCCAATTTATTGACCTAAATGTGGACCCAGGGTGACTGTATGATTTGTGCGTATCACTCATAAACTACTGAATAGAATTGCATGAAACTTTCACCATTCTATCACTCAACGTCTAACTTAAAATTTAGGACAACTTTCTTTTGGATATCTCATCCAGTTCTCGAGTTATTGACCAAAATGTGGGAAAAATGTGACCAAAAATGTGGTTTTTTACCATAACGCCAGCGTCACACAAAAACGACTGCATAGAAATGAATGAAACTTTCAATAATCATTTTCTAGACGTCTCTCCTAAACTTTAAGATATCTTTCACCGCGATATCTTACCCGATTCTCAATTTATTGACCTAAATGTAGACCCAGGGTGACTGTGTGATTTGTGCGTATCACTCATAAACTACTAAATAGAATTGCATGAAACTTTCACCATTCTATCACTTAACGTCTAACTTAAAATTAAGGACAACTTTCATTTGGATATCTCATCCAGTTCCCGAGTTATTGACCAAAATGTGGGAAAAATGTGACCAAAAATGTGGTTTTTTACCATAACGCCAGCGTCACACAAAAACGACTGCATAGAAATGAATGAAGTTTTCAATAATCATTTTCTAGAAGTCTCTTCTAAAATTTAAGATATCTTTCACCGCGATATCTTACCCGATTCCACATTTATTGACCTAAATGTGGACCCAGTGTGACTGTATGATTTGTGCGTATCACTCATAAACTACTGAATAGAATTGCATGAGACTTTCACCATTCTATCACTTAACATCTAACTTAAAATCTAGGACAACTCCCATTTGGATATCTCATCCAGTTCCCGAGTTATTGACCAAAATGTGGGAAAAATGTGACCAAAAATGTGGTTTTTTACCATAACGCCAGCGTCACACAAAAACGAATGCATAGAAATGGATGAAACTTTCAATAATCATTTTCTAGACGTCTCTCCTAAAATTTAAGATATATGTCACCGCGATATCTTACCCGGTTCCCAATTTATTGACCTAAATGTGGACCCAGTGTGACTGTATGATTTGTGCGTATCACTCATAAACTACTGAATATAATTGCATGAAACTTTCACCATTCTATCACTTAACGTCTAACTTAAAATCTAAGACAACTTTCATTTGGATATCTCATCCAGTTCCCGAGTTATTGACCAAAATGTGGGAAAAATGTGACCAAAAATGTAGTTTTTTACCAAAACGCCAGCGTCACACAAAAACAACTGCATAGAAATGAATGAAACTTTCAATAATCATTTTCTAGACGTCTCTCCTAAAATTTAAGATATATTTCACCGCGATATCTTACCCGGTTCCCAATTTATTGACCTAAATGTGGACCCAGGGTGACAGTATGATTTGTGCGTATCACTCATAAACTACTGAATAGAATTGCATGAAATTTTCACCATTCTATCACTCAACGTCTAACTTAAAATTTAGGACAACTTTCATTTGGATATCTCATCCAGTTCCCGAGTTATTGACCAAAATGTGGGAAAAATGTGACCATAAATGTGGTTTTTTACCATAACGCCAGCGTCACACAAAAACGACTGCATAGAAATGAATGAAACTTTCAATAATCATTTTCTAGACGTCTCTCCTAAAATTTAAGATATATTTCACCGCGATATCTTACCCGGTTCCCAATTTATTGACCTTAATGTGGACCCAGTGTGACTGTATGATTTGTGCGTATCACTCATAAACTACTGAATAGAATTGCATGAAACTTTCACCATTCTATCACTTAACGTCTAACTTAAAATCTAGGACAACTTTCATTTGGATATCTCATCCAGTTCCCGAGTTATTGACCAAAATGTGGGAAAAATGTGATCAAAAATGTGGTTTTTTACCATAACGCCAGCGTCACACAAAAACGAATGCATAGAAATGAATGAAACTTTCAATAATCATTTTCTAGACGCCTCTTCTAAAATTTAAGATATCTTTCACCGCGATATCTTACCCGGTTCCCAATTTATTGACCTAAATGTGGACCCAGTGTGACTGTATGATTTGTGCGTATCACTCATAAACTACTGAATAGAATTGCATGAAACTTTCACCATTCGATCACTTAACGTCTAACTTAAAATTTAGGACAACTTTCATTTGGATATCTCATCCAGTTCCCGAGTTATTGACCAAAATGTGGGAAAAATGTGACCAAAAATGTGGTTTTTTACCATAACGCCAGCGTCACACAAAAACGACTGCATAGAAATGAATGAAACTTTCAATAATCATTTTCTAGACGTCTCTCCTAAAATTTAAGATATATTTCACCGCGATATCTTACCCGGTTCCCAATTTATTGACCTTAATGTGGACCCAGGGTGACTGTACGATTTGTGCGTATCACTCATAAACTACTGAATAGAATTGCATGAAACTTTCACCATTCTATCACTTAACGTCTAACTTAAAATTTAGGACAACTTTCATTTGGATATCTCATCCAGTTCCCGAGTTATTGACCAAAATGTGGGAAAAATGTGACCAAAAATGTGGTTTTTTACCATAACGCCAGCGTCACACAAACACAACTGCATAGAAATGAATGAAACTATCAATAATAATTTTCTAGACGTCTCTCCTAAAATTTAAGATATATTTCACCGCGATATCTTACCCGGTTCCCAATTTATTGACCTAAATGTGGACCCAGGGTGACTGTATGATTTGTGCGTATCACTCATAAACTACTGAATAGAATTGCATGAAACTTTCACCATTCTATCACTTAACGTCTAACTTAAAATTTAGGACAACTTTCATTTGGATATCTCATCCAGTTCCCGAGTTATTGACCAAAATGTGGGAAAAATGTGACCAAAAATGTGTTTTTTTTACCATAATGCCAGCGTCACACAAAAACGACTGCATAGAAATGAATGAAGTTTTCAATAATCATTTTCTAAAATTTAAGATATATTTCACCGCGATATCTTACCCGGTTCCTAATTTATTGACCTAAATGTGGACCCAGGGTGACTGTATGATTTGTGCGTATCACTCATAAACTACTGAATAGAATTGCATGAAACTTTCACCATTCTATCACTTAACGTCTAACTTAAAATTTAGGACAACTTTCATTTGGATATCTCATCCAGTTCCCGAGTTATTGACCAAAATGTGGGAAAAATGTGACCAAAAATGTGGTTTTTTACCATAATGCCAGCGTCACACAAAAACGACTGCATAGAAATGAATGAAGTTTTCAATAATCATTTTCTAGACGTCTCTTCTAAAATTTAAGATATCTTTCACCGCGATATCTTACCCGGTTCCCAATTTATTGACCTAAATGTGGACCCAGTGTGACTGTATGATTTGTGCGTATCACTCATAAACTACTGAATAGAATTGCATGAAACTTTCACCATTCGATCACTTAACGTCTAACTTAAAATTTAGGACAACTTTCATTTGGATATCTCATCCAGTTCCCGAGTTATTGACCAAAATGTGGGAAAAATGTGACCAAAAATGTGGTTTTTTACCATAACGCCAGCGTCACACAAAAACGACTGCATAGAAATGAATGAAACTTTCAATAATCATTTTCTAGACGTCTCTCCTAAAATTTAAGATATATTTCACCGCGATATCTTACCCGGTTCCCAATTTATTGACCTTAATGTGGACCCAGGGTGACTGTACGATTTGTGCGTATCACTCATAAACTACTGAATAGAATTGCATGAAACTTTCACCATTCTATCACTTAACGTCTAACTTAAAATTTAGGACAACTTTCATTTGGATATCTCATCCAGTTCCCGAGTTATTGACCAAAATGTGGGAAAAATGTGACCAAAAATGTGGTTTTTTACCATAACGCCAGCGTCACACAAACACAACTGCATAGAAATGAATGAAACTATCAATAATAATTTTCTAGACGTCTCTCCTAAAATTTAAGATATATTTCACCGCGATATCTTACCCGGTTCCCAATTTATTGACCTAAATGTGGACCCAGGGTGACTGTATGATTTGTGCGTATCACTCATAAACTACTGAATAGAATTGCATGAAACTTTCACCATTCTATCACTTAACGTCTAACTTAAAATTTAGGACAACTTTCATTTGGATATCTCATCCAGTTCCCGAGTTATTGACCAAAATGTGGGAAAAATGTGACCAAAAATGTGTTTTTTTACCATAATGCCAGCGTCACACAAAAACGACTGCATAGAAATGAATGAAGTTTTCAATAATCATTTTCTAAAATTTAAGATATATTTCACCGCGATATCTTACCCGGTTCCTAATTTATTGACCTAAATGTGGACCCAGGGTGACTGTATGATTTGTGCGTATCACTCATAAACTACTGAATAGAATTGCATGAAACTTTCACCATTCTATCACTTAACGTCTAACTTAAAATTTAGGACAACTTTCATTTGGATATCTCATCCAGTTCCCGAGTTATTGACCAAAATGTGGGAAAAATGTGACCAAAAATGTGGTTTTTTACCATAATGCCAGCGTCACACAAAAACGACTGCATAGAAATGAATGAAGTTTTCAATAATCATTTTCTAGACGTCTCTTCTAAAATTTAAGATATCTTTCACCGCGATATCTTACCCGATTCTCAATTTATTGACCTAAATGTGGACCCAGGGTGACTGTGTGATTTGTGCGTATCACTCATAAACTACTGAATAGAATTGCATGAAACTTTCACCATTCTATCACTTAACGTCTAACTTAAAATTAAGGACAACTTTCATTTGGATATCTCATCCAGTTCCCGAGTTATTGACCAAAATGTGGGAAAAATGTGACCAAAAATGTGGTTTTTTACCATAACGCCAGCGTCACACAAAAACGACTGCATAGAAATGAATGAAACTTTCAATAATCATTTTCTAGACGTCTCTCCTAAAATTTAAGATATATTTCACCGCGATATCTTACCCGGTTCCCAATTTATTGACCTTAATGTGGACCCAGGGTGACTGTACGATTTGTGCGTATCACTCATAAACTACTGAATAGAATTGCATGAAACTTTCACCATTCTATCACTTAACGTCTAACTTAAAATTTAGGACAACTTTCATTTGGATATCTCATCCAGTTTCCGAGTTATTGACCAAAATGTGGGAAAAATGTGACCAAAAATGTGGTTTTTTACCATAACGCCAGCGTCACACAAAAACGACTGCATAGAAATGAATGAAACTTTCAATAATCATTTTCTAGACGTCTCTTCTATAATTTAAGATATCTTTCACCGCGATATCTTACCCGGTTCCCAATTTATTGACCTAAATGTGGACCCAGGGTGACTGTATGATTTGTGCGTATCACTCATAAACTACTGAATAGAATTGCATGAAACTTTCACCATTCTATCACTCAACGTCTAACTTAAAATTTAGGACAACTTTCATTTGGATATCTCATCCAGTTCCCGAGTTATTGACCAAAATGTGGGAAAAATGTGATCATAAATGTGGTTTTTTACCATAACGCCAGCGTCACACAAAAACGAATGCATAGAAATGAATGAAACTTTCAATAATCATTTTCTAGACGTCTCTCCTAAAATTTAAGATATATTTCACCGCGATATCTTACCCGGTTCCCAATTTATTGACCTAAATGTGGACCCAGTGTGACTGTAGGATTTGTGCGTATCACTCATAAACTACTGAATAGAATTGCATGAGACTTTCACCATTCTATCACTCAACGTCTAACTTAAAATTTAGGACAACTTTCATTTGGATAGCTAATCCAGTTCCCGAGTTATTGACCAAAATGTGGGAAAAATGTGACCAAAAATGTGGTTTTTTACCATAACGCCAGCGTCACACAAAAACGAATGCATAGAAATGGATGAAACTTTCAATAATCATTTTCTAGACGTCTCTCCTAAAATTTAAGATATATTTCACCGCGATATCTTACCCGGTTCCCAATTTATTGACCTAAATGTGGACCCAGGGTGACTGCATGATCTGTGCGTATCACTCATAAACTACTGAATAGAATTGCATGAAACTTTCACCATTCTATCACTCAACGTCTAACTTAAAATTTAGGACAACTTTCATTTGGATAGCTAATCCAGTTCCCGAGTTATTGACCAAAATGTGGGAAAAATGTGACCAAAAATGTGGTTTTTTACCATAACGCCAGCGTCACACAAAAACGAATGCATAGAAATGAATGAAACTTTCAATAATCATTTTCTAGACGTCTCTTCTAAAATTTAAGATATCTTTCACCGCGATATCTTACCCGGTTCCCAATTTATTGACCTAAATGTGGACCCAGGGTGACTGCATGATTTGTGCGTATCACTCATAAACTACTGAATAGAATTGCATGAAACTTTCACCATTCTATCACTCAACGTCTAACTTAAAATTTAGGACAACTTTCATTTGGATAGCTAATCCAGTTCCCGAGTTATTGACCAAAATGTGGGAAAAATGTGACCAAAAATGTGGTTTTTTACCATAACGCCAGCGTCACACAAAAACGAATGCATAGAAATGGATGAAACTTTCAATTATCATTTTCTAGACGTCTCTTCTAAAATTTAAGATATCTTTCACCGCGATAACTTACCCGGTTCCCAATTTATTGACCTAAATGTGGACCCAGGGTGACTGTATGATTTGTGCGTATCACTCATAAACTACTGAATAGAATTGCATGAAACTTTCACCATTCTATCACTCAACGTCTAACTTAAAATTTAGGACAACTTTCATTTGGATAGCTAATCCAGTTCCCGAGTTATTGACCAAAATGTGGGAAAAATGTGACCATAAATGTGGTTTTTTACCATAACGCCAGCGTCACACAAAAACGAATGCATAGAAATGGATGAAACTTTCAATTATCATTTTCTAGACGTCTCTTCTAAAATTTAAGATATCTTTCACCGCGATATCTTACCCGGTTCCCAATTTATTGACAAAAATGTGGGAAAAATGTGACCAAAAATGTGGTTTTTTACCATAACGCCAGCGTCACACAAAAACGAATGCATAGAAATGGATGAAACTTTCAATTATCATTTTCTAGACGTCTCTTCTAAAATTTAAGATATCTTTCACCGCGATATCTTACCCGGTTCCCAATTTATTGACCTAAATGTGGACCCAGGGTGACTGCATGATTTGTGCGTATCACTCATAAACTACTGAATAGAATTGCATGAAACTTTCACCATTCTATCACTCAACGTCTAACTTAAAATTTAGGACAACTTTCATTTGGATAGCTAATCCAGTTCCCGAGTTATTGACCAAAATGTGGGAAAAATGTGACCAAAAATGTGGTTTTTTACCATAACGCCAGCGTCACACAAAAACGAATGCATAGAAATGAATGAAACTTTCAATAATCATTTTCTAGACGTCTCTTCTAAAATTTAAGATATCTTTCACCGCGATATCTTACCCGGTTCCCAATTTATTGACCTAAATGTGGACCCAGGGTGACTGCATGATTTGTGCGTATCACTCATAAACTACTGAATAGAATTGCATGAAACTTTCACCATTCTATCACTCAACGTCTAACTTAAAATTTAGGACAACTTTCATTTGGATAGCTAATCCAGTTCCCGAGTTATTGACCAAAATGTGGGGAAAATGTGACCAAAAATGTGGTTTTTTACCATAACGCCAGCGTCACACAAAAACGAATGCATAGAAATGGATGAAACTTTCAATTATCATTTTCTAGACGTCTCTTCTAAAATTTAAGATATCTTTCGCCGCGATATCTTACCCGGTTCCCAATTTATTGACCTAAATGTGGACCCAGGGTGACTGCATGATTTGTGCGTATCACTCATAAACTACTGAATAGAATTGCATGAAACTTTCACCATTCTATCACTCAACGTCTAACTTAAAATTTAGGACAACTTTCATTTGGATAGCTAATCCAGTTCCCGAGTTATTGACCAAAATGTGGGAAAAATGTGACCAAAAATGTGGTTTTTTACCATAACGCCAGCGTCACACAAAAACGAATGCATAGAAATGAATGAAACTTTCAATAATCATTTTCTAGACGTCTCTTCTAAAATTTAAGATATCTTTCACCGCGATATCTTACCCGGTTCCCAATTTATTGACCTAAATGTGGACCCAGGGTGACTGCATGATTTGTGCGTATCACTCATAAACTACTGAATAGAATTGCATGAAACTTTCACCATTCTATCACTCAACGTCTAACTTAAAATTTAGGACAACTTTCATTTGGATAGCTAATCCAGTTCCCGAGTTATTGACCAAAATGTGGGAAAAATGTGACCAAAAATGTGGTTTTTTACCATAACGCCAGCGTCACACAAAAACGAATGCATAGAAATGGATGAAACTTTCAATTATCATTTTCTAGACGTCTCTTCTAAAATTTAAGATATCTTTCACCGCGATATCTTACCCGGTTCCCAAATTATTGACCTAAATGTGGACCCAGGGTGACTGTATGATTTGTGCGTATCACTCATAAACTACTGAATAGAATTGCATGAAACTTTCACCATTCTATCACTCAACGTCTAACTTAAAATTTAGGACAACTTTCATTTGGATAGCTAATCCAGTTCCCGAGTTATTGACCAAAATGTGGGAAAAATGTGACCAAAAATGTGGTTTTTTACCATAACGCCAGCGTCACACAAAAACGAATGCATAGAAATGGATGAAACTTTCAATTATCATTTTCTAGACGTCTCTTCTAAAATTTAAGATATCTTTCACCGCGATATCTTACCCGGTTCCCAATTTATTGACCTAAATGTGGACCCAGGGTGACTGCATGATTTGTGCGTATCACTCATAAACTACTGAATAGAATTGCATGAAACTTTCACCATTCTATCACTCAACGTCTAACTTAAAATTTAGGACAACTTTCATTTGGATAGCTAATCCAGTTCCCGAGTTATTGACCAAAATGTGGGAAAAATGTGACTAAAAATGTGGTTTTTTACCATAACGCCAGCGTCACACAAAAACGAATGCATAGAAATGGATGAAACTTTCAATTATCATTTTCTAGACGTCTCTTCTAAAATTTAAGATATCTTTCACCGCGATATCTTACCCGGTTCCCAATTTATTGACCTAAATGTGGACCCAGGGTGACTGTATGATTTGTGCGTATCACTCATAAACTACTGAATAGAATTGCATGAAACTTTCACCATTCTATCACTTAACGTCTAACTTAAAATCTAGGACAACTTTCATTTGGATATCTCATCCAGTTCCCGAGTTATTGACCAAAATGTGGGAAAAATGTGACCAAAAATGTGGTTTTTTACCATAACGCCAGCGTCACACAAAAACGAATGCATAGAAATGAATGAAACTTTCAATAATCATTTTCTAGACGTCTCTTCTAAAATTTAAGATATCTTTCACCGCGATATCTTACCCGGTTCCCAATTTATTGACCTAAATGTGGACCCAGGGTGACTGCATGATTTGTGCGTATCACTCATAAACTACTGAATAGAATTGCATGAAACTTTCACCATTCTATCACTCAACGTCTAACTTAAAATTTAGGACAACTTTCATTTGGATAGCTAATCCAGTTCCCGAGTTATTGACCAAAATGTGGGAAAAATGTGACCAAAAATGTGGTTTTTTACCATAACGCCAGCGTCACACAAAAACGAATGCATAGAAATGGATGAAACTTTCAATTATCATTTTCTAGACGTCTCTTCTAAAATTTAAGATATCTTTCACCGCGATATCTTACCCGGTTCCCAATTTATTGACCTAAATGTGGACCCAGGGTGACTGCATGATTTGTGCGTATCACTCATAAACTACTGAATAGAATTGCATGAAACTTTCACCATTCTATCACTCAACGTCTAACTTAAAATTTAGGACAACTTTCATTTGGATAGCTAATCCAGTTCCCGAGTTATTGACCAAAATGTGGGAAAAATGTGACCAAAAATGTGGTTTTTTACCATAACGCCAGCGTCACACAAAAACGAATGCATAGAAATGGATGAAACTTTCAATTATCATTTTCTAGACGTCTCTTCTAAAATTTAAGATATCTTTCACCGCGATATCTTACCCGGTTCCCAATTTATTGACCTAAATGTGGACCCAGGGTGACTGCATGATTTGTGCGTATCACTCATAAACTACTGAATAGAATTGCATGAAACTTTCACCATTCTATCACTCAACGTCTAACTTAAAATTTAGGACAACTTTCATTTGGATAGCTAATCCAGTTCCCGAGTTATTGACCAAAATGTGGGAAAAATGTGACCAAAAATGTGGTTTTTTACCATAACGCCAGCGTCACACAAAAACGAATGCATAGAAATGAATGAAACTTTCAATAATCATTTTCTAGACGTCTCTTCTAAAATTTAAGATATCTTTCACCGCGATATCTTACCCGGTTCCCAATTTATTGACCTAAATGTGGACCCAGGGTGACTGCATGATTTGTGCGTATCACTCATAAACTACTGAATAGAATTGCATGAAACTTTCACCATTCTATCACTCAACGTCTAACTTAAAATTTAGGACAACTTTCATTTGGATAGCTAATCCAGTTCCCGAGTTATTGACCAAAATGTGGGGAAAATGTGACCAAAAATGTGGTTTTTTACCATAACGCCAGCGTCACACAAAAACGAATGCATAGAAATGGATGAAACTTTCAATTATCATTTTCTAGACGTCTCTTCTAAAATTTAAGATATCTTTCACCGCAATATCTTACCCGGTTCCCAATTTATTGACCTAAATGTGGACCCAGGGTGACTGCATGATTTGTGCGTATCACTCATAAACTACTGAATAGAATTGCATGAAACTTTCACCATTCTATCACTCAACGTCTAACTTAAAATTTAGGACAACTTTCATTTGGATAGCTAATCCAGTTCCCGAGTTATTGACCAAAATGTGGGAAAAATGTGACCAAAAATGTGGTTTTTTACCATAACGCCAGCGTCACACAAAAACGAATGCATAGAAATGAATGAAACTTTCAATAATCATTTTCTAGACGTCTCTTCTAAAATTTAAGATATCTTTCACCGCGATATCTTACCCGGTTCCCAATTTATTGACCTAAATGTGGACCCAGGGTGACTGCATGATTTGTGCGTATCACTCATAAACTACTGAATAGAATTGCATGAAACTTTCACCATTCTATCACTCAACGTCTAACTTAAAATTTAGGACAACTTTCATTTGGATAGCTAATCCAGTTCCCGAGTTATTGACCAAAATGTGGGAAAAATGTGACCAAAAATGTGGTTTTTTACCATAACGCCAGCGTCACACAAAAACGAATGCATAGAAATGGATGAAACTTTCAATTATCATTTTCTAGACGTCTCTTCTAAAATTTAAGATATCTTTCACCGCGATATCTTACCCGGTTCCCAAATTATTGACCTAAATGTGGACCCAAGGTGACTGTATGATTTGTGCGTATCACTCATAAACTACTGAATAGAATTGCATGAAACTTTCACCATTCTATCACTCAACGTCTAACTTAAAATTTAGGACAACTTTCATTTGGATAGCTAATCCAGTTCCCGAGTTATTGACCAAAATGTGGGAAAAATGTGACCAAAAATGTGGTTTTTTACCATAACGCCAGCGTCACACAAAAACGAATGCATAGAAATGGATGAAACTTTCAATTATCATTTTCTAGACGTCTCTTCTAAAATTTAAGATATCTTTCACCGCGATATCTTACCCGGTTCCCAATTTATTGACCTAAATGTGGACCCAGGGTGACTGCATGATTTGTGCGTATCACTCATAAACTACTGAATAGAATTGCATGAAACTTTCACCATTCTATCACTCAACGTCTAACTTAAAATTTAGGACAACTTTCATTTGGATAGCTAATCCAGTTCCCGAGTTATTGACCAAAATGTGGGAAAAATGTGACCAAAAATGTGGTTTTTTACCATAACGCCAGCGTCACACAAAAACGAATGCATAGAAATGGATGAAACTTTCAATTATCATTTTCTAGACGTCTCTTCTAAAATTTAAGATATCTTTCACCGCGATATCTTACCCGGTTCCCAATTTATTGACCTAAATGTGGACCCAGGGTGACTGCATGATTTGTGCGTATCACTCATAAACTACTGAATAGAATTGCATGAAACTTTCACCATTCTATCACTCAACGTCTAACTTAAAATTTAGGACAACTTTCATTTGGATAGCTAATCCAGTTCCCGAGTTATTGACCAAAATGTGGGAAAAATGTGACCAAAAATGTGGTTTTTTACCATAACGCCAGCGTCACACAAAAACGAATGCATAGAAATGGATGAAACTTTCAATTATCATTTTCTAGACGTCTCTTCTAAAATTTAAGATATCTTTCACCGCGATATCTTACCCGGTTCCCAATTTATTGACCTAAATGTGGACCCAGGGTGACTGTATGATTTGTGCGTATCACTCATAAACTACTGAATAGAATTGCATGAAACTTTCACCATTCTATCACTTAACGTCTAACTTAAAATCTAGGACAACTTTCATTTGGATATCTCATCCAGTTCCCGAGTTATTGACCAAAATGTGGGAAAAATGTGACCAAAAATGTGGTTTTTTACCATAACGCCAGCGTCACACAAAAACGAATGCATAGAAATGAATGAAACTTTCAATAATCATTTTCTAGACGTCTCTTCTAAAATTTAAGATATCTTTCACCGCGATATCTTACCCGGTTCCCAATTTATTGACCTAAATGTGGACCCAGGGTGACTGCATGATTTGTGCGTATCACTCATAAACTACTGAATAGAATTGCATGAAACTTTCACCATTCTATCACTCAACGTCTAACTTAAAATTTAGGACAACTTTCATTTGGATAGCTAATCCAGTTCCCGAGTTATTGACCAAAATGTGGGAAAAATGTGACCAAAAATGTGGTTTTTTACCATAACGCCAGCGTCACACAAAAACGAATGCATAGAAATGGATGAAACTTTCAATTATCATTTTCTAGACGTCTCTTCTAAAATTTAAGATATCTTTCACCGCGATATCTTACCCGGTTCCCAATTTATTGACCTAAATGTGGACCCAGGGTGACTGCATGATTTGTGCGTATCACTCATAAACTACTGAATAGAATTGCATGAAACTTTCACCATTCTATCACTCAACGTCTAACTTAAAATTTAGGACAACTTTCATTTGGATAGCTAATCCAGTTCCCGAGTTATTGACCAAAATGTGGGAAAAATGTGACCAAAAATGTGGTTTTTTACCATAACGCCAGCGTCACACAAAAACGAATGCATAGAAATGGATGAAACTTTCAATTATCATTTTCTAGACGTCTCTTCTAAAATTTAAGATATCTTTCACCGCGATATCTTACCCGGTTCCCAATTTATTGACCTAAATGTGGACCCAGGGTGACTGCATGATTTGTGCGTATCACTCATAAACTACTGAATAGAATTGCATGAAATTTTCACCATTCTATCACTCAACGTCTAACTTAAAATTTAGGACAACTTTCATTTGGATAGCTAATCCAGTTCCCGAGTTATTGACCAAAATGTGGGAAAAATGTGACCAAAAATGTGGTTTTTTACCATAACGCCAGCGTCACACAAAAACGAATGCATAGAAATAAATGAAACTTTCAATAATCATTTTCTAGACGTCTCTTCTAAAATTTAAGATATCTTTCACCGCGATATCTTACCCGGTTCCCAATTTATTGACCTAAATGTGGACCCAGGGTGACTGCATGATTTGTGCGTATCACTCATAAACTACTGAATAGAATTGCATGAAACTTTCACCATTCTATCACTCAACGTCTAACTTAAAATTTAGGACAACTTTCATTTGGATAGCTAATCCAGTTCCCGAGTTATTGACCAAAATGTGGGGAAAATGTGACCAAAAATGTGGTTTTTTACCATAACGCCAGCGTCACACAAAAACGAATGCATAGAAATGGATGAAACTTTCAATTATCATTTTCTAGACGTCTCTTCTAAAATTTAAGATATCTTTCACCGCGATATCTTACCCGGTTCCCAATTTATTGACCTAAATGTGGACCCAGGGTGACTGCATGATTTGTGCGTATCACTCATAAACTACTGAATAGAATTGCATGAAACTTTCACCATTCTATCACTCAACGTCTAACTTAAAATTTAGGACAACTTTCATTTGGATAGCTAATCCAGTTCCCGAGTTATTGACCAAAATGTGGGAAAAATGTGACCAAAAATGTGGTTTTTTACCATAACGCCAGCGTCACACAAAAACGAATGCATAGAAATGAATGAAACTTTCAATAATCATTTTCTAGACGTCTCTTCTAAAATTTAAGATATCTTTCACCGCGATATCTTACCCGGTTCCCAATTTATTGACCTAAATGTGGACCCAGGGTGACTGCATGATTTGTGCGTATCACTCATAAACTACTGAATAGAATTGCATGAAACTTTCACCATTCTATCACTCAACGTCTAACTTAAAATTTAGGACAACTTTCATTTGGATAGCTAATCCAGTTCCCGAGTTATTGACCAAAATGTGGGAAAAATGTGACCAAAAATGTGGTTTTTTACCATAACGCCAGCGTCACACAAAAACGAATGCATAGAAATGGATGAAACTTTCAATTATCATTTTCTAGACGTCTCTTCTAAAATTTAAGATATCTTTAACCGCGATATCTTACCCGGTTCCCAAATTATTGACCTAAATGTGGACCCAGGGTGACTGTATGATTTGTGCGTATCACTCATAAACTACTGAATAGAATTGCATGAAACTTTCACCATTCTATCACTCAACGTCTAACTTAAAATTTAGGACAACTTTCATTTGGATAGCTAATCCAGTTCCCGAGTTATTGACCAAAATGTGGGAAAAATGTGACCAAAAATGTGGTTTTTTACCATAACGCCAGCGTCACACAAAAACGAATGCATAGAAATGGATGAAACTTTCAATTATCATTTTCTAGACGTCTCTTCTAAAATTTAAGATATCTTTCACCGCGATATCTTACCCGGTTCCCAATTTATTGACCTAAATGTGGACCCAGGGTGACTGCATGATTTGTGCGTATCACTCATAAACTACTGAATAGAATTGCATGAAACTTTCACCATTCTATCACTTAACGTCTAACTTAAAATCTAGGACAACTTTCATTTGGATATCTCATCCAGTTCCCGAGTTATTGACCAAAATGTGGGAAAAATGTGACCAAAAATGTGGTTTTTTACCATAACGCCAGCGTCACACAAAAACGAATGCATAGAAATGAATGAAACTTTCAATAATCATTTTCTAGACGTCTCTTCTAAAATTTAAGATATCTTTCACTGCGATATCTTACCCGGTTCCCAATTTATTGACCTAAATGTGGACCCAGGGTGACTGCATGATTTGTGCGTATCACTCATAAACTACTGAATAGAATTGCATGAAACTTTCACCATTCTATCACTCAACGTCTAACTTAAAATTTAGGACAACTTTCATTTGGATAGCTAATCCAGTTCCCGAGTTATTGACCAAAATGTGGGGAAAATGTGACCAAAAATGTGGTTTTTTACCATAACGCCAGCGTCACACAAAAACGAATGCTAGAAATGGATGAAACTTTCAATTATCATTTTCTAGACGTCTCTTCTAAAATTTAAGATATCTTTCACCGCGATATCTTACCCGGTTCCCAATTTATTGACCTAAATGTGGACCCAGGGTGGCTGTATGATTTGTGCGTATCACTCATAAACTACTGAATAGAATTGCATGAAACTTTCACCATTCTATCACTCAACGTCTAACTTAAAATTTAGGACAACTTTCATTTGGATAGCTAATCCAGTTCCCGAGTTATTGACCAAAATGTGGGAAAAATGTGACCAAAAATGTGGTTTTTTACCATAACGCCAGCGTCACACAAAAACGAATGCATAGAAATGAATGAAACTTTCAATTATCATTTTCTAGACGTCTCTTCTAAAATTTAAGATATCTTTCACCGCGATATCTTACCCGGTTCCCAATTTATTGACCTAAATGTGGACCCAGGGTGACTGTATGATTTGTGCGTATCACTCATAAACTACTGAATAGAATTGCATGAAACTTTCACCATTCTATCACTCAACGTCTAACTTAAAATTTAGGACAACTTTCATTTGGATAGCTAATCCAGTTCCCGAGTTATTGACCAAAATGTGGGAAAAATGTGACCATAAATGTGGTTTTTTACCATAACGACTGCATAGAAATGAATGAAACTTTCAATAATCATTTTCTAGACGTCTCTCCTAAAATTTCAGATATATTTCACCGCGATATCTCACCCGGTTCCCAATTTATTGACCTAAATGTGGACCCAGTGTGACTGTATGATTTGTGCGTATCACTCATAAACTACTGAATAGAATTGCATGAAACTTTCACCATTCTATCACTTAACGTCTAACTTAAAATCTACGACAACTTTCATTTGGATATCTCATCCAGTTCCCGAGTTATTGACCAAAATGTGACCAAAAATGTGGTTTTTTACCATAACGCCAGCGTCACACAAAAACGAATGCATAGAAATGGATGAAACTTTCAATAATCATTTTCTAGACGTCTCTCCTAAAATTTAAGATATATTTCACCGCGATATCTTACCCGGTTCCCAATTTATTGACCTAAATGTGGGCCCAGGGTGACTGCATGATTTGTGCGTATCACTCATAATCTACTGAATATAATTGCATGAAACTTTCACCATTCTATCACTTAACGTCTAACTTAAAATCTAGGACAACTTTCATTTGGATATCTCATCCAGTTCCCGAGTTATTGACCAAAATGTGGGAAAAATGTGACCAAAAATGTGGTTTTTTACCATAACGCCAGCGTCACACAAAACGACTGCATAGAAATTAATGAAACTTTCAATAATCATTTTCTAGACGTCTCTCCTAAAATTTAAGATATATTTCACCGCGATATCTGACCCGGTTCCCAATTTATTGACCTAAATGTGGACCCAGTGTGACTGTATGATTTGTGCGTATCACTCATAAACTACTGAATAGAATTGCATGAAACTTTCACCATTCTATCACTCAACGTCTAACTTAAAATCTAGGACAACTTTCATTTGGATATCTCATCCAGTTCCCGAGTTATTGAACAAAATGTGGGAAAAATGTGACCAAAAATGTGGTTTTTTACCATAACGCCAGCGTCACACAAAGACGAATGCATAGAAATGGATGAAACTTTCAGTAATCATTTTCTAGACGTCTCTTCTAAAATTTAAGATATCTTTCACCGCGATATCTTACCCGGTTCCCAATTTATTGACCTAAATGTGGACCCAGGGTGACTGCATGATTTGTGCGTATCACTCATAAACTACTGAATAGAATTGCATGAAACTTTCACCATTCTATCACTTAACGTCTAACTTAAAATTAAGGCCAACTTCCATTTGGATATCTCATCCAGTTCCCGAGTTATTGACCAAAATGTGGGAAAAATGTGACCAAAAATGTGGTATTTTATCATAACGCCAGCGTCACACAAAAACGACTGCATAGAAATGAATGAAACTTACAATAATCATTTTGTAGACGTCTCTTCTAAAATTTAAGATATCTTTCACCGCGATATCTTACCCGGTTCCCAATTTATTGACTTAAATGTGGACCCAGGGTGACTGTATGATTTGTGCGTATCACTCATAAACTACTGAATAGAATTGCATGAAACTTTCACCATTCTATCACTTAACGTCTAACCTGAAATTAAGGACAACTTTCATTTGGATATCTCATCCAGTTCCCGAGTTATTGACCAAAATGTGGGAAAAATGTGACCAAAAATGTCGTTTTTTACCATAACGCCAGCGTCACACAAAAACGAATGCATAGAAATGAATGAAACTTTCAATAATAATTTTCTAGACGTCTCTTCTAAAATTTAAGATATATTTCACCGCGATATCTTACCCGGTTCCCAATTTATTGACCTAAATGTGGACCCAGGGTGACTGTATGATTTGTGCGTATCACTTATAATCTACTGAATAGAATTGCATGAAACTTTCACCATTCTATCACTTAACGTCTAACTTGAAATTTAGGACAACTTTCATTTGGATATCTCATCCAGTTCCCGAGTTATTGACCAAAATGTGGGAAAAATGTGACCAAAAATGTGGGTTTTTACCATAACGCCAGCGTCACACAAAAACGAATGCATAGAAATGAATAAAACTTTCAATAATCATTTTCTAGACGTCTCTCCTAAAATTTAAGATATCTTTCACCGCGATATCTTACCCGGTTCCCAATTTATTGACCTAAATGTGGACCCAGGGTGACTGTATGATTTGTGCGTATCACTCATAAACTACTGAATAGAATTGCATGAAACTTTCACCATTCTATCACTTAACGTCTAACTTAAAATCTAGGACAACTTTCATTTGGATGTCTCATCCAGTTCCCGAGTTATTGACCAAAATGTGGGAAAAATGTGACCAAAAATGTGGGTTTTTTACCATAACGCCAGCGTCATACAAAAACGAATGCATAGAAATGAATGAAACTTTCACCATTCTATCACTTAACGTCTAACTTGAAATTTAGGACAACTTTCATTTGGATATCTCATCCAGTTCCCGAGTTATTGACCAAAATGTGGGAAAAATGTGACCAAAAATGTGGGTTTTTACCATAACGCCAGCGTCACACAAAAACGAATGCATAGAAATGAATAAAACTTTCAATAATCATTTTCTAGACGTCTCTCCTAAAATTTAAGATATCTTTCACCGCGATATCTTACCCGGTTCCCAATTTATTGACCTAAATGTGGACCCAGGGTGACTGCATGATTTGTGCGTATCACTCATAAACTACTGAATAGAATTGCATGAAACTTTCACCATTCTATCACTTAACGTCTAACTTAAAATTAAGGCCAACTTCCATTTGGATATCTCATCCAGTTCCCGAGTTATTGACCAAAATGTGGGAAAAATGTGACCAAAAATGTGGTATTTTATCATAACGCCAGCGTCACACAAAAACGACTGCATAGAAATGAATGAAACTTACAATAATCATTTTGTAGACGTCTCTTCTAAAATTTAAGATATCTTTCACCGCGATATCTTACCCGGTTCCCAATTTATTGACTTAAATGTGGACCCAGGGTGACTGTATGATTTGTGCGTATCACTCATAAACTACTGAATAGAATTGCATGAAACTTTCACCATTCTATCACTTAACGTCTAACCTAAAATTAAGGACAACTTTCATTTGGATATCTCATCCAGTTCCCGAGTTATTGACCAAAATGTGGGAAAAATGTGACCAAAAATGTCGTTTTTTACCATAACGCCAGCGTCACACAAAAACGAATGCATAGAAATGAATGAAACTTTCAATAATAATTTTCTAGACGTCTCTTCTAAAATTTAAGATATATTTCACCGCGATATCTTACCCGGTTCCCAATTTATTGACCTAAATGTGGACCCAGGGTGACTGTATGATTTGTGCGTATCACTTATAATCTACTGAATAGAATTGCATGAAACTTTCACCATTCTATCACTTAACGTCTAACTTGAAATTTAGGACAACTTTCATTTGGATATCTCATCCAGTTCCCGAGTTATTGACCAAAATGTGGGAAAAATGTGACCAAAAATGTGGGTTTTTACCATAACGCCAGCGTCACACAAAAACGAATGCATAGAAATGAATAAAACTTTCAATAATCATTTTCTAGACGTCTCTCCTAAAATTTAAGATATCTTTCACCGCGATATCTTACCCGGTTCCCAATTTATTGACCTAAATGTGGACCCAGGGTGACTGTATGATTTGTTCGTATCACTCATAAACTACTGAATAGAATTGCATGAAACTTTCACCATTCTATCACTTAACGTCTAACTTAAAATCTAGGACAACTTTCATTTGGATGTCTCATCCAGTTCCCGAGTTATTGACCAAAATGTGGGAAAAATGTGACCAAAAATGTGGGTTTTTTACCATAACGCCAGCGTCATACAAAAACGAATGCATAGAAATGAATGAAACTTTCACCATTCTATCACTTAACGTCTAACTTGAAATTTAGGACAACTTTCATTTGGATATCTCATCCAGTTCCCGAGTTATTGACCAAAATGTGGGAAAAATGTGACCAAAAATGTGGGTTTTTACCATAACGCCAGCGTCACACAAAAACGAATGCATAGAAATGAATAAAACTTTCAATAATCATTTTCTAGACGTCTCTCCTAAAATTTAAGATATCTTTCACCGCGATATCTTACCCGGTTCCCAATTTATTGACCTAAATGTGGACCCAGGGTGACTGTATGATTTGTGCGTATCACTTATAATCTACTGAATAGAATTGCATGAAACTTTCACCATTCTATCACTTAACGTCTAACTTGAAATTTAGGACAACTTTCATTTGGATATCTCATCCAGTTCCCGAGTTATTGACCAAAATGTGGGAAAAATGTGACCAAAAATGTGGTTTTTTACCATAACGCCAGCGTCACACAAAAACGAATGCTAGAAATGGATGAAACTTTCAATTATCATTTTCTAGACGTCTCTTCTAAAATTTAAGATATCTTTCACCGCGATATCTTACCCGGTTCCCAATTTATTGACCTAAATGTGGACCCAGGGTGGCTGTATGATTTGTGCGTATCACTCATAAACTACTGAATAGAATTGCATGAAACTTTCACCATTCTATCACTCAACGTCTAACTTAAAATTTAGGACAACTTTCATTTGGATAGCTAATCCAGTTCCCGAGTTATTGACCAAAATGTGGGAAAAATGTGACCAAAAATGTGGTTTTTTACCATAACGCCAGCGTCACACAAAAACGAATGCATAGAAATGAATGAAACTTTCAATTATCATTTTCTAGACGTCTCTTCTAAAATTTAAGATATCTTTCACCGCGATATCTTACCCGGTTCCCAATTTATTGACCTAAATGTGGACCCAGGGTGACTGTATGATTTGTGCGTATCACTCATAAACTACTGAATAGAATTGCATGAAACTTTCACCATTCTATCACTCAACGTCTAACTTAAAATTTAGGACAACTTTCATTTGGATAGCTAATCCAGTTCCCGAGTTATTGACCAAAATGTGGGAAAAATGTGACCATAAATGTGGTTTTTTACCATAACGACTGCATAGAAATGAATGAAACTTTCAATAATCATTTTCTAGACGTCTCTCCTAAAATTTCAGATATATTTAACCGCGATATCTCACCCGGTTCCCAATTTATTGACCTAAATGTGGACCCAGTGTGACTGTATGATTTGTGCGTATCACTCATAAACTACTGAATAGAATTGCATGAAACTTTCACCATTCTATCACTTAACGTCTAACTTAAAATCTACGACAACTTTCATTTGGATATCTCATCCAGTTCCCGAGTTATTGACCAAAATGTGACCAAAAATGTGGTTTTTTACCATAACGCCAGCGTCACACAAAAACGAATGCATAGAAATGGATGAAACTTTCAATAATCATTTTCTAGACGTCTCTCCTAAAATTTAAGATATATTTCACCGCGATATCTTACCCGGTTCCCAATTTATTGACCTAAATGTGGGCCCAGGGTGACTGCATGATTTGTGCGTATCACTCATAATCTACTGAATATAATTGCATGAAACTTTCACCATTCTATCACTTAACGTCTAACTTAAAATCTAGGACAACTTTCATTTGGATATCTCATCCAGTTCCCGAGTTATTGACCAAAATGTGGGAAAAATGTGACCAAAAATGTGGTTTTTTACCATAACGCCAGCGTCACACAAAACGACTGCATAGAAATTAATGAAACTTTCAATAATCATTTTCTAGACGTCTCTCCTAAAATTTAAGATATATTTCACCGCGATATCTGACCCGGTTCCCAATTTATTGACCTAAATGTGGACCCAGTGTGACTGTATGATTTGTGCGTATCACTCATAAACTACTGAATAGAATTGCATGAAACTTTCACCATTCTATCACTCAACGTCTAACTTAAAATCTAGGACAACTTTCATTTGGATATCTCATCCAGTTCCCGAGTTATTGAACAAAATGTGGGAAAAATGTGACCAAAAATGTGGTTTTTTACCATAACGCCAGCGTCACACAAAGACGAATGCATAGAAATGGATGAAACTTTCAGTAATCATTTTCTAGACGTCTCTTCTAAAATTTAAGATATCTTTCACCGCGATATCTTACCCGGTTCCCAATTTATTGACCTAAATGTGGACCCAGGGTGACTGCATGATTTGTGCGTATCACTCATAAACTACTGAATAGAATTGCATGAAACTTTCACCATTCTATCACTTAACGTCTAACTTAAAATTAAGGCCAACTTCCATTTGGATATCTCATCCAGTTCCCGAGTTATTGACCAAAATGTGGGAAAAATGTGACCAAAAATGTGGTATTTTATCATAACGCCAGCGTCACACAAAAACGACTGCATAGAAATGAATGAAACTTACAATAATCATTTTGTAGACGTCTCTTCTAAAATTTAAGATATCTTTCACCGCGATATCTTACCCGGTTCCCAATTTATTGACTTAAATGTGGACCCAGGGTGACTGTATGATTTGTGCGTATCACTCATAAACTACTGAATAGAATTGCATGAAACTTTCACCATTCTATCACTTAACGTCTAACCTAAAATTAAGGACAACTTTCATTTGGATATCTCATCCAGTTCCCGAGTTATTGACCAAAATGTGGGAAAAATGTGACCAAAAATGTCGTTTTTTACCATAACGCCAGCGTCACACAAAAACGAATGCATAGAAATGAATGAAACTTTCAATAATAATTTTCTAGACGTCTCTTCTAAAATTTAAGATATATTTCACCGCGATATCTTACCCGGTTCCCAATTTATTGACCTAAATGTGGACCCAGGGTGACTGTATGATTTGTGCGTATCACTTATAATCTACTGAATAGAATTGCATGAAACTTTCACCATTCTATCACTTAACGTCTAACTTGAAATTTAGGACAACTTTCATTTGGATATCTCATCCAGTTCCCGAGTTATTGACCAAAATGTGGGAAAAATGTGACCAAAAATGTGGGTTTTTACCATAACGCCAGCGTCACACAAAAACGAATGCATAGAAATGAATAAAACTTTCAATAATCATTTTCTAGACGTCTCTCCTAAAATTTAAGATATCTTTCACCGCGATATCTTACCCGGTTCCCAATTTATTGACCTAAATGTGGACCCAGGGTGACTGTATGATTTGTGCGTATCACTCATAAACTACTGAATAGAATTGCATGAAACTTTCACCATTCTATCACTTAACGTCTAACTTAAAATCTAGGACAACTTTCATTTGGATGTCTCATCCAGTTCCCGAGTTATTGACCAAAATGTGGGAAAAATGTGACCAAAAATGTGGGTTTTTTACCATAACGCCAGCGTCATACAAAAACGAATGCATAGAAATGAATGAAACTTTCACCATTCTATCACTTAACGTCTAACTTGAAATTTAGGACAACTTTCATTTGGATATCTCATCCAGTTCCCGAGTTATTGACCAAAATGTGGGAAAAATGTGACCAAAAATGTGGGTTTTTACCATAACGCCAGCGTCACACAAAAACGAATGCATAGAAATGAATAAAACTTTCAATAATCATTTTCTAGACGTCTCTCCTAAAATTTAAGATATATTTCACCGCGATATCTTACCCGGTTCCCAATTTATTGACCTAAATGTGGACCCAGGGTGACTGCATGATTTGTGCGTATCACTCATAAACTACTGAATAGAATTGCATGAAACTTTCACCATTCTATCACTTAACGTCTAACTTAAAATTAAGGCCAACTTCCATTTGGATATCTCATCCAGTTCCCGAGTTATTGACCAAAATGTGGGAAAAATGTGACCAAAAATGTGGTATTTTATCATAACGCCAGCGTCACACAAAAACGACTGCATAGAAATGAATGAAACTTACAATAATCATTTTGTAGACGTCTCTTCTAAAATTTAAGATATCTTTCACCGCGATATCTTACCCGGTTCCCAATTTATTGACTTAAATGTGGACCCAGGGTGACTGTATGATTTGTGCGTATCACTCATAAACTACTGAATAGAATTGCATGAAACTTTCACCATTCTATCACTTAACGTCTAACCTAAAATTAAGGACAACTTTCATTTGGATATCTCATCCAGTTCCCGAGTTATTGACCAAAATGTGGGAAAAATGTGACCAAAAATGTCGTTTTTTACCATAACGCCAGCGTCACACAAAAACGAATGCATAGAAATGAATGAAACTTTCAATAATAATTTTCTAGACGTCTCTTCTAAAATTTAAGATATATTTCACCGCGATATCTTACCCGGTTCCCAATTTATTGACCTAAATGTGGACCCAGGGTGACTGTATGATTTGTGCGTATCACTTATAATCTACTGAATAGAATTGCATGAAACTTTCACCATTCTATCACTTAACGTCTAACTTGAAATTTAGGACAACTTTCATTTGGATATCTCATCCAGTTCCCGAGTTATTGACCAAAATGTGGGAAAAATGTGACCAAAAATGTGGGTTTTTACCATAACGCCAGCGTCACACAAAAACGAATGCATAGAAATGAATAAAACTTTCAATAATCATTTTCTAGACGTCTCTCCTAAAATTTAAGATATCTTTCACCGCGATATCTTACCCGGTTCCCAATTTATTGACCTAAATGTGGACCCAGGGTGACTGTATGATTTGTGCGTATCACTCATAAACTACTGAATAGAATTGCATGAAACTTTCACCATTCTATCACTTAACGTCTAACTTAAAATCTAGGACAACTTTCATTTGGATGTCTCATCCAGTTCCCGAGTTATTGACCAAAATGTGGGAAAAATGTGACCAAAAATGTGGGTTTTTTACCATAACGCCAGCGTCATACAAAAACGAATGCATAGAAATGAATGAAACTTTCACCATTCTATCACTTAACGTCTAACTTGAAATTTAGGACAACTTTCATTTGGATATCTCATCCAGTTCCCGAGTTATTGACCAAAATGTGGGAAAAATGTGACCAAAAATGTGGGTTTTTACCATAACGCCAGCGTCACACAAAAACGAATGCATAGAAATGAATAAAACTTTCAATAATCATTTTCTAGACGTCTCTCCTAAAATTTAAGATATCTTTCACCGCGATATCTTACCCGGTTCCCAATTTATTGACCTAAATGTGGACCCAGGGTGACTGTATGATTTGTGCGTATCACTTATAATCTACTGAATAGAATTGCATGAAACTTTCACCATTCTATCACTTAACGTCTAACTTGAAATTTAGGACAACTTTCATTTGGATATCTCATCCAGTTCCCGAGTTATTGACCAAAATGTGGGAAAAATGTGACCAAAAATGTGGGTTTTTACCATAACGCCAGCGTCACACAAAAACGAATGCATAGAAATGAATAAAACTTTCAATAATCATTTTCTAGACGTCTCTCCTAAAATTTAAGATATCTTTCACCGCGATATCTTACCCGGTTCCCAATTTATTGACCTAAATGTGGACCCAGGGTGACTGTATGATTTGTGCGTATCACTCATAAACTACTGAATAGAATTGCATGAAACTTTCACCATTCTATCACTTAACGTCTAACTTAAAATCTAGGACAACTTTCATTTGGATATCTCATCCAGTTCCCGAGTTATTGACCAAAATGTGGGAAAAATGTGACCAAAAATGTCGTTTTTTACCATAACGCCAGCGTCACACAAAAACGAATGCATAGAAATGAATGAAACTTTCAATAATAATTTTCTAGACGTCTCTTCTAAAATTTAAGATATATTTCACCGCGATATCTTACCCGGTTCCCAATTTATTGACCTAAATGTGGACCCAGGGTGACTGTATGATTTGTGCGTATCACTTATAATCTACTGAATAGAATTGCATGAAACTTTCACCATTCTATCACTTAACGTCTAACTTGAAATTTAGGACAACTTTCATTTGGATATCTCATCCAGTTCCCGAGTTATTGACCAAAATGTGGGAAAAATGTGACCAAAAATGTGGGTTTTTACCATAACGCCAGCGTCACACAAAAACGAATGCATAGAAATGAATAAAACTTTCAATAATCATTTTCTAGACGTCTCTCCTAAAATCTAAGATATCTTTCACCGCGATATCTTACCCGGTTCCCAATTTATTGACCTAAATGTGGACCCAGGGTGACTGTATGATTTGTGCGTATCACTGAATAGAATTGCATGAAACTTTCACCATTCTATCACTTAACGTCTAACTTAAAATTTAGGACAACTTTCATTTGGATATCTCATCCAGTTCCCGAGTTATTGACCAAAATGTGGGAAAAATGCGGCCAAAAGTGTGGTTTTTTACCATAACGCCAGCGTCACACAAAAACGACTGCATAGAAATGAATGAAACTTTCAATAATCATTTTCTAGACGTCTCTCCTAAAATTTAAGATATCTTTCACCGCGATATCTTACCCGGTTCTCAATTTATTGACCTAAATCTGGACCTAGGGTGACTGTATGATTTGTGCGTATCACTCATAAACTACTGAATAGAATTGCATGAAACTTTCACCATTCTATCACTTAACGTCTAACTTAAAATTTAGGACAACTTTCATTTGGATATCTCATCCAGTTTCCAAATTATTGACCAAAATGTGGGAAAAATGTGACCAAAAATGTGTTTTTTTTATTTAACGAAATACAACTGTAAATAATTGCATTACATTTCGAGGCCCTAGCTACAGGCCCTATAGGCCTATTAAAATACGAACGCATAGAAATGAATGAAACTTTCAATAATAATTTTCTAGACGTCTCTTCTAAAATTTAAGATATATTTCACCGCGATATCTTACCCGGTTCCCAATTTATTGACCTAAATGTGGACCCAGGGTGACTGTATGATTTGTGCGTATCACTTATAATCTACTGAATAGAATTGCATGAAACTTTCACCATTCTATCACTTAACGTCTAACTTGAAATTTAGGACAACTTTCATTTGGATATCTCATCCAGTTCCCGAGTTATTGACCAAAATGTGGGAAAAATGTGACCAAAAATGTGGGTTTTTACCATAACGCCAGCGTCACACAAAAACGAATGCATAGAAATGAATGAAACTTTCAATAATCATTTTCTAGACGTCTCTCCTAAAATTTCAGATATATTTCACCGCGATATCTTACCCGGTTCCCAATTTATTGACCTAAATGTGGACCCAGTGTGACTGTATGATTTGTGCGTATCACTCATAAACTACTGAATAGAATTGCATGAAACTTTCACCATTCTATCACTTAACGTCTAACTTAAAATCTAGGACAACTTTCATTTGGATATCTCATCCAGTTCCCGAGTTATTGACCAAAATGTGACCAAAAATGTGGTTTTTTACCATAACGCCAGCGTCACACAAAAACGAATGCATAGAAATGGATGAAACTTTCAATAATCATTTTCTAGACGTCTCTCCTAAAATTTAAGATATATTTCACCGCGATATCTTACCCGGTTCCCAATTTATTGACCTAAATGTGGGCCCAGCGTGACTGTATGATTTGTGCGTATCATTATAATCTACTGAATAGAATTGCATGAAACTTTCACCATTCTATCACTTAACGTCTAACTTAAAATCTAGGACAACTTTCATTTAGATATCTCATCCAGTTCCCGAGTTATTGACCAAAATGTGGGAAAAATGTGACCAAAAATGTGGTTTTTTACCATAACGCCAGCGTCACACAAAACGACTGCATAGAAATGAATGAAACTTTCAATAATCATTTTCTAGACGTCTCTCCTAAAATTTAAGATATATTTCACCGCGATATCTTACCCGGTTCCCAATTTATTGACCTTAATGTGGACCCAGTGTGACTGTATGATTTGTGCGTATCACTCATAAACTACTGAATAGAATTGCATGAAACTTTCACCATTCTATCACTTAACGTCTAACTTAAAATTTAGGACAACTTTCATTTGGATATCTCATCCAGTTCCCGAGTTATTGACCAAAATGTGGGAAAAATGTGACCAAAAATGTGGTTTTTTACCATAACGCCAGCGTCACACAAAAACGAATGCATAGAAATGGATGAAACTTTCAGTAATCATTTTCTAGACGTCTCTTCTAAAATTTAAGATATCTTTCACCGCGATATCTTACCCGGTTCCCAATTTATTGACCTAAATGTGGACCCAGGGTGACTGCATGATTTGTGCGTATCACTCATAAACTACTGAATAGAATTGCATGAAACTTTCACCATTCTATCACTTAACGTCTAACTTAAAATTAAGGCCAACTTCCATTTGGATATCTCATCCAGTTCCCGAGTTATTGACCAAAATGTGGGAAAAATGTGACCAAAAATGTGGTATTTTAACATAACGCCAGCGTCACACAAAAACGACTGCATAGAAATGAATGAAACTTACAATAATCATTTTGTAGACGTCTCTTCTAAAATTTAAGATATCTTTCACCGCGATATCTTACCCGGTTCCCAATTTATTGACTTAAATGTGGACCCAGGGTGACTGTATGATTTGTGCGTATCACTCATAAACTACTGAATAGAATTGCATGAAACTTTCACCATTCTATCACTTAACGTCTAACCTAAAATTAAGGACAACTTTCATTTGGATATCTCATCCAGTTCCCGAGTTATTGACCAAAATGTGGGAAAAATGTGACCAAAAATGTCGTTTTTTACCATAACGCCAGCGTCACACAAAAACGAATGCATAGAAATGAATGAAACTTTCAATAATAATTTTCTAGACGTCTCTTCTAAAATTTAAGATATATTTCACCGCGATATCTTACCCGGTTCCCAATTTATTGACCTAAATGTGGACCCAGGGTGACTGTATGATTTGTGCGTATCACTTATAATCTACTGAATAGAATTGCATGAAACTTTCACCATTCTATCACTTAACGTCTAACTTAAAATTTAGGACAACTTTCATTTGGATATCTCATCCAGTTCCCGAGTTATTGACCAAAATGTGGGAAAAATGTGACCAAATATGTGGGTTTTTACCATAACGCCAGCGTCACACAAAAACGAATGCATAGAAATGAATAAAACTTTCAATAATCATTTTCTAGACGTCTCTCCTAAAATTTAAGATATCTTTCACCGCGATATCTTACCCGGTTCCCAATTTATTGACCTAAATGTGGACCCAGGGTGACTGTATGATTTGTGCGTATCACTCATAAACTACTGAATAGAATTGCATGAAACTTTCACCATTCTATCACTTAACGTCTAACTTAAAATCTAGGACAACTTTCATTTGGATATCTCATCCAGTTCCCGAGTTATTGACCAAAATGTGGGAAAAATGTGACCAAAAATGTGGGTTTTTTATCATAACGCCAGCGTCATACAAAAACGAATGCATAGAAATGGATGAAACTTTCAATAATCATTTTCTAGACGTCTCTCCTAAAATTTAAGATATCTTTCACCGCGATATCTTACCCGGTTCCCAATTTATTGACTTAAATGTGGACCCAGGGTGACTGTATGATTTGTGCGTATCACTCATAATCTACTAAATAGAATTGCATGAAACTTTCACCATTCTATCACTTAACGTCTAACTTAAAATTTAGGACAACTTTCATTTGGATATCTCATCCAGTTCCCGAGTTATTGACCAAAATGTGGGAAAAATGCGGCCAAAAGTGTGGTTTTTTACCATAACGCCAGCGTCACACAAAAACGACTGCATAGAAATGAATGAAACTTTCAATAATCATTTTCTAGACGTCTCTCCTAAAATTTAAGATATCTTTCACCGCGATATCTTACCCGGTTCTCAATTTATTGACCTAAATCTGGACCTAGGGTGACTGTATGATTTGTGCGTATCACTCATAAACTACTGAATAGAATTGCATGAAACTTTCACCATTCTATCACTTAACGTCTAACTTAAAATTTAGGACAACTTTCATTTGGATATCTCATCCAGTTTCCAAATTATTGACCAAAATGTGGGAAAAATGTGACCAAAAATGTGTTTTTTTTTATTTAACGAAATACAACTGTAAATAATTGCATTACATTTCGAGGCCCTAGCTACAGGCCCTATAGGCCTATTAAAATAAATAAATAAAATGAAGTCAGTACCAGTGGTGTTTTATTTCGACGCTCTCAAAAAAATAATTATGCTGTTGCTTCATTGTAATTTTTACGCATACGAAGTCGCGGGCATCAGCTAGTACATATAATAAAATTGTAACAGGTCGATGTCTGTACATTGAAGATATTCAAGAAAAACTGATAGGAGAGGTCGTTATTGGACCAGCGGAACCCAAATCTACAATTTTTGGAATTTTTGTCTGTCTGTCTGTCTGTCCGTCTGTGTGATTGGAAATGTGGTTTTTTACCATAACGCCAGCGTCACACAAAAACGAATGCATAGAAATGGATGAAACTTTCAGTAATCATTTTCTAGACGTCTCTTCTAAAATTTAAGATATCTTTCACCGCGATATCTTACCCGGTTCCCAATTTATTGACCTAAATGTGGACCCAGGGTGACTGCATGATTAGTGCGTATCACTCATAAACTACTGAATAGAATTGCATGAAACTTCCACCATTCTATCACTTAACGTCTAACTTAAAATCTAGGACAACTTTCATTTGGATATCTCATCCAGTTCCCAAATTATTGACCAAAATGTGGGAAAAATGTGACCAAAAATGTGGGTTTTTTACCATAACGCCAGCGTCATACAAAAACGAATGCATAGAAATGGATGAAACTTTCAATAATCATTTTCTAGACGTCTCTCCTAAAATTTAAGATATATTTCACCGCGATATCTTACCCGGTTCCCAATTTATTGACCTAAATGTGGACCTAGGGTGACTGTATGATTTGTGCGTATCACTCATAAACTACTGAATAGAATTGCATGAAACTTTCACCATTCTATCACCTAACGTCTAACTTAAAATTTAGGACAACTTTCATTTGGATATCTCATCCAGTTTCCAAATTATTGACCAAAATGTGGGAAAAATGTGACCAAAAATGTGTTTTTTTTTATTTAACGAAAAACAACTGTAAATAATTGCATTACATTTCGAGGCCCTAGCTACAGGCCCTATAGGCCTATTAAAATAAATAAATAAAATGAAGTCAGTACCAGTGGTGTTTTATTTCGCCGCTCTCAAAAAAATAATTATGCTGTTGCTTCATTGTAATTTTTACGCATACGAAGTCGCGGGAGGAGCTGGAGGATATGCTCCCGACTTTCACATCGGCGCTCTCAAATGCCTTAGAAAAGGCCTGTTCGGTGCTAAACCTGCGCGGCAAACGTAAACCGCATTGGTGGTCCTAGGATTGAACTCACTTCGCAAATCCTGTAGAAAACAGTTCAATAGAGCCAAAAGTCTCGATAACGAGGCTCAGTGGTTTGTATATAAAGACAAACTAATAGCCTATAAGAAAGCCCTGAGACAGGCGAACAGAGCTTCATGGAGAAATGGCTGTACTGGACCATCTCAGAAGCGTAAACTCTAGAACTGTTCCTGGATACTAATTTTCCGGGAAACATACATTGTGCACCAACTGCACCTGCAACTATCCCGACTGTTAATATACCCATTACGGTGGAGGGAGTTAAATGGGCAGTCAAAAACTTCAAACCTTTTAAGTTTGCGGGACCGAACGGGATTATTCCTGCACAACTATTTAATACTCTGGAGACATCAGCTAATTGGCTGTACCACATCTATACGGTCTGTATGTCTCTCAATATATCCGCAACTGTAATCTTTACATCTCATATATTATAAATTAATTTATCTCAGTACGAGCCGAAGGACTACAGACCGATCAGTCTCTCGTGCTCCGCACTCAACCCCTCAAGAGGATAATAAACAACTTCCTCACTGCCACTATTGACAGCAACCTTATTTCTAGCTATCAACACGCATACCTTAAAGGTAAAACTACGGAGACTGCGCTTCATACCCTAGTTTTTACCATAGAAGTATCCTTGGATAAGAAGAACTACTGTCTTGCGGCCTTCCATCGAAGGAGCCTTCAATAATATTATCCCAGACGATGTTATCACCGTCCTAACGAATCTGGGCGTAAATAGGTCCCTAGCTGATCGATCAACTACTCAAATGAAGGAAAATGCTTTCATCTCTGGGGACCGTTGGTATGACACGTTATGCCACAAGGGGCATAGCCAAGCCGCCATTAAATCCCTTGGCTCTCACTCTTTCAATTTTAAACTAACGCTAAACTGTCTCCGATATCTCGAAGAGATGGCCAAGCAGACATTCCCACAACAGCCGGTTCTATCGTACCGGAATGAACCGGGTTTATTTACTCGGCCAAGGGCTGTTATTTCACTATAACCCTGTCTAATCTGTCATGTCCCACCCTCAAATTGACATCCTCGGAGCAAACCCTTGCAGCGGGGTTGCTCAATTTTCTCTTGTTACGGCCTGGGGTCGAACCCAACCCCGGACCAAGAGATTGGATCTGCTGCGTCTGCTGGAAGAAAGTTTATATTCACCAATCTGGATGCTCATGGCTTAACCCTGGCATCCACAGACCCCGTACTTTCTTTAGTACATTCGAGGCACCATGTTGTACACGCCTTAGGGCTTCCCGCGATACGCGTTGCTCCAGCGCATCCCCACTGCCCCCACTATCCTCTAACGACTACAATAATGTCCTAGTCTCCACGACTACCAGCACTGCTGCAATGCCCGCCTCACCCGCTCCCGACTGCCGCTCACGCTCATCAGCGTCTCCACCTCGCACAGCCGCTCCTCACTCCTATCCCCTCCGGAATAGGTCAACGAGTACTGCCAAACGTAAGTATCCTCTGCCTCTGCCCCCTCTATTTCCAGCGCGCACATTGGCCAGGACCACCATCTCCTCGTGCCTTTCACAATGTGCACTGTTTGTCGGCAAAGATTATATACGCCTGCGTCATCGGTCAAATGCAACAATTGTCTTGGCTTATGCGTTCTTATGTGCTCTGGCTCGCGAACAGAAACCTTTGGACGAATACGTTTATAGCGCCTTCCTGCAACACACCGCAGCCTTCCACGCCAGATAATCTGGCCTCTCTATCAAATTTTCAAGGTTCATTACCTTCTGGACTGAGACACAGAGGCAAACGTATCCGTCCCTGACGCCTTGTATGACCACTACCTCGCCTCGGGCGCACTTCAAAATTGTACAGCTTAATTGTAACGAATTAGCTGCAAAGATCGTGGAGATAAGTGAATGTATGAAGATAAACAACATCAAAATCGCTGCGATTCAAGAGACCAAACTGACCACAAGATCTGACTTACGAACTTGTTATGGATATAACGTACATCAGAAAGACCGTCCCAGCGGTAATGGGGGTGGTCTCACTGTACAATATTATATATTTGTTCCCGACATCGACCCAAGGGACTCTACCTTAGAATGCCAAGGTATAGTTGTCCGGTCAGGGGATATCGATCTGCAAATTATCAACATCTACATTCCCCCTGTAACATGTTGCCCGACACAGCCTGCTCGTGGCCTAAATAGGTTTAGCAAAAATGACGAGAAAAAGTGTGAATGAAGCATGGTCAGTGACCGTCCAAGGTAGCAAAAGCCGTTTCAAGTAAAATCGTGCCTGCTCGCTTCCGCGAAATATCTCGCTTTAACCATTATGATGCTCTGTGAAAGGATGAATTTTACCATATAAAATTTTCAAAAAGACTTTTTTTAGTTTCTTTGGTATAAACTGTTTCTATTACTGACGTTTATTTCTAAGAATGTTAATTAAAAAAAAAAATTGGAAGACTATAACTAAATTAAATAATTTATTCATATTTCAGACACTAGTCACACTGCCCTGTATATGTTATGCAACTATATGCTTCCTTAAGCATTTTTTGCGCTGAGCTCGAATTTGTGCTCAAAAATGTGCCAGACACTAGTCACACTGCCCTGTATATGTTATGCAACTATATGCTTCCTTAAGCATTTTTTGCGCTGAGCTCGAATTTGTGCTCAAAAATGTGCCACCATGTCGAGCTTTAGAGAAAATCGAGTGTGAAATCCCGGAATTGGTATACATTTAACTATCGGCTTCCGGAAGTCGCATAGCACAACAACCGCTTTGAACACCATAACGACGCAGATAAACTATGGTTTGAATCAACCGCCTCCAAACCATAGGACGGTGCTCGTGGAACTTGACCTTTCCAAAGCTTTCGACACGGCCAACCATGCCACACTCCTAATAGATCTGGAGGAGACATCGCTCCCGCCGAAAAAGGTGGACCGCTAACTACCTTAATGGTCGGCAAGTGTCAGTCAAATTTGGGAACAAGAAATCCAGACCACGAACAATCTCACAAGGAGTACCGCAGGGTGGTGTCCTATCCCCCCTTTTGGCTAATTTCTATATTTCGAGGCTTCCTCCCCCATCACACAGAGTCTCCATTGTATCCTACGTTGGCGACTGCACGATTATGGCTTCGGGTAAGGGCCCCTCCATTGACGAACTCTGTACGAGGATTAACTGTTACCTCCCAGCTTCTTCACCGAGCGAGATCTGACCCTGTCTCCAACCAAATCGACGGCGACACTTTTTACGACGTGGAATGCGCAGATGGGACAAGAGTTAAACGTCCACGTAGATGGAGTACCTCTACCTACTGTCAACCACCCTAAAATCCTGGGTGCGACGTTCGACAACAGCTTCAGCTTCGCCAGTCATGCCTCCGCAATAGCATCTGCTTATGTCATCCGAGCCTCACCTTCATCAGGAGGCCAAAATGCTCGAAGTACGCGAGCATACGGAACTGTTAGACAGTTTTTACTGAACTGCCACAAACCTAGTCATCCGAACCGCCATCTATTGGATGAAGCTCCGCCCTCGAGAGACATAAGGAAGCATCTCTGTAAGCACTACGATGAGATCCGGCACCAAATTACCTTGCCGTTTGATCTGCGCAACCATAGGCGGGCTCTGAACGACCTTCATACCACATGCATTTTATTGTTAAGGTCTTCTTTCCTCTGGGACAGTACTAGGTTCAATGCCGTTTCACATGAGTGTTTTGCTCTGAGCCCAAACTGCTCAGGATATTATTTGATTCCAATCGTTGTAAAAGACGACGTTTTACCACCGTTTCAAGGATTTTCTCCAAATTTGGGAGAGTTTTAATGGGTCTCCGCTCTTCAGCGTTTACAGTCTTTCTTACCTTTTTTTTTACCGTTACAACGGTCGAGATTTTCCATTCTTTGGGTACTATGCCTGATTGTAGACTTTTGTTTACAAGTGTTGCATAAAAATAACCCATATATTCACTAGAGTATTTAATAACTCCTTCGGAAATTAAGATATTACCCCCGGTCTTATGTTTAAATTTTTTAACTATCTGAACGACCTCTTCAATACTAATTTCTTCTAATTTATACGGGTATCGAATGTGTACTTGACCTGATGTTACGTATTCAACCACCTCAATATTTCTATGTATTTCCACTATGCTGTCAATAAAATAGCTATTTAAATTTTCCGCTATTTCGAGACTTTTTGAATATTTTGTACCATTGATTGATAGTTCCATTATCTTCTCTCTATCATCTGTGTTATTAACCACCTCCTTTAAGTATGTCCCCATTTGTCGGGTGTCACCCCTATTCATTTCAACCTTATGTTCCATGTACTTAATTTTTTTTTACTCTGACCAGTTTTTTATACTCCTTTTTCACGACATTATATTCATCCCATATTCCAATAAGGACAGCCCTATTATGGAGTTGAAATTTTTCCTTATTACTTTCCGCCAGTTGTCTGTCGTAAAATTTATTTCTAATTTTTATTCTGATTTCTTTACGGAAAGTAAGGTCTCTCATTGATGACATCATACACCTGTTTATATGCACTAGCATACTATCGACATCAAATTCTTTTAACAGGGAAAAGTCACATTGCGTTAAGAGATTTATTAAATTATCGGGACTGTACCTATCCCATGACGTGATTTCAGTATGTTTCAACAGTGCGTGTGGCCTTACTACGTTAAGTCGGAACATTATAGTTTCATGATCCGATATACGGTGCTCAAGCACCCTTTCGCAGGCCACCTCTTTATTATTGGAGTACAACAGATCAATACGCGTTTCGGAGTGTTCTGTTACCCTAGTATTCAAGTTCACGAGTTGTATCATCGCATGTTGCGAAAAAATTTCATTAAGTCTTTTGCTGTACGTTGATTCAACATTTAAGTTAATGTTAAAATCTCCAATGACCACCATATTTTCCAAACAATCACTTATTGTTAACAGTATATTCTCCATGTGAGATAGAAATTCGGCATCACTAGCAGTCGGTGAGTGATACAGAACACCATTTTGCCATTTTGTATTGCAATTCTTTAGTTGTAGAACTATAAACCATACATTATTATCTATAGAATGATTAAATATGATACGAAAACAAAGTGTGTCACGCACTAAGGCAATAACACCGCCAGTATATCTGATATGCGCAGCGCTCAACAGCATACGTTCGAAACTTTGTTTCCGAATCATAAATTTCCTTGGTAATATATGTCTCTGAGCAAAGTACTATGTCCGGATCAACAGTCTCAATAAGATTCGCGAGTTCCGCTTTGTTGGCTAAGATACTACATATGTTAAGGTAGACACACGTCAGTTGCTAGTATCCTAGCTTTTGTTTCTTAGAGTTAAGATGTTTTAAGTATACCGGGCATTGTTTACTACTACACGGGTGATTTTCATCTAAGCCCATATTTAACTTTTTATTAACTCTTATCCAATTTATACATTTTTTTGCGTCTGCTTCCTCACATGCACTTGTTTTATGCTCACCAAAACATCTACTGCAAGTTTCCTTTTCTTCACATTCTGATGACTTATGGTTATAACCTTTGCATTTAAAACAGACAGTCAAATCTATTCCATCATAAACTTTACATCTCTCCCATCCAAGCGGCGCCAGACGGCATTGCCTGGGAGTTCCCTTCTTGGTTAACATTCGCCGAATTGCGGAGTATAACATCAAGGACTTGATGGCCTTCATTAAGTCTTCAAATTGGTTCGAAGAGGAGGTGTAACGGTGTCCGTACGTGGCCTTCTGATGCTGGCCTAAGTGTGTCCTTGTGGCAGCCACTTCAACGTAACCTAACCTATTATGATACCGATGCATAGACTGAGTAGTATGTCATCTTGTATGATAGCGATGCAGAGGCTGACTAGTATGTCAACTGGAGTGATACCGATGCACAAACTGACTAGTATATCAACTGGTATAACGCTTTTGCAGAGACTGGCTAGTACGCTAACTGGCATGATGCTGCTACAGAGGAAGGCTAAGACAGGACTACGGCTGGGTGGGCTGTATGTGCCAACCCATATTATGGCATGACCAATATCAAGCTAGTATACAAGCTAGTAGGTTTGACTTCAGGGTATGCACACTTTCGAAACAGTTTGAATACAACCAGCGCAAAGCTCCACGATGCCGCCATAAGTTTTATACACGACCTGCTTTTATTTATGTATGTAGGTATGTACAACAGGAATTTACTTTTCTCTTCAGGAATGCAAAGCAAATAAATAACAACATAATATTATTATCACTTTCATAAGTACAGTTTATAAAAACCCGGAAGTATTATTTCTAGTAGATTTCCATAGAATTAATTCAATCACTATCTTTAAAAACATGATCATGATACAGATACATATATGTGTACATATGTTTGGTAGCCCTAATTTTGTGGGAGTGAATTTATGATATACCTATATATGTATATATACTAAATATGTATATCCCAATAAATCTTTGCACATATCCTAATTGAGATATTATTTTCTAAAGTAAACACTTACGTTTCGCAACATACTGCAGAAAAATTAAGTAACAACTGCAATATATTTAAATACATAAAACGATCCAATTTTAACTTTTTTAATAAAACACCAGTTTCACAAGGTTAAAATTAATGAAGTATTTGTACTTTCAAATTACTCAATTGATTTTTCACATCAAATGTATGATATGTAACTTTGCAATGACCATATTTGCAAAATCGAACAACTTTTCCAAAACAAATTATTATTTTGCTTTCATAAAAGCAGAATGTCTGCTTATATTTACTTCGAAATTTTAATGCACTTATAAAAATGTATTTTTAGATTAACACTTTTGAAGGGAGAGTTTTGGATAAGTCTGCTGTAGGACAGTTGCAAAACGAGAATTGAATGCTATAAAGAATGCGCATGTTTACAATTTGACACTGTCCGGGGTTGAATGAGGTACAAGACTTATTGTAAAAGCTCTGTTTTGTGGCGAAAGCTTATGGTCACATGATAGCTTTGTCGGGCTATATATGAACGTACATACATACATATACCCATATATGTATACATAAGTTCATCTTAGCAAATTTACATTTTAGTTTTAAAAGCTTTTATTTAACTTCATTCAAAATTTTCAAAAAGTTTACAATTATAATGGTAGTTTTATTTTTCGTTAACTAGTTTTCGTACATTTTCTTCTTCTGTTAAAACATTTTCTCCGTCTAACAAATGACGCCAGACGTTTCTTGTTCTTGCCAACTACCACCAATTGAAAATTTCTCTGCTTCCATGGGCCGGTCCTGATAAGACTATTTTCTGGGCCGGAGCGCCTTCATGCATATGGCCTAGCCAGCATAGACGAGAGTTCTAATTCGTTGAAGTATGTCGACGTCATACAGCCCATTATTCTCTTTTTCCTTGCACCGTTAGCGACTTTGTGGTCTGTGTCAATTCTTTTTTCACAGTTTTTTCCAAGACTAGGCGGATTGTGAAAATTTGGTCGATTGGAGATTTTCCAGGTCTGAAGCCGCAATTTCTCACGCATTAACATGATGGAATCTTATATGCGATATTTAGAAGGCTGATTTAGTTGGGACAATGTGCAGGATTTCCTTCTTATGGATGGACACTTAGATTTAAATCCTCAGGCATGCACACGTCCGACCATATCCTGAATAGAAGTTGATGCATGCAAGAAAAAATTTAAAGCAACAAACATATACAGTCTATAGTTATAGAACTATTTCGAAAACATCCACGACTTCTCGTCCGACTAATTCGTATAGTTTTGCTATTTCAGAAGATCTTGCAGTGAATTGAACCCACGCACTTCTGATTTGCGTGTAGTTTGCAAGCTTTCCTTTAATTGTTGTTGTTATCCGCCAACAGTGTACACAATTTTTTAGACATTCTGTTCATATAGCAATTATGTAGGTTGGACTTTTTGCTTTTGTACATTCTTCTTTACTATTTTTAGAAGATGGTCGAAGAATTACTCTTGCAAACAAACGCTACAATTGAAAAGTAAAGTCCTCTCTCGACGAACGAAAATAACACTCTACACTCTGCGACGAAATTCACGTTGTGCCAAAGTCACCGACCGATTATTGGTCAAATAAATAGTCAGCAATATTCCGCGTTCTGGAGCAGTTTAGCGTAACATTGTTTATTAACGTGTATTTCGCATGTGTTTACTACACAAATGTCAAAACAGAACTGACTTTAGGGGCCAATCGCAAAATGTAAAGCATTTTCTGATAGGAGGATTACTTTTGCGCCACCTTGTATATTGCGCCAAGTTATTATTATTAGTAGTGAACCCTGAACCTACAAAAACCAATGTGGTATTATTTTGTTATATTAAAGCATAATGGCATAGTACTCCTTTGCAATGCATTAGCGGGACATATCAGCTTATTGTGTAAAAGCGGTCGTGGTAAATTGTTGTGAAGTTATGACCTGTAGGATGTGGGCAATCTTATAAATAACAAGTAAGGAAGTCTTAGTTCGGGTGGAACCGAACATTAAATACCTAGTAGTGACCTATTATGGCATACCAATTTACGCAGGTCTATTTTAATACTTTTCAGTTCGTATTATAAAGCCAGCTCTTCTTCTTCTTATACTTACAAACATTTCATGTTCATAAAAGATATGAAAATCAAAAAATGTATATCATAACTTCCCTATTGCAGTGGGGTATAACAACTTGCCCGGATAGTTTACTTGCGTGTTATCCGATTTGCCTAATTTTTGGCAAGAGTATACTACATACTATTAAAAAGCAGCTGACCAATTTTGATTGAAATATCTAGTTGAAACTACAAACAATCGCCCCTGAAAATAGCGGAATTTTTATGCTGAAAAGTGGGCGGCGCCACGCCTACTTCCTCAAACTAAACAAAATTTGTTTGCGGTCGAGTTTTGCTTAAAAAGCTTTTTATGTATGAAAGCTCTTATTAATATAGCTTGCATGGTTATAGAAATATCGCGTTTTACATTTGACAAACACATTTTTGAGAACTATGTTAAAAAACTGTTTCGTTTCGATATATCAATTTTTGCCGGAGTTACGGCACGATAAGTTTTGTGGAATAATTCACTATAAAAGGGGTGGGGCCACGCCCATTTTCAAAAATTTGTATTTTTCGACGTTCTTCGTTCACGGACACTTAAAAAGTGAAATAGAAATGATATCAAGCTTTTGTACGCAAAGTTATTGCCTATTAAATATATCTATGATCCTTTTCAAAATCTTTCGTATAAAAGCGGTCGTGGACCTTAACCAATTTCGTCCATTTTTTTCTTAATCAAAAGTGGGAGGCCACGCCCGTTTTCAAAAATTTCTTGAAAAATTTTTTTCTGCCTTAAAGTTAATGTACACATCAAATGTTATCCTTATAAGTATATTATGTACTGAATAATCCTTTTTCTTGTAATTTCGAAAATATTCTATATATAAAAAGTGGGCGTGACTACATCCGATTTCACATATTTTAAATACCGACCGATTTGAGTGCCAAGGAACCAAATTTTATTAAGACATCTCAAAATTTACTCAAGTAATGGTGTTAACAGATGGACGGACGGGCATGGCTTAATCAATTTCTCTTTTCGTCCTGAACATTTTAATATATATTACATACCACCATTAGGCGACTAAAGTTAATATACCTTGTGTGCGTAGTACTACTAGGTATAAAAATAATGTGTATCTGGCGTCCAAAGTAATCAACCGATCTTTATGAAATTTTCACAGTAGATTCTCGTGTTCACTTGTTAAAGCATAGGATATACATAATTTGGAAAAGTGGGCGGTGTTACAATTCGTACAACTCTGAACGTATTTGGCCTAAATTAATGATATTTGGATATATGTATCCTTTAATCAATATTTACACAATTTCAGAAAAGTGGGTGGTGGATGTTTATGATACTTTCACAGTGATGTTTTATATAAATGTTCATTTATATGTAGGCGGTGCCACGCCCACTTTCCAAAGTTTTGCAAAAATCGTATAAATAATAAAAAAGTGTATGTAGCTGCCAATTATATCATTCTACCTGTATCAATCAATGAGATATTGGCGGTTCCGTATTTCTACCTCCTCAGATAACTTGTATGACAAAGTAGCCGTGGTCGAAAAGCGATTTCGCTTATTACAGGTGTATGTACCACAACCCTAGTATACCTTCTACCAAATTTCGACATTCTAGCGTAAACGGTTCTGTAGTTATTAACAGTCGAAATTTGAAAATTTGTTCACTCATATGTGGTCAAATCTTCAATAGGACGATCCACTAAATATATCTTCCAAATTTCTCTTTTTTAGCTGCTTTTATTATTGAATTATCTCATTCTTTACGTTTTTCGAAATTTTCGATATCGAAAAGGGCGTGTTTATGGTGTGATTTCGCCTATTTTAAAAAGCAACCTACCTTCGCCAGAAAGCAACCTGTGTGCCATATTTGATTCAAATATCTAAATTTTTAATTAAGTTATGGATTCCTCTGTTTATTCTAAGAACTTTGATATATGGAAATATATATCTATCTTCATTATTTTGTACCGTTACAAGCCACCGTTATATGAACAAAACTTTAATACCCTGTGTACCCGCTGGGTATGAAAATAATGAAATCGTGCACGTGGTTCTATTAGAAATTGTTCGCCAAAAAATGTTCAACTATGGTTCATTTCTTATAACAAAATTCGTTCAATCTTCAACCTGAATTGTAAGGAGTTAATTACAAGCAATGCTCTTTAGATAAAATATTTTGCTGTAATGCTTTTTTTGGGCGTGAGGTTATATTTCCCGTTAGAGACAACCTTATGAGAAGATGTATATGCTTATTAAAAACGACCTTCTCATAATACATTTAACTGAATATAATGCCATTTTTCTGTACTCAAACCATTGGGACAAGCAACGTCCTTTATTTCCTGCAAGCGAATACACGACGTTTTACCAGATTCCAGTTCAGCGTTCCCGTGCTACTATTACATATGTATAAGTATGTATATTCTTAATTTGCACAAAATTTGTATAAAGACGAGCTGTATTCTTCGGTCATAGATATTTTCATGTATGTGCATGTTTGTCTGAAGCAATACAAAAAATAATCGAAAACAATCAAAAATAATCAAATAATGAAAAGTAACAAAACAAAAATGTTTTTGATTGTTTTTGATTATTTTTAATTTTTCTTGATTTTATTTTTAAATCACGAAAATCATGATTGTTTTTTAAAATTATTTGAATAATCATTAAAACTTAAAAACAATGGGTGATCAATCATTGCTTTCCAAAAAATTAATCATTACTTAACAGGTCTGTATGTAATTTTTCAATATTGGCAGCTGTTGACTTTTTAGTTAGTAATTCAGGTTTTATTTAATAATTTAAAGATATAATGAAATGTAATTGAAAAGATTTGCGTCATGCACGTGCACACGATTATATGACATTTTTAGGAGTGTATAATACAAGTCTTAAGAGTTGCCAACCTATATGTTTACAACATGAGGTTGCCACATCTTATACTTTATGAATTATTAATAAATAAATACATAAATATTTAACATTTTCCCTCCTTTGAAATATGCACATTTAATTAAGTTAAATATCTGACTTATACTTCAAACACGGCTTCCGTGGTCTGTTTGATCTCCGAATGGTAGGTGGTGCACACGCCTCGGCCTGACCGCTATGTTCCACTTCCGGCGTAGTAGGTGGTGGCGTTCTTTCCTTTTGGGAAGCCCGGGACGGTACCCCAGTTGAGCTGGTGGATGCTGGAGATAAGGTTGAATTACCGGAGATTGGTATACCGTGTGATGTTGATAAATTAGTGGATGTTGGATTCTTGGAGTTTTCGAACTCAAAGTGTGGCTGCTCAATGTCCCAGTCATTCTGAGGACTTGCCAACTCGGCTTTGGTCGGACTGTTTGAGGTGTCAGCTTGTATTTGATTTTGGTGTCTTTTGATAGTTTGTCGTGCTGTAGACACTTCGTACATCACACGACCGCAGTTTCGTAATACGGTTCTTTGAACCCAACGTTTCTTTCCATAAAAGTTTCGAGCTAAAACTGCGTGAACCTCACAGTATTTAGATGAATCTTTCGTTGTATGATGCATCTTGGGTAGTAGAGCTGATAACAAGCATCGTGGTTACCTACCGTGCAATAACTCTGATGGCGATTTTCCTGATATAGGGTTAAGATTTTTCTATACGTCACCAGATACTTTAAGAGAGTACTTTCTTTGTTCTTACCATCCTGCTGGATTTTCGAAAATGATTTTTTGAAAATTCTCACAAGCCTTTCAGCTAGCCCATTTGACGATGGGTGAAAAGGTGCAGTCGTTAGTTGTTGTATGCAGTTTAATTTGCAAAATGTTTGAAATTCGTGAGACGTGAACTGTGGTCCGTTGTCGGATACAATTGTTTGAGGCAATCCTTCTAAGGCAAATATTTGTTGTAATAGCGTAATAGTTTTCTCTGACGTCGTGAATGACATCTGCATAACGTACGGAAATTTAGAAAAAGAATATACTACTACATATTAGCCACATAGCCCCGAATGGATCTGCGAAATCGAGATGAATTCTTTCCCATGCTTCTTTAGGTTCAGGCCATGGTGCAAATTCACGTTTTGGTGCGCTAGATACTGATCTGCACACACTACATGATTGACATAAGTTTTCTATAGCTTTGTCCATATTTGGAAACCACATATAACGTCGCGCTAACTGTTTCATTCGACCACTTCCCCAATGACCTTCGTGCAACAAACTTAATGTCTTTGATTGCAATTCAGACGGTACCACGACTCGGATATAATCACTTTGTAAAAGAATGGCGCCTTTCTGGCAGCTGAGTGCTAAGCGTCTGTCGTAGCATGGTTTCAATGACTTTTGAGATGCAGTTAGATGTGTAGGCCACCCCTCTTCGATCATTTGCTTAACCAACCTTTGAGTGGTGTCCGAGTCTGTCTTTTTTGCGATAATCTCAGGTGTGAGTGGCAATGACTCTACCGCTGTTTGATTCACTTGGTAAATGTCTGTCATTTGGCCTTCTTTCTTGTCGAATTCGAAGTCTTCTCCTGCGGGCAGTCGAAAAAGTGCATCTGCATTTGAGTGTTAAGATGTATTTCGATATCGAATAGAATAGTCATAACTTTGTAAGAGAATAACCCATCTTTGAAGTCTTTGTAACGTCATCGTCGGCAATTGGTAACGAGTCATTGTAATGGACTAATTGCGTTGCCTTTACTATTGCCGATTTCAATGATAAGAATGCTGATTCTTGTGCGGGCCCCCATTCGAACTTGACTGTTTGACGACGCAGCGCGTTCAATGCTGCCGCTTTTGATGAAAAATCTGGAATAAATTTATTATAATAATTTATCTTTCCAATGAAACTTTCTACTTCCTTCACATCTGATGGTCTGGGCATCATTTCGATCGCTTTAAGCCCTTGAGTCGTTGGCCCAATTCCTTTAGAGTCTATTACGTGCCCTACATATTCTACCTGCTGACAAGCGAACTGACATTTGTCTTCTTTACACCTTAACCCATACTGACTAAGGCGTTGAAATACTTCTTTGACGTTATTTAGATGCTCTTCATCTGAACTGCCTGTGATGATAATATCATCAAGATATACGGCACAACCTGCCAGTCCCTGAACTAGTTCCTCCATAAGTCTCCGAAAAATCCCTGGCGCGCTTGCTATGCCAAACGGCATTCTCAAATACTCGTATAGACCAAAAGGTGTGTTAATAACTAGATATTTCATTGACTGTTCTGCTACTTCAATCTGAAGATACGCCTCGCTAAGCTCAATCTTTGAAAAACAGATTCCGCCCTTAAGTTTTAAAAACAGTTCTCTATTCGAGGGATAGGAAGTCTATCTCTAACTGTGAATTGACGTTAACTTTGAAATCTCCGCAAACACGGATTTTCCCATTTGGTTTATTAACTACAACAATGGGAGATGCCCTCTCGCTGGCTGATACGGGTTTTAAAACTCCCGAAGCTACCAAACGATCAATTTCAGAACGTACCTTGTCGTATTGTGCAAATGGTAAATGATATGGCTTACTGAATTTCGGTTTCGCTGTTGCTTTCATGTTTATGCTTGCTTGAAACTTGTTACAACACCCTAGCCCTTCTCTAAAAATGTCAGGGTAGTTTTTGCTTAGCTCGGTCAGTCGGGCTCTCAACGATGTCAATGATGCCTGACCTGTGGGAATAGAAGAAAATTGGTTACATTGAACTTGCTTGGGAAATTTTAAATCAAAATTCAAGTTATAGAACCAGTCAAGTCCAAGAATGTTGGAAGCATCCTTAGTATCTGCTACTAGAAGAGGCAGATTTTTCACCGCTTCATCACATTGAACTTCGACGTGCGTTAGACCTTTTACCGGAACGCTATGTCCACCATATGCCAATAATTCTTTGTGTGTGTACTCACAACTTGGTTCTCCGAGTTCTCGATGACCTTTGATACCGATAACCGAACAAGTGGCTCCTGTGTCCACTTGGAAATTCATAGATCTTCCATTTACTTTGATGTTTACGTGAATCTTTTGCTTATCAGAATGTATAGAGTTGATAGAACTGATTTTTTCAAAACATGGTTCACCGCTCGTCGACATGTTGTGAACTCGATGTTTGCTGTGACTCTTTTCAGTGGATCTGCATACAGCCGCAATATGCGCCGTTTTGGAACATACATTACACTTACTTTTCTTTATGTAGTAAAAGCACTTTTCCCTTCGATGCGATGTGCCACACCCAGGACACGACTTTTTTGATGAGTCTATATTAGCCGTACGATTTTCTTTCTTCTTTCGATTGAATGACTTCGCCTTAGTGCTGAATTCTGCTGACTTACTGATGGCGTTGACAGCTACTGCTTCTGACGCTTTCATCTCAGTGCAATTTTTCATGGTCGCTTCGTATATTGTTGCAATCTGTGGGGTTGATTTTTTGCAAGGCCGCCGTCCTTACTTTGTCATGTGGTGTGTGCATGACAATCATGTCTCGAATTTTGCTATCCACATAAGCCTCTCCACACTCCGATTTGACACATTTGAATAAACTATTTTTAGCTGCTCCTCTTAGCGCTGCGAGCCAGTCGGCATACGTTTGGTTTGGTTTCATATGCGTGCGATAAAAATGAAAACGTGCGGTTAGCACATGTTGCTTTTCCTCAAAATGTTCACTAAGTGAGGTTATGATCTCTTTAAATGTCTTTTCTTTAACCTTGCCATCGAAAAGTTTTTGTAAAAGCTTTAGATTTTCCGCGCCAATCCAACTTAGGATACAAGCACGCTTCGTTTCCTCATCTTCCACGCTATGCGCTACAAAATGCTGCTCGAGCTGTAATATGTACGTACACCATTTGTCGTCAGCCTTATTGAATGCTCGAAAATTTGGAATCGCTCCCGACAGCTTTTCCCGATGTTTCATTATATTTTCCATTGTTTGTTGATTTTCTTTCAACAACCTTGACATAAATTCCTGATTTGTCTGCTGCATTTTTTGCATCATTCCCAGAAGTGCGTCTGAATCCATTTCGACACTGTTGCGATAAATAGTGCGAACTACTCCAACTTAGCTACTCGTTTGACGCCTGGTTCCGTAACTCTGCTCGTCGCCACTTGTTAACTTTTTAGTTAGTAATTCAGGTTTTATTTAGTAGTTTAAAGATATAATGAAATGTAATTGAAAAGATTTGCGTCATGCACGTGCACACGATTATGACATTTTTAGGAGTGTATAATACAAGTCTTAAGAGTTGCCAACCTATATGTTTACAACATGAGGTTGCCACATCTTATACTTTATGAATTATTAATAAATAAATACGTAAATACTTAACAGCAGTAATGTACTTTCTCAATGTGTAATAATTTCTACAGTAATTCGAGGCAGTCTATAACCGTTTTGTGAATGTATTTTGTAACGGTATATTAATAAATGAAAACATAATAAAAATTGGCAAATCAAAACCGCGGATTTAACTTACAGTGAGTTTTGAGGAAGAATATACTTATATAGTATCGTTAGCAACAGTGAAAAACAGTTAATAAATTTTCACGTCGCATGTTTGTTTTATTTGTATAATATCAAAATATATCATGGGAGCTATCCAGGTCTCAAAACATGGATCAAGAAGAAATTATCATAATTAAATTTGATTAATTAACTAAAATAAGTATTGCCATAGAAAGTACCAAAAACTCTGTTATTATTCAGCTACAAGTCAACATAAAAGTAGTAAACTTGTAGTTAGCTGAAAAGTCCCTCACTTTTTCGCCGTCATCACCTTAAAAAAGTAGCCAAGTAAAAGAAATGTAAAGTAGTCGAGACACAACTAGGTAAAAAATAGTGAATAATATGGGTTGTTGTCTTGTCCGGAAAGGTTGTTCCGAGCTACCCAGCGACTCAGCCATATTGAAAAAAAGACTTGTTTTTGGCTGTGTTGCTTCAAATGGGCTTGAAGGAGAGCTTGTGCGCTCCTTTTCATAAATCTGCGTAGTTGGGACGTGCAGGACATCCTTAGGATGACTTTTTTTTTTGTTGCACTCCCAACCAAGAGAAATTTCGTTTGGAAAAATCATCGATTTGAGAAGAAAATTCTGGAATAACGGAAGAAAAAAGTGTGCATAAAAATATACAACGGAGATAAAAACGGGATTGGAAAAAGATGGAGCTAATGGAATGATATGCAACTAACGGAATGATATAGAAATTAAACACAAATTAAAGTACCATCTGAATTAGTACGTGGTAATATGGTCAATTTACCACATTTATTTTCATTAAATACAAACAACAAACAAAAAATAGTAAAATAATAATAGGCGGCATGTCCTCATATACTCACAGCACATCCGCCAAGCCGTACTTCTTCAGGAAGTCCATGATCGAAATCGGTTGTAATGCTTGTATGCCTGCATTCTAGTATTGGGGTTCCGAGGGTCACATGCCTCCTTCTAGAAATAGCATCACACAAAATGTGCTCCGAGGTTTCATTCTCAATATCGCGGAAACGGCACAGGCTGCATATGGGCTCTCAGCCTGCAATGGCCCGTGAGGACTCCTGTTATAATCCTAAAGTTGCTCTTAAACAGGTGAATTACCGCTTTGTAGCGCATATTTTTATAACCACCCAACATTTCTTTTACCAGTGTTGTTCCGGGACGGTTCGGGGCCCGTTGGCCTAGTAGCCGCCGCCAACCTGGCTCGATGATCCGCTCGTTCGTTGCCCTCCACCCACGCATGACCTCGGAGCCATGCTGATAGGAGGTTATTGCAAGACGCTAGGCTGTCTAGTCTTTTCACACACTCAAGGACCAATGAGGATTTTATCTTATGCGACGTTATGGTCTTGAGTGCGGCTTGACTATCCTTAGGATAGTTATGTTTTCATGTGAGTAGCCGCGTTGCAGATTTATTTCTGCACACAGACTAAGGGCGACTACCTCCGCTTGGAATATACTGGGGTATTCTGCTAGGGGTATGGACAAGTCGGTGCGAGGGCCGGATATGCCTGCTCCAATACCGGCTGGCGTTTTTGAGCCGTCTGTGTACCATTCTAGAGCCCTATTTGGTGGAAATTGTCCACTTTAGACGGATTCCATGGGGGCTTTTCTCCCAGCTCTACTTTAACCCTCTAACAGGCCAATTTTTGTTGGAAATAAAAAAACTCATATCGAGTAATTCTAGTGCGATAAACTCGAATTTAACAATTATTTCACTTACCAACAATTTAGGTTTTTACTACAGAAATCCTTTCTATCACTTTTTTGTAGGTACCAAAAACACCTTTGCCAAAACTAATTTTTTTACAAATTGCACTAAATTTTTCACCGAAAATGATTATAACGGAACTCTGCCAACACTTAAAACTATAAAATCAAGGTTACAATTTAGATAAAATATTTGGCGAAATTTATGTGTCAATAATTATAGAAGAAAAGTAGAGGTATGCGGATTATATCTGTTTAACTAACCCCACCTAAAGGCGGTCCTGCCGGTCAGTGGGTGAAATCTGTTGTCAAAGTGTATTGACTTAGTGATGCCGTCCCTTGGAAGCTGGCAGATGGGAAGCTGCGTCTTCAGCATCTCCGCCCAAGCAGACCAGATGACCTTCCCTTTCCCGAAGCCCTCTTTCGCTATGTTTAGCAAGGTTCGTTTGGCTGCCTGTTCAACTAATATTTGTAGCGGGGTCAGATCTAGCAGCACTTCCATCGTCACTGTGCTTAAGTCTGATCTTGAAGCCCATGCCATTGCTCGATTTACTATTATGGGTCGGACTATCATGGTGTAAATCCATGTCAGCGTCCATGGGTTATATCCCTAAGATTTTCCCGAGAGCCTTCTGCACACCATTATTGCCCTGGTAGCCTTTAATGTTGTATTATCAACGTGTTTCTTCCATAACAACTTGGAGTCAAATGTGACCTTCAGAAACCGCCTCCAGGGCTTCTATGGTAATGGTAATGGTTCTCATGCCCGGAAGCATTCTTCGTATAGCAAAAAGTATTATCGCGTCGATCCATCGTATGATGGGTTGTTGGATTGCCTTCCTCTCTAGTGCTCGACTTACACTATTATGTGAAATATTGTCGAAGGCGCCCTCTATATCCAGGAAGGCACAGATGGCCACCTCACCGCACTTGAACGCACAGTATTTTCCGTGGTCAGGTGGTACAGAGCAGTAGTAGTCGATCTGCCTGCCCGGTATGAGTGCTGAGCAACGTCCAGAGGCACATGCCTCGGGGTGTTCGATCTGACCTCATGGTCTATTATTTTCTCCATCGCCTTTAATACGAAGGAGGTTTTACTGAAGGGGCTGAAGGATTTCGCTACCAAGTAGTCCTTCTTTCCTACCTTGGGTATGAATACAACCTTTGCTCGTCTCCAGAACGTTGGTATACAAGACAGCGCTAAGCTATTTCTCATGACCTTTGACAGGTGTGAGACGAGCTTCTCTCCATGCTGTAGAAATATCGGATATATCCCGTCCACGCCCGGCGACTTGTAGCCCTCAAAGAATTTGATCACCCACCTGACGGCCCTCACCGAGAAGAGAGACTTGGCCAGGTGGTAGCTCTGTGCTGTCGATCTTGTCCATTGAGGCTCACTTTCCAGATCGGTGGTTGCATGCAGTGTGACCAGGTTAGCCTTTTCGAGGCTAGATTTAGCCTTTTTTTAGTCCTTTAGCCTCATAATTTTGGTTTTAGCTTCGTGGCTTTTTCCAACCTTTTTTACTCCAAACTTTATCTGGTCCCAACACCATATTTGTCATATAAAATTAAAGTTAAATGAAGGAGTATTGATGACGAAATACGGAAAATTATTCGTAAAAATTGGCAACTATTTTTAATGGAGTTCATAAACCAATTGCGATATCGCCTACCTGATAATATGAACTCTTTAAAAAAGATACGTTTTTTTTCAGTTCATAATTCTTTGAAAGTTACAAAGCCGGATGCATTTTCTAACTTTCAAAACGAAAATTCTAGATATTCTCCAAGTCAAGTAGCATTGATTGATCTGCAGTGACGAAAGCTAATAACCGTACCGTGTGATCTCTACCATTGAATTTTGGGCGGAAGTTCGAGAACATAAAAATTCATTAAACGAACCCCCTTTTTTATAACTGGTCGAATTCGTATTTAACTTTTTGGTATTACCTTCCAGTAATGCGGAGGGTGAAAGAATTTTTAGTGCCATGAACATTTTAAAAACTAAGTGAAGGAACAGATTAAAAATTAAAATGATAAACTTGCTGCTTAATATTACATGTTCGTTAAAACGCTTATTCAAATGTTGCACTAATTTTAAAATTACCGTGATCTCATCTCTATGATGAATACCCAAACTTTGTACGCAGCGTCAAGCTCTTCTGATTCATCAGACGAAGAAAATATTATAAAATTAATAATTTTGTAGTGATTTTTCTATAGTATGTGTTTCTTTGAAAAAATCCCTAGTCAAGAAAAATATGCCTGATATGTGTTGAAACAAGAAAAGTTCCTTTAAGTTATGTCTACAGCTTTATATACAAGCTAGCAGACCCGGCAGACGTTGTCCTGCCTAAAATTTTACTTGCTTACATTCAATAAATTGTACTCTTTTCCCTCCCCACTTTTCGCTTCTTCTACATTTATCCTTATCTCCTCCTTTTTCTTTCAACTTTTGCTTTTCCCCCAACCCCATAATTATGCCATTACTCTTCTTTACCCTCTTAATTTTCCTCTAATACCACCTCTATATCTCAAATTTCTATTCCAACTCCCCTTCTTCTCCGATTTCCTCTGCGGGTACTGATATGTACATACTTTCAAAGATATATCGAATTAAGTTTTATTTGCTCCTGGTACTGCTTTCTGTTTCCAAGGTTTTTTGATATATAGAACACATATCTACATATAAAATATCATTAACTTGAACCAAATAAATTCCTAGCTTTGCCGAATTGATACTATAAATAGCCTGAAGGCTAAAAACTAAATAAAATCTAGTTTCAAAGAGATCGAAAAAAATTTTGGACATTAATGCAGCACAAACAAAAAATAAAAAATTTGAACGTGGCAACTCCCAGTTTTCCAAAATTATGTAAATCTTGACTAAAGGACACACATATCCAAATATCATTAATTTAGACCCAATACGGTAGGAGTTATGATGAATTGAAATGTATATAGCATGGGGCGTAGCACCGCCCACTTTCCAAAACTATGTATAGCCTATGTCTTAATTTAGTCTTTTCTAACTTTTTTTTCTGGCGATTTAGCCTCTTGGTGGTCACACTGGTTGCATGTTTATATATTAAGAACTCAGTAGTTATATACATTTTTTATTTTCTTTGAAAAACATAAATTAATTTGTTTCGTATTTCAAAAGTTGTGTAACCATAATAGTGGTTACGTGCTAATAATACAGAATTATCAACTTCGGAAACTAATTTATTGTATACAAAAAATTGCTGGTATTACAATTATTTCGTGGAGTGCATATCGACTGCTGAGTGGAAGATCACCTTATTTCAAAATCTTTTTCCAAAACGCCCTATTTCAAAAATTTCATTCAAAAACGCCCTATCTCAGAATTTTTTTCAACAACGCCCTAACTGAGAATTTGATTCAAAAACACCCTATCTCAGCTAAAAATGTATTGAATTTTCGTTCAGATAGGATGTTTTTGAAACTCATTCTGAGATAGGGCGTTCTTGAGCCAAATTTTGAAATAGGGCGTTATTGAAACAAATTTTGAGGTAGGGCGTTCTTCAAAGAAATTCTGAGATAGGGCGTTTTTAAAAAACATTTTGAAATGGGGTGATCTTCCACTCAGCAGTCGATATGTGGTACACATATTACGTAGGCCTGAAAGAAAACAAAGTCATGGATACTTTGAAAACAAAATTATCTAGAAGCATTGCTATGCTATAATTCGCGAAAGTTCTCAAACCGTTCTCTAACCTTCTATCTTAGAAAAATATATCAGAAACGAGTCGTTTTCTAAGCGTCCTCTAACCTAAAACCTCTATAGAGATAACGTTAGAGAATAATGTTTAGAAGTAACGAAAAGGAAATCTAGCAGGTAGGACCTATATTTCCTATAAATACGAATCGTCGTCAAGTACAATATGATTCAAAAGGCATAAAGAAATTGGGGCGAATACAACTTTCGAATTAAAGAGAGGTTTTGAGATGTTGTTATGATACCGTTTCAAGGATCCAGTCTTGTTACTATTTCCAACATTGGCTCTTATGCTCTGAATATACTCATAAATCATACAATTCTTTTTAGCTTTATAAGTTCTCATCACAAATTAATATCAAAGAAATTTTGGAATTTTCCATTTATAGTCTTCATATTATGCCTAAAAATGTATTAACTGAATTTTCATATCAGTTGTTTTCTAATTACTTACATGGGAGTTGCCTATTAGCATGCAAAGAGAGTAGACGTGTTTTCGCTGTAATAAAATTAAATTAACTTGATATAAGTCACAACATCTTGTTAAAATACGCGAAGATTCCTTGTTAAATAATTTGCAACCTGTACGCGCAATCCGGTTACAAAATCAATTTGTTTTTTACATACAAAATATAAAATATACATATACACAAACCTAAACATAAACAACTTACACTGCTGCTAATTATGGTTCCCCCACCGAAAACAACAATAATAACAACACGGCAAACCGCAGCCTCTCCACATCTCACTCCAACGTTTTCAAAGGCCTCAAGTGAGATTTCGAGCCTAGAAGCAAAGCTAATTTTGCGGAAAGAAGGCATGATTGAGGAGCTGATGGAATGCCTAAGAGAGTCGGAGCAGAGGGTTTTGCAGAGAGTCGGTGAGTTGGCAGCAAAGATCGCAAAATTTGAAAGCCAACTACAATATTATGGAAGAAAGGATAGAGGTAGCGGAAAGTGAGTGGAGACCGCTTCGGTATAACGTCAATGTTTTAAAGACTCAGCTAAATGAATGCCGTGCTCGTTGATATACTGGTAAGTGGAGTTTCTCAAACACCAAACGAAGATTTGGGTGATGTCATCACTAAAATATGTCGCACCGTTCATCTAAGCGCCCCGTCAATACGTTCTGCCTTTCGTATTCGTAAAAGCTAAAACGGTGCATTTTTATGAATATATGAAATTACCGGTTAGTGGATTCTGCGTTTGAATATTAAGCCTATATGCAGTGGCGGGCATAAGTGTACAAATAGTCCTTTTGTGCGATTTTTACAAATGTTGGCCTTACTAAAATTATTTTAACAAAGTTTGATTAAAAATATGTGACAGGGTCCAATACAACAACTATAAATTTTGGTTTAACAATGTACACAAAATTAGTGGAAACTCAAAGAAATTTTATTAAAATTTTTAATTTTTTCCCCAGAATTTTTTGGAGTATGCAGTTTTGTAGCCCATTAAATTTTAGTATAATAAGGTGTTAATCTTGAGTTCGTAACAGATTTCGCTAATTTTTGCCATTTTTTTTCCGACGAGCTAAAGTATTTTCTTTCATACAAAAAAAATTGCGTTCATAAACTTGTATGAAGGAAAATACAGAAGCCTTCAAGAAAACAGCATTTTAAGCCTTTTACAGCTGCCCGGTACTTCTTTCTGCCAATTTGCGCCAATTGGAAAAACCACGGGATCACAAATCGATCTCCATTTCGTCCTTCCATTGGAGTGGTGGTCTCTCTCTTCCTCTGCTACCACCGGTGGGTGCCGATAAGAATACCTTCTAGGTCGGAACATTCATTCACACAACATGGCCTAGCCAATTAAGACGTTGGGTTTTAATTCGTTGGGCTATGTCGGGGTCTGGATATAGCTCATGCAGCTCGTCATTAAATCTTCTTCGGTACTCACCGCCACCAACGCGTAAGGGTCCGTAAATCTTTCGAAGAATCTATCTCTTGAATACTCCCAGAGACGCCTCATCAGATGTTGTCAGTGCATGCTTCTGCACCATAAAACAGGACGGGTGCGATATGTGACTTATTTATTTTCGTTCTTCGAGAGAGGACTTTACTTCTCAATTGCCAACTCAGTCAGAAGTAGCACTTGTTTGCGTGATTTCTAGGCTGACATTACTGTTGGTGTTAATGCTGGTTCCTAGGTTGAAAACCCTAATATTTTCTTTGTGATTTCTGTATTTACCTCAATACAAGGTTATGAACCATTTTTTTTATATGAAAGAAAACACCTTAGCTCTTCGGAAAAAAAAAATTGCCAAAAATCGGCAAAAGGTGTCACGACCTTAAGATTGACACATTACGGTATTAAAATTGAATGAATTATAAAACTGCATACTCCAAAAAATTCAAACAGTTCGGGAAAAAATGTGAGAATTTGATAAAATTGCTATGAATTTTGGCGAATTTTGCGTACAATTTTTGTTGATTTACGGCCTGCACATTTTCAAGTATTCATGAAACAAGCTCAATAATAATAATTTTTCACATTTTAATAAATTTTTTTTATGAAAATTATTATTGTTTTTATTTTTTTTTAATAATTATCAAAAGTGGTTTAATTGAATAGAGTAGGCAAAATTTTAAGAGACAACTGCCCTATCTTTTCTTATAGATCCATTTCGGAAGCTGCTAGGCTTCTTCACCAGAGAAATTCTGACACGCATTGCTAACAATTAAGCCAACAATACGCTGATTTTGATTTCATCTAAACTCCTAATTCTATTCTTCTTTACCATATACATGAACCACTTCCGCCATCTGACCGTTAGTATTGTGATCATGATGGACTCTTTTTTTTTTGGCAGATCTGTTTTATCGGGATTTAGAAAAGGGGATAGTTGTGCTACAGTCATTCTTAAAATTCTTGAAGATATACGTCCTGCCTATGACAGTAATGAACTCACAGTACTTGTACTTTTCGATTTCTCAAGACCTTTTGACATGGTTGACTTCAGAGTACTTCTCCACAAACTGGAAACATGTTATAACTTCAGTTCTTATGCCATAAAGTTAATACAAAACTCTCCGACAGATCTTAGCAAGTTCAATGTGGAGATAAAGTCTCAAACTTAAAGCGCATAACATCTGGTGTCCCACAAGGATCTATTTTAGGTCAAATATTGTTTACGCTTTTTATTAATGACATTGTTAGTTATTGTCACAATGCCTCGATACATCTTAATGCAGACGATAAGCACATATACTTATCCCGGCCGATCGGTAAGCCCGAATACTTATTTGCTAGGCTGAATGAAGATCTAACACGCATTGGACTTTAGGCTTACGTAAATAAATTATGTCTAAATGCAACAAAGTCAAGGCGACAGCAATATCGAACGTAGCATATGACCTGCGCTGCCTTCCTGAAATTATCCTCAATGGCGATAAAATATTTTTCCACGATGTGGTCACCAATCTAGGTTTCAGAATCAACTCTAAGTTAACTTGTGTCGACCATATTAATCTTGTGATCGGTAAAATTTATAACACCCCTCGAAATTTGTACCTAACTGCCTATTTACTATCGCATGATACTAAGATGAGACTGGTCAAAGCGCTTATAATGCCACAAATTTCTTATGGTGAATTATATTAAATTCTCTGATGCGATATTTATAATTTTTCACAGATTAGAAATCGCTGCTTTTTGCATAAGCTATTACACTCTCAAAATCCCCTTATTTATATGAAAAACTAAATTTGTGCCAGTCTACTCGGACCCTGATTCTATTGGTCCCGTATTTTAAATACATGACGTCCTCGAGAATGTTCTTTGTCAGCACAATTCCTCTTTGGAACTCACTTCCCTCCAAGACAAAAGCTATTCAAAATATATTTTATAATTCTATCTGAGGGTCCGCAATTTAATAAATGTATAATACATTTTGTAAACTTTTAGGTACCTAATTTAACTTTTCTGTTTCTGTTTTTCATTTGTTTTATGTAACATTTCCTTTGTAATAACTGTATCAGGTTGATGCACTTCCTAAAAGACTTAGTCTTACTTGTACAAATAACTTTAAATTAATAAATAAATAAAAAATTCTGTTCTCCTGATATACGAGGTGTGTTCAAAAAGTATCACGAATTTTGTGTTTTTTCAAAAATTATTTTTTTATTCATAAATATCTATTTTGTCCCCTTCAAAGTAGTCCCCATGAGATATTATACACTTGTGCCAACGGTTTTTCCAATCTTCGAAGCACTTCAAAAAATCATTTTTTTGTATCTTGTTCAGCTCCTCCTTCGATGTCGTCTTTATCTCGTCAAGAGAAGCGTAACGTCGTCCTTTCATGGGCCTCTTCAGTTTAGGGAACAAGAAAAAGTCACAGGGGGCCAGATCTGGGGAATACGGTGGCTGCGGCATCATTAGTGTGTTGTTTTTGGCCACAAAGTCGCGCACAAGTAACGATGCGTGAGCAGGGGCGTTATCGTGGTGCAAAAGCCAATTTTTGTTCTTCCACAAATCCGGGCGTTTCTGGCGGATTGCTTCGCGCAAATTGCGCATAACTTGCAGGTAATATTCCTTATTGACCGTTCTTTCCTGTGGCAAGAACTCATGATGCACCACGCCCCTGCAATCAAAGAAAACTGTCAGCAAAACTTCCACATTCGACCGAACTTGGCGCGCTTTTTTCGGTCTTGGTTCGTGCGGCAGCTTCCATTGAGATGATTGAGCTTTGGTTTCCACGTCATAACCATAAACCCACGATTCGTCACCAGTTATGACCCTCTGGAGCAAATTTGGGTCGTCGCGGACAGAGTTTAACATCTCATTAGCAATGTTCATGCGATGCTGTTTTTGGTCACAATTGAGCAATTTTGGTAAAAAAATAGGTAAAAATCGAAGACGATCCAAAACACGTGCAAGCAAAGCAGCTGTCAACAATTAACTGAACATTCAAAATGGCCGAGCTTGTCGGCATAAGTGAGAGACATGAGTACCAACATAACGCCACAAAAAATTCGAAATTCGAATATACGTAACCAGCGAAAATTCAAAATTCGCGATACTTTTTGAACACACCTCGTATTGTATTGACTACTAATAAACCCGGCCACGCTTCTCCGCGTGTTAGAACCTACAATAGACATACTAGTTCAGATATGCAACTCAATTACTTATTGCAGCACTCATTATCACCTTTGGTTCGATACCCATTATTTACTAACACATTTTGGTTCACCTTGGTCCACATATTGGTCGATATCGCGGAAACTGTTAAGTTTAAAGTTAGACGACTAGTAATGCAATTCCAATAAGCAGGTTTTTAATGATGTTCGCCCAAACCTACAGACAGAAAGACGAAAATTTTCCCATACATTTTTCTTGAATATCTGCAATATACAGACATCAGCCTGTTACAGTTTTATTATACGTAGAGATTTGAAAGAAACCAAGCATGCGTACATGTTCTTATGGTAGAAGTTTGTCACAATACGACCCCGGTAATAGCATGTCCGTAATAGTATGCCCGGGTACCCGAGTAATAACCGGGAAAATGAGCATTACCCGAAGCGCCCGGGTACCCGGGTCCTCGGGTATCATCAGCCCTATTGGCAGGTCGTGGAGGTAACAATTATTTCGAATTCTACAGAGTTCGTCAGTGAACGAGCCTTTGGCCGAAGACATAATAGTACATTCGTTAGCGTAGTATAATTCTTCTTGGTGTGGATGTTGAGTCTCTAAACTCGAATGACGTCTGACGATCGTTGAAGTCGGTATCGGTCCATCTTTTCCAAAGGCTTTTGCTACGTCAAGTGCCACAAGCAATGTCCTGTGATTCCGAGGGTGTTGGTTCAAACCACTGTTGATTTGTGTACTAATGAAATTTAGAGTGGTGTTTGTGCTTTGCGGAAGCCATGTGAGTGGTGGTGCAAGTGCAGATTTGCATGTAGTAGGCGAGTAGTATTGTCTCTAGTAATTTCGCAGTCGCCGACAGGAGTTATCGAACGATATGATTCTCCCCTGTTCGCCGGCTTCCCAGGTTATGAAAGAGGAACCACTCTCACTGCTTCCATATCTCATTGCCTCATGGCAATACCAAAGAGCCAATTGATTTTGACGGGTTGGCCTGCATTATGGCTTACTTGACCTGCTGTTGTTGTTGTTGTAACAATGCTTCGCACTGCTTAGTCGTTCCTTTCTCCATCAAAATTTTATAACGGAAGTCCCACGAACCTTGCGGCTTCAATAGACGCCCCTTACTTTGGTAGAAATCTACTTCCCCGTGTGTTCTCGTTACCCAGCCTTTAATTTCTGGGATACAGCGGTATGCCCAGCGCACCTTTGTGGAGATATTCCATCTGTGCTCCCAATTTTGCGTACTAATCTCTCGAGCTTTGGACCGTGAGTTTCTTTCCTCAGAAGTCGTTGCCGTTTCCCTTGCCAATATGTTAATTAGCCACATTCCTACGATTATCAGTGCAGCATCTTCTGATACAGTTCTAAAGGCTCTACACACACGAGGCGCACACAGGCGATAGGTCGACTTTATCTCGCGGAAGTACGACTGATGCACGCCTGCAAGTAGCTGAAGGTGAATTTGCTTTGGACTCGTGCCTTTAGCATTATCCTCGACGATGATGATACTGTTTTTGCTGCCTTCTTATTAGCGTATTCTGAGTGTATTTTAAAAACCGTGACTCGTTTTACCTTCTTCCTGCTTGATACAAGTACTGCCTCTGTTCTTTACTATGCAAGCTGTAATTCGTGTTGCATGAGCCATGATTGAACACTGGCTATGCTTAAATTATATTTGCTCAATTGTTTGACAGTAACGACCAAAGCGATATCATCCGCGAAACCGATAATTTTTACTCCATTTGGTACTTTGAGTCGCACTACTCCGTCGTACATAATGTTTTATAGCATGTACCGAGCACGGACCCTTGAGGGGCACCGTCTGTAACATGGAGCTTTTCCGTGCCCTCCGACGTTTCGTACTGAAGCAGGGAGCGTCAAAATAGCTGCGTAGGATCCTTCTCTAGCGTATCCAGAATTTTCGCCCAGTTAGCGCTATTGAATGCATTCTTCATATCTAAGGTCACGATAAGGCAGTATTCTTTGGATCCCTAGAGTCAGTGAGTGCCGCTTACTGCCTCTTGAGCGGTCGTCTCAGCCATGTTCACGGCATTAATGGTGGATCTGCCTTTTGTGAACCCAAACTGATTATCAGATTTGCCCCTCAACCTCTTCGATTTTTTTTCGAGGCAATTTTTTTCGCTCAAGAATTTTGCCTGCAGAGTCGAGCAGACATATGGACCGGTAGCTGAATGGCTTCGCCGGCTTTTTCCCAGGCTTCGGCAATAGCACCAAGGTCTGGCGTTTCCAGATTGAAGGGAATGTCCGTTCAGCTAGGCACGCATTAAATGCATTTATCAATATAGACGTCAAGGCCTCCTTCAGTATTTTGTTGGGCACGCAGTGTGGCCCAGGAGACTTGTTGTCATCATCTCTGTTAACCGCTTGGAGAACTTCGTCAAATGCGTATAATGGAGTATTTTATATAGAGGAAACTAGTATTATTTTGCGTGGGAAAGAGAGAATCGACCACGCTTTTGAGAAAGGACGGACATGTTGGCATGGCTTCACGTTTATTTTTCAACTTTTTCAAAACCACTTTATAAGCACCATCGCAGAGGTTAAGAAAGCAGTGTTGCTTGCTATTCGCAATTGCCGCCTTCAAAGCATGACGCGCAATTTTATAGGTAGATCCGCACTCTGGAAAATTTGGCCTCCCTCTTGATCTTTGAAAGCTTCTCCTGGCCCGAATACATTCTCTCCTTAGTGCTTGTATGGTGTCGTTCCACCAATAGACCGAACTTTTCGAGCTTACGGATGGTTGTTGTTGTTGTTGTTAACAGTGCTTCGCCCTGCCCAATGGGCTCGAGCACTCTAAATTGTCATCAGGCTCTTCTAACGGTAGTCCGAGGAAACGTGCAGTCACAGGGTTAGACCAGAGTGATGTTGGTGTTAGAAGAGTGGGTTCGACTGAGCAGGAGAAGAGATGCTTGGTATCATGAGGGGACACCCCACATGCAGGGCATGTGTTTGGTATGTTGGGGTTCATTCTGGATAAGTAAGAGTTTAGCCTGTTACAATATCCAGAGCGAAGTTGGCCTAGCATAACTCTAGTCTCCCTCGGAAGTACACGCTCCTCTTCAGCCAATTCAGGTGGCTGAGTATTGATAACGGGATTCACAGGCTGAGATCTGAGGGATCTGTCTACCGACTCGGTGTGGAGGTAATTTACAGCCCGTCTGTGGTTCCGCAGATCAAACGGCAAAGAGATGTGGTGCTGGATCTCATCGTAGTGCTTACAAAGATGTCTCCTTATGTCTCTGGGGGCGGGGCTACATCCAATAGATGTCGATTTGGATGACTGGGTTTATGACAGTTCAGAAGGAACTGTCTACTCAAGAGTTTCGCGTGTTCTTGAACATTGAGCAATTTTGCCTCTTGATGGAGGTGAGACTCAGATGTCATAAGCAGACATCCCGTAGCAGTTCTGATGGCGGTGTTTTGGCAGACTGCAATTTCCTCCAATTGGTGTCAGCAAGATTGGGCGACCATATGGGCGCAGCCTAGTCAATAACCGGTCGGCCAATAGCCTTATATGTAGCAAGCAATGTTTCTTTGTCTTTTCCCCAAGTACTGGCGACCAGTGACTTGAGGATCTTATTGCGGCTCTGTATCAGTGACCTGCAATTATCATAGAAATTAGCCTAAGTATTACTGCTAGTAGTGATGCCAGTATGGACATTGAAGAAAGTAGTCTTGCATTTCAGTTTCGAAAAGTCACTACAACCGATAAACTGGATATAGTTAAAAAATTCAAAAATAAAATAGGAGGGAAGAAACTGTTATCTGAAGGAGTTGTCAAAGACTCCATTACATATACTGGATACTTTTATACTCAAATCGTCAATGAAAGTCTAGATAAAGGTATAGTACCAGACACCTGGAAAACTTCTGTAGTAGTGTCAATTGAGAAAGTCAAAAATACTCTGCGAGCTGATGAGATTAGGCCCATTAATACGCTACCATGTGACGAAAAGATACCTGAAACAGTGGTAAAAAACCAAGTAGTAAAATATTCAGAAGATAATAAAATTATTATACCGCAGCAGGCTGGACTTCGTAAAAAGCATTCATGTGAAAGTGCCCTAAATGTAGTTATTGCTAACTGGAAAGAAGACTTGAGCAGGAACAAACATATTATAGCCGTATTCCTGGATTTAAAGCGAGCCTTTGAGACAATTGACCAAAATTTGCTTTTGAGAAAATTAAACAACATAGGTATTTCTGGAACCGAACTGAACTAGTTTGAAAACAGTAATTGGATCATATATATCAGAGAAAAGACAGGTACCTGTTGGACTACCACAAGGCTCCGTATTGGCTCCTATATTGTTTAACATGTATATCAATGATATCGCAAAATGCATGCAGTATAGTGACATTAAATTATTCGCAGATGATACATTACTGATGATTAGTGGCGAAAATGTCAATGAAATGTACGCAAAGTTACAAAATGACCTAAATAGAGTTAAATAGAGCTTAAACAAACTGAAATTAAACGTGAAGAAAAAAGTTCATGGTTATATCAAGACGCAATTTTAGTAACACAGACTTGCAACCATTAAGTATAAGCAATGAATCTATAGAAAGAGTCAACCAATTCAAATACCTAGGAATAATAATAATTGAAAAATTAAATTTTAACGAGCACGTTGATTACACGGTCGGGAAAATTGCTAAAAAATTGTATTTCACACAAAGAACCTGTAGATACTTAAATAAAAGGGTCAAAGTAATGGTCTACAGATCAATTATCGAGCCTCACTTTATCTACTGTCCAACTATATTTTTTATTATGAGAGATAGTCAAATTTATAAATTGCAAAAGCAACAAAACCGGGCAATGAGATTTATTCTCAGTAAACGCATTGATACACCTATACGTGATATGCTTGCGGCTCTAAATTGGCTAAGCGTTAAACAACAGCTTTTTTACTATACCATGAAGTTCATTAAGAATATAAGAGAGGGCAACCTGCCCGATTATTTGAAAAATAACATTAAATATGTAAGAAATATGCATTCCGTAAACACTCGAAATAGAAATGATTTCAATTTACCTTCTTATAGAACAGAATCAGATAAATGTAACTTATATTATAAAGGCCTAAAATGTTACAACGAACTTCCAAATGATGTAAAATTATGTAATATGAATCAATTCAAACAAAAACTGTATGATTACTGTAAAACACTACCAATTTAGTGCAGAATGGGCAGCCCTTCAAAATACCGTGCAAAGTGCGTGCGAACCAAGTACTTCCAGATGTACAGCCACATGCTCACGTGCAGAAAGTTGCCGAAACTTATACTGAAACGCATCACTATTCCATCAGTGCTTCGCCGTTCATATATTGTCTTCGCGCTTTACTTGCGTAGACGGCCTGTTATCTGCATCCAACTGGTTCTACCCTTGTTTTGGTATGTTCCGAAGGACTGCCCATTCTTAGCACTAAAAAGTGGCAACCAAATTGTTACTGTAATTTTTCCATTTATAATCTAAGTTAGATTATAAATGAAATACTGGAAATAGGTATAAGCTAGGCTAAGTTTCAGCTGTAAGAAATAAATAAATAAAATAAATAATTATTCATATTTTTAAGTACTTAGTTAACTAACCAAAAAATAGTCTTAGCGTGTATGCAGTACACGAACGCAACGCACTAAGATCCACTAATACACATTTAAATAGTCATGCTTCGTACAGTAACTAATTAGTCAAGCGACACGAAGCACTAAGTACACAAATTACTTATTGAGTAAGTTAGTGGAAGTATGTTATAGCGAAACACTATGTGTTAAGTGGAATGACTAAAGTCATTTAAGTATTTCGTATCAAAATTATCCTAAAATGATCTCAAGATTATCCCAAAATTATCTCAAAATGATTCCGAAATAATCCCACTTAAGGATAACTGAACTAACCAGCTTTCTACACACACAAAGTATACAAAGTACGCATAGTACACATAAAAAACATAGTACTTACACAAAACTATGTGCACTAAGTACACATAGTGAAATTGGTTATTAGTTATATGTGTGTGGCACAAGTATGTATCAAGTGCTCGTTTGTTTTCGCTATTTGTGTGTTAGTTAGTCGTAGTTATTAGTCTGTGCTTGACTAAGTACACATTTGCACTAATTGTTATGGCTCATGACCAAGTGCACACATATTATTAGTACTAAGATCTCGTCACTGCTCTGTACCTTTGAAGCTATTGCGGTGGCATGACCAGCAAAGGTGAGGCCGTTATCAAATGTCACACCCAAGATTTTCGGGTGGTTGACAGTAGGTAGAGGTACGTGGACGTTTAACTCTTGCCCCATCTGTGCATTCCATGTCGTAAACACGGTCGCCGTCGATTTAGTCGGAGATAGGGTCAGATTTCGTTTGGTGAAGAACTGGAAAGGTCACGGAGGTAACTGTTGATTCTAGTACAGATTCTAGTCAGAGTGTGACGTGGTTGACCGTATCAAATGCATTTGATAGGTCAAGTGCCACGAGAACCGTCCTATGGTTTGGTGGGTGTTGATTCAAACCATAGTTTATCTGCGTTGTAATGGCATTCAAAGCGGATGTAGTGCTGTGAGATTTGCGGAAACTATGCTGGTGATCGGCCAGTTTCAGATTTGCAATAAAGTAAGGGAGCAGAATGGTCTCTAGAAGTTTCGCAACCGGCGAAAGGAGGGATATCGGACGATAAGAATCTCATTGGTTCGCCGGCTTCCCTGGTTTTAGTAGGGGAACTACAAGCGCCTGTTTCCATATCTCCGGTATGACGAAAGAAGTTAGAGAGAGGTTGAAAAGAGCCGCGAAATAACTCTGTCCCCCGTGGCCTAGGTGTTTGATCATCTTCATGGCGATTCCGTCGGGTCCGATGAATTTTTAGGGTGTGGCCTTCATTATGGCTTCCTTGACCTCTGCGACTGAGACGGCAATAGGCGCAGTGGAGTGTTTGTGTTTGTGCGCACGTCGGATGACTCTTCTCTTAGTCCTCTCCGCAGGTGGATGCATTATAAACAGCCGCCAAAAGAAGCTCGCGCATTTTCTGGCGTCCGATTTGACACTGTCGGCACAGCTTCCGCAGGAAAATTCGGACGAATTTCTGGTATTCTGCCAGCAGGCATAAAGCGGCCTGAGGCTGAATCAATGACCTTGTGAAACTCTCTTTCACCTTTGCGTACGTCTGCAGGAGTGGGCAAGGCAGCGAAGGAGCGCTCTGTATAGTCCGTAAAGCGGTCCCAGCCCGCTTGATGTATGTTAGTTTATCAGTCGTTATGAAGTCGGTCGGTCGTTCAACAGAGAGTAAGATGGGTAGGTAGTCTGAAGCTAATGTAAGGATCGGTCGCGAGATGACAAAGTTAATTAGGCTCGCGCTCGTTATGGAGATGTCTTGCGAACTGTGGGCGCATCTCCATTGACTGCACAGAATGCTGAGTTGTCTATTTGGTCTGCAATTGCGTGTCTTCTGCTGTCTGCTGGCAAGTTGGAGTGCCAGAGATCGTGATGTGCGTTGAAGTCGCCTAGGATTAGACGGTTATCGCCCCTTAGCAACGCACTAATGTCGGGATGATAATCTCTAGGACAACATGTGGCAGGGGTTCTATCTCACCGGAATGACCCGGGTTTTTTACCCGGCCAAGGGCTGTTATTTCAGTGTAACCCTGTCCAATCTGTCCCGTCCAACCCTTAAATTGTCATAATCGGAGCAAACTCTGGCAGCTGGGTTGCTCCATTGTCTCTTGTTACGGACTGGGGTCGAACCCAACCCTGGACCAAGAGATTGGATCTGCTGCTTTGCTGGAAGAAAATTTATATTAAACGGTCGCATTCGGTACAATGCGCCAAGTGTAAGAGATGGCTACATAAATCTGGATGCTCAGGGCTTAACCCTGCCATCGATAGAACCCGTACTTTCTTTAGTACTTTCGAGGCACCATGCTGTACACACCCAAGGGCGTCCCGCGGTAGTCGTCGCTTTGGCACTCCCCTACCAACTTCAAATAGCCACAATAGTGGCTCAGTCTACACGACTGAGCTCACGCTCACCACCGTCTCCATCTCGCACGGCCGCTCAACACTCCTATCCCCTCCGGAATAGGTCAGATATGAGCATCGCCGAGCGTCAGTCCCCTCTCTCTCTGCCCCCAATGCCCCCCCCCCCCCCTAACTTCCAGCTTGCACGTGGGCCAGGACCACCACCTCGGGCCTTTCACTACGTTCACTGTTTGTCGGCAAAGATTATATACGCCTGCGACATCGGTCAAGTCCAACAATTGCCTTGGCCTGTGTCACGCCCTTATGTGCTCCGGGCTCGCAAACGGTAACCTTTGGACGGATACGTTCATAGCCCCCTGTTGCAGTACACAGCCGCCTTCCACGCTAGACAACAACGGCCATGGCCCTGTCAACTCTAGACTGCGACATAGTTTAGGCCTTAGCCTACCTCCACCTAGGCAATCGCATCCGTCCCTCACGCCTAGCATGTCCCCCGTCTCCCCTCTTACACACTTCAAAATTTTACAGCTGAACTGTAACGGGTTAGCTGGAAAGATCGCGGAGATAACTGACTTTATGAAGTCGCACAACATCAAAATCGCAGCGATACAAGCGACAAAATTGAACACAAGATCGAACTTACGAACTTGTGATGGGTATAATGTACATCAAAAAGACCGTCCCAGCGGTCATGGGGGTGGCCATGCGCTCATTACACATCACTCTGTACAATATAATCTATTTTCCCCTGACGTCGACCCCAGGGACTCTACCTTAGAATTCCAAGGCATAGTAGTCCGGTCAGGCGACGCCGACCTGCAAATCATAAACATCTACTTACGTATGGTCTTTCTGGTCATCGACGCGTCGCATGACTCTTTGATGTCAGCCATTACTTTAGTGGCTATATCGTTCGCGCTTCCTGTGTACTCAGATGTTGGCCGCATTTCCTTGACTCCGACTCTTCATGGAAGTTTGATTGGTGGGAATCCTTCCTCTGTCTAACTTGATGTGCACTTCGAGCGCTGAGTGATCGCTTTAAGTATAGCATTCACTAATCTTCCAGTCGCACATCCTGAACATATTAGCACTCACGATTATGGAACCGAAGCCGTTTCTGGCAAATGTATGTTGCCCACCTGCGTTAAGGAGTGCTACGTCCAAGCAAGCGAATGCTTCGATCATAGCTCTCCCTTTCTGCGACGTTCGCTGTGATCCCCATCGACAGCCCATGCCTTAAAGTTGCCAGCTATGACGAATAGCTGCCTCGCAGTCGCGTCTGCGGTTATTTCCCCGACAATTTGTTCAAAAAGGTCCAGCCGGGTGCTAGGTGGTAAGTAGCAAATATAGACGAAGATATCGCCTATCCTGCCGCACACAACCCCTTTTTCTTTAAGGACGGGCTCTGTGCACAATAGGTTCTCTCCATATTGCTGCCTTGACACATAAGGTAGCCAATTTACAGGCTTGCCCCTGTATGGCTTGCTTATCAAGCCTGCGTTAACATTTAGCTCCCTTGTTATTTGCCCCCAGGTCTTGTGCAAGTTAACGTATTGTTTCTGACTACGAACTCTCATGGCCTAGCAACTCCATAGCCAACACATAGCATAACCTTGGTCATGTGTTTCCGAATTCCTTTACGGTACCAACAAATACCCGACCTAGCAACGGCCTCGCGTCATGCTTGGGTCAGCAACGCAGCCCAATAACATCACAACACATCCCAACATAACAACAGTGCAAGCTAGCCCACTAAAATATGCGCGATCCCTTTACGGTACAACCAAAGGTTTTGGGGAGTGCTGTCGAACTGGCAGTCCTTGGCCGGATATGACTCCGGTACTCCCTTGCGGTACTGCCCGACTGTCGTGGTAGCGATTTGGTATGGCCAGTGGAACCTTCTAGGTCATTCACCCCTCCTTCTGTAAGGAAGGAGAGATGGGTAATGAGAAGTGAGAGGCATCGTATCCGTAGATCAACTATCGAGTTGCACTTCATTAACTTTGTGCGTATTAGTCGCCACTTACGACCGGTATGCCTACCTCGGGCATATTTTCAACCCCTCACCCGCAGGACGCACAATGAGGGTATCAGCAATTAGTTTTTCGGCTTTAGTCGTATGCTGTGGACGGGCAACATAACAAATAACTATGTTTAAATAAGTTATCTTCTTCTTTAAATGGTCATCTAACCGCCTGGGCGATTTTGACCGTCCAACATAGCTCGCCAGTCGTTTCTTCGTTGCGCCAACTGGGGACAATTGGAAACACCGCGGGATCGCAAATTGGTCTCCACTTGGTCCTTCCATCGGAGTGGTGGTCGCCCTCTTCCTCTGCTTCAACCGGCGGGTGCCGATAAGAATACCTTCCGGGCTGGAGCATCTTCGCTCATTCGCACTACGTGGCCTAGCCAGCGAAGCCGCTGTGTTTTAATTCGCTGAACTATGTCGGCGTCTGCGTAAAGTTCATACAGCTCATCATTAAATCTTCTTCGGTACTCGCCGTCGCCAACTCGTAGAGGTCCACACATCTCTCGAATACTCCAAGAGCCGCCTCATCAGATGTGGTTAGTGTCCACACTTCTGCACCATATAGCAGGACGGGTGCGATGAGTGACTTGTAGAGTGTTATTTTCGTTCGTCGAGAGAGGACTTTACTTTTCAATTGCCTACTCAGTCCGAAGTAGCATTTGTTTGCAAGAGTAATTCTTCGTCGGATTTCTAGGCTAACATTATTGGTGGTGTTAATGCTGGTTCCCAGGTAAACGAAGTCCTTTACTATTTCGAAATTATTGCTGCCAACAGTGGCTTGGTTGCCAAGGCGCGAATGCGCTGACTCTTTGCATGATGACAGAAGGTACTTCGTTTTGCCCCCGTTCACCACCAATCCCATTTTCTCCGCTTCTTTTTCTAATTTGGAGTAAGCAGAAGTTACGGCGCGGTTGTTAAGGCCAATGATATCAATATCGTCAGCATATGCCAACAGTTGCACGCTTTTATAAAATATTGTTCCAGCGCGGTTAAGTTCTGCAGCTTGTACTATTTTCTCCAGCATTAAATTAAAGAAATCGCATGATAGGGGGTCACCCTGTCTGAAGCCTCGTTGAGTTTCGAATGGCTCGGAGAGGTACTTCCCAATTCTGACCGAGCTGGCGGTGTTGCTCAAGGTCATTTTGCATAGCCGTATAAGTTTTGCGGGGAAACCAAATTCAGACATAGCGGCATATAGGCAGCTCCTTTTCGTGCTATCGAAAGCGGCTTTAAAATCAACAAAGAGATGATGTGTGTCAATTCTTTTCTCACGGGGTTTTTCCAAGATTTGGCGTATTGTAAAAATCTGGTCGATGGTAGATTTACCAGGTCTGAAGCCACACTGATAAGGTCCAATCAGTCTGTTCACATCAGGCTTCAGTCTTTCGCACAATACGCTTGATAGAACCTTATATGCGATATTCAAACGGCTGATTCCGCGATAGTTGGCGCAGTTTGCAGGATCGCCCTTCTTGTGGATTGGGCAGAAAACACTTAGATTCCACTCTTCAGGCATGCATTCATCCGACCATATTCTGCATAGAAGCTGATGCATACGCCTTACCAGCTCCTCGCCTCCGTGTTTAAATAGCTCAGCAGGCAAACCATCAGCGCCAGCTGCTTTATTGTTTTTCAATCGGGATATAGCTATTCGCACCTCATTATAGTCGGGTTGTGGAACGTCAATTCCATCATCTTCGATTGTGGGCTCGGATTCCGGAAACCGTGTTTTAATTTACAAACATTTATTTGTTTTATTTAATCTATACCAGTCAGCTGTTTTCCCTAGTAGGGTATTCAGTGCGATTGGCTTCTCTTTCAGTGCACAGAAGGCACTTTGGCGGGTTGTTGCATATTTTGCCGATGTGTCCATCGCTTCCGCATTTAAAGTACTTGCCTTTTGCGTCCTTTTCGCTTGTGCAATTCCTCGATATATGCCCTAAGTCCCGGCATTTATAGCACGGATTTGACTGGACTTTTGCACAAATGCGAGATATGATCCAACCTTTTCGGACTTTGCCGCTGGCTAGCAGCTTCCTGGCAACTTCCGCCGGTTCCGATATTGTCGGCGTTTATGTTCTACCGTAAGCTTTCCTAATGAATCGGATGCCAGTTGATTTGACTTTTGACTTCGAAGTCCGGGTACTGCGAGTTAAGCGCCAGGCATATTTCAGTGGCAAAGCTTTCCTCCTACATGTCTCAGTGTGACTATTCAGTAAGGGACTTTACTTCCGCCAGTTGTACGGATATTTCAAGCCATCGTATTCATTTCTTTTAAACCTTCGTCGGTTTTTATAGATTTAAGAGTATCTGCATAAGAACCCCCTCCCGTTTTTTCACGATGATGGCGTTCTCCCACTTTAGGCTTTTGAAGCTTTTTTTCTGAACCAAATCTCTTGAATGACGACAGAGAGTTTAAAGAGAGCCGCTACATAACTGTCCCTCGTGGCCTAGGTATATTAACATCTTCATGGCAATACCGTCGGGCCCGATTGATCTTGAGGGCTTGACCTTCATTATGGTTTCCTTGACCTCGGCGACGGAGACGGCAATGGGCGCTGTATTGTGTTTGGGGTTGGGTTTGAGTGGCGCCTCTGCCGTTAAAGCATGGCAGAAATCTAAAAAATCATGAAAGCGTTCGCTAAATCTAATACATGTTTCCAATAGAGAAATTTCCAGGGATCAAGAATATACAACTGTTTTGTCACAGAAAATTATAGTTTACCAGGTAGAGCCGCTCAAAGTTGACCAATTTTCAACATTGGGAAAAATTTGAAATTTTTCTTTTTTTCGTTGTATTTAAAATGGTTTTGTGAGTAAATAAGGCGGCCGGTTGTCGTTTTCTTGTATAGCAATTAAAGATAATTTAATTTAGGATTGAAAAAAATTATTTTTTTTTGTTAAAAGTTGTCGGATATGCCTGTTTTTCGAAATGCCTATTTTTAGGCCCTTTTTAAAACTTTGATGGAAAAAAATGTTAAAATATGTGCTCCGTCAAATTAACAGTAGCTATTTGTGAAATATTCAGTTACCAAATTCATAAAGTCTACCTGCGTCCAGCTGCAACTTCACTTTTTACATCAAATAAAGTTAAACAACCTTGGGCATAAATACGCGCCTGAGCAGGTATATATAATTCAGTACGGCCGTAAGGTCGTTTTTGTTATTGGAACTTGTTAACAACATACATTACCTGAAATTCATTTTAATAATTTGAGTAGGTATATAAAGCTATCCATCATACAAGCCAATTCTAATATGTATCTAGAAAACTCGAAACTATTTGCGGTGTTTAAATCTACAAAGTCAAGACGGGACTTCGTTGAGGCTATTATGAGAGAATTTGCGAGTAAAACAAGCATTAAAGAAAAGGAAGGCCTGGAAGAAAAAATTGGTTTACAATACATTATGATAGAAAGAAAATGGAAGGACGTCTATCGTAACAATTCAAAATTTCTAAGTAAGCATGAAAAGTGGCTAGCTGACAAAACTTTTTTGGACGAAGAAACGCCTAGCACGTCAACCGATCCAACTAGAGGGAGACCAACAAAACCCATAGAAGAGTGTTCTACCTACACAAGGAAAAGGAAGCTGTCTGATACCACAAAAGCTATGGCCACGACTCATCTTTCAGAAGCACTGGCTATTAAATATAAAAAAGACGAAGAAAACGTCTCATATAACAGAAGCAGTTGCGGTAGCAAGTCCAGTGCGACTGATGAGGATCAAAAACAGCATTCCCACACCACCAAATGCGCTACCTAGGAAATACACTCCCGAAGAAGCTTTGGCGCTGTGTATAGATCTCGGTTTAACGAAGAAAAAATATATTATATTGCGTAAGTCATTATTGCAACGTAATGCCGATATTTTACCTGGATACAAAAAAAATTACTCAAGCCAAGAAAGAAGCAGTTCCTCTAAGTCCCAAAATGACCGAAGTATCAGCTGAAATTGAGCTACAAAACCTAATGGATCATACGTCTACACGACTCCTTCAAAGTTTTACTGAAGAAAAGTTGAAATCCCTGCCAAAGGAGCTAGCATTGATAACTAAGTGGGGCTGTGATGGATCATCAGGACAAAGCGCATATAAACAAAGAATAAATGTAGACGATGAAACAATTACAGATAGTAATATGTTTATGGCTTCTATTGTTCCATTACGACTAAAAGATGAAGCTTCAGAATATTGGAAAAATCCACGTCCGTCATCAACTATATTGTGCCGCCCGATATTATTTAAATACGAGAAGGGGTATTCTGAACTCATAAAAGCTACAGTGAGTGATATAAAAAATCAAATTGCCAAATTAGAACCAACAATAATTGAAATTGAAGAGGGGAATGTCATTACAATAAAGCATGATTTTCTTCTAACAATGGTCGATGGAAAAGTTTTGAACTTAATAACAAATACGACATCTACAATGAAATGTCCAATTTGTAAGAAGAGCCAAAAGAACTTTGAAAATCTTGATGATTCAATAACTGACGAACTAAATTATGAGTATGGAATATCTCCTTCGCATGCTAGGTTAAGATGTATGGAATTTGTTTTGAAGAAGGAGAAGTTTTCGACGACAATACAACATGTAATTAGAAACAAAACAGGAGAAAAAAAATTATTCAGGATGCATTCTATAAAGAGATTGGCCTTAGAGTTGACTGTCCAAAGTATGGATACGGAAATACAAAGATTTTTTGAAAACGATGAAGTGACTGCTCGCATAACAGGAGTTGATAGAGATATTGTGAAAAGATTGGGAGTAATTTTAAATATTTTAAACTGCCATGAACCAGTTAATGGGCCCAAATTTGGCGAATATGCATCTAGAACTACAGAGTTGCTGCATCAAAAGTATCCTGAGAAAAAACTTACACCAACGGTACATGAAAGTTTAGCACAAGGAAAAGATTTAATAGAGTACCAGTGCTTACCATTAGGAGAATTGTCTGAAGAAGCTCAAGAATCTAAGAACAAGGACTACAAAAGATATAGTTGTATGAACACCTGCAAAGTATCACGAGTTAGACAAAACGAAGACCTTTTCAACATGTTAGCTATCTCTTCTGCTCCAGTCATATCATCTATGAGGTATGTAAGAACACAAAACGATCTTACAGATGCGTATAGCTCAGAAATGGTTGCTTTGTTAAATATATGTTCCAGTGACGATGACTATGTTAAGATAAAATAAGTTTCTCACTTCTTATCACAACAATGAAAAAGAGATTTACTAATAAATTTTGTTACTTTATTGAAGAATAAGATATCTATGTAAAAGTAAATTTTGTATTTCAAACAAAAGAATTAATTAATTTAGTAATTTATAAATACATACTTTTCGTTATTGCATTTCTCTAAATTTTATCAAATTTATTTTAAAGCTTAGGCATTTCGCCTTCAAACGAGTATTAAATTTTTATAGAAATCAATACGTCTATCGAGTTTGATACAAATTGGTAAAGCGGTTACTAAGATCAAACTTTTTAGCATAAATGGGCCGTGCCACTCCCCTTTTCCAAAATTCGTTGGCTGTTTAATCTTTAGCTCAATTAAAATTTCATTGAACCACTTTGAATAACTTTTAGTTATTAATAAAATACATATTTGGCTTGCAAATTAAAAAAAAAACGTAAAATTTTACGATGAATTTTGAAGCACCTTGTTATTGTGGCACCAAAAACGGGCATTTGAGTTTTATAAGAGTATTGCCATTTAAAAGAAACAATACGTCTATCGATTTTGGTAGTTATTGATTACGTGACTACTTAGATACAACTTTTTGTCATAAGTGGACAGTGCCACGCTATCTTATCAAAATCATTAGTTCATCTTATTTAATGCTTAAATACGTCATTATAAGACAAATTTCATTTTTTTTTTTAGTTTTTTACTAAAAAACATTTTGTTTCTGCATTGTTCTAAAAATTTTCGACTTTGACGAATTTTTTAGAAGCACCCTGTATCTGTGACATTCTGAGCTTTCACACAATAAAACTTCAAATAATTAGCTTTCATTTGCATTTAAAATTTTTAAAATATCTTCATTGGTTCAAAAGTTATGATTTTTGCAAAGAAAAAACTCAAAAGGCGCCACTGTGGGACGTTTCATCTCTCGGCCATGTCAGCAGGTGGACGCATTATAAACTGTTGGAAAAATGAACTCGCGCATCGCCTGGGATCCGATTTGACGCTGTCACCAAATGTAATGGCGACCTTGTCATTGTATTTGGTCGGATTTGACTGTTGGGACACCACCGTTGTTGTTGTTGTAGCGATAAATTAACCTGCCTAAATGTCACTTCCATTACCCAACATTGTCATCGAGCTCTTCTAATGGGAGGCCCAGAAACATCGCGGCTTTAACAGGGTTGGACTAAAGGGATATTGATGTTAGAAGAGTAGGCTCAGTTGATCAGATGACCAGATGGTTAGTGTCATAGGCAGACACTCCGCATGCCGGGCAGACATTTGGCTTGTCAGAGTTCAGAGTGGATAGGTAAGAGTTTAATCTGTTACAATATCCAGAACGAAGTTGGACCAGCATGACTCTTTTCTCCCTAGGCAGTTCGTGTTCCTCTTCGGCAACAGGTGTAGCTTGTGCCTGTATAACGGCGTTCACTGGACGAAAGCTGACAAAGGAGTTTACTGACTCTGTGTGGATGAGTTTGAGGGACTGTCGATGCACCTTTGGATCAAACGCCGAAAAAATTTGGTGCTGGATCTCATCATAGGGCTTACGGAGTACTCCTTATTCTCCTGGGAGCCGGATTTTCGCTGAGCAGGATCCCGTTCGGATGCTGCGGTTTGTAGCAGTTCAACAGAAATTGCCTATTCAGCATTTCACTATGCTCTTTAACGCCAAGCGGTTTTGCCTCGCTATGGACGTTCAGGGGACATAAGGAGGCATCTTGTGGCAGTTTTGAGTGCCGTGTTTTGACAGGCCTGCAACTTCCTCCAGTGTGTGTCTGCTAGCCCCGGCGACCATATAGGCGTAACGTTTCTTTATTAAGTTGCCTTGTACGTTGCCAGTAACGTTTCTTTATCTTTTCCCAAAGTGCTGTCAGCTAGTGACTTGAGGATTTTGTTGCGGCTTTGTACTTTGGTGGCAATCGCGGCTACATGAGCACCGTAGATGAACATGTTATCAAACGTGACGCCTAAGATTTTGGGATGTGTGACAGTCGGAAGCTTAATGCCGTCGACGTAGAAGTCGAATTCCATGTTCACCTGCGCTGTCCCCGTCGTAAATAAGGTGGCGAGGACTTGGTCGGTGACAGTGTCAAATTTCGTCCAGCGAAAAACCCGGCCAAGGATGGGAGGTAAGAGTTTATTCTTGAGTACAGCTCGTCAACGGAGAAGCCCGTCGCCAGGATCGTGAAGTCATCGGCGTAGGAGACAATCGAGACAACTTCTGGTGGGGAGGGGACCCTCAATACGTAGTAATTAAACAAAAGCAGGGATAGGACACCACTCTGTGGCACCCCTTGTTTGATTATACGTGGTTTTCATAGTTCGCCTCTGAATTCAAACGAAGACTGCCGACCACTCAGATAATTGGCGGTCCAAAGCTTTAGACAGGGGGGAAGGAGTTGAGTCTTCCAGGTCGTTAATAAGTTGCGCATGGTGGAGGGTATCGAAGGCTTTCTACAGGTCAAGCGCAACCAGCACAGTCCTGTCATTTGGGCGATGTTGGCTGAGACCGCCATTTATCTGAGTGGTAATGGCGTTATGCGGGGTGGTCGTGCTATGCATTTTACGGACTGGTATTCGGCGAGTCGCAGGTTAGCGGTGTAGTAAGGGAGCAGGACTGTCTCCAAGGTCTTCACCAGTGGCGAGAGGAGCGATATCGGTCGATAAGACTCCCCCTCGTTAGCTGGCTTACCAGGCTTTAGTAGTGGCACCACCTTTGCCTGTCTCCATGGACAGATTGAAAACATCTGTGAGGTACCTTACTCCCTCTTCGCCGAGATATTTGAACATCACCATCAGGTATTTCAACATCACGTATGGGCTTCCGAACCTCTGTGGTGGTGATGGCAATGAGCGCTTGACTATTTTTACGTTTGTGCGCTTCACTGGTGGCTCGTTTAATTTCCTTGTCCCATTTGGCGCATTTGTGTTGATCAACCACCCGTCTGATTCCCGCACACTCTAAACTTTTTTGTTGAATTTTACAGCGATGATATCAGTAAATTTTTGTTGACTCTCTCACTGTTGCTTGAAATTGCAATCATTTCTGTTTATTTTAGGCTTTAAGTCGCAAAAGGAATAAATTTAAACACAAATTACAGCAAACTTTCATTTCACAGCTGAAAAAGAACATAAAATGGTGCAAACTTTTTTTTGCGCACAAAAAATACGAAATAAACAAACCCTTTGTTGCGTGAAGCTGAAGCGCACAGTCAAATATGCGTAATTCCTCTCAGCAAGCGCTTGTTGAGTAGCGCTCTCTCTGGTTTGAAATACATTTCAGTTGAAAGTGTTGCGGTAGCGTGCATGTGCGCAAAAGAAATAAAATATATTAAAATAAATAAATATAATAAAATAAATAGATAAATAAAATATTGTTAGTGTTAAGTAATTGAAATAGAAATAATAAGAAAAATGTTCAAGTGCAATATATGCAAAAGTGAATTTGCTAGCTTTATAAATTATCATCGACACTTATACGCCCATAAAGACGCGCGCGATTGTATTTTTGTTTGTTTGTGTGGAGAATGTAAAAAGACATTTTCCAACTACAATAGCAGTGCATTATTCGCGAAACCATCATGTAAATAAAGTGTGCTACAAAAAACGCGAAGGAAAATACGAATGTAGTGTAACCGGTTGCAAATATATTGGATGCGGTGTTAAGGAAATTTATGTGCATGTGTTAAGACATTTTCATTTTAACAAATATGTTAGTTGTCCAATGCCAATGTGCTCTAAAATTTTTTTGAAAAAATCCACCTTTCGGTCTCATTTCCATCGAAAACATCGGAATGAAAACGATACAACATCTGCCGAAGTAGCAGACCTTCCTTCCTTACTTCCTTTTTCATCGAAAGAAAAAGACGCCACAACTTCCCAAGTAGTCGAAGCCACAAATCAAATTTCATCTGTCTGTGACTTGAATGAAGTAGCAGACGTTCCTCGCAGCAATTCCACCAATTGCTTTGCAAATATTTTGATAGATTTGAAATGCAAATATAATGTTTCTGAAGCTTGTTTGCAATTTTTGTTTTCAGAGCTTTCCTCTTTAATTACAACAAATACGTCCGATAACATGGCGCAAATAAAGCAAATATTCGCTAACCACACTACCAGTATATCGGGAATAGAACATGAAGTTATAAGAATCTTCACTCAATCGAAGTTGTTGCAAGATGTACACAACTTAGCTTCAAGGTGTAAACAAAAAAATTTCTTTTCAGGAAACATTGAACCTAAAGAAATTTTTCTTGGCCTTGATAATTATCATAATGCATGTTCCTATCATTATATTCCACTTTTGGAAACATTGAAATCTCTTCTGAACGACGAAAAATATTTTGAGGCCTTTTCCGAAGTAAAGGAGTCGAGAACCAATGTATATTCTGATTATAATAATGGATATGTTTATCAAAATCAATCTTTCTTTTCACGCGAAAAACGCATTGAGCTGCTGATTTTTCAAGATGCTTTCGAAGTGTGTAATCCCTTAGGCTCAGCAAAACAGAAGCACAAGCTGATAGGTTTTTATTTTATTATCGGAAATATACATTCCAGATATAGATCAGTAATAAATAATATTCAGTTGATTTTATTGTGCAAGGAAAAGTATGTGAAAATGTTTGGATTTCAAACTGTTTTGAAGCCTCTATTGGATGACCTCAAAATATTAGAATCAGAAGGAGTAACTATTTTAAATAGCAAACATGGAACTGAAAAAAAGTTTCTTGGTACTGTATTTTCTGTAATTGGAGATAACCTGGGTTCGCATCAAATTGGAGGATTTACGGAAAACTTTAGCTTTGCAAAGTACGTTTGCCGCTATTGTTTCTTTGAGCGAAAATGTTTAGAAACCAAAGATGTTGAAATTCGTACACTTAGAACTATTAGCAATTATAATGAACTGATTTCGACAGAAACTTTCGACAGAGGAGTAGTTCGCAACTCATGTTTAAACATCCTTGATTTCTTCCATGTTTGTAATCCAGGACTACCACCTTGTATTGCACACGACTTATTTGAAGGAATAGTCCCATATGACTTGATGGAAATTTTAAAAAAGTTAAGCAATAAATACTGTTTTTCCTTTGACCACATAAATATTTTGTTAACAGCTTTAAGAAAGAAACTCCGTTTACAATTGTCATTTCCGATGATAAATGCTAAAATGAAGAAGCTTCCAGGCAATGCGGATGAAGTTCGTCACATATTATTTCTAATGCCACTTGTCTTGATGAGGGTTATTACTTCTTACGAAGATCCACTATATTTGCTTTTTACAACCATGGTTAGTATGTGTCGTTTAATCTGTGCACATGAAATTACCTTATCACAAATAGAATTGTTAAACTACTACATACGGGTTTTTTTTGAATACAGAGTTGAGTGCTTTCCTGATTTTAATTTAAGACCAAAACATCACTATTTGAAGCATTATCCAGATTTAATTAAGCAATTTGGTCCTTTAAAAAACTTGTTTACATTACATTTTGAACAAAAACACCAATATTTTAAGAATATAGCTAAAAGATGTAGAAACTTCAAAAACATTACCTATACTTTAGCACAAAGGCATCAATACCTTCAGTCGAGTCTTTATGGGCATAGATTAATGGAAAAAGTAATATGTAAAAAGGCATATGCAATGGAAGAGAACATGTTTAATATTAGCTTGCCAAATGATTTCATATTTGTAACAAAAAAGTTATCTTTTCTGGGAACCTTTTATAAAGAAAATGATGCTATATTATATTCAATTGACGAACATAGTAATGTGAATGTTCTCATTATTAACTCGTTATTTATAAATGAGAATTATGAAAATTTCATTTTTTACGGTGAAGTAGTAAAAATGTGGTTCAATAGCGCAATAAGCTTATACGAATCCTTTGATATTACAACGAAGAGTTTTTCCACTGTGAACAAAAATGAACTTTTAACTCCAAAACCTATAAAACTAGTTGTGTTTAATTCTAAACAATATTTTGCACCATTTTCTTCAATTTTGAATCACATATAAAATAAGGATCTATTTTCTTAAATTATCGAATAGTTATTATTTCTAATGTAATTTTTATTTTCATGTTAACTTAAATTAAGTCAAGTAGCCTATAAGAAAGAATAGAAATGTCGAAATACTTATGCAAGCTGTGGAGCGCCGACAGAAAGAAGAAAAAAGCGTTCATATCTCAAGCTTCTATCACTCATATAATTGCAAAAGGTATGAGTATCAAAAACCTTTCACCTATCACCTGCGTAATAAACAAAACACCAAATTTTGTTATTTCATTTAGCTAAAGACTATACGCTTACGGGAAATAAGCTAGTTTTGGAATGTGATGGAACAGAGATAGATGATGACGAAACGTTACAACTTTTTTTAGAGGAAAAGAGTACTTTAATAATACTAAATTCTTGGGAGACGTGGACTCCACCCAATATGATAACAGCTTCCACTAATTCTAACAACACGCCGCCACAGGAAAATTCTCGATCGAGCCAAGAAACTTTTTTGACCGAAGCTCCATCTTGCTTTACTTTATCTTGTGATGATGTTGGTGCTACAAATTTATTGCTAGTACCACAGTCCTCGCCCCAAGAAGAACCCCTAAAAAATTGCCAGGAATTGCAGGAAGAAGAAGTTATCCTATATTATACAGATGATGTAAATACAAATATGTCTTCTGAGCACCAAACCAACATGCCGACATCAAGTAAGAGAGCACCACAGGCGATGTGTGACTCATTTAACGCGTTCGAAATACCTTGGAATAAAATGTCAACAGAAATCAATAAAGCACTGGAAGATAAAAAGCATTTGGGAAAATTGCTGAACCAATTTTGCAACACCATTGTAGATGAATTACGGCAAAAATCTGAATACATTCCCATGAGAGTTTACCGAAGCATTGCGCAAATGGCCGTTAACAAATACCCTGAATCTTTTCTTGAAAGAGATGGTCAAAAAAATATCATGTCACACACTCCTGTGTCGATAATTACAACTATGAGAAACCGTAACAACTTTTTAAATTCATCAGCTAAAAAGGGGCTTTCAAGCTCAAATGCGCCACTCAAAATTAAAAAAAAAGTAAATACAATGTCTCGTAGTTGCGTTAATTGGCAGCCAAACGAATCCAAAAGTGAAGAAGATTACACATCAAAAAAACAGTTTCTAATATCGATGTACCAAAAAAAATCACTACAGCAATCGGAAGAGGAAACTGTTTCGCAATACATGGCTGATTGCTTTGCTCCGCAAAGAAAGTTTTTTAACAATTCACAAAATATTCCAACAGTTAAAGATATTCTTCAAAATTGGCCAATGATATTTTACAAAAAATGCCTATTTCAACATTTTGAAAAATTAATGGAGCTTGATGTCTCAGCATTCAGGTTGAACTTTACATTATCAAAACCGAAACTCAAAGCGTTTTTCAAAATTTCTGAAACAGGGAATGATGAAGAGATTATAATAGCGATTTCCAATCATTTCAAAGAAAATCACGAATTGTTATTTTCAAAGTTTGAGGTACAACTAAATGCAAAAACTTTAACATTTATTTTTATTAACTAATAAGTAAATTTCAGTTGGGAACAACAATTGAGGAAATAAAAAGCGGAAGAAATATATTAACTCCTTGGATATCAACAATTTGTAAGTTTTTTTTAATAATCAGGCCAATTATGAACAGTTCTCGCAAATTCTTTTGCCGATTTTACCCGGCTTTTGGATAAATATTTGAGTATTTACCCATTATTACCTTATTTTACCAGGTATTTACCATTTGGGTATGTAACCTTTTCTCATCTCTATGGATATCATAATTTTGGTGTTGAATCTTTTTTTATTTTAAAAAAGAGAAATTCTAAGACAACTTTTCAGAATCAGCCTGAATATTTTAAAGATTTTGGTTTTGTCTGCATCACATTTTTTGTATTTTTTAGATACATCTCTTTCAAATGAAACAGACCCGGTTTCGTATATATGGCTAGAAGGCGAAATTACGACTATAGATATTAAATATGATATCGTTGATTTAATTTTATGTCTTCTTTGCTATTATTATATTTTTAATATAGAATACCCTAAGGATATTTCGCAAACTAGCGAGTTTTTGATGAGATTTCTATTTAAATTTTACCCATCACAAGTAAGAGGCAGAAAAAAACATATAAATAATTTAAAAAAAATTATGGCACTGATTTCGAAAATTGAAAAGGTTCCTGAAATTTAACATAATAATACATAAATATGTAAAATTTAATAATACATAAATATGTAACATTTCAATTAATTTTATTTGTCCTATTTTGGTGCTATTGATATGCACAACACTATATTTTAAACCTATGTATGTATAGTCCTTCATTTTAATGTATGAATGCATGTATTTGCTTATTTTTAACATGAAATTAAATTCTTTTGTTAATTTACTATATTTCCTGTTGTTTTAATAAAAAAATAAAATAATTTTCATCCTTATAACCTTCAAATTCCAGCAATAATTTAATTCTTTTCACAAATTTCGCTCTTTTTTTTAAAGTATGTGTACATATAAGTACATGTTTCAAAAAAAATTGCTAAAAATCAGACAATTCCTTTAGCTGCTTAGGACTAGTATTTTTCTATACTAAAATGAATGAACTACAAAACTGCATACTCGGAAAAAATCGAAAAATTCTTTTTCAAATTTTCTCCAATTTTCCAAAAAGCTGTTAACCTTAATTTGCAGTAATTGTATTGAATTTTTACACATATGTACTTTCATAAAATAGCGAAATTTTTTAAAAGAAGTTATTCTTGCTGGAATTTGCAATTTTAATGGTGGCCCATTTTGACTGTGAGCTACTGTATATTTTCAAATTAAACATTTTTGGCTTTAAACATAAAAATAAGTGAGAGAGAGCGCGCAGAAAGTGCTGCAAATTCAAGCAGCTGTGTGTGTATGGAATTACACATTTTTCGGTTTAATCAATCAACAAAAAAATGCGTATATTAACATGCGTGAATTTAGACATAAACAGTCGGTAATCTGTTGCCTACCATTATCGCTGTAAAATTCAACAAAAAAGTTTAGAGTGCATTTAGATCTTGAATTTGGAGATCCCTAGGGTTTTAGGTTCGCACATGGTCACGTTCATTTGCCAGGGCCGCTGCCTCTGCTGGGAAATACGGACGTACCTCCTTGATTCTACCTGACGGAATGTATTGATTTGAGGGTGAATCTAAGACCATGCAAAACGCTTTTTCCCCTTCTCGTACGTCAGACGGGATTGGAAGAGCAGTGAAGTTAAGAAAGCCAGCCCAATCAGCTTTGCTGAAATTAGTGAAGGTGCGATTTTCAGAGGTGAAGTTACGACAACCGACCCTGTCGTCTTTGTTGAAGTTAGTGTAGGTTCGGATTTTCGAGGAGACAAAGTCGGTATTGCGATATTGAGTCAACATCTGGCGCCAGTCATAGCTGCGCTGACGAAGGGAAGGATTGGCAAACTTGAACAATTTACCGCAACCCTTGCGGGGGCATCCCCGTTTACGGTGAAAAACGTCGAATTGTCTATTTGCTCAGCCAACTCCTGTCCCTTACCATCAACCTGTAGACTTGAGTGCCGATTCTCGCCCCTGAGTAGCGCACGTATGTCAGGGCGATATTCTCTCGGGCAACAGATGGCAGGAGGTATGTAAATATAAATAATCTTAAGATCAACATCGCCTGACCGGACAATCATAGCTTGACGTTCAAATACACGATACTGCACACATTGTTGTGTGATGAGAGTAAGTCCACCCCCAAGTCCTCTCGCACGGTCGCGAAGATGGATTTTGTAGCCGTCACAGGTCCGAAGATCTGATCGGACACCCAGCTTTGTCCCCTGTATCGCAGCAATTTTAATATACTGCCGCTTCATAAAGTTTACTATTTCATTAACCTTGCCGGCAAGGCCGTATATTAGCAGGTGACTTAAGCCAAGGCATGATTTGTATTTGACTAATGCCGCCGGTGAATATAATGTTAACTGACAACCAGTGTGCGTGCAGTAACTGAGCAGGAGCTTACATTCGTACTGGTGCTGGAAGATGAAATTCGTGGTGGGGAGGGCTGTCGCTCGGGATTTGCTCACATCCAAGAGGGAGGTGATACACAGAAAGTAGGTGTGAGCTTGTTTTGTGCAGCCATCTTTTACATTTAAAATATTGAACGGAGTGTGAACGGTTGACGTTGTCGTTGTGTATGGTCTGCCGTGTTTTGGTTCAAACCATAGGAGATTGATATAGTTATAGCGTTTAAGGCAGATTTTGTGATATGTGATCTTCAGAAGCCAAGTTGGTGTTCAGCCAGGTACAAACTAGCAGTGTAAAAGGGGAGCAGAGTAGCCTCTAATAGCTTTGCGAGCGGCGACAGGAGAGATATCGGGCGATATGATTCTCCTTGATTCGACAACTTCCAAAGTTTTAGTAGGCGAACCAGCTGTTTCCATATCTCAAAAATGACGAAGGTGGTAAGCGAGAGGTTAAAAAGAGCCCCTAAATATTTCTGGCAGTCGTGGCCAAGGTGTTTCACGGTAATACCGTCGGGTCCGATTGATTTTGAGGGCTTGGCCTTCATTATGACCCCGGTGACGGTGCGGCAATGTGCGCTGTTTTGTGTCTGTGTTTATACACCCGACGGATAGCTCGACTCTTGACTCTCTCAGCACGTGGATGCATTATAAACTGTCGGCAAAATGAATTCGGGCATCTCTTCGGGTACGCCTTTACGCTGTCACCAAATGTAATGGCGACCTTGTCGTTGTGTTTGGTCGGATTTGATAGGGCCTTGACTGTTGACCATAGTTTGCCGATTCCACAGGAGAGGTTGCATATCTTAAGATGTTGTTTGGTTGATGTACGGATATGATGCCTCTTACCTCTCATATCATATTTTCCTTGGGTGACATGACCTAGAAGCAGACCTGGGTAAATTCAATCGCATTACAATTACATTCCTCAGTAATTGGGAAAAGTAACAGGTTCCTTTGTTGCACATAAAAGGAATTGATAACATTTCAATTCCTCAAATATCAATACGATAGATCTTTTGCTGGCTTGTTGCTTGTACTAATATAAAAGAGATGTCCCCGAACGGATTCCAATAAGTGGTCACTTATATTTGTCTGATTTCTTATAAGATTTGGGAGGTTTGGGTGTTTGTTGCACTGATGTGTTGCTGCACTAACGAATGTTCTTTGTTTTCTGGTTGAAAATATTACTTAGGATCTCTATGTCCTGTCTGATCTCAAGGAACGAGGTTCGCAGGATCCCCAAATGTGGTGTTTATATTTGAACACTTAAATATTATTTTAAAATTTGTAGTGTTTTATTTAGAAAATATATTTTTGGTACGAATAAAAAAAATGTCAAAACAAAAAAGTAGAAAGCTATTTCAAATTGCATAAAATTACAAAGTGTTTATAAAGCAAAGTACATAATTATATATAACCCTACAACTTCAACGCACATCACGATCTCTGGCACTCCAACTTGCCAGCAGACAGCAGAAGACACGCAATTGCAGACCAAATAGACAACTCAGCATTCTGTACAGTCAATGGAGCTGCCCCCACCAGGGTGGGGGTCGCTAGACATCTCTATAACGAGCGCGGGCCTAATTAACTTTGTCATCTGGCGACCGATGCTTACATTAGCTGCAGACCACCTACCCATCTTACTCTCCGTTGAACGACCGACCGAATTTATAACGACCGATAAACTGACGTACATCAACTTCACCAAAGCGGACTGGGACCGCGGACTATACAGATCGCTCCTTCGCTGCCTTACCCACACCGACAGACGTACGCAAACGTGAAAGAGAGTTTCGTTTTAAATAAGTAAAATGTCAAAACCACATTAGAATGAAGGGGCACAGACAAAGGGGGGCGATCCAATTAAGGTCTCTGACCACTATTTTATCAACTTAGCTGTATTAAATTCGAAAAGTTAAAGCCAATGAAACAGTTCGTATTTTTCTTTTCTTTTTCTGTTGGTATTTCCTTCAGATCTTTTCAATAATCTTAAATGCCGGTATGCAGATTACAAGAAAAGCAAAAACTCTATATAAAAAAAAGCTTAAGAAATGCTTAAGAAAATTTCTTGGATTACCTTTTCTTGAGGTAGTACGCAGTTCTCAATTTAATTTTACTACTATTTTATCGTGAAATTTGAGTACGGCAACACAGGTTTCCGCAAGAAATATATCAAGCGGCATTTATTTCTTGAAGAAAACAGTAATTTGGTAATACGCCAACTGGTAAAACACGTCCAAAAATGTGGGGAGAAAAGAAAAATTTTGTTTCAGTGAAAAGTTATTGGCAAAAAACGTTTAATTCGTTTATTTGCTTATGTGCTCTTCTTCTTGCTGCTTCACTATTCACCATGGATTTTTATTACTTCCATACTACTTATTTTCACGCAAGAAAAATTGCTAAATTTTTTTTGAGCAATTTCTTGTGATCTGCATACCGGCCTTAAGCAGGTAGCCAATGCGTATACCATCTTGATTTATTCATATAATAGTTTCCAGAAGCAGCAATAAATATAACGGTCCGGAAATTTGATATTGCAGTGAGCTCCATAAAAAGATTTATATATTATAAAGCTTTTTAGGTCCATCAAAAATAATTATATTCTTTAAACACGATTTGGTTGATATGATATTTTATCTTGGGAAGTTGTCTCACTGAGTAATTGAGAAAGGTACAATTATTCTTCAAGCAACATATCAAGAAAAAGTGCACATTTCAGGAGTATCACATTTCAAGTCAAAGTTCACTCACAAAAGCGTAGATCAAGTCACCAAGCTCGATCGGGTAGTTCCTTCTATAATATTATACCATTTCATAGTTCTAGGGGACGAAATTTATTATTTTACTTCATTTAAAAGTCATTAACAAAATGATGTTGCTAATTCGCATGTGTTTTACACAAATATAATGTATATTAGCGTGCTTTTTACAATTTTTCACTTTTAACTCACTAGTTTTATACCTTGATCCAAAAAATATATGTTAAAAAAATTAAATATTCGTTATTAAAGTGTTATTAAAAACTTATCACACCGCCATTTTATACCTCCTCGATTATTTTTGATAAACCCCACACAAGAATTTGTATATACTCGTTCACCTCTTGATGGAATGCTGGCTACGCTCATGTAGTTGTAGGAAGTGAGTGCAGTGTCATGAAATAAATTCAATTTTTGATTTGAAGAAAGTTTATGCGCTATAAACATTTACACATTAATAGTTTTTAAATATCTACGGATATTAACTTTATTACTAATTACATCAAGATTGGCGGAAGAGCCTGGTAGTGTTTTATGAAATTATACCCCACAGAAAGTTGTTCATCACTGCCACGAATAAAACGATAGCTGAAAACAGTATGTAGTGTGGATAGGTAGACCTGCAGCCCATTTGAACATCGTAGCCTAAGGAGCTATGGGGCTTTCTGTTTTAGATTGAAGGGCTGATTTTACAACACAAGGTCTCATTGCAAGAATGCTACAATGCCTTCATAATTGTTGAAGTTTTTGAGAAAAAGTCGGAATATACCAAATCCTTGCTTTCAGAATTTCTATTTCTAGAATTGGTTTTACTGAGACAAAAAATAGAATGACCGCCTATAAACAACAAATGCTTCGGTTGCTGTATATTTTTTTGTAGTCAAGTCTCCCATGCAAAGTTTTTTCTTACGCCCCTGTTCTTACTTTTTTAAACTCTTAAGTAAATAAAAAATGGTTATGTAAACAAAAGAAATAATTTGAAACTTTCGCCATTTCAGGCCAGGAAAGCAGCAGCAATCAGCTGATAGGAAAATGTCACCTTTATAAATTTGCCTTGGTACCAATTCATAATTATAATGCTTCATCACAATTGTTTTTTGTCAGTGTTGTCAAACTCTTGAATTCTTTACCAAAAGAAATAAAACCAATAAGCAATGCTAGGTGCTTTGAATTGGAAGTGTTTAAGTTTTTAACTACATAGATGTTTTCACTTCCTCTCTATATCATGTGTTTTTTACCTTTCTATAAAACTAGCCCTGCTTTTCCTATCCCCTTAATTTGAGTTAATTTAGTTTATAACTACATATATGAGAGTTATTGCTGTTACAAATGTAAATAATATTGTAAAATGTTACAAAGATGATGGGCTTAAAAAACATTAGTCTTATGCACAACCAGTTCTATAAATAAATAAATTGAAATTAAATTGATAGGGATAGGGATGGCCAATATTTCTAGATCCCTTCAGGTAAATTTCTGGGCAGGACAAAGTCTGCCGGGCGCTCTAGTTGATGTATAAAGATTTAAGATGCAACAAGTTAACCTGCCGTTTTGATATGACTAGAACATATGACTTTTCCCTGTTAAGGGAAAGACAATTTTTTAACGGCCAAGACAAAATAGATGACAAGTCACCATTAAGCTCGGCGCAGAGTTCAGCTATCCGTGCGGGTGTTAGGCATGCATTTGCACCTACTGGCAGGTGCTTAATATGTCATGAATGAATAAACTGCACAGTAACGGTCCTAGTATAGAGCCTTGGGGTACACCACTTAAAAACTGCTTAAGACCTTACCACAACAACAACAACAAGAACAACCACAGACAGGTGCAGTAGTCAGACCAGCTAACGCCAGCTAGGTCAGTGGTCAGGTTATTTAAATTAATCGCGCAATAATCAGGGAATTTTATTGGAAGGGAAAGAGAGCTATGCTGGTCCAAAGTACAGAAAATTAAATCATGGTCTGAGATAAACGACATTTGGTAAAATTTTAGAACAAATGAGGGATCAGATACAATGTAGTAATCAAGAAGAGTGGGACAACAGTCATTGCCATATCTTGTTGGTACAGTTGCTACCCCTCCAAAATGGCTACCCCTCCAACTTTCTTATTTATTCTATCATTCCGATATAAAGTATAACCATTTATTTCAAAATGTGCATCCTCTATATCATGGCTGACCCATGTCTCCGATACACATATCACATCCACAGACGACCGTTCAAAAGTTCTCCGAACTTGATCCACTTTTTCACTATTTAGACTCCTTGCATTAAAACCCACGACATGAAAACCCTTCTGCCGACTGCGCAAGATATTCAGAAGTGCCAGATTATTATCGTCCATGCTATTCATAGGATTGCTTACCATCATTAGGGCAGTATAAGTTAAAAGCTACTTTAAGACAACAAAATAGTAAAAAATTAAAAAGTATACAATATCTGAGATTAACTTCCTTTACAAAAATTATTTTGAAAATGTGCTCTGTTAGGTTGTTGTTGTTGTTGTTAACAGTGCTTCGCCCTGCCCAATGGGCTCGATCACTCTAAATTGTCATCAGGCTCTTCTAACGGAAGTCCGAGGAAACGCGCAGTTTCCACAGGGTTGGACCAGAGTGATGTAGGTGTTAGAAGAGTGGATTCAACTGAACAGGAGAAGAGATGTATTGTATCATGAGGGGACATACCACATGCAGGGCATGTGTTTGGTATGTTGGGGTTCAGTCTGGATAAGTAAGAGTTTAACCTATTACAATATCCAGAGCGAAGTTGTGCTAGTATGACTCTAGTCTCCCTCGGAAGTACACGCTCCTCTTCACCAATTCAGGTGGTTGAGTATTAATAACGGGATTCACAGGCCGAGATCTGAGAGAACTGTCTACCGACTCAGTGTGGAGGTCATTTAGAGCCCGTCTATGGTTCCGCAGATCAAACGGCAAAGAGATATGGTGCCGGATCTCATCGTAGTGCTTACGAAGATGTCTCCTTATGTCTCTGGGGACGGTGCTACGTCCAAAAGATGTCGCTTTGGATGACTAGGTTTATGACAGTTCAGAAGGAACTATCTACTCAAGAGTTCCGCGTGCTCTTGAACATTGAGCAATTTTGCCCCTTGATGGAGGTGAGACTCAGATGACATAAGCAGACATCCCGTAGTAGTTCTGATGGCGGTATTTTGGCAGACTTGCAATTTCCGAGGTTTCAGACAGGGTGACCCCCTATCGTGCGATTTCTTTAATTTAATGCTGGAGAAAATAATACAAGCTCCAGAACTTAACCGCGCTGGAACAATATTTTATAAAAGCGTGCAACTGTTGGCATATGCTGACGATATTGATATCATTGGCCTTAACAACCGCGCCGTAACTTCTGCTTACTCCAAATTAGAAAAAGAAGCGGGGAAAATGGGATTGGTGGTGAACGAGGGCAAAACGAAGTACCTTCTGTCATCATGCAAAGAGTCAGCGCATTCGCGCCTTGGCAACCAAGCCACTGTTGGCAGCAATAATTTCGAAATAGTAAAGGACTTCGTTTACCTGGGAACCAGCATTAATACCAACAATAATGTTAGCCTATAAATCCGACGAAGAATTACTCTTGCAAACAAATGCTACTTCGGACTGAGTAGGCAATTGAAAAGTAAAGTCCTCTCTCGACGAACGAAAATAACACTCTACAAGTCACTCATCGCACCCGTCCTTCTATATGGTGCAGAAGCGTGGACACTAACAACATCTGATGAGGCGGCTCTGGGAGTATTCGAGAGAAAGGTTCTTCGAAAGATTTGTGGACCTCTACGCGTTGGCGACGGCGAGTACCGAAGAAGATTTAATGATGAGCTGTATGAACTTTACGCAGACGCCGACATAGTTCAGCGAATTAAAACACAGCGGCTTCGTTGGCTAGGACACGTTGTGCGAATGAGCGAAGATGCTCCAGCCCAGAAGGTATTCTTATCGGCACCCGCCGGTGGAAGCAGAGGAAGAGGGAGACCATCACTCCGATGGAAGGACCAAGTGGAGACCGATTTGCGATCCCGCGGTGTTTCCAATTGGCGCCAGTTGGCGCAACGAAGAAACGACTGGCGAGCTATGTTGGACGGTCAAAATCGCCCAGGCGGTTAGATGACCATTTAAAGAAAAAAGAATTTCCTCCAGTTGGTGTCAGAAAGATTGGGCGACCATATGGGCGCAGTATAGTCAATAACCGGCCGGCCAATATCCTTATGTAGCAAGCAATGTTTCTTTGTTGTTGTTCTTGTTAACAGTGCTTCGCCCTGCCCCAGATTGGACAGGGTTACACTGAAATAACAGCCCTTGGCCGGGTGAAAAAACCTGGGTCATTCCGGTGCGATGGAACCGGCTGTTGTGGGAATGATGTTTCTTTGTCTTTTCCCCAAGTACTGCCGGCCAGTGGCTTGAGGATCTTATTGCGGCTCAGTACCTTTGAGGCTATTGCGGTGGCATGACCAGCGAAGGTGAGGCTCAAATGTCAAATGTCGGGTGGTTGACAGTAGGTAGAGGTACTCCGTCTACGTGGACAATTAACTCTTGCCCCATCTGCGCGTTCCATGTAGTAAACAGGGTCGCCGTCGATTTAGTCGGAGATAGGGTCAGATTTCGCTCGGTGAAGAAGCTGGAAAGGTCACGGAGGTAACTGTTGATTCTAATACAGAGTTCGTCAATGGAGGGACCTTTGCCCGAGGCCATTATCGTGCAGTCGTCAGCGTACGAAACAATGGAGACTGCCTCTGGTGGGGGGAAAGTCTCGAAATATAGAAATTAAACAAAAGGGGAGAGAGAACACCACCTTGGGGCACCCCTTGTTTTATTCTTCGTGGTCTAGGTTTCTTGTTCCTGAATTTGACTGATGCCTGTCGACCATTGAGGTAATTAGCGGTCCACCCTTAAAGGCCGGCAGGGAGCGGTGTCTCTTCCAGATCTCGCAGGAGTGTGGAGTGATTGACCGTGTCGAATGCATTTGATACGTCAAGTGCCACGAGAACCGTCCTATTGTTTGGTGGGTGTTGATTCAAACCATTACTAACCTGCGTTGTAATGGCGTTCAAAGCGGATGTCGTGCTATGAGATTTGCGGAAACCATGCTGGTGATCGGCCAATTTCAGATTTGCAATGAAGTAAGGGAGCAGAATGGTCTCTAGTAATTTCACTACCGGCGAAAGGAGGGATATCGGGCGACAAGACTCTGGTTTTATTAGGAAAACTACAATCGTTTGTTTCCATATCTCAGGTATAACGAAGGTAGTTAGAGAGAGATTAAAAAGAGCCGCTAAATAACTCTGTCCCTCGTGGCCTAGGTGTTTGATCATCTTCATGGCGATTCCGTCGGGTCCGATGGATTTTGAGGGTTTGGCCTTTATTATGGCTTCCTTGACCTCTGCGACTGAGATGGCAATAGGCGCAGTGGAGTGTTTGTGCGCACGTCGGAAGACTCTTCTCTTAGTCCTATCCGCAGGTGGATGCATTATAAATACCGGCAAAAGGAGCTCGCGCATTTCCTGGCGTCCGATTTGACGCTGTCGCCGAATGCAATGGCAACCTTGTCATTGTGTTTGGTCGGATTGGATAGGGCCTTGACAGTCGACCATAATTTGCCGACTCCGCCGGAGCGGTTGCATGCCTCAAGGTGTTGTTTCCACGCTGAATCAATGATCTAGCGAAACTCTCTTTCGCCTTTGCGTACGTCCGTAGGAGTGGGTAAGGCAGCGAAGGAGCGCTCTGTATAGTCAGTAAAGCGGTCCCAGTCTGCTTTGGTGAAGTTGATGTATGTTAATTTATCAGTCGTTATGAAGTCGGCCGGTCGTTCTACGGAGAGTAAGATGGGTAGGTGGTATGCAGCTAACGTAAGCATCGGTCTGCCGAACTGTGGCATCTCCATTGACTGTACAAAATGCTGAGTTATCTATTTGGTCTGCAATTGCGTGTCCTCTGCTGTCTGCTGGTAAGTTGGAGTGCCAGAGATCGTGATGCGCGTTGAAGTCGCCGACGGTTATCGCCCCTTAGGAACACACTAATGTCGCGATGATAATCTCTAAGACAACACGTGGCAGGAGGAATATAAATGTTTATGATTTGTAGGTCGGCGTCTCCTGACCGGACTGCTATGCCTTGGCATTCTAAGGTAGAGTCCCTGGGGTGGACGTCAGGGGAAAATAGATTATGTTGTACAGAGTGATGTGTAATGAACGCAAGGCCACCCGCTGGGACGGTCTTTTCGATGTACATTATACCCATCACAAGTTCGTAAGTCCGATCTTGTGTTCAATTTTGTATCGCGGCGATTTTGATGTTGTGCGTCTTCATAAAGTCAGTTATCTCCGCGATCTTTCCAGCTAATCAGTTACAGTTCAGCTGCAAAATTTTGAAGTGTGTAGGAGGGGAGACGGGGAACATACTAGGCGAGCCCAGAGCACGTAAGGGTGTGACACAGGCCAAGGCAATTGTCACAATTGACACTTGACCGATGTCGCAGGCGTATATAATCTTTGCCGACAAACGGTGCACGTAATGAAAGGTACGAGGAGGTGGTGTTCCTGGCCCACGTGCAGGCTGGAAGCAGGGGGGGCATTAGGGGCAGAGAAAGAGGGGACTGACGCTCGGCGATGCTCATATCTGACCTATTCCGGAGGGGATAGGAGTGTTGAGCGCCCGTGTGAGATGGAGACGCTGGTGTGCGTGAGCGACAGTCGGGAGTGGGTGAGGCGGGAATGGCAGCAGTGCTGCCAGTCGTGTAGACTGAGCCACTATTGTGGCTATTGGAAGTAGGTAGTAGCGGTAAGGGAGTGCCAGAGCGGCGACTACCGCGGGACGCCCTTGGACGTGTACAGCATGGTGCCAAAGTACTAAAGAAAGTACGGGGCTGTGGATGGCAGGGTTAAGCCCTGAGCATCCAGATTTATGTAACCATCTCTTACACTTGGCGCATTGTACCGAATGCGACCGTTTAATATAAATTTTCTTCCAGCAAACGCAGCAAATCCAATCTCTTGGTCCAGGGTTGGGTTCGCCCCAGCCCGTAACAAGAGACAATGGGCAACCCAGCTGCCAGGGTTTGCTCCGAGGATGACAATTTAAGGGTGGGACGGGACAGAGTACCTGAACTCTGCCCGACACTTGGGCCACTAAGTAGGCCCATTGTGATACCCTATACGGTCTCTTCCCCCCTCTAAGCCCTAGAGATGCGAGCAAGTCATCCCCGACGCCGCCAGCGGCTCAACGGCTCAGCCTGTCGCGGTACCGTCGACGCCAGGGGATAACCAGCTCACACCCAAGGCAGCGGATCGAACCACTTCGTGGAGTCAATGAATTTAGATAACGCTTTTATTTCTATTTTTGATACCTCAGCGAGGTTATCGAGAAACGGTTGGCCCAGGATAGCTAACCGTCGCCTGCTTAGTGCAGGGCATTGACATATCAGATGCTGAACACTTTCCTCCTCCTCAATGCATCTGCAGCTGCGACAGTAATCATTAGATATTGCGCCCATTCTGGCGCCGTGAGTGCCTATTAAACAGTGCCCTGTTAGAACCCTTACCAGGTATGAAATGCCCGATTTACTAAGGGACAGCAGGGAGTTTGTACGTCTTTTGTTGTAAGAAGGCCAGGTTAGCCTGGATATCTCACATGTCGAGAGCCCTGACCAAAGCATATTTGTTATTTTCATTGTGTTTGTGCTGACACTAAATTTAAAGGAGGCCATGGGTATGCCTACCGAACTATTTCCTGGAAGGAGATGGGTGGTGGTACCTCGTCTGGCCAGCTCATCCGCTCTACAGTTACCTTCAATATCCCTGTGCCCAGGTACCCAAATAAGGCTAATACTGAAGTGCTGAGCCATCTCGTTGAGAGATCTGCGACATTCAGTTAACGACTTTGCATTGTCGACGTATGAGTTCAAGGCTTTAAGTGCGGCCTGACTGTCTGAGAAGATATAAATCTGTTTTCCAATTTGGGGCATGGATACCAAGCTTTTCACCGCGCCGTGTATTGCCAGCATTTCCGTTTGGTACACGCTGCAGTGGTCGGGAAGACGGAAGGAGATCTCTAGTCCCAGGTCCGGTGAAAAGATCCCTTCCCCCACCTTCCCCTCAACTTTGGAGCCATCAGTGAAGATGTCGCCCCGAACCGTATGTGGTCTGTTGTCCCATTCTTGTCTTGTCGGTATTATTACCTCGTAGTTCTTGACAAACACGTTATTTGACGCGCAGTAGTCCGTGTGTGGTGGTATGTTAACAGGCGCGTGGTTGCCCAAGATTGTGGCGTGCCCACTTTGTCCATTTATCCAGACACCAGTCTCCCTTATTCGCAAAGCTGTGATCGTGGCTACTTCCTTCGCCACCAAATCAAGCGGTGGTAGATGCAGCATAGTGTAGAGTGCTTCTGTCGGGGTGGACCCAAGGGCCCCGGTTATGCAGAGTTCTGAACTTCTTTGGACTTTTTGCATCTGTTTGAGGTACGTGTTCTTAGTTAGTGCGGGCCACACCATTTAGAGTGATCGAGCCCATTGGGCAGGGCGAAGCACTGTTAACAACAACAACAACAACAACCAGACCAGCACTCCGTAGAGTAGAATCGGGCGAACAATGGCTGTGTAGATCCAGTGCACCACCCTGGGAGAAAACCCCCACGAAACACCAATTGCTCTCTTGCAAGTAAACAACGCGCACGTTGCTTTTTTAACCCGTTCTGTTATATTGTCACCCCAGAGTAGTTTTCTGTCTAGAGTAACTCCTAAATATTTGACTTTGTGACTGAATGCCAAAGTCGTGTTACCAATTTTTGGTGGTATGAGGTTCGGTATTTTGTACCTTCTAGTGAAGAGGACTAGCTCGGTTTTCTCAGGGTTAACCCCCAGACCTGTTGACTTTGCCCAGTCACAAATTTTGGATAAGGCTGCTTCCAATAAATTGCAAAGAGTTTGAGGGAATTTTCCCCGTATAATAACGCAGATGTCATCGGCGTACGCGATCACTTGGTGGCCTTCCGCTTCCATGAGGCGTAACAGCTGGTTTACAGTAACCACCCAAAGTAGTGGTGAGAGAACACCTCCCTGCGGGGTACCTCTGTTAACGAGCCTGTGAATCGAGTTTCCACCTAGCTCGGTTGTGATCCGTCTGCTAGTAAGCAGTTTACAGATGAACTCCACAAGACAGGTATCTACCCGCAGATCCGTCAACGCCGAGGTGATAGCATCCGGAAGGACGTTATTGAAAGCGCCTGCTATGTCGAGGAAAGCCACTAATGTGTATTCCTTTAGGTTAAGTGACTTGTCTATAACAGATACAAGGGAGTGCAAAGCAGTATCGGTTGACCTACCCTTACTGTAGGTATGTTGAGCCCGCGAGAGCTGAGTTGAGTCAATCGATCTTTTGACATAGTCCTCCAGAAGTCTTTCTAGAATTTTAAGAAGAAATGAGGATAGGCTTATAGGCCTAAAATCATTAGGTTTAGTATGAGATGGTTTCCCGGCTTTGGGGATAAAGACTACTTTAACCTTCCTCCATGAAGTGGGTACGTAGTTGAGCCTTAGACAACCTACATAGTTTTCAACCAGGGCTTGATAAGCTCGGATGTATGCTGTAGTTGGGCCGGGAATATTCCGTCCGGTCCTGGCGACTTATGGGGCTTGAAGGTAGATAAAGCCCAATCTTTGGTGATAAAGACTACTTTAACCTTCCTCCATGAAGTGGGTACGTAGTTGAGCCTTAGACAACCTACATAGTTTTCAACCAGGGCTTGATAAGCTCGGATGTATGCTGTAGTTGGGCCGGGAATATTCCGTCCGGTCCTGGCGACTTATGGGGCTTGAAGGTAGATAAAGCCCAATTAACTTTTTCTCATCGGTGATTTCCCTTATCATTTGATCGGAAGGCACACCTCCGCCGATCGTAGTAGTAGACACGTCTGTGCATGTCGGGAAATGTGTATCCAGGAGCAGATTCATGGTATCCGTAGTCGAATCAGTCCACTGCCCATCTGGCATTTGGACGTGGCTCAGTGTTGCTGGCGCTTTTGAGAGCACCCTCCTCAAGCGCGAGGCAGCAGATGTAGATTCCATTTCACTGCAGAAGTCCACCCAGGAGGCTCGTTTGGCCTTGCGGATTTATTTTTTATATTTACTTGGCTTAGTTTCGCGGCCTAGATGCCTTTCTGAGTCTATCTAGATCAGACGACCACCAAGGTGGTATATGGGTTTCCGTTACCTTTTTGGTCGGACAACCCTTATCTAAAGCAAGCTTGCATTGTTGATTAAAGGTGTTGACTAGCTTTGGACAGGTTTACACTGAAATAACAGCCCTTGGCCGGGAAAAAAAGAACCCGGGTCATTCCGGTACGATAAAACGGGCTGTTGTGGGAATGGCTCTGTTAGGTCGTTTCGCACATGTACTATCCCTCTTATTCTGAAAACCGATTTCAACTTCCCTTTCCGTCGCAATTTAATGGAAGATATCCCTTATTTGGGGAGCCAAAAAGTAAATAGACATACACACCTGGTTGAAGACGCTCTTTAAATTTTCACCTTCACTGTGGGATTCCGAACGCCACAGCGTCGGCGGCAATCTCAGGTGCAGCACCCGCCATCTGATTTTTAATGCCCACAATATCCTCCTCAATCTTCATCGCATTAGTCTCCAGAAGTGAAATGTGCGCAGCCGAGTTGGCAACCGTAAGATTAATTGCAGACATTTCTTCCTCAATAAGTTTTGAGAGTTTATTCTCGACCTCAGCAAGTCTCTCCTAAACGCTTTCAATAATGGGCCGCAGTTGGTCTGTATGCTGTTGAACTTTCAGCTTGTTGTTGTTGTGGTAACGACAAAAACACTCCCCAAAGGTTTTGGGGAGTGTTGTCGAATTAACAGTCCTTGGTCGGATTTGAACCGGTAGAACATTTACTATAAGGTGAATTCTGTAACTAGTATCTAAGCACTAATAGAGACATTTTGTGGTCAATTTCTATTTTGATACAATTTGGTATTCAGTAAGCTGTCTCACATCTCTAGTCTCAAAAAAAGAGTCACTAATTTGTCAGCTGGTTCTAGGCAGGTCACAAACAGTAAAATATTGGGTTAAAAATTAAAGAAATTAAAAAAATAATAAATTTAAAATGTAGAAACATTTATATATTTAACTGACAAAAAAAATAATAAATTGTCCGCGATCCTGGGCTCGAACCTGTCGCTCTCTTCGTACTCGAGACGTTTACTAGATGGGCTATCGCGATATCTATACATGCACTGTCAATTGCTGTACTAGAGATGTATGCAAGTGTCTTTTCACCACATATTATTGGTGAACTTTTTGTGATTTTCTCTTACAGAATACCGAAATGATCTGAAGTCACAAAAATTTTCTCTAATGAAAACTCTCAAATTTAGTGACTTGAGATGAGACAGACTTACAGAATACAGCTATAAGTCTACGTTTTAGAGCGACAGGTGAATTAGCAGCAGTAGACATTGCAGTTATGAGTACTTTCTAGTTTACAATTAGGGTACTTTCAGAGTGCAGAAATATACGCCTGGGCACCTTAATATAAATCGGATCGCGCCTTTAACAGCTTAGCTTTTATATATTTTCACTAAAAAATACCCCGGTTCAGAAAACTTAAGTAATTTACAACAAATGGATTGCTCGAAACATATATTTAGCGATTATCGGAATTGTTAACCACTTTGAACTAATTAATTGTTTATTTGAATTCCCGAGCTTACAACTTTTGACTTAATGAATTTTTATTTTTTCACGCATTTATATAATATATTTGCATAAATATGCATATCAAACGAAAGGTGTTTTGATTACCTGTATATCGATTTCACACATTTGATATATATCTTGGAAGCCAATTTTTCGTTTTTTCGGAAAAAGGAGTCTGTATTCTGCACTTGTTCCCAAATATTGTAGTATTTTGGAAATATCTGCAAAAGGTAATTCTATACGGCCGTACGTAACTGCTAAAACACGGCCAAAAATATAGGGAAAGGTATCAAAATACGCGTTTTGACCTTGGTAGCACTTTTCGGAACACCCTATATCTGTGTCTACAACAATCACATGAAAAATTTCAACTTTGATTGCAAATATCTCTTGACAGAAATATATAATCGAGTTTTGGATTTTAGCAGTGTCGTATAGAATTACCCTGCAAAAAACCTAAAAATTACCTCAGGCCTATCCGAAATCGGGGTCGTGATCTATGGTTTTTATGCGCACAACCCCTTTTTTAGTTGGCGGCCTTCGGCCACAATTCAACAAAATGGTTATTTACGTCCAAAAATATCGGGAAAAGTATCAAAAGACTCGTTTTGACCTCGGTATCAATAATCTGAGAGCGGAAAATAAATAGTTTGTTTCAATTAAAAGTTATTGCCAAAAAACCAAAAAGTGATTCAGGTCCGATCCCAAATGGGGGCGTGTTCCATGGTATATATGTGCAAAACACTTTCTGCGTAGGCGGCCTTCGGACGCGCTTCAAAAAAATTACCGGTATTTGTTTCCTTTAGGAGACACGTCCAAACATTTTGGGAGAGGTATCAAAAGACGCGTTTTGACCTCGGTATCAATAATCTAAAAGCCAATTTTCTTTTTTTAAGAGAAAAGTTATTGGCAAAAAACCAAAAAATTACTCAAGTCCGATCCCGAAAGGGCGGCGTGATCGGCTTTCGGCCGCGTTCCAAAAAATAACCCTTAACCGGCCCAACACCGACTACGCGATCACACCATTAGCAGTTACGTGCAGTCGCATAGAATTACAAAAAATAAGGTATTAACCCTTAGCCGGTCCAACACCAGCTACGCGATACCCATTATTATTTCTGCCCAGAACACACTTTCGCACTTTTAGGTACACCCTATTTTTGTCTACTACAACCACATAGAAATGACAGAAAATGTATAACTTCGCTTGAAAATATCTTGCAAACTTCTAAAAATAATTCTTCTCGGGATACGGATTATGATTTCTGGGACCGATACGCGTCTCTTGAACCTCTCCCGATATTTTTGGACGTGTTTTCGCACTCGGTGGCGGTCTTAAACAATTACCATATTTGTTGTTGATGTTTGTTTGGTGTTGTTAGCGACAAAAACACCCCCCGAAGGTAAGCGCAGCAATACCGAAATCGGGGTAGGGAACTCTAGGACTGGACGCCCTTCTACCGACAGTCGGTCCAAAGCAGCCCTTCGAGCAGCAAAGCGACAGGAATCAGAAGACTCCCAAGTAGAGGAGCCAAAGAAGACCAAAAGATCCCGGCCGCCACCCACACCACGCTAGGGGACACCAGGCGGACTAGACGACCCAAGAAGGAGAGGGTTAACAAGATCTGGCGTCAAGTTGTACCAGCGGTATCTGCAGCGGGGAAAATCACCCTACTCCGCCCGAGCTAAAGCTTATATCCATATGGAGGCGGGCAAAGGCAGTGTTGCAGGCAATGATGAGGGGAAAAATAGAAATGGGACCGAACCCAACCATGAGAAGGGCATCGGTCAAAGCAGAACAAATAGGGCTACCCTAACTAAGTGCTAAGAGCCCCGCTCCCGCAACCTCTCTCTAACTACTTTCGTCATACCTGAGATATGGAAACAGGCGATTGTAGTTCCCCTACTAAAACCAGGGAAGCCGGCGACCCCATTCCCACAACAGTCGGTTCTATCGCACCGGAATGACCCGGGTTTTCTCACCCGGCCAAGGGCTGTTATTTCAGTGTAACCCTGTCCAATCTGTCCCGTCCCACCCTTAAATTGTCGTCCTCGGAGCAAACCCTTGCAGCTGGGTTGCTCCATTGTCTCTTGTTACGGGCTGGGGTCGAACCCAACCCTGGACCAAGAGACTGGATCTGCTGCGTTTGCTGGAAGAAAATGTATATTAAACGGTCGTATTCGGTACAATGCGCCAAGTGTAAGAGATGGTTACATAAATCTGGATGTTCAGGGCTTAACCCTGCCATCCACAGACCCCGTACTTTCTTTAGTACTTTCGAGGCACCTTGCTGTACACGTCCTAGGACGTCCCGCGGTAGCCGCCGCTCTGGCACTCCCTTACCGCCTCCAACTACTTCCGATAGTCACAATAGTGGCTCAGTCTACACGACTGGCAGCACCGCTGCCATCCCTGCCTCACCCACTCCCGACTGTCGCTCACGCACGCCAGCGTCTCCATCTCACACGGCCGCTCAACACTCCTACTCCCCCCGGAATAGGTCAGATATGAGCATCGCCGAGCGTCAGTCCCCTCTGTCTCTGCCCCTAATGCCCCCCCCTGCTTCCAGCCTGCACGTGGGTCAGGAACACCACCTCCTAGTACCTTTCACTACGTGCACCGTTTGTCGGCAAAGATTGTATACGCCTGCGACATCGGTCAAGTGCAACAGCTGCCTTGGCCTGTGTCACACCCTTATGTGCTCTGGGCTCGCAAACGGCAACCTTTGGACGGATTCGTTCATAGCCCCCTGTTGCAGTACACAGCCGCCCTCCACGCCAGACAACATCGGCCATGGCGCTGTCAACTCTAGACTGCGACATAGTTTAGGCCTTAGCCTACCTCCACCTAGGCAAACGCATCCGTCCCTCACGCCTAGTATGTCCCCCGCCTCCCCTCCTACACACTTCAAAATTCTGCAGCTGAACTGTAACGGATTAGCTGGAAAGATCGCGGAGATAACTGACTTTATGAAGACGCACAACATCAAAATCGCCGCGATACAAGAGACAAAACTGAACACGAGATCGGACTTACGAACTTGTGATGGGTATAATGTACATCGTAAAGACCGTCCCAGCGGTCTTGGGGGTGGCCTTGCGTTCATTACACATCACTCTGTACAATACAATCTATTTTCCCCTGACTTCGACCCCAGGGACTCTACCTTAGAATGCCAAGGCATAGCAGTCCGGTCAGGAGACGCCGATCTGCAAATCATAAACATCTATATTCCTGCTGTCACGTGTTGTCCTAGAGATTATCATCTCGACATTAGTGCGTTGCTAAGGGGCGATAACCGCCTAATCTTAGGCGACTTCAACGCACATCACGATCTCTGGCACTCCAACTTGCCAGCAGACAGTAGAGGACAGGCAATTGCAGACCAAATAGATAACTCAGCATTCTGTACAGTCAATGGAGATGCCCCCACCAGGGTGGCAGGTAACTGTCACAGCTCGCCAGACATCTCCATAACGAGCGCGGGCCTTATTAACTTTGTCATCTGGCGACCGATGCTTACATTAGCTTCAGACCACCTACCCATTTTACTCTCTGTTGAACGACCGACCGACTTCATAACGACTGATAAAAAGCGGACTGGGACCGCTTTACTGAATATACAGAGCGCTCCTTCGCTGCCTTACCCACTCCAACGGACGTACGCAAAGGTGAACGAGAGTTTCGCAAGATCATTGATTCAGCCTCATGCCGCTTTATTCCTGCTGGCAGAATACCAGAAATTCGTCCGAATTTCCCGGCAGAAGCTGCGGCGATGGCAAGAGAACGTGACCAAGTGAGACTTATCAATCCCGCAGATCCCAGAATAAAAGATCTCAATGCTGAAATCCGTAGGATTGTCAACGAACACAAGCTGACCAAGTGGAAACAACACCTTGAGACATGCAACCTCTCCGGCGGAGTCGGCAAACTATGGTCGACTGTCAAGGCCCTATCCAATCCGACCAAACACAAAGACAAGGTCGCCATTGCTTTCGGCGACAGTGTCAAATCGGACGCCAGGAAATGCGCGAACTCCTTTTGCCGGCTGTTTATAATGCATCCACCTGCGGATAGGACTAAGAGAAGAGCCTTCCGACGTGCGCGCAAACACAAACACTCTACTGCGCCCATTGCCGCCTCAGCCGCAGAGGTTAAGGATGCCATAATGAAGGCCAAACCCTCAAAATCCATCGGACCCGACGGAATTGCCATGAAGGTGATCAAACACCTTGGCCATGAAGGACAGAATTATTTAGCGGCTCTCTTCAATCTCTCTCTAACTACCTTCGTTATTCCTGAGATATGGAAACAAGCGATTGTAGTTCCCCTATTAAAACCAGGGAAGCCGGCGAACCTAGGAGAGTCCTATCGTCCGATATCCCTCCTTTCGCCGGTAGCGAAATTGCTAGAGTCCATTCTGCTTCCTTACTTCGTTACAAATCTAAAATTGGCCGATCATCAACATGGTTTTCGCAAAAATCACAGCACGACATCCGCTTTGGACGCCATAACAACGCAGATTAACAACGGTTTGAATCAAAATCCACCAAACCATAGGACGGTTCTCGTGGCACTTGATCTGTCAAATGCATTCGACACGGTCAATCACGCCACTCTCCTCCGAGACCTGGATGAGACACCGCTCCCTGCCGGCCTTAAGAGGTGGACCGCTAATTACCTCAATGGTCGACAGGCAACAGTTAAATTTAGGAACAAGAAATCTAGACCACGAAGAATAAAACAAGGGGTGCCGCAAGGTGGTGTTCTCTCTCCCCTCTTGTTTAATTTCTATATTTCGAGACTTCCCCCCCCACCAAAGGGAGTCTCCATTGTTTCCTACGCTGACGACTGCACGATAATGGCCTCGGGCAAGGGTCCCTCCATTGATGAACTCTGTATAAGAATCAACAGTTACCTCCATGACCTTTCCAGCTTCTTCACCGAGCGTAATCTGACCCTGTCTCCGACTAAATCTACGGCGACCCTGTTTACCACATGGAATGCGCAGATGGGGCAAGAGTTAAATGTCCACGTAGATGGAGTACCTCTACCTACTGTCAACCACCCAAAAATCTTGGGCGTGACATTTGACAACGGCCTCACCTTCGCTGGTCATGCCACCGCAATAGCCTCAAAGGTACAGAGCCGCAATAAGATCCTCAAGTCACTGGCCGGCAGTACTTGGGGAAAAGACAAAGAAACATTGCTTGCTACATATAAGGCTATTGGCCGGCCGGTTATTGACTATGCTGCGCCTATATGGTCGCCCAACCTTTCTGACACCAATTGGAGGAAATTGCAAGTCTGCCAAAACACCGCCATCAGAACTGCTACGGGATGCCTGCTTATGTCATCTGAGTCTCACCTCCATCAAGAGGCGAAATTGCTCTATGTTCAAGAGCACGCGGAACTCTTGAGTAGACAGTTCCTTCTGAACTGTCACAAACCTAGTCATCCAAACCGACATCTTTTGGATGTAGCACCGCCCCCCAGAGACATCTCCGTAAGCATTACGATGAGATCCGGCATCATATCTCTTTGCCGTTTGATCTGCGGAACCATAGACGGGCTCTAAATGACCTCCACACTGAGTCGGTAGACAGATCCCTCAGATCTCGGCCTGTGAATCCCGTTATTAATACTCAACCACCTGAATTGGCTGAAGAGGAGCGTGTACTTCCGAGGGAGACTAGAGTCATACTAGCACAACTTCGCTCTGGATATTGTAATAGGTTAAACTCTTACTTATGCAGACTGAACCCCAACATACCAAATACATGCCCTGCATGTGGTATGACCCCTCATGATACCATACATCTCTTCTCCTGTTCAGTTGAACCCACTCTTCTAACACCCACATCACTCTGGTCCAACCCTGTGGAAACTGCGCATTTCCTCGGACTTCCGTTAGAAGAGCCTGATGACAATTTAGAGTGATCGAGCCCATTGGGCAGGGCGAAGCACTGTTAACAACAACAACAACAACAACAAGCCGGCGACCCAAGGAGATTCTTATCGTCCGATATCCCTCCTTTTGAAGGTTGCGAAATTACTAGAGACCCTGTTGTTGTTGTTGTAGCGGCTACTTAACCTGCCTAGGATGTCACCCCTCATCCAACACTGTCATCAGGCTCTTCTAACGGAAGTCCAAGAAACCTCGCGGCTTCAACAGGAGTGGACCAGAGTGAAATTGGTGTTAGAAGAGTGGGCTCAGTTGAGCAGATGAACAGATGGTTAGTATCGTCGGGAGACACGCCGCATGCCGGGCAGACATTTGGCCTGTCAGGGTTCAGTCTGGATAGGTAAGAGTTTAGTCTGTTACAGTATCCAGAACGAAGTTGAGCCAGCGTGACTCTTGTCTCCCTGGGCAGTTCGCGTTCCTCGTCGGCAACAGGTGGGGCTTGTGCCTGTAGGACTGCATTCACTGGACGAGACCTGACAAAGGAGTTTATCGACTCCGCGTGGATGAGGTTCAGGGCCCGCCGGTGCACCTTTGGATCAAACGGCGAGAAAATGTGATGCCGGATCTCGTCATAGTGCTTACGGACATGACTCCTTATTCTCCTGGGAGGCGGATTTCCGTTGAGCAGGCTCCTGTTCGGGTGCTGCGGTTTATGGCAGTTGAACAGGAATTGCCTGGTCAACATCTCACAATGCTCTTTGACATCGAGCATTTTTGCCTCATTATAAAGATGGTGCTCAGGAGACATAAGGAGGCACCCCGTGGCAGTTCTGAGTGCGGTGTTTTGGCAAGCCTGCAACCTCCTCCAATGTGTGTCTGCTAGCCCCGGAGGCCATATTGGCGTCGCGTAGTTTAGAACCGGCTGGCCGATTGCCTTGTACGTTGCCAGTAACGTTTCTTTGTCTTTCCCCCAAGTACTGCCAGCTAGTGACTTGAGGATTTTGTTACGGCTTTGTACTTTGGTGGCAATCGCGGCTACATGAGCACCGTATTTTAACATGTTATCAAACGTGACCCCTAAGATTTTGGGGTGTGTGACAGTCGGAAGCTTAATGCCGTCGACGTAGACGTCTAATTCCATGTTCGCCTGCGCTGTCCACGTCGTAAATAAGGTGGCCGAGGATTTGGTCAGTGACAGTGTCAGGTTCTGTGCAGCGAAGAAACTGGAAAGGGTTGGAAGGTAGGAATTAGTTCTCGAGCAGAGCTCATCAACGGAGGGTCCAGTCGCCAGGATAGTGCAGTCATCGGCATAGGAGACGATCGAGACGCCTTCTGGTGGGGAAGGGGCCTCGATATGTAGTAATTAAACAGAAGCGGGGATAGGACACCACCCTGTGGCACCCCCTGCTTAATTATACGTGGTTTTGATTTTTCGCCTCTAAATTCAACCGATGACTGCCGACCACTCAGATAGTTGGCGGTCCAACGATTTAGACAGGGGGGAAGGTTTGAATCCTCCAGGTCGTTAATGAGTTGTGCATGATTAACAGTGTCGAAAGCTTTCGACAGATCAAGCGTAACTAGCACGGACCCACGGTCATTTGGACGAGATTGGTTGCGACCGACACCTATCTGTGTGGTGATGGCGTTTAGCGCGGTGGTAGTGCTATGCATTTTGCGGAATCCATGCTGATGTTCGGCTAGCCGTAGGTTAGCGGTATAATAAGGGAGCAAGACCGTCTCCAGGGTATTCACTACTGGCGAGAGGAGTGATATCGGTCGATACGACTCCCCCTCGTTGGCCGGCTTGCCGGGCTTTAGTAGTGGCACCACCTTTGCCTGTTTCCATCTGACAAATGTGGTCATGGACAGATTGAAGACGGTTGTTAGGTACCTTACTCCCTCTTCACCGAGATGTTTTAGCATGAGCATGGATATACCGTCTGGGCCAATAGATTTGGAGTTTTTGGACCCCCGTATGGCCTCCCGAACCTCCGTGGTGGTGATGGCAATGGGCGCTTGGCTGTTTTTGCGTTTGTGCGCTTCCCTGATGGCACGCCTGATTTCCTTGTCAATCGGAGGATGCAGTACAAATTGCCGGCAGAGAGCGCTCGCTCATCTCTTTGGTTTCGACTGTACCTTATCACCGAAGGTGATGGATATTTTGTCGTTAGGTTTGGTCGGATTTGACAAGGATTTAACAGTGGAACATAATTTGCCAACACCAGCAGAGAGGTTACAGGACCCTAGGTGCTCCTCCCATTTGGCGCGTTTGTGTTGATCAACTAGCCGTCTGATTTCCGCATTGAGATCTTGAATTTGTGGATCCGTAGGGTTCAAGCGTCGCACGTGGTCACGTTCATTAGCCAGGGCCGCTGCCTCTGCGGGGAAATACGGACGTATCTCCTTAATACTACCTGACGGAATATATTGATTGGAGGCTGAAGCTATGACCATGCGAAACGGGTTTCCCCTTCTCGTACATCAGACGGGGTGGGTAGAGCAGCGAAGGTGCTCTCAGTGAAATTAAGAAAACCAACCCAGTCAGCTTTACTGAAGTTAGTGAAGGTGCGCTTCTCAGAAGTAACGAAGTCTTTGGGGCGATCGATTGAGAGGACTATCGGCAAATGGTCCGAAGCAAGAGTAAGCATTGGTCGCCATTCAACGCAGTTTATGAGACCTGCGCTGACAATTGTGAGGTCTGGCGAACTGGAACAATTTACCGCAACTCTCGTGGGGGCGTCCCCGTTCACAGTGCAAAACGTCGAATCGTCTATTTGTTCAGCCAATTCCTGTCCCCTACCATCAACCTGTAGGCTTAAGTGCCACAGATCGTGGTGTGCGTTGAAGTCTCCGAGGATTACACGATTATCGCGTCTGAGTAACGCACTGATGTCAGGGTGGTAATCTCTCGGACGGCAGGTGGCAGGAGGTATATAAATGTTAATGATTGGAAGCTGGCTGGGTCGCGCACTGCGTCGCACTCTAGAAGACGAGGGATCCGAAGCACCGGAAGGTGGCAAATCGATCGACGTTGTAGGTTGCGTAGCGACAACATGGCGCAACGTATGTATCAGTACATAAGTTCCTGTTTCCAAGTTGAGAACATATAAGCAGGTGACATAGGCCAAGGCAGGAGTTGCATTTGACTGATGTCGCAGGAGTATATAGTCTCAACCGACAAACAGAGCACATGGTGTAAGGGACCAGGAGCTGGTGGCTTTGGCTTACATTTGTGCTAGTGTTAGAAGAAGAAGGGGAAGTTGAAAGTGGGAGGGGGGTCGGCTGTCGCTCGGCATTGCTCACATCTGAAACAGAGCTGCTACGTAAAAAGTAGCTGTGAGAGGCTGTGTGAGGTGTTTGCGCCTGTGGGCGTGAGCGGCAGCGGGTGTTACACACTACTTGCTGGTCGTTATTAGTGCTGTTAGTCGTGGAGACTGTTTCTGAAGCTTGTGACGGTGCGATACTGGATCGTCGTTGGCTACGGGACGTCCTAGGACGTGAACAGCAAGGGGCCACAAAAGTTTTGTAGAAACTAGGAGGCCTGTGTGTGGAGCGATTTAGCCCGGAGCACCTAGTTTTGTGCAACCATCTTTTACAAGAATTGCATTGGATGGAGTGTGAACGCTTAACGTAAATCTTCTTCCAGCAGACGCAGCAGATCCATTCTCTTGGACTCAGCCCGGAGCAGGAGAGTTTTGAGCAGCCCTGCTGCAAGGAGCTGCTCGGAGGATGATAATATTAGGGGAAAAGGTGACAGGTTAGACATGCATTCCCACAACAGCCGGTTCCATCGTACCGGAATGACTCGGATTTTTATATCCGACCAAGGGCTGTTATTTCGGCACTACCCTGTCTAACATGTCACTACTAGAGACCCTCTGCTCCCTTACTGAAACGCGCAGTTTCCACAGGGTTGGACCAGAGTGATGCAGGTGTTAGAAGAGTGGGTTCAACTGAACAGGAGAAGAGATGTATGGTATCATGAGGGGACATACCACATGCAGAGTATGTGTTTGGTATGTTGGGGTTCAGTCTGGATAAGTAAGAGTTTAACCTATTACAATATCCAGAGCGAAGTTGTGCTAGTATGACTCTAGTCTCCCTCGGAAGTACACGCTCTTCTTCAGCCAATTCAGGTGGTTGAGTATTAATGACGGGATTCACAGGCCGATATCTGAGAGATCTGTCTACAGACTCGGTGTGGAGGTCATTTAGAGCCCGTCTATGGTCCCGCAGATCAAACGGCAAAGAGATATGGTGCCGGATGTTATCGTAGTGCTTACGGAGATGTCTCCTTATGTCTCTGGGGGGCGGTGCTACATCCAAAAGATGTCGATTTGGATGACTAGGTTTATGATAGTTCAGAAAGAACTCAAGAGTTCCGCGTGCTCTTGAACATTGAGCAATTTTGCCTCTTGATGGGGGTGAGACTCAGATGACATAAGCAGACATCCCGTAGCAGTTCTGATGGCGGTATTTTGGCATACTAGCAATTTCCTCCAGTTGGTGTCAGAAAGATTGGGCGACCATATGGGCGCAGCATAGTCAATAACTGGCCGGCCCTTAGCCTTATATGTAGCAAGCAATGTTTCTTTGTATTCTCCCCAAGTACTGCCGGCCAGTGACTTGAGGATCTTATTGCGGCTCTGTACCTTTGAGGCTATTGCGGTGGCATGACCAGCGAAGGTGAGAACGTTGTCAAATGTCACTCCCAAGATTTTCGGGCGGTTGACAGTAGGTAGAGGTACTCCGTCTACGTGGACATTTAACTATTGCCCCATCTGCGCATTCCATGTAGTAAACAGGGTCGCCGTCGATTTAGTCGAGGATAGTCCCACAACAGCCGGTTCTATCGCACCGGAATGACCCGGGTTTTTTCACCCGGCCAAGGGCTGTTATTTCAGTGTAACCCTGTCCAATCTGGGGCAGGGCGAAGCACTGTTAACAACAACAACAACAACAAGATAGGGTCAGATTTCGCTAGGTGAAGAAGCTGGAAAGGTCATGGGGGTAACTGTTGATTCTAATACAGAGTTCGTCAATGGAGGGACCCTTGCCCGAGGTCATTATCGTGCAGTCGTCAGCGTAGGAAACAGTGGAGACTCCCTCTGGTGGGAGGGAAGTATCGAAATATAGAAATTAAACGGAAAGGGGAGAGAGAACACCACCTTGCGGCACCCCTTGTTTTATTCTTCGAGGTTTTTTCGAGTGGTTGACAGTAGGTAGAGGTACTCCGTCTACGTGGACATTTAACTCTTGCCCCATCTGTGCATTCCATGTGGTAAACAGGGTCGCCGTCGATTTAGTCAGTGATAGGGTCAGATTTCGTTTGGTGAAGAAGCTGGAATGGTCACGGAGGTAGCTGTTGATTCTAGTCAGAGTGTGGCGTGGTTGACCGTAGCAAATGCATTTGATAGGTCAAGTGCCACGAAAGCCGTCCTATGGTTTGGTGTGTGTTGATTCAAACCATAATTTATCTTTGTTGTAATGACATTCAAAGCCGATGTAGTGCTGTGAGATTTGCGGAAACCATGCTGGTAATCGGCCAATTTTAGATTTGCAATAATGTAAGGGAGCAGATTGGTCTCTAGTAATTTCGCAACTGGCGAAAGGAGGGATATCGGACGATAATAATCTCCTTGGTTCGCCGGTTTCCCTGGTTTTAGTAGGGGAACTACAATCGCCTGTTTCCATATCTCAGGTATGACGAAAGTAGTTAGAGAAAGGTTGAAAAGAGCCGCTTAATAACTTTGTCCCTGTGGGCCTAGGTGTTTGATCATCTTCATGGCGATTCCGTCGGTTGTGATGACAATTTAGAGTGATCGAGCCAATTTGGCAGGGCGGAGCACTGTTAACAACAACAATAATGCAGGGTACGTCTCGCTAACACAACAACAGACCGTCGCCGAGTGCGAAAACACGTCCAATAATGTCACGAAAGGTATCAGGAGACGCCTATAGGTCCCAAGAATCTTAAACCGAAACCAAGTAACAATTATTTGGTAATTGTTTACGACCGCCACCAAGTGGTAATATTCATCCAAAAATGTCGATATGGGTACAAAAAAACCCGTGTCCCAGGAATGAAAATCCGCCTCCGGAGAATAAACATTTTGGTATTTCCTTTCTTTAGGAGAAAACTGCTGAAATTTGTCGGGAAATAGATTGAAAGGGTCAAAACGCGTCTGTTAATACCTTTCCCGACATTTTTGGCCGTGTTTTAGCAGTTGACGTTGGATGGAAAGTACTACCAATAATTGTTCTGAGTCCTGTGACGCCCGATATTTTTGGATGTGTTTTTTCCCTCGGTGGCAGTCGTGAGCAATTACTTTTTTGGGTAATTCTATACGACAGCACGTAACTGCTAATATCCGGGAAAGGTATTAAACGACGCGTTTTGATATCTGTATCAATAATCCGAAAGCGGAAATTAAATAATTTGTTTCAGTGAAAAGTTATTAGCAAAAAACCCAAAAATGGCCTAGGTCCGTTCCCAAATAGGGGGCTTGATCCAAGGTATTTATGTGCATAACACTTTTCTGCGTAGGCGGCCTTTGGCCGCGCTTCAAAAAAATAACCCTTAGCCGGTCCAACACCGGCTACGCGGTCCACAGTATTTCTGCGGACAACGCACTTTTCGGTACACCCTAGTCTGTAATTACAACAACCACATAGATAGATTATTTGAGGATAGCACTGCGACCGGATGGCCTATTGTGCCCTCATCTCTTACAACACCTCATCCAACCACATGAAAATGACAGAAAATTTACAACTTTAATGGCAAATATCTCTTCACTGAAACAAAAACTCGAAAATCCGCTTTCGGATTGTTGATACCGAAGTCAAAACGCGTTGTTTGATAACAATCCCGACATTTTTGGACGTGTTTTAGCAGTTGTCTCCTAAAGGAAACAATTACCAATATCTCTTCACTGAAACAAAAACTCAAAAATCCGCTTCCGGATTATTGTTGCCGAGGTCAAAACGCGTCTTTTGATACCTTTCCCGATAATTTCGGACGTGTTTTAGCAGTTGTCTCCTAAAGGAAACAATTACCAAATTAAGTATTGGCCAGTCTTGTGAAATGGTGCCTTATTTACTTGGGTAATTCTATACGACAGCACGTAACTGCTAATATACGTCCAAAAATCTCGGGAAATGTATCAAACGACGGGTTTTAACCTCCGTATCAATAATCCGAAAGCGGAAGTTCGATATTTTATGTCTGTTCAGAGATATTTGCAATCAAAGTTGAAAATTTTCTGTCATTTTCATGTGGTTGTTGTAATCAGACTAGGGTGTACCGAAAAGTGCAAAAAGTGTGTTCTGTGCAGAAATACTGTGGACCGCGTAGCCGGTGTTGGACCGGCTAAGGGTTATTTTTTTGAAGCGCGGCCGAAGGCCGCCTACGCAGAAAGGTGTTCTGCACATAAATACCTTGGATCACGCCCCCTATTTAGGATCGGACCTAGGCCATTTTTTGGTTTTTTGCTAATAACTTTTCACTGAAAGAAATTATCGAATTTCCGCTTTCGGATTATTGATACAGAGATCAAAACGCGTCGTTTGATACCTTTTCCGAGATTTTTGGACGTATATTAGCAGTTACGTGCTGTCGTATAGAATTACCTTTACTTGTTTCCGGCGCACATCTGTATAGTCATACATAGAAAGTACGTGTGGACGAGTTCAGCATATGGATTTAAAATTGTATATAGCAATGCATCATATATTATACTCAGCCTTAACATAGTATATTGTCACAACACACACTTTTACTAAGCAATATGAAATACACTTTCTTCAAAACAGTTTGTTTACCACTAATGCTTTCAATTCGCCAAATAAACACATATACATTAATTTATAATCTCAGTTTTTTGACCACTATATATGTCCACAATATACAGTAGCCCACATAAACAAAACAAAAAAGATGTAAATATTGTGGCGAATATTCTCAAGCATGGTCAACAATCAAAAGTGATATCTCTTTTTACAGCTGTCAAACCGAATGGACGTTAAGGGGCCTGCGACGATACTGCAGGCTTGACTGAGAATTGTTTAAGGGAAAGTGCACTCGGCGGTCCTCGTGTTGTTGTTGTTGTGCTAGCGACTACTTAGCCTGCCTAAAGTATCACCTCTCGTCCAACACGGTCATCAAGCTCTTCTAACGGAAGTCCCAGAAACCTCGCGGCTTCAACAGGGGTGGACCAGAAAGAAATTGCTGCTGGATGAGTAGGCACGGTTGAGCAGATGAACAGATGATCAGTATGATGGGGAGACACGCCGCATGCTGGGCACGCATTTGCTATGTCAGGGTTCAATCTGGATAGGTAAGAGTTAAGTCTGTTACAGTATCCAGAACGAAGTTGGACCAGCATGACTCTTTTCTCCCTAGGCAGTTCGAGTTCGTCATCGACAACTGGTAGAGCTTGTGCCTGTACGACTCATTCGCCGGACCAGAGCTGAGTTTACCGACTCCGTGTGGATGAGATTGAGGGCCGGCCGATGCAACTTTGGATCAAACGGAAAAAATATGTGATGCCGGATCTCATCGTAGTGCTTACGGAGGGACTCCTTATTCTTCTGGGAGGCGGGTTTTGGTTGAGAAGTAGGTCGATTCTGTAACTATTTTAACGCCAGGTGTTAGCGTTTACTTCGCTTAACACCATTTTTAGCGCTTTTTCCTATTCACTAACTTTTAGCCACACAAAAAGTGTTAGCTAACACTTTCGTGTGGTTAGCTGTCGCGAATTATTTTCGAGGTGTTAACAATAGCGTTAATATATTTGCAAGTGTTTTAGTGTTTGGAAAAAGTAAAAAAATTTGTTTTGAGTTTTTTGCATGTAATTTAGTGCAAAATACGGCGAAAAGAGAAGTATTGCCATATATTATCACCATCAAGAGTCAGCTGTTTAGCGCTGTTAAAGGAGAGTTACAGAATCGCCTTTTCGTTAAGAACAAACGCCAAAATTTGGCGATAAGCTTAACGATCGGCGCGTGGTATAAAGTTACAGAATCGGGCTACAGGTTCCTGTTTGGGTGCTGCGGTTTATGGCAGTTGAACAGGAATTGCCTGGTCAACATCTCGCTAGGCTCTTTAAAGCCGAGCATTTCAGCCTCACTATGGAGGTGATGCTCAGAAGACATAAGGAGGCACCCCGTGGCAGTTCTGAGTGCGGTGTTTTGGCAGGCCTGCAACCTCCTCCAGTGTGTGTCTGCTAGCCCCGGCGACCATATAGGCGTCGCGTGGCTCAAAACCGGCTAGCCGATTGCCGTGTACGTTGCCAGTAACGTTTCTTTTTCTTTACCGCAAGTAACTTGAGGATTTTGTTACGGCTTTGTACTTTGGTGGCAATCGCGGCTACATGAGCACCGTGGTTTAACATGTTATCAAGATTTTGGGGTGTGTGACAGTCGAAAACTTAATGCAATCAACCTAGAAGTCTAATTCCATGTTCACCTGCGCTGTCCACGTCGTGAATAAGGTGGCCGAGGACTTGGTCGGTGATAGTGTTAGATGACAGGGATGCGAGTTATGAGTTAACTCTCGAGCAGAGATCATCTACAGAGGGACCCGTCGCCAGGATCGTGCAGTCATTGGCGTAGGAGACGATCGAGACACCCTCTGGTGGGGAAGGGAGCCTCGATATGTAGTAATTAAACAAACCGAAGGCTTTCGACAAGTCAAGCGCAACCAGCACGTTCCTGTCATTTGGACGATGTTGGTTGAGACGGACACCTATCTGAGTGGTGATAGCGTTTAGCGCGGTGGTAGTGCTATGCATGTTACGGAATCCATGCTGATGTTTGGTTAGTCGCAAGTTAGCGTTGTACTAAGGGAGCCAGACCGTCTCCAAGGTCTTCACTACTCCAAGGCATCACCTTTGCCTGTTTCAATTTTTCTGGAATGACAAAAGTGGTCATAGACAGATTGAAGACAGTGGTTAGGTACCTTACTCCCTCTTCTCCGAGATGGTTTAGATTCAGCATGGATATACCGTCTGGGCCTATCGACTTGGATCTTTTGGACTCCCTTATGGCCTCCCGAATCTCCGTGTGGTGATGCCAAGGGGCGCTTGGTTATTTTTTCGTTTGTGCGCTTTCCTGATGGCTCGTCTAATTTCCTTGTTGACCGGAGGATGCAGTACAAATTGCCGCCAGAAAGCGCTCGCGCATCTCTTCGGTTTCGACTGTACCTTATCACCGAAGGTGATGGATATTTTGTCGTTAGGTTTGGTCGGATTTGACAAGGATTTAACAGTGGACCAAAATTTGCCAACACCAGCAGAGAGGTTACAGGACCTTAGGTGCTCCTCCCATTTGGCGCGTTTGTGTTGATCAACTAGTCGTCTGATTTCCGCATTGAGATCTTGAATTTGGGGATCCGTAGGGTTCAAGGGTCGCACGTGGTCACGTTCATTAGCCAGGGCCGCTGCCTCTGCGGGGAAATACGGACGTATCTCCTTAATACTACCTGACGGAATATATTGATTGGAGGCTGAAGCTATGATCATGCGAAACGCTTTTCCCCCTTCTCGTACGTCAGACTGGAGGCCAATCCGTCGACGTTGTAGGTTGCGTAGCTCGACAACATGGCGCAACGTACGTATCAGTCCACAAGTTCCTGTTACCAATGGCAGGTGACATAGGCCAAGGCAGCAGTTGCATTTGACTGATGTCGCAGGTGTATATAGTCGCAACCGACAAACAGTGCAAATGGTGTAAGGGACCAGGAGCTGGTGGTTTTGGCTTACATTTGTGCTAGTGCTGGAAGAAGAAGGGGAAGTGTAAGTGGGAGGTGGTGGGCCGTCGCTCAGCATTGCTCACACCTAAAAGAGAGGTGCTACGTAGAAAGTAGCTGTGAGCAGCTGTATGAGGTGCTGGCGCCTGTGGGCTTGAGCGGCAGCGGGAGTTACACACTACTTGCTGGGCAGTGTTGGTGCTATTGACCGTTGAGACTGTATCTGGAACTTGTGGCGGTGTGACACTGTATCGGCGTTGGCCACGGGACGCCCTAGGGCGTGAACAGCAAGGGGCCACAAAAGTTTAATAGAAACTAGGGGGCCTATGTGTGGAGGGATTCAGCCCGGAGCACCTAGTTTTGTGCAACCATCTTTTACAAATATTACATTGGACGGAGTATGAACGTTTGACGTAAATCTTCTTCCAGCAAACGCAGAAGATTCATGCTCTTGGTCGCGGATTAGATTCAGCACCCGCCCGGAGCAAGAGAGGTTTGAGCAACTCTGCTGCACGGAGCTGTTTGGAGGATGTCAATATTAAGGCGAAAGGTGACAAGTTATACAGGGTAGTGTCGAAATAACAGCCCTTGGTCGGATATAAAAACCCGAGTAATTCCGGTACGTAAAACCGGCTGTTGTGGGAATGGCGGTCCTCGTATCACACCTACTTGCATTTGATAGCCGTCGTGTCGCTGCCGGCGTTGATTGGCTAAAATCTAAAATTTTCGGTAATTGTTTTGTTTAGGGCACAACTGCTAAACCACGTCCAAAAATATCGGGAGAGGTATCAAACAATGCGTTTTGGCTTCAGTATCAACAATCCCAAAGCGGATTTCAATTTTTTGTTTCGGTGTAAAGTTATTCGCAAAAAACCCAAAAAGGACCCAGGTCCGATTTCAAATAGGGGGCTTGATCCAAGGTACTTAGCCGCGGTTCACAGTATTTCTGTGCAGAACACACTTCTGCACTTTTCCGTACACCCTAATCTGTGATTAAAACAACCACATGAAAATGATAGAAAATCTTCAAGTTTAATTGCAAATATCTCTTCACTGAAACAAAAACTCGAAAATCCGGGGTCAAAACGCGTCATTTGATACCTTTCCTGATAATTTCGTACGTGTTTTAGCAGTTGTCTCCTAAAGGAAACAATTACCAAATCTTCGATTTCTTAATTTTTGAGGCTGGTAATAGTTACATTCCAATCAGCTCTTCACATCAGTATCACGATCAAGATCACATGGGAACGATACGGATAAGTTGTATGAGGGTTGTTTGTGTATAGATGTGTACTTATATATGTATGCCTGTGCTACCATGCAAGGAAGGGTTGGCTGTCAAAAAATCTACTACAAAAAACTACACGAACAGAGCTTCTATACGGATCCGAAATTGAGCCAGATAAATATCAAGATTACAACGTTGTTATTGCATTTACATGCAAAATTTCTAATTGGATCTGGATCACTCCTGATTGGAGCACGCCTAATATTGTGCTGCGCGACGCAATTGCGCCGACAGCTTTAGCGCAATAACTTCCATTTTCGCTGTAGGCGCAATTGCCTAGCGCAGCACAACAATAGTACCCTGCTCGCCAATCATGACCCGAGACGATCAAATTTACCACGCGTCAACTTAAAAAATCCAAAATTTTTGAGTTTAGCCAATCAACGCCGGCAGAGACACGACAACACTAACACTTAAAAATTCTCAGTCAAACCTGCAGTACCGGTTGTTGTATTTTGGAAGTACAAGAGAATGGCGGCATAAAAAAAAGGCCCGTTAGTAAAATAGTATTAGGTTAGGTTGTGCTGGCAGGCCAACTCAGTGGCCTCACATAGACGCATTGCGTCCATAGTGTTACCAGAAAAACGACCTTTTGCTATACAGCTTACACTTCTACAAAATTCTACAAAATAGTAATGTTTTCTTGGCAAAGGTCAGAAGCCTACTTCGGCTTATTTCTGTAAGTTAATCTAAGTTGGGCAATTACCCCTTTCCCAAAGTTTGCACATAACATGCTCCACAGTCTCCGTGTGCGCTTTGCATTTCCTATACATACTGTCGGAAACAAGACCCTGGCAGAAGGCATTGCCCTGTAAGGATGCCAATTAGCAGTCTAAAGTCATCCCTTTTGAGGGATACCACTATTTTTGTAAGTTTCATGTCGTATGATTTAACCATGGTTTTGGTGATTTTACAGCCTTGCACTTCTTTCCATGCCTTATCTGCTTGGTTAACCATGTGTAAATCGCACTTTCGTTTTACTTTCCTTAGTGGAATAGGTACATCAATACTGTTGCTCGAATCTAGTGATTCGCGGTTGTTAACGCTATGTTCTTCGCCGTTAGGTCTGCGGCCGGTAGATGCAAAATGGCGTGTAACGCGGCTGTAGGTGTGGTTTTCAGCGCGCCCGTTATGCTAATCGTAGATATTCTATACACTTTTGCGGTCCACCAGACTAGGGCCCCATAGAATAAAATTGGTATTACAATCGCGTTGAAAACCCAATATAACAGGGCACGTGACAGATCCCAAGTGCAGCCCAGCATTCTCTTACAGTATACAGAGCAGCTGAGGCCTTTTTCGACCGTTCCTGTATATTGAGTTTTCAAGTAAACTTGCTGTCCAGTATAATACCTAAATATTTGGGGCTAGCCTTTGGTTCTAATACCATTTCTCATAATTTTGGATTTAGCCAACTTGGTACTTTGTATTTTCTGGTGAATAATATTGGATCTGTTTTATCAGCATTTGTGCGCAGCCCGACTTAGCAGCCCCAGTTATAGATGATGATGATGGTTCATCAGCGAGCTGAGCGTCGATAGACATTTCCCGCTTATTATGACTGAAACTTCATCTGCATATGCTATCAGTTTTACTGGTCCCCCTTCGAATTGCTTGAGTAGTTTGTTAACAATTTACAACCTAGTGATACTCAAATATCCCCAATTCTTGAAAGGACATTTTAAATAAATGTGAGAGAACAGTGCAAATTTAATTTGTGGAACTTTTCAAGATACTCTTATCATATTAAAAAAACTTTTTTATTTCAAAAATTATTCTAATTAATTAAAAAGTCAAGTTTTACGAATATAATCAACATTAAATTAAGAATAGGATTAACAACAAAATTCTCACAAGAACAACTAAGCTGACAATTTGAAAGTCAACGCCAAGCATATTAATGTAATAGCTTCCATATATCAATGGCAATACCAATATTTAATACTAATGCAATTAAATTTTGGGGAGCTACCTATATTTATTTAATTTTTAATTTAATCTATCCTTTAAATATAACTTTATCAATAATATTTAAAATTAACTAATAATAATTTCTTTCAAATTAAATTATTTATTAAATGTTAATCTTTGTATTTGTAAACTCCATCTCCAGTGTATTTATTTTATAAATACATATATATTTATTTTTTCATTTAAACATACCTCTTACTCATAGTCCAACAACCTCATCACGAATACCTCAAACTAATCTTTCACCAATAACTACTTCAAATTTTCAACTTTTACAAAATCCGATAACCACAATTAAAACAAATACAATTCAATCACCAATAACAACAACACTTAATCAAAATATTCACCCAACATCAAATCTTTTAAATACTTTACAATGCAATAAGTTTCTTAAATTAACACAATTTTGGTGTGATAACCCCGAAGTATGGTTTATTATTGCTGAAGCTCAATTTATTAAATAATATACATGATGATTTATTAAAATTTCACAATATTTTAATTGCTCTTCCACAAGAAATTGTGTCAAAAATATTAGATATTATAAATCCGCCACCATTAACAAACAAATATGAAACTATTAAAAGAATATTATGTGAGAGATTAACTATATCTGAAGATAGTCGAATAGAACAACTTTTCTCTAAAACTCAACTTGGTGATAAGAAACCCTCTGAGTTATATCGCGAAATGAAATGTCTAATTGGTGCAAGTTCAATTATTGGGCAAGAATTACTTTATAAACTTTGGTTACGTAAGTTACCACAACAGATTCAAGCACATTTAACAACTTGTGATAATGAAACTATAGACAATAAAATTAATATTGCTGACAAAATTTATCATCTTAATATTCAATCACAAGTATCTTCAATTTCTCAAAATTCTCCTTTGGATCAAAGTATTCAAAATCTAACTCATTTAACTTCGATACTTTGCGAAAATTTAAATAAATTAACTCTTGATGTAAATAATTTGCGAACAAATACAAAACATAATGAACGAAATAATTTTAACAATAAAAATAAAAGATCATTTAGGGAACGATCAAATTCTCCCAATAGTATATGCTGGTATCATTTGAAATTTGGGAATAATGCTGTCAAATTTTTTTATGCAAAACAAAATCATTTAAATTGAATTGTTCTATCATGCCGGTGGCTGATGATAGAAGTGAAGTCAAACCAGCTGGCCGCCTTTTTTTGGATAAGCAAAACAAACTTAGTTTCTTAATAGATACAGGAGCTGTTGTATCAGTAATTCCTGTTACAAAATTTAAACAATTCAAGAGAAATTCTGATTTAAGTTTATCAGCAGCAAATGGAGCTATCATCCAAACATTTGGTTCGAAATTACTTAAAATTGATTTGGGATTAAGGCGTGAATTTCATTTTTCTTTTATTTTAGCAGATATTAAAACACCAATTATTGGAGCAAATTTCTTAGAAAAATTTGCGCTTATAGTCGATATTAAAAACAAATTAATAATAGATTCAGAAACAATATTAAGAGTTATCAGTTCTTTTGGGTTTTTGTGAAATTTTTGAATTGAAATTGGAATTAAAAGGTAATAAATTTTCCGAACTAATCAAACAATATCCTGAGGTTATTGCTGAACCAAATTATACTAAAATATGTAGTTAAACACAACACTGTTCATAGAATTGAAACTAAAAGAATTTTACCATTTTCAAGACCACGTCGTTTAGATCCAGTTAAATTTAAAGGGGCCAAAACTAAATTCGAGTATTTAGTTAAAATTTGTGTCTGTAGACCTTCAAATTCTTCTTCTGCTTCACCTTTACATTTAGTTCCAAAAAAGGAAGCCAATGATTGGCGTCCTTGCGGAGATTATAGAAGACTTAATATGGTAACAGTAGCAGATCGTTATCCACTTCCACATATTCATGATTTAAGCATAGATTTTTGTTTTTGCATTAGTAGATGATATACATATTAATAGCTAGTGAAAATTAGGACCAACATCTTGAACATTTAAAAACTGTTTTTAAACGTCTTGAACAATATGGGCTTAATATTAAGCCCTCAAAATGTATTTTTGATTCATCTGTTATACATTTTTTAAGTTATGAAATCTCCAAAAACGGAATTAAACCCTTAAAAGATCGAGTAGAAATAATTTCTAATTTTGAAAAGCCGAGTTCAATTAATAAACTTCAAAAATTTATTGAAATATTTAATTATTACCATCGGTATATTCCAATGATCGCAAAAGAACTCATTACTTTACATCAAATTTGCAATTGTAATAAAAGTAAATGTAAAACTATTAATTGGACTGAAGAATCAATTAAAGCTTTTGACAATGTAAAATATCTTTTTGCTCAAAACACACTTTTAAATCATTTTGATGGGCATTCTCACTAATCCTATCTGTTGATGCTTCAAATGTTGCAATTGGAGGTGTTTTAAAACAATTAAAAAATAATATCTTAGAACCTTTGGTTTATTTTTTTAAGAAACTAACTCCTACAGAAAGCAAATATTCAACTTTTGATAGAGAACTCCTAGGCATTTATAGAGCGATCAAACATTTTAAACATTTTTTAGAAAGTCAAGTTTTTACAGTATATACTGATCATAAACCATTGACATATGTTTTAAGTTCAAAGACTTGAAGACCTCCTAGGCAAACACGAGATTTGGAATATATTGCACAATTTATCAAGAATTCCAGAAATAGATTCACTTTCAGCAAAAGATATCCATTTTCAAACTTTATTTACTGAGCAGCAAACTGATGAAACTCTTAAAACTTTAGTATCTTCTACTACAACTAAAAATAACTTAAAAGAAATTATCATTCCTATTCATAACTTTAAAATTTGGTGTGATATTTCTGGATCGACCCCACGTCCTTACGTTCCGAATTCCATGAGAAAGCTAATTTTTTCAAAATTACACTTTTTATCACATCCAAGGGTTCGTGCAACCAGGTGTTTAATTCAATCAAAATATTTTTGGCCTAACATGCGGCACAATATAAATGAATGGGCTTCAAACTGTATTTCTTGTCAGCAATCAAAAGTTTCAAGATATATCAAACCTTCTATACAAAAAATGTAAATACCAAGAGACAGATTTGAACATATACATTTGGATTTAGTAGGACCACTTCCACCATCTGATGGATATCGATATGTCTTGACAATTATTGATAGACATTCAAGGTGGCCAGAGGCATATCCCCTACCAACCATCGCTATCCAGTTTTTATCAATTTCATCAATCAAAATTATCTCTATTTTTTTCTCCTTCATACCAACCCCAACGCATGTTTTTGGGATATTTTTCAGGGTTGTAAAAAAATTTAATGAGTGCGAATGAGACAGTAAGATGCTCATTACTAAACTGAAAAGAAAATTTACTTTCGGTGCCATTTGAAGACGAAATGCGAAGAGTTCGCGCGAATTTTTGGAAAAACTAAAATAAATAAAAATAACAAATAAATTCGTTCTTGGAAGAATATTTAATCTGGTAAGTATCAATCAAGATCAGGAAAATGCTATAGTCTCACCACAATATACAAATGTACATGCGCTTGTGCATTTGTTGTATTTATTTTATAAATACATATATATTTATTTTTTCATTTAAACATACCTCTTACTCATAGTCCAACAACCTCATCACGAATACCTCAAACTAATCTTTCACCAATAACTACTTCAAATTTTCAACTTTTACAAAATCCGATAACCACAATTAAAACAAATACAATTCAATCACCAATAACAACAACACTTAATCAAAATATTCACCCAACATCAAATCTTTTAAATACTTTACAATGCAATAAGTTTCTTAAATTAACACAATTTTGGTGTGATAACCCCGAAGTATGGTTTATTATTGCTGAAGCTCAATTTATTAAATAATATACATGATGATTTATTAAAATTTCACAATATTTTAATTGCTCTTCCACAAGAAATTGTGTCAAAAATATTAGATATTATAAATCCGCCACCATTAACAAACAAATATGAAACTATTAAAAGAATATTATGTGAGAGATTAACTATATCTGAAGATAGTCGAATAGAACAACTTTTCTCTAAAACTCAACTTGGTGATAAGAAACCCTCTGAGTTATATCGCGAAATGAAATGTCTAATTGGTGCAAGTTCAATTATTGGGCAAGAATTACTTTATAAACTTTGGTTACGTAAGTTACCACAACAGATTCAAGCACATTTAACAACTTGTGATAATGAAACTATAGACAATAAAATTAATATTGCTGACAAAATTTATCATCTTAATATTCAATCACAAGTATCTTCAATTTCTCAAAATTCTCCTTTGGATCAAAGTATTCAAAATCTAACTCATTTAACTTCGATACTTTGCGAAAATTTAAATAAATTAACTCTTGATGTAAATAATTTGCGAACAAATACAAAACATAATGAACGAAATAATTTTAACAATAAAAATAAAAGATCATTTAGGGAACGATCAAATTCTCCCAATAGTATATGCTGGTATCATTTGAAATTTGGGAATAATGCTGTCAAATTTTTTTATGCAAAACAAAATCATTTAAATTGAATTGTTCTATCATGCCGGTGGCTGATGATAGAAGTGAAGTCAAACCAGCTGGCCGCCTTTTTTTGGATAAGCAAAACAAACTTAGTTTCTTAATAGATACAGGAGCTGTTGTATCAGTAATTCCTGTTACAAAATTTAAACAATTCAAGAGAAATTCTGATTTAAGTTTATCAGCAGCAAATGGAGCTATCATCCAAACATTTGGTTCGAAATTACTTAAAATTGATTTGGGATTAAGGCGTGAATTTCATTTTTCTTTTATTTTAGCAGATATTAAAACACCAATTATTGGAGCAAATTTCTTAGAAAAATTTGCGCTTATAGTCGATATTAAAAACAAATTAATAATAGATTCAGAAACAATATTAAGAGTTATCAGTTCTTTTGGGTTTTTGTGAAATTTTTGAATTGAAATTGGAATTAAAAGGTAATAAATTTTCCGAACTAATCAAACAATATCCTGAGGTTATTGCTGAACCAAATTATACTAAAATATGTAGTTAAACACAACACTGTTCATAGAATTGAAACTAAAAGAATTTTACCATTTTCAAGACCACGTCGTTTAGATCCAGTTAAATTTAAAGGGGCCAAAACTAAATTCGAGTATTTAGTTAAAATTTGTGTCTGTAGACCTTCAAATTCTTCTTCTGCTTCACCTTTACATTTAGTTCCAAAAAAGGAAGCCAATGATTGGCGTCCTTGCGGAGATTATAGAAGACTTAATATGGTAACAGTAGCAGATCGTTATCCACTTCCACATATTCATGATTTAAGCATAGATTTTTGTTTTTGCATTAGTAGATGATATACATATTAATAGCTAGTGAAAATTAGGACCAACATCTTGAACATTTAAAAACTGTTTTTAAACGTCTTGAACAATATGGGCTTAATATTAAGCCCTCAAAATGTATTTTTGATTCATCTGTTATACATTTTTTAAGTTATGAAATCTCCAAAAACGGAATTAAACCCTTAAAAGATCGAGTAGAAATAATTTCTAATTTTGAAAAGCCGAGTTCAATTAATAAACTTCAAAAATTTATTGAAATATTTAATTATTACCATCGGTATATTCCAATGATCGCAAAAGAACTCATTACTTTACATCAAATTTGCAATTGTAATAAAAGTAAATGTAAAACTATTAATTGGACTGAAGAATCAATTAAAGCTTTTGACAATGTAAAATATCTTTTTGCTCAAAACACACTTTTAAATCATTTTGATGGGCATTCTCACTAATCCTATCTGTTGATGCTTCAAATGTTGCAATTGGAGGTGTTTTAAAACAATTAAAAAATAATATCTTAGAACCTTTGGTTTATTTTTTTAAGAAACTAACTCCTACAGAAAGCAAATATTCAACTTTTGATAGAGAACTCCTAGGCATTTATAGAGCGATCAAACATTTTAAACATTTTTTAGAAAGTCAAGTTTTTACAGTATATACTGATCATAAACCATTGACATATGTTTTAAGTTCAAAGACTTGAAGACCTCCTAGGCAAACACGAGATTTGGAATATATTGCACAATTTATCAAGAATTCCAGAAATAGATTCACTTTCAGCAAAAGATATCCATTTTCAAACTTTATTTACTGAGCAGCAAACTGATGAAACTCTTAAAACTTTAGTATCTTCTACTACAACTAAAAATAACTTAAAAGAAATTATCATTCCTATTCATAACTTTAAAATTTGGTGTGATATTTCTGGATCGACCCCACGTCCTTACGTTCCGAATTCCATGAGAAAGCTAATTTTTTCAAAATTACACTTTTTATCACATCCAAGGGTTCGTGCAACCAGGTGTTTAATTCAATCAAAATATTTTTGGCCTAACATGCGGCACAATATAAATGAATGGGCTTCAAACTGTATTTCTTGTCAGCAATCAAAAGTTTCAAGATATATCAAACCTTCTATACAAAAAATGTAAATACCAAGAGACAGATTTGAACATATACATTTGGATTTAGTAGGACCACTTCCACCATCTGATGGATATCGATATGTCTTGACAATTATTGATAGACATTCAAGGTGGCCAGAGGCATATCCCCTACCAACCATCGCTATCCAGTTTTTATCAATTTCATCAATCAAAATTATCTCTATTTTTTTCTCCTTCATACCAACCCCAACGCATGTTTTTGGGATATTTTTCAGGGTTGTAAAAAAATTTAATGAGTGCGAATGAGACAGTAAGATGCTCATTACTAAACTGAAAAGAAAATTTACTTTCGGTGCCATTTGAAGACGAAATGCGAAGAGTTCGCGCGAATTTTTGGAAAAACTAAAATAAATAAAAATAACAAATAAATTCGTTCTTGGAAGAATATTTAATCTGGTAAGTATCAATCAAGATCAGGAAAATGCTATAGTCTCACCACAATATACAAATGTACATGCGCTTGTGCATTTGTTGATTATGGTTTTGGCCAAAGTGAGTTCAGTGTAGTGCACCTGGCCAAGATCAGGATATATTTATGGTGTCACCACAATATAGAAATGTACAAGCGCTTGTGCATTAGTTGATTATAGTTGTGGCCAAAGTGTGTTTAGTTTCGTGTATCTGACCAAGATCAGGATATATTTATGGTGTCACCACAATATACAAATGTACAAGCGCTTGTGCATTAGTTGATTATACAAGGTGGCGCAAAAGTAATCCTCCTATCAGAAAATGCTATAAGTTTTGCGATTGGCCCCTAAAGTCAGTTCTGTTTTGACATTTGTGCAGTAAACACATGCGAAATACACGTTAATAAACAATGTTACGCTACACTGCTCCAGAACGCGGAATATTGCTGACTATTTATTTGAGCAATAATCGGTCGGGGCCAAACGGTTACTGTGAATGGTGAGCGCTACAGAGCAATGATCAACGAGTTCTTTTTGCCGCAACTTGATGAATTGGGATTGGAAAACATGTGGTTCCAACAAGACGGTGCAACAGCACACACTGCACGTGCCACAACCGATATGCTGAACATCGGAAGCTTACTTTTGCGCCACCTTGTAGTTGTGGCCAAAGTGTATTTAGTTTAGTGTACCTGACCAAGATCAGTATATATTTATGGTGTCACCATAATATACAAATGTACATGCGCTTGTGCATTTGTTGATTATAGTTGTGGCCAAAGTGTGTTTAGTTTAGTGTACCTGACCAAGATCAGGATATATTTATGGTGTCACCACAATATACAAATGTACATGCGCTTGTGCATTTGTTGATTATGACAACTGCTAAAACACATCCGAAAAAGACGCGTTTTGACCTCTGTAACAATAATCCGGAAGCGGATTTTCGAGTTTTTGTTTCACTGAAGCGATATTTGCAATCAAAGTTGAAAATTTTCTGTCATTTTCATGTGGTTGTTGTAATCACAGATTAGAGTGTACTGAAAAGGGCAAAAGTGTGTTCTGCGCAGAAATACTGTGGACCGCATAGCCGGTGTTGGACCGGCTAAGGGTTGTTTTTTGAAGTGCGGCCGGAGGCCGCCTACGCTGAAAAGCGTTCTGCACATAAATACCTTGGATCAAGCCCCCTATTTGGGATCGGAGCTGGGTCATTTTTGGGTTTTTTGCGAATAACTTCACTGAAGCAAAAAATTGGAAGTCCGCTTTCGGATTGTTGATACCGAAGTCAAAACGCGTTGCTTGATACCTCTCCCGACATTTGTGGGCGTGTTTTAGCAGTTGTCTCCCAAAGGAAACAATTACCAAAACTTGTGAAGAAAGCGTTCAGTCCTTATGTACGATGATGCAAACTTAAGCAATTTGTTTTTACCTTGTTAAGTAAATGATATCTAGCCAAATCCCATATTGCCGGAACAATCGTTTGTATAGAATCTATTATTATTTATATATTACAAATTGAACCAATTTTTAACCCTATATCTAGAAAAGTGAGTGACTAGTGTGCATTCAAGAAGACATACGGACATACCTAAATCCACTCAGGTCATCCTCCTGATAAATTCGGTAAACTTATTGTTGTTCCATCTCTTTATTTTCTCTTAGTTACAAACATCGGACCAAAGTGCTAAAACCATTTTATGTTCATGATAGGGAGTGTTGGGCAAATTAATATTGTTAAAACAATTAATAAATTAAAAATTAGCAATTAATTGTTAATTGCAACTTCTAAAATTAAAAATTTTGAATATAATTATTAAAAGTTACAATTAACTTAATCTAATGAATTGATTTAATTGCAGGTAACTTCTTAATTAATTAATAAGTCAATTAAAAATTTAATTATTTAACGCCCAGCACCCCGAGTAAACTTAAGTTCAAATATATGTAATGAAACACGATTTTAATTTCAGATGCCCGAACGTAGTGAGGTACTGGCCCAAGGCGTATTACTGAGAGAGTGTAAGGTGCTGTTTTTCATATTTTTACTTTGAGTGATTAATTAATTATGTATTCGTATTTTACAGGTATCCATTCTTTGGGAAACGCGAAGCCTGCGAATATATGTATTTAAAAATATGTCTTTTGTAAATATTAATAATATGTGTAGTATTAATTTATTGCAAATTTTGTGAATTTTGTAAACACATATGTGTAGTAAGAAAAAAATCAATGGACTTTTTTTAAAGTTTAGGAAAGATAAGTTTTTTCTGTAAATATAACCTAAAATTCAATAGTTGTTTAGCATCAAAAGAAAGTTATTAAATTACCTTTCATTTGATGCTAATTGCGTAAAAATCGCAAAATAATTGATTGTAAATTTTGTGAATTTTGTAAACACATAGGTGTAGTAAGAAAAAAATCCATGGACTTTTTTTAAAGTGTAAGAAAGATAAGTTTTTTCTGTAAATATAACTTAAAATTCAATAGTTGTTTAGCATCAAAAGAAAGGTTATTAAATTACCTTTCATTTGATGCTAATTGCGTTAAAATCGCAAAATAATTTATTGTAAATTTTGTGAATTTTGTAAACACTTATATGTGAGCAGAACGAATGTCATGTATTTTGTAAATTTCAGTAAAAATAGCAAATTTTGTATTTATTTACATATAATAACTTTAAAACAATTTTATATTGTATTATATTTTGATTAAAACAGATTTAAAAACCGAAGTTGTGCTGAATTATTTGGATATTTCTTTCTCAATTTAGGCGATGTTTAGGGCTTTTTGCCTTTTTTTGTGGGTATTTTTTGGGCATACCATGTTTCAGATCTGGCAACCCTGTGAAAATTGCAACCCTTTGTTTTGAGAATTTTCTTAGTTAGAACGGCGTAGATATATTTTTTCTTACGGCGTTTATGAATGTGTACGAGGGTGATGCAAGGTCACACGTACACGAAATGTACATGGGGAAAGTGGATAATATCTGCACGCCGACCATACAAAACTATCAATTTTTTTATCTTTATTTGTGGATAGCGCGACCTATGTTTTATCCACCTGTTTATCTGCGTATGGTTGGTAGGGTCCTCTTCGAAACATAACTGCTCATACTGTCGCAAAAGTTTTTGTTTAAAACTATATTTCTAGATTTGGTGTTCCTCTTAAAATTACTGTTGATCAAGGTGCAAAGTTTTCATCCCAATTATTTAATGAACTTACTCAAATTCTTGGTTCACACAAAATTCAAACTTCTGCTTATCATCCACAAGCCAATGGTATGATAGAACGATTTCATCGTCAACTTAAAACTTCAATTATAACTTCGGGAGAATCAATTCATTGGTCAGAAATTTTGCCTATTATTTTATTAGGATTACGTACTGCAGTAAAAGACGATTTAAAGTCTTCCCCAGCTGAGTTAGTTTATGGACAAACCATTAGAATACCTGGAGAATTAGTTGTTGCTACAGATAATGAAAATTCTACACATGACACTCTTATTAAAAGTTTGAGAAATCATTTTTCACAAGTTAGAACAAAAATTTTACATCACAATAAGGATGTGAGTTTTGTTCAAAAATCTCTTGGGGAATGTGAATATGTTTTTGTTAAGATAAACTATACTTCGGGGCTTCAAGCTCCTTATGAGGGACCATTTAAAATAATATCAAAACACAAAAATTCATTTAAAATTCAAAAAGGCAATGTTGTTAAAAATATGGCAACTTGTCATTTAAAACCAGCTCATATCATTTCGACTAGTATACAAACACCTGAACCAAACATTGTTTCTAAAAAGGTTACATTCAATATTAATTAATTTTATTGTTTAATATAAGTTATTTTTATTTTTAAATATTAATATTTTCACTGGAGGGGGAGTAAATGTAGTGGCACTTATATACTTGTTTGTAAATTATATATATGTTTAAATAATCAAATTTCTATGATACTTTGGTTTGCATATCAACTAATGTTAAACATTTTATTATTAAATTTTCAAATTTTTAGAAAAATAAAAAACGAATTATTTTAAATATAAATATTTGTTTTATAAAATACTCTGGTTGCCGAAGCTTTGATTTCAAATACCCCTAAAAATGGGTCCAGTTTGTTGTTTTAGGATTTCTAAAAAGTTTCCCCCTTTAACCGTAATTAAAGGTATGTTATAGGCAATGTATGCATGATCCGAGAAGGAGGGTCTGTTTAGAACATTCCACTCAGATATTGCTGTACTTGGTTCCGAACAGAGAGTTGTATCTAGCACATTTTTGGACGTTGGTCCCACATATGTGGTGGGTGTATGGTTTTGGATTAAGGAAGGTAATTTGGCAGTTCTTAGTCACCAACTACCATTGCTCAGCCACGGACAAAACGGCAGAAATGCTAGAACTTGCGTCGTTCTGCCACGTAGCTTTCCAGCGCATGGGGGTTGGCTTAAGCCTTCACACCAACGGCAAGGTTCCTGCCCTAGCGAAGGTAAAAAAAATATAGATTTCAGCGAAGAGAAACTAATTTTATTATAATTTTAAGAAAATAAGAATTTGCTTATTGATTTTTGTCAGTGTGACAGTCTTTGCAGCCAGTCTATGAAAGTTTTTGTATATCTGTAGCTCTTTTTTATCAGAATTATTTGAATAAAAGTATGAAACATTTAGCTTTTAACTGAACCTCAATATATAACTCCAAGGTTAGGCCAACGGTGATGCATACATGTATGCGGGACAACGCACATGAATTTATATTTTTTTATGTGGACTTACAAAAAAAATCGTTCGCAGGTATAAGCATTAGCAAATTGCCATAGGCGTCTCAGTATTTTGTTGATCCAAAATCAATATTAATATGTGCTACTGGCGGAATAAAGACTGGCGTATGGAACACTGTGACCGTCTAAACAGGAGCAGCGTAAGAAACAGGTTATTCGCACTGGAATTATATATACGGGCTTAATCTACATAGGGGCGACTTTAAAAGGGCGAAAGTTCAAAGTAGAGAAAGTTACCAGTTAACAGCTTGCGGTAACGAAGAAGGTTGAGGTAAGCAAGGACAACTTGCAATAAACCTTATAGGGGTATCTTCTATCTTGGCGGCCGCCGTGGTGTGAAGGTAGTGTTGCCGGCCTACCACACCGAAAGTCCATGGTTCGAGCCCTGGTACAGGTAACATCAAAAGTGATTTGAAAAAAGTTTTTCAAAACGGGGTCGCCCCTCGGCAGTGGTTTGGCAAACTCTCCGAGTGTATTTCTGCCATAACAGGCTTCTCAGCAAAAAATTCGTCTCCTTTGTAGATGCCGTTCGGAGTCGGCAAAAAACTGTAGGTCCCACCAATTTGTAGGGAAAATTCAAATCGGCACACCACAAATTGGAAGAGAAGCTTGGCGCAAAAATCTCTTAGGAGGTTTATGATGATATACCTGTTGTATATCGCGCCATAGATAGAGATAGGTATGTTCGAAACGTGCAGAACCAATTCATAGCTGAGTAAACTCGCATATAGCTTGGGGTTTTTTTTAGCTCTGATTTAATGGCAGGACGTTAATCCCAGGTTATTGTTCAAATGTTTAGTTTTTAATTTTGGCTTAAATTTCCAAGTGTATAATAGGGAGATTCATTCAACCTTATAAATAGCTTATAAAGCGTGTAAACGTATAATTTTATCAAGTGTGTAAATTCTGTGTAAACCATGTAAAATCAAAAAATGCAACCATGTGCGTACCACAGCTGTTCACCGTTTGTGATTTATATTTTTATTACTTGGCGCAAATTTTGAGAAAATTAATGGAAGAGGTAAGTTACCAACAAAATGTTCGAAACTCATGCAATTTTATTTATCATTTTTTGTGTTTTAGATAACTGAAAAGAAGTACACGCGTAGGAGGGTCAATCCATCACATAGACGGACAGAGGCAGAGGCAACTCATCTGCTAGTAGCGGTTGTGGTTGTAATTTTTTGACAAATAATCAGCTGATCGATAAATTTATCAAACAAGATTGCCAGGTGCGTTCATATAACAGTGTGTGTAAACAGATACCAATTTACACTTTATAAATGTATATTAGGCCGGGTCGATTTGTGGGGAGGCGAAAAAATCGCCCATTGCTCTGTGAAAATCATATTCTAGGGATCAAAATAAGAAACTTTGCCGAAGGAACCATGCCTCTAAAACGAATTCTGATGTCCCCAATTTGGGTTGAACTTTTGGGTAGGGGCAAATTTTGAAAAATCCCACTTTGACCCATTTATAGTGCTCCAATCGAGTCCAAATGTATGACCAACCCCCACTAACTTTGGAGGCCCGACCCACCGATGCCAGTGGCACACCCCCTGGAACCCCTGTGGGGATTCACCATACAAACATTTCAAAAAATCGCCGGTTTTGCACTTTACATGAAAAAATCAGCGAAATGCCTATGTCTTTTCTTTTTGGAGTTTATTTTTCTCTTTAGAAATTTATTTAGTCAGAACATATGTAAATGGAAAAATGAATTTAACTTAGTAATAGAAAAGAAATTAAAAAAAATATTAGAAATTAGCGTTTTTACAACCCTTTTAAAACCAAGGCATCACTGTGATGCATTTGCATGTCGTAAACATAGTTGTGTAAGTTTTTTATTCAAACGTTTTAAAAAATGAAGGTATCACTGTGACACAATTGCAAATCGTAAAATTGCTTGTGTTGTTTTTTTAAGCCACCACAAGACACAGCAGGTAGAATTGAAATTACCATTTCATTCTTATTACCTCGTCTCGTAGACCATATATAACGCAACAGGTTTTGTGAATGCATTAAGTCGTTGTGAAGAACTCAAAGTGTGAAGTGCTAATTTCAGATAAAAAAATATTTGAAAAAAAATAATAAGTGAAGTGACCATTCCAAATCAAAAAGTTTGAAATGAATCCACCATCCTCTACACCGCAAGATGAAGCAACTACATCAACAACTATCGAAAACCAAATGAGTTATATACCCAAGCATGATGTTACTGTTTTTGGTGTGTCTTCTGATTTAACTGATCTTAATTTACCAACCCATCTGGATATCTTGAGATATTATTTTTACTTAAGCGAACGTGCTAAAACAGAACAAAAAAAGTTTTCCCATAAATCATTCACTATTCAAGTACAAGATAAGTTGATTCGAATTTGGGAAAAACTTGGTATGGAAATAATGCTGAAAAAAAGTGTATTTAATAAATTGAATAAATTGCTTGACAAGTATCAAGAGTAAATCAAGAGAAGAAATAACACCCAACAATTTACAGAGTATGTAAAATCTCTGGAAACAATTTTTTACATTGGAACATGTAAATGCGATTTGAAGGCAGCTCCATGTGCATGCGGCTGGGTTCCCGAACGCCTCAAAGAGTTCATGCACGATCAACATAATCAGAGAAGACTAACAATGGATGCATTTATGATGGAAACTGAAGAGCGAGGTCTATGCCATCAATGCCAACATACCAAGATCCCGATGATTCAACAGACGCACCGCCACCGGTTCAAGAAGATATGGATAGAAGCTCAAGTTCACAATACACAGAGAGATACGATTGTTTTAACTTTGCCTTGGTATGTGACAGATTTGGTGTGCCTGACAAAGTAGCATCAGCATTGGGAACCGCCCTTTTGCAAGATTTTAAAATTAAAGATAAGCATGGGAAACCTCTCATCATGGATAAATCGAAAGTTCGCAGAGAAAAAGAGAAATGCAGACAAGAAGGGCTTCGCAAACGGTTAGATGATACCAATTTGTTAGCGTTTTCATTCGATGGCAGAAAAGATGATATTTTAACGATAGATAAAATTGATGAGAAGTATCATACTAGGATGGTAAAAGAACCTCATCTTGTTATTTTGAAAAAACCCAATTCTGAATTGATTGGTTACGTAAGACTGGAACATGAAACCGCTGAATACAAAACAACCAAATTAAATGGTTTTTTCAACGATAAAAATATATCACTGGATGCATTAATTGGAATATGCACTGACGGTGAGGTAACAAACACTGGCCCACATGGTTTAATTATACGACGATTCGAATTGCTGTTAAGAAGACCATTGCATTGGTTCGTTTGCCTTCTACACTTCAACGAACTTCCGTTTCGGCATTTGATTGAAGCTTTGGATAAATCAACCAGCACTGGACCAAGATCGGAAACCGGAAAACTGAGCCGTCAAATCTAAACTTGTGAAACTCTTCCGGTAAGTTATTGCTATCACTCATTTATTATAATTGTCAACCATTTTTAAGTATTTTATTATTATATAATTTCAGGTGGTGGACGGCTTCCAGAAAATTGAGTTGCAAAATATGCCCCCTGCTCCAGAAAAAATTGAATTTTCCACCGATTCGAAGTACTTATACGACAGGGCCCATGCAATTTCTAGCGGCGTGGTTCCGGTGGATCTGGCTAACATCAAACCAGGGAAAATTGTACATTCTCGGTGGCTCACCAGGGCCACTAGATTATTGCGATTATATGTGACAACGGAAAATCCAGATGCAAATTTAAGAATTCTGGTTGAATTTATAATTAAATGTTATGTGCCAATGTACTTCAATATCAAGTATTACAGCTCTGTCGTGTACGGCAGTGCATTATTTTTCAAGTTCATTGGTTAGTCACGATTTCTACAACCTCGTTTACGCAAAATTGTCAATCAAGTAATTAAAGATAATTCATATTATGAGCATTCGGAAAATATCTTGTTATCAATGTTGTTTGATGATAGGAAAGAAAAGCGCGACTGTGCCATCAAGAAAATTCTACGCTATCGAACCGATGTTGACGACCCAATGGAACTTAGAGTTTATAAAAAACCATATATAAACTTTAATTGCACAAGTTATACGGAAATTATCAATTTGAATGATATAAATATCGTATTTTAACCACCATTCACGCGAAGCATTCCGTACGGTACATTGAAAGAGTATTTAAATCAAGATGATCCACCGTTTAATGATCGAAAAATTCCATCACACATACAAGGGACGGAACGACATGTTCAATTGCTAGCTAGCGTTTCCAAACGGGTTATACCGGAAAATGTAAAGGCTGTTATGGCGACGACATTAGAGAGCCGGGCGAAATTGCCCAGACTTGAAAGTAAAAAAGACTTCAAACAATAATTTTTTTTAGTTTCTTTTCTATAACTCACTTAAATTAATTTTTTCATTTACATATGTTCTGACTAAATAAATTTCTTAAGAGAAAAAATAGATATTATTATAAATAAATAATAAATATTATTATAAATAAATAAATAAAAATAAGGAAAAAACATAGGCATTTCGCTGATTTTTTCATGTAAAGTGCAAAACCGGCGATTTTTTGAAATGTTTGTATGGTGTGCCACTGGTATCGGTGGGTCAGGCCTCCAAAGTTAGTGGGGGTCGGTCATACATTTGGACTCGATTGGAGCACTCTAAATGGGTCAAAGTGGGATTTTTCAAAATGTGCCCCTATCCAAAAGTTCGACCCAAATTGGGGGACATCAGAATTCGTATTAGAGGTATGGTTCTTCGGCAAAGTTTCTTATTTTGATCCCTAGAATACGATTTTCACAGAGCAATGAGCGATTTTTAAATCGACCCGCCCTATTGTATATGCTTAAGTGAATCCCCTAATAATTATAATGGTACACCAGTACACATAGGTAATACAACGGACAGAACCATGTGTAATAGCTGGCTAGTTGGTATGTTTGTGAATGCTTTTGTTAAATTTGTTAATTGTATTTTAAACTCTTATTGGAGTTTGATTCAATGGCAGGGACGTATCAGAGAAGATTACAAGCCAGATTATTGTCCAATTTGTACATGCAAAAGCTTTGCGTTTTCATATTTAAAAGAGTTATTTGAAATTAAAAAACTGTTTTTTGGAGTTTGATTTAATGGAAGGGACGTATCATTTGTTTATTTGAACAATATCCTGGCACAATAATTTGACAAAACTATTCTTACAGTGCCAGTCAGGAATATAAAAAGTAAAAATTAAAATTATAAATTAATATTAAACCTTAAATTTGAACTAAAATTAACATTAAAATTAAATCAATAAGTAGATGACAGTATTACAAACTGAATCTAAGGTCCATAGAATAGAAAGAAAGGAACGAAGTAGTCACAGTGAACATTTTAAAGAGCCTACGAGTCATTATATAAACATTTTAAATTTTCTTTGAAATGCTGTGCATTGTTAATTAACCTTAGTCTAATTGGAAGAGAGTTCCATAGACGGATCGAAATAACGAAGAATTGTCGCTCGTGTTTATAACCCCCACAAGTCAACTCGTCTCAGCTCGTACTTTGAAGCATTGTCTGTGTATGTTTGTTATGTTAACATTATTGTGTGTGGCGATTTCAATGTAAACCTACTTACCCGCGAATCTTCAGCACTGTATGGTGCAGTAGCAAGTATAGGCCTCCGTTGTAAATACGGTTGTACCAACTAGGTATGGGATTGATTGTAACCCCAGCTTATTTGACTAATTTATTGACCAGTTTTCTTTTGTCTCGGACCATGATCTAATTTTTTGTGCTTTAGACATTAATTTTGACCAGCCGAAAGCGGTTCCAGGTAGGACTTTTCAATTCAGAAATTATAATAAAATTAATCTTGACTTACTTTTCTTACATCTTTCATGTATTAATTGGTCTGACTGTTGGTATTTTGACTCAGTTGATTACAAGCTTAATTTTCTAAGCAGCAATCTGTCTAATTGGCGGCCGCCGTGGTGTGAAGGTAGTGTTGCCGGCCTACCACACCGAAGGTCCATGGTTCGAGCCCTGGTACAGGTAACATCAAAAAGTGATTTGAAAAAAGTTTTTCAAAACGGGGTCGCCCCTCGGCAGTGGTTTGGCAAACTCTCCGAGTGTATTTCTGCCATGACAGGCTTCTCAGCAAAAATTCGTCTCCTTTGTAGATGCCGTTCGGAGTCGGCAAAAAACTGTAGGTCCCACCAATTTGTAGGGAAAATTCAAATCGGCACACCACAAATTGGAAGAGAAGCTTGGCGCAAAAATCTCTTAGGAGGTTTATGATGATATACCTGTTGTATATCGCGCCATAGAGATAGATAGAATCTGTCCAATGTATTTGATTCCCATGTTCCTGTCCGTTTATGCAAAGCTACGTCTATGTCCTGTCCTTGGTTTAGTGACAAAGTTCAGTCTGCTATCAAGCTACGGAATAAGCAATACTCTTTGTGGAAAAGAAATCGCTCGCAAGCGAACTGCGAATTGTTTAAAATTGCACGAAATAAGACTGTCATGATATTTAAAAGAGAAAAACTCATCTTTTACTCCGCAAAAGCTTGAACCTTCCCTACCTTCCAATATAATTTGGCGTAATATTAAAAACTTACGTGTTTATAGTAAAGATGTATCAGAGAGTAGCCTTGATGTTGATGTCCTGAACGATGCGTTTTTGAATTACCCAGCTCCCACTAACCCTAACATCCAACTCCAGTTTATCCCTTGTACGTCTGCTGTCCATTTAGGCACTCCCTTTGATTTTGTCCCTGTCACAGAATGTGATGTCATGAGATGTGTCTTAAATGTGAAGTCGAATGCCATTGGTGAGGATGGTTTACCCATTGAATTTGTAAAACTTCTTTTGCCGTCTATTTTAAGTACATTGACAAACATAACTAACCACTCTATTGGTACCTGCAGTTTTCCGAACTTTTGGAAGGTTGCATCGATGAGGCCAATAGCTAAAAAAAGGAATCCTTCTTCTCCTTGTGACTTCCGGCCTATAAGTATTCTGCCAGCGCTCTCTAAGGTCTTCGGAGCCGTTTTGGCTGAGCAAATCAATTTCCATGTCAAAAGTAATAATTTAGTCTCTAACTTTAAGTGAGGCACAGCGATAAAAATTATAGATGATATCCGTTCACCATTTGACAAGAATCAGCTGACGCTCCTTTGCCTATTAGACTTTTCTAAAGCTTTTGACTCAGTGAACCACGCCACTTTGGAATTTGCGCATATTCTTCGAAGCTTATGGAGAGCTATCTTGTTGGGCGTTATCTGAGAGTAAGCAATGGCTAATTTGTATCCAACAGTAGAATGATTTCTTCAGGTGTTCCCATACTGGGACCTCTTTTGTCCACCCTGTTCATAAATGACATATTCTTTTCGTGTAAATTTGTTAGTATGCATGTTTACGCTGATGACATACACCTGTATTTATCAAGCAAGCCCAAGGATATTGGTCTTTTAATTCAGAATTTCAACTCTGACTTATCAGTGCTGCAGACTTGGTCTTGTCAAAATGGCCTCTCCCTTAATGCAAACAATTCATTTGTATTACCGATAGCAAAAACGAAATTGAGTGGTCTCACTATACCTCTTCTAATTTTAAGAGATAAACCCCTTGAATTTGTAAGCAGGATTACCAACCTCGGGTTTGTGATTAACTCATTATTAACCTTTAGTGATCACATTAACTCTGTTATAGGTAAGAGTTACGCAGCTCTTAGGAGTCTCAGGCAATCTGCTGCTTATACTCATTTTCCTGTTAGACACAGGCTTGCTGTTCAGCGAATACTGCCAATAATAACATACTCTGAGTTCGTTTATAATAATCTAGATTCCCAGTCTAGTCACAAAATCAAAGTTATATTTAATAATGACACTCGTTATGTTTATGGTCTGAAAAAATGTGACCGTCTATTGGGGTGTAGTACATTTGATTTTCAGAAAGCCAAAAGTTGTGTCTTAATGTGCCGACTTATTTTGTTCCGTAGTCCATCTTATCTGTACGAAAAGCTGATATTTACAAAGTCACAGCGTCTGACGGATCTCGTTGTACCCGCGTTTAATTATGTAACATCAACTAGACTGTTTTTTGTCAATGCAGTAGGAACTTGGAATTCTATACCAGCTTTAATTAGAAACAGACTAAACAAAAGCAGCTGCAAGGAATTATTGTTTATTTTATCTTTTCTAGTAAACTAGTGCTTAATATACCTTAATGTTCACCTATGTTCCTACTGTTGTACTATAAAAGGTGGACATCTTAATGTATTAATTAATTGTTAAATAAATTTGAATTTGACACTATCATACGGCATCTGATGTGTGTGATAAGCACTGAGCTTGATGACTGCAGAAAGATAAGCCGTCTATAAAGATAAAGAGGTTCCTTCGTATATATTATTTTGTAAAGAGTAGTTGGCGTTCTTACTTTTAAGAGACTATCAAACGAAATGTTCGGCAACCTTTCAGCTTAGAAAGAGACTTGGTTACATCTTTTTAACCCGTATAAATACTTAGCAATGTTGTTATAGACAACATTTCATTTCTTCTTGCATACATAATCACAATTTGAATAAATCTCAGAACTATATAGGAGCGTAGGTATTAAGTACGCTTTCGCCAAAAGTACCCTGCTAGACACGTGCCAGGCAATTGATTAATCAGCTGACTGGCTTGGCTACCATTTACATCACGATTTACCATCATGTTCTTAAAGGCAATATTCAAAAGCTGACCGGTATGCAGGGTAGTCTTACGTGCAATGAAGTGAAGTATTGTGTTAACCATTGTGTACGGAGCATACCATACACTTTTGCTACCGTGCTAAAAATGTGATCTTTCCATATCAATTTTTTGTTAAATACTACATCTAGGTTTTTTGCTGTATTAATGTATCCAATAGCAGAATTGTCAAAGGTAACTTTGCCAAAGCCAACTGTACCCTGCTAGACATGTATCAGTCAATTGAGGAATTAATTGACAGATATGGCTGATCGATATATATGTCAGCCTGTAGAGCAAAATTTCCATCTGTTTTTTGAGAGCAATATGACAAAACTGTATAAACAATTCGTATACGTGTATTTTGTGCGCTTCGCTCTTACTAATAAAATTCTGCATAAGGCTGTCCTTGCCTTTGACTGCCCGATTTTCACTCAACCTTGTTATAGATATCAGTCTGGTTTGAGTAAATAAAGCTGAAGCAGAAACCTATCACGCCTGTATAAATAAAATAAGACCTGATTTTAAATTCATTCACATATTTATTTAAATATGTATTTTTAATTAACGCGCCTGTATAAATAAAATAAGACCTGATTTTAAATTCATTCACATATTTATTTAAATATGTATTTTTAATTAATTTTATTAATATAATATAAATTATAGAACGCACTATGTACAGGGTGGCGCAGAAGTAATCCTCCTATCAGAAAATGCTATAAATTTTGCGATTGGCCCCTAAAGTCAGTTCTGTTTTGACATTTGTGTAGTAAACACATGCGAAATAGACGTTAATAAACAATGTTACGCTACATTGCTCCAGAACGCGGAATATTGCTGACTATTTATTTGACCAATAATCGGTCGGTGAAAAACGGTTACTGCGCAAAAGTAATCCTCCTATCAGAAAATGCTATAAATTTTACGATTGGCCCCTAAAGTCAGTTCTGTTTTGACATTTGTGTAGTAAACACATGCGAAATACACGTTAATAAACAATGTTACGCTATACTGCTCCAGAACGCGGAATATTGCTGACTATTTATTTGACCAATAATCGGTCGGGGCCAAACGGTTACTGTGAATGGTGAGCGCTACAGAGCAATGATCAACGAGTTATTTTTGCCGCAACTTGATGAATTGGGATTGGAAAACATGTGGTTCCAACAAGACGGTGCAACAGCACACACTGCACGTGCCACAACCGATATGCTGAACATCGGAAGCTTACTTTTGCGCCACCTTGTACTAAGGTAATATAATATAATACATTTTGATAATATATGTGGCAATTTGTTAAAGTAGCGCATACACATTTTTTAATTAATTTTATTAAATAATATAGTAATAGAATATATAGTATATCGATTGAGACTTGTATGAGCGATATAGAGTGTAGAATGTTGTAGTTGTTAAATGTGATCAACAATAAATTATATACAATCATACAACGCAGCTTGTTGTTGCCATTGTGGCGATGTTAATTTGAGTGCTTTAGTTCAAGGAGTATTTCCTGTTGCTTTTCTTTTTTATAATTACAAAATTGATACGCCTACATGTTGCTGTTGATCATTTTCATTGTACTTTTGTTGCTAAATTCAACATTCAGCACTACATCACTTTTGCTTCCGCTTTCAATTTTTAATTATGTCTTTCTTTTTTTATTAATATACTAGAGGGACCGGCAGACTTTGTCCTGCCCAGTTATTTACGTGAATGGATCTAGAAATATTGGCTTTTCCTATCTCTATCATTATCTTTATCACTATCCCTATCCCTAACCCCTGTAATAAAACTATTTAAAGTGAAATAGGTTCATGTAGTGCCATCATTCGGCACCAAACATGAATTAATTTATTCAACATATTTTCCTTCTATTTATACAATAAATTCCTATATACTACTTATTTACCATAATACATATTTACCTAAATTCTAAGCTTAGCCAAAGTATGTAAGCCAGCGTATACAAACGCTCGCTGGTACATTCACACCTACATTCATACACAAACATTGGCTTGTGCATTCGCACATATGTTCATACATATATTCGTATGATTGCAACGCATTTGTGGGCATCGCCTCATAGCGTGTGACTTTGCTGACAAAGCGTATTCGACAGTTTTTAATAGCTGCGTGCCGACTGTTTGTAAGTATGCATGCATTTATGTATGCATTTATTTTGGCTACACCTTTACGTCTTAAGTGTAAGTTGATACAGTTTTTTTTTTTTTTTTTTTTTTGTTTTGGTTTGTTTATGTGACAAAATTTTTGTTCTTTGTTTACTTTATTTTCAAGTGGACTAAATAATTTATTTCAGTAATATGTTTGTTTGTACATTGGTGTATTTTTACGACTTTTCTTTTGAGTTTTTATTTGTATACAATAAATTTCCTAATTTATGGGTTTGTTTGTAAGTGTACAATAAAAATTTATGAGTAAACATGTGAGTCAAAATGCAGTGTATTTATTCTAACAATTTAAGCCTATTTTTGTGTATTGAGATTTTCTTATTCTCATTACTTATAATATACTTATCATTTCTATCTATGCTTTCTACCTTATACGGAATTAGAGTAAAATTATTATTTATATCAATATTTTCTACCTTATAGGGCCCTTTATACCTATTGTCTAACTTATGACCTGCTTCATTTCTGACTAATACTAAATCTCCTATATTTATTTCCTTATACTGTATTTTCCTATCATGGCTAACTTTTTGTTTTTGCTTAGATTCCTGTACTAATTTTCTAGCTTTTTCTTGTGCTAACTGTAACCTATACTTTATTTCCTTGTCGTAAGCCTCATGATTATATACTGGGCTAATTACATTTTCTTTTAAAAATTCGTAAGTCAGAGGTGTCTTTCCAAAAACTAGTTCAAAAGGACAATATCCGTGAACTGTTGAAGGTGTTGTATTGTAACAATACGAAAAGTATTTAAGGTACTCATCCCAATCGTCTTTGTTAATTGATATGTAGGAACGCACATATTCATTGAATGTTCTATGACTGCGTTCGACAGTACCTAAAGTTTGATGGTGGTAGGGTGTTGAGGTTTTATGCGCTATTTTTAAGAGCTTGCACAATTCTTCAAATAAACTATTTTTGTATTCGGTTCCCATATCCGTTATAATTGTTTTCATACAACCATAAATTAGAATGAAATGTTCAAATACTGCCTTAGCAACTGCTACGGCATGTTTGCTTTGGACGGGTACTGTAACCAAGTATTTGGTTAGGTCACATACAATAGTAACTGCATATTCATTTCCCTGTATCGATTTTGGAAATGGTCCTATTGTATCGATTTGTACTATATCGAAAGCCTTTGGAGGCGTCTCCGTTATAGTCATTCGTTCTTTCAGGTGTTTATTGGTTTTATTTTTATTGCAGTGAATGCAATTTTTGATATGTTTTCTTATGTCATTTTTCATATTATTCCAGTAATACTTTTGTCTTATTTTATTTGACGTACGATTTATTCCTGGGTGGCCACCAAAAACAGGATCGTCGTGATATTTATAAAGAATTTCTTTAATTTCTTTGTTATTCGTCACATGCATAACCTCCGGAGTTAATGCTATAGTTAGATTTTTGAGAACTTGGGTACCTATTTCTTTAAATTCATCTACTCGAGTATAGTTATCTTTAAACAATTTGTCTCCTAAGGACAACTGTATTTTTACAATTTTCAAATTGCCGGCTTCTTTCATTAGCCTGGCAAAGAATTGTCCTAAGTCAATCTTCGCCTCAACAATTTGGTTTTTTATATTTATTTCACTACAAATTTTCTTTCCTTTTTTGAAATATAATTTCGGAGGATTGAAAACGAGCTTGACATGTCTTTTAACTTCGTATTTATTAAGCGCTTCATATATTATAGGGTTCTCATTGTGACTTTGTTTTTCTTTTGTATTATTACTGGATATATTACCGGTTTTTTGTTTTGTTTCAGATCTGGTTGCAACCTTTAATATTTTGCACGCTTCTACTGAAATTTCTTTAAGATCTTTGATATCTATGCGTTATAATGCGTCTGCTACATAATTTTGTTTTCCTGCTATATACTCCACCTCGAAGTCATATTCTTCCAAATCTAGTCTGCTTCTAGTTAATTTTGATGAGGGGTTTTTCATCGAAAATAGGAATGTTAAAGGTCTATGGTCTGTCTTGACTAAAAATTTTCTACCATAAACATATGGTCTAAAATATGTTATGGCCCAATGAATGGCCGCTAGTTCTTTTTCAATTGTTGCTTTGTTAATTTCTCCTTTTGTGAATGATCTTGATGCATAGGCAATTGGCAATTGTTTTCCTTCATACTCTTGGCTTAGCACTGCTCCGCAAGCATATCCACTTGCGTCAGTTGTTATACAAAATTGTTTACTGAAATCAGGGTATTGTAAGATATTAAGGCTTATTAACGCAACCTTTAAATAGTCAAAGGATTTTTTACAATCCTCTGTCCAGTCGAAAACTACATTTTTCTTGCAAAGTCTGTTATTATCCTAGAATACTCTGCGAAGTTTGGAATAAATCTTCTGTAATAATTGCAAAATGCGACGAATCGTTTCGCCTCATCTGCATTTTTAGGGGTTGGATAATTTTTAACAGTTTTAAATTTACTGGGATCTGGTAAAATTCCTTTGCTTGTACACTTATGACCAAGGTATGTTCCTTCTTGATTGAAAAATATGCATTTATCCGGATGTAATTTTAAATTATACTTCCTACAAGTTTCGAATACATCCCGTAAGTTTTTAATCATATGTTTTTCGGAGCATCCTAATACGACTAAATCGTCCATGTATAGAAATGCTTGTGAAGGTTTTAAACCTGAGAATACCAATGTCATCATTCTCTGAAATGAATTTGGGGCAACCTTAAGGCCATAAGGTAGTCTTTTAAATCGATAGGTGCCATTATCTGCTGCAAAGGATGTGATATCCCTTGACTCTGAACTGAGTTCTATTTGATGAAAACCGGACATTAAATCCAAGCACGAGAAATATTCAGCTCTTCCTAATTGATCTAGTATGTCATCAATTCTTGGCAGCGGGAATTTATCTTCGGTTAATTTTTTATTTACTTGTCTGTAGTCGACAACCATTCTCCATCTTTTTTCTTGCTGATTAGGGAGTGATTTTTTGGGTACTAATAAAATTGGGCTATTAAATTTTGACATTGAATGTTCTATTATGCCGTCTTTAATTAATTAATTTACTTGTTTATTTATTTCGCTCTTGTGGGCTTCTGGTATTCTGTAGTTTTTTACGTAAACTGGGTTATTGTCCTTCATATGAAGTTTTTGTTTGTAAAAATTATTAGTGGTAATTGGTTCTGTTTCCAATGAGAAAATGTCAATGAATTCTGCACATAATACATTAAGTGATTCATGGGCAAAGTGTGGAAAATGTTTATTTAATCTTTCTAATTTTTCTTTACTGTTCTGCTCATTTTCTAGATTATTATATTTAACTATTGAATAATTATCCAAATTTTCTGTTTTTATATTAAAATCATGAAGTGTTACATTTTCATCTGTTGTATTTATAATTCTGACGAATGTTTGTTGTGAATTTACTAGGGTGTTTGCAATAAATATGCCTTCAGATAATTCTTGTTGTGGAATTAATAAATCAGAATTTTTATTTTTAATGTGGATTTGTCGGATTACTTCCGATCTTGCGGGAATTGATATACTATTTATTGTCGGTTTATTAGTCATTTGAATTATTATATTTTCTGGATAATCATATGGTCTTAATATTAGGGTATCCCCATTTTTTTGGTAATCTAAAATGCAATTATATTTTTTAATAAAATCCAAACCCAGTATTCCATCACATGGGATTGGAAAATTGTCTTCTACTACATGAAACTTGTGTCTAATCAATAGGTAATCATCCTTCTCTCATCTTCTGTTTTAACTGTGCCTATAGTGATCGTTATGCCTTGACCAATTCCTCTTAAATCGGTTTTTTGTGAATTATTAATAGTGACATGACTGTCAATTTGACCCTTCTTTATAATTGATATATCTGCTCCTGTATCGATTAGGAGGGTTGAAATGGAATCATTCAGAGTTGTTTTGGAAGTTATGTAGCTATTTAGGTGTAAATTGAAAACATATAATTTTTTATTTATTGAGGTGGAGTTTGCTGGTTTTCCTGTTGGCTAACATTCCTTACATTTCTGGTATTATTACGGTTATAACCTCTTGATCCAAAGTTTCGACCAGATCTTTGATTATTTGCTCGGTTACTACTATTATTATTATTATTATTGTTGTTATTGTTAAATGTACGCCTCTGATTTCTTCTATAGTTACTGTTTTGGTAACTCATGCGGAAGTTACCTCGGAAATGATTTTGTTGGCGAATATGTAACAGTGAATTTGGATTTCCAGTTACTTCTGTGCAACTGTTAGTGAATTTTGATATGGCTTCGTTCATCGTGGTGAACGTTCCAGCCTGCATTATAGTTTTTACTTTATCGTTGGAGCAATTTTTACACATAGCTTTTACAGCTGACTGTGTAGCATACTTGGTAGCTAACTCCGGTGTTAGTCCGTCAGATATGTATGCTCCTTCCAATGATTTTGTGAGTTTTTCAATCTCAGCAGTGTATTGATTTGCAGTTTTACTGCGTTGTTGGATGTTCAGGAGTTTTGCCGACAAAACTTCTACTGATTCACCTTTAACTTGTGACTTCAATCTTTGTTTAATTTCCTGAATAGAGGATTCAGTGCTTATTATGTTTCTAGCTGTCCCTTTGAGTTTTGTTTTTATCATGGATACCGCGATAGCCTCGTGACTATCCTTGATTTGCTCCAGTATATCAAGAGCATCGAGAAAACTAGACAGATTTTCTGATTTTCCATCAAAATCTGGTAAGATCGATGATGCAGTTTTAATGAAATCTACATTTGTCAGTGGCATTTTGGCGTTTTCTGTTTGTGATTCTTTTTCAGTAATTTCAATTTTTACGGCTTCCTCCAGATTGGGTTGTGCCTCTGGTAATAAGATGGCAAAATCGAGTTCTATTTCTTTTTCAAATGAATTTGGGACCAATGCCTCAATGTTATATCTAGCCAGTAAGGATACCAATTTATCCCTGACACTGGAAAATATTTGTTGTACCTCTAGCTGATGCTTAGCTGTCAACTTGCTATACACCCTTTGTGTGGCTTTTCCTATATTATTCAATGACTGTAATATTGCCGTGAGATGTTTCAATACCGTTACTCTTTGTATGTGTGTATTTTTGTTAATACACTTATATGACTTTTCCGCCAAAATTTTCTCTTCCACCAATGTATTCAGAATGGTTTCCCATTTGTCCATTGGGGTATATAGTTTTCCTTGGGTTTAGACCTTGTCTAGACCATCTGCTCGGCTCATGTATTTTTTCTTTAAAAATTTGTTGTGAGCTGAGTATAATTTGAGAAACAAATTGAGGCAAGTGCAGATTGCCAATATTATTAATAAGATTTTAATAAATTCTAGTGCCTCAGTGTGGTCGGCTATTTGGATTGAGTTAATCACATTAGCATTAGGCTCTTCCACTTTGGATTCTTGGCCTCCCATTGTAAGAAAAACTATAAATGCACTGATTTATTTTATTTTTGGTATTTTCTTTATTTAAAAAAAATTTTACTTTTTACATATATTTTTCTCTTCTTATTTACAGTTCTCTTAGGCCAAATTTTATTAGAGCTCGGACTGTTACTTCTTCCATTGCTGTGTTATACCTAACATCTTCAAGGGTTGGTTCCCTAGTCATTCCTATATATTCCCAATGACTTTTAAGCCAAACTAGTGTTTTTCTTTCCTCCACACTGTAAGGTCTTAATCTTTCCCTTTCTATACGGGCCTCAATTGCGCTTTCACTTACCAAATTATTAACGACACTGTCGATAGTCTCGTAATCAAGATCATTAGGCAAAGCGCCCTCCATAGGGAATAAAAAAAATTTTAGCACTGCAATAGAAAATAATTTTTTTTTTTTTTTTTATATATTTTTGATCTTTTTTATTTAAGTTTTTAAACGGATTCTTTCCTCCGTGTTAGTAGTTAGATTAATTTGTTGGTACAGTATTGCTACTGCACTTCTGTAGTTGAATCTTTTTCCTCCTCTCTTTCTTTTGCTGCTAATAGGTTTGGGAATCTTAGGTTCCTCTACCTTTATTGGTTTCGTCCTACGCCTATATTCCTCTATGGTTATTGCTTTAGAGCCTTGTTTAATTCGTTCTCCGAAGCTAGGCATTGAAAATGGCAGAACGCCGAAACCGGTTTGTCACAAAACCAAACTTGACAAGGGATGACGGAAAATCGTTCCAACAAAAATCAGCTTACTACCCTGTCGGAAGATCAACACAACAAAATAAATCACCTTGTTTAATTATTTCTGGTTCTTCTATCCTTACTATTTCACCTACTTCGTTTGTTTTTATATCTATTTCTACTATATCCTTCTCTTCTACTATTAATTTACTGTAACGCAATAATATTGCGTCAAATTCTGCCTGACTTATTATATCTAGTTCCTCATTCATTTGAAAAATTTAAGTACAGAAGGAGGGGAAAAAAAATTCTTACTTTACAAGCAAAAATCTACTTTTTGCCCTTAATGGCAGCAGCCGTTATATTGCTATATGCTTCTAAATAAATATTAAAATATTTAAATTATATAATTTTTTCCTTTTTTCCTCCTGATGTGTCCTTCCCTTGCTGCGGGATTTGATTTGTTTGTTAAGTCCAGAATCCATATTCCACTTCGCTTATGCATATGTGGTATGGTTGGATCGTATCGTTCTGATATTCGATTCTTAGCGTTGTAACTTCTTCAATTTGGCCTGAGCTCCGATGAAATTCGTTGGGGAATGCCTCGCGAGTTCAGCATGAAGAATCGCTTCGAGTTCTATTAGGACGGTTTGCAGTTCTTCGTATGTTATGTGAGCCTTTGTAATATTTTTGATAATGATCGTTTTCATCGATTTTACTGCTGACTCCCATAGGCCCCCAAAATGTGGGGCGCGTGGTGGCATAAAACAAAATTCGAAACCATTGGTGTTACTGTAACTAGTGATATCATCGATAGCTGCCTTGTGGAAAATTTGTTGGCAGGATCTAAACAGGCAGGATCGCCATGTAATAAAACTATTTAAAGTGAAATAGGTTCGTGTAGTGCCATCATTCGGCACCAAACATGAATTAATTTATTCAACATATTTTCCTTCTATTTATACAATAAATTCCTATATACTACTTATTTACCATAATACATATTTACCTAAATTCTAAGCTTAGCCAAAGTATGTAAGCCAGCGTATACAAACGCTCGCTGGTACATTCACACCTACATTCATACACAAATATTGGCTTGTGCATTCGCACATATGTTTATACATATATTCGTATGATTGCAACGCATTTGTGGGCATCGCCTCATAGCGTGTGACTTTGCTGACAAAGCGTATTCGACAGTTTTTAATAGCTGCGTGCCGACTGTTTGTAAGTATGCATGCATTTATGTATGTATTTATTTTGGCTACACTACACCCCACTCCTATACCTATCCCTATCCCTAAAGATAAAATTTTTTTTTCAGGAATTTTTCGGAAATTTTATTGGGTATTCTCCTATTCTGGTCAGAGAAAAATCTAAATCAGTGTCAATCATCCAAATCGGTGCCGGCGTTCTTGAGTTATGAGCGTTGGAACTAACGTCACTTTCTTTTATATAAGGAGAGTTACACGCCATTTCAGCCGATCGAAAATTTCACCTTTTCGATTTTGATGAAATTTGGATGGCTTAAAGTGACACTCGAGAAATGACGAATGTCAAAATTTTAACAATTTTTATTAAGTTTTTTGGATTTTACAGTACAAACAAAAAAAAAGTACCTTTTTATTCAATGTCGATTATCTCATCGAATTTTCAATCAAAATTTTTGAAAAAACGCACACATGTCATCAATAAAATTCTCTTTATGGGGAAATTTTCAAAAAAACAAACATTGTGCAAGTTTTGAGTTTTATAGTGATTTAATCTAAGTGACTCATTTAAAGTTTTTGAATTCGTGAAATTTCGTTTCGTGCAAGTTTTACCGTGCAAGTTTTACTGTGAAATAAATCGTGTTTTTGAAGCATTGAATACATCGACATGTCTGCGAGGAAAAGAAAAAGATGCTGGAATCTATTTGGAGACAGCAGTACCCGTAAGTGTGATTTTGTATGAGTCTAGTCCTCTAGACATATTATGTGTTTTCATAGATTCAAGCAAAGGCTTGAGGAGATTATGCAAGAAAAATGTGAGAAAGTTTGAATCTGTACCTGAAAACGCAGTAGTTTGTATCAAGTGTAGGATAATTATCGAAAAAATGCCTCAGCGAGAGGTTGCCGAATCGTGTTCATCCGACAGCGACGATGAGCAATGCCCGTATATAGACCAAAGTGAACTTATCAAACAACTTAATATTGCACTATCAGCTTTGGGTGAAAGTGAAATTGAAGATACTAGGTGAAAACATTACTCATACTTACATTTTCGTTAAGAATTTGAATTAATATTATGCTATTATTATAGAGTTTTTCATAAGAAGGATGTAACTAATAAAGTTGAGTCTGCACAAAAAGCTCTAAAGCAGAAATTCGAAGAAAATTACTACCAGCAATGACTATAAATCTGACGCTTACGAAGAAATCCTATGTCAATACAAAGAAAAGTTCAATGCCGAAAATACATCACGGTAATAATTTGAGCTATATAATATAATTTAGATTTTCACAGTCCCACTAATAATATTCATTCCAGAGATGATACATTTCGAATTCTGACATCTTTACCATCTTCGTTCAAAGTAAGTGATATTACTAAACACTTTAATTGCTCCAAATACATGCTGTTCAAATATATTTGAAGTCTGCTTGTACTTACAATCGGCGCGTGAGCAACATATCTTTTTTCATCATTATTAAAATTGTAATCATCAGTATTTAACATTTGTAGTCAAAATAAATTAAATTAAGTTAGTTAATTTAATTATCGTAGTCGATTAAACAAGTGTTTCATCATTGAACGAGCCTAATCGCTACATTGGTGACCCCGATCGAAAAGGATTGCAAATTGTTAAAGACTAGCGTACACGTGTGCGAATGACTGGTGGCACATAGACGATCATCGAAACAACAAAGATCATCTTTAATTAATTTTAAAAAGCGTTTTATTTAATATAATTTTTTTTTTCGTCATCGGTGTGCTATTGAGCACTTAAATAGTACAACCCAGCAATTCAAACCCTGACCTTAACCTTTCATCGTACAGTGAGCCCTAGGCTTATCCATCTCACGTACTAAACAATAAAAAGCGATGACCAACTCAAAGGACTCACCGCCTGATAATAGTACTATGGACGTCAAGCCTTTCCACACTACCTCTAAAGTGATTCGGCCAATTCAATTTAGCGCGGACAAGCTTGCGCTATGGTTTGCTCAAATCGAAGCGCAATTTCGTATCTTAGGGGTAACAAAAGAAATCGACAAGTTTTATCACGCGATTTCTATTCTCGATGCTCGTCATGCCACTGAAGTAGAAGACATAATAGTCAACCCACCAGCAACGAATGCGTATACCACGTTGAAAACTAGCCTTATTGCACGCTTCTCAAAATCGAAGGAAGCTAAACTTCAACAGCTTCTCGATGGTGAAGCGATTGGTGACCGAACTCCGTCACAGTTTGTACGGCACTTAAAGTCTCTGGTGCCTGGTATTGACCAAGACGTCCTTAAAGCGAAATGGCTCTCCGCCTTACCAAAAGACACACGCGCTATGTTGGCACTTCAAACAAATGCCTCATTGGAAGATCTTGGCGCCAGTGCAGATAAACTGCATGAAATTCTACAGAGTAGGCAGGCCGCATCTGTTTCATCCACTTCAGCGAAATCCGATAACCAGGATCTTCAAGAGCAAATTGTGAATTTAACCAAACAGGTATCAGCCTTAACCACTTCTATGCATAAACGCGGATCTAGGCCTGACAATCGAACACAACAAAAGTTTAGATCACGTAGCAAATCACGAACGCGTAAGCTAAACGGCTCCGGTATTTGTTTTTATCACAGCAAGTTCGGTAACAATGCAAGCGATGTACAGAAGGGTGTAAATTCACGGGAAAAGGGAAAGAGAGTCATTAATGGCGGATAGTGCCTCTCGATGCGATCCGTGCCGTCTATTCATCAAAGATAAAGTCTCTAGTATCCAATATCTTGTAGACACAGGCTCCGACCTTTCTGTTTTCCCTCGCTCACGGTCGAAACCGTATTCAAAACCAGTCGGCTACCAGCTGCAAGCAGCTAATGGTTCCACTATACAGACTTACGGTATAACAACACTGAGTCCTAACCTTGGACTGCGGCGTGACTTCACGTGGAACTTTATTGTTGCCGACGTAACAAAACCAATTATTGGAGCTGACTTTTTAAGTCACTTCGATTTGATAGTAGATCTTAAGCGTAAATGCCTCCGCGATGGTGTAACTGGTCTATCATCTCCAATCTATTTAGCACAAGCTTTGGGTACAGCATCAATTAAAGTCATTGTAGATAATACCATCTTTCATAAATTACTTTCGAAATACCCGGATATCACTAGGCCGCACGGCATGCTCAACACTAAGAAACACTCTACACTACACCACATTCGAACGTCAGTATCAAGTAAAGCTCGACGACTTGCCCCTGAACGACTCAAAGCAGCTCGTGTAGAGTTCGAAAATATGATAAAGATAGGAATCGCTCGGCCATCGCATAGTCCATGGTCATCCCCCCTTCACCTTCAACCAAAAAGCTCGGGGGAATGGCGGCCGTGCGGTGATTACCGCGGTCTGAACGCTCGCACCGTACCAGACAAATACCCAGTTCGTTGTCTCGATGACTTCACCGCAACCCTACATGGAAAACGATTTTTTTCAACCATAGATTTGGTTCGGGCATTCAACCAAATACCGGTAGCTCCAGAAGACATCTGCAAAACTGCCATTATAACTCCCTTTGGCCTTTTCGAGTTCCCTTATATGACGTTTGGGCTACGAAATGCTGCGCAAACATTTCAGAGATTCATCGATGAGGTCACGCGCGATCTACCGTTTTTATTCGTCTACATCGATGACATTTTGGTCGCTTCCGTCGACGAAGAGGAACACCTAAAGCATCTTGAAATGTTGTTCCAACGCCTTAAGGACTACGGGCTAGTCATCAATCCCAGTAAGTCCCACTGGGCCAAACGGAAGTAAATTTCCTTGGTCATAAGGTGACCAGAGAAGGTATCGAGCCGTTGACAAAGTTGACGCGATCCTTGCTATAAAGTTCCCCAGCAATATTAAAGAATTGCGTAGATTTCTAGGCACAATAAATTTTTACCGGAAATTCGTAAGAAACGCCGCTGACATCTTGTCACCGCTCAATAAGCTCCTGGAAGGCCCCAACATTAAGAACTCTCACAAAATAGGCTGGAATGAGGAATTAAAAAACTCCTTTACCAAGGCGAAAGAAGCTCTTGCCCAGGCAACGTTACTAGTGCATCCTGACACGCATGCACGATGGGCGATATTTACAGATGCGTCAGAAATTGGGATCGGCGCAGTCCTACAGCAGTATACGAGCAACGAGTGGAAGCCATTGGCATTTTTCAGCCGAAAGCTGGCAAGCTCCATACAAAAGCTATCGACGTACGATCGCGAACTACATGCCATTTATGAGACAGTCAAATATTTCCGTCATATATTTGAAGGGCGTCACGTCACCATATATACGGATCACAAACCGCTGCAACATGCATTCCAGCAACGAACGGAACGAGCCTCGCCTTGGCAGTTTAGGCGATTGGATTTTATCGCCCAGTTTACATCCGACATCAAGCACGTGTCAGGAAAGCACAATACTGTCGCCGACACTCTCTCACGCGTCGAAGCCATCTCCGCCACTGTTCCAGTTTCGGAACTAGCTCCAGCACAGCTAAGCGATTCAGAGCTAAAACAACTGCTTGACAATAGATCTTCGGCATTGAATCTACAAAGAGTTCAGCTAAGTGACGACCAACCAGCTTTATATTGCGACATAGCATCGGGTACCACCCGCCCATACGTTCCAGGTCCATTGAGAAAACGAGTATTCGACGCTCTCCACACTCTAGCACACCCAGGAGTGAAAGCTTCACAGAAACTTGTGAGAAAACGCTACGCGAATGGGCAAAAGCGTGCATTAGCTGCCAAAGGAACAAGATCCAGCGCCACGTTTCAACCCCCGTCGCAACTTTTCAAGGCCCGTCACAAAGGTTCGAACACATCCACATCGACCTAGTTTCGTTACCATCGTCTAAAGGATTCAACCAGTGTTTGACAATAATCGATCGCTTCACGCGATTTCCGGAAGCCATACCATTGGAAAATGGCACAGCAGAGTCCGTAGCACGCGGACTACTTGAACAATGGATAGCGAGGTATGGCGTACCGAAGAGAATCACGTCCGATCAGGGGCGTCAATTCGAGTCCAGACTGTTCCACTCGCTTTCGCAAATTTTGGGCATCAAACATCTACGGACAACACCATACCATCCACAGTCCAATGGGTTGCTTGAACGACTGCATCGGCAACTAAAGGCGGCACTTCTATGCCATGAGGAAACCTGGCACGACGCTTTACCGGTCGTCCTGCTTGGCCTGCGCGCGGCGTGGAAAGAGGACATTGCAACTACGCCAGCTGAGCTCGTTTTTGGCGAACCGATAAGATTGCCTGGTGAGTTTATCTCTCCGTCCGATAAACATGTCACAGCTGGTGAAGTCGTTAAAACATTGAGAAGCCATTTCAACAACCTAGCGCCTCGCGAAATGTCACGACACGGAAAACGTTCCGTTTTCATCTTTAAAAGTCTCAACTCTTGCTCTCACGTATTTGTGCGCAACGACCATATTGAAATTTCTTTTTCACCACCATATGAAGGACCGTTTCAAATAATATCACGCCACGACAAATATTTCATGATCGATCTTAAAGGCAAAGCCACTGCTATATCATTGGACAGGTTGAAACCAGTTTACGTGGCCGGGGATAGTACAGATGCTCAGGAGACAACACGATCACACCAGACCAACTTAGTAACATTCAAAAAATAAATTTAGTGGAATATCTTATAATCATAATTGTAATGGAAATCACATTTATTTTTTTTTTCAAACAAGGGGAGTAATGTAGCGATCAGCATCCCTACAACTCTCAACAGTTGCAACTTAATCATTTTGGTACATTATATTTTCACATATAAGATGGCAGCGCCATTCAAACAGGTTTTGGCATAACACCTCATACATTATATTTTGTTCCTTTATTGCGCTACCTGCTTTGTTTTTACTAATTCTAGTCTGCTTGTACTTACAATCGGCGCGTGAGCAACATATCTTTTTTCATCATTATTAAAATTGTAATTATCCGTATTTAACATTTGTAGTCAAAATAAATAAAGTTAATTTAATTATCTTAGTCGATTAAACAAGTGTTTCATCATTGAACGAGCCTAATCGCTACATATACAAAACTACCCTCATATGTAAAACGATCAGTTCAATGCACATAAAATTCACAAATATTTACATATACACATAGGTACATAGATACACATTTTACTGTGTAACATTTAAAAGATATGTCTGCTTGTAAGTGCCACAATTGCACACAAGGCCATTAAATATTAGGAAAAGATAAAAACAATTAAGAAATATCCTTTAAGGCAAATATACACACACATAAATAAACTTTCTAACATAAAGGTGTGAATTCCTACTAAATAAACAATTGTTACTGGGAATATGCTAGACATTTGTAAACATAGCAATACACACACATACATTAAAACGAAAAGGGACTACCCACTAGCAAAAGGTAATAGCTAGTATAAGAGTTGGTAATAGCCAAAGTGAGGGTCTTAGCGCTGAATTCTTCGCTGAAAATTAACACAGCGATGTCATTGAAAACTCAGGACTGAATAATTCGCATACAAGGGAATAGGAGTATATCAGCTCTTACCAGCTTGTTAGCTTTGAACAATGAGTATATCAGTCCTTACCAAGTCATTACCTTTGGTCAATGAGTATATCAGTCCTTACCAAGTCATTACCTTTGGTCAAGGAGTATATCAGTCCTTACCAACTCATTACCTTTGGTCAAGGAGTATATCAGTCCTTACCAACTCATACGCATTCACAACTACACATTTTGTTTTGCTTTTTAATTGTTTTTTAATAATAAAAAAAGTAAGTAGAAATTTGAATATAAGTTTTAATATATGATTTTATTTAATCAGTAGCATTGAAATTGTGCTTCCTTTTTAACGAGCCCGCTTTGTGGTGGCGATTTTTACCCATCTTGAAAGCTGATTTAATGTCTTTGACAAAATCAGCTTTCGTGTATCCATCTTTTTGAACGGCTTCTATAAATATAAAGAATGATGAAATTATATAGCTACTATTCTATATACATATTTCATGTTAGTTTTAACTTACCAAATAGAACATTGTTAAGGCTTTCAAAATTTTTAAAAGCTACTTTGTTTTGCAGTCCGTCATAGTTTATTTGGATAATTAGTTCGTCCGTAAATATTTTCCTCATTCCTTTCACCACGTCCAATGACTGCATCATATTCTTTAAAATGTTGAGCTAATGGAAAAAATAAATTAGTACAAATAAATTTGTGAATACTACAAATTATTGGATATTTACATAAGTTCCTGTCTTATAATTGCATTCTGTCTGTCAGTAAGGGATTCTGAAGAAATTGGAACATTTATATGCCATTTATTTAAAACCCGCAGTAAACTGTCAAAAGCAACACGTGTAATGCTATTGTCCACTGCCCATTGTTTCATGTCACTTATTAAACTATCTTCACTGGCACTAATGTTCGCAGCATCAATATTTTCATCAAAAATATTTTCAACCACTTCATTACAAATTAATTCATCCACTTCATCACAAATATTTTCACTTGTAAAATAATGTATTTATTGTTATAGTTCCTTGAAGATGGTTACCGACGTGTAACCGAAATATATCGGAAAACAGTAGAAATAACTTTTGTTGTTTTTATTTTAAAACATGAAAATTTTGACCTGAAGCCGGCAGAACCAACCCTGATGTTTGTTATTATATTATTCGAATTAATTATTTCATTAATTTCTTGATTAATTAAACGTTTTTGATGACGTTTGCTATACATTTTAAAATATTTGTACACTACAAACCACGATTCACAACGAAATGATTTAAATTTACGTAATTGCGACAAAAATTGTCACAGACGCCGCAGAGATAACGGTACACGAATTATTGGGAATTCAGCTGCAAAAAATCCTATTACCTACTCGCTTACTTTTTTCAGTGGTAAAGCAAAACAAAACAAAAACAAAATTAACCTATTACCAACTCGCTTACTTTTTTCAGCAATTTAACAATCAAACTCGTCTCTTTCCCCGCAACCCAATACCAACTCTCTTACTTTTTTCAGCTATGAAATCATTTGCTACTGGGTACCTAAAGATAAGAATCGCTCCCTTCACACAAACATACATTTAGAATAGAAACATAGTTTTAAGATTTTGTATATAAACGCTTGTAAATTATTAAATAAAACAGAATTCATTTGAACTCTCATACAGAAACATCTTTTCTCTGTGAAGTTATTATATTCTTGTTTCCCCCCCACCAGAGGTAAGGGACAGGAATTGATACCTTTTACATTTGGTCAATCGAGCCTAAAGAAAGAGCTCAAGAGCAAGTAGTGTAAGTCTCGAAAAAAAAGAGCATTACTTAGCGAAGACTATTTATGTAAGTCGGAGCAGCAAAGACTGTCCGCATTAATTAAGAAAAAAGATATATGTAAGCCGGAACAGCGAAGACTGTCCGCAATTATAATTTTTTTTTGTGAAAAAAAAAAAAAAATCTAAGCGTTCTCGTGGATATACAGCGAGAAGTGTTGTTTAAAAAAAAAAAATCTAAGCGTTCTCGTGGCTATACAGCGAGAAGTGTTTTTTTTTTTTTTACTTTTTTTTTTAAACAAAAAGTATTCAACACAAAGTGATTGTGTTGTGGAACTAATTTTTAAATGTAAGTCGAAGTAGCGAAGACTGTCCGCATTTATAAAAAAAAAACTGATTTAGTTTAGTGAAAAAGTAATAAATCCAAAAGAACAACCAGCGGCTGTGAGTCGAGGCACAGCAAGGTCAACCAGGCGACCAAATCAATTTCCTCCAACGGTTCTTTTGGAGAAGAAAAAACAATTTAAAAAAAAAAATATTTAGCTACAAAATAAAAAGCCCTGTTAAACAAAAATTGACAAAAAAAAAATGAGATAAAAGACAAAAAAGAAAACCCTGGCATTGGTACAGATTTAGGCTCAAACTTTTAACCGTGTAATAACTGTAAGCAATCATCATGGCAAACCTACTGAAAAGGCAAAAGGAGTTGGGCGATCTTGCTGCAGCAGAAGAAAAAAAGATCGCAGGCGGAAAAATAAGAAAAGCGTCATGTTTAGAATATATTAAACATATTCAAGGAATTAAGACGGAATTCGATGCCAATCACACTAAAATTATTGCCAAAAGTAGCCCAGAAGCTGATGAATACATTAACAAAAAATATTACGAGCATGTTATTCAGCTTCTGGAAAAGTCCATACAGCAGTTAAGAGTGCAAAGTGCAGCCGAAGAATTAACAGCGGCAAGTGGCTCAACAGCAGCAGGTGTTATAACAGCGGCAGGTGGTTCAACAGCAACAAGTGGCAACCAACTAAAAGTCGAGTCTATACTACTAGATAATAGTGCCGAGGTAGAAATAAGATTTCAGCGTCGAGGAGAAAAACTCGAAAAGACCGTAAAAGAAATTCAAGAGAGTAGTTTGCTTTCGGTCGAAGAAATAAGAGAGCTCAAAACTAAGCTTCAAATACGATTTGAGTACATAGAAGATGCTTTTTCTGAAGCTCAAGTTATCCAGTTAAAAGCCATGAATAAAAACTCGATAGAAGAAAAAATGGAAGATCTCAAAGAAAAATATTCCATAAATTTAGAAAAATTAAATGATAAGTTAAAAAATTGTACGTCGACCCAAACTGTGTCATCTACAATGAAATTACAGGAAATTAAAATTCCGTTATTTTATGGCGATATGAAGCAATGGTCATCATTTCGAGATCTTTTCCAAGGTTTAGTGCATAATTCAAAGCACTTTACTGAAGTAGAAAAAATGTTCAGACTGAAATCATCATTAGCGGGAGAAGCTGGAAGATTAATTCAGCATTTACAAGTTACCGAATGTAATTACGAAGCCGCTTGTAAAATACTCCACGAAAGGTATGAGAACAGAAGGTTGCAATTTACAACACAAGTGGACAGACTTCTTGATCAGCCAACAGCATATGGGGAAAGTGCGGCAAGCATGAAGCAGCTATTGGATACTACCAAGAAATGTATCTATGCTCTTAAAGGGCTCAATTTGAACTTAGGCGACGAACAGGCAATCATAGCTCGAAAATTTGTTCGAAAATTGGACAAAGAAAGTATTCGGTTATATGAGCAGAATGTGAAGAAAACTAGGGATATTCAACTCTAGATGATGTTTTTCGTTTTCTGGAGCAACAATATCAAGCTCTAGAAGCCATACGAGACAAAGAATCGACTAAATGGAGCAATCAAAAGCAGCCACAACGAGCACCCACATTCTATACAGCTACGCAAAAGACCTGCAAATATTGCAAACTTCCTGGGCATCAAGTTTCGGAGTGCAGAAAGTTCCAGGTATCGAGCGTAGTCAGTCGTAGAAATTTCATAGTGAACAATAAGCTATGCAACATTTGCCTCGATCATGCATATGAAGGCAATTGTAATAACAAGAAGAAATGCAGTAAATGTGGAAGAAATCATCATAATTTACTGCATTATAATGAGTTCCAAAAGGAAAAAGGAGCAGGTGAAGAAAATAAGAAGAAATCATCCGCTATGATGACACACAATTCCGCAATATCAATACTTTTAGCAACAGCACAAATAAGAGTAAAAGCAGCAAATGGTACGTGATATTGCGAGCACTATTGATCAAGGATCACAGAAGACTACAATTTCTGAAGAAGCGGTTCAAATACTACGCTTACCAAAGAAAAGAGAAGTAACTGAGCTACAAGGCCTAGGAAATACTACGGTGGGAATCTCCAAATTTAAAGTAAATATTGAAATCAAGCCGAGATTCCTAAGCAACGAAGTGTTCAATGTCGAAGCACTAATTTTACCAAAATTAGCGAGTGCGCAACCAGATAAAACATTTAAATGGGATATAGAACAATGGAGAAGTTATACCTTAGCTGACACCAACTTCAATAAGTCAGATCGAATCGATGTCGTTATTGGAGGAGACGTATATGCTGACATATTAGAAGAAGGCATATTTAAAAAAGATCGGATACTAGGCCAAGCTACGAAATTAGGTTGGATATTGTCCGGAGTTTTACAGCAACCAAGAAAAAATGGTAGAATCATAGCAGCGGTGACTACAACATTGGAGAGGTTTTGGGAAATTGAAGAAACCACATCACCAACTAATAAAGCAGATGAGGATGAATGCCTAGATATTTTTGACAAAACGACAACAAGAGATGAAAATAATAGATTCGTCGTCAATCTGCCTTTCAGAAAAGAAAAGGAACTAGGCGGCTCTCGCAAACAAGCAATGGCGAGGTTTCTTAATCTTGAGAAAAAGTTTGCGTCAAATGACGAATTGAGAAAACAATATGTTCAATTTATGAGAGAGTACTTAGAAATAGACCATATGAAAACCGCAAGTGAAAATAATTGCGGAAAATTTTATTTGCCACATCACCCCGTAATTCGAGAAGACAGTCTTACAACTAAGCCACGAGTAGTTTTTGATGCATCTGCAAAAACTACGAATGGTACCAGCTTAAATGACATCCTTTTCGTAGGGCCAAGGCTCCAAAAAGATATATTTGATATCATTGTCAAATGGATACTTTGGCAATATCGTTATATTATATGTAAGATCAAAATGTAAAACTAAAAATGTAGCTGTTCCATTCGAACTTCCAGTTATATATAATCATAATTAAATAAAATGTTAGGAAACCTGTTATGGTTAAGAGAAATAGCGTAATTTTTGGCCTTTGGCAGAATGTTCATAAAAATATGAACATGTAATCTTGTCGGCCCTATGGCAATAAGAAACTAGAAATATAACATAAATTTGTGCATATGTAAATCCATACATAAAAACTATAAATACTACAGTCCACTTAAAATGTCGAAATAAAAGATAAGCCTAACAATGTGATACATTTCTAAATTACTTATCTGAAAAACACATGTACATACATATATTTAGCAAAACGATCACTTCGTCACAACACGTAAAAATTACAAATGTTTACATACATATACAAATACATATTTTTCCCTCGGCAATGTGTTCAAATATATTTGAATATATATACCACAAATACGATAGTTTAAATCAGCTATTTACACATTTTATTGTATACAAAACTACCCTCATATGTAAAACGTTGCTGACTTTTAAATCCGTGCAAGGCCTAAGCTGTTTTAATGTCAATGTTTAAAAAAATCGTTTAAGGTTGCCATGTAAGCGAACTGACCAAAACGTGGGAAGAACCTATTTTTGGGAAATACGCATATAAATTGCTTTTAAAATACAGGGTGTTTTTTTACAGGTTTGTTTTTCGAATAGAGATAAAACTGGCATTTTGTGGTCAAATCTGGCAACTCTAATGTCATTTATGTTCAGTTTGGTTTGCCATTTCATCATGAACAGGTTGACAAAAGAACAACGCTTGCAAATCGTGCAAATTTATTTCGAAAATAATGGTTCAGTTCGCGAAGTTTACCGTGAGCTCCGTCCATTTTATGGTCGACATAATCGTCCATCAGAGCAATTAATTCGGTTAACCATGGATCGTTTTCGCACTACGTTTACTCTATGTGATAATACGCATCCGCAGAGACGTCGAACAGTGCGCACCGAAGAAACAATTGCCGCTGTAGAGCAAAGTGTTGAAGAGGACCCGAATGAATCGATTCGCCACCGTGCACAGCAATTGGAGCTTTGTCCATCAACTTTATGGAAGATTTTGCGCAAAGATCTTGGCTTGCGACCTTACAAGATCCAGCTTGTGCAAGAATTAAAGCCGCGAGACCATGCAATGCGTCGTGATTTTGGTGTATGGGCCGAAAATGAGATTGATTTCGATGCTGATTTTCATCGCAAAATTTTGTTCAGTGATGAGGCTCATTTTTGGTTGAATGGCTACGTCAACAAGCAAAATTGCCGCATTTGGAGTGAAGAGAATCCACATGAGACCCTTGAAACGCCATTACATCCACAAAAACTGACTGTTTGGTGTGCTCTATGGGCTGGTGGAGTCATTGGGCCATACTTCTTCCGCAATAATGCTGGAGAGGCAGCTACCGTTAATGGAGACCGGTATAGAGCCATGATAACCGACTATTTTGTTCCCGAATTGGATGGCATGAATGTGGATGAGTTGTGGTTCCAACAAGACGGCGCTACATGCCACACAGTGCACGTCACAATCGATTTATTGAAGGAAACATTCGATGAGCGCACTGTCAATTGGCCACCAAGGTCGTGTGATTTGACACCATTGGATTATTTTCTTTGGGGATATGTGAAGTCGCTCGTCTACACCAACAAACCAGAAACGTTAGGGGAATTGGAAGCCAACATTCGTGGCGTTATTGCCGACATACGGCCCCATATGCTCGAAAAAGTGGTTGAAAATTGGACCTGTAGAATTGGCTTTATTCGAGCCAGCCGCGGCGGCCACATGCCCGAAATCATATTTAAACATTAATGGCATAAAATTATCCTTCCAATAAAGCCAAATTGATGGACCTTAAAACGATTTTCTTGTGTTTTATTTCAATTCGAAGTTCTATACCCCTAAAAAAACACCCTTTACTTGGTGTGCTCAGAATCAAGTTCAGACTGTTACGAAGGCAAATGCAAGTCATGCCCGACAAAAGGTACTCTATATGATAAATTAAAAAAAAAGTTTGAGGATCAAGAGGTAGAAGATGTTACTTACAAACAGTGGATTTCAACTGATAGGTAACTTACTTTTGTAACATAAAATATAAGTTATAAGTTATTAGGGCGTATTCTGCAATTCACTTCCGAGTGAAACGACAGTTGAGCCTATGTAGATTTGTTGCATATAGTGAGTGAAAGGTAAATGCAGAATATGCCTGATACAATGTTTTCATGACACATCTTTATTTTGAAAATTCATTTATAGATGTACGCTAAAGACAATGACTGACAGTACGGAGGAATTTATTTCCTCACTCGTAGACAAATCATGATTTCATTGCTACGGAACAGTCTCGCCACTTCAAGAATGTTAAAGAGAATTTAAAAAATGGCGAATTTCTGATAGCTCTGGATTTTGCAGAAAATTTTGCGTTCGTTGTCCAAGAAGCGGTTTAAGGATTCCATTGGAATAATAACCAAGCGACAATTCACCCGTTTGTCATATATTACCGAGACATTCATAGTAATAGAATATCTGATTGCCTTGAACATGATACAGTAGCTGTGTTTATGATTCAAAAAAAAAAAAAAATTATTCAGTTTTTGAAGGAACATTTCGCAAACGTAGAAAAAACTATATATTTTTCGGATGGTGCCCCTCAGCAATATAAAAATAAAAAAAATTTTCAAATTTGAGACACCATTATAATGACTTCGGTGTACATGCTGAATGGAATTTTCATGCTTCTGCACATGGTAAAGGAGCATGTGATGGTGTTGCCGGCACATTGAAACGAATCGCAAGACGAAACTCCCTACAAAAAGGTACAAGAAATGAGATTTTGACCGCTAGGCAGCTATACGAATGGGCTGTAGTTCATTTAGGAAACTACAACGTGTTCTTTGGTTCAATGTGCGACTACGAAATGGCTTCAGATTATTTAAAACTGAGGCATGAAAAGAGCCAAACTGTAAAATGTACACTCTCGTTCTACCACGTATCACCGATGTCTGAATATACTATGGCGTTAAGAACAATGTCAACATCTTTAAAGTATAAACAATTGAGAATTTAGTTCTGTGCTCTTTTTGATAGTTGCAGTTTGGTTCCTTGTGGTTGGAAATGACTCCTTCAAATGAAGTATGCGTTATTTCCGCAATTCACTAAAAAAAATCTTTTTTGTTTTTGTTTGTTTGAAAATTGATCCAAAATGAGAATTTTTTAGATGAAATGTAAGGGTAAGCTTACTTAAAAATTCATAGCTTCCACAATTTAGGGGATGAATCCCGGTATAACATATTGTGGCGATTATTCTCAAGCATGTACCATCCCTAACTCAATAACACTCCCACCACTAGTTAAACACAACTGAGATAACGATGGCTACGCTTATGCATGCAAGCGTGTAACTAGGAAGAGGAAGAGAGATGGCGCGAGTGTTTGCGAATACGATGCAAAGAAGAGATGCCAATAAATAACAGCGACCCTTCCAGAACACGAAAAGCGAACAACCAAGAAAGTTCTCGGTGCGTAGGCAAGCACCCTGTTTGACTATATAAGGCGGTGACCAAGCAAGGCAGGGGGATCAGTTTATTTTCAAGCGTTTAACAGTGAACTACTGTGAAGTTACCAAACTCTTAAATTTGAATTGCGTTTATTACTAGTAAATAAAACTAGCTATTAGTTACAATATCTGTGCGTGTGTTTATTTGACTTTATAGTGATCGAACCCAGGATTGATAATTAAGGAATCATCGAATTCGTCACAATATATTTAAAAAAAAAAAATCAAAGGGTGGATCTTTTGAGAGAAATCCACTTTTTTGAAAAAACACTTTTTTTAAAAAAAGTTTTTGAAAATTTCCCCATAAAGAGAATTTTATTGATGACATGTGTGCGTTTTTTCAAAAATTTTGATTCAAAATCCGATGAGATAATCGACATTGAATAAAAAGGTACCTTTTTTTTTGTTTGTACTGTAAAATCCAAAAAACTTAATAAAAATTGTCATTCGTCATTTCTCGAGTGTCACTTTAAGCCATCCAAATCATCGCGTGTAACTCCCCATATATAGATATATATTTATGTGTGGCTTGTTCTTGTATGCTGTGCATTGTTTTGTACACATATTTGTTTTCGTTTCTTTATTTTTGTACACCTTCGTTTAGAGCTTTCCGCCAGTTGGTTTCATCGTACACAACATTTCCTCTTTGGCCATTTTAGCACGAAAATCAGCCATCAAATCACGACAACCAGTCGCAAGTTCAGCAAGTTGTATGAAAAGCGCTTCGCCCAGTTTATAATAGGCATCCTGATCTCACTATGTTCTTCGGTTTGTTGCAAATCGGAAATGGCTGCGTGTTGCACAAGCAACTCATATTTTTGTTATTAATTTTACGCTTAAGTCATGACTCTTATATTTATAGGTCAATAACATACTCGAAAATATCATAATAAGACAATAATTGCCTCATTTCCACTTACACTAAGTGACCGCAATAATGTCAAATCATTCTCTGACAACTGTTCATTATCTATATATTAATAGGCTAACATTTTTTCCATACAATCAATTGCCAGAGTGTATATCATTTAAACATGCATATTTCCCATTAACATGCATTTTGATGTCTTCGTATGGCTCAGAAGCGGGGCATAGACATATTATATTTAATAAATAATGCATCATTTATTTGTAATAATTCATTAAAGTTTTCTGCAAAAAGCCATAGCTGTTAGCTACAGTATTTGAATGTGCCATTGCACATGCAGCAGTGGCGCAGGTGATAAGCATCTCGGTTAGGACGCGTAAGTTCCAAGGTTCGAGGGCAGGTTCCGGACAATCTTTTTTTTTTTTTAATTTGTCTTTAAATATATGAAAACTTTGATGTATATTGGAACGATTTTTCGTCATGCCTTGTCAAATTTGGTTTTGAGACAAACCGGTTTCGGCGTTGTGCCACCATCATTTGTCTCAAAACCAAATTTGACAAGGGATGACGAAAAATCGTTCCAATATACATCAATTATTCACCCTGTCGGAAAAACAACAAAACAAAATAAAACATGAAGACGACCGTACCGTTTAAGCATAGACTTTATTCTACTTTCTTGCTGTACAAAATATTTCTTACAAGCTGCTATTTTTCATGAACATAAAGAATATTCTAGAGAAACTTATGTAAAAACATATATGTACTTAAAATCTAGCGTCGTTTATTTCAAATTTGATCAGAATGCCTGAGCGAGACAAAGTTCAACAGAAGCGTGGCATGTAAATATCTGCCGACTGCAGAGGTACATATACATACTTATAGATATGTATGCAACAATCATGTATTAACTAAAAGCGCATGAGCAAGAGCGAGAGCGTGAAACGTTACGTTGACACATACATTTACATTTGGAGACCGTACATATATAAGTAAGTAACCGGCGCATGCCCAATAATATATACATTGGACACCGCCTAATAGGAATGACCGCTGCTACAGTGTTGCCTACTACAAACATATGAAAACTTCTTATTTTGGTTTTTTTTTTAAATTTATTATACTCTTAGCCCAATATTTTTCTGTTCATGACCTCTATCTTAGAGTGAAAAAACATAATTTTTCAAAAGAACTCCAGAAAATGATTATATGCAGCTCATATGCACTATATACATCAAAGCAAAAAAGCAAATTCTGTCGGACCGAGAAACTTCATAGTAATCTCGAAATTTATCGGAGCTCAGTATTTCTATCGGGGTTTTTCGATGAGATAGACCCTATATATAAAATACAAAAAGAGGAAACACAGTTTGTAGCTACTTCAAATTTATATTTAAAAAGGGTTAGAAATCGTGTTCATTTTTCTAAATATATCAATTGTTTTATTCTTCTTCAAAACGAACGCTTAATTTATTTCAAAAGCCATATGGATATGTATGTATGTAGGTATACTCCCAACGGTAGAAATTTCTCTGTGGCTATAGTGCTTAGGTAAGGTATTTGACAGCACATACGAGGTGTGTTCAAAAAGTATCGCGAATTTTGTGTTTTTTCAAAAATTATTTATTTATTCATGAATATCTATTTTGTCCCCTTCAAAGTAATCCCCATGAGATATTATACACTTGTGCCAACGGTTTTTCCAATCTTCGAAGCACTTCAAAAAATCATTTTTTTGTATCTTGTTCAGCTCCTCCTTCGATGCCGTCTTTATCTCGTCAAGAGAAGCGTAACGTCGTCCTTTCATGGGCCTCTTCAGTTTAGGGAACAAGAAAAAGTCACAGGGGGTCAGATCTGGGGAATACGGTGGCTGCGGCATCATTAGTGTGTTGTTTTTGGCCAAAAAGTCGCGCACAAGCAACGATGAGTGAGCAGGGGCGTTATCGTGGTGCAAAAGCCAATTTTTGTTCTTCTTTGCACATCTTCCCGGCCTTCTGAGAACATTTTGTACCACCGATAAACGTTGCTTCGGTCCAAGGTAGCTTCTCCGTATGCCACAGTCAACATTCGGAATGCATCCGCGCACTTAATTTCGTTTTTCACACAAAATTTGATACAGGTTCTTTGATCCATTTTTTGAATAGGTAAAAATCGAAGACGATCCAAAACACGTGCAAGCAAAGCAGCTGTCAGCAATTAACTGAACATTCAAAATGGCCGAGCTTGTCGGCATAAGTGACATGAGTACCAACATAACGCCACAAAAAATTCGAAATTCGAATATACGTAACCAGCGAAAATTCAAAATTCGCGATACGTTTTGAACACACCTCGTATGTATGTATCGGAACAGCGCAGGTGTACGCGTCTGTATTGGAACAAAGTTTAATGGTTTTTTAAGGAGTTTGCTTTTTTACTGCTTTTATATTTGCATGTATATATAATTTTCATTTCTTTTTAATGGATTTTCTTCTTATCTTGACTTTTGAATTTATTAAGATTTTAAAGCAACATTTTCCTAAAACAAATTTTATGCAAAAAACGCAAGAAAATCACTAAAATTTGCCATAACAAAATATGTAAGGTAAAGACTTACAAAGTTTGATGGTTTTTTTAAGGAGTTTGGTTTTTTACTGCCTTTATATTTGGATGGATATAGGACTTAGGGTATACTTATTTGATAAATAATAAGTTGAGGTCATATATAAGTTAAGACACTGCGCGGCATTCAGAATGCAACATTCCCACAGTCTACCGATACACGTGCCGCCAAGTCAGCAGATCATAACGGTAACGAACGCTGAAACCCTACACCTCAATTCAGGGTCAATTGTGTTTCACCATGCTACGCAATTGAACACCTATGGGAAATCAAATGCACAGTTAGTACCACGGGCTAACACTTGCGCAACAAGTGCAATTCAGCGTCAGCATAATCGTTAGCATATTTGCTTTTCAACTGATTATGAAATCAGTGCAATGGCCAGCAATGCATGCCTACCGTGGGAAGCAGGGGCCTCAGCCGATCACCGATGGTTACGGGTAGCAGAGCAACAGCCTATAAAGGGGAGTCCAGCGCGCATGCAAAGGCAGTTGCAGCGCGGTGCCGAAATCAGTACGTGTGTTAACAAATACTTGAATAAAGCTTTTTAAGATTTATAACGTTAAATTCAGTCTTTCATTTCCAGGGCGAGTTGGCCCTTTAATTTTTTTAACTCCCAAGGACCTTCAGTCCTTTACTGGCGCCCGAGCAGGGACCAGTAGTAAAATAGTGCAAATAATAAAATTATAATAAAGAAAGAAAGAAAGTGAAAGTGAGTGTAAAATTTAGAGAAAGTACTAAAAGTGAAAGTGAATGTAAAATTTAGAAAAAAGTACAAAGCGAGAGTGAATGAAAAACCGCTTGTGAGAATTAATTTGGCTTGGAGACTTTTGTTAAGTTGTAAAGTAGAAGCCTGTGCAGTAAAAGCATCTAAATAAGCGCAACTTTCGAAGACATATGATTCTATTTGTGTTGTAAGTAGGCTAACGACTCCCATATATTTCGATTGTTTTATTTATATCTACAGATATGGAAAGCCTACAAGAGACTGTGTCAGGATTGACGAACGCCGTCAATATCCTAATGGAAAAGATGAGTGGGGTGGACAGGTGTATTAAGCGCACTCAGCGATAGGATAGCCATCCTGGAGACTGGTGGCTTGCGCGCTGAAGCTAGGCAAGCAAATGAGACACGGCCACGAGAGCCATCGACGGAGGCTGACGTTAGAGAAATTTCGAGGCTCTCGGATTCCGTGAAGGAATTACAGTCATTGGACGGCAACCCCGTCCGATACGTGTCATGGGTACACTCGGTCGAGTCTGTCCTCAAGAATTTTAAGGCTGTAAAAGACAAGCCGATATACATTGCGATACTGCAACACATCCGACAAAAGGTACGAGGCACAGCTGATTCTGCCCTTATATCTCACAACATCTTCGACGCCGATTGGGGCGCCATAAAGGAGTGCCTATCACTCCATTACGCTGACAAGCGTGACATACGCACTTTGGAGTACCAACTCCACCAGTTAGCGCAAAGAGAGTCTCGGGTCGATGATTTTTATGCCGCTGTGTACCACCAGTTTTTACTGATAATAAACAAATTAAAGACGGAGTCGTACTCCGAAGAGACGACCAAGGTATTGATCGAGACATATAGAAATCGTGCTCTGGACGTGTTCGTCCGTGGCTTGAATGGGGAGCTTTCGAAAATGCTTCTAATCCAACGCCCAAAAACCTTACCTGAGGCATACTCTGCGTGTCTTGAAATACAGAACACGAATTACAGGAACTTTACTATTCATACGCCGCGTGCTAATAATCGTATCGCCGCGCCAATGAACTCGATTCCAGAGCGCATTCATGGCCTTGCCACGAACAAGCCACCCCCAATTCCTCGAAGGACATGGCGTTCACAGGATCGACGACCCCCTTTCGAGAAACGAGATCGGCCGTTTACTCCCAAGCGAGATACTCGTATACCTTCGACTTCGCAATCAACTGCCGAGAAGAGCGATGGCAATCAGTCCATACAGTCAAGGAAAGTGAACTATATGAATAGGCCTAACCCCTTCAAGCGAGGAACGAAATCCGAAAATTTTCCTAGGAAGCAGCAGAAGCTGTATAATATAGAGACAGAGTCCAGCAAGGACGAGGATACAGACCACTTAGAGACTGTCCAGGACAGGATGATGAGGTAGATTATTTAGAGACTGTGCAGGAAGAGGATTTTCTTTCCAGCGGCCATCTAGCGTACCATACCTAGAGTACGTGCTTCCCGACGGCCGCAAATTAGATTTTCTTGTAGATACCGGGGCTAACAAAAATTTTATTAAAAAAGCACTCATCCAGCGAAGCAAGCCGGTCGAAAGATCTTTCTCCGTTCGTTCAGCGGGGGGCAATGTAGAAATTAATGAAAAAATTTGTTTAAACTTATTTAGGGAAATAGGCGTCGAATCTGAGATAACATTTTTTGTACTGCCAGGATTGAGTTCTTTCGACGGCATTATCGGCGACGATACCTTGAAGGATATTGGTGCTGTGATCGACAGGAAGTCCAACATTCTGACTGTCAACGAATACAAAATTCCTCTTGAAGCACGGGTATCCAGCCAAGTGAATTACACCATGTCCAAAAATTTATCAGTCGAAACGGAGGGTAAGGTAAAAAAGATAATTGAAAAATTTAGTGACCTTTTCCTGCCCATCAATGGAAAGGAACTCGTTGACACCTGCGTGCGGGCGGAAATAAAAACGTCAACATCTGACCCCATTTATAGCAAAAGCTATCCCTATCCGTCCTGTATGAGAGAGGAAGTCGATAGACAGGTAAATGAGCTTTTAGAAGAAGGCGTCATACGACCATCAAAAAGTCCGTATAACTTTCCCATCTGGGTGGTTCCGAAGAAACCTAAACCTAACGGGGAAAAGCAATACCGCGTGGTAATTGATTACAAAAGGCTTAACGCCGTGACCATATCAGATACTTACCCTATTCCTGATATCAACGCTACTCTGTGCAGCCTTGGGAAATCTCGTTATTACACGACTATCGATCTGACATCCGGGTTCCACCAAATCCCCATGAAGGAATCCGACGTACCCAAAACCGCCTTTTCCACAATGAACGGGAAATATGAATTCCTGAGACTACCCTTCGGTCTGAAGAACGCTCCAGCCATATTCTAACGTATGATTGACGATGTACTCAAGCAGTATATCGGAAAAATCTGTTACGTGTACATAGACGACATAATCGTCTTTGGGAAAGATGCTGACGATCATTTGCAAAATGTTGAAACGGTATTTTTATTTATTTATTTATTTAAGTCTTGAAAATATGTTACATTTCTTACAGACTAATGACAAAAGTAAGAAAACTTACAAACTATTTTAACAAATCATTAAGTAAAATCTTAAATCTACTTTCACTGTAGGAGAAGTCCAAAACCGAAGAATTCGGGACCAAGTTGAACTCTTTAAGAGCTCTAGTAATAGGAGCATTGGCAGCATAATTTGATCTAGCTAGCCCCATAGAAAAAATAGCCTGATTCCTCAAACGGAAATGAGGAACAGCAAAGAAAATGCGTTCAAGTAAGTAGGGACAGTCAACCAACCCACTTATTAATTTAAAAATAAAAGTAAGAGAAAGAAAGGTTCCCCTGAAATTTAACGGCTTAAGATCAATAAGCATACATCTAGATTCGTAACTGGGGATTGGAATGTCAAAATGAAGTGAGCGTAGAGCAAACTTAATAAAGATTTTTGAACGTTTTCAAGGCGAGTTATATGGCAGGCATAATAAGGACGCCAAATTATAGCTGCATATTCTAATTTTGATCGGACAAATGAAATATACAGCGTTTTCAGAGAATACGGATCTGTGAAGTCCGAACTGAAACGTCTAACAAAAGCCAGCATAGAGTAAGACTTAGCAATGGCATAATTTAAATGGTTTTGAAATAAGAATTTGGAATCAAAGACCACCCCTAGATCAGTAATTTCGGAGACAGTGCTAAGTTGGGAGCCTCCAATACGATAGGAAGTAGGGATAAGAAAACGGGATTTGGAATAGGAGACATGGAAACATTTTTTAATATTCAAAGGAAGCATATTTTTCCTACACCAGGTTGCAACCCTCTCTAAATCATTTTGAAGATTAAGCGAGTCCAACGGACTCATAATTTTACTGAAAATCTTCATATCATCAGCATACAAAAGAAATTGCGAAGAATCAAAACAGCTTGAAATGTCGTTGATAAAAATCACAAAAACAATCGGACCCAAAATATTACCCTGAGGAACACCAGAAGATGCAATGAATGAGTACGAGGACACGCCATCAACTATAACTGTACAAGATCGGTTAGAGAGATACGATCTAATCCATCGTAAAAAAATTGAGTGGAAGCCAAAAGCTCTCAACTTCGACAATAAAATGCTATGATTAACTTTGTCAAAAGCTTTGGAAAAATCTGTATAAATGGTGTCAACTTGAGCCCGACTGCTAAAAGCTGTAATGCAGTACTCGGAAAAAACTGCCAAATTAGAGGTGGTTGATCTCCCAGACATAAAACCATGCTGATTTGGAGAAATGAGACGTTGTATGTAGAAACAAATCTTATTTTTTACGATACATTCAAAGAGTTTGGAGACTGTGGAAATCTTAGAGATTGGTCGATAATTGGCAATATCGTTTTTATTGCCAGATTTGAAAACAGGCGTAATAAAACTTACCTTCCATGCCTCAATGAACTCGCCTAGCTGAAGGGATTTGTTGAAGAGAAGCCATAAAGGGTAGGAAATAGAAGAACAATTTTTTAAAAGGTGAGACGACAAACCATCAACATCAGTCTGTGATGACAATTTGATTTGACGAATACCCATTTCAACATCGTCTAAGGAAAGCTCTAGGGCACCAAAGTTAATCGAGGAGTCGGCAGGTAAAAAGCCATCACAACTCATGTCAGAGTCAGACTCAAAATTCGAACTAAAAAAATCCGCAAAGAGATTCGCAGCTTCTATAGAGGAATCTGCTTGTGTATCATTATAAAACATGGCAGAGGGAATACTAGAACAGGACTTTTTAGATTTTACATAACGCCAAAAAGCTTTGGGGTTGAGTTTAATATCGGCCTCAAACTTACGAACATAATTCATTTTTAAGACTTTGCTCAGAGATTTAAACTCTTTCAAGTAATGCAAATACTTCTCTTTGTGAAAAAGAGTTTGATTTTTTAAATTTTTTGAAAAACCTGTTTCTCAAATTCTTCAATTTTTTCAGCTCCTTAGTGAACCAAGGAATTTTATAGATTTGTTTTTTAACTCTTGGAATGTGCTCACTACAAATGACGTTTAAATTACTCTTAAATATATTAAAACAAATGTCGACTTCAACCGCAGTAAAAAGCGTGGCCCAGTCAACAGACTCAATTGCCGTATTAACGGCCGCATTATCATAGTTTTTAAAGCTAAAACTAGAAAGATTATCCTCCACATAAGTAGAAAACCGATAAAATTCTAACCGTAAAACAAGCGGAATATGGTGCGGACCCGGGGTAGACAAAGGATCCAGACATTCCTGGAGAGAAAAATTCATGCTATCGCTAATAAAAATGAGATCTAATATTTTATTGGCGGCCGCCGTGGTGTGAAGGTAGTGTTGCCGGCCTACCACACCGAAGGTCCATGGTTCGAGCCCTGGTACAGGTAACATCAAAAGTGATTTGAAAAAAGTTTTTCAAAACGGGGTCGCCCCTCGGCAGTGGTTTGGCAAACTCTCCGAGTGTATTTCTGCCATGACAGGCTTCTCAGCAAAAATTCGTCTCCTTTGTAGATGCCGTTCGGAGTCGGCAAAAAACTGTAGGTCCCACCAATTTGTAGGGAAAATTCAAATCGGCACACCACAAATTGGAAGAGAAGCTTGGCGCAAAAATCTCTTAGGAGGTTTATGATGATATACCTGTTGTATATCGCGCCATAAAGAGAAGAGAATATTTTATTAAGAGTGTTGTTAAAGCTGTTGATTTGACTAAGATCACATTTTAAGAAGCCGTCAATCAAGTATGTTTCAGAAAAAGTATTTATGGACTTTGGATGAAGCCCCCGACAATTATTTATAGTTGACCACGTTACGTTACTGAGGTTGAAGTCGCCAATAACACAAACATTTTCAAAGCCAGACGTTAAAGCTAAAATATTATCTACATGCCCTTTATAAAGAAGTCGTCACTAGTTGGCGGAATATAGGAAGCACAAATCAAAAGTTTGGATGATCCATGCATAGTTATGCAGATTAAATCCAAGACAGAATTATCATTCGGCAATGGCATCAAAGTCGCTCGAAATTTTCTCTGAATTGCAATTAAGACGCCACCTCCTCTAGAGAGGCCAGTTTTTAATGCATCGCGATCTTTACGAAAAACACAATATAAATTTTCATCGAAAAATTCACCATCCATAAAAGTATCATTCAGCCAAGACTCAACAATTACAAAGATGTCATAATCCAAGTTAGAACTCATCGTATAAAGTAAATCACACTTGGTTCTTAGGCCAGATACATTTTGAAAATAAATTTTAAGATCATAAATATTTAATCGGTTCGGAGTTCCGGCTGACCCAACCGAATTGCCATTGGACATCGGTTGGACCTCGTCGTTTTTTGAACGAAAATTAAATGGACGCACAGCAATATTTGTAGGCCATAACTCAGGCACTAATAGCTTTGGTAGTGAACTGGCTTCAATACCCAATTTGAAGTTAACATACCGCAGAGATTTGGGATCCACGCCATTCTTCACCAACGGAAAACAAACAATGGAGTTTTCATTAATACCAGTATGTTGAGAAATGTGTGCTTTTAATTTATCGGATGTGACCGAGGCAGAGAAGGACGAGAGATGCAACCACTTCCTCTTCGAAACAGCACTTAAATCATCATTAATGCCCGATCCAACAACTAAAGGTTACGCCAGTAAGCGCAAATATTTATTTTTTTCATTATTGGTGGTGGGTCTAATGTCATCATATGCATTGGGAGCATTGTTGTTGCTTTTAGCACTATCCGGCATTGAACTCGTACCTGCTTCAGCATTGGCATTGTTGGAAGCGCTTTCTATGTTTTTTTGAATTTTATTTTTATTCCTACGTTTGTTTTTCTTATTATTTTGCACTGTTTGCCATTCGTCCGAAGTAGGCGAAGAAAATTGCGGAGCAGCGTCGCTAGTAACTGGCATCTCAGTCAAAATGTTAGCAGCAGCGGCGACATTAGGCAACACCACCGATGGTGGATGAGCAGCAGTACCAGCTGATATTATATCGGCATAAGCTGCAACGTTGACAGAACCAGTATAACTCTTCGGGGCGCACAGAGAAGCAGATTGCACTGATGTAGCAGAATTCTTCTTGTTAACATTGCAGAAATTTTGAAGTTGAGTGAACAACTGTGATAATAAAGAATCATTTTCTTTGAGCTTAGAGTGCAAGTCACGAACATCGGCTTGCAGAGAAACGGTTTCTTCACGTAAGCGCTCATTATCTGTGTGCAAAGCAGTCACAGCAGAGAGAAGTTGAGTGTTAAATATTCTCAATTCATCAATATTAACAAAATCGGCACGCAGAATTGGCAATTGCACTCGCATGGCTTGTTGTTGATGTAACGACGAATTATGCGAAGTCATAGAGTCGTCTTGTTGAGCGGGCGCACACAAACCACAAACGTATATATTTTCAACACTATCAAGACGGCGGCCGCCGTGGTGTGAAGGTAGTGTTGCCGGCCTACCACACCGAAGGTCCATGGTTCGAGCCCTGGTACAGGTAACATCAAAAGTGATTTGAAAAAAGTTTTTCAAAACGGGGTCGCCCCTCGGCAGTGGTTTGGCAAACTCTCCGAGTGTATTTCTGCCATGACAGGCTTCTCAGAAAAAATTCGTCTCCTTTGTAGATGCCGTTCGGAGTCGGCAAAAAACTGTAGGTCCCACCAATTTGTAGGGAAAAATTCAAATCGGCACACTACAAATTGGAAGAGAAGCTTGGCGCAAAAATCTCTTAGGAGGTTTATGATGATATACCTGTTGTATATCGCGCCATAGAGATAGATAGAGATTAAGATAATCGAGGTCGGCAGGCATGTTACCAACAACACAACTCAAATGGTAAATTTCTCTGCATTTTTCACATTGCACCGAGGTTTGAGAGCGATCAACTCTATGGCCACAGAAACAAGGCATAATAAACCAAAAGTTAAAATAAATAAGCAAAGGCAGAAAGGCAAACAAGAGTCAATGTCTCTAACACAATTTTAAATTGTTTTGCGCCATTAAATAAAACTAAAAACTCAAGTTTAAATTTAAAATTTATGAAAAACTCAGAGCACGACAAAAACACGTCCGTTCACGTGCAATTTCGACTCATTTCCAGGTTAATGGAAGCTAACCTAAAGGTGAACTTAGAAAAGACATGCTTTCTCCACACTGAGGTTGAGTTCTTGGGGTACATCATCACTCCCGGGGGCGTACGCCCTGACCCGAAAAAGGTCAAAGCAATGAACTCGATTTTGCCCCCTTCCAATTTAAAAGATCTAAAAAGTTTTCTAGGTATGACGTCCTATTATCGCAAGTTTATTCGCGATTACGCGAAAATAGCTAAGCCCTTGACAAATCTAACTCGTGGGGAAAATGCGCAAGTTAAGGCAAATGCATCAAGAAAGGTAGCCTTACAACTCCATAGTTCGGCCTTGCAGGCCTTCGTAGATCTCAAAGCGATGCTTACTTCAGCCGATGTCCTGGCTTTCCCAGGCTTCGAAAAACCCTTTAACTTAACTACAGATGCCTCAAATTATGCTATCGGCGCAGTACTGTCCCAAGGAGATATTGGTAAGGATAAACCCATCGCATTCATTTCCCGTTCTCTTAACACGGCGGAGGAGAACTATGCAACGAACGAAAAGGAGATGCTTGCGATTGTATGGGCTCTTGATAACCTAAGATCCTATTTGTACGGGGCGAAAAAAATCAAGATATTCACGGATCACCAGCCGTTAACTTTCTCCTTAAGCTGTCGAAATTACAATGCCAAATTGAAACGATGGAAGGCTCGGATTGAGGAGTACAACTGCGAAATCGTATATAAACCAGGCAAAGCCAATGTGGTTGCGGATGCCCTCTCACGACTAAAAACTGAAGTTAATGTCCTCACGGATTTCGTTGTAGCTCAACCCGCGAGTACCGAGTTGGGTGACGCGGATGAGGTCGCCTCTTCTGCGGCTACAATGCATTCAGCCCAACAGGACAGCTCCGATCTTATCCCTCATGTGGAAGCCCCGATAAACGTTTTCCGTAATCAAATCATTCTAAGGGTAGGGCGAGAGTCTCGATGCCATGAGGAACCACATCATGGCTACCGTAGACATTTTGTATCTCTGCCCAACTTTGATGCTAGCAATCTTGTCTCCATACTGAAAGAATATTTAAACCCTAACGTAATAAACAGCATAAAACTCCCCGAAGAAATTATTCCAATATTACAGAATGTTTATGTAAATAACTTCCATCGCTACAGGATTAGGGTAACGCAAAGAGTCGTAGAGGATGTAACGATTGGGGACAGAATGTTCACAATAATCGAAGAGGAACATCGACGAGCCCACAGAAATTGCAAAGAAAACAGGGAACAAATTCTGGAAAAATATTACTTCCCAGCCATGGCACGCCAAATTAGAGATTACATTGCCCAGTGCGATGTCTGTAAATTAAATAAGTACGACCGACACCCGGCAAAGCCTCATATCCAATCAACCCCAATACCATCTTACCCCTGCGAGATCCTACACATTGATCTCTTTGAGATTGAAAAGCAGAAGTTTTTGAGCTGCATTGGTAAATTCTCTAAGTTTGCCAAATTATTCCCTGTTAAGAACAAGTCCTCACTTTATCTCCGAAGGAAACTCACTGACGTCCTGCATTATTTCTCTGTTCCAAAAATGGTAGTAATGGACAACGAGAGGGGGTTCCTAACTCCGCTCGTTCTAAATTACATTAGATCTCTTGGTATAGTAATATACCAAACAGCCACACAGCGAAGTGAAGCAAACGGCCAGGTTGAAAGGCTGCATTCTACCCTTATTGAAATTTATCGCTGCATTACAGGCGATTTCAGTAGGTTACCTCCAAAGGAGCGTGTAAAAATAGCGGTAGATAAATACAATAACACCATACATTCCATAACTCGAAAGAAACCAGTGGATATTTTCTTTAATAGGACGTCTAGAATTAACTACCAGAATTTGGCAAATTTTAGGGAAGAAACTCACGACAATATAAAAGCCTTATTGCTGCATGACCAAGAGGTTAGAAACGCTAGAATCAATGCTCGTCGCACTACACCTCGAAATTTTGATTCTGGTGATGGTTTGTTTATCGCCAACAAACAAATAAAAGGCAAACATAAGCCTATATACAAATCAGAAATAGTTGCGGAAAATAGAAACGCAACAATCGTTACCCAGAGTGGAAAAAAATTCCACAAAACTGACGTAAAAAACGTCTAAGAGAACATTGGTCAAAAGGTAAATAAGAAGCCTAAGATTATCAGAACCCGGCGGTCCGGGATGCAAACGTCTACGTCTGTATTCGATGAGGTCATTGTGGTTCAATTCCACCTTGCTCACTTGTGTGAAATGGCAGATTCGAGGTGGTTCAACTCCTCCACGATAATCTTCTGCTTATTTGCGTGAAGCCACCCGTGCCATGAGTAGGTCATTTGCAATTATAAACGCTTATGACTAAAAGGGATCAACGCGGGCCTTCCACAGTCATATGATACCTATATTCCGATGCAAAAAAAAAACCAAACATATACTTTTGAAATTGGCGTATGTCAAAACCACAGGAATTATTGCCAAAACAAACTGCAAAGTTTATGCAAATGCACATAACTTCCAAAAAAAGCAAAAAAAAAAAAAGGAAAAAAGAAAATGAGAACTTCTCACGAAATAAAGGAAAATTACAAAAACTAACCACTTCCGCTTTCAACACTAACCATTTAACCATATCTAACAATCCTTAATACTGACATAACAAGCTATTTCACTACTGGTCTAAAAACAAATATAAAAAAGTTCTCCAAATTCTATCAACCAATACTAACCCGTTGCAACTCAAATTAGTATAAGTCACTTAGGCTAATTACTTAAACAACCAAAAATTAGAGTACAGAAGTAAGATGAAATCTAGGACTAAGCCTTTAAAATGTTAAAAATCATTTAAACTACAATTTAAGATAAGTTATTTTAAATCCTTTGAATTGTATAAAATCATTACTAAAATATGGTCGAGGGTAGAATAACAAATTATACTAACACATAAATTAATCTAACCTATAGCATCTGCCTTTGCGCAACTGTGCGCTCTTTTGATCTATTTAACATCGATTCACCGATTGTAACGATACGGGATGGATACGGCTGGATTATAGATGGACATTTCAAACTCATCCACAGCATCGATTTGGAAAAATGTGACAAAATTATTAGTAGACTTGAATATGCTATCACCAACTTGAACGAAACCGATTCGACTGCAGATATGCTAAATTACCATCTGGCGAAAATAAAGGCGCACCTGAGAGAGCTCAAAGGCCCCGAAACCTCCAGATCGAAACGCTCAATCAACTGGATCGGCTCGGCATGGAAATGGATTGCCGGCTCGCCTGATGCAACCGACTGGGATAGTGTCCTTAAAACACAGGACATCCTTATTGATAATAATGACCAACAATACCAGGTAAATTCTGAAATATTCGAGAAAACTAACGAGCTGTTACAGGCCATCAACACGGCAGTGTCTGTGACTAACGATGTTAAAGGATATACCAGGCGGGAACAGATCACACGAGAAATTCAGGGAAAGATCATGATCCTCAAGGAAGATGTTTACGAGCTCGTCCGCGCTTGCCAAATGGCTAAGGCTGGCGTGGTTAACACAAATCTCTTAAGCAAGGAGGAAGTTAACCGACTTATCAGTGGGATTGAGGTCCTTCCATATACCAACGTCATCGAGGCCATCGAATACAGCAAGCCTTCAGTATTCACCAATGGCTCCCTCCTGATCTACGTGTTGGCAAAGCCAAAGGTGAAAGAAACAAGGTACAACCACCTGATTGCGCGGCCCGTTATCCAAAACGGAAATAGAGTAGAACTAAATTATTCAACTATACTGGTAAACCAAAAGGAGACATACGGTATCAAAGGAAATTGCCTACACCTAACATCAGCCTTGATTTGCGAGGAAAAATCCCTTGACCCGTTGGCTGAAGAAGACTGCTTGCCACGACTCATAAAAGGTGGAGAAGCCAGTTGTCGTTACGTTTCCTGCAAAGAATCCACAATAGAAGTGATTAAAGAGGACAGGATCTACCTAAACAATTTTAGTGGAACGATAGGGTCAGGTAAAATCTCTAATCAATTCCTTGGCTCTTTCGTTTTACAGATGAACAACGAGTCAGTCGTTATCAACAACCAAACCTACTGGAGCACGAGTAGCTCAGAAGTACAGCTATTACCACCTGTACTCACCAACATCAGAAACAGAACGTTGGCTGTTGATATCAACCTTGTCCATGAAATGACCACAGGCAACATCCAGCTCTTGAGGTTTCTTGGCAGAAAAACGAATCTACTTATCACTTCCGAAATTTCAATTTTCATACTGGTAGTAATACTTATCTGGATAATCTGGAGGAAGATAACGTCAGGAGTCCAAATTCCTCAACTAAACATATCATTGCTAAACAGGAGCTTCCGAGGTCGGCAGGCTGAAGCCAAACCTCAAACTCCAAATCTGCGGGACGCAGATCTTTGAAGGGGGAGGAGTTAAGACACTGCGCGGCACTCAGAATGCAACATTCCCACAGTCTACCGATACACGTGCCGCCAAGTCAGCAGATCATAACGGTAACGAACGCTGAAATCCTACACCTCAATTCAGGGTCAATTGTATTTCACCATGCTACGCAATTGAACACCTATGGGAAATCAAATGCACAGTTAGTACCACGGGCTAACACTTGCGCAACAAGTGCAATTCAGCGTCAGCATAATCGTTAGCATATTTGCTTTTCAACTGATTATGAAATCAGTGCAATGGCCAGCAATGCATGCCTACCGTGGGAAGCAGGGGCCTCAGCCGATCACCGATGGTTACGGGTAGCAGAGCAACAGCCTATAAAGGGGAGTCCAGCGCGCATGCAAAGGCAGTTGCAGCGCGGTGCCGAAATCAGTACGTGTGTTAACAAATACTTGAATACAGCTTTTTAAGATTTATAACGTTAAATTCAGTCTTTCATTTCCAGGGCGAGTTGGCCCTTTAATTTTTTTAACTCCCAAGGACCTTCAGTCCTTTACTTATATATCACAAAATATTATTGAAATGCTATAAAAGCCAATATGAAAAGGCTAAATATGTCTTAATAAGGGTTTAGGAAAAAGCAGAAAACCATCATATTCTGAAGTTGCAAATTTTCCCCCGCCAAAAAAACCAGATCTAAAGGGACAGCACTGTTTGCATATAAAAAAAACGATAAGGAAACCGACATCATGCTTATATTTATTAAGAAATTGAGGAACTTCAAAATAAACGCTAAATTCATTTTAAAAAAAAATATGTATACGTGAACACATTCCTAACGGTAAAATATTTGTACTCTCTCATTGAGTGGCGTCGGTTCGGTCAACTCATATATCATTTGCTCTATATTTTCATCCTCTTACTCATTGAGCAAATTAAGTTGAAGTATACTGCAGCTTCGGCGCGTCTGTTTAATTTGACTTAGAGTCGCCCCTCTTTATGCTGATCTGTACCAAAATCTAAAAAAAAAAATTCCTATTTGTTTCAACATATCTCGCGCGTTGTATTGCAATCAAGCAATAATTCAAAATTAAAATTTTGAGAGAAAACACAATAAAATTTAAAATTTTTTATAAAACTTTATTATAAAAATGATGTTCAAGAGCATCAAGCAGACCCTGTGTATATAATTCGAATTTAAATTTTTTAAAAACGCAATCAAATTTCTACTTTAAAAAATTCCAAATAAAAATGAGATTAAAAGGTATTCATGGCCACTTTCTTCGGCCGGTTATTTTATTTTCAACATATCTCGAACGTTTTATTCCAAACAATGGTTCAACATTCAAATTTTTACGGAAAACAAAATACATGTTTTATATTTTTATTTCAAAAACGCCATCAAACTGTACTTTTTTGTTAAATTCCACTATTTCCGGTGAGTAATTTAGGTGCATCCTGAAAACGCAATAAAATTTAATTTGACCATAAAACTATAACATAAAAATGGGATCCAAAGCATCCCTTGCGCCATATAAATCGAAAATCCAAACGGTAGACAATTTGTTAGATATAGCATCATTCTATTTGACCATTATCTATATATTAATAGGCTAAAATTTTTTTCATACAGAGTATATCTATATACAAACATGCATAATTTCAACAAGTAAGGAACATTTTATACCTAGCAGTGATCTATTATGTCATCCCAATTTACGCAGGTCTATTTTAATACTTTCAGTTCGTAAGTGTGTTCAAATAGACAGACGGACAGACAGATAGACGTATCGAGAGGCGGACATGGATAAATCGACTCAGCTCATCCACCTGATCATTTCATGTTCATGAAAGGTATGAAAATCAAAAAATATATACAACTTCGCTTTTGCAGTGTGGTATTAACTACTTGCCCGGATATTTTACTTTTCATCCTGAACGTATTGATATACATTAATAGATATATATCTCGATTCCTTTATGCAGAATAAAGTAATATACCTTGTGTGCGTAACAAAAATAGATATAACAAGTAAGGAAGTCTAAGTTCGGGTGGGACCGAACATTATATACCTAGTAGTGATCTATTATGTCATCCCAATTTACGCAGGTCTATTTTAATACTTTCCGTTCGTATTTCCGCTCAAATAGACAGACGGACAGACAGATAGACGTATTGAGAGACGGACATGCCTACATCGACTCAGCTCATCCTCCTGATCATTTCAGTATACTTTTTGATGGGACTATCTCTTTTTCTCCTCATACGTACAAACATTTCATGTTCATGCAAGGTATGAAATCAAAAAGATATACAACTTCGCTTTTGCAGTGGGGTATTAACTACTTGCCCGGATATTTTACTTTTCATCCTGAACGTTTTGATATGTTCTTTCTTTAAATGGTCATCTAACCTCGGTGGCCTAGCCAGCTAAGCCGCTGTGTTTTAATTCGCTGAACTATGTCGGCGTCTGTGTAAAGTTCATACAGCTCATCATTAAAACTTCTTTGGTACTCGCCGTCGCCACCGCGTAGAGGTCCTCAAATCTTTCGAAGAACCTTTCTCTCGAATACTCCCAGAGCCGCCTCATCAGATGTTGTTAGTGTCCACGCTTCTGCACCATATAGCAGGACGGGTACGATGAGTGACTTGTAGAGTGTTATTTTCGTTCGTCGAGAGAGGAGTTTACTTTTCAATTGCCTACTCAGTCCGAAGTAGCATTTGTTTGCAAGAGTAATTCTTCGTCGGATTTCTAGGCTAACATTACTGTTGGTGTTAATGCTGGTTCCCAGGTAAACGAAGTCCTTTACTATTTCCAAATTATTGCTGCCAACAGTGGCTTGGTTGCCAAGGCGCGAATGCGCTGACTCTTTGCATGATGACAGAAGGTACTTCCTTTTGCCCTCGTTCACCACCAATCCCATTTTCTCCGCTGCTTTTTCTAATTTGGAGTAAGCAGAAGTTACGGCGCGGTTGGTAATAAATAAAATATATATCTCGATTCGTTTATGCCGAATAAAGTAATATACATTGTGTGCGTAACAAAAATAGATATAAATTAAGAAGGGTGTCTTTCATAGGCGCCAAAGAACTCAACCGATCTTTATGAAATTTTCACAATATATCCTTGGGTTCACTGGGTACAGCATAGACAATATATAGTTTTGGAAAAGTAGGCAGAGCCGCGACCCCAGGCTATATAAAGTTTAAATTCGTCATAACTCTGAACTGTTTTGGTCTAAATTAATTAAATTTGGATATAGTATGTGTCACTTAGTCAATATCTACATAATTTTTCAAAAGTGGGCGGTGCCACGCCCACATATTTTGTGTTTTGTTTTGCTCTTGAACTTTCACTATAGGTTCAGGAGTTCGCTGGGCACGACACAGTCTGTATATAGCTTTTAGAAAAGCCCCCAAGTTATATAAAGCTGCAGTTCGGTATAGTTAGGAGTTTATTTGGTTCAAGTTAATGACATTTTATATATAGATATATTCTATGTATCAAAACGTCAAAACAACGTCTACCGGGTTTGCTAGTATATTTTAAAATGGCGAAAGGAAACAACGAATTTCAGCATTTTTTGTAAAACTGAGAGACTAGTTTGCGTTCAAATAGACAGACGGACGGATAGACGGGCATGGCTAAATCGACTCCGCTCATCGTGCTGATCATTTTAGTGAACTTTTCTCTTCCTGTTCTCATACTTACATGCATTTAATGTTTATGAAAGGTATGAAAATCAAAAAAGATATATAACTTCGCTATTAATATGTGCCGGAATATTTTGCTTGTGTGTTTTCCGATTTGGCTAATTTTGGGCAGGAGTATAATATATACTACTGAGAAGCAGCTGACCAATTTTCATGGAAATATCAAGATTGAATTATAACCGATTGCCTTTGAAAATAGCAGAAATTTTATGCTGATAAGTGGGCGGCGCCACGCCTACTTCTTAAAAATTGACAACATTTTTTTGCGGCCGAATTTTGTTTAATAAACTTATTATGTGTGCAAAATCTGATTGATATAACTTGCTTAGTTGTAGAAATATCGCTTTTTAAATTTTACAAAAAATTTTTTCAGAAGTATGCTAAAAAACTGGGCGTGGACATTAACCGATTTCGCCCATTTTCAGCAAACAGTTACCTTTATATATAGAACATTATCACCAAATTTCGTTTCGACAAATCAATTTTTGGCGGAGTTATTACATAAAAAGTTTTGTGAAATAGTTCACTATGAAAGGAGCGGGGCCACGCCCATTTTCGAAAATTTTAAGTTCTTGGATTTCTTTGTTTACGGAAACTTTAAAAGTGAAATATAAATGATGTAAAGCTATTTTACGCAAAGTTGTTGCCTATTTAATATATCCAGGATCCTCTTTAAAATCTTTCATATAAAAGTGGGAGTGGACCTTAACCGATCCCGCCCATTTTTTCCTGGAACATTTCTTGCATATCTGGAAACCTGCGTGCTGAATTTCGTTTCGATATCTTGAACGGTTTTTGATTTATGATTAATACTATTTCTAAATTTGACTTAATCAAAAGTGGGCGGTGCCACGCCCATTTTCAAACATTTCTTGAAAAATTTATTTGATGCCCCAATCTTAATGTATACACCAAATTGTGTCCTTATAGTTGTATTATGTACTGAGTGTGTTTTGTGTTTTTGAAAATTATTATATATATAAAAAGTGGGCGTGGCTATCATCCGATTTCGCCCATTTTAAATAGCGCTCGGAGATGAGTGCCAAGGAACCTGCATACCAAATTTATTTAAGATATCTCAAAAGTTACTCAAGCTATCTTGTTCACAGACTGACGGACGGATTGACGGACATGTCTTAATCAATTTCTCTTTCCGTCCTGAACATTTTGATATACATAAGTCAATATCTATATCGATCCGTTTATGCCGTTACGTACTTCCGTTAGGCGACTAAAGCTAATATACCTTGTGTGCGTAGCACTACTAGGTATAATAAAAATGTATTTTGATATCTTCGTATGGGTCAGGAGCAGGCATATTATGTTTAACAAATAATGCTTCATTTACTTGTAATAATTCATTAAAGTTTTCTGCATAAAGCCAAAGCTGTCAACTACAGTATCTGACTGCGTTATAGTACATACGCAGGTGGTAAGTGTTTCGGCTACGAAGCTTACGTTCCAAGGTTCGAGCCCAGGTTCCGGACAACTTTTCTTTTTTTGGTAAATTTTATTTGTTTTTAAATATGTATATGAAAACTTCTTATCATGATTTTTTTTAACTTATTATATTTTTAACCCAATATTTTTCTGTGTATGAACTCTATCTTGGAGTGAAAAAATAAAATTTTTGTAAAAAAACGCCAGAAATGTTTCCAGTTTATCAAAACAAAATTCTTAAAAAAATACCTACATAGCTTCATGAATTTTTTAAGAAATTACTTTTTTTTCAATAATATTTGACTTGGGTAAACATATTATAATCATTTTATATATCACAACCCGATTCCGTCGGAGCGAGAAACTAAGTAGAGAAGTTTGATAATTTTCATTATTTCTATCGAGGTTTTCCAATGGGACAGAACGGTTGATAGACCCTATATTTAAAATATAAAAAGTCGAAAACACGGGTGTAGCTTCTTCAATTTTCTATTTCTTCAAATATTTTAATTTACATATGCAGACTAAATTTGACCAGTTAAAATGATAACTTTCCTTAAAAATCAACATGAAATATGTTTTAACTATGTCTAAGTTGTGGTTGAGGAAAAAAGCTAGAAAACCATCATTTCAATGTAATTTTCTCCCCTTAAATGGACTTCAAAAAAGCCAGATGTAAAGGAAAAATTGAGAAAACTGCCTGTGTATAAAAAAAAAACAATATTGAAACTGGCGTCACGCTAATATTGAGAAATTTGTGGAACTTCTAAATGCACGTTTCATTCGTTTTCAAAAGCCATTTGGATATGTATGTATACTCCTAATGGTGCAGATATTTTCTCAAGCAGGCATAAGCGTCTCGGGTGAGACGCGTGTGCTCCATGGTTCGAGCCCAGGTTCCGGACAATAATTTCTTATATTTTTTTATACCTAGTAGTGCTACGCACACAAGGTTTACTAACTTTAGTCGCCTAACGGCAGTACGTAACGGCATAAACGGATCGAGATAGATATTGACTTATATATATCAAAATGTTCAGGACGAAAAGAGAAATTGATTAAGACATGTCCGTCAATCCGTCCGTCAGTCTGTGAACACGATAACTTGAGTAAATTTTGAGATATCTTAATGAAATTTGGTATGCAGGTTCCCTGGTACTCATCTCCGAGCGCTATTTAAAATGGGCAAAATCGGACAATAGCCACGGCCACTTTTTATATATAGAATATTTTTGAAAATACAAAAAAAGTGATTACTCAGTACATAATACACCTATCAGGATAAAACTTGGTGAATACATTGAGATTGAGGCATAAAATAAATTTTTCAAGAAATTAGTTAAAATGGACGTGGCACCGCCCACTTTTGATTACGTCAACTTTAGAAATAATATTAATCATAAATCAAAAACCGTTCAAAGATATTGAAACGAAATTCAGCACGCAAGTTTCCAGGTATGCAAGGAATATTTCAGGAAAAAATGGACGGGATCGGTTAAGGTCTACGCCCACTTTTTTTATATGAAAAATTTTGAAGAGGATCGTAGATATATGAAATAGGTAATAACTTTGCGTAAACTAGCTTAACATAATTTATATTTCACTTTTAAGGTTTCCGTAAACAAAAAAATTCAAAAACTTAAAATTTTCGAAAATAGGCGTGGCCCCTCCTCTTTTATAGTGGACTATTCCACAAAACTTTTTATGCCATAACTCCGCCAAAAATTGACTCGTCGAAACGACATTTGGTGATAATATTCTTTATACAAGGTGGCGCAAAAGTAAGCTTCCGATGTTCAGCATATGGTTGTGGCACGTGCAGTGTGTGCTGTTGCACCGTCTTGTTGGAACCACATGTTTTCCAATCCCAATTCATCAAGTTGCGGCAAAAAGAACTCGTTGATCATTGCTCTGTAGCGCTCACCATTCACAGTAACCGTTTGGCCCCGACCGATTATTGGTCAAATAAATAGTCAGCAATATTCCGCGTTCTGGAGCAGTGTAGCGTAACATTGTTTATTAACGTGTATTTCGCATGTGTTTACTACACAAATGTCAAAACAGAACTGACTTTAGGGGCCAATCGCAAAATTTATAGCATTTTCTGATAGGAGGATTACTTTTGCGCCACCTTGTATATAGGTAAGTGTTTGTTGGCGAAATCGGTTAATGTCCACGCCCAATTTTTTAACATAGTTCTGAAAATTTTTTTTTTTTAATTTAAAAAGCGATATTTCTAAAACTAAGCAAGTTATATCAATTAAATTGTGCACACATAATAAGCTTTTTAAGAAAAACTCGGCGGCAAAAAAAGTTTGTCAATTTTAAAGAAGTAGGCGTGGCGCCGCCCACTTTTCAGCATAAAATTTCTGCTATTTTCAAAGGCAATCACTTTTAATTCAAGGTTGATATTTCAATGAAAATTGGTCCTGCCAAAAATTAGCCAAATCGGAAAACACAAAAGCAAAATATTCGGGCTCGTATTAATAGCCCACTGCAATAGCGAAGTTATACATCTTTTTTGATTTTCATATCTTTCATAAACATTAAATGTATCTAAGTATGAGAAGAATAAGAGAAAAGTTCACTTTAATGATCAGCACGATGAGCGGAGTCGATTTAGCCATGTCCGTCTCTCCGTCCGTCAGTCTGTCTGTCCGTCTGTCTATTTGAACGCAAACTAGTCTCTCAGTTTTACAAAAGAATGCTGAAATTCGTTGTTTGCTTTCGCCATTTTATAATATACTAGCAAACCCGGTAGACGTTGTTTTGACGTTTTAATACATAGAACACATCTACAGGGTGGCTGATGAATTTTGCTACATAAAGAAACTCAAATAATTTTTTTTTCAGTGTATGGAATTCATTTTTCTTTTATTCATGTTAAAGCTCATTAAATTTTATTAAATATAGCTTAATTAGTTTTAAAAATAATGGAATTTAAATGCTCCCCCTGCTCGTCGATGCACGTGCGGCATCTTACCAAAAAGTTGTTCATTACTGCTTGGAGAGTTGAGACAGGAATAGCCCCAATTGTTTCTCGAATGGATTGCCTTAGTTCATTCAAATTTGTTTTTTTTGCTTTGAAGACTTCCTGTTTGCAATAACCTCACAAGAAAAAGTCAGGTGCAGTAAGGTCAGGCGACCTGGGTGGCCAACGGAATGTGGAGTTTCTGGATATCAGCTTATTGGGAAATTTTCGTCGCAATTCTGTCATAACAGGTTGGGCTATATGAGGAGCTCCACCATCTTGCTGAAACCACACAGAGTTGAAAGAAATTCTCATTCGGCGTAATTCTGGATAGAAAAACTCTCTCAACATGCTCAAGTAACGGTCTCCAGTAACCGTAACGGTGTGACCGTTTTCTTCGAAGAAGTAGGGCCCGACAATGCAGCGTGATGAAACTGCACACCACACTGTGACACGAAGTGGATGCAATTCCGTCTCATGGAGTATCTGTGGGTTGGAAGCACTCCATATTCGACAATTTTGTTTGTTTATGTTGCCGTTTAAATCGAAATGGGCCTCGTCAGACATGAAAAGACAGTTCAACATGTTTCCATCCTCTTCCACCATTTGAAGCATCTTCTGGCAAAATTCCAAGCGAATCGGCAAGTCTGCAGCGTTCAGTTTGTTGGCCATTTGAATTTTATATGGGAATAAGTCCAAATCTTTGTGCATAATTGACTGTAATGACTGTCTGCTTACACCCATTTGAGCAGATAAGCTTCTTGTCGAAACACGTGGATTCGAACTGAAGGGTTTCGATGGTAAGGTCTTCTGTTGACTGTCCCATGCTCGGCAAAATTGTTTACAAGTCTTATTATGGTCCATCTGCTCGGAGGATTGCCGCCAAACGTGCGCCTATACTCTCTTTGAACCGAAACTACGGACTCCAGTGCGTGATAGCGGCGGACAATCCAAATTCTTGTTTCAGTGTCCCAGTTATCCATTTTTGTTAATGCAAAAGTCAATCTGCAAAATAAAAAAAAAATTTACCAGATTCATTAAATAGAAAAAAAGTTATTTAATTTTTTTTTGGTAGCGGCTTTCATTAGCCACCCTGTATATATAAAATGTCATTAACTTGAACCAAATAAACTCCTAACTATACCGAACTGCAGCTTTATATAACCTGGGGGCCTTTCCAAAAGCTATATACAGACTGTGTCGTGCCCAGCGAACTCCTGAACCTATCGTGAAAGTTCGAGAGCAAAACAAAACACAAAATATGTGGGCGTGTCACCGCCCACTTTTGAAAAATTATGTAGATATTGACTAAGTGACACATATATCCAAATTTCATTAATTTAGACCAAAAAAGTTCGGAGTTATGACGAATTGAAACTTTATATAGCCTGGGGGCGTGGCTCCGCCTACTTTTCCAAAACTATATATTGTCTATGCTGTACCCAGTGAACCCAAGTATAGATTGTGAAAATTTCATAAAGATCGGTTGAGTTCTTTAGCGCCTATGAAAGACACCCTCTTTTATATTTATTTTTGTTACGCACACAAGGTATATTCGGCATAAACGAATCGAGATATATATTTATTAATGTATATCAAAACGTTCAGAAGGAAAAGTAAAATATCCGGGCAAGTAGTTAATACTCCACTGCAAAAGCGAAGTTGTATATCTTTTTTGACTTTCATACCTTTCATAAACAATAAATGTATCTAAGTATGAGAAGAAGAAGAGAAAAGTTCACTTAAATGATCAGCACGATGAGCTGAGTCGATGTAAGCAAAATACCCGGGCAAGTAGGTAATACCCCGCTTTGATTTTCATACCTTTCATGAACATGAAATGATCAGGAGGATGAGCTGAGTCGATTTATCCATGTCCGCCTATCTATACGTCTATCTGTCTGTCCGTCTGTCTATTTGAACACAAATACGAACTGAAAGTATTAAAATAGACCTGCGTAAATTGGGATGACATAATAGATCACTGCTAGGTATATAATGTTCGGTTCCACCCGAACTTAGACTTCCTTACTTGTTTTAATTGAATTTCTTACCTTGACTTGAATTTGTTAAGTTTTTAAAGTAATCTTTTCTTAAAACTAATTTTTTGCAAAAATTTACCATAACAAAATATGTAAGATGAATACTTACATAGTTATATGGTTTTATGAATTTTTTTTAAAGAATTTACTTTTTTCTGATTGATATAGGACTTAAGGTTAACTTATACACACAGCCATAATAATAAGAAATAATAAGTTCAGGTCATCCATACCAAAATCTTAAAAAAAAATACCAATTTGTTTTCGACATATCTCGAGCGTTTTAATGCAAGAAATAGTTCAAAATTAAAATTTCTAGGGAAAACACAATAAATAAAATAGAACTCTATTATAAAAATAAGATTCAAAAGCATTGAAAGTCACTGTTGTTCACATAATTCAAAATGTAAATTTTTTTATAAACGCAATCGAACTTCTATTTTTTGGAAAATTCTATAATGAAAATGAGATTTAAAGGTATTCATGCCCACTATTTTCGGTCGGTTATTTAGATGCATCCTAAAATATTTGTTTTCAACATATTTCGGACGTTTTATTGCAAACGATAGTTCAAAATTAAAATTTTTACTCCATTATAAAAATGAGGTTCAAAAACACTCGTAGTGGCCCCTGTTCTTATAATAAAAATTTTTTTTTTTATGCGCAATCAAACTTTTACTTTTTTTTGTAAAATTCCATAATGAAAATGAGATTAAAAGGTATTCATGGCCTCTAGGGTATGTATTTATATGCATCCTAAAATACTGAAAAACCTAAGTGTTTTTAATAAAATGCAAATTTTGCTGTTCATAAAACTCCAATAATAAAACGGGATTCCAAACCAGCCATGGCCGCTCTATAATTCAAAATTTCAGATCAAAAAGAAAGCAGAGTCAAAATAGGAAGGTGCTTCGTTGAGTCGGAATTGCTAATTTGCTGTTGTAATTTTCTCCCGGTAAATGGATTACAAAACAGCACTGCCTATATACTAATAACCAAAAAATTACAATATGGCAACCATGTCTAAACGGTGGACATATTTTCACTCACTGAGCACATTGAGTTAAAGTAACCATTATATATATTAGGCGTATTTTCTTCTAAGCGAGAGTGAAGAAAACGCCAACTCGGTAAAAATATCCTTGTGTGTATTTAACAACACTGGACACATTTCAACTGTCAAAATCATCTGTTGTTTGTTATTGACATTTTCTTTGTTTATCATCGCGCGAAAATGAAAACATTATCTCAATTTTGCAACACCTTTTTGTTTGCGCTTATCCAGTTTTTCCCGCAACAAAACCTGCGAAAAAGATAAAGAAATACAGCCCATATGGTCGCCGGGAACTGACAAAGGAGTTTACCTACTCTGTGTGGATGTTTTTGAGGGTCTGCGATGCATCTCTACATCAAATGGATAAAATTTACGATGCCGGATTTCATCATAGTGCTTATGGAGATGTTTCCTTCTATTCTCGGAGGTGGATTTTCTTCAAACCAGTGCCTGTTTGGTTCCGCGGCTTGTAACAGTTGAACAAGAATTGCCTGGTTAGCATTTTATTGTGCTCTTTAACACCAAACATTTTTGCAGCATTGTGGAGATGGAGCTCCGGTGACATAAGGAGACATTCCGCTGCAATTTCTAGTGCGGTTTTCTGACAGACCTGCAACTTCCTCTAATTTGTGTTCGATAGTCAGGTTGATCATACTGGCAGCTCAGAACCGGATGGCCAATTGCCTTGTACGTTGCCAACAACATTTCTTTAGATGTATATTGGAACGATTATTCGTCATCCCTTGTCAATTTTTGTTTTGTTACAAACCGGTTTCGGCGTTCCGCCATCTTCAGTGTATGTTTTCAAAATCAAATCAACACATTTCTTTACCTTTTCCCAATCTGCTGCCACCAGTGACATGGAATTTTGTTGCGGCTTTGGTATCAAACGCCACTCCAAGATTTTGGGGTGTGAGACAGTCGGAAGCTTGATGCCGCCGACGTAGACGATCATTTGCGCCGTCTCAGTGGTAAATAAGGTGACCGAGGATTTAGTCTGTGTCAGATTTGGTCAAGCGAAGAAACCGGACAAGGAGAAATAATTCTTGAACACGAAAGAGCCAGTTACCGAAATCGTGTAGCCTTCAGCTTAATACACAATAGCGACACTCTCTGGTAGGAAGGGAAGCCTCTATATGTAATGATTAAACAGTAGCAGGGATAGCACACCCCCTGGTTAATTATAAGTGGTTATAATCGTTCATTCCTGAATTCCACCGATGCTTGCCAACAAGTCAGGTATTTGGCGGTGCAACGGTTTAGACAGTGGGCGAACCCCTGCGGGTTCTTCTTTTTAAATGATCATCTAGCCGCCTGGGCGATTTTGACCGTCCAACATAGCTCGCCAGTCGTTTCTTCGTTGCGCCAGTGGCAAGTGTTGACACAAACATGATATTGGCTGTATTGACTCAGATATCGACTAAAATGGAAGAATAGGAGACGGGTATTACATCCCAGATGGAAGAACAGAAAACACATTGCATCTCGAATGGAGGCCCAAGAGACTCGTATTATAGATCCAAGCAAATAAAAACACTGATTTACCACAAAGTATACAAATAATTATTTATTTGTCAAAGATCATACAATGACTGGAGACGAAGTTCAGTGTGGAAAACAATTTATGCTAAACAGCAATGAATCAAGAAAACAGTTAAATCATATGTTCAGCAATCCAATTAAAACTGGTAAAGAGTATGCAAGTTAACACCCAGCTTCACTAGGCCGCCTAACGGCAAATATAAACAAATGTTGAAGAATTCAAGTACCTAAATGGTACTCAATAAGTTACACAAATTCATTGAGTCGCATAACTGCAAATGTAAACAAATCGATCTTTCCAATGAATTCGTTCTTCTTTATTATCCCAGTAATTTGAACTTGAATCAATGATTCAAGTTACTGAATTATAATAACAAAAACATCCGTATTTTGTTTACTAAGTCGGATGCTGGCATTAGAGTATAAGCAATTTTGTATCTTATAAATAAAGGAAAATTAGGAGTTAAGTTAGTTCTTGGCGGAGCACTGTTGAGTGAACTCAGCTGCTTGAGTAATAAAAAAACTTTTTAAAAACACTAATGTGTTTCTAGTGTTCTTAATTGGCGATCCTGCCAGGAGTGCTTAACATAACAAATCCTTGTGCGAAAGGAAATGTTAAGCCCGTCCTAAATAAAATAAATCAAGTATCCCAATAGAAAGGGAGAAAAGTTGGGCAAAACAAGTTATAAAAAAAGTGTACCTAGGTACCTAAGTTTGAAAAAATTTTAATAAAAAAACTTAACATATGAACTATCCTTGTGCGAAAGGAAATGATAAGTTTGCCTACATTAAAAAAAAAAAAATCAAGTATCCCACTAGAAAGGGAGAAAATCTAAACAAAACTTTTCGTGCTAACTTTTTTCTAATAAAAAACACATGTCCTACAAACAAGGATAAAGTATAGTGAAAAAATAACAAAAACTATAAGTTAAAAGAAATCAAAATAAAAAATTAAATAGAGGTATTGCACGTCAAGCCGGGACGTTGCCAACGTAGGACCATAATCGACTAAAGTAACAACAGCATAAGAGGACAACCAAACCAACAGGAGGGCTGACTGTAAGTTAAGTTAATAAATAATATTAAGGAAATGTAAAAATAATTAATGGGAAATTATCCCACGAAAATTAATTACGAAAGGCTTTTTTATTGTGATTATTGTCAAAGTGTTAGGCACGACAACGTCAACGTCAAGAATTAACTTTAAAAATTAATAAAATCACAGTGGACGAGCTAACTAACCAATTTTCCAAAATGGCAGTTAGCAATATTTCTGCAGAAGATATCGCTAGAATAATAGCTACACAAACTGCTAATCTTAGGGATGAAATTAATCAACTGACTAATCAAATTAAGACATTGACTAGTGCTACGCAAGTGACGGAATACCGTACACAAACTATTGATGACGGAGTAGTTTGTACTGAAGGTTTAGATATAATTAAGTCGCTGCCAGAATTCTCTGGTAAATCTTATGTTAGTTGGAGGGAGGCTGCAAAAAATTCGATGAGTTTGTATATCGAAGGAAGCAGGAAGTATTTCGGGGCATTAACCATACTTCGAAATGAAATAATAGGAAATGCCAATGATACCCTTACTAATCATGGCACAGTATTAAACTTAGAAGCTATATTTGCCAGGCTAGACTTTGCCTATGCAGACAAACGACCAATCCATGTGATTGATCAAGAAATGAGTATACTAAGACAGGGATCGAAATCCTTGATTGATTATTACAATGAAGTGAATCAGAAATTAACACTATTAATAAACAAAACCATTATGACCCACGGTACAAATTCTGAAATTACAAAGCAATTAAATATTAAAAATCGCGAAACCGCTCTAAGAACATTTATAACGGGATTAAATCCTCCTTTAAGCCAAGTACTTTTCACACTTGCTCCTGCCGATTTGCCAAATGCTCTGGCGAAGGCACAGGAGCTTCATTCAAATCAAATGCGTTCAGAATTTGCTCTGAATTTTTCAAAAGCTTACCTTCCGGAAAATAAAACGTTTAATAATAATTTGCGGAGTCCTAAGAATAATACACAAAGGGGGGGAAATCAATTCCAGAACCATTTGAGATACCCACAAGTGAGAAATAACAATAATATGAATTTCCCAAAACCAGAACCGATGGATACATCATCCGACAATCTGCCACTTGGTCAGCAGAGAACGGTCGGTTATAATCAATCATCCCAACCAAAAATGTTTCAGGGTCAACAACAAAATGATAATTCACAGAAATGGCAATTTAACCAGCCAGTAAAAAGGGGTATGAATTTTAGTGGTCAACCTAGGTCAAAGGAGCCACGAATAAACAATTTAAATGAAAATCATTTTTTAGATCAGGCCTCCACCTGCCCTACATCTTCCGAACAGATAGACATAGCGGAGTAAAAATTAGAATATTGATAGATACTGGTGCGACGAGTTGTTACATCAGGAAGGGTATATATAACAACGGTAGGGAATTAGCAATTAAGAAGAGGGTAAGAACCATTCATGGTTCGACCATCATCACCTTGTACCATGACGTACACTTGTTTGGATTTAAGGAAAGATTTTACGAAATAGATAACTTAGAAAGTGACTTTCTAGTAGGAGTCAATTTTTTGAGAAAGATTAAGGCAAAAATAGATATGGAAAAAGCAGAACTTATATATGGAGATAACAATAAGGAGAAGTTATGTTTTGTGAACATGGAAGAAACTAACCATGATGAAATGTATAAATTAAACCCCTTGGGACATAAGAGTTCTAAGGCGCCAGCTGACGATAATACCGGCAACGTGAAAGGAAAGGTTCAAAATGAATATATGGAGGAAAGTTTTGAAAATAATTCAAACCCCTTGGGATTAAAAAATCCTAAGGTGCCCGCCGAAGAGAATTCCGGCGATTCAAATAAAAAATATATTGTGGAACAAAGTGGTTCTACAACGCCAACTGATGAGTCATACCAGTCCAAAACAACAAATTTAAAAAAACTTACTTCGGGAAAAGAGATCCCTGAAGCCTTTACCAATAACATATTGGGAATAAATAATATAGAATTTGAAAAAAGTATTAGCAATGGTGAATTTGCTGATAAATATATAAATAAAGAAACAAAGACAGTCAATGTTCCATTGTTGAGACGGGACGTTGTTAAAATAATAGAAAAAGCCCATAGGGACGTAAATATGGATCTGCCTTTCAGAACTGATGTTGAAGCGGAGATAAGAACTGAGGATGACAGACCGGTATGGTCAAAACAATATCCATATTCTATGTCTGCAAATGCTTTTGTTAATGAAGAAATTAAGGTTTTATTGGAAAAAAATATAATAAGGCACAGCAAAAGCCCATATAATTCGCCTGTTTGGGTCGTTCCCAAAAAGGGAATAAATGAGGATGGAAGTCCTAAATTAAGGATGGTCATAGATTTCAAAAAGTTAAACGAGAAAACTATATCTGATAGGTATCCAATGCCAAATCCTGAGGTTATACTTTTCAATTTGGGGGAGGCAAAATATTTTTCAACAATCGATTTGGAGTCTGGATTTCATCAGATACCAATGAAAAAGGAAGATATAGAAAAAACAGCGTTTTCGGTAAATAATGGAAAATATGAATATCTGAGAATGCCATTCGGGTTAAAAAATGCCCCGAGCATATTTCAGAGAGCAATGAATGATATTCTGCATGAGTATATTGGTAGATTCTGTCATATTTATGTTGATGACATTATAATATATTCAAAAACATTAAAGGAACATATGAATCATTTAAAGCATATAGTGCAAACACTTGGAAGGGTTCATATGAAAATATCTGTGGAAAAATCAAGATTTATAGAAGAGGAAGTCGAATTTCTTGGCTATGTTGTGTCCCACAAGGTTATAAAAACAGATCCCAGAAAGATAGAAACGATAAAAAACTACCCAATCCCCAAAACTTTACGACAAATAAGAGGATTTTTGGGACTAACGGGGTATTATAGGAAATTTATAAGGGATTATGCAAAGATAGCTGAACCAATAACGAGGCACTTGAAAGGAGAAAATGGTAAAATATCACAGTATATGTCAAAGAAAACAAACATTTATCTTGACCAGGAAGGAGTAGCGGCTTGTGGAACTTTAAAAAATGCGTTAGGGGAACAAGTTGAATTAGCTCAACCAGACTTTCAAAAGAAATTAATTTTAACTACTGACGCTTCCAATGTGGCAGTGGGTGCAGTTTTGTCCCAGGAGGGAAGACCTATAACATTTATATCAAAAACTCTTAACTCCACTGAACAGAATTATGCAACAAACGAAAAAGAGTTATTTGCGAACGTTTGGGCATTAAGGACATTACGCCATTACCTTTATGCCGTAAAAGATTTGGAAATTCACACGGATCATCAGCCATTGTCATTTGCAATGTCTGAAAGGAATCCCAATGTAAAAATGAAAAGATGGAGAGCTTTTATTGAGGAGTTTTCACCCAGGATAGTTTATAAACCGGGAGCAACGAATGTTGTTGCTGATGCATTATCTAGGCAACATTTGAATAATTTAACAGATACGAATAATGAGGATTCGGGTTCAGATGGTTCACTTACAGGTACACAGCATTCGGCTGAGAGTAGCGATGAATATCATGTTGAGAGAACGAAAAAGCCATCGAATCATTTTAGGCAACAGATATTAATAGATAAGGGGGCAAGAATTACCACTCAGGAAAGAATTTCATATTTTGGTAACAACAGGTATTTGATCGAATATGATACACCACAAAATATTATTCCCGTTCTCTCTGAGTGTTTGAACCCTAGAATTGTTACAGGCATCTATTGCACACCGGAAGTAATTTATGAAATTAAAACGGTGTTAAAAACGCCTACCCAACTACCAAATTTTTGCATGCTGGCTGTTTTGCTAATGATATTACTAATAGGGAAGACCAAGCAATTATTATAGAGCAGACACATAACAGAGCTCATCGTAATTATAGAGAAAATATAATACAGATTCGAGAACAGTATTATTGGCCGCAGATGGTAAAACAATTTAAACAATATGTCAAGAATTGCAATATCTGTAATAGTAACAAGTACGAGAGACACCCAAAATTAATACCGATAGGTCAAGCACCAATACCTAGTAGGGAGGGAGAACAATTACACGTAGATATATTTTTTGCGCAAGGATTAAAGTTTATTACTTGTATAGATGCTTACTCAAAATTCACAGTTATAAAATCTATAGAGAATAAGTTGGATATGAATGGAAAGATTCTTGAGATTCTGCAGATGTTTCCTAATGTCAGAAGTATGGTTTTGGATAATGAGCCTAGTTTTTGTTCCGCACAATTTAAATCATTAATGAATAGATTAAATGTCCAGATTTTCTTTTGCACACCAAGGCATAGTACTACAAATGGACAAGTGGAGCGAGTTCATTCAACAATAGTTGAAATAGCTCGATGTTTGAAACAGGAGCATAACTTGATAGGTGATTTGGAGGCAATCATAAGAGCGGTACAACAATACAATACATCAATTCACTCGGTAACGGGGAAGCAGCCGTATAATATTTTATTTAATAAAGAAAACCATTCTGATGTAAAAAATAAATTGGAGATTGCGCAAGAAAGGCTTTTGAACTTTCATAATAAAAAAAGAATAAATAAAAATTATCATCCAGGTGAAATAATATACGAAAAAATTTTTGGAGAAAGAAATAAACTTAAGCCAAGATATAGGAAACAAATAGTTTGTGAGGACTTAGGGGATAAGGTTAAAATAAGAAGTAGGAATAGAATCATACACAAAGATAATATTAAGGTTTAATTTTTATAAAAAATGGTATTTTCAATAATGTTACTTACGGTTGTATGGGGAGTGAGTTCAGAATTGATTGACTACACTAGGGAAAATTATGTTTTGATGGGGGAAGGAAACGCAGCAATATTTGAGGAGTATCAATCAATTTTTCATTTAACCAATTTATCAGTTTTTCGAGAAGTAATAGAAAGTTATAAAAAACCATATGATTTTGTTCTATTAGATGAAGATACAGTACATTTTGAAATAGAATTGATGAAAACACTTTTAGGACAATTAATGCAAAATTCAAATAGACAAAAAAGAGGAATTAATGAAATAGGGACATTATGGAAATGGATTTCAGGCACACCTGATCATGATGACTTTTTAAGGATAACGGACAAACTTAACGACATAATAGAGAATAATAACCGACAATTTACTACAAACTCCCAAATATTTAAGACAATAACAGACTTAACACGTATAATAAATGACTTACAGGGTAGTATAAGCAGGACAACAATAGAGAAACAAAGAAATAAATTTATTATAAATGAATTGGAAAATTTGTTGCAAACAATTACTATATCAAAAATAGGTATTCTAAACCCAATTATATTGGATTTGGATGAAATAAATGAAATAATTGATCATGAGGTTAAGAATGTAACAATATCCGATTTAATGGATGTATCAAAGTTCAAAATTGTACAGATCAATGACATCATTGTTATATACATTAAATACCCAAAAGTAATAAACATAGGTACCCTGTTCAATGTCGAAGCTATTGCACAACAAGATGGAAAATTATTAATTGAAAATCAGGTAATTAGATGTGAAAACAAATTTTATACAATAAGCAATTGCAAAAAGGAAATAAATCAAGCCTTTTGTATGATAAATAAAAATCAAACTTCTTTAACAAATATTTTAAATAATGAAAGAGCAAATTGTACAAAAATCAAAGAGAAAAATGAACAACTTAAAATAATAAAAGAAGAAGCAATATTAATAACAGGAAAACATACTGTAGACAATCACACAATAGACGGAATATATTTGGTTACTTTTAATAATAAAGTGGTAATTGACAATGTGAAATTTGAGAATCCTACTGGAAAGATTTTGAATTATTTAAGAGAAGGGAAATTTAAACATTTTTATGTTAAAGAATATATTGAATCGAAAAAAGAACACTTAAAATTAAGGAATATTAATGTTTTAAATAAATTGAAACAAGAGATGCAACAGAATCCGATTTGGTGGGCATTTACTACAGTATTGGTAGTATTTTTACTAATATATGTTATATGCAAGTTTTCGGTGATACTTCAGACTAAAATGAAATTGGAAAGAGAAAATCATAAAAAAGCCGTAATGAATGACATTGCTTTTAAAATTCAAAAAATTTCAGACGTCTACTCGAAGACGGGACGTTTCGATTTAGAGGAGGGGGAGTTAACACCCAGCTTCACTAGGCCGCCTAACGGCAAATATAAACAAATGTTGAAGAATTCAAGTACCTAAATGGTACTCAATAAGTTACACAAATTCATTGAGTCGCATAACTGCAAATGTAAACAAATCGATCTTTCCAATGAATTCGTTCTTCTTTATTATCCCAGTAATTTGAACTTGAATCAATGATTCAAGTTACTGAATTATAATAACAAAAACATCCGTGTTTTGTTTACTAAGTCGGATGCTGGCATTAGAGTATAAGCAATTTTGTATCTTATAAATAAAGGAAAATTAGGAGTTAAGTTAGTTCTTGGCGGAGCACTGTTGAGTGAACTCAGCTGCTTGAGTAATAAATAAACTTTTTAAAAACACTAATGTGTTTCTAGTGTTCTTAATTTGCACATATACATATTCAATTCAATTACATTTTGTTATCCATACATGTAAGTATGTACATAAGATTCTATGAGAGGCCTGAGCAGAAAGCGTTATACCCAACACTCCCACTCGCTTTCTGAATAAAAGGCTAATTAATCGTCAAGCATTGCGCTTTTATTTAATAGCATATTAAATCGGTCTTTCGGCAATACCTTGGTCAAAAAATCCGCGAGCTGATTTTTGGTTGGCACGAACTCCACGCTAACAAAGAGCATGTATGAATAAGAGGCGTCAGTTCGATCTTTTGAAAATTGGCAGAGTTTTTACTCGTATGGTCGATGCTAATCGATCTTAGTTCAATAATATATGGTTGTCGCAATCGGCCAACAACACGATATTACCGTTTGACGTCGTTTCATTCTTATATCAAAATGCACATGTGAGAGGGAACGCGCAAAAACGATTCGCCTATTTTCTAAGCTTTTCACGTATAACACACACATAAATCACACATTTTCTTAAAATGTTATCACAAAGCACTCGTTAAATATCAATTCACAGCGAATTTTTATTAAAAATAAATATAACACGAAGCGAACTCAATAGCTTTTCCAAGAACTGTAAACAAAGATTGTAAACAAAGATATGATAGTTTGACATAAGGTGTGGATGAGGAAGAAGGAGATGTTTTCTATTAGGGTTTCAGCGATTCCTCTTTGTGCTTTGTCCTTAATATTTCCAAATTATTTGAGTTAAAGTTTGTACTTTATGAGTGGGAATTAAGTAAACCCAAAAGGTACACAAACGGGATGGGTTGAATAAACGACTCATTTTAATGTGATGGCCGTGGATTTTGACGTTCGTTTGCCAAAAAATTCAAGTATTTTACAGGAATATATTTTTGATGCAAAAATTTAATTAAATTATACAAAATGCTAATTTGAGATTTTCGATCCTAAATCTACGTATATTTATAACTTCCGCCCTTGATAAAAAAGTTGTTGGTGTGTTAATTTCCAATAGGTAATTTTTTCAAATAGCATATTTTTAAATTATAGTCGTAGGTATATTATTTGTATTGGTAGGTATGCAGTTTTTACCTTTCACACATTAAAGCTGTGATTATTCGATATTTTTAGTTGTGATAAATTTCATTAGGTATGGAATTTAAGATTTTATTATAATAATTTAAATATAGACTGATTTAGTTGAAAATTTTTTGTTAAGGCTGTTAATTTGGCTTTCCATTTCTAATAAATTGGTTATAGGTAAAGAAAACCTAAAATACACTTTAATGGTACCTAATACAGAAACATAAGAATTTAATATAAACCAAAAAATTTGTTTTATAGCAATTGCATTTGAAATAAATTTGAATTATTGAACATAAAAAATAAATATAGGGTAGGATTTTACATAAGGATAATAAAATTGCATAAAAAAGGAGATATGCATGTGAATATCATATCAATAAATCATTAATATGGCAGGAATGCATTTTGCCGTCGGAAAATCACACATTCATATTCCCATATCATTCGCCAAAAAGTGTGCATGCGTAAAGCTACCACGAACATATTTGTGTACATACATATGTCCGAAAAAGCAAACAAACGTATGCGCACAATCACACATAAATACCTACACATGTCCTCACATTACCCTTCTAATGCATGTGCTGTCCACCAGCTACCATGACACAAAAACAAAAACCATTCCTACGCACAGACTCAGCAGCGAAATCTGTCCTAAAAATCTGTCGTCATAAATACAAGAATTACAATTTCATTCATTAATCAAATATTATTTCCTGATGAAGTTGAGATGAAATGTGGCAACACTGATCTTTCACAAATCGACAAAACTAAAATCTGACAAAAATCTTAATTTCCAACTTCAATTTATATTGGGGGTATTCAGTGACGGGGTAAACTTAAATTCAAATCGGCATATTTGCTTCAATTTTTTAATTTAGGAACTTCATAGGTACTTTGCTAGGCAACCAGCATTGTATATTGGATAATATTCTAACCCACCATACCCAAAGTCCCAGGTGCAAGTAAAGGGACATGTAACATGAAGAAATTGAAAGTAAAACACCAGATATATATATGCAATATGTTGATATCATTATTAAATGTATATACCAATATATTGGAAATCTTTACAAAAATTGGAACAAAAAAATACAGATATTGACCAGCAATTGGTATAAATCTATACTAAAACATAAAAAAGTTATTATTCAAAATTTTCTATATATTTTTTATATATTTCATACAAAATTGGCATTTTTATTTTAAATGTGCCAAAGTACGCAGTATATGTATGTCGTTTGTTAAATTTTTGAGCTTTGTGATGACAACCCTTAAAAAAGTAGATCGCAGTAGCAGAGCGACTGATTTGCTTGACAATGTTGTACTAATTATCAATTTTACCATTTCCGGCACCAGCTTCCTTTGTGACTGCCTTTTGCAACTTTTGATATTTTCGATACTTCTATGCTATTGACATTTCTGAAATGCAAAATAAAAGCGTAGTCAACCGACTAGCTATAGTCCTGCCAAGTTCCAAACCATAATAAATGAAAATAGTACGGATTTTGCTTTTTCACTAGTAATTTATTTAGTCCCCCTTTTCTTGCATTTTACTAGAAGCGGGAACGGCAACATTGTTCTTCACTGTCGCGCATGCATATGTATTTATGTGTGAATGTTCATATTGCACGAATGAAGGTGTTATGTGGAATTTCAGCATTTTCGCTATGTCTATGAAAATTCAGAACATTCAACTGAGTTTTCGCGAAATTTAAATGTTTGCACATATATCCTTCATCCATTCAACGATGCCAGCAGCCTTGGACATACACAAATATGTACATACATATATTAGATGCCATAATACATGAAAATGGTAAGGATTTTGGGTTTTTACTAGTAATTTACTTAGTCCCCCTTTTCTTGCATTTTACTAGAAGCTGCAACGGCAACATTGAAGGTGTTATGTGGAATTTTTGCATTTTCACTATGTCTATGAAAATTCAGACCATTCAACTGAGTTTTCGCGAAATTTAAATATTTGCACATATATCCTTCATCCATTCAACGATGCCAGCAGCCTTGGACATAAACAAATATGTACATACATATATTAGATCGCGTAATACGTATTGACGTTTGTACGTACAAAATTATGTGATAATAAACATTTTCTTATCCAATCTGATTATGAATGCATAGTTTTTTGGATAAAATTATTATATTAGTGTTATTATAAAAAATAATAGGATATGGCTAGGTATTTTTAAATAAAATTCGGAAAAAATATATAGAATTAGGTATGAATTAAAAAAAAAAAATAGGTATGACAAAATAGATTACTTAATTTAAATAAAAGTCAGCAATTGCCATTAGAAGTAGATATGGCTTCTTTGAAAACTATAAAATTGTGAATTTTTTTTTATGTAATTGAAACTTGGTTAATAACATAAAAGTATAAGGTATGATTTTTTTCGAAAATATCGGTGTGAAAAAATAGATTACCTAATTTAAATAAAAATCAAGAATTTCCATTAGAAATAGGTATGGCTTTTTTAAAAACTATGGACTTGTGAATTTTTTTTTTGAAAATTTAATTCAAATTGAATTCAGTTGAAATTTTTATTTTGTTTTATTTTCAATCTAAAATGAGTTTCCTAGTTAAAAAAAAGTATCAAATATTAATAAAAACAAGAAAGGACGGCGCTGTCTTCGGCTGTGCCGAAGGCTTTATACCTTTCATGAATACGTGCAAACTCCGATCTTGGTGATTTTTTTACCAAATCTTTTACCATCTATAAGCAAATATCTCACCAAGTTTCAAGTTTTAATATTTCAAAATGAGGGATAAATGGCGATAATCCTCTTATCTGAACGATCGGTTGTATGGGATATATACTATCTTGCTGACTTTTTTACGAAATCTTTTACGATCCATAAGAAAATATCTCACCAAGTTTCAAGTTTTAATCTTTTAAAATGAGGGAGAAATGGCCATAATCCTCTTATCTAAACGATCGGTTGTATGGGATATATACTATATATAGCTCCGATCTTAGCGATTTTTTTACCAAATTTTTTAATATCTGTAAGCAAATATCTCACCAAGTTTCAAGTTTTAATCTTCCAAAATGAGGGGTAAATGGCCATAATCCTCTTATCTGAACGATCGGTTGTATGGGATATATACTATATATAGCTCCGCTCTTGCTGACTTTTTTACGAAATCTTTTATTATCCATAAGAAACTATCTCACCCAGTTTCAAGTTTAAATCTTTTAAAATGAGGGAGAAATGGCCATAATCCTCTTATCTGAACGATCGGTTGTATGGGATATATACTATATATAGCTCCGATCTTAGCGATTTTTTTACCAAATTTTTTATTGTCTGTAATCATGTTCATGAAAGGTATAAAAAGGGGTGAAAAAATGTTTGTTCCTTTGTGATGGGACTTGAACCTGGGTCTGGTAAGCCAAACCACCATATCAAATGGAAGCTTGCATGCATATTTCATGGAAATAAAAATAAAAATATCTTCAAATATCTATTGGAAAACATTTTCAATTAATGAAATGAAAATTTTCCAATATTTTGATATTTGTCATATTTAATATTTTATTTCCATTAAGTTGATCAATTTGCATAATCATAATAGGCCAATATTCTCAATTTCATGAAAACGCAATGTCCGGAAAGACTCAACTTCATCAAAAACTCAATGTGGTAAGCTACTCAAAATAAAAATTTGCTACTCATTCGATCAGCTGATATTTGGCAAAGTCACTCTAAAAAAACCCTGAGACCCTAATAGATATCGGCGAGCAAGTGTAGCGAGTAGCTCTGCTCGAACATACGTGTTGGTGCCTCTTATTCATACATGCTCTTTGGTATCACTCGTGCATTTCTCGCTCAAATCATGATATCCGCTTTTGTATACCAATGGCAAAGAGCATGTATGAATAAGAGGCGTCAGTTCGCTCTTTTCAAAATCGGCAGAATTTTCACTCGTATGTTCGATGCTACTCGATGTTTTCTATTAGGGTTTCAGCGAGTCCTCTTTGTGCTTTGTCCTTAATATTTCCAAATTATTTGAGTTAAAGCAAAGAGCAAAGAGGATAGATATGTAAGAGACGTCAGTTCGCCAATATGAACGAGTTGCTCGCTGAAAGCTGCTAAAAAATTGGTGCCCGTTTTGTCTCAGGGTTTCGGTCATTTCTTTTGCGCATTTTCGTGAGTTTGACAACTACTCAATTTTTGTTTCCACTCACGGAATTGACATTTGTGGGGAATGAGTAACATTTGTATTTGGAGTATTTACGTATATACATTTATTTGGAGCGGTTTGCTACTTGTGAGTTTATAAGAAGTTGGTGATATTTGCTTATATTGTGCAAATATTCCTAATTTTCACAAAAATTTACTTTTATGACTTATATGAAATAAAAAATATGAAATACTATAAACATTTACCAATTTCAAAAAATTTATGGAAAAATACATATATGCAAGTAATAAATTTGCCGCCGGTGAATACCACAATAATGTTGCTATCATTATTTAGTTGAAATATTGTACAAATTTGGAAAAAATTCTATTGAAATATGTACCTACTGATGTTTATTTCAGTATTCAATATTATAAATTCAAAATAATTCTATTATGGTAACAAAATGAAAATACGGGTTTGCCGACGGCAACTACAAATTCAATAAAAATAAAAAAAGCTATAAATTCTATTTATTGGGTTATTTTGTTTATGGGTGAAATGGGTATGGGTGGCATGTGCATAATGTACTAGGCAAATTTATTTAAGGTTCAATTTTTGATTGCACAAATCAAATGCAAAAGCACTTGATCGTAGCAAACAAAAATCCACCCTTAAATATATGCGTACGAACGCACTTATGTATGAATGCTTTCAGTTGGACTGGCATTTAGTAAATTGTATGAAAATATAAATATGTACATACACAGGAATGTCGTTGATTTCCGCTTTGATACGAGCTTTGAGTGAAGTCGTCGGTGATCAAAAGTGTTGGTGCACACAGTTTGTTCCTATCTTTCAGCCACTACCAAAAAAATGGAGTAGTTCTTCACTACTTAAGTATTATTAATTTCTGTTTTTTTCTTCCAAAATGGCATGTAACTATCTTAAATTACTTCGGATATTAATTCCATATTCTTATATTAAGTTTTGCCTAAGAAAATCATCTAAACTCGCACATAATGTAGATAAGGAGTGAAAAAAGCTAAACTTTTACAACATAGTAGTGTATTCAAAGGATACTTCTGTGCCAGAACGGCCACACTTAAGCCAAAAAAACATGGCTGACCAAATTTGCGACCGAATTTCAGTAACAACAACAAAATCTCATAGGGTTTCTCACGCAAACAAACAAAAGTGACGAAAGCAATATCAGTTGCGCAAATAATCAAACTGCTTATCGAATAAGGACAACTTTTGGTCATATAAGGGAAACTTTCATTAAATAATTAAAAATACTTAGGGAAACTTTTTCGGAGTAATTTTTTTGGAAAAGTTTGGGTCTGTTCCTGGACAATAGCTGAATATTTTTATTTTATTTTTTCTTTAATATACCTAACTACCTGAAGCAAATCAAAGTTTTAATGCCAAGTTTTGTTCGGAAAAATGCCAAAGTGCACAACTGAAAAAACGCTTTCGAGGGAATACCCTTCATATGGATTGAAGTTGGATTTTATAAAATCGACAAAATTGAATATTTTGATTCTTCCACAAATAATTTTATATATTTTTATGAATGAATGCTTCAATGAAGTTTTTGTTGTTGCATTTGTAGTTTGTTTCGTAGAATTGGTTTTTGTTGTTGGATTTTTGTGCGTAGAAATGGGTTTTGTTGTTGGACGTAGATTTTTGTGCGTAGAAATGGTTTTTGTTGTTGGACGTAGATATTTGTGCGTACAAATGTACTTTGTTGACAAGAATACTTACATACATATATGAATATGCATTTATGCACGTGAGGTGGTTGGTAGCATATTTTTGATAGCTTATTGTTGCAAGAAGTTTGGCATGCACACATATAACATATATTAGGACATTTGTAGGGAGGTTGTTTGGTTAAACGATCTATACTTGGATGCATTTATTTATGACTTAGGTAATTCTATACGACAGTACGTAACTGCTAATATAGGTCCAAAAATATCGGGAAAGGTATCAAAGGACGGGTTTTAACCTTCTTATCAATAATCCGAAAGCGGAACGTGTTTTTATGTGTTTTATGTTATGTTTGGACGTGTTTTTATGTTTTTATGATGTGAACAAAACATTTATGCATGCATACAAAACTGCAGAGATTTTAGTAATACTACTGCAAATAATATATGAAATGCATATCGGAATTGTTATTAATAACTTTTGCACTTTTTCAATAAGTTACTGGCACATCAAACCACAATTGGACACTTTTCTAAACACACAAGCCGCCAAACGCACAAACCACATACACCACTTTTTGTACAAACAAGCTAAAATACCTTTGTACGCACAACACTGTGTTAAAGTCTTAACTACTTCAATTTAACATTAATTACCTCACTTTTCTTTGTTATTTTCACTATTTTTCACTAAAGGAAACAATTACCTTTATCTCCCCTTTTTATGATGTGAACAAAACATTTATGCATGCATACGAAACTGCAGAGATTTTAGCAATACTACTGCAAGTAATATATGAAATGCATATCCGAATTGTTATAAATAATGTTGCAATTTTTCAATAATTCGTTTGCATATCAATACACAATTGGATACTTTTATAAACACACAAACACCACACATGCCAACAAACGCACAAACCAACGCACAAACCACATACACCACTTTCCGTTGAAACAAGCAAAACACCTTTGTAAGCACAACACAGTCTTCAAATTTTAAATCAATTAATTTATCACTAATTAACTTCACTCTTCTTTATTATTTTGACAATTTATTACAGTTTTTCACAATTTTACACCAATTTCAATTAATTTTACCACTTTTTCACTGTTTACAACTTCACTTTGACATTGACTCATAATATTGCTTTTCACTTTTTGACATTTCCGCAAATTAGCTCAGCCGACACTCAATTCTTGTTAAAAGATTTTTACTCAAAACTCGGACAGAAAACAAAGAGGAATGGCCGAACCCCTGAGAGCTAACGTCGAGTAGCACACAAAGCAGCGATCAACAAAATGTTGACATTCGCCGAGTAGCGAACTGACGTCTCTTACTTATCTATCCTCTTTGCAAAGAGCATGTATGAATAAGAGGCACCAACACGTATGTTCGAGCAGAGCCAAAGAGCATGTATGAATAAGAGGCGTCAGTTCGCTCATTTGAAAGTCGGCAGAATTTTCACTCGTATGTTCGATGCTACTCGATGTTTTCTATTAGGGTTTCAGCGAGTCCTCTTTGTGCTTTGTCGTTAATATTTCCAAATTATTTGAGTTAAAGTTTGTACTTTATGAGTGGGAATTGCGTAAACCCAAAAGGTAAACAAACGGAATGAGTTCAATAAACGACTTATTTTAATGCGATGGCCGTGGATTTTGACGTTCGTTTGCCAAAAAATGCAAGTATTTTACTTGAAAATAATTTTGATGCGAACATTTAATTAAATGCTGAAAAATACTTTGTGCTATTATTTCGAGATTTCCGATCTCAAATCTATGGATGTATATGACTCCCGACCTTGATTAAAACATTTTTCCTTTCTATTATTTCTATTTCCAATAAGTATTTTATGACTTGCCTTTGGTTCAATCATTTTAATAATTTTTTTCAATAGGATATTTTAAGTTTAAAGTCTTAGATACATTTTTTTAGTAGGTAGGTATGCAGTTGCTTTCAATTTATAATAAATTGGTTAAAGGTAAAAAAAACTTAAAATACATTTTATCGTTATCAGATTATCTGATCTAAAATTTAAACTTTTTCGCAAAACGCAAACGAAGCTGATTTTTCTCATTGAATATCTTTGAAAAAAAAATTATTTAATGGTTCCTAACAAACAATACCATTTCTACTTATAAAAATTTCTACAAAGAAATAGTAAAAACTTGCAATTTTCGAGCGTTTTGGAATTCAACCTAAAACATGAAATACATAGCATTACATTTTAAATAAATATATGTTATAGTAAACCTGAAAATAAATATAAAAAGCAGGTAAGGATAATTAAAATTGCATAAAACAGTAGGGTAAATGTTTCCTTTAGGAGACAACTGCTAAAATCCGTCCAAAATTAAATCATTTCTTTCAGTGAAAAGTTATTAGCAAAAAACCCAAAAATGAGCCAGGTCCGATCCCAAATAGGGGGCTTGATCCAAGGTATTTCTGCGCAGAACACACTTTTTGCACTTTTCGGTACACCCTATTCTGTGATTACAACAACCACATGAGAATGACATAAAATTTTCAACTTTGATTGCAAATATCTCTGAACATACATAAAATATCGAACTTCCGCTTTCGGATTATTGATACGGAGGTTAAACCCCGTCGTTTGATACATTTCCCGAGATTTTTGGACGTGTTTTAGCAGTTGTCTCCTAAAGTAAACAATTACCAAAATTTGTTTCATAGCAATTGCATTTGAAATAAATTTGAATTATTGAATATAAAAATAAATATAGGGAGTAGGATTTTACGTAAGGATAATAAAATTGCAGAAAAAAGGAGATATGCATGTGAATATTATATCAATAAATCACACTGGATCACAAATTCCAACTTTTTTTCTGCACCAGAGACGCCATAGTGAAATTCCTATGTAAAATCACCTCCTAATTCCGAAAATCAAGGTTATTTTTACTTGAATGGTACCGTTTTTGAGATATTTACGATTTACCGTTATTTCAAAAAACAAAAAAGATGGCTCCACTTAATCGCGTATATCTCAAGAACAAACTGAGCTCTTCCAAAACGGTTTGAAAAATTTGAAAGCTTATAAAATTTACTATAATCAGTACATACAACACTTTTTGCTAGGTCCTGCAGATTCAAACATATTGAACAATCATTACGGATTTTTTAAATTTTTTTTGTAAAAATATAAAAAAATTTGTACTTTGCGAGGAAGCATCTCGAAAACTTTTTGTTTTTTTGCAGATATTTTTTCCCCCCTCTAAGCTCTGTTTTATTACAAAAAAAATAAGCTATCAGTGAACAAAATCGATGAACTAATACAAAAGTTATAAGCATTCAAGTAAATATATCCATTTAATACTTAAGTACCCTACAAATAATAGCATATGTACATATGGTTCTGTCTTAACTCTATGATCTTATTTTATAATTGAAAAAGTTATGTGTCTTGTTTTGACGCTTATTTAGATTAGGATCGGTTTCTCTTATGAGAAACCAACAGTAGTCGCCCATCATAGCGACATCCCAGAATCCTTGATACCGACTTTCAATCACTTTCATTTGCTGGTGAAACCTTTCGCCATGCTCGTCACTTTCGTCGCCAAGATTTTGCGGGAAAAAATTTAAGTGGGAGTGTAAGAAATGAATTTTTAAAGACATATTTACTCCTGAAAGAAAATAAAAAAGTAAATTAGATAAATACATAAGTGACGCATTAGTATATAATTTTCTTAGGCTGGATTTATCTTTCAATTCAGAACAAATTTTTTGTTTATATTTTTCCCGTTCTTGTTTGTTCGGATGAATTCAGATTTATGGCTATATATTCTCATGTAAATTTATGTAATATATAATTTATTATAATATGTTTTTTTATTTACCCATTTCCGCATAGTTTTTGATTAAGTCGTTCACTATCATCTCGTAGTTAGGACTTTTGTGTTTGCCTAAAAAAGAAGTAACGACCTTTTCAAAAGAATCCCACGCTGCTGCCTCCACTGGTGACAATAGTTCTTTGAAATGGTTATTTGTCATCATTTTCCTTATTTGCGGTCCCACAAAAATCCCTTCCTTTATTTTTGCTTCTGAAATCTCTGGGAAGATTGTCTTCAAATGATGAAAAGCTTCGCCTTCTTTGTCCAAAGCCTTCACAAAGTTTTTGATAAGGCCGAGCTTGATGTGGAGCGGAGGTAGAATTATTTTTTCCTTCTTTATAAGTGGAGAGTATTTTATGTTATCTACCCCAACTTGAAACTCGATTCGTTCTGGCCAATCCTTTATGATGTAGTGGTCTTGACGAGCTCGGCTATCCCATTTGCATAGAAAGCAACAGTATTTTGTGTATCCACTTTGTAGACCACATAGCATTCCAACGACTTTAAGATCGGCACATATTTTCCAATCATGTTCTTCGTATTTGATTAACTTGAGTAATTTTTGCATTATCTCATATGTTTCCTTCGTATTTACTGCATGCGCGATCGGGATAGATGGCTTTTGGTTGCCAATATGCAATAATACGGCCTTTAAACTTAATTTATTGCCGTCTATGAACAATCGCCACTCTTTTGAATCATATGGTTCACCAAATTGTTTGAATAGACCAGCAATGTCTTTGCAGTAACAAACACTGTCCTCCTTCGTATAGTACTTGGAAAATTCTTCGTGACGAGTTCTATAATATGTTACCTTAACATCGGATGAAACAAATTTAAATTGTTGCATTCGAGAGGCGTGTAGTTCGGCCTTTTCCTTTGACAATTCCAAATCCCTTATCCAATCATTGAGTTGTGCTTGTGACAAAGAATTTCTTTCGTTTTCCGTTTGAAATTCAGTACAACATGATGCCGCGTAATCAGATACTACTGTTGACAATGAAACTGGAGCCGGAACTAAAGTTAAATTTGATTCTGGCAATGTCGCTTCTGTTGAAATTAGTTCTGGTAATGACACTGTAGATACACTCGCATAGGTTACTTTTCTGGACTTTCCAACCCCAAGTACTTTTGTGGTACAAATATAGCAGTCCGTTGAATGGCAAGTTGGTTCCCTCCACTTCATTGGTGTAATAAATTTCACACGTCGCCTAAATAGATAGTTTCAGGAATTAGTCAGCTATGCATTAAAAGGGAACAAATTCCTAATTTTTACAACGTACCTTTTTGTTCCGGTTTCCGAAGAAATCAATTCGACTCGGCATGTGGTGCACACAGTGTTCGGTGTCCATGGTTTTTAGGCTCAATTCCAAAACACTTATAGTATGTAACTTTCAAAGGATTTGAAAACACACGTCTCATACTTTTAACAATAAATTGACCGCAGATGAAACAGAACATATCTGGATCATTTGTACACTCAAACTCTCGCGCCCTTTTATTCATTTTTTATTTTAAGTAAATGACGGGTTATAAACTGCAATTATAAATTGAACAGTATCCGGCGAGCCTTGCAGATATTATGAAGGAACAAGGCGCATGTACTCTTATTTATACTTAGATCCAGTAAAAATTCAAGCCTACCTAAACAAAAAGGTTCCCTAGTTCTACAAAGAAAACACTACCTGCCTCAAAAATATGCTCTTGTTTAAAATGTACCTAGGTTTGAGAAAACGACACTAACAGCTTTTTGTATCTAATAACTTTTCGAAAATCTACCTGCTAACTAACTGATATACGAATACTAACACATATGTACCAGTAGGGTACTTAAGCATTAAATGGATATATTTACTTGAATGCTTATAACTTTTGTATTAGTTCATCGATTTTGTTCACTGATAGCTTATTTTTTTTGTAATAAAACAGAGCTTAGAGGGGGGAAAAAATATCTGCAAAAAAACAAAAAGTTTTCGAGATGCTTCCTCGCAAAGTACAAATTTTTTTATATTTTTACAAAAAAAATTTCAAAAATCCGTAATGATTGTTCAATATGTTTGAATCTGCAGGACCTAGCAAAAAGTGTTGTATGTACCGATTATAGTAAATTTTATAAGCTTTCAAATTTTTCAAACCGTCTTGGAAGAGCTCAGTTTGTTCTTGAGATATACACGATTAAGTGGAGCCATCTTTTTTGTTTTTTGAAATAACGGTAAATCGTAAATATCTCAAAAACGGTACCATTCAAGTAAAAATAACCTTGGTTTTCGGAATTAGGAGGTGATTTTACATAGGAATTTCACTATGGCGTCTCTGGTGCATTTTGGCTGTAAACCAGTGTCATTAATATGGGAAGAATGCATTTTGCCGTCGGCAAATCACACATTCATATTCCCATATCATCCACCAAAAAGTGTGCATGCGTAAAGCTACCGCGCACGCACATATTTGTGTACATACATATGTCCAAAAAAACAAACAAACGTATGCGCACAATCACACATAAATACCTACACATGTCCTCACATCCCCCTCTAATGCATGTGCTGTCCTCAACTACCATCATACAAAAACAAAAACCATTCCTACGCACAGTCGCAGCAGCGAAATCTGTCCTACAAATCTGTCGTCATAAATACAACAATAACTATTTCATTCATAAATCAAATATTTCCTGATCGACAAAATTAAAATCTGACAAAAATCTTAATTTCCAACTTCAATTGATATTGGGGGTATTCAATGACGGGATAAACTTAAATTCAACTGGGCATATTTGCTACAAATTTTTAATTTAGGAACTTCATAGGTACTTTGCTAGGCAACCAGCATTGTATATTGGATAAAATTCTGACCCACCATACAGAAAGTTCCAGGTACAAGTACCGGGACAGGTGACATAAAGAAATTGAAAGTAAGGCACGAGATATATATATGCAATATGTTGATATTATTACTATATATACCAATATATTGGAAATCTTTCCAAAAATTTAAACAAAAAAATACAGATATTGACCAGCAATTGGTATAAATCTATACTAAAACACGAAAAAGTTATTTTTCAAAATTTTCTATATATTTTTTATATATGTATTTCATACAAAATTAGCATTTTTATTTTAAACGTGCCAAAGTACGCAGTATATGTCGTTTGTTAAATTTTTGAGCTTTGTGATGAGAGCCCTTAAAAAAGTAGATCGCAGTAGCAGAGCGACTGATTTGCTTGACAATGTTGTACTAATTATCAATTTTACCCTTTCGGCACCAGCTTCCTTTGTGACTGCCTTTTGCAAATTTGGATATTTTCGAGACTTCTATGCTATTAACATTTCTGAAATGTAAAATAAAAGCGTAGTCATCCGACTATCTATAGTCCTGCCAAGTTCCAAACCATAATAAATGAAAATAGTACGGATTTTGCTTTTTCACTAGTAATTTATTTAGTCCCCCTTTTCTTGCATTTTACTAGAAGCGGGAACGGCAACATTGTTCTTCACTGTCGCGCATGCATATGTATTTATGTGTGAATGTTCATATTGCACGAATGAAGGTGTTATGTGGAATTTCAGCATTTTCGCTATGTCTATGAAAATTCAGAACATTCAACTGAGTTTTCGCGAAATTTAAATGTTTGCACATATATCCTTCATCCATTCAACGATGCCAGCAGCCTTGGACATACACAAATATGTACATAAAGGGTGTTTTTTTTTAGGGGTATAGAACTTCGAATTGAAATAAAACACAAGAAAATCGTTTTAGGGTCCATCAATTTGGCTTTATTGGAAGAATAATTTTATGCCATTAATGTTTAAATATGATTTCGGGCATGTGGCCGCCGCGGCTGGCTCGAATAAAGCCAATTCTACAGGTCCAATTTCCAACCACTTTTTCGAGCATATGGGGCCGTATGTCGGCAATAACGCCACGAATGTTGGCTTCCAATTCCCCTAACGTTTCTGGTTTGTTGGTGTAGACGAGCGACTTCACATATCCCCAAAGAAAATAATCCAATGGTGTCAAATCACACGACCTTGGTGGCCAATTGACAGGTCCATTCCGCGAAATTATGCGCTCATCGAATGTTTCCTTCAATAAATCGATTGTGACGTGCGCTGTGTGGCATGTATCGCCGTCTTGTTGGAACCACAACTCATCCACATTCATGCCATCCAATTCGGGAACAAAATAGTCGGTTATCATGGCTCTATACCGGTCTCCATTAACGGTAGCTGCCTCTCCAGCATTATTGCGGAAGAAGTATGGCCCAATGACTCCACCAGCCCATAGAGCACACCAAACAGTCAGTTTTTGTGGATGTAATGGCGTTTCAAGGGTCTCATGTGGATTCTCTTCACTCCAAATGCGGCAATTTTGCTTGTTGACGTAGCCATTCAACCAAAAATGAGCCTCATCACTGAACAAAATTTTGCGATGAAAATCAGCATCGAAATCAATCTCATTTTCGGCCCATACACCAAAATCACGACGCATTGCATGGTCTCGCGGCTTTAATTCTTGCACAAGCTGGATCTTGTAAGGTCGCAAGCCAAGATCTTTGCGCAAAATCTTCCATAAAGTTGATGGACAAAGCTCCAATTGCTGTGCACGGTGGCGAATCGATTCATTCGGGTCCTCTTCAACACTTTGCTCTACAGCGGCAATTGTTTCTTGTTGATGCGTATTATCACATAGAGTAAACGTAGTGCGAAAACGATCCATGGTTAACCGAATTAATTGCTCTGATGGACGATTATGTCGACCATAAAATGGACGGAGCTCACGGTAAACTTCGCGAACTGAACCATTATTTTCGAAATAAATTTGCACGATTTGCAAGCGTTGTTCTTTTGTCAACCTGTTCATGATGAAATGGCAAACCAAACTGAACATAAATGACATTAGAGTTGCCAGATTTGACCACAAAATGCCAGTTTTATCTCTATTCGAAAAACAAACCCGTAAAAAAACACCCTGTACATATATTAGATGCCATAATACGTATTGACGTTTGTACGTACAAAATTATGTGATAATAAACATTTTCTTATCAAATCTGATTATGAATGAATCTTTTTTTGGATAAAACTATTATATTAGTATATTATTATAAAAAATAATAGGTTATGGCTAGGTATTTTTAATTAAAATTCGGAAAAAATATATAGAATTAGCTATCAATTTTTTCAAAAAAATAGGTGAAAAAATAGATAACCTAATTTAAATAAAATTCGAAAATTGTCATTAGAAGTAGGTATGGATTTTTTGAAAACTATGGACTAGTGAATTTTTTTTTTTTTAATTTAATTGAAACTTGGTTGATAATATAAAATTATAAGGTATGAATTTTTTCAAAAAAATAGGTGAAAAAATAGATTACCTAATTTAAATAAAAAAATATAAAAATTTTAAATTAAATAAATGAAAAGTTATAATAATATTATTGAAATAGTCTGTACATTCAGCTATTTGATATCTATTTCTACTTTTGCACATATATACATATGTATAGCAGAACACTTTGCAATCAAATATTTCATACTTGTAAGCATGCCTTGCATATCTTGAAGCATGCTTTTCATATCTAGTTGAAAATTTTATTTTTTTTTATTTTCAATCTAAAATGCCTTTTCTAGTTAAAAAAAGGTATCAAATATTAATAAAAAAAAAGGGAAAACAAAATTTTTGTTCCTTTTGATGGGACTTGAACCTGGGTCTGGTAAGCCAAGCCACCATATCAAATGGAAGCTTGCATGCATATTTTATGGAAACAAAAATAAAAATATCTTCAAATATCTATTGGAAAACATTTTCAATTAATAAAATGAAAATATTCCAATATTTTGATATTTGTCATATTTAATATTTTATTTCCATTAAGTTGATCAATTTGCACAAACATAATAGGCAAATACCCTCAACTTCATGAAAACGCAATGTCCGGAAAGACTCAACTTCATCAAAAAGTCAATGAAGTCAGCTACTCAAACTAAAAATTTGCTACTCATTCGATCAGCTGATATTTGGCAAAGTCACTCTAAATAAATTAAGAAAATGCACAAAGGGGAATGCTTGAAACCCTAATAGATATCGGCGAGCAAGTGTGGCGAGTAGCTCTGCTCGAACATACGTGTTGGTGCCTCTTATTCATACATGCTCTTTGGCAGAGCTACTCGCCACACTTGCTCGCCGATTCACATACTAATATAATAGTTTTATCCAAAAAAAGATTCATTCATAATCAGATTTGATAAGAAAATGTTTATTATCACATAATTTTGTACGTACAAACGTCAATACGTATTATGGCATCTAATATATGTATGTACATATTTGTGTATGTCCAAGGCTGCTGGCATCGTTGAATGGATGAAGGATATATGTGCAAACATTTAAATTTCGCGAAAACTCAGTTGAATGTTCTGAATTTTCATAGACATAGCGAAAATGCTGAAATTCCACATAACACCTTCATTCGTGCAATATGAACATTCACACATAAATACATATGCATGCGCGACAGTGAAGAACAATGTTGCCGTTCCCGCTTCTAGTAAAATGCAAGAAAAGGGGGACTAAATAAATTACTAGTGAAAAAGCAAAATCCGTACTATTTTCATTTATTATGGTTTGGAACTTGGCAGGACTATAGATAGTCGGATGACTACGCTTTTATTTTACATTTCAGAAATGTTAATAGCATAGAAGTCTCGAAAATATCCAAATTTGCAAAAGGCAGTCACAAAGGAAGCTGGTGCCGAAAGGGTAAAATTGATAATTAGTACAACATTGTCAAGCAAATCAGTCGCTCTGCTACTGCGATCTACTTTTTTAAGGGCTCTCACCACAAAGCTCAAAAATTTAACAAACGACATATACTGCGTACTTTGGCACGTTTAAAATAAAAATGCTAATTTTGTATGAAATACATATATAAAAAATATATAGAAAATTTTGAAAAATAACTTTTTCGTGTTTTAGTATAGATTTATACCAATTGCTGGTCAATATCTGTATTTTTTTGTTTAAATTTTTGGAAAGATTTCCAATATATTGGTATATATAGTAATAATATCAACATATTGCATATATATATCTCGTGCCTTACTTTCAATTTCTTTATGTCACCTGTCCCGGTACTTGTACCTGGAACTTTCTGTATGGTGGGTCAGAATTTTATCCAATATACAATGCTGGTTGCCTAGCAAAGTACCTATGAAGTTCCTAAATTAAAAATTTGTAGCAAATATGCCCAGTTGAATTTAAGTTTATCCCGTCATTGAATACCCCCAATATCAATTGAAGTTGGAAATTAAGATTTTTGTCAGATTTTAATTTTGTCGATCAGGAAATATTTGATTTATGAATGAAATAGTTATTGTTGTATTTATGACGACAGATTTGTAGGACAGATTTCGCTGCTGCGACTGTGCGTAGGAATGGTTTTTGTTTTTGTATGATGGTAGTTGAGGACAGCACATGCATTAGAGGGGGATGTGAGGACATGTGTAGGTATTTATGTGTGATTGTGCGCATACGTTTGTTTGTTTTTTTGGACATATGTATGTACACAAATATGTGCGTGCGCGGTAGCTTTACGCATGCACACTTTTTGGTGGATGATATGGGAATATGAATGTGTGATTTGCCGACGGCAAAATGCATTCTTCCCATATTAATGACACTGGTTTACAGCCAAAATGCACCAGAGACGCCATAGTGAAATTCCTATGTAAAATCACCTCCTAATTCCGAAAACCAAGGTTATTTTTACTTGAATGGTACCGTTTTTGAGATATTTACGATTTACCGTTATTTCAAAAAACAAAAAAGATGGCTCCACTTAATCGTGTATATCTCAAGAACAAACTGAGCTCTTCCAAGACGGTTTGAAAAATTTGAAAGCTTATAAAATTTACTATAATCGGTACATACAACACTTTTTGCTAGGTCCTGCAGATTCAAACATATTGAACAATCATTACGGATTTTTGAAATTTTTTTTGTAAAAATATAAAAAAATTTGTACTTTGCGAGGAAGCATCTCGAAAACTTTTTGTTTTTTTGCAGATATTTTTTCCCCCCTCTAAGCTCTGTTTTATTACAAAAAAAAATAAGCTATCAGTGAACAAAATCGATGAACTAATACAAAAGTTATAAGCATTCAAGTAAATATATCCATTTAATGCTTAAGTACCCTACTGGTACATATGTGTTAGTATTCGTATATCAGTTAGTTAGCAGGTAGATTTTCGAAAAGTTATTAGATACAAAAAGCTGTTAGTGTCGTTTTCTCAAACCTAGGTACATTTTAAACAAGAGCATATTTTTGAGGCAGGTAGTGTTTTCTTTGTAGAACTAGGGAACCTTTTTGTTTAGGTAGGCTTGAATTTTTACTGGATCTAAGTATAAATAAGAGTACATGCGCCTTGTTCCTTCATAATATCTGCAAGGCTCGCCGGATACTGTTCAATTTATAATTGCAGTTTATAACCCGTCATTTACTTAAAATAAAAAATGAATAAAAGGGCGCGAGAGTTTGAGTGTACAAATGATCCAGATATGTTCTGTTTCATCTGCGGTCAATTTATTGTTAAAAGTATGAGACGTGTGTTTTCAAATCCTTTGAAAGTTACATACTATAAGTGTTTTGGAATTGAGCCTAAAAACCATGGACACCGAACACTGTGTGCACCACATGCCGAGTCGAATTGATTTCTTCGGAAACCGGAACAAAAAGGTACGTTGTAAAAATTAGGAATTTGTTCCCTTTTAATGCATAGCTGACTAATTCCTGAAACTATCTATTTAGGCGACGTGTGAAATTTATTACACCAATGAAGTGGAGGGAACCAACTTGCCATTCAACGGACTGCTATATTTGTACCACAAAAGTACTTGGGGTTGGAAAGTCCAGAAAAGTAACCTATGCGAGCGTATCTACAGTGTCATTACCAGAACTAATTTCAACAGAAGCGACATTGCCAGAATCAAATTTAACTTTAGTTCCGGCTCCAGTTTCATTGTCAACAGTAGTATCTGATTACGCGGCATCATGTTGTACTGAATTTCAAACGGAAAACGAAAGAAATTCTTTGTCACAAGCACAACTCAATGATTGGATAAGGGATTTGGAATTGTCAAAGGAAAAGGCCGAACTACACGCCTCTCGAATGCAACAATTTAAATTTGTTTCATCCGATGTTAAGGTAACATATTATAGAACTCGTCACGAAGAATTTTCCAAGTACTATACGAAGGAGGACAGTGTTTGTTACTGCAAAGACATTGCTGGTCTATTCAAACAATTTGGTGAACCATATGATTCAAAAGAGTGGCGATTGTTCATAGACGGCAATAAATTAAGTTTAAAGGCCGTATTATTGCATATTGGCAACCAAAAGCCATCTATCCCGATCGCGCATGCAGTAAATACGAAGGAAACATATGAGATAATGCAAAAATTGCTCAAGTTAATCAAATACGAAGAACATGATTGGAAAATATGTGCCGATCTTAAAGTCGTTGGAATGCTATGTGGTCTACAAAGTGGATACACAAAATACTGTTGCTTTCTATGCAAATGGGATAGCCGAGCTCGTCAAGACCACTACATCATAAAGGATTGGCCAGAACGAATCGAGTTTCAAGTTGGGGTAGATAACATAAAATACTCTCCACTTATAAAGAAGGAAAAAATAATTCTACCTCCGCTCCACAAACTTTGTGAAGGCTTTGGACAAAGAAGGCGAAGCTTTTCATCATTTGAAGACAATCTTCCCAGAGATTTCAGAAGCAAAAATAAAGGAAGGGATTTTTGTGGGACCGCAAATAAGGAAAATGATGACAAATAACCATTTCAAAGAACTATTGTCACCAGTGGAGGCAGCAGCGTGGGATTCTTTTGAAAAGGTCGTTACTTCTTTTTTAGGCAAACACAAAAGTCCTAACTACGAGATGATAGTGAACGACTTAATCAAAAACTATGCGGAAATGGGTAAATAAAAAAACATATTATAATAAATTATATATTACATAAATTTACATGAGAATATATAGCCATAAATCTGAATTCATCCGAACAAACAAGAACGGGAAAAATATAAACAAAAAATTTGTTCTGAATTGAAAGATAAATCCAGCCTAAGAAAATTATATACTAATGCGTCACTTATGTATTTATCTAATTTACTTTTTTATTTTCTTTCAGGAGTAAATATGTCTTTAAAAATTCATTTCTTACACTCCCACTTAAATTTTTTCCCGCAAAATCTTGGCGACGAAAGTGACGAGCATGGCGAAAGGTTTCACCAGCAAATGAAAGTGATTGAAAGTCGGTATCAAGGATTCTGGGATGTCGCTATGATGGGCGACTACTGTTGGTTTCTCATAAGAGAAACCGATCCTAATCTAAATAAGCGTCAAAACAAGACACATAACTTTTTCAATTATAAAATAAGATCATAGAGTTAAGACAGAACCATATGTACATATGCTATTATTTGTAGGGTACTTAAGTATTAAATGGATATATTTACTTGAATGCTTATAACTTTTGTATTAGTTCATCGATTTTGTTCACTGATAGCTTATTTTTTTTGTAATAAAACAGAGCTTAGAGGGGGGAAAAAATATCTGCAAAAAAACAAAAAGTTTTCGAGATGCTTCCTCGCAAAGTACAAATTTTTTTATATTTTTACAAAAAAAATTTAAAAAATCCGTAATGATTGTTCAATATGTTTGAATCTGCAGGACCTAGCAAAAAGTGTTGTATGTACTGATTATAGTAAATTTTATAAGCTTTAAAATTTTTCAAACCGTTTTGGAAGAGCTCAGTTTGTTCTTGAGATATACACGATTAAGTGGAGCCATATTTTTTGTTTTTTGAAATAACGGTAAATCGTAAATATCTCAAAAACGGTACCATTCAAGTAAAAATAACCTCGATTTTCGGAATTAGGAGGTGATTTTACATAGGAATTTCACTATGGCGTCTCTGGTGCAGAAAAAAAGTTGGAATTTGTGATCCAGTGTGATTTATTGATATAATATTCACATGCATATCTCCTTTTTTCTGCAATTTTATTATCCTTACGTAAAATCCTACTCCCTATATTTATTTTTATATTCAATAATTCAAATTTATTTCAAATGCAATTGCTATGAAACAAATTTTGGTAATTGTTTACTTTAGGAGACAACTGCTAAAACACGTCCAAAAATCTCGGGAAATGTATCAAACGACGGGGTTTAACCTCCGTATCAATAATCCGAAAGCGGAAGTTCGATATTTTATGTATGTTCAGAGATATTTGCAATCAAAGTTGAAAATTTTATGTCATTCTCATGTGGTTGTTGTAATCACAGAATAGGGTGTACCGAAAAGTGCAAAAAGTGTGTTCTGCGCAGAAATACCTTGGATCAAGCCCCCTATTTGGGATCGGACCTGGCTCATTTTTGGGTTTTTTGCTAATAACTTTTCACTGAAAGAAATGATTTAATTTTGGACGGATTTTAGCAGTTGTCTCCTAAAGGAAACATTTACCCTACTGTTTTATGCAATTTTAATTATCCTTACCTGCTTTTTATATTTATTTTCAGGTTTACTATAACATATATTTATTTAAAATGTAATGCTATGTATTTCATGTTTTAGGTTGAATTCCAAAACGCTCGAAAATTGCAAGTTTTTACTATTTCTTTGTAGAAATTTTTATAAGTAGAAATGGTATTGTTTGTTAGGAACCATTAAATAATTTTTTTTTTCAAAGATATTCAATGAGAAAAATCAGCTTCGTTTGCGTTTTGCGAAAAAGTTTAAATTTTAGATCAGATAATCTGATAACGATAAAATGTATTTTAAGTTTTTCTTACCTTTAACCAATTTATTATAAATTGAAAGCAATTGCATACCTACCTACTAAAAAAATGTATCTAAGACTTTAAACTTAAAATATCCTATTGAAAAAAATTATTAAAATGATTGAACCAAAGGCAAGTCATAAAATACTTATTGGAAATAGAAATAATAGAAAGGAAAAATGTTTTAATCAAGGTCGGGAGTCATATACATCCATAGATTTGAGATCGGAAATCTCGAAATAATAGCACAAAGTATTTTTCAGCATTTAATTAAATGTTCGCATCAAAATTATTTTCAAGTAAAATACTTGCATTTTTTGGCAAACGAACGTCAAAATCCACGGCCATCGCATTAAAATAAGTCGTTTATTGAACTCATTCCGTTTGTTTACCTTTTGGGTTTACGCAATTCCCACTCATAAAGTACAAACTTTAACTCAAATAATTTGGAAATATTAACGACAAAGCACAAAGAGGACTCGCTGAAACCCTAATAGAAAACATCGAGTAGCATCGAACATACGAGTGAAAATTCTGCCGACTTTCAAATGAGCGAACTGACGCCTCTTATTCATACATGCTCTTTGCCAATGGATAGAACAATTGTTCATGCTCAGCTCACACAGATATGTTTCGCTCTTTCTTTTAATGCATAGTGTCAGCACTAATATTTGTTTGATTTTTAGCGCTGAGTTATTTTGGAGTCGCTGATTTTGAAACTAGTAAGTTTGAATAGAATTTTAGGTATACAATTATAAAATTCTAACTTACTTCTTTCTTTAGTAGGATGGCTAGAAAAATCAGCGATGTATGGGTTAAATTTTCCCAAGAAAAGGAATACAAAGTTAAATGCTTAATCAGTCGTCAGCAGCTATCGGTTGCAAACAAGTCTACATGTATCCTTATACGACAAATGAAAAGGCGTCATACCACCCGGTATGCATTCCCTTTTGTGCATTTTCTTAATTTATTTAGAGTGACTTTGCCAAATATCAACTGATCGAATGAGTAGCAAAATTTTATTTTGAGTAGCTGACTTCAGTGACTTTTTGATGAAGTTGAGTCTTTCCGGACATTGCGTTTTCATGAAGTTGAGGATATTTGCCTATTATGTTTGTGCAAATTGATCAACTTAATGGAAATAAAATATTAAATATGACAAATATCAAAATATTGGAATATTTTCATTTTATTAATTCAAAATGTTTCCCAATAGATATTTGGAGATATTTTTATTTTTATTTCCACAAAATATGCATGCAACCTTCCATTTGATATGGTGGTTTGGCTTACCAGTCCCATCACCAGGAACAAAATTTTTTTTTTCCTTTTTTTTATTAATATTTGATACTTTTTTTTAACTAGAAAAGGCATTTTAGATTGAAAATAAAACAAAATAAAATTTTCAACTAGATATGAAAAGCATGCTTCAAGATATGCAAGGCATGCTTGCAAGTATGAAATATTTGATTGCTAAGTGTTCTGCTATACATATACGAGTATATGTGCACAAGTAGAAATAGATAACAAATAGCTGAAATATACATACTATTTCAATAATGTTATTATAACTTTTCATTTATTTAATATAAAATTTTTATAAATTTTTACCGAATTTGAATTAAATTTTCAAAAAAAAAAATTCACTAGTCCATAGTTTTCAAAAAAGCCATACCTACTTCTAATTTTCGTGCAATTTTCGAATTTTATTTAACACGTTGGCTGCCACATATCACCGGTGATCACAAAAAAAACCTACCCCCAGGTGCCATGTATCACCGGTGATCACAAAAAAAATCTACCCCCAGGTGCCAAGCAAAAAAAGTCATGTTCCCGTTTGAATTTTAACGAGATATTTTTACCAGGAATAAAAGTCACGCTCCTGACGCGTATGAGCACGTTTTTGTGCTGTGTTCACCGGTGACCACTTGCCGTTTTTTTAAAACTATTCTTATTTTTTTTTGAAAGGTGATCACCGTTGGTTGCAAATTACAGTAAAAAATAGTGAAGTGAAGTTGTGAAGTTATGAATTCCGAGGAGATACGTGACGCGTTGAATTCAATGGAAAATTCAAGTGTTAGTGGTGAAGATTTTAGTCCAGATGAAGATGAGTACATCCCAGATTCAGGCAGTGATACAACGAGTGATGACAGTATTGATGAAGACCTCGATGTTAGTGCTACAAATGTTAATAATACTGCTGATGAAGAACAGACGGAAACTACGACAGCATGGACCTCGCCTTCTACCGGAGAGACTTTGAAGAGCTTCGAAGAATTTACCAATCCACCCCAGGTTTTGCAATATGATGCCGGTACGTCATTTGAATATTACAGAAAGTTTTTGACCGATGAGATATTGGATATTATTGTTGAAGAAACAAATAGGAATGCAAACTCTCAAGTAACTGGCATCGGTACTCGCAGCAGCAGTAGGATGAATATGTGGAAAGATACTGATCGCCAGGAGATCATGGAGTTTCTGGCCATAGTCATGTATATGGGAATGGTAAAATACCCTGCAATAACCGACTATTGGAAACCAAGCACATTGTTCAAAAACGCATTCGTCCCACAAGTTATGGCTCGTAACCGGTTCCAGATCTTGCTCAAATTCATTCACTTCGCAGATAATGCCCAGTCCTCTGAAACAGTGTCAAAAACTTATAAAGTTGACAAGGTCTTGCAGGAATTAATTCTGGCCTTTAAACAAAATAGACCAGCTAGCCAAAAACTAGTAATCGATGAAAGTATGATACCTTTCCGTGGTCGTCTGGGTTTTCGACAATACCTTCCTGGTAAGGCCCATAAAATTCAAATGTTCAAATTAGCAGACACTACCGGTTACATATTTAATTTGAAACTGTATACCGGAAAATCAGACACAACAACAGGGTTTTCTCTTGCAACGAATATTTGTCTTCAACTGATGGAAGGTTATTTTGGACAGAACCGAACACTCACGGTGGACAATTATTATACTTCTATCGAGTTGGGCAATGCTCTCTTAAATAGAAAAACGCATCTACAAGGAACTCTAAGAAAAAATCGGAGAGGCATACCTAAATTAACGAAAAAACTAAAAAAAGGAGAATGCATCACATTGGAAAAAGCTGGAATGGTAGTTGGCTACTGGAGGGACAAGAGAGAGGTTCGTTTTTTGTCCACGGTAAGCAATAGAACACTTGTACCCTCTGGAAGCAAGTCCAGAAGAACTCGACAAGATATTTTGAAACCTAACGTTATATTGGAATACAATAAATGTAAACAAGGTTTGTTAATTAAACTCTTTTAAAATTTCAAAATTCAAATACATATCTACTTAAATACTTATTAATTTTATTCCTTTTTTTATTTTTTTCAGGAATCGATTTGGCGGATCAAGTGGCAAGCTACTTCAGTCCCTTAAGGAAAACTATTCGTTGGTTCCACAAAGTAGCGTTTGAATAGCACGTCAATACGGCGGTTATTAATGCGTATATCTTATACAACGAAAGTAACCCCAAAATGCAAATATCTGACTTTCGTCAAAACATTATTCTTTTCATGAGTGGAAAAGATAGCGCTTCAATAGCGCGCTCACTTCCGCAGGGAAAACACTTTTTAATAACGTCGACAGAAGCAACAAAGGATGGTAGGCGCAAGAGACATCGTTGCGGCATGTGCTATTCAGAATTAAAGACGACAAACTCGTCGTCAGTCGCCAGGAAGAAGGCCAAACTAGTGGCAACATACTGCGCCCAATGTCGGAGGTCACCCTACCTATGTCTTAAACATTTTCAACAACTACATTAAAATTAAAAATAAAGAATATAGTATTTTCTGTTTCCAGAATTGAATTGAATTTTCTCATTTTTAATTTCGTATTATTTCAAAACTTTGTATTTTAATATGAAATGAAATATTTTTTCTTTTAAAATAAACTTTCATTTTTCCCAAAACTCCTTCCGTTAGGGTCCCAGCCCCTAAAATCTAGGGGCCTAGGCGTGTATCACTGGTGATACATTGGCAACTAGGGGTAGTTTTTTGAAATGATCACCGGTGATACATTGGCACCTGGGGGTAGGTTTTTGAAATGATCACCAGTGATACATTGGCAGCCAACGTGTTAAATTAGGTAATCTATTTTTTCACCTATTTTTTTGAAAAAATTCATACCCTATAATTTTATATTATCAACCAAGTTTCAATTAAATGTTACAAAAAAAAATTCACTAGTCCATAGTTTTCAAAAAAGCCATACCTACTTCTAATGGCAATTTTCGAATTTTATTTAAATTAAGTAATCTATTTTTCCTTACCGATATTTTCAAAAAAAATCATACCTTATACTTTTATATTATTAACCAAGTTTCAGTTAAATTAAAAAAAAAAAAATTAAAAGTCCATAGTTTACAAAAAAGCCATACCTACTTCTAATGGCAATTGCTGACTTTTATTTAAATTAAGTAATCTATTTTATCATACCTATTTTTTTGGAAAAAATCATACCTTATACTTTTATATTATTTACCAAGTTTCAATTAAATTTTCAAAAAAAAAAATTCCGTAGTCCATAGTTTTCAAAAAAGCCATACCTACCTACTTCTAATGGCAATTTTCGAATTTTATTTAAATTAGGTAATCAATTTTTTCACCTATTTTTTTGAAAAAATTCATACCTAACTCTATATATCTTTTCCGAATTTTATTTAAAAAATACCTAGCCATAACCTATTATTTTTTATAATAACACTAATATAATAATTTTATCCAAAAAAAGATTCATTCATAATCAGATTTGATAAGAAAATGTTTATTATCACATAATTTTGTACGTACAAACGTCAATACGTATTATGCCATCTAATATATGTATGTACATATTTGTGTATGTCCAAGGCTGCTGGCATCGTTGAATGGATGAAGGATATATGTGCAAACATTTAAATTTCGCGAAAACTCAGTTGAATGTTCTGAATTTTCATAGACATAGCGAAAATGCTGAAATTCCACATAACACCTTCATTCCTGCAATATGAACATTCACACATAAATACATATGCATGCGCGACAGTGAAGATCAATGTTGCCGTTCCCGCTTCTAGTTAAATGCAAGAAAAGGGGGACTAAATAAATTACTAGTGAAAACGCAAAATCCGTACTATTTTCATTTATTATGGTTTGTAACTTGACAGGACTATAGCTAGTCGGTTCACTACGCTTTTATTTTACATTTCAGAAATGTTAATAGCATAGAAGTCTCGAAAATATCCAAATTTGCAAAAGGCAGTCACAAAGGAAGCTGGTGGCGAAAGGGTAAAATTGATAATTAGTACAACATTGTCAAGCAAATCAGTCGCTCTGCTACTGCGATCTACTTTTTTAAGGTCTCTCATCACAAAGCTCAAAAATTGAACAAACGACATAACTGCGTACTTTGGCACTTTTAAAATAAAAATTCCAATGTTGTATGAAATATATGAAAAATATATAGAACATTTTGAATAAAAACTTTTTCGTGTTTTAGTATAGATTTATACAGATTGCTGGTCAATATCTGTATTTTTTTGTTTAAATTTTTAGAAAGATTTCCAATATATTGGCATATATAGTAATAATATCAACATATTGCATATATATATCTCGTGTTTTACTTTCAGTTTCTTCATGTTACCTGTCCCGGTACTTGTACCTGGAACTTTCTGTATGGTGGGTCAGAATTTTATCCAATATACAATGCTGGTTGCCTAGCAAAGTACCTATGAAGTTCCTAAATTAAAAATTTGTAGCAAATATGTCCAGTTGAATTTAAGTTTACCCCATCTCTGAATATCCCCAATATGAATTGAAGTTGGAAATTAAGATTTTTGTCAGATTTTAACTTTGTCGATTTGTGAAAGATCAGTGTTGCCACACTGCATCAGGAAATAATATTTGATTTATGAATGAAATTGTTATTGTTGTATTTCTGACGCCAGATTTCGCTGCTGCGACTGTGCGTAGGAATGGTTTTTGTTTTTGTATCATGGTAGTCAGGACAGCACATGCATTAGAGGGGGATGTGAGGACATGTGTAGGTATTTATGTGTGATTGTGCGCATACGTTTGTTTGTTTTTTTGGACATATGTATGTACACAAATATTTGCGTGCGCGGTAGCTTTACGCATGCACACTTTTTGGTGGATGATATGGGAATATGAATGTGTGATTTGCCGACGGCAAAATGCATTCTTTCCATATTAATGATTTATTGATATGATATTCACATACATATTTCCTTTTTTCTGCAATTTTATTATCCTTACATAAAATCCTACTCCCTATATTTATTTTTTATGTTCAATTATTCAAATTTATTTCAAATGCAATTGCTATGAAACTAATTTTGGTAATTGTTTCCTTTAGGAGACAACTGCTAAAACACGTCCGAAGTTATCGGGAAAGGTATCAAAAGACGCGTTTTGATTTCGGTAACAATAACCCGAAAGCGGAAGTTCGATATTTTATGTATGTTCAGAGATATTTGCAATCAAAGTTCAAAATGGTCTGTCCTTCTCATGTGGTTGTTGTAATCACAGATTAGGGTGTACCGAAAAGTGCAAAAAGTGTGTTCTGCGCAGAAATACCTTGGATCAAGCCCACTATTTGTGATCGGACCTAGGCCATTTTTGGGTTTTTTGCTAATAGCTTTTCACTGAAAAAAATTATTTAATTTCCGCTTTCGGATTATTGATACAGAGGTCAAAACGCGTCGTTTGACACCCCTCCCGAGATTTTTGGACGTATATTAGCAGTTACGTGCTGTCGTATAGAATTACCAAATCCGCTTTCGGATTGTTGATACCGAAATCAAAACGCGTTGTTTGACACCCCTCCCGATATTTTTGGACGTTTTTTAGCAGTTGTCTCCTAAAGGAAACAATTACCATAATTTTTTGTTTTATATTAAATTCTTATGTTTCTGTATTAGGTACCATTAAAACGTATTTTAGGTTTTCTTTACCTATAACCAATTTATTAGAAATGGAAAGCCAAATTAACAGCCTTAACAAAAAATTTTCAACAAAATCAATCTATATTTAAATTATTATAATAAAATCTTAAATTCCATACCTAATGAAATTTATCAAAGCTAAAAATATCGAATAATTACAGTTTTAATGTGTGAAAGGTAAAAACTGTATCCCTACCTACCTATATAAATAATATACCTACGACTATAATTTAAAAATATGCTATTTAAAAAAATTACCTATTGGAAATTAACAAACCCACAATTTTTTAATAAAGGGCGGAAGTCATAAATATACGTAGATTTAGGATCGGAAATATCGAATAAACATTTTGTGTCATTTAATTCAATTTTTTCAGCAAAATTATTTTCAAGTAAAATACTTGCATTTTTTGGCAAACGAACGTCAAAATCCACGGCCATCACATTAAAATGAGTCGTTTATTCAACTCATTCCGTTTGTTTACCTTTTGGGTTTACGCAATTCCCACTCATAAAGTACAAACTTTAACTCAAATAATTTGGAAATATTAAGGACAAAGCACAAAGAGGACTCGCTGAAACCCTAATAGAAAACATCGAGTAGCATCGAACATACGAGTGAAAATTCTGCCGATTTTGAAAAGAGCGAACTGACGCCTCTTATTCATACATGCTCTTTGGTGATACAATACTGTATTTGTATCACAAGCACACTCACACAACCCTGCAGTCAAACCAAGTAGTTGTATACTAGTTTAAAACTAGTTGGCACAGACAGCCCAACCACTCGAAGTTCTATCTTATTTCCATATTAGCAACTAAATATCAATTGCCAGCTTCTGCATGAGTATCATACCAGTTAACATACTAGTCAGCCACTGCATCAGCATTATACCAGTTGACATACTACTCAGTATATACACAAGTATCATACAAGTTGACATACTAGTCAGCCTATGCATAGGAATCATACCAGTTAACATACTAGGCAGTACATGCCTCAGGTTCATACCAGGCGTCATGCTAGTCAGCCTATTTATCAGTATGACACCAGTAACTGTACCACTTCATAGTAGGTTAGTTCAATTGAAGTATACACGAAAATTGCAAAACAAATTACAAATAACTTCATTTATAATTAATTCATCAGATATAAAATATGTGTCTATCAAAATAAATAGCACTTCACTATGTTGAAGAATTGAAACAAGATCTTAGTAACTAAATATTTTAAGAATTGCTATTTTTAACCACCTTGTCATTGTATTGTTATTGCTCGCCATTTTCGTTGTTGCAGCTTCATAACGATTCCATTGGAAATTCACTGTCATTTTCTTTTTAAAAACTGCATTTCCCAATCACAATTAGTGAAGCCTGAAAAATAACAATTCGTTTGCAATAGTAGGGTGATTTTGTTGTGATTTGCCACCCAAATTCACTATTTGAAGCACGAAGTTGTTAAAAGGATGGTGATGTCACTATAAAAACTATATTTAATGTAATTCATCTTTCAAAACTCAGAACAAAAGCTTAACAGAAAATATAAATTTCAGATTACGTTGTTGACAGAACGATTTCTGTCCGAATACTGAATTGTTTTCTTCTTCGCTCGTGTATGTCAATACATATGTATCTATTTACAGTTTTTGAGGGTTGTTGCTTCTTATGATAGTGGAAACCACAGTCTAACCAGTACTAAAACTGAGTACCAATCAGCTGGTTATATTCACCTCCGGGACGGGATTGGGGTTGCGTCCACGCTTTTTGGGCATTTCAGGGTGTTGTGTTGCAAAATTAATTAGGTAAAAAGTTAGTTTACGAAAGAAGAAATTGTTAAAAATACATTTAGACATTTTTCGCTTCAAGTGGCGGCCGCCGTGGTGTGAAGGTAGTGTTGCCGGCCTACCACACCGAAGGTCCATGGTTCGAGCCCTGGTACAGGTAACATCAAAAGTGATTTGAAAAAAAGTTTTTCAAAACGGGGTCGCCCCTCGGCAGTGGTTTGGCAAACTCTCCGAGTGTATTTCTGCCATGACAGGCTTCTCAGCAAAAATTCGTCTCCTTTGTAGATGCCGTTCGGAGTCGGCAAAAAACTGTAGGTCCCACCAATTTGTTGGGAAAATTCAAATCGGCACACCACAAATTGGAAGAGAAGCTTGGCGCAAAAATCTCTTAGGAGGTTTATGATGATATACCTGTTGTATATCGCGCCATAGAGATAGAGAGAGAATTGATTTATATTCATAACTCTTTTTTTTATGGCAAAGGTGCTGCCAAAATATTTTTACATTAGAAGTTAGGTTAAATATTAATTACAATGTAACGCTTGTCCGAATATTTACTTGAAATATATCTCGCAAAACAAAGGAAAGATGGTAAAGGTTGTTTAAAAAAATTATTAAAATATTTTTAGCTATATCTCCCATCGCATTGCGATGATTTTTGGTTATATTTTGTGGTATCAAAATCACACTGGTCAGAGAACATTTTACTCAGAACTATGGCGATTTATGTGTAATTTTAGCTTTTATGAAAATTGCAAATGCACACGCTATTAGTTCAAGAACTTTGTAAATGAATGAAAATAATTCCTGGCAAGCGCATTTAATCTTTCATTTGTATATTGTGTGGATCGATATTGCAAATGGTTTGTCTTTTCCTTCCCCCATTATTGTCAAGGTCCGTCTAATTAAATAAATAATATAGAGATGTAAAATTAATTTATAATTGTATGTAATAACTATTAAAATAAATATGCACTGCCAAACCAAATGTTTCTTCACTTTTTTGGAAATTCACAAAATTTTTTAATTCACCTGAGTGTCCTCAACTACCAAGAGTCTTTCTATTGCATAAAACGGCTTTTCATTGTCATCGCTAATATGCATCTATAATTTTGATACTAGTCATAGAAAAATAAGCGCAATATTTTAAAATATGTGCAATAAATGAAATTTTTTTCTTAAATTACTCTTTAAGTTTTTTTGGTGCTGCAATGCAACCATGCGTCCAAGAAATCACAGAGTAATAGCTGAATTCTGCAAGGCTGTCTCATCTCAAGTCTCTAAATTTGAGATTTTTCAGTAGAGACAATTTTTGTGACTTCAGATGATTTCGGTATTCTGTAAGCAAGAATCTCAAGAAATTCACCAATGATATGTGGTGAAAAAAAAACTGAGACAATCAGCTGTTTGCATATTTCTTTGGTGATGATAAACCTTGTTATAATATAATTGATTATCGATTTCATAATAAATTCTTTTTTTAAATGCATGGTATGAACAAAATAATTTATGGAAAGTTTAGCGAATATGGTTTCTAATACAAATGTACAAAACCACGCTTGATAAGTAGGCTTAAAAAGCCTTTAACCTGAATCGATTACTTGAACAAATGCGATGAAGCGAGAAAACTGAACAATCGATATAAGTGAGTTGCATCGCTATAGACTTCGCAACAAAGCCATTTATTTTTGTTATTTTTTTAATAAAAAAAAGCCGAATAAAGCTATACGCCATGGATAAAAACATGCGCACAAGCAAAGAGCAAATCGACTGCTATCTGGCGTTTATAGACAGCCACCCCCAAATAAGGAGTAACAAAAATGACCCAACCAATCCTCGAAGGATGTCAGAGTTATGGGCAGAGTTGTCAGAGTCGTTAAACGCTCTCAAGGGTCCTAGACGCACTCCGGCGAAATGGAAGGGGGTAAGTATTTGAATATTACTGACAAAAAATGGTAGCAAACATTGGAGTGTGAGCGCCACCGTCAATGTAAAGTATTGGGGGTGGCAGTGCCTTGACCGCTATCAGCGCAATGTGTTCCTTTGGTTCAGCTCAATATTGGTAATTGTTTCCTTTAGGAGACAACTGCTAAAACACGTCCAAAATGATCGGGAAAGGTATCAAAAGACGCGTTTTGGCCTCTTAATTTTTCTGTTATTTTTGTTGCTGGTAACTTTCCAATTACCATTTTGCATACTATTATATTTTTGCATAGCGTTTGCTGCATGCATAAAGGCCCACGCCCATTTTCCCTGAGCCCCCCCTGAAACAGAGCTAGGTATGCATACCCGCCTTGATTGCATCTACCTATCAATTTCGTTCATTCATGCATCCATTTAGGAGAGTCGTTACAGGTTTTTATCTTGCATTTCTGAATGCAACAGACGATTATCGACTAATCAGGTAGTTGGTCAGCCAGTGTTTGAGACAGGGAGGGACAGAATAGTCAACTAGATCAGAAAGCAGCAGCGGACGATTTACTGTGTCAAACGCTTGCGACAGGCGAAACAAAAATTACAATTTTACATTATGCCGATAAATCAATGGCTGGCTAGAGCAACGTCTTGCGGGGTAACAAGTCTACAAAATAAGACTTTCGAAAGTAAATTTGTAACAGCTACTCCCCTCTGCACATGTTAGAAAACCCCCCGAAACAATTTACATTAGAGCTAAATGTTGCCTATTATTTTTATTATATAAATTAACACAACAACTTACCATAACCCGTGACAGTTGACCATCACCACGAGTCATCAACTCTGCACAAGCAAGCTAATAACTGCTGTTACTGCATCAGCATTTTAAATCATACCGGTAAACAACAATCAGCTATATTTCGATCATACCAGTAAACAACAGTCAGCGATATTCTGATAGTACCAGTAAACAACAGTCAGCAGAAATATCGATTTCTGCAAAATCAATAAATCGCGCACATGCAGTTTAAGTTAAGAACAGCATTGTAATTAGTCTTAAGTTTGCCTTCTTGAAATAAAGAGCGGACAATAGTCCGCAATAATATTTTTTATAATAAGCCTACAATAAAATATTAACTGGCGCCCGAGCAGGGACCAGCCTAAAGTTCGCGTCGGTACTAATTGGCAAAAAGTCGACTGCAGAATACCAGCCGAATGCCATCGCGTCACGTTAAAGGGACAAGGCGAAACCACAGCATCGTTAGTAGCATTGCTCTCATTTAAGTGGAACAGCTGAAAAATGGTCAACCCAGGAAGCAGTACAGGGACGTCCAGTGCCAGCACTGAAGTATAATAGCCGCACAACGACGTTCACATCATTGCCGTTTAGTGAAGTGGAATAGTAGTACGAAGACGTTGAGAGAAGAGGGGGTCCAAGAAAAATATTGGATTCCGGTGGGAAGAGGATACATGCTTCTAGAAGTTAGTTTGGTGGTACCATTAGTAGCTGCGGCAAAAAGGATTGACACTCTATCACCGGAAAGCGGCCAAGGTAGTATAAGTATTATTTAGAATTACGAAAACCTATAGAGTGTAGTGGAAAAAGTGTACCCGTAAAGAAAATAGTGAAAAGATGTCAAATATCGATTGTGTCTTTATTAATATTTTTTTTTAGCTATTTATACAAAAATATTCTTATAATATTCTTATGTATTTCTTATTTAGTACGATACATATTAACTCTGATATGTATGATCTAACATATTCATTGAATATTCTATGGCTGTGTTCAACCGTTCTTAACGTTTGATGATGGTAAGGAATTTTTGTATTTAATTTTTAAAAGTTTACACAATTCTTCAAAACCGCTCTTATTATATCCGGCTCCCATATCTGTTATGATTGTTTTCAGACTTTCATATATTAGAATAAAGCTTTCAAATATGGCTTTAGCTACTGTTATTGCATGCTTGAATTGGTATTGCAATCAGATATTTCGTTAAATCGCATATTATAGTAAAAGCATACTCATTTCCATTCAGAGATTTTGGAAATGGTCCAATTGTGTAAATTTATAACGTATCGAACCACTTCGTGGGCGTTTTTGTTGTTATCATTGGTTCTTTTAAATGCAAATTTGTTTTGTTTTTATTGAAATTAATGCATTTCTCGATATAATGTTTTATGTAATGGTTCATATTTTTTCAATAATATTTTAGTTTTATTTTATTAGTCGTACGACTGATTCCTGGGTGGCCACATTAACGTGGTCATCGTGATATTTTGGAAGAATCCTTTTAATTTTTTCACTGTCTGTCACATGCATATCCTCTGGAGTTAATGGAATAGCTAAGTTTGTAAGAAATTTGGTACGTATTTCTTTAAATTTATCTACTCGAGTATAATCAAACAATTAGCCTGTTTTTTTTTTTTTAACCACTGGAATCGACCACATAGAGACGGGAATCAAACGCGAACTACAACGCAAGTATGAAAAACTGAACCGAAAATTAGACCAGTTAAGGGGCCTACGCGATCACAGTAACAGTCAACGAACACACAATTTAACAAAAGGTTCGTAAACCTAACAACAGTGGCCATAAGCAACGAAGAAGCGCAACTTCTAGGGAAGGGCCTGAAGGACAACATCGCGGATAGCAATAAGGCAAAAAGAACTGAGCAAGCGGTAGTAGATGCAGAGGTTGCAATATCGATTCTTCCATATGAGGAACAGGAGCACGCAAGGCACATGTGCAGAGAAATCATAAGCAAGGAAGTAAGAGCCCAGGAAGCACAAAAAGGAAATAAGGAGCTGAAAATATTGAAAAGTTATAACGAAAGCTGAAAGATAACAACCTCGCCACAACGAAGGCAGACAAAGGAAACACAAGAGTGCTAATCAGTAAAGATGAATATATAGCAAAGACAGAGAAGCTCATCGAGGGAATGAAATGCCGCATTATTAGGGATAACCCCACGGATAAATACCAGACCGAAGTTAAAGAGGTTATAAAAAATGCTACCAAAATAATAGACGAGAGGGGGGCACACACCCTAACTCAAATGAATCCACCTGCTCCTCCACTCATTGCGCTACCACAAGCAGGATACGCCGATGAAACCCATAAATAATTTTAAGTCCGCGCCGGGTTATAAACTGTCGAAACATCTAAAAACGATTTCAAAGGACACTCTGAAACTTGGCCACGAATACACAATAAGCAATACGATAGAGCTACTCCAAAGACTTGAGACCGTTAAACTCACAACATATAGTCAACAAAACACTACTGGACAAAACTGAAGATAAGGTAAAAACTGCGCAAATTACCAACGCGCTAAGAACAACGCTGCGGCCAAACTATTTCCAGTTCAACAACAAAATATATAGACAGACAAACGGACCAGGAATGGGTAACCCAACATCGGCCATTCTCATGGAAGCAATCATGCAAAACTTAGAAGGAAAATATATACAGGAGTTAAAAACCAAGTTAGGCGTGGCATTCTACGCTAGATACGTGGATGACATTATCTGCATCCTAAGTAACGATAACGAAGAGCAAATACTAGAGTTCCTCAACAGGCAACATAGCAACATAGAGTTCACAATGGAAGTAGAAAAAGATGGAATAATGAGCTACCTGGACCTAACTATAGAGATTGACAAACTAACAAATAGGTTCAACTACGGCATTTATAGAAAACCGACTGCCACGGACACCATAATACACTCTAAATCAAACCATCCGCAACAGCACAAAAATGCAGCATTGAGGCACTTAGTGGATAGGCTTCAGAGAACGCCGCTCACACAGGAAGCATACAGGAGAGAGCTTAATACAATATATAACATAGCGGCAAATAATGGATACAAGAAAGCACTTGTGGATAAACTCAGAAGTAGCCTTGGAACACAAAAAGAGTTAAAGTGGAGGAAAATCCAAAGGTTTGGCAATGAAATACACTGGATAAGCGACGTACAAATTAGCAAACTTCTTTAAAAGATATAACATTAACACAGCATTCAGAACATCTAACAACGTAGGAAAAAAACTAAGAACCGACACTAATTCTGATGACCCATTCAACAGACACGGAGTATATAGGCTTACTTGTGAATATCAATACAGCTACATAGGACAAACAGGAAGAAAAATAAGCACCAGATTCCGAGAGCATATCAGGGACTACAACTAAAAAACACGAAAATCTACCAGAATCTAACTTCGCGAACCACATGTTCTAGAACAACTGCACCCCAGCTAACATCAAAACAACGGCTCGAATACTTCACGTACAAGGAAAAGGTCGGCGGCTCAATGTACTTGAGAACATGGAGATATACAAGTTAGAAACATTTGACGGCAGGATCATAAACGAACAAATCAACACTATCTCTGACGAAATATTTTAACCCTTAAAACTAATTTACAAAAAACAGCACAAGCCAGCAGGTACAGCAACCAAACACGTAACAATGAACAAGCAAAAACGAAAAATGAACCAAACGGCAAAAATCACCGATTTCTACCTACCTCAACCTACCGCTTAGCCAACAAGCGGTATGTCTACATACCTACAAAAACAACCCTTGGGACAAGTAACAATTCGGACGTATCAATACCGCGCACACACACACGTCAATCTCAATCTCAGTCAATCTCTAACACCTCAAGAAATAAGGTCGGTAGGGGGGGAAGGAGGCGTGACGCCTTTTGATATAATCTAAATTAATATTACTCCGCAACTATTTCGAGATCTTTTATATTAAAGAGAAGGGCGGATAGGAATAGGGTAGCGAAAGGGGTAAGGATGGACCAGCTGTGGTCCTAGAAGATGATTCCACGATATGGGTATCAAATTCAAAGTGTTGATTAGTGTATTAGGAAGCAGATGTTTCTAGGATAGGGACTGGGATGGAATAGGGATAGAGAGACGGATAGGGATAGTCATAGTAATAGTGATAGTGATAGTGGTAGTAATAGTGGTAGTGATAATGATAGTGATAGTGAGAGTGATAGTAATAGTGATAGTGGTAGTGAGAGTGATAGTAATAGTGATAGAGATAGGGTAAGTTGAATAGGACATAAACGATATGAAAAAGCAGAATCAGATAAAGAGTAAGAAAAGGAAGGTGGGGAGGCAGAAGAATATGGACCTAATAAGTAAATTTTGTAGCAGAACAACGTCTGCCGTGTCTGCTAGTACATAAACAAAAATTAAATGCCTTTCGTATGACCGCGACGGATTTCTAAACGGCTAAACCGATTTACATTAGGTAAAAAAGTACTTTCTTGCTACCGAAAAATTAATACAGCAGAGAGGTCACGATTTTGCAATTTTGTTGGGGTTTCCGTACATTGTAGGCCACCATACTACTACACCACTTAAAAGATTTGGTTCATATTTGGAACATGTGTTGTTGCTTTGGGGAACGTTTCTATCAAAAATGTACTCGATAGATGGCTGGAGTCAGTCCGAGTTATTGACCAAAACGTGGACAAGGTGTGGCCCTGGAAGGTGTTGATACGATATGGGTATCAAAGGAAAGGTAATAATGAGTGTTTTAAAAGGAGTAGTGGTGACGTGTCATAATGTCACGCCCTGGAGGGTGTTTGTACAATACGGGTATCAAATGAAAGGTGGTGATTATGGAGGTAGTCTATATATATTTTATTTAAATAATTACATTTTAATTTTATTTATCAAAACATATTTTTAGATGTAATATCAAATTTTCAATAATTTAAATTCTCATTTGAAACTTATGACACACATATCTAGTTATTTTCATATTTTATAAAAATACAAAGTGACATACCCTACATTTCCTCCTTCTCCAGTGAAACGATAAATGTAATATTGGTACAAGACGAATTTATAAAAGTGACATTTTCACATCAGCTGATTGCTTCTTCTTCCCTGGTCTGAAAGAGCGAAAGTTTCAAATTATTTCTTTTGTTTACATAACCATTTTTTATTTACTTATTAGTTTAAAAAAATTAGAACAGGGGCGTGAGAAAAAACTTTGCATAGGAGACTTGACTATAAAAATTCTATCCAGCACCGAACCATTTGTTGTTTATAAAGGGTGTTTTTTTTAGGGGTATAGAACTTCGAATTGAAATAAAACACAAGAAAATCGTTTTAAGGTCCATCAATTTGGCTTTATTGGAAGAATAATTTTATGCCATTAATGTTTAAATGTGATTTCGGGCATGTGGCCGCCGCGGCTGGCTCGAATAAAGCCAATTCTACAGGTCTAATTTTCAACCACTTTTTCGAGCATATGGGGCCGTATGTCGGCAATAACGCCACGAATGTTGGCTTCCAATTCCCCTAACGTGTTTGGTTTGTTGGTGTAGACGAGCGACTTCACATATCCCCAAAGAAAATAATCCAATGGTGTCAAATCACACGACCTTGGTGGCCAATTGACAGGTCCATTCCGCGAAATTATGCGCTCATCGAATGTTTCCTTCAATAAATCGATTGTGACGTGCGCTGTGTGGCATGTAGCGCCGTCTTGTTGGAACCACAACTCATCCACATTCATGCCATCCAATTCGGGAACAAAATAGTCGGTTATCATGGCTCTATACCGGTCTCCATTAACGGTAGCTGCCTCTCCAGCATTATTGCGGAAGAAGTATGGCCCAATGACTCTACCAGCCCATAGAGCACACCAAACAGTCAGTTTTTGTGGATGTAATGGCGTTTCAAGGGTCTCATGTGGATTCTCTTCACTCCAAATGCGGCAATTTTGCTTGTTGACGTAGCCATTCAAGCAAAAATGAGCCTCATCACTGAACAAAATTTTGCGATGAAAATCAGCATCGAAATCAATCTCATTTTCGGCCCATACACCAAAATCACGACGCATTGCATGGTCTCGCGGCTTTAATTCTTGCACAAGCTGGATCTTGTAAGGTCGCAAGCCAAGATCTTTGCGCAAAATCTTCCATAAAGTTGATGGAAAAAGCTCCAATTGCTGTGCAAGGTGGCGAATCGATTCATTCGGGTCCTCTTCAACACTTTGCTCTACAGCGGCAATTGTTTCTTCGGTGCGCGCTGTTCGACGTCTCTGCGGATGCGTATTATCACATAGAGTAAACGTAGTGCGAAAACGATCCATGGTTAACCGAATTAATTGCTCTGATGGACGATTATGTCGACCATAAAATGGACGGAGCTCACGGTAAACTTCGCGAACTGAACCATTATTTTCGAAATAAATTTGCACAATTTGCAAGCGTTGTTCTTTTGTCAACCTGTTCATGATGAAATGGCAAACCAAACTGAACATAAATGACATTAGAGTTGCCAGATTTGACCACAAAATGCCAGTTTTATCTCTATTCGAAAAACAAACCTGTAAAAAAAACACCCTGTAGAAGGTCGTGGTATTTTCTGTCTCAGTAAAACCAATTCTAGTAATAGAAATTATGAAAATAAGGATTTAGAAGTTTTCGACTTTTTCTCAAGAACTGCCACAATTATGAAGGCATTGTAACATTTTTGTCTATATTTTTTAGAAATAAAAGCGCCATGTAATCGAGACAGGACAAGGCTATGCAATAGCGCTGTGGGCCCCAATGACTCCCAAATATATCAGAAGAGCAGCACGGAGGCATTTATTTTGCTTCAGGCTAAATTAAACTTTTATACGATATCAGATCAAGATAAACACAAACCTCAGCAACGATATTGTCATAAGGCCCCACATGTTAAAAACACACTGGATAGATTTAAATTGAAATAGAATATTAATAATGTTTTTTTAGACGGTTGAGTGGAAAATAGCGACATTTAAAATATTCTTGAAGAAAGCCCTATCTCAAATTTTTTTCCAAATCACCCCGTTTCTGAATTTTTTTGAATATCGCTCTCAACTCTATTTCCAATAGGACCTAGTTTAGGTTTTGATTATCTCAACTGAAAGTGTATTGCATTTACATTAAGATAGGCCATTTTAAAACTCTTTCTGATCCAGGCCTTTTTACAAAGTAAATAAATGAATAAGGATTTTTGAGAATTTGGTCCGAGTTTTAATGATCCACATTTGCCCTTAAAAATCCTGTTATTCATAGAAAAAATAGACAAAAAGGTTAAATATTTCTATAATTTAACAATGGGTTTTTACCGTAACTTCAAAGATAGAAATGAGATATTTTCAGTAAGTTCGATGAGGGGTTTGAGCCCCAAAACAACCATAGCTAGTATGAGTGACATCAGCAAAATAATATAAAAATAAACATCATGAAAAACATAACAATATTGAATCAACAGTGGATCATGTGTCTCAGGAACTCTTAGTGGCACAATAATAGCTTGAGTTGTAAAATAAGCTCTGCAATCTAAAACAGGAATTACTCAGAGCTCTTCCTTATACCAGGAAGCTCAAATGGGCGGCAGTTTACGTATCCACGTTACATACTGTAATAAACAACTAGATTCTCCCTCCAAAATTGAGTATTCAATAAAATGTTTCTAGAGTTTAAAACAAAATTTCATAAATTTTCAAAACAAAAATTGTGTTTATTTTATTTCATTTTTGACATTGCACTCACTTTCTACAAGTACATGAGCGTAGCCATAAGAAGGTAACGAGTATATACAAATTCTTGTGTATATAAATGGATATTTTTAGTTTTGAAAAATACACTTTTGGAACGATTAAATCTAGTCATTCAGCTTGGAATGGGACATAAGAATTCATATATTGATTTAGAAACATGGTATTACTCTGGAAGACGGTTCTATACCTATTTTTTATCAAAAATTATCGAGGGGGTTTAAAAAGACGAGTTTTGTCCTCAGTTTTAATAATCCGAAGGTGGTGCAAAAAGCTTTTGTGTTAGCACAAAGTATATAACTCGTGAGCTTATAATGAAAAATTGTCAAAAACATTAATTTTATTTGTGATTAAGCACATGCAAACGCTCAATATAATTTTGTTAATAACTAGAACTATGAAATTTTATATTATAGAAGGAACTACTCGATCGAGCTTGGGGACTTGATGTAATTTTTTTGTGAGTGAACTTTTCACAGGGTATCTTAGACTTGAAATATGATACTCCTGAAATGTATACTTTTTCCTGATAGATTTCCTTTGAATAAGTTTGCATTTAAAACTCATATTTACGGAATAGCGCCCATCGCGACACAACTCCAGACCTTCTGATGTCAGATAAAAAATTCTCTTATATTTCTCAGTCATAAATAAAAGAAAGTAAATGTAGTTTTTTTTACATTTCTTAGTGACACAACTTCCCAAGATAGAATATCATATACAAGGTGGCGCAAAAGTAAGCTTCCGATGTTCAGCGTATCGGTTGTGGCACGTGCAGTGTGTGCTGTTGCACCGTCTTGTTGGAACCACATGTTTTCCAATCCCAATTCATCAAGTTGCGGCAAAAAGAACTCGTTGATCATTGCTCTGTAGCGCTCACCATTCACAGTAACCGTTTGGCCCCGACCGATTATTGGTCAAATAAATGGTCAGCAATATTCCGCGTTCTGGAGCAGTGTAGCGTAACATTGTTTACTAACGTGTATTTCGCATGTGTTTACTACACAAATGTCAAAACAGAACTGACTTTAGGGGCCAATCGCAAAATTTATAGCATTTTCTGATAGGAGGATTACTTTTGCGCCACCCTGTATAACCAAATCGTGTTTAAGGAATAGAATTATTTTGGATAGACCTAATAGTTTATAAATCTTTTTATGGAGCTCACTTCAATATCGAATTTCCAGACCGTTATATTCATTGCTGCTTTTGAAAACTATAATATGACTAAAGCATACGATGGCTATCTACTTAACATAATTGAAACGATCTAAATTCAATACCAACCAAAAAATAACAAAAAATTCGAAATGTTTTATTAACTTTAACTTTTCAAATTCAATACAGCCAAGTCAATAAAGTAGGAATCAGCGACCCTAACTGTGTCTCCCCCATGTGTATGTGCCCCTTCATCATTCATCATTCGACTTTTGTTCTTATTTTGGTTTGTCTGACATTTGAGCCATTCCAAAGCAACAACAAAATACATGGAGTAGATGTGTTTGTGCTGTTGCGACCACCTTATATGAATTTGCGTTGTATTGGTAGTACATTACATTTGGAATGAGCGTTGATTCAATTGAATTGTTTGCATGATTCATGATTCAATTACAAGAAGGTTAGCTCTCTAGCTGACGTTTACTTTTGACACTTCCATTTTCTGGGCTTCTATTGCGAACAAAAAAAAGTAGGAGTCCTTTTTTCATTTGTCTAGGAAATGGTAGTAGAAAAATCAAAAAAGTAGGAAATTAGTAGTAATACATTTTGTAAAGTCAACTAAATACAACATCAAAACGTGTCATCCGATATTATCACTGTATAAATCGTTGTAAACTTACTCTATAATCAGTTAAAAAACAATAAAAAAAAGGTCACGTACGCACTTCGCCTTCTTGCCAGAATCATGAATGTGCTAAAATAAAAATGTTGGTAAAACAAGATTAAAAGTTTGATTTCGGCTCATTCGGTTTACATGGACCGCAAAATATTGTGGTTTCGGTGTAAGCATGATACCAGGGATTTTCGTCAAACTTAGAACCTTCAATGGCTAATACAGTATAATTATCAATTAAACTCTGAGTAATTGCACATTCGTGCTTCTGACTATAGGACTATGTTTTTTAATTCTAATGACAAATTGACAAGATGCATATTTATTGGAAACTTTTCAGGGCATAAAGGCAAACTGACATAGTCTACCAAGTGGATAGTAAACTGATAAGTTTCAATAAGATAGGATTGGCTCCTATTATTCATGCACACCTAAAACAAAAGTTGACTTAAAACTGTTGCTTTATATTTAAGTTAAGCCAGAACTGATTTTCAAACCCAGAGAATAGTAGTTAAGTTTTGTTAAAAACAAGACTTCGAATCACATAAGGAACAGTTTTGAAGGCACGATTGACCTAAGTAAGTATATAAGTATGCAGGGACAAAATTTTAAGACAGTCATTGCTACATGCCGGAATGTCCCGAGTTTTAAACGCCCACGACTACACTACACTCCCAAAAGTCGATCTAAATAATAGTGTAAATTAGTCTATTTTCTGAAATCAACATATTTAAAATTTTGTATTATATTACATTTTTAACTACTATTTTTACATAATTTCGACAAAAGGCAACCCAGAATGTAAATGACAATTTTTTAGGCAGCAAGATGGCGGAAATTGTCAAAATATGTCACTAGACAGCTAACCTTATAGTTATTGAATCATGGTCATGATTGAAGAAATTTAAGTTGAGTTAGAGCTTGACATTGAGCTTGTTTTTATGGTAATTGATATGCTGAAGTGACGGGGACGCTGCAGTTGAAGTACCTGGTGCCGTCGACAGCGGTTGTTTTGTTGGTTGAACACCATCCATGAATTTTGACTTTTCAATTTGTGGAGAGAAGAAAAGAGGAGGATGAACCGTTAAAATTACCTGTAATCGCCGTTTTTTTGAATTTACTTAAAAGATGTAGTTGGGCTTATGGTTAAATTCATTCCACAGGATCGGAAGGATGTTATATTAGTTCGTAGGTTTGAAAATTGTAGAATTATCAGAAATGTGGAGATATGTAAATAGGTTTGCAGGACATAAAAATTGTTGAGTGTAGGAAAAATGGCTCGCACTATCGGAAGTTTGTGGATTGAAGGTTCTCAGGATCGCCAATATATGGGTGTACTCCATATATATTTTATTTAAATAATTACATTTTAATTTTATTTATCAAAACATATTTTTAATTATAATATCAAATTTTTAATAACTTAAATTTTCATTTGAAACTTATGACACACATATGTATCTAGTTATTTTCACATTTTATAAAAATGCAAAGTAATTAAGAAGAAAGTGGAATACCCTACATTTCCAAAAAAAACAGGATCGCCAGTTTGGTGGTTTGTTTTAAAATTCGATTTTTAAAAAAATTTGAAATCATCAATTACGTTTATTTTCTTTTTATTTCACAAACCCCAAATAAAATTTTTTAAAATAACTTGATATCAAAAACAAAAGTAACATGACAAAATTAAATATTCTAAACAAAATGTAGAAGGAAAAGTTCTTCGTTCCATGTGAGACCATGTTTGTAAACTATTGACCAAAACGTGGACCAGGTGTGGCCGTAGAAGATGTTTCCACGATATGGATATCAAATTAAAAGTGTTGATTAGAGTGAATTTTTCTGGAACGATTTTTCGTCATCCCCTGGCAGTTTTGGTTTGGAGACAACCCGGTTTTGGCGTTGTGCCATCTTCAGTGTCTTTCTTCGTTCTGTTGCGTTCGTGCTTTATTTGTCTGCTTTTATATAGTTCTTCGCTGTGCTGTTTATTAGGTACGTTTTGTATGTGCTGCTGGTAGTTTGTGTGTGTGTACGATTGCGCTCGTTAAGTTAGTGTTCGGTTTGTAGTCCTTCGTTCTGCTGTGTCGTTTATTTAGTTAGGTACATTTTGTATGTGTTGCAGGGAGCAGGTAGTTCGAGTATGTGTATTTATGCGCTCGTTAAGTGATTGTTTGGTTTGTAGGCATGTAGAAGCCTGTGATTCTGATTTGCTTACCCACTGAGGGTTGATTGCGTGTTTTTGCTCGCGCATCAATTGCCTGTGTTATGTTCTTTTTTCTGTATATCAATTTCAGAGGTTCGAATAATGCGTCTGAAACGGTGTTTGTTTGTTCGTTAATTATATTTCCTTGAAATATTTTTTGTTTATATATTTCCATGTTTGCAGTATGTTTAAACGTAGACCTTTATTATTTTGTTTTGTTGTTTTTCCGACAGGGTGAATGATTGATGTATATTGGAACGATTTTTCGTCATCCCTTGTCAAATTTGGTTTTGAGACAAACCGGTTTCGGCGTTGTGCCATCATCAGTGTCGATTTTCGTTCTGATCTGTTGTGGTCGTTTGTCTTGTATTTATAGTAGGTAGCAGGTAACGTCAGCATGGGTGTCTGTTTGTGTACGTGTGTGCATGTGTTGTGCGTGTACATTCAGAAACGGGGGTGGTTTGCATCGATTGGTTTTTTTGTGGTTGACTGAGGCAGGTAAAAGTTGGTGATTTTTGTTGTTTGACCTTTTTTGCTTGTTTGTTGTTTTTGATCTTTTGCTGTTTTGTGCTTATTTGTCGGTGCGTGTGTGTCTGTTGTACCTGAGTGGTTGCTTTGTTTTTTGTAAACCAATTTTAAAGGTTCGAATATTGTGTCGGAAACAGTGTTTGTCTGTTCGTTTATTATTCTACCGTCGAATGTTTTTTGTTTGTAGATTTCCATGTTTTCGAGTACGTTCAGACGTCTGCCTTTTGCTTGTACATGTAGGACCTTGACTGTTTTTTTGATGTTTCCGGGGGGGCATTTATTCTCCGCCATGTGATTCGCAAAGTTGGACTCTGGTATGATGGTTGGATTCCGTATCTTTTTGTTGTAATCTCTAATGTGTTCTCTGAACCTCGTTCTTACTTGTCGTCCGGTTTGTCCTATGTAACTGTGCTGGCATTCACAAGTGAGCTTGTATACACCATGGCTGCTAAATGGATCTTCTGAGTTAGTTTTGGTTCTTAGCTTCCGTCCTAAATTGTTCGATGTTTTGAACGCTGTGTTGATGTTGTATTTTCTAAGGAAATTTGCTAATTTATATGTTGCCCTTCCAGTATATGTCATTGTCGTCCAGGTTTGTGTACTTTCTTCTCCACTGTTTCTTTTTTGTTCTCTAAGGTCTCTCCTGAGTTTATCTACTAGTGATTTTTTATATCCGTTGTTTGTAGCGATGTTATATATTATTCCAAGCTCTCTTCTATATGCTTCTTGTGTAAGAGGTGTTCTTTCCAATCTTTGTACTAAGTGCCTTAGCGCTGCATTTTTATGTTGTTGTGGGTGGTTCGAGGTATTATGTATTATTGTGTCGGTGGCCGTTGGTTTCCTATATATGTCGTAGTTGAATTTATTGCTAGCTTTATCAATACTTATTGTGAGGTCCAGATAATTGATTCCTCCGTCTTTTTCGGTTTCCATTGTGAATTTTATGTTCCCGTGCTGCTTGTTGAGGTACTCCAGTACTTGCTCTTCGTTGTTGGTAGTTAAAACGCATATGATATCATCCACGTACCTTGCGTAAAATAACACTCCTAATTTGGAACTTAATTCCTGTATATACTCTTTTTCCAGGTTTTGCATAAACGCTTCCATAAGAATAGCCGATGTTGGGTTTCCCATCGCAAGTCCGTTTGTTTGTCTGTATATTTTATTGTTGAATTGAAAATAGTTTTGACGTAGTGTGGTTCTTACCGTGTTCGTGATTTGCGTACTTTTTACTTTATCTCTTGTTTTACGTAGTATTATAGAGTTTACTATGTTCAATGTCTCTGCTAGTGGTATTGATGTGTATAGATCTTTTATGTCGAAAGATACCAATTTGCTGTCCTTTGTCACTTCAACGGTCCTAAGTTTGTTTATTAGTTCAGATGTATTAGTTATGGTGTGTTCGTTGCTAAGTTCCAGTGTGTCCTTCAATACTGTTTTTAAATATTTAGATAGCTTATAGCATGGTGCCGATTTAAAATTAATGATTGGTCTCATTGGATTGCCTGGCTTGTGGATTTTTGGTAGCGCAATCAGTGGTGGAGTTGACGGGTTCATTTGGACTAATGTATATGCCGAGTTTTTATCTATTATATTTGTTGCAGTTTTTATAGCCACTTTGATTTCTTTCTGGTATTCATCCGTGGGGTTCACTCTTATTCTACGACATTCCATATCCTCGATGAGTTTTTCGGTTTTTGTTATATACTCATCTTTTGCAATTAGCACAGTTGTGTTGCCTTTGTCCGCCTTCGTTGCGACAATGTTGTTTATCCTGAGTTTATGTTGTAGGTTCTTGACTGTTTTTTGCTCCGTGTTTCTCTTCTGTCCTTCCTTTGCTTTCACTTCCTTGTTTATTATTTCTCTGCACATGTGTCTTGCGTGCTCTTGTTCCTCAACCGGTATTAATGATATTGCGACCTCTGCGTCTACGATCGCCTGTTCCGTTTTTCTTTTTTCGTTTTGGTCTATAATATTGTGTTTCAGCCCCTTTTTAAGAAGTTGTTCTTCCGCCGCGGTGATGGCCACTGTCGTTAGGTTTACGAGCCTGGCATGGAAATGGTGCGGTTGTTGGTTGTTGTCCCGTTCGCGACGTCCTGTCAGCTTATCTAGTTTCCGGTTCAGCGTCCTGTATTTCTGTTGTAGTTCATGTTCGACCTCAGTCCTTATGCGCTCGAAGCATTCCATTAACGTATCGGTAGGTAATTGCTCCGCCAACCTTAAATGGATGGATAGAATTTCGGCATTTATTCCATCTTTCTTGGCGTACTGGTTTTTCAACTCATATCTTAGGAAGTCTCTTTCCGCCTTCCTAATTGTCCTCATGCTTGTACTGGTGTTTGTTTTCATTGTTATTTTTGCAAATTTTGGTGTCACATTCAATTCTATGCATTGTTTGTTAAACCAAATGTTTGCCTTCGTTGTATGCAATTTCAGTAAACGTCGTTTGTAAACTATTAGTAGACCGTTTTCGTTTAAGTTAAAAGCCTGACAAGCATTAACTGTTTTATTTTGTTTTGTTGTTTTTCCGACAGGGTGAATGATTGATGTATATTGGAACGATTTTTCGTCATCCCTTGTCAAATTTGGTTTTGAGACAAACCGGTTTCGGCGTTGTGCCATCATCAGTGTCGATTTTCGTTCTGATCTGTTGTGGTCGTTTGTCTTGTATTTATAGTAGGTAGCAGGTAACGTCAGCATGGGTGTCTGTTTGTGTACGTGTGTGCATGTGTTGTGCGTGTACATTCAGAAACGGGGGTGGTTTGCATCGATTGGTTTTTTTGTGGTTGACTGAGGCAGGTAAAAGTTGGTGATTTTTGTTGTTTGACCTTTTTTGCTTGTTTGTTGTTTTTGATCTTTTGCTGTTTTGTGCTTATTTGTCGGTGCGTGTGTGTCTGTTGTACCTGAGTGGTTGCTTTGTTTTTTGTAAACCAATTTTAAAGGTTCGAATATTGTGTCGGAAACAGTGTTTGTCTGTTCGTTTATTATTCTACCGTCGAATGTTTTTTGTTTGTAGATTTCCATGTTTTCGAGTACGTTCAGACGTCTGCCTTTTGCTTGTACATGTAGGACCTTGACTGTTTTTTTGATGTTTCCGGGGGGGCATTTATTCTCCGCCATGTGATTCGCAAAGTTGGACTCTGGTATGATGGTTGGATTCCGTATCTTTTTGTTGTAATCTCTAATGTGTTCTCTGAACCTCGTTCTTACTTGTCGTCCGGTTTGTCCTATGTAACTGTGCTGGCATTCACAAGTGAGCTTGTATACACCATGGCTGCTAAATGGATCTTCTGAGTTAGTTTTGGTTCTTAGCTTCCGTCCTAAATTGTTCGATGTTTTGAACGCTGTGTTGATGTTGTATTTTCTAAGGAAATTTGCTAATTTATATGTTGCCCTTCCAGTATATGTCATTGTCGTCCAGGTTTGTGTACTTTCTTCTCCACTGTTTCTTTTTTGTTCTCTAAGGTCTCTCCTGAGTTTATCTACTAGTGATTTTTTATATCCGTTGTTTGTAGCGATGTTATATATTATTCCAAGCTCTCTTCTATATGCTTCTTGTGTAAGAGGTGTTCTTTCCAATCTTTGTACTAAGTGCCTTAGCGCTGCATTTTTATGTTGTTGTGGGTGGTTCGAGGTATTATGTATTATTGTGTCGGTGGCCGTTGGTTTCCTATATATGTCGTAGTTGAATTTATTGCTAGCTTTATCAATACTTATTGTGAGGTCCAGATAATTGATTCCTCCGTCTTTTTCGGTTTCCATTGTGAATTTTATGTTCCCGTGCTGCTTGTTGAGGTACTCCAGTACTTGCTCTTCGTTGTTGGTAGTTAAAACGCATATGATATCATCCACGTACCTTGCGTAAAATAACACTCCTAATTTGGAACTTAATTCCTGTATATACTCTTTTTCCAGGTTTTGCATAAACGCTTCCATAAGAATAGCCGATGTTGGGTTTCCCATCGCAAGTCCGTTTGTTTGTCTGTATATTTTATTGTTGAATTGAAAATAGTTTTGACGTAGTGTGGTTCTTACCGTGTTCGTGATTTGCGTACTTTTTACTTTATCTCTTGTTTTACGTAGTATTATAGAGTTTACTATGTTCAATGTCTCTGCTAGTGGTATTGATGTGTATAGATCTTTTATGTCGAAAGATACCAATTTGCTGTCCTTTGTCACTTCAACGGTCCTAAGTTTGTTTATTAGTTCAGATGTATTAGTTATGGTGTGTTCGTTGCTAAGTTCCAGTGTGTCCTTCAATACTGTTTTTAAATATTTAGATAGCTTATAGCATGGTGCCGATTTAAAATTAATGATTGGTCTCATTGGATTGCCTGGCTTGTGGATTTTTGGTAGCGCAATCAGTGGTGGAGTTGACGGGTTCATTTGGACTAATGTATATGCCGAGTTTTTATCTATTATATTTGTTGCAGTTTTTATAGCCACTTTGATTTCTTTCTGGTATTCATCCGTGGGGTTCACTCTTATTCTACGACATTCCATATCCTCGATGAGTTTTTCGGTTTTTGTTATATACTCATCTTTTGCAATTAGCACAGTTGTGTTGCCTTTGTCCGCCTTCGTTGCGACAATGTTGTTTATCCTGAGTTTATGTTGTAGGTTCTTGACTGTTTTTTGCTCCGTGTTTCTCTTCTGTCCTTCCTTTGCTTTCACTTCCTTGTTTATTATTTCTCTGCACATGTGTCTTGCGTGCTCTTGTTCCTCAACCGGTATTAATGATATTGCGACCTCTGCGTCTACGATCGCCTGTTCCGTTTTTCTTTTTTCGTTTTGGTCTATAATATTGTGTTTCAGCCCCTTTTTAAGAAGTTGTTCTTCCGCCGCGGTGATGGCCACTGTCGTTAGGTTTACGAGCCTGGCATGGAAATGGTGCGGTTGTTGGTTGTTGTCCCGTTCGCGACGTCCTGTCAGCTTATCTAGTTTCCGGTTCAGCGTCCTGTATTCCTGTTGTAGTTCATGTTCGACCTCAGTCCTTATGCGCTCGAAGCATTCCATTAACGTATCGGTAGGTAATTGCTCCGCCAACCTTAAATGGATGGATAGAATTTCGGCATTTATTCCATCTTTCTTGGCGTACTGGTTTTTCAACTCATATCTTAGGAAGTCTCTTTCCGCCTTCCTAATTGTCCTCATGCTTGTACTGGTGTTTGTTTTCATTGTTATTTTTGCAAATTTTGGTGTCACATTCAATTCTATGCATTGTTTGTTAAACCAAATGTTTGCCTTCGTTGTATGCAATTTCAGTAAACGTCGTTTGTAAACTATTAGTAGACCGTTTTCGTTTAAGTTAAAAGCCTGACAAGCATTAACTGTTTTATTTTGTTTTGTTGTTTTTCCGACAGGGTGAATGATTGATGTATATTGGAACGATTTTTCGTCATCCCTTGTCAAATTTGGTTTTGAGACAAACCGGTTTCGGCGTTGTGCCATCATCAGTGTCGATTTTCGTTCTGATCTGTTGTGGTCGTTTGTCTTGTATTTATAGTAGGTAGCAGGTAACGTCAGCATGGGTGTCTGTTTGTGTACGTGTGTGCATGTGTTGTGCGTGTACATTCAGAAACGGGGGTGGTTTGCATCGATTGGTTTTTTTGTGGTTGACTGAGGCAGGTAAAAGTTGGTGATTTTTGTTGTTTGACCTTTTTTGCTTGTTTGTTGTTTTTGATCTTTTGCTGTTTTGTGCTTATTTGTCGGTGCGTGTGTGTCTGTTGTACCTGAGTGGTTGCTTTGTTTTTTGTAAACCAATTTTAAAGGTTCGAATATTGTGTCGGAAACAGTGTTTGTCTGTTCGTTTATTATTCTACCGTCGAATGTTTTTTGTTTGTAGATTTCCATGTTTTCGAGTACGTTCAGACGTCTGCCTTTTGCTTGTACATGTAGGACCTTGACTGTTTTTTTGATGTTTCCGGGGGGGCATTTATTCTCCGCCATGTGATTCGCAAAGTTGGACTCTGGTATGATGGTTGGATTCCGTATCTTTTTGTTGTAATCTCTAATGTGTTCTCTGAACCTCGTTCTTACTTGTCGTCCGGTTTGTCCTATGTAACTGTGCTGGCATTCACAAGTGAGCTTGTATACACCATGGCTGCTAAATGGATCTTCTGAGTTAGTTTTGGTTCTTAGCTTCCGTCCTAAATTGTTCGATGTTTTGAACGCTGTGTTGATGTTGTATTTTCTAAGGAAATTTGCTAATTTATATGTTGCCCTTCCAGTATATGTCATTGTCGTCCAGGTTTGTGTACTTTCTTCTCCACTGTTTCTTTTTTGTTCTCTAAGGTCTCTCCTGAGTTTATCTACTAGTGATTTTTTATATCCGTTGTTTGTAGCGATGTTATATATTATTCCAAGCTCTCTTCTATATGCTTCTTGTGTAAGAGGTGTTCTTTCCAATCTTTGTACTAAGTGCCTTAGCGCTGCATTTTTATGTTGTTGTGGGTGGTTCGAGGTATTATGTATTATTGTGTCGGTGGCCGTTGGTTTCCTATATATGTCGTAGTTGAATTTATTGCTAGCTTTATCAATACTTATTGTGAGGTCCAGATAATTGATTCCTCCGTCTTTTTCGGTTTCCATTGTGAATTTTATGTTCCCGTGCTGCTTGTTGAGGTACTCCAGTACTTGCTCTTCGTTGTTGGTAGTTAAAACGCATATGATATCATCCACGTACCTTGCGTAAAATAACACTCCTAATTTGGAACTTAATTCCTGTATATACTCTTTTTCCAGGTTTTGCATAAACGCTTCCATAAGAATAGCCGATGTTGGGTTTCCCATCGCAAGTCCGTTTGTTTGTCTGTATATTTTATTGTTGAATTGAAAATAGTTTTGACGTAGTGTGGTTCTTACCGTGTTCGTGATTTGCGTACTTTTTACTTTATCTCTTGTTTTACGTAGTATTATAGAGTTTACTATGTTCAATGTCTCTGCTAGTGGTATTGATGTGTATAGATCTTTTATGTCGAAAGATACCAATTTGCTGTCCTTTGTCACTTCAACGGTCCTAAGTTTGTTTATTAGTTCAGATGTATTAGTTATGGTGTGTTCGTTGCTAAGTTCCAGTGTGTCCTTCAATACTGTTTTTAAATATTTAGATAGCTTATAGCATGGTGCCGATTTAAAATTAATGATTGGTCTCATTGGATTGCCTGGCTTGTGGATTTTTGGTAGCGCAATCAGTGGTGGAGTTGACGGGTTCATTTGGACTAATGTATATGCCGAGTTTTTATCTATTATATTTGTTGCAGTTTTTATAGCCACTTTGATTTCTTTCTGGTATTCATCCGTGGGGTTCACTCTTATTCTACGACATTCCATATCCTCGATGAGTTTTTCGGTTTTTGTTATATACTCATCTTTTGCAATTAGCACAGTTGTGTTGCCTTTGTCCGCCTTCGTTGCGACAATGTTGTTTATCCTGAGTTTATGTTGTAGGTTCTTGACTGTTTTTTGCTCCGTGTTTCTCTTCTGTCCTTCCTTTGCTTTCACTTCCTTGTTTATTATTTCTCTGCACATGTGTCTTGCGTGCTCTTGTTCCTCAACCGGTATTAATGATATTGCGACCTCTGCGTCTACGATCGCCTGTTCCGTTTTTCTTTTTTCGTTTTGGTCTATAATATTGTGTTTCAGCCCCTTTTTAAGAAGTTGTTCTTCCGCCGCGGTGATGGCCACTGTCGTTAGGTTTACGAGCCTGGCATGGAAATGGTGCGGTTGTTGGTTGTTGTCCCGTTCGCGACGTCCTGTCAGCTTATCTAGTTTCCGGTTCAGCGTCCTGTATTCCTGTTGTAGTTCATGTTCGACCTCAGTCCTTATGCGCTCGAAGCATTCCATTAACGTATCGGTAGGTAATTGCTCCGCCAACCTTAAATGGATGGATAGAATTTCGGCATTTATTCCATCTTTCTTGGCGTACTGGTTTTTCAACTCATATCTTAGGAAGTCTCTTTCCGCCTTCCTAATTGTCCTCATGCTTGTACTGGTGTTTGTTTTCATTGTTATTTTTGCAAATTTTGGTGTCACATTCAATTCTATGCATTGTTTGTTAAACCAAATGTTTGCCTTCGTTGTATGCAATTTCAGTAAACGTCGTTTGTAAACTATTAGTAGACCGTTTTCGTTTAAGTTAAAAGCCTGACAAGCATTAACTGTTTTATTTTGTTTTGTTGTTTTTCCGACAGGGTGAATGATTGATGTATATTGGAACGATTTTTCGTCATCCCTTGTCAAATTTGGTTTTGAGACAAACCGGTTTCGGCGTTGTGCCATCATCAGTGTCGATTTTCGTTCTGATCTGTTGTGGTCGTTTGTCTTGTATTTATAGTAGGTAGCAGGTAACGTCAGCATGGGTGTCTGTTTGTGTACGTGTGTGCATGTGTTGTGCGTGTACATTCAGAAACGGGGGTGGTTTGCATCGATTGGTTTTTTTGTGGTTGACTGAGGCAGGTAAAAGTTGGTGATTTTTGTTGTTTGACCTTTTTTGCTTGTTTGTTGTTTTTGATCTTTTGCTGTTTTGTGCTTATTTGTCGGTGCGTGTGTGTCTGTTGTACCTGAGTGGTTGCTTTGTTTTTTGTAAACCAATTTTAAAGGTTCGAATATTGTGTCGGAAACAGTGTTTGTCTGTCCGTTTATTATTCTACCGTCGAATGTTTTTTGTTTGTAGATTTCCATGTTTTCGAGTACGTTCAGACGTCTGCCTTTTGCTTGTACATGTAGGACCTTGACTGTTTTTTTGATGTTTCCGGGGGGGCATTTATTCTCCGCCATGTGATTCGCAAAGTTGGACTCTGGTATGATGGTTGGATTCCGTATCTTTTTGTTGTAATCTCTAATGTGTTCTCTGAACCTCGTTCTTACTTGTCGTCCGGTTTGTCCTATGTAACTGTGCTGGCATTCACAAGTGAGCTTGTATACACCATGGCTGCTAAATGGATCTTCTGAGTTAGTTTTGGTTCTTCTTCCGTCCTAAATTGTTCGATGTTTTGAACGCTGTGTTGATGTTGTATTTTCTAAGGAAATTTGCTAATTTATATGTTGCCCTTCCAGTATATGTCATTGTCGTCCAGGTTTGTGTACTTTCTTCTCCACTGTTTCTTTTTTGTTCTCTAAGGTCTCTCCTGAGTTTATCTACTAGTGATTTTTTATATCCGTTGTTTGTAGCGATGTTATATATTATTCCAAGCTCTCTTCTATATGCTTCTTGTGTAAGAGGTGTTCTTTCCAATCTTTGTACTAAGTGCCTTAGCGCTGCATTTTTATGTTGTTGTGGGTGGTTCGAGGTATTATGTATTATTGTGTCGGTGGCCGTTGGTTTCCTATATATGTCGTAGTTGAATTTATTGCTAGCTTTATCAATACTTATTGTGAGGTCCAGATAATTGATTCCTCCGTCTTTTTCGGTTTCCATTGTGAATTTTATGTTCCCGTGCTGCTTGTTGAGGTACTCCAGTACTTGCTCTTCGTTGTTGGTAGTTAAAACGCATATGATATCATCCACGTACCTTGCGTAAAATAACACTCCTAATTTGGAACTTAATTCCTGTATATACTCTTTTTCCAGGTTTTGCATAAACGCTTCCATAAGAATAGCCGATGTTGGGTTTCCCATCGCAAGTCCGTTTGTTTGTCTGTATATTTTATTGTTGAATTGAAAATAGTTTTGACGTAGTGTGGTTCTTACCGTGTTCGTGATTTGCGTACTTTTTACTTTATCTCTTGTTTTACGTAGTATTATAGAGTTTACTATGTTCAATGTCTCTGCTAGTGGTATTGATGTGTATAGATCTTTTATGTCGAAAGATACCAATTTGCTGTCCTTTGTCACTTCAACGGTCCTAAGTTTGTTTATTAGTTCAGATGTATTAGTTATGGTGTGTTCGTTGCTAAGTTCCAGTGTGTCCTTCAATACTGTTTTTAAATATTTAGATAGCTTATAGCATGGTGCCGATTTAAAATTAATGATTGGTCTCATTGGATTGCCTGGCTTGTGGATTTTTGGTAGCGCAATCAGTGGTGGAGTTGACGGGTTCATTTGGACTAATGTATATGCCGAGTTTTTATCTATTATATTTGTTGCAGTTTTTATAGCCACTTTGATTTCTTTCTGGTATTCATCCGTGGGGTTCACTCTTATTCTACGACATTCCATATCCTCGATGAGTTTTTCGGTTTTTGTTATATACTCATCTTTTGCAATTAGCACAGTTGTGTTGCCTTTGTCCGCCTTCGTTGCGACAATGTTGTTTATCCTGAGTTTATGTTGTAGGTTCTTGACTGTTTTTTGCTCCGTGTTTCTCTTCTGTCCTTCCTTTGCTTTCACTTCCTTGTTTATTATTTCTCTGCACATGTGTCTTGCGTGCTCTTGTTCCTCAACCGGTATTAATGATATTGCGACCTCTGCGTCTACGATCGCCTGTTCCGTTTTTCTTTTTTCGTTTTGGTCTATAATATTGTGTTTCAGCCCCTTTTTAAGAAGTTGTTCTTCCGCCGCGGTGATGGCCACTGTCGTTAGGTTTACGAGCCTGGCATGGAAATGGTGCGGTTGTTGGTTGTTGTCCCGTTCGCGACGTCCTGTCAGCTTATCTAGTTTCCGGTTCAGCGTCCTGTATTCCTGTTGTAGTTCATGTTCGACCTCAGTCCTTATGCGCTCGAAGCATTCCATTAACGTATCGGTAGGTAATTGCTCCGCCAACCTTAAATGGATGGATAGAATTTCGGCATTTATTCCATCTTTCTTGGCGTACTGGTTTTTCAACTCATATCTTAGGAAGTCTCTTTCCGCCTTCCTAATTGTCCTCATGCTTGTACTGGTGTTTGTTTTCATTGTTATTTTTGCAAATTTTGGTGTCACATTCAATTCTATGCATTGTTTGTTAAACCAAATGTTTGCCTTCGTTGTATGCAATTTCAGTAAACGTCGTTTGTAAACTATTAGTAGACCGTTTTCGTTTAAGTTAAAAGCCTGACAAGCATTAACTGTTTTATTTTGTTTTGTTGTTTTTCCGACAGGGTGAATGATTGATGTATATTGGAACGATTTTTCGTCATCCCTTGTCAAATTTGGTTTTGAGACAAACCGGTTTCGGCGTTGTGCCATCATCAGTGTCGATTTTCGTTCTGATCTGTTGTGGTCGTTTGTCTTGTATTTATAGTAGGTAGCAGGTAACGTCAGCATGGGTGTCTGTTTGTGTACGTGTGTGCATGTGTTGTGCGTGTACATTCAGAAACGGGGGTGGTTTGCATCGATTGGTTTTTTTGTGGTTGACTGAGGCAGGTAAAAGTTGGTGATTTTTGTTGTTTGACCTTTTTTGCTTGTTTGTTGTTTTTGATCTTTTGCTGTTTTGTGCTTATTTGTCGGTGCGTGTGTGTCTGTTGTACCTGAGTGGTTGCTTTGTTTTTTGTAAACCAATTTTAAAGGTTCGAATATTGTGTCGGAAACAGTGTTTGTCTGTCCGTTTATTATTCTACCGTCGAATGTTTTTTGTTTGTAGATTTCCATGTTTTCGAGTACGTTCAGACGTCTGCCTTTTGCTTGTACATGTAGGACCTTGACTGTTTTTTTGATGTTTCCGGGGGGGCATTTATTCTCCGCCATGTGATTCGCAAAGTTGGACTCTGGTATGATGGTTGGATTCCGTATCTTTTTGTTGTAATCTCTAATGTGTTCTCTGAACCTCGTTCTTACTTGTCGTCCGGTTTGTCCTATGTAACTGTGCTGGCATTCACAAGTGAGCTTGTATACACCATGGCTGCTAAATGGATCTTCTGAGTTAGTTTTGGTTCTTAGCTTCCGTCCTAAATTGTTCGATGTTTTGAACGCTGTGTTGATGTTGTATTTTCTAAGGAAATTTGCTAATTTATATGTTGCCCTTCCAGTATATGTCATTGTCGTCCAGGTTTGTGTACTTTCTTCTCCACTGTTTCTTTTTTGTTCTCTAAGGTCTCTCCTGAGTTTATCTACTAGTGATTTTTTATATCCGTTGTTTGTAGCGATGTTATATATTATTCCAAGCTCTCTTCTATATGCTTCTTGTGTAAGAGGTGTTCTTTCCAATCTTTGTACTAAGTGCCTTAGCGCTGCATTTTTATGTTGTTGTGGGTGGTTCGAGGTATTATGTATTATTGTGTCGGTGGCCGTTGGTTTCCTATATATGTCGTAGTTGAATTTATTGCTAGCTTTATCAATACTTATTGTGAGGTCCAGATAATTGATTCCTCCGTCTTTTTCGGTTTCCATTGTGAATTTTATGTTCCCGTGCTGCTTGTTGAGGTACTCCAGTACTTGCTCTTCGTTGTTGGTAGTTAAAACGCATATGATATCATCCACGTACCTTGCGTAAAATAACACTCCTAATTTGGAACTTAATTCCTGTATATACTCTTTTTCCAGGTTTTGCATAAACGCTTCCATAAGAATAGCCGATGTTGGGTTTCCCATCGCAAGTCCGTTTGTTTGTCTGTATATTTTATTGTTGAATTGAAAATAGTTTTGACGTAGTGTGGTTCTTACCGTGTTCGTGATTTGCGTACTTTTTACTTTATCTCTTGTTTTACGTAGTATTATAGAGTTTACTATGTTCAATGTCTCTGCTAGTGGTATTGATGTGTATAGATCTTTTATGTCGAAAGATACCAATTTGCTGTCCTTTGTCACTTCAACGGTCCTAAGTTTGTTTATTAGTTCAGATGTATTAGTTATGGTGTGTTCGTTGCTAAGTTCCAGTGTGTCCTTCAATACTGTTTTTAAATATTTAGATAGCTTATAGCATGGTGCCGATTTAAAATTAATGATTGGTCTCATTGGATTGCCTGGCTTGTGGATTTTTGGTAGCGCAATCAGTGGTGGAGTTGACGGGTTCATTTGGACTAATGTATATGCCGAGTTTTTATCTATTATATTTGTTGCAGTTTTTATAGCCACTTTGATTTCTTTCTGGTATTCATCCGTGGGGTTCACTCTTATTCTACGACATTCCATATCCTCGATGAGTTTTTCGTTTATGTTCTGTATGGAGAAGCTTGGCTGTGTTTATATTCTGCGTCGGTTTTCATTTGTTTGTGAACATGTGCCTCGCGAAGTTTGTTTCCTGTCTGCTATTTGGTTTTTGTGTTTTCTTACTGAACTCTCTTATGTGCTCCCGGAATCTAGTTATAATTTTCCGTCCCGTTTGCCCTATGTAGCTTTGTTGGCATTCGCATTTTAACTTATATACACCCTGTTTGTCTAATGGGTCTTCCTCGTTTGTGCCATTGTTTAAAATTTTTCTTACGTTGCATCTCGTTTTGAAAGCAGTCTGAATGTTGTGCTTTTGAAATACCTTTGCTAATTTCTACGATACTTTCCCCGTGTATGTTAGTACTGTCCAAGATTTCTCCTTTTCTTTCGGCTTGCTATTATTTTTATTCCTTACATTCCTTTCAATTTTATTCACCACATATTTTCCGTATCCATTGTTTTTAGCGATTGCATATATTGTGCCAGCTCCCTTTTAAATATATTCGTGCTTAGTTAGCCGGGTTCGTTCAAGTCTCGTTATTAGCTGTCTAAGGGCTGCGTGTTTGTGTTGCTCTGGATGGTTTGAGGTACTATGTATTATCATGTCGTTCGCCGTGGGGTTTCATGTATTCCAAACTCCAGTTTATTTGTCGATTTGTTTATTTTTATGGTGATTAATTTTTCTTCGACTTCTTTCTCCATTGTAAACATTATATTTCTGTGTGTCTATTCAAAAAATTCAAAATTTCTTTTTCATTAGATTAGATTAGAGTATTAGCAAGCAGATGTTTCTAGGATAGGGACTGAGATAGGAATAAGGATAGTGAGGCGGATAGGGATAGTGAGAGTAATAGTAATAATGATAGTGATATTAATAGTGATAAAGATAGGGTAAGTTGAATAAGACATAAACGATATTAAACCCAGTGCAGAGATGTCCGAGTGTTCACAAGTGCTCATATTGCCAGGGGAGACACCATTCAATGCTCCATACTAATAATAATACTAACTCCCAAAACAGTTGAACTTTCAATAGAACCACTGGACTAGCGGCAACAGCTGAAAATACCGAAACGGAAAGTCCAGAAAGTTGTCAAGAACAACCATGCTGCTCAAAAGCAGCCAGAATACAAACGCTTCATTCAGAAAATGAAAGCAAAACTTTATTACCTACAGCAATCGTCTCCATCGAACACCGAGGAGAAATATTCAAGCTAAGGGCCTTAATCGATCAAGGATCACAGCGATCATTTATAGCATCGAAGGTTCAACAAACTTTAAATTTACCAACCAAGTCAGCCAACTTTGAAATCTCGGGAATGGCCGGAAGAGTAGTTCAAAACTCAAATAAAATCTGTCTCATTACCTTGATGTCTTCAAATGCGGATCAAAGAATCAAAGCACAAGCTATAGTTCTGCCGCGACTGACAAACATGCTCCCAAGCTATAATATAAATAGCGAGCACTGGCAAAAGTTAATATCTACATAATTTTGGAAAAGCGGGCGGTGCCATGCCAACATATTTTGTGTTTGGTTTTTGCTCTTGAACTTTCACGATAGGTTCAGGAGTTCGCTAGGCACGACACAGCATGTATATAGCTTTTGGAAAAGCCCCCAGGTTATGTAAAGCTGCAGGTCGGTATAGCTAGGGGTTTATTTGGTTCAAGTTAATGACATTTTATATATAGATGTGTTCTATGTATCAAAACGTCAAAACAACGGGTTTGCTAGTATATTATAAAATGGCCAAAGCCAACAACGAATTGCAGCATTCTTTTGTAAAGCTGAGAGACCAGTTTGCGTTCAAATAGACAGACGGACAGACGGACATGGCTAAATCGACTCCGCTTTTCTCTTCTTCTTTACATACTTACACACATTTAATGTTTATGAAAGGTATGAAAATCAAAAAAGATATATAACTTCGCTATTGCAGTGGGCTAATAACTACGTCCCCGAATATTTTGCTTTGTGTGTTTTCCGATTTGGCAAATTTTTGGCAGGAGTATAATGCATATTACTGAGCTGACCAATTTTCATTGACATATCAGATTGAATTATAAGCGATTGCCTTTAAAAATAGGAGAAGTTTTATGTTGAAAAGTGGGCGCCACGCTTACAAAATTTTTTTTCGGTCGAGTTTTCCTAAAAAAGCTTAATATGTGGGCAAAATCTGATTGATATAACTTGCTTGGTTGTAGAAATATCGCTTTTTGAATTTTCCAAAAAAATTTTTCAGAACTATATTAAAAAACTGGACGTGGACATAAACCGGTTGCGCCCATTTTAACAACAAACAGTTATCTTTATATATTGAACATTATCACCAAATTTCGTTTCGACATGTCAATTTTTGGCGGAGTTATGGCATAAAAAGTGTGTGGAATAATCCACAATAAAAGAGGCGGGGCCACGCCCATTTTCGAAAATTTTTTCAAAGTGAAATATAAATGATGTAAAGCTATTTTACGCAAAAGTTATTGCCTATTTAATATATCTACGATCCTCTTCAAAACCTTTAATTTCGCCCATTTTTTCCTCGAACATTCCTTGCATACCTGGAAACCTGCGTGCTGAATTTCGTTTCGATATCTTGAACGGTTTTTGATTAATGATTGATAACATTTTTAAATTTGACTTAATTAAAAATGGTGTCAAGCCCATTTTAAAAATTTCTTGAAAAATGTATTTTATGTCCCAATCTTAATGTATACACCAAATTTTGTCCTTATAGTTGTACTATGTATTGAGTAATCACTTTTTTTGTGTTTTTGAAAATATTATATATATAAAAAGTGGGCGTGGCTATCATCAGATTTCGCCCATTTTAAATAGCGCTCGGAGATGAGTGCCAACTAACCTGCATACCAAATTTATTTAAGATATCTCAAAAGTTACTCAAGCTATCGTGTTCACCGACTGACGGACGGATTGACGGACATGTCTTAATCAATTTCTCTTTTCGTCCTGAGCATTTTGATATGTATAAGTCAATATCTATCTCGATCCGTTTATGCCGTTAAGTACTGCCGCTAGGCGACTTAAGTTAATATACCTTGTGTGCGTAGCACATTTTGTTGGGAGCTACAAAATTTCTTTTCCTTTGACATCGCTGTAGAAAAATGCATGCATGTTTTCATGTATAGTCTACTTTATGCATTCGTAAACATTACCTTTTCCCACTTCGTATTAATGTACGAAGGGAAAAATGGTTAATAAAAAAGGAACCCAATGTAAATTGGAGAAAAAACTCAACATAAGTTTGACTTACATGTGTGCATACGTATGTATGTACAATCATAAAAAGAAATTAATATATGTGGAAAGACATGTATGTATGTAAATAAACAAAATCAGGGAATCAAAAAAAGTAACGCACTTTTTATACTAATATGCAGACATATCGGGGCATTACCACGTATCGTCGAAGGCCTCCTCGCTTTGTTGTTGCTTCATCGAAGGGCTGAAACTCAAAGATTCCCTAACTTTGGTTTAGTTTCATAACCAACATCCATGTACAGAAAAATTATTGAATCTTCCTTAAGAATCTTAAATATATTATAAACGAAATGGCAACCATAATTGGTTATATTAAATACTACAGAGAGTGTACAACTAAACAAAACAACAAACAGCGCTCAATACTCGATCAAACCGTATCATACAGCACTCTTTCAAGTTTGACCACTGCTTCTTCGCTAGCAGTAACTTTACGTATGGAGTAAGTTTGAGGGACTGCTGTACAAAAACCACAACCTCAGCAGATATTGAGGTAGGTAAGTGTATATTTTCTTATAACTGACCTATTTGTAAATTGTAGTAAATTCTAATAAGAAGATTGGACATAATACTTAGACATACAGTACAAAAGATTAAAGGCATACATTTTCTCTTAACCTAGTTAAGCTTATCCATTATTATTATTGTTGAAGTTATGGTATATCATGGTTACATACCCTTTGCCACTAGATACTTATGTTTTTATAGATCAGTTATTCTTTTGTAATGCTACTGCAATTTTTCAATTCTGTCTAATATTTTTTTTTTTATTCTAAACATTCAATTCTAATAAAGAACATTTCCTTGCGTATATTGTATATACTTCTAATAAACAAAAAAATTATTAACTTATTTGTTTTTGGGTTATTTAATTTATTAACAACATTTCCTTATATTTGTTTTAGTTTCTTATACAAACAACTCTTAACCTAAATCTTCTTTTAATTCGGGTTGGAACAAATTATCAATAAATGTTTTTCTCCTTACTTATATATTTTAATTTCTACAATTAAGTGAAAATTTTGTATTAAAATTAGCATTTTTTCTTTGTGGAGTTCAGCCATGAAGAAATTGTTGTGGAGTGTGTTTTTCCTGACCCTTTAGGTGTTGGCTGTTTTAGAGTTACCCATGAAGCATTTTAGAAATCTTACACGTGGCGATAGAATTTAATAAGACGTAAGAAGGGGTTGCTTGTGATATGCACAAGCAACCCACATGCATCTGATCGAAAATCAGGAATATATTATTAATTCAAATCTGCGGGAAGATAGAACACCGAAAATTTAGAGCGAGGGTATTGGGGTTTTATTTATTTAGTTTAAAGGGAAAGCTAATACCTATATTTATATTAAAAAACTCACCAAATATATTTTTGCAAACCTGGATTTGGCCGCAGGAATTTTGTTTTTTTTAGGGATTTAATCGATATAAAGGGCGCATTATTTATACGTTTGTTAATCAAACTTTCAATAACTTTTATAGTTGCAATAAAACCACTTTTATATTTATATCTTAATATTTTCACCCCAAAGTTCGATTTTTATTGCAACCACTTATTAAACCATGTTGTTCTTCCGAAAACTCCACAGGAAAAGAAAGCTAGTTTTCAGCAGAAGTGGTATTAGACCTTAGTGTCGCTCTAATAAGTCGATAATAAAGTTCAAAATCAAGTGTTTTTGACATGAGCTTTGCTTAGTGAAATTAAGATGTTCAAACAGTAGTGGCTAAAAAAAGGGTACCGAGTGCAAAGCAAATAATTTGTAATCAGCGGGAGTTAACAAAATAAAAAACTTTTTTGTGGCCTTGTACGACGGTACAAGGTATCAGAAGAATTGTTTTGATTTCAATAATCCGAAAGCGATAATTGAATTATGCTACTGTGAAAAGTTATTGGCAAAAACCAAAGAATGACAGTGGCCCGATCGTAAATCAGGGTGATACATAATTCTGTTCAGACCACCTTTACGAGTTGGCTGCCTTAGACCGCGATTTAAAATATGAGTTTGGAGTTTTCAACACATGCTACGTGAGCCGCAGTATTTATACGCAGAACATCCATCTGAAGCTTTCAGAAAACCCTATATGTTTGCGCAAAACATGGAAATGCCTGCAATATTTGCATCTTTGTTTTGCAAATATCTATTGTCATACTCCTGAAATTTTTCGACCGGTTATAGCAGTTCCGTAAGTAAAGAATTACCTCTGATGAGATTACATGTTCTTTTGTGCTATGTTCGAGAACAACGGCAATCAAAATTGTTCTTGGGGGATATAATGCCTCCACAAAAATAATTTAAGGATGCTCACTAGACCTCGTATAGGCCATTGCAGGAATATGCACAAACTGGGTATACGGGCGGATGACACCTGTCGATTTTGTGACCAAACAGCATAGACTGCAAAGCACTTTCTTTTGGCATTCGACGAAATTGTCAGGAAAAGGGCAAAATTCGTGGGATCACCATGGCCAGAGCATAAGCACATACAACCCCTCAACTCAACGGAAACAGCTACCTTCCTGAAGGAAGTCGGCTTGGATTACGTTTTGGAAGATTTTTATTTTATTTAAGACACTAAAAACAGCGGTCGACTATTGAAACATAAAACATGGTTTACAAAACAGAGTAAAATATTAAATATATAGAAAAAAGAAAAATATAATTAGCAAAACAGAAAAAAGCATAGATTTAATTTATTAAATATTATTTGTGTGTGGCTAACTGTATGGTTGAAGAGGCCGTGGCTCCAATCCACCCTCTCGTTCGGTCGATTTATTCGTTGAAAGGTTGAGTGTAGGAATCTGGGACAAAAGTGGTGGTTGGAGAGGCCTTGTCGCCAATCCACCCTCTCAGTCAATCGATATATTCATTAAAGTTGTGTGTAGAAGTCTGAAGGACTTAATGGATGGTTGGATAGGCCGTGTCTCCAATCCACCCTCTCAATTTATCTATATATTCATTAAAGTTGTGTGTAGAAGTCTGAAGAACTAGCTGGATGGTTGAAGAGCCGGTATCTCCAATCCACCCTCTCATCAATTTATTAGATCGATTTAATAACTTGGCAGTCATGACATTTATGTAAGAGGAGCAGGTGAATCCTTTTTTGTTTATTAGCCGGATGTGAGGAATGCAAGTATTGCATTATATAAAGAGGCAATGCAGCTGTATAAGTTGTTGCACTGTAAACGGCAGAGGATTGTTTTTGGCAAAGTTTTGACGATAAATGGGTAATTGAAATGGTACATAGTGCCTCGACGTCCTAGCAGGAACAGCGAAATTCAGTCGACTAACAAGATCAGATGTCTCAATTTGGCCGATAATCAGCTTATGGAGGCACATTACGCATAATAAAGGTCCAGAGAAGGTAAACTAATGAGGAGAAGCCTATTTCTATATGGGGGCAAGTGCATATTTGGATTCATATTGAGACCACCCAAAGCAAAGATCAAAAATTGCTTTTGTACTGACTCAATCCGCTTTATATGCTCTTGATACACGGCGCACCAGAAACATGAAGAATACTCAAGTATTGGGCGTACCAGCGATGTGTAAAGAACTTTCGTGAGGTACGGGTCATCAAATTCCTTAGGTCACCTTTTAACAAATCCAAGCACACCCATTGCTTTGTTCGCAATCGATAAGATGTGCATATTAAAACTTAGTTTATGATCAAAAAGCACACCCTGATCAACTATATCAGATATGCATTCCAAAAGGGTACCATTTAGTGAGTAGGATGCCAAAGCTCGCTTCACTCGATGATATGTCATTTGTTTACATTTAGAGCTATTCAAGTTTAATAGATTGACTGTACACCAGTTCCGAAATGACTGCAAATCAGCTTGAAGGATATCTACGCGAGATGGTTCAGTAGGGGGAAAATGAGTAGAACAGTTTTACATCATCCAAAGGTTACGTTGATCGACGTGGACAAAGTATTCTTGAACAAAACATGTTGAAACCTGTTCACAAGATAGTTTTCAAGCCATACTAATAAATGATTCGGAAAACCTAATACATCAAGTTTATGAATTAGAAGCTTATGGTTGACAGAGTCAAATGCTTTGCTGAAGTCTGTGTATATTACACCAGTTTGCACATAATTCACGAATCCACTATAACAAAAGAGGTGAACTCAAGTAAGTTCGAAGATCAACTTCGGCGCACAAAACCATTTTGACACGGTGATAATAAATAGCTACACAGATATTGCAGTTGGCATGTGATTATTTGCTCACTGGTTTTAGGAATAGCTGAAAGCTTAGCAATTCCCCTTAAGTTCTCAATATTGAGCCTACAAGGGTATAATACGAGTAAATGATTGCTTCCAAACTGTGGGGAATGACGCAGATTCAAGAGATATTTTAAATAATTTAAAGACCGGGTCAGATAAAATTACAGCACAGTACTTCAACACACGACTGGGGACACCATCTGGACCTGGAGAAAATGTAGGTTTCAATGCTAAAAGGCTTTGTAGAACTGTATTTTTATCTATAACTGGATTGAGAATGCAGTTAGAACTTTCTAATTTTAAAGGATAGGGAATTTGTTGGAATCTATTAGATGTATGCAAATAATTCCGCGATGTCTTGATCGGAACTGGCATTCTTAATTCCAAAAGAAAACAAAGATGAAAATCCGGAGGCTAACGAAATTGTAGAACCTTTTCGGGTTATTGAAAAATTGAGTTTTGCAACCCGTTAAGTAATCTTTATAGCACTGCTGATTGAGCTACCAAATATTTCGAATAATTATCAGATGTTCCTGATCTCTTAAAACGCTTATGTAGCCTGGACTTAATATTACTGAGTCTCACGAGCTGTTTAGAGAACCAGGGCGGATTATTCGTCCCAACACTAGTATAAAGAAGAGGGACACAGCTGTCGAAAATTCCATTTAGAGAGTTATAGAATATGGAAACGGCTGTCTCGATATTATTACAGGCATAAAGATTCGTCCAGTCGTAGGTGGCTAACATGTCATTAAGCTTTATGAAGTTCGCTTTAGAGAAGCATCGCGAGCGGGATCGCTTTTTTTCCTATCTTTGTACCAAGGCTGCTAGGTTGCGCCATATCCAATGCTATCTCAAGCGTGAAGTGGATCTTCAGGGACAGATATCGGAGGAATTCGATTAAGTGCGAAAACTACAGAGTCATCCAAAAAGTTCGGTACGTTGATGATCTGTGCAAGCGAACTATCCGACATGTAATTGAGGAAATAATGTTGTGATATAGACTTTTTGGTAGCAGTGCTATCTTCAGTTAATACAGGGTGGCGCAAAAGTAATCCTCCTATCAGAAAATGCTATAAATTTTGCGATTGGCCCCTAAAGTCAGTTCTGTTTTGACATTTGTGTAGTAAACACATGCGAAATACACGTTAATAAACAATGTTACGCTACACTGCTCCAGAACGCGGAATATTGCTGACTATTTATTTGACCAATAATCGGTCCGTGAAAAACGGTTACTGCGCAAAAGTAATCCTCCTATCAGAAAATGCTATAAATTTTGCGATTAGCTCCTAAAGTCAGTTCTGTTTTGACATTTGTGTAGTAAACACATGCGAAATACACGTTAATAAACAATGTTACGCTACACTGCTCCAGAACGCGGAATATTGCTGACTATTTATTTGACCAATAATCGGTCGGGGCCAAACGGTTACTGTGAATGGTGAGCGCTACAGAGCAATGATCAACAAGTTCTTTTTGCCGCAACTTGATGAATTGGGATTGGAAAACATGTGGTTCCAACAAGACGGTGCAACAGCACACACTGCACGTGCCATAACCGATATGCTGAACATCGGAAGCTTACTTTTGCGCCACCTTGTATAAATTTACCTTTGTTGGAGAGAAATAACCAGCATCTAACCTAAACTGGATTGGTGGATCGGTCAAGCATGCATTTGGGAGAGGTCAATGCAGCAACCACCTGTAAAAACATGGATAATACTTGCAATAATAATTAAAAACCTCTTTCCTTAAGTTCTTACCTTCATTTCCGCGAAAAAATGCAATAACAATAAATTTGTTTTTGTAAACAAAATTAATTTATGAGAACTTTCACAAAAGTTAGTGATAGAAAAGTCAACACAAAAGAGAATTGGAGTAGCTCATAAATAATTTTTCAAAAACATTAATTTCAGAACATTTTCTTTAGAATTTTATTCCGATAAGTAGTTTTTCAAAGAGGGAAATTGGTTATCTGATCTGGTTCAAGATGGCGGATTAGAAAGAGAAGCTGCTAACGGCAAACAGCTTCTTATATTTACGTCATTGGCTGAAACAATTTAAAAATTTGTATTCCATGTAGGAATATTTTCAGTACGTTAAAGAAATATAAATTACATGATTTTGTTTGAGTCATTTTTATTATACTTTTGTTTTTAAATAGGAGCACGAGAAACACTTCATAAACTTTTTAGAGCTAGTAATAAAACGTACCGTTACTTTAAAGAATCGAACAACTCCAACTAATGAATTTATCCAGTGGCGCATGGTACGCTGATCAAAAAAAAAACACCCCATATAAAAAAACGCTTAAGAAACGTCGGGAGAGGTGTCAAAGGACGCGTTTTGACCTCTGCATCAATTATCCGAATGCGGATTTTCGATTTTTTGTTTCAGTGAAAAGTTATTGGCAAAAAACCGTCTAAGGTTAATTATTTATTTATTTACTAGCATTTACCCGCGGCTCCGCTCGCATCAAAGAAATAAGCAAAATAACTAAGCTTCTTTTGAAAATATTTTTATTTATCAAATAGATAAGTTTTAAAGTTCACATGTTCCTTAAAATAATGATATACAGAAAACCTTAAATAATCAGGTTACACACCAAATATTAAAAATTTCTTAGCAGCACTTGTAAACAATTATATTCACAGAGAGCACCAACTTCTAAACAAAAGCCAAAGCTATTAATTATTTTTCAGATCAAATTGAAGAAGAGATACATACAGAAAAAACCGTAAGAGCTTCATAAATCGTATTATCATATAAACACTCATAAAAGTTTAATTTTTACGAAACAGCGAAGGAACCAAAATGAAGAATTGCTAAACTTGCTAAAAGGATATTTTCCGCAGAAACGATATCAATATCTTTAAAATGCACAACTATTTTGACAGATGCCGCACCGTCGTTGTCGTCTTGAATCTGTTTTCCCTAAATGACAGAAAAAGTACTGAAAACGCAAAATAAAATTGGTATTGTATGTATAGCAAGGCGAATTCATTACATGAACGTTATTTTCTTTTGATCTGACATTTCTGAACATGCTAAATTCGCCTTGCTCTCACCTTATATGAATTCGCCTTGATGTATAGTAACTAAACTTATTAAAATCATAGCAATTAGTTTTTAAAAGTATTTTTGTAGATATGGCGATGAATTTTTTAGTCACGTTTTGACCGATAACTCAGTTATCGATTAACTTACACAACGAAACATAGCAGTATCGGTTAGTTTATTGAAATATCGAGAAGTCCATATAAATCTTTGGCCTTTTCGTTTCGTGTCATATCCATATTTAATGCAAATTTAGAGGTTTCACGGCTTTTACATTTCGACCGATAGCTCAGTTATCGATTAATTTATCGAAATATTGCAATGTCCAAACGAAACCTGTGGCCTTCCCCTTTCGTTTGATTCCCATATTGTATACAAATTTAGGCGTTTTGGGGCAACCACATTCTGACCGATAACTCAGTTATGGATTAATTGATCGAAATATTGCAGAGTCCAAAAGAATCCTGTGACCTTCCCCTTTCGTTTGATACCCATATTCTATGCAAATTCAGGGGTTTTGGAGCAACCACATTCTGACCGATAACTCAGTTATCGATTATTTGATCGAAATATTGAAGAGTCCAAAAGAATACTGTGACCTTCCCCTTTCGTTTGATATCCATATTGTATGCAAATTCAGGGGTTTTTGGGCTACCGCATTCTGACCGATAACACAGTTATCGATAAAGCTATCGAAATGTTGCAGGGTCCGAAAGAATACTGTGGCCTTCCCCTTTCGTTTGATATCCATATTGTATGCAAATTCAGGGGTTTTTGGGCGACCCCATTCTGACCGATAACTCATTTATCGATAAAGTTATCGAAATATTGCAGAGTTCAAAAGAATCCTGTGACCTTCCCCTTTTGTTTGATACCCATATTGTATGCAAATTCATGCGTTTTTCGGAAACCACATTCTGATCGATAACTCAGTTATCGATTAATTTATCGAAATATTGCAAAGTCCAAACGAATACCGTGGCCTTCCCCTTTCGTTCGATACCCATATTGTATGCACATTTTAAGGTTTTAGGGTACCGAATTGCATAAATTAATTGGATAAAATGAATTTTTGGGTTAGTTGGGTCACATTAGTTCCCATAACTCCATAACCATGTGAGGTATTGAGATCTCATGAAACTTGTTACCTATCCGAGACATCGGGAAATAAGTGTGCAAAATTTCGTACAGATCGGTGCTGCAGTTTGGGCGTGAAAACAGTTCAAACACACTCACTCACAAACTGACGCATTTATAATATAAGATTTTATTTTTGGACATGTTTTAACAGTTGTCTCCTAAAGAAAACAATTACCATTGCTTTTTGTACCAACAATTTATGTTGATTTCTATAACCATGCAAGCTATATCAATAAGATCTTGCACACAAAATAAGCTTTTTAAGCAAAATTCGACCGAAAAAAAATGTTGTGGATTTTGGGAAAGTAGGCGTGACGGCGCCCACTTTTCAGCATCAAAATTCTGCTATTTTCAAAGGCGATTGCTTGAAGCTTCAACTAGATATTTCAATCAAAATTGGTCAGCTGCTTTTCAATAGTAGTATACTCCTGCTATGTAGTATACTCCTGCTAAAAATTAGGCAAATCGGATAACACGCAAAATATCCGTATAAATTGTTAATACCCTACTGCAATAGGGAAGTTATATACCTTTTTTGATATTCATATATTTAATGAACATGAAATGTTTGTAAGCATGAGAAGAAGAGATGTCCCCATCAATAAATAAACTGAAATAATAAGGGCGATGAGCTGAGTCGATTTAGCTATGTCCGTCTCCCCGTCTGTCTGTCTTTTTGAGCGCAAATTTTTCAAACATAAAATGTGCATGTATTGGTATTTTGAAAAAATGTGGTTAGCATTTGTTGGTAGCGAAGCTATTTATATACTACCGTGGTGTGGTTTTCTTCTTAGCAAAAATTCATCTCCTTTGTAGATGCCGTTCGAAGTAGGCAAAAATATGTAGGTCCGGGCAATTTGTACGAAAAAATTCAAAACGGCATATCACAAATAGGAAAGGAAGCTCGGAGGTTTATGGTGATGTACCTGTTGTGTATCGCGCCATACATTTATATTTTTTTAAAATTAATTTACCCCTAAAAACTCATAACAGAAATGGTTTTTAATGAAAACAATCAGCTGGCTTTATAATGTGAACTGAAAAGTATTAAAATAGACCTGCGTAATTTGGTATGCCATAATAGATCACTACTAGGTATAATGTTAGGTTCCACCCGAACTTAGACTTCCTTACTTTTTTACTTTTCCTTTGTTTATGTGCTGTTCTTCTCGCTTGTTTCACTATTCACTCCTATTTTTCACGCAAGAAAAATTTAGCCATTTTATCGGCAATTACTTCTGATCTGCGTACCGCTCTTAAAGGGGTATTTAACAAAAAAAGTTAACGCATACACTTAACAATAAAGATTTGCTAATTGTGTTATCAATAATAGTATTCACGCGATAGCGATATTTATTTATTTACTTAATTTATGAACATCGGAAATATTCTTATAGACTATGAGAAAATATAATTTAACTAACATATTACAAAATTATGGCATCATATTTAAAATATGAAGAAAATTTGATTTAGATATAGAAAAATCAAGATCGATAGAATTGAAGATTATGTTGTATCCAATAAAAGCTCGTAACACCGAAGAGTAGTTAAGCTAAAGTTATTGGTGCGTTATCGGTAGCCTTATAAAACAGTTGATTCGACCAACCTTATGAGAAACAATGCAATCGATTATTGGTGCTTTCCTTACCTTACCGACCAATTGCATGTTGGTTTTTCTCTTACGTTAAGGATACGACTACAGCGATATGACAAACGCACCAACAATTGCAGCTTTACTCGCATAATTTGTCCTACAGTTAGCGGCATAAAAAATATATGAATACCGTAATGATCTTTGGGGACATTAAAATAAATTCGTTCCAAAAGATAAGGGCAGTCTACAGTTCCTTGGATAATGCCAAGAACAAAAGTTAAGGAGAGGACAGACCTTCTCTTTTCTAGACTTTTAAGATTTATGAGCAATAATCCAAAAATCGGGACCTGTAGGAAGCAACTGGGTCCAAGAAGCCAAGAGAGTGCAAAGCGTTTTTAAGAAAAACTCTACCCTTTCAATCCTACATTGTTGGAACGGACGCCAAATAAAGGCTACATTCTTTAGATGGGGACGAACAAAGCAGTGTAAAGCAATATTAGGGTATAATGATCTGAAAACTCTCCACTATGTCGCCTGAGGAATCCAAGCATAGCATACGACTTAGAGATTATAAAGTCAATGTGCCTATTGGCATCAAAAATAACCCCGAGATCCTAGTTGTGTTCAGTGCAAGCCACGATATGTTGTAAGATGTTGTTAACAAATTACAGACTTGGTAAAAGACATGGTAGCATTTACTCACGTTGAGCGGAAGGTGCGACTTCAGGCACCACGAGTATAAACTATCAAGGTCCATTTTAATTTTTGCCACTTCAGCGAGATTGCTTACTTTCAGGAATATCTTGAATTCATCTCCATATAACAAAAAGCGGCATGATTGAAAACACAAATAAATATCATTGATAAATAGTACAAAAAGCAAAGGACCAAGTATGCTACCTTGTGGGACCCCAGATGCCGCAACATAAGTATGTCTTAACCCACAATAAAAAAATGGAATGGAAGCCAAGAAGCTCATGCTTTTCAATTAGGATCATATGGGACGCTTTGTCAAACGCTTTGGAAAAGTCTGTATAGATACAATCTATTTAAGATCTTTTTGAAAAAGCTGATGTGCCATGGAATAAAACCATGCTGATTTGGGATGATCAAACTTTTGACTGAAAAGTACATTTTGTCCTTGACAATACTCAGGCCCGTACGCAGAAAATATCCGAGGGGGGCGGGGTTTAAACTCAAGTTACGTAATTAATAAAAAAAGATAAGAAATTTATTTTCGGAGTACGGAAATTTTATTGTCAAAAGTCATATTTAGTTACAATTATTTAATAAATCAACTCTTTGAGGTACTGAAAAAACTCTTTCAAAATTATTTGCGGTTTTTGACATCGCGATGTACATTGAGTGAGGCTAAGCCGTTCAGACGATCTTCAGACATTGTTGATCTCAAATACGTTTTTAGTCGTCGCAAAGTTGAGAAGTAGCGTTCATTCGTCGCTGTTGTCACAGGCAAAACTGCCATAACGCGAAGCATTTGGTTAACATTCGGAAACGCATCTTCATTACAAATATCGAGAGCTTCAAGTGAGTTTTTTCTTTCCTTTCCGGCAATGAACTTCCGCCAAAATTGTACTTCGTTCACCCAGATGTCACGGGAATCGTTGTGCAAAAATGAGCAGTATGATTGGAATAGCGCAGGACTCTTTTTCGAAAATTTTCATTTAGTTGGGAAAAAGGCAAGCGAAATTTGATAAAATATTGCGGTGATTTAAGAATCGATCTTGCAATTGTGTCAGAAACGAATCAATATACGGTATGTAGATTGTTATACGGAAATAATCTTCAACTGAATCAGTTTGTACGTTGCAACGTTGGGTCTGTTTCGGCGCAATCCCTGGCTTTCTCAATTCAATTTCGTTTTGGTCTCTAATTTCGTTCACGGTTTTGAAAATTTGTCTGAACTCCCCCTTAGCGTTTTCACTTCTTTCCATCAAAATTTGTTTCGCAGCATCAGTCAATTTGATAGCCTCTCCCAGATCTTGATTTTCTCCTTGAAGTACTCGACTCAGAGACAATGTGAGAGAATCCACCGAGCTCAAAATATGCATGGATATCTGGAAATTTACGGTTTTTATAGCTAAAAGCAGTAGGAAAGCTCCAGACGAAGTCGTTGGGTCTTTCCAGTTGGTGGAAATCACTTCAAGAGCGCGAATTACTGCTGGATGAAATAGAGATATGTTGCGACGGTCTCATGCTGTTCTACCCATCTGGTTTTACAAACTTTTTTTACTTTTTTTTTGGCTTACCGCCAAATTGAAGCTATGAACAGCACAATGGGAGTAGAGCGCGAGCGGATAAGTTTTTCTGACAACAGCTTGAGCCCCTTGGAACTCTCCGCTAACCGCCCTCGCACCGTCATATCCTTGCGCGAAGAAATACCTGCAATCCAGTCCGGAAGATTTTAGGAAATCAAGGTAAGCAGTTCCTATTCCCTTTCCAGTGAAATCGGTGATAGGAATAAACCACAAAAAATCTTGCTGAATGAGCTTCCCAAGTAGCGAATGCAAATTGAACTTTGTTCTACTCCTGCAATGTCTGGCGTGTCATCTCCGAGAAAAGAAAAGCCCTTGGATTTGTTTCCTCGATCGATGTTGTAACTCATTGAACCTGCGGCCCTGCGCACGGGCCTGACAATACTTTCATAAGGCTTAGAGACGGTAGATAGTTTGGGGATAGGTCTATAATTGGTAATTTTATTTTTGTTCCCCCTTTTCAAAACTGGGGTAATGGAAGCCAATTTCCAAGCATCTATAAAATCACCAGTAGACAACGATCTGTGAAATATATATTTGGTAGCGGCGAAATTAACGCTGGACAATTTTTTAGTAAAAGCGCGGATATGCCATCGATGTCAGTACGTGAAGAAGGCTTTAGCTGTAGAATACCATTAGCAACATCAATATGTGAGAGGCAAAGCGACCCAAAACCAGATGTTATATTTGAGTTTTATGTAAAGTCAGAATCCTGGTCTGACTCTAGATAATTACTATCAATGTTAGATTAAAAAAAATCGCCGCATCATTGAGAAAAACTGTTGACGGGATTGTGGAGCAGGCCCCTTTTTATTTTATAAAATTCCAAAATAGCTTGGGACTCGAATTGAGGTTATGTTCAACACTAACTATATAATTTCGGTGAGAAAACTTATTCAGACAGTTAAACTCATTTAAAAATCGCATGTAAATGTTGTAAGGATGTTGACTGTTGGTAGCGTTATACTTCTTAATAAAATGTATCACGAAGGCTCTTTAACTTTTTCAGCCTGCGATTATATGAAGGTAATTTAAATGGCTTACTTCCTACCGTTCGGAATTCCTGTAGGAAACTGTTCAATAGAGCCAAAAGCCACGATAGCGAGGCACAGTGGCTTGAATATAAAGGCATACTGAGGGTCTATAAGAAAGCCCTTAGACAAGCGAAGAGAACTTAGTGGGGAAATTTCTGCACTGGAGTCGAAAGTTTCGACGACACAGAAAAATTAAGGTGCGTGCTATCAAAGTCGCAAACGGCCTTGAGCTATTTGCGGCGACCTGACGGTACCTGGACCAGCTCAGAAAGGGAAACTCTATAACTACTCCTGGATACTCATTTTCCGGGATATATGAATTGTGCACCAACTGAACCTTCAAACAACCCGGCTGTAAATATACCCATCACGGTGGAGGGGGTTAAATGGGCAGTTAAGAGCTTCAAGCGTTTTAAGTCTGCCGGACCGGACGGGATTATTCCTGCACAACTAATTAATACGAGTACTTTGGAGACATTTGCTAATTGGCTATACCACATCTAAACGGCCTGTTTGTCTCTCAACTACATACCGTGCTTGTGGAGAAGCGCAACGGTAATCTTTATTCCGAAGGCAGGCAAAGCCTCTGACTACGAGCCGAGGGATTACAGACCGATCAGTCTCTCGTCCTTATCACTCGAAACCCTAGAGAGGATAATCAATAACTTCCTCACTACCACAATTGACAGCAAACTTATATCTAGCTATCAACACGCATACCTTAAAGGTAGTTCTACTGCATCTTTTAGAAAAAAAAGTAATACATTTAAAAAACTGAATGATGAATAGGCACTCCTAAACCCAGCGAAACTCAATCAATCTTATATTTTAAATAAAAATAAAAAATCTAGAGATTTGTCATTTTGGCTATTAGTGCGAGACATATGTCAACTCAAAACTGATTAAAAACATACTTTTCACCTTAAAACTGCTTTCTAACTTCATTATTTACATGAGGAATGCTTGAATTTTTTTTTTTTGTATTTCATATGGGGAATGCAATAGAAATAATTATTTCCGAATAACAAAAAGTAATAAGGACTGCAAATTTCCTCATTCCGAAAAATGCATGGATTGCATTCCGACATGAGGGCATTCCTTAACAACTTTGCTCAAAACCCGTTTATCGGAACAATCGATTGTGTGGGAGCTATGCGTTACACTAGTCCGATCTTGTTGGTTCCGACAAGTGATTAATATATTACAAAATTGCGGCCACATACCGAATTTCAACCAGATAACTCTAAAACTGAGGGACTAGTTTGCGTTCAAACAGACAGACAGACGGGCGGACAGACTGGCATGGCTCAGTCGAATAAAGCCATTTCATGTTCATGAAAGTTATAAAAATGAGGAGAAGTCTAGAACGCCTAAGGGGCTAGACATGGAGTTATACCTCATTAGTTTCCCCCACTGATTTATATCCATAAAAACGGTGCACTCTCCAAATGTACATATACACTTACAAGCATATATTATTTAAATATGTATGTGTACGCTTCTAATGATTATTATTGATGGATTAATATTTCAGATAAACTGGACGGCTCGTTTTTAAGATCCAGATCATCGTCTATGTCGAGTATTGATGTGTTTTCTTCTGAATCTGTAACCAGTTTGGCTTTTATTATTTTAGTTACGGAAAGAAAAATACGATTTGATACTTTATAGAACAAAATTAATTTAAGGTACTATTTCTACAACGCCCGGATTCGAAAATGCTAAACAATTTGTAAAGCACATGATTTTGCTTTTGCTTGAAAATAAAAGCAGCCCAGCAGCTGCATGGAAAATGCTGATAAGCAAACGATGGATTGCTGTTAGGCAAATGTTCATCAATGCTTGGCGGCCTATGAGTTTCCTGTTGCTTGCTTATTGAAAATTTCAAAAGCACAAGTAAAAGCAATCGACAGACTTTCGGTATTTGTTGGTTGCTGCTGCTGCCAAGTCTGAAAAGCGAACTGCTTACCAGCTGTAAAGCAATAACACCGCGTTACACACATTCTGTCCTATGAACCAAATATACTTTTTCGGAAAGGGGAGAAAAAATAAAAATACACGTGTATCGGCGATTTTCATGTACACGTCAGAATTTTTGTTTTTTTTTTTAATCGTGTGCGACTATTGCTATAGAAATTTATGCAAGTTTACTGATGGAAGGTCAACAATAAAGTACCCTGTACCAACCATTTGGCTACCACGTACGGAGCACTGCAAAAAAAAAAAGAAAAAAAATGCTGACGTGTACATGAAAATCGCCGTTACACGTGTATTTTTGCTTTTTCTCCCTTTCCGAAAAAGTATATTTGGTTCATAGGACAGAAAAAAAGCTCGTTTTTGTAACGCAATGTAATTAAGAGTAGCTCAATCATGTCCCTATAAAACGGCTGATGCAACCAGCAAAGCAATATGCAGATATCTATATCGGTGATGTAACGAATGGCACTTTTTGAATATTGTTGTTGTTGTTAACAGTGCAATGGGCTCGATCACCCTAAATTGTCATCAGGCTCTTCTAACGGAAGTCCGAGGAAACGCGCAGTTTCCACAGGGTTGGACCAGAGTGATGTAGGTGTCAGAAAAGTTCGCTGAATAGGAGAAGAGATGTTTGGTATCACGAGGGGACATACCACATGCAGGGCATGTGTTTGGTATGTTGGGGTTCAGTCTGAATAAGTAAGAGTTTAACATATTACAATATCCAGAGCGAAGTTGTGCTAGCATGACTCTCTTGATGGAGGTGAAACTCAGATGACAGAAGCAGACATCCCGTAGCAGTTCTGATCGCGGTGTTTTGGCAGACTTGCAATTTCCTCCAATTGGTGTCAGCAAGATTGGGCGACCATATGGGCGCAGCATAGTCAATAACCGGTCGACCAATAGCCTTATATATAGCAAGCAATGTTTCTTTGTCTTTTCCCCAAGTACTGCTGGCCAGTGACTTGAAGATCTTATTGCGGCTCTGTACCTTTCATGCTATTGCGGTTGCAAGACCAGCGAAGGTGAGGCCGTTGTCAAATGTCACACCCAAGATTTTCGGGTGGTTGACAGTAGGTAGAGGTACTCCGTCTACGTGGACATTTAACTCTTGCCCCATCTGCGCATTCCATGTCGTAAACAGGGTCGCCGTCGATTTAGTCGGAGATAGGGTCAGATCTCGCGCGGTGAAGAAGCTGGAAAGATCACGGAAGTAACTCTTGATTCTAGTACAGAGTTCGTCAATAGAGGGACCCTTGCCCGAGGCCATTATCGTGCCTTCGTCACCGTAGGAAACAAGGGAGACTCCCTCCGGTGGGGGGTTTGAGGGGAAGTCTCGAAATATAGAAATTGAACAAAAGGGGAGAGAGAACACCACCTTGCGGCACCCCTTGTTTTATTCATCGTGGCCTAGATTTCTTGTTACTGAATTTGACTGATGCCTGTCGACCGTTGAGGTAATTAGCGGTTCACCTTTTAAGGCCGGCAGGGAGCGGTGTCAAGTGCCACGAGAACCGTCTTATGGTTTGGTGGGTGTTGATTCAAACCGTTCTTAATCCGCGTTGTAATGGCGTTCAAAGCGGATGTCGTGCTGTGATTTTTGCGGAAACCATGCTGGTGATCGGCCAATTTCAGATTCGCAATGAAGTAAGGGAGCAGAATGGTCTCTAGTAGCCTCGCAACCGGCGAGAGGAGGGATGTCGGACGATAAGAATCTGCTTGGTTCGCCGGTTTCCCTGGTTTTAGTAGGGGAACTACAATCGCCTGTTTCCATATCTCAGGTATTACGAAAGTAGTTAGAGAGAGGTTGAAAAGAGCCGCTAAATAACTCTGCTCCTCGTGGTCTATGTGTTTGATCATCTTCATGGCGATTCCGTCGGGTCCGATGGATTTTGAAGGCGTGGTCTTCATTATGACTTCCTTGACCTCTGCGACTGAGACAGCAATAGGCGCAGTGGAGTGTTTGTGCTTGTGCGCACGTCGGCTGACTCTTCTCCTTGTCCTATCCGCAGGTGGATGTATTATAAACAGCCGGCAAAAGAAGCACGCGCATTTCCTGGCATCCGATTTCATACTGTCGCCGAATCCAATGGAGACCTTGTCATTGTATTTGGTCGGATTGGATAGGGCCTTGACAGTCGGCCATAATTTACCGACTCCGCCGGAGAGTTTGCATGCCTCGAGGTGTTGTTTCCACTTGGTCAGTTTGTGTTCGTTGACTATCCTACGAATTTCCGCATTGAGATTTTTCATGAGTCTCACTTGGTCACGTTCTCTTTCCATCGCCGCAGCTTCTGCAGGAAAATTCGGACGAATTTCTGGTATTCTACCAGCAGGAATAAAGCGGCCTGAGGCTGAATCAATGACTTTGTGAAACTCTCTTTCACCTTTGCGTACGTTTGCCGGAGTGGGTAAGGCAGCGAAAGAGCGCTCTGTATAGTCCGTAAAGCAGTCCCAGTCCGCTTTGGTGAAGTTGATGTATGTTAGTTTATCAGTCGTTATGAAGTCGGTCGGTCGTTCAACGGAGAGTAAGATGGGTAGGTGGTCTGCAGCTAATGTAAGCATCGGTCGCTAGATGACAAAGTTAATTAGGCCCGCGCTCATTATGGAGATGTGTGGCGAACTGTGGCAGTTACCTGCCACCCTGGTGGAGGCAGCTCCATTGACTGTACAGAATGCTGAGTTGTCTATTTGGTCTGCAATAGCGTGTCCTCTGCTGTCTGCTGGCAAGTTGGACTGCCAGAGATCGTGATGTGCGTTGAAGTCGCCTAGAATTAGACGGTTGTCGCCCCTTAGCAACGCACTAATGTCGGGATGATAATCTCTAGGACAACACGTGGAAGGGTGAATGTAGATGTTTATGATTTGCAGGTCGACGCCGCCTGACCGGACTACTATGCCTTTGGCATTCTAAAGTAGAGTCCCTGGGATCGACGGCAGGGAAAAAAGATTATATTGTACAGAGTGATGTGTAATGAACGCAAGGCCACCCCCATGACCGCTGGGACGGTCTTTTTGATGTACATTATACCCATCACAAGTTCGTAAGTCCGATCTTGTGGTCAATTTTGTCTCTTGTATCGCGGCGATTTTGATGTTGTGCGACTTCATAAAGTCAGTTATCTCCGCGATCTTTCCAGCTAGCCCGTTACAGTTCAGCTGTAAAATTTTGAAGCGTGTAGGAGGAGAGACGGGGGACATGCTAGTCGTGAGGGACGGATGCGCTTGCCTGGATGGAGGTAGGCTAAGGCCTAAACTATGTCGCAGTCTAGAGTTGACAGGGCGAAGGCCGTTGTTGTCTGGCGTGGAAGGCGGCTGTGTACTGCAACAGGGGGCTATGAACGTATCCGTCCAAAGGTTACCTTTGCGAGGCCAGAGCACATAAGGGTGTGACACAGGCCAAGGCAATTGTTGCACTTGACCGATGTCGCAGGCGTATATAATCTTTGCCGGCAAAAGGTGCACGTAGTGAAAGGTACGAGGAAGTGGTGCTCCTGGCCCACGTGCAGGCTGGAAGCATTGGGGGGCAGAGAAAGAGGGGACTGACGCTCGGCGAGGCTCATATCAGGCCTATGCCGAAGGGAATAGTGGTGTTGACCGGCAGTCCGAGATGGAGCACTATTGTGGCTATTTGAAGTTGGTAGAAGCGGTAAGGGAGTGCCAGAGCGACGACTACCGCGGGACGCCCTTAGGCGTGTATACCATGGTGCCTCGAAAGTACTAAAGAAAGTACGGGGTCTGTGGATGGCAGGGTTAAGCCCTGAGCAGCCATATTCATGTAGCCATCTCTTACAATTGGCGCATTGAACCGAATGCGACCGTTTAATATAAAGTATCTTCCAGCAAACGCAGCAGATCCAATCTCTTGGTCCAGGGTTGGGTTCGACCCCAGCCCGTAACAAGAGACGGTGGAGCAACCCATTTGCCAGGGTTTGCTCCGAGGATGACAATTTAAGGGTGGGACGGGACAGATTGGATAGGTTTACACTGAAATAACAGCCCTTGGCCGAGTAAAAAAACCCGGGTCATTAAACCCCGGTCATTCCGGTATGATAGAACCGGCTGGTGTGGGAATGTTTGAATATTCGCGAATGCGAATATCCACTAATGATATTGTTCAAATTTGTCGCCAATCGTAGATGGCGATGCAGTCTCGTTCTCGTTGCCAAGACTCCTGGGTACCTCTCTCAACATTTTTCATAGCGCCGTAGAGTTGTAGGTTAGGTTAGGTTGTGCTGGCAGGCCAACGCAGTGGCCTCACATAGACGCATAGCGTCCGTAGTGTTACCAGAAAAACTTTGACGACCTCTTGTTATACAGTTGACACTTCAGTGTTTTCTTCGCAAAAACCAGAAGCCTACTTGGGCCTATTTCTGTCAGTGAAGCTAGGTTGGGCAATTGTCCCTTTCCAAATGTTTGAAGCCGCAGTCTGGATAGAGCGGGGCATGTGCACATGACATGCTCCACAGTCTCCGTCTCCGCTTTGCATTTCCTACACATGCTGTCGGAAACAAGACCGATCTTGTGGGCATGGCCTGCCAGAAGGATACCAATTAGCAGTCTACAGTCTTCCCTTTTGAGGGATACAATTGTTTTTGTAAGTTTCATGTCGTACGATTTGCACAGGATTTTGGAGATTTTACAGCCTTGCACTTCTTCCCATGCCTTATCTGCTTGTTTAACCATGTGTAAATCGCACCTACGCTTTAATTCCCTTAGCGGGATGGGTACGTTAATACTGTTGCTCGCATCTAGTGCCACTCCACTCTTTGCTAGCTCATCAGCTTTCTCGTTTCCCTCTATACCTTTGTGGCCTGGGGTCCAAAAGATATGTACTCTATGTTCTATACTAAGTTTTTCAAGACTTCTTTTGCACTCTAGTACGCTCAAAGAAGTGCTACTATTTGAGATTATGGCCTTGATAGCCGCCTGACTGTCGACGTAAAAGTTCACCCGCTCTCCGAGCGCTAGACTTTCTACAGCTATTTCTGCTCCCACTTTAATGGCTATAACTTCCGCCTGGAATATACTGCAATGATCTGGCAATTTCAATGATTTAGTGATCCCCAAGTCATTACAGTACACTGCGGCTCCTACTCCTTCCGTCATTTTGGAACCATCTGTATATATGTGTACCGTGTTTTCCGTCATTTCTGCACCTCTCCTCCAGCCCTCCTCCTCTATAGTGGCTTCCAGAACCTCTTCGAAGCGCAGGCAAGGGACCGTGTAGTCTACATGTCTTATCAAGGAAGACGCTATACTACTATGGCCAAATGATCTGCACTCAAACTGCCCCGTGGCATATAGCCTGTTTGCAGTTGTTAACGCTATGTTCTTTGCCGTTATGTTTGCGGGCGGTAGATGCAAAATGGCGTGTAACGCTGCTGTCGGTGTGGTTTTAAGCGCACCCGTTATGCTTATCATAGATGTTCTATACACTCTCTCTATTGACTTCATATACGTTTTCTTCGTTAAGGCGGTCCACCAAACCAGGACCCCATGGAATAAAATTGGTCTAACAATCGCATTGAAAACCCAATAAGACAAGGCAGGCGAAAGACCCCAAGTGCAGCCCAGCATCCTCTTACAGATATACAGAGCTGCTGAGGCCTTTTTCGACCGTTCTTGTACGTTGAGTTTCCAACTCAACTTGCTATCCAGTATAATACCTAAATATTTGGTACTAACCTTCGGTTCTAATACCACATCTCCTAGTTTTGGCTTTACCCAACTTGGTACTTTGTATTTTCTGGTAAATAATATTAGGTCTGTCTTATCAGCATTTGTGCTCAGCCCAACCTCGCAGGCCCAGTCATGGATGACCCTAAGCGCCTGGTTCATCAGCGAGCTGAGCGTCGATAGACAAGTGATCTTCCTGCACCCCAGCATGCAGTCGATCCAATTTTCCAAGGCGGGATCCACCTCAATGTGTCGTAGTCCGTCCATTATGGCTCGCTTTGAAAGATTGTTGAATGCTCCTGCTATGTCTAGGAAGACACCTATTGCAAATTCCCCATGTTCTAGGGCTTTCTCTATGTGCATAACGACCCTATGCAGAGCTGTGTCCACAGACCTGCCCTTGGTGTATGCGTGTTGTGTATTGGAAATTAAATCCTCCTTCACATTTAATTTAATGTGAGTGTCTATTAGCCTCTCGAGGGTTTTTAGTATAAATGACGTCAGACTAATCGGCCTGTAGTCTCCAGTGTACATGTGACTGCTCTTGCCTGCCTTCGGTATGAACACCACACGGGCAGTTCTCCATACTTCCGGCACGTGCCTCAGTCTTATGCAACTTTCGAATATTACACTAAGCCATTCTATGGTTCTCTTTCCGGCCATTTGGAGCATGGCGGGGAAGATCCCATCTGGGCCTGGCGACTTAAACTTGGAAAACGAGTTTAGTGCCCACTTAATTTTGGAATGTGTTATCAGTCCTTCAATATCACGCTCCTGTATTGATGAGCCTATGCTATTTATTTGTCCGTCAATGCCTTCTTCTGATGGAAAGTGAGCATTGATGAGTGCTTCGAGGGATTCTCCACCATTACGCGCCCATTCCCCATTTTCCTTTTTAATAAGGCCCTGAACTTGTACGCCCTTCGAAAGAACCTTTCTCAATCTCGCAGTCTCATTGGAACTTTCCATGTCACCACAGAACTTTTGCCAAGAGATTCTTTTTGCTGTACGAATTTCTTTCTTGTACATCTTTAGCAGATCTCTGTACTCGTCCCAGCACTCAGCTGAGTCCGCTAGCTTTGCTAGCTTGAATAAGTCTCTAGTCTGGCTCCTTAGGGCACCCAGCTCTTTACTCCACCATGGTGGTTTCGTTTTGTTCCTGGGTTTCCTGAGGGGACAGGCTGATTTATAAGCTTTTGTTAGTGTTGTTGTTAGGATATCTGTGGATTTCTCTAGATCCTCAACATTACTAATCGTCTCTGGTTGCCGAAGCTTTAATTTCAGATACCCTTGAAAGCGGGTCCAATTTGTTGTTTTGGGATTTCTAAAAAGTTCCCCTCCTTTAACTGTACTTAAAGCTATGTTATAACCAATGTACGCATGATCCGAGAAGGAGGGTCTGTTTAGGACCCTCCAGTCGGATACGGCTGTACTTGGTTCCGAACAAAGAGTGATATCTAATACGTTTTTGGACGTTGGTCCCACGTATGTGGGAGTGTTCCCTCTAGTAACTACTTGTAAACTACTTTGGAGTAAGAAACAAAAAAGCGAGTCACCCCGTTCATTGATGTCATCACATCCCCATACATGGTGGTGTGCATTTGCATCCGCGCCAATGACGATATTTCGCCCTACGCGCCTGTAGCCTGCCTCCAGCATCTCTAACTCACGCGGGGGAGCGTCAGCATCGTGCGCCATGTAGCAGGATGCTATGACAAGAGCATCCCCCGTTCCTCGTTCTATAGCTACTACCGCAAGGTCTTCAGTACTGAAATTAGACAACAAATATGAGTTAAGTGTTTTACTTACCATAACAGCTGCTCTAATCCTACCTTCCACGTTTGCGTGATACGTCTTACATCCATGTGCGTTAAGTCCAGATACCCTTCCTCCGGCAGAGAGCCATGGCTCCTGGACTAGCGCCACATCGAACGACTTCTCCCCTAGAGCCAGGAGAAGCTCGCTCGACGCTACTTTACTGTGATGGAGGTTTATTTGAAGGACTCTTAACATCATCAATGTTATTGTCCCCCTCCACCTCAATCACCTTCGTCCCTCCTTCCCCTTCCACGATCCTCAGGCTCTCGAGTTCCTTCTCGACTTCCCCTGCTTCGATCGTGTTGTGGTTACCGTCTTTCGGATTTCTTTTCCTGAGGCGCAGGAAAACACTACCAACGCCCCAAGACATCTTCCCGAACTCTGGATATAATAAGTCTTCCGCCTCTTTGTTGATTTGGAGGAAATAGCACTGGCCCTCCTACGTGGGCCTAGATACGTGAAGTACCTTCCAATCCCGAGTCGGTATATTCGGGTTTTGGCGCTGCAGCAAGCTCAGCGCATCGTCCGACTGCACCACACTCAGGATCCATACCTTTGCCTTAGGTATCGACGGGATCAGTGCTCTTTCCACCACTTCGAACTTGGCACTATTCTGCTTTTGGAGGTTTGGTACCACTCCCTTCAGCCATATCAGTGTTGCAGCATCGTTGCATTTTATGAGTTTTACCCCATTGTACCAGCCTGCTGCATCAAAGCTCGGTAGGGGCTTGTTTGGCTCATCCCGCATCATTTTTATGATGGCACTGAGCAGCTCCCTCTCCACAGATCGCCACTTGTCAGCGGACATCTGTCCATAGGGATCGGAGCGGTCAAGCAACGCCACCGTAAGGTGCTGCTTTGCCACTTCGCTGGTCCTTGAGGCCGGTAACCCATCCTTGCCTCCTCTTGGCCTTGCTTTCGCCGCCTCAGATGTTGTCGGCTTTTCGCCGACTACCTGACTATAGCTGATGCCCGGTTTTGCCTCTCCAGCTGTTGTCGGCTTTGAGCTGACAGCCTGGTTATAACGGCTACTCCCTGCCCCGTCATGGCGAGTAGTCCTCCTCGCAGCCCTGGAAGTGGATGGCCTGAAGTCATCCTTCCGCCGCTTGAGGTCAGACCTCTCACCCTCGGCCGAACGCTGCCGTTTCTTACTGCCGCTAAGCTGTTTTTCCTCGATACTGTTGCAGTATCGAGAACTGCTAGCGGCGTAATCCGGCCTGTCGAAGTGCTTTCGACCTGCAGCAACTGCCCCACGGGCCCATGCCAAACGCTCGCTTTCCCGGTCAGTGAGTTCGACCACGGCTCCCAAGCGTTGAATAATTTTAAGCGCCGCCCGGTATTGCGATAGGGCTCTCTTCCCCTCTCTGTTGCGCGCTTTCTTCTCTTCCTTTGTCGGGGTTTTCAGCAGCTCTCGCTCCCGCACTGAGCTCACTGACTCCGCACTGCTTTCCGAGTCCGAGCCATCGCTGAGCGCTCTGTCTCGAACTTTGGAGAGCATTTCGTCCCCTCCCTTCCGTCCGTCCTTCGTCTCTTCTCTTCCGTCCTGTTTTATTTTTATAGGTGTTGAGTTCATCATCTTGGTCGTACGACCACCTGCCCGACAAGGCGGGCTCAGTGGTCTAAAGTTTTCGTAGGGGAAAGACTTCGTACGCCGCAGCAGCGCCCCTTACTGCGGTAAGGCCACCGTTACTCTCTGAGGCGGCCCGGTATCAGAGAGGCACCGTAGAAATACAGCCGATATTACCCCCTGGCTGCAAACCTTCCAATGGGCACGGTCCGCGTAACACCCTGGATTAGGGGGGGGTGTCAGGGAAGGGATGGGAAGGGGTGAGGAGGGGGAGAGGACAGTGGAAGGGAGGGGAGGGGGTGGGTTAGGAGAGCTGATTTGGCAGTTCTTGGTCACCCACCACCATCGCTCGGCCACGGGCAAAAAGGCTAGCATTTTCCCACATAGCTTTCCTGGCAGATGGGGGTCGGCTTAAGCCTTCGCACCAACGACAAGGTTCCTGCTCTAGCGAAGGCGTAGAGTTGTAGGTCAAAGATTTAAGTGTTGCCGATTTTTATCTTGTCTACGATGAGTTTGTAACAATCTAGTGTTACTGGCGTTCCTGGACAGGGTATATGTCTACAAGTACCGCAACTTACTCCGAAGCCCCACACACACACAAACCAACACAGGGTGGTTTGCATTCAATATTAAAACAAACAAGTTTAAATAATGCAATATTGAACAGTTTTAGCACCTTAAGTTTCCGAAGAGTCTCACCAAAGTGGTATAAAAATGTGAATCTTGACAGCGCTCTCTTGAAACTAGAGTAAGATGATCTCGCGATTTCTGAAGAAAGGTGTGGCTTGTGACTATGATTTCTCAGCCGCAGAGATTTTGATACCATCGCTGTGCATATCGAACAATTACCATAACTGTGCATATCAAGCAATTACCATAACTCTAATTGTCACAGGTACAGTGCGGGTGCATAACAAATAACACGGAAGTGTTAATATTCTAAAAAGTCCTTCTGTATCTAAAACTGTTCTATGAACACGCCTAAAAATTTTCCACTTTCCTTGAGTTGACATATAAAATATATGTACCAAAAAAATTTATAAAAGGAATAAAGCAAATGTCACATTAGAGGAAAAATGCATCGTGACGCTACAAGGCATCATAGCTTAGGTGTTAGAGTACTCTAACAGCGGCTTTGGTGCAGACACTTGGGTTCGTATCCCAGTGTCCGAGAAGGGAAGGACATAATCGTGCAGTCATCTCTGTAAGAAACAATGGAGACTCCCACTGGTAGGAGAGGAAGCGTCGAAATATAGAAATTATAGAAAAGGGGGGATAGGACACCACCCTGCGGCAGCCCTTGTTTGATTCTTCGTGGTCTAGATTTCTTGACCGTTGAGGTATTTAGTGGTGCACCTGTTTAGGCCGGCAGGGAGCGGTGTCTCCTCCAGGCCTTTTTGGAGTGTGGCGTGATTGAACGTGTCGAAAGCTTTAGAAAGGTCAAGTGCCACGAGAACCGTCCTATGGAGGATGTTGATTCAAACCATAGTTTATCTGCGATGTTATGGCATTTAAAGCAGATGTTGTGCTGTGTGACTTCCGGAAACCATGTTGATGTTCGGCCAAGTGCAGGTTTGCAGTGTAATACGGGAGCAGAATGGTTTGTGGAGCAATCTCTTACACTTGGCGCATTGAACAGAATTCGACCATTTAATATAAATTTTCTTCCAGCGGACGCAGCAGATCCAATCTCTTGGTCCGGGGTTGGGTTCGATACTAGCCCGTAGCAAGAGAAAATGGAACAACCCGCTGCAAGGGTTTGCTCTCTCTCTCTCTCTATGGCGCGATATACAACAAGTATATCATCATAAACCTCCTAAGAGATTTTTGCGCCAAGCTTCTCTTCCAATTTGTGGTGTGCCGATTTGAATTTTCCCTACAAATTGGTGGGACCTACAGTTTTTTGCCGACTCCGAATGGCATCTACAAAGGAGACGAATTTTTGCTGAGAAGCCTGTCATGGCAGAAATACACTCGGAGAGTTTGCCAAACCACTGCCGAGGGGCGACCCCGTTTTGAAAAACTTTTTTCAAATCACTTTTGATGTTACCTGTACCAGGGCTCGAACCATGGACCTTCGGTGTGGTAGGCCGGCAACACTACCTTCACACCACGGCGGCTGCCAGGGTTTGCTCTGAGGATGACAATTTGAGGGCGGGACATGACAAATTATACAGGGTTATACAGCCATGACCAAGTGAAAACACCGAGTCATTCCGGTACAATAGAACTGCCTGTTATGAGAATTAACAACTTTTTTTGTGTTTGCCTTTTTCTTACATTTTTTGTTTTCCGTGACTTGTACGCTACTTGTAACATTTACCCTGGGTACTTAGTCTTTCTTATCCATTAAATCTAGTCAAGCATATTTCCGCGCAAGTTATTGATAGTATAGTATTTCATTTTCGGTTTAAAAATATGCACTGGCATTGTGTATATAATAAAATTGAATTGTTGACAAAATGGGTATTACTTTTATCTGCAAACAGTTCTACCAGCTATAGAATACTTTTGACAAGTAGGAGATGAATCTTAGCTTGCGTTCCGGAAGCTGGAAGCTTTCTTTCCCGTTTGAACCAGCTTGGTATAAAGGACTGAGGGATGTGATTAACAACATTTCGCATACCTACCATCATCTCATTTCAAAACCCAAGCATCCACCAGAAACTAGTATATAGGATATAAAAAAGAAAAAGGCGGAAAAATCTCGCTCCCTCCTCTCTTAACGACGAGGCCCAGGCAGAAAGGCAACAGCAAGCAGTATCGTGATAGACGGCGATGAAGGCGAAACGGCATGACAATATAGTGTATTAGCATAGTAATTAAACCAGTGCTAAAAAGTTAAAATAACCAAAATCATGCAAAACCTTGGTTTAAAAACTTAAAAAATTCAGATAACGTGCCAAATCCTTTAATGATGGTTAGAATTAAACAAAAAATCGTGTTTAAAATCTACTTAGAATTATGGGTTTAAACCTATTACTAAAATATCTTAAAAACTATATGAAAACGAAATCCTTTTAAAATATTTGAGAGTAAAAACCTGACTTCAAAATCTACTTAAAATTATGGGTAAAACCTTAATTTTAAGAATCTCTTAAGTCTAAAAAAAAAAATTGTTACAAAAACAAAAATCGGCTTAATTATTGATATAATTTGTAGTGAGATAAGTATTTAGAAACGAAATGGTGATTTTTGTTATCTATGTAGGTATATTTGTATACTCTGAAAGCAATAATGGAAGCTAAAGAAGTCGTGGTACAGTTGTACCCAAACTGTTTATCGTACTAAGTGTAATTAATCGTCAGAAACGTATCGAACAATAGCAAAACAAGAAATTAAAGAATGTGAATACAGAAAGGTTAAACCTAATGAAGTAAACAAGAAAAATTCTTAATATCTAGTTAGCAAAACTATAAGAAAGAAATCACAAAAAAAAACAATAGGTAATTTGCATTTTTTTGTAAAAAAAAAACTAGAAAAAACAACTACCATATCAAAAGGTTTCCTTTTCATAAGCTCAAACTTAAAAAACCCACATATTCCTTTTCGTATATAAATGAATTGAAATAAAATAACACAAGCTGCAGAACTTAACCGCGCTGGAACAATATTTTATAAAAGCGTGCAACTGTTGGAATATGCTAACGATATTGATATCATTGGCCTTCACAACAGCGCCGTAACTTCTGCTTAGTCCAAATAAGAAAAAGAAGCGGAGAAAATGGGATTGCTGGTGAACTAGGGCAAAACGAAGTACCTTCTGCCATCATGCAAAGAGTCAGAGCATTCCCGCCTTGGCAACCAAGCCACTGTTGACAGCAATAATTTGGAAATAGTAAAGGACATCGTTTACCTGGGAACCAGCATTAATACCAACAATAATATTAGCCTAGAAATCCGACGAAGAATCACTCTTGCAAACAAATGGTACTTCGGACTGAGTAGGCAATTGAAAAGTAAAGTCCTCTCTCGACGAACGAAAATAACAATCTACAAGTCACTCATCGCACCCGTCCTGCTATATGGTGCAGAAGCGTGGACACTAACAACATCTGATGAGGCGGCTCTGGAAGTATTCGAGAGAAAGGTTCTTCGAAAGATTTGTGGACCTCTACGCGTTGGCGACGGCGAGTACCGAAGAAGATTTAATGATGAGCTGTATGAACTTTACGCAGACGCCGACATACTTCAGCGAATTAAAACACAGCGGCTTCGCTGGCTAGGCCACGTAGTGCGAATGAGCGAAGATGCTCCAGCCCAGAAGGTATTCTTATCGGCACCCGCCGATGGAAGCAGAGGAAGAGGGAGACCATCACTCCGATGGAAGGACCAAGTGGAGACCGATTTGCGATTCCGCGGTGTTTCCAATTGGCGCCAGTTGGCGCAACGAAGGAACGACTGGCGAGCTATGTTGGACGGTCAAAATCGCCCGAGCGGTTAGATGACCATTTAAAAAAAAGAAGAATTGAAATAAAACTTTAATTTGAATTAGAAATATTCGATGTTGCTAAAAACATAGTGTTTCTTATAAGAATTCAGTGCTACAGTGAAAACCTGTTTAGCGAAAGAGTGTAATGACAACACCGAAAACAAATATACATAAATAACTTTTCTCCAATAACTTTACAGCTGCCACCCTACTGCAACAACAACACGAAAAGCCTTTCTACGTTTGCAGTTGGTATTGCGCCAAGCAGATACAATCCGGCGATACGTTGAAAAAACTGACAGCTAAGCAGAATGTGTGTTTGTGTGCGTAACAACAGATTCGACGGATACGGCAAAGTAGATTTTGCTCTAAATTTTGACGTATGACGGATACGTCGATGGTGAAGTACTGTATCTGCTTGGCGCATAAGTAACATTCTATGTTTTTTCATATTTTCTTTGCTTAGATTTCACCGCTGGATAACATTTCAGGAAACCAAGCGAGGCTTTGCGCTCACGGTGAGTAGTGGTTATTTACTCCACTCTTCAGTTCAACACAGAAATGTTATCTCCCGGGAGGCCAATGTACAAACACATACCTATGTAAATTTGCTTTTCGAGATTGTCAAATCGAAAAATATATGCCTACTAAAAATATGTACAGGCTTTTGCCAACAAGTCCTTAAGATCCAAATCGTTTCAAACTTTATTGCTTTTCTTTTCATAGGGACATATACCTATATGCAGTGTTTGGCGTTAATCAATAAAATTCTTAATTGTTTTATTAGTTGATTAAGAAAATAATTGCAATTAAATAAATTGATTTAAAATTAATTGCAAATAAATTTTTAAACACACTAAACTAATACCACCCGAAGCTCCAGTTCACGATGGAAATGGAAACAAACCTAAGCATACCGTTTCTCGATATCTCTATACACAGGAAAAACAACAATATTATACTAAATTGGTACTCCAAACCAACCTCTTCTGGGCGCCTAATAAATTATTTATCCTCTCAACCAACAAAATACAAGATAAACACGGCGAAGAACCTAATAAGAAAAGTACTTACGATCAGCGACCAACAATTTCGCGAAGAAAACAAAAACAAAATATACAACATGTTGCTAAAAAATAACTACCCTGCTTACCTAATACGCGAACTAATAAAACAAGAAACAATGAGAATGGAAAATCTGCAAAAAAACAATATACCAACCCAAACAACAACAACAAATAATATGAAGTATTTCAGCGTCACTTATATTCCCAAATTAAGTGAAAACTTTGATCACAAAGCATTAAGAGAGCAAAACATCACTTTGGCGTACAAGTCAAACCATACTTTGTCCAGTATATTTACAAAAACAAAAAGCCCGCTAGACACAAAAGAACAAAATAACGTTGTCTACCAAATAAAATGTAATGGAAAAGATAGTGAATACAGCGACAAGATATATATCGGAACGACGAAGAGGGAATTAAATATTCGCATTGCCGAACATCAAGCAGACGTAAAGAAACAAAAACAAAGCACGGCTTTATCACAGCACCTGTTAAACAGTGGTCACACAGCTGATTTCACACATACTAAAATTATAGATAAGGAGAAGAGGGAGGGCACAAGATATACCTTAGGGAGCTTAGGAATATTAGAGAAAGGGGATAAAGCACTAAACAAAAAAGAAGATACAGATAATATTTCTGCCGCCTACATGCTATGTTTATCGAACAAATGCAATCAGTGATGACGAGACTACCACACAAGGTGGTACGGATATATGTATGCTAGTTTAAGTTTAAATGTTTAATTATATGTAATTATGTAGAACAAGTGCCCAATATTGATGTAAGTATTAGTCCATAATTGTTGTTATTGTCTTTGGCAACAAATACTTCAGGTTTCCTAATGTGATATTGTTTGTATTTCCTTTTTCCCCTTGTACTAAAATCAAAATAAACAGAGTCGCTCCTGAAGATGCTGAAATATTAAGCGAAACGTAGAGCAGAAAGGTGAAATATATATTTTATTTGCACCACAAAAACAATAGATCAGACAAGCCAAACACACATTTCAATATTATAAGAACTGATCGAAACAGAAATTAAGTTAAAATTTTAATTGCTTGTTGCAATTAATGTATTTAAAATTGCTTTTTTGTACCAACAATTTTTTTGATTTTACGGCCTGTACATTTTCAAGTATTCATGAAACGAGCTCAAGGCCAAGAATAATAATTAACGATTCCGATTCATATACAACCAAAGAATATGGTAGCCCTACCCTACATCTTGGACGATGCGCTTAACAGTACCTCACAAAAACAAAATTTTCAAACAACGTTTTATATGTGAAAAAGCTGATGAGAAAATGGAGTCAGAAATATCTTCAACCAATGCCGCAAACAACCAAATAATTATAAAGTATTATGAACCCATTCATATTTTTATATTTCACATTTATTCTTGTTTACAAATTCAATATGTATCACTACCACTATTAAAGTTGAGGATATTTTAACTATAAGCCACTACTTAAAAAAAAAGTAATAAGTAATAGTCTCATAAGGCAATTGTGACAACTTTTATAGAGAAGCTTCTTATCCAATTTGGGGTGGTATGATCTTCAGTTTCATGATGTATGATCACACTACTAACTGTCAGATGGCGGAAGTCGTTCATGCATATGGTAAAGAAGAATAGAATTAGGAGTTTAGATGATTAGCAATGCGTGCCAAAATTTATCTGATGAAGAAGCCTAGCAGCTTCCGAAATGGATCTATAAGAAAAGCTATGGCGGTTCTCTCTAAACATTTCTCCTTCTCTATTCAATTAAAACAACCTTTAATAATTAATTAAAAAATTATTATTAAAAAATAAAAAACAATAGTAGTTTTCATAAAAATTAAAAAGTGAAAAATTATTATTCTTGACCTTGAGCTCGTTTCATGAATACTTGAAAATGTACAGGCCGTAAAATCAACAAAATTTGTTGGTACACAAAAGCAATAACAAAACCCAGAGCACGCGTTAAAGCAGTTCTGCTGATGATGATTAAGCAGATCTGCCAAAAAAAATGCATCATGATCACACTACTACATGTCAGATGGCGGAAGCGGTTCATGCATATGGTAAAGAAGAATAGAATTAGAACTTTAGATGACATCAAAACCAGCATATTGTTAGCTTAATGGTTAGCAATGCGTGCCAAAATTTGTCTGATGAAGAAGCCTAGCAGCTTCCGAAATGGATCTATAAGAAAAGCTATGGCGGTTGTCTTTAAAAATGTTTCCTACTCTATTCAATTAAAACAACTTTTAATAATTAATTAAAAAATTATTTTTAAAAAATAACAAACAATAATTTTTATAAACATTAAAAAGTGAAAAATTATTATTCTTGGTCTTGATCTCGTTTCATGAATATTTATTATTTAAAATTAAATTCATTACAATTGAAACAATTCTAACTAATTTTTTAATTGTAATGGTTAATTATTACCATTTTTTACAATTACCCGGGTATTTCTTGATTAATTTCACTCAAATATTCAATACAATTTATCAGGGGCACAGAATTTTCACGAAAGTGATATTTGAAAGAAATCAAAAAATTGTTTGCCATATGTATAACCTACATGTTCTTGCAGTAGAAGTTTGTCGGAATAAAACACCACGGCACCCGGCTAAGAATATACTAGATAGCGTCCGGGTAGCGTGTTTATTGTTAAATTCATACAACTATTGTAATTAAAAAATTGCTAACTATAGAGAAACACAATTTATGATTAATTAATTGTTAATTGTACATTTTTGCAATAACTATTAAAAATTGTTTATTGTAAAAGTTGCAATTAACAATTTATTAATTGGTAATTATTAATTGTTTTAACAATTATAATTTTCCCAACACTGCCTCTATGTATGAAATAGATAAATGAATCTAAATGTTGTATAGTTATTGTTAGTAATTTTTTTTACATGAAACATTACATTATTGTTGTATAAAGTTTTTCGAATATCGATTCAAGCAGAACTTAAGCCATTAATCGTTACGACAGCCTTCGACTGTCACTCAACTCGAACGGTTAACTGCTGATAGTGTGATTTCATTGATTAGTCAAATTGTCAATAGAAAAGACACAATTTAACTACAATCTAATTGTTTCTTATAGTGCAAACATGGTATACTCAGGTATACTTTCTGACGACGAATAACTAACTAACTAAGTAACCTCTAACAAATCTACATAAATAACAAAAATAAACTCTTAAATCACACCACTTCCAATTAATATAAAAAATCATGTTTTCAATTTAACAATGAAACATGAATGGCTTCTACAATAACTACCATGAGCTTCAGCTCCTGGTTCAGAAGTTTTCTCCTTCAATAATACTAAATTAAGCCCATATACCGTTCAACACAAGCCCATTCCACTCAAAACGCTGTAATAGCATATTTCAGAACTTACCAAATATAAATTCAAGCATGCAAGGTACTGCTGTGCTGATAAAGAAAGGCTTGCCCTTTAAAAAAATCTCAATTCAATCCGCTATATCAGCAATTGGTTTTAAAGTGGATTTAAACTTTAAGGTAAATATAATATGCGCTTATATTCCTCCATCACAAAGCTTCTCAACTGATAATATATTGCAACTAACGGGGGACCTCAACGCGTGAAACCCAATTTGGGGCTTTCCGTCAACAAATCGCAGAGGTATTCAAGTTGAAGACGCTCTGCTAGCTTCAGATCTCATATGCCTCAACAATGGCCGCGCTACCCACTTTTCCACCCACGGTACGTTTTCCCCCATAGACCTTACCCTGTGTTCAGCTTCAATCGCACCATACTGCTCTTGGAACGTCCTACAAGACTTGCACGGTAGCGACCACTGTCCAATAATCTGCAAAAATAAACAGCCAAACGCTTCATAAGAAATCCAAGCCAAAATGCATATTTAAGAGGGATCACGCTGATTGGAAAAAATTTGCTGATATATGCCAAAATTCAACCAACACAATTCCCATTTCTCCAAATATTAACAGAGAAGTAGCTGTTATTCAACAAATATTACGCTCTGCAGCAAACTTGTCTATACCGCGCACCAACAGCAAGGTATCATCTAGAAACGTCAAGTGGTCGAATACCTCGTTAGCGGCACTTAGATCAACGAAACAACTAGCCTGGCATGAGTATAAACGTTGCCAAACAATGGAGAACACAATTGCTTACAGGAGATCGAATGCCATTTTCCCACGTAAAGCGAAAGAAGCTTAACGTCAATGTTTCCAAAACTTTACCGCAAATATCAATCCCTCGTCCTCGATTAAAAAAATATGGTATGACATTAATATTCTGTCAGGCGGCCTTAAAAGATTTCACAACTTAATACTTCGACTGGAATGTTAACCACTCCCCGTCAAATATCTAATTACTTCGCCCACCACTTTTCTAGCACCAGTGCCGACGATAACTTCAGCCCCCAGTTAGTAAGATATCTACACTACAAAATACCACACAAGTTACATACAATCTCCCCAAATCAGCGCAATCAAGTGACACTGCGATATGTGCTTCGGAATTTGAATTCACCCTATCGTCGACAAAAGGAAAAACGCCTGGACTAGACAAAATCTCTTACCCAATTATTAAAAATCTCCCTGCCCCAATAAAGACCGGCTAATAAAGCTATACAACAACATTTTCGACTCTGGTATTTACCCACAGTATTGGAAAACCTTAAACATAGTCCCAATACTTAAGCCTGGTAAAACTGCCACTAATCCCAATAGCTATCGTCCCATTTCCCTTTTAAGCTGTCTAGGAAAACTTTTAGAGAAGATTATCAGCATTCGGCTGACGTAGTAAGCAAAAGAAACAACCTCATTAGCCCTCGTCAAGCAGCGTACAAAAAAGGGCACAGTACAACCGATGCTTTGCTTTGCCTTGACGAATATGTCACGAACGCACTATCCTCTAAAAACCAGGGCCTTTACTCTGTAGTTCTATTCGAAAGGCTATTCTACTCGAAAGCAAAAAGCGATTCTAATACACATAGGCACTCTGTAGTTCGTTAGAATTTACTTTAGAAAATATTCCATAATAGTAGGCATCACTGTTTCACAAATTCCAAGCGCAAAGCAAAATACAAAAACCACTTTGCATAAATCTCAAGTGCAGTAACACACAGCACAGTTTAACACGTCGCAGTAGCGCAGATGATAAGTGTTTAAGCGACATAAGCTATAACGATTTACTTCGTCTATTTTATTTGCGCTGCACTCTCTTGTAATTCGCAAGCAGCTTATAAAATATCCCAAATATATAGTTTATGTTTTGTAATCCCAAGCCGGGGTTTTTCACAACGAAAATGAGGAAGCCAATCCCGCGCAATGCCTCAGAGCCAACAGTGCTCGCCCCCAATTAATACATACAAGGTGTAAAGGTGCCCCACACCACCCGTTCTATATAGAACAAACAACTCAAATAAAAATACAAATAAAATAATTTACTGTTTCCAAAATATCGCCCCTATGCAATATGTGCAAGGGGGGTTTTTCACAACGAAAATGAGGAAGCCAATCCCGCGCAATGCCTCAGAGCCAATAGTGCTCGCCCCCAATTAATACATACAAGGTGTAACAGGTGCACCGCACCCCGTTCTATATAGAACAAATAATTTAAATAAATAAAATAATAATAAATAAACATAGAAAAGGGCTCCGTATACTAAACATGTGCTCCGCACACCCCCTTTTCCTCTCTAAACCAATAATATTATATAAATAATAAAATAAAATAAAAAAATAACTCAAAAAAACTACTCGCCCTCCATAAAGCTTAGACATGGTTCATTTCTAAGCTTTTTGGAGGGCGAGTAGTTTTTTTGAGTTATTTTTTATTTTATTTTATTATTTATATTATATTATTAGTTAAGAGAGGAAAAGGGGGTGTGCGGAGCACATATTAAATAGGGAGCCCTTTTCTAATATTTATTTAATTATTATTTTATTTATTTAAATTATTTGGTCTATATAGAACGGGGTGCAGTGCACCTGTTTCACCTTGTATGTATTAATTGGGGGCGAGCACTGTTGGCTCTGAGGCATTGCACGGGATTGGCGTCCTCATTTCCGTTGTGAAAAACCCCCCGTTGCAAATATTGCATAGGGGCGATGTTTTGGGAATATTAAATTATTTTATTTGAGTTATTTGTTCTATATAGAACGGGGGGTGTGGAGCACCTTTACACCTTGTATGTATTAATTGGGGGCGAGCACTGTTGGCTCTGAGGCATTGCGCCGGATTGGCTTCCTCATTCTCGTTGTGAAAAAGCCCGGCTTGGGATTACAAAACATAAACTATAAATTTGGGATATTTTATAAGCTGCTTGCGAATTACAAGAGAGTGCAGCGCAAATGAAATAGACGAAGTAAATCGTTATAGCTTATGTCGCTTAAATAATAAGAATCTCGACTACCACGCGTGCGGTTGCAGGTTCGAACGTAAGTGCTTGCACAAGTAATTTTAATTCTTTTATTTTATTTTTATTAAATAAAATTTAATTTTTCAAATATGTAAATACTTCTAATCTGTAAAAATTTTGTTTTCTTGAATTTTTCCAATTTTTTACATAGAATTCTTCAATTATTTTCTGTCAACAGGGATTGCTTAACTCTTTATGCGATAAAAAATGATTTCCTGATGAAAAATCAATTAATTGTTTTATTATAATCATAAGAATATACGCTTTTGTGGATTTGCTTTTACTAAATTGTTGTAGAATAGGATTTTCTAACTTTCGCCCATATTGGCATATGCTTTCGAAATAGTGAGTACCAAATTTTCTACAATCGAAAGGGGATAAATCAAATCCGGAGGGAACAGAATGGGACTCGAACAACGAATGCTTTCTACTCGAAAATTTCTTACAGAGTTCGAATCACTCGAAAGCGAACAAATTTTGTTTCGAATAGAACTACAGAGTGAGGGCCCAGGTATCCGTGCTCCCGCTTGACTTTCAAAAGGCATTCGACAGTATAGGAATTCACGTCATCCTAAATCAGCTGATACGGTGCAAAGTCGGCCCAAAAATTTTAAACTTTGTAAATTCTTCTCTCAGCAACAGAAAATTTACAGTTTCTATAAATGTTTCGCAATCAACAATGCACAACTTAGCAAACGGCACTCCGCAAGGGTCACCGCTTTCAGCCCTATTATTCATCATTGCATTTAACAAATTAAGTCAACTTCTTTCTAAACACAAGTACATTGAGCATCAAATATACGCTGAAGATATCGTCGTATAATCCAAACAAAGTGATATTCAGGTTGTTCAAACACCATTCTTCGATGTTATCAATGATATCTCTAGATGGTCCGACACTTCAGCCGTTCGACCGTCGATAGAAAAGATCTACCTGTTGCACATATGCCGGAAAAGGAGCACATGTAACTTAACTTTAAGCCTTAACAATCATCCTATCCAAACCAAACAAAACCTGATGGTACTAGGATTAATCATAGACTCTAACAGAGCTATTCTGTGCAGTTGATAAATTTCCCACCTTGCTTAGTTGTCAAGTTTGATTATTTATCAAGTATTTCTATTCTGTGTCAAAACTAAAAAGCTCTTTGGTTGACAAATAGTCAATATCTCAAAAAATCTTGATGATAAAATTTTACGCTGAAATCACGTTTTTGTGTGTTAAAATGGAAGAAGATTTATTACTTTACAAAACGAGTTTTTAATATTAACGTCAACGATAAGCTCATCGCAGTTTCTAATTTTCGACTTAGGCTTCTTCGAACACAATAAAGTTTTTAAATTTTGTAGAGTTTTCAATCTTTTGAGTTTAAACCACTCAAAAAAACAAAAATCATTCATATATTGTAATGTCACCTTTAGTTTTAAGTTTCATTCATATAGGCAACCCTGGCATAGGATGTCGAGTATAAAAGAAAATGTCAAAATGTCAAAAAAAGAGGGAAGCGCAGCTAACTTCACTGACTTCCGTCTTCTTCCCGTGCCAGCCAAAAGGACAAGTTGCCAATTTTGTAACCTCGAATAAAATCGTAAATTTAATAAAGACATCCTGTCAAATAAAACGGTAGAGTTGCAACCTCAGGTGTGGGAAGACACCTACTAACGTTTAACGCAAATATTTAAGCCTGATTTCGGGATTTAAGGGAAAATTTGAAAATATACGTTCAACACGTACCACGGCCAAAACTTTGGGAATTAGCGCCGATTCGAAACGCAGTAGCGAAACATCGTCCACTTCTGGTGCAACTATTGAGCCGCAGACAATAAACTTAGTGACCACAAATGCAAATAGAGCTGCTGAAACTGGGATAACCGACTAATTTGAGATATACGACGTGTGTTCAAAAAGTATCGCGAATTTTGTGTTTTTTCAAAAATTATTTATTTATTCATGAATATCTATATTGTCCCCTTCAAAGTAATCCCCATGAGATATTATACACTTGTGCCAACGGTTTTTCCAATCTTCGAAGCACTTCAAAAAATCATTTTTTTGTATCTTGTTCAGCTCCTCCTTCGATGCCGTCTTTATCTCGTCAAGAGAAGCGTAACGTCGTCCTTTCATGGGCCTCTTCAGTTTAGGGAACAAGAAAAAGTCACAGGGGGCCAGATCTGGGGAATACGGTGGCTGCGGCATCATTAGGGTGTTGTTTTTGGCCAAAAAGTCGCGCACAAGCAACGATGCGTGAGCAGGGGCGTTATCGTGGTGCAAAAGCCAATTTTTGTTCTTCCACAAATCCGGGCGTTTCTGGCGGATTGCTTCGCGCAAATTGCGCATAACTTGCAGGTAATATTCCTTATTGACCGTTCTTCCCTGTGTCAAGAACTCATGATGCACCACGCTCCTGCAATCGAAGAAAACTGTCAGCAAAACTTTCACATTCGACCGAACTTGGCGCGCTTTTTTCGGTCTTGGTTCGTGCGGCAGCTTCCATTGAGATGATTGAGCTTTGGTTTCCACGTCATAACCATAACCCCACGATTCGTCACCAGTTATGACCCTCTGGAGCAAATTTGGGTCGTCGCGGACAGAGTTTAACATCTCATTAGCAATGTTCATGCGATGCTGTTTTTGGTCACAATTGAGCAATTTTGGTACGAATTTCGCGTAAAAATCAAAGACGATCCAAAACACGTGCAAGCAAAGCAGCTGTCAACAATTAACTGAACATTCAAAATGGCCGAGCCTGTCGGCATAAGTGAGAGACATGAGTACCAACATAACGCCACAAAAAATTCGAAATTCGAATATACGTAACCAGCGAAAATTCAAAATTCGCGATACTTTTTGAACACACCTCGTATGCTGCCATCATACGTAATGCCAATGTCGTTGCGGCACCTAGCGCTCCTGCTGCCAACTTAACGTCATTTTCCGCCACCGCTGCTACTAGTGCTACCACCTCTGCCATTGCCACCACCGCCGCCATTACCACTACCGCTGCCATTGCTACCACCGCTGTACATGATGTTGTTGGGCCTGTATTAAGTGCTGCTGCTGTAGAAGATCAAACCTATGCCACCTCCGTTGGGGCAGCACCCGAAACCACCGCTGCCGCCGCATCATTTGCTTCTGCTGCTATTTCAAATCACGATGCCTTATCATTTACGCATAACACTGGCTCTGATGTCGCTTCTAACTCACCTCTTGGAGAAGCTAGTCAACTAGAGGACCAGTTAAGAGTCCTGAAATTGCGCCGTGAATTCATGGAACTCCAAAGCCAGCTACAACAAATACAAAGCAACCCAAGTGTTCGCATAGGAAAATATATAAATTTCGATGAACTAGACGCTGCAGTTCCAAAGTTTAGCGGCGATAACCATTATGATATCAACAGGTGGTTCCTGCAGTTCGAATACGGCTATGCAAATTGAAGCCATCCGAAACTTGTATTAGCTACGTCGTCGCGATGCAATCGATAGCCGTTTAGGCAGAGATACCGGAATCGGAGTTGGTCGATATAATCATCGACGGAATCCCAGACAGTAGCAACAATATTAGTATCCTATATGGCGCCAATTCGGTGGCAGAACTAGTACGGCGAACTGAGCGGTATGAACAGCGCCGCCAGAACTCTTCACGGAAGCAATTGGGAAATACCGCTGCAAGCATCGAAACAAAAACGCCGAAGGCAGTTACCGGCGAAGATTTGACAACAGTACGCTGCTTCAACTGCTCCCGATTTGGTCACTATCAGAGCAGTAGCCCAAAGCCCCAACCCCTGCAGGTTCCTGTTTTACATGCCACCAGTTGGGACATATACACAAGGATTGCCCTCTTAAGAAGAACCAGCTCACTCGTGTTGCCGCCTTTTCCAATACTGAGGATTACTATGATATAGAAGATAAGCTAGAGGTAAGTGTGGCCTTTTACAATTTAAATCGAAACAGATGGTCAGGGTTTGTAAATATTATTTCTCTCTTTGATTCCGGTAGTCCGATTAATATCATGCAAAGATCTGTTGGTACAAAATTTATAAAATTCCACATATTTCGGTACCTACGAAGTACATCGGAGTCGGCAGAAATAGACTTCACTCGTTTGGCACAAAATTGTGTGCAATTAAATTTCGTGGCACAACTAAAACGATGAACGTTATGATTGTACCAGATGAATAACTTTCCATACCACTGATCCTTGGTCAAGAATTTATGAATAAATTTAATACATATTTTGTAAAATTTTATAAAAATGTGAATGAGTTTATTAAAGATACTTTGAAACCTTATACATCTGATTCGATTATTAATAAAATTGCTGATGGTTACTATAGTCACCATAGAAATCGCTTAGCGATGAAATATACATTGGATAAAACATATGGAAAATGTGATCAAGAATTTGCAGTGAAACAAAAGTCAGGCAATGGTAATGATTATTTTGATAATATAGGTAGTGCATAGATGAAAGTGTTGTTCAATCAGAAATAGATATAGGCCCCAATCTCAACAAAAGTGAAAGCCATCATGGATGTTCTAAATAATGCTTACTTGGCTCCACCACAAATCGATAAGAAACCCTATGATTATAAAATGATAATACGAACAACTGATGACAACCCTTTCTACTGCTTGCCTAGAAGATTATCTTTTAAGGATAGAGATGAGGTTCAAAATATCACCGATGACTTAATTAAGCGACAAATTATTCGGCCTAGCAACTGCCCTTATGCCTCTTGTAGCATTACTCAGAATACGTTTCACTTTCAATGCAATTCTTTGCATATACAAATATTGACCCAAATAAATTATGTTGAACCCAACGGGAGTTCAACAACATATATCGTATCTGCTTACATTTGTCACCCAATTACTCAATTCGTCACATTGACCAACGCACGTATCGATCAGCATGACTGATCGACAGTATCGGTTTGTCAATGTGAACTACCAACTTATTGCTGACTTTGCACACAATGTAAATACTTTTAGTTTGTACTTATGTATACGTAGGTGAAGTAAGAAATTGTATAAAAGAGAAAGCTTTTTAAAAAAGAATGATTATTGACTTAACGCTAACCATCAGCGTACATTCAATCAGAAACAAAGATATTACATGGCGATCCTGCCAGCCTAGCCTATACAACCTATAGCAACGCCAAAGAACGTGCTATAACCACTGATTCAGTACCGACTGTAATAGTACGTGAGCACGAATCATCACATCAAGGACATAGTCATAAGCATGGGCATGTTCACTCACCGCATGAATCACTGAGCGCGGTTGTTTGGATGATTATAATGGGCGATGGACTGCACAACTTCACCGATGGCATGGCAATAGGGGCAGCATTCGTAGAGAACATTACATGGTGATCCTTACAAGGAAAAGATTTGAAGTGTCATTTGAAATTGATGTTAATGGAAGTTAGTGCCGAAGACAAGGGAACTGGCAGCATGACTGGCAACAAGACGGCGAGTTAAGTATATTTAGAATAATTTGAGCACGCCTCACGGCCGCTAAACCAATAGCAAAATTTTATTTTGCTTAGGAATAATTTAAGAATACAAAAATTAAGAGATTATAGCGTAGTTAACGCATTTTGATTATGCGCCAATAAAATTTTGTAACACAAATAAAATATTTTGGTTAAATACAGATTTAAGATTAAAAGAAAAAATGAACATGCTAAGAAATAAAAAATAGAAAATAAGAAATCTTGTTAATAAACAAATTAAGTAAATTGGAATGCCGAAATATTTTTTCTTAATTTTGCTGAAATATCCTCTTAAATAAAAAACAAACAAAAAACAGGGCAACTTTAAATTATCATAAAATACAGAAACTAATACATCCCCCCCAAAATGGATAGCGCAGTGCCCGACGACCTTGACTACGCGGCAATCAAACGCTCTGTTGATAACTTAGAGTATGAAAGCACACTCGAGGCACGTACCGAGACTCGTAAGTCACGCCCTCGCGAGAGTAGAAGAGCAATTAAAAATAAAATTTGCTGTATGAACCTAATCTTTAGTTTCATCGGAATAGACAGAGTTGAGGATTACTATAATCAGGAAACCATAGAATCGGAAACTGTCGCCATGATTCGAGCGTGCGAACGCCTAGGCACAATGTAAATAAATCAAAACGAAACAAGAAACATAGTACACATTATTATTTTTCATCTCCTTTTCCATTAAACTCAATATCAGAAAGCACTAATTATTTGGAAAAGGACAAGAACATAATCAAATGCAATATAGAAGAAGAAATGGCAACTTCTGTTGAGAAGTATTTTCATATTAATTTCAACAAATTTTTCTTGAAAAATAGAAAGAAAGTAAAAAACAGAGACTTCTTTCCGTTTTTTCCAAAAATGAAAAACAAAAAGGCACCATCAATATCACCAGAGTTCGATGGCAAACCCAGAAACTTATCCTGTTTTCTGGATGCCATTAAGATATCCGACCAAATCAAAGACAGTCACGAGGTTACCCCGATATTCATCGAGAGAAATGCCTCTAAAAAGCATGCAAATAACGAAAAGTCCAGTACTAATACTAAACAAACAAGCTTATATTAATAATATAAAAAGTCAAAAGAAAATTTGTAGCATGAAAACCCGATTGTTGAGGATAAGATTGACTTAGGACAATACTTTACCAGGCTGAAATAAGCCGGCAATTCGGGAAAAAGGAATAATACAGTTGTCCTTAGGGACAAATTGTTTAAAAAATAATTATACTCGAGTAGGCACATTTATAAAATGAAAAATAGGTACCCAAGTTCTCAAACAAAAAAAATTAATATCGCAATAACTCTGCAGGTTATGCATGTGACGGAAAATAAAACAATTTAAAAATATACGATGATCCTGTTTTTGGTGGCCGCCCAGGAATCATCGAATAACTAATAAAATAATACTATTGCATATGCATGACAAATTATCTGCCTTACGAACCCATAAAAAGAAATTTTAATTAACCCATTTAATTAACCCATAATACATGTATGAATTTAATATATAAAAAGAAAATTTAATTAATACAATTATGATGTTTAAGATAAGGAAATCAAATATAGGTCCAAATAACGCAAGATAGAACCAAGAAATTGGTACAGAATATAGTAAGGAAATTAACATAGGAGATTTAGTATTAGTTAGAGAAGAGGCCTCCCATAAGTTAGAACATAGATATAACGGACACTATAAAGTTAAAAGCATTGATAAGAGTAATAATTTTACTTTAATACCACATAGCATAGGAAATAACAATAAGACCAACAAAAATAAAGAAACTATAATTCATAAGAATAGACTTAAAACAGTAGAGAACCTTTAGTAATAAAAATAAGCACTCCACTTTACTCATAATAATAAACAGGCACACGACCCAAAGAAAACAAAAACAACATGTTATGTTCAAAAAAAAAAAAGAGAAGTCAGCACAATAAAGACACATGGGAAACAAATGTAAACAGATAAAAAACCTCATAAACAAACTCTTTACTTTCGATATTAAGTTGCCGTTATGCAATATTTTGCAACGGCATACGAAAAACAATTAAAATCTGGTAAACGCAAGCAAACCTTAAGTGGGTCATTAAGGGCCACTTTCATAAAGGTCGGTTAAGCCTAATCGGCGTTTAATTTGACAGCTAACCGTACAAAATACGTCAATTAAACTCCGGTTAGCTGTTACCGGCTTTTATGAAAGCGGCCCTAAGTCTTTTTAATAGCCGTACACAATTGTCTTCAATTGTATACGACTATTCTTAAGGCGGATGGTGAAGCATTACTCAGAATACGTTTCACTTTCAATGCAATTCTTTGTATATACAAATATTGACCCAAATAAATTATGTTGAACCCAACGGGAGTTCAACAACATATATCGTATCTGCTTACATTTGTCACCCAATTACTCAATTCGTCACATTGACCAACGCACGTATCGATCAGCATGACTGATCGACAGTATCGGTTTGTCAATGTGAACTACCAACTTATTGCTGACTTTGCACACAATGTAAATACGAAGCCTATAAGGCAACGCTGAGATCGAATGCAACGAGGAGTGTGTGTGAACACTACCGCGAGTTGAAGAGGGAAGCGAGGCGGCTTTTCCGGGCGAAAAAAAGAGAGGCAGAAAAGCGTGAAATAAAGGAGCTTGAGATGCTGGCCAACGGGAATAATGCCCGAAAATTCTATCAAAAAATTCGGCGAATGACGGAAGGTTTCAAACCCGGGGCAAACTCCTGTAAGAATGAGAACGGCGACCTGGTGACCGATGTTCAGAGAACACTCAGAATATGGAGGGATCACTTCTCTGCCCTTTTAAATGAAGAAACTGAGCAAGAAACCAGAGAAGATGCCGAACCCGAGCCCACAATCGAAGATGATGGAATTGACGTTCCACAACCCGACTACAATGAGGTGCGAATAGCAAATCCCGATTGAAAAACAATAAAGCAGCTGGCGCTGATGGTTTGCCTGCTGAGCTATTTAAACACGGAGGCGAGGAGCTGGTAAGGCGCATGCATCAGCTTCTATGCAGAATTTGGTCGGATGAATGCATGCCTGAAGATTGGAATCTAAGTGTTCTCTGCCCAATCCACAAGAAGGGCGATCCTGCAAACTGCGCCAACTATCGCGGAATCAGCCTTTTGAATATCGCATATAAGGTCCTATCAAGCGTATTGTGCGAAAGACTGAAGCCTGATGTGAACAGACTGATTGGACCTTATCAGTGTGGCTTCAGACCTGGTAAATCTACCATCGACCAAATTTTTACAATACGCCAAATCTTGGAAAAAACCAGTGAAAAAAGAATCGACACGCATCATCTCTTTGTTGATTTTAAAGCCGCTTTCGATAGCACGAAAAGGAGCTGCCTATATGCCGCTATGTCTGAATTTGGTTTCCCCGCAAAACTTATACGGCTATGCAAAATGACCTTGAGCAACACCGCCAGCTCGGTCAGAATTGGGAAGTACCTCTCCGAGCCGTTCGAAACTAAACGAGGTTTCAGACAGGGTGACCCCCTATCGTGTGATTTCTTTAATTTAATGCTGGAGAAAATAATACAAGCTGCAGAACTTAACCGCGCTGGAACAATATTTTATAAAAGCGTGCAACTGTTGGCATATGCTGACGATATTGATATCATTGGCCTTAACAACCGCGCCGTAACTTCTGCTTACTCCAAATTAGAAAAAGAAACGGAGAAAATGGGATTGGTGGTGAACGAGGGCAAAACGAAGCACCTTCTGTCATCATGCAAAGAGCCAGCGCATTCGCGCCTTGGCAACCAAGCCACTGTTGGCAGCAATAATTTCGAAATAGTAAAGGACTTCGTTTACCTGGGAACCAGCATTAATACCAACAATAATGTTAGCCTAGAAATCCGACGAAGAATCACTCTTGCAAACAAATGCTACTTCGGACTGAGTAGGCAATTGAAAAGTAAAGTCCTCTCTCGACGAACGAAAATAACACTCTACAAGTCACTCATCGCACCCGTCCTGCTATATGGTGCAGAAGCGTGGACACTAACAACATCTGATGAGGCGGCTCTGGGAGTATTCGAGAGAAAGGTTCTTCGAAAGATTTGTGGACCTCTACGCGTTGGCGACGGCGAGTACCGAAGAAGATTTAATGATGAGCTGTATGGACTTTACGCAGACGCCGACATAGTTCAGCGAATTAAAACACAGCGGCTTCGCTGGCTAGGCCACGTAGTGCGAATGAGCGAAGATGCTCCAGCCCAGAAGGTATTCTTATCGGCACCCGCCGGTGGAAGCAGAGGAAGAGGGAGACCACCACTCCGATGGAAGGACCAAGTGGAGACCGATTTGCGATCCCGCGGTGTTTCCAATTGGCGCCAGTTGGCGCAACGAAGAGACTGGCGAGCTATGTTAGACGGTCAAAATCGCCCAGGCGATTAGATGACCATTTAAAGAAAGAAGAAAGTAAATACTTTTAGTTTGTAAGTATTAGTGTAATTATGTATACGTAGGTGAATTACGAAATTGTATAAGGGAGAAAGCTTTTTAATAAAGAATGATTATTGACTTAACGCTAACCATCAGCGTACATTCAATCAGAAACAAAGATATTACACTCTGATATCGTTTTAGTGAAGAAAAAGAATGGTGAAACGCGTATGTGCATAGAGTACAGAGCCCTCAATAAGAAAACTGTTAGGGACAATTTCCCATTACCTCTAATAGATGATTGTATTGAATATATGTCAGGGAAAAAGTGTTTTACGTTAATCGACCTGAAAGATGGTTTTAATCAGTTAGTGATGCACGAGGACTCTATTCCTTTGACGTCATTTGTTACACCACATGGGCAATTTGAATACCTCAGGATGCCTTTCGGGTTAAAGAACGCACCATCCAAATTCCAGAGATTTGTTTATAACATTTTTCGGGACATGATAGATGCGAGAGAAATTATTGTGTATATTGACGACATATTAATAGCTTCAAACGATTTTGAATGTCACCTCGAAACCCTGCTCAGCAGGGCCTGCGAAAAGAATTTAGAACTTAAGCTGAAAAAGTGGAAGTTCGGCTATAACAAAATAGAGTACTTAGGTTATCTCGTCAGTCCGTCAGGGATCCAACCATCGATGCCCACATTAAAGCAATTGCAAATTACCCAATTCCGAGGAACCAGAAAGAGCTTCGTTCTTGTATTGGACTATTTTCCTATTTCCGTAAGTTTGTACCCTCATTCTCCAAAACCGCTCATCCACTTCTTAACCTCTTACGTAAAGAAGCTGAGTTTATATTTTCGGAAGACTGCTTGAAGGCCTTCAAAGAAATGCATTAGTCAGTGCCCTACTTCTGGCGATATATGACCGCAATCGTGAAACACAACTTCACTGTGATGCAAGCAGTCAGGGCTTTGGATCTGTTCTGTTGCAAAAACAGGATGACGGTAAATTTCACCCAATTGCATACTTTTCTAAAACAACCACTCCGGCCGAGTCTAGATATCATAGCTTTGAGTTAGAAACCTTGTCGATTATTTATGCCCTCCGAAGGTTTAGAATCTACTTAGAAGGCATCCCATTTAAAATTATTACAGACTGCAATTCATTGACAATGACTTTGAACAAGAAACAAATTAACCCTCGAATAGCCCGATGGGTACTTGAGTTGGAAAATTTTAACTACTCCATTAAACATCAAATTGGGACAAACCTTGGGCATGTAGACGCCTTAAGTTGAAGTCCGTTATTAGAAAAGGAGGAGGGCGTAGCCCCAATGGTAAATCATGAAGCAGGCAAACCCGAAGATATAGTGAAACCTCGGCCCCCTGTATGTTGGTTGGACGAAGAGCTTAAGAAACTTATGAGCGAATTGGAAAAAGGGGAAGTAATAGGATATGAACTGGTCGATGGCTTAGTATGTCGCAGGATTGGTCAAAAGGTCATGCTGTGTGTTCCTACAGAAATGCAAGAAAATGTAATTCGGTTTACACATGAGAAAACAGGTCATCTAGGTACAGATAAATGCTATAATCAAATAAGGGAAAGCTATTGGTTCAGCGACATGAAGGAAAAAATTCGTAGACTAATCCAAAATTGAATCAAATGCATTATATATTCTGCGCCTGCTCGTTCTAACGAGCACAACCTCTTTAATATTGCAAAGAAACCAATTCCATTTGACACCCTCCATTTGGACCACTTCGGCCCCCTGCCCGCAATTAGGTCAAAGCGTAAACATATATTGGTGGTTATAGATGCAGCTTTCCGTTACTGGAGAGTGAGGAAGCAAGAGAGCGGTGTAAAGCGGCGGTGTAAAGGGGCGGCGTAGGAACAGTTGAACAGCTGCTGAACGGCGCAACGGCAAGGCGGATTTGGCACAGCTGGGCAGCGGCGGAACGGTGGAACGGCAGGGCGGGGTCAGCACAGTTGGCAAAAGGCAACGGTTGGGCAGCGACTCACTGGGAGCAGAAGTAGCGCGTCGGAGGGCGTACCAGTGGCGGAGCAGCGAGCGTCGGATCGGAAGACTATTGAGGCGGGGATAGCGGAGCGGGTCAATAGGCGGGTGATTTACCTGACGTTGTCTCTCGGTGCCGATATTGCAGGGGCGGCGATTTGGTTTGGCGGTACTCTGCGGCTGTCTCTCCGTGCCGGTATTCCAGGGGCGGCGGTTTTGTGGGCGGTACTCTGAAACGAGACTGGAGTGAATCCGGTTAGGGCGCTGGCTCTGTGGCTGAACACCACTGCCGCTATAGCGCACGCTATATAGGTGGCTGAATGGAGGGCAGAGTTGTTCCAGGTAGGACTTCGAAGGCCGATCGGAGGGCTGAGGGGAGGTGCACCCTAAAGGTACAGCGCTATTACCCCTTGCCCACCCGGAGCCAGAGCTAAGTGAAAATCAGTTCGCCGCCGGAGCGGCTAGTCGGTTGAGCGAAAAGCCGAAAGGCAACTACTCCACCGACTCACACAACCAAAAAGGAGTGACTCCTCCAGAGTGCTGACCCCTCGCTGGACACCTCCGTCCCCAGCTCGTATTCGCACACTATCTTTGTAGGTGTCAGGAGAGAGGGGCGGCGGTGTACCAGCTCCATGCCATGTAGGACGGTTTGTTGGTCGAGGGGGAGCAACCCGTCCCATAGCTAGGGCTAGGGCTAAGAGGAACGTCAGTACGCCGCCGAAGCAGCACGACCGTTCCACTTAGCCAGTCAGCGGAGCGATAAGCCAAAGGCGACTACTGCCGCTGACTCACCTGGAGTGAATGATTCAAAAGTTGTGAAATCATTCCTTTATATGGGAATGAATTTGTGCTGGCTTCCGGTGATCACCATGCCGTTGTTGCTGTGGATCAGCTGTGTTTGTGTCGAGCAATTATTGCATGCTTTTAGGCTTAAGTGAAGTTACAGTGGGGGTCGTATTATTGTAACGCTACGTTACAAATTAAGTAATAATCAACCAACTCTAACTATTATCTCATGTACCTCGTTGACAAAAATAAAAAAGCGTAGCCAAATTTGTATGAAAAAGACGGCCGAAAGCCTTGTAGCTAGCGCCGCATTGTTTTAATCTATGCTGTAATTTATTATTGTATAAATTAATTTAAATACAATTATGTAAATATTTGAATGGAAATGCCTTACGCACACAAGCGAATCTTTTTATTTATTTCCGGCAGTAGTGCTAAATATGTGTAAGTAGAGATATTCACCTCGTTTCCTCAGGCAAGGTGAGTGGTCAAGTGTAATGTAGTGTGCTTTTGGGGTTTTCCGGAAACCATTGAATTGGCCTTTGAAAACCATGGTAGGGCGGGTTGCGAGCCACAAAACCAAATATCATTGTTGGATTTGAGAGGTATGGTGAGGTTGAGGGCATCACATATTGAGCCCCTTTCTATCTGTGGTAGTGTAGAATATCGTCCCAAAGTGTTTATAATAACAGTCGTATTGACTCGAATTTATTTTGGTTTATTTTTGTAGGTAATTTTTTTTTGTGTAGAGGTAGCCAAGAACTGCACCAGCCACTGAAGCCTAACCCCTGTCAACGGGTCCCGACAGGCTTCTCGCGTTGCTGGAAAACTTCGTCCAATAAATAAAACTCTAGCTTAGTGAGGAATGACCTTTCAAGTTAGATGTTTGCGAGCATACGTTAGTTGATAACCAACGCAGGGTCAAATCAGTAGGTTTATTACATTTTTTGGCGCCCAACGCGGGGCCACACCAAGTCGGTTGTTTTAAAAACATCATTTGGAGGTTAATCATAGTTGAAAGAATAAATAAAAATTTTATTTAAAACACGACAATCACTTGTTTTGCTTCAAATTCATCTTTTAATTTCTATAATAGTATCAGTTAAACAGGTTGCCTGGATTTTACGAGTACTTGGCGCTGATTCGAGTATCTTGGCCGCTTGGCTTGATAACACTGGTCTACAAAATCGAACTTTTTTTTCTCCACCAGAGACGTGAATATGAAATTCGTATGTAAAACCACCCCCTAATTCGGAATATCGTGATTATTTTTCATTCTATGGTACCGTTTTACCGTTATTTCAAAAAAAAAAGATGGCTCCACTTAATGATTTATATCTCAAGAAGGAATTGAGCAATTCCAAAACGGTTTGACAAATTTTAAAGCTAATATAATTTTGTATAAACAATGCATACAAAACTTTTCGCTAGTCCCTGTAGGTTCGAAGATAATGAACAATCAATACGTATTCTTACCTTATTTTTTGTTAAAATAAAAAAAAAATTTACTTTGCGAGGAAGGACAGCTTTTTACTTTTTTTCAGATATTTTATTCTCTATAAGCTCTGTTTTATTACAAAAAAAAAATAAGCTTTCATCCAATAAAATCGATGGACTAATACAAAAGTTATAAGCATTCAAATAAATATACCCTGCAAAAATCGAATGACTGAAACTTTAATTCGTATTCATGTCGGTAAAATTTGACGTAATTTCACGTGTTATATACGAGTCAAATGACTAGTAGCTGTGACACCGATGCAGCGCTCCTGCTGCCAACTTAACGTCATTTTCCGCCACCGCTGCTACTAGTGCTACCACCTCTGCCATTGCCACCACCGCCGCCATTACCACTACCGCTGCCATTGCTACCACCGCTGTACATGATGTTGTTGGGCCTGTATTAAGTGCTGCTGCTGTAGAAGATCAAACCTATGCCACCTCCGTTGGGGCAGCACCCGAAACCACCGCTGCCGCCGCATCATTTGCTTCTGCTGCTATTTCAAATCACGATGCCTTATCATTTACGCATAACACTGGCTCTGATGTCGCTTCTAACTCACCTCTTGGAGAAGCTAGTCAACTAGAGGACCAGTTAAGAGTCCTGAAATTGCGCCGTGAATTCATGGAACTCCAAAGCCAGCTACAACAAATACAAAGCAACCCAAGTGTTCGCATAGGAAAATATATAAGTTTCGATGAACTAGACGCTGCAGTTCCAAAGTTTAGCGGCGATAACCATTATGATATCAACAGGTGGTTCCTGCAGTTCGAATACGGCTATGCAAATTGAAGCCATCCGAAACTTGTATTAGCTACGTCGTCGCGATGCAATCGATAGCCGTTTAGGCAGAGATACCGGAATCGGAGTTGGTCGATATAATCATCGACGGAATCCCAGACAGTAGCAACAATATTAGTATCCTATATGGCGCCAATTCGGTGGCAGAACTAGTACGGCGAACTGAGCGGTATGAACAGCGCCGCCAGAACTCTTCACGGAAGCAATTGGGAAATACCGCTGCAAGCATCGAAACAAAAACGCCGAAGGCAGTTACCGGCGAAGATTTGACAACAGTACGCTGCTTCAACTGCTCCCGATTTGGTCACTATCAGAGCAGTAGCCCAAAGCCCCAACCCCTGCAGGTTCCTGTTTTACATGCCACCAGTTGGGACATATACACAAGGATTGCCCTCTTAAGAAGAACCAGCTCACTCGTGTTGCCGCCTTTTCCAATACTGAGGATTACTATGATATAGAAGATAAGCTAGAGGTAAGTGTGGCCTTTTACAATTTAAATCGAAACAGATGGTCAGGGTTTGTAAATATTATTTCTCTCTTTGATTCCGGTAGTCCGATTAATATCATGCAAAGATCTTTTGGTACAAAATTTATAAAATTCCACATATTTCGGTACCTACGAAGTACATCGGAGTCGGCAGAAATAGACTTCACTCGTTTGGCACAAAATTGTGTGCAATTAAATTTCGTGGCACAACTAAAACGATGAACGTTATGATTGTACCAGATGAATAACTTTCCATACCACTGATCCTTGGTCAAGAATTTATGAATAAATTTAATACATATTTTGTAAAATTTTATAAAAATGTGAATGAGTTTATTAAAGATACTTTGAAACCTTATACATCTGATTCGATTATTAATAAAATTGCTGATGGTTACTATAGTCACCATAGAAATCGCTTAGCGATGAAATATACATTGGATAAAACATATGGAAAATGTGATCAAGAATTTGCAGTGAAACAAAAGTCAGGCAATGGTAATGATTATTTTGATAATATAGGTAGTGCATAGATGAAAGTGTTGTTCAATCAGAAATAGATATAGGCCCCAATCTCAACAAAAGTGAAAGCCATCATGGATGTTCTAAATAATGCTTACTTGGCTCCACCACAAATCGATAAGAAACCCTATGATTATAAAATGATAATACGAACAACTGATGACAACCCTTTCTACTGCTTGCCTAGAAGATTATCTTTTAAGGATAGAGATGAGGTTCAAAATATCACCGATGACTTAATTAAGCGACAAATTATTCGGCCTAGCAACTGCCCTTATGCCTCTTGTAGCATTACTCAGAATACGTTTCACTTTCAATGCAATTCTTTGCATATACAAATATTGACCCAAATAAATTATGTTGAACCCAACGGGAGTTCAACAACATATATCGTATCTGCTTACATTTGTCACCCAATTACTCAATTCGTCACATTGACCAACGCACGTATCGATCAGCATGACTGATCGACAGTATCGGTTTGTCAATGTGAACTACCAACTTATTGCTGACTTTGTACACAATGTAAATACTTTTAGTTTGTACTTATGTATACGTAGGTGAAGTAAGAAATTGTATAAAAGAGAAAGCTTTTTAAAAAAGAATGATTATTGACTTAACGCTAACCATCAGCGTACATTCAATCAGAAACAAAGATATTACATGGCGATCCTGCGTTATTACATGGCGATCCTGCCAGCCTAGCCTATACAACCTATAGCAACGCCAAAGAACGTGCTATAACCACTGATTCAGTACCGACTGTAATAGTACGTGAGCACGAATCATCACATCAAGGACATAGTCATAAGCATGGGCATGTTCACTCACCGCATGAATCACTGAGCGCGGTTGTTTGGATGATTATAATGGGCGATGGACTGCACAACTTCACCGATGGCATGGCAATAGGGGCAGCATTCGTAGAGAACATTACATGGTGATCCTTACAAGGAAAAGATTTGAAGTGTCATTTGAAATTGATGTTAATGGAATTTTGCAAGTTAGTGCCGAAGACAAGGGAACTGGCAGCATGACTGGCAACAAGACGGCGAGTTAAGTATATTTAGAATAATTTGAGCACGCCTCACGGCCGCTAAAATAATAGCAAAATTTTATTTTGCTTAGGAATAATTTAAGAATACAAAAATTAAGAGATTATAGCGTAGTTAACGCATTTTGATTATGCGCCAATAAAATTTTGTAACACAAATAAAATATTTTGGTTAAATACAGATTTAAGATTAAAAGAAAAAATGAACATGCTAAGAAATAAAAAATAGAAAATAAGAAATCTTGTTAATAAACAAATTAAGTAAATTGGAATGCCGAAATATTTTTTCTTAATTTTGCTGAAATATCCTCTTAAATAAAAAACAAACAAAAAACAGGGCAACTTTAAATTATCATAAAATACAGAAACTAATACATCCCCCCCAAAATGGATAGCGCAGTGCCCGACGACCTTGACTACGCGGCAATCAAACGCTCTGTTGATAACTTAGAGTATGAAAGCACACTCGAGGCACGTACCGAGACTCGTAAGTCACGCCCTCGCGAGAGTAGAAGAGCAATTAAAAATAAAATTTGCTGTATGAACCTAATCTTTAGTTTCATCGGAATAGACAGAGTTGAGGATTACTATAATCAGGAAACCATAGAATCGGAAACTGTCGCCATGATTCGAGCGTGCGAACGCCTAGGCACAATGTAAATAAATCAAAACGAAACAAGAAACGTAGTACACATTATTATTTTTCATCTCCTTTTCCATTAAACTCAATATCAGAAAGCACTAATTATTTGGAAAAGGACAAGAACATAATCAAATGCAATATAGAAGAAGAAATGGCAACTTCTGTTGAGAAGTATTTTCATATTAATTTCAACAAATTTTTGTTGAAAAATAGAAAGAAAGTAAAAAACAGAGACTTCTTTCCGTTTTTTCCAAAAATGAAAAACAAAAAGGCACCATCAATATCACCAGAGTTCGATGGCAAACCCAGAAACTTATCCTGTTTTCTGGATGCCATTAAGATATCCGACCAAATCAAAGACAGTCACGAGGTTACCCCGATATTCATCGAGAGAAATGCCTCTAAAAAGCATGCAAATAACGAAAAGTCCAGTACTAATACTAAACAAACAAGCTTATATTAATAATATAAAAAGTCAAAAGAAAATTTGTAGCATGAAAACCCGATTGTTGAGGATAAGATTGACTTAGGACAATACTTTACCAGGCTGAAATAAGCCGGCAATTCGGGAAAAAGGAATAATACAGTTGTCCTTAGGGACAAATTGTTTAAAAAATAATTATACTCGAGTAGGCACATTTATAAAATGAAAAATAGGTACCCAAGTTCTCAAACAAAAAAAATTAATATCGCAATAACTCTGCAGGTTATGCATGTGACGGAAAATAAAACAATTTAAAAATATACGATGATCCTGTTTTTGGTGGCCGCCCAGGAATCATCGAATAACTAATAAAATAATACTATTGCATATGCATGACAAATTATCTGCCTTACGAACCCATAAAAAGAAATTTTAATTAACCCATTTAATTAACCCATAATACATGTATGAATTTAATATATAAAAAGAAAATTTAATTAATACAATTATGATGTTTAAGATAAGGAAATCAAATATAGGTCCAAATAAAGCAAGATAGAACCAAGAAATTGGTACAGAATATAGTAAGGAAATTAACATAGGAGATTTAGTATTAGTTAGAGAAGAGGCCTCCCATAAGTTAGAACATAGATATAACGGACACTATAAAGTTAAAAGCATTGATAAGAGTAATAATTTTACTTTAATACCACATAGCATAGGAAATAACAATAAGACCAACAAAAATAAAGAAACTATAATTCATAAGAATAGACTTAAAACAGTAGAGAACCTTTAGTAATAAAAATAAGCACTCCACTTTACTCATAATAATAAACAGGCACACGACCCAAAGAAAACAAAAACAACATGTTATGTTCAAAAAAAAAAAGAGAAGTCAGCACAATAAAGACACATGGGAAACAAATGTAAACAGATAAAAAACCTCATAAACAAACTCTTTACTTTCGATATTAAGTTGCCGTTATGCAATATTTTTAAACGGCATACGAAAAACAATTAAAATCTGGTAAACGCAAGCAAACCTTAAGTGGGTCATTAAGGGCCACTTTCATAAAGGTCGGTTAAGCCTAATCGGCGTTTAATTTGACAGCTAACCGTACAAAATACGTCAATTAAACTCCGGTTAGCTGTTACCGGCTTTTATGAAAGCGGCCCTAAGTCTTTTTAATAGCCGTACACAATTGTCTTCAATTGTATACGACTATTCTTAAGGCGGATGGTGAAGCATTACTCAGAATACGTTTCACTTTCAATGCAATTCTTTGTATATACAAATATTGACCCAAATAAATTATGTTGAACCCAACGGGAGTTCAACAACATATATCGTATCTGCTTACATTTGTCACCCAATTACTCAATTCGTCACATTGACCAACGCACGTATCGATCAGCATGACTGATCGACAGTATCGGTTTGTCAATGTGAACTACCAACTTATTGCTGACTTTGCACACAATGTAAATACGAAGCCTATAAGGCAACGCTGAGATCGAATGCAACGAGCAGTGTGTGTGAACACTACCGCGAGTTGAAGAGGGAAGCGAGGCGGCTTTTCCGGGCGAAAAAAAGAGAGGCAGAAAAGCGTGAAATAAAGGAGCTTGAGATGCTGGCCAACGGGAATAATGCCCGAAAATTCTATCAAAAAATTCGGCGAATGACGGAAGGTTTCAAACCCGGGGCAAACTCCTGTAAGAATGAGAACGGCGACCTGGTGACCGATGTTCAGAGAACACTCAGAATATGGAGGGATCACTTCTCTGCCCTTTTAAATGAAGAAACTGAGCAAGAAACCAGAGAAGATGCCGAACCCGAGCCCACAATCGAAGATGATGGAATTGACGTTCCACAACCCGACTACAATGAGGTGCGAATAGCAAATCCCGATTGAAAAACAATAAAGCAGCTGGCGCTGATGGTTTGCCTGCTGAGCTATTTAAACACGGAGGCGAGGAGCTGGTAAGGCGCATGCATCAGCTTCTATGCAGAATTTGGTCGGATGAATGCATGCCTGAAGATTGGAATCTAAGTGTTCTCTGCCCAATCCACAAGAAGGGCGATCCTGCAAACTGCGCCAACTATCGCGGAATCAGCCTTTTGAATATCGCATATAAGGTCCTATCAAGCGTATTGTGCGAAAGACTGAAGCCTGATGTGAACAGACTGATTGGACCTTATCAGTGTGGCTTCAGACCTGGTAAATCTACCATCGACCAAAATTTTACAATACGCCAAATCTTGGAAAAAACCAGTGAAAAAAGAATCGACACGCATCATCTCTTTGTTGATTTTAAAGCCGCTTTCGATAGCACGAAAAGGAGCTGCCTATATGCCGCTATGTCTGAATTTGGTTTCCCCGCAAAACTTATACGGCTATGCAAAATGACCTTGAGCAACACCGCCAGCTCGGTCAGAATTGGGAAGTACCTCTCCGAGCCGTTCGAAACTAAACGAGGTTTCAGACAGGGTGACCCCCTATCGTGTGATTTCTTTAATTTAATGCTGGAGAAAATAATACAAGCTGCAGAACTTAACCGCGCTGGAACAATATTTTATAAAAGCGTGCAACTGTTGGCATATGCTGACGATATTGATATCATTGGCCTTAACAACCGCGCCGTAACTTCTGCCTACTCCAAATTAGAAAAAGAAACGGAGAAAATGGGATTGGTGGTGAACGAGGGCAAAACGAAGCACCTTCTGTCATCATGCAAAGAGCCAGCGCATTCGCGCCTTGGCAACCAAGCCACTGTTGGCAGCAATAATTTCGAAATAGTAAAGGACTTCGTTTACCTGGGAACCAGCATTAATACCAACAATAATGTTAGCCTAGAAATCCGACGAAGAATCACTCTTGCAAACAAATGCTACTTCGGACTGAGTAGGCAATTGAAAAGTAAAGTCCTCTCTCGACGAACGAAAATAACACTCTACAAGTCACTCATCGCACCCGTCCTGCTATATGGTGCAGAAGCGTGGACACTAACAACATCTGATGAGGCGGCTCTGGGAGTATTCGAGAGAAAGGTTCTTCGAAAGATTTGTGGACCTCTACGCGTTGGCGACGGCGAGTACCGAAGAAGATTTAATGATGAGCTGTATGGACTTTACGCAGACGCCGACATAGTTCAGCGAATTAAAACACAGCGGCTTCGCTGGCTAGGCCACGTAGTGCGAATGAGCGAAGATGCTCCAGCCCAGAAGGTATTCTTATCGGCACCCGCCGGTGGAAGCAGAGGAAGAGGGAGACCACCACTCCGATGGAAGGACCAAGTGGAGACCGATTTGCGATCCCGCGGTGTTTCCAATTGGCGCCAGTTGGCGCAACGAAGAGACTGGCGAGCTATGTTAGACGGTCAAAATCGCCCAGGCGATTAGATGACCATTTAAAGAAAGAAGAAAGTAAATACTTTTAGTTTGTAAGTATTAGTGTAATTATGTATACGTAGGTGAATTACGAAATTGTATAAGGGAGAAAGCTTTTTAATAAAGAATGATTATTGACTTAACGCTAACCATCAGCGTACATTCAATCAGAAACAAAGATATTACACTCTGATATCGTTTTAGTGAAGAAAAAGAATGGTGAAACGCGTATGTGCATAGAGTACAGAGCCCTCAATAAGAAAACTGTTAGGGACAATTTCCCATTACCTCTAATAGATGATTGTATTGAATATATGTCAGGGAAAAAGTGTTTTACGTTAATCGACCTGAAAGATGGTTTTAATCAGTTAGTGATGCACGAGGACTCTATTCCTTTGACGTCATTTGTTACACCACATGGGCAATTTGAATACCTCAGGATGCCTTTCGGGTTAAAGAACGCACCATCCAAATTCCAGAGATTTGTTTATAACATTTTTCGGGACATGATAGATGCGAGAGAAATTATTGTGTATATTGACGACATATTAATAGCTTCAAACGATTTTGAATGTCACCTCGAAACCCTGCTCAGCAGGGCCTGCGAAAAGAATTTAGAACTTAAGCTGAAAAAGTGGAAGTTCGGCTATAACAAAATAGAGTACTTAGGTTATCTCGTCAGTCCGTCAGGGATCCAACCATCGATGCCCACATTAAAGCAATTGCAAATTACCCAATTCCGAGGAACCAGAAAGAGCTTCGTTCTTGTATTGGACTATTTTCCTATTTCCGTAAGTTTGTACCCTCATTCTCCAAAACCGCTCATCCACTTCTTAACCTCTTACGTAAAGAAGCTGAGTTTATATTTTCGGAAGACTGCTTGAAGGCCTTCAAAGAAATGCATTAGTCAGTGCCCTACTTCTGGCGATATATGACCGCAATCGTGAAACACAACTTCACTGTGATGCAAGCAGTCAGGGCTTTGGATCTGTTCTGTTGCAAAAACAGGATGACGGTAAATTTCACCCAATTGCATACTTTTCTAAAACAACCACTCCGGCCGAGTCTAGATATCATAGCTTTGAGTTAGAAACCTTGTCGATTATTTATGCCCTCCGAAGGTTTAGAATCTACTTAGAAGGCATCCCATTTAAAATTATTACAGACTGCAATTCATTGACAATGACTTTGAACAAGAAACAAATTAACCCTCGAATAGCCCGATGGGTACTTGAGTTGGAAAATTTTAACTACTCCATTAAACATCAAATTGGGACAAACCTTGGGCATGTAGACGCCTTAAGTTGAAGTCCGTTATTAGAAAAGGAGGAGGGCGTAGCCCCAATGGTAAATCATGAAGCAGGCAAACCCGAAGATATAGTGAAACCTCGGCCCCCTGTATGTTGGTTGGACGAAGAGCTTAAGAAACTTATGAGCGAATTGGAAAAAGGGGAAGTAATAGGATATGAACTGGTCGATGGCTTAGTATGTCGCAGGATTGGTCAAAAGGTCATGCTGTGTGTTCCTACAGAAATGCAAGAAAATGTAATTCGGTTTACACATGAGAAAACAGGTCATCTAGGTACAGATAAATGCTATAATCAAATAAGGGAAAGCTATTGGTTCAGCGACATGAAGGAAAAAATTCGTAGACTAATCCAAAATTGAATCAAATGCATTATATATTCTGCGCCTGCTCGTTCTAACGAGCACAACCTCTTTAATATTGCAAAGAAACCAATTCCATTTGACACCCTCCATTTGGACCACTTCGGCCCCCTGCCCGCAATTAGGTCAAAGCGTAAACATATATTGGTGGTTATAGATGCAGCTTTCCGTTACTGGAGAGTGAGGAAGCAAGAGAGCGGTGTAAAGCGGCGGTGTAAAGGGGCGGCGTAGGAACAGTTGAACAGCTGCTGAACGGCGCAACGGCAAGGCGGATTTGGCACAGCTGGGCAGCGGCGGAACGGTGGAACGGCAGGGCGGGGTCAGCACAGTTGGCAAAAGGCAACGGTTGGGCAGCGACTCACTGGGAGCAGAAGTAGCGCGTCGGAGGGCGTACCAGTGGCGGAGCAGCGAGCGTCGGATCGGAAGACTATTGAGGCGGGGATAGCGGAGCGGGTCAATAGGCGGGTGATTTACCTGACGTTGTCTCTCGGTGCCGATATTGCAGGGGCGGCGATTTGGTTTGGCGGTACTCTGCGGCTGTCTCTCCGTGCCGGTATTCCAGGGGCGGCGGTTTTGTGGGCGGTACTCTGAAACGAGACTGGAGTGAATCCGGTTAGGGCGCTGGCTCTGTGGCTGAACACCACTGCCGCTATAGCGCACGCTATATAGGTGGCTGAATGGAGGGCAGAGTTGTTCCAGGTAGGACTTCGAAGGCCGATCGGAGGGCTGAGGGGAGGTGCACCCTAAAGGCACAGCGCTATTACCCCTTGCCCACCCGGAGCCAGAGCTAAGTGAAAATCAGTTCGCCGCCGGAGCGGCTAGTCGGTTGAGCGAAAAGCCGAAAGGCAACTACTCCACCGACTCACACAACCAAAAAGGAGTGACTCCTCCAGAGTGCTGACCCCTCGCTGGACACCTCCGTCCCCAGCTCGTATTCGCACACTATCTTTGTAGGTGTCAGGAGAGAGGGGCGGCGGTGTACCAGCTCCATGCCATGTAGGACGGTTTGTTGGTCGAGGGGGAGCAACCCGTCCCATAGCTAGGGCTAGGGCTAAGAGGAACGTCAGTACGCCGCCGAAGCAGCACGACCGTTCCACTTAGCCAGTCAGCGGAGCGATAAGCCAAAGGCGACTACTGCCGCTGACTCACCTGGAGTGAATGATTCAAAAGTTGTGAAATCATTCCTTTATATGGGAATGAATTTGTGCTGGCTTCCGGTGATCACCATGCCGTTGTTGCTGTGGATCAGCTGTGTTTGTGTCGAGCAATTATTGCATGCTTTTAGGCTTAAGTGAAGTTACAGTGGGGGTCGTATTATTGTAACGCTACGTTACAAATTAAGTAATAATCAACCAACTCTAACTATTATCTCATGTACCTCGTTGACAAAAATAAAAAAGCGTAGCCAAATTTGTATGAAAAAGACGGCCGAAAGCCTTGTAGCTAGCGCCGCATTGTTTTAATCTATGCTGTAATTTATTATTGTATAAATTAATTTAAATACAATTATGTAAATATTTGAATGGAAATGCCTTACGCACACAAGCGAATCTTTTTATTTATTTCCGGCAGTAGTGCTAAATATGTGTAAGTAGAGATATTCACCTCGTTTCCTCAGGCAAGGTGAGTGGTCAAGTGTAATGTAGTGTGCTTTTGGGGTTTTCCGGAAACCATTGAATTGGCCTTTGAAAACCATGGTAGGGCGGGTTGCGAGCCACAAAACCAAATATCATTGTTGGATTTGAGAGGTATGGTGAGGTTGAGGGCATCACATATTGAGCCCCTTTCTATCTGTGGTAGTGTAGAATATCGTCCCAAAGTGTTTATAATAACAGTCGTATTGACTCGAATTTATTTTGGTTTATTTTTGTAGGTAATTTTTTTTTGTGTAGAGGTAGCCAAGAACTGCACCAGCCACTGAAGCCTAACCCCTGTCAACGGGTCCCGACAGGCTTCTCGCGTTGCTGGAAAACTTCGTCCAATAAATAAAACTCTAGCTTAGTGAGGAATGACCTTTCAAGTTAGATGTTTGCGAGCATGCGTTAGTTGATAACCAACGCAGGGTCAAATCAGTAGGTTTATTACATTTTTTGGCGCCCAACGCGGGGCCACACCAAGTCGGTTGTTTTAAAAACATCATTTGGAGGTTAATCATAGTTGAAAGAATAAATAAAAATTTTATTTAAAACACGACAATCACTTGTTTTGCTTCAAATTCATCTTTTAATTTCTATAATAGTATCAGTTAAATAGGTTGCCTGGATTTTACGAGTACTTGGCGCTGATTCGAGTATCTTGGCCGCTTGGCTTGATAACACTGGTCTACAAAATCGAACTTTTTTTTCTCCACCAGAGACGTGAATATGAAATTCGTATGTAAAACCACCCCCTAATTCGGAATATCGTGATTATTTTTCATTCTATGGTACCGTTTTACCGTTATTTCAAAAAAAAAGATGGCTCCACTTAATGATTTATATCTCAAGAAGGAATTGAGCAATTCCAAAACGGTTTGACAAATTTTAAAGCTAATATAATTTTGTATAAACAATGCATACAAAACTTTTCGCTAGTCCCTGTAGGTTCGAAGATAATGAACAATCAATACGTATTCTTACCTTATTTTTTGTTAAAATAAAAAAAAAATTTACTTTGCGAGGAAGGACAGCTTTTTACTTTTTTTCAGATATTTTTTTCTCTATAAGCTCTGTTTTATTACAAAAAAAAAATAAGCTTTCATCCAATAAAATCGATGGACTAATACAAAAGTTATAAGCATTCAAATAAATATACCCTGCAAAAATCGAATGACTGAAACTTTAATTCGTATTCATGTCGGTAAAATTTGACGTAATTTCACGTGTTATATACGAGTCAAATGACTAGTAGCTGTGACACCGATGTGAGCAGTACAACTTTATGTATATCTTAGGTCAAAAAATAAATGAGAAAGAGCGAGATGTAAAACCGCACACACAGGAACGCGGGGAAAGAAACAGTCAGTCGGTGCTGTTAAACACGTGATGGGAGAAATACGGAAACTTTCGGTATGGCTTCGGGTAAATTGACTAATCATTTTACCCGTATCGTTTTTGCAGGGTAGCCATATAATACTTAAGTACCCTACACGTACACATGTATTAGTATTCATATAATAGTTAGTACGTAGGTAGATTTTCGAAGGGTTATTAGATACAAAGAACTGTTAATGCCGTTTTCTCAAGTAAGTAAACTTTAAAATTTCAAACCCAGGTACATTTGAAGCAAGCACAAAATTTTTGAAAGCAGGTAGTGTTTTCTTTTTATAACTTGTTGCGGTCACCCGGTAGTGCTCAAACCAGTAAGCGATCTGGCAACTCGCTTTCCGAACATTTCCGTGGCACGTCAGCCAAACGTCATCCCAACCGCAGCTACCTACGAAAACTTCCGCCTCCGGGCCTTCTTTCCATCACCGGCAGCCGAGGCGAGTAGCAGTTTTATCAATATTTACCAGCATCATCCAGAAGTGGATGGCAAAGTGGTTAAGGTGTACTTAGTACACAACCCTAAAGGAAGTCAAGAGCATAAAACTGACAGCGGATTGGTAAGTATTCATGGTATACGGAGGGAAAATAAATTGACTAGGGTATTCTCACTAGAAACGTCCATAGGCAGCGTCACCGTGTCGTTAGCGATTACGTTCCCCACCGTTCACTCCATCAACATCAGGGGCATCGCTAGATTTAGCATCACTGCTAGCACCAGCACCAGATACGATGGCACCATAGTTGCCGCAATCCGCACCAGTCACCACCGCCATTATTTTATTTCCACTATCACAGGACCACAAGGGAAGCATTCCCGAGGGCCACCTTTGCTACCACCACCGTTGTCGCTTCGGCTATCCGGGTACGAGAGTCGGCGTCACTAGGAAGCCAACAAAATCCCACCGCCGACGCCATTGCCACGGACGTCCTCGCAAGCGCCCGTCTACATCAAATTTTTGTTTGGTTCCTCCTCTCGGCGATGAACAAGAGGCACCTCGATGTGGACCGCCACACAGATTGGCACAACCGTATCGCTAAGGCCGTTAACTTAAAGGCACCCACGAGCACATAACCAACGGCCATCGTCATATTGCCACCATCATCATCCGGAAACCAAAGTGACCAAAATGCAAAAGCCAGGTTTTTTAATAAAAGTGTAGTGTAGAAAGTACATTTGTTGTTAAATTGTATACCCAGTAGGGCAAAGCCGTGGACAGTGTTAGCATTGCATAATAGTTAACACACAAGTGATTTAATTAGTTGCACCCGATGTGATTTAGTATTGTAATCACGGGATGTTAAATGCCTAACCCTGCCCTTGGCGTTTACCCCTTCAGGCAAACTTAAATGAGTCGGCAAGTATACGCCCAGTCGACGTTAGGAATTTGTAAATCCATACTTGTAGGGTTACGAGGGCGGCTCGAGAAAGCCATGTACATAGGAGCATGTACTAGTATGATACCTCTGAAGTAGGAACCTTATCCATTTTGTGTTATTAGTGAACCCACTCTACCAGCCCTTAACCCAAGACGTCTTGTAGGCCGAGGCGGGAGTAAGAACTATAAAATTTTTTTCGGCACAGTCCACTTCTAACGCTTACGTACCTGCTCTTATCCCTCTTGTGTACCTATAAAATTTAATTTGAGATAAATTTAAATTGAGATAAATTTTCATTTAAAATCTATTCTGGAAATTGACTTGTAAGGAGGGAGTACGTGTGTGTGTAAGTGTGCAGATTCGAACGACGGTAATGGGGTATCGCTTCAGTCGACCCTAGGCGTAGGCAGCTGGCGCTCGAATCGGCACTCGCATGCATGTGGATTCTCCTGATTCGTCAAGGTTAACTTTTGGAGGGGAGGTATTTACCTGATACCCTCAAAACACATAAATAAATATAATACATAGAGTTATAATAAATTGACCTAGACAGTGGATTCGAAATATATACAAAGGATTAGGTCTAAGTTAGCACGTATTTAGTGTGATACATACAGTCGATAAATTTAAGGAGACTCATGAAGAGTATTAATAAAATTAGTTGTATCGCCCTAACAACGCATATGCCTCATTAACCAGACGTATATGTACATCTATTCATACTTTTCTTAGTAATTAGGCAATAAATAATATGTTCCTTTAAATTTGAAAATTCAGTGAATTCTTTATTTCAGATGCGATGTAGACAGACGGACGGGACGATGACTGGGAGTGGGAAATTATAAGGGGGATTAAGAAGGGGGATTCAGTATTGGGGTCGGTGATGATCAGTAGCCACAGCCGACCATGGCAGGGAGGGTGTAGAGGCACGGCCCTTTACCATCTAGGCCATAGGGGGTATAATAAAGGGTGCGGCCTGACCCTGATGGAAAGTGATAGCCAGGTATGATTTTTTTTTTGTATGGTGCGGCTGACATGCCTCGGGGTCAAAGATCCACCCCACAGTCCGGCGAGCTAGTTCGCGCAATAAGCAAGCATACCTGCGAGGCTTCCGGGGCATGCAACTTAAGGATGAGGTGGCGCTATAGGAGATGGCAGTCCCACCCAGAAATGCACTGCACGTAACAGAAATGGCGCCCAACGTGGGGCCCCACAACCTAGTGGAGCCTTATTAAGTAAATTTTCGGACATCCATGGGGGTAGGTTCGCACCGGGGATGTTATACATGTTACCAGCTTTGGGGGGGAAACTTTGGGGATGTTTTCAATTAATAAACTTAATTTTCAATTGGACTTTTTACATCAATAGCTTGATTCGACTGCATATAGTCGGTCAATAGTGTTGATGTGCGGGGGTATAGTGAGGGGGGAATAGATGTCTGCTAGCTGGTTTTGGCGGAGGTCAAGCTGGACAATAGTAGCAGAGGTCTGACCTCGTTCACGGGGAATCGGTTCCACGGGTAGCTCGTTTTGCCAAAAATAGAGCGGGCGATAGTATTCGTGGAAGGATTCAGATCGGGGGGATTAAGTTGTCTAGGTAGCTTAGTTGGATAGGTAGACGCCAGCTGATAGTATCTACAACTAGTGGGGAATCGAGTCAATGGTGGGGGGACGGAAAACGGACGACGTTAGGGAGAACGGATATCGCATCTGATGAAAGAAGACACTATTCTATTTTCAGTTTATTATCCAACTTCCAATCTTCATCCTAATTTTGGTTTAAACTTTTAGGTTTTGATTTATTTACTTTTTCAACGAATTTAGTTACACGTATATAAACCACGTATATTTCAGTCATTTAGCTTTTATATAAGTCGAAGTTCCGAGACAGGACAGGCAGTTTGATATTCGATATTTTTGGTCGGTTTTACATTCTTTGGGTTGCGAATCATTGGTACACTTCGCGTTTACATCTACATTATCATTGGCGTTTTCGTTGGGGGGCGCTTAGTCTTCGGCGATCCGAGGATAAGATAAAGGGCCGATAAGAAATTTTCATCGCAACAGCTTCGGATCGATATTGCAGTAAATGGCGGACCGAGCAAAACGAGAGGGACTTAGGAGCGAGAGGAAGATTACGCACGAAGCAGAGGGCATGGACAATGAGAAACTTAATGACAACGAGTTACCGGACGCTGCAGAGGGACGCGAGTTCTATGGCAAGGCGGGCTATGACGACCGCGGTCACCAAAGCGACGATGAGCGAGGCCAAGGACACGACGAGGAAGGAGCAAGCGCGTTGGCGACGGAGGCAAGCAAATATAGAGGTACACCAAACCTCGCGGGTAGCGCCAAGGTGGCTTCATCCAACGCCTTAGGCGAGGAGTTCATGGAAAAATTCGAGCTAATGTTTGTACAACACCAATTAGATGTGAGCCGGTCAACCACAGAGGCGGTGAAAGGTTTAGTGCAGACGCTGAAGAAGGAGATGAACTCTTTGGCAGGCAGACTTTCGGTATTGGAGGACGCAGGCACGCGGGAGCGCACGGGAGCCGCGCATGACGATTGGTTATTGGACGCAGAGACGCGGGCAAGGAGCCCAAACCCGAGCGCGGTGGAGTTAGACAGGCCAGGCAGCGAGCGCAGGGCAAGCGCGAATCGGCGACTAGCTCTTACAGGTACGGAGTGCAGGGGGGGCATGACCAGCGGGCGACACGAGAGGGGCGCGACAAAAGCGATACGCGATTGGCATCTAAAATTCGACGGGGGGTTGAAGGCGATTCCTATTGAACGGTTCTTGTTTCGCGTCGATACCTTGCGGAAGAAACACGACATATCATCACAGGACTTATATGCAAACTTCCACTTACTGCTCGAAGGTCAAGCGCAGGAGTGGTATTGGTTGTATACCGAGGAGCATCCGGAGCATGGCGCAATAAATTACCAGGCATTTCGGGCGGCTATGGTTGAGCACTTCCGCAAGGCAGATTGCGACGAAGAGATCCGTCAAGCCATGAACGAGCGGAAACAAGGGTACAACGAAAAATTCGAGGAGTTCTACGCGGAAGTTCGAGGTCTTGAGCTCACGATGAGGACACGGCTGCCGGAGCCAAGTCTGGTGAACTTGATGCGTCGGAATCTAAGACCAAGAATAAAGAATTTGATCTTCGGCTGTCAGATAGCATCACTAGAAGAGTTGCGGAAGGAGTGTCGGCGAGCAGAAAAACACTTAGCAGAATTTGAGATAAAGCCGCAACGTAGGAAGACGGTAGACGAACTGGAGGATCAGGGAGAGGAACCGGTGGATACGTTGGAGGCATTCCATCGACCGGCCAGAGACAGATCCGGGCGGCACGAATCGACAGGCGATATGAGAACCAAGTGGGAAGGACAGGCGCCGAGGAAGAACAGTAGTAGCTGTGATGGGCGATTACATAGCATGATCTGCTATAAATGTAACCAACCCAGTAAGCAGCTATGCGACGAGTGTCAACCGGAAAACCTAGAGGGTGGCGAGAAAACCGGGGAGCCTCGCCAACGCCATGTAACCCCGGAGAAGTAACAAACGCCAGTGGCGACAGGTCAGGTCGGGGAGATCTAGACAAAGCCACTTTAACTGGACAGGACAATAGATATTTTGGTATTCACCCAGCCAACATGTTAACCAATCAGCGAGCGGAGACAGCGCGCGGACTCACTCCAAAACTAACCCTACAGGAAAGGCAAGCTCGATACGAAGCAGCACGTAAAAGAATTTTCGGTACATCGGGGGAACTCGGAGCAGGCGTTACAGAAATCAGAAAAGCGATCACCATGTGGGAGCCGAGCCGGAAGTGGCAGAGGATTGTAAAATTGCGCAAGCGCGGTCGGGAGAGGCGAAGCGAGGCGCGGACGATCGAAGAAACGGTTATCCGGGATGCGATCGACAAACGGCCGTATACGCAGGTAGAGATCGAGGGAGTTCGGATACAGGGTTTGCTGGATAGCGGGGCGTCGATTAGTTGTTTGGGGTCAGTGGCGCGTGCTTGGGAGGAGAAAATGAAGGGAAAGCTGCGAAAGCTAAACGAACGATTGAAAACAGCGGATGGGAAAGCCCAAGCCGTGACAGGCAAGCTGGAGGTGACCATGACTTGGAGAGGCAAAACAAAACCCATGACCCTGTATCTGGTACCCAGCCTGAAGCAGGAGCTGTACCTGGGTATCGATTTTTGGGATGCATTTGGAGTGGCACCGAGGGTAGTCTCCGAGTTGGATACACAGGGACAGCTGGAGCTGTCAGCCACCCAATGCCGAGACTTAGAACGGGTGAAGAAGCTTTTCCCTTCGTCAGCTGATTTGGGACTTGGGAGAACCCATCTTATTGAGCACGTCATAGAGGTAGCCGACGAAACAATACCGATCAAGCAGCGTCACTACCCCATGTCACCGGTAAAGCAAAAGTACGCGTATGATGAAATCGACCGCACGTTGGAGCTCGATGTTATCGAGGAAAGCAACAGCGCATGGAGTTCGCCTATCGTATTGGTGGAGAAGCCGGGGAAAAAGCGCCTATGCGTAGACATGAGAAAGCTGAATGAGAGGACGAAGAAAGACGCCTACCCAACGCCACACATCGAGGGAATCCTGACGCGGTTGCGAGAGACCCACTTTATATCGGGGATCGATCTCAAGGACGCCTTCTGGCAGATCCCACTGGAAAAATTATCGAGAGAAAAGACGGCGTTTACCGTTCCAGGACGACCGTTATATCAATTTAAAGTAATGCCATTTGGGTTGTGTAACGCGCCCCAGCGCTTATGCAGATTAATGGATAAAGTGATTCCTTCACGCCTAAGGGAGAACGTGTTTATCTATATTGACGACCTGTTGATCTGTTCTCCAGATTTCGAAACCCATTTAGTACATCTTGGAGAAGTGGCGGAATGCCTGGCCAATGCGGGCCTTACAATAAACCTGAAAAAGTCCAAGTTCTGCCAGAAGGAGTTGAAATACCTAGGTTTTATCGTAGGACGGGGAGAGCTCAAAACCGATCCGGAAAAAGTGCAGTCCATAGTCGAGTTCCCAGTTCCAAAAACAATCAGACAACTACGCCGATTCCTCGGCATGTGTGGGTGGTATAGGAGGTTCATTCCAAACTTTGCCACTGTGGCAGCCCCCATGACGGAGTGCTTGCGCAAGGCGAAGGCGTTTTCAATGACGGAGGAGGCGGTGAAGGCCTTTAGCGAACTGAAATCGGCGCTCACATCAACCGATGTATTGGTTAACCCAAATTTTACAAAGCCGTTTTACATTCAATGCGACGCGTCGACTCAAGGGATAGGGAGTGTTTTGTTCCAAAAGGATGACGAGGGCAATGAGAGACCCATCGCGTTCATGTCGCAGAAACTCAACTCGGCGCAGCGCAACTATACGATAACGGAGTTAGAGTGTCTAGCCGCGGTCGTTAGCGTCAAAAAGTTTCGGGCGTACGTGGAAGGCCTCCCCTTCACAGTCATCACCGACCATATGAGTCTCAAATGGCTTATGGGTCAAAAGGATCTCTCCGGTCGTTTAGCCAGGTGGAGCCTGAAGCTACAAGGTTTTGATTTTTCGGTGGAACATCGGAAGGGATCCCAGAACATAGTCCCGGACGCGTTGAGTAGGATGCATATGAATGGCATAAGCAGGTTAGAATACGTAAACGAGATTAATTTTGCATCACCGGAGTTTTCAAGCACTGAATATGTGTCACTCAAGAACCATGTCGAACAAAACGCCGCGCGGTTACCCGACCTTTGTGTACGAGACGGGGTGGTTTACAAGAGGGTGCGCCCTAGGCATGTGGGACAGAAGAGTCAGCGTGGAGAGTATGGGTCCCGGACCGATTACGGCAAGGTCTGTTGGAACAAGCGCACGGGGACCAATCATCTGGCCATGGCGGTACGGCGAAAACGTTGTATAGGCTGAGGACCAAATTTTTCTGGCCAGGTATGGTAGGAGCGGTACGCGATTTTGTCGGAAGGTGTGAGATATGCAAGTGCTCAAAAGCCCCGAATATATCATCGCGACCGCCAATGACAGATCGTTTCCGGACCGAACGACCGTTTCAACGACTCTGCGTGGACTTCTGTGGACCGTATCCGCGCTCGAGATCAGGGAATATCGCCGTCTTTGTTGTATTAGACCATTTAACGAAATTCATTTTTTTTAAGCCAATGAAGCAGGCCACCGCTCAAGAGGTGATTAAGTATCTCGAAAGTGAGATATTCCACGTTTTTGGCGTCCCGGAGACAATACATTCCGACAATGGGAGACAGTTTGTCGCCGACTCATTCGCAGGGTTCCTGAGAAATTACGGGGTGGAGCATATCAAAACCGCACCCTATGCGCCACAGGCCAACGCATCCGAGAGGGTCAATCGGTCGCTGCTGGCCATGCTGCGGACATATATTGATAGCTCCGACCAGAGCTGTTGGGATCAGCATGTGTCGCTGGCGGGATTTGCGTTACGGAGCGTGGTCCATGAGGCCATCAAGATCGAGCCATACAGAGCGGTATTCGGTCAGTCGATGGCACAACACGGGAGTACATATAATCTCTGGAGGAGACTCGAGGCGTTGAGAGAAAGTGACATAGAGGTGTTGCATAAGGGAGACCGCGCGTGGCTGATACGACAAAATCTGATCAAAAATCTGGAGGAAGCATATAAAAAGGGACAACAGACATACAATACCCGAGCTCGTCCCGTAAGGTATCGGGAAGGTGAGATCGTGTATCGGCGTAACTTTAAACTGAGCAATGCGGCGGAGGGTTATAATGCCAAGCTCGCGCCGAAATATCTTCGCTCCATGGTGTTGGCCGCCAAGGGAAATGCGCTCTACGAGATCGGGGACTCGGCGGGACGCTCGGTAGGGATCTATCACGCCAAGGACTTACGTCGGTAATGGACGACGCACACCGTGGATGACCAGCCTTTCGAACGCCTAACCAATCGGGGTCTGGCTGCAGCGCTCGCCCTGTTGCGGTCACCCGGTAGTGCTCAAACCAGTAAGCGATCTGGCAACTCGCTTTCCGAACATTTCCGTGGCACGTCAGCCAAACGTCATCCCAACCGCAGCTACCTACGAAAACTTCCGCCTCCGGGCCTTCTTTCCATCACCGGCAGCCGAGGCGAGTAGCAGTTTTATCAATATTTACCAGCATCATCCAGAAGTGGATGGCAAAGTGGTTAAAGTGTACTTAGTACACAACCCTAAAGGAAGTCAAGAGCATAAAACTGACAGCGGATTGGTAAGTATTCATGGTATACGGAGGGAAAATAAATTGACTAGGGTATTCTCACTAGAAACGTCCATAGGCAGCGTCACCGTGTCGTTAGCGATTACGTTCCCCACCGTTCACTCCATCAACATCAGGGGCATCGCTAGATTTAGCATCACTGCTAGCACCAGCACCAGATACGATGGCACCATAGTTGCCGCAATCCGCACCAGTCACCACCGCCATTATTTTATTTCCACTATCACAGGACCACAAGGGAAGCATTCCCGAGGGCCACCTTTGCTACCACTACCGTTGTCGCTTCGGCTATCCGGGTACGAGAGTCGGCGTCACTAGGAAGCCAACAAAATCCCACCGCCGACGCCATTGCCACGGACGTCCTCGCAAGCGCCCGTCTACATCAAATTTTTGTTTGGTTCCTCCTCTCGGCGATGAACAAGAGGCACCTCGATGTGGACCGCCACACAGATTGGCACAACCGTATCGCTAAGGCCGTTAACTTAAAGGCACCCACGAGCACATAACCAACGGCCATCGTCATATTGCCACCATCATCATCCGGAAACCAAAGTGACCAAAATGCAAAAGCCAGGTTTTTTAATAAAAGTGTAGTGTAGAAAGTACATTTGTTGTTAAATTGTATACCCAGTAGGGCAAAGCCGTGGACAGTGTTAGCATTGCATAATAGTTAACACACAAGTGATTTAATTAGTTGCACCCGATGTGATTTAGTATTGTAATCACGGGATGTTAAATGCCTAACCCTGCCCTTGGCGTTTACCCCTTCAGGCAAACTTAAATGAGTCGGCAAGTATACGCCCAGTCGACGTTAGGAATTTGTAAATCCATACTTGTAGGGTTACGAGGGCGGCTCGAGAAAGCCATGTACATAGGAGCATGTACTAGTATGATACCTCTGAAGTAGGAACCTTATCCATTTTGTGTTATTAGTGAACCCACTCTACCAGCCCTTAACCCAAGACGTCTTGTAGGCCGAGGCGGGAGTAAGAACTATAAAATTTTTTTCGGCACAGTCCACTTCTAACGCTTACGTACCTGCTCTTATCCCTCTTGTGTACCTATAAAATTTAATTTGAGATAAATTTAAATTGAGATAAATTTTCATTTAAAATCTATTCTGGAAATTGACTTGTAAGGAGGGAGTACGTGTGTGTGTAAGTGTGCAGATTCGAACGACGGTAATGGGGTATCGCTTCAGTCGACCCTAGGCGTAGGCAGCTGGCGCTCGAATCGGCACTCGCATGCATGTGGATTCTCCTGATTCGTCAAGGTTAACTTTTGGAGGGGAGGTATTTACCTGATACCCTCAAAACACATAAATAAATATAATACATAGAGTTATAATAAATTGACCTAGACAGTGGATTCGAAATATATACAAAGGATTAGGTCTAAGTTAGCACGTATTTAGTGTGATACATACAGTCGATAAATTTAAGGAGACTCATGAAGAGTATTAATAAAATTAGTTGTATCGCCCTAACAACGCATATGCCTCATTAACCAGACGTATATGTACATCTATTCATACTTTTCTTAGTAATTAGGCAATAAATAATATGTTCCTTTAAATTTGAAAATTCAGTGAATTCTTTATTTCAGATGCGATGTAGACAGACGGACGGGACGATGACTGGGAGTGGGAAATTATAAGGGGGATTAAGAAGGGGGATTCAGTATTGGGGTCGGTGATGATCAGTAGCCACAGCCGACCATGGCAGGGAGGGTGTAGAGGCACGGCCATTTACCATCTAGGCCATAGGGGGTATAATAAAGGGTGCGGCCTGACCCTGATGGAAAGTGATAGCCAGGTATGATTTTTTTTTTGTATGGTGCGGCTGACATGCCTCGGGGTCAAAGATCCACCCCACAGTCCGGCGAGCTAGTTCGCGCAATAAGCAAGCATACCTGCGAGGCTTCCGGGGCATGCAACTTAAGGATGAGGTGGCGCTATAGGAGATGGCAGTCCCACCCAGAAATGCACTGCACGTAACAAACTAAGGAACCTTTTAGTATAGGTAGGCTTTGATTTTTACTTGATCTGATTATAAATAGGAGTAAATGCGAATTGTTCCTTCAAAATATCTGCAAGGCTCACCGGATACTGCTCAGTCTATAAGTGCATTTTATAACTCGTAATTTACTTAAAAAAATAATATGAATAAAAGGGCGCGAGAGTTTGAGTGTAAAAATTATCCTGATATGTTCTGTTTCATCTGCTGTCAGTATATTGTTGAAAGGATGCGACGTGTGTTTTCAAATCCTTTGAAAGTTACATACTATAAGTATTTTGGCATTCAGCCTAAAAACACTGGAAAATCATGGACACCGAATACTGTGTGTGTGTCGAATCGAATTGATTCATTCGGAATCCGGAACAGAAAGGTGCATAGTAAAATTTAGGAATTTGCTACTTTTTAATGCATATCTGACTAATTTCTGAAACTATCTACCTAGGCAACATATGAAATTTACTACACCAATAAAGTCGCGGGAACCAACTTGCTATTAGATGGACTGCTATATTTGTACTACAGAAGTATTTGGGGTTGGAAAGTCAAGAAAAGTAACGCATGCCAGCGTCATTGCCAGTACCAAATTCAACGGAAGTTGCTCATCTAACTACATCGCCATTGCCACATTCAACTTTAGTTACGGGTCCAGTTTCATTGTCAACAGCAGCATCTGATTACGCAGCATCAAGTTGTACTGAACTTCACACGGAAAACGAAAGAAACGCTTTGTCACAAGAACAACTCGATGATTGGATAAGAGTATGCAACAATTTAAATTCCTTTCATCCGATGTTAAGGTAACATATTCAGCCCAATTCTAAATATTCCCATGGGAGTTCATCTCCCAAAAATTTGTATCTCCCGAAAGCGAGTTCTCCCAATTACGAACTCCCTGGGAGAAGACTTTTACCAAAAATTTTGGGAAAACGAATTCGAAGCACGAATTAGCTGTTGTAAGTAAGTATAAAAATATGAAAAATTGTTGGGACTACTTTTGTTTATATTAACTATTTAATAAAAATAATGCAGTTTAATGTATATTAAATTATGTTTTAAATACAATTATATTTGTAGATGATTTATTTTGTTGTGTTGATCTTCCGACAGGGTAGTAAGCTGATTTTTGTTGGAACGATTTTCCGTCATCCCTTGTCAAGTTTGGTTTTGTGACAAACCGGTTTCGGACGGAAAATCGTCCTAACAAAAATCATATTTGTAGATGTTTACTGGCTTGTCATGATCGTTTGAAGTGGCATTCCAACTCTACACAGGCCGGCCAACGCAATTATAACACAATGGTGGTGGAGGAGTGCCGATAATAGTGGTGGAGGTGATACATCGTTCTTTAAGCATGATCCCGTCTAGGGTTCATATACAGCGCAAGGGTACTATGAGTACTCCCTTGGAGTACATACCCGACTATAGAGGGAGCGATTTGGTATTACCAGTGCAACCTTCTGGGTCATGTCACCCCTGCTTAACCCTAATCTCCTAATTTTAAAAAGTTACACAGATCCTAAAGTCAGACTCGGAAGCTCATATGGAGAAAAGTGTTTAAAAACATAGTTTTGGTAATTTATTTTATATGTACAGATGAAGTAACGAATTCTAAAACGTTTCCAATCATATTTATTTCATTTTTAAAGAGTTTTAAATACATAACATTAAAAAATTTTGTTTATAAAGTAATTAAGGACAAATTATTCATTACATTTTTCACAAATTTTCGTAGTTGTAGAATGCTGGTTACAGATATTTTTTTTGCATTTGTTACAAATTTGTTTCTGCATTTTGGATATTTTCGTCGGACAAAGATGACAGCGCTTTCGTTTCAAGGTGGCAGAAGAACAGGGTTGCGAATCAGCAGGGGGTGGTATTATAGCTTTTATGGCTGCTTGTGTTTCCACTCGCATATATTTGGCCGACTGTCTTTTTTGTATTTGTGACTCCACAAGGCTTTCTCCTAATTCCCGCAAAAACCAATATCTTTTGTTTTTATTCTTTTCGTGAAACTCTGGATGAGTTTTTATCCAAATAATGTATGAAGCAATACCTGCAGCATCAATTAAATTCATAAAAAAGGCAAGAGGCCATCTATTACATTTGCGCTTGATCATGTATTCGTGAATTAGTTGGTCAAATGTGTCTACGCCCCCTTTGGCTTTATTATAAAATTTATTGATCTCTGAAATTCGTTTTCCTTGTTCTTCAATGACCGTATCATTATGATGCATAGTCGACATGAAAATAACTGCTTTTCTTGCTTTGGGAACATGAGAGGCAATCGTTATATGTTTTTGAAACCCGAAGTTTGTTGAGTTAATTTCTCTAGACTTGTTCGGCAAAAATTCTGGAGGAATACATGTTTTGTTTTTCCTTAGCGTTTCTACCAATGTTAAACCTTAACTCAATAGACTTTCAGCTAGTTCTTTACTTGTAAAGTAATTGTCCGTAGTTACATTGCGGTGTGTACCATAGTAAGGTTCGCAAAGCTCCTCAACAACTTTTTTGGCAAGACCAACCCTTTGATTCCCATCTTTACCCGTATATGGAATGACGCGAAGAGGATATGCATTAGAACTGTCGCATAACCACCAAATCTTAATTCCATATTTATCCGGCTTAGATGGCATATACTGAATAAAGGGACACCTAATACGGCAAGGCAGTAACTGTTCGTCAACAACAATGTTCCCCGTGGGTATATAATACTTTCCAAAGTTGTGATTAACTTTGTATATAAATGAATTGAAATAAAACTTAAATTGGAATTAGAAACATTCGATGTTGCTAAGAACATAGTATTTCTAATAAGAATTCAGTGAAACAGTGAAAACCTGTTTAGCGAAACAGTTTAATGACAACACCGAAAACAAATATACAAAAACAAAGAACGTAAAAACCAAAGAAGGTTCACCGCGACGAATAGAGTAAGTTAGGGTATTGTGATATAGGCATATCTTTTTCGGCTGCTACCCAACATTTTATTAAGTAAACAGGTAGAAAATCATACAATTCGATAGATTCCAGTATTGTGAAGCACATTCCAAGACGTGATCGATTTATCTTAAGTATTCCGGAAGATATTTATTCAAACCCATAAAAAGTCAAAAAAGCTGATCTGTCAAAAGGGGGGGGGGGGGAGGGTAATGTGATATACTCTAATACATACTTGGCTCTCCTATGAAAGATGTAATAGCCGCATGAAATAATCAAGATAAATTGTAAATATGGTAATTTGCATCCTATCAGATATGTGACAGGCTGATTCGGAAACGGGAAATGCATGTTCCATCAAAAGTTTAGAAGGTTTCCCTTTTTCTGCTGATATTATGCACTCAATTTGCTTTTCTGTTGTAGCTAAAATTTTCGGACGCTTACTTGGCGTGATAGACACCCCTGCGTCATCAACGTTCCAAATCCTAGTTGGAGGAAATGTATACTTTTCATACTCCTGTTCCACATTGAACTACTTCTACGATATCACATTACCCAAACTAGAGCTTTAAAGGAACGAACAATTTTTTTAACCAAAATTAATTAAAAAATATTAAGTAGTCCCTTGAAATATTGGTGCTTATATTTACCAAGAACGACAATAAAATATAAGAAGTTGACAGTCTAAGAACATTTCGGAATTATCCGTGTTTAAAGAGTGCTCTAAATTATTGACGACCGCACAATGGATAATGTTTTTTCACACTGATAGCACTGATATGATATGACTGAGGAAATTTCCGTTTAATTCGCGAGTTTTAAAGCTTTTTAAACACTTATTTTTATTCAATATTCACAATTAAACGTTTTTGTAACTCCAACTATAATTTTTTCTTTGAATTTTTAATGAAAACATAGTGAATTTAAGCATTTTACACGCAGGTACAGAGGTGAATTACCTACCATCAATTTAACAGCGTCCACTTGCACTCGCTGTTAGACCTTCTTATAAATAATTATACGCTCTTTGACATAAATAACTTTTCGCTAATATTTTTACAGCTGCCACCCTACTGCAACAACAAGACGAAAAGCCTTTCTACGTTTTGCTGCTAATTGGTAAGTAACATTCTATGTTTTTTCATATTTTCTTTGCTTAGGTTTCACCGGTGGATAACATTTCAGGAAACCAAGCGAGACTTTGCGCTCACGGTGAGTAGTGTTATTTACGCCACTCTTCAGCTCAACGCAGAAATGTTATCTCCCGATGACAAACAAATACCAATGTAAATTTGTTTTTCGAGATTGTCAATTTTTCATTTCTTGTTTTGATTTCTATATTCGGTTGTTTTCCTTGTCATTTTCTATTAATCTTGCAAATCGAAAAATACCTGCCTACTAAGAATATGTACAGGTTCTTACCAACAAGTCCTTAAGATCCAAATCGTTCCAAATTTAATTGATTTTCTTTTCATAAGGACATATACTTACATGTATGAAATAGATAAATGAATCGAAATGTTGTATAGTTGTCAGGGCCGGACTTACATGAAATGCCGCTCTGTGCCCTGTTAAAAATGCCGCCCTTTTATCTTCATGAAATATAGTAAAAATGTATTTTACGTATGCAATTCACAACTGAAATATTTGTATATAAGTAACTAAATCCCTAAAAAATCCCTGCAAAAATTACCAAAATTATTGGAGCATGCCTCTTTTAATGAAAAAATGATTGGAGCATGCATCCTTTAATGAAAAAATGATTTAGCTCCGGAGTTTTGCTCAAAATTTCCACTTCTTTTTTAGTTTTGTCCAAAGCTCGATTTTTATATGCAGCACTGCTTAATCTTTTGCGCCCATCACTCATATTTTCAAAATATAAAGAAACTATTTCACCCAAAAGGATTATTATCGATTGAAATTATAAAAACTTCAGAGTTAATTTCTAATAAAATCACAGCTGATCAGTGCTGACCAGGGTTAGAACTTTATTACGATCGTAGCGGGCTTACTACTTTTTTGGAAAAAATGGAAATCTACTTCGCCTCTACGCTTTACTCATAATCTACTACGATTTCTTAGATTTGAAAAAAGAGGGATAGGTATTCTGTAAGTAGTTAGGGCCGTGTTACTAATGCTCAACTAAGCGGAGCATAGCATGAAAACTGTCATTTAAAAAATGTCCTAATGAAATTCGTGTTGAATAATATGTTTCCCGACTACATATGTTACGCAATGCTAAGTAAGAATAACTAAAGCCTTAAAGTTTTTGGAAAAATTGTGTGTTTTTCACCCAAGATATACTGAAGGAAACCTACCCAAGAAAATGTTGACAGTTTTCCGGAGCATCCAGTAGTCAAGTAAAGAAAGAGGGTCCAAAAATATTCAAATCAACTTGATAACCCTGCTACTGAAAAGAGCTTAGCAGAATAAAAGGTTTACATAAAATAGTTTTTTGTGGCATAGTTTGAGACACTTTCCACGGTGAATAACCGCATCACTTTGAGTTATTAGTTCTTATTGATTTCTAAACACATAGGTCAAACTTTTGATTCGTACAGAAACAAAAATTGAGCCCATTATCAAAAATATTTGTAAAAATTTTAATTTATGTTTCGAAATCTGCCGCCCCCAAAATCTGCCGCCCTGTGCCAGTGCTCCGAGAGCACCTAGTATAAATCCAGGGCTGATAGTTGTTGTTGGTAATTATTATTTTTTTTTACTTTACATGAAACATGACATTGTTGTTGTTTTCAGTTTTTCGATTATCGATTCAAGCAGAAATTAAGCAATTAATCGTTACGAGTTAACGTAAGAAACATTTATTTAAATACAATTACGCAAATATTTGAATGGAAATGCCTTAAGCACACAAGGTATATTAACTTTAGTCGTGTAACGGTGGTATGTAACGGCATAAACGGATCGAGATAGATATTGACTTATGTATATCAAAATGTTCAGGAGGAAAAAAGAAATAGATTAAGGCATGTCCGTCCGTCCGTCCGCCTTTTAACACGATAACTTGAGTAAATTTTGAGATATCTTAATGAAATTTGGTATGCAGGTTCCTTGGCACTCATCTCCGAGCGCTATTTAAAATGGTCGAAATCGAATGATAGCCACGCCCACTTTTTTTATATAGAATATTTTCGAAAATACAAAAAAAGTGATTATTCAGTACATAATTCACTTATAGGGATACAATTTGAAAATAACTTTTTCAATAAATTTTTTGAAAATGGGCGTAGCACCGCCCACATATTTATATTAATACAAGGTATGTTCCAGGGAAAAAATGGGCAAAATCGGTTAAGATTCAAGCTCACTTTTATCCGAAAGATTTTGAAAACGATCATAGATATATTTAATAGGTAATAACTTTGCGCACAAAAGCTTTATATCATTTCTATTTCACTTTCAAAGTGTCCGTGAACGTCGAAAAATATGACTTTTTGAAAATGGGCATGGCCCCGCCCCTTTTATAGTGGATTATTCCACAAAATTTCGTATGCCATAACTCCGGAAAAAATTTTTTTATCGAAACGATATTTGGCGAGACTGTTGAATATACAAAGGTGAATATTTGTTGTAAAAATGGGCGAAAGCGGCCAAGGGCCACGCCCGGTTTTTCACATAGTTCTGAAAAATTTGTTTGTAAAATGTCAAACTCGATATTTTTATAACTATGCAAGCTATATATATAAGATCTTGCACACATAAGAAACTTTTTAAGGAAAACTCGTACTCAAAAAAATTGTGTGGATTTTGTGGAAGTAGACCTGGCGCCGCCCACTTTGCAGCATAAAAATGTTTGCTATTTTCAAAGGCGATTGCTTGTAGTTTGAGCTAGATATTTCAATCAAAATTAAGCAGCTGCTTCTCAATAGTATGTAGTACACTCCTGCCAAAAATTAAGCAAATCGGATAACACACAAATAAAATATCCGGGCAGGTTGTTAATACCACACTGCAATAGGGAAGTTATATACCTATTTTGATTTTCATATCTTTAATGAACATGAAATGTTTGTAAGTATGAGAAGAAGAAGAGATGGGCCCATCAATAAGTAAACTGAAATAATAAGGACGTCTCCGTCTCCCCGCCCGTCTGTCTATTTGAACGCAAATTTTTCAAACATAAAATGTGCATGTATTGGTATTTTGAAAAAATTTGGTTAGCAGTTGTTGGTAGGAAAGCTATTTATATACAAATAAATTATTGGCGGTCACCCTGGTGGGGCGGTAGTGTTACCGGCCTACCACACCGAAGGTCCAACGTTCGAGTCCTGGGACAGGTAACATCAAAAGTGGTTTTTAAAAGTTTTTCAAAACGGGTCGCCCCTCGGCAGTGGTTTGGCAAACTCTCCGAGTGTCTTTCTGCCATGGAAGGCTTCTCAGCAAAAATTCACTTCCTTTGCATATGGCGTTCGAAGTCGGCAAAAGTCTGTAGATTCCGCCAATTCGTAGGAAAAACTTCAAAACGGCACACCACAAATTGGAAGCGAAGCTCGGCGCAAAAATTAGGAGGTTTATGATACTATATATAGCGCTATACATTTATATTTTTTTTAAATTAATTTACCCCTCAAAACTCATAACAGAAGTGTTTTCATTGAAAACAATCAGCTGGCTTTATAATACGAACTGAAAAGTATTAAAATAGACCTGCGTAAATTCCTTACTTGTTTAACATTGTTCTGAAAAAGTTGTTTGTAAAAAATTTCAAAAATTTTAATGTATGCTGACGACGTAAAGCTTTTCATGTCATTCGCGTCATTTGAAAATAGAATCAAGCTACAATCAGATCTAGATACACTAGTTACTTGGTGCGATTTAAATTATATGCCACTTAACCTTAAAAAATGTAAACACATGGGTTTTTCGCGTGGAATTTCTCAGACGGCTTCCTATACAATTAAAAATTATAGTCTTGAGCAAGTGTATGATTTTGTTGACCTGGGGGTTACTATGGACTATAAACTCAGTTTCAACCGCCATATTAACACAACAATCAATAAGGCTAGAGGTGTCCTAGCATTCGTTAAACGATGGTCTAAAGAATTTAGCGACCCTTATGTATCTAAAGCCCTCTTCACTACATTAGTAAGACCGATACTTGAATACGGTTCTATAATTTGGAACCCGCGTTACCAGGTTCATGTAGATCGCCTTGAATCAGTTCAAAAACCATTTTTACTATTTGCCTTAAGAGTTTCATTGGGATCCCTTGTACAATCTGCCACCCTATACGAATCATTTAAAACTCATTAATCTGCACACACTTTCTAGTCGGAGGGAAATGCTTGGAATTATTTTTATGATTAAATTGCTAAATGGTTCACTATCCAGCCCATTTCTTCTAAGTGAAGTGAACTTCAATATACCGTCTGGTCCTTCAAGGCATTTTAAACCTCCAGTCTTAAAACAGTGCCGAACCAATTTTCAGTTAAATGAGCCTTTTCGCTGTTTGAGTCAAGATTATAACTCTCTTTCTGGTAGATTTGATATTTCAGACTCGCTTTTCAGCATAAAAAATGAATTCTTTCTATCCTAAATTCATAGCTACTAATTGTTTCTTATTCTTTGACTTCTATATTAACTTCTAACAATAATTTTATTCTGTTAACTAGTTATTTCTTAATGTATAACACAGGTCAACAAAAAAAAATTTTTTCTGTACATGGGTTTTGCCCTATATATTCGGATTCTATGTTCAATTCTATAAAAAAAATGCAATTACGAATTAAAAATATTTGGTTTTGTAGAAGTTATAGCGATTTGAAAATTTTGAATTTTTGCACCAGGCTAATGTAGGTCCTTTCGCGCTATTTCGGTCGATAGAGGGCGGCGGGTAGCTACCTGATGCAGCGATGCATCGAAAACAGATCTACTTAAAGCACAACACAGTCATCTTAAAAAAAAATCAAAAAAATGTGGCTGAGAAACAGTAAAAAGGAGATAAAAGGTCCCAGATACACATGATTTTAGGTAGATTTGGCAATTCGTTAAGTACATATTAAGAAACTCATCGAAACTTTTACTGACAGATTAGCAGGCCTAGCAATAGAGCATGCCAGCTACCTGATAGCGTTTTTGTAAGTAAAATTTTTTTTAAGAAGCTGTAGTTTCTTGGGTCACTTGTTGTGGGCGACACTATGTTTTTGCATATCACAGAGGAATGATGTCTTCGAGAAGTTGTAAACGAGTGGCCAATTCGTTTTGCTATATATGTGGCGAATGTATTAAAAGAAGACAAAAAAAGTTTGATTTAACTAAAAACACAAGGATTTGCGAGACCTACCTAGCCTACTTCGGTCTACCTGTTTAATTTGGCCTTATTAAACAATTTGTGAAAGCTCTTAATATTGAGTCTAAAGCTTTCTTGGCCCTAAAATAAAAAAAATTATGAACTGCGATATTTTCCCGGACCTACTTAGCAATGAGGAGAAACTAGCGTGGAACAGTTGTAAGACAGTAGTTCATGGCTTTCTTGGAAATCATAGGGATGAAAATTATGAAGAGCTGATAACTGGCATGATTACGAATTTTTTCGCCATCGGATGTAGAATGTCGCTAAAGATGCACATGTTACATTCACATCTGGATAAATTCAAAGATAATATGGGAGCTTATTCAGAAGAACACGGGGAGCGATTCCATCAAGATGTAATGGAGTTTGAGAAACGCTACCAAGGCCAGTATACGGAAAGCATGATGGGGGACTATATTTGGACGAGAATATAGTAGGAAAAGCAGGACAAAGCATTTTTAAACATTTAAAATGTATTCTAAAACTAAATTTATAAGAATAAATCTTAAATTGATTTTTATTTTACTAGAATAAATCAAATCTATGTCAAATTTTGATGAATTTTCATGTTTTTCGTTTTTCTCATTTTTTTCGAACAAAACCAAATCAAAAACTTTTTTATGTTCATATTCTTATTTCTGGGTGCAAAAATATACGCACGACCCATGTACAAAAATGTTGTTGACCAGTGTAATCTATCTTATATCTACTTTACTTAGCTGATGAGGTTTTCTCTGTAGCTGAGCGGTTTTAGATCTCGACGATTAACAAACCAAAGCCTTTCAACGACTCGGAACGAACGAATAATTCGCGCGTTATGTGGATTCGCCCCTCGCGCGGGGTTGCTACTTTCAAAGGCGATTGCTTGTAGTTTCAATTAGATATTTCAATAAAAATTGGTCAGCTTCTTCTATATAATATGTAGAATACTCCTGCCAAAAGTTAGGCAAATCTGATAACACCAAGTAAAATACCCGAGCAAGTTTTTAATACCCCACTGCAATAGGGAAGTTATTCATTTTAACTCATTTATCTTGCATTTCATTATTGTCATATCCTTAATGTACTTATTGTTTCTGAAATTTGACTTTGCCTAGGCGCAAAAAAGACGTAAGAGCCATGATTTTCGCTTTTAGCTTTTTGATGAAAATCGATCACTTATTATCACACACATAACCTCCAAAAGCTTCGTAGCTGTGCAACGTACCATTTAAAATTGTAAGATTCGGTAAATATACTGACTTCGTCATTCTATTAAGGATTTTTTTATAAATTTTGGAATGTGGGCGTGGCACCGGCCACATATGAATGAACAAATTTTCAAATTTCGAGTGTTAATAACTTCAAAACCATTTACGCTAGAATAATGATTGTTGGGAAAAGTAGACCCACTGAAAATAACTTCAATCGCTTTTCGACCATGGCCACATAAAAGTTCATAAAAGTTTACTGAAACTTAGGTAGCAACACAGAGATTACTATATCTCCTTGACTTATGCAGATAGAATGCTAAATTTGGGAGCTACATTGGCCTTTTCATCCTGTTATTGATTTCTGCAAAAAATGGAAGGTACACAGCCTACATATTTGGACAAATAATAGCTTCACAATCAATTGAATGATAAACGTTGGTACTAAACATATCATTGTTACGTATTTCGACCACGCCAATTTTACATAAACGTTTGCTGAAAAGGAGGTAGATAGATATACAGGATATGCAACATCTTTGGTGATATCAATTTTAGTTAAGGTTTTAATTTTTATTTATTAATCGATATTAGAGAAAAATTACAACGATTTGTACAGCGATAGTATGGGATGACATGTTTCGAGGTCACCAACTTCTCATCAGACCCCTTCTCGAAACACGTTATCCCACACCATCGCTGAGCAAATCGTTATAATTTTTCTCTAATATCGATTTACAGATACCAATTTTATTCGGTGGTATACTATTTCCAAATTGATATTGTTAAAATAAGCAAGAAATATATTGATTTGTAAAATTCGTGTAAAAACAACACAATATATATACGTTACATTCATTGTACTCTCTCTAGCTCATAGGCGTTTGACACTCACTCACATGTCAAACAAGCGGTTGACACTCACTCGTGGCTGGGTTGCTGGTCAGCTAAAAATGAAGGGATGCAAAGGCTTAGTGCAAACATGGACTGAATTTTACAGCTGGGCTGCTGTGTTATTTAATTTCTTTTACTGAATTTAGTATGAAAACGTGTTTATAAATTTGGAAAATAACTTATTATAAGCCCTAACTGAATAAAAATAAACGGTAATTCTATACGACCGTACGTAACTGCTAAAACATGTCCAAAATTATCGGGAAAGGTATCAGAAGACGCGCTTTAAACTCGGAATCAATAATCCGAAAGCGGAAACTCGATTATATATTTCTATCAAGAGATATTTGCAATCAAAGTTGGACATTTTCTGTAATTTTCATGTGGTTGTTGTAATCACACTATTGGGCGTTCCGAAATGTGCAGAAGTGAGTTTTTTGCAGAAATACTGGGGCCGCTTACGCAGAAAGATGTTCTTCATATAAATACCATCGATCAGGCTCCCGTTTGGGATCGGACCTAGGCCATTTTTTGGTTTTTTGCCAATAACTTTTCACTGAAATAAAATATTTTCCGCTTTCGGATTATTGATACCGAGGTAAAAACGCATCTTTTGATACCTTTCCCGATATTTTTGGACGTGTTTTGTCAGAATTACCGTTGTTTTCGTTGTTAATAAAGCTATTTCCATGTAATTATATGATTAACTAATAAGAAAATATCTGGATTATTTGCAATAACTTTTCTTCTTAATTCTTAATTACTGAAAAAGACCTCTTTACCATGGAAAAACAGTTCAATAACTCGAACTTGTGAATCCGCCTTAACTATTATTTTTAAAGTAGTTTTGTTTAGTAATTCTTTTTTTTTTTAATAAAAAGTTGAATTTATTAATTTTATTTGTAAATATTGCGTCAGTTATGTATATATATATGGCTGATAATAGGCCTACAGGGGAACCGCACACATAATAAAATTTAGATAACGGACCTACATTGCAGCCTCCTGGGTGGTGGGGGAAAGCAATTGTTAGCAAAGTGTCTAAAAGGGGTCTGATGAGAAGCGGGTGACTTCCTAGCATGAAACCCCAACCATCGCGTGCAAATCGTTTTAATTTTTCTCTGTTATCAATTAAAATATAACTTTTATAATCTTTTCTAAAAAAGAAGGCAAAGTTATGATAACTACAACGCTCACGCGACTTGGAAGTTCACATAAGCGCACCCTTATATGTACGATTGGTAGACACCATGCACACACAAAAGAAAAACAAGAAATCAGCATGCGCATTTTAGGAGACACACTTTAAATCGTAGGGAAATTTATTAAGGTACGATATAAATAAGAGCAAGTAAGAAAGTCTAAGTTCGGGTAAAACCGAACATTATATGCCTAGTAGTGATCTATTATGTCATCCCAATTTACGCAGGTCTATTTTAATACTTTCCGTTCGTATTTCCGCTCAAATAGACAAACGGACAGACAGATAGACGTATTGAGAGACGGACATGCCTACATCGACTCAGCTCATCCTCCTGATCATTTCAGTATACTTTTTGATGGGACTATCTCTTTTTCTCCTCATACGTACAAACATTTCATGTTCATGCAAGGTATGAAATCAAAAAGATATACAACTTCGCTTTTGCAGTGGGGTATTAACTACTTGCCCGGATATTTTACTTTTCATCCTGAACGTTTTGATATGTTCTTTCTTTAAATGGTCATCTAACCTCCCGGAAGATTTTGACCATCCAACATAGCTCGCCAGTCGTTTCTTCGTCGCGCCAATTGGAAACACAGCGGGATCGCAAATCGGGCTCCACTTGGTCCTTCCATCGGAGTGGTGGTCTCCCTCTGCCTCTGCTTCCACAGGCGGGTGCCGATAAGAATACCTTCTGGGCTGGAGCATCTTCGCACATTCGCACTACGTGGCCTAGCCAGCTAAGCCGCTGTGTTTTAATTCGCTGAACTATGTCGGCGTCTGTGTAAAGTTCATACAGCTCATCATTAAAACTTCTTCGGTAGAGGTCCACAAATCTTTCGAAAAACCCTTCTCTCGAATACTCCCAGAGCCTCCTCATCAGATGTTGTTAGTGTCCACGCTTCTGCACCATATAGCAGGACGGGTGCGATGAGTGACTTGTAGAGTGTTATTTTCGTTCGTCGAGAGAGGAATTTACTTTTCAATTGCCTACTCAGTCCGAAGTAGCATTTGTTTGCAAGAGTAAGTCTTCGTCGGATTTCTAGGCTAACATTACTGTTGGTGTTAATGCTGGTTCCCAGGTAAACGAAGTCCTTTACTATTTCCAAATTATTGCTGCCAACAGTGGCTTGGTTGCCAAGGCGGGAATGCTCTGACTCTTTGCAAGATGACAGAAGGTACTTCATTCTCTCCGCTTCTTTTTCTAATTTGGAATAAGCAGAAGTTACGGCGCGCTTGGTAATAAATTATATATATATCTCGATTCGTTTATGCCGAATAAAGTAATATACATTCTGTGCGTAACAAAAATAGATATAAATAAAGAAGGGTGTCTTTCATAGGCGCCAAAGAACTCAACCGATCTTTATGAAATTTTCACAATATATCCTTGGGTTCACTGGGTACAGCATAGACAATATATAGTTTTGGAAAAGTAGGCAGAGCCGCGACCCCAGGCTATATAAAGTTTAAATTCGTCATAACTCTGAACTGTTTTGGTCTAAATTAATTAAATTTGGATATAGTATGTGTCACTTAGTCAATATCTACATAATTTTTCAAAAGTGGGCGGTGCCACGCCCACATATTTTGTGTTTTGTTTTGCTCTTGAACTTTCACGATAGGTTCAGGAGTTCGCTGGGCACGACACAGTCTGTATATAGCTTTTAGAAAAGCCCCCAAGTTATATAAAGCTGCAGTTCGGTATAGTTAGGAGTTTATTTGGTTCAAGTTAATGACATTTTATATATAGATATATTCTATGTATCAAAACGTCAAAACAACGCCTACCGGGTTTGCTAGTATATTTTAAAATGGCGAAAGCAAACAACGAATTTCAGCAGTTTTTGTAAAACTGAGAGACTAGTTTGCGTTCAAATAGACAGACGGACGGATAGACGGGCATGGCTAAATCGACTCCGCTCATCGTGCTGATTATTTTAGTGAACTTTCTCTTCCTGTTCTCATACTTACATGCATTTAATGTTTATGAAAGGTATGAAAATCAAAAAAGATATATAACTTCGCTATTGCAGTGGGCTATTAACTACGTGCACGAATATTTTGCTTGTGTGTTTCCCGATTTGGCTATTTTTTGGCAGGAGTATAATACATACTACTGAGAAGCAGCTGAGCAATTTTTCAGAACTATGTTAAAAAACTGGGCATGGACATTAACCGCTTTCGCCCATTTTTACAGCAAACAGTTACCTTTATATATAGAACATTATCACCAAATTTCGTTTCGACAAATAAATTTTTGGCGGAGTTATGGCATAAAAAGTTTTGTGGAATAGTCCACTATAAAAGGGGCGGGCCACGTCCATTTTCGAAAATTTTTAGTTTTTGGATTTCTTTGTTTACGGAAACTTTAAAAGCGAAATATAAATGATGTAAAGCTATTTTAAGCAAAAGTTATTGCATATTTAATATATCTACGATCCTCTTAAAAATCTTACGTATAAAAGTTGGTGTAGACCTTAACCGATCCCGCCCATTTTTTCCTGGAACATTGCTTGCATACCTGGAAACCTGCGTGCTGAATTTCGTTTCGATATATTGAACGGTGTTTCATTTATGATTAATATTATTTCTAAATTTGACTTAATCGAAAGTGGGCGGTGCCACTCCCATTTTCAAAAATTTCTTGAAAATTTTATTTTATTTCTCAATCTCAATGTAGTGACCAAAGTTTATCCTTTTAGGTGTATTATGTACTGAGTAATCACTTTTTTTGTGTTTTCGAAAATATTCTATATATAAAAAGTGGGCGTGGCTATCATCCGATATCGGCCATTTTAAATAGCGCTCGGATATGAGTGCCAAGGAACCTGCATACGAAATTTCATTGAGATATCTCAAAATTTACTCAAGTTATCGTGTTCACAGACGGACGGACGGACGGACATGGGTTAATCAATTTCTCTTTTCGTCCTAAACATGTTGATATATATCAGTCAATATCTATCTCGATCCGTTTATGCCGTTACATACTGCCGTTAGGCGACTAAAGTTAATATACCTTGTGTGCGTAGCACTACTAAGTATAAAACTGTTTCTTAAGTTGAAATATGTGAAGATAATTATCAAATTAGCACATGCAATTTTATTGTAAACAAAGAAGACCAAGCGAATTGCCATTGCAACATCAACTACATGCTTGTTTTTTATAGGTAGCACAGAAATTTTTATAAAGATTTCAAATATATCAAAAACTGGTACTTAAATAAGTAAAACTATTGCCAAAATAGTTTTACTTGAAATTTTGCGCTTTAAACAATAATTTGCTGCAACTAATTTCTCTTATTTATTTATTTATTGTATATGTTTCTATAGCATCGCCTACTTTTTGTCTGCTGCCAATGAGTACGACTCTGCGTTTAATGCCTCTGAATGACAAGCTCTTTACATGGTGGGCAATGCTGTGGATGAACAGCTGATACATATCTTACTTGTAGACCTTTACAATGGTTACATTATACTTCTTATACCGCACTGCATATCTGTAATAAATATTCCCTCTTTAATATAATGTCTGTTTGTGAACCGATATCGGACATTTCGAAAAACACATAAAGGGGATTTACTTACTTACTAACTTACCAGCCAATACTTATGCTTATATTACACAAATGTATTTCATTTGAATTCTATTTTAACATATATCCAACTACATGCCGTTACGCGCTTGCTCCGTTGGCTTTATATGGCACGAATTCAGCCGTTTGCCAGCATTCGGAGAAACAATAGTAGAATATACCGTTCCTAAGACTTGAAATATTCCATCAATTAAAAGCGTTTTATTTCATTGATATATAATAGGAATGCGTTAAATCTGCTAAGTCCAGACCATAGACTACAAGTTTATTCTACTTGTTTGAAATTAATATTCAATTTAATGTTTTGATTCAGATTCGTTGAAAGTATACGCGTTTATTGATTACCACTGAACATATTTTCGCCATTGTTCTTGCGATTGGACAGATGTACCGTACTCCACCACGAAGGAGTTCACGCCTAAATACATTGATTTCGCCTGCCGCCGCCAGTTGCAACATGTCAGAAAATAACTTAATTGCGTTATCAACCATTGACAAAGAGTCAATAGGTGCCACCTCCAACAACAATTCAGCTATAGCCACTATTGTAAGTATGCCAGCCCAGATTCCAGCGCCACTGGAACTCCAAGTAACGCATTACAAAGTGATGTAGTCAACCCAGCCATCGATCTCAAAGCCATGGAGAAACGTCTAGCCCTACTGGAAGCCAATTTATCAGCCACACAGGTACAACTACGCGAGCGTACCCTAGAAAACGACGCCCTAAGGGCGGAGCTGAACAACAGCGGCAGTTCTGCCGTCACCTACGTCAGCAGCATAGTCGCTCAGTAACATCCTGCTCCACTGCAGCCGCAGCGAACGCAAACAACACAGCCCGAAGTTGTACCATCAAGCGTAAATTCAAACCTGCAGTAACGCATTTCAGTGAGTGGCCCACTTTGCTAGCCAATGTAACTTGCACCGTACGCGATGAAAGTCAAGTTGTCACTCTGGAGCCAAAGCGCAGGGTGATTCTTCATGTTGACGAAAAACAACATACGTAGAAATGTGCAATATGCCGGGGTCAACAAAGTACCCAATTCTAGAAGCTTCATCGACAAAACAGTGCCTGCTAGGTGGGCAGAAGTAAAGGCACGGCACCTATGCTTTGCTTGCTCAAATACTGGTCATAATACCCGCAACTTCAGACAACGAAGGGAGTGTGCCATAGATGGATGCAAACGTGTTCACCACCATTTGCTGCACGAAGCCGGATCGCAACGTCCGCCAGCACCGCCACCTGTAAACAGCTATAATCAAGCTACCGTAACTCAGCCATTGTCGAAACCCACACTAGTGGAACATACACAACAGTTGTTCACAGTACTAAACTTCGTAGCAAATACCACAGAGAGAAAATTGCTATTCCGTATTCTACCCGTCACGCTCTACGGTAAACATCGCCACATTGACACCTGTGCCTGACTAGATGAAGGTTCATCCATCACTGTGCTCGACGAGACATTCCCAAGGGAACTCGAGTTGCGCGGTCGTCCAAACCATCTTAATGTCCAGTGGTTTGGAGGTCATACAGTGCGAGAGCCCGCCACCTTGGTTAACCTTCCCATCAGTGGTACCGGAATGAAGAAACAACACAAGCTTAGTAATGTATACGCCGTCAAGAACCTACAATTACCTTTGCAAAGCTTGGGTAAGTCTGACCTAATATGCGACAATAAACGTTTGTAGCATTTGCCAGTTCAGCCCTAGTCGGGGGTGGTACCCAGACTACTCATCGGAATCGGCAATTGCGATTTGGGTTTGGCGTCCGCTATCATTGCAATGAGGGGAACGGCCCATTAGCCACCCAACAGAACTAGGGTGGGTATTGTTCGGCCCAACTACCAAAGATCTACCAACGCCAAATTTATGCCTTTCTACCAATGCATCTTTCGACATAAAGATGCACAACATGGTTGCCGAGTTCTTCCAAACCGAAATCTTGGGTGTGAGACCCGCTCCAGCACTTGAGAGTAGAGACGATGTCCGCAAGGGAAAGCTTAAAGTCAACGACGTTTAGAGTCGGTCCAAGGTTCCAGACCGGTCTCTTATGGGAACGAGGCTACATTCAACTACCCGAGAGTTATTATATGGCGCTCAGAAGACTGGCTAGCGTAGAGAGGGGTATGACCCGCTACGTAAACTTTACAGAAAATTATAAACGTATGACGGAGTCATATATTGAAAAGGTTTACGCCCGTAAACTAGCACAGACAGAGGTGTCCTCCACTACGCCACGTACTTGGTATCTTCCACATTTCGGGTTAGTTAACCCCAACAAGCCAACTAAGATGTATCTCGGAATCGCCAAGCTTAAAGGACCACAGGAGTACAGACTTTTTCCATCAATTATTCGCCACTTCCGCGAAGGTGCAGTATGGGTGTGCGGTTACATCAAAGAGAGGTTTCACTGAGTCCACATCCGCCTGAGAACAAGTGCGCTCAGCGATTTCTGTGACGAAATGGAGATGCAACAAGACAACCAGACATTTATGAGATGTGCGTTATGACGTTTGGAGCTGCTTGCCCGCTTGTGCGGCACATCACGTCAAAACACAAAACGCTTTGAAACACAAAGGCCAGGATCACACCACTGCACGAGCAATAAAGGGTATTGTGGACTACCACTACGTCAACGATTTTGTCGACACATTCAACTCAGTAGAAGAAGCTATCGCCGTCACATCTCAAGTAATTGCGATACACGAGGATGCAGGCTTCGAGTTACGCCATTTCTTATCGAATTCTCCAGACTTATTAAATACTTTGGGCGGAACTGATGTCGCCAAATATTTGAACACTAAAGAAGGCACGAAGGCGGCCGCCGTGGTGTGAAGGTAGTGTTGCCGGCCTACCACACCGAAGGTCCATGGTTCGAGCCCTGGTACAGGTAACAGCAAAAGTGATTTGAAAAAAAAAAAATAAAGTTTTTCAAAACGGGGTCGCCCCTCGGCAGTGGTTTGGCAAACTCTCCGAGTGTATTTCTGCCATGACAGGCTTCTCAGCGAAAATTCGTCTCCTTTGTAGATGCCGTTCGGAGTCGGCAAAAAACTGTAGGTCCCACCAATCTGTAGGGAAAAATTCAAATCGGCACACCACAAATTGGAAGAGAAGCTTGGCGCAAAAATCTCTTAGGAGGTTTATGATGATATACCTGTTGTATATCGCGCCATAGAGATAGAGAGAAAGAAGGCACGACATCGGAGAGGGTCCTCTGTCTTTTTTGGAATCCGGCCACAGATTACTTCTGTTTCAACTTAAAATTTAACAAAGTCGGCGAAGCCGTATTGACAGGTACTTTGTCTCATTTTATCATTGGCGCTAAACTGCTTATGCGTGAGGTTTGGCAACACGAAGCAAGTATCGCAGAACTATGGGGAAAATGGTGCAGGCAGCTATCGAACCTAAAGCATTTCCCCTTCACCGCCGTCGCGTATTGGAGAGCTACGAACCACCAGGGGAAATCTCAAGTAACATTAATACGCGCAAAGTCCAAATGCGCCCCATTGAAGCCGCTAACTATAACGTTACAAGGAGCTGTCTTATCCTCCCGCCTGATGCAAACTATACGCAAAGATGGCGCTTAACTCGTCAAATGAGAGACCACTTTTGGAAAAGGTGGATAGTGGAGTAGCCGAAGAAGTAATTGGATTCCGGTGAACGCGAAGAAACAACTGGTATGATGATGAAGAGTGCCGCGCTGCAACGAAAAGAAAGGACGAAGCCTACAAGGCAACGCTGAGATCGAATGCAACGAGGAGTGTGTGTGAACACTACCGCGAGTTGAAGAGGGAAGCGAGGCGGCTTTTCCGGGCGAAAAAAAGAGAGGCAGAAAAGCGTGAAGTAAAGGAGCTTGAGATGCTGGCCAACGGGAATAATGCCCGAAAATTCTATCAAAAAATTCGGCGAATGATAGAAGGTTTTAAACCCGGGGCAAACTCCTGTAAGAATGAGAACGGCGACCTGGTGACCGATGTTCAGAGAGCACTCAGAATATGGAGGGATCACTTCTCTGCCCTTTTAAATGGAGAAACTGAGCAAGAAACCAGAGAAGATGCCGAACCCGAGCCCACAATCGAAGATGATGGAATTGACGTTCCACAACCCGACTATAATGAGGTGCGAATAGCAATATCCCGATTGAAAAACAATAAAGCAGCTGGCGCTGATAGTTTGCCTGCTGAGCTATTCAAACACGGAGGCGAGGAGGTGGTAAGGCGCATGCATCAGCTTCTATGCAGAATATGGTCGGATGAATGCATGCCTGAAGATTGGAATCTAAGTGTTCTCTGCGCAATCCACAAGAAGAGCGATCCTGCAAACTGCGCCAACTATCGCGGAATCAGCCTTTTGAATATCGCATATAAGGTCCTATCAAGCGTATTGTGCGAAAGACTGAAGCCTGATGTGAACAGACTGATTGGACCTTATCAGTGTGGCTTCAGACCTGGTAAATCTACCATCGACCAAATTTTTACAATACGCCAAATCTTGGAAAAAACCCGTGAAAAGAGAATCGACACACATCATCTCTTTGTTGATTTTAAAGCCGCTTTCGATAGCACGAAAAGGAGCTGCCTATATGCCGCTATGTCTGAATTTGGTCTCCCCGCAAAACTTATACGGCTATGCAAAATGACCTTGAGCAACACCGCCAGCTCGGTCAGAATTGGGAAGTACCTCTCCGAGCCGTTCGAAACTAAACGAGGTTTCAGACAGGGTGACCCCCTATCGTGCGATTTCTTTAATTTAATGCTGGAGAAAATAATACAAGCTGCAGAACTTAACCGCGCTGGAACAATCTTTTATAAAAGCGTGCAACTGTTGGCATATGCTGACGATATTGATATCATTGGCCTTAACAACCGCGCCGTAACTTCTGCTTACTCCAAATTAGAAAAAGAAACGGAGAAAATGGGATTGGTGGTGAACGAGGGCAAAACGAAGTACCTTCTGTCATCATGCAAAGAGTCAGCGCATTCGCGCCTTGGCAACCAAGCCACTGTTGGCAGCAATAATTTCGAAATAGTAAAGGACTTCGTTTACCTGGGAACCAGCATTAATACCAACAATAATGTTAGCCTAGAAATCCGACGAAGAATCACTCTTGCAAACAAATGCTACTTCGGACTGAGTAGGCAATTGAAAAGTAAAGTCCTCTCTCGACGAACGAAAATAACACTCTACAAGTCACTCATCGCACCCGTCCTGCTATATGGTGCAGAAGCGTGGACACTAACGACATCTGATGAGGCGGCTTTGGGAGTATTCGAGAGAAAGGTTCTTCGAAAGATTTGTGGACCTCTACGCGTTGGCGACGGCGAGTACCGAAGAAGATTTAATGATGAGCTGTATGAACTTTACGCAGACGCCGACATAGTTCAGCGAATTAAAACACAGCGGCTTCGCTGGCTAGGCCACGTAGTGCGAATGAGCGAAGATGCTCCAGCCCAGAAGGTATTCTTAACGGCACCCGCCGGTGGAAGCAGAGGAAGAGGGAGACCACCACTCCGATGGAAGGACCAAGTGGAGATTTGCGATCCCGCGGTGTTTCCAATTGGCGCCAGTTGGCGCAACGAAGAAACGACTGGCGAGCTATGTTGGACGGTCAAAATCGCCCAGGCGGTTAGATGACCATTTAAAGAAGAAGAGGATAGTGGAGTACCTTCCTACACTTACGCACCGCGTAAAATGGTGCCAACGAACAATGCCATTGAAAAAGGGTGACCTAGTATTCGTATGCGATCCCAACATACCGGGAAGGGAATGGTATCGAGATGTGGTAGAGGAGGTATATTCATGACGCGATGGAGAGATTCGACAGCTGACGTCAAAACCACTACAGGAGTAAAGCGGAGAGCAGTGTCCAAACTGCCCGTTCTGAATGTTAGTGTTGGTGGATCGGATTAATTCACGGGGGTGGGAATGTCGCAGAACGCATGTTGTAAATTGCTATTTTACTATTCCATAAAATTTCATTTTGAACTCATTTATCTTGTATTTCATAATTTTCATATCCTTAATGTACTTATTGCTTCTGCAACTTTAATTTGCCTTTATATGTACGAGTGCATACACATATGTATTTCATTTGAATTCTATTTTAACACACACTCGGTAGAATAAGTCTGCGTACAGGTACATTTTTGTAATTTTCACCCATTTTTGCTTTGGTAAAATTATTTTTACTAATTTTCTATAAAATAATGGGCCAAAATCTAATACAGAAACTGTAAATTATGTTTTAAAAATGTATGCGAGACTCGCTACAATTCGAAAAATTGTCTTCCAAATTTTAAATTTTTTTCTCATATTTTTTAGAATTTTTTTTTAATAATACAGTTTTGTAGCCCAATCAATTTTAATATATTAAAGTTAGGCGTTTGTTCCGTTTGCTTTATGTGGCACGAATTCAGTCATTTGACAGCATTCGGAGAAACAATAGTAGAATCAACCATTCCTAAGACTTGAAATATTGTATCAATTATGAGTCCTTTGTTTTATTGATATAGAATAGGAATGCGTTAAATATGCTAAGTCCAAGCCATCGACCATTCACTCAGTAAAACTTGCAAGTGAAAAACAGCTGATCGTGACATGGGGAAGCAACAACTTAACAATTTCAGCTATTAACCAATCATAAAAGCAACAGCTATTTTGCTTGCACGTTTTTACTGATTCCTGTTCGGCCGAAACTTTTTACTTTTTGCGTTTCGGGAGAGTTTCAAGTCATTCTCACTTTACTAAAGTATTGACTAGACTGCACCGCATTTACACTCGCACCCACTTACATTAGCTCATTTGAATTTTGTTTAACATTTCCTTTATGCGAAAATTCAAACGCAATGCAAATAACTCGTTTGGTGCAATGTAAATTTGGTGTTAAGCGCAAAATACACCACACAAAATCCTTGCACAAATCCAAGAGTTATAAATTGGCGCAAATCCGAATTTCGACATACAAAACACTGTAAAAAATTTATTTCTGAGCTAGCGCAGAAAAAGAAACATGTGCTCTAATTGCATTAAAAAGTAAGTGCGACTTTAATTTTTGCTTTTTTTTAAATAAGATATGATACCGCTTCCCCTACACAAGTTTATGGTACCGGTAGCAATGTTTCATTCTCAGAAAATACAGGTGAACTGAGTAATAATCACCACACGCGACATTGCGAACATGCGTAAAATCTAAATTTTTTTGATTTTAGCACAGTTCTCTGCACAAATAGCACAACCACGACATACAACACGCAAATCCTTGTGCAAATCTGTCATTGGCGCAAGTAAATTTGTGCGATGTATTTGGCGTCTTACACTTCTTTACAAGTTTTGTCGCCGAACACAGCTGATATCAGCAGTGCTCTGGCATTGAAAGAATAATAACATATCCGATATGTGTTTTCATCTACTAAAGATAAAATTTAGAGCCGACTCTCACTTTAAGGGCCACTTTCATAAAATCCGGTTAAGCCTAATCGGTGGTTAATTTGACAGCTAACCTTACAATGGCGGCAGCAGTGGTGTGGCGGTAGTGTTGCGGGCCTACCACACCGGAAAAGTATTTTCAAAACGTGGTCGCCCCTCGGCAGTGGTTTGGCAAAGTTTATTTCTGCAGTGGAAGGATTGTTAACAAAAATTCATCTGCTTTGCAGATGGCGTTCGGAATCGGCAAAGAACTGTAGGTCCACCAATTTGTTGGAAAATTTGGAGGCAGCACACCACAAATTGGTAGTAATTTATTTATTTTTAACCGTACAAAATACGTCAATTAAACTCCGGTTAGCGTTAACCGGCTTTTATGAAAGTGACCCTGAGTGCCGTTTTCACAATATCTGGTTTACTCAAAACCGAAGCTGTTTCCTGCGTCAGAGCATGCGATACCGTTTCAGAGAATGTCCGTTTGGGGTTTGCATATGTGGCCCGCTTCGTCTCCACATCGCGTATTCCATTTATAAAACTTTGGATTTTTTGCGTCCGCATTTGCTAGATGTTTGGCAAACTCTCCGAGTGTATTTCTGTCATGACAGGCTTCTCAGCAAAAATTCGTCTCCTTTGTAGATGCCGTTCGGAGTCGGCAAAAAACTGTAGGTCCCACCAATTTGTAGGGAAAAATTCAAATCGGCACACCACAAATTGGAAGAGAAGCTTGGCGCAAAAATCTCTTAGGAGGTTTATGATGATATACCTGTTGTATATCGCGCCATAGAGATAGAGATTTGCTAGATGGGCCAAACTCTCGAAGTCCGACGCAAAATCCTGCAATGTCTCATTAGGTTTCTCGAAGCGATTCTGTAGCTCTATTTGGTATATCTGCTTCCGATGTTCGCTACCATAGCGTCTCTCAACTGCACCCATTAATGCTTCATAATTGTTCCGTTCTCCGTCAGGAAAAGTCTGCAAAATTTCGGCTGCAGGTCCCTTCAATGCCACGAATAATCCAGCAACTTTGTTTTCCATGCCCCAATTATTCACAGCTGCCGTCTTCTCAAACTGTAGCTTAAATACCTGAAAAGGAACAGAACCATCAAAAGATGGGGGTTTTACCTTAGGGACACTCGTTGAAGCAGTTGGACGATTCAGTTTTGTGGCACTTTGCAATGAATGTTGCAATATATGCGCTTCCAATTAAATGCGCTACGACCAATTACTATTGCGCGTTGAATTAAATGAGCTTTGAATAGAGGCGCCTTGTCGCACCACTGCACTTGTGCACTTTAAGTCTCCTTTTTTTTGTTAAATGAAAAATTCCGTTGCTTTATTTAACTTTGTATATTTTGTTTCTCGTATTTTGTTTCTGTGTCTTTAAGTTTTAATTTTGTAGTGCGATACTTCTAATTTTAGGGTTTTATTAATTTTTGGTTTTTAAAAACGTCCGCTCCGGCTCCCAGCTATTCTCAAAAGTCAAAAAGGCAGCCATTGCTCGCTGGGCTTTTCTGCCGACGCACTCTCGCTCAGACTACTCGTTACTAGGTAACGAGTAAGTTTTTAGTACATGAGCGCAGGGTTGCGTTGTAAGAATAAATGGGTGCATTCACGCACTACACCTTCCCCCTTTGCAAAAAGGCAAACCATGGTGAATTGATCAGGTTCATCATGGTTTGGCTTTTGCATTAGAGTGAAGAAAATTTAAATTGGTTTGGTTAAGCTAATTAGATATTAGGGTGTTCCTGCCTTTTGCATGATTCGCTTGACCAAAACAATTTGAAAAATTTTACATTTTGCTAGTATTATTATCTTATTATTAATATTTGACTTATGTTTACAGCGAGATTTGATTGCTTAATCTATGTCTAATTATTGATACATTTTGATCTTGATTGAATACTACAATTTCATTGCATTATACTGTATTATCTTACAATAAATTATTATTACATTTGTTGCTTGGTGCTTTTTAAATTTAATTAATAATATTTGTACATTACGTATTGGAATTTTTTTTTTTCATTTGTAGGTTTCTTGACTATTGGATTCCATGTTTATAATTTATATTTTATTATTTTACATATACTTTAGTGGAAATTATACTATCTACTAGAAAATAAGACTATATAAATTATCAAAATTTTATTTAACTTTTTGAATTCGGTTTTTATGAACCGTTTTTAGTTTATTTTTGGTTTTATCGAATACAGTGACATTAACTCCGTCTACTGTTTTTACTACGTGAGGGCCTTCATATATATTTCCAATGTTTGAGTCTAGGCTCTTTTTGAATTAATACAAGGTCATTTTCTTTAATTTGTCCTGGCCGGGAATTTTTGTCATATTATTCTTTATTTGCAAGTTTATGCTTGTAAATAAGTTCTCTGGCTAGTGCATGCGATTTCTGCATGCGAGATTTTGCTTCTTTTGCGTAGTTGTCTACGTTGTAAAGTGGATATATTTCTGTTTTCTTTACTTCATTTGGCGAAATTGCCTTTTTCCCAAAAACAAGCTCAAATGGCGTAGATTTATTATCGAAAACGGTATTAGGGGTTGTATTGTACCAAAAGGTAAAATACTTTAAATAGGTGTCCCAATCAAAAAAGGGTTCATTAATATAACCGCGTACGTATTCATTGAATACCCTATGTTTCCTTTCTATTGTACCTACTGTTTCGTGGTGATATGGAGTTGAAAAATTATGGTTTGTTTTTAAAAGATTTGTTAACTCGGAAAAAATTTAATTCTTATATTCCAAATCAGTTTTAATTGTTTTCATGGTACCATATACTAATATAAAACTTTCAAAAGACATTCCTTGTCTTTTGTCGATAGTTCGAATCCATGCATCAAAGTGCCCCCATGCGATACACAGATTTTTTATGGTAGCTACGAGGAGTGGCCGAGCTTCCGTGACATGTTCACGGCGGTGTATCTCAATCACCCAAAACTAACCGCAGCTCAAAAAATATTTAATCTGCGCAATAAAACTCGGGGAAAGGCAGGTCTTATAGTGAAACATTACAAACTCTGTGATGAAAACTTTTCACTGGCCTGGGAAGCACTTAGAGCCCGTTTGGAAAATAAATTGAAGACCCTCCTCAACATTCCCCCTGTTACATCAGAAAATAGTGAGGGAATTCAGAGAATTCAGATTACAATAAATGATTGTCTTTCGTGCCTTACTTCTCAAGGGGTTTCCGTGGTCGAATGGGATCCGATATTAATTTACCTATGCTCCACAAAACTCCCAGAAGAAACGCTCTCTCTTTGGGAGCAATCCTTATAATCAAGGAAATAGTTGCCCGACTGATCCCAAATGGACTCCTTCCTAACTAGTCGGTATGAAGTAGTTGAACGATTGCACAACTACAAAACTTCCTAACCTCGCAACTCTTCCAACCCATAGACTCCAACTAAAGTGCAATCCTACCTCTCTCAAGAACAAATGACGTTCACTTGCAAACTTTGCAAAAATAATCATGCTCTCAAATCCTGTCAGAAATTCAGTAGCTTGGCAGTTTCCGATCGAACTAAATTCGCAGAGAAAAATGGTTATTGTACCAACTGCCTGGCATATAACCACACACTTACCTACTGTCAAAGCGTTTTTAGATGTCTTCATTGCAGACAATCGCATCACACGATGCTTCATCCTAAACCACCTACAAATTCCGCACCTAAGTCAGCAAACGCGACTTCATCCGCAAAGCGAACCACAAAAGCAACCCCCCTGTTGCACACCCTTTCGACCGAACTGCCGAATACCCCAAGGCATCCAATATTCAACATAACCCAAGGTAATTGCGATGAATCTTCATCCACCTCTGCTGACACTGGGTCCAGAATCCAAGCTAACTTCTAAGCGAACCATGAGAAGACTCTGCTTCCCACCGCCCGAGTGCACATTGAGCACATGGGCACATTTTTTACCCTAAGAGCCTTGATCGACCAAGGCTCGCAAAAAACCTTCATTTCCTAGAAGGTACAGAAACGCTTAAATCTTCCTACTTACCGGGAAGATTATGCAGTAACCGGGATGGGCTGAATCGTTGTAGAAAACGAGAATAAAGTCTGCCAACTAACTCTTATCTCCCAACGTTATGACACAAAAGTCGTTACCCAAGCGATTGTGCTTCAAAAGCTCACAAGCTTTTTACCAACGTTCTCTATCCGTAAACCAAATCCAACAGACATTAAGGATCTAGATCTCGCTGATCCTTATTTCTTCACTCCTGGTCCAATAGATATGGTGATCGGAAGCGATCTCATAACGAAGATCCTTCTTCAAGGAATTCAACACCACATCCTAGGCAGTCTCCTCGCTCAAAAAACTATTTTCGGGTGGTATTTGAGCGGACCCATGCAACCCACTTCTTGTTCTACCTTTCATACGTACGCTGTAGAAGATACTAATGAAAACCTCAATATTCAATTGAAGAGGTTCTGGGAACTCGAGGAACTGACCGAACCTCGCCTATCTTCTGGCGAAGATTCATACTGCGAACAATTCTATCAAGACACCATTGTTAGGCGAAGTGATGGCCGATATATAGTTCGGCTACCTTTCAAATCAAAATCCATCCAACCTGGCCCTGGGACCATCTCGTTCCCAAGCTATGCGACAAGCTATTCGAATGGAGCATATGCTCAATAAAAACCCCACCCTCAAAGAAGAATACAACCGCGTTCTAGAAGAGTACCTCACCCTCGATCATGTGAGGAAAATCGCTGCCGATGAGGTGCACGAAAATGGACATTATCGTTCATACTATCTCCCACATCATTCAGTTGTTAAACCAGACAGTAAGTCACGGCGGCCGCCGTGGTGTGAAGGTAGTGTTGCCGGCCTACCACACCGAAGGTCCATGGTTCGAGCCCTGGTACAGGTAACATCAAAAGTGATTTGAAAAAAGTTTTTCAAAACGGGGTCGCCCCTCGGCAGTGGTTTGGCAAACTCTCCGAGTGTATTTCTGCCATGACAGGCTTCTCAGCAAAAAAATCGTCTCCTTTGGAGATGCCGTTCGGAGTCGGCAAAAAACTGTAGGTCCCACCAATTTGTAGGGAAAATTCAAATCGGCACACCACAAATTGGAAGAGGAGTTTGGCGCAAAAATCTCTTAGGAGGTTTATGATGATATACCTGTTGTATATCGCGCCATAGAGAGAGAGAAGTCTACGGAAGTCCGTGTGGTATTCAATGCCTCCAAACCCACGGCATCTGGTATTTCGCTAAATATACTTCACATCGGTCCAACCTTGCAAAGTGATCTTCTATTTGTTATACTGCGAATAAACTATCTGATTTTGCACTTAAAACAGTGACATTCGGAGTCAACCGCGCAACCAAAGAAACCTATGTGGATGATGTCTTATCTGGAGGTCGCGATATTCCATCGTGTTTAAAAGCTCAAACTGAACTTATCCAATCTTTGCTTTCAGCTGGGTTTCCTCTCCAGAAAATTACAGCAGACCATCCTCAACTTTTAAATCAAATTCCTGCAGATCGACTTCTCGACTCTGACTTCCTGAAATTTGATTATTCCAGTTCTACCAAAACGCTTGGTATACGATGGAATGCGTAAACGATTCTTTTTCATATTCAGTTAAATACTTGACACCACCCTCCAGTGCCACAAAACACCAAATTTTATCCTCAGTCTCGAAACTTTTTGACCCCGCAGGATGGCTATCGCCGATTATTGTTCAAGCTAAAATACTTTTACAACAAATTTGGTTACAAGGTACTGAATGGGACAAGTGTGCCAAACCTCTTTCACTTCAAAAGTGGCACCAATTCATAACCAATTTGCCCACAATCGAACAAATCCAAATTCCCAGATGGACAGAATTCTCGACGAGTAGATCAATTCAAATCTATGGATTCTATGATGCTTCAGAGAAAGCATACTGTGCATCCGTTTACATTCGGTCTCAATAAGCCAATACGGTATCCTCTCACCTTCTGTTTTCAAAAACTAAGGTAGCACCACTACACACAGTGAGTCTCCCACGCTTAGAATTGTGTGGAGCAGTCTTATTATCTAAATGAATAAAAAGGGTTATTACTCAATTATCTTTCGATTGTGCAGACGTCTTTCTTTGGTCCGATTCGTCTATTGTACTTGCATGGCTCGAAAAGCCGCCGTGTACGTGTAAGGTGTACGTAGCTAATCGTACGTCAGAAATCATCCAAAATGTCGGAAATGTTAAGTGGCGGCATGTTACCACTAATCACAACCCGGCCGACCTTGGGACAAGAGGTTGTAGAGCTGTAGAGTGACTTTCGTCACTTAAATGGAACGCACTCCTGCGATCCTCCAGCCCGTAATGCATGCCTGCATATCATTTCAGCGAACACAACACTGTGTTCGCGAAGCCCGTCATGCATCCCTGCATGACTCTGTCAAAGGAAGCATCCCTGCTTTCCTTCGAACTTCCAGTGTTGGAAACACTATAAAAGCGCAGTGCGCATATGAACTCGCTCTCTTTCACCATTTTTCAACTTAACTTGGATCGTCGCATCTGCAATCAACCGAGGTAACTATCATCAACGCGGGACCTACAACCTCCGCAGTCAACCATCCCGGCAGTGCGCGGTTCATCAATTTCTACTTTAAATTCTTTTATAAATTTGTTTAATTAATTAAAGTAAACTTAAAGATCTTGAATTTCCACCATATCAATATTATTAAACATTAAGGTGGTAACTCACAAGTACTTTCATTAATTTAATTTCCTTAAATTATTCTTAATCTCATAAGAAAATCGTATTGTACATTGAAGTACCGAATAGTTGAATTAAATCGTTGTTGTTAGTCATAAGTTGCCAAAAGAAATTCGCGTTTCATTTGTTAGTGCAATCTCCCACTTGTGTTTACCCCCAAATATAAGCCGAGTGAAAACTCCCTTCACTCTTACCTATTCCTTATCATCATTTTGAACATGGTCCTTACAAGCCAAATTTGACCCACAGGAACACACCTAACCATCAAAAAATCTATTGGCAAAGCGAGCAACTTCGAAATAATTCAACTCTGCTTATCTACCCCTTTGCGCTGCCTGCGCATTGCATTTCTAACCACCAACGCGAACGGCAGCAGATCGGCAAGCAATACAAGTGTGCAAAAAGAAAAGTTGAAAAGTGTTCGCGAAGTTTCGTTTTGTAAGAGTGAAAGTAAAAGTGAAAAAGCGTTTAAAACAGTGAATAAAACTAAAATTCGGTGAAAATAAAAGACAACATAAAACATATTATTTGCACGAAGCTGCCGCTGCCCAACGTGGGAATATATACCAGCAAACACACCGGTGGAGTCACCTGTAGCCGGTACAACCAAAGGAAACCCAAAGCCTGCCCGGAGTTTAGGGCCAACGTGGGACTGTACCCCAACTCCAAAAAAGATGAGTACCCCAAAAACTTACACGTAAGTGCCGTTATATTTTCATATACCATTTTATACTGTTCCTCTAACGGGACTCATATATATACATATATACATATATATGTACATATATGCATACAAAAAGCTATTTGCGCCAAGAAATTCCGTTTTGGTTAAGTTACCAGTCGGTTGTTTCCAACCCACAGCGTATGCATATAGATACATAAATTAATACACAACCCTTTGTATATCCATTTCTCGTGATTTTTCAAGTGAAACCAAATCTTACTGTTTCATGCGCACTGACCATTTTGCGTATTTTCCCGGTTGTGCCGGTAAGCATTTATTTTGTTTCTTTCTCTACTTGGTCAAGTGTGCTAAAATTCTAGTTCGTTGCCTGCCCGTGGTTAAGTATACCCATCCCCTTTCTGCACTCATATACCTACATATAAAAGTGAAACTAGTGACAAAAGCAAGTAAACAAAGCGAGAACTAAAAAGGAAAATAGTTTGTGGGTTTTGTTGTCTTCTATATTGTACTTATGCTCAATTTTTTCAAAAGTGTTCTTATATCACTTTACATTTTCCTTCACAAATTCTGGGCAAAGTTGTGAATTATTCATACATACGGGTATAAGTACATTTGTCATAATCACGAGTTCTGATTTAAAGTCGCTGCGCAACCTGCTGCTGGCACAGACATAGAGTTTTGCCTCTCCATCTACCCTTACTTTGCTTACAATCACTTCAATATATATGCGTTTGTCTGAAAATTTCGTACATATCGACATATGCATGTATAAAAAGGAATTCTGCCTGCTCTTTTCGCTTCGCTGCTCGCGTTAGCGTAGATTTGTATTTTGTTTTGGTTCTGTCGACGACAAACATAGCAAAAATCCCAATGAGAATTGGCAATTGAAAACCCATTCCCAGTGGTGAACAAACATAAATATTAAAGACAAAAAAGTCATACATTTGAGTGCAGATATCGGTATTGGTATATATGTATGTACATACGTTACGTAGTTTGTCTTTTGTGCCTCCCGCTACTATCCCCAGTAGCGTAACCCAGTAGCAACATAAAACCAGTCAAAATCATTTGATGAATCATTTAATATATACGGTGATTTTTTCTCGTTTGCAGTTAATGATATTATCCCCAATAGCATAAAATATTCGGTCAGCAAAATCTACTAAAACATAAAGTGCAAGTTTTTCTGTGCTAGTGCTATTTACGCGATTTATTTAATAAGTTTGTAACCAAAATGCATCCGAGTGCATCTATACAGGGTGCCTGAATAATTCTACCTCTACAGTCACTAATTTCTAGTGTGTGTTTTACTGCTGTATACCCAGTAGCATAATTAAGTCGCTTAACCAAGTCCGTTTAAAGAGCAAGTTCGAGTCTTCCCAACCCCACCAAAACCCAGTGGTAATTGAAATTACTGAAATTAGTCCTCAAAACACTTTTGATTTGGTTCAGGCTGCTATAACCAGCAGCATAACCAGTACAGAACTCTCTCAACCGTTTCCCAATCCTAATCTTCATTACACCCGTTAATACTGTCAAAATCTTCAATCATGGCTACTGGTTCAGCCGCAATGGCGGAATTCATATTCTGTTCAAATGATTTAATGAATTTTTTTTCTCGTTTTGAAAAAGAAGATCCTGAAGAAAATACTGACACCTTATTAATTGTTAAACTTCAGGATCTAAACAAACGTTGGTAGAATTTACAAATCTAAATATAAGAGAGTCTGCCTCGAAGACGAAAAACAAGTTTCAGTCGATTTTGAAGACGAAGCAACAAACAAGTTCCAAGTGTGTACTGACAGCTTCTATATATGTAAATCCCAAATTATCGATCAGCTTAAGTCCTTTCATGGCACCACTCTCGATAAAAATGTAACTGCTAGACATTCCTTGTCTTTTGTCGATAATTCGAATCCATACATCAAAGTGCCCCCATGCGATACACAGATTTTTTATGGTAGCTACGAGGAGTGGCCGAGCTTCCGTGACATGTTCACGGCGGTGTATCTCAATCACCCAAAACTAACCGCAGCTTAAAAAATATTTAATCTGCGCAATAAAACTCGGGGAAAGGCAGGTCTTATAGTGAAACATTACAAACTCTGTGATGAAAACTTTTCACTGGCCTGGGAAGCACTTAGAGCCCGTTTTGAAAATAAATTGAAGACCCTCCTCAACATTCCCCCTGTTACATCAGAAAATAGTGAGGGAATTCAGAGAATTCAGATTACAATAAATGATTGTCTTTCTTGCCTTACTTCTCAAGGGGTTTCCGTGGTCGAATGGGATCCGATATTAATTTACCTATGCTCCACAAAACTCCCAGAAGAAACGCTCTCTCTTTGGAAGCAATCCTTATAATCAAGGAAATAGTTGCCCGACTGGTCCCAAATGGACTCCTTCCTAACTAGTCGGTATGAAGTAGTTGAACGATTGCACAACTACAAAACTTCCTAACCTCGCAACTCTTCCAACCCATAGACTCCAACTAAAGTGCAATCCTACCTCTCTCAAGAACAAATGGCGTTCACTTGCAAACTTTGCAAAAATAATCATGCTCTCAAATCCTGTCAGAAATTCAGTAGCTTGGCAGTTTCCGATCGAACTAAATTCGCAGAGAAAAATGGTTATTGTACCAACTGCCTGGCATATAACCACACACTTACCTACTGTCAAAGCGTTTTTAGATGTCTTCATTGCAGACAATCGCATCACACGATGCTTCATCCTAAACCACCTACAAATTCCGCACCTAAGTCAGCAAACGCGACTTCATCCGCAAAGCCAACCACAAAAGCAACCCCCCTGTTGCACACCCTTTCTACCGAACTGCCGAATACCCCAAGGCATCCAATATTCAACATAACCCAAGGCAATTGCGATGAATCTCCATCCACCTCTGATGACACTGCGTCCAGAATCCAAGCTAACTTCTAAGCGAACCATGAGAAGACTCTGCTTCCCACCGCCCGATTGCACATTGAGCACATGGGCACATTTTTTACCCTAAGAGCCTTGATCGACCAAGGCTCGCAAAAAACCTTCATTTCCTAGAAGGTACAGAAACGCTTAAATCTTCCTACTTACCGGGAAGATTATGCAGTAACCGGGATGGGCTGAATCGTTGTAGAAAACGCGAACAAAGTCTGCCAACTAACTCTTATCTCCCAACGTTATGACACAAAAGTCGTTACCCAAGCGATTGTGCTTCAAAAGCTCACAAGCTTTTTACCAACGTTCTCTATCCGTAAACCAAATCCAACAGATATTAAGGATCTAGATCTCGCTGATCCTTATTTCTTCACTCCTGGTCCAATAGATATGGTGATCGGAAGCGATCTCATAACGAAGATCCTTCTTCAAGGAATTCAACACCACATCCTAGGCAGTCTCCTCGCTCAAAACACTATTTTCGGGTGGTATTTGAGCGGACCCATGCAACCCACTTCTTGTTCTACCTTTCATACGTACGCTGTAGAAAATACTAATGAAAACCTCAATATTCAATTGAAGAGGTTCTGGGAACTCGAGGAACTGCCCGAACCTCGCCTATCTTCTGGCGAAGATTCATACTGCGAACAATTCTATCAAGACACCACTGTTAGGCGAAGTGATGGCCGATATATAGTTCGGCTACCTTTCAAATCAAAATCCATCCAACCTAACCCTGGGACCATCTCGTTCCCAAGCTAGGCGACAAGCTATTCGGATGGAGCATATGCTCAATAAAAACCCCACCCTGGTATTTCGTTAAATATACTTCATATCGGTCCAACCTTGCAAACAGATCTTCTATTTGTCATTTTAAATTGGCGATTGTACAAGTATGTCTTTAACGATGACATACAAAAAATGTACCGACAGATTCTTCTCCACGAAGATGATCAACCGTATCTGATTTTGAACTTAAAACAGTGACAGTCAACTGCGCGCCTTATCTTGCCATTCGCACTTTGCATCAACTAACAACTGATACAAAAGATTCCCATCCACTAGCTAAACAAATTTTAACCAAAGAAACCTATGTGGATGATGTCTTATCTGGAGGTCACGATATTCCATCGTGTTTAAAAGCTCAAACTGAACTTATCCAATGTTTGCTTTCAGCTGGGTTTCCTCTCCGGAAAATTACAGCAAACCATCCTCAACTTTTAAATCAAATTCCTGCAGATCACCTTCTCGACTCTGACTTCCTGAAATTTGATTATTCCAGTTCTAACAAAACGCTTGGTATACGATGGAATGCGTAAACGATTCTTTTTCATATTCAGTTAAATACTTGACACCACCCTCCAGTGCCACAAAACGCCAAATTTTATCCTCAGTCTCGAAACTTTTTGACCCTGCAGGATGGCTATCGCCGACTATTATTCAAGCTAAAATACTTTTACAACAAATTTGGTTAGAAGGTACTGAATGGGACAAGTGTGCCAAACCTCTTTCACTTCAAAAGTGGCACCAATTCATAACCGATTTGCCCACAATCGAACAAATCCAAATTCCCAGATGGACAGAATTCTCGACGAGTAGATCAATTCAAATCTATGGATTCTATGATGCTTCAGAGAAAGCATACTGTGCATCCGTTTAGATTCGGTCTCAATAAGCCAATACGGTATCCTCTCACCTTCTGTTTTCAAAAGCTAAGGTAGCACCACTACACACAGTGAGTGTCCCACGCTTAGAATTGTGTGGAGCAGTCTTATTATCTAAATACATAAAAAGGGTTGTTACTCAATTATCTCTCGATTGTGCAGACGTCTTTCTTTGGTCCGATTCGTCTATTGTACTTGCATGGCTCGAAAAGCCGCCGTGTACGTGGAAGGTGTACGTAGCAAATCGTACGTCAGAAATCATCCAAAATGTCGGAAATGTAAAGTGGCGGCATGTTACCACTAATCACAACCCGGCCGACCTTGGGACAAGAGATTGTAGAGCACAGGACCTAGTACTTAGGTCACTCTGGTGGCACGGACCAGATTGGTTACTTAAACCCCCCGACCATTGGCCAATATCATTTCGACAAAATGTCGTACCTCAAGAACAACGTAAAGTAGAAGCTTTTCATGGTCCAAAGCCTTACGCCTAATAGCGTACATGTTTCAATTCATTCACCGATTCAAACCAATATAGTCCACTTCTCCCACTTGCTATAACTCTCTGGTTATTACGCAAAAGGAAATTCACTGGGTCAAAACTCGTCTTATAAAACTTTCGCAAGAAAGACACTACCCAAAGGAATATTATCAATTGTCCAATCGCGAATCAATTTCCAAAAAGAGCTCGCTTTTAACGTTAAACCCCTTTCTTGACCAACATGTGTGAATGGTCGCTTAGCCAACGCTGGCCTTACGTACAATGAAAGACATCCAACCATTATTCCAGAATCTTCGAGATTATGTTGTCTCCTTAAACCATGTTCGGGTTTGTCAACCAAAGCATTTCAGGCAGCATTTGCCCGCTTTGTAGGTAGACGCGGACTCCCGCAACGGGTCTTTTCGGACAACGGCAAGAACTCTGTTGGTGCTAATCGCGCCTTCCAACAGGATTTCAAAAAATTCCTCAAAGAAACTTCTGATGACCTACGCTCAAATTATACCGTACATGGATTTGAATGGCATTTCCTGCCACCGAATGCTCCTCATATGGGCGGCCTTTGGGAAGCGGCACTAAAGAGTTTAAAGCATCACTTCAAACGCACTGTTGGAAACCACATCTTTACTTTTGAAGAAATCACAACTTTACTTGCTCGTATCGAAGCAGTACTGAACTCTCGACCCCTTTCCTCGACGTCTGATAATGCCAATGACTTGCTTGCATTAACTCCAGGATATTTTCTCCGAGGCGGGCCACTACTGGGCTTTCCAGAACCTCAAATTGGCAATCTCTCCCTACAAAATCAATGGGAAAAGCTCAAAATTTTGTGTCAAAAGTTCAGCCAACGCTGGAAGGATGAGTATCTCAAAGAACTCCATCATAGATACAATTGGAAACTCCCACAAAAAAACCTCTCCATTTGTGATTTCGTGGTCATCAAAAATGAGCAAACGCCCCCCAACGAATGGAGACTAGGACGCATCGAAAAAGTGTATCATGGTTCGGACAATTGTGTGCGAGTGGCGGACGTCAAGACTCAGACTGGAACTTTTACTCGAGCAATTTTCAAGCTCTGTCCGCTTTCTTCTCAACCTGAGGTTCCGAATCTAAACCCTACACTTGGCACTTAAGCATCAACTTGTTTGCCATAGTTTTAAGATTTCCACGACCTTCTCATACCGTTAATATTTTACGGATCAAAACCATCCAACAGCACCAACCTGGACCCACGGATCTATCAATGTAAGGTCTGCCTGAAGTATCATCCACTCCGGGTTCATGGCAATGAACATCGAAGAACGCAGCGAGGTAGTGCGACAATTTAGATACTGCCCGAATTGTCTTGCTCATACCCACGACAGCATTAGGGATTGCTCGTGTCTCGACACGTGCAAACTCTGTCAAGAGTTACATCACACATTGTTGCATACTACCGAAGCAGGTGATCTCGTGGCAAACCGTAGCAGCAGTCGTAAGCCGACATCCGACAACCGAAAGGCTCGTAGTGTCCGCACGTAGAGGTGTCCGTAAGCCGGCAAAGCGACCTCAGGTACCCAAACGCCAAGATTCACGTCAACCAAGAAGCCAAATCTCCATTCAAAGGGCGAAAATAGACATAGCTATTTGGGTATTGGCTCAATTGAAAGCATCCCTTGCACCAGTGCAACGAGGGCGCCATGTTTAAGTGACTTTCTTCACTTAAATGGAACGCACTCCTGCGATCCTCCAGCCCGTAATGCATCTCTGCATATTATTTCAGCGAACACAACACATTGTTCGTAAAGCCTGTCATGCATCCCTGCATGACTCTGTCAAAGGAAGCATTCCTGCTTTCCTTCGAACTTCCAGTGTTGGAAACACTATAAAAGCGCTGTGCGCATATGAACTCGCTCTCTTTCACCATTTTTCAACTTAACTTGGATCGTCGCATCTGCAGTCAACCGAGGTAACTATCATCAACGCGGGACCTACAACCTCCGCAATCAACCATCCAGGCAGGGCGTGGTTCATCAATTTCTACTTTCAATTTTTCTATAAATTTGTTTAATTAATTAAAGTAAACTTAAAGATCTTGAATTTCCACCATATCAATATTGTTAAACATTAAGGTGGTAACTCACAAGTACCGAATAATTGAATTAAATCCAATATTCAACATAACCCAAGGCAATTGCGATGAATCTCCATCCACCTCTGCTGACACTGCGTCCAGAATCCAAGCTAACTTCTAAGCGAACCATGAGAAGACTCTGCTTCCCACCGCCCGAGTGCACATTGAGCACATGGGCACATTTTTTACCCTAAGAGCCTTGATCGACCAAGGCTCGCAAAAAACCTTCATTTCCTAGAAGGTACAGAAACGCTTAAATCTTCTTACTTACCGGGAAGATTATGCAGTAACCGGGATGGGCTGAATCGTTGTAGAAAACGCGAACAAAGTCTGCCAACTAACTCTTATCTCCCAACGTTATGACACAAAAGTCGTTACCCAAGCGATTGTGCTTCAAAAGCTCACAAGCTTTTTACCAACGTTCTCTATCCGTAAACCAAATCCAACAGACATTAAGGATCTAGATCTCGCTGATCCTTATTTCTTCACTCCTGGTCCAATAGATATGGTGATCGGAAGCGATCTCATAACGAAGATCCTTCTTCAAGGAATTCAACACCACATCCTAGGCAGTCTCCTCGCTCAAAAAACTATTTTCGGGTGGTATTTGAGCGGACCCATGCAACCCACTTCTTGTTCTACCTTTCATACGTACGCTGTAGAAGATACTAATGAAAACCTCAATATTCAATTGAAGAGGTTCTGGGAACTCGAGGAACTGACCGAACCTCGCCTATCTTCTGGCGAAGATTCATACTGCGAACAATTCTATCAAGACACCATTGTTAGGCGAAGTGATGGCCGATATATAGTTCGGCTACCTTTCAAATCAAAATCCATCCAACCTGGCCCTGGGACCATCTCGTTCCCAAGCTATGCGACAAGCTATTCGAATGGAGCATATGCTCAATAAAAACCCCACCCTCAAAGAAGAATACAACCGCGTTCTAGAAGAGTACCTCACCCTCGATCATGTGAGGAAAATCGCTGCCGATGAGGTGCACGAAAATGGACATTATCGTTCATACTATCTCCCACATCATTCAGTTGTTAAACCAGACAGTAAGTCACGGCGGCCGCCGTGGTGTGAAGGTAGTGTTGCCGGCCTACCACACCGAAGGTCCATGGTTCGAGCCCTGGTACAGGTAACATCAAAAGTGATTTGAAAAAAGTTTTTCAAAACGGGGTCGCCCCTCGGCAGTGGTTTGGCAAACTCTCCGAGTGTATTTCTGCCATGACAGGCTTCTCAGCAAAAAAATCGTCTCCTTTGGAGATGCCGTTCGGAGTCGGCAAAAAACTGTAGGTCCCACCAATTTGTAGGGAAAATTCAAATCGGCACACCACAAATTGGAAGAGGAGTTTGGCGCAAAAATCTCTTAGGAGGTTTATGATGATATACCTGTTGTATATCGCGCCATAGAGAGAGAGAAGTCTACGGAAGTCCGTGTGGTATTCAATGCCTCCAAACCCACGGCATCTGGTATTTCGCTAAATATACTTCACATCGGTCCAACCTTGCAAAGTGATCTTCTATTTGTTATACTGCGAATAAACTATCTGATTTTGCACTTAAAACAGTGACATTCGGAGTCAACCGCGCAACCAAAGAAACCTATGTGGATGATGTCTTATCTGGAGGTCGCGATATTCCATCGTGTTTAAAAGCTCAAACTGAACTTATCCAATCTTTGCTTTCAGCTGGGTTTCCTCTCCAGAAAATTACAGCAGACCATCCTCAACTTTTAAATCAAATTCCTGCAGATCGACTTCTCGACTCTGACTTCCTGAAATTTGATTATTCCAGTTCTACCAAAACGCTTGGTATACGATGGAATGCGTAAACGATTCTTTTTCATATTCAGTTAAATACTTGACACCACCCTCCAGTGCCACAAAACACCAAATTTTATCCTCAGTCTCGAAACTTTTTGACCCCGCAGGATGGCTATCGCCGATTATTGTTCAAGCTAAAATACTTTTACAACAAATTTGGTTACAAGGTACTGAATGGGACAAGTGTGCCAAACCTCTTTCACTTCAAAAGTGGCACCAATTCATAACCAATTTGCCCACAATCGAACAAATCCAAATTCCCAGATGGACAGAATTCTCGACGAGTAGATCAATTCAAATCTATGGATTCTATGATGCTTCAGAGAAAGCATACTGTGCATCCGTTTACATTCGGTCTCAATAAGCCAATACGGTATCCTCTCACCTTCTGTTTTCAAAAACTAAGGTAGCACCACTACACACAGTGAGTCTCCCACGCTTAGAATTGTGTGGAGCAGTCTTATTATCTAAATGAATAAAAAGGGTTATTACTCAATTATCTTTCGATTGTGCAGACGTCTTTCTTTGGTCCGATTCGTCTATTGTACTTGCATGGCTCGAAAAGCCGCCGTGTACGTGTAAGGTGTACGTAGCTAATCGTACGTCAGAAATCATCCAAAATGTCGGAAATGTTAAGTGGCGGCATGTTACCACTAATCACAACCCGGCCGACCTTGGGACAAGAGGTTGTAGAGCTGTAGAGTGACTTTCGTCACTTAAATGGAACGCACTCCTGCGATCCTCCAGCCCGTAATGCATGCCTGCATATCATTTCAGCGAACACAACACTGTGTTCGCGAAGCCCGTCATGCATCCCTGCATGACTCTGTCAAAGGAAGCATTCCTGCTTTCCTTCGAACTTCCAGTGTTGGAAACACTATAAAAGCGCTGTGCGCATATGAACTCGCTCTCTTTCACCATTTTTCAACTTAACTTGGATCGTCGCATCTGCAGTCAACCGAGGTAACTATCATCAACGCGGGACCTACAACCTCCGCAATCAACCATCCAGGCAGGGCGTGGTTCATCAATTTCTACTTTCAATTTTTCTATAAATTTGTTTAATTAATTAAAGTAAACTTAAAGATCTTGAATTTCCACCATATCAATATTGTTAAACATTAAGGTGGTAACTCACAAGTACTTTCATTTAAAGAAAGTATATTGCATTTCTCCATTTCCTTAAATTATTCTTAATCTCATAAGAAAATCGTATTGTACATTGAAGTACCGAATAATTGAATTAAATCGTTGTTGTTAGTCATAAGTTCTTTAAATGGTCATCTAACCGCCTGGGTGATTTTGACCGTCCAACATAGCTCGCCAATCGTTTCTTCGTTGCGCCAACTGGCGCCAATTGGAAACACCGCGGGATCGCAAATCGGTCTCCACTTGGTCCTTCTATCGGAGTGGTGGTCTCCCTCTTCCTCTGCTTCCACCGGCGGGTGCCGATAAGAATACCTTCTGGGCTGGAGCATCTTCGCTCATTCGCACTACGTGGCCTAGCCAGCGAAGCCGCTGTGTTTTAATTCGCTGAACTATGTCGGCGTCTGCGTAAAGTTCATACAGCGTAGAGGTCCACAAATCTTTCGAAGAACCTTTCTCTCGAATACTCCCAGAGCCGCCTCATCAGATGTTGTTAGTGTCCACGCTTCTGCACCATATAGCAGGACGGGTGCGATGAGTGACTTATAGAGTGTTATTTTCGTTCGTCGAGAGAGGACTTTACTTTTCAATTGCCTACTCAGTCCGAAGTAGCATTTGTTTGCAAGAGTAATTCCTCGTCGGATTTCTAGGCTAACATTATTGTTGGTGTTAATGCTGGTTCCCAGGTAAACGAAGTCCTTTACTATTTCGAAATTATTGCTGCGAACAGTGGAAGGGTTGCCAAGGCGCGAATGCGCTGACTCTTTGCATGATGACAGAAGGTACTTCGTTTTGCCCTCGTTCACCACCAATCCCATTTTCTCCGCTTCTTTTTCTAATTTGGAGTAAGCAGAAGTTACGGCGCGGTTGTTAAGGCCAATGATATCAATATCGTCAGCACATGCCAACAGTTGCACGCTTTTATAAAATATTGTTCCAGCGCGGTTAAGTTCTGCAGCTTGTATTATTTTCTCCAGCATTAAATTAAAGAAATGGCACGATAGGGGGTCACCCTGTCTGAAGCCTCGTTGAGTTTCGAATGGCTCGGAGAGGTACTTTCCAATTCTGACCGAGCTGGCGGTGTTGCTCAAGGTCATTTTGCATAGCCGTATAAGTTTTGCGGGGAAACCAAATTCAGACATAGCGGCATATAGGCAGCTCCTTTTCGTGCTATCGAAAGCGGCTTTAAAATCAACAAAGAGATGATGTGTGTCGATTCTTTTCTCACGGGTTTTTTCCAAGATTTGGCGTATTGTAAAAATCTGGTCGATGGTAGATTTACCAGGTCTGAAGCCACACTGATAAGGTCCAATCAGTCTGTTCACATCAGGCTTCAGTCTTTCGCACAATACGCTTGATAGGACCTTATATGCGATATTCAAAAGGCTGGTTCCGCGATAGTTGGCACAGTTTGCAGGATCGCCCTTCTTGTGGATTGGGCAGAGAACACTTAGATTGCAATCTTCAAGCATGCATTCATCCGACCATATTCTGCATAGAAGCTGATGCATGCGCCTTACCAGCTCCTCGCCTCCGTGTTTGAATAGCTCAGCAGGCAAACCATCAGCGCCAGCTGCTTTATTGTTTTTCAATCGGGATATTGCTATTCGCACCTCATTATAGTCGGGTTGTGGAACGTCAACTCCATCATCTTCGATTGTGGGCTCTCTGAACATCGGTCGCCAGGTCGCCGTTCTCATTCTTACAGGAGTTTGCCCCGGGTTTAAAACCTTCTGTCATTCGCCGAATTTTCGGGCATTATTCCCGTTGGCCAGCATCTCAAGCTCCTTTATTTCACGCTTTTCTGCCTCTATTTTTTTCGCCCGGAAAAGCCGCCTCGCTTCCCTCTTCAACTCGCGGTAGTGTTCACTACTCGTTGCATTCGATCTCAGCGTTGCCTTATAGGCTTCGTATTTACATTGTGTGCAAAGTCAGCAATAAGTTGGTAGTTCACATTGACAAACCGATACTGTCGATCAGTCATGCTGATCGATACGTGCGTTGGTCAATGTGACGAATTGAGTAATTGGGTGACAAATGTAAGCAGATACGATATATGTTGTTGAACTCCCGTTGGGCTCAACATAATTTATTTGGGTCAATATTTGTATATGCAAAGAATTACATTGAAAGTGAAACGTATTCTGGGTAATGCTTCACCATCCGCCTTAAGAATAGTCGTATACAATTGAAGACAATTGTGTACGGCTATTAAAAAGACTTAGGGCCGCTTTCATAAAAGCCGGTAACAGCTAACCGGAGTTTAATTGACGTATTTTGTACGGTTAGCTGTCAAATTAAACGCCGATTAGGCTTAACCGACCTTTATGAAAGTGGCCCTTAATGACCCACTTAAGGTTTGCTTGCGTTTACCAGATTTTAATTGTTTTTCGTATGCCGTTGCAAAATATTGCATAACGGTAACTTAATATCGAAAGTAAAGAGTTTGTTTATGAGGTTTTTTATCTGTTTACATTTGTTTCCCATGTGTCTTTATTGTGCTGACTTCTCTTTTTTTTTTTTGAACATAACATGTTGTTTTTGTTTTCTTTGGGTCGTGTGCCTGTTTATTATTATGAGTAAAGTGGAGTGCGTATTTTTATTACTAAAGGTTCTCTACTGTTTTAAGTCTATTCTTATGAATTATAGTTTCTTTATTTTTGTTGGTCTTATTGTTATTTCCTATGCTATGTGGTATTAAAGTAAAATTATTACTCTTATCAATGCTTTTAACTTTATAGTGTCCGTTATATCTATGTTCTAACTTATGGGAGGCCTCTTCTCTAACTAGTACTAAATATCCTATGTTAATCTCCTTACTATATTCTGTACCAATTTCTTGGTTCTATCTTGCTTTATTTGGACCTATATTTGATTTCCTTATCTTAAACATCATAATTGTATTAATTAAATTTTCTTTTTATATATTAAATTCATATATGTATTATGGGTTAATTAAATGGGTTAATTAAAATTTCTTTTTATGGGTTCGTAAGGCAGATAATTTGTCATGCATATCCAATAGTATTATTTTATTTTATTAGTTATTCGATGATTCCTGGGCGGCCACCAAAAACAGGATCATCGTATATTTTTTATTTCACGCTTTTCTGCCTCTCTTTTTTTCGCCCGGAAAAGCCGCCTCGCTTCCCTCTTCAACTCGCGGTAGTTTTCACACACACTCCTCGTTGCCTTCGATCTCAGCGTTGCCTTGTAGGCTTCGTCCTTTCTTTTCGTTGCAGCGCGGCACTCTTCATCATCATACCAGTCATAAGTTGCCAATAGAAATTCGCGTTTCATTTGTTAGTGCAATCTCCCACTTGTATTCACCCCCAAATACAAGCCGAGTGAAAACTCCCTTCACTCTTACCTATTCCTTATCCTCATTTTGAATATGGTCCTTACAAGCCAAATTTGACGGCACAGGAACACACCTAACCATCACAAAATCTATTGGCAAAGCGAGCAACTTCGAAATAATTCAACTCTGCTTATCTCTACCCTTTTGCGCTGCCTGCGCATTGCATTTCTAACCACCAACGCGAACGGCAGCAGATCGGCAAGCAATACAAGTGTGCAAAAAGAAAAGTTGAAAAGTGTGCGCGAAACTAAAATTGTATTTTAAATCGTTTTGTAAAAGTAAAAGTAAAAGTGAAAAAGCTTTTAAAACAGTGAATAAAACTAAAATTCGGTGAAAATAAAAGACAACATAAAACATATTATTTGCACAAAACTGCCGCTTCCCAACGTGGGAATATATACCAGCAAACACACCGGTGGAGTCACCTGTAGCCAGTACAACCAAGGGAAACCCAAAGCCTGCCCGGAGTTTAGGGCCAACGTGGGACTGTACCCCAACCCCAAAAACTTACACGTAAGTGCCGTTTACCTGGGAACCAGCATTAACACCAACAATAATGTTAGCCTAGAAATCCGACGAAGAATTACTCTTGCAAACAAATGCTACTTCGGACTGAGTAGGCAGTTGAAAAGTAAAGTCCTCTCTCGACGAACGAAAATAACACTCTACAAGTCACTCATTGCACCCGTCCTGCTATATGGTGCAGAAGCGTGGACACTAACAACATCTGATGAGGCGGCTTTGGGAGCATTCGAGAGAAAGGTTCTTCGAAAGATTTGTGGACCTCTACGCGTTGGCGACGGCGAGTACCGAAGAAGATTTAATGATGAGCTGTATGAACTTTACGCAGACGCCGACATAGTTCAGCGAATTAAAACACAGCGGCTTCGCTGGCTAGTCCACGTAGTGCGAATGAGCGAAGATGCTCCAGCCCAGAAGGTATTCTTATCGGCACCCGCCGGTGGAAGCAGAGGAAGAGGGAGACCACCACTCCGATGGAAGGACCAAGTGGAGACCGATTTGCGATCCCGCGGTGTTTCCAATTGGCGCCAGTTGGCGCAACGAAGAAACGACTGGCGAGCTATGTTGGACGGTCAAAATCGCCCAGGCGGTTAGATGACCATTTAAAGAAGAAGAAGAAGTGCTGTTATATTTTCATATATCATTTTATACCGTTCCTCTAACGGGACTCATATATATACATATATATGTACATATATTCATACAAAAAGCTATTTGCTCCAAGAAATTCCGTTTTGGTTAAGTTTCCAGTCGGTTGTTTCCAACCCACAGCGCATGCATATAGATACATAAATTAATACACAACCCTTTGTATATCCATTTCTCGTGCTTTTTCAAGTGAAAACAAATCTTACTGTTTCATTCGCACTGACCATTTTGCGTATTTTCCCGGTTGCGCCGGTAAGCATTTATTTTGTTTCTTTCTCTACTTGGTCAAGTGTGCTAAAATTCTAGTTCGTTGCCCGCCCGTGGTTAAGTATACCCATCCCCCTTCAACACTCATATACCTACATATCGTCGCTGCGCCAACAATTTACGTTATATGTTTTTATTCGATTTTTTTTTTTTATTGCATATTTCTTTACCACTAACTATTAGCCACATTTCTGCTTTTTCCGTATTTTGGTATCTTTCTTCGGTTAGAAGTTATCAAAAACAGCTAAGTGTTCTCAGTTCTAGAAATGTTCTGAAAAAAACAGCTATACATTCACTTGCTTATAACTGCGAAGCAAGCGAAGTTGCTGTTATTTAAATGTAAAAACAAAATTATAAAAAAAGCTATGTATATGTTCAAGTGTCCCGAAGACTATACTACATAAATATTAAATTAGTGTTCGCATATAATTGAAATCTAAGCTTTAAAACAGGTAAAAAGTTCTTAACTAAATATAATGCGTTTCATTAACACAATTTTATAGTTTTGGTGACAGTTAAAATATGGAAGAAACGGGGTGCGTTCTGAATGAAGAAACTGCATTATTTGAGATACCAAAGGACCTCGACGACGCGGAATCTAATGGGGAAAATTATTTTGAAGGTATATTAGGAAAGGGGTTACGACTGCTAAAAAATCGAACTATTAAGGAAGAAATATGAAGTAGTGAACTGGGGAAAGACCGATAACGATCAAAATGAGCATCAAATTATTCAACAAAAGGGCAGAAAAATCAGGGAAAAAACATGCAAACACCTAGCAGAAAAAAAAACCGAACGAAGCTTTGTTTGTGCAGCAGTGGACGAAGAAACACGAATTGAGTATTTCAATTATTTTTGGAATTTACCTTTATGGGTTTCAAGGAGGGCAAGTCCTGTGGTTTAGTACAAACTCGCAAAATAATCCAGCGTAAAGCTTCCCACAAAAAAAGCAAGAAAAATATTAGGATTTGATTGCTATTTAACAGCATCTAATGGAAAGAGTTTTTTTAGCTACTTTTGACCTAGAAAAAAATGTATTTACTAATTGGGTGGGATCAAATTATAAAGTATCTTTGCCAAAAAAACCAAAACTTTCAACGTCTGATTCCGTATTAAAGTGGCTGGATAAACTACCAAAAGTACCTAGTCACTATTGCAGGTCAATCTCTAATCAAGTTTACGTAGAGGATATATTTAAATCTAAAACGCATATGCATAAAATATACACTGAATGGTGTAGCATCAATAATGAAGTTTCTGTTATGCGAAAAAAGTTTTGTGACGTTCTAAATTCCAACAAAATATCTATATTCAAGCGCAGGAAGGACCAGTGTAACACCTGTGTTCGATACAAAGAAGGCAATGTCCCCGTTTCCAATTATGAAATACACATAACAAAAAAAAATGGAGCTAGGGAGGCAAAAAATATGGCTTTCGATAAGATGTCAGGCGAAATTTTAGTATTGACAATGGACATGCAGAGTGTTTTGCTCTGCCCGAAACTCCTTGTTTCAGAACAATACTATAAAATAAAGCTGGCAGTGCATAACTTTTAGATCTATGTAAAAAAATACGAAAGATGTATATTTATACGTATGGCATGAGTCCGATGGTGGTGTAACAGCGAACAATATAACGAGTTGTATTGTGCACTTTATAAAGGAATATTGCACTTCATATAAAAAAGTGATCATGATATCCGATGGATGCAAAATAAGATACTTAGTAGTGCCTTAGCAAATCTATCATCAGGAGGTGGCCTGGATATAGAGCAAATAATTTTAGAAAAAGGGCATAATATAATGAAGGTTGAGTGCGTCCATTCTACATTAGAAAATATGTTTAAGCCACCTATATATTTTCCAATGGACTATGTAAGTTATATGAGGCAGGCGAGACCTTCACAACCTTATATTGTTAATTATTTAGAATACACTTTTTTTTTAAATTATGAAAGTGTCCCTCATAATCTTTCAACTATAAGATCAGGTAAAAAATCTGGGAAAGCAACTGTCAGCGATATCAGAGGATTGCTTTATACAAATGGTGGAGTGAAGTTCAAGTTGCGTCATACAGACTGTTGGACATCGTTTACCCAAAAACGACCTGCCTTACCGACGCAAGATAAACCGGAGTCATTGTATGATGGTCCAATAAAAATTGACCAATCTAAATACAGTAGCCTACAATCGTTAAAGCAATATATGCACAAAGATTTTCATTCGTTTTATGATAACTTACCACGTTAAAACTTAGTATTAATATTTTATACAATTTACTATGTTACAAATCTGTTATTCATTTGTGGACCAATAAAAATACTCATATGCATACATGCATCCAATAAAACCCGATTTATTTTTTTTTTATTCAAATTGCATCCTTAATATTTTAAATCACATTGAAAAAAAAAATCGTGTGGTCAAGCTATTATTCTGACCACGGTATTATTGCGTTTCCAACAGTTTTAGGTAATTTTTGGTTCGTACAAAATGTGTGCGCAGCTAACATGTTGTAAGTTTTTCGAACACTTTTCAAAATTGGGGGGACAATGGTCAGGTATATATTGCAGTTCCAAGCTATCGCCAATTGCATCTTAGCCTAGCGATTAGTTGTGTACAAATCTCATACGATTTCTTAACGCCAATAGCAAATTCTGATAATTAGTAAAAACAGCTATGTGCTGTAAAATGGCGCAAATGCTTAACACGAATTGGTTGGTCAAAAAAAATTTAAAAAAATTTCACAAATCAATAACATATACGTGGTATTATTGGCTAACAATGCAAATTCGAAAAAAATTTGCAAAGCATCAGCAGGAAACAGTTTTTTTGCTCTCCGGAAAAGTTACTAAAAAACATATAACTTAAATTGTTGGCGCAGCGCCGATATAAAAGTGAAAGTAGTGACAAAAGCAAGTAAACAAAGCGAGAACTGAAAAGGCAAATAGTTTGTGGATTTTATTGTCTTCTACAGCAAAATTTTTTCAAAAGTGTTCTTATATCACTTTACATTTTCATTCACACATTCTGGGCAAAGTTGTGAATTATTCATACATACGGGTATAAGTACATTTGTCATAATCACAACCTGCTGTTGGCGCAGGCATAGAGTTTTTCCTCTCTATCTACCCTTACTTTGCTTACAATCACTTCAATATATATACGTTTGTCTGAAAATTTCGTACATATCGAAGCGTCCGTGTTATTTATTGGCTTCTGCTCTTTGCATCCTATTCGCAAGCATTCTCTTGATCTCTCTTCCTCTTGCTTGGTACATGCTTGCATGCACAAGCGTAGCCATCGTTATCTCTGTTGTGTTTAACTAGTGGTGGAAGTGTTATTGAGGTAACGATGGTTCTCAAGCATGTACCATCCCTAGCTCAATAACACTCCCAACACTAGTTAAACCCAACAGAGATAACTATGGCTACGTTTATGCATGCAAGCATGTATCAAGCAAGAGGAAGAGAGTTCGCGCGAGTGTTTGCGAATACGATGCAAAGAGGAGATGCCAATAAATAACACCGATCCTTCCAGAACACGAAGAGCGAATAACCAAGAAAGTTCTCGGTGCGTAGGCAAACACTATGTCGGACTATATAAGGCAGTGACCAAGCAAGGCAGGTTGATCAGTTTATTTTCAAGTGTTGTTCAGTGAACTACTGCGAAGTTGTTTTATTACTAGTAAATAAAACTAGCTATTAGTTACAATATCTGTACGTGTGTTTATTTGACTTTATAGTGATCGAACCCAGGATTAATAATTAAGGAATCATCGAACTCGTCACAATTGGTGTCAGAAGCGGTATTGGTAAATAAATACCAGTGGTTGCAAGGATAATAAGAGCATGGCTAAGTGGAATGAATTAAAGATTCAGGATCTCAAAACTGAGTTGGAACACCGCGGACTAAACACCACAGGCAATAAATGCAAGTTACAATCACAACTACGGGTGGCAATGGAAGCGGAAGGAATCGACGTTGATGATTATGTTTTCCGTCTTGTGGAGGAGGCATCGACGAAAGTGGAAGAGAAAAATAAGCCTCCGAATCCAGTGGCAAGTGTGGACACAAACGCGTTGTTGGCTGTATTGACTCAGATGTCGTCAAGCATTTCAACACAGCTGAAAAAACAAAAGGCACACATGGCATCTCAGCTTGAATAACAGGATACACGTATTACATTTCGAATGGCATCTCAGTTCGAAGAACAGAAGACACATATGACATCCCAGGTTTCAGTTCAACTAGATGAAACGAAGGCATACATGAGATCTCAAATGGAAGAACAGAAGGCATATATCTCATCGCAGTTGGAATAACAGGAAGCAAAGGTGTCATCGAAACTAGAAGTGCAAGATGCAAAAATTGCACAATTTCAAGATAAAATAAAGGCCGAGGTAGATGCGTTAAGGGGCCCTATCCAGGAGTTGCAACTGAACCGTCCATCTGCTTCAGCGAATACTCCCAAGGTAAAATCCCCGTCATTTGATGGTTCTGTTCCTTTCCAGGTATTTAAGCTACAGTTTGAGAAGACGGCAGCGGTGAATAATTGTGGCATTGAAGACAAAATTGTTGCACTGTTTGTGGCATTGAAGGGTCCTGCAGCCGAAATCTTACAGACGATTCCCGACGGTGAACGCAATAATTATGAAGCATTGTGTTATGGTTTACTTTCAATTGATAGTCATTGTTATTTGGTTCAATGCGGTTGGTTGGGTGACAGTTTTGATTCACCTTCCGGTTTGACGTTTAGCTACGGGAAAGTGCGTGATTTTTGCTGAAGTGGCAGCACAAATATTCCCACAGAATGGAAAAGGCAACAATAACGGAACTTTTAATTTCCAGACAAACAAGTGTTTGGTGTGTTCTTGGTATGCACTGAGTTAAATTGCGGGTAACCCAGGGCGCTCGAAAGTGTCAGAAAAAAGGAAATGGGCAATTGTCATCAAAAGGGGTTTTTCCTTTGGAGGGTGAATTCAAAGTAATTATGTTGGTAAAAGTGCACGAGTACAAAGTATGCACGGAATAAACAATGCCGTTTTTGTAATGCAATATCTCGAAAACAAAAACCAATACATTACCAAAACACCCAAAGTGACAGATACGCCTCCAAAAGTGCCAAATTGTCCAGGGTGGGAGACACATGGAATCCCGTCCTGATCCCTGACTTTAACACAGCTGACATCTAAATTTTAACCGAATGCGGGTGAAACTAGGTATATTGCCAGAATAAATTTTAGCAGCAAATGGCAATACATTATTAGTCAACTTGTAAAGTATGGTATAATTAGACTTGAATGAGTTTAAAGCGGCCGTGATTTGTTGCTATGTGCTTTATTAACGAAACCAGTAGATCGGAATAGTATTGTCAATGGCTAGGTCGGATGGGGAGCTCCATGTGTCTCCTACTCCAAACTCAGTAACGTGGGGTCCCGCGGACCACCAAGGGAACACACCAAACGCATAGTCTAGAACCTTCTTATTTTGCGCGCCAACGAAAGCGTGCCTTCAGGGTTCGGACTTGATCCAAATTGCAGTAATTTTAATACCTACTGCACTTTACCCAATACTACTACGCTTTATGTTCCCTTAGAATAGTCCCAAACTCCGATTTATTTTGATAAGAGATGCTTTTTCCTAATTATAAACTCGTCTATGAAGTCAGTCAACAGTACAAATATTCTTGCGTTGTATTTTGTTCCATAGAAAAAAAAAATTGTTTACCTTTAATAAAATTAGTGTGAAATAGTAGTAAAAGCAAGAGTACTAAAATCATTTTCATTTATGTCTCACATCAAAGCGTAATTTCAGTACTTTGTGTTTTAAGTAATTCCTACAGTGCGATACTCATTATCAAAGTCATATCTTCAACGTTAGTTTCAATAATATATATTATCCTTTTTTTTGTTTGGAAATGCGTGCTGTACTTTTACGAAGACCGGTAGTAGTGAAAGGGTATTTGAAATAGAACTTAAAGTCCGATCCCTGATGGCAACCACCAACCCGAGTGGCAACAATCATGCCACGTCAGACTGGGTAGCGGAGCTTTTCCATTGCGCTGTGGCCGTTGCTTGACGGTTTTCGGCATAGCGGCGTCGCCGGCATTTAAAACGATTCAAAAACGTAATGGTCTTCTGACGGAACGGTCGCGACAGTGAAAAATTTGAACTAAATCGAGGTATAACCAACAAAAATAAGAAAAGTGATTTAAAAAGAAAAAAGTAAATTTAAATAAGAGTGGTGGCTTTTGAAGCAGTTAAGCATATGATAGCGGTGCTGTGCAACACTTAGATATCTCGATATCTCAGAACAAAAAAAAACACTGTAACAAAAGTATTTAACAAGCGCAAATAAAAGAATAATATGTGACCGCATAAAATAGTTGTATTGGAAAAAGTAACTGAAATCTTTTATTTTTTTCGGCGCTATACAGTTTCGGTAGTAAATCAAAATTTTGTTGGAGTTTTAAATTTTTGATGTGCTCTAAAATTTGTAATTTAAGAAATAATTCGTAGAGATTATCCAGATTCTGTAAATATTGAAACTAAATAGCGTCTTCTTCAAACAAAGGTAATTCTGTGCGACCGCACGTGGCTGCTGGTGTGCGTTCGGAGGTCTCGGGAGGTGTGTCGAACGAGGGGTTTTGGCCGCCGTATCGGTGACCCGGGGGGCGGAAGTTCGATATTTTATGTCTGGTCAGAGATATTTGCAATCAAAGTGGAAAATTTTCTGTCATTTTCATGTGGTTGTTGTAATCACAGATTAGGGTGTACCGAAAAGTGCAAAAAGTGTGTTCTGCGCAAAATAACTGTGGACCGCGTAGCGGTGTTGGACCGGCTAAGGGTTATTTTTTTGAAGCGCGGCCGAAGGCCGCCCACGAAGAAAGGTGTTCTGCACATAAATACCTTGGATCAGGCCCCCTATTTGGGATCGGACCTAGGCCATTTTTGGGTTTTTTGCTAATAACTTTTCACCGAAAGAAATTATTTCATTTCCGCTTTCGGATTATTGATGCGGAGATCGAAACGCGTCGTTTGATACCTTTTCCGGGATTTTTGGACGTGTATTAGCGGTTGCGTGCTGTCGTATAGAATTGACCAAAAAAAATCTATTCGCGTTACTCCCGAACTTAAAATATAATATACAAAGAAACACAAAGGGGGGCTTTCGAAACACCAAAGATAAACTGTCAAAATATTTGACACAATTGTGGGCATGGAGAAATCACTGAGAATTTTTACATTTAATTTACAAATGGCAAAAACTGAATTCACATTAAAAATATTCTGATCCAAGGCGGTGTTTGCATGTATTTGAATAATTTCCAGTATTGTGGCGGTGAAGGCGTGATTAAAATTGTTCTGGTCACTTAACAACATTTTGTAAAGTAAAACAAAAAAAAATTTTTTTTTACACAAATACAAATAAACGTGAACAACATTGCTTACGCATTAGCACGCATGATAATTGTACGTGTTTGTTGCTTACATACCTACTTATTGCACAAATGCGTAATTATAGCAATTATAAACAATAAATCTATACAACCATAAGTACATATGTACAGGAAACAGGCCACCTACAACAAAAACCAGGAACAACAACAGTAAACAGCAGTAACATCAGCGAGGGCCGCCGTATTATAGGCCCGCCGCACTAGCACCCGGATCGACCACAACAACAACAGTAAACAGCAGTGACAACAGCGAGGGCCGCCGTAATATACGCCCGCCGCACTAACCCAGCAACAACAACAACACCAGCAGTGACAACAGCGAGGGCCGCCGTATTATAGGCCCGCCGCACTAGCACCCGGATCGACCACAACAACAACAGTAAATACCAGTAACAACAGCGAGGGCCGCCGTAATATAGGCCCGTCGCACTAGCAGCAGCAACAACAACCGTAACCAGCGGTGACAACAGCGAGGGCCGCCTATTATAGGCCCGCCGCACTAGCAGCAGTAACAACAACACCAGCATTGACCTCAGCGGCGGTCGACATTACAAGATGGGTGAGACCAAACCATGTATATAAGAACTAAATAATTTTTTTTTATGAAATAGGAAAGAAAAGCGTTGAACAAAATTAGAAGATAATTTAAACTTAGATTTAAAATTCGAAATAGGAAGGCATATTTAAAACGAAGCTTGTTAATTGTTTAGGTTACGGTTGCTCATAATAAAATGAGATAAAAGTAAAATAACAATAATTGTAAGAGTTCTATATAATAATGCTATAATATAATGCTGACCGAGGATGAAAGACCTTTGGTAAGGGTAAAGATAGAAGACAGTTTTATAGTGGGTTTGTTGGACTCGGGAGCTAACGTCTCTATTTTGGGAAAAAATTGTGAAGAATTTTTAAAAGAGAACAACTTCGAGTATCACCCCCTACATGCGTTCGTTTATACCGCGGGTGGCAACAAACAGAAAATCTTGGGCTCGATATCTTTACCTGTCACTTTCAAAAATGTTACTAAGTCTATTCGGTTTTACCTTGTTCCTTCGCTTCTTCAAGAAGCTTACTTCGGGGTTGATTTTTGGATTTGGATGATTTTTGGCTGGCGCCCGAAATATTTCCCAGTGTGGAGTGCATAGACTTTAGTAATAAAAATGATGACGAAATAAATTTCCATGATTTGTCACCAACCCAGAAAGTCAATTTGCAGAAGGTCATAGAGACGTTTCCTTCCTTCGAAAAGTTTAGATTGGGGCAAACGAGATTGGTTGAGCATCATATTGATACTGGGGATGCGGTCCCAATCAAAAGTAAACATTTTCCTCTTTCGCCACCGAGGCAAGGCGAAGCTTTTAGCGAAATAGACAGACTACTCGAGATGGGAGTTATAGAAGAGTCAAACTCGCCGTGGTGTAGTCCAGTTGTTCTAGTTCGGAAGCCAGGGAAGGTCAGGCTCTGCATAGATTCCAGGAAGGTCAACGCGGTAACTAAAAAGGACTCGTACCCGTTGCCTCATATCAACGGCCTATTGAGCAGACTGAAGGACACGCACTTCATTAGTGGCATTGATCTGAAGGACGCGTTCTTTCAGATCAAGCTGACAGAGTCTTCCAAGGAAAAAACAGCATTCGTAGTTCCTGGGAAGCCCCTGTACCACTTTAAGGTGATGCCCTTTGGTCTGTGTAATGGACCGCAGACTATGAGCCGCCTGATGGACAAGGCAATTCCCTCGCGTTTGCGGGAGAATGTCTTCGTCTACCTGGATGATCTAATGGTATGCAGCACTAACTTTGAAGACCACCTAAAGTTGCTGGCGGAAGTGGCGAATTGTTTGAGGGGCGCGGGCTTCACAATCAATGTGAAGAAGAGCAAATTCTGTCAGAAGGAAATTCGGTATTTAGGGTACTTGATAGGTAGCGGGTGCTTGAAGGTGGATCCTGGGAAAATAGAAGCAATGCAGAACTTTCCGATCCCTAAATCTCCGCGACAGGTTCGTAGGTTTGTGGGCATGGCAAATTGGTATAGAGCATTCATTACCAATTTTGCTGACTTAGCAGGTCCTCTGACCGATTGTCTTCGCAAGTCAGCAGGCCCATTTAAACTTACCCCTGAAGCGGTAGAAGCATTCGAAAAGTTAAAAGAAGCCTTGAGCTCCGCTCCTGTCTTGGCCCAACCCGATTTCTCGAAGGACAGGGTTAACTGAGAAAGCGATAAGTCTTGCACATGATGCGAATAGGAGTTACCATGGGGGTTGGCAGAAAACTTTAGAGCGAGTTAGACAAAATTACTTCTGGCCTAGGCAAGCTAAAGACGTTAGAGACTATGTACAGAAATGCGACACTTGTAAGGCTGTTAAGTCAACAAATCAGCAGTCAAGACCACCTATAGCGAACACTTTTGCTTCAGAAAGACCATTTCAGCGGTTCTATTGCGACTTTCTAGGACCTTACCCGCGATCTAAGCGGCGCAATCAGTTTCTCTTCATTGTTCTGGACCATTTTGCAAAGTATATTTGGTTGAAGCCCATGCAGAGAGCAACAACTGTTAATGTTATGAATTACTTTACTTCTGTAATTTTTCCATCGGTTGGGGTTCCTGAATATATCCATAGCGATAATGGTAAACAGTTTATCTCTAAGGAAATGAAACAATTTCTCGAGAATTATGGGGTGACCCATATAAGGACGGGGTTATACTCGCCGCAGGCTAACGCGTCGGAACGCGTAAATAGAGAAATTGTTTCAAAAATAAGAATTTTCCTTAAAGATAAACAGGATCATACCGACTGGGACAAGCATATACCCGAAATTTTAGCGGTGTTAAGAAGCGATTTTCATACCTCAATTCAGTGCTCTCCATACTTTGCCTTATACGGTCAGAACATGGTCCAACACGCATCAGCCTATAATATATTAGATAAACTCGGTACTCTTAGGGAAGATGACATTCCAATAGTAACTAGGGCGGATAAGTTGTCCACCATTCGCGCGCAAATTCGTAGGAATTTAGATCAGGCGAAGGATAAAGGAAACAACGTTTGTAACAAACGCTCTAGGCAAGTTAACTATAGGGAAGGTCAGGAGGTTTTTAGGAAAAATTTTGCTTTGAGTAACTTTAAACAAGGCATAAACGCCAAATTCTTGCCGAACTACCTCAAGTGCCGAGTTCGTCGAAAAGTAGGCAATGCGTTGTACGATCTAGAGGACCTGACAGGGAAACTGATAGGTCGCTTTCACGCTTCGGATATTCGCCCGCAATGACAATTTTGATTTTTTTTTTTTACATACATATATACATTTTAACATGGGCGTAACTGGGCGTTTTGGCGGTCGGGGACGACTCGCCCAGTATCCTCCCCGAGCATTGACTTAATAGGGTATTTACATACGCTTCCATCGGAAGTAGTGGATAACCTGGCAATCCTCGGTTATGCGGATTGTCTTTCGGAGTTTTGACGAGTTCTCCTTAATAAAATGTCTACCGGGTGAAAGCTTTTTTTTTTTACCATGAAACAAGCTTCTCCGGTTATTTTTTTTCTAAACCTTTTTTTGTGGGGGTGAAACCACTAGTACCAAAAATTTTCGGAGTTTTGACGAGTTCTCCAATAACAAATGTCTACCGCCGCGAAGCAGTTAAACTAAGAAACAAAAAGTAATTCTCCGTTTGCCTCGGAGTTTTGACGTGTTCTCCGATATCAAAATGTCTATGGCCGCAAAGCGTTTAACTAGGAAACAAAAGCTTCTCCGTTTTTTCTCTAGCCTATTTCTGTGGGGGCAAAACCACTATATCAAATTCCATTTGCCGCAAAGCCTACTAAACTATGAAACAAAATACTTAAAAATTTTCCTTTACTGGCGGATCTTCTTGCCCGGCTAGCTCGTGGTAGAACTAGAGACTCTTATCTAGGGGTGAGTCGTGCCCCACGTTTTCTACCCAGAAATGGCTTCTTTGCAAGTAAACCTTTTTCCTGTTCACTTCATCGACCGGTCTTCGAAGCGAAGCAGGCCTGTTATGGTTTACTTTCAATTGATAGTCATTGTTATATGGTTCAATGCGGTTGGTTGGGTGACAGTTTTGATTCACCTTCCGGTTTGACGTTTAGCTACGGGAAAGTGCGTGATTTTTGCTGAAGTGGCAGCACAAATATTCCCATAGAATGGAAAAGGCACCAATAACGGAACTTTTAATTTCCAGACAAACAAGTGTTTGGTGTGTTCTTGGTATGCCCAGAGTTAAATTGCGGGTAACCCAGGGCGCTCGAAAGTGTCAGAAAAAAGGGAAATGGGCAATTGTCATCAAAAGGGGTTTTTCCTTTGGAGGGTGAATTCAAAGTAATTATGTTGGTAAAAGTGCATGAGTACAAAGTATGCACGGAATAAACAATGCCGTTTTTGTAATGCAATATCTCGAAAACAAAAACCTATACATTACCAAAACACCCAAAGTGACAGATACGCCTCCAAAAGTGCCAAATTGTCCAGGGTGGGAGACATATGAAATCCCGTCCTGATCCCTGACTTTAACACAGCTGACATCTAAATTTTAAGTGAATGCGGGTGAAACTAGGTATATTGCCAGAATACATTTTAGCAGCAAATGGCAATACATTATACAATACACACCAAGCGCATAGTCTAGAACCTTCTTATTTTGCGCGCCAACGAAAGCGTGCCTTCAGGGTTCGGACTTGATCCAAATTGCAGTAATTTTAAACCTACTGCACTTTACCCAATACTACTACGCTTTATGCTCCCTTAGAATAGTCCCAAACTCCGATTTATTTTGATAAGAGATGCTTTTTCCTAATTATAAACTCGTCTATGAAGTCAGTCAACAGTACAAATATTCTTGCGTTGTATTTTGTTCCATAGAAAAAAAAAATTGTTTACCTTTAATAAAATTAGTGTGAAATAGTAGTAAAAGCAAGAGTACTAAAATCATTTTCATTTATGTCTCACATCAAAGCGTAATTTCAGTACTTTGTGTTTTAAGTAATTCCTACAGTGCGATACTCATTAAATCAACTGTGAAAAAGCAAAGTCATATCTTCAGCGTTAGTTTCAATAATATATATTATCCTTTTTTTTTGTTTGGAAATGCGTGCTGTACTTTTACGAAGACCGGTAGTAGTGAAAGGGTATTTAAAATAGAACTTAAAGTCCGATCCCTGATGGCAACCACCAACCCGAGTGGCAACAATCATGCCACGTCAGACTGGGTAGCGGAGCTTTTCCATTGCGCAGTCGCCGTTGCTTGACGATTTTCGGCATAGCGGCGTCGCCGGCATTTAAAACGATTCAAAAACGTAATGGTCTTCTGACGGAACGGTCGCGACAGTGAAAAATTTAAACTAAATCGAGGTATAACCAACAAAAATAAGAAAAGTGATTTAAAAAGAAAAAAGTAAATTTAAATAAGAGTGGTGGCTTTTGAAGCAGTTAAGCATATGATAGCGGTGGTGTGCAACAATTAAATATCTCGATATCTCAAAACAAAAAAAAAAACTGTAACAAAAGTATTTAACAAGCGCAAATAAAAGAATAATATGTGACCGCATAAAATAGTTGTATTGGAAAAAGTAACTGAAATCTTTTATTTTTTTTCGGCGCTATACAGTTTCGGTAGTAAATCAAAATTTTGTTGGAGTTTTAAATTTTTGATGTGCTCTAAAATTTGTAATTTAAGAAATAATTCGTAGAGATTATCCAGATTCTGTAGATATTGAAACTAAATAGCGTCTTCTTCAAACAAAGGTAATTCTGTGCGACCGCACGTGGCTGCTGGTGTGCGTTCGGAGGTCTCGGGAGGTGTGTCGAACGAGGGGTTTTGGCCTCCGTATCGGTGATCCGGGGGGGCGGAAGTTCGATATTTTATGTCTGGTCAGAGATATTTGCAATCAAAGTGGAAAATTTTCTGTCATTTTCATGTGGTTGTTGTAATTACAGATTAGGGTGTACCGAAAAGTGCAAAAAGTGTGTTCTGCGCAAAATAACTGTGGACCGCGTAGCGGTGTTGGACCGGCTAAGGGTTATTTTTTTGAAGCGCGGCCGAAGGCCGCCCACGCAGAAAGGTGTTCTGCACATAAATACCTTGGATCAGGCCCCCTATTTGGGATCGGACCTAGGCCATTTGTGGGTTTTTTGCTAATAACTTTTCACCGAAAGAAATTATTTCATTTCCGCTTTCGGATTATTGATGCGGAGATCGAAACGCGTCGTTTGATACCTTTTCCGGGATTTTTGGACGTGTATTAGCGGTTGCGTGCTGTCGTATAGAATTGCCCAAAAAAAATCTATTCGCGTTACTCCCGAACTTAAAATATAATATACAAAGAAACACAAAGGGGGGCTTTCGAAACACCAAAGATAAACTGTCAAAATATTTGACACAATTGTGGGCATGGAGAAATCACTGAGAATTTTTACATTTAATTTACAAACGGCAAAAAGTGAATTCACATTAAAAATATTCTGATCCAAGACGGTGTTTGCATGTATTTGAATAATTTCCAGTATTGTGGCGGTGAAGGCGTGATTAAAATTGTTCTGGTCACTTAACAACATTTTGTAAAGTGAAACAAAAAAAAAATTTTTTTTTTACACAAATACAAATAAACGTGAACAACATTGCTTACGCATTAGGACGCATGATAATTGTACGTGTTTGTTGCTTACATACCTACTTATTGCACAAATGCGTAATTGTAGCAATTATAAACAATAAATCTATACAACCATAAGTACATATGTACAGGAAAAAAGCCACCTACAACAAAAACCAGCAACAACAACAGTAAACAGCAGTAACATCAGCGAGGGCAGCCGTATTATAGGCCCGCCGCAATAGCACCCGGATCGACCACAACAACAACAGTAAACAGCAGTGACAATAGCGAGGGCTGCCGTAATATAGGCCCGCCGCACTAGCAGCAGCAACAACAACACCAGCAGTAACATCAGCGAGGGCCGCCGTAATATAGGCCCGCCGCACTAGCAGCAGCAACAACAACCGTAACCAGCGGTGACAACAGCGAGGGCCGCCTATTATAGGCCCGCCGCACTAGCAGCAGTAACAACAACACCAGCATTGACCTCAGCGGCGGTCGACATTACAAGATGGGTGAGACCAAACCATGTATATAAGAACTAAATAATTTTTTTTTATGAAATAGGAAAGAAAAGCGTTGAACAAAATTAGAACATAATTTAAACTTAGATTTAAAATTCGAAATAGGAAGGCATATTTAAAACGAAGCTTGTTAATAGTTTAGGTTACGGTTGCTCATAATAAAATGAGATAAAAGAAAAATAACAATAATTGTAAGAGTTCTATAATATATAAATATAAATTAAAGCCAACATTAAATAAATATAAAACCTAATAGGATACAATAACATACAATATAATATAACAATATAAAGGCCACAAATAATATAACAATATAATATAACGATGACGAACGAAGAAATTGTTGTATTGAAAACGAACCTATAACAACAAAATGTATAATTATGTAACTATTCCAATAAAATAAATAAATAATCTGCAGTCATACATTGAATGCGTAACTTAACCAATTATTAGGCGATTGCAGAAATATAAATAGTTTCTTTTCGTAAACATTTGTATTCCCCTTTGTGATTTGAATGATCTATAGCAGTTTTTTTTGAAGTATATAAAATGTTTACTTTAACCATTTAAATAAATTAAAACTTGAAACGCTTGCCTATCGCTATAGTAGTGAGTTTACTTAAAACTATTTAGAAAAAAAACATTTACAGGAATGCCTGCTGGGAAATTACAATACTTATAATTTTGAATTATTTATAAGTACCTTGAATGTTTTGATTTACTAATGGTCAGAAACTCAATTTATTATATACATCGAGTAATTTTCTTATAACTTTCTAGAAACAAATTTGATTAGGTGTAATATCACCGTAACCATTGTTAGATATAAGCAATGAATTATAAATAAATTATAATTAATATGGGAATGCTGACTCTCTTTATTTAGAAGGCATGTAGGTTTTTTTTAGGAAAGGGGCCATCGAGATTAGGTGCGTCGATGGCCATGGATGAGGGTGGGTCAGCACCAGGGCGTCGCAACACCACCCGCGACGCCCCCTTATATTGTTCGGCCCTTTACTGTTTTTATTTTTATACTTCAGCTTTTGGTAACCGGTCATTTCCGGTTCGGTTTTCAATATTCATTTTCTTTTTTTTTGTCGTTAATTTTCGGTTATTTTTGAATTTTGATTTTTATTTTAAATATTTTGTTTGCCCGTTTCTTTTAAATTTTAATTCGAGTTTCCGTTTTTTTATTTGAGTTTGAAATTTGAATGTCAACGGTCCGTGTCCGTGGCATCCGGTTTTAACCGGATGTTGTTTTCATAGTCGTTTTGCGCGGTTTTTTTGCGTTTTCCCCGCGTTTTTTTTTTAAAGGCATGATTTGACCTTTTTCTGTTTATGGCGCAGGACGGTAAGGTTGGCAAGAGCCCACCCCAGCCGACAATGACTAGCCAGTGTGCACCATTGATATGATGCCGACCGCCTTCCTTACTGCTCCATTTTGTTGCAATACCATAACAATTGATGGGTGCAGTTGCGAGGCGCTATGGTAGCGAACAACGAAAACAGATAGAGCTACAGAATCGCTTTCAGAAGGCTAATGAGACATTGCAGGAATTTGCATCCGATATCGAGGGATTGGCCCATCTAGCAAACGCAGACGCACCCGTAGAATACACAGAAAGGGTAAAAATCCAAAGCTTTATAAATGGAATATGTGACGTGGAGACGAAGCGAGCCACATATGCAAATCCCAAGAGATCATTCGCTGAAACGGTATCACATGCTCTAACGCAGGAAACAGCCTCGCTATTAAGTAAGCCGAGTGGAGGTAGAACGGCCAGACTGGGTAGACACAATTCTGGCAGCATTGAGAGGAATGCAACGGAAAAATGATGGTGGCATCAAATGCTTTAAGTGTGGAAAATCTGGTCACATAGCTCGTTATTGCGGCTCTGGCTCCAGTAATTCTGGCAATTTAAGTGGACATAAACGCAAAGCTGGAGAAGATGAGCAATATGAATGCGCCATAATCTCTGTGTCACAGCTCGGGCGAAAAGCGAGTAATGTTACTGTTGAGGGCTGCGTGAACGGGAAAGAGCGCTTGCTAACTGTGGATACTGATGCAAAACATTCCATCATTCGGAATGACTTGGTCAGCGGGAAGGTGAGACCATTGCAGAAAGCTAAGTTGCGGACAGTAACTGGTGAAAGCAAGCAAGTCCTGGGAGAGGTGACATGTAAGATTGTGATTGGGAATGTAGCTACGTATCACAACTTCTTGGTAGCGAATATTGTCGACGAAGTCATCACTGGCGTCGACTTCTTGGCTGAGAGAGACATTCACTTCAACGTAAGGAACAGGGTTATGACTTACAACGACCAAGAAGTTCCTCTGGTCTTTGGACACAATAGTGGCTATACCACCAAGGGACTGATCTTGAAGATGAAGCAACAGGAGCCTCGTAAAGCAGAGGTCGACCAAAATCTTTCGTGGACAGGTGCCTCCTGAACGTGTGTATATAAAGGACTGAAGGAAAACAATCAGCCAATACGAGAAGAGATGGTCTCAGAGAGTCGCATTGCAAAAGCATACTGGGCACCATGGAGTAGTTTGTAAGTAATATCTGGTTGTTTGCATCGGTTATGGGAAAGTGTAGATGGCCGGAATCATCGAGCACTTATTATTGTTCCCCAGGCAAGAATTCCAGATGTTATAAAAGCGTCACATAGTTGCCCAGATGGAAGGCACATGGGAATAAAGAAAACATTGCAAGAGGTAAAGTGGCGGTTCTATTGGATTGGTTGCAGACAATTTGTAAGGGAATGGATTAGTAAGTGTGCAAAGTGTGCTGAGGATAAAAGCTGAACATCTGGTGGTCATAGCCCGAGGAAGCAACGAAACTTAGTGGATAAAGTGAGACAGTGCTCTGGGTATGAGAGAAAGGAAAGGAATCCTGAAGAAGTGAGTTGCAGGCATATTTGCCGGGTACCACTGACGGCACAAAGACATGCGGGATTAAGGACGGATAAAATGGTTGGAATATGTGACACTGCAGTGCATTGTGGGAATCTCTGAAGGAGAGGATTGATGTCGGAGTTTCAATCCCTTGAGGAAATGAGGTTTTATAAAGCAGTGCCAACCATTGAGTGTCTAGCAGCGGTTGGTTCGGGAAATGTGTCTGATCGGGACGATCACCTAGGTGGAGGGCAGTGGGGCGATTATTCTCAAGCATGTACCATCCCTAACTCAATAACACTCCCACCACTAGTTAAACACAACAGAGATAACTATGGCTACGCTTATGCATGCAAGCGTGTATCAAGCAAGAGGAAGAGAGATCGCGCGAGTGTTTGCGAATACGATGCAAAGAGATGCCAATAAATAACACCGATCCTTCGAGAACACGAAGAGCGAATAAGGTACTGGTGCAGTTTAAGGGACCCACCTAAATTATTCCAATAAAGTCGAATTGGGTATCAAAAGACGCGTATTCACGTCTTAATTCAGAATCTAAAGTCGGAGTAAAATTTTGTTTAACCGTTCAAAAGTTATGAACAAAATACTAATTGATCGGAAACACTTTGCTAATACACTTCTTGTGTTACTTTAAGCACAAAAAACTTTCATTTATATATCTACTACCACTAAAATCGCGCGATTTTTTATTCCAAATTTTCATTTTCTAATTTTATTCTTTATTATAGATTGACCATTTTTTAATTTTTGTAAACATGCGGTATTCACATATGTAAGTTTAGTATATATGTTTATTATTCGTTTTAACATCAATAATTTGTATAAATTTAAACAGATTGCGGTATACTTTGAAATATCATGTCACCCTAGGTGACCATTAAAAGGTAAAAATAGGCCTACAGGGGAACCGAACACCTAATGTGGATTGCCAGTATATATTAACGCAATCTAACTGATTTGTGCTTAAAACACAAGTATTTTATTCCAGCAGCAAGTGGTTGTTCAATATTGAATGTACATTTTAAGCCAGCTGGCATCATAGTGTATCATTATGAGTACCTAATATCTTTTAATGCTCAATGTTTTTACTACTACTAATTCGGTTGCTGCGTGTATATTTTTTGTCTCAAATACACTCAAATTACTAAGTTTTCTCGTCGGTTTAGCTTCAGTCCGGTTTCACTGTGTAAAATAGTGATAGTAGATATATAAGTGAAAGTTTTTTGTGCTTAAAGTAACACAAGAAGTGTATTAGCAAAGTGTTTCCGATCAATTAGTATTTTGCTTAAACAAAATTTTACTCCGACTTCAGATTCTGAATTTAGACGTGAATACGCGTCTTTTGATACCCCATTCGACTTTATTGGCATCATTTTCGGTGGGTCCCTTACACTGCACCAGTACCTTATTCGACCTTCGTGTTCTCGAAGGATCGGTGTTATTTATTGGCATCTCTTTGCATCGTATTCGCAAACACTCGCGCGATCTCTCTTCCTCTTGCTTGATACATGCTTGCATGCATAAGCGTAGCCATAGTTATCTCTGTTGTGTTTAACTAGTTTTGGAAGTGTTATTGAGTTAGGGATGGTACATGCTTGAGAATAATCGCCCCACTGCCTTCCACGTAGGTGATCGTCCCGATCAGACACATTTCCCGAACCAACCGCTGCTAGACACTCAATGGTTGGCACTGCTTTATTAAACCTCATTTCCTCAAGGGATTGAAACTCCGACATCAATCCTCTCCTTCAGAGATTCCCACAATGCATTGCAGTGTCACATATTCCAACCATTTTATCCGTCCTTAATCCCGCATGGCTTTGTGCCGTCAGTGGTACCCGGCAAATATTCCTGCAACTCACTTCTTCAGGATTCCTTTCCTTTCTCTCATGCCCAGAGCACTGTTTCACTTTAACCACTAAGTTGCGTTGCTTCCTCGGACTATGACCACCAGATGTTCGTCTTTTATTCTCAGCACACTTTGCACACTTATTAATCCATTCCCTTACAAATTGTCTGCAACCAATACAATAGAACCGCCACTTTACCTCTTGCAATGTTTTCTTTATTCCCATGTACCTTCCATCTGGGCAACTATGTGACGCTTTCATAACATCTGGAATTCTTGCCTGGGGAACAACAATAAGTGCTCGATGATTCCGGCCATCTTCACTTTCCCATAACCGATGCAAACAACCAGATATTACTTTCAAACTACTCCATTGTGCCCAGCATGCTTTTGCAATGCGACTCTCTGAGACCATCTCTTCTCGTATTGGCTGATTGTTTTCCTTCAGTCCTTTATACACACACGTTCAGGAGGCACCTGTCCACGAAAGATTTTGGTCGATCTCTGCTTTACGAGGCTCCTGTTGCTTCATCTTCAAGATCAGTCCCTTGGTGGTATAGCCACTATTGTGTCCAAAGACTAGAGGAACTTCTTGGTCGTTGTAAGTCATAACCCTGTTCCTTACGTTGAAGTGAATGTCTCTCTCAGCCAAGAAGTCGACGCCAATGATGACTTCGTCGACAATATTCGCTACCAAGAAGTTGTGATACGTAGCTACATTCCCAATCACACTCTTACATGTCACCTCTCCCAGGACTTGCTTGCTTTCACCAGTTACTGTCCGCAACTTAGCTTTCTGCAATTGTCTCACCTTCCCGTTGACCAAGTCATTCCGAATGATGGAATGTGATGCACCAGTATCCACAGTTAGCAAGCGCTCTTTCCCGTCCACGCAGCCCTCAACAGTAACATTACTCGCTTTCCGCCCGAGCTGTGACACAGAGATTATGGCGCATTCATCTTGCTCATCTTCTCCAGCTTTGCGTTTATGTCCACTTAAATTGCCAGAATTACTGAAGCCAGAGCCGCAATAACGAGCTATGTGACCAGATTTTCCACACTTAAAGCATTTGATGCCACCATCATTTTTCTGTTGCATAATTGAAACCTGGGATGTCATATGTGTCTTCTGGTCTTCGAACTGAGATACCATTCGAGATGTAATACGTGTATCCTGTTATTCAAGCTGAGATGCCATGTGTGCCTTCTGTTCTTCCAGCTGTGTTGAAATGCTTGACGACATCTGAGTCAATACAGCCAACAAGGCGTTTGTGTCCACACTTGCCACTGGATTCGGAGGCTTATTTTTCTCTTACACTTTCGTCGATGCCTGCTCCACAAGATGGAAAACATAATCATCAACGTTGATTCCTTCCGCTTCCATTGCCACCCGTAGTTGTGACTGTAACTCGCATTTATTGCCTGTGGTGTTTAGTCCGCGTTGTTCCAACTCAGTTTTGAGATGCTGAATCTTTAATTCATTCCACTTAGCCATGCCCTTATTATGCTTGCAACCACTGGTATTTATTTAACAATACCGCTTCTGACACAAATTGTGACGAGTTCGATGATTCCTTAATTATTAATCCTGGGGTCGATCACTATAAAGTCAAATAAACACACGTACAGATATTGTAACTAATAGCTAGTTTTATTTACTAGTAATAAACAACTTCGCAGTAGTTCACTGAACAAAACTTGAAAATAAACTGACCAACGTGCCTTGCTTGGTCACTGCCTTATATAGTCCGACATAGTGCTTGCCTACGCACCGAGAACTTTCTTGGTTATTCGCTCTTCGTGTTCGGGAAGGATCGGTGATATTTATTGGCATCTCCTCTCTGCATCGTATTCGCAAACACTCGCGCGATCTCTCTTCATCTTGCTTGGTACATGCTTGCATGCATAAGCATAGCCATCGTTATCTCTGTTGTGTTTAACTAGTGGTGGGAGTGTTATTGAGCTAGGGATGGTACATGCTTGAGAACCATCGTTACCTTAATAACACTTCCACCACTAGTTAAACACAGCAGAGATAACGATGGCTACGCTTGTGCATGCAAGCATGTACCAAGCAAGAGGAAGAGAGATCGAGAGAATGCTTGCGAATAGGATGCAAAGAGCAAAACTCTATGCCTGCCCCAACAGCAGGTTGCGCAGCGACTTTAAATCAGAACTCGTGATTATGACAAATGTACTTATACCCGTATGTATGAATAATTCACAACTTTGCCCAGAATTTGTGAAGGAAAATGTAAAGTGATATAAGAACACTTTTGAAAAAATTTTGCACAAGTACACTGTAGAAGACAATAAAATCCACAAACTTGTTTTAGTTCTCGCTTTGTTTACTTGCTTTTGTTACTAGTTTCAGTTTTATATGTAGGTATATGAGTGCAGAAAGGGGATGGGTATACTTAACCACGGGCAGGCAACGAACTAGAATTTTAGCACACTTGACCAAGTAGAGAAAGAAACAAAATAAATGCTTACCGGCGCAACCGGGAAAATACGCAAAATGGTCAGTGCGAATGCAACAGTAAGATTTGGTTTCACTTGAAAAATCACGAGAAATGGATATACAAAGGGTTGTGTATTAATTTATGTATCTATATGCATACGCTGTGGGTTGGAAACAACCGACTGGAAACTTAACCAAAACGGAATTTCTTGGAGCAAATAGCTTTTTGTATGAATATATGTACATATATATGTATTTATGTATATATATGAGTCCCGTTAGAGGAACGGTATAAAATGGTATATGAAAATATAACGGCACTTACGTGTAAGTTTTTGGGGTTGGGGTACAGTCCCACGTTGGCCCTAAACTCCGGGCAGGCTTTGGGTTTCCTTTGGTTGTACCGGCTACAGGTGACTCCACCGGTGTGTCTACTGGTATATATTCCCCCGTTGGGCAGTGGCAGTTTTGTGCAAATAATATGTTTTATGTTGTCTTTTATAAATTCTGTTTTGTCGACCTTTCCTTCTTAACTTTCACTTTTTTGCTGGCCTATGTTTTTCTCGCAAAAACTAATAGAAACACAAGTTTTTCGTTTTGCCAATATATTTCAATTGCCGTCGGCAATCGACTTCAGGACAAACTAATAACAACAAAAAACATTAATGTAATAAATAAGTAACATAACTAATAACAAATGGTTTTCATACTACATTTATTTACACGTTGTCACTGCTTAACGTGGAGTATCATACTAACTATTTTTTGATAACAAATGTCTATACGTCTGCGCTACTCCCTCAATATCAGATCTGTAATTTATTCTCTTATTTTGGCAAAACGAAAAACTTGTGTTTTTTTCTTTTGTTAGTTTTTGCGAGAAAAACATAGACCTCGAGCCAGCAAAAAAGTGAAAGTGTTGTCTTTTATTGATTTTTTTTTTATACCAACAATTTTGTTGATTTACGGCCTGTACATTTTCAAGTATTCATGAAACGAGCTCAAGGCCAAGAATAATAATTTTTCACTTTTTTGAATTTTTATGAAAATTATTATTGTTTTTACTTATTAATAATCATTTTAATTAATTATTAAAAGTTATTTGATTGAATAGAGTAGGAAAAATGTTTAGAGACAACTGCCAAAGCTTTTCTTATAGATCCATTTCGGAAGCTGCTAGACTTCACTCATCAGAGAAATTTTGCCACGCATTGCTAACCATTAACCTAACAATACGCTGGTTTTGATGTCATCTAAACTCCTGGTTCTATTCTTCTTTTTTACCATATGCATGAACCACTTCCGCCATTTGACAGTTAGTAGTGTGATCATGATGGATTTTTGACAGATCTGTTTTATCATCAGAACTGCCTTACCGTGTGCTTTCGGTTTTGTTATTGATTTTTTATACCAACAATTTTCTTGATTTACGGCCTGTACATTTTCAAGTATTCATGAAACGAGCTCAAGGCCAAGAATAATAATTTTTTACTTTTTTGAATTTTTATGAAAATTATTATTGTTTTTACTTATTAATAATCATTTTAATTAATTATTAAAAGTTTTTGATTGAATAGAGTAGGAAAAATATTTAGAGACAACTGCCATAGCTTTTCTTATAGATCCATTTAGGAAGCTGCTAGACTTCACTCTTCAGAGAAATTTTGGCACGCATTGCTAACCATTAAGCTAACAATACGCTGGTTTTGATGTCATCTTTTATTTTCACGGGATTTTAGTTTTATTCACTGTTTTAAAAGCTTTTTCACTTTTACTTTTACAAAACGATTTAAAATACAATTTTAGTTTCGAGCACACTTTTCAACTTTTCTTTTTGCACACTTGTATTGCTTGCCGATCTGCTGCCGTTCGCGTTGGTGGTTAGAAAGGCAATGCGCAGGCAGCGCAAAAGGGTAGAGATAAGCAGAGTTGAATTATTTCGAAGTTGCTCGCTTTGCCAATAGATTTTGTGATGGTTAGGTGTGTTCCTGTGCCGTCAAATTTGGCTTGTAAGGACCATATTCAAAATGAGGATAAGGAATAGGTAAGAGCGAAGGGAGTTTTCACTCGGCTTGTATTTGGGGGTGAATACAAGTGGGAGATTGCACTAACAAATGAAACGCGAATTTCTATTGGCAACTTATGGCTGGTATGATGATGAAGAGTCCCGCGCTGCAACGAAAAGAAAGGACGAAGCCTACACGGCAACGCTGAGATCGAATGCAACGAGGAGTGTGTGTGAAAACTACCGCGAGTTGAAGAGGGAAGCAAGGCGGCTTTTCCGGGCGAAAAAAAGAGAGGCAGAAAAGCGTGAAATAAAAGAGCTTGAGATGCTGGCCAACGGGAATAATGCCCGAAAATTCTATCAAAAAATTCGGCGAATGACAGAAGGTTTTAAACCCGGGGCAAACTCCTGTAAGAATGAGAACGGCGACCTGGCGACCCATGTTCAGTGAGCCCACAATCGAAGATGATGGAATTGACGTTCCACAACCCGACTATAATGATGTGCGAATAGCAATATCCCGATTGAAAAACAATAAAGCAGCTGGTGCTGATGGTTTGCCTGCTGAGCTATTCAAACACGGAGGCGAGGAGCTGGTAAGGCGCATGCATCAGCTTCTATGCAGAATATGGTCGGATGAATGCATGCCTGAAGATTGCAATCTAAGTGTTCTCTGCCCAATCCACAAGAATGCGATCCTGCAAACGGCGCCAACTATCGCGGATTCAGCCTTTTGAATATCGCATATAAGGTCCTATCAAGCGTATTGTGCGAAAGGCTGAAGCCTGATGTGAACAGACTGATTGGACCTTATCAGTGTGGCTTCAGACCTGGTGAATCTACCATCGACCAGATTTTTACAATACGCCAAATCTTGGAAAAAACCCGTGAGAAAAGAATCGACACACATCATCTCTTTGTTGATTTTAAAGCCGCTTTCGATAGCACGAAAAGGAGCTGCCTATATGCCGCTATGTCTGAATTTGGTTTCCCCGCAAAACTTATACGGCTATGTGAAATGACCTTGAGCAACACCGCCAGCTCGGTCAGAATTGGGAAGTACCTCTCCGAGCTATTCGAAACTCAACGAGGCTTCAGACAGGGTGACCCCCTATCGTGCGATTTCTTTAATTTAATGCTGCAGAAAATAATACAAGCTGCAGAACTTAACCGCGCTGGAACAATATTTTATAAAAGCGTGCAACTGTTGGCATATGCTGACGATATTGATATCATTGGCCTTAACAACCGCGCCGTAACTTCTGCTTACTCCAAATTAGAAAAAGAAGCGGAGAAAATGGGATTGGTGGTGAACGAGGGCAAAACGAAGTACCTTCTGTCATCATGCAAAGAGTCAGCGCATTCGCGCCTTGGCAACCAATCCACTGTTCGCAGCAATAATTTCGAAATAGTAAATGACTTCGTTTACCTGGGAACCAGCATTAACACCAACAATAATGTTAGCCTAGAAATCCGACGAAGAATTACTCTTGCAAACAAATGCTACTTCGGACTGAGTAGGCAATTGAAAAGTAAAGTCCTCTCTCGACGAACGAAAATAACACTCTATAAGTCACTCATAGCACCCGTCCTACTATATGGTGCAGAAGCGTGGACACTAACAACATCTGATGAGGCGGCTCTGGGAGTATTCGAGAGAAAGGTTCTTCGAAAGATTTGTGGACCTCTACGCTGTATGAACTTTACGCAGACGCCGACATAGTTCAGCGAATTAAAACACAGCGGCTTCGCTGGCTAGGCCACGTAGTGCGAATGAGCGAAGATGCTCCAGCCCAGAAGGTATTCTTATCGGCACCCGCCGGTGGAAGCAGAGGAAGAGGGAGACCACCACTCCGATGGAAGGACCAAGTGGAGACCGATTTGCGATCCCGCGGTGTTTCCAATTGGCGCCAGTTGGCGCAACGAAGAAACGACTGGCGAGCTATGTTGGACGGTCAAAATCACCCAGGCGGTTAGATGACCATTTAAAGAACTTATGACTAACAACAACGATTTAATTCAATTATTCGGTACTTGTGAGTTACCACCTTAATGTTTAACAATATTGATATGGTGGAAATTCAAGATCTTTAAGTTTACTTTAATTAATTAAACAAATTTATAGAAAAATTGAAAGTAGAAATTGATGAACCACGCCCTGCCTGGATGGTTGATTGCGGAGGTTGTAGGTCCCGCGTTGATGATAGTTACCTCGGTTGACTGCAGATGCGACGATCCAAGTTAAGTTGAAAAATGGTGAAAGAGAGCGAGTTCATATGCGCACAGCGCTTTTATAGTGTTTCCAACACTGGAAGTTCGAAGGAAAGCAGGAATGCTTCCTTTGACAGAGTCATGCAGGGATGCATGACAGGCTTTGCGAACACAGTGTTGTGTTCGCTGAAATAATATGCAGAAATGCATTACGGGCTGAAGAATCGCAGGAGTGCGTTCCATTTAAGTGACGAAAGTCACTTAAACATGGCGCCCTCGTTGCACTGGTGCAAGGGATGCCTTCAATTGAGCCAATACCCACATAGCTACGTCTATTTTCTCCCTTTGAATGGAGATTTGGCTTCTTGGTTGACGTAAATCTTGGCGTTTGGGTACCTGAGGTCGCTTTGCCGGCTTACGGACACCTCTACGTGCGGACACTACGAGCCTTTCGGTTGTCGGATGTCGGCTTACGACCGCTGCTACGGTTTGCCACGAGATCACCTGCTTCGGTAGTATGCAACAATGTGTGATGTAACTCTTGACAGAGTTTGCACGTGTCGGGACACGAGCAATCCCTAATGCTGTCGTGGGTATGAGCCAGACAATTTGGGCAGTATCTAAATTGTCGCACTACCTCGCTGCGTTCTTGGATGTTCATTGCCATGAATTCCTTACAAAACCGGAGTGGATGATACTTCAGGCAGACCTTACATTGATAGATCCGTGGGTCCAGGTTGGTGTTGTTGGATGGTTTTGATCCGTAAAATATTAACGGTATGAGAAGGTCGTGGAAATCTTAAAACTATGGCAAACAAGTTGATGCTTAAGTGCCAAGTGTAGGGTTTAGATTCGGAACCTCAGGTTGAGAAGGAAGCGGGCAGAGCTTGAAAATTGCTCGAGTAAAAGTTCCAGTCTGAGTCTTGACGTCCGCCACTCGCGCACAATTGTCCGAACCATGATACACTTTTTCGATGCGTCCTAGTCTCCATTCGTTGGGGGGCGTTTGCTCATTTTTGATGACCACGAAATCACCAATGGAGAGGTTTTTTGTGGGAGTTTCCAATTGTATCTATGATGGAGTTCTTTGAGATACTCATCCTTCCAGCATTGGCTGAACTGTTGATACAAAACTTTGAGCTTTTCCCATTGATTTTGTAGGGAGAGATTGCCAATTTGAGGTTCTGGAAAGCCCAGTAGTGGCCCGCCTCGGAGAAAATGTCCTGGAGTTAATGCAAGCAAGTCATTGGCATTATCAGACGTCGAGGAAAGGGGTCGAGAGTTCAGTACTGCTTCGATACGAGCAAGTAAAGTTGTGATTTCTTCAAAAGTAAAGATGTGGTTTCCAACAGTGCGTTTGAAGTGATGCTTTAAACTCTTTAGTGCTGCTTCCCAAAGGCCGCCCATATGAGGATCATTCGGTGGCAGGAAATGCCATTCAAATCCATGTACGGTATAATTTGAGCGTAGGTCATCAGAAGTTTCTTTGAGGAATTTTTTGAAATCCTGTTGGAAGGCGCGATTAGCACCAACAGAGTTCTTGCCGTTGTCCGAAAAGACTCGTTGCGGGAGTCCGCGTCTACCTACAAAGCGGGCAAATGCTACCTGAAATGCTTTGGTTGACAAACCCGAACATGGTTTAAGGAGACAACATAATCTCGAAGATTCTGGAATAATGGTTGGATGTCTTTCATTGTGCGTAAGGCCAGCGTTCGCTAAGCGACCATTCACACATGTTGGTCAAGAAAGGGGTTTAACGTTAAAAGCGAGCTCTTTTTGGAAATTGATTCGCGATTGGACAATTGATAATATTCCTTTGGGTAGTGTCTTTCTTGCGAAAGTTTTATAAGACGAGTTTTGACCCAGTGAATTTCCTTTTGCGTAATAACCAGAGAGTTATAGCAAGTGGGAGAAGTGGACTATATTGGTTTGAATCGGTGAATGAATTGAAACATGTACGCTATTAGGCGTAAGGCTTTGGACCATGAAAAGCTTCTACTTTACGTTGTTCTTGAGGTACGACATTTTGTCGAAATGAAATTGGCCAATGGTCGGGGGGTTTAAGTAACCAATCTGGTCCGTGCCACCAGAGTGACCTAAGTACTAGGTCCTGTGCTCTACAACCTCTTGTCGCAAGGTCGGCCGGGTTGTGATTAGTGGTAACACGCCGCCACTTTACATTTCCGACATTTTGGATGATTTCTGACGCACGATTAGCTACATACACCTTCCACGTACACGGCGGCTTTTCGAGCCATGCACAATAGACGAATCGGACCAAAGAAAGACGTCTGCACAATCGAGAGATAATTGAGTAATAACCCTTTTTATGCATTTAGATAATAAGACTGCTCCACACAATTCTAAGCGTAGGAGACTCACTGTGTGTAGTGGTGCTACCTTAGTTTAGCGAAATACCAGATGCATTTAGACTTACTGTCTGGTTTAACAACTGAATGATGTGGGAGATAGTATGACCGATAATGCCCATTTTCGTGCACCTCATCGGGAGCGATTTTCCTCATATGATCGAGGGTGAGGTACTCTTCTAGAACGCGGTTGTATCCTTCTTTGAGGGTGGGGTTTTTATTGAGCATATGCTCCATTCGAATAGCTTGTCGCATAGCTTGGGAACGAGATGGTCCCAGGGCCAGGTTGGATGGAAACTTCGATTTGAAAGGTAGCCGGCCATCACTTCGCCTAACAGTGGTGTCTTGACAGAATTGCTCGCAGTATGAATCTTCGCCGGAAGATAGGCGAGGTTCGGGCAGTTCCTCGAGTTCCCAGAACCTCTTCAATTGAATATTGAGGTTTTCATTAGTATCTTCTACAGCGTACGTATGAAAGGTAGAACAAGAAGTGGGTTGCATGGGTCCGCTCAAATACCACCCGAAAATAGTGTTTTGAGCGAGGAGACTGCCTAGGATGTGGTGTTGAATTCTTTGAAGAAGGATCTTCGGTATGAGATCGCTTCCGATCACTATATCTATTGGACCAGGAGTGAAGAAATAAGGATCAGCGAGATCTAGATCCTTAATGTCGGTTAGATTTGGTTTACGGATAGAGAATGTTGGTAAAAATCTTGTGAGCTTTTGAAGCACAATCGCTTGGGTAACGACTTTTGTGTCATAACGTTGGGAGATAAGAGTTAGTTGGCAGACTTTGTTCGCGTTTTCTACAACGATTCAGCCCATCCCGGTTACTGCATAATCTTCCCGGTAAGTAAGAAGATTTAAGCGTTTCTGTACCTTCTAGGAAATGAAGGTTTTTTGCGAGCCTTGGTCGATCAAGGCTCTTAGGGTAAAAAATGTGCCCATGTGCTCAATGTGCACTCGGGCGGTGGGAAGCAGAGTCTTCTCATGGTTCGCTTAGAAGTTAGCTTGGATTCTGGACGCAGTGTCAGCAGAGGTGGATGGAGATTCATCGCAATTGCCTTGGGTTATGTTGAATATTGGATGCCTTGGGGTATTCGGCAGTTCGGTAGAAAGGGTGTGCAACAGGGGGGTTGCTTTTGTGGTTGGCTTTGCGGATGAAGTCGCGTTTGCTGACTTAGGTGCGGAATTTGTAGGTGGTTTAGGATGAAGCATCGTGTGATGCGATTGTCTGCAATGAAGACATCTAAAAACGCTTTGACAGTAGGTAAGTGTGTGGTTATATGCCAGGCAGTTGGTACAATAACCATTTTTCTCTGCGAATTTAGTTCGATCGGAAACTGCCAAGCTACTGAATTTCGGACAGGATTTGAGAGCATGATTATTTTTGCAAAGTTTGCAAGTGAACGCCATTTGTTCTTGAGAGAGGTAGGATTGCACTTTAGTTGGAGTCTATGGGTTGGAAGAGTTGCGAGGTTAGGAAGTTTTGTAGTTGTGCAATCGTTCAACTACATCATACCGCCTAGTTAGGAAGGAGTCCATTTGGGACCAGTCGGGCACCTATTTCCTTGATTTTAAGGATTGCTCCCAAAGAGAGAGCGTTTCTTCTGGGAGTTTTGTGGAGCATAGGTAAATTAATATCGGATCCCATTCGACCACGGAAACCCCTTGAGAAGTAAGGCAAGAAAGACAATCATTTATTGTAATCTGAATTCTCTGAATTCCCTCACTATTTTCTGATGTAACAGGTGGAATGTTAAGGAGGGTCTTCAATTTATTTTCAAAACGGGCTCTAAGTGCTTCCCAGGCCAGTGAAAAGTTTTCATCACAGAGTTTGTAATGTTTCACTATAAGACCTGCCTTTCCCCGAGTTTTATTGCGCAGATGAAATAATTTTTAGCTGCGGTTAGTTTTGGGTGATTGAGATACACCGCCGTGAAGTCACGGAAGCTCGGCCACTCCTCGTAGCTACCATAAAAAATCTGTGTATCGCATGGGGGCACTTTGATGCATGGATTCGAATTATCGACAAAAGACAAGGAATGTCTAGCAGTTACATTTTTATCGAGAGTGGTGCCATGAAAGGACTTAAGCTGATCGATAATTTGGGATTTACATATATAGAAGCTGTCAGTACACACTTGGAACTTGTTTGTTGCTTCGTCTTCAAAATCGACTGAAACTTGTTTTTCGTCTTCGAGGCAGACTCTCTTATATTTAGATTTGTAAATTCTCCCAACGTTTGTTTAGATCCTGAAGTTTAACAATTAATAAGGTGTCAGTATTTTCTTCAGGATCTTCTTTTTCAAAACGAGAACAAAAATTCATTAAATCATTTGAACAGAATATGAATTCCGCCATTGCGGCTGAACCAGTAGCCATGATTGAAGATTTTGACAGTATTAACGGGTGTAATGAAGATTAGGATTGGGAAACGGTTGAGAGAGTTCTGTACTGGTTATGCTGCTGGTTATAGCAGCCTGAACCAAATCAAAAGTGTTTTGAGGACTAATTTCAGTAATTTCAATTACCACTGGGTTTTGGTGGGGTTGGGAAGACTCGAACTTGCTCTTTAAAAGGACTTGGTTAAGCGACTTAATTATGCTACTGCGTAGAGAGCAGTAAAACACACACTAGAAATTAGTGACTGTTCTAATAGGTAGAATTATTCAGGCACCCTGTATAGATGCACTCGGATGCATTTTGGTTACAAACTTATTAAATAAATCGCGTAAATAGCACTAGCACAGAAAAACTGTCACTTTATGTTTTAGTAGATTTTGCTGACGGATTATTTTATGCTATTGGGGATAATATCATTAACTGCAAACGAGAAAAAATCACCGTATATATTAAATGATTCATCAAATGATTTTTACTGGTTTTATGTTGCTACTGGGTTACGCCACTGGGGATAGTAGCGGGAGGCACAAACGACAAACTACTTAACTTATGTACATACATATATACCAATACCGATATCTGCACTCAAATGTAAAGACTTTTTTGTCTTTAATATTTATGTTTGTTCACCACTGGGAATGGGTTTTCAATTGCCAATTCTCTTTGGGATTTTTGCTATGTTTGTCGTCGACAGACCCAAAACAAAATACAAATCTACGCTAACGCGAGCAGCGAAGCGAAAAGAGCAGGCAGAATTCCTTTTTATACATGCATATTTCGATATGTACGAAAAGTAAGGGTAGATGGAGAGGCAAAACTCTATGTCTGCGCCAGCAGCAGGTTGCGCAGCGACTTTAAATCAGAACTCGTGATTATGACAAATGTACTTATACCCGTATGTATGAATAATTCACAACTTTGCCCAGAATTTGTGAAGGAAAATGTATAGTGATATAAGAACACTTTTGAAAAAATGTAGCATAAGTACATTGTAGAAGACAACAAAACCCACAAACTATTTGCCTTTTTAGTTCTCGCTTTGTTTACTTGCTTTTGTCACTAGTTTCACTTTTATATGTAGGTATATGAGTGCAGAAAGGGGATGGGTATACTTAACCACGGGCAGGCAGCGAACTAGAATTTTAGCACACTTGACCAAGTAGAGATGTTATGGTTTACTTTCAATCGATAGTCATTTTTTATTTGGTTCAATGCGGTTGGTTGGGTGACAGTTTTGATTCACCTTCCGGTTTGACGTTTAGCTACGGGAAAGTGCGTGATTTTTGCTGAAGTGGCAGCACAACTATTCCCATAGAATGGAAAAGGCACCAATAACGGAACTTTTAATTTCCAGACAAACAAGTGTTTGGTGTGTTCTTGGTGTGCCCAGAGTTAAATTGCGGGTAACCCAGGGCGCCCGAAAGTGTCAGAAAAAAGGGAAATGGGCAATTGTCATCAAAAAGGGTTTTTCCTTTGGAGGGTAATTATGTTGGTACAAGTGCACGAGTACAAAGTATGCACGGAATAAACAATGCCGTTTTTGTAATGCAATATCAAAAAACAAAAACCAATACATTTCCAAAACCACCAAAGTGAAGGATACGCCCCCAAAAAGCCATATTGTCCAGGGTGGGAGACACATGGAATCCCGTCCTGATCCCTGACGTTAACACAGCTGACATCAAATATTCAAACAAACGCGAGTAAAACTAGGAATATTGCCAGAATACATTTTAGCAGTAAATGGCAATCCATTATTAGTCAACTTGTAAAGTATGGTATAATTAGACTCAGATGAGTTTAAAGCGGCGGTGATTTCTGGCTATGTGCTCTATTCACGAAACCTGTAGACCGGAACATTATCGTCAATGGCTAGGTCGGATGGGGAGCTCCATGTGTCTCCTATTCCAAACCCAGTAACGTGGGGTCCCGCGGACCACCAAGGGAACACACCAAACGCATAGTCTAGAACCTTTTTATTTTGCGCGCCAACGAAAGCGTGCCGTCAGGGTTCGGACTTGATCAAAATTGCAGTAATTTTAATACCTACTGCACTTTACCCAATACTACTACGCTTTATGCCCCCTTAGAATAGTCCCAAACTCTGATTTATTTTGATAAGTGATGCTTTTTCCTAATTATAAACTCGTCTATGAAGTCAGTCAACAGTACAAATATTCTTGCGTTTTATTTTGTTCCATAGAAAAAAAAATTGTTTACCTTTAATAAAATTAGTGTGAAATAGTATTAAAAGTAAGAGTACTAAAATCATTTTTATTTATGTCTCACATCAAAGCGTAATTTCAATACTTTGAGTTTTAAGTAATTCCGGCAGTGCGATGCTCATTAAATCAACTATAAAAAAAAAAAAGCAAAGTCATATCTTCAACGTTAGTTTCAATAATATATACTATCCTTTTTTTTTGTTTGGAAATGCGTGCTGTACTTTTACGAAGTTCGGTAGTAGTGAAAGGGTATTTAAAATAGAAGTAAAAGTCCGAGCCCTGATGACAACCACCAACCCGAGTGGCAACAATCATGCCACGTCAGACTGGGTAGCGGAACTTTTCCATTGCGCAGTCGCCGTTGCTTGACGATTTTCGGCATAGCGGCGTCGCCGGCATTTAAAACGATTCAAAAACGTAATGGTCTTCTGGCGGAACGGTCGCGACAGTGAAAAATTTAAACTAAATCGAGGTACAACCAACAAAAATAAGAAAAGTGATTTAAAAAGGAAAAAGTAAATTTAAATAAGAGTGGTGGCTTTTGAAGCAGTTAAGCATATGATAGCGGTGGTGTGCAACAATTAGATATCTCGATATCTCAAAAAAAAAAAACTGTAACAAAAGTATTTAACAAGCGCAAATAAAAGAATAATATGTGACCGCATAAAATAGTTGTGTTGGAAAAAGTAACTGAAATCTTTTATATTTTTTTCGGCGCTATACAGTTTCTGTAGTAAATCAAAATTTTGTTGGAGTTTTAAATTTTTGATGTGCTCTAAAATTTCTAATAATTCGTAGAGATTATCCAGATTCTGTAGATATTGAAACTAAATAGCGTCTTCTTCAAACAAAGGTAATTCTGTGCGACCGCACGTGGCTGCTGGTGTGCGTTCGGAGGTCTCGGGAGGGGTGTCGAACGAGGGCTTTTGGCCTCCGTATCGGTGATCCGGGGGGCGGAGGTTCGATATTGTATGTCTGGTCAGAGATATTTGCAATCAAAGTGGAAAATTTTCTGGCATTTTCATGTGGTTGTTCTAATCACAGATTAGGGTGTACCGAAAAGTGCAAAAAGTGTGTTCTGCGCAAAATAACTGTGGACCGCGTAGCGGTGTTGGACCGGCTAAGGGTTATTTTTTTTGAAGCGCGGCCAAGGCCGCCCACGCAGAAAGGTGTTCTGCACATAAATACCTTGGATCAGGCCCCCTATTTGGGATCGGACCTAGGCCATTTTTGGGTTTTTTGCTAATAACTTTTCACCGAAAGAAATTATTTCATTTCCGCTTTCGGATTATTGATGCGGAGATCGAAACGCGTCGTGATACCTTTTCCGGGATTTTTGGACGTGTATTAGCGGTTGCGTGCTGTTGTATAGAATTGCCCAAACAAAATCTAATATAGGGCGTATGTCAAAAAAAAAAAAAAAAAAAAAGAAGGAATAAAAAAAAAAAACATGTAAAAAATTGGTGAATTTACAGAAAATTATAAGTGCGTGCGTGAGCGCTTGCATATTAAAATAAAGAATACATGTAAGGTGTGAGAAGAAAAAAAAAAACGATAAAAAGTGGGTGTGGAAAAATACATACGTGTGCAATAAATCGGAACAAGTGCAGAATACATACATTTGTTAAATTTTAAATTGGAAAAAAATCGGCACCTAAACCGAAATTGTAAAATGAAGAAATGAAGTATAAAATAAACGGTAAAAATAAAGTGGAGAAAGCAAGGCTGTGAAAAAAATTAAGCTGCAAATTTGTGTAAGCAGCAGTGACAAGATCACCAACTAATGTAATGCAAATATAATGCATATTATAATAACACAGATGATGTACCTGCAATAACAGCATAAACAAAGTACTACTATACCAACCCACCCCAGAAATACGACGATAGCGCACACGAACGCGTCTCTATAACGCCTCTAACATGCCACATCAACGCGCACAAACATCGCGCCCAAACGCGTCACCAAACACCATCCGCTATAATCACCGTCACTGATAACCACCGTTAAGCGCTACAATAGCCAACAACAACAAGACCAGTTGTAACAACCACCGGTAACACCAACCATTATAGGCCCGCTGCACCAACCAGCAATAACAACAACAGTAGTGCCGCCTAAGTAGGGCTACTGCAACAACAACCGGTAACAACAACGCCAGTAACCGAGAGCAGCCACAAAAACAGTAACCAGCAGTAACATTAGCGAGAGCCGCCGTAATATAGGCTCGCCGCACTAACCCAACAACAACAACAGCAGTAACCAACAGTGACAACAGCGAGGGCCGCCGTATTATAGGCCCGCCGCACTAGTACCCGGATCGACCACAACAACACCAGCAGTGACAACAGCGAGGGCCGCCGTAATATAGGCTCGCCGCACTAACCCCAACAACAACAGCAGTAACCAGCAGTGACAACAGCGAGGGCCGCCGTAATATAGGCCCGTCGCACTAACCCAGCAACAACAACAACAACAGCAGTAACCAGCAGTACCAACAAAAACCACAGTAGCGCCTTACGAACGGCCTACCACAACCAGCCGGTGAGTTCGTTCCATTTTGAAAACAAAATGTAATAAAAAACTAGAGGAAGTAAACAAAAATTAATAGTAATACAATTTAAATAAACTACCTTACCAAATAAATTAAAGAAAATGTTACTAGACCACTAAGTAAATTGATAGAATTAGATTCCTAATTCTAGATGCTAAAATATTTGAAATTAACAAATATGCTACACAACCAAATTCTATAAAATTATTTTAAACTCGTGAATAAATAAAGAGCAAATGAACAATTTAAAATAAATAAAATAAAGTAAATATATTTATCAATTAATAGAATAATACCTAAATACGGAAAAAAAATGTATTTAAAAGCGGCCACTTCAAATAAATAAAACCAATAAAATGACAATTCAACATCTAAATAAGAAATTGTATAAAAAAAAAAAAGGGTTTACGAAACTGTCTCTTTGAACTTGAGGGTTAAGTTTTTTTCTTTCTTGTGTATATTTCGGGGTCAGGGTAGAACATGATCAAATAATACAGGTCGTGTTATTAGACCAGCTAATTTGTACTTTTTTTCGAATTTTGAAAGGGCACTCATTTCTCAGTACGATTTTGAAATTGAACTTATAAATATCAAAAACACAATACCATGGTGTAGAATGTAATTATATGCAAGATTCTTTTTTTTTGGGTTAAGATAATGAACTGTAAATAAAATTGTAATTTGGTAATGGGAATGCTGACGTTTCTATTTATCTAGTAGGCAGGAAGGATTTTTAGGTAAGGGGCCATCGGGATTCGGTTTGGTGCACCGATGGCCATGGATGAGGGTGGGTCAGCACCAGGGCGTCGCAACAACACCCGCGGCGCCCCCCCTTATATTGTTCGGCCTCGTTTTTTTTTGGTGGTATCTTTTTATTTTTCAGCACAGTAACCGGTCGTTTCCGGTTCGTTGTTTTATTTTCATGTTTTTTTTTTTCTTTCCGTTAATTTAAATTTATATTTTTTTTCCTTTCCGTTCGTTTATTTCAGTTTTAATTTCGTTACCTTTTGGGTTATTTTTAAATCCTAAGTTTCCGTTTTAACGTCTTTTGCCAGTTTTTTTTTTCTTTTGATTTTTGCTCCGTTTTGAGTTTTGAAATTTGAATGTCAACGGTCTGTCCGTGGCATCAGGGTTTAACCGGATGTTGTTTTTATAGTTGTTTGCGCGGCTTTATTGCGTTTCCCCGCGTTTTCTTAAAAGGCATGATTTGACCTTTTTTCTGATTATAGCGCAGGACGGTAAGGTTGGCAAGAGCCCACCCCAGCCGACAATGACTAGCCACTGTGCACCATTGATATCATGCCGACCGCCTTCCTCACTGCTCCATTTTGCTGCGATACCATAACAGATGGCGCCCAACGTGGGGCCTGAAGCGCTGACCGCGATGACTTTTCTGGTCAGCTTGTGACGTTTCACTATTCCGTAAGTCCCAGGTAGGCAGCCCCAGGAGCCGCCACCTGCGTTGCGACGGGATGGTGCGACTGATCAAGTTATCCGGATTGGTCATCGTGTTCAGTAGCTAAGGGCTCCACGAGACTGAACGTCATGTCCACCGGAAGTTTTCATTTTCATGAGGCAGTGCTAAACGCACTTAGTTTTTTTTGTAGGGACAAATTTTTTTTTGTCCCGGGTCTGTGGTCCGATGTCGGCTTTGGGAAAAATATATATGTCCGCTAAGTGGGGTTTAGTTTTCTTTTGGGATTATTAATATTTATGTTTTTGCCGAACGTGATGTTTTGTTTTGTCTTCGTTTTTTTTGTATGTATTTTTTTTTTTTTGGGATCCCTAATTCTCCAACCAGTCTCAGGAAGGTAGCCCTCAGCAGCCCCTGCATTGCGGGAGGAGGAGTAGGGACCCAAAAGCCCACCCCTTCCCAACTGCGCAAGTCTAGGGAAAGCGGTACCCAACCGCATCTTTTCATTGCGGCGTGGTTGAGGAGGGGTGTTTCAAAAAAAACAAAAAAATAAAGTTTTGACGTTTTTGATCGCTGGTGTCCAGTGCTCCGACCAGTCTCAGGGAGGCAGCCCTTAGCAGCCCCTGCATTGCGGTCCGGAGTACTGGAGTCCAAATAAGTTTAACATTTTGCCAATTCTCGCCATGGTACACCAACATGTCTCAGGGCGAGGTGTCTTTTAACCACCCATGCATTGCGGTAGGTGTACCTGGAAGAATGCCCTTGTTTAGTGTTATTTCGTTTTTTTTTGCCTATGCCTTCTAATGATGGGATGTCAGCATTCCCATTAAATATATAAATACACAACTAGCTTTTGCCAAACTTTATACCGTTTTTACTTTTTACATATTACATTTAAACACGTATATATACGTTATGTTTACACGTTATGTTTACACTGACAAGTTATGTTTACAAGTGCTCCGAGAAAGTGAGTAATTTAGCCGGTTAAGTTGGGAATAAAAAAGCCAATGTCGGCGAACATGTAAATAAAGCGAAAGGACGCAAAACTAAATAAGTGAAAAATAAATCCCAAACGATTTGTGCTAATAAATCTAAAAATATATATAACAAAAACTAAATTGCAGTGAAAAAGATAACAAACGGCAAAAAAAAAAAAAAAAAAAACCCCAGTGTAGTTGTGTTGTGAAAATAAATACATACATACTTAGATAAAAAGAGGAGAAGTGATTGAGATAATGACGGACAAGTGTCATAAATGCCAAAAAGGCATAATGTCCCTAAGAGGGGAAACTGTAATAAGATGTAAGGGTGTGTGTGGGAGAATTTATCACAAAAGCATACCGTGTGCAGGTGTTGATGAGTATGTTCTGCAAGGATTGGTAAATTGCCCATTTATGCGCTTTATGTGCGATGATTGTGTGCAATACATTGCTAATGTGGATTATGCGTTGAAACAGATGATGTCGATAGCAGAGACAAACAAAGTAAATATACGTGAGCAGAAAACAGAGTTTGAAAAATGGATAAAAAACCATATTAAAGAAATTAGTGCACTAATTAATAATAATGAAAAGGAAATAAAAAAAAGTGATGGAAGATATGAAAAAAGCAAATAAAGAAAAGGATGAGTTAATAAAACAATTAGAAAACTTTTGCATTCTAAGTAAAGATAATTTGGAAGGGTTAACAAAACAAAAAGAAGATATAATAAAAGAAGTGCGGAAAGCTGGCGAACAAAACAACAATAATAAAGCAGATAAAGGAAAGGATGAGTTGATAAAAAAAGTAGAAAATTTATGTGAGTTAAATAAAAAATCCGCAGATAATATAGAAAACCAAAAAGAAGAAATAATACAAGAAGTGCGTAAAGTGGGTGACCAAAATGTAAACATGGTTAATAATAATAATAAGATGCCCTATGCTACTGTTTTAAGGGGGGTCCCACCAATTGTCGTAATACCAAAAGCTAAACAAACGGCAGAATTAACAAAGAAAGATTTAAATAAGATTGACGCCAAAAATATGAAGATTAATAAGGTTATACACAAAAATAATGGATCTGTGGTTATAAAGGCAAGTGACAGTTCAGAAAAAGACAAAATCAAAAGTGTTTTAGAAAACAAGTTAGATTCTGAGGTATATGAAGTCATGGCCGCGTCACAATCAACTTTCGCATGTACATGCATTTAACGCAATCTTATGCGTGACAGGAACAGCGCCACAATCATAATGCAAGGTTTTGCATTTGTAAACAAAAAACAGCTGATTTTTATTTGCGCCAATTTTAAAAATAGGAAACAAATTTCTTCTTTGCAAAAAGTTTAAACAAATATTTATAAAAATATAAGTAATTGAAATTATTTTGATGACATTGATGCTGTTCGAAGCCATGGAGTGTTTAAAGCGGTTATATGGTACTCGTAGATGGTGGGTGCGGCCAGCTCTACGTGATCGTGGAGACCATGGCTTCTTTGAAACACATTTTTCTTTTCCTGAAGAATTTGGAAGGACCATAAGAATGGAAAAGGCAACATTCGACTTTCTTCTCTCCTTAATTAGAGAGAAGATAACTAAACAGTCCAATCGGCCATCCATTTCAGCGGAATGTAGGCTTTACTTGACCCTCAGGTGATATATGTGGATAAAATATAGAACTTAATTATTCAATAATGTGTGTCCATCTTAGCTACTTGGCCCATGGCGGAAGCAAACCATTCCACGCATCCTCCTTTAAAGTTGGACTCTCAACGATGAAGAACATCGTTGGAGAAACATGCGAAGCTTTGTGGAACGTATTGGCACCCATTTATTTGTCTGTACCACAAAAGGACGAGTGGAAACGAATTGCCGTAGACTTTTACACAATGTGGGATTTGCCAAATTGTGTTGGAGCAATCGATGGCAAACATATCAACATATTTTGCCCATCCAACTCAGGTTCGTTCTTCTACAATTATAAGGTAAACTTTTCAATAGTCAATCATTAAAACATGGTTTGCCCATCCAACTCAGGTTCGCTCTTCTACAACTATAAGGGAAACTTTTCAATAGTGCTGTTAGCAGTGTGTGACGCCAATTATACGTTCACTGGCATCGATATTGGCGCATACGGTTCCCAAAGCGACGGCGGGGTTTTGTGGCATTCGGGATTTGGTAAAGACCTTTATGGTGGCAAACTTGACTTGCCAGAAAATTATATGCTGCCTGGTACAAATATCAGTTTTCCACACTATTTTGTGGGCGATAATGCGTTTCCTTTTAAACCATTTCTAATGAAGCCTTATCCAGGTTTGTTGAACTAATTATACTTTTACTTTTCGAAGCTTAGACTTTTATCAATTTTAGGAACAAACTTGGCTCCGGATAGGTTAAATTACAATAAGCGCATATCTCGTGGTCGCCGGGTTATTGAGAATGCATTTGGCATTTTGGCTTGCCGTTGGAGAATCCTCTTGAGCCCGTGAGAGAAAATTGTGAAGGCCACTGTCGTCTTGCACAATTTTCTCAAAGTGCACGATGGAAGTTATTGCCCGCCTGAGGCAGTGGATCAGGAAGAGAACGGTGGCATTAGAAGAGGGTTATGGAGAAATGAAATTCCGGTGCCTCTTCAAAATGCTAGGCCCGCGTGTTCAAATAATGCGTCCAGAACTGCATTTAATTTAAGAGACCAGCTTAAGGAATTTTTGGCAACTCACCCCATTGGAAGAACGATGCAGTAGAGCTTTTTTTTATACAAACCAGAAAATAATGGTAACACATTTATGCATTCTTAATTTCATTCATTTTTTGAAAATGTTTTTATTATTTTGTTTAAATATTTTTATATTTTTTGTTGAATATAACGTTATTTACAGGCCTGAGTTTTACACAAGTCCTCATTAGATAAAAAAAAACTTTGGAAAAAAAGTTGGAAAAAAATATGAGTTCGGGTTTTCTATATTAGATATATTAAATTTTTTTTCTTTTTATTTTATGAGACTAGATTGACCTCCACTAAAAACAAAATTTAATATATCAATTTTCATTTTGTCCTGGACATCTTCTTCAAATTTTAGAAGATAAGTGTCTAGAACATTAAGAAAGTCAGAATTACGGCTAGTTGGACGTGAAGTAGGTTCTGACTTCTTTAACCAGTCACTTACAGCCCCGCAGAGAGTGTCAAACCGCTCCTCGTCTTTTTTTCGTTTCGATGACCTGAATGGGGTTGCAGTTGGCTCTTCTTCAGGTTGGTAAGACAACGGTGATTGTTGGACAGCTGTTGGTAGCTCAGCATTTTGTTGGTAAGACAACGGTGATTGTTGGACAGCTGTTGGTAGCTCAGCATTTTGCGATTGCTGAATCACGACTTCATCATCGAAGAATTGTTCAAAGACAGGCTGTGAATTTAGTAGATCTGTCTGCTTATCATGCTGTGGTTGAACATGAACTTGATCATGATATGTAACAAATATGGGTTGTGGCTGGGAAGTCAATTTTACAGCCGCCTTTTGACAGTTCAGTTTCGCGGGTGGCGAAGAAAAAAGTGGTTGTGACTGATGTGTGGATTGTACACGCGGATCCTCACGCGGTGGTTTAAAATATATTTCTGGCGTACGAGAACATATTTGGGTCGATTATTTTGGTAATTTTTATTGAAAGATGTGTTTCCGGTTGTCCTGAAAATATATACATATGTATCAAATTCTTTGATTTTAGAGGTGTACTGTATATATACACCTGCGGTCAAAATAATAGTAGAGAAACTTAGTTGGATATAGTTCGAGGAAATAAGAGGTGCGTTTTTAATAATTTTCATTTAAAACGAAATTCTTACGACACATTTGAAAATCAGTCTAAGGTAAATCAGAAAACCGAAAATGCAGTTTTGTAATCCATCAAAATCTAGTATAAAAATGTGCTAATTTTAAATTTAAAAAAATCGCGTTTAATTTTTAGAACTATAGAGGAAAATGAGATTAAAAAAATTCTAGAAAAAACGCGATTTTTTTAAATTTAAAATTAGCACATTTTTATACTAGATTTTGATGGGTTACAAAACTGCATTTTCGGTTCTCTGATTTAAAATATGTTTATCGTTTCATAACTATAGCACAAGCAGAATTGACATGTTTTAATCATTTATACAATATAATTTGAATTTATTTTATTAAATACTCATAAAAATCTTTATTCTAAACTTTGTGAACATCTTGGGAAAATGAAATTTTGAGTGTGCTATAGTTATGAAACGCACTATATGTATATTTTTTAATATTCAACCATTATCTTTCATTATATTACTATTATTATCTTGGCCTCGGCATTAGGGATGTGCGATTAATCAATTAATCATGCATGCCAATTAATCCAAACATGATTAATTGATTAATCATACTTTTGATTAATCAGAAAACCGTTTTTCCTGATTAATTACGTAATGATTAATCAAAATCTGATTAATTCGGTTAATCAGCAAACTGATTAATTATAACCTGAATAATCAGAGAATTGCTATCGCTCTTGGTTTTATATAAAAACCAGACAAAATTATATTTGCGTACATATTTTTTCGTTTGCTGTATCCAATTTTTTTTTTTTTACATTCAAAAGCATTATTTAAAAAACAAGACTTGTAACATAAAAAAAAATTTATTTTATGTGAAGGCAATGAACAAAGTTTCTCGGTTTTCAATTAATTGTTTTTGAGTAAAAAGTAATTACTCAGGATCTGATTAATCAAGATTTTTGATTAATCAGAATTATGATTAATCAAACACTGATTAATTAAATTAATCGCACATCCCTACTCGGCATTAATAACCCGAAAGAGGAAATTACATTTTTTTTTCAACGAAAAACCAAAAACTTACGATGGTCCGATCCTAATTTAATTTCACTACTATTATTTTGACCGCAGGTGTACATATGTATATTAATTACCTTTTTCACGATGGGCAAGAACGGGAACTTTAGTGGCCCAAAAAGTATAACTGGAGTAGAGGTATTGGAGTTTTTATGAGAAGCGTTGCTAATATTGTTCACCACCATCAAAGGATGCTCCTTTTATTCATGTCTCATGCAATAAACCCAGGACATATTAACCAGACTTAAAAAAATCGATTATTTAAAGCAAATCTTTATCTAACCTCCATGGGCCCAACTGGAGGGCATTTTTGGAATGAAAATATTGGCACGGTTTTCACCAATATTTTTGTACCTTAATTGTATTCCTATAAGGTTCTCGCTCCCATGAAAGTTAAGAAAGGAACTGCTTTACTTAACCTTAACATATTGTTGGTTTATGGGCTTATTGCATGAAACATTGTGAAAAGTTGCACTTATCGAAATTACTGAATAGTGTTAACGTTTTCCTTAGAAAATCCCAACACCTTTCTTGTTGTTTTACCTTCTCAGGGGCACTCTCATGGCATCGTCCTTCGGAAAGGATCCTGTTCTTGTCCATTGCAAAAAATAAGTGATCAGTTGCTCACAATATAATACCAGTAAAAAAATAAATCAGTTAAATAAACATAATCTTGCCGTATTATATTTATTGCCTTACATTTATATGGGTTATTTACTTGCGTGGTTCGATGTGCCGCTGCAAAAAGGCCATTGGCTCCATGTTTTGCCACGTATTTCTCTCGCTTGCAGCACTCCCCGAAGGCGTATACATCCCGTTCGTTTCTTTCACAAATCGGTCGCGTAATGTTCTCCAGCGAGTACTGCACTGATCCACTGGAAAATATTTTAAATAAAATCCATGACCACTGGAAAATATTTTTAACTAACCCACCTGTGCACCAGAACCGGATAAAAATTAGGATACCATGCAAGAATACGATGCAATGCCTACATTTGGGCAAATGTTGTCGATCCTGGTATCAATATACCCGTTTTAAACTCGGTATTATTAATCCGACTTAAACTAAAATTTTTTGTTTGTTTCTGTGAAAAGTTATTGACAAAAACCCAACAAATTCTCCTTTAGCCGCAATTTAGATAAATAAGAATGCGTGCAAAAGGGAACCAATTTTTGCAAATATCTTTTAACAGGAAGAAACATTAAATTTCTGCTTTCAGAATATTGATATCGTGGTCAAAACATGTCTTTTAATATCCTGGTCGATAGATTTTGAATCTAATAAATTATAATATTTGGCATGCAGATGCAACAACGTTGTGATCTTGATATTGGGTATTGTTGCATTTGCATGGCGAATTTTTATCCGGATCTGGATTACTGACCACTTAAGCACGGTTATTGTATTTTCCACAATTCCAAGGCTCCAGTGGTCGGGAAAGGCACTTACCATCGGTGCCTGTAGCAGCGGCCACAGCGTTCCACGCCTTTTCTTTGGCCAATCTACTTTTGTAAGACGCTAAACTTTTGTCGTAAATGCATGAATGCATTTGCACAGCCTCAATCAATTGTAATTCCATTTCTTTTTTAATTTTTATCAATTTTACACCACTTTTTACGCAAACAACTATAAATATAAATAAAATGCGCGCACCAAAAGCCAAATGTCAAATGCTTCTTCTTATGCTTTTCATGCATGAAAAGTTAAAAGTTGGCAACTTTTGTATGACAGGTGGCGCTAGTGATGCGCGATTTGTCGTTCTCCACTCAAATGCACACGTTCAACTCATCTGTCAACGCATCTTGCTGCGGCAAAAATTTATTGTGACGCAGCTATCAAAGAGTCAAAAGTGGTTAATCCCAAAGTTAGAATTACCAACATGAGTGAGAAATACAGCGATGGTGAAATAGTTGCCAAAATAAAAGCGCAGAATGATTTCATTAAAAACGCAAATCTTAAATGTGTAAAAGTATATCAAGCGAAGAAAAATAATAGCTCGAGAATTTTGTATACTGCAATTATTGAAATTAATCATGAGAAATATGTAGAAGTGATAAATCATGCCAAGCTTAACATTGGATGGGACCAATGTGGAGTATACGATTGACAAAATGTTAAGATATGCTACAAATGTTTAGGGTTTAACCACAATGCCAGCACATGTACAAAAAAGCAACGGTGCGGACGATGCTTGGGTGAACATAGATATGAGGAATGTAATGAAGAGGTAACTAACCCTGTCTGTGGCAATTGTGTGGACGCTAATAGAGATCTCGGCTTTAAGCTAGATACTGGGCATAGCATATTTAATAAAGAATGTCCGGTCTACCAAAGAAAACTCGCGATAGAAAAGCAGCGTGTAGGTTACTAGCCATCAAACCGAATGATACAGAACGGAAGGCAAAATAAAGACTTAAAAGTGATTTATTTAAACGTAAACAGTTTGGTGCACAATAAACTTGAAATTGAAAGAATGGTGGAAGAACTTGACCCAAAAATTGTACTCTGCTCCGAAACGAGTGTAACAGATGAACTCAGTGATGCAGAAATAAGCTTGATATCGTTTACAACAATAAGATGTGATTCCCACAGCAGACACACAGGAGGCGTAGTGATGTACATTAGTAACTCAGTAAAATTTCGAATAGTATATAATAAAGCGATTGATGGTAATATATGGTGTATCATTGTCCAGTTAAAAAACGTAGAAGTAAAGTGGCAAGTAGGAGTACTATACCACTCGCCAAGTACTAGTGACTCAGATTTTGTTAACGATCTCGAAACAATAGTAGAGGAAATATGTGACACAACGTATAACAATGCAATCATTGGTGACTTTAATATCAATATGAATAGAGAATCAACATACAGTCTAAGGCTAAATGAGCTATTTAACACATTTTCCATGCATCAACAAATTAACTTTAACACACGTATAGTAGAAGACTCTGAGACCAAAATCGATTTACTATATTCAAACGAGGAACCTACCATGTGTAAAAGGCTTGATACTTATAAAGTATCAGACCACGAGACAATTATGTTCAGTATTAATATCAAAACTGAGATCCCAAATAGAACGCTGACCAGAATAACATCATGGGAAAAATATAGTAGTGAGAACATATTAGCACTACTAAGAAACGTTAACTTTTCAGGAATACTGAATCAAAATCTGAATGACATGGCCACGTACATAAACGTAGGCTTGTTAAATTGTATGCAACAATTAACCTGCGTTAAAGAAATTAATATTAAAATAAAAAACAAGTGGTACGATTATGAACTGATAAATTTAAATAAAAGGAAATTGTTGGCTTACAATGCTGCAATAATTAACGGAGATTGGTCTGAATACACAAACATCAAAAAAGAATAAAAAAAAATGATAAAAATAAAAAAAATTTAATATATGGAGCATAAGATTATAACAAACAGTGTTGACAGCAAGTTAATGTGCAAGTACCTGAAGCAAACTATATGCTACCAAGATGCGAAAGATAATATAACGGTGATACAGCACGAAGGTCAGCGTATTGATGATAAAGACCGTATAGCTGAGGTGTTAAATACATTTTTTGTGGAAAGTATAGTGCAAATAAATGACACCATTGAGATAATTGAGAACATCGACTGTAATCACTATAACACCAACACTTCTTTTAAATTTGTTGAAGTAAATACAGAAACTATAGAGGAAATTGTGAAAAGCTTTAGCTACAAGATTGGGGGCAAAAAACTGTTAACGGAGGGAGTTATTAAAGACACTATGCCTTACTTAGGTTATTTCTACTCACTAGTCATCAACGAGAGCTTGAAAATAGGAGAAGTGCCGGAAGAATGGAAAATAGCAACAGTAGTGCCTGTGAAAAAAGTAAAGAACACCGTTAAACGCGAAGAACTTAGACCAATAAATACTTTGCCAAATACCGAAAAAATTTTAGAAAAAGTGGTAAAAACCCAATTAATTGAATACATTGAAAGAAACAACATTCTTATTAAAGAGCAATCAGGTTTTCGTGCTAAACACTCGTGTGAAACAGCTCTTACATGGGTTATTTCTCAGTGGAAAGAAGACATGCGAAGAAAAAAGACCATATTAGTCGTATTCATTGACTTAAAAAGAGCGTTTGAAACTATTGATCGGAACCTGATGGTACAGAAACTGAAACGAATCAGAATTGAAGGTGTTGAGTTGAAGTGGTTCGAAAGTTTCCTAGCAAATAGAAAGCAATATACAGTTATTGATGAAGCAAGTTCAGAAAGCGTGCCGATTAATATAGGACTTCCACAGGGGTCAGTCTTAGCGCCAATCCTTTTCAACGTATACATAAATGATATTACCTCGTCAATAAAGAACTGTAAAGTAAAACTGTTTGCAGATGATGCTCTGTTGACAATAAGTGAAGAAAATATAGGTGTGGCCTTTGAAAAAATGCAGGAGGACTTGAATTCTCTCTACATTTGGTTGTGTAAAAATAAGTTAATTGTAAATGTGGAAAAAACCAATTACATGGTTATATCCACATCAAATAAACTAAATTTAGAACCACATACTTTAAATATAAAAAACGAAACCATTGTGGAGGTAAAGAAATGCAAATATCTCGGCGTCATGATTGACAATAAATTAAAATTCTGTGATAATGTTGACTACGTAGTGAGTAAAATCTCAAAGAAAATTGGATTTATGAAAAGAACATGCAAATATCTAAAAAGGAAATATAAAATACTAGTATATAAATCCACTATTGAACCACATTTTATATATTGCGCCAGTGTTTTGTTTATCACATCGGACTCACAATTAAACAAGTTACAAAAAATGCAAAATAGAGCAATGAGACATATACTCAACGCGCGGTATGACACAAGCATTTCATCAATGCTAAACACTCTTAAATGGCTGAACGTAAAACAACTAATCTCCTTTCACACAATGAAATTTATATACAACATTAAGACAGGAGCACTTCCGGACTATCTAAGAGAGAACTTAAGCTACAGCAGTGATACACACACCTATCCTACTAGAGATAGACACAATTTCGCATTACCGCGTTGCCAGACAGAAAATGCAAAGCTAGATCTGTATTATAAAGGTTTGAAAATGTATAATGAGCTACCTGTAGATATTAAAACATGCAATAATTTGAAGAAATTTAAAAACCTATTATTTAATTATTGTAAAACACATATTTAATACGAATTATATAAAATCAAAAGGATTATAGGCCATATGGCTGTGAATAAATAAATAAATAATCAATTTCTTTCAGCATATATACATATATTTATATGTATATATATTTTTTTTTTTGACATATGTATCCGCGGTAATTAGTTGATGCAAATATCGGTTAGGAAAATTTGCATTAATTCAATTTTTATTTTCAAAACTTTGCAATCGTCGGTATTATAGGGTGGGGGAGTGAATCTTGACTTGTTATACCTTCCAACCGCCCCTTGTAACCGAATACTTTTTTTTATATTTTTTTGTTTTGTTTATCTAACGTGGTTAGGAGATTTTTTTTTCAGTATGGATCAGTCGGCTGACCGCATGACTACTAGGAACTCTGTACGAGGAAGTGGGGGCAAGCCTAGAGGTCAGGGTAGAGGGGCGCTTCCGAAACAACCCACCAATCGGCCTCTGGTACTGCATTCTCCAATAGGTAGTCCGGGCGGAGGAGCTCCGACAAGGGTCGTATTGAATTCTGCCTCCAACCAGAAAATTGATAGACCAGGTAGTACTAATATCCTTGACTCGTCCATGGCAGCAGAGCCAATGCAGAATCTCTTCGATCCTCCGAATAACGTGTTGACAGGTATGCAGGGGGGAGATAATGGTTTGCTAGAAAACCCTATACCTCCTAACACTTTAGGTGATAGGATCGCTACTCAGAGGAATATGGCTGAGGCCCCTCCTGGAGACTCGTGGGTGAACGTGCTACATCAGCTGTTCAGGACTTCTCAGGAGGAGATGAGGAACGAGATTAGGACGATCAGGGAAAACATGGACTTACTTAACGCGGCAGTAACCTCATCACAAGCCGGTGCTAGCTACACAAGGAATATCAACAGGATGGAAGCAAACCAAGCCCAGACATTCGTGAACAACCAGGGCAGCATCGTTCCCAGTGGCATCGCAGTCAAACCACAGGATTGGAAGGTTTCTTTCGATGGTACTGGAAGCGTCGCGGATTTTTTGTTTAAGTTGGATACTTTATGTGAGCGGACTCAATGCTCTAGCTACCAACTTATGGCAAGCTTCCATTTATTTTTATCAGGGCGGGCTGAAGAGTGGTACTGGCTTTTTACCAAGCAGAACCCAACCGCGAACTATCCTTTTTTGTGCTATTCCCTGAAGCGTGAGTTTAGAACATTGAAAAGTGGCCACGAGATCATGATGGAGATCTCAATGCGTAAGCAGAAATTGAGTGAGTCATACGACGTGTTCCACACTGACATAGTAGCACTAAACGCGCGCCTTAGAGAGCCGATGTCAGAAGCCCTACTGATTGACATAATAAAGAGAAACGTCAACAGTAGCCTTAAGCTAATGCTCTTCAATGCGGATGCCAGGACATTGCATGATTTACGCGACATAGCACGAAAAGGAGAGCAAGTGTTGAAAGAAACAAAATATTGGGAACCACTTACCATGGACGTCAGGTCAACGAGGCCCGCACGATAACACCGGACATGAGGATGGAAGGCGAGGATTGCGAAGCTGACCCGCAGATAGAGGCGTTGGAGTACCGACGTAATAGGAAACCGGACTATTCAGGCATCCAGTGTTGGAATTGCCAGGCCATGGGCCATTCGTATATTTATTGCGAGGAACCCATCCGGAATCCGTTTTGCTTTAAGTGTGGGAATAGGGGAGTCTTTACTCCAAAATGCCCTAGGGACCATCGCAGGCAGGGAAACCAGTACCAGAGCGAGAAGATGGGGGAAACTCGTTCGACACTATAGCCCCCATATCAGCCAGTGCTCGAGTCGTCTCGTGCGCTGAACCAAGTGAGTCCTTCGAGGCCATGCAAGATTTTGCATCTCAGGCCAGTTTCTCACCTAGTTTGGAACAGAGGGCAACCAATTACGAGCTAGTTAGGTCGCGAATTTTCACAAACAATCTAGAGTCATTTGTGTCCGAAAATATTTTAAAATGTAGGAAAAGATATTATAGCCGAGTACAGGAGCGTAAACTTTTGCAAAGCACCACTTTGGTGCTCACCGAGGATGAAAGGCTTCTGGTGCGAGTAAAAATAGAAAACAGTTTCATAGTAGGGTTGCTGGACTCAGGCGCGAATGTCTCTATCCTCGGGAAGGACTGTGAAAAGTTTTTGGATTCAATTGGACTTAAATACCACCCACTACAGGCTTTCGTATACACGGCGGGTGGCGGCAAGCAGAAAATATTAGGGTCTGTTTCTTTACCAGTGAATTTCAAAAATTCCACCAAATCTATTCGTTTTTATCTTGTTCCGTCGCTTCTTCAAGAAGCCTATTTCGGAGTTGATTTCTGGAAAGATTTTGCGTTAGCACCTGATATATTCCCCAGTGTAGCATGTCTAGAGATTAGCGAAGAAAGGTAACAGGAGTAGAATTTCCATGATTTCACAACAAGGCAGAAGGTAGAGCTGCAGGAGGTAGTAGATATGTTTCCATCGTTTGAGAAGTTAGGGCTGGGTCAAACAAAGCTAGTCGAACATCACATTTACACGGGCGATGCGGTCCCAATCAAAAGTAAACATTCTCCTCTTTCGCCACCGAGGCAAGCCGAAGCTTTTAGCGAGATAGATAGGCTGCTCGAAATGGGAATTAAGAAGAGTCAAACTCGCCCTGGTGTAGTCCAGTTGTTCTAGTTCGGCAACCAGGGAAGGTCAGGCTCTGCATAGATTCCAGGAAGGTCAACGCGGTAACTAAAAAGGACTCGTACCCGTTGCCTCATATCAACGGCCTATTGAGCAGACTGAAGGACACGCACTTCATTAGTGTCATTGATCTGAAGGACGCGTTCTTTCAGATCAAGCTGACAGAGTCTTCTAAGGAAAAAACAGCATTCTCAGTTCCTGGGAAGCCTCTGTACCACTTTCAAGTGATGCCCTTTGGTCTGTGCAATGGACCGCAGACTATGAGCCGCCTGATGGACAAGGCAATTCCCTCGCGTTTGCGGGAGAATGTCTTCGTCTACCTGGATGATCTAATGGTATGCAGCACTAACTTTGAAGACCACCTAAAGTTGCTGGCGGAAGTAGCGAATTGTTTGAGGGACGCGGGCCTCACAATCAATGTGAAGAAGAGCAAATTTTGTCAGAAGGAAATTCGGTATTTAGGGTACTTGATAGGTAGCGGGTGCTTGAAGGTGGATCCTGGGAAAATAGAAGCAATGCAGAACTTTCCGATCCCTAAATCTCCGCGACAGATTCGTAGGTTTGTGGGCATGGCAAATTGGTATAGAGCATTCATTACCAATTTTGCTGCCTTAGCCGGTCCTCTGACCGATTGTCTTCGCAAGTCAGCAGGTCCATTTAAGCTTACCCCTGAAGCGGTAGAAGCATTCGAAAAGTTAAAAGAAGCCTTGAGCTCCGCTCCTGTCTTGGCCCAACCCGATTTCTCGAAGGAATTTGTTATTCAGTGTGATGCTTCAAAAATAGGCGTAGGGGGCGTGTTATTCCAGGTCGATGACGAGGGCGCTAAGCACCCCATCGCGTTTGTTTCGAAAAAACTTAACAATGCTCAGCGCAATTATACTGTAACCGAACTGAAATGCCTCGCCGCCATTATAAGTGTCAAGCGTTTTAGACCATACGTAGAGGGTTTGCCATTCCGAATCATAACCGACCATTCAAGTCTCAAGTGGTTGATGACTCAGAAGGACTTGAGTGGCAGGCTGGCTCGATGGTCACTCTTACTGCAAAGATACGATTTTGCAATGGAGCATCGCAAGGGAACCCTGAATATAGTACCGGATGCCCTCTCGCGTTTTGATGTAGACGAGCTAACCTTCTCCGCCCTACCTGACGAAATTGACTTAGCATCGCCGGAATTTGAAAGCGCGGAATACTTAGATCTTTGCAAAACCATTTTGGAAAACAAAGATGTGCTACCAGATTTGAGTGTAAATGATGGCGTGGTTTTAAAAAGGGTTAAATTTCATAAGGGTGTGGCGGATGAGGAGGACTCGTTATGGTGGGTGTGGCTACCGACAGGGTTAACTGAGAAAGCGATAAGTCTTGCACATGATGCGAATAGGAGTTACCATGGGGGTTGGCAGAAAACGCTAGAGCGTGTTAGACAAAATTACTTCTGGCCTAGGCAAGCTAAATACGTTAGAGACTATGTACAGAAATGCGACACTTGTAAGGCTGTTAAATCAACAAATCAGCAGTCAAGACCACCTATAGCGAACACTTTTGCTTCAGAAAGACCATTTCAGCGGTTCTATTGCGACTTTCTAGGACGTTACCCGCGATCTAAACGGCGCAATCAGTTTCTCTTCATTGTTTTGGACCATTTTGCAAAGTATGGGTCGCTTCCACGCTTCGGATATTCGCCCGCAATAACAATTTTGCTTTTTTTTTTACATATATACATTTTGACATTTGGAACTGTAAATGGGCGTTTTGGCGGTCGGGGACAACTCGCCCAGTATCCTCCCCGAGCATTGACTTAATAGGGTATTTACATATGCTTCCATCGGAAGTAGTGGATAACCTGGCAATCCTCGGTTATGCGGATTGTCTTTCGGAGTTTTGACGAGTTCTCCAATAACAAATGTCTACCGCCACGAAGCAGTTAAACTAAGAAACAAAAAGTAATTCTCCGTTTGTCTCGGAGTTTTGACGCGTTCTCCGATATCAAAATGTCTAACTAAATTACACGTTTTTTCTTATAAGCCTATTTCGGTGGGGGTAAAGCCACTTAACAAATTTCCATTTGCCGCAAAGCCTACTAAACTATGAAACAAAATACTTCAAAATTTTTCCTTTACTGGCGGATCTTCTTGCCCGGGTAGCTCGTGGTAGAACTCGAGACTGTTATCTAGGGGTGAGTGGTGCCCCACGTTTGTTTACCCAGAAATGGCTTCCTTGCAATTAAACCTTCTTCCTGTTCGCTTCATCGACCGGTCTTAGAAGCGAAGCAGGCCTGTTATGGTTTACTTTCAATCGATAGTCATTTTTTATTTGGTTCAATGCGGTTGGTTGGGTGAAAGTTTTGATTCACCTTCCGGTTTGACGTTTAGCTACGGGAAAGTGCGTGATTTTTGCTGAAGTGGCAGCACAAATATTCCCATAGAATGGAAAAGCACCAATAACGGAACTTTTAATTTCCAGACAAACAAGTGTTTGGTGTGTTCTTGGTGTGCCCAGAGTTAAATTGCGGGTAACCCAGGGCGCCCGAAAGTGTCAGAAAAAAGGGAAATGGGCAATTGTCGTCAAAAAGGGCTTTTCCTTTGGAGGGTAATTATGTTGGTACAAGTGCACGAGTACAAAGTATGCACGGAATAAACAATGCCGTTTTTGTAATGCAATATCGAAAAACAAAAACCAATACATTTCCAAAACCACCAAAGTGAAGGATACGCCCCCAAAATGTCATATTGTCCAGGGTGGGAGACACATGGAATCCCGTCCTGATCCCTGACCTTAACACAGCTGACATCAAATTTTCAAACGAACGCGAGTAAAACTAGGAATTTTGCCAGAATACATTTTAGCAGCAAATGGCAATCCATTATTAGTCAACTTGTAAAGTATGGTATAATTAGACTCAGATGAGTTTAAAGCGGCGGTGATTTCTGGCTATGTGCTCTATTCACGAAACCTGTAGACCGGAACATTATCGTCAATGGCTAGGTCGGATGAGGAGCTCCATATGTCTCCTATTCCAAACCCAGTAACGTGGGGTCCCGCGGACCACCTTTTTGTTTTGCGCGCCAACGAAAGCGTGCCGTCAGGGTTCGGACTTGATCAAAATTGCAGTAATTTTAATACCTACTGCACTTTACCCAATACTACTACGCTTTATGCCCCCTTAGAATAGTCCCAAACTCTGATTTATTTTGATAAGTGATGCTTTTTCCTAATTATAAACTCGTCTATGAAGTCAGTCAACAGTACAAATATTCTTGCGTTTTATTTTGTTCCATAAAAAAAAAAATTGTTTACCTTTAATAAAATTAGTGTGAAATAGTATTAAAAGTAAGAGTACTAAAATCATTTTTATTTATGTCTCACATCAAAGCGTAATTTCAATACTTTGAGTTTTAAGTAATTCCGGCAGTGCGATGCTCATTAAATCAACTATAAAAAAAAAAAAGCAAAGTCATATCTTCAACGTTAGTTTCAATAATATATACTATCCTTTTTTTTGTTTTGAAATGCGTGCTGTACTTTTACGAAGTTCGGTAGTAGTGAAAGGGTATTTAAAATAGAAGTAAAAGTCCGAGCCCTGATGGCAACCACCAACCCGAGTGGCAACAATCATGCCACGTCAGACTGGGTAGCGGAACTTTTCCATTGCGCAGTCGCCGTTGCTTGACGATTTTCGGCATAGCGGCGTCGCCGGCATTTAAAACGATTCAAAAACGTAATGGTCTTCTGGCGGAACGGTCGCGACAGTGAAAAATTTAAACTAAATCGAGGTACAACCAACAAAAATAAGAAAAGTGATTTAAAAAGGAAAAAGTAAATTTAAATAAGAGTGGTGGCTTTTGAAGCAGTTAAGCATATGATAGCGGTGGTGTGCAACAATTAGATATCTCGATATCTCAACAAAAAAAAACTGTAACAAAAGTATTTAACAAGCGCAAATAAAAGAATAATATGTGACCGCATAAAATAGTTGTGTTGGAAAAAGTAACTGAAATCTTTTATATTTTTTTCGGCGCTATACAGTTTCTGTAGTAAATCAAAATTTTGTTGGAGTTTTAAATTTTTGATGTGCTCTAAAATTTGTAATAATTCGTAAAGATTATCCAGATTCTGTAGATATTGAAACTAAATAGCGTCTTCTTCAAACAAAGGTAATTCTGGGCGACCGCACGTGGCTGCTGGTGTGCGTTCGGAGGTCTCGGGAGGTGTGTCGAACGAGGGCTTTTGGCCTCCGTATCGGTGATCCGGGGGGCGGAGGTTCGATATATTTTGTGTCTGGTCAGAGATATTTGCAATCAAAGTGGAAAATTTTCTGGCATTTTCATGTGGTTGTTCTAATCACAGATTAGGGTGTACCGAAAAGTGCAAAAAGTGTGTTCTGCGCAAAATAACTGTCGACCGCGTAGCGGTGTTGGACCGGCTAAGGGTAATTTTTTTGAAGCGCGGCCAAGGCCGCCCACGCAGAAAGGTGTTCTGCACATAAATACCTTGGATCAGGCCCCCTATTTGGGATCGGACCTAGGCCATTTTTGGGTTTTTTGCTAATAACTTTTCACCGAAAGAAACTATTTCATTTCCGCTTTCGGATTATTAATGCGAAGATCGAAACGCGTATTAGCGGTTGCGTGCTGTCGTATAGAATTGCCCAAACAAAATCTCATATAGGGCGTATGTCAAAAAAAAAAAAAAAAAGAAGGCATAAAAAAAAAAAAAAACATGTAAAAAAATGGCGAATTTACAGCAAATTATAAGTGCGTGCGTGAGCGCTTGCATATTAAAATAAAGAATACATGTAAGTGTGCAATAAATCGGAACAAGTGCAGAATACATACATTTGTCAAATTTTAAATTGGAAAAAAATCGGTCATTATAGAGGATTTTTTTATATATTATATATATATATTTTTATCCTTTCCTGAAGAGATATTCAGGGTCAAGGGTCAAGCTGGTGAATGGATTTTTAAAAAAATCTTTGAATGTGTTTTGATTTCAAGAAGTGCAGAAAAAAAAACAGTTCAAATCACTACCAGTACTGCTACCGACTTGTGTATACATTTTTTTTAATTTGCAAAATTGTATTATTTCTGCACCTAAACCGAAATTGTAAAATGAAGATTTGAAGTATAAAATAAACGTTAAAAATAAAGTGGAGAAAGCAAGGCTGTGAAAAAAATTAAGCTGCAAATTTGTGTAAGCAGCAGTGACAAGATCACCAACTAATGTAATGCAAATATAATGCATATTATAGTACCACAGATCATGTACCTGCAATAACAACATAAACAAAGTACTGCTATACCAACCCACCTCAGAAATGCGACGATAGCGCACACGAACGCGTCTCTATAGCGCCTCTAACATGCCACATCAACGCGCACAAACATCGCGCCCAAACGCGTCACCAAACACCATCCGCTATAATCACCGTCACTGATAGCCACCGTTAAGCGCTACAATAACCAACAACAACAAGACCAGTTGTAACAACCACCGGTAACACCAACCATTATAGGTCCGCTGCACCAACCAGCAATAACAACAACAGTAGTGCCGCCTAAGTAGGGCTACTGCAACAACAACCGGTAACAACAACGCCAGTAACCGAGAGCAGCCACAACAACAGTAACCAGCAGTAACATCAGCGAGGGCCGCCGTAATATAGGCTCACCGCACTAACCCAACAACAACAACAGCAGTAACCAGCAGTGACAACAGCGAGGGCCGCCGTATTATAGGCCCGCCGCACTAGTACCCGGATCGACCACAACAACACCAGCAGTGACAACAGCGAGGGCCGCCGTAATATAGGCTCGCCGCACTAACCCCAACAACAACAACAACAGCAGTAACGAGCAGTTACAACAGCGAGGGCCGCCGTAGTATAGGCCCGTCGCACTAGTACCCGGATCGACCACAACAACACCAGCAGTGACAACAGCGAGGGCCGCCGTAATATAGGCTCGCCGCACTAACCCCAACAACCACAACAACACCAGCAGTGACAACAGCGAGGGCCGCCGTAATATAGGCTCGCCGCACTAACAACAACAACAACAGCAGTAACGAGCAGTGACAACAGCGAGGGCCGCCGTAATATAGGCCCGTCGCACTAGTACCCGGATCGACCACAACAACACCAGCAGTGACAACAGCGAGGGCCGCCGTAATATAGGCTCGCCGCACTAACCCCAACAACAACAACAACAGCAGTAACCAGCAGTACCAACAGCGAGGGCCGCCGTAATATAGGCCCGTCACACTAACCCAGCAACAACAACAACAACAGCAGTAACCAGCAGTACCAACAAAAACCACAGTAACGCCTTACGAACGGCCTACCACAACCACCCGGTGAGTTCGTTCCATTTTGAAAACAAAATGTAATAAAAAATTAGAGGAAGTAAACAAAAATTAATAGTAATACAATTTAAATAAACTACCTTACTAAATAAATTAAAGAAAATGTTACTAGACCACTAAGTAAATTGATAGAATTAGATTCCTAAGTAACGTAAAACAAACAAAAAGGGGAAATTTAGAATTTAAAGTAACATAAAATTTAAGTAGTGAATATAACCACTTCTGACTATAAGTCTTAGTTTAGAAGAAAATAAGACTTATCAATATTAAAAAAACAAAACCGTAACTACACAAAAAAGAAAAAAAAAGAAAGAATTTCTAGATGCTAAGATATTTGAAATTAGCAAATATGCGACACATAACCAAATTCTATAAAATTATTTTAAACTCGTGAATAAATAAAGAGCAAATGAACAATTTAAAATAAATAAAATAAAGTAAATATATTTATCAATTAATAGAATAAATAATACCTAAATACGGGAAAAAAATGTATTTAAAAGCGGCCACTTCAAATAAATAAAACCAATAAAATGACAATTCAACATCTAAATAAGAAATTGTATAAAAAAAAAGGGCTTACGAAACTGTCTCTTTGAACTTGAGGGTTAAGTTTTTTTCTTTCTTGTGTATATTTCGGGGTCAGGGTAGAACATGATCAAATAATACAGGTCGTGGTATTAGACCAGCTAATTTGTACTTTTTTTCGAATTTTGAAAGGGCACTCATTTCTCAGTACGATTTTGAAATTGAACTTATAAATATCAAAAACACAATAATGTCAACGGTCTGTTCGTGGCATCCGGGTTTAACCGGATGTTTTTTTTATAGTTGTTCGCGCGGCTTTTTTGCGTTTTCCCCGCGTTTTCTTAAAAGGCATGATTTGACCTCTTTTCTGATTATGGCGCAGGACGGTAAGGTTGGCAAGAGCCCACCCCAGCCGACAATGACTAGCCACTGTGCACCATTGATATCATGCCGACCGCCTTCCTTACTGCTCCATTTTGCTGCGATACCATAACAGAGAAAGAAACAAAATAAATGCTTACCGGCGCAACCGGGAAAATACGGAAAATGGTCAGTGCGAATGAAACAGTAAGATTTGGTTTCACTTGAAAAATCACGAGAAATAGATATACAATGGGTTGTGTATTAATTTATGTATCTATATGCATACGCTGTGGGTTGCAAACAACCGACTGGAAACTTAACCAAAACGGAATTTCTTGGAGCAAATAGCTTTTTGTATGAATATATGTACATATATATGTATATATATGAGTCCCGTTAGAGGAACGGTATAAAATGGTATATGAAAATATAACGGCACTTACGTGTAAGTTTTTGGGATTGGGGTACAGTCCCACGTTGGCCCTAAACTCCGGGCAGGCTTTGGGTTTCCTTTGGTTGTACCGGCTACAGGTGACTCCCACGTTGGACAGCGGACACTTTTCAACTTTTCTTTTTGCACACTTGTATTGCTTGCCGATCTGCTGCCGTTCGTTTTGGTGCTTAGAAATCCAATGCGCAGGCAGCGCAAAAGGGTAGATAAGCAGAGTTAAATTATTTCGAAGTTGCTCGCTTTGCCAATAGATTTTGTGATGGTTAGGTGTGTTCCTGTGCCGTCCGATTTGGCTTGTATAATTTCATAGCATAGTAAAAAATGAAAGTTTGGAATAAAAAATCGGGCGATTTTTCAGTCCAAATTTTCGCCTGCGGCGCTTTCAAATCAAACTCAGTTTTTCAATCGTTTTATTTTTTCTAAACTTTCGTCTATAGCGCTTTTTAAATATATGATAATTTACTTTGTTTTATATTTTATTTTTTGGTATTAACAATTCTAGATACCGTTGCAATATTTGTCTTAAAACTAATTGAGGCTTATGATTATATGGATTGTGTAAGCAGCAACTCAAGAAGTTCTTCATAAGTGGTCTAGGTTTGTTTTTCATATATACTGGCACCACTGTTAAACTTTACTTGTAATGATATGTTGGCAACGCTCAAAATTTCAATGTTTTTACTACAAGTAATTCGCATTTTTTCTAATTCTAATATTAAATACCCTTCAAATAATGAGTTTTTGGGTCTGTTTCTTTTCAGGTTGGCTTTACTATGTAAATTAATAATAGGAGATATAATAAAGAAAGATTATTGTGCTCTGAAAGCAATGTAAAAATTGTAGTAACAAAGTGTATCCGTTCAAACAGTATTTTGTTTATAACTTTTGAACGGTTAAAAAAATTTCGCTGCGACTTCAGATTCTCAATCTAGGCGTGAATACGCGTATTTTGATACCCTACTCGATTTTTTGGGTCTAAATTTGGGTGGGTCCCGTAAACTGCACTTTTACCGCGAATAACCAAGAAAGTTCTCGGTGCGTAGGCAAGCACCCTGTCGGACTATATAAGGAAGTGGCCAAGCAAGGCAGGGGGATCAGTTTATTTTCAAGTGTTGTTCAGTGAACTACAGCGAATTTACCAAACTCTTAAATTTGTATTGCGTTTATTACTAGTAAATAAAACTAGCTATTAGTTACAATGTCTGTGCGTGTGTTTATTTGACTTTATAGTGATCGAACCCAGGATTGATAATTAAGGAATCATCGAATTCGTCACAATACTGATAGCAAGCAGTTCAATAACGAAATGTAAAATTTGTACCTTAAAATAGGTATTGGTAAATATGTAATTGGATGACGTGGCTTACTGTATACATCCTAACAATAAAAAAATAATAATTTATATGTACATACATATTTATTTATAACATGTCATGTCTATAATGAATAAGATTATACATACTGTGGCGATTATTCTCAAGCATGTACCATCCCGAACTCAATAACACTCCCACCACTAGTTTACACAACCGAGATAACTATGGCTACGCTTATGCATGCAAGCGTATAACTAGGAAGAGGAAAAGAGATGGCGCGAGTAATTGCGAATACAATGCAAAGAGGAGATGCCAATAAATAACACCGACCCTCCCAGAACACGAAAAGCGAACAACCAAGAAAGTTATCGGTGCGTAGGCAAGCACCCTGTTGGACTATATAAGGCGGTGACCAAGCAAGGCAGGTTGATCAGTTTATTTTCAAGCGTTCAATAGTGAACTACTGCGAAGTTACCAACCTCTTAAATTTGTATTGCGTTTATTACTAGTAAATAAAACTAGCTATTAGTTACATTATCTGTGCGTGTGTTTATTCGACTTTATAGTGATCGAACCCAGGATTGATAGAAAAAAGGAGTCTCCGAATCCAGTAGCAACCGTGGACACAAACATGATATTGGCCGTATTAACTCAGATGTCGACTAAAATGGAAGAACAGAAAACTTGTATAGTATCTCAGCTGGAAGAACAGAAGGCACACATGGCATCTCAGCTTGAAGAACAGAAGGCACACATGGCATCTCAGCTTGAAGAACAGAAGGCACACATGGCATCTCAGCTTGAAGAACAGGATACACGTATTACATCTCGAATGGCATCTCAGCTCGAGGAACAGAAAACACATATGACATCCCAGATTTCAGCTCAGCTAGATGAAACGAAGGCATACATGAGATCTCAAATGGAAGAACAGAAGGCATATATCTCATCGCAGTTGGAAGAACAGGAAGCAAAGGTGTCATCAAAACTAGAAGTGCAAGATGCAAAAATTGCACAATTGCAGGAGAAAATCGATGCTGATGTAGATGCATTGAGAGGTCGTATCCAGGAATTGCAACTAAATCGTCAATCTGCTTTAGGGAATACGCCCAAGGTAAAATCACCTTCCTTTGATGGTTCTGTTCCATTCCAGGTATTTAAGCTACAATTTGAGAAGACGGCTGCGGTGAATAATTGGTGCACTGAAGATAAAGTTGCAGCACTATTCGTGGCATTGAAGGGACCTGCAGCAGAAATCTTTCAGACTATTCCCGAGTCCGAAAGGAACAGTTATGATGCATTGATGGGTTGAGAGACGCTATGGTAGCGAACATCGAAAGCAGATATACCAAATAGAGCTACAGAATCGATCCCAGAAACCTAATGAGACTTTGCAGGAATTTGCATCGGACATCGAGAGATTGGCCCATCTGGCAAATGCGGACGCACCTGTGGAGTACACTGAGAGGGTAAAAATCCAAAGTTTTATAAATGGAATACGCGATGTAGAGACGAAGCGGGCCACATTCTCTCAAACGGTATCACATGCTCTAACGCAGGAAACAGCCTCGCTATTAAGTAAACCTGCATACAAGGCTCATCGTGTAGAAGTGGAAACTCCGGCTTGGGTAGACAAAATTTTGGAAGCGTTGAACGGAGTACAGAAAAAAAGTGATGGTGCCATTAAATGCTTTAAGTGCGGAAAACCAGGTCACATAGCACGTTATTGCGGCACTGGCTCCAGTAACCCCAGCAATTCAGGTGGACGAAAACGCAAAGCTGAAGGAGATGAGCAAATTTCCCAACCAAATCAGTCGTTAAACTAAATCGAGCCAGCCGAAAGGGGCGTGGACTGGCTCCCGCAACTGAATGCCCCATAATCTCTGTCTCACAGATCGGAAGGAAAGCTAGTAATGTTACTGTTGTTGCATATGTGGATGGAAAAGAGCACTTACTAACTGTGGATACAGGCGCATCGCATTCCATAATTCGATCTGATTTAGTCAACAAGGAGGTGAGACCATTGCATGGAGCAAAGTTACGTACGGCCACTGGTGAGGACACCCATGTCCTAGGAGAAGTAACATGTAAAATCGCAATTGGGAACGTGGCCGTTCTACACAGTTTTATAGTAGCAGATATTGTTGACGAAATCATAGTTGGTGTGGACTTCTTAAGCGAGCAAGGCATCAAGATCGACATGCAAAACAGGATTATGAATTACCAGAACATGGATGTGCCATTAAATTTTGGTTACGAAAACAAATACGTTAGTAAGCGAGTGCTTGTGGAGGAGAGCCAACAAATTCCACCGAAGTCGGAAGCAATCATATGGGCAAAGATTGATGGAGATTATGGGACAAACAAGTTGTGGGTTGTCGAGGCAGCAAACAAATCAAGGACGAACATATTAGTAGGAAAAACCCTGGCCATGACAAAACAAGATGGACGTGTACCGGTAAGAGTACTTAATGAGTTCAAATCGCCGATTAAACTTTCCAAAGGAGCAATATTGGGGCAATGCCAAGAGGTCGAGGTAGTTATCAATTGCGAACAGCTTCAGAAAAATGATTCTACCATCAAGATTAATCTTTCAGATGATATCACGTCGTGGACGGCAGGCCTCGAAAAAGATCATCAGAAAAAGGCAAAGGAACTTCTATCAAAGTACTCGACCATATTTGACAAGGATGGTTCTAAACCAGGTCGGACTAAAGTTGTGAAGCATCAAATTGATACTGGTAATGCAAGGCCAATCCGCCAAGCTCCTCGTAGTATTCCATTGGCCAAACGCCAAGTAGTAAGAGAAATTATTCAGGAAATGAGTGACAGCGGCGTGATCGAACCATCAGCTAGTCCATGGAGCTCACCGGTAGTACTAGTGAAAAAGAAAAATGGAAAAATGAGATTCTGTGTGGATTACCGGAAATTGAACGACGTAACGAAGAAGGACAGTTATCCATTGCCAAGAATCGACGATACTCTGGACTCGTTATCTGGCACGAAATGGTTTTCCACACTGGACTTGAAAAGCGGCTACTGCAAGTGGAGGTAAAGGATGAAGATAAAGAGAAGACGGCTTTCAGCGTTGGAGAAGGGCTTTGGCAATTTACGGTAATGCCCTTCGGACTATGCAATGCTCCAGCTACTTTTGAGAGACTCATGGACCAGATACAAAAAGGATTGCACTGGCAAACATGTTTGGTGTACCTCGACGACATTATCGTGCTGGGAAAAAGCTTTGAGGAACACCTAAAGAACTTGGAGGAAGTTTTCCAAAGAATAGCTGGTGCTGGTCTGAAACTAAGTCCCAAGAAGTGTTCCTTGTTTAAAAAGGAAGTAAGTTATTTGGGTCACAAGGTAACTACGGAGGGAATCTGCACTGCTAAGGAAAAGATCGAAGCCGTAAAGGATTGGCCAACACCGAGAAATTTGCATGAGTTACGGAGCTTCCTTGGGCTGTGCACGTATTACCGCCGATTTGTACCAAGTTTTGCCAGCGTAGCTAGTAGTCTCCATGACCTTACAAGGAAGAATATGAGTTTTGAATGGAAGAAGGAACAGGAGGTGGCTTTTCAAACATTGAAGGAACCACTATGCACTGCCCCGATGTTAGCATATCCAATTCCAGGTTCAAAGTTTATTCTGGATACAGATGCGAGTGGTTATGCTATAGGAGGTGTTTTGTCCCAGATTGTTGATGGCCAGGAGAAGGTAGTTGCATACTATAGCCGAACAATTGGGAAGCCTGAAAGGAATTATTGTGTAACCCGGAGAGAACTGTTGGCATTGGTAGAGTGCGTTAAGCATTTCCACAAGTATCTCTATGGGCAGCGATTCCATGTCAGGACAGACCACGCAGCGTTGAAATGGCTCTTACAGTTCCGTAATCCGGAAGGTCAATTGGCACGGTGGATAGAGCGACTGCAAAGTTATGACTTTTCCATAGAGCATCGCAAAGGTAGCACCCACGGAAATGCTGATGCAATGTCACGAAGACCATGTAACTTGGAATGCAAGCATTGTTCCAAAGCTGAGGCCAAGGAAGACATTATAGATGTGCGGCTCATGACTATAACATCTACGGACGAATGGGACATGGATCAATTAAGGAGGTTTCAGCACGAAGATCCAAATCTTACACGTGTAATGCAAGGAATCGAACGAAACGAGCGACCATCAAGAGAGGAGATGTCAGCAGAAAGTCCTGTTGCCAAGTCATATTGGGCACAGTGGAATAGTTTGCAATTAGAATCCGGTTGTTTGCATCGAATATGGGAAAGTGAGGATGGTCAATGTGTTCGGAAGCTGATAGTCGTCCCAAGGAAGAAAATCCCTGATGTACTCAATGAATTACATAACGGTCCAAGCGGAGGTCATCTTGGAGTCGCCAAAACCTTGGAGAAAGTCAAGCAAAGATTCTATTGGGTTGGTTGCCGTCAATCGGTCGCGGAGTGGATTGCCAACTGTGAAGTATGCATCAAAGCTAAAGGACCGAAATCAAGGAGCCATGGCCAAATGAAACAGTATAACTCAGGTGGGCCATTTGAGAGGATAGCTATGGATGTAGCTGGTCCATTTCCTACTAGCAAACTCGGAAACAAATATGTCCTGGTAGTTATGGACTATTTCAGCAAGTGGCCAGAAGTGTACCCTATTCCAAATCAAGAGGCAGAAACCATAGCAGAAGTGTTTACTAACAATTGGGTAGCTAGGTTTGGTGCACCGATGGAGATACATTCTGACCAAGGCAGAAATTTCGAATCAGCTGTGTTCCAGGAAATGTGCAAGACATTGGGCATTCGGAAAACTCGAACAACTGCACTACATCCTCAGTCAGATGGCATGGTGGAACGATTCAATAGAACCTTGGAAGAGCACCTGAAGAAAGTAGTGGATAAGTTCCAGAAGGATTGGGATACTCACATCTCCTTATTCCTAATGGCATATCGCTCTGCAGTACATGAAACAACTGGTCAGACTCCTGCAAAGGTAATTTTCGGGAATGATCTTCGATTGCCAGCTGACTTGAAGTTTGGGATAAACGCTGATGCAGGAGTAAATGCTCGGAAATCTACTAGCGTATTGGAAGAAGAAATGAGAGAAATTCACGACCTTGTGAGACAACGGACTAAGATCATGAGCGATAAGATGAAGGCCAGGTACGACAAAGCAATAAATTCGGAAGGTTTTATAGAAGGAGATTTAGTGCTGCTATACACCCCACAGCGTAAGAAAGGTTTGTCCCCAAAACTACAATGTAACTGGGAAGGCCCATACAAAGTCATAAAACGGATCAACGATGTGGTATATCGCATACAAACTATGGGAAGGCCAAGGAATAAGATGAAGGTGGTCCATTTGGAAAGGCTAGCTGCGTTTGGTTCCGCAAAGTGTCTGATCGGGACGATCAGACTTAGGTGGAGGGCAGTGTGGCGATTATTCTCAAGCATGTACCATCCCTAACTCAATAACACTCCCACCACTAGTTAACACAACCGAGATAACGATGGCTACGCTTATGCATGCAAGCGTATAACTAGGAAGAGGAAAAGAGATGGCGCGAGTAATTGCGAATACAATGCAAAGAGGAGATGCCAATAAATAACACCGACCCTCCCAGAACACGAAAAGTGAACAACCAAGAAAGTTCTCGATGCGTAGGCAAGCACCCTGTTGGACTATATAAGGCGGTGACCAAGAAAGGCAGGTTGATCAGTTTATTTTCAAGCTTTCAATAGTGAACTACTGCGAAGTTACCAACCTCTTAAATTTGTATTGCGTTTATTACTAGTAAATAAAACCAGCTACTAGTTACAATATCTGTGAGTGTGTTTATTTGACTTTATAGTGATCGAACCCAGGATTCATAATCAAGGAATCATCGAATTCGTCACAATACTGTGACGTGGGTTCGATCACAATACTGTGACGAATTCGATGATTCCTTGATTATCAATCCTGGGTTCGATTACTATAAAGTCGAATAAACACACGCACAGATAATGTAACTAATAGCTAGTTTTATTTACTAGTAATAAACGCAATACAAATTTAAGAGTTTGGTAACTTCGCAGTAGTTCACAGACCAACACTTGAAAATAAACTGATCCGTCTGCCTTGCTTGGTCACTGCCTCATATAGTCCAACAGGGTGCTTGCCTACGCACCGAGAACTTTCTTGGTTGTTCGCTTTTCGTGTTCTGGAAGGGTCGGTGTTATTTATTGGCATCTCCTCCTTGCATCGTATTCGCAAACACTCGCGTCATCTCTCTTCCTCTTCCTAGTTACACGCTTGCATGCGTAAGCGTAGCCATCGTTATCTCGGTTGTGTTAACTAGTGGTGGGAGTGTTATTGAGTTAGGGATGGTACATGCTTGAGAATAATCGCCACAATACAGATATGTACCATAAGTTTCTGTTTACAGTGGCCTAAATCTAAATACACTAGACAGAATAGGTTTGACACCAGGCAGCTTTGTCGCCATGTTCACCATTTTTTACTTCAGTGAAATAATTTAAAATCATAAGTTTCTCCAAATCTATAGGTCGAAATTAAATACGAAAAATGTAAGTTATAGTCTAAAATGAATTTCCATCAAAATTTGAAGGGGTTTTTTCGGAATTTTTAGATTTTTTGTAGTATGCAGCCCATTTAATATCAATATAGAAAAATTGTCCCGTTTTATTGTTGTAATGATCATCGATCAACGGCTACTCTTTAATTTGCAGGCCTATTGCGACTAAATTGACTGTAAATACTTTGGCCAAAGAGGATAGATAAGTAAGAGACGTCAGTTCGCCAATATGAACGAGTTGCTCGCTGAAAGCTGCTAAAAAATTGGTGCCCGTTTTGTCTCAGGGTTTCGGTCATTTCTTTTGCGCATTTTCGTGAGTTTGACAACTACTCAATTTTTGTTTCCACTCACGGAATTGACATTTGTGGGGAATGAGTAACATTTGTATTTGGAGTATTTAAGTATATATATATTAATTTCGAGCTGTTTGCTACTTGTGAGTATTTATGATGTTGGTGGTATTTGCTTATATTGTGCAAATATTCCTAATTTTCACAAAAATGGACTTTTATGACTTATATGAGGTGAAAAATATGAAATACTATAAACATTTACCAATTTCAAAAAATTTATGGAAAAATACATATGTATATGCAAGTAATAAATTTGCCGCCGGTGAATACCACAAAAATGTTGCTATCATTATTTAGTTGAAATATTGTACAAATTTGGAAAAAATTCTATTGAAATATGTACCTACTGTTGTTTATTTCAGTATTCAATGTTATAAATTCAAAATAATCCTATTATGGTAACAAAATGAAAATACGGTTTTGCCGACGGCAACTACAAATACAACAAAAATTCAATTTCTTATTAAAAGCTATAAATTCTATTTCTTGGGTTATTTAGTTTATGGGTGACATGGGTATGGGTGGCATGTGCATAATGTACTAGGCAAATTTATTTTAGGTTCAATTTTTGATTGCACAAATCAAATGCAAAAGCACTTGATCGTAGCAAACAAAAATCCACCCTTAAATATATGCGTACGAACGCACTCATGTATGAATGCTTTCAGTTGGACTGGCATTTAGTAAATTGTATGAAAATATAAATATGTACATACACAGGAATGTCGTTGATTTCGTCTTTGATACGAGCTTTGAGTGAAGTCGTCGGTGATCAAAAGTGTTGGCGCACACAGTTTGTTCCTATCTTTCAGCCACTACCAAAAAAATGGAGTAGTTCTTCACTACTTAAGTATTATTAATTTCTGTTTTTTTCTTCCAAAATGGCATGTAACTATCTTAAATTACTTCGGATATTAATTCCATATTCTTATATTAACTTTTGCCTAAGAAAATCATCTAAACTCGCACATAATGTAGATAAGGAGTGAAAAAAGCTAAACTTTTACTACATAGTAGTGTATTCAAAGGATACTTCTGTGCCAGAACGGCCACACTTAAGCCAAAAAAACATGGCTGACCAAATTTGCGACCGAATTTCAGTAACAACAACAAAATCTCATAGGGTTTTCACGCAAACAAACAAAAGTGACGAAAGCAATATCAGTTGCGCAAATAATCAAACTGCTTATCGAATAAGGACAACTTTTGGTCATATAAGGGAAACTTTCATTAAATAATTAAAAATACTTAGGGAAACTTTTTCGGAATAATTTTTTTGCAAAAGTTTGGGTCTGTTCCTGGACAATAGCTGAATATTTTTATTTTATTTTTTCTTTAATATACCTAACTACCTGAAGCAAATCAAAGTTTTAATGCCAAGTTTTGTTCGGAAAAATGCCAAAGTGCACAACTGAAAAAACGCTTTCGAGGGAATACCCTTCATATGGATTGAAGTTGGATTTTATAAAATCGACAAAATTGAATATTTTGATTCTTCGACAAATAATTTTATATATTTTTATGAATGAATGCTTCAATGAAGTTTTTGTTGTTGCATTTGTAGTTTGTTTCGTAGAATTGGTTTTTGTTGTTGGATTTTTGTGCGTAGAAATGGTTTTTGTTGTTGGACGTAGATTTTTGTGCGTAGAAATGGTTTTTGTTGTTGGACGTAGATATTTGTGCGTACAAATGTACTTTGTTGACAAGAATACTTACATACATATATGTATGAATATGCATTTATGCACGTGAGGTGGTTGGTAGCATATTTTTGATAGCTTATTGTTGCAAGAAGTTTGGCATGCACACATATAACATATATTAGGACATTTGCGCAGAAATATTGTGGACCGCGTAGCCGGTGTTGGACCGGATTGTTCTGCACATAAATACCTTGGATCGAACCCCCTATTTGGGATCGGACCTGGATCATTTTTGGGTTTTTTGCGAATAATTTTTCACTGAAACAAAAAATTGAAAATCCGCTTCCGGATTGTTGATACCGAAGTCAAAACGCGTTGTTTGATACCTCTCCCGATATTTTTGGACGTGTTTTTATGTTCTTATGATGTGAACAAAACATTTATGCATACATACAAAACTGCAGAGATTTTAGTAATACTACTGCAAATAATATATGAAATGCATATCGGAATTGTTATTAATAACTTTTGCACTTTTCCAATAAGTTACTGGCACATCAAAGCACAATTGGACACTTCTAAACACACAAGCCGCCAAACGCACAAACCACATACACCACTTTTTGTACAAACAAGCTAAAATACCTTTGTACGCACAACATTGTCTTCAAGTCTTAAATACTTTAATTTAACATTAATTACCTCACTTTTCTTTGTTATTTTCACTATTTTTCACTAAAGGAAACAATTACCTTTATCTCCCCTTTTTACGATGTGAACAAAACATTTATGCATGCATACAAAATTGCAGAGATTTTAGTAATACTACTGCAAGTAATATATGAAATGCATATCCGAATTGTTATAAATAATGTTGCAATTTTTCAATAATTCGTTTGCATATCAATACACAATTGGATACTTTTATAAACACACAAACACCACACATGCCAACAAACGCACAAACCACATACACCACTTTCCGTTCAAACAAGCAAAACACCTTTGTAAGCCCAACACAGTCTTCAAATTTTAAATCAATCAATTTATCACTAATTAACTTCACTCTTCTTTATTATTTTGACAATTTATTACAGTTTTTCACAATTTTACACCAATTTCAATTAATTTTACCACTTTTTCACTGTTTACGACTTCACTTTGACATTGACTCACAATATTGCTTTTCACTTTTTGACATTTCCGCAAATTAACTCAGCCGACACTCAATTCTTGTTTCAAGATTTTTACTCAAAACTCGGACAGAAAACAAAGAGGAATGGCCGAACCCCTGAGAGCTAACGTCGAGTAGCACACAAAGCAGCGATCAACAAAATGTTGCCATTCGCCGAGTAGCGAACTGACGTCTCTTACATATCTATCCTCTTTGCTTTGGCGCTGATCTCCTTCGACTCGCTGCACAAGTTAGAGACGGACAACCACCAGAGCAGTGCTTTTGAGATCTTAGTCCTTTCTATTGTATATTGTCACAGTTTTCTAAAAATTCGATTAGATACCGGGTCTAAATTCTCGCTGTAAAATATCGGGTACAAAATATCGGCGTCGAGTACAAAATATCGGCATCGAAGGGCAAAAGGCTCGATATGTTATCGTATCGTATCAAAATTCATCTTCATAATTGTTTGAGAAAACCATATATTATTATTCATTGTTGGACGAACGTTACTTATAACAATGAAAACTAAAAGGCAATCTAACGTTAGTGGAGGTATGTGCAACGATAATGAAATCCAAGAACTGAAAAGCAAATACAACTCCCTTCCGCTTCAAACTAAACCAATGAAATTTGAAGATATGCCATTATCACAAAACACGTTGAAGGGACTCTTTGACTCAAATTATGTGGATGCAACAGAGATTCAATGCAGGGCCATAATACCAGCATTATTCGGAAAGGATGTAATGGGTACGGCAGTGACTGGAAGTGGTAAAACATTAGCTTTCCTAATACCGGTAAATAAATTATTTAAGAAGTGCATGTGTACGGTCTAACAGGTTTATAAGGGCTACCATTCTACAAGACCGTTCAATGACTAATTTTGGTATTTGCTTCCTTTAGGAAACAACTGCTAAAACACATCCAAAAATATCGGGAGAGATATCAAACAAAGCGTTTTCACGTCGGTACCAACCATCCGAAAGCGGACTTTCAACTTTTTATGTCAGTGAAAAGTTATTCGCACAGCCACCGAGTGCTAATATTCATCCAAAAATGGGTATTAAGAGACACGTTTCGTTCCCAGTAATAAGAATCTGCCTCCGGAGAAGCAATATTTGATTTATATTCGAATATATTAATAAAAAATCTTTGCACTGAAACAAAAACTCGAAAATCCGCTTCCGGATTATTGTTACCGAAGTCAAAACGCGCCTTTTGATACCTTTCCCGATAATTTCGGACGTGTTTTAGTAGTTGTCCCCTAAAGGAAACAATTACCACAACTTTCATTATTGTTGTTTTTAGCGAAGGTTTAAATTAAAAAAATTTACACAAAAATCGATAGTAGCACTTATGCTGGTTTGAATTGGTTTGGAGGAAATAAAAACTTTTGGGGTTATTCCATGTCAAAAGGTAAATTTTTTTTATTTTTTGAAACCAAAATATTTTCAAAAGTAATAAGAGGATTTGAAAATCGTTGATGTCGATAAGTAGCTACTGAAAAGAGCTTTCATTTGATGTGGATGTCTTGTATCTTTATGTGGAATATTTATCAGAAAACTGTTTTTATAAATACTAAATAAAACTGGTTATAAATCAAAAAAAATGCCTGATTAACAGTATTTTTTGTAAGATACCCACTTTGTAACACCCCTGTCTTACAAAACGGGTCATTTATATTGTAACAACCCTGTGGTTGAAACATAAATGTAATAAAACTCTGAATATCGAAAAGAAAAGAATAAAAGAAGAGGAAGAGCACTTTCTGTTGAGCAAAAGAACGAAACGCGTGTCTAATTTTTAAAACAATTGTTATCGGCTTTCATCGCCTACAAATTACTAAGAAAAATTAAAGTTTTCAGCTCAGGTGTGAGGTAACCACCACATACAATAAATAAGTGATTATTTGCCCATAATTATGCCAATCGGCAAATTATAATGACTTCACTCACCGAAATGGTCATGAAATTCCCTTCCACGGCCACAAACACATAATTACGGAGCACTCTGCAGGACGTAATCGGAGGTGGGGCCACCGCCAATATTGCTACTACTGCCGACCATGATAATACCGCTGTTGCCAAATTAGTTATCCATGCTGCCGCCGCTACCACTGCCGTTTTTGACATTGCTACCACCGCTGTTGCCGACGTTGCTGCCGATACCTTTATTACTGCCGCTCAAACCAACGCTGCCGGTGCCTGTATCACCACCACTGTTGCCGCCACCACATTCCCTGTTGATACTGCCATTGCTGAAGCATTTTACGAAGCTGCCGATACTGTCACCTCTGCCGACGCCGTTACCACGCCACCAATGCCGTTACTACTACCGTTGCTATTGCGGTCACTGCGAATAAGGCTGCCGACGGCGTCACTAATGCCGCCAATGCCGTTGCTACTGCCGCCACTGCCAAAAAGGCTGCCGACGCTGTTACCACTGCCGCCATTGCCAACGTCACCTCCTGCCTTGGTATAGCCAGTATAACAAATTTTGACGAGGAACTGGCTGCTCTACGTAAACGATTAGAGATGCTAAAGTTAATGAAAGAAATCGATGAAATTAAAAACACGCAGTCGTTCCAGCTACGTCGACTCGATTTTGGCGACATAGAGCACGCTCTGCCACAATTTAGTGGGGACGGCATTTCGATGACGGTGCAAAACTTCCTCCGGGATTTCGAAGAGGTTACAGAGGCATCAGGGGTGGATGACCGCTTCAAAATGATGGCTTTACCGCGGTGCTAAACAGTTACGGCAAAATTGTTTTTATTATCCACAACGGCTTTGAATTACGAGGCGTTGAAAAAGGCCCTAGAAATGGAGTTCACCATATCAATCAATCGGAACGAGATTTATAAAATTCTGGCCCGAAGGCGTTGGGAAAAAAAGGAATCCCTGCACTGTTACGTACTGACTATGCAGGCCATGTTGTTGTATTAGGGACTATTTAACCTGCCTAAGGTATCCCCTCTTATCCAACATTGTCATCAGGCTATTCTAACGGAAGTCCCAGAAACCTCGCGGCTTCAACAGGGGTGGACCAGAGTGAAATTGCTGTTAGAAGAGTAAGTTCGGTTGAGCAGATGAACAGATGTAAGTCAAAGCCACCAGCTCCTGGTCCCTGTTTGTCGGCTGAGACTATATACACCTGCGACATCAGTCAAATACAATTCTTGCCTTGGCCTGTGTCACTTGCTTATATGTTCTCAACTTGGAAACAGGAACCTATGGACTGATACGTACGTTGCACCATGTTGTCGAGCTACGCAACCTACAACGTCGACCGATTCGCCACCTTCTGGTGCCCCGGATACCTCGTCTTCTAGAGTGCGACGCAGTGTGCGACCCAGCCTGCTTCCACCAAGGCATACGCACCAGTCCCTGACTCCCAGCGTGAACACTTCTCCGCCTTCGCACTTTCGCGTCCTACAGTTAAACTGCAACGGCCTAACCGGGAAAGTGTGTGAAATAGTGAACTTCAAGCGACAGAACATCAAGATCGCTGCCATTCAGGAGACGAAGTTAAACGCCCGATCAAATCTTCGGACTTGTGACGGCTATAACATCCACCGACGTGATCGAGGGGTCTTGGGGGCGGACTCGCCTTCATCACACACCAATCCGTGCAATATCGTCCATTTGAGCCCGACGTCGACCCGAGGGACAACCTCCTGGAACGTCAAGGAATGGTTGTCCGGACGGGCGACGTCGACCTCGAAATCATTAACATCTATATACCTCCTGCCACCTGCTGTCCGAGAGACTACCACCCTGACATCAGTGCGTTACTCAGAGGCGATAATCGTGTAATCCTCGTAGACTTCAACGCACACCACGATCTGTGGCACTCAAGCCTACAAGCCGATGGCAGGGGACAGGAATTGGATCTCAATGCGGAAATCAGACGGCTAGTTGATCAACACAAACGCGCCAAATGGGAGGAGCACCTAAGGTCCTGTAACCTCTCTGCTGGTGTTGGTAAATTATGGTCCACTGTAAAATCCTTGTCTAATCCGACCAAACCGAACGACAAAATATCCATCACCTTTGGTGATAAGGTACTGTCGAAACCAAAGAGATGCGCGAGCGCATTCTGCCGGCAATTTGTACTGCATCCTCCGGTTGACAAGGAAATCAGGCGCGCCATCAGGGAAGCGCACAAACGCAAAAACAACCAAGCGCCCATTGCCATCACCACCACAGAGGTTCGGGAGGCCATACGGGGGTCCAAAAACTCCAAATCTATTGGCCCAGACGGTATATCCACGCTGATGTTAAAACATCTCGGTGATGAGGGAATAAGGTACCTAACAACCGTCTTCAATCTGTCCATGACCACCTTTGGCATTCCAGAAAGATGGAAACAGGCCAAGGTGGTGAAGGATAGTCCGTAGACTTTTCAACAGGTCTAAACGGACTGGCAGCTGGGACGAGTATACAGCACAGTTAACTCTTTACAACAAAGAAATAAGGAAAGCCAAGAGAGCCAGTTTTAGGAAATTCTGTGAAGGAATCTCCTCGACACCTGCGGCGGCGAGGTTGCATAAAGCACTGGCCAAAGAGCAGAAGGAGACAAACTTAGCATTAAAGCTTCCTGATGGTACCTATACCAGTACGGAGGAAGAAAGAGCAGGGACCCTGCTGGCATCACACTTCCCCGGTGCAACCCAACGCACACTAAACCCTCTCCCTCTTCGAGAATCGAGGCCAAGCCAGTCTGACTGGCAAACGGCGAAAAAACTCTTCTCAGAGGAAGCTGTCAAATGGTCAGTGAACACCTTTGACAAATACAAATCACCAGGGGCAGACGGCATATACCCAGTGCTGTTACAGCAGGGCACCCAACTTATCCCACACATAGCCAGGATTATGAGAGACAGCCTAGCGCTGGCATACATACCTACAGTGTGGAGGAGGGCAATAGTGGTTTTTATACCCAAAGTAGGACGAAAGGACTACTCATTAGCAAAGTCCTTCAGGCCAATAAGTCTAACCTCCTTTATGCTAAAAGCAATGGAGAAAATAATAGACCACAGCATCAGAGTAAACATCCTGAACAGCAGGCCTCTGCATCACAGTCAGCACGCATATAGAGCAGGCAGATCTACGGACACAGCCCTCTATCAACTGTCGACTGAAATCCAGAGTGCGTTTACCTGCGAGGAAACAGTGCTATGCGCCTTCCTTGACATTGAGGGTGCATTCGATAACACGTCTCATGACAGTGTAAATAGAGCACTGCAGAACAGAGGAGTCGAACTGTCTATCCAAAGATGGATAGACGCCTTACTCCGCACCAGAACCGCTGAAACCTGGACAGGCAACAGCATAATACAGGTCAACACCACTAAGGGGTGCCCCCAAGGAGGGGTCCTCTCGCCCCTTTTGTGGAGCCTAGTAGTAGACGAGCTCCTGCAAATCCTCACTGACAGTGGAATCCGATGCCAAGGCTATGCGGATGACATCGTCATAATTGCACGGGGCAAATTTGAGAACACCCTTTGTGACATCATACAAAGAGCACTTAACATCACAAGGAGATGGTGTGCCAGTGTGGGGCTAAATCTAAACCCCACAAAAACGGCCATAATCCCCTTTACCAGGAAAAGAGCCCTCCCGGGACTCAGAGCGATAACCCTCGATGGCACGTTGATAGAATTTGTTGCTGAAGTAAAATACTTGGGGGTCATCTTTGACAGCAAGCTTCTATGGAGGCAACAGTTTGTGAACATGTCTAGTAGGGCGACAAGATCCATCATGGTATGCAGACGCATCGCGGGCAAAACATGGGGAAGCAGCCCGCACATCCTGAGATGGATGTACACCATGATAGTAAAACCCACTATCACCTATGGCTCAGTAGCATGGGCATCGAGAACAGCTTATTCAACGGTGAGACAAGCACTCTCCAAGATCCAGCGTATGGCATGCGTCTGCATCACAGGGGCAATGCGCACTTGCCCCACCGCTGCGCTGGAGGTTATTCTCGATCTACCCCCCCTACACTTAGCGATAGAACAGGCGGCCAAAAGAACCCTCCTTAACATTGCTAAAGAGGGTTCGGGCAGAGGAAAAGTAATGTCAACCAACAATATGGTAAAGTTAAAAGAAACTATCCCAATTTCTCAATTACCGAGGGACGACATTCTCAAGCAAATAATCTTTGAAAGGAGATTTAGAGTTGAACTGGGAACCAAGACAACCTGGGAACAATCCAGAGTAGACACCATACACCGCTCCCACACAATCGTGTGGTACACGGATGGCTCGAGGACCCCAGAGGGAATCGGAGCCGGAATATTCGGCCCAAGAGCGCGGATATCAGCGCCTCTGGGGACATACCCGAGCATCTTCCAAGCGGAAGCATACGCCATACACCACTGTGCAGAGTTAAACCTGCAGCGTGGATATAGAAATGAGCGCATCGCTATACTTAGCGACAGCCAAGCTGCACTCAAGGCAATCTCATCGTATGAGATAAAATCAGCGCTTATCCGCGAGTGCATTGAGAAGCTAAATGACCTAGGAACCAACAATAGGGTGCTTCTAGCATGGGTTCCAGGTCATACAGGAATCGAGGGTAACGAGCAGGCTGATAGCCTAGCACGACACGCAGCAAGCACAAGCCCTATCGGGCCTGAGCCAATGTTGCCAGTGGGTCCTCAAACGCTTAAAGAATGCTTGAGGAAAGACGAAAAAAAGGAACGAGAGGAATACTGGAGCAATGCGTCGGGCTTGCGGCAGTCAAAGTTGCTCTTGGGGGGTTATAATACCTCTCGCCATAGAGCAATAATAAGCCTCTCCAAAGCTAATTTAAGAATTCTAACTGCTATTCTTACAGGTCATTGCAGACTCAACAGCCACCTACACAAAATGGGAATAAGGGCGAATGACAACTGCCGGTTCTGTCATACGACGTCGGAGACTGCAGAGCACATCCTTATGGCATGCGACGCAATAGCCAGGAAAAGAGCACAAGTCCTGGGATCACCATGGCCAGAGCAGACGGAATTACAAGCCCTCAGGCCAACTGAAATCCTCACCTTTTTGAGGGAAGTTGGCTTGGAAGAGGTGTTGTAATTAGATGAGGGCACAATAGACCACCTGGTCGCAGTGCTATCCTCAAGAATATCTATCTAAGGTGGTGCCACTACTAAAGCCCGGCAAGCCGGCTAACGTGGGGGAGTCATATCGACCGATATCACTCCTCTCGCCAGTAGTGAAGACCCTGGAGTCGGTCTTGCTCCCTTACTACACCGCAAACCTACGATTAGCCAAACATCAGCATGGATTCCGCAAAATGCATAGCACTACCACCGCGCTAAACGCCATCACCACACAGATAGGTGTCGGTCTCAACCAATCTCGCCCAAATGACAGGACCGTGCTAGTTGCGCTTGACTTGTCGAAAGCTTTTGACACTGTTAATCACGCGCAACTCAGTAACGACCTGGAAGATTCAAACCTTCCCCCATGTCTAAAACGTTGGACCGCCAACTACCTGAGTGGCCGGCAGTCATCGGTGGAATTCAGAGGCGAAAGATCAAAACCACGTATAATTAAGCAAGGGGTGCCACAGGGTGGTGTCCTATCCCCGCTTCTGTTTAATTATTACATATCGAGGATCCCTTCCCCACCAGAAGGCGTCTCCATCGTCTCCTGCGCCGATGACTGCACGATCCTGGCGACTGGACCCTCCGTCGATGAGCTCTGCTCGAGAATTAATTCTTACCTGCCAACCCTTTCCAGTTTCTTCGCTGCACGGAACCTGACATTGTCACCGACCAAATCCTCGGCCACCTTATTTACGACGTGGACAGCGCAGGCGAACATGGAATTAGACGTCTACGTCGACGGCATTAAGCTTGCGACTGTCACACACCCCAAAATCTTAGGGGTCACGTTTGATAACATGTTCAAATACGGTGCTCATGTAGCCGCGATTGCCCCCAAAGTACAAAGCCGTAACAAAATCCTCAAGTCACTAGCTGGCAGTACTTGGGGTAAAGACAAAGAAACGTTACTGGCAACGTACAAGGCAATCGGCCAGCCGGTTCTGAGCTACGCGACGCCAATATAGTCGCCGGGATTAGCAGACACACATTGGAGGAGGTTGCAGGCCTGCCAAAACACCGCACTCAGAACTGCCACGGGGTGCCTCCTTATGTCTCCTGAGCACCATCTTCATAATGAGGCAAAAATGCTCGATGTCAAAGAGCACTGCGAGATGTTGACCAGACAATTCCTGTTCAACTGCCATAAACCGCAGCACCCGAACAGAAACCTGCTCAACGAAAATGCGCCTCCCAGGAGAATAAGGAGTCACCTCCGTGAGCACTATGACGAGATCCGGCACCACATTTTCTCGTTGTTTGATCCAAAGGTGCACCGGCGGGCCCTCAACCTCATCCACACGGAGTCGGTAAACTCCTTTGTCGGGTCACGCCCAGTGAATGCAGTCCTACAGGCAAAAGCTCCACCTGTTGCCGACGAGGAACGCGAACTGCCTAGGGAGACAAGAGTGATGCTTGCCCAACGTCGTTCTGGATACTGTAACAGACTAAACTCTTACCTATCCAGACTGAACCCTGACATGCCAAATGTCTGCCCGGCATGCGGCGTGTCTCCCCACGATACTAACCATCTGTGCATCTGCTCAACTGAGCCCACTTTTCTAACACCAATTTCACTCTGGTCCACCCCTGTTGAAGCCGCGAGGTTTCTTGGACTTCCGTTAGAAGAGCCTGATGACAATGTTGGATGGGGGGTGACATCCTAGGCAGGTTAAGTAGTCGCTACAACAACAAAAACAACAGATGGTTAGTATCGTGGGGAGACACGCCGCATGCGGGGCAGACATTTGGCATGTCAGGGTTCGGTCTGGATAGGTAAGAGTTTAGTCTGTCACAGTATCCAGAACGACGTTGGGCAAGCATCACTCTTGTCTCCCTAGGCAGTTCGCGTTCCTCATCGGCAACATGTGGAGCTTGTACCTGTAGGACTGCATTTACCGGGGAGAACTGACAAAGGAGTTTACCAACTCCTTGTGGATGAGATTGAGGGCCCGCCGATGCGCCTTTAGATCAAACGGCGAGAAAATGTGATGCCGGATCTCGTCATAATGCTTACGGAGATGACTTCTTATTCTCCTGGGTGGCGGATTTTCGTTGAGCGGGTTCCTGTTCGGATGCTGTGGCTTATAGCAGTTGAACACGAATTGCCTGGTCAACATCTCGTTATGCTCTTTTACACCGGCAGGCCTTCGACCTCCTCCAGTGTGTATCTTCTAGCCCCGGCGACTATATAGGCGTCGCGTAGCTCAGAACCGGCTAGCCAATTGCCTTGTACGTTGCCAATAAAGTTTCTCTATCTTTCCCCCAAGTGCGTGAAGATTTTGTTGCGGCTTTGGGCCGTCGGCAGGATCGTGCAGTCATCGGCGTGGGAAACGATCGAGACACCCTCTGGTGGGGAGGGGAGCCTCGATATGTAGTAATTAAACAAAAGCGGGGATAGGACACCATCCTGTGCCACCCCTTGTTTATTTATACGTGGTTTTGACCTTTCGCCTCTAAATTCAACCGATGACTGCCGGCCACTCAGAAAGTTTGGTCCAACGCTTTAGGCAGGGGGAAGAGTTGAATCCTCCAGGCCGTTAATGAGTTGCGTATGATTGACCATGTCGAAGGCTTTTGACAGGTAAAGCGCAACTAGCACGGCCCTGTCATTTGGACGATGTTGGTTGAGACCAAGACCTATCGTCTGGGCCTATCGATTTGGAGCTTTTGGACCCCCGTATGGCCTCCGTGGTGGTGATGGGAATGCGCGCTTGGCTATTTTTTCGTTTTTGCGCTTCCCTGATGGCTCGTCTAGTTTCCTTGTCGACCGGAGGATGCAGTACAAATTGCCGGCAGAAAGCGCTCGCGCATCTCCTCGGTGATGGATATTTTGTCGTTAGGTTTAGTCGGATTTGACAAGGATTTAACAGTGGACCATAGTTTGCCAACACCAGCAGAGACGTTGCAGGATCTTAGGTGCTCCTCCCATTTGGCGCGTTTGTGTTGATCAACCAGTCGTCTGATCTCCGCATTGAGATCTTGAATTTGGGGATCCGAAGGGTCCAAGCGTCACAAATGGTCACGTTCATTTGCCAGGGCCGCTGCCTCTGCGGGGAAATACGGACGTACCTCCTTAATTCTACCTGACGTAATGTATTGATTAAAGGCTGACGCTATGACCATGCGAAACGCTACAACTGTTCCAGAAATGGGCATATCAAGCCCAACTGCCCTTACCCGGTGCGACCAGAAGGGTCCTGTTTTCGTTGCTGGCGGATGGGCCATCGCTTGTGCCCAAATCCGGCTAAGGTACTGAAACCGAAGAGCCAGGTAGCTGTAGTGATGGATTATGATGACGGAGAGTGAGTATTATGTTTAGGGTAAAAGAAAAAATATTTTCTGACGCAGTGTTTTCTCTTTTTGACACCGGTAGTCCAGTTAACTTTATAAAGAAGCCACGAGTCCCAGAAAAATTGGTCCACTTAAAAGAAATTAGTAAAATAAAGGAATTGGGGGCAGAAAAATTATTATTTCAAAAATACAATGTTATGTAAAATTTAATGAAATGGTTAATAAAATTGAATTAAATGTAATTTCGGATGAAGATATGATATGGACGTGACTTCCTCAATATGTTCCATATTAAACTTAAAAGTATTAGAAAAGAATATACAAAAATAAAATTGTTAGACATAAGGGAAAATGTTAAGCAAAACTTAAGCAAAAAATGTTACCGATTCCGACGCACTCTTGGCCATTCTAAAATCATACTCAGATGAAAATGGCCGTTGCGGTTCCGATGATTTGCCTGCCCATTACCTGCCTGATAGATATAGATTGTATACTTGCCGAGGCACATCATAATAGATTAAAACAACTCGTTGATGATACCTTAAATCGGTAATAAAAACTGAACCGCTTAGGTATGAAATGAAAATACATTTAAATACTGACGTGCCTTTCCATCACGCCCCCCGTAGGTTGTCTTACGCACAACGTAGTGAGTTGCAAACAATTATAGATGATCTTCTTAAAGAAGGAATAATAACACCAAGTGACTCACCCTATGCTTCAGCCATTGTGCTAGTAAAAAAAAAGGAATGGGAAAACCCGCATGTGTGTGGACTATAGAGCACTCAACAAATTGACGGTTAAGGATAATTACCCACTGCCATTGATTAAAGACTGTATTGAATATCTACAAAATAAAAAGTTTTTCTCCGTATTGGACTTGAAGGGCGGATTTCATCAAGTCAATGTGTCTGCCGATTCCATACTGCCTTTGTAGCTCCTAATGGACAATTCGAGTATTTGGGTTAAAGAATGCATTAGCAGTGTTTCAACGATTCCATATGTGTCTGCCGATTCCATACTGCCTTTGTAGCTCCTAATGGACAATTCGAGTATTTGGGTTAAAGAATGCATTAGCAGTGTTTCAACGATTATCAATACCATTTTTCGAGATATGTTAGATGAAAGAAAGCCCAGGCAAAGAAACTGAGCTACACTGTGATGGCAGTAGTATTGGTTTTGGAGCAGTACTATTACAGCGCCAGAATGATGGTAAACTTCACCCGATCTATTTTTTTAAAACTGCCTCAAATGCTGTGTAGTGTAGTTTATAACTTGTTAAATATAATCTTGTTTAAATATTTATGTCCATGAAATATTAACATATTGAATTAGTTTGTTCGATCAAATGAGAAAATTGTAAATTTTTATTTTCTTAATTAACAAAAAATATTTTATAGATAAAACATTAATGTTTTTAATTAAAAACAAAATATTGAAGTCTTAAGCTTCATTTCGCGTACCGGCCTGTGCGAATTAAAATATAACTATAGTTAATAATTCCGTTTTTTGAGTATATGCAGACAATTACCTCTGTTACTATATCGTTTGGATATATATATATTTAAATTAATAAATATTTATATTTTTATATAAAGAATATCTTTATTTTTGAAAGAACAAAAATTGAATAATCAATTTTCATTTTGATAAATGAAATTTAACAATAGTAAACCCAAAACAATTTTAAAAATTAATAAAGTAATATATAACGCAAGTACAAGGTGGCGCAAAAGTAAGCTTCCGATGTTCAGCATATCGGTTGTGGCACGTGCAGTGTGTGCTGTTGCACCGTCTTGTTGGAACCACATGTTTTCCAATCCCAATTCATCAAGTTGCGGCAAAAAGAACTCGTTGATCATTGCTCTGTAGCGCTCACCATTCACAGTAACCGTTTGGCCCCGACCGATTATTGGTCAAATAAATAGTCAGCAATATTCCGCGTTCTGGAGCAGTGTAGCGTAACATTGTTTATTAACGTGTATTTCGCATGTGTTTACTACACAAATGTCAAAACAGAACTGACTTTAGGGGCCAATCGCAAAATTTATAGCATTTTCTGATAGGAGGATTACTTTTGCGCAGTAACCGTTTTTCACCGACCGAAATAAATAGTCAGCAATATTCCGCGTTCTGGAGCAGTGTAGCGTAACATTGTTTATTAACGTGTATTTCGCATGTGTTTACTACACAAATGTCAAAACAGAACTGACTTTAGGGGCCAATCGCAAAATTTATAGCATTTTCTTATAGGAGGATTACTTTTGCGCCACCCTGTATATAACCCTACATATACTCCCCCTCCAGTGAAACGATCATTTAATTTATGTTAAATGTTATTTTCTTTTTGTTTTTTGAAAATGTTGATGAGTTAGTGTTAAGTCCTGTATTTGTAATTATGTTTGCAGGTTTAAGTAAATCTTTTGAAATTGTTTTAATAGTATTTCCATGTTGAATTTTGAATACTTTATCATGTTTAGAAATAACTTTAAACGGACCATCATAAGGTGGTTGTAAATTCGACTTGTGAATAACTTAACCCAATACGTATTCACAAGAATCTAAATTTTTAGGAATAAAAGAATACACAGTGTTGTGATGTAGGACCTTTGATCTAATATGTGAAAAATATTTTCTTAATTTATAAAGGATTTCAATCGTATTATCTACTTCATTACCATTATTATTGGAAACAACTAGTTCACCTGGTAATCTAAGTGTTGTTGTTGTGGTAGCGACAAAAACACTCCCCGAAGGTTTTGGGGAGTGTTGTCGAATTAACAGTCCTTGGCCCGATTTGGACCCGGTACGCTCCGGTACTCCCTTGCGGTACTGCCCGACTGTCGTGGTAACGATTTATGACCAGTGAAACCTTCTAGGTCATGTCACCCTTCCTTCCGTAAAGAAGGATAAGGTGGGTAATGAGAGGTGAGAGGCATCATATCCGTAGATCAACCATCGAGTTGCACGTCATTACCTTTGTGCATATTAGTCGCCTCTTACGACCGGTATGCCTACCTCGGGCATATTCTAAAGCCCTAACTCGCAGGGGTCGTAATCTAAGTGTTTGTCCATATACTAATTCCGCAGAAGAACATTTTAAATCTTCTTTGAAAGGTGTGCGTAAACCTAATAAAATCAATGGGAGAATTTCAGACCAGTGCATTGAATCATCTGAGGAGGTTAGGTTAGGTTAGGTTGCAAGGGCAGGACAGAGTACCTGGACTCTGCCCGACACTTAGGCCACTAAATAGGCCCATTGTGATACCTATACGGTCCCCACCCACCTCTATGCCCCAGAAATGCGAGCAAGCCATCCCCGACGCCGACAGCAGCTCAGCCGTTTTACAGTCAGCCGATCCAACAACCCTAGAGTCTCTCTCTCTATGGCGCGATATACAACAGGTATATCATCATAAACCTCCTAAGAGATTTTTGCGCCAAGCTTCTCTTCCAATTTGTGGTGTGCCGATTTGAATTTTCCCTACAAATTGGTGGGACCTACAGTTTTTTGCCGACTCCGAACGGCATCTACAAAGGAGACGAATTTTTTGCTGAGAAGCTTGTCATGGCAGAAATACACTCGGAGAGTTTGCCAAACCACTGCCGAGGGGCGACCCCGTTTTGAAAAACTTTTTTCAAATCACTTTTGATGTTACCTGTACCAGGGCTCGAACCATGGACCTTCGGTGTGGTAGGCCGGCAACACTACCTTCACACCACGGCGGCCGCCCTACAACCCTAGAGTATCCGAGTTCAAAGATCTCCCCAAAGCTGAGAAGGACCAGTCGACTCACACGGTTGCGCTACCGTCGACGCCAGGGAAAAACTAACTCCCACCCTGTTCAAGGCAGGGGATCGAACCACTTCGTGGAGTCAATAAATTTAGATAACGCTTTTATTTCTATTTGTGATACCTCAGCGAGGTTATCGAGAATCGGTGGGCCCAAGATAGCTAACCGTCGCCTGCTGAGTGCAGGGCATTGACACATCAGATGCTGAACACTTTCCTCCTCCTCAATACATCTGCAGCTGCGACAGTAATCATTAGACATTGCGCCCATTCTGGCGCCGTGAGTGCCTATTAAACAATGCCCTGTTAGAACCCTTACCAGGGATGAAATGCCCGATTTATTGAGGGACAGCAGGGAGTTTGTACGTCTTTTGTTGTAAGAAGGCCAGGTTAGCCTGGATATCTCACACGTCGAGAGCCCTGACCAGAGCATATTTGCTATTTCCATTGTTTTTGTGCTGACACTAAATTTAAAGGAGGCCATGGGTATGCCTACCGAACTATTTCCTGGAAGGAGATGGGTGGTGGTACCTCGTCTAGCCAGCTCATCCGCTCTGCAGTTGCCTTCAATATCCCTGTGCCCAAGTACCCAAATAAGGCTAATACTGAAGTGCTGAGCCATCTCGTTGAGAGATCTGCGACATTCAGTTAACGACTTTGCATTGTCGACGTATGAGTTCAAGGCTTTAAGTGCGGCCTGACTGTCTGAGAAGATATAGATCTGTTTAACATTTTGGGGCATGGAAACCAAGTTTTTCACCGCGCCGTGTATTGCCAGCATTTCCGCTTGGTACACGCTGCAGTGGCCGGAAAGACGGAAGGAGATCTCTAGTCCCAGGTCCGGTGAAAAGATCCCTCCCCCCACCTTCCCCTCAACCTTGGAGCCATCAGTGAAGATGTCGCCCCGAACCGTATGTGGTCTGTTGTCCCATTCTTGTCTTGTCGGTATTATTACCTCGTAGTTCCTGACAAACACGTTATTTGACGCGCAGTAGTCCGTGTGTGGTGGTATGTTAACAGGCGCGTGGTTGCCCAAGATTGTGGCGTGCCCACTTTGTGCATTTACCTAGACGCCAGTCTCCCTTATTCGCAAAGCTGTGATCGTGGCTACTTCCTTCGGCACCAAATCAAGCGGTGGTAGATGCAGCATAGTATTGAGTGCTTCTGTCGGAGTGGACCCAAGGGCCCCGGTTATGCAGAGTTCTGAACTCCTTTGGACTTTTCGTAGCTGCTTGAGGTACGTATTCTTAGTTAGTGCAGGCCACCAGACCAGCACTCCGTAGAGTAGAATCGGGCGAACAATGGCTGTGTATATCCAGTGCACCACCCTGGGAGAAAACCCCCACGAAACACCAATTGCTCTCTTGCAAGTAAACAACGCGCACGTTGCTTTTTTAACCCGTTCTGTTATATTGTCACCCCAGAGTAGTTTCCTGTCTAGAGTAACTCCTAAATATTTGACTTTGTCACTGAATGCCAAAGTCGTGTTTCCAATTTTTGGTGGTATAAGGTTCGGTATTTTGTACCTTCTAGTGAAGAGGACTAGCTCGGTTTTCTCGGGGTTAACCCCCAGACCTGTTGACTTTGCCCAGTCACAAATTTTAGATAAGGCTGTTTCCATTAAATTGCAAAGAGTTTGAGGGAATTTTCCCCGCATCATAACGCAGATGTCATCGGCGTACGCAATCACTTGGTGGCCTTCCGCTTCCATGAGGCGTAGAAGCTGGTTTACAGTAACCACCCAAAGTAGCGGTGAGAGAACACCTCCCTGTGGGATACCTCTGTTAACGAGTCTGTGAATCGAGTTCCCACCTAGCTCGGTTGTGATCCGTCTGCTAGTAAGCAGTTTACGAATGAACTCCACCAGACAGGTATCGACCCGCAGACCCGTCAGCGCCGAGGTGATAGGAAGGAGGAAGCCACCAATGTATATTCCTTTAGGTTAAGTGACTTGTCTATAACAGATACAAGAGAGTGCAAGGCAGTATCTGTTGACCTACCCTTACTGTAGGCATGCTGAGCCCGCGAGAGCTGAGTTGGGTCAATCGATCTTCTGACATAGTCCTCCAGAAGTCTTTCTAGGGTTTTAAGAAGAAATAAGGATAGGCTTATAGGCCTAAAATCATTAAGTTTAGTATGAGATGGCTTCCCGGCTTTGGGGATGAAGACTACCTTAACCTCCCTCCATGAAGTGGGTACGTAGTTGAGCCTTAGGCAGCCTATAAACATAGTTTTCAACCAAGGCTTGATAAGCCCGGATGTATGTTGTAGCTGGGCCGGGAATATTCCGTCCGGTCCAGGCGACTTATGGGGCTTGAAGGTAGATAAAGCCCAATCTAACTTCTTTTCATCGGTGATCTCCCTTATCATTTGATCGGAAGGCACCTCTCCGCCGATCGTAGTAGTAGACACGTCTGTGCATGTCGGGAAATGTGTATCCAGGAGCAGATTCATGGTATCCGTAGTCGAATCCGTCCACTGCCCATCTGGCATTTGGACGTGGCTCAGTGTTGCTGGCGCTTTTGAGAGCACCCTTCTCAAGCGCGAGGCAGCAGATGTAGATTCAATTTCACTGCAGAATTCCACCCAGGAGGCTCATTTGGCCTTGCGGATTTCTTTTTTTTATATATACTTAGCTTAGTTTTGTAAACAGCCCAGGATAGCTCGCGGCCGTCCTGTTTGGCTTTATTAAAGGCAACCCTACATGCCTTTCTGAGTCTATCTAGATCAGACGACCACCAAGGTGGCTTATGGGTTTCCGTTACCTTTTTGGTCGGGCAGGCCTTATCTAAAGCAAGCTTGCATTGTTGATTAAAGGTGTTGACTAGCTCGTCTAGTTCCTTATCATTTCTAGGTGTGACCATTTGTTTTGATAGATTTCTATCAATGAGCTTCCTGTAGTAGCCCCAGTTTTTTCTTTTTATATTTTGTATGCATTTTGGACTTGTGTGCGTATCTGATATTGAGAAACTAATATATCTATGGTCTGAGAAGGAGTGTTCCATTAGAACCCTCCATGATTCTATGAGGTCGCTGAAAGAGTCGCTGACCAGTGTAATATCAAGGACTTCCTCGCGGTTCCTTGTTATGAATGTGGGGTCACTTCCCCTGTTGCGTAAACTTAGATTAGTGCCTAATAAGTAGTTATATAGTGACTCACCTCGGTCGTTTGTGTCAGTGCTGCTAAATTGAGTGTGATGGGCATTCGCATCGCCTCCAAGCACAATTAGATTATTTCGTGGTCTAGTGGAACTCACGAGCTCTCTGAAGTTATGTGGCGGTAGTGAACCTTCGTGATCATGGGTGAGATATAAAGAGACAAATGTACAACTTCTACCTAACCCCTCGACGCTAATCGCTGTCAGATCTCCGTCACTAAATTGGGGTAAAAGAAAAGCGTTAATATTCGACTTAGCTAAAATACACGTACGAGGCTTACCCTTATCTTGAGCGCTGTAGAGCTTGTAAGTGGGAGTCCTCAAACCACAGATCCTATTTCCAGTGATCCAAGGTTCTTGAACTAGAACGATATCTACTCCCCCTGCCGAAAGTTGGAGTAGAAGTGCAGCTGACGCTGCTTTACTGTGATGAAGGTTGATTTGGAGACCCTCATCATCTTGCATTTTAGCACTCCTCCGTGAGCGTCGCGTCTGCGTCGTCCTCGCTCAGAAGCTGGCTCTCGGAGTAAAGCCTCCTGAGAGTCCCGCTACCGTCCAAGCTGGACGAGGCATAGCCGCTCCGCACATCCGACCCAATGTCATCAACCTCCATCTCTTTATCGCTGGGGGAAGGCGCCAGAGATGAAAAATTAGCCAGGGCTTCGGCGTCCGCCTTGTACACCTTCAGGCTTATATTCTTAAGCCCATAGCTTACGCGGTAGTCACACCGGTCCAGGGCCTCGATGCTTGCCTGGTCTAACAGCAGAACTATCTGCATCGTTGCCTTCCGCTTCCATGAGGCGTAGAAGCTGGTTTACAGTAACCACCCAAAGTAGCGGTGAGAGAACACCTCCCTGTGGGATACCTCTGTTAACGAGTCTGTGAATCGAGTTCCCACCTAGCTCGGTTGTGATCCGTCTGCTAGTAAGCAGTTTACGAATGAACTCCACCAGACAGGTATCGACCCGCAGACCCGTCAGCGCCGAGGTGATAGCTTCCGGAAGGACGTTATTGAAAGCGCCTGCTATGTCGAGGAAAGCCACCAATGTATATTCCTTTAGGTTAAGTGACTTGTCTATAACAGATACAAGAGAGTGCAAGGCAGTATCTGTTGACCTACCCTTACTGTAGGCATGCTGAGCCCGCGAGAGCTGAGTTGGGTCAATCGATCTTCTGACATAGTCCTCCAGAAGTCTTTCTAGGGTTTTAAGAAGAAATGAGGATAGGCTTATAGGCCTAAAATCATTAGGTTTAGTATGAGATGGCTTCCCGGCTTGATGAAGACTACCTTAACCTCCCTCCATGAAGTGGGTACGTAGTTGAGCCTTAGGCAGCCTATAAACATAGTTTTCAACCAAGGCTTGATAAGCCCGGATGTATGTTGTAGCTGGGCCGGGAATATTCCGTCCGGTCCAGGCGACTTATGGGGCTTGAAGGTAGATAAAGCCCAATCTAACTTCTTCTCATCGGTGATCTCCCTTATCATTTGATCGGAAGGCACCTCTCCGCCGATCGTAGTAGTAGACACGTCTGTGGATGTCGGGAAATGTGTATCCAGGAGCAGATTCATGGTATCCGTAGTCGAATCCGTCCACTGCCCATCTGGCATTTGGACGTGGCTCAGTGTTGCTGGCGCTTTTGAGAGCACCCTTCTCAAGCGCGAGGCAGCAGATGTAGATTCAATTTCACTGCAGAATTCCACCCAGGAGACTCATTTGGCCGTGCGGATTTCTTTTTTTATATATACTTAGCTTAGTTTTGTAAACAGCCCAGGATAGCTCGCGGCCGTCCTGTTTGGCTTTATTAAAGGCAACCCTACATGCCTTTCTGAGTCTATCTAGATCAGACGACCACCAAGGTGGCTTATGGGTTTCCGTTACCTTTTTGGTCGGGCAGGCCTTATCTAAAGCAAGCTTGCATTGTTGATTAAAGGTGTTGACTAGCTCGTCTAGTTCCTTATCATTTCTAGGTGTGACCATTTGGTTTGATAGATTTCTATCAATGAGCTTCCTGTAGTAGCCCCAGTTTTTTCTTTTTATATTTTGTATGCATTTTGGACTTGTGTGCGTATCTGATATTGAGAAACTAATATATCTATGGTCTGAGAAGGAGTGTTCCATTAGAACCCTCCATGATTCTATGAGGTCGCTGAAAGAGTCGCTGACCAGTGTAATATCAAGGACTTCCTCGCGGTTCCTTGTTATGAATGTGGGGTCACTTCCCCTGTTGCGTAAACTTAGATTAGTGCCTAATAAGTAGTTATATAGTGACTCACCTCGGTCGTTTGTGTCAGTGCTGCTAAATTGAGTGTGATGGGCATTCGCATCGCCTCCAAGCACAATTAGATTATTTCGTGGTCTAGTGGAACTCACGAGCTCTCTGAAGTTATGTGGCGGTAGTGAACCTTCGTGATCATGGGTGAGATATAAAGAGACAAATGTACAACTTCTACCTAACCCCTCGACGCTAATCGCTGTCAGATTTCCGTCACTAAATTGGGGTAAAAGAAAAGCGTTAATATTCGACTTACCCTTATCTTGAGCGCTGTAGAGCTTGTAAGTGGGAGTCCTCAAACCACAGATCCTATTTCCAGTGATCCAAGGTTCTTGAACTAGAACGATATCTACTACCCCTGCCGAAAGTTGGAGTAGAAGTGCAGCTGACGCTGCTTTACTGTGATGAAGGTTGATTTGGAGACCCTCATCATCTTGCTTTTTAGCACTCCTCCGTGAGCCTCGCGTCTGCGTCGTCCTCGCTCAGAAGCTGGCTCTCGGAGTAAAGCCTCCTGAGAGTCCCGCTACCGTCCAAGCTGGACGAGGCATAGCCGCTCCGCACATCCAACCTCCATCTCTTTATCGCTGGGGGGAGGCCCACCTCCGGCAGAGATGAAAAATTAGCCAGGGCTTCGGCGTCCGCCTTGTACACCTTCAGGCTTATATTCTTAAGCCCATAGCTTACGCGGTAGTCACACCGGTCCAGGGCCTCGATGCTTGCCTGGTCTAACAGCAGAACTATCTGCATCGTTGCTTGTCCGGCTGCTTTGTCCACGCTGACCACCTTCCAGTCTTGGGTCGGTAGACCCGGGTTAAACTCCTGCAATTGTTCTGGGATTTCATCTGGCTCCGTTGGCGTCACTGGAACCCAGGCTCTAGCTCTTGGCCGTTACGGGATGTCGAACGCATCCACTGCTTTAAGGCGCGCGCCAGGGTATACTTCACCTATTCGCTGCACGCCGATCTTGTATAGGTCCACGGACCTAGCTTCTCCACAGGCGATCAGCCTGACATTGCCTTGGTACCATCCTGCATCGGTATAAGATGGTGGCGGTCCAGGGTTTTCCCTCTTCACCTGGATGTCAACTTTAGCGAGCGCGGCTTCGATCCACTTCCATTGTTGTTTCGGGATCCTGCCATCTACGCTGCCCTCATCGATAACGCCAATGATCTTGCGATCCTTGGCTACCGCTGCGAAAGACCGTATATAGCCTCCCTGCGTGTTGGCCCTTTTCGGTGCTGTTGGGGTAGTCACCTCCACTGAGCGATTGCGCTTAGAGGTTTCCCCTTTGTTAGCGCCATACAACTCCAGTTTAAAGTCCAGCACTACCCGCCGAGCCCACGCTAGGTCTCGCTGGAGCTTCGCCCAAACCTCCGCCGAAACATCTTCCTCCCTTGTCGGTGAGGTCGCGTTCCTGTAGAGAATCCGGGCTGCAGACCGCTTATCCTGGTGGCTGGCCTTTGTGGGTTGCCTAGGCATCGAGTCCTAGGCCCTATCGCTAGCACCCCCCTCACCCTTGGAGCCCCCAGCCACGGACTCGCCAGACGCTTTGCGCTGAATGTCAAGGCCACTGGTGGAAGCTACAGGATTGGTGGTAGCCGCGTTGCTGGCCTCCCGATCGGCACCCCTGGAAGAGGCCCCGGTCATCGGACTACTCCGACCGGTTTTGCACTCAGTCCTATCCCGTCTAGCTGCCGCTGCTGAATCGCCGGGGTGTCCTCTCGGCTTTCGTATTTTTGTTTAGGTCCGGTTTCCCCGTGACCATCTTAGCGGAGCGAGTTCCTGCGGACTTTTTATTCGGAGAGTCAGACTCCTTGCTTTTGTTTTCAGTTTTATTCTTATTTTGCTCCATATTTGAGACCCACGAGTGGCGGAGAAGGGGACGGTCCACCCGGGCAGAGATCCGCATTACCCGGGTAAGGCTAAATAGAATCAGAGGTCGCCCGGTATCCGAAGCACTCCGTTCGCGACTGGGCTATTTAAGGGCCCCCAGCCAGGTTGATCATCGGCACGGGTCGTATGACACCTTGATCCAGCCCTTACAAGGAAGGGAAGGGAGACGGGGAAAAAGGGGTGGTGGAGGAAGGGGGGTTATGGGGGGTGAAAAGGTCGCCGCTCGAATTAGCCGCCGTAGCGACTCGACGGTTTCGGGTGGCGCTGGTGTGTGCAAGGCGCGAACACCCCCATTAAAGATACCTATCATCAGAGGAAGTGATAGCTGTTTTCAGTGTCCTATGAAATCTTTCTATCATTCCATTTGATTGAGGATGGTATGGAGTTGTATGAATTTTGTGAGATCTAATAACTTAGTTAGCTCTGTGAATAATTTTGATGTGAACTGTGATCCTTGATCAACAGTTATGTTTAGTGGAATACCGAAACGAGGAATGTAATTATAGACAAAAGTTGTTGCTATAGTATTTGCTGAAATATCCCTAAGCGGATATGCCTGTCAATGATAGTTAAAATGTTACGAGTTTCTTTTGATACCAGATCCATATGAATGTGTTCAAATCGTCCAAAAGGTATCTCAATTTTTTGTACAGGTGTTTTTGTATATTTGGAAATTTTTGATTTTTGACAATTTAAGCAAGTAGCAGACCAATTATTTATTTCTTTGCGCATATTAGGCCAGAAGTATTTAGATTGAATCAATCGTCTAGTTGTGCGGACACTTGGATGCGATAAACAGTGAATTTTGTCAAAAATAATTTTTCTCATAGATTTAGGAACAAACGGCCTAAACGGTTTTTGGGAAATATCACACCATATATTAAGATTAAGAACTGGAGTACAAATTTCTTTTAAATTACTGTTTGAATTTTGATCAGATATTATGTTTTGAAGAGTTTGGTCTTTTTGCTGTTCTTCATATAAGGTCTGGAAATTTATGTCTTTAGCTAAAATTGTGTTAATATCCGGAATACGAGAAAGTGTATCAGCAACAATATTTTCTTTTCCTGAAATGTATTGAATGTCATTTGTAAATTGTGCTATGTATTCTAGATGTCGAATTTGTTGTATGGTGATCTGTGTGTTTTTGAATTAAGAATTTGTGTTAAGGGTTTATGATCAGTGTAAATGGTGAATGTCCTACCTTCAAGAAAATCTTTAAAGTGTTTAACTGAATTATAAATCGCTAAAAGCTCTCTGTCAAAAGTTGAGTAATTCATTTCAGTAGGAGATAATTTACGTGAAAAATAGGCGAGTGGTTCTAAAACATTGTTACTAACTTGTTGTAAGACTGCACCAATTGCTAAATTTGAAGCATCTACAGCAAGAGATAATTTACCGTTTTTATCAAAATGAGTGAGTAAAGTTTTCTGTGCAAAAAGTTGTTGACATTTTCAAAAGCATTAATAGTCTTCTCTGACCAACTAAGTTCTTTAAGTTTATGTTTAGTAGCAAATGGTCACATTTCATGCAGTGGACCAAGTTCTGCTGCTAACATTTTAACATATCTATGGTAATAATTAACCATTCCTAAAAATTTTTGTAATTTATTTATAGAAATAGGTTTTTTGAAGTTGATTATTGTCTCAATTCTTTCTAAGGATGGCCTAATTCCTTCACTAGAAATTTCATAACTTAAAAAATCTAACTTATTCGTTCCAAAGATACATTTCGAAGGTTTAATATTTAAATTATATTCCGCCAACCTTTCAAAAACAGATTTTAAATGTTCAAAATGCTGATCTTCGTCATCACTAGCAACAAGTATAGGGTGTTTTTTTTACAGGTTTGTTTTTCGAATAGATTTGTGGTCAAATCTGGCAACTCTAATGTCATTTATGTTCAGTTTGGTTTGCCATTTCATCATGAACAGGTTGACAAAAGAACAACGCTTGCAAATCGTGCAAATTTATTTCGAAAATAATGGTTCAGTTCGCGAAGTTTACCGTGAGCTCCGTCCATTTTATGGTCGACATAATCGTCCATCAGAGCAATTAATTCGGTTAACCATGGATCGTTTTCGCACTACGTTTACTCTATGTGATAATACGCATCCTCAGAGACGTCGAACAGTGCGCACCGAAGAAACAATTGCCGCTGTAGAGCAAAGTGTTGAAGAGGACCCGAATGAATCGATTCGCCACCGTGCACAGCAATTGGAGCTTTGTCCATCAACTTTATGGAAGATTTTCCGCAAAGATCTTGGCTTGCGACCTTACAAGATCCAGCTTGTGCAAGAATTAAAGCCGCGAGACCATGCAATGCGTCGTGATTTTGGTGTATGGGCCGAAAATGAGATTGATTTCGATGCTGATTTTCATCGCAAAATTTTGTTCAGTGATGAGGCTCATTTTTGGTTGAATGGCTACGTCAACAAGCAAAATTGCCGCATTTGGAGTGAAGAGAATCCACATGAGACCCTTGAAACGCCATTACATCCACAAAAACTGACTGTTTGGTGTGCTCTATGGGCTGGTGGAGTCATTGGGCCATACTTCTTCCGCAATAATGCTGGAGAGGCAGCTACCGTTAATGGAGACCGGTATAGAGCCATGATAACCGACTATTTTGTTCCCGAATTGGATGGCATGAATGTGGATGAGTTGTGGTTCCAACAAGACGGCGCTACATGCCACACAGCGCACGTCACAATCGATTTATTGAAGGAAACATTCGATGAGCGCATAATTTCGCGGAATGGACCTGTCAATTGGCCACCAAGGTCGTGTGATTTGACACCATTGGATTATTTTCTTTGGGGATATGTGAAGTCGCTCGTCTACACCAACAAACCAGAAACGTTAGGGGAATTGGAAGCCAACATTCGTGGCGTTATTGCCGACATACGGCCCCATATGCTCAAAAAAGTGGTTGAAAATTGGACCTGTAGAATTGGCTTTATTCGAGCCAGCCGCGGCGGCCAAATGCCCGAAATCATATTTAAACATTAATGGCATAAAATTATCCTTCCAATAAAGCCAAATTGATGGACCTTAAAACGATTGTCTTGTGTTTTATTTCAATTCAAAGTTCTCTACCCCTAAAAAAACACCCTATATATCATCAATATAGACAAAAACAAAATTAAACCCAGAAAATACCTCATTTATAAAACGTCGAAATGTTTGTGCGCTGTTTCGTAAACCAAAAGGCAAGCGTACGAACTCAAACATTCCAAATGGTGTAGTTATTGCTGTTTTATGAATGTCTTCTTCGGCCATGGGTATCTGATGATATGCTCGGACTACGATAGTCTCCACATGGTCTCTAATCATTTGGTTCTTTTTTTGGGACCAAAATATGTTAAAATAGACTATAATTTGGAAAAGTTTATTATAAAATACAATTAATGGCTTTTGATTTTAATAATTTCATTAATTATTCGTAATAAAGTAATTGGTTTTTAATTAAATGAAGAATTTGAGAAACGAACTTTTATTGAATGAAATGTAATATTTTGTTTAAAATTCGATAAATATTTAAAAATGTATGGATATTTAACTAGATAATTGTAATTTAATATTAATATAGAATATTAACAATACAGCTCACCGAAGAATTGCGTTGATTGTAGATGGTAAATATAATCATAAATAAATGACATTAAATAGTGAGTGAAGTCATGTACTTGAAGGTTAAATTGATAGTGATATGAAATTGAAAATCAAATAGAAAAGAATGCACTTGAGTTTGTTGATTGGTGGTAAAGTATTTAGTAGAGTTCAACATGTTATATATTCATTTTACAGACGGTAGTATAAGTTTATTTATTTTCGTTTACAAATTCCTTTCTGTTAAAATATTTATAACACTAATTGTTGATTATGCACATTTGATACACAAATATGTTTATATGCATTTATTGTCATATCCAGAATATTTGTTTGTTGGATTAATTGTGATAATTGGATTTATGGTTTGTCAATAAGGATGCGTGAAGGAAATTGACGATGTGTGGATGAAATTGCTATATAATAATATTATTGTTTATTTTGACTGTTTAATAAGCAGGATCGGAAGATTATATTGTAGATTTTTGTTGTAGATATAAAGCTTGTTGATTGCAGGAAAAAAAGGCTGGTACTATCAGACGTTATAATATGGAAGGTTCTCAGGATCGATATACTACATAGTATGTAATTTTTATTACTTGCATTTTTTTTGTTGTTGCTATTTTCCTCACACTTCTATTGTTCCTGGGTGATTAGCGTTCAAATATGTATGTTTAAGAAGATTTTTCATTGGGTTGAGTTCACTTTTAATTTGGGCACTAAATTATTATCTATATATGTATGTATGTACATATCTCTCTTTATGGCGCGATATACAACAGGTATATCATCATAAACCTCCTAAGAGATTTTTGCGCCAAGCTTCTCTTCCAATTTGTGGTGTGCCGATTTGAATTTTCCCTACAAATTGGTGGGACCTACAGTTTTTTGCCGACTCCGAACGGCATCTACAAAGGAGACGAATTTTTGCTGAGAAGCCTGTCATGGCAGAAATACACTCGGAGAGTTTGCCAAACCACTGCCGAGGGGCGACCCCGTTTTGAAAAACTTTTTTCAAATCACTTTTGATGTTACCTGTACCAGGGCTCGAACCATGGACCTTCGGTGTGGTAGGCCGGCAACACTACCTCCACACCACGGCGGCCGGCATATGTACATATACATATGAATATTTTTAGGTAGTGTTGCCGGCCTACCACACCGAAGGTCCATGGTTCGAGCCCTGGTACAGGTAACATCAAAAAGTGATTTGAAAAAAAAGTTTTTCAAAAAAACGGGGTCGCCCCTCGGCAGTGGTTTGGCAAACTCTCCGAGTGTATTTCTGCCATGACAGGCTTCTCAGCAAAAATTCGTCTCCTTTGTAGATGCCGTTCGGAGTCGGCAAAAAACTGTAGGTCCCACCAATTTGTAGGGAAAATTCAAATCGGCACACCACAAATTGGAAGAGAAGCTTGGCGCAAAAATCTCTTAGGAGGTTTATGATGATATACCTGTTGTATATCGCGCCATAGAGAGAGAGAGAGATTGCACAAAAACTATTTTTGCATAAGTTTTAAGTATTTTAAGAGTAGTACGTAGGTTTCGAATGCAGGATCGCCAATATATATCGTTTGGATATATATATATTTAAATTAATTATTTTTGTTGTTTACGGCCTTAAATTGTGCGAAATAATTTTATTTAGGAGCTCTAGGCCAATAATCAAGAGAAAGAACAACTTGACTTTTTCTTTTGATAATTTTATTTTATTTGATTTGATCCGATATTTCGATTTCAATCTGAAATCATCATCAGGGCTGAAATAAATAAATACAAAATTTTTTTTTTTTTATTTTTCTAACAAATTTTTTCACTAATTCCCTAATACACAACACTTACACTTATGGCTGAGCCTTATCAACTAATTTGCTATCGATCTTTACAAGAAAAAGAACATAAAAGTAAATATAAACAGATAAACTACCGTAATTGTAAACAAAATTTGGTATAAACAATAATGTTTAAGCTTATGAACTGCGAGAGGCGCAGAGAAAATGTAAATATGTATATATGCTGCAGTTACACTGTTGTTGTCTAAAATGACCGCATGTCTCTCCTACTGTTGTTGGATATCATGTGGCGGTAGGGCGAAGCACATTTTTTTAAATTAATAATTATTTATATTTTTATATAAAGAAATTGAATAATCAATTTTCATTTTGATAAATAAAATTTAACAACAGTAAACCAAAAACAATTTTAACAATTAATAAAGTAATATATAACGCAAGTATATAACCCTACAGTTACAAACAACCGATTGTGTACATGCGACATTAATTCTTCTACCAACATCAAAGTCAATAAATATACGATTTTCATCTTCGCTATTTTAAAAATATAGTAATCACCAGTGACCTGCAATTATTCATATTTTTAAGTACTTAGTTAAAGTTACCAAAAAATAGTCTTAGTGTGAATGCAGTACACGAACGCAACGCACTAAGATCCACTAATACACATTTACATGACACGAAGCCCTAAGTACACAAATTACTTATTGAGTAAGTTAGTGGAACTATGTTATAGCGAAACACTATGTGTTAAGTGGAATGACTAAAGTCATTTAAGTATTTCGTATCAAAATTATCCTAAAATGATCTCAAGATTATCCCAAAATTATCTCAAAATGATTGCAAAATTATCCCAAAAGAGTTCCAAAATAATCCCACTTAAGGATAACTGAACTAACAAGTTTTCTACACACACAAAGTATACAAAGTACGCATAGTACACACAAAAAACATAGTAGTTACACAAAACTATGTGCACTAAGTACACATAGTGAAATTGGTTATTAGTTCACGCTGAATATAGTTATTGTTATGGCTCATGACTAAGTGCACAAGTATAACAGCAATTCAGTAAGACAAATTAATTTTCACAATTGAATCATCATCAAAGCACCATAATAGCAATATCTTTAAGTCTATATCTATATACTAATAGCAACATCAGAAAAGCTGCAAAATTTCAAGAATATTGAGAGTTATTATTGATATGAAGATTTATTTTTAATGTATACAAATACATTTGTCTATATAATATCTGTTTGAAATATTTATTAAATTTTTGTAACTCCCTTTTCATTGATTTCCACAATGGTTACTCGTACACCAGATCGGAACCCTTTGTCATTAATTGATTTCAAACAAACAAATAATACTAACAATACTCCACAATTAATACATTCAACAGATATTCTAAACACACAGCAACACTCGGAAGTAGCAGCGTCTTCGGTAAAATTACCAAGTTTTTGGAATGACCATCCCGAAGCATGGTTCATCCATATTGAGGCACAATTCGCTTCTAAAAATATTACATTGGATAATACCAAATATGAATACCTCAGTTTTTGATATTATTCAAAATCCTCCTTCCGAATATAAATTTGAAAATTAAAAAAAACATCTTGTAGAACGCCATTCACTTAGTGAGCGTAAAAAGCTGGGCCAAGTACTATCTGTTACAGAACTTGGAGCTAAAAATCCTTCTGAATTATACAGATCCCTTTTAGTTTTAGCAGGTTCAAATTTCAATGCAGATTTATTAAAAAAACTATGGCTACGTAAATTGCCCAAAAATCTAAATGTAGCTTTGACTGCAACAAATGCTGCAAATATTCAAGATGTGCTTAAATTAGCTGATATGTGGGAGGTAATGAATAAAAGTGAAATTTGTAGCATCAATATTACGAATACAAATTTCCAATTTGAAAAAACTCTATTCAATTAAAAAAAACGTTTAATAATTAATTAAAAATGGTTATTAAAAAATAAAAATAATAATTTTCATAAAAATTCAAAAAGTGAAAAATTATTATTCTTGGCCTTGAGCTCGTTTCATGAGTACTTGTAAATGTACAAGCCAAAAATCAACAAAAATTGTTGGTATAAAAAAGCAATAACAAAACTGAGAGCACGCGGTAAGGCAGTTCTGCTGATAAAACAGATCTGTCAAAAAATCCATCATGATCACACTACTAACTGTCAAATGGCGAAAGTGGTTCATGCATATAGTAAAGAAGAATAGAACTAGGAGTTTTGATGACATCAAAACCAGCGTATTGTTAGCTTAATGGTTAGCAATGCGTGCCAAAATTTCTCTGGTAAAGAAGCTTCCGAAATGGATCTAACTATAAGAAAAAGCTATGGCGGTTGTCTCTAAACATTTTCCCTACTCTATTCAATTAAAAAAACTTTTAATAATTAATTAAAAATGATTATTAAAAAATAAAAAGAATAATAATTTTCATAAAAATTCAAAAAGTGAAAAATTATTATTCTTGGCCTTGAGCTCGTTTCATGAATACTTGAAAATGTATACTCCGTAAATCAACAAAAATTGTTGGTATAAAAACCGTACAAAATTTAGTAAAAATTACTTCAATGTGCGAAAATGTTGCTAAATTATCCATGGCATTTGTTTATGAGGCAGACAGAAGAAAGACCGGTAAGAGATTTTACATCATTTCATAGGAATCGTTCGTGAAGTAGATCAAATTCTCGAAACAGGCTTTGTATATATCACTACCGCTATGGTAATAAAGCCAGAAAGTGTATCAAACCTTGTGCTTACGAAGAACGTGAATTTCAGGAAAACTAATTCCTCTTACTTCGGCGACAAGTAATGGGTTGAATGAAATTTCAACACGTCTCCTCTTTATGATGAAGACAAGAAAATGGAATTTTTATAGACAGTGGTGCCGAAATTTCTGTACTTACTTCTTCGAAATTCAAAAATGGTTTAAAATGTTCTGATTTATTTTTAACGGCAGCTAATGGTACTCTCATAAAGACCTATGGTAAAGAATTGTTAAAGGTAAATTTATGTTTAGAACGGGAATTTCCATTTAGTTTCGTTATAGCAGATATAACAAAACCCAGAATCGGCGCATACTTTTTAGCAAAATATGGTGTTTTAGTTGATTTTAATAATAAATGTTGAGTTGGTCCATTGACAAATATTTCAGCAAGTGCAATATCGGGGTTTTCTAAAATATCGCTACCAAAATTATTTCCTATAGAAGATAAATACACAAAATTATTAAAGGCGTTTCCATCACTTATATCTGATCCTGATTACAATAAGTCAGTGAAACATTCCACGGTTCATCGCATTACTTGTAATCGTAAATTACCTTTTTCGAAACCAAGGAGACTAGATCCTATTAAATTTAAAGTGGCAAAATCTGAGTTTGATTTATTAGTTAAATCGGGTATTTGTCGCCCTTCTCATTCGCATGTTGATTCTCCATTACATTTAGGTTCTAAAAATTATTCCATTGATTGGCGCCCGTGTGGCGATTATCGACGATTGAATTATATAACAGTTCCTGATAGGTATCCACTACCTCGCGCCTATCATCAAATACCAATGGCGGAAGAAGATATTCCTAATACAATGCAATAACAACACATTTCGGTCTTTTTGAATTTGTTAGAATGCTTTTCGGGTTAAGAAACTCTGCGCAGACGTTTCAACGTTTTATAAATGAAGTTTTAGCAGGTTTAGATTTTGTTTTTGTATACCAAGTAACACAGAGGTTGAGCATATGCAACACTTGCAAACAGTTTTTAAAACTTTAGAGAACTGCGGCTTAAATATCAAGCCTAACAAGTGCATATTTGGTACATCGGAGATAGATGTTTTAGGTTATAATATTTCTAACGAAAGTATTAAGCCAACTAACGCAAAAGTCAAAGTCATAAGCGAGTTTGAACGGCCAAAAACAGCTAAGCAAACGCAAAAGTTTATTGGAATGGTAAATTATTATCACAGGTACATACCAAGACTAGCGGAGTATTTAAGCCCGATTCATGCAATGGAAAAATTTCTTTGAAACAAAATTTAAATTGGGATGATGATACTACACAAAATTTTGAAAAGACAAAAGAAGTATTTGCATCAAACGTACTTCTGAATCCTTTTGACAAAAACGCAAACCTTTACATATCAGTAGATGCTTCAGTAATTGCTATAGGAGGTGTTCTTGAACAACACATTGGAAACGAAACTGAACCTTTAGCTTTCTTTCAAAAAAGTTAACACCTTCCGAAACTAAATACAGTGCCTTTGGCCGTGAGTTATTAGCAATATATGAAACAATTAAACATTTTAGGCATATATTAAAGCATTACACATTACAAGCTCCGTACAAATATGAAAACGCATTGATTTAGAGATCAGTTGTCAGATTAATTTGCATCCAAAACTTTTCAATGGAGATCTAGAAACTGTAAAATAATTATAAGCTTAAAGCTAGTAAACTCTAGATTAACTTCCTAAGCTCTGATAGTGAGAGGAGTTTATTGATATTTTTGATGGATTCTATGTCAAAGTTTTTCAAAGCTTCCGACGGAGTGTTGCTACCAAAGATGTTGCTTCTTATTGCCGCAAAATGTTGACAGCTGTCCAGTAGGTGGGTAACGGAAACTGCAGCAGCGTTACAGAAGTTACACTGTGGAGTATCCAGGCCCTTGAGTAAATGACCATGCGTTGCTATTGTATGGCCAATTCTTAGGCGAGCAAAGTATATGATATCCTTACAATTTGCCTCTCTTGGGAAAATTGGTTTCTGACCTTCCGTGTTAATAGTGGAATAGTGGTTATGGAGGTTTCTAAATTCGTCCCGCCTCTCTTTATAAATGTGTGATTTCGAAAGTCTATAAACATCATCTTTCAACATGAAAGGTATTGTAGTCAGTGGTTGGTTGGCTGCTAGTTTGGCTCTTTCGTCGGCGTATTCGTTCCCTGGTATTCCAACGTGGCTTGGAACCCACATGATTTTTATTGCATTTTTTTTTGTGCGCTAGAACCTTGCGAATAGCTGAGCTTATATCATTATTGTTGAATGTACTAGATATTGAATTAATGGTGGACAGACTGTCGGTGCATATAACGTATTTTTCGCCAGAGCAGACATCGAACTTTACTGCTTGCAGGACTGCATAGGCTTCAGCATTGAAGACGGAGCAGAAATTTAGCATGTGCCCGGCTGATATGGTTTCATTATTAGAGTCTACCACAGCAAAAGCAGTTGTTGTTGTTGTCTTTGTGTAGATCTGTTGAAAGGTTTGTTTGTAGATTACAGGCATCCTTGTGCTTTTTTTTGTTTGAGTGCATGTCGAGGATTAGGTGATTGTTTGGCTGGAACCATGGCTCAGGGCGTTTGTAGTCAAAACTTTCCAGCTTGGTAGGAATACCCAGGTCTTTAGCTGCATTTATGCTTCTGGTGATAGCTGTTGGTCGTGATAATTGGGTTGTTCTTCTGATTACTGAGTTGACTGCGTTTTGTAACAAAGTATTTTTGCACTGTAAAAGCTTTGGGATCAGCTTCACCGTGATAAACGTTGTCCTTTCTTTGATGATGGTAGGCCAGTTTCAGTTAGGCTGGCTACGGTTGGAGAGGTCGGAACGCGCGTATGCATCTCCTGGCTGCACTGTGGTATGCAGGTAGTATAACTTTGATGTTGTTTTTCGCACAGTGCCCGTATATCGGCAGTCCGTAGTCGATTTTGGACAATAAAAGGATTTTGGTAGTATTGATAAGCGTTGTTGGGTGACCGAGGCAATGTTTCGAAGACAAATATTTTATAATATCCAATCTTTTTGGAATGGTCGTCTTGAGATAACAGCAATGATCTCTGTACGTCAGCTTATGATCAAACACAATGCCTAATATTTTTAGAGTATTGCAGTTAGTAATGTTTACATTTTTAAAAGATAGATTCATAGGTGGGCAAAGTTTTTTATTGCATATGTGAGAGTTTTTGCATTTACTGAACGATATTTTAGCTCCCGAATTTTGAGCCCAGTTTGTTATATCCGATAAAATTTTGCATGAAGTACCCTTGAACCACCGATAAATCTTTACATTTAGTGAAAAGCAGTAAGTCGTCGGCATATATGACATGATTGATTCTTTTGTGCCTTAATATTATTTTATTTATTTCGTCAAAGGAAATTATAAAGAGGACCACTGATAATAGGGATCGCTATGCCATTAAATAATTTGTAGGTGTTTGAATACTTATTGTTAACTTTGACTGTAAAGCATCGGTTGGTCAAAAAGTCCTTAACAAAATTGTATATTCTTTTTCCTACTCTTCAACTGGACAGTTGTCGAAGGATGACCTGAGGCCCGATTCTATCATATGCTTTCTCAAAATCTATGCTAAGAACGGAGGTATGGTTTTTTGTAGAGTGGGCTGAAGAGGCAAAATTTTCAAATATCAGCAGCGCGTCTAATGTTCCTTGGCCTTCCTTAAACACCCTTGATGTGAGTCAAATAGGTTATTGGAGGACGCGAACCATACGATCCGATTGGCTAAAATTTTTTCCAGTGTTTTGCTTAAGCATGGCAAAAGGGATATTGGTCTATACCCAGCTATGGAGGTAGTAGATTGGTTGGCTTTTGAAATTGGGATAACTGATGCATTTTTCCACGTATGCGGTATGCTGCCCTGATCCAATATAATGTTGTACAATTCGACTACTCTAGTTTTGACTTTTGTAGGTAGGTTTTTCAGCAAGAGTATGAGATACGGTCCCGCCCTGGAGTCTTTCTTTTCATTGAATTAAGGGTTACTTCGAATTCGAAGAGGGTAATGGATGATTCGATTTTTTGGGCTCTCGGTGAGACTGAATTGAAAATGTATTCTTCAGATAAAATTTGATTTTTACTAAGTACGAAGTCTTGATGGAAGTTGCTATCTTTAGAATAATTAGACCAGGATGAGCCAAAGTGATTTGCAATGTCTACGGCAGCGTATAGAGGTCCACTGGTTGTATCTAAAACTTTGACTGATGGTGGGGTATATGTCCCCGAAAGCATCTTAATATTGGACCAGATTTTTCTGGGATGACAATCTGGGGTAATCGAGCTCGTTAGGGTTTCCAGGCTTTGACGCTTTGCTTTGCTTTTTTTTGAAATATGCGTTCGCTTTTTTGTATTCCAGAAGGTTGGGGGTAGAGCGTTGTTTTTTATAATTATGCCACAAAAGTTGTTTCTTCTCCCTAAGTGTTGCGAGCGACTTAGACCAATATGGTACTACGGTTTTACGACATTTTTGTTGAGTTTGTGGTATAGAACCTTGAGCTGCCTCTCGAATAAGTTTTGTTAGATTTCTAGCCTCTTTATTGATGTTGCGAGATTGTGGATACTTTGATAGGAATTCGTTGGCCAATTGTTGGAAGAGAGGCCAGTCCGCTCTTTCGAGGATATATTTTGGCTTAGGGACACCTGGATTGGATAGAGCAGTTGACACGAGCATAAACACACGTCGACATGTGTAAAGGTTTGGTGCGTTGTAAAATGGGTTGGGGACAAGTCGTTTAGAACGATATACAGGGTGGCGCAAAAGTAATCCTCCTATCAGAAAATGCTATAAATTTTGCGATTGGCCCCTAAAGTCAGTTCTGTTTTGACATTTGTGTAGTAAACACATGCGAAATACACGTTAATAAACAATGTTACGCTACACTGCTCCAGAACGCAGAATATTGCTGACTATTTATTTCGGTCTGTGAAAAACGGTTACTGCGCAAAAGTAATCCTCCTATCAGAAAATGCTATAAATTTTGCGATTGGCCCCTAAAGTCAGTTCTGTTTTGACATTTGTGTAGTAAACACATGCGAAATACACTTTAATAAACAATGTTACGCTACACTGCTCCAGAACGCGGAATATTGCTGACTATTTATTTGACCAATAATCGGTCGGGGCCAAACGGTTACTGTGAATGGTGAGCGCTACAGAGCAATGATCAACGAGTTCTTTTTGCCGCAACTTGATGAATTGGGATTGGAAAACATGTGGTTCCAACAAGACGGTGCAACAGCACACACTGCGCGTGCCACAACCGATATGCTGAACATCGGAAGCTTACTTTTGCGCCACCTTGTAGTTATTTAGCAGGATGAGATCTTCAAATAACCCCAAAGCGGGCTCCATGCATTGATGTCACCTACAATTAGTATATCAGTCGTTATGCCGGAGGTTATGTCAAGAAGGTTTTGGAGGTCGAAAGGTTGCTGAGGAGGAATGTAGATAGACACTACAGTAAACTTAAAGCCGATATTAACTTCCATGGCAATAACTGAGATTGGGGATTGAATACTTAGCAGTTGGTGAGATACGCCTTTCTCTACCATAACGCATAGGCCTTGTTTTGCTGTTGTATTATGTGGGAGGTTGTGAAAGTAGCTATGATAAGAGTTCGAAATAGATGCAGATCTGTTGAAAGGAATGTGTGTTTCCTGCAAGGAAACAATGGAGGGAGATATATCTTTTATTAATAATTTAAGCTCGTTGATGTTATTAAATAGTCCGTGGATGTTCCACTGAAGAACGCTAAAAGCCATCATGAGGTAACGGAGTATTCATTGCTACATCGTCTGATCGCTCAACTGAGGAATCCGTATCCGAATTCGCTTGAGTTGGCGAGGCGAAGTAACAATTATTGCTTAACAGTTCTTGGGTTAAGCGAGTAAATAGCGACAGAGTCGCTGAAATTGATGGAGTATTAATTGCTTTTGTGATACTTGATGTTGTTACTGTTTGATTGTTGGATTCAGTAACTGAAGCGATACTTGTGTTCATTTCAGTTTGATTTGTAACGTTTATAGTTTCAGTTGCACTGAAAGAAGTTGGTGATTGAGAATTAGCAATAGGATTGCTAGGCAGTTGAGCGCTCAGATTTGAGGTTTTAGGTGAATAATTGCTTGTAGTAGCATGTTCTTGTAGGGGATCCGTACGATTAGTCGAAAAAAAAATGTCGAATCTTAAAAGACCGAATTGAAAAAAGCCTTATTATACCGAATACATTTTTGATCGAATTAAAAAATGTCGAAAAAAGGAAAATGACCGAAAAAGGCTGAAATTTGTATACTTACGATAAAAATACGAAAATTTAACCCCCTTATTCATAAAAAATAAAATAGGTTTATTACGCTCTTATAATTGGAAATTTGTATGGAAATGTCATTTTAAAATTCTTTATAAACCATTAATATTTTTTATGAATAAGGGGGTAAGTCTATAGACGTGTTTTATAATATTTTTTTTTTTGTTTTTGCCAAGATTTTTCCATGTAAATCCCATTTAATTTCAAAATAACAAAAACAATTATTTATTCATTATCATAAAAAAAGAACAAATTAAATATTGATATTCCAGGATTTAAAGTCACATATCAATAACAAACATAAGTATATAAATACATTTACATTAGGGTGATGCAAAAAAAAAATCTCTTATTTTCTGGGTCTTAGACCCGGTTTTTCAGTACAACTTCAACTCAATTTGTCAGTTAAACTAAGCTTAAACTTGTTACGCAGTTTTTCAGTCAACTTTAAACGAAGTTTAAGCGGCCAATTTGGCAAGGTTAAACTCTAGTTAACCTGTCAGCTGTTTTCATATTTGATGGTTTTGGTTGTGAAACAATAAACTGAACGCAATTAAAAAAGGACGATATTTTTATATTTAATTAAATACTGGATATATCATCTGACGAAAGTGATTATAGTGATGCAGAAATTAGCGAAATCCGTACTATTACAATACTGCGGAGAAGCAATGGCGTTGAATATGTAAACAAATATTATCTGTTGCCGTATCTAGATAAAGAAAAAATCAATGTTGCCGTATAAAAAGCAAATCTTAAAAGCGGCCTTAAACTCTCACTGAAAAACCGCTCTGCAGTTTAACTGGAGTTTAAATTTATGCCGAGTTTAAGCAAACTTAGTTTAAACTGAGCTTAACCAAGGACTGAAAAACCGGGCCTTAGAGTACGTTGAACCAATGACTCGAGTTTATTGACAACAACAATATGAATTAACTCGAAAAATGCCCCATAAACACGAGTTTATGACTCAACGTGAACGCAATCTTACCCCCTTAATAATTGATAAAAAAAATACCCCTCACAAAAAATGAGAAAGACATAAATGTTTTTTTCAAAAGTGATTTTTCTCATAACTTTTGAAACTTTTTTGAAAAAACCTTCATAAACACAGCGATATATCGATACATCAACCATTTATATACTGTGGCGATTATTCTCAAGCATGTACCATTCCTAACTCAATAACACTCCCAGCACTAGTTAAACACAGGTGAGATAACGATGGCTACTCTTATGCATGCAAGCGTGTAACTAGGAAGAGGAAGAGAGATGGCGCGAGTGTTTGCGAATACGATGCAAAGAGGAGATTCCAATAAATAACACCGACCCTTCCAGAACACGAAAAGCGAATAACCAAGAAAGTTCTCGGTGCGTAGGCAAGTACCCTGTTGGACTATATAAGGCGGTGACCAAGCATTGCAGGTTGATCAGTTTATTTTCAAGCGTTCAATAGTGAACTACTGTAAAGTTATCAAACTCTTAAAATTGTTTTGCGTTTATTACTAGTAAATAAAACTAGCTATTACTTACATTATCTGTGCGTGTGTTTATTCGACTTTATAGTGATCGAACCCAGGATTGATAATCAAGGAATCATCGAATTCGTCACAATTGGTGTCAGAAGCGGTATTGTTGAATAAATACCAGTGAATTTAAGGATAACAAGGACATGGCGAAGCTGAATGAATTAAAGATTCAGCAACTCAAAAATGAGTTGGAACAACGGGGACTGAACACTACAGGAAATAAATCAGAGTTACAGTCACGATTGCGAGAGGCTATGGAAGCAGAAGGAATCGACGTTGATGATCATGTTTTTCATCTTGTGGAGGAGGCACCGACAAAAATGGAAGAAAAAAAGGAGTCTCCGAATCCAGTAGCAACCGTCGACACAAACATGATATTGGCTGTATTAACTCAGATGTCGACTAAAATGGAAGAACAGAAAACTTGCATGGCATCTCAGCTCGAAGAACAGAAAACTTGCATGGCATCTCAGCTGGAAGAACAGAAGACTTGCATGGCATCTCAAATTTCAGCTCAACTAGAGGAACAGGAGGCTCGCTTGTCGTCGAGAATTGCATTGCAGCTGGAGGCACAGGAAGAACGAATGGCATCACAGCTAAGAATGCAAGACGCAAAAATTACTGAAGTGCAGAAGGTATTCAGAGAACGGCAAGACAAAATTGAGGCCGATGTAGATGCGTTAAGGGGCCGTATCCAGGAGTTGCAACTGAACCGTCCATCTGCTTCAGCGAATACTCCCAAGGTAAAATCCCCGTCATTTGATGGTTCTGTTCCTTTCCAGGTATTTAAGCTACAGTTTGAGAAGACGGCAGCGGTGAATAATTGGGGCACTGAAGACAAAGTTGCTGCACTGTTCGTGGCATTGAAGGGTCCTGCAGCCGAAATCTTACAGACGATTCCAGACGGTGAACGCAATAATTATGAAGCATTGATGGGTGCAGTTGAGAGACGCTATGGTAGCGAACATCGAAAACAGATATACCAAATAGAGCTACAGAATCGCTGTCAGAAGGCTAATGAGACATTGCAGGAATTTGCATCGGATATCGAGAGGTTGGCCCATCTAGCAAATGCGGACGCACCTGTAGAATATACGGAGAGGGTGAAAATCCAGTGTTTCATAAATGGAATACGCGATGTGAAAACGAAGCGGGCCACATATGCAAACCCCAAAAGGACATTCGCTGAAACGGTATCGCATGCTCTGACGCAGGAAACAGCCTCGCTTTTGAGTAAACCTACATACAAGGCTCATCGCGTAGAAGTGGACACTCCGGCTTGGGTAGACAAAATTTTGGAAGCGTTGAACGGAGTACAGAAAAAAAGTGATGGTGCCATTAAATGCTTTAAGTGCGGAAAACCAGGTCACATAGCACGTTATTGCGGCACTGGCTCCAGTAATCCTGGCAATTTAAGTGGAAGTAAACGCAAAGCTGGAGAAGATGAGCAAGATGAATGCCCTATAATCTCTGTGTCACAACTCGAACGGAAAGCGAGTAATGTTACTGTTGAAGGCTACGTGGACGGGAAAGAGCGCTTGCTGACTGTGGATACGGGTGCATCACATTCCATCATTCGGAGTGACTTGGTCAGCGGGAAGGTGAGACTATTGCGGAAAACTAAATTGTGGACAGTAACTGGTGAAAGCAAGCAAGTCCTGGGAGAGGTGACATGTAAGATTGTGATTGGGAATGTAGCTACTTATCACAACTTCTTGGTAGCGAATATTGTCGACGAAGTCATCATTGGCGTTGACTTCTTGGCTGAGAGAGACATTGACATCAACGTAAGGAACAGGGTTATGACTTACAACGGCCAAGAAGTTCCTCTGGTCTTTGGACACAATAGTGGCTATACCACCAAGGGAGTGATCTTGAAGATGAAGCAACAGAAGCCTCGTAAAGCACCGGTAGCTCCTCGACCAAAGGCTTTCATGGACAGGTGCCTCCTGAAGAAGATTCGGCAAGGCCAGGAGGAAGATCCAGATTTGGCACGTGTGTTGAAAGGAATAAAGGGAAACAAACAGCCAAGAAGAGGAGAGATGATTAGAGAGAGTCGCATCGCAAAAGCATACTGGACACAATGGAGTAATTTGAAGCTAATATCTGGGTGTTTGCATCGGATATGGGAAAGTGATGATGGCCGGAATCATCGAGCACTTATTGTTGTTCCCAAGGCAAGAATTCCAGATGTTATCAAAGCGTCGCATAGTTGCCCAGATGGAAGGCACATGGGAATAAAGAAAACGCTGCAAGAGGTAAAGCGGCGGTTCTATTGGATCGGTTGCAAACAAACTGTGAGGAAATGGATTACTAAGTGTGCAGAGTGTGCTGAGAATAAAAGACGAACATCTGGTGGTCATGTTCCGAGGAAGCAACGCAACTTAGTGGATAATGTGAAACAGTGCAATGGGCATGAGAGAACGGAACGGAATCCTGAAGAAACCAGTTGCAGGAATGTTTGCCGGGTACCACTGGGAACGAAAGTGAAGGCACACATCCATTCGGGATTAAGAACGGACAAAATGGTTGGAATATTTGACACTGCAATGCATTGTGAGAATCTCTGCAGGAGAGGATTGATGTCGGAGTTTCAATCACTGGAGGAAATGAGGTTTGGTAAAGCAGTGCCAACCATTGAGCGTCTAGCAGCGTTTGGTTTGGGAAATGTGTCTGATCGGGACGATCAGACTTAGGTGGAGGGCAGTGTGGCGATTATTCTCAAGCATGTACCATCCCTAACTCAATAACACTCCCAGCACTAGTTAAACACAGGTGAGATAACGATGGCTACACTTATGCATGCAAGCGTGTAACTAGGAAGAGGAAGAGAGATGGCGCGAGTGTTTGCGAATACGATGCAAAGAGGAGATTCCAATAAATAACACCGACCCTTCCAGAACACGAAAAGCGAATAACCAAGAAAGTTCTCGGTGCGTAGGCAAGTACCCTGTTGGACTATATAAGGCGGTGACCAAGCATTGCAGGTTGATCAGTTTATTTTCAAGCGTTCAATAGTGAACTACTGTAAAGTTATCAAACTCTTAAAATTGTTTTGCGTTTATTACTAGTAAATAAAACTAGCTATTACTTACATTATCTGTGCGTGTGTTTATTCGACTTTATAGTGATCGAACCCAGGATTGATAATCAAGGAATCATCGAATTCGTCACAATACCTAAAAAAGTTATCTAAAATCGGTACTTTTCTCACATCTATAACCGCATATTATGTACGGAGGGTTTTTTTTTATTGAGAAGAGCAGTGAGATTTGTTGAAAATGTTTAAGTTTACCGTAAGGCCTTATACAAGGTGGCGCAAAAGTAAGCTTCCGATGTTCAGCATATCGGTTGTGGCACGTGCAGTGTGTGCTGTTGCACCGTCTTGTTGGAACCACAAGTTTTCCAATCCCAATTCATCAAGTTGCGGCAAAAAGAACTCGTTGATCATTGCTCTGTAGCGCTCACCATTCACAGTAACCGTTTGGCCCCGACCGATTATTGGTCAAATAAATAGTCAGCAATATTCCGCGTTCTGGAGCAGTGTAGCGTAACATTGTTTATTAAAGTGTATTTCGCATGTGTTTACTACACAAATGTCAAAACAGAACTGACTTTAGGGGCCAATCGCAAAATTTATAGCATTTTCTGATAGGATTACTTTTGCGCCACCCTGTATTTGCTTAGAAGACGTACTCGAAACAGAAAGACAAATAATTTCCAACATCAATGTATACCATGTAGGAGGGGTGTAATTATTGATGTGTAAAATTTGGGCTTCCATAAGTTGGGCGATACTGATTTAGCTATTTTTTAATGCTATAGTAGAAATTTTTCCAAATTTTTACATGATTAAAATTAGAAAAAATATCGAATTAATGTAATTAATTCGCGCGCGCAAATTTTACACATCATTAATTACATTAATTCGATATTTTTTGCTTCCACATTTTAGATTCGACATTTAAATTTTCGACATATGGTACCAGACCCTCTTGTAGGTTGGTGGTTGAGTTTTTGGTTGAATTTAAATTGGTAGCTTTGTGTAAAGCTCTCTTGCCTGTTTCAACGTGCATTTACGTTGTGTTTTTATTTTAAGGATATCTTTTTGCTGCAAAAATTTAGGGCATTTGTTAAAATTAGACGCGTGGTACATGCCGCGGCTGAGTGGGGAGGTAAACTGCAGGTTTGACATAATGGTGAATTTTTGCAGTGTTTCGTAGTGTGGCCTAGTAGTTGGCACGATTTGCATCGCATCGAATTAGGGAAGTACTCCCTAACCTTCACCTTATACCATGAAATATTGATACTCTTCGGAAGTTTGAAAGAATCAAAGGTCAGTAAGATTACGCCGCTTGGAGTTTTTTTTCCTTCTATTTCTTTAGTAAACTTGTACACGTTTACTACACCCTCTGATGCTAGTTCTTTCACGATTTCATTGTCTGGGATAGTGTAGCATTACTCAGAATGCTTTCACTGTCAATGCACTTCAAATATTGACCCACTTAAATTACGTTGAACCCACGGGAGTTCAACAGCATATACCAACTGACACCTATCAAATCTGTGTCGTTTTATCATAACAACTTAAGTCGACTTAAGAAATTAGACCAATCAAAACTTTTTCTGGCGATTTTGAATAAGAAAATCGTGTAAGTTTGCAAGACTTTTATCGGTCTTATATTATCTTGCTTTTAAACGATTGAATCTAACTGGCTTGGCTAAGTTGTGAAGCAGTTTTGTTATTTGAAATCGCCAGAAAAAGTTTCGATTGGTCTAATTTCTTGAGTAGACTTAAGATGTTATGATAAAACGACACAGAAATTGTCAACCCATTACTCAATGCGTCGCTTTGACCAACACACGTATCGATCAGCACGACTGATCGACACTATCGGTTGGTCAACGTGAACTACCAAATTATTTGCTGACATTGCACACAATGCAAATACTTTTAGTGTCTAAGAATTAGTGTAAGTTTGTATACGTAAGTTAAGCTAGAAATGTATAAAAGAGAAAGCTTTTGAATAAAGAACGATCAATTCAACGATATACATCTGCGTACCTCATTTGAAGACTTTACATGGCGATCCTGCCAGTCTCACAACATATCGAAAACTTTGCAATTAAATTTGCGAAATCGCTTAGAGACTGAGCAGAAGGAATCTACAAACTCAGTTTGGGTCAAAAGATCCTGCCAGCATAAACCAGATCCTGCCAGTATAAACCAGTGGATTATTGGATCACTGCATGATGACATAAAATCCGTATTATTGGATTATTGGATCGCTTCAGGATCAGAGATATCAGCGAAAATAAATTTTGCTAAAATAGCGAAACCGCTAAAAACGCAACAACAACACATTGTTAACAACGCCAACAACTGACAATTTTGGCCCGGCAAAGGCAATGTCTGCAAGAAATTATGTTTCAGCACCACGCAACACTTAACTACTGAAGATTAAAACACAAAAATTTTTGACTGGCAGCACGCAGTGAATAGTGAAGATTGAATACAAAATCACTGACTGGCAGCAAGCACCAAAAACAGCACACAGATTTAAATTAGTTGTAAGACTTGTTAAAATATGTATACCACTAACAAAAAACCCAGAATAATTTGAGCACGCCTTATGGCCGCTAAACAAGTAGCAATTAAATTTGCTTAGGGACAAGTATCCTTAATAAAAAAAAAAATAAGTAAATAGTTAAAATAATATGCAAGAAATTACAACAAAAGAAGAATTTGACAGAATTTTTAAGAAATGTCACGATACTATTAAAGAATTTATAGCTATTTCTGAACAAATTTTTAAGAATCGTAACGCAGAAAAGCAAGGTCCTACACCGATCACTATAGAAGAGTATCGGCGAAGGAATAAGCCTAGCAAAAAGGAAGAAATTCCAAAAATACCTGCCCCTACAATAATTCATAACAGAAAAAGGGGAGGCAAACAGGTCAAAAGACAAATAGAAATAGCCAAAACGTTTAGGCTCCTTAATTTAACAACAAACACGGTTGATAGGTTAAAACTGAAAGAAAAAATTAATGTATTAAGAAATAGAAAGTTATGAAAAAAAATATATAAAATAAAGAAGAGCTTATACAATATTTCGCAACTAAGAAATGTCATTAAATAAATTAAATTGAGTAAATTGGAATGTGAAAAACTTTTAATAATTACTGAAATGTCAATAAATTGATTAATGAATACTAGTAAATATCTATTTCCTATGGATAGTGCACTTTCACCTGATCTTGATTATGGAATAATCAATGATATTATTGATCGTTTAGAACGTGAAAACGAACAAATAGAAACACGTAGGTCAAGACCTCGTAACAAGGGAAGCGACAGGAATCATTTAAATTGGCTAAGGCAACATTGGTACAATAAAGGAATGAATAGGGAACCTACTTTAAGTGATATTCTATACCCTACAACTATGGAAGAGGAAATCATGAGAATGATTAAAATAACATTCCCAAATAAAGAATAAGTAAACCTTGTAAATTTTTAAATAAATAAACACAAAATATATTAAAGAAGAAATTTTAGGTTGGAAAAATGGCATCATGGTGGAAAATTGCCCTAAACAGCATTTTAGTAGGTATAGCAGGATATGAAGTTGGTAAAGAAAGTTCTGCAGAGAAAAGTCAGGAAAATAAATTGGTCAAATATGAACCACATCCTATTATAGAAAACAAGGAAGAGCTTTCCGATAAATGGTTGACTGTTTTTGCATGCGTAATTACATGTCTAATCGTCGCAATTGCAGTCCTAATAAAAAACTATATAAAAAATAAATTGAGACGATTAAACAATGTACAACCACGCATATGAATTAACACGCTATACCAAGAAATGAACCAATGGAAAGAAATCCACGAAAAATTACATGAAGAAAAAGCAAAAGCTAGCAAGTCGTACAAATGTATAAATAAAAGCATCCCTATTACAACAGAAACAATAGTAAAGCACCTGAATACAATATTCTCTTTTCTCTTTTATGGCGCGATATACAACAGGTATATCGTCATAAACCTCCTAAGAGATTTTTGCGCCAAGCTTCTCTTCCAATTTGTGGTGTGCCGATTTGAATTTTCCCTACAAATTGGTGGGACCTACAGTTTTTTGCCGACTCCGAACGGCATCTACAAAGGAGACGAATTTTTGCTGAGAAGCCTGTCATGGCAGAAATACACTCGGAGAGTTTGCCAAACCACTACCGAGGGGCGACCCCGTTTTGAAAAACTTTTTTCAAATCACTTTTGATGTTACCTGTACCAGGGCTCGAACCATGGACCTTGGGTGTGGTAGGCCGGCAACACTACCTCCACACCACGGCGGCCGCCGTGACAGGTGATTAAATCGGTAAATAAGTTGCTTACAGAAGAACACCAAAAAGAAGCTTACCAATTTTTCATTGCAGTACGAGATAAACTTGTATCTTCATTAGCTAGACACAATATAGAAGTGACAATACCAACCACATTATAGGAGAATCTCCAAGTTGATTTTAACTTACTTTTGTCAGAACGTGTCCGAAGCCGGACTCCATCACCTTCTTTTAGTCAAGGGGAAGACACCCAAAAAGTAAACATCCCCATCATAAACGTCACAATGGTACAAACAGTAGTCGAATTCATTAAAACCGCCTCGTCAGTACTCCCAGAGTTTGATGGGAAGCCAGAAAACTTACACAGTTTCTTAGATGCCCTCGACATACTCGATCAAATCAAGGATGAGCACGAACTTTTAGCAATAACAATGATAAAGACCAAGCTAAAAGGAACGGCAAGAAACTTCATCAGTAATGAAAACACGATTGGACAAATAAAAACAAAACTCAAAAGCGCGACAAAAGGTGAATCGGTAGAGGTTTTAACCGCTAAACTTCTAAACGTTCAACAACGTAGCAAAACTGCTAACCAATACACAGCAGAAATAGAAAAAATAACAAAATCATTAGAAGGAGCGTATATCTCGGACGGACTCAATCCAGACCTAGCAACGAGATATTCTACACAGGCAGCCGTCAAGGCAATGTGTAAAAACAGCTCCAACAATAATGTTAAAATGATAATGCAAGCGGGAACGTTCACAACAATGAACGATGCGATCTCTAAGTTCACCAACAGCTGCACCGAAATAACAAGCAGCTCGAATACAATTTTGAACGTACGACAACAAAGTCAGTACAGGAACAATTTCCGGGAAAGATACCGAAGTAACAACTATGGAAATTACCAAAATCGGATATTCAGACCACAACCGAGATACAACAATAACTCGAGGTCGTACAGTAATAATAATAATAACCGAAGAGGATCACAAGCCCAAAACGGCAATAGAGCCTACAACCAGACCCGTAATGTGCGCAGCTGCACCCAGACGGAAAACCAGGAAGCTCCACTTCAAAATTAATAGAAAGAAAAATATGTGTACTGAACCTAAATCTAAACAGCTATATATCTACAAGGACATCTCTAAATAATTCGATTTCAAATTTTTTAATTGATACGGGAGCAGACATTTCCATTATAAAAATGCATCAAATTAGAAAAATTAATAAAGAACAAATTATAGATTTAAAGGGCATTGGTCAGGGAATAACTAGCATATTAGGCACAATTAAAGCTGATTTAAAAGGTGATGACCTTCTAATTTACCATAAATTCCACGTCGTAGAAGACGACTTTCCAATCCCGTGTGATGGAATAATAGGACTAGATTTCATAAAGAAATACAATTGCATTTTAGATTATGGCAAAACAGAGGACAAATTAATACTAAGGTCATATGATTTCCCCCAAACAATAACAATGCACCTAACAAATTGTCTGTCTGTCAACACACTAACTATCCCTGCTAGATCTGAAGTCATTAGACAAGTTAAAGTAAACACCGATAACAAAAACATCTTCATACCACACCAACAATTATCTGAAGACATTTTCATAGCAAACACTATCACAAATAAACATCAAACTTTCGTTAGAATTATCAACACAACACATAAACTATCCAAAATTACAAGATTAATACCGAAAATTTAGACGATTACACGCTAATTAAAGCAGAAACACACAGTAAAAAGTGCAACAATACAGAAAAATTAAAAAGATTAACCAAAAATTTTCCAAAATTTGTCAATTCTCAATTAACAACGTTATGCACAGAATTCATAGACATATTTGCACTAGAAACAACCAATTTCTTCTAATAACTTTTACAAACAAAAATTATACATGAAGGAGGACACTCCTGTTTACATAAAAAATTATAGATTACCTCAAACACAAAAAGGAGAAATAAGCAAACAAGTAAATAAGTTAATCGAAGATGATATAATAGAACCTTCTACTTCAGAGTATAATAGCCCAATTTTACTAGTCCCTAAAAAATCACTCCCAGGCAAAACAGAAAAAAGATGGAGATTAGTGGTAGACTACAGACAAGTAAACAAAAAGCTAGCAGCAGACAAATTCCCACTTCCAAGAATTGACGATATTTTAGATCAACTTGGAAGAGCAAAATATTTTTCATGCCTAGACCTTATGTCAGGTTTTCATCAAATTGAATTACACACAGACTCCAGGGATATAACCTCATTCACAGCCGAAAATGGCACATATAGATTTAAAAGGCTACCCTACGGATTAAAAGTAGCACCGAATTCATTCCAAAGAATGATGACCCTAGCATTCGCAGGCCTCAAACCATCTCAAGCATTTCTCTACATGGATGATTTAGTTGTATTAGGTTGTTCTGAAAATCACATGCTAAAAAATTTAAGAGACGTATTCTCCACTTGCAGAAAATATAACCTAAAATTACATCCAGATAAATGCCTATTTTTCAGCCAAGAAGTAACCTACTTAGGACATAAATGTACAAACAAGGGAATATTACCCGATCCAGGGAAATTTGAAACCGTTCAAAATTATCCAACACCAAAAACAGCCGATGAAGTTAAAAGATTCGTAGCTTTCTGCAACTATTACAGAAGATTTGTACCGAATTTTGCAGAACATTCTAGAAAGTTAACTAGGCTATGCAAAAAGAATGTTGCCTTCGAATGGACAGAAGAATGTCAAAAAGCTTTTGTCTACTTAAAGGAAGCATTAATTAGTCCAAAACTCTTGCAATACCCAGATTTCGGAAAAGAATTTTGCATAACAACAGACGCTAGTGGATACGCTTGTGGTGCAGTCCTTAGCCAAGAACATGATGGCAAACAGTTACCAATTGCTTACGCTTCAAGGTCCTTTACAAAAGGCGAAACCAACAAAGCCACAATAGAAAAAGAATTGGCCGCAATCCATTGGGCCATAACCTTCTTCAGACCATATGTCTATGGCAGAAAATTCCTAGTTAAAACCGACCATCGTCCTTTAACATACCTATTTTCAATGAAAAGTCCTTCATCTAAGCTGACACGAGTAAGACTCGATTTAGAAGAGTACGATTTTGAAGTGGAGTACATAGCCGGAAAGGAAAATCATATAGCGGATGCATTATCCCGCATAACAATAACAAACTTATAAGATATGTCAGTGGAAGCAAGTATAAATATTAAAAATAACAACAAGATCAGCAGCAAAAAATATCAGCAAAAGTAATGTTGAAAATAAAGAAAGTCACAAAGAGAACCCCAAAATTTACGAAGCGCTAAATAAATTTGAAGTAAAGAGACATGTCGAGCTCGTTTTCACTCCTCCGAAATGTTATTTCAAAAAAGGAAAGAAAATTTGTAGCAATTTAGATACAAGCAACCTAATTCTTGAGGATAAGATTGACTTAGGACAATTCTTTACCAGGCTTGAAAAAGAAGCCGGCAATTTAGGACTTGTACAAGTACAGTTGCCCTTAGGGGACAAATTGTTTAAAAAAAATTATACTGCAGTAGGCAAATTTATAGAAATGGGTAATAAAGTTCTCAAAAAGTTAACAATCGCTCTAACCCCAGAGGTTATATACGTGTCAAATCCCGGGAAAATTAAGGAAATTCTGCATAAATATCATGACGATCCGATTAGTGGTGGCCACCCAGGAATAAATCGCATGACAGATAAAATCAAGCAGAAATATAGCTGGCTGAATATGAAAAATGACGTAAGAAAATACGTAAAGAACTGCATCCACTGTAAGAAAAATAAAATTACCAAGCATCTAAAAGAACCAATGACAATAACGGAGACACCTCCGAAGGCATTCGATATTGTACAAATCGATACAGTAGGCCCATTACCGAAGTCGATAAACGGAAACGAATATGCAGTTACCATTATATGCAATCTAACCAAATATTTGGTAGCTATCCCAGTTCCAAGCAAACACGCAATAACAGTCGCTAAAGCCGTGTTCGAACATTTCATATTGATTTACGGACAAATCAAAACAATCTTAACGGACATGGGCACAGAATATAAAAATAGCTTATTCAAAGAACTGTGTAAATTGTTGAAAATTGAACATAAAGCTTCAACACCGTACCATCATCAAGCTCTGGGCACTGTAGAACGCAGTCATCGGACATTCAACGAGTACATACGTTCATACATATCCAGTGACAAAGACGATTGGGATGAATACCTCAAATATTTCGCGTATTGTTACAATACGACGCCATCCACCATACATAAATATTGCCCTTTTGAACTCATATTTGGAAAAAACCCACCAAATTACCGAGCAAAGAGCTAGGAAATTAGTCCAAGAGGCTAAAGAAAAACAAAAAACGAATTATGATAAGAATAGCTATAGTGAGGAAATTAACATAGGAGATTTAGTATTAGTTAGAGAAGAGGCCTCCCATAAGCTAGAAAATAGATATAATGGACAATATAGAGTTTGTAACGTGAATATCACGCAACACAAATATATTATATCACTTACATGTACAGGGTGGCTGATGAATTTAAGAAACTCAAATAATTTTTTTTTCAGTGTATGGAATTCATTTTTCTTTTATTCATGTTAAAGCTCATTAAATTTTATTAAATATAGCTTAATTAATTTTAAAAATAATGGAATTTAAATGCCCCCCCTGCTCGTCGATGCATGTGCGGCATCTTACCAAAAAGTTGTTCATTACTGCTTGGAGAGTTGAGACAGGAAAAGCCGCAATTGTTTCTCGAAGGGATTGCCTTAGTTCATTCAAATTTGTTGGTTTTGCTTTGAAGACTTCCTGTTTGCAATAACCCCACAAGAAAAAGTCAGGTGCAGTAAGGTCAGGCGACCTGGGTGGCCAACGGAATGTGGAGTTTCTGGATATCAGCTTATTGGGAAATTTTCGTCGCAATTCTGTCATAACAGGTTATGCTATATGAGGAGCTGCACCATCTTGCTGAAACCACACAGAGTTGAAAGAAATTCTCATTCGGCGTAATTCTGGATAGAAAAACTCTCTCAACATGCTCAAGTAACGGTCTCCAGTAACCGTAACGGTGTGACCGTTTTCTTCGAAGAAGTAGGGCCCGACAATGCAGCGTGATGAAACTGCACACCACACTGTGACACGAAGTGGATGCAATTCCGTCTCATGGAGTATCTGTGGGTTGGAAGCACTCCATATTCGACAATTTTGTTTGTTTATGTTGCCGTTTAAATCGAAATGGGCCTCGTCAGACATGAAAAGACAGTTCAACATGTTTCCATCCTCTTCCACCATTTGAAGCATCTTCTGGCAAAATTCCAAGCGAATCGGCAAGTCTGCAGCGTTCAGTTTGTTGGCCATTTGAATTTTATATGGGAATAAGTCCAAATCTTTGTGCATAATTGACTGTAATGACTGTCTGCTTACACCCATTTGAGCAGATAAGCTTCTTGTCGAAACACGTGGATTGTTTTGTATGGCAGCAGCTACAGCAGCGATTGTTTCCTCCGTTCGAACTGAAGGGTTTCGATGGTAAGGTCTTCTGTTGACTGTCCCATGCTCGGCAAAATTGTTTACAAGTCTTATTATGGTCCATCTGCTCGGAGGATTGCCGCCAAACGTGCGCCTATACTCTCTTTGAACCGAAACTACGGACTCCAGTGCGTGATAGCGGCGGACAATCCAAATTCTTGTTTCAGTGTCCCAGTTATCCATTTTTGTTAAATGTAAAAGTCAATCTGCAAAATAAAAAAAAAATTTACCAGATTCATTAAATAGAAAAAAAGTTATTTAATTTTTTTTTGGTAGCGGCTTTCATTAGCCACCCTGTATATACGTAATTATTGTTATGATCATTGACTTGTACTTATGATTAATGCATTAGTGTGTTTAGGTAGTTAGCTAGTCATATGGACAAAGAGTTGAAAGCTCTATTGACTTCTCTATTTTACTTATGTTATTCACCACGCCTAAACTACCGCTAGGATCATATGAGAAAACAAAGCTCTAGCGAAAAGGTATAAAAGGGCAATCCTCTGAGCAATCGTCACTTTATTACGGCGTTGCTCAAGAGGTAAGTGTTTTCTTTTATGTGCAGTGTTTTGTTTAGTTGGACGACGAAGGTTGGCCGCTAGCAATGCATTGTACATACATATATTTTGTAGTAGCAATTGTTTGTAGGTACGTTTGCATTCTCTGCTTAGTTGAACAGCGATGGCTGGTTGCTAGCAGGTGCATTGGTACCTATGAACATAATCGAGTATATATATTTGCTGAGTTGAACACCGAAAAGATGGTCGCTCCGTGAAATATGTACTTTTGTATGTAAATATGTTTGAACCCATGTATAGTTATACCCAACGAACATTCTTTGTACTTTATACATAGGTTTCTGTGTTCCCACCTACGACTATATATATAATAAATTATACACTTTCCTGTACCTACTGTACAACTCATACAAATACTTTGTAAAATATACATATATGCACGAAACCCTATTTCGCACTCTCTTTTGATTTTTTTTTTTCTAAGATTTTGCCCTGCGCTTGTGGTTGATTAATACCCAAGCTACGACTTACTCTTTATCATAACCAAGGGCGGTAAGTAAGCTTTTTTTCAAACCCTGCACTACCACCTCCCCTTGCGTGGTTGTTGCTATAAAATTGGTGCCCAACATAGTGGCAAACTCAAGCCTCTTGATTCAAACGCCTGTTCGCCGAAGCGAGCGTATTTTCAATAAAACCAACAAAATGACGACCATCTCTGATGACCAATTCACTAGATTGCTCCAAGCAGTCAACCAAAGCAACCAACGTTCAGGCTCTTTTAGCAGTTGCACTGCCCGTTTTAAAGGTGAGCGTAGCTTTACAAAGGTAGAAGAGTTTTTAGCGGCTGTTTTGACATTCAAAGCAGTAGAAAAAGTTAGCGACTCAGATGCGATTAGCGGTATGCCCATGGTTTTAGAGGGAGATGCAGCAGAATGGTGGCAGGGTGTTAAAACCAAAGCCGAAGCTTTTGGTGACGTTGTCCGCATGCTACGGGAAGCATTTTCACCGCCTAAGCCAGCATGGCGTATATACTCAGAGATCATCGAATCAAAGCAACAGAAAACCGAACCTATAGATACCTTTATACGTAGAAAGCGTGCACTCTTTTCACAACTAGCCAATGTTCCAGCCGAAGCTGACCAAATTGACATTGTGTTTGGTTTGATACATTTTCAAATCCGTGATAGGATAAGTCGTGAGCGAGTTTCTGATTTCTGAAGGGACGCACGGGATGCAGAGTTATCATTGTATGAGCGTAAAAATCACGTCGTGAACGCTGACTCGCAAAAGTCGAGCGGTCCGGCCCGTTGTAGTTTTTGCCGAAAGAAAGGCCATAGTGCTGAAACATGTTATAAAAAGAAAAATGATGAGGCTAAAGACACACATGCTGCAATGCTGTCGCAAGCTCAGTCGTTAAAGCCGAAATTTTCTTGCTATGGTTGTAATGCGCCTGGAGTTACCCGCGCAAATTGTCCAAGATGCATGAAAATGCCAGTAGAAAGTTCAGGTACGGTAAATTTCAACACAATAAACGTCACGATAGGCAGAGACACTGGCGCACGTACAAGCGTTGCAAGCGCAAACCTTAAAAGGGTCTTGGACCGTATGAAATGCGTGTTCAAAAGCATATTTTGTGAAATAACCCTTGCTGATGGTGTTAGATCACCCCAAAAATGTTTGTCAACCGTAACTAAAATGTTGATTGGTGGACGTTGCCTGGATACGCAATTTATAGTGTTGCCAAACGCTGAAAATAATAGGACGTTGTTAGGTGCCGACTTCATGGAAAAGGCAGGTATTGTGTTGAATATGGGCCAAAAACATTGGTACTTTGAAGACGAACCAGCTAAGCATTTTGATTTTGTTGACTGTTTGCCGCTCCAGTTAAATATAATCGAGCGCGTAGAAGTAACTAATGTTAACGCTAAACGTAAACCAGAAGATGTGGTAAAAAGGGAAGTAGACAAACCCAAAGTATATATGTCTGAATTCGAGTATTATGGACCAGAAGATCCGTGGAAATATTCGCCACACTCGACCCAAGAATTGTTTAGGGATTCGCTTCCGCCAGAGTCGGTAACACCAGATAGGAAATATGGTAACGGTCTGTTTAGACGTGTTTATAAGCTTCCGTCTACGGACTTGTTCTCGATAAACTTTCGTTTTTTAAAAGAGTCAGATGGAGCTGAGTTATCACAATCTGAAAAGGTGCAGTTAGACGATATGCTGAACGATTACTCAGCCGTTTTTGGGGCATCTTATGAGCCGACACCTTACGCTCAGCATTTTATTGACACAGGAGACCACAAGCCTATTGCTTTACCACCGTACCGTATGTCTTTCTCTAAGCTGCGTGAATTAAAATCCGAAATACAAAAAATGATTGAAAATCACGTCATTGAAGAATGTGATTCTGCATGGGCATCACCCGTGGTCATGGTACCAAAGCGAGATGGAAGTACACGCGTATGTGTTGATTACCGCAAGATTAATGCGATTACGAAACCTGATAGGTATCCGATTCCTCGAATGGACGATTTGTTGCATGCCGCAAAAAGCACACAATGTATGACAACCCTGGACCTGCAATCTGGCTATTTTCAAATTGCTGTCGCAGAGGCAGATCGTGACAAAACGTGCCTTATTACGCCTTTTGGCACATACCGCTTCAAATGGATGCCGTTCGGCCTTCGAAATGCACCATCAACCTTTCAGCGTTTAATTGACCGATTCAAAATGTCAGTACCAAATATACAAATACTCGCATACCAAGATGACATAATTATATGCTCTACTTCGTTTGAAGATCATATACGTGATTTACGTATTGTTTTCGAAAACCTTCAAAAGTTCAAGTTAAGGATAAATATGGAGAAATGTAGATTTTGTTGCACGCGCGTAAAGTATCTTGGTCACGTGCTTACTGCTGAAGGCATTAAAGTTGACCCTGACAAAACTGTAGCGATAACTCAGCGAAAAGATCCGCGTAATCTTAAAGAACTTATATCGTTCATCCAGACTTGCTCGTGATATCGCCGTTTTATCGACCAATTCGCAACAATTGCTAAACCACTTACTGATCTCCTCAAGAAAAATGCCGTGTGGCAATGGAAAGAACCCCAAGCAGAAGCTTTTACAAAACTTAAAGATGCGCTCGTGCATCCACCTATTTTAAAACAGGCAGAGGATAAGATGCCATTCGTTATCAAAACTGACGTAAGTTCATATGCGTTGGGAGCAGTTTTGCTCCAGGGGGAGAAGAATCTCGAGCATCCCATAGAATATGCGAGCCGACTCTTAACTCCAGCCGAACGAAATTATTCGACCACAGAACGCGAAGCACTTGCGATTGTATGGGCATGTGCGAAGTTCAGAGGGTATATTGACGGTGCGGAATTACGCCTAATGACGGATCACCAGCCGTTAAAATGGCTTTTAACCATCAAGTCACCATCTGGCCGCCTCGCAAGATGGGCTTTGCAAATACAGCAGTACAACTTTAAGATTGATTATACCCCTGGGAAAACTAATTGTTTAGCGGACATGCTGTCACGACCAACATGTGCAGAAGAGCAGCATAGCGTACTAAATTGTATTTGTTCTTTTGATGTAGATTTGCCAAGAGCAAAAAGTAGAGAGCTGCGAGAGGAGCAGCTGAAAGATGCATATCTGAAAAACGTTATTAAATCAATTGAAGATGGTGATGAGAATGCCACTTTATGGTGCAATCGGGGCTACCTCCTAAATGATGGTGTCTTATATTGTAGAAGATGCTCAACTGGTAGTGCCACACCAGGAGCGGTTGGACATTTTAAAGGCGTACCATGACGAAAGCACTGCCGGCCATTATGGAGTCGACAAAACCATTGCCCGTATCGCGAATCGTTATTTCTGGCCTGGAATGCGCTCGGAAATAACCAAACATGTAAAAAAAATTTATCGAATGTCAGCGTTATAAAGCAACTAACATGAAGCCGATGGGCTTATTGCAAGCAAGCGTAAGCAAACAAAGGTTTGAAGTTGTGGCTGTTGATTTATTTGGGCCGCTACCAAAGACGACTGAAGGGTACCAGTGGATATTAATAGCAGAAGATGTTGCAAGTAGATGGGTGGAACTTTTTCCAATGGTAGAAGCTACAGCCGAAATGTGCGCGAAAATTCTAATAAACGAATTTTTTTTACGATATGGGGTACCGCGGCGACTCAAGTCTGACAATGGGGTACAGTTTGTGTCAGCTATCATGCAACAAGTTGCATACTGTATGGGAATACAACAAGTATTCACTCCCGTATATCACCCTGAAGCAAATCCGGTTGAACGTAAAAACCGTGACTTGAAAGCTCAATTAGCCATATTCGTTCAAAATCAGCACAATGTGTGGGATGTAGGGTTACCCGCTATTCGCTTCGCTATGAATACTGCTAATTGTCAAACTACTAGCTTTTCAGCCGCTTACCTTACCTTTGGAAGAGAGTTGCGGACTCTCGACGATGTTCATCATGATGTTAGGGCCATAACTGAGAGTGAGAATTTTATACCTCAAATAACGCCGTATCTGAAGAATATGGTAGACAATTTTAAGAGTGCGAAAGAAAGGGAGCAAATGATGCAAGATAAAAACAAAGTGTATGTGGATAGAAATAGACGACGCCAAGAGGGCATCAACGTAGGTACAGAGGTGTTAGTGAGGACGCACGTGCTAAGCCAAGCGGCAAAAGGGGTGACTTCCAAATTTGTACCCAAACGAGATGGACCATATGTTGTTACGCGGAAGATTGCCGCCAAAAGCGAACCGAACGTGCCACTTGGGGCATATCATGCATCTGCCTTATCAATATATAGAGGCACCAATACCGACGATTCACCTACACCAGTCCAACCCATAAGGAAGAGAGGAAGACCTAGGAAGAGCCAAAATTGATGACGAATGACTCGTCTACTCATCATCCGTCAAGGGGGAGGCTGTAACGTGAATATCACGCAACACAAATATATTATATCACTTACATGTATATACGTAATTATTGTTATGATCATTGACTTGTACTTATGATTAATGCATTAGTGTGTTTAGGTAGTTAGCTAATCATATGGACAAAGAGTTGAAAGCTCTATTGACTTCTCTAGTTTACTTATGTTATTCACCACGCCTAAACTACCGCTAGGATCATATGAGAAAACAAAGCTCTAGCGAAAAGGTATAAAAGGGCAATCCTCTGAGCAATCGTCACTTTATTACGGCGTTGCTCAAGAGGTAAGTGTTTTCTTTTATGTGCAGTGTTTTGTTTAGTTGGACGACGAAGGTTGGCCGCTAGCAATGCATTGTACATACATATATTTTGTAGTAGCTATTGTTGTTTGTAGGTACGTTTGCATTCTCTGCTTAGTTGAACAGCGATGGCTGGTTGCTAGCAGGTGCATTGGTACCTATGAACATAATCGAGTATATATATTTGCTGAGTTGAACACCGAAAAGATGGTCGCTCCGTGAAATATGTACTTATGTATGTAAATATGTTTGAACCCATGTATAGTTATACCCAACGAACATTCTTTGTACTTTATACATAGGTTTCTGTGTTCGCACCTACGACTATATATATAATAAATTATACACTTTCCTGTACCTACTGTACAACTCATACAAATACTTTGTAAAATATACATATATGCACGAAACCCTATTTCGCACTCTCTTTTGATTTTTTTTTTACTAAGATTTTGCCCTGCGCTTGTGGTTGATTAATACCCAAGCTACGACTTACTCTTTATCATAACCAATGGCGGTAAGTAAGCTTTTTTTCAAACCCCGCACTACCACCTCCCCTTGCGTGGTTGTTGCTATAAGTTAAAAATATTGATAAGAACAACAATTTTACTTTAATTCCACATAGCATAGGAAATAGCAATAAAAACAAAAAAAAATCATAATTCATAAGAATAGACTTAAAACAGTATAACACCACTCACCACCAGCAATCAAGTTTACTCACTTTAATAAACAGGCACAAGCCAAATTAAAAACCACATAGAAAATAAAAAGAAACAAAAAAAAAAAAAAAAATATATATAAATGCAATAATGACAAACGAGAAACAAATGTAAACAAGTGAAAAAAAAAATTCTTATGCAATAATGGCAATAAGAGCCGAAAAACAATTAAAATTTTGTAAACGCAAACAAACCCTAAGTAGGTCAATAAGTCGCTTTAATAGTCGTATACAATTGCCTTCAAGTGTATACGACTATTCATAAGGCGGATGGTGTAGCATTACTCAGAATGCTTTTCACTGTCAATGCACTTCAAATATTGACCCACTTAAATTACGTTGAACCCACGGGAGTTCAACAGCATATACCTATCAAATTGTCAACCCATTACTCAATGCGTCGCTTTGGCCAACACACGTATCGATCAGCACGACTGATCGACACTATCGGTTGGTCAACGTGAACTACCAAATTATTTGCTGACATTGCACACAATGCAAATACTTTTAGTGTCTAAGTATTAGTGTAAGTTTGTATACGTAAGTTAAGCTAGAAATGTATAAAAGAGAAAGCTTTTGAATAAAGAACGATCAATTCAACGATATACATCTGCGTTCCTCATTTGAAGACTTTACAATAGACTTTAGGAATGGGGCGAAAATTGTTCCTTTTACAAAGTTGAGGTTATGATGATATTTGCGCCTAATCTCGCATATGCCAGGGAGTTGTGTGGATGCTATGAATTTTTCTGCCGAATCCTAGGAGAAGCAGGTTGCCATCTCTGAGCTCGGAAATTTGTTCGATACCCTTGCTTATTACGCTCAAGGATCTCTGAACGGCGAAACATGAATATTCCGATAAGGTTTTTTTCTCAATGGCTGCCGCAACAACAACGTATTTCGGGTTCTCTCTATCTCTATGGCGCGATATACAACAGGTATATCATCATAAACCTCCTAAGAGATTTTTGCGCCAAGCTTCTCTTCCAATTTGTGGTGTGCCGATTTGAATTTTCCCTACAAATTGGTGGGACCTACAGTTTTTTGCCGACTCCGAACGGCATCTACAAAGGAGACGAATTTTTGCTGAGAAGCCTGTCATGGAAGAAATACACTCGGAGAGTTTGCCAAACCACTGCCGAGGTTCGACCCCGTTTTGAAAAACTTTTTTCAAATCACTTTTGATGTTACCTGTACCAGGGCTCGAACCATGGACCTTCGGTGTGGTAGGCCGGCAACACTACCTTCACACCACCGCGGCCGCCAATCGGGTTTGTTAAAGCAATTTTAGTTTCAGGTAGCGTAGGGTACTTTTGCGGAATTAATGGCGGGTTTTTTTTGCGTTTGGTACTGGAAGCTAAGGCAGCGAACTTATTGTCGCCTGGAATGTAGCGTCTAGTGGCCATGGTATTAAAAGGTTAAGTGGCTTTAATTAGGCACGTGGTACTCTTGCACACGCGAATGTGAAAAACAATGTATATATATGAATGGAGTTGTTGGTGTATAACTGCACCGCGAAAATGACTAAACAAAGGAATCTATTGAAAGCACAACCGTTCTCTGCGATAGTAAGTCGGTGACTGATGTTGATAGAAATAATTCCTGAGAATTCTATCGAAAAATCCAATGGATGATGGAAGACGAGTCGCTCAGGGACAATAGTGTCGCCTTAATAAACAACGGACTTTTATTAGTAAGGAGTTTCAGTTCTAAAAAACGTGGGATATGACGGACCCGACACCCCAATCGCTGATGCTGGAAAATCCGTATCGCCAGTCAATGACGGCGGCCCCTAGAACATTAATGATTTCAGTATAGTTAAGTCTTCACAATATGCCTACGCCTGTGGCAGACCGATGATGAGAAATTTGACACACCAATTAACTTTGACCAACCGTTCTGTCAGACTGAACAGAATTTCTCCAATCCATTTATAATCAAACAAGAATTCAGACAATTCGACACACTTTTCATACGATCTCTTCGTCCTCATGTTGCTAGAGAATATAAATTGCAGAAGTAAACCTAACAAATAAAATGTTTTACTAAAGTGGCCGTATAATGGCAGCCGAGGAATCGGAGCACTTGGCACTGTCTAAATATGTATATTTCGAATTAAGAAGGACTTTGTCTATTTCGGAGCCAGAGCTGACAGCGAAAATAGTGTTATTCCCGAAGTCCAACATCTTTTGACTGTGTAGGCAATAAAGACCTAACTCGACAAACACAGATATCGCTTTATAATGCTCGGAGTCATGGACGGTGTCGAAAGAAAGTGGACTGCCCCTGGAAGTAGATAGACAACTTTGTGAATGCAAAAGTACTTTTCCCAACAGTCAGATTGGAAGTGAGTCATCTTAAATGCACATACATTCATTTCATTTACGACTAACCAACAAACTTATACAAAAGTACTTACTTTTCAAGATATCATGCTTTCACAGCGTCAAACGGGTTTCATCTATATCACTGATGCGCGTGTTTACTTTTCAAAAAGTATTCCTTTTTAAAAAATTCTAATTTTGTTTTTTTAATTGTTTTCTAGTGTATTTTTTTTTTTGTAGAATTTATATAATTATAGCATTAATTTGATTTCATTTGCTTTTACATATTTTCATCAAAACTGTGACACTACTTTTGAAATTCACCACATACACTTCACACATTTCACCTTGGTTTTAGTTTTGCCTATTTTGGCAGCCATTTTGCATAATTTTTTGTTTTATTTTGTAAGCAATTTTTTTTCCTTCACGCATTTAGTTAAAAATTTTGTCACTTTCTTACTTCGAAAACATTTGCATTGTAAGCAGATATTAATGATTTTTTGTTACACTACGTGGTGAGTATAATTTTGAGTAAAGCAAACGTCGTCGCTTCAAATTTATTTATGTTTTTTTTGGTGGCTTTTTTTTTACTTACTTTTTTAAGGTCGACTTAAAAGCTTTCAAAATATTTTGAAAGCAATTTTGCAGCTTTAATATATATTTTTAAATTTTTTTATCGTGTGACAACTCTATGTTGCTGTTTTTAATACAACTTTGTTTTGGTGTGGCAACTTTATGTTTCTTTTTTTGAGTCAACACTTGTTTTTGCTTTTTAAAATTTAATTTAAATTTTAATTAATTTAATTAATTTAAATTTCAATTAATTTAAATCTAGCTTGTTTATATTGTTTTACGTACTTTCTTAACTTTTAACTTTAACTTTTTTTAATTGTTAGCTACTCAAATTTATTTTACATTTTATTTACTAATATCTTCAATAAGACTTTTCACCAAAAATTTCTTTTCCTGCATTTTCCCCTTTTTTAATTTTTATTTTTTTAGAAATTATTATGTTCACTTCTCTTATAATTTTTAAAGTTGCGGAAATTTTCTTTGAAATTATTAACTCAGTAATTTGTTGCAATTTTCCGCTCTTGAAAACTTTTTTAAATTTTTGAGCTTCGTTGGTCTTGATAACTTTTTGTTTTATTTTATTAATTTTTCGTAAAATTTAATTTTTTGTTGCGTTATTTTTAATTATTATTTTTGTTTCTTTTTAATTGTAATTTATATGCTTGATATAACAATTTTTTTTTTCAATTCTGTCATGCACAATACAATACTTTTCGCATTTTTCCACTAATCTTTGAAACACATATTTCAATTACCTATAAAATTTTCTTAAATACACTCCAAAAAATGCGATTAGTTTAACATTTCGCCACTGCTTTAAAATCACTACATCGCTAAGCGGCCATTTCACAAATCACTGCCGTGTCAGCTGACTTTTGCTGTTTGAAATAGTGGCTTTCGCCCAAAAGCGATCGTTGCCCACTTCCGTTTTCTCGTTTTTACACTGTATGCGCCATTTTTAAACTTCGGCTAATTTCACCAACTACCAATTCATTCGTAATAATACTTAGATATACTCAAATTCTTTTGCAATCTTTGCTTTAAATTTTTTAATTCGTATTTTTTTTTCGTTAATTGATATTAGAAGAAAAATTACAATAACACTTCCGTGTTATTTGTTATGCACCCGCACTGTACCTGTATCATCAGACCCCTTCTCGGACACTGGGATACGAACCCATGTGTATGCACCAAAGCCGCTGTTACAGTACTCTAACAACTAAGCCATGATGCCCTGTAGCGTCACGATGCATTTTTCCTCTAATGTGCCATTTGCTTATTCCTTTTATACATTCTTTGGTACATATATTTTATATGTCAACTCAAGGAAAGTGGAATATTTTTAGGCGCGTTCATAGAACACTTTTAGATACAGAAGGGCTTTTTTGCATATTTACACTTCCGTGTTATTTGTTATGCACCCGAACTGTTCCTGTATCAATTGTAGTTATGGTGATTGTTGTTGGAGCAAAGCTCGAATTTTTATGTTTGTTTGTTAATTGATATTAGAGGAAAAATTACAACGATATGCACAGCGATGGTATGGGATGACATGTTTCGAAGTGCCCAACCTCTCATCAGACCCTTTCTCGGACACTGGGATACGAACCCATGTGTCTGCACCAAAGCCGCTGTTTTTCATTGCAATATTTTTCACAAACAAATTTCCGCGTACGCGGCAAACCATTTCAAGCCTTGCCACGCTACGCGTATTTAAAATGTCACAGCGGTAACGTCTTCGGCAAATAACAACAGTAATAATAATTTAATATTCAAAGATGGCAATTGGTATCGAAAACGACAGCGACGGCGACAATGGCAGCGGCAGCGCACAAAAAAATTAAAAACAGACGACAAAAACGACGATAATTTTCTGTTTTGCGACAGCAAAGTACAAACACCACTTTACAAGCAGAACGGCATTAACCGCACAACGTGAGCAACAATAATGGGGCAACTCTGTGTACAAAATTGCTGATAGAGCGCGCCAGCTTTGCAAGTATGCGGTCGACGTCGACGCGCGCAGCGTAGCATACTCTTCCCTGCAATAAAATGTGATTTGACTTTGCCAGCTTACTCTTTGCGTTTATAGTGCGTCTGTTTTGATCATGTTTGTGTAGTTGGCTATACAAAGAGTAAAGTTTGTGTTTGCATGTGCCTCTTTGTTGTGAGAGTTGTTGCTGTGTGAGCGCTTTCTTTTACCGGTTGAGTCAAAGTGCTAACAAAGAGCAACTGCCGGTGGTCGTAGCCGATGTATGCCTATGAGTTGGTGTGTTTATGTGTGCTTGAAGTTAAATATTACGTATGATAGCGGAAAGCGGACAAGAAAAGTTCATTCACCGTTGCAGGCAATGTGGAAAAGGGGCTCTTACAAACAAACATTTTGATTGGTTATGTTTGTGCCGTGTGCATGCAAAAAATTGTTGCTGCTTTTGTAATGCTGTTGGTTGATTTTTTATTGCTGCTTTTGGACAATTTTTCTTACATATTTACATGGATGTGCTTTAAAAAAGTCAAGCTTGCATATGTATGTACTTACTATTTGTATGTATGGATATGCAGAAATACAGTGTTGTGTAATTAAATAGGGTCAGCAACATCAAAATCATATGGTATACAAAATGAGCCTTAGACTTATAACGAATGAGTCTGATTTTAATCACTATATCTCCGAAACCATGAGATATGTAACGTAATCACATAGCTTATTGCAGCATTCATTAGCCCCTTCGCTTGATACCCATATTGTGCTAAAACATTTTGGGTCACCCTGGTCTACATGTTGGGCGATAACTCCGAAACCGGTCGAGTTATCAAAATAACGGATATCTTAAACTTGAAGTTAGACATCTAGTGATGCAACGATGAAAGTTGCATTCAATTCTATTCAGTTGATTTTAAGTGACGCGCGCCCAAACATACAGACCGGCACACGAAAGGGTCATTCCATGCCAAATCGTCACATAGTCGGAATCGATCGCTGCCGATTTGAATGCAATTTGATAAAGAGTTTCTTTTTATCATAAAATTAAATTTTTTTTATTCAAAAGTTATGCAAATTCAAAGTTGTATAATTTTTGCTGTTTTGTAATATTTTGGAACTTATTGTAGTTAAAAAAAATAAATTTCGTCACTTTCGAAGGGGGTACTTAGAGGTATAAAAAAAAATATTTTGAAAAACAAAAGTTTAAAATTTCGAGTTTTAGAAAATTTTCGATTTTCAAAATCGAAAAAAATTTAGTTCGCCATCAAATTTTCGACTCAAGTTTTTTCCCTGAGGTGGATTTATCTTATTTTGATTTTTCCTAATCAGTTAATTACGGCTTTTTTTAAAATGATTTTACAAATTTACAATTGTATATAATTATTTTAGAGTATTCATGACAAAAAAAAATATGAAAGTTTTAAAACCATAGCACATACGACGAATATGATACCTTGCCTAAGTATTTTTTATTTTATTATATTTTTTAATTTTATTGTTTTCGTTTGATTTTCTAACTTTGTATCGTCTTACTCTTAAATATTTCCGTAGTCGAGTTCTGTCACATCTTACGACTATCAGCTAGCAGCAAATTATAAAAAAAAATATTTTCTCAAAAATTTACACAAGTTTAACTTCCATCGTGAGGTTAATGACTTGTTTTTTTTTTAAATACGTCAACTTTAGATTGAATTATTGCTTAAATTTTACTATACACGAAACTCTTCGATCGTTCTTTATTTTTATTTTATTATATACAGCCCAATTATAAATCCTCTCGCGTAATAATTTTCTCTCGGATTTTTTTGTTACCGCAGAAAATTCCTCTAATTGTTTTCTCCTAGAGAGAGTAATAATTGGGGAAGAGGAATTTGGAATTTTCGAAATCAGCTGTTAATATTTTTCCTATAAAAATAAAAGGAACTTTCAATTTTATCACGCGTTTCTTTCAGTTTAGATGCTGAAAAAATTCCTTGAAAAGGGCTGCAGAATCTCCCTTTTTCTCACATTCGTAATAGCTACTTCTCCCCCTCAACTGATTTTCCCTTGTTCGAACAATATTAATAATAAGAGCAAAGGTAGAACTGAAAAAATTCTCAAGGATTTTTTATTCAGAATAGGAGGAATTGGGAGAGGGGGAAATATCCGTGCGGGATTTTTATTTAGAATCTGATAATCTTTCCATTTAATAAAAAGAAAAAAATGTGAAGCGCTTTCATTTTTAAGCTCGCCTCAGAGATTAACTACCGTCTGAAGTCAACAATTGACAATTTGTCAAGCATAAAGAATTGTGGGAGTTAACTTCCGCTCTGGCAATTTGTTATTTTTAGCAAATACAATGTTTTTCGTTGGAGATTCAAATAAAGAATAAACAAAAACTATGTTTTTACTCAGAAACTTATGGAAAGTCCACATTAAATTTAACATTTTTTCCGAGTTTTATATTACACGAACATTTCTCTAAGGATTTTAGTAAGATCTAGAACTTTATTTTGGTTTTTATATATAAAATTTCAATTAAAAAAAATTTTTTTTTTTAATTACTTCAAACAATTTACGATGCAATTATGAACTTCGGCATTCTAATAGCTGGCAGTCTGTTGTTGGTAAGCAAGATGGCTGTCATTATCGAGCATACTCGTGATTAAATCTTAGTGTTGACCCTATTTATTTTTACATCACTGTGTATGTCTACGAATGTTTGTATGTACGAGTATGTATATAATTATGTAAAAATTTTGTAAATCACCTGTTTTTGCTGGCGCAGGGAAATTTGATATAAAATTTTTTTTATTACGCTGCATATATTTATTTACATAGGTACATACATACATATATACATATCTATCACATTTATTTGTTTATATAGGTTCCATTAAATTAAATGTAAATATTAAAGGGCTCCTTGTTTTTTCAATTTCTTCAACAAACTGGATTAAAGCCATACGATCCTTCGACAGATAGCTAATTAGATCATTGAGAGTGGCAGTCAGAGAAAATTTTCTTGAGGAGATTTCGGACCTATTTAGAAGGGATTCCCTTAACTATAGTTACGGACTGTAACTCTAACCATGACTCTTGATAGAAGACAGCTGAATTCCCGAATAGCTAGGTGGGCTCTAGAATTAGAGAATTCTTCTTCTTTAAATGGTCTTCTAACCGCCTGGGCGATTTTGACCGTCCAACATAGCTCGCCAGTCGTTTGTTAGTTACGCCAACTGCCGCCAATTGGAAACACCGCGGGTTTGCAAATAGGTCTCCACTTGGTCCTTCCATCGGAGTGGTGCCGATAAGAATACCTTCTGGGCTGTCGGCGTCTGCGTAAAGTTCATACAGCTCATCATCAAATCTTCGGTACTCGCCCACAAATCTTTCGAAGAACCTTTCTCTCGAATACTCCCAGAGCCGCCTCATCAGATGTTGTTAGTGTCCACGCTTCTGCACCATATAGCAGGACGGGTGCGATGAGTGACTTGTATAGTGTTATTTTCGTTCGTCGAGAGAGGACTTTACTTTTCAATTGCCTACTCAGTCCGAAGTAGCATTTGTTTGCAAGAGTAATTCTTCGTCGGATTTCTAGGCTAACATTATTGTTGGTGTTAATGCTGGTTCCCAGGTAAACGAAGTCCTTTACTATTTCGAAATTATTGCTGCCAACAGTGGCTTGGTTGCCAAGGCGCGAATGCGCTGACTCTTTGCATGATGACAGAAGGTACTTCGTTTTGCCCTCGTTCACCACCAATCCCATTTTCTCCGCTTCTTTTTCTAATTTGGAGTAAGCAGAAGTTACGGCGCGGTTGCTAAGGCCAATGATATCAATATCGGCAGCATATGCCAACAGTTGCACGCTTTTATAAAATATTGTTCCAGCGCGGTTAAGTTCTGCAGCTTGTATTATTTTCTCCAGCATTAAATTAAAGAAATCGCACGATAGGGGGTCACCCTGTCTGAAACCTCGTTTAGTTTCGAACAGCTCGGAGAGGTACTTCCAAATTCTGACCGAGCTGGCGGTGTTGCTCAAGGTCATTTTGCATAGCCGTATAAGTTTTGCGGGGAAACCAAATTCAGACATAGCGGCATATAGGCAGCTCCTTTTCGTGCTATCGAAAGCGGCTTTAAAATCAACAAAGAGATGATGTGTGTCGATTCTTTTTTCACGGGTTTTTTCCAAGATTTGGCGTATTGTAAAAATCTAGTCGATTGTAGATTTACCAGGTCTGAAGCCACACTGATAAGGTCCAATCAGTCTGTTCACATCAGGCTTCAGTCTTTCGCACAATACGCTTGATAGGACCTTATATGCGATATTCAAAAGGATGATTCCGCGATAGTTGGCGCCGTTTGCAGGATCGCCCTTCTTGTTGACTGGGCAGAGAACACTTAGATTCCAATCTTCAGGCATGCATTCATCCGACCATATTCTGCATAGAAGCTGATGCATGCACCATACCAGCTCCTCGCCTCCGTGTTTGAATAGCTCAGCAGGCAAACCATCAGCGCCAGCTGCTTTATTGTTTTTCAATCGGGATATTGCTATTCGCACCTCATTACAGTCGGGTTGTGGAACGTCAGTTCCATCATCTTCGATTGTGGGCTCGGGTTTCTCCATTTAAAAGGGCAGAGAAGTGATCCCTCCATATTTTGAGTGCTCTCTGAATATCGGCCACCAGGTCGCCGTTCTCATTCTTACAGGAGTTTGCCCCGGGTTTAAAACCTTCTGTCATTCGCCGAATTTTTTGATAGAATTTTCGGGCATTATTCCCGTTGGCCAGCATCTCAAGCTCCTTTACTTCACGCTTTTCTGCCTCTCTTTTTTCGCCCGGAAAAGCCGACTCGCTTCCCTCTTCAACTCGCGGTAGTGTTCACACATTTTCCTCGTTGCATTCGATCTCAGCGTTGCCTTGTAGGGTTCGTTCTTTCTTTTCGTTGCAGCGCGGCACTCTTCATCATCATACCAGTTGTTTCTTCGCGTTCGCCGGAATCCAATTACTTCTTCGGCTGCGGTACGGAGTGCTCCTGAGATATGATCCCACTGCTCATGCATTCCACTAGGTTGAATTGTGCTCTCGGAGAGCAGGTGTGAGAGGCGATCTGCGAAATAATTGGCGGTCTGTTGCGATTGCAGCTTTTCGACGTCCAGCTTTCCCTGCGTTTTTTGTTGCACCTGTTTTGACGTACAGAGGCGGGTACGAACATCTAAAACGCTGGAAGCATGCCGTCCGCCTATCACAACGTGTTCGATCTGGTTGCGTGTTTTTCGATCGGGGGACAGCCATGTAGCCTGATGGATCTTCTTGTGAATAAACCTAGTGCTGGATATGACCATGTTTCGGGCACCGGCGAAGTCGATCAGCCTGAATCCATTTGGCGAAGTCTGATGGTGGAGACTGAACTTCCCGACAGTGGGGCCAAATACACCCTCCTTACCCACCTGGCGTTAAAGTCGCCAAGCACGACTTTGATATCATGACGGGTGCAGCGCTCGTATGCTTCTTCCAGGCGCTCGTAGAATGCATCCTTTTGCCCGTCGTCCTTCTCTTCCGTCGGTGCATGAGCGCAGATAAACGATATGGTGAAAAATCGTACTTTTATGTGGATTGCAGCGGGACGCTCGTTCACGGGTGTGAACGACAGTACTCGGTGACGGAGTCGCTCTCCCACCACAAATCCCACGCCGAATCTGCGCTTGTCTTTATGCCCACTCCGCATCTCTTGTATGGCGGTGATGTCAGCTTTTGCTTTCCTCAGGACCTCAACCAGCCGGGCAGCGGCACCTTCCCCCATTAAGGGACCGGACATTCCAGGTACATGCCCTTATCTCATAATCCTTATTTCGTTTGCGGGTGTTGTCATCTCAAAAAGGGGTTCTCATATCCGAGGCTTTGTTGCTGTATTTCATTGGAACGTTGTTCTATGTGGTGGGTCCCAAACCCAACGCACAACCCGTTTCACGGAGGTTGAATTATATTACACGTTTGTATAGCGAGCCGCTTGATCCAAGACAGACGCCCGCTAGCAGCCGCACCACATGGTGATCAGACGCTGCTGTTTGAACCCCCCACCAAGCCCTTAAACCGATTATGTCGGAGTGGCCTTACCAGGTTGTCGCCTTCTCACATTTAGCTCACCACCAAAGGGGTGTTCGGTGGTTACCCAGAGGATACTTGGGCGCAAAGCCCGGAAGTAGTGAGCTGCTTGAACCGCATGCAAAAGAATCGCTCTGGCCATTCCCAGGGGAATGGCGATCAGAAACTTTCCCCACTTGCGTGGACTTCTGCACACGCCCCATCCTCCATTAGAATTAGAGAATTACAATTATAAAATACAACACCGACGAGGTACTTCAATGGGTTAGTTTATAAAAAGAAATCGGATGACAAAAATGCGTTCTATGCCCCTGCTGAAATAGAATTTAATGTTATACAGTCAATACATGAGAAGTTGGGCCATTTGTCGGTTGATAAAACATTGAATAAGCTAAGTCTACCATTGGATACTATCCATATTGACCACTTTGGTCCACTACCATCACTAAGATCCAAGCGAAAACACAGTTTGGTAATAGTTGATTTACCAAATTTGTTAATCTATACCCTACCAATTCCACTAGTAACCGAGAAATTATAGCTGCGCTTGAAAAATATTTTAGGTACTACAGCCGACCGATACTTGTTATTAGCGATAGAGGAACTTGTTTCACATCACTTCAGTTCGCTGAACTTTTATTGAAGAAAAACATAGGCCATGTGAAAGTAGCGGTTGCTTCTCCCCAAGCTAACGGATAGGTGGAGAGAGTTAACAGGGTTATAAAGGCGATGTTAGGGAAACTGACTAACGATTTGAACCCCGACTATTAGACCAAGAAGCTGGCTGAAGTTGAGTATGCTGTTAACAACTCTATTCACAGCACTTGTCGAGATACTCCAAGTCGGCTACTTTTTGGTGTTGAGCAGAGGGGCGTCATAATAGACTAGTTTACCGACTATTTTCAAGACAAAGTATGCCCGGATGGAGGTCGGGATTTAGATCGTATACGAACTGACGCTTCTATCGGTATCTAAAGAAAAACCCTTCTGCCAAAACTTACGAAGTTGGCGAGTATGTTAATAGAAACGTCGATACTAGTCCCGGCTCCAATAAAAAGTTTGTTCCGGTGTATAAAGGCCCATATGTCATACATAAGACACTGGGCCTCGACAGGTAAGTCATACGTGACATTGATAATTGTCTACTCACACAATTACCCTAGGATGGTGTGATTAAAGGTCATCGAATCAGAAGATGTCAACAACCAACCCGGAATGTATCGGAATCGGATGAAATTAATTTAGAAGTAGTTAATAATATAAGCATAGCTTGACCGGGGTCGATCAAGTTTGTCAGGTCGGCCGAGCTGTAAGATACTTACATTGTAACAACCCTGTGGTTGAAACATAAATGTAATACAACCCTGAATATGGAAAAGAAAAGAATAAAAGAAGAGGAAGATCACTTCCTGTTGAGCAAAAGAACGAAACGGGTGTCTAATTTTTAATACAATTGTTATCGGCTTTAATCGCCTACAAATTACTAAGGAAATTCAAAATTTTTATATTAAACATTAAAATATTGTAGACGATACAATTACCTGTAGTTTGATACCCATATTTCTGTATAGAATTCAACAATTAAAGGGTAAGTAAAATTGTTTTCCGGAATATTGTGTACTGTGGATGGCGTCCCAGGGTTATGTTTTTGAAGCACGGCCGAAGGCCGTGAATCTAGACAGGTGCTCTGTGCAGAAGTACTGTGGATGGCGTAGCTGGTGTTGGATCGACCCAGGTTTATTTTTTGAAGCGCGTCCGAAGGCCGCCAACGCAGAAGGGTGTTTTGTGCAGGAGTGCTGTGGAGGGCGTAGCCGGTGTTGGATCGGCCCAGGGTTATTTTTTTTTTAATGCGGCCAAAGACCGCCAATGCAGAATGGTATTCTGTGCAGAAGTACTGTGGATCTCGTAGCCGGTGTTGGATCGGCCCATGGTTATTATTTGTAGCGCGGCCGAAGCCTGCCAATGCTGAAAGGTGTTCTGTGCAGAAGTACTGTGGATGGCATAGCCGGTGTTAGATCGACCTAGGGTTATTTGTTTGAAGAAAAATAATTATTTCATAGAATTCTTACAATATATGATTTTTGTGCATTTTCAGTACATATAGTAAGAAATCGTCGTGGTGAACGGACGTGTTTTTTGACCGCTCTTTAAACGATGATAATATTTCTCAATGTTAAAGCTTTTATTCACTTGTTGACCTAAGTGTAATCAAACTATTTTACCTTCCTGCATTTAACATTTTTATATCGTGAATTTCGATTATAATGTGAGACAGTGACTCTATAAAATATATTTTATTTAAATCTGGCATAATAAGTCATAATAATTAAATTAGCTATTTTGCTCAATTTATGCATAAGTGAGACAGTGACTCTTTTTTACCGTACTCATTTTTGTTGCTTTGCTTATCTTGCTCTCTAAAATGCCGTGTTTCTGTGCAAATAAGGTAGTGAGATCGCATAAAACAGTTCAATGCGCAAAGTGCAATGATCTTTTTCATTTGGACTGTGTGAATATTCTACCGGCTGATCTTGAGTGCCTTAGAGAAACAGGCAAGCAGTTTATATGTGACAGGTGTGTTGCTGCTCGGCGAAACTCTCTTCGCTCGCCGCCCCCTTTTGTCGATCTTGCAGCTAATGACAGCTTTGAGCCCTCGCATACTCTCACATCGTCATCACATGACTCTTCTAATCTAATGCCTGCCTTAGACTTGGCGCTAAAGGAAATCAGTGCTCTTAAAGTTGAAAACTCACGCTTGACAGATATCGTCAACTCTTTGCGAGCTGAATGCAAAATACTCATAGAACAGTCTGGCGTGCTTAAAGCCGCTGTTCGCTCATTAGAAAAACAGCTTTGTTTTGATGATCTGCTTTCTGCTATTGCTTTACTAGCCACTGAAGTGAAGGAAATGCAAAATGTAAACATAAACAAGAACAACTGTTTGGACAATAATAATGCTCTAAAGGTGTCCGGAGACTATACAACCAGTTTGACTGAAAGTTCCATAATGGGGTCGGGAGACTATCAAACCAGATTGACTGAGAGATATGTGGATGTCACTGTTTCAGACACACGTACAATTGCAACTACGTTATTAAATGGCTCTTTGCCTTCTATTGGAGCCGGCGTCACCTATAATGCTGTAGCTGTCTCTGCCGCCGCTTGTTCTAATAATAATTGTTCGTTGCCTTTGCCAACACAAACTTCAACAATGCAAACTGGCCGTCTGTCATATGCTATTGCAGCTGCTCCACACAATAGTTCTGCTATCTCCTCTGCTGCTGCTTCATCTGCTGTTAGCAATAATCAGATTTCATCAAATATTATTAATAACAATGTGACCCAGCCTTGTGCCGATTTGCAAACGCCTTCGTCGTCGGCTGCTGCTAAAATCTTGCCTTCGTCTGGTCAGTGGACCAAGGTTCAGCGCAAAGGTCGCAAAAATAAAAAGCAAGATAAAAAGCAAGACAAAAAGCAAGATGAACCTTTGCATTCTGGAGGCAATCATGAAACCATAATCTCCCCTAAAGCTCCCTTAAGGGTTAATCATCAAAGCAGGACCCGCTCCTCCAATTTGATAATCGGCGTTAGTGACAACACGGAACTTGAAGTTGTTAGTTCTAGGAAATGGTATCATCTATCCTCCTTCAAACCAAGTGTCACTGCGGATGATCTTATTGCTTTTCTTTCTAAAAACACTAACATTAGCGTTCACCATATCACTTGTTTTCCTCTGGTCAAAAAGGACGCGGATATCAAAGATCTGAGACGATTAAACTTCAAGCTTGGTGTATCGCCTGCACTAGTGGAAAAAGTTTTAGATCCCAAGCTCTGGCCGGCAGATGTTCAAATCAAGCCTTTCAAAAACCGTCCTAAGGTTGGTCAAGGCGGCGGTGGCGATGTTTAGCAATCAACAGTGCCAGACAAACATTTTTCTAGGCATGTCAGAATTTATTTTCAAAATGTCTCTGGCCTTAGGACTAAGTCCAATTTGCTTTTTGATATGAGCTCGCATTTGGAATACGATATATTTGTTATTATTGAAACATGGCTCAATTCTAATTTTTTGGATGGTGAATTCTTTGATCCCAACTTATATAATGTCTATCGGAAAGATCGTGATTACTGCAAAACTGGACTTTCTAGAGGTGGTGGAGTCTTAATTGCCGTCCGCCGTCATTTTCGGTCTTCGCTTGTCGACCTGTCTGATATGGATTCGCTTAACGACCAGCTTTGCGTCTCTGTTCAAGGCAGTTCCAAATTGTTTGTGTGCGCGTCGTATATTTCTCCGTCTAGTTCGGATTCCGTATATAAATCGCATGTTGACAATATTGTTAGTTTATTACATACTCAGGATGATAGTAACTTTTGTATATTAGGTGACTTTAACTTACCAAATATCGATTGGTCGTATGTCGATAACAACTTTGCTCTACTTCCTAAAAATGTAACTACTTCCTCTGAAATTTACTTCACCGATAATCTCTTAAGTGTGAATCTTTTCCAGATAAACAGCTTCAGAAATCAGCTATCAAGAACACTTGATCTCATATTTGTTAACGATAATTTTAATTACTCCCTAACTGAATGTCTGGGTCCACTGTCGTGTTCCGGTATTCACCATATTCCGCTTGTTTTGGATGTTGAATTTTATAACTTTGACAGTATTGTTTCTGATAATGCTGCTCCAAGTTTTTTATTTAGACATGCGAACTTTGATTTAATTTCTCAAGAAGTTTCTTTGATTGACTGGGAAGCTCTGTTTTCTGGAAATGATCTCACACATTGTTTTAATACCTTCAAAGGCCTTATCAATGAAATCTGTAGTAGTAATATTCCGCGGAAAAAAAATAAATGTTATAAAATCCCATGGTATACTCCTGGGCTCAAGCGGCTAAAGAATTTGAGAAATAGATTTTTTAAAAAATTCAAGACCACACAGTCTTTGGTTTACAAACGTAGTTTATTCGTTTCAACAAGAAATTTAAGGCGTTGAGTAAGAGGTTGCGCTGTAATTTTGCTCGTAACTTTGAATCTTGTATTAAATATAATCCTAAAGCTTTCTGGAATTATGTTAAATCCAAGAAAGCAACCTCGAGTATTCCCTCGTCAGTTTTTTATAATGGGCATCATACCTCTTCACCTACGGAGTCGGCTAATCTCAAGCAGTTAATTAGTGATAGTCAGCATGGCTTCATGCCTGGTAGATCCACGGTCTCAAACTTAGCAATTTTCTCTGAATTTTGCCTTGCAGCCTTCAATAACCGTTCTCAAGTCGATACGGTTTATACGGATTTCTCCAAAGCGTTTGACAAAGTTAGTCATCCAATCCTGATTTCCAAACTAGCCAGACTGGGCTTTCACTCTATATTTTTGTCTTGGATTAAGTCCTACCTTCACTCACGCAAATGTGTAGTTGTTGTTGACAGCTCTCACTCCAGACCTTTCATTGCCTCCTCTGGAGTTCCGCAAGGCAGTATTTTGGGGCCTCTGCTCTTCGTAATTTTTATTAATGACATTTCAGCCTGCTTTCATCATTCCAATTTTCTGCTTTATGCTGATGATCTGAAGGTGTTTACAGCTGTTTCTACTCCTTCTGATTCTGAAAACATTCAGTCTGATCTTAACAATGTTGCTGACTGGTGTCGCAAAAATAATCTGCCTTTAAATATTGGTAAATGCTTTCATGTAACCTTTTCTAAGTCTCGTTGCACAATTCCTACTTCATATTATATTGGCGGCTCTCGCCTATCTACACGTACTGAGATTTCTGACTTAGGCGTTGTTTTCGACTCGCATTTTTCGTTTACCACTCATATAACCTCTGTAATTGCTAAGTCCTACTCGGTTTTGGCTTTCATGCGGCGTTTTAGCTCTGACTTTACAGACCCCTATACTCTTAAGTTGCTGTTTACGTCTCTTGTACGCTCTAAGCTGGAATATGCTTGTTTTATTTGGAGACCTTATCACGACTGCCATATCAAAAGGCTGGAGCGGGTCCAAAAAATCTTTTTATGGTTTGGCTTGAGGTCTTTGAACTTTTCTGAGCCGATTCCCTCTTACAATGCCAGATGTGCACTCATTAGTCTCCAATCACTACAAAGTAGGAGAACCATTATCTCTCTTACTTTTGTCTATGACATTATTAACGGTATCATTGATTCTCCACGTCTACTCGAGAATATTTGTCTCCACATCCCCCCTAGATTACTTCGTAATTGGGATATGTTTCATACTGATTGCGCCCGGACCCTCTATGCCTCTAACGCTCCTATCTTTAGAGCATTGAAGGAGCTCAATACTATTTCAAATTCTTTATCCATTGACTTTTCATTGCCTAAGACTGCCTTCAAATCCTTGTTGAGCGTCGTAAGTTTTTGATAGTATTGCTAAGGTCTCTATTTTTAATTACATTTTCAAGTAGTCTGTAAGTACACACATTGTAATCTTGACTATTTTTTCTTAAATAAATAAATAAATAAATATAGCCCATAAGGGTTAATAAACTGCACATTAAACGAAAGGTATTTTTATAGATCTTTAATTTTATAGATCTTTAATTTTTTTAAATCTAGTGAACGGAAGATATTTTGAATTTAAAAAAATCCTAGTTTGACTTTTGACCTTGAATATCTCTTTAACCATTTCCTTGCACCATAAAATTCTCTATAATGTCCAATTTTTCACTTTAAAATTAGACAAATGTATGTATTCTGCACTTGTTCCGAACCAGGTACTCTCCGGTACTCCCTTGCATTCCCGCAACAGCCGGTTCTATCGTAACGGGCTGTTATTTCGATGTTACCCTGTCTAACTTGTCACCTTTCCCCTTAATATTGTCATCCTTCAAACAGCTCCTCGCACCAGGGCTGCTCAAAACTCTCTTGAACCTAACCGGGGACCAAGAGAATGGTTCTGCTGCATTTGCTGGAAGAAGATTTACGTCAAACGTTCACACTCCGTCCAATGTTTCGAATGTAAAAGATGGCTGCACAAAACAAGCTGGTCCGGGCTAAATCCCTCCACACACAGGCCCCATAGTTTCTTCAAAACTTTTGCGACCCCTTACGGTTCACGTCCTAGGGCGTCCCGTGGCCAACGTCGATCCATTGTCGCACCGCACAAGTCCCAGATACAGTCTCCACGACAAACAGTACTAATACTTTCCCAGCAAGTAGTGTGTAACTCCCGCTGCCGCTCACGCCCACCGGCGCCGACACCATACAGCAGCTCACAGCTACTTTCTGCGTAGTCCTCCCTCCTAGATGTGAGCAATGCTGAGCGACAGCCCACCCCCCTTCCTCTAACAGTGTCCCCTTCTTCCAGCACTAGCACAAATGTAAGTCAAAGCCACTAGTTCCTGGTCCCTTACACACATCTTCGGAGCTGTGACGACTACAACATCAATCGGCGTGACCGTGCGAGAGGACTTGGGGCGGACTTGCCTTCATCACTCATCAATCTTTGCAATACCGTCTATTTGAGCCTGATGTTGACCCGAGGGACAACTCCTTAGAACGTCAAGGTATGATTGTCCGGTCAGGCGATGTCGATATCGAAATAATTAAGATTTATATACCTCCTGTCACCTGCTGTCGAGTGAAGAAAGCCCCGACATTCCTGCGTTACTATGAGGCGATAATCGTGTAATCCTCGGAGACTTTAACGCACACCATGACCTCTGGCACTCACGCTTACGGGTCGATGGTAGGGGACAGGAACTGGCTGAACAAATAGATGACTCGACGTTCTGCACTGTTAACGGGGACGCCCCTACGAGAGTCACGGTAAATTGTTCAAGCTCGAAAGACCTTACCATCGTCAGCGCTGGTCTCATAAACTGCGTTGACTGGCGACCGATTTTGACTCTTGCATCAGATCATTTACCGATAGTCCTTTCAATCGATCGCCGCACCGACTTTGTCACCTCTGAAAATCGCACCTTCACTAATTTCAGCAAAGCTGATTGGGGTGGTTTTCTTTACTTCACTGAGAGCTCCTTCGCTGCTCTTCCCATTCCGTCTGACGTATGAGAAGGGGAAAAGCGTTTCGCATGGTCATAGCTTCAACCTCAAATCAATACATTCCGTCAGGTAGAATCAAGGAGGTACGCCCGTATTTCCCCGCAGAGGCAGCAGCCCTGGCGAATTAACGTGACCATGTGCGACGCTTAGACCCTACGGATCCCCAAATTCAATATCTCGATAAAGAAAACAGACGGCTGGTTGATCAACACAAACGCGCCAAATGGGAGGAGCACCTAAGCTCCTGCAACCTCTCTGCTGGTGTTGGTAATTATGGTCCACTGTCACATCCTGTTGTTGTTGTTAACAGTGCTTCGCCCTGCCCAATGGGCTCGATCACTCTAAATTGTTATCAGGCTCTTCTAACGGAAGTCCGAGGAAATGCGCAGTTTCCACAGGGTTGGACCAGAGTGATGTCTGTGTTAGAAGAGTGGGTTCAACTGAACAGGAAAAGAGATGTATGGTATCATGAGGGGTCATACCACATGCAGGGCATGTATTTGGTATGTTGGGGTTCAGTCTGCATAAGTAAGAGTTTAACCTATTGCAATATCCAGAGCGAAGTTGTGCTAGTATGACTCTAGTCTCCCTCGGAAGTACACGCTCCTCTTCAGCCAATTCAGGTGGTTGAGTATTAATAACGGGATTCACAGGCCGAGATCTGAGGGATCTGTCTACCGACTCAGTGTGGAGGTCATTTAGAGCCCGTCTATGGTTCCGCAGATCAAACGGCAAAGAGATATGATGCCGGATCTCATCGTAATGCTTACGGAGATGTCTCCTTATGTCTCTGGGGGGCGGTGCTACATCCAAAAGATGTCGGTTTGGATGACTAGGTTTGTGACAGTTCAGAAGGAACTGTCTACTCAAGAGTTCCGCGTGCTCTTGAACATTGAGCAATTTCGCCTCTTGATGGAGGTGAGACTCAGATGACATAAGCAGGCATCCCGTAGCGGTTCTGATGGCGGTGTTTTGGCAGACTTGCAATTTCCTCCAATTGGTGTCAGAAAGGTTGGGCGACCATATAGGCGCAGCATAGTCAATAACCGGCCGGCCAATAGCCTTATATGTAGCAAGCAATGTTTCTTTGTCTTTTCCCCAAGTACTGCCGGCCAGTGACTTGAGGATCTTATTGCGACTCTGTACCTTTGAGGCTATTGCGGTGGCATGACCAGCGAAGGTGAGGCCGTTGTCAAATGTCACGCCCAAGATTTTTGGGTGGTTGACAGTAGGTAGAGGTACTCCATCTACGTGGACATTTAAGTCTTGCCCCATCTGCGCATTCCATGTAGTAAACAGGGTCGCCGGAGATTTAGTCGGAGACAGGGTCAGATTACGCTCGGTGAAGAAGCTGGAAAGGTCATGGAGGTAACTGTTGATTCTTATACAGAGTTCATCAATGGAGGGACCCTTGGCCGAGGCCATTATCGTGCAGTCGTCAGCGTAGGAAACAATGGAGACTCCCTCTGGTGGGGGGGAAGTCTCGAAATATAGAAATTAAACAAGAGGGGAGAGAGAACACCACCTTGCGGCATCCCTTGTTTTATTCTTCGTGGTCTAGATTTCTTGTTCCTAAATTTGACTGTTGCCTGTCGACCATTGAGGTAATTAGCGGTCCACCTCTTAAGGCCGGCAGGGAGCGGTGTCTCATCCAGGTCTCGGAGGAGAGTGGCGTGATTGACCGTGTCGAATGCATTTGACAGATCAAGTGCCACGAGAACCGTCCTATGGTTTGGTGGATTTTGATTCAAACCGTTGTTAATCTGCGTTGTAATGGCGTTCAAAGCGGATGTCGTGCTGTGATTTTTGCGAAAACCATGTTGATGATCGGCCAATTTTATGTTTGTAACGAAGTAAGGAAGCAGAATGGACTCTAGCAATTTCGCTACCGGCGAAAGGAGGGATATCGGACGATAAGACTCTCCTAGGTTCGCCGGCTTCCCTGGTTTTAATAGGGGAACTACAATCGCTTGTTTCCATATCTCAGGTATAACGAAGGTAGTTAGAGAGAGATTGAAGAGAGCCGCTAAATAATGCTGTCCTTCATGGCCAAGGTGTTTGATCATCTTCATGGCAATTCCGTCGGGTCCGATGGATTTTGAGGGTTTGGCCTTCATTATGGCATCCTTAACCTCTGCGGCTGAGACGGCAATGGGCGCAGTAGAGTGTTTGTGTTTGCACGCACGTCGGAAGGCTCTTCTCTTAGTCCTATCCGCAGGTGGATGCATTATAAACAGCCGGCAAAAAGAGCTCGCGGATTTCCTGGCGTCCGATTTGACACTGTCGCCGAAAGCAATGGCGACCTTGTCTTTGTGTTTGGTCGGATTGGATAGGGCTTTGACAGTCGACCATAGTTTGCCGACTCCGCCGGAGAGGTTGCATGTCTCAAGGTGTTGTTTCCACTTGGTCAGCTTGTGTTCGTTGACAATCCTACGGATTTCCGCATTGAGATCTTTTATTCTGGAATCTTCGGGATTGATAAGTCTCACTTGGTCACGTTCTCTTGCCATCGCCGCAGCTTCTGCCGGGAAATTCGGACGAATTTCTGGTATGGTGCCAGCAGGAATAAAGCGGCATGAGGCTGAATCGATGATCTTGCGAAACTCTCGTTCGCCTTTGCGTACGTCCGTTGGAGTGGGTAAGGCAGCGAAGGAGCGCTCTGTATATTCAGTAAAGCGGTCTAAGTCCGCTTTGGTGAAGTTGATGTATGTTATTTTATCAGTCGTTATGAAGTCGGTCGGTCGTTCAACAGAGAGTAAGATGGGTAGGTGGTCTGAAGCTAATGTAAGCATCGGTCACCAGATGACAAAGTTAATAAGGCCCGCGCTCGTTATGGAGATGTCTGGCGAGCTGTGACAGTTACCTGCCACCCTGGTAGGGGCATCTCCATTGACTGTACAGAATGCTGAGTTATCTATTTGGTCTGCAATTGCCTGTCCTCTACTGTCTGCTGGCAAGTTGGAGTGCCAGAGATCGTGATGTGCGTTGAAGTCCCCTAGGATTAGGCGGTTATCGCCCCTTAGCAACGCACTAATGTCGGGATGATAATCTCTAGGACAACACGTGACAGGAGGAATATAGATGTTTATGATTTGCAGGTCGGCGTCTCCTGACCGCACTGCTATGCCTTGGCATTCTAAGGTAGAGTCCCTGGGGTCGACGTCAGGGGAAAATAGATTGTATTGTACAGAGTGATGTGTAATGAACGCAAGGCCACCCCCAAGACCGCTGGGACGGTCTTTACGATGTACATTATACCCATCACAAGTTCGTAAGTCCGATCTCGTGTTCAGTTTTGTCTCTTGTATCGCGGCGATTTTGATGTTGTGCGTCTTCATAAAGTCAGTTATCTCCGCGATCTTTCCAGCTAATCCGTTACAGTTCAGCTGCAGAATTTTGAAGTGTGTAGGAGGGGAGGCGGGGGACATACCAGGCGTGAGGGACGGATGCGTTTGCCTAGGTGGAGGTAGGCTAAGGCCTAAACTATGTCGCAGTCTAGAGTTGACAGCGCCATGGCCGATGTTGTCTGGCGTGGAGCGCGGCTGTGTACTGCAAGGGGGGGCTATGAACGAATCCGTCCAAAGGTTGCCGTTTGCGAGCCCAGAGCACATAAGGGTGTGACACAGGCCAAGGCAACTGTTGCACTTGACCGATGTCGCAGGCGTATACAATCTTTGCCGACAAACGGTGCACGTAGTGAAAGGTACTAGGAGGTGGTGTTCCTGACCCACGTGCAGGCTGGAAGCAGGGGGGGGCATTAGGGGCAGAGACAGAGGGGACTGACGCTCGGCGATGCCCATATCTGACCTATTCCGGGGGGGATAGGAGTGTTGAGCGGCCGTGTGAGATGGAGACGCTGGCGTGCGTGAGCGACAATCGGGAGTGGGTGAGGCAGGGATGGCAGCGGTGCTGCCAGTCGTGTAGACTGAGCCACTATTGTGACTATTGGAAGTAGTTAGAGGCGGTAAGGGAGTGCCAGAGCGGCGGCTACCGCGGGACGTCCTAGGACGTGTACAGCAAGGTGCCTCAAAAGTACTAAAGAAAGTACGGGGTCTGTGGATGGCAGGGTTAAGCCCTGAACATCCAGATTTATGTAACCATCTCTTACACTTGGCGCATTGTACCGAATACGACCGCTTAATATAAATTTTCTTCCAGCAAACGCAGCAGATCCAGTCTCTTGGTCTAGGGTTGGGTTCGACCCTAGCCCGTAACAAGAGACAATGGAGCAACCCAGCTGCAAGGGTTTGCTCCGAGGACGACAATTTAAGGGTGGGACGGGACAGATTGGACAGGGTTACACTGAAATAACAGCCCTTGGCCGGGTGAGAAAACCCGGGTCATTCCGGTGCGATAGAACCGGCTGTTGTGGGAATGCACACATCCTCGTCACATCCGACTAAATCTAACGAAAAGATATCCATCGCCTTCGGTGATAAGGTCCAGTCGAAACCGAAGAGGTGCGCGAGCGCTTTGTGCCGGCAGTTTGTACTGCATCCTCCGGTCGACAAGGAAATTAGACGAACCACCAGGGAAGCGCACAAACGTAAAAATAGTCAAGCACCTATTGCCATCACCATCACAGAGGTTCAGGAGGCCATACGGGGATCCAAAGGTTCAAAATCGATCGGCCCCAACGGTACCTCACAACTGTCTGCAATCTGTCCATGACCACCCTTGTCGTACCAAAAAAATGGAAACAGGCAAAGGTGTTGCCGCAACTAATGCCTGGCCATCCAGCTAACGAGGGGAATCTTATCGACCGATATTGACCCTCTCGCCAGTAGTAAAGGCCTTGGAGAGAGTCTTGCTCCCTTAATACACCGCTAGCTTGCGGCTCGGCGAACATCAGCATGGATTCCGTAAAATGCATTGCACGACCACCGCACTTAACGCCATTACCACTCAGATAAGTGTCGGTCTCAACCAAAATCGTCCTAATGACAGGACTGTACTGGTTGTACTTGATCTGTTGAAAGCCTTCGATGCGGTCAACTACACGGAACTCATTAACGACCTGGGAGGCTCAACTCTTCCCCCCCGTCTAAAGCGTTGGACCACCAACTAACTGAATTCAGAGGATCAAAGCCACGTATAATTAAACAAGGGGTGCCACAGAGTGGTGTCCTATCCCCGCTTTTATTTAATTACTACACGTCGAGGCTCCCCTCCCCACCAGAGGGTATCTCGATCCACTCTTACACCGATGAATGCACGATTTTGGTGACAGGACTCTCCGTAGATGAACTATACTCAAGAATAAACTCTTACCTTCCATACTTGTCCGGATTCTTCGCTGGACGAAATCTGACATTGTCACCGACCAAGTCCTCGTCTACCTTATTTTTTGACGTGGACAACGCAGGTGGACATGGAATTAGACGCCTACGTCGCCGGCATTAAGCACATCCCAAAATCTTGGGAGTAACGTTTGATAAAATGTTCAACTACGGTGCTCATGTAGCCGCGATTGGCACCAAAGCACAAAGCCGCAACAAAATCCTCAAGTCACTAGCTGGCAGCACTTAGGGAAAAGATAAAGAAACGTTACTGGCAACGTACAAGGCATTTGGCTAGCCGGTTCTGAGCTACGCTACGCCTAATGGGCACGATCACTCTGAGAATCGTCATCAAGATTTTCTAACGGGAGTCCAAAGAAACGTGCAGTTTCAACAGGGTTGGGCCAGAGTGATATTCGTGTTAGAAGAGTAGCTTCAATTGAACAGGAAAAGAGATGCTTGGTTTTGTGAGGGGATATACCACATGCAGGGCACGTATTTGGTATGGTGGGGTTCCTCTGGATAAGTAAGAGTTTAATCTATCACAATGTCCAGAACGAAGTTGTGCTAGGATGACTAGTCTCCTTCGGAAGAATACAGTCCTCATCAGCTATTTCAGGTAGTTCGATGTCGATTACGGGGTTCACAGGCCGAGATCTGAGGGATCTGTCTACCGACTCGGTATGGAGGTCGTTTAAAGCCCGCCTGTGGTTGCGCAGGTCGAACGGCGAGGTAATGTGGTGCCGGATCTCATCATAGTCTGACGGTGATGTTTCCTCGGGGGCGGGGCTTCATCCAATAGATGGCGGTTTGGATGACTGGGTTTGTGGCAGTTCAGTAAAAGCTGTCTGCTCAACAGTTCCGCATGCTCGCGTGTATTGAGCATTTTGGCCTACTGATAAAGGTGAGACTTCGATGACAAAGCAGATATGCCGTGGCAGTTCTGACGGCGATGTTTTGGCAGACTAACAACTTCCTCCAGTTGGTGTCAGCAAGGTTGGGCGACCATATGGGCGCAGCGTAATCAATAACCGGTCGGCCAATAGCCTTATATGTGGCTAGCAACATTTCTTTATCTTTTAGATGATATTGCGGTGGCATGACTAGCGAAGGTGAGGCTGTTGCCAAACGTCACACCAAGGATTTTAGTTTGGTGGACAGTAGGTAGTGGTACTCCATCTACGTGGACGTTCAACTCTTGACCCATCTGCGAATTCCACGTCGTAAAAAGTGTCGCTCGGTGAAGGAGCGGTAAAGGTCTCGGAGGTAACAGTTTATCCTCGTACAGAGTTCGTCAATGGACGGGCCCTTACCCGAAGCCATAATCGTGTAGTCGTCAGCGTAGGATACAATGGAGACTCCGTCTAGGGGGGGAGGAAGCCTTGAAACATAGAAATTAAACAAAACCACCCTGCGGCACTCCTTGTTTGATTCTTCGTGGTCTAGATTTCTTGTTCCTGCCAACCGTTGAGGTAGTTAGCGGCCCACCTTGTTCGGCCGGCAGGGAGCGGTGTCTCTTCCAGGTCTCTCAGGACTGTGGCGTGGTTGACCTTGTAGAAGGCTTTGGAAAGGTTAAGTCCCACGAGAACCGTCGTATGGTTGGAGGCTCTTGATTCAAGCCATAGTTTATCTGCATAGTTGTGATGTTCATGTTAGTGTTCGGCCAACTGCAGGTTTCAGGTGTAATATGGGAGCAGAATGGTCTCCAATAACTTCGCAACCGTCAACAGGAGAGATATCGGACGATATGATTTTCCTTGGTTCGCCGGCTTTCCTGGTTTTAGTAGGGGGACCACAATCGCTTGTTTCCAAATCTCTGGAATGACGAAAGTGGTTAGCGAGAGGTTAAAGAGAGCCGCCAAATAACTATGTCCCTCGTGGCCCAGGTGTTTCAACATCTTCATGGCAATACCGGTCCGATTGATCTTGAGGGCTTGGCCTTCATTATGGCTTGTTTGAACATGGTGACGGAGACGGAGACGGCAACGGGCGCTGTGTTGTGTTTGTGCACCCGACAAATGGCTCGTCTCTTGGCCCTATCAGCAGGTGGATGCATTATAAACTGTCGGCAGAAAGAGCTCGCGCATCGCCTGGGGTCCGATTTGACCCTGTCACCAAATGTGTTGGCGACCTTGTCATTGTATTCAGTTGGATTTGATAAAGCCTTGACAGTTGCCCATTATTTGCCGACTCCGCCGGAGATGTTGCATGCCTCTAGGTTTTACATCCACTTGGTCAACTTGTAGTCATTGATTGTCCGTCGGATTTCCGCGATAAGATCTTTAATTCTAGGGTCTGCGTGATTGAGAAGTCTCAATTGGTCACGTTCTCTGGCCAGGGCCGCTGATTATATTGTACAGAGCTAATGCACTTATTTCTAAGTGCAAACTAGATGATCCGCTTCGCAATGATTCGTTCTAGCACCTTGCTTAAACAAGCAAGGAGAGAAATCAGTCTACATATACCCAGAAACTTTATTGGCACACTCCTTGTTTTTTGGTATTGGTACTACAATGGCATGTTACCACATATGTGTAATGACCCATTGGTCAAAAATGCTGTTGTAGAGCTCGATAACGCTTTCTTTGATCTGGATGGGGATATTTCTAAGCATTGGGTAGGAAATCCTATCTCTGCCAAGGGCATTGCCAGACATTGTGGAAAAGGTCATATTCAAATGTTATGGGACATTCGAATGGTTTACAATTTTATGCTGAGTAATCAGACTATAGGGCTGCAAAATGGTTTGCCATCTCATCTGGTGCATAAATAGGCCCATGGCTAGTATCTTTAATTTTTGTGAATTGTGTTTCATTTGAACCTGTGAGCTCTCTTATGTCGGCCCATACTTTTCTGGGATAAAAGGAAGGATTTATCGACTCTGTAAGCTCTTCAAGGCTTTTACGCTTGGCTTCTTCCATATTTCTCTTGAATATTGCATTAGCTCTTTTGTAGCTCATGATATTGTTTTTTTGATCTGTCGTTACGGTATGTATAACACATTATCTTTTTTTGCTCTGTAAGTAAGGACAATATGGGCCAATCTTTTTAAGAGGTTCAGGTTGTGCTTGTGGTATTGAAAAGTGAGCTGCCGTACGAATGGCATTATGCAGTGCACCAGCCTTTTCATTGATATTGCTAGATTTGAGTGAGGATATATTTATGTGGGATGCATTTTCTGACTAGGACGGCAATTTCTCGTTTGCTAGAGGTTATAAAAGTAGTGGATGTATGAGTTCGAAATATTTGTGGTTTTGTTACATGGTAAGTGCGTTTCTTGCAGCGCTATGAGTGATGGGGAATGTTCCCTGATTAAGAGTTGTAGTTCATGGGAGTTATTGAAAAGTCCTTTGATATTCCATTGTAATATACCAAAATGCATTAGTAAAAACAAAGGTAGGAAAAAAGGTTATTTAGACATCTCAACATCCAAGTCAAATGAACCCGGATAGGTTGAGTAATAGTTGTTTTGTTCTAATATTTGTTTAGTGAGATTGGTAGTGGCTGAGGAGATAGATGGTGTGATGTTGAGGGTGTGCCTGTGGTGCCGTAGGCAGGCTGTGTTGATGTCGCGTTCGGACATTGATATGGAGGTTTCTGTGGTTTGGTTTTTATTACGGGTGGTGTGAGGCGTACCTGATCCGTTAATATAATAGGAAGCTACTGATGCTGATGTGGCGTCTGTGTAGATGGAGCTAGTGCTACGTTCGGATGTTGATAGAGGGGTTTCGGTTGCTTTGGTTTTTGAGGTTGCTAGAAGTGCAGTCATTGTTATCTTTAGGGAGGGTACTACAAGTAGTCTCTTTGATCTGAGGTTAGTGCTGAATTGATAGCTTTATTGGAGGTTTGTGGGTTTGTTTTCTAAGGTTGGTTTTTGGTTGAATCGCCAGTTATGCCGGCGTAAGCAGTGGAGGATGATGTTTGTGGGAATTGTGCAATGTACTGTGACCTTGCTTGTTTTAGTGTGCATTTTTTCTTCTAAATTTGTATTTGTATTTATTTATTGAAGTTCCTAGCACAAAAATTTTACAAAATTTTGTTATAGTGCTAGTCAGGACTACATAACGTTACAAAATAATACTTAATCAAAACTTAAATAGTAAACAAAATAATAATTTAATTGTAAGATTAAGAAGTTAATACAGAACAGGTAGTGAATAATGGATGAGTAACATTGTAATATCACTAAACCGGTACCCAGAAAAGGGTCACTATAGGCCAGAAGGGACCCAATGGAACCCAGAAAGGGGTCGGTATGTCTAGAAGGACACATCGGCCAGAAGAGACTCTACCGAAAAACTAGTTTAGGGCAACAGGACATCCAGGATTGGCAACAATTGCACTCCCTAAAGCTTCCCTGTATACCTCACCAACTAACATATGTAAGAGGTATATGTACATAGGTAGGGCTGGTTTTAACAATAGTAAGAAGGTGATTACAATGTTTAAGTTAAATGAAATATTTATGACATTGAATAAATCCTTAATCGGCATGGAAATATGGATACAGAAGGAGAAAAAAAAAACAAATATATATTTGGTACATTTGTTTGAATTGGAAGGGTGCTCCTCTTCACAGATCGCACACTTTGTGTGTGAAAAGGCATTGTTTGCTATGTGGTTTACGCATATTGGGTCGTTTTTACAGGGCCGTGTGAGTAATTAACTGACATGCTTTGCAGCGCCTATGGCTGGGGATATATTCCCTAACCTTCGTGCCATGAGACATTGATCGCCTCTGGTAGTTTGTACAGGTCGAATGTTAGCAAAACAATACCACTGTTCTTGGACTTATCGTCGAATTTCTTAAATGTGTAAACAGAGACTACCCCTTGAGGCTCCAAGTTTTTAGCGATTTCATCTTCTGACACGTGGCTAAGGTAAGGGGCATATATTGTGCCCTTGAAAAAAATATAGTTTTCGTGATATTTACATTTTATTTCACAAAATGCTTCCAATTGTTTGGCAGCTAGGAATTTTCGGACTGTCTCTCTGTTTTCTACAAGGAGTAGCAGACTTCCATCTCCAAGCTCTGATACGCTGATGATATCTTTGCTTATGATATGTAGTGATTTTTCAACTGCGAAGCAAGAGAATTTAGGCAGTGGTTTGTTTTCGTTTAATGCAGATACCGCAATGTAATTCGGGGTTGGTTTTGACTGAGCTTGGTCAGGTAAACTGGGGTATTCAATAATTTGTTCCCCTTTTTTTCGTTGGGGGACTAGTTGCCAAAAGGGCAAACCTGTTGCTCCCCAGATTAGAGGCCCGGTAGGTCATAACTATAACTTTTACACCAGCACTTGATAGGTTTACCACGTGTAACTACAAAAGTTATGTGAATCAAACTACGAATAACTGTTACCTATGTATCTATGCACTAATGTATAGAGACTAAGTACAGAGCACAGAATAATGGACAACCGTTTGCGCTAAAAGCTAGTCGAAGACTGAAAGCGGAAATTAAAAACGTTATTTCTGTGAAAAGTTATCGGCAAAAAATCAAAAATTTGCCTTAAATCGGTCCGAAACCGGGGGCCTAATTCATGATATTTATATGCAGAACACCTTTCCGAGTAAGCGGCCTTCAGCTGCACGATAAAAAAATAACCCTTAGCCAGTCCAACACTACGCCATCTCCAGTACTTCTGCGCAGAACACATCCTGCACTCGTCGGAACATTCTTTATCTAATATTACAACAACCATATGAACTTTTGCACCTTTGTTTCCAAATATCACTTAATATAAATACAAAATTTAATTTTCACCTTCGGATTATTGATATCTGGGTCAAGACGCGCTTTTGACATCCATAACGACAATTTTTGATGAAAATTAGGCATTGAACCGCCTTGTAAAATAGTACCCATAGTTTTTATATGCAGACCACCTTAAAATAATAACCCTTAGCGGGGCCCAGTATATCTGCGCAGAACACACTTTTGCACTTTTCGGCACACCCTATATCTGCGTCTATAACAACCATAACTATACTGCAAACTGTTAAAAATAGTTGGACGTGTTTTCGCACTCGGTGGGGGTCGTAAACAATTACCACATAAGTATAGGGAGCACTGAGTAACCTCTGCTTATGTCATGGGAAGACACGCCGCATGCCGGGCAGACATTTGGTATGTCGGGGTTCACTTTGGATAGGTAAGAGTTTAACCTGTTACAATATCCAGAACGAAGTTGGGCCAGCATGGCCCTTGTCACCCCAGGCAGTTCGCGTTTCTCTTCGGCAATAGGTGGAGCTTGCGCCTGGATGACGGCATTCACTGGGCGAGAGCTGAAATAGGAGTTAACGACTCTGTATGGATGAGTTTGAGGGCCCGTCCATGCACCTTTGGATCAAACGGCGCCGTCCGGATCTCATCATAGTGCTTACGGCGATGACTCCTTATTCTCCTGGGAGGCGGATTTTCGGTGAACAGGCGCCTGTTCGGGTTGCGGTTTGCAGCAATTGAACAGGAATTGCTTGGTCAACATCTCGATATGCTCTTTAGTTCCGAGCATTTTTGCCTCGTTGTGTAGGTGGTGTTCAGGTGACATAAGGAGGCATCCCGTGGCAGTTCTGAGTGCGGTGTTTGGACAGGCCTGCAACCTCGTACAGTGTATGTAACCCCGGCGCCTTGTACGTTGCCAGTAACATTTCTATGTCTCTTACCCAAGTGATGCCAGCTAGTGACTTGAGAATTTTGTAGCGGCTTTGTACAGGGGTGGCAGTTGCGGCTACATGAGCAACTTAGTTGCGTTAGAGCCTTTAAACCTCCGAATGGCATCCTGAACCTCCGTGGTGGTGATGACAGTGGGCGCTGGACTCTTTTTACGTTTGTGCGCTTCCCTAGGGGCACGTCGGATTTCCTTGTCCCCGGAGGATGCAATACAAATTGCAAAAAGCATCTCTCTGGTTTCGACCGAACCTTATCGCCGAAAATGATGGATATTTTGTCGTTCGGCTTAGTCGGATTGGGCAAGGACTTTACAGTGGACCATAATTTGCTAACAGAAGCAGAGAGGTTGCAGGACCTAAGGTGCTCCTCCCACTTGGCGCCTTTGTGTTGATCAACCAGCTGCCTGATTACGCACTTCCCACAGGGCCGCTGCCCTGGCAAATGAACGTGACTATGTGCGACGCTTAGACCCTACGGATCCCCTTATCGGGATCTCAATGCGGAAATCAGGCGGTTGGTTGATCAACACAAACACGCCAAGTTGCAGGATCACCTAAGGCCCTGAAACCTCTCCGCTTGTGTTGGAAAATTATGATAAACCTTGTCCAATCCAACTAAGCCAGTCGAAACCGAACATATGCGCTAGCGCCAAGCACCCATTGCCATCACCATCCCAGAGGTTCAGGAGGCCATTCGGAGGTCTAAAGGCTCAAAATCAATTGCCCCCGACGGCGTATCCAAGCTGATGTTAACACATCTCGTTGATGAGGGAGTAAGATAACAGGTGGCGCAAAAGTAAGCTTCCGATGTTCAGCATATCGGTTGTGGCCCGTGCAGTGTGTGCTGTTGCACCGTCTTGTTGGAACCACATGTTTTCCAATCCCAATTCATCAAGTTGCGGCAAAAAGAACTCGTTGATCATTGCTCTGTAGCGCTCACCATTCACAGTAACCGTTTGGCCCCGACCGATCAAATAAATAGTCAGCAATATTCCACGTTCTGGAGCAGTGTAGCGTAACATTGTTTATTAACGTGTATTTCATGTCAAAACAGAACTGACTTTAGGGGCCAATCGCAAAATTTATAGCATTTTCTGATAGGAGGATTACTTTTGCGCAGTAACCGTTTTTCACCGACCGATTATTGGTCAAATAAATAGTCAGCAATATTCCGCGTTCTGGAGCAGTGTAGCGTAACATTGTTTATTAACGTGTATTTCATATGTGTTTACTACACAAATGTCAAAACAGAACTGACTTTAGGGGCCAATCGCAAAATTTATAGCATTTTCTGATAGGAGGATGACTTTTGCGCCACCCTGTACATCACAACTGTCTTCAATCTGCCCATGACCACCTTTGTCATTCCAGAAAAAGGGAAACGGGGAATCTTATCGACCGATATCGACCCTCTCGCCAGTAGTAAAGACCTTGGAGAGAGTCTTGCTCTCTTACTACACCGCTCACTTGCGGCTCGACGAACATCAGCGTGTTTTCCGTAAAATGCATAGCACGACCACTGAGCTTAACGCCATTGCCAGTCAGATAAGTGTCGGTCCCAACCAAAATCGCCCTAATTACAGGACTGTACTGGATGCACTTGACCTGTCGAAAGCTTTCGGCACGGTCAATAACGCCCAACTTATTAATGACCTTGAGAGTTAACTCTTCCCCCCTGTCTAAAGCGTTCCTCCCCCAATTATCTGAGTGGACTGCAGTCATCGGTGAAATTCAGAGACGAACGATCAAAACCACGTATAATTAAACAAGGGATACCCTGCGGTGTCCTACTTAGGATTTTTGAGAAATCGTAATTTGTAAAAAGTTGTCATTAAATTCAAAGCTTATAGGTCACTCAAAAGTTAACGAGCGAAAAAATTAACATAAGACAATATTGTTAATAATCGCTTAGGAAATTTAACTTACTAGTTTGATTGCGTCTTTTGTAACTTTGCTCAACAATCTTCGATGAAAATTAGCGTACCGTCTTGTTAAAAAAATATGTGTCCACAAAATGGAGTAAAAAACTAAAAAAAAACAAGCCAAAACCTTTTGGAACTGTTTCCGCCTTTTGATACGGGTTCGGTTTCTTTCCTTTTCAGATAAAAATAACGGTTGTTAAGGTTTTCGTTTCGAAATCTTGTTTTAAGCGGTTACGGTTTGGGTTTGAGACCTTGGCTGAGATACAACATTACAAATATGGCTGCTCCACAGTATATGCCGCAACGCGTTCCCACAACAACCGGTTCTATCGTATCGTGATTTTTTTACCCGGCCGAGGGCTGTTATTGCAGTGTAACCCAGACTAATTTGTCATGTCCCACCTTCAAATTAGAACCCTCGGAGTAAACACTTGCAGCGGAGTTGCTCCATTTTCTCTTGTTACGGGCTGGGTCGAACCCAACCCTGGACCAAGAGATTGGATCTGCTGCGTCTGATGGAAGAAAATTTATATTAAACGGTCGCATTCTGTTCAATGCGTTATGTGTAAGAGATGGCTCTACAAATCTGGATGCACAGTGCTTAACCCTGCACTTCACAGACCCCGCACTTTCTTTAGTACCTCCAATTCACCATATTGTTCACGCCTTAGGGCGTCCCACATTACACGTCACTATAGCGCACCCCCACTGCCCCTACTATTACTGCTCATCAGTCCCCTTCCGAAAGAGGACAGACATGAGCACTTCTGAGCGTCAGTCCCCTCTGTATCTGCCCCCAATGTCACCCCCTACTTCCAGCATGCACATTGGTTGTTGTTGTTGTTACTAAAAGTGCTTCGCCCTGCCTAATGGGCCCGATCACCGTATCGTCATCAAGCTCTTCTAACGGGAGTCCAAGGAAACGCGAAGTTTAAGCAGGGTTGGGCCAGAGTGATATTGGTGTTAGAAGAGTAGGTTCAATTGAACAGGAAAAGAGATGGTCAGGACCACCATCTCCTTGTGCCTTTCACAACGTGCACTGTTTGTCGGCAAAGATTATATACGCTTTTTGGTGTTGTTGTTTGTAACGACAAAAACACTCACGGAGCGTTTTAGGGAGTGTTGTCGAGTTAATAGTCCTTGTCCAGATATAAAACCGGTACGCTCCGCTACTTCCTTGCCTCAGCCTACCACCACAAAGGCAGTATTTTCTAAAACCTTCGCGACTTTCCATGTGTTACGACGCGCTAGCCGACTTGTAATTGTCATCGCGGTCGCTCCCCCGGTTGACGGCGTATTTGCGGCTGCTTTCTTTGGCTCCGTGTGGCCGTCACGGTTCCTGAAGGGAGCCACTGCACTCGCGGCACTGCTGGTGGTGGCCCCCTCCAGGTCGCTCTTGTCCGTCTGAGGTGTGAAGATTGCCCTACACGAGTCCAGAGGGTGCCAAATATATGTAAAATTTCTAAAAATTTGAGAAAAGCAATTGCTTTTTTTTATCAATATGACCCAGTGGCGTAACCAGGATTTGTGGAAGGGTAGCGATGGAAATTTTTTTTATTGAAACCTGAAAGTTGAGACAATAAATTTTGTTTTAAAAATTTTGCGCAAAATTCGCAAAAATTCAAAGCAATTTTATCAAAGTCGTATATTGTTTTTCAGAGTTTTTAGAATTTTTTTGAGTATGCACTTTTGTAGTTCATTAAATTTTAATACATTAATGTGATTGCTGATTTTTGGCAATTTTTTTTTCGAAGAGCTAAAGTGTTTTCTTTCATATAAAAAAAATTGTGTCAGCCTAGAAATCCCCGAAGAATCACTCACGCAAACAAGTGTTACTTCTGACTGAGTTGAGAAGTAAAGTTCTCTCTCGAAGAACGAAAACAAATGAGTCACTTATCGTACCCGCCCTGCTTTATGGTACAGAAGCTTGGACACTGATGAGACGGCTCTGGGAGTAATCGGGAGAAAGATTCTTCGAAAGATTTACGGACCCTTACGCGTTGGCCATGGGGAGTACCGAAGAAGATTTAATAATGAGCTGTATGAGCTATATGCAGACACCGACATAGTCCAAAGAATTAAAAGCCAACGTCTTAATTTGCTAGGCCATGTTGTGCGAATGAATGATCCGCACCCACCGATGGTAGCAGAGGAAGAGGGAGACAACCACTCCGATGGAAGGCCGAAGTGGAGACAGATTTGTGTAATCCCGTGGTGTTTCCAATTGGCAGAAAGACGTAATGAGTGTCGAGCTATGGTAAAAGGCCAAAATCGCCTAGACGATTAAGAAAATTTTAAAGATGAAGAATCTTTGAAAAGGTGAGTTCTACTGTAGAAGTGGAAACGGGGAGAGTTGCAAAAATTTGCAGCAGTTTGTATAAGTTCTGAAATGACGTTTTGTCGCAGCAAAAACGCAGTTTTTGGCGAAAGATTATGTCAATTTTAAGAACCTTCTCCATAAATTGGTCGCGACCACTATATTTTGGTTTTAAACAAGTGGTTCATAAAATTCACCAAGCTTAAATACATTTTTGTCATTTTCTTCTCTGTAGTTTGTTGAAAAACCGAAGGGAAATCTCTAAAGATAGTTTTACGAGTATGTTGAATGAATCGACTATCTATTTGCATTATTATTTGATCAATACATAAATGGATAAAAGACAGAAATCTTGAAATAAACATTTAGGTTACATGCTTGCAGACGTTGACTAAACTTGAATCGGTTCTATTAGATTTCAATATCCATGTCTCAAGTTCTGAACAATTTTTCATAGTCATGTTCGTCGGAACAAATACTTCGTAACTCCAGTACTAAGTAAATACTAAAATTTAATAGGTTATAAAACTGCAAAGCCAAATTTTTTATAAAAATTCAGATTAAAAAGTATAGAATTTTGATGAAACTTGGTTCAATTTTCCTAGGTTTTGAACAAAGTTTGAAATTTGTTCTTGAATGTTTTTTGTTAGATAATGGGCTATACTTTTATAAAAAACGTTTAAAAAATTCTCTAGGCTATCTTTTTTTTGCCGCCGTTGTGTGGTCTGATTAAATTAATGAGCTTTCACGCACTAATATTTTCAGACCGTCTGAACTCGGATTTTTAAAGACTTGAGAGATAAGGGGGTAAAGTTTTAGCTCAGCAATTTAAGACTGGAAAAGTTACGGTATTATTTCGGTCTGTTATTTTAGTACTACCAGAACCAATGTGTACGCATACCTTAAAACCGGTTTTATCGCCTTGAAAGCCTAGTGAATTTTGCAGAAGGTCTGCAAAGACTAGTATATGTATATAGGCTTAATATTCAAATGCCTAATCCATTAACCGATGATTTTATATATTCATAGGTGGCCAAGTTATCAGTATCCGTTTTGTAGCTCAGTCTTATGCTTGGCGGAGTATTTATGATGGGCAACATTTCCTGTGTGAAGCGGTTATTGTAGTATTTCTCTTGTAAAATATATGATTTTTCGAAATTAAGAGAGTGCCACTGCTTGCACAGCAGGTCATGAGTGCTGTTTTTTGTTACATTGTTTTACATTTGTGTTGTGATATTCGTATATACTTTTTTTGTTCCTACATATATACTTTGGCAAAACTCGTGTTTATTGCTTGCACGGGACTTTTGTAAACAATGTGGCTATTTTCTATTATAGGTATCTTTGATTTTGACAAACAATAAACGCTTCACATTGGAAATGTTACACATCATAAATACTCCGCCAAGCATAAGACTGAACTACAAGCGAACTGCAAAAGCGATACACGTCATTCGAGTAATCAACCGAATGCCATTGTGAGCCCCGGTCATCTCTAAATTACTTGGTAAATTTTCTAAGGACATCGGTAGGAATTACTAAAATTTTTTTTATGTTTTGTTCCTATGTATGTGATTGTGCCTACCGCTCCGACTTATTGGTTATTCACAGGAATGGGCCAATGTTTGGCTTCTAAATCACTTCCAGAGCCAGCGAGTGCTTGGTGAGACATTTGTATGTTTAGCGGTGTTAGAAGAGTAAGAAATACAAATAAAACATGTACGCTTCTCCTCAAATTATATTCATCGCAACAAGGTTTCGGAAATACTAAAGCTCTGAAAAGAAGATATTCTCTTTAAACCACGAAAATCAATTCTCAAACTGTGTTGCAATAGTACGAAAACAAAAAACTAAATTTTTTGGCAGGAACTACGAAAAAACGGAATAACAATTGTTCAAATATCTTTGAACGTTTATGCATAATTTAATCAAGTCCACTAAAATTGAAGAAAAAGATTGTATACAAATAAATATTTCTCTTCGGCAGTATGTTCAAATATATACAGTGGTGAATATAAGTATTGGCACAGTAGTTTTCGGCGATTTTCACCAATTTTGGCCCTAATAAAATTATTTTAACAAAGACTATAAAAGCATGTCACAAGAACAATACATTTTGTTTTAAAAAAGTACGCAAAATTCACAAAAATTCCAAGAAATTTTAGCAAAATTTTCAACTATTTTCCTAGAATTTTCAGAATATTTTGGAGTATGAAGTTTGGTAGGCCTTAAATTTTAGTTAATAATGTGTTTATCTTAAGTTCGTGACACATTTTGCCGACTTTTGGCAATTCGCCTAAGCAAGATTAGAATCAGTCCCTTCATATCAATATTCACACAAACATACACAATTAGCATAGGAACATAGTTTTAAGAATTTGTATATAAATCAGTTCAAATCAAGAACTCATAGTAAGGAGTTAACAATTTAGTACAAACAATTGTACACAATAGACTGAAATCGAGTTTATGTTAAGCAGCGCATTTTTGACATTCATTTGGGCTTTGCAGTTATTCAATTATATACAAACCGATTTATTTTGTCATATACTTTTATAAATATTTAAAGAAGTATTGTAAAAGTAGTAGTATTGGAGGAAGTAAAGTCAGTTCTGTTTTGACATTTGTGTAGTAAACACATGCGAAATACACGTTAATAAACAATGTTACGCTACACTGCTCCAGAACGCGGAATATTGCTGACTATTTATTTGACCAATAATCGGTCGGTGAAAAACGGTTACTGCGCAAAAGTAATCCTCCTATCAGAAAATGCTATACATTTTGCGATTGGCCCCTAAAGTCAGTTCTGTTTTGACATTTGTGTAGTAAACACATGCGAAATACACGTTGATAAACAATGTTACGCTACCCTGCTCCAGAACGCGGAATATTGCTGACTATTTATTTGACCAATAATCGGTCGGGGCCAAACGGTTACTGTGAATGGTGAGCGCTACAGAGCAATGATCAACGAGTTCTTTTTGCCGCAACTTGATGAATTGGGATTGGAAAACATGTGGTTACAACAAGACGGTGCAACAGCACACACTGCACGTGCCACAACCGATATGCTGAACATCGGAAGCTTACTTTTGCGCCACCTTGTATAGCTACTTTTATTTATAAACATGTAAAATTATGGAGGTAATTTTAAATTTAGATCAACTAAAATTAGTATAATTTTCCTCTTTTAATTTGATTGAAAAAATATTAATATGAAACAATTTTAACAAATGCATACCTGCAAATTTTCAGTCTTGAATGTCTTTGAATATATTTCCACTTGCTGCTTTTGGTCCACTCGTGACTGTTTTATCTAATGCTCTGAATAAATGACCAAATGGTAATTCTCTCTATCTCTATGGCGCGATATACAACAGGTATATCATCATAAACCTCCTAAGAGATTTTTGCGCCAAGCTTCTCTTCCAATTTGTGGTGTGCCGATTTGAATTTTCCCTACAAATTGGTGGGACCTACAGTTTTTTGCCGACTCCGAACGGCATCTACAAAGGAGACGAATTTTTGCTGAGAAGCCTGTCATGGCAGAAATACACTCGGAGAGTTTGCCAAACCACTGCCGAGGGGCGACCCCGTTTTGAAAAACTTTTTTTCAAATCACTTTTGATGTTACCTGTACCAGGGCTCGAACCATGGACCCTCGGTGTGGTAGGCCGGCACACAAATGGTAATTCATTGAAATGAAATGAAGCAAACATATAAATCAGTGCAGTGGTCTATTTAAATGCTTTTCAAAAAGTCTTATAACACCCTTTTCTATTCCAGTATTAGCTGGTTCTCCATCGCTGCATATGCCAATTAATTGATCTATTGACAGTTTGTTGCTATTGAAGAATTCATTTAATTTTTTTAATTTGTGTTTTGCATTTTGTTCTTCACCCAAATAAAAATATCCAAGTAATTCAACAACTAAATGGGGTTCTTTTACCATATTTTTATGAAATTTCTCATTAATTTTCTCTCTAGTTAATGAATCATTTTTTCTGCCATCAAATCTATGTATCATTTACGAAGCACTTCATCTCTAGCTTTAATCTTTTCTCTTGCAACTTTAGATTTATCCATTATGACAAGCTCACCACGAAAATCTCGAAAATTTATATCTTCGAAAAGGGCTGTTGCTAAACATGAAGCAACGCTATCTGAAACACCGAATCCGTCACACATCATAGCAAAATTTATAGCATCGTATCGTTGAGTATAATGTCCTCGTTTCATTGTAACAGATCCCCCTTCAAATGCTATACTCCTGATGAAAAAAAACTTTACCCGCTCTAATTACACATATATATGTATTTCTATCTACATATCTATACTTTATAAAATGCATTATTGTTACAATTTAGCAAAAATTGCTTGTTCATTATTATGTTTAGGCCCAATCACTTAACCTCGTTGTAAAGGATGTCCCGGTTTCACACAGTGGGTGATCGTGGCCATAAATAAATGAAAAAATAAAGTTTATGTGAAACAAAGTTCTTTTAGACCATTCGACATTACATAGGATATGAAAAATCAAGAATAAAATTATTAAAATTATTTAAGGTTAAGCGATACAGGGTGCCCGAAGTTGGGCCAAAAATATGTAGGTAATTTTATTTTTATTTTAAAAGGTCCGCTACGAAGTATTCTATCTGACTTAATTAACGAGGTATATATGTACATAAAGAAATACCTTAGTGTGTAGGCAATTCTTGCTTCTTTTAAAGAGGTTAATAGTTTTTTAACCAGGGCTCGATCCTGAATTTTTATAAACATTGAAAAATTTACACAAAAAAATTAAGAAAAATTTTGCTTGCTTCAACTCTGTTAAAAACAGAAAAAAATAAAAAATATGTTAGTCTCAATTTTTTTGTATCTTTCACAACAATGTATTATTCATTGCAATTCGTTTTCCGTTAAGTTTTTCACTTGCCCCATTTGCTTAAAGAATAAACTTGACTAAAAGTCCTTTTTTTTAAACACACATTTTTGACTTTATAAAAAAAAACAATAAGCTTGAAGACTTGAAGATGCGCTGATGTATCAAAGTTTTACAAAAAATAGGACGCTATTTTATATTCTGAGGTTTGTTTTGTTATCGGAACAAAATATTTTTTTTTGCTGTTTCTTTTAGAAGAAAAAAAATTAATTTTGGAAAAATGGGGAAATTTTGGAACTGAATTAAAAAAAAAAACAAAAAATATTTTACTCTCCAAGTTTCAATATTTGATAGCTAAAAGTGTAGTTTATCAAACAAAAAAGGAGCGATCAAAATTCATTTGGCCCTTTTTTTTAATGAATTTTTTTATTACTTTTTGTATGTACATATGTATGATGATTCATTTACACACGTTTTTTTCTTTTCTTTAGGTACTTAAGCACATGTATATTACCTTACATATATATGTATGTACACGGTGTCCAAAAAGTTCGAATACAAACTTTGTAACTTATTTAAAACACCAATCGAGTGAGCTTTGATTTTATATTTTGTTCTAAATCGAGTATTGTTCCTATGACTCAAACCACAGACTCAAATCTGTAATAGTCGTATTATAGTTATTTTCTACTATGAAGTCCAAGCGCCAGCTAATTGTCAACGCATTTTTACAAGGCAGGCGACCATGCGCAATATTTAAAGATTTAAAAAGTGTGGGTTTAAGGCGCGAGTTTGTTTATAAAACTATAAAGCGGTACAATGGGACTTCGTCCGCTAAAATTAGACCAAGAATTGGAAGACCGCGAACGGCTCGCAATAGTGGTAACATAAAAGTTGTGAGGGAACAAATTCGAAGAAACCATTGCCGGTCAGTTAGAAAAATTTATGCGAAATTGAATACTAGGAATTCTTCAACACATTTAATTTTGAATACGGCGTAAAAGAAACAAAAAATTCACGGCGTTTCTACATCAGCGAAGGAAAGGGAGCCAAACGAGTATCTGATATTCTTGGATAGCACGGCGCTGACGAATTCGTATTTTCTGATAAAAAGTTGTTCGTTCTACAGCAATCTTTCAACTCGCAAAGCGTACGAGTATGGTCAGTGTCTCTAGAAAATGTTTCTGAAAAGGAAATGTATGTGCCCAGATTTCAAAGCGCTTCTTCCGTCATGGTGTGGACCGGATTCTGTAAAAGAGGAAAGCTTCCCCTAGTTTTCTTTGAAAAGGGGGTTAAAGTTAACGCCGGTTACTACAAACAACACGTCTTAGAGGCAATAGTACTACCCAGCTGTCGCAGTTTATTCTGTGATGATTATTATTGCTTTAAGGACGAATGGCCCCCTAGCAGTCCTGATCTCAATCCATTGATTTTTTTTTGCATGGGGCTACATGACGGCAAAGCTTAGCGGTTATCAAATAAAAAACTTTTCGTAAGGTATTACTCAAAGTATGGGACGAAATGCCGATGGATATGGTTCGTGCCGCCTGTTGCTTTTTCGAAAAGCGATTACGCTACATAGATATATATTTCCATGTTTATGCATTGTATCTGTGATGTTAAATTCTGTAAAAAATGCAATTTCACTGAGCAAGAGGGATCTATCCCACTCGCTCCCCATCTTTGCTAAGCCACTACAGACTTCAATTTGTATACATTCTTAGTGCACTCTTTTTCAAGGAAGAGCCACATATAGTATTTATTTTTAAATTTTTAATGCAAAAAACCAAAAGAAATAGATCAAGTAAAATTATTTAATTAAAAAAAGTGAAAAGACAGGTTTGACCGAAGCCTTTTTATTAATTCTTTTCGCAAGTATGCTATTTATATCCTAACTCCTGAAGCTTTTATTTATGTACTTTATTCTTAAGTGACATCTTCAATTAAAATAAGTGAACTATTTGAAGTGTGGCTTCTTGCAAAGGATGCCAATAAAGCCAAAACGAGAATAATTGCTAACTGTATTAAAAATAATACTGTTGGTAAACTAAATTCAGAAAAGCTTAATAGTCAAGCTCACTTTTTAAACATTCGATTTAAGTCTATAGGCTTGTCTCTAACAGGATGAAGCAACGCTGTTTGAATACTAACTATAACTTTCTACACTCTGATTTTGATTTAAGTAAATACAAGATCCGGTATGTATGGTCTCGTTTCCTATAATTATACCTAGTTTTGCAAAGCACACAGGTTTTATAATCAGTGAAAAAGATATTTGATATTTAATAAACAATTTTACTTAAATTTGCAAATAAAAATATTTTTAGTAAATTCGGCGAGAAGTCAGACTTCCTTACCTGTTTTGCATTAAAACTTTTATAGACAAATATACATTTTAAATGTAGGAACCGCTGAAAAGAAACTCTGACGCCTGCACTTCCAAGCGTGGCCTACCACGTATGAGCAATGCATCAGAAGGTACAAAACGGAGACGAGTTGCTGAGTTATGCCAGAATTTTGATTCCGAAGTGTTAGTAAAACCGGGATATAAAAAGTACCGTCTGGAATGTTTGTCGGATGATAAAGAAATATCATTACTGAATGGAGCTCTAGCAATGTATATGGATCAGTAGGTGACACATTTTACCCAAGTTATGAAAAAATTAACGAATCGAAGACCCAGTGCTACCCGTAAAACATTTCCGTTAGCAAAACTGGCGAGGAAGTAAAGTTGCAATCCCTTTTGAATCACACTGCCCAACGTATAATTTGTGCGATGTATATTGGAACGATTTTTCGTCATCCCTTTTCAAATTTGGTTTTGAGACAAACCGGTTTCGGCGTTATGCCATCATCAGTGGCGATTTTCGTTCCGATCTGTTGTTGTCGTTTGTCTTGTATTTATAGTAGGTAGCAGGTAATGTCAGCATGGGTGTCTGTTTGTGTACGTGTGTGTATGTGTTGTGTGTGTATATTCAAAAACGGGGGTGGTTTGCACCGATCGGTTTTTGTGTGGTTGACTGAGGCAGGTAAAAGTTGGTGATTTTTGTTGTTTGACCTTTTTTGCTCATTTGTTGTTTTTGATCTTTTGCTGTTTTGTGTTAATTTGTTCTTTGGAAATTAAAGTTTAAAAGGCGCCCATGGAAAATAATTTATTTTGTATGGTAAATGGGGCATGGATAGTTCTTTAGGTCAGCAAAGATAGAATGGTGAGGTAACTTCCCCAGATGGGCCATCCACATCTGCCCAAGCAAAAGCAGAATATACCGTTTTTACTATAAGTTTTGTGCCACTTCAAATAAACTTAAATGAAAATAATTGTATGATATGGAAAAATGATAGACCATCATCAATACGCTGTTGCAGCCCGATCAAATTTGTATTCCAAAAAGAGAGGACTGAAAATACTTTAAAAGAGTTCCATTATTATACCGAAGAAACAAAAAAATTTGAAAAAATATGCGTTGTAAGGGAAGGGATGGAATTAAACATTCAATTCATATTACATTGCACCATGGTCGATGGGAAAGTTTGCAATGTTCTAACTGGTCAGCCATCAACAACATCATGTAACATTTGTGACGCAACCCACTGATATGAATAACTTGGAAAAAATTAAACAGTTAAATGTAAGTGAATAAATAAAAATATATTTATTTAAGTGATATTCGAAATTTATATTCTCAAGATAAACTCTGAAAATTATACTTTTGGGCTCTCACTATTGCATTGTTGGATACGATTCATGGAGTGTATACTGCATATATCCTATAACTTGGATTTTAAAAAGGGATTTGCTTCAGGAGAGACTGACGTCAATAATTTCCTATCTATAAGTGTGGATTTCGTAAAACATGGCTATGGGACAACTAGTGATGGCAAACTGCGCGGAGTTTTTTTTCTGAAGCGTAAAAGGTTTCCAAAATAACTGGTGCTGATGAAAGCCTAATAAAAAGATTTGGAAATATATTACAGGTTTTATGTTATGGGGAAAAAGTAGATTTAGATAAATTTTAATTGTATACGCAAACAACAGCAGAGATGTTCATCCACCTATTAACTAGAATAATTGAACAATTTGATATTCCGATTGGAAGACTGTCAGAAGAGGCTCAGGAAGCATTAAACAAAATTTTTTTTAAACATGCCCGTCGCGATAACGTTAAATATTGCTCTAGAATCGCTAATAATGAGGACGATTTCCAACACCTCCTAGTTTCGTCAGACCCTCTAATCAGCTCAATGCGTATCAAACGAGAAAAATCTTTTAAGTACTTAGAATCACAGGCAAAAGAGGTGCTTCTAATTAGTAGTGAGAATAATTGAAAAAATGCAGTTATGCTCTTAAGAAAAAATACAAATTTAATAAGGTACGTTAAATGTGACTAAGAAAATTAATGTATGATAACTTGAATAATTAAATGTTTGGTTTTCCTTAATAGTGTGAGGTAATATGTACGTATGTATGCCAAAAATCGGCATGATTGACTATTTTATACAGATTAACTCATGTTTTAAATTCCTAAGAGCATGGTTCAGATATACAAATTTGGCCAAAAGGGGGCAATACCACGTCTTTTTTCCAAAATTATTTTTGAATTTGATTTACATTAAGGACGTGAAAATATTAGTCAACAAATAGCGTTCTAGCATTAAAAGCTATGAAAATATTGACATTTCAAAAACACCGTTATATGGGAGATGGGTGTATTTGTGGGCAGATTTTATTCAAATTTCTAACCTTTACTAATATTCATCATAAATGCTTCTATTCCAAATTTCAAGTCTCTAGCTCAATTTGTACTATTTATGACCGCTTTTTGTATGAAGTGCCCCCACTGTGCGTGATAAGAAGACATCCTGTTGCAGTCCTAAGGGCGGTGTTCTGGCAGGCCTGCTATTACTCCCAGTGTTAGGGTCACCGACCCTACTGGCGGGACTTACTAATTTCATATATTCATTTTAATCAACTATCTTACTTATTGGATTGTTATTTTTTTAATTGTGATCTTCCATTTCCTGATCTACCAGATTTTGTTGGCTGATCTTCCAGATATGCAATAAAACTTCTGTTGGTGTCCCACCGCTAAACGACTTTTTTTTAAGAATGATAGAAAATGGCGCGTTAGATTTGCAAAAGTCCGATTGTCATAAATTATGTCGATGCACATACGTTCCGAATGCTTACATGTACAATGCATGTATTTGTACCTGGCAAGAATTCTTGTAAATGTATCTGTTTTTTGGTTATCCTATTTTTGCAGGGTAATATTTCATTGATTTTTAATAATTGTATTGAGTTAAAAAATATAAACAGGAAGCTACCCTAAACAAGTTTTCTTGCAATGAGACTTATAATGTAGAAATACACGATAAATATAAATTAAAATTTTAACTAAACATTATCCTGGTATTGTAGGGAATAATCCGAAAAAGGAATTATTGAATTTAGACAACATTTTTATGTATATAGATTCTGAACTTTATTTTTTTCTTTGTACGTACTACCATTTATTGTCACCTCTCTGAACTTGGCAATACAACTTTTACGTAGCAACAAATTAACTATTGGGTAATTTGCCGTATATTATCCGTGAAACAAAAAAATTTGCAGCGGTCATATTTTAAGAAATACCCCGCTGACTTCATGTGAAAAACTAGTTTACAGGCAAGTAAGGAAAATAATTCTTTCACTGGAAAAAAAATTGAATTTGATTTTTTTTTATACATATTTTTTTTTTGTTGGAAATATGTCACTTAATTACGGATAATTTGCGCCAAATTTCTGTGCAGGAATTAGTTTCGTAGTTTGTCTCCAAACAAGTTTTTTGGAGTTTGCATGAAGTTAGCGGGGCAAACAATATTTTTTAAAATATGGCCGCGGCAAATATTTGTGTTCACGGATAATATAAGGCAAATTACCCAATAGTTAATTTATTGCTACGTGAAAGTTTTCTTGCCAACTTCACAGGGGCTTTATTATGGCTGTAAGCAGGGAAGCAAAATTAAGATCAGCATAATTAATGAATAAAAAATATGAAGAATTCATAAGTTCGGGAAGAATATGCATTTCTATTCAGGTTTTAGATCACTCAAACTCTATCCAAATTTAAAAGAAAAAAAGTCAAACCCATGATTCAATCCCTAGAAGGGTAGGTCTCTAGTGACATTTTGACAATTGCCTGAAAAGTTGTCATTTACATGTTAGGTTGCCTTGGTTTCAGAAAATGGATTAATTTACACTATTATTTAGATCGACTTTTGGGAGTGTATTGTAATCGTGGACGTTTAAAACTAGACATTCCGGTATGTAGCAATGGCTGTCTTAAAATTTTGTCCCTGCATACTTATATACTTACTAAGGTCAATCGTGTCTTCAAAGCTGTTCATTATGTGATTTGAAGTCTGTTATTTTTAACAAAACTTGACTACTATTCTCTGGGTTTGATAATCAGTTCTGGCTCAACTTATGTATGTATGTTTATGTGTATAAAGCAATTGTTTTAAATCAACTTATGTTTTAGGTGTGCATGAATAATAGGAGCCAATCCTATTTTATTGAAACTTATCACTTTACTATCCGCTTGGTAGACTATGTTTCCAACAAATATGTATCTTGTCAATTTGTCATTACTATTAAAAAACAAAGCCCTATAGTCGGAAGCAAACATGTGGAATTATTCAGAGTTTAAGTTGATCACCTTACTGTATTAGCCATTGCAGGTTCTAGGTTTATATAGTGATAGTATTTGCCTTTACAAAATGTATTACTACTAATTTCCTACCTTTTTGGTTTTTCTACTACCATTTCCTGAAATGAAAAAAATACTCCCACTTTTTTTTCGTTCGCAAAAGAAACCCAGAAAATTGAAGTGTCAAAAGTCAACGTCAGCTAGAGAGCTAACCTTCTTGTAATTGAATCATGAGGCAATCCATGCCCTCTTGCGTCAAAGAAATAAAACAAGTAACAATTATTTAATACATTGAACTTTTCAGGTTATCGAGCATTTGTACATGAACAAGTGGTCACGTTCTGATGGAGTTTGCGCTACTGTTATTTCGCCTACTCGCGAATTAGCTTTTCAAATATTTGAAACCTTAAAAAAGATTGGAAGATATCATGACTTTTCTGCTGGACTTATCATTGGGGGTAAAAATTTAAGATTTGAACGGAGTAGAATGGATCAATGCAACATATTAATATGTACACCTGGTAGACTACTTCAACATATGGATGAAAATCCCTTGTTTAACGCAAGTACTATTGAAATGCTGGTATTGGATGAAGCAGATAGATGCTTGGATATGGGGTTTGAAGATACTCTAAATGCAATTCTTGAAAACTTTCAAACGGAACGTCAAACTTTATTGTTTTCTGCAACTCAAACAAATTCCGTTAAAGATATAGCACGTCTTAATTTACGAAATGCAATTTTTATAGGCAATGAAGAGCCTAAAGCTGGGGAAATAATACCAGATTTACTACAACAGAGCTATGTTGTTATTCAGTTGGAGGATAAAGTTACAATGCTATGGTCTTTTATAAAAAATCATCTGAAGCAAAAAATTATTGTATTTTTTACAAGTTGCAAGCAAGTTAAATATATGTTTGAAATATTTTGTAAACTTCGGCCGGGAACGAGCTTGCTAGCGCTTTACGGCACCTTGCATCAAGACCGCAGAATATCCATATATAATGAGTTCATGCGGAAAAGTAATGTAGTTCTATTTGCAACTGATATTGCTTCACGTGGACTAGATTTTCCAACGGTGAATTGGGTTGTGCAAATGGATTGTCCAGAAGACGCTATACAATATATTCACAGAGCGGGAAGAACGGCCCGTAACAAGTCGCGTGGAGAAAGTCTCCTTGTCTTACTTCCAACCGAAGAAAATGGCATGATTAACGAGCTTAATAGCCAAAACATAAAAGTAAAAAAAATTCACATTGATCCGAAGAAACTATTTTCGCCAAGTTTAAAAATAGAAGCTGCGTTAGCACAAAATGCGGAGCTGAAAGCCTCAGCGCAGCGCGCATTTGTAGCATATGTTAAATCTATATTTTTAATGAAAAATAAAAAAATTTTTAATGTCTTCACGCTAAATAAGGAAAATTATTCCAAATCACTGGGATTAGTAAATACACCAAGAGTAAGATTTTTGGAACGTTTGTCAAATAAAAATGCACCGGTTTCAAAAGAACCAGAAAAAACAAACGAGTTTATACAAGAAAATTCTGATGATGGTGATAACTTTCTTAAAGTTAAAAGAATCGACCATGACCTTATTAATAACATCGACGAAGATAAATTAGAGCTACCAAAAAAATTCAAACCCTTGACGAAAGCTGCACTCGCAAAGAAAGCGCTTCGGAAAAAAACTAAACCGAACGAAAAACTCCATTTCGATAATGACGGCAATGCCCTCCCCGATAATAAAAAACAGCTTCAAACTGTGCTACCTTCGGACTATGAAAATAGCAATGGAGGAATAAATATTGAGATTGCCAAAAAGGTTTTATGTGAAGAAGATAGATACGACAAAATTCGATTCAGAGAACTTATTAAGAGTCGCCACAGAAAACAAAAAATTAAGTTTAAACAACTTTCTGATACAAATTCAAGTGAGGCTGATGGTGAAGGCGGCACAAGTGTGGATTTGTCCTGCTTGTCTGGTAATGTGACCCAATCAAAAAGAAATCGAACAAATCCAGTACCTTTGGCGTGTGACATTGAAGGGTCACGCAAAAAAAAGTTAAAATTATCTACCAAACTCACTTTAAATGAAGCAGAATCGATTGCAAATCAACTCTTAGCAAATGATGGTTAAATTTTCAACAATTTAAGAAGCTTAGTTATATACATAATTAGCGGAGGTATTTTAATGTTACTTTTAGTTTTCAGCTCAAATAAAAGTATCAACTTGGAAAAAATTACTCATACATGTTTTATGTTGGTACGATGATGCAATCGAACCCTTGCATTATAAGGTAATAGAATAAAAATACAACCCTTTAGGCAATTGGCACTGCAGTTGCTGATGAAAATTGTTATTAACAAAAGTTTAAAAATAAAAATATTTAAGCAAAGAGTTTTTTTTAACCTTCACATATACATATGCGGGTTCACCCGTCACCAGCATGAGTGACACGTTATGTACATTATGCAAATTATTCGCATTGTCGCAAATTATACCGGATCCCTATATACTTGTGTGCGCACGCGGTCATGTACCTTGGTGCGCATTGGTGCAATTAATTATATTAAAATTGCAATTATTGCATTAAAGATACAAAAATGTGGAAAAACTTTAAAAACTTACAACACAAAATCTACAGAAAAAATTTTGTTTTACAAAAGTCAAAAATAGAAAAAAATTATAAAACAAAAATTAAAAAAAAAACTTGGACTCAATTTTTATTTGGTGGTACATTTACCAAAATGTTCAAAGTGTTGAAGGCTTGCAGTCGCTTGACAACGGTGCATGGCACCACGCCATGAAAATAACGGCGATACACTCGCTTTCTTTTAAACATAACATTATCAGATTGGGACGTTTACCTTATATACTTTACATTATTGCATACAAAAACGAATACGGTTTTTGATATATTAATCTCAACACAACTTATTATTAACCGCAAAATTCATATTGAATCCTTTTCTATTTTGAACTTATAAATTAACAAAAATCAACATTGTTTACAAAAAAAGAAAAAAATTAAAAAAAAAACTTATAAAAATATTTTATAATACATAACAATACAAGATAATAAAAAATAAAGCGGGGAAAAAATGGATAAATGTATTTATTGATAGAATATACTAATATAAGAAAGAAAGCAAATAATGATAATATATTGGTATATTACAAACTATTTTTATTAATTAGTAGTTATGAGTCATACCTAATTAACTAATATACAAAATATTAGCAATGTCATTCGTAATACTTTTCAAATTTAATCCATAAATATATGTAAGTATGTAAAATAAATAAATATGTAAAATAAAATTGCTCTGAATGAACGATTAAGTAAAAAGGGGAGGAACACTCTAATAACAACATTCGTTCACTCAAATCAATTTAACCGATGTGCAACAAGAATCTTGAAAATTTGATCAACTTGCCAATTTCTTCTTTACCAAGGACGGGTGGTGTAACCGAACCCTTGCATTATAAGGTAATAGAATAAAAATACAACCCTGTAGGCAATTGGCACTACAATCAACTGCTGCTTAACTTATTAGATTAGGACGTTTACCTTAAATACTTTACATTTTTTTACAATACAACAACGAATACGGTTTTTGATAACAAATTTACTCCATTTGAGTTAGTATTTAGTAGAAAAGCAACTTTACCAAACGAATTAACTAAGGAAACAATTGATCCAATATACGAGGTGTGTTCAAAACGTATCGCGAATTTTGAATTTTCGCTATTTACGTATATTCGAATTTCGAATTTTTTGTGGCGTTATGTTGGTACTCATGTCTCTCACTTATGCCGACAAGCTCGGCCATTTTGAATGTTCAGTTAATTGTTGACAGCTGCTTTGCCTGCACGTGTTTTGGATCGTCTTCGATTTTTACCTATTCAAAAAAATAGATCAAAGAACCTGTATCAAATTTTGTGTGAAAAACGAAATTAAGTGCGCGGATGCATTCCGAATGTTGACTGTGGCATACGGAGAAGCTACCTTAGACCGAAGCAACGTTTATCGGTGGTACAAAATGTTCTTAGAAGGCCGAGAAGATGTGAAAAGAAGAACAAAAATTGGCTTTTGCACCACGATAACGCCCCTGCTCACGCATCGTTGCTTGTGCGCGACTTTTTGGCCAAAAACAACACACTAATGATGCCGCAGCCACCGTATTCCCCAGATCTGGCCCCCTGTGACTTTTTCTTGTTCCCTAAACTGAAGAGGCCCATGAAAGGACGACGTTACGCTTCTCTTGACGAGATAAAGACGGCATCGAAGGAGGAGCTGAACAAGATACAAAAAAACGATTTTATGAAGTGCTTCGAAGATTGGAAAAACCGTTGGCACAAGTGTATAATATCTCATGGGGATTACTTTGAAGGGGACAAAATATATATTCATGAATAAATAAATAATTTTTGAAAAAACACAAAATTCGCGATACTTTTTGAACACACCTCGTATAACATTGAAAATTATGCAAAGTAAAGTATAGAATGCAAAAACCCCACCAAGTAGCAAAAACTCTGATAAACCAACACCAATTAAAAAATAAGCAATTTTACGATAAGACGACAAACCCGTTAGCTATTAATTTAAATGATAGAATTCTCATACAAAAAGAACCAAGAAACAAACATGAAAACATTTATCAAGGGCCTCATGGCGTCACAAAAATCGATGGAACGAATGTAACCATATACGATAAAGAAACTAATAAGGAAAAACCGTACCCAAAAATAGAATTATTAAGGTATGAACATTTTTATATGTTAATATCAACACAACGAATTATTAACCACAAAATGTATATTGAATCCTTTTCCATTTTGAATTTATAAATTAACAAAAATCAAAATTGTTTACAAAAAACATATGCATAATAATATAAGATTTCAATATTTTCTTCAAACTTGAAAAATCTTCTTCTTTAAATGGTCATATAACCGCCTGGGCGATTTTGACCGTCCAACATAGCTCGCCACTCGTTTCTTCGTTGCGCCAACTGGCGCCAGTTGGAAACACCGCGGGATCGCAAATCGGTCTCCACTTGGTCCTTCCATCGGAGTGGTGGTCTCCCTCTTCCTCTGCTTCCACCGGCGGGTGCCGATAAGAATACCTTCTGGGCTGGATCATCTTCGCTCATTCGCACTACGTGGCCTAGCCAGCGAAGCCGCTGTGTTTTAATTCGCTGAACTATGTCGGCGTCTGCGTAAAGTTCGTACAGCTCATCACTAAACCGTACCCAAAAATAGAATTATTAAGGTATGAACATTTTTATATGTTAATATCAACACAACGAATTATTAACCACAAAATGTATATTGAATCCTTTTCCATTTTGAATTTATAAATTAACAAAAATCCAAATTGTTTACAAAAAACATATGCATAATAATATAAGATTTCAATATTTTCTTCAAACTTGAAAAATCTTCTTCTTTAAATGGTCATCTAACCGCCTGGGCGATTTTGACCGTCCAACATAGCTCGCCACTCGTTTCTTCGTTGCGTCAACTGGCGCCAGTTGGAAACCGCGGGATCGCAAATCGGTCTCCACTTGGTCCTTCCATCGGAGTGGTGGTCTCCCTCTTCCTCTGCTTCCACCGGCGGGTGCCGATAAGAATACCTTCTGGGCTGGATCATCTTCGCTCATTCGCACTACGTGGCCTAGCCAGCGAAGCCGCTGTATTTTAATTCGCTGTACTATGTCGGCGCCTGCGTAAAGTTCATACAGCTCATCATTAAATCTTCTTCGGTACTCGCCGTCGCCAACGTGTAGAGGTCCACAAATCTTTCGAAGAACCTTTCTCTCGAATACTCCCAGAGCCGCCTCATCAGATGTTGTTAGTGTCCACGCTTCTGCACCATAAAGCAGGACGGGTGCGATGAGTGACTTGTAGAGTGTTATTTTCATTCGTCGAGAGAGGACTTTACTTTTCAATTGCCTACTCAGTCCGAAGTAGCATTTGTTTGCAAGAGTAATTCTTCGTCGGATTTCTAGGCTAACATTATTGTTGGTGTTAATGCTGGTTCCCAGGTAAACGAAGTCCTTTACTATTTCGAAATTATTGCTGCCAACAGTGGCTTGGTTGCCAGGGCGCGAATACGCTGACTCTTTGCATGATGACAGAAGGTACCTCGTTTTGCCCTCGTTCACCGCCAATCCCATTTTCTCCGCTTCTTTTTCTAATTTGGAGTAAGCAGAAGTTACGGCGCGGTTGTTAAGGCCAATGATATCAATATCGTCAGCATATGCCAACAGTTGCACGCTTTTATAAAATATTGTTCCAGCGCGGTTAAGTTCTGCAGCTTGTATTATTTTCTCCAGCATTAAATTAAAGAAATCACACGATAGGGGGTCACCCTGTCTGAAACCTCGTTTAGTTTCGAACGGCTCAGAGAGGTGCTTCCCAATTCTGACCGAGCTGGCGGTGTTGCTCAAGGACATTTTGCATAGCCGTATAAGTTTTGCGGGGAAACCAAATTCAGACATAGCGGCATATAGGCAGCTCCTTTTCGTGCTATCGAAAGCGGCTTTAAAATCAACAAAGAGATGATGTGTGTCGATTCTCTTTTCACGGGTTTTTTTCCAAGATTTGGTGTATTGTAAAAATTTGGTCGATGGTAGATTTACCAGGTCTGAAGCCACACTGATAAGGTCCAATCAGTCTGTTCACATCACGTTTCAGTCTTTCGCACAATACGCTTGATAGGACCTTATATGCGATATTCAAAAGGCCGATTCCGCGATAGTTGGCGCAGTTTGCAGGATCGCCCTTCTTGTGGATTGGGCAGAGAACACTTAGATTCCAATCTTCAGGCATGCATTCATCCGACCATATTCTGCATAGAAGCTGATGCATGCGCCTTACCAGCTCCTCGCCTCCGTGTTTGAATAGCTCAGCAGGCAAACCATCAGCGCCAGCTGCTTTATTGTTTTTCAATCGGGATATTGCTATTCGCACCTCATTATAGTCGGGTTGTGGAACGTCAATTCCATCATCTTCGATTGTGGGCTCGGGTTCGGCATCTTCTCTGGTTTCTTGCTCAGTTTCTCCATTTAAAAGGGCAGAGAAGTGATCCTTCCATATTCTGAGTGCTCTCTGAACATCGGCCACCAGGTCGCCGTTCTCATTCTTACAGGAGTTTGCCCTGGGTTTAAAACCTTCTGTCATGCGCCGAATTTTTTGATAGAATTTTCGGGCATTATTCCCTTTGGCCAGCATCTCAAGCTCCTTTATTTCACGCTTTTCTGCCTCTCTTTTTTTCGCCCGGAAAAGCCGCCTCGCTTCCCTCTTCAACTCGCGGTAGTGTTCACACACACTTCTCGTTGCATTCGATCTCAGCGTTGCCTTGTAGGCTTCGTCCTTTCTTTTCGTTGCAGCGCGGCACTCTTCATCATCATACCAGTTGTTTCTTCGCGTTCGCCGGAATCCAATTACTTCTTCGGCTGCGGTACGGAGTGCTCCTGGGATATGATCCCACTGCTCATGCATTCCACTAGGTTGAATTGTGCTCTCGGAGAGCAGGTGTGAGAGGCGATCTGCGAAATAATTGGCGGTCTGTTGCGATTGCAGCTTCCCGACGTCCAGCTTTCCCTGCGTTTTTTGTTGCACCTGTTTTGTCGTACAGAGGCGGGTACGAATCTTGGCTGCTACTAGGTGATCAGAGTCGATGTTAGGTCCTCGTATTGTGCGAACATCTAAAACACTGGAAGCATGCCGTCCGTCTATCACAGCGTGGTCGATCTGGTTGCGTGTTTTTCGATCGGGGGACAGCCATGTAGCTTGATGGATCTTCTTGTGCATAAACCTAGTGCTGGATATGACCATGTTTCGGGCACCGGCGAAGTCGATCAGCCTGAATCCATTTGGCGAAGTCTGATCGTGGAGACTGAACTTCCCGACAGTGGGGCCGGATACACCCTCCTTACCCACCCTGGCATTAAAGTCGCCAAGCACGACTTTGATATCATGACGGGGGCAGCGCCCGTATGCTTCTTCCAGGCGCTCGTAGAATGCATCCTTTTCCACGTCGTCCTTCTCTTCCGTCGGTGCATGAGCACAGATAAACGATATGGTGAAAAATCGTACTTTTATGCGGATTGCAGCGAGATGCTCGTTCACGGGTGTGAACGACAGTACTCGGTGACGGAGTCTCCCTCCCACCACAAATCCCACGCCGAATCTGCCCTTGTCTTCATGCCCACTCCAGTAGATGTTACAAGGTGTTCTGATCGTATTTCCTCGCCCCGTCCATCGCATCTCTTGTATGGCGGTGATGTCAGCTTTTGCTTTCCTCAGGACCTCAACCAGCCGGGCAGCGGCACCTTCCCCATTAAGGGACCGGACATTCCAGGTACATGCCCTTATCTCATAATCCTTATTTCGTTTGCGGGTGTTGTCATCTAAAAAAGGGGTTCTCATATCCGAGGCTTTGTTGTTGAATTTCATTGGAACGTTGTTTTATGTGGTGGGTCCCAAACCCAACGCACAACCCGTTTCACGGAAAGTTGAACTCTATTACACGTTTGTATAGCGAGCCGCTTGATCCAAGACAGACGCCCTCTTGCAGCCGCACCACATGGTGATCAGACGCTGCTGTTTGAACCCCCCAGCAAGCCCTTAAACCGATTAAGTCGGAGTGGCCTTACCAGGTTGTCGCCTTCTCACGTTTAGCTCTTGAACTTTAACTTGAAAAATAAAGCGGTATATTATAAACTATTTTTATTAATTAGTAGTTATAAGTCATACCTAATTAACTAATTTACAAAATATTAACCATGTCATTCGTAATACTTTTCACATTTAATCCATAAATATATGTACATATGTAAAATAAAATTGCTCTGAGTGAACGATTGAGTAAAAAGGGGAGTAACACCTTAATAACAACATTCGTTCACTCAAATCAATTTAACCGATGTGCAACAAGAATCTTGAAAATTTGATCAACTTGCCAATTTCTTCTTTACCAAGGACGGGTGGTGTAACCGAACCCTTGCATTATAAGGTAATAGAATAAAAATACAACCCTGTAGGCAATTGGCACTACAATCAACTGCTGCTTAACTTATTAGATTAGGACGTTTACCTTAAATACTTTACATTTTTTTACAATACAACAACGAATACGGTTTTTGATAACAAATTTACTCCATTTGAGTTAGTATTTAGTAGAAAAGCAACTTTACCAAACGAATTAACTAAGGAAACAATTGATCCAATATACGAGGTGTGTTCAAAACGTATCGCGAATTTTGAATTTTCGCTATTTACGTATATTCGAATTTCGAATTTTTTGTGGCGTTATGTTGGTACCCATGTCTCTCACTTATGCCGACAAGCTCGGCCATTTTGAATGTTCAGTTAATTGTTGACAGCTGCTTTGCTTGCACGTGTTTTGGATCGTCTTCGATTTTTACCTATTCAAAAAAATGGATCAAAGAACCTGTATCAAATTTTGTGTGAAAAACGAAATTAAGTGCGCGGATGCATTCCGAATGTTGACTGTGGCATACGGAGAAGCTACCTTAGACCGAAGCAACGTTTATCGGTGGTACAAAATGTTCTCAGAAGGCCGAGAAGATGTGAAAAGAAGAACAAAAATTGGCTTTTGCACCACGATAACGCCCCTGCTCACGCATCGTTGCTTGTGCGCGACTTTTTGGCTAAAAACAACACACTAATGATGCCGCAGCCACCGTATTCCCCAGATCTGGCCCCCTGTGACTTTTTCTTGTTCCCTAAACTGAAGAGGCCCATGAAAGGACGACGTTACGCTTCTCTTGACGAGATAAAGACGGCATCGAAGGAGGAGCTGAACAAGATACAAAAAAACGATTTTTTGAAGTGCTTCGAAGATTGGAAAAACCGTTGGCACAAGTGTATAATATCTCATGGGGATTACTTTGAAGGGGACAAAATAGATATTCATGAATAAATAAATAATTTTTGAAAAAACACAAAATTCGCGATACTTTTTGAACACACCTCGTATAACATTGAAAATTATGCAAAGTAAAGTATAGAATGCAAAAACCCCACCAAGTAGCAAAAACTCTGATAAACCAACACCAATTAAAAAATAAGCAATTTTACGATAAGACGACAAAACCGTTAGCTATTAATTTAAATGATAGAATTCTCATACAAAAAGAACCAAGAAACAAACATGAAAACATTTATCAAGGGCCTCATGGCGTCACAAAAATCGATGGAACGAATGTAACCATATACGATAAAGAAACTAATAAGGAAAAACCGTACCCAAAAATAGAATTATTAAGGTATGAACATTTTTATATGTTAATATCAACACAACGAATTATTAACCACAAAATGTATATTGAATCCTTTTCCATTTTGAATTTATAAATTAACAAAAATCAAAATTGTTTACAAAAAACATATGCATAATAATATAAGATTTCAATATTTCTTCAAACTTGAAAAATCTTCTTCTTTAAATGGTCATCTAACCGCCTGGGCGATTTTGACCGTCCAACATAGCTCGCCACTCGTTTCTTCGTTGCGCCAACTGGCGCCAGTTAGAAACACCGCGGGAGCGCAAATCGGTCTCCACTTGGTCCTTCCATCGGAGTGGTGGTCTCCCTCTTCCTCTGCTTCCACCGGCGGGTGCCGATAAGAATACCTTCTGGGCTGGATCATCTTCGCTCATTCGCACTACGTGGCCTAGCCAGCGAAGCCGCTGTGTTTTAATTCGCTGAACTATGTCGGCGTCTGCGTAAAGTTCATACAGCTCATCATTAAACCGTAACCAAAAATAGAATTATTAAGGTATGAACATTTTTATATGTTAATATCAACACAACGAATTATTAACCACAAAATGTATATTGAATCCTTTTCCATTTTGAATTTATAAATTAACAAAAATCCAAATTGTTTACAAAAAACATATGCATAATAATATAAGATTTCAATATTTTCTTCAAACTTGAAAAATCTTCTTCTTTAAATGGTCATCTAACCGCCTGGGCGATTTTGACCGTCCAACATAGCTCGCCACTCGTTTCTTCGTTGCGCCAACTGGCGCCAGTTGGAAACACCGCGGGATCGCAAATCGGTCTCCACTTGGTCCTTCCATCGGAGTGGTGGTCTCCCTCTTCCTCTGCTTCCACCGGCGGGTGCCGATAAGAATACCTTCTGGGCTGGATCATCTTCGCTCATTCGCACTACGTGGCCTAGCCAGCGAAGCCGCTGTGTTTTAATTCGCTGAACTATGTCGGCGTCTGCGTAAAGTTCATACAGCTCATCATTAAACCGTACCCAAAAATAGAATTATTAAGGTATGAACATTTTTATATGTTAATATCAACACAACGAATTATTAACCACAAAATGTATATTGAATCCTTTTCCATTTTGAATTTATAAATTAACAAAAATCCAAATTGTTTACAAAAAACATATGCATAATAATATAAGATTTCAATATTTTCTTCAAACTTGAAAAATCTTCTTCTTTAAATGGTCATCTAACCGCCTGGGCGATTTTGACCGTCCAACATAGCTCGCCACTCGTTTCTTCGTTGCGCCAACTGGCGCCAGTTGGAAACCGCGGGATCGCAAATCGGTCTCCACTTGGTCCTTCCATCGGAGTCGTGGTCTCCCTCTTCCTCTGCTTCCACCGGCGGGTGCCGATAAGAATACCTTCTGGGCTGGATCATCTTCGCTCATTCGCACTACGTGGCCTAGCCAGCGAAGCCGCTGTATTTTAATTCGCTGTACTATGTCGGCGCCTGCGTAAAGTTCATACAGCTCATCATTAAATCTTCTTCGGTACTCGCCGTCGCCAACGTGTAGAGGTCCACAAATCTTTCGAAGAACCTTTCTCTCGAATACTCCCAGAGCCGCCTCATCAGATGTTGTTAGTGTCCACGCTTCTGCACCATATAGCAGGACGGGTGCGATGAGTGACTTGTAGAGTGTTATTTTCATTCGTCGAGAGAGGACTTTACTTTTCAATTGCCTACTCAGTCCGAAGTAGCATTTGTTTGCAAGAGTAATTCTTCGTCGGATTTCTAGGCTAACATTATTGTTGGTGTTAATGCTGGTTCCCAGGTAAACGAAGTCCTTTACTATTTCGAAATTATTGCTGCCAACAGTGGCTTGGTTGCCAGGGCGCGAATACGCTGACTCTTTGCATGATGACAGAAGGTACCTCGTTTTGCCCTCGTTCACCGCCAATCCCATTTTCTCCGCTTCTTTTTCTAATTTGGAGTAAGCAGAAGTTACGGCGCGGTTGTTAAGGCCAATGATATCAATATCGTCAGCATATGCCAACAGTTGCACGCTTTTATAAAATATTGTTCCAGCGCGGTTAAGTTCTGCAGCTTGTATTATTTTCTCCAGCATTAAATTAAAGAAATCACACGATAGGGGGTCACCCTGTCTGAAACCTCGTTTAGTTTCGAACGGCTCAGAGAGGTGCTTCCCAATTCTGACCGAGCTGGCGGTGTTGCTCAAGGACATTTTGCATAGCCGTATAAGTTTTGCGGGGAAACCAAATTCAGACATAGCGGCATATAGGCAGCTCCTTTTCGTGCTATCGAAAGCGGCTTTAAAATCAACAAAGAGATGATTTCTTTTCACGGGTTTTTTCCAAGATTTGGCGTATTGTAAAAATTTGGTCGATGGTAGATTTACCAGGTCTGAAGCCACACTGATAAGGTCCAATCAGTCTGTTCACATCAGGCTACAGTCTTTCGCACAATACGCTTGATAGGACCTTATATGCGATATTCAAAAGGCCGATTCCGCGATAGTTGGCGCAGTTTGCAGGATCGCCCTTCTTGTGGATTGGGCAGAGAACACTTAGATTCCAATCTTCAGGCATGCATTCATCCGACCATATTCTGCATAGAAGCTGATGCATGCGCCTTACCAGCTCCTCGCCTCCGTGTTTGAATAGCTCAGCAGGCAAACCATCAGCGCCAGCTGCTTTATTGTTTTTCAATCGGGATATTGCTATTCGCACCTCATTATAGTCGGGTTGTGGAACGTCAATTCCATCATCTTCGATTGTGGGCTCGGGTTCGGCATCTTCTCTGGTTTCTTGCTCAGTTTCTCCATTTAAAAGGGCAGAGAAGTGATCCCTCCATATTCTGAGTGCTCTCTGAACATCGGCCACCAGGTCGCCGTTCTCATTCTTACAGGAGTTTGCCCTGGGTTTAAAACCTTCTGTCATGCGCCGAATTTTTTGATAGAATTTTCGGGCATTATTCCCTTTGGCCAGCATCTCAAGCTCCTTTATTTCACGCTTTTCTGCCTCTCTTTTTTTCGCCCGGAAAAGCCGCCTCGCTTCCCTCTTCAACTCGCGGTAGTGTTCACACACACTTCTCGTTGCATTCGATCTCAGCGTTGCCTTGTAGGCTTCGTCCTTTCTTTTCGTTGCAGCGCGGCACTCTTCATCATCATACCAGTTGTTTCTTCGCGTTCGCCGGAATCCAATTACTTCTTCGGCTGCGGTACGGAGTGCTCCTGGGATATGATCCCACTGCTCATGCATTCCACTAGGTTGAATTGTGCTCTCGGAGAGCAGGTGTGAGAGGCGATCTGCGAAATAATTGGCGGTCTGTTGCGATTGCAGCTTCGCGACGTCCAGCTTTCCCTGCGTTTTTTGTTGCACCTGTTTTGTCGTACAGAGGCGGGTACGAATCTTGGCTGCTACTAGGTGATCAGAGTCGATGTTAGGTCCTCGTATTGTGCGAACATCTAAAACACTGGAAGCATGCCGTCCGTCTATCACAGCGTGGTCGATCTGGTTGCGTGTTTTTCGATCGGGGGACAGCCATGTAGCTTGATGGATCTTCTTGTGCATAAACCTAGTGCTGGATATGACCATGTTTCGGGCACCGGCGAAGTCGATCAGCCTGAATCCATTTGGCGAAGTCTGATCGTGGAGACTGAACTTCCCGACAGTGGGGCCGGATACACCCTCCTTACCCACCCTGGCATTAAAGTCGCCAAGCACGACTTTGATATCATGACGGGGGCAGCGCTCGTATGCTTCTTCCAGGCGCTCGTAGAATGCATCCTTTTCCACGTCGTCCTTCTCTTCCGTCGGTGCATGAGCACAGATAAACGATATGGTGAAAAATCGTACTTTTATGCGGATTGCAGCGAGACGCTCGTTCACGGGTGTGAACGACAGTACTCGGTGACGGAGTCTCCCTCCCACCACAAATCCCACGCCGAATCTGCCCTTGTCTTCATGCCCACTCCAGTAGATGTTACAAGGTGTTCTGATCGTATTTCCTCGCCCCGTCCATCGCATCTCTTGTATGGCGGTGATGTCAGCTTTTGCTTTCCTCAGGACCTCAACCAGCCGGGCAGCGGCACCTTCCCCATTAAGGGACCGGACATTCCAGGTACATGCCCTTATCTCATAATCCTTATTTCGTTTGCGGGTGTTGTCATCTAAAAAAGAGGTTCTCATATCCGAGGCTTTGTTGTTGAATTTCATTGGAACGTTGTTTTATGTGGTGGGTCCCAAACCCAACGCACAACCCGTTTCACGGGAAGTTGAACTCTATTACACGTTTGTATAGCGAGCCGCTTGATCCAAGACAGACGCCCTCTTGCAGCCGCACCACATGGTGATCAGACGCTGCTGTTTGAACCCCCCAGCAAGCCCTTAAACCGATTAAGTCGGAGTGGCCTTACCAGGTTGTCGCCTTCTCACGTTTAGCTCTTGAACTTTAACTTGAAAAATAAAGCGGCAAAAAATGGATAAATGTATTTATTGATAGAATATAGAATATGCAAAACCCCAACTTTTACTAATATAAGAAATAAAGCAAATAAATATTGATAATATATTGGTATATTATAAACTATTTTTATTAATTAGTAGTTATAAGTCATACCTAATTAACTAATTTACAAAATATTAACCATGTCATTCGTAATACTTTTCACATCCATAAATATATGTACATATGTAAAATAAAATTGCTCTGAGTGAACGATTGAGTAAAAAGTAACACCTTAATAACAACATTCGTTCACTCAAATCAATTTAACCGATGTACAACAAGAATCTGGAAAATTTTATCAACTTGCATCTAAAGCTTCAGTTATGCTTACGTAGCATAGACTTGACTTCACTTTTACTTGACTTGGCCACTTAGCATCGATTATACTCCACTTAGCGCATACAGGATGGCAACACAATCAGCTGTTTTCTTACTGTCAACTTGTTGTGAAAAATTTATATCAGCAAAGTGGTAAAATTTATGTCGGGTTTTACGTTTATACATTATTACACTTACTATAATTATTACACTTACATACTTAGCGCCAAACATGTATGTATAGATATATACATATTTGAATATATATAGAAAGCATATGTTATTATATAAACGTTATAACTTTTATTCCATGAATGTAGAAAATAAAATAAAATATGTAATTCATTGTAGCTAAATCATTTGTGAATTGTGATAAATAAAAAGATGGGTAGAGGCACTTGTAGGGGGTGTAGGCAAAATCACAGTGGGAGGGGAGGAGAATAATACATCACTCCTCTGGCTCCAGCTGTATGTCCATTACCGCTGTTGTTATAACTTTTATGGCTTTCGTTTGTTTCCTCTCGCTCATCTCACCTATGGTTGCAACAATCATGTCGCCAAACGAACTCAACCTGCGGTTTTCGGTTAACCGCCCTCTCTGCACTTCCTTAAACATTTGGCAAACTTCATGGAAGTTATTGTCTGCTGCCTCTTGGTGCCTCCTTCTTTTTGTTGTCATGGGCGTGGATGACACAGGATGGGCCGATAAATTTCGGAGGTGCAATTGCTCCGTATCCCCTGATGGAAGGAAAATCGGTGATGACGGAGGAGGCGATGAACTAGCTGGGGATCGAGAAAACTCTTTTAAAATATTTGATGAACATCGCGTACTGAAAATAAGTATTCGTCAGATATGTATTATAACAAAACTATTTGGTAATTGTTTCCTTAAGGACACAACTGATAAAATATGTCCAAAAAACGCGTCAAGAGTTATTTGCAATTAAAGTTGAATTTTTTTTTGCATTTTCATGTGGTTGTTGCAGACACAGATATATGTAGGTGTTACGAAAAGGGCAAAAGAGTGCGCAGGAAATACTGGGTATCGCGTAGCTGGTGTTGGATCGCCTGAGGGTTTTATAAGGCCGCCTACGCAGAATGGTGTTCTGAACATAAATACCATGTACCACGTCCCCTATTTGGGATCAGAACTAGGCCACCTTTTGATTTTTGTCAATAACTTTTCACTGAAAAAAAAAATCCGCTTCCGGATCATTGATACCGAGCCAAAGACGCATCTTTTGATACCTCTCCCGATATTTTTGGACGTGTTTTAGCAGTTGTATCCTAAGGGAACAATTACCAACTATTTTATATGAAAGAACTTAGGGCCTTGGAGCCACGTATGGCTTAATAAACTCCATGTTTGCCATCAGGTACCAGGGTCTGTGCGATGCGGCAGGGCTTCCCGATGGGGAATCAAGAGCGCGCATCTCTCTCGAAAAGCGCTCTCGAAGCGAAGTCCAACGCTTGCTGCACTGAGCTTCTCAATTAATGTACAAACATTACTACAGAGGCACTTTACTAATTTTGGTATTATAAATATTTACCTGTCGAGCCAAGCCAGGCAGCCAATTTCCGATCAGACATCTTGTAGCCTGGACAAGCCTTGTTATAAAGGATTTCCCTGTCCCACACCAAATCTATTAGACGCTCGTCATTAATCATTCTGAAAAAAATAATACTGTTGGTTAATATACCATATTACGCTTCAATTTAAAGAATATTACTCACTTTTTAGTTATGAAATCAAAAATTTGTCCGGTACATATATTATTTGTTTTCAAATAAATGTCAACATGTAAAAATAAATGTCAAAACGGAATAAGAAAGCAAAAATGGCATCCCAAAATGTAAATGTCACCTGGAACTTACGTAGAAAATCAAAATTTAACAGATTTCTAAGTCAAGTTAAGTACACTTAGTTGTTGGGTGACCGGTTACATGTAAAACTCATTTAACAGAATGCTATGTGACAGTTCTCAAGTGAAGTCAAGTCTATGCTACGTACGCATAACTGAAGCTTAAGCGTTGGCTGAACGCAACGTAATTTCCCACCTGTGTTATATATAATGGGGCTTCCTCAAATGACTTAGATGATTCCGTAAATCTTTTTGCTGATTTTTTCAAGTCTAACTTTGTTGTTGACTCTGATTCTACGGCTCACAGCCCTTTTATCGGTACACCCAAATCCCTGGACTTTGGGTCAATGTCTATATCCGAAACAGATATTATTAACGGAATATCGTCCTTACAACCTTCACTGAAAAAGGATATTGATGGTTTGTGTTCATTTTTATTCAAAAAATGTAGCTATTCCCTCAGTGCTCCGCTATGCCATATCTTCAATGTTTTGCTATCCACCGGGACTTTCATTGACGGTGGAAATTGGCGTCTATCACCCCAATATTCAAGTCAGGCCACAGAAATGAGGTAAAAAATTACAGCCCAATCTCTAAATTGTCTACTTGCTCTAAACTTTTTGAGAAAGTGGTCAAGGAAAAGTTAGCATTTGCGATCAAAGGTCTAATCGATCCATGTCAGCATGGTTTTGTTGGAGGGCTATCGACTGTCACTAATCTTGCTGTATTCTCTCATTACTGTGTTTCTGCTTTTAAAGACGGTTGTCAAGTTGATACAATTTACACTGATTTCTCTAAAGCGTTTGACACAGTATCCCACAAAATACTGCTGTCAAAACTTGAAAACTTAGGTTTCCACTCCATTTTTTTGGTTTGGCTTAAGTCGTATCTCACTGATAGAGTCTCTTTCGTCCAAATTGAGTCTGTGAAGTCTTACAACTTTCTTGCAACCTCGGGTGTGCCACAAGGTAGTATTCTTGGTCCCATCTTATTTATAATTTTCATCAATGATGTCGGCTTGCACCTAAAGCATACAAACTATCTATTGTATGCAGATGATTTAAAACTGTTCAGCAGGATCTCTTCTGAATCGGACGCCCTGCTCTTGCAGGAGGATCTGAATGCACTTAACGCTTGGGCCATTCAAAATAAATTGTGCCTCAATGGTAGTAAGTGCTGCCACATAACGTTCTCCAAGTCTATGAATGCGCGTGCGTCTACATATTTGGTTTCTAATGTAGCTCTTGCATCGGTTCGAGAATTTCGTGATTTAGGAGTAATTTTTGACTCTTCCTTCACTTTTGTTAACCATGGCAACCATATTATACCGAAAGCATATTCTAACTTGGCCTTTCTTCGACGCTATGCGAAGGATTTCAAAGACCCCTATACTAGGAAAATTTTGTTTAATTCTTTTTTGCGATCAAAATTAGAGTATGGCTCAGTTATATGGAATCCCATGTATAAAGCACACTCTGTTAGAATTGAAAGAGTTCAACGTAAATTCTCACGATTTGCTGTTCAACCTCTCAATTTTATTAGTCCTCTGCCACCCTATCCTGCCAGGTGTATGCTAATTAATGCTCAGCCACTCGATATTAGGCAAGTTGTTCAAAATCTAATGTTTATCTTTGACTTAATTTCCGGTGCCATTGATTGTTCAGCTCTTCTTGGACATATATGTTTTAATATCCCCAATAGAGCTTTACGCTCTACTAATATTTTTTATATTGGTATTCTGAGATCGAATTATCTCAAATTTGCCCCACTTATTAGAGGGCTCAACGAGTTAAATCGCATCTGTAGAATTATTGATCTCGATTTCGCAATGTCAAGGTCCCATTTCAAGGCAGATATTGAATCTTACTACCGAGATAATCCGCCATTGATTTAATATTTCATTAGTTTTAAGTTTAAGTTTAAGGAATCTGTAAATCTAGTCAGTAAGGTTTTTGCCATTGACTTAATAAATGATTTGAATTGAATTGAATTGAATTCAATTCCTTACTTTCAGCCAACCGTGCCGGTTCTATCTCGCGACCGCCCTAAGAGTTTTAAAATTAAAAAAGTGAAAAAAAGAACACATTGTAAATAAAATTATAAACTTATTATTAAACTAAAAGTGTTAAGAAAAATAAAAGCGTTATTAACAAAAGTTTAAAAATAACATTTAAGCAAAAATATTTTTTTTTTTATTGGGTGACACATTATGCGCATTGTGTGCATTATAACACTGCGTTACAAAAACGAGCTTTAGTTCTGTCCTATGAACCAAATATACTTTTTCGGAAAGGATAGAAAAAATAAAAATACACGTGTATCAGCGATTTTCATGTACACGTCAGAATAATTTTTTTTTTGTCCTATGAACTAAATATACTTTTTCGGAACGGGTAGGAAAAATAAAAATACACGTGTATCGGCGATTTTCACGTCAGAATTATATATTTTTTTTCTTTTTTTTGGCAGTGCTCCGTACGTGGTAGCCAAATTGTTTGCTGACCTTCCATCAGTAAACTTGCATAAATTTCTATAGCAATAGTCGCACACGACTAAAAAAAAAAAATTCTGACGTGTACATGAAAATCGCCGTTACACGGGTATTTTTATTTTTTCTCCCTTTTCCGAAAAAGTATACTTGGTTCATAGGACAGAATGTGTGTAACTATGTTTAATTCAAGAGCCCATAACCCTAAACTTAACAGTTCGCCCCCGTATTTTTCCATTTACTTATGCTAACATTGCCAGCCGAGCTGTTTATGTTAACCCATTAACGACGAAGGGGTATTTAAATACCCCGAAAACAGAGCTCATCCAAATCGCCATGTCTTGAAAACTATAACAGATACCACACTTTCTTTTTTTCTAATGTTTATTAAAATCGGACTATTTTTTGCCGTTTTTTCTTATCAAATGTGGCTAGTTGGAAATAGATTAAAAAAGGGTGTTTAACAATTCCTAAAAAATATATTAATTAAAAAAACTAAGTCAAACGTCAGGAAAAGTTTGCCTTTGATATTCTCCAAACAACTATAGAACCAAAACCTGGATCGTGTGAATGCATTAGGAATCTTGAGCGTATGTCTTGAGCAATGAGTAGGTAAACATTATTACACAACATTGAATTGCAAATAACTTTTTTTAGAAGGCCTTTATGTTTTTTCATACATTTCATGAACATGAAATGGTATTATAACTTTGGTCCGATGTTTGTAATTATAAGAAGAAAAAGAGATAGACCCACCAATAAGTATACCGAAATGATTAGTGCGATGAGCTGAGTCGATTTAGCCATGTCCGTCTGTCTGTCTGTCTGGTTGAACACAAACTAATCCCTCAGTTTTTGAGATATGTCGCTGAAATATAGCAGGGGGCCGCCATTTTGTAATGTATTAATCATTTGTCGGAAACAACAAGATCGGACCAACGCATAGCTTCCATACAATCGATTGTTCCGATAAATGGGTATTGGGGTTTAATTCTTGCAATTAAAGAGCCAGGAACGTAAAATTTTACAGGTTTACATAATATATACATAACGTGTTATGTAGCTGGTAGTTTGTTTGATGAGGAGTGGTGGCAAGCAGTTATGCTTGCAGCCCAACCCAGCTCGTCAGCGTGGGGCAGGGTACTTTCCCCCACCCTCATCTACAGCCACATGAATAAAATGGGGTTCATACCTGCATGGATAAAAAGTTGGTAGGAGGGATAGCATAACGGATCTAGTAAAGGGGGAAAGAGGGTTAAGATATGGAATAGCGAAAAGGCCTGTCCAGTCAGGTGGAGTCTTCCCACCCACTTCCGCGCAGCTTGCGCGAAACCATGTGTACTGTGCTGACTCCTGATTCCTTACAGTGCCCCCAATCCTGACTTAGGTCTGGCCGTATGTTATTCAGTCATTTTCCCTAATGCGCACCTTCACCTCCCCAGGCGCACAAGTGCAGCGCCCACACTAAAAGGAGAAAAATATAGCCTTTCATCTTTGCAATCAAATTCGAAGTTTCAACTATACATTTCATTACAATTTATTCAGAATAACCTATATCTCTCTTTTTCCTAACTCTAATCTTTAATCGCTATCACTAATAGTAAAAAGAAATATTAAACTTAAAATTCAGATATATGAACAAACCGCGGAGTTGCGAATGCTATTCCCAATTTGAATTCCTATTATATACCGAAAACAAATTCGCCAAGTGGCCTTCAATATTGACATCAAAAAAAAAAAAAGATAAAAAAAACCAAAAAAGGAATATTTAATAGAAAAATCAAAACAAAGTTCTTACTGTATGCTAATATATGCGTATGCCTCCATGCAACTGTGGAGAAAAAAAAATTTAATTAAATTTCGATACCTCCTAATGCTGATTTAGATGATCCTACGATCAGCTGAAACCCAATAAAAAGGTATTTATGTATGTACTTATGTTAAACAGGCTAACGCGAAGAAATAATTAAGATAAACCAATTTAAGCATTTATACACCAAAAGGAGAAAAATCTAGCCTTTCATCTTTGCAATCAAATTCGAAGTTTCAACTATACATTTCATTACAATTTATTCAGAATAACCTATATCTCTCTTTTTCCTAACTCTAATCTTTAATCGCTATCACTAAAAGTAAAATGAAATATTAAACTTAAAATTCAGATATATGAACAAACCGCGGAGTTGCGAATGCTATTCCCAATTTGAATTCCTATTATATACCGAAAACAAATTCGCCAAGTGGCCTTCAATATTGACATCAAAAAAAAAAGATAAAAAAAACCAAAAAAGGAATATTTAATAGAAAAATTAAAACAAAGTTCTTACTGTATGCTAATATATGCGTATGCCACCATGCAACTGTGGAGAAAAAAAAATTAATTAAATTTCGATACCTCCTAATGCTGATTTAGATGATCCTACGATCAGCTGAAACCCAATAAAAAGGTATTTATGTATGTACTTATGTTAAACAGGCTAACGCGAAGAAATAATTAAGATAAACCAATTTAAGCATTTATACACCAAAAGGAGAAAAATCTAGCCTTTCATCATTGCAATCAAATTCGAAGTTTCAACTATACATTTCATTACAATTTATTCAGAATAACCTACATCTCTCTTTTTCCTAACTCTAATCTTTAATCGCTATCACTAATAGTAAAAAGAAATATTAAACTTAAAATTCAGATATATGAACAAACCGCGGAGTTGCGAATGCTATTCCCAATTTGAATTCCTATTATATACGGAAAACAAATTCGCCAAGTGGCCTTCAATATTGACATCAAAAAAAAAAAGATAAAAAAAACCAAAAAAGGAATATTTAATAGAAAAATCAAAACAAAGTTCTTACTGTATGCTAATATATGCGTATGCCTCCATGCAACTGTGGAGAAAAAAAAATTAATTAAATTTCGATACCTCCTAATGCTGATTTAGATGATCCTACGATCAGCTGAAACCCAATAAAAAGGTATTTATGTATGTACTTATGTTAAACAGGCTAACGCGAAGAAATAATTAAGATAAACCAATTTAAGCACTTATATTTGGGTGTTTATAAGCATGTAATCAGGTATTTATGTTTGTACATACATTGTCGCGCTTTCATTATCAGCTTTGCTTTTTCGCATCACCTTCCTCTAATAGCACTGGTCTACAAATTTGAACTTTTTTTCTCCACCAGATACGCGAATATGAAATTCGTATGTAAAACCACCCCCTGATTCCGAAAATCGAGGTTTTTTGATTCTATGATACCGTTTTTGAGATATTTACGATTTACCGTTATTTCAAAAAAAAAAAAAGATGGCTCCACTTAATCATGTATATCTCAAGAACAAATTGACCAATTCCAAAGCGGTTTGAAAACTTTAAAAGCTAATAAAATTTGCTATAAACAATGCATACTTTTCGCTAGGCCCTGTAGGTTGAGGATAATGAACAATCAATACGGATTTTTACCTTTTTTTTGTAAAAATATAAAAAAAATTGTACTTTGCGAGGAAGGATATCGAAAACTTTTTATTTTTTCCAGATATTTTTTTTTCTCTGTAAGCCCTGGTTTATTACAAAAAAAAAAGGTTTCATCCAATAAAATCTAAGAACTAATACAAAAGTTATAAGCATTGAAATAAATATAGCCATATAATACTGAAATACCCTACACGTACATATGTGTTAGTATTCATATATTAGTTAGTACATAGGTAGATTTTCGAAGGGTTATTAGATACAAAAAACTGTTAATGCCGATTTCTCAAGTAGGTGAACTTTAAAATTTCAAACCCAGGTACATTTGAGCAAGAGCAAATTTTTTAAAGCAGGTAGTGTTTTCTTTGTATAGCCTTTGAACCTTTTTCTATAGGTATGCTTCGATTTTTACTTGATCTGAGTATAAATAGGAGTAAATGCGAATTGTTCCTTCATAATATTTGCAAGGCTCACCGGATACTGTTCAGTATATAAGTGTATTTATAACCCGTCATTTACTTAAAAAAATAATATGAATAAAAGGACGCGAGAGTTTGAGTGTAAAAATGTGCCATATATGTTCTGTTTCATCTGCAGTCAATATATTGTTAAACGTATGCGACGTGTTTTCAAATCCTTTGAAAGTTACATACTATAAGTATTTTGGCAGTCAGCCTAAAAACACTGGAAAATGATGGACACCGAATACTGTGTGCACCACATGTCGAATCGAATTGTTTCATTCGGAATCCGGAACAAAAAGGTGCATAGTAAAATTTAGGAATTTGCTACTTTTTAATGCATATCTGACTAATTTCTGAAATTTAGTACATCAACGAAGTGGAGGGAGCCAACTTGCCATTCGACGGACTGCTATATTTGTACTACAGAATTATTTGGGGTTGGAAAGTCAAGAAAAGTAACGCGTGGCAGCGTCATTGCCAGTGCCAAATTCAACGGAAGTTGCTCATCTAACTACATTGCCATTGCCACATTCCACTTTAGTTACGGGTCCAGTTTCATTGTCAACAGCAGCATCTGATTACGCGGCTTAAAGTTGTACTGAACTTCACACGGAAAGCGAAAGAAATGCTGTGGCACAAGCACAACTCAATCATTGGATAAGAGATTTGAAATTGTCCAAAGTAAAGGCCGAGCTACACGCCTCTCGTATGCAACAATTTAAATTCCTTTCATCCGATGTTAAGGTAACATATTATAGAACTCGTCACTAACCATTTTCCAAGTTCTATACGAATGAGGACAGTGTTTGTTACTGCAAAGACATTACTAGCTTATTCAAATAGTTTGGTGGACTATATGATTCCAAAGAGTGGCGATTGTTCATAGACGACAATAAACTAAGTTTAAAGGCCGTATTATTACATATTGGCAACCAAACGCCGTCTATCCCGATCGCGCATGCAGTAAATACGAGGGAAACCTACGAGATAGTGCAAAAATTACTTAAACTTAACAAATATAAAGAGCGTGATTGGAAAATATGTGCCGACCTTAAAGTCGTTGGAATGCTATGCGTTTTACAAAATGGGGACACAAAATACTGTTGTTTTGTCTGCAAATGGGATAGCCGAGCTCGTCAAGACCACTACATCATAAAGGATTGGCCAGACCGAATCGAATTTAAAATTGGTGTGGTTAACATAAAATACTCCCCTCTTATAAAGAAAAATAATTATTTTACCCCCGCTCCACATCAAGCTCGGCCTTATCAAAAGCTTTGTTAAGGCTTTGGACAAAGAAGGTGAAGCCTTCCGTCATTTAAAAGCATCTTTCCAGAGATTTCAGAAGCCAAGATAAAGGAAGGCATTTCTGTTGGGCCGCAAATAAGAAAGATGTTTAACAATAACCAGTTCAAAGAACTATTGCCACCAGTGGAGGCAGCAGCGTGGGATTCTTTTGAAAAGGTCGTTGCTTCTTTTTAGGCAAACGCAAAAGTCTTAACTACGAGATGATAGTGAATGACTTAATCAAGAACTATGCGAAAATTGGTAAATAAAAAAAAATATTTAAGGCCGTTTTCTAAAGAAAACTTTAAAACCAAAAAATGTGTATGAAAATTTTAGAGTTTACATGAGAAAAGCCCCAAAGCTGAATTCATCGTTCAGTTTCGAACCAATTTTTTGTCTACATTTTGCTCGTTCTATTCTCATTCTGTATCAAAGAAGTGGAAAAAGAACGAGTAAAATGTAAACAAAAAATTTGGTCGGAACTGAACGATGAATCCAGCCTAAGAAATTTACACACAAATGTGTCACTTATTTATCTAATTTACTTATTTATTTTCTTTTCAGGAGTCAATATGTCTTTAAAAACTCATTTTCTGCACTCTGATTTAAATTTTTCCGCAAAATCTTGGTGACGAGCATGGCGAACGGTTTCATCAGCAAATGAAGTTATTTGAATGTCGGTATCAAGGATTCTGGGATGTCGCAATGATGGGTGACTACTTTTGGTTTCTCATGAGAGAAACCGATCCTAATCTAACTAAGCGTCAAAACAAAACAAATAACTTTTTGAAGTATAAAATAGGATGATAGAGTTAAGACAAAACTTACATACATTGTTATCGTCTTATACGAGTATGTACATATGCTAATATTTGTAGGGCACTTCAGTATTATATGGCTATATTTAGTATCTGAATGCTTATAACTTTTGCATTAGTGCGTCGGTTTTATTGAATGAAAGCTTATTTTTTTTTAATAAAACAGAGCTTACAGAGAAAAAAAATATCTTGAAAAAAATAAAAAGTTTTTGACATCCTTCCTCGCAAAGTACACATTTTTTATATTTTTACAAAAAAAAGGTAAAAATCCGTATTGATTGTTCATTATCTTCGAACCTACAGGGCCTAGGGAAAAGTATGAATTGTTTACAGCAAATTTTATTAGCTTTTAAATTTTTGAAACCGTTTTCGAAATGCTCAATTTGTTCTTGAGATATACATGATTAAGTGGAGCCATCCTTTTTTTTTTTGAAATAACGGTAAATCGTTATTATCTCAAAAACTGTACCATAGAATCAAAGATAATCTCGATTTTCGGAATCAGGGGGTGGTTTTACATACGAATTTCATATTCGCGTCTCTGGTGGTTTTTGGCTGTAGACCAGTGTAGCTGGAGAGGATTATTAGTTGAGTGCCAATGTATCTACGTACATACATACCGCATATATACTCCAATACTTCACTCACCTGGCCACTCTCCACTGGCGCCAACTTTGAGAACCTGTGCTGAAACAAAAAAAAACTCAGAAGCATATACGTTCATGCGCATGCGTGTAACCTTCCTGATCGCTCTCTACGACTCATTCAGATCGCTTGTATTTTAGCACCGATCGGGCAGAAGGCCCCCACCCGAAAAATCGAAAGGTATGCCACAAAGTTTTCGAGGTAAAGACGTTACCTTGTTTCTTTGGTTTTTTCTTGTAAAGCATAAAGAAACTAAGTTATTTTCGCTGTTCAAATTGTGCTAAATTGTGCCATGTGCAGACGAACGAGTGCATGGGACACTTAGAGTACCTGAGTGTACTAAAAAAAGTGCAACTTGTGCAAAGGAAAACTTCAAAAATAAAAGATAATCAGAAATCTCGCGAAAGTAGGAAAAAAACAAATAACTCTAAATTTAATAAAAAACTTGTGAATTTTTCTCACGGGTAACTTCCTTCTCGGTAAAATGTATCTCTACTCCTCACCTTGAATGGCTCTTTCCCCCACTAATTCTGAGAATCGTTCACCTACCTCTAGACAGACATAGATCTGTCAAAAATATAAACGCAAAGTTGGCCGACACTGGAACGTGTAATCCTTCTGTACTCAGTGGCTCGTGCTGCACCTCCTTGTTGCTGTGTAGATTTATCGCTGTTGCTGCCACTGTTTTTGGTATCGCCGCTATTGTTTTGGTGACTGTTGTGGTATTGTGATATGTGCCTGTATAGCGATATCTATGCTGTTGTTAATCCGTGTGCATGGGTGTGTACCGTTGGTCGTTATCTCTACGCGATTCTTTCGGGGAAGATGTCAACCGAGCGGTATGTGTGTGTGCCACTGTAGGCCTTCACGCTGCAACCAACTCGTGTACTTTACCGCGGACCGTTTACGGGTTTAAAATCTGTGCCCTTTCTTCACTACTTTATACACTGGTAGTATACAACTGGTATGTATGACACGACACTTCACCAACTTTAGCACTTTTTCTTTGACCCGTTGCCTACACGGACCCCCTTTTATACATGCCGTCGTGGCAGGATAACTGTCGCTCGAAAGTTTAAGAATTTCACACACACACATTCGATGCTTTCTTCCGGCATTTCCGTATTTTCATTTGTGCACGCACACATTCATGCCACCTGACATACAGCTACCTTTAGTTCGTGCCTAAGGCACAATGTGGCTGGGCGTTCAGCAAAATTTCGGCTGTAACAGGCGCAATGTTAATTACAGCTGTTGCAAAAGCAATGTTGATGAAACCCTGCTATATTACTTTATATTGAATGTTTGCATACATAGCTGCATGTTGCCATTCGCTTAAGCCAGTGTGTTGAAAGGCTGTCGTTACAGGCTCGAAACCGCCGATGGTGCCTGCACTATGGAGCGTGTGCGTAAAAAGAGTTTCAACGCAGCCTGCCACGTAATACTTTTCGCGTCCACGACTCAATGCCGGGCCTAATTCACTGCCACTGCTGAAGCCTGTTAATTACTTCTTCGGTCAAAGTGCATGTCTTCTATCTACATACTAAGTCACCGGCATTGTTTACCTATACTAGTTTGGCATCTAATTTTTTAGCCATTGTACGAATTTGAGTGGAAGGCAGTGGATAATGGTACTCGGCTGCGTGGAATGAAAGATCAGTGTCGGGGACTTTCGACAAAATTCGCACAAAACCCTAAAATTCAAAAAGGAGTTAAACTTAGGACGAAGTTTGCAAATAGTAACTATATGTTGCTCCAATTTTAACTGAGCGTACAATTTTTATATATGTAAAAGTTGCCAGCTAGTGTTTGATTTATTACTTATTTTGCTTAGGCTAAGTAAAAATTATCGTATATTTAATTGTTGTGGTATAAGTTCATACGAAAATACATGAATACCATAAAAACTGTCATTTGGCAATTCTTTCTATTTAACGTCAACTGCTAAAACACGTCCAAAAATGTTGGGAGGGTTATCAAAAAACATGCTTTGACATCGGTATCAACAATCCGAAAACGGAAATTCAATTTTATATTTCTGTCAAGAGATATTTGCAATCAAAGTTGAAAATTTTCTGTCATTTTCATGTGGTTGTTGTAATCACACATAATGGGTGTTACAAAATGTGCAAAAGTGTGTTCCGCGCAGAAATACTGTGGATCGCGTAGCCAGTGTTGGATCGGCTAAGGGTTATTTTTTTGAAGCGTGGTCGAAGGCCGCCTACGCCAAAAGGTGTTCTTCACGTAAATACCTGGGTATTTTTTTGGTTTTTTGCCAAACCCTTTTAAATTACTGAAAATATTGGGTTGTCCCTACCGGATTAGGGTTCCTGGGACCGAAACACATCTCTGGGTATCAATATCGACATTTTTAGTGCAATTTTTCCTGTTGACGTTGAAAGTAAAGTATGACCTAACCATGCCCCTGAATCGTTGCTATTTTTTGCGGGCTAAAGAAGTAATTCTTTTATGGAGTTTTATGATTTTTTAACGACAATTTTCGCATCTATGGCCCGGTTTTTCAGTCCTTGGTTAAGCTCAGTTTAAACTAAGTTTGCTTAAACTCGGCATAAATTTAAACTCCAGTTAAACTCAGAGCGGTTTTTCAGTGTGAGTTTAAGGCCGCTTTTAATATTTGCTTTTTATACGGCAACATTGGTTTTTTCTTTATCTAGATACGGCAACAGATAATATTTGTATACATATTCAACGCCATTGCTTCTCCTCAGTATTGTAATAGTTAGCATTTCGCCAATTTCTGCATCACTCTAATCACTTTCGTTAGATGATATATCCAGTATTTAATTAAATATAAAAATATCGTCCTTTCCTAATTGCGTTCAGCTTATTGTTTCACAACCAAAAGCATCAAATATGCAAAACAGCTGACAGGTTAACTAGAGTTTAACCCTGCCGAATTGACCGCTTAAACACTTGGGTTCATATCTCAGTGTCCGAGAAGGGGTCTGATGAGAAGTTGGGCACTTCGAAACATGTCATCCCATACCATCGCTGTGCATAACGTTGTAATTTTTCCTCTAATATCAATTAACAAACAAACATAAAAATTCGAGCTTTGCTCCAACAACAATCACCATAACTATAATTGTTACAGGTACAGTGCGGGTGCATAACAAATAACACGGAAGTATTGATATGCATAAAAGCCCTTCTGTATCTAAAACTGTTCTATGAACGCGCCTAAAAATATTTCCACTTTCCTTGAGTTGACATATAAAATATATGTACCAAAGAATGTATAAAAGGAATAAGCAAATAGCACTTTAGAGGAAAAATGCATCGTGACGCTACAGGGCATCATAGCTTAGTTGTTAGAGTACTCTAACAGCGGCTTTGGTGCAGACACTTGGGTTCATATCTCAGTGTCCGAGAAGGGGTCTGATGAGAAGTTGGGCACTTCGAAACATGTCATCCCATACCATCGCTGTGCATAACGTTGTAATTTTTCCTCTAATATCAATTAACAAACAAACATAAAAATTCGAGCTTTGCTCCAACAACAATCACCATAACTATAATTGTTACAGGTACAGTGCGGGTGCATAACAAATAACACGGAAGTGTTGATATGCATAAAAGCCCTTCTGTATCTAAAACTGTTCTATGAACGCGCCTAAAAATATTTCCACTTTCCTTGAGTTGACATATAAAATATATGTACCAAAGAATGTATAAAAGGAATAAGCAAATGGCACATTAGAGGAAAAATGCATCGTGACGCTACAGGGCATCATAGCTTAGTTGTTAGAGTACTCTAACAGCGGCTTTGGTGCAGACACTTGGGTTCATATCTCAGTGTCCGAGAAGGGGTCTGATGAGAAGTTGGGCACTTCGAAACATGTCATCCCATACCATCGCTGTGCATAACGTTGTAATTTTTCCTCTAATATCAATTAACAAACAAACATAAAAATTCGAGCTTTGCTCCAACAACAATTACGTTTAAACTTCGTTTAAAGTTGACTGAAAAACTGCATAACAAGTTTAAGCTTAGTTTAACTGACAAATTGAGTTAAACTTGTACTGAAAAACCGGGCCTATGTCGTATATTTTCATTATATATATTATTTTTTGCAAGTATTTTCTGTAAGTATTATTAAATTAGAAATTTTATTATATTTTTCATATTTATAGTGAATATTATTTATCTTGATATTTCAGATATACTGCGGATAATCAGGACACATTTCTACAAAATTGTATTCAACTTTTAATCGAGTTTTCTTTTCGTTTCAGATTTTTCACGGGGAATTGCTGCACAAGCCTTCATTTTTATTTGTACATTTATTTAAATAAACTTCTTTTTTTTTCCAGGTTTAATTAAGATTTGTAAGTATATATTGAATTTTAAATCTTCAAATTACTTATTATTGGTTTAATTTCAGCAAAATGCCCGACAGAAAAAGCATCCGAGGGTGCCCTTTGGGAGTCCCCCTTCACAATTTTCCCCCGAAAGTAGAAATGTCCAGGTGAGTACTACTTTTATGTAGATGTACATATTGTATGCGGTAATTGTTTCCTTTAGAAGAGAACTGCTGAAACACGCCCGAAATTATGGGAAAAGGTATCAAGAGACGCGTTTTGACCTCGGTAACAAGAATCCGGCAGCGGATTCCGGAGTTTTTGTTTCAGTGAAGGGATATTTGCAATTAAAGTTGACAATTTTCTGTCATTTTCATTTGGTCAAAACGCGTTGTTTGATACCACTCCTTGTGTGCTTTTGGGAAGCTTTTCCACACACCCAAAAATGGTAATTATTTAAGACCATCACCGAGTGCTAAAGCACGTACAAAATTGTCGGGAGAGGTATCAGGAGACGTGTATGGGTTTCAGAAATCATAATCCGAATCCGGGGAACAATAATTTTTCGTAGTTTGCAAGGAAGTTAGCACTTTTCTTATACCTCTTCCAACATTCTTTGGTAATACTTTACATCCAACGTCAGTTCTAAAAACTGCACTAGAAATGTCCATATTGGTACCCAGAGACGCGTTACGGTCCCAGGAACCATAATCCGGTGGGGGAAACCCAAGATTGTTGGTAGTTTGCAAGATATTTGCAAGCAAACTTAACAATTTTCTGTAATTTTCATGGGGTTGTTGTAGACAAAGATATAGGGTCTACCGAAAAGTACAGAAGTGTGTGTTTGCGGAGAAATACTGTGGATCGCGTAGCCGGTGTTGGACTTGCTAGGGGTTATGTTTTTCAAGCGCGGCCGACGGCCGCCTACGCAGAAAGTTGTTCTGCACATAAATACCTTAGATCAAGCCCCCTATTTGGGATCGGACCTGAGTCATTTTTTTAATTACCACAAATAATAAGTTTCCTCCACGGGAGTGTGGTTCCTGCGACCGTAACGCGTCGCTGGGTACCAATATCGACATTTCTAGTGCAGTTTTTACAGTTGACGTTGGATGTAAAAAATTACCCATTCTTTGACGTGTTTTAGCACTCGGTGGCGGTCGTAAACAATTATCAACAAGTAAGGAAGCCTAAGTTCGGGTGGAACCGAACATTAAATACCCAGCGCTGTAAAAGTGGTCATGGTAAATTGCTAAATTGTTGTGGAGTTATGACCTATAGAGGGTTCAAACTTTTTCTACCACCATGTGAAATGAATGTTTGTCTGGCGTCCAAAGTACTTAACCGATCTTTATAAAATTTTCACAGTAGATTACTGGATTCACTGGTTACAGCATAGGCTATATAATATATATAGTATATATAATGTTGAAAATCGCAAAATCGTAGATAGTATACCTCGTTTCATGTTTCGAACACCCAAAAAAATTCGGTAACGCGCCTATATTGCAACCTCATAGGCATATTTGTCAACTTTTTGCCTTTAAAATGAAGTTACATGTGTATGTATATACAGGGTGGCTGATGAATTTTGCTACAATAAGAAACTCAAATAATTTTTTTTCAGTGTATGGAATTCATTTTTCTTTTATTCATGTTAAAGCTCATTAAATTTTATTTAATATAGCTTAATTAGTTTTAAAAATAATGGAATTTAAATGCCCCCCCTGCTCGTCGATGCATGTGCGGCATCTTACCAAAAAGTTGTTCATTACTGCTTGGAGAGTTGAGACAGGAATAGCCGCAATTGTTTCTCGAATGGATTGCCTTAGTTCATTCAAATTTGTTGGTTTTGCTTTGAAGACTTCCTGTTTGCAATAACCCCACAATAAAAAGTCAGGTGCAGTAAGGTCAGGCGACCTGGGTGGCCAACGGAATGTGGAGTTTCTGGATATCAGCTTACTGGGAAATTTTCGTCGCAATTCTGTCATAACAGGTTGGGCTATATGAGGAGCTGCACCATCTTGCTGAAACCACACAGAGTTGAAAGAAATTCTCATTCGGCGTAATTCTGGATAGAAAAACTCTCTCAACATGCTCAAGTAACGGTCTCCAGTAACCGTAACGGTGTGACCGTTTTCTTCGAAGAAGTAGGGCCCGACAATGCAGCGTGATGAAACTGCACACCACACTGTGACACGAAGTGGATGCAATTCCGTCTCATAGAGTATCTGTGGGTTGGAAGCACTCCATATTCGACAATTTTGTTTGTTTATGTTGCCGTTTAAATCGAAATGGGCCTCGTCAGACATGAAAAGACAGTTCAACATGTTTCCATCCTCTTCCACCATTTGAAGCATCTTCTGGCAAAATTCCAAGCGAATCGGCAAGTCTGCAGCGTTCAGTTTGTTGGCCATTTGAATTTTATATGGGAATAAGTCCAAATCTTTGTGCATAATTGACTGTAATGACTGTCTGCTTACACCCATTTGAGCAGATAAGCTTCTTGTCGAAACACGTGGATTGTTTTGTATGGCAGCAGCTACAGCAGCGATTGTTTCCTCCGTTCGAACTGAAGGGTTTCGATGGTAAGGTCTTCTGTTGACTGTCCCATGCTCGGCAAAATTGTTTACAAGTCTTATTAGGGTCCATCTGCTCGGAGGATTGCCGCCAAACGTGCGCCTATACTCTCTTTGAACCGAAACTACGGACTCCAGTGCGTGATAGCGGCGGACAATCCAAATTCTTGTTTCAGTGTCCCAGTTATCCATTTTTGTTAAATGTAAAAGTCAATCTGCAAAATAAAAAAAAAATTAACCAGATTCATTAAAAGAAAAAAAGTTATTTAATTTTTTTTTGGTAGCCGCTTTCATTAGCCACCCTGTATGAAATATTTTATATATACAAACCGAAGAAGTAATTGGTACAAAGTAAACAAATATGTTTAAAGGTGGTGTGGAAAAGCAATATTAACAATAAACCTTATTTATTTTTCTAAAACAGGGAGACAGGCCTTCACCCACCGGTCTGGAAGAATACGCCATCGTTGAGCGGCACTTAGATATCGAAATCAGATCTGGGGAAAATATTCATCATATTTAGTATTTTAGTTAGTCGTAAACAGGTTTCTATTAAATATGTATATTTACGCAAAAGTTGTAACATTACTTAATTGTAAAATTGTATGTAATTCATATAAAATGAAATATTAAATTAAAAATATATATATAAACAATAGTGTACTGTAGTCAAATTTAATATCGCCGCACATGTGCCTCTGAATATGGCACACCCATTAAGTTAAGTATTCTCCACCTCCTCCGCATTGCCAACTTCTTCAGCTTTCTCCAACGCCCTTTGTGCCTCTTCTCGACGTTCTGCACATATAAAAAGATTTGTTAAGTTTATCTTGGCAAACAAAAATTTTCGGTAGTTATTTCCTTTAGGAGACAACTGCTAAATCACGTCCAAAAATATCGGGAGATGTATCAAACAACGCGTTTTGATTTCGGTATCAACAATCCGAAAGCGGATTTTCAATTTTTTGTTTCAGTGAAAAGTTATTATCAAAAAACCCAAAAATGACCCAGGTCCGATCCCAAATAGGGGGGGTGATCCGAGCTTCAAAAAAATAAACCTTATCCGATCCAACACTTGCTACGCGATCCCCAGTATTCCTGCGCGGAACACACTTTTGTACATTTTGTAACACCTAATATGTGTCATTACAACTGAATGAAAATGACAGAAAATTGTCAAATTTAATTGCAAATAACTCTTGACAGAAATATAAAATCGAGTTTCCGCTTTCAGATTATTGATACCGAGTTAAAAACGCATCGTTTGATACCCCTCCCGACATGGACGTGTTTTACCAGTTGTCTCCTAAAGGAAACAATTACCGAGTTTTCTACTCACCAAAGCAATTTTTCATTTCATTTTCCTTGATGTCAGATGGTGCAATATATGCTATTAAAAGGTTGAGAATGAATTTGTTGTATTTTGTGCTGACTCGAGTTACTTTTGCTATATTTACACACAACATAATCCACTAAATAAACAAATTACCATTTTGCATTTAAAAAAATCTCTGCTTGCCAAAACTTTGTGACGGACTTTCCAAATTGCCGGGGTATGCTCAGTCCGTCCAGGGTTCCCTATGGTTTTTCTCCAAATGATAAAACCCTGTTAGTTATTTTAGTTTTGATATTTTTCTTTAATTCATTTTTTCCAAATATCTACAATCTTAAATTTATCTCTAACTACGCTAAAGGTGGTGGAGGTGAAAACCCCTACTCAGCCCTACGTTAGGCGGAGGTGCAAACCACCACTTACTATAACTTAAGATGCTCCTGGCTAAATTAAAGGCGGCAGAGGTGAAAACCCCTACTTAGCCCTACCGTCCACTGAGGTGAAAACCCCTACAGAATACAGGGTGTTTTTTTACAGGTTTGTTTTTCGAATAGAGATAAAACTGGCATTTTGTGGTCAAATCTGGCAACTCTAATGTCATTTATGTTCAGTTTGGTTTGCCATTTCATCATGAACAGGTTGACAAAAGAACAACGCTTGCAAATCGTGCAAATTTATTTCGAAAATAATGGTTCAGTTCGCGAAGTTTACCGTAAGCTCCGTCCATTTTATGGTCGACATAATCGTCCATCAGAGCAATTAATTCGGTTAACCATGGATCGTTTTCGCACTACGTTTACTCTATGTGATAATACGCATCCGCAGAGACGTCGAACAGTGCGCACCGAAGAAACAATTGCCGCTGTAGAGCAAAGTGTTGAAGAGGACCCGAATGAATCGATTCGCCACCGTGCACAGCAATTGGAGCTTTGTCCATCAACTTTATGGAAGATTTTGCGCAAAGATCTTGGCTTGCGACTTTACAAGATCCAGCTTGTGCAAGAATTAAAGCCGCGAGACCATGCAATGCGTCGTGATTTTGGTGTATGGGCCGAAAATGAGATTGATTTCGATGCTGATTTCCATCGCAAAATTTTGTTCAGTGATGAGGCTCATTTTTGGTTGAATGGCTACGTCAACAAGCAAAATTGCCGCATTTGGAGTGAAGAGAATCCACATGAGACCCTTGAAACGCCATTACATCCACAAAAACTGACTGTTTGGTGTGCTCTATGGGCTGGTATAGAGCCATGATAACCGACTATTTTGTTCCCGAATTGGATGGCATGAATGTGGATGAGTTGTGGTTCCAACAAGACGGCGCTACATGCCACACAGCGCACGTCACAATCGATTTATTGAAGGAAACATTCGATGAGCGCATAATTTCGCGGAATGGACCTGTCAATTGGCCACCAAGGTCGTGTGATTTGACACCATTGGATTATTTTCTTTGGGGATATGTGAAGTCGCTCGTCTACACCAACAAACCAGAAACGTTAGGGGAATGGGAAGCCAACATTCGTGGCGTTATTGCCGACATACGGCCCCATATGCTCGAAAAAGTGGTTGAAAATTGGACCTGTAGAATTGGCTTTATTCGAGCCAGCCGCGACGGCCACATGCCCGAAATCATATTTAAACATTAATGGCATAAAATTATCCTTCCAATAAAGCCAAATTGATGGACCTTAAAACGATTTTCTTGTGTTTTATTTCAATTCAAAGTTCTATACCCCTAAAAAAAACACCCTTTATAAAAATAGTACTCGTGAGATGAAAACTCCCAGGTGTACGTTCATCGGAGGTGAAAACCACCGATTACTATGCCTAGCTAGTAGCTAACTACTCAATTCAAGGAATTCATCGCCCTTTTATACTAATTTGCACGCAGGCAAACTGTTACTTAACAACAATAAATACTTATATACTTATACTACATAATCTTATAAGTTAACCTTTTCCTTATTATTATCCTATTTTCCTTATTACTTCTAACGTATATTTCATATGCCGGCTCCTCGTATCGTAGCGACGACTTGACGACAAAATTCGAATGCTGTCCAAAAAGTCTGTTCGTTCGTTCGGTCCTTTTTCTGTTCATCTTTATGTCGTCTATTCGTGTGTTCGCAGTGTTGCATTTATTCGTGCTAAGCGTTAAAAGTTACGTCCGTTTCTAGTCCTTTTACGTCCGTCAGTCAATCCCACATACATATTATGTCTTTATGCAAATTCGGGTATAATTTTGCTGTATCTCGATGTGTTATCTTTCATTTTCAAAAGCTTGAATAAAAATTTAAATTTAATTTTTTATTACTTTTTTATACCAACAATTTTTGTTGATTTACGGCCTGTACATTTTCAAGTATTCATGAAACGAACTCAAGGCCAAGAATAATAATTTTTCACTTTTTTGAATTTTTATGAAAATTATTATTGTTTTTATTTATTAATAATCATTTTAGTTGCTTTCAATTTTTCCTCTAATCAAAAATAAATAATAAATCGTTATACTTACAAAAATATGTAAAATGAACAGACCGTAAAACCAACAACAAAATACATTTATACCGGAGCACGCGGTTATGTACAATAACTATCTTCTAAAAATAGAAAGAAGAATGTACACAAACAAAGTCCAACATACACGATTTACATATAGACAGAATGTCTAAAATATTGTGTATACCGTTGGCAAGATAACAAACAACAATTAGAGGAAAACGTGAATTAAGCAGCTTGCAAAACTACACGCAGCATAGCCTATGGGTTAGGCGGCTGCGCTGGCAATCAGAGTGAGTGGGTTCGATCTCCACAAGATCCTCTGAAAAATAGCAAAAAAAAAACTACGAATTAGTCTGACGAGAAATCGTGGCTGTTTTCGAAATAGTACTATAACTATAGCCTGTATATGTTTGTTGCTTTCAATTTTTCCTCTAATCAAAAATAATAATAATTAACTAAGAATTATTATCAACTGGTCTTGAGCTCGTTATACTTACAAAAATATGTAAAATGAACAGATCGTAAAACCAACAACAAAATAATAAAAAAAAAATAAAATGGTCAATTCTAAGTAATTATTACTTGAAAATATAGGTTTTTTGTGAACATTTTTTTCTGCTAAAACGAATTCGAAAGAAGAAAAAATTTCAGAATGAAAGTTGTTGGAAATGTTCTGAACTTATTTAAGCTGTAAATTTTCCATAAGAAATTTGTTAAAAATGAAAATATAGTAGTTAAAAGTTCATTTTAGGCAACTTTCTCATAATTTAAGCCTGATATCTCTACTAAAGTTTAAAAACACTATAGATATTAATACAGATTCTGAAATGTACGTAAAATACCTTTAAAGTAAGCCCAATATGATATTTTTCCTTTAATTCTATCAGAAGCTATGAAGATTTTTGGCCAAACCCTACATTCATATGGCAAAATATCTATTTTGCAAGAGTGGGGGACTCGAAATCGGACTTAAAGCTATGGTGTCTTCCGCAAAATTTCTTAGAATCATCTGTATATTACGTTTGCTATACTCCTGATGAAAAAAAATCCATCCATACAATTTTACCCTCTCTAGTGTATATATATACGTGTGTGGTGTGAGGGGCTCCACAGCCTCCGGATTGGAGTCCTCACAGTATATAAAGTATAAAATGAAAATTTGTAATACAAAATAGCGCGATAAACTAACGGGATATGGGAAAAATAAAAATTTCGATACAGGAATAAATTATGAGTGTAATGCCGCTTTAAGTAGCATTACAATACTTCACACCTACACTCTACCTTACTACCACACACGCGCCCACTGCGAATGAAAAGGTAAGCAAAGCAGAAAGCACAAAGCAAGTGAGCGCCTAACATGATATCGTTCATGCGAGATCAAATGCTTATGCGCCGCTGTAATTCGTAATTAGTTTATCCCACCTTATGTATAAGAAAATTAATCGCGCTTCAGTAGTTATCGAGTGATAAGTAAGTGAGACGGCAAAAAACACAACATATCGTGAGAAGCTTCCACCCTTACCCTGCACAACCCACCGCTATCGATCAACTTTTTGGTTGCGTTTACGGCACGTAGAGAAGCACCCTAACGGTTGCACCTTCGTTCCCAAGACTAGTGGTGAGTCCTTCGGGACCACCAAATACATTTGCCGGTGTGTACTCAACGGGCCATCGCCCTACACCAACCGGCCATCAATCATCGGTAACCTGGCACCGATCCACCAACCCGTCGTTAGTGACTTGCACCGATCCACCGTCATCGGTAACCTGGCACCTAGTCACCGGCATCCAATAACCCGTCGTTGGTGACTTGCACCGATCCACCGTCAGCGGTAGCCTGGCACCGCGTCACCGGCATCCACCAACCCGTCGTTGGTGACTTGCACCGATCCACCGTCATCGGTAACCTGGCACCGATCAACCGGCATCCACTAACCCGTCGTTGGTGACTTGCACCGATCCACCGTCATTGGTAACCTGGCACCGATCCCCCAGCGTCCACCACCCGTCATCTATAATTAATACCGATCCACCAATCCGTCATCCTTGATGAGCACCGATCCACCATCATCCACCCTACCAGCCACGTTATACGACGCTACTGACACATCCCTTTCATCGTACCCGACTAGATACCCCTGTGTGTGTATGTGCTCGACTGAAATAACACCATCAAATCACCGTGTTCTCATTAGTAAAGGAAGTGGGACTTTACTCGACTCTGGATAGGCTAAGCATTACCTCAGCTTCGATGAAACCCACCTCACATGAGGAAGCGCCAAGTGGGGAGGGAAAGGGTACAATTTGTTAAATGAAGCCAAATAAAATTTTAGGCAGATCCTCACAGTATACTCGTACATATAAAGTATAAAATTAAAAAAAATGTTTTTTTTTTTAATGAATTTACTAACGTATATAAAGTATAAAATAAAAATTTGGAATATAAAATGGCGCGATTTTTTATTCCAAATTGTCGCCTGCGGCCCCTTTTCGAAATTTATCAAAATTCATTAAATACAATACAATTTTTTTTATTTCATATACATACAGACATATGTAAGGTATACAATTCAAATTTGAAGTAAAACCTGCTAATTCCATTATCTGTGTAACTCCAACTTAAATAGCAGTTGCGTTGTTATTATAGAAATTAGTAAAACATTTATGATATTTAGCGTTTCTGACATTGATTCGCTTTTACAAAGAGAATTGATGTCTCTATAAAATTTTCACGATAGGTTTAGAAGTTCGGTGTGTACGCCATAGGCTATATATATTTTTCAGAAAAGTGGGCGGTGGCCCACCTCCAGGTTATTTAAAATCTAAATTTGTCATAACTCTGAAGGTGCTTGGTCTAAATTAATGATATTTCGATGTATGTATATTTTAGTCCAGATTTACATAATTTTGGAAAAGTGGGGGTTACACGCCCACATTTTTCGTGTTTTGTTTGTGCCTCATTAATGTCCAAAGTCCAGAGTCGTACCTTATCAAACTTTCACGATAGGTTTAGGAGTTCGGTGGTTCCATATTTGGATATATGTGTCATTTAGTCAAGATTTACATAATTTTGGAAAAGTAAGTGATGCCACACATACATTTTTTGTGTTTTGGTTGTGCTTCATTAATGTCCAAAGTTGAGAGTCGATCTCTATGAAACGAGGGTTCAAAAGTGCTGAAAACTTTTTAAGGCACAAGATTTTTTGTTTGCTTATGCTTGAAAAAACGAGCAGCCCAGCAGTAGCATGAGAAATGCTGATAAGCAAACGATAGATTGCTGTTAAGCAAATGTTCAATGCTTGGCAGCCTATGAGTTTGCTATTGCTTGTTTATTGAAAATTTCGCAAGCATAAGAAAAAGCAATGAAGATTGCTGCTGCTGAAAAGACTAAAAAGCTAACTGTTTAGCAGCTGTAAAGCAATAACTAGGGGTGACTCAAACATGTCCATATAAAAAGGCCGATGCAAGCAGCAGAGCGATACGCAGACATCTTAATATATAAAAATCTTCTGTGCACAAATCCGTTGTCACCAAACTCCTCCTAAAGCCTTGACCGATGCTGGTGAAATTTTTTTGTATACTCAAGTGGGCTCGGGGATGGTTTGGATTCACAATCCGGACGACTGTCTGATGTGGACGTGGCACCTCCCATACCAACCAGATTTTCCGTACTCCATATCTCTGGAAGTATTTATGGCAGGACATTGAAAATTTTGTAGGGAGTTAAAGGAGACCAATCTGTAAGCCCTCAAGAAAAAAGAGGTCGAAGGGAGAAGTGGGTAAACCAGATACTCCGTGAGTATTTATATTATGATATTGGAAATTGATAAGGAGCTAAATGAGACCAATCTTTAACACCTCAATGATAAAAGGTGGGAGGGAGAAGTGGGATTCATTTAGGTAAATTTCTGGGCAGGACAAAGTCTGTTGAGACCTCTAGTCAACATATATATTTAAAAAAAGTCGTGCTAGGTACACTATTTATAACTCAAATACGGCTGAAAGGATTTCGCTGAAAAATGGTGGGTAGGAAGCTTAGAACCAGGAAAAGGACATAGGGAAGTGGACCAGGGGACGACTTATTTCAACTTTGTTTTACTTGTGGTGCAATTTGCTTGAAACTACATACTTTGCAAATAACTAGCAATTGCCCAGTCTTTATTATTATCAAAATGTTTCCAAACAACATTCTTTTCGGACATTTTAATTAATTCACTCGCTCTTACTAAATTAATATCTATATTCAATTGTTCAATTGTTTTTTAACTTACTGCTGAGCTGTTGTTTTTAAATGACAGGAGCAGCAAAGCTTACTGTTGTTTCCATAGTATACAGTAGTTGTAGTAGGCATACCGGTCGTAAGAGGCGACTAATATGCACAATGGTAATGATGTACAACTCCATGGTTGATCTACCGATATGATGCCTCTCACCTCTCATTACCCATCTTTACGTTAAGGAAAGATGACATGACCTAGAGGTTACACTGGTCATACCATATCGCATCACGAGAGTCGTGCAGTACTGCAAGGGAGTACCGGAGCGTACCGGATTCATATCCGGCCAAGGACTGTCAATTCGACAAAACTGCCCAAAACGTAGATGCCAAAATATCACTTGGTTGCAAAAGAAAAGCCGTTTCTTCCCTAGGTTGGAGCTTTTTTCGTTGGTAATGCTGGCTCCCAAATAGGATCTTTCCCAATATTAATCGTTTTGCGGCTTTAGCAATTTCCATGTTGTTGTTGTATTACCGATGGAAATCGCCCTGCCTAGTCGTCACTTATCTCACCTAGCATTGTCATCAAATTCTTCTAACGGAAGTCTGAGAAACCGGCAAAGCAACCAGGCAAGGATGGCAAGTATGCCTAAATTCTAGAAAAATCTCATCAAAAGACGGGCCAATAGCCATAATCGTACAGTCATAAGAGACGATCGAGACACCCTTTGGTGGTAGGGGGAGCCTCGAAATGTAGAAGTTAAACAGAAGCGGGGATAGGACATAACCCTGTGGCATATCCTGCTTAATAATACGAGGTGGTTGAGGAGCAGTTTCCATCTTAATCTTTAATAAAAGAATGGTTTGTGTCCCAAATATTGTGGGCGGGTCACATACTGTTAGTACGCTTTGTTTTATTTTTTTGAAGTAATAATTTCTAAAAAATAAAATATTTCAGTTAAATTTCTGAATATTTGTATCATGGCTGATTCTGCTTTTTTAATTTTCAATAAGCAAGTATCAGCAATCGATAGTTTGCTTCTCAGCATTTTTCATGCTGCTGCTGTTGCTTCTAACATGCTGCTTTTTTCAAGCAAGACAAATTTAAAAGCACAGCATCAGCACATTTTCGTTGGTTTGGCTAATATTGCTTAAGCATTTTGAACCCTGTATGAAACTTTCACTATAGGTTTAGAACTTCGTTGGGTACGGCATAGGCTATATATACAATTTTTTTATTTCATATACATACAGACATATATAAGGTATAAAATGACAATTTGTAGTAAAACCTGCTTAGTCCATTATCTATGTAACTGCACCTGAAATAGCAGTTGCGTTGTTATTATTGAAAGGAGTAAACCATTTATGATATTTAGCGTTTCTGACACTGATTCGCTTTTACAAAGAGATATAATGTCAATGACGTTTATTCTCAAAATAATATATAAAATTACAATTCGTCATAATTTTGAACTTATTTGGTCTAAATTAATGATATTTGGATACATGTGTCTTTCATCAAGATTTGCATAGTTTTGGAAAATTGGGCGGTGGCACCCCCACATTTTTTGTGTTTTGTTTATGCTTCATTAATGTCCAAAGTTTATAGTCGATCTCTATAAAAGTTTCGCGATAGGTTTAGAAACTCGGTGGGTACGACATAGGCTATATATAGTTTTGGAAAAGTGGGCGGTACCACGTCCTCAGGCTATATAAAATTACAATTTGTCATAATTCTGAATTTATTTGGACTAAATTAATGCTATTTGGATATATGTGTTTTTACTTAAGATTTACATAATTTTGGAAAATTGGGCGGTGCCACACCCACATTTTTTGTGTTTTGTTTGTGCTTCATTATTGTTCAGAGTCGACCTCTATGAAACTTTCACGATAATCTTAAAAGATCAGTGGGTACGACATAGGCTATATATAGTCTTGGAAAAGTGGGCGGTACTACGCCCCTAGCTTATATAAATTACAATTCGTCGTAGCTCTGAACTTATTTGGTCTAAATTAATGATGTTTGGATATATGTGTCTTTAGTCAAGATTTACATAATTTTGGAAAATTGGGTGGTGCCACCCCCGCATCTTCTGTGTTAAGTCTGTCTTTCATTAATGGCCAAAGTTTATAGTCGATCTCTATAAAAGTTGCACGATAGGTTTAGAAGCTCAGTGGGTACGGCGTAGGGTATATGTAGTTTTGGAAAAGTGGGCGGTACCACGCCCCCAGGATATATAAAATTACAATTCGTCATAACTCTGAACTTATTTGGTCTAAATTAATGCTATTTGGATATATGTGTCCTTTAGTCAAGATTTACATAATATTGGAAAAGTGGGCGATCGCACGCCCACATATTTTGTGTTTTGTTTGTGCTTCATTAATGTCTAAGGTTTAGAGTCCATCTCTATAAAACTTTCACGATAGGTTTAGAAGTTCGGAGGGTACGACAACGGCTATATAAAGTTTTGGAAAAGTGGGCGGTACCACGCCCCTAGGTTATATAAATTACAATTCGTCATAACTCTGAACTTATTTGGTCTAAATTAATGATGTTTGGATATATGTGTCTTTAGTCAAGATTTACATAATTTTGGAAAATTGGGTGGTGCCACCCCCGCATCTTCTGTGTTAAGTCTGTGTTTCATTAATGGCCAAAGTTTAAAGTCGATCCCTATAAAAGTTTCACGATAGGTTTAGAAGCTCGGTGGGAACGACATAGGTCATATATAGTCTTGGAAAAATGGGCGGTACCACGTCCCCAGGCTGTATAAAATTACAATTCGTCATAACTCTGAACTTATTTGGTCTAAATTAATGATGTTTGGATATATGTGTCTTTAGTTAAGATTTACATAATTTTGGAAAATTGGGTGGTGCCACCCCCGCATCTTCTGTGTTAAGTCTGTGTTTCATTAATGGCCAAAGTTTACAGTCGATCTCTATAAAAGTTGCACGATAGGTTTAGAAGCTCAGTGGGTACGGCGTAGGGTATATGTAGTTTTGGAAAAGTGGGCGGTACCACGCCCCCAGGATATATAAAATTACAATTCGTCATAACTCTGAACTTATTTGGTCTTAATTAATGCTATTTGGATATATGTGTCCTTTAGTCAAGATTTACATAATATTGGAAAAGTGGGCGATCGCACGCCCTCATTTTTTGTGTTTTGTTTGTGCTTCATTAATGTCTAAGGTTTAGAGTCCATCTCTATAAAACTTTCACGATAGGTTTAGAAGTTCGGAGGGTACGACAACGGCTATATAAAGTTTTGGAAAAGTGGGCGGTACCACGCCCCTAGGTTATATAAATTACAATTCGTCATAACTCTGAACTTATTTGGTCTAAATTAATGATATTTGGATATATGTGTCTTTAGTCAAGATTTACATAATTTTGGAAAAGTGGGAGGTGTCACCCCACATTTTTTGTGTTTTGTCTGTGCTTCATTAATGTCCAAAGTTTATAGTCTATCTATTTAAAAATTTTACGATAGGTTTATCAGCTCGGTGGGTACGACATAAGCTATATATAGATTTGGAAAAGTGGACGGTACCACGCCCCCAGGCTAAATAAAAGTACAATTCGTCATAACTCTAAACTGATTTGGTCTAAATTAATGATATTTGGATATATGTGTATTTAGTCAAGATTTACATAATTTTGGAAAATTGGGAGGGGTCATCCCCACATCTTTTGTGTTTTGTCTGTGCTTCATTAATGTCCAAAGTTTAAAGTCGATCCCTATAAAAGTTTCAATATAGGCTTAGAAGCTCGGAGGGTACGACATAGGCTATATATAGTTTTGTAAAAGTGGCGATACGAGCCCCCAGGCTATATAAAATTACAATTCGTCATAACTCTGAACTTATTTGGTCTAAATTAATGCTTTTTGGATATATGTGTCCTTTAGTCAAGATTTACATAATTTTGGAAAATTGGGAGGTGTCACCCCCACATCTTTGGTGTTTTGTCTGTGCTTCATTAATGTCCAAAGTTTAAAGTCGATCCCTATAAAAGTTTCACGAAAGGGTTAGGAGCTCGGTGGGTACGACATAGGTCATATATAGTCTTGGAAAAATAGGCGGTACCACGTCCCCAGGCTATATAAAATTACAATTCGTCATAACTCTGAACTTATTTGGTCTAAATAATGATATTTGAATATATGTGTCCTTAGTCAAGATTTACATAATTTTGGAAAATTGGGAGGTGCCACCCCCACATCTTTTGTGTAAAGTCTGTGCTTCATTAATGGCCAAAGTTTATAATCGATCTCTATAAAAGTTGCACGATAGGTTTAGAAGCTCAGTGGGTACGACGTAGGCTATATATAGTTTTGGAAAAGTGGCGGTACGAGCCCCCAGGCTATATAAAATTACAATTCGTCATAACTCTGAACTTATTTGGTCTAAATTAATGCTATTTGGATATATGTGTCCTTTAGTCAAGATTTACATAATTTTGGAAAATTGGGAGGTGTCACCCCCACATCTTTTGTGTTTTGTCTGTGCTTCATTAATGTCCAAAGTTTAAAGTCGATCCCTATAAAAGTTTCACGAAAGGGTTAGGAGCTCGGTGGGTACGACATAGGTCATATATAGTCTTGGAAAAATGGGCGGTACCACGTCCCCAGGCTATATAAAATTACAATTCGTCATAACTCTGAACTTATTTGGTCTAAATAATGATATTTGAATATATGTGTCCTTAGCCAAGATTTACATAATTTTGGAAAATTGGGCGGTGCCACCCCCACATCTTTTGTGTAAAGTCTGTGCTTCATTAATGGCCAAAGTTTATAGTCGATCTCTATAAAAGTTGCACGATAGGTTTAGAAGCTCAGTGGGTACGACATAGGCTATATATAGTTTTGGAAAAGTGGCGGTACGAGCCCCCAGGCTATATAAAATTACAATTCGTCATAACTCTGAACTTATTTGGTCTAAATTAATGCTATTTGGATATATGTGTCCTTTAGTCAAGATTTACATAATTTTGGAAAATTGGGAGGTGTCACCCCCCACATCTTTTGTGTTTTGTCTGTGCTTCATTAATGTCCAAAGTTTAAAGTCGATCCCTATAAAAGTTTCACGAAAGGGTTAGGAGCTCGGTGGGTACGACATAGGTCATATATAGTCTTGGAAAAATGGGCGGTACCACGTCCCCAGGCTATATAAAATTACAATTCGTCATAACTCTGAACTTATTTGGTCTAAATTAATGCTATTTGGATATATGTGTCCTTTAGTCAAGATTTACATAATTTTGGAAAATTGGGAGGTGTCACCCCCACATCTTTTGTGTTTTGTCTGTGCTTCATTAATGTCCAAAGTTTAAAGTGGATCCCTATAAATTTTTCACGATAGGTTTAGAAGCTCGGTGGGTACGATGCAGGTCATATATAGTCTTGGAAAAGTGGGCGGTACCACGTCCCCAGGCTATATAAAATTACAATTCGTCATAACTCTGAACTTATTTGGTCTAAATTAATGATATTTGGTTATATGTGTCCTTTAGTCAAGATTTACATAATTTTGGAAAATTGGGAGGTGTCACCCCCACATCTTTTGTGTTTTGTCTGTGCTTCATTAATGTCCAAAGTTTATAGTCGATCCCTATAAATTTTTCACGATAGGTTTAGAAGCTCGGTGGGTACGACGTAGGTCATATATAGTCTTGGAAAAATGGGCGGTACCACGTCCCCAGGCTATATAAAATTACAATTCGTCATAACTCTGAACTTTTTTGGTCTAAATTAATGATATTTGGATATATGTGTCCTTAGTCAAGATTTACATAATTTTGGAAAATTGGGCGGTGCCACCCTCACATCTTTTGTGTTTTGTCTATGCTTCATTAATGTCCAAAGTTTATAGTCGATCCCTATAAATTTTTCACGATAGGTTTAGAAGCTCGGTGGGTACGATGTAGGTCATATATAGTCTTGGAAAAGTGGGCGGTACCACGTCCCCAGGCTATATAAAATTACAATTCGTCATAACTCTGAACTTATTTGGTCTAAATTAATGATATTTGGTTATATGTGTCCTTTAGTCAAGATTTACATAATTTTGGAAAATTGGGAGGTGTCACCCCCACATCTTTTGTGTTTTGTCTGTGCTTCATTAATGTCCAAAGTTTAAAGTGGATCCCTATGAAAGTTTCACGATAGGTTTAGAAGCTCGGTGGGTACGACATAGGTCATATATAGTCTCGGAAAAATGGGCGGTACCACGTCCCCAGGCTATATAAAATTACAATTCGTCATAACTCTGAACTTATTTGGTCTAAATTAATGCTATTTGGATATATGTGTCCTTTAGTCAAGATTTACATAATTTTGGAAAATTGGGAGGTGTCACCCCCACATCTTTTGTGTTTTGTCTGTGCTTCATTAATGTCCAAAGTTTAAAGTCGATCCCTATAAAAGTTTCACGAAAGGGTTAGGAGCTCGGTGGGTACGACATAGGTCATATATAGTCTTGGAAAAATGGGCGGTACCACGTCCCCAGGCTATATAAAATTACAATTCGTCATAACTCTGAACTTATTTGGTCTAAATAATGATATTTGAATATATGTGTCCTTAGCCAAGATTTACATAATTTTGGAAAATTGGGCGGTGCCACCCCCACATCTTTTGTGTAAAGTCTGTGCTTCATTAATGGCCAAAGTTTATAGTCGATCTCTATAAAAGTTGCACGATAGGTTTAGAAGCTCAGTGGGTACGACATAGGCTATATATAGTTTTGGAAAAGTGGCGGTACGAGCACCCAGGCTATATAAAATTACAATTCGTCATAACTCTGAACTTATTTGGTCTAAATTAATGCTATTTGGATATATGTGTCCTTTAGTCAAGATTTACATAATTTTGGAAAATTGGGAGGTGTCACCCCCACATCTTTTGTGTTTTGTCTGTGCTTCATTAATGTCCAAAGTTTAAAGTCGATCCCTATAAAAATTTCACGAAAGGGTTAGGAGCTCGGTGGGTACGACATAGGTCATATATAGTCTTGGAAAAATGGGCGGTTACCACGTCCCCAGGCTATATAAAATTACAATTCGTCATAACTCTGAACTTATTTGGTCTAAATTAATGCTATTTGGATATATGTGTCCTTTAGTCAAGATTTACATAATTTTGGAAAATTGGGAGGTGTCACCCCCACATCTTTTGTGTTTTGTCTGTGCTTCATTAATGTCCAAAGTTTAAAGTGGATCCCTATAAATTTTTCACGATAGGTTTAGAAGCTCGGTGGGTACGATGCAGGTCATATATAGTCTTGGAAAAGTGGGCGGTACCACGTCCCCAGGCTATATAAAATTACAATTCGTCATAACTCTGAACTTATTTGGTCTAAATTAATGATATTTGGTTATATGTGTCCTTTAGTCAAGATTTACATAATTTTGGAAAATTGGGAGGTGTCACCCCCACATCTTTTGTGTTTTGTCTGTGCTTCATTAATGTCCAAAGTTTAAAGTCGATCGATATAAAAGTTTCACGATAGGTTTAGAAGCTCGGTGGGTACGACGTAGGTCATATATAGTCTTGGAAAAATGGGCGGTACCACGTCCCCAGGCTATATAAAATTACAATTCGTCATAACTCTGAACTTTTTTGGTCTAAATTAATGATATTTGGATATATGTGTCCTTAGTCAAGATTTACATAATTTTGGAAAATTGGGCGGTGCCACCCTCACATCTTTTGTGTTTTGTCTATGCTTCATTAATGTCCAAAGTTTATAGTCGATCCCTATAAATTTTTCACGATAGGTTTAGAAGCTCGGTGGGTACGATGTAGGTCATATATAGTCTTGGAAAAGTGGGCGGTACCACGTCCCCAGGCTATATAAAATGACAATTCGTCATAACTCTGAACTTATTTGGTCTAAATTAATGATATTTGGTTATATGTGTCCTTTAGTCAAGATTTACATAATTTTGGAAAATTGGGAGGTGTCACCCCCACATCTTTTGTGTTTTGTCTGTGCTTCATTAATGTCCAAAGTTTAAAGTCGATCCCTATAAAAGTTTCACGATAGGTTTAGAAGCTCGGTGGGTACGACATAGGTCATATATAGTTTTGTAAAAGTGGGTTGTATTACGCCCCCAGGTTATATAAAATTACAATTCGTCATAACTCTGAACTTATTTGGTCTAAATTAATGATATTTGGTTATATGTGTCCTTTAGTCAAGATTTACATAATTTTGGAAAATTGGGAGGTGCCACCCCCACATCTTTTGTGTTTTGTCTGTGCTTCAATAATGTCCAAAGTTTAAAGTCGATCCCTATAAAAGTTTCACGATAGGTTTAGAAGCTCGGTGGGTACGACATAGGTCATATATAGTCTTGGAAAAATGGGCGGTACCACGTCCCCAGGCTATATAAAATTACAATTCGTCATAACTCTGAACTTATTTGGTCTAAATTAATGATATTTGAATATATGTGTCCTTAGTCAAGATTTACATAATTTTGGAAAATTGGGAGGTGCCACCCCCACATCTTTTGTGTTTTGTCTGTGCTTCATTAATGTCCAAAGTTTAAAGTCGATCGATATAAAAGTTTCACGATAGGTTTAGGAGCTCGGTGGGCACGACATAGGTCATATATAGTTTTGTAAAAGTGGGTTGTATCACGCCCCCAGGTTACATAAAATTACAATTCGTCATAACTCTGAACTTATTTGGTCTAAATTAATGATATTTGGTTATATGTGTCCTTTAGTCAAGATTTACATAATTTTGGAAAATTGGGAGGTGCCACCCCCACATCTTTTGTGTTTTGTCTGTGCTTCATTAATGTCCAAAGTTTAAAGTCGATCGATATAAAAGTTTCACGATAGGTTTAGAAGCTCGGTGGGCACGACATAGGTCATATATAGTCTTGGAAAAGTGGGCGGTACCACGTCCCCAGTCTATATAAAATTACAATTCGTCATAACTCTGAACTTATTTGGTCTAAATTAATGACATTTGGATATATGTGTCCTTAGTCAAGATTTACATAATTTTGGAAAATTGGGCGGTGCCACCCACACATCTTTTGTGTTTTGTCTGTGCTTCATTGATGTCCAAAGTTTATAGTTTATAAAATTACAATTCGTCATAACTCTGAACTTATTTGGTCTAAATTAATGATATTTGTTTATATGTGTCCTTTAGTCAAGATTTACATAATTTTGGAAAATTGGGAGGTGTCACCCCCACATCTTTTGTGTTTTGTCTGTGCTTCATTAATGTCCAAAGTTTAAAGTGGATCCCGATAGGTTTAGAAGCTCGGTGGGTACGACATAGGTCATATATAGTCTTGGAAAAATGGGCGGTACCACGTCCCCAGGCTATATAAAATTATAATTCGTCATAACTCTGAACTTTTTTGGTCTAAATTAATGATATTTGGATATATGTGTCCTTAGTCAAGATTTACATAATTTTGGAAAATTGGGCGGTGCCACCCCCACATCTTTTGTGTTTTGTCTGTGCTTCATTAATGTCCAAAGTTTATAGTCGATCCCTATAAATTTTTCACGATAGGTTTAGAAGCTCGGTGGGTACGACGTAGGTCATATAAAGTCTTGGAAAAGTGGGCGGTACCACGTCCCCAGGCTATATAAAATGACAATTCGTCATAACTCTGAACTTATTTGGTCTAAATTAATGATATTTGAATATATGTGTCCTTAGTCAAGATTTACATAATTTTGGAAAATTGGGAGGTGCCACCCCCACATCTTTTGTGTTTTGTCTGTGCTTCATTAATGTCCAAAGTTTAAAGTCGATCCCTATGAAAGTTTCACGATAGGTTTAGAAGCTCGGTGGGTACGACATAGGTCATATATAGTCTTGGAAAAATGGGCGGTACCACGTCCCCAGGCTATATAAAATTACAATTCGTCATAACTCTGAACTTATTTGGTCTAAATTAATGATATTTGGTTATATGTGTCCTTTAGTCAAGATTTACATAATTTTGGAAAATTGGGAGGTGTCACCCCCACATCTTTTGTGTTTTGTCTGTGCTTCATTAATGTCCAAAGTTTATAGTCGATCCCTATAAATTTTTCACGATAGGTTTAGAAGCTCGGTGGGTACGACGTAGGTCATATAAAGTCTTGGAAAAGTGGGCGGTACCACGTCCCCAGGCTATATAAAATGACAATTCGTCATAACTCTGAACTTATTTGGTCTAAATTAATGATATTTGGTTATATGTGTCCTTTAGTCAAGATTTACATAATTTTGGAAAATTGGGAGGTGTCACCCCCACATCTTTTGTGTTTTGTCTGTGCTTCATTAATGTCCAAAGTTTAAAGTCGATCCCTATACAAGTTTCACGATAGGTTTAGAAGCTCGGTGGGCACGACATAGGTCATATATAGTCTTGGAAAAATGGGCGGTACCACGTCCCCAGGCTATATAAAATTACAATTCGTCTTAACTCTGAACTTATTTGGTCTAAATTAATGATATTTGGTTATATGTGTCCTTTAGTCAAGATTTACATAATTTTGGAAAATTGGGAGGTGTCACCACCACATCTTTTGTGTTTTGTCTGTGCTTCATTAATGTCCAAAGTTTAAAGTCGATCCCTATAAAAGTTTCACGATAGGTTTAGAAGCTCGGTGGGTACGACATAGGTCATATATAGTTTTGTAAAAGTGGGTTGTATCACGCCCCCAGGTTATATAAAATTACAATTCGTCATAACTCTGAACTTATTTGGTCTAAATTAATGATATTTGGTTATATGTGTCCTTTAGTCAAGATTTACATAATTTTGGAAAATTGGGAGGTGCCACCCCCACATCTTTTGTGTTTTGTCTGTGCTTCATTAATGTTCAAAATTTAAAGTCGATCCCTATAAAAGTTTCACGATAGGTTTAGAAGCTCGGTGGGTACGACATAGGTCATATATAGTCTTGGAAAAATGGGCGGTACCACGTCCCCAGGCTATATAAAATTACAATTCGTCATAACTCTGAACTTATTTGGTCTAAATTAATGATATTTGAATATATGTGTCCTTAGTCAAGATTTACATAATTTTGGAAAATTGGGAGGTGCCACCCCCACATCTTTTGTGTTTTGTCTGTGCTTCATTAATGTCCAAAGTTTAAAGTCGATCCCTATGAAAGTTTCACGATAGGTTTAGAAGCTCGGTGGGTACGACATAGGTCATATATAGTCTTGGAAAAATGGGCGGTACCACGTCCCCAGGCTATATAAAATTACAATTCGTCATAACTCTGAACTTATTTGGTCTAAATTAATGATATTTGGTTATATGTGTCCTTTAGTCAAGATTTACATAATTTTGGAAAATTGGGAGGTGTCACCCCCACATCTTTTGTGTTTTGTCTGTGCTTCATTAATGTCCAAAGTTTATAGTCGATCCCTATACATTTTTCACGATAGGTTTAGAAGCTCGGTGGGTACGACGTAGGTCATATATAGTCTTGGAAAAATGGGCGGTACCACGTCCCCAGGCTATATAAAATTACAATTCGTCATAACTCTGAACTTATTTGGTCTAAATTAATGATATTTGGTTATATGTGTCCTTTAGTCAAGATTTACATAATTTTGGAAAATTGGGAGGTGTCACCCCCACATCTTTTGTGTTTTGTCTGTGCTTCATTAATGTCCAAAGTTTATAGTCGATCCCTATACATTTTTCACGATAGGTTTAGAAGCTCGGTGGGTACGACGTAGGTCATATATAGTCTTGGCAAAATGGGCGGTACCACGTCCCCAGGCTATATAAAATTACAATTCGTCATAACTCTGAACTTATTTGGTCTAAATTAATGATATTTGGTTATATGTGTCCTTTAGTCAAGATTTACATAATTTTGGAAAATTGGGAGGTGCCACCCCCACATCTTTTGTGTTTTGTCTGTGCTTCATTAATGTCCAAAGTTTAAAGTCGATCCCTATAAAAGTTTCACGATAGGTTTAGAAGCTCGGTGGGCACGACATAGGTCATATATAGTTTTGTAAAAGTGGGTTGTATCACGCCCCCAGGTTATATAAAATTACAATTCGTCATAACTCTGAACTTATTTGGTCTAAATTAATGATATTTGGTTATATGTGTCCTTTAGTCAAGATTTACATAATTTTGGAAAATTGGGAGGTGCCACCCCCACATCTTTTGTGTTTTGTCTGTGCTTCATTAATGTCCAAAGTTTAAAGTGGATCCCTATGAAAGTTTCACGATAGGTTTAGAAGCTCGGTGGGTACGACATAGGTCATATATAGTCTTGGAAAAATGGGCGGTACCACGTCCCCAGGCTATATAAAATTACAATTCGTCATAACTCTGAACTTATTTGGTCTAAATTAATGATATTTGGTTATATGTGTCCTTTAGTCAAGATTTACATAATTTTGGAAAATTGGGAGGTGTCACCCCCACATCTTTTGTGTTTTGTCTGTGCTTCATTAATGTCCAAAGTTTATAGTCGATCCCTATACATTTTTCACGATAGGTTTAGAAGCTCGGTGGGTACGACGTAGGTCATATATAGTCTTGGAAAAATGGGCGGTACCACGTCCCCAGGCTATATAAAATTACAATTCGTCATAACTCTGAACTTATTTGGTCTAAATTAATGATATTTGGTTATATGTGTCCTTTAGTCAAGATTTACATAATTTTGGAAAATTGGGAGGTGTCACCCCCACATCTTTTGTGTTTTGTCTGTGCTTCATTAATGTCCAAAGTTTAAAGTCGATCCCTATAAAAGTTTCACGATAGGTTTAGAAGCTCGGTGGGTACGACATAGGTCATATATAGTTTTGTAAAAGTGGGTTGTATCACGCCCCCAGGTTATATAAAATTACAATTCGTCAAACCTCTGAACTTATTTGGTCTAAATTAATGATATTTGGTTATATGTGTCCCTTAGTCAAGATTTACATAATTTTGGAAAATTGGGAGGTGCCACCCCCACATCTTTTGTGTTTTGTCTGTGCTTCATTAATGTCCAAAGTTTAAAGTCGATCCCTATAAAAGTTTCACGATAGGTTTAGAAGCTCGGTGGGTACGACATAGGTCATATATAGTCTTGGAAAAATGGGCGGTACCACGTCCCCAGGCTATATAAAATTACAATTCGTCATAACTCTGAACTTATTTGGTCTAAATTAATGATATTTGAATATATGTGTCCTTAGTCAAGATTTACATAATTTTGGAAAATTGGGAGGTGCCACCCCCACATCTTTTGTGTTTTGTCTGTGCTTCATTAATGTCCAAAGTTTAAAGTCGATCCCTATAAAAGTTTCACGATAGGTTTAGAAGCTCGGTGGGCACGACATAGGTCATATATAGTTTTGTAAAAGTGGGTTGTATCACGCCCCCAGGTTATATAAAATTACAATTCGTCATAACTCTGAACTTATTTGGTCTAAATTAATGATATTTGGTTATATGTGTCCTTTAGTCAAGATTTACATAATTTTGGAAAATTGGGAGGTGCCACCCCCACATCTTTTGTGTTTTGTCTGTGCTTCATTAATGTCCAAAGTTTAAAGTGGATCCCTATGAAAGTTTCACGATAGGTTTAGAAGCTCGGTGGGTACGACATAGGTCATATATAGTCTTGGAAAAATGGGCGGTACCACGTCCCCAGGCTATATAAAATTACAATTCGTCATAACTCTGAACTTATTTGGTCTAAATTAATGATATTTGGGTATATGTGTCCTTTAGTCAAGATTTACATAATTTTGGAAAATTGGGAGGTGTCACCCCCACATCTTTTGTGTTTTGTCTGTGCTTCATTAATGTCCAAAGTTTATAGTCGATCCCTATACATTTTTCACGATAGGTTTAGAAGCTCGGTGGGTACGACGTAGGTCATATATAGTCTTGGAAAAATGGGCGGTACCACGTCCCCAGGCTATATAAAATTACAATTCGTCATAACTCTGAACTTTTTTGGTCTAAATTAATGATATTTGGATATATGTGTCCTTAGACACGATTTACATAATTTTGGAAAATTGGGCGGTGCCACCCCCACATATTTTGTGTTTTGTCTGTGCTTCATTAATGTCCAAAGTTTATAGTCGATCCTTATAAATTTTTCACGATAGGTTTAGAAGCTCGGTGGGTACGACGTAGGTCATATATAGTCTTGGAAAAGTGGGCGGTACCACGTCCCCAGGCTATATAAAATGACAATTCGTCATAACTCTGAACTTATTTGGTCTAAATTAATGATATTTGGTTATATGTGTCCTTTAGTCAAGATTTACATAATTTTGGAAAATTGGGAGGTGTCACCCCCACATCTTTTGTGTTTTGTCTGTGCTTCATTAATGTCCAAAGTTTAAAGTCGATCCCTATAAAAGGTTCACGATAGGTTTAGAGGCTCGGTGGGCACGACATAGGTCATATATAGTCTTGGAAAAATGGGCGGTACCACGTCCCCAGGCTATATAAAATTACAATTCGTCTTAACTCTGAACTTATTTGGTCTAAATTAATGATATTTGGTTATATGTGTCCTTTAGTCAAGATTTACATAATTTTGGAAAATTGGGAGGTGTCACCCCCACATCTTTTGTGTTTTGTCTGTGCTTCATTAATGTCCAAAGTTTAAAGTCGATCCCTATAAAAGTTTCACGATAGGTTTAGAAGCTCGGTGGGTACGACATAGGTCATATATAGTTTTGTAAAAGTGGGTTGTATCACGCCCCCAGGTTATATAAAATTACAATTCGTCATAACTCTGAACTTATTTGGTCTAAATTAATGATATTTGGTTATATGTGTCCTTTAGTCAAGATTTACATAATTTTGGAAAATTGGGAGGTGTCACCCCCACATCTTTTGTGTTTTGTCTGTGCTTCATTAATGTCCAAAGTTTAAAGTCGATCCCTATAAAAGTTTCACGATAGGTTTAGAAGCTCGGTGGGTACGACATAGGTCATATATAGTTTTGGAAAAATGGGCGGTACCACGTCCCCAGGCTATATAAAATTACAATTCGTCATAACTCTGAACTTATTTGGTCTAAATTAATGATATTTGAATATATGTGTCCTTAGTCAAGATTTACATAATTTTGGAAAATTGGGAGGTGCCACCCCCACATCTTTTGTGTTTTGTCTGTGCTTCATTAATGTCCAAAGTTTAAAGTCGATCCCTATAAAAGTTTCACGATAGGTTTAGAAGCTCGGTGGGCACGACATAGGTCATATATAGTTTTGTAAAAGTGGGTTGTATCACGCCCCCAGGTTATATAAAATTACAATTCGTCATAACTCTGAACTTATTTGGTCTAAATTAATGATATTTGGTTATATGTGTCCTTTAGTCAAGATTTACATAATTTTGGAAAATTGGGAGGTGCCACCCCCACATCTTTTGTGTTTTGTCTGTGCTTCATTAATGTCCAAAGTTTAAAGTCGATTCCTATAAATTTTTCACGATAGGTTTAGAAGCTCGGTGGGTACGATGTAGGTCATATATAGTCTTGGAAAAGTGGGCGGTACCACGTCCCCAGGCTATATAAAATTACAATTCGTCATAACTCTGAACTTATTTGTTCTAAATTAATGATATGTGGTTATATGTGTCCTTTAGTCAAGATTTACATAATTTTGGAAAATTGTGTTTTGTCTGTGCTTCATTAATGTCCAAAGTTTAAAGTCGATCCCTATAAATTTTTCACGATAGGTTTAGAAGCTCGGTGGGTACGATGTAGGTCATATATAGTCTTGGAAAAGTGGGCGGTACCACGTCCCCAGGCTATATAAAATTACAATTCGTCATAACTCTGAACTTATTTGTTCTAAATTAATGATATGTGGTTATATGTGTCCTTTAGTCAAGATTTACATAATTTTGGAAAATTGGGAGGTGTCACCCCCACATCTTTTGTGTTTTGTCTGTGCTTCATTAATGTCCAAAGTTTAAAGTGGATCCCTATGAAAGTTTCACGATAGGTTTAGAAGCTCGGTGGGTACGACATAGGTCATATATAGTCTTGGAAAAATGGGCGGTACCACGTCCCCAGGCTATATAAAATTACAATTCGTCATAACTCTGAACTTATTTGGTCTAAATTAATGATATTTGGTTATATGTGTCCTTTAGTCAAGATTTACATAATTTTGGAAAATTGGGAGGTGCCACCCCCACATCTTTTGTGTTTTGTCTGTGCTTCATTAATGTCCAAAGTTTTAAGTCGATCCCTATAAAAGTTTCACGATAGGTTTAGAAGCTCGGTGGGTACGACATAGGTCATATATAGTTTTGTAAAAGTGGGTTGTATCACGCCCCCAGGTTATATAAAATTACAATTCGTCATAACTCTGAACTTATTTGGTCTAAATTAATGATATTTGGTTATATGTGTCCCTTAGTCAAGATTTACATAATTTTGGAAAAGTTTAAAGTCGATCCCTATAAAAGTTTCACGATAGGTTTAGAAGCTCGGTGGGTACGACATAGGTCATATATAGTCTTGGAAAAATGGGCGGTACCACGTCCCCAGGCTATATAAAATTACAATTCGTCATAACTCTGAACTTATTTGGTCTAAATTAATGATATTTGAATATATGTGTCCTTAGTCAAGATTTACATAATTTTGGAAAATTGGGAGGTGCCACCCCCACATCTTTTGTGTTTTGTCTGTGCTTCATTAATGTCCAAAGTTTATAGTCGATCCCTATACATTTTTCACGATAGGTTTAGAAGCTCGGTGGGTACGACGTAGGTCATATATAGTCTTGGCAAAATGGGCGGTACCACGTCCCCAGGCTATATAAAATTACAATTCGTCATAACTCTGAACTTATTTGGTCTAAATTAATGATATTTGGTTATATGTGTCCTTTAGTCAAGATTTACATAATTTTGGAAAATTGGGAGGTGCCACCCCCACATCTTTTGTGTTTTGTCTGTGCTTCATTAATGTCCAAAGTTTAAAGTCGATCCCTATAAAAGTTTCACGATAGGTTTAGAAGCTCGGTGGGCACGACATAGGTCATATATAGTTTTGTAAAAGTGGGTTGTATCACGCCCCCAGGTTATATAAAATTACAATTCGTCATAACTCTGAACTTATTTGGTCTAAATTAATGATATTTGGTTATATGTGTCCTTTAGTCAAGATTTACATAATTTTGGAAAATTGGGAGGTGCCACCCCCACATCTTTTGTGTTTTGTCTGTGCTTCATTAATGTCCAAAGTTTAAAGTGGATCCCTATGAAAGTTTCACGATAGGTTTAGAAGCTCGGTGGGTACGACATAGGTCATATATAGTCTTGGAAAAATGGGCGGTACCACGTCCCCAGGCTATATAAAATTACAATTCGTCATAACTCTGAACTTATTTGGTCTAAATTAATGATATTTGGTTATATGTGTCCTTTAGTCAAGATTTACATAATTTTGGAAAATTGGGAGGTGTCACCCCCACATCTTTTGTGTTTTGTCTGTGCTTCATTAATGTCCAAAGTTTATAGTCGATACCTATACATTTTTCACGATAGGTTTAGAAGCTCGGTGGGTACGACGTAGGTCATATATAGTCTTGGAAAAATGGGCGGTACCACGTCCCCAGGCTATATAAAATTACAATTCGTCATAACTCTGAACTTATTTGGTCTAAATTAATGATATTTGGTTATATGTGTCCTTTAGTCAAGATTTACATAATTTTGGAAAATTGGGAGGTGTCACCCCCACATCTTTTGTGTTTTGTCTGTGCTTCATTAATGTCCAAAGTTTATAGTCGATACCTATACATTTTTCACGATAGGTTTAGAAGCTCGGTGGGTACGACGTAGGTCATATATAGTCTTGGAAAAATGGGCGGTACCACGTCCCCAGGCTATATAAAATTACAATTCGTCAAAACTCTGAACTTATTTGGTCTAAATTAATGATATTTGGTTATATGTGTCCTTTAGTCAAGATTTACATAATTTTGGAAAATTGGGAGGTGTCACCCCCACATCTTTTGTGTTTTGTCTGTGCTTCATTAATGTCCAAAGTTTAAAGTCGATCCCTATAAAAGTTTCACGATAGGTTTAGAAGCTCGGTGGGTACGACATAGGTCATATATAGTTTTGTAAAAGTGGGTTGTATCACGCCCCCAGGTTATATAAAATTACAATTCGTCAAACCTCTGAACTTATTTGGTCTAAATTAATGATATTTGGTTATATGTGTCCCTTAGTCAAGATTTACATAATTTTGGAAAATTGGGAGGTGCCACCCCCACATCTTTTGTGTTTTGTCTGTGCTTCATTAATGTCCAAAGTTTAAAGTCGATCCCTATAAAAGTTTCACGATAGGTTTAGAAGCTCGGTGGGTACGACATAGGTCATATATAGTCTTGGAAAAATGGGCGGTACCACGTCCCCAGGCTATATAAAATTACAATTCGTCATAACGCTGAACTTATTTGGTCTAAATTAATGATATTTGAATATATGTGTCCTTAGTCAAGATTTACATAATTTTGGAAAATTGGGAGGTGCCACCCCCACATCTTTTGTGTTTTGTCTGTGCTTCATTAATGTCCAAAGTTTAAAGTCGATCCCTATAAAAGTTTCACGATAGGTTTAGAAGCTCGGTGGGCACGACATAGGTCATATATAGTTTTGTAAAAGTGGGTTGTATCACGCCCCCAGGTTATATAAAATTACAATTCGTCATAACTCTGAACTTATTTGGTCTAAATTAATGATATTTGGTTATATGTGTCCTTTAGTCAAGATTTACATAATTTTGGAAAATTGGGAGGTGCCACCCCCACATCTTTTGTGTTTTGTCTGTGCTTCATTAATGTCCAAAGTTTAAAGTGGATCCCTATGAAAGTTTCACGATAGGTTTAGAAGCTCGGTGGGTACGACATAGGTCATTTATAGTCTTGGAAAAATGGGCGGTACCACGTCCCCAGGCTATATAAAATTACAATTCGTCATAACTCTGAACTTATTTGGTCTAAATTAATGATATTTGGGTATATGTGTCCCTTAGTCAAGATTTACATAATTTTGGAAAATTGGGAGGTGTCACCCCCACATCTTTTGTGTTTTGTCTGTGCTTCATTAATGTCCAAAGTTTATAGTCGATCCCTATACATTTTTCACGATAGGTTTAGAAGCTGTGTGCTTCATTAATGTCCAAAGTTTATAGTCGATCCCTATACATTTTTCACGATAGGTTTAGAAGCTCGGTGGGTACGACGTAGGTCATATATAGTCTTGGAAAAATGGGCGGTACCACGTCCCCAGGCTATATAAAATTACAATTCGTCATAACTCTGAACTTTTTTGGTCTAAATTAATGATATTTGGATATATGTGTCCTTAGACAAGATTTACATAATTTTGGAAAATTGGGCAGTGCCACCCCCACATATTTTGTGTTTTGTCTGTGCTTCATTAATGTCCAAAGTTTATAGTCGATCCTTATAAATTTTTCACGATAGGTTTAGAAGCTCGGTGGGTACGACGTAGGTCATATATAGTCTTGGAAAAGTGGGCGGTACCACGTCCCCAGGCTATATAAAATGACAATTCGTCATAACTCTGAACTTATTTGGTCTAAATTAATGATATTTGGTTATATGTGTCCTTTAGTCAAGATTTACATAATTTTGGAAAATTGGGAGGTGTCACCCCCACATCTTTTGTGTTTTGTCTGTGCTTCATTAATGTCCAAAGTTTAAAGTCGATCCCTATAAAAGGTTCACGATAGGTTTAGAGGCTCGGTGGGCACGACATAGGTCATATATAGTCTTGGAAAAATGGGCGGTACCACGTCCCCAGGCTATATAAAATTACAATTCGTCTTAACTCTGAACTTATTTGGTCTAAATTAATGATATTTGGTTATATGTGTCCTTTAGTCAAGATTTACATAATTTTGGAAAATTGGGAGGTGTCACCCCCACATCTTTTGTGTTTTGTCTGTGCTTCATTAATGTCCAAAGTTTAAAGTCGATCCCTATAAAAGTTTCACGATAGGTTTAGAAGCTCGGTGGGTACGACATAGGTCATATATAGTTTTGTAAAAGTGGGTTGTATCACGCCCCCAGGTTATATAAAATTACAATTCGTCATAACTCTGAACTTATTTGGTCTAAATTAATGATATTTGGTTATATGTGTCCTTTAGTCAAGATTTACATAATTTTGGAAAATTGGGAGGTGCCACCCCCACATCTTTTGTGTTTTGTCTGTGCTTCATTAATGTCCAAAGTTTAAAGTCGATCCCTATAAAAGTTTCACGATAGGTTTAGAAGCTCGGTGGGTACGACATAGGTCATATATAGTTTTGTAAAAATGGGCGGTACCACGTCCCCAGGCTATATATAATTACAATTCGTCATAACTCTGAACTTATTTGGTCTAAATTAATGATATTTGAATATATGTGTCCTTAGTCAAGATTTACATAATTTTGGAAAATTGGGAGGTGCCACCCCCACATCTTTTGTGTTTTGTCTGTGCTTCATTAATGTCCAAAGTTTAAAGTCGATCCCTATAAAAGTTTCACGATAGGTTTAGAAGCTCGGTGGGCACGACATAGGTCATATATAGTTTTGTAAAAGTGGGTTGTATCACGCCCCCAGGTTATATAAAATTACAATTCGTCATAACTCTGAACTTATTTGGTCTAAATTAATGATAGTTGGTTATATGTGTCCTTTAGTCAAGATTTACATAATTTTGGAAAATTGGGAGGTGCCACCCCCACATCTTTTGTGTTTTGTCTGTGCTTCATTAATGTCCAAAGTTTAAAGTCGATTCCTATAAATTTTTCACGATAGGTTTAGAAGCTCGGTGGGTACGATGTAGGTCATATATAGTCTTGGAAAAGTGGGCGGTACCACGTCCCCAGGCTATATAAAATTACAATTCGTCATAACTCTGAACTTATTTGTTCTAAATTAATGATATGTGGTTATATGTGTCCTTTAGTCAAGATTTACATAATTTTGGAAAATTGGGAGGTGCCACCCCCACATCTTTTGTGTTTTGTCTGTGCTTCATTAATGTCCAAAGTTTAAAGTCGATCCCTATAAATTTTTTACGATAGGTTTAGAAGCTCGGTGGGTACGATGTAGGTCATATATAGTCTTGGAAAAGTGGGCGGTACCACGTCCCCAGGCTATATAAAATTACAATTCGTCATAACTCTGAACTTATTTGTTCTAAATTAATGATATGTGGTTATATGTGTCCTTTAGTCAAGATTTACATAATTTTGGAAAATTGGGAGGTGTGACCCCCACATCTTTTGTGTTTTGTCTGTGCTTCATTAATGTCCAAAGTTTAAAGTGGATCCCTATGAAAGTTTCACGATAGGTTTAGAAGCTCGGTGGGTACGACATAGGTCATATATAGTCTTGGAAAAATGGGCGGTACCACGTCCCCAGGCTATATAAAATTACAATTCGTCATAACTCTGAACTTATTTGGTCTAAATTAATGATATTTGGTTATATGTGTCCTTTAGTCAAGATTTACATAATTTTGGAAAATTGGGAGGTGCCACCCCCACATCTTTTGTGTTTTGTCTGTGCTTCATTAATGTCCAAAGTTTTAAGTCGATCCCTATAAAAGTTTCACGATAGGTTTAGAAGCTCGGTGGGTACGACATAGGTCATATATAGTTTTGTAAAAGTGGGTTGTATCACGCCCCCAGGTTATATAAAATTACAATTCGTCATAACTCTGAACTTATTTGGTCTAAATTAATGATATTTGGTTATATGTGTGCCTTAGTCAAGATTTACATAATTTTGGAAAATTGGGAGGTGCCACCAACACATATTTTGTGTTTTGTCTGTGCTTCATTAATGTCCAAAGTTTAAAGTCGATCCCTATAAAAGTTTCACGATAGGTTTAGAAGCTCGGTGGGTACGACATAGGTCATATATAGTCTTGGAAAAATGGGCGGTACCACGTCCCCAGGCTATATAAAATTACAATTCGTCATAACTCTGAACTTATTTGGTCTAAATTAATGATATTTGAATATATGTGTCCTTAGTCAAGATTTACATAATTTTGGAAAATTGGGAGGTGCCACCCCCACATCTTTTGTGTTTTGTCTGTGCTTCATTAATGTCCAAAGTTTAAAGTCGATCCCTATAAAAGTTTCACGATAGGTTTAGAAGCTCGGTGGGCACGACATAGGTCATATATAGTTTTGTAAAAGTGGGTTGTATCACGCCCCCAGGTTATATAAAATTACAATTCGTCATAACTCTGAACTTATTTGGTCTAAATTAATGATATTTGGTTATATGTGTCCTTTAGTCAAGATTTACATAATTTTGGAAAATTGGGAGGTGCCACCCCCCACATCTTTTGTGTTTTGTCTGTGCTTCATTAATGTCCAAAGTTTAAAGTGGATCCCTATGAAAGTTTCACGATAGGTTTAGAAGCTCGGTGGGTACGACATAGGTCATATATAGTCTTGGAAAAATGGGCGGTACCACGTCCCCAGGCTATATAAAATTACAATTCGTCATAACTCTGAACTTATTTGGTCTAAATTAATGATATTTGGGTATATGTGTCCTTTAGTCAAGATTTACATAATTTTGGAAAATTGGGAGGTGTCACCCCCACATCTTTTGTGTTTTGTCTGTGCTTCATTAATGTCCAAAGTTTATAGTCGATCCCTATACATTTTTCACGATAGGTTTAGAAGCTCGGTGGGTACGACGTAGGTCATATATAGTCTTGGAAAAATGGGCGGTACCACGTCCCCAGGCTATATAAAATTACAATTCGTCATAACTCTGAACTTTTTTGGTCTAAATTAATGATATTTGGATATATGTGTCCTTAGTCAAGATTTACATAATTTTGGAAAATTGGGCGGTGCCACCCCCACATATTTTGTGTTTTGTCTGTGCTTCATTAATGTCCAAAGTTTATAGTCCATCCCTATAAATTTTTCACGATAGGCTTAGAAGCTCGGTGGGTACGACGTAGGTCATATATAGTCTTGGAAAAGTGGGCGGTACCACGTCCCCAGGCTATATAAAATGACAATTCGTCATAACTCTGAACTTATTTGGTCTAAATTAATGATATTTGGTTATATGTGTCCTTTAGTCAAGATTTACATAATTTTGGAAAGTTGGGAGGTGTCACCCCCACATCTTTTGTGTTTTGTCTGTGCTTCATTAATGTCCAAAGTTTATAGTCGATCCCTATACATTTTTCACGATAGGTTTAGAAGCTCGGTGGGTACGACGTAGGTCATATATAGTCTTGGAAAAATGGGCGGTACCACGTCCCCAGGCTATATAAAATTACAATTCGTCATAACTCTGAACTTTTTTGGTCTAAATTAATGATATTTGGATATATGTGTCCTTAGACAAGATTTACATAATTTTGGAAAATTGGGCAGTGCCACCCCCACATATTTTGTGTTTTGTCTGTGCTTCATTAATGTCCAAAGTTTATAGTCGATCCTTATAAATTTTTCACGATAGGTTTAGAAGCTCGGTGGGTACGACGTAGGTCATATATAGTCTTGGAAAAGTGGGCGGTACCACGTCCCCAGGCTATATAAAATGACAATTCGTCATAACTCTGAACTTATTTGGTCTAAATTAATGATATTTGGTTATATGTGTCCTTTAGTCAAGATTTACATAATTTTGGAAAATTGGGAGGTGTCACCCCCACATCTTTTGTGTTTTGTCTGTGCTTCATTAATGTCCAAAGTTTAAAGTCGATCCCTATAAAAGGTTCACGATAGGTTTAGAGGCTCGGTGGGCACGACATAGGTCATATATAGTCTTGGAAAAATGGGCGGTACCACGTCCCCAGGCTATATAAAATTACAATTCGTCTTAACTCTGAACTTATTTGGTCTAAATTAATGATATTTGGTTATATGTGTCCTTTAGTCAAGATTTACATAATTTTGGAAAATTGGGAGGTGTCACCCCCACATCTTTTGTGTTTTGTCTGTGCTTCATTAATGTCCAAAGTTTAAAGTCGATCCCTATAAAAGTTTCACGATAGGTTTAGAAGCTCGGTGGGTACGACATAGGTCATATATAGTTTTGTAAAAGTGGGTTGTATCACGCCCCCAGGTTATATAAAATTACAATTCGTCATAACTCTGAACTTATTTGGTCTAAATTAATGATATTTGGTTATATGTGTCCTTTAGTCAAGATTTACATAATTTTGGAAAATTGGGAGGTGCCACCCCCACATCTTTTGTGTTTTGTCTGTGCTTCATTAATGTCCAAAGTTTAAAGTCGATCCCTATAAAAGTTTCACGATAGGTTTAGAAGCTCGGTGGGTACGACATAGGTCATATATAGTTTTGTAAAAATGGGCGGTACCACGTCCCCAGGCTATATATAATTACAATTCGTCATAACTCTGAACTTATTTGGTCTAAATTAATGATATTTGAATATATGTGTCCTTAGTCAAGATTTACATAATTTTGGAAAATTGGGAGGTGCCACCCCCACATCTTTTGTGTTTTGTCTGTGCTTCATTAATGTCCAAAGTTTAAAGTCGATCCCTATAAAAGTTTCACGATAGGTTTAGAAGCTCGGTGGGCACGACATAGGTCATATATAGTTTTGTAAAAGTGGGTTGTATCACGCCCCCAGGTTATATAAAATTACAATTCGTCATAACTCTGAACTTATTTGGTCTAATGATAGTTGGTTATATGTGTCCTTTAGTCAAGATTTACATAATTTTGGAAAATTGGGAGGTGCCACCCCCACATCTTTTGTGTTTTGTCTGTGCTTCATTAATGTCCAAAGTTTAAAGTCGATTCCTATAAATTTTTCACGATAGGTTTAGAAGCTCGGTGGGTACGATGTAGGTCATATATAGTCTTGGAAAAGTGGGCGGTACCACGTCCCCAGGCTATATAAAATTACAATTCGTCATAACTCTGAACTTATTTGTTCTAAATTAATGATATGTGGTTATATGTGTCCTTTAGTCAAGATTTACATAATTTTGGAAAATTGGGAGGTGCCACCCCCACATCTTTTGTGTTTTGTCTGTGCTTCATTAATGTCCAAAGTTTAAAGTCGATCCCTATAAATTTTTCACGATAGGTTTAGAAGCTCGGTGGGTACGATGTAGGTCATATATAGTCTTGGAAAAGTGGGCGGTACCACGTCCCCAGGCTATATAAAATTACAATTCGTCATAACTCTGAACTTATTTGTTCTAAATTAATGATATGTGGTTATATGTGTCCTTTAGTCAAGATTTACATAATTTTGGAAAATTGGGAGGTGTCACCCCCACATCTTTTGTGTTTTGTCTGTGCTTCATTAATGTCCAAAGTTTAAAGTGGATCCCTATGAAAGTTTCACGATAGGTTTAGAAGCTCGGTGGGTACGACATAGGTCATATATAGTCTTGGAAAAATGGGCGGTACCACGTCCCCAGGCTATATAAAATTACAATTCGTCATAACTCTGAACTTATTTGGTCTAAATTAATGATATTTGGTTATATGTGTCCTTTAGTCAAGATTTACATAATTTTGGAAAATTGGGAGGTGCCACCCCCACATCTTTTGTGTTTTGTCTGTGCTTCATTAATGTCCAAAGTTTTAAGTCGATCCCTATAAAAGTTTCACGATAGGTTTAGAAGCTCGGTGGGTACGACATAGGTCATATATAGTTTTGTAAAAGTGGGTTGTATCACGCCCCCAGGTTATATAAAATTACAATTCGTCATAACTCTGAACTTATTTGGTCTAAATTAATGATATTTGGTTATATGTGTCCCTTAGTCAAGATTTACATAATTTTGGAAAATTGGGAGGTGCCACCAACACATCTTTTGTGTTTTGTCTGTGCTTCATTAATGTCCAAAGTTTAAAGTCGATCCCTATAAAAGTTTCACGATAGGTTTAGAAGCTCGGTGGGTACGACATAGGTCATATATAGTCTTGGAAAAATGGGCGGTACCACGTCCCCAGGCTATATAAAATTACAATTCGTCATAACTCTGAACTTATTTGGTCTAAATTAATGATATTTGAATATATGTGTCCTTAGTCAAGATTTACATAATTTTGGAAAATTGGGAGGTGCCACCCCCACATCTTTTGTGTTTTGTCTGTGCTTCATTAATGTCCAAAGTTTAAAGTCGATCCCTATAAAAGTTTCACGATAGGTTTAGAAGCTCGGTGGGCACGACATAGGTCATATATAGTTTTGTAAAAGTGGGTTGTATCACGCCCCCAGGTTATATAAAATTACAATTCGTCATAACTCTGAACTTATTTGGTCTAAATTAATGATATTTGGTTATATGTGTCCTTTAGTCAAGATTTACATAATTTTGGAAAATTGGGAGGTGCCACCCCCACATCTTTTGTGTTTTGTCTGTGCTTCATTAATGTCCAAAGTTTAAAGTGGATCCCTATGAAAGTTTCACGATAGGTTTAGAAGCTCGGTGGGTACGACATAGGTCATATATAGTCTTGGAAAAATGGGCGGTACCACGTCCCCAGGCTATATAAAATTACAATTCGTCATAACTCTGAACTTATTTGGTCTAAATTAATGATATTTGGGTATATGTGTCCTTTAGTCAAGATTTACATAATTTTGGAAAATTGGGAGGTGTCACCCCCACATCTTTTGTGTTTTGTCTGTGCTTCATTAATGTCCAAAGTTTATAGTCGATCCCTATACATTTTTCACGATAGGTTTAGAAGCTCGGTGGGTACGACGTAGGTCATATATAGTCTTGGAAAAATGGGCGGTACCACGTCCCCAGGCTATATAAAATTACAATTCGTCATAACTCTGAACTTTTTTGGTCTAAATTAATGATATTTGGATATATGTGTCCTTAGTCAAGATTTACATAATTTTGGAAAATTGGGCGGTGCCACCCCCACATATTTTGTGTTTTGTCTGTGCTTCATTAATGTCCAAAGTTTATAGTCCATCCCTATAAATTTTTCACGATAGGCTTAGAAGCTCGGTGGGTACGACGTAGGTCATATATAGTCTTGGAAAAGTGGGCGGTACCACGTCCCCAGGCTATATAAAATGACAATTCGTCATAACTCTGAACTTATTTGGTCTAAATTAATGATATTTGGTTATATGTGTCCTTTAGTCAAGATTTACATAATTTTGGAAAGTTGGGAGGTGTCACCCCCACATCTTTTGTGTTTTGTCTGTGCTTCATTAATGTCCAAAGTTTAAAGTCGATCCCTATAAAAGTTTCACGATAGGTTTAGAAGCTCGGTGGGGACGACATAGGTCATATATAGTCTTGGAAAAATGGGCGGTACCACGTCCCCAGGCTATATAAAATTACAATTCGTCTTAACTCTGAACTTATTTGGTCTAAATTAATGATATTTGGTTATATGTGTCCTTTAGTCAAGATTTACACAATTTTGGAAAATTGGGAGGTGTCACCCCCACATCTTTTGTGTTTTGTCTGTGCTTCATTAATGTCCAAAGTTTAAAGTCGATCCCTATAAAAGTTTCACGATAGGTTTAGAAGCTCGGTGGGTACGACATAGGTCATATATAGTTTTGTAAAAGTGGGTTGTATCACGCCCCCAGGTTATATAAAATTACAATTCGTCATAACTCTGAACTTATTTGGTCTAAATTAATGATATTTGGTTATATGTGTCCTTTAGTCAAGATTTACATAATTTTGGAAAATTGGGAGGTGCCACCCCCACATCTTTTGTGTTTTGTCTGTGCTTCATTAATGTTCAAAGTTTAAAGTCGATCCCTATAAAAGTTTCACGATAGGTTTAGAAGCTCGGTGGGTACGACATAGGTCATATATAGTCTTGGAAAAATGGGCGGTACCACGTCCCCAGGCTATATAAAATTACAATTCGTCATAACTCTGAACTTATTTGGTCTAAATTAATGATATTTGAATATATGTGTCCTTAGTCAAGATTTACATAATTTTGGAAAATTGGGAGGTGCCACCCCCACATCTTTTGTGTTTTGTCTGTGCTTCATTAATGTCCAAAGTTTAAAGTCGATCCCTATAAAAGTTTCACGATAGGTTTAGAAGCTCGGTGGGCACGACATAGGTCATATATAGTTTTGTAAAAGTGGGTTGTATCACGCCCCCAGGTTATATAAAATTACAATTCGTCATAACTCTGAACTTATTTGGTCTAAATTAATGATATTTGGTTATATGTGTCCTTTAGTCAAGATTTACATAATTTTGGAAAATTGGGAGGTGCCACCCCCACATCTTTTGTGTTTTGTCTGTGCTTCATTAATGTCCAAAGTTTAAAGTGGATCCCTATGAAAGTTTCACGATAGGTTTAGAAGCTCGGTGGGTACGACATAGGTCATATATAGTCTTGGAAAAATGGGCGGTACCACGTCCCCAGGCTATATAAAATTACAATTCGTCATAACTCTGAACTTATTTGGTCTAAATTAATGATATTTGGTTATATGTGTCCTTTAGTCAAGATTTACATAATTTTGGAAAATTGGGAGGTGTCACCCCCACATCTTTTGTGTTTTGTCTGTGCTTCATTAATGTCCAAAGTTTATAGTCGATCCCTATAAATTTTTCACGATAGGTTTAGAAGCTCGGTGGGTACGACGTAGGTCATATATAGTCTTGGAAAAATGGGCGGTACCACGTCCCCAGGCTATATAAAATTACAATTCGTCATAACTCTGAACTTTTTTGGTCTAAATTAATGATATTTGGATATATGTGTCCTTAGTCAAGATTTACATAATTTTGGAAAATTGGGCGGTGCCACCCCCACATATTTTGTGTTTTGTCTGTGCTTCATTAATGTCCAAAGTTTATAGTCGATCCCTATAAATTTTTCACGATAGGTTTAGAAGCTCGGTGGGTACGACGTAGGTCATATATAGTCTTGGAAAAATGGGCGGTACCACGTCCCCAGGCTATATAAAATTACAATTCGTCATAACTCTGAACTTATTTGGTCTAAATTAATGATATTTGAATATATGTGTCCTTAGTCAAGATTTACATAATTTTGGAAAATTGGGAGGTGCCACCTTCACATCTTTTGTGTTTTGTCTGTGCTTCATTAATGTCCAAAGTTTAAAGTGGATCCCTATGAAAGTTTCACGATAGGTTTAGAAGCTCGGTGGGTACGACATAGGTCATATATAGTCTTGGAAAAATGGGCGGTACCACGTCCCCAGGCTATATAAAATTACAATTCGTCATAACTCTGAACTAATTTGGTCTAAATTAATGATATTTGGTTATATGTGTCCTTTAGTCAAGATTTACATAATTTTGGAAAATTGGGCGGTGCCACCCCCACATATTTTGTGTTTTGTCTGTGCTTCATTAATGTCCAAAGTTTATAGTCGATCCCTATAAATTTTTCACGATAGGTTTAGAAGCTCGGTGGGTACGACGTAGGTCATATATAGTCTTGGAAAAATGGGCGGTACCACGTCCCCAGGCTATATAAAATTACAATTCGTCATAACTCTGAACTTATTTGTTCTAAATTAATGATATGTGGTTATAAGTGTCCTTTAGTCAAGATTTACATAATTTTGGAAAATTGGGAGGTGTCACCCCCACATCTTTTGTGTTTTGTCTGTGCTTCATTAATGTCCAAAGTTTAAAGTGGATCCCTATGAAAGTTTCACGATAGGTTTAGAAGCTCGGTGGGTACGACATAGGTCATATATAGTCTTGGAAAAATGGGCGGTACCACGTCCCCAGGCTATATAAAATTACAATTCGTCATAACTCTGAACTTATTTGGTCTAAATTAATGATATTTGGTTATATGTGTCCTTTAGTCAAGATTTACATAATTTTGGAAAATTGGGAGGTGCCACCCCCACATCTTTTGTGTTTTGTCTGTGCTTCATTAATGCCCAAAGTTTAAAGTCGATGCCTATAAAAGTTTCACGATAGGTTTAGAAGCTCGGTGGGTACGACATAGGTCATATATAGTCTTGGAAAAATGGGCGGTACCACGTCCCCAGGCTATATAAAATTACAATTCGTCATAACTCTGAACTTATTTGGTCTAAATTAATGATATTTGAATATATGTGTCCTTAGTCAAGATTTACATAATTTTGGAAAATTGGGAGGTGCCACCCCCACATCTTTTGTGTTTTGTCTGTGCTTCATTAATGTCCAAAGTTTAAAGTCGATCCCTATAAAAGTTTCACGATAGGTTTAGAAGCTCGGTGGGTACGACATAGGTCATATATAGTCTTGGAAAAATGGGCGGTACCACGTCCCCAGGCTATATAAAATTACAATTCGTCATAACTCTGAACTTATTTGGTCTAAATTAATGCTATTTGGATATATGTGTCCTTTAGTCAAGATTTACATAATATTGGAAAAGTGGGCGATCTCACGCCCACATTTTTTGTGTTTTGTTTGTGCTTCATTAATGTCTAAGGTTTAGAGTCCATCTCTATAAAACTTTCACGATAGGTTTAGAAGTTCGGAGGGTACGACAACGGCTATATAAAGTTTTGGAAAAGTGGGCGGTACCACGCCCCTAGGTTATATAAATTACAATTCGTCATAACTCTGAACTTATTTGGTCTAAATTAATGATATTTGGATATTCTTGACTAAAGACACATATATCCAAATATCATTAATTTAGGCCAAATTTCAGAGTTATGACGAATTGTAATTTATATAACCTAGGGGCGTGGTACCGCCCACTTTTCCAAAACTATATATGACCTATGTCGTACCCACCGCGCTTCTAAACCTATCGTGAAACTTTTATAGGGATCGACTATAAACTTTGGTCATTAATGAAGCACAGCCTTAACACAAAAGATGTGGAGGTAGCACCGCCCAATTTTCCAAAATTATGTAAATCTTGACTAAAGACACATATATCCAAATATCATTAATTTAGACCAAATAAGTTGAGAGTTATGACGAACTGTAATTTTATAAAGCCTAGGGACGTGGTACCGCCCATTTTTCCAAGACTATATATGACCTACGTCGTACCCACCGCGCTTCTAAACCTATCGTGAAACTTTTATAGGGATCGACTATAAACTTTGGTCATTAATGAAGCACAGCCTTAACACAAAAGATGTGGAGGTAGCACCGCCCAATTTTCCAAAATTATGTAAATCTTGACTAAAGACACATATATCCCAATAGCATTAATTTAGACCAAATATGTTCAGAGTTATGACGAATTGTAATTTATATAACCTAGGGGCGTGGTACCACCCACTTTTCCAAAACTATATATAGCCTACGTCGTACCCACTGAGCTTCTTAACCTATCGTGCAACTTTTATAGAGATCGACTATAAACTTTGGCCATTAATGAAGCACAGCCTTAATACAAAAGATGTGGAGGTAGCACCGCCCAATTTTCCAAAATTATGTAAATCTTGACTAAAGACACATATATCCAAAAATCATTAATTTAGACCAAACAAGTTCAGAGTTATGACGAATTGTAATTTATATAACCTAGGGGCGTGGTACCGCCCACTTTTCCAAAACTATATATAGCCTACGTCGTACCCACTGAGCTTCTTAACCTATCGTGCAACTTTTATAGAGATCGACTATAAACTTTGGCCATTAATGAAGCACAGCCTTAACACAAAAGATGTGGAGGTAGCACCGCCCAATTTTCCAAAATTATGTAAATCTTGACTAAAGACACATATATCCAAATATCATTAATTTAGGCCAAATAAGTTCAGAGTTATGACGAATTGTAATTTATATAACCTAGGGGCGTGGTACCGCCCACTTTTCCAAAACTATATATGACCTATGTCGTACCCACCGCGCTTCTAAACCTATCGTGAAACTTTTATAGGGATCGACTATAAACTTTGGTCATTAATGAAGCACAGCCTTAACACAAAAGATGTGGAGGTAGCACCGCCCAATTTTCCAAAATTATGTAAATCTTGACTAAAGACACATATATCCAAATATCATTAATTTAGACCAAATAAGTTGAGAGTTATGACGAATTGTAATTTTATAAAGCCTAGGGACGTGGTACCGCCCATTTTTCCAAGACTATATATGACCTATGTCGTACCCACCGCGCTTCTAAACCTATCGTGAAACTTTTATAGGGATCGACTATAAACTTTGGACATTAATGAAGCACAGACAAAACAAAAAAGATGTGGAGGTAGCACCGCCCAATTTTCCAAAATTATGTAAATCTTGACTAAAGACACATATATCCAATTAGCATTAATTTAGACCAGATAAGTTCAGAGTTATGACGAATTGTAATTTATATAACCTAGGGGCGTGGTACCGCCCACTTTTCCAAAACTATATATAGCCTATGTCGTACCCACTGAGCTTCTTAACCTATCGTGAAACTTTTATAGGGATCGACTATAAACTTTGGACATTAATGAAGCACAGCCTTAACACAAAAGATGTGGAGGTAGCACCGCCCAATTTTCCAAAATTATGTAAATCTTCACTAAAGACACATATATCCAAATAGCATTAATTTAGACCAGATAAGTTCAGAGTTATGACGAATTGTAATTTATATAACACAGGTGCGTGGTACCGCCCACTTTTCCAAAACTATATATGACCTATGTCGTACCCACCGAGCTTCTAAACCTATCGTGAAACTTTTATAGGGATCGACTATAAACTTTGGACATTAATGAAGCACAGGCAAAACACAAAAGATGTGGGGGTGGCACCGCCCAATTTTCCAAAACTATGTAAATCTTGACTACAGACACATACATCCAAAAACCATTAATTTAGACCAAACAAGTTCAGAGTTATGACGAATTGTAATATATATAACCTAGGGGCGTAGTACCGCCCACTTTTCCAAGACTATATATGACCTATGTCGGACCCACCGAGCTTCTAAACCTATCGTGAAAAATTTATAGGGATCGACTATAAACTTTGGTCATTAATAAAGCACAGACAAAACACAAAAGATGGGGAGGTAGCACCGCCCAATTTTCCAAAATTATGTAAATCTTGACTAAAGACACATATATCCAAATAGCATTAATTTAGACCAGATTAGTTCAGAGTTAAGACGAATTGTAATATATATAACCTAGGGGCGTGGTACCGCCCAGTTTTCCAAGACTATATATGACCTATGTCGTACCCACTGAGCTTCTTAACCTATCGTGCAACTTTTATAGGGATTGACTTTAAACTTTGGTCATTAATGAAGCACAGACAAAACACAAAAGATGTGGAGGTGGCACTGCCCAATTTTCCAAAATTATGTAAATCTTGACTAAAGACAAATACATCCATTAATTTAGGCCAAATAAGTTTAGAGTTATGACGAATTGTAATTTTATATAGCCTGGAGACGTGGTACCGCCTACGTTTCTAAAACTATATATAGCCTACGTCGTACCCACTGAGCTTCTAAACCTATCGTGCAACTTTTATAGAGATCGACTCTAAACCTTAGACATTAATGAAGCACAAACAAAACACAAAAAATGTGGGCGTGCCACCGCCCACTTTCTTTCCGAGCTTCTAAGCCTATATTGGATCTTTTATAGGGATTGAATTTAAACTTTGGACATTAATGAAGCACAGACAAAACACAAAAGATGTGGGGGTGACACCTCCAAATTTTCCAAAATTATGTAAATCTTGACTAAGGACACATATATCCAAATATCACTAATTTAGACCAAATAAGTTCAGAGTTATGACAAATTGTAATTTTATATAGCCCGTGGGCGTGGTACCGCCCACTTTTCCAAAACTATATATAGCTTATGGCGTACCCACCGAGCTGATAAACCTATCGTGAAACTTTTAAATAGATCGACTATAAACTTTGGACATTAATGAAGCACAGACAAAACACAAAAGATGTGGGGGTGGCACCGAACAATTTTCCAAAATTATGTAAATCTTGACTAAAGACACATATATCCAAATATCATTAATTTAGGCCAAATAAGTTTAGAGTTATGACGAATTGTAATTTTATATAGCCTGGGGACGTGGTACCGCCTACGTTTCTAAAACTATATATAGCCTACGTCGTACCCACTGAGCTTCTAAACCTATCGTGCAACTTTTATAAAGATCGACTCTAAACCTTAGACATTAATGAAGCACAAACAAAACACAAAAAATGTGGGCGTGCCACCGCCCACTTTCCCTCCGAGCTTCTAAGCCTATATTGAAACTTTTATAGGGATTGAATTTAAACTTTGGACATTAATGAAGCACAGAAAAAACACAAAAGATGTGGGGGTGACACCTCCCAATTTTCCAAAATTATGTAAATCTTGACTAAAGACACATATATCCAAATATCATTAATTTAGACCAAATAAGTTCAGAGTTATGACAAATTGTAATTTTATATAGCCTGTGGGCGTGGTACCGCCCACTTTTCCAAAACTATATATAGCTTATGACGTACCCACCGAGCTGATAAACCTATCGTGAAACTTTTAAATAGATCGACTATAAACTTTGTACATTAATGAAGCACAGAAAAAACACAAAAGATGTGGGGGTGGCACCGAACAATTTTCCAAAATTATGTAAATCTTGACTAAAGACACATATATCCAAATATCATTAATTTAGACCAAATAAGTTCAGAGTTATGACGAATTGTAATTTTATATAGCCTGGGGACGTGGTACCGCCCACTTTTCTAAATTATAGTATAGCCTACGTCGTACCCACTGAGCTTCTAAACCTATCGTGCAACTTTTATAGAGATCGACTCTAAACCTTAGACATTAATGAAGCACAAACAAAACAGAAAAAATGTCGGCGTTCCACCGCCCACCTTCCCTCCAAACTTCTAAGCCTATATTGAAACTTTTATAGGGATTGAATTTAAACTTCGGACATTAATGAAGCACAGACAAAACACAAAAAATGTGGACGTGGCACCACGTGACACCTCCCAATTTTCCAAAATTATGTAAATCTTGACTAAAGACACATATATCCAAATATCATTAATTTAGACCAAATAAGTTCAGAGTTATGACGAATTGTAATTTATATAACCTAGGTGAGTGGTACCGCCCACTTTTCCAAAACTATATATAACCTATGTCGTACCCACCGAACTTCTAAACCTATCGTGAAAGTTTTATAGAGATGTTCTCTAAACCTTAGATATTAATGAAGCGCAAAAAAAACACAAAAACTTTTCCAAGTTATGTAAATCTTGACTAAAGGACACATATATCCAAATAGCATTAATTTAGACCAAATAACTTCAGAGTTATGACGATTTGTAATTTTATATAGCCTGGGAGCTCGTACCGCCACTTTTCCAAAACTATATGTAGAATATCTCGTACCCTACGAACTTCTAAACCTTTCGTGAAACTTTTATAGGGATCGACTTTAAACTTTGGACATTAATGAAGCACAGACAAATCACAAAAGATGTGGGGGTGACACCTCCCAATTTTCCAAAATTATGTAAATCTTGACTAAAGACACATATATCCAAATTTTATTAATTTAGACCAAATAAGTTCACAACTATGACGAATTGGAATTTTATATAGCCTGGGGACGTGGTACCGCCCACTTTTCCAAAACTATAGCACAGACAAAACACAAAAGATGTGGGGGTGGCACCGCCCAATTTTCCAAAACTATGTAAATCTTGACTGCAGACACATACATCCAAAAATCATTAATTTAGACCAAATAAGTTCAGAGTTATGACGAATTGTAATTTACATAACCTAGGGGCGTGGTACCGCCCACTTTTCCAAGACTATATATAACCTATGTCGTACCCACCGTGGGGGTGGCACCGCCCAATTTTCCAAAATTATGTAAATCTTGACTAAAGACACATATATCCAAATATCATAAATTTAGGCCAAATAAGTTCAGAGTTATGACGAATTGTAATTTTATATAGCCTAGGGACGTGGTACCGCCCACTTTTCTAAAACTATATATAGCCTACGTCGTACCCACTGAGCTTCTTAACCTATCGTGCAACTTTTATAGAGATCGACTATAAACTTTGGCCATTAATGAAGCACAGCCTTAACACAAAAGATGTGGAGGTAGCACCGCCCAATTTTCCAAAATTATGTAAATCTTGACTAAAGACACATATATCCAAAAATCATTAATTTAGACCAAACAAGTTCAGAGTTATGACGAATTGTAATTTATATAACCTAGGGGCGTGGTACCGCCCACTTTTCCAAAACTATATATAGCCTACGTCGTACCCACTGAGCTTCTTAACCTATCGTGCAACTTTTATAGAGATCGACTATAAACTTTGGCCATTAATGAAGCACAGCCTTAACACAAAAGATGTGGAGGTAGCACCGCCCAATTTTCCAAAATTATGTAAATCTTGACTAAAGACACATATATCCAAATATCATTAATTTAGGCCAAATTTCAGAGTTATGACGAATTGTAATTTATATAACCTAGGGGCGTGGTACCGCCCACTTTTCCAAAACTATATATAATCTATGTCGTTCCCACCGAGCTTCTAAACCTATCGTGAAAAATTTATAGGGATCGACTATAAACTTTGGTCATTAATAAAGCACAGACAAAACACAAAAGATGTGGAGGTAGCACCGCCCAATTTTCCAAAATTATGTAAATCTTGACTAGTCACATATATCCAAATGGCATTAATTTAGACCAAATAAGTTCAGAGTTATGACGAATTGTAATTTATATAACCTAGGGGCGTGGTACCGCCCACTTTTCCAAAACTATATATAGCCTACGTCGTACCCACTGAGCTTCTTAACCTATCGTGCAACTTTTATACTGTAATAGATAATAAAAGAAAAATTAATACTGAACAAATCACAGATTTGAAAGGCATTGGTCAGGGAATAACTAGCACTTTAGGCACAATCAAAGCAGATCTAAAAGGCGATGACATTCTAATTTATCATAAATTTCATGTTGTAGAAGACAACTTTCAATTTCCATGCGATGGAATAATAGGCCTAGATTTCATAAAGAAATACAATTGTATTCTAGATTACGGAAAAACAGAGGACAAACTAATTTTAAGACCATATGATTTTCCTCAAACAATAACAATGAATCTAACAAACTGTCTGTCCGTCAACACAATCACAATTCCATCTAGATCTGAAGTCATTAGACAAATTAAAGTAAATACCGATAACAAAAACATTTTTATCCCACACCAAGAATTATCTGAAGGCATTTTTATAGCAAATACAATCACAAACAAGGATCAAACTTTTGTTAGAATCATTAATACTACACATAAAAACACAACTATCCAAAATTACAAAATCCAGACCGAAAACTTAGATGATTACACACTAATTAAAACAGAAAAGCACAGTAAAAATGGCAACGATACAGAAAAACTAAAACGATTAACAAAAAATTTTCCAAAATTCGTCAACCCTCAATTAACAACACTATGCACAGAATTTATAGACATATTTGCACTAGAAACCGAACCAATCACCTCCAATAATTTCTATAAACAGAAATTATATATGAAGGATGACACCCCAGTTTACATAAAAAATTACAGATTACCTCAAACCCAGAAGGGAGAAATCAGCAAACAAGTAAACAAGCTAATAGAAGACGATATAATAGAACCCTCCATATCGGAATATAATAGCCCAATCCTACTAGTCCCTAAAAAATCACTTCCAGGAAACACAGAAAAAAGATGGAGACTAGTAGTCGACTACAGACAGGTAAACAAAAAGCTAGCAGCAGACAAATTCCCACTCCCAAGAACTGATGATATTTTAGACCAACTTGGTAGAGCAAAATATTTTTCATGCCTAGACCTTATGTCAGGTTTTCATCAAATTGAACTACACCCAGATTCAAGGGATATAACTTCATTTACAGCCGAAAATGGCACATACAGATTCAAAAGACTACCTTATGGATTAAAAGTAGCACCAAATTCATTCCAAAGAATGATGACCCTAGCATTCGCAGGGCTCAAACCATCCCAATCCTTCCTCTACATGGATGACTTGGTTGTATTAGGCTGTTCTGAAAACCACATGCTAAAAAATTTAAGAGACGTGTTCTCCACTTGTAGAAAATATAATCTAAAACTGCATCCAGACAAATGTCTATTTTTCAACCAAGAAGTAACTTATTTAGGCCATAAATGTACAAACAAAGGAATATTGCCTGACCCAAGCAAATTTGAAACAGTTCAAAAGTATCCAACGCCAAAAACAGCAGATGAAGTTAAAAGATTCGTAGCCCTCTGCAATTATTACAGAAGATTTGTTCCGAATTTTGCAGAACATTCTAGAAAATTAACTAGGCTTTGCAGAAAGAATGTTTACTTCGAATGGACAGAAGAATGTCAAAAAGCTTTTGTCTACTTAAAGGAAGCATTGATTAGTCCAAAACTCTTGCAATACCCAGATTTTGAAAAAGAATTTTGCATAACAACAGACGCTAGTGGATACGCTTGTGGAGCAGTCCTGAGCCAAGAACATGATGGCAAACAGTTACCAATTGCCTACGCTTCAAGGTCCTTTACAAAAGGCGAAACTAACAAAGCTACAATAGAAAAAGAATTGGCCGCGATTCATTGGGCCATAACCTTCTTCAGACCATACGTATATGGCAGAAAATTCCTAGTTAAAACCGACCATCGCCCATTAACATACTTATTTTCAATGAAAAGTCCTTCCTCAAAGCTGACACGAGTAAGACTAGACTTAGAAGAGTACGATTTTGAAGTGGAGTACATAGCTGGTAAAGAAAACCATATAGCGGACGCATTATCCCGCATAACTATAACAAATCTGAAAGACTTGTCAGTGGAAGCAAGCAGAATATTAAAAACAACCACCAGATCAGCAGCTAAAAATATCAGTAATAAAACTGAAATTAAAGAAAGTCACAAAGAGAACCCCAAAATATATGAAGCGCTAAATAAATTTGAAGTAAAAAGACTAGTCGAGCTCGTTTTCTCTCCTCCGAAATTATATTTCAAAAAAGGAAAGAAAATTTGTAGCAATATTGATACAAGCAACCTAATTGTTGAGGATAAGATTGACTTAGGACAATTCTTTACCAGGCTCGAAAACGAAGCCGGCAATTTAGGACTTGTACAAATACAGTTGACCTTAGGGGACAAATTGTTCAAAAATAATTATACTGCAGTAGGAAAATTTATTGAAATGGGTAATAAGATTCTCAAAAAGTTAACAATAGCACTAACCCCAGAGGTTATAGATGTGACAGATCCCGAGAAAATAGAAGAAATCCTGCAAAAATATCATGACGATCCTATTAGTGGTGGCCACCCAGGAATAAATTGCATGACAGACAAGATCAAGCAGAGATATAGCTGGCTGAATATGAAAAATGACATAAGAAAATATATAAAGAACTGCATCCACTGCAAGAAAAATAAAACAAATAAACACATAAAAGAGCCAATGACAATAACGGAGACACCTCCGAAGGCATTTGACATTGTACAAATCGATACAGTCGGACCATTACCGAAATCGATAAATGGAAACGAATATGCAGTTACCATTATATGCGATCTAACAAAATACTTGGTAGCGATTCCAGTCCCAAGCAAACACGCAACAACAGTTGCTAAGGCCGTGTTTGAAAATTTCATTTTGATTTATGGACGCATGAAATCAATTATGACAGACATGGGCACCGAATACAAAAACAGCTTATTCAAAGAACTTTGTAAACTACTAAAAATTGAGCATAAAACCTCAACACCCTACCACCATCAAACCCTGGGTACAGTAGAACGCAGTCACCGAACATTCAATGAATATGTACGCTCGTACATATCCAGTGACAAAGACGATTGGGATGAATACCTTAAGTACTTCGCGTATTGTTACAATACGACGCCATCTACCATACATAAATATTGCCCGTTTGAGCTCATATTTGGGAAAACTCCACCAAATTACGAATTTTTAGAAGAAAATAAAATCAGCCCACTGTACAATCACGAGGCTTATGACAAAGAAATAAAATATAGACTCCAGATAGCACAGCAGAGAGCTAGAAAATTAGTCCAAGAGGCTAAAGTAAAACAAAAGTTTAATTATGATAAAAGTAGTTATAGTAAGGAGATAAATATAGGAGATTTAGTATTAGTTAGAGAAGAGGCCTCCCATAAGTTAGATAGTAGATATAAAGGAAAATATAAAGTTAAAAGTATAGATATAAATAATAATTTTACATTAGTACCACATAACATAGGCGATAGTAAAAAACAAATAATAATTCATAAAAATAGACTTAAACCAGTATAACACCGTAGTAATAAAAAAAAAAAAAAAAAAAAAAAAAAAAAAAAAAATTCTAAAATAAAGCACTCCAGATTACTCAAAGTAATATATGTAAATATGCACACGAACACACATAAACAAAGTCAGTATGTTGGAAAAAAAAAAACAAAACACAAAAGGTTTGTAAACACTCCACTCATAATGATACAAATATACACATAGAAAAAAAAAATATTCAAAAAAAAAATATATATGTACGCGCAAAGCGAATGTAACCAAATAAACAAACAACGCGAGCAATATCAAAAAATTATGTACAACAAGAAATTACAATAAAACACAAAAAGCACTTATTAATAGTCATATCCAATTTCAACCAATTATATATGACTATTCTTAAGGTGGATGGTGTAGTGTGACGAACAGGCTGTTGACTTCAGAATATTTCGTCACAATAAACAAACACTACTGACCTAGATAAATCATGAACTCAGCGGGAGTTCAACTTCACTAGCACATGCCGCATATTTGGTTACATATGACAGCACTTGATCGCAAAATGCTGACGCTAGACATTTCCACATATTATACATATTTACACATTAGGAAAGTAGTTTGTAAGTATTAGTGTTTAAGCTTATACGTGTAAGTCAATAATTTGTATAAAAAGAGAAAGAATTTTTAATAAACATTCACTTCTTGATCACACGCTAAACTTGCTTCACTTACAATATGTGTCTTTAGTCAAGATTCACATAATTTTGGAAAATTGGGAGGTGTCATCGCCACATCTTTTGTGTTTTGTCTGTGCTTCATTAATGTCCAAAGTTTAGAGTCGATCCCTATAAATTTTTCACGATAGGTTTAGAAGCTCGGTGGGTACGACATAGGTCATATATAGTCTTGGGAAAAGTGGGCGGTACCACGCCCCTAGGTTATATAAATTACAATTCGTCATAACTCTGAACTTATTTGTTCTAAATTAATGATATTTGGATATATGTGTCTTTAGACAAGATTTACATAATTTTGGAAAATTGGGAGGTGTCATCCCCACATCTTTTGTGTTTTGTCTGTGCTTCATCAATGTCCAAAGTTTAAAGTCGATCTCTATAAAGCTTTCACAATAGGTTTAGAAGTTCGGTGGGTACGACATTGGTTATATATAGTTTTTGAAAAGTGGGCGGTACCACTCACCTAGGTTATATAAATTACAATTCGTCATAACTCTTACCTTATTTGGTCTAAATTAATGATATTTGGATATATGTGTCTTTAGTCAAGATTTACATAATTTTGGAAAATTGGGCGGTGCCACCTCCACATCTTTTGTGTTAGGGCTGTGCTTCATTAATGGCCAAAGTTTATAGTCGATCTCTATAAAAGTTGCACGATAGGTTTAGAAGCTCAGTGCGTACGACATAGGCTGTATATAGTCTTGGAAAATGGGCGGTTCCACGTCCCCAGGCTATATAAAATTACAATTCGTCATAACTCTGAACTTATTTGGTCTAAATTAATGATATTTGGATGTGTCTTTAGTCAAGATTTACATAATTTTAGAAAATTGGGAGGTGTCACCCCCACATCTTTTGTGTTTTGTCTGTGCTTCATTAATGTCCAAAGTTTAAAGTCGATCTATATAAAAGTTTCAATATAGGTTTAGAAGCTCGGAGGGTACGACATAGGCTATATATAGTTTTGGAAAAGTGGCGGTACGAGCCCCCAGGCTATATAAAATTACAATGCGTCATAACTCTGAACTTATTTGGTCTAAATTAATGCTATTTGGATATATGTGTCCTTTATTCAAGATTTACATAATTTTGGAAAAGTGAGCCATGGCACGCCCACATATTTTGTGTTTTGTTTGTGCTTCATTAATGTCTAAGGTTTAGAGTGCATCTCTATAAAACTTTCACGATAGGTTTAGAAGTTCGGTGGGTACGATTTGGTCTATATTAATGATATTTGGATATATGTGTCTTTAGTCAAGATTTACATAATTTTGGAAAATTGGGAGGTGTCATCCCCACATCTTTTGTGTTTTGTCTGTGCTTCATTAATGCACAAAGTTTAAAGTCGATCCTGTAAAAGTTTCAATATAGGTTTAGAAGCTCGGAGGGTACGACATAGGCTATATATAGTTTCGTAAAAGTGACGGTACGAGCCCCCAGGCTATATAAAATTACAATTCGTCATAACCCTGAACTTACGAGTATTTGGTCTAAATTAATGCTATTTGGATATATGTGTCCTTTAGTCAAGATTTACATAATTTTGGAAAAGTGGGCGATGGCACGACCACATTTTTTGTGTTTTGTTTGTGTTTCATTAATGTCTAAGGTTTAGAGTCGATCTCTATAAAACTTTCACGATAGGTTTACAAGTTCGGTGGGTACTACATAGGTCATATATAGTTTTGAAAAGTGGCGGTACCACGCCTAAATTAATGATATTTGGACATATGTGTCCTTTAGTCAAGATTTACATAATTTTGGAAAATTGGGAGGTGTCACCCCCACATCTTTTGTGTTTTGTCTGTGCTTCATTAATGTCCAAAGTTAAAAGTCGATCCCTATAAAAGTTTCACGATAGGTTTAGAAGCTCGGAGGGTACAACATAGGCTATATATAGTTTTGGAAAAGTGGCGGCACGAGCCCCCAGGCTATATAAAATTACAATTCGTCATAACTCTGTCCTTTAGTCAAGGTTTACATAATTTTGGAAAATTGGGAGGTGTCACCCCCACATCTTTTGTGTTTTGTCTGTGCTTCATTAATGTCCAAAAATTATAGTCGATCTCGATGAAACTTTCACGAAAGGTTTAGAAGCTCGGTGGGCATGACATAGGCTATATATAAGTACAATTCGTCATAACTCTGAACTGATTTGGTCTAAATTAATGATATTTGGATAGATTTGTCTTTAGTCAAGATTTAGATAATTTTGGAAAATTGGGAGGTGTCATCCCCACACCTTTTGTGTTTTGTCTATGCTTCATTAATGTCCAAAGTTTAAAGTCGATCCCTATAAAAGTTTCAATATAGGTTTAGAAGCTCGGAGGGTACGACATAGGCTATATATAGTTTTGAAAAAGTGGCGGTACGAGCCCCCAGGCTATATAAAATTACAATTCGTCATAACTCTGAACTTATTTGGTGTAAATTAATGATATTTCCATATATGTGTCTTTAGTCAAGATTTACATAATTTTGGAAAATTGGGTAGTGCCACCCCAAATTTTTTGTGTTTTGTCTGTGCTTCATTAATGTCAAAAAATTATAGTCGATCTCGATGAAACTTTCACGAAAGGTTTAGAAGCTCGGTGGGCATGACATAGGCTATATATAGTTTTGGAAAAGTGGCGGTACCGCGCCCCCAGGCTATATAAAAGTACAATTCGTCATAACTCTGAACTGATTTGGTCTAAATTAATGATATTTGGATAGATTTGTCTTTAGTCAAGATTTACATAATTTTGGAAAATTGGGAGGTGTCATCCCCACACCTTTTGTGTTTTGTCTTTGCTTCATTAATGTCCAAAGTTTATAGTCGATCCCTATAAAAGTTTCACGATAGGTTTAGAAGCTCGGTGGGTACGGCATAGGTCATATATACTCTTGGAAAAGTGGGCGGTACCACGCCCCTAGGTTATATAAATTACAATTCGTCATAACTCTGAACTTATTTGATCTAAATTAATGATATTTGGATATATGTGTCTTTAGTCAAGGTTTACATAATTTAGGAAAATTGGGCGGTGCCACCCCCACATCTTTTGTGTTAAGTCTGTGCTTCATTAATGGCCAAAGTTTATAGTCGATCTCTATAAAAGTTGCACAATAGGTTTAGAAGCTCAGTGGGTTTTACATAATTTTGGAAAATTGGGAGGTGTCACCCCCACATCTGTGCTTCATTAATGTCCAAAGTTTAAAGTCGATCCCTATAAAAGTTTCAATATAGGCTTAGAAGCTCGGAGGGTACGACATAGGCTATATATAGTTTTGGAAAAGTGGCGGTACGAGCCCCCAGGCTATATAAAATTACAATTCGTCATAACCCTAAACTTATTTGTTCTAAATTTATGCTATTTGGATATATGTGTCCTTTAGTCAAGATTTACATCATTTTGGAAAAGTGGGCGTTGGCACGACCACATTTTTTGTGTTTTGCTTGTGCTTGATTAATGTCTAAGGTTTAAAGTCGATCTCTATAAAACTTTCACGATAGGTTTAGAAGTTCGGTGGGTACTACATAGGTCATATATAGTTTTGTAAAAGTGGGTGGTACCACGCCCCTAGGTTATATAAAATAACAATTCGTCATAACTCTGAACTTATTTGGTCAAAATTAATGATATTTGGATATACTCGTATGTGTCCTTTAGTCAAGATTTACATAATTTTGGAAAATTGGGAGGTGTCACCCCCACATCTTTTGTGTTTTGCCTGTGCTTCATTAATGTCCAAAGTTTATAGTCGATCCCTATAAAAGTTTCACGATAGGTTTAGAAGCTCGGTGGGTACGGCATAGGTCATATATACTCTTGGAAAAGTGGGCGGTACCACGCCCCTAGGTTATATAAATTACAATTCGTCATAACTCTGAACTTATTTGATCTAAATTAATGATATTTGGATATATGTGTCTTTAGTCAAGGTTTACATAATTTAGGAAAATTGGGCGGTGCCACCCCCACATCTTTTGTGTTAAGTCTGTGCTTCATTAATGGCCAAAGTTTATAGTCGATCTCTATAAAAGTTGCACAATAGGTTTAGAAGCTCAGTGGGTTTTACATAATTTTGGAAAATTGGGAGGTGTCACCCCCACATCTGTGCTTCATTAATGTCCAAAGTTTAAAGTCGATCCCTATAAAAGTTTCAATATAGGCTTAGAAGCTCGGAGGGTACGACATAGGCTATATATAGTTTTGGAAAAGTGGCGGTACGAGCCCCCAGGCTATATAAAATTACAATTCGTCATAACCCTGAACTTATTTGTTCTAAATTAATGATATTTGGATATATGTGTCTTTAGTCAGGATTTACATAATTTTGGAAAATTGGGCGGTGCCACCCCCACATCTTTTGTGTTTTGTCTGTGCTTTATAATGTCCAAAGTTTAAATTCAATCCCTATAAAAGTTTCAATATAGGCTTAGAAGCTCGGAGGGTACGACATAGGCTATATATAGTTTTGGAAAAGTGGCGGTACGAGCCCCCAGGCTATATAAAATTACAATTCGTCATAACCCTGAACTTATTTGTTCTAAATTAATGATATTTGGATATATGTGTCTTTAGTCAAGATCTACATAATTTTAAAAATTGGGTGGTGCCACGTCCAAATTTTTTGTGTTTTGTCTGTGCTTCATTAATGTCTAAGGTTTAGAGTCGATCTCTATAAAAGTTGCACGATAGGTTTAGAAGCTCAGTGGGTACGACGTAGGCTATATATAGTTTTAGTAAAGTCGGCGGTACCCAGGCTATATAAAATTACAATTCGTCATAGCTCTGAACTTATTTGGCCTAAATTAATGATATTTGGATATATGTGTCTTTAGTCAGGATTTACATAATTTTGGAAAATTGGGCGGTGCCACCCCCACATCTTTTGTGTTTTGTCTGTGCTTTATAATGTCCAAAGTTAAAATTCAATCCCTATAAAAGTTTCAATATAGGCTTAGAAGCTCGGAGGGTACGACATAGGCTATATATAGTTTTAGAAAAGTGGCGGTACGAGCCCCCAGGCTATATAAAATTACAATTCGTCATAACCCTGAACTTATTTGTTCTAAATTAATGCTATTTGGATATATGTGTCTTTAGTCAAGATTAACATCATTTTGGAAAAGTGGGCGTTGGCACGACCACATTTTTTGTGTTTTGCTTGTGCTTGATTAATGTCTAAGGTTTAAAGTCGATCTCTATAAAACTTTCACGATAGGTTTAGAAGTTCGGTGGGTGCTACATAGGTCATATATAGTTTTGTAAAAGTGGGTGGTACCACGCCCCTAGGTTGTATAAAATAACAATTCGTAATAACTCTGAACTGATTTGGTCAAAATTAATGATATTTGGATATACTCGTATGTGTCCTTTAGTCAAGATTTACATAATTTTGGAAAATTGGGAGGTGTCACCCCCACATCTGTGCTTCATTAATGTCCAAAGTTTAAAGTCGATCCCTATAAAAGTTTCAATATAGGCTTAGAAGCTCGGAGGGTACGACATAGGCTATATATTGTTTTGGAAAAGTGCCGGTACGAGCCCCCAAGCTATATAAAATTACAATTCGTCATAACTCTGATCTTATTTGGTCTAAATTAATGATATTTGGATATATGTGTCTTTAGTCAAGATCTACATAATTTTAAAAATTGGGTGGTGCCACGTCCACATTTTTTGTGTTTTGTCTGTGCTTCATTAATGTCTAAGGTTTAGAGTCGATCTCTATAAAAGTTGCACGATAGGTTTAGAAGCTCAGTGGGTACGACGTAGGCTATATATAGTTTTAGAAAAGTGGGCGGTACCCAGGCTATATAAAATTACAATTCGTCATAGCTCTGAACTTATTTGGCCTAAATTAATGATATTTGGATATATGTGTCTTTAGTCAGGATTTACATAATTTTGGAAAATTGGGCGGTGCCACCCCCACATCTTTTGTGTTTTGTCTGTGCTTTATTAATGTCCAAAGTTTAAATTCAATCCCTATAAAAGTTTCAATATAGGCTTAGAAGCTCGGAGGGTACGACATAGGCTATATATAGTTTTGGAAAAGTGGCGGTACGAGCCCCCAAGCTATATAAAATTACAATTCGTCATAACTCTGATCTTATTTGGTCTAAATTAATGATATTTGGATACATGTGTCTTGAGTCAAGATCTACATAATTTTAAAAATTGGGTGGTGCCACGTCCACATTTTTTGTGTTTTGTCTGTGCTTCATTAATGTCTAAGGTTTAAAGTCGATCTCTATAAAACTTTCACGATAGGTTTAGAAGTTCGGTGGGTACTACATAGGTCATATATAGTTTTGTAAAAGTGGGTGCTACCACGCCCCTAGGTTTTATAAAATAACAATTCGTCATAACTCTGAACTGATTTGGTCAAAATTAATGATATTTGGATATACTCGTATGTGTCCTTTAGTCAAGATTTACATAATTTTGGAAAATTGGGAGGTGTCACCCCCACATCTTTTGTGTTTTGCCTGTGCTTCATTAATGTCCAAAGTTTATAGTCGATCCCTATAAAAGTTTCACGATAGGTTTAGAAGCTCGGTGGGTACGGCATAGGTCATATATACTCTTGGAAAAGTGGGCGGTACCACGCCCCTAGGTTATATAAATTACAATTCGTCATAACTCTGAACTTATTTGATCTAAATTAATGATATTTGGATATATGTGTCTTTAGTCAAGGTTTACATAATTTTGGAAAATTGGGCGGTGCCACCCCCACATCTTTTGTGTTAAGTCTGTGCTTCATTAATGGCCAAAGTTTATAGTCGATCTCTATAAAAGTTGCACAATAGGTTTAGAAGCTCAGTGGGTTTTACATAATTTTGGAAAATTGGGAGGTGTCACCCCCACATCTGTGCTTCATTAATGTCCAAAGTTTAAAGTCGATCCCTATAAAAGTTTCACGATAGGTTTAGAAGTTCGGAGGGTACGACATAGGCTATATATAGTTTTGGAAAAGTGGCGGTACAAGCCCCCAGGCTATATAAATATACAAATCGTCATAACTCTGAACTTATTTGGTCTAAATTAATGCTAATGGGATATATGTGTCCTTTAGTCAAGATTTACATAATTTGGAAAAGTGGGCGATGGCACGCCCACATTTTTCGTGTTTTGTTTGCGCTTCATTAATGTCTAAGGTTTAGAGAACATATCTATAAAACTTTCACGATAGGTTTAGAAGTTCGGTGGGTACGACATAGGTTATATATAGTTTTGGAAAAGTGCCGGTACGAGCCCCCAAGCTATATAAAATTACAATTCGTCATAACTCTGAACTTATTTGGTCTAAATTAATGATATTTGGATATATGTGTCTTTAGTCAAGATTTACATAATTTTGGAAAATTGGGCGGTGCCACCCCCACATCTTTTGTGTTTTGTCTGTGCTTCATTAATGTCCAAAGTTTATAGTCGATCTATTTAAAAGTTTCACGATAGGTTTATCAGCTCGGTGGGTACGACATAAGCTATATATAGTTTTGGAAAAGTGGGCGGTACCACGTCCCCAGGCTATATAAAATTACAATTCGTCATAACTCTGAACTTATTTGGCCTAAATTAATGATATTTGGATATATGTGTCTTAAGTCAAGATTTACATAATTTTGGAAAATTGGGCAGTTTTGTCTGTGCTTCATTAATGTCCAAAGTTTATAGTCGATCCCTATAAATTTTTCACGATAGGTTTAGAAGTTCGGAGGGTACGACATAGGCTATATATAATTTTGGAAAAGTGGCGGTACTAGCCCCCAGGCTATATAAAATTACAAATCGTCATAACTCTGAACTTATTTGGTCTAAATTAATGCTAATTGGATATATGTGTCCTTTAGTCAAGATTTACATAATTTGGAAAAGTGGGCGATGGCACGCCCACATTTTTCGTGTTTTGTTTGCGCTTCATTGATGTCTAAGGTTTAGAGAACATATCTATAAAACTTTCACGATAGGTTTAGAAGTTCGGTGGGTACGACATAGGTTATATATAGTTTTGGAAAAGTGGGCGGTACCACTCACCTAGGTTATATAAATTACAATTCGTCATAACTCTGAACTTATTTGGTCTAAATTAATGATATTTGGATATATGTGTCTTTAGTCAAGATTTACATAATTTTGGAAAATTGGTAGGTGTCACTCCCACATCTTTTGTGTTTTGTCTGTGCTTCATTAATGTCCAAAGTTTAAATTCAATCCCTATAAAAGTTTCAATATAGGCTTAGAAGCTCGGAGGGTACGACATAGGCTATATATTGTTTTGGAAAAGTGCCGGTACGAGCCCCCAAGCTATATAAAATTACAATTCGTCATAACTCTGAACTTATTTGGTCTAAATTAATGATATTTGGATATATGTGTCTTTAGTCAAGATCTACATAATTTTATAAATTGGGTGGTGCCACGTCCACATTTTTTGTGTTTTGTCTGTGCTTCATTAATGTCTAAGGTTTAGAGTCGATCTTTATAAAAGTTGCACGATAGGTTTAGAAGCTTAGTGGGTACGACGTAGGTTATATATAGTTTTAGAAAAGTGGGCGGTACCACGTCCCCAGGCTATATAAAATTACAATTCGTCATAGCTCTGAACTTATTTGGCCTAAATTAATGATATTTGGATATATGTGTCTTTAGTCAGGATTTACATAATTTTGGAAAACTGGGCGGTGGCACCCCCACATCTTTTGTGTTTTGTCTGTGCTTCATTAATGTCCAAAGTTTATAGTCGATCTATTTAAAAGTTTCACGATAGGTTTATCAGCTCGGTGGGTACGACATAAGCTATATATAGTTTTGGAAAAGTGGGCGGTACCACGTCCCCAGGCTATATAAAATTACAATTTGTCATAACTCTGAACTTATTTGGTCTAAATTAATGATATTTGGATATATGTGTCTTTAGTCAAGATCTACATAATTTTATAAATTGGGTGGTGCCACGTCCACATTTTTTGTGTTTTGTCTGTGCTTCATTAATGTCTAAGGTTTAGAGTCGATCTTTATAAATGTTGCACGATAGGTTTAGAAGCTCAGTGGGTACGACGTAGGTTATATATAGTTTTAGAAAAGTGGGCGGTACCACGTCCCCAGGCTATATAAAATTACAATTTGTCATAACTCTGAACTTATTTGGTCTAAATTTATGATATTTGGATATATGTGGCTTTAGTCAAGATTTACATAATTTTGGAAAATTGGGAGGTGTCACCCCCACATCTTTTGTGTTTTGTTTGTGCTTCATTAATGTCTAAGCTTTAGAGTCGATCTCTATAAAAGTTGCACGATAGGTTTAGAAGCTCAGTGGGTACGACGTAGTCTATATATAGTTTTAGAAAAGTGTTCGGTACCACGTCCTTAGGCTATATAAAATTACAATTCGTCATAACTCTGAACTTATTTGGCCTAAATTAATGATATTTAGATATATGTGTCTTTAGTCAAGATTTACATAATTTTGGAAAATTGGGCGGTATCACCCCCACATCTTTTGTGTTTTGTCTGTGCTTCATTAATGTCCAAAGTTTATAGTCCATCCCTATAAATTTTTCACGATAGGTTTAGAAGCTCGGTGGGTACGTCATAGGTCATATATAGTCTTGGAAAAGTGGGCGGTACCACGTCCCCAGGCTATATAAAATTACAATTCGTCATAACTCTGAACTTATTTGGCCTAAATTAATGATATTTGGATATATGTGTCTTAAGTCAAGATTTACATAATTTTGGAAAATTGGGCAGTTTTGTCTGTGCTTCATTATTGTCCAAAGTTTATAGTCGATCCCTATAAATTTTTCACGATAGGTTTAGAAGCTCGGTGGGTACGACGTAGGTCATATATAGTCTTGGAAAAGTGGGCGGTACCACGCCCCTAGGTTATATAAATTACAATTCGTCATAACTCTGAACTTATCTGGTCTAAATTAATGCTATTTGGATATATGTGTCTTTAGTCAAGATTTACATAATTTTGGAAAATTGGGCGGTGCTACCTCTAAGGCTGTGCTTCATTAATGGCCAAAGTTTATAGTCGATCTCTATAAAAGTTGCGCGATAGGTTAAGAAGCTCAGTGGGTACGACGTAGGCTATATATAGTTTTGGAAAAGTGGGCGGTACCACGCCCCTAGGTTATATGTTATATAAATTACAATTCGTCATAACTCTGAACTTATCTGGTCTAAATTAATGCTATTTGGATATATGTGTCTTTAGTCAAGATTTAAATAATTTTGGAAAAGTTTTTGTGTTTTTTTTGCGCTTCATTAATATCTAAGGTTTAGAGAACATCTCTATAAAACTTTCACGATAGGTTTAGAAGTTCGGTGGGTACGACATAGGTTATATATATTCTTGGAAAAGTGGGCGGTACCACGCCCCTAGGTTATGTTAATTACAATTCGTCATAACTCTGAACTTATTTGGTCTAAATTAATGATTTTTGGATGTATGTGTCTGCAGTCAAGATTTACATAGTTTTGGAAAATTGGGCGGTGCCACCCCCACATCTTTTGTGTTTTGTCTGTGCTATAGTTTTGGAAAAGTGGGCGGTACCACGTCCCCAGGCTATATAAAATTACAATTTGTCATAACTCTGAACTTATTTGGTCTAAATTAATGATATTTGGATATATGTGTCTTTAGTCAAGATCTACATAATTTTATAAATTGGGTGGTGCCACGTCCACATTTTTTGTGTTTTGTCTGTGCTTCATTAATGTCTAAGGTTTAGAGTCGATCTTTATAAATGTTGCACGATAGGTTTAGAAGCTCAGTGGGTACGACGTAGGTTATATATAGTTTTAGAAAAGTGGGCGGTACCACGTCCCCAGGCTATATAAAATTACAATTTGTCATAACTCTGAACTTATTTGGTCTAAATTTATGATATTTGGATATATGTGGCTTTAGTCAAGATTTACATAATTTTGGAAAATTGGGAGGTGTCACCCCCACATCTTTTGTGTTTTGTTTGTGCTTCATTAATGTCTAAGCTTTAGAGTCGATCTCTATAAAAGTTGCACGATAGGTTTAGAAGCTCAGTGGGTACGACGTAGTCTATATATAGTTTTAGAAAAGTGTTCGGTACCACGTCCTTAGGCTATATAAAATTACAATTCGTCATAACTCTGAACTTATTTGGCCTAAATTAATGATATTTAGATATATGTGTCTTTAGTCAAGATTTACATAATTTTGGAAAATTGGGCGGTACCACCCCCACATCTTTTGTGTTTTGTCTGTGCTTCATTAATGTCCAAAGTTTATAGTCCATCCCTATAAATTTTTCACGATAGGTTTAGAAGCTCGGTGGGTACGTCATAGGTCATATATAGTCTTGGAAAAGTGGGCGGTACCACGTCCCCAGGCTATATAAAATTACAATTCGTCATAACTCTAAACTTATTTGGCCTAAATTAATGATATTTGGATATATGTGTCTTAAGTCAAGATTTACATAATTTTGGAAAATTGGGCGGTGCTACCTCTAAGGCTGTGCTTCATTAATGGCCAAAGTTTATAGTCGATCTCTATAAAAGTTGCGCGATAGGTTAAGAAGCTCAGTGGGTACGACGTAGGCTATATATAGTTTTGGAAAAGTGGGCGGTACCACGCCCCTAGGTTATATGTTATATAAATTACAATTCGTCATAACTCTGAACTTATCTGGTCTAAATTAATGCTATTTGGATATATGTGTCTTTAGTCAAGATTTAAATAATTTTGGAAAAGTTTTTGTGTTTTTTTTGCGCTTCATTAATATCTAAGGTTTAGAGAACATCTCTATAAAACTTTCACGATAGGTTTAGAAGTTCGGTGGGTACGACATAGGTTATATATATTCTTGGAAAAGTGGGCGGTACCACGCCCCTAGGTTATGTTAATTACAATTCGTCATAACTCTGAACTTATTTGGTCTAAATTAATGATTTTTGGATGTATGTGTCTGCAGTCAAGATTTACATAGTTTTGGAAAATTGGGCGGTGCCACCCCCACATCTTTTGTGTTTTGTCTGTGCTATAGTTTTGGAAAAGTGGGCGGTACCACGTCCCCAGGCTATATAAAATTCCAATTCGTCATAGTTGTGAACTTATTTGGTCTAAATTAATGATATTTGGATATATGTGTCTTTAGTCAAGATCTACATAATTTTATAAATTGGGTGGTGCCACGTCCACATTTTTTGGTTTTGTCTGTGCTTCATTAATGTCTAAGGTTTAGAGTCGATCTTTATAAATGTTGCACGATAGGTTTAGAAGCTCAGTGGGTACGACGTAGGTTATATATAGTTTTAGAAAAGTGGGCGGTACCACGTCCCCAGGCTATATAAAATTACAATTTGTCATAACTCTGAACTTATTTGGTCTAAATTTATGATATTTGGATATATGTGGCTTTAGTCAAGATTTACATAATTTTGGAAAATTGGGAGGTGTCACCCCCACATCTTTTGTGTTTTGTTTGTGCTTCATTAATGTCTAAGCTTTAGAGTCGATCTCTATAAAAGTTGCACGATAGGTTTAGAAGCTCAGTGGGTACGACGTAGTCTATATATAGTTTTAGAAAAGTGTTCGGTACCACGTCCTTAGGCTATATAAAATTACAATTCGTCATAACTCTGAACTTATTTGGCCTAAATTAATGATATTTAGATATATGTGTCTTTAGTCAAGATTTACATAATTTTGGAAAATTGGGCGGTACCACCCCCACATCTTTTGTGTTTTGTCTGTGCTTCATTAATGTCCAAAGTTTATAGTCCATCCCTATAAATTTTTCACGATAGGTTTAGAAGCTCGGTGGGTACGTCATAGGTCATATATAGTCTTGGAAAAGTGGGCGGTACCACGTCCCCAGGCTATATAAAATTACAATTCGTCATAACTCTAAACTTATTTGGCCTAAATTAATGATATTTGGATATATGTGTCTTAAGTCAAGATTTACATAATTTTGGAAAATTGGGCAGTTTTGTCTGTGCTTCATTAATGTCCAAAGTTTATAGTCGATCCCTATAAATTTTTCACGATAGGTTTAGAAGCTCGGTGGGTACGACGTAGGTCATATATAGTCTTGGAAAAGTGGGCGGTACCACGCCCCTAGGTTATATAAATTACAATTCGTCATAACTCTGAACTTATCTGGTCTAAATTAATGCTATTTGGATATATGTGTCTTTAGTCAAGATTTACATAATTTTGGAAAATTGGGCGGTGCTACCTCTAAGGCTGTGCTTCATTAATGGCCAAAGTTTATAGTCGATCTCTATAAAAGTTGCGCGATAGGTTAAGAAGCTCAGTGGGTACGACGTAGGCTATATATAGTTTTGGAAAAGTGGGCGGTACCACGCCCCTAGGTTATATGTTATATAAATTACAATTCGTCATAACTCTGAACTTATCTGGTCTAAATTAATGCTATTTGGATATATGTGTCTTTAGTCAAGATTTAAATAATTTTGGAAAAGTTTTTGTGTTTTTTTTGCGCTTCATTAATATCTAGTTTAGAGAACATCTCTATAAAACTTTCACGATAGGTTTAGAAGTTCGGTGGGTACGACATAGGTTATATATAGTCTTGGAAAAGTGGGCGGTACCACGCCCCTAGGTTATGTTAATTACAATTCGTCATAACTCTGAACTTATTTGGTCTAAATTAATGATTTTTGGATGTATGTGTCTGCAGTCAAGATTTACATAGTTTTGGAAAATTGGGCGGTGCCACCCCCACATCTTTTGTGTTTTGTCTGTGCTATAGTTTTGGAAAAGTGGGCGGTACCACGTCCCCAGGCTATATAAAATTCCAATTCGTCATAGTTGTGAACTTATTTGGTCTAAATTAATAAAATTTGGATATATGTGTCTTTAGTCAAGATTTACATAATTTTGGAAAATTGGGAGGTGTCACCCCCACATCTTTTGTGATTTGTCTGTGCTTCATTAATGTCCAAAGTTTAAAGTCGATCCCTATAAAAGTTTCACGAAAGGTTTAGAAGTTCGTAGGGTACGAGATATTCTACATATAGTTTTGGAAAAGTGGCGGTACGAGCTCCCAGGCTATATAAAATTACAAATCGTCATAACTCTGAAGTTATTTGGTCTAAATTAATGCTATTTGGATATATGTGTCCTTTAGTCAAGATTTACATAACTTGGAAAAGTTTTTGTGTTTTTTTTGCGCTTCATTAATATCTAAGGTTTAGAGAACATCTCTATAAAACTTTCACGATAGGTTTAGAAGTTCGGTGGGTACGACATAGGTTACATATAGTTTTGGAAAAGTGGGCGGTACCACTCACCTAGGTTATATAAATTACAATTCGTCATAACTCTGAACTTATTTGGTCTAAATTAATGATATTTGGATATATGTGTCTTTAGTCAAGATTTACATAATTTTGGAAAATTGGGAGGTGTCACGTGGTGCCACGTCCACATTTTTTGTGTTTTGTCTGTGCTTCATTAATGTCCAAAGTTTAAATTCAATCCCTATAAAAGTTTCAATATAGGCTTAGAAGCTCGGAGGGAAGGTGGGCGGTGGAACGCCGACATTTTTTCTGTTTTGTTTGTGCTTCATTAATGTGTAAGGTTTAGAGTCGATCTCTATAAAAGTTGCACGATAGGTTTAGAAGCTCAGTGGGTACGACGTAGGCTATACTATAATTTTAGAAAAGTGGGCGGTACCACGTCCCCAGGCTATATAAAATTACAATTCGTCATAACTCTGAACTTATTTGGTCTAAATTAATGATATTTGGATATATGTGTCTTTAGTCAAGATTTACATAATTTTGGAAAATTGGGAGGTGTCACCCCCACATCTTTTGTGTTTTTTCTGTGCTTCATTAATGTCCAAAGTTTAAATTCAATCCCTATAACAGTTTCAATATAGGCTTAGAAGCTCGGAGGGAAAGTGGGCGGTGGCACGCCCACATTTTTTGTGTTTTGTTTGTGCTTCATTAATGTCTAAGGTTTAGAGTCGATCTCTATAAAAGTTGCACGATAGGTTTAGAAGCTCAGTGGGTACGACGTAGGCTATATATAGTTTTAGAAACGTAGGCGGTACCACGTCCCCAGGCTATATAAAATTACAATTCGTCATAACTCTAAACTTATTTGGCCTAAATTAATGATATTTGGATATATGTGTCTTTAGTCAAGATTTACATAATTTTGGAAAATTGTTCGGTGCCACCCCCACATCTTTTGTGTTTTGTCTGTGCTTCATTAATGTCCAAAGTTTATAGTCGATCTATTTAAAAGTTTCACGATAGGTTTATCAGCTCGGTGGGTACGCCATAAGCTATATATAGTTTTGGAAAAGTGGGCGGTACACACGCCCACGGGCTATATAAAATTACAATTTGTCATAACTCTGAACTTATTTGGTCTAAATTAGTGATATTTGGATATATGTGTCCTTAGTCAAGATTTACATAATTTTGGAAAATTGGGAGGTGTCACCCCCACATCTTTTGTGTTTTGTCTGTGCTTCATTAATGTCCAAAGTTTAAATTCAATCCCTATAAAAGATCCAATATAGGCTTAGAAGCTCGGAGAGAAAGTGGGCGGTGGCACGCCCACATTTTTTGTGTTTTGTTTGTGCTTCATTAATGTCTAAGGTTTAGAGTCGATCTCTATAAAAGTTGCACGATAGGTTTAGAAGCTCAGTGGGTACGACGTAGGCTATATATAATTTTAGAAACGTAGGCGGTACCACGTCTCCAGGCTATATAAAATTACAATTCGTCATAACTCTAAACTTATTTGGCCTAAATTAATGATATTTGGATGTATTTGTCTTTACTCAGGATTTACATAATTTTGGAAAATTTGGCAGTGCCACCTCCACATCTTTTGTGTTTTGTCTGTGCTTCGTTAATGACCAAAGTTTAAAGTCAATCCCTATAAAAGTTGCACGATAGGTTAAGAAGCTCAGTGGGTACGACATAGGTCATATATAGTCTTGGAAAACTGGGCGGTACCACGCCCCTAGGTTATATATATTACAATTCGTCTTAACTCTGAACTTATCTGGTCTAAATTAATGCTATTTGGATATATGTGTCTTTAGTCAAGATTTACATAATTTTGGAAAATTGGGCGGTGCTACCTCCACATCTTTTGTGTTTTGTCTGTGCTTTATTAATGACCAAAGTTTATAGTCGATCCCTATAAATTTTTCACGATAGGTTTAGAAGCTCGGTGGGTCCGACATAGGTCATATATAGTCTTGGAAAAGTGGGCGGTACTACGCCCCTAGGTTATATATATTACAATTCGTTATAACTCTGAACTTGTTTGGTCTAAATTAATGATTTTTGGATGTATGTGTCTGTAGTCAAGATTTACATAGTTTTGGAAAATTGGGCGGTGCCACCCCCACATCTTTTGTGTTTTGCCTGTGCTTCATTAATGTCCAAAGTTTATAGTCGATCCCTATAAAAGTTTCACGATAGGTTTAGAAGCTCGGTGGGTACGACATAGGTCATATATAGTTTTGGAAAAGTGGGCGGTACCACGCACCTGTGTTATATAAATTACAATTCGTCATAACTCTGAACTTATCTGGTCTAAATTAATGCTATTTGGATATATGTGTCTTTAGTCAAGATTTACATAATTTTGGAAAATTGGGCGGTGCTACCTCCACATCTTTTGTGTTAAGGCTGTGCTTCATTAATGGCCAAAGTTTATAGTCGATCCCTATAAAAGTTTCACGATAGGTTAAGAAGCTCAGTGGGTACGACATAGGCTATATATAGTTTTGGAAAAGTGGGCGGTACCACGCCCCTAGGTTATATAAATTACAATTCGTCATTACTCTGAACTTATCTGGTCTAAATTAATGCTAATTGGATATATGTGTCTTTAGTCAAGATTTACATAATTTTGGAAAATTGGGCGGTGCTACCTCCACATCTTTTTTGTTTTGTCTGTGCTTCATTAATGTCCAAAGTTTATAGTCGATCCCTATAAAAGTTTCACGATAGGTTTAGAAGCGCGGTGGGTACGACATAGGTCATATATAGTCTTGGAAAATTGGGCGGTACCACGTCCCTAGGCTTTATAAAATTACAGTTCGTCATAACTCTCAACTTATTTGTTCTAAATTAATGATATTTGGATATATGTGTCTTTAGTCAAGATTTACATAATTTTGGAAAATTGGGCGGTGCTACCTCCACATCTTTTGTGTTAAGGCTGTGCTTCATTAATGACCAAAGTTTATAGTCGATCCCTATAAAAGTTTCACGATAGGTTTAGAAGCGCGGTGGGTACGACATAGGTCATATATAGTTTTGGAAAAGTGGGCGGTACCACGCCCCTAGGTTATATAAATTACAATTCGTCATAACTCTGAACTTATTTGGCCTAAATTAATGATATTTGGATATATGTGTCTTTAGTCAAGATTTACATAATTTTGGAAAATTGGGCGGTGCTACCTCCACATCTTTTGTGTTAAGGCTGTGCTTCATTAATGGCCAAAGTTTATAGTCGATCTCTATAAAAGTTGCACGATAGGTTAAGAAGCTCAGTGGGTACGACGTAGGCTATATATAGTTTTGGAAAAGTGGGCGGTACCACGCCCCTAGGTTATATAAATTACAATTCGTCATAACTCTGAACTTGTTTGGTCTAAATTAATGATTTTTCTATATATGTGTCTTTAGTCAAGATTTACATAATTTTGGAAAATTGGGCGGTGCTACCTCCACATCTTTTGTATTAAGGCTGTGCTTCATTAATGGCCAAAGTTTATAGTCGATCTCTATAAAAGTTGCACGATAGGTTAAGAAGCTCAGTGGGTACGACGTAGGCTATATATAGTTTTGGAAAAGTGGGTGGTACCACGCCCCTAGGTTATATAAATTACAATTCGTCATAACTCTGAAATTTGGCCTAAATTAATGATATTTGGATATATGTGTCTTTAGTCAAGATTTACATAATTTTGGAAAATTGGGCGGTGCTACCTCCACATCTTTTGTGTTAAGGCTGTGCTTCATTAATGGCCAAAGTTTATAGTCGATCTCTATAAAAGTTGCACGATAGGTTAAGAAGCTCAGTGGGTACGACGTAGGCTATATATAGTTTTGGGAAAGTGGGCGGTACCACGCCCCTAGGTTATATAAATTACAATTCGTCATAACTCTGAACTTATTTGGTCTAAATTAATGCCATTTGGATATATGTGACTAGTCAAGATTTACATAATTTTGGAAAATTGGGCGGTGCTACCTCCACATCTTTTGTGTTTTGTCTGTGCTTTATTAATGACCAAAGTTTATAGTCGATCCCTATAAATTTTTCACGATAGGTTTAGAAGCTCGGTGGGAACGACATAGATTATATATAGTTTTGGAAAAGTGGGCGGTACCACGCCCCTAGGTTATATAAATTACAATTCGTCATAACTCTGAAATTTGGCCTAAATTAATGATATTTGGATATATGTGTCTTTAGTCAAGATTTACATAATTTTGGAAAATTGGGCGGTGCTACCTCCACATCTTTTGTGTTAAGGCTGTGCTTCATTAATGGCCAAAGTTTATAGTCGATCTCTATAAAAGTTGCACGATAGGTTAAGAAGCTCAGTGGGTACGACGTAGGCTATATATAGTTTTGGAAAAGTGGGCGGTACCACGCCCCTAGGTTATATAAATTACAATTCGTCATAACTCTGAACTTGTTTGGTCTAAATTAATGATTTTTGGATATATGTGTCTTTAGTCAAGATTTACATAATTTTGGAAAATTGGGCGGTGCTACCTCCACACCTTTTGTGTTAAGGCTGTGCTTCATTAATGGCCAAAGTTTATAGTCGATCTCTATAAAAGTTGCACGATAGGTTAAGAAGCTCAGTGGGTACGACGTAGGCTATATATAGTTTTAGAAAAGTGGGCGGTACCACGTCCCTAGGCTATATAAAATTACAATTCGTCATAACTCTGAACTTATTTGGCCTAAATTTATGATATTTGGATATATGTGTCTTTAGTCAAGATTTACATAATTTTGGAAAATTGGGCGGTGCCACCCCCACGGTGGGTACGACATAGGTTATATATAGTCTTGGAAAAGTGGGCGGTACCACGCCCCTAGGTTATGTAAATTACAATTCGTCATAACTCTGAACTTATTTGGTCTAAATTAATGATTTTTGGATGTATGTGTCTGCAGTCAAGATTTACATAGTTTTGGAAAATTGGGCGGTGCCACCCCCACATCTTTTGTGTTTTGTCTGTGCTATAGTTTTGGAAAAGTGGGCGGTACCACGTCCCCAGGCTATATAAAATTCCAATTCGTCATAGTTGTGAACTTATTTGGTCTAAATTAATAAAATTTGGATATATGTGTCTTTAGTCAAGATTTACATAATTTTGGAAAATTGGGAGGTGTCACCCCCACATCTTTTGTGATTTGTCTGTGCTTCATTAATGTCCAAAGTTTAAAGTCGATCCCTATAAAAGTTTCACGAAAGGTTTAGAAGTTCGTAGGGTACGAGATATTCTACATATAGTTTTGGAAAAGTGGCGGTACGAGCTCCCAGGCTATATAAAATTACAAATCGTCATAACTCTGAAGTTATTTGGTCTAAATTAATGCTATTTGGATATATGTGTCCTTTAGTCAAGATTTACATAACTTGGAAAAGTTTTTGTGTTTTTTTTGCGCTTCATTAATATCTAAGGTTTAGAGAACATCTCTATAAAACTTTCACGATAGGTTTAGAAGTTCGGTGGGTACGACATAGGTTATATATAGTTTTGGAAAAGTGGGCGGTACCACTCACCTAGGTTATATAAATTACAATTCGTCATAACTCTGAACTTATTTGGTCTAAATTAATGATATTTGGATATATGTGTCTTTAGTCAAGATTTACATAATTTTGGAAAATTGGGAGGTGTCACGTGGTGCCACGTCCACATTTTTTGTGTTTTGTCTGTGCTTCATTAATGTCCAAAGTTTAAATTCAATCCCTATAAAAGTTTCAATATAGGCTTAGAAGTTTGGAGGGAAGGTGGGCGGTGGAACGCCGACATTTTTTCTGTTTTGTTTGTGCTTCATTAATGTCTAAGGTTTAGAGTCGATCTCTATAAAAGTTGCACGATAGGTTTAGAAGCTCAGTGGGTACGACGTAGGCTATACTATAATTTTAGAAAAGTGGGCGGTACCACGTCCCCAGGCTATATAAAATTACAATTCGTCATAACTCTGAACTTATTTGGTCTAAATTAATGATATTTGGATATATGTGTCTTTAGTCAAGATTTACATAATTTTGGAAAATTGTTCGGTGCCACCCCCACATCTTTTGTGTTTTTTCTGTGCTTCATTAATGTACAAAGTTTATAGTCGATCTATTTAAAAGTTTCACGATAGGTTTATCAGCTCGGTGGGTACGTCATAAGCTATATATAGTTTTGGAAAAGTGGGCGGTACCACGCCCACAGGCTATATAAAATTACAATTTGTCATAACTCTGAACTTATTTGGTCTAAATTAATGATATTTGGATATATGTGTCTTTAGTCAAGATTTACATAATTTTGGAAAATTGGGAGGTGTCACCCCCACATCTTTTGTGTTTTTTCTGTGCTTCATTAATGTCCAAAGTTTAAATTCAATCCCTATAAAAGTTTCAATATAGGCTTAGAAGCTCGGAGGGAAAGTGGGCGGTGGCACGCCCACATTTTTTGTGTTTTGTTTGTGCTTCATTAATGTCTAAGGTTTAGAGTCGATCTTTATAAAAGTTGCACGATAGGTTTAGAAGCTCAGTGGGTACGACGTAGGCTATATATAGTTTTAGAAACGTAGGCGGTACCACGTCCCCAGGCTATATAAAATTACAATTCGTCATAACTCTAAACTTATTTGGCCTAAATTAATGATATTTGGATATATGTGTCTTTAGTCAAGATTTACATAATTTTGGAAAATTGTTCGGTGCCACCCCCACATCTTTTGTGTTTTGTCTGTGCTTCATTAATGTCCAAAGTTTATAGTCGATCTATTTAAAAGTTTCACGATAGGTTTATCAGCTCGGTGGGTACGCCATAAGCTATATATAGTTTTGGAAAAGTGGGCGGTACCACGCCCACGGGCTATATAAAATTACAATTTGTCATAACTCTGAACTTATTTGGTCTAAATTAGTGATATTTGGATATATGTGTCCTTAGTCAAGATTTACATAATTTTGGAAAATTTGGAGGTGTCACCCCCACATCTTTTGTGTTTTGTCTGTGCTTCATTAATGTCCAAAGTTTAAATTCAATCCCTATAAAAGATCCAATATAGGCTTAGAAGCTCGGAGAGAAAGTGGGCGGTGGCACGCCCACATTTTTTGTGTTTTGTTTGTGCTTCATTAATGTCTAAGGTTTAGAGTCGATCTCTATAAAAGTTGCACGATAGGTTTAGAAGCTCAGTGGGTACGACGTAGGCTATATATAGTTTTAGAAACGTAGGCGGTACCACGTCTCCAGGCTATATAAAATTACAATTCGTCATAACTCTAAACTTATTTGGCCTAAATTAATGGATGTATTTGTCTTTAGTCAAGATTTACATAATTTTGGAAAATTGGGCAGTGCCACCTCCACATCTTTTGTGTTTTGTCTGTGCTTCATTAATGACCAAAGTTTAAAGTCAATCCCTATAAAAGTTGCACGATAGGTTAAGAAGCTCAGTGGGTACGACATAGGTCATATATAGTCTTGGAAAACTGGGCGGTACCACGCCCCTAGGTTATATATATTACAATTCGTCTTAACTCTGAACTTATCTGGTCTAAATTAATGCTATTTGGATATATGTGTCTTTAGTCAAGATTTACATAATTTTGGAAAATTGGGCGGTGCTACCTCCACATCTTTTGTGTTTTGTCTGTGCTTTATTAATGACCAAAGTTTATAGTCGATCCCTATAAATTTTTCACGATAGGTTTAGAAGCTCGGTGGGTCCGACATAGGTCATATATAGTCTTGGAAAAGTGGGCGGTACTACGCCCCTAGGTTATATATATTACAATTCGTCATAACTCTGAACTTGTTTGGTCTAAATTAATGGTTTTTGGATGTATGTGTCTGTAGTCAAGATTTACATAGTTTTGGAAAATTGGGCGGTGCCACCCCCACATCTTTTGTGTTTTGCCTGTGCTTCATTAATGTCCAAAGTTTATAGTCGATCCCTATAAAAGTTTCACGATAGGTTTAGAAGCTCGGTGGGTACGACATAGGTCATATATAGTTTTGGAAAAGTGGGCGGTACCACGCACCTGTGTTATATAAATTACAATTCGTCATAACTCTGAACTTATCTGGTCTAAATTAATGCTATTTGGATATATGTGTCCTTAGTGAAGATTTACATAATTTTGTAAAATTGGGCGGTGCTACCTCCACATCTTTTGTGTTAAGGCTGTGCTTCATTAATGGCCAAAGTTTATAGTCGATCCCTATAAAAGTTTCACGATAGGTTAAGAAGCTCAGTGGGTACGACATAGGCTATATATAGTTTTGGAAAAGTGGGCGGTACCACGCCCCTAGGTTATATAAATTACAATTCGTCATAACTCTGAACTTATCTGGTCTAAATTAATGCTAATTGGATATATGTGTCTTTAGTCAAGATTTACATAATTTTGGAAAATTGGGCGGTGCTACCTCCACATCTTTTTTGTTTTGTCTGTGCTTCATTAATGTCCAAAGTTTATAGTCGATCCCTATAAAAGTTTCACGATAGGTTTAGAAGCGCGGTGGGTACGACATAGGTCATATATAGTCTTGGAAAAATGGGCGGTACCACGTCCCTAGGCTTTATAAAATTACAGTTCGTCATAACTCTCAACTTATTTGGTCTAAATTAATGATATTTGGATATATGTGTCTTTAGTCAAGATTTACATAATTTTGGAAAATTGGGCGGTGCTACCTCCACATCTTTTGTGTTAAGGCTGTGCTTCATTAATGACCAAAGTTTATAGTCGATCCCTATAAAAGTTTCACGATAGGTTAAGAAGCTCAGTGGGTACGACGTAGGCTATATATAGTTTTGGAAAAGTGGGCGGTACCACGCCCCTAGGTTATATAAATTACAATTCGTCATAACTCTGAACTTGTTTGGTCTAAATTAATGATTTTTGGATATATGTGTCTTTAGTCAAGATTTACATAATTTTGGAAAATTGGGCGGTGCTACCTCCACATCTTTTGTATTAAGGCTGTGCTTCATTAATGGCCAAAGTTTATAGTCGATCTCTATAAAAGTTGCACGATAGGTTAAGAAGCTCAGTGGGTACGACGTAGGCTATATATAGTTTTGGAAAAGTGGGTGGTACCACGCCCCTAGGTTATATAAATTACAATTCGTCATAACTCTCAACTTATTTGGTCTAAATTAATGATATTTGGATATATGTGTCTTTAGTCAAGATTTACATAATTTTGGAAAATTGGGCGGTGCTACCTCCACATCTTTTGTGTTAAGGCTGTGCTTCATTAATGACCAAAGTTTATAGTCGATCCCTATAAAAGTTTCACGATAGGTTTAGAAGCTCGGTGGGTACGACATAGGTCATATATAGTTTTGGAAAAGTGGGCGGTACCACGCACCTGTGTTATATAAATTACAATTCGTCATAACTCTGAACTTATCTGGTCTAAATTAATGCTATTTGGATATATGTGTCTTTAGTGAAGATTTACATAATTTTGGAAAATTGGGCGGTGCTACCTCCACATCTTTTGTGTTAAGGCTGTGCTTCATTAATGGCCAAAGTTTATAGTCGATCCCTATAAAAGTTTCACGATAGGTTAAGAAGCTCAGTGGGTACGACATAGGCTATATATAGTTTTGGAAAAGTGGGCGGTACCACGCCCCTAGGTTATATAAATTACAATTCGTCATAACTCTGAACTTGTTTGGTCTAAATTAATGATTTTTGGATATATGTGTCTTTATAGGTTTATAGGTTTAGAAGCGCGGTGGGTACGACATAGGTCATATATAGTTTTGGAAAAGTGGGCGGTACCACGCCCCTAGGTTATATAAATTACAATTCGTCATAACTCTGAACTTATTTGGCCTAAATTAATGATATTTGGATATATGTGTCTTTAGTCAAGATTTACATAATTTTGGAAAATTGGGCGGTGCTACCTCCACATCTTTTGTGTTAAGGCTGTGCTTCATTAATGGCCAAAGTTTATAGTCGATCTCTATAAAAGTTGCACGATAGGTTAAGAAGCTCAGTGGGTACGACGTAGGCTATATATAGTTTTGGAAAAGTGGGCGGTACCACGCCCCTAGGTTATATAAATTACAATTCGTCATAACTCTGAACTTGTTTGGTCTAAATTAATGATTTTTGGATATATGTGTCTTTAGTCAAGATTTACATAATTTTGGAAAATTGGGCGGTGCTACCTCCACATCTTTTGTGTTAAGGCTGTGCTTCATTAATGACCAAAGTTTATAGTCGATCCCTATAAAAGTTTCACGATAGGTTTAGAAGCTCGGTGGGTACGACATAGGTCATATATAGTTTTGGAAAAGTGGGCGGTACCACGCACCTGTGTTATATAAATTACAGTTCGTCATAACTCTCAACTTATTTGGTCTAAATTAATGATATTTGGATATATGTGTCTTTAGTCAAGATTTACATAATTTTGGAAAATTGGGCGGTGCTACCTCCACATCTTTTGTGTTAAGGCTGTGCTTCATTAATGACCAAAGTTTATAGTCGATCCCTATAAAAGTTTCACGATAGGTTTAGAAGCGCGGTGGGTACGACATAGGTCATATATAGTTTTGGAAAAGTGGGCGGTACCACGCCCCTAGGTTATATAAATTACAATTCGTCATAACTCTGAACTTATTTGGCCTAAATTAATGATATTTGGATATATGTGTCTTTAGTCAAGATTTACATAATTTTGGAAAATTGGGCGGTGCTACCTCCACATCTTTTGTGTTAAGGCTGTGCTTCATTAATGGCCAAAGTTTATAGTCGATCTCTATAAAAGTTGCACGATAGGTTAAGAAGCTCAGTGGGTACGACGTAGGCTATATATAGTTTTGGAAAAGTGGGCGGTACCACGCCCCTAGGTTATATAAATTACAATTCGTCATAACTCTGAACTTGTTTGGTCTAAATTAATGATTTTTGGATATATGTGTCTTTAGTCAAGATTTACATAATTTTGGAAAATTGGGCGGTGCTACCTCCACATCTTTTGTATTAAGGCTGTGCTTCATTAATGGCCAAAGTTTATAGTCGATCTCTATAAAAGTTGCACGATAGGTTAAGAAGCTCAGTGGGTACGACGTAGGCTATATATAGTTTTGGAAAAGTGGGTGGTACCACGCCCCTAGGTTATATAAATTACAATTCGTCATAACTCTGAACATATTTGGTCTAAATTAATGCTATTGGGATATATGTGTCTTTAGTCAAGATTTACATAATTTTGGAAAATTGGGCGGTGCTACCTCCACATCTTTTTTGTTTTGTCTGTGCTTCATTAATGTCCAAAGTTTATAGTCGATCCCTATAAAAGTTTCACGATAGGTTTAGAAGCGCGGTGGGTACGACATAGGTCATATATAGTCTTGGAAAAATGGGCGGTACCACGTCCCTAGGCTTTATAAAATTACAGTTCGTCATAACTCTCAACTTATTTGGTCTAAATTAATGATATTTGGATATATGTGTCTTTAGTCAAGATTTACATAATTTTGGAAAATTGGGCGGTGCTACCTCCACATCTTTTGTGTTAAGGCTGAGCTTCATTAATGACCAAAGTTTATAGTCGATCTCTATAAAAGTTTCACGATAGGTTTAGAAGCTCGGTGGGAACGACATAGATTATATATAGTTTTGGAAAAGTGGGCGGTACCACGCCCCTAGGTTATATAAATTACAATTCGTCATAACTCTGAAATTTGGCCTAAATTAATGATATTTGGATATATGTGTCTTTAGTCAAGATTTACATAATTTTGGAAAATTGGGCGGTGCTACCTCCACATCTTTTGTGTTAAGGCTGTGCTTCATTAATGGCCAAAGTTTATAGTCGATCTCTATAAAAGTTGCACGATAGGTTAAGAAGCTCAGTGGGTACGACGTAGGCTATATATAGTTTTGGAAAAGTGGGCGGTACCACGCCCCTAGGTTATATAAATTACAATTCGTCATAACTCTGAACTTGTTTGGTCTAAATTAATGATTTTTGGATATATGTGTCTTTAGTCAAGATTTACATAATTTTGGAAAATTGGGCGGTGCTACCTCCACATCTTTTGTGTTTTGTCTGTGCTTTATTAATGACCAAAGTTTATAGTCGATCCCTATAAATTTTTCACGATAGGTTTAGAAGCTCGGTGGGTACGACATAGGCTATATATAGTTTTGGAAAAGTGGGCAGTACCACGCCCCTAGGCTATATATTACAATGCGTCATAACTCTGAACTTGTTTGGTCTAAATTAATGATTTTTGGATATATGTGTCTTTAGTCAAGATTTACATAATTTTGGAAAATTGGGCGGTGCTACCTCCACATCTTTTGTGTTAAGGCTGTGCTTCATTAATGGCCAAAGTTTATAGTCGATCTCTATGAAAGTTGCACGATAGGTTAAGAAGCTCAGTGGGTACGACGTAGGCTATATATAGTTTTAGAAAAGTGGGCGGTACCACGTCCCTAGGCTATATAAAATTACAATTCGTCATAACTCTGAACATATTTGGTCTAAATTAATGCTATTGGAATATATGTGTCTTTAGTCAAGATTTACATAATTTTGGAAAATTGGGCGGTGCTACCTCCACATCTTTTGTGTTAAGGCTGTGCTTCATTAATGGCCAAAGTTTATAGTCGATCTCTATAAAAGTTGCACGATATGTTAAGAAGCTCAGTGGGTACGACGTAGGCTATATATAGTTTTGGAAAAGTGGGCGGTACCACGCCCCTAGGTTATATAAATTACAATTCGTCATAACTCTGAACTTATCTGGTCTAAATTAATGCTATTTGGATATATGTGTCTTTAGTCAAGATTTACATAATTTTGGAAAATTGGGCGGTGCTACCTCCACATCTTTTGTGTTAAGGCTGTGCTTCATTAATGGCCAAAGTTTATAGTCGATCTCTATAAAAGTTGCACGATAGGTTAAGAAGCTCAGTGGGTACGACGTAGGCTATATATAGTTTTGGAAAAGTGGGTGGTACCACGCCCCTAGGTTATATAAATTACAATTCGTCATAACTCTGAACATATTTGGTCTAAATTAATGATTTTTGGATATATGTGTCTTTAGTCAAGATTTACATAATTTTGGAAAATTGGGTGGTGCTACCTCCACATCTTTTGTGTTTTGTCTGTGCTTTATTAATGACCAAAGTTTATAGTCGATCCCTATAAATTTTTCACGATAGGTTTAGAAGCTCGGTGGGTACGACATAGGCTATATATAGTTTTGGAAAAGTGGGCAGTACCACGCCCCTAGGCTATATATTACAATTCGTCATAACTCTGAACTTGTTTGGTCTAAATTAATGATTTTTGGATATATGTGTCTTTAGTCAAGATTTACATAATTTTGGAAAATTGGGCGGTGCTACCTCCACATCTTTTGTGTTTTGTCTGTGCTTTATTAATGACCAAAGTTTATAGTCGATCCCTATAAATTTTTCACGATAGGTTTAGAAGCTCGGTGGGTACGACATAGGCTATATATAGTTTTGGAAAAGTGGGCAGTACCACGCCCCTAGGCTATATATTACAATTCGTCATAACTCTGAACTTGTTTGGTCTAAATTAATGATTTTTGGATATATGTGTCTTTAGTCAAGATTTACATAATTTTGGAAAATTGGGCGGTGCTACCTCCACATCTTTTGTGTTAAGGCTGTGCTTCATTAATGGCCAAAGTTTATAGTCGATCTCTATAAAAGTTGCACGATAGGTTAAGAAGCTCAGTGGGTACGACGTAGGCTATATATAGTTTTAGAAAAGTGGGCGGTACCACGTCCCTAGGCTATATAAAATTACAACTCGTCATAACTCTGAACTTATTTGGCCTAAATTTATGATATTTGGATATATGTGTCTTTAGTCAAGATTTACATAATTTTGGAAAATTGGGCGGTGCCACCACCACATCTTTTGTGTTTTATCTGTGCTTCATTAATGTCCAAAGTTTATAGTCCATCCCTATAAATTTTTCACGATAGGTTTAGAAGCTCGGTGGGTACGTCATAGGTCATATAAGGGTTAGAGAACATCTCTATAAAACTTTCACGATAGGTTTAGAAGTTCGGTGGGTACGACATAGGTTATATATAGTTTTGGAAAAGTGGGCGGTCCCACTCCCCTAGGTTATATAAAGTACAATTCGTCATAACTCTGAACTTATTTGGTCTAAATTAATGATATTTGGATATATGTGTCTTTAGTCAAGATTTACATAATTTTGGAAAATTGGGAGGTGTCACCCCCACATCTTTTGTGTTTTGTCTGTCCTTCATTAATGTCCAAAGTTTAAATGCAATCCCTATAAAAGTTTCAATATAGGCTTAGAAGCTCGGAGGGTACAACATAGACTATATATAGTTTTGGAAAAGTGCCGGTACGAGCCCCCAGGCTATATAAAATTACAATTCGTCATAACTCTGAACTTATTTGGTCTAAATTAATGCTATTGGGATATATGTGTCTTTAGTCAAGATTTACATAATTTTGGAAAATTGGGCGGTGCCACCCCCACATCTTTTGTGTTTTGTCTGTGCTTCATTAATGGCCAAAGTTTATAGTCGATCTCTATAAAAGTTGCACGATAGGTTAAGAAGCTCAGTGGGTACGACGTAGGCTATATATAGTTTTAGAAAAGTGGGCGGTACCACGTCCCTAGGCTATATATAATTACAATTCGTCATAACTCTGAACTTATTTGGCCTAAATTTATGATATTTGGATATATGTGTCTTTAGTCAAGATTTACATAATTTTGGAAAATTGGGCGGTGCCACCCCCACATCTTTTGTGTTTTGTCTGTGCTTCATTAATGTCCAAAGTTTATAGTCCATCAATATAAATTTTTCACGATAGGTTTAGAAGCTCGGTGGGTACGACATAGGCTATATATAGTTTTGGAAAAGTGGGCAGTATCACGCCCCTAGGCTATATATTACAATTCGTCATAACTCTGAACTTGTTTGGTCTAAATTAATGATTTTTGGATATATGTGTCTTTAGTCAAGATTTACATAATTTTGGAAAATTGGGCGGTGCTACCTCCACATCTTTTGTGTTAAGGCTGTGCTTCATTAATGGCCAAAGTTTATAGTCGATCTCTATAAAAGTTGCACGATAGGTTAAGAAGCTCAGTGGGTACGACGTAGGCTATATATAGTTTTAGAAAAGTGGGCGGTACCACGTACCTAGGCTATATAAAATTACAATTCGTCATAACTCTGAACTTATTTGGCCTAAATTTATGATATTTGGATATATGTGTCTTTAGTCAAGATTTACATAATTTTGGAAAATTGGGCGGTGCCACCCCCACATCTTTTGTGTTTTGTCTGTGCTTCATTAATGTCCAAAGTTCATAGTCCATCCCTATAAATTTTTCACGATAGGTTTAGAAGCTCGGTGGGTACGTCATAGGTCATATAAGGGTTAGAGAACATCTCTATAAAACTTTCACGATATGTTTAGAAGTTCGGTGGGTACGACATAGGTTATATATAGTTTTGGAAAAGTGGGCGGTCCCACTCCCCTAGGTTATATAAATTACAATTCGTCATAACTCTGAACTTATTTGGTCTAAATTAATGATATTTGGATATATGTGTCTTTAGTCAAGATTTACATAATTTTGGAAAATTGGGAGGTGTCACCCCCACATCTTTTGTGTTTTGTCTGTCCTTCATTAATGTCCAAAGTTTAAATTCAATCCCTATAAAAGTTTCAATATAGGCTTAGAAGCTCGGAGGGTACAACATAGGATATATATAGTTTTGGAAAAGTGCCGGTACGAGCCCCCAGGCTATATAAAATTACAATTCGTCATAACTCTGAACTTATTTGGTCTAAATTAATGCTATTGGGATATATGTGTCTTTAGTCAAGATTTACATAATTTTGGAAAATTGGGCGGTGCTACCTCCACATCTTTTGTGTTAAGGCTGTGCTTCATTAATGGCCAAAGTTTATAGTCGATCTCTATAAAAGTTGCACGATAGGTTAAGAAGCTCAGTGGGTACGACGTAGGATATATATAGTTTTGGAAAAGTGGGCGGTACCACGCCCCTAGGTTATATAAATTACAATTCGTCATAACTCTGAACTTGTTTGGTCTAAATTAATGATTTTTGGATATATGTGTCTTTAGTCAAGATTTACATAATTTTGGAAAATTGGGCGGTGCTACCTCCACATCTTTTGTGTTAAGGCTGTGCTTCATTAATGGCCAAAGTTTATAGTCGATCTCTATAAAAGTTGCACGATAGGTTAAGAAGCTCAGTGGGTACGACGTAGGCTATATATAGTTTTGGAAAAGTGGGTGGTACCACGCCCCTAGGTTATATAAATTACAATTCGTCATAACTCTGAACTTGTTTGGTCTAAATTAATGATTTTTGGATATATGTGTCTTTAGTCAAGATTTACATAATTTTGGAAAATTGGGCGGTGCTACCTCCACATCTTTTGTGTTAAGGCTGTGCTTCATTAATGGCCAAAGTTTATAGTCGATCTCTATAAAAGTTGCACGATAGGTTAAGAAGCTCAGTGGGTACGACGTAGGATATATATAGTTTTGGAAAAGTGGGCGGTACCACGCCCCTAGGTTATATAAATTACAATTCGTCATAACTCTGAACTTATTTGGCCTAAATTAATGATATTTGGATATATGTGTCTTTAGTCAAGATTTACATAATTTTGGAAAATTGGGCGGTGCTACCTCCACATCTTTTGTGTTAAGGCTGTGCTTCATTAATGGCCAAAGTTTATAGTCGATCTCTATAAAAGTTGCACGATAGGTTAAGAAGCTCAGTGGGTACGACGTAGGATATATATAGTTTTGGAAAAGTGGGCGGTACCACGCCCCTAGGTTATATAAATTACAATTCGTCATAACTCTGAACTTGTTTGGTCTAAATTAATGATTTTTGGATATATGTGTCTTTAGTCAAGATTTACATAATTTTGGAAAATTGGGCGGTGCTACCTCCACATCTTTTGTGTTAAGGCTGTGCTTCATTAATGGCCAAAGTTTATAGTCGATCTCTATAAAAGTTGCACGATAGGTTAAGAAGCTCAGTGGGTACGACGTAGGCTATATATAGTTTTGGAAAAGTGGGTGGTACCACGCCCCTAGGTTATATAAATTACAATTCGTCATAACTCTGAACATATTTGGTCTAAATTAATGCTATTGGGATATATGTGTCTTTAGTCAAGATTTACATAATTTTGGAAAATTGGGCGGTGCTACCTCCACATCTTTTGTGTTAAGGCTGTGCTTCATTAATGGCCAAAGTTTATAGTCGATCTCTATAAAAGTTGCACGATATTTTAAGAAGCTCAGTGGGTACGACGTAGGCTATATATAGTTTTGGAAAAGTGGGCGGTACCACGCCCCTAGGTTATATAAATTACAATTCGTCATAACTCTGAACTTATTTGGTCTAAATTAATGCTATTTGGATATATGTGACTTTAGTCAAGATTTACATAATTTTGGAAAATTGGGCGGTGCTACCTCCACATCTTTTGTGTTTTGTCTGTGCTTTATTAATGACCAAAGTTTATAGTCGATCCCTATAAATTTTTCACGATAGGTTTAGAAACTCGGTGGGTACGACATAGGCTATATATAGTTTTGGAAAAGTGGGCGGTACCACGCCCCTAGGTTATATAAATTACAATTCGTCATAACTCTGAACTTGTTTGGTCTAAATTAATGATTTTTGGATATATGTGTCTTTAGTCAAGATTTACATAATTTTGGAAAATTGGGCGGTGCTACCTCCACATCTTTTGTGTTTTGTCTGTGCTTTATTAATGACCAAAGTTTATAGTCGATCCCTATAAATTTTTCACGATAGGTTTAGAAGCTCGGTGGGTACGACATAGGCTATATATAGTTTTGGAAAAGTTGGCAGTACCACGCCCCTAGGCTATATATTACAATTCGTCATAACTCTGAACTTGTTTGGTCTAAATTAATGATTTTTGGATATATGTGTCTTTAGTCAAGATTTACATAATTTTGGAAAATTGGGCGGTGCTACCTCCACATCTTTTGTGTTAAGGCTGTGCTTCATTAATGGCCAAAGTTTATAGTCGATCTCTATAAAAGTTGCACGATAGGTTAAGAAGCTCAGTGGGTACGACGTAGGCTATATATAGTTTTAGAAAAGTGGGCGGTACCACGTCCCTAGGTTATATAAAATTACAATTCGTCATAACTCTGAACTTATTTGGCCTAAATTTATGATATTTGGATATATGTGTCTTTAGTCAAGATTTACATCATTTTGGAAAATTGGGCGGTGCCACCCCCACATCTTTTGTGTTTTGTCTGTGCTTCATTAATGTCCAAAGTTTATAGTCCATCCCTATAAATTTTTCACGATAGGTTTAGAAGCTCGGTGGGTACGTCATAGGTCATATAAGGGTTAGAGAACATCTCTATAAAACTTTCACGATAGGTTTAGAAGTTCGGTGGGTACGACATAGGTTATATATAGTTTTGGAAAAGTGGGCGGTCCCACTCCCCTAGGCTATATAAATTACAATTCGTCATAACTATGAACTTATTTGGTCTAAATTAATGATATTTGGATATATGTGTCTTTAGTGAAGATTTACATAATTTTGGAAAATTGGGAGGTGTCACCCCCACATCTTTTATGTTTTGTCTGTCCTTCATTAATGTCCAACGTTTAAATTCAATCCCTATAAAAGTTTAAATATAGGCTTAGAAGCTCGGAGGGTACAACATAGGCTATATATAGTTTTGGAAAAGTGCCGGTACGAGCCCCCAGGCTATATAAAATTACAATTCGTCATAACTCTGAACTTATTTGGTCTAAATTAATGCTATTGGGATATATGTGTCTTTAGTCAAGATTTACATAATTTTGGAAAATTGGGCGGTGCTACCTCCACATCTTTTGTGTTAAGGCTGTGCTTCATTAATGGCCAAAGTTTATAGGTTTATAGTCGATCTCTATAAAAGTTGCACGATATGTTAAGAAGCTCAGTGGGTACGACGTAGGCTATATATAGTTTTGGAAAAGTGGGCGGTACCACGCCCCTAGGTTATATAAATTACAATTCGTCATAACTCTGAACTTATCTGGTCTAAATTAATGCTATTTGGATACATGTGTCTTTAGTCAAGATTTACATAATTTTGGAAAATTGGGCGGTGCTACCTCCACATCTTTTGTGTTAAGGCTGTGCTTCATTAATGGCCAAAGTTTATAGTCGATCTCTATAAAAGTTAAACGATATGTTAAGAAGCTCAGTGGGTACGACGTAGGCTATATATAGTTTTGGAAAAGTGGGCGGTACCACGCCCCTAGGTTATATAAATTACAATTCGTCATAACTCTGAACTTATCTGGTCTAAATTAATGCTATTTGGATACATGTGTCTTTAGTCAAGATTTACATAATTTTGGAAAACTGGGCGGTGCTACCTCCACATCTTTTTTGTTTTGTCTGTGCTTCATTAATGTCCAAAGTTTATAGTCGATCCCTATAAAAGTTTCACGATAGGTTTAGAAGCGCGGTGGGTACGACATAGGTCATATATAGTCTTGGAAAAATGGGCGGTACCACGTCCCTAGGCTTTATAAAATTACAATTCGTCATAACTCTCAACTTATTTGGTCTAAATTAATGATATTTGGATGTATGTGTCTTTAGTCAAGATTTACATAATTTTGGAAAATTGGGCGGTGCTACCTCCACATCTTTTTTGTTTTGTCTGTGCTTCATTAATGTCCAAAGTTTATAGTCGATCCCTATAAAAGTTTCACGATAGGGTTAGAAGCGCGGTGGGTACGACATAGGTCATATATAGTCTTGGAAAAATGGGCGGTACCACGTCCCTAGGCTTTATAAAATTACAATTCGTCATAACTCTGAACTTGTTTGGTCTAAATTAATGATTTTTGGATGTATGTGTCTGTAGTCAAGATTTACATAGTTTTGGAAAATTGGCCGGTGCCACCCCCACATCTTTTGTGTTTTGCCTGTGCTTCATTAATGTCCAAAGTTTATAGTCGATCCCTATAAAAGTTTCACGATAGGTTTAGAAGCTCGGTGGGTACGACATAGGTCATATATAGTTTTGGAAAAGTGGGCGGTACCACGCACCTGCGTTATATAAATTACAATTCGTCATAACTCTGAACTTATCTGGTCTAAATTAATGCTATTTGGATATATGTGTCTTTAGTCAAGATTTACATAATTTTGGAAAATTGGGCGGTGCTACCTCCACATCTTTTGTGTTAAGGCTGTGCTTCATTAATGGCCAAAGTTTATAGTCGATCTCTATAAAAGTTAAACGATATGTTAAGAAGCTCAGTGGGTACGACGTAGGCTATATATAGTTTTGGAAAAGTGGGCGGTACCACGCCCCTAGGTTATATAAATTACAATTCGTCATAACTCTGAACTTATCTAGTCTAAATTAATGCTATTTGGATACATGTGTCTTTAGTCAAGATTTACATAATTTTGGAAAACTGGGCGGTGCTACCTCCACATCTTTTTTGTTTTGTCTGTGCTTCATTAATGTCCAAAGTTTATAGTCGATCCCTATAAAAGTTTCACGATAGGTTTAGAAGCGCGGTGGGTACGACATAGGCTATATATAGTTTTGGAAAAGTGGGCGGTACCACGCCCCTAGGCTATATATTACAATTCGTCATAACTCTGAAATTGTTTGGTCTAAATTAATGATTTTTGGATATATGTGTCTTTAGTCAAGATTTACATAATTTTGGAAAATTGGGCGGTGCTACCTCCACATCTTTTGTGTTAAGGCTGTGCTTCATTAATGGCCAAAGTTTATAGTCGATCTCTATAAAAGTTGCACGATAGGTTAAGAAGTTCAGTGGGTACGACGTAGGCTATATATAGTTTTAGAAAAGTGGGCGGTACCACGTCCCTAGGTTATATAAAATTACAATTCGTCATAACTCTGAACTTATTTGGCCTAAATTTATGATATTTGGATATATGTGTCTTTAGTCAAGATTTACATCATTTTGGAAAATTGGGCGGTGCCACCCCCACATCTTTTGTGTTTTGTCTGTGCTTCATTAATGTCCAAAGTTTATAGTCCATCCCTATAAATTTTTCACGATAGGTTTAGAAGCTCGGTGGGTACGTCATAGGTCATATAAGGGTTAGAGAACATCTCTATAAAACTTTCACGATAGGTTTAGAAGTTCGGTGGGTACGACATAGGTTATATATAGTTTTGGAAAAGTGGGCGGTACCACGCCCCTAGGCTATATATTACAATTCGTCATAACTCTGAAATTGTTTGGTCTAAATTAATGATTTTTGGATATATGTGTCTTTAGTCAAGATTTACATAGTTTTGGAAAATTGGCCGGTGCCACCCCCACATCTTTTGTGTTTTGCCTGTGCTTCATTAATGTCCAAAGTTTATAGTCGATCCCTATAAAAGTTTCACGATAGGTTTAGAAGCTCGGTGGGTACGACATAGGTCATATATAGTTTTGGAAAAGTGGGCGGTACCACGCACCTGCGTTATATAAATTACAATTCGTCATAACTCTGAACTTATCTGGTCTAAATTAATGCTATTTGGATACATGTGTCTTTAGTCAAGATTTACATAATTTTGGAAAATTGGGCGGTGCTACCTCCGCATCTTTTGTGTTAAGGCTGTGCTTCATTAATGGCCAAAGTTTATAGTCGATCTCTATAAATTTTTCACGATAGGTTTAGAAGCGCGGTGGGTACGACATAGGTCATATATAGTTTTGGAAAAGTGGGCGGTACCACGCCCCTAGGTTATATAAATTACAATTCGTCATAACTCTGAACTTGTTTGGTCTAAATTAATGATTTTTGGATATATGTGTCTTTAGTCAAGATTTACATAATTTTGGAAAATTGGGCGGTGCTACCTCCACATCTTTTGTGTTTTGTCTGTGCTTTATTAATGACCAAAGTTTATAGTCGATCCCTATAAAAGTTTCACGATAGGTTTAGAAGCTCGGTGGGTACGACATAGGTCATATATAGTTTTGGAAAAGTGGGCGGTACCACGCACCTGCGTTATATAAATTACAATTCGTCATAACTCTGAACTTATCTGGTCTAAATTAATGCTATTTGGATACATGTGTCTTTAGTCAAGATTTACATAATTTTGGAAAATTGGGCGGTGCTACCTCCACATCTTTTGTGTTAAGGCTGTGCTTCATTAATGGCCAAAGTTTATAGTCCATCTCTATAAATTTTTCACGATAGGTTTAGAAGCTCGGTGGGTACGACATAGGCTATATATAGTTTTGGAAAAGTGGGCGGTACCACGCACCTGCGTTATATAAATTACAATTCGTCATAACTCTGAACTTATCTGGTCTAAATTAATGCTATTTGGATACATGTGTCTTTAGTCAAGATTTACATAATTTTGGAAAATTGGGCGGTGCTACCTCCACATCTTTTGTGTTAAGGCTGTGCTTCATTAATGGCCAAAGTTTATAGTCGATCTCTATAAATTTTTCACGATAGGTTTAGAAGCTCGGTGGGTACGACATAGGCTATATATAGTTTTGGAAAAGTGGGCGGTACCACGCACCTGCGTTATATAAATTACAATTCGTCATAACTCTGAACTTATCTGGTCTAAATTAATGCTATTTGGATACATGTGTCTTTAGTCAAGATTTACATAATTTTGGAAAATTGGCCGGTGCCACCCCCACATCTTTTGTGTTTTGCCTGTGCTTCATTAATGTCCAAAGTTTATAGTCGATCCCTATAAAAGTTTCACGATAGGTTTAGAAGCTCGGTGGGTACGACATAGGTCATATATAGTTTTGGAAAAGTGGGCGGTACCACGCACCTGCGTTATATAAATTACAATTCGTCATAACTCTGAACTTATCTGGTCTAAATTAATGCTATTTGGATATATGTGTCTTTAGTCAAGATTTACATAATTTTGGAAAATTGGGCGGTGCTACCTCCACATCTTTTGTGTTAAGGCTGTGCTTCATTAATGGCCAAAGTTTATAGTCGATCTCTATAAAAGTTAAACGATATGTTAAGAAGCTCAGTGGGTACGACGTAGGCTATATATAGTTTTGGAAAAGTGGGCGGTACCACGCCCCTAGGTTATATAAATTACAATTCGTCATAACTCTGAACTTATCTGGTCTAAATTAATGCTATTTGGATACATGTGTCTTTAGTCAAGATTTACATAATTTTGGAAAACTGGGCGGTGCTACCTCCACATCTTTTTTGTTTTGTCTGTGCTTCATTAATGTCCAAAGTTTATAGTCGATCCCTATAAAAGTTTCACGATAGGTTTAGAAGCTCGGTGGGTACGACATAGGTCATATATAGTTTTGGAAAAGTGGGCGGTACCACGCACCTGCGTTATATAAATTACAATTCGTCATAACTCTGAACTTATCTGGTCTAAATTAATGATTTTTGGATGTATGTGTCTGTAGTCAAGATTTACATAGTTTTGGAAAATTGGCCGGTGCCACCCCCACATCTTTTGTGTTTTGCCTGTGCTTCATTAATGTCCAAAGTTTATAGTCGATCCCTATAAAAGTTTCACGATAGGTTTAGAAGCTCGGTGGGTACGACATAGGTCATATATAGTTTTGGAAAAGTGGGCGGTACCACGCACCTGCGTTATATAAATTACAATTCGTCATAACTCTGAACTTATCTGGTCTAAATTAATGCTATTTGGATATATGTGTCTTTAGTCAAGATTTACATAATTTTGGAAAATTGGGCGGTGCTACCTCCACATCTTTTGTGTTAAGGCTGTGCTTCATTAATGGCCAAAGTTTATAGTCGATCTCTATAAAAGTTAAACGATATGTTAAGAAGCTCAGTGGGTACGACGTAGGCTATATATAGTTTTGGAAAAGTGGGCGGTACCACGCCCCTAGGTTATATAAATTACAATTCGTCATAACTCTGAACTTATCTGGTCTAAATTAATGCTATTTGGATACATGTGTCTTTAGTCAAGATTTACATAATTTTGGAAAACTGGGCGGTGCTACCTCCACATCTTTTTTGTTTTGTCTGTGCTTCATTAATGTCCAAAGTTTATAGTCGATCCCTATAAAAGTTTCACGATAGGTTTAGAAGCGCGGTGGGTACGACATAGGCTATATATAGTTTTGGAAAAGTGGGCGGTACCACGCCCCTAGGCTATATATTACAATTCGTCATAACTCTGAAATTGTTTGGTCTAAATTAATGATTTTTGGATATATGTGTCTTTAGTCAAGATTTACATAATTTTGGAAAATTGGGCGGTGCTACCTCCACATCTTTTGTGTTAAGGCTGTGCTTCATTAATGGCCAAAGTTTATAGTCGATCTCTATAAAAGTTGCACGATAGGTTAAGAAGTTCAGTGGGTACGACGTAGGCTATATATAGTTTTAGAAAAGTGGGCGGTACCACGTCCCTAGGTTATATAAAATTACAATTCGTCATAACTCTGAACTTATTTGGCCTAAATTTATGATATTTGGATATATGTGTCTTTAGTCAAGATTTACATCATTTTGGAAAATTGGGCGGTGCCACCCCCACATCTTTTGTGTTTTGTCTGTGCTTCATTAATGTCCAAAGTTTATAGTCCATCCCTATAAATTTTTCACGATAGGTTTAGAAGCTCGGTGGGTACGTCATAGGTCATATAAGGGTTAGAGAACATCTCTATAAAACTTTCACGATAGGTTTAGAAGTTCGGTGGGTACGACATAGGTTATATATAGTTTTGGAAAAGTGGGCGGTACCACGCCCCTAGGCTATATATTACAATTCGTCATAACTCTGAAATTGTTTGGTCTAAATTAATGATTTTTGGATATATGTGTCTTTAGTCAAGATTTACATAGTTTTGGAAAATTGGCCGGTGCCACCCCCACATCTTTTGTGTTTTGCCTGTGCTTCATTAATGTCCAAAGTTTATAGTCGATCCCTATAAAAGTTTCACGATAGGTTTAGAAGCTCGGTGGGTACGACATAGGTCATATATAGTTTTGGAAAAGTGGGCGGTACCACGCACCTGCGTTATATAAATTACAATTCGTCATAACTCTGAACTTATCTGGTCTAAATTAATGCTATTTGGATACATGTGTCTTTAGTCAAGATTTACATAATTTTGGAAAATTGGGCGGTGCTACCTCCGCATCTTTTGTGTTAAGGCTGTGCTTCATTAATGGCCAAAGTTTATAGTCGATCTCTATAAATTTTTCACGATAGGTTTAGAAGCTCGGTGGGTACGACATAGGCTATATATAGTTTTGGAAAAGTGGGCGGTACCACGCCCCTAGGTTATATAAATTACAATTCGTCATAACTCTGAACTTGTTTGGTCTAAATTAATGATTTTTGGATATATGTGTCTTTAGTCAAGATTTACATAATTTTGGAAAATTGGGCGGTGCTACCTCCACATCTTTTGTGTTTTGTCTGTGCTTTATTAATGACCAAAGTTTATAGTCGATCCCTATAAAAGTTTCACGATAGGTTTAGAAGCTCGGTGGGTACGACATAGGTCATATATAGTTTTGGAAAAGTGGGCGGTACCACGCACCTGCGTTATATAAATTACAATTCGTCATAACTCTGAACTTATCTGGTCTAAATTAATGCTATTTGGATACATGTGTCTTTAGTCAAGATTTACATAATTTTGGAAAATTGGGCGGTGCTACCTCCACATCTTTTGTGTTAAGGCTGTGCTTCATTAATGGCCAAAGTTTATAGTCGATCTCTATAAATTTTTCACGATAGGTTTAGAAGTTCGGTGGGTACGACATAGGTTATATATAGTTTTGGAAAAGTGGGCGGTACCACGCCCCTAGGCTATATATTACAATTCGTCATAACTCTGAAATTGTTTGGTCTAAATTAATGATTTTTGGATATATGTGTCTTTAGTCAAGATTTACATAGTTTTGGAAAATTGGCCGGTGCCACCCCCACATCTTTTGTGTTTTGCCTGTGCTTCATTAATGTCCAAAGTTTATAGTCGATCCCTATAAAAGTTTCACGATAGGTTTAGAAGCTCGGTGGGTACGACATAGGTCATATATAGTTTTGGAAAAGTGGGCGGTACCACGCACCTGCGTTATATAAATTACAATTCGTCATAACTCTGAACTTATCTGGTCTAAATTAATGCTATTTGGATACATGTGTCTTTAGTCAAGATTTACATAATTTTGGAAAATTGGGCGGTGCTACCTCCGCATCTTTTGTGTTAAGGCTGTGCTTCATTAATGGCCAAAGTTTATAGTCGATCTCTATAAATTTTTCACGATAGGTTTAGAAGCTCGGTGGGTACGACATAGGCTATATATAGTTTTGGAAAAGTGGGCGGTACCACGCCCCTAGGTTATATAAATTACAATTCGTCATAACTCTGAACTTGTTTGGTCTAAATTAATGATTTTTGGATATATGTGTCTTTAGTCAAGATTTACATAATTTTGGAAAATTGGGCGGTGCTACCTCCACATCTTTTGTGTTTTGTCTGTGCTTTATTAATGACCAAAGTTTATAGTCGATCCCTATAAAAGTTTCACGATAGGTTTAGAAGCTCGGTGGGTACGACATAGGTCATATATAGTTTTGGAAAAGTGGGCGGTACCACGCACCTGCGTTATATAAATTACAATTCGTCATAACTCTGAACTTATCTGGTCTAAATTAATGCTATTTGGATACATGTGTCTTTAGTCAAGATTTACATAATTTTGGAAAATTGGGCGGTGCTACCTCCACATCTTTTGTGTTAAGGCTGTGCTTCATTAATGGCCAAAGTTTATAGTCGATCTCTATAAATTTTTCACGATAGGTTTAGAAGTTCGGTGGGTACGACATAGGTTATATATAGTTTTGGAAAAGTGGGCGGTACCACGCCCCTAGGCTATATATTACAATTCGTCATAACTCTGAAATTGTTTGGTCTAAATTAATGATTTTTGGATATGTGTGTCTTTAGTCAAGATTTACATAGTTTTGGAAAATTGGCCGGTGCCACCCCCACATCTTTTGTGTTTTGCCTGTGCTTCATTAATGTCCAAAGTTTATAGTCGATCCCTATAAAAGTTTCACGATAGGTTTAGAAGCTCGGTGGGTACGACATAGGTCATATATAGTTTTGGAAAAGTGGGCGGTACCACGCACCTGCGTTATATAAATTACAATTCGTCATAACTCTGAACTTATCTGGTCTAAATTAATGCTATTTGGATACATGTGTCTTTAGTCAAGATTTACATAATTTTGGAAAATTGGGCGGTGCTACCTCCGCATCTTTTGTGTTAAGGCTGTGCTTCATTAATGGCCAAAGTTTATAGTCGATCTCTATAAATTTTTCACGATAGGTTTAGAAGCTCGGTGGGTACGACATAGGCTATATATAGTTTTGGAAAAGTGGGCGGTACCACGCCCCTAGGTTATATAAATTACAATTCGTCATAACTCTGAACTTGTTTGGTCTAAATTAATGATTTTTGGATATATGTGTCTTTAGTCAAGATTTACATAATTTTGGAAAATTGGGCGGTGCTACCTCCACATCTTTTGTGTTTTGTCTGTGCTTTATTAATGACCAAAGTTTATAGTCGATCCCTATAAAAGTTTCACGATATGTTTAGAAGCTCGGTGGGTACGACATAGGTCATATATAGTTTTGGAAAAGTGGGCGGTACCACGCACCTGCGTTATATAAATTACAATTCGTCATAACTCTGAACTTATCTGGTCTAAATTAATGCTATTTGGATACATGTGTCTTTAGACAAGATTTACATAATTTTGGAAAATTGGGCGGTGCTACCTCCACATCTTTTGTGTTAAGGCTGTGCTTCATTAATGGCCAAAGTTTATAGTCGATCTCTATAAATTTTTCACGATAGGTTTAGAAGCTCGGTGGGTACGACATAGGCTATATATAGTTTTGGAAAAGTGGGCGGTACCACGCACCTGCGTTATATAAATTACAATTCGTCATAACTCTGAACTTATCTGGTCTAAATTAATGCTATTTGGATACATGTGTCTTTAGTCAAGATTTACATAATTTTGGAAAATTGGGCGGTGCTACCTCCACATCTTTTGTGTTAAGGCTGTGCTTCATTAATGGCCAAAGTTTATAGTCGATCTCTATAAATTTTTCACGATAGGTTTAGAAGCTCGGTGGGTACGACATAGGCTATATATAGTTTTGGAAAAGTGGGCGGTACCACGCACCTGCGTTATATAAATTACAATTCGTCATAACTCTGAACTTATCTGGTCTAAATTAATGCTATTTGGATACATGTGTCTTTAGTCAAGATTTACATAATTTTGGAAAATTGGCCGGTGCCACCCCCACATCTTTTGTGTTTTGCCTGTGCTTCATTAATGTCCAAAGTTTATAGTCGATCCCTATAAAAGTTTCACGATAGGTTTAGAAGCTCGGTGGGTACGACATAGGTCATATATAGTTTTGGAAAAGTGGGCGGTACCACGCACCTGCGTTATATAAATTACAATTCGTCATAACTCTGAACTTATCTGGTCTAAATTAATGCTATTTGGATATATGTGTCTTTAGTCAAGATTTACATAATTTTGGAAAATTGGGCGGTGCTACCTCCACATCTTTTGTGTTAAGGCTGTGCTTCATTAATGGCCAAAGTTTATAGTCGATCTCTATAAATTTTTCACGATAGGTTTAGAAGCTCGGTGGGTACGACATAGGCTATATATAGTTTTGGAAAAGTGGGCGGTACCACGCACCTGCGTTATATAAATTACAATTCGTCATAACTCTGAACTTATCTGGTCTAAATTAATGCTATTTGGATACATGTGTCTTTAGTCAAGATTTACATAATTTTGGAAAATTGGCCGGTGCCACCCCCACATCTTTTGTGTTTTGCCTGTGCTTCATTAATGTCCAAAGTTTATAGTCGATCCCTATAAAAGTTTCACGATAGGTTTAGAAGCTCGGTGGGTACGACATAGGTCATATATAGTTTTGGAAAAGTGGGCGGTACCACGCACCTGCGTTATATAAATTACAATTCGTCATAACTCTGAACTTATCTGGTCTAAATTAATGCTATTTGGATACATGTGTCTTTAGTCAAGATTTACATAATTTTGGAAAATTGGGCGGTGCTACCTCCGCATCTTTTGTGTTAAGGCTGTGCTTCATTAATGGCCAAAGTTTATAGTCGATCTCTATAAATTTTTCACGATAGGTTTAGAAGCTCGGTGGGTACGACATAGGCTATATATAGTTTTGGAAAAGTGGGCGGTACCACGCCCCTAGGTTATATAAATTACAATTCGTCATAACTCTGAACTTGTTTGGTCTAAATTAATGATTTTTGGATATATGTGTCTTTAGTCAAGATTTACATAATTTTGGAAAATTGGGCGGTGCTACCTCCACATCTTTTGTGTTTTGTCTGTGCTTTATTAATGACCAAAGTTTATAGTCGATCCCTATAAAAGTTTCACGATAGGTTTAGAAGCTCGGTGGGTACGACATAGGTCATATATAGTTTTGGAAAAGTGGGCGGTACCACGCACCTGCGTTATATAAATTACAATTCGTCATAACTCTGAACTTATCTGGTCTAAATTAATGCTATTTGGATACATGTGTCTTTAGTCAAGATTTACATAATTTTGGAAAATTGGCCGGTGCCACCCCCACATCTTTTGTGTTTTGCCTGTGCTTCATTAATGTCCAAAGTTTATAGTCGATCCCTATAAAAGTTTCACGATAGGTTTAGAAGCTCGTGTGGGTACGACATAGGTCATATATAGTTTTGGAAAAGTGGGCGGTACCACGCACCTGCGTTATATAAATTACAATTCGTCATAACTCTGAACTTATCTGGTCTAAATTAATGCTATTTGGATACATGTGTCTTTAGTCAAGATTTACATAATTTTGGAAAATTGGCCGGTGCCACCCCCACATCTTTTGTGTTTTGCCTGTGCTTCATTAATGTCCAAAGTTTATAGTCGATCCCTATAAATTTTTCACGATAGGTTTAGAAGCTCGGTGGGTACGACATAGGCTATATATAGTTTTGGAAAAGTGGGCGGTACCACGCCCCTAGGTTATATAAATTACAATTCGTCATAACTCTGAACTTGTTTGGTCTAAATTAATGCTATTTGGATACATGTGTCTTTAGTCAAGATTTACATAATTTTGGAAAATTGGGCGGTGCTACCTCCACATCTTTTGTGTTAAGGCTGTGCTTCATTAATGGCCAAAGTTTATAGTCGATCTCTATAAATTTTTCACGATAGGTTTAGAAGCTCGGTGGGTACGACATAGGCTATATATAGTTTTGGAAAAGTGGGCGGTACCACGCACCTGCGTTATATAAATTACAATTCGTCATAACTCTGAACTTATCTGGTCTAAATTAATGCTATTTGGATACATGTGTCTTTAGTCAAGATTTACATAATTTTGGAAAATTGGGCGGTGCTACCTCCACATCTTTTGTGTTAAGGCTGTGCTTCATTAATGGCCAAAGTTTATAGTCGATCTCTATAAATTTTTCACGATAGGTTTAGAAGCTCGGTGGGTACGACATAGGCTATATATAGTTTTGGAAAAGTGGGCGGTACCACGCACCTGCGTTATATAAATTACAATTCGTCATAACTCTGAACTTATCTGGTCTAAATTAATGCTATTTGGATACATGTGTCTTTAGTCAAGATTTACATAATTTTGGAAAATTGGCCGGTGCCACCCCCACATCTTTTGTGTTTTGCCTGTGCTTCATTAATGTCCAAAGTTTATAGTCGATCCCTATAAAAGTTTCACGATAGGTTTAGAAGCTCGGTGGGTACGACATAGGTCATATATAGTTTTGGAAAAGTGGGCGGTACCACGCACCTGCGTTATATAAATTACAATTCGTCATAACTCTGAACTTATCTGGTCTAAATTAATGCTATTTGGATACATGTGTCTTTAGTCAAGATTTACATAATTTTGGAAAATTGGGCGGTGCTACCTCCACATCTTTTGTGTTAAGGCTGTGCTTCATTAATGGCCAAAGTTTATAGTCGATCTCTATAAATTTTTCACGATAGGTTTAGAAGCTCGGTGGGTACGACATAGGCTATATATAGTTTTGGAAAAGTGGGCGGTACCACGCCCCTAGGTTATATAAATTACAATTCGTCATAACTCTGAACTTGTTTGGTCTAAATTAATGATTTTTGGATATATGTGTCTTTAGTCAAGATTTACATAGTTTTGGAAAATTGGCCGGTGCCACCCCCACATCTTTTGTGTTTTGCCTGTGCTTCATTAATGTCCAAAGTTTATAGTCGATCCCTATAAAAGTTTCACGATAGGTTTAGAAGCTCGGTGGGTACGACATAGGTCATATATAGTTTTGGAAAAGTGGGCGGTACCACGCACCTGCGTTATATAAATTACAATTCGTCATAACTCTGAACTTATCTGGTCTAAATTAATGCTATTTGGATACATGTGTCTTTAGTCAAGATTTACATAATTTTGGAAAATTGGGCGGTGCCACCCCCACATCTTTTGTGTTTTGTCTGTGCTTCATTAATGCCCAAAGTTTAGAGTCGATCCCTATAAATTTTTCACGATAGGCTTAGAAGCTCAGTGGGTACGACATAGGTCATATATAGTCTTTGAAAAGTGGGCGGTACCACGTCCCCAGGCTATATAAAATTACAATTCGTCATAACTCTGAACTTGTTTGGTCTAAATTAATGATTTTTGGATATATGTGTCTTTAGTCAAGATTTACATAATTTTGGAAAATTGGGCGGTGCTACCTCCACATCTTTTGTGTTTTGTCTGTGCTTTATTAATGACCAAAGTTTATAGTCGATCCCTATAAATTTTTCACGATAGGTTTAGAAGCTCGGTGGGTACGACATAGGCTATATATAGTTTTGGAAAAGTTGGCAGTACCACGCCCCTAGGCTATATATTACAATTCGTCATAACTCTGAACTTGTTTGGTCTAAATTAATGATTTTTGGATATATGTGTCTTTAGTCAAGATTTACATAATTTTGGAAAATTGGGCGGTGCTACCTCCACATCTTTTGTGTTAAGGCTGTGCTTCATTAATGGCCAAAGTTTATAGTCGATCTCTATAAAAGTTGCACGATAGGTTAAGAAGTTCAGTGGGTACGACGTAGGCTATATATAGTTTTAGAAAAGTGGGCGGTACCACGTCCCTAGGTTATATAAATTTACAATTCGTCATAACTCTGAACTTATTTGGCCTAAATTTATGATATTTGGATATATGTGTCTTTAGTCAAGATTTACATCATTTTGGAAAATTGGGCGGTGCCACCCCCACATCTTTTGTGTTTTGTCTGTGCTTCATTAATGTCCAAAGTTTATAGTCCATCCCTATAAATTTTTCACGATAGGTTTAGAAGCTCGGTGGGTACGTCATAGGTCATATAAGGGTTAGAGAACATCTCTATAAAACTTTCACGATAGGTTTAGAAGTTCGGTGGGTACGACATAGGTTATATATAGTTTTGGAAAAGTGGGCGGTCCCACTCCCCTAGGCTATATAAATTACAATTCGTCATAACTATGAACTTATTTGGTCTAAATTAATGATATTTGGATATATGTGTCTTTAGTGAAGATTTACATAATTTTGGAAAATTGGGAGGTGTCACCCCCACATCTTTTATGTTTTGTCTGTCCTTCATTAATGTCCAACGTTTAAATTCAATCCCTATAAAAGTTTAAATATAGGCTTTGAAGCTCGGAGGGTACAACATAGGCTATATATAGTTTTGGAAAAGTGCCGGTACGAGCCCCCAGGCTATATAAAATTACAATTCGTCATAACTCTGAACTTATTTGGTCTAAATTAATGCTATTGGGATATATGTGTCTTTAGTCAAGATTTACATAATTTTGGAAAATTGGGCGGTGCTACCTCCACATCTTTTGTGTTAAGGCTGTGCTTCATTAATGGCCAAAGTTTATAGTCGATCTCTATAAAAGTTGCACGATATGTTAAGAAGCTCAGTGGGTACGACGTAGGCTATATATAGTTTTGGAAAAGTGGGCGGTACCACGCCCCTAGGTTATATAAATTACAATTCGTCATAACTCTGAACTTATTTGGTCTAAATTAATGCTATTTGGATATATGTGACTTTAGTCAAGATTTACATAATTTTGGAAAATTGGGCGGTGCTACCTCCACATCTTTTGTGTTTTGTCTGTGCTTTATTAATGACCAAAGTTTATAGTCGATCCCTATAAATTTTTCACGATAGGTTTAGAAGCTCGGTGGGTACGACATAGGCTATATATAGTTTTGGAAAAGTGGGCGGTACCACGCCCCTAGGTTATATAAATTACAATTCGTCATAACTCTGAACTTGTTTTGTCTAAATTAATGATTTTTGGATATATGTGTCTTTAGTCAAGATTTACATAATTTTGGAAAATTGGGCGGTGCTACCTCCACATCTTTTGTGTTTTGTCTGTGCTTTATTAATGACCAAAGTTTATAGTCGATCCCTATAAATTTTTCACGATAGGTTTAGAAGCTCGGTGGGTACGACATAGGCTATATATAGTTTTGGAAAAGTTGGCAGTACCACGCCCCTAGGTTATATAAAATTACAATTCGTCATAACTCTGAACTTATTTGGTCTAAATTAATGCTATTGGGATATATGTGTCTTTAGTCAAGATTTACATAATTTTGGAAAATTGGGCGGTGCTACCTCCACATCTTTTGTGTTTTGTCTGTGCTTTATTAATGACCAAAGTTTATAGTCGATCCCTATAAATTTTTCACGATAGGTTTAGAAGCTCGGTGGGTACGACATAGGCTATATATAGTTTTGGAAAAGTGGGCGGTACCACGCCCCTAGGTTATATAAATTACAATTCGTCATAACTCTGAACTTGTTTTGTCTAAATTAATGCTATTTGGATATATGTGACTTTAGTCAAGATTTACATAATTTTGGAAAATTGGGCGGTGCTACCTCCACATCTTTTGTGTTTTGTCTGTGCTTTATTAATGACCAAAGTTTATAGTCGATCCCTATAAATTTTTCACGATAGGTTTAGAAGCTCGGTGGGTACGACATAGGCTATATATAGTTTTGGAAAAGTGGGCGGTACCACGCCCCTAGGTTATATAAATTACAATTCGTCATAACTCTGAACTTGTTTTGTCTAAATTAATGATTTTTGGATATATGTGTCTTTAGTCAAGATTTACATAATTTTGGAAAATTGGGCGGTGCTACCTCCACATCTTTTGTGTTTTGTCTGTGCTTTATTAATGACCAAAGTTTATAGTCGATCCCTATAAATTTTTCACGATAGGTTTAGAAGCTCGGTGGGTACGACATAGGCTATATATAGTTTTGGAAAAGTTGGCAGTACCACGCCCCTAGGTTATATAAAATTACAATTCGTCATAACTCTGAACTTATCTGGTCTAAATTAATGCTATTTGGATATATGTGTCTTTAGTCAAGATTTACATAATTTTGGAAAATTGGGCGGTGCTACCTCCACATCTTTTGTGTTAAGGCTGTGCTTCATTAATGGCCAAAGTTTATAGTCGATCTCTATAAAAGTTAAACGATATGTTAAGAAGCTCAGTGGGTACGACGTAGGCTATATATAGTTTTGGAAAAGTGGGCGGTACCACGCCCCTAGGTTATATAAAATTACAATTCGTCATAACTCTGAACTTATTTGGTCTAAATTAATGCTATTGGGATATATGTGTCTTTAGTCAAGATTTACATAATTTTGGAAAATTGGGCGGTGCTACCTCCACATCTTTTGTGTTAAGGCTGTGCTTCATTAATGGCCAAAGTTTATAGTCGATCTCTATAAAAGTTGCACGATATGTTAAGAAGCTCAGTGGGTACGACGTAGGCTATATATAATTTTGGAAAAGTGGGCGGTACCACGCCCCTAGGTTATATAAATTACAATTCGTCATAACTCTGAACTTATCTGGTCTAAATTAATGCTATTTGGATATATGTGTCTTTAGTCAAGATTTACATAATTTTGGAAAATTGGGCGGTGCTACCTCCACATCTTTTTTGTTTTGTCTGTGCTTCATTAATGTCCAAAGTTTATAGTCGATCCCTATAAAAGTTTCACGATAGGGTTAGAAGCGCGGTGGGTACGACATAGGTCATATATAGTCTTGGAAAAATGGGCGGTACCACGTCCCTAGGCTTTATAAAATTACAATTCGTCATAACTCTGAACTTGTTTGGTCTAAATTAATGATTTTTGGATGTATGTGTCTGTAGTCAAGATTTACATAGTTTTGGAAAATTGGCCGGTGCCACCCCCACATCTTTTGTGTTTTGCCTGTGCTTCATTAATGTCCAAAGTTTATAGTCGATCCCTATAAAAGTTTCACGATAGGTTTAGAAGCTCGGTGGGTACGTCATAGGTCATATAAGGGTTAGAGAACATCTCTATAAAACTTTCACGATAGGTTTAGAAGTTCGGTGGGTACGACATAGGTTATATATAGTTTTGGAAAAGTGGGCGGTCCCACTCCCCTAGGCTATATAAATTACAATTCGTCATAACTATGAACTTATTTGGTCTAAATTAATGATATTTGGATATATGTGTCTTTAGTGAAGATTTACATAATTTTGGAAAATTGGGAGGTGTCACCCCCACATCTTTTATGTTTTGTCTGTCCTTCATTAATGTCCAACGTTTAAATTCAATCCCTATAAAAGTTTAAATATAGGCTTAGAAGCTCGGAGGGTACAACATAGGCTATATATAGTTTTGGAAAAGTGCCGGTACGAGCCCCCAGGCTATATAAAATTACAATTCGTCATAACTCTGAACTTATTTGGTCTAAATTAATGCTATTGGGATATATGTGTCTTTAGTCAAGATTTACATAATTTTGGAAAATTGGGCGGTGCTACCTCCACATCTTTTGTGTTAAGGCTGTGCTTCATTAATGGCCAAAGTTTATAGTCGATCTCTATAAAAGTTGCACGATATGTTAAGAAGCTCAGTGGGTACGACGTAGGCTATATATAGTTTTGGAAAAGTGGGCGGTACCACGCCCCTAGGTTATATAAATTACAATTCGTCATAACTCTGAACTTATCTGGTCTAAATTAATGCTATTTGGATATATGTGTCTTTAGTCAAGATTTACATAATTTTGGAAAATTGGGCGGTGCTACCTCCACATCTTTTTTGTTTTGTCTGTGCTTCATTAATGTCCAAAGTTTATAGTCGATCCCTATAAAAGTTTCACGATAGGGTTAGAAGCGCGGTGGGTACGACATAGGTCATATATAGTCTTGGAAAAATGGGCGGTACCACGTCCCTAGGCTTTATAAAATTACAATTCGTCATAACTCTGAACTTGTTTGGTCTAAATTAATGATTTTTGGATGTATGTGTCTGTAGTCAAGATTTACATAGTTTTGGAAAATTGGCCGGTGCCACCCCCACATCTTTTGTGTTTTGCCTGTGCTTCATTAATGTCCAAAGTTTATAGTCGATCCCTATAAAAGTTTCACGATAGGTTTAGAAGCTCGGTGGGTACGACATAGGTCATATATAGTTTTGGAAAAGTGGGCGGTACCACGCACCTGCGTTATATAAATTACAATTCGTCATAACTCTGAACTTATCTGGTCTAAATTAATGCTATTTGGATATATGTGTCTTTAGTCAAGATTTACATAATTTTGGAAAATTGGGTGGTGCTACCTCCACATCTTTTGTGTTAAGGCTGTGCTTCATTAATGGCCAAAGTTTATAGTCGATCTCTATAAAAGTTAAACGATATGTTAAGAAGCTCAGTGGGTACGACGTAGGCTATATATAGTTTTGGAAAAGTGGGCGGTACCACGCCCCTAGGTTATATAAATTACAATTCGTCATAACTCTGAACTTATCTGGTCTAAATTAATGCTATTTGGATACATGTGTCTTTAGTCAAGATTTACATAATTTTGGAAAATTGGGCGGTGCTACCTCCACATCTTTTTTGTTTTGTCTGTGCTTCATTAATGTCCAAAGTTTATAGTCGATCCCTATAAAAGTTTCACGATAGGTTTAGAAGCGCGGTGGGTACGACATAGGTCATATATAGTCTTGGAAAAATGGGCGGTACCACGTCCCTAGGCTTTATAAAATTACAATTCGTCATAACTCTCAACTTATTTGGTCTAAATTAATGATATTTGGATGTATGTGTCTTTAGTCAAGATTTACATAATTTTGGAAAATTGGGCGGTGCTACCTCCACATCTTTTGTGTTGAGGCTGTGCTTCATTAATGACCAAAGTTTTTAGTCGATCCCTATAAAAGTTTCACGATAGGTTTAGAAGCGCGGTGGGTACGTCATAGGTCATATATAGTCTTGGAAAAGTGGGCGCTACCACGCCCCTAGGTTATATAAATTACAATTCGTCATAACTCTGAACTTATTTGGTCTAAATTAATGCTATTGGGATATATGTGTCTTTAGTCAAGATTTAGATAATTTTGGAAAATTGGGCGGTGCCACCCCCACATCTTTTGTGTTTTGTCTGTGCTTCATTAATGTCCAAAGTTTATAGTCCATCCCTATAAATTTTTCACTATAGGTTTAGAAGCTCGGTGGGTACGTCATAGGTCATATATAGTCTTGGAAAAGTGGGCGGTACCACGCCCCTAGGTTATATAAATTACAATTCGTCATAACTCTGAACTTATTTGGTCTAAATTAATGCTATTGGGATATATGTGTCTTTAGTCAAGATTTACATAATTTTGGAAAATTGGGCGGTGCTACCTCCACATCTTTTGTGTTAAGGCTGTGCTTCATTAATGGCCAAAGTTTATAGTCGATCTCTATAAAAGTTGCACGATATGTTAAGAAGCTCAGTGGGTACGACGTAGGCTATATATAGTTTTGGAAAAGTGGGCGGTACCACGCCCCTAGGTTATATAAATTACAATTCGTCATAACTCTGAACTTATCTGGTCTAAATTAATGCTATTTGGATATATGTGTCTTTAGTCAAGATTTACCTTATTTTGGAAAATTGGGCGGTGCTACCTCCACATCTTTTTTGTTTTGTCTGTGCTTCATTAATGTCCAAAGTTTATAGTCGATCCCTATAAAAGTTTCACGATAGGGTTAGAAGCGCGGTGGGTACGACATAGGTCATATATAGTCTTGGAAAAATGGGCGGTGCCACGTCCCTAGGCTTTATAAAATTACAATTCGTCATAACTCTGAACTTGTTTGGTCTAAATTAATGATTTTTGGATGTATGTGTCTGTAGTCAAAATTTACATAGTTTTGGAAAACTGGCCGGTGCCACCCCCACATCTTTTGTGTTTTGCCTGTGCTTCATTAATGTCCAAAGTTTATAGTCGATCCCTATAAAAGTTTCACGATAGGTTTAGAAGCTCGGTGGGTACGACATAGGTCATATATAGTTTTGGAAAAGTGGGCGGTACCACGCACCTGCGTTATATAAATTACAATTCGTCATAACTCTAAACTTATCTGGTCTAAATTAATGCTATTTGGATATATGTGTCTTTAGTCAAGATTTACATAATTTTGGAAAATTGGGCGGTGCTACCTCCACATCTTTTGTGTTAAGGCTGTGCTTCATTAATGGCCAAAGTTTATAGTCGATCTCTATAAAAGTTAAACGATATGTTAAGAAGCTCAGTGGGTACGACGTAGTCTATATATAGTTTTGGAAAAGTGGGTGGTACCACGCCCCTAGGTTATATAAATTACAATTCGTCATAACTCTGAACTTATCTGGTCTAAATTAATGCTATTTGGATGTATGTGTCTTTAGTCAAGATTTACATAATTTTGGAAAATTGGGCGGTGCTACCTCCACATCTTTTGTGTTGAGGCTGTGCTTCATTAATGACCAAAGTTTATAGTCGATCCCTATAAAAGTTTCACGATAGGTTTAGAAGCGCGGTGGGTACGACATAGGTCATATATAGTTTTGGAAAAGTGGGCGGTACCACGCCCCTTGGTTATATAAATTACAATTCGTCATAACTCTGAACTTATCTGGTCTAAACTAATGCTATTTGGATATATGTGTCTTTAGTCAAGATTTACATAATTTTGGAAAATTGGGCGGTGCTACCTCCACATCTTTTGTGTTAAGGCTGTGCTTCATTAATGGCCAAAGTTTATAGTCGATCTCTATAAAAGTTGCACGATATGTTAAGAAGCTCAGTGGGTACGACGTAGGCTATATATAGTTTTAGAAAAGCAGGCGGTACCACGTCCCCAGGCTATATAAAATTACAATTCGTCATAACTCTGAACTTATTTGGCCTAAATTAATGATATGTGGATATATGTGTCTTTAGTCAAGATTTAGATAATTTTGGAAAATTGGGCGGTGCCACCCCCACATCTTTTGTGTTTTGTCTGTGCTTCATTAATGTCCAAAGTTTATAGTCCATCCCTATAAATTTTTCACTATAGGTTTAGAAGCTCGGTGGGTACGTCATAGGTCATATATAGTCTTGGAAAAGTGGGCGGTACCACGCCCCTAGGTTATATAAATTACAATTCGTCATAACTCTGAACTTATTTGGTCTAAATTAATGCTATTGGGATATATGTGTCTTTAGTCAAGATTTACATAATTTTGGAAAATTGGGCGGTGCTACCTCCACATCTTTTGTGTTAAGGCTGTGCTTCATTAATGGCCAAAGTTTATAGTCGATCTCTATAAAAGTTGCACGATATGTTAAGAAGCTCAGTGGGTACGACGTAGGCTATATATAGTTTTGGAAAAGTGGGCGGTACCACGCCCCTAGGTTATATAAATTACAATTCGTCATAACTCTGAACTTATCTGGTCTAAATTAATGCTATTTGGATATATGTGTCTTTAGTCAAGATTTACATAATTTTGGAAAATTGGGCGGTGCTACCTCCACATCTTTTGTGTTTTGTCTGTGCTTTATTAATGACCAAAGGTTATAGTCGATCCCTATAAATTTTTCACGATAGGTTTAGAAGCTCGGTGGGTACGACATAGGTCATATATAGTCTTGGAAAAGTGGGCGGTACCACGCCCCTAGGTTATATAAATTACAATTCGTCATAACTCTGAACTTATCTGGTCTAAACTAATGCTATTTGGATATATGTGTCTTTAGTCAAGATTTACATAATTTTGGAAATGTGGGCGGTGGCACGCCCACATTTTTTGTGTTTTGTTTGTGCTTCATTAATGTCTAAGGTTTAGAGTCGATCTCTATAAAAGTTGCACGATAGGTTTAGAAGCTCAGTGGGTACGACGTAGGCTATATATAGTTTTAGAAAAGTGGGCGGTACCACGTCCCCAGGCTATATAAAATTACAATTCGTCATAACTCTGAACTTATTTGGCCTAAATTAATGATATGTGGATATATGTGTCTCTAGTCAAGATTTAGATAATTTTGGAAAATTGGGCGGTGCCACCCCCACATCTTTTGTGTTTTGTCTGTGCTTCATTAATGTCCAAAGTTTATAGTCCATCCCTATAAATTTTTCAAGATAGGTTTAGAAGCTCGGTGGGTACGTCATAGGTCATATATAGTCTTGGAAAAGTGGGCGGTACCACGCCCCTAGGTTATATAAATTACAATTCGTCATAACTCTGAACTTATTTGGTCTAAATTAATGATATTTGGATATATGTGTCTTTAGTCAAGATTTACATAATTTTGGAAAATTGGGCGGTGTCACCCCCACATCTTTTGTGTTTTGTCTGTGCTTCATTAATGTCCAAAGTTTAAATTCAATCCCTATAAAAGTTTCAATATAGGCTTAGAAGCTCGGAGGGAAAGTGGGCGGTGGCACGCCCACATTTTTTGTGTTTTGTTTGTGCTTCATTAATGTCTAAGGTTTAGAGTCGATCTCTATAAAAGTTGCACGATAGGTTTAGAAGCTCAGTGGGTACGACGTAGGCTATATATTAGTCAAGATTTACATAATTTTGGAAAATTGGGCGGTGCTACCTCCACATCTTTTGTGTTAAGGCTGTGCTTCATTAATGGCCAAAGTTTATAGTCGATCTCTATAAAAGTTGCACGATATGTTAAGAAGCTCAGTGGGTACGTCATAGGTCATATAAGGTTTAGAGAACATCTCTATAAAACTTTCACGATAGGTTTAGAACTTCGGTGGGTACGACATAGGTTATATATAGTTTTGGAAAAGTGGGCGGTTCCACTCCCCTAGGTTATATAAATTACAATTCGTCACAACTCTGAACTTATCTGGTCTAAACTAATGCTATTTGGATATATGTGTCTTTAGTCAAGATTTACATAATTTTGGAAATGTGGGCGGTGGCACGCCCACATTTTTTGTGTTTTGTTTGTGCTTCATTAATGTCTAAGGTTTAGAGTCGATCTCTATAAAAGTTGCACGATAGGTTTAGAAGCTCAGTGGGTACGACGTAGGCTATATATAGTTTTAGAAAAGTGGGCGGTACCACGTCCCCAGGCTATATAAAATTACAATTCGTCATAACTCTGAACTTATTTGGCCTAAATTAATGATATGTGGATATATGTGTCTCTAGTCAAGATTTAGATAATTTTGGAAAATTGGGCGGTGCCACCCCCACATCTTTTGTGTTTTGTCTGTGCTTCATTAATGTCCAAAGTTTATAGTCCATCCCTATAAATTTTTCACGATAGGTTTAGAAGCTCGGTGGGTACGTCATAGGTCATATAAGGTTTAGAGAACATCTCTATAAAACTTTCACGATAGGTTTAGAACTTCGGTGGGTACGACATAGGTTATATATAGTTTTGGAAAAGTGGGCGGTTCCACTCCCCTAGGTTATATAAATTACAATTCGTCACAACTCTGAACTTATTTGGTCTAAATTAATGATATTTGGATATATGTGTCTTTAGTCAAGATTTACATAATTTTGGAAAATTGGGAGGTGTCACCCCCACATCTTTTGTGTTTTGTCTGTGCTTCATTAATGTCCAAAGTTTAAATTCAATCCCTATAAAAGTTTCAATATAGGCTTAGAAGCTCGGAGGGAAAGTGGGCGGTGGCACGCCCACATTTTTTGTGTTTTGTTTGTGCTTCATTAATGTCTAAGGTTTAGAGTCGATCTCTATAAAAGTTGCACGATAGGTTTAGAAGCTCAGTGGGTACGACGTAGGCTATATATTAGTCAAGATTTACATAATTTTGGAAAATTGGGCGGTGCTACCTCCACATCTTTTGTGTTAAGGCTGTGCTTCATTAATGGCCAAAGTTTATAGTCGATCTCTATAAAAGTTGCACGATATGTTAAGAAGCTCAGTGGGTACGTCATAGGTCATATATAGTCTTGGAAAAGTGGGCGGTACCACGCCCCTAGGTTATATAAATTACAATTCGTCATAACTCTGAACTTATTTGGTCTAAATTAGTGATATTTGGATATATGTGTCCTTAGTCAAGATTTACATAATTTTGGAAAATTGGGAGGTGTCACCCCCACATCTTTTGTGTTTTGTCTGTGCTTCATTAATGTCCAAAGTTTAAATTCAATCTCTATAAAAGTTTCAATATAGGCTTAGAAGCTCGGAGGGAAAGTGGGCGGTGGCACGCCCACATTTTTTGTGTTTTGTTTGTGCTTCATTAATGTCTAAGGTTTAGAGTCGATCTCTATAAAAGTTGCACGATAGGTTTAGAAGCTCAGTGGGTACGACGTAGGCTATATATAGTTTTGGGAAAGTGGGCGGTACCACGTCCCCAGGCTATATAAAATTACAATTCGTCATAACTCTGAACTTATTTGGCCTAAATTAATGAAATGTGGATGTATGTGTCTTTAGTCAAGATTTAGATAATTTTGGAAAATTGGGCGGTGCCACCCCCACATCTTTTGTGTTTTGTCTGTGCTTCATTAATGTCCAAAGTTTATAGTCCATCCCTATAAATTTTTCACGATAGGTTTAGAAGCTCGGTGGGTACGTCATAGGTCATATATAGTCTTGGAAAAGTGGGCGGTACCACGCCCCTAGGTTATATAAATTACAATTCGTCATAACTCTGAACTTATTTGGTCTAAATTAATGATATTTGGATATATGTGTCTTTAGTCAAGATTTACATAATTTTGGAAAATTGGGAGGTGTCACCCCCACATCTTTTGTGTTTTGTCTGTGCTTCATTAATGTCCAAAGTTTAAATTCAATCCCTATAAAAGTTTCAATATAGGCTTAGAAGCTCGGAGGGAAAGTGGGCGGTGGTACGCCCACATTTTTTGTGTTTTGTTTGTGCTTCATTAATGTCGAAGGTTTAGAGTCGATCTCTATAAAAGTTGCACGATAGGTTTAGAAGCTCAGAGGGTACGACGTAGGCTATATATGTATAGTTTTAGAAAAGTGGGCGGTACCACGTCCCCAGGCTATATAAAATTACAATTCGTCATAACTCTGAACTTATTTGGCGTAAATTAATGATATTTGGATATATGTGCCTTTAGTCACGATTTACATAATTTTGGAAAATTGGGCGGTGCCACCCCCACATCTTTTGTGTTTTATCTGTGCTTCATTAATTTCCAAAGTTTATAGTCCATCCCTATAAATTTTTCACGATAGGTTTAGAAGCTCGGTGGGTACGTCATAGGTCATATAAGGTTTAGAGAACATCTCTATAAAACTTTCACGATAGGTTTAGAACTTCGGTGGGTACGACATAGGTTATATATAGTTTTGGAAAAGTGGGCGGTACCACTCCCCTAGGTTATATAAATTACAATTCGTCACAACTCTGAACTTATTTGGTCTAAATTAATGATATTTGGATATATGTGTCTTTAGTCAAGATTTACATAATTTTGGAAAATTGGGAGGTGTCACCCCCACATCTTTTGTGTTTTGTCTGTGCTTCATTAATGTCCAAAGTTTAAATTCAATCCCTATAAAAGTTTCAATATAGGCTTAGAAGCTCGGAGGGAAAGTGGGCGGTGGCACGCCCACATTTTTTGTGTTTTGTTTGTGCTTCATTAATGTCTAAGGTTTAGAGTCGATCTCTATAAAAGTTGCACGATAGGTTTAGAAGCTCAGTGGGTACGACGTAGGCTATATATTAGTCAAGATTTACATAATTTTGGAAAATTGGGCGGTGCTACCTCCACATCTTTTGTGTTAAGGCTGTGCTTCATTAATGGCCAAAGTTTATAGTCGATCTCTATAAAAGTTGCACGATAGGTTAAGAAGCTCAGTGGGTACGTCATAGGTCATATATAGTCTTGGAAAAGTGGGCGGTACCACGCCCCTAGGTTATATAAATTACAATTCGTCATAACTCTGAACTTATTTGGTCTAAATTAATGATATTTGGATATATGTGTCTTTAGTCAAGATTTACATAATTTTGGAAAATTGGGAGGTGTCACCCCCACATCTTTCGTGTTTTAACTGTGCTTCATTAATGTCCAAAGTTTAAATTCAATCTCTATAAAAGTTTCAATATAGGCTTAGAAGCTCGGAGGGAAAGTGGGCGGTGGCACGCCCACATTTTTTGTGTTTTGTTTGTGCTTCATTAATGTCTAAGGTTTAGAGTCGATCTCTATAAAAGTTGCACGATAGGTTTAGAAGCTCAGTGGGTACGACGTAGGCTATATATGTATAGTTTTAGAAAAGTGGGCGGTACCACGTCCCCAGGCTATATAAAATTACAATTCGTCATAACTCTGAACTTATTTGGCCTAAATTAATGATATTTGGATATATGTGCCTTTAGTCACGATTTACATAATTTTGGAAAATTGGGCGGTGCCACCCCCACATCTTTTGTGTTTTGTCTGTGCTTCATTAATGTCCAAAGTTTATAGTCCATCGCTATAAAAGTTTCAATATAGGCTTAGAAGCTCGGAGGGAAAGTGGGCGGTGGCACGCCCACATTTTTTGTGTTTTGTTTGCGCTTCATTAATGTCTAAGGTTTAGAGTCGATCTCTATAAAAGTTGCACGATAGGTTTAGAAGCTCAGAGGGTACGACGTAGGCTATATATGTATAGTTTTAGAAAAGTGGGCGGTACCACGTCCCCAGGCTATATAAAATTACAATTCGTCATAACTCTGAACTTATTTGGCCTAAATTAATGATATTTGGATATATGTGTCTTTAGTCAAGATTTACATAATTTTGAAAAATTGGGCGGTGCCACCCCCACATCTTTTGTGTTTTGTCTGTGCTTCATTAATGTCCAAAGTTTATGGTCCATCCCTATAAATTTTTCACGATAGGTTTAGAAGCTCGGTGGGTACGTCATAGGTCATATAAGGTTTAGAGAACATCTCTATAAAACTTTCACGATAGGTTTAGAACTTCGGTGGGTACGACATAGGTTATATATAGTTTTGGAAAAGTGGGCGGTTCCACTCCCCTAGGTTATATAAATTACAATTCGTCATAACTCTGAACTTATTTGGTCTAAATTAATGATATTTGGATATATGTGTCTTTAGTCAAGATTTACATAATTTTGGAAAATTGGGAGGTGTCACCCCCACATCTTTTGTGTTTTGTCTGTGTTTCATTAATGTCCAAAGTTTAAATTCAATCCCTATAAAAGTTTCAATATAGGCTTAGAAGCTCGGAGGGAAAGTGGGCGGTGGCACGCCCACATTTTTTGTGTTTTGTTTGTGCTTCATTAATGTCTAAGGTTTAGAGTCGATCTCTATAAAAGTTGCACGATAGGTTTAGAAGCTCAGTGGGTACGACGTAGGCTATATATAGTTTTAGAAAAGTGGGCGGTACCACGCCTCTAGGTTATATAAATTACAATTCGTCATAACTCTGAACTTATTTGGTCTAAATTAATGATATTTGGATATATGTGTCTTTAGTCAAGATTTACATAATTTTGGAAAATTGGGCGGTGCCACCCCCGCATCTTTTGTGTTTTGTCTGTGCTTCATTAATGTCCAAAGTTTATAGTCCATCCCTATAAATTTTTCACGATAGGTTTAGAAGCTCGGTGGGTACGACATAGGTTATATATAGTTTTGGAAAAGTGGGCGGTACCACTCCCCTAGGTTATATAAATTACAATTCGTCATAACTCTGAACTTATCTGGTCTAAATTAATGCTATTTGGATATATGTGTCTTTAGTCAAGATTTACATAATTTTGGAAAATTGGGCGGTGCTACCTCCACATCTTTTGTGTTAAGGCTGTGCTTCATTAATGTCTAAGGTTTAGAGTCGATCTCTATAAAAGTTGCACGATAGGTTTAGAAGCTCAGTGGGTACGACGTAGGCTATATATAGTTTTAGAAAAGTGGGCGGTATATGTGTCTTTAGTCAAGATTTACATAATTTTGGAAAATTGGGAGGTGTCACCCCCACATCTTTTGTGTTTTGTCTGTGCTTCATTAATGTCCAAAGTTTAAATTCAATCCCTATAAAAGTTTCAATATAGGCATAGAAGCTCGGAGCGAAAGTGGGCGGTGGCACGCCCACATTTTTTGTGTTTTGTTTGTGCTTCATTAATGTCTAAGGTTTAGAGTCGATCTCTATAAAAGTTGCACGATAGGTTTAGAAGCTCAGTGGGTACGTCATAGGTCATATGTAGTCTTGGAAAAGTGGGCGGTACCACGCCCCTAGGTTATATAAATTACAATTCGTCATAACTCTGAACTTATTTGGTCTAAATTAATGATATTTGGATATATGTGTCTTTAGTCAAGATTTACATAATTTTGGAAAATTAGGAGGTGTCACCCCCACATCTTTTGTGTTTTGTCTGTGCTTCATTAATGTCCAAAGTTTAAATTCAATCCCTATAAAAGTTTCAATATAGGCTTAGAAGCTCGGAGGGAAAGTGGGCGGTGGTACGCCCACATTTTTTGTGTTTTGTTTGTGCTTCATTAATGTCGAAGGTTTAGAGTCGATCTCTATAAAAGTTGCAGGATAGGTTTAGAAGCTCAGAGGGTACGACGTAGGCTATATATGTATAGTTTTAGAAAAGTGGGCGGTACCACGTCCCAAGGCTATATAAAATTACAATTCGTCATAACTCTGAACTTATTTGGCCTAAATTAATGATGTTTGGATATATGTGTCTTTAGTCAAGATTTACATAATTTTGGAAAATTGGGCGGTGCCACCCCCACATCTTTTGTGTTTTGTCTGTGCTTCATTAATGTCCAAAGTTTATAGTCCATCCCTATAAATTTTTCACGATAGGTTTAGAAGCTCGGTGGGTACGTCATAGGTCATATAAGGTTTAGAGAACATCTCTATAAAACTTTCACGATAGGTTTAGAACTTCGGTGGGTACGACATAGGTTATATATAGTTTTGGAAAAGTGGGCGGTACCACTCCCCTAGGTTATATAAATTACAATTCGTCACAACTCTGAACTTATTTGGTCTAAATTAATGATATTTGGATATATGTGTCTTTAGTCAAGATTTACATAATTTTGGAAAATTGGGAGGTGTCACCCCCACATCTTTTGTGTTTTGTCTGTGCTTCATTAATGTCCAAAGTTTAAATTCAATCCCAATAAAAGTTTCAATATAGGCTTAGAAGCTCGGAGGGAAAGTGGGCGGTGGCACGCCCACATTTTTTGTGTTTTGTTTGTGCTTCATTAATGTCTAAGGTTTAGAGTCGATCTCTATAAAAGTTGCACGATAGGTTTAGAAGCTCAGTGGGTACGACGTAGGCTATATATTAGTCAAGATTTACATAATTTTGGAAAATTGGGCGGTGCTACCTCCACATCTTTTGTGTTAAGGCTGTGCTTCATTAATGGCCAAAGTTTATAGTCGATCTCTATAAAAGTTGCACGATAGGTTAAGAAGCTCAGTGGGTACGTCATAGGTCATATATAGTCTTGGAAAAGTGGGCGGTACCACGCCCCTAGGTTATATAAATTACAATTCGTCATAACTCTGAACTTATTTGGTCTAAATTAATGATATTTGGATATATGTGTCTTTAGTCAAGATTTACATAATTTTGGAAAATTGGGAGGTGTCACCCCCACATCTTTCGTGTTTTAACTGTGCTTCATTAATGTCCAAAGTTTAAATTCAATCTCTATAAAAGTTTCAATATAGGCTTAGAAGCTCGGAGGGAAAGTGGGCGGTGGCACGCCCACATTTTTTGTGTTTTGTTTGTGCTTCATTAATGTCTAAGGTTTAGAGTCGATCTCTATAAAAGTTGCACGATAGGTTTAGAAGCTCAGTGGGTACGACGTAGGCTATATATGTATAGTTTTAGAAAAGTGGGCGGTACCACGTCCCCAGGCTATATAAAATTACAATTCGTCATAACTCTGAACTTATTTGGCCTAAATTAATGATATTTGGATATATGTGCCTTTAGTCACGATTTACATAATTTTGGAAAATTGGGCGGTGCCACCCCCACATCTTTTGTGTTTTGTCTGTGCTTCATTAATGTCCAAAGTTTATAGTCCATCGCTATAAAAGTTTCAATATAGGCTTAGAAGCTCGGAGGGAAAGTGGGCGGTGGCACGCCCACATTTTTTGTGTTTTGTTTGCGCTTCATTAATGTCTAAGGTTTAGAGTCGATCTCTATAAAAGTTGCACGATAGGTTTAGAAGCTCAGAGGGTACGACGTAGGCTATATATGTATAGTTTTAGAAAAGTGGGCGGTACCACGTCCCCAGGCTATATAAAATTACAATTCGTCATAACTCTGAACTTATTTGGCCTAAATTAATGATATTTGGATATATGTGTCTTTAGTCAAGATTTACATAATTTTGGAAAATTGGGCGGTGCCACCCCCACATCTTTTGTGTTTTGTCTGTGCTTCATTAATGTCCAAAGTTTATAGTCCATCCCTATGAATTTTTCACGATAGGTTTAGAAGCTCGGTGGGTACGTCATAGGTCATATAAGGTTTAGAGAACATCTCTATAAAACTTTCACGATAGGTTTAGAACTTCGGTGGGTACGACATAGGTTATATATAGTTTTGGAAAAGTGGGCGGTACCACTCCCCTAGGTTATATAAATTACAATTCGTCATAACTCTGAACTTATTTGGTCTAAATTAATGATATTTGGATATATGTGTCTTTAGTCAAGATTTACATAATTTTGGAAAATTGGGAGGTGTCACCCCCACATCTTTTGTGTTTTGTCTGTGTTTCATTAATGTCCAAAGTTTAAATTCAATCCCTATAAAAGTTTCAATATAGGCTTAGAAGCTCGGAGGGAAAGTGGGCGGTGGCACGCCCACATTTTTTGTGTTTTGTTTGTGCTTCATTAATGTCTAAGGTTTAGAGTCGATCTCTATAAAAGTTGCACGATAGGTTTAGAAGCTCAGTGGGTACGACGTAGGCTATATATAGTTTTAGAAAAGTGGGCGGTACCACGCCTCTAGGTTATATAAATTACAATTCGTCATAACTCTGAACTTATTTGGTCTAAATTAATGATATTTGGATATATGTGTCTTTAGTCAAGATTTACATAATTTTGGAAAATTGGGCGGTGCCACCCCCACATCTTTTGTGTTTTGTCTGTGCTTCATTAATGTCCAAAGTTTATAGTCCATCCCTATAAATTTTTCACGATAGGTTTAGAAGCTCGGTGGGTACGACATAGCTTATATATAGTTTTGGAAAAGTGGGCGGTACCACTCCCCTAGGTTATATAAATTACAATTCGTCATAACTCTGAACTTATTTCGTCTAAATTAATGATATTTGGATATATGTGTCTTTAGTCAAGATTTACATAATTTTGGAAAATTGGGCGGTGCTACCTCCACATCTTTTGTGTTAAGGCTGTGCTTCATTAATGGCCAAAGTTTATAGTCGATCTCTATAAAAGTTGCACGATAGGTTAAGAAGCTCAGTGGGTACGACGTAGGCTATATATAGTTTTGGAAAAGTGGGCGGTACCACGCCTCTAGGTTATATAAATTACAATTCGTCATAACTCTGAACTTATTTGGTCTAAATTAATGATATTTGGATATATGTGTCTTTAGTCAAGATTTACATAATTTTGGAAAATTGGGCGGTGCCACCCCCACATCTTTTGTGTTTTGTCTGTGCTTCATTAATGTCCAAAGTTTATAGTCCATCCCTATAAATTTTTCACGATAGGTTTAGAAGCTTGGTGGGTACGACATAGGTTATATATAGTTTTGGAAAAGTGGGCGGTACCACTCCCCTAGGTTATATAAATTACAATTCGTCATAACTCTGAACTTATCTGGTCTAAATTAATGCTATTGGGATGTATGTGTCTTTAGTCAAGATTTACATAATTTTGGAAATGTGGGCGGTGACACGCCCACATTTTTTGTGTTTTGTTTGTGCTTCATTAACGTCTAAGGTTTAGAGTCGATCTCTATAAAAGTTGCACGATAGGTTTAGAAGCTCAGTGGGTACGACGTAGGCTATATATAGTTTTAGAAAAGTGGGCGGTACCACGTCCCTAGGCTATATAAAATTACAATTCGTCATAACTCTGAACTTATTTGGTCTAAATTAATGCTATTGGGATGTATGTGTCTTTAGTCAAGATTTACATAATTTTGGAAATGTGGGCGGTGACACGCCCACATTTTTTGTGTTTTGTTTGTGCTTCATTAACGTCTAAGGTTTAGAGTCGATCTCTATAAAAGTTGCACGATAGGTTTAGAAGCTCAGTGGGTACGACGTAGGCTATATATAGTTTTAGAAAAGTGGGCGGTATATGTGTCTTTAGTCAAGATTTACATAATTTTGGAAAATTGGGAGGTGTCACCCCCACATCTTTTGTGTTTTGTCTGTGCTTCATTAATGTCCAAAGTTTAAATTCAATCCCTATAAAAGTTTCAATATAGGCATAGAAGCTCGGAGGGAAAGTGGGCGGTGGCACGCCCACATTTTTTGTGTTTTGTTTGTGCTTCATTAATGTCTAAGGTTTAGAGTCGATCTCTATAAAAGTTGCACGATAGGTTTAGAAGCTCAGTGGGTACGACGTAGGATATATATAGTTTTAGAAAAGTGGGCGGTACCACGTCCCTAGGCTTTATAAAATTACAATTCGTCATAACTCTCAACTTATTTGGTCTAAATTAATGATAATTGGATGTATGTGTCTTTAGTCAAGATTTACATAATTTTGGAAAATTGGGCGGTGCTACCTCCACATCTTTTGTGTTAAGGCTGTGCTTCATTAATGTCCAAAGTTTATAGTCGATCCCTATAAAAGTTTCACGATAGGTTTAGAAGTTCGGTGGGTACGACATAGGTTATATATAGTTTTGGAAAAGTGGGCGGTACCACTCCCCTAGGTTATATAAATTACAATTCGTCATAACTCTGAACTTATTTGGTCTAAATTAATGATATTTGGATATATGTGTCTTTAGTCAAGATTTACATAATTTTGGAAAATTGGGAGGTGTCACCCCCTGTTACGAACGAAGCGTAGACGAGTGAATTCTCGATTGTAAAGTTTTCTTTATTCTGTATGTTCTTATATTTATAACTTAAAGCTAATAAGTAATGCATGGTCAGACTAATACCATGATTGGTGTGAGTGGACAAGGGTAATCTGAGTGCACATACGCTGACCGTTAATTAGGTCAGTAAATAAGTATTTAATATCAACATACCGAAAGTGCATTGCACTGACAATGAGTTGAGCAATGTGAGATGGTTTAGAGTTAAATGACTCAGGCAATATTGTTATATTGCGAAAGTGCAATTGTGCTGAAAACCGTTGTCCATTACACCTTCCCATTTTGGGGAAAAAAAAAAGAAAACAAAGAGACAAATATTTATATTTTTTTTTTTGTTTTTTTTTTTTTTTTTTTTTTTTATTGTGTTTGTTTAATACACATAATAGTTTGTCTATTTAATACATATAATAGTTTGTCTATTTAAAAAAAAAATACCGCCGGCCGGTGGTATTCGTTTTAACGTGCTAACTTATAAAGCATATGATTAAATTTGTACATAAATATGTTTCTTATTTACTTATGCTTTTTTTAGTCTATTTTTGTGTACAATTTTTTCTTTTGAATTAACATTAATTTTGCAGTTTCCTAAGCAATCAGTTTCAAGCACTTTATAAGGACCTTTGTAAATCTTGTCTAATTTGTGGTTAGCTTCATTTTTCAAGTATACCATATCGTTTTCCTTAATAATTTGTGGTTTTGATTTTCGGTCATACCTTTCTTTTGTTTTTTCTTTTGCTACTTCTAACAATTCTGATGCTCGCTTTTGGGCTGTTTGCAATTTAAATTTTAGTTCGGATTTGTAGTTATCAATATTATATATGGGATCAACTTTCCCGGTCAACATAAAGTCATACGGGGCAGCAATTTTCCCGTATACCAATTCAAACGGAGTGTAACCATGAGTGGTTGATGGAGTTGTATTGTAGCAGTATGTAAAGTACTTAAGCCAGAGGTCCCAGTCCAGTTTGTCTCCTGATATGTAAGCCCTGATATATTCGTTTAAAGTTCTGTGTGATCGCTCAACTACACCTAACGTCTGGTGATGGTATGGTGTAGAAGTTTTAGTTTTTATATTTAATAGTTTACAGATTTCGTTAAATGTTTCATTTTTATATTCTGTGCCCATATCTGTTAAAATTGCTTGTAAAGGTCCATGAACCAATGTGCAGTTTTCTACTATTGATTTGGCTACTATGAGGGCAGATTTATTTGGAATTGCGATGGTAATGAGGAATTTTGTTAATTCGCAGATTATAGTTAAAGCATATTCATTTCCGTGAAATGATTTAGGGAAGGGGCCTATTGTGTCAATTTGCACGACATCAAAAGCTCTAGCTGGCGTGTTATTTTTTATAAGAGGTTCAATATGGTTTTTGCCATATTTATTTTCTTTGCATTTCTCACATTTTCGGATATAGGCCTTCACGTCTGAAGTCATGTTCTTCCAAAAATATGTTCGTCGGAGTTTTGATAAGAATCGTGTGAATCCCGGATGGCCTCCGAATACGGGATCGTCGTGATATCTTTTTAATATTTCAAGTTTTTGTGTGGGCGAAGTGATTTCGATTATTTTTGGTGTTATAGCTATCGTTACCGTTTTCAAAATTTTGTTGCCTATATTTTTAAATTCCTCAATGTCGACATATCTAAATAAATTATCGTTGATCGCGATCTTCATGCTTTTAAAGTTTTTATTGCCAACTATTTTTTCAAGTTTGGGAAATAATTGCGCTAGTTCAATCTTCCCATAAGCAATAAATTCTTTAGCAGATATTTCATATATTTTCCTTTTTCCATGGAATAGTGTTAAATGCGAGGATTCGAGTAATTTTGTATATCTATTTTTATTTACGGTGCACCTGTTCATAATTAATTTAAGGCACGGTAACTTTTTCACTTCGTGTGTCGTAATTGTGTTGTAAACTTTTTCCTTTAAGTTGGTAGTCGTGCTTACTGCAAAGGCAGATCAACTGAAACGGCGCTTCACTCCGTTGTAAAACTAATAGAGGGGTCTTTCCAGCACAAAGAATTCGTGCTGGGGGCCTTTCTGGATATCGAAGGAGCGTTCAATAATGTTTTGCCTTCTGCCATCGTACGGGGCTTAGCAAGCCTAGGAGTTGAACCAAGCTTGATAGAATTTATCAGCAGATTACTCTGTGGCAGGATTGTCAGGGCGGAGTGGGGAGGTGATGGGGCTCAGAGAGGGGTGAGAAGGGGCACGCCGCAAGGAGGTGTTCTTTCTCCACTTCTCTGGGTCATTGTAGTCAACGGCTTGCTCCAGGACCTCGAGCGTAGGGGCTGTCAAGTGATAGCCTATGCGGACGACCTGGCAATCCTCGTCAGGGGAAAGTTTCTTAGTACCGTAAGGGATGTTCTGCAAGGGTATCTGGGTATTGTAACAGAGTGGTCCGAATCTTGTGGACTGGCTGTTAACCCAGGTAAAACGGAACTAGTCCTCTTCACGAGAAGATATAAGATTGATGATTTTGTACTACCCTCTATTGGGGGTGTACCGCTGGTGCTTTCTGAAAAGGTTAAGTACCTAGGTGTTATTCTGGACAGGGAGCTGTCCTGGAAGCTGAATGTAGAGGATAGAGCTAGGAAAGCTTCGGTCGCTCTGTATTGCTGCAGAGGGGCCATCGGCAAACGATGGGGTCTCTCTCCTAGGGTGGTTTATTGGTTATATGAGATGGTAGTGAAACCTATCCTATTTTATGGGGTATTGGTCTGGTGGGGCGCACTAGACACGGCTTCCACCACGAAGAAGATGGTCACGGTGCAGCGAACGGCCATGGTTGGGATCAGTGGGGCCATGCGCACCACTCCTACCCTGGCATTGAACGTTATGCTCAATCTGCACCCAGTTGACCTTGTAGGAAAAATAGGCGCAGCTCGGGCTGCAATTAGGCTCCGAGACGCTGGTTATAGGCTTGTTCAGTATGGCCATTCCAATATACTATCGGGCTTTGATTTTATTCCCAATAGAACAGATTACTGTGCGCCGACCTTTTCTCCGGCGAAGGGGTTTTCGACTTACATTCCCGCAAGGGATGAGTGGACAGGCGGAGAACCTATCTGGGGGGAGGCCTTGGCGAACCTGTTTACGGACGGGTCAAAGCTGGATGGATGTGTTGGGGGGGGTGTATACTGTCAGGAACTCGGGATTAGCACGAAATTTAGGCTACCTGATCATTGTAGCGTTTTCCAAGCGGAGGTTGCCGCCATTAAGGATGCGGTAGATGGGATGCTGTCGAGCGCATTCACTGTCAAGGAGTTCAACATCTACTCCGACAGTCAAGCGGCAATTAGGGCGCTGAGTGCAGGCAACGTTCGATCGAGGACAGTGAGCGACTGTCTGGAATCGCTTGCGGTTGCGTCCAACTACTTCAAAATAAAAATCATTTGGGTGCCTGGCCACTGTGACATTCCCGGCAATTGCCATGCGGATCTCTTGGCCAGAGCTGGCACGCGTGACACAGATGTGGCTGACTCCAGTACACTGGGTATTCCCCTTACCACCTGTAGTTTGCTTCTGGGCAGGTGGGCCTCGGAACAGTTAAGCAAACGCTGGGCGGACACCACCTCATGTCAGGTGTCGAAGTCCTTCTGCCCAGTAGTTGACTCCGGGCGGTCAGTGGAATTACTCAGGTTCCCCAAGTTACATCTTTCCATGGTGATAGGGGTGTTGACAGGGCACTGTCCGATGGGGGTCCATGCGGTGCGGTTAAATATTCTTGAAGACCCGAGCTGCGTAAGCTGCATGGAGGACGACGAGGTGGAATCATCAAGTCATTTCATGCTCAGTTGTCCAGCGTTTGCTAGGACTAGGCGCAGGTATCTCGGTTCGGATGTTCTTAGGTCTCCGGAAGACGTGTCGAAAATCGATGTGTCCCAAATCAGGAGTTTTATTGTCGCTACGCAGCGATTTGCCAAGTGATCCTAAGTTAGTGTCACCGTTCAGAATGTGGTATCACAACGGACCTTCAAAGTGTCCAAGTGAGCGGCCCACCTAGTGGGCTGCTACCACCTAACCTAACCTAACCTAACCTGGTAGTCGTGTGTGTTGTCCTGTCTTCTGTATTCGGAAATGCAATTTTGGTTTTCGACCGCGTTGATACTTGTCGGATGGTCGAATTTGCTTCCGTAATTCCTTTGATATGTCCAAAATCAATGCGAGATAAGGCGTCTGCACCACAATTATCTCTTCCTTTGCTGTACTCGACCTCGAAATCAAATTCTTCAAGGTCAAGTCTCATTCTGGTGAGTTTGGACGATGGGTTCTTCATGGCAAAAAGATAGGTAAGTGGTTTATGGTCACTTTTGATCCGAAATTTCGTACCATAAATATAGGGTCTGAAAAAGTTGATTGCCCAGTGTATGGCCGCTAGTTCTTGTTCTATTGTTGACTTATTACTTTCGCCCTTTGTAAAGGCTCGTGATGCATAAGCAACTGGTAATTGCATTTCATTGTATTCCTGGCTTAATATGGCACCACAGGCTTCCTTGCTAGCGTCAGTGGTGATGTAAAATATTTTTTTAAAATCTGGGTACTGGAGCAAGGGCGGTTTTAGGAGTGAGCTTTTCAGATACTGGAATGCTTCGTCGCATTCTTTGGACCAAATGAAAACAGTATTTTTTCTTTTTAGCTTTGAGATGTGTGTTGAATAGTGAGCAAAATTTTTAATGAAGCGTCTATAATAATTACAAAAGGCAACGAACCGTCTTGCCTCATCGGCATTTTTCGGCGTTGGGTAATTTTTTATTGCCTCATGTTTTGTTTCATCGGGCAATATACCGTTTGCAGTGCATTTATGCCCGAGGTAAGTTACTTCATGGCGGAAGAATGTACACTTATCTGGGTGTAGCTTTAGATTACATTTTCTGCAAATGTCAAAGACATTTTTTAAGTTATCAAGCATATGTTTTTCTGAACAACCGATGACGACTAAGTCGTCCATGTAGAGAAACACTTGAGACGGTGACAGTCCTGAAAAAGCCAATGACATCATACGCTGAAATGAATTCGGAGCTATTTTCAGGCCAAAGGGCAACCTTTTGAATCTGAATGAGCCCTGGCTTGTTGAAAACGACGTAATATCCCTCGAATCCTTGTCCAACTCGATCTGATGGAATCCAGACATGAGATCTAGGCATGAGAAGTATTTCGCTCGTCCTAGTTGGTCTAAGATATCGTCAATCCGAGGCAGTGGATATTTGTCAGCTACTAACTTTTTATTTATTTGTCTATAGTCAATGACCAATCTCCATCGTTTTTCAGAGGAGTTTGGTAGAGAATTTTTAGGCACTAGTAAAATTGGACTATTGTACTCTGATGCAGATGGCTCTACTATATCATCCTTGATTAACTTGTCTACTTGCCTTATTATTTCTCCTTTCTGTGAGTGTGGTATCCTATAATTTTTTATGTAGACTGGCGTTGCATCTTTCAATTTCAGTTTTTGTTTATACAAGTAGTTTGAAGTTATTTTATCCGAGTCTAATGCAAATATATCCGTGTATTCCTGGCATAGGCTTTTTAGTTTGTCTTTAACGAATTCTGGAAAATTTTTAATGAGTCTCCTTAACACTTCGGTTCTATGGTTCGGAGCTCTTAAAATATTATTTTCGACTATATGATAGTTGGATAGACTTTCCGACTTTAAATTTAAGCTTCTTATTGATACCTCTTTATTGGTCGTATTTATGAGCCTTACGAATGCGCTTTTTGTTGATATTAGGGTATTTGCAATGAAAATGCCTTTTTGAATTTCTTGATTTGGTATGACTAAGCTATCCTCGTTAGAGTTTATTTGTATTTCTCTGACGACTTCTGATCTTGCTGGCAAGGAAAAAATGTGATTTGGGGTACTGTATGATATATTAACAAAAATTTTTTTTCCATTAATTGGCTGTACTATGAGCCAATTTGTTTTACTAGTGTAATCTAGTACGCAATTATACTTTTTCATAAAGTCTAATCCCAGTATCCCGTCGCAGGGTACAGGAAAGCTTTGATCTACTACTTGAAAGTTATGATTGAGCCAATAATTATCTATAATGAGGTCACCGTTGACGCTTCCCTTAGACGTTATTGTACCTTCTCCTACCCCTTTGATAGATGTGGTCAGGTTAGTGTTAATTTCAGTATTTTTCCTTATGACATCATCCTTAATTATAGAGATGTCCGCTCCTGTGTCTATTAAAAAGGTTTGTTTATTTATTGTAAATGAAGTCGAGAAACAAGCGAAGCTGCTCATATTCAGGGACAAATAAAAAATTCCGTTTGCCCCTATATCTGAGTGTGATCCCCCTGCGTAGCGGGCAGGGGGGCGTCTGAGTTTCCCGACTCATGTGAGGTAACTCGTATTTGTCCCCTTTGGTTGGGTATATTTCGGTGGCCATTATTGTTATAACCCCGGTTGCGCTGGTTGTTACTATAACGGACCCTGTCTTCATTATAACTGCCTCCACGGTTACTGTTGTAGTTATAACGGCCGCGGCCACGTCCTTGGCCACGATTTTGACCTTGGGGAGAACTGAAGTTATTGTGGTAGAATATAATGTTACTGGTGGGGGAGTCTGTGCTTGCGCCGATAAATTTCGCGATAGCCTCGTTTCTGTTAGTGAACTGGCCACTTTCCATTATTAATTTTATTTTATCGTAATTGGAGTTTCTAGATAGCGCTTTTACTGTTACTTGGGTAGTATACTTCTGGGCTAGTTCGCCACTGAGCCCCTCAGAAATATACGCTCCCTCAAGCTTAGTGCAAAGGGTATTTATTTCGTCGACGAATTGGTTTGCCGTTTTGTTGCCTTGTTTTATATTTAAAATTTGGCAGTTATTAATTCAGTGGACTCCCCTTTCACCGCGGATTTCAGTTTATCGATAATTTTGGCAAGTGTGTCCTCGTTAGTTATTAATTGCCGTGCGCCGCCAGCCAATTTAGTCTTGACTAGTTGCACAGCCACTGCTTCATGCTCATCTTTGAAAGTATCAACGAGATTTATAGCATCAATGAATCTGTTCAAATTTTCTGGCTTTCCATCGAATTCGGGCAAAATTTTTGCTCCCAAACTTAAAACCGTGGAAGCCATTATATTGACTTTTCGCTTCTTTCCAATATCTTCCGTTTCTTTATCTTCTCCTTCACCTTCGTCTGCCTCACTTTCCTCTGTTTCCTCAATATTGCTGTCAACTTCACATCTCAGTGTAAGGGGGATTTTAATGTTAATATTATGCCGTTGAAATGCTTTTAAGAGTTGGTCCCTTAGTTTAAGAAATATCTGGTCTGCTGATTCTCTGTGTTGGGATGTGTACCTATCGTAATGCCTATGTAGTATAGCTCTAACCTTGTTAAATTTCTCTATTAAAATTTTTGTATGCTTTTCCCTGGTTTCCACTTTAATAGTCCTGTTTTGTGTCATACATTTGTATGAAAGTCTAAACTCCTGGGTTGGTGGTTTAATTTCGTTCAAAATCTCTTCCCATTGCATACTAATTATTGTCCGTGACTTTTTCTTTAACTAGTGTTGCTACATTATTTTGTTGTATTTATTAGCATTGGAATTTACTTTTTTTTTGTTATAGTTTACTTAAAAGTAAAGAACATACTTAATTAAAAAAATTATCTATTAAGGTGTTGGTACGATCTCACCCCACTGTGCTGCTGTGAGTGTCGTTGGTTGCCGGACTTAGATGATTGATTTATTCCTTGTATTCCCCTCTGTACCTAACGGCATGGGCTTCTTGCACCGTTAGGTCGTAATATTTGTGTTGTATGGGGATCACTGTGCGGTGGTTCGGAAGACTAAGTCACTTCACTTCACCTTTATGTGACTTGTTAGACTTGTTCTGCCCTGTTTCGAACTTCCCTTTTTATTTTATTCATGTAGCACTTAATTAGTACGTACACCATAGTCAATATTGCCATTATCAATAATAGTTCAGTGGCGCTGACTTGCTCTATATTATAATTTGTTTTATTTTTACTTGTTTGTACATCTTCGTCGTATTTAACGATTTTTGTTTGTTCTTTTTTTTCACTTTCCGTATTGGTGTCTTTTCCTATTTCGTAGCCAGTTATGGCTATCATGATAGATGTAAGCACTGGTTTCCACCTCGTCATTTTCGCGGGTAAAAAAAAAGGAAACTATTTCAATTCAAATATTGTCATTATGATTTTTGTTTTTCACTACAATAAACAGCTATTTCAATTCAGATATTGTCTTTATGATTTTTGTTTTTCACTACCGTAAGCACTCCTGGCAGGATCGCCATGTTACGAACGAAGCGTAGACGAGTGAATTCTCGATTGTAAAGTTTTCTTTATTCTGTATGTTCTTATATTTATAACTTAAAGCTAATAAGTAATGCATGGTCATGACTAATACCATGATTGGTGTGAATGGACAAGGGTAATCCGAGTGCACATACGCTGACCGTTAATTAGGTCAGTAAATAGGTATTTAATATCAACATACCGAAAGTGCATTGCACTGACAATGAGTTGAGCAATGTGAGATGGTTTAGACTACCCCTGCGGGTTAGGGGCTTAGAATATGCCCGAGGTAGGCATACCGGTCGTAAGAGGCGACTAATATGCACAAAGGTAATGACGTGCAACTCGATGGTTGATCTACGGATATGATGCCTCTCACCTCTCATTACCCATCTCTCTTTCCTTACGGAAGGAGGGGTGACATGACCTAGAAGGTTCCACTGGTCATAAATCGCTACCACGACAGTCGGGCAGTACCGCAAGGGAGTACCGGAGCGTACCGGATTCATATCCGGCCAAGGACTGTCAGTTCGACAGCACTCCCCAAAACCTTCGGGGAGTGTTTTTGTCGTTACAACAACAACAACAACAAGATGGTTTAGAGTTAAATGACTCAGGCAATATTGTTATATTGCGAAAGTGCAATTGTGCTGAAAACCGTTGTCCATTACACCCCACATCTTTTGTGTTTTGTCTGTGCTTCATTAATGTCCAAAGTTTAAATTCAATCCCTATAAAAGTTTCAATATAGGCTTAGAAGCTCGGAGGGTACGACATAGGCTATATATAGTTTTGGAAAAGTGCCGGTACGAGCCCCCAGGCTATATAAAATTACAATTCGTCATAACTCTGAACTTATTTGGTCTAAATTAATGCTATTGGGATATATGTGTCTTTAGTCAAGATTTACATAATTTTGGAAAATTGGGCGGTGCCACCCCCACATCTTTTGTGTTTTGTCTGTGCTTCATTAATGTCCAAAGTTTATAGTCCATCCCTATAAATTTTTCACGATAGGTTTAGAAGCTCGGTGGGTACGTCATAGGTCATATATAGTCTTGGAAAAGTGGGCGGTACCACGCCCCTAGGTTATATAAATTACAGTTCGTCATAACTCTGAACTTATTTGGTCTAAATTAATGATATTTGAATATATGTGTCTTTAGTCAATATTTACATAATTTTGGAAAATTGGGAGGTGTCACCCCCACATCTTTTGTGTTTTGTCTGTGCTTCATTAATGTCCAAAGTTTAAATTCAATCCCTATAAAAGTTTCAATATAGGCTTAGAAGCTCGGAGGGTACGACATAGGCTATATATAGCTTTGGAAAAGTGCCGGTACGAGCCCCCAGGCTATATAAAATTACAATTCGTCATAACTCTGAACTTATTTGGTCTAAATTAATGCTATTGGGATATATGTGTCTTTAGTCAAGATTTACATAATTTTGGAAAATTGGGCGGTGCTACCTCCACATCTTTTGTGTTAAGGCTGTGCTTCATTAATGGCCAAAGTTTATAGTCGATCTCTATAAAAGTTGCACGATAGGTTAAGAAGCTCAGTGGGTACGACGTAGGCTATATATAGTTTTGGAAAAGTGGGCGGTACCACGCCCCTAGGTTATATAAATTACAATTCGTTATAACTCTGAACTTATCTGGTCTAAATTAATGCTATTTGGATATATGTGTCTTTAGTCAAGAGTTACATAATTTTGGAAAATTGGGCGGTGCTACCTCCACATCTTTTGTGTTAAGGCTGTGCTTCATTAATGGCCACAGTTTATAGTCGATCTCTATAAAAGTTGCACGATAGGTTAAGAAGCTCAGTGGGTACGACGTAGGCTATATATAGTTTTGGAAAAGTGGGCGGTACCACGCCCCTAGGTTATATAAATTACAATTCGTTATAACTCTGAACTTATCTGGTCTAAATTAATGCTATTTGGATATATGTGTCTTTAGTCAAGAGTTACATAATTTTGGAAAATTGGGCGGTGCTACCTCCACATCTTTTGTGTTAAGGCTGTGCTTCATTAATGGCCAAAGTTTATAGTCGATCTCTATAAAAGTTTCACGATAGGTTTACAACATAGGTCATATATAGTCTTGGAAAAATGGGCTTTACCACGTCCCTAGGCTTTATAAAATTACAATTCGTCATAACTCTCAACTCATTTGGTCTAAGATTTACATAATTTTGGAAAATTGGGCGGTGCTACCTCCACATCTTTTGTGTTAAGGCTGTGCTTCATTAATGGCCAAAGTTTATAGTCGATCCCTATAAAAGTTTCACGATAGGTTTAGAAGCGCGGTGGGTACGACATAGGTCATATATAGTCTTGGAAAAATGGGCGGTACCACGTCCCTAGGCTTTATAAAATTACAATTCGTCATAACACTAGTAAAATTGGACTATTGTACTCTGATGCAGATGGCTCTACTATATCATCCTTGATTAACTTGTCTACTTGCCTTATTATTTCTCCTTTCTGTGAGTGTGGTATCCTATAATTTTTTATGTAGACTGGCGTTGCATCTTTCAATTTCAGTTTTTGTTTATACAAGTAGTTTGAAGTTATTTTATCCGAGTCTAATGCAAATATATCCGTGTATTCCTGGCATAGGCTTTTTAGTTTGTCTTTAATGAATTCTGGAAAATTTTTAATGAGTCTCCTTAACACTTCGGTTCTATGGTTCGGAGCTCTTAAAATATTATTTTCGACTATATGATAGTTGGATAGACTTTCCGACTTTAAATTTAAGCTTCTTATTGATACCTCTTTATTGGTCGTATTTATGAGCCTTACGAATGCGCTTTTTGTTGATATTAGGGTATTTGCAATGAAAATGCCTTTTTGAATTTCTTGATTTGGTATGACTAAGCTATCCTCGTTAGAGTTTATTTGTATTTCTCTGACGACTTCTGATCTTGCTGGCAAGGAAAAAATGTGATTTGGGGTACTGTATGATATATTAACAAAAATTTTTTTTCCATTAATTGGCTGTACTATGAGCCAATTTGTTTTACTAGTGTAATCTAGTACGCAATTATACTTTTTCATAAAGTCTAATCCCAGTATCCCGTCGCAGGGTACAGGAAAGCTTTGATCTACTACTTGAAAGTTATGATTGAGCCAATAATTATCTATAATGAGGTCACCGTTGACGCTTCCCTTAGACGTTATTGTACCTTCTCCTACCCCTTTGATAGATGTGGTCAGGTTAGTGTTAATTTCAGTATTTTTCCTTATGACATCATCCTTAATTATAGAGATGTCCGCTCCTGTGTCTATTAAAAAGGTTTGTTTATTTATTGTAAATGAAGTCGAGAAACAAGCGAAGCTGCTCATATTCAGGGACAAATAAAAAATTCCGTTTGCCCCTATATCTGAGTGTGATCCCCCTGCGTAGCGGGCAGGGGGGCGTCTGAGTTTCCCGACTCATGTGAGGTAACTCGTATTTGTCCCCTTTGGTTGGGTATATTTCGGTGGCCATTATTGTTATAACCCCGGTTGCGCTGGTTGTTACTATAACGGACCCTGTCTTCATTATAACTGCCTCCACGGTTACTGTTGTAGTTATAACGGCCGCGGCCACGTCCTTGGCCACGATTTTGACCTTGGGGAGAACTGAAGTTATTGTGGTAGAATATAATGTTACTGGTGGGGGAGTCTGTGCTTGCGCCGATAAATTTCGCGATAGCCTCGTTTCTGTTAGTGAACTGGCCACTTTCCATTATTAATTTTATTTTATCGTAATTGGAGTTTCTAGATAGCGCTTTTACTGTTACTTGGGTAGTATACTTCTGGGCTAGTTCGCCACTGAGCCCCTCAGAAATATACGCTCCCTCAAGCTTAGTGCAAAGGGTATTTATTTCGTCGACGAATTGGTTTGCCGTTTTGTTGCCTTGTTTTATATTTAAAATTTTGGCAGTTATTAATTCAGTCGACTCCCCTTTCACCGCGGATTTCAGTTTATCGATAATTTTGGCAAGTGTGTCCTCGTTAGTTATTAATTGCCGTGCGCCGCCAGCCAATTTAGTCTTGACTAGTTGCACAGCCACTGCTTCATGCTCATCTTTGAAAGTATCAACGAGATTTATAGCATCAATGAATCTGTTCAAATTTTCTGGCTTTCCATCGAATTCGGGCAAAATTTTTGCTCCCAAACTTAAAACCGTGGAAGCCATTATATTGACTTTTCGCTTCTTTCCAATATCTTCCGTTTCTTTATCTTCTCCTTCACCTTCGTCTGCCTCACTTTCCTCTGTTTCCTCAATATTGCTGTCAACTTCACATCTCAGTGTAAGGGGGATTTTAATGTTAATATTATGCCGTTGAAATGCTTTTAAGAGTTGGTCCCTTAGTTTAAGAAATATCTGGTCTGCTGATTCTCTGTGTTGGGATGTGTACCTATCGTAATGCCTATGTAGTATAGCTCTAACCTTGTTAAATTTCTCTATTAAAATTTTTGTATGCTTTTCCCTGGTTTCCACTTTAATAGTCCTGTTTTGTGTCATACATTTGTATGAAAGTCTAAACTCCTGGGTTGGTGGTTTAATTTCGTTCAAAATCTCTTCCCATTGCATACTAATTATTGTCCGTGACTTTTTCTTTAACTAGTGTTGCTACATTATTTTGTTGTATTTATTAGCATTGGAATTTACTTTTTTTTTGTTATAGTTTACTTAAAAGTAAAGAACATACTTAATTAAAAAAAATTATCTATTAAGGTGTTGGTACGATCTCACCCCACTGTGCTGCTGTTAGTGTCGTTGGTTGCCGGACTCAGATGATTGATTTATTCCTTGTATTCCCCTCTGTACCTAACGGCATGGGCTTCTTGCACCGTTAGGTCGTAATATTTGTGTTGTATGGGGATCACTGTGCGGTGGTTCGGAAGACTAAGTCACTTCACTTCACCTTTATGTGACTTGTTAGACTTGTTCTGCCCTGTTTCGAACTTCCCTTTTTATTTTATTCATGTAGCACTTAATTAGTACGTACACCATAGTCAATATTGCCATTATCAATAATAGTTCAGTGGCGCTGACTTGCTCTATATTATAATTTGTTTTATTTTTACTTGTTTGTACATCTTCGTCGTATTTAACGATTTTTGTTTGTTCTTTTTTTTCACTTTCCGTATTGGTGTCTTTTCCTATTTCGTAGCCAGTTATGGCTATCATGATAGATGTAAGCACTGGTTTCCACCTCGTCATTTTCGCGGGTAAAAAAAAAGGAAACTATTTCAATTAAAATATTGTCATTATGATTTTTGTTTTTCACTACAATAAACAGCTATTTCAATTCAGATATTGTCTTTATGATTTTTGTTTTTCACTACCGTAAGCACTCCTGGCAGGATCGCCATGTTACGAACGAAGCGTAGACGAGTGAATTCTCGATTGTAAAGTTTTCTTTATTCTGTATGTTCTTATATTTATAACTTAAAGCTAATAAGTAATGCATGGTCATGACTAATACCATGATTGGTGTGAATGGACAAGGGTAATCCGAGTGCATATACGCTGACCGTTAATTAGGTCAGTAAATAGGTATTTAATATCAACATACCGAAAGTGCATTGCACTGACAATGAGTTGAGCAATGTGAGATGGTTTAGACTACCCCTGCGGGTTAGGAGCTTAGAATATGCCCGAGGTAGGCATACCGGTCGTAAGAGGCGACTAATATGCACAAAGGTAATGACGTGCAACTCGATGGTTGATCTACGGATATGATGCCTCTCACCTCTCATTACCCATCTCTCTTTCCTTACGGAAGGAGGGGTGACATGACCTAGAAGGTTCCACTGGTCATAAATCGCTACCACGACAGTCGGGCAGTACCGCAAGGGAGTACCGGAGCGTACCGGATTCATATCCGGCCAAGGACTGTCAGTTCGACAGCACTCCCCAAAACCTTCGGGGAGTGTTTTTGTCGTTACAACAACAACAACAACAAGATGGTTTAGAGTTAAATGACTCAGGCAATATTGTTATATTGCGAAAGTGCAATTGTGCTGAAAACCGTTGTCCATTACACCCCACATCTTTTGTGTTTTGTCTGTGCTTCATTAATGTCCAAAGTTTAAATTCAATCCCTATAAAAGTTTCAATATAGGCTTAGAAGCTCGGAGGGTACGACATAGGCTATATATAGTTTTGGAAAAGTGCCGGTACGAGCCCCCAGGCTATATAAAATTACAATTCGTCATAACTCTGAACTTATTTGGTCTAAATTAATGCTATTGGGATATATGTGTCTTTAGTCAAGATTTACATAATTTTGGAAAATTGGGCGGTGCCACCCCCACATCTTTTGTGTTTTGTCTGTGCTTCATTAATGTCCAAAGTTTATAGTCCATCCCTATAAATTTTTCACGATAGGTTTAGAAGCTCGGTGGGTACGTCATAGGTCATATATAGTCTTGGAAAAGTGGGCGGTACCACGCCCCTAGGTTATATAAATTACAGTTCGTCATAACTCTGAACTTATTTGGTCTAAATTAATGATATTTGAATATATGTGTCTCTAGTCAATATTTACATAATTTTGGAAAATTGGGAGGTGTCACCCCCACATCTTTTGTGTTTTGTCTGTGCTTCATTAATGTCCAAAGTTTAAATTCAATCCCTATAAAAGTTTCAATATAGGCTTAGAAGCTCGGAGGGTACGACATAGGCTATATATAGCTTTGGAAAAGTGCCGGTACGAGCCCCCAGGCTATATAAAATTACAATTCGTCATAACTCTGAACTTATTTGGTCTAAATTAATGCTATTGGGATATATGTGTCTTTAGTCAAGATTTACATAATTTTGGAAAATTGGGCGGTGCTACCTCCACATCTTTTGTGTTAAGGCTGTGCTTCATTAATGGCCAAAGTTTATAGTCGATCTCTATAAAAGTTGCACGATAGGCTTAGAAGCTCAGTGGGTACGACGTAGGCTATATATAGTTTTGGAAAAGTGGGCGGTACCACGCCCCTAGGTTATATAAATTACAATTCGTTATAACTCTGAACTTATCTGGTCTAAATTAATGCTATTTGGATATATGTGTCTTTAGTCAAGAGTTACATAATTTTGGAAAATTGGGCGGTGCTACCTCCACATCTTTTGTGTTAAGGCTGTGCTTCATTAATGGCCACAGTTTATAGTCGATCTCTATAAAAGTTGCACGATAGGTTAAGAAGCTCAGTGGGTACGACGTAGGCTATATATAGTTTTGGAAAAGTGGGCGGTACCACGCCCCTAGGTTATATAAATTACAATTCGTTATAACTCTGAACTTATCTGGTCTAAATTAATGCTATTTGGATATATGTGTCTTTAGTCAAGAGTTACATAATTTTGGAAAATTGGGCGGTGCTACCTCCACATCTTTTGTGTTAAGGCTGTGCTTCATTAATGGCCAAAGTTTATAGTCGATCTCTATAAAAGTTTCACGATAGGTTTACAACATAGGTCATATATAGTCTTGGAAAAATGGGCTTTACCACGTCCCTAGGCTTTATAAAATTACAATTCGTCATAACTCTCAACTCATTTGGTCTAAATTAATGATATTTGGATGTATGTGTCTTTAGTCAAGATTTACATAATTTTGGAAAATTGGGCGGTGCTACCTCCACATCTTTTGTGTTAAGGCTGTGCTTCATTAATGGCCAAAGTTTATAGTCGATCCCTATAAAAGTTTCACGATAGGTTTAGAAGCGCGGTGGGTACGACATAGGTCATATATAGTCTTGGAAAAATGGGCGGTACCACGTCCCTAGGCTTTATAAAATTACAATTCGTCATAACTCTGAACTTGTTTGGTCTAAATTAATGCTATTTGGATATATGTGTCTTTAGTCAAGAGTTACATAATTTTGGAAAATTTTGCGGTGCTACCTCCACATCTTTTGTGTTAAGGCTGTGCTTCATTAATGGCCAAAGTTTATAGTCGATCTCTATAAAAGTTGCACGATAGGTTAAGAAGCTCAGTGGGTACGACGTAGGCTATATATAGTTTTGGAAAAGTGGGCGGTACCACGCCCCTAGGTTATATAAATTACAATTCGTTATAACTCTGAACTTATCTGGTCTAAATTAATGCTATTTGGATATATGTGTCTTTAGTCAAGATTTACATAATTTTGGAAAATTGGGCGGTGCTACCTCCACACCTTTTTTGTTTTGCCTGTGCTTCATTAATGTCCAAAGTTTATAGTCGATCCCTATAAAAGTTTCACGATAGGTTTACAACATAGGTCATATATAGTCTTGGAAAAATGGGCGGTACCACGTCCCTAGGCTTTATAAAATTACAATTCGTCATAACTCTCAACTCATTTGGTCTAAATTAATGATATTTGGATGTATGTGTCTTTAGTCAAGATTTGCATAATTTTGGAAAATTGGGCGGTGCTACCTCCACATCTTTTGTGTTAAGGCTGTGCTTCATTAATGGCCAAAGTTTATAGTCGATCCCTATAAATTTTTCACGATAGGTTTAGAAGCTCGGTGGGTACGACATAGGTCATATATAGTCTTGGAAAAGTGGGCGGTACCACGCCCCTAGGTTATATAAATTACAATTCGTCATAACTCTGAACTTATCTGGTCTAAATTAATGCTATTTGGATACATGTGTCTTTAGTCAAGATTTACATAATTTTGGAAAATTGGGCGGTGCCACCCCCACATCTTTTGTGTTTTGTCTGTGCTTCATTAATGTCCAAAGTTTATAGTCCATCCCTATAAATTTTTCACGATAGGTTTAGAAGCTCGGTGGGTACGTCATAGGTCATATAAGGTTTAGAGAACATCTCTATAAAACTTTCACGATAGGTTTAGAAGTTCGGTGGGCACGACATAGGTTATATATAGTTTTGGAAAAGTGGGCGGTACCACTCCCCTAGGTTATATAAATTACAATTCGTCAAAACTCTGAACTTATTTGGTCTAAATTAATGATATTTGGATATATCTGTCTTTAGTCAAGATTTACATAATTTTGGAAAATTGGGAGGTGCCACCCCCACATTTTTTGTGTTTTGTCTGTGCTTCATTAATGTCAAAAAATTATAGTTGATCTCGATGAAACTTTCACGATAGGTTTAGAAGCTCGGAGGGTACGACATAGGATATATATAGTTTTGGAAAAGTGCCGGTACGAGCCCCCAGGCTATATAAAATTACAATTCGTCATAACTCTGAACTTATTTGGTCTAAATTAATGATATTTGGATATATGTGTCTTTAGTCAAGATCTACATAATTTTAAAAATTGGGTGGTGCCACGTCCACATTTTTTGTGTTTTGTCTGTGCTTCATTAATGTCCAAAGTTTAAATTCAATCCCTATAAAAGTCTCAATATAGGCTTAGAAGCTCGGAGGGAAGGTGGGCATTGGAACGCCCACATTTTTTGTGTTTTGTTTGTGCTTCATTAATGTCTAAGGTTTAGAGTCGATCTCTATAAAAGTTGCACGATAGGTTTAGAAGCTCAGTGGGTACGACGTAGGCTATATATAGTTTTAGAAAAGTGGGCGGTACCACGTCCCTAGGCTATTTAAAATTACAATTCGTCATAACTCTGAACTTATTTGGCCTAAATTAATGATATTTGGATATATGTGTCTTTAGTCAAGATTTACATAATTTTGGAAAATTGGGCGGTGCCACCCCCACATCTTTTGTGTTTTGTCTGTGCTTCATTAATGTCCAAAGTTTATAGTCGATCTATTTAAAAGTTTCACGATAGGTTTATCAGCTCGGAGGGTACGCCATAAGCTATATATAGTTTTGGAAAAGTGGCCGGTACCACGCCCACAGGCTATATAAAATTACAATTTGTCATAACTCTGAACTTATTTGGTCTAAATTAATGATATTTGGATATATGTGTCTTTAGTCAAGATTTACATAATTTTGGAAAATTGGGAGGTGTCACCCCCACATCTTTTGTGTTTTGTCTGTGCTTCATTAATGTCCAAAGTTTAAATTCAGTCCCTATAAAAGTTTCAATATAGGCTTAGAAGCTCGGTGGGAAATTGGGCGGTGGCACGCCCACATTTTTTGTGTTTTGTTTGTGCTTCATTAATGTCTAAGGTTTAGAGTCGATCTCTATAAAAGTTGCACGAGAGGTTTAGAAGCTAGGTGGGTACGACGTAGGCTATATATAGTTTTAGAAAAGTGGGCGGTACCACGTCCCCAGGCTATATAAAATTACAATTCGTCATAACTCTAAACTTATTTGGCCTAAATTAATGATATTTGGATATATGTGTCTTTAGTCAAGATTTACATAATTTTGGAAAATTGGGCGGTGCCACCCCCACATCTTTTGTGTTTTGTCTGTGCTTCATTAATGTCCAAAGTTAAAAGTCCATCCCTATAAATTTTTCACGATAGGTTTAGAAGCTCGGTGGGTACGTCATAGGTCATATATAGTCTTGAAAAAGTGGGCGGTACCACGCCCCTAGGTTATATAAAATACAATTCGTCATAACTCTGAACTTATTTGGTCTAAATTAATGTTATTTGGATATATGTGTCTTTAGTCAAGATTTACATAATTTTGGAAAATTGGGCGGTGCCACCCCCACATCTTTTGTGTTTTGTCTGTGCTATAGTTTTGGAAAAGTGGGCGGTACCACGTCCCCAGGCTATATAAAATTACAATTCGTCATAACTCTGAACTTATTTGGCCTAAATTAATGATATTTGCCGTTATGTCTGAATTTGGTTTCCCCGCAAAACTTATACGGCTATGCAAAATGAGCTTGAGCAACACCGCCAGCTCGGTCAGAATTGGAAAGTACCTCTCCGAGCCGTTCGAAACTAAACGAGGTTTCGGACAGGGTGACCCCCTATCGTGCGATTTCTTTAATTTAATGCTGGAGAAAATAATACAAGCTGCAGAACTTAACCGCGCTGGAACAATATTTTATAAAAGCGTGCAACTGTTGGCATATGCTGACGATATTGATATCATTGGCCTTAACAACCGCGCCGTAACTGTTGCTTACTCCAAATTAGAAAAAGAAGCGGAGAAAATTGGATTGGTGGTGAACGAAGGCAAAACAAAGCACTTGCTGTCATCATGCAAAGAGTCAGCGCATTCACACCTTGGCAACCAAGCCACTGTTAGCAGCAATAATTTCGAAATAGTAAAGGACTTCGTTTACCTGGGAACCAGCATTAACACCAACAATAATGTTAGCCTAGAAAACCGACGAAGAATTACTCTTGCAAACAAATGCTACTTCGGACTGAGTAGGCAATTGAAAAGTAAAGTCCTCTCTCGACGAACGAAAATAAGACTCTACAAGTCACTCATCGCACCCGTCCTGCTATATGGTGCAGAAGCGTGGACACTAACGACATCTGATGAGGCGGCTTTGGGAGTATTCGAGAGAAAGGTTCTCCGAAAGATTTGTGGACCTCTACGCGTTGGCGACGGCGAGTACCGAAGAAGATGTAATGATGAGCTGTATGAACTTTACGCAGACGCCGACATAGTTCAGCGAATTAAAACACAGCGGCTTCGCTGGCTAGGCCACGTAGTACGAATGAGCGAAGATGCTCCAGCCCAGAAGGTATTCTTATCGGCACCCGCCGGTGGAAGCAGAGGAAGAGGGAGACCACCACTCCGATGGAAGGACCAAGTGGAGCCCGGTTTGCGATTCCGCGGTGTTTCCAATTGGCGCCAGTTGGCGCAACGAAGAAACGACTGGCGAGCTATGTTGGACGGTCAAAATCGCCCAGGCGGTTAGATGACCATTTAAAGATGAAGAATGATATTTGGATATATGTGTCTTTAGTCAAGAATTACATAATTTTGGAAAATTGGGCAGTGCCACCTCCACATCTTTTGTGGTTTGTCTGTGCTTCATTAATGACCAAAGTTTATAGTCGATCCCTATAAATTTTTCACGATAGGTTTAGAAGCTCGGTGGGTACGACATAGGTCATATATAGTCTTGGAAAAGTGGGCGGTACCACGCCCCTAGGTTATACAAATTACAATTCGTCATAACTCTGAACTTATCTGGTCTAAATAATTGCTATTTGGATATATATGTCTTTAGTCAAGATTTACATAATTTTGGAAAATTGAGCGGTGCTACCTCCACATCTTTTGTGTTAAGGCTGTGCTTCATTAATGGCCAAAGTTTATAGTCGATCTCTATAAAAGTTGCACGATAGGTTAAGAAGCTCAGTGGGTACGACGTAGGCTATATATAGTTTTGGAAAAGTGGGCGGTACCACGCCCCTAGGTTATATAAATTACAATTCGTCATAACTCTGAACTTATCCGGTCTAAATTAATGCTATTTGGATATATGTGTCTTTAGTCAAGATTTACATAATTTTGGAAAATTGGGCGGTGCTACCTCCACATCTTTCGTGTTTTGTCTGTGCTTTATTAATGACCAAAGTTTATAGTCGATCCCTCTAAAAATTGTTCACGATAGGTTTAGAAGCTCGGTGGGTACGACATAGGTCATATATAGTCTTGGAAAAGTGGGCGGTACCACGCCCCTAGGTTATATATATTACAATTCGTCATAACTCTGAACTTGTTTGGTCTAAATTAATGATTTTTGGATGTATGTGTCTGTAGTCAAGATTTACATAGTTTTGGAAAATTGGGCGGTGCCACCCCCACATCTTTTGTGTTTTGCCTGTGCTTCATTAACGTCCAAAGTTTATAGTCGATCCCTATAAAAGTTTCACGATAGGTTTAGAAGCTCGGTGGGTACGACATAGGTCATATATAGTTTTGGAAAAGTGGGCGGTACCACGCACCTGTGTTATATAAATTACAATTCGTCATAACTCTGAACTTATCTGGTCTAAATTAATGCTATTTGGATATATGTGTCTTTAGTCAAGATTTACATAGTTTTGGAAAATTGGGCGGTGCTACCTCCACATTTTTTGTGTTAAGGCTGTGCTTCATTAATGGCCAAAGTTTATAGTCGATCTCTATAAAAGTTGCACGATAGGTTAAGAAGCTCAGTGGGTACGACGTAGGCTATATATAGTTTTGGAAAAGTGGGCGGTACCACGCCCCTAGGTTATATAAATTACAATTCGTCATAACTCTGAACTTATCTGGTCTAAATTAATGCTATTTGAATATATGTGTCTTTAGTCAAGATTTACATAATTTTGGAAAATTGGGCATTGCTACCTCCACATCTTTTTTGTTTTGTCTGTGCTTCATTAATGTCCAAAGTTTATAGTCGATCCCTATAAAAGTTTCACGATAGGTTTAGAAGCGCGGTGGGTACGACATAGGTCATATATAGTCTTGGAAAAATGGGCGGTACCACGTCCCTAGGCTTTATAAAATTACAATTCGTCATAACTCTCAACTTATTTGGTCTAAATTAATGATATTTGGATGTATGTGTCTTTAGTCAAGATTTACATAATTTTGGAAAATTGGGCGGTGCTACCTCCACATCTTTTGTGTTAAGGCTGTGCTTCATTAATGACCAAAGTTTATAGTCGATCCCTATAAAAGTTTCACGATAGCATTAGAAGCGCGGTGGGTACGACATAGGTCATATATAGTTTTGGAAAAGTGGGCGGTACCACGCCCCTAGGTTATATAAATTACAATTCGTCATAACTCTGAACTTATCTGGTCTAAATTAATGCTATTTGGATATATGTGTCTTTAGTCAAGATTTACATAATTTTGGAAAATTGGGCGGTGCTACCTCCACATCTTTTGTGTTTTGTCTGTGCTTTATTAATGACCAAAGTTTATAGTCGATCCCTATAAATTTTTCACGATAGGTTTAGAAGCTCGGTGGGTACGACATAGGTCATATATAGTCTTGGAAAAGTGGGCGGTACCACGCCCCTAGGTTATATAAATTACAATTCGTCATAGCTCTGAACTTATCTGGTCTAAATTAATACTATTTGGATATATGTGTCTTTAGTCAAGATTTACATAATTTTGGAAAATTGGGCGGTGCTACCTCCACATCTTTTGTGTTTTGTCTGTGCTTTATTAATGACCAAAGTTTATAGTCGATCCCTATAAATTTTTCACGATAGGTTTAGAAGCTCGGTGGGTACGACATAGGTCATATATAGTCTTGAAAAAGTGGGCGGTACCACGCCCCTAGGTTATATATATTACAATTCGTCATAACTCTGAACTTATCTGGTCTAAATTAATGATTTTTGGATATATGTGTCTTTAGTCAAGATTTACATAATTTTGGAAAATTGGGCGGTGCTACCTCCACATCTTTTGTGTTAAGGCTGTGCTTCAGTAATGGCCAAAGTTTATAGTCGATCTCTATAAAAGTTGCACGATAGGCCTACGACGTAGGCATTATATAGTTTTAGAAAAGTGGGCGGTACCACGTCCCCAGGCTATATAAAATTACAATTCGTCATAACTCTGAACTTATTTGGCCTAAATTAATGATATGTGGATATATGTGTCTTTAGTCAAGATTTACATAATTTTGGAAAATTGGGCGGTGCCACCCCCACATCTTTTGTGTTTTGCCTGTGCTTCATTAATGTCCAAAGTTTATAGTCGATCCCTATAAAAGTTTCACGATAGGTTTAGAAGCTCGGTGGGTACGACATAGGTCATATATAGTTTTGGAAAAGTGGGCGGTACCACGCACCTGTGTTATATAAATTACAATTTGTCATAACTCTGAACTTATCTGGTCTAAATTAATGCTATTTGGATATATGTGTCTTTAGTCAAGATTTACATAATTTTGGAAAATTGGGCGGTGCTACCTCCACATCTTTTGTGTTAAGGCTGTGCTTCATTAATGGCCAAAGTTTATAGTCGATCTCTATAAAAGTTGCACGATAGGTTAAGAAGCTCGGTGGGTACGACGTAGGCTATATATAGTTTTGGGAAAATGGGCGGTACCACGTCCCTAGGCTTTATAAAATTACAATTCGTCATAACTCTCAACTTATTTGGTCTAAATTAATGATATTTGGATGTATGTGTCTTTAGTCAAGATTTACATAATTTTGGAAAATTGGGCGCTGCTACCTCCACATCTTTTGTGTTAAGACTGTGCTTCATTAATGACCAAACTTTATAGTCGATCCCTATAAAAGTTTCACGATAGGATTAGAAGCGCGGTGGGTACGACATAGGTCATATATAGTTTTGGAAAAGTGGGCGGTACCACGTCCCTAGGTTATATAAATTACAATTCGTCATAACTCTGACCTTATCTGGTCTAAATTAATGCTTTTTGGATATATGTGTCTTTAGTCAAGATTTACATAATTTTGGAAAATTGGGCGGTGCTACCTCCACATCTTTTGTGTTTTGTCTGTGCTTTATTAATGACCAAAGTTTATAGTCGATCCCTATAAATTTTTCACGATAGGTTTAGAAGCTCGGTGGGTACGACATAGGTCATATATAGTCTTGGAAAAGTGGGCGGTACCACGTCCCTAGGTTATATAAATTACAATTCGTCATAACTCTGACCTTATCTGGTCTAAATTAATGCTATTTGGATATATGTGTCTTTAGTCAAGATTTACATAATTTTGGAAAATTGGGCGGTGCTACCTCCACATCTTTTGTGTTTTGTCTGTGCTTTATTAATGACCAAAGTTTATAGTCGATCCCTATAAATTTTTCACGATAGGTTTAGAAGCTCGGTGGGTACGACATAGGTCATATATAGTCTTGGAAAAGTGGGCGGTACCAAGCCCCTAGGTTATATAAATTACAATTCGTCATAACTCTGAAATTATTTGGCCTAAATTAATGATATTTGGATATATGTGTCTTTAGTCAAGATTTACATAATTTTGGAAAATTGGGCTGTGCTACCTCCACATCTTTTGTGTTAAGGCTGTGGTTCATTAATGTCCAAAGTTTATAGTCCATCCCTATAAATTTTTCACGATAGGTTTAGAAGCTCGGTGGGTACGACATAGGTCATATATAGTCTTGGAAAAATGGGCGGTACCACGTCCCTAGGCTTTATAAAATTACAATTCGTCATAACTCTGAACTTATTTCGTCTAAATTAATGATATTTGGATGTATGTGTCCTTTAGCCAAGATTTACATACTTTTGGAAAAGTGGGCGGTGCTACCTCCACATCTTTTGTGTTTTGTCTGTGCTTTATTAATGACCACAGTTTATAGTCGATCCCTATAAATTTTTCACGATAGGTTTAGAAGCTCGGTGGGTACGACATAGGTCATATATAGTCTTGGAAAAGTGGGCGGTACCAAGCCCCTAGGTTATATAAATTACAATTCGTCATAACTCTGAAATTATTTGGCCTAAATTAATGATATTTGGATATATGTGTCTTTAGTCAAGATTTACATAATTTTGGAAAATTGGGCTGTGCTACCTCCACATCTTTTGTGTTAAGGCTGTGGTTCATTAATGTCCAAAGTTTATAGTCCATCCCTATAAATTTTTCACGATAGGTTTAGAAGCTCGGTGGGTACGACATAGGTCATATATAGTCTTGAAAAAATGGGCGGTACCACGTCCCTAGGCTTTATAAAATTACAATTCGTCATAACTCTGAACTTATTTCGTCTAAATTAATGATATTTGGATGTATGTGTCCTTTAGCCAAGATTTACATACTTTTGGAAAAGTGGGCGGTGCTACCTCCACATCTTTTGTGTTTTGTCTGTGCTTTATTAATGACCAAAGTTTATAGTCGATCCCTATAAATTTTTCACGATAGGTTTAGAAGCTCGGTGGGTACGACATAGGTCATATATAGTCTTGGAAAAGTGGGCGGTACCACGCCCCTAGGTTATATAAATTACAATTCGTCATAACTCTGAACTTATCTGGTCTAAATTAATGCTATTTGGATATATGTGTCTTTAGTCAAGATTTACATAATTTTGGAAAATTGGGCGGTGCTACCTCCACATCTTTTGTGTTTTGTCTGTGCTTTATTAATGACCAAAGTTTATAGTCGATCCCTATAAATTTTTCACGATAGGTTTAGAAGCTCGGTGGGTACGACATAGGTCATATATAGTCTTGGAAAAGTGGGCGGTACCAAGCCCCTAGGTTATATAAATTACAATTCGTCATAACTCTGAAATTATTTGGCCTAAATTAATGATATTTGGATATATGTGTCTTTAGTCAAGATTTACATAATTTTGGAAAATTGGGCTGTGCTACCTCCACATCTTTTGTGTTAAGGCTGTGGTTCATTAATGTCCAAAGTTTATAGTCCATCCCTATAAATTTTTCACGATAGGTTTAGAAGCTCGGTGGGTACGACATAGGTCATATATAGTCTTGGAAAAGTGGGCGGTACCACGTCCCTAGGTTATATAAATTACAATTCGTCATAACTCTGACCTTATCTGGTCTAAATTAATGCTATTTGGATATATGTGTCTTTAGTCAAGATTTACATACTTTTGGAAAAGTGGGCGGTGCTACCTCCACATCTTTTGTGTTTTGTCTGTGCTTTATTAATGACCAAAGTTTATAGTCGATCCCTATAAATTTTTCACGATAGGTTTAGAAGCTCGGTGGGTACGACATAGGTCATATATAGTCTTGGAAAAGTGGGCGGTACCACGCCCCTAGGTTATATAAATTACAATTCGTCATAACTCTGAACTTATCTGGTCTAAATTAATGCTATTTGGATATATGTGTCTTTAGTCAAGATTTACATAATTTTGGAAAATTGGGCGGTGCTACCTCCACATCTTTTGTGTTTTGTCTGTGCTTTATTAATGACCAAAGTTTATAGTCGATCCCTATAAATTTTTCACGATAGGTTTAGAAGCTCGGTGGGTACGACATAGGTCATATATAGTCTTGAAAAAGTGGGCGGTACCACGCCCCTAGGTTATATATATTACAATTCGTCATAACTCTGAACTTATCTGGTCTAAATTAATGATTTTTGGATATATGTGTCTTTAGTCAAGATTTACATAATTTTGGAAAATTGGGCGGTGCTACCTCCACATCTTTTGTGTTAAGGCTGTGCTTCAGTAATGGCCAAAGTTTATAGTCGATCTCTATAAAAGTTGCACGATAGGTTTAGAAGCTCAGTGGGTACGACGTAGGCATTATATAGTTTTAGAAAAGTGGGCGGTACCACGTCCCCAGGCTATATAAAATTACAATTCGTCATAACTCTGAACTTATTTGGCCTAAATTAATGATATGTGGATATATGTGTCTTTAGTCAAGATTTACATAATTTTGGAAAATTGGGCGGTGCCACCCCCACATCTTTTGTGTTTTGCCTGTGCTTCATTAATGTCCAAAGTTTATAGTCGATCCCTATAAAAGTTTCACGATAGGTTTAGAAGCTCGGTGGGTACGACATAGGTCATATATAGTTTTGGAAAAGTGGGCGGTACCACGCACCTGTGTTATATAAATTACAATTTGTCATAACTCTGAACTTATCTGGTCTAAATTAATGCTATTTGGATATATGTGTCTTTAGTCAAGATTTACATAATTTTGGAAAATTGGGCGGTGCTACCTCCACATCTTTTGTGTTAAGGCTGTGCTTCATTAATGGCCAAAGTTTATAGTCGATCTCTATAAAAGTTGCACGATAGGTTAAGAAGCTCGGTGGGTACGACGTAGGCTATATATAGTTTTGGGAAAATGGGCGGTACCACGTCCCTAGGCTTTATAAAATTACAATTCGTCATAACTCTCAACTTATTTGGTCTAAATTAATGATATTTGGATGTATGTGTCTTTAGTCAAGATTTACATAATTTTGGAAAATTGGGCGCTGCTACCTCCACATCTTTTGTGTTAAGACTGTGCTTCATTAATGACCAAACTTTATAGTCGATCCCTATAAAAGTTTCACGATAGGATTAGAAGCGCGGTGGGTACGACATAGGTCATATATAGTTTTGGAAAAGTGGGCGGTACCACGTCCCTAGGTTATATAAATTACAATTCGTCATAACTCTGACCTTATCTGGTCTAAATTAATGCTATTTGGATATATGTGTCTTTAGTCAAGATTTACATAATTTTGGAAAATTGGGCGGTGCTACCTCCACATCTTTTGTGTTTTGTCTGTGCTTTATTAATGACCAAAGTTTATAGTCGATCCCTATAAATTTTTCACGATAGGTTTAGAAGCTCGGTGGGTACGACATAGGTCATATATAGTCTTGGAAAAGTGGGCGGTACCACGTCCCTAGGTTATATAAATTACAATTCGTCATAACTCTGACCTTATCTGGTCTAAATTAATGCTATTTGGATATATGTGTCTTTAGTCAAGATTTACATAATTTTGGAAAATTGGGCGGTGCTACCTCCACATCTTTTGTGTTTTGTCTGTGCTTTATTAATGACCAAAGTTTATAGTCGATCCCTATAAATTTTTCACGATAGGTTTAGAAGCTCGGTGGGTACGACATAGGTCATATATAGTCTTGGAAAAGTGGGCGGTACCAAGCCCCTAGGTTATATAAATTACAATTCGTCATAACTCTGAAATTATTTGGCCTAAATTAATGATATTTGGATATATGTGTCTTTAGTCAAGATTTACATAATTTTGGAAAATTGGGCTGTGCTACCTCCACATCTTTTGTGTTAAGGCTGTGGGTCATTAATGTCCAAAGTTTATAGTCCATCCCTATAAATTTTTCACGATAGGTTTAGAAGCTCGGTCGGTACGACATAGGTCATATATAGTCTTGGAAAAATGGGCGGTACCACGTCCCTAGGCTTTATAAAATTACAATTCGTCATAACTCTGAACTTATTTCGTCTAAATTAATGATATTTGGATGTATGTGTCCTTTAGCCAAGATTTACATACTTTTGGAAAAGTGGGCGGTGCTACCTCCACATCTTTTGTGTTTTGTCTGTGCTTTATTAATGACCAAAGTTTATAGTCGATCCCTATAAATTTTTCACGATAGGTTTAGAAGCTCGGTGGGTACGACATAGGTCATATATAGTCTTGGAAAAGTGGGCGGTACCACGCCCCTAGGTTATATAAATTACAATTCGTCATAACTCTGAACTTATCTGGTCTAAATTAATGCTATTTGGATATATGTGTCTTTAGTCAAGATTTACATAATTTTGGAAAATTGGGCGGTGCTACCTCCACATCTTTTGTGTTTTGTCTGTGCTTTATTAATGACCAAAGTTTATAGTCGATCCCTATAAATTTTTCACGATAGGTTTAGAAGCTCGGAGTTTACGACCTAGGTCATATATAGTCTTGGAAAAGTGGGCGGTACCACGCCCCTAGGTTATATATATTACAATTCGTCATAACTCTGAACTTATCTGGTCTAAATTAATGCTATTTGGATATATGTGTCTTTAGTCAAGATTTACATAATTTTGGAAAATTGGGCGGTGCTACCTCCACATCTTTTGTGTTTTGTCTGTGCTTTATTAATGACCAAAGTTTATAGTCGATCCCTATAAATTTTTCACGATAGGTTTAGAAGCTCGGTGGGTACGACATAGGTCATATATAGTCTTGGAAAAGTGGGCGGTACCACGCCCCTAGGTTATATAAATTACAATTCGTCATAACTCTGAACTTATCTGGTCTAAATTAATGCTATTTGGATATATGTGTCTTTAGTCAAGATTTACATAATTTTGGAAAATTGGGCGGTGCTACCTCCACACCTTTTGTGTTTTGTCTGTGCTTTATTAATGACCAAAGTTTATAGTCGATCCCTATAAATTTTTCACGATAGGTTTAGAAGCTCGGAGTTTACGACCTAGGTCATATATAGTCTTGGAAAAGTGGGCGGTACCACGCCCCTAGGTTATATATATTACAATTCGTCATAACTCTGAACTTATTTGGCCTAAATTAATGATATGTGGATATATGTGTCTTTAGTCAAGATTTACATAATTTTGGAAAATTGGGCGGTGCCACCCCCACATCTTTTGTATTTTGCCTGTGCTTCATTAATGTCCAAAGTTTATAGTCGATCCCTATAAAAGTTTCACGATAGGTTTAGAAGCTCGGTGGGCACGACATAGGTCATATATAGTTTTGGAAAAGTGGGCGGTACCACGCACCTGTGTTATATAAATTACAATTCGTCATAACTCTGAACTTATCTGGTCTAAATTAATGCTATTTGGATATATGTGTCTTTAGTCAAGATTTACATAATTTTGGAAAATTGGGCGGTGCTACCTCCACATCTTTTGTGTTAAGGCTGTGCTTCATTAATGGCCAAAGTTTATAGTCGATCTCTATAAAAGTTGCACGATAGGTTAAGAAGCTCGGTGGGTACGACGTAGGCTATATATAGTTTTGGAAAAATGGGCGGTACCACGTCCCTAGGCTTTATAAAATTACAATTCGTCATAACTCTCAACTTATTTGGTCTAAATTAATGATATTTGGATGTATGTGTCTTTAGTCAAGATTTACATAATTTTGGAAAATTGGGCGGTGCTACCTCCACATCTTTTGTGTTAAGACTGTGCTTCATTAATGACCAAAGTTTATAGTCGATCCCTATAAAAGTTTCACGATAGGATTAGAAGCGCGGTGGGTACGACATAGGTCATATATAGTTTTGGAAAAGTGGGCGGTACCACGTCCCTAGGTTATATAAATTACAATTCGTCATAACTCTGACCTTATCTGGTCTAAATTAATGCTATTTGGATATATGTGTCTTTAGTCAAGATTTACATAATTTTGGAAAATTGGGCGGTGCTACCTCCACATCTTTTGTGTTTTGTCTGTGCTTTATTAATGACCAAAGTTTATAGTCGATCCCTATAAATTTTTCACGATAGGTTTAGAAGCTCGGTGGGTACGTCATAGGTCATATATAGTCTTGGAAAAGTGGGCGGTACCAAGCCCCTAGGTTATATAAATTACAATTCGTCATAACTCTGAAATTATTTGGCCTAAATTAATGATATTTGGATATATGTGTCTTTAGTCAAGATTTACATAATTTTGGAAAATTGGGCTGTGCTACCTCCACATCTTTTGTGTTAAGGCTGTGGTTCATTAATGTCCAAAGTTTATAGTCCATCCCTATAAATTTTTCACGATAGGTTTAGAAGCTCGGTGGGTACGACATAGGTCATATATAGTCTTGGAAAAATGGGCGGTACCACATCCCTAGGCTTTATAAAATTACAATTCGTCATAACTCTGAACTTATTTCGTCTAAATTAATGATATTTGGATGTATGTGTCCTTTAGCCAAGATTTACATACTTTTGGAAAAGTGGGCGGTGGCACGCCCACATTTTTTGTGTTTTGTTTGTGCTTCATTAATGTCTAAGGTTTAGAGTCGATCTCTATAAAAGTTGCACGATAGGTTTAGAAGCTCAGTGGGTACGACGTAGGCTATATATAGTTTTAGAAAAGTGGGCGGTACCACGTCCCCAGGCTATATAAAATTACAATTCGTCATAACTCTGAACTTATTTGGCCTAAATTAATGATATGTGGATATATGCGGCCGCCGTGGTGTGGAGGTAGTGTTGCCGGCCTACCACACCGAAGGTCCATGGTTCGAGCCCTGGTACAGGTAACATCAAAAGTGATTTGAAAAAAGTTTTTCAAAACGGGGTCGCCCCTCGGCAGTGGTTTGGCAAACTCTCCGAGTGTATTTCTGCCATGACAGGCTTCTCAGCAAAAATTCGTCTCCTTTGTAGATGCCGTTCGGAGTCGGCAAAAAACTGTAGGTCCCACCAATTTGTAGGGAAAATTCAAATCGGCACACCACAAATTGGAAGAGAAGCTTGGCGCAAAAATCTCTTAGGAGGTTTATGATGATATACCTGTTGTATATCGCGCCATAAAGAGAGAAAAAAAAAGAGGATATATGTGTCTTTAGTCAAGATTTACATAATTTTGGAAAATTTTGCTTTGCCACCCCCACATCTTTTGTGTTTTGTCTGTGCTTCATTAATGTCCAAAGTTTATAGTCCATCCCTATAAATTTTTCACGATATCTTGAGAAGCTCGGTGGGTACGTCATAGGTCATATATAGTCTTGGAAAAGTGGGCGATACCAAGCCCCTAGGTTATATAAATTACAATTCGTCATAACTCTGAACTTATTTGGCCTAAATTAATGATATTTGGATATATGTGTCTTTAGTCAAGATTTACATAATTTTGGAAAATTGGGCTGTGCTACCTCCACATCTTTTGTGTTAAGGCTGTGCTTCATTAATGGCCAAAGTTTATAGTCGATCTCTATAAAAGTTGCACGATAGGTTTAGAAGCTCAGTGGATACGACGTAGGCTATATATAGCTTTGGAAAAGTGGGCGGTACCACGCCCCTAGGTTATATAAATTACAATTCGTCATAACTCTGAACTTATTTCGTCTAAATTAATGATATTTGGATGTATGTGTCCTTTAGCCAAGATTTACATACTTTTGGAAAAGTGGGCCTTGGCACGCCCACATTTTTTGTGTTTTGTTTGTGCTTCATTAATGTCTAAGGTTTAGAGTCGATCTCTATAAAAGTTGCACGATAGGTTTAGAAGCTCAGTGGGTACGACGTAGGCTATATATAGTTTTGGAAAAATGGGCGGTACCACGTCCCTAGGCTTTATAAAATTGCAATTCGTCATAACTCTGAACTTATTTCGTCTAAATTAATGATATTTGGATGTATGTGTCCTTTAGCCAAGATTTACATACTTTTGGAAAAGTGGGCGGTGGCACGCCCACATTTTTTGTGTTTTGTTTGTGCTTCATTAATGTCTAAGGTTTAGAGTCGATCTCTATAAAAGTTGCACGATAGGTTTAGAAGCTCGGTGGGTACGTCATAGGTCATATATAGTCTTGGAAAAGTGGGCGGTACCAAGCCCCTAGGTTATATAAATTACAATTCGTCATAACTCTGAACTTATTTGGCCTAAATTAATGATATTTGGATATATGTGTCTTTAGTCAAGATTTACATAATTTTGGAAAATTGGGCTGTGCTACCTCCACATCTTTTGTGTTAAGGCTGTGCTTCATTAATGGCCAAAGTTTATGGTCGATCTCTATAAAAGTTGCACGATAGGTTTAGAAGCTCAGTGGATACGACGTAGGCTATATATATCTTTGGAAAAGTGGGCGGTACCACGCCCCTAGGTTATATAAATTACAATTCGTCATAACTCTGAACTTATTTCGTCTAAATTAATGATATTTGGATATATGTGTCTTTAGTCAAGATCTACATAATTTTGGAAATGTGGGCGGTGGCACGCCCACATTTTTTGTGTTTTGTTTGTGCTTCATTAATGTCTAAGGTTTAGAGTCGATCTCTATAAAAGTTGCACGATAGGTTTAGAAGCTCAGTGGGTACGACGTAGGCTATATATAGCTTTGGAAAAGTGGGCGGTACCTCGCCCCTAGGTTATATAAATTACAATTCGTCATAACTCTGAACTTATTTCGTCTAAATTAATGATATTTAGATATATGTGTCTTTAGTCAAGATTTACATACTTTTGGAAAAGTGGGCGGTGGCACCCCCACATTTTTTGTGTTTTGTTTGTGCTTCATTAATGTCTAAGGTTTAGAGTCGATCTCTATAAAAGTTGCACGATAGGTTTAGAAGCTCAGTAGGTACGACGTAGGCTATATATAGCTTTGGAAAAGTGGGCGGTACCTCGCCCCTCGGTTATATAAATTACAATTCGTCATAACTCTGAACTTATTTCGTCTAAATTAATGATATTTAGATATATGTGTCTTTAGTCAAGATTTACATAATTTTGGAAAATTGGGCAGTGCCACCTCCACATCTTTTGTGTTTTGTCTGTGCTTCATTAATGACCAAAGTTTATAGTCGATCCCTATTTATTTTCACGATAGGTTTAGAAGCTCGGTGGGTACGACATAGGTCATATATAGTCTTGGAAAAGTGGGCGGTACCACGCCCCTAGGTTATATAAATTACAATTCGTCATAACTCTGAACTTATCTGGTCTAAATTAATGCTATTTGGATATATGTGTCTTTAGTCAAGATTTACATAATTTTGGAAAATTGGGCGGTGCTACCTCCACATCTTTTGTGTTTTGTCTGTGCTTTATTAATGACCAAAGTTTATAGTCGATCCCTATAAATTTTTCACGATAGGTTTAGAAGCTCGGTGGGTACGACATAGGTCATATATAGTCTTGGAAAAGTGGGCGGTACCACGCCCCTAGGTTATATATATTACAATTCGTCATAACTCTGAACTTATCTGGTCTAAATTAATGATTTTTGGATATATGTGTCTTTAGTCAAGATTTACATAATTTTGGAAATTTGGGCGGTGCTACCTCCACATCTTTTGTGTTAAGGCTGTGCTTCAGTAATGGCCAAAGTTTATAGTCGATCTCTATAAAAGTTGCACGATAGGTTTAGAAGCTCAGTGGGTACGACGTAGGCATTATATAGTTTTAGAAAAGTGGGCGGTACCACGTCCCCAGGCTATATAAAATTACAATTCGTCATAACTCTGAACTTATTTGGCCTAAATTAATGATATGTGGATATATGTGTCTTTAGTCAAGATTTACATAATTTTGGAAAATTGGGCGGTGCCACCCCCACATCTTTTGTGTTTTGCCTGTGCTTCATTAATGTCCAAAGTTTATAGTCGATCCCTATAAAAGTTTCACGATAGGTTTAGAAGCTCGGTGGGTACGACATAGGTCATATATAGTTTTGGAAAAGTGGGCGGTACCACGCACCTGTGTTATATAAATTACAATTCGTCATAACTCTGAACTTATCTGGTCTAAATTAATGCTATTTGGATATATGTGTCTTTAGTCAAGATTTACATAATTTTGGAAAATTGGGCGGTGCTACCTCCACATCTTTTGTGTTAAGGCTGTGCTTCATTCATGGCCAAAGTTTATAGTCGATCTCTATAAAAGTTGCACGATAGGTTAAGAAGCTCGGTGGGTACGACGTAGGCTATATATAGTTTTGGAAAAATGGGCGGTACCACGTCCCTAGGCTTTATAAAATTACAATTCGTTATAACTCTCAACTTATTTGGTCTAAATTAATGATATTTGGATGTATGTGTCTTTAGTCAAGATTTACATAATTTTGGAAAATTGGGCGGTGCTACCTCCACATCTTTTGTGTTAAGACTGTGCTTCATTAATGACCAAAGTTTATAGTCGATCCCTATAAAAGTTTCACGATAGGATTAGAAGCGCGGTGGGTACGACATAGGTCATATATAGTTTTGGAAAAGTGGGCGGTACCACGTCCCTAGGTTATATAAATTACAATTCGTCATAACTCTGACCTTATCTGGTCTAAATTAATGCTATTTGGATATATGTGTCTTTAGTCAAGATTTACATAATTTTGGAAAATTGGGCGGTGCTACCTCCACATCTTTTGTGTTTTGTCTGTGCTTTATTAATGACCAAAGTTTATAGTCGATCCCTATAAATTTTTCACGATAGGTTTAGAAGCTCGGTGGGTACGACATAGGTCATATATAGTCTTGGAAAAGTGGGCGGTACCACGCCCCTAGGTTATATAAATTACAATTCGTCATAACTCTGAACTTATCTGGTCTAAATTAATGCTATTTGGATATATGTGTCTTTAGTCAAGATTTACATAATTTTGGAAAATTGGGCGGTGCTACCTCCACATCTTTTGTGTTTTGTCTGTGCTTTATTAATGACCAAAGTTTATAGTCCATCCCTATAAATTTTTCACGATAGGTTTAGAAGCTCGGTGGGTACGTCATAGGTCATATATAGTCTTGGAAAAGTGGGCGGTACCAAGCCCCTAGGTTATATAAATTACAATTCGTCATAACTCTGAAATTATTTGGCCTAAATTAATGATATTTGGATATATGTGTCTTTAGTCAAGATTTACATAATTTTGGAAAATTGGGCTGTGCTACCTCCACATCTTTTGTGTTAAGGCTGTGGTTCATTAATGTCCAAAGTTTATAGTCCATCCCTATAAATTTTTCACGATAGGTTTAGAAGCTCGGTGGGTACGACATAGGTCATATATAGTCTTGGAAAAATGGGCGGTACCACGTCCCTAGGCTTTATAAAATTACAATTCGTCATAACTCTGAACTTATTTCGTCTAAATTAATGATATTTGGATGTATGTGTCCTTTAGCCAAGATTTACATACTTTTGGAAAAGTGGGCGGTGGCACGCCCACATTTTTTGTGTTTTGTTTGTGCTTCATTAATGTCTAAGGTTTAGAGTCGATCTCTATAAAAGTTGCACGATAGGTTTAGAAGCTCAGTGGGTACGACGTAGGCTATATATAGTTTTGGAAAAATGGGCGGTACCACGTCCCTAGGCTTTATAAAATTACAATTCGTCATAACTCTGAACTTATTTCGTCTAAATTAATGATATTTGGATGTATGTGTCCTTTAGCCAAGATTTACATACTTTTGGAAAAGTGGGCCTTGGCACGCCCACATTTTTTGTGTTTTGTTTGTGCTTCATTAATGTCTAAGGTTTAGACTCGATCTCTATAAAAGTTGCACGATAGGTTTAGAAGCTCAGTGGGTACGACGTAGGCTATATATAGTTTTGGAAAAATGGGCGGTACCACGTCCCTAGGCTTTATAAAATTACAATTCGTCATAACTCTGAACTTATTGCGTCTAAATTAATGATATTTGGATGTATGTGTCCTTTAGCCAAGATTTACATACTTTTGGAAAAGTGGGCGGTGGCACGCCCACATTTTTTGTGTTTTGTTTGTGCTTCATTAATGTCTAAGGTTTAGAGTCGATCTCTATAAAAGTTGCACGATAGGTTTAGAAGCTCGGTGGGTACGTCATAGGTCATATATAGTCTTGGAAAAGTGGGCGGTACCAAGCCCCTAGGTTATATAAATTACAATTCGTCATAACTCTGAACTTATTTGGCCTAAATTAATGATATTTGGATATATGTGTCTTTAGTCAAGATTTACATAATTTTGGAAAATTGGGCTGTGCTACCTCCACATCTTTTGTGTTAAGGCTGTGCTTCATTAATGGCCAAAGTTTATGGTCGATCTCTATAAAAGTTGCACGATAGGTTTAGAAGCTCAGTGGATACGACGTAGGCTATATATAGCTTTGGAAAAGTGGGCGGTACCACGCCCCTAGGTTATATAAATTACAATTCGTCATAACTCTGAACTTATTTCGTCTAAATTAATGATATTTGGATATATGTGTCTTTAGTCAAGATCTACATAATTTTGGAAATGTGGGCGGTGGCACGCCCACATTTTTTGTGTTTTGTGTGTGCTTCATTAATGTCTAAGGTTTAGAGTCGATCTCTATAAAAGTTGCACGATAGGTTTAGAAGCTCAGTGGGTACGACGTAGGCTATATATAGCTTTGGAAAAGTGGGCGGTACCTCGCCCCTAGGTTATATAAATTACAATTCGTCATAACTCTGAACTTATTTCGTCTAAATTAATGATATTTAGATATATGTGTCTTTAGTCAAGATTTACATACTTTTGGAAAAGTGGGCGGTGGCACGCCCACATTTTTTGTGTTTTGTTTGTGCTTCATTAATGTCTAAGGTTTAGAGTCGATCTCTATAAAAGTTGCACGATAGGTTTAGAAGCTCAGTGGGTACGACGTAGCCTATATATAGCTTTGGAAAAGTTGGCGGTACCTCGCCCCTCGGTTATATAAATTACAATTCGTCATAACTCTGAACTTATTTCGTCTAAATTAATGATATTTAGATATATGTGTCTTTAGTCAAGATTTACATAATTTTGGAAAATTGGGCAGTGCCACCTCCACATCTTTTGTGTTTTGTCTGTGCTTCATTAATGACCAAAGTTTATAGTCGATCCCTATTTATTTTCACGATAGGTTTAGAAGCTCGGTGGGTACGACATAGGTCATATATAGTCTTGGAAAAGTGGGCGGTACCATACCCCTAGGTTATATAAATTACAATTCGGCATAACTCTGAACTTATTTGGTCTAAATTAATGATTTTTGGATATATGTGTCTGTAGTCAAGATTTACATAGTTTTATAAAATTGGGCGGTGCCACCCCCACATGTTTTGTGTTTTGCCTGTGCTTCATTAATGTCCAAAGTTTATAGTCGATCCCTATAAAAGTTTCACGATAGGTTTAGAAGCCCGTTGGGTACGACATAGGTCATATATAGTTTTGGAAAAGTGGGCGGTACCACGCACCTGTGTTATAAAAAATAACAATTCGTCATAACTCTGAACTTTTTTGGTCTAAATTAATGATATTTGGATGCATGTGTCTTTAGTCAAGATCTACATAATTTTGGAAATGTGGGCGGTGGCACGCCCACATTTTTTGTGTTTTGTGTGTGCTTCATTAATGTCTAAGGTTTAGAGTCGATCTCTATAAAAGTTGCACGATAGGTTTAGAAGCTCAGTGGGTACGACGTAGGCTATATATAGCTTTGGAAAAGTGGGCGGTACCTCGCCCCTAGGTTATATAAATTACAATTCGTCATAACTCTGAACTTATTTCGTCTAAATTAATGATATTTGGATATATGTGTCTTTAGTCAAGATCTACATAATTTTGGAAATGTGGGCGGTGGCACGCCCACATTTTTTGTGTTTTGTGTGTGCTTCATTAATGTCTAAGGTTTAGAGTCGATCTCTATAAAAGTTGCACGATAGGTTTAGAAGCTCAGTGGGTACGACGTAGGCTATATATAGCTTTGGAAAAGTGGGCGGTACCTCGCCCCTAGGTTATATAAATTACAATTCGTCATAACTCTGAACTTATTTCGTCTAAATTAATGATATTTAGATATATGTGTCTTTAGTCAAGATTTACATACTTTTGGAAAAGTGGGCGGTGGCACGCCCACATTTTTTGTGTTTTGCTTGTGCTTCATTAATGTCTAAGGTTTAGAGTCGATCTCTATAAAAGTTGCACGATAGGTTTAGAAGCTCAGTGGGTACGACGTAGCCTATATATAGCTTTGGAAAAGTTGGCGGTACCTCGCCCCTCGGTTATATAAATTACAATTCGTCATAACTCTGAACTTATTTCGTCTAAATTAATGATATTTAGATATATGTGTCTTTAGTCAAGATTTACATAATTTTGGAAAATTGGGCAGTGCCACCTCCACATCTTTTGTGTTTTGTCTGTGCTTCATTAATGACCAAAGTTTATAGTCGATCCCTATTTATTTTCACGATAGGTTTAGAAGCTCGGTGGGTACGACATAGGTCATATATAGTCTTGGAAAAGTGGGCGGTACCATACCCCTAGGTTATATAAATTACAATTCGGCATAACTCTGAACTTATTTGGTCTAAATTAATGATTTTTGGATATATGTGTCTGTAGTCAAGATTTACATAGTTTTATAAAATTGGGCGGTGCCACCCCCACATGTTTTGTGTTTTGCCTGTGCTTCATTAATGTCCAAAGTTTATAGTCGATCCCTATAAAAGTTTCACGATAGGTTTAGAAGCCCGTTGGGTACGACATAGGTCATATATAGTCTTGGAAAAGTGGGCGGTACCATACCCCTAGGTTATATAAATTACAATTCGGCATAACTCTGAACTTATTTGGTCTAAATTAATGATTTTTGGATATATGTGTCTGTAGTCAAGATTTACATAGTTTTATAAAATTGGGCGGTGCCACCCCCACATGTTTTGTGTTTTGCCTGTGCTTCATTAATGTCCAAAGTTTATAGTCGATCCCTATAAAAGTTTCACGATAGGTTTAGAAGCCCGTTGGGTACGACATAGGTCATATATAGTTTTGGAATAAAGGCCGGTACCACGTCCCCAGGCTATATAAAATTACAATTCGTCATAACTCTGAACTTATTTGGTCTAAATTAATGATATTTGGATATATGTGTCTTTAGTCAAGATTTACATAATTTTGGAAAATTGGGCGGTGCCACCCCCACATCTTTTGTGTTTTGTCTGTGCTTCATTAATGTCCAAAGTTTATAGTCGATCCCTATAAAAGTTTCACGATAGGTTTAGAAGCGCGGTGGGTACGACATATGTATATCATATATAGTCTTGGAAAAATGGGCGGTACCACGTCCCTAGGCTTTATAAAATTACAATTCGTCATAACTCTGAACTTATTTCGTCTAAATTAATGATATTTGGATGTATGTGTCCTTTAGCCAAGATTTACATACTTTTGGAAAAGTGGGCGGTGGCACGCCCACATTTTTTGTGTTTTGTTTGTGCTTCATTAATGTCTAAGGTTTAGAGTCGATCTCTATAAAAGTTACACGATAGGTTTAGAAGCTCAGTGGGTACGACGTAGGCTATATATAATTTTAGAAAAGTGGGCGGTACCACGTCCCCAGGCTATATAAAATTACAATTCGTCATAACTCTGAACTTATTTGGCCTAAATTAATGATATGTGGATATATGCGGCCGCCGTGGTGTGGAGGTAGTGTTGCCGGCCTACCACACCGAAGGTCCATGGTTCGAGCCCTGGTACAGGTAACATCAAAAGTGATTTGAAAAAAGTTTTTCAAAACGGGGTCGCCCCTCGGCAGTGGTTTGGCAAACTCTCCGAGTGTATTTCTGCCATGACAGGCTTCTCAGCAAAAATTCGTCTCCTTTGTAGATGCCGTTCGGAGTCGGCAAAAAACTGTAGGTCCCACCAATTTGTAGGGAAAATTCAAATCGGCACACCACAAATTGGAAGAGAAGCTTGGCGCAAAAATCTCTTAGGAGGTTTATGATGATATACCTGTTGTATATCGCGCCATAAAGAGAGAAAAAAAAAGAGGATATATGTGTCTTTAGTCAAGATTTACATAATTTTGGAAAATTTTGCTTTGCCACCCCCACATCTTTTGTGTATTGTCTGTGCTTCATTAATGTCCAAAGTTTATAGTCCATCCCTATAAATTTTTCACGATATCTTGAGAAGCCCGGTGGGTACGTCATAGGTCATATATAGTCTTGGAAAAGTGGGCGATACCAAGCCCCTAGGTTATATAAATTACAATTCGTCATAACTCTGAACTTATTTGGCCTAAATTAATGATATTTGGATATATGTGTCTTTAGTCAAGATTTACATAATTTTGGAAAATTGGGCTGTGCTACCTCCACATCTTTTGTGTTAAGGCTGTGCTTCATTAATGGCCAAAGTTTATAGTCGATCTCTATAAAAGTTGCACGATATCTTGAGAAGCCCGGTGGGTACGTCATAGGTCATATATAGTCTTGGAAAAGTGGGCGATACCAAGCCCCTAGGTTATATAAATTACAATTCGTCATAACTCTGAACTTATTTGGCCTAAATTAATGATATTTGGATATATGTGTCTTTAGTCAAGATTTACATAATTTTGGAAAATTGGGCTGTGCTACCTCCACATCTTTTGTGTTAAGGCTGTGCTTCATTAATGTCCAAAGTTTATAGTCCATCCCTATAAATTTTTCACGATATCTTGAGAAGCCCGGTGGGTACGTCATAGGTCATATATAGTCTTGGAAAAGTGGGCGGTACCACGCCCCTAGGTTATATAAATTACAATTCGTCATAACTCTGAACTTATTTCGTCTAAATTAATGTAATTTGGATGTATGTGTCCTTTAGCCAAGATTTACATACTTTTGGAAAAGTGGGCCTTGGCACGCCCACATTTTTTGTATTTTGTTTGTGCTTCATTAATGTCTAAGGTTTAGAGTCGATCTCTATAAAAGTTGCACGATAGGTTTAGAAGCTCAGTGGGTACGACGTAGGCTATATATAGTTTTGGAAAAATGGGCGGTACCACGTCCCTAGGCTTTATAAAATTACAATTCGTCATAACTCTGAACTTATTTCGTCTAAATTAATGTAATTTGGATGTATGTGTCCTTTAGCCAAGAGTTACATACTTTTGGAATAGTGGGCCTTGGCACGCCCACATTTTTTGTATTTTGTTTGTGCTTCATTAATGTCTAAGGTTTAGAGTCGATCTCTATAAAAGTTGCACGATAGGTTTAGAAGCTCGGTGGGTACGTCATAGGTCATATATAGTCTTGGAAAAGTGGGCGGTACCAAGCCCCTAGGTTATATAAATTACAATTCGTCATAACTCTGAACTTATTTGGCCTAAATTAATGATATTTGGATATATGTGTCTTTAGTCAAGATTTACATAATTTTGGAAAATTGGGCTGTGCTACCTCCACATCTTTTGTGTTAAGGCTGTGCTTCATTAATGGCCAAAGTTTATGGTCGATCTCTATAAAAGTTGCACGATAGGTTTAGAAGCTCAGTGGATACGACGTAGGCTATATATAGCTTTGGAAAAGTGGGCGGTACCACGCCCCTAGGTTATATAAATTACAATTCGTCATAACTCTAAACTTATTTGGTCCAAATTAATGATTTTTGGATATATGTGTCTGTAGTCAAGATTTACATAGTTTTATAAAATTGGGCGGTGCCACCCCCACATGTTTTGTGTTTTGCCTGTGCTTCATTAATGTCCAAAGTTTATAGTCGATCCCTATAAAAGTTGCACGATAGGTTTAGAAGCTCAGTGGGTACGACTTAGGCTATATATAGCTTTGGAAAAGTGGGCGGTACCACGCCCCTAGGTTATATAAATTACAATTCGTCATAACTCTCAACTTATTTCGTCTAAATTAATGATATTTGGATATATGTGTCTTTAGTCAAGATTTACATAATTTTGGAAAATTGGGCAGTGCCACCTCCACATCTTTTGTGTTTTGTCTGTGCTTCATTAATGACCAAAGTTTAGAGTCGATCCCTATAAATTTTTCACGATAGGTTTAGAAGCGCGGTGGGTACGACATGGGTCATATATAGTCTTGGAAAAGAAGGCGGTACCACGTCCCCAGGCTATATAAAATTACAATTCGTCATAACTCTGCACTTATTTGGTCTAAGTTAATGATATTTGGATATATGTGTCTTTAGTCAAGATTTACATAATTTTGGAAAATTGGGCAGTGCCACCTCCACATCTTTTGTGTTTTGTCTGTGCTTCATTAATGACCAAAGTTTATAGTCGATCCCTATAATATTTTCACGATAGGTTTAGAAGCTCGGTGGGTATGACATAGGTCATATATAGTCTTGGAAAAGTGGGCGGTACCACACCCCTAGGTTATATAAATTACAATTCGTCATAACTCTAAACTTATTTGGTCCAAATTAATGATTTTTGGATATATGTGTCTGTAGTCAAGATTTACATAGTTTTATAAAATTGGGCGGTGCCACCCCCACATGTTTTGTGTTTTGCCTGTGCTTCATTAATGTCCATAGTTTATAGTCGATCCCTATAAAAGTTGCACGATAGGTTTAGAAGCTCAGTGGGTACGACGTAGGCTATATATAGTTTTGGAAAAGTGGGCGGTACCACGCCCCCAGGCTATATAAAATTACAATTCGTCATAACTCTGAACTTATTTGGTCTAAATTAATGATATTTGGATATATGTGTCTTTAGTCAAGACTTACATAATTTTGGAAAAGTGGGAGGTGTCACCCCCACATCTTTTTTGTTTTGTCTGTGCTTCATTAATGTCCAAAGTTTGTAGTCGATCCCTATAAAAGTTTCACGATAGGTTTAGAAGCGCGGTGGGTACGACATAGGTCATATATAGTCTTGGAAAAATGGGCGGTACCACGTCCCTAGGCTTTATAAAATTACAATTCGTCATAACTCTGAACTTATTTCGTCTAAATTAATGATATTTGGATGTATGTGTCCTGTAGCCAAGATTTACATACTTTTGGAAAAGTGGGCGGTGGCACGCCCACATTTTTTGTGTTTTGTTTGTGCTTCATTAATGTCTAAGGTTTAGAGTCGATCTCTATAAAAGTTGCACGATAGGTTTAGAAGCTCAGTGGGTACGACGTAGGCTATATATAGTTTTAGAAAAGTGGGCGGTACCACGTCCCCAGGCTATATAAAATTACAATTCGTCATAACTCTGAACTTATTTGGCCTAAATTAATGATATGTGGATATATGTGTCTTTAGTCAAGATTTACATAATTTTGGAAAATTGGGCGGTGCCACCCCCACATCTTTTGTGTTTTTTCTGTGCTTCATTAATGTCTAAGGTTTAGAGTCGATCTCTATAAAAGTTGCACGATAGGTTTAGAAGCTCAGTGGGTACGACTTAGGCTATATATAGCTTTGGAAAAGTGGGCGGTACCACGCCCCTAGGTTATATAAATTACAATTCGTCATAACTCTCAACTTATTTCGTCTAAATTAATGATATTTGGATATATGTGTCTTTAGTCAAGATTTACATAATTTTGGAAAATTGGGCGGTGCCACCCCCACATCTTTTGTGTTTTTTCTGTGCTTCATTAATGTCCAAAGTTTACGGTCGATCCATATAAAAGTTTCACGATAGGTTTAGAAGCGCGGTGGGTACGACATAGGTCATATATAGTCTTGGAAAAAGGGCGGTACCACGTCCCTAGGCTTTATAAAATTACAATTCGTCATAACTCTGAACTTATTTCGTCTAAATTAATGATATTTGGATGTATGTGTCCTGTAGCCAAGATTTACATACTTTTGGAAAAGTGGGCGGTGGCACGCCCACATTTTTTGTGTTTTGTTTGTGCTTCATTAACGTCTAAGGTTTAGAGTCGATCTCTATAAAAGTTGCACGATAGGTTTAGAAGCTCAGTGGGTACGACGTAGGCTATATATAGTTTTAGAAAAGTGGGCGGTACCACGTCCCCAGGCTATATAAAATTACAATTCGTCATAACTCTGAACTTATTTGGCCTAAATTAATGATATGTGGATATATGTGTCTTTAGTCAAGATTTACATAATTTTGGAAAATTGGGCGGTGCCACCCCCACATCTTTTGTGTTTTTTCTGTGCTTCATTAATGTCCAAAGTTTACGGTCGATCCATATAAAAGTTTCACGATAGGTTTAGAAGCGCGGTGGGTACGACATAGGTCATATATAGTCTTGGAAAAATGGGCGGTACCACGTCCCTAGGCTTTATAAAATTACAATTCGTCATAACTCTGAACTTATTTCGTTTAAATTAATGATATTTGGATGTATGTGTCCTTTAGCCAAGATTTACATACTTTTGGGAAAGTGGGCGGTGACACGAACACATGTTTTGTGTTTTGTTTGTGCTTTATTAATGTCTAAGGTTTAGAGTCGATCTCTATAAAAGTTGCACGATAGGTTTAGAAGCTCAGTGGGTACGACGTAGGCTATATATAGTTTTGGAAAAGTGGGCGGTACCACGCCCCCAGGCTATATAAAATTACAATTCGTCATAACTCTGAACTTATTTGGTCTAAATTAATGATATTTGGATATATGTGTCTTTAGTCAAGACTTACATAATTTTGGAAAAGTGGGAGGTGTCACCCCCACATCTTTTTTGTTTTGTCTGTGCTTCATTAATGTCCAAAGTTTGTAGTCGATCCCTATAAAAGTTTCACGATAGGTTTAGAAGCGCGGTGGGTACGACATAGGTCATATATAGTCTTGGAAAAATGGGCGGTACCACGTCCCTAGGCTTTATAAAATTACAATTCGTCATAACTCTGAACTTATTTCGTCTAAATTAATGATATTTGGATGTATGTGTCCTTTAGCCAAGATTTACATACTTTTGGAAAAGTGGGCGGTGGCACGCCCACATTTTTTGTGTTTTGTTTGGGCTTCATTAATGTCTAAGGTTTAGAGTCGATCTCTATAAAAGTTGCACGATAGGTTTAGAAGCTCAGTGGGTACGACTTAGGCTATATATAGCTTTGGAAAAGTGGGCGGTACCACGCCCCTAGGTTATATAAATTACAATTCGTCATAACTCTCAACTTATTTCGTCTAAATTAATGATATTTGGATATATGTGTCTTTAGTCAAGATTTACATAATTTTGGAAAATTGGGCAGCGCCACCTCCACATCTTTTGTGTTTTGTCTGTGCTTCATTAATGACCAAAGTTTAGAGTCGATCCCTATAAATTTTTCACGATAGGTTTAGAAGCGCGGTGGGTACGACATGGGTCATATATAGTCTTGGAAAAGAAGGCGGTACCACGTCCCCAGGCTATATAAAATTACAATTCGTCATAACTCTGCACTTATTTGGTCTAAGTTAATGATATTTGGATATATGTGTCTTTAGTCAAGATTTACATAATTTTGGAAAATTGGGCAGTGCCACCTCCACATCTTTTGTGTTTTGTCTGTGCTTCATTAATGACCAACGTTTATAGTCGATCCCTATAATATTTTCACGATAGGTTTAGAAGCTCGGTGGGTACGACATAGGTCATATATAGTCTTGGAAAAGTGGGCGGTACCACACCCCTAGGTTATATAAATTACAATTCGTCATAACTCTAAACTTATTTGGTCCAAATTAATGATTTTTGGATATATGTGTCTGTAGTCAAGATTTACATAGTTTTATAAAATTGGGCGGTGCCACCCCCACATGTTTTGTGTTTTGCCTGTGCTTCATTAATGTCCAAAGTTTATAGTCGATCCCTATAAAAGTTGCACGATAGGTTTAGAAGCTCAGTGGGTACGACGTAGGCTATATATAGTTTTGGAAAAGTGGGCGGTACCACGCCCCCAGGCTATATAAAATTACAATTCGTCATAACTCTGAACTTATTTGGTCTAAATTAATGATATTTGGATATATGTGTCTTTAGTCAAGACTTACATAATTTTGGAAAAGTGGGAGGTGTCACCCCCACATCTTTTTTGTTTTGTCTGTGCTTCATTAATGTCCAAAGTTTGTAGTCGATCCCTATAAAAGTTTCACGATAGGTTTAGAAGCTCAGTGGGTACGACTTAGGCTATATATAGCTTTGGAAAAGTGGGCGGTACCACGTCCCCAGGCTATATAAAATTACAATTCGTCATAACTCTGAACTTATTTGGCCTAAATTAATGATATGTGGATATATGTGTCTTTAGTCAAGATTTACATAATTTTGGAAAATTGGGCGGTGCCACCCCCACATCTTTTGTGTTTTTTCTGTGCTTCATTAATGTCCAAAGTTTACGGTCGATCCATATAAAAGTTTCACGATAGGTTTAGAAGCGCGGTGGGTACGACATAGGTCATATATAGTCTTGGAAAAAGGGCGGTACCACGTCCCTAGGCTTTATAAAATTACAATTCGTCATAACTCTGAACTTATTTGGTCTAAATTAATGATATTTGGATATATGTGTCTTTAGTCAAGACTTACATAATTTTGGAAAAGTGGGCGGTGGCACGCCCACATTTTTTGTGTTTTGTTTGTGCTTCATTAATGTCTAAGGTTTAGAGTCGATCTCTATAAAAGTTGCACGATAGGTTTAGAAGCTCAGTGGGTACGACGTAGGCTATATATTTTTAGAAAAGTGGGCGGTACCACGTCCCCAGGCTATATAAAATTACAATTCGTCATAACTCTGAACTTATTTGGCCTAAATTAATGATATGTGGATATATGTGTCTTTAGTCAAGATTTACATAATTTTGGAAAATTGGGCGGTGCCACCCCCACATCTTTTGTGTTTTTTCTGTGCTTCATTAATGTCCAAAGTTTACGGTCGATCCATATAAAAGTTTCACGATAGGTTTAGAAGCGCGGTGGGTACGACATAGGTCATATATAGTCTTGGAAAAAGGGCGGTACCACGTCCCTAGGCTTTATAAAATTACAATTCGTCATAACTCTGAACTTATTTCGTCTAAATTAATGATATTTGGATGTATGTGTCCTGTAGCCAAGATTTACATACTTTTGGAAAAGTGGGCGGTGGCACGCCCACATTTTTTGTGTTTTGTTTGTGCTTCATTAATGTCTAAGGTTTAGAGTCGATCTCTATAAAAGTTGCACGATAGGTTTAGAAGCTCAGTGGGTACGACTTAGGCTATATATAGCTTTGGAAAAGTGGGCGGTACCACGCCCCTAGGTTATATAAATTACAATTCGTCATAACTCTCAACTTATTTCGTCTAAATTAATGATATTTGGATATATGTGTCTTTAGTCAAGATTTACATAATTTTGGAAAATTGGGCAGTGCCACCTCCACATCTTTTGTGTTTTGTCTGTGCTTCATTAATGACCAAAGTTTATAGTCGAACCCTATAAATTTTTCACGATAGGTTTAGAAGCTCGGTGGGTACGACATAGGTCATATATAGTCTTGGAAAAGTGGGCGGTACCACACCCCTAGGTTATATAAATTACAATTCGTCATAACTCTGAACTTATTTGGTCTAAATTAATGATTTTTGGATATATGTGTCTGTAGTCAAGATTTACATAGTTTTATAAAATTGGGCCTTGCCACCCCCACATGTTTTGTGTTTTGCCTGAGCTTCATTAATGTCCAAAGTTTATAGTCGATCCCTATAAAAGTTTCACGATAGGTTTAGAAGCCCGGTGGGTACGACATAGGTCATATATAGTTTTGGAAAAGTGGGCGGTACCACGCACCTGTGTTATAAAAAATAACAATTCGTCATAACTCTGAACTTTTTTGGTCTAAATTAATGATATTGGGATATATGTGTCTTTAGTCAAGACTTACATAATTTTGGAAAATTGGGCGGTGCCACCCCCACATCTTTTGTGTAAAGTCTGTGCTTTATTAATGGCCAAAGTTTATAGTCGATCTCTATAAAAGTTGCACGATAGGTTTAGAAGCTCAGTGGGTACGACGTAGGCTATATATAGTTTTGGAAAAGTGGGCGGTACCACGCCCGCAGGCTATATAAAATTACAATTCGTCAAAATTCTGAACTTATTTGGCCTAAATTAATGATATTTGGATATATGTGTCTTTAGTCAAGATTTACATAATTTTGGAAAATTGGGAGGTGGCACCCCCATATCTTTTTTGTTTTGTCTGTGCTTCATTAATGTCCAAAGTTTATAGTCGATTCCTATAAAAGTTTCACAATAGGTTTGGAAGCTCGGTGGGTACGACATAGGTCATAAATAGTTTTGGAAAAGAGTTCGGTACCACGCCTCCAGGCTATATAAAATTACAATTTGGTCTAAATTAATGATATTTGGATATATGTGGCTTTAGTCAAGATTTACATAATTTTGGAAAATTGGGAGGTGTCACCACCATATCTTTTGTGTTTTGTCTGTGCTTCATTAATGTCCAAAGTTTAGAGTCGATCCCTATAAATTTTTCGCGATAGGTTTAGAAGCTCGGTGGGTACGACATAGGTCATATATAGTCTTGGAAAAGTGGGCGGTACCACGTCCCCAGGCTATATAAAATTACAATTCGTCATAACTCTGAACTTATTTGGTCTAAATTAATGATATTTGGATATATGTGTCTTTAGTCAAGATTTACATAATTTTGGAAAATTGGGCGGTGCCACTCCCACATCTTTTGTGTTTTGTCTGTGCTTCATTAATGTCCAAAGTTTATAGTCGATCCCTATAAATTTTTCACGATAGGTTTAGAAGCTCGGTGGGTACGACATAGCTCATATATAGTCTTCGAAAAGTGGGCGGCACCACGCCCCTAGGTTATATAAATTACAATTCGTCATAACTCTGAACTTATTTCGTCTAAATTAATGATATTTGGATATACGAGTATGTGTCTTTAGTCAAGATTTACATAATTTTGGAAAATTGGGCGGTGCCACCCCCACATCTTTTGTGTTTTGTCTGTGCTTCATTAATGTCCAAAGTTTATAGTCGATCACTATAATTTTTTCACGATAGGTTTAGAAGCTCGGTGGATACGACATAGGTCATATATAGTCTTGGAAAAGAAGGCGGTACCACGCCCCTAGGTTATATAAATTACAATTCGTCATAACTCTGAACTTATTTGGTCTAAATTAATGATTTTTGGATATATGTGTCTGTAGTCAAGATTTACATAGTTTTATAAAATTGGGCGGTGCCACCCCCACATGTTTTGTGTTTTGCCTGTGCTTCATTAATGTCCAAAGTTTATAGTCGATCCCTATAAAAGTTGCACGATAGGTTTAGAAGCTCAGTGGGTACGACGTAGGCTACATATAGTTTTGGAAAAGTGGGCGGTACCACGCCCCCAGGCTATATAAAATTACAATTCGTCATAACTCTGAACTTATTTGGTCTAAATTAATGATATTTGGATATATGTGTCTTTAGTCAAAACTTACATAATTTTGGAAAAGTGGGAGGTGTCACCCCCACATCTTTTTTGTTTTGTCTGTGCTTCATTAATGTCCAAAGTTTGTAGTCGATCCCTATAAAAGTTTCACGATAGGTTTAGAAGCGCGGTGGGTACGACATAGGTCATATATAGTCTTGGAAAAATGGGCGGTACCACGTCCCTAGGCTTTATAAAATTACAATTCGTCATAACTCTGAACTTATTTCGTCTAAATTAATGATATTTGGATGTATGTGTCCTTTAGCCAAGATTTACATACTTTTGGAAAAGTGGGCGGTGGGACGCCCACATTTTTTGTGTTTTGTTTGTGCTTCATTAATGTCTAAGGTTTAGAGTCGATCTCTATAAAAGTTGCACGATAGGTTTAGAAGCTCAGTGGGTACGACGTAGGCTATATATAGTATTAGAAAAGTGGGCGGTACCACGTCCCCAGGCTATATAAAATTACAATTCGTCATAACTCTGAACTTATTTGGCCTAAATTAATGATATGTGGATATATGTGTCTTTAGTCAAGATTTACATAATTTTGGAAAATTGGGCGGTGCCACCCCCACATCTTTTGTGTTTTTTCTGTGCTTCATTAATGTACAAAGTTTACGGTCGATCCATATAAAAGTTTCACGATAGGTTTAGAAGCGCGGTGGGTACGACATAGGTCATATATAGTCTTGGAAAAAGGGCGGTACCACGTCCCTAGGCTTTATAAAATTACAATTCGTCATAACTCTGAACTTATTTCGTCTAAATTAATGATATTTGGATGTATGTGTCCTTTAGCCAAGATTTACATACTTTTGGAAAAGTGGGCGGTGGCACGCCCACATTTTTTGTGTTTTGTTTGTGCTTCATTAATGTCTAAGGTTTAGAGTCGATCTCTATAAAAGTTGCACGATAGGTTTAGAAGCTCAGTGGGTACGACTTAGGCTATATATAGCTTTGGAAAAGTGGGCGGTACCACGCCCCTAGGTTATATAAATTACAATTCGTCATAACTCTCAACTTATTTCGTCTAAATTAATGATATTTGGATATATGTGTCTTTAGTCAAGATTTACATAATTTTGGAAAATTGGGCAGTGCCACCTCCACATCTTTTGTGTTTTGTCTGTGCTTCATTAATGACCAAAGTTTATAGTCGATCCCTATAAATTTTTCACGATAGGGTTAGAAGCTCGGTGGGTACGACATAGGTCATATATAGTCTTGGAAAAGTGGGCGGTACCACACCCCTAGGTTATATAAATTACAATTCGTCATAACTCTGAACTTATTTGGTCTAAATTAATGATTTTTGGATATATGTGTCTGTAGTCAAGATTTACATAGTTTTATAAAATTGGGCGATGCCACCGCCACATCTTTTGTGTTTTTTCTGTGCTTCATTAATGTCCAAAGTTTACGGTCGATCCATATAAAAGTTTCACGATAGGTTTAGAAGCGCGGTGGGTACGACATAGGTCATATATAGTCTTGGAAAAAGGGCGGTACCACGCCCCTAGGTTATATAAAATTACAATTCGTCAAAACTCTGAACTTATTTGGCCTAAATTAATGATATTTGGATATATGTGGCTTTAGTCAAGATTTACATAATTTTAAAAAATTGGGCGGTGCCACCTCCACATCTTTTGTGTTAACGCTGTGCTTCATTAATGGCCAAAGTTTATAGTCGATCTCTATAAAAGTTGTACGATAGGCTTAGAAGCTCAGTGGGTACGACGTAGGCTATATATAGTTTTGGAAAAGTGGGCGGTACCACGCCCCTAGGTTATATAAAATTACAATTCGTCATAACTCTGAACTTATTTGGTATAAATTATTGATATTTTGATAAATGTGTCTTTAGTCAAGATTTACATAATTTGGAAAATTGGGCGGTGCCACCTCCACATCTTTTGTGTTTTGTCTGTGCTTCATTAATGTCTAAGGTATAGAGTAGATCCAGATAAAACTTTCACGATAGGGCTAGAAGTTCGGTGGGTACGACATAGGTCATATATAGATTTGGAAAAGTGGGCGGTACCACGCACCTCTGTTATAAAAAATAACAATTCGTCATAACTCTGAACTTTTCTGGTCTAAATTAATGATATTTGGATATATGTGTCTTTAGTCAAGATTTACATAATTTTGGAAAATTGGGAGGTGTCACCACCATATCTTTTGTGTTTTGTCTGTGCTTCATTAATGTCCAAAGTTTAGAGTCGATCCCTATAAATTTTTCGCGATAGGTTTAGAAGCTCGGTGGGTACGACATAGGTCATATATAGTCTTGGAAAAGTGGGCGGTACCACGTCCCCAGGCTATATAAAATTACAATTCGTCATAACTCTGAACTTATTTGGTCTAAATTAATGATATTTGGATATATGTGTCTTTAGTCAAGATTTACATAATTTTGGAAAATTGGGCGGTGCCACTCCCACATCTTTTGTGTTTTGTCTGTGCTTCATTAATGTCCAAAGTTTATAGTCGATCCCTATAAATTTTTCACGATAGGTTTAGAAGCTCGGTGGGTACGACATAGCTCATATATAGTCTTCGAAAAGTGGGCGGCACCACGCCCCTAGGTTATATAAATTACAATTCGTCATAACTCTGAACTTATTTCGTCTAAATTAATGATATTTGGATATACGAGTATGTGTCTTTAGTCAAGATTTACATAATTTTGGAAAATTGGGCGGTGCCACCCCCACATCTACTGTGTTTTGTCTGTGCTTCATTAATGTCCAAAGTTTATAGTCGATCCCTATAATTTTTTCACGATAGGTTTAGAAGCTCGGTGGATACGACATAGGTCATATATAGTCTTGGAAAAGAAGGCGGTACCACGCCCCTAGGTTATATAAATTACAATTCGTCATAACTCTGAACTTATTTGGTCTAAATTAATGATTTTTGGATATATGTGTCTGTAGTCAAGATTTACATAGTTTTATAAAATTGGGCGGTGCCACCCCCACATGTTTTGTGTTTTGCCTGTGCTTCATTAATGTCCAAAGTTTATAGTCGATCCCTATAAAAGTTGCACGATAGGTTTAGAAGCTCAGTGGGTACGACGTAGGCTATATATAGTTTTGGAAAAGTGGGCGGTACCACGCCCCCAGGCTATATAAAATTACAATTCGTCATAACTCTGAACTTATTTGGTCTAAATTAATGATATTTGGATATATGTGTCTTTAGTCAAGACTTACATAATTTTGGAAAAGTGGGAGGTGTCACCCCCACATCTTTTTTGTTTTGTCTGTGCTTCATTAATGTCCAAAGTTTGTAGTCGATCCCTATAAAAGTTTCACGATAGGTTTAGAAGCGCGGTGGGTACGACATAGGTCATATATAGTCTTGGAAAAATGGGCGGTACCACGTCCCTAGGCTTTATAAAATTACAATTCGTCATAACTCTGAACTTATTTCGTCCAAAATAATGATATTTGGATGTATGTGTCCTTTAGCCAAGATTTACATACTTTTGAAAAAGTGGGCGGTGGGACGCCCACATTTTTTGTGTTTTGTTTGTGCTTCATTAATGTCTAAGGTTTAGAGTCGATCTCTATAAAAGTTGCACGATAGGTTTAGAAGCTCAGTGGGTACGACGTAGGCTATATATAGTATTAGAAAAGTGGGCGGTACCACGTCCCCAGGCTATATAAAATTACAATTCGTCATAACTCTGAACTTATTTGGCCTAAATTAATGATATGTGGATATATGTGTCTTTAGTCAAGATTTACATAATTTTGGAAAATTGGGCGGTGCCACCCCCACATCTTTTGTGTTTTTTCTGTGCTTCATTAATGAACAAAGTTTACGGTCGATCCATATAAAAGTTTCACGATAGGTTTAGAAGCGCGGTGGGTACGACATAGGTCATATATAGTCTTGGAAAAAGGGCGGTACCACGTCCCTAGGCTTTATAAAATTACAATTCGTCATAACTCTGAACTTATTTCGTCTAAATTAATGATATTTGGATGTATGTGTCCTTTAGCCAAGATTTACATACTTTTGGAAAAGTGGGCGGTGGCACGCCCACATTTTTTGTGTTTTGTTTGTGCTTCATTAATGTCTAAGGTTTAGAGTCGATCTCTATAAAAGTTGCACGATAGGTTTAGAAGCTCAGTGGGTACGACTTAGGCTATATATAGCTTTGGAAAAGTGGGCGGTACCACGCCCCTAGGTTATATAAATTACAATTCGTCATAACTCTGAACTTATTTCGTCTAAATTAATGATATTTGGATGTATGTGTCCTTTAGCCAAGATTTACATACTTTTGGAAAAGTGGGCGGTGGCACGCCCACATTTTTTGTGTTTTGTTTGTGCTTCATTAATGGCCAAAGTTTATAGTCGATCTCTATAAAAGTTGCACGATAGGTTTAGAAGCTCAGTGGGTACGACGTAGGCTATATATAGTTTTGGAAAAGTGGGCGGTACTACGCCCGCAGGCTATATAAAATTACAATTCGTCAAAACTCTGAACTTATTTGGCCTAAATTAATGATATTTGGATATATGTGTCTTTAGTCAAGATTTACATAATTTTGGAAAATTGGGAGGTGGCACCCCCATATATTTTTTGTTTTGTCTGTGCTTCATTAATGTCCAAAGTTTATAGTCGATCCCTATAAAAGTTTCACAATAGGTTTGGAAGCTCGGTGGGTACGACATAGGTCATAAATAGTTTTGGAAAAGAGTTCGGTACCACGCCTCCAGGCTATATAAAATTACAATTTGGTCTAAATTAATGATATTTGGATATATGTGGCTTTAGTCAAGATTTACATAATTTTGAAAAATTGGGCGGTGCCACCTCCACATCTTTTGTGTTAAGGCTGTGCTTCATTAATGCCCAAAGTTTATAGTCGACCTCTATAAAAGTTGCACGATAGGCTTAGAAGCTCAGTGGGTACGACGTAGGCTATATATAGTTTTGGAAAAGTGGGCGGTACCACGCCCCTAGGTTATATAAAATTACAATTCGTCATAACTCTGAACTTATTTGGTCTAAATTATTGATATTTGGATAAATGTGTCTTTAGTCAAGATTTACATAATTTTGAAAAATTGTCTAAGGTATAGAGTAGATCCAGATAAAACTTTCACGATAGGGCTAGAAGTTCGGTGGGTACGACATAGGTCATATATAGATTTGGAAAAGTGGGCGGTACCACGCAGCTCTGTTATAAAAAATAACAATTCGTCATAACTCTGAACTTTGTTGGTCTAAATTAATGATATTTGGATATATGTGTCTTTAGTCAAGATTTACATAATTTTGGAAAATTGGGAGGTGTCACCACCATATCTTTTGTGTTTTGTCTGTGCTTCGTTAATGTCCAAAGTTTAGAGTCGATCCCTATAAATTTTTCGCGATAGGTTTAGAAGCTCGTTGGGTACGACATAGGTCATATATAGTCTTGGTAAGTGGGCGGTACCACGTCCCCAGGCTATATAAAATTACAATTCGTCATAACTCTGAACTTATTTGGTCTAAATTAATGATATTTGGATATATGTGCCTTTAGTCAAGATTTACATAATTTTGGAAAATTGGGCGGTGCCACTCCCACATCTTTTGTGTTTTGTCTGTGCTTCATTAATGTCCAAAGTTTATAGTCGATCCCTATAAATTTTTCACGATAGGTTTAGAAGCTCGGTGGGTACGACATAGCTCATATATAGTCTTCGAAAAGTGGGCGGCACCACGCCCCTAGGTTATATAAATTACAATTCGTCATAACTCTGAACTTATTTCGTCTAAATTAATGATATTTGGATATACGAGTATGTGTCTTTAGTCAAGATTTACATAATTTTGGAAAATTGGGCGGTGCCACCCCCACATCTTTTGTGTTTTGTCTGTGCTTCATTAATGTCCAAAGTTTACAGTCGATCCCTATAATTTTTTCACGATAGGTTTAGAAGCTCGGTGGATACGACATAGGTCATATATAGTCTTGGAAAAGAAGGCGGTACCACGCCCCTAGGTTATATAAATTACAATTCGTCATAACTCTGAACTTATTTGGTCTAAATTAATGATATTTGTATATATGTGTCTGTAGTCAAGATTTACATAGTTTTGGAAAATTGGGCGGTGCCACCCCCACATTTTTGTGTTTTGCCTGTGCTTCATTAATGTCCAAAGTTTATAGTTGATCCCTATAAAAGCTTCACGATAGGTTTAGAAGCTCGGTGGGTACGACATAGGTCATATATAGTAGATTTGGAAAATTGGGCGGTACCACGCACCTGTGTTATAAAAAATAACAATTCGTCATAACTCTGAACTTTTTTGGTCTAAATTAATGATATTTGGATATATGTGTCTTTAGTCAAGATTTATATAATTTTGGAAAATTGGGCGGTGCCACCCCCACATCTTTTGTGTAAAGTCTGTGCTTCATTAATGGCCAAAGTTTATAGTCGATCTCTATAAAAGTTGCACGATAGGTTTAGAAGCTCAGTGGGCACGACGTAGGCTATATATAGTTTTGGAAAAGTGGGCGGTACCACGCCCGCAGGCTATATAAAATTACAATTCGTCAAACTCTGAACTTATTTGGCCTAAATTAATGATATTTGGATATATGTGTCTTTAGTCAAGATTTACATAATTTTGGAAAATTGGGAGGTGTCACCACCATATCTTTTTTGTTTTGTCTGTGCTTCATTAATGTCCAAAGTTTATATTCGATCCCAATAAATTTCTCACGATAGGTTTAGAAGCTCGGTGGATGCGATATAGGTCATATATAGTGTTGGAAAAGAGGGCGGTACCACGACCTCAGGCTATATAAAATTACAATTCGTCATAACTCTGAACTTATGATATTTGGATACATGTGTCTTTAGTCAAGATTTACATAATTTTGGAAAATTGGGAGGTGTCACCCCCACATTTTTTGTGTTTTGTTTGTGCTTCATTAATGTCAAGAATTCAGAGTCGACCTCTATGAAACTTTCACGATAGTCTTAGAGCTTCGGTGGGTACGACATAGGTCATATATAGTTTTGGAAAAGAGGGCCGTACCACGACCTCAGGCTATATAAAATTACAATTCGTCATAACTCTGAACTTATATGGTCTAAATTAATGATATTTGGATACATGTGTCTTTAGTCAAGATTTACATAATTTTGGAAAATTGGGCGGTGCCACCCCCACATCTTTTGTGTGTTGTCTGTGCTTCATTAATGTCCAAAGTTTAGAGTCGATCCCTCTAAATTTTTCACGATAGGTTTAGAAGCTCGGTGGGTACGACATAGGTCATATATAGTCTTGGAAAAGTGGGCGGTACCACGTCCCAAGGCTATATAAAATTACAATTCGTCATAACTCTGAACTTATTTGGTCAAAATTAATGATATTTGGATATACGAGTATGTGTCTTTAGTCAAGATTTACATAATTTTGGAAAATTGGGAGGTGCCACCCCCACATCTTTTGTGTAAAGTCTGTGCTTCATTAATGTAGTCGATCTCTATAAAAGTTGCACGATAGGTTTAGAAGCTCGGTGGGTACGACATAGGTCATATATAGTTTTGGAAAAGAGGGCGGTACCACGCCCCCAGGCTATACAAAATTACAATTCGTCATAACTCTGAATTTATTTGGTCTAAATTAATTATATTTGGATACATGTGTCCTTTAGCCAAGATTTACATAATTTTGGAAAATTGGGCGGTGTCACGCCCACGTTTTTTGTGTGTTTGTCTGTGCTTCATTAATGTCCAAAGTTTATAGTCGATCCCTATAAATTTTTCACGATAGGTTTAGAAGCTGGGTGGGTACGACATATGTCATATATAGTCTTGGAAAAGTGGGCGGTACCACGTCCCCAGGCTATATAAAATTACAATTCGTCATAACTCTGAACTTATTTGGTCTAAATTAATGATATTTGGATATACGAGTATGTGTCTTTAGTCAAGATTTACATAATTTTGGAAAATTGGGCGGTGTCACCCCCACATCTGTTGTGTTTTGTCTGTGCTTCATTAATGTCCAAAGTTTATAGTCGATCCCTATAAATTTTTCACGATAGGTTTAGAAGCTCGGTGGGTACGACATAGGTCATATAACGTCTTGGAAAAGTGGGCGGTACCACGTCCCCAGGCTATATAAAATTACAATTCGTCATAACTCTGAACTTTTTTTGTCTAAATTAATGATATTTGGATATATGTGTCTTTAGTCAAGATTTATATAATTTTGGAAAGTTGGGCGGTACCACCCCCACATCTTTTGTGTAAAGTCTGTGCTTCATTAATGGCCAAAGTTTATAGTCGATCTCTATAAAAGTTGCACGATAGGTTTAGAAGCTCAGTGGGCACGACGTAGGCTATATATAGTTTTGGAAAAGTGGGCGGTACCACGCCCGCAGGCTATATAAAACTACAATTCGTCAAACTCTGAACTTACTTGGCCTAAATTAATGATATTTTGATATATGTGTCTTTAGTCAAGATTTACATAATTTTGGAAAATTGGGAGGTGTCACCACCATATCTTTTTTGTTTTGTCTGTGCTTCATTAATGTCCAAAGTTTATATTCGATCCCAATAAATTTCTCACGATAGGTTTAGATGTCCAAAGTTTATATTCGATCCCAATAAATTTCTCACGATAGGTTTAGAAGCTCGGTGGATGCGACATAGGTCATATATAGTGTTGGAAAAGAGGGCGGTACCACGACCTCAGGCTATATAAAATTACAATTCGTCATAACTCTGAACTTATTTGGTCTAAATTAATGATATTTGGATACATGTGTCTTTAGTCAAGATTTACATAATTTTGGAAAATTGGGAGGTGTCACCCCCACATTTTTTGTGTTTTGTTTGTGCTTCATTAATGTCAAGATTTCAGAGTCGACCTCTATGAAACTTTCACGATAGTCTTAGAGGTTCGGTGGGTACGACATAGGTCATATATAGTGTTGGAAAAGAGGGCGGTACCACGACCTCAGGCTATATAAAATTACAATTCGTCATAACTCTGAACTTATTTGGTCTAAATTAATGATATTTGGATACATGTGTCTTTAGTCAAGATTTACATAATTTTGGAAAATTGGGCGGTGCCACCCCCACATCTTTTGTGTGTTGTCTGTGCTTCATTAATGTCCAAAGTTTAGAGTCGATCCCTATAAATTTTCCACGATAGGTTTAGAAGCTCGGTGGGTACGACATAGGTCATATATAGTCTTGGAAAAGTGGGCGGTACCACGTCCCAAGGCTATATAAAATTACAATTCGTCATAACTCTGAACTTATTTGGTCAAAATTAATGATATTTGGATATACGAGTATGTGTCTTTAGTCAAGATTTACATAATTTTGGAAAATTGGGAGGTGCCACCCCCACATCTTTTGTGTAAAGTCTGTGCTTCATTAATGTAGTCGATCTCTATAAAAGTTGCACGATAGGTTTAGAAGCTCGGTGGGTACGACATAGGTCATATATAGTTTTGGAAAAGAGGGCGGTACCACGCCCCCAGGCTATACAAAATTACAATTCGTCATAACTCTGAATTTATTTGGTCTAAATTAATGATATTTGGATACATGTATCTTTAGCCAAGATTTACATAATTTTGGAAAATTGGGCGGTGTCACGCCAACATTTTTTGTGTGTTTGTCTGTGCTTCATTAATGTCCAAAGTTTATAGTCGATCCCTATAAATTTTTCACGATAGGTTTAGAAGCTGGGTGGGTACGACATAGGTCATATATAGTCTTGGCAAAGTGGGCGGTACCACGTCCCCAGGCTATATAAAATTACAATTCGTCATAACTCTGAACTTATTTGGTCTAAATTAATGATATTTGGATATACGAGTATGTGTCTTTAGTCAAGATTTACATAATTTTGGAAAATTGGGAGGTGTCACCCCCACATCTTTTGTATTTTGCCTGTGCTTCATTAATGTCCAAAGTTTATAGTCGAACCCTATACATTTCTCACGATAGGCTTAGAAGCTCGGTGGGTACGACATAGGTCATATATATAGTCTTGGAAAAATGGGCGGCACCACGTCCCCAGGCTATATAAAACTACAATTCGTCATAACTCTGAACTTATTTGGGCTAAATTAATGCTATTTGGATATATGTGTCTTTAGTCAAGATTTACATAATTTTGGAAAATTGGGCGGTGTCACCCCCACATCTGTTGTGTTTTGTCTGTGCTTCATTAATGTCCAAAGTTTATAGTCGATCCCTATAAATTTTTCACGATAGGTTTAGAAGCTCGGTGGGTACGACATAGGTCATATAACGTCTTGGAAAAGTGGGCGGTACCACGTCCCCAGGCTATATAAAATTACAATTCGTCATAACTCTGAACTTATTTGGTCTAAATTAATGCTATTTGGATATATGTGTCTTTAGTCAAGATTTACATAATTTTGGAAAATTGGGAGGTGTCACCCCCACATCTTTTGTGTTTTGTCTGTGCTTCATTAATGTCCAAAGTTTATAGTCGATCCCTATAAATTATTCATGATAGGTTTAGAAGCTGGGTGGGTACGACATAGGTCATATATAGTTTTGGAAAAGAGGGCGGTACCACGCCCCCAGGCTAAACAAAATTACAATTCGTCATAACTCTGAATTTATTTGGTCTAAATTAATTATATTTGGATATATGTGTCTTTAGTCAAGATTTACATAATTTTGGAAAATTGGGAGGTGTCACCTCCACATCTTTTGTGTTTTGTCTGTGCTTCATTAATGTCCAAAGTTTATAGTCGATCCCTATAAATTTCTCACGATAGGTTAAGAAGCTCGGTACGTACGACATAGGTCATATATAGTTTTGGAAAAGTGGGCGGTACCACGCCCCTAGCTTATATAAAATAACAATTCGTCATAGCTCTGAACTTATTTGGCCTAAATTAATGCTATTTGGATATATGTGTCTTTAGTCAAGATTTACATAATTTTGGAAATTTGGGAGGTGTCACCCCCACATCTTTTGTGTTTTGTCTGTGCTTCATTAATGAACAAAGTTTATAGTCGATCCCTATAGAAGTTTCACGATAGGTTTAGAAGCTCGGTGGGTACCACATAGGTCATATATAGTTTTGGAAAAATGGGAGGTACTCCGCCCGGAGGCTATATAAAATTACAATTTCGCATAACTCTGAACTTATTTGGCCTAAATTAATGCTATTTGAATATATATGTCTTTAGTCAAGACTTACATAATTTTGGAAAATTGGGAGGTGTCACCCCCACATCTGTTGTGTTTTGTCTGTGCTTCATTAATGTCCAAAGTTTATAGTCGATCCCTATAAATTTTTCACGATAGGTTTAGAAGCTCGGTGGGTACGACATAGGTCATATAACGTCTTGGAAAAGTGGGCGGTACCACGTCCCCAGGCTATATAACATTACAATTCGTCATAACTCTGAACTTATTTGGTCTAAATTAATGCTATTTGGATATATGTGTCTTTAGTCAAGATTTACATAATTTTGTAAAATTGGGAGGTGTCACCCCCACATCTTTTGTGTTTTGTCTGTGCTTCATTAATGTCCAAAGTTTATAGTCGATCCCATAGGTCATATATAGTTTTGGAAAAGTGGGCGGTACCACGCCCCTAGGTTATATAAAATAACAATTCGTCATAACTCGGAACTTTTTTGGTCTAAATTAATGATATTTGGATATATGTGTCTTTAGTCAAGATTTACATAATTTTGGAAAATTGGGCGGTGCCCCCCCCACATCTTTTGTGTTTTGTCTGTGCTTCATTAATGTCCAAAGTTTATAGTCGATCCCTATAAATTTTTCACGATAGGTTTAGAAGCTCGGTGGGTACGACATAGGTCATATAACGTCTTGGAAAAGTGGGCGGTACCACGTCCCCAGGCTATATAAAATTACAATTCGTCATAACTCTGAACTTATTTGGTCTAAATTAATGCTATTTGGATATATGTGTCTTTAGTCAAGATTTACATAATTTTGTAAAATTGGGAGGTGTCACCCCCACATCTTTTGTGTTTTGTCTGTGCTTCATTAATGTCCAAAGTTTATAGTCGATCCCATAGGTCATATATAGTTTTGGAAAAGTGGGCGGTACCACGCCCCTAGGTTATATAAAATAACAATTCGTCATAACTCGGAACTTTTTTGGTCTAAATTAATGATATTTGGATATATGTGTCTTTAGTCAAGATTTACATAATTTTGGAAAATTGGGCGGTGCCCCCCCCACATCTTTTGTGTTTTGTCTGTGCTTCATTAATGTCCAAAGTTTATAGTCGATCCCTATAAATTTTTCACGATAGGTTTAGAAGCTCGGTGGGTACGACATAGGTCATATATAGTCTTGGCAAAGTGGGCGGTACCACGTCCCCAGGCTATATAAAATTACAATTCGTCATAACTCTGAACTTATTTGGTCTAAATTAATGATATTTGGATATACGAGTATGTGTCTTTAGTCAAGATTTACATAATTTTGGAAAATTGGGAGGTGTCACCCCCACATCTTTTGTATTTTGCCTGTGCTTCATTAATGTCCAAAGTTTATAGTCGAACCCTATACATTTCTCACGATAGGCTTAGAAGCTCGGTGGGTACGACATAGGTCATATATATAGTCTTGGAAAAATGGGCGGCACCACGTCCCCAGGCTATATAAAACTACAATTCGTCATAACTCTGAACTTATTTGGGCTAAATTAATGCTATTTGGATATATGTGTCTTTAGTCAAGATTTACATAATTTTGGAAAATTGGGAGGTGTCACCCCCACATCTTTTGTGTTTTGTCTGTGCTTCATTAATGTCCAAAGTTTATAGTCGATCCCTATAAATTATTCATGATAGGTTTAGAAGCTGGGTGGGTACGACATAGGTCATATATAGTTTTGGAAAAGAGGGCGGTACCACGCCCCCAGGCTAAACAAAATTACAATTCGTCATAACTCTGAATTTATTTGGTCTAAATTAATTATATTTGGATATATGTGTCTTTAGTCAAGATTTACATAATTTTGGAAAATTGGGAGGTGTCACCTCCACATCTTTTGTGTTTTGTCTGTGCTTCATTAATGTCCAAAGTTTATAGTCGATCCCTATAAATTTTTCACGATAGGTTTAGAAGCTCGGTGGGTACGACATAGGTCATATAACGTCTTGGAAAAGTGGGCGGTACCACGTCCCCAGGCTATATAAAATTACAATTCGTCATAACTCTGAACTTATTTGGTCTAAATTAATGCTATTTGGATATATGTGTCTTTAGTCAAGATTTACATAATTTTGGAAAATTGGGAGGTGTCACCCCCACATCTTTTGTGTTTTGTCTGTGCTTCATTAATGTCCAAAGTTTATAGTCGATCCCTATAAATTATTCATGATAGGTTTAGAAGCTGGGTGGGTACGACATAGGTCATATATAGTTTTGGAAAAGAGGGCGGTACCACGCCCCCAGGCTAAACAAAATTACAATTCGTCATAACTCTGAATTTATTTGGTCTAAATTAATTATATTTGGATATATGTGTCTTTAGTCAAGATTTACATAATTTTGGAAAATTGGGAGGTGTCACCTCCACATCTTTTGTGTTTTGTCTGTGCTTCATTAATGTCCAAAGTTTATAGTCGATCCCTATAAATTTCTCACGATAGGTTAAGAAGCTCGGTACGTACGACATAGGTCATATATAGTTTTGGAAAAGTGGGCGGTACCACGCCCCTAGCTTATATAAAATAACAATTCGTCATAGCTCTGAACTTATTTGGCCTAAATTAATGCTATTTGGATATATGTGTCTTTAGTCAAGATTTACATAATTTTGGAAATTTGGGAGGTGTCACCCCCACATCTTTTGTGTTTTGTCTGTGCTTCATTAATGAACAAAGTTTATAGTCGATCCCTATAGAAGTTTCACGATAGGTTTAGAAGCTCGGTGGGTACGACATAGGTCATATATAGTTTTGGAAAAATGGGAGGTACTCCGCCCGCAGGCTATATAAAATTACAATTTCGCATAACTCTGAACTTATTTGGCCTAAATTAATGCTATTTGAATATATATGTCTTTAGTCAAGACTTACATAATTTTGGAAAATTGGGAGGTGTCACCCCCACATCTGTTGTGTTTTGTCTGTGCTTCATTAATGTCCAAAGTTTATAGTCGATCCCTATAAATTTTTCACGATAGGTTTAGAAGCTCGGTGGGTACGACATAGGTCATATAACGTCTTGGAAAAGTGGGCGGTACCACGTCCCCAGGCTATATAACATTACAATTCGTCATAACTCTGAATTTATTTGGTCTAAATTAATTATATTTGGATATATGTGTCTTTAGTCAAGATTTACATAATTTTGGAAAATTGGGAGGTGTCACCTCCACATCTTTTGTGTTTTGTCTGTGCTTCATTAATGTCCAAAGTTTATAGTCGATCCCTATAAATTTCTCACGATAGGTTAAGAAGCTCGGTACGTACGACATAGGTCATATATAGTTTTGGAAAAGTGGGCGGTACCACGCCCCTAGCTTATATAAAATAACAATTCGTCATAGCTCTGAACTTATTTGGCCTAAATTAATGCTATTTGGATATATGTGTCTTTAGTCAAGATTTACATAATTTTGGAAATTTGGGAGGTGTCACCCCCACATCTTTTGTGTTTTGTCTGTGCTTCATTAATGAACAAAGTTTATAGTCGATCCCTATAGAAGTTTCACGATAGGTTTAGAAGCTCGGTGGGTACGACATAGGTCATATATAGTTTTGGAAAAATGGGAGGTACTCCGCCCGCAGGCTATATAAAATTACAATTTCGCATAACTCTGAACTTATTTGGTCTAAATTAATGCTATTTGGATATATGTGTCTTTAGTCAAGATTTACATAATTTTGTAAAATTGGGAGGTGTCACCCCCACATCTTTTGTGTTTTGTCTGTGCTTCATTAATGTCCAAAGTTTATAGTCGATCCCATAGGTCATATATAGTTTTGGAAAAGTGGGCGGTACCACGCCCCTAGGTTATATAAAATAACAATTCGTCATAACTCGGAACTTTTTTGGTCTAAATTAATGATATTTGGATATATGTGTCTTTAGTCAAGATTTACATAATTTTGGAAAATTGGGCGGTGCCCCCCCCACATCTTTTGTGTTTTGTCTTTGCTTCATTAATGTCCAAAGTTTAGAGTCGATCCCTATAAATTTTTCACGATAGGTTTAGAAGCTCAGTGGGTACGACGTAGGCTATATATAGTTTTGGAAAATTGGGCGGTACCACGTCCCCAGGCTATATAAAATTACAATTCGTCATAACTCTGAACTTATTTGGCCTAAATTAATGCTACTTGGATATATGTGTCTTTAGTCAAGATTTACATAATTTTGGAAAATTGGGAGGTGTCACCCCCACATCTTTTGTGTTTTGTCTGTGCTTCATTAATGTCCAAAGTTTATAGTCGATCCCTATAAATTTCTCACGATAGGTTTAGAAGCTCGGTGGGTACGACATAGGTCATATATAGTCTTGGAAAAGTGGGCGGTACCACGTCCCCAGGCTATATAAAATTACAATTCGTCATAACTCTGAACTTATTTGGTCTAAATTAACGATATTTGGATATACGAGTATGTGTCTTTAGTCAAGATTTACATAATTTTGGAAAATTGGGCGGTGCCACCCCCACATCTTTTGTGTAAAGTCTGTGCTTCATTAATGGCCAAAGTTTATAGTCGATCTCTATAAAAGTTGCACGATAGGTTTAGAAGCTCAGTGGGTACGACGTAGGCTATATATAGTTTTGGAAAATTGGGCGGTACCACGTCCCCAGGCTATATAAAATTACAATTCGTCATAACTCTGAACTTATTTGGCCTAAATTAATGCTACTTGGATATATGTGTCTTTAGTCAAGATTTACATAATTTTGGAAAATTGGGAGGTGTCACCCCCACATCTTTTGTGTTTTGTCTGTGCTTCATTAATGTCCAAAGTTTATAGTCGATCCCTATAAATTTCTCACGATAGGTTTAGAAGCTCGGTGGGTACGACATAGGTCATATATAGTCTTGGAAAAGTGGGCGGTACCACGTCCCCAGGCTATATAAAATTACAATTCGTCATAACTCTGAACTTATTTGGTCTAAATTAATGATATTTGGATATACGAGGTGTGTTCAAAAAGTATCGCGAATTTTGTGTTTTTTCAAAAATTATTTATTTATTCATGAATATCTATTTTGTCCCATTCAAAGTAATCCCCATGAGATATTATTCACTTGTGCCAACGGTTTTTCCAATCTTCGAAGCACTTCAAAAAATCATTTTTTTGTATCTTGTTCAGCTCCTCCTTCGATGCCGTCTTTATCTCGTCAAGAGAAGCGTAACGTCGTCCTTTAATGGGCCTCTTCAGTTTAGGGAACAAGAAAAAGTCACAGGGGGCCAGATCTGGGGAATACGGTGGCTGCGGCATCATTAGTGTGTTGTTTTTGGCCAAAAAGTCGCGCACAAGCAACGATGCGTGAGCAGGGGCGTTATCGTGGTGCAAAAGCCAATTTTTGTTCTTCTTTGCACATCTTCTCGGCCTTCTGAGAACATTTTCTACCACCGATAAACGTTGCTTCGGTCCAAGGTAGCTTCTCCGTATGCCACAGTCAACATTCGGGATGCATCCGCGCACTTAATTTCGTTTTTCACACAAAATTTGATACAGGTTCTTTGATCCATTTTTTTGAATTGGTAAAAATCGAAGACGATCCAAAACACGTGCAAGCAAAGCAGCTGTCAACAATTAACTGAACATTCAAAATGGCCGAGCTTGTCGGCATAAGTGAGAGACATGAGTACCAACATAACGCCACAAAAAAATCGAAATTCGAATATACGTAACCAGCAAAAATTCAAAATTCGCGATACGTTTTGAACACACCTCGTATGTGTCTTTAGTCAAGATTTACATAATTTTGGAAAATTGGGCCATGCCACCCCCACATCTTTTGTGTTTTTTCTGTGCTTCATTAATGTCCAAACTTTATAGTCGATCCCTATACATTTCTCACGATAGGTTTAGAAGCTCGGTGGGTACGACATAGGTCATATATAGTCTTGGAAAAGTGGGCGGTACCACGTCCCCAGGCTATATAAAATTACAATTCGTAATAACTCTGAACTTATTTGGCCTAAATTAATGCTACTTGGATATATGTGTCTTTAGTCAAGACTTACATAATTTTAGAAAATTGGGAGGTGTCACCCCCACATCTTTTGTGTTTTGTCTGTGCTTCATTAATGTCCAAAGTTTATAGTCGATCCCTATAAATTTCGAACGATAGGTTTAGAAGCTCGGTGGGTACGACATAGGTCATATATAGTCTTGGAAAAGTGGGCGGTACCACGTCCCCAGGCTATATAAAATTACAATTCGTCATAACTCTGAACTTATTTGGTCTAAATTAATGATATTTGGATATACGAGGTGTGTTCAAAAAGTATCGCGAATTTTGTGTTTTTTCAAAAATTATTTATTTATTCATGAATATCTATTTTGCCCTCTTCAAAGTAATCCCCATGAGATATTATACACTTGTGCCAACGGTTTTTCCAATCTTCGAAGCACTTCAAAAAATCATTTTTTTGTATCTTGTTCAGCTCCTCCTTCCATGCCGTCTTTATCTCGTCAAGAGAAGCGTAACGTCGTCCTTTAATGGGCCTCTTCAGTTTAGGGAACAAGAAAAAGTCACAGGGGGCCAGATCTGGGGAATACGGTGGCTGCGGCATCATTAGTGTGTTGTTTTTGGCCAAAAAGTCGCGCACAAGCAACGATGCGTGAGCAGGGGCGTTATCGTGGTGCAAAAGCCAATTTTTGTTCTTCTTTGCACATCTTCTCGGCCTTCTGAGAACATTTTCTACCACCGATAAACGTTGCTTCGGTCCAAGGTAGCTTCTCCGTATGCCACAGTCAACATTCGGGATGCATCCGCGCACTTAATTTCGTTTTTCACACAAAATTTGATACAGGTTCTTTGATCCATTTTTTTGAATTGGTAAAAATCGAAGACGATCCAAAACACGTGCAAGCAAAGCAGCTGTCAACAATTAACTGAACATTCAAAATGGCCGAGCTTGTCGGCATAAGTGAGAGACATGAGTACCAACATAACGCCACAAAAAAATCGAAATTCGAATATACGTAACCAGCAAAAATTCAAAATTCGCGATACGTTTTGAACACACCTCGTATGTGTCTTTAGTCAAGATTTACATAATTTTGGAAAATTGGGCCATGCCACCCCCACATCTTTTGTGTTTTTTCTGTGCTTCATTAATGTCCAAACTTTATAGTCGATCCCTATACATTTCTCACGATAGGTTTAGAAGCTCGGTGGGTACGACATAGGTCATATATAGTCTTGGAAAAGTGGGCGGTACCACGTCCCCAGGCTATATAAAATTACAATTCGTAATAACTCTGAACTTATTTGGCCTAAATTAATGCTACTTGGATATATGTGTCTTTAGTCAAGACTTACATAATTTTAGAAAATTGGGAGGTGTCACCCCCACATCTTTTGTGTTTTGTCTGTGCTTCATTAATGTCCAAAGTTTATAGTCGATCCCTATAAATTTCTCACGATAGGTTTAGAAGCTCGGTGGGTACGACATAGGTCATATATAGTTTCGGAAAAGTGGGCGGTACCACGTCCCCAGGCTATATAAAATTACAATTCGTCATAACTCTGAACTTATTTGGTCTAAATTAATGATATTTGGATATACGAGGTGTGTTCAAAAAGTATCGCGAATTTTGTGTTTTTTCAAAAATTATTTATTTATTCATGAATATCTATTTTGCCCTCTTCAAAGTAATCCCCATGAGATATTATACACTTGTGCCAACGGTTTTTCCAATCTTCGAAGCACTTCAAAAAATCATTTTTTTGTATCTTGTTCAGCTCCTCCTTCCATGCCGTCTTTATCTCGTCAAGAGAAGCGTAACGTCGTCCTTTAATGGGCCTCTTCAGTTTAGGGAACAAGAAAAAGTCACAGGGGGCCAGATCTGGGGAATACGGTGGCTGCGGCATCATTAGTGTGTTGTTTTTGGCCAAAAAGTCGCGCACAAGCAATGATGCGTGAGCAGGGGCGTTATCGTGGTGCAAAAGCCAATTTTTGTTCTTCTTTGCACATCTTCTCGGCCTTCTGAGAACATTTTGTACCACCGATAAACGTTGCTTCGGTCCAAGGTAGCTTCTCCGTATGCCACAGTCAACATTCGGGATGCATCCGCGCACTTAATTTCGTTTTTCACACAAAATTTGATACAGGTTCTTTGATCCATTTTTTTGAATAGGTAAAAATCGCAGACGATCCAAAACACGTGCAAGCAAAGCAGCTGTCAACAATTAACTGAACATTCAAAATGGCCGAGCTTGTCGGCATAAGTGAGAGACATGAGTACCAACATAACGCCACAAAAAATTCGAAATTCGAATATACGTAACCAGCGAAAATTCAAAACTCGCGATACGTTTTGAACACACCTCGTATGTGTCTTTAGTCAAGATTTACATAATTTTGGAAAATTGGGCGGTGCCACCCCCACATCTTTTGTGTTTTGTCTGTGCTTCATTAATGTCCAAAGTTCAGAGTCGATCCCTATAAATTTTTCACGATAGGTTTAGAAGCTCGGTGGGTACGACATAGGTCATATATAGTCTTGGAAAAGTGGGCGGTACCACGTCCCCAGGCTATATAAAATTACAATTCGTCATAACTCTGAACTTATTTGGTCTAAATTAATGATATTTGGATATACGAGGTGTGTTCAAAAAGTATCGCGAATTTTGTGTTTTTTCAAAAATTATTTATTTATTCATGAATATCTATTTTGCCCTCTTCAAACTAATCCCCATGAGATATTATACACTTGTGCCAACGGTTTTTCCAATCTTCGAAGCACTTCAAAAAATCATTTTTTTGTATCTTGTTCAGCTCCTCCTTCCATGCCGTCTTTATCTCGTCAAGAGAAGCGTAACGTCGTCCTTTAATGGGCCTCTTCAGTTTAGGGAACAAGAAAAAGTCACAGGGGGCCAGATCTGGGGAATACGGTGGCTGCGGCATCATTAGTGTGTTGTTTTTGGCCAAAAAGTCGCGCACAAGCAACGATGCGTGAGCAGGGGCGTTATCGTGGTGCAAAAGCCAATTTTTGTTCTTCTTTGCACATCTTCTCGGCCTTCTGACAACATTTTGTACCACCGATAAACGTTGCTTCGGTCCAAGGTAGCTTCTCCGTATGCCACAGTCAACATTCGGGATGCATCCGCGCACTTAATTTCGTTTTTCACACAAAATTTGATACAGGTTCTTTGATCCATTTTTTTGAATAGGTAAAAATCGCAGACGATCCAAAACACGTGCAAGCAAAGCAGCTGTCAACAATTAACTGAACATTCAAAATGGCCGAGCTTGTCGGCATAAGTGAGAGACATGAGTACCAACATAACGCCACAAAAAATTCGAAATTCGAATATACGTAACCAGCGAAAATTCAAAATTCGCGATACGTTTTGAACCTCGTATGTGTCTTTAGTCAAGATTTACATAATTTTGGAAAATTGGGCGGTGCCACCCCCACATCTTTTGTGTTTTGTCTGTGCTTCATTAATGTCCAAAGTTCAGAGTCGATCCCTATAAATTTTTCACGATAGGTTTAGAAGCTCGGTGGGTACGACATAGGTCATATATAGTCTTGGAAAAGTGGGCGGTACCACGTCCCCAGGCTATATAAAATTGCAATTCGTCATAACTCTGAACTTATTTGGTCTAAATTAATGATATTTGGATATACGAGGTGTGTTCAAAAAGTATCGCGAATTTTGTGTTTTTTCAAAAATTATTTATTTATTCATGAATATCTATTTTGCCCTCTTCAAAGTAATCCCCATGAGATATTATACACTTGTGCCAACGGTTTTTCCAATCTTCGAAGCACTTCAAAAAATCATTTTTTTGTATCTTGTTCAGCTCCTCCTTCTCGTCAAGAGAAGCGTAACGTCGTCCTTTAATGGGCCTCTTCAGTTTAGGGAACAAGAAAAAGTCACAGGGGGCCAGATCTGGGGAATACGGTGGCTGCGGCATCATTAGTGTGTTGTTTTTGGCCAAAAAGTCGCGCACAAGCAACGATGCGTGAGCAGGGGCGTTATCGTGGTGCAAAAGCCAATTTTTGTTCTTCTTTGCACATCTTCTCGGCCTTCTGAGAACATTTTGTACCACCGATAAACGTTGCTTCGGTCCAAGGTAGCTTCTCCGTATGCCACAGTCAACATTCGGGATGCATCCGCGCACTTAATTTCGTTTTTCACACAAAATTTGATACAGGTTCTTTGATCCATTTTTTTGAATAGGTAAAAATCGCAGACGATCCAAAACACGTGCAAGCAAAGCAGCTGTCAACAATTAACTGAACATTCAAAATGGCCGAGCTTGTCGGCATAAGTGAGAGACATGAGTACCAACATAACGCCACAAAAAAATCGAAATTCGAATATACGTAACCAGCAAAAATTCAAAATTCGCGATACGTTTTGAACACACCTCGTATGTGTCTTTAGTCAAGATTTACATAATTTTGGAAAATTGGGCCATGCCACCCCCACATCTTTTGTGTTTTGTCTGTGCTTCATTAATGTCCAAACTTTATAGTCGATCCCTATAAATTTCTCACGATAGGTTTAGAAGCTCGGTGGGTACGACATAGGTCATATATAGTCTTGGAAAAGTGGGCGGTGCCACGTCCCCAGGCTATATAAAATTACAATTCGTCATAACTCTGAACTTATTTGGCCTAAATTAATGCTACTTGGATATATGTGTCTTTAGTCAAGACTTACATAATTTTAGAAAATTGGGAGGTGTCACCCCCACATCTTTTGTGTTTTGTCTGTGCTTCATTAATGTCCAAAGTTTATAGTCGATCCCTATAAATTTCTCACGATAGGTTTAGAAGCTCGGTGGGTACGACATAGGTCATATATAGTCTTGGAAAAGTGGGCGGTACCACGTCCCCAGGCTATATAAAATTACAATTCGTCATAACTCTGAACTTATTTGGTCTAAATTAATGATATTTGGATATACGAGGTGTGTTCAAAAAGTATCGCGAATTTTGGTGTTTTTTCAAAAATTATTTATTTATTCATGAATATCTATTTTGCCCTCTTCAAAGTAATCCCCATGAGATATTATACACTTGTGCCAACGGTTTTTCCAATCTTCGAAGCACTTCAAAAAATCATTTTTTTGTATCTTGTTCAGCTCCTCCTTCCATTCCGTCTTTATCTCGTCAAGAGAAGCGTAACGTCGTCCTTTAATGGGCCTCTTCAGTTTAGGGAACAAGAAAAAGTCACAGGGGGCCAGATCTGGGGAATACGGTGGCTGCGGCATCATTAGTGTGTTGTTTTTGGCCAAAAAGTCGCGCACAAGCAACGATGCGTGAGCAGGGGCGTTATCGTGGTGCAAAAGCCAATTTTTGTTCTTCTTTGCACATCTTCTCGGCCTTCTGAGAACATTTTCTACCACCGATAAACGTTGCTTCGGTCCAAGGTAGCTTCTCCGTATGCCACAGTCAACATTCGGGATGCATCCGCGCACTTAATTTCGTTTTTCACACAAAATTTGATACAGGTTCTTTGATCCATTTTTTTGAATAGGTAAAAATCGCAGACGATCCAAAACACGTGCAAGCAAAGCAGCTGTCAACAATTAACTGAACATTCAAAATGGCCGAGCTTGTCGGCATAAGTGAGAGACATGAGTACCAACATAACGCCACAAAAAAATCGAAATTCGAATATACGTAACCAGCAAAAATTCAAAATTCGCGATACGTTTTGAACACACCTCGTATGTGTCTTTAGTCAAGATTTACATAATTTTGGAAAATTGGGCCATGCCACCCCCACATCTTTTGTGTTTTGTCTGTGCTTCATTAATGTCCAAACTTTATAGTCGATCCCTATAAATTTCTCACGATAGGTTTAGAAGCTCGGTGGGTACGACATAGGTCATATATAGTCTTGGAAAAGTGGGCGGTGCCACGTCCCCAGGCTATATAAAATTACAATTCGTCATAACTCTGAACTTATTTGGCCTAAATTAATGCTACTTGGATATATGTGTCTTTAGTCAAGACTTACATAATTTTAGAAAATTGGGAGGTGTCACCCCCACATCTTTTGTGTTTTGTCTGTGCTTCATTAATGTCCAAAGTTTATAGTCGATCCCTATAAATTTCTCACGATAGGTTTAGAAGCTCGGTGGGTACGACATAGGTCATATATAGTCTTGGAAAAGTGGGCGGTACCACGTCCCCAGGCTATATAAAATTACAATTCGTCATAACTCTGAACTTATTTGGTCTAAATTAATGATATTTGGATATACGAGGTGTGTTCAAAAAGTATCGCGAATTTTGGTGTTTTTTCAAAAATTATTTATTTATTCATGAATATCTATTTTGCCCTCTTCAAAGTAATCCCCATGAGATATTATACACTTGTGCCAACGGTTTTTCCAATCTTCGAAGCACTTCAAAAAATCATTTTTTTGTATCTTGTTCAGCTCCTCCTTCCATTCCGTCTTTATCTCGTCAAGAGAAGCGTAACGTCGTCCTTTAATGGGCCTCTTCAGTTTAGGGAACAAGAAAAAGTCACAGGGGGCCAGATCTGGGGAATACGGTGGCTGCGGCATCATTAGTGTGTTGTTTTTGGCCAAAAAGTCGCGCACAAGCAACGATGCGTGAGCAGGGGCGTTATCGTGGTGCAAAAGCCAATTTTTGTTCCTCTTTGCACATCTTCTCGGCCTTCTGAGAACATTTTGTACCACCGATAAACGTTGCTTCGGTCCAAGGTAGCTTCTCCGTATGCCACAGTCAACATTCGGGATGCATCCGCGCACTTAATTTCGTTTTTCACACAAAATTTGATACAGGTTCTTTGATCCATTTTTTTGAATAGGTAAAAATCGCAGACGATCCAAAACACGTGCAAGCAAAGCAGCTGTCAACAATTAACTGAACATTCAAAATGGCCGAGCTTGTCGGCATAAGTGAGAGACATGAGTACCAACATAACGCCACAAAAAATTCGAAATTCGAATATACGTAACCAGCGAAAATTCAAAATTCGCGATACGTTTTGAACACACCTCGTATGTGTCTTTAGTCAAGATTTACATAATTTTGGAAAATTGGGCGGTGCCACCCCCACATCTTTTGGGTTTTGTCTGTGCTTCATTAATGTCCAAAGTTCAGAGTCGATCCCTATAAATTTTTCACGATAGGTTTAGAAGCTCGGTGGGTACGACATAGGTCATATATAGTCTTAAAAAAGTGGGCGGTACCACGTCCCCAGGCTATATAAAATTACAATTCGTCATAACTCTGAACTTATTTGGTCTAACTTAATGATATTTGGATATATGTGTCTTTAGTCAAGATTTACATAATTTTGGAAAATTGGGAGGTGTCACCCCCACATCTTTTGTGTTTTGTCTGTGCTTCATTAATGTCCAAAGTTTATAATCGATCCCTATAAATTTCTCACGATAGGCTTAGAAGCTCGGTGGGTACGACATAGGTCATATAAAGTCTTGGAAAAGTGGGCGGTACCACGTCCCCAGGCTATATAAAATTGCAATTCGTCATAACTCTGAACTTATTTGGCCAAAATTAATGATATTTGGATATACGAGGTGTGTTCAAAAAGTATCGCGAATTTTGTGTTTTTTCAAAAATTATTTATTTATTCATGAATATCTATTTTGCCCTCTTCAAAGTAATCCCCATGAGATATTATACACTTGTGCCAACGGTTTTTCCAATCTTCGAAGCACTTCAAAAAATCATTTTTTTGTATCTTGTTCAGCTCCTCCTTCCATGCCGTCTTTATCTCGTCAAGAGAAGCGTAACGTCGTCCTTTAATGGGCCTCTTCAGTTTAGGGAACAAGAAAAAGTCACAGGGGGCCAGATCTGGGGAATACGGTGGCTGCGGCATCATTAGTGTGTTGTTTTTGGCCAAAAAGTCGCGCACAAGCAACGATGCGTGAGCAGGGGCGTTATCGTGGTGCAAAAGCCAATTTTTGTTCTTCTTTGCACATCTTCTCGGCCTTCTGAGAACATTTTGTACCACCGATAAACGTTGCTTCGGTCCAAGGTAGCTTCTCCGTATGCCACAGTCAACATTCGGGATGCATCCGCGCACTTAATTTCGTTTTTCACACAAAATTTGATACAGGTTCTTTGATAAATTTTTTTGAATAGGTAAAAATCGCAGACGATCCAAAACACGTGCAAGCAAAGCAGCTGTCAACAATTAACTGAACATTCAAAATGGCCGAGCTTGTCGGCATAAGTGAGAGACATGAGTACCAACATAACGATACAAAAAATTCGAAATTCGAATATACGTAACCAGCGAAAATTCAAAATTAGCGATACGTTTTGAACACACCTCGTATGTGTCTTTAGTCAAGATTTACATAATTTTGGAAAATTGGGCGGTGCCACCCCCACATCTTTTGTGTTTTGTCTGTGCTTCATTAATGTCCAAAGTTCAGAGTCGATCCCTATAAATTTTTCACGATAGGTTTAGAAGCTCGGTGGGTACGACATAGGTCATATATAGTCTTGGAAAAGTGGGCGGTACCACGTCCCCAGGCTATATAAAATTACAATTCGTCATAACTCTGAACTTATTTGGTCTAAATTAATGCTATTGGATATATGTGTCTTTAGTCAAGATTTACATAATTTTGGAAAATTGGGAGGGCCACCCCCACATCTTTTGTGTTTTGTCGTGCTTCATTAATGTCCAAAGTTTATAGTCGATCCCTATAGAAGTTTCACGATAGGTTTAGAAGCTCGGTGGGTACAACACAGAGCACATATATATTCTTGGGAAAATAGGCGGTACCACGTCCCCAGGCTATATAAAATTACAATTCGTCATAACTCTGAACTTATTTGGTCTAAATTAATGCTATTGGATATATGTGTCTTCAGTCAAGATTTACATAGTTTTGGAAAATTGGGAGGTGTCACCCATACAACTTTTGTGTTTTGTCTGTGCTTCATTAATGTCCAAAGTTTATAGTCGATCCCCATAAAAGTTTCACGATAGGTTTAGAAGCTCGGTGAGTACGACATAGGTCATATATAGTCTTGGGAAAATGGGCGGTACCACGTCCCCAGGTTATATAAAATTACAATTCGTCATAACTCTGAACTTAATTGGTCTAAATTAATGCTATTGGATATATGTGTCTTTAGTCAAGATTTACATAATTTTGGAAAATTGGGAGGTGTCACCCCCACATCTTTTGTGTTTTGTCTGTGCTTCATTAATGTGCAAAGTTTATAGTCGATCCCTATAAAAGTTTCACGATAGGCTTAGAAGCTCAGTGGGTACGACGTAGGCTATATATAGTTTTGGAAAAGTGGGCGGTACCACGCCCCCAGGCTATATAAAATTGCAATTCGTCATAACTCTGAACTTATTTGGTCTAAATTAATGATATTTGGATATATGTGTCTTTAGTCAAGATTTACATAGTTTTGGAAAATTGGGCGGTGCCACCCCCACATATTTTGTGTTTTGTCGTGCTTCATTAATGTCCAAAGTTTATAGTCGATCCCTATAGAAGTTTCACGATAGGTTTAGAAGCTCGGTGGGTGCGACATAGGTCATATAAAGTTTTGGAAAAGTGGGCGGTACCACGCCCCTAGGCTATATAAAATAACAATTCGTCATAACTCTGAACTTATTTGGTATAAATTAATGCTATTTGGATATATGTGTCTTTAGTCAAGATTTACATAGTTTTGGAAAATTGGGCGGTGCCACCCCCACATCTTTTGTGTTTTGTCGTGCTTCATTAATGTCCAAAGTTTATAGTCGATCCCTATAGAAGTTTCACGATAGGTTTAGAAGCTCGGTGGGTACGACATAGGTCATATAAAGTTTTGGAAAAGTGGGCGGTACCACGCCCCTAGGTTATATAAAATAACAATTCGTCATAACTCTGAACTTATTTGGTCTAAATTAATGCTATTGGATATATGTGTCTTTAGTCAAGATTTACATAATTTTGGAAAATTGGGAGGTGTCACCCCCACATCTTTTGTGTTTTGTCTGTGCTTCATTAATGTGCAAAGTTTATAGTCGATCCCTATAAAAGTTTCACGATAGGCTAAGAAGCTCAGCGGGTACGACGTAGGCTATATATAGTTTTGGAAAAGTGGGCGGTACCATGCCCCTAGGTTATATAAAATAACAATTCGTTGTAACTCTGAACTTATTTGGTCTAAATTAATGATATTTGGATATATGTGTCTTTAGTCAAGATTTACATAATTTTGGAAAATTGGGAGGTGTCACCCCCACATCTTTTGTGTTTTGTCTGTGCTTCATTAATGAACAAAGTTTATAGTCGATCCCTATAAATTTCTCACGATAGGTTTAGAAGCTCGGTGGGTAGGACATAGGTCATATATAGTTTTGGAAAAATGGGCGGTACTCCGCCCGCAGGCTATATAAAATTACAATTCGTCATAACTCTGAACTTATTTGGCCTAAATTAATGCTATTTGGATATATGTGTCTTTAGTCAAGATTTACATAATTTTGAAAAATTGGGAGGTGTCACCCCCTCAACTTTTGTGTTTTGTCTGTGCTTCATTAATGGCCAAAGTTTATAGTCGATCTCTATAAAAGTAGCACGATAGGCTTAGAAGCTCAGTGGGTACGACTTAGGCTATATATAGTTTTAGAAAAGTGGGCGGTACCACGCCCCCAGGCTATATAAAAATACAATTCGTCATAACTCTGAACTTATTTGGTCTAAATTAATGATATTTGGATATATGTGTCTTTAGTCAAGATTTACATAGTTTTGGAAAATTGGGGGGTGCCACCCCGACATCTTTTGTGTTTTGTCGTGCTTCATTAATGTCCAAAGTTTATAGTCGATCCCTATAGAAATTTCACGATAGGTTTAGAAGCTCGGTGGGTATGACATAGGTCATATAAAGTTTTGGAAAGAGGGCGGAACCGCGCCCCTAGGTTATATAAAATAACAATTCGTCATAACTCTGAACTTATTTGGTCTAAATTAATGCTATTTGGATATATGTGTCTTTAGTCAAGATTTACATAATTTTGGAAAATTGGGAGGTGTCACCCCCACAACTTTTGTGTTTTGTCTGTGCTTCATTAATGGCCAAAGTTTATAGTCGTTCTCTATAAAAGCTGCACGATAGGTTTAGAAGCTAAGTGGGTACGACGTAGGCTATATATAGTTTTGGAAAAGTGGGCGGTACCACGCCCCCAGGCTATATAAAAATACAATTCGTCATAACTCTGAACTTATTTGGTCTAAATTAATGATATTTGGATATATGTGTCTTTAGTCAAGATTTACATAGTTTTGGAAAATTGGGCGGTGCCACCCCCACATCTTTTGTGTTTTGTCGTGCTTCATTAATGTCCAAAGTTTATAGTCGATCCCTATAGAAATTTCACGATAGGTTTAGAAGCTCGGTGGGTACGACATAGGTCATATAAAGTTTTGGAAAGTGGGCGGAACCACGCCCCTAGGTTATATAAAATAACAATTCGTCATAACTCTGAACTTATTTGGTCTAAATTAATGCTATTTGGATATATGTGTCTTTAGTCAAGATTTACATAATTTTGAAAAATTGGGAAGTGTCACTCCCACAACTTTTGTGTTTTGTCTGTGCTTCATTAATAGCCAAAGTTTATAGTCGATCCCTATAAAAGTTTCACGATAGGTTTAGAAGCTAAGTGGGTACGACGTAGGCTATATATAGTTTTGGAAAAGTGGGCGGTACCACGCCCCCAGGCTATATAAAAATACAATTCGTCATAACTCTGAACTTATTTGGTCTAAATTAATGATATTTGGATATATGTGTCTTTAGTCAAGATTTACATAGTTTTGGAAAATTGGGCGGTGCCACCCCCACATCTTTTGTGTTTTGTCGTGCTTCATTAATGTCCAAAGTTTATAGTCGATCCCTATAGAAATTTCACGATAGGTTTAGAAGCTCAGTGGGTACGACGTAGGCTATATATAGTGTTGGAAAAGTGGGCGGTACCACGCCCCCAGGCTATATAAAAATACAATTCGTCATAACTCTGAACTTATTTGGTCTAAATTAATGATATTTGGATATATGTGTCTTTAGTCAAGATTTACATAGTTTTGGAAAATTGGGCGGTGCCACCCCCACATCTTTTGTGTTTTGTCGTGCTTCATTAATGTCCAAAGTTTATAGTCGATCCCTATAGAAATTTCACGATAGGTTTAGAAGCTCAGTGGGTACGACGTAGGCTATGTATAGTTTTGGAAAAGTGGGCGGAACCACGCCCGTAGGTTATATAAAATAACAATTCGTCATAACTCTGAACTTATTTGGTCTAAATTAATGCTATTTGGATATATGTGTCTTTAGTCAAGATTTACATAGTTTTGGAAAATTGGGCGGTGCCACCCCCACATCTTTTGTGTTTTGTCGTGCTTCATTAATGTCCAAAGTTTATAGTCGATCCCTATAGAAATTTCACGATAGGTTTAGAAGCTCGGTGGGTACGACATAGGTCATATAAAGTTTTGGAAAGTGGGCGGAACCACGCCCCTAGATTATATAAAATAACAATTCGTCATAACTCTGAACTTATTTGGTCTAAATTAATGCTATTTGGATATATGTGTCTTTAGTCAAGATTTACATAATTTTGGAAAATTGGGAGGTGTCACCCCCACATCTTTTGTGTTTTGTCGTGCTTCATTAATGTCCAAAGTTTATAGTCGATCCCTATAGAAATTTCACGATAGGTTTAGAAGCTCGGTGGGTACGACATAGGTCATATAAAGTTTTGGAAAGTGGGCGGAACCACGCCCCTAGGTTATATAAAATAACAATTCGTCATAACTCTGAACTTATTTGGTCTAAATTAATGCTATTTGGATATATGTGTCTTTAGTCAAGATTTACATAGTTTTGGAAAATTGGGCGGTGCCACCCCCACATCTTTTGTGTTTTGTCGTGCTTCATTAATGTCCAAAGTTTATAGTCGATCCCTATAGAAATTTCACGATAGGTTTAGAAGCTCGGTGGGTACGACATAGGTCATATAAAGTTTTAGGAAGTGGGCGGAACCACGCCCCTAGGTTATATAAAATAACAAATCGTCATAACTCTGAACTTATTTGGTCTAAATTAATGCTATTTGGATATATGTGTCTTTAGTCAAGATTTACATAATTTTGGAAAATTGGGAGGTATCACCCCCACAACTTTTGTGTTTTGTCTGTGCTTCATTAATGGCCAAAGTTTATAGTCGTTCTCTATAAAAGTTGCACGATAGGTTTAGAAGCTAAGTGGGTACGACGTAGGCTATATATAGTTTTGGAAAAGTGGGCGGTACCACGCCCCCAGGCTATATAAAAATACAATTCGTCATAACTCTGAACTTATTTGGTCTAAATTAATGATATTTGGATATATGTGTCTTTAGTCAAGATTTACATAGTTTTGGAAAATGGGGCGGTGCCACCCCCACATCTTTTGTGTTTTGTCGTGCTTAATTAATGTCCAAAGTTTATAGTCGATCCCTATAGAAATTTCACGATAGGTTTAGAAGCTCAGGGGGTACGACATAGGTCATATAAAGTTTTGGAAAGTGGGCGGAACCACGCCCCTAGGTTATATAAAATAACAATTCGTCATAACTCTGAACTTATTTTTTCTAAATTAATGCTATTTGGATATATGTGTCTTTAGTCAAGATTTACATAATTTTGGAAAATTGGGAGGTGTCACCCCCACATCTTTTGTGTTTTGTCGTGCTTCATTAATGCCCAAAGTTTATAGTCGATCCCTATAGAAATTTCACGATAGGTTTAGAAGCTCGGTGGGTACGACATAGGTCATATAAAGTTTTGGAAAGTGGGCGGAACCACGCCCCTAGGTTATATAAAATAACAATTCGTCATAACTCTGAACTTATTTGGTCTAAATTAATGCTATTTGGATATATGTGTCTTTAGTCAAGATTTACATAGTTTTGGAAAATTGGGAGGTGTCACCCCCACATCTTTTGTGTTTTGTCTGTGCTTCATTAATGTCCAAAGTTTATAGTCGATCCCTATAAATTTCTCACGATAGGTTTAGGAGCTCGGTGGGTACGACATAGGTCATATATAGTTTTGGAAAAATGGGCGGTACTCCGCCCGCAGGCTATATAAAATTACAATTCGTCATAACTCTGAACTTATTTGGCCTAAATTAATGCTATTTGGATATATGTGTCTTTAGTCAAGATTTACATAATTTTGGAAAATTGGGAGGTGTCACCTCCACATCTTTTGTGTTTTGTCTGTGCTTCATTAATGTCCAAAATTTATAGTCGATCCCTATAAATTTCTCACGATAGGTTTAGAAGCTCGGTGGGTACGACATAGGTCATATAAAGTTTTGGAAAGTGGGCGGAACCACGCCCCTAGGTTATATAAAATAACAATTCGTCATAACTCTGAACTTATTTGGTCTAAATTAATGCTATTTGGATATATGTGTCTTTAGTCAAGATTTACATAATTTTGGAAAATTGGGAGGTGTCACCCCCACATCTTTTGTGTTTTGTCGTGCTTCATTAATGTCCAAAGTTTATAGTCGATCCCTATAGAAATTTCACGATAGGTTTAGAAGCTCGGTGGGTACGACATAGGTCATATAAAGTTTTGGAAAGTGGGCGGAACCACGCCCCTAGGTTATATAAAATAACAATTCGTCATAACTCTGAACTTATTTGGTCTAAATTAATGCTATTTGGATATATGTGTCTTTAGTCAAGATTTACATAGTTTTGGAAAATTGGGCGGTGCCACCCCCACATCTTTTGTGTTTTGTCGTGCTTCATTAATGTCCAAAGTTTATAGTCGATCCCTATAGAAATTTCACAATAGGTTTAGAAGCTCGGTGGGTACGACATAGGTCATATAAAGTTTTGGAAAGTGGGCGGAACCACGCCCCTAGGTTATATAAAATAACAATTCGTCATAACTCTGAACTTATTTGGTCTAAATTAATGCTATTTGGATATATGTGTCTTTAGTCAAGATTTACATAATTTTGGAAAATTGGGAGGTGTCACCCCCACAACTTTTGTGTTTTGTCTGTGCTTCATTAATGGCCAAAGTTTATAGTCGTTCTCTATAAAAGTTGCACGATAGGTTTAGAAGCTAAGTGGGTACGACGTAGGCTATATATAGTTTTGGAAAAGTGGGCGGTACCACGCCCCCAGGCTATATAAAAATACAATTCGTAATAACTCTGAACTTATTTGGTCTAAATTAATGATATTTGGATATATGTGTCTTTAGTCAAGATTTACATAGTTTTGGAAAATTGGGCGGTGCCACCCCCACATCTTTTGTGTTTTGTCGTGCTTCATTAATGTCCAAAGTTTATAGTCGATCCCTATAGAAATTTCACGATAGGTTTAGAAGCTCGGTGGGTACGACATAGGTCATATAAAGTTTTGGAAAGTGGGCGGAACCACGCCCCTAGGTTATATAAAATAACAATTCGTCATAACTCTGAACTTATTTGGTCTAAATTAATGCTATTTGGATATATGTGTCTTTAGTCAAGATTTACATCATTTTGGAAAATTGGGAGGTGTCACCCCCACAACTTTTGTGTTTTGTCTGTGCTTCATTAATGGCCAAAGTTTATAGTCGATCTCTATAAAAGTAGCACGATAGGCTTAGAAGCTCCGTGGGTACGACGTAGGCTATATATAGTTTTGGAAAAGTGGGCGGTACCACGCCCCCAGGCTATATAAAAATACAATTCGTCATAACTCTGAACTTATTTGGTCTAAATTAATGATATTTGGATATATGTGTCTTTAGTCAAGATTTACATAGTTTTGGAAAATTGGGAGGTGTCACCCCCACATCTTTTGTGTTTTGTCTGTGCTTCATTAATGTCCAAAGTTTATAGTCGATCCCTATAAATTTCTCACGATAGGTTTAGGAGCTCGGTGGGTACGACATAGGTCATATATAGTTTTGGAAAAATGGGCGGTACTCCGCCCGCAGGCTATATAAAATTACAATTCGTCATAACTCTGAACTTATTTGGCCTAAATTAATGCTATTTGGATATATGTGTCGTTAGTCAAGATTTACATAATTTTGGAAAATTGGGAGGTGTCACCTCCACATCTTTTGTGTTTTGTCTGTGCTTCATTAATGTACAAAATTTATAGTCGATCCCTATAAATTTCTCACGATAGGTTTAGAAGCTCGGTGGGTACGACATAGGTCATATATAGTTTTGGAAAAATGGGCGGTACTCCGCCCGCAGGCTATATAAAATTACAATTCGTCATAACTCTGAACTTATTTGGCCTAAATTAATGCTATTTGGATATATGTGTCTTTAGTCAAGATTTACATAGTTTTGGAAAATTGGGAGGTGTCACCCCCACATCTTTTGTGTTTTGTCTGTGCTTCATTAATGTCCAAAGTTTATAGTCGATCCCTATAAATTTCTCACGATAGGTTTAGGAGCTCGGTGGGTACGACATAGGTCATATATAGTTTTGGAAAAATGGGCGGTACTCCGCCCGCAGGCTATATAAAATTACAATTCGTCATAACTCTGAACTTATTTGGCCTAAATTAATGCTATTTGGATATATGTGTCTTTAGTCAAGATTTACATAGTTTTGGAAAATTGGGAGGTATCACCCCCACAACTTTTGTGTTTTGTCTGTGCTTCATTAATGGCCAAAGTTTATAGTCGTTCTCTATAAAAGTTGCACGATAGGTTTAGAAGCTAAGTGGGTACGACGTAGGCTATATATAGTTTTGGAAAAGTGGGCGGTACCACGCCCCCAGGCTATATAAAAATACAATTCGTCATAACTCTGAACTTATTTGGTCTAAATTGATGATATTTGGATATATGTGTCTTTAGTCAAGATTTACATAGTTTTGGAAAATTGGGAGGTGTCACCCCCACATCTTTTGTGTTTTGTCTGTGCTTCATTAATGTCCAAAGTTTATAGTCGATCCCTATAAATTTCTCACGATAGGTTTAGGAGCTCGGTGGGTACGACATAGGTCATATATAGTTTTGGAAAAATGGGCGGTACTCCGCCCGCAGGCTATATAAAATTACAATTCGTCATAACTCTGAACTTATTTGGCCTAAATTAATGCTATTTGGATATATGTGTCTTTAGTCAAGATTTACATAGTTTTGGAAAATTGGGAGGTATCACCCCCACAACTTTTGTGTTTTGTCTGTGCTTCATTAATGGCCAAAGTTTATAGTCGTTCTCTATAAAAGTTGCACGATAGGTTTAGAAGCTAAGTGGGTACGACGTAGGCTATATATAGTTTTGGAAAAGTGGGCGGTATCACGCCCCCAGGCTATATAAAAATACAATTCGTCATAACTCTGAACTTGTTTGGTCTAAATTAATGATATTTGGATATATGTGTCTTTAGTCAAGATTTACATAGTTTTGGAAAATGGGGCGGTGCCACCCCCTCATCTTTTGTGTTTTGTCGTGCTTAATTAATGTCCAAAGTTTATAGTCGATCCCTATAGAAATTTCACGATAGGTTTAGAAGCTCGGGGGGTACGACATAGGTCATATAAAGTTTTGGAAAGTGGGCGGAACCACGCCCCTAGGTTATATAAAATAACAATTCGTCATAACTCTGAACTTATTTGGTCTAAATTAATGCTATTTGGATATATGTGTCTTTAGTCAAGATTTACATAATTTTGGAAAATTGGGAGGTGTCACCCCCACATCTTTTGTGTTTTGTCGTGCTTCATTAATGCCCAAAGTTTATAGTCGATCCCTATAGAAATTTCACGATAGGTTTAGAAGCTCGGTGGGTACGACATAGGTCATATAAAGTTTTGGAAAGTGGGCGGAACCACGCCCCTAGGTTATATAAAATAACAATTCGTCATAACTCTGAACTTATTTGGTCTAAATTAATGCTATTTGGATATATGTGTCTTTAGTCAAGATTTACATAGTTTTGGAAAATTGGGAGGTGTCACCCCCACATCTTTTGTGTTTTGTCTGTGCTTCATTAATGTCCAAAGTTTATAGTCGATCCCTATAAATTTCTCACGATAGGTTTAGGAGCTCGGTGGGTACGACATAGGTCATATATAGTTTTGGAAAAATGGGCGGTACTCCGCCCGCAGGCTATATAAAATTACAATTCGTCATAACTCTGAACTTATTTGGCCTAAATTAATGCTATTTGGATATATGTGTCTTTAGTCAAGATTTACATAATTTTGGAAAATTGGGAGGTGTCACCTCCACATCTTTTGTGTTTTGTCTGTGCTTCATTAATGTCCAAAATTTATAGTCGATCCCTATAAATTTCTCACGATAGGCTTAGAAGCTCGGTGGGTACGACATAGGTCATATAAAGTTTTGGAAAGTGGGCGGAACCACGCCCCTAGGTTATATAAAATAACAATTCGTCATAACTCTGAACTTATTTGGTCTAAATTAATGCTATTTGGATATATGTGTCTTTAGTCAAGATTTACATAATTTTGGAAAATTGGGAGGTGTCACCCCCACATCTTTTGTGTTTTGTCGTGCTTCATTAATGTCCAAAGTTTATAGTCGATCCCTATAGAAATTTCACGATAGGTTTAGAAGCTCGGTGGGTACGACATAGGTCATATAAAGTTTTGGAAAGTGGGCGGAACCACGCCCCTAGGTTATATAAAATAACAATTCGTCATAACTCTGAACTTATTTGGTCTAAATTAATGCTATTTGGATATATGTGTCTTTAGTCAAGATTTACATAGTTTTGGAAAATTGGGCGGTGCCACCCCCACATCTTTTGTGTTTTGTCGTGCTTCATTAATGTCCAAAGTTTATAGTCGATCAATATAGAAATTTCACGATAGGTTTAGAAGCTCAGGGGGTACGACATAGGTCATATAAAGTTTTGGAAAGTGGGCGGAACCACGCCCCTAGGTTATATAAAATAACAATTCGTCATAACTCTGAACTTATTTGGTCTAAATTAATGATATTTGGATATATGTGTCTTTAGTCAAGATTTACATAGTTTTGGAAAATTGGGAGGTGTCACCCCCACATCTTTTGTGTTTTGTCTGTGCTTCATTAATGTCCAAAGTTTATAGTCGATCCCTATAAATTTCTCACGATAGGTTTAGGAGCTCGGTGGGTACGACATAGGTCATATATAGTTTTGGAAAAATGGGCGGTACTCCGCCCGCAGGCTATATAAAATTACAATTCGTCATAACTCTGAACTTATTTGGCCTAAATTAATGCTATTTGGATATATGTGTCTTTAGTCAAGATTTACATAATTTTGGAAAATTGGGAGGTGTCACCTCCACATCGTTTGTGTTTTGTCTGTGCTTCATTAATGTCCAAAATTTATAGTCGATCCCTATAAATTTTTCACGATAGGTTTAGAAGCTCGGTGGGTACGACATAGGTCATATAAAGTTTTGGAAAGTGGGCGGAACCACGCCCCTAGGTTATATAAAATAACAATTCGTCATAACTCTGAACTTATTTGGTCTAAATTAATGCTATTTGGATATATGTGTCTTTAGTCAAGATTTACATAATTTTGGAAAATTGGGAGGTGTCACCCCCACATCTTTTGTGTTTTGTCGTGCTTCATTAATGTCCAAAGTTTATAGTCGATCCCTATAGAAATTTCACGATAGGTTTAGAAGCTCGGTGGGTACGACATAGGTCATATAAAGTTTTGGAAAGTGGGCGGAACCACGCCCCTAGGTTATATAAAATAACAATTCGTCATAACTCTGAACTTATTTGGTCTAAATTAATGCTATTTGGATATATGTGTCTTTAGTCAAGATTTACATAGTTTTGGAAAATTGGGCGGTGCCACCCCCACATCTTTTGTGTTTTGTCGTGCTTCATTAATGTCCAAAGTTTATAGTCGATCCCTATAGAAATTTCACGATAGGTTTAGAAGCTCGGTGGGTACGACATAGGTCATATAAAGTTTTGGAAAGTGGGCGGAACCACGCCCCTAGGTTATATAAAATAACAATTCGTCATAACTCTGAACTTATTTGGTCTAAATTAATGCTATTTGGATATATGTGTCTTTAGTCAAGATTTACATAATTTTGGAAAATTGGGAGGTGTCACCCCCACAACTTTTGTGTTTTGTCTGTGCTTCATTAATGGCCAAAGTTTATAGTCGTTCTCTATAAAAGTTGCACGATAGGTTTAGAAGCTAAGTGGGTACGACGTAGGCTATATATAGTTTTGGAAAAGTGGGCGGTACCACGCCCCCAGGCTATATAAAAATACAATTCGTAATAACTCTGAACTTATTTGGTCTAAATTAATGATATTTGGATATATGTGTCTTTAGTCAAGATTTACATAGTTTTGGAAAATTGGGCGGTGCCACCCCCACATCTTTTGTGTTTTGTCGTGCTTCATTAATGTCCAAAGTTTATAGTCGATCCCTATAGAAATTTCACGATAGGTTTTGAAGCTCGGTGGGTACGACATAGGTCATATAAAGTTTTGGAAAGTGGGCGGAACCAAGCCCCTAGGTTATATAAAATAACAATTCGTCATAACTCTGAACTTATTTGGTCTAAATTAATGCTATTTGGATATATGTGTCTTTAGTCAAGATTTACATCATTTTGGAAAATTGGGAGGTGTCACCCCCACAACTTTTGTGTTTTGTCTGTGCTTCATTAATGGCCAAAGTTTATAGTCGATCTCTATAAAAGTAGCACGATAGGCTTAGAAGCTCAGTGGGTACGACGTAGGCTATATATAGTTTTGGAAAAGTGGGCGGTACCACGCCCCCAGGCTATATAAAAATACAATTCGTCATAACTCTGAACTTATTTGGTCTAAATTAATGATATTTGGATATATGTGTCTTTAGTCAAGATTTACATAGTTTTGGAAAATTGGGAGGTGTCACCCCCACATCTTTTGTGTTTTGTCTGTGCTTCATTAATGTCCAAAGTTTATAGTCGATCCCTATAAATTTCTCACGATAGGTATAGGAGCTCGGTGGGTACGACATAGGTCATATATAGTTTTGGAAAAATGGGCGGTACTCCGCCCGCAGGCTATATAAAATTACAATTCGTCATAACTCTGAACTTATTTGGCCTAAATTAATGCTATTTGGATATATGTGTCTTTAGTCAAGATTTACATAATTTTGGAAAATTGGGAGGTGTCACCTCCACATCTTTTGTGTTTTGTCTGTGCTTCATTAATGTCCAAAATTTATAGTCGATCCCTATAAATTTCTCACGATAGGTTTAGAAGCGCGGTGGGTACGACATAGGTCATATATAGTTTTGGAAAAGTGGGCGGTACCATGCCCCCAGGCTATATAAAAATACAATTCGTCATAACTCTGAACTTATTTGGTCTAAATTAATGATATTTGGATATATGTGTCTTTAGTCAAGATTTACATAATTTTTTAAAATTGGGAGGTGTCACCCCCACAACTTTTGTGTTTTGTCTGTGCTTCATTAATGGCCAAAGTTTATAGTCGATCTCTATAAAAGTAGCACGATAGGCTTAGAAGCTCAGTGGGTACGACGTAGGCTATATATAGTTTTGGAAAAGTGGGCGGTACCACGCCCCCAGGCTATATAAAAATACAATTCGTCATAACTCTGAACTTATTTGGTCTAAATTAAAGATATTTGGATATATGTGTCTTTAGTCAAGATTTACATAGTTTTGGAAAATTGGGCGGTGCCACCCCCACATCTTTTGTGTTTTGTCGTGCTTCATTAATTCTCAAAGTTTATAGTCGATCCCTATAAATTTCTCACGATAGGTTTAGAAGCTCGGTGGGTACGACATAGGTCATATAAAGTTTTGGAAAGTGGGCGGAACCACGCCCCTAGGTTATATAAAATAACAATTCGTCATAACTCTGAACTTATTTGGTCTAAATTAATGCTATTTGGATATAAGTGTCTTTAGTCAAGATTTACATAATTTTGGAAAATTGGGAGGTGTCACCCCCACAACTTTTGTGTTTTGTCTGTGCTTCATTAATGGCCAAAGTTTATAGTCGATCTCTATAAAAGTAGCACGATAGGCTTAGAAGCTCAGTGGGTACGACGTAGGCTATATATAGTTTTGGAAAAGTGGGCGGTACCACGCCCCCAGGCTATATAAAAATACAATTCGTCATAACTCTGAACTTATGTGGTCTAAATTAATGATATTTGGATATATGTGTCTTTAGTCAAGATTTACATAGTTTTGGAAAATTGGGCGGCGCCACCCCCACATCTTTTGTGTTTTGTCGTGCTTCATTAATGTGCAAAGTTTATAGTCGATCCCTATAGAAATTTCACGATAGGTTTAGAAGCTCGGTGGGTACGAGATAGGTCATATAAAGTTTTGGAAAGTGGGCGGAACCACGCCCCTAGGTTATATAAAATAACAATTCGTCATAACTCTGAACTTATTTGATCTAAATTAATGCTATTTGGATATATGTGTCTTTAGTCAAGATTTACCTAACTTTGGAAAATTGGGAGGTGTCACCCCCACAACTTTTGTGTTTTGTCTGTGCTTCATTAATGGCCAAAGTTTATAGTCGTTCTCTATAAAAGTTGCACGATAGGCTTAGAAGCTAAGTGGGTACGACGTAGGCTATATATAGTTTTGGAAAAGTGGGCGGTACCACGCCCCCAGGCTATATAAAAATACAATTCGTCATAACTCTGAACTTATTTGGTCTAAATTAATGATATTTGGATATATGTGTCTTTCGTCAAGATTTACATAGTTTTGGAAAATTGGGAGGTGTCACCCCCACATCTTTTGTGTTTTGTCTGTGCTTCATTAATGTCCAAAGTTTATAGTCGATCCCTTTAAATTTCTCACGATAGGTTTAGGAGCTCGGTGGGTACGACATAGGTCATATATAGTTTTGGAAAAATGGGCGGTACTCCGCCCGCAGGCTATATAAAATTACAATTCGTCATAACTCTGAACTTATTTGGCCTAAATTAATGCTATTTGGATATATGTGTCTTTAGTCAAGATTTACATAATTTTGGAAAATTGGGAGGTGTCACCTCCACATCTTTTGTGTTTTGTCTGTGCTTCATTAATGTCCAAAATTTATAGTCGATCCCTATAAATTTCTCACGATAGGTTTAGAAGCTCGGTGGGTACGACATAGGTCATATATAGTTTTGGAAAAGTGGGCGGTACCATGCCCCCAGGCTATATAAAAATACAATTCGTCATAACTCTGAACTTATTTGGTCTAAATTAATGATATTTGTATATATGTGTCTTTAGTCAAGATTTACATAATTTTGGAAAATTGGGAGGTGTCACCCCCACAACTTTTGTGTTTTGTCTGTGCTTCATTAATGGCCAAAGTTTATAGTCGATCTCTATAAAAGTAGCACGATAGGCTTAGAAGCTCAGTGGGTACGACGTAGGCTATATATAGTTTTGGAAAAGTGGGCGGTACCACGCCCCCAGGCTATATAAAAATACAATTCGTCATAACTCTGAACTTATTTGGCCTAAATTAATGCTATTTGGATATATGTGTCTTTAGTCAAGATTTACATAATTTTGGAAAATTGGGAGGTGTCACCTCCACATCGTTTGTGTTTTGTCTGTGCTTCATTAATGTCCAAAATTTATAGTCGATCCCTATAAATTTTTCACGATAGGTTTAGAAGCTCGGTGGGTACGACATAGGTCATATAAAGTTTTGGAAAGTGGGCGGAACCACGCCCCTAGGTTATATAAAATAACAATTCGTCATAACTCTGAACTTATTTGGTCTAAATTAATGCTATTTGGATATATGTGTCTTTAGTCAAGATTTACATAATTTTGGAAAATTGGGAGGTGTCACCCCCACATCTTTTGTGTTTTGTCGTGCTTCATTAATGTCCAAAGTTTATAGTCGATCCCTATAGAAATTTCACGATAGGTTTAGAAGCTCGGTGGGTACGACATAGGTCATATAAAGTTTTGGAAAGTGGGCGGAACCACGCCCCTAGGTTATATAAAATAACAATTCGTCATAACTCTGAACTTATTTGGTCTAAATTAATGCTATTTGGATATATGTGTCTTTAGTCAAGATTTACATAGTTTTGGAAAATTGGGCGGTGCCACCCCCACATCTTTTGTGTTTTGTCGTGCTTCATTAATGTCCAAAGTTTATAGTCGATCCCTATAGAAATTTCACGATAGGTTTAGAAGCTCGGTGGGTACGACATAGGTCATATAAAGTTTTGGAAAGTGGGCGGAACCACGCCCCTAGGTTATATAAAATAACAATTCGTCATAACTCTGAACTTATTTGGTCTAAATTAATGATATTTGGATATATGTGTCTTTAGTCAAGATTTACATAGTTTTGGAAAATTGGGAGGTGTCACCCCCACATCTTTTGTGTTTTGTCTGTGCTTCATTAATGTCCAAAGTTTATAGTCGATCCCTATAAATTTCTCACGATAGGTTTAGGAGCTCGGTGGGTACGACATAGGTCATATATAGTTTTGGAAAAATGGGCGGTACTCCGCCCGCAGGCTATATAAAATTACAATTCGTCATAACTCTGAACTTATTTTGCCTAAATTAATGCTATTTGGATATATGTGTCTTTAGTCAAGATTTACATAATTTTCGAAAATTGGGAGGTGTCACCTCCACATCGTTTGTGTTTTGTCTGTGCTTCATTAATGTCCAAAATTTATAGTCGATCCCTATAAATTTTTCACGATAGGTTTAGAAGCTCGGTGGGTACGACATAGGTCATATAAAGTTTTGGAAAGTGGGCGGAACTACGCCCCTAGGTTATATAAAATAACAATTCGTCATAACTCTGAACTTATTTGGTCTAAATTAATGCTATTTGGATATATGTGTCTTTAGTCAAGATTTACATAGTTTTGGAAAATTGGGAGGTGTCACCCCCACATCTTTTGTGTTTTGTCGTGCTTCATTAATGTCCAAAGTTTATAGTCGATCCCTATAGAAATTTCACGATAGGTTTAGAAGCTCGGTGGGTACGACATAGGTCATATAAAGTTTTGGAAAGTGGGCGGAACCACGCCCCTAGGTTATATAAAATAACAATTCGTCATAACTCTGAATTTATTTGGTCTAAATTAATGCTATTTGGATATATGTGTCTTTAGTCAAGATTTCCATAGTTTTGGAAAATTGGGCGGTGCCACCCCCACATCTTTTGTGTTTTGTCGTGCTTCATTAATGTCCAAAGTTTATAGTCGATCCCTATAGAAATTTCACGATAGGTTTAGAAGCTCGGTGGGTACGACATAGGTCATATAAAGTTTTGGAAAGTGGGCGGAACCACGCCCCTAGGTTATATAAAATAACAATTCGTCATAACTCTGAACTTATTTGGTCTAAATTAATGCTATTTGGATATATGTGTCTTTAGTCAAGATTTACATAATTTTGGAAAATTGGGAGGTGTCACCCCCACAACTTTTGTGTTTTGTCTGTGCTTCATTAATGGCCAAAGTTTATAGTCGTTCTCTATAAAAGTTGCACGATAGGTTTAGAAGCTAAGTGGGTACGACGTAGGCTATATATAGTTTTGGAAAAGTGGGCGGTACCACGCCCCCAGGCTATATAAAAATACAATTCGTAATAACTCTGAACTTATTTGGTCTAAATTAATGATATTTGGATATATGTGTCTTTAGTCAAGATTTACATAGTTTTGGAAAATTGGGCGGTGCCACCCCCACATCTTTTGTGTTTTGTCGTGCTTCATTAATGTCCAAAGTTTATAGTCGATCCCTATAGAAATTTCACGATAGGTTTAGAAGCTCGGTGGGTACGACATAGGTCATATAAAGTTTTGGAAAGTGGGCGGTTATATAAAATAACAATTCGTCATAACTCTGAACTTATTTGGTCTAAATTAATGCTATTTGGATATATGTGTCTTTAGTCAAGATTTACATCATTTTGGAAAATTGGGAGGTGTCACCCCCACAACTTTTGTGTTTTGTCTGTGCTTCATTAATGGCCAAAGTTTATAGTCGATCTCTGTAAAAGTAGCACGATAGGCTTAGAAGCTCAGTGGGTACGACGTAGGCTATATATAGTTTTGGAAAAGTGGGCGGTACCACGCCCCCAGGCTATATAAAAATACAATTCGTCATAACTCTGAACTTATTTGATCTAAATTAATGATATTTGGATATATGTGTCTTTAGTCAAGATTTACATAGTTTTGGAAAATTGGGAGGTGTCACCCCCACATCTTTTGTGTTTTGTCTGTGCTTCATTAATGTCCAAAGTTTATAGTCGATCCCTATAAATTTCTCACGATAGGTATAGGAGCTCGGTGGGTACGACATAGGTCATATATAGTTTTGGAAAAATGGGCGGTACTCCGCCCGCAGGCTATATAAAATTACAATTCGTCATAACTCTGAACTTATTTGGCCTAAATTAATGCTATTTGGATATATGTGTCTTTAGTCAAGATTTACATAATTTTGGAAAATTGGGAGGTGTCACCTCCACATCTTTTGTGTTTTGTCTGTGCTTCATTAATGTCCAAAATTTATAGTCGATCCCTATAAATTTCTCACGATAGGTTTAGAAGCGCGGTGGGTACGACATAGGTCATATATAGTTTTGGAAAAGTGGGCGGTACCATGCCCCCAGGCTATATAAAAATACAATTCGTCATAACTCTGAACTTATTTGGTCTAAATTAATGATATTTGGATATATGTGTCTTTAGTCAAGATTTACATAATTTTTTAAAATTGGGAGGTGTCACCCCCACAACTTTTGTGTTTTGTCTGTGCTTCATTAATGGCCAAAGTTTATAGTCGATCTCTATAAAAGTAGCACGATAGGCTTAGAAGCTCAGTGGGTACGACGTAGGCTATATATAGTTTTGGAAAAGTGGGCGGTACCACGCCCCCAGGCTATATAAAAATACAATTCGTCATAACTCTGAACTTATTTGGTCTAAATTAAAGATATTTGGATATATGTGTCTTTAGTCAAGATTTACATAGTTTTGGAAAATTGGGCGGTGCCACCCCCACATCTTTTGTGTTTTGTCGTGCTTCATTAATTCCCAAAGTTTATAGTCGATCCCTATAAATTTCTCACGATAGGTTTAGAAGCTCGGTGGGTACGACATAGGTCATATAAAGTTTTGGAAAGTGGGCGGAACCACGCCCCTAGGTTATATAAAATAACAATTCGTCATAACTCTGAACTTATTTGGTCTAAATTAATGCTATTTGGATATATGTGTCTTTAGTCAAGATTTACATAATTTTGGAAAATTGGGAGGTGTCACCCCCACAACTTTTGTGTTTTGTCTGTGCTTCATTAATGGCCAAAGTTTATAGTCGATCTCTATAAAAGTAGCACGATAGGCTTAGAAGCTCAGTGGGTACGACGTAGGCTATATATAGTTTTGGAAAAGTGGGCGGTACCACGCCCCCAGGCTATATAAAAATACAATTCGTCATAACTCTGAACTTATGTGGTCTAAATTAATGATATTTGGATATATGTGTCTTTAGTCAAGATTTACATAGTTTTGGAAAATTGGGCGGCGCCACCCCCACATCTTTTGTGTTTTGTCGTGCTTCATTAATGTGCAAAGTTTATAGTCGATCCCTATAGAAATTTCACGATAGGTTTAGAAGCTCGGTGGGTACGAGATAGGTCATATAAAGTTTTGGAAAGTGGGCGGAACCACGCCCCTAGGTTATATAAAATAACAATTCGTCATAACTCTGAACTTATTTGATCTGAATTAATGCTGTTTGGATATATGTGTCTTTAGTCAAGATTTACCTAATTTTGGAAAATTGGGAGGTGTCACCTCCACATCTTTTGTGTTTTGTCTGTGCTTCATTAATGTCCAAAATTTATAGTCGATCCCTATAAATTTCTCACGATAGGTTTAGAAGCGCGGTGGGTACGACATAGGTCATATATAGTTTTGGAAAAGTGGGCGGTACCATGCCCCCAGGCTATATAAAAATACAATTCGTCATAACTCTGAACTTATTTGGTCTAAATTAATGCTATTTGGATATATGTGTCTTTAGTCAAGATTTACATAATTTTGGAAAATTGGGAGGTGTCACCCCCACAACTTTTGTGTTTTGTCTGTGCTTCATTAATGGCCAAAGTTTATAGTCGATCTCTATAAAAGTAGCACGATAGGCTTAGAAGCTCAGTGGGTACGACGTAGGCTATATATAGTTTTGGAAAAGTGGGCGGTACCACGCCCCCAGGCTATATAAAAATACAATTCGTCATAACTCTGAACTTATGTGGTCTAAATTAATGATATTTGGATATATGTGTCTTTAGTCAAGATTTACATAGTTTTGGAAAATTGGGCGGCGCCACCCCCACATCTTTTGTGTTTTGTCGTGCTTCATTAATGTGCAAAGTTTATAGTCGATCCCTATAGAAATTTCACGATAGGTTTAGAAGCTCGGTGGGTACGAGATAGGTCATATAAAGTTTTGGAAAGTGGGCGGAACCACGCCCCTAGGTTATATAAAATAACAATTCGTCATAACTCTGAACTTATTTGATCTGAATTAATGCTGTTTGGATATATGTGTCTTTAGTCAAGATTTACCTAATTTTGGAAAATTGGGAGGTGTCACCTCCACATCTTTTGTGTTTTGTCTGTGCTTCATTAATGTCCAAAATTTATAGTCGATCCCTATAAATTTCTCACGATAGGTTTAGAAGCGCGGTGGGTACGACATAGGTCATATATAGTTTTGGAAAAGTGGGCGGTACCATGCCCCCAGGCTATATAAAAATACAATTCGTCATAACTCTGAACTTATTTGGTCTAAATTAATGCTATTTGGATATATGTGTCTTTAGTCAAGATTTACATAATTTTGGAAAATTGGGAGGTGTCACCCCCACAACTTTTGTGTTTTGTCTGTGCTTCATTAATGGCCAAAGTTTATAGTCGATCTCTATAAAAGTAGCACGATAGGCTTAGAAGCTCAGTGGGTACGACGTAGGCTATATATAGTTTTGGAAAAGTGGGCGGTACCACGCCCCCAGGCTATATAAAAATACAATTCGTCATAACTCTGAACTTATTTGGTCTAAATTAAAGATATTTGGATATATGTGTCTTTAGTCAAGATTTACATAGTTTTGGAAAATTGGGAGGTGTCACCCCCACATCTTTTGTGTTTTGTCTGTGCTTCATTAATGTCCAAAGTTTATAGTCGATCCCTATAAATTTCTCACGATAGGTATAGGAGCTCGGTGGGTACGACATAGGTCATATATAGTTTTGGAAAAATGGGCGGTACTCCGCCCGCAGGCTATATAAAATTACAATTCGTCATAACTCTGAACTTATTTGGCCTAAATTAATGCTATTTGGATATATGTGTCTTTAGTCAAGATTTACATAATTTTGGAAAATTGGGAGGTGTCACCTCCACATCTTTTGTGTTTTGTCTGTGCTTCATTAATGTCCAAAATTTATAGTCGATCCCTATAAATTTCTCACGATAGGTTTAGAAGCTCGGTGGGTACGACATAGGTCATATATAGTTTTGGAAAAGTGGGCGGTACCATGCCCCCAGGCTATATAAAAATACAATTCGTCATAACTCTGAACTTATTTGGTCTAAATTAATGATATTTGTATATATGTGTCTTTAGTCAAGATTTACATAATTTTGGAAAATTGGGAGGTGTCACCCCCACAACTTTTGTGTTTTGTCTGTGCTTCATTAATGGCCAAAGTTTATAGTCGATCTCTATAAAAGTAGCACGATAGGCTTAGAAGCTCAGTGGGTACGACGTAGGCTATATATAGTTTTGGAAAAGTGGGCGGTACCACGCCCCCAGGCTATATAAAAATACAATTCGTCATAACTCTGAACTTATTTGGTCTAAATTAATGATATTTGGATATATGTGTCTTTAGTCAAGATTTACATAGTTTTGGAAAATTGGGCGGTGCCACCCCCACATCTTTTGTGTTTTGTCGTGCTTCATTAATTTCCAAAGTTTATAGTCGATCCCTATAAATTTCTCACGATAGTTTTAGAAGCTCGGTGGGTACGACATAGGTCATATAAAGTTTTGGAAAGTGGGCGGAACCACGCCCCTAGGTTATATAAAATAACAATTCGTCATAACTCTGAACTTATTTGGTCTAAATTAATGCTATTTGGATATATGTGTCTTTAGTCAAGATTTACATAATTTTGGAAAATTGGGAGGTGTCACCCCCACAACTTTTGTGTTTTGTCTGTGCTTCATTAATGAACAAAGTTTATAGTCGATCCCTATAAATTTCTCACGATAGGTTTAGAAGCTCGGTGGGTACGACATAGGTCATATATAGTTTTGGAAAAATGGGCGGTACTCCGCCCGCAGGCTATATAAAATAACAATTCGTCATAACTCTGAACTTATTTGGCCTAAATTAATGCTATTTGGATATATGTGTCTTTAGTCAAGATTTACATAATTTTGGAAAATTGTGAGGTGTCACCCCCACATCTTTTGTGTTTTGTCTGTGCTTCATTAATGTCCAAAGTTTATAGCCGATCCCTATAAATTTCTCGCGATAGGTTTAGAAGCTTGGTGGGTACGACATAGGTCATATATAGTTTTGGAAAAGTGGGCGGTACCATGCCCCTAGGTTATATAAAATAACAATTCGTCATAACTCTGAACTTATTTGGTCTAAATTAATGCTATTTGGATACATGTGTCTTTAGTCAAGATTTACATAATTTTGAAAAATTGGGAGGTGTCACCCCCACAACTTTTGTGTTTTGTCTGTGCTTCATTAATGGCCAAAGTTTATAGTCGATCTCTATAAAGGTAGCACGATAGGCTTAGAAGCTCAGTGGGTACGACGTAGGCTATATATAGTTTTGGAAAAGTGGGCGGTACCACGCCCCCAGGCTATATAAAAATACAATTCGTCATAACTCTGAACTTATTTGGTCTAAATTAATGATATTTGGATATATGTGTCTTTAGTCAAGATTTACATAGTTTTGGAAAATTGGGCGGTGCCACCCCCACATCTTTTGTGTTTTGTCGTGCTTCATTAATGTGCCAAGTTTATAGTCGATCCCTATAGAAATTTCACGATAGGTTTAGAAGCTCGGTGGGTACGACATAGGTCATATAAAGTTTTGGAAAGTGGGCGGAACCACGCCAATAGGTTATATAAAATAACAATTCGTCATAACTCTGAACTTATTTGGTCTAAATTAATGCTATTTGAATATATGTGTCTTTAGTCAAGATTTACCTAATTTTGGAAAATTGGGAGGTGTCACCCCCACAACTTTTGTGTTTTGTCTGTGCTTCATAAATGGCCAAAGTTTATAGTCGTTCTCTATAAAAGTTGCACGATAGGCTTAGAAGCTAAGTGGGTACGACGTAGGCTATATATAGTTTTGGAAAAGTGGGCGGTACCACGCCCCTAGGTTATATCAAATAACAATTCGTCATAACTCTGAACTTAGTTGGTCTAAATTAATGATATTTGGATATCTGTGTCTTTAGTCAAGATTTACATAGTTTTGGAAAATTGGGAGGTGTCACCTCCACATCTTTTGTGTTTTGTCTGTGCTTCATTAATGTCCAAAATTTATAGTCGATCCCTATAAATTTCTCACGATAGGTTTAGAAGCGCGGTGGGTACGACATAGGTCATATATAGTTTTGGAAAAGTGGGCGGTACCATGCCCCCAGGCTATATAAAAATACAATTCGTCATAACTCTGAACTTATTTGGTCTAAATTAATGATATTTGGATATATGTGTCTTTAGTCAAGATTTACATAATTTTTTAAAATTGGGAGGTGTCACCCCCACAACTTTTGTGTTTTGTCTGTGCTTCATTAATGTCCAAAGTTTATAGCCGATCCCTATAAATTTCTCGCGATAGGTTTAGAAGCTTGGTGGGTACGACATAGGTCATATATAGTTTTGGAAAAATGGGCGGTACTCCGCCCGCAGGCTATATAAAATTACAATTCGTCATAACTCTGAACTTATTTGGCCTAAATTAATGCTATTTAGATATATGTGTCTTTAGTCAAGATTTACATAATTTTGGAAAATTGGGAGGTGTCACCTCCACATCTTTTGTGTTTTGTCTGTGCTTCATTAATGTCCAAAATTTATAGTCGATCCCTATAAATTTCTCACGATAGGTTTAGAAGCGCGGTGGGTACGACATAGGTCATATAAAGTTTTGGAAAGTGGGCGGAACCACGCCCCTAGGTTATATAAAATAACAATTCGTCATAACTCTGAACTTATTTGGTCTAAATTAATGCTATTTGGATATATGTGTCTTTAGTCAAGATTTACATAATTTTGGAAAATTGGGAGGTGTCACCCCCACAACTTTTGTGTTTTGTCTGTGCTTCATTAATGGCCAAAGTTTATAGTCGTTCTCTATAAAAGTTGCACGATAGGCTTAGAAGCTAAGTGGGTACGACGTAGGCTATATATAGTTTTGGAAAAGTGGGCGGTACCACGCCCCTAGGTTATATCAAATAACAATTCGTCATAACTCTGAACTTATTTGGTCTAAATTAATGATATTTGGATATCTGTGTCTTTAGTCAAGATTTACATAGTTTTGGAAAATTGGGAGGTGTCACCTCCACATCTTTTGTGTTTTGTCTGTGCTTCATTAATGTCCAAAATTTATAGTCGATCCCTATAAATTTCTCACGATAGGTTTAGAAGCGCGGTGGGTACGACATAGGTCATATATAGTTTTGGAAAAGTGGGCGGTACCATGCCCCCAGGCTATATAAAAATACAATTCGTCATAACTCTGAACTTATTTGGTCTAAATTAATGATATTTGGATATATGTGTCTTTAGTCAAGATTTACATAATTTTTTAAAATTGGGAGGTGTCACCCCCACAACTTTTGTGTTTTTGTCTGTGCTTCATTAATGTCCAAAGTTTATAGCCGATCCCTATAAATTTCTCGCGATAGGTTTAGAAGCTTGGTGGGTACGACATAGGTCATATATAGTTTTGGAAAAAATGGGCGGTACTCCGCCCGCAGGCTATATAAAATTACAATTCGTCATAACTCTGAACTTATTTGGCCTAAATTAATGCTATTTGGATATATGTGTCTTTAGTCAAGATTTACATAATTTTGGAAAATTGGGAGGTGTCACCTCCACATCTTTTGTGTTTTGTCTGTGCTTCATTAATGTCCAAAATTTATAGGCGATCCCTATAAATTTCTCACGATAGGTTTAGAAGCGCGGTGGGTACGACATAGGTCATATAAAGTTTTGGAAAGTGGGCGGAACCACGCCCCTAGGTTATATAAAATAACAATTCGTCATAACTCTGAACTTATTTGGTCTAAATTAATGCTATTTGGATATATGTGTCTTTAGTCAAGATTTACATAATTTTGGAAAATTGGGAGGTGTCACCCCCACATCTTTTGTGTTTTGTCTGTGCTTCATTAATGTCCAAAGTTTATAGCCGATCCCTATAAATTTCTCGCGATAGGTTTAGAAGCTTGGTGGGTACGACATAGGTCATATATAGTTTTGGAAAAATGGGCGGTACTCCGCCCGCAGGCTATATAAAATTACAATTCGTCATAACTCTGAACTTATTTGGCCTAAATTAATGCTATTTGGATATATGTGTCTTTAGTCAAGATTTACATAATTTTGGAAAATTGGGAGGTGTCACCTCCACATCTTTTGTGTTTTGTCTGTGCTTCATTAATGTCCAAAATTTATAGTCGATCCCTATAAATTTCTCACGATAGGTTTAGAAGCGCGGTGGGTACGACATAGGTCATATATAGTTTTGGAAAAAGTGGGCGGGTACCATGCCCCCAGGCTATATAAAAATACAATTCGTCATAACTCTGAACTTATTTGGTCTAAATTAATGATATTTGGATATATGTGTCTTTAGTCAAGATTTACATAATTTTTTAAAATTGGGAGGTGTCACCCCCACAACTTTTGTGTTTTGTCTGTGCTTCATTAATGGCCAAAGTTTATAGTCGATCTCTATAAAAGTAGCACGATAGGCTTAGAAGCTCAGTGGGTACGACGTAGGCTATATATAGTTTTGGAAAAGTGGGCGGTACCACGCCCCCAGGCTATATAAAAATACAATTCGTCATAACTCTGAACTTATTTGGTCTACATTAAAGATATTTGGATATATGTGTCTTTAGTCAAGATTTACATAGTTTTGGAAAATTGGGCGGTGCCACCCCCACATCTTTTGTGTTTTGTCGTGCTTCATTAATTCCCAAAGTTTATAGTCGATCCCTATAAATTTCTCACGATAGGTTTAGAAGCTCGGTGGGTACGACATAGGTCATATAAAGTTTTGGAAAGTGGGCGGAACCACGCCCCTAGGTTATATAAAATAACAATTCGTCATAACTCTGAACTTATTTGGTCTAAATTAATGCTATTTGGATATATGTGTCTTTAGTCAAGATTTACATAATTTTGGAAAATTGGGAGGTGTCACCCCCACAACTTTTGTGTTTTGTCTGTGCTTCATTAATGGCCAAAGTTTATAGTCGATCTCTATAAAAGTAGCACGATAGGCTTAGAAGCTCAGTGGGTACGACGTAGGCTATATATAGTTTTGGGAAAAGTGGGCGGTACCACGCCCCCAGGCTATATAAAAATACAATTCGTCATAACTCTGAACTTATGTGGTCTAAATTAATGATATTTGGATATATGTGTCTTTAGTCAAGATTTACATAGTTTTGGAAAATTGGGCGGCGCCACCCCCACATCTTTTGTGTTTTGTCGTGCTTCATTAATGTGCAAAGTTTATAGTCGATCCCTATAGAAATTTCACGATAGGTTTAGAAGCTCGGTGGGTACGAGATAGGTCATATAAAGTTTTGGAAAGTGGGCGGAACCACGCCCCTAGGTTATATAAAATAACAATTCGTCATAACTCTGAACTTATTTGATCTGAATTAATGCTATTTGGATATATGTGTCTTTAGTCAAGATTTACCTAATTTTGGAAAATTGGGAGGTGTCACCCCCACAACTTTTGTGTTTTGTCTGTGCTTCATTAATGGCCAAAGTTTATAGTCGTTCTCTATAAAAGTTGCACGATAGGCTTAGAAGCTAAGTGGGTACGACGTAGGCTATATATAGTTTTGGAAAAGTGGGCGGTACCACGCCCCCAGGCTATATAAAAATACAATTCGTCATAACTCTGAACTTATGTGGTCTAAATTAATGATATTTGGATATATGTGTCTTTAGTCAAGATTTACATAGTTTTGGAAAATTGGGCGGCGCCACCCCCACATCTTTTGTGTTTTGTCGTGCTTCATTAATGTGCAAAGTTTATAGTCGATCCCTATAGAAATTTCACGATAGGTTTAGAAGCTCGGTGGGTACGAGATAGGTCATATAAAGTTTTGGAAAGTGGGCGGAACCACGCCCCTAGGTTATATAAAATAACAATTCGTCATAACTCTGAACTTATTTGGTCTAAATTAATGATATTTGGATATATGTGTCTTTCGTCAAGATTTACATAGTTTTGGAAAATTGGGAGGTGTCACCCCCACATCTTTTGTGTTTTGTCTGTGCTTCATTAATGTCCAAAGTTTATAGTCGATCCCTATAAATTTCTCACGATAGGTTTAGGAGCTCGGTGGGTACGACATAGGTCATATATAGTTTTGGAAAAATGGGCGGTACTCCGCCCGCAGGCTATATAAAATTACAATTCGTCATAACTCTGAACTTATTTGGCCTAAATTAATGCTATTTGGATATATGTGTCTTTAGTCAAGATTTACATAATTTTGGAAAATTGGGAGGTGTCACCTCCACATCTTTTGTGTTTTGTCTGTGCTTCATTAATGTCCAAAATTTATAGTCGATCCCTATAAATTTCTCACGATAGGTTTAGAAGCTCGGTGGGTACGACATAGGTCATATATAGTTTTGGAAAAGTGGGCGGTACCATGCCCCCAGGCTATATAAAAATACAATTCGTCATAACTCTGAACTTATTTGGTCTAAATTAATGATATTTGTATATATGTGTCTTTAGTCAAGATTTACATAATTTTGGAAAATTGGGAGGTGTCACCCCCACAACTTTTGTGTTTTGTCTGTGCTTCATTAATGGCCAAAGTTTATAGTCGATCTCTATAAAAGTAGCACGATAGCCTTAGAAGCTCAGTGGGTACGACGTAGGCTATATATAGTTTTGGAAAAGTGGGCGGTACCACGCCCCCAGGCTATATAAAAATACAATTCGTCATAACTCTGAACTTATTTGGTCTAAATTAATGATATTTGGATATATGTGTCTTTAGTCAAGATTTACATAGTTTTGGAAAATTGGGCGGTGCCACCCCCACATCTTTTGTGTTTTGTCGTGCTTCATTAATTTCCAAAGTTTATAGTCGATCCCTATAAATTTCTCACGATAGTTTTAGAAGCTCGGTGGGTACGACATAGGTCATATAAAGTTTTGGAAAGTGGGCGGAACCACGCCCCTAGGTTTTATAAAATAACAATTCGTCATAACTCTGAACTTATTTGGTCTAAATTAATGCTATTTGGATATATGTGTCTTTAGTCAAGATTTACATAATTTTGGAAAATTGGGATTTGTCACCCCCACAACTTTTGTGTTTTGTCTGTGCTTCATTAATGAACAAAGTTTATAGTCGATCCCTATAAATTTCTCACGATAGGTTTAGAAGCTCGGTGGGTACGACATAGGTCATATATTGGTTTGGAAAAATGGGCGGTACTCCGCCCGCAGGCTATATAAAATAACAATTCGTCATAACTCTGAACTTATTTGGCCTAAATTAATGCTATTTGGATATATGTGTCTTTAGTCAAGATTTACATAATTTTGGAAAATTGTGAGGTGTCACCCCCACATCTTTTGTGTTTTGTCTGTGCTTCATTAATGTCCAAAGTTTATAGCCGATCCCTATAAATTTCTCGCGATAGGTTTAGAAGCTTGGTGGGTACGACATAGGTCATATATAGTTTTGGAAAAGTGGGCGGTACCATGCCCCTAGGTTATATAAAATAACAATTCGTCATAACTCTGAACTTATTTGGTCTAAATTAATGCTATTTGGATACATGTGTCTTTAGTCAAGATTTACATAATTTTGAAAAATTGGGAGGTGTCACCCCCACAACTTTTGTGTTTTGTCTGTGCTTCATTAATGGCCAAAGTTTATAGTCGATCTCTATAAAGGTAGCACGATAGGCTTAGAAGCTCAGTGGGTACGACGTAGGCTATATATAGTTTTGGAAAAGTGGGCGGTACCACGCCCCCAGGCTATATAAAAATACAATTCGTCATAACTCTGAACTTATTTGGTCTAAATTAATGATATTTGGATATATGTGTCTTTAGTCAAGATTTACATAGTTTTGGAAAATTGGGCGGTGCCACCCCCACATCTTTTGTGTTTTGTCGTGCTTCATTAATGTGCAAAGTTTATAGTGGATCCCTATAGAAATTTCACGATAGGTTTAGAAGCTCGTTGGGTACGACATAGGTCATATAAAGTTTTGGAAAGTGGGCGGAACCACGCCAATAGGTTATATAAAATAACAATTCGTCATAACTCTGAACTTATTTGGTCTAAATTAATGCTATTTGGATATATGTGTCTTTAGTCAAGATTTACCTAATTTTGGAAAATTGGGAGGTGTCACCCCCACAACTTTTGTGTTTTGTATGTGCTTCATTAATGGCCAAAGTTTATAGTCGTTCTCTATAAAAGTTGCACGATAGGCTTAGAAGCTAAGTGGGTACGACGTAGGCTATATATAGTTTTGGAAAAGTGGGCGGTACCACGCCCCTAGGTTATATCAAATAACAATTCGTCATAACTCTGAACTTATTTGGTCTAAATTAATGATATTTGGATATCTGTGTCTTTAGTCAAGATTTACATAGTTTTGGAAAATTAGGCGGTGCCACCCCCACATCTTTTGTGTTTTGTCGTGCTTCATTAATGTCCAAAGTTTATAGTCGATCCCCATAAAAGTTTCACGATTGGTTTGGAAGCTCGGTGGATACGACATAGGTCTTATATAGTCTTGGAAAAATGGGCGGTACCACGTCCCCAGGCTATATAAAATTACAATTCGTCATAAGTCTGAACTTATTTGGTCTAAATTAATGATATTTGGGTATATGTGTCTTTAGTCAAGATTTACATAATTTTGGAAAATTGTGCGGTGCCACCCCCACATCTTTTGTGTTTTGTCTGTGCTTCATTAATGTCCAAAGTTTATAGTCGATCCCCATAAAAGTTTCACGATAGGTTTAGAAGCTCGGTGGGTACGACATAGGTCATATATAGTCTTGGGAAAATGGGCGGTACCAGGTCCCCAGGCTATATAAAATTACAATTCGTCATAACTCTGAACTTATTTGGTCTAAATTAATGCTATTGGATATATGTGTCTTTAGTCAAGATTTACATAATTTTGGAAAATTGGGAGGTGTCACCCCCACATCTTTTGTGTTTTGTCTGTGCTTCATTAATGTGCAATGTTTATAGTCGATCCCTATAAAAATTTCACGATGGGCTTAGAAGCTCAGTGGGTACGACGTAGGCTATATATAGTTTTGGAAAAGTGGGCAGTACCACGCCCCTAGGTTATATGAATTACAATTCGTCATAACTCTGAACTTACTTGGTCTAAATTAATGATATTTGGATACATGTGTCTTTAGTCAAGATTTACATAATTTTGGAAAATTGTGCGGTGCCACCCCCACATCTTTTGTGTTTTGTCTGTGCTTCATTAATGTCCAAAGTTGATAGTCGATCCCCATAAAAGTTTCACGATAGGTTTAGAAGCTCGGTGGGTACGACATAGGTCATATATAGTCTTGGGAAAATGGGCGGTACCACGTCCCCAGGCTATATAAAATTACAATTCGTCATAAGTCTGAACTTATTTGGTCTAAATTAATGATATTTGGGTATATGTGTCTTTAGTCAAGATTTACATAATTTTGGAAAATTGTGCGGTGCCACCCCCACATATTTTGTGTTTTGTCTGTGCTTCATTAATGTCCAAAGTTGATAGTCGATCCCCATAAAAGTTTCACGATAGGTTTAGAAGCTCGGTGGGTACGACATAGGTCATATATAGTCTTGGGAAAATGGGCGGTACCACGTCCCCAGGCTATATAAAATTACAATTCGTCATAACTCTGAACTTATTTGGTCTAAATTAATGCTATTTAATATATGTGTCTTTAGTCAAGATTTACATAATTTTGGAAAATTGGGAGGTGTCACCCCCACAGCTTTTGTGTTTTGTCTGTGCTTCATTAATGAACAAAGTTTATAGTCGATCCCTATAAATTTCTAACGATAGGTTTAGAAGCTCGGTGGGTACGACATAGGTCATATATAGTTTTGGAAAAATGGGCGGTACCACGCCCCTAGGTTATATAAAATAACAATTCGTCATAACTCTGAACTTTTTTGTTTTAAATTAATGATATTTGGATATATGTGTCCTTAGTCAAGATTTACATAATTTTGGAAAATTGGGCGGTGCCACCTCCACATCTTTTGTGTTTTGTCTGTGCTTCATTAATGTGCAATGTTTATAGTCGATCCCTATAAAAATTTCACGATGGGCTTAGAAGCTCAGTGGGTACGACGTAGGCTATATATAGTTTTGGAAAAGTGGGCGGTACCACGCCCCAGGCTATATAAAATTGCAATTCGTCATAACTCTGAACTTATTTGGTCTAAATTAATGATATTTGGATATATGTGTCTTTAGTCAAGATTTACATAATTTTGGAAAATTGGGAGGTGTCACCCCCACATCTTTTGTGTTTTGTCTGTGCTTCATTAATGAACAAAGTTTATAGTCGATCCCTATAAATTTCTCACGATAGGTTTAGAAGCTCGGTGGGTACGACATAGGTCATATATAGTTTTGGAAAAATGGGCGGTACTCCGCCCCAGGCTATATAAAATTACAATGCGTCATAACTCTGAACTTATTTGGCCTAAATTAATGCTATTTGGATATATGTGTCTTTAGTCAAGATTTACATAATTTTGGAAAATTGGGAGGTGTCACCCCCACATCTTTTGTGTTTTGTCTGTGCTTCATTAATGTCCAAAGTTTATAGTCGATCCCTATAAATTTCTCACGATAGGTTTAGAAGCTCGGTGGGTACGACATAGGTCATATATAGTTTTGGAAAAGTGGGCGGTACCACGCCCCTAGGTTATATAAAATAACAATTCGTCATAACTCTGAACTTATTTGGTCTAAATTAATGCTATTTGGATATATGTGTCTTTAGTCAAAATTTACATAATTTTGGAAAATTGGGAGGTGTCACCCCCACATCTTTTGTGTTTTGTCTGTGCTTCATTAATGAACAAAGTTTATAGTCGATCCCTATAAATTTCTAACGATAGGTTTAGAAGCTCGGTGGGTACGACATAGGTCATATATAGTTTTGGAAAAATGGGCGGTACCACGCCCCTAGGTTATATAAAATAACAATTCGTCATAACTCTGAACTTTTTTGTTTTAAATTAATGATATTTGGATATATGTGTCCTTAGTCAAGATTTACATAATTTTGGAAAATTGGGCGGTGCCACCTCCACATCTTTTGTGTTTTGTCTGTGCTTCATTAATGTCCAAAGTTTATAGTCGATCCCTATAAATTTCTCACGCTAGGTTTAGAAGCTCGGTGGGTACGACATAGGTCATATATAGTTTTGGAAAAATGGGCGGTACTCCGCCCGCAGGCTATATAAAATTACAATTCGTCATAACTCTGAACTTATTTGGTCTAAATTAATGCTATTTGGATATATGTGTCTTTAGTCAAGATTTACATAATTTTGGAAAATTGGGAGGTGTCACCCCCACAACTTTTGTGTTTTGTCTGTGCTTCATTAATGGCCTAAGTTTATAGTCGTTCTCTATAAAAGTTGCACGATAGGCTTAGAAGCTCAGTGGGTACGACGTAGGCTATATATAGTTTTGGAAAAGTGGGCGGTACCACGCCCCTAGGTTATATAAAATAACAATTCGTTAAAACTCTGAACTTATTTGGTCTAAATTAATGATATTTGGATATATGTGTCTTTAGTCAAGATTTACATAATTTTGGAAAATTGGGAGGTGTCACCCCCACATCTTTTGTGTTTTGTCTGTGCTTCATTAATGAACAAAGTTTATAGTCGATCCCTATAAATTTCTCACGATAGGTTTAGAAGCTCGGTGGGTACGACATAGGTCATATATAGTTTTGGAAAAATGGGCGGTACTCCGCCCGCAGGCTATATAAAATTACAATTCGTCATAACTCTGAACTTATTTGGTCTAAATTAATGCTATTTGGATATATGTGTCTTTAGTCAAGATTTACATAATTTTGGAAAATTGGGAGGTGTCACCCCCACAACTTTTGTGTTTTGTCTGTGCTTCATTAATGGCCTAAGTTTATAGTCGTCCTCTATAAAAGTTGCACGATAGGCTTAGAAGCTCAGTGGGTACGACGTAGGCTATATATAGTTTTGGAAAAATGGGCGGTACCACGCCCCTAGGTTATATAAAATAACAATTCGTCATAACTCTGAACTTTTTTCTTTTAAATTAATGATATTTGGATATATGTGTCCTTAGTCAAGATTTACATAATTTTGGAAAATTGGGCGGTGCCACCTCCACATCTTTTGTGTTAAGGCTGTGCTTCATTAATGTCCAAAGTTTATAGTCGATCCCTATAAATTTCTCACGATAGGTTTAGAAGCTCGGTGGGTACGACATAGGTCATATATAGTTTTGGAAAAATGGGCGGTACTCCGCCCGCAGGCTATATAAAATTACAATTCGTCATAACTCTGAACTTATTTGGTCTAAATTAATGCTATTTGGATATATGTGTCTTTAGTCAAGATTTACATAATTTTGGAAAATTGGGAGGTGTCACCCCCACAACTTTTGTGTTTTGTCTGTGCTTCATTAATGGCCTAAGTTTATAGTCGTCCTCTATAAAAGTTGCACGATAGGCTTAGAAGCTCAGTGGGTACGACGTAGGCTATATATAGTTTTGGAAAAATGGGCGGTACCACGCCCCTAGGTTATATAAAATAACAATTCGTCATAACTCTGAACTTTTTTGTTTTAAATTAATGATATTTGGATATATGTGTCCTTAGTCAAGATTTACATAATTTTGGAAAATTGGGAGGTGTCACCCCCACATCTTTTGTGTTTTGTCTGTGCTTCATTAATGAACAAAGTTTATAGTCGATCCCTATAAATTTCTTACGATAGGTTTAGAAGCTCGGTGGGTACGACATAGGTCATATATAGTTTTGAAAAAATGGGCGGTACCACGCCCCTAGGTTATACAAAATAACAATTCGTCATAACTCTGAACTTATTTGGTCTAAATTAATGCTATTTGGATATATGTGTCTTTAGTCAAGATTTACATAATTTTGGAAAATTGGGAGGTGTCACCCCCACAACTTTTGTGTTTTGTCTGTGCTTCATTAATGGCCTAAGTTTATAGTCGTCCTCTATAAAAGTTGCACGATAGGCTTAGAAGCTCAGTGGGTACGACGTAGGCTATATATAGTTTTGGAAAAATGGGCGGTACCACGCCCCTAGGTTATATAAAATAACAATTCGTCATAACTCTGAACTTTTTTGTTTTAAATTAATGATATTTGGATATATGTGTCCTTAGTCAAGATTTACATAATTTTGGAAAATTGGGCAGTGCCACCTCCACATCTTTTGTGTTAAGGCTGTGCTTCATTAATGTCCAAAGTTTATAGTCGATCCCTATAAATTTCTCACGATAGGTTTAGAAGCTCGGTGGGTACGACATAGGTCATATATAGTTTTGGAAAAAATGGGCGGTACTCCGCCCGCAGGCTATATAAAATTACAATTCGTCATAACTCTGAACTTATTTGGTCTAAATTAATGCTATTTGGATATATGTGTCTTTAGTCAAGATTTACATAATTTTGGAAAATTGGGAGGTGTCACCCCCACATCTTTTGTGTTTTGTCTGTGCTTCATTAATGAACAAAGTTTATAGTCGATCTCTATAAAAGTTGCACGATAGGCTTAAAAGCTCAGTGGGTACGACGTAGGCTATATATAGTTTTGGAAAAGTGGGCGGTACCACGCCCCCAGGCTATATAAAGTTACAATTCGTCATAACTCTGAACTTATTTGGTCTAAATTAATGATATTTGGATATATGTGTCTTTAGTCAAGATTTACATAGTTTTTAAAAATTGGGAGGTGTCACCCCCACAACTTTTGTGTTTTGTCTGTGCTTCATTAATGGCCAAAGTTTATAGTCGATCCCTATAAATTTCTCACGATAGGTTTAGAAGCTCGGTGGGTACGACATAGGTCATATATAGTTTTGGAAAAGTGGGCGGTACCACGCCCCTAGGTTATATAAAATAACAATTCGTCATAACTCTGAACTTATTTGGTCTAAATTAATGCTATTTGGATATATGTGTCTTTAGTCAAGATTTACATAATTTTGGAAAATTGGGAGGTGTCACCCCCACATCTTTTGTGTTTTGTCTGTGCTTCATTAATGTCCAAAGTTTATAGTCGATCCCTATAAATTTCTCACGATAGGTTTAGAAGCTCGGTGGGTACGACATAGGTCATATATAGTTTTGGAAAAATGGGCGGTACCACGCCCCTAGGTTATATAAAATAACAATTCGTCATAACTCTGAACTTATTTGGTCTAAATTAATGCTATTTGGATATATGTGTCTTTAGTCAAGATTTACATAATTTTGGAAAATTGGGAGGTGTCACCCCCACATCTTTTGTGTTTTGTCTGTGCTTCATTAATGAACAAAGTTTATAGTCGATCCCTATAAATTTCTTACGATAGGTTTAGAAGCTCGGTGGGTACGACATAGGTCATATATAGTTTTGAAAAAATGGGCGGTACCACGCCCCTAGGTTATACAAAATAACAATTCGTCATAACTCTGAACTTATTTGGTCTAAATTAATGCTATTTGGATATATGTGTCTTTAGTCAAGATTTACATAATTTTGGAAAATTGGGAGGTGTCACCCCCACATCTTTTGTGTTTTGTCTGTGCTTCATTAATGAACAAAGTTTATAGTCGATCCCTATAAATTTCTCACGATAGGTTTAGAAGCTCGGTGGGTACGACATAGGTCATATATAGTTTTCTAAAAATGGGCGGTACCACGCCCCTAGGTTATATAAAATAACAATTCATCATAACTCTGAACTTATTTGGTCTAAATTAATGCTATTTGGATATATGTGTCTTTAGTCAAGATTTACATAATTTTGGAAAATTGGGAGGTGTCACCCCCACATCTTTTGTGTTTTGTCTGTGCTTCATTAATGTCCAAAGTTTATAGTCGATCCCTATAAATTTCTCACGATAGGTTTAGAAGCTCGGTGGGTACGACATAGGTCATATATAGTTTTGGAAAAATGGGCGGTACCACTCCCCTAGGTTATATAAAATAACAATTCGTCATAACTCTGAACTTATTTGGTCTAAATTAATGCTATTTGGATATATGTGTCTTTAGTCAAGATTTACATAATTTTGGAAAATTGGGAGGTGTCACCCCCACATCTTTTGTGTTTTGTCTGTGCTTCATTAATGAACAAAGTTTATAGTCGATCCCTATAAATTTCTAACGATAGTTTTAGAAGCTCGGTGGGTACGACATAGGTCATATATAGTTTTGGAAAAATGGGCGGTACCACGCCCCTAGGTTATATAAAATAACAATTCGTCATAACTCTGAACTTATTTGGTCTAAATTAATGCTATTTGGATATATGTGTCTTTAGTCAAGATTTACATAATTTTGGAAAATTGGGAGGTGTCACCCCCACATCTTTTGTGTTTTGTCTGTGCTTCATTAATGGCCAAAGTTTATAGTCGATCTCTATAAAAGTTGCACGATAGGCTTAGAAGCTCAGTGGGTACGACGTAGGCTATATATTGTTTTGGAAAAATGGGCGGTACTCCGCCCGCAGGCTATATAAAATTACAATTCGTCATAACTCTGAACTTATTTGGCCTAAACTAATGCTATTTGGATATATGTGTCTTTAGTCAAGATTTACATAATTTTGGAAAATTGGGAGGTGTCACCCCCACATCTTTTGTGTTTTGTCTGTGCTTCATTAATGTTCAAAGTTTATAGTCGATCCCTATAAATTTCTCACGATAGGTTTAGAAGCTCGGTGGGTACGACATAGGTCATATATAGTTTTGGAAAAGTGGGCGGTACCACGCCCCTAGGTTATATAAAATAACAATTCGTCATAACTCTGAACTTATTTGGTCTAAATTAATGCTATTTGGATATATGTGTCTTTAGTCAAGATTTACATAATTTTGGAAAATTGGGAGGTGTCACCCCCACATCTTTTGTGTTTTGTCTGTGCTTCATTAATGTCCAAAGTTTACAGTCGATCCCTATAAATTTCTCACGATAGGTTTAGAAGCTCGGTGGGTACGACATAGGTCATATATAGTTTTGGAAAAATGGGCGGTACTCCGCCCGCAGGCTATATAAAATTACAATTCGTCATAACTCTGAACTTATTTGGCCTAAATTAATGCTATTTGGATACATGTGTCTTTAGTCAAGATTTACATAATTTTGGAAAATTGGGAGGTGTCACCCCCACATCTTTTGTGTTTTGTCTGTGCTTCCTTAATGTCCAAAGTTTATAGTCGATCCCTATAAATTTCTCACGATAGGTTTAGAAGCTCGGTGGGTACGACATAGGTCATATATAGTTTTGGAAAAATGGGCGGTACCACGCCCCTAGGTTATATAAAATAACAATTCGTCATAACTCTGAACTTATTTGGTCTAAATTAATGCTATTTGGATATATGTGTCTTTAGTCAAGATTTACATAATTTTGGAAAATTGGGAGGTGTCACCCCCACATCTTTTGTGTTTTGTCTGTGCTTCATTAATGAACAAAGTTTATAGTCGATCCCTATAAATTTCTAACGATAGGTTTAGAAGCTCGGTGGGTACGACATAGGTCATATATAGTTTTGGAAAAATGGGCGGTACCACGCCCCTAGGTTATATAAAATTACAATTCGTCATAACTCTGAACTTATTTGGCCTAAATTAATGCTCTTTGGATATATGTGTCTTTAGTCAAGATTTACATAATTTAGGAAAATTGGGAGGTGTCACCCCCACATCTTTTGTGTTTTGTCTGTGCTTCATTAATGTCCAAAGTTTATAGTCGATCCCTATAAATTTCTCACGATAGGTTTAGAAGCTCGGTGGGTACGACATAGGTCATATATAGTTTTGGAAAAGTGGGCGGTACCACGCCCCTAGGTTATATAAAATAACAATTCGTCATAACTCTGAACTTATTTGGTCTAAATTAATGCTATTTGGACATATGTGTCTTTAGTCAAGATTTACATAATTTTGGAAAATTGGGAGGTGTCACCCCCACAACTTTGGTGTTTTGTCTGTGCTTCATTAATGGCCAAAGTTTATAGTCGATCTCTATAAGAGTTGCACGATAGGCTTAGAAGCTCAGTGGGTACGACGTAGGCTATATATAGTTTTGGAAAAGTGGGCGCTACCACGCCCCCAGGCAATATAAAATTACAATTCGTCATAACTCTGAACTTATTTGGTCTAAATTAATGATTCATTAATGAACAAAGTTTATAGTCGATCCCTGTAAATTTCTCACGATAGGTTTAGAAGCTCGGTGGGTACGACATAGGTCATATATAGTTTTGGAAAAATGGGCGGTACCACGCCCCTAGGTTATATAAAATAACAATTCGTCATAACTCTGAACTTATTTGGTCTAAATTAATGCTATTTGGATATATGTGTCTTTAGTCAAGATTTACATAATTTTGGAAAATTGGGAGGTGTCACCCCCACATCTTTTGTGTTTTGTCTGTGCTTCCTTAATGTCCAAAGTTTATAGTCGATCCCTATAAATTTCTCACGATAGGTTTAGAAGCTCGGTGGGTACGACATAGGTCATATATAGTTTTGGAAAAATGGGCGGTACCACGCCCCTAGGTTATATAAAATAACAATTCGTCATAACTCTGAACTTATTTGGTCTAAATTAATGCTATTTGGATATATGTGTCTTTAGTCAAGATTTACATAATTTTGGAAAATTGGGAGGTGTCACCCCCACATCTTTTGTGTTTTGTCTGTGCTTCATTAATGAACAAAGTTTATAGTCGATCCCTATAAATTTCTAACGATAGGTTTAGAAGCTCGGTGGGTACGACATAGGTCATATATAGTTTTGGAAAAATGGGCGGTACCACGGCCCTAGGTTATATAAAATAACAATTCGTCATAACTCTGAACTTATTTGGTCTAAATTAATGCTATTTGGATATATGTGTCTTTAGTCAAGATTTACATAATTTTGGAAAATTGGGAGTGTCACCCCCACATCTTTTGTGTTTTGTCTGTGCTTCATTAATGGCCAAAGTTTATAGTCGATCTCTATAAAAGTTGCACGATAGGCTTAGAAGCTCAGTGGGTACGACGTAGGCTATATATAGTTTTGGAAAAATGGGCGGTACTCCGCCCGCAGGCTATATAAAATTACAATTCGTCATAACTCTGAACTTATTTGGCCTAAATTAATGCTATTTGGATATATGTGTCTTTAGTCAAGATTTACATAATTTTGGAAAATTGGGAGGTGTCACCCCCACATCTTTTGTGTTTTGTCTGTGCTTCATTAATGTCCAAAGTTTATAGTCGATCCCTATAAATTTCTCACGATAGGTTTAGAAGCTCGGTGGGTACGACATGGGTCATATATAGTTTTGGAAAAGTGGGCGGTACCACGCCCCTAGGTTATATAAAATAACAATTCGTCATAACTCTGAACTTATTTGGTCTAAATTAATGCTATTTGGATATATGTGTCTTTAGTCAAGATTTACATAATTTTGGAAAATTGGGAGGTGTCATCCCCACATCTTTTGTGTTTTGTCTGTGCTTCATTAATGTCCAAAGTTTATAGTCGATCCCTATAAATTTCTCACGATAGGCTTAGAAGCTCGGTGGGTACGACATAGGTCATATATAGTTTTGGAAAAGTGGGCGGTACCACGCCCCTAGGTTATATAAAATAACAATTCGTCATAACTCTGAACTTATTTGGTCTAAATTAATGCTATTTGGATATATGTGTCTTTAGTCAAGATATTCATAGTTTTGGAAAATTGGGCGGTGCCACCCGCACATCTTTTGTGTTTTGACTGTGCTTCATTAATGGCCAAAGTTTATAGTCGATCCCTATAAATTTCTCACGATAGGCTTAGAAGCTCGGTGGGTACGACATAGGTCATATATAGTTTTGGAAAAGTGGGCGGTACCACGCCCCTAGGTTATATAAAATAACAATTCGTCATAACTCTGAACTTATTTGGTCTAAATTAATGATATTTGGATATATGTGTCTTTAGTCAAGATTTACATAGTTTTGGAAAATTGGGCGGTGCCACCCGCACATCTTTTGTGTTTTGTCTGTGCTTCATTAATGGCCAAGTTTATAGTCGATCCCTATAAATTTCTCACGATAGGTTTAGAAGCTCGGTGGGTACGACATAGGTCATATATAGTTTTGGAAAAGTGGGCGGTACCACGCCCCTAGGTTATATAAAATAACAATTCGTCATAACTCTGAACTTATTTGGTCTAAATTAATGCTATTTGGATATATGTGTCTTTAGTCAAGATTTACATAATTTTGGAAAATTGGGAGGTGTCACCCCCACATCTTTTGTGTTTTGTCTGTGCTTCATTAATGAACAAAGTTTATAGTCGATCCCTATAAATTTCTCCCGATAGGTTTAGAAGCTCGGTGGGTACGACATAGGTCATATATAGTTTTGGAAAAATGGCCGGTACCACGCCCCTAGGTTATATAAAATAACAATTCGTCATAACTCTGAACTTATTTGGTCTAAATTAATGCTATTTGGATATATGTGTCTTTAGTCAAGATTTACATAATTTTGGAAAATTGGGAGGTGCCACCCCCACATCTTTTGTGTTTTGTCTGTGCTTCATTAATGTCCAAAGTTTATAGTCGATCCCTATAAATTTCTCACGATAGGTTTAGAAGCTCGGTGGGTACGACATAGGTCGTATATAGTTTTGGAAAAATGGGCGGTACCACGCCCCTAGGTTATATAAAATAACAATTCGTCATAACTCTGAACTTATTTGGTCTAAATTAATGCTATTTGGATATATGTGTCTTTAGTCAAGATTTACATAATTTTGGAAAATTGGGAGGTGTCACCCCCACATCTTTTGTGTTTTGTCTGTGCTTCATTAATGAACAAAGTTTATAGTCGATCCCTATAAATTTCTAACGATAGGTTTAGAAGCTCGGTGGGTACGACATAGGTCATATATAGTTTTGGAAAAATGGGCGGTACCACGCCCCTAGGTTATATAAAATAACAATTCGTCATAACTCTGAACTTATTTGGTCTAAATTAATGCTATTTGGATATATGTGTCTTTAGTCAAGATTTACATAATTTTGGAAAATTGGAAGTGTCACCCCCACATCTTTTGTGTTTTGTCTGTGCTTCATTAATGGCCAAAGTTTATAGTCGATCTCTATAAAAGTTGCACGATAGGCTTAGAAGCTCAGTGGGTACGACGTAGGCTATATATAGTTTTGGAAAAATGGGCGGTACTCCGCCCGCAGGCTATATAAAATTACAATTCGTCATAACTCTGAACTTATTTGGCCTAAATTAATGCTATTTGGATATATGTGTCTTTAGTTAAGATTTACATAATTTTGGAAAATTGGGAGGTGTCACCCCCACATCTTTTGTGTTTTGTCTGTGCTTCATTAATGTCCAAAGTTTATAGTCGATCCCTATAAATTTCTCACGATAGGTTTAGAAGCTCGGTGGGTACGACATGGGTCATATATAGTTTTGGAAAAGTGGGCGGTACCACGCCCCTATTTTATATAAAATAACAATTCGTCATAACTCTGAACTTATTTGGTCTAAATTAATGCTATTTGGATATATGTGTCTTTAGTCAAGATTTACATAATTTTGGAAAATTGGGAGATGTCACCCCCACATCTTTTGTGTTTTGTCTGTGCTTCATTAATGTCAAAAGTTTATAGTCGATCCCTATAAAAGTTTCACGAAAGAGTTAGGAGCTCGGTGGGTACGACATAGGTCATATATAGTCTTGGAAAAATGGGCATTACCACGTCCCCAGGCTATATAAAATTACAATTCGTCTTAACTCTGAACTTATTTGGTCTAAATTAATGATATTTGGTTATATGTGTCCTTTAGTCAAGATTTACATAATTTTGGAAAATTGGGAGGTGTCACCCCCACATCTTTTGTGTTTTGTCTGTGCTTCATTAATGTCCAAAGTTTAAAGTCGATCCCTATAAAAGTTTCACGAAAGGGTTAGGAGCTCGGTGGGTACGACATAGGTCATATATAGTTTTGGAAAAGTGGGCGGTACCACGCCCCTAGGTTATTTAAAATAACAATTCGTTATACCTCTGAACTTATTTGGTCTAAATAAATGATATTTGGATACATGTGTCTTTAGTCAAGATTTACATAATTTTGGAAAATTGGGAGGTGTCACCCCCACATCTTTTGTGTTTTGTCTGTGCTTCATTAATGAACAAAGTTTATAGTCGATCCCTATAAATTTCTCACGATAGGTTTAGAAGCTCGGTGGGTACGACATAGGTCATATATAGTTTTGGAAAAATGGGCGGTACTCCGCCCGCATTCTATATAAAATTACAATTCGTCATAACTCTGAACTTATTTGGCCTAAATTAATGCTCTTTGGATATATGTGTCTTTAGTCAAGATTTACATAATTTTGGAAAATTGGGAGGTGTCACCCCCACATCTTTTGTGTTTTGTCTGTGCTTCATTAATGTCCAAAGTTTATAGTCGATCCCTATAAATTTCTCACGATAGGTTTAGAAGCTCGGTGGGTACGACATAGGTCATATATAGTTTTGGAAAAGTGGGCGGTACCACGCCCCTAGGTTATATAAAATAACAATTCGTCATAACTCTGAACTTATTTGGTCTAAATTAATGCTATTTGGACATATGTGCCTTTAGTCAAGATTTACATAATTTTGGAAAATTGGGAGGTGTCACCCCCACAACTTTTGTGTTTTGTCTGTGCTTCATTAATGGCCAAAGTTTATATTCGATCTCTATAAAAGTTGCACGATAGGCTTAGAAGCTCAGTGGGTACGACGTAGGCTATATATAGTTTTGGAAAAGTGGGCGCTACCACGCCCCCAGGCAATATAAAATTACAATTCGTCATAACTCTGAACTTATTTGGTCTAAATTAATGATATTTGGATATATGTGTCTTTAGTCAAGATTTACATAGTTTTGGAAAATTGGGCGGTGCCACCCGCACATCTTTTGTGTTTTGTCTGTGCTTCATTAATGGCCAAAGTTTATAGTCGATCCCTATAAATTTCTCACGATAGGTTTAGAAGCTCGGTGGGTACGACATAGGTCATATATAGTTTTGGAAAAGTGGGCGGTACCACGCCCCTAGGTTATATAAAATAACAATTCGTCATAACTCTGAACTTATTTGGTCTAAATTAATGCTATTTGGATATATGTGTCTTTAGTCAAGATTTACATAATTTTGGAAAATTGGGAGGTGTCACCCCCACATCTTTTGTGTTTTGTCTGTGCTTCATTAATGTCCAAAGTTTATAGTCGATCCCTATAAATTTCTCACGATAGGTTTAGAAGCTCGGTGGGTACGACATAGGTTATATATAGTTTTGGAAAAGTGGGCGGTACCACGCCCCTAGGTTATATAAAATAACAATTCGTCATAACTCTGAACTTATTCGGTCTAAATTAATGCTATTTGGATATATGTGTCTTTAGTCAAGATTTACATAATTTTGGAAAATTGGGAGGTGTCACCCCCACATCTTTTGTGTTTTGTCTGTGCTTCACTAATGAACAAAGTTTATAGTCGATCCCTATAAATTTCTCACGATAGGTTTAGAAGCTCGGTGGGTACGACATAGGTCATATATAGTTTTGGAAAAATGGGCGGTACCACGCCCCTAGGTTATATAAAATAACAATTCGTCATAACTCTGAACTTATTTGGTCTAAATTAATGCTATTTGGATATATGTGTCTTTAGTCAAGATTTACATAATTTTGGAAAATTGGGAGGTGTCACCCCCACATCTTTTGTGTTTTGTCTGTGCTTCCTTAATGTCCTAAGTTTATAGTCGATCCCTATAAATTTCTCACGATAGGTTTAGAAGCTCGGTGGGTACGACATAGGTCATATATAGTTTTGGAAAAATGGGCGGTACCACGCCCCTAGGTTATATAAAATAACAATTCGTCATAACTCTGAACTTATTTGGTCTAAATTAATGCTATTTGGATATATGTGTCTTTAGTCAAGATTTACATAATTTTGGAAAATTGGGAGTGTCACCCCCACATCTTTTGTGTTTTGTCTGTGCTTCATTAATGGCCAAAGTTTATAGTCGATCTCTATAAAAGTTGCACGATAGGCTTAGAAGCTCAGTGGGTACGACGTAGGCTATATATAGTTTTGGAAAAATGGGCGGTACTCCGCCCGCAGGCTATATAAAATTACAATTCGTCATAACTCTGAACTTATTTGGCCTAAATTAATGCTATTTGGATATATATGTCTTTAGTCAAGATTTACATAATTTTGGAAAATTGGGAGGTGTCACCCCCACATCTTTTGTGTTTTGTCTGTGCTTCATTAATGTCCAAAGTTTATAGTCGATCCCTATAAATTTCTCACGATAGGTTTAGAAGCTCGGTGGGTACGACATGGGTCATATATAGTTTTGGAAAAGTGGGCGGTACCACGCCCCTAGGTTATATAAAATAACAATTCGTCATAACTCTGAACTTATTTGGTCTAAATTAATGCTATTTGGATATATGTGTCTTTAGTCAAGATTTACATAATTTTGGAAAATTGGGAGGTGTCACTCCCACATCTTTTGTGTTTTGTCTGTGCTTCATTAATGTCCAAAGTTTATAGTCGATCCCTATAAATTTCTCACGATAGGCTTAGAAGCTCGGTGGGTACGACATAGGTCATATATAGTTTTGGAAAAGTGGGCGGTACCACGCCCCTAGGTTATATAAAATAACAATTCGTCATAACTCTGAACTTATTTGGTCTAAATTAATGCTATTTGGATATATGTGTCTTTAGTCAAGATATTCATAGTTTTGGAAAATTGGGCGGTGCCACCCGCACATCTTTTGTGTTTTGACTGTGCTTCATTAATGGCCAAAGTTTATAGTCGATCCCTATAAATTTCTCACGATAGGTTTAGAAGCTCGGTGGGTACGACATAGGTCATATATAGTTTTGGAAAAGTGGGCGGTACCACGCCCCTAGGTTATATAAAATAACAATTCGTCATAACTCTGAACTTATTTGGTCTAAATTAATGCTATTTGGATACATGTGTCTTTAGTCAAGATTTACATAATTTTGGAAAATTGGGAGGTGTCACCCCCACATCTTTTGTGTTTTGTCTGTGCTTCATTAATGGCCAAAGTTTATAGTCGATCTCTATAAAAGTTGCACGATAGGCTTAGAAGCTCAGTGGGTACGACGTAGGCTATATATAGTTTTGGAAAAGTGGGCGCTACCACGCCCCCAGGCTATATAAAATTACAATTCGTCATAACTCTGAACTTATTTGGTCTAAATTAATGATATTTGGATATATGTGTCTTTAGTCAAGATTTACATAGTTTTGGAAAATTGGGAGGTGTCACCCGCACATCTTTTGTGTTTTGTCTGTGCTTCATTAATGGCCAAGTTTATAGTCGATCCCTATAAATTTCTCACGATAGGTTTAGAAGCTCGGTGGGTACGACATAGGTCATATATAGTTTTGGAAAACTGGGCGGTACCACGCCCCTAGGTTATATAAAATAACAATTCGTCATAACTCTGAACTTATTTGGTCTAAATTAATGCTATTTGGATATATGTGTCTTTAGTCAAGATTTACATAATTTTGGAAAATTGGGAGGTGTCACCCCTACATCTTTTGTGTTTTGTCTGTGCTTCATTAATGAACAAAGTTTATAGTCGATCCCTATAAATTTCTCCCGATAGGTTTAGAAGCTCGGTGGGTACGACATAGGTCATATATAGTTTTGGAAAAATGGGCGGTACCACGCCCCTAGGTTATATAAAATAACAATTCGTCATAACTCTGAACTTATTTGGTCTAAATTAATGCTATTTGGATATATGTGTCTTTAGTCAAGATTTACATAATTTTGGAAAATTGGGAGGTGTCACCCCCACATCTTTTGTGTTTTGTCTGTGCTTCATTAATGTCCAAAGTTTATAGTCGATCCCTATAAATTTCTCACGATAGGTTTAGAAGCTCGGTGGGTACGACATAGGTCGTATATAGTTTTGGAAAAATGGGCGGTACCACGCCCCTAGGTTATATAAAATAACAATTCGTCATAACTCTGAACTTATTTGGTCTAAATTAATGCTATTTAGATATATGTGTCTTTAGTCAAGATTTACATAATTTTGGAAAATTGGGAGGTGTCACCCCCACATCTTTTGTGTTTTGTCTGTGCTTCATTAATGTCCAAAGTTTATAGTCGATCCCTATAAATTTCTAACGATAGGTTTAGAAGCTCGGTGGGTACGACATAGGTCATATATAGTTTTGGAAAAATGGGCGGTACCACGCCCCTAGGTTATATAAAATAACAATTCGTCATAACTCTGAACTTATTTGGTCTAAATTAATGCTATTTGGATATATGTGTCTTTAGTCAAGATTTACATAATTTTGGAAAATTGGGAGTGTCACCCCCACATCTTTTGTGTTTTGTCTGTGCTTCATTAATGGCCAAAGTTTATAGTCGATCTCTATAAAAGTTGCACGATACGCTTAGAAGCTCAGTGGGTACGACGTAGGCTATATATAGTTTTGGAAAAATGGGCGGTACTCCGCCCGCAGGCTATATAAAATTACAATTCGTCATAACTCTGAACTTATTTGGCCTAAATTAATGCTATTTGGATATATGTGTCTTTAGTTAAGATTTACATAATTTTGGAAAATTGGGAGGTGTCACCCCCACATCTTTTGTGTTTTGTCTGTGCTTCATTAATGTCCAAAGTTTATAGTCGATCCCTATAAATTTCTCACGATAGGTTTAGAAGCTCGGTGGGTACGACATGGGTCATATATAGTTTTGGAAAAGTGGGCGGTACCACGCCCCTAGGTTATATAAAATAACAATTCGTCATAACTCTGAACTTATTTGGTCTAAATTAATGCTATTTGGATATATGTGTCTTTAGTCAAGATTTACATAATTTTGGAAAATTGGGAGATGTCACCCCCACATCTTTTGTGTTTTGTCTGTGCTTCATTAATGTCCAAAGTTTATAGTCGATCCCTATAAATTTCTCACGATAGGTTTAGAAGCTCGGTGGGTACGACATAGGTCATATATAGTTTTGGAAAAGTGGGCGGTACCACGCCCCTAGGTTATATAAAATAACAATTCGTCATAACTCTGAACTTATTTGGTCTAAATTAATGCTATTTGGATATATGTGTCTTTAGTCAAGATTTACATAGTTTTGGAAAATTGGGCGGTGCCACCCGCACATCTTTTGTGTTTTGACTGTGCTCATTAATGGCCAAAGTTTATAGTCGATCCCTATAAATTTCTCACGATAGGTTTAGAAGCTCGGTGGGTACGACATAGGTCATATATAGTTTTGGAAAAGTGGGCGGTACCACGCCCCTAGGTTATATAAAATAACAATTCGTCATAACTCTGAACTTATTTGGTCTAAATGAATGCTATTTGGATATATGTGTCTTTAGTCAAGATTTATATAATTTTGGAAAATTGGGAGGTGTCACCCCCACATCTTTTGAGTTTTGTCTGTGCTTCATTAATGGCCAAAGTTTATAGTCGATCTCTATAAAAGTTGCACGATAGGCTTAGAAGCTCAGTGGGTACGACGTAGGCTATATATAGTTTTGGAAAAGTGGGCGCTACCACGCCCCCAGGCTATATAAAATTACAATTCGTCATAACTCTGAACTTATTTGGTCTAAATTAATGATATTTGGATATATGTGTCTTTAGTCAAGATTTACATAGTTTTGGAAAATTGGGCGGTGCCACCCGCACATCTTTTGTGTTTTGTCTGTGCTTCATTAATGAACAAAGTTTATAGTCGATCCCTATAAATTTCTCACGATAGGTTTAGAAGCTCGCTGGGTACGACATAGGTCATATATAGTTTTGGAAAAGTGGGCGGTACCACGCCCCTAGGTTATATAAAATAACAATTCGTCATAACTCTGAACTTATTTGGTCTAAATTAATGCTATTTGGATATATGTGTCTTTAGTCAAGATTTACATAATTTTGGAAAATTGGGAGGTGTCACCCCCACATCTTTTGCGTTTTGTCTGTGCTGCATTAATGTCCAAAGTTTATAGTCGATCCCTATAAATTTCTCACGATAGGTTTAGAAGCTCGGTGGGTACGACATAGGTCATATATAGTTTTGGAAAAGTGGGCGGTACCACGCCCTAGGTTATATAAAATAACAATTCGTCATAACTCTGAACTTATTTGGTCTAAATTAATGCTATTTGGATATATGTGTCTTTAGTCAAGATTTACATCATTTTGGAAAATTGGGAGGTGGAACCCCCACATCTTTTGTGTTTTGTCTGTGCTTCATTAATGAACAAAGTTTATAGTCGATCCCTATAAATTTCTCACGATAGGTTTAGAAGCTCAGTGGGTACGACGTAGGCTATATATAGTTTTGGAAAAGTGGGCGCTACCACGCCCCCAGGCTATATAAAATTACAATTCGTCATAACTCTGAACTTATTTGGTCTAAATTAATGATATTTGGATATATGTGTCTTTAGTCAAGATTTACATAGTTTTGGAAAATTGGGCGGTGCCACCCCCACATCTTTTGAGTTTTGTCGTGCTTCATTAATGTGCAAAGTTTATAGTCGATCCCTATAGAAATTTCACGATAGGTTTAGAAGCTCGGTGGGTACGACATAGGTCATATAAAGTTTTGGAAAGTGGGCGGAACCACGCCCCTAGGTTATATAAAATAACAATTCGTCATAACTCTGAACTTATTTGGTCTAAATTAATGCTATTTGGATATATGTGTCTTTAGTCAAGATTTACATAATTTTGGAAAATTGGGAGGTGTCACCCCCACAACTTTTGTGTTTTGTCTGTGCTTCATTAATGGCCAAAGTTTATAGTGGTTCTCTATAAAAGTTGCACGATAGGCTTAGAAGCTAAGTGGGTACGACGTAGGCTATATATAGTTTTGGAAAAGTGGGCGGTACCACGCCCCTAGGTTATATCAAATAACAATTCGTCATAACTCTGAACTTATTTGGTCTAAATTAATGATATTTGGATATCTGTGTCTTTAGTCAAGATTTACATAGTGTTGGAAAATTGGGCGGTGCCACCCCCACATCTTTTGTGTTTTGTCGTGCTTCATTAATGTCCAAAGTTAATAGTCGATCCCCATAAAAGTTTCACGATTGGTTTAGAAGCTCGGTGGGTACGACATAGGTCTTATATAGTCTTGGAAAAATGGGCGGTACCACGTCCCCAGGCTATATAAAGTTACAATTCGTCATAACTCTGAACTTATTTGGTCTAAATTAATGATATTTGGGTATATGTGTCTTTAGTCAAGATTTACATAATTTTGGAAAATTGTGCGGTGCCACCCCCCACATCTTTTGTGTTTTGTCTGTGCTTCATTAATGTCCAAAGTTTATAGTCGATCCCCATAAAAGTTTCACGATAGGTTTAGAAGCTCGGTGGGTACGACATAGGTCATATATAGTCTTGGGAAAATGGGCGGTACCACGTCCCCAGGCTATATAAAATTACAATTCGTCATAACTCTGAACTTACTTGGTCTAAATTAATGATATTTGGATACATGTGTCTTTAGTCAAGATTTACATAATTTTGGAAATTTGGGCGGTGTCACCCCCACATCTTTTGTGTTTTGTCTGTGCTTCATTAATGTATAAAGTTTATAGTCGATCCCTATAAATTTCTCACGATAGGTTTAGAAGCTCGGTGGGTACGACATAGGTCATATATAGTTTTGGAAAAATGGGCGGTACCACGCCCCTAGGTTATATAAAATAACAATTCGTCAGAGCTCTGAACTTATTTGGTCTAAATTAATGCTATTTGGATATATGTGTCTTTAGTCAAAATTTACATAATTTTGGAAAATTGGGAGGTGTCACCCCCACATCTTTTGTGTTTTGTCTGTGCTTCATTAATGTCCAAAGTTTATAGTCGATCCCTATAAATTTCTCACGATAGGTTTAGAAGCTCGGTGGGTACGACATAGGTCATATATAGTTTTGGAAAAATGGGCGGTACCACGCCCCTAGGTTATATAAAATAACAATTCGTCATAACTCTGAACTTATTTGGTCTAAATTAATGCTATTTGGATATATGTGTCTTTAGTCAAGATTTACATAATTTTGGAAAATTGGGAGGTGTCACCCCCACATCTTTTGTGTTTTGTCTGTGCTTCATTAATGTCCAAAGTTTATAGTCGATCCTTATAAATTTCTCACGATAGCTTTAGAAGCTCGGTGGGTACGACATAGGTCATATATAGTTTTGGAAAAATGGGCGGTACCACGCCCCTAGGTTATATAAAATAACAATTCGTCATAACTCTGAACTTATTTGGTCTAAATTAATGCTATTTGGATATATGTGTCTTTAGTCAAGATTTACATAATTTTGGAAAATTGGGAGGTGTCACCCCCACATCTTTTGTGTTTTGTCTGTGCTTCATTAATGAACAAAGTTTATAGTCGATCCCTATAAATTTCTAACGATAGGTTTAAAAGCTCGGTGGGTACGACATAGGTCATATATAGTTTTGGAAAAATGGGCGGTACCACGCCCCTAGGTTATATAAAATAACAATTCGTCATAACTCTGAACTTATTTGGTCTAAATTAATGCTATTTGGATATATGTGTCTTTAGTCAAGATTTACATAATTTTGGAAAATTGGGAGGTGTCACCCCCACATCTTTTGTGTTTTGTCTGTGCTTCATTAATGGCCAAAGTTTATAGTCGATCTCTATAAAAGTTGCACGATAGGCTTAGAAGCTCAGTGGGTACGACGTAGGCTATATATAGTTTTGGAAAAATGGGCGGTACTCCGCCCGCAGGCTATATAAAATTACAATTCGTCATAACTCTGAACTTATTTGGCCTAAATTAATGCTATTTGGATATATGTGTCTTTAGTCAAGATTTACATAATTTTGGAAAGTTGGGAGGTGTCACCCCCACATCTTTTGTGTTTTGTCTGTGCTTCATTAATGTCCAAAGTTTATAGTCGATCCCTATAAATTTCTCACGATAGGTTTAGAAGCTCGGTGGGTACGACATAGGTCATATATAGTTTTGGAAAAGTGGGCGGTACCACGCCCCTAGGTTATATAAAATAACAATTCGTCATAACTCTGAACTTATTTGGTCTAAATTAATGCTATTTGGATATATGTGACTTTAGTCAAGATTTACATAATTTTGGAAAATTGGGAGGTGTCACCCCCACATCTTTTGTGTTTTGTCTGTGCTTCATTAATGTCCAAAGTTTATAGTCGAGCCCTATAAATTTCTGACGATAGGTTTAGAAGCTCGGTGGGTACGACATAGGTCATATATAGTTTTGGAAAAGTGGGCGGTACCACGCCCCTAGGTTATATAAAATAACAATTCGTCATAACTCTGAACTTATTTGGTCTAAATTAATACTATTTGGATATATGTGTCTTTAGTCAAGATTTACATAATTTTGGAAAATTGGGAGGTGTCACCCCCACAACTTTTGTGTTTTGTCTGGCTTCATTAATGGCCAAAGTTTATAGTCGATCTCTATAAAAGTTGCAGGATAGGCTTAGAAGCTCGGTGGGTACGACATAGGTCATATATAGTTTTGGAAAAGTGGGCGGTACCACGCCCCTAGGTTATATAAAATAACAATTCGGCATAACTCTGAACTTATTTGGTCTAAATTAATGCTATTTTGATATATGTGTCTTTAGTCAAGATTTACATAATTTTGGAAAATTGGGAGGTGTCACCCCCACATCTTTTGTGTTTTGTCTGTGCTTCATTAATGTCCAAAGTTTATAGTCGAGCCCTATAAAGGGTACGACATAGGTCATATATAGTTTTGGAAAAGTGGGCGGTACCACGCCCCTAGGTTATATAAAATAACAATTCGTCATAACTCTGAACTTATTTGGTCTAAATTAATACTATTTGGATATATGTGTCTTTAGTCAAGATTTACATAATTTTGGAAAATTGGGAGGTGTCACCCCCACAACTTTTGTGTTTTGTCTGTGCTTCATTAATGGCCAAAGTTTATAGTCGATCTCTATAAAAGTTGCAGGATAGGCTTAGAAGCTCGGTGGGTACGACATAGGTCATATATAGTTTTGGAAAAGTGGGCGGTACCACGCCCCTAGGTTATATAAAATAACAATTCGTCATAACTCTGAACTTATTTGGTCTAAATTAATGCTATTTGGATATATGTGTCTTTAGTCAAGATTTACATAATTTTGGAAAATTGGGAGGTGTCACCCCCACATCTTTTGTGTTTTGTCTGTGCTTCATTAATGTCCAAAGTTTATAGTCGATCCCCATAAAAGTTTCACGATAGGTTTAGAAGCTCGGCGGGTACGACATAGGTCATATATAGTTTTGGAAAAGTGGGCGGTACCACGCCCCTAGGTTATATAAAATAACAATTCGTCATAACTCTGAACTTATTTGGTCTAAATTAATACTATTTGGATATATGTGTCTTTAGTCAAGATTTACATAATTTTGGAAAATTGGGAGGTGTCACCCCCACAACTTTTGTGTTTTGTCTGTGCTTCATTAATGGCCAAAGTTTATAGTCGATCTCTATAAAAGTTGCAGGATAGGCTTAGAAGCTCGGTGGGTACGACATAGGTCATATATAGTTTTGGAAAAGTGGGCGGTACCACGCCCCTAGGTTATATAAAATAACAATTCGTCATAACTCTGAACTTATTTGGTCTAAATTAATACTATTTGGATATATGTGTCTTTAGTCAAGATTTACATAATTTTGGAAAATTGGGAGGTGTCACCCCCACATCTTTTGTGTTTTGTCTGTGCTTCATTAATGTCCAAAGTTTATAGTCGATCCCCATAAAAGTTTCACGATAGGTTTAGAAGCTCGGCGGGTACGACATAGGTCATATATAGTTTTGGAAAAGTGGGCGGTACCACGCCCCTAGGTTATATAAAATAACAATTCGTCATAACTCTGAACTTATTTGGTCTAAATTAATGCTATTTGGATATATGTGTCTTTAGTCAAGATTTACATAATTTTGGAAAATTGGGAGGTGTCACCCCCACAACTTTTGTGTTTTGTCTGTGCTTCATTAATGGCCAAAGTTTATAGTCGATCTCTATAAAAGTTGCAGGATAGGCTTAGAAGCTCGGTGGGTACGACATAGGTCATATATAGTTTTGGAAAAGTGGGCGGTACCACGCCCCTAGGTTATATAAAATAACAATTCGTCATAACTCTGAACTTATTTGGTCTAAATTAATGCTATTTGGATATATGTGTCTTTAGTCAAGATTTACATAATTTTGGAAAATTGGGAGGTGTCACCCCCACATCTTTTGTGTTTTGTCTGTGCTTCATTAATGAACAAAGTTTATAGTCGATCCCTATAAATTTCTCACGATAGGTTTAGAAGCTCGGTGGGTACGACATAGGTCATATATAGTTTTGGAAAAATGGGCGGTACTCCGCCCGCAGGCTATATAAAATTACAATTCGTCATAACTCTGAACTTATTTGGCCTAAATTAATACTATTTGGATATATGTGTCTTTAGTCAAGATTTACATAATTTTGGAAAATTGGGAGGTGTCACCCCCACATCTTTTGTGTTTTGTCTGTGCTTCATTAATGTCCAAAGTTTATAGTCGATCCCTATAAATTTCTCACGATAGGTTTAGAAGCTCGGTGGGTACGACATAGGTCATATATAGTTTTGGAAAAGTGGGCGGTACCATGCCCCTAGGTTATATAAAATAACAATTCGTCATAACTCTGAACTTATTTGGTCTAAATTAATTCTATTTGGATATATGTGTCTTTAGTCAAGATTTACATAATTTTGAAAAATTGGGAGGTGTCACCCCCACAACTTTTGTGTTTTGTCTGTGCTGCATTAATGGCCAAAGTTTATAGTCGATCTCTATAAAGGTAGTACGATAGGCTTAGAAGCTCAGTGGGTACGACGTAGGCTATATGTAGTTTTGGAAAAGTGGGCGGTACCACGCCCCCAGGCTATATAAAAATACAAGTCGTCATAACTCTGAACTTATTTGGTCTAAATTAATGATATTTGGATATATGTGTCTTTAGTCAAGATTTACATAGTTTTGGAAAATTGGGCGGTGCCACCCCCACATCTTTTGAGTTTTGTCGTGCTTCATTAATGTGCAAAGTTTATAGTCGATCCCTATAGAAATTTCACGATAGCTTTAGAAGCTCGGTGGGTACGACATAGGTCATATAAAGTTTTGGAAAGTGGGCGGAACCACGCCCCTAGGTTATATAAAATAACAATTCGTCATAACTCTGAACTTATTTGGTCTAAATTAATGCTATTTGGATATATGTGTCTTTAGTCAAGATTTACATAATTTTGGAAAATTGGGAGGTGTCACCCCCACAACTTTTGTGTTTTGTCTGTGCTTCATTAATGGCCAAAGTTTATAGTCGTTCTCTATAAAAGTTGCACGATAGGCTTAGAAGCTAAGTGGGTACGACGTAGGCTATATATAGTTTTGGAAAAGTGGGCGGTACTACGCCCCTAGGTTATATCAAATAACAATTCGTCATAACTCTGAACTTATTTGGTCTAAATTAATGATATTTGGATATCTGTGTCTTTAGTCAAGATTTACATAGTGTTGGAAAATTGGGCGGTGCCACCCCCACATCTTTTGTGTTTTGTCGTGCTTCATTAATGTCCAAAGTTAATAGTCGATCCCCATAAAAGTTTCACGATTGGTTTAGAAGCTCGGTGGGTACGACATAGGTCTTATATAGTCTTGGAAAAATGGGCGGTTATATAAATTACAATTCGTCATAACTCTGAACTTACTTGGTCTAAATTAATGATATTTGGATATATGTGTCTTTAGTCAAGATTTACATAATTTTGGAAATTTGGGCGGTGCCACCTCCACATCTTTTGTGTTTTGTCTGTGCTTCATTAATGTCCAAAGTTTATAGTCGATCCCCATAAAAGTTTCACGATAGGTTTAGAAGCTCGGTGGGTACGACATAGGTCATATATAGTTTTGGAAAAGTGGGCGGTACCACGCCCCTAGGTTATATAAAATAACAATTCGTCATAACTCTGAACTTATTTGGTCTAAATTAATGCTATTTGGATATATGTGTCTTTAGTCAAGATTTACATAATTTTGGAAAATTGGGAGGTGTCACCCCCACATCTTTTGTGTTTTGTCTGTGCTTCATTAATGAACAAAGTTTATAGTCGATCCCTATAAATTTCTCACGATAGGTTTAGAAGCTCGGTGGGTACGACATAGGTCATATATAGTTTTGGAAAAATGGGCGGTACTCCGCCCGCCGGCTATATAAAATTACAATTCGTCATAACTCTGAACTTATTTGGCCTAAATTAATACTATTTGGATATATGTGTCTTTAGTCAAGATTTACATAATTTTGGAAAATTGGGAGGTGTCACCCCCACATCTTTTGTGTTTTGTCTGTGCTTCATTAATGTCCAAAGTTTATAGTCGATCCCTATAAATTTCTCACGATAGGTTTAGAAGCTCGGTGGGTACGACATAGGTCATATATAGTTTTGGAAAAGTGGGCGGTACCATGCCCCTAGGTTATATAAAATAACAATTCGTCATAACTCTGAACTTATTTGGTCTAAATTAATTCTATTTGGATATATGTGTCTTTAGTCAAGATTTACATAATTTTGAAAAATTGGGAGGTGTCACCCCCACAACTTTTGTGTTTTGTCTGTGCTTCATTAATGGCCAAAGTTTATAGTCGATCTCTATAAAGGTAGTACGATAGGCTTAGAAGCTCAGTGGGTACGACGTAGGCTATATATAGTTTTGGAAAAGTGGGCGGTACCACGCCCCCAGGCTATATAAAAATGCAATTCGTCATAACTCTGAACTTATTTGGTCTAAATTAATGATATTTGGATATATGTGTCTTTAGTCAAGATTTACATAGTTTTGGAAAATTGGGCGGTGCCACCCCCACATCTTTTGAGTTTTGTCGTGCTTCATTAATGTGCAAAGCTTATAGTCGATCCCTATAGAAATTTCACGATAGGTTTAGAAGCTCGGTGGGTACGACATAGGTCATATAAAGTTTTGGAAAGTGGGCGGAACCACGCCCCTAGGTTATATAAAATAACAATTCGTCATAACTCTGAACTTATTTGGTCTAAATTAATGCTATTTGGATATATGTGTCTTTAGTCAAGATTTACATAATTTTGGAAAATTGGGAGGTGTCACCCCCACAACTTTTGTGTTTTGTCTGTGCTTCATTAATGGCCAAAGTTTATAGTCGTTCTCTATAAAAGTTGCACGATAGGCTTAGAAGCTAAGTGGGTACGACGTAGGCTATATCTAGTTTTGGAAAAGTGGGCGGTACCACGCCCCTAGGTTATATCAAATAACAATTCGTCATAACTCTATGGTCTAAATTAATGATATTTGGATATATGTGTCTTTAGTCAAGATTTACATAGTTTTGGAAAATTGGGCGGTGCCACCCCCACATCTTTTGAGTTTTGTCGTGCTTCATTAATGTGCAAAGTTTATAGTCGATCCCTATAGAAATTTCACAATAGGTTTAGAAGCTCGGTGGGTACGACATAGGTCATATATAGTTTTGGAAAAATGGGCGGTACCACGCCCCTAGGTTATATCAAATAACAATTCGTCATAACTCTGAACTTATTTGGTCTAAATTAATGATATTTGGATATCTGTGTCTTTAGTCAAGATTTACATAGTGTTGGAAAATTGGGCGGTGCCACCCCCACATCTTTTGAGTTTTGTCGTGCTTCATTAATGTGCAAAGTTTATAGTCGATCCCTATAGAAATTTCACAATAGGTTTAGAAGCTCGGTGGGTACGACATAGGTCATATATAGTTTTGGAAAAATGGGCGGTACCACGCCCCTAGGTTATATCAAATAACAATTCGTCATAACTCTGAACTTATTTGGTCTAAATTAATGATATTTGGGTATATGTGTCTTTAGTCAAGATTTACATAATTTTGGAAAATTGTGCGGTGCCACCCCCACATCTTTTGTGTTTTGTCTGTGCTTCATTAATGTCCAAAGTTTATAGTCGATCCCCATAAAAGTTTCACGATAGGTTTAGAAGCTCGGTGGGTACGACATAGGTCATATATAGTCTTGGGAAAATGGGCGGTACCACGTCCCCAGGCTATATAAAATTACAATTCGTCATAACTCTGAACTTATTTGGTCTAAATTAATGCTATTGGATATATGTGTCTTTAGTGAAGATTTACATAATTTTGGAAAATTGTGAGGTGTCACCCCCACATCTTTTGTGTTTTGTCTGTGCTTCATTAATGTGCAAAGTTTATAGTCGATCCCTATAAAAGTTTCACGATAGGCTTAGAAGCTCAGTGGGTACGACGTAGGCTATATATAGTTTTGGAAAAGTGGGCAGTACCACGCCCCTAGGTTATATAAATTACAATTCGTCATAACTCTGAACTTACTTGGTCTAAATTAATGATATTTGGATATATGTGTCTTTAGTCAAGATTTACATAATTTTGGAAATTTGGGCGGTGCCACCTCCACATCTTTTGTGTTTTGTCTGTGCTTCTTTAATGTCCAAAGTTTATAGTCGATCCCCATAAAAGTTTCACGATAGGTTTAGAAGCTCGGTGGGTACGACATAGGTCATATATAGTCTTGGGAAAATGGGCGGTACCACGTCCCCAGGCTATATAAAATTACAATTCGTCATAACTCTGAACTTATTTGGTCTAAATTAATGCTATTGGATATATGTGTCTTTAGTCAAGATTTACATAATTTTGGAAAATTGGGAGGTGTCACCCCCACATCTTTTGTGTTTTGTCTGTGCTTCATTAATGTGCAAAGTTTATAGTCGATCCCTATAAAAGTTTCACGATAGGCTTAGAAGCTCAGTGGGTACGACGTAGGCTATATATAGTTTTGGAAAAGTGGGCAGTACCACGCCCCTAGGTTATATAAATTACAATTCGTCATAACTCTGAGCTTACTTGGTCTAAATTAATGATATTTGGATATATGTGTCTTTAGTCAAGATTTACATAATTTTGGAAATTTGGGCGGTGCCACCTCCACATCTTTTGTGTTTTGTCTGTGCTTCTTTAATGTCCAAAGTTTATAGTCGATCCCCATAAAAGTTTCACGATAGGTTTAGAAGCTCGGTGGGTACGACATAGGTCATATATAGTCTTGGGAAAATGGGCGGTACCACGTCCCCAGGCTATATAAAATTACAATTCGTCATAACTCTGAACTTATTTGGTCTAAATTAATGCTATTGGATATATGTGTCTTTAGTCAAGATTTACATAATTTTGGAAAATTGGGAGGTGTCACCCCCACATCTTTTGTGTTTTGTCTGTGCTTCATTAATGTGCAAAGTTTATAGTCGATCCCTATAAAAGTTTCACGATAGGCTTAGAAGCTCAGTGGGTACGACGTAGGCTATATATAGTTTTGGAAAAGTGGGCAGTACCACGCCCCTAGGTTATATAAATTACAATTCGTCATAACTCTGAACTTACTTGGTCTAAATTAATGATATTTGGATATATGTGTCTTTAGTCAAGATTTACATAATTTTGGAAATTTGGGCGGTGCCACCTCCACATCTTTTGTGTTTTGTCTGTGCTTCTTTAATGTCCAAAGTTTATAGTCGATCCCCATAAAAGTTTCACGATAGGTTTAGAAGCTCGGTGGGTACGACATAGGTCATATATAGTCTTATGAAAATGGGCGGTACCACGTCCCCAGGCTATATAAAATTGCAATTCGTCATAACTCTGAACTTATTTGGTCTAAATTAATGATATTTGGATATATGTGTCTTTAGTCAAGATTTACATAATTTTGGAAAATTGGGAGGTGTCACCCCCACATCTTTTGTGTTTTGTCTGTGCTTCATTAATGAACAAAGTTTATAGTCGATCCCTATAAATTTCTCACGATAGGTTAAAAGCTCGGTGGGTACGACATAGGTCATATATAGTTTTGGAAAAATGGGCGGTACTCCGCCCCAGGCTATATAAAATTACAATTCGTCATAACTCTGAACTTATTTGGCCTAAATTAATGCTATTTGGATATATGTGTCTTTAGTCAAGATTTACATAATTTTGGAAAATTAGGAGGTGTCACCCCCACATCTTTTGTGTTTTGTCTGTGCTTCATTAATGTCCAAAGTTTATAGTCGATCCCTATAAATTTCTCACGATAGGTTTAGAAGCTCGGTGGGTACGACGTAGGTCATATATAGTTTTGGAAAAGTGGGCGGTACCACGCCCCTAGGTTATATAAAATAACAATTCGTTATAACTCTGAACTTATTTGGTCTAAATTAATGATATTTGGATATATGTGTCTTTAGTCAAGATTTACATAATTTTGGAAAATTGGGAGGTGTCACCCCCACATCTTTTGTGTTTTGTCTGTGCTTCATTAATGTCCAAAGTTTATAGTCGATCCCTATAAATTTCTCACGATAGGTTTAGAAGCTCGGTGGGTACGACGTAGGTCATATATAGTTTTGGAAAAGTGGGCGGTACCACGCCCCTAGGTTATATAAAATAACAATTCGTCATAACTCTGAACTTATTTGGTCTAAATTAATGCTATTTGGATATATGTGTCTTTAGTCAAGATTTACATAATTTTGGAAAATTGGGAGGTGTCACCCCCACAACTTTTGTGTTTTGTCTGTGCTTCATTAATGGCCAAAGTTTATAGTCGATCTCTATAAAAGTTGCACGATAGGCTTAGAAGCTCAGTGGGTACGACGTAGGCTATATATAGTTTTGGAAAAGTGGGCGGTACCACGCCCCCAGGCTATATAAAATTACAATTCGTCATAACTCTGAACTTATGTGGTCTAAATTAATGATATTTGGATATATGTGTCTTTAGTCGAGATTTACATAGTTTTGGAAAATTGGGCGGTGACACCCGCACATCTTTTGTGTTTTGTCTGTGCTTCATTAATGGCCAAAGTTTATAGTCGTTCTCTATAAAATTTGCACGATAGGCTTAGAAGCTCAGTGGGTACGACGTAGGCTATATATAGTTTTGGAAAAGTGGGCGGTACCACGCCCCTAGGTTATATAAATTACAATTCGTCATAACTCTGAACTTACTTGGTCTAAATTAATGATATTTGGATATATGTGTCTTTAGTCAAGATTTACATAATTTTGGAAATTTGGGCGGTGCCACCTCCACATCTTTTGTGTTTTGTCTGTGCTTCTTTAATGTCCAAAGTTTATAGTCGATCCCCATAAAAGTTTCACGATAGGTTTAGAAGCTCGGTGGGTACGACATAGGTCATATATAGTCTTGGGAAAATGGGCGGTACCACGTCCCCAGGCTATATAAAATTACAATTCGTCATAACTCTGAACTTATTTGGTCTAAATTAATGCTATTGGATATATGTGTCTTTAGTCAAGATTTACATAATTTTGGAAAATTGGGAGGTGTCACCCCCACATCTTTTGTGTTTTGTCTGTGCTTCATTAATGTGCAAAGTTTATAGTCGATCCCTATAAAAGTTTCACGATAGGCTTAGAAGCTCAGTGGGTACGACGTAGGCTATATATAGTTTTGGAAAAGTGGGCAGTACCACGCCCCTAGGTTATATAAATTACAATTCGTCATAACTCTGAACTTACTTGGTCTAAATTAATGATATTTGGATATATGTGTCTTTAGTCAAGATTTACATAATTTTGGAAATTTGGGCGGTGCCACCTCCACATCTTTTGTGTTTTGTCTGTGCTTCTTTAATGTCCAAAGTTTATAGTCGATCCCCATAAAAGTTTCACGATAGGTTTAGAAGCTCGGTGGGTACGACATAGGTCATATATAGTCTTGGGAAAATGGGCGGTACCACGTCCCCAGGCTATATAAAATTACAATTCGTCATAACTCTGAACTTATTTGGTCTAAATTAATGCTATTGGATATATGTGTCTTTAGTCAAGATTTACATAATTTTGGAAAATTGGGAGGTGTCACCCCTACATCTTTTGTGTTTTGTCTGTGCTTCATTAATGTGCAAAGTTTATAGTCGATCCCTATAAAAGTTTCACGATAGGCTTAGAAGCTCAGTGGGTACGACGTCGGCTATATATAGTTTTGGAAAAGTGGGCAGTACCACGCCCCTAGGTTATATAAATTACAATTCGTCATAACTCTGAACTTACTTGGTCTAAATTAATGATATTTGGATATATGTGTCTTTAGTCAAGATTTACATAATTTTGGAAATTTGGGCGGTGCCACCTCCACATCTTTTGTGTTTTGTCTGTGCTTCTTTAATGTCCAAAGTTTATAGTCGATCCCCATAAAAGTTTCACGATAGGTTTAGAAGCTCGGTGGGTACGACATAGGTCATATATAGTCTTGGGAAAATGGGCGGTACCACGTCCCCAGGCTATATAAAATTGCAATTCGTCATAACTCTGAACTTATTTGGTCTAAATTAATGATATTTGGATATATGTGTCTTTAGTCAAGATTTACATAATTTTGGAAAATTGGGAGGTGTCACCCCCACATCTTTTGTGTTTTGTCTGTGCTTCATTAATGAACAAAGTTTATAGTCGATCCCTATAAATTTCTCACGATAGGTTTAGAAGCTCGGTGGGTACGACATAGGTCATATATAGTTTTGGAAAAATGGGCGGTACTCCGCCCCAGGCTATATAAAATTACAATTCGTCATAACTCTGAACTTATTTGGCCTAAATTAATGCTATTTGGATATATGTGTCTTTAGTCAAGATTTACATAATTTTGGAAAATTAGGAGGTGTCACCCCCACATCTTTTGTGTTTTGTCTGTGCTTCATTAATGTCCAAAGTTTATAGTCGATCCCTATAAATTTCTCACGATAGGTTTAGAAGCTCGGTGGGTACGACATAGGTCATATATAGTTTTGGAAAAGTGGGCGGTACCACGCCCCTAGGTTATATAAAATAACAATTCGTTATAACTCTGAACTTATTTGGTCTAAATTAATGATATTTGGATATATGTGTCTTTAGTCAAGATTTACATAATTTTGGAAAATTGGGAGGTGTCACCCCCACATCTTTTGTGTTTTGTCTGTGCTTCATTAATGTCCAAAGTTTATAGTCGATCCCTATAAATTTCTCACGATAGGTTTAGAAGCTCGGTGGGTACGACATAGGTCATATATAGTTTTGGAAAAATGGGCGGTACTCCGCCCCAGGCTATATAAAATTACAATTCGTCATAACTCTGAACTTATTTGGCCTAAATTAATGCTATTTGGATATATGTGTCTTTAGTCAAGATTTACATAATTTTGGAAAATTAGGAGGTGTCACCCCCACATCTTTTGTGTTTTGTCTGTGCTTCATTAATGTCCAAAGTTTATAGTCGATCCCTATAAATTTCTCACGATAGGTTTAGAAGCTCGGTGGGTACGACATAGGTCATATATAGTTTTGGAAAAGTGGGCGGTACCACGCCCCTAGGTTATATAAATTACAATTCGTCATAACTCTGAACTTACTTGGTCTAAATTAATGATATTTGGATATATGTGTCTTTAGTCAAGATTTACATAATTTTGGAAATTTGGGCGGTGCCACCTCCACATCTTTTGTGTTTTGTCTGTGCTTCTTTAATGTCCAAAGTTTATAGTCGATCCCCATAAAAGTTTCACGATAGGTTTAGAAGCTCGGTGGGTACGACATAGGTCATATATAGTCTTGGGAAAATGGGCGGTACCACGTCCCCAGGCTATATAAAATTACAATTCGTCATAACTCTGAACTTATTTGGTCTAAATTAATGCTATTGGATATATGTGTCTTTAGTCAAGATTTACATAATTTTGGAAAATTGGGAGGTGTCACCCCCACATCTTTTGTGTTTTGTCTGTGCTTCATTAATGTGCAAAGTTTATAGTCGATCCCTATAAAAGTTTCACGATAGGCTTAGAAGCTCAGTGGGTACGACGTAGGCTATATATAGTTTTGGAAAAGTGGGCAGTACCACGCCCCTAGGTTATATAAATTACAATTCGTCATAACTCTGAACTTACTTGGTCTAAATTAATGATATTTGGATATATGTGTCTTTAGTCAAGATTTACATAATTTTGGAAATTTGGGCGGTGCCACCTCCACATCTTTTGTGTTTTGTCTGTGCTTCTTTAATGTCCAAAGTTTATAGTCGATCCCCATAAAAGTTTCACGATAGGTTTAGAAGCTCGGTGGGTACGACATAGGTCATATATAGTCTTGGGAAAATGGGCGGTACCACGTCCCCAGGCTATATAAAATTACAATTCGTCATAACTCTGAACTTATTTGGTCTAAATTAATGCTATTGGATATATGTGTCTTTAGTCAAGATTTACATAATTTTGGAAAATTGGGAGGTGTCACCCCCACATCTTTTGTGTTTTGTCTGTGCTTCATTAATGTGCAAAGTTTATAGTCGATCCCTATAAAAGTTTCACGATAGGCTTAGAAGCTCAGTGGGTACGACGTAGGCTATATATAGTTTTGGAAAAGTGGGCAGTACCACGCCCCTAGGTTATATAAATTACAATTCGTCATAACTCTGAACTTACTTGGTCTAAATTAATGATATTTGGATATATGTGTCTTTAGTCAAGATTTACATAATTTTGGAAATTTGGGCGGTGCCACCTCCACATCTTTTGTGTTTTGTCTGTGCTTCTTTAATGTCCAAAGTTTATAGTCGATCCCCATAAAAGTTTCACGATAGGTTTAGAAGCTCGGTGGGTACGACATAGGTCATATATAGTCTTGGGAAAATGGGCGGTACCACGTCCCCAGGCTATATAAAATTGCAATTCGTCATAACTCTGAACTTATTTGGTCTAAATTAATGATATTTGGATATATGTGTCTTTAGTCAAGATTTACATAATTTTGGAAAATTGGGAGGTGTCACCCCCACATCTTTTGTGTTTTGTCTGTGCTTCATTAATGAACAAAGTTTATAGTCGATCCCTATAAATTTCTCACGATAGGTTTAGAAGCTCGGTGGGTACGACATAGGTCATATATAGTTTTGGAAAAATGGGCGGTACTCCGCCCCAGGCTATATAAAATTACAATTCGTCATAACTCTGAACTTATTTGGCCTAAATTAATGCTATTTGGATATATGTGTCTTTAGTCAAGATTTACATAATTTTGGAAAATTAGGAGGTGTCACCCCCACATCTTTTGTGTTTTGTCTGTGCTTCATTAATGTCCAAAGTTTATAGTCGATCCCTATAAATTTCTCACGATAGGTTTAGAAGCTCGGTGGGTACGACATAGGTCATATATAGTTTTGGAAAAGTGGGCGGTACCACGCCCCTAGGTTATATAAAATAACAATTCGTTATAACTCTGAACTTATTTGGTCTAAATTAATGATATTTGGATATATGTGTCTTTAGTCAAGATTTACATAATTTTGGAAAATTGGGAGGTGTCACCCCCACATCTTTTGTGTTTTGTCTGTGCTTCATTAATGTCCAAAGTTTATAGTCGATCCCTATAAATTTCTCACGATAGGTTTAGAAGCTCGGTGGGTACGACATAGGTCATATATAGTTTTGGAAAAGTGGGCGGTACCACGCCCCTAGGTTATATAAAATAACAATTCGTCATAACTCTGAACTTATTTGGTCTAAATTAATGCTATTTGGATATATGTGTCTTTAGTCAAGATTTACATAATTTTGGAAAATTGGGAGGTGTCACCCCCACAACTTTTGTGTTTTGTCTGTGCTTCATTAATGGCCAAAGTTTATAGTCGATCTCTATAAAAGTTGCACGATAGGCTTAGAAGCTCAGTGGGTACGACGTAGGCTATATATAGTTTTGGAAAAGTGGGCGGTACCACGCCCCCAGGCTATATAAAATTACAATTCCTCATAACTCTGAACTTATGTGGTCTAAATTAATGATATTTGGATATATGTGTCTTTAGTCGAGATTTACATAGTTTTGGAAAATTGGGCGGTGCCACCCGCACATCTTTTGTGTTTTGTCTGTGCTTCATTAATGGCCAAAGTTTATAGTCGTTCTCTATAAAATTTGCACGATAGGCTTAGAAGCTCAGTGGGTACGACGTAGGCTATATATAGTTTTGGAAAAGTGGGCGGTACCACGCCCCTAGGTTATATAAAATAACAATTTGTCATAACTCTGAACTTATTTGGTCTAAATTAATGATATTTGGATATATGTGTCTTTAGTCAAGATTTACATAGTTTTGGAAAATTGGGCGGTGCCACCCCCACATCTTTTGTGTTTTGTCGTGCTTCATTAATGTGCAAAGTTTATAGTCGATCCCTATAAATTTCTCACGATAGGTTTAGAAGCTCGGTGGGTACGACATAGGTCATATATAGTTTTGGAAAAGTGGGCGGTACCACGCCCCTAGGTTATATAAAATAACAATTCGTCATAACTCTGAACTTATTTGGCTTAAATTAATGCTATTTGGATATATGTGTCTTTAGTCAAGATTTACATAATTTTGGAAAATTGGGAGGTGCCACCCCCACATCTTTTGAGTTTTGTCGTGCTTCATTAATGTGCAAAGTTTATAGTCGATCCCTATAGAAATTTCACGATAGGTTTAGAAGCTCGGTGGGTACGACATAGGTCATATAAAGTTTTGGAAAGTGGGCGGAACCACGCCCCTAGGTTATATAAAATAACAATTCGTCATAACTCTGAACTTATTTGGTCTAAATTAATGCTATTTGGATATATGTGTCTTTAGTCAAGATTTACATAATTTTGGAAAATTGGGAGGTGTCACCCCCACAACTTTTGTGTTTTGTCTGTGCTTCATTAATGGCCAAAGTTTATAGTCGATCCCTATAGAAATTTCACGATAGGTTTAGAAGCTCGGTGGGGACGACATAGGTCATATATAGTCTTGGGAAAATGGGCGGTACCACGTCCCCAGGCTATATAAAATTACAATTCGTCATAACTCTGAACTTATTTGGTCTAAATTAATGATATTTGGATATCTGTGTCTTTAGTCAAGATTTACATAGTGTTGGAAAATTGGGCGGTGCCACCCCCACATCTTTTGTGTTTTGTCGTGCTTCATTAATGTCCAAAGTTAATAGTCGATCCCCATAAAAGTTTCACGATTGGTTTAGAAGCTCAGTGGGTACGACATAGGTCTTATATAGTCTTGGAAAAATGGGCGGTACCACGTCCCCAGGCTATATAAAATTACAATTCGTCATAACTCTGAACTTATTTGGTCTAAATTAATGATATTTGGGTATATGTGTCTTTAGTCAAGATTTACATAATTTTGGAAAATTGTGCGGTGCCACCCCCACATCTTTTGTGTTTTGTCTGTGCTTCATTAATGTCCAAAGTTTATAGTCGATCCCCATAAAAGTTCCACAATAGGGTTAGAAGCTCGGTGGGTACGACAAAGGTCATATATAGTCTTGGGAAAATGGGCGGTACCACGTCCCCAGGCTATATAAAATTACAATTCGTCATAACTCTGAACTTATTTGGTCTAAATTAATGCTATTGGATATATGTGTCTTTAGTCAAGATTTACATAATTTTGGAAAATTGGGACGTGTCACCCCCACATCTTTTGTGTTTTGTCTGTGCTTCATTAATGTGCAAAGTTTATAGTCGATCCCTATAAAACTTTCACGATAGGCTTAGAAGCTCAGTGGGTACGACGTAGGCTATATATAGTTTTGGAAAAGTGGGAAATACCACGCCCCTAGGTTATATAAATTACAATTCGTCATAACTCTGAACTTACTTGGTCTAAATTAATGATATTTGGATGTATGTGTCTTTAGTCAAGATTTACATAATTTTGGAAATTTGGGCGGTGCCACCTCCACATCTTTTGTGTTTTGTCTGTGCTTCATTAATGTCTAAAGTTTATAGTCGATCCCCATAAAAGTTTCACGATAGGTTTAGAAGCTCGGTGGGTACGACATAGGTCATATATAGTCTTGGGAAAATGGGCGGTACCACGTCCCCAGGCTATATAAAATTACAATTCGTCATAACTCTGAACTTATTTGGTCTAAATTAATGCTATTTAATATATGTGTCTTTAGTCAAGATTTACATAATTTTGGAAAATTGGGAGGTGTCACCCCCACATCTTTTGTGTTTTGTCTGTGCTTCATTAATGTGCAAAGTTTATAGTCGATCCCTATAAAAGTTTCACGATAGGCTTAGAAGCTCAGTGGGTACGACGTAGGCTATATATAGTTTTGGAAAAGTGGGCGGTACCACGCCCCTAGGTTATATAAAATAACAATTCGTCATAACTCTGAACTTATTTGGTCTAAATTAATGCTATTTGGATATATGTGTCTTTAGTCAAGATTTACATAATTTTGGAAAATTGGGAGGTGTCACCCCCACATCTTTTGTGTTTTGTCTGTGCTTCATTAATGTCCAAAGTTTATAGTCGATCCCTATAAATTTCTCACGATAGGTTTAGAAGCTCGGTGGGTACGACATAGGTCATATATAGTTTTGGAAAAGTGGGCGGTACCACGCCCCTAGGTTATATAAAATAACAATTCGTCATAACTCTGAACTTATTTGGCCTAAATTAATGCTATTTGGATATATGTGTCTTTAGTCAAGATTTACATAATTTTGGAAAATTGGGAGGTGTCACCCCCACATCTTTTGTGTTTTGTCTGTGCTTCATTAATGTCCAAAGTTTATAGTCGATCCCTATAAATTTCTCACGATAGGTTTAGAAGCTCGGTGGGTACGACATAGGTCATATATAGTTTTGGAAAAATGGGCGGTACTCCGCCCGCAGGCTATATAAAATTACAATTCGTCATAACTCTGAACTTATTTGGTCTAAATTAATGCTATTTGGATATATGTGTCTTTAGTCAAGATTTACATAATTTTGGAAAATTGGGAGGTGTCACCCCCACAACTTTTGTGTTTTGTCTGTGCTTCATTAATGGCCTAAGTTTATAGTCGTTCTCTATAAAAGTTGCACGATAGGCTTAGAAGCTCAGTGGGTACGACGTAGGCTATATATAGTTTTGGAAAAGTGGGCGGTACCACGCCCCCAGGCTATATAAAAATACAATTCGTCATAACTCTGAACTTATTTCGTCTAAATTAATGATATTTGGATATATGTGTCTTTAGTCAAGATTTACATAATTTTGGAAAATTGGGAGGTGTCACCCCCACATCTTTTGTGTTTTGTCTGTGCTTCATTAATGGCCAAAGTTTATAGTCGATCTCTATAAAACTAGCACGATAGGCTTAGAAGCTCAGTGGGTACGACGTAGGCTATATATAGTTTTGGAAAAGTGGGCGGTACCACGCCCCCAGGCTATATAAAAATACAATTCGTCATAACTCTGAACTTATTTGGTCTAAATTAATGATATTTGGATATATGTGTCTTTAGTCAAGATTTACATAATTTTGGAAAATTGGGAGGTGTCACCCCCACATCTTTTGTGTTTTGTCTGTGCTTCATTAATGTCCAAAGTTTATAGTCGATCCCTATAAATTTCTCACGATAGGTTTAGAAGCTCGGTGGGTACGACATAGGTCATATATAGTTTTGGAAAAATGGGCGGTACTCCGCCCGCAGGCTATATAAAATTACAATTCGTCATAACTCTGAACTTATTTGGCCTAAATTAATGCTATTTGGATATATGTGTCTTTAGTCAAGATTTACATAATTTTGGAAAATTGGGAGGTGTCACCCCCACATCTTTTGTGTTTTGTCTGTGCTTCATTAATGTCCAAAGTTTATAGTCGATCCCTATAAATTTCTCACGATAGGTTTAGAAGCTCGGTGGGTACGACATAGGTCATATATAGTTTTGGAAAAGTGGGCGGTACCACGCCCCTAGGTTATATAAAATAACAATTCGTCATAACTCTGAACTTATTTGGTCTAAATTAATGCTATTTGGATATATGTGTCTTTAGTCAAGATTTACATAATTTTGGAAAATTGGGAGGTGTCACCCCCACAACTTTTGTGTTTTGTCTGTGCTTCATTAATGGCCAAAGTTTATAGTCGATCCCTATAGAAATTTCACGATAGGTTTAGAAGCTCGGTGGGTACGACATAGGTCATATAAAGTTTTGGAAAGTGGGCGGAACCACGCCCCTAGTTTATATAAAATAACAATTCGTCATAACTCTGAACTTATTTGGTCTAAATTAATGCTATTTGGATATATGTGTCTTTAGTCAAGATTTACATAATTTTGGAAAATTGGGAGGTGTCACCCCCACAACTTTTGTGTTTTGTCTGTGGTACATTAATGGCCAAAGTTTATAGTCGATCTCTATAAAAGTAGCACGATAGGCTTAGAAGCTCAGTGGGTACGACGTAGGCTATATATAGTTTTGGAAAAGTGGGCGGTACCACGCCCCCAGGCTATATAAAAATACAGTCGATCTCTATAAAAGTTGCACGATAGGCTCAGAAGCTCAGTGGGTACGACGTAGGCTATATATAGTTTTGGAAAAGTGGGCGGTACCACGCCCCCAGGCTATATAAAATTACAATTCGTCATAACTCTGAACTTATTTGGTCTAAATTAATGATATTTGGATATATGTGTCTTTAGTCAAGATTTACATAGTTTTGGAAAATTGGGCGGTGCCACCCGCACATCTTTTGTGTTTTGTCTGTGCTTCATTAATGGCCAAAGTTTATAGTCGTTCTCTAAAAAATTTGCACGATAGGCTTAGAAGCTCAGTGGGTACGACGTAGGCTATATATAGTTTTGGAAAAGTGGGCGGTACCACGCCCCTAGGTTATATAAAATAACAATTCGTCATAACTCTGAACTTATTTGGTCTAAATTAATGATATTTGGATATATGTGTCTTTAGTCAAGATTTACATAGTTTTGGAAAATTGGGCGGTGCCACCCTCACATCTTTTGTGTTTTGTCGTGCTTCATTAATGTCCAAAGTTTATAGTCGATCCCTATAGAAATTTCACGATAGGTTTAGAAGCTCGGTGGGTACGACATAGGTCATATAAAGTTTTGGAAAGTGGGCGGAACCACGCCCCTAGTTTATATAAAATAACAATTCGTCATAACTCTGAACTTATTTGGTCTAAATTAATGCTATTTGGATATATGTGTCTTTAGTCAAGATTTACATAATTTTGGAAAATTGGGAGGTGTCACCCCCACAACTTTTGTGTTTTGTCTGTGCTACATTAATGGCCAAAGTTTATAGTCGATCTCTATAAAAGTAGCACGATAGGCTTAGAAGCTCAGTGGGTACGACGTAGGCTATATATAGTTTTGGAAAAGTGGGCGGTACCACGCCCCCAGGCTATATAAAAATACAACTCGTCATAACTCTGAACTTATTTGGTCTAAATTAATGCTATTGGATATATGTGTCTTTAGTCAAGATTTACATAGTTTTGGAAAATTGGGAGGTGTCACCCCCACATCTTTTGTGTTTTGTCTGTGCTTCATTAATGTCCAAAGTTTATAGTCGATCCCTATAAATTTCTCACGATAGGTTTAGAAGCTCGGTGGGTACGACATAGGTCATATATAGTTTTGGAAAAGTGGGCGGTACCATGCCCCCAGGCTATATAAAAATACAATTCGTCATAACTCTGAACTTATTTGGTCTAAATTAATGATATTTGGATATATGTGTCTTTAGTCAAGATTTACATAGTTTTGGAAAATTGGGCGGTGCCACCCCCACATCTTTTGTGTTTTGTCGTGCTTCATTAATGTCCAAAGTTTATAGTCGATCCCTATAGAAATTTCACGATAGGTTTAGAAGCTCGGTGGGTACGACATAGGTCATATATAGTTTTGGAAAAATGGGCGGTACTCCGCCCGCAGGCTATATAAAATTACAAATCGTCATAACTCTGAACTTATTTGGCCCAAATTAATGCTATTTGGATATATGTGTCTTTAGTCAAGATTTACATAATTTTGGAAAATTCGTCATAACTCTGAACTTATTTGGTCTAAATTAATGATATTTGGATATATGTGTCTTTAGTCAAGATTTACATAGTTTTGGAAAATTGGGCGGTGCCACCCTCACATCTTTTGTGTTTTGTCTGTGCTTCATTAATGGCCAAAGTTTATAGTCGTTCTCTATAAAATTTGCACGATAGGCTTAGAAGCTCAGTGGGTACGACGTAGGCTATATATAGTTTTGGAAAAGTGGGCGGTACCACGCCCCTGGGTTATATAAAATAACAATTCGTCATAACTCTGAACTTATTTGGTCTAAATTAATGATATTTGGATATATGTGTCTTTAGTCAAGATTTACATAGTTTTTGAAAATTGGGCGGTGCCACCCCCACATCTTTTGTGTTTTGTCGTGCTTCATTAATGTCCAAAGTTTATAGTCGATCCCTATAGAAATTTCACGATAGGTTTAGAAGCTCGGTGGGTACGAGATAGGTCATATAAAGTTTTGGAAAGTGGGCGGAACCACGCCCCCAGGTTATATAAAATAACAATTCGTCATAACTCTGAACTTATTTGGTCTAAATTAATGCTATTTGGATATATGTGTCTTTAGTCAAGATTTACATAATTTTGGAAAATTGGGAGGTGTCACCCCCACAACTTTTGTGTTTTGTCTGTGCTTCATTAATGGCCAAAGTTTATAGTCGATCTCTATAAAAGTAGCATGATAGGCTTAGAAGCTCAGTGGGTACGAAGTAGGCTATATATAGTTTTGGAAAAGTGGGCGGTACCACGCCCCCAGGCTATACAAAAATACAATTCGTCATAACTCTGAACTTATTTGGCCTAAATTAATGATATTTGGATATATGTGTCTTTAGTCAAGATTTACATAGTTTTGGAAAATTGGGAGGTGTCACCCCCACATCTTTTGTGTTTTGTCTGTGCTTCATTAATGTCCAAAGTTTCTAGTCGATCCCTATAAATTTCTCACGATAGGTTTAGAAGCTCGGTGGGTACGACATAGGTCATATATAGTTTTGGAAAAGTGGGCGGTACCATGCCCCCAGGCTATATAAAAATACAATTCGTCATAACTCTGAACTTATTTGGTCTAAATTAATGATATTTGGATATATGTGTCTTTAGTCAAGATTTACATAATTTTGGAAAATTGGGAGGTGTCACCCCCACAACTTTTGTGTTTTGTCTGTGCTTCATTAATGGCCAAAGTTTATAGTCGATCTCTATAAAACTAGCACGATAGGCTTAGAAGCTCAGTGGGTACGACGTAGGCTATATATAGTTTTGGAAAAGTGGGCGGTACCACGCCCCCAGGCTATATAAAAATACAATTCGTCATAACTCTGAACTTATTTGGTCTAAATTAATGATATTTGGATATATGTGTCTTTAGTCAAGATTTACATAGTTTTGGAAAATTGGGCGGCGCCACCCCCCCATCTTTTGTGTTTTGTCGTGCTTCATTAATGTCCAAAGTTTATAGTCGATCCCTATAGAAATTTCACGATAGGTTTAGAAGCTCGGTGGGTACGACATAGGTCATATAAAGTTTTGGAAAGTGGGCGGAACCACGCCCCTAGGTTATATAAAATAACAATTCGTCATAACTCTGAACTTATTTGGTCTAAATTAATGCTATTTGGATATATGTGTCTTTAGTCAAGATTTACATAATTTTGGAAAATTGGGAGGTGTCACCCCCACAACTTTTGTGTTTTGTCTGTGCTTCATTAATGGCCAAAGTTTATAGTCGATCTCTATAAAAGTAGCACGATAGGCTTAGAAGCTCAGTGGGTACGACGTAGGCTATATATAGTTTTGGAAAAGTGGGCGGTACCACGCCCCCAGGCTATATAAAAATACAATTCGTCATAACTCTGAACTTATTTGGTCTAAATTAATGATATTTGGATATATGTGTCTTTAGTCAAGATTTACATAGTTTTGGAAAATTGGGCGGCGCCACCCCCACATCTTTTGTGTTTTGTCGTGCTTCATTAATGTCCAAAGTTTATAGTCGATCCCTATAGAAATTTCACGATAGGTTTAGAAGCTCGGTGGGTACGACATAGGTCATATAAAGTTTTGGAAAGTGGGCGGAACCACGCCCCTAGGTTATATAAAATAACAATTCGTCATAACTCTGAACTTATTTGGTCTAAATTAATGCTATTTGGATATATGTGTCTTTAGTCAAGATTTACATAATTTTGGAAAATTGGGAGTTGTCACCCCCACAACTTTTGTGTTTTGTCTGTGCTTCATTAATGGCCAAAGTTTATAGTCGATCTCTATAAAAGTAGCACGATAGGCTTAGAAGCTCAGTGGGTACGACGTAGGCTATATATAGTTTTGGAAAAGTGGGCGGTACCACACCCCCAGGCTATATAAAAATACAATTCGTCATAACTCTGAACTTATTTGGTCTAAATTAATGATATTTCGATATATGTGTCTTTAGTCAAGATTTACATAGTTTTGGAAAATTGGGAGGTGTCACCCCCACATCTTTTGTGTTTTGTCTGTGCTTCATTAATGTCCAAAGTTTATAGTCGATCCCCATAAAAGTTTCACGATTGGTTTAGAAGCTCGGTGGGTACGACATAGGTCATATATAGTTTTGGAAAAGTGGGCGGTACTCCGCCCGCAGGCTATATAAAATTACAATTCGTCATAACTCTGAACTTATTTGGCCTAAATTAATGCTATTTGGATATATGTGTCTTTAGTCAAGACTTACATAATTTTGGAAAATTGGGAGGTGTCACCCCCACATCTTTTGTGTTTTGTCTGTGCTTCATTAATGTCCAAAGTTTATAGTCGATCTCTATAAAGGTAGCACGATAGGCTTAGAAGCTCAGTGGGTACGACGTAGGCTATATATAGTTTTGGAAAAGTGGGCGGTACCACGCCCCCAGGCTATATAAAAATACAATTCGTCATAACTCTGAACTTATTTGGTCTAAATTAATGATATTTGGATATATGTGTCTTTAGTCAAGATTTACATAATTTTGGAAAATTGGGAGGTGTCACCCCCACATCTTTTGTGTTTTGTCTGTGCTTCATTAATGTCCAAAGTTTATAGTCGATCCCTATAGAAATTTCACGATAGGTTTAGAAGCTCGGTGTGTACGACATAGGTCATATAAAGTTTTGGAAAGTGGGCGGTACCACGCCCCTAGGTTATATAAAATAACAATTCGTCATAACTCTGAACTTATTTCGTCTAAATTAATGCTATTTGGATATATCTGTCTTTAGTCAAGATTTACATAATTTTGGAAAATTGGGAGGTGTCACCCCCACAACTTTTGTGTTTTGTCTGTGCTTCATTAATGGCCAAAGTTTATAGTCGATCTCTATAAAGGTAGCACGATAGGCTTAGAAGCTCAGTGGGTACGACGTAGGCTATATATAGTTTTGGAAAAGTGGGCGGTACCACGCCCCCAGGCTATATAAAAATACAATTCGTCATAACTCTGAACTTATTTGGTCTAAATTAATGATATTTGGGTATATGTGTCTTTAGTCAAGATTTACATAATTTTGGAAAATTGGGAGGTGTCACCCCCACATCTTTTGTGTTTTGTCTGTGCTTCATTAATGTGCAAAGTTTATAGTCGATCCCTATAAAAGTTTCACGATAGGCTTAGAAGCTCAGTGGGTACGACGTAGGCTATATATAGTTTTGGAAAAGTGGGCAGTACCACGCCCCTAGGTTATATAAATTACAATTCGTCATAACTCTGAACTTACTTGGTCTAAATTAATGATATTTGGATATATGTGTCTTTAGTCAAGATTTACATAATTTTGGAAAATTCGTCATAACTCTGAACTTATTTGGTCTAAATTAATGATATTTGGATATATGTGTCTTTAGTCAAGATTTACATAATTTTGGAAAATTGGGAGGTGTCACCCCCACAACTTTTGTGTTTTGTCTGTGCTTCATTAATGGCCAAAGTTTATAGTCGATCTCTATAAAACTAGCACGATAGGCTTAGAAGCTCAGTGGGTACGACGTAGGCTATATATAGTTTTGGAAAAGTGGGCGGTACCACGCCCCCAGGCTATATAAAAATACAATTCGTCATAACTCTGAACTTATTTGGTCTAAATTAATGATATTTGGATATATGTGTCTTTAGTCAAGATTTACATAGTTTTGGAAAATTGGGCGGTGCCACCCCCACATCTTTTGTGTTTTGTCGTGCTTCATTAATGTCCAAAGTTTATAGTCGATCCCTATAGAAATTTCACGATAGGTTTAGAAGCTCGGTGGGTACGACATAGGTCATATATAGTTTTGGAAAAATGGGCGGTACTCCGCCCGCAGGCTATATAAAATTACAAATCGTCATAACTCTGAACTTATTTGGCCCAAATTAATGCTATTTGGATATATGTGTCTTTAGTCAAGATTTACATAATTTTGGAAAATTCGTCATAACTCTGAACTTATTTGGTCTAAATTAATGATATTTGGATATATGTGTCTTTAGTCAAGATTTACATAGTTTTGGAAAATTGGGCGGTGCCACCCGCACATCTTTTGTGTTTTGTCTGTGCTTCATTAATGGCCAAAGTTTATAGTCGTTCTCTATAAAATTTGCACGATAGGCTTAGAGCTCAGTGGGTACGACGTAGGCTATATATAGTTTTGGAAAAGTGGGCGGTACCACGCCCCTGGGTTATATAAAATAACAATTCGTCATAACTCTGAACTTATTTGGTCTAAATTAATGATATTTGGATATATGTGTCTTTAGTCAAGATTTACATAGTTTTGGAAAATTGGGCGGTGCCACCCCCACATCTTTTGTGTTTTGTCGTGCTTCATTAATGTCCAAAGTTTATAGTCGATCCCTATAGAAATTTCACGATAGGTTTAGAAGCTCGGTGGGTACGACATAGGTCATATAAAGTTTTGGAAAGTGGGCGGAACCACGCCCCTAGGTTATATAAAATAACAATTCGTCATAACTCTGAACTTATTTGGTCTAAATTAATGCTATTTGGATATATGTGTCTTTAGTCAAGATTTACATAATTTTGGAAAATTGGGAGGTGTCACCCCCACAACTTTTGTGTTTTGTCTGTGCTTCATTAATGGCCAAAGTTTATAGTCGATCTCTATAAAAGTAGCACGATAGGCTTAGAAGCTCAGTGGGTACGACGTAGGCTATATATAGTTTTGGCAAGTGGGCGCAACCACGCCCCCAGGCTATATAAAAATACAATTCGTCATAACTCTGAACTTATTTGGCCTAAATTAATGATATTTGGATATATGTGTCTTTAGTCAAGATTTACATAGTTTTGGAAAATTGGGAGGTGTCACCCCCACATCTTTTGTGTTTTGTCTGTGCTTCATTAATGTCCAAAGTTTCTAGTCGATCCCTATAAATTTCTCACGATAGGTTTAGAAGCTCGGTGGGTACGACATAGGTCATATATAGTTTTGGGAAAATGGGCGGTACTCCGCCCGCAGGCTATATAAAATTACAATTCGTCATAACTCTGAACTTATTTGGCATAAATTAATGCTATTTGGATATATGTGTCTTTAGTCAAGATTTACATAGATTTGGAAAGTTAGGAGGTGTCACCTCCACATCTTTTGTGTTTTGTCTGTGCTTCATTAATGTCCAAAATTTATAGTCGATCCCTATAAATTTCTCACGATAGGTTTAGAAGCTCGGTGGGTACGACATAGGTCATATATAGTTTTGGAAAAGTGGGCGGTACCATGCCCCCAGGCTATATAAAAATACAATTCGTCATAACTCTGAACTTATTTGGTCTAAATTAATGATATTTGGATATATGTGTCTTTAGTCAAGATTTACATAATTTTGGAAAATTGGGAGGTGTCACCCCCACAACTTTTGTGTTTTGTCTGTGCTTCATTAATGGCCAAAGTTTATAGTCGATCTCTATAAAAGTAGCACGATAGGCTTAGAAGCACAGTGGGTACGACGTAGGCTATATATAGTTTTGGAAAAGTGGGCGGTACCACGCCCCCAGGCTATATAAAAATACAATTCGTCATAACTCTGAACTTATTTGGCCTAAATTAATGATATTTGGATATATGTGTCTTTAGTCAAGATTTACATAGTTTTGGAAAATTGGGCGGTGCCACCCCCACATCTTTTGTGTTTTGTCGTGCTTCATTAATGTCCAAAGTTTATAGTCGATCCCTATAGAAATTTCACGATAGGTTTAGAAGCTCGGTGGGTACGACATAGGTCATATAAAGTTTTGGAAAGTGGGCGGAACCACGCCCCCAGGCTATATAAAAATACAATTCGTCATAACTCTGAACTTATTTGGCCTAAATTAATGATATTTGGATATATGTGTCTTTAGTCAAGATTTACATAGTTTTGGAAAATTGGGAGGTGTCACCCCCACATCTTTTGTGTTTTGTCTGTGCTTCATTAATGTCCAAAGTTTCTAGTCGATCCCTATAAATTTCTCACGATAGGTTTAGAAGCTCGGTGGGTACGACATAGGTCATATATAGTTTTGGAAAAATGGGCGGTACTCCGCCCGCAGGCTATATAAAATTACAATTCGTCATAACTCTGAACTTATTTGGCCTAAATTAATGCTATTTGGATATATGTGTCTTTAGTCAAGATTTACATAGTTTTGGAAAGTTGGGAGGTGTCACCTCCACATCTTTTGTGTTTTGTCTGTGCTTCATTAATGTCCAAAATTTATAGTCGATCCCTATAAATTTCTCACGATAGGTTTAGAAGCTCGGTGGGTACGACATAGGTCATATATAGTTTTGGAAAAGTGGGCGGTACCATGCCCCCAGGCTTTATAAAAATACAATTCGTCATAACTCTGAACTTATTTGGTCTAAATTAATGATATTTGGATATATGTGTCTTTAGTCAAGATTTACATAATTTTGGAAAATTGGGAGGTGTCACCCCCACAACTTTTGTGTTTTGTCTGTGCTTCATTAATGGCCAAAGTTTATAGTCGATCTCTATAAAAGTAGCACGATAGGCTTAGAAGCTCAGTGGGTACGACGTAGGCTATATATAGTTTTGGAAAAGTGGGCGGTACCGCGCCCCCAGGCTATATAAAAATACAATTCGTCATAACTCTGAACTTATTTGGCCTAAATTAATGATATTTGGATATATGTGTCTTTAGTCAAGATTTACATAGTTTTGGAAAATTGGGAGGTGTCACCCCCACATCTTTTGTGTTTTGTCTGTGCTTCATTAATGTCCAAAGTTTCTAGTCGATCCCTATAAATTTCTCACGATAGGTTTAGAAGCTCGGTCGGTTATAGTCGATCCCTATAGAAATTTCACGATAGGTTTAGAAGCTCGGTGGGTACGACATAGGTCATATAAAGTTTTGGAAAGTGGGCGGAACCACGCCCCTAGGTTATATAAAATAACAATTCGTCATAACTCTGAACTTATTTGGTCTAAATTAATGCTATTTGGATATATGTGTCTTTAGTCAAGATTTACATAATTTTGGAAAATTGGGAGGTGTCACCCCCACAACTTTTGTGTTTTGTCTGTGCTTCATTAATGGCCAAAGTTTATAGTCGATCTCTATAAAAGTAGCACGATAGGCTTAGAAGCTCAGTGGGTACGACATAGGTCATATAAAGTTTTGGAAAGTGGGCGGAACCACGCCCCTAGGTTATATAAAATAACAATTCGTCATAACTCTGAACTTATTTGGTCTAAATTAATGCTATTTGGATATATGTGTCTTTAGTCAAGATTTACATAATTTTGGAAAATTCGGAGGTGTCACCCCCACAACTTTTGTGTTTTGTCTGTGCTTCATTAATGGCCAAAGTTTATAGTCGATCTCTATAAATTTCTCACGATAGGTTTAGAAGCTCGGTGGGTACGACATAGGTCATATAAAGTTTTGGAAAGTGGGCGGAACCACGCCCCTAGGTTATATAAAATAACAATTCGTCATAACTCTGAACTTATTTGGTCTAAATTAATGCTATTTGGATATATGTGTCTTTAGTCAAGATTTACATAATTTTGGAAAATTGGGAGGTGTCACCCCCACATCTTTTGTGTTTTGTCTGTGCTTCATTAATGGCCAAAGTTTATAGTCGATCTCTATAAAAGTAGCACGATAGGCTTAGAAGCTCAGTGGGTACGACATAGGTCATATAAAGTTTTGGAAAGTGGGCGGAACCACGCCCCTAGGTTATATAAAATAACAATTCGTCATAACTCTGAACTTATTTGGTCTAAATTAATGCTATTTGGATATATGTGTCTTTAGTCAAGATTTACATAATTTTGGAAAATTGGGAGGTGTCACCCCCACAACTTTTGTGTTTTGTCTGTGCTTCATTAATGGCCAAAGTTTATAGTCGATCTCTATAAAAGTAGCACGATAGGCTTAGAAGCTCAGTGGGTACGACATAGGTCATATAAAGTTTTGGAAAGTGGGCGGAACCACGCCCCTAGGTTATATAAAATAACAATTCGTCATAACTCTGAACTTATTTGGTCTAAATTAATGCTATTTGGATATATGTGTCTTTAGTCAAGATTTACATAATTTTGGAAAATTGGGAGGTGTCACCCCCACAACTTTTGTGTTTTGTCTGTGCTTCATTAATGGCCAAAGTTTATAGTCGATCCCTATAAATTTCTCACGATAGGTTTAGAAGCTCGGTGGGTACGACATAGGTCATATAAAGTTTTGGAAAGTGGGCGGAACCACGCCCCTAGGTTATATAAAATAACAATTCGTCATAACTCTGAACTTATTTGGTCTAAATTAATGCTATTTGGATATATGTGTCTTTAGTCAAGATTTACATAATTTTGGAAAATTGGGAGGTGTCACCCCCACAACTTTTGTGTTTTGTCTGTGCTTCATTAATGGCCAAAGTTTATAGTCGATCTCTATAAAAGTAGCACGATAGGCTTAGAAGCTCAGTGGGTACGACATAGGTCATATAAAGTTTTGGAAAGTGGGCGGAACCACGCCCCTAGGTTATATAAAATAACAATTCGTCATAACTCTGAACTTATTTGGTCTAAATTAATGCTATTTGGATATATGTGTCTTTAGTCAAGATTTACATAATTTTGGAAAATTCGGAGGTGTCACCCCCACAACTTTTGTGTTTTGTCTGTGCTTCATTAATGGCCAAAGTTTATAGTCGATCTCTATAAAAGTAGCACGATAGGCTTAGAAGCTCAGTGGGTACGACATAGGTCATATAAAGTTTTGGAAAGTGGGCGGAACCACGCCCCTAGGTTATATAAAATAACAATTCGTCATAACTCTGAACTTATTTGGTCTAAATTAATGCTATTTGGATATATGTGTCTTTAGTCAAGATTTACATAATTTTGGAAAATTCGGAGGTGTCACCCCCACAATTTTTGTGTTTTGTCTGTGCTTCATTAATGGCCAAAGTTTATAGTCGATCTCTATAAAAGTAGCACGATAGGCTTAGAAGCTCAGTGGGTACGACATAGGTCATATAAAGTTTTGGAAAGTGGGCGGAACCACGCCCCTAGGTTATATAAAATAACAATTCGTCATAACTCTGAACTTATTTGGTCTAAATTAATGCTATTTGGATATATGTGTCTTTAGTCAAGATTTACATAATTTTGGAAAATTGGGAGGTGTCACCCCCACATCTTTTGTGTTTTGTCGTGCTTCATTAATGTCCAAAGTTTATAGTCGATCCCTATAGAAATTTCACGATAGGTTTAGAAGCTCGGTGGGTACGACATAGGTCATATAAAGTTTTGGAAAGTGGGCGGAACCACGCCCCTAGGTTATATAAAATAACAATTCGTCATAACTCTGAACTTATTTGGTCTAAATTAATGCTATTTGGATATATGTGTCTTTAGTCAAGATTTACATAATTTTGGAAAATTCGGAGGTGTCACCCCCACAACTTTTGTGTTTTGTCTGTGCTTCATTAATGGCCAAAGTTTATAGTCGATCTCTATAAAAGTAGCACGATAGGCTTAGAAGCTCAGTGGGTACGACGTAGGCTATATATAGTTTTGGAAAAGTGGGCGGTACTCCGGCCGCAGGCTATATAAAATTACAATTAGTCATAACTCTGAACTTATTTGGCCTAAATTAATGCTATTTGGATATATGTGTCTTTAGTCAAGATTTACATAATTTTGGAAAATTGGGAGGTGTCACCCCCACATCTTTTGTGTTTTGTCTGTGCTTCATTAATGTCCAAAGTTTATAGTCGATCCCTATAAATTTCTCACGATAGGTTTAGAAGCTCGGTGGGTACGACATAGGTCATATATAGTTTTGGAAAAGTGCTCGGTACTCCGGCCGCAGGCTATATAAAATTACAATTCGTCATAACTCTGAACTTATTTGGCCTAAATTAATGCTATTTGGATATATGTGTCTTTAGTCAAGATTTACATAATTTTGGAAAATTGGGAGGTGTCACCCCCACATCTTTTGTGTTTTGTCTGTGCTTCATTAATGTCCAAAGTTTATAGTCGATCCCTATAAATTTCTCACGATAGGTTTAGAAGCTCGGTGTATAGTTTTGGAAAAGTGGGCGGTACCATGCCCCTAGGTTATATAAAATAGCAATTCGTCATAACTCTGAACTTATTTGGTCTAAATTAATGCTATTTGGATATATGTGTCTTTAGTCAAGATTTACATAATTTTGGAAAATTGGGAGGTGTCACCCCCACATCTTTTGTGTTTTGTCTGTGCTTCATTAATGGCCAAAGTTTATAGTCGATCTCTATAAAGGTAGCACGATAGGCTTAGAAGCTCAGTGGGTACGACGTAGGCTATATATAGTTTTGGAAAAGTGGGCGGTACCACGCCCCCAGGCTATATAAAAATACAATTCGTCATAACTCTGAACTTATTTGGTCTAAATTAATGATATTTGGATATATGTGTCTTTAGTCAAGATTTACATAGTTTTGAAAAATTAGGCGGTGCACCCCCACATCTTTTGTGTTTTGTCGTGCTTCATTAATGTGCAAAGTTTATAGTCGATCCCTATAGAAATTTCACGATAGGTTTAGAAGCTCGGTGGGTACGACATAGGTCATATAAAGTTTTGGAAAGTGGGCGGAACCACGCCCCTAGGTTATATAAAATAACAATTCGCCATAACTCTGAACTTATTTCGTCTAAATTAATGCTATTTGGATATATCTGTCTTTAGTCAAGATTTACATAATTTTGGAAAATTGGGAGGTGTCACCCCCACAACTTTTGTGTTTTGTCTGTGCTTCATTAATGGCCAAAGTTTATAGTCGTTCTCTATAAAAGTTGCACGATAGGCTTAGAAGCTAAGTGGGTACGACGTAGGCTATATATAGTTTTGGAAAAGTGGGCGGTACCACGCCCCCAGGCTATATAAAAATACAATTCGTCATAACTCTGAACTTATTTGGTCTAAATTAATGATATTTGGATATATGTGTCTTTAGTCAAGATTTACATAGTTTTGAAAAATTAGGCGGTGCACCCCCACATCTTTTGTGTTTTGTCGTGCTTCATTAATGTGCAAAGTTTATAGTCGATCCCTATAGAAATTTCACGATAGGTTTAGAAGCTCGGTGGGTACGACATAGGTCATATAAAGTTTTGGAAAGTGGGCGGAACCACGCCCCTAGGTTATATAAAATAACAATTCGCCATAACTCTGAACTTATTTCGTCTAAATTAATGCTATTTGGATATATCTGTCTTTAGTCAAGATTTACATAGTGTTGGAAAATTGGGCGGTGTCACCCCCACATCTTTTGTGTTTTGTCGTGCTTCATTAATGTCCAAAGTTTATAGTCGATCCCCAAAAAAGTTTCACGATTGGTTTAGAAGCTCGGTGGGTACAACATAGGTCTTATATAGTCTTGGAAAAATGGGCGGTACCACGTCCGCAGGCTATATAAAATTACAATTCGTCATAACTCTGAACTTATTTGGTCTAAATTAATGATATTTGGGTATATGTGTCTTTAGTCAAGATTTACATAATTTTGGAAAATTGTGCGGTGCCACCCCGACATCTTTTGTGTTTTGTCTGTGCTTCATTAATGTCCAAAGTTTATAGTCGATCCCCATAAAAGTTTCACGATAGGTTTAGAAGCTCGGTGGGGACGACATAGGTCATATATAGTCTTGGGAAAATGGGCGGTACCACGTCCCCAGGCTATATAAAATTACAATTCGTCATAACTCTGAACTTATTTGGTCTAAATTAATGCTATTGGATATATGTGTCTTTAGTCAAGATTTACATAATTTTGGAAAATTGGGAGGTGTCACCCCCACATCTTTTGTGTTTTGTCTGTGCTTCATTAATGTGCAAAGTTTATAGTCGATCCCTATAAAAGTTTCACGATAGGCTTAGAAGCTCAGTGGGTACGACGTAGGCTATATATAGTTTTGGAAAAGTGGGCAGTACCACGCCCCTAGGTTATATAAATTACAATTCGTCATAACTCTGAACTTACTTGGTCTAAATTAATGATATTTGGATATATGTGTCTTTAGTCAAGATTTACATAATTTTGGAAATTTGGGCGGTGCCACCTCCACATCTTTTGTGGTTTGTCTGTGCTTCATTAATGTCCAAAGTTTATAGTCGATCCCCATAAAAGTTTCACGATAGGTTTAGAAGCTCGGTGGGTACGACATAGGTCATATATAGTCTTGGGAAAATGGGCGGTACCACGTCCCCAGGCTATATAACATTACAATTCGTCATAACTCTGAACTTATTTGGTCTAAATTAATGCTATTTGGATATATGTGTCTTTAGTCAAGATTTACATAATTTTGTAAAATTGGGAGGTGTCACCCCCACATCTTTTGTGTTTTGTCTGTGCTTCATTAATGTCCAAAGTTTATAGTCGATCCCATAGGTCATATATAGTTTTGGAAAAGTGGGCGGTACCACGCCCCTAGGTTATATAAAATAACAATTCGTCATAACTCGGAACTTATTTGGTCTAAATTAATGCTATTTAATATATGTGTCAAGATTTACATAATTTTGGAAAATTGGGAGGTGTCACCCCCACATCTTTTGTGTTTTGTCTGTGCTTCATTAATGTGCAAAGTTTATAGTCGATCCCTATAAAAGTTTCACGATAGGCTTAGAAGCTCAGTGGGTACGACGTAGGCTATATATAGTTTTGGAAAAGTGGGCGGTACCACGCCCCCCGGCTATATAAAATTGCAATTCGTCATAACTCTGAACTTATTTGGTCTAAATTAATGATATTTGGATATATGTGTCTTTAGTCAAGATTTACATAATTTTGGAAAATTGGGAGGTGTCACCCCCACATCTTTTGTGTTTTGTCTGTGCTTCATTAATGAACAAAGTTTATAGTCGATCCCTATAAATTTCTCACGATAGGTTTAGAAGCTCGGTGGGTACGACATAGGTCATATATAGTTTTGGAAAAATGGGCGGTACTCCGCCCGCAGGCTATATAAAATTACAATTCGTCATAACTCTGAACTTATTTGGCCTAAATTAATGCTATTTGGATATATGTGTCTTTAGTCAAGATTTACATAGATTTGGAAAGTTGGGAGGTGTCACCTCCACATCTTTTGTGTTTTGTCTGTGCTTCATTAATGTCCAAAATTTATAGTCGATCCCTATAAATTTCTCACGATAGGTTTAGAAGCTCGGTGGGTACGACATAGGTCATATATAGTTTTGGAAAAGTGGGCGGTACCATGCCCCCAGGCTATATAAAAATACAATTCGTCATAACTCTGAACTTATTTGGTCTAAATTAATGATATTTGGATATATGTGTCTTTAGTCAAGATTTACATAATTTTGGAAAATTGGGAGGTGTCACCCCCACAACTTTTGTGTTTTGTCTGTGCTTCATTAATGGCCAAAGTTTATAGTCGATCTCTATAAAAGTAGCACGATAGGCTTAGAAGCACAGTGGGTACGACGTAGGCTATATATAGTTTTGGAAAAGTGGGCGGTACCACGCCCCCAGGCTATATAAAAATACAATTCGTCATAACTCTGAATTTATTTGGCCTAAATTAATGATATTTGGATATATGTGTCTTTAGTCAAGATTTACATAGTTTTGGAAAATTGGGCGGTGCCACCCCCACATCTTTTGTGTTTTGTCGTGCTTCATTAATGTCCAAAGTTTATAGTCGATCCCTATAGAAATTTCACGATAGGTTTAGAAGCTCGGTGGGTACGACATAGGTCATATAAAGTTTTGGAAAGTGGGCGGAACCACGCCCCCAGGCTATATAAAAATACAATTCGTCATAACTCTGAACTTATTTGGCCTAAATTAATGATATTTGGATATATGTGTCTTTAGTCAAGATTTACATAGTTTTGGAAAATTGGGAGGTGTCACCCCCACATCTTTTGTGTTTTGTCTGTGCTTCATTAATGTCCAAAGTTTCTAGTCGATCCCTATAAATTTCTCACGATAGGTTTAGAAGCTCGGTGGGTACGACATAGGTCATATATAGTTTTGGAAAAATGGGCGGTACTCCGCCCGCAGGCTATATAAAATTACAATTCGTCATAACTCTGAACTTATTTGGCCTAAATTAATGCTATTTGGATATATGTGTCTTTAGTCAAGATTTACATAGTTTTGGAAAGTTGGGAGGTGTCACCTCCACATCTTTTGTGTTTTGTCTGTGCTTCATTAATGTCCAAAATTTATAGTCGATCCCTATAAATTTCTCACGATAGGTTTAGAAGCTCGGTGGGTACGACATAGGTCATATATAGTTTTGGAAAAGTGGGCGGTACCATGCCCCCAGGCTTTATAAAAATACAATTCGTCATAACTCTGAACTTATTTGGTCTAAATTAATGATATTTGGATATATGTGTCTTTAGTCAAGATTTACATAATTTTGGAAAATTGGGAGGTGTCACCCCCACAACTTTTGTGTTTTGTCTGTGCTTCATTAATGGCCAAAGTTTATAGTCGATCTCTATAAAAGTAGCACGATAGGCTTAGAAGCTCAGTGGGTACGACGTAGGCTATATATACTTTGGAAAACTGGGCGGTACCGCGCCCCCAGGCTATATAAAAATACAATTCGTCATAACTCTGAACTTATTTGGCCTAAATTAATGATATTTGGATATATGTGTCTTTAGTCAAGATTTACATAGTTTTGGAAAATTGGGAGGTGTCAGCCCCACATCTTTTGTGTTTTGTCTGTGCTTCATTAATGTCCAAAGTTTCTAGTCGATCCCTATAAATTTCTCACGATAGGTTTAGAAGCTCGGTGGGTACGACATAGGTCATATATAGTTTTGGAAAAATGGGCGGTATTCCGCCCGCAGGCTATATAAAATTACAATTCGTCATAACTCTGAACTTATTTGGCCTAAATTAATGCTATTTGGATATATGTGTCTTTAGTCAAGATTTACATAGTTTTGGAAAGTTGGGAGGTGTCACCTCCACATCTTTTGTGTTTTGTCTGTGCTTCATTAATGTCCAAAATTTATAGTCGATCCCTATAAATTTCTCACGATAGGTTTAGAAGCTCGGTGGGTACGACATAGGTCATATATAGTTTTGGAAAAGTGGGCGGTACCATGCCCCCAGGCTATATAAAAATACAATTCGTCATAACTCTGAACTTATTTGGTCTAAATTAATGATATTTGGATATATGTGTCTTTAGTCAAGATTTACATAATTTTGGAAAATTGGGAGGTTTCACCCCCACATCTTTTGTGTTTTGTCTGTGCTTCATTAATGTGCAAAGTTTATAGTCGATCCCTATAAAAGTTTCACGATAGGCTTAGAAGCTCAGTGGGTACGACGTAGGCTATATATAGTTTTGGAAAAGTGGGCGGTACCACGCCCCCAGGCTATATAAAAATACAATTCGTCATAACTCTGAACTTATTTGGTCTAAATTAATGATATTTGGATATATGTGTCTTTAGTCAAGATTTACATAGTTTTGGAAAATTGGGCGGTGCCACCCCCACATCTTTTGTGTTTTGTCGTGCTTCATTAATGTCCAAAGTTTATAGTCGATCCCTATAGAAATTTCACGATAGGTTTAGAAGCTCGGTGGGTACGACATAGGTCATATAAAGTTTTGGAAAGTGGGCGGAACCACGCCCCTAGGTTATATAAAATAACAATTCGTCATAACTCTGAACTTATTTGGTCTAAATTAATGCTATTTGGATATATGTGTCTTTAGTCAAGATTTACATAATTTTGGAAAATTGGGAGGTGTCACCCCCACAACTTTTGTGTTTTGTCTGTGCTTCATTAATGGCCAAAGTTTATAGTCGATCTCTATAAAAGTAGCACGATAGGCTTAGAAGCTCAGTGGGTACGACGTAGGCTATATATAGTTTTGGAAAAGTGGGCGGTACCACGCCCCCAGGCTATATAAAAATACAATTCGTCATAACTCTGAACTTATTTGGTCTAAATTAATGATATTTGGATATATGTGTCTTTAGTCAAGATTTACATAGTTTTGGAAAATTGGGCGGTGCCACCCCCACATCTTTTGTGTTTTGTCGTGCTTCATTAATGTCCAAAGTTTATAGTCGATCCCTATAGAAATTTCACGATAGGTTTAGAAGCTCGGTGGGTACGACATAGGTCATATAAAGTTTTGGAAAGTGGGCGGAACCACGCCCCTAGGTTATATAAAATAACAATTCGTCATAACTCTGAACTTATTTGGTCTAAATTAATGCTATTTGGATATATGTGTCTTTAGTCAAGATTTACATAATTTTGGAAAATTCGGAGGTGTCACCCCCACAACTTTTGTGTTTTGTCTGTGCTTCATTAATGGCCAAAGTTTATAGTCGATCTCTATAAAAGTAGCACGATAGGCTTAGAAGCTCAGTGGGTACGACGTAGGCTATATATAGTTTTGGAAAAGTGGGCGGTACCACACCCCCAGGCTATATAAAAATACAATTCGTCATAACTCTGAACTTATTTGGTCTAAATTAATGATATTTGGATATATGTGTCTTTAGTCAAGATTTACATAGTTTTGGAAAATTGGGAGGTGTCACCCCCACATCTTTTGTGTTTTGTCTGTGCTTCATTAATGTCCAAAGTTTATAGTCGATCCCCATAAAAGTTTCACGATTGGTTTAGAAGCTCGGTGGGTACGACATAGGTCATATATAGTTTTGGAAAAGTGGGCGGTACTCCGGCCGGAGGCTATATAAAATTACAATTCGTCATAACTCTGAACTTATTTGGCCTAAATTAATGCTATTTGGATATATGTGTCTTTAGTCAAGCTTTACATAATTTTGGAAAATTGGGAGGTGTCACCCCCACATCTTTTGTGTTTTGTCTGTGCTTCATTAATGTCCAAAGTTTATAGTCGATCCCTATAAATTTCTCACGATAGGTTTAGAAGCTCGGTGTGTTCGACATAGGTCATATATAGTTTTGGAAAAGTGGGCGGTACCATGCCCCTAGGTTATATAAAATAGCAATTCGTCATAACTCTGAACTTATTTGGTCTAAATTAATGCTATTTGGATATATGTGTCTTTAGTCAAGATTTACATAATTTTGGAAAATTGGGAGGTGTCACCCCCACATCTTTTGTGTTTTGTCTGTGCTTCATTAATGGCCAAAGTTTATAGTCGATCTCTATAAAGGTAGCACGATAGGCTTAGAAGCTCAGTGGGTACGACGTAGGCTATATATAGTTTTGGAAAAGTGGGCGGTACCACGCCCCCAGGCTATATAAAAATACAATTCGTCATAACTCTGAACTTATTTGGTCTAAATTAATGATATTTGGATATATGTGTCTTTAGTCAAGATTTACATAGTTTTGAAAAATTAGGCGGTGCACCCCCACATCTTTTGTGTTTTGTCGTGCTTCATTAATGTGCAAAGTTTATAGTCGATCCCTATAGAAATTTCACGATAGGTTTAGAAGCTCGGTGGGTACGACATAGGTCATATAAAGTTTTGGAAAGTGGGCGGAACCACGCCCCTAGGTTATATAAAATAACAATTCGCCATAACTCTGAACTTATTTCGTCTAAATTAATGCTATTTGGATATATCTGTCTTTAGTCAAGATTTACATAATTTTGGAAAATTGGGAGGTGTCACCCCCACAACTTTTGTGTTTTGTCTGTGCTTCATTAATGGCCAAAGTTTATAGTCGTTCTCTATAAAAGTTGCACGATAGGCTTAGAAGCTAAGTGGGTACGACGTAGGCTATATATAGTTTTGGAAAAGTGGGCGGTACCACGCCCCTAGGTTATATCAAATAACAATTCCTCATAACTCTGAACTTATTTGGTCTAAATTAATGATATTTGGATATCTGTGTCTTTAGTCAAGATTTACATAGTGTTGGAAAATTGGGAGGTGTCACCCCCACATCTTTTGTGTTTTGTCGTGCTTCATTAATGTCCAAAGTTTATAGTCGATCCCCAAAAAAGTTTCACGATTGGTTTAGAAGCTCGGTGGGTACGACATAGGTCTTATATAGTCTTGGAAAAATGGGCGGTACCACGTCCCCAGGCTATATAAAATTACAATTCGTCATAACTCTGAACTTATTTGGTCTAAATTAATGAAATTTGGGTATATGTGTCTTTAGTCAAGATTTACATAATTTTGGAAAATTGTGCGGTGCCACCCCGACATCTTTTGTGTTTTGTCTGTGCTTCATTAATGTCCAAAGTTTATAGTCGATCCCCATAAAAGTTTCACGATAGGTTTAGAAGCTCGGTGGGGACGACATAGGTCATATATAGTCTTGGGAAAATGGGCGGTACCACGTCCCCAGGCTATATAAAATTACAATTCGTCATAACTCTGAACTTATTTGGTCTAAATTAATGCTATTGGATATATGTGTCTTTAGTCAAGATTTACATAATTTTGGAAAATTGGGAGGTGTCACCCCCACATCTTTTGTGTTTTGTCTGTGCTTCATTAATGTGCAAAGTTTATAGTCGATCCCTATAAAAGTTTCACGATAGGCTTAGAAGCTCAGTGGGTACGACGTAGGCTATATATAGTTTTGGAAAAGTGGGCAGTACCACGCCCCTAGGTTATATAAATTACAATTCGTCATAACTCTGAACTTACTTGGTCTAAATTAATGATATTTGGATATATGTGTCTTTAGTCAAGATTTACATAATTTTGGAAATTTGGGCGGTGCCACCTCCACATCTTTTGTGGTTTGTCTGTGCTTCATTAATGTCCAAAGTTTATAGTCGATCCCCATAAAAGTTTCACGATAGGTTTAGAAGCTCGGTGGGTACGACATAGGTCATATATAGTCTTGGGAAAATGGGCGGTACCACGTCCCCAGGCTATATAACATTACAATTCGTCATAACTCTGAACTTATTTGGTCTAAATTAATGCTATTTGGATATATGTGTCTTTAGTCAAGATTTACATAATTTTGTAAAATTGGGAGGTGTCACCCCCACATCTTTTGTGTTTTGTCTGTGCTTCATTAATGTCCAAAGTTTATAGTCGATCCCATAGGTCATATATAGTTTTGGAAAAGTGGGCGGTACCACGCCCCTAGGTTATATAAAATAACAATTCGTCATAACTCGGAACTTATTTGGTCTAAATTAATGCTATTTAATATATGTGTCAAGATTTACATAATTTTGGAAAATTGGGAGGTGTCACCCCCACATCTTTTGTGTTTTGTCTGTGCTTCATTAATGTGCAAAGTTTATAGTCGATCCCTATAAAAGTTTCACGATAGGCTTAGAAGCTCAGTGGGTACGACGTAGGCTATATATAGTTTTGGAAAAGTGGGCGGTACCACGCCCCCAGGCTATATAAAATTGCAATTCGTCATAACTCTGAACTTATTTGGTCTAAATTAATGATATTTGGATATATGTGTCTTTAGTCAAGATTTACATAATTTTGGAAAATTGGGAGGTGTCACCCCCACATCTTTTGTGTTTTGTCTGTGCTTCATTAATGAACAAAGTTTATAGTCGATCCCTATAAATTTCTCACGATAGGTTTAGAAGCTCGGTGGGTACGACATAGGTCATATATAGTTTTGGAAAAATGGGCGGTACTTCGCCCGCAGGCTATATAAAATTACAATTCGTCATAACTCTGAAGTTATTTAATCAAAATTTATGATATTTGGATATATGTGTCTTTAGTCAAGGTTTACATAATTTTGGAAAATTGGGAGGTGTCACCCCCACAACTTTTGTGTTTTGTCTGTGCTTCATTAATGGCCTAAGTTTATAGTCGTTCTCTATAAAAGTTGCACGATAGGCTTAGAAGCTCAGTGGGTACGACGTAGGCTATATATAGTTTTGGAAAAGTGGGCGGTACCACGCCCCCAGGCTATATAAAATTACAATTCGCATTACTCTGAACTTATTTGGTCTAAATTAATGATATTTGGATATATGTGTCTTTAGTCAAGATTTACATAGTTTTGGAAAATTGGGCGGTGCCACCCGCACATCTTTTGTGTTTTGTCTGTGCTTCATTAATGGCCAAAGTTTATAGTCGTTCTCTATAAAATTTGCACGATAGGCTTAGAAGCTCAGTGGGTACGACGTAGGCTATATATAGTTTTGGAAAAGTGGGCGGTACCACGCCCCTAGGTTATATAAAATAACAATTCGTCATAACTCTGAACTTATTTGGTCTAAATTAATGATATTTGGATATATGTGTCTTTAGTCAAGATTTACATAATTTTGGAAAATTGGGCGGTGCCACCCCCACATCTTTTGTGTTTTGTCTGTGCTTCATTAATGTCCAAAGTTTATAGTCAATCCCTATAAATTTTTCACGATAGGTTTAGAAGCTCGGTGGGTACGACATAGGTCATATATAGTCTTGGAAAAGTGGGCGGTACCACGCCCCTAGGTTATATAAATTACAGTTCGTCATAACTCTGAACTTACTTGGTCTAAATTAATGATATTTGGATATATGTGTCTTTAGTCAAGATTTACATAATTTTGGAAAATTTGGCGGTGCCACCCCCACATCTTTTGTGTTTTGTCGTGCTTCATTAATGTCCAAAGTTTATAGTCAATCCCTATAAATTTTTCACGATAGGTTTAGAAGCTCGGTGGGTACGACATAGGTCATATATAGTCTTGGAAAACTGCCCCTAGGTTATATAAATTACAATTCGTCATAACTCTAAACTTATTTGGTCTAAATTAATGATATTTGGATATATGTGTCTTTAGTCAAGATTTACATAGTGTTGGAAAATTGGGCGGTGTCACCCCCACATCTTTTGTGTTTTGTCGTGCTTCATTAATGTCCAAAGTTTATAGTCGATCCCCAAAAAAGTTTCACGATTGGTTTAGAAGCTCGGTGGGTACGACATAGGTCATATATAGTTTTGGAAAAATGGGCGCTACTCCGCCCCAGGCTATATAAAATTACAATTCGTCATAACTCTGAACTTATTTGGCCTAAATTAATGCTATTTGGATATATGTGTCTTTAGTCAAGATTTACATAATTTTGGAAAATTGGGAGGTGTCACCCCCACATCTTTTGTGTTTTGTCTGTGCTTCATTAATGTCCAAAGTTTATAGTTGATCCCTATAAATTTCTCACGATAGGTTTAGAAGCTCGGTGGGTACGACATAGGTCATATATAGTTTTGGAAAAGTGGGCGGTACCACGCCCCTAGGTTATATAAAATAACAATTCGTCATAACTCTGAACTTATTTGGTCTAAATTAATGCTATTTGGATATATGTATCTTTAGTCAAGATTTACATAATTTTGGAAAATTGGGTGGTGTCACCCCCACATCTTTTGTGTTTTGTCTGTGCTTCATTAATGTCCAAAGTTTATAGTCGATCCCTATAAATTTCTCACGATAGGTTTAGAAGCTCGGTGGGTACGACATAGGTCATATATAGTTTTGGAAAAATGGGCGGTACTTCGCCCGCAGGCTATATAAAATTACAATTCGTCATAACTCTGAAGTTATTTAATCAAAATTTATGATATTTGGATATATGTGTCTTTAGTCAAGGTTTACATAATTTTGGAAAATTGGGAGGTGTCACCCCCACAACTTTTGTGTTTTGTCTGTGCTTCATTAATGGCCTAAGTTTATAGTCGTTCTCTATAAAAGTTGCACGATAGGCTTAGAAGCTCAGTGGGTACGACGTAGGCTATATATAGTTTTGGAAAAGTGGGCGGTACCACGCCCCCAGGCTATATAAAATTACAATTCGCATTACTCTGAACTTATTTGGTCTAAATTAATGATATTTGGATATATGTGTCTTTAGTCAAGATTTACATAGTTTTGGAAAATTGGGCGGTGCCACCCGCACATCTTTTGTGTTTTGTCTGTGCTTCATTAATGGCCAAAGTTTATAGTCGTTCTCTATAAAATTTGCACGATAGGCTTAGAAGCTCAGTGGGTACGACGTAGGCTATATATAGTTTTGGAAAAGTGGGCGGTACCACGCCCCTAGGTTATATAAAATAACAATTCGTCATAACTCTGAACTTATTTGGTCTAAATTAATGATATTTGGATATATGTGTCTTTAGTCAAGATTTACATAATTTTGGAAAATTTGGCGGTGCCACCCCCACATCTTTTGTGTTTTGTCGTGCTTCATTAATGTCCAAAGTTTATAGTCAATCCCTATAAATTTTTCACGATAGGTTTAGAAGCTCGGTGGGTACGACATAGGTCATATATAGTCTTGGAAAAGTGGGCGGTACCACGCCCCTAGGTTATATAAATTACAGTTCGTCATAACTCTGAACTTACTTGGTCTAAATTAATGATATTTGGATATATGTGTCTTTAGTCAAGATTTACATAATTTTGGAAAATTTGGCGGTGCCACCCCCACATCTTTTGTGTTTTGTCGTGCTTCATTAATGTCCAAAGTTTATAGTCAATCCCTATAAATTTTTCACGATAGGTTTAGAAGCTCGGTGGGTACGACATAGGTCATATATAGTCTTGGAAAACTGCCCCTAGGTTATATAAATTACAATTCGTCATAACTCTAAACTTATTTGGTCTAAATTAATGATATTTGGATATATGTGTCTTTAGTCAAGATTTACATAATTTTGGAAAATTGGGCGGTGCCACCCCCACATCTTTTGTGTTTTGTCTGTGCTTCATTAATGCCCAAAGTTTAGAGTCGATCCCTTATTGTACCAAGCGCAATGAACGGACGTGTTTTGGCTCGGGCGCGCATTCTGCTACCAATGCTAATTTATAAAAAATAATATTTGATTTATAAAAAAATCACCAAGAACGAGATAGAGACTCAACAAAGGGATAATAATGAAAATTATTGTTCGAATATAAGTTAGATAGTGTAAAAATCTAATAATTTATTTGCAAATTAATAATAACTGTGAGAAAGTGACTCTGAATAAGCAAATTAAAACACACTAATATAAATAAACGGAGGAGGATGGGGCCGTGTGCAGAAGTCCACGCAAGTGGGGAAAGTTTCTGATCGCCATTCACCTGGGATTGGCCAGAGCGATTCTTTTGCATGCGGTTCAAGCAGCTCACTACTTCCGGGCTTTGCGCGCAAGTATCCTCTGGTTAACCACTGAACACCCGTTTGGTGGTGAGCTAAACGTGTGAAGGCGACAACCTGGTAAGGCCACTCCGACATAATCGGTTTAAGGGCTTGCTGGGGGTTCAAACAGCAGCGTCTGATCACCATGTGGTGCGGCTGCAAGAGGGCGTCTGTCTTGGATCAAGCGGCTCGCTATACAAACGTGTAATAGAATTCAACTTCCCGTGAAACGGGTTGTGCGTTGGGTTTGGGACCCACCACATAAAACAACGTTCCAATGAAATTCAACAACAAAGCCTCGGATATGAGAACCCCTTTTTTAGATGACAACACCCGCAAACGAAATAAGGATTATGAGATAAGGGCATGTACCGGGAATGTCCGGTCCCTTAATGGGGAAGGTGCCGCTGCCCGGCTGGTTGAGGTCCTGAGGAAAGCAAAAGCTGACATCACCGCCATACAAGAGATGCGATGGACGGGGCGAGGAAATACGATCAGAACACCTTGTAACATCTACTGGAGTGGGTATGAAGACAAGCGCAGATTCGGCGTGAGATTTGTGGTGGGAGAGACACTCCGTCACCGAGTACTGTCGTTCACACCCGTGAACGAGCGTCGCGCTGCAATCCGCATAAAAGTACGATTTTTCACCATATCGTTTATCTGCGCTCATGCGCCGACGGAAGAGAAGGACGACGTGGAAAAGGATGCTTTCTACGAGCGCCTGGAATAAGCATACGAGCGCTGCCCCCGTCATGATATCAAAGTCGTGCTGGGCGACTTTAACGCCAGGGTGGGTAAGGAGGGTGTATTCGGCCCCACTGTCGGGAAGTTCAGTCTCCACGATCAGACTTCGCCAAATGGATTCAGGCTGATCGACTTCGCCGGTGCCCGAAACATGGTCATATCCAGCACTAGGTTTATGCACAAGAAGATCCATCAAGCTACATGGCTGTCCCCCGATCGAAAAACACGCAACCAGATCGACCACGTTGTGATAGACGGACGGCATGCTTCCAGCGTTTTAGATGTTCGCACAATACGAGGACCTAGTAGCAGCCAAAATTCGTACCCGCCTCTGTACAACAAAACAGGTGCAACAAAAAACGCAGGGAAAGCTGGACGTCGAAAAGCTGCAATCGCAACAGACCGCCAATTATTTCGCAGATCGCCTCTCACACCTGCTCTCCGAGACCACAATTCAACCAAGTGGAATGCATGAGCAGTGGAATCATATCTCAGGAGCACTCCGTACCGCAGCCGAAGAAGTAATTGGATTCCGGCGAACGCGAAGAAACAACTGGTATGATGATGAAGAGTACCGCGCTGCAACGAAAAGAAAGGACAAAGCCTACAAGGCAACGCTGAGATCGAATGCAGCGAGGAGTGTGTGTGAACACTACCGCGAGTTGAAGAGGGAAGCGAGGCGGCTTTTCCGGGCGAAAAAAAGAGAGGCAGAAAAGCGTGAAATAAAGGAGCTTGAGATGCTGGCCAAAGGGAATAATGCCCGAAAATTCTATCAAAAAATTCGGCGAATCTAAGTGTTCTCTGCCCAATCCACAAGAAGGGCGATCCTGCAAACTGCGCCAACTATCGCGGAATCAGCCTTTTGAATATCGCATATAAGGTCCTATCAAGCGTATTGTGCGAAAGACTGAAGCCTGATGTGAACAGACTGATTGGACCTTATCAGTGTGGCTTCAGACCTGGTAAATCTACCATCGACCAAATTTTTACAATACGCCAAATCTTGGAAAAAACCCGTGAAAAGAGAATCGACACGCATCATCTCTTTGTTGATTTTAAAGCCGCTTTCGATAGCATGAAAAGGAGCTGCCTATATGCCGCTATGTCTGAATTTGGTTTCCCCGCAAAACTTATACGGCTATGCAAAATGACCTTGAGCAACACCGCCAGCTCGGTCAGAATTGGGAAGTACCTCTCCGAGCCGTTCGAAACTAAACGAGGTTTCAGAGAGGGTGACCCCCTATCGTGCGATTTCTTTAATTTAATGCTGGAGAAAATAATACAAGTTGCAGAACTTAACCGCGCTGGAACAATATTTTATAAAAGCGTCCAACTGTTGGCATATGCTGACGATATTGATATCATTGGCCTTAACAACCGCGCCGTAACTTCTGCTTACTCCAAATTAGAAAAAGAAGCGGAGAAAATGGGATTGGTGGTGAACGAGGGCAAAACGAAGTACCTTCTGTCATCATGCAAAGAGTCAGCGCATTCGCGCCTTGGCAACCAAGCCACTGTTGGCAGCAATAATTTCGAAATAGTAAAGGACTTCGTTTACCTGGGAACCAGCATTAACACCAACAATAATGTTAGCCTAGACATCCGACGAAGAATTACTCTTGCAAACAAATGCTACTTCGGACTGAGTAGGCAATTGAAAAGTAAAGTCCTCTCTCGACGAACGAAAATAACACTCTACAAGTCACTCATCGCACCCGTCCTGCTATATGGTGCAGAAGCTTGGACACTAACAACATCTGACGAGGCGGCTCTGGGAGTATTCGAGAGAAAGGTTCTTCGAAAGATTTGTGGACCTCTACGCGTTGGCGACGGCGAGTACCGAAGAAGATTTAATGATGAGCGGTATGAACTTTACGCAGACGCCGAGATAGTTCAGCGAATTAAAACACAGCGGCTTCGCTGGCTAGGCCACGTAGTACGAATGAGCGAAGATGCTCCAGCCCAGAAGGTATTCTTATCGGCACCCGCCGGTGGAAGCAGAGGAAGAGGGAGACCACCACTCCGATGGAAGGACCAAGTGGAGACCGATTTGCGATCCCGCGGTGTTTCCAATTGGCGCCAGTTGGCGCAACGAAGAAACGACTGGCGAGCTATGTTGGACGGTCAAAATCGACCATTTAAAGAAGAAGAGAAGAATATAAATAAACGGAAAAGAAAAAAAGCTCAATACGGCTTAAAATGAGTGTATGCGCGAAATGCAATTCCTCTATAAGTAAATTATACCACATGAGCCTTGCATGCGCGGGAGTTGATAAATTTAGCTCAAAAGTATTAGGAGAAAGAAATATGGTACGCCTAATGTGTGATGAGTGTGTAACATACATACAAAATGTCGACTTGGTAATGCATATGCAGATGAGTGTGAAGAAAAATAACTCAATATTAAATGAGTATAAACAAGAATTTGAAGATATAATGAAAACAAGCCAAAATGAAATTAAAGCTCTATTGGAAGCTGTTGAGAGTCGATACTTCCAACGTATTGCGACAATGGAAAAATCACAAAAGTTGTTCGAAAAGAAAATTGGGCAAATGAAAAGCTTATTTGATATGGTTGAAGAAGTGAGAAATAAAACTGAGATAATTGGAAAAGACAGTGAGAAGGTACAAAGTGAAATAAAAAAAATAACCAGCAACAAAGTTGATAAACAAATGTCATATGCTGAAGCTATGAAACATAATAAGAAAAAAGAAGAGGTTCCGCATTTAAAAAAGGATGTGGCAATAATCGTGAAACCTAGAGCAAAACAAACAGTAGAAAAAACAAAACAAGACTTAAATAACAAAGTAGATCCAAAAAATTTAAAGATTTCGAATATCGCATCGAAAAGTAATGGGGTGATGGTAATTCATAGTGAAAACACCGACGAGCGTGATAAAATAAAAGCAGCGATTGAAACCAATATTGGGAAAGAATATGAAATAAAGGTGCCAGAAATGGTTCGCCCAAGCTTCATGGTGAAAGGCGTGAATTTCAAAAGTGAAGAGGCTACATTGATTGACACAATAAAAAAACAAAATGTACATATAAGCGAGAGTGCGTTGAAAATTGTGAAGAAGATTGAACGAAAACGAGGCAATACAGTGGTTTACGACATAATAATAGAAACTGAAAAAGATGACTTTACCAAGATTCTAGCTGCGGAACGAATTAATATCGGCTGGGAAAGATGTAAAGTGTACGATGCGATCAGTGTACTAAGGTGTTATAAATGTAAAGGTTTTAACCATAAAGCGTAGGAATGCAAAAATGAAGAAGTCTGCCACAAGTGCCATGCTAGCCATAACTCGAAAACGTGTAATGAAAATCCAATAAATAAATGTTTAAATTGCATTAAAGCGAAGGAAAAGTTAAACCTGCCGTTAGAAATAAATCACGACACATTTGACAAGGAGTGTCCATGTTATATAAATAAGTTGCAAGTAAAATAGCGTAAGCTTGGATATTAGCAATTACACAATGATGATACATTCAGTTTGAAAAATAACAATAAAAAAAATAAGAAGCGGAAAAATAACATAAAGTGCATATAACTCAATACAAACAGTATTACAGCCAATAAGGAAGAAGTTGAGAGAATGATAGAAGAATAAACTCCAAATTTTGTTTTCTGTGCCGAGACTCATACCACAGAGAATATCAGTGACTCGGAGCTAAATATTACGGGATATAACCATATAAGGTGCGATTCAGACAGTCGACACACAGGTGGTGTACTGATATATATTCATCAATTGATCGAGTTCAAAGTGATTTATAACGACAATATAAACAATAATTTATGGTGTGTTGTGCTAAAAACAACAAAAAGCACGATTAGATGGCGAATTGGTGTAGTATACCATTCACCGAATACAAGCGACGCTGAGTTCATTAGATATATGGGTGAAGTGATGGAAGAGTATTTTAGTGAAAATGAAAATAACGTTGTAGTTGGCGATTTCAACATAAACATGAATACACAATCAACGTACTCGAACCAACTAAGCCAAACATTCGCATCAAGGTCAATGAGACAATTAATAAATTTTAATACAAGAATTACTGAATCATCGCAAACCAAAATAGACCTTCTCTTCAGCAATAGTGATGACATAGAAATACAAAACTTAGATTACCAAAAAATATCATACCACGAAACAATCTGCTTCAAATTGCCTGTCCAAAAAAGTTACAAAATGAGAATATATGATAATCGCTTATGCTGGGATAACTACACCTAGGAAAACTTATTAAATCTTCTTAGGAGTTACAATCTTGCAGACTTAACCAACTGTGACACTGAAGAGAAAGTGATAATAATAAACAACATCTTAAAAGACGCAATGTCAATGATAACATATGAAAAGCTAATTGAAATCAAATTAATGAATAAATGGTATGACCGTGAGCTAACAGAACTAAACAAGATAAAATATGAACTTTTCAAATTGGCAAAGATATCGAACTCATGGGAGGATTATAATAATGCGAAGTGGCACTACAAAAAAGTTATCAAGATAAAAAAGAAGAAATACATGGAAAATAAAATTAGAATCAACAGTAAAAACCAAAGACTAATGTGGAAATGTCTAAAAGATGCTGTAAATATGAACAATGAGACCTCTCAGTTAAAAAGAGTGGTTATAAATAACATCCTTGTTGAGGAAGATTATGAAATTGCAAGGCAATTGAATCAGTTTTTTGTTGAGAGTATAATAAATATTCGTAATAGTATTGAAACCATTATGCCAGCTGAAGCTGAGGTAGAAATAAATGGAAGTTTATTTGAATTTAAAAATATAAATATAGAGCAGGTCATGAGAAAAGTGGCGACACTAAAAAATAAATACGGAGGGAAGAAATTAGTAACAGAAGGTGTTTTCAAAGATAGTATGGTGTACTTGGGATACACTTTAACTTGTATAATTAATAAAAGTTTAAATAGTTGAGTTTTCCCATCATGCTGGAAAACGTCGACAATTGTACCCGTTGAAAAGGTTAAAGGAACAGTAAAACCAGAAGAGATCGGTCCAATAAATACATTGCCTAGTGATGAGAAAATATTAGAGAAAATAGTTAAAGAACAGCTGCTCGAATATGTAAACAAATATGAAATTATTATTAGCGAGCAATCAGGGTTTAGAGCAAAACACTCCTGTGAAACCGCACTCAACATGGTGATAGCAGAGTGGAAAGAAGGCATGACGTGCAAACTGGTAACAGTCTCTGTTTTTCTTGACTTAAAGCGAGCATTTGAAACTATTGACAGGGATATGATGTTGAAGAAATTGTATAGCATCGGGGTACGGAATACAGCACTAAAGTGGTTCAAAAGCTACCTTTCGGGAAGAAAACAGAAAACTGTTATTAGAAACACGGTATAACCTGAAATAGATGTTGAAATAGGTTTACCGCAGGGATCAGTACTGGCTGCGATACTCTTTATAATTTATATAAATGATATTAAAAGTTGTTTAAAACATTGTAAGATAAGACTGTTTGCAGGTGATGCATTGTTGACGGTAAGCTGTCCGTCAATATCTGAAGCCACAGTGAAGATACAAGCAGACATAGACTCTGTCTATAAATGGCTATGCCAAAACAAGCTCAAAATTAATATAGATAAAACAAAATGGATGGTTATGAGGAAGTCACACTCAGGAATTGACAATGAGTCTCTAAAAATAGCAAATATACAGTTAGAAAGAGTAAACGAAATAAAATATTTAGGAGTGATAATAGACGACAGCCTTAAGTTTGATGAGCATCTTAAATACATAGAGGGGAAAGTATCAAAAAAGATAGGTTTTATGTTTCGGGCATGCAAGCACATAATCAGATATTTTAAAACAATAGTTTATAGGTCTATCATTGAGCCTCATTTTATATATTGCCCAACGATTTTGTTTACAATGGCTGATTCAAGCATAGCTAGGTTACAGGTAAAACAAAATAAGGTGACGGGATTTATACTAAAAAAATGTTTCGATACTCCCATACAGGATCTCCTAAACAGCTTGAACTGGCTTAGTGTGAAGCAACTTGTGTTATATAATACATTAAAATTTATACATAATATAAAATTAGGAAACCTGCCGAATTATCTAAATGATCGTGTGAAATACAATAATGATGTCCATAGTTATAACACAAGAAATAGAAATGATTTTCATTTGCCAATTGTAAGATCTGAATTTGATAAAAAAAATATATATTTCGAAGGAGTAAGAGAATATAATGAATTACCTAGAGAATTAAAAGACTGTAAAAATATGAAAAATTTTAAGATGTTATTACATAATTATTGTAGAGGTGTGCCGCCGTGGTGTGAAGGTAGTGTTGCCTGCCTACCACACCGAAGGTCCATGGTTCGAGCCCTGGTACAGGTAACATCAAAAGTGATTTGAAAAAAGTTTTTCAAAACGGGGTCGCCCCTCGGCAGTGGTTTGGCAAACTCTCCGAGTGTATTTCTGCCATGACAGGCTTCTCAGCAAAAATTCGTCTCCTTCGTAGATGCCGTTCGGAGTCGGCAAAAAACTGTAGGTCCCACCAATTTGTAGGGAAAATTCAAATCGGCACAAAACAAATTGGAAGAGAAGCTTGGCGCAAAAATCTATTAGGAGGTTTATGATGATATACCTGTTGTATATCGCGCCATAGAGATAGATAGATAGTAAATATAAGATAATCCAAACCCAAAGCATATATACAAAACCAAATGCAATGTAATACATAAAATAGTTAAATTATAGTATTTATTCTGATCTCATAGATTTAATCTAAGTCCACAAGACTGTAATAAATAAAATAATAATAATAATAATATAAATTATTTACGATAGGTTTAGAAGCTCGGTGGGTACGACATAGGTCATATATAGTTTTATTTTATTTATTTATTTATTTAAGTTCAGTCTACAGAATTTAATTCTTACAGACTAGATATAGTACGCAGTACTCAATTAAAAATAGTATACAATTTTAATTTAAATGTACTTATATTAACATTAAACTCAATAACGCTAGCATAGGTATTGCATAATCTAACGCTCCTAGCAATCGGCTCGTTCATGGCGTAATTAGTAGAGTGCATTGTGTCTACCAATAAGCGAGTATTTCTTAAGTTTCGCGGCGGGATATATAAATTGACCAAATTAGATAAGTCATCACAGTGGATGTTGTTATTAATAACATTATAGATAAAAATTATTGGGAAGCATATTCTTCTCTCATGCAGGGACTGCAAGCCCAGTAGTTTCCGTCTACCAATGTAGGAAGGGAAATCCCCTTGCCACGGTAACTTTCTTATAGCAAACTTCGTGAAAATTTTTGGAACTCTTTCGATTTTCTGTGAGTGAATTTCATAGTATGGGCACCATATTACTATAAAAGTTTCACGATAGGTTTAAAAGCTCGGTGGGTACGACATAGGTCATATATAGTTTTGGAAAAGTGGGCGGTACCACGCCCCTAGGTTATATAAAATAACAATTCGTCATAACTCTGAACTTTTTTGGTCTAAATTAATGATATTTGGAGATATGTGTCTTTAGTCAAGATTTACATAATTTTGGAAAATTGGGAGGTGTCACCCCCACATCTTTTGTGTTTTGTCTGTGCTTAATTAATGTCCAAAGTTTATAGTCGATCCCTATAAAAGTTTCACTATAGGTTTAAAAGCTCGGTGGGTACGCCATAGGTCATATATAGTTTTGGAAAAGTGGGCGGTACCACGCCCCTAGGTTATATAAAATAACAATTCGTCATAACTCTGAACTTTTTTGTTTTAAATTAATGATATTTGGATACATGTGTCCTTAGTCAAGATTTACATAATTTTGGAAAATTGGGCGGTGCCACCTCCACATCTTTTGTGTTTTGTCTGTGCTTCATTAATGTCCAAAGTTTATAGTCGATCCCTAGAAATTTTTCACGATAGGTTTAGAAGCTCGGTGGGTACGACATAGGTCATATATAGTCTTGGAAAAATGGGCGGTACCACGTCCCCAGGCTATATAAAATTACAATTCGTCATAACTCTGAACTTATTTGGCCTAAATTAATGCTATTTGGATATATGTGTCTTTAGTCAAGATTTACATAATTTTGAAAAATTGGGCGGTGCCACCTCCACATCTTTTGTGTTAAGGCTGTGCTTCATTAATGGCCAAAGTTTATAGTCGATCTCTATAAAAGTTGCACGATAGGCTTAGAAGTTCAGTGGGTACGACGTAGGCTATATATAGTTTTGGAAAAGTGGGCGGTACCACGCCCGCAGGCTATATAAAATTACAATTCGTCATAACTCTGAACTTATTTGGCCTAAATTAATGCTATTTGGATATATGTGTCTTTAGTCAAGATTTGCATAATTTTGGAAAATTGGGAGGTGTCACCCCCACAACTTTTGTGTTTTGTCTGTGCTTCATTAATGTAAAAAGTTTATAGTCGATCCCCATAAAAGTTTCACGATAGGTTTAGAAGCTCGGCGGGTACGACATAGGTCATATACAGTTTTGGAAAAGTGGGCGGTACCACGCCCCTAGGTTATATAAAATAACAATTCGTCATAACTCTGAACTTATTTGGTCTAAATTAATACTATTTTTATATATGTGTCTTTAGTCAAGATTTACATAATTTTGGAAAATTGGGAGGTGTCACCCCCACAACTTTTGTGTTTTGTCTGTGCTTCATTAATGGCCAAAGTTTATAGTCGATCTCTATAAAAGTTGCAGGATAGGCTTAGAAGCTCGGTGGGTACGACATAGGTCATATATAGTTTTGGAAAAGTGGGCGGTACCACGCCCCTAGGTTATATAAAATAACAATTCGTCATAACTCTGAACTTTTTTGGTCTAAATTAATGATATTTGGAGATTTGTTTCTTTAGTCAAGATTTACATAATTTTGGAAAATTGGGCGGTGCCACCTCCACATCTTTTGTGTTTTGTCTGTGCTTCATTAATGTCCAAAGTTTATAGTCGATCCCTAGAAATTTTTCACGATAGGTTTAGAAGTTCAGTTGGTACGACGCAGGCTATATATAGTTTTGGAAAAGTGGGCGGTACCACGCCCGCAGGCTGTATAAAATTACAATTGGTCATAACTCTGTACATATTTGGCCTAAATTAATGCTATTTGGATATATGTGTCTTTAGTCAAGATTTGTATAATTTTGGAAAATTGGGAGGTGTCACCCCCACAACTTTTGTGTTTTGTCTGTGCTTCATTAATGTCCAAAGTTTATAGTCGATCCCCATTAAAGTTTCGCGATAGGTTTAGAAGCTCGGTGGGTACGACATAGGTCATATCTAGTTTTGGAAAAGTGGGCGGTACCACGCCCCTAGGTTATATAAAATAACAATTCGTCATAACTCTGAACTTTTTTGGTCTAAATTAATGATATTTGGAGATATGTTTCTTTAGTCAAGATTTACATAATTTTGGAAAATTGGGCGGTGCCACCTCCACATCTTTTGTGTTTTGTCTGTGCTTCATTAATGTCCAAAGTTTATAGTCGATCCCTAGAAATTTTTCACGATAGGTTTAGAAGTTCAGTTGGTACGACGCAGGCTATATATAGTTTTGGAAAAGTGGGCGGTACCACGCCCGCAGGCTGTATAAAATTACAATTGGTCATAACTCTGTACATATTTGGCCTAAATTAATGCTATTTGGATATATGTGTCTTTAGTCAAGATTTGCATAATTTTGGAAAATTGGGAGGTGTCACCCCCACAACTTTTGTGTTTTGTCTGTGCTTCATTAATGTCCAAAGTTTATAGTCGATCCCCATTAAAGTTTCGCGATAGGTTTAGAAGCTCGGCGGGTACGACATAGGTCATATATAGTTTTGGAAAAGTGGGCGGTACCACGCCCCTAGGTTATATAAATTACAATTCGTCATAACTCTGAACTTATTTGGTCTAAATTAATGATATTTGGATGTATGTGTCTTTAATCAAGATTTACATAATTTTGGAAAATTGGGCGGTGCCACCTCCACATCTTTTTTGTTTTGTCTGTGCTTCATTAATGTCCAAAATTTATAGTCGATCCCTATAAAAGTTTCACGATAGGTTTAGAAGGTCGGTGGGTACGACATAGGTCATATCTAGTTTTGGAAAAGTGGGCGGTACCACGCCCCTAGGTTATATAAAATAACAATTCGTCATAACTCTGAACTTTTTTGGTCTAAATTAATGATATTTGGATATACTCGTATGTGTCTTTAGTCAAGATTTACATAATTTTGGAAAATTGGGCGGTGCCACCTCCACATCTTTTGTGTTTTGTCTGTGCTTCATTAATGTCCAAAGTTTATAGTCGATCCCTATAAAAGTTTCACGATAGGTTTAGAAGGTCGGTGGGTACGACATAGGTCATATCTAGTTTTGGAAAAGTGGGCGGTACCACGCCCCTAGGTTATATAAAATAACAATTCGTCATAACTCTGAACTTATTTGGTCTAAATTAATGATATTTGGATGTATGTGTCTTTAGTCAAGATTTACATAATTTTGGAAAATTGGGTGGTGCCACCTCCACATCTTTTGTGTTTTGTCTGTGCTTCATTAATGTCCAAAGTTTATAGTCGATCTCTATAAAAGTTGCACGATAGGCTTAGAAGCTCAGTGGGCACGACGTAGGCTATATATAGTTTTGGAAAAGTGGGCGGTACCACGCCCCTAGGTTATATAAATTACAATTCGTCATAACTCTGAACTTATTTGGTCTAAATTAATGATATTTGGATGTATGTGTCTTTAATCAAGATTTACATAATTTTGGAAAATTGGGCGGTGCCACCTCCACATCTTTTTTGTTTTGTCTGTGCTTCATTAATGTCCAAAATTTATAGTCGATCCCTATAAAAGTTTCACGATAGGTTTAGAAGGTCGGTGGGTACGACATAGGTCATATCTAGTTTTGGAAAAGTGGGCGGTACCACGCCCCTAGGTTATATAAAATAACAATTCGTCATAACTCTGAACTTTTTTGGTCTAAATTAATGATATTTGGATATACTCGTATGTGTCTTTAGTCAAGATTTACATAATTTTGGAAAATTGGGCGGTGCCACCTCCACATCTTTTGTGTTTTGTCTGTGCTTCATTAATGTCCAAAGTTTATAGTCGATCCCTATAAAAGTTTCACGATAGGTTTAGAAGCTCGGTGGGTACGACATAGGTCATATATAGTTTTGGAAAAGTGGGCGGTACCACGCCCCTAGGTTATATAAAACAACAATTCGTCATAACTCTGAACTTATTTGGTCTAAATTAATGATATTTGGATATATGTGTCCTTTAGTCAAGATTTACACACTTTTGGAAAATTGAGAGGTGTCGCCCCCACATCTTTTTTGTTTTGTCTGTGCTTCATTAATGTCTAAGGTTTAGAGTCGATCTCTATAAAACTTTCACGATAGGTTTAGAAGCTCGGTGGGTACGACATCGGTCATATACAGTTTTGGAAAAGTAGGCGGTACCACGCCCCTAGGTTATATAAAATAACAATTCGTCATAACTCTGAACTTTTTTGGTCTAAATCAATGATATTTGGATATATGTGTCTTTAGTCAAGATTTAAATAATTTGGAAAATTGAGAGGTGTCGCCCCCACATCTTTTGTGTTTTGTCTGTGCTTCATTAATGCCCAAAGTTTAGAGTCGATCCCTATAAAATTTTCACGATAGGTTTAGAAGCCCGGTAAGTACGACATAGGTCATATATAGTCTTTGAAAAGTGGGCGGTACCACGTCCGCAGGCTATATAAAATTACAATTCGTCATAACTCTGAACTTATTTGGTCTAAATTAATGCTATTTGGATATATGTCTTTAGTCAAGATTTACATAATTTTGAAAAATTGGGAGGTGTCACCCCCACAACTTTTGTGTTTTGTCTGTGCTTCATTAATGTCCAAAGTTTATAGTCGATCCCCATAAAAGTTTCACGATAGGTTTAGAAGCTCGGTGGGTACGAAATAGATCATATATAGTCTTGGAAAAATAGGCAGTACGACGTCCCCAGGCTATATAAAATTACAATTCGTCATAACTCTGAACTTATTTAATCAAAATTTATGATATTTGGATATATGTGTCTTTAGTCAAGATTTACATAATTTTGGAAAATTGGGCGGTGCCACCTCCACATCTTTTGTGTTTTGTCTGTGCTTCATTAATGTCCAAAGTTTATAGTCGATCCCTAGAAATTTTTCACGATAGGTTTAGAAGTTCAGTTGGTACGACGCAGGCTATATATAGTTTTGGAAAAGTGGGCGGTACCACGCCCGCAGGCTGTATAAAATTACAATTGGTCATAACTCTGTACATATTTGGCCTAAATTAATGCTATTTGGATATATGTGTCTTTAGTCAAGATTTGTATAATTTTGGAAAATTGGGAGGTGTCACCCCCACAACTTTTGTGTTTTGTCTGTGCTTCATTAATGTCCAAAGTTTATAGTCGATCCCCATTAAAGTTTCGCGATAGGTTTAGAAGCTCGGTGGGTACGACATAGGTCATATCTAGTTTTGGAAAAGTGGGCGGTACCACGCCCTTAGGTTATATAAAATAACAATTCGTCATAACTCTGAACTTTTTTGGTCTAAATTAATGATATTTGGAGATATGTTTCTTTAGTCAAGATTTACATAATTTTGGAAAATTGGGCGGTGCCACCTCCACATCTTTTGTGTTTTGTCTGTGCTTCATTAATGTCCAAAGTTTATAGTCGATCCCTAGAAATTTTTCACGATAGGTTTAGAAGTTCAGTTGGTACGACGCAGGCTATATATAGTTTTGGAAAAGTGGGCGGTACCACGCCCGCAGGCTGTATAAAATTACAATTGGTCATAACTCTGTACATATTTGGCCTAAATTAATGCTATTTGGATATATGTGTCTTTAGTCGATCCCCATAAAAGTTTCGCGATAGGTTTAGAAGCTCGGTGGGTACGACATAGGTCATATATAGTCTTGGAAAAATGGGCGGTACCACGTCCCCAGGCTATATAAAATTACAATTCGTCATAACTCTGAACTTATTTGGTCTAAATTAATGATATTTGGATATATGTGTCTTTAGTCAAGATTTACATAATTTTGGAAAATTGGGAGGTGTCACCCCCACAACTTTTGTGTTTTGTCTGTGCTTCATTAATGTCCAAAGTTTATAGTCGATCCCTATAAAAGTTTCACGATAGGTTTAGAAGCTCCTTGGGTACGACATAGGTCATATATAGTTTTGGAAAAGTGGGCGGTACCACGCCCCTAGGTTACAATTCGTCATAACGCTGAACTTAATTGGTCTAAATCAATGATATTTGGATATATGTGTCTTTAGTCAAGATTTAAATAATTTGGAAAATTGAGAGGTGTCGCCCCCACATCTTTTGTGTTTTGTCTGTGCTTCATTAATGCCCAAAGTTTAGAGTCGATCCCTATAAAATTTTCACGATAGGTTTAGAAGCCCGGTGGGTACGACATAGGTCATATATAGTCTTTGAAAAGTGGGCGGTACCACGTCCCCAGGCTATATAAAATTACAATTCGTCATAACTCTGAACTTATTTGGTCTAAATTAATGCTATTTGGATATATGTCTTTAGTCAAGATTTACATAATTTTGAAAAATTGGGAGGTGTCACCCCCACAACTTTTGTGTTTTGTCTGTGCTTCATTAATGTCCAAAGTTTATAGTCGATCCCCATAAAAGTTTCACGATAGGTTTAGAAGCTCGGTGGGTACGAAATAGATCATATATAGTCTTGGAAAAATAGGCAGTACCACGTCCCCAGGCTATATAAAATTACAATTCGTCATAACTCTGAACTTATTTGGCCTAAATTAATGCTATTTGGATATATGTGTCTTTAGTCAAGATTTGCATAATTTTGGAAAATTGGGAGGTGTCACCCCCACAACTTTTGTGTTTTGTCTGTGCTTCATTAATGTCCAAAGTTTATAGTCGATCCCCATAAAAGTTTCACGATAGGTTTAGAAGCTCGGTGGGTACGACATAGGTCATATATAGTCTTGGAAAAATGGGCGGTACCACGTCCCCAGGCTATATAAAATTACAATTCGTCATAACTCTGAACTTATTTGGTCTAAATTAATGATATTTGGATATATGTGTCTTTAGTCAAGATTTACATAATTTTGGAAAATTGGGAGGTGTCACCCCCACAAGTTTTGTGTTTTGTCTGTGCTTCATTAATGTCCAAAGTTTATAGTCGATCCCTATAAAAGTTTCACGATAGGTTTAGAAGCTCGGTGGGTACGACATAGGTCATATATAGTTTTGGAAAAGTGGGCGGTACCACGCCCCTAGGTTATATAAATTACAATTCGTCATAACTCTGAACTTATTTGGTCTAAATTAGTGATATTTGGATGTATGTGTCTTTAATCAAGATTTACATAATTTTGGAAAATTAGGCGGTGCCACCCTACATCTTTTGTGTTTTGTCTGTGCTTCATTAATGCCCAAAGTTTAGAGTCGAGCCCTATAAACTTTTCACGATAGGTTTAGAAGCTCGGTGGGTACGACATAGGTCATATATAGTTTTGGAAAAGTGGGCGGTACCACGCCCCTAGGTTATATAAAACAACAATTCGTCATAACTCTGAACTTTTTTGGTCTAAATCAATGATATTTGGATATATGTGTCTTTAGTCAAGATTTACACACTTTTGGAAAATTGAGAGGTGTCGCCCCCACATCTTTTGTGTTTTGTCTGTGCTTCATTAATGTCTAAGGTTTAGAGTCGATCTCTATAAAACTTTCACGATAGGTTTAGAAGCTCGGTGGGTACGACATAGGTCATATATAGTTTTGGAAAAGTAGGCGGTACCACGCCCCTAGGTTATATAAATTACAATTCGTCATAACTCTGAACTTATTTGGTCTAAATTAGTGATATTTGGATGTATGTGTCTTTAATCAAGATTTACATAATTTTGGAAAATTAGGCGGTGCCACCCTACATCTTTTGTGTTTTGTCTGTGCTTCATTAATGCCCAAAGTTTAGAGTCGAGCCCTATAAACTTTTCACGATAGGTTTAGAAGCTCGGTGGGTACGAAATAGGTCATATATAGTCTTGGAAAAATGGGCGGTACCATGTCCCCAGGCTATATAAAATTACAATTCGTCATAACTCTGAACTTATCTAATCAAAATTTATGATATTTGGATATATATGTCTTTAGTCAAGATTTACATTATTTTGGAAAATTGGGCGGTGCCACCTCCACATCTTTTGTGTTAAGGCTGTGCTTCATTAATCGCCAAACTTTATAGTCGATCTCTATAAAAGTTGCACGATAGGCTTAGAAGCTCAGTGGGTACGACGTAGGCTATATATAGTTTTGGAAAAGTGGGCGGTACCACGCCCCTAGGTTATATAAAATAACAATTCGTCATAGCTCTGAACTTATTTGGTCTAAATTAATGATATTTGGATGTATGTGTCTTTAGTCAAGATTTACATAATTTTGGAAAATTGGGAGGTGTCACCCTCACATCTTTTGTGTTTTGTCTGTGCTTCATTAATGTCCAAAGTTTATAGTCGATCCCTATAAAAGTTTCACGATAGGTTTAGAAGCTCGGTGGGTACGACATAGGTCATATATAGTTTTGGAAAAGTGGGCGGTACCACGCCCCTAGGTTATATAAAACAACAATTCGTCATAACTCTGAACTTATTTGGTCTAAATTAATGATATTTGGATATATGTGTCCTTTAGTCAAGATTTACACACTTTTGGAAAATTGAGAGGTGTCGCCCCCACATCTTTTGTGTTTTGTCTGTGCTTCATTAATGTCTAAGGTTTAGAGTCGATCCCTATAAAATTTTCACGATAGGTTTAGAAGCCCGGTGGGTACGACATAGGTCATATATAGTCTTTGAAAAGTGGGCGGTACCACGTCCCCAGGCTATATAAAATTACAATTCGTCATAACTCTGAACTTATTTGGTCTAAATTAATGCTATTTGGATATATGTCTTTAGTCAAGATTTACATAATTTTGAAAAATTGGGAGGTGTCACCCCCACAACTTTTGTGTTTTGTCTGTGCTTCATTAATGTCCAAAGTTTATAGTCGATCCCCATAAAAGTTTCACGATAGGTTTAGAAGCTCGGTGGGTACGAAATAGATCATATATAGTCTTGGAAAAATAGGCAGTACCACGTCCCCAGGCTATATAAAATTACAATTCGTCATAACTCTGAACTTATTTAATCAAAATTTATGATATTTGGATATATGTGTCTTTAGTCAAGATTTACATAATTTTGGAAAATTGGGCGGTGCCACCTCCACATCTTTTGTGTTAAGGCTGTGCTTCATTAATGGCCAAAGTTTATAGTCGATCTCTATAAAAGTTGCACGATAGGCTTAGAATCTCAGTGGGTACGACGTAGGCTTTATATAGTTTTGGAAAAGTGGGCGGTTCCACGCCCGCAGACTATATAAAATTACAATTCGTCATAACTCTGAACTTATTTGGCCAAAATTAATGCTATTTGGATATATGTGTCTTTAGTCAAGATTTGCATAATTTTGGAAAATTGGGAGGTGTCACCCCCACAACTTTTGTGTTTTGTCTGTGCTTCATTAATGTCCAAAGTTTATAGTCGATCCCCATAAAAGTTTCACGATAAGTTTAGAAGCTCGGTGGGTACGACATAGGTCATATATAGTCTTGGAAAAATGGGCGGTACCACGTCCCCAGGCTATATAAAATTACAATTCGTCATAACTCTGAACTTATTTGGTCTAAATTAATGATATTTGGATATATGTGTCTTTAGTCAAGATTTACATAATTTTGGAAAATTGGGAGGTGTCACCCCCACAACTTTTGTGTTTTGTCTGTGCTTCATTAATGTCCAAAGTTTATAGTCGATCCCCATAAAAGTTTCACGATAGGTTTAGAAGCTCGGTGGGTACGACATAGGTCATATATAGTCTTGGAAAAATGGGCGGTACCACGTCCCCAGGCTATATAAAATTACAATTCGTCATAACTCTGAACTTATTTGGCCTAAATTAATGCTATTTGGATATATGTGTCTTTAGTCAAGATTTGCATAATTTTGGAAAATTGGGAGGTGTCACCCCCACAACTTTTGTGTTTTGTCTGTGCTTCATTAATGTCCAAAGTTTATAGTCGATCCCCATAAAAGTTTCACGATAGGCTTAGAAGCTCGGTGGGTACGACATAGGTCATATATAGTCTTGGAAAAATGGGCGGTACCACGTGCCCAGGCTATATAAAATTACAATTCGTCATAACTCTGAACTTATTTGGTCTAAATTAATGCTATTTGGATATATGTGTCTTTAGTCAAGATTTACATAATTTTGGAAAATTGGGAGGTGTCACCCCCACATCTTTTGTGTTTTGTCTGTCCTTCATTAATGTCCAAAGTTTATAGTCGATCCCTATAAATTTCTCACGATAGGTTTAGAAGCTCGGTGGGTCCGACATAGGTCATATAAAGTTTTGGAAAAGTGGGCGGTACCACGCCCCTAGGTTATATAAAATAACAATTGGTCATAACTCTGAACTTTTTTGGTCTGAATTAATGATATTTGGATATATGTCTTTAGTCAAGATTTACATAATTTTGGAAAATTGGGAGGTGTCACCCCTACAACTTTTGTGTTTTGTCTGTGCTTCATTAATGTCCAAAGTTTATAGTCGATCCCCATAAAAGTTTCACGATAGGCTTAGAAGCTCGGTGGGTACGACATAGGTCATATATAGTCTTGGAAAAGTGGGCGGTACCACGCCCCTAGGTTATATAAAATAACAATTGGTCATAACTCTGAACTTATTTGGTCTAAATTAATGCTATTTGGATATATGTGTCTTTAGTCAAGATTTACATAATTTTGGAAAATTGGGAGGTGTCACCCCCACATCTTTTGTGTTTTGTCTGTCCTTCATTAATGTCCAAAGTTTATAGTCGATGCCTATAAATTTCTCAGGATAGGTTTAGAAGCGCGGTGGGTCCGATATAGGTCATATATAGTGTTTGAAAAGTGGGCGGTACCACGACCCCAGGCTATATAAAATTACAATTCTTCATAACTCTGAACTTATTTGGTCTAAATTAAAGCTATTTGGATATATGTCTTTAGTCAAGATTTACATAATTTTGGAAAATTGAGAGGTGTCACCCCCACATCTTTTGTGGTTTGTCTGTGCTTCATTAATGTCTAAGGTTTAGAGTCGATCTCTATAAAACTTTCACGATAGGTTTAGAAGCTCGGTGGGTACGACATAGGTCATATATAGTTTTGGAAAAGTAGGCGGTACCACGCCCCTAGGTTATATAAAATAACAATTCGTCATAACTCTGAACTTTTTTGGTCTAAATCAATGATATTTGGATATATGTGTCTTTAGTCAAGATTTACATAATTTTGGAAAATTGAGAGGTGTCGCCCCCACATCTTTTGTGTTTTGTCTGTGCTTCATTAATGCCCAAAGTTTAGAGTCGATCCCTATAAAATTTTCACGATAGGTTTAGAAGCTCGGTGGGTACGACATAGGTCATATATAGTCTTTGAAAAGTGGGCGGTACCACGTCCCCAGGCTATATAAAATTACAATTCGTCATAACTCTGAACTTATTTGGTCTAAATTAATGCTATTTGGATATATGTCTTTAGTCAAGATTTACATAATTTTGAAAAATTGGGAGGTGTCACCCCCACAACTTTTGTGTTTTGTCTGTGCTTCATTAATGTCCAAAGTTTACAGTCGATCCCCATAAAAGTTTCACGATAGGTTTAGAAGCTCGGTGGGTAATAATAATAATAATAATAATAATTCCCAACGGATTACCCACCATATCCCGCCCGACCGGCGCGAAGGGCGCATCCGCATAACGCGCGGATTATTCGTTCGTGCCGAGTCGTTGAAAGGCTTTGGTTTGTTAATCGTCGAGATCTAAAACTGCTCAGCTACGGAGAAAACCTCATCAGCTAAGTAAAGTAGATATAGGATAGATTATACATTAAGAAATAACTAGTTAACAGAATAAAATTATTGTTAAAAGTTAAAATAGAAGTCAAAGAATAAAAAGCAATTAGTAGCTATGAATTTAGGACAGAAATAATTGATTTTTTTATGCTGAAAAGCGAGTCTGAAATATCAAATCTACCAGAAAGAGAGTTATAATCTTGACACAAACAGCGAAAAGGCTCATTTAACTGAAAATTGGTTCGGCACTGTTTTAAGACTAGAGGTTTAAAATGCCTTGAAGGACGAGACGGTACATTGAAGTTCACTTCACTTAGAATAAATGGGCTGGATAGTGAACCATTTAGCAATTTAATCATAAAAATAATTCCAAGCATTTCCCTCCGACTAGAAAGTGTGTGTAGATTAATGAGTTTTAAACGATTCGTATAGGGTGGCAGATTGTACGAGGGATCCCAATGAAAAATCTCTTAAGGCAAATAGTAAAAATTGTTTTTGAACTGATTCAAGGCGATCTACATGAACCTGGTAACGCGGGTTCCAAATTATAGAACCATATTCAAGTATCGGTCTGACTAATGTAGTGAAGAGGGCTTTAGTTACATAAGGGTCGCTAAATTCTTTAGACCATCGTTTAACGAATGCTAGGACACCTCTAGCCTTATTGACTGTTGTATTAATATGGCGGTTGAAACTGAGTTTATAGTCCATAGTAACCCCCAGGTCAACAAAATCATACACTTGCTCAAGACTATAATTTTTAATTGTATAGGAAGCCGGCTGAGAAATTCCACGCGAAAAACCCATGTGTTTACATTTTTTAAGGTTAAGTGGCATATAATTTAAATCGTACCAAGTAATTAGTGCATCTAGATCTGATTGTAGCTTATTTCTATCTTCAAATGACGCGAATGACATGAAAAGCTTTACGTCGTCGGCATACATTAACATTTTTGAAAATTTTATTATTGTAGAAATATCATTTATAAACAACAAGAACAGAATCGGGCCAAGATGGCTTCCTTGAGGAACCCCCGAAGAGACATAAATGACATCGGATACTAAATTTTTAAACATTACTCTTTGTGTCCTGTCACTAAGGTAAGAAGAGATCCAGCGATTGAGACCCGGCTGGAAGCCCAACTGATCGAGTTTATGAATAAGTAATGAGTGACACACTTTGTCAAAAGCTTTGCTGAAATCCGTATAAATAACGTCGGTTTGCAGATTTTTTCTAAAGCCATTTGAGACATGACTGGTAAACTCAAGTAAATTCGTAACTGTGGACTTTCCCTTGGGAGGTGTCACCCCCACAACTTTTGTGTTTTGTCTGTGCTTCATTAATGTCCAAAGTTTATAGTCGATCCCCATAAAAGTTTCACGATAGGTTTAGAAGCTCGGTGGGTACGACATAGGTCATATATAGTCTTGGAAAAATGGGCGGTACCACGTCCCCAGGCTATATAAAATTACAATTCGTCATAACTCTGAACTTATTTGGTCTAAATTAATGATATTTGGATATATGTGTCTTTAGTCAAGATTTACATAATTTTGGAAAATTGGGCGGTGCCACCTCCACATCTTTTGTGTTAGGCTCTGCTTCATTAATGGCCAAAGTTTATAGTCGATCTCTATAAAAGTTGCACGATAGGCTTAGAAGCTCAGTGGGTACGACGTAGGCTATATATATAGTTTTGGAAAAGTGGGCGGTACCACGCCCCTAGGTTATATAAATTACAATTCGTCATAACTCTGAACTTATTTGGTCTAAATTAATGATATTTGGATGTATGTGTCTTTAGTCAAGATTTACATAATTTTGGAAAATTGGGCGGTGCCACCTCCACATCTTTTGTGTTTTGTCTGTGCTTCATTAATGTCCAAAGTTTATAGTCGATCCCTAGAAATTTTTCACGATAGGTTTAGAAGCTGGGTGGGTACGACATAGGTCATATATAGTCTTGGAAAAGTGGGCGGTAGCACGCCCCTAGGTTATATAAATTACAATTCGTCATAACTCTGAACTTATTTGGTCTAAATTAATGCTATTTGGATATATGTGTCTTTAGTCAAGATTTACATAATTTTGTAAAATTGGGAGGTGTCACCCCCACATCTTTTGTGTTTTGTCTGTGCTTCATTAATGTGCAAAGTTTATAGTCGATCCCTATAAAAGTTTCACGATAGGTTTAGAAGCTCGGTGGGTACGACATAGGTCATATCTAGTTTTGGAAAAGTGGGCGGTACCACGCCCCTAGGTTATATAAAATAACAATTCGTCATAACTCTGAACTTTTTTGGTCTAAATTAATGATATTTGGATATATGTGTCTTAAGTCAAGATTTACATAATTTTGGAAAATTGGACGGTGCCACCCCCACATCTTTTGTGTAAAGTCTGTGCTTCATTAATGGCCAAAGTTTATAGTCAATCTCTATAAAAGTTGCACGATAGGTTTAGAAGCTCAGTGGGTACGACGTAGGCTATATATAGTTTTGGAAAAGTGGGCGGTACCACGCCCGCAGGCTATATAAAATTACAATTCGTCATAACTCTGAACTTGTTTGGTCTAAATTAATGCTATTTGGATATATGTGTCTTTAGTCAAGATTTACATAATTTTGGAAAATTGGACGGTGCCACCCCCACATCTTTTGTGTAAAGTCTGTGCTTCATTAATGGCCAAAGTTTATAGTCGATCCCTATAAAAGTTTCACGATAGGTTTAGAAGCTCGGTGGGTACGACGTAGGTCATATCTAGTTTTGGAAAAGTGGGCGGTACCACGCCCCTAGGTTATATAAAATATCAATTCGTCATAACTCTGAACTTGTTTGGCCTAAATTAATGCTATTTGGATACATGTGTCTTTAGTCAAGATTTACATAATTTTGGAAAATTGGGAGGTGTCACCCCCACAACTTTTGTGTTTTGTCTGTGCTTCATTAATGTCCAAAGTTTATAGTCGATCCCCATAAAAGTTTCATGATAGGCTTAGAAGCTCGGTGGGTACGACATAGGTCATATATAGTCTTGGAAAAATGGGCGGTACCACGTGCCCAGGCTATATAAAAGTACAATTCGTCATAACTCTGAACTTATTTGGTCTAAATTAATGCTATTTGGATATATGTGTCTTTAGTCAAGATTTACATAATTTTGGAAAATTGGGAGGTGTCACCCCCACATCTTTTGTGTTTTGTCTGTCCTTCATTAATGTCCAAAGTTTATAGTCGATCCCTATAAATTTCTCACGATAGGTTTAGAAGCTCGGTGGGTCCGACATAGGTCATATAAAGTTTTGGAAAAGTGGGCCGTACCACGCCCCTAGGTTATATAAAATAACAATTCGTCATAACTCTGAACTTTTTTGGTCTGAATTAATGATATTTGGATATATGCCTTTAGTCAAGATTTACATAATTTTGGAAAATTGGGAGGTGTCACCCCTACAACTTTTGTGTTTTGTCTGTGCTTCATTAATGTCCAAAGTTTATAGTCGATCCCCATAAAAGTTTCACGATAGGCTTAGAAGCTCGGTGGGTACGACATAGGTCATATATAGTCTTGGAAAAATGGGCGGTACCACGTCCCCAGGCTATATAAAATTACAATTCGTCATAACTCTGAACTTATTTGGTCTAAATTAATGCTATTTGGATATATGTGTCTTTAGTCAAGATTTACATAATTTTGGAAAATTGGGAGGTGTCACCCCCACATCTTTTGTGTTTTGTCTGTCCTTCATTAATGTCCAAAGTTTATAGTCGATGCCTATAAATTTCTCAGGATAGGTTTAGAAGCTCGGTAGGTCCGATATAGGTCATATATAGTGTTTGAAAAGTGGGCGGTACCACGTCCCCAGGCTATATAAAATTACAATTCGTCATAACTCTGAACTTATTTGGTCTAAATTAATGCTATTTGGATATATGTCTTTAGTCAAGATTTACATAATTTTGGAAAATTGGGAGGTGTCACCCCCACAACTTTTGTGTTTTGTCTGTGCTTCATTAATGTCCAAAGTTTATAGTCGATCCCCATAAAAGTTTCACGATAGGTTTAGAAGCTCGGTGGGTACGAAATAGGTCATATATAGTCTTGGAAAAATGGGCGGTACCACGTCCCCACGCTATATAAAATTACAATTCGTCATAACTCTGAACTTATTTAATCAAAATTTATGATATTTGGATATATGTGTCTTTAGTCAAGATTTACATTATTTTAAAAAATTGGGGGGTGCCACCTCCACATCTTTTGTGTTAAGGCTGTGCTTCATTAATGGCCAAAGTTTATAGTCGATCTCTATAAAAGTTGCACGATAGGCTTAGAAGCTCGGTGGGTCCGACATAGGTCATATATAGTTTTGGAAAAGTGGGCGGTATCACGCCCCTAGGTTATATAAAATAACAATTCGTCATAACTCTGAACTTTTTTGGTCTGAATTAATGATATTTGGATATATGTCTTTAGTCAAGATTTACATAATTTTGGAAAATTGGGAGGTGTCACCCCCACAACTTTTGTGTTTTGTCTGTGCTTCATTAATGTCCAAAGTTTATAGTCGATCCCCATAAAAGTTTCACGATAGGCTTAGAAGCTCGGTGGGTACGACATAGGTCATATATAGTCTTGGAAGAATGGGCGGTACCACGTCCCCAGGTCTAAATTAATGATATTTGGATATATGTGTGTTTAGTCAAGATTTACATAATTTTGGAAAATTGGTCGGTGCCAGCTCCACATCTTTTGTGTTTTGTCTGTGCTTCATTAATGTCCAAAGTTTATAGTCGATGCCTATAAATTTCTCACGATAGGTTTAGAAGCTCGGTGGGTCCGACATAGGTCATATATAATGTTTGAAAAGTGGGCGGTACCACGTCCCCAGGCTATATAAAATTACAATTCGTCATAACTCTGAACTTATTTGGTCTAAATTAATGCTATTTGGATATATGTCTTTAGTCAAGATTTACATAATTTTGGAAAATTGGGAGGTGTCACCCCCACAACTTTTGTGTTTTGTCTGTGCTTCATTAATGTCCAAAGTTTATAGTCGATCCCCATTAAAGTTTCACGATAGGTTTAGAAGCTCGGTGGGTACGAAATAGGTCATATATAGTCTTGGAAAATGGGCGGTACCACGTCCCCAGGCTATATAAAATTACAATTCGTCATAACTCTGAACTTATTTAATCAAAATTTATGATATTTGGATATATGTGTCTTTAGTCAAGATTTACATTATTTTGGAAAATTGGGCGGTGCCACCTCCACATCTTTTGTGTTAAGGCTGTGCTTCATTAATGGCCAAAGTTTATAGTCGATCTCTATAAAAGTTGCACGATAGGCTTAGAAGCTCGGTGGGTCCGACATAGGTCATATATAGTTTTGGAAAAGTGGGCGGTATCACGCCCCTAGGTTATATAAAATAACAATTCGTCATAACTCTGAACTTTTTTGGTCTGAATTAATGATATTTGGATATATGTCTTTAGTCAAGATTTACATAATTTTGGAAAATTGGGTGGTGACACCCCCACAACTTTTGTGTTTTGTCTGTGCTTCATTAATGTCCAAAGTTTATAGTCGATCCTCATAAAAGTTTCACGATAGGCTTAGAAGCTCGGTGGGTACGACATAGGTCATATATAGTCTTGGAAAAATGGGCGGTACCACGTCCCCAGGCTATATAAAATTACAATTCGTCATAACTCTGAACTTATTTAATCAAAATTTATGATATTTGGATATATGTGTCTTTAGTCAAGATTTACATTATTTTATAAAATTGGGGGGTGCCACCTCCACATCTTTTGTGTTAAGGCTGTGCTTCATTAATGTCCAAAGTTTATAGTCGATCCTCATAAAAGTTTCACGATAGGCTTAGAAGCTCGGTGGGTCCGACATAGGTCATATATAATGTTTGAAAAGTGGGCGGTACCACGTCCCCAGGCTATATAAAATTACAATTCGTCATAACTCTGAACTTATTTGGTCTAAATTAATGCTATTTGGATATATGTCTTTAGTCAAGATTTACATAATTTTGGAAAATTTGGTGGTGACACCCCCACAACTTTTGTGTTAAGGCTGTGCTTCATTAATGGCCAAAGTTTATAGTCGATCTCTATAAAAGTTGCACGATAGGCTTAGAAGCTCGGTGGGTCCGACATAGGTCATATATAGTTTTGGAAAAGTGGGCGGTATCACGCCCCTAGGTTATATAAAATAACAATTCGTCATAACTCTGAACTTTTTTGGTCTGAATTAATGATATTTGGATATATGTCTTTAGTCAAGATTTACATAATTTTGGAAAATTGGGTGGTGACACCCCCACAACTTTTGTGTTAAGGCTGTGCTTCATTAATGGCCAAAGTTTATAGTCGATCTCTATAAAAGTTGCACGATAGGCTTAGAAGCTCGGTGGGTCCGACATAGGTCATATATAGTTTTGGAAAAGTGGGCGGTATCACGCCCCTAGGTTATATAAAATAACAATTCGTCATAACTCTGAACTTTTTTGGTCTGAATTAATGATATTTGGATATATGTCTTTAGTCAAGATTTACATAATTTTGGAAAATTGTTAGGTGTCACCCCCACAACTTTTGTGTTTTGTCTGTGCTTCATTAATGGCCAAAGTTTATAGTCGATCTCTATAAAAGTTTCACGATAAGTTTAGAAGCTAGTTTTGGAAAAGTGGGCGGTATCACGCCCCTAGGTTATATAAAATAACAATTCGTCATAACTCTGAACTTTTTTGGTCTGAATTAATGATATTTGGATATATGTCTTTAGTCAAGATTTACATAATTTTGGAAAATTGGGTGGTGACACCCCCACAACTTTTGTGTTAAGGCTGTGCTTCATTAATGGCCAAAGTTTATAGTCGATCTCTATAAAAGTTGCACGATAGGCTTAGAAGCTCGGTGGGTCCGACATAGGTCATATATAGTTTTGGAAAAGTGGGCGGTATCACGCCCCTAGGTTATATAAAATAACAATTCGTCATAACTCTGAACTTTTTTGGTCTGAATTAATGATATTTGGATATATGTCTTTAGTCAAGATTTACATAATTTTGGAAAATTGTTAGGTGTCACCCCCACAACTTTTGTGTTTTGTCTGTGCTTCATTAATGGCCAAAGTTTATAGTCGATCTCTATAAAAGTTTCACGATAGGTTTAGAAGCTCGGTGGGTACGAAATAGGTCATATATAGTCTTGGAAAATGGGCGGTACCACGTCCCCAGGCTATATAAAATTACAATTCGTCATAACTCTGAACTTATTTAATCAAAATTTATGATATTTGGATATATGTGTCGTTAGTCAAGATTTACATAATTTTGGAAAATTGGGTGGTGACACCCCCACAACTTTTGTGTTAAGGCTGTGCTTCATTAATGGCCAAAGTTTATAGTCGATCTCTATAAAAGTTGCACGATAGGCTTAGAAGCTCGGTGGGTCCGACATAGGTCATATATAGTTTTGGAAAAGTGGGCGGTATCACGCCCCTAGGTTATATAAAATAACAATTCGTCATAACTCTGAACTTTTTTGGTCTGAATTAATGATATTTGGATATATGTCTTTAGTCAAGATTTACATAATTTTGGAAAATTGGGTGGTGACACCCCCACAACTTTTGTGTTAAGGCTGTGCTTCATTAATGGCCAAAGTTTATAGTCGATCTCTATAAAAGTTGCACGATAGGCTTAGAAGCTCGGTGGGTCCGACATAGGTCATATATAGTTTTGGAAAAGTGGGCGGTATCACGCCCCTAGGTTATATAAAATAACAATTCGTCATAACTCTGAACTTTTTTGGTCTGAATTAATGATATTTGGATATATGTCTTTAGTCAAGATTTACATAATTTTGGAAAATTGTTAGGTGTCACCCCCACAACTTTTGTGTTTTGTCTGTGCTTCATTAATGGCCAAAGTTTATAGTCGATCTCTATAAAAGTTTCACGATAGGTTTAGAAGCTCGGTGGGTACGAAATAGGTCATATATAGTCTTGGAAAATGGGCGGTACCACGTCCCCAGGCTATATAAAATTACAATTCGTCATAACTCTGAACTTATTTAATCAAAATTTATGATATTTGGATATATGTGTCTTTAGTCAAAATTTACATTATTTTGGAAAATTGGGCGGTGCCACCTCCACATCTTTTGTGTTAAGGCTGTGCTTCATTAATGGCCAAAGTTTATAGTCGATCTCTATAAAAGTTGCACGATAGGCTTAGAAGCTCGGTGGGTCCGACATAGGTCATATATAGTTTTGGAAAAGTGGGCGGTATCACGCCCCTAGGTTATATAAAATAACAATTCGTCATAACTCTGAACTCTTTTGGTCTGAATTAATGATATTTGGATATATGTCTTTAGTCAAGATTTACATAATTTTGGAAAATTGGGAGGTCTCACCCCCACAACTTTTGTGTTTTGTCTGTGCTTCATTAATGTCCAAAGTTTATAGTCGATCCCCATAAAAGTTTCACGATAGGTTTAGAAGCTCGGTGGGTACGAAATAGGTCATATATAGTCTTGGAAAATGGGCGGTACCACGTCCCCAGGCTATATAAAATTACAATTCGTCATAACTCTGAACTTATTTAATCAAAATTTATGATATTTGGATATATGTGTCTTTAGTCAAGATTTACATTATTTTGGAAAATTGGGCGGTGCCACCTCCACATCTTTTGTGTTAAGGCTGTGCTTCATTAATGGCCAAAGTTTATAGTCGATCTCTATAAAAGTTGCACGATAGGCTTAGAAGCTCGGTGGGTCCGACATAGGTCATATATAGTTTTGGAAAAGTGGGCGGTATCACGCCCCTAGGTTATATAAAATAACAATTCGTCATAACTCTGAACTTTTTTGGTCTGAATTAATGATATTTGGATATATGTCTTTAGTCAAGATTTACATAATTTTGGAAAATTGGGTGGTGACACCCCCACAACTTTTGTGTTTTGTCTGTGCTTCATTAATGTCCAAAGTTTATAGTCGATCCTCATAAAAGTTTCATGATAGGCTTAGAAGCTCGGTAGGTACGACATAGCTCATATATAGTCTTGGAAAAATGGGCTGTACCACGTCCCCAGGCTATATAAAATTACAATTCGTCATAACTCTGAACTGATTTGGTCTAAATTAATGCTATTTGGATATATGTGTCTTTAGTCAAGATTTACATAATTTTGGAAAATTGGGAGGTGTCACCCCCACATCTTTTGTGTTTTGTCTGTCCTTCATTAATGTCCAAAGTTTATAGTCGATCCCTATAAATTTCTCACGATAGGTTTAGAAGCTCGGTGGGTCCGACATAGGTCATATATAGTGTTTGAAAAGTGGGCGGTACCACGTCCCCAGGCTATATAAAATTACAATTCGTCATAACTCTGAACTTATTTGGTCTAAATTAATGATAATGGGTACGACGTAGGCTATATATAGTTTTGGAAAAGTGGGCGGTACCACGCCCCTAGGTTATATAAATTACAATTCGTCATAAATCTGAACTTATTTAATCAAAATTTATGATATTTGGATACATGTGTCTTTAGTCAAGATTTACATTATTTTGGAAAATTGGGCGGTGCCACCTCCACATCTTTTGTGTTTAGGCTGCGCTTCATTAATGTCCAAAGTTTATAGTCGATCCCCATAAAAGTTCCACGATAGGCTTAGAAGCTCGGTGGGTACGACATAGGTCATATATTCATTAATGGCCAAAGTTTATAGTCGATCCCCATAAAAGTTTCACGATAGGCTTAGAAGCTCGGTGGGCCAACATAGGTCATATATAGTGTTTGAAAAGTGGGCGGTACCACATCCCCAGGCAATATAAAATTACAATTCGTCATAACTCTGAACTTATTTGGTCTAAATTAATGATAATGGGTACGACGTAGGCTATATATAGTTTTGGAAAAGTGGGCGGTACCACGCCCCTAGGTTATATAAAATAACAATTCGTCATAGCTCTGAACTTATTTGGTCTAAATTAATGATATTTGGATATATGTGTCTTTAGTCAAGATTTACATAATTTTGGAAAATTGGTCGGTGCCACCTTCAGATCTTTTGTGTTTTGTCTGTGCTTCATTAATGTCCAAAGTTTATAGTCGATCCCTAGAAATTTTTCACGATAGGTTTAGAAGCTCGGTGGGTACGACATAGGTCATATATAGTCTTGGAAAAGTGGGCGGTAGCACGCCCCTAGGTTATATAAATTACAATTCGTCATAACTCTGAACTTATTTGGTCTAAATTAATGATAATGGGTACGACGTAGGCTATATATAGTTTTGGAAAAGTGGACGGTACCACGCCCCTAGGTTATATAAAATAACAATTCGTCATAGCTCTGAACTTATTTGGTCTAAATTAATGATATTTGGATATATGTGTCTTTAGTCAAGATTTACATAATTTTGGAAAATTGGTCGGTGCCACCTCCACATCTTTTGTGTTTTGTCTGTGCTTCATTAATGTCCAAAGTTTATAGTCGATCCCTAGAAATTTTTCACGATAGGTTTAGAAGCTCGGTGGGTACGACATAGGTCATATGTAGTCTTGGAAAAGTGGGCGGTAGCACGCCCCTAGGTTATATAAATTACAATTCGTCATAACTCTGAACTTATTTGGTCTAAATTAATGATATTTGGATATATGTGTCTTTAGTCAAGATTTACATAATTTTGGAAAATTGTTCGGTGCCACCTCCACATATTTTGTGTTTTGTCTGTGCTTCATTAATGTCCAAAGTTTATAGTCGATCCCTAGAAATTTTTCACGATAGGTTTAGAAGCTCGGTGGGTACGACATAGGTCATATATAGTCTTGGAAAAGTGGGCGGTAGCACGCCCCTAGGTTATATAAATTACAATTCGTCATAACTCTGAACTTATTTGGTCTAAATTAATGATAATGGGTACGACGTAGGCTATATATAGTTTTGGAAAAGTGGACGGTACCACGCCCCTAGGTTATATAAAATAACAATTCGTCATAGCTCTGAACTTATTTGGTCTAAATTAATGATATTTGGATATATGTGTCTTTAGTCAAGATTTACATAATTTTGGAAAATTGGTCGGTGCCACCTCCACATCTTTTGTGTTTTGTCTGTGCTTCATTAATGTCCAAAGTTTATAGTCGATCCCTAGAAATTTTTCACGATAGGTTTAGAAGCTCGGTGGGTACGACATAGGTCATATGTAGTCTTGGAAAAGTGGGCGGTAGCACGCCCCTAGGTTATATAAATTACAATTCGTCATAACTCTGAACTTATTTAAACAAAATTTATGATATTTGGATACATGTGTCTTTAGTCAAGATTTACATTATTTTGGAAAATTGGGCGGTGCCACCTCCACATCTTTTGTGTTAAGGCTGTGCTTCATTAATGTCCAAAGTTTATAGTCGATCCCCATAAAAGTTTCACGATAGGCTTAGAAGCTCGGTGGGTACGACATAGGTCATATATTCATTAATGGCCAAAGTTTATAGTCGATCCCCATAAAAGTTTCACGATAGGCTTAGAAGCTCGGTGGGTCCGACATAGGTCATATATAGTGTTTGAAAAGTGGGCGGTACCACATCCCCAGGCTATATAAAATTACAATTCGTCATAACTCTGAACTTATTTGGTCTAAATTAATGATAATGGGTACGACGTAGGCTATATATAGTTTTGGAAAAGTGGACGGTACCACGCCCCTAGGTTATATAAAATAACAATTCGTCATAGCTCTGAACTTATTTGGTCTAATTTAATGATATTTGGATATATGTGTCTTTAGTCAAGATTTACATAATTTTGAAAAATTGGTCGGTGCCACCTCCACATCTTTTGTGTTTTGTCTGTGCTTCATTAATGTCCAAAGTTTATAGTCGATCCCTAGAAATTTTTCACGATAGGTTTAGAAGCTCGGTGGGTACGACATAGGTCATATGTAGTCTTGGAAAAGTGGGCGGTAGCACGCCCCTAGGTTATATAAATTACAATTCGTCATAACTCTGAACCTTTTTGGTCTAAATTAATGATATTTGGATGTATGTGTCTTTAGTCAAGATTTACATAATTTTGGAAAATTGTTCGGTGCCACCTCCACATATTTTGTGTTTTGTCTGTGCTTCATTAATGTCCAAAGTTTATAGTCGATCCCTAGAAATTTTTCACGATAGGGTTAGAAGCTCGGTGGGTACGTCATAGGTCATATATAGTCTTGGAAAAGTGGGCGGTAGCACGCCCCTAGGTTATATAAATTACAATTCGTCATAACTCTGAACCTTTTTGGTCTAAATTAATGATATTTGGATGTATGTGTCTTTAGTCAAGATTTACATAATTTTGGAAAATTGTTCGGTGCCACCTCCACATCTTTTGTGTTTTGTCTGTGCTTCATTAATGTGCAAAGTTTATAGTCGATCCCTATAAAAGTTTCACGATATGTTTAGAAGCTCGGTGGGTACGACATAGGTCATATCTAGTTTTGGAAAAGTGGGCGGTACCACGCCCCTAGGTTATATAAAATAACAATTCGTCATAGCTCTGAACTTTTTTGGTCTAAATTAATGATATTTGGATATATGTGTCTTTAGTCAAGATTTACATAATTTTGGAAAATTGGACGGTGCCACCCCCACATCTTTTGTGTAAAGTCTGTGCTTCATTAATGGCCAAAGTTTATAGAGGATCTCTATAAAAGTTGCACGATAGGTTTAGAAGCTCAGTGGGTACGACGTAGGCTATATATAGTTTTGGAAAAGTGGGCGGTACCACGCCCGCACTCTATATAAAATTACAATTCGTCATAACTCTAAACTTATTTGGCCTAAATTAATGCTCTTTGGATATATGTGTCTTTAGTCAAGATTTACATAACTTTGGAAAATTGGGAGGTGTCACCCCCACAACTTTTGTGTTTTGTCTGTGCTTCATTAATGTCTAAGGTTTAGAGTCGATCTCTATAAATTTTTCACGATAGGTTTAGACGCTCGGTGGGTACGAAATAGGTCGTATATAGTCTTGGAAAAATGGGCGTTACCACGTCCCCAGGCTATATAAAATTACAATTCGTCATAACTCTGAACTTATTTAATCAAAATTTATGATATTTGGATATATGTGTCTTTAGTCAAGATTTACATTATTTTGGAAAATTGGGCAGTGCCACCTCCACATCTTTTGTGTTAAGGCTGTGCTTCATTAATGGCCACAGTTTATAGTCGATCTCTATAAAAGTTGCACGATAGGCTTAGAAGCTCAGTGGGTGCGACGTAGGCTATATATAGTTTTGGAAAAGTGGGCGGTACCACGCCCTTAGGTTATATAAAATAACAATTCGTCATAGCTCTGAACTTATTTGGTCTAAATTAATGATATTTGGATATATGTGTTTTTAGTCAATATTTACAGTATTTTTTAAAATTGGGCGGTGCCACCCCCACATCTTTTGTGTTTTGTCTGTGCTTCATTAATGCCCAAAGTTTAGAGTCGATCCCTATAAATTTTTCACGATAGGTTTAGACGCTCGGTGGGTACGAAATAGGTCGTATATAGTCTTGGAAAAATGGGCGTTACCACGTCCCCAGGCTATATAAAATTACAATTCGTCATAACTCTGAACTTATTTAATCAAAATTTATGATATTTGGATATATGTGTCTTTAGTCAAGATTTACATTATTTTGGAAAATTGGGCGGTGCCACCTCCACATCTTTTGTGTTAAGGCTGTGCTTCATTAATGGCCAAAGTTTATAGTCGATCTCTATAAAAGTTGCACGATAGGTTTAGAAGCTCAGTGGGTACGACATAGGTCATATATAGTCTTGGAAAAATGGCCGGTACCACGTCCCCAGGCTATATAAGATTACAATTCGTCATAACTGTGAACTTAATTGGGATAAATTAATGATATTTGGATATATGTGTCCTTTAGTCAAGATTTACACACTTTTGGAAAATTGAGAGGTGTCGCCCCCACATCTTTTGTGTTTTGTCTGTGGTTCATTAATGTCTAAGGTTTAGAGTCGATCTCTATAAAACTTTCAGGATAGGTTTAGAAGCTCAGTGGGTACGACGTAGGCTATATATAGTTTTGGAAAAGTGGGCGGTACCACGCCCGCAGGCTATATAAAATTACAATCCGTCATAACTCTGAACTTATTTGGCCTAAATTAATGATATTTGGATATATGTGTCTTTAGTCAAGATTTACATAATTTTGGAAAATTGGGCGGTGCCACCCCCACATCTTTTGTGTTTTGTCTGTGCTTCATTAATGCCCAAAGTTTAGAGTCGATCCCTATACAATTTTCACGATAGGTTTAGAAGCTCGGTGGGTACGACACAGGTCATATATAGTCTTTGAAAAGTGGGCGGTACCACGTCCCCAGGCTATATAAAATTACAATTCGTCATAACTCTGAACTTATTTGGTCTAAATTAGTGCTATTTGGATATATGTCTTTAGTCAAAATTTACATAATTTTGGAAAATTGGGAGGTGTTACCCCCACAACTTTTGTGTTTTGTCTGTGCTTCATTAATGTCCAAAGTCTATAGTCGATCCCCATAAAAGTTTCACGATAGGGTTAGAAGCTCAGTGGGTACGAAATAGGTCATATATAGTCTTGGAAAAATGGGCGGTACCACGTCCCCAGGCTATATAAAATTACAATTCGTCATAACTCTGAACTGATTTAACCAAAATTTATGATATTTGGATATATGTATCTTTAGTCAAGATTTACATAATTTTGGAAAATTGGGCGGTGCCACCTCCACATCTTTTGTGTTAAGGCTGCGCTTCATTAATGGCCACAGTTTATAGTCGATCTCTATAAAAGTTGCACGATAGGCTTAGAAGCTCAGTGGGTACGACGTAGGCTATATATAGTTTTGGAAAAGTGGGCGGTACCACGCCCTTAGGTTATATAAAATAACAATTCGTCATAGCTCTGAAATTATTTGGTCTAAATTAATGATATTTGGATATATGTGTCTTTAGTCAAGATTTACATAATTTTGGAAAATTGGGAGGTGTCACCCCCACATCTTTTGTGTTTTGTCTGTGCTTCATTAATGTCCAAAGTTTATAGTCGATCCCTATAAAAGTTTCACCATAGGTTTAGAAGCTTGTTGGGTACGACATAGTTCATATATAGTTTTGGAAAAGTGGGCGGTACCACGCCCCTAGGTTATATAAAACAACAATTCGTCATAACTCTGAACTTATTTGGTCTAAATTAATGATATTTGGATATATGTGTCTTTAGTCGAGATTTACATAATTTTGGAAAATTGGGCGGTGTCGCCCCCACATCTTTTGTGTAAAGTCTGTGCTTCATTAATGGCCAAAGTTTATAGTCGATCTCTATAAAAGTTGCACGATAGGTTTAGAAGCTCAGTGGGTACGACGTAGGCTATATATAGTTTTGGGAAAGTGGGCGGTACCACGCCCGCAGGCTATATAAAATTACAATTCATCATAACTCTGAACTTATTTGGCCTAAATTAATAATATTTGGATATACATATGTGTTTTTAGTTAAGATTTACATAATTTTGGAAAATTGGGAGGTGTCACCCCCATATCTTTAGTGTTTTGTCTGTGCTTCATTAATGTCCAAAGTTTATATTCGATTATTATAAAAGTTTCACGATAGGTTTCGAAGCTCGATGGGTACGACATACGATATTTGGATATATGTGTCCTTTAGTCAAGATTTACACTTTTTAGGAAAACTGAGAGGTGTCGCCCCCACATGTTTTGTGTTTTGTCTGTGCTTCATTAATGTCTAAGGTTTAGAGTCGATCTCTATAAAAATTTCAGGATAGGTTTAGAAGCTCAGTGGGTAAGACATAGGTCATATTGTCGTCATATTGTCGACATAGTTCATATTGTCGTACAACTGCAATAAGATAGAAGAGATCTCATGTAATATGTGATATGTATGAATTTAGTACTTAAATCTAGGCTTTAAGCTGTAATAAATAAATATATAGTCTTTGAAAAGTGGGCGGTACCACGTCCCCAGGCTATATAAAATTACAATTCGTCATAACTCTGAACTTATTTAATCAAAATTTATGATATTTGAATATATGTGCCTTTAGTCAAGATTTACATAATTTTGGAAAATTGGGCGGTGTCACCCCCACATCTTTTGTGTTAAGGCTGTGCTTCATTAATGGCCAAAGTTTATAGTCGATCTCTATAAAAGTTGCACGATAGGCTTAGAAGCTCAGTGGGTACGACGTAGGCTATATATAGTTTTGGAAAAGTGGGCGGTACCACGCCCCTAGGTTATATAAAATAACAATTCGTCATAACTCTGAACTTATTTGGTCTAAATTAATGCTATTTGGATATATGTCTTTAGTCAAGATTTACATAATTTTGGAAAATTGGGAGGTGTCACCCCCACATCTTTTGTGTTTTGTCTGTGCTTCATAAATGTCTAAGGTTTAGAGTCGATCTCTATAAAACTTTCAGGATAGGTTTAGAAGCTCAGTGGGTACGACGTAGGCTATATATAGTTTTGGAAAAGTGGGCGGTACCACGCCCCTAGGTTATATAAAATAACAATTCGTCATAGCTCTGAACTTATTTGGTCTAAATTAATGATATTTGAATATATGTGTCTTTAGTCAAGATTTACATAATTTTGGAAAATTGGGAGGTGTCGCCCCCATATCTTTTGTGTTTTGTCTGTGCTTCATTAATGTCCAAAGTTTATAGTCGATCCCTATAAATTTCTCACGATAGGTTTAGAAGCTCAGTGGGTACGACGTAGGCTATATATAGTTTTGGAAAAGTGGGCGGTACCACGCCCCTAGGTTATATAAAATAACAATTCATCATAGCTCTGAACTTATTTGGTCTAAATTAATGATATTTGGATATATGTGTCTTTAGTCAAGATTTACATAATTTTGGAAAATTGGGAGGTGTCGCCCCCATATCTTTTGTGTTTGGTCTGTGCTTCATTAATGTCCAAAGTTTATAGTCGATCCCTATAAAGTTTCACGATAGGTTTAGAAGCTCGGTGGGTACGACATAGGTCATATATAGTTTTGGAAAGGTGGGCGGTACCACGCCCCTAGGTTATATAAAACAACAATTCGTCATAACTCTGAACTTATTTGGTCTAAATTAATGATATTTGGATATATGTGTCTTTAGTCAAGATTTACATAATTTTGGAAAATTGGGAGGTGTCGCCCCCATATCTTTTGTGTAAAGTCTGTGCTTCATTAATGTCCAAAGTTAATAGTCGATCCCTATAAATTTCTCACGATAGGTTTAGAAGCTCAGTGGGTACGACGTAGGCTATATATAGTTTTGGAAAAGTGGGCGGTACCACGCCCCTAGGTTATATAAAATAACAATTCGTCATAGCTCTGCACTTATTTGGTCTAAATTAATGATATTTGGATATATGTGTTTTTAGTCAAGATTTACATAATTTTGGAAAATTGGGAGGTGTCGCCCCCACATCTTTTGTGTTTTGTCTGTGCTTCATTAATGTCCAAAGTTTATAGTCGATCCCTATAAATTTTTCACGATAGGTTTAGAAGCTCGGTGGGTACGACATAGCTCATATATAGTTTTGGAAAAGTGGGCGGTACCACGCCCCTAGGTTATATAAAATAACAATTCGTCATAACTCTGAACTTTTTTGGTCTAAATTAATGATATTTGGATATATGTGTCTTTAGTCAAGATTTACATAATTTTGGAAAATTGGGCGGTGCCACCCCACATCTTTTGTGTTTTGTCTGTGCTTCATTAATGCCCAAAGTTTAGAGTCGATCCCTATAAATTTTTCACGATAGGTTTAGAAGCTCGGTGGGTACCACATAGGTCATATATAGTCTTTGAAAAGTGGGCGGTACCACGTCCCCAGGCTATATAAAATTACAATTCGTCATAACTCTGAACTTATTTGGTCTAAATTAATGCTATTTGGATATATGTCTTTAGTCAAGATTTACATAATTTTGGAAAATTGGGAGGTGTTACCGCCACAACTTTTGTGTTTTGTCTGTGCTTCATTAATGTCCAAAGTTTATAGTCGATCTCTATAAAAGTTGCACGATAGGTTTAGAAGCTCAGTGGGTACGACGTAGGCTATATATAGTTTTGGAAAAGTGGGCGGTACCACGCCCGCAGGCTATATAAAATTACAATTCGTCATAACTATGAACTTATTTGGCCTAAATTAATGCTATTTGGATATATGTCTTTAGTCAAGATTTACATAATTTTGGAAAATTGGGAGGTGTTACCGCCACAACTTTTGTGTTTTGTCTGTGCTTCATTAATGTCCAAAGTTTATAGTCGATCTCTATAAAAGTTGCACGATAGGTTTAGAAGCTCGGTGGGTACGACATAGGTCATATATAGTCTTTGAAAAGTGGGCGGTACCACGTCCCCAGGCTATATAAAATTACAATTCGTCATAACTCTGAACTTATTTGGTCTAAATTAATGCTATTTGGATATATGTCTTTAGTCAAGATTTACATAATTTTGGAAAATTGGGAGGTGTTACCGCCACATCTTTTGTGTTTTGTCTGTGCTTCATTAATGTCCAAAGTTTATAGTCGATCCCTATAAATTTTTCACGATAGGTTTAGAAGCTCGGTGGGTACGACATAGGTCATATATAGTCTTTGAAAAGTGGGCGGTACCACGTCCCCAGGCTATATAAAATTACAATTCGTCATAACTCTGAACTTATTTGGTCTAAATTAATGCTATTTGGATATATGTCTTTAGTCAAGATTTACATAATTTTGGAAAATTGGGAGGTGTTACCGCCACAACTTTTGTGTTTTGTCTGTGCTTCATTAATGTCCAAAGTTTATAGTCGATCTCTATAAAAGTTGCACGATAGGTTTAGAAGCTCAGTGGGTACGACGTAGGCTATATATAGTTTTGGAAAAGTGGGCGGTACCACGCCCGCAGGCTATATAAAATTACAATTCGTCATAACTATGAACTTATTTGGCCTAAATTAATGCTATTTGGATATATGTCTTTAGTCAAGATTTACATAATTTTGGAAAATTGGGAGGTGTTACCGCCACAACTTTTGTGTTTTGTCTGTGCTTCATTAATGTCCAAAGTTTATAGTCGATCTCTATAAAAGTTGCACGATAGGTTTAGAAGCTCGGTGGGTACGACATAGGTCATATATAGTCTTTGAAAAGTGGGCGGTACCACGTCCCCAGGCTATATAAAATTACAATTCGTCATAACTCTGAACTTATTTGGTCTAAATTAATGCTATTTGGATATATGTCTTTAGTCAAGATTTACATAATTTTGGAAAATTGGGAGGTGTTACCGCCACATCTTTTGTGTTTTGTCTGTGCTTCATTAATGTCCAAAGTTTATAGTCGATCCCTATAAATTTTTCACGATAGGTTTAGAAGCTCGGTGGGTACGACATAGGTCATATATAGTCTTTGAAAAGTGGGCGGTACCACGTCCCCAGGCTATATAAAATTACAATTCGTCATAACTCTGAACTTATTTGGTCTAAATTAATGCTATTTGGATATATGTCTTTAGTCAAGATTTACATAATTTTGGAAAATTGGGCGGTGCCACCCCCACATCTTTTGTGTAAAGTCTGTGCTTCATTAATGGCCAAAGTTTATAGTCGATCTCTATAAAAGTTGCACGATAGGTTTAGAAGCTCAGTGGGTACGACATAGGTCATATATAGTCTTTGAAAAGTGGGCGGTACCACGTCCCCAGGCTATATAAAATTCCAATTCGTCATAACTCTGAACTTATTTGGTCTAAATTAATGCTATTTGGATATATGTCTTTAGTCAAGATTTACATAATTTTGGAAAATTGGGCGGTGCCACCTCCACATCTTTTGTGTTAAGGCTGTGCTTCATTAATGGCCAAAGTTTATAGTCGATCTCTATAAAAGTTGCACGATAGGCTTAGAAGCTCAGTGGGTACGACGTAGTCTATATATAGTTTTGGAAAAGTGGGCGGTACCACGCCCCTAGGTTATATAAAATAACAATTCGTCATAGCTCTGAACTTATTTGGTCTAAATTAATGATATTTGAATATATGTGTCTTTAGTCAAGATTTACATAATTTTGGAAAATTGGGAGGTGTCACCCCCACATCTTTTGTGTTTTGTCTGTGCTCCATTAATGCCCAAAGTTTATAGTCGATCTCTATAAAAGTTGCACGATAGGTTTAGAAGCCCAGTGGGTACGACGTAGGCTATATATAGTTTTGGAAAAGTGGGCGGTACCACGCCCGCAGGCTATATAAAATTACAATTCGTCATAACTCTGAACTTATTTTGCCTAAATTAATGATATTTGGATATATGTGTTTTTAGTCAAGATTTACATAATTTTGGAAAATTGGGAGGTGTCGCCCCCACATCTTTTGTGTTTTGTTTGTGCTTCATTAATGTCCAAAGTTTACAGTCGATCCCTATAAATTTCTCACGATAGGTTTAGAAGCTCGGTGGGTACGACATAGGTCATATATAGTTTTGGAAAAGTGGGCGGTACCACGCTCCTAGGTTATATAAAATAACAATTCGTCATAACTCTGAACTTTTTTGGTCTAAATTAATGATATTTGGATATATGTGTCTTTAGTCAATATTTACATAATTTTGGAAAATTGGGCGGTGCCACCCCCACATCTTTTGTGTTTTGTCTGTGCTTCATTAATGCCCAAAGTTTAGAGTCGATCCCTATAAGTTTTTCACGATAGGTTTAGAAGCTCGGTGGGTACGACATAGGTCATATATAGTCTTTGAAAAGTGGGCGGTACCACGTCCCCAGGCTATATAAAATTCCAATTCGTCATAACTCTGAACTTATTTGGTCTAAATTAATGCTATTTGGATATATGTCTTTAGTCAAGATTTACATAATTTTGGAAAATTGGGCGGTGCCACCCCCACATCTTTTGTGTAAAGTCTGTGCTTCATTAATGGCCAAAGTTTATAGTCGATCTCTATAAAAAATGCACGATAGGTTCAGAAGCTCAGTGGGTACGACGTAGGCTAAATATAGTTTTGGAAAAGTGGGCGGTACCACGCCCGCAGGCTATATAAAATTACAATTCGTCATAACTCTGAACTTATTTGGCCTAAATTAATGATATTTGGATATATGTGTCCTTTAGTCAAGATTTACGTAATTTTGGAAAATTGGGCGGTGCCACCCCCACATCTTTTGTGTAAAGTCTGTGCTTCATTAATGGCCAAAGTTTATAGTCGATCTCTATAAAAGTTGCACGATAGGTTTAGAAGCTCAGTGGGTACGACGTAGGCTATATATAGTTTTGGAAAAGTGGGCGGTACCACGCCCGTAGGCTATATAAAATTACAATTCGTCATAACTCTGAACTTATTTGGCCTAAATTAATGATATTTGGATATATGTGTTTTTAGTCAAGATTTACATAATTTTGGAAAATTGGGAGGTGTCGCCCCCACATCTTTTGTGTTTTGTTTGTGCTTCATTAATGTCCAAAGTTTATAGTCGATCCCTATAAATTTTTCACGATAGCTTTAGAAGCTCGGTGGGTACGAAATAGGTCATATATAGTCTTGGAAAAATGGGCGGTACCACGTCCCCAGGCTATATAAAATTACATTTCGTCATAACTCTGAAATTATTTAATCAAAATGTATGATATTTGGATATATGTGTCTTTAGTCAAGATTTACATAATTTTGGAAAATTGGGAGGTGTCACCCCCACAACTTTTGTGTTTTGTTTGTGCTTAATTAATGTCCAAAGTTTAAAGTCGATCCCTATAAATTTTTCACGATAGGTTTAGAAGCTCGGTGGGTACGAAATAGGTCATATATAGTCTTGGAAAAATGGGCGGTACCACGTCCCCAGGCTATATAAAATTACATTTCGTCATAACTCTGAAATTATTTAATCAAAATGTATGATATTTGGTCAAGATTTACATAATTTTGGAAAATTGGGCGGTGCCACCCCCACATCTTTTGTGTTTTGTGTGTGCTTCATTAATGCCCAAAGTTTAGAGTCGATCCCTATAAATTTTTCACGATAGGTTTAGAAGCTCGGTGGGTACGACATAGGTCATATATAGCCTTAGAAAAGTGGGCGGTACCACATCCCCAGACTATATAAAATTACAATTCGTCATAACTCTGAACTTATTTGGTCTAAATTAATGCTATTTGGATATATGTCTTTAGTCAAGATTTACATAATTTTGGAAAATTGGGAGGTGTCGCCCCCACATCTTTTGTGTTTTGTTTGTGCTTCATTAATGTCCAAAGTTTATAGTCGATCCCTATAAATTTCTCACGATAGGTTTAGAAGCTCGGTGGGTACGACATAGGTCATATATAGTTTTGGAAAAGTGGGCGGTACCACGCTCCTAGGTTATATAAAATAACAATTCGTCATAACTCTGAACTTTTTTGGTCTAAATTAATGATATTTGGATATATGTGTCTTTAGTCAAGATTTACATAATTTTGGAAAATTGGGCGGTGCCACCCCCACATCTTTTGTGTTTTTTCTGTGCTTCATTAATGTCCAAAGTTTACGGTCGATCCATATAAAAGTTTCACGATAGGTTTAGAAGCGCGGTGGGTACGACATAGGTCATATATAGTCTTGGAAAAAGGGCGGTACCACGTCCCTAGGCATTATAAAATTACAATTCGTCATAACTCTGAACTTATTTCGTCTAAATTAATGATATTTAGATGTATGTGTCCTTTAGCCAAGATTTACATACTTTTGGAAAAGTGGGCGGTGGCACGCCCACATTTTTTGTGTTTTGTTTGTGCTTCATTAATGTCTAAGGTTTAGAGTCGATCCCTATAAATTTCTCACGATAGGTTTAGAAGCTCGGTGGGTACGACATAGGTCATATATAGTTTTGGAAAAGTGGGCGGTACCACGCTCCTAGGTTATATAAAATAACAATTCGTCATAACTCTGAACTTTTTTGGTCTAAATTAATGATGTTTGGATATATGTGTCTTTAGTCAAGATTTACATAATTTTGGAAAATTGGGCGGTGCCACCCCCACATCTTTTGTGTTTTTTCTGTGCTTCATTAATGTCCAAAGTTTACGGTCGATCCATATAAAAGTTTCACGATAGGTTTAGAAGCGCGGTGGGTACGAAATAGGTCATATATAGTCTTGGAAAAATGGGCGGTACCACGTCCCCAGGCTATATAAAATTACATTTCGTCATAACTCTGAAATTATTTAATCAAAATGTATGATATTTGGATATATGTGTCTTTAGTCAAGATTTACATAATTTTGGAAAATTGGGCGGTGCCACGCCCGCAGGCTATATAAAATTACAATTCCTCATAACTCTGAACTTATTTGGCCTAAATTAATGATATTTGGATATATGTGTCCTTTAGTCAAGATTTACATAATTTTGGAAAATTGGGCGGTGCCACCCCCACATCTTTTGTGTTTTGTGTGTGCTTCATTAATGCCCAAAGTTTAGAGTCGATCCCTATAAATTTTTCACGATAGGTTTAGAAGCTCGGTGGGTACGACATAGGTCATATATAGCCTTAGAAAAGTGGGCGGTACCACGTCCCCAGACTATATAAAATTACAATTCGTCATAACTCTGAACTTATTTGGTCTAAATTAATGCTATTTGGATATATGTCTTTAGTCAAGATTTACATAATTTTGGAAAATTGGGAGGTGTCGCCCCCACATCTTTTGTGTTTTGTTTGTGCTTCATTAATGTCCAAAGTTTATAGTCGATCCCTATAAATTTCTCACGATAGGTTTAGAAGCTCGGTGGGTACGACATAGGTCATATATAGTTTTGGAAAAGTGGGCGGTACCCCGCTCCTAGGTTATATAAAATAACAATTCGTCATAACTCTGAACTTTTTTGGTCTAAATTAATGATATTTGGATATATGTGTCTTTAGTCAAGATTTACATAATTTTGGAAAATTGGGCGGTGCCACCCCCACATCTTTTGTGTTTTTTCTGTGCTTCATTAATGTCCAAAGTTTACGGTCGATCCATATAAAAGTTTCACGATAGGTTTAGAAGCGCGGTGGGTACGACATAGGTCATATATAGTCTTGGAAAAAGGGCGGTACCACGTCCCTAGGCTTTATAAAATTACAATTCGTCATAACTCTGAACTTATTTCGTCTAAATTAATGATATTTAGATGTATGTGTCCTTTAGCCAAGATTTACATACTTTTGGAAAAGTGGGCGGTGGCACGCCCACATTTTTTGTGTTTTGTTTGTGCTTCATTAATGTCTAAGGTTTAGAGTCGATCCCTATAAATTTCTCACGATAGGTTTAGAAGCTCGGTGTTCTTTTGTGTTTTTTCTGTGCTTCATTAATGTCCAAAGTTTACGGTCGATCCATATAAAAGTTTCACGATAGGTTTAGAAGCGCGGTGGGTACGAAATAGGTCATATATAGTCTTGGAAAAATGGGCGGTACCACGTCCCCAGGCTATATAAAATTACATTTCGTCATAACTCTGAAATTATTTAATCAAAATGTATGATATTTGGATATATGTGTCTTTAGTCAAGATTTACATAATTTTGGAAAATTGGGCGGTGCCACGCCCGCAGGCTATATAAAATTACAATTCGTCATAACTCTGAACTTATTTGGCCTAAATTAATGATATTTGGATACATGTGTCCTTTAGTCAAGATTTACGTAATTTTGGAAAATTGGGAGGTGTCACCCCCACATCTTTTGTGTTTTGTCTGTGCTTCATTAATGTCCAAAGTTTATAGTCGAGCCCTATAAATTTTTCACGATAGGCTTAGAAGCTCGGTGGGTACGAAATAGGTCATATATAGTCTTGGAAAAATGGGCGGTACCACGCTCCTAGGTTATATAAAATAACAATTCGTCATAACTCTGAACTTTTTTGGTCTAAATTAATGATATTTGGATATATGTGTCTTTAGTCAAGATTTACATAATTTTGGAAAATTGGGCGGTGCCACCCCCACATCTTTTGTGTTTTTTCGGTGCTTCATTAATGTCCAAAGTTTACGGTCGATCCATATAAAAGTTTCACGATAGGTATAGAAGCGCGGTGGGTACGAAATAGGTCATATATAGTCTTGGAAAAATGGGCGGTACCACGTCCCCAGGCTATATAAAATTGCATTTCGTCATAACTCTGAAATTATTTAATCAAAATGTATGATATTTGGATATATGTGTCTTTAGTCAAGATTTACATAATTTTGGAAAATTGGGCGGTGCCACGTCCCCAGGCTATATAAAATTCCAATTCGTCATAACTCTGAACTTATTTGGTCTAAATTAATGCTATTTGGATAACTGTCTTTAGTCAAGATTTACATAATTTTGGAAAATTGGGCGGTGCCACCTCCACATCTTTTGTGTTAAGGCTGTGCTTCATTAATGGCCAAAGTTTATAGTCGATCTCTATAAAAGTTGCACGATAGGCTTAGAAGCTCAGTGGGTACGACGTAGTCTATATATAGTTTTGGAAAAGTGGGCGGTACCACGCCCCTAGGTTATATAAAATAACAATTCGTCATAGCTCTGAACTTATTTGGTCTAAATTAATGATATTTGAATATATGTGTCTTTAGTCAAGATTTACATAATTTTGGAAAATTGGGAGGTGTCACCCCCACATCTTTTGTGTTTTGTCTGTGCTTCATTAATGTCCAAAGTTTATAGTCGATCCCTATAAAGTTTCACGATAGGTTTAGAAGCTCGGTGGGTACGACATAGGTCATATATAGTTTTGGAAAAGTGGGCGGTACCTCGCCCCTAGGTTATATAAAACAACAATTCGTCATAACTCTGAACTTATTTGGTCTAAATTAATGATATTTGGATATATGTGTCTTTAGTCAAGATTTACATAATTTTGGAAAATTGGGAGGTATCGCCCCCATATCTTTTGTGTTTTGTCTGTGCTTCATTAATGTCCAAAGTTTATAGTCGATCCCTATAAATTGCTCACGATAGGTTTAGAAGCTCAGTGGGTACGACGTAGGCTATATATAGTTTTGGAAAAGTGGGCGGTACCACGCCCCTAGGTTATATAAAATAACAATTCGTCATAGCTCTGAACTTATTTGGTCTAAATTAATGATATTTGGATATATGTGTTTTTAGTCAAGATTTACATAATTTTGGAAAATTGGGAGGTGTCGCCCCCACATCTTTTGTGTTTTGTCTGTGCTTCATTAATGTCCAAAGTTTATAGTCGATCCCCATAAAAGTTTCACGATAGGTTTAGAAGCTCGGTGGGTACGAAATAGGTCATATATAGTCTTGGAAAAATGGGCGGTACCACGTCCTCAGGCTATATAAAATTACAATTCGTCATAACTCTGAACTTATTTGGCCTAAATTAATGATATTTGGATATATGTGTCCTTTAGTCAAGATTTACGTAATTTTGGAAAATTGGGCGGTGCCACCCCCACATCTTTTGTGTAAAGTCTGTGCTTCATTAATGGCCAAAGTTTATAGTCGATCTCTATAAATTTTTCACGATAGGTTTAGAAGCTCAGTGGGTACGACGTAGGCTAAATATAGTTTTGGAAAAGTGGGCGGTACCACGCCCGCAGGCTATATAAAATTACAATTCGTCATAACTCTGAACTTATTTGGCCTAAATTTTTGATATTTGGATATATGTGTCCTTTAGTCAAGATTTACGTAATTTTGGAAAATTGCGCGGTGCCACCCCCACATCTTTTGTGTAAAGTCTGTGCTTCATTAATGGCCAAAGTTTATAGTCGATCTCTATAAAAGTTGCACGATAGGTTTAGAAGCTCAGTAGGTACGACGTAGGCTATATATAGTTTTGGAAAAGTGGGCGGTACCACGCCCGCAGGCTATATAAAATTACACTTCGTCATAACTCTGAACTTATTTGGCCTAAATTAATGATATTTGGATATATGTGTTTTTAGTCAAGATTTACATAATTTTGGAAAATTGGGAGGTGTCGCCCCCACATCTTTTGTGTTTTGTTTGTGCTTCATTAATGTCCAAAGTTTATAGTCGATCCCTATAAATTTTTCACGATAGGTTTAGAAGCTCGGTGGGTACGAAATAGGTCATATATAGTCTTGAAAAAATGGGCGGTACCACGTCCCCAGGCTATATAAAATTACATTTCGTCATAACTCTGAAATTATTTAATCAAAATGTATGATATTTGGATATATGTGTCTTTAGTCAAGATTTACATAATTTTGGAAAATTGGGCGGTGCCACCCCCACATCTTTTGTGTTTTGTGTGTGCTTCATTAATGCCCAAAGTTTAGAGTCGATCCCTATAAATTTTTCACGATAGGTTTAGAAGCTCGGTGGGTACGACATAGGTCATATATAGCCTTAGAAAAGTGGGCGGTTCCACGTCCCCAGGCTACATAAAATTACAATTCGTCATAACTCTGAACTTATTTGGTCTAAATTAATGCTATTTGGATATATGTCTTTAGTCAAGACTTACATAATTTTGGAAAATTGGGAGGTGTCGCCCCCACATCTTTTGTGTTTTGTTTGTGCTTCATTAATGTCCAAAGTTTATAGTCGATCCCTATAAATTTCTCACGATAGGTTTAGAAGCTCGGTGGGTACGACATAGGTCATATATAGTTTTGGAAAAGTGGGCGGTACCACGCTCCTAGGTTATATAAAATAACAATTCGTCATAACTCTGAACTTTTTTGGTCTAAATTAATGATATTTGGATATATGTGTCTTTAGTCAAGATTTACATAATTTTGGAAAATTGGGCGGTGCCACCCCCACATCTTTTGTGTTTTGTCTGTGCTTCATTAATGCCCAAAGTTTAGAGTCGATCCCTATAAATTTTTCACGATAGGTTTAGAAGCTCGGTGGGTACGACATAGGTCATATATAGTCTTTGAAAAGTGGGCGGTACCACGTCCCCAGGCTATATAAAATTCCAATTCGTCATAACTCTGAACTTATTTGGTCTAAATTAATGCTATTTGGATATATGTCTTTAGTCAAGATTTACATAATTTTGGAAAATTGGGAGGTGTCACCCCCACAACTTTTGTAATTTGTTTGTGCTTCATTAATGTCCAAAGTTTATAGTCGATCCCTATAAATTTTTCACGATAGGTTTAGAAGCTCGGTGGGTACGAAATAGGTCATATATAGTCTTGGAAAAATGGGCGGTACCACGTCCCCATGCTATATAAAATTACATTTCGTCATAACTCTGAAATTATTTAATCAAAATGTATGATATTTGGATATATGTGTCTTTAGTCAAGATTTACATAATTTTGGAAAATTGGGAGGTGTCACCCCCACACCTTTTGTGTTTTGTTTGTGCTTCATTAATGTTCAAAGTTTATAGTCGATCCCTATAAATTTTTCACGATAGGTTTAGAAGCTCGGTGGGTACGAAATAGGTCATATATAGTCTTGGAAAAATGGGCGGTACCACGTCCCCAGGCTATATAAAATTACATTTCGTCATAACTCTGAAATTATTTAATCAAAATGTATGATATTTGGATATATGTGTCTTTAGTCAAGATTTACATAATTTTGGAAAATTGGGCGGTGCCACCCCTACATCTTTTGTGTTTTGTCTGTGCTTCATTAATGTCTAAGGTTTAGAGTCTCTCCCTATAAATTTTTCACGATAAGTTTAGAAGCTCGGTGGGTACGAAATAGGTCATATATAGTCTTGGAAAATTGGGCGGTACCACGTCCCCAGGCTATATAAAATTACATTTCGTCATAACTCTGAAATTATTTAATCAAAATGTATGATATTTGGATATATGTGTCTTTAGTCAAGATTTACATAATTTTGGAAAATTGGGCGGTGCCACCCCCACATCTTTTGTGTTTTGTGTGTGCTTCATTAATGCCCAAAGTTTAGAGTCGATCCCTATACATTTTTCACGATAGGTTTAGAAGCTCGGTGGGTACGACATAGGTCATATATAGTATTTGAAAAGTGGGCGGTACCACGTCCCCAGGCTATATAAAATTACAATTCGTCATAACTCTGAACTTATTTGGTCTAAATTAATGCTATTTGGATATATGTCTTTAGTCAAGATTTACATAGTTTTGGAAAATTGGGAGGTGTCACCCCCACAACTTTTGTGTTTTGTCTGTGCTTCATTAATGTCCAAAGTTTATAGTCGATCCCCATAAAAGTTTCACGATAGGTTTCGAAGCTTGGCGGGTACGACATAAGTCATATATAGTCTTGGAAAAATGGGCGGTACCACGTCCGCAGGCTATATAAGATTACAATTCGTCATAACTCTGAACTTATTTGGTCTAAATTAATGATATTTGGATATATGTGTCCTTTGGTCAATATTTGCATAATTTTGGATAATTGGGCGTTGCCACCCCCACATCTTTTGTGTTTTGTCTGTGCTTGATTAATGTCCAAAGTTAATAGTCGATCCCTATCAAAGTTTCACGATAAATTTAGAAGCTCGGTGGGTATGACATAGGTCATATATAGTTTTGGAAAAGTGGGCGGTACCACGACCCTAGGTTATATAAAACAACAATTCGTCATAACTCTGAACTTATTTGGTCTAAATTAATGATATTTGGATATATGTGTCTTTAGTCAAGATTTACATAATTTTGGATAATTGGGCGTTGCCACCCCCACATCTTTTGTGTAAAGTCTGTGGTTCATTAATGGCCAAAGTTTATAGTCGATCTCTATAAAAGTTGCGCGATAGGTTTAGAAGCTCAGTGGGTACGACGTAGGCTATATATAGTTTTGGAAAAGTGGGCGGTACCACGCCCGCAGGCTATATAAACATACAATTCGTCATAACTCTGAACTTATTTGGCCTAAATTAATGATATTTGGATATATGTGTTTTTAGTCAAGATTTACATAATTTTGGAAAATTGAGAGGGGTCGCCCCCACATCTTTTGTGTTTTGTCTGTGCTTCATTAATGTCTAAAGTTTATAGTCGATCCCTATAAATTTCTCACGATAGGTTTAGAAGCTCGGTGGGTACGACATAGGTCATATATAGTTTTGGAAAAGTGGGCGGTACCACGCCCCTAGGTTATATAAAATAACAATTCGTCATAACTTTGAACTTTTTTGGTCTAAATTAATGATATTTTGATATATGTGTCTTTAGTCAAGATTTACATAATTTTGGAAAATTGGGCGGTGCCACCCCCACATCTTTTGTGTTTTGTCTGTGCTTCATTAATGGCCAAAGTTTATAGTCGATCTCTATAAAAGTTGCACGATAGGCTTAGAAGCTCAGTGGGTACGACGTAGGCTATATATAGTTTTGGAAAAGTGGGCGGTACCACGCCCGCAGGCTATATAAACATACAATTCGTCATAACTCTGAACTTATTTGGCCTAAATTAATGATATTTGGATATATGTGTTTTTAGTCAAGATTTACATAATTTTGGAAAATTGAGAGGGGTCGCCCCCACATCTTTTGTGTTTTGTCTGTGCTTCATTAATGTCTAAAGTTTATAGTCGATCCCTATAAATTTCTCACGATAGGTTTAGAAGCTCGGTGGGTACGACATAGGTCATATATAGTTTTGGAAAAGTGGGCGGTACCACGCCCCTAGGTTATATAAAATAACAATTCGTCATAACTCTGAACTTTTTTGGTCTAAATTAATGATATTTGGATATATGTGTCTTTAGTCAAGATTTACATAATTTTGAAAATTGGGCGGTGCCACCTCCACATCTTTTGTGTTAAGGCTGTGCTTCATTAATGGCCAAAGTTTATAGTCGATCTCTATAAAAGTTGCACGATAGGCTTAGAAGCTCAGTGGGTACGACGTAGGCTATATATAGTTTTGGAAAAGTGGGCGGTACCACGCCCGCAATCTATATAAAATTACAATTCGTCATAACTCTGAACTTGTTTGGTCTAAATTAATGATATTTTGATATATGTGTCTTTAGTCAAGATTTACATAATTTTGGAAAATTGGGCGGTGCCACCTCCACATCTTTTGTGTTAAGGCTGTGCTTCATTAATGGCCAAAGTTTATAGTCGATCCCCATACAAGTTTCACGATAGGTTTAGAAGCTAGGTGGGTACGAAATAGGTCATATATAGTCTTGGAAAAATGGGCGGTACCACGTCCCCAGGCTATATAAAATTACAATTCGTCATAACTCTGAACTTATTTGGTCTAAATTAATGATATTTGGATATATGTGTCCTTTAGTCAATATTTGCATAATTTTGGATAATTGGGCGTTGCCACCCCCACATCTTTTGTGTTTTGTCTGTGCTTCATTAATGTCCAAAGTTAATAGTCGATCCCTATCAAAGTTTCACGATAAATTTAGAAGCTCGGTGGGTATGACATAGGTCATATATAGTTTTGGAAAAGTGGGCGGTACCACGACCCTAGGTTATATAAAACAACAATTCGTCATAACTCTGAACTTATTTGGTCTAAATTAATGATATTTGGATATATGTGTCTTTAGTCAAGATTTACATAATTTTGGATAATTGGGCGTTGCCACCCCCACATCTTTTGTGTAAAGTCTGTGGTTCATTAATGGCCAAAGTTTATAGTCGATCTCTATAAAAGTTGCGCGATAGGTTTAGAAGCTCAGTGGGTACGACGTAGGCTATATATAGTTTTGGAAAAGTGGGCGGTACCACGCCCGCAGGCTATATAAACATACAATTCGTCATAACTCTGAACTTATTTGGCCTAAATTAATGATATTTGGATATATGTGTTTTTAGTCAAGATTTACATAATTTTGGAAAATTGAGAGGGGTCGCCCCCACATCTTTTGTGTTTTGTCTGTGCTTCATTAATGTCTAAAGTTTATAGTCGATCCCTATAAATTTCTCACGATAGGTTTAGAAGCTCGGTGGGTACGACATAGGTCATATATAGTTTTGGAAAAGTGGGCGGTACCACGCCCCTAGGTTATATAAAATAACAATTCGTCATAACTCTGAACTTTTTTGGTCTAAATTAATGATATTTTGATATATGTGTCTTTAGTCAAGATTTACATAATTTTGGAAAATTGGGCGGTGCCACCCCCACATCTTTTGTGTTTTGTCTGTGCTTCATTAATGGCCAAAGTTTATAGTCGATCTCTATAAAAGTTGCGCGATAGGTTTAGAAGCTCAGTGGGTACGACGTAGGCTATATATAGTTTTGGAAAAGTGGGCGGTACCACGCCCGCAGGCTATATAAACATACAATTCGTCATAACTCTGAACTTATTTGGCCTAAATTAATGATATTTGGATATATGTGTTTTTAGTCAAGATTTACATAATTTTGGAAAATTGAGAGGGGTCGCCCCCACATCTTTTGTGTTTTGTCTGTGCTTCATTAATGTCTAAAGTTTATAGTCGATCCCTATAAATTTCTCACGATAGGTTTAGAAGCTCGGTGGGTACGACATAGGTCATATATAGTTTTGGAAAAGTGGGCGGTACCACGCCCCTAGGTTATATAAAATAACAATTCGTCATAACTCTGAACTTTTTTGGTCTAAATTAATGATATTTTGATATATGTGTCTTTAGTCAAGATTTACATAATTTTGGAAAATTGGGCGGTACCACCCCCACATCTTTTGTGTTTTGTCTGTGCTTCATTAATGGCCAAAGTTTATAGTCGATCTCTATAAAAGTTGCACGATAGGCTTAGAAGCTCAGTGGGTACGACGTAGGCTATATATAGTTTTGGAAAAGTGGGCGGTACCACGCCCGCAGGCTATATAAACATACAATTCGTCATAACTCTGAACTTATTTGGCCTAAATTAATGATATTTGGATATATGTGTTTTTAGTCAAGATTTACATAATTTTGGAAAATTGAGATGGGTCGCCCCCACATCTTTTGTGTTTTGTCTGTGCTTCATTAATGTCTAAAGTTTATAGTCGATCCCTATAAATTTCTCACGATAGGTTTAGAAGCTCGGTGGGTACGACATAGGTCATATATAGTTTTGGAAAAGTGGGCGGTACCACGCCCCTAGGTTATATAAAATAACAATTCGTCATAACTCTGAACTTTTTTGGTCTAAATTAATGATATTTTGATATATGTGTCTTTAGTCAAGATTTACATAATTTTGGAAAATTGGGCGGTGCCACCTCCACATCTTTTGTGTTAAGGCTGTGCTTCATTAATGGCCAAAGTTTATAGTCGATCTCTATAAAAGTTGCACGATAGGCTTAGAAGCTCAGTGGGTACGACGTAGGCTATATATAGTTTTGGAAAAGTGGGCGGTACCACGCCCGCAATCTATATAAAATTACAATTCGTCATAACTCTGAACTTGTTTGGTCTAAATTAATGATATTTTGATATATGTGTCTTTAGTCAAGATTTACATAATTTTGGAAAATTGGGCGGTGCCACCTCCACATCTTTTGTGTTAAGGCTGTGCTTCATTAATGGCCAAAGTTTATAGTCGATCCCCATAAAAGTTTCACGATAGGTTTAGAAGCTGGGTGGGTACGAAATAGGTCATATATAGTCTTGGAAAAATGGGCGGTACCACGTCCCCAGGCTATATAAAATTACAATTCGTCATAACTCTGAACTTATTTGGTCTAAATTAATGATATTTGGATATATGTGTCCTTTAGTCAATATTTGCATAATTTTGGATAATTGGGCGTTGCCACCCCCACATCTTTTGTGTTTTGTCTGTGCTTCATTAATGTCCAAAGTTAATAGTCGATCCCTATCAAAGTTTCACGATAAATTTAGAAGCTCGGTGGGTATGACATAGGTCATATATAGTTTTGGAAAAGTGGGCGGTACCACGACCCTAGGTTATATAAAACAACAATTCGTCATAACTCTGAACTTATTTGGTCTAAATTAATGATATTTGGATATATGTGTCTTTAGTCAAGATTTACATAATTTTGGATAATTGGGCGTTGCCACCCCTACATCTTTTGTGTAAAGTCTGTGGTTCATTAATGGCCAAAGTTTATAGTCGATCTCTATAAAAGTTGCGCGATAGGTTTAGAAGCTCAGTGGGTACGACGTAGGCTATATATAGTTTTGGAAAAGTGGGCGGTACCACGCCCGCAGGCTATATAAACATACAATTCGTCATAACTCTGAACTTATTTGGCCTAAATTAATGATATTTGGATATATGTGTTTTTAGTCAAGATTTACATAATTTTGGAAAATTGAGAGGGGTCGCCCCCACATCTTTTGTGTTTTGTCTGTGCTTCATTAATGTCTAAAGTTTATAGTCGATCCCTATAAATTTCTCACGATAGGTTTAGAAGCTCGGTGGGTACGACATAGGTCATATATAGTTTTGGAAAAGTGGGCGGTACCACGCCCCTAGGTTATATAAAATAACAATTCGTCATAACTCTGAACTTTTTTGGTCTAAATTAATGATATTTTGATATATGTGTCTTTAGTCAAGATTTACATAATTTTGGAAAATTGGGCGGTGCCACCCCCACATCTTTTGTGTTTTGTCTGTGCTTCATTAATGGCCAAAGTTTATAGTCGATCTCTATAAAAGTTGCACGATAGGCTTAGAAGCTCAGTGGGTACGACGTAGGCTATATATAGTTTTGGAAAAGTGGGCGGTACCACGCCCGCAGGCTATATAAACATACAATTCGTCATAACTCTGAACTTATTTGGCCTAAATTAATGATATTTGGATATATGTGTTTTTAGTCAAGATTTACATAATTTTGGAAAATTGAGAGGGGTCGCCCCCACATCTTTTGTGTTTTGTCTGTGCTTCATTAATGTCTAAAGTTTATAGTCGATCCCTATAAATTTCTCACGATAGGTTTAGAAGCTCGGTGGGTACGACATAGGTCATATATAGTTTTGGAAAAGTGGGCGGTACCACGCCCCTAGGTTATATAAAATAACAATTCGTCATAACTCTGAACTTTTTTGGTCTAAATTAATGATATTTTGATATATGTGTCTTTAGTCAAGATTTACATAATTTTGGAAAATTGGGCGGTGCCACCTCCACATCTTTTGTGTTAAGGCTGTGCTTCATTAATGGCCAAAGTTTATAGTCGATCTCTATAAAAGTTGCACGATAGGCTTAGAAGCTCAGTGGGTACGACGTAGGCTATATATAGTTTTGGAAAAGTGGGCGGTACCACGCCCGCAATCTATATAAAATTACAATTCGTCATAACTCTGAACTTGTTTGGTCTAAATTAATGATATTTTGATATATGTGTCTTTAGTCAAGATTTACATAATTTTGGAAAATTGGGCGGTGCCACCTCCACATCTTTTGTGTTAAGGCTGTGCTTCATTAATGGCCAAAGTTTATAGTCGATCCCCATAAAAGTTTCACGATAGGTTTAGAAGCTGGGTGGGTACGAAATAGGTCATATATAGTCTTGGAAAAATGGGCGGTACCACGTCCCCAGGCTATATAAAATTACAATTCGTCATAACTCTGAACTTATTTAATCAAAATTTATGATATTTGGATATATGTGTCTTTAGTCAAGATTTATATTATTTTGGAAAATTGGGCGGTGCCACCTCCACATCTTTTGTGTTAAGGCTGTGCTTCATTAATGGCCAAAGTTTATAGTCGATCTCTATAAAAGTTGCACGATAGGCTTAGAAGCTCAGTGGGTACGACGTAGGCTATATATAGTTTTGGAAAAGTGGGCGGTACCACGCCCGCAGGCTATATAAAATTACAATTCGTCATAACTCTGAACTTATTTGGCCTAAATTAATGATATTTGGATATATGTGTCTTTAGTCAAGATTTACATAATTTTGGAAAATTGGGAGGTGTCACCCCCATATCTTTTGTGTTTTGTCTGTGCTTTATTAGTGTCCAAAGTTTATAGTCGATCTCTATAAAAGTTGCACGATAGGTTTAGAAGCTCAGTGGGTACGACGTAGGCTATATATAGTTTTGGAAAAGTGGGCGGTACCACGCCCGCAATCTATATAAAATTACAATTCGTCATAACTCTGAACTTGTTTGGTCTAAATTAATGATATTTGGATATATGTGTCCTTTAGTCAAGATTTACATACTTTTGGAAAATTGAGAGGTGTCGCCCCCACATCTTTTGTGTTTTGTCTGTGCTTCATTAATGTCCAAAGTTTATAGTCGATCCCTATAAAAGTTTCACGATAGGTTTAGAAGCTCAGTGGGTACGACGTAGGCTATATATAGTTTTGGAAAAGTGGGCGGTACCACGCCCGCAGGCTATATAAACATACAATTCGTCATAACTCTGAACTTATTTGGCCTAAATTAATGATATTTGGATATATGTGTTTTTAGTCAAGATTTACATAATTTTGGAAAATTGAGAGGGGTCGCCCCCACATCTTTTGTGTTTTGTCTGTGCTTCATTAATGTCTAAAGTTTATAGTCGATCCCTATAAATTTCTCACGATAGGTTTAGAAGCTCGGTGGGTACGACATAGGTCATATATAGTTTTGGAAAAGTGGGCGGTACCACGCCCCTAGGTTATATAAAATAACAATTCGTCATAACTCTGAACTTTTTTGGTCTAAATTAATGATATTTTGATATATGTGTCTTTAGTCAAGATTTACATAATTTTGGAAAATTGGGCGGTGCCACCCCCACATCTTTTGTGTTTTGTCTGTGCTTCATTAATGCCTAAAGTTTAGAGTCGATCCCTATAAATTTTTCACCATAGGTTTAGAAGCTCGGTGGGTACGACATAGGGCATATATAGTGTTTGAAAAGTGGGCGGTACCACGTCCGCAGGCTATATAAAATTACAATTCGTCATAACTCTGAACTTATTTGGTCTAAATTAATGCTGCTTGGATATATGTCTTTAGTCAAGATTTACATAATTTTGGAAAATTGGGAGGTGTCACCCCCACAACTTTTGTGTTTTGTCTGTGCTTCATTAATGTCCAAAGTTTATAGTCGATCCCCATAAAAGTTTCACGATAGGTTTAGAAGCTGGGTGGGTACGAAATAGGTCATATATAGTCTTGGAAAAATGGGCGGTACCACGTCCCCAGGCTATATAAAATTACAATTCGTCATAACTCTGAACTTATTTAATCAAAATTTATGATATTTGGATATATGTGTCTTTAGTCAAGATTTATATTATTTTGGAAAATTGGGCGGTGCCACCTCCACATCTTTTGTGTTAAGGCTGTGCTTCATTAATGGCCAAAGTTTATAGTCGATCTCTATAAAAGTTGCACGATAGGCTTAGAAGCTCAGTGGGTACGACGTAGGCTATATATAGTTTTGGAAAAGTGGGCGGTACCACGCCCGCAGGCTATATAAAATTACAATTCGTCATAACTCTGAACTTATTTGGCCTAAATTAATGATATTTGGATATATGTGTCTTTAGTCAAGATTTACATAATTTTGGAAAATTGGGAGGTGTCACCCCCATATCTTTTGTGTTTTGTCTGTGCTTTATTTGTGTCCAAAGTTTATAGTCGATCTCTATAAAAGTTGCACGATAGGTTTAGAAGCTCAGTGGGTACGACGTAGGCTATATATAGTTTTGGAAAAGTGGGCGGTACCACGCCCGCAATCTATATAAAATTACAATTCGTCATAACTCTGAACTTGTTTGGTCTAAATTAATGATATTTGGATATATGTGTCCTTTAGTCAAGATTTACATACTTTTGGAAAATTGAGAGGTGTCGCCCCCACATCTTTTGTGTTTTGTCTATGCTTCATTAATGTCTAAGGTTTAGAGTCGATCTCTATAAAAGTTTCACGATAGGTTTAGAAGCTCAATGGGTACGACATAGGTCATATATAGTCTTGGAAGAATGGGCGGTACCACGTCCCCAGCCTATATAAGATTACAATTCGTCGTAACTCTGAACTTATTTGGTCTAAATTAATGATATTTGGATATATGTGTCCTTTAGTCAAGATTTACATACTTTTGGAAAATTGAGAGGTGTCGCCCCCACATCTTTTGTGTTTTGTCTGTGCTTCATTAATGTCCGAAGTTTATAGTCGATCTCTATAAAAGTTTCACGATAGGTTTAGAAGCACGGTGGGTACGACATAGGTCATATATAGTCTTGGAAAAATGGGCGGTACCACGTCCCCAGCCTATATAAGATTACAATTCGTCATAACTCTGAACTTGTTTGGTCTAAATTAATGATATTTGGATATATGTGTCCTTTAGTCAAGATTTACATACTTTTGGAAAATTGAGAGGTGTCGCCCCCCACATCTTTTGTGTTTTGTCTGTGCTTCATTAATGTCCAAAGTTTATAGTCGATCCCTATAAAAGTTTCACGATAGGTTTAGAAGCTCAATGGGTATAGGTCATATATAGTCTTGGAAAAGTGGGCGGTACCACGTCCCCAACCTATATAAGATTACAATTCGTCATAACTCTGAACTTATTTGGTCTAAATTAATGATATTTGGATATATGTGTCCTTTAGTCAAGATTTACATACTTTTGGAAAATTGAGAGGTGTCGCCACCACATCTTTTGTGTTTTGTCTGTGCTTCATTAATGTCCGAAGTTTATAGTCGATCCCTATAAAAGTTTCACGATAGGCTTAGAAGCTCAATGGGTACGACATAGGTCATACATAGTCTTGGAAAAATGGGCGGTACCACGTCCCCAGCCTATATAAGATTACAATTCGTCATAACTCTGAACTTATTTGTTCTGAATTAATGATATTTATATATATGTGTCCTTTAGTCAAGATTTACATACTTTTGGAAAATTGAGAGGTGTCGCCCCCACATCTTTTGTGGTTTGTCTGTGCTTCATTAAGTAATGTCCAAAGTTTATAGTCGATCCCTATAAAAGTTTCACGATAGGTTTAGAAGCTCAATGGGTACGACATAGGTCATATATAGTCTTGGAAAAATGGGCGGTACCACGTCCCCAGCCTATATAAGATTACAATTCGTCATAACTCTGAACTTATTTGGTCTAAATTAATGATATTTGGATATATGTGTCCTTTAGTCAAGATTTACATACTTTTGGAAAATTGAGAGGTGTCGCCCCCACATCTTTTGTGTTTTGTCTGTGCTTCATTAATGTCCAAAGTTTATAGTCGATCCCTATAAAAGTTTCACGATAGGTTTAGAAGCTCAATGGGTACGACATAGGTCATATATAGTCTTGGAAAAATGGGCGGTACCACGTCCCCAGCCTATATAAAATTACAATTCGTCATAACTCTGAAGTTATTTGGTCTAAATTAATGATATTTGGATATATGTGTCCTTTAGTCAAGATTTACATACTTTTGGAAAATTGAGAGGTGTCGCCCCCACATCTTTTGTGTTTTGTCTGTGCTTCATTAATGCCCAAAGTTTATAGTCGATCCCTATAAAAGTTTCACGATAGGTTTAGAAGCTCAATGGGTACGACATAGGTCATACATAGTCTTGGAAAAATGGGCGGTACCACGTCCCCAGCCTATATAAGATTACAATTCGTCATAACTCTGAACCTATTTGGTCTAAATTAATGATATTTGGATATATGTGTCCTTTAGTCAAGATTTACATACTTTTGGAAAATTGAGAGGTGTCGCCCCCACATCTTTTGTGGTTTGTCTGTGCTTCATTAAGTAATGTCCAAAGTTTATAGTCGATCCCTATAAAAGTTTCACGATAGGTTTAGACTCTCAATGGGTACGACATAGGTTATATATAGTCTTGGAAAAATGGGCGGTACCACGTCCCCAGCCTATATAAGATTACAATTCGTCATAACTCTGAACTTATTTGGTCTAAATTAATGATATTTGGATATATGTGTCCTTTAGTCAAGATTTACATACTTTTGGAAAATTGAGAGGTGTCGCCACCACATCTTTTGTGTTTTGTCTGTGCTTCATTAATGTCCGAAGTTTATAGTCGATCCCTATAAAAGTTTCACGATAGGCTTAGAAGCTCAATGGGTACGACATAGGTCATATATGGTCTTGGAAAAATGGGCGGTACCACGTCCCCAGCCTATATAAGATTACAATTCGTCATAACTCTGAACTTATTTGGTCTAAATTAATGATATTTGGATATATGTGTCCTTTAGTCAAGATTTACATACTTTTGGAAAATTGAGAGGTGTCGCCCCCACATCTTTTGTGGTTTGTCTGTGCTTCATTAAGTAATGTCCAAAGTTTATAGTCGATCCCTATAAAAGTTTCACGATAGGTTTAGACTCTCAATGGGTACGACATAGGTTATATATAGTCTTGGAAAAATGGGCGGTACCACGTCCCCAGCCTATATAAGATTACAATTCGTCATAACTCTGAACTTATTTGGTCTAAATTAATGATATTTGGATATATGTGTCCTTTAGTCAAGATTTACATACTTTTGGAAAATTGAGAGGTGTCGCCACCACATCTTTTGTGTTTTGTCTGTGCTTCATTAATGTCCGAAGTTTATAGTCGATCCCTATAAAAGTTTCACGATAGGCTTAGAAGCTCAATGGGTACGACATAGGTCATATATAGTCTTGGAAAAATGGGCGGTACCACGTCCCCAGCCTATATAAGATTACAATTCGTCATAACTCTGAACTTATTTGGTCTAAATTAATGATATTTGGATATATGTGTCCTTTAGTCAAGATTTACATACTTTTGGAAAATTGAGAGGTGTCGCCACCACATCTTTTGTGTTTTGTCTGTGCTTCATTAATGTCCGAAGTTTATAGTCGATCCCTATAAAAGTTTCACGATAGGCTTAGAAGCTCAATGGGTACGACATAGGTCATATATAGTCTTGGAAAAATGGGCGGTACCACGTCCCCAGCCTATATAAAATTACAATTCGTCATAACTCTGAAGTTATTTGGTCTAAATTAATGATATTTGGATATATGTGTCCTTTAGTCAAGATTTACATACTTTTGGAAAATTGAGAGGTGTCGCCACCACATCTTTTGTGTTTTGTCTGTGCTTCATTAATGCCCAAAGTTTATAGTCGATCCCTATAAAAGTTTCACGATAGGTTTAGAAGCTCAATGGGTACGACATAGGTCATATATAGTCTTGGAAAAATGGGCGGTACCACGTCCCCAGCCTATATAAGATTACAATTCGTCATAACTCTGAACTTATTTGGTCTAAATTAATGATATTTGGATATATGTGTCCTTTAGTCAAGATTTACATACTTTTGGAAAATTGAGAGGTGTCGCCCCCACATCTTTTGTGGTTTGTCTGTGCTTCATTAAGTAATGTCCAAAGTTTATAGTCGATCCCTATAAAAGTTTCACGATAGGTTTAGAAGCTCAATGGGTACGACATAGGTCATATATAGTCTTGGAAAAATGGGCGGTACCACGTCCCCAGCCTATATAAAATTACAATTCGTCATAACTCTGAAGTTATTTGGTCTAAATTAATGATATTTGGATATATGTGTCCTTTAGTCAAGATTTACATACTTTTGGAAAATTGAGAGGTGTCGCCCCCACATCTTTTGTGTTTTGTCTGTGCTTCATTAATGTCCAAAGTTTATAGTCGATCCCTATAAAAGTTTCACGATAGGCTTAGAAGCTCAATGGGTACGACATAGGTCATACATAGTCTTGGAAAAATGGGCGGTACCACGTCCCCAGGCTATATAAAATTACAATTCGTCATAACTCTGAACTTATTTAATCAAAATTTATGATATTTGGATATATGTGTCTTTAGTCAAGATTTATATTATTTTGGAAAATTGGGCGGTGCCACCTCCACATCTTTTGTGTTAAGGCTGTGCTTCATTAATGGCCAAAGTTTATAGTCGATCTCTATAAAAGTTGCACGATAGGCTTAGAAGCTCAGTGGGTACGACGTAGGCTATATATAGTTTTGGAAAAGTGGGCGGTACCACGCCCGCAGGCTATATAAAATTACAATTCGTCATAACTCTGAACTTATTTGGCCTAAATTAATGATATTTGGATATATGTGTCTTTAGTCAAGATTTACATAATTTTGGAAAATTGGGAGGTGTCACCCCCATATCTTTTGTGTTTTGTCTGTGCTTTATTAGTGTCCAAAGTTTATAGTCGATCTCTATAAAAGTTGCACGATAGGTTTAGAAGCTCAGTGGGTACGACGTAGGCTATATATAGTTTTGGAAAAGTGGGCGGTACCACGCCCGCAATCTATATAAAATTACAATTCGTCATAACTCTGAACTTGTTTGGTCTAAATTAATGATATTTGGATATATGTGTCCTTTAGTCAAGATTTACATACTTTTGGAAAATTGAGAGGTGTCGCCCCCACATCTTTTGTGTTTTGTCTGTGCTTCATTAATGTCCGAAGTTTATAGTCGATCTCTATAAAAGTTTCACGATAGGTTTAGAAGCACGGTGGGTACGACATAGGTCATATATAGTCTTGGAAAAATGGGCGGTACCACGTCCCCAGCCTATATAAGATTACAATTCGTCATAACTCTGAACTTATTTAATCAAAATTTATGATATTTGGATATATGTGTCTTTAGTCAAGATTTATATTATTTTGGAAAATTGGGCGGTGCCACCTCCACATCTTTTGTGTTAAGGCTGTGCTTCATTAATGGCCAAAGTTTATAGTCGATCTCTATAAAAGTTGCACGATAGGCTTAGAAGCTCAGTGGGTACGACGTAGGCTATATATAGTTTTGGAAAAGTGGGCGGTACCACGCCCGCAGGCTATATAAAATTACAATTCGTCATAACTCTGAACTTATTTGGCCTAAATTAATGATATTTGGATATATGTGTCTTTAGTCAAGATTTACATAATTTTGGAAAATTGGGAGGTGTCACCCCCATATCTTTTGTGTTTTGTCTGTGCTTTATTAGTGTCCAAAGTTTATAGTCGATCTCTATAAAAGTTGCACGATAGGTTTAGAAGCTCAGTGGGTACGACGTAGGCTATATATAGTTTTGGAAAAGTGGGCGGTACCACGCCCGCAATCTATATAAAATTACAATTCGTCATAACTCTGAACTTGTTTGGTCTAAATTAATGATATTTGGATATATGTGTCCTTTAGTCAAGATTTACATACTTTTGGAAAATTGAGAGGTGTCGCCCCCACATCTTTTGTGTTTTGTCTGTGCTTCATTAATGTCTAAGGTTTAGAGTCGATCTCTATAAAAGTTTCACGATAGGTTTAGAAGCTCAATGGGTACGACATAGGTCATATATAGTCTTGGAAGAATGGGCGGTACCACGTCCCCAGCCTATATAAGATTACAATTCGTCGTAACTCTGAACTTATTTGGTCTAAATTAATGATATTTGGATATATGTGTCCTTTAGTCAAGATTTACATACTTTTGGAAAATTGAGAGGTGTCGCCCCCACATCTTTTGTGTTTTGTCTGTGCTTCATTAATGTCCGAAGTTTATAGTCGATCTCTATAAAAGTTTCACGATAGGTTTAGAAGCACGGTGGGTACGACATAGGTCATATATAGTCTTGGAAAAATGGGCGGTACCACGTCCCCAGCCTATATAAGATTACAATTCGTCATAACTCTGAACTTGTTTGGTCTAAATTAATGATATTTGGATATATGTGTCCTTTAGTCAAGATTTACATACTTTTGGAAAATTGAGAGGTGTCGCCCCCACATCTTTTGTGTTTTGTCTGTGCTTCATTAATGTCCAAAGTTTATAGTCGATCCCTATAAAAGTTTCACGATAGGTTTAGAAGCTCAATGGGTATAGGTCATATATAGTCTTGGAAAAGTGGGCGGTACCACGTCCCCAACCTATATAAGATTACAATTCGTCATAACTCTGAACTTATTTGGTCTAAATTAATGATATTTGGATATATGTGTCCTTTAGTCAAGATTTACATACTTTTGGAAAATTGAGAGGTGTCGCCACCACATCTTTTGTGTTTTGTCTGTGCTTCATTAATGTCCGAAGTTTATAGTCGATCCCTATAAAAGTTTCACGATAGGCTTAGAAGCTCAATGGGTACGACATAGGTCATACATAGTCTTGGAAAAATGGGCGGTACCACGTCCCCAGCCTATATAAGATTACAATTCGTCATAACTCTGAACTTATTTGTTCTGAATTAATGATATTTATATATATGTGTCCTTTAGTCAAGATTTACATACTTTTGGAAAATTGAGAGGTGTCGCCCCCACATCTTTTGTGGTTTGTCTGTGCTTCATTAAGTAATGTCCAAAGTTTATAGTCGATCCCTATAAAAGTTTCACGATAGGTTTAGAAGCTCAATGGGTACGACATAGGTCATATATAGTCTTGGAAAAATGGGCGGTACCACGTCCCCAGCCTATATAAGGTTACAATTCGTCATAACTCTGAACTTATTTGGTCTAAATTAATGATATTTGGATATATGTGTCCTTTAGTCAAGATTTACATACTTTTGGAAAATTGAGAGGTGTCGCCCCCCACATCTTTTGTGTTTTGTCTGTGCTTCATTAATGTCCAAAGTTTATAGTCGATCCCTATAAAAGTTTCACGATAGGTTTAGAAGCTCAATGGGTACGACATAGGTCATATATAGTCTTGGAAAAATGGGCGGTACCACGTCCCCAGCCTATATAAAATTACAATTCGTCATAACTCTGAAGTTATTTGGTCTAAATTAATGATATTTGGATATATGTGTCCTTTAGTCAAGATTTACATACTTTTGGAAAATTGAGAGGTGTCGCCCCCACATCTTTTGTGTTTTGTCTGTGCTTCATTAATGCCCAAAGTTTATAGTCGATCCCTATAAAAGTTTCACGATAGGTTTAGAAGCTCAATGGGTACGACATAGGTCATACATAGTCTTGGAAAAATGGGCGGTACCACGTCCCCAGCCTATATAAGATTACAATTCGTCATAACTCTGAACCTATTTGGTCTAAATTAATGATATTTGGATATATGTGTCCTTTAGTCAAGATTTACATACTTTTGGAAAATTGAGAGGTGTCGCCCCCACATCTTTTGTGGTTTGTCTGTGCTTCATTAAGTAATGTCCAAAGTTTATAGTCTATCCCTATAAAAGTTTCACGATAGGTTTAGAAGCTCAATGGGTACGACACAGGTCATACATAGTCTTGGAAAAATGGGCGGTACCACGTCCCCAGCCTATATAAGATTACAATTCGTCATAACTCTGAACTTATTTGGTCTAAATTAATGATATTTGGATATATGTGTCCTTTAGTCAAGATTTACATACTTTTGGAAAATTGAGAGGTTTCGCCCCCACATCTTTTGTGTTTTGTCTGTGCTTCATTAATGTCCAAAGTTTATAGTCGATCCCTATAAAAGTTTCACGATAGGTTTAGAAGCTCAATGGGTACGACACAGGTCATACATAGTCTTGGAAAAATGGGCGGTACCACGTCCCCAGCCTATATAAGATTACAATTCGTCATAACTCTGAACTTATTTGGTCTAAATTAATGATATTTGGATATATGTGTCCTTTAGTCAAGATTTACATACTTTTGGAAAATTGAGAGGTGTCGCCCCCACATCTTTTGTGGTTTGTCTGTGCTTCATTAAGTAATGTCCAAAGTTTATAGTCTATCCCTATAAAAGTTTCACGATAGGTTTAGAAGCTCAATGGGTACGACATAGGTCATATATGGTCTTGGAAAAATGGGCGTTACCACGTCCCCAGCCTATATAAGATTACAATTCGTCATAACTCTGAACTGATTTGGTCTAAATTAATGATATTTGGATATGTGTGTCCTTTAGTCAAGATTTACATACTTTTGGAAAATTGAGAGGTGTCGTCCCCACATCTTTTGTGGTTTGTCTGTGCTTCATTAAGTAATGTCCAAAGTTTATAGTCGATCCCTATAAAAGTTTCACGATAGGTTTAGAAGCTCAATGGGTACGACATAGGTCGTATATAGTCTTGGAAAAATGGGCGGTACCACGTCCCCAGCCTATATAAGATTACAATTCGTCATAACTCTGAACTTATTTGGTCTAAATTAATGATATTTGGATATATGTGTCTTTAGTCAAGATTTACATAATTTTGGAAAATTGGGAGGTGTCACCCCCATATCTTTTGTGGTTTGTCTGTGCTTCATTAAGTAATGTCCAAAGTTTATAGTCGATCCCTATAAAAGTTTCACGATAGGTTTAGAAGCTAAATGGGTACGACATAGGTCATATATAGTCTTGGAAAAATGGGCGGTATCACGTCCCCAGCCTATATAAGATTACAATTCGTCATAACTCTGAACTTGTTTGGTCTAAATTAATGATATTTGGATATATGTGTCCTTTAGTCAAGATGTACATACTTTTGGAAAATTGAGAGGTGTCGCCCCCACATCTTTTGTGGTTTGTCTGTGCTTCATTAAGTAATGTCCAAAGTTTATAATCGATCCCTATAAAAGTTTCACGATAGGTTTAGAAGGTCAATGGGTACGACATAGGTCATATATAGTCTTGGAAAAATGGGCGGTACCACGTCCCCAGCCTATATAAGATTACAATTCGTCATAACTCTGAACTTATTTGGTCTAAATTAATGATATTTGGATATATGTGTCCTTTAGTCAAGATTTACATACTTTTGGAAAATTGAGAGGTGTCGCCCCCACATCTTTTGTGTTTTGTCTGTGCTTCATTAATGTCCGAAGTTTATAGTCGATCTCCATAAAAGTTGCACGATAGTCAGTGGGTACGACGTAGGCTGTATGTAGTTTTGGAAAAGTGGGCGGTACCACGCCCGCAGGCCATATAAAATTACAATTCGTCATAACTCTGAACTTATTTGGCCTAAATTAATGATATTTGGATATATGTGTTTTTAGTCAAGATTTACATAATTTTGGAAAATTGGGAGGTGTCGCCCCCACATATTTTGTGTTTTGTCTGTGCTTCATTAATGTCTAAGGTTTAGAGTCGATCTCTATAAAACTTTCAGGACAGGTTTACAAGCTCAGTGGGTACGACTTAGGCTATATATAGTTTTGGAAAAGTGGGCGGTACCACGCCCGCAGGCTATATTAAATTACAATTCGTCATAACTCTGAACTTATTTGGCCTAAATTAATGATATTTGGATATATGTGTTTTTAGTCAAGATTTACATAATTTTGGAAAATTGGGAGGTGTCGCCCCCACATATTTTGTGTTTTGTCTGTGCTTTATTAATGTCCAAAGTTTATAGTCGATCCCTATAAATTTCTCACGATAGGTTTAAAAGCTCGGTGGGTACGACATAGGTCATATATAGTTTTGGAAAAGTGGGCGGTACCACGCCCCTAGGTTATATAAAATAACAATTGTCATAACTCTGAACTTTTTTGGTCTAAATTAATGATATTTGGATATATGTGTCTTTAGTCAAGATTTACATAATTTTGGAAAATTGGGCGGTGCCACCCCCACATCTTTTGTGTTTTGTCTGTGCTTCATTAATGCCCAAAGTTTAGAGTCGATCCCTATAAATTTTTCACGATAGGCTTAGAAGCTCAGTGGGTACGACATAGGTCATATATAGTCTTTGAAAAGTGGGCGGTACCACGTCCCCAGGCTATATAAAATTACAATTCGTCATAACTCTGAACTTATTTGGTCTAAATTAATGCTATTTGGATATATGTCTTTAGTCAAGATTTACATAATTTTGGAAAATTGGGAGGTGTCACCCCCACAACTTTTGTGTTTTGTCTGTGCTTCATTAATGTCCAAAGTTTATAGTCGATCCCCATAAAAGTTTCACGATAGGTTTAGAAGCTCGGTGGGTACAAAATAGGTCATATATAGTCTTGGAAAAGTGGGCGGTACCACGTCCCCAGGCTATATAAAATTACAATTCGTCATAACTCTGAACTTATTTGGTCTAAATTAGTGCTATTTGGATATATGTCTTTAGTCAAGATTTACATAATTTTGGAAAATTGGGCGGTGCCACCCCCACATCTTTTGTGTTTTGTCTGTGCTTCATTAATGTCTAAGGTTTAGAGTCGATCTCTATAAAACTTTCAGGATAGGTTTAGAAGCTCAGTGGGTACGACATAGGTCATATATAGTCTTTGAAAAGTGGGCGGTACCACGTCCCCAGGCTATATAAAATTACATTTCGTCATAACTCTGAACTTATTTAATCAAAATTTATGATATTTGGATATATGTGTCTTTAGTCAAGATTTACATAATTTTGGAAAATTGGGCGGTGCCACCTCCACATCTTTTGTGCTAAGGCTGTGCTTCATTAATGGCCAAAGTTTATAGTCGATCTCTATAAAAGTTGCACGATAGGCTTAGAAGCTCAGTGGGTACGACGTAGGCTATATATAGTTTTGGAAAAGTGGGCGGTACCACGCCCCTAGGTTATATAAAACAACAATTCGTCATAACTCTGAACTTATTTGGTCTAAATTAATGATATTTGGATATATGTGTCTTTAGTCAAGATTTACATAATTTTGGAAAATTGGGAGGTGTCACCCCCACATCTTTTCTGTTTTGTCTGTGCTTCATTAATGTCCAAAGTTTATAGTCGATCCCTATAAAAGTTTCACGATAGGTTTAGACGCTTGGTGGGTACGACATAGGTCATATATAGTTTTGGAAAAGTGGGCGGTACCACGCCCCTAGTTTATATGAAACAACTCTGAACTTTTTTGGTCTAAATTAATGATATTTTTATATATGTGTCTTTAGTCAAGATTTACATAATTTTGGAAAATTGGGCGGTGCCACCCCCACATCTTTTGTGTTTTGTCTGTGCTTCATTAATGCCCAAAGTTTAGAGTCGATCCCTATAAAATTTTCACGATAGGTTTAGAAGCTCAGTGGGTACGACATAGGTCATATATAGTATTTGAAAAGTGGGCGGTACCACGTCCCCAGGCTATATAAAATTACAATTCGTCATACCTCTGAACTTATTTGGTCTAAATAAATGCTATTTGGATATATGTCTTTAGTCAAGATTTACATAATTTTTGGAAAATTGGAGGTGTCACCCCCACAACTTTTGTGTTTTGTCTGTGCTTCATTAACGTCCAAAGTTTATAGTCGATCCCCATAAAAGTTTCACGATAGGTTTAGAAGCTCGGTGGGGTACGGAAATAGGTCATATATAGTCCTTGGAAAAATGGGCGGGTACCACGTCCCCAGGCTATATAAAATTACAATTCGTCATAACTCTTAACTTATTTAATCAAAATTTATGATATTTGGATATATGTGTTTTTAGTCAAGATTTACATAATTTTGGAAAATTGGGAGGTGTCGCCCCCCACATATTTTGTGTTTTGTCTGTGCTTCATTAATGTCCAAAGTTTATAGTCGATCCCTATAAAAGTTGCACGATAGGTTTAGAAGCTCAGTGGGTACGACGTAGGCTATATATAGTTTTGGAAAAGTGGGCGGGTACCACGCCCCTAGGTTATATAAAATAACAATTCGTCATAACTCTGAACTTATTTGGTCTAAATTAATGCTATTTGGATATATGTCTGTAGTCAAGATTTGCATAATTTTGGAAAAATTGGGAGGTGTCACCCCCACAACTTTTGTGTTTTGTCTGTGCTTCATTAATGTCCAAAGTTTATAGTCGATCCCTATAAAAGTTTCACGATAGGTTTAGAAGCTCAGTGGGTACGACGTAGGCTATATATAGTTTTGGAAAAGTGGGCGGTACCACGCCCCTAGGTTATATAAAATAACAATTCGTCATAACTCTGAACTTATTTGGTCTAAATTAATGCTATTTGGATATATGTCTGTAGTCAAGATTTGCATAATTTTGGAAAATTGGGAGGTGTCACCCCCACAACTTTTGTGTTTTGTCTGTGCTTCATTAATGTCCAAAGTTTATAGTCGATCCCTATAAAAGTTTCACGATAGGTTTAGAAGCTCGGTGGGTACGAAATAGGTCATATATAGTCTTGGAAAAATGGGCGGTACCACGTCCCCAGGCTATATAAAATTACAATTCGTCATAACTCTTAACTTATTTAATCAAAATTTATGATATTTGGATATATGTGTTTTTAGTCAAGATTTACATAATTTTGGAAAATTGGGAGGTGTCGCCCCCACATATTTTGTGTTTTGTCTGTGCTTCATTAATGTCCAAAGTTTATAGTCGATCCCTATAAATTTCTCACGATAGGTTTAGAAGCTCGGTGGGTACGACATAGGTCATATATAGTTTTGGAAAAGTGGGCGGTACCACGCCCCTAGGTTATATAAAATAACAATTCGTCATAACTCTGAACTTATTTGGTCTAAATTAATGCTATTTGGATATATGTCTGTAGTCAAGATTTGCATAATTTTGGAAAATTGGGAGGTGTCACCCCCACAACTTTTGTGTTTTGTCTGTGCTCCATTAATGTCCAAAGTTTATAGTCGATCCCTATAAAAGTTTCACGATAGGTTTAGAAGCTCAGTGGGTACGACGTAGGCTATATATAGTTTTGGAAAAGTGGGCGGTACTACGCCCCTAGGTTATATAAAATAAAAATTCGTCATAGCTCTGAACTTATTTGGTCTAAATTAATGATATTTGGATATATGTGTCTTTAGTCAAGATTTACATCTCTCTATCTCTATGGCGCGATATACAACAGGTATATCATCATAAACCGCCTAAGAGATTTTTGCGCCAAGCTTCTCTTCCAATTTGTGGTGTGCCGATTTGAATTTTGCCTACAAATTGGTGGGACCTACAGTTTTTTGCCGACTCCGAACGGCATCTACAAAGGAGACGAATTTTTGCTGAGAAGCCTGTCATGGCAGAAATACACTCGGAGAGTTTGCCAAACCACTGCCGAGGGGCGACCCCGTTTTTGAAAAACTTTTTTCAAATCACTTTTGATGTTACCTGTACCAGGGCTCGAACCATGGATCTTCGGTGTGTTAGGCCGGCAACACTATCTTCACACCACTGCGGCCGCCCAAGATTTACATAATTTTGGAAAATTGGGAGGTGTCACCCCCACATCTTTTGTGTTTTGTCTGTGCTTCATTAATGTCCAAAGTTTATAGTCGATCCCTATAAAAGTTTCACGATAGGTTTCGAAGCTCGGTGGGTACGACATAGGTCATATATAGTCTTGGAAAAATGGCCGGTACCACGTCCCCAGGCTATATAAGATTACAATTCGTCATAACTCTGAACTTATTTGGTCTAAATTAATAATATTTGGATATATGTGTCCTTTAGTCATCATTTACACACTTTTGGAAAATTGGGAGGTGTCACCCCCACATCTTTTGTGTTTTGTCTGTGCTTCATTAATGTCCAAAGTTTATAGTCGATCCCTATAAAAGTTTCACGATAGGTTTAGAAGCTCAGTGGGTACGACGTAGGCTATATATAGTTTTGGAAAAGTGGGCGGTACCACGCCCGCAGGCTATATAAAATTACAATTCGTCATAGATCTAAACTTATTTGGCCTAAATTAATGATATTTGGATATATGTGTCTTTAGTTAAGATTTACATAATTTTGGAAAATTGGGAGGTGTCACCCCCATATCTTTAGTGTTTTGTCTGTGCTTCATTAATGTCCAAAGTTTATAGTCGATCCCTATAAAAGTTTCACGATAGGTTTCGAAGCTCGGTGGGTACGACATAGGTCATATATAGTCTTTGAAAAGTGGGCGGTACCACGTCCCCAGGCTATATAAAATTACATTTCGTCATAACTCTGAACTTATTTAATCAAAATTTATGATATTTGGATATATGTGTCTTTAGTCAAGATTTACATAATTTTGGAAAATTGGGAGGTATCACCCCCACATCTTTTGTGTTTTGTCTGTGCTTCATTAATGTCCAAAGTTTATAGTCGATCCCTATAAATTTTTCACGATAGGTTTAGAAGCTCGGTGGGTACGACATAGGTCATATATAGTTTTGGAAAAGTGGGCGGTACCACGCCCCTAGGTTATATAAAACAACAATTCGTCATAACTCTGAACTTATTTGGTCTAAATTAGTGCTATTTGGATATATGTCTTTAGTCAAGATTTACATAATTTTGGAAAATTGGGCGGTGCCACCCCCACATCTTTTGTGTTTTGTCTGTGCTTCATTAATGCCCAAAGTTTATAGTCGATCCCTATAAATTTTTCACGATAGGTTTAGAAGCTCGGTGGGTACGACATAGGTCATATATAGTTTTGGAAAAGTGGGCGGTACCACGCCCCTAGGTTATATAAAACAACAATTCGTCATAACTCTGAACTTATTTGGTCTAAATTAATGATATTTGGATATATGTGTCTTTAGTCAAGATTTACATAATTTTGGAAAATTGGGAGGTGTCACCCCCACATCTTTTGTGTTTGGCTGTGCTTCATTAATGTCCAAAGTTTAGAGTCGATCCCTATAAATTTTTCACGATAGGTTTAGAAGCTCAGTGGGTACGACATAGGTCATATATAGTATTTGAAAAGTGGGCGGTACCACGTCCCCAGGCTATATAAAATTACAATTCGTCATAACTCTGAACTTATTTGGTCTAAATAAATGCTATTTGGATATATGTCTTTAGTCAAGATTTACATAATTTTGGAAAATTGGGAGGTGTCACCCCCACAACTTTTGTGTTTTGTCTGTGCTTCATTAACGTCCAAAGTTTATAGTCGATCCCCATAAAAGTTTCACGATAGGTTTAGCAGCTCGGTGGGTACGAAATAGGTCATATATAGTCTTGGAAAAATGGGCGGTACCACGTCCCCAGGCTATATAAAATTACAATTCGTCATAACTCTTAACTTATTTAATCAAAATTTATGATATTTGGATATATGTGTTTTTAGTCAGGATTTACATAATTTTGGAAAATTGGGAGGTGTCGCCCCCACATATTTTGTGTTTTGTCTGTGCTTCATTAATGTCCAAAGTTTATAGTCGATCCCTATAAATTTCTCACGATAGGTTTAGAAGCTCGGTGGGTACGACATAGGTCATATATAGTTTTGGAAAAGTGGGCGGTACCACGCCCCTAGGTTATATAAAACAACAATTCGTCATAACTCTGAACTTATTTGGTCTAAATTAATGATATTTGGATATATGTGTCTTTAGTCAAGATTTACATAATTTTGGAAAATTGGGAGGTGTCACCCCCACATCTTTTGTGTTTGTCTGTGCTTCATTAATGCCCAAAGTTTATAGTCGATCCCTATAAATTTTTCACGATAGGTTTAGAAGCTTGGTGGGTACGACATAGGTCATATATAGTTTTGGGAAAGTGGGCGGTACCACGCCCCTAGTTTATATAAAACAACTCTGAACTTTTTTGGTCTAAATTAATGATATTTTTATATATGTGTCTTTAGTCAAGATTTACATAATTTTGGAAAATTGGGCGGTGCCACCCCCACATCTTTTGTGTTTTGTCTGTGCTTCATTAATGCCGAAAGTTTAGAGTCGATCCCTATAAATTTTTCACGATAGGTTTAGAAGCTCAGTGGGTACGACATAGGTCATATATAGTATTTGAAAAGTGGGCGGTACCACGTCCCCAGGCTATATAAAATTACAATTCGTCATAACTCTGAACTTATTTGGTCTAAATAAATGCTATTTGGATATATGTCTTTAGTCAAGATTTACATAATTTTGGAAAATTGGGAGGTGTCACCCCCACAACTTTTGTGTTTTGTCTGTGCTTCATTAACGTCCAAAGTTTATAGTCGATCCCCATAAAAGTTTCACGATAGGTTTAGCAGCTCGGTGGGTACGAAATAGGTCATATATAGTCTTGGAAAAATGGGCGGTACCACGTCCCCAGGCTATATAAAATTACAATTCGTCATAACTCTTAACTTATTTAATCAAAATTTATGATATTTGGATATATGTGTTTTTAGTCAGGATTTACATAATTTTGGAAAATTGGGAGGTGTCGCCCCCACATATTTTGTGTTTTGTCTGTGCTTCATTAATGTCCAAAGTTTATAGTCGATCCCTATAAATTTCTCACGATAGGTTTAGAAGCTCGGTGGGTACGACATAGGTCATATATAGTTTTGGAAAAGTGGGCGGTACCACGCCCCTAGGTTATATAAAATAACAATTCGTCATAACTCTGAACTTATTTGGTCTAAATTAATGCTATTTGGATATATGTCTGTAGTCAAGATTTGCATAATTTTGGAAAATTGGGAGGTGTCACCCCCACAACTTTTGTGTTTTGTCTGTGCTTCATTAATGTCCAAAGTTAATAGTCGATCCCCATAAAAGTTTCACGATAGGTTTAGAAGCTCGGTGGGTACGAAATAGGTCATTTGAAAAATGGGCAGTACCACGTCCCCAGGCTATATAAAATTACAATTCGTCATAACTCTGAACTTATTTAATCAAAATTTATGATATTTGGATATATGTGTCTTTAGTCAAGATTTACATAATTTTGGAAAATTGGGCGGTGCCACCTCCACATCTTTTGTGTTAAGGCTGTGCTTCATTAATGGCCAAAGTTTATAGTCGATCTCTATAAAAGTTGCACGATAGGCTTAGAAGCTCAGTGGGTACGACGTAGGCTATATATAGTTTTGGAAAAGTGGGCGGTACCACGCCCCTAGGTTATATAAAATAACAATTCGTCATAGCTCTGAACTTATTTGGTCTAAATTAATGATATTTGGATATATGTGTCTTTATTCAAGATTTACATCTCTCTATCTCTATGGCGCGATATACAACAGGTATATCATCATAAACCGCCTAAGAGATTTTTGCGCCAAGCTTCTCTTCCAATTTGTGGTGTGCCGATTTGAATTTTGCCTACAAATTGGTGGGACCTACAGTTTTTTGCCGACTCCGAACGGCATCTACAAAGGAGACGAATTTTTGCTGAGAAGCCTGTCATGGCAGAAATACACTCGGAGAGTTTGCCAAACCACTGCCGAGGGGCGACCCCGTTTTTGAAAAACTTTTTTCAAATCACTTTTGATGTTACCTGTACCAGGGCTCGAACCATGGACCTTCGGTGTGTTAGGCCGGCAACACTATCTTCACACCACGGCGGCCGCCCAAGATTTACATAATTTTGGAAAATTGGGAGGTGTCACCCCCACATCTTTTGTGTTTTGTCTGTGCTTCATTAATGTCCAAAGTTTATAGTCGATCCCTATAAAAGTTTCACGATAGGTTTAGAAGGTCGGTGGGTACGACATAGGTCATATATAGTTTTGGGAAAGGGGGCGGTACCACGCCCCTAGGTTATATAAAACAACAATTCGTCATAACTCTGAACTTATTTGGTCTAAATTAATGATATTTGGATATATGTGTCCTTTAGTCAAGATTTACACACTTTTGGAAAATTGAGAGGTGTCGCCCCCACATCTTTTGTGTTTTGTCTGTGCTTCATTAATATCTAAGGTTTAGAGTCGATCTCTATAAAACTTTCAGGATAGGTTTAGAAGCTCAGTGGGTACGACATAGGTCATATATAGTCTTTGAAAAGTGGGCGGTACCACGTCCGCAGGCTATATAAAATTACAATTCGTCATAACTCTGAACTTATTTGGTCTAAATTAATGCTATTTGGATATATGTCTTTAGTCAAGATTTACATAATTTTGGAAAATTGGGAGGTGTCACCCCCACAACTTTTGTGTTTTGTCTGTGCTTCATTAATGTCCAAAGTTTATAGTCGATCCCCATAAAAGTTTCACGATAGGTTAAGAAGCTCGGTGGGTACGAAATAGGTCATATATAGTCTTGGAAAAATGGCCGGTACCACGTCCCCAGGCTATAACAGGTGGCGCAAGAGTAAGCTTCCGATGTTCAGCATATCGGTTGTGGCACGTGCAGTGTGTGCTGTTGCACCGCCTTGTTGGAACCACATGTTTTCCAATCCAAATTCATCAAGTTGCGGCAAAAAGAACTCGTTGATCATTGCTCTGTAGCGCTCACCATTCACAGTAACCGTTTGGCCCCGACCGATTATTGGTCAAATAAATAGTCAGCAATATTCCGCGTTCTGGAGCAGTGTAGCGTAACATTGTTTATTAACGTGTATGTCGCATGTGTTTACTACACAAATGTCAAAACAGAACTGACGTTAGGGGCCAATCGCGAAATTTATAGCATTTTCTGATAGGAGGATTACTTTTGCGCAGTAACCGTTTTTCACCGACCGATTATTGGTCAAATAAATAGTCAGCAATATTCCGCGTTCTAGAGCAGTGTAGCGTAACATTGTTTATTAAACTGTATTTCGCATGTGTTTACTACACAAATGTCAGAACAGAACTGACTTTAGGGGCCAATCGCAAAATTTATAGCATTTTCTGATAGGAGGATTACTTTTGCGCCACCTTGAATAAGATTAAAATTCGTCATAACTCTGAACTTATTTGGTCTAAATTAATGATATTTAGATATATGTGTCCTTTAGTCAAGATTTACACACTTTAGGAAAATTGAGAGGTGTCGCCCCCACATCTTTTGTGTTTTGTCTGTGCTTCATTAATGTCTAAGGTTTAGAGTCGATCTCTATAAAACTTTCAGGATAGGTTTAGAAGCTCAGTGGGTACGACATAGGTCATATATAGTCTTTGAAAAGTGGGCGGTACCACGTCCGCAGGCTATATAAAATTACAATTCGTCATAACTCTGAACTTATTTGGTCTAAATTAATGCTATTTGGATATATGTCTTTAGTCAAGATTTACATAATTTTGGAAAATTGGGAGGTGTCACCCCCACATCTTTTGTGTTTTGTCTGTGCTTTATTAATGGCCAAAGTTTATAGTCGATCTCTATAAAAGTTGCACGATAGGCTTAGAAGCTCAGTGGGTACGACGTAGGCTATATATAGTTTTGGAAAAGTGGGCGGTACCACGCCCCTAGGTTATATAAAATAACAATTCGTCATAACTCTGAACTTATTTGGTCTAAATTAATGCTATTTGGATATATGTCTTTAGTCAAGATTTACATAATTTTGGAAAATTGGGAGGTGTCACCCCCACATCTTTTGTGTTTTGTCTGTGCTTCATAAATGTCTAAGGTTTAGAGTCGATCTCTATAAAACTTTCAGGATAGGTTTAGAAGCTCAGTGGGTACGACATAGGTCATATATAGTCTTTGAAAAGTGGGCGGTACCACGTCCGCAGGCTATATAAAATTACAATTCGTCATAACTCTGAACTTATTTGGTCTAAATTAATGCTATTTGGATATATGTCTTTAGTCAAGATTTACATAATTTTGGAAAATTGGGAGGTGTCACCCCCACATCTTTTGTGTTTGTCTGTGCTTCATTAATGGCCAAAGTTTATAGTCGATCTCTATAAAAGTTGCACGATAGGCTTAGAAGCTCAGTGGGTACGACGTAGGCTATATATAGTTTTGGAAAAGTGGGCGGTACCACGCCCCTAGGTTATATAAAATAACAATTCGTCATAACTCTGAACTTATTTGGTCTAAATTAATGCTATTTGGATATATGTCTTTAGTCAAGATTTACATAATTTTGGAAAATTGGGAGGTGTCACCCCCACATCTTTTGTGTTTTGTCTGTGCTTCATAAATGTCTAAGGTTTAGAGTCGATCTCTATAAAACTTTCAGGATAGGTTTAGAAGCTCAGTGGGTACGACATAGGTCATATATAGTCTTTGAAAAGTGGGCGGTACCACGTCCCAGACTATATAAAATTACAATTCGTCATAACTCTGAACTTATTTAATCAAAATTTATGATATTTGGATATATGTGTCTTTAGTCAAGATTTACATAATTTTGGAAAATTGGGCGGTGCCACCTCCACATCTTTTGTGTTAAGGCTGTGCTTCATTAATGGCCAAAGTTTATAGTCGATCTCTATAAAAGTTGCACGATAGGCTTAGAAGCTCAGTGGGTACGACGTAGTCTATATATAGTTTTGGAAAAGTGGGCGGTACCACGCCCCTAGGTTATATAAAATAACAATTCGTCATAGCTCTGAACTTATTTGGTCAAAATTAATGATATTTGAATATATGTGTCTTTAGTCAAGATTTACATAATTTTGGAAAATTGGGAGGTATCACCCCCACATCTTTTGTGTTTTGTCTGTGCTTCATTAATGTCCAAAGTTTATAGTCGATCCCTATAAATTTTTCACGATAGGTTTAGAAGCTCGGTGGGTACGACATAGGTCATATATAGTTTTGGAAAAGTGGGCGGTACCACGCCCCTAGGTTATATAAAACAACAATTCGTCATAACTCTGAACTTATTTGGTCTAAATTAATGATATTTGGATGTATGTGTCTTTAGTCAAGATTTACATAATTTTGGAAAATTGGGAGGTGTCGCCCCCATATCTTTTGTGTTTTGTCTGTGCTTCATTAATGTCCAAAGTTTATAGTCGATCCCTATAAATTTCTCACGATAGGTTTAGAAGCTCAGTGGGTACGACGTAGGCTATATATAGTTTTGGAAAAGTGGGCGGTACCACGCCCCTAGGTTATATTAAATAACAATTCGTCATAGCTCTGAACTTATTTGGTCTAAACTAATGATATTTGGATATATGTGTTTTTAGTCAAGATTTACATAATTTTGGAAAATTGGGAGGTGTCGCCCCCACATCTTTTGTGTTTTGTCTGTACTTCATTATTGTCCAAAGTTTATAGTCGATCCCTATAAATTTTTCACGATAGTTTTAGAAGCTCGGTGGGTACGACATAGCTCATATATAGTTTTGGAAAAGTGGGCGGTACCACGCCCCTAGGTTATATAAAATAACAATTCGTCATAACTCTGAACTTTTTTGGTCTAAATTAATGATATTTGGATATATGTGTCTTTAGTCAAGATTTACATAATTTTGGAAAATTGGGCGGTGCCACCCCCACATCTTTTGTGTTTTGTCTGTGCTTCATTAATGCGCAAAGTTTAGAGTCGATCCCTATAAATTTTTCACGATAGGTTTAGAAGCTCGGTGGGTACGACATAGGTCATATATAGTCTTTGAAAAGTGGGCGGTACCTCGTCCCCAGGCTATATAAAATTACAATTCGTCATAACTCTGAACTTATTTGGTCTAAATTAATGCTATTTGTATATATGTCTTTAGTCAAGATTTACATAATTTTGGAAAATTGGGAGGTGTTACCCCCACAACTTTTGTGTTTTGTCTGTGCTTCATTAATGTCCAAAGTTTATAGTCGATCCCCATAAAAGTTTCACGATAGGTTTAGAAGCTCGGTGGGTACGAAATAGGTCATATATAGTCTTGGACAAATGGGCGGTACAACGTCCCCAGGCTATATAAAATTACAATTCGCCATAACTCTGAACTTATTTAATCAAAATTTAAGATATTTGGATATATGTGTCTTTAGTCAAGATTTACATTATTTTGGAAAATTGGGCGGTGCCACCTCCACATCTTTTGTGTTAAGGCTGTGCTTCATTAATGGCCAAAGTTTATAGTCGATCTCTATAAAAGTTGCACGATATGTTTAGAAGCTCAGTGGGTACGACGTAGGCTAAATATAGTTTTGGAAAAGTGGGCGGTACCACGCCCGCAGGCTATATAAAATTACAATTCGTCATAACTCTGAACTTATTTGGCCTAAATTAATGATATTTGGATATTGTGTCCTTTAGTCAAGATTTACGTAATTTTGGAAAATTGGGAGGTGTCGCCCCCACATCTTTTGTGTTTTGTTTGTGCTTCATTAATGTCCAAAGTTTATAGTCGATCCCTATAAATTTCTCACGATAGGTTTAGAAGCTCGGTGGGTACGACATAGGTCATATATAGTTTTGGAAAAGTGGGCGGTACCACGCTCCTAGGTTATATAAAATAACAATTCGTCATAACTCTGAACTTATTTGGTCTAAATTAATGATATTTGGATATATCTGTCTTTAGTCAAGATTTACATAATTTTGGAAAATTGGGCAGTGCCACCCCCACATCTTTTGTGTTTTGTCTGTGCTTCATTAATGCCCAAAGTTTAGAGTCGATCCCTATAAATTTTTCACGATAGGTTTAGAAGCTCGGTGGGTACGACATAGGTCATATATAGTCTTTGAAAAGTGGGCGGTACCACGTCCCCAGGCTATATAAAATTCCAATTCGTCATAACTCTGAACTTATTTGGTCTAAATTAATGCTATTTGGATATATGTCTTTAGTCAAGATTTACATAATTTTGGAAAATTGGGAGGTATCACCCCCACAACTTTTGTGTTTTGTTTGTGCTTCATTAATGTCCAAAGTTTATAGTCGATCCCCATAAAAGTTTCACGATAGGTTTAGAAGCTCGGTGGGTACGAAATAGGTCATATATAGTCTTGGAAAAATGGGCGGTACCACGTCCCCAGGCTATATAAAATTACATTTCGTCATAACTCTGAAATTATTTAATCAAAATTTATGATATTTGGATATATGTGTCTTTAGTCAAGATTTACATAATTTTGGAAAATTGGGCGGTGCCACCCCCACATCTTTTGTGTTTTATGTGTGCTTCATTAATGCCCAAAGTTTAGAGTCGATCCCTATAAATTTTTCACGATAGGTTTAGAAGCTCGGTGGGTACGACATAGGTCATATATAGTCTTTGAAAAGTGGGCGGTACCACGTCCCCAGGCTATATAAAATTACAATTCGTCATAACTCTGAACTTATTTGGTCTAAATTAATGCTATTTGGATATATGTCTTTAGTCAAGATTTACATAGTTCTGGAAAATTGGGAGGTGTCACCCCCACAACTTTTGTGTTTTGTCTGTGCTTCATTAATGTCCAAAGTTTATAGTCGATCCCCATAAAAGTTTCACGATAGGTTTCGAAGCTCGGCGGGTACGACATAGGTCATATATAGTCTTGGAAAAATGGGCGGTGCCACGTCCGCAGGCTATATAAGATTACAATTCGTCATAACTCTGAACTTATTTGGTCTAAATTAATGATATTTGGATATATGTGTCCTTTAGTCAATATTTACACACTTTTGGAAAATTGCGATGTGTCGCCCCAACATCTTTTGTGTTTTGTCTGTGCTTCATTAATGTCTAAGGTTTAGAGTCGATCTCTATAAAACTTTCAGGATAGGTTTAGAAACTCAGTGGGTACGACGTAGGCTAAATATAGTTTTGGAAAAGTGGGCGGTACCACGCCCGCAGGCTATATAAAATTACAATTCGTCATAACTCTGAACTTATTTGGCCTAAATTAATGATATTTTGATATTGTGTCCTTTAGTCAAGATTTACGTAATTTTGGAAAATTGGGAGGTGCCACCCCCCACATCTTTTGTGTAAAGTCTGTGCTTCATTAATGGCCAAAGTTTATAGTCGATCTCTATAAAAGTTGCACGATATGTTTAGAAGCTCAGTGGGTACGACGTAGGCTAAATATAGTTTTGGAAAAGTGGGCGGTACCACGCCCGCAGGCTATATAAAATTACAATTCGTCATAACTCTGAACTTATTTGGCCTAAATTAATGATATTTGGATATTGTGTCCTTTAGTCAAGATTTACGTAATTTTGGAAAATTGGGAGGTGTCGCCCCCACATCTTTTGTGTTTTGTTTGTGCTTCATTAATGTCCAAAGTTTATAGTCGATCCCTATAAATTTCTCCCGATAGGTTTAGAAGCTCGGTGGGTACGACATAGGTCATATATAGTCTTTGAAAAGTGGGCGGTACTACGTCCCCAGGCTATATAAAATTCCAAGTCGTCATAACTCTGAACTTATTTGGTCTAAATTAATGCTATTTGGATATATGTCTTTAGTCAAGATTTACATAATTTTGGAAAATTGGGAGGTATCACCCCCACAACTTTTGTGTTTTGTTTGTGCTTCATTAATGTCCAAAGTTTATAGTCGATCCCCATAAAAGTTTCACGATAGGTTTAGAAGCTCGGTGGGTACGACATGGGTCATATATAGTCTTTGAAAAGTGGGCGGTACCACGTCCCCAGGCTATATAAAATTCCAATTCGTCATAACTCTGAACTTATTTGGTCTAAATTAATGCTATTTGGATATATGTCTTTAGTCAAGATTTACATAATTTTGGAAAATTGGGAGGTATCACCCCCACAACTTTTGTGTTTTGTTTGTGCTTCATTAATGTCCAAAGTTTATAGTCGATCCCCATAAAAGTTTCACGATAGGTTTAGAAGCTCGGTGGGTACGACATAGGTCATATATAGTCTTTGAAAAGTGGGCGGTACCACGTCCCCAGGCTATATAAAATTCCAATTCGTCATAACTCTGAACTTATTTGGTCTAAATTAATGCTATTTGGATATATGTCTTTAGTCAAGATTTACATAATTTTGGAATATTGGGAGGTATCACCCCCACAACTTTTGTGTTTTGTTTGTGCTTCATTAATGTCCAAAGTTTATAGTCGATCCCCATAAAAGTTTCACGATAGGTTTAGAAGCTCGGTGGGTACGACATAGGTCATATATAGTCTTTGAAAAGTGGGCGGTACCACGTCCCCAGGCTATATAAAATTCCAATTCGTCATAACTCTGAACTTATTTGGTCTAAATTAATGCTATTTGGATATATGTCTTTAGTCAATGTAAATTCGAGCGTTGTGCTAACTGGGAGCGGCGGTGGCTCAAAAGCACGGCGGTCGAATTTGTGCTCGAAATAGAAAAGAAACGAGAATTCTCGTTATAAAAAATGTGGCCGTATATTTATAAAAAATATAATTTATAAACAATTAGTTTACCTTGGTGCGGGCGAAAAATCCTGGGCTGGCCGTGATGTGGTCGTGTCGACTGTCTCGGGAAAAGTAGACGGTTTTTCGATCGAGGACAACCGTTGAACCTGAAAATCATCCTCCGGTTTTAAGGGGAGGTGAACCCACACATGCACACCCCCATGCATGTATATGTGTGCTGACAAAACACGAATATGCATGCATGCCCACACAGGTGGGTGGGTTGGTGTGAGTGATTGGAAGGGCGCTAAAGTTACATTAGGGTGGCCCATTTTTTAAGACTTTAGGCATCTCGCCTAAACATGCCGGCCCCCTTGCGATACGCAACATCTTACCCCGCCCCAGGATTTTCCACCGCGCCTCCTCTTAAGCTAAGGACTTAAACTATCCTAGTGAGTGCCGGCTGGCGCTGTCCCAGTCGTATGCCTCCGAAATGCCGTTTGAAGTTTGGCGGCTTCATCGTATCGCACCTAGAGCTAAGAGAGGGGAGGAAGAAACTTTAGAAAATAAGAACGCTGTATATTTCTTGCCATGAAATAAGTGGTTTTATTTACTTTAAATAAAAACAAGAACAAGAAAAAAAAAAAAATGTTATTTGTTCTTAAATCTAGCCTTACATGCTAACGGCTCCCGACAGCACAAATCCAAAAATTGTGCTTTGGGCAAGCAGTGGCCCAAACGACGGTGGAAGCGTGCCCGAGGCTACGACGTCGGCATAGACGTCGCCCCCGAGCACGATTTGTATCGGCGCCGCCTTGTAGAAATTTGGATCCGCCAACCGGATGTGCTGGTACGGAACAGCAACCTGGGCGTCCGCGTTGTGCACCGGACTTATTCGGTGCATATGGTTCACGCACAATGCATGGGCGGTGACCGTTTTATTGTTCCCGTGGTTGCCGCGGATTCGGAGGAAACAACCGCGCTCCCCGCCCGAGTAGGTGGTGGGCAGCCCTAGCTCTTCCGCCAGCCCGCGGTCGATGACTGTGCGAGGGGAGCATGCATCGAGAAGCGCACGGATGCGCCGTAGTCCCCCCCCGGCTTCCAGTTTCACGATCGCGGTTGGCGCAAGAGCAATCATGGGGCGTAGCGGTGGACCCACCCGGGCGAGAGCGCGGCTGAGACCGTCCCGGAAACCAGTAGTTTGGGGTAGCTGGCGCGGCTGTAGGGCCAGTCTACCGTCGATGGGATCGTTGGTGCGGAGCTGGCGCGGCTGGGAGGCCAGTCTACGCTCGTCTGTAGGTGTGCGTCGATTATTGGTGCGCAGTCGCTGGCGCGGCTGAGTGGCCAGTCGACGTTTGCCGCTATTTCGGTGGGCGCGTCGTGCAGTACGGTTGCCCGTGTTATTATGATGGCTGGCGTTGTGGGTGTTGCGTTGCGGTGACCGCGGGGTGCGCCGTTGGAAGGCGCGCCGCTCGTGGGCTAGAAGGGGCCGGAACGGCAGTAAGTCCGATACCCTTCGACCGGTCGGAACGGCCGTGGTTCCGGTACCGGCTCGGTGCTCTCGCCTTCTTCTGGCGACCAGGCTGTCTCTGATGCGTGGAGTGACAGCATCTCCTCTTCCATCGCGTCCACTGTAGCTGCTTCCAGTTCGGCCTCTTCGACTTGTTGGGCCCAGCTCTTGTAGGGCGTAGGCGCGCGTACTTGATCGTCCATGGGCAGATGGAGGGTGGTGTGGTGTTTTCCACCACATCGTCGGCACCTGACGTCGCTTGTGCAGTCCCTGGCAATATGGACCATCGACAAACAGTTGTCGCAGTAGCCCGCCCGGATAACCTCCTTGAGGCGCTGCAAAGGTTCCATCCCCTGGTATCGGGTGCACGCACGCAGTGGGTGGCTATCGCCACACAGCGGGCATGGCTTTGGGTACCGGGCGGCTATCCCCTTGAATATTGGTATATTGGTATGGACGCCCATATACGTGGGTGGCGAGCGACCTCGTTCGGGGTTTCTCAATGCCATATAATGTGGCACGATTCTGATCTATGATGAAATCTTAGAATTACAATGCATATTACCCGTACATGGGAATTGGTTATTTTTTTCCCGCACGGCACGGTAGCGACAAGTTGATTACGTTGATCGCCTTGTATTTCGATTCGCCACTGGCCCTCATGCAGAGATTTATTCTTACTTGCATGGTCGCCGTCATAAGTGGCGTCAGTGCCGTGCACACAGCGACATTTTCGCTTTTTTCGGTACTTGGTTTCGGTACCGAACTGGGTAGAGAGTGCGAATGTGGTGACTGTTAGGGTTTATTTTTTGTTGTTTTGTGGGCAAAACAGTCCTGCCCCCTCCGAAAAAAACAAAACAAACAAAACCCCGCGAAAAAATGGATAACAAAAACAACCAAAAAAAATTTTCCGTAGTTCGAAAAACCCAATTTTCCAAATTTTTGTGTGAAAATTCTTTATTTATAGGTTATTTCCTATTCTACTAGAAGCGGGATCTTCGCCGATCAGGTACGAACGTAGATTTCGTTACCCTACTGATCCCGCAGTGAATGGTACCGATTTTGGCAGATCGGGATTTCGGTACCCGGTGACTAAAATATCGCATCACTAACGTGATGGTAAAATTATGCATATATACATATATACATATGCTAGCAAATTTTTTGCGAGTAAATGAGCTCGCATGGCGTGATGGTTGAAGACTTGCACACATACATATATTTATGTGCGTACTCACGCCTTGCAAAATCGTGAAAAAGAAACAAAGAAATTCATTGTTCCAATTTTTCTCTGCCCTAGCGTAGCAGAAAGAATTGGAACAATTCATTATTTTCTTGTTTCCGGCACGCGTGGGTCAGCAGCTCTGCAAGGTAAGTAAAATTGTAAATTTTAATTGTACATTGTATTAAATCTAATTTTTTCTTTTATTTTTCAGGGGCATATGGACAAATGGAGATGCAGCTGTGGAAGATCGCCTGGCGCATGGACAATATCTGGAGAAGGTATGTATTTGTTAGCGCTGCCCGAAACTCTGTATCGTTTCGGTAGCAGCGCAAATTACTAGGAACCAAAAAAAAAAATGTGTCTCACACGCTGTGGCGGCCGGCGCATGCTTTGAGACACATTTTGTATGTATATGCATATATGTCGCAATTAATTGTATTCAAATATTAATGATTTTCTTTCTTTTCATTGCAGGTGATCAATAGCAATAATCACTATCAGCAACATTCATCTATGATGCAACATGAGGGACCAATGTTGTTAGGTCAACAATCTCTACAGCATTCTTACCAGCAGCATAATCATTCGTATGGCCCTGTGCAACATCATCATCAACAACATAATATTGCGCAGTCTCACCATATGCAGCACCATCATCACAACGGCGACAATAGTAATCTATCTCTACCTTCACCAAATGCAATACATCTTTCAGCTCACCATGGCATGTCATCAGCTGCAAGTAACTCGTCGGGCGCATCAACATCAGGTTTGCTAGATCCAAATACAGCTATGCTCGACACCAAGCCACTGATACAAAGCGTAAGTCCAACACATTCGACCTGCAGTTCCAATGCAAGTTCTCGCGGTATGGGTTATGCAAAATTTAGTAAAAATTCCTCTTGTGGGTCTTCGTCGATAGTGGCAACTGCGTCACTGCGTAGTGTTGCTGTGGCAGCAACAGCAGCTGGTATTTTGCCACCATATTTTTGTTTGTCGCGGTATCGTCATTGATTGATGTTGACCATTTTATTGAAGCGTGTTCGTTGTATTTAGAGGATGCTACCAATTTACCACGTCGTCCATTTTTACACTGCTCCAGTATACTTTTGGTACTATTAATTTTTTACATATGTACCGCCAGCCTAAATTATTTTAAGACATCGTTAACATTTGGAGTGGTGCTTTGTGCCTTCATCACCCATCATACGCGTGATGCTGTGCGCCGTGGTGACTGGTTTTGTCCAGTCGGGCATACTGGTCGTGTGCCATACGTTGGCTATATTATACTAACTTTATTAATACCACATTTATTGGCATATTTGCATGGCATATGCCGCAGTGGACCAATATAATACTTCCTCGGTCAGTATATAAAGCTAAGTGATAACTACCGGATTGGAAGGGGAGGCTATCGTTACATGAATGTATAAACTTTTGCTTTTGTAGAAAATTTGTTGAGTAGTGATATTAATACATATACTATAATATATATAACATACAATAAATGTTTCCTTACAATAACGTGCGAAGTGATAGCTCATCTCCTGAATCATCATTAGCACCTTCTGTTTGTACACCTTTTTCTTCCATAATGTGATCATTAATTTTTATTGGTTGATTAGCTGAACCGAATTGTTTGGAAATTTGCAATAATTCACGTAATATTTGGCTTTCTTTACGTAGCCGTGACATTGTTTCCATATCACGATGCACTGCATCATCATCCGCTGATGCAGCACACTGCATTACCAAGGCCATTTCTTTGATTTTAGCACGCTGTTCGCGTATAATAATCCATAGTTCTTCATTATAAACTTCTTTGAAATTTACTTTGCTTTCGAGTATTTTACTTGTTGTATGTTCACGATATTTTTGCATTATAAACTCCATGGTACGTTCGTAGTCCTCAATGCATATTTATATGGTAAAGATCTCTGATCACTTTGATCAATCTTGTTTTGGTTGGTTTTGGGCCAGTGCACGAGAAGGTTGCTATGCAACTTCAAAGAAATAACCCTTAGTCGGTCCAACACCGGCTACGCGGTACACAGAATTGCTGCGCAGAACATACCTTTTGCACCTTTCGGAACACCCTAATCTGTGATTACAACAACCATATGAAATGACAGAAATCTTCCAACTTTGATTTCCAATATCTCTTCACTGAGAAACAAATTCGGAAGTCCGCTTCCGGATTATGGTTACCGGGGTCAAAACGCGTCTTTTGATACCTTTCCCGATAATTTCGGACGGGTTTTAGTAGTTGTCTCTTCAGGGTAACAATTACCAAAATTCACGTCACGTTCGCCATATCCTGGTTTGCCGAACGATTTTTTTCGGCTGACTATGAATATTGACTTTGTTGGTGCATAGATAGGTGTCCATCCCCTTGGAATATACTAATGTTTGTCCTACTTCCAGGTACGGGAGCAGTTGCGGTACAAAGGGTGGCTGTGAGCGGTAAAACTCCAGCGCGCTACTCGACAATATGGGATTGGAGCTAGAGCCAAGGATAGGGGTGAGAAAATATTTGTTTCATACAGGGTGGCTGATGAATTTTGCTACATTAAGAAACTCAAATAATTTTTTTTTCAGTGTATGGAATTCATTTTTCTTTTATTCATGTTAAAGCTCATTAAATTTTATTAAATATAGCTTAATTAGTTTTAAAACTAATGGAATTTAAATGCCCCCCCTGCTCGTCGATGCATGTGCGGCATCTTACTAAAAAGTTGTTCATTACTGCTTGGAGAGTTGAGACAGGAATAGCCGCAATTGTTTCTCGAATGGATTGCCTTAATTCATTCAAATTTGTTGGTTTTGCTTTGAAGACTTCCTGTTTGCAATAACCCCACAAGAAAAAGTCAGGTGCAGTAAGGTCAGGCGACCTGGGTGGCCAACGGAATGTGGAGTTTCTGGATATCAGCTTATTGGGAAATTTTCGTCGCAATTCTGTCATAACAGGTTGGGCTATATGAGGAGCTGCACCATCTTGCTGAAACCACACAGAGTTGAAAGAAATTCTCATTCGGCGTAATTCTGGATAGAAAAACTCTCTCAACATGCTCAAGTAACGGTCTCCAGTAACCGTAACGGTGTGACCGTTTTCTTCGAAGAAGTAGGGCCCGACAATGCAGCGTGATGAAACTGCACACCACACTGTGACACGAAGTGGATGCAATTCCGTCTCATGGAGTATCTGTGGGTTGGAAGCACTCCATATTCGACAATTTTGTTTGTTTATGTTGCCGTTTAAATCGAAAGGGGCCTCGTCAGACATGAAAAGACAGTTCAACATGTTTCCATCCTCTTCCACCATTTGAAGCATCTTCTGGCAAAATTCCAAGCGAATCGGCAAGTCTGCAGCGTTCAGTTTGTTGGCCATTTGAATTTTATATGGGAATAAGTCCAAATCTTTGTGCATAATTGACTGTAATGACTGTCTGCTTATACCCATTTGAGCAGATAAGCTTCTTGTCGAAACACGTGGATTGTTTTGTATGGCAGCAGCTACAGCAGCGATTGTTTCCTCCGTTCGAACTGAAGGGTTTCGATGGTAAGGTCTTTTGTTGACTGTCCCATGCTCGGAAAAATTGTTTACAAGTCTTATTATGGTCCATCTGCTCGGAGGATTGCCGCCAAACGTGCGCCTATACTCTCTTTGAACCGAAACTACGGACTCCAGTGCGTGATAGCGGCGGACAATCCAAATTCTTGTTTCAGTGTCCCAGTTATCCATTTTTGTTAAATGTAAAAGTCAATCTGCAAAATAAAATAAAAATTTACCAGATTCATTAAATAAAAAAAAAGTTATTTAATTTTTTTTTGGTAGCGGCTTTCATTAGCCACCCTGTATGTATATTTGAAAGATATGAACGTATAGGTATATGTATATGTATACGAGGGTGGGACCATCTGCTACCAACTTGTCGTGGCAGATGGATAGATTTTCAGTGGCAGATTGGTCCGACTTTCTGCGATAGGTTTTCTTGGGCCTCGATATCGAGTGCAATCGCGTTTTCTGTGGCAGAATGGATCGCCCTTCTGCGGTAGGCTTTCTGGTGTCCTCGTTAAGGGTAGCGAGTGAAGGGTGGAAAATTTTGGGATAGGGGAGGTCAAAACGGTTGGGAGGTGATGGAAGGGGATGGTTAAGATGAGGCCCCCGGCCTATCGCCAGCCATTCCCTCCATAGGGAGCAGAATCAGTTTGACCAACGGTCTTCTGATCTGCCCCTTCTCGGTCATGAGGTCCACTACACGCACTCGGTTATCTTCGCCGGGGTGTACGTGGGTAACTCGGCCGAGCCTCCATTCATTGGGAGACAAGTTGTCCTCTTTGATGACAACGAGATCCCCCACCTTAATATTTTGTTTCGGATGCTTCCACTTCACTCGTTTGTGAAGTTCGGATAAGTATTCCACCTTCCATCGCCTGCAGAAGGTTTGATGAAGAGCCTTGAGCTTCTGCCACCGATTAATAATGGAGGCAGGGCTCTCATTCACCTCGGGTTCTGGCGGAGCCAGGAGATGACTTCCAGTCAGGAAGTGCCCGGGGGTCAAGGGTTCCAGGTCCGCGGGCTCATTTGAGGCTGGACTAAGGGGCCGCGAGTTGAGGCATGCCTCAATCCGGCACAATAGCGTATGGAATTCCTCATGCGTGAATTTATGAGGCGAGGCTAACTTCTTGAAGTGGCTTTTGAAGCTCTTCACTCCCGCCTCCCAGAGTCCCCCCATATGTGGAGCCCCGGCCGGAATGAAATGCCATGTCATGGCTTGATGGCTATATTTGGAGATAGCCTTGTCTCGGGCTTCCGAGATAAATGCTTTAAATTCAGATCTCAAAGATCGTGAAGCGCCGACAAAGTTGGTACCATTGTCGGAGTAAATGTTTCTCGGACATCCTCGTCTAGCGATAAAACGTGAAAACGCTGCTAGAAAGGATGGGGTGCTAAGATCACTGGTCGCTTCCAGATGGATCGCTTTAGTCGTGAAACAAACAAAGAGGCAAACGTAGCCCTTTGATAATCGACATCCTCTACCGCGGTAACTTTTAATGTCGAAAGGCCCGGCAAAGTCTACCCCGGTATTGGTAAACGCGCGGGTGAAAGTAGTGCGTTCGCAAGGAAGGGTACCCATAAGTTGGGTTTGCGCTCTTTTTTTATAAATGGTGCAGACCTTACAGTTGTGGATGGTGGCCCTAATCATGTTCTTAACATTTGGAATCCAATATTGGGTGCGGATGAGACGGAGCATCAGTTGGTTTTCCCCATGGAGAGAGATTTGATGTATCATTTGTACAGTCAGACGCGTCAACCTACAATTGTATGGCAGTATGATTGGGTGGCGCTCGTTATAAGCGAGGTCTTGAGACGCTTCAAGACGACCACCCGCCCTAATAATATCATCTTTGTCGATGAATGGGTTGAGTGGCAATATCTCGCTTTTCCTATCGATTACCTGTCCCTTCTTCAAGTTTACATATTCCGCATTATAATGTTGCTTCTGATAGAGTTTAATCAAGAGTTGCGTCGTGGTCTTGATCTCATCGGATGAGATTAGGCACGATTTTTCTTGAAAGGAAGCTTTTGTCTTGGGATGAGTTCTTCGAAAGAATCTCATAACATATGATAGTACCCTCAAAGCCCTCGGTAAATTCGAAAACCGGTCAAGAATCTCGATCTCTTTTTGCGTTGATATTGCGTAGGCCTGCGCTCTCTTTTCCTCCACGGATGTACTATACTCCTTTTCTTGTACTGGCCATTGGGAATTGTCTTCTTGTAGCCAAGAAGGTCCCTGCCACCACAAAGATTTGTTGACCAAATCCGATGCCGGTAGTCCTCTGCTTCCTAAGTCTGCTGGATTCGTTTCCGAATTGACATGAAGCCAGTTCTTGCTGCCGACTAGGTCGATGATTTTTGTAATCCTGTGTGCGACGAATGTTGACCAGGAACAGGGTGGTTTCCTTATCCATGCCAAAACGATGGTGGAATCCGTCCATAGATACTGTTTCACTGGTCCAAGTTTGATGTTTCGGAATATTGATTCCATCATTTCCGCTAACAGTACTGCTCCGCAAAGTTCCAAACGCGGAAGTGAGATGGTCTTCACTGGTGCTACTCTGGTTTTGGCAAGAAGTAGATTCACGAAGATATCATCATTCCTTTTGACTCGCATGTAGACAGCTGCAGCGTATGCCTTTTCCGAAGCATCGCAGAATCCATGTATTTCGACATCATCTTCTGGTGAAAAGTTTACCCATCGTGGTATCTTTATGTTGTCGATTTCGTGGTATTGATGTCTGAAGTTTTGCCATCGTTCCAATGTATTGGACGAAACTGGTTCATCCCAATCGGTGCCCTCTAACCAGATGTTCTGCATCAAAATTTTTGCCACAATGACCATTGGTGCAAGCCATCCTAAAGGGTCGAAGAGTCTGGCGATGGCGGATAGAATCGCTCGCTTTGTCAACTTTTCACTTTCTTCTAGTGACCCTGCTTTAAAGTAAAACAGGTCTGAATGGGCATTCCATCTTATGCCCAATGCCTTAACGGTGCTGGTATCTTCGAAAGCCAGAAAGTCCTCGGTCAGCCGATCCGATATTGGGATGTCGTTGAGAATTTCCTCAGTATTCGAAGTCCATTTTCGTAGTGGGAAGCCCGCGGAGAGTAAGACTTGTCGAATCTCATTCCTCGCGTTAATGGCCGATGCGAGTGTGTGTTCCGTCCGCTAGTACGTCATCTACGTACATGCCTTCCCTTAATATGCTAGATGCTGTAGGGTGAGAACTCTCTACTTCATCTGCTAGTTGTAAAAGGGTTCTAATTGCCAGATAAGGCGCACAATTAACCCCGAAAGTGACCGTTTTCAGCTCGTAAAGGCTTATGGGTTCTTGAGGCGATGTTCGATAAATAATCCGTTGGAATTTGACGTGATCATCGTTCATCCAAATTTGCCTATACATCTTTTCGATGTCACTATTGAAGACGTACCGATATAGTCTCCATCGCAGTATAAGTACTGGAAGATCTGATTGTAGTACTGGGCCTAGCAGGAGAATGTCGTTCAAACTTGTGCCATTTGCCGTTGGGCTCGACGCATTGAATACGACGCGTACCTTAGTGGTGGTACTCTCCGCCTTTACTACGGCGTGATGGGGCAAAAAGTAATTGTCCGCCGAATCGGCTGGTACAATGGCAGTGACTTTTCGCATATGCCCTAATGTCTCGTATTCAGACAGGACCCTTATATATTCTTTGCCTAATTCTGGGTTCTTTGCTAAACGCGTTTCGTTTCTAAAAAATTGTGAACACGCCCGCCTAAGAGACCCTCCTATGTTTATCTGATCTGGGTAGTCCTGTCTGAATGGAAGAGAGACGACATATCTCCCATCCTCTCTACGACTTGTAGTTTCCCTATATAAATCTTCGCAGTACTTGTCATCTGCGTTTTGGCTTTTGTTTCTGGGCAGATTTTCCAACTCCCAGAATGCTGTAAGCTGTTTGTCCAAAGCAACTTCGCTGTAGAAGGACACTATATTTCTGGTTGGATTCGGTGCTTCTATGCGCCCGGTTAATATCCAACCGAACACCGTTTCTTGGGCGAGAAGTGTACTAAGTACATTCTTTTTCAGCCCACTCAATATAATTTGCGGATATACGTCTCCGCCAAGTATAATATCAACTTCCTCGTTGATGTAGAATCGCTTATCTGCCAAGACTAAGTCTGGGAAAGCCTGCATAGTCGTAGCATCGATATGGCAGGATGGCAGATTCCCAGTTAGTTTGGCTAGAATTAGAACTGATGTTGTTAAGCTGAAGCAAGGGTCCACTGGTGAACGGAGTTCAATATTGGAGGCCTCCTTGACTTGAGCGGACACGGCATTAGTGATGCCCGAAACTTGAGCATGCATCCTTTTTGCCGGTAAATTGATTCTGCGTTTGAGTCGTTCTGTCATAAACGAGCACTCTGAACCAGAATCAATTAGTGCTCTTGCTGGGAAGTCTGTACCATTATGATGAATGGTTACTCGAGCTGTCCCTAGCAGCACACCTGCACTTGAATGAACATGGCAGGATTTAACATTTCGGTTTATGGCCGAAACAGATTTTTCCGCTTCCCGTCTCTCTTGTGCCTGTTTTGAAGTTGAGGCAGCATTATCAGCATGATACTGATTAGGGCTGGTGGTTGCCTGCGTCTGAAGAGACTCCGCATGCAGGAGCGTATTATGTCGAGAGTGGCACTTGTTGCAGTCATAAGAACTGGTGCACTTCGACACAGTATGTCCTGGGGATAGGCAGTTCAAACAGCCCTTGGTGGATTTGACAAAGTTAATTCTCTCCACCGGAGTTAATTTGAGAAAACGGGGACAGTTTCGTAATCTGTGGGCATTCGATTTGCCCTTTGTGCACAGTAGTTTAGTCACGTTTGCTTGGTATGTACCAAGTCTTTTTGCAGGGGTTTCGTTGGCAATCCGCGTACTTTGCGGCTTTTGCATTTTCGAAGAACTCCCTAGGAACCCAGACACTGTTTCGAGTGTCTGGAAGCGGTTGGACAAAAATTTGTCCATATCCTCCCACTTGGATATTTCCACTTTGTGGTCTATGCTTTGCTCCCATAGACCAAGCGTACTTTCCGGCAATTTCGTCGAACACAAATACGTTATAATTGCGTCCCAGTTCGACGTGTCAATTTTATGACTTCGCAGGGACGAAAGGCAATTATTTATTTCGCGCTGAAGTGTTTTAATCGCGCTACCACATTCACTCTCTACCTTTTTCAAGTTGAATAAAATTTGGAGTTGCGAGTTTACTAGGATACGTTTGTTTTCGTATCTCTCGCATAAATTTCTCCAGGCCGTATCAAATCCCTCATTCGTGAGTGGACATTTTTTCACGATATCTTTTGCCTCACCTTGTGTCTTATTGTTCAGATGGAACAATTTCTCCACTGGTGTTAGGCGTTTATTTAAGATGTATATAGCCGTGAACATGTCACGAAATGTTGGCCATGACAGATAATCGCCCTTGAAAACTTCAGTATCACATGGAGGCAGGCGGATACTATGTTCAAATTCGGGCTTTTCTTCAGATTTATTTTCTGTTTTGTTGTATGTCGCTTGGCGTGTAGCCATATCTGACATGCAGCGTAAATATACTGCATATGATCTCTTATACTTCTGTTTGACCGAAACTATACCAGTGGCCTCTAACTTATCTGAATTTAGTAAGTCGTCATAAGCCGTTCTGGTTTTCCTCCACATTGCCTTCAAGTCCTCTTGTTGAAGCCCAAGAGTGTACTTGCTGTGGACTGAATCCTCTAATTCATTGTAGTCTGATTCGAATTCAAAAATCGAATCAGCCAGCCTAATGAAACTTTCCATATTTTGGACTTAGAGGATCTGTAGAATCAAAACAAAACCGAAAAAAGAAAGCTGAAGGTACGATGAAATGCTCAACCGTACAAGAAAGATGCTGAATAGAAAAGGTAAAGGCAGTATTTTACCCAGGAAAATCAAAACAACCTCAATAAACTTGTAATAAACTCAATTAATGTATAATTTAATTCAATTATTTTTATTTATTGTCAATTTTTGAATTATTTTGCAGACTTGGCCGATTTGTCTGACGAATAATAATAATACTAATAATATTTGTTTGCTACAAACGCAAAAAAATGTAAACAAAATCTTTGTGACTTACTCGCCACCCACACGTATAAGGGGAATATGTATATATAAATGTGTGTATGTGTTGCCGCAATAAAGAAATACACAACAAACACAGATAAAGTGCGCGGTGTATCAAACGAGCGAAAGTGAATATTAAATGAAGAAATGTGAAAACAAACAAAAGTGCTATACAAATAGTGAATTTTATCAGAAAATAATAACTAGCCTTCGATTAAAATTTTGCTCTGTAATTACGGAAAAAACAAGTGGAAAAAACAAAAAAAACAAACTGAATATCGAAAGGCTAAGTGAACTTATTTGTGAAAATGAGGTTATGTTACCTCTTGCCTTGCGCTGTGTCCAAAAAACCTTACCACTGGTGGGGGGATAATCCGGATAGACACAAGGATTTTTAAGCGTTTAATTTAATTTAAAATTTAAAGAAAACTAAAGCACTTAACTGAACCAAAAAAAATCACTATTATTAAATATTCACTAAACGCACTTACGTTTGATTACACTCGCGGGCGGCACTTTTATACAATTGTATGCAACACACAAAAAAAAAACTAAGTGGCAAGAAATATACAACTTACGTGCTTTGATGCGGCAGTGCGTGAACAATATTGAGTTTTTTCTCCTTTATTGTGTGGCAGCTTCTGGTAATACAAATTAGATTCTTCAAATTATTACTCCAATTGTTGTTGTTGTGGACTGTATGCTGGTGTCTCTAGACGGGGAGATGGACCATATAAATTCGAGCGTTGTGCTAACTGGGAGCGGCGGTGGCTCAAAAGCACGGCGGTCGAATTTGTGCTCGAAATAGAAAAGAAAAAAGAAACGAGAATTCTCGTTATAAAAAATGTGGCCGTATATTTATAAAAAATATAATTTATAAACAATTAGTTTACCTTGGTGCGGGCGAAAAATCCTGGGCTGGCCGTGATGCGGTCGTGTCGACTGTCTCGGGAAAAGTAGACGGTTTTTCGATCGAGGACAACCGTTGAACCTGAAAATCATCCTCCGGTTTTAAGGGGAGGTGAACCCACACATGCACACCCCCATGCATGTATATGTGTGCTGACAAAACACGAATATGCATGCATGCCCACACAGGTGGGTGGGTTGGTGTGAGTGATTGGAAGGGCGCTAAAGTTACATTAGGGTGGCCCATTTTTTAAGACTTTAGGCATCTCGCCTAAACAGTCAAGATATACATAATTTTAGAAAATTGGGAGGTGTCGCCCCCACATCTTTTGTGTTTTGTCTGTGCTTCATTAATGTCTAAGGTTTAGAGTCGATCTCTGTAAAACTTTCAGGATAGGTTTAGAAGCTCAGTGGGTACGACGTAGGCTATATATAGTTTTGGAAAAGTGGGCGGTACCACGCTCCTAGGTTATATAAAATAACAATTCGTCATAACTCTGAACTTATTTGGTCTAAATTAATGATATTTGGATATATGTGTCTTTAGTCAAGATTTACATAATTTTGGAAAATTGGGCGGTGCCACCCCCACATCTTTTGTGTTTTGTCTGTACTTCATTAATGTCTAAGGTTTAGAGTCGATCTCTGTAAAACTTTCAGGATAGGTTTAGAAGCTCAGTGGGTACGACGTAGGCTATATATAGTTTTGGAAAAGTGGGCGGTACCACGCTCCCAGGCTATATAAAATTCCAATTCGTCATAACTCTGAACTTACTTGGTCTAAATTAATGCTATTTGGATATATGTCTTTAGTCAAGATTTACATAATTTTGGAAAATTGGGAGGTATCACCCCCACAACTTTTGTGTTTTGTTTGTGCTTCATTAATGTCCAAAGTTTATAGTCGATCCCCATAAAAGTTTCACGATAGGTTTAGAAGCTCGATGGGTACGAAATAGGTCATATATAGTCTTGGAAAAATGGGCGGTACCACGTCCCCAGGCTATATAAAATTACATTTCGTCATAACTCTGAAATTATTTAATCAAAATTTATGATATTTGGATATATGTGGCTTTAGTCAAGATTTACATAATTTTGGAAAATTGGGCGGTGCCACCCCCACATCTTTTGTGTTTTGTGTGTGCTTCATTAATGCCCAAAGTTTAGAGTCGATCCCTATAAATTTTTCACGATAGGTTTAGAAGCTCGGTGGGTACGACATAGGTCATATATAGTCTTTGAAAAGTGGGCGGTACCACGTCCCCAGGCTATATAAAATTACAATTCGTCATAACTCTGAACTTATTTGGTCTAAATTAATGCTATTTGGATATATGTCTTTAGTCAAGATTTACATAGTTCTGGAAAATTGGGAGGTGTCACCCCCACAACTTTTGTGTTTTGTCTGTGCTTCATTAATGTCCAAAGTTTATAGTCGATCCCCATAAAAGTTTCACGATAGGTTTCGAAGCTCGGCGGGTACGACATAGGTCATATATAGTCTTGGAAAAATGGGCGGTGCCACGTCCGCAGGCTATATAAGATTACAATTCGTCATAACTCTGAACTTATTTGGTCTAAATTAATGATATTTGGATATATGTGTCCTTTAGTCAATATTTACACACTTTTGGAAAATTGCGAGGTGTCGCCCCAACATCTTTTGTGTTTTGTCTGTGCTTCATTAATGTCTAAGGTTTAGAGTCGATCTCTATAAAACTTTCAGGATAGGTTTAGAAACTCAGTGGGTACGACGTAGGCTAAATATAGTTTTGGAAAAGTGGGCGGTACCACGCCCGCAGGCTATATAAAATTACAATTCGTCATAACTCTGAACTTATTTGGCCTAAATTAATGATATTTTGATATTGTGTCCTTTAGTCAAGATTTACGTAATTTTGGAAAATTGGGAGGTGCCACCCCCACATCTTTTGTGTAAAGTCTGTGCTTCATTAATGGCCAAAGTTTATAGTCGATCTCTATAAAAGTTGCACGATATGTTTAGAAGCTCAGTGGGTACGACGTAGGCTAAATATAGTTTTGGAAAAGTGGGCGGTACCACGCCCGCAGGCTATATAAAATTACAATTCGTCATAACTCTGAACTTATTTGGCCTAAATTAATGATATTTGGATATTGTGTTCTTTAGTCAAGATTTACGTAATTTTGGAAAATTGGGAGGTGTCGCCCCCACATCTTTTGTGTTTTGTTTGTGCTTCATTAATGTCCAAAGTTTATAGTCGATCCCTATAAATTTCTCCCGATAGGTTTAGAAGCTCGGTGGGTACGACATAGGTCATATATAGTCTTTGAAAAGTGGGCGGTACTACGTCCCCAGGCTATATAAAATTCCAATTCGTCATAACTCTGAAATTATTTGGTCTAAATTAATGCTATTTGGATATATGTCTTTAGTCAAGATTTACATAATTTTGGAAAATTTGGAGGTATCACCCCCACAACTTTTGTGTTTTGTTTGTGCTTCATTAATGTCCAAAGTTTATAGCCGATCCCCATAAAAGTTTCACGATAGGTTTAGAAGCTCGGTGGGTACGACATAGGTCATATATACTCTTTGAAAAGTGGGCGGTACCACGTCCCCAGGCTATATAAAATTCCAATTCGTCATAACTCTGAACTTATTTGGTCTAAATTAATGCTATTTGGATATATGTCTTTAGTCAAGATTTACATAATTTTGGAAAATTGGGAGGTATCACCCCCACAACTTTTGTGTTTTGTTTGTGCTTCATTAATGTCCAAAGTTTATAGTCGATCCCCATAAAAGTTTCACGATAGGTTTAGAAGCTCGATGGGTACGACATAGGTCATATATAGTCTTTGAAACGTGGGCGGTATCACGTCCCCAGGCTATATAAAATTCCAATTCGTCATAACTCTGAACTTATTTGGTCTAAATTAATGCTATTTGGATATATGTCTTTAGTCAAGATTTACATAATTTTGGAAAATTGGGAGGTATCACCCCCACAACTTTTGTGTTTTGTTTGTGCTTCATTAATGTCCAAAGTTTATAGTCGATCCCCATAAAAGTTTCACGATAGGTTTAGAAGCTCGATGGGTACGAAATAGGTCATATATAGTCTTGGAAAAATGGGCGGTACCACGTCCCCAGGCTATATAAAATTACATTTCGTCATAACTCTGAAATTATTTAATCAAAATTTATGATATTTGGATATATGTGGCTTTAGTCAAGATTTACATAATTTTGGAAAATTGGGCGGTGCCACCCCCACATCTTTTGTGTTTTGTGTGTGCTTCATTAATGCCCAAAGTTTAGAGTCGATCCCTATAAATTTTTCACGATAGGTTTAGAAGCTCGGTGGGTACGACATAGGTCATATATAGTCTTTGAAAAGTGGGCGGTACCACGTCCCCAGGCTATATAAAATTACAATTCGTCATAACTCTGAACTTATTTGGTCTAAATTAATGCTATTTGGATATATGTCTTTAGTCAAGATTTACATAGTTCTGGAAAATTGGGAGGTGTCACCCCCACAACTTTTGTGTTTTGTCTGTGCTTCATTAATGTCCAAAGTTTATAGTCGATCCCCATAAAAGTTTCACGATAGGTTTCGAAGCTCGGCGGGTACGACATAGGTCATATATAGTCTTGGAAAAATGGGCGGTGCCACGTCCGCAGGCTATATAAGATTACAATTCGTCATAACTCTGAACTTATTTGGTCTAAATTAATGATATTTGGATATATGTGTCCTTTAGTCAATATTTACACACTTTTGGAAAATTGCGAGGTGTCGCCCCAACATCTTTTGTGTTTTGTCTGTGCTTCATTAATGTCTAAGGTTTAGAGTCGATCTCTATAAAACTTTCAGGATAGGTTTAGAAACTCAGTGGGTACGACGTAGGCTAAATATAGTTTTGGAAAAGTGGGCGGTACCACGCCCGCAGGCTATATAAAATTACAATTCGTCATAACTCTGAACTTATTTGGCCTAAATTAATGATATTTTGATATTGTGTCCTTTAGTCAAGATTTACGTAATTTTGGAAAATTGGGAGGTGCCACCCCCACATCTTTTGTGTAAAGTCTGTGCTTCATTAATGGCCAAAGTTTATAGTCGATCTCTATAAAAGTTGCACGATATGTTTAGAAGCTCAGTGGGTACGACGTAGGCTAAATATAGTTTTGGAAAAGTGGGCGGTACCACGCCCGCAGGCTATATAAAATTACAATTCGTCATAACTCTGAACTTATTTGGCCTAAATTAATGATATTTGGATATTGTGTTCTTTAGTCAAGATTTACGTAATTTTGGAAAATTGGGAGGTGTCGCCCCCACATCTTTTGTGTTTTGTTTGTGCTTCATTAATGTCCAAAGTTTATAGTCGATCCCTATAAATTTCTCCCGATAGGTTTAGAAGCTCGGTGGGTACGACATAGGTCATATATAGTCTTTGAAAAGTGGGCGGTACTACGTCCCCAGGCTATATAAAATTCCAATTCGTCATAACTCTGAACTTATTTGGTCTAAATTAATGCTATTTGGATATATGTCTTTAGTCAAGATTTACATAATTTTGGAAAATTTGGAGGTATCACCCCCACAACTTTTGTGTTTTGTTTGTGCTTCATTAATGTCCAAAGTTTATAGCCGATCCCCATAAAAGTTTCACGATAGGTTTAGAAGCTCGGTGGGTACGACATAGGTCATATATACAGGGTGGCTGATGAAAGCCGCTACCAAAAAAAAATTAAATAACTTTTTTTCTATTTAATGAATCTGGTTAATTTTTTTTTTATTTTGCAGATTGACTTTTACATTTAACAAAAATGGATAACTGGGACACTGAAACAAGAATTTGGATTGTCCGCCGCTATCACGCACTGGAGTCCGTAGTTTCGGTTCAAAGAGAGTATAGGCGCACGTTTGGCGGCAATCCTCCGAGCAGATGGACCATAAAAAGACTTGTAAACAATTTTGCCTAGCATGGGACAGTCAACAGAAGACCTTACCATCGAAACCCTTCAGTTCGAACGGAGGAAACAATCGCTGCTGTAGCTGCTGCCATACAAAACAATCCACGTGTTTCGACAAGAAGCTTATCTGCTCAAATGGGTGTAAGCAGACAGTCATTACAGTCAATTATGCACAAAGATTTGGACTTATTCCCATATAAAATTCAAATGGCCAACAAACTGAACGCTGCAGACTTGCCGATTCGCTTGGAATTTTGCCAGAAGATGCTTCAAATGGTGGAAGAGGATGGAAACATGTTGAACTGTCTTTTCATGTCTGATGAGGCCCATTTCGATTTAAACGGCAACATAAACAAACAAAATTGTCGAATATGGAGTGCTTCCAACCCACGGATACTCCATGAGACGGAATTGCATCCACTTCGTGTCACAGTGTGGTGTGCAGTTTCATCACGCTGCATTGTCGGGCCCTACTTCTTCGAAGAAAACGGTCACACCGTTACGGTTACTGGAGACCGTTACTTGAGCATGTTGAGAGAGTTTTTCTATCCAGAATTACGCCGAATGAGAATTTCTTTCAACTCTGTGTGGTTTCAGCAAGATGGTGCAGCTCCTCATATAGCCCAACCTGTTATGACAGAATTGCGACGAAAATTTCCCAATAAGCTGATATCCAGAAACTTCACATTCCGTTGGCCACCCAGGTCGCCTGACCTTACTGCACCTGACTTTTTCTTGTAGGGTTATTGCAAACAGGAAGTCTTCAAAGCAAAACCAACAAATTTGAATGAACTAAGGCAATCCATTCGAGAAACAATTGCGGCTATTCCTGTCTCAACTCTCCAAGCAGTAATGAACAACTTTTTGGTAAGATGCCGCACATGCATCGACAAGCAGGGGGGGAATTTAAATTCCATTATTTTTAAAACTAATTAAGCTATATTTAATAAAATTTTATGAGCTTTAACATGAATAAAAGAAAAATGAATTCCACACACTGAAAAAAAAATTATTTGAGTTTCTTAATGTAGCAAAATTCATCAGCCACCCTGTACTCTTTGAAAAGTGGGCGGTACCACGTCCCCAGGCTATATAAAATTCCAACTCGTCATAACTCTGAACTTATTTGGTCTAAATTAATGCTATTTGGATATATGTCTTTAGTCAAGATTTACATAATTTTGGAAAATTGGGAGGTATCACCCCCACAACTTTTGTGTTTTGTTTGTGCTTCATTAATGTCCAAAGTTTATAGTCGATCCCCATAAAAGTTTCACGATAGGTTTAGAAGCTCGGTGGGTACGACATAGGTCATATATAGTCTTTGAAACGTGGGCGGTATCACGTCCCCAGGCTATATAAAATTCCAATTCGTCATAACTCTGAACTTATTTGGTCTAAATTAATGCTATTTGGATATATGTCTTTAGTCAAGATTTACATAATTTTGGAAAATTGGGAGGTATCACCCCCACAACTTTTGTGTTTTGTTTGTGCTTCATTAATGTCCAAAGTTTATAGTCGATCCCCATAAAAGTTTCACGATAGGCTTAGAAGCTCAGTGGGTATGACATAGGTCATATATAGTCTTTGAAAAGTGGGCGGTAACACGTCCCCAGGCTATATAAAATTACAATTCGTCATAACTCTGAACTTATTTGGTCTAAATTAATGCTATTTGGATATATGTCTCTAGTCAAGGTTTACATAATTTTGGAAAATTGGGAGGTGTTACCCCCACAACTTTTGTGTTTTGTCTGTGCTTCATTAATGTCCAAAGTTTATAGTCGATCCCCATAAAAGTTTCACGATAGGTTTAGAAGCTCGGTGGGTACGGAATAGGTCATATATAGTCTTGGACAAATGGGCGGTACCACGTCCCCAGGCTATATAAAATTACAATTCGTCATAACTCTGAACTTATTTAATCAAAATTTATGATATTTGGATATATGTGTCTTTAGTCAAGATTTACATTATTTTGGAAAATTGGGCGGTACCACCTCCACATCTTTTGTGTTAAGGCTGTGCTTCATTAATGGCCAAAGTTTATAGTCGATCTCTATAAAAGTTGCACGACAGGCTTAGAAGCTCAGTGGGTACGACGTAGGCTATATATAGTTTTGGAAAAGTGGGCGGTACCACGCCCGCAGGCTATATAAAATTACAATTCGTCATAACTCTGAACTTATTTGGCCTAAATTAATGATATTTGGATATTGTGTCCTTTAGTCAAGATTTACGTAATTTTGGAAAATTGGGAGGTGTCGCCCCCACATCTTTTGTGTTTTGTTTGTGCTTCATTAATGTCCAAAGTTTATAGTCGATCCCTATAAATTTCTCACGATAGGTTTAGAAGCTCGGTGGGTACGACATAGGTCATATATAGTTTTGGAAAAGTGGGCGGTACCACGCTCCTAGGTTATATAAAATAACAATTCGTCATAACTTTGAACTTATTTGGTCTAAATTAATGATATTTGGATATATGTGTCTTTAGTCAAGATTTACATAATTTTGGAAAATTGGGCGGTGCCACCCCCACATCTTTTGTGTTTTGTCTGTGCTTCATTAATGCCCAAAGTTTAGAGTCGATCCCTATAAATTTTTCACGATAGGTTTAGAAGCTCGGTGGGTACGACATAGGTCATATATAGTCTTTGAAAAGTGGGCGGTACCACGTCCCCAGGCTATATAAAATTCCAATTCGTCATAACTCTGAACTTATTTGGTCTAAATTAATGCTATTTGGATATATGTCTTTAGTCAAGATTTACATAATTTTGGAAAATTGGTAGGTATCACCCCCACAACTTTTGTGTTTTGTTTGTGCTTCATTAATGTCAAAAGTTTATAGTCGATCCCCATAAAAGTTTCACGATAGGTTTAGAAGCTCGGTGGGTACGAAATAGGTCATATATAGTCTTGGAAAAATGGGCGGTACCACGTCCCCAGGCTATATAAAATTACATTTCGTCATAACTCTGAAATTATTTAATCAAAATTTATGATATTTGGATATATGTGTCTTTAGTCAAGATTTACATAATTTTGGAAAATTGGGCGGTGCCACCCCCACATCTTTTGTGTTTTGTGTGTGCTTCATTAATGCCCAAAGTTTATAGTCGATCCCCATAAAAGTTTCACGATAGGTTTAGAAGCTCGGTGGGTACGACATAGGTCATATATAGTCTTTGAAAAGTGGGCGGTACCACGTCCCCAGGCTATATAAAATTACAATTCGTCATAGCTCTGAACTTATTTGGTCTAAATTAATGCTATTTGGATATATGTCTTTAGTCAAGATTTACATAGTTCTGGAAAATTGGGAGGTGTCACACCCACAACTTTTGTGTTTTGTCTGTGCTTCATTAATGTCCAAAGTTTATAGTCGATCCCCATAAAAGTTTCACGATAGGTTTCGAAGCTCGGCGGGTACGACATAGGTCATATATAGTCTTGGAAAAATGGGCGGTGCCACGTCCGCAGGCTATATAAGATTACAATTCGTCATAACTCTGAACTTATTTGGTCTAAATTAATGCTATTTGGATATATGTCTTTAGTCAAGATTTACATAATTTTGGAAAATTGGTAGGTATCACCCCCACAACTTTTGTGTTTTGTTTGTGCTTCATTAATGTCCAAAGTTTATAGTCGATCCCCATAAAAGTTTCACGATAGGTTTAGAAGCTCGGTGGGTACGACATAGGTCATATATAGTCTTTGAAAAGTGGGCGGTACCACGTCCCCAGGCTATATAAAATTCCAATTCGTCATAACTCTGAACTTATTTGGTCTAAATTAATGCTATTTGGATATATGTCTTTAGTCAAGATATACATAATTTTGGAAAATTGGTAGGTATCACCCCCACAACTTTTGTGTTTTGTTTGTGCTTCATTAATGTCCAAAGTTTATAGTCGATCCCCATAAAAGTTTCACGATAGGTTTCGAAGCTCGGCGGGTACGACATAGGTCATATATAGTCTTGGACAAATGGGCGGTACCACGTCCCCAGGCTATATAAAATTACAATTCGTCATAACTCTGAACTTATTTAATCAAAATTTATGATATTTGGATATATGTGTCTTTAGTCAAGATTTACATTATTTTGGAAAATTGGGCGGTACCACCTCCACATCTTTTGTGTTTTGTTTGTGCTTCATTAATGTCCAAAGTTTATAGTCGATCCCCATAAAAGTTTCACGATAGGTTTCGAAGCTCGGCGGGTACGACATAGGTCATATATAGTCTTGGACAAATGGGCGGTACCACGTCCCCAGGCTATATAAAATTACAATTCGTCATAACTCTGAACTTATTTAATCAAAATTTATGATATTTGGATATATGTGTCTTTAGTCAAGATTTACATTATTTTGGAAAATTGGGCGGTACCACCTCCACATCTTTTGTGTTTTGTTTGTGCTTCATTAATGTCCAAAGTTTATAGTCGATCCCCATAAAAGTTTCACGATAGGCTTAGAAGCTCAGTGGGTATGACATAGGTCATATATAGTCTTTGAAAAGTGGGCGGTACCACGTCCCCAGGCTATATAAAATTACAATTCGTCATAACTCTGAACTTATTTAATCAAAATTTATGATATTTGGATATATGTGTCTTTAGTCAAGATTTACATAATTTTGGAAAATTGGGAGGTATCACCCCCACAACTTTTGTGTTTTGTTTGTGCTTCATTAATGTCCAAAGTTTATAGTCGATCCCCATAAAAGTTTCACGATAGGCTTAGAAGCTCAGTGGGTATGACATAGGTCATATATAGTCTTTGAAAAGTGGGCGGTAACACGTCCCCAGGCTATATAAAATTACAATTCGTCATAACTCTGAACTTATTTGGTCTAAATTAATGCTATTTGGATATATGTCTCTAGTCAAGGTTTACATAATTTTGGAAAATTGGGAGGTGTTACCCCCACAACTTTTGTGTTTTGTCTGTGCTTCATTAATGTCCAAAGTTTATAGTCGATCCCCATAAAAGTTTCACGATAGGTTTAGAAGCTCGGTGGGTACGGAATAGGTCATATATAGTCTTGGACAAATGGGCGGTACCACGTCCCCAGGCTATATAAAATTACAATTCGTCATAACTCTGAACTTATTTAATCAAAATTTATGATATTTGGATATATGTGTCTTTAGTCAAGATTTACATTATTTTGGAAAATTGGGCGGTACCACCTCCACATCTTTTGTGTTAAGGCTGTGCTTCATTAATGGCCAAAGTTTATAGTCGATCTCTATAAAAGTTGCACGACAGGCTTAGAAGCTCAGTGGGTACGACGTAGGCTATATATAGTTTTGGAAAAGTGGGCGGTACCACGCCCGCAGGCTATATAAAATTACAATTCGTCATAACTCTGAACTTATTTGGCCTAAATTAATGATATTTGGATATTGTGTCCTTTAGTCAAGATTTACGTAATTTTGGAAAATTGGGAGGTGTCGCCCCCACATCTTTTGTGTTTTGTTTGTGCTTCATTAATGTCCAAAGTTTATAGTCGATCCCTATAAATTTCTCACGATAGGTTTAGAAGCTCGGTGGGTACGACATAGGTCATATATAGTTTTGGAAAAGTGGGCGGTACCACGCTCCTAGGTTATATAAAATAACAATTCGTCATAACTTTGAACTTATTTGGTCTAAATTAATGATATTTGGATATATGTGTCTTTAGTCAAGATTTACATAATTTTGGAAAATTGGGCGGTGCCACCCCCACATCTTTTGTGTTTTGTCTGTGCTTCATTAATGCCCAAAGTTTAGAGTCGATCCCTATAAATTTTTCACGATAGGTTTAGAAGCTCGGTGGGTACGACATAGGTCATATATAGTCTTTGAAAAGTGGGCGGTACCACGTCCCCAGGCTATATAAAATTCCAATTCGTCATAACTCTGAACTTATTTGGTCTAAATTAATGCTATTTGGATATATGTCTTTAGTCAAGATTTACATAATTTTGGAAAATTGGTAGGTATCACCCCCACAACTTTTGTGTTTTGTTTGTGCTTCATTAATGTCAAAAGTTTATAGTCGATCCCCATAAAAGTTTCACGATAGGTTTAGAAGCTCGGTGGGTACGAAATAGGTCATATATAGTCTTGGAAAAATGGGCGGTACCACGTCCCCAGGCTATATAAAATTACATTTCGTCATAACTCTGAAATTATTTAATCAAAATTTATGATATTTGGATATATGTGTCTTTAGTCAAGATTTACATAATTTTGGAAAATTGGGCGGTGCCACCCCCACATCTTTTGTGTTTTGTGTGTGCTTCATTAATGCCCAAAGTTTATAGTCGATCCCCATAAAAGTTTCACGATAGGTTTAGAAGCTCGGTGGGTACGACATAGGTCATATATAGTCTTTGAAAAGTGGGCGGTACCACGTCCCCAGGCTATATAAAATTACAATTCGTCATAGCTCTGAACTTATTTGGTCTAAATTAATGCTATTTGGATATATGTCTTTAGTCAAGATTTACATAGTTCTGGAAAATTGGGAGGTGTCACACCCACAACTTTTGTGTTTTGTCTGTGCTTCATTAATGTCCAAAGTTTATAGTCGATCCCCATAAAAGTTTCACGATAGGTTTCGAAGCTCGGCGGGTACGACATAGGTCATATATAGTCTTGGAAAAATGGGCGGTGCCACGTCCGCAGGCTATATAAGATTACAATTCGTCATAACTCTGAACTTATTTGGTCTAAATTAATGCTATTTGGATATATGTCTTTAGTCAAGATTTACATAATTTTGGAAAATTGGTAGGTATCACCCCCACAACTTTTGTGTTTTGTTTGTGCTTCATTAATGTCCAAAGTTTATAGTCGATCCCCATAAAAGTTTCACGATAGGTTTAGAAGCTCGGTGGGTACGACATAGGTCATATATAGTCTTTGAAAAGTGGGCGGTACCACGTCCCCAGGCTATATAAAATTCCAATTCGTCATAACTCTGAACTTATTTGGTCTAAATTAATGCTATTTGGATATATGTCTTTAGTCAAGATATACATAATTTTGGAAAATTGGTAGGTATCACCCCCACAACTTTTGTGTTTTGTTTGTGCTTCATTAATGTCCAAAGTTTATAGTCGATCCCCATAAAAGTTTCACGATAGGTTTCGAAGCTCGGCGGGTACGACATAGGTCATATATAGTCTTGGAAAAATGGGCGGTGCCACGTCCGCAGGCTATATAAGATTACAATTCGTCATAACTCTGAACTTATTTGGTCTAAATTAATGCTATTTGGATATATGTCTTTAGTCAAGATTTACATAATTTTGGAAAATTGGGAGGTGTCGCCCCCACATCTTTTGTGTTTTGTTTGTGCTTCATTAATGTCCAAAGTTTATAGTCGATCCCTATAAATTTCTCACGATAGGTTTAGAAGCTCGGTGGGTACGACATAGGTCATATATAGTTTTGGAAAAGTGGGCGGTACCACGCTCCTAGGTTATATAAAATAACAATTCGTCATAACTTTGAACTTATTTGGTCTAAATTAATGATATTTGGATATATGTGTCTTTAGTCAAGATTTACATAATTTTGGAAAATTGGGCGGTGCCACCCCCACATCTTTTGTGTTTTGTCTGTGCTTCATTAATGCCCAAAGTTTAAAGTCGATCCCTATAAATTTTTCACGATAGGTTTAGAAGCTCGGTGGGTACGACATAGGTCATATATAGTCTTTGAAAAGTGGGCGGTACCACGTCCCCAGGCTATATAAAATTCTAATTCGTCATAACTCTGAACTTATTTGGTCTAAATTAATGCTATTTGGATATATGTCTTTAGTCAAGATTTACATAATTTTGGAAAATTGGTAGGTATCACCCCCACAACTTTTGTGTTTTGTTTGTGCTTCATTAATGTCCAAAGTTTATAGTCGATCCCCATAAAAGTTTCACGATAGGTTTAGAAGCTCGGTGGGTACGAAATAGGTCATATATAGTCTTGGAAAAATGGGCGGTACCACGTCCCCAGGCTATATAAAATTACATTTCGTCATAACTCTGAAATTATTTAATCAAAATTTATGATATTTGGATATATGTGTCTTTAGTCAAGATTTACATAATTTTGGAAAATTGGGCGGTGCCACCCCCACATCTTTTGTGTTTTGTGTGTGCTTCATTAATGCCCAAAGTTTAGAGTCGATCCCTATAAATTTTTCACGATAGTTTTAGAAGCTCGGTGGGTACGACATAGGTCATATATAGTCTTTGAAAAGTGGGCGGTACCACGTCCCCAGGCTATATAAAATTACAATTCGTCATAACTCTGAACTTATTTGGTCTAAATTAATGCTATTTGGATATATGTCTTTAGTCAAGATTTACATAGTTCTGGAAAATTGGGAGGTGTCACACCCACAACTTTTGTGTTTTGTCTGTGCTTCATTAATGTCCAAAGTTTATAGTCGATCCCCATAAAAGTTTCACGATAGGTTTCGAAGCTCGGCGGGTACGACATAGGTCATATATAGTCTTGGAAAAATGGGCGGTGCCACGTCCGCAGGCTATATAAGATTACAATTCGTCATAACTCTGAACTTATTTGGTCTAAATTAATGATATTTGGATCTATGTGTCCTTTAGTCAATATTTACACACTTTTGGAAAATTGCGAGGTGTCGCCCCAACATCTTTTGTGTTTTGTCTGTGCTTCGTTAATGTCTAAGGTTTAGAGTCGATCTCTATAAGACTTTCAGGATAGGTTTAGAAACTCAGTGGGTACGACGTAGGCTATATATAGTTTTGGAAAAGTTGGCGGTACCACGCCCCTAGGTTATATAAAATAACAATTCGTCATATTTGGTCTAAATTAATGATATTTGAATATATGTGTCTTTAGTCAAGATTTACATAATTTTGGAAAATTGGGAGGTGTCACCCCCACATCTTTGGTGTTTTGTCTGTGCTTCATTAATGTCCAAAGTTAATAGTCGATCCCTATCAAAGTTTCACGATAGGTTTCGAAGCTCGGCGGGTACGACATAGGTCATATATAGTCTTGGAAAAATGGGCGGTGCCACGTCCGCAGGCTATATAAGATTACAATTCGTCATAACTCTGAACTTATTTGGTCTAAATTAATGATATTTGGATCTATGTGTCCTTTAGTCAATATTTACACACTTTTGGAAAATTGCGAGGTGTCGCCCCAACATCTTTTGTGTTTTGTCTGTGCTTCATTAATGTCTAAGGTTTAGAGTCGATCTCTATAAGACTTTCAGGATAAGTTTAGAAACTCAGTGGGTACGACGTAGGCTATATATAGTTTTGGAAAAGTTGGCGGTACCACGCCCCTAGGTTATATAAAATAACAATTCGTCATATTTGGTCTAAATTAATGATATTTGAATATATGTGTCTTTAGTCAAGATTTACATAATTTTGGAAAATTGGGCGTTGCCACCCCCACATCTTTTGTGTAAAGTCTGTGGTTCATTAATGGCCAAAGTTTATAGTCGATCTCTATAAAAGTTGCACGATAGGTTTAGAAGCTCAGTGGGTACGACGTAGGCTATATATAGTTTTGGAAAAGTGGGCGGTACCACGCCCGCAGGCTATATAAACATACAATTCGTCATAACTCTGAACTTATTTGGCCTAAATTAATGATATTTGGATATATGTGTTTTTAGTCAAGATTTACATAATTTTGGAAAATTGAGAGGGGTCGCCCCCACATCTTTTGTGTTTTGTCTGTGCTTCATTAATGTCCAAAGTTTATAGTCGATCCCTATAAATTTCTCACGATAGGTTTAGAAGCTCGGTGGGTACGACATAGGTCATATATAGTTTTGGAAAAGTGGGCGGTACCACGCCCCTGGGTTATATAAAATAACAATTCGTCATAACTCTGAACTTTTTTGGTCTAAATTAATGATATTTGGATATATGTGTCTTTAGTCAAGATTTACGTAATTTTGGAAAATTGGGCGGTGCCACCCCCACATCTTTTGTGTTTTGTCTGTGCTTCATTAATGCCCAAAGTTTAGAGTCGATCCCTATAAATTTTTCACGATAGGTTTAGAAGCTCGGTGGGTACGACATAGGTCATATATAGTCTTTGAAAAGTGGGCGGTAACACGTCCCCAGGCTATATAAAATTATAATTCGTCATAACTCTGAACTTATTTGGTCTAAATTAATGCTATTTGGATATATGTCTTTAGTCAAGATTTACATAATTTTGGAAAATTGGGAGGTGTTACCCCCACAACTTTTGTGTTTTGTCTGTGCTTCATTAATGTCCAAAGTTTATAGTCGATCCCCATAAAAGTTTCACGATAGGTTTAGAAGCTCGGTGGGTACGAAATAGGTCATATATAGTCTTGGACAAATGGGCGGTACCACGTCCCCAGGCTATATAAAATTACAATTCGTCATAACTCTGAACTTATTTAATCAAAATTTATGATATTTGGATATATGTGTCTTTAGTCAAGATTTACATTATTTTGGAAAATTGGGCGGTGCCACCTCCACATCTTTTGTGTTAAGGCTGTGCTTCATTAATGGCCAAAGTTTATAGTCGATCCCTATAAAAGTTGCACGATAGGCTTAGAAGCTCAGTGGGTACGACGTAGGCTATATATAGTTTTGGAAAAGTGGGCGGTACCACGCCCGCAGGCTATATAAAATTCCAATTCGTCATAACTCTGAACTTATTTGGCCTAAATTAATGATATTTGGATATATGTGTCCTTTAGTCAAGATTTACATAATTTTGGAAAATTGGGCGGTGCCACCCCCACATCGTTTGTGTAAAGTCTGTGCTCCATTAATGGCCAAAGTTTATAGTCGATCTCTATAAAAGTTGCACGATAGGCTTAGAAGCTCAGTGGGTACGACGTAGGCTAAATATAGCTTTGGAAAAGTGGGCGGTACCACGCCCGCAGGCTATATAAAATTACAATTCGTCATAACTCTGAACTTATTTGGCCTAAATTAATGATATTTGGATATATGTGTCCTTTAGTCAAGATTTATGTAATTTTGGAAAATTGGGAGGTGTCGCCCACACATCTTTTGTGTTTTGTTTGTGCTTCATTAATGTCCAAAGTTTATAGTCGATCCCTATAAATTTCTCACGATAGGTTTAGAAGCTCGGTGGGTACGACATAGGTCATATATAGTTTTGGGAAAGTGGGCGGTACCACGCTCCTAGGTTATATAAAATAACAATTCGTCATAACTCTGAACTTATTTGGTCTAAATTAATGATATTTGGATATATGTGTCTTTAGTCAAGATTTACATAATTTTGGAAAATTGGGCGGTGCCACCCCCACATCTTTTGTGTAAAGTCTGTGCTTCATTAATGGCCAAAGTTTATAGTCGATCTCTATAAAAGTTGCACGATAGGTTTAGAAGCTCAGTGGGTACGACGTAGGCTAAATATAGTTTTGGAAAAAAGGGCGGTACCACGCCCGCAGGCTATATAAAATTACAATTCGTCATAACTCTGAACTTATTTGGCCTAAGTTAATGATATTTGGATATATGTGTCCTTTAGTCAAGATTTACGTAATTTTGGAAAATTGGGAGGTGTCGCCCCCACATCTTTTGTGTTTTGTTTGTGCTTCATTAATGTCCAAAGTTTATAGTCGATCGCTATAAATTTCTCACGATAGGTTTCGAAGCTCGGCGGGTACGACATAGGTCATATATAGTCTTGGAAAAATGGGCGGTACCACGTCCGCAGGCTATATAAGATTACAATTCGTCATAACTCTGAACTTATTTGGTCTAAATTAATGATATTTGGATATATGTGTCCTTTAGTCAATATTTACACACTTTTGGAAAATTGAGAGGTGTCGCCCCAACATCTTTAGTGTTTTGTCTGTGCTTCATTAATGCCCAAAGTTTAGAGTCGATCCCTATAAATTTTTCACGATAGGTTTAGAAGCTCGGCGGGTATGACATAGGTCATATATAGTCTTTGAAAAGTGGGCGGTACCACGTCCCCAGGCTATATAAAATTCCAATTCGTCATAACTCTGAACTTATTTGGTCTAAATTAATGCTATTTGGATATATGTCTTTAGTCAAGATTTACATAATTTTGGAAAATTGGGAGGTATCACCCCCACAACTTTTGTGTTTTGTTTGTGCTTCATTAATGTCCAAAGTTTATAATCGATCCCCATAAAAGTTTCACGATAGGTTTAGAAGCTCGGTGGGTACGAAATAGGTCATATATAGTCTTGGAAAAATGGGCGGTACCACGTCCCCAGGCTATATAAAATTACATTTCGTCATAACTCTGAAATTATTTAATCAAAATTTATGATATTTGGATATATGTGTCTTTAGTCAAGATATACATAATTTTGGAAAATTGGGAGGTGTCGCCCCAACATCTTTTGTGTTTTGTCTGTGCTTCATTAATGCCCAAAGTTTATAGTCGATCCCCATAAAAGTTTCACGATAGGCTTAGAAGCTCAGTGGGTACGACGTAGGCTATATATAGTTTTGGAAAAGTGGGCGGTACCACGCTCCTAGGTTATATAAAATAACAATTCGTCATAACTCTGAACTTATTTGGTCTAAATTAATGATATTTGGATATATGTGTCTTTAGTCAAGATTTACATAATTTTGGAAAATTGGGCGGTGCCACCCCCACATCTTTTGTGTTTTGTGTGTGCTTCATTAATGCCCAAAGTTTAGAGTCGATCCCTATAAATTTTTCACGATAGTTTTAGAAGCTCGGTGGGTACGACATAGGTCATATATAGTCTTTGAAAAGTGGGCGGTACCACGTCCCCAGGCTATATAAAATTACAATTCGTCATAACTCTGAACTTATTTGGTCTAAATTAATGCTATTTGGATATATGTCTTTAGTCAAGATTTACATAGTTCTGGAAAATTGGGAGGTGTCACACCCACAACTTTTGTGTTTTGTCTGTGCTTCATTAATGTCCAAAGTTTATAGTCGATCCCCATAAAAGTTTCACGATAGGTTTCGAAGCTCGGCGGGTACGACATAGGTCATATATAGTCTTGGAAAAATGGGCGGTGCCACGTCCGCAGGCTATATAAGATTACAATTCGTCATAACTCTGAACTTATTTGGTCTAAATTAATGATATTTGGATCTATGTGTCCTTTAGTCAATATTTACACACTTTTGGAAAATTGCGAGGTGTCGCCCCAACATCTTTTGTGTTTTGTCTGTGCTTCATTAATGTCTAAGGTTTAGAGTCGATCTCTATAAGACTTTCAGGATAGGTTTAGAAACTCAGTGGGTACGACGTAGGCTATATATAGTTTTGGAAAAGTTGGCGGTACCACGCCCCTAGGTTATATAAAATAACAATTCGTCATATTTGGTCTAAATTAATGATATTTGAATATATGTGTCTTTAGTCAAGATTTACATAATTTTGGAAAATTGGGAGGTGTCACCCCCACATCTTTGGTGTTTTGTCTGTGCTTCATTAATGTCCAAAGTTAATAGTCGATCCCTATCAAAGTTTCACGATAGGTTTCGAAGCTCGGCGGGTACGACATAGGTCATATATAGTCTTGGAAAAATGGGCGGTGCCACGTCCGCAGGCTATATAAGATTACAATTCGTCATAACTCTGAACTTATTTGGTCTAAATTAATGATATTTGGATCTATGTGTCCTTTAGTCAATATTTACACACTTTTGGAAAATTGCGAGGTGTCGCCCCAACATCTTTTGTGTTTTGTCTGTGCTTCATTAATGTCTAAGGTTTAGAGTCGATCTCTATAAGACTTTCAGGATAGGTTTAGAAACTCAGTGGGTACGACGTAGGCTATATATAGTTTTGGAAAAGTTGGCGGTACCACGCCCCTAGGTTATATAAAATAACAATTCGTCATATTTGGTCTAAATTAATGATATTTGAATATATGTGTCTTTAGTCAAGATTTACATAATTTTGGAAAATTGGGCGTTGCCACCCCCACATCTTTTGTGTAAAGTCTGTGGTTCATTAATGGCCAAAGTTTATAGTCGATCTCTATAAAAGTTGCACGATAGGTTTAGAAGCTCAGTGGGTACGACGTAGGCTATATATAGTTTTGGAAAAGTGGGCGGTACCACGCCCGCAGGCTATATAAACATACAATTCGTCATAACTCTGAACTTATTTGGCCTAAATTAATGATATTTGGATATATGTGTTTTTAGTCAAGATTTACATAATTTTGGAAAATTGAGAGGGGTCGCCCCCACATCTTTTGTGTTTTGTCTGTGCTTCATTAATGTCCAAAGTTTATAGTCGATCCCTATAAATTTCTCACGATAGGTTTAGAAGCTCGGTGGGTACGACATAGGTCATATATAGTTTTGGAAAAGTGGGCGGTACCACGCCCCTGGGTTATATAAAATAACAATTCGTCATAACTCTGAACTTTTTTGGTCTAAATTAATGATATTTGGATATATGTGTCTTTAGTCAAGATTTACGTAATTTTGGAAAATTGGGCGGTGCCACCCCCACATCTTTTGTGTTTTGTCTGTGCTTCATTAATGCCCAAAGTTTAGAGTCGATCCCTATAAATTTTTCACGATAGGTTTAGAAGCTCGGTGGGTACGACATAGGTCATATATAGTCTTTGAAAAGTGGGCGGTAACACGTCCCCAGGCTATATAAAATTATAATTCGTCATAACTCTGAACTTATTTGGTCTAAATTAATGCTATTTGGATATATGTCTTTAGTCAAGATTTACATAATTTTGGAAAATTGGGAGGTGTTACCCCCACAACTTTTGTGTTTTGTCTGTGCTTCATTAATGTCCAAAGTTTATAGTCGATCCCCATAAAAGTTTCACGATAGGTTTAGAAGCTCGGTGGGTACGAAATAGGTCATATATAGTCTTGGACAAATGGGCGGTACCACGTCCCCAGGCTATATAAAATTACAATTCGTCATAACTCTGAACTTATTTAATCAAAATTTATGATATTTGGATATATGTGTCTTTAGTCAAGATTTACATTATTTTGGAAAATTGGGCGGTGCCACCTCCACATCTTTTGTGTTAAGGCTGTGCTTCATTAATGGCCAAAGTTTATAGTCGATCCCTATAAAAGTTGCACGATAGGCTTAGAAGCTCAGTGGGTACGACGTAGGCTATATATAGTTTTGGAAAAGTGGGCGGTACCACGCCCGCAGGCTATATAAAATTCCAATTCGTCATAACTCTGAACTTATTTGGCCTAAATTAATGATATTTGGATATATGTGTCCTTTAGTCAAGATTTACATAATTTTGGAAAATTGGGCGGTGCCACCCCCACATCGTTTGTGTAAAGTCTGTGCTTCATTAATGGCCAAAGTTTATAGTCGATCTCTATAAAAGTTGCACGATAGGCTTAGAAGCTCAGTGGGTACGACGTAGGCTAAATATAGCTTTGGAAAAGTGGGCGGTACCACGCCCGCAGGCTATATAAAATTACAATTCGTCATAACTCTGAACTTATTTGGCCTAAATTAATGATATTTGGATATATGTGTCCTTTAGTCAAGATTTATGTAATTTTGGAAAATTGGGAGGTGTCGCCCACACATCTTTTGTGTTTTGTTTGTGCTTCATTAATGTCCAAAGTTTATAGTCGATCCCTATAAATTTCTCACGATAGGTTTAGAAGCTCGGTGGGTACGACATAGGTCATATATAGTTTTGGGAAAGTGGGCGGTACCACGCTCCTAGGTTATATAAAATAACAATTCGTCATAACTCTGAACTTATTTGGTCTAAATTAATGATATTTGGATATATGTGTCTTTAGTCAAGATTTACATAATTTTGGAAAATTGGGCGGTGCCACCCCCACATCTTTTGTGTAAAGTCTGTGCTTCATTAATGGCCAAAGTTTATAGTCGATCTCTATAAAAGTTGCACGATAGGTTTAGAAGCTCAGTGGGTACGACGTAGGCTAAATATAGTTTTGGAAAAAAGGGCGGTACCACGCCCGCAGGCTATATAAAATTACAATTCGTCATAACTCTGAACTTATTTGGCCTAAGTTAATGATATTTGGATATATGTGTCCTTTAGTCAAGATTTACGTAATTTTGGAAAATTGGGAGGTGTCGCCCCCACATCTTTTGTGTTTTGTTTGTGCTTCATTAATGTCCAAAGTTTATAGTCGATCGCTATAAATTTCTCACGATAGGTTTCGAAGCTCGGCGGGTACGACATAGGTCATATATAGTCTTGGAAAAATGGGCGGTACCACGTCCGCAGGCTATATAAGATTACAATTCGTCATAACTCTGAACTTATTTGGTCTAAATTAATGATATTTGGATATATGTGTCCTTTAGTCAATATTTACACACTTTTGGAAAATTGAGAGGTGTCGCCCCAACATCTTTTGTGTTTTGTCTGTGCTTCATTAATGCCCAAAGTTTAGAGTCGATCCCTATAAATTTTTCACGATAGGTTTAGAAGCTCGGCGGGTATGACATAGGTCATATATAGTCTTTGAAAAGTGGGCGGTACCACGTCCCCAGGCTATATAAAATTCCAATTCGTCATAACTCTGAACTTATTTGGTCTAAATTAATGCTATTTGGATATATGTCTTTAGTCAAGATTTACATAATTTTGGAAAATTGGGAGGTATCACCCCCACAACTTTTGTGTTTTGTTTGTGCTTCATTAATGTCCAAAGTTTATAATCGATCCCCATAAAAGTTTCACGATAGGTTTAGAAGCTCGGTGGGTACGAAATAGGTCATATATAGTCTTGGAAAAATGGGCGGTACCACGTCCCCAGGCTATATAAAATTACATTTCGTCATAACTCTGAAATTATTTAATCAAAATTTATGATATTTGGATATATGTGTCTTTAGTCAAGATATACATAATTTTGGAAAATTGGGAGGTGTCGCCCCAACATCTTTTGTGTTTTGTCTGTGCTTCATTAATGCCCAAAGTTTATAGTCGATCCCCATAAAAGTTTCACGATAGGCTTAGAAGCTCAGTGGGTACGACGTAGGCTATATATAGTTTTGGAAAAGTGGGCGGTACCACGCTCCTAGGTTATATAAAATAACAATTCGTCATAACTCTGAACTTATTTGGTCTAAATTAATGATATTTGGATATATGTGTCTTTAGTCAAGATTTACATAATTTTGGAAAATTGGGCGGTGCCACCCCCACATCTTTTGTGTAAAGTCTGTGCTTCATTAATGGCCAAAGTTTATAGTCGATCTCTATAAAAGTTGCACGATAGGTTTAGAAGCTCAGTGGGTACGACGTAGGCTAAATATGGTTTTGGGAAAGTGGGCGGTACCACGCCCCTAGGTTATATAAAATAACAATTCGTCATAGCTCTGAACTTATTTGGTCTAAATTAATGATATTTGGATATATGTGTCCTTTAGTCAAGATTTACGTAATTTTGGAAAATTGGGCGGTGCCACCCCCACATCTTTTGTGTAAAGTCTGTGCTTCATTAATGGCCAAAGTTTATAGTCGATCTCTATAAAAGTTGCACGATAGGTTTAGAAGCTCAGTGGGTACGACGTAGGCTAAATATGGTTTTGGGAAAGTGGGCGGTACCACGCCCCTAGGTTATATAAAATAACAATTCGTCATAGCTCTGAACTTATTTGGTCTAAATTAATGATATTTGGATATATGTGTCCTTTAGTCAAGATTTACGTAATTTTGGAAAATTGGGAGGTGTCGCCCCCACATCTTTTGTGTTTTGTTTGTGCTTCATTAATGTCCAAAGTTTATAGTCGATCCCTATAAATTTCTCACGATAGGTTTCGAAGCTCGGCGGGTACGACATAGGTCATATATAGTCTTGGAAAAATGGGCGGTACCACGTCCGCAGGCTATATAAGATTACAATTCGTCATAACTCTGAACTTATTTGGTCTAAATTAATGATATTTGGATATATGTGTCCTTTAGTCAATATTTATATTGGCGGCCGCCGTGGTGTGAAGGTAGTGTTGCCGGCTACCACACCGAAGGTCCATGGTTCGAGCCCTGGTACAGGTAACATCAAAAGTGATTTGAAAAAAGTTTTTCAAAAAACGGGGTCGCCCCTCGGCAGTGGTTTGGCAAACTCTCCGAGTGTATTTCTGCCATGACAGGCTTCTCAGCAAAAATTCGTCTCCTTTGTAGATGCCGTTCGGAGTCGGCAAGAAACTGTAGGTCCCACCAATTTGTAGGGAAAATTCAAATCGGCACACCACAAATTGGAAGAGAAGCTTGGCGCAAAAATCTCTTAGGAGGTTTATGATGATATACCTGTTGTATATCGCGCCATAGAGAGAGAGAGAGAGTCAATATTTACACACTTTTGGAAAATTGAGAGGTGTCGCCCCAACATCTTTTGTGTTTTGTCTGTGCTTCATTAATGCCCAAAGTTTAGAGTCGATCCCTATAAATTTTTCACGATAGGTTTAGAAGCTCGGCGGGTACGACATAGGTCATATATAGTCTTTGAAAAGTGGGCGGTACCACGTCCCCAGGCTATATAAAATTCCAATTCGTCATAACTCTGAACTTATTTGGTCTAAATTAATGCTATTTGGATATATGTCTTTAGTCAAGATTTACATAATTTTGGAAAATTGGGAGGTGTCACCCCCACAACTTTTGTGTTTTGTTTGTGCTTCATTAATGTCCAAAGTTTATAGTCGATCCCCATAAAAGTTTCACGATAGGTTTAGAAGCTCGGTGGGTACGAAATAGGTCATATATAGTCTTGGAAAAATGGGCGGTACCACGTCCCCAGGCTATATAAAATTACATTTCGTCATAACTCTGAAATTATTTAATCAAAATTTATGATATTTGGATACATGTGTCTTTAGTCAAGATATACATAATTTGGGAAAATTGGGAGGTGTCGCCTCAACATCTTTTGTGTTTTGTCTGTGCTTCATTAATGCCCAAAGTTTATAGTCGATCCCCATAAAAGTTTCACGATAGGCTTAGAAGCTCAGTGGGTACGACGTAGGCTGTATATAGTTTTGGAAAAGTGGGCGGTACCACGCCCGCAGGCTATATAAAATTACAATTCGTCATAACTCTGAACTTATTTGGCCTAAATTAATGATATTTGGATATATGTGTCTTTAGTCAAGATTTACATAATTTTGGAAAATTGGGAGGTGTCACCCCCATATCTTTTGTGTTTTGTCTGTGCTTTATTAATGTCCAAAGTTTATAGTCGATCTCTATAAAAGTTGCACGATAGGTTTAGAAGCTCAGTGGGTACGACGTAGGCTATATATAGTTTTGGAAAAGTGGGCGGTACCACGCCCCTAGGTTATATAAAATAACAATTCGTCATAGCTCTGAACTTATTTGGTCTAAATTAATGATATTTGGATATATGTGTCTTTAGTCAATATTTAAATAATTTTGGAAAATTGGGAGGTGTCGCCCACACATCTTTTGTGTTTTGTCTGTGCTTCATTAATGTCCAAAGTTTATAGTCGATCCCTATAAAGTTTCACGATGGGTTTAGAAGCTCGGTGGGTACGACATAGGTCATATATAGTTTAGGAAAAGTGGGCGGTACCACGCCCGCAATCTATATAAAATTACAATTCGTCATAACTCTGAACTTATTTGGCCTAAATTAATGATATTTGGATATATGTGTTTTTAGTCAAGATTTACATAATTTTGGAAAATTGAGAGGGGTCGCCCCCACATCTTTTGTGTTTTGTCTGTGCTTCATTAATGTCCAAAGTTTATAGTCGATCCCTTTAAATTTCTCACGATAGGTTTAGAAGCTCGGTGGGTACGACATAGGTCATATATAGTTTTGGAAAAGTGGGCGGTACCACGCCCCTAGGTTATATAAAATAACAATTCGTCATAGCTCTGAACTTATTTGGTCTAAATTAATGATATTTGGATATATGTGTCTTTAGTCAATATTTAAATAATTTTGGAAAATTGGGAGGTGTCGCCCACACATCTTTTGTGTTTTGTCTGTGCTTCATTAATGTCCAAAGTTTATAGTCGATCCCTATAAAGTTTCACGATGGGTTTAGAAGCTCGGTGGGTACGACATAGGTCATATATAGTTTAGGAAAAGTGGGCGGTACCACGCCCGCAATCTATATAAAATTACAATTCGTCATAACTCTGAACTTATTTGGCCTAAATTAATGATATTTGGATATATGTGTCTTTAGTCAAGATTTACATAATTTTGGAAAATTGGGAGGTGTCACCCCCATATCTTTTGTGTTTTGTCTGTGCTTTATTAATGTCCAAAGTTTATAGTCGATCTCTATAAAAGTTGCACGATAGGTTTAGAAGCTCAGTGGGTACGACGTAGGCTATATATAGTTTTGGAAAAGTGGGCGGTACCACGCCCCTAGGTTATATAAAATAACAATTCGTCATAGCTCTGAACTTATTTGGTCTAAATTAATGATATTTGGATATATGTGTCTTTAGTCAAGATTTAAATAATTTTGGAAAATTGGGAGGTGTCGCCCACACATCTTTTGTGTTTTGTCTGTGCTTCATTAATGTCCAAAGTTTATAGTCGATCCCTATAAAAGTTTCACGATGGGTTTAGAAGCTCGGTGGGTACGACATAGGTCATATATAGTTTAGGAAAAGTGGGCGGTACCACGCCCGCAATCTATATAAAATTACAATTCGTCATAACTCTGAACTTATTTGGCCTAAATTAATGATATTTGGATATATGTGTCTTTAGTCAAGATTTACATAATTTTGGAAAATTGGGAGGTGTCACCCCCATATCTTTTGTGGTTTGTCTGTGCTTCATTAAGTAATGTCCAAAGTTTATAGTCGATCCCTATAAAAGTTTCACGATAGGTTTAGAAGCTCAATGGGTACGACATAGGTCATATATAGTCTTGGAAAAATGGGCGGTACCACGTCCCCAGCCTATATAAGATTACAATTCGTCATAACTCTGAACTTATTTGGTCTAAATTAATGATATTTTGACGTATGTGGCCTTTAGTCAAGGTTTTCATAATTTTGGAAAAGTTGGCGATGGCACTCCCACATTTTTTGTGTTTTGTTTGTGCTTCATTCATGTCCAGAGTTCACAGTCGATCTCTATGAAACTTTCACGATAGGTTAAGAAGGCCGGTGGACACGACATAGGTCATATATAGTTTTGGAAAAGTTGGCGGTACTACGATTCCAGGCTATATAAAATTACAATTCGTCATGACTCTGAACTTATTTGGTCTAAATTAATTATATTTGGATATATGTGTCCTTCAGTCAAGATTTACATAATTTTGGAAAATTGGGTGGTGCCACGCCCACACTTTTTGTGTTTTGTTTGTGCTTCATTAATGTCCAGAGTTCAGATTCGATCTCTATGAAACTTTTACGATAGGTTATATATAGTTTTGGAAAAGTGGGCGGTACTACGCCTCCAGGCTATATAAAATTACAATTCGTCATAACTCTGAACTTATTTGGTCTAAATTAATGATATTTGGATATATGTGTCCTTTAGTCAAGATTTACATAATTTTGGAAAAGTGGGTGGTGCCACGCCCACAGTTTTTGTGTTTTGTTTGTGCTTCATTAATGTCAAGAGTTCAGAGTCGACCTCTATGAAACTTTCACGATAATCTTAGGGGTTCGGTGGGTACGACATAGGTCATACATAGTTTTGGAAAAGTGGGCGGTACCACGTCCCCAGGCTATATAAAATTACAATTCGTCATAACTCTGAACTTATTTAATCAAAATTTATGATATTTGGATATATGTGTCTTTAGTCAAAAATTTACATTATTTTGGAAAATTGGGCGGTGCCACCTCCACATCTTTTGTGTTAAGGCTGTGCTGCATTAATGGCCAAAGTTTATAGTCGATCTCTATAAAAGTTGCACGATAGGCTTAGAAGCTCAGTGGGTACGACGTAGTCTATATATAGTTTTGGAAAAGTGGGCGGTACCACGCCCCTAGTTTATATAAAACAACTCTGAACTTATTTGGTCTAAATTAATGATATTTGGCTATATGTGTCCTATAGTCAAGATTTATTTTGTGTTTTGTTTGTGCTTCATTAATGTCAAGAGTTCAGAGTCGACCTCTATGAAACTTTCACGATAGGTTAAGAAGCCCGGTGGACACGACATAGGTCATATATAGTTTTGGAAAGTTGGCGGTACTACGCCTCCAGGCTATATAAAATTACAATTCGTCATAACTCTGAACTTATTTGGTCTAAATTAATGATATTTGGAAACTTTCACGATAATTTTAGGGGTTCGGTGGGTACGACATAGGTCATACATAGTTTTGGAAAAGTGGGCGGTACCGCGCCCCCAAGCTATATAAAATTACAATTCGTCATAACTCTGAACTTATTTGGTCTAAATTAATGATATTTGGATATATGTGTCCTTTAGTCAAGATTTACATAATTTTGGAGAATTGGGTGGTGCCACGCCCACAGTTTTTGTGTTTTGTTTGTGCTTCATTAATGTCAAGAGTTCAGAGTCGACCTCTATGAAACTTTCACGATAGGTTAAGAAGCCCGGTGGACACGACATAGGTCATACATAGTTTTGGAAAAGTGGGCGGTACCACGCCCCCAAGCTATATAAAATTACAATTCGTCATAACTCTGAACTTATTTGGTCTAAATTAATGATATTTGGATATATGTGTCCTTTAGTCAAGATTTACATAATTTACGAAATTTGGGCGGTGCCACGCCCACATTGTTTGTGTTTTGCTTGTGCTTCATTAATGTCAAGAGTTCAGAGTCGACCTCTATGAAACTTTCACGATAATCTTAGAGGTTCGGTGGGTACGACATAGGTCATATGTATTTTTGAAAAAGTGGGCGGTACCACGCCCCTAGGCTATATAAAATTACAATTCGTCATAACTCTAAACATATTTGGTCTAAATTAAGGATATTTGGATATATGTGCCCTATAGTCAAGATTTATATAATTTTGGAAAAGTGGGCGATGGCACGCCCACATTTTTTGTGTTTCGTTTGTGCGTTTAGAGTCGATCTCTATAAAACTTTCACGATAGGTTTAGAAGCCCTGTGGATACGACATAGGTCATATATAGTTTTGGAAAAGAGGGCGGTACCACGCCCCCAGGCTATATAAAATTACAATTCGTCATAACTCTGAACTTATTTGGTCTAAATTAATGTTATTTGGTCTATATGTGTCCTTTAGTCAAGATTTACATAATTTAGGAAATTTGGGCGGTGGCACGCCCATATTTTCAGTGTTTGTTTGTCCTTCTTTAATGTCTAAGAGTCGACCCCCAAGAAACTTTCACGATAGGTCTAGAAGTTCGGTGGGTACGACATAGGTCATATATAGTTTTGGAAAAGAGGGTGGTACCAGGCCTCCAGGCTATATAAAATTAGAATTCGTCATAAGTCTGAACTTATTTGGTCTAAATTAATGATATTTGGATATATGTGTCTTTAGCCCCCAGGCTATATAAAATTACAATTCGTCATAACTCTGAACTTAATTGGTCTTAATTATTGTTATTTGGATATATGTGTCTTTAGTCAAGATTTACATAATTTTAGAAAATTGGGCGGGGCCACCCCCAAATTTTTTTGTTTAGTCTGTGCTTCATTAATGTCCAAAGTTTAAAGTCGATTGCTATAAAACTTTCAGTATAGGCTTAGAAGCTCGGTGGGTATGACATAGGTCATATATAGTTTTGAAAAGTGGGCGGTACCACGCCCCAAGCCTATATAAAATTACAATTTGTCATAACTCTGAACTTATTTGGCCTAAATTAATGATATTTGGATATATGTGTCCTTTAGTCCAGATTTACACAATTTTGGAAAAGTGGGCGATGGCACGCCCACAACTTTGTGTTTTGTTTGTGCGTTTAGAGTCGATCTCTATAAAACTTTCACGGTAAACTTAGAAGCCCGGTGGATACGACATAGGTCATATATAGTTTTGGAAAAGTGGGCGGTACCACGCCCCCAAGATATATAAAATTGCAATTCGTCATAACTCTGAACTTATTTGGGCTAACTTAACGGTGCCAGCCCCACATTTTTTGTGTTTTGTTTGTGCTTCACTAATGTCCCGTGTTCAAAGCCGATCTCTATAAAACTTTCACGATAGGCTTAGAAGATCGATGGATACGACATAGGTCATATATAGTTGTGGAAAAGTGGGCGGTACCACGCCTGCAGGCTATATAAAATTACAATTAGTCATAACTTTGAACTTATTTTGTCTAAATTAATGATATTTTGACATATGTGTCCTTTATTCAAGATTTACATAATTTTGGAAAAGTGGGCGGTGCCACGCCCACATTTTTTGTGTTTTGTTTGTGCTTCATTAATGTCTAAAGGTTAGAGTCTATCTCTATAAAAGTTTCACGATGGGTTTAGAAGCTCGGTGGGTACGACATAGGTCATATATAGTTTAGGAAAAGTGGGCGGTACCACGCCCGCAGGCTATATAAAATTACAATTCGTCATAACTCTGAACTTATTTGGCCTAAATTAATGATATTTGGATATATGTGTCTTTAGTCAAGATTTACATAATTTTGGAAAATTGGGAGGTGTCACCCCCATATCTTTTGTGTTTTGTCTGTGCTTTATTAATGTCCAAAGTTTATAGTCGATCTCTATAAAAGTTGCACGATAGGTTTAGAAGCTCAGTGGGTACGACGTAGGCTATATATAGTTTTGGAAAAGTGGGCGGTACCACGCCCCTAGGTTATATAAAATAACAATTCGTCATAGCTCTGAACTTATTTGGTCTAAATTAATGATATTTGGATATATGTGTCTTTAGTCAAGATTTAAATAATTTTGGAAAATTGGGAGGTGTCGCCCACACATCTTTTGTGTTTTGTCTGTGCTTCATTAATGTCCAAAGTTTATAGTCGATCCCTATAAAAGTTTCACGATGGGTTTAGAAGCTCGGTGGGTACGACATAGGTCATATATAGTTTAGGAAAAGTGGGCGGTACCACGCCCGCAGGCTATATAAAATTACAATTCGTCATAACTCTGAACTTATTTGGCCTAAATTAATGATATTTGGATATATGTGTCTTTAGTCAAGATTTACATAATTTTGGAAAATTGGGAGGTGTCACCCCCATATCTTTTGTGGTTTGTCTGTGCTTCATTAAGTAATGTCCAAAGTTTATAGTCGATCCCTATAAAAGTTTCACGATAGGTTTAGAAGCTCAATGGGTACGACATAGGTCATATATAGTCTTGGAAAAATGGGCGGTACCACGTCCCCAGCCTATATAAGATTACAATTCGTCATAACTCTGAACTTATTTGGTCTAAATTAATGATATTTGGATATATGTGTCCTTTAGTCAAGATTTACATACTTTTGGAAAATTGAGAGGTGTCGCCCCCACATCTTTTGTGTTTTGTCTGTGCTTCATTAATGTCCGAAGTTTATAGTCTATCTCTATAAAAGTTTCACGATGGGTTTAGAAGCTCGGTGGGTACGACATAGGTCATATATAGTTTAGGAAAAGTGGGCGGTACCACGCCCGCAGGCTATATAAAATTACAATTCGTCATAACTCTGAACTTATTTGGCCTAAATTAATGATATTTGGATATATGTGTCTTTAGTCAAGATTTACATAATTTTGGAAAATTGGGAGGTGTCACCCCCATATCTTTTGTGGTTTGTCTGTGCTTCATTAAGTAATGTCCAAAGTTTATAGTCGATCCCTATAAAAGTTTCACGATAGGTTTAGAAGCTCAATGGGTACGACATAGGTCATATATAGTCTTGGAAAAATGGGCGGTACCACGTCCCCAGCCTATATAAGATTACAATTCGTCATAACTCTGAACTTATTTGGTCTAAATTAATGATATTTGGATATATGTGTCCTTTAGTCAAGATTTACATACTTTTGGAAAATTGAGAGGTGTCGCCCCCACATCTTTTGTGTTTTGTCTGTGCTTCATTAATGTCCGAAGTTTATAGTCTATCTCTATAAAAGTTTCACGATGGGTTTAGAAGCTCGGTGGGTACGACATAGGTCATATATAGTTTAGGAAAAGTGGGCGGTACCACGCCCGCAGGCTATATAAAATTACAATTCGTCATAACTCTGAACTTATTTGGCCTAAATTAATGATATTTGGATATATGTGTCTTTAGTCAAGATTTACATAATTTTGGAAAATTGGGAGGTGTCACCCGCATATCTTTTGTGGTTTGTCTGTGCTTCATTAAGTAATGTCCGAAGTTTATAGTCGATCTCTATAAAAGTTTCACGATAGGTTTAGAAGCTCGGTGGGTATGACATAGGTCATATATCGTTTTGGAAAAGTGGGCGGTACCACGACCCTAGGTTATATAAAACAACAATTCGTCATAACTCTGAACTTATTTGGTCTAAATTAATGATATTTTGACGTATGTGGCCTTTAGTCAAGGTTTTCATAATTTTGGAAAAGTTGGCGATGGCACTCCCACATTTTTTGTGTTTTGTTTGTGCTTCATTCATGTCCAGAGTTCACAGTCGATCTCTATGAAACTTTCACGATAGGTTAAGAAGGCCGGTGGACACGACATAGGTCATATATAGTTTTGGAAAAGTTGGCGGTACTACGATTCCAGGCTATATAAAATTACAATTCGTCATGACTCTGAACTTATTTGGTCTAAATTAATGATATTTGGATATATGTGTCCTTTAGTCAAGATTTACATAATTTTGGAAAATTGGGTGGTGCCACGCCACAGTTTTTGTGTTTTGTTTGTGCTTCATTAATGTCCAGAGTTCAGATTCGATCTCTATGAAACTTTTACGATAGGTTAAGAAGCCCGGTGGACACGACATAGGTCATACATAGTTTTGGAAAAGTGGGCGGTACCACGCCCCCAAGCTATATAAAATTACAATTCGTCATAACTCTGAACTTATTTGGTCTAAATTAATGATATTTGGATATATGTGTCCTTTAGTCAAGATTTACATAATTTTGGAAAAGTGGGTGGTGCCACGCCCACAGTTTTTGTGTTTTGTTTGTGCTTCATTAATGTCAAGAGTTCAGAGTCGACCTCTATGAAACTTTCACGATAATCTTAGGGGTTCGGTGGGTGCGACATAGGTCATACATAGTTTTGGAAAAGTGGGCGGTACCACGTCCCCAGGCTATATAAAATTACAATTCGTCATAACTCTGAACTTATTTAATCAAAATTTATGATATTTGGATATATGTGTCTTTAGTCAAGATTTACATTATTTTGGAAAATTGGGCGGTGCCACCTCCACATCTTTTGTGTTAAGGCTGTGCTTCATTAATGGCCAAAGTTTATAGTCGATCTCTATAAAAGTTGCACGATAGGCTTAGAAGCTCAGTGGGTACGACGTAGTCTATATATAGTTTTGGAAAAGTGGGCGGTACCACGCCCCTAGTTTATATAAAACAACTCTGAACTTATTTGGTCTAAATTAATGATATTTGGCTATATGTGTCCTATAGTCAAGATTTATATAATTTTGGAAAATTGGGTGGTGCCACGCCCACAGTTTTTGTGTTTTGTTTGTGCTTCATTAATGTCAAGAGTTCAGAGTCGACCTCTACGAAACTTTCACGATAGGTTAAGAAGCCCGGTGGACACGACATAGGTCATATATAGTTTTGGAAAGTTGGCGGTACTACGCCTCCAGGCTATATAAAATTACAATTCGTCATAACTCTGAACTTATTTGGTCTAAATTAATGATATTTGGATATATGTCCTTTAGTCAAGATTTACATAATTAAGGAAATTCGGGCGGTGCCACGCCCACATTGTTTTGCGTTTTGCTTGTGCTTCATTAATGCCAAGAGTTCAGAGTCGACCTCTATGAAACTTTCACGATAATTTTAGGGGTTCGGTGGGTACGACATAGGTCATACATAGTTTTGGAAAAGTGGGCGGTACCACGCCCCCAAGCTATATAAAATTACAATTCGTCATAACTCTGAACTTATTCGGTCTAAATTAATGATATTTGGATATATGTGTCCTTTAGTCAAGATTTACATAATTTTGGAAAATTGGGTGGTGCCACGCCCACAGTTTTTGTGTTTTGTTTGTGCTTCATTAATGTCAAGAGTTCAGAGTCGACCTCTATGAAACTTTCACGATAGGTTAAGAAGCCCGGTGGACACGACATAGGTCATACATAGTTTTGGAAAAGTGGGCGGTACCACGCCCCCAAGCTATATAAAATTACAATTCGTCATAACTCTGAACTTATTTGGTCTAAATTAATGATATTTGGATATATGTGTCCTTTAGTCAAGATTTACATAATTTACGAAATTTGGGCGGTGCCACGCCCACATTGTTTGTGTTTTGCTTGTGCTTCATTAATGTCAAGAGTTCAGAGTCGACCTCTATGAAACTTTCACGATAATCTTAGAGGTTCGGTGGGTACGACATAGGTCATATGTATTTTTGAAAAAGTGGGCGGTACCACGCCCCTAGGCTATATAAAATTACAATTCGTCATAACTCTAAACATATTTGGTCTAAATTAAGGATAGTTGGATATATGTGCCCTATAGTCAAGATTTATATAATTTTGGAAAAGTGGGCGATGGCACGCCCACATTTTTTGTGTTTCGTTTGTGCGTTTAGAGTCGATCTCTATAAAACTTTCACGATAGGTTTAGAAGCCCTGTGGATACGACATAGGTCATATATAGTTTTGGAAAAGAGGGCGGTACCACGCCCCCAGGCTATATAAAATTACAATTCGTCATAACTCTGAACTTATTTGGTCTAAATTAATGTTATTTGGTCTATATGTGTCCTTTAGTCAAGATTTACATAATTTAGGAAATTTGGGCGGTTACACGCCCATATTTTCAGTGTTTGTTTGTCCTTCTTTAATGTCTAAGAGTCGACCCCCAAGAAACTTTCACGATAGGTCTAGAAGTTCGGTGGGTACGACATAGGTCATATATAGTTTTGGAAAAGAGGGTGGTACCAGGCCTCCAGGCTATATAAAATTAGAATTCGTCATAAGTCTGAACTTATTTGGTCTAAATTAATGATATTTGGATATATGTGTCTTTAGCCCCCAGGCTATATAAAATTACAATTCGTCATAACTCTGAACTTAATTGGTCTTAATTATTGTTATTTGGATATATGTGTCTTTAGTCAAGATTTACATAATTTTAGAAAATTGGGCGGGGCCACCCCCACATTTTTTTGTTTAGTCTGTGCTTCATTAATGTCTAAAGTTTAAAGTCGATTGCTATAAAACTTTCAGTATAGGCTTAGAAGCTCGGTGGGTATGACATAGGTCATATATAGTTTTGAAAAGTGGGCGGTACCACGCCCCAAGCCTATATAAAATTACAATTTGTCATAACTCTGAACTTATTTGGCCTAAATTAATGATATTTGGATATATGTGTCCTTTAGTCCAGATTTACACAATTTTGGAAAAGTGGGCGATGGCACGCCCACAACTTTGTGTTTTGTTTGTGCGTTTAGAGTCGATCTCTATAAAACTTTCACGGTAGGCTTAGAAGCCCGGTGGATACGACATAGGTCATATATAGTTTTGGAAAAGTGGGCGGTACCACGCCCCCAAGATATATAAAATTGCAATTCGTCATAACTCTGAACTTATTTGGGCTAACTTAACGGTGCCAGCCCCACATTTTTTGTGTTTTGTTTGTACTTCACTAATGTCCCGTGTTCAAAGTCGATCTCTATAAAACTTTCACGATAGGCTTAGAAGATCGATGGATACGACATAGGTCATATATAGTTGTGGAAAAGTGGGCGGTACCACGCCTGCAGGCTATATAAAATTACAATTAGTCATAACTTTGAACTTATTTTGTCTAAATTAATGATATTTTGACATATGTGTCCTTTATTCAAGATTTACATAATTTTGGAAAAGTGGGCGGTGCCACGCCCACATTTTTTGTGTTTTGTTTGTGCTTCATTAATGTCTAAAGGTTAGAGTCTATCTCTATAAAAGTTTCACGATAGGTTTAGAAGCTCGGTGGGTACGAAATAGGTCATATATAGTCTTGGAAAAATGGGCGGTACCACGTCCCCAGGCTATATAAAATTACATTTCGTCATAACTCTGAAATTATTTAATCAAAATTTATGATATTTGGATATATGTGTTTTTAGTCAAGATTTACATAATTTTGGAAAATTGAGAGGGGTCGCCCCCACATCTTTTGTGTTTTGTCTGTGCTTCATTAATGTCCAAAGTTTATAGTCGATCCCTTTAAATTTCTCACGATAGGTTTAGAAGCTCGGTGGGTACGACATAGGTCATATATAGTTTTGGAAAAGTGGGCGGTACCACGCCCCTAGGTTATATAAAATAACAATTCGTCATAGCTCTGAACTTATTTGGTCTAAATTAATGATATTTGGATATATGTGTCTTTAGTCAAGATTTAAATAATTTTGGAAAATTGGGAGGTGTCGCCCACACATCTTTTGTGTTTTGTCTGTGCTTCATTAATGTCCAAAGTTTATAGTGGATCCCTATAAAGTTTCACGATGGGTTTAGAAGCTCGGTGGGTACGATATAGGTCATATATAGTTTAGGAAAAGTGGGCGGTACCACGCCCGCAATCTATATAAAATTACAATTCGTCATAACTCTGAACTTATTTGGCCTAAATTAATGATATTTGGATATATGTGTCTTTAGTCAAGATTTACATAATTTTGGAAAATTGGGAGGTGTCACCCCCATATCTTTTGTGTTTTGTCTGTGCTTTATTAATGTCCAAAGTTTATAGTCGATCTCTATAAAAGTTGCACGATAGGTTTAGAAGCTCAGTGGGTACGACGTAGGCTATATATAGTTTTGGAAAAGTGGGCGGTACCACGCCCCTAGGTTATATAAAATAACAATTCGTCATAGCTCTGAACTTATTTGGTCTAAATTAATGATATTTGGATATATGTGTCTTTAGTCAAGATTTAAATAATTTTGGAAAATTGGGAGGTGTCGCCCACACATCTTTTGTGTTTTGTCTGTGCTTCATTAATGTCCAAAGTTTATAGTCAATCCCTATAAAAGTTTCACGATGGGTTTAGAAGCTCGGTGGGTACGACATAGGTCATATATAGTTTAGGAAAAGTGGGCGGTACCACGCCCGCAATCTATATAAAATTACAATTCGTCATAACTCTGAACTTATTTGGCCTAAATTAATGATATTTGGATATATGTCCTTTAGTCAAGATTTACATAATTAAGGAAATTCGGGCGGTGCCACGCCCACATTGTTTTGCGTTTTGCTTGTGCTTCATTAATGTCAAGAGTTCAGAGTCGACCTCTATGAAACTTTCACGATAATTTTAGGGGTTCGGTGGGTACGACATAGGTCATACATAGTTTTGGAAAAGTGGGCGGTACCACGCCCCCAAGCTATATAAAATTACAATTCGTCATAACTCTGAACTTATTTGGTCTAAATTAATGATATTTGGATATATGTGTCCTTTAGTCAAGATTTACATAATTTTGGAAAATTGGGTGGTGCCACGCCCACAGTTTTTGTGTTTTGTTTGTGCTTCATTAATGTCAAGAGTTCAGAGTCGACCTCTATGAAACTTTCACGATAGGTTAAGAAGCCCGGTGGACACGACATAGGTCATACATAGTTTTGGAAAAGTGGGCGGTACCACGCCCCCAAGCTATATAAAATTACAATTCGTCATAACTCTGAACTTATTTGGTCTAAATTAATGATATTTGGATATATGTGTCCTTTAGTCAAGATTTACATAATTTACGAAATTTGGGCGGTGCCACGCCCACATTGTTTGTGTTTTGCTTGTGCTTCATTAATGTCAAGAGTTCAGAGTCGACCTCTATGAAACTTTCACGATAATCTTAGAGGTTCGGTGGGTACGACATAGGTCATATGTATTTTTGAAAAAGTGGGCGGTACCACGCCCCTAGGCTATATAAAATTACAATTCGTCATAACTCTAAACATATTTGGTCTAAATTAAGGATAGTTGGATATATGTGCCCTATAGTCAAGATTTATATAATTTTGGAAAAGTGGGCGATGGCACGCCCACATTTTTTGTGTTTCGTTTGTGCGTTTAGAGTCGATCTCTATAAAACTTTCACGATAGGTTTAGAAGCTCTGTGGATACGACATAGGTCATATATAGTTTTGGAAAAGAGGGCGGTACCACGCCCCCAGGCTATATAAAATTACAATTCGTCATAACTCTGAACTTATTTGGTCTAAATTAATGTTATTTGGTCTATATGTGTCCTTTAGTCAAGATTTACATAATTTAGGAAATTTGGGCGGTGGCACGCCCATATTTTCAGTGTTTGTTTGTCCTTCTTTAATGTCTAAGAGTCGACCCCCAAGAAACTTTCACGATAGGTCTAGAAGTTCGGTGGGTACGACATAGGTCATATATAGTTTTGGAAAAGAGGGTGGTACCAGGCCTCCAGGCTATATAAAATTAGAATTCGTCATAAGTCTGAACTTATTTGGTCTAAATTAATGATATTTGGATATATGTGTCTTTAGCCCCCAGGCTATATAAAATTACAATTCGTCATAACTCTGAACTTAATTGGTCTTAATTATTGTTATTTGGATATATGTGTCTTTAGTCAAGATTTACATAATTTTAGAAAATTGGGCGGGGCCACCCCCAAATTTTTTTGTTTAGTCTGTGCTTCATTAATGTCCAAAGTTTAAAGTCGATTGCTATAAAACTTTCAGTATAGGCTTAGAAGCTCGGTGGGTATGACATAGGTCATATATAGTTTTGAAAAGTGGGCGGTACCACGCCCCAAGCCTATATAAAATTACAATTTGTCATAACTCTGAACTTATTTGGCCTAAATTAATGATATTTGGATATATGTGTCCTTTAGTCCAGATTTACACAATTTTGGAAAAGTGGGCGATGGCACGCCCACAACTTTGTGTTTTGTTTGTGCTTCATTAATGTCCCGTGTTCAAAGTCGATCTCTATAAAACTCTCACGATAGGCTTAGAAGATCGGTGGATACGACATAGGTCATATATAGTTGTGGAAGAGTGGGCGGTACCACGCCTGCAGGCTATATAAAATTACAATTAGTCATAACTCTGAACTTATTTTGTCTAAATTAATTATATTTTGACATATGTGTCCTTTATTCAAGATTTACATAATTTTGGAAAAGTGGGCGGTGCCACGCCCACATTTTTTGTGTTTTGTTTGTGCTTCATTAATGTCCCGTGTTCAAAGTCGATCTCTATAAAACTCTCACGATAGGTTTAGAAGCCCGGTGGATACGACATAGGTCATATATAGTTTTGGAAAAGTGGGCGGTACCACGCCTGCAGGCTATATAAAACTACAATTAGTCAAAACTCTGTACTTATTTTGTGTAAATTAATGATATTTTGACATATGTGTCCTTTATTCAAGATTTACATAATTTTGGAAAAGTGGGCGGTGCACCGCCCACATTTTTTGTGTTTTGTTTGTGCTTCATTAATGTCCCGTGTTCAAAGTCAATCTCTATAAAACTTTCACGATAGGCTTAGAAGATCGGTGGGTACGACATAGGTCATATATAGTTTTGGAAAATTTAGCGGTACCACGCCCCTAGGCTATATAAAATTACAATTCGTCACAACTCTGAACTAATTTGGTCTAATATAATTATATTTGGACATATGTGTCCTTTAGTCCAGATTTACACAATTTTGGAAAAGTGGGCGATGGCACGCCTGCAGGCTATATAAAATTAAAATTAGTCATAACTTTGAACTTATTTTGTCTAAATTAATGTTATTTTGACATATGTGTCCTTTATTCAAGATTTACATAATTTTGGAAAAGTGGGCGGTGCCACGCCCACATTTTTTGTCATTTTTTTGTTTGTGCTTCATTAATGTCCCGTGTTCAAAGTCGATCTCTATAAAACTTTCACGATAGGCTTAGAAGATCGGTGGGTACGACATAGGTCATATATAGTTTTGGAAAAGTTAGCGGTACCACGCCCCTAGGCTATATAAAATTACAATTCGTCATAACTCTGAACTAATTTGGTCTAATATAATTATATTTGGACATATGTGTCCTTTAGTCCAGATTTACACAATTTTGGAAAAGTGGGCGATGGCACGCCCACAACTTTGTGTTTTGTTTGTGCGTTTAGAGTCGATCTCTATAAAACTTTCACGGTAGGCTTAGAAGCCCGGTGGATACGACATAGGTCATATATAGTTTTGGAAAAGTGGGCGGTACCACGCCCCCAAGATATATAAAATTGCAATTCGTCATAACTCTGAACTTATTTGGGCTAACTTAATGATATTTGGATATATGTGCCCTTTAGTCAAGATATACATAATTTTGGAAAATTGGGCGGTGCCAGCACCACATTTTTTGTGTTTTGTTTGTGCTTCATTAATGTCCCGTGTTCAAAGTCGATCTCTATAAAACTTTCACGATAGGCTTAGAAGCCCGGTGGATACGACATAGGTCATATATAGTTTTGGAAAAGTGGGCGGTACCACGCCCCCAAGCTATATAAAATTACAATTTGTCATAACTCTCAACTTATTTGGCCTAAATCAATGATATTTGGATATATGTGTCCTTTAGTCAAGATTTACATAATTTAGGAAATTTGGGCGGTGGCACGCCCATATTTTCAGTGTTTGTTTGTTCTTCGTTAATGTCTAAGGTTTAGAGTCGACCCCCAAGAAACTTTCACGATAGGTCTAGAAGTTCGGTGTGGACGACATAGGTCATATATAGTTTTGGAAAAGAGGGCGGTACCACGCCCCCAAGCTATATAAAATTGCAATTCGTCATAACTCTGAACTTGCTTGGGCTAACTTAATGATATTTGGATATATGTGCCCTTTAGTCAAGATTTACATAATTTTGGAAAATTGGGCGGTGCTAGCCCCACATTTTTTGTGTTTTGTCTGTGCTTCATTAATGTCAAAAGTTTATAGTCGATCTCGATGAAACCTTCACGATAGGTTTAAAAGCTCGGTGGGCATTACATAGGCTATACATAGTTTTGGAAAAGTAGGCGGTACCACGCCTCCTTAATTATAATTGGATATATGTCTCCTTTAGTCAAGATTTACATAATTATGGAAAATTGGGCGGTGCCACGCCCACATTTTTTGTGTTTTGTTTGTGCGTTTAGAGTCGATCTCTATAAAACTTTCACGATAGGTTTAGAAACCCGGTGGATACGACATAGGTCATATACAGTTTTGGAAAAGTGGGCGGTACCACGCCTGCAGGCTATATAAAACCACAATTAGTCAAAACTCTGTACTTATTTTGTGTAAATTAATGATATTTTGACATATGTGTCCTTTATTCAAGATTTACATAATTTTGAAAAAGTGTGCGGTTCCACGCCCACATTTTTTGTGTTTTGTCTGTGCTTCATTAATGTCAAAAGTTTATAGTCGATCTCGATGAAACCTTCACGATAGGTTTAAAAGCTCGGTGGGCATGACATAGGCTATATATAGTTTTGGAAAAGTAGGCGGTACCACGTCTCCTTAATTATAATTGGATATATGTGCCCTTTAGTCAAGATTTACATAATTTTGGAAAATTAGTCAAGATTTACATAATTTTCGAAAATTGGGCGGTGACACGCCCATATTTTTAGTGTTTTGTTTGTGCTTCGTTAATGTCTAAGGCTTAGAGTCAACCCCCAAGAAACTTTCACGATAGGTCTAGAAGTTCGGTGGGTACGACATAGGTCATATATAGGAAAAGAGGGCGGTACCACGCCCCCAAGCTATATAAAATTACAATTCGTCATAACTATGAACTTATTTGGGCTAAGTTAATGATATTTGGATATATGTGCCCTTTAGTCAAGATTTACATAATTTTGGAAAATTGGGCGGTGCCACCCCCACATTTTTTGTGTTTTGTCTGTGCTTCATTAATGTCAAAAGTTTATAGTCGATCTCGATGAAACCTTCACGATAGGTTTAAAAGCTCGGTGGGCATGACATAGGCTATATATAGTTTTGGAAAAGAGGGCGGTACCACGCCCCTAGGCTATATAAAATTACAATTCGTCATAACTCTGAACTAATTTGGTCTAATATAATGATATTTGGACATATCTGTCCTTTAGTCCAGATTTACACAATTTTGGAAAAGTGAGCGATGGCACGCCCACATTTTTTGTGTTTTGTTTGTGCTTCATTAATGTCCCGTGTTCAAAGTCGATCTCTATAAAACTCTCACGATAGGCTTAGAAGATCGGTGGATACGACATAGGTCATATATAGTTGTGGAAGAGTGGGCGGTACCACGCCTGCAGGCTATATAAAATTACAATTAGTCATAACTCTGAACTTATTTTGTCTAAATTAATGATATTTTGACATATGTGTCCTTTATTCAAGATTTACATAATTTTGGAAAAGTGGGCGGTGCCACGCCCACATTTTTTGTGTTTTGTTTGTGCTTCATTAATGTCCCGTGTTCAAAGTCGATCTCTATAAAACTCTCACGATAGGTTTAGAAGCCCGGTGGATACGACATAGGTCATATATAGTTTTGGAAAAGTGGGCGGTACCACGCCTGCAGGCTATATAAAACTACAATTAGTCAAAACTCTGTACTTATTTTGTGTAAATTAATGATATTTTGACATATGTGTCCTTTATTCAAGATTTACATAATTTTGAAAAAGTGGGCGGTGCCACGCCCACATTTTTTGTGTTTTGTTTGTGCTTCATTAATGTCCCGTGTTCAAAGTCAATCTCTATAAAACTTTCACGATAGGCTTAGAAGATCGGTGGGTACGACATAGGTCATATATAGTTTTGGAAAATTTAGCGGTACCACGCCCCTAGGCTATATAAAATTACAATTCGTCACAACTCTGAACTAATTTGGTCTAATATAATTATATTTGGACATATGTGTCCTTTAGTCCAGATTTACACAATTTTGGAAAAGTGGGCGATGGCACGCCCACAACTTTGTGTTTTGTTTGTGCGTTTAGAGTCGATCTCTATAAAACTATCACGGTAGGTTTAGAAGCCCGGTGGATACGACATAGGTCATATATAGTTTTGGAAAAGTGGGCGGTACCACGCCTGCAGGCTATATAAAATTACAATTCGTCATAACTCTGAACTTATTTGGTCTAAATTAACGATATTTGGACATATGTACCCTCTAGTCAAGATTTACATAATTTTGGAAAAGTGGGCGATGGCACGCCCACATTTTTTGTGTTTTCTTTGTGCGTTTAGAGTCGATCTCTATGAAACTTTCACGATAGGTTTAGAAGCCCAGTGGATACGACATAGGTCATATATAGTTTTGGAAAAGTGGGCGGTACCACGCCTCCACGCATATGTGCCCTCTAGTCAAGATTTACATAATTTTGGAAAAGTGGGCGATGGCACTCCCACATTTTCTGTGTTTTGTTTGTGCTTCATTAATGTCCAGAGTTCAGAGTCGATCTCTATGAAACTTTCACGATAGGTTAAGAAGCCCGGTGGACACGACATAGATCATATATAGTTTTGGAAAAGTGGGCGGTACTAAGCCTCCAGGCTATATAAAATTACAATTCGTCATAACTCTGAAGTTATTTGGGCTAAATTAATGATATTTGGATATATGTGCCCTTTAGTCAACAATTACATAATTTTGGAAAATTGGGTGGTGCCACGCCCACATTTTTTGTGTTTTGTGTGTGTTCCATTAATGTCAATAGTTCAGAATCGACCTCTATGAAACTTTCACGATAATCTTAGAGGTTCGGCGGGTACGACATAGGTCATACATAGTTTTGGAAAAGTGGGCGGTACCACGCCCCCAAGCTTTATAAAATTACAGTTCGTCATAACTCTGAACTTATTTGGGCTAAATTAATGATATTTGGACATATGTGTCCTTTAGTCAAGATTAACTTAATTTTGGGAAATTGGGCGGAACCACTCCAACATTTTTATGTTTGTGTTTCATTAATATCCAGAGCTCAGAGTCGATCTCTTTGAAACTTTCACGATAAGCTTAGAAGCTCGGTGGGTACGACATAGGTCATACATAGTTTTCGAAAAGTGGGCGGTACCACGCCCCCAATGTATAAAAAATTACAGTTCGTCATAACTCTGAACTTATTTGTGCTAAATTAATGATATTTGGACAGTCAATGTCCCAGACTGTCGTCGCGAGCGGACGTGTTTTTTTAAGCGCTTTAATTGCAAATGCTTTCCAACAATCTTAATTGTCTTATAAATGTGTTAAAGACGTTTCATTTGTTATCTGTGTTTTTGTCATCTTTTAATATTTGATTAAACATGCCTTGTTTTTGTGGCCATAGGGTTGATCGCGCCCAGGCGTCAGTGCAATGTGATAAATGTAGAGAAAATTATCATTATAGCTGTGTTGTTGGTAGTTTGCCTGCCGACCCAAAGTACTTAAATAATATATACATTTGTGGTTTGTGTGCTCCCGAAGAGCAAGATGACCCGTTGACTTTGCTTAACTCGTCGCTACAAAACCAACAAGCCATACAAGTGCAATTGCCTAATAACGTTAATCTTGCTGAGTTGAAAATAATCTACTCTCAACTTCTTTCTGCTATGTCTGTTGTGCACGAAGATAATGAGAGCCTACGACAAAAAATTGACTCTCTTCAAGCTGAGGTTCGCGATTTGCATTGTAAGCACAATTCTGTATTGTCTCACTTACTCGCAAAAATTGATAACTTGTGCAGTGAAAATAAAAACATCGCTTGTTCTTGCGCTATTGGCTCTGTCGACGGTGCTGCTACTGCTAATATCATATCAGCTGAGGGGGTGCATCCAACTTTGTTAGTTCTGCCTAATGCTGATGCGGATACTAACATGTCTACTGCAACGCCAACCCGCGCCGCTGCTTCGCAACTTACTTTGCCTACTTCGGTTTCTGCTACCAAAACCTCAACAGCGACGCCAATTCCCACTGCTGCAGCGCACCAAACTTTGCCTATGGTGATTGCTGTTGACAAATTTCCTGCAGCTGATGATAACCAAAATGAGTGGAAAACAGTGAATAGTAAAAGAGCACGCAGAAGGGGAAAAAGAAATGATAACAAACAAACTGACATTGACTGCGCTTCTAACGATGTTAACGCAGAAGCAAATATAAGTTCATTGCCGGTGTGTGCTAATGATGTGGCGAATGTTAACATTAACCCCATTAGTGCTGACCAAAATAATTCGCGGGTACTAACGCAACCATTAGTTGTTGGGTCGGGTATTAATGGTAATCTAAGCGCTTTTTCGAGGAGGAAGTGGCTGCATCTCTCGTCATTCTCTGCATCAGTTACAGCCGATAAATTGAAGTCGCATATATCGCAAAACACTGGTATTGATGTAAACTCTATAATTTGTATTCCTTTGATAAGGAATGGCACGGACACTAAATCCCTCCGTTTTGTCAACTTTAAGCTGGGTGTTGAGGCCAGTTCTCTTTCAAAGTTATTGGTGCCCGAATTATGGCCGAAGAATATAGTTGTGCGTCCATTTAATTTCCGTTCAAAAAACTTCGAGGTCCAACCGATGTCCAACGACAATCGGTTGGGTCAGTTGGTATAATGAGCGGCCTTAAAATTTATATGCAAAACATGGCTGGAATTAGAACGAAATCCCAGCTTTTGCGGCTTTTCACTTCACATCAAGAGTATGATGTCTTTGTTATCGTCGGACATGGCTAAATGACAGCTTTTTTAGTGTAGAGTTCTTCGATCCGATGTTGTATAGCGTCTTTCGCAAGGATAGGGATGCTAACCTCACTGGATGTGCTAGAGGTGGTGGAGTTCTCATCGCAGTGCATTGCAAACATAACGCGTCTGAGGTTGCACTTTCCAATACTAGTGCGCTGCTTGACCAACTCTGTGTTCATATCCGAGGTTCATCTGACTCAATTTTTCTTTGTGCATCTTATATCCCGCCCAACAGTAGCCATGACCTATACACGTCGCACGTCGACAACATTGTTACATTGGCAACGAACAAAATTGGTGGTGATCATCTCTGCATGCTGGGCGACTTCAATCTCTCAAACCTAAACTGGTCTAAGACTACTTCCAGTTCTTCTTTAATTGCATGCGACGTTACTAGCCTTAATGAAATATATGTAATAGATAGCCTTCTAAGCATCGGTTTAAGGCAAATTAACTGTTTCCCAAATCGCCTTGGTCGCACTTTAGATTAAGTTTTTCTTAGCGAGAATCTTAACTTCACCCTGTGTGAATGCGACTCACCTGTTTCAAAGTCGGACATGCATCATGTTCCGTTAATTATTACTCTTGAATTTTATAAGTACGCCAAGGCTAGAATGGATACATCTAATTTGTCTTTCAATTTTAAACGATGTAACTTCTTGGACTTGAACAACCTATTTCTAGAAATTAACTGGGATAACTTGTTTCACAATCTAGATACTACCAGCTCTTTCCAGATATTTAGATCTACCGTTGTAGACATTTGTAAAAGGTATATTCCTTTGGTTTCTAAAAAGAAGTACAGAGTCCCTTGGCATAATGCAGCATTGATGAAAATTCGGAATTTGAGGAATAAGTTTTTTCGTAAATACAAAAACACTAATAATATGGTGTTTTTCGTTAAATACAAGGAGTATGAAAGGAAGCTCCTGTGTTTGGATAAATTCCTACACAGAAACTACATTTTAAGTATCGAAGAGAACCTAAAAACAAATCCAAGATCGTTTTGGTGTTTCGTAAATTCTAAAAAAGCAATCTCGAATATTCCTTCCTCTCTATTCCTTGGCGACAAAGCTGTTGATAGTCCTGCTGATGCGGCAAATCTGTTCGCTAAATATTTCATGGCCAACTTCACTGCCGACTCTGTTCGCAGTGAAGACATTCGTCTCAACATACAACCAGCAATCGACCTTGGAGGTCTTGTACTGTCCTTGGATGATGTTGTTAGTGGCATATCTCGACTTAAACAGTCATCTAATACCGATGTTGATGGGTTGTCTGCAATTTTATTTAAACAGTGCGAAGCTCTTATTTATCCCCTTTTAGTAATCTTCAATAGTTCCCTTTCTTCGGGCACTTTTATTGACGCGTGGAAATTGGCCTCTATAACACCTATTTTCAAGAGTGGCAACAAAAATGATATAAGTAACTATAGACCTATTTCGAAACTTTCTGCCACCTCGAAACTATTTGAATGCATTATCCAGGAAAAATTGTTATTTTTCGTTAAGAATATCGTGTGTCCAGAGCAGCATGGGTTTTTTCCGGGACGCTCAACGGTGACTAACTTGGCTATCTTTTCCGATGACTGCATCGCAGCCTTTCAGTCAGGATACCAGGTAGACACAGTTTATACGGATTTTTCTAAAGCGTTTGATCGGGTTTCTCATGCTGTCCTGTGCAAAAAGCTTGCCTGTATTGGTTTCCACTCAGTGTTTATGAGCTGGATTGAGTCCTATCTACAAAATCGCAGGTGTAGGGTTGTAGTTGACTCTGTCAGGTCTTCTGCTTTTGTGGCCTTCTCAGGCGTTCCTCAGGGTAGTATCTTAGGACCACTCTTTTTCTTATTGTTCATTAATGACATTCACTGCAGTAAGATTCTTACTTTATGCGGATGATCTAAAAATTTATTCATTTATTAAATGTCAGCATGACTCTGAAGTGATGCAGTTAGAATTGGATAAACTAAGTACTTGGTGCAACAATAATCTGCTAACACTCAACTTAAATAAGTGTTTTCAAGTTACTTATTCTAAACGCCTTAATATCATTAATACGTCATATTTTTTATGTAATTCGCCCCTATTGCGTGTAATTGAATTGAAAGACCTGGGTGTAGTTTTTGACTCCAAATTTACTTTCGCAAGTCATATTAATCTGTGTATCTCGAAGTCGTACGCCATGCTTGCATTTGTTAGGCGTCATAGCTCGGAGTTTACTGATCCCTACTCGCTAAAACTCTTATATTCTGCATTTGTACGTTCCAAACTCGAATACGCTTGCCTCATTTGGTTGCCTTATTATCACTGCCATATCGCAAGAATTGAGCGGATCCAGAAAGTATTTTTACATTTTGCTTTGCGCACCTTACGGTTTTCTGAACCCATCCCGTCTTATGAAGCGATATGCCTATTGATCAACCTAAAGTCACTGCAGAATAGGAGGGTAATTTTATCGCTTACGTTTATTTTTGACGTTTTTCGTGGCACTACTGACTGCCCTGTGCTCCTTGAGAGGATCTTCATAAATCTTCCTGCTAGAGCCCTTAGGAACTCTGAATTTTTCAATATTCGTCTTTTCAAAGCACTTTATGCTATAAACGGTCCAATAACTAGATCATTGATTGAGTTTAATAAAATTTCTAATTATTTGGAAATAGATTTTTCATGTTCAAAAAGTCGCTTCTTAACTACTATAAATTCTTTTTATAACTAAGTCATTCAGACTTATTTTTAATGTACCTACTCTAATTTTATAATTTCTACTTAGCCTGTAAGATTTGGTTGTCTAATTGGCTTAATAAACAAATAAACATGTGTCCTTTAGTCAAGATTAACTTAATTTTGGGAAATTGGGCGGAGCCACTCCAACATTTTTATGTTTGTGCTTCATTAATATCCAGAGCTCAGAGTCGATCTCTTTGAAACTTTCACGATAAGCTTAGAAGCTCGGTGCGTACGACATAGGTCATATATAGTTTTGGAAAAGTGGGCGGCACCACGCCCCAAGCCTATATAAAATTACAATTTGTCATAACTCTGCACTTATTTGGTCTAAATTAATGATATTTGGAAATATGTGCCCTTTAGTCAAGATTTACATAATTTTGGAAAATTGGGTGGTGCCACGCCCACATTTTTTGTGTTTTGTTTGTGCTTCATTAATGTCTAAGGTTTAGAGTCGATCCCCAAAAAACTTCCCGATAGGTCTAGAAGTTCGGTGGGTGCGACAAAGGTCATATATTGTTTTGGAAAAGTGGGCGGTACCAGGCCTCCAGGCTATATAAAATTAGAATTCGTCATAACTCTGAACTTATTTGGTCTAAATTAATTATATTTGGATATATGTGTCTTTAGCCCCCAGGCTATATAAAATTAGAATTCGTCATAACACTGAACTTATTTGGTCTAAATTAATTATATTTGGATATATGTGTCTTTAGTCAAGCTTTACATAGTTTTGGAAAATTGGGTGGCGCCACCCCCACACTTTTTGTGTTTTCTCTGTGCTTCATTAATGTCAAAAGTTTATAGTCGGTCTCGATGAAACTTTCACGATAGGTTTAGAAACTCGGTGGGCATGACATAGGCTATATATAGTTTTGGAAAAGTGGGCGGCACCACGCCTCCAGGCTATATAAAATTAGAATTCGTCTAACTCTGAACTTATTTGGTCTAAATTAATTATATTTGGATATATGTGTCTTTAGCCCCCAGGCTATATAAAATTAGAATTAGTCATAACTCTGAACTTATTTGGTCTAAATTAATTATATTTAGATATATGTGTCTTTAGTCAAGCTTTACATAGTTTTGGAAAATTGGGAGGTGTCACCCCCACATCTTTTGTGTTTTGTCTGTGCTTCATTAATGTCCAAAGTTTATAGTCGATCCCTATAAATTTTTCACGATAGGTTTAGAAGCTCGGTGGGTACGACGTAGGTCATATATAGTCTTGGAAAAATGGGCGGTACCACGTCCCCAGGCTATATAAAATTACAATTCTTCATAACTCTGAACTTTTTTGGTCTAAATTAATGATATTTGGATATATGTGTCCTTAGTCAAGATTTACATAATTTTGGAAAATTGGGCGGTGCGACCCCCACATCTTTTGTGTTTTCTCTGTGCTTCATTAATGTCAAAAGTTTATAGTCGGTCTCGATGAAACTTTCACGATAGGTTTAGAAACTCGGTGGGCATCACATAGGCTATACATAGTTTCGGAAAAGTGGGCGGTACCGCGCCTCCAAGCTATATAAAATTACAATTCGTCATAACTCTGAACTTATTTGGGCTAAATTAATTATATTTGGATATATGTGTCTTTAGTCAAGATTTACATAGTTTTGTAAAATTTTTTGTGTTTTTTCTGTTCTTCATTAATGTCAAAAGTTTATAGTCGGTCTCGATCAAACTTTCACGATAGGTTTAGAAACTCGGTGGGCATGACATAGGCCATATATAGTTTTGGAAGAGTGGGTGGTACTAGGCCTCCAGGCTATATAAATTTAGAATTCGTCATAACTCTGAACTTATTTGATCTAAATTAATTATATTGGGATATATGTGTCCTTTAGTCAAGATTTACATAATTTAGGAAATTTGGGCGGTGCCACGCTCACATTTTTTGTGGTTTGCTTGTACTTCATTAATGTCAAAAGTTCAGAGGCGACCTCTATGAAACTTTCACGATAATCTTAGAGGTTCGGTGGGTACGACATAGGTCATATATAGTTTTGGAAAAGTGGGCGGTACCAGGCCTCCAGGCTATATAAAATTAGAATTCGTCATAAGTCTGAACTTATTTGGTCTAAATTAATTATATTTGGATATATGTGTCTTTAGCCCCCAGGCTATATAAAATTACAATTCGTCATAACTCTGAACTTATTTGGCCTTAAGCTACAGGGTGGCTAATGAAAGCCGCTACCAAAAAAAAATTAAATAACTTTTTTTCTATTTAATGAATCTGGTTAATTTTTTTTTTATTTTGCAGATTGACTTTTACATTTAACAAAAATTTATAACTGGGACACTGAAACAAGAATTTGGATTGTCCGCCCCTATCACGCACTGGAGTCCGTAGTTTCGGTTCAAAGAGAGTATAGGCGCACGTTTGGCGGCAATCCTCCGAGCAGATGGACCATAATAAGACTTGTAAACAATTTTGCCGAGCATGGGACAGTCAACAGAAGACCTTACAATCGAAACCCTTCAGTTCGAACGGAGGAAACAATCGCTGCTGTAGCTGCTGCCATACAAAACAATCCACGTGTTTCGACAAGAAGCTTATCTGCTCAAATGGGTGTAAGCAGACAGTCATTACAGACAATTATGCACAAAGATTTGGACTTATTCCCATATAAAATTCAAATGGCCAACAAACTGAACGCTGCAGACTTGCCGATCCGCTTGGAATTTTGCCAGAAGATGCTTCAAATGGTGGAAGAGGATGGAAACATGTTGAACTGCCTTTTCATGTCTGACGAGGCCCATTTCGATTTAAACGGCAACATAAACAAACAAAATTGTCGAATATGGAGTGCTTCCAACCCACAGATACTCCATGAGACGGAATTGCATCCACTTCGTGTCACAGTGTGGTGCGCAGTTTCATCACGCTGCATTGTCGGGCCCTACTTCTTCGAAGAAAACGGTCACACCGTTACGGTTACTGGAGACCGTTACTTGAGCATGTTGAGAGAGTTTTTCTATCCAGAATTACGCCGAATGAGAATTTCTTTCAACTCTGTGTGGTTTCAGCAAGATGGTGCAGCTCCTCATATAGCCCAACCTGTTATGACAGAATTGCGACGAAAATTTCCCAATAAGCTGATATCCAGAAACTCCACATTCCGTTGGCTGCACCTGACTTTTTCTTGTGGGGTTATTGCAAACAGGAAGTCTTCAAAGCAAAACCAACAAATTTGAATGAACTAAGGCAATCCATTCGAGAAACAATTGCGGCTATTCCTGTCTCAACTCTCCAAGCAGTAATGAACAACTTTTTGGTAAGATGCCGCACATGCATCGACGAGCAGGGGGGGCATTTAAATTCCATTATTTTTAAAACTAATTAAGCTATATTTAATAAAATTTAATGAGCTTTAACATGAATAAAAGAAAAATGAATTCAATACACTGAAAAAAAAATTATTTGAGTTTCTTAATGTAGCAAAATTCATCAGCCACCCTGTACATGGGAAAAATTCAATTAATTCACCAATTATATGCGCCAAAGATGTTCTAATTTACCTTAAAACCTTAAAAGAATCTTTTAAATACGGTCCTGATAGGATTCCTACATGTTTCTTGAAAAAGTGTGCGAACCATATTTACCAACCTCTTACCAATTTGTTCAATCTATCACTAAAGTGTGGTGTTTTTCCAACTTCGTGGAAAGAATCGTTTCTTCTACCGCTGCATAAAAGCGGGAGTAGGTCTTCTATAGAGAACTATCGTAGCATAGCAAAGCTTTCTGCCATCCCAAAATTGTTTGAAGCTATTATTACAAATCAACTCACGGGTCCGATCTCTACTTTGATAGCTGACTGCCAACACGGGTTCAGTAAGGGAAAGTCCACAGTTACGAATTTACTTGAGTCTACCAGTCATGTCTCAAATGCCTTTAGAAAAAATCTGCACACCGACGTTATTTATACGGATTCCAGCAAAGCTTTTGACAAAGTGTGTCAGTCATTACTTATTCGTAAACTCGATCAGTTGGGCTTCCAGCCGGGTCTCAATCGCTGGATCTCTTCTTACCTTAGTGACAGGACACAAAGAGTAATGTTTAAAAATTTAGTATCCGATGTCATTTATGTCTCTTCGGGGGTTCCTCAAGGAAACAATCTTGGCCCGATTCTGTTCTTGTTGTTTATAAATGATATTTCTACAATAATAAAATTTTCAAAAATGTTAATGTATGCCGACGACGTAAAGCTTTTCATGTCATTCGCGTCATTTGAAGATAGAAATAAGCTACAATCAGATCTAGATGCACTAGTTACTTGGTGCGATTTAAATTATATGCCACTTAACCTTAAAAAATGTAAACACATGGGTTTTTCGTGTGGAATTTCTCAGCCGGCTTCCTATACAATTAAAAATTATAGTCTTGAGCAAGTGTATGATTTTGTTGACCTGGGGGTTACTATGGACTATAAACTCAGTTTCAACCGCAATGTTAACACAAGAGGCAATAAGGCTAGAGTGTCCTAGCATTCGTTAAACGATGGTCTATGTAACTAAAGCCTTCTTCACTACATTAGTCAGACCGATACTTGAATATGGCTCTATAATTTGGAACCCGCGTTACCAGGTTCATGTAGATCGCCTTGAATCAGTTCAAAAACAATTTTTACTATTTGCCTTAAGAGATTTTCATTGGGATCCCTTGTACAATCTGCCACTTTATACGAATCGTTTAAAACTCATTAATTTACACACACTTTCTAGTCGGAGGGAAATGCTTGGAATTATTTTTATGATTAAATTGCTAAATGGTTCACTATCCAGCCCATTTCTTCTAAGTGAAGTGAACTTCAATGTACCGTCTCGTCCTTCAAGGCATTTTAAACCTCTAGTCTTAAAACAGTGCCACACCAATTTTCAGTTAAATGAGCCTTTTCGCTGTTTGTGTCAAGATTATAACTCTCTTTCTGGTAGATTTGATATTTCAGACTCGCTTTTCAGCATAAAAAAATCAATTCTTTCTATCCTAAATTCATAGCTACTAATTGTTTCTGATTCTTTGACTTCTATTTTAACTTTTAACAATAATTTTATTCTGTTAACTAGTTATTTCTTAATGTATAATCTATCCTATATCTACTTTACTTAGCTGATGAGGTTTTCTCTGTAGCTGAGCAGTTTTAGATCTCGACGATTAACAAACCAAAGCCTTTCAACGACTCGGCACGAACGAATAATCCGCGAGTTATGCGGATGCGCCCCTCGCGCCGGTCGAGCGGGATATGGTGGGTAATCCGTTGGGAATTATTATTAAAAAAATTTTATTTGAATATATGTGCCTTTAGCCCCAGGCTATATAAAATTACAATTCGTCATAACTCTGAACTTAATTGGTCTTAATTAATGATATTTGGATATATGTGTCTTTAGTCAAGATTTACATAATTTTAGAAAATTGGGCGGGGCCACCCCCAAATTTTTTGTGTTTTGTCTGTGCTTCATTAATGTCCAAAGTTTAAGGTCGATTGCTATAAAACTTTCAGGATAGGTTTAGAAGCTCGGTGGGTACGACATAGGTCATATATAGTTTTGGAAAAGTGGGCGGTACCATGTCCCAAGCCTATATAGAATTAGAATTTGTCATAACTCTGAACTTATTTGGTCTAAATTAATGATATTTGGATATATGTGTCCTTTAGTCAAGATTTACATAATTTAGGAAATTTGAGCAGTGGCACGCCCATATTTTTAGTGTTTGTGCTTCGTTAATGTCTAAGGTTTAGAGTCGACCCCCAAGAAACTTTCACGATAGGTCTAGAAGTTCGGTGGGTACGACATAGGTCATATATAGTTTTGGAAAAGAGGGCGGTACCACGCCCCCAGGCTATATAAAATTACAATTCGTCCTAACTCTGAACTTATTTGGTCTAAATTAATGTTATTTGGTTATATGTGTCTTTAGTCAAGATTTACATAATTTTGGAAAATTGGGCGGTGGCACGCCTATATTTTTAGTGTTTTGTTTGTGCTTCGTTAATGTCTAAGGTTTAGAGTCGACCCCCAAGAAACTTTCCCGATAGGTCTAGAAGTTCAGTGGGTACGACATAGGTCATATTTAGTTTTGGAAAAGATTGCGGTACCACGCCCCCAAGCTATATAAAATTACAATTCGTCATAACTCTGAACTAATTTGGGCTAACTTAAAGATATTTGGTTATATGTGTCTTTAGTCAAGATTTAAATAATTTTAGAAAATTGGTCGGTGGCACGATATATTTTTAGTGTTTTGTTTGTGCTTCGTTAATGTCTAAGGTTTAGAGTCGACCCCCAAGAAACTTTCACGATAAGTCTCTAAGTTCGGTGGGTACGACATAGGTCATATATAGTTTTGGAAAAGAGGGCGGTACCACGCCCCCAGGCTATATAAAATTACAATTCGTCATAACTCTGAACTAATTTGGGCTAACTTAATGATATTTGGTTATATGTGTCTTTAGTCAAGATTTAAATAATTTTAGAAAATTGGGCGGTGGCACGATATATTTTTAGTGTTTTGTTTGTGCTTCGTTAATGTCTAAGGTTTAGAGTCGACCCCCAAGAAACTTTCACGATAGTTCTAGAAGTTCGGTGGGTACGACATAGGTCATATATAGTTTTGGAAAAGTTAGCGGTACCACGCCCCTAGGCTATATAAAATTACAATTCGTCATAACTCTGAACTAATTTGGTCTAATATAATGATATTTGGACATATATGTCCTTTAGTCCAGATTTACACAATTTTGGAAGATTGGCCGGAGCCACGCCCACATTTTTATGTTTGTGATATATTAATGTCCAATGCTCAGAGTCGATCTCTTTGAAACTTTCACGATAGGTTAAGAAGCCCGGTGGACACGACATAGGTCATATATAGTTTTGGAAAAGATTGCGGTACCACGCCCCCAAGCTATATAAAATTACAATTCGTCATAACTCTGAACTAATTTGGGCTAACTTAATGATATTTGGTTATATGTGTCTTTAGTCAAGATTTAAATAATTTTAGAAAATTGGGCGGTGGCACGATATATTTTTAGTGTTTTGTTTGTGCTTCGTTAATGTCTAAGGTTTAGAGTCGACCCCCAAGAAACTTTCCCGATAGGTCTAGAAGTTCAGTGGGTACGACATAGGTCATATTTAGTTTTGGAAAAGAGGGCGGTACCACGCCCCCAAGCTACATAAAATTACAATTCGTCATAACTCTGAACTTATTTGGGCTAACTTAATGATATTTGGATATATGTGCCCTTTAGTCAAGATTTACATAATTTTGGAAAATTGGGCGGAGGCACTCCCATATTTTTAGTGTTTTGTTTGTGCTTCGTTAATGTCTAAGGTTTAGAGTCGACCCCCAAGAAACTTTCACGATAGTTCTAGAAGTTCGGTGGGTACGACATAAGTCATATATAGTTTTGGAAAAGTTTGCGGTACCACGCCCCTAGGCTATATAAAATTACAATTCGTCATAACTCTGAACTAATTTGGTCTAATATAATGATATTTGGACATATATGTCCTTTAGTCCAGATTTACACAATTTTGGAAAATTGGCCGGAGCCTCGCCCACATTTTTATGTTTGTGATTTATTAATGTCCAATGCTCAGAGTCGATCTCTTTGAAACTTTCACGATAGGTTAAGAAGCCCGGTGGACACGACATAGGTCATATATAGTTTTGGAAAAGTGGGCGGTACCACGCCTGCAGGCTATATAAAATTACAATTAGTCATAACTCTGAACTTATTTTGTCTAAATTAATTATATTTTGACATATGTGTCCTTTATTCAAGATTTACATAATTTTGGAAAAGTGGGCGGTGCCACGCCCACATTTTTTGTGTTTTGTTTGTGCTTCATTAATGTCCCGTGTTCAAAGTCGATCTCTATAAAACTTTCACGATAGGTTTAGAAGTTCGGTGGGTACGACATAGATCATATATAGTTTTGGAAAAGTTGGCGGTACCACGCCTCCAGGCTATATAAAATTACAATTCGTCATAACTCTGAACTTATTTGGTCTAAGTTAATAATATTTTGACATATGTGTCCTTTAGTCAAGGTTTACATAATTTTGGAAAAGTGGGCGATGGCACTCTCACATTTTTGGTTTTGTTTGTGCTTCATTAATGTACAGAGTTCAGACTCGATCTCTATGAACCTTTCACGATAAGCTTAGAAGCTCGGTGGGTACGGCATAGGTCATATATAGTTTTGGAAAAGTTGGCGGTACCACGTCCCAAGCCTATATAAAATTACAATTTGTCATAACTCTGAACTTATTTGGTCTAAATTAATGATATTTGGATATATGTGTCCTTTAGTCAAGATTTACATAATTTAGGAAATTTGGGCGGTGCCCCGCCCACATTGTTTGTATTTTGCTTGTGCTTAATTAATGTCAAGAGTTCAGAGTTGACCTCTATGAAACTTTCACAATAATCTTAGAGGTTCGGTGGGTACGACATAGGTCATACATAGTTTTGGAAAAGTGGGCGGTAGCAGGCCTCAAGGCTATATAAAATTAGAATTCGTGATAACTCTGAACTTATTTGGTCTAAATTAATTATATTTTTATATATGTGTCTTTAGTCAAGCTTTACATAGTTTTGGAAAATTGGGTGGCGCCAACCCCACACTTTTTGTGTTTTCTCTGTGCGTCATTAATGTCAAAAGTTTCTAGTCGGTCTCGATGAAACTTTCACGATAGGTTTAGAAACTCGGTGGGCATGACATAGGCCATATATAGTTTTGGAAAAGTGGGCGGTAACACGCCTCCAGGCTATATAAAATTAGAATTCGTCATAACTCTGAACTTATTTGGCTTAATGATATTTGGATATATGTGTCTTTAGTCAAGATTTACATAATTTTGAAAAATTGGGTGGTGCCACCTCCACATTTTTTGCGTTTTTTCTGTTCTTCATTAATGTCAAAAGTTTATAGTCGGTCTCGATGAAACTTTCACAATAGGTTTAAAAACCCGGTGGGCATGACATAGGCCATATATAGTTTTGGAAGAGTGGGCGGTACCAGGCCTCCAGGCTATATAAATTTAGAATTCGTCATAACTCTGAACTTATTTGATCTAAATTAATTATATTGGGATATATGTGTCCTTTAGTCAAGATTTACATAATTTAGGAAATTTGGGCGGTGCCACGCCCACATTTTTTGTGGTTTGCTTGTGCTTCATTAATGTCAAAAGTACAGAGGCGACCTCTATGAAACTTTCACGATAATCTTAGAGGTTCGGTGGGTACGACATAGGTCATATATAGTTTTGGAAAAGTGGGCGGTACCAGGCCTCCAGGCTATATAAATTTAGAATTCGTCATAACTCTGAACTTATTTGATCTAAATTAATTATATTGGGATATATGTGTCCTTTAGTCAAGATTTACATAATTTAGGAAATTTGGGCGGTGCCACGCCCACATTTTTTGTGGTTTGCTTGTGCTTCATTAATGTCAAAAGTACAGAGGCGACCTCTATGAAACTTTCACGATAATCTTAGAGGTTCGGTGGGTACGACATAGGTCATATATAGTTTTGGAAAAGTGGGCGGTACCACGCCCCCAGGCTATATAAAATTACAATTCGTCATAACTCTGAACTTATTTGGCCTTAAGCTACACGGGAAAAATTCAATTAATTCACCAATTATATGCGCCAAAGATGTTCTAATTTATCGTAAAACCTTAAAATAATCTTTTAAATACGGTCCTGATAGGATCCCTACATGTTTCTTGAAAAAGTGTGCGAACCATATTTACCAACCTCTTACCAATTTGTGCAATCTATCACTAAAGTGTGGTGTTTTTCCAACTTCGTGGAAAGAATCGTTTCTTCTACCGCTGCATAAAAGCGGGAGTAGGTCTTCTATAGAGAACTATCGTAGCATAGCAAAGCTTTCTGCCATCCCAAAATTGTTTGAAGCTATTTGTACAAATCAACTTACGGGTCCGATCTCTACTTTGATAGCTGACTGCCAACACGGGTTCAGTAAGGGAAATTCCACAGTTACGAACTTACTTGAGTTTACCAGTCATGTCTCAAATGCCTTTAGAAAAAATCTGCACACCGACGTTATTTATACGGATTCCAGCAAAGCTTTTGACAAAGTGTGTCAGTCATTACTTATTCGTAAACTCGATCAGTTGGGCTTCCAGCCGAGTCTCAATCGCTGGATCTCTTCTTACCTTAGTGACAGGACACAAAGAGTAATGTTTAAAAATTTAGTATCCGATGTCATTTATGTCTCTTCGGGGGTTCCTCAAGGAAGCACTCTTGGCCCGACTCTGTTCTTGTTGTTTATAAATGATATTGCTACAATAATAAAATTTTCAAAAATGTTAATGTATGCCGACGACGTAAAGCTTTTCATGTCATTCGCGTCATTTCAAGATAGAAATAAGCTACAACCAGATCTAGATGCACTAGTTACTTGGTGCGATTTAAATTATATGCCACTTAACCTTAAAAAATGTAAACACATGGGTTTTTCGTGTGGAATTTCTCAGCCGGCTTCCTATACAATTAAAAATTATAGTCTTGAGCAAGTGTATGATTTTGTTGACCTGGGGGTTACTATGGACTATAAACTCAGTTTCAACCGCAATGTTAACACAAGAGGCAATAAGGCTAGAGTGTCCTAGCATTCGTTAAACGATGGTCTATGTAACTAAAGCCTTCTTCACTACATTAGTCAGACCGATACTTGAATATGGCTCTATAATTTGGAACCCGCGTTACCAGGTTCATGTAGATCGCCTTGAATCAGTTCAAAAACAATTTTTACTATTTGCCTTAAGAGATTTTCATTGGGATCCCTTGTACAATCTGCCACCTTATACGAATCGTTTAAAACTCATTAATTTACACACACTTTCTAGTCGGAGGGAAATGCTTGGAATTATTTTTATGATTAAATTGCTAAATGGTTCACTATCCAGCAAATTTCTTCTAAGTGAAGTGAACTTCAATGTACCGTCTCGTCCTTCAAGGCATTTTAAACCTCTAGTCTTAAAACAGTGCCACACCAATTTTCAGTTAAATGAGCCTTTTCGCTGTTTGTGTCAAGATTATAACTCTCTTTCTGGTAGATTTGATATTTCAGACTCGCTTTTCAGCATAAAAAAATCAATTCTTTCTATCCTAAATTCATAGCTACTAATTGTTTCTGATTCTTTGACTTCTATTTTAACTTTTAACAATAATTTTATTCTGTTAACTAGTTATTTCTTAATGTATAATCTATCCTATATCTACTTTACTTAGCTGATGAGGTTTTCTCTGTAGCTGAGCAGTTTTAGATCTCGACGATTAACAAACCAAAGCCTTTCAACGACTCGGCACGAACGAATAATCCGCGAGTTATGCGGATGCGCCCCTCGCGGCGGTCGAGCGGGATATGGTGGGTAATCCGTTGGGAATTATTATTAAAAAAAATGTTATTTGGATATATGTGTCTTTAGCCCCAGGTTATATAAAATTACAATTCGTCATAACTCTGAACTTAATTGGTCTTAATTAATGATATTTGGATATATGTGTCTTTAGTCAAGATTTACATAATTTTAGAAAATTGGGCGGGGCCACCCCCAAAGTTTTTGTGTTTTGTCTGTGCTTCATTAATTTCCAAAGTTTAAAGTCGATTGCTATAAAACTTTCAGGATAGGTTTAGAAGCTCGGTGGGTACGACATAGGTCATATATAGTTTTGGAAAAGTGGGCGGTACCACGCCCCAAGCCTATATAGAATTACAATTTGTCATAACTCTGAACTTATTTGGTCTAAATTAATGATATTTGGATACATGTGTTTTTAACCCCCAGGCCACATAAAATTACAATTCGTCATAACTCTGAACTTATTAGGTCTAAATTAATGTTATTTGGTTATATGTGTCTTTAGTCAAGATTTACATAATTTTAGAAAATTGGGGGGTGGCACGCCCATATTTTTAGTGTTTTGTTTGTGCTTCGTTAATGTCTAAGGTTTAAAGTCGACCCCCAAGAAACTTTCACAATAGGTCTAGAAGTTCGGTGGGTACGACATAGATCATATATAGTTTTGGAAAAGAGGGCGGTACCACGCCCCCAGGCAATATAAAATTACAATTCGTCATAACTCTGAACTTATTTGGTCTAACTTAATGTTATTTGGTTATATGTGTCCTTTAGTCAAGATTTACATAATTTTGGAAAATTGGGCGGTGCCACCCCCACATTTTTTGTGTTTTGTCTGTGCTTCATTAATGTCAAAAGTTTATAGTCGATCTCGATGAAACCTTCACGATAAGTTTAAAAGCTCGGTGGGCATGACATAGGCTATATATAGTTTTGGAAAAGTGGGCGGTACCAGACCTCCAGGATATATAAAATTAGAATTCGTCATAAGTCTGAACTTATTTGGTCTAAATTAATTATATTTGGATATATGTGTCTTTAGCCCCCAGGCTATATAAAATTACAATTCGTCATAACAATAAACTTATTTGGCCTTAATTAATGATGTTTGGATATATGTGTATTTAGCCCCCAGGCTATATAAAATTACAATTCGTCATAACTCTGAACTTAATTGGTCTTAATTATTGATATTTGGATATACTCGTATGTGTCTTTAGTCAAGATTTACATAATTTTAGAAAATTTTTTGTGTTTTGTCTGTGCTTCATTAATGTCCAAAGTTTAAAGTCGATTGCTATAAAACTTTCAGGATGGGTATAGAAGTTCGGTGGGTACGACATAGGTCATATATAGTTTTGGAAAAGAGGGCGGTACCACGCCCCCAAGCTATATAAAATTACAATTCGTCATAACTCTGAACTTATTTGCGCTAACTTAATGATATTTGGATATATGGGCCCTTTAGTCAAGATTTACATAATTTTGGAAAATTGGGCGGTGGCACGCCCATATTTTTAGTGTTTTGTTTGTGCTTCGTTAATGTCTAAGGTTTAGAGTCGATCTCTATAAAACTTTCACGATAGGTTTAGAAGCCCGGTGGGTACGACATAGGTAATATATAGTTTGGGAAAAGAGGGCGGTACCACGCCCCTAAGCTATATAAAATTACAATTCGTCATAACTCTGAACTTATTTGGGCTAACTTAATGATATTTGGATATATGTGCCCTTTAGTCAAGATTTACATAATTTTGGAAAATTGGGCGGTGGCACGCCCATATTTTTAGTGTTTTGTTTGTGCTTCGTTAATGTCTAAGGTTTAGAGTCGATCTCTATAAAACTTTCACGATAGGTTTAGAAGCCCGGTGGGTACGACATAGGTCATATATAGTTTGGGAAAAGAGGGCGGTACCACGCCCCTAAGCTATATAAAATTACAATTCGTCATAACTCTGAACTTATTTGGGCTAACTTAATGATATTTGGATATATGTGCCCTTTAGTCAAGATTTACATAATTTTGGAAAATTGGGCGGTGGCACGCCCATATTTTTAGTGTTTTGTTTGTGCTCGTTAATGTCTAAGGTTTAGAGTCGATCTCTATAAAACTTTCACGATAGGTTTAGAAGCCCGGTGGGTACGACATAGGTCATATATAGTTTGGGAAAAGAGGGCGGTACCACGCCCCCAGGCTATATAAAATTACAACTCGTCATAACTCTGAACTTATTTTGTCTAAATTAATGATATTTTGACATATGTGTCCTTTATTCAAGGTTTACATAATTTTGGAAAAGTGGGCGGTGCCCCGCCCACATTTTTTGTGTTTTGTTTGTGCTTCATTAATGTCCCGTGTTCAAAGTCGATCTCTATAAAACTTTCACGATAGGTTTAGAAGTTCGGTGGGTACGACATAGGTCATATATAGTTTTGGAAAAGTTAGCGGTACCACGCCCCTAGCCTATATTAAATTACAATTCGTCATAACTCTGAACTAATTTGGTCTAATATAATGATATTTGGACATATGTGTCCTTTAGTCAAAATTTACACAATTTTGGAAAATTGGCCGAAGCCACGCCCACATTTTTATGTTTGTGATTCATTAATGTCCAATGCTCAGAGTCGATCTCTTTGAAACTTTCACGATAGGTTAAGAAGCCCGGTGGACACGACATAGGTCATATATAGTTTTGGAAAAGTGGGCGGTACCACGCCTCCAGGCTATATAAAATTACAATTCGTCATAACTCTGAACTTATTTGGTCTAAATTATATTAGAAGCGTTTGAAAAAACAAAAATGATACTAAGAAAACACAAAGAAGAAATTGTTGTTCCAGACTCGGACAAAGGTAGCAAAGCTGTGGTATTTTACAAAGCAGAGTACAAAAAGAAAATGTACGAACTACTCGAAGACAGAAACACATACAGAATAATAAGAAGCGACCCCACAAGCACATTACAAAAGAAAAACAACACTCTGGTTAACGATCTATACAAAAACAAAATAATCGACTTAGCAGAGAAATATAAAATGATAAGTAACACAGCGATTGCACCTCGTTTATATGGCCTACCGAAGACACATAAACCCAACTTGCCTTTACGCCCGATATCATCATCCACTAACGTTCCCTGTTATGGCTTATCGAAATTTATAGGAAATGCGCTGAACAGCCTGATATCTGAAGAGTACAATATAAAAAACTCTGCCTGTCTCAAAGATAGACTTGAAAATATACAGATTAATGATGATGAAGTACTAGTATCTTTTGACGTTGTGTCACTATTTCCGAATATTTCAACATACCTAGCAACAAAAATAATAATGAACAAGTTTGGTTTCATCCAACAAAAAATCAATATCTCCAAAAACACCTTTTGAAAAATATTAGATTTCTGTCTAAAAGACAATAATTACTTTGTATTTGATGACAAAACCTTTGCACAAACATATGGTATGCCAATGGGAAACCCTCTTTCACCAACAATTGCAGACATTGTCATGGATGATCTACTTGATTACATGATAAAAGAACTTAAAAATCAGTACAACATCAATGTAAAGTTGATGGTGAAATATGTCGATGACATTTTCGCAATTGTTCGACGAAATGATTTGGAAACGATTCTAAAAACTTTCAACCAATACCACAATAAACTAAAATTTACAGTGGAAATAGAAAAAGATTGCTGCATCTCCTTTCTAGATGTGATGATATACAGGGAAGGCAAAGACATGATCCTGGATTGGTATTCAAAACCCATTTCATCTGGTCGAATTATAAATTTTCACTCTGCGCAACCCTTTAAATATAAAATAAACACGGCGCGAAATTTAGTACAAAAAATACTCACTATTAGCCATAACAACTTTAAAGAAGAAAATATAAGGAAAATACATACAATATTAAAAAAGAACAATTATCCGGGCGAACTAATAAATAACTTAATCGAGGAAACCCTAATGTCAATAAATAACGAACATACAAAACAAGCACCAACGAATATAAACACAGAGAGAAAACATTACTACAGCGTAACATATATCCCTAAGCTAACTGAGAAATTCAATCACGACCTAAACAACAAAGAACAAAATATAACTCTCGCTTTTAAACCCAATTTCACATTATCCACAACTAGAACAACAAAATAACGTGGTTTACGAAATCACATGTAAAGGCAACGAAGATGAAGGCTGCAACAAGGTTTACATCGGGACTACGAAACGTTCGCTGGGTATAAGGTTAACAGAGCATCAAGCAGACATAAGAAGAAAGACAAACAATACTGCGCTGTCACAACACATTCTCAACACTGGACACACAGCTGATCTAACCAACACAAAAATATTAGACACGGAGAAAAGAGGCAAAATACGATATACAATAGAAAGCCTTCGGATTTTACAAAAGAGAGAGCGAACAGTAAACATAAAAGAGGACACAAAAGACATTGCAGCTCGTTATGCGCTTTGTTTATAAAAACACTTTTAGTATGACAAGTGTACCTAAGTCAGCTGGTACCAAATATACCGACATAATTTATGTACATAATTTACGAAATTTGGGCGGTGCCACGCCCACATTGTTTGTATTTTGCTTGTGCTTCATTAATGTCAAGAGTTCAGAGTCGACCTCTATGAAACTTTCACAATAATCTTAGAGGTTCGGTAGGTACGACATAGGTCATACATAGTTTTGGAAAAGTGGGCGGTACCACCCCCCCCCCCCCCCCCCCAAGCTATATAAAATTACAAATCGTCATAACTCTGAACTTATTTGGGCTAAATTAATGATATTTGGATATATGTGCCCTTTAGTCAAGATTTACATAATTTTGTAAAATTGGGTGGTGCCACGCCCACATTTTTTGTGTTTGTTTGTGCTTCATTAATGTCTAAGGTTTAGAGTCGATCCCCAAAAAACTTTCCCGACAGGTCTAGAAGTTCGGTAGGTGCGACAAAGGTCATATATAGTTTGGGAAAAGTGGGCGGTACCAGGCCTCCAGGCTATATAAAATTAGAATTCGTGATAACTCTGAACTTATTTGGTCTAAATTAATTATATTTGGATATATGTGTCTTTAGTCAAGCTTTACATAGTTTTGGAAAATTGGGTGGCGCCAACCCCACACTTTTTGTGTTTTCTCTGTGCTTCATTAATGTCAAAAGTTTCTAGTCGGTCTCGATGAAACTTTCACGATAGGTGTAGAAACTCGGTGGGCAAGACATAGGCCATATATAGTTTTGAAAGAGTGGGCGGTACCAGGCCTCCAAGCTATATAAATTTAGAATTCGTCATAACTCTGAACTTATTTGATCTAAATTAATTATATTGGGATATATGTGTCCTTTAGTCAAGATTTACATAATTTACGAAATTTGGGCGGTGCCACGCCCACATTGTTTGTATTTTGCTTGTGCTTCATTAATGTCAAGAGTTCAGAGTCGACCTCTATGAAACTTTCACGATAACCTTAGAGGTTCGGTGGCTACGATATAGGTCATATATAGTTTTGGAAAGAGGGCGGTACCACGCCCCCAGGCTATATAAAATTACAGTTCGTCATAACTCTGAACTTATTTGGTCTAAATTAATGTTATTTGGTTATATGTGTCTTTAGTCAAGATTTACATAACTTTGGAAAATTGGGCGGTGGCACGTCCATATTCTTAGTGTTTTGTTTGTGCTTCGTTAATGTCTAAGGTTTAGAGTCGACCCCCAAGAAACTTTCAAGATAGGTCTAGAAGTTCAGTGGGTACGACATAGGTCATATATAGTTTTGGAAAAGAGGGCGGTACCACGCCCCCAGGCTATATAAAATTAGAATTCGTCATAACTCTGAACTTATTTGGTCTAAATTAATGATATTTGGACATATTTGTCCTTTAGTCAAGATTTACGTAATTATGGAAAATTGGGCTCAGCCACCCCCATATTTTTATGTTTGTGCTTCATTAATGTCCAGAGCTCAGAATCGATCTCTTTGAAACTTTCACGATAAGCTTAGAAGTTCGGAGGTTACGACATAGGTCATATATAGTTTTTAGAAAGTGGGCGGTACCACGCCTCCAGGCTATATAAAATTACAATTCGTCATAACTCTGAACTTATTTGGTCTAAATTAATGATATTTGGACATATGTGTCCTTTAGTTAAGATTTACATAATTTTAGAGAAATAGGCGATGGCACGTCCACATTTTTTGTGTTTTGTTTGTGCGTTTAGAGTAGATCTCTATAAAACTTTCACGATAGGTTTAGAAGCCCGGTGGATACGACGTAGGTCATATATAATTTTGGAAAAGTGGGCGGTACCACGCTTGCAGGCTATATAAAATTACAATTCGTCATAACTCTGAAGTCATTTGGTTTAATATAATGATATTTTTACATATTTGTCCTTTAGTCCAGATTTACACAATTTTGGAAAATTGGCCGGAGCCACGCCCACATTTTTTTGTTTTTGATTCATTAATGTCCAATGCTCAGAGTCGATCTCTTTGAAACTTTCACGATAGGATAAGAAGCCCGGTGGACACGACATAGGTCATATATAGTTTTGGAAAAGTGGGCGATACCACGCCCCTAGGCTATATAAAATTACAATTCGTCATAACTCTGAACGCATTTTGTCTAATATAATGATATTTGGACATATGTGTTCTTTAGTCCAGATTTACACAGTTTTGGAAAATTGGCCGGAGCCACGCCCACATTTTTATGTTTGTGCTTCATTAATGTCCCGTGTTCAAAGTCGATCTCTATAAAACTTTCACGATAGGTTTAGAAGTTCGGTGGGTACGACATAGGTCATATATAGTTTTGGAAAAGTTAGCGGTACCACGCCCCTAGGCTATATAAAATTACAATTCGTCATAACTCTGAACTCATTTGGTCTAATATAATGATATTTGGACATATATATCCTTTAGTCCAGAGTTACACAATTTTGGAAAATTGGCCGGAGCCACGCCCACATTTTTATGTTTGTGATTCATTAATGTCCAGTGCTCAGAGTCGATCTCTTTGAAACTTTCACTATAGGTTAAGAAGCCCGGTGGACACGACATAGGTCATATATAGTTTTGGAAAAGTGGGCGGTACCACGTCTCCAGGCTATATAAAATTACAATTCATCATAATTCTGAACTTATTTGGTCTAAATTAACGATATTTTGACATATGTGCCCTTTAGTCGAGATTTACATAATTTTGGAAAAGTGGGCGATGGTACGCCCACATTTTTTGTGTTTTGTTTGTGCGTTTAGAGTCGATCTCTATACAACTTTCACGATAGGTTAAGACGCCCGGTGGACACGACATAGGTCATATACAGTTTTCTAAAAGTGGGCGGTACTACGCCTCCAGGCTATATAAAATTACAATTCGTCACAACTCTAAACTTATTTGGTCTAAATTAATGATATTTGGACATATGTGTCCTTTAGTCAAGATTTACTTAATTTTGGAAAATTGGGCGGAGCCACGCCAACATTTTTATGTTTATGCTGCATTAATAGCCAGAGCTCAGAGTCGATCTCTTTGAAACTTTCACGATAAGCTTAGAAGCTCGGTGGGTACGACATAGGTTATATAGTTTTGGAAAAGTGGGCGGTACCAGGCCTCCTCCAAGCTATATAAAATTAGAATTCGTCATAACTCTGAACTTATTTGGTCTAAATTAATTATATTTGGATATACTCGTATGTGTCTTTAGCCCCCAGGCTATATAAAATTACAATTCGTCATAACACTGAACTTATTTGGTCTTAATTAATGATATTTGGGTATATGTGTCTTTAGTCAAGATTTACATAATTTTGGAAAATTGGGCGGGGCCACTCCCAAATTTTTTGTGTTTTGTCTGTGCTTCATTAATGTTCAAAGTTTATAGTCGATTGCTATAACAGTTTCAGGATAGGTTTAGAAGCTTGGTGGGTACGACATAGGTCATATATAGTTTTGGAAAAGAGGGCAGTACCACGCCCCCAGGCTATATAAAATTAAAATTCGTCAGAGCTCTGAACTTATTTGGTCTAAATTAATGTTATTTCGTTATATGTGTCTTTAGTCAAGATTTACATAATTTTGGAAAATTGGGCGGTGGCACGCCCATATTTTTAGTGTTTTGTTTGTGCTTCGTTAATGTCTAAGGTTAAGAGTCCACCCCCAAAACACTTTCACGATAGGTCTAGAAACCCGGTGGACACGACATAGGTCATATATAGCTTTGGAAAAGTGGGCGGTACTACGCCTCCAGGCTATATAAAATTACAATTCGTCATAACTCTGAACTTATTTGGTCTAAATTAATGATATTTGGACATATGTGTCCTTTAGTCAAGATTTACTTAATTTTGGAAAATTGGGCGGAGCCACGCCAACATTTTTATGTTTGCGCTGCATTAATATCCAGAGCTCAGAGTCGATCTCTTTGAAACTTTCACGATAATCTTAGAGGTTCGGTGGGTACGAAATAGGTCATATATAGTTTTGGAAAAGTGGGCGGTACCACGCCACAAGCCTATATAAAATTACAATTTGTCATAACTCTGAACTTATTTGGTCTAAATTAATAATATTTGGATAAATGTGTTCTTTAGTCAAGATTTACATAATTTAGGGAATTTGGGCGGTATCACGCCCACATTGTTTGTGTTTTGCTTGTGCTTCATTAATGTCAAGAGTTCAGAGTCGACCTCTATGAAACTTTCACGATAATCTTAGAGGTTCGGTGGGTACGACATAGGTCATATATAGTTTTGGAAAAGTGGGCGGTGCCACGCCACAAGCCTATATAAAATTACAATTTGTCATAACTCTGAACTTATTTGGTCTAAATTAATGATATTTGGATATATGTGTCCTTTAGTCATGATTTACATAATTTTGGAAAATCGGGCGGTGCCACGCCCACATTTTTTGTGTTTGGTTTGTGCTTCATTAATGTCTAAAGGTTAGAGTCTATCTCTATAAAAGTTTCACGATAGGTTTAGAAGCTCGGTGGGCATGACATAGGCTATATATAGTTTTGAAAATGTGAGCGGTACTACGCCCTCAGGCTGTATAAAATAAGAATTTGTCATAACTCTGAACTTATTTGGTCTAAATTAATGATATTTTTATATAGTTTTGAAAATGTGAGCGGTACTACGCCCTCAGGCTGTATAAAATAAGAATTTGTCATAACTCTGAACTTATTTGGTCTAAATTAATGATATTTGGATATATGTGTCTTTGGTCAAGATTTACATAGTTTTGGAAAATTTGGCGGTGCCACGCCCACATTTTTTGTGTTTTGTCTGTGCTTCATTAATGTCCAAAGTTTATAGTCGATTGCTATAATAGTTTCAGGATAGGTTTAGAAGCTTGGTGGGTACGACATAGGTCATATATAGTTTTTAGAAAAGTGGGCGGTACCACGCCTCCAGGCTGTATAAAATTACAATTCGTCATAACTCTGAACTTATTTGGTATAAATTAATGATATTTGGACATATGTGTCCTTTAGTCAAGATTTACAAAATTTTGGAAAAGTGGGCGATGGCACGCCCACATTTTTTGTGTTTTGTTTGTCCGTTTAGAGTCGATCTCTATAAAACTTTCACGATAGGTTTAGAAGCATGGTGGATACGCCATGTGTGTTTTGTTTGTGCTTCATTAATGTCCCGTGTTCAAAGTCGATCTCTATAAAACTTTCACGATATGTTTAGAGGTTCGGTGGGTACGACATAGGTCATATATAGGTTTGGAAAAGTTAGCGGTACCACGCCCGTAGGCTATATAAATTTACAATTCGTCGTAACTCTAAACTCTGTACTCATTTGGTCTAATATAATGATATTTGGACATGTGTCCTTTAGTCCAGATTTACATAATTTTTTTAAATTGGGCGGAGCCACGCCCACATTTTTATGTTTGTGATTCATTTATGTCTAATGCTCAGAGTCGATCTCTTTGAAACTTTCACGATAGGTTGAGAAGCCCGGTGGACACGACATAGGTCATATATAGTTTTGGAAAGTGGGCGGTACCACGCCTCCAGGCTATATAAAATTACAATTCGTCATAACTCTGAACTTATTTGGTCTAAATTAATGATGTTTTGACATATGTCTCCTTTAGTCAAGGTTTACATAATTTTGGAAAAGTGGGCGATGGCACTCCCACATTTTTTGTGTTTTGTCTGTGCTTCATTAATGTCCAGAGTTCAGAGTCGATCTCTATGAAACTTTCACCATAGGTTAAGAAGCCCGGTGGACACGACATATGTCATATATAGTTTTGGAAAAGTGGGCGGTACCACGCCTCCAGGCTATATAAAATTACAATTCGTCTTAACTCTGAACTTATTTGGTCTAAATTAATGATATTTGGACATATGTGTCCTTTAGTCAAGATTTACCTAATTTTGGAAAATTGGGCGGAGCCACGCCAACATTTTTATGTTTGTGCTGCATGAATATCCAGAGCTCACAGTCGATCTCTTTGAAACTTTCACGATAGGTTTAGAAGCTCGGTGGGCACGACATAGGTCATATATAGTTTTGGAAAAGAGGGCAGTACCACGCCCCCCAGGCTATACAAAATTAGAATTCGTCATAACTCTGAACTTATTTGGTCTTAATTAATGATATTTGCACATATGTGTCCTTTTGTCAAGATTTACATAATTATGGAAAATTGGGCTCAGCCACCCCCATATTTTAATGTTTGTGCTTCATTAATGTCCAGATCAGAGTCGATCTCTTTGAAACTTTCACGATAAGCTTAGAAGTTCGGTGGGCACGACATAGGTCATATATAGTTTTTAGAAAAGTGGGCGGTACCACGCCTCCAGGCTGTATAAAATTACAATTCGTCATAACTCTGAACTTATTTGGTCTAAATTAATGATATTTGGACATATGTGTCCTTTAGTCAAGATTTACAAAATTTTGGAAAAGTGGGCGATGGCACGCCCACATTTTTTGTGGTTTGTTTGTGCTTCATTTATGTCTAAGGTTTAGAGTCGATCTATATAAAACTTTTACACTAGGTTTAGAAGCATGGTGGATACGCAATGTGTGTTTTGTTTGTGCTTCATTAATGTCCTGTGTTCACAGTCGATCTCTATAAAACTTTCACGATAGGTTTAGAGGTTCGGTGGGTACGACATAGGTCATATATAGGTTTGGAAAAGTTAGCGGTACCACGCCCGTAGGCTATATAAATTTACAATTCTCCGTAACTCTAAACTCTGTACTCATTTGGTCTAATATAATGATATTTGGACATGTGTCCTTTAGTCCAGATTTACATAATTTTTTTAAATTGGGCGGAGCCACGCCCACATTTTTATGTTTGTGATTCATTTATGTCTGTTGGAGACATGAGCTCCAATCTTATTGAATTTTAAAAAGAAAACCTAAACCAAATACATACATATACACATACAGAATGAATTTACAAAATGAATTATATATATATACATTTTAAAATACTTACCTTACTATCTTATTATACTTACCTTTGTTGTCAAATACTCACTTTTGTCTAAAATACCTAAATTTACTTAAATACCTACCTTTAATTAAATACTGACTTACCTTTGTTATACTTACCAAACACCCTGTAAAGAAACCTTGCACTTACCGTTTGTTACATTAAGTTGTTCTTACCGTTTGCCAATATTCTACATTTTGTACATACATATTATATTTTGTACATATATTATATGCATACATACCTACACATTCCAGTCTCCTTGCTGCGCAAGAGATCAATGTAAGATATTAACTTTTAGTTCGATTACACCCGTCGCGCTAATACCACCGCTCGTACGATCAAAAATACGTTAAATATACAGTGAATAAAGTGTTTGTACCGATATAGTGAAAACAAGAGTGCGTTTTATTTAGTGGAAGTGACCCATAATCCCTCCAGATTTATACAGTGACCCGATCGTTACCCCAAAGAATGTACATGGTCCTTTTGAAGCCATAAGAGAGATAGTGACCTAAAGCTAGTACAGAAAAAAATCGAGGTGAAAAGAGTGTACTTACCTGTGAAAAAGCAATAAAAATTTTTAAAAACCAATTTCAAATCTGCGGCGTGCTAAAGTACAAAGTGTAAAGATAAAAATAAAGTACAAATACGCATAAAAACAACAAAAAACAAAAAATAGAAAATAAAATTTTTTAATAAATACATACCCGGTACGCAGCGCGGTAAACACAAAGAAAAAAAATATTAGAAAAAATTGCAAACTAAAATAAATATTACAACAACAAAGCACTGAAACAAAGAAATTACATAAAGTGGAAAGTTCAGTGATAAATTGAATTTTAAACAACAAAACCGTGACTAAGTACTAACAAATAAAAAAAATAAAAAAATTTATATTTACATAAATTTAATAAAAAGTGCAAAACAAATTTGGGGAAAAAACAAGATTATTTTAAAAAAAAAAAAAAACACCGCGAGCAGTATACCTGTAAAAAGCGGCACACCCTAGAGTTAATTCCACTTCCATATACATATGTATACATTCGCACATTTAAAGTGGAAAAAGTGAACATAACAGTGGAAAATTATACGGTCATTGGACCGTCCATAAAAATATTTAAACAACAATATTTGTAATTTTCATTTATTACCACGAGCAGTAGACCTGCACAAGTCAAGTGGTACACCAGCAACCAACAACAAAGCGACCCCAACAACATCAACATCAAAATCAACAAACAACAACAGCACGCCCACAGGAATCTACAAACAAGGCACCCAGAGTTACAAACACAAAACAACAAAAAGGTGGTAATACAAAAAGGATGCCAAAGTAAGTACATCCTGTACAAAAATTTCACATATATACATAAGTACAGCAAACCACGATCGGTATTTTAAACCGTTCCGTCACCCAAAAAACCCGCATATCCACTCTGGTTAGATAAAACCCATAAAAGGTACAGTCAAACCTTAACCCAATAGTTCGTACATAGGTACATAATATAAACTGCAATCGAAGCAAAAGTTTGTCTGCCATCTCATAGCGGTAACCTTTTAAAAGCTGTACTTATACTCATATATATACGTATATTTCACACTCGCCCATATAAATACCCAAACTCATACCCTTTCCCATACATATAATTGATTCTCACCATTTGGCTCTCTCACCCAAATTTAGTTGCTACCCAAAATATATATAATCCGTTGCATATATTTTTCGCAACATAGGCAAAATCTCCAAAAAAAAAAAAAACTCAATTTAGCACTAAACTCAGTTGCATAAATAAACTCCGCCCATAACTCCAACAACAAAAAAAAAACCCCCAACCCATATAATAAAGTTGTTTTTATTGGACCCAACGAAAAAAGAAATAAAATTAAAAAGTTAAACACCCTAATACGCACTTCTTTTAAAATAAGCCTTCACTAAATACGCAAATTAGAACTCAACTTTGTAAAATAATTGCATCTCAAAGCAACCACCCACTTTTTTCCATTTTCCACTGTGATACTCATTTATACATACATACACACATACTTGTACTTAGACGCGCTAAGACAAGTGATCTCCCACATAACAAAAGCCGGTCATCGCCACTTGTGTTAAAAAAATTCCGCTACATAAATAGCACAGTGGGCCTGAGCACTCAATTTAGCACTAACACCCTAATACGCACTTCTTTTAAAATAAGCCTTCACTAAATACGCAAATTAGAACTCAACTTTGTAAAATAATTGCATCTCAAAGCAACCACCCACTTTTTTCCATTTTCCACTGTGATACTCATTTATACATACATACACACATACTTGTACTTAGACGCGCTAAGACAAGTGATCTCCCACATAACAAAAGCCGGTCATCGCCACTTGTGTTAAAAAAATTCCGCTACATAAATAGCACAGTGGGCCTGAGAACTCAATTTAGCACTAAACTCAGTTGCATAAATAAACTCCGCCCATAACTCCAACAACAAAAAAAAAACCCCCAACCCATATAATAAAGTTGTTTTTATTGGACCCAACGAAAAAAGAAATAAAATTAAAAAGTTAAACACCCTAATACGCACTTCTTTTAAAATAAGCCTTCACTAAATACGCAAATTAGAACTCAACTTTGTAAAATAATTGCATCTCAAAGCATCCACCCACTTTTTTCCATTTTCCACTGTGATACTCATTTATACATACATACACACATACTTGTACTTAGACGCGCTAAGACAAGTGATCTCCCACATAACAAAAGCCGGTCATCGCCACTTGTGTTAAAAAAATTCCGCTACATAAATAGCACAGTGGGCCTGAGCACATAAAATTTTGAGTAAAATTACCGTGGGAAAAAAATCTCGAAATCGAAGAACATTTTAGACTCAAATTTCAAGATGACTGATAAACAGGAGAAACCCAAGACCCTACTGCCACAGGCAGGACCCGTTACCCGGTCAAGATCCCAGTCCGAGGAGGAAAATGGACCTTTTGGAAAAAAATTCCTATTCGAAATAAATAAATTGGAAAAATTCTGCGAAAAATGGTGGAACATAGCAGAGACGGACCACTCCGAGACCAGTCTCAAACTGTATCTCGATGAACTCAACAAACGTGTAGACGCAGTGGAATCAGCATATGAAGCAGCACATCTCAACATACCGGAGGAAAGATCCAGGGCGGCATGCGAGGAAACATACGACACATCACTGGACACGGCAATGAGCACCAAACTCAGGATTATCGAGATGATTAACACCCTGCAGCCTATTCAACTCAACGTTAACCCAACACAACGGATCCATACCCCCTCGCAACAAGAACCCTATCTCAAAGTCCCCGCATGTGACACGGAGGTCTTCTATGGCGGTTATGAAGACTGGCCGTCATTCCGGGACATGTTCACTGCGGTCTACATTAATCACCCAAAATTATCTCAGGCCCAAAAACTCTATCACCTGAGAGCAAAAACTCGAGGCAAAGCAGCTCTGATCATTAAAAAATACCCACTCAATGATCAAAATTTCGAGTTGGCATGGGGAGCACTCAAATCCCGATACGAGAATCGGAGAATTCTCGTAGATAACCAATTAAAGACCCTATTTAATATGCCCACAGTTTATTCTGAAAATGGTGAAAGAATTCAAGAAATTCAAACCACCATAAATAACTGTATCTCGACCCTAAATGCGAGCGATGTCTCAACTGATAACTGGGACCCCATCCTCGTATTCTTATGCTCATCAAAACTACCTGATGAAACCCTTGCACTCTGGGAACAATCACTCGATTCCAGAAAAGAGCTACCACTTTGGTCGGAGATGGACAAATTTCTCACGACTAGGTACGAAGTGGTAGAGCGACTCGGCACATATAGACCCAATAAACCCCGTAACTCAAACTCAAGCTTCAACCACAGATCTTCGACGCCCCAAAACCAGCCGAATTTCAGGAATAAGACCCAAACATTCCATGTGGATTCAAAGAGGCAACCCTCATGCAAACTCTGTAATCTGAATCACTCATTAATGAGCTGCATAAAATTCAGAGATCTCTCGACTCAAGAGCGAAGCAAATTCGTAAAAGAAAACAATTATTGCACAAATTGTTTAGCTTGCTCGCATTTGGAAAGAGATTGTCGTAGCAATTTCACATGCGTCTATTGCCAAAAACGACATCACTCTCTACTCCATTTCCAAGCAAAACCCCATACTCAAAACCCGGTACAGAGGCAACAAAGTAGCAAGGCGTATACCACACCCCACGTGGCGCCACCCACAGTTGAAGACCCAGACAGGCCATCAACCTCAAAAGATGCCAGTCGAACCCAATCAAAGCAAAACCCTAGTGCGAAAAACACAACATTGACCCACTTTGCGAGTAGTAGCGAAACTACTCTTTTACCCACAGCTTTGGTCACAGTGTCAGCTCACGGCGAGTATCACAAAATTCGTGCACTGATAGACCAAGGCTCCGAAAAAACCTTTGTAGCCTCAAGAATACAGGCACTCTTACAACTACCGACCAAAGAAACCCATTATAAAATATCCGGAATGGGAGGTTCGGTAGTTCAAAACTCAAATAGGATCTGCGAGATAACCCTCTGCTCGTCTGATCTAAAGACCCAAATAAATACCCAGGCAATTTTACTGCCAAAATTGACTCACTTCCTGCCTAGCGTTAAAGTGTCGACAGTAAATTTGAAGGAATTTGCAACATTGCCACTCGCTGACCCTCAATGTTTCACTCCCTCGAAAATTGACATGGTTATAGGCAGCGATCTCACCCCACAAGTACTACTCCACGGACTACATTCCGATGTAAGTGGTTCGTTATTAGCCCAAAATACTATATTTGGGTGGATACTCAGCGGACCCATTAAAGAGACTGTAAATACATTCTCAACTCAAGTACTCGAGAGTCAGGAGGATACTCTCAGTACAATACTCCAGCAGTTCTGGCGACAGGAAGAGCTACCCATGACTCAAGCTATGTCGGAAGATGACAAAGTTTGCGAGGAACTCTACCGCAAAACCACCCACCGCCAAGAAGATGGTAGATATGTTGTGAAACTACCATTCAAAAGGGAATTTCCAAGCACACTCGCCCTGGGGCACTCACGTATTACTGCACAGCAACAATACCTCAGCGTTGAGAGATCCCTCGAAAGAAGCCCAGAACTAAGAGAAAAATACTCGGAAGTTTTGGAAGAATATATCACCCTTAACCATATGGAGCCAACCTCATCCCGCGAGGTCATCGATAAAGGAAAGTATCTTTCCTTCTATCTCCCCCATCATGCTGTCTTAAAACCCGACAGCAAAACAACAAAGGTGCGCGTTGTCTTCAACGCATCTAGAACCACTCATTCTGGAAACTCCTTGAATGACGCTCTACACTCAGGCCCTATACTCCAAAACGACTTAATGCTCGTCCTACTCAAATGGCGATTTTTTAAGTATGTATTCAATGGCGACATCGAAAAGATGTATCGCCAAATTCTCGTTCACGAAGAGGATCAGGATTTTCAAAGAATTCTCTTCCGAAGATCCCCACAGCAGCCAATGGAGGACTTCAAATTAAAGACAGTGACGTTTGGCGTCAACTGTGCCCCGTATCTCGCGATACGTACTCTGCATCAACTCGCAGAAGACACAAAGCCCACCCACCCACTCGCCCATGATATATTGCTACACGAAACCTACGTAGACGATATACTTTCGGGCGCACACAGTATACAGTCCGCTCACGACTCTCTAAACCAGGTTATCGAAGCGTTGAAATCAGCCGGTTTTCCACTCAAGAAAATAACGGCAAATCACTCAGAATTATTGCAATCCATTCCAGAATCTGATCTCCTAGATGCAGATTTTCTCAAATTTCACGATGCCAGCTCAACGAAGACTCTCGGCATAAAATGGAATGCCATAAACGACTCTTTCTCATACTCTTACGACCCTCTACCTGCAGCAAACTCTAACACAAAGAGGCAAATTTTATCGGCGGTTGCGAAATTGTTTGACCCGGCAGGGTGGCTATCGCCAATAATGATACTAGCCAAGACTCTGCTCCAGCAACTCTGGTTAGAAGGAACTGACTGGGATGAACAAGTCAAACCCAGCGCTTTCCACAAATGGAACACATTTCGCGAAAATCTCTACGCGATAAATGAAATTAAAATCCCTCGATGGGTTGAATTCTCACCCAACAAACCCTTTCAGATGCATGGATTCGCAGATGCATCCGAAAAAGCATTCTGCGCTTGTGTGTACCTGCGAGTGCAGAATAACAAAGACACGTTTTCTACTCACTTACTCGTGGCGAAGAGCAAAGTGGCTCCCTTGAAAACCGTGAGCCTGCCTCGTCTAGAACTCTGTGGAGCAGTACTACTAACAAAATTAATAAAACAAATTCGCTCACACCTAACCCTGACTCCACATGACCTGTTTCTCTGGTCGGACTCCGCCATCGTACTAGCATGGCTGGAAAAACCCCCACACACTTGGAAGACCTACGTGGCAAATAGAACCTCACAAATTCTGGAGAACGTGAGTAACGCCACTTGGAGACACGTACCCGGTGGAGATAATCCAGCAGATCTTGGCACCCGTGGATGCACACCCAAAGATCTAGCCGAATGCTCCCTTTGGTGGAAGGGCCCAGAGTGGTTGGCCAAATCCCCAACGTCCTGGCCGAAACCAGTGACACAAACCCCTACTCCACCGGAACAAAAGCGTACCCAAGTACTCCATGCCACTGAAATGCCAGATTTACTCGATAGGTTTTCGTCGTACCCAAAAGCAGTTCGAGTAGTGGCGTATATGCACCGGTTTATAGATAGAGTGAAAAAACGCAATGTCTCAAAACCGGTAGCCCTTACCCAAGAGGAAGTGCATCAGGCAAAGATGCGTCTGATCCTGTTGACTCAGCTCAGATTTTACCCAGCTGAAACTAAGGACCTTCAATCTGGCAAACCCATTAGTAGGAAAAGCCCCCTCTTGTCTCTGAACCCTATGCTCGACAAAAGCGGTATAATGCGCGTCAATGGAAGGCTCGCCTATGCAACTCTCACATATAACGAGCGCTGCCCTATTATTATTCCCGATAGCTCCCGATTATGCTCCTTACTCCTTGATTTTATCCATTCTGAATTTTTGCATGCAGAAAAGCAGCTAATGACCCGGATCATACAACAAGAGTATTATATCCCGAGACTCAAGCAAAAGGTGAAAAAGTGCATCTTCCATTGCAAAGCCTGCACTATCTATAAGCAACAGGCGAAATCTCAAATAATGGCCGCACTACCCCCTGAGAGGTCCACCTTCTCCCTACCCTTTCATACTACCGGTGTGGACTTTGCCGGCCCGTTTTTAGTCAAAACATCCATGCTCCGAAAAGCCTCGTATGCAAAGGCCTATGTCTGCGTGTTTGTTTGTTTTTCGACAAAAGCAGTACACCTCGAACTCTGCTCAGATTTGACGACAGCTGCGTTCAAAGCAGCATTCTCTCGTTTTGTCAGTCGTCGTGGACTACCACATAAAGTTATGTCAGATAATGGCAAGACCTTCGTCGGCGCCAGCCGCACAATTCAGAAGGAGCTCACGGCTTTTCTCAAAGAAGCCGCACCCGACATAGCGGAGAAATACTCTACCCACGGACTGTCCTGGCAATTCATCCCCCCCTATGCTCCGCACATGGGTGGATTGTGGGAGGCAGCTGCGAAGAGTTTTAAAACCCATTTTCTCAAGGTTGCGGGAAGCCATAAATTCACATTCGAAGAATTCACGACTCTACTCGCGCGCATCGAAGCAGTTCTCAACTCGCGACCACTTTCTCCAATGTCAGACGATCCAAACGATATACTCGCTCTTACCCCTGGTCATTTTCTCCGCGGCGCTCCACTACTCTCATTGCCAGAAGCCAACTCTGAAAATCTGCCAATCATCCACAAATGGCAGAAACTGCAAGTGCTACACCATCAGTTTAGTATGCGCTGGAAAACCGAATACCTCAAAGAACTTCATAAGCGTACTAAGTGGAAAACCCAGCAGACAAACATCAAAGAAGGTGATTTAGTCGTCGTTAAGGATGACCTTTTCCCCCCGAATGAGTGGCGACTCGGACGCGTTACTCGTCTCCATCCCGGCTCGGACGAAAAGGTTCGAGTGGTAGATGTCCGCACTCAAAGCGGAATATACACACGACCCATTGCAAAACTTTGCGCACTTCCCCCAGCCGAATAAGATCTCCACCCTCACTCTACAAATCTCTCCGTAGCATGTAAACTCTAGGATATCCATCAGACCCTACTGTTAGCACCCGTACTCACCTCATAAAATCTTTATCTTTATATTCTCATTACAGATGCTACGAGAGTTTCAGCACTTGTCGGCTCTGTTGCCAAAAACACTCGTTGCGCTATTGCAACGCCTTTATGGCTATGACCCCGGACGAACGCTATGAGTCGGTGCGGGCTCATAAATATTGTATAAATTGTTTGGCAACCTCCCACGTAACGGCGGCATGCAACTCCCGGGACAGTTGCCACCGATGCGGCTTGGCACACCACACACTAATTCATCTGCAGCAACACCACGATGTCGGGAAGGTCACGAAAAAGAGGCAACGACGACAGGCATCGAAACCCGAAAAACAATCCACTTAGCGGCAAGTAGTCATCACCAAACCGAAGGAGAGACGGCAGAAACCCGAAAACAACCAGCGGCGCTTACGGAACCTCTTTTCCAAGGCGGTGAACACCTTGGCAGAGATGCAGGAGTTACTGCTACCGCCATCGGAGCAGGCCGGCCGCCATGTTGGAGACATGAGCTCCAATCTTATTGAATTTTAAAAAGAAAACCTAAACCAAATACATACATATACACATACAGAATGAATTTACAAAATGAATTATATATATATACATTTTAAAATACTTACCTTACTATCTTATTATACTTACCTTTGTTGTCAAATACTCACTTTTGTCTAAAATACCTAAATTTACTTAAATACCTACCTTTAATTAAATACTGACTTACCTTTGTTATACTTACCAAACACCCTGTAAAGAAACCTTGCACTTACCGTTTGTTACATTAAGTTGTTCTTACCGTTTGCCAATATTCTACATTTTGTACATACATATTATATTTTGTACATATATTATATGCATACATACCTACACATTCCAGTCTCCTTGCTGCGCAAGAGATCAATGTAAGATATTAACTTTTAGTTCGATTACACCCGTCGCGCTAATACCACCGCTCGTACGATCAAAAATACGTTAAATATACAGTGAATAAAGTGTTTGTACCGATATAGTGAAAACAAGAGTGCGTTTTATTTAGTGGAAGTGACCCATAATCCCTCCAGATTTATACAGTGACCCGATCGTTACCCCAAAGAATGTACAATGTCTAATGCTCAGAGTCGATCTCTTTGAAACTTTCACGATAGGTTGAGAAGCCCGGTGGACACGACATAGGTCATATATAGTTTAGAAAAGTGGGCGGTACCACGCCTCCAGGCTGTATAAAATTACAATTCGTCATAACTCTGAACTTATTTGGTCTAAATTAATGATATTTGGACATATGTGTCCTTTAGTCAAGATTTACAAAATTTTGGAAAAGTGGGCGATGGCACGCCCACATTTTTTGTGGTTTGTTTGTGCTTCATTTATGTCTAAGGTTTAGAGTCGATCTCTATAAAACTTTCACGATAGGTTTAGAAGCATGGTGGATACGCCATGTGTGTTTTGTTTGTGCTTCATTAATGTCCCGTGTTCAAAGTCGATCTCTATAAAACTTTCACGATATGTTTAGAGGTTCGGTGGGTACGACATAGGTCATAAATAGGTTTGGAAAAGTTAGCGGTACCACGCCCGTAGGCTATATAAATTTACAATTCGTCGTAACTCTGAACTCTGTACTCATTTGGTCTAATATAATGATATTTGGGCATGTGTCCTTTAGTCCAGATTTACATAATTTTTTTAAATTGGGCGAAGGTACGCCCACATTTTTATGTTTGTGATTCATTTATGTCCAATGCTCAGAGTCGATCTCTTTGAAACTTTCACGATAGGTTGAGAAGCCCGGTGGACACGACATAGGTCATATATAGTTTTGGAAAAGTGGGCGGTACCACGCCTCCAGGCTATATAAAATTACAATTCGTCATAACTCTGAACTTATTTGGGCTAACTTAATGATATTTGGATATTTGTGCCCTTTAGTCAAGATTTACATAATTTTGGAAAATTGGGTGGTGCCACGCCCACATTTTTTGTGTTTTGTTTGTGCTTCATTAATGTCTAAGGTTTAGAGTCGATCCCCAAAAAACTTTCCCGACAGGTCTAGAAGTTCGGTAGGTGCGACAAAGGTCATATATAGTTTGGGAAAAGTGGGCGGTACCAGGCCTCCAGGCTATATAAAATTAGAATTCGTGATAACTCTGAACTTATTTGGTCTAAATTAATTATATTTGGATATATGTGTCTTTAGTCAAGCTTTACATAATTTTGTAAATTGGGTGGTGCCACGCCCACATTTTTTGTGTTTTGTTTGTGCTTCATTAATGTCTAAGGTTTAGAGTCGATCCCCAAAAAACTTTCCCGACAGGTCTAGAAGTTCGGTAGGTGCCACGCCCACATTTTTTGTGTTTTGTTTGTGCTTCATTAATGTCTAAGGTTTAGAGTCGATCCCCAAAAAACTTTCCCGACAGGTCTAGAAGTTCGGTAGGTGCCACGCCCACATTTTTTGTGTTTTGTTTGTGCTTCATTAATGTCCCGTGTTCAAAGTCGATCTCTATAAAACTTTCACGATAGGTTTAGAAGTTCGGTAGGTCCGACATAGGTCATATATAGTTTTGGAAAAGTGGGCGGTACCACGATCCCAGGCTATATAAACATACAATTCGTCATAACTCTGAACTTATTTGGGCTAAATTAATGATATTTGGACATATGTGTCCTTTAGTCAAGATTTACCTAATTTTGGAAAATTGGGTGGTGCCACGCCCACATTTTTTGTGTTTTGTTTGTGCTTCATTAATGTCTAAGGTTTAGAGTCGATCCCCAAAAAACTTTCCCGACAGGTCTAGAAGTTCGGTAGGTGCGACAAAGGTCATATATAGTTTTGGAAAGGTGGGCGGTACCAGGCCTCCAGGCTATATAAAATTACAATTCGTGATAACTCTGAACTTATTTGGTCTAAATTAATTATATTTGGATATATGTGTCTTTAGTCAAGCTTTACATAGTTTTGGAAAATTGGGTGGCGCCAACCCCACACTTTTTGTGTTTTCTCTGTGCTTCATTAATGTCAAAAGTTTCTAGTCGGTCTCGATGAAACTTTCACGATAGGTGTAGAAACTCGGTGGGCAAGACATAGGCCATATATAGTTTTGGAAGAGTGGGCGGTACCAGGCCTCCAAGCTATATAAATTTAGAATTCGTCATAACTCTGAACTTATTTGATCTAAATTAATTATATTGGGATATATGTGTCCTTTAGTCAAGATTTACATAATTTACGAAATTTGGGCGGTGCCACGCCCACATTGTTTGTATTTTGCTTGTGCTTCATTAATGTCAAGAGTTCAGAGTCGACCTCTATGAAACTTTCACGATAACCTTAGAGGTTCGGTGGCTACGATATAGGTCATATATAGTTTTGGAAAGAGGGCGGTACCACGCCCCCAGGCTATATAAAATTGCAGTTCGTCATAACTCTAAACTTCTTTGGTCTAAATTAATGTTATTTGGTTATATGTGTCTTTAGTCAAGATTTACATAATTTTGGAAAATTGGGCGGTGGCACGTCCATATTTTTAGTGTTTTGTTTGTGCTTCGTTAATGTCTAAGGTTTAGAGTCGACCCCCAAGAAACTCTCAAGATAGGTCTAGAAGTTCAGTGGGTACGACATAGGTCATATATAGTTTTGGAAAAGAGGGCGGTACCACGCCCCCAAGCTATATAAAATTACAATTCGTCATAACTCTGAACTTATTTGGGCTAACTTAATGATATTTGGATATATGTGCCCTTTAGTCAAGATTTACATAATTTTGGAAAATTGGGCGGTGCCACGCCCACATTTTTTGTGTTTGATTTGTGCTTCAATAATGTCTAAAGGTTAGAGTCTATCTCTATAAAAGTTTCACGATAGGTTTATCAGCTCAGTGGGTACGACATAAGCTATATATAGTTTTAGAAAAGTGGGCTTTCCCACGCCCCCAACCTATATCAAAATTCAATCCTATAACTAAAAGGACTGTGATTATATGTGTGTCCTTTATAGGCGTCAAAAGTACTCAACCGATTTTTATGAAATTTTCCCAATATATTCTTTATATCACTGGTTACAGCATAGGCTATACATATATAGTCTTGGAAAAATGGGCGGTCCCACGCCCCCAGGCTATATAAAATTAGAATTCGTCATAACTTTGAACTTATTTGGTCTAAATTAATGATATTTGGACACATTTGTCCTTTAGTCAAGATTTACGTAATTATGGAAAATTGGGCTCAGCCACCCCCATATTTTTATGTTTGTGCTTCATTAATGTCCAGAGCTCAGAATCGATCTCTTTGAAACTTTCACGATAAGCTTAGAAGTTCGGAGGTTACGACATAGGTCATATATAGTTTTTAGAAAGTGGGCGGTACCACGCCTACAGGCTATATAAAATTACAAGTCGTCATAACTCTGAACTCATTTGGTTTAATATAATGATATTTTTACATATTTGTCCTTTAGTCCAGATTTACACAATTTTGGAAAATTGGCCGGAGCCACGCCCACATTTTTTTGTTTGTGATTCATTAATGTCCAATGCTCAGAGTCGATCTCTTTGAAACTTTCACGATAGGATAAGAAGCCCGGTGGACACGACATAGGTCATATATAGTTTTGGAAAAGTGGGCGATACCACGCCCCTAATCTATATAAAATTACAATTCGTCATAACTCTGAACTCATTTTGTCTAATATAATGATATTTGGACATATGTGTTCTTTAGTCCAGATTTACACAGTTTTGGAAAATTGGGCGGAGCCACGCCCACATTTTTATGTTTGTGCTTCATTAATGTCCCGTGTTCAAAGTCGATCTCTATAAAACTTTCACGATAGGTGTAGAAGTTCGGTGGGTACGACATAGGTCATATATAGTTTTGGAAAAGTTAGCGGTACCACGCCCCTAGGCTATATAAAATTACAATTCGTCATAACTCTGAACTTATTTGGTCTAAATTAACGATAGTTTGACATATGTGTTCTTTAGTCCAGATTTACACAGTTTTGGAAAATTGGGCGGAGCCACGCCCACATTTTTATGTTTGTGCTTCATTAATGTCCCGTGTTCAAAGTCGATCTCTATAAAACTTTCACGATAGGTTTAGAAGTTCGGTGGGTACGACATAGGTCATATATAGTTTTGGAAAAGTGGGCGATACCACGCCCCTAGGCTATATAAAATTACAATTCGTCATAACTCTGAACTCATTTTGTCTAATATAATGATATTTGGACATATATGTCCTTTAGTCCAGAGTTACACAATTTTGGAAAATTGGCCGGAGCCACGCCCACATTTTTATGTTTGTGATTCATTAATGTCCAGTGCTCAGAGTCGATCTCTTTGAAACTTTCACGATAGGTTAAGAAGCCCGGTGGACACGACATAGGTCATATATAGTTTTGGAAAAGTGGGCGGTACCACGTCTCCAGGCTTTATAAAATTACAATTCATCATAACTCTGAACTTATTTGGTCTAAATTAACGATAGTTTGACATATGTGCCCCTTAGTCGAGATTTACATAATTTTGGAAAAGTGGGCGATGGTACGCCCACATTTTTTGTGTTTTGTTTGTGCGTTTAGAGTCGATCTCTATAAAACTTTCACGATAGGTTAAGAAGCCCGGTGGACACGACATAGGTCATATACAGTTTTCTAAAAGTGGGCGGTACTACGCCTCCAGGCTATATAAAATTACAATTCGTCACAACTCTAAACTTATTTGGTCTAAATTAATGATATTTGGACATATGTGTCCTTTAGTCAAGGTTTACTTAATTTTGGAAAATTGGGCGGAGCCACGCCAACATTTTTATGTTTATGCTGCATTAATAGCCAGAGCTCAGAGTCGATCTCTTTGAAACTTTCACGATAAGCTTAGAAGCTCGGTGGGTACGACATAGGTTATATAGTTTTGGAAAAGTGGGCTGTACCACGCCACAAGTCTATATAAAATTACAATTTGTCATAACTCTGAACTTGTTTGGTCTAAATTAATGATATTTGGATATATGTGTCCTTTACTCAAGATTTACATAATTTAGGAAATTTGGGCGGTGCCATGCCCACATTGTTTGTGTTTTGCTTGTGCTTCATAAATGTCAAGAGTTCAGAGTCGACCTCTATGTAACTTTCACGATAATCTTAGAGGTTCGGTGGGTACGACATAGGTCATACATAGTTTTGGAAAAGTGGGCGGTACCAGGCCTCCTCCAAGCTATATAAAATTAGAATTCGTCATAACTCTGAACTTATTTGGTCTAAATTAGTTATATTTGGATATACTCGTATGTGTCTTTAGCCCCCAAGCTATAGAAAATTACAATTCGTCATAACACTGAACTTATTTGGTCTTAATTAATGATATTTGGGTATATGTGTCTTTAGTCAAGATTTACATAATATTAGAAAATTGGGCGGTGGCACGCCCATATCTTTAGTGTTTTGTTTGTGCTTCATTAATGTCAAGAGTTCAGAGTCGACCTCTATGAAACTTTCACGATAATCTTAGAGGTTCGGTGGGTACGACATAGGTCATATATAGTTTTGGAAAAGAGGGCGGTACCACGCACCCAGGCTATATAAAATTACAATTCGTCATAACTCTGAACTTATTTGGTCTTAATTAATGATATTTGGGTATATGTGTCTTTAGTCAAGATTTACATAATTTTAGAAAATTGGGCGTTGCCACTCCCAAATTTTTTGTGTTTTGTCTGTGCTTCATTAATGTCCAAAGTTTATAGTCGATTGCAATAATAGTTTCAGGATAGGTTTAGAAGCTTGGTGGGTACGACATAGGTCATATATAGTTTTGGAAAAGAGGGCAGTACCACGCCCCCAGGCTATACAAAATTAGAATTCGTCATAACTCTGAACTTATTTGGTCTAAATTAATGTTATTTGGTTATATGTGTCTTTAGTCAAGATTTACATAATTATGGAAAATTGGGCTCAGCCACCCCCATATTTTAATGTTTGTGCTTCATTAGTGTCCAGAGTTTAGAGTCGATCTCTTTGAAACTTTCACGATAAACTTAGAAGTTCGGTGGGCACGACATAGGTCATATATAGTTTTTAGAAAAGTGGGCGGTACCACGCACCCAGGCTATATAAAATTACAATTCGTCATAACTCTGAACTTATTCGGTCTTAATTAATGATATTTGGATATATGTATCTTTAGCCCCCAGGCTATATATAATTACAATTCGTCATAACTCTGAACTTATTTGGTCTTAATTAATGATATTTGGGTATATGTGTCTTTAGTCAAGACTTACATAATTTTAGAAAATTGGGCGGGGCCACTCCCAAATTTTTTGTGTTTTGTCTGTGCTTCATTAATGTCCAAAGTTTATAGTCGATTGCTATAATAGTTTCAGGATAGGTTTAGAAGCTTGGTGGGTACGACATAGGTCATATATAGTTTTGGAAAAGAGGGCAGTACCACGCCCCCAGGCTATATAAAATTAAAATTCGTCATAGCTCTGAACTTATTTGGTCTAAATTAATGTTATTTGGTTATATGTGTCTTTAGTCAAGATTTACATAATTTTGGAAAATTGGGCGGTGGCACGCCCATATTTTTAGTGTCTTGTTTGTGCTTCGTTAATGTCTAAGGTTTAGAGTCCACCCCCAAAACACTTTCACGATAGGTCTAGAAGCCCGGTGGACACGACATAGGTCATATATAGCTTTGGAAAAGTGGGCGGTACTACGCGTCCAGGCTATATAAAATTACAATTCGTCATAACTCTGAACTTATTTTATCTAAATTAATAATATTTGGACATATGTGTCCTTTAGTCAAGATTTACTTAATTTTGGAAAATTGGGCGGAGCCACGCCAACATTTTTATGTTTGTGCTGCATTAATATCCAGAGCTCAGAGTCGATCTCTTTGAAACTTTCACGATAATCTTAGAGGTTCGGTGGGTACGACATAGGTCATATATAGTTTTGGAAAAGTGGGCGGTACCACGCCACAAGCCTATATAAAATTACAATTTGTCATAACTCTGAACTTATTTGGTCTAAATTAATAATATTTGGATATATGTGTCTTTAGTCAAGATTTACATAATATTAGAAAATTGGGCGGTGGCACGCCCATATTTTTAGTGTTTTGTTTGTGCTTCATTAATGTCAAGAGTTCAGAGTCGACCTCTATGAAACTTTCACGATAATCTTAGAGGTTCGGTGGGTAGGACATAGGTCATATATAGTTTTGGAAAAGAGGGCGGTACCACGCACCCAGGCTATATAAAATTACAATTCGTCATAACTCTGAACTTATTCGGTCTTAATTAATGATATTTGGATATATGTATCTTTAGCCCCAGGCTATATATAATTACAATTCGTCATAACTGTGAACTTATTTGGTCTTAATTAATGATATTTGGGTATATGTGTCTTTAGTCAAGATTTACATAATTTTAGAAAATTGGGCGGGGCCACTCCCAAATTTTTTGTGTTTTGTCTGTGCTTCATTAATGTCCAAAGTTTATAGTCGATTGCTATAATAGTTTCAGGATAGGTTTAGAAGCTTGGTGGGTACGACATAGGTCATATATAGTTTTGGAAAAGAGGGCAGTACCACGCCCCCAGGCTATATAAAATTAAAATTCGTCATAGCTCTGAACTTATTTGGTCTAAATTAATATTATTTGGTTATATGTGTCTTTAGTCAATATTTACATAATTTTGGAAAATTGGGCGGTGGCACGCCCATATTTTTAGTGTCTTGTTTGTGCTTCGTTAATGTCTAAGGTTTAGAGTCCACCCCCAAAACACTTTCACGATAGGTCTAGAAGCCCGGTGGACACGACATAGGTCATATATAGCTTTGGAAAAGTGGGCGGTACTACGCCTCCAGGCTATATAAAATTACAATTCGTCATAACTCTGAACTTATTTGATCTAAATTAATGATATTTGGACATATGTGTCCTTTAGTCAAGATTTACTTAATTTTGGAAAATTGGGCGGAGCCACGCCAACATTTTTATGTTTGTGCTGCATTAATATCCAGAGCTCAGAGTCGATCTCTTTGAAACTTTCACGATAATCTTAGAGGTTCGGTGGGTACGACATAGGTCATATATAGTTTTGGAAAAGTGGGCGGTACCACGCCACAAGCCTATATAAAATTACAATTTGTCATAACTCTGAACTTATTTGGTCTAAATTAATAATATTTGGATATATGTGTTCTTTAGTCAAGATTTACATAATTTAGGGAATTTGGGCGGTATCACGCCCACATTGTTTGTGTTTTGCTTGTGCTTCATTAATGTCAAGAGTTCAGAGTCGACCTCTATGAAACTTTCACGATAATCTTAGAGGTTCGGTGGGTACGACATAGGTCATATATAGTTTTGGAAAAGTGGGCAGTACCACGCCCCCAGGCTATATAAAATTAAAATTCGTCATAGCTCTGAACTTATTTGGTGTAAATTAATGTTATTTGGTTATATGTGTCTTTAGTCAAGATTTACATAATTTTGGAAAATTGGGCGTTGCCACGCCCACGTTTTTTGTGTTTGGTTTGTGCTTCATTAATGTCTATAAAGGTTTCACGATAGGTTTAGAAGCTCGGTGGGCACGACATAGGTCATATATAGTTTTTAGAAAAGTGGGCGGTACCACGCACCCAGGCTATATAAAATTACAATTCGTCATAACTCTGAACTTATTCGGTCTTAATTAATGATATTTGGATATATGTATCTTTAGCCCCCAGGCTATATATAATTACAATTCGTCATAACTCTGAACTTATTTGGTCTTAATTAATGATATTTGGGTATATGTGTCTTTAGTCAAGATTTACATAATTTTAGAAAATTGGGCGGGGCCACTCCCAAATTTTTTGTGTTTTGTCTGTGCTTCATTAATGTCCAAAGTTTATAGTCGATTGCTATAATAGTTTCAGGATAGGTTTAGAAGCTTGGTGGGTACGACATAGGTCATATATAGTTTTGGAAAAGAGGGCAGTACCACGCCCCCAGGCTATATAAAATTAAAATTCGTCATAGCTCTGAACTTATTTGGTCTAAATTAATGTTATTTGGTTATATGTGTCTTTAGTCAAGATTTACATAATTTTGGAAAATTGGGCGGTGGCACGCCCATATTTTTAGTGTCTTGTTTGTGCTTCGTTAATGTCTAAGGTTTAGAGTCCACCCCCAAAACACTTTCACGATAGGTCTAGAAGCCCGGTGGACACGACATAGGTCATATATAGCTACGTACTACGCCTCCAGGCTATATAAAATTACAATTCGTCATAACTCTGAACTTATTTGATCAAAATTAATGATATTTGGACATATGTGTCCTTTAGTCAAGATTTTGGAAAATTGGGCGGAGCCACGCCAACATTTTTATGTTTGTGCTGCATTAATATCCAGAGCTCAGAGTCGATCTCTTTGAAACTTTCACGATAATCTTAGAGGTTCGGTGGGTACGACATAGGTCATATATAGTTTTGGAAAAGTGGGCGGTACCACGCCACAAGCCTATATAAAATTACAATTTGTCATAACTCTGAACTTATTTGGTCTAAATTAATAATATTTGGATATATGTGTCTTTAGTCAAGATTTACATAATATTAGAAAATTGGGCCGTGGCACGCCCATATTTTTAGTGTTTTGTTTGTGCTTCATTAATGTCAAGAGTTCAGAGTCGACCTCTATGAAACTTTCACGATAATCTTAGAGGTTCGGTGGGTAGGACATAGGTCATATATAGTTTTGGAAAAGAGGGCGGTACCACGCACCCAGGCTATATAAAATTACAATTCGTCATAACTCTGAACTTATTCGGTCTTAATTAATGATATTTGGATATATGTATCTTTAGCCCCAGGCTATATATAATTACAATTCGTCATAACTCTGAACTTATTTGGTCTTAATTAATGATATTTGGGTATATGTGTCTTTAGTCAAGATTTACATAATTTTAGAAAATTGGGCGGGGCCACTCCCAAATTTTTTGTGTTTTGTCTGTGCTTCATTAATGTCCAAAGTTTATAGTCGATTGCTATAATAGTTTCAGGATAGGTTTAGAAGCTTGGTGGGTACGACATATTTCATATATAGTTTTGGAAAAGAGGGCAGTACCACGCCCCCAGGCTATATAAAATTAAAATTCGTCATAGCTCTGAACTTATTTGGTCTAAATTAATTTTATTTGGTTATATGTGTCTTTAGTCAAGATTTACATAATTTTGGAAAATCGGGCGGTATCACGCCCACATTGTTTGTGTTTTGCTTGTGCTTCATTAATATCAAGAGTTCAGAGTCGACCTCTATGAAACTTTCACGATAATCTTAGAGGTTCGGTGGGTACGACATAGGTCATATATAGTTTTGGAAAAGTGGGCGGTACCACGCCACAAGCCTATATAAAATTACAATTTGTCATAACTCTGAACTTATTTGGTCTAAATTAATTATATTTGGATATATGTGTCCTTTAGTCATGATTTACATAATTTTGGAAAATCGGGCGGTGCCACGCCCACATTTTTTGTGTTTGGTTTGTACTTCATTAATGTCTAAAGGTTAGAGTCTATCTCTATAAAAGTTTCACGATAGGTTTAGAAGCTCGGTGGGCATGACATAGGCTATATATAGTTTTGAAAATGTTAGCGGTACTACGCCCTCAGGCTGTATAAAATAAGAATTCGTCACAACTCTGAACTTATTTGGTCTAAATTAATGATATTTGCATATATTTGTCTTTGGTCAAGATTTACATAGTTTTGGAAAATTTGGCGGTGCCACGCCCACATTTTTTGTGTTTTGTCTGTGCTTCATTAATTTCCAAAGTTTATAGTCGATTGCTATAATAGTTTCAGGATAGGTTTAGAAGCTTGGTGGGTACGACATAGGTCATATATAGTTTTTAGAAAAGTGGGCGGTACCACGCCTCCAGGCTGTATAAAATTACAATTCGTCATAACTCTGAACTTATTTGGTATAAATTAATGATATTTGGACATATGTGTCCTTTAGTCAAGATTTACAAAATTTTGGAAAAGTGGGCGATGGCACGCCCACATTTTTTGTGTTTTGTTTGTGCGTTTAGAGTCGATCTCTATAAAACTTTCACGATAGGTTTAGAAGCATGGTGGATACGCCATGTGTGTTTTGTTTGTGCTTCATTAATGTCCCGTGTTCAAAGTCGATCTCTATAAAACTTTCACGATAGGTTTAGAGGTTCGGTGGGTACGACATAGGTCATATATAGGTTTGGAAAAGTTAGCGGTACCACGCCCGTAGGCTATATAAATTTACAATTCGTCGTAACTCTGAACTCTGTACTCATTTGGTCTAATATAATGATATTTGGGCATGTGTCCTTTAGTCCAGATTTACATAATTTTTTTAAATTGGGCGGAGCCACGCCCACATTTTTATGTTTGTGATTCATTTATGTCCAATGCCCAGAGTCGATCTCTTTGAAACTTTCACGATAGGTTGAGAAGCCCCGTGGACACGACATAGGTCATATATAGTTTTGGAAAAGTGGGCGGTACCACGCCTCCAGGCTATATAAAATTACAATTCGTCATAACTCTGAACTTTTTTGGTCTAAATTAATGATGTTTTGACATATGTGTCCTTTAGTCAAGGTTTACCTAATTTTGGAAAATTGGGCGGAGCCACGCCCACATTTTTATGTTTGTGATTCATTTATGTCTAATGCTCAGAGTCGATCTCTTTGAAACTTTCACGATAGGTTGAGAAGCCCGGTGGACACGACATAGGTCATATATAGTTTTGGAAAAGTGGGCCGTACCACGCCTCCAGGCTATATAAAATTACAATTCGTCTTAACTCTGAACTTATTTGGTCTAAATTAATGATATTTGCACATATGTGTCCTTTTGTCAAGATTTACATAATTATGGAAAATTGGGCTCAGCCACCCCCATATTTTAATGTTTGTGCTTCATTAATGTCCAGAGCTCAGAGTCGATCTCTTTGAAACTTTCACGATAAGCTTAGAAGTTCGGTGGGTACGACATAGGTCATATATAGTTTTTAGAAAAGTGGGCGGTACCACGCCTCCAGGCTGTATGAAATTACAATTCGTCATAACTCTGAACTTATTTGGTCTAAATTAATGATATTTGGACATATGTGTCCTTTAGTCAAGATTTACAAAATTTTGGAAAAGTGGGCGATGGCACGCCCACATTTTTTTGTGGTTTGTTTGTGCTTCATTTATGTCTAAGGTTTAGAGTCGATCTCTATAAAACTTTCACACTAGGTTTAGAAGCATGGTGGATACGCAATGTGTGTTTTGTTTGTGCTTCATTAATGTCCCGTGTTCAAAGTCGATCTCTATAAAACTTTCACGATAGGTTTAGAGGTTCGGTGGGTACGACATAGGTCATATATAGGTTTGGAAAAGTTAGCGGTACCACGCCCGTAGGCTATATAAATTTACAATTCGTCGTAACTCTGAACTCTGTACTCATTTGGTCTAATATAATGATATTTGGGCATGTGTCCTTTAGTCCAGATTTACATAATTTTTTTAAATTGGGCGGAGCCACGCCCACATTTTTATGTTTGTGATTCATTTATGTCCAATGCCCAGAGTCGATCTCTTTGAAACTTTCACGATAGGTTGAGAAGCCCCGTGGACACGACATAGGTCATATATAGTTTTGGAAAAGTGGGCGGTACCACGCCTCCAGGCTATATAAAATTACAATTCGTCATAACTCTGAACTTTTTTGGTCTAAATTAATGATGTTTTGACATATGTGTCCTTTAGTCAAGGTTTACCTAATTTTGGAAAATTGGGCGGAGCCACGCCAACATTTTTATGTTTGTGCTTCATTAATATCCAAAGCTCAGAGTCGATCTCTTTGAAACTTTCACGATAAGCTTAGAAGTTCGGTGGGCACAACATAGGTCATATATAGTTTTTAGAAAAGTGGGCGGTACCACGCCTCCAGGCTGTATAAAATTACAATTCGTCATAACTCTGAACTTATTTGGTCTAAATTAATGATATTTGGGCATATGTGTCCTTTAGTCAAGATTTACAAAATTTTGGAAAAGTGGGCGATGGCACGCCCACATTTTTTGTGTTTTGTTTGTGCTTCATTTATGTCTAAGGTTTAGAGTCGATCTCTATGAAACTTTCACCATAGGTTAAGAAGCCCGGTGGACACGACATAGGTCATATATAGTTTTGGAAAAGTGGGCGGTACCACGCCTCCAGGCTATATAAAATATTAAATAATATAATGATATTTGGGCATGTGTCCTTTAGTCCAGATTTACATAATTTTTTTAAATTGGGCGGAGCCACGCCCACATTTTTATGTTTGTGATTCATTTATGTCCAATGCTCAGAGTCGATCTCTTTGAAACTTTCACGATAGGTTGAGAAGCCCGGTGGGCACGACATAGGTCACATATAGTTTTTAGAAATGTGGGCGGTACCACGCCTCCAGGCTATATAAAATTACAATTCGTCATAACTCTGAAGTTTTTTGGTCTAAATTAATGATATTTGGATATATGTGTCTTTAGTCAAGATTTACATAATTTTGAAAAATTGGGCGGTGCCACCCCCACATTTTTTGTGTTTTGTCTGTGCTTCAGTAATGTCAAAAGTTTATAGTCGATCTCGATGAAACCTTCACGATAGGTTTTAAAGCTCGGTGGGCATAACATAGGCTATATATAGTTTTGGGAAAATGGGCGGTACGACGCCTCCTTAATTATAATTGGATATACGAGGTGTGTTCAAAAAGTATCGCGAATTTTGAATTTTCGCTGGTTATTTTTTGTGGCGTTATGTTGGTACTCATGTCTCTCCCTTATGCCGACAAGCTCGGCCATTTTGAATGTTCAGTTAATTGTTGACAGCTGCTTTGCTTGCACGTGTTTTGGATCGTCTTCGATTTTTACCTATTTTTTTACCAAAATTGTTCAATTGTGACCAAAAACAGCATCGCATGAACATTGCTAATGAGATGTTAAACTCTGTCCGCGACGACCCAAATTTACTCCAGAGGGTCATAACTGGTGACGAATCGTGGGTTTATGGTTATGACGTGGAAACCAAAGCTCAATCATCTCAATGGAAGCTGCCGCACGAACCAAGACCGAAAAAAGCGCGCCAAGTTCGGTCGAATGTGAAAGTTTTGCTGACAGTTTTCTTCGATTGCAGGGGCGTGGTGCATCATGAGTTCTTGCCACGGGGAAGAACGGTCAATAAGGAATATTACCTGCAAGTTATGCGCAATTTGCGCTAAGCAATCCGCCAGAAACGCCCGGATTTGTGGAAGAACAAAAATTGGCTTTTGCACCGCGATAACGCCCCTGCTCACGCATCGTTGCTTGTGCGCGACTTTTTGGCCAAAAACAACACACTAATGATGCCGCAGCCACCGTATTCCCCAGATCTGGCCCCCTGTGACTTTTTCTTGTTCCCTAAACTGAAGAGGCCCATGAAAGGACGACGTTACGCTTCTCTTGACGAGATAACGACGGCATCGAAGGAGGAGCTGGACAAGATACAAAAAAATGATTTTTTGAAGTGCTTCGAAGATTGGAAAAACCGTTGGCACAAGTGTATAATATCTCATGGGGATTACTTTGAAGGGGACAAAATAGATATTCATGAATAAATAAATAATTTTTGAAAAAACACAAAATTCGCGATACTTTTTGAACACACCTCGTATGTGTCCTTTAGTCATGATTTACATAATTTTGGAAAATTGGGCGGTGCCACGCCCACATTTTTTGTGTTTTGTCTGTGCTTCATTAATGTCCAAAGCTCAGAGTCGATCTCTTTGAAACTTTCACGATAAGCTTAGAAGTTCGGAGGTTACGACATAGGTCATGTATAGTTTTTAGAAAAGTGGGCGGTACCACGCCCCCAAGCTATATAAAATTACAATTCGTCATAACTCTGAACTTATTTGGGCTAACTTAATGATATTTGGATATTTGTGCCCTTTAGTCAAGATTTACATAATTTTGGAAAATTGGGCGGTGCCACCCCCAAATTTTTTGTGTTTGATTTGTGCTTCAATAATGTCTAAAGGTTAGAGTCTATCTCTATAAATTCTTTATATCACTGGTTACAGCATAGGCTATATATATATAGTCTTGGAAAAATGGGCGGTCCCACGCCCCCAGGCTATATAAAATTAGAATTCGTCATAACTCTGAACTTATTTGGTCTAAATTAATGATATTTGGACATATTTGTCCTTTAGTCAAGATTTACGTAATTATGGAAAATTGGGCTCAGCCACCCCCATATTTTTATGTTTGTGCTTCATTAATGTCCAGAGCTCAGAATCGATCTCTTTGAAACTTTCACGATAAGCTTAGAAGTTCGGAGGTTACGACATAGGTCATATATAGTTTTTAGAAAGTGGGCGGTACCACGCCCCCAAGCTATATAAAATTACAATTCGTCATAACTCTGAACTTATTTGGGCTAACTTAATGATATTTGGATATTTGTGCCCTTTAGTCAAGATTTACACAGTTTTGGAAAATTGGCCGGAGCCACGCCCACATTTTTATGTTTGTGCTTCATTAATGTGCCGTGTTCAAAGTCGATCTCTATAAAACTTTCACGATAGGTTTAGAAGTTCGGTGGGTACGACATAGGTCATATATAGTTTTGGAAAAGTTAGCGGTACCACGCCCCTAGGCTATATAAAATTACAATTCGTCATAACTCTGAACTCATTTGGTCTAATATAACGATATTTGGACATATATGTCCTTTAGTCCAGAGTTACACAATTTTGGAAAATTGGCCGGAGCCACGCCCACATTTTTATGTTTGTGATTCATTAATGTGCAGTGCTCAGAGTCGATCTCTTTGAAACTTTCACGATAGGTTGAGAAGCCCGGTGGACACGACATAGGTCATATATAGTTTTGGAAAAGTGGGCGGTACCACGTCTCCAGGCTATATAAAATTACAATTCATCATAACTCTGAAATTATTTGGTCTAAATTAACGATATGTTGACATATGTGCCCTTTAGTCGAGATTTACATAATTTTTGAAAAGTGGGCGGTGGTACGCCCACATTTTTTGTGTTTTGTTTGTGCGTTTAGAGTCGATCTCTATAAAACTTTCACGATAGGTTAAGAAGCCCGGTGGACACGACATAGGTCATATACAGTTTTCTAAAAGTGGGCGGTACTACGCCTCCAGGCTATATAAAATTACAATTCGTCACAACTCTAAACTTATTTGGTCTAAATTAATGATATTTGGATATATTTGTCCTTTAGTCCAGATTTACACAATTTTGGAAAATTGGCCGGAGCCACGCCCACATTTTTTTGTTTGTGATTCATTAATGTCCAATGCTCAGAGTCGATCTCTTTGAAACTTTCACGATAGGATAAGAAGCCCGGTGGATACGACATAGGTCATATATAGTTTTGGAAAAGTGGGCGATACCACGCCCCTAGGCTATATAAAATTACAATTCGTCATAACTCTGAACTCATTTTGTCTAATATAATGATATTTGGACATATGTGTTCTTTAGTCCAGATTTACACAGTTTTGGAAAATTGGCCGGAGCCACGCCCACATTTTTATGTTTGTGCTTCATTAATGTCCCGTGTTCAAAGTCGATCTCTATAAAACTTTCACGATAGGTTTAGAAGTTCGGTGGGTACGACATAGGTCATATATAGTTTGGGAAAAGTTAGCGGTACCACGCCCCTAGGCTATATAAAATTACAATTCGTCATAACTCTGAACTCATTTGGTCTAATATAATGATATTTGGACATATATGTCCTTTAGTCCAGAGTTACACAATTTTGGAAAATTGGCCGGAGCCACGCCCACATTTTTATGTTTGTGATTCATTAATGTCCAGTGCTCAGAGTCGATCTCTTTGAAACTTTCAACTTTCACGATAGGTTAAGAAGCCCGGTGGACACGACATAGGTCATATATAGTTTTGGAAAAGTGGGCGGTACCACGTCTCCAGGCTATATAAAATTACAATTCATCATAACTCTGAACTTATTTGGTCTAAATTAACGATATTTTGACATATGTGCCCTTTAGTCGAGATTTACATAATTTTGGAAAAGTGGGCGGTGGTACGCCCACATTTTTTGTGTTTTGTTTGTGCGTTTAGAGTCGATCTCTATAAAACTTTCACGATAGGTTAAGAAGCCCGGTGGACACGACATAGGTCATATACAGTTTTCTAAAAGTGGGCGGTACTACGCCTCCAGGCTATATAAAATTACAATTCGTCACAACTCTAAACTTATTTGGTCTAAATTAATGATATTTGGACATATGTGTCCTTTAGTCAAGATTTACTTAATTTTGGAAAATTGGGCGGAGCCACGCCAACATTTTTATGTTTATGCTGCATTAATAGCCAGAGCTCAGGGTCGATCTCTTTGAAACTTTCACGATAAGCTTAGAAGCTCGGTGGGTACGACATAGGTTATATAGTTTTGGAAAAGTGGGCGGTACCACGCCACAAGCCTATATAAAATTACAATTTGTCATAACTCTGAACTTGTTTGGTCTAAATTAATGATATTTGGATATATGTGTCCTTTAGTCATGATTTACATAATTTTGGAAAATTGGGCGTTGCCACGCCCACGTTTTTTGTGTTTGGTTTGTGCTTCATTAATGTCTAAAGGTTAGAGTCTATCTCTATAAAGGTTTCACGATAGGTTTAGAAGCTCGGTGGGCATGACATAGGCTATATATAGTTTTGAAAATGTGAGCGGTACTACGCCCTCAGGCTGTATAAAATAAGAATTCGTCATAACTCTGAACTTATTTCGTCTAAATTAATGATATTTGGATATATGTGTCTTTGGTCAACATTTACATAACTTTGGAAAATTTGGCGGTGCCACGCCCACATTTTTTGTGTTTTGTCTGTGCTTCATTAATGTCCAAAGTTTATAGTCGATTGCAATAATAGTTTCAGGATAGGTTTAGAAGCTTGGTAGGTACGACATAGGTCATATATAGTTTTGGAAAAGAGGGCAGTACCACGCCCCCAGGCTATACAAAATTAGAATTCGTCATAACTCTGAACTTATTCGGTCTTAATTAATGATATTTGGATATATGTATCTTTAGCCCCCAGGCTATATAAATACAATTCGTCATAACTCTGAACTTATTTGGTCTTAATTAATGATATTTGGGTATATGTGTCTTTAGTCAAGATTTACATAATTTTAGAAAATTGGGCGGGGCCACTCCCAAATTTTTTGTGTTTTGTCTGTGCTTCATTAATGTCCAAAGTTTATAGTCGATTGCTATAATAGTTTCAGGATAGGTTTAGAAGCTTGGTGGGTACGACATAGGTCATATATAGTTTTGGAAAAGAGGGCAGTACCACGCCCCCAGGCTATATAAAATTAAAATTCGTCATAGCTCTGAACTTATTTGGTCTAAATTAATGTTATTTGGTTATATGTGTCTTTAGTCAAGATTTACATAATTTTGGAAAATTGGGCGGTGGTACGCCCATATTTTTAGTGTTTTGTTTGTGCTTCGTTAATGTCTAAGGTTTAGAGTCCACCCCCAAAACACTTTCACGATAGGTCTAGAAGCCCGGTGGACACGACATAGGTCATATATAGCTTTGGAAAAGTGGGCGGTACTACGCCTCCAGGCTATATAAAATTACAATTCGTCATAACTCTGAACTTTTTTGGTCTAAATTAATAATATTTGGACATATGTGTCCTTTAGTCAAGATTTACTTAATTTTGGAAAATTGGGCGGAGCCACGCCAACATTTTTATGTTTGTGCTGCATTAATATCCAGAGCTCAGAGTCGATCTCTTTGAAACTTTCACGATAATCTTAGAAGTTCGGTGGGTACGACATGGGTCATATATAGTTTTGGAAAAGTGGGCGGTACCACGCCACAAGCCTATATAAAATTACAATTTGTCATAACTCTGAACTTATTTGGTCTAAATTAATAATATTTGGATATATGTGTTCTTTAGTCAAGATTTACATAATTTAGGGAATTTGGGCGGTATCACGCCCACATTGTTTGTGTTTTGCTTGTGCTTCATTAATGTCAAGAGTTCAGAGTCGACCTCTATGAAACTTTCACGATAATCTTAGAGGTTCGGTGGGTACGACATAGGTCATATATAGTTTTGGAAAAGTGGGCGGTACCACGCCACAAGCCTATATAAAATTACAATTTGTCATAACTCTGAACTTATTTGGTCTAAATTAATGATATTTGGATATGTGTGTCCTTTAGTCATGATTTACATAATTTTGGAAAATCGGGCGGTGCCACGCCCACATTTTTTGTGTTTGGTTTGTGCTTCATTAATGTCTAAAAGTTAGAGTCTATCTCTATAAAAGTTTCACGATAAGTTTAGAAGCTCGGTGGGCATGACATAGGCTATATATAGTTTTGTGAGCGGTACTACGCCCTCAGGCTGTATAAAATAAGAATTCGTCATAACTCTGAACTTATTTGGTCTAAATTAATGATATTTGGATATATGTGTCTTTGGTCAAGATTTACATAGTTTTGGAAAATTTGGCGGTGCCACGCCCACATTTTTTGTGTTTTGTCTCTGCTTCATTAATGTCCAAAGTTTATAGTCGATTGCTATAATAGTTTCAGGATAGGTTTAGAAGCTTGGTGGGTACGACATAGGTCATATATAGTTTTTAGAAAAGTGGGCGGTACCACGCCTCCAGGCTGTATAAAATTACAATTCGTCATAACTCTGAACTTATTTGGTATAAATTAATGATATTTGGACATATGTGTCCTTTAGTCAAGATTTACAAAATTTTGGAAAAGTGGGCGATGGCACGCCCACATTTTTTGTGTTTTGTTTGTGCGTTTAGAGTCGATCTCTATAAAACTTTCACGATAGGTTTAGAAGCATGGTGGATACGCCATGTGTGTTTTGTTTTTGCTTCATTAATGTCCCGTGTTCAAAGTCGATCTCTATAAAACTTTCACGATAGGTTTAGAGGTTCGGTGGGTACGACATAGGTCATATATAGGTTTGAAAAAGTTAGCGGTACCACGCCCGTAGGCTATATAAATTTACAATTCGTCGTAACTCTGAACTCTGTACTCATTTGGTCTAATATAATGATATTTGGACATGTGTCCTTTTGTCCAGATTTACATAATTTTTTTAAATTGGGCGGAGCCACGCCCACATTTTTATGTTTGTCATTCATTTATGTCTAATGCTCAGAGTCGATCTCTTTGAAACTTTCACGATAGGTTGAGAAGCCCGGTGGACACGACATAGGTCATATATAGTTTTGGAAAGTGGGCGGTACCACGCCTCCAGGCTATATAAAATTACAATTCGTCATAACTCTGAACTTATTTGGTCTAAATTAATGATGTTTTGACATATGTGTCCTTTAGTCAAGGTTTACATAATTTTGGAAAAGTGGGCGATGGCACTACCACATTTTTTGTGTTTTGTTTGTGCTTCATTAATGTCCAAAGTTCAGAGTCGATCTCTATGAAACTTTCACCATAGGTTAAGAAGCCCGGTGGACACGACATATGTCATATATAGTTTTGGAAAAGTGGGCGGTACCACGCCTCCAGGCTATATAAAATTACAATTCGTCTTAACTCTGAACTTATTTGGTCTAAATTAATGATATTTGGACATATGTGTCCTTTAGTCAAGATTTACCTAATTTTGGAAAATTGGGCGGAGCCACGCCAACATTTTTATGTTTGTGCTGCATGAATATCCAGAGCTCACAGTCGATCTCTTTGAAACTTTCACGATAGGTTTAGAAGCTCGGTGGGCACGACATAGGTCATATATAGTTTTGGAAAAGAGGGCAGTACCACGCCCCCCAGGCTATACAAAATTAGAATTCGTCATAACTCTTAACTTATTTGGTCTAAATTAATAATATTTGCACATATGTGTCCTTTTGTCAAGATTTACATAATTATGGAAAATTGGGCTCAGCCACCCCCATATTTTAATGTTTGTGCTTCATTAATGTCCAGAGCTCAGAGTCGATCTCTTTGAAACTTTCACGATAAGCTTAGAAGTTCGGTGGGCACGACATAGGTCATATATAGTTTTTAGAAAAGTGGGCGGTACCACGCCTCCAGGCTGTATAAAATTACAATTCGTCATAACTCTGAACTTATTTGGTCTAAATTAATGATATTTGGACATATGTGTCCTTTAGTCAAGATTTACAAAATTTTGGAAAAGTGGGCGATGGCACGCCCACATTTTTTGTGTTTTGTTTGTGCTTCACTTATGTCTAAGGTTTAGAGTCGATCTCTATAAAACTTTCACACTAGGTTTAGAAGCATGGTGGATACGCAATGTGTGTTTTGTTTGTGCTTCATTAATGTCCCGTGTTCAAAGTCGATCTCTATAAAACTTTCACGATAGGTTTAGAGGTTCGGTGGGTACGACATAGGTCATATATAGGTTTGGAAAAGTTAGCGGTACCACGCCCGTAGGCTATATAAATTTACAATTCGTCGTAACTCTGAACTCTGTACTCATTTGGTCTAATATAATGATATTTGGGCATGTGTCCTTTAGTCCAGATTTACATAATTTTTTTAAATTGGGCGGAGCCACGCCCACATTTTTATGTTTGTGATTCATTTATGTCCAATGCTCAGAGTCGATCTCTTTGAAACTTTCACGATAGGTTGAGAAGCCCGGTGGACACGACATAGGTCATATATAGTTTTGGAAAAGTGGGCGGTACCACGCCTCCAGGCTATATAAAATTACAATTCGTCATAACTCTGAACTTATTTGGTCTAAATTAATGATATTTAGACATATGTGTCCTTTAGTCAAGATTTACCTAATTTTGGAAAATTGGGCGGAGCCACGCCAACATTTTTATGTTTGTGCTTCATTAATATCCAAAGCTCAGAGTCGATCTCTTTGAAACTTTCACGATAAGCTTAGAAGTTCGGTGGGCACGACATAGGTCATATATAGTTTTTAGAAAAGTGGGCGGTACCGCGCCTCCAGGCTGTATAAAATTACAATTCGTCATAACTCTGAACTTATTTGGTCTACATTAATGATATTTGGACATATGTGTCCTTTAGTCAAGATTTACAAAATTTTGGAAAAGTGGGCGATGGCACGCCCACATTTTTTGTGTTTTGTTTGTGCTTCATTTATGTCTAAGGTTTAGAGTCGATCTCTATAAAACTTTCACACTAGGTTTAGAAGCATGGTGGATACGCAATGTGTGTTTTGTTTGTGCTTCATTAATGTCCCGTGTTCAAAGTCGATCTCTATAAAACTTTCACGATAGGTTTAGAGGTTCGGTGGGTACGACATAGGTCATATATAGGTTTGGAAAGTTAGCGGTACCACGCCCGTAGGCTATATAAATTTACAATTCGTCGTAACTCTGAACTCTGTACTCATTTGGTCCAATATAATGATATTTGGGCAAGTGTCCTTTAGTCCAGATTTACATAATTTTTTTAAATTGGGCGGAGCCACGCCCACATTTTTATGTTTGTGATTCATTTATGTCCAATGCTCAGAGTCGATCTCTTTGAAACTTTCACGATAGGTTGAGAAGCCCGGTGGACACGACATAGGTCATATATAGTTTTGGAAAAGTGGGCGGTACCACGCCTCCAGGCTATATAAAATTACAATTCGTCATAACTCTGAACTTATTTGGTCTAAATTAATGATGTTTTGACATATGTGTCCTTTAGTCAAGGTTTACATAATTTTGGAAAAGTGGGCGATGGCACTCCCACATTTTTTGTGCTTTGTTTGTGCTTCATTAATGTCCAGAGTTCAGAGTCGATCTATATGAAACTTTCACCATAGGTTAAGAAGCCCGGTGGACACGACATAGGTCATATATAGTTTTGGAAAAGTGGGCGGTACCACGCCTCCAGGCTGTATAAAATAAGAATTCGTCATAACTCTGAACTTATTTGGTCTAAATTAATGATATTTGGATATATGTGTCTTTGGTCAAGATTTACATAATTTTGGAAAATTTGGCGGTGCCACGCCCACATTTTTTGTGTTTTGTTTGTGCTTTATTAATGTCCAGAGTTCAGAGTCGATCTCTATGAAACTTTCACCATAGGTTAAGAAGCCCGATGGACACGACATAGGTCATATATAGTTTTAGAAAAGTGGGCGGTACCACGCCTCCAGGCTATATAAAATTACAATTCGTCATAACTCTGAACTTATTTGGTCTAAATTAATGATATTTAGACATATGTGTCCTTTAGTCAAGATTTACCTAATTTTGGAAAATTGGGCGGAGCCACGCCAACATTTTTATGTTTGTGCTTCATTAATATCCAAAGCTCAGAGTCGATCTCTTTGAAACTTTCACGATAAGCTTAGAAGTTCGGTGGGCACGACATAGGTCATATATAGTTTTTAGAAAAGTGGGCGGTACCGCGCCTCCAGGCTGTATAAAATTACAATTCGTCATAACTCTGAACTTATTTGGTCTACATTAATGATATTTGGACATATGTGTCCTTTAGTCAAGATTTACAAAATTTTGGAAAAGTGGGCGATGGCACGCCCACATTTTTTGTGTTTTGTTTGTGCTTCATTTATGTCTAAGGTTTAGAGTCGATCTCTATAAAACTTTCACACTAGGTTTAGAAGCATGGTGGATACGCAATGTGTGTTTTGTTTGTGCTTCATTAATGTCCCGTGTTCAAAGTCGATCTCTATAAAACTTTCACGATAGGTTTAGAGGTTCGGTGGGTACGACATAGGTCATATATAGGTTTGGAAAGTTAGCGGTACCACGCCCGTAGGCTATATAAATTTACAATTCGTCGTAACTCTGAACTCTGTACTCATTTGGTCTAATATAATGATATTTGGGCAAGTGTCCTTTAGTCCAGATTTACATAATTTTTTTAAATTGGGCGGAGCCACGCCCACATTTTTATGTTTGTGATTCATTTATGTCCAATGCTCAGAGTCGATCTCTTTGAAACTTTCACGATAGGTTGAGAAGCCCGGTGGACACGACATAGGTCATATATAGTTTTGGAAAAGTGGGCGGTACCACGCCTCCAGGCTATATAAAATTACAATTCGTCATAACTCTGAACTTATTTGGTCTAAATTAATGATGTTTTGACATATGTGTCCTTTAGTCAAGGTTTACATAATTTTGGAAAAGTGGGCGATGGCACTCCCACATTTTTTGTGCTTTGTTTGTGCTTCATTAATGTCCAGAGTTCAGAGTCGATCTATATGAAACTTTCACCATAGGTTAAGAAGCCCGGTGGACACGACATAGGTCATATATAGTTTTGGAAAAGTGGGCGGTACCACGCCTCCAGGCTGTATAAAATAAGAATTCGTCATAACTCTGAACTTATTTGGTCTAAATTAATGATATTTGGATATATGTGTCTTTGGTCAAGATTTACATAATTTTGGAAAATTTGGCGGTGCCACGCCCACATTTTTTGTGTTTTGTCTGTGCTTCATTAATGTCCAAAGTTTATAGTCGATTGCTATAATAGTTTCACGATAGGTTTAGAAGTTCGGTGGGCACGACATAGGTCACATATAGTTTTTAGAAAAGTGGGCGGTACCACGCCTCCAGGCTATATAAAATTACAATTCGTCATAACTCTGAACTTATTTGGTCTAAATTAATGATATTTGAATATATGTGTCTTTAGTCAAGATTTACATAATTTTGGAAAATTGGGCGGTGCCACCCCCACATTTTTTGTGTTTTGTCTGTGTTTCAGTAATGTCAAAAGTTTATAGTCGATCTCGATGAAACCTTCACGATAGGTTTTAAAGCTCGGTGGGCATGACATAGGCTATATATAGTTTTGGAAAAATGGGCGGTACGACGCCTCCTTAATTATAATTGGATATACGAGGTGTGTTCAAAAAGTATCGCGAATTTTGAATTTTCGCTGGTTATTTTTTGTGGCGTTATGTTGGTACTCATGTCTCTCCCTTATGCCGACAAGCTCGGCCATTTTGAAAGTTCAGTTAATTGTTGACAGCTGCTTTGCTTGCACGTGCTTTGGATCGTCTTCGATTTTTACCTATTTTTTTACCAAAATTGTTCAATTGTGACCAAAAACAGCATCGCATGAACATTGCTAATGAGATGTTAAACTCTGTCCGCGACGACCCAAATTTACTCCAGAAGGTCATAACTGGTGACGAATCGTGGGTTTATGGTTATGACGTGGAAACCAAAGCTCAATCATCTCAATGGAAGCTGCCGCACGAACCAAGACCGAAAAAAGGGCGCCAAGTTCGGGCGAATGTGAAAGTTTTGCTGACAGTTTTCTTCTATTGCAGGGGCGTGGTGCATCATGAGTTCTTGCCACAGGGAAGAACGGTCAATAAGGAATATTACCTGCAAGTTATGCGCAATTTGCGCTAAGCAATCCGCCAGAAACGCCCGGATTTGTGGAAGAACAAAAATTGGCTTTTGCACCGCGATAACGCCCCTGCTCACGCATCGTTGCTTGTGCGCGACTTTTTGGCCAAAAATAACACACTAATGATGCCGCAGCCACCGTATTCCCCAGATCTGGCCCCCTGTGACTTTTTCTTGTTCCCTAAACTGAAGAGGCCCATGAAAGGACGACGTTACGCTTCTCTTGACGAGATAAAGACGGCATCGAAGGAGGAGCTGAACAAGATACAAAAAAATGATTTTTTGAAGTGCTTCGAAGATTGGAAAAATTGTTGGCACAAGTGTATAATATCTCATGGGGATTACTTTGAAGGGGACAAAATAGATATTCATGAATAAATAAATAGTTTTTGAAAAAACACAAAATTCGCGATACTTTTTGAACACACCTCGTATGTGTCCTTTAGTCATGATTTACATAATTTTGGAAAATTGGGTGGTGCCACGCCCACATTTTTTGTGTTTTGTCTGTGCTTCATTAATGTCCAAAGTTTATAGTCGATTGCTATAATAGTTTCACGATAGGTTTAGAAGTTCGGTGGGCACGACATAGGTCATATATAGTTTTTAGAAAAGTGGGCGGTACCACGCCTCCAGGCTATATAAAATTACAATTCGTCATAACTCTGAACTTATTTGGTCTAAATTAATGATATTTGGACATATGTGTCCTTTAGTCAAGATTTACCTAATTTTGGAAAATTGGGCGGAGCCACGCCAACATTTTTATGTTTGTGCTTCATTAATATCCAAAGCTCAGAGTCGATCTCTTTGAAACTTTCACGATAAGCTTAGAAGTTCGGTGGGTACCTCATAGGTTATATATAGATTTGGAAAAAAGGTCGGTACCACGCCTCCAGGCTATATAAAATTACAATTCGTCATAACTCTGAACTTATTTGGTCTAAATTAATGATATTTGGATATATGTGTCTTTGGTCAAGATTTACGTAAAATTAGAAAATTGGGCACCGCCACGCCCACATTTTTTGTGTTTTGTTTCTGCTTCATTAATTTCCAGAGTTCGGGGTCGATTGCTATAACAGTTTCAGGATAGGATTAGAAGCTTGGTGGGTACGACATAGGTCATATATAGTTTTGGAAAAGAGGGCAGTACCACGCCCCCAGGCTATACAAAATTTGAATTCGTCATAACTCTGAACTTATTTGGTCTAAATTAATGATATTTGCACATATGTGTCCTTTAGTAAAAATTTACATAATTATGGAAAATTGGGCTCAGCCACCACCATATTTTTATGTTTGTGCTTCATTAATGTCCAGAGCTCAGAGTCGATCTCTTTGAAACTTTCACGATAGGTTGAGAAGCCCGGTGGACACGACATAGGTCATATATAGTTTTGGAAAAGTGGGCGGTACCACGCCTCCAGGCTATATAAAATTACAATTCGTCATAACTCTGAACATATTTGGTCTAAATTAATGATATTTGGATATACATATGTGCCTTTGGTCAAGATTTACATAAATTTGGAAAATTGGGCAGTGCCACGCTCACATTTTTTGTGTTTGGTTTGTGCTTCATTAATGTCTAAAGGTTAGAGTCTATCTCTGTAAAAGTTTCACGATAGGTTTAGAAGCTCGGTGGGCATGACATAGGCTATATATAGTATTGAAAATGTGAGCGGTACTACGCCCTCAGGCTGTATAAAATAAGAATTCGTCATAACTCTGAACATATTTGGTCTAAATTAATGATGTTTTGACATATGTGTCCTTTAGTCAAGGTTTACATAATTTTGGAGAAGTAGGCGATTTCACGCCCACATTTTTTGTGTTTTGTTTGTGCTTCATTTATGTCTAAGGTTTAGAGTCGATCTCTATAAAACTGTCACGATAGGTTTAGAAGCCCGGTGAGTACGACATAGGTCATATGCCCCCAGGCTGTATAAAATAACAATTCGTCATAACTCTGAACTTATTTGGTCTAAATTAATGATATTTGGACATATGTGTCCTTTAGTCAAGATTTACAAAATTTTGGAAAAGTGGGCGGAGCCACGCCCACATTTTTATGTTTGTGATTCATTAATGTCCAATGCTCAGAGTCGATCTCTTTGAAACTTTCACGATAGGTTGAGAAGCCCGGTGGACACGACATAGGTCATATATAGTTTTGGAAAAGTGGGCGGTACCACGCCTCCAGGCTATATAAAATTACAATTCGTCATAACTCTGAACATATTTGGTCTAAATTAATGATGTTTTGACATATGTGTCCTTTAGTCAAGGTTTACATAATTTTGGAACATTGGGCGGAGCCACGCCAACATTTTTATGTTTGTGCTTCATTAATATCCAAAGCTCAGAATCGATCTCTTTGAAACTTTCACGATAAGCTTAGAAGTTCAGTGGGTACGACATAGGTTATATATAGGTTTGGAAAAGTGGGCGGTACCACGCCTCCAGGCTATATAACATTACAATTCGTCATAACTCTAAACTTATTTGGTCTAAATTAATGATATTTGGATATACATATGTGCCTTTGGTCAAGATTTACATAAATTTGGAAAATTGGGCAGTGCCACGCTCACATTTTTTGTGTTTGGTTTGTGCTTCATTAATGTCTAAAGGTTAGAGTCTATCTCTGTAAAAGTTTCACGATAGGTTTAGAAGCTCGGTGGGCATGACATAGGCTATATATAGTATTGAAAATGTGAGCGGTACTACGCCCTCAGGCTGTATAAAATAAGAATTCGTCATAACTCTGACCATATTTGGTCTAAATTAATGATGTTTTGACATATGTGTCCTTTAGTCAAGGTTTACATAATTTTGGAAAAGTGGGCGATGGCACTCCCACATTTTTTGTGTTTTGTTTGTGCTTCATTAATGTCCAGAGTTCAGAGTCGATCTCTATGAAACTTTCACGATAGGTTAAGAAGCCCGGTGGCCACGACATAATTCATATATAGTTTTGGAAAAGTGGGCGGTACCACGCCTCCAGGCTATATAAAATTACAATTCGTCATAACTCTGAACTTATTTGGTCTAAATTAATGATATTTGGACATACGTGTCCTTTAGTCAAGATTTACCTAAGTTTGGAACATTGGGCGGAGCCACGCCAACATTTTTATGTTTGTGCTTCATTAATATCCAAAGCTCAGAATCGATCTCTTTGAAACTTTCACGATAAGCTTAGAAGTTCAGTGGGTACGACATAGGTTATATATAGGTTTGGAAAAGTGGGCGGTACCACGCCTCCAGGCTATATAACATTACAATTCGTCATAACTCTGAACTTATTTGGTCTAAATTAATGATATTTGGATATACATATGTGCCTTTGGTCAAGATTTACATAAATTTGGAAAATTGGGCAGTGCCACGCTCACATTTTTTGTGTTTGGTTTGTGCTTCATTAATGTCTAAAGGTTAGAGTCTATCTCTGTAAAAGTTTCACGATAGGTTTAGAAGCTCGGTGGGCATGACATAGGCTATATATAGTATTGAAAATGTGAGCGGTACTACGCCCTCAGGCTGTATAAAATAAGAATTCGTCATAACTCTGAACATATTTGGTCTAAATTAATGATGTTTTGACATATGTGTCCTTTAGTCAAGGTTTACATAATTTTGGAAAAGTGGGCGATGGCACTCCCACATTTTTTGTGTTTTGTTTGTGCTTCATTAATGTCCAGAGTTCAGAGTCGATCTCTATAAAACTTTCACGATAGGTTAAGAAGCCCGGTGGCCACGACATAATTCATATATAGTTTTTTAAAAGTGGGCGGTACCACGCCTCCAGGCTATATAAAATTACAATTCGTCATAACTCTGAACTTATTTGGTCTAAATTAATGATATTTGGACATATGTGTCCTTTAGTAAAGGTTTACATAATTTTGGAAAAGTGGGCGATGGCACTCCCACATTTTTTGTGTTTTGTTTGTGCTTCATTAATGTCCAGAGTTCAGAGTCGATCTCTATGAAACTTTCACGATAGGTTAAGAAGCCCGGTGGCCACGACATAATTCATATATAGTTTTGGAAAAGTGGGCGGTACCACGCCTCCAGGCTATATAAAATTACAATTCGTCATAACTCTGAACATATTTGGTCTAAATTAATGATGTTTTGACATATGTGTCCTTTAGTCAAGGTTTACATAATTTTGGAAAAGTGGGCGATGGCACTCCCACATTTTTTGTGTTTTGTTTGTGCTTCATTAATGTCCAGAGTTCAGAGTCTATCTCTATGAAACTTTCACGATAGGTTGAGAAGCCCGGTGGACACGACATAGGTCATATATAGTTTTGGAAAAGTGGGCGGTACCACGCCTCCAGGCTATATAAAATTACAATTCGTCATAACTCTGAACATATTTGGTCTAAATTAATGATGTTTTGACATATGTGTCCTTTAGTCAAGGTTTACATAATTTTGGAAAAGTGGGCGATGGCACTCCCACATTTTTTGTGTTTTGTTTGTGCTTCATTAATGTCCAGAGTTCAGAGTCGATCTCTATGAAACTTTCACGATAGGTTAAGAAGCCCGGTGGCCACGACATAATTCATATATAGTTTTGGAAAAGTGGGCGGTACCACGCCTCCAGGCTATATAAAATTACAATTAGTCATAACTCTGAACTTATTTGGTCTAAATTAATGATATTTGGACATACGTGTCCTTTAGTCAAGATTTACCTAATTTTGGAACATTGGGCGGAGCCACGCCAACATTTTTATGTTTGTGCTTCATTAATATCCAAAGCTCAGAATCGATCTCTTTGAAACTTTCACGATAAGCTTAGAAGTTCAGTGGGTACGACATAGGTTATATATAGGTTTGGAAAAGTGGGCGGTACCACGCCTCCAGGCTATATAACATTACAATTCGTCATAACTCTGAACTTATTTGGTCTAAATTAATGATATTTGGATATACATATGTGCCTTTGGTCAAGATTTACATAAATTTGGAAAATTGGGCAGTGCCACGCTCACATTTTTTGTGTTTGGTTTGTGCTTCATTAATGTCTAAAGGTTAGAGTCTATCTCTGTAAAAGTTTCACGATAGGTTTAGATGCTCGGTGGGCATGACATAGGCTATATATAGTATTGAAAATGTGAGCGGTACTACGCCCTCAGGCTGTATAAAATAAGAATTCGTCATTACTCTGAACTTATTTGGTCTAAATTAATGATATTTGGATATATGTGTCTTTGGTCAAGATTTACATAATTTTGGAAAATTTGGCGGTGCCACGCCCACATTTTTTGTGTTTTACGACGCCTCCTTAATTGTAATTGGATATATGTGTCCTTTAGTCATGATTTACATAATTTTGGAAAATTGGGCGGTGCCACGCCCACATTTTTTGTGTTTGGTTTGTGCTTTATTAATGTCTAAAGATTAGAGTCTATCTCTATAAAAGTTTCACGATAGGTTTAGAAGCTCGGTGGGCATGACATAGGCTATATATAGTTTTGAAAATGTGAGCGGTACTACGCCCTCAGGATGTATAAAATAAGAATTTGTCATAACTCTGAACTTATTTGGTCTAAATTAATGATTTTTGGATATATGTGTCTTTGGTCAAGATTTACATAATTTTGGAAAATTTGGCGGTGCCACGCCCACATTTTTTGTGTTTTGTCTGTGCTTCATTAATGTCCAAAGTTTATAGTCGATTGCTATAATAGTTTCACGATAGGTTTAGAAGTTCGGTGGGCACGACATAGGTCATATATAGTTTTTAGAAAAGTGGGCGGTACCACGCCTCCAGGCTATATAAAATTACAATTCGTTATAACTCTGAACTTATTTGGTCTAAATTAATGATATTTGCACATATGTGTCCTTTAGTCAAGATTTACCTAATTTTGGAAAATTGGGCGGAGCCACGCCAACATTTTTATGTTTGTGCTTCATTAATATCCAAAGCTCAGAGTCGATCTCTTCGAAACTTTCACGATAAGCTTAGAAGTTCGGTGGGTACGACATAGGTTATATATAGGTTTGGAAAAGTTAGCGGTACCACGCCCGTAGGCTATATAAAATAACAATTCGTCATAACTCTGAACTCATTTGGTCTAATATCATGATATTTGGACATGTCTCCTTTAGTCCAGATTTACATAATTTTTTAAAATTGGGCTTAGCCACGCCCACATTTTTATGTTTGTGATTCATTAATGTCCAATGCTCATAGTCGATCTCTTTGAAACTTTCACGATAGGTTAAGAAGCCCGGTGGACACCACATAGGTCATATATAGTTTTGGAAAAGTGGGCGGTACCACGCCTCCAGGCTATATAAAATTACAATTCGTCAAAACTCTGAACTTATTTGGTCTAAATTAATGATATTTGGACATATGTGTCCTTTAGTCAAGATTTACCTAATTTTGGAAAATTGGGCGGAGCCACGCCAACATTTTTATGTTTGTGATTCATTAATGTCCAATGCTCAGAGTCGATCTCCTTGAAACTTTCACGATAGGTTGAGAAGCCCGGTGGACACGACATAGGTCGTATATAGTTTTGGAAAAGTGGGCGGTACCACGCCTCCAGGCTATATAAAATTACAATTCGTCATAACTCTGAACTTATTTGGTCTAAATTAATGATATTTGCACATATGTGTCCTTTAGTCAAGATTTACATAATTTTGGAGAAGTATGCGATGGCGCGCCCACATTTTTTGCGTTTTGTTTCTGCTTCATTAATGTCCAGAGTTCGGAGTCGATTGCTATAATAGTTTCAGGATAGGATTAGAAGCTTGGTGGGTACGACATAGGTCATATATAGTTTTGGAAAAGAGGGCAGTACCACGCCCCCAGGCTATACAAAATTTGAATTCGTTATAACTCTGAACTTATTTGGTCTAAATTAATGATATTTGCACATATGTGTCCTTTAGTCAAGATTTACATAATTTTGGAGAAGTATGCGATGGCGCGCCCACATTTTTTGTGTTTTGTTTGTGCTTCATTTATGTCTAAGGTTTAGAGTCGATCTGTATAAAACTGTCACGATAGGTTTAGAAGCCCGGTGAGTACGACATAGGTCATATGCCCCCAGGCTGTATAAAATAACAATTCGTCATAACTCTGAACTTATTTGGTCTAAATTAATGATATTTGGACATATGTGTCCTTTAGTCAAGATTTACAAAATTTTGGAAAAGTGGGCGGAGCCACGCCCACATTTTTATGTTTGTGATTCATTAATGTCCAATGCTCAGAGTCGATCTCCTTGAAACTTTCACGATAGGTTGAGAAGCCCGGTGGACACGACATAGGTCGTATATAGTTTTGGAAAAGTGGGCGGTACCACGCCTCCAGGCTATATAAAATTACAATTCGTCATAACTCTGAACTTATTTGGTCTAAATTAATGATGTTTTGACATATGTGTCCTTTAGTCAAGGTTTACATAATTTTGGAAAAGTGGGCGATGGCACTCCCACATTTTTTGTGTTTTGTTTGTGCTTCATTAATGTCCAGAGTTCAGAGTCGATCTCTATGAAACTTTCACGATAGGTTAAGAAGCCCGGTGGCCACGACATAGGTCATATATAGTTTTGGAAAAGTGGGCGGTACCACGCCTCCAGGCTATATAAAATTACAATTCGTCATAACTCTGAACTTATTTGGTCTAAATTAATGATATTTGGACATATGTGTCCTTTAGTCAAGATTTACCTAATTTTGGAACATTGGGCGGAGCCACGCCAACATTTTTATGTTTGTGCTTCATTAATATCCAAAGCTCAGAGTCGATCTCTTTGAAACTTTCACGATAAGCTTAGAAGTTCAGTGGGTACGACATAGGTTATATATAGGTTTGGAAAAGTGGGCGGTACCACGCCTCCAGGCTATATAAAATTACAATTCGTCATAACTCTGAACTTATTTGGTCTAAATTAATGATATTTGGACATACGTGTCCTTTAGTCAAGATTTACCTAATTTGGAACATTGGGCGGAGCCACGCCAACATTTTTATGTTTGTGCTTCATTAATATCCAAAGCTCAGAATCGATCTCTTTGAAACTTTCACGATAAGCTTAGAAGTTCAGTGGGTACGACATAGGTTATATATAGGTTTGGAAAAGTGGGCGGTACCACGCCTCCAGGCTATATAACATTACAATTCGTCATAACTCTGAACTTATTTGGTCTAAATTAATGATATTTGGATATACATATGTGCCTTTGGTCAAGATTTACATAAGTTTGGAAAATTGGGCAGTGCCACGCTCACATTTTTTGTGTTTGGTTTGTGCTTCATTAATGTCTAAAGGTTAGAGTCTATCTCTGTAAAAGTTTCACGATAGGTTTAGAAGCTCGGTGGGCATGACATAGGCTATATATAGTATTGAAAATGTGAGCGGTACTACGCCCTCAGGCTGTATAAAATAAGAATTCGTCATAACTCTGAACTTATTTGGTCTAAATTAATGATATTTGGATATATGTGTCTTTGGTCAAGATTTACATAATTTTGGAAAATTTGGCGGTGCCACGCCCACATTTTTTGTGTTTTGTCTGTGCTTCATTAATGTCCAAAGTTTATAGTCGATTGCTATAATAGTTTCACGATAGGTTTAGAAGTTCGGTGGGCACGACATAGGTCATATATAGTTTTTAGAAATGTGGGCGGTACCACGCCTCCAGGCTATATAAAATTACAATTCGTCATAACTCTGAACTTATTTGGTCTAAATTAATGATATTTGGACATACGTGTCCTTTAGTCAAGATTTACCTAATTTGGAACATTGGGCGGAGCCACGCCAACATTTTTATGTTTGTGCTTCATTAATATCCAAAGCTCAGAATCGATCTCTTTGAAACTTTCACGATAAGCTTAGAAGTTCAGTGGGTACGACATAGGTTATATATAGGTTTGGAAAAGTGGGCGGTACCACGCCTCCAGGCTATATAACATTACAATTCGTCATAACTCTGAACTTATTTGGTCTAAATTAATGATATTTGGATATACATATGTGCCTTTGGTCAAGATTTACATAAATTTGGAAAATTGGGCAGTGCCACGCTCACATTTTTTGTGTTTGGTTTGTGCTTCATTAATGTCTAAAGGTTAGAGTCTATCTCTGTAAAAGTTTCACGATAGGTTTAGAAGCTCGGTGGGCATGACATAGGCTATATATAGTATTGAAAATGTGAGCGGTACTACGCCCTCAGGCTGTATAAAATAAGAATTCGTCATAACTCTGAACTTATTTGGTCTAAATTAATGATATTTGGATATATGTGTCTTTAGTCAAGATTTACATAATTTTGGAAAATTGGGCGGTGCCACCCCCACATTTTTTGTGTTTTGTCTGTGCTTCAGTAATGTCAAAAGTTTATAGTCGATCTCGATGAAACCTTCACGATAGGTTTTAAAGCTCGGTGGGCATGACATAGGCTATATATAGTTTTGGAAAAATGGGCGGTACGACGCCTCCTTAATTGTAATTGGATATATGAGTCCTTTAGTCATGATTTACATAATTTTGGAAAATTGGGCGGTGCCACGCCCACATTTTTTGTGTTTGGTTTGTGCTTTATTAATGTCTAAAGGTTAGAGTCTATCTCTATAAAAGTTTCACGATAGGTTTAGAAGCTCGGTGGGCATGAAATAGGCTATATATAGTTTTGAAAATGTGAGCGGTACTACGCCCTCAGGATGTATAAAATAAGAATTCGTCATATTTGGATATATGTGTCTTTGGTCAAGATTTACATAATTTTGGAATATTTGGCGGTGCCACGCCCACATTTTTTGTGTTTTGTCTGTGCTTAATTAATGTCCAAAGTTTATAGTCGATTGCTATAATAGTTTCACGATAGGTTTAGAAGTTCGGTGGGCACGACATAGGTCATATATAGTTTTTAGAAAAGTGGGCGGTAAATTAATGATATTTGGACATATGTGTCCTTTAGTCAAGATTTACCTAATTTTGGAAAATTGGGCGGAGCCACGCCAACATTTTTATGTTTGTGCTTCATTAATATCCAAAGCTCAGAGTCGATCTCTTTGAAACTTTCACGATAAGCTTAGAAGTTCGGTGGGTACGACATAGGTTATATACAGATTTGGAAAAGTGGGCGGTACCACGCCTCCAGGCTATATAAAATTACAATTCGTCATAACTCTGAACTTATTTGGTCTAAATTAATGATATTTGGATATATGTGTCTGTGGTCAAGATTTACATAAATTTAGAAAATTGGGCAGTGCCACGCCCACATTTTTTGCGTTTTGTTTCTGCTTCATTAATGTCCAGAGTTCGGAGTCGATTGCTATAATAGTTTCAGGATAGGATTAGAAGCTTGGTGGGTACGACATAGGTCATATATAGTTTTGGAAAAGAGGGCAGTACCACGCCCCCAGGCTATACAAAATTTGAATTCGTTATAACTCTGAACTTATTTGGTCTAAATTAATGATATTTGCACATATGTGTCCTTTAGTCAAGATTTACATAATTTTGGAGAAGTATGCGATGGCGCGCCCACATTTTTTGTGTTTTGTTTGTGCTTCATTTATGTCTAAGGTTTAGAGTCGATCTGTATAAAACTGTCACGATAGGTTTAAAAGCCCGGTGAGTACGACATAGGTCATATGCCCCCAGGCTGTATAAAATAACAATTCGTCATAACTCTGAACTTATTTGGTCTAAATTAATGATATTTGGACATATGTGTCCTTTAGTCAAGATTTACAAAATTTTGGAAAAGTGGGCGGAGCCACGCCCACATTTTTATATTTGTGATTCATTAATGTCCAATGCTCAGAGTCGATCTCCTTGAAACTTTCACAATAGGTTGAGAAGCCCGGTGGACACGACATAGGTCGTATATAGTTTTGGAAAAGTGGGCGGTACCACGCCTCCAGGCTATATAAAATTACAATTCGTCATAACTCTGAACTTATTTGGTCTAAATTAATGATGTTTTGACATATGTGTCCTTTAGTCAAGGTTTACATAATTTTGGAAAAGTGGGCGATGGCACTCCCACATTTTTTGGGTTTTGTTTGTGCTTCATTAATGTCCAGAGTTCAGAGTCGATCTCTATGAAACTTTCACGATAGGTTAAGAAGCCCGGTGGCCACGACATAGGTCATATATAGTTTTGGAAAAGTGGGCGGTACCACGCCTCCAGGCTATATAAAATTACAATTCGTCATAACTCTGAACTTATTTGGTCTAAATTAATGATATTTGGACATATGTGTCCTTTAGTCATTATTTACCTAATTTTGGAACATTGGGCGGAGCCACGCCAACATTTTTATGTTTGTGCTTCATTAATATCCAAAGCTCAGAGTCGATCTCTTTGAAACTTTAACGATAAGCTTAGAAGTTCAGTGGGTACGACATAGGTTATATATAGGTTTGGAAAAGTGGGCGGTACTACGCCTCCAGGCTATATAAAATTACAATTCGTCATAACTCCGAACTTATTTGGTCTATATTAATGATATTTGGATATATGTGCCTTTGGTCAAGATTTACATATATTTGGAAAATTGGGCAGTGCCACGCTCACATTTTTTGTGTTTTGTTTCTGCTTCATTAATGTCCAGATTTCGGAGTCGATCTCTATTAAACATTCACGATAAGCTTTGAAGTTCGGTGAGTACGACATAGGTCATATATAGATTTAGAAAAGTGGGCGGTATCACGCCCCTGGGGTATATTAAATTACAATTCGTCATAACTCTGAACTTATTTGATCTAAATTAATGATGTTTTGACATATGTGTCCTTTAGTCAAGGTTTACATAATTTTGGAAAAGTGGGCGATGGCACTCCCACATTTTTTGTGTTTTGTTTGTGCTTCATTAATGTCCAGAGTTCAGAGTCGATCTCAATGAAACTTTCACCATAGGTTAAGAAGCCCGGTGGACACGACATAGGTCATATATAGTTTTGGAAAAGTGGGCGGTACGACGCCTCTAGGCTATATAAAATTACAATTCGTCATAACTCTGAACTTATTTGGTCTAAATTAATGATATTTGGATATATGTGTCGTTAGTCAAAATTTACATAATTTTGGAAAATTGGGCGGTGCCACCCCCACATTTTTTGTGTTTGGTTTGTGCTTCATTAATGTCTAAAGGTTAGAGCCTATCTCTATAAAAGTTTCACGATAGGTTTAGAAGCTCGGTGGGCATGACATAGGCTATATATAGTTTTGAAAATGTGAGCGATACTACGCCCTCAGGCTGTATAAAATAAGAATTCGTCATAACTCTGAACTTATTTGGTCTAAATTAATGATATTTGGATATATGTGTCTTTGGTCAAGATTTACATAATTTTGGAAAATTTGGCGGTGCCACGCCCACATTTTTTGTGTTTTGTCTGTGCTTCATTAATGTCCAAAGTTTATAGTCGATTGCTATAATAGTTTCACGATAGGTTTAGAAGTTCGGTTGGCACGACATAGGTCATACATAGTTTTTAGAAAAGTGGGCGGTACCACGCCTCCAGGCTATATAAAATTACAATTCGTCATAACTCTGAACTTATTTGGTCTAAATTAATGATATTTGGATATATGTTCCTTTGGTCAAGATTTACGTAATTATGGAAAATTGGGCTCAGCCACCCCCATATTTTTATGTTTGTGCTTCATTAATGTCCAGAGCTCATAGTCGATCTCTCTGAAACTTCCACGATAAGCTTAGAAGTTCGGTGGGTACGACATAGGTCATATATAGTTTTGGAAAAGTGGGCGGTACCACGCCTCCAGGCTATATAAAATTACAATTCGTCATAACTCTGAACTTATTTGGTCTAAATTAATGATTTGGACATATGTGTCCTTTAGTCAAGATTTACCTAGTTTTGGAAAATTGGGCGGAGCCACGCCAACATTTTTATGTTTGTGCTTTATTAATATCCAAAGCTCAGAGTCGATCTCTTTGAAACTTTCACGATAAACTTAGAAGTTTGGTGGGTACGACATAGGTTATATATAGATTTGGAAAAGTGGGCGGTACCACGCCTCCAGGCTATATAAAATTACAATTCGTCATAACTCTGAACTTATTTGGTCTAAATTTATGATATTTGGATATATGTGTCTTTGGTCAAGATTTACATAAATTTAGAAAATTGGGCAGTGCCACGCATACATTTTTTGCGTTTTGTTTCTGCTTCATTAATGTCCAGAGTTCGGAGTCGATTGCTATAATAGTTTCAGGATAGGATTAGAAGCTTGGTGGGTACGACATAGGTCATATATAGTTTTAGAAAAGAGGGCAGTACCACGCCCCCAGGCTATACAAAATTTGAATTCGTCATAACTCTGAACTTATTTGGTCTAAATTAATGATATTTGCACATATGTGTCCTTTAGTCAAGATTTACATAATTTTGGAGAAGTAGGCAATTTCACGCCCACATTTTTTGTGTTTTGTTTGTGCTTCATTTATGTCTAAGGTTTAGAGTCGATCTCTATAAAACTGTCACGATAGGTTTAGAAGCCCGGTGAGTACGACATAGGTCATATGCCCCCAGGCTGTATAAAATAACAATTCGTCATAACTCTGAACTTATTTGGTCTAAATTAATGATATTTGGACATATGTGTCCTTTAGTCAAGATTTACAAAATTTTGGAAAAGTGGGCGATGGCACTCCCACATTTCTTGTGTTTTGTTTGTGCTTCATTAATGTCTAGAGTTCAGAGTCGATCTCTATGAAACTTTCACGATAGGTTAAGAAGCCCGGTGGCCACGACATAGGTTATATATAGTTTTGGAAAAGTGGGCGGTATTACGCCTCCAGGCTATATAAAATTACAATTCGTCATAACTCTGAACTTATTTGGTCTAAATTAATGATGTTTTGACATATGTGTCCTTTAGTCAAGATTTACATAATTTTGGAGAAGTATGCGATGGCGCGCCCACATTTTTTGTGTTTTGTTTGTGCTTCATTAATGTCCAGAGTTCAGAGTCGATCTCTATGAAACTTTCACGATAGGTTAAGAAGCCCGGTGGCCACGACATAGGTTATATATAGTTTTGGAAAAGTGGGCGGTACCACGCCTCCAGGCTATATAAAATTACAATTCGTCATAACTCTGAACTTATTTGGTCTAAATTAATGATGTTTTGACATACGTGTCCTTTAGTCAAGGTTTACCTAATTTTGGAAAATTGGGCGGAGCCACGCCAACATTTTTATGTTTGTGCTTCATTAATATCCAAAGCTCAGAGTCGATCTCTTTGAAACTTTCACGATAAGCTTAGAAGTTCAGTGGGTACGACATAGGTTATATATAGGTTTGGAAAAGTGGGCGGTACCACACCTCCAGGCTATATAAAATTACAATTCGTCATAAATCTAAACTTATTTGGTCTAAATTAATGATATTTGGATATATGTGCCTTTGGTCAAGATTTACATAAATTTGGAAAATTGGGCAGTGCCACGCTCACATTTTTTGTGTTTTGTTTCTGCTTCATTAATGTCCAGATTTCGGAGTCGATCTCTATTAAACATTCACGATAAGCTTTGAAGTTCGGTGAGTACGACATAGGTCATATATAGATTTAGAAAAGTGGGCGGTACCACGCCCCTGGGATATATAAAATTACAATTCGTCATAACTCTGAACTTATTTGGTCTAAATTAATGATATTTGGACATATGTGTAATTTAGTCAAGATTTACATAGTTTTGGAAAATTGTGCGGAACCACGCCCACATTTTTATGTTTGTGCTTCATTAATATCCAGAGCTCAGAGTCGATCTCTCTGAAACTTCCACGATAAGCTTAGAAGTTCGGTGGGTACGACATAGGTCATGTATAGATTTGGAAAAAAGGGCGGTACCACAAACCCAGGCCATATAAATTTACAATTCGTCATAACTCGGAACTTATTTGGTCTAAATTAATGATATTTTATATAAGTGTCTTTAGTCAAGATTTACATAATTTTGGAAAATTGGGCAGTGCCACGCCCACATTTTTTGTGATGTGTTTGTGCTTCATTTATGTCTAACGTTTAGAGTCGATCTCTATAAAACTTTCACGACAGGTTTAAAAGCCCGGTGGGCACGACATAGGTCCTACATAGTTTTGGAAAAGTAGGCGGTACCACGCTTCCGGGCTATATAAAATTACAGTTCGTTATAAGTCTGAGCTTATTTGGTCTAAATTAATGATAATTTGATATATGTGCCCTGGAGTCAAGATTCACATCATTTTGGAAAATTGGGAGCCACGCCAACATTTACAATTCGTCTTAACTCTGAACTTATTTTGTCTAAATTAATGATATTTTGACATATGTGTCTTTTATTCAAGATTGACATAATTTTGGAAATGTGGGCGGTGCCACGCCTACATTTTTTGTATTTTGTTTGTGCTTCATTAATGTCCCGTGTTCAAAGTCGATCTCTATAAAACTTTCACGATAGGTTTAGAGGTTCGGTGGGTACGACATAGGTCATATATAGTTTTTGGAAAAGTGGGCGGTACCACGCCCCCAGGCTATATAAATTTCGTCATAACTCTGAACTTATATGGTCTAAACTAATGATATTTTATATAAGTGTCTTTAGTCAAGATTTACATAATTTTGGAAAAGTGGGCGGTGGCACTCCCACATTTTTTGTGTTTTGTTTGTGCTTCATTAATGTCCAGAGTTCAGAGTCGATCTCTATAAAACTTTCACGATAGGTTAAGAAGCCCGGTGGACACGACATAGGTCATATATAGTTTTGGAAAAGTGGGCGGTACCACGCCTCCAGGCTATATAAAATTACAATTCGTCATAACTCTGAACTGATTTGGTCTAAATTAATGATATTTGGACATATGTGTCCTTTAGTCCAGATTTACATAATTTTGGAAAATTGGTCGGAGCCACGGCCACATTTTTATGATTGTGGTTCAATAATGTCCAATGCTCAGAGTCGATCTCTTTGAAACTTTCACGATAGGTTAAGAAGCCCGGTGGACACGACATGGGTCATATATAGTTTTGGAAAAGTGGGCGGTACCACGCCTCCAGGCTATATAAAATTACAATTCGTCATAACTCTTAACTTATTTGGTGTAAATTAATGATATTTTGACATATGTGTCCTTTAGTCAAGGTTTAAATAATTTTGCAAAATTGGGCAGTGCCACGCCCACAATTTTTGTGTTGTGTTTGTGCTTCATTAATGTCCAGAGTTCAGAGTGGATCTCTATAAAACTTTCACGATAGGTTAAGAAGCCCGGTGGACACGACATAGGTCATATATAGTTTTGGAAAAGTGGGCGGTACCACGCCTCCAGGCTATATAAATTTACAATTCGTCATAACTCTGAACTTATTTGGTCTAAATTAATGATATTTGGACATATGTGTCCTTTAGTCCAGATTTACATAATTTTGGAAAATTGGGCAGTGCCACGCCCACATTTTTTGTGTTGTGTTTGTGCTCCATTTATTTCTAACATTTAGAGTCGATCTCTATAAAACTTTCACGACAAGTTTAAAAGCCCGGTGGGCACGACATAGGTCCTATATAGTTTTGGAAAAGTAGGCGGTACCACGCTTCCGGGGTATATAAAATTACAGTTCGTTATAAGTGTGAACTTAATTGGTCCAAATTAATGATAATTGGATATATGTGCCCTTTAGTCAAGATTCACATCATTTTTCAAAATTGGGAGGTCCCACGTCCAAATTTTTTGTGTTTTGTTTGTGCCTCATTAATGTCCAGAGTTCAGAGTCGACATAGGTCATATATAGATTTGGAAAAGTGGCCGGTACCACGCCCCCAGGCTATATAAAATTACAATTCGTCATAACTCTGAACTTATTTGGTCTAAATTAATGATATTTAGATATATGTGTCTTTAGTCAAGATTTACATAAATTTGGAAAATTGGGCAGTGCCACGCCCACATTTTTTGTGTTTTGTTTCTGCTTCATTAATGCCCAGAGTTCGGAGTCGATCTCCATTAAACATTCACGATAAGCTTAGAAGTTCGGTGAGTACGACATAGGTCATATATAGATTTAGAAAAGTGGGCGGTACCACGGCCCTGGGCTATATAAAATTACAATTCGTCATAACTCTGAACTTATTTGGTCTAAATTAATGATATTTGGACATATGTGTCCTTTAGTCAAGATTTACATAGTTTTGGAAAATTGGCCGGAGCCACGCCCACATTTTTATGTTTGTGCTTCATTAATATCCAGAGCTCAGAGTCGATCTCGCTGAAACTTCCACGATAAGCTTAGAAGTTCGGTGAGTAGGACATAGGTCATATATAGTTTTGGAAAAGTTGGCGTTACCACGCCCCCAGGCTATATAAATTTACAATTCGTCATAACTCTGAACTTATTTAGTCTAAATTAATTATATTTTATATAAGTGTCTTTAGTCAAGATTTACATAATTTTGGAAAATTGGGCAGTGCCACGCCCACATTTTTTGTGTTGTGCTTGTGCTTCATTTATGTCTAACGTTTAGAGTCGATCTCTATAAAACTTTCACGACAGGTTTAAAAGCCCGGTGGGCACGACATAGGTCCTACATAGTTTTGGAAAAGTAGGCGGTACCACGCTTCCGGGCTATATAAATTTACAGTTCGTTATAAGTCTGAACTTATTAGGTCCAAATTAATGATAATTGGATATATGTGCCCTTCAGTCAAGATTCACATCATTTTGGAAAATTGGGAGGTCCCACGTCCAAATTTTTTGTGTTTCGTTTGTGCCTCATTAATGTCTAGAGTTCAGAGTCGATCTCTCTGAAACTTTCACGATAGGCTTAGAGGTCCGGTGGGTACGACATAGGTCATATATAGTTTTAGAAAAGTTGGCGGTACCACACCCCTGGGCTATGTAAAATTACAATTCGTCATAACTCTGAACTTATTTGGTCTAAATTAAAGATATTTGGATATATGTGTCCTTTAGTCAAGATTTACATAATTTTGCAAAATTGGGAGGAGGCACGCCCACATTTTTAAGTTTGTGCTTCATTAATGTTCAGAGCTCACAGTCGATCTCTTTGAAACTTTAACGATAAGCTTAGAAGTTCGGTGGGTACGACATAGGTCGTATATAGATTTGGAAAAGTGGGGGGTACCACGCCTCCAGGCTATATAAAACAACAATTCGTCATAACTCTGAACTTATTTGGTTTAAATTAATGATATTTTGATATATGTGTATTTGGTCAAGATTTACATAAATTTGAAAAATTGGGCAGTGCCACGCCCACATTTTTTGTGTTTTGTTTCTGCTTCATTAATGTCCAGAGTTCAGAGTCGATCTCTATGAAACTTTCACGATAAGCTTAGAAGTTCGGTGAGTAGGACATAGGTCATATATAGTTTTGGAAAAGTTGGCGGTACCACGCCCCTAGGCTATACAAAATTACAAATCGTCATAACTCTGAACTTATTTTTTGTGTTTTGCTTGTGCTTCATTAATGTCCAGAGTTCAGAGTCGATCTCTATGAAACTTTCACGAGATGCTTAGAAGTTCGGTGGGTACGACATAGGTCATAAATAGTTTTTGGAAAAGTGGGCGGTACCACGCCCCTAGGCTATATAAAATGAAAATTCGTCGTAACTCTGAACTTATTTGGTCGAAATTGATGATATTTTGACATATGTGTCCTTTAGTCAAGGTTTACATAATTTTGGAAAAGTGGGCGACGGCACTCCCACATTTTTTGTGTTTTGTTTGTGCTTCATTAATGTCCAGAGTTCAGAGTCGATCTCTCTGAAACTTCCACGATAAGCTTAGAAGTTCGGTGGGTACGACATAGGTCATATATAGATTTGGAAAAGAGGGCGGTACCAAGCCCCCAGGCTATATAAATTTACAATTCGTCATAACTATGAACTTATTTGGCCTAAATTAATGATATTTGGATATATGTATCTTTAGTCAAGATTTACATAATTTTGGAAAATTGGGCAGTGCCACGCCCACAGTTTTTGTGTTTTGTTTCTGCTTCATTAATGTCCGGAGTTCAGAGTCGATCTCTATGAAACTTTCACGATAAGCTTAGAACTTCGGTGAGTACGACATAGGTCATATATAGTTTTGGAAAAGTTGGCGGTACCACGCCCCTAGGCTATATAAAATGACAATTCGTCGTAACAGTGAACTTGTTTGGTCTAAATTAATGATATTTTGACATATGTGTCCTTTAGTCAAGGTTTACATAATTTTGGAAAAGTGGGCGATGGCACTCCCACATTTTTTGTGTTTTGTTTGTGCTTCATTAATGTCCAGAGTTCAGAGTCGATCTCTCTGAAACGTCCACGATAAGCTTAGAAGTTCGGTTGGTACGACATAGGTCATATATAGATTTGGAAAAGAGGGCGGTACCACGCTTCCGTGGTATATAAAATTACAGTTCGTTATAAGTCTGAACTTATTTGGTCCAAATTAATGATAATTGGATATATGTGCCCTTTAGTCAAGATTCACATCATTTTGGAAAATTGGGAGGTCCCACGTCCAAATTTTTTGTGTTTTGTTTGTGCCTCATTAATGTCCAGAGTTCAGAGTCGATCACTATGAAACTTTCACGATAAGCTTAGAAGTTCGGTGGGTACGACATAGGTCATATATAGATTTGGAAAAGTGGCCGGTACCACGCCCCCAGGCTATATAAAATTACAATTCGTCATAACTCTGAACTTATTTGGTCTAAATTAATGATATTTAGATATATGTGTCTTTAGTCAAGATTTACATAAATTTGGAAAATTGGGCAGTGCCACGCCCACATTTTTTGTGTTTTGTTTCTGCTTCATTAATGCCCAGAGCTCGGAGTCGATCTCCATTAAACATTCACGATAAGCTTAGAAGTTCGGTGAGTACGACATAGGTCATATATAGATTTAAAAAAGTGGGCGGTACCACGGCCCTGGGCTATATAAAATTACAATTCGTCATAACTCTGAACTTATTTGGTCTAAATTAATGATATTTGGACATATGTGTCCTTTAGTCAAGATTTACATAGTTTTGGAAAATTGGCCGGAGCCACGCCCACATTTTTATGTTTGTGCTTCATTAATATCCAGAGCTCAGAGTCGATCTCGCTGAAACTTCCACGATAAGCTTAGAAGTTCGGTGAGTAGGACATAGGTCATATATAGTTTTGGAAAAGTTGGCGTTACCACGCCCCCAGGCTATATAAATTTACAATTCGTCATAACTCTGAACTTATTTGGTCTAAATTAATTATATTTTATATAAGTGTCTTTAGTCAAGATTTACATAATTTTGGAAAATTGGGCAGTGCCACGCCCACATTTTTTGTGTTGTGTTTGTGCTTCATTTATGTCTAACGTTTAGAGTCGATCTCTATAAAACTTTCACGACAGGTTTAAAAGCCCGGTGGGCACGACATAGGTCCTACATAGTTTTGGAAAAGTAGGCGGTACCACGCTTCCGGGCTATATAAATTTACAGTTCGTTATAAGTCTGAACTTATTTGGTCCAAATTAATGATAATTGGATATATGTGCCCTTCAGTCAAGATTCACATCATTTTGGAAAATTGGGAGGTCCCACGTCCAAATTTTTTGTGTTTCGTTTGTGCCTCATTAATGTCTAGAGTTCAGAGTCGATCTCTCTGAAACTTTCACGAGATGCTTAGAAGTTCGGTGGGTACGACATAGGTCATAAATAGTTTTTGGAAAAGTGGGCGGTACCACGCCCCTAGGCTATATAAAATGAAAATTCGTCGTAACTCTGAACTTATTTGGTCGAAATTGATGATATTTTGACATATGTGTCCTTTAGTCAAGGTTTACATAATTTTGGAAAAGTGGGCGACGGCACTCCCAAATTTTTTGTGTTTTGTTTGTGCTTCATTATTGTCCAGAGTTCAGAGTCGATCTCTCTGAAACTTCCACGATAAGCTTAGAAGTTCGGTGGGTACGACATAGGTCATATATAGATTTGGAAAAGAGGGCGGTACCAAGCCCCCAGGCTATATAAATTTACAATTCGTCATAACTATGAACTTATTTGGCCTAAATTAATGATATTTGGATATATGTATCTTTAGTCAAGATTTACATAATTTTGGAAAATTGGGCAGTGCCACGCCCACATTTTTTGTGTTTTGTTTCTGCTTCATTAATGTCCAGAGTTCAGAGTCGATCTCTATGAAACTTTCACGATAAGCTTAGAACTTCGGTGAGTACGACATAGGTCATATATAGTTTTGGAAAAGTTGGCGTTACCACGCCCCCAGGCTATATAAATTTACAATTCGTCATAACTCTGAACTTATTTGGTCTAAATTAATTATATTTTATATAAGTGTCTTTAGTCAAGATTTACATAATTTTGGAAAATTGGGCAGTGCCACGCCCACATTTTTTGTGTTGTGTTTGTGCTTCATTTATGTCTAACGTTTAGAGTCGATCTCTATAAAACTTTCACGACAGGTTTAAAAGCCCGGTGGGCACGACATAGGTCCTACATAGTTTTGGAAAAGTAGGCGGTACCACGCTTCCGGGCTATATAAATTTACAGTTCGTTATAAGTCTGAACTTATTTGGTCCAAATTAATGATATATGTGCCCTTCAGTCAAGATTCACATCATTTTGGAAAATTGGGAGGTCCCACGTCCAAATTTTTTGTGTTTCGTTTGTGCCTCATTAATGTCTAGAGTTCAGAGTCGATCTCTCTGAAACTTTCACGATAGGCTTAGAGGTCCGGTGGGTACGACATAGGTCATATATAGTTTTAGAAAAGTTGGCGGTACCACACCCCTGGGCTATATAAAATTACAATTCGTCATAACTCTGAACTTATTTGGTCTAAATTAAAGATATTTGGATATATGTGTCCTTTAGTCAAGATTTACATAATTTTGCAAAATTGGGAGGAGGCACGCCCACATTTTTAAGTTTGTGCTTCATTAATGTTCAGAGCTCACAGTCGATCTCTTTGAAACTTTAACGATAAGCTTAGAAGTTCGGTGGGTACGACATAGGTCGTATATAGATTTGGAAAAGTGGGGGGTACCACGCCTCCAGGCTATATAAAACAACAATTCGTCATAACTCTGAACTTATTTGGTCTAAATTAATGATATTTTGATATATGTGTATTTGGTCAAGATTTACATAAATTTGAAAAATTGGGCAGTGCCACGCCCACATTTTTTGTGTTTTGTTTCTGCTTCATTAATGTCCAGAGTTCAGAGTCGATCTCTCTGAAACTTCCACGATAAGCTTAGAAGTTCGGTGGGTACGACATAGGTCATATATAGATTTGGAAAAGAGGGCGGTACCAAGCCCCCAGGCTATATAAATTTACAATTCGTCATAACTATGAACTTATTTGGCCTAAATTAATGATATTTGGATATATGTATCTTTAGTCAAGATTTACATAATTTTGGAAAATTGGGCAGTGCCACGCCCACATTTTTTGTGTTTTGTTTCTGCTTCATTAATGTCCAGAGTTCAGAGTCGATCTCTATGAAACTTTCACGATAAGCTTAGAACTTCGGTGAGTACGACATAGGTCATATATAGTTTTGGAAAAGTTGGCGTTACCACGCCCCCAGGCTATATAAATTTACAATTCGTCATAACTCTGAACTTATTTGGTCTAAATTAATTATATTTTATATAAGTGTCTTTAGTCAAGATTTACATAATTTTGGAAAATTGGGCAGTGCCACGCCCACATTTTTTGTGTTGTGTTTGTGCTTCATTTATGTCTAACGTTTAGAGTCGATCTCTATAAAACTTTCACGACAGGTTTAAAAGCCCGGTGGGCACGACATAGGTCCTACATAGTTTTGGAAAAGTAGGCGGTACCACGCTTCCGGGCTATATAAATTTACAGTTCGTTATAAGTCTGAACTTATTTGGTCCAAATTAATGATATATGTGCCCTTCAGTCAAGATTCACATCATTTTGGAAAATTGGGAGGTCCCACGTCCAAATTTTTTGTGTTTCGTTTGTGCCTCATTAATGTCTAGAGTTCAGAGTCGATCTCTCTGAAACTTTCACGATAGGTTTAGAGGTCCGGTGGGTACGACATAGGTCATATATAGTTTTAGAAAAGTTGGCGGTACCACACCCCTGGGCTATATAAAATTACAATTCGTCATAACTCTGAACTTATTTGGTCTAAATTAAAGATATTTGGATATATGTGTCCTTTAGTCAAGATTTACATAATTTTGCAAAATTGGGAGGAGGCACGCCCACATTTTTAAGTTTGTGCTTCATTAATGTTCAGAGCTCACAGTCGATCTCTTTGAAACTTTAACGATAAGCTTAGAAGTTCGGTGGGTACGACATAGGTCGTATATAGATTTGGAAAAGTGGGGGGTACCACGCCTCCAGGCTATATAAAACAACAATTCGTCATAACTCTGAACTTATTTGGTCTAAATTAATGATATTTTGATATATGTGTATTTGGTCAAGATTTACATAAATTTGAAAAATTGGGCAGTGCCACGCCCACATTTTTTGTGTTTTGTTTCTGCTTCATTAATGTCCAGAGTTCAGAGTCGATCTCTATGAAACTTTCACGATAAGCTTAGAAGTTCGGTGAGTAGGACATAGGTCATATATAGTTTTGGAAAAGTTGGCGGTACCACGCCCCTAGGCTATACAAAATTACAATTCGTCATAACTCTGAACTTATTTTTTGTGTTTTGTTTGTGCTTCATTAATGTCCAGAGTTCAGAGTCGATCTCTATGAAACTTTCACGAGATGCTTAGAAGTTCGGTGGGTACGACATAGGTCATAAATAGTTTTTGGAAAAGTGGGCGGTACCACGCCCCTAGGCTATATAAAATGAAAATTCGTCGTAACTCTGAACTTATTTGGTCGAAATTGATGATATTTTGACATATGTGTCCTTTAGTCAAGGTTTACATAATTTTGGAAAAGTGGGCGACGGCACTCCCACATTTTTTGTGTTTTGTTTGTGCTTCATTATTGTCCAGAGTTCAGAGTCGATCTCTCTGAAACTTCCACGATAAGCTTAGAAGTTCGGTGGGTACGACATAGGTCATATATAGATTTGGAAAAGAGGGCGGTACCAAGCCCCCAGGCTATATAAATTTACAATTCGTCATAACTATGAACTTATTTGGCCTAAATTAATGATATTTGGATATATGTATCTTTAGTCAAGATTTACATAATTTTGGAAAATTGGGCAGTGCCACGCCCACATTTTTTGTGTTTTGTTTCTGCTTCATTAATGTCCAGAGTTCAGAGTCGATCTCTATGAAACTTTCACGATAAGCTTAGAACTTCGGTGAGTACGACATAGGTCATATATAGTTTTGGAAAAGTTGGCGGTACCACGCCCCTAGGCTATATAAAATGACAATTCGTCGTAACAGTGAACTTGTTTGGTCTAAATTAATGATATTTTGACATATGTGTCCTTTAGTCAAGGTTTACATAATTTTGGAAAATTGGGCAGTGCCACGCCCACATTTTTTGTGTTTTGTTTCTGCTTCATTAATGTCCAGAGTTCAGAGTCGATCTCTATGAAACTTTCACGATAAGCTTAGAAGTTCGGTGAGTAGGACATAGGTCATATATAGTTTTGGAAAAGTTGGCGGTACCACGCCCCTAGGCTATACAAAATTACAATTCGTCATAACTCTGAACTTATTTTTTGTGTTTTGTTTGTGCTTCATTAATGTCCAGAGTTCAGAGTCGATCTCTATGAAACTTTCACGATAAGCTTAGAAGTTCGGTGGGTACGACATAGGTCATATATAGATTTGGAAAAGAGGGCGGTACCAAGCCCCCAGGCTATATAAATTTACAATTCGTCATAACTATGAACTTATTTGGCCTAAATTAATGATATTTCGATATATGTATCTTTAGTCAAGATTTACATAATTTTGGAAAATTGGGCAGTGCCACGCCCACATTTTTTGTGTTTTGTTTCTGCTTCATTAATGTCCAGAGTTCAGAGTCGATCTCTATGAAACTTTCACGATAAGCTTAGAAGTTCGGTGGGTACAACATAGGTCATATATAGATTTGGAAAAGAGGGCGGTACCAAGCCCCCAGGCTATATAAATTTACAATTCGTCATAACTATGAACTTATTTGGCCTAAATTAATGATATTTGGATATATGTATCTTTAGTCAAGATTTACATAATTTTGGAAAATTGGGCAGTGCCACGCCCACATTTTTTGTGTTTTGTTTCTGCTTCATTAATGTCCAGAGTTCAGAGTCGATCTCTCTGAAACTTCCACGATAAGCTTAGAAGTTCGGTGGGTACGACATAGGTCATATATAGATTTGGAAAAGAGGGCGGTACCAAGCCCCAGGCTATATAAATTTACAATTCGTCATAACTATGAACTTATTTGGCCTAAATTAATGATATTTGGATATATGTATCTTTAGTCAAGATTTACATAATTTTGGAAAATTGGGCAGTGCCACGCCCACATTTTTTGTGTTTTGTTTCTGCTTCATTAATGTCCAGAGTTCAGAGTCGATCTCTATGAAACTTTCACGATAAGCTTAGAACTTCGGTGAGTACGACATAGGTCATATATAGTTTTGGAAAAGTTGGCGGTACCACGCCCCTAGGCTATATAAAATGACAATTCGTCGTAACAGTGAACTTGTTTGGTCTAAATTAATGATATTTTGACATATGTGTCCTTTAGTCAAGGTTTACATAATTTTGGAAAATTGGGCAGTGCCACGCCCACATTTTTTGTGTTTTGTTTCTGCTTCATTAATGTCCAGAGTTCAGAGTCGATCTCTATGAAACTTTCACGATAAGCTTAGAAGTTCGGTGAGTAGGACATAGGTCATATATAGTTTTGGAAAAGTTGGCGGTACCACGCCCCTAGGCTGTACAAAATTACAATTCGTCATAACTCTGAACTTATTTTTTGTGTTTTGTTTGTGCTTCATTAATGTCCAGAGTTCAGAGTCGATCTCTATGAAACCTGCACGAGATGCTTAGAAGTTCGGTGGGTACGACATAGGTCATAAATAGTTTTTGGAAAAGTGGGCGGTACCACGCCCCTAGGCTATATAAAATGACAATTCGTCGTAACTCTGAACTTATTTGGCCTAAATTAATGATATTTGGATATATGTGTCCCTTCGTCAAGATTTACATAGTTTTGTAAAATTGGTAATAACTCTGAACTTATTTGGAAAATTGGGCAGTGCCACGCCCACATTTTTTGTTATTTGTTTGTGCGTTTAGAGTCGATCTCTATAAAACTTTCACGATAGCTTTAGAAGCATGGTGGATACGCCATGTGTGTTTTGTTTGTGCTTCATTAATGTCCCGTGTTCAAAGTCGATCTCTATAAAACTTTCACGATAGGTTTAGAGGTTCGGTGGGTACGGCATAGGTCATATATAGGTTTGGAAAAGTTAGCGGTACCACGCCCGTAGGTTATATAAATTTACAATTCGTCGTAACTCTGAACTCTGAACTCATTTGGTCTAATATAATGATATTTGGACATGTGTCCTTTAGTCCAGATTTACATAATTTAGGAAATTTGGGCGGAACCACGCCCACATTTCTATGTTTGTGCTTCCCTAATATCCAGAGTTCATAGTCGATCTCTCTGAAACTTCCACGATAAGCTTAGAAGTTCGGTGGGTACGACGTAGGTCATATATAGTTTTGGAAAAGAGGGCGGTACCACGCCTCCAGGCTATATAAAATTACAATTCGTCATAACTCTGAACTTATTTGGTCTAAATTAATGATTTGGACATATGTGTCCTTTAGTCAAGATTTACCTAATTTTGGAAAATTGGGCGGAGCCACGCCAACATTTTTATGTTTGTGCTTCATTAATTTTCAAAGTTCAGAGTCGATCTCATTGAAACTTTCACGATAAACTTAGAAGTTCGGTGGGTACGACTTAGGTTATATATAGATTTGGAAAAGTGGGCGGTACCCCACATACCCGACATAGGTCATAAATAGTTTTTGGAAAAGTGGGCGGTACCACGCCCCTAGGCTATATAAAATGAAAATTCGTCGTAACTCTGAACTTATTTGGTCGAAATTGATGATATTTTGACATATGTGTCCTTTAGTCAAGGTTTACATAATTTTGGAAAAGTGGGCGACGGCACTCCCACATTTTTTGTGTTTTGTTTGTGCTTCATTATTGTCCAGAGTTCAGAGTCGATCTCTCTGAAACTTCCACGATAAGCTTAGAAGTTCGGTGGGTACGACATAGGTCATATATAGATTTGGAAAAGAGGGCGGTACCAAGCCCCCAGGCTATATAAATTTACAATTCGTCATAACTATGAACTTATTTGGCCTAAATTAATGATATTTGGATATATGTATCTTTAGTCAAGATTTACATAATTTTGGAAAATTGGGCAGTGCCACGCCCACATTTTTTGTGTTTTGTTTCTGCTTCATTAATGTCCAGAGTTCAGAGTCGATCTCTATGAAACTTTCACGATAAGCTTAGAACTTCGGTGAGTACGACATAGGTCATATATAGTTTTGGAAAAGTTGGCGGTACCACGCCCCTAGGCTATATAAAATGACAATTCGTCGTAACAGTGAACTTGTTTGGTCTAAATTAATGATATTTTGACATATGTGTCCTTTAGTCAAGGTTTACATAATTTTGGAAAATTGGGCAGTGCCACGCCCACATTTTTTGTGTTTTGTTTCTGCTTCATTAATGTCCAGAGTTCAGAGTCGATCTCTATGAAACTTTCACGATAAGCTTAGAAGTTCGGTGAGTAGGACATAGGTCATATATAGTTTTGGAAAAGTTGGCGGTACCACGCCCCTAGGCTATACAAAATTACAATTCGTCATAACTCTGAACTTATTTTTTGTGTTTTGTTTGTGCTTCATTAATGTCCAGAGTTCAGAGTCGATCTCTATGAAACTTTCACGATAAGCTTAGAAGTTCGGTGGGTACGACATAGGTCATATATAGATTTGGAAAAGAGGGCGGTACCAAGCCCCCAGGCTATATAAATTTACAATTCGTCATAACTATGAACTTATTTGGCCTAAATTAATGATATTTGGATATATGTATCTTTAGTCAAGATTTACATAATTTTGGAAAATTGGGCAGTGCCACGCCCACATTTTTTGTGTTTTGTTTCTGCTTCATTAATGTCCAGAGTTCAGAGTCGATCTCTATGAAACTTTCACGATAAGCTTAGAAGTTCGGTGGGTACAACATAGGTCATATATAGATTTGGAAAAGAGGGCGGTACCAAGCCCCCAGGCTATATAAATTTACAATTCGTCATAACTATGAACTTATTTGGCCTAAATTAATGATATTTGGATATATGTATCTTTAGTCAAGATTTACATAATTTTGGAAAATTGGGCAGTGCCACGCCCACATTTTTTGTGTTTTGTTTCTGCTTCATTAATGTCCAGAGTTCAGAGTCGATCTCTCTGAAACTTCCACGATAAGCTTAGAAGTTCGGTGGGTACGACATAGGTCATATATAGATTTGGAAAAGAGGGCGGTACCAAGCCCCAGGCTATATAAATTTACAATTCGTCATAACTATGAACTTATTTGGCCTAAATTAATGATATTTGGATATATGTATCTTTAGTCAAGATTTACATAATTTTGGAAAATTGGGCAGTGCCACGCCCACATTTTTTGTGTTTTGTTTCTGCTTCATTAATGTCCAGAGTTCAGAGTCGATCTCTATGAAACTTTCACGATAAGCTTAGAACTTCGGTGAGTACGACATAGGTCATATATAGTTTTGGAAAAGTTGGCGGTACCACGCCCCTAGGCTATATAAAATGACAATTCGTCGTAACAGTGAACTTGTTTGGTCTAAATTAATGATATTTTGACATATGTGTCCTTTAGTCAAGGTTTACATAATTTTGGAAAATTGGGCAGTGCCACGCCCACATTTTTTGTGTTTTGTTTCTGCTTCATTAATGTCCAGAGTTCAGAGTCGATCTCTATGAAACTTTCACGATAAGCTTAGAAGTTCGGTGAGTAGGACATAGGTCATATATAGTTTTGGAAAAGTTGGCGGTACCACGCCCCTAGGCTGTACAAAATTACAATTCGTCATAACTCTGAACTTATTTTTTGTGTTTTGTTTGTGCTTCATTAATGTCCAGAGTTCAGAATCGATCTCTATGAAACCTGCACGAGATGCTTAGAAGTTCGGTGGGTACGACATAGGTCATAAATAGTTTTTGGAAAAGTGGGCGGTACCACGCCCCTAGGCTATATAAAATGACAATTCGTCGTAACTCTGAACTTATTTGGCCTAAATTAATGATATTTGGATATATGTGTCCCTTCGTCAAGATTTACATAGTTTTGTAAAATTGGTAATAACTCTGAACTTATTTGGAAAATTGGGCAGTGCCACGCCCACATTTTTTGTTATTTGTTTGTGCGTTTAGAGTCGATCTCTATAAAACTTTCACGATAGCTTTAGAAGCATGGTGGATACGCCATGTGTGTTTTGTTTGTGCTTCATTAATGTCCCGTGTTCAAAGTCGATCTCTATAAAACTTTCACGATAGGTTTAGAGGTTCGGTGGGTACGGCATAGGTCATATATAGGTTTGGAAAAGTTAGCGGTACCACGCCCGTAGGTTATATAAATTTACAATTCGTCGTAACTCTGAACTCTGAACTCATTTGGTCTAATATAATGATATTTGGACATGTGTCCTTTAGTCCAGATTTACATAATTTAGGAAATTTGGGCGGAACCACGCCCACATTTCTATGTTTGTGCTTCCCTAATATCCAGAGTTCATAGTCGATCTCTCTGAAACTTCCACGATAAGCTTAGAAGTTCGGTGGGTACGACGTAGGTCATATATAGTTTTGGAAAAGAGGGCGGTACCACGCCTCCAGGCTATATAAAATTACAATTCGTCATAACTCTGAACTTATTTGGTCTAAATTAATGATTTGGACATATGTGTCCTTTAGTCAAGATTTACCTAATTTTGGAAAATTGGGCGGAGCCACGCCAACATTTTTATGTTTGTGCTTCATTAATTTTCAAAGCTCAGAGTCGATCTCATTGAAACTTTCACGATAAACTTAGAAGTTCGGTGGGTACGACTTAGGTTATATATAGATTTGGAAAAGTGGGCGGTACCACGCCTCCAGGCTATATAAAATTACAATTCGTCATAACTCTGAACTTATTTGGTCTAAATTAATGATATTTGGATATATGTGTCTTTGGTCAAGATTTACATAAATTTAGAAAATTGGGCAGTGCCACGCATACATTTTTTGCGTTTTGTTTCTGCTTCATTAATGTCCAGAGTTCGGAGTCGATTGCTATAATAGTTTCAGGATAGGATTAGAAGCTTGGTGGGTACGACATAGGTCATATATAGTTTTGGAAAAGAGGGCAGTACCACGCCCCCAGGCTATACAAAATTTGAATTCGTCATAACTCTGAACTTATTTGGTCTAAATTAATGATATTTGCACATATGTGTCCTTTAGTCAAGATTTACATAATTTTGGAGAAGTAGGCGATTTCACGCCCACATTTTTTGTGTTTTGTTTGTGCTTCATTTATGTCTAAGGTTTAGAGTCGATCTCTATAAAACTGTCACGATAGGTTTAGAAGCCCGGTGAGTACGACATAGGTCATATGCCCCCAGGCTGTATAAAATAACAATTCGTCATAACTCTGAACTTATTTGGTCTAAATTAATGATATTTGGACATATGTGTCCTTTAGTCAAGATTTACAAAATTTTGGAAAAGTGAGCGATGGCACTCCTACATTTTTTGTGTTTTGTTTGTGCTTCATTAATGTCCAGAGTTCAGAGTCGATCTCTATGAAACTTTCACGATAGGTTAAGAAGCCCGGTGGCCACGACATAGGTTATATATAGTTTTGGAAAAGTGGGCGGTACCACGCCTCCAGGCTATATAAAATTACAATTCGTCATAACTCTGAACTTATTTGGTCTAAATTAATGATGTTTTGACATATGTGTCCTTTAGTCAAGGTTTACATAATTTTGGAAAAGTGGGCGATGGCACTCCCACATTTTTTGTGTTTTGTTTGTGCTTCATTAATGTCCAGAGTTCAGAGTCGATCTCTATGAAACTTTCACGATAGGTTAAGAAGCCCGGTGGCCACGACATAGCTTATATATAGTTTTGGAAAAGTGGGCGGTACCACGCCTCCAGGCTATATAAAATTATAATTCGTCATAACTCTGAATTTATTTGGTCTAAATTAATGATGTTTTGACATATGTGTCCTTTAGTCAAGGTTTACCTAATTTTGGAAAATTGGGCGGAGCCACGCCAACATTTTTATGTTTGTGCTTCATTAATATCCAAAGCTCAGAGTCGATCTCTTTGAAACTTTCACGATAAGCTTAGAAGTTCAGTGGGTACGATATAGGTTATATATAGGTTTGGAAAAGTGGGCGGTACCACGCCTCCAGGCTATATAAAATTACAATTCGTCATAACTCTAAACTTATTTGGTCTAAATTAATGATATTTGGATATATGTGCCTTTGGTCAAGATTTACATAAATTTGGAAAATTGGGCAGTGCCACACCCACATTTTTTGTGTTTTGTTTCTGCTTCATTAATGTCCAGATTTCGGAGTCGATCTCTATTAAACATTCACGATAAGCTTTGAAGTTCGGTGAGTACGACATAGGTCATATATAGATTTAGAAAAGTGGGCGGTACCACGCCCCTGGGATATATAAAATTACAATTCGTCATAACTCTGAACTTATTTGGTCTAAATTAATGATATTTGGACATATGTGTAATTTAGTCAAGATTTACATAGTTTTGGAAAATTGTGCGGAACCACGCCCACATTTTTATGTTTGTGCTTCATTAATATCCAGAGCTCAGAGTCGATCTCTCTGAAACTTCCACGATAAGCTTAGAAGTTCGGTGGGTACGACATAAGTCATGTATATATTTGGAAAAGAGGGCGGTACCACGAACCCAGGCCATATAAATTTACAATTCGTCATAACTCGGAACTTATTTGGTCTAAATTAATGATATTTTATATAAGTGTCTTTAGTCAAGATTTACATAATTTTGGAAAATTGGGCAGTGCCACGCCCACATTTTTTGTGATGTGTTTGTGCTCCATTTATGCCTAACGCTTAGAGTCGATCTCTATAAAACTTTCACGACAGGTTTAAAAGCCCGGTGGGCACGACATAGGTCCTATATAGTTTTGGAAAAGTAGGCGGTACCACGCTTCCGGGCTATATAAAATTACAGTTCGTTATAACTCTGAACTCATTTTGTCCAAATTAATGATAATTTGATATATGTGCCCTGGAGTCAAGATTCACATCATTTTGGAAAATTGGGAGCCACGCCAACATTTACAATTCGTCTTAACTCAGAACTTATTTTGTCTAAATTAATGATATTTTGACATATGTGTCTTTTATTCAAGATTTACATAATTTTGGAAATGTGAGCGGTGCCGCGCCTAAATTTTTTGTATTTTGTTTGTGCTTCATTAATGTCCCGTGTTCAAAGTCGATCTCTATAAAACTTTCACGATAGGTTTAGAGGTTCGGTGGGTACGACATAGGTCATATATAGTTTTTGGAAAAGTGGGCGGTACCACGCCCCCAGGCTATATAAATTTAAAATTCGTCATAACTCTGAACTTATTTGGTCTAAACTAATGATATTTTATATAAGTGTCTTTAGCCAAGATTTACATAATTTTGGAAAATTGGGCAATGCCACGCCCACATTTTTTGTGATGGGTTTGTGCTCCATTTATGTCTAACGCTTAGAGTCGATCTCTATGAAACTTTCACGATAGGTTAAGAAGCCCGGTGGCCACGACATAGGTCATATATAGTTTTGGAAAAGTGGGCAGTACCACGCCCCCAAGCTATATAAAATTTGAATTCGTCATAACTCTGAACTTATTTGGTCTAAATTAATGATATTTGCACATACGTGTCCTTTAGTCAAAATTTACATAATTATGCAAAATTGGGCTCAGCCACCCCCATATTTTTATGTTTGTGCTTCATTAATGTCCCGTGTTCAAAGTCGATCTCTATAAAACTTTCACGATAGGTTTAGAGGTTCGGTGGGTACGACATATATCATATATAGGTTTGGAAAAGTTAGCGGTACCACGCCCGTAGGCTATAAAAATTTACAATTCGTCGTAACTCTGAAGTCATTTGGTCTAATATAATGATATTTGGACATGTGTCCTTTAGTCCAGATTTACATAATTTTGGAAAATTTGGCGGAGCCACGCCCACATTTTTATGTTTGTGGTTCAATAATGTCGATCTCTTTGAAACTTTCACGATAGGTTAAGAAGCCCGGTGGACACGACATGGGTCATATATAGTTTTGGAAAAGTGGGCGGTACCACGCCTCCAGGCTATATAAAATTACAATTCGTCATAACTCTGAACTTATTTGGTCTAAATTAATGATATTTTGACATATGTGTCCTTTAGTCAAGGTTTACATAATTTTAGAAAAGTGGGCGATGGCACTCCCACATTTTGTGTTTTGTTTGTGCTTCATTAATGTCCAGAGTTCAGAGTCGATCTCTATAAAACTTTCACGATAGGTTAAGAAGCCCGGTGGACATGACATAGGTCATATATAGTTTTGGAAAAGTGGGCGGTACCACGCCTCCAGGCTATATAAAATTACAATTCGTCATAACTCTGAACTTATTTGGTCTAAATTAATGATATTTGGACATATGTGTCCTTTAGTCCAGATTTACATAATTTTGGAAAATTGGTCGGAGCCACGCCCACATTTTTAAGTTTGTGGTTCAATAATGTCCAATGCTCAGAGTCGATCTCTTTGAAACTTTCACGATAGGTTAAGAAGCCCGGTGGACACGACATGGGTCATATATAGTTTTGGAAAAGTGGGCGGTACCGCGCCTCCAGGCTATATAAAATTACAATTCGTCATAACTCTTAACTTATTTGGGCTAAATTAATGATATTTTGACATATGTGTCCTTTAGTCAAGGTTTACATAATTTTGGAAAATTGGGCAGTGCCACGCCCACATTTTTTGTGTTGTCTTTGTGCTTCATTAATGTCCAGAGTTCAGAGTCGATCTCTATAAAACTTTCACGATAAGCTTAGAAGTTCGCTGGGTACGACATAGGTCATATATAGATTTGGAAAAGTGGGCGGCACCACGCCCCCAGGCTATATAAAATTACAATTCGTCATAACTCTGAACTTATTTGGTCTAAATTAATGATATTTTATATAAGTGTCTTTAGTCAAGATTTACATAATTTTGGAAAATTGGGCAGTGCCACGCCCACATTTTTTGTGTTGTGTTTGTGCTCCATTTATTTCTAACATTTAGAGTCGATCTCTATAAAACTTTCACGACAAGTTTAAAATCCCGGTGGGCACGACATAGGTCCTATATAGTTTTGGAAAAGTAGGCGGTACCACGCTTCCGGGGTATATAAAATTACAGTTCGTTATAAGTCTGAACTTATTTGGTCTAAATTAATGATAATTGGATATATGTGCCCTTTAGTCAAGATTCACATCATTTTGGAAAATTGGGAGGTCCCACGTCCAAATTTTTTGTGTTTTGTTTGTGCCTCATTAATGTCCAGAGTTCACAGTCGATCTCTATCAAACTGTCACGATAAGCTTAGCAGTTCGGTGAGTACGACATAGGTCCTATATAGTTTTGGAAAAGTAGGCGGTACCACGCTTCCGGGGTATATAAAATTACAGTTCGTTATAAGTCTGAACTTATTTGGTCCAAGTTAATGATAATTGGATATATGTGCCCTTTAGTCAAGATTCACATCATTTTGGGAAATTGGGAGGTCCCACGTCCAAATTTTTTGTGTTTTGTTTGTGCGTCATTAATGTCCAGAGTTCAGAGTCGATCTCTATAAAACTTTCACGACAAGTTTAAAAGCCCGGTGGGCACGACATAGGTCCTATATAGTTTTGGAAAAGTAGGCGGTACCACGCTTCCGGGGTATATAAAATTACAGTTCGTTATAAGTCTGAACTTATTTGGTCCAAATTAATGATAATTGGATATATGTGCCCTTTAGTCAAGATTCACATCATTTTGGAAAATTGGGAGGTCCCACGTCCAAATTTTTTGTGTTTTGTTTGTGCCTCATTAATGTCCAGAGTTCAGAGTCGATCTCTATGAAACTGTCACGATAAGCTTAGAAGTTCGGTGAGTACGACATAGGTTATATATAGTTTTGGAAAAGTGGGCGGTACCACGCCTCCAGGCCATATAAATTTACAATTCGTCATAACTCTGAACTTATTTGGTCTAAATTAATGATATTTTATATAAGTGTCTTTAGTCAAGATTTACATAATTTTGGAAAATTGGGCAGTGCCACGCCCACATTTTTTGTGTTGTGTTTGTGCTCCATTTATTTCTAACATTTATAGTCGATCTCTATAAAACTTTCACGACAAGTTTAAGAGCCCGGTGGGCACGACATATTTCCTATATAGTTTTGGAAAAGTAGGCGGTACCACGCTTCCGGGGTATATAAAATTACAGTTCGTTATAAGTCTGAACTTATTTGGTCCAAATTAATGATAATTGGATATATGTGCCCTTTAGTCAAGATTCACATCATTTTGGAAAATTGGGAGGTCCCACGTCCAAATTTTTTGTGTTTTGTTTGTGCCTCATTAATGTCCAGAGTTCAGAGTCGATCTCTATGAAACTTTCACGATAAGCTTAGAAGTTCGGTGGGTACGACATAGGTCATATATAGATTTGGAAAAGTGGCCGGTACCACGCCCCCAGGCTATATAAAATTACAATTCGTCATAACTCTGAACTAATTTGGTCTAAATTAATGATATTTAGATATATGTGTCTTTAGTCAAGATTTACATAAATTTGGAAAATTGGGCAGTGCCGCGCCCACATTTTTTGTGTTTTGTTTCTGCTTCATTAATGTCCAGAGTTCGGAGTCGATCTCCATTAAACATTCACGATAAGCTTAGAAGTTCGGTGAGTACGACATAGGTCATATATAGATTTAGAAAAGTGGGCGGTACCACGCCCCTGGGCTATATAAAATTACAATTCGTCATAACTCTGAACTTATTTGGTCTAAATTAATGATATTTGGACAGATGTGTCCTTTAGTCAAGATTTACATAGTTTTGGAAAATTGGCCGGAGCCACGCCCACATTTTTATGTTTGTGCTTCATTAATATCCAGAGCTCAGAGTCGATCTCGCTGAAACTTCCACGATAAGCTTAGAAGTTCGGTGGGTACGACATAGGTCATATATATATTTGGAAAAGAGGGCGGTACCACGCCCCCAGGCTATATAAATTTACAATTCGTCATTACTCTGAACTTATTTGGTCTAAATTAATGATATTTTATATAAGTGTCTTTAGTCAAGATTTACATAATTTTGGAAAATTGGGCAGTGCCACGCCCACATTTTTTGTGTTGTGTTTGTGCTTCATTTATGTCTAACGTTTAGAGTCGATCTCTATAAAACTTTCACGACAGGTTTAAAAGCCCGGTGGGCACGACATAGGTCCTACACTGTTTTGGAAAAGTAGGCGGTACCACGCTTCCGGGCTATATAAAGTTACAGTTCGTTATAAGTCTGAACTTATTTGGTCCAAATTAATGATAATTGGATATATGTGCCCTTCAGTCAAGATTCACATCATTTTGGAAAATTGGGAGGTCCCACGTCCAAATTTTTTGTGTTTTGTTTGTGCCTCATTAATGTCTAGAGTTCAGAGTCGATCTCTCTGAAACTTTCACGATAGGCTTCGAGGTCCGGTGGGTACGACATAGGTCATATATAGTTTTAGAAAAGTTGGCGGTACCACACCCCTTGGCTATATAAAATTACAATTCGTCATAACTCTGAACTTATTTGGTCTAAATTAAAGATATTTGGATATATGTCTCCTTTAGTCAAGATTTACATAATTTTGGGAAATTGGGAGGAGTCACGCCCACATTTTTAAGTTTGTGCTTCATTAATGTTCAGAGCTCACAGTCGATCTCTTTGAAACTTTAACGATAAGCTTAGAAGTTCGGTGGGTACCACATAGGTCGTATATAGATTTGGAAAAGTGGGGGGTACCACGCCTCCAGGCTATATAAAATTACAATTCGTCATAACTCTGAACTTATTTGGTCTAAATTAATGATATTTTGATATATGTGTATTTGGTCAAGATTTACATAAATTTGGAAAATTGGGCAGTGCCACGCCCACATTTTTTGTGTTTTGTTTCTGCTTCATTAATGTCCAGAGTTCAGAGTCGATCTCTATGAAACTTTCACGATAAGCTTAGAAGTTCGGTGAGTACGACATAGGTCATATATAGTTTTGGAAAAGTTGGGGGTACCACGCCCCTAGGCTATATAAAATGACAATTCGCCGTAACAGTGAACTTGTTTGGTCTAAATTAATGATATTTTGACATATGTGTCCTTTAGTCAAGGTTTACATAATTTTGGAAAAGTGGGCGATGGCACTCCCACATTTTTTGTGTTTTGTTTGTGCTTCATTAATGTCCAGAGTTCAGAGTCGATCTCTCTGAAACTTCCACGATAAGCTTAGAAGTTCGGTGGGTACGACATAGGTCATATATAGATTTGGAAAAGAGGGCCGTACCACGCCTCCAGGCTATATAAAATTACAATTCGTCATAACTCTGAACTTATTTGGTCTAAATTAATGATATTTGGACATATGTGTCCTTTAGTCCAGATTTACATAATTTTGGAAAATTGGTCGGAGCCACGCCCACATTTTTATGTTTGTGGTTCAATAATGTCCAATGCTCAGAGTCGATCTCATTGAAACTTTCACGATAGGTTAAGAAGCCCGGTGGACACGACATGGGTCATATATAGTTTTGGAAAAGTGGGCGGTACCACGCCTCCAGGCTATATAAAATTACAATTCGTCATAACTCTTAACTTATTTGGGCTAAATTAATGATATTTTGACATATGTGTCCTTTAGTCAAGGTTTACATAATTTTGGAAAATTGGGCAGTGCCACGCCCACATTTTTTGTGTTGTGTTTGTGCTCCATTTATTTCTAACATTTAGAGTCGATCTCTATAAAACTTTCACGACAAGTTTAAAATCCCGGTGGGCACGACATAGGTCCTATATAGTTTTGGAAAAGTAGGCGGTACCACGCTTCCGGGGTATATAAAATTACAGTTCGTTATAAGTCTGAACTTATTTGGTCTAAATTAATGATAATTGGATATATGTGCCCTTTAGTCAAGATTCACATCATTTTGGAAAATTGGGAGGTCCCACGTCCAAATTTTTTGTGTTTTGTTTGTGCCTCATTAATGTCCAGAGTTCAGAGTCGATCTCTATCAAACTGTCACGATAAGCTTAGAAGTTCGGTGAGTACGACATAGGTCCTATATAGTTTTGGAAAAGTAGGCGGTACCACGCTTCCGGGGTATATAAAATTACAGTTCGTTATAAGTCTGAACTTATTTGGTCCAAATTAATGATAATTGGATATATGTGCCCTTTAGTCAAGATTCACATCATTTTGGAAAATTGGGAGGTCCCAAGTCCAAATTTTTTGTGTTTTGTTTGTGCGTCATTAATGTCCAGAGTTCAGAGTCGATCTCTATAAAACTTTCACGACAAGTTTAAAAGCCCGGTGGGCACGACATAGGTCCTATATAGTTTTGGAAAAGTAGGCGGTACCACGCTTCCGGGGTATATAAAATTACAGTTCGTTATAAGTCTGAACTTATTTGGTCCAAATTAATGATAATTGGATATATGTGCCCTTTAGTCAAGATTCACATCATTTTGGAAAATTGGGAGGTCCCACGTCCAAATTTTTTGTGTTTTGTTTGTGCCTCATTAATGTCCAGAGTTCAGAGTCGATCTCTATGAAACTGTCACGATAAGCTTAGAAGTTCGGTGAGTACGACATAGGTTATATATAGTTTTGGAAAAGTGGGCGGTACCACGCCTCCAGGCTATATAAATTTACAATTCGTCATAACTCTGAACTTATTTGGTCTAAATTAATGATATTTTATATAAGTGTCTTTAGTCAATATTTACATAATTTTGGAAAATTTGGCAGTGCCATGCCCACATTTTTTGTGTTGTGTTTGTGCTCCATTTATTTCTAACATTTATAGTCGATCTCTATAAAACTTTCACGACAAGTTTAAGAGCCCGGTGGGCACGACATAGGTCCTATATAGTTTTGGAAAAGTAGGCGGTACCACGCTTCCGGGGTATATAAAATTACAGTTCGTTATAAGTCTGAACTTATTTGGTCCAAATTAATGATAATTGGATATATGTGCCCTTTAGTCAAGATTCACATCATTTTGGAAAATTGGGAGGTCCCACGTCCAAATTTTTTGTGTTTTGTTTGTGCCTCATTAATGTCCAGAGTTCAGAGTCGATCTCTATGAAACTTTCACAATAAGCTTAGAAGTTCGGTGGGTACGACATAGGTCATATATAGATTTGGAAAAGTGGGCGGTACCACGCCCCCAGGCTATATAAAATTACAATTCGTCATAACTCTGAACTAATTTGGTCTAAATTAATGATATTTAGATATATGTGTCTTTAGTCAAGATTTACATAAATTTGGAAAATTGGGCAGTGCCGCGCCCACATTTTTTGTGTTTTGTTTCTGCTTCATTAATGTCCAGAGTTCGGAGTCGATCTCCATTAAACATTCACGATAAGCTTAGAAGTTCGGTGAGTACGACATAGGTCATATATAGATTTAGAAAAGTGGGCGGTACCACGCCCCTGGGCTATATAAAATTACAATTCGTCATAACTCTGAACTTATTTGGTCTAAATTAATGATATTTGGACAGATGTGTCCTTTAGTCAAGATTTACATAGTGTTGGAAAATTGGCCGGAGCCACGCCCACATTTTTATGTTTGTGCTTCATTAATATCCAGAGCTCAGAGTCGATCTCGCTGAAACTTCCACGATAAGCTTAGAAGTTCGGTGGGTACGACATAGGTCATATATATATTTGGAAAAGAGGGCGGTACCACGCCCCCAGGCTATATAAATTTACAATTCGTCATAACTCTGAACTTATTTGGTCTAAATTAATGATATTTTATATAAGTGTCTTTAGTCAAGATTTACATAATTTTGGAAAATTGGGCAGTGCCACGCTCACATTTTTTGTGTTGTGTTTGTGCTTCATTTATGTCTAACGTTTAGAGTCGATCTCTATAAAACTTTCACGATAAGCTTATAAGTTCGGTGAGTACGACATAGGTCATATATAGCTTTGGAAAAGTTGGGGGTACCACGCCCCTAGGCTATATAAAATGACAATTCGTCGTAACAGTGAACTTGTTTGGTCTAAATTAATGATATTTTGACATATGTGTCCTTTAGTCAAGGTTTACATAATTTTGGAAAAGTGGGCGATGGCACTCCCACATTTTTTGTGTTTTGTTTGTGCTTCATTAATGTCCAGAGTTCAGAGTCGATCTCTCTGAAACTTCCACGATAAGCTTAGAAGTTCGGTGGGTACGACATAGGTCATATATAGATTTGGAAAAGAGGGGGGCACCACGCCTCCAGGCTATATAAAATGACAATTCGTCGTAACAGTGAACTTGTTTGGTCTAAATTAATGATATTTTGACATATGTGTCCTTTAGTCAAGGTTTACATAATTTTGGAAAAGTGGGAGGTCCCACGTCCAAATTTTTTGTGTTTTGTTTGTGCCTCATTAATGTCTAGAGTTCAGAGTCGATCTCTCTGAAACTTTCACGATAGGCTTCGAGGTCCGGTGGGTACGACATAGGTCATATATAGTTTTAGAAAAGTTGGCGGTACCACACCCCTGGGCTATATAAAATTACAATTCGTCATAACTCTGAACTTATTTGGTCTAAATTAAAGATATTTGGATATATGTCTCCTTTAGTCAAGATTTACATAATTTTGGGAAATTGGGAGGAGTCACGCCCACATTTTTAAGTTTGTGCTTCATTAATGTTCAGAGCTCACAGTCGATCTCTTTGAAACTTTAACGATAAGCTTAGAAGTTCGGTGGGTACCACATAGGTCGTATATAGATTTGGAAAAGTGGGGGGTACGACGCCTCCAGGCTATATAAAATTACAATTCGTCATAACTCTGAACTTATTTGGTCTAAATTAATGATATTTTGATATATGTGTATTTGGTCAAGATTTACATAAATTTTTAAAATTGGGCAGTGCCACGCCCACATTTTTTGTGTTTTGTTTCTGCTTCATTAATGTCCAGAGTTCAGAGTCGATCTCTATGAAACTTTCACGATAAGCTTAGAAGTTCGGTGAGTACGACATAGGTCATATATAGTTTTGGAAAAGTTGGGGGTACCACGCCCCTAGGCTATATAAAATGACAATTCGTCGTAACAGTGAACTTGTTTGGTCTAAATTAATGATATTTTGACATATGTGTCCTTTAGTCAAGGTTTACATAATTTTGGAAAAGTGGGCGATGGCACTCCCACATTTTTTGTGTTTTGTTTGTGCTTCATTAATGTCCAGAATTCAGAGTCGATCTCTCTGAAACTTCCACGATAAGCTTAGAAGTTCGGTGGGTACGACATAGGTCATATATAGATTTGGAAAAGAGGGCCGTACCAAGCCCCCAGGCTATATAAAATTACAATTCGTCATAACTCTGAACTTATTTGGTCTAAATTAATGATATTTGGACAGATGTGTCCTTTAGTCAAGATTTACATAGTGTTGGAAAATTGGCCGGAGCCACGCCCACATTTTTATGTTTGTGCTTCATTAATATCCAGAGCTCAGAGTCGATCTCGCTGAAACTTCCACGATAAGCTTAGAAGTTCGGTGGGTACGACATAGGTCATATATATATTTGGAAAAGAGGGCGGTACCACGCCCCCAGGCTATATAAATTTACAATTCGTCATAACTCTGAACTTATTTGGTCTAAATTAATGATATTTTATATAAGTGTCTTTAGTCAAGATTTACATAATTTTGGAAAATTGGGCAGTGCCACGCTCACATTTTTTGTGTTGTGTTTGTGCTTCATTTATGTCTAACGTTTAGAGTCGATCTCTATAAAACTTTCACGATAAGCTTAGAAGTTCGGTGAGTACGACATAGGTCATATATAGTTTTGGAAAAGTTGGGGGTACCACGCCCCTAGGCTATATAAAATGACAATTCGTCGTAACAGTGAACTTGTTTGGTCTAAATTAATGATATTTTGACATATGTGTCCTTTAGTCAAGGTTTACATAATTTTGGAAAAGTGGGCGATGGCACTCCCACATTTTTTGTGTTTTGTTTGTGCTTCATTAATGTCCAGAGTTCAGAGTCGATCTCTCTGAAACTTCCACGATAAGCTTAGAAGTTCGGTGGGTACGACATAGGTCATATATAGATTTGGAAAAGAGGGGGGCACCACGCCTCCAGGCTATATAAAATGACAATTCGTCGTAACAGTGAACTTGTTTGGTCTAAATTAATGATATTTTGACATATGTGTCCTTTAGTCAAGGTTTACATAATTTTGGAAAAGTGGGAGGTCCCACGTCCAAATTTTTTGTGTTTTGTTTGTGCCTCATTAATGTCTAGAGTTCAGAGTCGATCTCTCTGAAACTTTCACGATAGGCTTCGAGGTCCGGTGGGTACGACATAGGTCATATATAGTTTTAGAAAAGTTGGCGGTACCACACCCCTGGGCTATATAAAATTACAATTCGTCATAACTCTGAACTTATTTGGTCTAAATTAAAGATATTTGGATATATGTCTCCTTTAGTCAAGATTTACATAATTTTGGGAAATTGGGAGGAGTCACGCCCACATTTTTAAGTTTGTGCTTCATTAATGTTCAGAGCTCACAGTCGATCTCTTTGAAACTTTAACGATAAGCTTAGAAGTTCGGTGGGTACCACATAGGTCGTATATAGATTTGGAAAAGTGGGGGGTACGACGCCTCCAGGCTATATAAAATTACAATTCGTCATAACTCTGAACTTATTTGGTCTAAATTAATGATATTTTGATATATGTGTATTTGGTCAAGATTTACATAAATTTTTAAAATTGGGCAGTGCCACGCCCACATTTTTTGTGTTTTGTTTCTGCTTCATTAATGTCCAGAGTTCAGAGTCAATCTCTATGAAACTTTCACGATAAGCTTAGAAGTTCGGTGAGTACGACATAGGTCATAAATAGTTTTGGAAAAGTTGGGGGTACCACGCCCCTAGGCTATATAAAATGACAATTCGTCGTAACAGTGAACTTGTTTGGTCTAAATTAATGATATTTTGACATATGTGTCCTTTAGTCAAGGTTTACATAATTTTGGAAAAGTGGGCGATGGCACTCCCACATTTTTTGTGTTTTGTTTGTGCTTCATTAATGTCCAGAGTTCAGAGTCGATCTCTCTGAAACTTCCACGATAAGCTTAGAAGTTCGGTGGGTACGACATAGGTCATATATAGATTTGGAAAAGAGGGCCGTACCAAGCCCCCAGGCTATATAAATTTACAATTCGTCATAACTATGAACTTATTTGGCCTAAATTAATGATATTTGGATATATGTATCTTTAGTCAAGATTTACATAATTTTGGAAAATTGGGCAGTGCCACGCCCACCTTTTTTGTGTTTTGTTTCTGCTTCATTAATGTCCAGAGTTCAGAGTCGATCTCTATGAAACTTTCACGATAAGCTTAGAAGTTCGGTGAGTACGACATAGGTCATATATAGTTTTGGAAAAGTTGGCGGTACCACGCCCCTAGGCTATATAAAATGACAATTCGTCGTAACAGTGAACTTGTTTGGTCTAAATTAATGATATTTTCACATATGTGTCCTTTAGTCAAGGTTTACATAATTTTGGAAAAGTGGGGGAGGGCACTCCCACATTTTTTGTGTTTTGTTTGTGCCTCATTAATGTCCAGGGTTCAGAGTCGATCTCTCTGAAACTTCCACGATAAGCTTAGAAGTTCGGTGGGTACGACATAGGTCATATATAGATTTGGAAAAGAGGGCGGTACCAAGCCCCAGGCTATATAAATTTACAATTCGTCATAACTCTGAAGTTATTTGGCCTAAATTAATGATATTTGGATATATGTGTCTTTAGTCAAGATTTACATAATTTTGGAAAATTGGCCAGTGTCACGCCGACATTTTTGTGTTTTATTTCTGCTTCATTAATATCCAGAGTTCATAGTCGATCTCTATGAAACTTTCACGATAAGCTTAGAAGTTAGGTGAGTACGACATAGGTCATATATAGTTTTGGAAAAGTTGGCGGTAGCACGCCCCTAGGCTATATAAAATGACAATTCGTCGTAACTCTTAACTTATTTGGTCTAAATTAATGATATTTGGATGTATGTGTCTTTAGTCAAGATTTACATAATTTTGGAAAATTGGCCAGTGTCACGCCCACATTTTTTGTGTTTTATTTCTGCTTCATTAATATCCAGAGTTCAGAGTCGATCTCTATGAAACTTTCACGATAAGCTTAGAAGTTAGGTGAGTACGACATAGGTCATATATAGTTTTGGAAAAGTTGGCGGTACCACGTCCCTAGGCTATACAAAATTACAATTCGTCATAACTCTGAACTTATTTGGTCTAAATTAATGATATTTGGATATACTCGTATGTGTCTTTAGTCAAGATTTACATAATTTTGGAAAATTGGGCAGTGCCACGCCCACATTTTTTGTGTTGTGTTTGTGCTCCATTTATTTCTAACATTTAGAGTCGATCTCTATAAAACTTTCACGACAAGTTTAAAAGCCCGGTGGGCACGACATAGGTCCTATATAGTTTTGGAAAAGTAGGCGGTACCACGCTTCCGGGGTATATAAAATTACAATTCGTCATAACTCTGAACTTATTTGGTCTAAATTAATGATATTTGGACATATGTGTCCTTTAGTCAAGATTTACATAGTTTTGGAAAATTGGCCGGAGCCACATTTTTATGTTTGTGCTTCATTTATATCCAGAGCTCAGAGTCGATCTCGCTGAAACTTCCACGATAAGCTTAGAAGTTCGGTGGGTACGACATAGGTCATATATATATATTTGGAAAAGAGGGCGGTACCACGCCCCCAGGCTATATAAATTTACAATTCGTCATAACTCTGAACTTATTTGGTCTAAATTAAAGATATTTGGATATATGTGTCCTTTAGTCAAGATTCACATCATTTTGGAAAATTGGGAGGTCCCACGTCCAAATTTTTTGTGTTTTGTTTCTGCTTCATTAATGTCCAGAGTTCAGAGTCGATCTCTATGAAACTTTCACGATAAGCTTAGAAGTTTGGTGAGTAGGACATAGGTCATATATAGTTTTGGAAAAGTTGGCGGTACCACGCCCCTAGGCTATACAAAATTACAATTCGTCATAACTCTGAAATTATTTTTTGTGTTTTGTTTGTGCTTCATTAATGTCCAGAGTTCAGAGTCGATCTCTATGAAACTTTCACGAGATGCTTAGAAGTTCGGTGGGTACGACATAGGTCATAAATAGTTTTTGGAAAAGTAGCCGGTACCACGCCCCTAGGCTATATAAAATGACAATTCGTCGTAACTCTGAACTTATTTGGTCGAAATTTATGATATTTTGACATATGTGTCCTTTAGTCAAGGTTTACATAATTTTGGAAAAGTGGGCAGTGCCACGCCCACATTTTTTGTGTTTTGTTTCTGCTTCATTGATGTCCAGAGTTCGGGGTCGATCTCTATGAAACTTTCACGATAAGCTTAGAAGTTCGGTGGGTACGACATAGGTCATATATAGATTTGGAAAAGAGGGCGGTACCAAGCCCCCAAGCTATATAAATTTACAATTCGTCATAACTCTGAACTTATTTGGCCTAAATTAATGATATTTGGATATATGTATCTTTAGTCAAGATTTACATAATTTTGGAAAATTGGGCAGTGCCACGCCCACATTTTTTGTGTTTTGTTTCTGCTTCATTAATGTCCAGAGTTCAGAGTCGATCTCTATTAAACTTTCACAATAAGCTTAGAAGTTCTGTGAGTACGACATAGGTCATATATAGTTTTGGAAAAGTTGGCGGTACCACGCCCCTAGGCTATATAAAATGACAATTCGTCGTAATTCTGAACTTATTTGGCCTAAATTTATGATATTTTGACATGTGTGTCCTTTAGTCAAGGTTTACATAATTTTGGAAAAGTGGGCGATGGCACTCCCACATTTTTTGTTTTTTGTTTGTGCCTCATTAATGTTAAGAGTTCAGCGTGGATCTCTATGAAACTTTCACGATAAGCTTAGAAGTTCGGTGAGTACGACGTAGGTCATATATAGTTTTGGAAAAGTTGGCGGTACCACGCCCCTAGGCTATATAAAATGACAATTCGTCGTAACTCTGAACTTATTTGGTCTAAATTAATGATATTTTGACATATGTGTCCTTTAATCAAGGTTTACATAATTTTGGAAAAGTGGGCGATGGCACTCCCACATTTTTTGTGTTTTGTTTGTGCCTCATTAATGTCCAGAGTTCAGAGTGGATCTCTATGAAACTTTCACGATATGCTTAGAAGTTCGGTGGGTACGACATAGGTCATATATAGTTTTTGGAAAAGTGGGCGGTACCACGCCCCTAGGCTATATAAAATGGCAATTCGTCGTAACTCTGAACTTATTTGGTCTAAATTAATGATATTTTGACATATGTGTCCTTTAGTCAAGGTTTACATAATTTTGGAAAAGTGGGCGATGGCACTCCCACATTTTTTGTGTTTTGTTTGTGCTTCATTAATGTCCAGAGTTCAGAGTCGATCTCTATGAAACTTTCACGAGATGCTTAGAAGTTCGGTGGGTACGACATAGGTCATAAATAGTTTTTGGAAAAGTAGCCGGTACCACGCCCCTAGGCTATATAAAATGACAATTCGTCGTAACTCTGAACTTATTTGGTCGAAATTTATGATATTTTGACATATGTGTCCTTTAGTCAAGGTTTACATAATTTTGGAAAAGTGGGCAGTGCCACGCCCACATTTTTTGTGTTTTGTTTCTGCTTCATTGATGTCCAGAGTTCGGGGTCGATCTCTATGAAACTTTCACGATAAGCTTAGAAGTTCGGTGGGTACGACATAGGTCATATATAGATTTGGAAAAGAGGGCGGTACCAAGCCCCCAAGCTATATAAATTTACAATTCGTCATAACTCTGAACTTATTTGGCCTAAATTAATGATATTTGGATATATGTATCTTTAGTCAAGATTTACATAATTTTGGAAAATTGGGCAGTGCCACGCCCACATTTTTTGTGTTTTGTTTCTGCTTCATTAATGTCCAGAGTTCAGAGTCGATCTCTATTAAACTTTCACAATAAGCTTAGAAGTTCTGTGAGTACGACATAGGTCATATATAGTTTTGGAAAAGTTGGCGGTACCACGCCCCTAGGCTATATAAAATGACAATTCGTCGTAATTCTGAACTTATTTGGCCTAAATTTATGATATTTTGACATGTGTGTCCTTTAGTCAAGGTTTACATAATTTTGGAAAAGTGGGCGATGGCACTCCCACATTTTTTGTTTTTTGTTTGTGCCTCATTAATGTCCAGAGTTCAGCGTGGATCTCTATGAAACTTTCACGATAAGCTTAGAAGTTCGGTGAGTACGACGTAGGTCATATATAGTTTTGGAAAAGTTGGCGGTACCACGCCCCTAGGCTATATAAAATGACAATTCGTCGTAACTCTGAACTTATTTGGTCTAAATTAATGATATTTTGACATATGTGTCCTTTATTCAAGGTTTACATAATTTTGGAAAAGTGGGCGATGGCACTCCCACATTTTTTGTTTTTTGTTTGTGCCTCATTAATGTCCAGAGTTCAGCGTGGATCTCTATGAAACTTTCACGATAAGCTTAGAAGTTCGGTGAGTACGACGCAGGTCATATATAGTTTTGGAAAAGTTGGCGGTACCACGCCCCTAGGCTATATAAAATGACAATTCGTCGTAACTCTGAACTTATTTGGTCTAAATTAATGATATTTTGACATATGTGTCCTTTAATCAAGGTTTACATAATTTTGGAAAAGTGGGCGATGGCACTCCCACATTTTTTGTTTTTTGTTTGTGCCTCATTAATGTCCAGAGTTCAGCGTGGATCTCTATGAAACTTTCACGATAAGCTTAGAAGTTCGGTGAGTACGACGTAGGTCATATATAGTTTTGGAAAAGTTGGCGGTACCACGCCCCTAGGCTATATAAAATGACAATTCGTCGTAACTCTGAACTTATTTGGTCTAAATTAATGATATTTTGACATATGTGTCCTTTAGTCAAGGTTTACATAATTTTGGAAAAGTGGGCGATGGCACTCCCACATTTTTTGTGTTTTGTTTGTGCTTCATTAATGTCCAGAGTTCAGAGTCGATCTCTATGAAACTTTCACGATAGGTTAAGAAGCCCGGTGGACACGACATAGGTCATATATAGTTTTGGAAAAGGGGGCGGTACCACGCCTCCAGGCTATATAAAATGACAATTCGTCATAACTCTGAACTTATTTGGTCTAAATTAATGATATTTGACATATGTGTCCTTTCGTCAAGATTTACATAGTTTTGTAAAATTGGTCATAACTCAGAACTTATTTAGAAAATTGGGCAGTGCCACGCCCACATTTTTTGTGTTTTGTTTCTGCTTCATTAATGTCCAGAGTTCAGAGTCGATCTCTATGAAACTTTCACGATAAGCTTAGAAGTTCGGTGGGTACGACATAGGTCATATATAGATTTGGAAAAGTGGGCGGCACCACGCCCCCAGGCTATATAAAATTACAATTCGTCATAACTCTGAACTAATTTGGTCTAAATTAATGATATTTGGATATATGTGTCTTTAGTCAAGATTTACATAAATTTGGAAAATTGGGCAGTGCCACGCCCACATTTTTTGTGTTTTGTTTCTGCTTCATTAATGTCCAGAGTTCGGAGTCGATCTCTATGAAACTTTCACGACAAGTTTAAAAGCCCGGTGGGCACGACATAGGTCCCATATAGTTTTGGAAATGTAGGCGGTACCACGCTTCCGGGGTATATAAAATTACAGTTCGTTATAAGTCTGAACTTATTTGGTCCAAATTAATGATAATTGGATATATGTGCCCTTTAGTCAAGATTCACATCATTTTGGAAAATTGGGAGGTCCCACGTCCAAATTTTTTGTGTATTGTTTGTGCCTCATTAATGTCCAGAGTTCAGAGTCGATCTCTATGAAACTGTCACGATAAGCTTAGAAGTTCGGTGAGTACGACATAGGTCATATATAGTTTTGGAAAAGTTGGCGGTACCACGCCCCCAGGCTATATAAAAATACAATTCGTCATAACTCTGAACTTATTTGGTCTAAATTAATGATATTTGGATATATGTGTCCTTTAGTCAAGATTCATATCATTTTGGAAAATTGGGAGGTCCCACGTCCAAATTTTTTGTGTTTTGTTTGTGCCTCATTAATGTCTAGAGTTCAAAGTCGATCTCTATGAAACTTTCACGATAGGCTTAGAGTCCCGGTGGGTACGACATAGGTCATATATAGTTTTAGAAAAGTTGGCGGTACCACACCCCTGGGCTATATAAAATTACAATTCGTCATAACTCTGAACTTATTTCGTCTAAATTAAAGATATTTGGATATATGTGTCCTTTAGTCAAGATTTACATAATTTTGGAAAATTGGGAGCAGTCACGCCCACATTTTTATGTTTGTGCTTCATTAATGTTCAGAGCTCACAGTCGATCTCTTTGAAACTTTAACGATAAGCTTAGAAGTTCGGTGGGTACCACATAGGTCGTATATAGATTTGGAAAAGTGGGGGGTACCACGCCTCCAGGCTATATAAAATTACAATTCGTCATAACTCTGAACTTATTTGGTCTAATTTAATGATATTTTGATATATGTGTATTTGGTCACGATTTACATAAATTTAGAAAATTGGGCAGTGCCACGCCCACAATTTTTGTGTTTTGTTTCTGCTTCATTAATGGCCAGAGTTCAGAGTCGATCTCTATGAAACTTTCACGATAAGCTTAGAAGTTCGGTGAGTAGGACATGCGTCATATATACTTTTGGAAAAGTTGGCGGTACCACGCCCCTAGGCTATACAAAATTACAATTCGTCATAACTCTGAACTTATTTTTTGTGTTTTGTTTGTGCTTCATTAATGTCCAGAGTTCAGAGTCGATCTCTATGAAACTTTCACGATAAGCTTAGAAGTTCGGTGAGTACGACATAGGTCATATATAGTTTTGGAAAAGTTGGCGGTACCACGCCCCTAGGCTATACAAAATTACAATTCGTCATAACTCTGAACTTATTTGGTCTAAATTAATGATATTTGGATATACTCGTATGTGTCTTTAGTCAAGATTTACATAATTTTGGAAAATTGGGCAGTGCCACGCCCACATTTTTTGTGTTGTGTTTGTGCTCTATTTATTTCTAACATTTAGAGTCGATCTCTATAAAACTTTCACGACAAGTTTAAAAGCCCGGTGGGCACGACATAGGTCCTATATAGTTTTGGAAAAGTAGGCGGTACCACGCTTCCGGGGTATATAAAATTACAATTCGTCATAACTCTAAACTTATTTGGTCTAAATTAATGATATTTGGACATATGTGTCCTTTAGTCAAGATTTACATAGTTTTGGAAAATTGGCCGGAGCCACGACCACATTTTTATGTTTGTGCTTCATTAATATCCAGAGTTCAGAGTCGATCTCTATGAAACTTTCACGATAAGCTTAGAAGTTCGGTGAGTAGGACATGCGTCATATATACTTTTGGAAAAGTTGGCGGTACCACGCCCCTAGGCTATACAAAATTACAATTCGTCATAACTCTGAACTTATTTTTTGTGTTTTGTTTCTGCTTCATTAATGTCCAGATTTCAGAGTCGATCTCTATGAAACTTTCAGATAAGCTTAGAAGTTCGGTGGGTACGACATAGGTCATATATAGATTTGGAAAAGTGGGCGGCACCACGCCCCCAGGCTATATAAAATTACAATTCGTCATAACTCTGAACTAATTTGGTCTAAATTAATGCTATTTGGATACATGTGTCTTTAGTCAAGATTTACATAAATTTGGAAAATTGGGCAGTGCCACGCCCACAATTTTTGTGTTTTGTTTCTGCTTCATTAATGGCCAGAGTTCAGAGTCGATCTCTATGAAACTTTCACGATAAGCTTAGAAGTTCGGTGAGTAGGACATGCGTCATATATACTTTTGGAAAAGTTGGCGGTACCACGCCCCTAGGCTATACAAAATTACAATTCGTCATAACTCTGAAATTATTTTTTGTGTTTTGTTTGTGCTTCATTAATGTCCAGAGTTCAGAGTCGATCTCTATGAAGCTTTCACGAGATGCTTAGAAGTTCGGTGGGCACGACATAGGTCATAAATAGTTTTTGGAAAAGTAGGCGGTACCACGCCCCTAGGCTATATAAAATGACAATTCGTCGTAATTCTAAACTTATTTGGTCGAAATTTATGATATTTTGACATATGTGTCCTTTAGTCAAGGTTTACATAATTTTGGAAAAGTGGGCAGTGCCACGCCCACATTTTTTGTGTTTTGTTTCTGCTTCATTAAGGCCAGAGTTCGGAGTCGATCTCTATGAAACTTTCACGATAAGCTTAGAAGTTCGGTGGGTACGACATAGGTCATATATAGATTTGGAAAAGAGGGCGGTACCAAGCCCCCAGGCTATATAAATTTACAATTCGTCATAACTCTGAACTTATTTGGTCTAAATTAATGATATTTGGATATATGTATCTTTAGTCAAGATTTACATAATTTTGGAAAATTGGGCAGTGCCACGCCCACATTTTTTGTGTTTTGTTTCTGCTTCATTAATGTCCAGAGTTCAGAGTCGATCTCTATTAAACTTTGACAATAAGCTTAGAAGTTCTGTGAGTACGGCGAGAAGTTGGCGGTACCACGCCCCTAGGCTATATAAAATGACAATTCGTCGTAATTCTGAACTTATTTGGGCTAAATTTATGATATTTTGACATGTGTGTCCTTTAGTCAAGGTTTACATAATTTTGGAAAAGTGGGCGATGGCACTCCCACAGTTTTTGTTTTTTGTTTGTGCCTCATTAATGTCCAGAGTTCAGCGTGGATCTCTATGAAACTTGCACGATAAGCTTAGAAGTTCGGTGAGTACGACATAGGTCATATATAGTTTTGGAAAAGTTGGCGGTACCACGCCCCTAGGCTATATAAAATGACAATTCGTCGTAACTCTGAACTTATTTGGTCTAAATTAATGATATTTTGACATATGTGTCCTTTAATCAAGGTTTACAAAATTTTGGAAAAGTGGGCGATGGCACTCCCACATTTTTTGTTTTGTTTGTGCCTCATTAATGTCCAGAGTTCAGAGTGGATCTCTATGAAACTTTCACGATATGCTTAGAAGTTCGGTGGGTACGACATAGGTCATATATAGTTTTGGAAAAGTTGGCGGTACCACGCCCCTAGGCTATATAAAATGACAATTCGTCGTAACTCTGAACTTATTTGGTCTAAATTAATGATATTTTGACATATGTGTCCTTTAGTCAAGGTTTACATAATTTTGGAAAAGTGGGCGATGGCACTCCCACATTTTTTGTGTTTTGTTTGTGCTTCATTAATGTCCAGAGTTCAGAGTCGATCTCTATGAAACTTTCACGATAGGTTAAGAAGCCCGGTGGACACGACATAGGTCATATATAGTTTTGGAAAAGGGGGCGGTACCACGCCTCCAGGCTATATAAAATTACAATTCGTCATAACTCTGAACTTATTTGGTCTAAATTAATGATATTTGACATATGTGTCCTTTCGTCAAGATTTACATAGTTTTGTAAAATTGGTCATAACTCTGAACTTATTTAGAAAATTGGGCAGTGCCACGCCCACATTTTTTGTGTTTTGTTTCTGCTTCATTAATGTCCAGAGTTCAGAGTCGATCTCTATGAAACTTTCACGATAAGATTAGAAGTTCGGTGGGTACGACATAGGTCATATATAGATTTGGAAAAGTGGGCGGCACCACGCCTCCAGGCTATATAAAATTACAATTCGTCATAACTCTGAACTAATTTGGTCTAAATTAATGATATTTGGATATATGTGTCTTTAGTCAAGATTTACATAAATTTGGAAAATTGGGCAGTGCCACGCCCACATTTTTTGTGTTTTGTTTCTGCTTCATTAATGTCCAGAGTTCGGAGTCGATCTCTATGATACTTTCACGACAAGTTTAAAAGCCCGGTGGGCACGACATAGGTCCTATATAGTTTTGGAAATGTAGGCGGTACCACGCTTCCGGGGTATATAAAATTACAGTTCGTTATAAGTCTGAACTTATTTGGTCCAAATTAATGATAATTGGATATATGTGCCCTTTAGTCAAGATTCACATCATTTTGGAAAATTGGGAGGTCCCACGTCCAAATTTTTTGTGTTTTGTTTGTGCCTCATTAATGTCCAGAGTTCAGAGTCGATCTCTATGAAACTTTCACGATAAGATTAGAAGTTCGGTGGGTACCACATAGGTCATATATAGATTTGGAAAAGTGGGCGGCACCACGCCTCCAGGCTATATAAAATTACAATTCGTCATAACTCTGAACTAATTTGGTCTAAATTAATGATATTTGGATATATGTGTCTTTAGTCAAGGTTTACATAATTTTGGAAAAGTGGGCAGTGCCACGCCCACATTTTTTGTGTTTTGTTTCTGCTTCATTAAGGCCAGAGTTCGGAGTCGATCTCTATGAAACTTTCACGATAAGCTTAGAAGTTCGGTGGGTACGACATAGGTCATATATAGATTTGGAAAAGAGGGCGGTACCAAGCCCCCAGGCTATATAAATTTACAATTCGTCATAACTCTGAACTTATTTGGCCTAAATTAATGATATTTGGATATATGTATCTTTAGTCAAGATTTACATAATTTTGGAAAATTGGGCAGTGCCACGCCCACATTTTTTGAGTTTTGTTTCTGCTTCATTAATGTCCAGAGTTCAGAGTCGATCTCTATTAAACTTTCACAATAAGCTTAGAAGTTCTGTGAGTACGACATAGGTCATATATAGTTTTGGAGAAGTTGGCGGTACCACGCCCCTAGGCTATATAAAATGACAATTCGTCGTAATTCTGAACTTATTTGGCCTAAATTTATGATATTTTGACATGTGTGTCCTTTAGTCAAGGTTTACATAATTTTGGAAAAGTGGGCGATGGCACTCCCACAGTTTTTGTTTTTTGTTTGTGCCTCATTAATGTCCAGAGTTCAGCGTGGATCTCTATGAAACTTTCACGATAAGCTTAGAAGTTCGGTGAGTACGACATAGGTCATATATAGTTTTGGAAAAGTTGGCGGTACCACGCCCCTAGGCTATATAAAATGACAATTCGTCGTAACTCTGAACTTATTTGGTCTAAATTAATGATATTTTGACATATGTGTCCTTTAATCAAGGTTTACATAATTTTGGAAAAGTGGGCGATGGCACTCCCACATTTTTTGTTTTGTTTGTGCCTCATTAATGTCCAGAGTTCAGAGTGGATCTCTATGAAACTTTCACGATATGCTTAGAAGTTCGGTGGGTACGACATAGGTCATATATAGTTTTTGGAAAAGTGGGCGGTACGACGCCCCTAGGCTATATAAAATGACAATTCGTCGTAACTCTGAACTTATTTGGTCTAAATTAATGATATTTTGACATATGTGTCCTTTAGTCAAGGTTTACATAATTTTGGAAAAGTGGCCGATGGCACTCCCACATTTTTTGTGTTTTGTTTGTGCTTCATTAATGTCCAGAGTTCAGAGTCGATCTCTATGAAACTTTCACGATAGGTTAAGAAGCCCGGTGGACACGACATAGGTCATATATAGTTTTGGAAAAGGGGGCGGTACCACGCCTCCAGGCTATATAAAATTACAATTCGTCATAACTCTGAACTTATTTGGTCTAAATTAATGATATTTGACATATGTGTCCTTTCGTCAAGATTTACATAGTTTTGTAAAATTGGTCATAACTCTGAACTTATTTAGAAAATTGGGCAGTGCCACGCCCACATTTTTTGTGTTTTGTTTCTGCTTCATTAATGTCCAGAGTTCAGAGTCGATTTCTATGAAACTTTCACGATAAGATTAGAAGTTCGGTGGGTACGCCATAGGTCATATATAGATTTGGAAAAGTGGGCGGCACCACGCCTCCAGGCTATATAAAATTACAATTCGTCATAACTCTGAACTAATTTGGTCTAAATTAATGATATTTGGATATATGTGTCTTTAGTCAAGATTTACATAAATTTGGAAAATTGGGCAGTGCCACGCCCACATCTTTTGTGTTTTGTTTCTGCTTCATTAATGTCCAGAGTTCGGAGTCGATCTCTATGAAACTTTCACAACAAGTTTAAAAGCCCGGTGGGCACGACATAGGTCCTATATAGTTTTGGAAATGTAGGCGGTACCACGCTTCCGGGGTATATAAAATTACAGTTCGTTATAAGTCTGAACTTATTTGGTCCAAATTAATGATAATTGGATATATGTGCCCTTTAGTCAAGATTCACATCATTTTGGAAAATTGGGAGGTCCCACGTCCAAATTTTTTGTGTTTTGTTTGTGCCTCATTATTGTCCAGAGTTCAGAGTCGATCTCTATGAAACTGTCACGATAAGCTTAGAAGTTCGGTGAGTACGACATAGGTCATATATAGTTTTGGAAAAGTTGGCGGTACCACGCCCCTAGGCTACACAAAATTACAATTCGTCATAACTCTGAACTTATTTGGTCTAAATTAATGATATTTGACATATGTGTCCTTTCGTCAAGATTTACATAGTTTTGTAAAATTGGTCACAACTCTGAACTTATTTAGAAAATTGGGCAGTGCCACGCCCACATTTTTTGTGTTTTGTTTCTGCTTCATTAATGTCCAGAGTTCAGAGTCGATCTCTATGAAACTTTCAGATAAGCTTAGAAGTTCGGTGGGTACGACATAGGTCATATATAGATTTGGAAAAGTGGGCGGCACCACGCCCCCAGGCTATATAAAATTACAATTCGTCATAACTCTGAACTAATTTGGTCTAAATTAATGATATTTGGATACATGTGTCTTTAGTCAAGATTTACATAAATTTGGAAAATTGGGCAATGCCACGCCCACATTTTTTGTGTTTTGTTTCTGCTTCATTAATGTCCAGAGTTCGGAGTCGATCTCTATGAAACTTTCACGATAAGCTTAGAAGTTCGGTGGGTACGACATAGGTCATATATAGATTTCGAAAAGTGGGCGGTACCACGCCCCCAGGCTATACAAAATTAGAATTCGTCATAACTCTGAAATTCTTTGGTCTAAATTAATGATATTTGGACATATGTGTCCTTTAGTCAAGATTTACATAGTTTTGGAAAATTGGCCGGAGCCACGCCCACATTTTTATGTTTGTGCTTCATTAATATCCAGAGCTCAGAGTCGATCTCGCTGAAACTTCCACGATAAGCTTAGAAGTTCGGTGGGTACGACATAGGTCATATATAGATTTCGAAAAGTGGGCGGTACCACGCCCCCAGGCTATACAAAATTAGAATTCGTCATAACTCTGAACATATTTGGTCTAAATTAATGATATTTGGACATGTGTCCTTTAGTCAAGATTTACATAGTTTTGTAAAATTGGTAATAACTCTGAACTTATTTGGAAAATTGTTCAGTGCCACGCCCACATTTTTTGTGTTTTGTTTGTGCTTCATTAATGTCCAGAGTTCAGAGTCGATCTCTATGAAACTTTCACGATATGCTTAGAAGTTCGGTGGGTACGACATAGGTCATATAGGTAACTCTGAACTTATTTGGTCTAAATTAATGATATTTGACATATGTGTCCTTTCGTCAAGATTTACATAGTTTTGTAAAGTTGGTCATAACTCTGACTTTATTTGGAAAATTGCGCAGTGCCACGCCGACATTTTTTGTGTTTTGTTTCTGCTTCAGTAATTTCCAGAGTTCAGAGTCGATCTCTATGAAACTTTCACGATAAGCTTAGAAGTTCGGTGGGTACGACATAGGTCATATATAGATTTGGAAAAGAGGGCGGTACCAAGCCCCCAGGCTATATAAATTTACAATTCGTCATAACTCTGAACTTATTTGGCCTAAATTAATGATATTTCGATATATGTATCTTTAGTCAAGATTTACATAATTTTGGAAAATTGGGCAGTTCCACGAACACATTTTTTGTGTTCGGTGGGTACGACATAGCTCATAAATAGTTTTTGGAACAGTGGGCGGTACCACGCCCCTAGGTTATATAAAATGACAATTCGTCGTAACTCTGAACTTATTTGGTCGAAATTGATGATATTTTGACTTATGTGTCCTTTAGTCAAGGTTTACATAATTTTGGACAAGTGGGCAGTGCCACGCCCACATTTTTTGTGTTTTATTTCTGCTTCATTACTGTCCAGAGTTCAGAGTCGATCTCTATGAAACTTTCACGATAAGCTTAGAAGTTCGGTGAGTACGACATAGGTCATATATAGCTTTGGAAAAGTTGGCGGTACCACGTCCCTAGGCTATACAAAATTACAATTCCTCATAACTCTGAACTTATTTGGTCTAAATTAATGATATTTGACATATGTGTCCTTTCGTCAAGATTTACATAGTTTTGTAAAGTTGGTCATAACTCTGAACTTATTTGGAAAATTGGGCAGTGCCACGCCCACATTTTTTGTGTTTTGTTTCTGCTTCATTAATGTCCAGAGTTCAGAGTCGATCTCTATGAAACTTTCACGATAAGCTTAGAAGTTCGGTGAGTACGACATAGATCATATATAGTTTTGGAAAAGTTGGCGGTACCACGCCCCTAGGCTATATAAAATGAGAATTCGTCGTAACTCTGAACTTATTTGGTCTAAATTAATGATATTTTGACATATGTGTCCTTTAGTCAAGGTTTACATAATTTTGGAAAAGTGGGCGATGGCACTCCCACATTTTTTGTGTTTTGTTTGTGCCTCATTAATGTCCAGAGTTCAGAGTGGATCTCTATGAAACTTTCACGATAAGCTTAGAAGTTCGGTGAGTAGGACATAGGTCATATATATAGTTTCGGAAAAGTTGGCGGTACTACGCCTCCAGGCTATATAAAATTACAATTCGTCATAACCCTGAACTTATTTGGTCTAAATTAATGATATTTTGACATATGTGTCCTTTAGTCAAGGTTTACATAATTTTGGAAAAGTGGGCGATGTCACTCCCATATTTTTTGTGTTTTGTTTGTGCCTCATTAATGTCCAGAGTTCAGAGTGGATCTCTATGAAACTTTCACGATATGCTTAGAAGTTCGGTGGGTACGACATAGGTCATACATAGTGTTTGGAAAAGTGGGCGGTACCACGCCTCCAGGCTATATAAAATTACAATTCGTCGTAACTCTGAACTTATTTGGTCTAAATTAATGATATTTTGACATATGTGTCCTTTAGTCAAGGTTTACATAATTTTGGAAAAGTGGGCGATGTCACTCCCATATTTTTTGTGTTTTGTTTGTGCCTCATTAATGTCCAGAGTTCAGAGTGGATCTCTATGAAACTTTCACGATATGCTTAGAAGTTCGGTGGGTACGACATAGGTCATACATAGTGTTTGGAAAAGTGGGCGGTACCACGCCTCCAGGCTATATAAAATTACAATTCGTCGTAACTCTGAACTTATTTGGTCTAAATTAATGATATTTTGACATATGTGTCCTTTAGTCAAGGTTTACATAATTTTGGAAAAGTGGGCGGTGGCACTCCTACATTTTTTGTGTTTTGTTTGTGCCTCATTAATGTCCAGAGTTCAGAGTGGATCTCTATGAAACTTTCACGATAAGCTTAGAAGTTCGGTGAGTAGGACATAGGTCATATATATAGTTTCGGAAAAGTTGGCGGTACCACGCCCCTAGGCTATATAAAATGAGAATTCGTCGTAACTCTGAACTTATTTGGTCTAAATTAATGATATTTTGACATATGTGTCCTTTAGTCAAGGTTTACATAATTTTGGAAAAGTGGGCGATGGCACTCCCAGATCTTTTGTGTTTTGTTTGTGTTTCATTAATGTCCAGAGTTCAGAGTCGATCTCTATGAAACTTTCACTATAGGTTAAGAAGCCCGGTGGACACGACATAGGTCATATATAGTTTTGGAAAAGGGGGCGGTACCACGCCTCCAGGCTATATACAATTACAATTCGTCATAACCCTGAACTTATTTGGTCTAAAATTTCTTCTAAGTGGAGTGAACTTCAATGTACCGTCTCGTCCTTCAAGGCATTTTAAACCTCTAGTCTTAAAACAGTGCCGAACCAATTTTCAGTTAAATGAGCCTTTTCGCTGTTTGTGTCAAGATTATAACTCTCTTTCTGGTAGATTTGATATTTCAAACTCGCTCTTCAGCATAAAAAAATCAATTCTTTCTATCCTAAATTCATAGCTACTAATTGTTTTTTATTCTTTGACTTCTATATTAACTTTTAACAATAATTTTATTCTGTTTACTAGTTATTTCTTAATGTATAATCTGTCCTATATCTACTTTACTTAGCTGATGAGGTTTTCTCTGTAGCTGAGCAGTTTTAGATCTCGACGATTAACAAACCAAAGACTTTCAACGACTCGGCAAGAACGAATAATCCGCGCGTTATGCGGACGCGCCCCTCGCGCCGGTCGGGCGGGATATGGTGGGTAATCCGTTGGGAATTATTATTATTATTATATGTGTCCTTTAGTCAAGATTTACATAATTTTGGAAAATTGGGCGGAGCCACGCCCACATTTTTATGTTTGTGCTTCATTAATATCCAGAGCTCATAGCCGATCTCTCTGAAACTTCCACGATAAGCCTAGAAGTTCGGTGGGTACGACATAGGTCATATATAGATTTGGAAAAGAGGGCAGTACCACTCCCCCAAGCTATATAAATTTACAATTCGTCATAACTCTGAACTTATTTGGTCTAAATTAATGATATTTTGATATAAGTGTCTTTGGTCAAGATTTACATAATTTAGGAAAATTGGGCGGTGCCACGCCCACATTTTTTGTGTTTTGTTTGTACTTCATTAATGTCCAGAGTTCAGAGTCGATCTCTATGAAACTTTCACGATAGGTTAAGAAGCCCGGTGGACACGACATTGGTCATATAAAGTTTTGGAAAAGGGGGCGGTACCACGCCTCCAGGCTATATAAAATTACAATTCGTCATAACTCTGAACTTATTTGGTCTAAATTAATGATATTTGGATATATGTGTCCTTTAGTCAAGATTTACATAGTCTTGTAAGATTGGTCATAACTCTGAACTTATTTGGTCTAAATTAATGATAATTTGGTATAAGTGTCTTTAGTAAAGATTTACATAATTTTGGAAAATTGGGCAGTGCCACGCCCATATTTTTTGTGTTTTGTTTCTGCTTCATTAATGTCCAGAGATCAGAGTCGATCTCTATGAAACTTTCACGATAAGCTTAGAAGTTCGGTGGGTACGACATAGGTCATATATAGATTTCGAAAAGTGGGCGGTACCACGCCCCCAGGCTATACAAAATTAGAATTCGTCATAACTCTGAACATATTTGGTCTAAATTAATGATATTTGGACATGTGTCCTTTAGTCAAGATTTACATAATTATGGAAAATTGGGCTCAGCCACCCCCATATTTTTATGTTTGTGCTTCATTAATGTCCAGAGCTCAGAGTGGATATCTTTGAAACTTTCACGATAAGCTTAGAAGTTCGGTGGGCACCACATAGGTCATATATAGTTTTTAGAAAAGTGGGCGGTACCACGCCTCCAGGCTATATAAAATTACAATTCGTCATAACTTTGAACTTATTTGGTCAATATATGGTATTTAGATATATATGTGTTCTTTAGTAAAAATTTGCATAATTTCGGAAAAGTGGGGGTTCTGCGCCAACATTTGTTGTGTTTTGGTTGTGCTTCAGTAATGTTCAGAGTTCAGAGTCGATCTCTATGAAACTTTCACTATAGGGTTAGAGGTTCGGCGGGTTCGACACGGGCTGGGGTTGAACCGTGACATACGATCACGGATCGTAAGTTCAAGTAAAAGTGAGGACGACGAAAAAATAGCACGCAGGATTCTTAGGGAAAAAGTGAAGAGTGCATTATCAAGCACAGCCTAAGAAAATAAGTAATACAGTTTTTCAAGCTAAATAAATATGTTTGTCTTACAGATTTTTAAAACGTTTTAGATTGTCCAAAGAGGCTTTCGAATACGTTCTAAATATATTGAATTTAAAGCGGTCAGGTTCAAGATCGGTATCTCTTCTGGCAAGTGGTGGGTATCAGCATTGCGTCGGAAGTGACTACTTGGTTGGTATGTGCCAGAGTACGGTATCGAAGTTGGCATCACACGTTCTTCTCGAAATGGAGAACAAGCTGTGTCCACAATATATATGTTTCGAACCAAATGATTCCTCCAGATGCAAGGAATGGTTTATGGAGAAATATAGGGTACCTGAAGGTAAGAAAAATATACTTTTCATTTTAAAATTGAATGTTTAAATTGCAATAGCTAAATTTCAGTCATCGGATGCGTTGATGACACACATCGGCTTACAAAGGCCTACAGTGGACGAGCATATGTACTTTAGCAGGGAAGGATACTACAGTATAAATACCCTGATGGTAAGTTGGTTTTTTTTGTGGAATAATCTTTAAATTGACAGTGTATTTATTTTGCCAGATATGCGATCACAGTTATACAATTTTGGCAATCAACTGTCAGTACGGCGGGGCGGCTCATGATTCATTTGCTTAGAGGCACTCAGATCAAAGACGAGCTCTACAAGAACGATTTCAGGCTAACAGGAGGGAAAATGGATGGCTTTTAGGTATGGCAGCATTTTTTGTTCATTAATATTGTATTGAAACTTTATATTTCCACAGGGGATCCCGCCTATCCTCTTGAGCCTTGGTGTACAACCCCTTACTGAAACCCGCCTGATGGTTCAAACGAGTCCGCATTTAATGAACTTCACTCAAAGGCAAGATGTATTATGGAACGAACGATTGGTATTTTTAAAGGTCGTTGAAGAACTTTAGGGTATGGCAATAGGGGAAGATACCATCCTACAAAAGTGGCAAGGTTTGCCAATGGGTGCGCTGCGTTACATAATATATGCATTAAATTGAAAATTAATTATAACCCACGAAATTATGAATCGGACCAAATAACAGAAGTTGACCCAGGTGAAGCGAGTCAACTTACCGCATCGGCCAAACAATAAGAGACCAAATAAAACTATCTTCTTTAAATTTAACATAAGACGTTTTAGATTGTCTAGGTAGACAACACGTCACATACATTTTCAATGTGTGCGCATGTCATCAACACATCCGCTTGTTACAGACATTTAATGAAAGCAAATAAATTGATTCTCATTTCAGCGATAATCACTGAAGAAATATCACTTTGGTTTTATTAAATGAAATAAACATTTTTAGTAGGTACGAAAAATTCAATGTATATGTACCTAAAAGTAAAAAAGTTCTATATACAGGTACGTTAAATTAAAAAACTTCAAGCACAAAAGCAAAAACAAAAGTAACTCATCACAGTTTTCTTAAAAGTAAAAAATGCAACTCATTTCTTCTTCCTATTTACACTTATAGCTACGTTTTCTAATTCTAACTTTTTTATTTCTGTATCTATATCTCGAGAGGCTTGCTGCGCTCTATGCTTATCTTCCTTGATTGCTAACATCCTCTTCTGCACCGCCAGCAACCCCTCCTGTACGTCCACCAACTTATCTAATTTGGCCCCTAAATATTTTTTAAATTCAGACACATTATTAAAGTTGTCTTGAATTAGTTCCAACTTTCATCCTGTTTTCTTCGTCTGGGGGTGTTGCTACGAGAGGTTCGACGAGGGGTTGGCGTTGCAGCTGGCCTCGATGACTCCGCTAAGTTGCTGCTGCTGTCACTGTCACTTCCGCTCTCGCTAATACCGTTTAAGTTCCTTTAAGTAGTACGTGGCGTATTTCCAAACGTGCGAACATTTGCGTTTCCTTCCACTGATGCTTCAAGACCTTCCGCCTCTATTATAAGCTCCTCAGTGGAAGTTATCGGCTTTTTGTTTTATGGCCCTTCTCCGGTTTGCCTTTTTGACCACTTGTTGCGCCAGATCTTTTTTTTTTTGCCTGTACTTTTGATCAGAAAAAGCCTACAAAAAATGCATTATGTAATGTAATTCAATATAGATTTCATAAAAAAGCCTTTCTCCACATCTTGGAGTCTTTTATTCGAGGTCGTTCAGTATTTAAACGCTTAGAAAGCTCCTCCCACAGTCTGTTGCTAGTGGTTCTTCCCTGTGCAGAATTAGGGAAGTTATTTTTGGGCAGGTTGGGGTGTTCTGCCATAAACTGAGCGTCATTTTGGTTGGGGTTTAGTTTGATAAAAAGCGTCTTTAAATAATAAATAAAATCGCTGTGCATAACGTTGTAATTTTTCCTCTAATATCAATTAACAATAATAAAAATAGTTAAAAATTGTATTTACACACATATTTAAAAAATTATCTTACATTTTGTAATAAACACTTTCGCTACCGGTGAACAGTTTGCTTTCGAATGACATTACGAAGGATCGAGTGCGATTACTCGCTCGTTCTCGTATGCCAAAATTCCGAATTACGATCCACAGAGTACGTTCACGTATGTAGTAATACAAAAAGAACCATTTTAGGGGACGAGTTATACGATAACGTATGTCATAATCCGAAAATTAAATTTTTAAGTCACGAGTTGTACGATCACGGATCTAACGATTCGGGCCCTGTATATAGATCTGGAAAAGCCCCCAGGTTACATAAAGCTGCCATTAGATAAAGCTAGAAATTTATTTGGTTCAAGTTAAGGATATTTTATGTATAGGTATGTGTTCTATATATCAAAAAAAAAACCGTTGGAAAAGGTAAGCGGTACCAAGACCAAAAAAAGTTCAACCGCTATATTTTCGAAACTATGTACTATCAGTACCCGCAGAGAAATAGGGTGAAGAAGGGGAATAGGAATAGAAAATTTGAGAATTAGAGGAGGTGTTACAGAAAAATTAAGAAGGTAAAATAAACTAACGGTATATGGGGTTGGGAAAAGCAAAATTAGAAAGAACAATAAAGGAAGTCTAAGTTCGGGTGGGACCGAACATTATATACCTAGTAGTGATCTATTATGGTATACCAATTTACGCAGGTCTATTTTAATACTTTTCAGTTCGTATTATAAAGCCAGCTGATCGTTTTCAATAAAAACACTTCTGTTATGAATTTTGAGGGGTAAATTAATTTGAAAAAAATATAAATGTATTGCGCGATATACAACAGGTATATCATCATAAACCTCCTAAGAGATTTTTGCGCCGAGCTTTCCTTCCAATTTGTGGTGTGCCGTTTTGAGTTTTTCCCTACAAATTGGCGGGACCTACAGATTTTTACCGACTTCGAACGGCACCTACAGGAGATGAATTTTTGCTGAGAAGCCTTCTATGGCAGAAAGACACTCGGAGAGTTTGCGAAACCACTGCCGAGGAGCGACCCCGTTTTGAAAAGCTTTTTCAAACCATTTTTGATGTTACCTGTCCCAGGACTCGCACCTTGGACCTTCGGTGTGGTAAGCCGGCAACACTACCGCCACACCAGAGCGGCCGTCATTAATTTATTTGTGTATAAATAGCTTCCCTGCCAACAACTGCTAACCACATTTTTTCAAAATACCAATACATGCACATTTCATGTTCGAAAAATGGCTAAATCGACTTAGCTCATCGTCCTTATTATTTCAGTTTGTTTATTGATGGGCTCATCTCTTCTTCTTCTCATACTTACAAACATTTCATGTTCATTAAAGGTATGAAAATCAAAAGAGGTATATAACTTCCCTATTGCAGTGGGGTATTAAAAACTTGCCCGGATATTTTACTTGTGTGTTATCCGATTGACCTAATTTTTGGCAGGAGTATACTACATACTATTGAGAAGCAGCTGACCAATTTTGATTGAAATATCTAGTTGAAATTACAAGCAATCGCCTTTGAAAATAGCAGAATTTTTATGCTGAAAAGTGGGCGCCGCCACGCCTACTTCCCCAAAATTCCAAAAAAAACTTTTGCGGTCGAGTTTTGCTTAAAAAGCTTATTATATGTGCAAGATCTTAGTGATATAACTTGCATGGTTATAGAAATATCGCGTTTTACATTTTACAAAAAAAAATTTTCAGAACTATGTCAATAAACTGAGCGTAGCCGTTGACCGATTTTAACCATTTTTACAACAAACATTTTATAAATTCAACATTTTCGCCAAATATCGTTTCGATAAATAAATTTTTACCCATTTTCGAAAATATATATTTTTCGACTTCACGGACAATTTGAAAGTGAAAAATAAATGAAATGAAGCTATTGTACGCAAAGCTATTGCCTATTAAATATATCTATGATCCTTTTCAAAATCTTTCGTACAAAAGTGGGCGTTGACCTCTATTCTTCTATTAATATAAATATGTGTGTTAAATTTCGTTTCGATATCTTGAACGGTTTTTGATTTATGATTAATATTATTTCTAATTTTGACTTAATCAAAAGTGGGCGGTGCCACTCCCATTTTCGAAAATTTCTTTAAAAATCTATTTTCTGTCTTAACGTTAATGTACACACCAAATGTTATCCTTATATGTGTATTATGTACTGAATAATCACTTTTTGTGTATTTTCGAAAATATTCTATATATAAAAACTGGGCGTGGCTATCATCCCATTCCACCCATTTTAAATAGCGAAGATGAGTGCCAAAGAACCTGCTTACCAAATTTCATTAAGATATCTTAAAATTTACTCAATTTATCGTGTTAACGGACGGATGGACGGACGTACATGGCTGAATCAATTTCGCTTTTCGTCCTGAACATTTTGATATACATAGATAAGTCAATACTCGTATCTATCTCGATCCGTTTATGCCGTTACATACTGCAGTTAGGCGACTTAAGTTTATATACCTTGTGTGCATAGCACTACTAGGTATAACAATTACGATATAGGAATAAATTATGATGAAGCGCCATGTGGGGAGGGAAAACGGTACAATTTGTTAAATGAAGCCAAGTAAAATTTTAGGCAGGACGTCTGACGGGTCTGCTAGTAATCTTATAAATAAAAATGTATGTGTTTCTGTGTGTCCTTTATAGGCGTCCAAAGTACTCAACTGATTTTTATGAAATTTTCCCAATATATTCTTTATGTCACTGGTTACAGCATGGGCTATACATATGTATAGTCTTGGAAAAATGGGCGGTGCCACGCCCCCAGGCTATATAAAATTACACTTCGTCATAATTCTGAACTTATTTGACCTAAATTAATGATATTTGGACATATGTATCCTTTAGTCGAGATTTACATAATTTTGGAAAAGTGGGCGATAGCACGCCCACATTTTGTGTGTTTTGTTTGTGCTTCATTAATGTCTAGAGTTCGGAGTCGATCTCTATGAAACTTTCACGATAGGCTTAGAATTTCGGTGGGTACGACATAGGTCATATATAGTTTTTAGAAAAGTGGGCGGTACCACGCCTCCAGGCTATATAAAATTACAATTCGTCATAACTCTGAACTTATTTGGTCTAAATTAATGATATTTGGACATATGTGTCCTTTAGTCAAGATTTACATAATTTTGGAAAATTGCGCAGTGCCACGCCCACATTTTTTGTGTTTTGTTTCTGCTTCATTAATCAGAGTTCAGAGTCGATCTCTATGAAACTTTCACGATAGGTTAAGAAGCCCGGTGGACACGACATAGGTCATATATATATTTGGAAAAGAGGGCGGTACCACGCCTCCAGGCTATATAAAATTACGATTCGTCATAACTCTGAAGTTATTTGGTCTAAATTAATCATATTTGGGCATATGTGTCCTTTAGTCAAGATTTACATAGTTTTGGAAAATTGGGCGGAGCCACGCCCACATTTTTTTGTTTGTGCTTCATTAATATCCAGAGCTCATAGTCGATCTCTCTGAAACTTCCACGATAAGCTTAGAAGTTCGGTGGGTACGACATAGGTCATATATATATTTGGAAAAGAGGGCGGTACCACGCCCCCAGGTTATATAAATTTACAATTCGTCATAACTCTGAACTTATTTGGTCTAAATTAATGATATTTTGATATAAGAGTCTTTAGTCAAGATTTACATAATTTTGGAAAATTGGGAAGTGCTACGCCTACATTTTTTGTGTTTTGCTTTCGCTTCATTAATGTCCAGAGCTCAGAGTCGATCTCTATGAAACTTTCACGATAGGTTAAGAAGCCCGGTGGACACGACATAGGTCATATATAGTTTTGGAAAAGTAGGCGGTACCTCGCCTCCAGGCTATATAAAATTACAATTCGTCATAACCCTGAACTTATTTGGTCTAAAATTTCTTCTAAGTGAAGTGAACTTCAATGTACCGTCTCGTCCTTCAAGGCATTTTAAACCTCTAGTCTTAAAACAGTGCCGAACCAATTTTCAGTTAAATGAGCCTTTTCGCTGTTTGTGTCAAGATTATAACTCTCTTTCTGGTAGATTTGATATTTCAAACTCGCTCTTCAGCATAAAAAAATCAATTCTTTCTATCCTAAATTCATAGCTACTAATTGTTTTTTATTCTTTGACTTCTATATTAACTTTTAACAATAATTTTATTCTGTTTACTTGTTATTTCTTAATGTATAATCTGTCCTATATCTACTTTACTTAGCTGATGAGGTTTTCTCTGTAGCTGAGCAGTTTTAGATCTCGACGATTAACAAACCAAAGACTTTCAACGACTCGGCACGAACGAATAATCCGCGCGTTATGCGGATGCGCCCCTCGCGCCGGTCGGGCGGGATATGGTGGGTAATCCGTTGGGAATTATTATTATTATTATATGTGTCCTTTAGTCAAGATTTACATAATTTTGGAAAATTGGGCGGAGCCACGCCCACATTTTTATGTTTGTGCTTCATTAATATCCAGAGCTCATAGCCGATCTCTCTGAAACTTCCACGATAAGCTTAGAAGTTCGGTGGGTACGACATAGGTCATATATAGATTTGGAAAAGAGGGCAGTACCACTCCCCCAAGCTATATAAATTTACAATTCGTCATAACTCTGAACTTATTTGGTCTAAATTAATGATATTTTGATATAAGTGTCTTTGGTTAAGATTTACATAATTTTGGAAAACTGGGCGGTGCCACGCCCACATTTTTTGTGTTTTGTTTGTACTTCATTAATGTCCAGAGTTCAGAGTCGATCTCTATGAAACTTTCACGATAGGTTAAGAAGCCCGGTGGACACGACATTGGTCATATAAAGTTTTGGAAAAGGGGGCGGTACCACGCCTCCAGGCTATATAAAATTACAATTCGTCATAACTCTGAACTTATTTGGTCTAAATTAATGATATTTGGATATATGTGTCCTTTAGTCAAGATTTACATAGTCTTGTAAAATTGGTCATAACTCTGAACTTATTTGGTCTAAATTAATGATAATTTGATATAAGTGTCTTTAGTAAAGATTTACATAATTTTGGAAAATTGGGCAGTGCCACGCCCATATTTTTTGTGTTTTGTTTCTGCTTCATTAATGTCCAGAGATCAGAGTCGATCTCTATGAAACTTTCACGATAAGCTTAGAAGTTCGGTGGGTACGACATAGGTCATATATAGATTTCGAAAAGTGGGCGGTACCACGCCCCCAGGCTATACAAAATTAGAATTCGTCATAACTCTGAACATATTTGGTCTAAATAAATGATATTTGGACATGTGTCCTTTAGTCAAGATTTACATAATTATGGAAAATTGGGCTCAGCCACCCCCATATTTTTATGTTTGTGCTTCATTAATGTCCAGAGCTCAGAGTGGATCTCTTTGAAACTTTCACGATAAGCTTAGAAGTTCGGTGGGCACGACATAGGTCATATATAGTTTTTAGAAAAGTGGGCGGTACCACGCCTCCAGGCTATATAAAATTACAATTCGTCATAACTTTGAACTTATTTGGTCAATATATGGTAATTAGATATATATGTGTTCTTTAGTAAAAATTTGCATAATTTCGGAAAAGTGGGGGTTCTGCGCCAACATTTGTTGTGTTTTGGTTGTGCTTCAGTAATGTTCAGAGTTCAGAGTCGATCTCTATGAAACTTTCACTATAGGTTTAGAGGTTCGGCGGGTTCGACACGGGCTGGGGTTGAACCGTGACATACGATCACGGATCGTAAGTTCAAGTAAAAGTGAGGACGACGAAAAAATAGCACGCAGGATTCTTAGGGAAAAAAAGAAGAGTGCATTATCAAGCACAGCCTAAGAAAATAAGTAATACAGTTTTTCAAGCTAAATAAATATGTTTGTCTTACAGATTTTTAAAACGTTTTAGATTGTCCAAAGAGGCTTTCGAATACGTTCTAAATATATTGAATTTAAAGCGGTCAGGTTCAAGATCGGTATCTCTTCTGGCAAGTGGTGGGTATCAGCATTGCGTCGGAAGTGACTACTTGGTTGGTATGTGCCAGAGTACGGTATCGAAGTTGACATCACACGTTCTTCTCGAAATGGAGAACAAGCTGTGTCCACAATATATATGTTTCGAACCAAATGATTCCTCCAGATGCAAGGAATGGTTTATGGAGAAATATAGGGTACCTGAAGGTAAGAAAAATATACTTTTCATTTTAAAATTGAATGTTTAAATTGCAATAGCTAAATTTCAGTCATCGGATGCGTTGATGACACACATCGGCTTACAAAGGCCTACAGTGGACGAGCATATGTACTTTAGCAGGGAAGGATACTACAGTATAAATACCCTGATGGTAAGTTGGTTTTTTTTGTGGAATAATCTTTAAATTGACAGTGTATTTATTTTGCCAGATATGCGATCACAGTTATACAATTTTGGCAATCAACTGTCAGTACGGCGGGGCGGCTCATGATTCATTTGCTTGGAGGCACTCAGATCAAAGACGAGCTCTACAAGAACGATTTCAGGCTAACAGGAGGGAAAATGGATGGCTTTTAGGTACGGCAGCATTTTTTGTTCATTAATATTGTATTGAAACTTTATATTTCCACAGGGGATCCCGGCTATCCTCTTGAGCCTTGGTGTACAACCCCTTACTGAAACCCGCCTGATGGTTCAAACGAGTCCGCATTTAATGAAGGTCACTCAAAGGCAAGATGTATTATGGAACGAACGATTGGTATTTTTAAAGGTCGTTGAAGAACTTTAGGGTATGGCAATAGGGGAAGATACCATCCTACAAAAGTGGCAAGGTTTGCCAATGGGTGCGCTGCGTTACATAATATATGCATTAAATTGAAAATTAATTATAACCCACGAAATTATGAATCGGACCAAATAACAGAAGTTGACCCAGGTGAAGCGAGTCAACTTACCGCATCGGCCAAACAATAAGAGACCAAATAAAACTATCTTCTTTAAATTTAACATAAGACGTTTTAGATTGTCTAGGTAGACAACACGTCACATACATTTTCAATGTGTGCGCATGTCATCAACACATCCGCTTGTTACAGACATTTAATGAAAGCAAATAAATTGATTCTCATTTCAGCGATAATCACTGAAGAAATATCACTTTGGTTTTATTAAATGAAATAAACATTTTTAGTAGGTACGAAAAATTCAATGTATATGTACCTAAAATTAAAAGTAAAAAAGTTCTATATACAGGTACGTTAAATTAAAAAACTTCAAGCACAAAAGCAAAAACAAAAGTAACTCATCACAGTTTTCTTAAAAGTAAAAAATGCAACTCATTTCTTCTTCCTATTTACACTTATAGCTACGTTTTCTAATTCTAACTTTTTTATTTCTGTATCTATATCTCGAGAGGCTTGCTGCGCTCTATGCTTATCTTCCTTGATTGCTAACATCCTCTTCTGCACCGCCAGCAACCCCTCCTGTACGTCCACCAACTTATCTAATTTGGCCCCTAAATATTTTTTAAATTCAGACACATTATTAAAGTTGTCTTGAATTAGTTCCAACTTTCATCCTGTTTTCTTCGTCTGGGGGTGTTGCTACGAGAGGTTCGACGAGGGGTTGGCGTTGCAGCTGGCCTCGATGACTCCGCTAAGTTGCTGCTGCTGTCACTGTCACTTCCGCTCTCGCTAATACCGTTTAAGTTCCTTTAAGTAGTACGTGGCGTATTTCCAAACGTGCGAACATTTGCGTTTCCTTCCACTGATGCTTCAAGACCTTCCGCCTCTATTATAAGCTCCTCAGTGGAAGTTATCGGCTTTTTGTTTTATGGCCCTTCTCCGGTTTGCCTTTTTGACCACTTGTTGCGCCAGATCTTTTTTTTTTGCCTGTACTTTTGATCAGAAAAAGCCTACAAAAAATGCATTATGTAATGTAATTCAATATAGATTTCATAAAAAAGCCTTTCTCCACATCTTGGAGTCTTTTATTCGAGGTCGTTCAGTATTTAAACGCTTAGAAAGCTCCTCCCACAGTCTGTTGCTAGTGGTTCTTCCCTGTGCAGAATTAGGGAAGTTATTTTTGGGCAGGTTGGGGTGTTCTGCCATAAACTGAGCGTCATTTTGGTTGGGGTTTAGTTTGATAAAAAGCGTCTTTAAATAATAAATAAAATCGCTGTGCATAACGTTGTAATTTTTCCTCTAATATCAATTAACAATAATAAAAATAGTTAAAAATTGTATTTACACACATATTTAAAAAATTATCTTACATTTTGTAATAAACACTTTCGCTACCGGTGAACAGTTTGCTTTCGAATGACATTACGAAGGATCGAGTGCGATTACTCGCTCGTTCTCGTATGCCAAAATTCCGAATTACGATCCACAAAGTACGTTCACGTCTGTAGTAATACAAAAAGAACCATTTTAGGGGACGAGTTATACGATAACGTATGTCATAATCCGAAAATTAAATTTTTAAGTCACGAGTTGTACGATCACGGATCTAACGATTCGGGCCCTGTATATAGATCTGGAAAAGCCCCCAGGTTACATAAAGCTGCCATTAGATAAAGCTAGAAATTTATTTGGTTCAAGTTAAGGATATTTTATGTATAGGTATGTGTTCTATATATCAAAAAAAAAAACCGTTGGAAAAGGTAAGCGGTACCAAGACCAAAAAAAGTTCAACCGCTATATTTTCGAAACTATGTACTATCAGTACCCGCAGAGAAATAGGGTGAAGAAGGGGAATAGGAATAGAAAATTTGAGAATTAGAGGAGGTGTTACAGAAAAATTAAGAAGGTAAAATAAACTAACGGTATATGGGGTTGGGAAAAGCAAAATTAGAAAGAACAATAAAGGAAGTCTAAGTTCGGGTGGGACCGAACATTATATACCTAGTAGTGATCTATTATGGTATACCAATTTACGCAGGTCTATTTTAATACTTTTCAGTTCGTATTATAAAGCCAGCTGATCGTTTTCAATAAAAACACTTCTGTTATGAATTTTGAGGGGTAAATTAATTTGAAAAAAATATAAATGTATTGCGCGATATACAACAGGTATATCATCATAAACCTCCTAAGAGATTTTTGCGCCGAGCTTTCCTTCCAATTTGTGGTGTGCCGTTTTGAGTTTTTCCCTACAAATTGGCGGGACCTACAGATTTTTACCGACTTCGAACGGCACCTACAGGAGATGAATTTTTGCTGAGAAGCCTTCTATGGCAGAAAGACACTCGGAGAGTTTGCGAAACCACTGCCGAGGAGCGACCCCGTTTTGAAAAGCTTTTTCAAACCATTTTTGATGTTACCTGTCCCAGGACTCGCACCTTGGACCTTCGGTGTGGTAAGCCGGCAACACTACCGCCACACCAGAGCGGCCGTCATTAATTTATTTGTGTATAAATAGCTTCCCTGCCAACAACTGCTAACCACATTTTTTCAAAATACCAATACATGCACATTTCATGTTCGAAAAATGGCTAAATCGACTTAGCTCATCGTCCTTATTATTTCAGTTTGTTTATTGATGGGCTCATCTCTTCTTCTTCTCATACTTACAAACATTTCATGTTCATTAAAGGTATGAAAATCAAAAGAGGTATATAACTTCCCTATTGCAGTGGGGTATTAAAAACTTGCCCGGATATTTTACTTGTGTGTTATCCGATTGACCTAATTTTTGGCAGGAGTATACTACATACTATTGAGAAGCAGCTGACCAATTTTGATTGAAATATCTAGTTGAAATTACAAGCAATCGCCTTTGAAAATAGCAGAATTTTTATGCTGAAAAGTGGGCGCCGCCACGCCTACTTCCCCAAAATTCCAAAAAAAAACTTTTGCGGCCGAGTTTTGCTTAAAAAGCTTATTATATGTGCAAGATCTTAGTGATATAACTTGCATGGTTATAGAAATATCGCGTTTTACATTTTACAAAAAAAAATTTTCAGAACTATGTCAATAAACTGAGCGTAGCCGTTGACCGATTTGAACCATTTTTACAACAAACATTTTATAAATTCAACATTTTCGCCAAATATCGTTTCGATAAATAAATTTTTACCCATTTTCGAAAATATATATTTTTCGACTTCACGGACAATTTGAAAGTGAAAAATAAATGAAATGAAGCTATTGTACGCAAAGCTATTGCCTATTAAATATATCTATGATCCTTTTCAAAATCTTTCGTACAAAAGTGGGCGTTGACCTCTATTCTTCTATTAATATAAATATGTGTGTTAAATTTCGTTTCGATATCTTGAACGGTTTTTGATTTATGATTAATATTATTTCTAATTTTGACTTAATCAAAAGTGGGCGGTGCCACTCCCATTTTCGAAAATTTCTTTAAAAATTTATTTTCTGCCTTAACGTTAATGTACACACCAAATGTTATCCTTATATGTGTATTATGTACTGAATAATCACTTTTTGTGTATTTTCGAAAATATTCTATATATAAAAACTGGGCGTGGCTATCATCCCATTCCACCCATTTTAAATAGCGCTCGAAGATGAGTGCCAAAGAACCTGCTTACCAAATTTCATTAAGATATCTTAAAATTTACTCAATTTATCGTGTTAACGGACGGATGGACGGACGTACATGGCTGAATCAATTTCGCTTTTCGTCCTGAACATTTTGATATACATAGATAAGTCAATACTCGTATCTATCTCGATCCGTTTACGCCGTTACATACTGCAGTTAGGCGACTTAAGTTTATATACCTTGTGTGCGTAGCACTACTAGGTATAACAATTACGATATAGGAATAAATTATGATGAAGCGCCATATGGGGAGGAAAAAGGGTACAATTTGTTAAATGAAGCCAAGTAAAATTTTAGGCAGGACGTCTGACGGGTCTGCTAGTAATCTTATAAATAAAAATGTATGTGTTTCTGTGTGTCCTTTATAGGCGTCCAAAGTACTCAACTGATTTTTATGAAATTTTCCCAATATATTCTTTATGTCACTGGTTACAGCATGGGCTATACATATGTATAGTCTTGGAAAAATGGGCGGTGCCACGCCCCCAGGCTATATAAAATTACACTTCATCATAATTCTGAACTTATTTGACCTAAATTAATGATATTTGGACATATGTATCCTTTAGTCGAGATTTACATAATTTTGGAAAAGTGGGCGATAGCACGCCCACATTTTGTGTGTTTTGTTTGTGCTTCATTAATGTCCAGAGTTCAGAGTCGATCTCTATGAAACTTTCACGATAGGCTTAGAATTTCGGTGGGTACGACATAGGTCATATATAGTTTTTAGAAAAGTGGGCGGTACCACGCCTCCAGGCTATATAAAATTACAATTCGTCATAACTCTGAACTTATTTGGTCTAAATTAATGATATTTGGACATATGTGTCCTTTAGTCAAGATTTACATAATTTTGGAAAATTGCGCAGTGCCACGCCCACATTTTTTGTGTTTCTGCTTCATTAATCAGAGTTCAGAGTCGATCTCTATGAAACTTTCACGATAGGTTAAGAAGCCCGGTGGACACGACATAGGTCATATATAGTTTTGGAAAAGTGGGCGGTACCACGCCTCCAGGCTATATAAAATTACGATTCGTCATAACTCTGAAGTTATTTGGTCTAAATTAATCATATTTGGGCATATGTGTCCTTTAGTCAAGATTTACATAGTTTTGGAAAATTGGGCGGAGCCACGCCCACATTTTTTTGTTTGTGCTTCATTAATATCCAGAGCTCAGAGTCGATCTCTCTGAAACTTCCACGATAAGCTTAGAAGTTCGGTGGGTACGACATAGGTCATATATATATTTGGAAAAGAGGGCGGTACCACACCCCCAGGTTATATAAATTTACAATTCGTCATAACTCTGAACTTATTTGGTCTAAATTAATGATATTTTGATATAAGAGTCTTTAGTCAAGATTTACATAATTTTGGAAAATTGGTAAGTGCCACGCCTACATTTTTTGTGTTTTGTTTTTGCTTCATTAATGTCCAGAGCTCAGAGTCGATCTCTATGAAACTTTCACGATAGGTTAAGAAGCCCGGTGGACACGACATAGGTCATATATAGTTTTGGAAAAGTAGGCGGTACCACGCCTCCAGGCTATATAAAATTACAATTCGTCATAACCCTGAACTTATTTGGTCTAAAATTTCTTCTAAGTGAAGTGAACTTCAATGTACCGTCTCGTCCTTCAAGGCATTTTAAACCTCTAGTCTTAAAACAGTGCCGAACCAATTTTCAGTTAAATGAGCCTTTTCGCTGTTTGTGTCAAGATTATAACTCTCTTTCTGGTAGATTTGATATTTCAAACTCGCTCTTCAGCATAAAAAAATCAATTCTTTCTATCCTAAATTCATAGCTACTAATTGTTTTTTATTCTTTGACTTCTATATTAACTTTCAACAATAATTTTATTCTGTTTACTAGTTATTTCTTAATGTATAATCTGTCCTATATCTACTTTACTTAGCTGATGAGGTTTTCTCTGTAGCTGAGCAGTTTTAGATCTCGACGATTAACAAACCAAAGACTTTCAACGACTCGGCACGAACGAATAATCCGCGCGTTATGCGGACGCGCCCCTCGCGCCGGTCGGGCGGGATATGGTGGGTAATCCGTTGGGAATTATTATTATTATTATATGTGTCCTTTAGTCCAGATTTACATAATTTTGGAAAATTGGGCGGAGCCACGCCCACATTTTTATGTTTGTGCTTCATTAATATCCAGAGCTCATAGCCGATCTCTCTGAAACTTCCACGATAAGCTTAGAAGTTCGGTGGGTACGACATAGGTCATATATAGATTTGGAAAAGAGGGCAGTACCACTCCCCCAAGCTATATAAATTTACAATTCGTCATAACTCTGAACTTATTTGGTCTAAATTAATGATATTTTGATATAAGTGTCTTTGGTCAAGATTTACATAATTTTGGAAAATTGGGCGGTGCCACGCCCACATTTTTTGTGTTTTGGTTGTACTTCATTAATGTCCAGAGTTCAGAGTCGATGTCTATGAAACTTTCACGATAGGTTAAGAAGCCCGGTGGACACGACATTGGTCATATAAAGTTTTGGAAAAGGGGGCGGTACCACGCCTCCAGGCTATATAAAATTACAATTCGTCATAACTCTGAACTTATTTGGTCTAAATTAATGATATTTGGTTATATGTGTCCTTTAGTCAAGATTTACATAGTCTTGTAAAATTGGTCATAACTCTGAACTTATTTAGTCTAAATTAATCATAATTTGGTATAAGTGTCTTTAGTAAAGATTTACATAATTTTGGAAAATTGGGCAGTGCCACGCCCATATTTTTTGTGTTTTGTTTCTGCTTCATTAATGTCCAGAGATCAGAGTCGATCTCTATGAAACTTTCACGATAAGCTTAGAAGTTCGGTGGGTACGACATAGGTCATATATAGATTTCGAAAAGTGGGCGGTACCACGCCCCCAGGCTATACAAAATTAGAATTCGTCATAACTCTGAACATATTTGGTCTAAATTAATGATATTTGGACATGTGTCCTTTAGTCAAGATTTACATAATTAATGAAAATTGGGCTCAGCCACCCCCATATTTTTATGTTTGTGCTTCATTAATGTCAAGAGCTCAGAGTGGATCTCTTTGAAACTTTCACGATAAGCTTAGAAGTTCGGTGGGCACGACATAGGTCATATATAGTTTTTAGAAAAGTGGGCGGTACCACGCCTCCAGGCTATATAAAATTACAATTCGTCATAACTTTGAACTTATTTGGTCAATATATGGTATTTAGATATATATGTGTTCTTTAGTAAAAATTTGCATAATTTCGGAAAAGTGGGAGTTCTGCGCCAACATTTGTTGTGTTTTGGTTGTGCTTCAGTAATGTTCAGAGTTCAGAGTCGATCTCTATGAAACTTTCACTATAGGTTTAGAGGTTCGGCGGGTTCGACACGGGCTGGGGTTGAACCGTGACATACGATCACGGATCGTAAGTTCAAGTAAAAGTGAGGACGACGAAAAAATAACGCGCAGGATTCTTAGGGAAAAAGTAACCCTTTTGCATTATCAAACTCAGCCTAACTAAATAACTAATAAAGTTGTTCAACCTAAATAAATATGATTGTCCTACAGATTTTTAAATCGTTTTAGATTGTCCAAAGAGGCTTTCGAATACGTTCTAAATATATTGAATTTAAAGCGGTCAGGTTGTTATTGTTGTTGTTGTTGTTAACAGTGCTTCGCCCTGCCCCAGATTGGACAGGGTTACACTGAAATAACAGCCCTTGGCCGGGTGAAAAAACCCGGGTCATTCCGGTGCGATAGAACCGGCTGTTGTGGGAATGAAGCGGTCAGGTTCAAGATCGGTATCTCTTCTGGCAAGTGGTGGGTCGGAAGTGACTACTTGGTTGGTATGTGCCAGAGTACGGTATCGAAGTTGACATCACACGTTCTTCTCGAAATGGAGAACAAGCTGTGTCCACAATATATATGTTTCGAACCAAATGATTCCTCCAGATGCAAGGAATGGTTTATGGAGAAATATAGGGTACCTGAAGGTAAGAAAAATATACTTTTAATTTTAAAATTGAATGTTTAAATTGCAATAGCTAAATTTCAGTCATCGGATGCGTTGATGACACACATCGGCTTACAAAGGCCTACAGTGGACGAACATATGTACTTTAGCAGGGAAGGATACTACAGTATAAATACCCTGATGGTAAGTTGATTTTTTTTGTGGAATAATCTTTAAATTGACAGTGTATTTATTTTGCCAGATATGCGATCACAGTTATACAATTTTGGCAATCAACTGTCAGTACGGCGGGTCATTAATATTGTATTGAAACTTTATATTTCCACAGGGGATCCCGGCTATCCTCTTGAGGCTTGGTGTACAACCCCTTACTGAAACCCGCCTGATGGTTCAAACGAATCCGCATTTAATGAAGGTCACTCAAAGGCAAGATGTATTATGGAACCAACGAATGGTATTTTTTAAGGTCGTTGAAGAATTTTAGGGTATGGCAATAGGGGAAGATACCATCCTACAAAAGTGGCAAGGTTTGCCAATGGGTGCGCTGCGTTACATAATATATGCATTAAATTGAAAATTAATTATAACCCACGAAATTATGAATCGGACCAAATAACAGAAGTTGACCCAGGTGAAGCGAATCAACTTACCGCATCGGCCAAACAATAAGAGACCAAATAAAACTATCTTCTTTAAATTTAACATAAGACGTTTTAGATTGTCTAGGTAGACAACACGTCACATACATTTTCAATGTGTGCGCATGTCATCAACACATCCGCTTGTTACAGACATTTAGTGAAAGCAAATAAATTGATTCTCATTTCAGCGATAATCACTGAAGAAATATCACTTTGGTTTTATTAAATGAAATAAACATTTTTAGTAGGTACGAAAAATTCAATGTATATGTACCTAAAATTAAAAGTAAAAAAGTTCTATATACAGGTACGTTAAATTAAAAAACTTCAAGCACAAAAGCAAAAACAAAAGTAACTCATCACAGTTTTCTTAAAAGTAAAAAATGCAACTCATTTCTTCTTCCTATTTACACTTATAGCTACGTTTTCTAATTCTAACTTTTTTATTTCTTTATCTATATCTCGAGAGGCTTGCTGCGCTCTATGCTTATATTCCTTGATTGCTAGCATCCTCTTCTGCACCGCCAGCAACCCCTCCTGTACGTCCACCAACTTATCTAATTTGGCCCCTAAATATTTTTTAAATTCAGACACATTATTAAAGTTGTCTTGAATTAGATCCAACTTTCATCCTGTTTCCTTCGTCTGGGGGTGTTGCTACGAGAGGTTCGACGAGGGGTTGGCGTTGCAGCTGGCCTCGATGACTCCGCTAAGTTGCTGCTGCTGTCACTGTCACTTCCGCTCTCGCTAATACCGTTTAAGTTCCTTTATGTAGTACGTGGCGTATTTCCAAACGTGCGAACATTTGCGTTTCCTTCCACTGATGCTTCAAGACCTTCCGCCTCTATTATAAGCTCCTCAGTGGAAGTTATCGGCTTTTTGTTTTATGGCCCTTCTCCGGTTTGCCTTTTTGACCACTTGTTGCGCCAGATCTTTTTTTTTTTTTGCCTGTACTTTTGATCAGAAAAAGCCTACAAAAAATGCATTATGTAATGTAATTCAATATAGATTTCATAAAAAAGCCTTTCTCCACATCTTGGAGTCTTTTATTGGAGGTCCTTCAGTATTTAAACGCTTAGAAAGCTCCTCCCACAGTCTGTTGCTAGTGGTTCTTCCCTGTGCAGAATTGGGGAAGTTATTTTTATATCAAAAAAAAAAAACGCTGGAAAAGGTAAGCGGTACCAAGACCAAAAAAAGTTAAACCGCTATATTTTCGAAACTATGTACATATCAGTACCCGTAGAGAAATAGGGTGAAGAAGGGGAATAGGAATAGAAAATTTGAGAATTAGAGGAGATGTTACAGGAAAATTAAGAAGGTAAAATAAACTAACGGGATATGGGGTTGGGAAAAGCAAAATTAGAAAGAACAATAAAGGAAGTCTAAGTTCGGGTGGGACCGAACATTATATACCTAGTAGTGATCTATTATGGCATACCAATTTACGCAGGTCTATTTTAATACTTTTCAGTTCGTATTATAAAGCCAGCTGATCGTTTTCAATAACACTTCTGTTATAAATTTTGAGGGGTAAATTAATTTGAAAAAAATATAAATGTATTGCGCGATATACAACAGGTATATCATCATAAACCTCCTAAGAGATTTTTGCGCCGAGCTTTCCTTCCAATTTGTGGTGTGCCGTTTTGAGTTTTTCCCTACAAATTGGCGGGACCTACAGATTTTTACCGACTTCGAACGGCACCTACAGGAGATGAATTTTTGCTGAGAAGCCTTCTATGGCAGAAAGACACTCGGAGAGTTTGCGAAACCACTGCCGAGGAGCGACCCCGTTTTGAAAAACTTTTTCAAACCATTTTTGATGTTACCTGTCCCAGGACTCGAACCTTGGACCTTCGGTGTGGTAAGCCGGCAACACTACCGCCACACCAGAGCGGCCGTCATTAATTTATTTGTGTATAAATAGCTTCCCTAGCAACAACTGCTAAGCACATTTTTTTCAAAATACCAATACATGCACATTTCATGTTTGAAAAATTTGCGTTCAAATAGACAGACATACAGATGGACGGGGAGACGGACATGGCTAAATCGACTTCGCTCATCGTCCTTATTATTTCAGTTTGTTTATTGATGGGCTCATCTCTTCTTCTTCTCATACTTACAAACATTTCATGTTCATTAAAGGTATGAAAATCAAAAGAGGTATATAACTTCCCTATTGCAGTGGGGTATTAAAAACTTGCCCGGATATTTTACTTGTGTGTTATCCGATTGACCTAATTTTTGGCAGGAGTATACTACATACTATTGAGAAGCAGCTGACCAATTTTGATTGAAATATCTAGTTGAAATTACAAGCAATCGCCTTTGAAAATAGCAGAATTTTTATGCTGAAAAGTGGGCGCCGCCACGCCTACTTCCCCAAAATTCCAAAAAAAACTTTTGCGGCCGAGTTTTGCTTAAAAAGCTTATTATATGTGCAAGATCTTAGTGATATAACTTGCATGGTTATAGAAATATCGCGTTTTACATTTTACAAAAAAAAATTTTCAGAACTATGTCAATAAACTGAGCGTAGCCGTTGACCGATTTTAACCATTTTTACAACAAACATTTTATAAATTCAACATTTTCGCCAAATATCGTTTCGATAAATAAATTTTTACCCATTTTCGAAAATATATATTTTTCGACTTCACGGACAATTTGAAAGTAAAAAATAAATGAAATGAAGCTATTGTACGCAAAGCTATTGCCTATTAAATATATCTATGATCCTTTTCAAAATCTTTCGTACAAAAGTGGGCGTTGACCTCTATTCTTCTATTAATATAAATATGTGTGTTAAATTTCGTTTCGATATCTTGAACGGTTTTTGATTTATGATTAATATTATTTCTAATTTTGACTTAATCAAAAGTGGGCGGTGCCACTCCCATTTTCGAAAATTTCTTTAAAAATTTATTTTCTGCCTTAACGTTAATGTACACACCAAATGTTATCCTTATATGTGTATTATGTACTGAATAATCACTTTTTGTGTATTTTCGAAAATATTCTATATATAAAAACTGGGCGTGGCTATCATCCCATTCCACCCATTTTAAATAGCGCTCGAAGATGAGTGCCAAAGAACCTACTTACCAAATTTCATTAAGATATCTTAAAATTTACTCAATTTATCGTGTTAACGGACGGATGGACGGACGTACATGGCTGAATCAATTTCGCTTTTCGTCCTGGACATTTTGATATACATAGATAAGTCAATACTCGTATCTATCTCGATCAGTTTATGCCGTTACATACTGCAGTTAGGCGACTTAAGTTTATATACCTTGTGTGCGTAGCACTACTAGGTATAACAATTACGATATAGGAATAAATTATGATGAAGCGCCATGTGGGGAGGGAAAAGGGTACAATTTGTTAAATGAAGCCAAGTAAAATTTTAGGCAGGACGTCTGACGGGTCTGCTAGTAATCTTATAAATAAAAATGTATGTGTTTCTGTGTGTCCTTTATAGGCGTCCAAAGTACTCAACTGATTTTTATGAAATTTTCCCAATATATTCTTTATGTCACTGGTTACAGCATGGGCTATATATATGTATAGTCTTGGAAAAATGGGCGGTGCCACACCCCCAGGCTATATAAAATTACACTTCGTCATAATTCTGAACTTATTTGACCTAAATTAATGATATTTGGACATATGTATCCTTTAGTCGAGATTTACATAATTTTGGAAAAGTGGGCGATAGCACGCCCACATTTTGTGTGTTTTGTTTGTGCTTCATTAATGTCCAGAGTTCAGAGTCGATCTCTATGAAGCTTTCACGATAGGCTTAGAATTTCGGTGGGTACGACATAGGTCATATATAGTTTTTGGAAAAGTGGGCGGTACCACGCCACCAGGCTATATAAAATTACAATTCGTCATAACTCTGAACTTAGTTGGTCTAAATTAATGATATTTGCACATAAGTGTCCTTTAGTCAAGATTTACTTAATTTTGGAAAATTGGGCGGAGCCACGCCAACATTTTTATGTTTGTGCTTCATTAATATCCAGAGCTCAGAGTCGCTCTCTTTGAAACTTTCACGATAAGCTTAGAAGTTCGGTGGGTACGACATAGGTCATATATAGATTTGGAAAAGAGGGCGGTACCACGCCCCCAGGCTATATAAATTTACAATTCGTCATAACTCTAAACTTATTTGGTCTAAATTAATGATATTTTGATATACGAGTAAGTGTCTTTAGTCAAGATTTACATAATTTTGGAAAATTGCGCAGTGCCACGCCCACATTTTCTGTGTTTTGTTTCTGCTTCATTAATCAGAGTTCAGAGTCGATCTCTATGAAACTTTCACGATAGGTTAAGAAGTCCGGTGGACACGACCTAGGTCATATATAGTTTTGGAAAAGTGGGCGGTACCACGCCTCCAGGCTATATAAAATTACGATTCGTCATAACTCTGAACTTATTTGGTCTAAATTAATCATATTTGGACATATGTGTCCTTTAGTCAAGATTTACATAGTTTTGGAAAATTGGGCGGAGCCACGCCCACATTTTTTTGTTTGTGCTTCATTAATATCCAGAGCTCATAGTCGATCTCTCTGAAACTTCCACGATAAGCTTAGAAGTTCGGTGGGTACGACATAGGTCATATATATATTTGGAAAAGAGGGCGGTACCACGCCCCCAGGTTATATAAAATTACAATTCGTCATAACTCCGAACTTATTTGGTCTAAAATTTCTTCTAAGTGAAGTAAACTTCAATGTACCGTCTCGTCCTTCAATGCATTTTAAACCTTTAGTCTTAAAACAGTGCCGAACCAATTTTCAGTTAAATGAGCCTTTTCGCTGTTTGTGTCAAGATTATAACTCTCTTTCCGGTAGATTTGATATTTCAGACTCGCTTTTCAGCATAAAAAAATCAATTCTTTCTATCCTAAATTCATAGCTACTAATTGTTTTTTATTCTTTGACTTCTATTTTAACTTTAAACAATAATTTTATTCTGTTAACTAGTTATTTCTTAATGTATACTCTGTCCTATATCTACTTTACTTAGCTGATGAGGTTTTCTCTCTAGCTGAGCAGTTTTAGATCGCGACGATTAACAAACCAAAGCCTTTCAACGACTTGGCACGAACGAATAATCCGCGCGTTATGCGGATGCGCCCCTCGCGCCGGTCGGGCGGGATATGGTGGGTAATCCGTTGGGAATTATTATTATTATTATATGTGTCCTTTAGTCAAGATTTACATAATTTTGGAAAATTGGGCGGAGCCACGCCCACATTTTTATGTTTGTGCTTCATTAATATCCAGAGCTCATAGTCGATCTCTCTGAAACTTCCACGATAAGCTTAGAAGTTCGGTGGGTACGACATAGGTCATATATAGATTTGGAAAAGAGGGCAGTACCACGCCCCCAAGCTATATAAATTTACAATTCGTCATAACTGTGAACTTATTAGCTTAGAAGTTCGGTGAGTACGACATAGGTCATATATAGTTTTGGAAAAGTTGGCGTTACCACGCACCTAGGCTATATAAAATAACAATTCGTCATAACTCTGAACTTATTTGGTCTAACTTAATGATATTTTGACATCTGTGTCCTTTAGTCAAGGTTAACATAATTTTGGAAAAGTGGGCGATGGCACTCCCACATTTTTTGTGTTTTGTTTGTGCTTCATTAATGTCCAGAGTTCAGAGTCGATCTCTATGAAACTTTCACGATTGGCTTAGAAGCCCGGTGGGCACGACATAGGTCCTATATAGTTTTGGAAAAGTAGGCGGTACCACGCCCCTGGGCTATATAAAATTACAATTCGTCATAACTCTGAACTTATTTGGTCTAAATTAAAGATATTTGGATATATGTGTCCTTTAGTCAAGATTTACGTAATTTTGGAAAATTGGGCGGAGCCACGCCAACATTTTTATGTTTGTGCTTCATTAATATCCAGAGCTCAGAGTCGCTCTCTTTGAAACTTTTACGATAAGCTTAGAAGTTCGGTGGGTACGACATAGGTCACACATAGATTTGGAAAAGAGGGCGGTACCACGCCCCCAGGCTATATAAATTTACAATTCGTCATAACTCTGAACTTATTTGGTCTAAATTAATGATATTTTGATATAAGAGTCTTTAGTCAAGATTTACATAATTTTGGAAAATTGGGCAGTGCCACGCCCACATTTTTTTGTGTTTTGTTTCTGCTTCATTAATCAGAGTTCAGAGTCGATCTCTATGAAACTTTCACGATAGGTTAAGAAGCCCGGTGGACACGACATAGGTCATATATAGTTTTGGAAAAGTGGGCGGTACCACGCCTCCAGGCTATATAAAATTACGATTCGTCATAACTCTGAACTTATTTGGTCTAAATTAATGATATTTTGATATAAGAGTCTTTAGTCAAGATTTACATAATTTTGGAAAATTGGGCAGTGCCACGCCCACATTTTTTGTGTTTTGTTTGTGCTTCATTAATGTCCAGAGTTCAGAGTCGAGCTCTATGAAACTTTCACGATAGGCTTAGAAGCCCGGTGGGCACGACATAGGTCCTATATAGTTTTGGAAAAGTAGGCGGTACCACGCCCCTTGGCTATATAAAATTACAATTCGTCATAACTCTCAACTTATTTGGTCTAAATTAAAGATATTTGGATATATGTGTCCTTTAGTCAAGATTTACTTAATTTTGGAAAATTGGGCGGAGCCACGCCAACATTTTTATGTTTGTGCTTCATTAATATCCAGAGCTCAGAGTCGCTCTCTTCGAAACTTTAACTATAAGCTTAGAAGTTCGGTGGGTACGACATAGGTCGTATATAGATTTGAAAAAGTTGGCGGTACCCCGCCCCTAGGCTATATAAAATTACAATTCGTCATAACTCTGAACTTATTTGGCCTAATTAATTAATGATATTTGGGCATATATATCCTTTAGTCAAAAATTACATAATTTTGGAAAATTGGGCAGTGCCACGCCCACATTTTTTGTGTTTTGTTTGTGCTTCATTAATGTCCAGAGTTCAGAGTCGAGCTCTATGAAACTTTCACGATAGGCTTAGAAGCCCGGTGGGCACGACATAGGTCATATATAGTTTTGGAAAAGTGGGCGGTACCACGCCTCCAGGCTATATAAAATTACGATTCGTCATAACTCTGAACTTATTTGGTCTAAATTAATCATATTTGGACATATGTGTCCTTTAGTCAAGATTTACATAGTTTTGGAAAATTGGGCGGAGCCACGCCCACATTTTTTTGTTTGTGCTTCATTAATATCCAGAGCTCATAGTCGATCTCTCTGAAACTTCCACGATAAGCTTAGAAGTTCGGTGGGTACGACATAGGTCATATATATATTTGGAAAAGAGGGCGGTACCACGCCCCCAGGTTATATAAAATTACAATTCGTCATAACTCCGAACTTATTTGGTCTAAAATTTCTTCTAAGTGAAGTAAACTTCAATGTACCGTCTCGTCCTTCAATGCATTTTAAACCTTTAGTCTTAAAACAGTGCCGAACCAATTTTCAGTTAAATGAGCCTTTTCGCTGTTTGTGTCAAGATTATAACTCTCTTTCCGGTAGATTTGATATTTCAGACTCGCTTTTCAGCATAAAAAAATCAATTCTTTCTATCCTAAATTCATAGCTACTAATTGTTTTTTATTCTTTGACTTCTATTTTAACTTTAAACAATAATTTTATTCTGTTAACTAGTTATTTCTTAATGTATACTCTGTCCTATATCTACTTTACTTAGCTGATGAGGTTTTCTCTCTAGCTGAGCAGTTTTAGATCGCGACGATTAACAAACCAAAGCCTTTCAACGACTTGGCACGAACGAATAATCCGCGCGTTATGCGGATGCGCCCCTCGCGCCGGTCGGGCGGGATATGGTGGGTAATCCGTTGGGAATTATTATTATTATTATATGTGTCCTTTAGTCAAGATTTACATAATTTTGGAAAATTGGGCGGAGCCACGCCCACATTTTTATGTTTGTGCTTCATTAATATCCAGAGCTCATAGTCGATCTCTCTGAAACTTCCACGATAAGCTTAGAAGTTCGGTGGGTACGACATAGGTCATATATAGATTTGGAAAAGAGGGCAGTACCACGCCCCCAAGCTATATAAATTTACAATTCGTCATAACTGTGAACTTATTAGCTTAGAAGTTCGGTGAGTACGACATAGGTCATATATAGTTTTGGAAAAGTTGGCGTTACCACGCACCTAGGCTATATAAAATAACAATTCGTCATAACTCTGAACTTATTTGGTCTAACTTAATGATATTTTGACATCTGTGTCCTTTAGTCAAGGTTAACATAATTTTGGAAAAGTGGGCGATGGCACTCCCACATTTTTTGTGTTTTGTTTGTGCTTCATTAATGTCCAGAGTTCAGAGTCGATCTCTATGAAACTTTCACGATTGGCTTAGAAGCCCGGTGGGCACGACATAGGTCCTATATAGTTTTGGAAAAGTAGGCGGTACCACGCCCCTGGGCTATATAAAATTACAATTCGTCATAACTCTGAACTTATTTGGTCTAAATTAAAGATATTTGGATATATGTGTCCTTTAGTCAAGATTTACGTAATTTTGGAAAATTGGGCGGAGCCACGCCAACATTTTTATGTTTGTGCTTCATTAATATCCAGAGCTCAGAGTCGCTCTCTTTGAAACTTTTACGATAAGCTTAGAAGTTCGGTGGGTACGACATAGGTCACACATAGATTTGGAAAAGAGGGCGGTACCACGCCCCCAGGCTATATAAATTTACAATTCGTCATAACTCTGAACTTATTTGGTCTAAATTAATGATATTTTGATATAAGAGTCTTTAGTCAAGATTTACATAATTTTGGAAAATTGGGCAGTGCCACGCCCACATTTTTTTGTGTTTTGTTTCTGCTTCATTAATCAGAGTTCCGAGTCGATCTCTATGAAACTTTCACGATAGGTTAAGAAGCCCGGTGGACACGACATAGGTCATATATAGTTTTGGAAAAGTGGGCGGTACCACGCCTCCAGGCTATATAAAATTACGATTCGTCATAACTCTGAACTTATTTGGTCTAAATTAATGATATTTTGATATAAGAGTCTTTAGTCAAGATTTACATAATTTTGGAAAATTGGGCAGTGCCACGCCCACATTTTTTGTGTTTTGTTTGTGCTTCATTAATGTCCAGAGTTCAGAGTCGAGCTCTATGAAACTTTCACGATAGGCTTAGAAGCCCGGTGGGCACGACATAGGTCCTATATAGTTTTGGAAAAGTAGGCGGTACCACGCCCCTTGGCTATATAAAATTACAATTCGTCATAACTCTCAACTTATTTGGTCTAAATTAAAGATATTTGGATATATGTGTCCTTTAGTCAAGATTTACTTAATTTTGGAAAATTGGGCGGAGCCACGCCAACATTTTTATGTTTGTGCTTCATTAATATCCAGAGCTCAGAGTCGCTCTCTTCGAAACTTTAACTATAAGCTTAGAAGTTCGGTGGGTACGACATAGGTCGTATATAGATTTGAAAAAGTTGGCGGTACCCCGCCCCTAGGCTATATAAAATTACAATTCGTCATAACTCTGAACTTATTTGGCCTAATTAATTAATGATATTTGGGCATATATATCCTTTAGTCAAAAATTACATAATTTTGGAAAAGTGGGCGATGGCACGCCCACATTTTTTGTTTTGTTTGTGCTTCATTAATATTCAGAGCTCAGAGTCGATCTCTATGAAACTTTCACTATAAGCTTAGAAGTTCGGTGGGTACGACATAGGTCATATATAGATTTGGAAAAGTGGGCGGTACCACGCCTTCGGACTATATAAAATCACAATTCGTCATAACTCTGAACTTGTTTGGTCAATATATGATATTTAGATATATATATTTAGTAAACATTTTAATAATTTTGGAGTTGGGGGTTGTTGTTGTTGTTGTTGTTGTAGCGACTACTTAACCTGCCTAGGATGTCACCCCTCATCCAACACTGTCATCAGGCTCTTCTTACGGAAGTCCAAGAAACCTCGCGGCTTCAACAGGGGTGGACCAGAGTGAAATTGGTGTTAGAAGAGTAGGCTCAGTTGAGCAGATGAACAGATGGTTAGTATCGTGGGGAGACACGCCGCATGCCGGGCAGACGTTTGGCATGTCAGGGTTCAGTCTGGATAGGTAAAAGTTTAGTCTGTTACAATATCCAGAACGCAGTTGAGCCAGCGTGACTCTTGTCTCCCTGGGCAGTTCGCGTTCCTCGTCGGCAACAGGTGGAGCTTGTGCCTGTAGGACTGCATTCACTGGACGAGACCTGACAAAGGAGTTTACCGACTCCGTGTGGATGAGGTTGAGGGCCCGCCGGTGCACCTTTGGATCAAACGGCGAGAAAATGTGATGCCGGATCTCGTCATAGTGCTTACGGAGGTGACTCTTTATTCTCCTGGGAGGCGGATTTTCGTTGAGCAGGCTCCCGCTCGGGTGCTGCGGTTTATGGCAGTTGAACAGGAATTGCCTGGTCAACATCTCACAATGCTCTTTGACATCGAGCATTTTTGCTTCACTATGAAGATGGTACTCCGGCGACATAAGGAGGCACCCCGTGGCAGTTCTGAGTGCGGTGTTTTGGCAAGCCTGCAACCTCCTCCAGTGTGTGTCTGATAACCCCGGCGACCATATAGGCGTCGCGTAGTTTAGAACCGGCTGGCCGATTGCCTTGTACGTTGCCAGTAACGTTTCTTTGTCTTTCCTCCAAGTACTGCCAGCTAGTGAATTGAGGATTTTGTTACGGCTTTGTACTTTGGTGGCAATCGCGGCTACATGAGCACCATATTTGAACATGTTATCAAACGTAACCCCTAAGATTTTGGATTGCGTGACAGTCGGAAGCTTAATGCTGTCGACGTAGACGTCTGACTCCATGTTTGTCTGCGCTGTCCACGTCGTAAATAAGGTGGCCGAGGATTTGGTCGGTGACAATGTCAGGTCTCGTGCAGCGAAGAAACTGGAAAGGGATGGAAGGTAAGAATTAATTCTCGAGAGAGGGTCCAGTCGCTAGGATCGTGCAGTCATCGGCGTAGGAGACGATCGAGACGCCTTCTGGTGGCGAAGGGAGCCTCGATATGTAGTAATTAAACAAAAGCGGGGATAGGACACCACCCTGTTGCACCCCTTGCTTAATTATACGTGGTTTTGATTTTTCGCCTCTAAATTCAACCAGTGACTGCCGACCACTCAGATAGTTGGCGGTCCAACGCTTTAGACAGGGGGGAAGGTTTGAAGCCTACAGGTCGTTAATGAGTTGCGCATGATCAAGCGCAACTAGCACGGTCCTGTCATTTGGACGAGATTGGCTGAGACCGACACCTATCTGTGTGGTGATGGCGTTTAGCGCGGTGGTAGTGCTATGCATTTTGCGGAATCCATGCTGATGTTCGGCTGGTCGCAAGTTAGCGGTATAATAAGGAAGCAAGACCGTCTCCAGGGTCTTCACTACTGGCGAGAGGAGTGATATCGGTCGATAAGACTCCTCCTCGTTGGCCGGCTTGCCGGGCTTTAGTAGTGGCACCACCTTTGCTTGTTTCCATCTTTCTAAAATGACAAAGGTGGTCATTGACAGATTGAAGACGGTTGTTAGGTACCTTACTCCCTCTTCACCGAGATGTTTTAGCATCAGCATGGATATACCGTTTGGGCCAATAGATTTGGAGTTTTTGGACCCCCGTATGGCCTCCCGAGCCTCCGTGGTGGTGATGGCAATGGGCACTTGGCTGTTTTTACGTTTGTGCGCTTCCCTGATGGCACTCCTGATTTCCTTGTCAACCGGAGGATGCAGTACAAATTCCCGGCAGAAAGCGCTCGCGCATCTCTTTGGTTTCGACTGTACCTTATCACCGAAGGTGAACGATATTTTGTCGTTAGGTTTGGTCGGATTTGACAAGGATTTAACAGTGGACCATAATTTGCCAACACCAGCAGAGAGGTTACAGGCCCTTAGGTGCTCCTCCCATTTGGCGCGTTTGTGTTGATCAACTAGCCGTCTGATTTCCGCATTGAGATCTTGAATTTGGAGATCCGTAGGGTTCAAGCGTCGCACGTGGTCACGTTGATTAGCCAGGGCCGCTGACTCTGCGGGGAAATACGGACGTATCTCCTTCATTCTACCTGACGAAACGCTTTTTCCCCTTTTCATACATCAGACGGGGTGGGAAGAGAAGCGAAGGTGCTCTCAGTGAAATTAAGAAATCCAACCCAATCAGCTTTACTGAAATTAGTGAAGGTGCGTTTCTCAGAAGTAACAAAGTCATTGGGACGACCGATTGAGAGGACTATCGGCAAACGGTCCGCTGCAAGAGTAAGCATTGGTCGCCGTTCAACGCAGTTTATGAGACCTGCGTTGACAATTGTGAGGTCTAGCGAACTGGAACAATTTACCGCAACTCTCGTGGGGGCATCCCCGTTCACAGTGCAAAACGCCGAATCGTTCTCTCGGACAGCAGGTGGCAGGAGGTATATAAATGTTAATGATTTCTAGGTCGACGTCGCCTGTCCGGACAACCCTACCTTGACGTTCCAGGAGGTTGTCCCTCGGGTCGACGTCAGGCTCAAATAGACGATATGTACAGATTGGTGAGTAATGAAGGCGAGTCCGCCCCCAAGTCCTCTCTCTCGGTCACGCCGGTGGATGTTGTAGCCGTCACAAGTCCGAAGATCTGATCGGGCGTTTAACTTTGTTTCCTGAATGGCAGCGATCTTGATGTTCTGCCGCTTCATGAAACTCAGTATTTCACCTACTTTTCCGGTGCGAAGGGGAAGAAATATTCACGCTGGGAGTCAAGGACTGGTACGTATGCCTTGGTGGAAGCAGGCTGGGTCGCGCACTGCGTCGCACTCTAGAAGACGAGGGATCCAAACCAGGTGGCGAATCGGTCGACGTTGTAGGTTGCGTAGCTCGACAACATGGCGCAACGTACGTATCAGTCCTTAAGTTCCTGTTACCAAGTTGAGAGCATATAAGCAGGTGACATAGGCCAAGGCAGGAGTTGCATTTGACTGATGTCGCAGGTGTACGAGGTGTGTTCAAAAAGTATCGCGAATTTTGAATTTTCGCTGGTTACGTATGTTCGAATTTCGAATTTTTTGTGGCGTCATGTTGGTACTCATGTCTCTCACTTATGCCGACAAGCTCGGCCATTTTGAATGTTCAGTTAATTGTTGACAGCTGCTTTGCTTGCACGTGTTTTGGATCGTCTTCGATTTTTACCTATTCAAAAAAGTTGATCAAAGAACCTGTATCAAATTTTGTGTGAAAAACGAAATTAAGTGCGCGGATGCATTCCGAATGTTGACTGTGGCATACGGAGAAGCTGCCTTGGACCGAAGCAACGTTTATCGGTGGTACAAAATGTTCTCAGAAGGCCGAGAAGATGTGAACGACGAAGAGCGTGCCGGACGCCCGAGCACTTCAACAACAGACGAAAAAATTAATGAAGTGGAGAGAATGGTATTGGCCAATCGTCGAATCACCGTTAGAGAAGTTGCTGAGGACCTTAACATATCGATTGGCTCGTGCCATTCGATTTTTATCAATGATTTGGGCATGAGACGGGTCGCCGCGAAATTCGTACCAAAATTGCTCAATTGTGAACAAAAACAGCATCGCATGAACATTGCTAATGAGATGTTAAACTCTGTCCGCGACGACCCAAATTTGCTCCAGAGGGTCATAACTGGTGACGAATCGTGGGTTTATGGTTATGACGTGGAAACCAAAGCTCAATCATCTCAATGGAAGCTGCCGCACGAACCAAGACCGAAAAAAGCGCGCCAAGTTCGGTCGAATGTGAAAGTTTTGCTGACAGTTTTCTTCGATTGCAGGGGCGTGGTGCATCATGAGTTCTTGCCACAGGGCAGAACGGTCAATAAGGAATATTACCTGCAAGTTATGCGCAATTTGCGCGAAGCAATCCGCCAGAAACGCCCGGATTTGTGGTTGAACAAAAATTGGCTTTTGCACCACGATAACGCCCCTGCTCACGCATCGTTGCTTGTGCGCGACTTTTTGGCCAAAAACAACACACTAATGATGCCGCAGCCACCGTATTCCCCAGATCTGGCCCCCTGTGAATTTTTCTTGTTCCCTAAACTGAAGAGGCCCATGAAAGGACGACGTTACGCTTCTCTTGACGAGATAAAGACGGCATCGAAGGAGGAGCTGAACAAGATACAAAAAAATGATTTTTTGAAGGGCTTCGAAGATTGGAAAAACCGTTGGCACAAGTGTATAATATCTCTTGGGGATTACTTTGAAGGGGACAAAATAGATATTCATGAATAAATAAATAATTTTTGAAAAAACACAAAATTCGCGATACTTTTTGAACACACCTCGTATATAGTCTCAACCGACAAACAGAGCACATGGTGTAAGGTACCAGGAGCTAGTGGCTTTGGCTTACATTTGTGCTAGTGCTGGAAGAAGAAGGGGAAGTTGAAAGTGGGAGGGTGGTCGGCTGTCGCTCGGCATTGCTCACATCTGAAACAGAGGTGCTACGTAGAAAGGAGCTGTGAGCGGCTGTGTGAGGTGTTGGCGCCTGTGGGCGTGAGCGGCAGCGGGAGTTACACACTACTTGCTGGGCATTATTAGTGCTGTTAGTCGTGCAGACTGTTTCTGAAGCTGGTGACGGTGCGATACTGGATCGTCGTTGGCCACGAGACGTCCTAGGGCGTGAACATCAATGGGCCACAAAAGTTTTGTAGAAACTAGGGGGCCTGTGCGTGGAGGGATTTAGCCCGGAACACTTAGTTTTGTGCAACCATCTTTTACAAGAATTGCATTGGATGGAGTGTGAACGCTTAACGTAAATCTTCTTCCAGCAGATGCAGCAGATCCATTCTCTTGGACCCGGGTTGGATTCGACCCCAGCCCTGAGCAGGAGAGTTTTGAGCAGCCCTGCTGCAAGGAGCTGCTCGGAGGATGACAATATTAGGGGAAAAGGGGACAGGTTAGACAGGGTAGTGTCGAAATAACAGCCCTTGGTCGGATATAAAAATCCGAGTCATTCCGGTACGATAGAACCGGCTGTTGTGGGAATGAAAAGGAATGATTGGGGGTTCCACCCCCACATTTTTTTTTGTTTTGGTTGTGCTTCATTAATGTCCAAAGTATAGAATCGATCTCACTGAAACTTTCACGATAGGTTTAGAAGCCCGGTGGGCACGACATAGGCTATGTATAGTTTTGGAAAAGTGAGCGGTACCACGCCCTCAGGCTATATAAAATTACATTTCGTCATAACTCTGAACTTATTTGGTCCAAATTAATGATATTTGGATATATGTCCCTTTAGTCAAGATTTACATAATTTTGAAAATTGGGAGGTGCCACGCCCAAATTGTTTGTGTTTTGTCTGTGCTTCATTAATGTCCAAAGTTTATAGTCGATCTCTATAAAAGTTTCGCGATAGGTTTAGCAGGTCGGTGGGTACGACATAAGCTTAATATAGTTTTGGAAAAGTGGGCGGTACCACGCCCCCAGGCTATATAATATTACAATTCGTCATAACTCTGAACTTATTGGGTCTAAATTAATAATATTTGGATATATGTGTCCTTTAGTCAAGATTTACATAATTTTGGAAAATTGGGCGGTGCCCCCCACAATTTTTTGTGTTTTGTCTGTCCAAAGTTTATAGTCGATCTCTATAAAAGTTTTACGATAGGTTTAGCAGCTCGGTGGGTGCGACATAGTCTATATATAGTTTTGGTAAAGTGGGCTTTGCCACACCCTCAAGCGATATCAAATTTCAATCTTATAACTAAAAGGAATGTGTTAATGTGTCTTTATAGGCGTCCAAAGTACTCAACCGATTTTTATGAAATTTATATATATATTCTTTATATCACTGGTTGCAGCATAGGCTATATATATATATAGTCTTGGAAAAATGGGCGGCCCCACGCCCCCAGGCTATATAAAATTAGAATTCGTCATAACTCTGAACTTATTTGGTCAATATATGATACTTAGATAAATATGTGTTCTTTAGTGAAAATTTGCGTAATTTTGGAAAAGTGGGGGTTCTGGGCCAACATTTTTTGTGTTTTGGTTGTGCTTCAGTAATGTTCAGAGTTCAGAGTCGATCTCTATGAAACTTTCACTATAGGTTTAGAGGTTCGGCGGGTTGGGCTGGGGTTGAACCGTGACATACGATCACGGATCGTAAGTTCAAGTAAAAGTGAGGACGACGAAAAAATAACACGCAGGATTCTTAGGGAAAAAGTAACCCTTTTGCATTATCAAACTCAGCCTAACTAAATAACTAATAAAGTTGTTCAAGCTAAATAAATATGTTTGTCTTACAGATTTTTAAAACGTTTTAGATTGTCCAAACAGGCTTTCGAATACGTTCTAAATATATTGAATTTAAAGCGGTCAGGTTCAAGATCGGTATCTCTTCTGGCAAGTGGTGGGTATCAGCATTGCGTCGGAAGTGACTACTTGGTTGGTATCACACGTTCTTCTCGAAATGGAGAACAAGCTGTGTCCACAATATATATGTTTCGAACCAAATGATTCCTACAGATGCCAGGAATGGTTTATGGAGAAATATAGGGTACCTGGAGGTAAAAAAAATATACTTTTCATTTTAAAATTGAATGTTTAAATTGCAATAGCTAAATTTCAGTCATCGGATGCGTTGATGACACACATCGGCTTACAAAGGCCTACAGTGGACAAACATATGTACTTTAGCAGGGAAGGATACTACAGTATAAATACCCTGATGGCAAATTGGTTTTTTTTGTGGAATAATCTTTAAATTGACAGTGTATTTATTTTGCCAGATATGCGATCACAGTTATACAATTTTGGCAATCAACTGTCAGTACGGCGGGGCGGCTCATGATTCATTTGCTTGGAGGCACTCAGATCAAAGACGAGCTCTACAAGAACGATTTCAGGCTAACAGGAGGGAAAATGGATGGCTTTTAGGTATGGCAGCATTTTTTGTTCATTAATATTGTATTGAAACTTTATATTTCCACAGGGTATCCCGGCTATCCTCTTGAGCCTTGGTGTACAACCCCTTACTGAAACCCGCCTGATGGTTCAAACGGATCCGCATTTAATGAAGTACACTCAAAGGCAAGATGTATCATGGAACGAACGATTGGTATTTTTAAAGGTCGTTGAAGAATTTTAGGGTATGGCAATAGGGGAAGATACCATCCTACAAAACTGGCAAGGTTTTCCAATGGGTGCGCTGCGTTACATAATATATGCATTAAATTGAAAATTAATTATAACCCACGAAATTATGAATCGGACCAAATAACAGAAGTTGACCCAGGTGAAGCGAATCAACTTACCGCATCGGCCAAACAATAAGAGACCAAATAAAACTATCTTCTTTAAATTTAACATAAGACGTTTTAGATTGTCTAGGTAGACAACACGTCACCTACATTTTCAATGTGTGCTTATGTCATCAACACATCCGCTTGTTACAGACATTTAATGAAAGCAAATAAATTGATTCTCATTTCAGCGATAATCACTGAAGAAAAAATATTTTCTATTTCGCTGTGCCAAATGAAATGGTAAATTTTGACAGTTGTAAATTTTGAACAAATTTTAAATGTACGTATTTTTTCTGCCATTATATTTCGTATATTTTGCGTTAAATTATATTTTATCGTTTAATAACGTGTTAGCATATAAATTCATTTAAAATAAAATGATTGGCAATACCGAATGCATATATGTGTACACATTCGTAGCCGCCAAAATTTTACCTAGCCACATGGGCTGGGTAAATTCTGACGTTCATACTCTCTCTCTCTATGGCGCGATATACAACAGGTATATCATCAAAAACCTCCTAAGAGATTTTTGCGCCAAGCTTCTCTTCCAATTTGTGGTGTGCCGATTTGAATTTTCCCTACAAATTGGTGGGACCTACAGTTTTTTGCCGACTCCGAACTGCATCTACAAAGGAGACGAATTTTTGCTGAGAAGCCTGTCATGGCAGAAATACACTCGGAGAGTTTGCCAAACCACTGCCGAGGGGCGACCCCGTTTTTGAAAACCTTTTTTCAAATCACTTTTGATGTTACCTGTACCAGGGCTCGAACCATGGACCTTCGGTGTGGTAGGCCGGCAACACTACCTCCACACCACGGCGGCTGCCGCGTTCATACTCACCGCGATAAATTTCAGAATTTTCTTTCGCTGTGTCAAAATTTACAATTTTCAACCGATTGGCACAGGGCCTATATACCTAAAATTAAAAGTAAAAAAATTCTATATACAGGTGTTAAATTAGGCACAAAAGAAAAAACCAAAATAACTCATCACAGTTTTCTTAAAAGTAAAAATTCAACTCATTTCTTCTTCCTATTTACACTTGTAGCTATGTTTTCTAATTCTAACTTTTTTATTTCTTTATCTATATCTCGAGAGGCTTACTGCGCTCTATGCTTATCTTCCTTGATTGCTAGCATCTTCTTCTGCACCGCCAGCAACCCCTCCTGTACGTCCACCAACTTATCTAATTTGGCCCCTAAATATTTTTGAAATTCAGACGCATTATTAAAGTTGTCTTGAATTAGTTCCAACTTTCATCCTGTTTTCTTCGTCTGGGGGTGTTGCTACGAGAGGTTCGACGAGGGGTTGGCGTTGCAGCTGGCCTCGATGACTCCGCTAAGTTGCTGCTGCTGTCACTGTCACTTCCGCTCTCGCTAATACCGTTTAAGTTCCTTTGAGTAGTACGTGGCGTATTTCCAAACGTGCGAACATTTGCGTTTCTTTCCACTGATGCTTCAAGACCTTCCGCCTCTATTATAAGCTCCTCAGTGGAAGTTATCGGCTTTTTGTTTTATGGCCCTTCTCCGGTTTGCCTTTGTGAGCACTTGTTGTGCCAGATCTTTTTTTTTTGCCTGTGCTTTTGTTCAGAAAAAGCCTACAAAAAATGCATTATGTAATGTAATTCAATATAGATTTCATAAAAAAACCTTTCTCCACATCTTGGAGTCTTTTATTGGAGGTCCTTCAGTATTTAAACGCTTAGAAAGCTCCTCCCACAGTCTGTTGCTAGTAGTTCTTCCCTGTGCAGAATTGGGGAAGTTATTTTTGAGCAGGTTGGGGTGTTCTGCCATAAACTGAGCGTCATTTTGGTTAGGGTTTAGTTTGTTAAAATTCGTCTTTAAATAATAAAAATAGTTAAAAATTGTATTTACACACATATTTAAAAAATTATCTTACATTTTGTAATAAACACTTTCGCTACCGGTGAACAGTTTGCTTTCGAATGACATTACGAAGGATCGAGTGCGATTACTCGCTCGTTCTCGTATGCCAAAATTCCGAATTACGATCCACAGAGTACGTTCACGTATGTAGTAATACAAAAAGAACCATTTTAGGGGACGAGTTATACGATAACGTATGTCATAATCCGAAAATTAAATTTTTAAGTCACGAGTTGTACGATCACGGATCTAACGATTCGGGCCCTGTATATAGATCTGGAAAAGCCCCCAGGTTACATAAAGCTGCAATTAGATAAAGCTAGAAATTTATTTGGTTCAAGTTAAGGATATTTTATGTATAGGTATGTGTTCTATATATCAAAAAAAAAAAAACGTTGGAAAAGGTAAGCGGTACCAAGACCAAAAAAAGTTAAACCGCTATATTTTCGAAACTATGTGCATATCAGTATCCGCAGAGAAATAGGGTGAAGAAGGGGAATAGGAACAGAAAATTTGAGAATTAGAGGAGTTGTTACAGGAAAATTAAGAAGGTAAAATAAACTAACGGGATATGGGGTTGGGAAAAGCAAAATTAGAAAGAACAAGAAAGGAAGTCTAAGTTCGGGTAGGACCGAACATTATATACCTAGTAGTGATCTATTATGGCATACCAATTTACGCAGGTCTATTTTAATACTTTTCGGTTCGTATTATAAAGCCAGATGATCGTTTTCAATAAAAACACTTCTGTTATGAATTTTGAGGGGTAAATTAATTGAAAAAAATATAAATGTATTGCGCGATATACAACAGGTATATCATCATAAACCTCCTAAGAGATTTTTGCGCCGAGCTTTCCTTCCAATTTGTGGTGTGCCGTTTTGAGTTTTTCCCTACAAATTGGCGGGACCTACAGATTTTTACCGACTTCGAACGGCACCTACAGGAGATGAATTTTTGCTGAGAAGCCTTCTATGGCAGAAAGACACTCGAAGAGTTTGCGAAACCACTGCCGAGGAGTGACCCCGTTTTGAAAAACTTTTTCAAACCATTTTTGATGTTACCTGTCCCAGGACTCGAACCTTGGACCTTCGGTGTGGTAAGCCGGCAACACTACCGCCACACCAGAGCGGCCGCCATTAATTTATTTGTGTATAAATAGCTTCCCTACCAACAACTGCTAACCACATTTTTTCAAAATACCAATACATGCACATTTCATGTTTGAAAAATTTGCGTTCAAATAGACAGACAGACAGATGGACGGGGAGACGGACATGGCTAAATCGACTTAGCTCATCGTCCTTATTATTTCAGTTTGTTCATTGATGGGCTCATCTCTTCTTCTTCTCATACTTACAAACATTTCATGTTCATTAAAGGTATGAAAATCAAAAGAGGTATATAACTTCCCTATTGCAGTGGGGTATTAAAAACTTGCCCGGATATTTTACTTGTGTGTTATCCGATTGACCTAATTTTTGGCAGGAGTATACTACATACTATTGAGAAGCAGCTGACCAATTTTAATTGAAATATCTAGTTGAAATTACAAGCAAGCGCCTTTGCAAATAGCAGAATTGTTATCCCCAAAATTCCAAAAAAAATTTTTGCGGTCGAGTTTTGCTTAAAAAGCTTATTATATGTGCAAGATCTTAGTGATATAGCTTGCATGGTTATAGAAATATCGCGTTTTACATTTTACAAAAAAAAATTTGCAGAACTATGTCAATAAACTGGGCGTAGCCGTTGACCGATTTTAACCATTTTTACAACAAACATTTTATAAATTCAACATTTTCGCCACATTTCGTTTCGATAAATAAATTTTTACCCATTTTCGAAAATATATATTTTTCGACTTCACGGACAATTTGAAAGTGAAAAATAAATGAAATGAAGCTATTGTACGCAAAGCTATTGCCTATTAAATATATCTATGATCCTTTTCAAAATCTTTCGTACAAAAGTGGGCGTTGACCTCTATTCTTCTATTAATATAAATATGTGTGTTAAATTTCGTTTCGATATCTTGAACGGTTTTTGATTTATGATTAATATTATTTCTAATTTTGACTTAATCAAAAGTGAGCGGTGCCACTCCCATTTTCGAAAATTTCTTTAAAAATTTATTTTCTGCCTTAACGTTAATGTACACACCAAATGTTATCCTTATATGTGTATTATGTACTGAATAATCACTTTTTGTGTATTTTCGAAAATATTCTATATATAAAAACTGGGCGTGGCTATCATCCCATTACACCCATTTTAAATAGCGCTGGAAGATGAGTGCCAAAGAACCTGCTTACCAAATTTCATTAAGATATCTTAAAATTTACTCAATTTATCGTGTTAACAGACGGATAGACGGACGTACATGGCGGAATCAATTTCGCTTTTCGTCCTGAACATTTGTATATACATATACGAGTATAAGTCAATACTCGTATCTATCTCGATCCGTTTATGCCGTTACATACTAAAGTTAGGCGACTTAAGTTTATATACCTTGTGTGCGTAGCACTACTAGGTATAAAAATTACGATATAGGAATAAATTATGATGAAGCGCCATGTGGGGAGGGAAAAGAGTACAATTTGTTAAATGAAGCCAAGTAATCTTATAAATAAAAATGTATGTGTTTCTGTGTGTCCTTTATAGGCGTCCAAAGTACTCAACTGATTTTTATGAAATTTTCCCAATATATTCTTTATGTCACTGGTTACAGCATAGGCTATATATATATAGTCTTGGAAAAATGGGCGGTGCCACGCCCCCAGGCTATATAAAATTACAATTCGTCATAACTCTGAACTTATTTGATCTAAATTAATGATATTTGGACATATGTATCCTTTAGTCAAGATTTACATAATTTTGGAAAAGTGGGCGATAGCACGCCCACATTTTGTGTGTTTTGTTTGTGCTTAATTAATGTCCAAAATATAGAATCGATATCGATGAAACTTTCACGATAGGTTTAGAAGCCCAGTGGGCACGACATAGGCCGTATATAGTTTTGGAAAAGTGAGCGGTAACACGCCCCCAGGCTACATAAAATTAATGATATTTGGATATATGTGCCCTTTAGTCAAGATTTACATAATTTTGGAAAATTGGGCGGGGCCACGCCCTCATTTTTGGTGTTTTGTCTGTGCTTCATTAATGTCCAAAGTTTAAAGTCGACCTCTATAAAAGTTTCACGGAAGGTTTAGCAGCTCGGTGGGTACGACATAGGCTGTATATGTTTTTTAGAAAAGTGAACGGTGGCCCGCCCCCAGGTTATATAAAATTTAAATTTGTTATAAATCTGAACGTAGTTAGTCAAAATTAATTATATTTGGATATATGGTTCCACGCCATTTTTGGTGTTTTGTTTGTGCTTCATTTATGTCTAAGGTTTAGAGTCGATCTCTATGAAACTTTCACGATAGGTTTAGAAATTCGGTGGGCTGGACATAGGCTGGGGTTGAATCGTGCCATACGATCACGGATCGAAAACCATACGATGGACAATTCCGTGATACGTCAGTCGTTTGAGCTGAATGGGACTACCACATACAAAGGCTAACGTATGGTAATTTATTTTTAGTTCACAATAGTTTTAACGTCCACGATGTGGATTGCAATTTTCGATCGCAATAGATATGGAGACGTCAAACTACTGAAGTTCAAGTAAAAGTGAGGACGACGAAAAAATAGCACGCAGGATTCTTAGGGAAAAAGTGAAGAGTGCATTATCAAGCACAGCCTAAGAAAATAAGTAATACAGTTTTTCAAGCTAAATAAATATGTTTGTCTTACAGATTTTTAAAACGTTTTAGATTGTCCAAAGAGGCTTTCGAATACGTTCTAAATATATTGAATTTAAAGCGGTCAGGTTCAAGATCGGTATCTCTTCTGGTAAGTGGTGGGTATCAGCATTGCGTCGGAAGTGACTACTTGGTTGGTATGTGCCAGAGTACGGTATCGAAGTTGACATCACACGTTCTTCTCGAAATGGAGAACAAGCTGTGTCCACAATATATATGTTTCGAACCCAATGATTCCTCCAGATGCAAGGAATGGTTTATGGAGAAATATAGGGTACCTGGAGGTAAAAAAAATATAATTTTCATTTTAAAATTGAATATTTAAATTGCAGTAGCTAAATTTCAGTCATCGGATGCGTTGATGACACACACATCGGCTTACAAAGGCCTACAGTGGGCAAATATATGTACTTCAACATGGAAGGGTATCACAGTATAAATACCATGACGGTAAGTTGGTTTTTTTTTTGTGGAATAATCTTTAAATTGGCAGTGTATTTATTTTGCCAGATATGCGATCAGAGTTATACAATTTTGGCAATCAACTGTCAGTACGGTGGGGCGGCTCATGATTCATTTGTTTGGAGGCACTCAGATCAAAGACGATTTCTACAAGAACGATTTCAGGCTAACAGGAGGGAAAATGGATGGCTTTTAGGTATGGCAGCATTTTTTGTTCATTAATATTGTATTGAAAATTTATATTTCCACAGGGGATTCCGGCTATCCTCTTGAGCCTTGATGTATAACACCTTACAGAAACCCGCCTGATGGTATCATCGAACGAACGATTGGTATTTTTAAAGGTCGTTGACGAATTTTACGGTATGGCAATAGGGGAAGGTACCATCCTACAAAAGGGGCAAGGTTTGCCAATGGGTGCGCTGCGTTACATAATATATGCATTAAATTGAAAATTAAGTATAACCCACTAAATTATGAATCGGGCCAAATAACAGAAGTTGACCCAGGTGAAACCAATCACCTTACCGCATCGGCCAAACAATAAGATACCAAATAAAACTATCTCCTTTAAATTCCACATAAGACGTTTTAGATTGTCTAGGTAGACAACACATCACCTACATTTTCAATGTGTGCGTATGTCATCAACACATCCGCTTGTTACAGACATTTAATGAAAGCAAATAAATTGATTCTCATTTCAGCGATAATCACTGAAGAAATATCACTTTGGTTTTATTAAATGAAATAAACATTTTTAGTAGGTACGAAAAATTCAATGTATATGTACCTAAAATTAAAAGTAAAAAAATTCTATATACAGGTACGTTAAATTAAAAAAATTCAAGCACAAAAGCAAAAACAAAAGTAACTCATCACAGTTTTCTTAAAAGTAAAAAATGCAACTCATTTCTTCTTCCTATTTACACTTATAGCTATTTTTTCTAATTCTAACTTTTTTATTTCTATTATCTATATCTCGAGAGGCTTGCTGTGCTCTATGCTTCTCTTCCTTGATTGCTAGCATCCTCTTCTGCACCGCCAGCAACCTCTCCTGTACGTCCACCAACTTATCTAATTTGGCCCCTAAATATTTTTTAAATTCGGACACATTATTCAAGTTGTCTTGAATTAGTGCCAACTTTTCATCCTGTTTTCTTCGTCTGGGAGTGTTGCTACGAGAGGTTCGACGAGGGATTGGCGTTGCAGCTGGCCTCGATGACTCCGCTAAGTTGCTGCTACTGTCACTTCCGCTCTCGCTACTACCGTTTAAGTTCCTTTGAGTAGTACGTGGCATATTTCCAAATGTGCGAACATTTGCGTTTCCTTCCACTGATTCTTCAAGACCTTCCGCCTCTATTATAAGCTCCTCAGTGGAAGTTATCAGCTTTTAGTTTTATGGCCCTTCTCCGGTTTGCTTTTTTGACCACTTGTTGTGCCAGATCTTTTTTTTTCCTGTACTTTTGATCAGAAAAAGCCTACAAAAAATGCATTATGTAATGTAATTCAATATAGATTTCAAACCACGTTTGAAAAAGTCCCAGGACTCGAACCTTGGACCTTCGGTGTGGTAAGCCGGCAACACTACCGCCAAACCAGAGCGGCCGCCATTAATTTATTTGTATATAAATAGCTTCCCTACCAACAACTGCTAACCACATTTTTTCAAAATACCAATACATGCACATTTTATGTTTGAAAAATTTGCGTTCAAATAGACAGACGGAGAGACAGACAGACGGATGGGGAGACGGACATGGCTGAATCGACTTAGCTCAGCGTCGTTATTATTTCAGTTTATTTATTGATGGGCCCATCTCTTCTTCTCCTCATACTTACAAACATTTCATGTTAATTAAAGGTATTGTAGCGATGTGCCAACATCGCGGTCTGCTTATTTGATAGCACGCATATGCAAAGAGAGAAAACATCTTTCCTCTTTCCGGTGCAACGCGTGGATCGCGGACGTAGTCTACTGTATCATATTCCATATAAATTGCCGATCACCTTTTTTTTTTGAGTAATTAAATTTAAACTCGTTACCTTAACAGGCTTGTAGTGGCGTGGAGGTATAAAGGTAACATTGGGGACCCCGACGTGATCGAAATTCACCGCTAACCTAAAACACGCAACGTTCTGGTGGAGAATTTTGCGAGCAGTAAGTCTTGTAGATGCGAAACAGCAAAACGCAAAAAGCTCAGTGGGCGCGGGGGCATACAGATCCGCGCCTAGTCAAGGAGAACAAACACCCCAGGCTCTAATGCAACAGCAGGTGCGAAGCGAAGTTTATCGTGTTGGCGTAAAACCACCCATGTTTTGCAAAGACCGACCGGAATGGTTTTTCATACAAATGGAGTCGCAATTCGTGGTGTCATTCGCGAAATACAACAATACAATACACGATATTATCGATTGTCGATGGAGACTCGTATAAAATGTCGCTCCAGGCCGACAAAATAATAGAAGTGCGAAGCTACGCCACAGTGTCAGAAATAAAAAGAAGTGCAAGCAGCTGTCTAGAAGACGAGGTAGGGAAGCTGCGCCAAGAAGTAAGGCAACTGAAAATGAACGTGAGGTACAAAGATAGAGCGCGCGTAGGTCTAGAGCAAAAACAGTCAGATATTGCAAGTATCATTACAAATTTGGGGACAAAGTGTACGGAGCCGTGATGATGTACCTCATCGACAAAGGAGCCGATTTTTCAATCCTACCTCCTTCAGATGGCAATGCGCAAGGCCAAAGTTACCTTAACGCGGCAAATGGTATGCCCATAAAACCGTACGGCACACAAGTGGCATCAGTCAACTTCGGACTGCGAAGAAATATGGACTGGCAATTCGTGGTAGCTGACGTAACAAAGCCAATAATTGGAGCTGACTTTCTCCATGCTTACGGCTTAGTGGTCGACCTGCGCAGAAAACTTCTAATTGACAGTTTTACGAGTCGGACGACGAAAGGTATGGTATGCAGCATACAAGTGGAAAAGCTTTACACTGTTTCACCCAGGGACAGCGAACGTCTCGATACATTATTACGCGATTACGATGACTTATACACAAAAACACACCGGACAAAATAAATACAGCAGTGCAGCACCATATTCTCACTGACGGACCACCAGTAGCGTCGAAAGCCCGGCGCCTCAATCCAGATAAGCTAGCGATTGCCAAACGCGAATTTGCATATGGCAGAAAAAAAGAACAAAAACGAGTGGCGGCCCTGCGGGGACTACAGGCGTCTGAACCACAGAACGAAGCCAGATCGCTATCCCTTGCCGCACATACACGACTTCTCATTCAAGCTCCACCGCAAGTCAGTGTTCTCGGTAATCGATTTAGAGCGCGCTTACCACCAAATTCCGATAGCTCCCGAACACCGTGAATAAACAGACATAATCACCCCATTTGGTTTATTCCAGTTCAATGTAATGACATTTGGCTTATGTAACGCTAGCCAAACATTCCAGCGATACATGGATGAAATATTTCGGGACATGGATTACGTCATCGTCTACCTCGACGATATATGCATACCATCCAGTAGCAACGAGGCACATGTCGGACATGCGAAAAGTGTATTCGATCAACTCCGTCGTTACGGTCTGCGAATCAAAGCTGCAAAATGCATTCTTGGGTAGATTTTTTGGACTACAGCATAACGAAGGATTGCATTACACCAACAAAACAACGTGTGCAGGCGATAATTGACTACAAGAAACCAACATTAGCTCACGAGCTTAAAAGCTTCTTAGCCATGTTGAATGTATACAGAAGATGTCTACCTAATGCAGCTTACAAGCAAGGTCAACTAGAAAAACTAATACAAGGGAACAAAAAGCGTGACAAAACACAGACCCGGTGGAACGACGGAGCTGGTAAAATGTTCGATCAGTGCAAGAACGACCTGGCGTACGTCACAACTTTGGCACACCCATCCGTAAACTCCAAACTAGTAATGTACGTTGCTGCAAGCGATTTCTGCGTTGGAGCCGCACTAAATGAGTTGGTCAATGGGACCCTTAAACCCCTTTGTTTTTATTCAAAGCGAATGTCTGAAACGCTGGCAAGGCAGAGCACGTACGACCGTGAATTATTGGCAGTTTTCCAATCGATAAAGCATTTTGCTCATATGATTGAGGGGCGAGGTTGCACAATCTTCACAGATCATAAACCGCTAGCAATTGCGTTCCAACAAAAGCCGGAGAAATCAACACCTAAGCAAACACGGCAACTCAGCTTCATAAGTGAGTTTACAACCGACATCCTGTACGTAGCGGGCAAAAATAACGTCGTCGCAGACACCCTGTCTAGAGTAGAAGCAATTTTCAACGATGACCAAATCGATTTCGAGACGATAGCCAAAAGGCAGCATTCAGATACGGAATTTCAAAGCTTGTCAGACACCTCTTCCCTAAAACTCAAAAAGATACAGATAAACAACACAAACGCGTTTTTATATTGTGACACTTCGACAAAACACATCTCGTAAGCAGGTCTTCGATGCACACCCAGGCAAGCGCGCCACGGTCAAACTGATATCAGAACGCTTTATTTGGAGAGATATGAAAAGATACATAGCTCGCATGGTTAAAAATTACACAGCCTGCCAAAAGTCCAAGGTACTCAAAAAACAATGGAGCCGCCCTCAGCAAATTCGATTTACCAAACCGGCGTTTTGCACACATAAACGTCGGCATAATAGGTCCTTTACCAGAAAACAGCAATCATAGATACTGCCTAACATGTACCCCTGCGGGTTAGGGGTTTAGAATATGCGCGAGGTAGGCATACTAGTCGTAAGAAGCGACTAATATGCACAAAGGTTATGACGTGCAACTCGATGGTTGACCTACCGATATGATGCCTCTCACCTTTCATTACCCATCTTTTCCTTCCTTACGGAAGGAGGGGTGGCATGACGTAGAAGGTTTCACTGGTCACAAATCGCTTCCACGACAGTCGGGCAGTGCCGCAAGGGAGTACCGGAGCATACCGGGTTCAAATCCGGCCAAGGACTGTTAATTCGACAACACTCCCCAAAAACTTCGGGGAGTGTTTTTGTCGTTGCCACAACAACAACAACAACTGCCTAATATGCATCGATCTATATTCACGATGGCCAGTGGCTGTGCCTATTACAGATATAACGGCTGAAACAGTGGCTAGGGCTCTCCTACAGGGATGGATTGCACAGTACGGCATGCCACACACGATAACCACCGACCAAGGCAGACAGTTTGAGTTGAGCTTGTTCAAGGAGCTCACTCACTTGACAGGATCAAAGCATTTACGAACAACAGCGTACCACCCCCAACCTAACGGGATGGTGAAAAAAATGCACCGAACATTTAAAAGTGCAATCAAGTGTCACACATACAGGAACTGGACCGACAGCCTACCCTTGGACCGCAGCCTCGCCAGCAGAAATGGTTTACGGAACAATAATAAAATTGCCAGGCGAATTTTTTGAAAACACCTCAAAAGAGGACGTCGAGTGCGAGTTCGTCATAGGTTTACGAAGAACCATGTCGAAGCTGAAACCATTAAACACCTCGCAAAACTGAACTACAAAAGTATTTCTCAAAACTTGTTCACATGTATTCCTGCGTGACGACATAGTGAGACCACCGCTAAAAGCACCTTATGATGGCCCCTATGCAGTCATCAGGCGGAGGGACAAAACCTTCGTGATGAAAATGGCCGGAAAAGAAGTCACTGTCTCGATTGACTGAATCAAAGCCGCTTATGCAGAAGCGGAAGATCCAGAAAACTTGTCACCAGACGACCATATGACCATACAACGGACATGAAGAATACCAAGGAAGCAACACAGGACGTGCCGATAGAACACCAAGAAGCGGCACCCTCTGCAGAGTTTGAAAAGCCCGACAATACACCCAAAACACGTAGCGGGCGGCAGATAAAATTTCCGAAAAGATACGTACACTTTGAAACTTGGGCACGGGGGGTGTGGAGGTAGCGATGTGGCAACATCGCGGTCTGCTTTTTTGACAGCACGCAACGCGTGGATCGCGGACGTAGTCTACTATATCATGTTCCATATAAATTGCCGATCACCATTTATTTTATTAGTAATTAAATTTAAACTCGTTACCTTAACACGCTTGTTTCCCTACTAGGTATAGAGATATAAAGGTAACAGTATGAAAATCAAAAATACTACATACTATTGAGAAGCAGCTGACCAATTTTGATTGAAATATCTAGTTGAAATTACAGGCAATCGCCTTGGAAAATAGCAGAACTGTTATGCTGAAAAGTGAGCGGCTCCACGTCTACTTCCCCAAAATCCCAAAACAAATGTTGCGGTCGAGTTTTGCTTAAAAAGCTTATTATATGTGCAAGATCTTAGTGATATAGCTTGCATGGTTATAGAAATATCGCGTTTTACATTTAACAAACAAATTTTTCAGAACTATGCCAAAAAACTGGGCGTAGCCGTTGACCGATTTTAACCATTTTTACAACAAACATTTTAAAATTCAACATTTTCGCATACTATAGTTTCGATAAATAAATTTTTACCCATTTTCGAAAATATATATTTTTCGACTTCACGGACAATTTGAAACTAAAAAAGAAATGAAATGATCCTTTTCAAAATCTTTCGTACAAAAGTGGGCGTCGACCTCTATTCTTCTATTAATATAAATATGTAAGCTAAATTTCGTTTCGATATCTTGAACGGTTTTTGATTTATGATTAATATTATTTCTAATTTTGACTTAATCAAAAGTGGGTGGTGCCACTCCCATTTTCAAAAATTTCTTTAAAAATTTATTTTCTGCCTTAACGTTAATGTACACACCAAATTTTATCCTTATAATTGTATTATATACTGAATAATCACTTTTTTCGTATTCTCGAAAATATTCTATACATAAAAAGTGGGCTTGGCTATCACCCGATTTCGCCCATTTTAAATAGCGCTCGGAGATGAGTGCCAAAGAATCTGCTTACCAAATTTCATTAAGATATCTTAAACTTTACTCAAGTTATCGTGTTAACAGACGGTTGGACGGACGTACATGGAATAAATTATGATGAAGCGCCATGTGGGGAGGGAAAAGAGTACAATTTGTTAAATGAAGCCAAATAAAATTTTAGGCAAGACGTCTGACGGGTCTGCTAGTAATCTTATAAATAAAAATGTATGTGTTTCTGTGTGTCCTTTATAGGCGTCCAAAGTACTTAACCGATTGTTATGAAATTTTCACGATAAGTTTAGAATTATCTTCGTGGTGTGCTGACGTGTTTTCTTTTGCTCCGTGCAAATTGTTATCTAAAAGTGCTGCTAGTTTCGTTAATTGCTATAATTATGCAAAAAGCTACATTGTGTTCCGACTGTAATGGCTCCATCAATATTGAGTCTGACATTAAGTGTAAAATTTGTGAAAACTATTTTCATAAATCGTGTGCAAAAATTAATTAAAATGATTTAACAAACATCCTAACTAATCATATGAACATTGTTTTTGTGTGTAACAATTGCCTCAGTTTCTCGTCAAACTTTTTCGCAATGTTTTCTCTGTTGTCCAAAGAGATTAATATTTTAAAATGCCAACTAGCTGATCTGTTGAGAAATAATACCAACAAACAACAATACAGTGATGCTAATAAATTGAAACACAACAAACAGTCTCACACTTTGCAATGCCAATTACATGAACAGCCGCATGACAAGACCAGTCCACAATTGTGCCCTACTAATAAAGCATCACCTAATACGTGCTCTCACGAAAATAAGCGGTCATCAAACTCAAAACCGGTTAATGCTGCTTATTATCTGCGTTCTCAAAAATCTCAGGCTTCAAATGCTAGTGCAAATGCACTTGATGTTTCATCAGCTGCTACTGCTAGTTCTTCTGCCATCTCACACGGAAACCCTGCTGAGCACGAAAATTGCACTACACCCACGCCTTCGTTCTCTGCAGTTGCTGCTCAATCATACATCTTCGACAATAATGCTATTGCTAATAATTCTGACCACACTGAGGATGCTGTTGATAATAATAATATGTCTGTGGCACCAAAAAATAATAGGAGTGTGGTTGTTGGGCGAAGTAAGTCAACAGATCTCGAAGTTATTGCAAAAAAGAGGTGGATTCATATCTCTTCGTTCAAACCCTCAGTAACTGCAGCTGACGTCACCGATTATGTAGCAAAGCATTTCGGGATTGATAGCCACTATATTACTTGTATTCTACTAATAAAAAATGGTACACCTCTTGATCACCTAGAGAGGGTGTCTTTTAAACTTGGCGTTTCTCCCGCTTACTACGATCGTCTCTTTGACGCAAATTTGTGGCCGTTGGGTATTATTATTCGAGCATTTCGCAAACTTTAATAAGTGTAGTTTAGTCAATAATTATCTTCTAAATTGCTCTAAAACTAGTGCTGAAAATAATACTAAAAAAATTTTGAAAGTTTACTATCAAAACATCTCGGGATTGCGCACAAAAGCTAGTGATGTATTTTTATCTACCTCTCGGTGCGAATTTGATGTTTATGTAATTGTAGAAACTTGGCTAAATTGCAACTTTGCTGATGGGGAATTTTTCGATCCTAATATTTTTCATTTGTATCGCAAAGATAGAGATGCAATTAAAACCAATTGCTATAGAGGTGGAGGGGTTCTAATTGCGGTCAATCGAAAGTATCGCACATCTTTTATCCGGTTGGAAAATGGTGATTCTCTGCTTGATCAGCTATGCGTATGTATTTTTGGAAATACTGGCAAGTTGTTTGTTTGTGTTTCTTACATACCCCCTACTAGCCCTGATTCCTTATACGCCGCTCATATAGACAATGTTATGAATCTGTATGAAAATAACGAAGACTGCCATTTTTGTGTCTTAGGGGATTTCAATCTAAATAAAATTACCTGGTCTAACTTTTTTAATAATGGTATCTTAACGCCTACCAATGTGAATAGTTCTTGCGAAATAAATTTCATTGATAGCCTCTTTGGTATTAATCTCACACAAATTAATTCGTTTTTCAATCAGCTTCATAACATCTTAGATCTTGTTTTTGTTGATGAAAATTTAATCTATAAAGTATCTGAATCTACCTTCCCGATCTGCAAATCAGATATGCACCATGTCCCGCTTTCTCTCTCATTCGAATTCGTTAGTTTTGTATCTAGTTCAGATGGAACCTCAAATACCACCTTTAATTTTCGAGAGGCGGATTTTGACTCCCTAAATGCTAAAATCCTTGAAGTAGATTGGGTATCAATTTTCGATTTGGAAAGTGTATCAGAATGCTACGATGTGCTCTTGCAGTGTATATGTGAAATCTTTTCTAATAACATTCCTTTACTTCCCACACGTAAGCATAAACTCCCATGGTATAATAAACGTTTAAAGAGACTTAAGAACCTTAGAAACAAACATTATAAATTGTATAAAGCCTCTTTAACCCGAATCTTCCCACGATTACCATATGGTAATGCAAACATGCCGTTGCAATTTTACGTATTATGTCTGAACTAAATAACAAAAACCAAAAAACTTATGTTTTTCCGTGAGCTGCATTTATTCTGCGTGAAATACAGTTATTCTTTTTTGTTTTTGTTATTTAGTTCAGACATAATACGTAAAATTGCAACGGCATGTTTGCATTACCATATGGTAATCGTGGGAAGATTCGGGTTAAATATCTTCCATAAGGAAAAATATTCATATTTTAGTAAACAATTTAATGTATTGGATAAATTTTTATACAAGCAATTTATTTCTAGATATGAGGAAGAACTGAAGGAAAACCCTAAAGCTTTCTGGAATTATATTCGCTCTAAGAAAGGTTGCTCAAACATCCCAACATGCATGTCGTATGGCGGAGTAGTTTCAGATTGTCTTTCAGACTCCGTAAACCTCTTTGCAGTTTTTTTTAAATCTAATTTTGTTACTAATGATTCTATAAACTTTTATGCCGATAGCGCGCAAACGGTCGATCTAGGTTCACTGTCAATTTCGGAAATTGACGTAATAAATGGCATCGGTGCTCTTCAAATGTCCTTAAAATGTGATCTTGATGGCCTCTGCTCATTTATACTAAAGAAATGCTGTTCGTCATTTAGCGTGCCTATAAGTCACATTTTTAATCTTTCACTGTCGTGTGGAGAATTTATTGATCGCTGGAAAATAGCTTCCATCACCCCAGTCTTTAAATCAGGCAACAAAAACAATGTAGCTAATTATAGACCAATCTCTAAGCTTTCTACTTGTTCGAAGCTTTTCGAAAAGGTAGTTAAAGAGAAGTAGTTGTTTGCAGTAAAGGGGTCCATCGATGAGTGCCAACATGGTTTTCTCAGCGGTCGATCCACAGTTACGAACCTTGCGTCTTTTTCACAATTTTGCATTTCCACTTTTAAGACTGGTCAACAAGTAGACGTTGTCTATACAGACTTCGCAAAGGCTTTTGATACTGTCACCCACAGCATATTACTACGCAAGCTTGAAAGCATGGGTTTCCATTCGGCATTTTTACGTTGGATTGGTTCATATCTTTCCAATAGAATCTCCTTTGTGGAAGTTGAATGCGTAAAATCTTATGCATTCGAAGCCACATCTGGGGTGCCACAGGGAAGCATCCTTGGACCAATTCTATTTCTTCTTTTTATCAACTATATAGGATCCTGTTTTAGGAATACGCAGTATCTGCTCTATGCCGATGATCTAAAAGTTTTCCGAACCGTTGCAAGCATATCAGATGCAGGCCTGCTGCAGGATGATCTTAATAGTTTAGCTAACTGGAGCGTTTTAAACAACTTACACCTGAACATTAAGAAATGTTTTCATATGACACTATCGAAAAATCTAAATACGCATAAGTCTACATATACTCTTTTTAATGATAACCTCTCTACTATTAGTGAATTTGTTGATCTTGGAGTAATGTTTGATTCAGGTTTTACTTTTGCAAATCACATAAGCTTCATTTTACCCAAGGCCTATTCCAATCTGGCTTTCTTGCGCCGCTATGCCAAAGACTTTAAGGATCCGTACACCAGAAAAACTTTGTATACCTGTTTAGTACGTTCAAAATTAGAATATGCCTCTATAATCTGGAACCCGATTTATGCTGTTTATTCTCAGAGAATTGAAAGAGTACAGAAGAGTTTCAGTCGATTTGCTCTGCAACCCCTTCACTTCTCTGATCCAATACCGCCTTACAGTGCACGTTGTGCCCTTATAAGCATGAAGACGTTGGCATCTAGACGATCTATTCAAAATTTGATGTTTATATACGATTTAATATGTGGCTTGGTAAACTGCCCGGAACTTCTAGCACAAATAAGCTTCAATGTTCCGTGTAGATCACTCCGTGCGCAATATCCGTTTCATGTCAAAGTAATCCGAGCTAATTATTACAATTATGACCCTATCACGAGGGCTCTCGTTGAATTTAATAAAAATTTTTGTAGTCTTGATCTGGATTTCGCACTCCCGAGATCATGTTTTAATAATAAACTTACGTTGTATTATTGTGAACTATATATATTTATGTATTCTGAACTAACTTAAGTTTAAGATTTCAATTTGTAACTGCTAGTCTGTAAGATTTATGCAATCATAGACTTAATAAAGTGAATTGAATTGAATTGAATTGAAGATCGGTGGATATGACATCGGCTGTAAATATTTTTTGGAAAAGTGGGAGGTGCCACGCCCGCGGGTTATATAAAATGAAAATTTGTCATAACTGTGAACGTCTAAATTAATGATATTTTGATATATGTATCCTTTAGTCAAGATTTACATAATTTTGGAAAAGTGGTGGTAACAAGCCCACATTTTTTGTGTTTTATTTGTGCTTCATTAATGTCCAAAGTTTATAGTCGATCTCTGTAAAACTCTCACGATAGGTTAAGAAGTTCGGTGGGTACGACATAGGTCATGTATAGTTTTGAAAAAGTGGGCGGTACCACGCCTCCAGGCTATATAAAATTTCAATATTATAACTAAAATGAATGCGGTGCCACGCCTCCAGGTGATATATAATTTCAAATCGTCATAACTCTGAACTTATTTGGTCTAGATTAATGATATACGGATATATGTGCCCTTTAGTCAAGATTTACATAGTTTTGGACAATTGGGCGGTGTCACGCGAACATTTTTTGTGTTTTGTTTGCGCTTCATTAATGCCCAGAGGTCACAGTCGATCTCTATCAAACTTTCACGATAGGCTTAGAAGTTCGGTGGGTACGACATAGGTCATATATAGTTTTGGAAAAGTGGGCAGTGTCACGTCCCCAGGCTATATAAAATTACAACTCGTCATAACTCTGAACTTATTTGGTTGTTGTTGTTGTTGTTAACAGTGCTTCGCCCTGCCCAATGGGCTCGATCACTCTAAATTGTCATCAGGCTCTTCTAACGGAAGTCCGAGGTTTCCACAGGGTTGGACCTGAGTGATGTAGGTGTTAGAAGAGTGGGTGCAACTGAACAGGAGAAGAGATGTAAGGTATCATGAGGGGACATACCACATGCAGGGCATGTGTTTGGTACGTTGGGGTTCAGTATGGATAAGTAAGAGTTTAACCTATTACAATATCCAGAGCGAAGTTGTGCTAGTATGACTCTAGTCTCCCTCGGAAGTACACGCCAATTCAGGTGGTTGAGTATTAATAACGGGATTCACAGGCCGGGATCTGAGAAATCTGTCTACCGACTCGGTGTGGAGGTCTATGGTTCCGCAGATCAAACGGCAAAGATATATGATGCCGGATCTCATCGTAATGCTTACGGAGATGTCTCCTTATGTCTCTGGGGGGCGGTGCTACATCCGAAAGATGTCTGTTGGGATGTAGCACCGCCCCCCAGAGACATAAGGAGACATCTCCGTAAGCATTACGATGAGATCCGGCATCATATATCTTTGCCGTTTGATCTGCGGAACCATAGACCTCCACACCGAGTCGGTAGACAGATTTCTCAGATCCCGGCCTGTGAATCCCGTTATTAATACTCAACCACCTGAATTGGCGTGTACTTCCGAGGGAGACTAGAGTCATACTAGCACAACTTCGCTCTGGATATTGTAATAGGTTAAACTCTTACTTATCCATACTGAACCCCAACGTACCAAACACATGCCCTGCATGTGGTATGTCCCCTCATGATACCTTACATCTCTTCTCCTGTTCAGTTGCACCCACTCTTCTAACACCTACATCACTCAGGTCCAACCCTGTGGAAACTGCGCGTTTCCTCGGACTTCCGTTAGAAGAGCCTGATGACAATTTAGAGTGATCGAGCCCATTGGGCAGGGCGAAGCACTGTTAACAACAACAACAACAACCAAATAAGTTCAGAGTTATGACGAGTTGTAATTTTATATAGCCTGGGGACGTGACACTGCCCACTTTTCCAAAACTATATATGACCTATGTCGTACCCACCGAACTTCTAAGCCTATCGTGAAAGTTTGATAGAGATCGACTGTGACCTCTGGGCATTAATGAAGCGCAAACAAAACACAAAAAATGTTCGCGTGACACCGCCCAATTGTCCAAAACTATGTAAATCTTGACTAAAGGGCACATATATCCGTATATCATTAATCTAGACCAAATAAGTTCAGAGTTATGACGATTTGAAATTATATATCACCTGGAGGCGTGGCACCGCATTCATTTTAGTTATAATATTGAAATTTTATATAGCCTGGAGGCGTGGTACCGCCCACTTTTTCAAAACTATACATGACCTATGTCGTACCCACCGAACTTCTTAACCTATCGTGAGAGTTTTACAGAGATCGACTATAAACTTTGGACATTAATGAAGCACAAATAAAACACAAAAAATGTGGGCTTGTTACCACCACTTTTCCAAAATTATGTAAATCTTGACTAAAGGATACATATATCAAAATATCATTAATTTAGACGTTCACAGTTATGACAAATTTTCATTTTATATAACCCGCGGGCGTGGCACCTCCCACTTTTCCAAAAAATATTTACAGCCGATGTCATATCCACCGATCTTCAATTCAATTCAATTCAATTCACTTTATTAAGTCTATGATTGCATAAATCTTACAGACTAGCAGTTACAAATTGAAATCTTAAACTTAAGTTAGTTCAGAATACATAAATATATATAGTTCACAATAATACAACGTAAGTTTATTATTAAAACATGATCTCGGGAGTGCGAAATCCAGATCAAGACTACAAAAATTTTTATTAAATTCAACGAGAGCCCTCGTGATAGGGTCATAATTGTAATAATTAGCTCGGATTACTTTGACATGAAACGGATATTGCGCACGGAGTGATCTACACGGAACATTGAAGCTTATTTGTGCTAGAAGTTCCGGGCAGTTTACCAAGCCACATATTAAATCGTATATAAACATCAAATTTTGAATAGATCGTCTAGATGCCAACGTCTTCATGCTTATAAGGGCACAACGTGCACTGTAAGGCGGTATTGGATCAGAGAAGTGAAGGGGTTGCAGAGCAAATCGACTGAAACTCTTCTGTACTCTTTCAATTCTCTGAGAATAAACAGCATAAATCGGGTTCCAGATTATAGAGGCATATTCTAATTTTGAACGTACTAAACAGGTATACAAAGTTTTTCTGGTGTACGGATCCTTAAAGTCTTTGGCATAGCGGCGCAAGAAAGCCAGATTGGAATAGGCCTTGGGTAAAATGAAGCTTATGTGATTTGCAAAAGTAAAACCTGAATCAAACATTACTCCAAGATCAACAAATTCACTAATAGTAGAGAGGTTATCATTAAAAAGAGTATATGTAGACTTATGCGTATTTAGATTTTTCGATAGTGTCATATGAAAACATTTCTTAATGTTCAGGTGTAAGTTGTTTAAAACGCTCCAGTTAGCTAAACTATTAAGATCATCCTGCAGCAGGCCTGCATCTGATATGCTTGCAACGGTTCGGAAAACTTTTAGATCATCGGCATAGAGCAGATACTGCGTATTCCTAAAACAGGATCCTATATAGTTGATAAAAAGAAGAAATAGAATTGGTCCAAGGATGCTTCCCTGTGGCACCCCAGATGTGGCTTCGAATGCATAAGATTTTACGCATTCAACTTCCACAAAGGAGATTCTATTGGAAAGATATGAACCAATCCAACGTAAAAATGCCGAATGGAAACCCATGCTTTCAAGCTTGCGTAGTAATATGCTGTGGGTGACAGTATCAAAAGCCTTTGCGAAGTCTGTATAGACAACGTCTACTTGTTGACCAGTCTTAAAAGTGGAAATGCAAAATTGTGAAAAAGACGCAAGGTTCGTAACTGTGGATCGACCGCTGAGAAAACCATGTTGGCACTCATCGATGGACCCCTTTACTGCAAACAACTACTTCTCTTTAACTACCTTTTCGAAAAGCTTCGAACAAGTAGAAAGCTTAGAGATTGGTCTATAATTAGCTACATTGTTTTTGTTGCCTGATTTAAAGACTGGGGTGATGGAAGCTATTTTCCAGCGATCAATAAATTCTCCACACGACAGTGAAAGATTAAAAATGTGACTTATAGGCACGCTAAATGACGAACAGCATTTCTTTAGTATAAATGAGCAGAGGCCATCAAGATCACATTTTAAGGACATTTGAAGAGCACCGATGCCATTTATTACGTCAATTTCCGAAATTGACAGTGAACCTAGATCGACCGTTTGCGCGCTATCGGCATAAAAGTTTATAGAATCATTAGTAACAAAATTAGATTTAAAAAAAACTGCAAAGAGGTTTACGGAGTCTGAAAGACAATCTGAAACTACTCCGCCATACGACATGCATGTTGGGATGTTTGAGCAACCTTTCTTAGAGCGAATATAATTCCAGAAAGCTTTAGGGTTTTCCTTCAGTTCTTCCTCATATCTAGAAATAAATTGCTTGTATAAAAATTTATCCAATACATTAAATTGTTTACTAAAATATGAATATTTTTCCTTATGGAAGATATTTAACCCGAATCTTCCCACGATTACCATATGGTAATGCAAACATGCCGTTGCAATTTTACGTATTATGTCTGAACTAAATAACAAAAACAAAAAAGAATAACTGTATTTCACGCAGAATAAATGCAGCTCACGGAAAAACATAAGTTTTTTGGTTTTTGTTATTTAGTTCAGACATAATACGTAAAATTGCAACGGCATGTTTGCATTACCATATGGTAATCGTGGGAAGATTCGGGTTAAAGAGGCTTTATACAATTTATAATGTTTGTTTCTAAGGTTCTTAAGTCTCTTTAAACGTTTATTATACCATGGGAGTTTATGCTTACGTGTGGGAAGTAAAGGAATGTTATTAGAAAAGATTTCACATATACACTGCAAGAGCACATCGTAGCATTCTGATACACTTTCCAAATCGAAAATTGATACCCAATCTACTTCAAGGATTTTAGCATTTAGGGAGTCAAAATCCGCCTCTCGAAAATTAAAGGTGGTATTTGAGGTTCCATCTGAACTAGATACAAAACTAACGAATTCGAATGAGAGAGAAAGCGGGACATGGTGCATATCTGATTTGCAGATCGGGAAGGTAGATTCAGATACTTTATAGATTAAATTTTCATCAACAAAAACAAGATCTAAGATGTTATGAAGCTGATTGAAAAACGAATTAATTTGTGTGAGATTAATACCAAAGAGGCTATCAATGAAATTTATTTCGCAAGAACTATTCACATTGGTAGGCGTTAAGATACCATTATTAAAAAAGTTAGACCAGGTAATTTTATTTAGATTGAAATCCCCTAAGACACAAAAATGGCAGTCTTCGTTATTTTCATACAGATTCATAACATTGTCTATATGAGCGGCGTATAAGGAATCAGGGCTAGTAGGGGGTATGTAAGAAACACAAACAAACAACTTGCCAGTATTTCCAAAAATACATACGCATAGCTGATCAAGCAGAGAATCACCATTTTCCAACCGGATAAAAGATGTGCGATACTTTCGATTGACCGCAATTAGAACCCCTCCACCTCTATAGCAATTGGTTTTAATTGCATCTCTATCTTTGCGATACAAATGAAAAATATTAGGATCGAAAAATTCCCCATCAGCAAAGTTGCAATTTAGCCAAGTTTCTACAATTACATAAACATCAAATTCGCACCGAGAGGTAGATAAAAATACATCACTAGCTTTTGTGCGCAATCCCGAGATGTTTTGATAGTAAACTTTCAAAATTTTTTTAGTATTATTTTCAGCACTAGTTTTAGAGCAATTTAGAAGATAATTATTGACTAAACTACACTTATTAAAGTTTGCGAAATGCTCGAATAATAATACCCAACGGCCACAAATTTGCGTCAAAGAGACGATCGTAGTAAGCGGGAGAAACGCCAAGTTTAAAAGACACCCTCTCTAGGTGATCAAGAGGTGTACCATTTTTTATTAGTAGAATACAAGTAATATAGTGGCTATCAATCCCGAAATGCTTTGCTACATAATCGGTGACGTCAGCTGCAGTTACTGAGGGTTTGAACGAAGAGATATGAATCCACCTCTTTTTTGCAATAACTTCGAGATCTGTTGACTTACTTCGCCCAACAACCACACTCCTATTATTTTTTGGTGCCACAGACATATTATTATTATCAACAGCATCCTCAGTGTGGTCAGAATTATTAGCAATAGCATTATTGTCGAAGATGTATGATTGAGCAGCAACTGCAGAGAACGAAGGCGTGGGTGTAGTGCAATTTTCGTGCTCAGCAGGGTTTCCGTGTGAGATGGCAGAAGAACTAGCAGTAGCAGCTGATGAAACATCAAGTGCATTTGCACTAGCATTTGAAGCCTGAGATTTTTGAGAACGCAGATAATAAGCAGCATTAACCGGTTTTGAGTTTGATGACCGCTTATTTTCGTGAGAGCACGTATTAGGTGATGCTTTATTAGTAGGGCACAATTGTGGACTGGTCTTGTCATGCGGCTGTTCATGTAATTGGCATTGCAAAGTGTGAGACTGTTTGTTGTGTTTCAATTTATTAGCATCACTGTATTGTTGTTTGTTGGTATTATTTCTCAACAGATCAGCTAGTTGGCATTTTAAAATATTAATCTCTTTGGACAACAGAGAAAACATTGCGAAAAAGTTTGACGAGAAACTGAGGCAATTGTTACACACAAAAACAATGTTCATATGATTAGTTAGGATGTTTGTTAAATCATTTTAATTAATTTTTGCACACGATTTATGAAAATAGTTTTCACAAATTTTACACTTAATGTCAGACTCAATATTGATGGAGCCATTACAGTCGGAACACAATGTAGCTTTTTGCATAATTATAGCAATTAACGAAACTAGCAGCACTTTTAGATAACAATTTGCACGGAGCAAAAGAGAACACGTCAGCACACCACGAAGATAATTCTAAACTTATCGTGAAAATTTCATAACAATCGGTTAAGTACTTTGGACGCCTATAAAGGACACACAGAAACACATACATTTTTATTTATAAGATTACTAGCAGACCCGTCAGACGTCTTGCCTAAAATTTTATTTGGCTTCATTTAACAAATTGTACTCTTTTCCCTCCCCACATGGCGCTTCATCATAATTTATTCCATGTACGTCCGTCCAACCGTCTGTTAACACGATAACTTGAGTAAGGGATTCACAGGCCGGGATCTGAGAAATCTGTCTACCGACTCGGTGTGGAGGTCTATGGTTCCGCAGATCAAACGGCAAAGATATATGATGCCGGATCTCATCGTAATGCTTACGGAGATGTCTCCTTATGTCTCTGGGGGGCGGTGCTACATCCGAAAGATGTCTGTTGGGATGACTAGGTTTATGACAGTTCAGAAGGAACAGTCTACTCAAGAGTTCCACGTGCTCTTGAACATTGAGCAATTTTGCCTCTTGATGGAGGTGAGACTCAGATGATATAAGTAGGCATCCCGTAGCAGTTCTGATGGCGGTGTTTTGGCAGACCTGCAATTTCCTCCAGTTGGTGTCAGAGAGATTGGGCGACCATATAGGCGCAGCATAGTCAATAACCGGCTGACCAATAGCCTTATATGTAGCAAGCAATGTTTCTTTGTCTTTCCCCCAAGTACTGCCGGCCAGGAGGATCTTATTGCGGCTCTGTACCTTTGAGGCTATTGCGGTGGCATGACCAGCGAAGGTGAGGCCGTTGTCAAATGTCACACCCAAGATTTTTGGGTGGTTGACAGTAGGTAGAGGTACTCCGTCTACGTGGACATTTAACTCTTGCCCCATCTGCGCATTCCATGTGGTAAACAGGGTCGCCGTCGATTTAGTCGGAGATAGGGTCATATTACGCTCGGTGAAGAAGCTGGAAAGGTCATGGAGGTAACTGTTGATTCTAATACAGAGTTCCTCAATGGAGGGACCCTTGCCCGAGGCCATTATCGTGCAGTCGTCAGCGTAGGAAACAATGGAGACTCCCTCTGGTGGGGGGGGGGGGGGGCAGTCTCGAAATATAGAAATTAAACAAAAGGGGAGAGAGAACACCACCTTGCGGCACCCCTTGTTTTATTCTTCGTGGTCTAGATTTCTTGTTCCTGAATTTGACTGTTGCGGTCCACCTCTTAAGGGAGCGGTGTCTCATCCAGATCTCGGAGGAGTGTGGCGTGATTGACCGTGTCAAATGCATTTGACAGGTCAACTGCCACGAGAACCGGCCTATGGTTTGGTGGGTGTTGATTCGAACCGTTATTAATCTGCGTTGTAATGGCGTTCAAAGCGGATGTCGTGCTGTGATTTTTGCGGAAACCATGTTGATGATCGGCCAATTTTAGATTTGTAATGAAGTAAGGAAGCAGAATGGACTCTAGTAATTTCACTACCGGCGAAAGGAGGGATATCGGGCGATAAGACTCTCCTAGGTTCGCCGGCTTCCCTGGTTTTAGCAGGGAAACTACAATCGCTTGTTTCCATATCTCAGGTATAACGAAGGTAGTTAGAGAGAGATTAAAAAGAGCCGGTAAATAACTCTGTTCCTCGTGGCCAAGGTGTTTGATCATCTTCATGGCGATTCCGTCGGGTCCGATGGATTTTGAGGGCTTGGCCTTCATTATGGCTTCCTTAACCTCTGCGACTGAGACGGCAATGGGCGCAGTAGAGTGTTTGTGTTTGCGCGCACGTCGGAAGGCTCTTCTCTTAGTCCTATCCGCAGGTGGCTGCATTATAAACAGCCGGCAAAAGGAGCTCCCGCATTTCCTGGCGTCCGATTTGACACTGTCGCCGAAAGCAATGGTGACCTTGTCTTTGTGTTTTTATTCGGATTGGATAGGGCCTTGACAGTCGACCATAATTTGCCGACTCCGCCGGAGAGGTTGCATGTCTCAAGGTGTTGTTTCCACTTGGTCAGCTTGTGTTCGTTGACAGTCCTACGGATTTCCGCATTGAGATCTTTTATTCTGGGATCTGCGGGATTGATAAGTCTCACTAGGTCACGTTCTCTTGCCATCACCGCAGCATCTGTCGGTAAATTCGGACGAATTTTTGGTATTCTGCTAGCAGGAATAAAGCGGCAAGAGGCTGAATCGATGATCTTGCGATATTGTTGTTCATTGTTGCTCAAAAGGGTGTCCTGCCTTTGGAGTACTTGGTCCCAGTCAGTTGCATCGGGCGAGCCGGCGATCCATTTCCATGCCGAGCCAATCCAGTTGATTGATCGTTTTGTTCGGGTCAGCTCAGGACCTCTCAAATCTTGCAGATACGTCTTTATTTTTGATAGGTGATAATTTAGCACATCGGTCATTGGATCGGTTTCATTGAGGTTGGCGATAGCATATTTTAATTTGTCATAAATTCTGTCGCATTTCTCCAGATCTATGCTGTGGATGAGTTTAAAATGCCCATCTATAATCCAGCCATATCCATCGCGGATCGTTACAATCGGTGAATCGATGCTGAATAAGCTATATGCTTCGGCGGTTGCTCCGAGGACAAGGAATACGAAAATGTTTAGTTTAATATTATTCTTATTTTCGACATGCTTTGGATTGAACATTATTAAAATTCGGTTATCAAATTCTTACTGTAAAATTAGATAGAAATCAACGTTAGTATACAAAATAATGAACAATAGCAAAAAATATTAGTATAAAAGAAACTACGTGTTCTACATGTTTGAGTACTAGCGGGAATTACTTGACATATAAATTTTTGTGTACATGCTTCTTATTTAGCGATGGAGAAATTCTTTACTTTTTAATACCATTTTTTCAAATTTAACTTGTTTAGCGATTTGCAATTAATGAAAATTTCTTAAGTTCTAATATTATTACTAATGAGTGGAGTCCGGGAAGTTAAGGGCCATGAAGGGTTTATACGGGACCAGGAAGTGATGTTGGGAGTGGAAGCTTCTGACAATTAGTTTTTCAGTTACTGTTAGTTTATTAGAAAGCATTAGTAAGGCGGCCGACGTGGTGTGAAGGTAGTGTTGCCGGCCTACCACACCGAAGGTCCATGGTTCGAGCCTTGGTACTGGTAACATCAAAAGTGATTTGAAAAAAGTTTTTCGCCCCTCGGCAGTGGTTTGGCAAACTCTCCGAGTGTATTTCTGCCATGACAGGCTTCTCAGCAAAAATTCGTCTCCTTTGTAGATGCCGTTCGGAGTCGGCAAAAAACTGTAGGTCCCACCAATTTGTAGGGAAAATTCAAATCGGCACACCACAAATTGGAAGAGAAGCTTGGCGCAAAAATCTCTTAGGAGGTTTATGATGATATACCTGTTGTATATCGCGCCATAGAGAGAGAGAGTAAGTTAATAGTGTTTTGTTAGATTAGTATTGGTTTTTTGTTTTTTCTGTTGCGGATTAGTAAGTTAGCTTTTTAGTTTAGTTTGTTAGTATTAGTAAGTTTTCTCTTTTTTCGAGGAATGTTTCCCCTTTTTTTTTTTCTTTATTCATTTCCTTTCTTTTTTTCTTTTTCTTTTTTTTCCTTCCCCTTTTTTTTATTTATATTTTCTTTTTCATTATTTTTTTATTTTTTTTTTTTATTATTATTTTTTATTGTGAGCAGTGCGTACACCATATAATAAGTAAAATGTTTAATTTTGCATCGGAATATAGGCGATTTCCCAGCTGACGGAAGGGTCGCAGTGATCCCTTTTAGCCATAAGCGTTGATGATTGCAAATGGCCTACTCATGGTACGAGCGCTTCACGTCAATTAAAGCAAAGACCTTGTGGTGGAGTTGAACCACACCGATCGTCGTCATCCGGACCACCGAGCTATTTGGAATTGAACCAACATCTGACTTGGATCGGCTGCAAAAGGATTTGCACCCAAGCCCTGGGACCAAAGGATCTAAGCATAGGATTTGCCTTATGACCAATGTTATCTCAGACGTTTTTAACGTCAATTTTATGGAATTTCTTTCCACTTTCGGTTATAATGGTTGCGTTTCTATTATTTCCAACATTTTCTCGTTTGTAAATTGGCTTATGTTTGCCTTTAAATTGTTTATTGGATATGAATACGCCATCTCCAGTTTCAAAGTTTCTGGGCTCTGTGCGACGAGCATTAAGCCTGGCATTCCTTATTTCTTGCTCATGCAATAACAAGGCTTTTATGTTTTCATGAGTTTCTTCTCTAAAATTTGTTAAATTCTGGTAGTTTATTCGGGCAGTTCTATTAAAAAATATGTCAACTGGCTTCTTTTTGGTGACTGAATGTATAGAATTGTTATATCTATCAACAGCGATGGAAACTCTTTCCTTAGGAGAAAGTCTGGTGTTGTCGCCTGAAATGCAGTGATATATTTCGATTATGGTGGGGTTTGATATATTTCTGTATCAAGAGACCTAATATAATTCAACATATTTCCTAAGTATAGTATCGACCTTCCCGTGAATTTCAGGAGACAAATCCTTACCTAAAGTAAAATTAGCACTGCTAGACAATCGTGCCCTGAGTGGAATTTTATAGCTATCTATTTTAAGGAAGTTATTCCTTCTGTCTATCAAAGCGCCTAATTCTCTTAAGGTGTCATCTCCAATTATTCCGGAGAATCCACTTAATGTGGGAAGCACGAAGAACTCAAAGTCACTAGGATTGTCGATACTTTTAAATAATTTTAATCGTGATTTATGTTGGAACGATTTTCCGTCATCCCTTGCCAAGTTTGGTTTTGTGACAAAATCGTTCCAACATAAATCAGCTTACTACCCTGCCGGAAGATCAACACAACAAAATAAATCAATTTTAATTGTACCTTTTCTTTTATTGGTACAACACCGCCTACTGAAGTTACGTTATCTACTAGAGTTGTTTTTGTTGTAATGTCCTGCTTAATAAAGTTTTTGTTAGCGCCAGTGTCCACTAAAAAATCCAGTACGCGGCCATCTGGCAACGTATATTCTAGGTATGGAACGCTAGATGTCCTGAGGATAGAAAATCCTCGGGTCTCTCCTCATCTACTATCTCCCTTTCACTAGTCTGCTCCTCCTTCCCCTCGTCTACTTCCTGTACTGTATGGAAAAGCCTTTGTTGCTTTCTTGGGAGATTATCGGATCCTGGACCACGTTTGAAGGGGTTGGGGCGATTCATGTAATTTACTTTGCGTGTTTGGACTGAAGGATCCACCTCCATCTTCTCTACTGGTGGGCGTGACGAGGAACTTTGATTGTCACTTTTTCCGAACGGACGATCGTTTCTGGGATATACCGGACGATGGTCTTGAGAGCGCCAAGTAGGCTTTGGTGGCAATTGCGGAGATTTATTTGAAGAGTAAGGTGTGCTTGGTAAGTTATTGATAGGTACCACCACCCGATTACTGCTGGTGGGGGTGCGAATGGAGAAATTCCTGAAATCGACGTTTTGTATATCCAGGCACGCTGTATAGGCCTCCGGCAAGGTCTTAGGGCGCTGTATAAGCAACATCCTTGACAAATCTCCATTTAGGCCGCGGATGAACACATCCAATGCGCGGTTGCGATACGTCTCTATCAGTACTTTTACCGTTTCGTCCGTGTATGACTCGGTTTTTATTTTGTTAATGATTAGAGAGAACTGATGGTTCACCTGTGCGTAGAACTCATCAATTCTCTTTCCGTTCTGCCGGAGTTGGTGCAGTTGGGATTCGAGAAAGGCACTCTTTAATTTTCCCCCAATTGCTATCGAAAATATTATACGAAATTAAAGCGGAATCGGCAGCACCCCTCACTTTTTGCCTAATGTGCTGTAGAATTGCCCGGTACAGGGGCTTGCCCTTAACAATATCGAAGTCTGAGAGAATTACCTCTACTGAATGTACCCACGATACATATTGCACAGGGTTTCCGTCGAAGACCTGCAACTCCTTGACGCAGTCAGGAAGTCGACTGATGTCCCTTATTTCGGCTTCAGTTGTGGGACCGTGTGCAATTACCTCCTCAGTTGGTTCTGAATGGCTGGAGTTTGATGACGTGGCCATCCTTGAGCTTACTGTATCCAGGTGCGTGACCCGTCTTTCAAGGGTGTTCATTTTCTCAAGCAGGGCATTAACAGCGCCTGTTAGATTGGTAACTGTGGCCCTGAGGTCATCCATTCTGAAAGAAAATAAGGAAGGCACAGACAGTTTCAAGTTTACTCACACTACTAGTTGTTTGGTCTTTCGCTTTTCACTTTAGCTGTGGCCCTAGAGCCTTTTCCTTTTTTCACTGATTTGCCTTTTAGCCTTGATGGCTTCTTTATTTCTTCGCCTTTTAGTGGCTCACTAGTTTCACTTACTCCTTAGCTTTTCCTTAGCTTTCTGGCTTTTCTATTTCTTGCTTTCTCGCTTTTTCCTAAAGCTCTTATACACACACTAGCTGGATAGCTTGAGCTATTTATTGTTCACGTGATCCTTATATTGCCTGTTGGCAGCTTTTCGCTTTCACTCTTTCACTTTCACTTCCTGGTCCCTGCTCGGGCGCCAGAAACGGACTTAAGGTCCGTTGATACAAAAAAATTAAAAGGGCCAAGTTGCCCTGGGAAGGAAACACAAAATCGAGTTTTACAATAAGCACTACTTTATTTCACACTACTAATCTAACTGAACAAAACCGTTCCTTGTCCCGGACTCAACTAACTGGTTCCGTGGCCGCTGCTTCCCTTTATAGCCAATGTCCAGCAGCGGCGTGCGTGTTGCGCAATTGTTGACGGCTCGTTGCTTGTGAATATGTTCCGCCGTTTGTTCCCACAGGTGCGTTATGCATTGATTCTATTTTATAAGCATGTGAAATAGAATTATGCTGACGGTGCGTCTGGAGTAATGCAGTAGCATACGTATTAACTGCCGGTATTGACCATGGCCTTGAATTTGGGTGTTACGTTACCGTGCGACGTGGGAACGTACTTATGCTGACACTGCGGCACGTGTGATGGGTGAGTATGGGACCGTTGTATGTTGTGAAATACAATTGTGATAAGTAGGCAGAATGTGTTGCGATCAAACATGGGAGCGTTGCAAGGGGTGAGACTGGCGTGTGTTAACTTGTAGGTAACTTTGCGTGTATAGTGAAGTTTCTCTGCATAGCTTGCAGTAAGCATTGGTGGGATGGCGGAATCAAAGCAAGCGACGGCTATGCATTTATGTATAGCAATATGTATATGCATATGAACGTTGAAACTTGCAAACGGCAAATGGTAAAATAGCATTGATGATAAATTAATTCTGCTGTCAGTGTTCGAACATAGTAAAGAGTAGTAATAAGAAATTAGTGCCATACTACTAAATACGTATAATGCGCTTATGACTAAACATACTCCGCCCGTTGGAAGGCTTAGGCTTTCAAGATATTGTCGTCAATTGAAAGTAGACATAGCTTTGACACACATCGTCTGTAGATGCCATTTGCAGTTTTTAGAACGGCAACTCGTTCTACCTGGTTCTTTCCCATAATTGTTTCAATGACTCTGGCCAGCGGCCATTTTAACGGCGAATTGTTCTCGTCCTTTATAAGACCACATCCCCAGGCTGTAGATTCGATGTAGATGAGTTCCATTTTTGGCGTTGCTGAAGAAGCGTTAAATATTCGCAATGCCACTTCTTCCAAAATTGTTGTTGCATGAAACACACACGCTGCCATCTACTAAGTCGGTTCATATCAATTGTTGCGATGTCAGGTTCTACCACAGATGTGAAAGATGCGCCAATAAGAAAGTGCCCAGGTGTTAATACCTCAATGTCGTCAGGGTTCTCTGAAATGGGACATAGAGGGCGTGAATTTAAAATAGCAGATATCTGGCACACAAGTGTGCGTAGTTTATCGAAATTCAAATTTGAAAGGCCAACAACTCGGTAAAATGATATTTGGCCATTTTTACTGCGGCTTCCCATAAACCGCCGAAGTGAGGAGAGCGAGGGGGTATGAACTTCCATTCAATTCCATCGTTGGCACACTGCTCATGAATCGCTTTCGAATGCTCTTGACTGAAGAATAGTTTTTTCAGGTCCGATAGCTCATTTTTAGCTCCAACAAAATTAGTAGCGTTGTCCGACCATATGATTTGCGGTGTACCACGTGTACAAATAAATCTCCTTAGGGCTGCTGATGAGTTGCCAAATCTTTTATCAGCTCCATGTGAACGGCCTTGGTTGAAAAACAAATGAATATGGAAATGTAGCATTTTATTGGAGCTCGATTTCGTACATCAGATTTGTAGAAAAACGGTCCACAAAAGTCAACTCCAGTGATTAAAAATGCTGGATTGCATTGCACTCTTGCGGCTGGTAAACTTCCCATTAAATGCTCCATAAGCTTAGGCTTGATATGAAAACGAACGCATTTGTTAATAACTTGACTTACGGTTTTACGTCCGCCAATAGGCCAATACTGAAGACGAATAGATGCTAATAACGATTGTGGCCCAGCATGCAGTAGTTTTCTATGGAAGTTGTTGATGATTGCGTCAGTTACAGGATGCCGTTTCGGCAAGATAATTGGGTGTTTCGATGAAAAATCCAAAGTCGAATTTTGAAGCCTTCCGCCGACTCTAAGTAATCCATGATTGTCGAGAAAGGGATTCGGTGAACGAATTTCTGACGAAGTATTTATTGCCTTTCCAGCTTCGATAGCTTTATATTCTTCTCGAAGATGTGTCCTCTGAATCATTCGAATAAGTAAAAAAGTGCCTTGTTGTAATTCCACTGTAGTGAGTAATCCAGTCGCTCTTGCTTTAGATGGCCTAGAAAACCGATAAATGTATGCATATACTCTCTGTAATTTTTCAAATGAGTTAGCAAATTTGCAATTTAATGAAATATCAGATGTAGTAGTAAATACAAACGCTTTCTTTCGAGATTCTGGTAAATCCTTCATTGGTAGAAACAGAGACTTTGGCCAATTTTGTTGATCATCACTAAGATACGATGGGCCGAACTTCCACAAGGGCGTATCTAAAAGTTCCTTCGGGCTAGCACCTCTTGAGAGGATATCAGCTGGATTGGAATTAAAGTTAGCGGGTTCATTTCGCAGCCACGATAGAACTATTGTTGAGTCAGACCAACAAAATAATTTTCTTCTATTGAAATGCGTTGCATCGACGACTTTGGATACCAATTCGGCTAACAATAAAGCACCAGAAAGCTCAAGCTTCGGTATAGTGAGCGTTTTAAGGGGCGCTACACGGGATTTAGAACAGAGAAGATTGGTTCGAATAATTCCATCCATTTCAGCTCGTATGCATATGCATGCACCATAAGCCGCAGCACTCGCATCGCAAAATCCATGTATTTGTATGTCAGCCTCTGGTATGAGTAGATATCTATCGAAACTAAAACGAGTAACTAGATTGTATTGATTGCATATTTCTATCCATTCTGTTTGTATTGCCTGAGATGGACTCTCGTCCCGATGCAACTTCTCTTTCCACAGATTTTGCAAGAATATTTTGGCTTTGGCCACGACAGGCCCAATCAAACCAAGTGGATCATAGAGTCTAGCAACAGCTGAAAGAATTGTACTTTTAGTTACTTTGCTTGGGGTCGCAAAAGGCGAAAAAGAAAAAATGAAAAAGTCCACATTTGGATCCCATACCAAACCAAGTGTTTTTGTTATACTTGTACCATCGACACTTGTACCATCGACAGTAATTTTCTGGTTTGGTTTAGCATCTCTTTAGCATCATCCACGGAATTATCGCCGGAAATCATATCATCTACATAAAACCCATTTTGTATTGTCTCTGCTCCAACTGGATAGATGCGAGCTTCATCACGAGCAAGCTGCTGCATTGAGCGAATGGCTAGAAAGGACGCTGGTTTGGTTCCGTATGTAACAGTATATAATTTAAAAATACGAAAATTTTCATTAGGGTTATCTCTCCAAACTATACATTGAAGAAAATTATCAGGATACGACATTCTTACGCATCGATACATTTTACAAATGTCGGCAGTAAGAGCAAATTTAAAAGTTCGAAATCTAAGTAAAATATCGAAAAGTTGGGGTTGAATTGTTGGTCCTTTCATCAAAATTGAATTTAGGGATAGTCCATTACTAGTTGGAGCTGAGCCATCAAACACCACGCGTAATTTTGTTGTTGTGCTATCAGCCTTAAAAACACAGTGATGTGGTAAAAAACGCATTTGGATTTGATTTGGTTTATTTTCGACGACAGACATGTGATTCAAATCCAAGTACTCCTTTATAAATGAGGAATATTGTTTCTTAAGTTCAGCATTACGCTGGAACTTTTTCTCCAGCGACTTGAAGCGATTTATGGCTTGCTCGTACGATTCTCCTAACTCGCATGAATGGGATTTGGTTGGCAAGCTAACAGAAAACTCACCAGTTTCTAAACGCCTGTAATTTTGTGTGAAATGCCTTTCACATAAATCTTCCTCTATTGTAGTTGTTGGAGCAGATGGATTACAGTTATCTATGGTCCAAAACCTTTCCACTAAATTATTTAATTCTGTATCGGTGTCGTTTTCTGGAGCCATATCGATGGCGGCCAAGCAAGATAATTTTAAAGCATTGTATGTGGTGGCGCCTGATTCAACCCACCCTAACTTTGTTTTTTGCAGCAGTGGTAAATTTTCACCCAAGCGTACAGGGTGGCTGATGAAAGCCGCTACCAAAAAAAAATTAAATAACTTTTTTTCTATTTAATGAATCTGGTTAATTTTTTTTTTATTTTGCAGATTGACTTTTACATTTAACAAAAATGGATAACTGGGACACTGAAACAAGAATTTGGATTGCCCGCCGCTATCACGCACTGGAGTCCGTAGTTTCGGTTCAAAGAGAGTATAGGCGCACGTTTGGCGGCAATCCTCCGAGCAGATGGACCATAATAAGACTTGTAAACAATTTTGCCGAGCATGGGCAGTCAACATAAGACCTTACAATCGAAACCCTTCAGTTCGAACGGAGGAAACAATCGCTGCTGTAGCTGCTGCCATACAAACCAATCCACGTGTTTCGACAAGAAGCTTATCTGCTCAAATGGGTGTAAGAAGACAGTCATTACAGTCAATTATGCACAAAGATTTGGACTTATTCCCAAACTGAACGCTGCAGACTTGCCGATTCGCTTGGAATTTTGCCAGAAGATGCTTCAAATGGTGGAAGAGGATGGAAACATGTTGAACTGTCTTTTCATGTCTGACGAGGCCCATTTCGATTTAAACGGCAACATAAACAAACAAAATTGTCGAATATGGAGTGCTTCCAACCCACAGATACTCCATGAGACGGAATTGCATCCACTTCGTGTCACAGTGTGGTGTGCAGTTTCATCACGCTGCATTATCGGGCCCTACTTCTTCGAAGAAAACGGTCACACCGTTACGGTTACTGGAGACCGTTACTTGAGCATGTTGAGAGAGTTTTTCTATCCAGAATTACGCCGAATGAGAATTTCTTTCAACTCTGTGTGGTTTCAGCAAGATGGTGCAGCTGCTCATATAGCCCAACCTGTTATGACAGAATTGCGACGAAAATTTCCCAATAAGCTGATATCCAGAAACTCCACATTCCGTTGGCCACCCAGGTCGCCTGACCTTACTGCACCTGACTTTTTCTTGTGGGGTTATTGCAAACAGGAAGTCTTCAAAGCAAAACCAACAAATTTGAATGAACTAAGGCAATCCATTCGAGAAACAATTGCGGCTATTCCTGTCTCAACTTTCCAAGCAGTAATGAACAACTTTTTGGTAAGATGCCGCACATGCATCGACGAGCAGGGGGGGCATTTAAATTCCATTATTTTTAAAACTAATTAAGCTATATTTAATAAAATTTAATGAGCTTTAACATGAATAAAAGAAAAATGAGTTCCATACACTGAAAAAAAATTATTTGAGTTTCTTAATGTAGCAAAATTCATCAGCCACCCTGTATCTGACCGACGCAGAGTAAATCGAAAAAGAGGCTAGCTCCAATGAGAATGTCAATGCGCTGTGGCTCAAAAAATAGTGGGTCAGCAAGGCGAATGTTTGAAGGTATCTTCCAATCAACATCTTTCCACGAGCGACTTGGTTGGATATCAGTTATAGTGGATGTAACGACAGCCGTCAACTTGGCTGTGTACTCTGTGATACGAAAATGCAGATCTAAATCAGCTATATGATTAGCGACGAAATCATTTTGGCCTATACCAGAAATGAACTGTGAGGATTTTGTTTTCTTAATTTGCAACTGGTTAACTAATCTATTAGTTACGAAGTTGAGTTGTGACGCAGAATCTAAAAGACCTCGACAAGGAATTAAAGAGCCAGATTTATTCTTTATGTATATAACGGCGGTTGCTAAGAGAACGAAATCTCTGTCCGCAACGCTAAGTTCAGCTGCAGAACGAAGATGAATACTAGGCGTTGTTAGCACTATTTGGTGCATTTACTAAATGTGATGATGATGATGGTTTAGAAAACGCCCGAGCTTGGGACGAGTTTTGGACGGAAATTGTACCTTGGTGTAGCAAACTATAGTGCTTCGATGAGCAATGTCCACAGTGACCGGATTTGCATTCCTTAACGGAATGGCCTCCTCGAAGACAATTTAGACAGAGTTGCAGCCTTTTCGTTTCTCTATAGCGCATTAATGGGGGAATTGTAAGAAATCGCTCACATTGTGGAATTTTATGTTCACTGGAACTGCATAATTTGCAGCCAGCCACTGCGGAAGTTAGTAGGACCTTTTTATTCTTATTATTATAGGACAATTTCTTTCCTACCTGTTTTTCCGTAGATACAAACGCGTTTTCGACATTCTCCAATCGTTGACAACGCTGCTCCAAAAATGTAGCCATTGAATTCAACGTTGGTATTTCATTCGCAGGTGCTTGTTCTTCCCATTTGGAACGAGATTTAATGTCCAGCTTATTTGACACGAGTTGAATAAGTAAGCAATCTGCGATTTGCTCCTTTGTACCCATTGTTTGTAACGCGCGCAAGTGAGCATTTACTGCGTCCCTAAGTTCACGAAGTTTGGCAAGCTTATCACCCTCTACCTTCTTGAGCTGAACGATGTCTCTGATATGAGCCTGGAAATTCAAACGTTTATTATCAAATCTAGATTTTAATAAGACAAGAGCTTTATCGTAATTTTGTTCCGATATTTCCAACGATCGAATCGTGTCCAACGCTGCGTCGCATAGACTCGATCGAAGGTGCTGAAATTTTTCGATTCTAGTCAAATCTACATCTTGATGAACAACGGTGTTGAACATCGAAAAGAAATCTGGCCATTCGTCATAGTTACCGCTAAATTTGGGGATTTGTAGGATGGGTAGCTTTTGCTTCGGTTGAGTTACGATGAACGATGGTTATTCTCCAGATGGCCGTGTTGTAGAGCTGTGCGCTTCTGATCTTCGTAGAGTGTGCATCTGCCGAGTCAGCCTCATCGAATGCTTGTATAGCCTCCATCGATGATGCGTCGTTAATTTTAACAATTTGTTGAACCATTGCCTCTAGCTTCTTCTTATGATCAGCTTGGTCTACCGTTTTAGGTGGTGCCATTTCAATGTAATTTAAAGTTTTTACCGAAATAAGCGAAACGAAAATTTATTTATTTATTTATTTTGACTGCGGAAATAAACGAGGCGTTTAAATAGCAAGATGCTTATTTTATACGCGACTTTTTCAAATTAAACTTTTTACAAAACTACCGATTCCGCGATCACGTCGGGGTCACCAATGAAATGAGAACAATAAGCTTTTTTATTGTCCGTTTTAAGTTAAATTTATTAAGCACAATAGCTCCAATTCAAATATTTAATTTGTCTTCAAATGAATAAACTATATTTTGGTTTTAATTACAATGTTTTATTTTTTTAGCACGATAGCTATATTTTTTGTTCACAATATATAGTTTTGTTGTCTCTTTAGCATGAGAGGTTTAGTTTTACACCTTTCTATTTATTTGTCTTTTAAAGCCTAAAGATTATGCTTTACAATACATATATGAAGCAATGCAGCACAATAAAATATTTTATTTAATTAGCTGTTATGGTAACGCGTCAAAATGGAGCAGTAAGGAAGGCGGTCGGCATGATATTAGGGTCGCACTGTGGCTAGTCATTGTCGGCTGGGGTGGGCTCTGGCCAACCTTACTGTCCTGCGCCATAAGCAGAAAAAGGTCAAATCATGCCTTTTAAGAAAACGCGGGAAAACGCAAAAAAGCCGCGCAAACAACTATACAACAACATCCGGTTAAACCCGGATGCCACGGACAGACCGTTGACATTCATAAAATTCAAAGCTCAAATAAAAAAAAAACGAAAACTCGACTTAAAATTTAAAAGAAATGGGCAAACATAATATTTAAAATAGAAACCAAAATTCAAAATTAACCGAAAATTAACGATAAAAAAAACAAACTCATTAAAATTAACGACAAAAAAAAAATGAAAATGAAAATGAATATTGAAAACCGAACCGGAAATGACCGGTTACCAAAAGCTGAAATATAAAAATAAAAACAATAAAGGGCCGAAAAATATAGGGGGGGCGCCGCGGGTGTTGTTGCGACGCCCTGGTGCTGACCCACCCTCATCCATGGGCATCGACGCACCTTATCTCGATGGCCCCTTACCTTAATCCTATTTGCCTTCTAAATGAAAGTGGACGTCAACATTCCCATTATATTACAAGTTTATTTATAAATCATCTCTTACAACTAACATGGTTTTCATACGACTTTCTTTATAAAAAAAAATGTATTCTTAAGTAGCGAGCAGTAATAAATCCTATCAATCTTCCTGAAATGAACTGAAACTCCTTAAAGAGTTACTTTAAACTTTCAAATACATCAAAACTGGAAAAGTATATATCGCCTAGTATAAAAGTAAAAAAAAATACTTAAAAAAAATTTACGGGAACGCTTGTTGGGTTGCTAAAAGCATCCTATGGTTTCCGTTGTGTGTACATTTCTTTATAGGTATTGCTTTGTTTATTGTTTATTAATTGTTATATATTTTATTAATTGGCCATTTTATATGTTGTAGGAAATTATCGTTATTTACTTAATACATATAAATATTTATTTATGGAATATTTTATAAATTTATTTATAAAATATTTTATGAAATAAGTAAATATTTATATTTTATTTATTTATGTGCATATATATATATATATGGTTTACTTATTTATGGTAGATGTGGTTATTATTGTCTTCCCTGATTGATTCCTCAAATCTGTATTTCTACTATATCTTTAAGTTAATCATACCTTCTATCTTTAATTCAATTTTTAAATTGACTCTTATTTCTATCTTTTATCTTATATCTTATGTTCTAGGCTCTTTCATTGCGTTGGAGGACCACTTCTTCTCTCCCTCCTTATTCTACTCTAACAATTCTGTTAGTTATCTTCTTCGTTATTCTGAGTTTACCTATCCAACCTCAATCTAACTTATAATTTTTAGAAGTTTTTTTTTCCTGATTTTACTTAACCTTAATCTAACTTATAATTTTTTTTTATAAAAATGTTTTTTTCTTTTCTTTTTCTTCTTTTCTCCCTATACCTTCAAACATGTATTGCTTCTTTAATCTTTTCTTTCATATAAATTGAGTTTGTTTTACTTTAGTATTTTTATTTTCCTTAACTCTGAAATGTTTATAATTAAACTTTATTTCAACTAAGTTTATAAAAAAAAAACAAGAGAACTAGCTACTACATTAGTTTGTTCTCACCCGGTGGTTGTAGTAGGCCGTTAGTAGGGCGCTACTGTTGTTGTTGTCTCTGCTGGTTATGTTGTTGTTGCTGGTGGTGCGACGGGTCTATGATAGGACGGCCCTCGCTGATGTTACTGCTGTGTTGTTGCCGGTTTTGTTGTAACCGGTTGTTATTGTTGTTCTTGCTGATGCTTAGTGCGGCGGGCCCATATCATGGCGGCCCCCGCTGTTGTCACTGCTGGTGTTGTTGTGGTCGATCCGGGTGGTTGTGCAGTGGGCCTAGAAGAGGGCGGCCCCTGCTGATGTCAATGCTGGGTGTCTTGCCGGTTTTGTTGTTACCGGTGGTTACTGTTAGTACAGGGGGCCTAAAAGAAGCGGCCCCTGCTGAGGTCACTGCTTTTGTGTTGTTACCGGGTTTTTTTGTTACCGGATTTGTTGTTGCCGGCGGTGTTACTGCCGGATTGTTGTTGCCGGCGGTGTTACTGCCGGATTGTTTGTTGCCGGTGGTGGTTGTTGTTGCCGGTCTTATTGTTGCCGGTTTAGTTACCGGTTGTTTGTCTAGCGCGGTGTGCGGTGGGCGTTGATGCGTTCTGCAAACAAAAAAAGGTAAATACAATTTGCTTTTATATATATATATATAAAATCATTAAAACTATAAAGACTTAAAGATCAGGTTGTTGCTACACGTACACCAAAAGGGCATGGAATACTACGCTTTGGCATCTTCTCGCAAACGCTATACCGTCCGACTAGATACCGTCAGCCCCTAACTCAATTAGAACACACAAGAATAGCTCATTTAAAGTTATTGGTTAAACACATATTTAAGGCAAAAATCTTTGCTTATGCCAGTAGCATTAACAGCCAAACCTCAGATAGGCTGTTATTATTTGTTGCACAGACAGCTATATCTATATGAATATTAAAATTGATTAAATTTCCTTGGAAAAATTTAAAGCTATCGTTTGATTGGCAATGACCGGTATAATAATAATTTAGCTAATAAAATTATCCATATCTTAGCTACATCGGTAACCAATTCAACAAATTATCTTCACCCCGTAATATCCAAGACAATAACCACTGACCGAAACAATTTTTCTCTGTCCACCTACTTATTGGCCAGCAATAGGCAGCATATAGACCAAAAAAAAAATTATTTTAGTGCCGGAACAAAATTAGGGTAATTCTATACGACCGCACGCAACTGCTAATACACGTCGAAAAATATCGGGGAAGGTATCAAACGACGGGTCCTAACCTCCGTACCAACAATCCGAAAGCGGAAATTCGATATCTTATGTCTGTCCCGATATATTTGCAATTAAAGTTGACATTTTTCTGTCATTTCCATGTGGTTATTTAATTACAGATTAGGGTGTACCGAAAAGTGCAGAAATATTGTGGACCGTGTAGCCGGTGTTGGACAGGCTAAGGGTGAGTTTTTTGAAGCGCGGCCGAAGGCCGCCTACGCAGAAAAGTGTTATGCACCTAAATACCTTGGATAAAGACCCTTATTTGGGATCGAACCTAGGCCATTTTAGAGTTTTTTTTGCTAATAACTTTTCACTGAAACAAATTCTTTAAATTCCTCCCTCGGACCACCGATAAAGATATCAAACGCGTCGCTCGACACCCTCCCAGTTTTATAACAAACACGAAAATTTCTAACTAAACATAAACTTGCGATTAAAATTAAACTAAACTTGGTTCAAAACGTTTCGAAACATAGATGATCGCAACCGTAACTAATGCCGCAAAAAAAACCAGCTTATTTCAGTAGGTAGCGTTTGGATGGAGATGGAACGAAATCTGGTATACTTACTCCAGTTGGCACAGGAAAAATAATCATGGATATTTCGTAAATCATTTATATATATGTCAGTTTACTTACCCGATGGAGGGTATTCTCTCCACATATTTAATCCGGAATTAATAAAATTTTTTTCTTTTACACATAAAGGTATAAATTTTGTTGATAAACGATAGACCTATGTTTGGAAAATATTATCAAAATACGATTATTGCCATTACTACACAGAACTAAGCACATATACAGTAAGCTGAATGCGAACAAATAATTCGAATTTAATAGCTATCGTAGTCTATTATGTTTCGATTATAGCAAAGCGATAATCAACCGACATCAGTTTTAGTGGTCAACACTACGCATATGAATGGTGTTATACACAAATTTGTTTCACAAGTCACAGTTTTCTCTGCTATATACAATTTTTATTATTATTTTTTTTTTTTTCACTTCATTCGCACATGCTCGTGTCCAACTCAGTTATACGTTTGATTTGGTCGAATGCCGGTGACGCCGCTATGCCTGAAAATCGTCAATCAACGGCGACTGCGCAATGGAAAAGTTCCGCTACCCAGTCTGACGTGGCATGATTTTTGCCACTCGGGTTGGTGGCTGCCATCAGGGCTCGGACTTTTACTTTTATTTTAAATACCTTTTCACTACTACCGATCTTCGTAAAATTACAGCACGCATTTCAAAACAAAAAAAAGGATAATATATATTATTGAAACTAACGTTAAAGATATGACTTTGCTTTTGCATCGCACTGCAGGAATTACTTAAAACACAAAGTACTGTAATTACGCTATGATTTGAGGCATAAATAAAAATGATTTTAGTACTCTTACTTTTTCACTCAGTGGATATTTTTATTGAAGGTAAATTTTTTTATTTCTATGGAACAAAATAAAATGCTGAATATTTGTACAGTTTAATGACTTCATAAAAGAGTTTATAATTAAGAAAAAGCATCACTTATCAAAATAAATCAGAGTTTGGGACTATTCTAAGGGAGCATAAAGCGTAGTAGATTTGGGTAAAGTGCAGTAGGTATTAAAATTACTGCAATTTTGATCAAGTCCGAACCCTGAAGGCACGCTTTCGTCGGCGCGCAAAAATAGGAAGGTTCTAGATCATGCGTTTGGTGCGTTCCCTTGGTGGCCCGCGGGACCCCATGTTACTGGGTTTGGAATAGGAGACACATGGAGCTCCCCATCCGACCTAGCCATTGACAACAATATTCCAATCTACAGGTTTCGTTGATAACGTACATTTAAGCCTAATTATACCATACTTTACAAGTTGACTAATAATAGATGGCCATTTGCTGCTAAAATGTATTCTGGCAATATACCTAGTTTTACTCGCGTTCAGTTGAAGATTTGATGTCAGCCGTGTTAAAGTCAGGGATCAGGACGGGATTCGATGTGTCTCCCACCCTGGACAATATGGCATTTTGGGGGCGTATCCTTCACTTTGGTGGTTTTGGAAATGTATTGGTTTTTGTTTTTCAAGATATTGCATTACAAAAACGGCATTGTTTATTCCGTGCATACTTTGTACTCGTGCACTTTTACCAACATAATTACTTTGAATTCACCCTCCAAAGGAAAACCCCTTTTTGATGACAATTGCCCATTTCACTTTTTTCTGACACTTTCGGGCGCCCTGGGTTACCCGCAATTTAACTCTGGGCACACCAAGAACACACCAAACACTTGTTTGTCTGGAAATTAAAAGTTCCGTTATTGGTGCCTTTTCCATTCTATGGGAATATTTGTGCTGCCACTTCAGCAAAATCACGCACTTTCCCGTAGCTAAACGTCAAACCGGAAGGTGGATCAAAACTGTCACCCAACCAACCGCATTGAACCAAATAACAAAGGACTATCGATTGAAAGTAAACTATAACAGGCCTGCTTCGCTTCGAAGACCGGTCGATGAAGCGAACAGGAAGAAGGTTTACTTGCAAGGAAGCCATTTCTGGGTAAAAAACGTGGGGCACGACTCACCCCTAGATAAGAGTCTCTAGTTCTACCACGAGCTAGCCGGGCAAGAAGATCCGCCAGTAAAGGAAAATTTTTGAAGTATTTTGTTTCATAGTTTAGTAGGCTTTGCGGCAAATGGAAATTTGATATAGTGGTTTTGCCCCCACAGAAATAGGCTAGAGAAAAAACGGAGAAGTTTTTGTTTCCTAGTTAAACGCTTTGCGGCAATAGACATTTTGATATCGGAGAACACGTCAAAACTCCGAAAGACAATCCGCTTACACGAGGATTGCCAGGTTATCCACTGCTTCCGATGGAAGCGTATGTAAATACCCTATTAAGTCAATGCTCAGGGAGGATACTGGGCGAGTTGTCCCCGACCGCCAAAACGCCCAGTTACGGTTCCACATGTCAAAATGTATATATGTAAAAAAATCAAAATTGCTATTGTGGGCGAAAATCCGAAGCGTGAAAGCGACCTATCAGTTTCCCTGTCAGGTCCTCTAGATCGTACAACGCATTGCCTACTTTTCGACGAACTCGGCACTTGAGGTATTTCGGCAAGAATTTGGCGTTTATGCCTTGTTTAAAGCTACTTAAGGCAAAATTTCTCCTAAATACCTCTTGCCCTCCCTATAGTTTACTAATCTAGCGCTCCTACTGTAGGTATGTACTGCCCTATCCCTTGCCTTATCTAGATTGCTACGAATTTGCTCGCGAAGGTTGGACAACTTATCGACCCTAGTTACTATTGGGATGTCATCTTCCCTAAGAGTACCGAGTTTATCTAATATATTATAGGCTGAGGCGTGTTGGACCATGTTCTGACCGTATAAGGAAAAGTATGGAGAGCACTGAATTGATTTCTCAATTTACGCGTTCCGACGCGTTAGCCTGCGGCGAGTATAACCCCGTCCTTACATGGGTCACCCCATAATTCTCGAGGAATTGTTTCATTTCCTTAGAGATAAACTGTTTACCATTATCGCTATGGATATATTCAGGAACCTCAACCGATGGAAAAATTTCAGAAGTAAAGTAATTCATAACATTAACAGTTGTTGCTCTCTGCATGGGCTTCAACCAAACATACTTTGCAAAATGGTCTAGAACAATGAAGATAAACTGATTGCGCCGCTTAGATCGCGGATAAGGTCCTAAAAAGTCGCAATAGAACCGCTGAAATGGTCTTTCTGAGGCAAAAGTGTTCGCTATAGGTAGTCTTGACTGCTGATTTGTTGACTTAACAGCCTTACAAGTGTCGCATTTCTGTACATAGTCTCTAACGTCTTTAGCTTGCCTAGGCCAGAAGTAATTTTGTCTGGCACGCTCTAAAGTTTTCTGCCAACCCCCATGGTAACCCCTATTCGCGTCATGTGCAAGACTTATCGCTTTCTCAGTTAACCCTGTCGGTAGCCACACCCGCCATAACGAGTCCCCCTCATCCGCCACACCCTTACGAAATTTAACCCTTTTTAAAACCACGCCATCATTTACACTCGAATCTGGTAGCACATCCTTGTTTTCCAAAATGGTTCTGCAAAGATCTAAGTATTCCGCGCTTTCAAATTCCGGCGATGCTAAGTCAATTTCGTGAGGTAGGGCGGAGAAGGTTAGCTCGTCTACATCAAAACGCGAGAGGGCATCCGGTACTATGTTCAGGGTTCCCTTGCGATGCTCCATTGCAAAATCGTATCTTTGCAGTAGGAGTGACCATCGAGCCAGCCTGCCACTCAAGTCCCTCTGAGTCATCAACCACTTGTGACTTGAATGATCAGTTATGATTCGGAATGGCAAACCCTCTATGTACGGTCTAAAACGCTTGACACTTATAATGGCGGCGAGGCATTCCAGTTCGGTTACAGTGTAATTGCGCTGAGCATTGTTAAGTTTTTTTGAAACAAACGCGATTGGATGCTCAGCGCCCTTGTCATCGACCTGGAATAACACGCCCCCTACGCCTATTTTTGAAGCGTCACACTGAGAAATCGGGTTGGGCCAAGACAGGAGCGGAGCTCAAGGCTTCTTTTAACTTTTCGATTGCTTCTACCGCTTCAGGGGTAAGTTTAAATGGGCCTGCTGACTTGCGAAGACAATCGGTCAGAGGACCTGCTAAGTCAGCAAAATTGGTAATGAATGCTCTATACCAATTTGCCATGCCCACAAACCTACGAACCTGTCACGGAGATTTAGGGATCGGAAAGTACTGCATTGCTTCTATTTTCCCAGGATCCACCTTCAAGCACCCGCTACCTATCAAGTACCCTAAATACCGAATCTCCTTCTGACAAAATTTGCTCTTCTTCACATTGATTCTGAGGCCCACGTCCCTCAAACAATTCGCTACTTCCGCCAGCAACTTTAGGTGGTCTTCAAAGTTAGTGCTGCATACCATTAGATCATCCAGGTAGACGAAGACATTCTCCCGCAAACGCGAGGGAATTGCCTTGTCCATCAGGCGGCTCATAGTCTGCGGTCCATTGCACAGACCAAAGGGCATCACTTTAAAGTGGTACAGAGGCTTCCCAGGAACTGCGAATGCTGTTTTTTCCTTGGAAGACTCTGTCAGCTTGATCTGAAAGAACGCGTCCCTCAGATCAATCTGCTCAATAGGCCGTTGATATGAGGCAACGGGTACGAGTCCTTTTCAGTTACCGCGTTGACCTTCCTGGAATCTATGCAGAGCCTGACCTTCCCTGGCTTCCGAACGAGAACAACTGGACTACACCAGGGCGAATTTGACTCTTCTATAACTCCCATTTCGAGCAGCCTATCTATCTCGCTAAAAGCTTCGGCTTGCCTCGGTGGCGAAAGAGGAAAATGTTTACTTTTGATTGGGACTGCCTCGCCCGTGTCAATGTGATGTTCGACTAGCTTTGTTTGACCCAGCCCTAACTTCTCAAACGATGGAAACATATCTACTACCTCCTGCAGCTCGACCTTCTGCCTTGTTGTTAAATCATGGAAATTATACTCCTGTTCCCTTTCTTCGCTAATCTCTAGACATGCTACACTGGGGAATATATCAGGTGCTAAAGCAAAAGCTCTCCAGAAATCAACTCCGAAATAGGCTTCTTGAAGAAGCGACGGAACAAGATAAAAACGAATAGATTTATTGGAATTTTTGAAAGTCACTGGTAAAGAAAGAGACCCTAATATTTTCTGCTTGCCGCCACCCGCCGTGTATACGAAAGCCTGTAGTGGGTGGTATTTAAGTCCAATTGAATCCAACAACTTTTCACAGTCCCTTCCGAGGATAGAGACATTCGCGCCTGAGTGCAGCAACCCTACTATGAAACTGTTTTCTATTTTTACTCGCACCAGAGGCCTTTCATCCTCGGGAGCACCAAAGTGGTGCTTTGCAAAAGTTTACGCTCCTGTACTCGGCTATAATATCTCTTCCTACATTTTAAAATATTTTCGGACACAAATGACTCTAGATTGTTTGTGAAAATTCGCGACCTAACTAGCTCGTAATTGGTTGCGCTCTGTTCCAAACTAGGTGAGAAACTGGCCTGACACGCAAACTCTTTTTTCGAAGCTTTCAAGATTTTTATTGGTTTGGAAATTGCCGTTGATGACCTAGGGCTATCCGAATCAGAACTATTGGAGCTATCTGTACTATCAGGAAAAGTTACTATTATTTTTGGGTATTCCTTCGCCAGGGTGCCACTACTCCTCGGAAGCTCACTAGCTCCATGCATACCCTCGAAGGACTCACTTGGTTCAGCGCACGAGACGACTGGAGCACTGGCTGATATGGGGGCTATAGTGTCGAACGAGTTTCCCCCATCTTCTCGCTCGGGTACTGGTTTCCCTGCCTGCGATGGTCCCTAGGGCATTTTGGAGTAAAGACTCCCCTATTCCCACACTTAAAGCAAAACGGATTCCTGATGGGTTCCTCGCAATAAATATACGAATGGCCCATGGCCTGGCAATTCCAACACTGGATGCCTGAATAGTCCGGTTTCCTATTACGTCGGTACTCCAACACCTCTATCTGCGGGTCAGCTTCGCAATCCTCGCCTTCCATCCTCATGTCCGGTGTTATCGTGCGGGCCTCGTTGACCTGACGTCCATGGTAAGTGGTTCCCAATATTTTGCTTTCTTTCAACACTTGCTCTCCTTTTCGTGCTATGTCGCGTAAATCATGCAATGTCCTGGCATCCGCATTGAAGAGCATTAGCTTAAGGCTACTGTTGACGTTTCTCTTTATTATGTCAATCAGTAGGGCTTCTGACATCGGCTCTCTAAGGCGCGCGTTTAGTGCTACTATGTCAGTGTGGAACACGTCGTATGACTCACTCAGCTTCTGCTTACGCATTGAGATCTCCATCATGATCTCGTGGTCACTTTTCAATGTTCCAAACTCACGCTTCAGGGAATAGATCAAAAAAGGATAGTTCGCGGTTGGGTTCTGCTTGGTAAAAAGCCAGTACCACTCTTCAGCCCGCCATGATAAAAATAAATGGAAGCTTGCCATAAGTTGGTCGCTAGAGCATTGAGTCCGCTCACATAAAGTATCCAACTTGAACAAAAAATCCGCGACGCTTCCAGTACCATCGAAAGAAACCTTCCAATCCTGTGGTTTGACTGCGATGCCACTGGGAACGATGCTGTTCTGGTTATTCACGAATGTCTGGGCTTCGTTTGCTTCCATCCTGTTGATATTCCTTGTGTAGCTAGCACCGGCTTGTGATGAGGTTACTGCCGCGTTAAGTAAGTCCATGTTTTCCCTGATCGTCCTCATGTCGTTCCTCATCTCCTCCTGAGAAGTCCTGAACAGCTGATGTAGCACGTTCACCCACGAGTCTCCAGGAGGGGCCTCAGCCATATTCCTCTGAGTAGCGATCCTATCACGTAAAGTGTTAGGAGGTATAGGGTTTTCTAGCAAACCATTAGCTCCCCCCTGCATACCTGTCAACACGTTATTCGGGGGATCGAAGAGATTCTGCATTGGCTCTGCTGCCATGGACGAGTCAAGGATATTAGTACTACCTGGTCTACCAATTTCCTGGTTGGAGGCAGAATTCAATACGATCCTGGTCGGATTTCCTCCGCCCGGACTACCTATTGGAGAATGCAGTACCAGAGGCCGATTGGTGGGTTGCTTCGGAAGCGCCCCTCTACCCTGAACTCTAGGCTTGCCCCCACTTCCTCGTACAGAGTTCCTAGTAGTCATGCGGTCAGCCGACTGATCCATATTGAAAAAAAAATCTCCTAACCACGTTAGATAAACAAAAAAAATATAAGAAAAAGTATTCGGTTACAAGGGGCGGTTGGAAGGTATAACAAGTCAAGATTCACTCCCCCCACCCTATAATACCGACGATTGCAAAGTTTTGAAAAATACAAGTTGAATTAATGCAAATTTTCCTAACCGATATTTGCATCAACTAATTACCGCGGAGGTGTTCAAAAAACAATAAATATATACATATAAATATACATACTCGTATGCTGAAAGAAATCGATTATTAGTATATATACTCGTACGTGTTTAAATGTAATATGTAAAAAGCAAAAACGGTATAAAGTTTGGCAAAAGCTAGTTGTGTATTTATATATTTAATGGGAATGCTGACATCCCATCATTAGAAGGCATAGGCATAGCAAAAAAAAACGAAATAACACTAGACAAGGACATTCTTCCAGGTACACCTACCGCAATGCAGGGGTGGTTATAAGACACCTCGCCCTGAGACATGTTGGTGTACCATGGCGAGAATTGGCAAAATTTTAAATTTATTAGGAGTCCAGTACTCCGGACCGCAATGCAGGGGCTGCTAAGGGCTGCCTCCCTGAGACTGGTCGGAGCACTGGAGACCAGCGATCAAAACGTCAAATAATTTTTTTTTTTTTTTTTTTGAAACACCCCTTCTCAACCACGCCGCAATGGAAGGATGCGGTTTGGTACCGCTTTTCCCCAGACTTGCGCAGTTAGAAAGGGGTGGCTGTTGGGTCCCTCCTCCTCCTCCCGCAATGCAGGGGCTGCTAAGGCTGCCTCCCTGAGACTGGTCGAAGGAGTAGGGATCCCTATCAAAAAACATACAAAAACTAAGACAAAACAAAACAAACACGTTCGGCAAAAATAATTAAATAAATAATCCCAAGAAAGCTAAACCCCACTTAGCGGACATACATATTTTCCCGAAGCCGACATCGGACAACAGACCCGGGACAAAAAAAAAATTGAAACTACAAAAAAAACTAAGTGCGTTTAGCACTGCCTCACCGGGTGAAATGCAAACTTCCGGTGGACATGACGTTCAGTCTCGTGGAGCCCTTAGCTACTGAACACGAAGACCCATCCGGACAACTTGATCAGTCCCACCATCCCGTCGCAACGCAGGTGGCGGCTCTTGGGCCTGCCTACCTGGGACTTGCGGGATGGTGAAACCTCACAAGCCGACCAGAAAAGTGATCACGGTCGGCGCTTCAGGGCCCCACGTTGGGCGCCATCTGTTATGGTATCGCGGGCACCCTTAGCTACTGAACACGATGACTAATCCGGACAACTTGATCAGTCGCACCATCCCGTCGCAACGCAGGCTCCTGGGCCTGCCTACCTGGGAACGCGTCAAAATGGAGCAGTAAGGAAGGCGGTCGGCATGATATTAGGGTCGCACTGTGGCTAGTCATTGTCGCCTGCGGTGGGCTCTTGCCAACCTTACTGTCCTGCGAAATAAGCAGAAAAAGGTCAAATCATGCCTTTTAAGAAAACGCGGGGAAAACGCAAAAAAGCCGCGCAAACAACTATAAAACAACATACGGTTAAACCAGGATGCCACGGACAGACCGTTGACATTCATAAAATTCAAAGCTCAAATAAAAAAAAAACGGAAACTCGACTTAAAATTTAAAAGAAATGGGCAAACACAATATTTAAAATAGAAACCAAAATTCAAAATTAACCGAAAATTAACGACCAAAAAAAAAACAAACTCATTAAAATTAACGACAAAAAAAAATGAAAATGAAAATGAATTTTGAAAACCGAACCGGAAATGACCGGTTACCAAAAGCTGAAATATAAAAATAAAAACAATAAAGGGCCGAACAATATAGGGGGGGCCCTTACCTAAATCCTATTTGCCTTCTCAATGAAAGTGGACGTCAACATTCCCATTATATTACAAGTTTATTTATAAATCATCTCTTACAACTAACATGGTTTTCATACGACTTTCTTTATAAAAAAAATGTATTCTTAAGTAGCGAGCAGTAATAAATCCTATCAATCTTCCTGAAATGAATCTGAAATATTTTAAGTGAATAACTGTTTTCTGGAACTCCATAAAGAGTTACTTTAAACTTTCAAATACATCAAAACTGGAAAAGTAATACTTAAAAAAAATTTACGGGAACGCTTGTTGGGTTGCTAAAAGCATCCTATGGTTTCCGTTGTGTGTACATTTCTTTATAGGTATTGATTTGTTTATTGTTTATTAATTGTTATATATTTTATTAATTGGTCATTTTATATGTTGTAGGAAATTATCGTTATTTACTTAATACATATAAATATTTATTTATGGAATATTTTATAAATTTATTTATAAAATATTTTATGAAATAAGTAAATATATATATTTTATTTATTTATGTGCATATATATACTCGTATATATATGGTTTATTTATTTATGGTAGATGTGGTTATTATTGTCTTCCCTGATTGATTCCTCAAATCTGTATTTCTGCTATATCTTTAAGTTAATCATACCTTCTATCTTTAATTCAATTTTTAAATTGACTCTTATTTCTATCTTTTATTTTATATCTTATGTTCTAGGCTCTTTCATTGCGTTGGAGGACCACTTCTTCTCTCCCTCCTTATTCTACTCTAACAATTCTGTTAGTTATCTTCTTCGTTATTCTGAGTTTACCTATCCAACCTCAATCTAACTTATAATTTTTATAAGTTTTTTTTTTCCTGATTTTACTTAACCTCAATCTAACTTATAATTTTTTTTTTATAAAAATGTTTTTTTCTTTTCTTTTTCTTCTTTTCTCCCTATACCTTCAAAAATTTATTGTTTCTTTAATCTTTTCTTTCATATAAATTGAGTTTGTTTTAGTTGAGTATTTTTATTTTCCTTAACTCTGAAATGTTTATAATTAAACTTTATTTCAACTAAGTTTATAAAAAAAAACAACAGAACTAGCTGCTACATTAGTTTGTTCTCACCCGGTGGTTGTCTCTGCTGGTTATGTTGTTGTTGCTGGTGGTGCGACGGGTCTATGATAGGACGGCCCTCGCTGATGTTACTGCTGTGTTGTTGCCGGTTTTGTTGTAACCGGTTGTTATTGTTGTTCTTGCTGATGCTTAGTGCGGCGGGCCCATATCATGGCGGCCCCCGCTGTTGTCACTGCTGGTGTTGTTGTGGTCGATCCGGGTGGTTGTGCAGTGGGCCTAGAAGAGGGCGGCCCCTGCTGATGTCAATGCTGGGTGTCTTGCCGGTTTTGTTGTTACCGGTGGTTACTGTTAGTACAGGGGGCCTAAAAGAAGCGGCCCCTGCTGTGGTCACTGCTTTTGTGTTGTTACCGGGTTTTTTTGTTGCCGGATTTGTTGTTGCCGGCGGTCTTACTGCCGGATTGTTTGTTGCCGGTGGTGGTTGTTGTTGCCGGTCTTATTGTTGCCGGTTTAGTTACCGGTTGTTTGTCTAGCGCGGTGTGCGGTGGGCGTTGATGCGTTCTGCAAACAAAAAAAAAGGTAAATACAATTTGCTTTTATATATATATATAAAATCATTAAAACTATAAAGACTTAAAGATCAGGTTGTTGCTACACGTACACCAAAAGGGCATGGAATACTACGCTTTGGCATCTTCTCGCAAACGCTATACCGTCCGACTAGATACCGTCAGCCCCTAACTCAATTAGAACACACAAGAATAGCTCATTTAAAGTTATTGGTTAAACACATATTTAAGGCAAAAATCTTTGCTTATGCCAGTAGCATTAACAGCCAAACCTCAGATAGGCTGTTATTATTTGTTGCACAGACAGCTATATCTATATGAATATTAAAATTGATTAAATTTCCTTGGAAAAATTTAAAGCTATCGTTTGATTGGCAATTACCGGTATAATAATAATTTAGCTAATAAAATTATCCATATCTTAGCTACATCGGTAACCAATTCAACAAATTATCTTCACCCCGTAATATCCAAGACAATAACCACTGACCGAAAAAATTTTTCTCTCTCCACCTACTTATTGGCCAGCAATAGGCAGTATATAGACCAAAAAAAAATTATTTTAGTGCCGGAACAAAATTAGGGTAATTCTATACGACCGCACGCAACTGCTAATACACGTCCAAAAATATCGGGGAAGGTATCAAACGACGGGTCCTAACCTCCGTACCAACAATCCGAAAGCGGAAATTCGATATCTTATGTCTGTCCCGATATATTTGCAATTCAAGTTGAAATTTTTCTGTCATTTCCATGTGGTTATTTAATTACAGATTAGGGTGTACCGAAAAGTGCAGAAATGTGTTCTGCGCAGAAATATTGTGGACCATGTAGCCGGTGTTGGACAGGCTAAGGGTTAGTTTTTTGAAGGGCGGCCGAAGGCCGCCTACGCAGAAAAGTGTTATGCACCTAAATACCTTGGATAAAGCCCCTTATTTGGGATCGAATCTAGGCCATTTTAGAGTTTTTTTTGCTAATAACTTTTCACTGAAACAAATTCTTTAATTTCCTCCCTCGGACCACCGATAAAGATATCAAACGCGTCGCTCGACACCCTCCCAGTTTTATAACAAACACGAAAATTTCTAACTAAACATAAACTTGCCATTAAAATTAAGCTAAACTTGGTTCAAAACGTTTCGAAACATAGATGATCGCAACCGTAACTAAGTGGGGTCTCGACTGTGCCAACAAAAATTGGAATAGTCATCGCTTTGAAAGGTGTGCGGCGTGTGGGACAACTAGAAGCTGCCGAGCGAGGAACCATAGTGACAATGGCTCTCACTGTTGGTGCGAATGGCAATTCAGTCCCGCCGTTCTTTTTATTTCCAAGAAAGAAAATGCAATCAACTTCTTTGGACAATATTTCTCCTGGTACTGCTGGATTTGCGCATGAATCTGGCTGGATGTGCCAGCCAGAGTTTGTCCGATACATTCGTAATTTCATCATGTTCGTGAAACCATCAAAGGATCATCCGGTGCTGCTGTTGATGGACAACCACGTTTCGCACATGTCGGTGGAAGCTCTGGACATTGCAGCTGCAAACGGTGTCCATATCTTGTCTTTCATGCCGCACTGCAGCCACCGTCTACAGCCACTGGATGTGTCCATATTTGGCCCAGTGAAGACTTATTATAAGTCACAATGTTCCGCTTGGCAAAAGAACAATGCAAATAAGGTAAGAAAACAAAATATGATTTGTGTTATGGTTGTTGTTCTAGTTTTCGTGTTTTTTTTCGACAGGTTTTAGAAATTCGACACATTGCTGGGCTTCTGTGCGCTACATTGGATTTGGCTTTAACGCCAAAAATAATTAAGGCGGGCTCCGCTGCAACGGGCATTGCTCCATTCAATCCCAACATCTTCACAGACGCCGATTTTGGTCAAGCTGTTGCACAAAATGAGGAGCAAGTTGCTTAAGATGTTGGAATCACCGAAGATGACCAGTGACGTATCGTTTTGAACAATACCATGGATATAGCACGCGGAGAAGAGGTGCTAACATCCGAACCCTCTACCTCACGATCCCTATCTCTAATGTCATTGGTGACCAGCAGTTCATCGATTTTGGATGAGATTGGTCCTCTTCAGGCCACTGCTCCAAAAAATCCTTCGAATCGTGGACGAAAGCCGATGCAAAGTGCTGAACTGACCTCTCCTGAAAATCGTGCTGTTTTGAAGGAAAAGGCAGCAGCAAAAGCAGCCAAAGGGGCGAAGAAGCCAACACCGCAGAAGCCAACACCGAAGAAGGCAACAACGAAGCGTGCAACACCATCACGAGCGGCCAAGCGCGTCAAACCAACTTCACCACCATCTGATGAAAAAACAGATTTTTGCATCATTTGCTTACAGCTGTTGTTGAAATTGACCGCTGCCAACTCGATCAATTGCAATGTATGCAAGCGTCCAGTTCATTTGAAGTGCGCCAACATGCAGGCAAGTTATTTCACTTGCAAACACTGCGAAAGTGACGTGAACGACGACGAGGAATATTTCGATGACGATGATGAATAAAAATCGTTGTCATTTATGGCCATTGAAGGCCATTTTCTTTTGTATTTTTCATTATTTTTGCCATTGAAAGCCTTGATAATAGATAAATCATTAAATCACAACAATTGGTGTGACATTCCTTTCATATTTTCTCATTTCCAGTGAATTTCTTGAGGGGCGTCACAACTGGGCCACTTTTTTTCGGCCTAAAAAAGTTATCCTGAAAAAATTTGTTCCAAAATTTTTTGAGTAACTCAAATAAACATACTTTCTTTGGAGAAAAGTTGCGTTTGGTTAATAGTTAAATGTTCAACTTCTTAATTTTTCATTTTGCGGAGCTGAGGAAAAAAGTTTAATTTTTTTCAAAACCCGCGTCACAACTGGGCCCCCTCCCCTACCTATAGGGATTCATGCACATTTTCAGTGTGAGGGTTGCGATATGTTTGATGTTGTATTATAACCAGTAGGCTGTCGTTACAATACTGAAGAAGTGGGTTGCAGGAATATTTACCTGGTACCACTGGAAATGAAAGTGAAGGCACAAAGCCATGCGGGATTAAGGACGCACAAAATGGTTGGAATATGTGACAATGTAATGCATTGTGGGAATCTCTGCAGGAGAGGATTGATGTCGGAGTTTCAATCCCTGGAGGAAATGAGGTTTAATGAAACGGTGCCAACCACTGCGTGTCTACCAGCGTTTGGTTCGGACAATGTGTCTGATCGGGACGATCGGACTTAGGTGGAGGGCAGTGTCGCGATTATTCTCAAGTATGTACCATCCCTAATTCAATAACACTCCCACCATTAGTTAAACACAACAGAGATAACGTTGGCTACGCTTATGCATGCAAGCGTGTACCAAGGAAGAGGTAGAGAGATGGCGCGAGTATTCACGAATACAAGGCTAAGAGGAGATGTCAATAAATAACACCGACCCTTCGAGAACACGAAGAACGAACAACCAAGAGAGTTATCGGTGCGTGAGCAAGCACCCTGTCGGACTATATAAAGCAGTAACCAAACAAGGCAGGTTGATCAGTTTATTTTCAAGCGTTGAACAGTGAACTACTGTGAAGTTACCAAACTCTTAAATTTGTATTGCGTTTATTACTATTAAATAAAACTAGCTATTAGTTACATTATCTGTGAGTGTGTTTATTTGACTCTATAGTGATCGAACCCAGGATTAACAATCGAAGACTCATCGAATTCGTCACATTATTTTTAAGTTCTTAACTTTAAGAGTTGGTGTTCAAAAAGTCAGTTAAATAAAGTTGTTTGAAGAGGACGTATGTTTAACTTCATTTTCATATATTTCTTAAGTAATCAGGGCAAGTTTACCTATTACAAAGTGGCTAGGACATAAACCGAAAACACACAGATAAACACCTACACAAGCTTTTCCCACGTACACATCCACATTTATAAACCAATAATTAACTCAATTTTTATAAATACATATACGTATATTGTGGATTTGAATGGTTCACTGGATTGAACTATTATATTTTGTGTATTTCATTTATTTACGATTTTAAAGTTATTTTCTCTTTTATACTTTTGAACTTCGGGCAAGATTTTTTGTTATTTTCCCTTATTTTGGAAGTCTGTTGCATATATTTATTAATACACTTATACAAGAACACGTGCAAGGACGAAAATGGCGGCCTAGTGAGCAATGTACAGAGAGTGCTTAGTTTATGGAGGGAGCACTTCTTTATCCTCCTAAATGGAAAACCTGAGCAACTACACCGAAAAGAATCCGGCCACACAACCGAAGATGATGGAATTAGTGTTCCCCCAACCGACCATAACGAAATACGAGTAGCAATATCGCGAATAAATAAAACAACAAAGACGCCGCGCTGACGGATTGTCGGCTGAGCCATTCTAGTACAGCATCGAGGAGCTAGTACAGTGCATGCACCAGCTGCTATGCAGAATATGGTCGGCGATTGGAATCTAAGTGACCTGCCCAATCCACAAGAAAGGAGATCCTACAATCTGCTCCAATTATCGTGGGATCAGCCTTCTTAATATCGCATATAAGGTCCTTTCAAGCGTACTGTGCGAAAGACTGAAGCCCACCGTTGACCAACTGATTGGACCTTATCAGTGCGGCTTCAGACCTGGTAAATCTACCATCGACCAGATTTTCACTATGCGCCAAATCCTGGAAAAAACCAGCGAGAAGAGAATCGACACGCATCACATCTTTGTTGATTTTAAAGCCCGTTATGATAGCACGAAAAGGAACTGCTTATATGCCGCTATGTCTGAATTTGGTTTCCCAGCAAAACTTATACAGCTGTGCAAAATGACATTGAGCAACACCACCAACTTAGTCAGAATCGGCAAGCACCTCTCCGAGCTGTTTGAAACTAAACTAGGTTTCATACAGGGTTACCCCCCATCGTGCTATTTTTTTATTTTGATGCTGGAGAAAATAATACAAGCAGAACTACAACGCTTAGGAACCATCTATTATAAGAGTGTACAATTGCTGGCGTATGCCGATGACATTGACATCATTGGTTTAAATAACCGCCTCTGTTCTGCCTATTCCTAATTGGAAAAAGCGAAAAAAGTTGGTTTGGAGGTGAACGAGGGCAAAACGAAGTACCTTCTGTCATTATGCAAAGAGTCAGCGCATTCGCGCCTTGGCACTCACGCCACTGTTGGCAGCCATAAGTTTGAAATAGTAAAGGACTTCGTTTACCTGGGAACCACCATTAACACCAACAATAATCTCAGCTTAGAAATCCAGCGAAAAATTACCCTTGCCAATAAATGTTAGTTTGGACTGAGTAGGCAATTGAAAAGCAAATTCCTCTTTCGGCGAACAAAAACCACGCTCTACAAGTCGCTCATAATACCCGTCCTGCAATATGGAGCAGAAGCATGGACGATGACAGCCGCAGATGAGTCGGCCCTTGGAGTATTCGAGAGAAAGGTTCTTCGAAGGATTTATGAGCCCCTACGCGATGCCGACGGTGTTTTCCGAAGAAGATTTAATGATAACTTGTATGAGCTCTACGCAGACATCGACATTGTCCAACGAATTAAAACCCAGCGGCTACGTTGGCTTGGACATCTTGTCCACCGAATTAAAACCCAGCGACTACGTTAGCTTGGCCATGTAATGCGAATGGAAGAAGATGCTCCGACCCGGAAGGTATTCTTGTCGGAACACACCTATGGAAGCAGAGGAAGAGGGAGGCCCCTACTCCGTTGAAAATACCAAGCGGAGAACAATCTGCGATCCCTTGGCGTTTCTAATTGGCGTCAACTGGCAAAGGATAGAGTCAGGTGGCTCGCTTTGTTGGAAGGTCAAAATCGTTTAGACGGTTAAACAAACAGCTATTAAGGGCTGTTGACCTATATATGTATGTATGTATTCACATTTTTTAAAGAAAGCCTTTTATAAATGTTTTTTCTGAAACTTTATTCAAACGATATTTTTATATTATTTAGCTATTGTAACAAAATAAACAAACAAGCTGTATTCATACATTGAATGCTGCAACTTTAACCAATTACACTGGTCAACAGCCAAAAATCACCCGAGACGCGAATATGAAATTCGTAGGTAAAACCACCCCCTGATTCCGAAAATCGAGGTTATTTTTTGATTCTATGGTACGGTTTTTGAGATACTTACGATTTAAGGTTACTGCAAAAATTAATCAGGTAAAAATCGTTTAGACGGTTAATCAAACAGCTATTAAGGGCTGTTGACCTATATATGTATTTCTCTCTCTCTCTCTCTCTATGGCGCGATATACAACATGTATATCATCATAAACCTCCTAAGAGATTTTTGCGCCAAGCTTCTCTTCCAATTTGTGGTGTGCCGATTTGAATTTTCCCTACAAATTGGTGGGACCTACAGTTTTTTGCCGACTCCGAACGGCATCTACAAAGGAGACGAATTTTTGCTGAGAAGCCTGTCATGAAAGCTTTTTATAAATGTATATTGGAACGATTTTCCGTCATCCCTTGTCAAATTTGGTCTTGAGACAAACCGGTTTCGACGTTGTGCCATCATCAGTGTCGATTTTCGTTCTGATCTGTTGTTGTCGTTTGTCTTGTATTTATAGTACGTAGCAGGTAATGTCAGTATGGGCGTCTGTTTATGTACGTGTGTGTATGTGTTGTGTGTGTACTGATTCCGAAAATCTAGGTTAGTTTTAATTCCATGGCACCGTTTTTGAGATATTTACCATTTACCGTTAAAAAAATAAAATAAAGATGGTTCCACTTAATCATGTATATCTCAAGAACAAGTTGAGCAATTCCAAAACGGTTTGAAACATTTAAAAGCTAATAAAATTTGCTAAAAGGCGTACAAACCTTTTCGCTAGGCCCTGTAGGTGTTTATTTGACTCTATAGTGATCGAACCCAGGATTAACAATCGAAGACTCATCGAATTCGTCACATTATTTTTAAGTTCTTAACTTTAAGAGTTGGTGTTCAAAAAGTCAGTTAAATAAAGTTGTTTGAAGAGGACGTATGTTTAACTTTATTTTCATATATTTCTTAAGTAATCAGGGCAAGTTTACCTATTACAAAGTGGCTAGGACATAAACCGAAAACACACAGATAAACACCTACACAAGCTTTTCCCACGTACACATCCACATTTATAAACCAATAATTAACTCAATTTTTATAAATACATATACGTATATTGTGGATTTGAATGGTTCACTGGATTGAACTATTATATTTTGTGTATTTCATTTATTTACGATTTTAAAGTTATTTTCTCTTTTATACTTTTGAACTTCGGGCAAGATTTTTTGTTATTTTCCCTTATTTTGGAAGTCTGTTGCATATATTTATTAATACACTTATACAAGAACACGTGCAAGGACGAAAATGGCGGCCTAGTGAGCAATGTACAGAGAGTGCTTAGTTTATGGAGGGAGCACTTCTTTACCCTCCTAAATGGAAAAACTGAGCAACTACACCGAAAAGAATCCGGCCACACAACCGAAGATGATGGAATTAGTGTTCCCCCAACCGACCATAACGAAATACGAGTAGCAATATCGCGACTAAATAAAACAACAAAGACGCCGCGCTGACGGATTGTCGGCTGAGCCATTCTAGTACAGCATCGAGGAGCTAGTACAGTGCATGCACCAGCCGCTATGCAGAATATGGTCGGCGATTGGAATCTAAGTGACCTGCCCAATCCACAAGAAAGGAGATCCTACAATCTGCTCCAATTATCGTGGGATCAGCCTTCTTAATATCGCATATAAGGTCCTTTCAAGCGTACTGTGCGAAAGACTGAAGCCCACCGTTGACCAACTGATTGGACCTTATCAGTGCGGCTTCAGACCTGGTAAATCTACCATCGAACAGATTTTCACTATGCGCCAAATCCTGGAAAAAACCAGCGAGAAGAGAATCGACACGCATCACATCTTTGTTGATTTTAAAGCCCGTTATGATAGCACGAAAAGGAACTGCTTATATGCCGCTATGTCTGAATTTGGTTTCCCAGCAAAACTTATACAGCTGTGCAAAATGACATTGAGCAACACCACCAACTTAGTCAGAATCGGCAAGCACCTCTCCGAGCTGTTTGAAACTAAACTAGGTTTCATACAGGGTTACCCCCCATCGTGCTATTTTTTTATTTTGATGCTGGAGAAAATAATACAAGCCGCAGAACTACAACGCTTAGGAACCATCTATTATAAGAGTGTACAATTGCTGGCGTATGCCGATGACATTGACATCATTGGTTTAAATAACCGCCTCTGTTCTGCCTATTCCTAATTGGAAAAAGCGAAAAAAGTTGGTTTGGAGATGAACGAGGGCAAAACGAAGTACCTTCTGTCATTATGCAAAGAGCCAGCGCATTCGCGCCTTGGCACTCACGCCACTGTTGGCAGCCATAAGTTTGAAATAGTAAAGGACTTCGTTTACCTGGGAACCACCATTAACACCAACAATAATCTCAGCTTAGAAATCCAGCGAAAAATTACCCTTGCCAATAAATGTTAGTTTGGACTGAGTAGGCAATTGAAAAGCAAATTCCTCTTTCGGCGAACAAAAACCACGCTCTACAAGTCGCTCATAATACCCGTCCTGCAATATGGAGCAGAAGCATGGACGATGACAGGCGCAGATGAGTCGGCCCTTGGAGTATTCGAGAGAAAGGTTCTTCGAAGGATTTATGAGCCCCTACGCGATGCCGACGGTGTTTTCCGAAGAAGATTTAATGATAACTTGTATGAGCTCTACGCAGACATCGACATTGTCCAACGAATTAAAACCCAGCGGCTACGTTGGCTTGGACATCTTGTCCACCGAATTAAAACCCAGCGACTACGTTGGCTTGGCCATGTAATGCGAATGGAAGAAGATGCTCCGACCCGGAAGGTATTCTTGTCGGAACACACCTATGGAAGCAGAGGAAGAGGGAGGCCCCTACTCCGTTGAAAATACCAAGCGGAGAACAATCTGCGATCCCTTGGCGTTTCTAATTGGCGTCAACTGGCAAAGGATAGAGTCAGGTTGCTCGCTTTGTTGGAAGGTCAAAATCGTTTAGACGGTTAAACAAACAGCTATTAAGGGCTGTTGACCTATATATGTATGTATGTATTCACATTTTTTAAAGAAAGCCTTTTATAAATGTTTTTTCTGAAACTTTATTCAAACGATATTTTTATATTATTTAGCTATTGTAACAAAATAAACAAACAAGCTGTAATCATACATTGAATGCTGCAACTTTAACCAATTACACTGGTCAACAGCCAAAAATCACCCGAGACGCAAATATGAAATTCGTAGGTAAAACCACCCCCTGATTCCGAAAATCGAGGTTATTTTTTGATTCTATGGTACGGTTTTTGAGATACTTACGATTTAAGGTTATTGCAAAAAAAAAAAGATGGCTCCACTTAATCAGGTAAAAATCGTTTAAACGGTTAATCAAACAGCTATTAAGGGCTGTTGACCTATATATGTATTTCTCTCTCTCTCTCTCTATGGCGCGATATACAACAGGTATATCATCATAATCCTCCTAAGAGATTTTTGCGCCAAGCTTCTCTTCCAATTTGTGGTGTGCCGATTTGAATTTTCCCTACAAATTGGTGGGACCTACAGTTTTTTGCCGACTCCGAACGGCATCTACAAAGGAGACGAATTTTTGCTGAGAAGCCTGTCATGAAAGCTTTTTATAAATGTATATTGGAACGATTTTCCGTCATCCCTTGTCAAATTTGGTCTTGAGACAAACCGGTTTCGACGTTGTGCCATCATCAGTGTCGATTTTCGTTCTGATCTGTTGTTGTCGTTTGTCTTGTATTTATAGTACGTAGCAGGTAATGTCAGTATGGGCGTCTGTTTATGTACGTGTGTGTATGTGTTGTGTGTGTACTGATTCCGAAAATCTAGGTTAGTTTTGATTCCATGGCACCGTTTTTGAGATATTTACCATTTACTGGTAAAAAAATAAAATAAAGATGGTTCCACTTAATCATGTATATCTCAAGAACAAGTTGAGCAATTCCAAAACGGTTTGAAACATTTAAAAGCTAATAAAATTTGCTAAAAGGCGTACAAACCTTTTCGCTAGGCCCTGTAGGTTCGAAGATAATGAATAACACTGCGTTACAAAAACGAGCTTTAGTTCTGTCCTATGAACCAAGGGGAGAAAAAATAAAAAGGGGAGAAAAAATAAAAATACAGGTGATCGGCGATTTTCATATACACGTCTGAATTTTTTTTTTTTTATGTATAAAGTATAAAGGTCGTAGTGTCCGTCTGTCCGCCTGTGTGAAAGACTTTGGATCGATTTTTAGCCCTTTTTCCGTGATCCAAGCGAGCTAAATTTCTGCAGCAGACTCGTGGAAATGTCTGTATCACGTCAAATCTTTTAAAAAATAGATTTTTTATCAATTCTCAGATTTTCCTGAATTTTTTTTTTTTATGGTTATCGGTTTTTTTGTAACGGTTTCAGCTCATTAAAAACCGAATTTTTTTATTAATTTTATTACATTAAAATTAAAAATTGTTACATTCAAAATTTCAATGCTTTTAAAGAAACTTAGGCCTTTTATTTTTGCGTTTCTAAGCATTTGTATGAGTATCGCGACAAATAGACCAACAATATTCGCCAAGCATATGCGTAGTGTCTTGTTCTTTAAAGCGCTTTTCAATAGGCGCAATGTCCTGATGGAACCTTTCGCCATGCTCACCGCTACAAGCTCCTAAATCATCCATATGCCGAAATCATTTCTGCAACAATATTTTTATAATTGGCAGCTCGTTTGTTGTATTATTTTCTCCAGCATTAAATTAAAGAAATCACACGATAGGGGGTCACCCTGTCTGAAACCTCGTTTAATTTCGAACGGCTCGGAGAGGTACTTCCCAATTCTGACCGAACTGGCGGTGTTGCTCAAGGTCATTTTGCATAGCCGTATAAGTTTTGCGGGGAAACCAAATTCAGACATAGCGGCATACAGGCAGCTCCTTTTCGTGCTATCGAAAGCGGCTTTAAAATCAACAAAGAGATGATGAGTGTCGATTCTTTTTTCCCGGGTTTTTTCCAAGATTTGGCGTATTGTAAAAATCTGGTCGATGGTAGATTTACCAGGTCTGAAGCCACACTGATAAGGTCCAATCAGTCTGTTCACATCAGGCTTCAGTCTTTCGCACAATAGGCTTGATAGGACCTTATATGCGATATTCAAAAGGCTGATTCCGCGATAGTTGGCGCAGTTTGCAGGATCGCCCTTCTTGTGGATTGGGCAGAGAACACTTAGATTCCAATCTTCAGGCATGCATTCATCCGACCATATTCTGCATAGAAGCTGATGCATGCGCCTTACCAGCTCCTCGCCTCCGTGTTTGAATAGCTCAGCAGGCAAACCATCAGCGCCAGCTGCTTTATTGTTTTTCAATCGGGATATTGCTATTCGCACCTCATTATAGTCGGGTTGTGGAACGTCAATTCCATCATCTTCGATTGTGGGCTCGGGTTCGGCATCTTCTCTGGTTTCTTGCTCAGTTTCTCCATTTAAAAGGGCAGAGAAGTGATACCTCCATATTCTGAGTGTTCTCTGAACATCGGTCACCAGGTCGCCGTTCTCATTCTTACAGGAGTTTGCCCCGGGTTTGAAACCTTCTGTCATTCGCCGAATTTTTTGATAGAATTTTCGGGCATTATTCCCGTTGGCCAGCATCTCAAGCTCCTTTATTTCACGCTTTTCTGCCTCTCTTTTTTTCGCCCGGAAAAGCCGCCTCGCTTCTCTCTTCAACTCGCGGTAGTGTTCACACACACTCCTCGTTGCATTCGATCTCAGCGTTGCCTTGTAGGCTTCGTCCTTTCTTTTCGTTGCAGCTGAAACTTGCAATCGCCTCGCCCTCACGATCCACTTTTTTAACAAATTTGATACGAGACCGAGCTTAATGAGTAGTGGTGGCAAAATGATTTGAGATGGCTGCACCAATGGTAGATTTTCTGTACTTTCTACGCCTACTTTGTAGCATGTTCGCGGCTTCCACTTAAATTCAGTGTAATGCTGATCTCTTTTGTGACCTTCCCATGTACACAAAAAACACTGGTGGGTTGGAAATCCACGCTTAACACTCATGAGTAATCCGACCACTTTCAGATCGCAGCATATTTTCCAATTATGTTCTTGGTACTTTATCAGCTGTAATATTAATTCCATACCTTCGTATGTTTCTTTGAGGTTTGTGGCATATGCGATCGGGACAGCTGGATGCTTGTTACCGATATGAAGCAGCACGACTTAAAGGCTGTTGACCGATGCATCGATGAAAAGTCGCCACTCCTCTGAAATATGAAGGTTACCCATTTTTGCAAAACATCGAATCAATATCATAACAATAAGCGGGTTTTCCCCGATCTTCGCACAATTTAAAAAATTTTGTCACATGGAATAGTGCTACGTCGATCACGAGCGGCTGTTATTTTAAAATCAGCCGCCACTATATTCCACTGCGTGATGCAAGGAGTTCCGCTGTTCTCTTTGACAAATTTCCGTCTCGTCCAAGGTCATTAAAGTCGGCTTGCGTTACTAAATGCGGCACTGCAGTCCTAAGTTCACTGGGTGGTGGTACAAATTCCGATACTTCTGGATTCTCGCATCTCGCATTCGATGCAAGAAATGTTGATAGCATTGTTGGTACTACTGTTGGTTCTCCATCGCTTAATTCGGGAACATCATAAAAAATCTCCATTCTACATTAGCGTAGCAAATTTTGTTGCGCCGAAAGTATTGGTACCCTTTAGTTTGAGTAAAAGTTACGCAAAAGTAGCACAATTCATTGCAGTGCTCCGTACGTGGTAGCCAAATTGTTGGTACAGCGTACTTTATTGTTGACCTTCCATCAGCAAAATTGCATAAATTTCTATAGCAATAGTCGCACACGACTTTTCTGCCTGCAAAAATTCAGCTCGATTGGATCACGGAAAAAGGGTTAAAACTCGATCCAAAGTCTTCCACACAGGCGGACAGACGGACACTATGACCTTTATACTTTATACATAAAAACAAAAATTCCGACGTGCACATGAAAATCGCCGATACACGTGTATTTTTATTTTTTCTCCCCTTTCCGAAAAAGTATATTTGGTTCATAGGACAGAATGTGTGTAACGCGGTGTACTCAATACGGATTTTTACCTTTTTTTTGTAAAAATATAAAAAAATGTGTACTTTGCGAGGAAGGATATCGCTCTAAGGATGTAAGCTCTGTTTTATTACAAATTTCATCATTTCATAGATTTCATCCAATAAAATCGATGGACTAATACAAAAGTTATAAGCATTCAAATAAATATAGCCATATAATACTGAAGTACCCTACAAATATTAGCATATGTACATACAGGGTGGCGCAAAAGTAATCCTCCTATCAGAAAATGCTATACATTTTGCGATTGGCCCCTAAAGCAAGTTCTGTTTTGACATTTGTGTAGTAAACACATGCGAAATACACGTTAATAACAAAGTTACGCTACACTGCTCCAGAACGCGGAATATTGCTGACTATTTATTTGACCAATAATCGGTCGGTGAAAAACGGTTACTGCGCAAAAGTAATCCTCCTATCAGAAAATGCTATAAATTTTGCGATTGGCCCCTAAAGTCAGTTCTGTTTTGACATTTGTGTAGTAAACACATGCGAAATACACGTTAATAAACAATGTTACGCTACACTGCTCGGGAACGCGGAATATTGCTGACTATTTATTTGACCAATAATCGGTCAGGGCCAAACGGTTACTGTGAATGGTGAGCGCTACAGAGCAATGATCAACGAGTTCTTTTTGCCGCAACTTCATGAATTGGGATTGGAAAACCTGCGGTTCCAACAAGACGGTGCAACAGCACACACTGCACGTGCCACAACCGATATGCTGAACATCGGAAGCTTACTTTTGCGCCACCTTGTAGTAGTAGGTGCTCCCTACTTTCAAAATCACGACATAATCCCGACAACTTTCAGAAATCCCGACACGACATAATCCAGACATAACAAATTCCCGACATAACAAAATGCCGACAAGACAAAATCCAGAAAAATTTATTATATTTTCGGCCTGGCAACTTTTCCTTTAAATTTTTGTAAATAAATATAAAATTTTCATCTCAAAACTTTTCAAAACTAATTTAAAATAGAACATATGAGTTAATAAAAAAAAAGACCGTGGCGGTAGCCACGGCCAAGGGGTTTGGGACAATTGTCGGGACTTTTTGTTGGGATTTTGTCGTGTCGGGATATGGTCATGTCGAAATTATGTGTTTCGAGATTTTGTGTGTCGGGATTTTGTGTGTCGGGATTATGCTATACACCCATGTACATATGAGACGATAACAATGTATGTAAGTTTTGTCTTAACTCTATCATCCTATTTTATACTTCAAAAAGTTATTTGTTTTGTTTTGACGCTTATTTAGATTAGGATCGGTTTCCCTCATGAGAAACCAATAGTAGTCACCCATCATTGCGACATCCCAGAATCCTTGATACCGACTTTCAATTAACTTCATTTGCTGATGAAACCGTTCGCCATGCTCGTCACCAAGATTTTGCGGAAAAAAATTTAAATCAGATTGCAGAAAATGAGTTTTTAAAGACATATAGACTCCTGAAAAGAAAATAAATAAGTAAATTAGATAAATAACTGACACATTTGTGTGTAATTTTCTTAGGCTGGATTCATCGTTCAGTTCCGAACAAAGTTTTTGTTTACATTTTACTCGTTCTTTTTCCACTTCTCTGATACAGAATGATACAAATTTTTTGTTTATCGGGCAGATGGGTTTTAAAGTTTACTTTAGAAAACAGTCTTAAATATGTTTTTTTATTTACCCATTTTCGCATAGTTGTTGATTAAGTCGTTCACTATCATCTCGTAGTTAGGACTTTTGCGTTTGCCTAAAAAAGAAGCAACGACCTTTTCAAATATTTTCCAAGAATTCTCTTCATATTTGATAAGTTTAAGTAATTTTTGCATTATCTCGTAGGTTTCCTTCATATTTACAGCACGCGCAATCGGGATAGACGGCTTTTGGTTGCCAATATCTAATAATATGGCCTTTAAACTTAGTTTATTGCCGTCTATGAACAATCGCCACTCTTTGGAATCATATGGTTCACCAAACTGTTTGAATAAGCCAGTAATGTCTTTGCAGTAACAAACACTGTCCTCCTTATAGAACTTGGAAAATGATTCGTGAAGAGTTCTATAATATGTTACCTTAGCAGCGGATGAAAGGAATTTAAATTGCTGCATACGAGAGGAGTGGAGGTCGGCCTTTACCTTGGATAATTCCAAATCACTTATCCAGTCATTGAGTTGTGCTTGTGACAAAGCGTTTCTCTCGTCTTCCGTGTGAAGTTCAGTACAGCTTGATAATCAGATGCTGCTGTTGACAATGAAACTGAACCCGTAACTAAAGTTGAATGTGACAATGACAATGTAGTTAGATGAGCAATTTCCGTTGCATTTGGTACTGGCAATGGCGCTGTAGATACGCTGGCAAGCGTTACTTTTTTTTGACTTTCCAACCCCAAATACTTCTGTAGTACAAATATAGCAGTCCGTCGAATGGCAAGTTGGTTCCCTCCCCTTCATTGGTGTACTAAATCTCATATGTTGCCTAAGTAGATAGTTTCAGAAATTAGTCAAATATGCATTAAAAAGTAGCAATTTCCTAAATTTGACTACGCACCTTTTTGTTCCGGATTCCGAATAAATCAATTCGATTCGACATGTGGTGCACACAGTATTCGGTGTCCATGATTTTGCAGTGTTTTTGGGCTGAAAGCCAAAATACTTGTAGTATGTAACTGCCAAAGTATTTGAAAACACACGTCGCATCCTTTTAACAATATATTGACCGCAGATGAAACAGAACATATCTGGATCATTTTTACACTCAAACTCTCGCGCCCTTTTATTCATATTATTTTTTTAAGTAAATGACGTGTTATAAAATGCACTTATAGACTAAACAGTATTCGGTGAGCCTTGCAGATATTATGAAGGAACAATTCGCATTTACTCCTATTTATAATCAGATCAAGTAAAAATCGAAGCCTACCTAGACAAAAAGGTTCCTTAGTTATACGAAGAAAACACTACCTGCCTTAAAAAATTTTGCGCTTGATTCAAATGTACCTGGGTTTGAAATTTCAAAGTTGACCTAGTTGAGAAAACAGCATTAACATTTTTTTGTATCTAATGTATGAATACTAATACATATATACGTGTAGGGTACTTCAGTATTATATGGCTATAATTATTTGAATTCTTATAACTTTGTATTAGTCCATCGATTTTTTTGGATGAAAGCTTTTTTTTGTGTAATGACACAGCTTACAGAGGAAAAAAATATCTGGAAAAAAATAAAAACTTTCGATATCCTTCCTCGCAAAGTACAAGTTTTTTTTTATTTTTACAAAAAAAAGGTAAAAATCCGTATTGATTGTTCATTATCTTCGAACCTACAGGGCCTAGCGAAATTGTTATTTTTATGCTTTGTTTATAGCAAATTTTATTAGCTTTTTCGAACCGTTTTGGAATTGCTCAATTTGTTCTAGAGATATACATGATTATGTGGAACCATCTTTTTTTTTTTTTGAAATAACGGTAAATCGTAAATATCTCAAAAACGGTACCTTAGAATCAAAAATAACCTCGATTTTCGGAATCAGAGGGTGGTTTTACATACGAATCTCATATTCGCATCTCTGGTGGAGAAAACCATTTGAATTTCACTTTTAAAGTGAAATGATTAATAACAGTTTTTTCTTGAAGTTTATAAAAAGCTTAAAGTAAGCTTGCAAGTGAATTAAAATTGAAAAAGCTTATATATCGCTTATTGTAGCAAGTTAACTTTTAATTATTTTTTTTATTTAGAAATACCTGTTGGGTTATATTCCGGAATTTTAATTTCTGTCATCTTGAATACAATTTAGTTTATGGGTGGCGCAAAAGTCATCCTCCTATCAGAAAATGCTATAAATTTTGCGATTGGCCCCTAAAGTCAGTTCTGTTTTGACATTTGTGTAGTAAACACATGCGAAATACACGTTAATAAACAATGTTACGCTACACTGCTCCAGAACGCGGAATATTGCTGACTATTTATTTGACCAATAATTGGTCGGGGCCAAACGGTTACTGTGAATGGTGAGCGCTACAGAGCAATGATCAACGAGTTCTTTTTGCCGCAACTTGATGAATTACGATTGGAAAACATGTGGTTCCAACAAGACGGTGCAACAGCACACACTGCACGTGCCACAACCGATATGCTGAACATCGGAAGCTTACTTTTGCGCCACCTTGTACTTGCTGTATTTTCTTGTACTGTCTTTTTAATCAATGAGTCGTTAAGTAACGACGAAACGCTGTTGGATACATTACAGTGCGCTACACAAAATAGTTACATTTTATTTTTTTTTCTATTTGACTTTTGAAATTAGGTTGCTTTTTTGGTGAATGTCTGAAATGGACAAGGGGACAGACAAGGTTTCGGAGGATAGTGTGCCTAGGGGATTGGGTATTTTACATACAGATAGACGTATTACTCGAAGCATATCGAGAGCACTAGACAGCCAAATAGTTGGTTCGGTCCTTAATCAGATTGACACAGGGATTCCGGGGCTAGTCGACTTTGTCATGACTGACTAATGTAATAGGTGCGCGTCCCGGATTTTTGCGCCCATTGACTTTGAACGCATACGAATCGAGCAACAGCTTGAACTTTTCACAGAAAATTGAGCTCGTGTGTCAGATGTCCGACACTGAGGAGTTAAGAGCTGTGGAGGCGGTGTCCCGGCGGTGAGCACACAACCAATAACTTCGGGTCCCAGCGTTGGGAATGCGCCAGTGACTGAGTCCATCAAACCCATGCCCAACGTAGAGCAAATGAGCCGAATGATGGCGATGATGACGCAGCAACAAGACATGGTTTCTCAAATAGCGACGGAGGTAAGAGGCATAAAGGCCAACGTTGGGAACCTTAGTGGCCGCGTAGCAGAGATGGAAACCTCGGCGCATCCCCTGGGCAATAACCCTAGCGTAGCATATACTCCGGAACGTCGAAATGGCGGGTCTGCGGGACATGGCAATATGCCAACGACCAACCGGAGCGCAGTGGGACAACAACATACAAGGGACTCGAATGAGCCTCCAAGATGAAAAAAGGTAGATCTAGAGAAATGGCATATAAACTTCGATGGCACAGATAAGGTCATGAGCGTTGAAGGTTTCGGCACTCCTGAGCGGTAAAGAGGCATCGATTATGCCAATCAGGGGCCAAAATATCCGAACAGCAAATGGGGAGGAAACCGCAGTGGTAGGGGTGATAGAGTTACCGGTTTTGTGCGATAATGCCACAATAGAATTGAGTTTTTAATAGTACCTGATCTCCAGCAAGAAGTATATTTAGATTTTGACTTTCGGCAGGCCTTTGGTATGAATGTTGTGAGTAAAGGTGTGAATGTGAGTAAGAATGTTGCCAGTGTGGCAACACTTGTTCCCGCTGAAGGGGGTCTGTCTTTCGACGCCGTGTAACACGTGTTAACAACTGAAGAGAATAACATGTTGGAGCGTGTGAAGGCCCAATTTCCTTCCCTTGCGGTATTAGAGTTAGGCCGAACGAACAAGGAAGAGCACGTAATCGAAGTCGTCGATGAGAATCTGCCAGTTAAGCAACGCCACTACCCCATTTCCCCGCCCTTTACTGAGCACGGGCGTTATTGAAAAGTCAAACAGCAGCTGGAACTCACCAGTTTTACTGGTGCAAGGGAACCAAAACGGCTTTGCTTGGACGCTCGCAAAGTAAATGAAAGAACCATCACGGACGCGTTCCCCTTACCCCATATAGGTGGAGCTTGAGCCGCCTGCAGAATACTAGATACATCTCCGTGATTGACTTAAGGACGCTTTTTGGCGGATTCCCCTCCTGTCCAGGGCCGACCCCTATACCAGTTTACTGTTATGCCTTTCGGGATATGCAATGCGGCTCAATGAATGTGTCGTCTCATGGACAAGGTCATTCTGGCCACTTTACGTGAGTGTGTCTTTGTTTATCTTGACGATTTGTTAGTTTGTTCCGTAGATTTTTCGTCGCATATGTGTTTGATGGAAAAGGTCGCTCGGTGTCTTCGCGAGGCTAAGTTAACTATCAATGTTGAAAAGAGCAAGTTTTGCTATAAAGAGGTGCGATATTTAGGATACGTAGTCGGGGATGGGTGAATTAGAAACGATGTCAATAAAGCTACAGCTGTAAGAGAATTTCCCACGCCTAAAACCCCTAAGCAACACCGACGGTTCCTGGGTATATGGGGATGGTACCGACGTTTCTTACAGGACTACGCGACTATTGCAGCTCCCCTGAACGACTGCCTCAAGAAAGACACGATTGGGATGTTTACGATGGCGGACGAAGTCGTTTGAAAAACTCAAACAAAGATTGATTTCAGCGCCAGACGTTTTTATATTCAATGCGATGCATCGACAGACGAAGTGGGAGGGCTTCTCTTTCAACTGGACGACTACCAGAAAGGAAGACCTATTGCCTACGTGTCGGCAAAACTAAACAAAGCACAGCATTACGGAACTGGAATGCTACGCAGTCATCGTTAGTGTGAAGAGTTTCAGACCGTATGTGCAGGGAGCCCCGTTTACGATACTAACTGATCATGCCAGTCTCAAATGGCTCATGAACCAGAGGATCTTTCTGGAGGGTTGGCAAGATGGATTTTGAAACTCCAAGCATACGGTTTTAATATAGAACATTGTAAAGGTACGCAGAACGTGGTTCCCGACACACTATCATCGATGCACATGGACGAAATCCAAACGAATGCCTAGAGTACATAGAGCCTAGAAAAACGATGACCGAAAACCAAAAAAAGCTCCCCGACCTATGTCCATCGGAAGGATACGTTTATAAACGAACACAATTTGACCGGGGTGACAATCTTCTAGCGGGCCAGACCTGGAAGCTTTGGGTTCCGTCGGAATTGCGACCGGGGCTGGTAGAGTCGTCTCACAGCTCACCTTCGGGTGGACATGGTGGTATCCCCAAAACGCCATCCCGCCTACGTCAGAAGTTTTATTAGTATACGAGTATATCACAAAATGTATTTAGGCTTCCTTTGATGAGAAAACAAAAACTCACCGAACGACCTTTCGAACGTTTGTTCATAGATTTTATGGGTCCGTATCCTCGTAGTCGTGATGGTAGTGTGTACGTCGTTGTGTGTTTAGACCATTTTTAAAAATTTGTGTTTTTAAAACCGATGAGAAGGGCAACTTCAGCTGAAGTAGTAAAGTTTCTAGAGAGGGAGGTTTTCCACATATTTGGGGGGCCGGAATATGTCCATTCGGATAATGGAAAGCAATTTATGTCTGAAATGTCTTAAAAAAGTATGGCACCAAATATATAAAGACATAATTTTATTCGCCTAAAGGTAACGCGGTGCAGAGGGTAAATAGGTCTGTGTTGCAGATCATCAGATCCTTTGTGAGGCACTGTGATTGTTACGTCATTGATGCCGCATTTGCCCTTCGCAGCGTTGCACATTCAGCCAGCGACATGTCGCCGTATTATGCCACTTTCGGTATGCCTATGATACAGCACGCTGGAGGCATTGAAGGATGTTGATTGCGAAGTAGATACAACTAGTGCCAAGCTGCAAATTTTGCGAAACAAAAATTATGAAAGAGCTGAAGTTGGCCCATGAGAGAAGTAAAAAGATATACGATAAAAAGAGAGATGTTAAATTTCAAATTGGACAAGTGGTATATCGCCGAAACTTTAAGAAAAGATCCCAAACTGAAAATTATAACGCCAAGTTTGTACCGAAATAAGTGAAATGCATAGTCCTAAATGTCTTGGGAAATTATATGTATAAACTTGGCGATAGCAATGGGAAAAAGATCGACGTATACCATGCTAAAGACATTTTTGCAAAATAGTTACCTCTCTTCGGTAGTGATAGTACGCAGGTTTGATGGTTTTGTATGTTTATTGTTTATTGACCTATCTATATTTGTTTATGTGGATTTGTTTATTGATTTATTTACATATTCACACAGTCATTCGATTGTTTTTTATTTATATACGGACGTATGCAATTATTACTTTTGATTATTTGAATTTTTTTTACTCAACTGACGTATTTATTGATTTCATTATTTTTGAAATCATTTCTTTTTATTTATGTACAACTTGACTAACACACTGTTAGAGTAGGCAACGGGATAGAGTCATAATTCAAAAGTGATTAGTTTTGAAGTAAAGTGATTAAGTGAGTGTTCAATAAGCAAAGTTTTAAATGCTAATTCAAACAAAAAAGTTGAGTGCGTAATTCAAAACCCGTACGCCGGAAAGCCCAGCGTTTTCAATAGATCGCGCGGTGTAAAAAGACCACCGGGTATATACCCCTATAATTTCGGATCCAGTCCTCGCAATTGAATTAAACAGGTAAGTTAGTCTCAGTTCCTAATATCTTCCACCTGGCGTGCCTACCAGGACGCTGAAATTTCAATAGCCTACCACTTCGGCAAGCCAGGCAGAAAGTGTGTGCGTATGGGTACCAATCCTTGCATATAAGTGTATTTGCTTAGGTCCATGCCCACGCAAACAGAAAAAAATAGGAAAAAAAAGAAATGTTCCCATGAATCCCCAACATTTATTGTTTTATTTTATTCAGCTGAAGAAAAAAGTGTATCTCCTTGTATAGCAGATTACTCCACTCACTGGAATATCACAATATGTACAGGATTTGGCAGCTCAAACTACTCGAAGTGCTAACTTAAGTGCAAATCAGCCCTAAGCAACCGCCACCAGTACATACGGTAGCTCGAAGATATCATCTCAAAACGATAGGCAAACCTCAAACTCAGATACACCAGCCAGAACTGACGTCACTAAGACCGGCAGCAACAACAAGAGCGACTCTAAAACCAGCACAACATTAAATCACCACTGATGTGTTTTTTTTGGTGGGAAAGACAACAGCACGCACGTACCATAGAGATCAAGACAGAAACACCAGAGGCACACACCTCACACTACACAACATATGCTGGAAATTGAAGGAGAGCACAACACCAGAACTTTGACGGGAAGGAGCCATCCTATTTGTATTTTTTTTTTTAAGTATTAAGACGATTTGTGTAATTCACATAAAGGTGAAATTTTTGCAAGATACAGAAGTCGTGACCTTTGGATGCAGTGACCATTTTATTGGAGAAAAACACGTGAAACACAAAGTGAAACCTTTTATACTCTGCCAAATATTGAAAGCAATAAATAGCAAAAAAGGAAGTTGTGAAATAAAGAACTCTTTGAACGCGTGGTAAAGATTTTGCCACGCTGCCTAAAGCGAAATATAGTGAAAAGACAACACTGATTGGAAATAGCAGCTGAGGCAACAACCGCACTTGGAGCTGTTGGAAACTTAACAAAAGTAAAGATATTATCGGTTCCAGCTATTTTAGAATTGCATGTACGGGAACAGTGAGCCGCAGTGGACGAAACAGGAGAACGTGAATAACAAGACAGTAAAGTGAGATTAATGTTTATACTTACTGATTTTAGTGGCTAAGAATTAACTAGTGAACTTACCCTATTTAAAATAATTGTTAGAAATTTAAGTCTGGATTCATTGATACATGGTTTTGGAAAAATATCGTTGGAAAATGAAAATGACGCCACAGTGGCTAGATTAATAGCCGCAACTAATGCTTCTTTAAAACTAGAAGTAGCGGAATTGCGCAGGCAAATCGAGAGGATAGCACAGGCAGCTACTATTGCGGAGTATAAGCCTGAGGATATTAATCAGCAAATAAAATGCGATGAGTCCTTAGAAATAATAAAATCTTTGCCCGAATTCACCGGCAAGCAAAGCAAATATGTTAATGGAGGGAATCCGCTAATAACACAACGAGTCTTTACGTTAGAGGCAGCCGTAGGTATTTTGCTGCACTAACGATATTGAGAAATAAGATCACCCGGAAGCCAATGATTTGTTGTCAAATCATGGCACAGTTCTTAATATTGATAAAATTTTGGCACGATTAGAATTCGCCTATGCGGACAAGAGGCCAGCTCACATCATTCAACAGGAAATGAGCATACTGAGACAGGGCTCTAACTCAATAATTGACTATTATAATAAGGTTAACGACGGTTAAGTTGACCTTACTAATAAATAAAACGATCTTGACGTACGGTTCAGACAGTCCCGTCACTAAAGAACTTAATGCATGGGAATTTATCAAATATCCTGTTTACCTTGTCGCCAAGGGACTTTCCGAACGCTCTGGCTAATTCCCAAGAGCTGGAGTCTAATAATACGCGAGCGAATCTCGCATTTCAGTTCAATAGACCAACGTATTTTAATAATAATTTAATAATAATAATCCGAGATTCGCACAAGCACGGCCTCAAAGGAATTTTAACCAACGAGTAGAAAGAGTGCAACCCCGTCCGACTATAATGGATGTTGATTCCAGCATCAGGGTACAAAATCGGCCGCGGCACAAACTTATTTATAATTACCAAAATAATAACAATCGAAGTAGCAATATAGAAAGTAGTAACATAGAAAAAAGACCACATGGTAGCACGCAGCAGACCGTGCAACCGGAGGACCATTTTTTAGACCAAAACTAGCTTTAGCATACATTTTCTTGTATGACAGGGCAATAGGGAAACATTTTTAAGTCTTGATTGACACAGGATCAACTAGCTGCTATATAAAGTCAGGTATTTACGAGAATAGAAAATAATTGGCTACGCAAAAGAGAGTTAAAATAATTAATGGTTATTCAATAATACGTCACTACCATTTTATAACGTTGTTAGGTAAAAGTCAAATTTTTTATGAAATTGGAAATTTAGAAGCAGATTTATTAATTGGGTATAAGTTTTTGAGAGATATAAAAGCGGTCATTGATCTTGAAAGGAAGAATTTGATAGTAAAAAAACGATAAAGAAGAAGAAATATTCAGCTTGGGAAGTGAATCCGAGCGACAAGAAAGTTTAGAAAATGGAAATACTTTGGGAGCAAGGACTCCCAAAGAGCCAGCCGATGGTAATACCGGCAAAAAAAGTAAACTAAAAGGAAAAAGCAAAAAAAATCGAGACAAGGAAGTCCTGAAACGCCAGCCGACGGAAATTCCGGCAAGCTATAAAGAAAAACACGTTAATAGAAACAATTTTAATACAACAATTTCGGGGGAAGATCCTGAAACGCCATTCGTTGAATTATCCGACAGGATAAATAGTGGAAAAGGGGTATTGAATACAATTACTTTGGAGCGCCAGCTGACGTGTGTTCCGGCAATACAGAAAATAGTTACGAGTCTTGTAGTAGGAAAGAGACAGATGGATTTATTGTGAGGGAAAAGGAAAAAGAAATAATAGAGGAGATTAAGAAAATTCATTCTGGAATAGATATGAATTTACCGTTCAGGACAGATGTTAATGCAGAGATTCGTACTACGACTGATACTCCGGTTTGGAGTAAACAATATCAATATCCTCTAGCTGCAAATAGCTTTGTGAATGATGAGATCAGGGTTTTGTTACAAAACGGTCTAGTTCATCCAAGTAAAAGCCCATACAATTCACCTATCTGGGTTGTACCAAAAAAAGTTATAAATGAGGATGGTATACGAAAGTTGAGGATGGTAGTGGACTTTAAAAATTAAACGCTGTAACAGTTTCGGATAAATATCCAATTCCCGACAGCAATGTCATACTGTCTAATTTGAAGGGGTTCAGAATATTTTTCTACAATTGACCTTGATTCGGGAATTCACCAAATTTTGATGAAGGATTGTTATGGGGAAAATACAGCATTTTCAGTTAACAACGGAAAATATGAATTTCTGAGGATGCCATTTGGACTGAAAACCGCACCTAGTAAATTTCAAAGAGCTATGGATGACGTCCTTAGGGATTACATTGGAAAACGGCGGAGGACGTTCTTAGGGATTACAGCACACGGAGAAGTTAAAAAATGTTACTGATACGTTGAAGAAAGCAAATATGAAAATTTCATTAGAAAAGTCGAAATTTTACAGAAAGGAAGTAGAATTCTTGGGGTATATTAAGGCAGACAATGTTATTGAAACTGATCCGGAAAAGATTGAAGCAATTTCTTGAAAATCTCTTAATGGCAGATAAAACATTGCACAATGAAAGATTTGAATATAATAAGTTACAAGAAACGGCTGAAGCGCCAGATATTAGAAATTCAGACTTAGAATTTGCACCTGATTTAATAGAAACTTTTTTGGGGCAACTACAAAGGAAGAATGGAATAAATAAAAGGGGTATTAATGAATTAGGGACAATATGGAAATAGATAGCAGGATCACCAGACCATGTTGATTTGGTGTTGGTAAATAATAAGTTGAACGAACTAGCTGAAAATAATAATAAAGAGTACACTATAAACTCCGAAATTTTTAAAGAAGTTTATAGGTTAATCGATACAATAAAAAGTTTAAATGGGGATGAACATGCTAAATTACTTATAAACAGAAGAAAGTAATTTTTAATGTCGGAATTGCAAAGTCTTGTTTATACTATAGCAATGGTGGCAAAAGTAGGAATTTTAAGTCCAGTAATTTTACATTTTGATGAAATAAAAAATATAACAGAAAATGAACACGGACGAATGCCTATATCAGATTTAATAGACATATCTACTAGGCCGGGTCGATTTGTGGGGAGGCAAAAAAATCGCCCATTGCTCTGTGAAAATCATATTCTAGGGATCAAAATAAGAAACTTGGCCGAAGGAACCATACCTCTAAAACGAATTCTGATGTCCCCCAATCTGGGTCTAACTTTTGGGTAGGGGCAAATTTTGAAAAATCCCACTTTGACCCATTTAGAGTGCTCCAATCGAGTCCAAATGTATGACCGACCCCCCACTAACTTTGGAGGCCCGTCCTACCGATGCCAGTGGCACACCGCCTGGAACCCCCCTGGGGGTTCATCATACAAACATTTCAAAAAATCGCCGGTTTTGCACTTTACATGAAAAAATCAGCGAAATGCCTATGTTTTTTCTTTTTGGAGTTTATTTTTCTCTTTAGAAATTTATTTAGTCAGAACATATGTAAATGAAAAAATGAATTTAACTTAGTAATAGAAAAGAAATTAAAAAAAATTATTAGAAATTAGCGTTTTTAAAACCAAGGCATCACTGTGATGCATTTGCATGTCGTAAACATAGTCGTGTGGGTTTTTCATTCAACCGTTTTAAAAAATGAAGGTATCACTGTGACACAATTGCAGATCGTAAAATTGCTTCTGTTGTTTTTTTTAAGCCACCACAAGACACAGCAGGTAGAATTGAAATTACCATTTCATTCTTATTATCTCGTCTCGTAGACCATATATAACGCAACAGTTTTTGTGAATGCATTAAGTCGTTGTGAAGAACTCAAAGTGTGAAGTGCTAATTTCAGATAAAAAAAATATTTCAAAAATAATAATAAGTGAACTGACCATTCCAAATCAAATGTTTACAATGAATCCACCATCCTCTACACCGCAAGATGAAGAAGCAACTACATCAACAACTATCGAAAACCAAATGAGTCACATACCCAAGCATGATGTTACTGTTTTTGGTGTGTCTACTGATTTAACTGATCTTAATTTACCAACCCATCTGGATATCTTGAGATATTATTTTTACTTAAGCGAACGTGCTGAAACAGAACAAAAAAAGTTTTCCCATAAATCATTCACTATTCAAGTACAAGATAAGTTGATTGGAATTTGGGAAAAACTTGGTATGGAAATAATGCTGAAAAAAAGTGTATTTAATAAATTGAATAAATTGCTTGACAAGTATCAAGAGCAAATCAAGAGAAGAGATTTACAGAGTATGTAAAATCTCTGGAAACAATTTTTTACATTGGAACATGTAAATGCGATTTGAAGGCAGCTCCATGTGCATGCGGCTGGGTTCCCGAACGATCAACATAATCAGAGAAGACTAACAATGGAATATGCATTTATGATGGAAACTGAAGAGCAAGGAGCAACGTCTATGTCATCAATGCCAACATACCAAGATCCCGATGATTCAACATACGCACCGCCACCGGTTCAACAAGATATGGATAGAAGCACAAGTTCACAATACACAGAGAGATACGATTGTTTCAACTTTGCCTTGGTATGTGACAGATTTGGTGTGCCTGACAGAGTAGCATCAGCATTGGGAACCGCTCTTTTGCAAGATTTTAAAATTAAAGATAAGCATGGGAAACCTCTCATCATGGATAAATCGAAAGTTTGCAGAGAAAAAGAGAAATGAAGACAAGAAGTGCTTCGCAAACGGTTAGATGATACCAATTTGGTAGCGTTTTCATTCGATGGCAGAAAAGATGATACTTTAACGATAGATAAAATTGATGAGAAGTATCATACTAGGATGGTAAAAGAACCTCATCTTGATATTTTGAGAGAACCCAATTTTGAATTGATTGGTTACGTAAGACTGGAACATGAAACCGCTGAATACAAAACAACCAAATTAAATGGTTTTTTCAACGATAAAAATATATCACTGGATGCATTAATTGGAATATGCACTGACGGTGAGGTAACAAACACTGGCCCACACGGTGGAATTATACGACGATTCGAATTGCTGTTAAAAAGACCATTGCATTGGTTCGTTTGCCTTCTACACTTCAACGAACTTCCGTTTCGGCATTTGTTTGAAGCTTTGGATAAATCAACCAGCACTGGACCAAGAGCGGCAACCGGAAAACTGAGCCGTCAAATCGAAACTTGTGAAACTCTTCCGGTAAGTTATTGCTATCACTCATTTATTATAATTGTCAACCATTTTTAATTATTTTATTATTATATATTTTCAGGTGGTGGACGGCTTCCAGAAAATTGAGTTGCAAAATATGCCCCCTGCTCCAGAAAAAATTGAATTTTCCACCGATTCGAAGTACTTATACGACATGGCCCATGCAATTTCTAGCGGCGTGGTTCCGGTGGATCTGGCTAACATCAAACCAGGGAAAATTGTACATTCTCGGTGGCTCACCAAGGCCGCTAGATTATTGCGATTATATGTGACAACGGAAAATCCAGATGCAAATTTAAGAATTCTGGTTGAATTTATAATTAAATGTCATGTGCCAATGTACTTCAATATCAAGTATTACAGCTCTGTCGTGTACGGCAGTGCATTATTTTCCAAGTTCATTGGTTGGTCACGATTTCTACAACCTCGTTTACGCAAAATTGTCAATCAAGTAATTAAAGATAACTCATATTATGCGCATTCGGAAAATATCTTGTTATCAATGTTGTTTGATGATAGGAAAGAAAAGCGCGACTGTGCCATCAAGAAAATTCTACGCTATCGAACCGATGTTGACGACCCAATGGAACTTAGAGTTTATAAAAAACCAGATATAAACTTTAATTGCACAAGTTATACGGAAATTATCAATTTGAATGATATAAATATCGTATTTGAACCACCATTCACGCGAAGCATTCCGTACGATACATTGAAAGAATATTTAAATCAAGATGATCCAAAAATTCCACCACACATACAAGGAACGGAACGACATGTTCAATTGCTAGCTAGCGTTTCCAAACGGGTTATACCGGAAAATGTAGAGGCTGTTATGGCGACGACATTAGAGAGCCGTGGGAAATTGCCCAGACTTGAAAGTAAAAAAGACTTCAAACAATAATTTTTTTTAGTTTCTTTTCTATAACTCACTTAAATTAATTTTTTCATTTACATATGTTATGACTAAATAAATTTCTTAAGAGAAAAAATAGATATTACTATAAATAAATAATAAATATTATTATAAATAAATAAATAAAAATAAAGAAAAAACATAGGCATTCCGCTGATTTTTTCATGTAAAGTGCAAAACCGGCGATTTTTTGAAATGTTTGTATGGTGAACCCCCACACAGTGGGTGATCGTGGGCATAAATAATTGGAAAATTAAAGTTTAAGTAAAACAATATTTTTTTAGACCATTCGACAGTTATTACAAAGGATATGAAAAATCAAGAATAAAAGTTTTAAAATTATTTTAGGTTAAGCGATACAGGGTGCCCAAAGTTGGGCAAAAAATATGTAATTTTATGGCCTTAATAGGCCTACTACGAAGTATTCTATCTGACTTAGTTAACAACGTATATACATAAAAAATACCTTAGTGTATAGGAAATTATTGCTATTTGACCTATTTGGTTTATCAATGCAAATAAAATAGATTTATTTCATTGTTACGGCTCGACGTTTCGCTAGTCACCCTAGCATCTTCAGGAGCGAGATCTATATTCAACAACAAAAACGTTACATTACATTATAAATTTTAACAATTAAACATTGAGTTACATATAACAAAACAAAGACTAAAAATATTTACATTATTTATTAATATTGTTAACTAAAAGATATTTTAACTAATTATTAGTACCGCACGCATGGGGTATCATTGTCGTACGAAAGTGATTATAAGCATAACAAGTACGCGGAGGCGATGTCTGCTGTGTCTTCCTTTTTATTTATTGTGTTTTCCCTTTGTTGTAATATACGTAAGCTTTCCAATGTGTATTTGGCTCTCCCAAGCTTGTTTTTGTCCAATATTTTTGTGTTTGTCAGATCAGCTGTGTGTCCACTAGTTGTTGTGTGTTGTGATAATGGGGTGTTGCTTTTGTTTTTCTGTATGTCAGCCTCGTGCTCTTTTAGTCTTACGCTCAGTTGTCGTTTCGTGGTGCCGATATAGAGTTTATTACATTGCTCGTTGTCGTTTCCTTTGCAGGTTATACCATACACAACATTGTTTTGTTGTAGGGGTTCGATTGGGCTCTTTGTTTGTGTAAATATGTTAGATAGTGTGGTTGGATTTGTATGCGAGAGCAATGTTGTCTTTGTTTTTTAGAATGTTTTTGCGAATGTTTCCTGAGAATTTTGGAATGTATGTTACGCTGTAATATTGCTTTGTTTTGTTTTCTGTTTCTAATGTTGGTGTTTGATGTTGGTTTTGGGATGTTTTCATGGTTTGTTGTTGTATTAAGCTGGCTATTGTGCCATTTGGGTAGTTGTTGCTTTTAAGTGTTTTAAATTTTTGTTAACTAAATTTTATAAATTAGGGAGAAATATTTATTAAATTTAATTATTACTGATCTGAATTGAATGTTTGAGGAAATTGCTCCTTAGACGATGTAAATGAGAGTAGAACGGTAGCATAGTGATTGCAAACTTGACTTAGAAACGGAGTATTGCTGTTTCGAATACCAGCATATGTATGTGACTTTTTTTTTTAAAGAAATTTCCTATAAGCTGATAAATCTTAAGAATTTAATTAAGTACGTTGAATGTAACTAAAAAAATTAATGCATGATAACTGGAATAATTAACTGTTTATTTTCTTTACTAGTGTGAAGCTATATGTACGTATGTAATATATTCTTTATGTAGTCGTTTTTGTGGTTAAGTTTTAGGTAAATGCATTCATTTATTAAACACGTAGTTTGGAATCTTGTTATTTATGCGGTTTATAAGGTTAGTATTGAAAACGTAGCATCATCCATTTTCGGCCAAAATCGGCAGAATTCATTATTTTATACAGATTAACTCATGTTGTATAAGTATGGTTCAGGGGTTTCTAAGATATAGAAATTTGGCCAAAAGGGGGCAATGGCACGTCTTTTTTCAAAAATTATCTTTGAATTTGATTTATATTTGGGAGGTGAATATCTCTCTATGGCGCGATATACAACAGGTATATCATCATAAACCTCCTAAGAGATTTTTGGGCCAAGCTTCTCTTCCAATTTGTGGTGTGCCGATTTGAATTTTCCCTACAAATTGGTGGGACCTACAGTTTTTTGCCGACTCCGAACGGCATCTACAAGGAGACGAATTTTTGCTGAGAAGCCTGTCATGGCAGAAATACACTCGGAGAGTTTGCCAAACCACTGCCGAGGGGCGACCCCGTTTTGCAAAACTTTTTTCAAATCACTTTTGATGTTACCTGTACCAGGGCTCGAACCATGGACCTTCGGTGTGATAGGCCGGCAACATTACCTTCACACCACGGCGGCCGGAGGTGAATATATAAGTCAAAATATAGCGTTCTAGCATCAAAAGCTATGAAATTGTTGACATTTCAAAAACACCGTTGGGGGTATTTGTGGGCAGATTTTATTCAAGTTTCTAACATTTACTAATATTCATCATAAATGCTTATATTGCTTGAGGTTTTAATACTGTACCTCTTTCAACACTTTGCACAATTTAGCAACGCCTATCAGCCTGTAAATCGTTTTCACCTATGAAGTACGCTTGCAAAAATTGAACTGCACTATTCGACGAAGGTAAAAGCGATCCAATTCTGTGATGTACTTGCCCCTGAACTGTGAATGTAGGAAAAAACACAGGCATGGCGATGATGTCATCTGCTCCAAGGGATGTCATGTGGAAGCAAGCATTGTATTGCTCTAAATGCTTAAGAAAGCTCCGTAATTCGGCAGTTACGCAAGACAGTAATTACTTTAAGTGGTAGGGTGGTTCCTCTAATATAGGAAGACTTACCTTGCCTGCAGAACAGCACATTCCAGCTGTTTCTTTCTTCTATTTTATTGCTCCACAAAATCTGCACACCATGCTCATTCTACCCAACTTGATGGCCTTATGATCGCTATAATTTAATTTTGGATCATACTCGAAAGAACAATTTTTACAAGTATCCCTCGGAGCCCCTAATGAGCATTCGGCCACGTTCAGTTTGACGTTGCGGAACAGCGAGCCGACGTGCGTTGTTGTTAACAGTGCTTCGCCCTGCCCAATGGGCTCGATCACTCTAAATTGTCATCAGGCTCTTCTAACGGTAGTCCGAGGAAACACGCAGTTTCCACAGGGTTGGACCAGAGTGATGTAGGTGTTATAAGAGTGGGTTCGACTGAACAGGAGAAGAGATGTTTTGGTATCATAAGGGGACATACCACATGCAGGGCATGTGTTTGGTATGTTGGGGTTCAGTCTGGATAAGTAAGAGTTTAACCTATTACAATATCCACAGCGAAGTTGTGCTAGCATGGCCCTAGTCTCCCTTGGAAGTACACGCTCCTCTTCATCCAATTCAGGTGGTTGAGTATTAATAACGGCACTCACAGGCCGAGATCTGAGAGATCTGTCTACCGACTCGGTGTGGAGGTCATTTAGTGCCCGTCTATGGTTCGGCAGATCAAACGGCAAAGAGATATGGTGCTGGATCTCATCGTAGTGCTACATCCAAAAGATGTCGATTTGGATGACTAGGTTTATGACAGTTCAGAAGAAACTGTCTACTCCAGAGTTCCGCGTGCTCTTGAACATTGATGGAGGTGAGACTCAGATGACATAAGCAGACATCCCGTAGCAGTTCTGATGGCGGTGTTTTGGGAGACTTGCAATATCCTCCAATTGGTGTCAGCAAGATTGGGCGACCATATGGGCGCAGCATAGTCAATAACCGGCCGGCCAATAGCCCTATATGTAGCAAGCAATGTTTCTTTGTCTTTTCCCCAAGTACTGCCGGCCAGTGACTTGAGGATCTTATAGCGGCTCTGTACCTTTGAGGCTATTGCGGTGGCATGACCAGCGAACGTGAGGCCGTTGTCAAATGTCACACGCAAGATTTTCGGGTGGTTGAGAGTAGGTAGAGGTACTCCATCTACGTGGACATTTAACTCTTGCCCCATCTGCGCATTCCATGTCGTAAACAGGGTCGCCGTCGATTTAGTCGGATAAAGGGTCAGATTTCGCTCGGTGAAGAAGCTGGAAAGGTCACGGAGGTAACTGTTGATTCTAGTACAGAGTTCGTCAATGGAGGGAGGCCATTATCGTGCAGTCGTCAGCGTAGGAAACAATGGAGACTCCCCTGGTGGGGGGGAGTCTCGAAATATAGAAATTAAAGGAAAGGGGAGAGAGAACACCATCTTGCGGCACCCCTTGTTTTATTCTTCGTGGCCTAGATTTCTTGTTCCTGAATTTGACTGATGACTGTCGACCATTGAGGTAATTAGCGGTCCCCCTTTTAAGGCCGGCAGGGAGCGGTGTCTCTTCCAGATCTCAGAGGAGTGTGGCGTGATTGACCGTGCCGAATGCAGTTGATATTTCAAGTGCCACTAGAACCGTCCTATGGTTTGGTGGGTGTTGATTCAAACTATAATTTATCTTCGTTGTAATGGCATTCAAAGCGGATGTCGTGCTATTAGATTTGCGGAAATCATGCTGGTGATGGGCCAATTTCAGATTTGCAATGAAGTAAGGGAGCACTAGTAATTTCACTACCGGCGAAAGGAGGGATATCGGGCGATAAGACTCTCCTTGGTTCGCCGGCTTCCCTGGTTTTGGTAGGGGAACTACAATCGCTTGTTTGCATATCTCAGGTATGACGAAAGTAGTTAGAGAGAGATTAAAAAGAGCCGCTTAATAACTCTGTCCCTCGTGGCCTAGGTGTTTGATCATTTTCATGGCGATTCCGTCGGGTCCGATGGATTAATAGTCCTATACGCAGGTGGATGCATTATAAACAGTCTGCAAAAGAAGCTCGCGCATTTCTTGGCGTCCGCTTTGACACTGTCGCCCAATGCAATGGCGACCTTGTCATAGTATTTGGTCTGATTGGATAGGGCCTTGACAGTCGATCATAATTTACCGACTCCGCCGGAGAGGTTGCATGTCTCAAGGTGTTGTTTCCACTTGGTCAGCTTGTGTTCGTTGACAGTCCTACGAATTTCCGCGTTGAGATCTTTTATTCTGGGATCTGCGGGATTGATGAGTCTCACTTGGTCACGTTCTCTTGCCATCGCCGCAGCTTCTGCAGGAAAATTCGGAGGAATTCCTGGAATTCTACCAGCTGGAATAAAGCGGCCTGAGGCTGAATCAATGATCTTGCGAAACTTTCTTTCGCCTTTGCGTACGTCTTTAGGAGTGGGTAAGGCAGCGAAGGAGCGCTCTGTATAGTCAGTAAAGCGGTCCCAGTCCGCTTTGGTGAAGTTGATTCATGCTAATTTATCAGTCGTTATGAAGTAGTTCGGTCGTTCAACATAGAGTAAGATGGGTAGGTGGTTTGAGGCTAATGTAAGCATCGGTCGCCAGATGGCAAAGTTAATTACGCCCGCGTTGGTTTGGAGATGTCTGGCGAACTGTGGCAGTTACCTGCCACCCTGGTGGGGGCAGCTCCATTGACTGTACAGAATGCTGAGTTGTCTATTTGGTCTGAAATAGCGTGTCCTCCTAGCAGACAACAAGCAAGTTGGAATGCCAGAGATCGTGATGCGCGTTGAAGTCGCCTAGGATTAGACGGTTATCGCCCCTTAGCAACGCACTAATGTCGGGATGATAATCTCTAGGACAACACGTGGCAGGGGGAATATAGATGTTTATGATTTGCTGGTCGGCGTCTCCTGACCGGACTGCTATGCCTTGGCATTCTAAGGTAAAGTCCCTGGGGTCGACGCCAGGGGAAATAGATTATATTGTACAGAGTGATGTGTAATGAACGCAAGGCCACCCCAAATACCACTGGGACGGTCTTTTCGATGTACATTATACCCATCACAAGTTCGTAAGTCCGATCTTGTGTTCAATTTTGTCTCTTATATCGCGGCGATTTTTATGTTGTGCGACTTCATAAAGTCAGTTATCTCCGCGATCTTTCTAGCTAATCCGTTACAGTTCAGCTGCAAAATTTTTAAGTGTGTAGGAGGGGAGACGGGGGACATGCTAGGCATGAGGGACGGATGTGTTTGCCTAGGTGGAGGTAGGCTAAGGCCTAAACTATGTCGCAGTCTAGAGTTGAGCGCCATGGCCGATGTCGTCTAGCGTGGAAGGCGGCTTTGTACTGCAACAGAGAGCTATGAACGCATCCGTCCAAAGGTTACCGTTTGCGAGCGCAGAGCACATAAAGGTGTGACACAGGCCAAGGCAATTGTTGCACTTGACCGATGTCGCAGGCGTATATAATCTTTGCCGACAAACGGTGCACGTAGCGAAAGGTACGAGGAGGTGGTGGTCCTAGCCCACGTGCAGGCTGGAAGCAGAGGGAAGGGGGCATTAGGGGAAGAGAAAGAGGGGAATGGCGTTCGACGATGCTCATATCTGGCCTATTCCGGAGTGGGTAGGAGTGTTGAGGGGCCGTGTGATATGGAGACGCTGGTGTGCGTGAGCGACAGTCGGGAGTGGGTGAGGCGGGAATGGCAGCAGTGCTGCCAGTCGTGTAGACCGACTACCGCGGGACGCCCTAGGGCGTGTACAGCATGGTGCCTCGAAAGTACTAAAGAAAGTACGGGGTTTGTGGATGGCAGGGTTAAGCCCTGAGCATCCAGATTTATGTAGCCATCTCTTACACTTGGCGCATTGTACCGAATACGACCGTTTAATATAAATTTTCTTCCAGCAAACGCAGCAGATCCAATCTCTTGGTCCAGGGTTGGGTTCGACTCCAGCTATTAACAAGAGACAATGGAGCAACCCAGCTTCCAGGGTTTGCTCCGAGGATGACAATTTAAGGCTGGGACGGGACAGATTGGACAGGGTTACACTGAAATAACAGCCCTTGGTCGGGTAAAAAAACCCGGGCCATTCCGATACGATAGAACCGGCTGTTGTGGGAATGAGCCGACGTGCATCGCTTTGGTCAACTGTCTCAGTAGCACGCTGGGTAGCCACAAATGCCGCGTGCTGTTAACGTGATGCCATGCGCACAGAACTCTGTTGACGCCGAACGGCAGCCTGATCTGTGCTTTCAGTTCTTCGAAGATGGGCTTGAAGCTCAGCCTGTTGAAATCTTCGTCTTTCGCCATCGCTGGAAGACTCTACTGCCTAGTTTTTTCATTTCTCGAGCAGATACCGAGCTGCGCGAAATATTTGACTTACGTTTGCGTGGCATTATTGGAATAAAGTATCCAGGAAATTTAAGTCATATAGCAAATAGAGTAACATATATGTCGAAAGGGTTTAGAATAATTTGGAAGCTCTCACACAATTTATATGCAACTGTGAAACAAAAAAATTACGTAGAAATCTATTAACGCGATAAAAATTAATAAGTAGTTCAAAAAGTAGATCGCCCGGTGGTTGAAATTCAACCACAAGCTGTATTTTATGTTAACCAAGAGTATTTGCTATTCCTTTCATTTGTTTTTTTTTCCATTCCTTTCACTGCTGTTCCTTTCCTGTAATATGTTTTCGTTTTCTTTGATTCCATCTTCTCTCTACGTTCTCTTTATTTAATTTATTTTATATATATATTATATATTTTATATCGTGAAGTGAAAAGTAAATGCATCAATTCACCACTATTTTCGATTCTCGTTTTACGTTAAATTTTCGCACACATCAGAATAATTTTCTTTTCTTTCCTTTCCTTTCTTTTCCTTTCCTTTGTTTGTTTGAGTAGCGACAAAAACACTACCCCAAGGTTTTGGGGAGTGTGGTCGAAAATGACACTCCGGATTAAGGAATACTGTGTTCAAAGGAAGAGTTAGCTGGTCGGAGGAGGGTGGGTGTAAACTTTTACAAATTTTTTATATAAAAGAGGACGTAGTCCTTTAACCGATTTAGTAAAATTTACTGAATATAGTTTCTGTTATAAGTCTCAAATAAAACAGAAAGCTTCTGGTGTTTGCCAAGATTGCCAGAGATATGTTTTATAACATATTTCCTGTTTCAGAATAGGGTTTTTATGGTTTGAGAGAAAAGCAGAGAAACCTCTCGCCTGTAAAATTTGATTTATGGTGATTACGATAAAATCGAAATTAGGGATCTATATGTTTGTATGTTTTTCAGTTTTCTTCAATAACAAATAAATATAATAATTAACTAGGAATTATTATGCCCATCTTGAAGTAATGAAAAATTTACTAAAAATAATCAGTTTTTTTTTGTTTCCCAAATATTATATGTAAAAAAGTGGGCGTGGTTATCATTCGATTTCTCTTTTTAAATAGCAATGGGAGACGAGTTCCAAAGAACTCGTCCAATACCTTTACATAAGATACCTCAATATTTACCCAAGTTATCGCTAAATTAATTCTTGTTTTTCTCCTGAGCATTTCGGTATATAGAATTCTATGATCGACCGTTATGTTACCAAAGTGAATATACTCTGTGTGATATGCACGCTGAGTATAAAAATATGGGGACTGTCGCTTCCCAAACGGGGTAAATTGTGATACCGAAATGACTAAACAAATTATGAAATTGTTAACGCTTAACCGCCTTTAATAAACCGTCGCCAAAACAATCACTAATAGCTACATAATTTTCTACCGAAATTCGATAAAAAACCCAAGGTGCTTGACACCTTACAGGATTTCTTAGAAAAAAGAATAACCAAATACCAATAAATAGTACTTACCGTTTTTGATTTTTTACTGCAGGTCTAGCACCAACACGCTTAAAATATTGGAACAAATTCCGCTTCATAATTAAGAGTTCACTTTTTATTTGACTATTACAGCACAAACACACACAATGTCAGCCTGCCGAATTATATTTTTCAACTGAGTCAGTTAGTATAAGCAGTTTCCAAGGCATATTTGCTACCAATTTTAGATCTCTTTGGTGCCTGAAAACTGCTTCTACCGAAAAAAGCACTTTTTATTTAAACACTTTATTTACACTTACTTTCACTTTTATAATTCTAGTTGATCTAATTAGAAAACTGCACGCTTAAGTACTTTTTTTGCGACGACCTGTTCAGGTTCGTTGAGCTTACGATTTTGCTTCGGTTATTCCGAAGCGTAGGTGTACAGAATATGTATTTAAGCGGAGTGTTTTGTCAACCACAGCAGCGTTGTATGATGATTGATTAGTGCAGTCTAAGGCTGGGTCGCGGCTCCAATTTTTTGGCGTTGGTACCTTGAAGCCAGCGCCATAGCCGGTATCAGCGCAGTGCGTTAACGCAATTGCGTTAAGTGCTTTTTTGGCGCAATGATACCATATTGCTAGGGGCGCAGTTTATGAGACATCACCGAAAACTAATACAAAGCGTTTGGAGGGGATATCTAGAGACACGTATTCATCCGAAGGGGGAGTCTAACTTTTTTTAAGGGTTCAAAAATAATGAGCAAAAATAGTTTGCTCCGGTAATAATATAGTTTGGGAGACACCATCGAGTACTGAAAGAAAACGGTCCGATGGGGTATCTACACCCACATATCCATTCTTCTTTAAATGGTCATCTAACCGCCTGGGCGATTTTGACCGTCCAACATAGCTCGCCAGTCGTTTCTTCGTTGCGCCAACTGGCGCCAATTGGAAACACCGCGGGATCGCAAATCGGTCTCCACTTGGTCCTTCCATCGGAGTGGTGGTCTCCCTCTTCCTCTGCTTCGACCGGCGGGTGCCGATAAGAATACCTTCTGGGCTGGAGCATCTTCGCTCATTCGCACTACGTGGCCTAGCCAGCGAAGCCGCTGTGTTTTAATTCGCTGAACTATGTCGGCGTCTGCGTAAAGTTCATACAGCTCATCATTAAATCTTCTTCGGTACTCGCCGTCGCCAACGCGTAGAGGTCCACAAATCTTTCGAAGAACCTTTCTCTCGAATACTCCCAGAGCCGCCTCATCAGATGTTGTTAGTGTCCACGCTTCTGCACCATATAGCAGGACGGGTGCGATGAGTGACTTGTAGAGTGTTATTTTCGTTCGTCGAGAGAGGACTTTACTTTTCAATTGCCTACTCAGTCCAAAGTAGCATTTGTTTGCAAGAGTAATTCTTCGTCGGATTTCTAGGCTAACATTATTGTTGGTGTTAATGCTGGTTCCCAGGTAAACGAAGTCCTTTACTATTTCGAAATTATTGCTGCCAACAGTGGCTTGGTTGCCAAGGCGCGAATGCGCTGACTCTTTGCATGATGACAGAAGGTACTTCGTTTTGCCCTCGTTCACCACCAATCCCATTTTCTCCGCTTCTTTTTCTAATTTGGAGTAAGCAGAAGTTACGGCGCGGTTGTTAAGGCCAATAATATCAATATCGTCAGCATATGCCAACAGTTGCACGATTTTATAAAATATTGTTCCAGCGCGGTTAAGTTCTGCAGCTTGTATTATTTTCTCCAGCATTAAATTAAAAAATCGCACGATAGGGGGTCACCCTGTCTGAAACCTCGTTTAGTTTCGAACGGCTCGGAGAGGTACTTCCCAATTCTGACCGAGCTGGCGGTGTTGCTCAAGGTCATTTTGCATAGCCGTATAAGTTTTGCGGGGAAACCAAATTCAGACATAGCGGCATATAGGCAGCTCCTTTTCGTGCTATCGAAAGCGGCTTTAAAATCAACAAAGAGATGATGCGTGTCGATTCTTTTTTCACGGGTTTTTTCCAAGATTTGGCGTATTGTAAAAAATCTGGTCGATAAGGTCCAATCAGTCTGTTCACATCAGGCTTCAGTCTTTCGCACAATACGCTTGATAGGACTTTATATGCGATATTCAAAAGGCTGATTCCGCGATAGTTGGCGCAGTTTGCAGGATCGCCCTTCTTGTGGATTGGGCAGAGAACACTTATATTCCAATCTTCAGGCATGCATTCATCCGACCAAATTTTGCATAGAAGCTGATGCATGCGCCTTACCAGCTCCTCGCCTCCGTGTTTGAATAGCTCAGCAGGCAAACCATCAGCGGCAACTGCTTTATTGTTTCACATATCCATGCCTTGATCAAAAATCCGAAAGCGGAGTGTAACTAACAAAAGGCAAATTATTCAACCTTTTTTTTGTGAATAACTTTTAAATTGTTTCAACTAATAATTTTCCGCACTCGGATTGTGATTCCTGGGATTTGGGTATCCCTCTCAACATTTGGTAGCGCCATGGTAGCTGTAGCACGGATGTTGACGTCATTGGCGCTGATACCATTATTTGTGATACCACAACGCCATGACGCCAGAAACACCTTCAACTCAATGGCGCCAGTAGCGCCACTTCAGTGTAGCGAGACCAGTGCAAAACATAACCTCAATGATGGCAGCAGCGCCAGAAACATCTTCAACTCAATGGCGCCAGTGGCGGCACTTCAGTGTAGCGAGACGAGGGCAAAACATAAACTCAATGGCGACGGCAGCGACACCTTAAACTCAAAACCAGCAGTAGCGCCCCTCCAGTACAGCGGTGTTTTGTAGCAGTTTAGTGTTTCTGGCGCTATTGGCGTCATGGCGTTACGGAATCACAAATAAAGGTATCAGCGTGACGCCAACACCGGTATCAGCGCAATTCCGTGAATCCGCGCAGCGTTACACACCCTTAGTGCAGTCAGCTTCGGCTGTGCTGCTGATATATATATGTATGTATGCCAATGCAACGCAATTCCGTCTTACAGCCCCTGCTGTATGAATATTTATGTATGTTTGCTTAATTGCATTGAAATGAAAATGCAGGCATAGGTACATACCGCTGTTTTAACTTTTTAACAAAACTGGAGGCAAAGTCAGATTATAATTTAATGGTAAATTGAAAATTTGTTTCATGGTCCGCTTTTGCTTTTTCAAGGAAAAGCCAATATCATTCGCTTTCAGCGAACACAACTGTTGCTCAGCACTGCTGAGTACTTCCGTACTATTTCTATTAGCAGCAAGATCTATTTCTTTTCTGCTTTAAAACCATATATTTTTTAATCATAAGGTCAGTTCTCCTTGGGGGCGGGCCTGTGTCCGTAGATCAACCATCGAGTTGCACGTCATTACCTTTGTGAATTTTAATCGCCTCTTACGACAGATATACCTACCTTGGGCATATTCCAAACCCATTACCGGCAGGGATTTCCTTTCCTTACTTTTAACAAATTAATTGTATTTTTTTAATTTCACTAACATTCACAATTATTTTGTTCCAAAATTTCATAAAATTTATTCAAATTCTAGCGACACTCACAATGAAAATAACAATAAACCATGGAAAGCGAAAGAGCAATGTCTGTTTCCTAAGAAAACTACAAAATATGATCACAGCATTTCAGGAATTGCGTTGGCGTCACCACGGCGCGTTGTAATCGTGTTGGTACCCACCATAAATGTTACGCTTTATATAAGCCATATTTCACTTGATAATATAAATCGTTACATTTTTGGTGGGTACAAATAGACATTAAAACGCGCCGTGCCGACGCCGACGCCAACGCAATCCCTAGAATGCTGTGATAATGTTTTGAAGTTTTCTTCTTTGTTTGCTATTTCACTTCAAGGAAAAGCTCGCAAAATAAAGCCATATACGACATATATCGTATATGTAAGGTATTCAGTTGTATGCAACATTCCCTCCTTATTTATTTAAAGTCGATACAAACACAAAACGGTCGACTATTAACAATAAAAAAGTACATAAGCAAGTCATTAATAAAGGTTAAAATTATTACTAATATTACATATGAATTAAAACCTTACCAATACTATAACTAAAATTACATTCAAGATAATGATGCCAATGTTGTCAGGAAGCACTGGATTCCAGTCGCCTGTTTAAGAGGTGGGAAAGGACGTGTTTCCAATTCCCCTTGTTGCAAATGTTAACTTTATTAAATTTAGCTTTATCATATTAGTTTCCGGATTGCAACAGATTCCGATCAACACAGTAAATTCACCAATTTTTTCTGTACTTATGTCATTAGGCGTATGGTTTACCTGAAAGATAACCCTTGGAAAAAGGCTTATACGAGTATGTCATGTAAAAAGAATTTATTACTTCCGCTCTGAAATATAGCCTTATACATCTGTATTAACAATAAAAGTAGAGAAATTAAATTGGATATCGTTCGAAGAAATAAGAAGAAGCTGTATTTTTAATAATTTTCATTTAAACTTTAACAGAAACCACATAAAAAGAAATTGCAAAGTTTACACAAAGTTCGGCGAAAGTTAATCAAAGTTTGAAAAATTTACATCAAAATATCAATATTTTCGGGCAGAATTTAGAAAATTTACACACAGTTTTATAGCCCATTCAATTTTAGCACAATAATGTGCAAGTTAGAAGTACCTCGAAATTTCCCCTGAATTTTTAGAATTTTTTTCGAGTATTTTGTTCCATACAACGCATGAACGAAACTAAAATTTCTGGTAGGAATTTCTAAAAATATTGAAATTTTGATGTAAACTTTTTCAAGTTTAACTTACTTTCCTCAACTGTGTGTAAACTCAGAATGTTTTATTTGGTATCTGTTATAGAGTTTGCTATATTAGCCGCGTTTTTTTTTATCCGCATCTGCATTTGCGCTTAATATTTGTACTATTTCATAGTTGCAGATAAAGTTGTGCGCTTAGCAGACGCAGATGCGGATGAAAAAAAAACACGGCTATTATAAATGAAAACTATTAAAACCAAAGCTTCTTCTTCTTGCGTCGTACGACATACAATTTAATTTCACTACTATTCTTGTGAACACAACTATATAAGCCTGATGGGCCATGTATAGAATATATTGAACTTAGTAAAAGAGATGTAATAATATCCTTGTTTAGCCGATATCGTCAAAACCTATTAATATATCAAACCGTGATATTGTGTTCTGTTTAGAGAATTTTTTTTAACAAAGTATTCTAAATTTTAACAAAGGCGAAGGTCTACCAAGGTACCGAATTTCAAGCAAATCGCATAATAAATAAGATTTTTATGAATGGGTCGGTCCCTGGTCCACTTCCCGAATTTCAAGCAAATCGAATTATAAATAAGATTTTTTTTGAATAGGTTGGTCCCTGGTTCACTTTTCCGGAATCGCATGAATCTGTTACCTATTCTATGCTCCTGAAAATAAGTGTGCAAAATTTCGAAGAGATTCGGTCAGGTAGATTAGACGTTAAAGACCCACAAGCAAACTCACAAACTTACGCATATATATATTAGTAAGATATATAAAGCTAGTTTTCTTTCTTTCTGAATTGTTTATTGAATTCCACACATACCGATAAGATAGGTCTATCGTTTACCGAGATCTTTGAAGTAGGAAGTTAGCCTCTTTTGTAAATAAACAATAATAATGAATGATTGAAAGTAAGAGTATAATTGCCAACATGCAGGGCTAGTTTTTTTTTGTTTGGTGTGGGTGCTGCACTTGTTCGCGCCTGGGTAGGTGAAGATGAGTATCAGAGAAAATGACTGAATGACAAACGGACATACTTAAGTCAGGTCTGGGGGCACTGTAAGGAGTTCGAAATCCGCACAGGCTCGGACTGACATGACAGGCCTTTTCTTTATTCGTCATGCTTCTTCTTCCCTGCCTCCGAACTAACCCATCACACATGCAGGTATGAACCATCTTTTTGTTCATGTGGCTTTAGGTGGGGGTGGTGGGAAGTACCCTGCCCCCAAGTCGACGAGCTAGCCTGGGATGCCAGCATACCTGCTTGCCACCACTCCCCACCACAAACAAACTACCAGCCACGTAACAAGTGGAAATTGGGAAGGCGAGTTTTAGGCTGTGAAAATAGGATTTGATTAAAGATAAAATATGTTCGAACTCCACCGGCTCCACACGCAGCATTTAGGAAGTACCTCTTTACTCCAGTGCATATATTTGAGCACGTTGTTGTTGTTGTTATTCTAACGGGCACGATCACTCTGAGAATCGTCATCAAGCTCTTCTAACGAAAGTCCAAGGAAACGCGCAGTTTCGACAGGGTTGGGCCAGAGTGATATTGATGTTAGAAGAGTAGGTTCAATTAAACAGGAAAATAGATGTTTGGTATCGTGAGGGGGCATACCACATGCAGGGCACGTATTTGGTATGGGGGGATTTAGCCTGGATAAGTAAGAGTTTAACCTATTACAATATCCAGAGCGAAGTTGTGCTAGCATGACCCCAGTTTCCCTCGGTTCAGGTGGTTCGATGTCGATTACGGGGTTCACAGGCCAAGATCTGAGGGATATGTCTACTGACTCGGTATGGAGATCTTTTAGAGCCCGCCTATGGTTGCGCAGATCAAACGGCAGGGTGATGTGGTGCCCGTTCTCATCATAATGCCTACGGAGATGTTTCCTTACGTCTCTCTGGGACGGGGCTTCATTTAATAGATGACGGTTTGGATGACTAGCTTTGTGGCAGTTGAGTAAAAACTGTCTGCTCAACAGTTCCGCATGCTCGCGTGTATTGAGAATTTTGGCTTCCTGATGAAGGTAAGAATTCGATGACGGAAGCAGACTTGCAACTTCCTCCAGTTGGTGTCAGCAAGGTTGAGCGACCATATGGGCGCAGCGTAATCAATAACCGGAGACAGGGTCAGGTCTCGCTCAGTGAAGAAGCTGGAAAGGTTTCGGAGGTAAAAGCCATAATCGTGTAGTCGTCAGCGTAGGATACAATGGAGACTCCGTCTGGTGGGGGAGGAAGCCTCGAAATATAACAATTAAACCACCCCTTGTTTGATTCTTCGTGGTCTTGATTTCTTGTTCCTTAATTTGACTGGCGCCTGCCGACCGTTGAGGTAGTTAGCGGTCCACCTTTTTAGGCCGGCAGGGAGCGGTGTCTCTTCCAGGTCTCTTACGAGTGTGGCATGGTTGACCGTGTCGAAAACTTTGGAAAGGTCAAGTGCCACGAGTACCGTCCTATGGATTGCTGCCTGTTGATTCAAGCCATAGTTTATCTGCATCGTTATGATGTTCAGAGCGGTCGTTGAGCTATGCAACTTCCGGAAGACATGTTGGTGTTCGGCCAACTGCAGGTTTGCAGTGTGATATCCTTGTTTCGCCGGCTTCGCCTAGTAGGGGGATCACAATCGCTTGTTTCCAAATCTCTGGAATGACGAAAGTGGTTAGCGAGAGGTTAAGGAGAGCCGCCTGTTCCTCGTGGCCTAGGTGTCTCACCATCTTCATGGCTATACCGTCGGGTCTGATTGATCTGGAGGGCTTGGCCTTCATTATGGCTTCCTTGACCTCGGCGACCGAGTTGGCAATGGGCTCTATGTTGTGTTTGTGCGCCCGACGGATGGCTCGTCTCTTGGCCCTATCAGCAGGTGAATGCATTATAAACTGTCGGCAGAAACAGCGCATCGCCTGGGGTCCGATTTGAAGCTGTCACCAAAAGTAATGGCGACCTTGTCATTGCATTTGGTCGGATTTGATAGAGCCTTGACTGTTTACCATAATTTGTCGACTCCTCCGGAGAGGTTGCATGCCTCTAGGTGTTGCTTCCATTTGGTCAACTTTTAGTCACTGACCGTCCGTCGAATTTCCGCGGTAAGATCTTCAATTCTGCGGTCTGCGGGAGCGAGAAGTCTCACCTGGTCACGTTCTCTTACCAGGGAAGCTGCCTCCGCAGAAATATTCTGTCGAATTTTCGGTATTCTTCCAGCGGGAATAAAGCCGCCGGAGGCTGAAGCAATAACCTTACGAAACTCTCCTCCACCTTGGTCGGTGTGGGTAGGGCAGCAAAGGAGTGCTCTGTATAGTCTGTAAAACGGTCCCAGTCCGCTTTGCTGAAGTTGATAAAGGTGCTTCGTTCAGAGGTTTTGAAGTCCGCCTGTCGCTCGATTGAGAGTATAGTTGCCAGGTATGCCTACCTCGAAGGTTTTAGGGAGTGTTGTCGAATTAACAGTGCTTGGCCAGATTTGAACCCGGTACGCTCCGGTACTCCCTTGCGGTACTGCCCGACTGTCGTGGGCGCGATTTATGACCAGTGAAACCTGTAGGGTTATATACATGCGTTATATATTACTTTATTAATTTTTAAAATTGTTTTTGGTTCACTGTTGTTAAATGTTAATTATCAAAATGAAAATATTGATTGAATTTTTGTTCTTTCAAAAATAAAGATAGATTTTTGAATTTAAATAAAAATATAAATATAGTTTTTCAACTATAATTGGCGATCCTGCCATGAGTCTTCCATATTATATCTTCTGATAGTAACAGCCTTCCTTCCGTAAGGAAGGATAAGATGGGTAATGAGAGGTGAGAGGCATCATATCTGTAGATCAACCATCGAGTTGCACGTCATTACCTTTGTGCATAGTAGTCGCCACTTACGACCGGTATGCCTACATCGGGCATATTTTAAACCCCTAACCCGCAGGGCTAGTATATACATTTTCGTGGACGCCATCTCAAGTCATCTGCAACGGAAAAGTGTTTCATAAAATTGTGACTGTATCGATATTGACAATATAATATTAGTAGTGTAGTTTTCTATTTTGGAACACCTAGAAAATATGTATAGATGAATTTTTCACATGTTTTCTCCCAAATATCTTTTAACAAATGCCTGAATTTCAGTTCCAAAAATTATCTTTTAATGGCCCAAAAAGAGCAGATTATAAGGAACATAAATCACTCCGAAAAGCTTCGCATAGGAGTCCAATATGTATCGATTATGTGGCAAAAAGGTTCCATATATGACTGCTATTCAAGCTCATATGATATATGAAATTCGGCTCATAGCGGACGACCATTGCAAGAAGGGACTTCGCACTTATAAATGAGGGACTTCGGACTCCTCACTGACTCATTTATGACTCCTATGGTTTGCTGGATTAAAACGATAACAAGTGCTGGGATGCTGACAGTTCTGAATTGGTAATGTGGCAAAATTGCAACATTTCAATTTTAATGTAAGTTAGAAAATTTTATAAAAATGCCATAAGTGGGCATGCCTAACACTGCATTACAAAAACGAGCTTTAGTTCTGTCCTATGAACCAAATATACTTTTTCGGAAAGGAGAGAAAAAATAAAAATACACGTGTATCGGCGATTCTCATGTACACGTCAGAATATTTTATTTTTTTTTTCTGTCCTATGAACCAAATATACTTTTTCGGAAAGGGGAGAAAAAATAAAAATACACGTGTACCGGCGGTTTTCATGTACACGTCAGCATTTTTTTTTCTTTTTTTTTTTGTTTGCAGTGCTCCGTACGTGGTAGCCAAATTGTTGGTACAGCGTACTTTATTGTTGACCTTCCATCAGTAAACATGCATAAATTTCTATAGCAATAGTTGCACGCGACTAAAAAAAAAAATTCTGACGTGTACATGAAAATCGCCGATACGCGTGTATTTTTATTTTTTCTCCCCTTTCCGAAAAAGTATATTTGGTTCATAGGACAGAATGTGTGTAACGCGGTGTAATAGACAGACAAAATGTCAAGGGTAAAGTGTTAACGATAAGTTCGCTTCAAAATTGCAATGATTCAAAATTAAAAAACACTCTACAAGCAACTCGAAAGTTATTTGCTTGGTTTTTTTTTTGTTGTTGTATATTCATTTTTAACGCACTTCAAACTCTACTATCGAATAGTAATGGGGGGATATCAATAGCTGAGTAACAAGGTTATATAGATTGCTTACACAAATTCGAATCCAATGAACATCCAAATCAAGTTTTCAATTTATACCACAAATAATATTTAATTCAGCCATTAAAAAGTAAAAGTAAATTTATGAATTTTTAAATAACCAAAAAAATTTATTTTGCACTCGTTGATTAATAACGTTTTAGAGAACACTGGATAACTATTAACGTTTAAAAAATATCCACCCAGAGTAAAAAGTGTTAGTACTGAATGGTAAAATAGTGTCCATTCAATAGAATTTTACAATCCCATGTGATTGGGAAGATTTTCCAAGAAAGAATTTCCTCATTCAGGTTCTATACTAAACTAAACTCTAGTATTTAATAACAAACACACTCTTCGCTTGGCTTTAAATTTTTCAATCCATTCAGGAATGGAGATTTTTTTACGCAAGCAAAAAATCAAAATTTTTAAAAGATTGTCGCCGAATGCACACTCAATTGATTCAATCTTTTCACAGCTCTGGTATGAAGTCTATAAAATCTCAAAATTTGAGGATTATCCTTAAACCATTTTTCGCAGAAGATGCACATGCCCATATGGTTATACATTTCTTCAGTCTATAAATATTTTATTTATTACTTACATTATTTAGTACAGTTCTACCTTACTAACTATTTTTGCTATTATCGTTTCGAATGCTTCTTCTATCATGGAAATATATTGTTGGGTGTCCTTAAAGCATTTATACTTTGGGTTTGATGTCAGTTGCATTTGGGTAGAATTAATACCCAAAGTTCCTTGCGAATGCAAACTTCTGCCTGTTAACATCAAAATATTAATGCAGTCATCAACTAAAATAGGAAAAGCCTCTGCAAATCGAATAAGAGCTGGAAGGACGTTGCTCAAAAATGTACATTTAGCATGTGTTGAAAGCAGAGACAGAGAAGATTGGATAGTGTTTATACAAAATTTCGAAACGCTTAAACTTTTCGGTATGGCATATTTTAGAACTAGATGTGAAGCTAAGTCGATCGTGAAAATTTGCTTATCCATTTCTGGCATACTAAGAAATTCATGAAGGAAATCAATACAAATGTGCATTGAAGGAACTCCCATGACCATCATTGGTATAACTTCCCTCGGATATGTTTGAAAATGAACTAGCTTAGCCAACGAGGGCTCAGATATAAATGCTTGATGTATAAATGAACAAATTATTCCTTGGGTTTCTCTCATGTGAAACATTGATGCTGTGTCCTTAACATTATTATGCATATCGGATAAAACTTCTAAAAGAATATGAACAGCAGCACTTTCCTGTGAAGCAATTAAAGCTGTCTTTAATTCATCTCGATCATTGTCACATTGCAATTGTCCATTTTTGTCTAATATCTGCTTGGATTGCATTTGAATGTTAAGAAAAGCTTTAGACGCTGCCAAACATCCTTGAAGAATACGCAGTAATATCATAAGTGTATATGGAGAGTAAAAAACATGTTTGCCGCATCTAAAAATGGAAAAAAGAGAGGGTATAAACCTTTAAAGTGAAAGTCTACGAATACCTTAAGACTTGTAGAGGGTCTAATAGATCTTCGTTGAGATATGTCAATCTGATGGCGGAACTTTCCACATTTATTATAGAATTTAAAGACATTCTCCAAAAACTTGTAGGAAGTGTACAATTAAGTCGTAACCATATATCTTTATAAAGATCTTGAATTATTCGTGGAATTTTCTTTTTGAAAACTTTCGACATATTTTCAACTATTATATCCTTGTACTGAGCTAGGTCTTCATTAGACAATTTTAACAAAGCTCTAAAAACTCGTATAGCTATCGACGGTTTAGTACTTAGATGTTCCAGTGATTTTGTAACAAGAGAGCGATCGATCGGTTTATTTATCATTAAGTTTGATGATAACGAAATTGAGGTGTAATGTCCTTCCATCCAGTCATCAACCATACTCAAGTGCGGATAATTTGATATAATCAAACGAAGTAAAGGATGAAATAAGCCAGCATAATCATTTTGATATTGTTCTGCTTTTTGCAGCAAATATTTCATTGGAAGCTCAGCCAGAAAGCTATTTGAATATTCCTTCACTTTTCTTCCAGCCATATTCTGATTATGTGTATTAGAGAGACGAGTATCTTCATAAAGTACCAAATAATATAATATAAGCAATTGTGCTGTTAGAGGACAATTAATATGTATTAACATTATTTCCTCTATTTCCGTAGTGGATGTGCCTGATGTAAGCATTTGTGAGGCACCAAAAATGCTATTGCTATCAATTGTAGTTCCTTTCGATGACTTAAAAATGTATAAAATTTCATTTTCGGAAAATGGTTTATGCATATGGTCAACATTAACTTTTCCCAAAGGATTTGGCACAATTAATGTGTTAACATATACATCAATTAATGCTGGCATTACTGGATGCATTGGTCGAATAGAGTTGCAAATTTGTTTGTAAATCCATGATTTAATAGGAACTTTGTGTTTTAAAAATGCGCGAGACTTTAATAACTGATGTATACAATGAACCGACAGATATCCAGAAATATTGGCATTTAAATTTGGAGTAACCGGGACGCGAACAGCATGAGACGCAACCACCTGCTCGGTAAATAAGTCTTGAGTAAAAACTTGTTTAATACGATTCGTACTATTTGGACGTATTGGAATTTTCATAGCTAATGTTGAACATACCAACTCGCTAATAGCTGTTATTTGATTGCTATGAAAATGTATCGCGAGTAAAAGTAACATTTCACCTAGCGATGCAGACATGTCCGATTTTCTACCAAAAAATTTGTCTTCTTTTATAATCCATTGTAACCATTCAACTGATTTGTTTTCGAGAGCTGTTGTAGATACAAGAGATGGACATGCAATTAGCATACAAAGTGCTAACGAAACAAATCGAAGTCCAGACTGTGTGGGTTGCGGACGGCTAGTTACCAGCTGTGATAAAACATTAACTTCGTCATCATTAAATCTGAAAATATATAAAAAAATAAATTAAAAAATTAAAAAATGGAATTAAGAAAATTAAGCTTTGTTCAGACACACAAAAATCTTTTTGGTTGAGTTGAATATATGACACTTCTTTTCCTAGTTGTTTAAAAATTACTCCTACACCTAATTCGCTCGTGTCCGGTATTCTCTAGGATTATTATATGAGATATACACGGTGTCCAAAAAGTTCGAATACAAAACTAAAGTCCTTTTAAAGCAAAAGGTTTGGTAAACCCTTATCAATTTTTTAATCAAATATTTTTAAAATAATTTTTGTAGCATTGTTTCTAATCGGGTTAAGATAGGGTGTAGGGTCACTAGGGTCAACTAAATAAAACCACTATTTTTTTCTATATTTAACACTTTAATTCACTCAGTATATCATGAAGGGTAAGTAGCGAGGCGGACAGTTGTAAACGAACTAAACTTAATATCTAACATTGATCTCTTGCGCAGCAAGGAGACTGGAATGTGTAGGTCTGTATGCATATATGTACAAAATGTAGAATATTGGCAAACGGTAAGAACAACTTAATTTAACAAACGGTAAGTGCAAGGTTTCTTTACAGGGTGTTTGGTAAGTATAACAAAGGTAAGTCAGTATTTAATTAAAGGTAGGTATTTAAGTAAATTTAGGTATTTTAGACAAAAGTGAGGATTTGACAGCAAAGGTAAGTATGAACGGGGGTAAGTATTTAAATTCAGGTGAGTATTTAAAACGAAGGTAAGTGTAATAAGATAGTAAGGTAAGTATTTTAAAATGTATATATATATAATTCATTTTGTAAATTCATTCTGTATGTGTATATGTATGTATTTTGTTTAGGTTTTCTTTTTAAAATTCAATAAGATTGGAGCTCATGTCTCCAACATGGCGGCCGGCCTGCTCCGATGGCGGTAGCAGTAACTCCTGCATCTCTGCCAAGGTGTTCACCGCCTTGGAAAAGAGGTTCCGTAAGCGCCGCTGGTTGTTTTCGGGTTTCTGCCGTCTCTCCTTCGGTTTGGTCATGACTACTTGCCGCTGAGTGGATTGTTTTTCGGGTTTCGATGCCTGTCGTCGTTGCCTCTTTTTCGTGACTTTCCCGACATCGTGGTGTTGCTGCCGATGAATTAGTGTGTGGTGTGCCAAGCCACATCGGTGGCAACTGTCCCGGGAGTTGCATGCCGCCGTGGCGTGTGAGGTTGCCAAGCAATTAATGCAGTACTTGTGAGCCCGCACTGACTCGTACCGCTGCTCTGGCGTCATGGCCATAAATGCGGGACAGTACCGCAGAGAGTGCCGTTCGCAGCACAACCGACAGGTGCTGTAGTCTCCGTAGCGTCTGTAACGAGAAGAAAAGAAGGGAAATATTTGTGGTGTTATCACGGATGTAGTGGTAGGGTCGGAGCGCTATCCCTAACGTTTACATGCTACGGAGAGAGGGTTGAGGTGAGAGTCGAAATCCTATTTTGGGGGGGGTTATGCACATAATTTTGAGATGGGTCGTGTATAAACTCCGCCTTGAGTTCGGACATCTACAACTCGAACATTTTCGTCCGAGCCAGGATGGAGTCGAATGACGCGTCCGAGTCGCCAGTCATTCGGAGGTAGAAGATCATCTTTTACGACGACCAGATCTCCCTCCCTGATGTTTGTCTGCTGGGTTTTCCACTTAGTACGCTTATGAAGTTCTTTGAGGTATTCGTTTTTCCAGCGCATACTAAACTGATGGTGTAGCACTTGCAGTTTCTGCCATTTGTGGATGATTGGCAGATTTTCAGAGTTGGCTTCTGGCAATGAGAGTAGTGGAGCGCCGCGGAGAAAATGACCAGGGGTAAGAGCGAGTATATCGTTTGGATCGTCTGACATTGGAGAAAGTGGTCGCGAGTTGAGAACTGCTTCGATTCGCGCGAGTAGAGTCGTGAATTCTTCGAATGTGAATTTATGGCTTCCCGCAACCTTGAGAAAATGGGTTTTAAAACTCTTCACAGCTGCCTCCCACAATCCACCCATGTGCGGAGCATAGGGGGGGATGAATTGCCAGGACAGTCCGTGGGTAGAGTATTTCTCCGCTATGTCGGAATTGTGCGGCTGGGGCCGACGAAGGTCTTGCCATTATCTGACATAACTTTATGTGGTAGTCCACGACGACTGACAAAACGAGAGAATGCTGCTTTGAACGCAGCTGTCGTCAAATCTGAGCAGAGTTCGAGGTGTACTGCTTTTGTCGAAAAACAAACAAATACGCAGACATAGGCCTTTGCATACGAGGCTTTTCGGAGCATGGATGTTTTGACTAAAAACGGGCCAGCAAAGTCCACACCGGTAGTATCAAAGGGTAGGGAGAAGGTGGACCTCTCAGGGGGTAGTGCGGCCATTATTTGAGATTTCGCCTGTTGCTTATAGATAGTGCAGGCTTTGCAATGGAAGATGCACTTTTTCACCTTTTGCTTGAGTCTCGGGATATAATACTCTTGTTGTAAATATCATCCGGGTCATTAGCTGCTTTTCTGCATGCAAAAATTCAGAATGGATAAAATCAAGGAGTAAGGAGCATAATCGGGAGCTATCGGGAATAATAATAGGACAGCGCTCGTTATATGTGAGAGTTGCATAGGCGAGCCTTCCATTGACGCGCATTATACCGGTTTTGTCGAGCATAGGGTTCAGAGACAAGAGGGGGCTTTTCCTACTAATGGGTTTGCCAGATTGAAGGTCCTTAATTTCAGCTGGGTAAAATCTGAGCTGAGTCAACAGGATCAGACGCAGCTTTGCCTGATGCACTTCCTCTTGGGTAAGGGCTACCGGTTTTGAGACATTGCATTTTTTCACTCTATCTATAAACCGGTGCATATACGCCACTACTCGAACTGCTTTTGGGTACGACGAAAACCTATCGAGTAAATCTGGCATTTCAGTGGTATGGAGTACTTGGGTACGCTTTTGTTCGGGCGGAGTTATGGTTTGGGTCACAGGTTTGGGCCAGGACGTCGAAGCTTTCGACAACCATTCCGGGCCGTTCCACCATAAGGGGCAATCTAGCTAGATCCTTTGGTGTACATCCACGGGTGCCAAGTTTTGAGGGATTTTCTGCCCCAGGCACATGTCGCCAAGTGGCGTTACCAACATAGTCCAAAATTTGCGAAGTCCTATTTGCTACATAGGTCTTCCATGTGTGCGGGGGTTGTTCCAGCCATGCTAGCACGATTGCAGAATCTGACCAGAGGTAATGTTCTTGAGGGGTCAGATTTAAGTGAGAGTGTATGTGTTTAATTAGTTTTGTGAGGAGCACCGCTCCGCAAAGTTCCAGACGGGGGAGACTAACTGTTTGGAAAGGAGCGACTTTGCTCTTTGCCACTAATAGATGAGTGGAAAACGTGCTTTCACTATTCTGTACTCGTAGGTACACACATGCGCAGAATGCTTTTTCTGAGACATCTGTGAAGCCGTGTATCTGAAAGGGTTTATCAGGGGAGAAGTTTACCCATCTACGAATTTTTATTCCATTTATCGCGGAGAGACTTTCGCGAAAAGTGTTCCATCTGTTGAAGGCGCCGGGTTTCACTGGTTCATCCCAGTCCTTTCCTTCTAACCAGAGTTGCTGCAATAGAGTTTTGGCTAATATCATTATTGGCGATAGCCATCCTGCCGGGTCGAACAGTTTAGCAACCGCCGATAAAATTTGACGCTTTGTATTTGAGTTTTCAGCTGGTATAGGGTCATACGAGTAGGAGAACGAGTCAGTTATAGCGTTCCATTTTATGCCGAGTGTCTTTGTTGAACTGGCGTGGTGAAATTTTAGAACGTCTTCATCTAGCAGATCAGACTTTGGGACTAATTTCAGAATATCAGCGTGGTTTGCCGTTATTTTCTTAAGGGGATAACTGGCAGATTTTAAAGCATCGATGGCCTGATGCAGAGAGTTCATAGCGGACTGTAGATTGTGTTCGCCCGAGAGTATATCGTCTACGTAAGTTTCTCGTAGCAATATGTCATGGGCAAGAGGGTGGGTGGCTTTCAAATCTTCTGCGAGTTGGTGAAGTGTTCGGATGGCGAGATATGGAGCACAGTTGACGCCAAACGTTACCGTCTTCAATTTATAATCTTCCATTGGCACATGTGGATCCCTCCGGAAGAGAATTCGCTGAAACTGCTGATCTTCCGGGTACACGAGTATTTGGCGATACATTTTCTCAATATCGCCATTGAAAACGTATTTGTAAAATCGCCATTTCAGCAAAACGAGCATTAAATCATTTTGGAGTATGGGACCTGTATGTAATACGTCGTTCAATGAGTTTTCTGAGTGAGTTGTTCGAGATGCGTTAAAAACAACACGAACTTTTGTTGTTTTGCTGTCGGGTTTTAAGACAGCATGGTGTGGGAGATAGAAGGACAAGTATTTTCCCTTTTCAATGACCTCTTGTGATGAGGTTGCCTCCATGTGATTCAGGGAGATGTATTCCTTCAAAACTTCAGAGTATTTATCCCTTAGTTCTGGGTTTTTCTCTGGGGATCTCTCGACGCTAATGTATTGTTGTTGTGCTGCAATTTGTGAGTGTCCTAGGGCTAGAGTGCTAGGAAATTCCTTTTTGAAGGGGAGCTTTACAACATATCGGCCATCTTCCTGTCTGTGCGTGGTTTTGCGATAGAGTTCCTCGCAAAATTTGTCCTCTTCCGAAAGAGTTGGAGTCATAGGTACTTCTTCTTGTTGCCAAAACTTCTGAAGTAATGTACTAAGGGTCTCATCGGGGTTTTCAAATACCTGTGTAAAGAATGTATTTACAGTCTCTTTAATTGGACCACTGAGTATCCACCCAAATATAGCATTTTGGGCTAGTAGGGAACCACTTACATTTGCATGTAGTAGTATTTGTGGGGTGAGATCGCTGCCTATAACCATGTCAATTTTTGATGGGGTGAAACATTGAGGGTCAGCGAGTGGCAATGTCGCAAATTCCTTCAAATTTACTGTCGACACTTTAACGCTAGGCAGGAAGTGAGTCAATTTTGGCAGTAAAATTGCCTGGGTATTTATTTGGGTCTTTAGATCAGACGAGCAGAGGGTTATCTCGCAGATCCTATTTGAGTTTTGAACTACCGAACCTCCCATTCCGGATATTTTATAATGGGTTTCTTTGGTCGGTAGTTGTAAGAGTGCTTGTATTCTCGACGCTACAAAGGTTTTTTCGGAGCCTTGGTCTATCAGTGCACGAATTTTGTGATATTCGCCATTAGCTGACACTGTGACTAAAGCGGTGGGTAAGAGAGTAGTTTCGCAACTACTCGCAAAGTGAGTCGATGTAGTGTTTTTCTTATTTTCTTAAAGGGGTTTTGAATTGGTTGGGTTCGACTTGCATCTTTTGACGTTGATGGTCTATCTGGGTCTTCAACTGGAGGTGGCGCAACGATTGTTTTGTTATACGCTCTATTCCTCTGTGCGGGGTTTTGAGTACTGGGTTTTGGTTGAAAATGGAGAAGAGAGTGGTGTCGGTTTTGACAATAAACGCAAGTGAAATTGCTACCACAATCCTTTGCCAAATGTGAGCAAGCTAGACAGTTTGTGCAATAATTATTGTCCTTCACAAATTTGCTTCGCTCTTGGGTTGACAGTTCTCTGAATTTTATACAGCTCATCAACGAATGATTTGAGTTGCACAGTTTACAAGAGAACTGATGCTTCGAGTCTACATGGAATGCTTGGGTCTTATTCCGGAAGTTCGATTGGTTGTGGGTCGTCGAAGATCTGTGACTGAAGCTAGAGTTCGGGTTACGTGTATTATTGGGTCTGTATGTGCCGAGTCGTTCTACCACTTCGTATCTCGTCGTGAGAAATTTGTCCATCTCCGACCAAAGTGGAAGTTCTTTTCGAGAGTCGAGGGATTGTTCCCAGAGTGCTAGGGTCTCATCAGGTAGCTTTGATGAACATAGGTATACGAGGATGGGGTCCCAGTTATCAGTTGAAACATCACTCGCATTTAGGGTCGATAAACAGTTATTTATGGTGGTTTGAATCTCTTGTATTCTTTCACCATTCTCAGAAAAAACTGTTGGCATATTGAATAGGGTCTTTAATTGGTTATCCACGAGAATTCTCCGATTCTCGTATCTTGATTTGAGTGCTCCCCAGGCTAGCTCGAAATTTTGATCGTTGAGGGAGTATTTTTTGATGATCAGAGCTGCTTTGCCTCGGGTTTTTGCTCTCAGGTGGAAGAGTTTTTGAGCTTTGGATAACTTAGGGTGATTTATGTAGACCGCAGTGAACATGTCCCGGAATGACGGCCAATCTTCGTACCCGCCGTAAAAGATTTCCGTATCGCATGCAGGGACTTTGAGATAGGGTTGGTGTTCAGAGGGGGCATGGAAAATTTGAATGGGATTTACTAGGGTTTGATTAGGCTGAAGTGTATTGAGTAACTCCTTTATCCTAAGTTGTGTGCTCATCGCCGTGTCCAGTGAGGTTTCGTACGTTTCCTCGCATTCCTTCCTGGATACATCCTCCGTTGTGCTGAGATGTGTTGCTTCGTGCGCTGACTCCATTTCGTCTACTCGTTTGTTGAGTTCGTCCAGGTACATTTGGAGACTGGTCCCGGAGTGGTCCGTTTCTGCTATGTTCCACCATTTTTCGCAGAATTTTTCTAGTTTACTTGTGGTTAGGAGGAATTTCTTTTCCGCAACTCTGTATTCATCTTCCGACTGGGATTTAGATCGGGTTGATGCTGCAGGGGGTCTCAGGGTTTTGGGCTGGTCTTTCTTCTCATCCGCCATATTAAAAATCTACTAAATAATTTATTGCGAAACTAAGTGTTTTTTCCCACTGTAATTTATTCGCAATTTTATCTGCTCGGGCCCACTGTGTTATTTTGTGTAGCGGGATATTTTGCACAAGTGGTGAAGACCGGATTTTTTTTTTGTTGAGAGTCACTTGTCTTAGCGCTTCTAAGTACAAGTATGTGTGTACGTATGTAAAAAAGGGTATCACAGTAGAAAATAGAAAAAGAAGTGGGTGGAGTTATAATTGATTTCCAGTGAGTGTTGAGTGAAAAGTAAAGCTTAAAATTATGGGTATTAGGGTGTGCGATTTTTAGTATGGACTTTTTCTCCCAAATAAAGCAACAATTTTATTCTTCACGAACGAATAAAATTTCACCTTTATTTATAAATTTTCGCTATAATTATGTGAGTCGAAATTTTTTTTTTTGGGTTGGTGTTGATTTTGGGCGGAGTTTATGGTACAACCGATATTAGTGCATATATGTAGGGACACTTTTGAGTATTTCAAATATGTTGCAAAAAATATGCAACAGGGTGTAAGTGTGCACGTATATATATATTTTGCCGCATATATATTGGGTGAGAGAGTTCGGCTGTATTTATGTGTAAGTGTCCGAAAATATACGTATTGATATATGGATATAAGTACAGCTTTTTCAGAGTCCCGCTATGGGAAGTTATCCGCAAAAAATACCGCTTGGTTTCTGAGCTACATAAAAAATGTACATGTGTACGAAGTAATTAATTTTGCTGTGACTGTACCTTTTTAGGGATTGCGGATTTTGGGTAAAAAACGGTTTGAAAAATTGTGCCGCGAAGGGGGATGAGTTGACTTGCTGTACTTGTATATTTATCAATATATGTAGAGTAATCTTGTGTAGAGTGTACTCACTTTGGCATCCCGTGTTTTCTTACCACCTGTTTTGTGTTGTTGTGAGTATTCCTCTTGTTGTGATGTTGTTGTTGGTGTTGCTTAGTGCTTTGTTGCTGTTGCTGTTGTTGCGTTATTTGTTGTTGTTGTTGGACCACTTTTGCAGGTATACTGCTCGTGGTATCGATAAAAAATATTATTAAAGTTTAATAATAAAAACTGGGACAGCCTACTGTCCTTTGTATTCACCACCTTTCGTGCACTTTGGCAAACCAGAGGTATTTTTTTTGTATGCGTACGTATTAACCCAATAAACAAAGAAGTAAGACTATGGTGTGCCGCTTTTAATATTAATATTTTTTGCTCAATACTTTTTCGTCACTTAATTTTGTTTTTTTTTTTTTTAACGCACTTTATTTTTTTTATCTTCTCAGCACCTTTTTTTTTCAACAAACTCTTCGTCTTTTGGTTTTAATTTTCATTTACTTGAAACTAATTTTTTTAACTATTTTTGCATTTAAAAAATTTTGAAAATTTTATATGTTTTAATTTGCACTTATTGTTTGTTTTTTAGAGTTTATTTGCACTTATTTCTGTTTCTTTCAGCGCGCGCGTACCGGGTAAGTATCTATGTATATGTGTTTGTTTTTTTTTTATGTTTTAACTTTTTCTCTCTTCACTCGTAAGTATATATTTACATATGTATGTATTTGTTCCACTTGTTTTTTATGTATAATTTTTTTTTAAGAATATTATTTTAAATTTTGTGTATAGCTAATTTTTTCCACTTAGGTCACCGGTTCACTGATGGCCGTAAAGGACCATGTTTCTAATCGGGTTAAGATAGGGTGTAGGGTCACTAGGGTCAACTAAATAAAACCACTATTTTCTTCGATAATTAACACTTTAATTCACTCAGTATATCATGAAGGGTAAGTAGCGAGGCGGACAGTTGTAAACGAACTAAACTTAATATCTAACATTGATCTCTTGCGCAGCAAGGAGACTGGAATGTGTAGGTCTGTATGCATATATGTACAAAATGTAGAATATTGGCAAACGGTAAGAACAACTTAATTTAACAAACGGTAAGTGCAAGGTTTCTTTACAGGGTGTTTGGTAAGTATAACAAAGGTAAGTCAGTATTTCATTAAAGGTAGGTATTTAAGTAAATTTAGGTATTTTAGACAAAAGTGAGGATTTGACAGCAAAGGTAAGTATGAACGGGGGTAAGTATTTAAATTCAGGTGAGTATTTAAAACGAAGGTAAGTGTAATAAGATAGTAAGGTAAGTATTTTAAAATGTATATATATATATAATTCATTTTGTAAATTCATTCTGTATGTGAATATGTATGTATTTGGTTTAGGTTTTGTTTTTAAAATTCAATAAGATTGGAGCTCATGTCTCCAACAAGCATCAATAAATATTTATAGTAGGTTTTTGTTAATAACACCTCCTTTGGATAACAGAACCAAGCGTAATCGCTTTTCGAAAGAGCACGAAGCGGCAGGAACCACATCCATTGGCACTTCGTCTCATACTTTGAGTAATACCTTACGAAAAGTTTCCAAGTTTTTTTTTTGACAACCGCTAAGCTTCGACGTCATATAGCCCCATGCAAAAAAATCTAATGATTGGATAACAGGACTGCTAGGTGGCCATTCGTCCTTATGCAAAATCTCGTTGAAACATCTTGTTGAAAGCAATAATAATCATCACCGAATAAACTGCGACAGCTGGGTAGTACTACTGCCTCTAAGACGGCCCCCACCATGACGGAAGAAGCGCTTTGAAGTCTGGTCACATACATTTTCTTTTCAGAAACATTTTCTAGAGACACTGATCATACTCGATCATTTTGCGAGTTGAAAGATTGCTGTAGAACGAACAACTTTTTATTAGAAAATACGAATTCGTCACCGCCGTGCCATTCAAGAATATCAGATACTCGTTTGGCTCTCTTTTCTTTCGCTGATGTAGAAACGCCATGAATTTTTTGTTTCTTATACGCAAGATACTTACTCAAAATTAAATGTGTTGAAGATTTCCTAATATTCAATTTCGCAGCAATTTTTCTAACTGACCGCAAATGTTTTCTCTGAATTTGTTCCCTCACAACTTTTATGTTACCACTATTGCGAACCTTTCGCGGTCTTCCGCTTTTTGGTCTATTTTTAACGGACGAAGTTTTATTGTACCGCTTTATAGTTTTATAAACAAAATCGCGCTTGAAACCCACAATTTTGTATTTGCACTTTTTGGACACCGTGTACTTACGTAGCCGATGGCGTATATTCTTCTTAAAATGGTGCTCAACCGTCTTAACGATTTTGGACGTCCAACATAGCTCGCCAGTCGTTTCTTCCTTCTGCCAACTGGCGCCAATTGGAATTGGAGTGGCGGTCTCCCTCTTGCTCTGCTAAAACCGGCGGACGCCGATAAGAATACCTTCTGTGTCGGAGCATCTTCGTTCATTCGCACAATACGCCTAGCCAAGGAAGCCGCTGGGTTTTAATTCGCTCGATTATGTTGGTGTCTGCATACAGCTAGCGATTTAAATCTTCTTCGATACTTGCCATAGTCAACGCGTAAGAGCCCGTAAATCTTTCGAGGAACCTTTCTCCCGAAATATTCCCAGAGCCGTGTCATCAGATGTTGTCAGTGTCCAAGCTCCTGCACCATAAACCAGGACGGATACGATATGCGACTTATAGAATGTTATTTTCGTTCTTCGAAAGACTACTTTACTACTCAATTGCAAACTCAGTCCGAAGTAGCACTTGTTTGCAAGAGCGATTCTTCATTGAACTTCTAGGCTGACATTATTGTTGGTGTTTACGCTGGTTCCCAGCTAAAAAACTCTAAAGCGGTTAAAAACTTATCTACGCAACTCTACCGGACAAGTAATTAAAATATAGACATGTAAATCATGGTTTACAATTGTTAAATGTCCTATGTTATTTATCCATTTTCTTTATACAATTAAGGAGCAGTTAAGTAGTTCCCCGATGTTGGCGGTACATAGAGATGTAATGGGCACATCTCAACGCAAGTAATTGAAAAAATGTGTGTTGAACAAAGAAGATTAAAACTTGTTGTATGAGTAATAATATTTTGTTGAGTTGTACATAAATATGTGTACGCGTAGATATGAAACCATATAGATATATTCAATGTGTAAAAACTGAAGAGATTATACATTAGAAACTTTGACAAAAAACCTGGATTACACACTAATTAGTTAAAAAGTACAGTCAGTATATTTTTTTAATTTTAATAAATTATGACCACCCCATGAAATAAACGAGCAGACAAGAAATATATTACGGTAAGAACGGCATATCCACATATAAACGAATGGGCACAGGCAAAGCCGCTACCCATTGTGTCTCAAATTTCAGTTATCGATGAAAATTTTTTATCATCCCAAGCCAAGCCATACACATACGCATAGCGGCAATAACAATATATGTTTCGGTCTGGCAACGACAAGCACATTTATCACCATCACGCCCGCGCAAAAAGCCCGAGTGAACATGACAGCAAATTTAAAACCACTTTAGCTGCTTTTTTATTTTTACTATATTTTTTATAGACTTCTAAATTTTACTTTGTGACCATTTGTTCCTCGTTTTAGCATATTTTTCCCCCTTTTATTTTTTTGGCCACTCTATTTTATCGAAGTCCTTTCACTAGTTTAAGTACACATGTACTTTTCTGAGCTGACTAACGCGTCACCGTGACTAAGTTCAACTTTTCCTTTTTTTTACTGTTTCTCGGCCGTAAGAGAATTTTCTTATGTTTCGTCAAAGAGGCCGAAATCGCAGTTTAGGCCACTTAATTACATACCTGTAATAACTTCCGCATCCAATGCCCAATGTGAATTTTGAACACCACATGTTTTTGCCCACAATCAGGCTTTGGGCATTGAAATTGATACTTAAAAATAAATGCAGCATTACGAAATGTGGTTTGGCAAATTTTCCAGCATTGAATGAGCAGTAGGCTAATTGCAGCAATAGGTACTAAAGAGTGGCACTATTGGAGAGAAACCAGGTGAGTGAAACATAAGATCATACAAATATATGTGCATAGATGCATATACCTCTATTACCGCTAAACTTAGACGCCGCGCTCAGAAGTGATGAGTGAAAGAACATAGCTACATAGATTATTACCCAGAACCAGATGAACCACTAAATTTCGCGACTTAGGTTTTCTCGGTGGTCAGTTGGACGAATATTTTGTTCGTTCTTGTTAATATTTTGAAGGTGATTATTAGGGAAATGGACTGAGCAACAGACTAATGTCAGGCTTGGAGGCACTATATGGAATCAAAAGTCAGCACAGTGCCAATGGTTTTACGAAAGTTGCGTTCAAGAGGGTGGACGGCCTTCTCTCTTTGTTGTTTCCTTTCTTGCCATTTACCCTTCCCCAAGAGCCTTTTCCCCCTTATGTCTTTTTCACGCAGGTATGTATCCCATTTTTGTTTATGTGGCTGCAGGTAAGGGTGGTGGAGAGTACCCTGGCCCAAGGTATCATACCTGCTTCCCACCACTCCCCACCAAAGAGGGTTTGACATTTATATCGAGTCGAATTGATTTTTCGGTATCGATCGTTTGCATCGTAGACAGCATTTACATTAAACGGCAACACAACATATTATACATCTTCTTTCATTTATGAGTTTTTATTTCTTTAACTTTCTTTCAACAGACAAACAAAATCAAAAACATCTCAATACAGGATGACGAAACTCTGATTTCTTTTGGCGTTGTGCCACTATTTACAAAAGTTGGACACTCACGAAAAAAAAACAGCTCAATACGATTCTTAATTTCTACTTGCGTGACAATAATTATTTTTCATATAACAAAACCCTATATTAGTAAATTTACGGTGTGCCAATAGGTAACCCACTGTCTGCAACCATAACAGACATCGTATTTGACCAAATCCTGATTTAAAAGGCAAAGACATGTATTTACGTCGAATACATAACCAAGTATGTAGACGACATATTCGGAATCGTAAAAACTAAGGACGTGAAAGATATACTTGCTATACTTAACACAGTATACCAAATTAAAGTTTAATCACGAGAAAGAACACAACAAACGACTTGCCTTCCTAGACGTGAAAATACATCGCAGAAATAAAAATTTATATTAGAATTGGTATGCAAAAAGAGTAGCATCGGGCAGAATCCAATCATCCTTGGAAGCAGGAAGTAAACACGATAACAAGTTTCATACGAAAAGTTAACATTCTAAACGACGAGGAATTCGTGGAAGAAAACAATGCCAAAATAACAAATATACTCAGGAGAAATAGCTACGCGCTTGCTTTAATTAAAAATTTCCAAGAAAAATTAACCAACCTAATGCTAAAACTAATGAAGTAGAGGAAAACAACAAAAAACACCCAGATAACTTACTTGCCAGGCCTAACAAATAACCAACAGCTTAGGCGAATTATAATACAAGGTAATCTTATCTTATTTTAGTAATATATAAATGCGTAAGTTTGTGAGTTTGTAGTCTTTAACGTCTAATCTACTCGACCGATTCTCTCCGAAATTTTGTACAATTATCCTCAGGGGCATAGAATAGGTAACAGATTCATGCGATTCCGGAAAAGTGTACCAGGGACCGACCTATTAAAAAAAATCTTCTTTATGATGCGATTTGCTTGAAATTCGGTACCTGGTTTACCGTTGACTTTGTTAAAATTTAGAATACTTTTTTAGGGAACTCTGTAAAAAGAACACAATATCACAAGTTTTGATATATTAATAGGTTTTGACGATATCGACCAAAATAAGGATATTATTAGATCTCTTTTACTAAGTTCGATATATTCTTTACATGGGCCATCGGGCTTATATAGTTGTGTTCACAACAATAGTAGTGAAATTAAATTGGATGTCGTTCGACGAAAGAAGAATTTTTAGAAATTCCTATCGAAAATTTTAGTTTCGTTCATGCTTTGTATGGAAGAAATTTCTCGAAAAAATCCTAAAAATTCAGGGCTATAAATCTGTGTACTCAAAAATGTTCTAAACTTTGCAATTTCCTTTATGTGGTTTCTGTTATAGTTTAAATGAAAATTATTAAAAACACAGCTTCTTATTTCTTCGAACGATATCCAATTTAATTTCTCTACTTTTATTGTTAACACAGTTGTATAAGGCTACATTTCAGAGCGGAAGTAATAAATTCTTCTTTACATGACATATAAGCCTTTTTCCAAGGGTTATCTTTCAGATAAACCTTACGCCTAATGACATAAGTACAGAAAAAATTGGTGAATTTACTGTGTTGATCGGAATCTGTTGCAATTCGACAACTAATATAATAAAGCTAAATTTAATAAAGTAAACATTTGGAACAAGGGGAATTGGAAACACGTCCTTTTCCACCTCTTAAACAGCCGACTGGAATCCAGTACTTCCTCACAACATTGGCATCATTATCTTGAATGTAATTTTAGTTATACTATTGTTATGTTTTCAATTCATATGTAATATTAGTAAGAAACAACAGTACAACTGAATACCTTACATATATATGGCTTTATTTTACGAGCTTTTCCTTGAAGTGAAATAGCAAACAAAGAAGAAAACTTCAAAACATTATCACAGCATTCTAGGGATTGCGTTGGCGTTTATATAATCAAGTGAAATATGGCTTATATAAAGCGTAACATTTATGGTGGGTACCAAAACGATTACAACGCGCCGTGGTGACGCCAACGCAATTCCTGAAATGCTGTGATCATATTTTGTAGTTTTCTTAGGAAACAGACATTGCTCTTTCGCTTTCCATGGTTTATTGTTATTTTCATTGTGAGTGTCGCTAGAATTTGAATACATTTTATGAAATTTTGGAACAAAATAATTGTGAATGTTAATGAAATTATAAAAGTACAATTACAAGGTTTTTACAATTTAATAGGTTTGTATCTTCTCTTCAATTTTTTCCCAACAATTGTTAGTTTTCGTTGTAGATGTTGGTTTTCGTTGTAGATTCCTTTATTACAAGTTAGTGCGGTGCTATACCTCCTTAATTGTTTGTATGTTCCGCTAAGAAATTGTGAAGATTCGGTGTGTGAGCTGAGTTCTTACTGCTTTTTGTACTACTTATTAATTTTTATAGCGTTGATAGATTTCTACGTAATTTCTTTGTTTCACAGTTGCATATAAATTGTGTGAGAGCTGCCAAATTATTCTAAACCCTTTCGACATATATGTTACTCTATTTGCTATTTGACTTAAAGGAAGAAACAGCTGGAATGTGCTGTTCTGCAGGCAAGGTAAGTCTTCCTATATTAGAAGAACCACCCTACCACTTAAAGTAATTACTGTCTTGCGTAACTGCCGAATCACGGAGCTTACTTAAGCATTTAGAGCAGTACAATGCTTGCTTCCACATGACATCCTTTGGAGCAGATCGCATCATCGCCATGCCTGGGTTTTCTCCTACATTCAAAGTTCAGGGGCAAGTACATCACAGAATTGGATCGCTTTTACCTTCGTCGAATAGTGCAGTTCAATTTTTGCAAGCGTACTTCATAGGCGAAAACGATTTACAGGCTGATAAGCGTTGCTAAATTGTGCAAAGTGTTGAAAGAGGTACAGTATTAAAACTTCAAGAATTTTTGCATGACCACAACGTGTTGGTTCGCGAATTTAAAACCGCTCTGGAAAACATGACGGAGGAGAATTGCGGGTCGTGTACCTAGCAGTGAACACGCAGGCCGATATAACGCCCCAGCTGTAAGGGAAATCGCTGCTGATCATAGGCGCTGATTCGATTGCTCCCAGAGATATCGTGGTGCTAACACATCACTAGGATTGCCGACACGCATAGATTATATGAAGCCTTACAAGAGGGATATCATATAAATATTCCCCAGACAAATCCAACAATTGGACAATCGAATTTCAGTAAAAAGGTTTTGTGCAAGGATTTCTATCCATTTCTTTTGTAGCGATTTCAGTTTTATATTGTGGTATAAGCTAGTTCTGTTCAAATTTTTGTAGACATGTTCGTAAAGATAGAGAGTGAGCGCCTGAGATACATAACGTTAAACCAAAAAAAATCACGCGCAGAGAATTATGTGCATCTGTATTTTAACGCAAATGACCCGGGCCAATTGGTAATCCTTCCGTCATCATTTATTAATAGCCCACGGTATCTAAATGAATAGCCAATCCACCTAAAACCACTCTTACCGCGTTTTTTCATCTATGCCACACCGTCGAATATACGCGATCATTACTATACGTTGAGGTTTCTATATATTATACATTGAATACATCACAAAAGGATTGAAAGAGTTGTGAAAAAGGTACACCCGTCCAAGGCTGTCATGGCGTTAAAGCATCACACGCGTTGGGTAGAATGTACTCAGTGAATCCAAAACAGTTCGAATGTTTCTGTGTACGTTTACTTCTGACCCGAGTACGGGGACCTACCAGTTTTCAGGTTTTAAAAACAGTGGATGCGCAAGAAAAATCTACATTCAGGGATACTTGCGAAGCGATGGGCCTGTTAGAAAATGATGGACATTGGGACGCTACAATGAAAGAGGCTGAATTATGCCGGTCAGCCAGTCAGTGGAGGGCTATTTGCCATAATTTTAAGTACTTGCTGCAACTTACGAAAAATTTTAAAATGGAACTATCAGAAGATATTGCAAACAATTTTGAAGAAAACGCAACTGACGAAATATTAAATGAAGCATTAAAAATAATTGAAGATACAATTTTCTCGATATCAGGCAATTTTGGCATGCCCATTCCGCAACGAACAGTGGAGCCATGCAATGATGTGCAAATTAACTCTTTACCCTTTTAGGGAAGGTTTTGAAAAAGAAATAAAATATTTCGACGAGTTCGCTGCCGATTGTCACGGCTGGCACAAAACTAACTTTATTCATTTAAGTTACTCTTATTTATAACTTAATGTTAGCTTACCTAACTTACTTTAATGTTTACAATAACTGGACACTATCGCTACTGAAATACTGATGATGCGTGGGGAATGGAATATTGTTTATAAACATTTTGGCTAATAAAATGCTGATGGCCGAGAAATTGGATATTTGTGTATGAGCATTGCTCTTGGCATTGCATCCGTTTTGCTAATGGAATTCCAGTGGCGTGAAAAATTAAATACTTGTATATAATTGCCATAAGGGCACTGTGGGTGGTTTACTGTTAACTCCCCCCTTTCTTTAAGGGAATCGTACCGATTCTGAAATTTTGTTTGTTAGGTTATTAATTTTAACGGTAAATTCATAAAAAATGTTTTCCTGTTTTACTAAATGTCTATTTCTCTTCCACTCTTCAATCACTTCGTAGATCTTAAAAGTTATATATACCATAATTATAATAAATGTAAGTGCTATAAAAATGCAATATAAAATGTGGAATCGTATTTCTTTTTTTACATAGTTAATCAATTTTACATTATCAAATTTTAGATTATAGTCTTTTGACTCAATGTAATCAATAACTTGAAATTAGCCAATTTACTACTCCTAACATATTGCCAAATTTTTGAATCAACATTTTCATAAGTGACATTATCAATATTTGTTTGATTTTCAAATGTAACTAAGTATACGAGGTGTGTTCAAAAAGTATCGCGAATTTTCTGTTTTTTCAAAAATTATTTATTTATTCATGAATATCTACTTTGTCCCCTTCAAAGTAATCCCCATGAGATATTATACACTTGTGCCAACGGTTTTTCCAATCTTCGAAGCACTTCAAAAAATCATTTTTTTGTATCTTGTTCAGCTCCTCCTTCGATGCCGTCTTTATCTCGTCAAGAGAAGCGTAACGTCGTCCTTTCACGGGCCTCTTCAGTTTAGGGAACAAGAAAAACTCACAGGGGGCCAGATCTGGGGAATACGGTGGCTGTGGCATCATTAGTGTGTTGGTTTTGGCCAAAAAGTCGCGCACAAGCAACGATGCGTGAGCAGGGGCGTTATCGTGGTGCAAAAGCCAATTTTTGTTCTTCCACAAATCCGGGCGTTTCTGGCGGATTGCTTCGCGAAACTTGCGCATAACTTGCAGGTAATATTCCTTATTGACCGTTCTTCCCTGTGGCAAGAACTCATGATGCACCACGCCCCTGCAATCGAAGAAAACTGTCAGCAAAACTTTCACATTCGACCGAACTTGGCGCGCTTTTTTCGGTCTTGGTTCGTGCGGCAGCTTCCACTGAGATGATTGAGCTTTGGTTTCCACGTCATAAACCCACGATTCGTCACCAGTTGTGACCCTCTGGAGCAAATTTGGGTCGTCGCGGACAGAGTTTAACATCTCATTAGCAATGTTCATGCGATGCTGTTTTTGGTCACAATTGAGCAATTTTGGTACGAATTTCGCGTAAAAATCGAAGACGATCCAAAACACGTGCAAGCAAAGCAGCTGTCAACAATTAACTGAACATTCAAAATGGCCGAGCTTGTCGGCATAAGTGAGAGACATGAGTACCAACATAACGCCACAAAAAATTCGAAATTCGAATATACGTAACCAGCGAAAATTCAAAATTCGCGATACTTTTTGAACACACCTCGTATTCCTTCTACCCCCTGGTTATCAATAATATGCTTCCCTGAAACTAATATAGCACCCTGCTTGATTTCATTTACTTCTTTATTGCCTTCTTTGATTTTTTTACATTTAGCTTTTTTTCCAGTTAAAATGTCTGACAAGCAACTATTTGTATTATTAATTTTACAGTAGGTACTTATTAATTCTTTTTTACAATTTGCAACATATACGTATTTGTTGTTACATTTTGCAATTTCTTTTTCAATTAATAGCTTATCATCTTTTTGGGCAATTGGCTTTGTTTCAAACAATTTACAATCAAATATAATTTTTGGATATTTTATGTAAATAACTATTAAATCTTCATTTTGCTATATTTTAAAGGTAGATATGTCTATTAAATCTGATATAGACATTCGTCCGTGTTCATTTTCTGTTATATTTTTTATTTCAAAATGTAAAATTACTGGATTTAAAATTCCTACTTTTACCACCATTGCTATAGTATAAACAAGACTTTGCAATTCCGACATTAAAAATTAATTTCTTCGGTTTATAAGTAATTTAGCATGTTCATCCCCATTTAAAATTTTTATTGTATCGGTTAACCTATAAATTTCTTAAAAAATTTGTAAAATCCTCCCGTGTATAGTCTACTATGTCTGTTATCGCTGGAGAAATTAGTGATAAAATTATTACGCGTATCATCTAAAAATATATAATTAAGATTTTATATTATATTTGTGTACTATTCTATTTCTTTTATTAATTCTAACCCTATTTCCTAAATCCTCCTTTACTACCTGTTTCTTATACCTAGGTCTTAATTTAATTCTTTCTCCCATTATTTTCTAGTAAATAATATCTCCACAAGAATAAGTTTTCCTATCCCTATTTTTGTTTTGCCTATCCAACATCTTTTATTGCGCTAATCGCAATTTTGGTGGCACAGTATCATCTTTAACCTTATTAAAAAGTACCTCAAAAGGTTTATTCTTAACTACGGAGTGCATTGTTTTGTTATATTGATGAACCGCTGTATATATTGATTCAGGAAAACTGATCAAATTATATTCCTGCTTCATACATCTTGAAATCTCAATTATCGTTGAATGAACTCTTTCAACCTGTCCATTTGTTGTACTGTGATTTGGGTAACAAAAATAAGTCTCAATATTAAGTCTCTGCATCGAAGCTTTAAACTGCACAGTAGTAAATCCTGGTTCATTATCTAGTGTTATCATCTTTACATTAGGAAACCCCTGTAATATCTCTAATACTTTATCTTCCAATCCAATCCTATCCTTTGTTTAATCACCAAAAACTTTGAACCTGTATTCCTTCTTCGCTAGATATAGGAGCCTCTCCAATCGGTATTTTCCGCGGGTGTCTGTCATATTTATTTCTATTACAAATATCGCAGTTTCTAATATATTCTCTGAATTGCTTATGCATTTCAGGCCAATAGTACATCGTACAAATTTGTTTTATATTTTCCTAAAAACTCCTGTGCTGTGTCTGTTATGTGTCTGTTCAATTATCGCACCCTGGTCCTCCCTATTTGTTATATCTATAGGAAAATTTCTGGCATACAAAAATTTTTTTGTAAACGTTTCCTTTAATTTAGCTTTAACCGCATAAAGATCCTCTGCTTTACAGTGCATTGCAGTCACAAGTTTTGGTTGTATAAATTCTTTTAAAATTGTTATCAAACTTTCCACCGTATCGTATTCAATAACATGTCACGTCCTACCAAAGTTTACCACAGACTCATGTATGGTAAAACGTCCTTTACTCAGCAATATCTGCTTTTTAAACTGATTCAAAGGTTTCTTTGTCTCCGGAATTTCCATCCCATCTGAGCTTTCCGAAGAACGCTGCGTAGCACCATCTGATGAGTCATCAGACACCTGATTCAAATATTGCCTAGATAATGCATCAGCTACTATATTCACTTTACCTGGTTTATAAAAAGTATTTTTGGAGCATATTCCTCAATTATAGTATGCCATCTTTTCATCTTAACACTAGGGTTTCTTGGAGAAACCGAAAAAGATAATGGCTGTTGATCTGTGTGAATCTCCAAATCTCATACCCCATAAAGGTAATTTCTTAAAGTTTTCAATGCCCAAACTATGGCATAAAGCCCCCTTTCGTTTGTTGCATAATTTCTGTCGAATTCAATGTTTTTGATATAAAAGTTATGGGCTTTCCTTCCTGACTTAATACCCCTCGCAATGCGTCATTTGAAGCATCTGTTGCCAACATAAATTTTTTTGTAAAATCCGGCTGGGTTAGTTCGACTTGGTTTGCAAGCAATTTCCTTAATCTTTCAAAAACCATAATTGCGCCCTGTTCCAATCTAACCTCAACTTTTTTAGACCACACATGTCCATTTTTCCCTGATAAATGCTTCGTCAAGCGTTTCGCTATCGCTGCATAATCTTTAATAAATTTTCTATAATAACCCGTCATCCCCAAAAAACTACGAAGTTGCCACACTGTTTTAGGTAATGAATATCTAGAAATTGCTTCAGTCTTTTCCGGATCAGTTTCAATAACATTTTCTGCCGTAATATACCCTAAGAATTATACTTCCTTTCTGTAAAATTTTGACTTTTCTAATGAAATTTTCATATTTACTTTCTTCAACGTATCAATAAAATTTTTTAACTTCTCCGTGTGCTCCTTAAGTGTTTTGGAAAACACAATGATGTCAGCCATATATACATGACAAAATTTGCCAATGTAATCCCTAAGAACGTCATCCATAGCTCTTTGAAAAATACTAGGCGCGTTTTTCAGTCCAAATGGCATTCTCAGAAATTCATATTTCCCATTGTTAACTGAAAATGCTGTCTTTTCCACATCACAATCCTTCATCAAAATTTGGTGAATTCCCGACTCAAGGTCAATTGTAGAAAAATATTCTGAACCCCCTCAAATTAGACAGTATGACATTGCTGTCGGGAATTGGATATTTATCCGAAACTGTTACATCGTTTAATTTTTTAAAGTCCACTACCATCCTCAACTTTCGTGTACCATCCTTGTTTATACCTTTTTTTGGTACAACCCAGATAGGTGAATTGTATGGGCTTTTGCTTGGATGAACTACACCGTTTTGCAACAAAACCCTGATCTCATCATTCACAAAGCTATTTGCAGCTAACGGATATTGATATTGTTTACTCTAAACCGGAGTATCAGTCGTAGTACGAATCTCTGCATTAACATCTGTCCTGAACGGTAAATTCATATCTATTCCAGAATGAATTTTCTTAATCTCCTCTATTATTTTTTTTTCCTTTTCCCTCACAATAAATCCATCTGACTGTTTCCTACTACAAGGTTCGTAATTATTTTCTGTATTGCCGGAACATACATCAGCTGGCGCTTCAGAGGATTCTTCCTCCAAACTAATTGTATTCAATACTTCTTTCCACTATTTATCCTGTCGAATAATTCAACGAATGGCGTTTCAGGATTTCCCCCCGAAATTGTTGTATTCAAATTTTTTCTATAAACGTGTTTTTCTTTATAACTTGCCGGAATTTCCGTCGGCTGGCGTTTCAGGACTTCCTTGTCCCGAATTTTTTTTGCTTTTTCCTTTTAGTTTACTTTCTCTTGCCGGTATTACCATCGGCTGGCTCTTTAGGAGTCCTTGCTCCCAAAGTATTTTCATTTTCTAAACTTTCTTGTCGCTCGGATTCACTTCCCAAGCTGAATATTTCTTCTTCTTTATCGTTATTTACTATCAACTTCTTCCTTTCAAGATTAAGGACCGCTTTTATATCTGTCAAAAACTTATACCCAATTAATAAATCTGCTTCTAAATTTCCAATTTCATAAAAAATTTGTGTAGCCAATTCATTTCTATTCTCGTAAATACCTGACTTTATATAGCAGCTAGTTGCTCCTGTGTCTATTGCCCTGTCATACAAGAAAATGTATGGCAAAGCTAATTTTGGTCTAGAAAATGGTTCTCCGGTTGCACGGTCTGCTGCGTGCTACCATGTGGTATTTTTTCTATATTACTACTTCAATTGTTATTATTTATTGTGCGAACCTCAGATTATTATTATTAAAGTTATTTTTGTGGTTATAATTATTTTGACCTGTATTTGCCAAAGATGAAAAATAAGTTGGTCTATTGAACTGCAATGCGAAATTCGCTCGCATATAATTAGACTCCAGCTCTTGGGTCTTAGCCAGAGCGTTCGGCAAGTCGCTTGGCGACAAGGTAAACAGGATATTTTTGATAAATTCCCATTCAGACCGGTTATGAATATACGTAAGGCATCTCGCCGATTTTTAGCATTAAGTTTTTTAATGACGGGACTGTCTGAACCGTATGTCATGATCGTTTTATTAATTAGGAAGGTCAACTTCTCGTCAATTATTGAGTTGGAGCCCTGTCTCAGTATGCTCATTTCCTGCTGAATGATGTGAACTGGCCTCTTGTCCGCATAGGCGAAGTCTAATCGTGACAAAATGGCATCACAATTTAGAACTGTGCCATGATTTGACAACAAATCATTGGCTTCTTGGGTGACCTTATTTCTCAATACCGTTAGTGCAGCAAATTAAAAAATTAAAGTTTTTTGTGAAATTTATTTGAGTAATATCCGCATTGAGGAGGGGTGTTGAAATATGATACTTATAATTGCAACCCTGAACATGTACCAATGCGTATGTCAGAACTGTCATTCTCTTTATCTTTGTACTTTGTTTTTACTCCCGAATTAAACGTTGAACTATACACTTGTTTTGTAATTTATCGTCGGATACCTAACTTATTCAAGAACTACCAAAAAAATGTTTTTTTTTCTAAAATAAGGGCAAGGCAAATATTTTTAGTTTACGGATAATTTACAGAAAATTCAGGCGTAAGAACTTTTTCCTAGCTGATGTCTAAGATGGTTTTCTGAAAGTGGTACGCTAACTTTATATGAAGTTGGCGGTGCACTACCAAAAAAAAAAAAATATTTTTTCTAAAATAAGGGCGCGGCGAATTGTTTTATTTCACGGATAATTTTCCTAGCTGGTGTTTAAGACGGTTTCCCAAAAGTGGCACGCTAACTTTATACGAAGTTGGCGGTGCACTACCAAAAAAAAAAAAAAATTTTTTCTAAAATAAGGCCGCGGCAATTTTTTTTATTTAACGGATAATAATGATAATGGAATCACTTGTTTCAGAAATCATAAAAAGCAACATGTAACTTTTCCTATCTGAAAAATATTCTTGACATACATTTTTTCATGCACAATTCAATATTATTATTCGTAATAAAACTTTTCTTTCGAGAACATTCATTTTCAATTTCAAGCTAAACAAAGAAAAAGATTTATTTTTGCATAATGCCATAGTTTTACTCAATAAATAAGCTTGATGGGTCAAGCTATGAAACCTGGTCAGTTCAAATGCAGAGTGTTCTAACAGATGGTGGTTTTTGGAAAGCGGTAAGTTGCGAAAAACCATCGAGCGCGAATGATCTTGCAATCTGGACGTTAAATGATGAGAAGGCGTTGGCAACTATTCTTTTGAGCGTGAAGTCGAATCAATGGAACTATGTCAAGAACCGATAAACGGCGGCAGAAGCATGGTTAAAACTTCAAGAGTGGCACAAACCATAAAGACCTGTGCAAAAAGTCAGCTTGTACAAACAGCTATTAAACAAGCGTATGCGTGATGATAATAATTTTGCGGAGTTTTACAATTCCTTATAGGTATAGCTATTCAAGAAAAGTTATTAAGTATTATTCTTCTTTCAAGTTTACCCAAGTCGTTTGATAATTTCTTCGTCGCAATTGAGACGCGGGACAGTTTGCCCTCCCTTAGCGCTTTATAATTGAAGGTTTTGGAAGACGGAGAGAGGCGAAAGCAGAACGAGTCGCAGGATGAATGTGGACAGAAGGCATTTGTAGTACGAGAAAAGGGGGAAGAACAGCAGAAAAAGTTTAAAGGGAAATGTGTTGTATGTGGCAAGAAAGGTTATTTTGCTAACAAATGCAAAGAGAAACAGAACAATGAAGAATCAGCTATTAGTGCTATAGCAAAAGCAAACATGAACAGATCGTTTGATGCATCTCGTTGGTACCTGGATAGTGGTGCAAAGTCGCACATGTCAGCGCATTCGCTCCGTGGCAACCACGCCACTGTTGGCAGCAATAATTTCGAAATAGTAAAGGACTTCGTTTACCTGGGAACCAGCAATAACACCAACAATCATTTATTTATTTAAATTGTAAGGCTGTACATGTAAGACTTAAGTCTTTTGAAGTACAGTACCTGGGTGACCGAGCCTTGCTCGGTATTTTTCGAATTTGTCGCATAATCAAGTACCTAGAGATGCCACGAAATTACGTCCACATGCGCACTCCAAATTTCATCCATATCGGTTAAACCGTTCCCGAGATAGTGGTAGAGTAAGAAGGAATAATTAAAATGCAGTCAGGTGGCAACCCTAGGTCGTTTGATACCCATATTGCCATATATTGCTTAATATTTAAAAAAAATCGGAAAGGTCGCAACCCTCTAAGCTTCCTTTAGTGGCAACATCCAAGTAGAAAATCTTAAAAGGAAGCATACTATCCATCTACCAAATTTCATCGAAATCGGTTTAGCCGTTCCCGAGATAGTGGTCGATATCTGAAGGAATAAATAAAATGCGGTCAGGTGGCAACCCTAGGTGACAAACCTACTCGAAAATACTTTGGTTGGTATACGGCCTAAAATACCTTTCTTTGATACCCATATTCCCATATATTGCTTAATTTTTTTTAAAAAATTGATATAGGTGGCAACCCTGTGAACCACCCCAAGTGGCAACACCAAAGTAGAAAATCTTAAAACAAAGGATACTACCCATATACCAAATCGGTTAAGTCGTTCCTGAGATAGTAGTGGATATACAAATATACAAGAATAACTCGTTTAAAGTTATAAGATATACATAACTAAATTAACAATATTTGATTCTTAGCCTATTACAATGGAATGTAAATGTTAGCCTAGAAATCCGACGAAGAATTACTCTTGCAAACCAATTATACTTCAGACTGAGTAGGCAATTGGTAAAGTCCTCTCTCGAAGAAAAAAAATAACACTCTATGAGTTACTCATCGCACCCGTCCTGCTATATGGTGCAGAAGCGTGGACACTAACATCTGATGAGGCGGTTCTGGGAGTATTCGAGGGAAAGGTTCTTCAAAAGATTTGTGGACCTCTACGCGTTGACGACGGCGAGTTCCGAAGAAGATTTAATGATGAGCTTTACGCAAACGCCGACATAGTTCAGCGAATTAAAACAGAACGGCTTCGCTGGCAAGGCCACGTTGTGCGAATGAGCAAAGATGCTCCAGTCCAGAAGGTATTCTTATCGGCACCTAGTGGAAGCAGAGGAAAAGGGGGGACCACCACTCCGATGGAATGACCAAGTGGAGACCGATTTGCGATCCCGCGGTGTTTCCAATTGGCGCCAGTTGGCGCAACGAAGAAATGACTGGCAAGCTATGTTGGACTGTCAAAATCGCCCAGGCGCTTAGATGACCATTTAAAGAAGAAGAAACGTTTGTTTGGCAACAAAAACAAGTGCGGGTATTCCTCCTATTTTTGTGTATTACTCGAATTTGTGTGTATTCCGCGAATTTCTGTGTGAAAAATTATTGTCGGTATGGCTAGGCACAAATGTAGTTAGTCATGATCGATTGAACTTGTGAGTTGTATATAGTTTGTGTGTTCTGGCAAAAGCAGAAAAAGTCATCGCAAACCAGAGTAAATTTACATCAAAAAGCATACATTTTAAGAAAAATTCATGAAGGTATTCACGGAAATCGATTGGCGTTATTATATAATGTATCTATAACTTTACATAAATCGGAATATCCCGTTCTTGAGGCAAGGTTGTACAAATGGTTTTTGAACCAAAGACAGCATAATTGTGCAATGAGTGGTCCAATTTTAAAGTCAAGTGATAAGCTAAGTAACGGGATACAAATACCGATCCCGTTTTTCTAGTGATACTTCAGACGCTGAAATTAAGCATTACGTAACATCGCGACTTAAGCCAAATGTGATACACGTTAGGAAATTTGAGTTCAGTAAAGAAAAAAGATAAAAATCTTGGATTCAGCACTCGGAATGTGGCTCGGATGCCCAATAATTTCACTCCCGCATCAAAAAGCTAATTTCAGATTTTGGCATTTTCTTGTACTACTGGAGCACGAAGCTTACGAATTTGCTCCTTAAAGCCACGCCCTCACTATCAAGGTGCTGATATTTACTGAAATTTGGCTCAGGAGTATATGTTTAATCTCGAAATTCTTTGCAGCAACTACGCGGTATTTCGAAGGATCGTCCAACAAGGGTGGGCGGGGTTGTCCTTATTGGCGTCAATGAGGAAATTCTTCGCTGAGGATATTCTGCTTCATGAAGTTGAAACTGATGACGTTGAAATAACTTGCGTGGTCATGAAGGATTTCTCTAACTCTATTTATATCACTGCTAGCTATATTCCTCCCCAGTCAGATCTTCAAATATATCGAGCCCTAACCGCAATTTTGGCGTAACCAACACAATTCTGAAATCCGTACTTTGACATATGTCGATAACTCTGTTTATTTTAAACCATCTCACAAAAAATTACAACTCTAATATGTACCGTTAAGGCAATTATGATGTAAGTAACATTTTGCTTAAAAATTTTCTATATTTGTAAACTAATAGCTGTATTCTGTAAGTTTGTCTCATCTCTAGTCACTAAATTTGAGATTTTTCATTAGAGAACATTTTTGTTACTTCAGATGATTTCGGTATTCGGTTAGAAAAAATCACAAAAGTTTACCAATGATTTGTGGTAAAAACGCACCCGCATACATCTCAATTACAGCATTTGGCAGCGCATGCGTCTCGAGTATTAGTGACTAGATACTGCTTACAGAATTCACCTATAAGAAACTTTCTCCTGTAAAATTTAACTTTTGTTGGTTACACTAAAATGTCTGTTAGGGCTCGATAGGTAAAACACTTACTTATAACAAAAACTGTGTTTTTTCATGGCTGGTCCTTTCGATTCAGTCATTGTATTTGGCGCCTTTAGTTTTCTGTATGTATCATGGAATGTCATCTAATTCCTAGCTCTTCAAGGAATATTTTCACAGACCTTTTACACGAACTTGCAGATGCCGGACTTTTTCAAATAAATAGTATTCAGGATAAGTTTGTCAAATGTTCGGACTAAGCGTACGACACATGTACAAAATACACTATGGAATAAATGAAATATATATAATAATTTCAAAAAGCCGAATTTCAATTGGAAAAAGTTTTTTCGCAAAAAGAGTAAACAATTTTCAGAACTCCTCCCTGCAGGCAGTTCCCTGCATTTTAGCAATACTTTATACTCTATATTTCGTTCCTCAACCTCGTCACTCAAAATCGTCGTGTAATACTGGATGGTGCAAGAGGGAACTTAATTACTTGAAAAGCAAAAGTCAAGATATATAAAAGAACTGGTTCAACAACTCACTATGGTGTTTATTTCATTTTTTGGCAGAAATATAACCTTTGTCACTAAAAATCTTAAAACGTAGGGTTGAGGAATTCCCATTCTTAAGGCCGGTATGCAGATCACAAGAAAAGCAAAAACTCCACATAAAAAAACGCTTAAGAAAATTTCTTGGGTTACCTTTTCTTGAGGTAGTACGCAGTTCTCAACGTAATTTTACTACTATTTTATAGTGAAACTTGAGTACGGCAACACAGGTTTCCGCAAGAAATATATCAAGCGGCATTTATTTCTTGAAGAAAACAGTAATTTGGTAATACGCCAACTGGTAAAACACATCCAAAAATATCGGGAAACGTATCAAAAGACGCGTTTTGACCTCGGTATCAATAATCCGAAAGCGGAAAAGAAAAATTTTGTTTCAGTGAAAAGTTATTGGCAAAAAACGTTTAATTCGTTTATTTGCTTATGTGCTCTTCTTCTTGCTGCTTCACTATTCACCATGGATTTTTATTGCTCCCATACTACTATTTTTCACGCAAGAAATATTGCTACATTTTTCTTGAGCAATTTCTTGTGATCTGCATACCGGCCTTTAATGAAATAAGAAATTGAGGTCATACATGTTTGCAGACTTTTTTAAATCATAAATGCTTGTTCTGCTAAGTCCCTTTCGGAACCACCAAATTACCAATTCGCGTTGTCTTTTTTGAACTTCAAACTTCCGACTACAGGGTGGCTGATGAAAGCCGCTACCAAAAAAAAATAAAATAACTTTTTTTGTATTTAATGAATCTGGTTAATTCAACAAAAATGGATAACTGGGACACTGAAACAAGAATTTGGATTGTCCGCCGCTATCACGCACTGGAGTCCGTAGTTTCGGTTCAAAGAGAGTATAGGCGCACGTTTGGCGGCAATCCTCCGAGCAGATGGACCATAATAAGACTTGTAAACAATTTTGCCGAGCATGGGACAGTCAACAGAAGACCTTACCATCGAAACCCTTCAGTTCGAACGGAGGAAACAATCGCTGCTGTAGCTGCTGTCATACAAAACAATCCACGTGTTTCGACAAGAAGCTTATCTGCTTAAATGGGTGTAAGCAGACAGTCATTACAGTCAATTATGCACAAAGATTTGGACTTATTCCCATATAAAATTCAAATGGCCAACAAACTGAACGCTGCAGACTTGCCGATTCGCTTGGAATTTTGCCAGAAGATGCTTCAAATGGTGGAAGAGGATGGAAACATGTTGAACTGTCTTTTCATGTCTGACGAGGCCCATTTCGATTTAAACGGCAACATAAACAAACAAAATTGTCGAATATGGAGTGCTTCCAACCCACAGATACTCCATGAGACGGAATTGCATCCACTTCGTGTCACAGTGTGGTGTGCAGTTTCATCACGCTGCATTGTCGGGCCCTACTTCTTCGAAGAAAACGGTCACACCGTTACGGTTACTGGAGACCGTTACTTGAGCATGTTGAGAGAGTTTTTCTATCCAGAATTACGCCGAATGAGAATTTCTTTCAACTCTGTGTGGTTTCAGCAAGATGGTGCAGCTCCTCATATAGCCCAACCTGTTATGACAGAATTTCGACGAAAATTTCCCAATAAGCTGATATCCAGTAACTCCACATTCCGTTGGCCACCCAGGTCGCCTGACCTTACTGTACCTGACTTTTTCTTGTGGGGTTATTGCAAACAGGAAGTCTTCAAAGCAAAACCAACAAATTTGAATGAACTAAGGCAATCCATTCGAGAAACAATTGCGCTATTCCTTTCTCAACTCTCCAAGCAGTAATGAACAACTTTTTGGTAAGATGCCGCACATGCATCGACGAGCAGGGGGGGCATTTAAATTCCATTATTTTTAAAACTAATTAAGCAATATTTAATAAAATTTAATGAGCTTTAACATGAATAAAAGAAAAATGAATTCCATACACTGAAAAAAAAATTATTTGAGTTTCTTAATGTAGCAAAATTCATCAGCCACCCTGTATATAAGCTAGTGATGTTTTTTCACACCTGGAAAGTCTTTAAAAATTTCATCGATAACTGAAATTTGAGACACACAAAGGCTAGCGGGTGCATATTCCGTTCTTACCGTAATATATTTCTTGCCTACTCGTTATTTCATGGGGTATACATCATTTATTAAAATTTAAAAAATTTACTTACTGTTTTTTTTTGATTTATTAGTGTTTAATCCAGTCGTATTGTGGAAGTTTATAATGTATACTTTTCGCTGTTTTATACTTCAGGTCTTTCACATTAAACATATCTACATGTTTATATATTTGCCCGGATATATTACACCGCGTTACACACATTCTGTCCTATGAACCAAATATACTTTTTCGGAAAGGGGAGAAAAAATAAAAATACACGTGTTTCGGCGATTTTCATGTACACGTTAGAATTTTTTTTTTAGTCGTGTACGACTATCGCTATAGAAATTTATGCAAATTTACTGATGAAAAGTCAACAATAAAGTACGCTGTACCAACAATTTGGCTACCACGTACGGAGCACTGCAAAAAAAAAAAACAAAAAAAATATATAATTCTGACGTGTACATGAAAATCGCCGATACACGTGTATTTTTAGTTTTTCTCCCCTTTCCGAAAAAGTATATTTGGTTCATAGGACAGAACTAAAGCTCGTTTTTGTAACGCAGTGTTATTACTTATAAAGCAAGTTTTAATCTTCTTTGGTTAACACACATTTTTTTAATTACTTCTTGTGTTGTAATGGACACATCTTTATGTACCACCAACATAGTTAAACCACTCAACCGCTCCTTAATTGTATAAAAGAAGAGATAAATAAGATAGGATGTTCAACAATTGAAAGGCATAATGTACATATTAATATTTTAATCAGCTGTCCGGAAAAGATACGTAGATAAGTTTTTAACCTCTATAGATTTTTTTACCAGGGACCCAGCATTAACACCAACAATAATCTCAGCCTGGACATCCAACGAAGAACCACTCTTGCAAACAGAAACGACTGGCGAGCTATGTTGGACGGCCAAAATCGTTACGGAGGTTAAGCGCTACTAAAAAAGAAAAATTGTTGAAAAGGTACTGGGGAGAGTTGCAGAAATTTTTAGCAATTTGTATAAGTTATGAAATGACGTTTTGTCGCGGTTTTTGGCGGCAGATTATGTCGCTTTAAGAACCTTCTCCATAAATTGGTTTCGGCCACTATATTTTGACTTTGAACAAGTGGTTCATAAAATTAAGCAAGCTTAAATAAAATGGCGGCCGCCGTGGTGTGAAGGTAGTGTTGCCGGCCTACCACACCAAAGGTCCATGGTTCGAGCCCTGGTACAGGTAACATCAAAAGTGATTTGAAAAAAGTTTTTCAAAAACGGGGTCGCCCCTCGGCAGTGGTTTGGCAAACTCTCCGAGTGTATTTCTGCCATGACAGGCTTCTCAGCAAAAATTCGGCTCCTTTGTAGATGCCGTTCGGAGTCGGCAAAAAACTGTAGGTCCCACCAATTTGTAGGGAAAATTCAAATCGGCACACCACAAATTGGAAGAGAAGCTTGGCGCAAAAATCTCTTAGGAGGTTTATGATGATATACCTGTTGTATATCGCGCCATAGAGAGAGAGAGAGAAATAAATTTGTGCTACTTTCTTCACTGTGGTTTGTTGAAAAAATCGAAACGAAACCTCTGAAGATCATTTTTTATGTTGAGTGAACCGAGTATCTATTTCCATTATTATATGATCAATAAATGGATAGAGAACATGAATCTTGAAATAAAATCTAAGTGGCATGATTGGAGATTTTTACTAGATTTGTATCGGCTCTTATTGGTTTCAATATCCTTGTCGTTTGCATCTTTTTCACAAGTTCTGAGCAATTTTTCAAAGTAATGTTCGTCGGAATGAATACGTCGTAACTCCGCCACTGAGTCATTTGCGAAATCTACTACAAAAAAAAATTGTTTCTAATGTTGACCTAAGATTTTTGTAATACTAAGCAATAGAGAAGATGTTGAAATTTAATAAATTTTGCATCTTTCGTATAACAAAACTGACATCATAAATTTATCAATAAATGGCCATAATTGGCACTATTTTTTGCCAACTTTACACTGGCATTTCATTATAAATAGGCCATATAACTGCATATCTAAATTTGTTATACAAATTCGGTTTAAAAGTGTGAAATTTAATGAAACTTGAGTATATTTTTTTTAGGTTTTGCACAAAGTTTGGAATGTGTTATTGCATGTATTTTATTAGATAATGAGCTATACTTTAATAAAAACGTGTAAAAAATTCTCGTCGCTATCTATTTTTTAGCCATTGTGTGCTCTGATTAAATTAATGAGCCTGCACACACTAGTCTTTTCAGACCGTCTGAATTCGAATTTTTAAAGACGTGAGAGATAAGGGAGTAGGGTTTTAGCTAAGCAATTTCAGAGTGAAAAATTACGGTACTATTTGGGTATGTTATTTTATTACTACCAGAATCAATGTGTACGCATACCTCGAAACCGGTTTTATCGTCTTGAAAGCCTAGTGAATTTCGTAAAAGGTCTGAAAAGAATAGGCTTAATATAACGCATAATCCACTAACCGGTCTGTATTAGTCTAAAATAAGAAAACTATAAATCAGAAGCATAAAATGGTATTGTGTTATTAAATCAAAAGTAAAAAAATAGTAGTTCATTGAGGAAGGGGGGGCACCAACACCGCCCTAATCCAAGGTGTCTGGATAACCATGCAGAGGGATAAATCGTCATCGGGCTGCTGTTAAGTTGCTGATATCCCCTCCGATGTCCGGGCAAAGCCGGTTGTATAAGTGCCATCTCAACGCATGCTGGTTCTGCGGACGAGTGACGTAACCCTTCCGGTATATTCGTGGGACCAAAACATGAACTCTATAAACAATAATAAACAAGAAAAAAATTATACGACGAAAAAGACGGACGAGACAGATTTGACGCAGACAAAAGACGACGACGGACAAGACAGGTCACAGACCACCAGACCTTGAGGTCACGGAGTCTGACAAGGACGCTTTATTAACCTCCAATCAGAAGACGATTAAGCGTAGTACCGCCCATAGTAGAACCATAGCACAAACAGCTACAGCAGAAAACACCTTGTCTAAGAGTACTAGCCGAAGTACCCAAGGACCAGCTCTTCATTCTGCCACAGGCAAGGTACCGCCAGCCATAGTGCACCGAACGGTACTGGGGCAAAGGAGAAGAAAAACACGCTATTTCAGATTCTTTTTTTCTTTTTATGGCGCGATATACAACAGGTATATCATCATAAACCTCCTAAGAGATTTTTGCGCCAAGCTTCTCTTCCAATTTGTGGTGTGCCGATTTGAATTTTCCCTACAAATTGGTGGGACCTACAGTTTTTTGCCGACTCCGAACGGCATCTACAAAGGAGACGAATTTTTGCTGAGAAGCCTGTCATGGCAGAAATACACTCGGAGAGTTTGCCAAACCACTGCCGAGGGGCGACCCCGTTTTGAAAAACTTTTTTTCAAATCACTTTTGATGTTACCTGTACCAGGGCTCGAACCCTGGACCTTCGGTGTGGTAGGCCGGCAACACTACCTCCACACCACGGCGGCCGGCTATTTCAGATTAGAAAAATTAAATACCAGAGGGTCCTGTACATGCTCGAGCAAATCAATAGCGGAGACGACAGTAAGACCTCTTAAGGGAGTTCAGATAATTCTTCAGCACTCGCTCATCTACTAATCGGCATCGATCACGCCCATCTAGGCTTGCCGAATGACATTAAAATCATCAGTGATCAAGGTCCTTACGCTTGCAACACTGAACTGGGATGGGTAGTTTTCGGACCTACCAGTCGGGAATCTGTTGGACTCCAATCTTGCTTGTTAGTAAGCGCCCAAGAAAAAGAGGAGGACTTACATCGTTTAGTGACCGACTATTTCAACATTGAGAGTCTCGGTGTTCGATCTTTCCCTCTCATTGAAAGCAAAGATGACGTCAGAGCCAAGCACCTATTGGAAAACACAACTAAGCGAGTCGCAGGGCGCTTTCAAACGGGCCTGTAACAGGGTACAAAGATGTCATTGAGGGGTACCTAAAGAAGGGGTACGCCAGAAAGCTTACTCATGAGGAAACTATCGTCGCTTCGCCTAAACGTTGGTACTTACCACACTTGTGAAGCCGAATAAAGCTAATAAGATCCGGCTTGTGTTCGATGCAGCCCCTCAATTTGAAGGGACGTCTTTAAATTGTCATTTATTGAAAGGGCCACAGCTATACACATCCCTTCCATCCATTTTATTTAATTTTCGAACGCGTGCAGTTGCAGTCTGTGGAGACATAAAAGAAATGTTCCACCAGGTGGTCATACAACCATCGGACAGGTGCGCGCATCGCTTTCTTTGGCGTAATGGAGACAGAAATAAGCCGCCTGAGGAGTACGAAATGCAAGTTATGATTTTCGGTGCGGCGTGTTCACCTTGCTCGTCACAATATGTCATGAGACAGAATGCCATGGACCACCAGGAAAGTTTCCCTCGTGCAATCAAAGCGATATGTGAACACCACTACGTTGACGATTACGTCGACAGTTTTGAGACGATCCGAGAGGCTATAGACATCACAAGGCAGGTAAGGAACATTCACAGCAATGGCGGGTTCGAATTACGCGGATTTGTTTCCAATTCAAGGGAAGTGGTTAAGGAGTTGGATGGCAGTACAAACGCTAAACAAATCGCCACAGGTGAAAGTATGGAGAGAGTCCTAGGGCTATTTTGGGAGCCAGGTGGCGATAACTTTAAGTTTAATTTGAAATTTCATCGCATTGATGATGCGGTAATTACGGGCGGGAGGAGTCCTACGAAAAGGGAACTTCTAAGCGTTGTTATGTCAACGTTTGACCCGCTTGGTTTTTTGAGCCATTACACAGTTGCAGCCAAATCTTTAATGCGCGAAGTTTGGCGTCGTGAAGTTCGTTGGGACGAGCCTATTCCCAGTGACGTTAACGTTTTATGGGAGAGATGGCGCCGGCAGCTTAACAATGTAGCAGAACTACGTGTTCCACGATTCTACTTCCCTCATAGCAATCCTCAAAACTTAGAGCTGCATTTTTTTGTTGACGCAAGCGAGGAGGCATTTGCTGCTGTTGCTTACTGGAGGACTAAGAAGGCAAACGGAGGTATAGACGTTGCGCTCATCTGTGGAAAAACGAAATGCGCTCCGCTAAAGGCTGTTGCAATTCCACGTTTAGAGCTACAAGCAGCCGTGCTTGGTGTACGTCTGCGTAAATTGGTTTTGGACAACCACCAGTTGACCCCTCAGCGATGCTTCTTGTGGAGTGACTCTAGCATTGTCTTGAAATGGATCGGCAACGAACACCGACGCTATAAACCGTACGTGGCACACCGCGTTGCGGAGATCCTCAATGGAAGTAACGAGCATGAATGGCGATGGGTGCCAACCAAGGATAACGCAGCTGATGATGCTACGAGAAGTACCGGAAGCATTGACTTTACGCCTACATCTCGTTGGCTACAAGGACCGAATTTTTTTAGACGCTCCGAGGACACCTGGCCTGCTGAAGATAAGGATGTCATAGACACTCTTGAAGAGGATGAAGAACTTCGGCCCAAATTTGCTTTAATTGCCAACGATGATGCTTTGATTAACTATAGTCGATTTTCAAACCTTAATAAGCTAAAGAGAATTTTGGCGTGGGTGCTTCGCTTCATTAAGTGTTGTCGCAAACGAGAGGTAAGGTATAAAACTACGGTCTTACCGCAGCGGAGATTTATTCAGCCGAACAAATCTTATGCCTTCGCGTCCAAAGGGAAGCCTTTGCTACAGAACGCTACCGAATTGAAACTGGACAAGAAATTCTTAGAGATAGTCCGCTAAGACAACTCTCGCCATACATCGGAGAGGACGGACTACTTCCGGTGCAAGGGCTTATTGATGCAGCCGGCTGGTTGCCGTATAATGCCAGGAGGCCGATTATATTGCCGTATGGGCATATCTTTACACGATTAATCGTCCGCAGTCATCATTTTCAGATGAAGCACCAAAATCACGAAGCAACTATAAGCAATATTCGTCAGAAGTACTGGATTCCTAGAATAAGACAGCTGCTAAGGAGCGTAGTATATGAATGTAAAATATGTCTTATAAACAGAGTACAGCCTCGAAATCCCATAATGGCACCCCTACCGGAAGACCGTTTGCAGCCGTATGTACGACCATTGACCTATACGGGGCTCGATTATTTTGGACCTATTTCTGTAACGATCGGACGTCGCACTGAGAAACGCTGGGTTGCACTATTTACGTCTCTCACGGTGCGAGCGATCCACCTAGAAATAGCCCACGATTTGTCAACGGACTCGTGCATAATTGCAATGCGAAATTTTATGAATAGAAGAGGGGTTCCAGCGCGCCTTCGATCCGATAATGGTAAAAACTTTATAGGAGCCAACGAAGAAGCTAAACGGTTTTCTGAAGTTTTTGACACCAACCGCGTTCAAAACGAATTGTCAACGAAGGGTGTAGAGTGGCTCTTCAACTGTCCTGCTAATCCATCCGAGGGAGGAGTTTGGGAACGGATGGTCCAAAGTGTTAAGCGGGTTCTTCGACACACATTAAAAGAAGTAGCCCCACGTGAGCATGTTCTACAAGGCCTTTTGATAGAAGCGGAGAGTATTGTGAATTCGCGCCCATTGACACACCTACCAATCTCTCCGGATGAGGAAGAACCGCTCACACCGAACCATTTCCTGATTGGCGAAAGTAATGCTCCTAACACACCAGCAGTCAATACTCCTGATAGTGATATACGTGGCCTACGAAAGCAGTGGCGGATTGCACGCGGCCTGAGGGACGCGTTCTGGAAACGATGGGTACTTGAGTATCTGCCAACACTAACCCGAAGAGTCAAATGGTGTCAGCGAAGTTCTTCCCCCAGGGTAGGTGATTCGGTGTTTATCTGTGATCCGAAGTCACCAAGAAAGTATTATTGAGCGTTTGTATACTGGGGCGGATGGTGTGGCTCGACGTGCAGACGTTCGAACAGTAGGCGGACTTCTGCAACGCGCGGTATCTAAACTGGCGTTTTTGGATTTGGAGAATAGTGTAGCTGATCGCTCCACGGGGGTGGGGATGTTAGAAAATGCAGCATAAATCTTTTAAGTAACTAAGTACCCTTTGGTACAACCCTGAGTTGTAAACCAACGTTTCGCACCCATTCATTCTTTGGATCATTTTCTCGTATTCGTTTCTCCTCTTCTTTGACATGTGTCAAATGCTGCCTTGAACATCTTTTCAATCTTGAACTTTCGATAGCCAAAGAAGAAAGGGTGCAAAACTGCGGTAAGATATTTTCTTTTCCTTTGATGATAAGTATATGTAATTATTGAACTTTCAGAATAAACAAGTACCAGCACAATTATAAATTGCATATTAAAGTGTTATTGCTTTGTTTGACGCAAACCTTTCATTCAGCCAAGTCGTAGCCGCGACATTTTTATTCGCTGATAGATAATCTGAACGTCCTCCTGTTTGACGAGGACATTAACATCAGCATCATCCAAGAGCCCTGGGTCGCTACGCTTCCGGAGCTCGATCGATTCATTAAAATCAAGCACGGATCACATATGATCATTCGATTTGATGCCAACTCTAGATGCACTATTTGGAGGAGCAGCACCACAAACGAGAAAGGTGAGTCCCCTTTTAACTACATACTAAACCCTAATCTACGTATATGTAATAGGGGGACCACGCCCACTTCCATTTTTCTAAGCTCAGAAAGTTCTCAAGGCTGGGAGGAGGTGCCGGACCTCACTTTAGTCTCGGACGATGGTCCGGCAATGGTAGATAACTGGAGGGTGTTGGAAAAACCTTCATTCTCTGATCATCGCTGGATTCTCTTCGACATAAAGTGCGGATCCAGAAGAGAACTAATAGGGAGAAATTTGTCAGTTTAACATCGAAGCCTCTATCACGCACCAACTCTAGGCTTAGTATCGCCAACCTACAAAAGTTGAAAAATTTAGACCGCGTTCTCACTATTTCTTACAACAAATCCACCCCGAGAAGCATCAAAAATGAAAAGAAATCGCTCCATGGTTTAGTGGAGAATCCAGGAACCTTAGATGGGAAGTCCGAAAACTATGCAGCGGGTGTTTCAAAACAAAGATATGGCAACCATATAAAGAAGCACTCAAGCATTATAAAAACACTGTCAAATGAACACTTTGTTTGAAGGGAATGCGGTGTTTGGACGGAATCTGCGGAGGATTCGCTAGACGCTCTTCTAAATTCATATTTACCTAGTTGTGATAGTCCACCAGCACAATTTGTCATGAATTGCCAACCGCTTTTCATCGACAGAGTGTCGGTGTCTCTTAACAACAGAGAAAAAATAAGATTCCTATCAACAGTTTCTCCCCCTTCAAGTTACCAGGCCCTGACGGTGTCACCCCGGTAAAGCTACAGAAGCTTGCTGAGTTAATAATCTTCTGGCTGGAAACAGCTGCAGGAGGGTGAAGGTCATCTTCTTACCAAAGGCGGGTAGAAGAACTCACGATAATGCAGAAGACTACAGACCAATAAGAACAGAAGCTTTCTCTGTGTACACGAGGAGCCGGTCAACCGAAACCGCCGTACACGAACTTATTGGTGCAATCCCTGCGGGTTAGGGGTTTAAAATATGCCCGAGGTAGGCATACCGGTCGTAAGAGGCGACTAATATGTACAAAGGTAATTACGTGCAACTCGATGGTTGATCTACGGATTTGCATTTTGACAGCAAACATTTTCATGGGAAGGTGAAATTAAAATGTTTGCCAATAATTCCCTTAAAATTTCATTAACTTTTCGGTTCGCTTTACTTATTTTTTTGTTAAACTTCATTAAGAACATTATATTGGAGTGAAAAGTTAACGAGACAAGCTGAAATGTTGAAAATTGTCTTCCTGACAGCATTTGTCATTGGTGTGGCAGTTGCAGTGGACTTTCCTGTTGTGCTGATTGGTGCTGAAGGCCCTACAAAGCCATCATTGCCTACTATTAAAAATGAGGACTTCGCTATTATATTTTCGCCATTGGTTGGTGAGCACATGATTGCTGTGATTCAAGTGGGCTTGTCGTTACATGATTTCTTGTGCAAAAGTAACCGTGGCGAAAACAGCAATCATGTTATGCATATCTACAGAGCTTCTCGCCAAAAACGTTCTATCGCAGTGTGGAAAATCCGCATCAAGTTTTAGAGGCAATTGATCCCAATTATGAAACTATTACCATTTCTAATGGTGGAAAACTTGAAACCCCGCTAAAATGTAAAACGGGAAAAATAGTATTTCTGCAATTCAGTGAAGATGATACTGGCATAAGCCGAGAAGATACATTGGAAGCACATGATTATGTTATCCTCCCCAAGATGTAACTACACTTAAACGTGCACGTCGTGCGCTATCTGTTGGAGAAATTGAAGCACCAGGAGGCGGTACTATATTCTCTACACCAAAGTTCCAGATTTTCTTTGCCACTTTATCAGTACAGACTGGCACTGGCCCCAATAATCCCCGCAAACAAAGACCTATTGCCAATATGAATATTATAGATAACAATTCCTCCGATTTCAGCTTTACACTCACGAGCGCAGATGCCGCAGATACAATCACGTTTGATATTGAATTGACATCAGACTACTTTTCCTTGAAACAATTGACTTACAATAAGGTTGACACCTTCCGTACTGATGCTATTAATGCTCCAATTAATTTCTCTTATTATTGTGGCAATTTAACAGTTACTTCAGGGACGGGTGTCAAATTGCGTTGGAATTCTTTACAGCTTCAAGCACCTAGCAAGAGTAAAGTTATGCCAGTAGGTGATAAGTATTTCAAATTTGGTGAATCGTGGAATTGTGTATTCTTTGTTACACCAGCTATTCTCGCTGGCTTATTTGTTACGGCAATTTTGTTGGCAATTATGTTTGTTGGTATTTGTTGGACGTTAGAAATTAATACCATGGACAGTTTCGATGATCCTAAAGGCAGGACAATTACCATAAATGCTAATGTGTGATACTTAACACTCAATTAATATCCCTTGCCAGCAGCATCTGTTCGCAGTTGTATGCACAGTTCATTCCCGTTTTTTTGAAATATTTTTTAATGGTAACATATCGAAAACTTTACTTTTGAGTGCACTGTATTTCTTGTGAATTATTAAAAATTAGTTTATAAAACCTAGGAAAATAGAAGTGTTCGAAATACCAGTTCATTCTCTTAAAAATAATAGATTTTTTTTAGCGCATTTACAAGTCTCCTACAATTTCCATACATTTATCAAACTTCTAGCTCAGCATCAGCCACATTTATTTAATTTTTTAATTTTAATTGTTGGCTATTGGGAATTGTAATTGAAACTTGATTGCATGATGCACAATTTTTTTTGCATATTTCTAAGTCTTTTTTTTTATCCTCGTTTTCGACTGCAATGTTGTGTGGAATTCCGTTAAACAACAGTTCTGTTCGTTCTTCATGCAAACATATTTGGTGTGTGGATATGTTTGCATTTACCTAACTAATATCGATGTTTTATATATATATAAAAAATTAATTTTACCATGTTATATGTATTAATGTATGCATAGTCCAATGTATTATACATACGATGACATGGCCTAGAAGGTTTCACTGGTCATAAACCGCTACCACGACAATCGGGCAGTACCGCAAGGGAGTACCGGGTTCAAATCCGGCCCGAAACCTTCGTCGAGTATTTTTGTCGTTACGACAAAAACAACCACTCCTTGGTACCACAGAAAGCTCTCTACACTTCAAGCAATATACTTTTTCAGCCTTTCTAGACACAGAAGGTGCTTTCAGCAATATAAAAACGCGGTCACTGACGCCCTTATCAGAGCGGGAATAAACTACACTATCTGCAGTTGGACCCAATCGATGCTAGAAAATAGGGTTAGCGGTCAGCAACCCGCCAACTGAGCATAGGGACCCCTCATGGCGTTTCTCTGTCAAAACAGAAGGAGTAAAGGTAGTCGCATACGCAGACGACATTGTCAATGCAGTATCAGGTCCTTTCCCCTCAATCCTGGTGGACATACTAGAGGGAGCGTTCCGAAAACTACTTGCATGGTCGGGAAAATGCTGGCTCAGCGTTCAATATCGAAAGAAGGATAGAATAGCCTACTACGCGTGTTCAGAAACTGGGGTTTGAAACCCAAACTCATTATGTGAGTGGCCGTGGTTAGGCCTATCTAGCCTACGCGGCGGTAGTATGATGGCCAACTGTAGAAAAACAATAAAATAAATAGATCTATGGCGCGATATACAACAGGTATATCATCATAAGCCTCCTACGAGATTTTTGCGCCAAGCTTCTCTTCCAATTTGTGGTGTGCCGATTTGAATTTTCCCTACAAATTGGTGGGACCTACCGACTCCGAACGGCATCTACAGATATGCATTTTTGCTGAGAAGCCTTCCATGGCAGAAATACACTGCCAAACCACTGCCGAGGGGCGACCCCGTTTCTGAAACCACTTTATTACCTGTACTAGGGCTAGAACCTTGGACCTTCGGTGTGGTAGGCCGACAACACTACCGCCACACCACGGCGGCCAAACAATATAACACCAAAAAACTAAACAAACTACAGCAGCCGGCCCTCGACGGGTTGACTAGATCGCTGTGGTCGTGTCCAACTGACGCAATGAACGTTATTCTTAACCAGTTACCACTGGACCTCACATACCCAAACTGCAGCATGTGCGTACTCGAGGCAGTATGGTCATGATGGTATCCTCCGCGGGGTACCTGTTATAGTTTCGTTAACGACAGACTATCACTCGCCTTTGTTGAATTTCGACAGGAAATTCTAGGCGATGTTTCTCTCAAGAAAGGACTGGTGGAGAGACAGAGTATGCGATGACGAATCGCTATCGCTCTACACCGACGGGTCGAAAATCGGCTGTGGGGTTGGGGCTGGAGTGTTTTCAGAGCAACTAAATGTCTTCTCTGAGTTCGTCTCCAGACTCAGCTAGTATCTTACAAGCGGAAGTTGACGGAAGACACAGTGAGAGGACGTGTAATGTGTATCTACACAGTCAGCATAGCAGCTCTTATGGAATAACGCAGCTGCAGACTTCCCATACATCACGCTGGTCTGGGTTCCCGCCCATAGGAACATTGAGAGCAATGAGAAGGCAGCCGCTTTGGAGGCGGTGGCTTTTCGTATACCAATCACATCCATTTAAAGGAACATACATAGCAGGTTCAGGGAATAGCGGTCCGCAATTGTCGTTTCACCGAACACAGAGAACAGTAGACCTGCTCAACAGGTCAAGAAATCTTAAGAATACAGCCACGCTGACGGGACACTGGCCTCTAGGCCAACACGCCGAGAGAATGGATATCCCGTTCAACGACAAATGCAGGAGCTGCATCCTAATAAGTGGATGGTTCCAGGAGAAAGTGCATAAAACTAGCACTACTTCAGTTCAGGGATATTTCCTCTTCCGAGCGGCACAGCAACCAACCAATCAAGCAACTGTGGTTTTTAGTATCATCTGCCATCGATCCATCTCAGAATGGTTTTTGCACGGGTAAATCCACCGTATCTTATTTGTTAGAATTTACCATTCATGTTTCTAGCCGCGTCAAAACAACTTGGAGACGGATGCCATTTACACAGACTTTAGCAAAGCTTTTGATAGTTTTTCACTCGATTCTATTACTAAAACTTGATCGTATGGGATTTATTTATTATTACGGCTGTTTAAGCCTACGACTTAAAAACTAATTACATTTCATTAATAAATTGTATTATTGATGTCGGAATGCAATTTGATTCCGATCATCACTTTGGCATTACAAACGGACGAGTCTGTGATCATATCTTTGGAGGTTGGAAAAGAACATTTCCAATCCTCATACATTCGGCTTAACATACAGGGTGGCTGATGAAAGCCGCTACCAAAAAAAAAATTAAATAACTTTTTTTCTATTTAATGAATCTGGTAAATTTTTTTTTTATTTTCCAGATTGACTTTTACATTTAACAAAAATGGATAACTGGGACACTGAAACAAGAATTTGGATTGTCCGCCGCTATCACGCACTTGAGTCCGTAGTTTCGGTTCAAAGAGAGTATAGGCGCACGTTTGGCGGCAATCCTCCGAGCAGATGGACCATAATAAGACTTGTAAACAATTTTGCCGAGCATGGGACAGTGAACAGAAGACCTTACCATCGAAACCCTTCAGTTCGAACGGAGGAAACAATCGCTGCTGTAGCTGCTGCCATACAAAACAATCCACGTGTTTCGACAAGAAGCTTATCTGCTCAAATGGGTGTAAGCAGACAGTCATTACAGTCAATTATGCACAAAGATTTGGACTTATTCCCATATAAAATTCAAATAGCCAACAAACTGAATGCTGCAGACTTGCCGATTCGCTTGGAATTTTGCCAGAAGATGCTTCAAATTGTGGAAGAGGATGGAAACATGTTGAACTGTCTTTTCATGTCTGACGAGGCCCATTTCGATTTAAACGGCAACATAAACAAACAAAATTGTCGAATATGGAGTGCTTCCAACCCACAGATACTCCATGAGACGGAATTGCATCCACTTCGTGTCACAGTGTGGTGTGCAGTTTCATCACGCTGCATTGTCGGGCCCTACTTCTTCGAAGAAAACGGTCACACCGTTACGGTTACTGAAGACCGTTACTTGAGCATGTTGAGAGAGTTTTTCTATCCAGAATTACGGCGAATGAGAATTTCTTTCAACTCTGTGTGCTTTCAGCAAGATGGTGCAGCTCCTCATATAGCCCAACCTGTTATGACAGAATTGCGACGAAAATTTCCCAATAAGCTGATATCCAGAAACTCCACATTCCGTTGGCCACCCAGGTCGCCTGACCTTACTGCACCTGACTTTTTATTGTGGGGTTATTGCAAACAGGAAGTCTTCAAAGCAAAACCAACAAATTTGAATGAACTAAGGCAATCCATTCGAGAAACAATTGCGGCTATTCCTGTCTCAACTCTCCAAGCAGTAATGAACAACTTTTTGGTAAGATGCCGCACATGCATCGACGAGCAGGGGGGGCATTTAAATTCCATTATTTTTAAAACTAATTAAGCTTTATTTAATAAAATTTAATGAGCTTTAACATGAATAAAAGAAAAATGAATTCCATACACTGAAAAAAAAATTATTTGAGTTTCTTAATGTAGCAAAATTCATCAGCCACCCTGTATAAATACAAATTTAAATAAAGATAAAATCGCAAATAATAAATAAATTTAAATGTATACGCTCATAAGGGAGCTGATATGAATTGTTCAGAAAGGAGCTGATATAAAGTGCTCAGAAGGGAGCATTGCTCAAAAGGGAGCATCCAGTATTTGATTCATATTATATATACATATGTATGTATGCTGGCTAAATGGACATGATTTCTATCACAAAATAAATGGCAGTCGCCATTTTCATCCTTGGCCAGACTGACTGGGGCTTCGCCAGGTCACGGTTTCAGTTATCCATTAGTGAATATGTTTAATGGATTTATTGTACTCCGCCATTATGTCCAATCATAAAAGAAAAGAAGAAATTATTGAATTTTATCTTATTGGGAGGGTTTTACAATATTCCATCAAACTTTTTTTGAATTTGCTTAGATCTGTGGTGTCTTTTATATGACTTGGAAGTTCATTTAATAATTTTAAGCCTTTATACATAATATTTTGTTTGTCCAGTTCTGTTCTAAAAAGAGGTAATCGGAAATTATTATTTTCTCTAACTGCTTATGAGTGGGCTTCATTGACATACCTAAGCTTCTCACTCAAATACTCAGGCAATAGACCACACTTCATACTAAACACAAATTTCAAGCTATGATAGAATATTAGCTGTTTTACACTGAGCCAATTGAGTGTTTCGACCATGCTTTTTATTGGAGTATCATATCGCAGGTTTAGGATAAATCTTATGGCTTTGTTTTGCATAACTTGTAGTTTATCGACTTGTGCGTCGCTGGCGATAAAAAATATGCAAGGGCAATATATAAAATGCGGCTCTATGATGGATCTATAAACTTTTACCTTATATCTCCTACTAATATGCTTACACGATCTTTTCCAGAAACCAATTTTCTTGCCAATTTTGGCGACTATGTAATCAATGTGATCATTAAACTTTAATTTTTTATCGATCTGAACCACTAAGTACTTAAAGGTTTTAACTTCCTCAATGTTTGTATTCATTATTTTTATTAGCTTTTTGTAATGCTTTGCAACAGAATTGTATTCTGTAAAGTCACGCGTAGTTCTGGCCTGAGAATACAAGTGGTATTTCAGCTTATTAAAATCTGTCAATTCTTGGTCATACCACTTTTTTCGCAGTTTTACTGCTCTGTTTTTTTTAAACGTTAATAAACCCATATAATCACTTAAGCACGCATTTATATAATTGACCATATCATTGACATACATATTTCTCAGTAAGCTGAAATCCCATCTTCCTAACAAATTTATGAGGTTATCGGCGTTATAATTCTCCCAAGGCGTTAATGTGACCATCCTTCGCAACGGATTTGAATTACCTACTTTAATAGCGAATGAAACAGTTTCATGATCAGAAATTCTGTGGTTTGAAAGATTTGCACAAGACAAAATGTTAGCATTAGCATATAATAAATCTATTCTGGTTTGGGACATCTCAGCAACTCTTGTATTGAAATTTATAAACTGTTTCATTGCGCTACGTTCACAAATTTCATTTAATTTACTGCTACAAGCGGAGTTAATATTTGCGTTTATATTGAAATCACCCACTAGGAGGGAATTCGTATCTGTTTCTAAGACTTCTGCTAGAATAGTCTCAAGGTGATCTAAAAATTCATTGTCGTTAGAGCTTGGGGAATGGTACAACACACCTATTTGCCATTTAATATAAATTTTTTTTAATTTGATGATTGCACACCAGATATTTCTTTCTATCGAATTATTATATCTGACTTTGTACTCGATTCCTTTCCCCACTAGCAAAACTACACCTCCTGTACGTCTACTATGGAAGTCACAACGTACTAGCGTAAAATGTGAAATATTAGTTTCAGCCTCACTTATATCTGACGTCAAGCATGTTTCTGAGCATAACACAATATCTGGATCCACTTCTTCAATCAATCTTTCAAGTTCCACTTTGTTAGCTAGAAAGCTGCAAATATTTAAGTATAGACATTTCAAATTAAACGGATTTATCCCCAGGTTAGTATATCTTGGTGGCTAGAACCCAACCCGTTGTTTTTCCAGCTTAAGCTTCCTTTGATACACTGGACAATCGTGACTCATAATGTTATGTTCCACGTTAACCTTGAGACCTAACTGATTATTCACCTCTATGCAATTTGGACATTTATCAAATTTTATACTCTCTCTACATTCTTCAAACTTATGTTCCCCCAAACATTTGCCACATCTCTGTTTCAACGTACAATTACTCGTTATGTGGTTTAAGCCTAAGCATTTATAGCATCTTCTCACTGTTTGACCGTCATACACTGGACAACGATCCCAACCTACATTAATTCGTTTACATCTCAACACGTCTTCGTAATATTTGTGCTCTATTTCAATAATTGCATTAACAAATGATGCTCTATTTTCCTTCCTCGAATTTGTTATTTTAATGCACTTCATTTTAGCGTCTCTCAATAGCTCATTTTGACTTCTTATCCTACCAACTGCTTCCTCTTCTGTATACTCTGCACCAACATAAGCTACAACAATTCTCGGCAAATACACTTTAGGCTCAGCAATATTGTATACATTCTTGTCTAGCTTTTCTGTTAAAACATCTTTAATTTTATCCTTATCACCGGTTGTATTAGCATTTATAATTATTGTTCCATTGTTTTTGTTTTGTACCCTTTCTATATTCAAATAAGATGGATCTATTTTATTTAAATCTGTTTTTGTTTTCTCTGTAGCTTGCTTTACTTTAGGCTTTATTAGTATAGGAGGAACACCCTTTGTGACGTTAGCGTATGTAGTAGTACTAGCACTAGCAACACCTTTGTTTTGACTAGCAACCTTTTTAACCTCTTTTATTATTTCGTCTTTTTGCTTATTAAGCGACTCCATCGGAATAATAACTTGGTTTAGCTTATCCTTATTTTCTTGACACTTTCCACTTTTTTTAATAACTCTAGCTTCTCAGTGTTTACTTTGTTTATATATTCTATTATTCTTTTCATCTCTCTTTCGTTATGAGTTATTGATGCGCTAATCTCTTTTTTGTGCTCATTTAACATTTTTTCTATTTCTACCTTTTGTTCCCTTATATTTATTTTATTCGTTTCGGATATTGAAAGAATTTGCCGAAAGGCCTCATCAACATTATAAATATAAGTCATGCAGTCATCGCAAATATATTTCAAATATGGAAAACTTTCCATGCATTTCAGGCCAAAACCATCTATAGATGCGCACGGCAGTGTTTTATGGTAAACTTTACCACACACACCCGCACATCGTATACCTGCATCGTCTGACTTCACCTTTTTTTTGCATTTATTGCATTTTTCTTCCATTTCTACGTTTTAGCTTTTCTCCTTTCACAGTTACACAGAACTGTGCAAGCAAAATATTTTTTAACTAATTAATTAATAAGGCACCAAAATTACACTTAATAAACACTTTATTTCATAAATATTGGTACATAACCTTTATTTGCTTTTAATATTTCAGCAGTTACATGCATAACAACAGCAACTCTCTCTCTCTCTATGGCGCGATATACAACAGGTATATCATCATAAACCTCCTAAGAGATTTTTGCGCCAAGCTTCTCTTCCAATTTGTGGTGTGCCGATTTGAATTTTCCCTACAAATTGGTGGGACCTACAGTTTTTTGCCGACTCCGAACGGCATCTACAAAGGAGACGAATTTTTTGCTAAGAAGCCTGTCATGGCAGAAATACACTCGGAGAGTTTGCCAAACCACTGCCGAGGGGCGACCCCGTTTTGAAAAACTTTTTTCAAATCACTTTTGATGTTACCTGTACCAGGGCTCGAACCATGGACCTTCGGTGTGGTAGGCCGGCAACACTACCTTCACACCACGGCGGCCGCCAGCAACTACGCTTTGTAAATGATCAATTTTACGAGCTCTATAAAAACACGTCTGTCCGCGCGCGTTGTTTACATTAATGGAATTTGAAACTGATGACGATGAAATTTGTGGGTGCATAAAGCGTTTCTCTAACCCTATTTATATCATTGCTAGCTATATTCCTCCCCAGCTAGATCACCAAATATAACATTTACTGATAGTGAAACTGTTGTAAAACGCATATATTATTTAAGCAGTTTATTATTTGAGAAGAATGTATATAAAGGAATTTGTGTGTAGTACAATATTAATGTGTATTAGTTGACTTGAAAATTAATGATCGCGATGTGACGGGAGACGTGTGTTCGGTTTGCCGGCCGGACATCAACTAACTTATCTCTGTCGGTGACAGCTCGGCCTTTCCTGACTCCTCGTCCTCACAGGACGACTCGTCTTCGTCGTCATCCACGTCTAACTCCGGACTTGATACACACCACGGTTTGATATAGTCTGTTGACATAACGTTGGAATAGCGCCGTTGCGTAACCGTGACATCGGATAAGTCTCCCACAATGTACCGGTCGTAATTGAGTACTTTTGATATCATGTATGGGCCCTTGTATGCCGGGTCCAACTTATGTGACTCGCCTGTTGCTGATGGGGCTTGATCGACTACCACTAGGTCGCCTACCTCATACTGCGTTCGAGTTTTGTGCTGGTTATCGTATCGCTCTTTCCACTTATTCCGCTCGGTCATGATTCTATCGGCTGCCGTGTCGCGCTTCATGTCCATATCCGACATATCTTTGCTCTCATCATGTATCGCTTGTATCAGTCGGTTGCATGTAACATCTCTAGGATTGAAATAAAATACTAATTCGTTAGGAGTTTGTAAGTTCAAGCTCCATTGTATCGTCTTGAGATGTGCATCCCAATTTTTGTTATCCTCGACCGTACATTTGAGTGCTTGCAATAATGTTTTGTTGACCCGCTCGGGCTGGCCGTTGGCCCTTGGTTTGACGTGCTAATGCCTCGCTTCTGAACAAACGCTTGAAACTTCACAGATGTGAAAGCAGTCCCACGGTCGGACGTTAGCTTAAGGGGCTGAACAAATATACATATCCCCTCTTCTAATGCTTTGCCGACTGGTTCGGTCTTTGCATTCCGTGTTGGCTTGAGTACGACATACTTGCTAAATCCGCAAACTATTACGAGGACGTATACGAATCCAGATCGACCCTTTGGAAACGGGCCCACATGATCAACGTAAACGTGCCAAAAGGGAATTGGCAAAACAGCCGCAATGTGGAGCTGACTCTCTTTCCGTCCACCCTTCACTTTATTGAAACAGCATTCCTCGCATGATGCTATATACGATTTCACATACCGTCTCATTCGTTCGAATCAAAAATGTTTTGAAATGCGTGCGATCGTTTTCTCGAGAGCGAAATGTCCAACATCATCGTGGCTTGCTTTTGTAATGCGCCACCTAACCGCTCGTGGCACCACTAATTTGTATTCGTGACCTACCTTACGGAAAAGTCGATCGTTGCGTATCTCGTAGTCTACCTTGATTTGTTGAAAACCGACGCATCCACGTTTTTAACGCCTTTGACAGCTTCACATATTTGCCGTAACTTTGGATCTTGTGTCTGCATTGCGTATACCCAATCGTCGCATTTCATATGCGTTACCTGTAAAACTCGTTTAGCTACTGTATCTGGTTTTGATGGAGGCTCGAACGGTGCCCTGCTTAAGGCATCCACGTGTTGCATTTGCGTTCCTGAGCGATGAACACAATCGAAGTCGAACTCTTGCAGTCGAAGCCACCATCTGGCTATGCGTGGACGAAATGATGTAATACTCTTCGTAGTAGCTACCGCATTGCAGTCTGTTCGCACCACAAAGTGCGTACCCAGTAGGGACATGCGAAACCTCTCAAGTGACTCGACAATAGCGAGCACCTCCAACTCGTGGCTTGAATACTGTGCCTCAACGGAACTACACTGTCGGCTGTGGTACTGGACCAGTTTCCACCCGTTGCTTTCTAGTTGTCCCCTGACAAGCCTATTGCGCTGGCGTCCGTATGCACTTCGTGTAGTTTCATGATGTCAAACATTGACAAAACGGGTTGCATTGTAAGTGCATCTTTGAATTTATTGAATGACTTTTCGTGATTCGAATTCCACTCGAACGTGATACCCTTTCGTAGAAGTGTAGCTAGTGGCCTAGCAATTACGCCATAGCTCTCAACGAATTTCCTGAAAAATCCCGTGAGTCCCAGAAATTGTCGTACTTCGGTTGGTGTGCGTGGCTGTGGGAACTCGGAAATACATTTCACTTTTTCATCGCCTGGTTTTATGCCTGAGGCATCCACAACGTGACCCAAAAACTTTGATTAGTAATTAGTAATCAATTAATTAGACGGATTTTTTAATTGGTAATGGTTAGTTTAATTGTTTTTCAAGAAAAAATTATTCAGATTAGAAAAAAGTTGTTTTGATTACTTTTGATTATTTGTGATTTTTTTTGCAATTTTTTTCAGTATTGCTGATGCGTATATTTATGTGTTTCTACAACACTACTGAAAAAAAATCTAAAATAATCAATAATAATTAAACGAAAATCAAAAATAATCAAAAGTAATCAAAACAACGTTTTTTGATTATTTTTTATTTTTTTTAATAATCGAAAAGAATCATCATTTTTTTTATTTATTAGAAAATAGTCATTAAAATTTTGAAGTAATGGTAATCAATCATTAAATAGATTCTCAAGAAAATAATTAATCAAATCGTCAATCATTACGATTAGTAATCATAATTTAACAGGTCTGCATGCATGCTTCATTTATGCATGCAACTTTATTCCAGCTGGGATAATATAAAATGGTTTGTGGAGCGCAATACTTGTCAAAATACTTCAAAAGTACTTACAAGTGCCGTACTTTTACTTCCCTGAAGTACTTGTACTTGTGCTCATCTCTTCGAAGTACTAAGGTAATGGTGCTTGTACTTGTAGTGATACTTAATTTTTACAGGTCTGCTTTCAACAATGTGAATTATAACTGCTTGGACATTTTATTATCTGCTTCAGTTAGACTTTGAATTATCGTATAACTTTCTTGAAGATATATGAATTCACGGCCGCCGTGGTGTGGCGGTAGTGGTGCCGGCCTACCACACCGAAGGTCCATGGTTCGAGCCCTGGTACAGGTAACATCAAAAGTGATTTGAAAAAAGTTTTTCAAAACGGGGTCGCCCCTCGGCAGTGGTTTGGCAAACTCTCCGAGTGTATTTCTGCCATGACAGGCTTCTCAGCAAAAATTCGTCTCCTTTGTAGATGCCGTTCGGAGTCGGCAAAAAACTGTAGGTCCCACCAATTTGTAGGGAAAAATTCAAAATCGGCACACCACAAATTGGAAGAGAAGCTTGGCGCAAAAATCTCTTAGGAGGTTTATGATGATATACCTCTTGTATATCGCGCCATAGAGAGAGAGAGATATGAATTCACATAAGCAGCATGCACGAATTTTGAGATTATTTGATCATTCTGATTCAGTTCAAAATATAGGTAATTGTATTGCGGAAATAATTGAAATGAAATCCGTCAATTTGATGAGACCTTTGTGATGGACTATGGGCAATTCAGCGAAAACTCTACAGAGTGTACCCCTAATATATTTTTGTCAAACAACAATTGCTTACCAACATCATCATCTTCTGTTTCAGAGGATTCTAACATCAATATTTTAAATGGGATAGATGAGACAACTACCTTGTGGAATGGAGATACTGCAGAAATACAAGACTTTTATTTTGAATGGTCTTCAATGGGTGTAGCTGATGATGTGAAAAACTATAAAACTCCGAGAGAGATTTTCGATAAAATTTGGTCTACGGAAAGAATGTATTCAGTTGTTAGTTGCACAAATGAATATGGGAAAAATTTGCTGTCACTATCATGTCCACGTACGAGAAATTGCCAGATACAGAGTTTCAAAGAAACAAACTGGCAGGAAATATAGATATTCTTTGGCCTTTGTTTGCTGCAGTCTCAAATAAAGAAACCTAAAATTCGTTCAAACTGGTCTAATAATCAGTTGTATAACACTGCTTTATAAAAACGAGCTTTAGTTCTGTCCTATGAAAGAAGAATAAAAAGAAAGAAAAAATAAAAATACACGTGTATTGGCGATTTTCATGTACACGTCAGAATTTTTATTTAATTTTGTTTTTGTTTCTGTCCTATGAACCAAATATACTTTTTCGGAAAGGGGAGGAAAAAAGAAAAATACACGTGTATCGGCGATTTTCATGTACAAGTAAATTTTTTTGTGTTTTTTTTTTGCAGTGCTGGGTAGCCAAATTGTTGGTACTTTATTGTTGACCTTCCATCAGTAAACTTGCATAAATTTCTATAGCAATAGTCGCACAAGACTAAAAAAAAAAAATTCTGACGTGTATATGAAAATCGCCGATACACGCGTATTTTTTCTCCCCTTTCCGAAAAAGTATATTTGGTTCATAGGACAGAATGTGTGTAACGCGGTGTAATCATCCAATTTTCGGGGCAACTATGACCGGGCGCAGGTTTGAACAGCTATTGCGTTGCTTAAATTGTGAATCCGTACCAACTATCTAAGATTTCCGAACTTCTGAAGCGTGTAAGTAGTTCATTTCAAACAGCATATAAACCTGGAAAAAATGTATCGTTAGATGAATCTAGATGCTGCATCGGTTGAGACTAAGTTTTTGGCAATTTATAAAATCAAAGAAAAATAAGTACGGAATAAAATTCTATGAGCTATGCTCTCAATCTAGATATACATATATTTAAGGGCAAAGTAACACATGAGGTGTCTTCCTTATCTGTAGTGGATTCTGTGGTTATGAAACTAATGGAACCATGCTTATCGATGGCCATATATTATTATATTATTTATGGACAACTACTACAATATTTTCGGACGATTACTTAGTTTTTAGTTAAAAAAAAATTTAAAAAAGGAGAACATATATGGAGAAGACAGAACAACGTCTATATAAGTAAGTGGGAGGACAATCGGGATGTGTATCACAACACGAAACCATCCATGGTTAGGCGAGCCCACAAGCGCAACGCCAATCACCTGGGAGAACCAGTCAGAAGTCGAAGCCCTTACCAGTGATGCAACGAATGCCACGCGAATGCGAATATTCAGTTTTTGTTTAAATTTGTCGATAATGGTGTAGGGCTATGCAGTCTCGTTTGATAGACGTGCGTTTCGTTTGCATTTTGTTCGCTAATCGACTTGTTGCCGAGACTCCTTGGCGTTGTTTACTCCTACTAGTTTGACATCTACTTTGCGAATCGGAGTGGAAGGCAGTGCACGCCGTACAAAGTTGTCTACGATGAGTTTTTATAAATATAAACAATCTAGTGTTTCTGGCACTCCTGCCCAGAGTATATATTTACAAGTATCGCAACTTACTCCGAAACCCCACAACACAAACCAACAGGGTGGTTTGCATTCAATATTTAAACAAAAAAATTTAAATAACATAATATTGACCCATAAAATTCAAAACTAATTGAAAATAAAGCAGTTCCAGCTCGCTAATTTTCCGAAGAGTGGCACCAAAATGGTATACAAATGTATATCGTGACAGCGCTCTGTTGAAATTAGAGTAAGTATTTTTCATGATCGAATAATACAGGTCGTGTTAATACACCAGCTGATTTTTACTTTTGTCTCGAATTTTGACGTTACACTCATTTCTCAGTACGATTTTGACGTTAAACTCACAAATTACAAAAACAAAATACATGGAAAATTTTTGTGTGTCTGTATGTTTGTCGAGCTGCTACGACCTGTTGTAGTTGGATCCATGGTATTTTTATGAACAGTGTGTCTTGTGGCTATGATTTCTCAGTCGCAGCTATTTTGATCCAAGACTGTGATTGCACAGTGATAGACAAAGAATAAGAGCAGTAGCTGTGTTCAGTGAAAATAAAATTTTTAAAAATTTTATAAAATTTTTACTGGAAAGTGTTCAGTGACACAGAATATTTGCAGCGAGAGCGCGCATTTTGACATTTCATTGAGAGAGAGAGTTGCAAGTTTCTGTTGGAGAAGTTCACTCAGTAAAACTTGCTAGTGATAACAGCTGGTCGTGAATGGGAAAGCAATAGGAAAAATTCAAAAATTTGAGCTATTAACGAAACTAAATGGCAACAGATGTTTTGCTGCAAGTGTTTACTGACTCCTGTTCGGCGTTTTGAGAAAGTTTAACGTCATTCTCACTTTGCTAACACTTCTTTGCAAGTTTTGTCACCGAACACAGCTAATGACTATTGTTATCTTTGTTTTGGTTATGCAACTTTATTTGCAGTGTTCAAATATTGCAAAAATTTAAGACATTTTTAATCAAATTATAATAATAGCAATAACAAAATAATTACCCACCTTTCCAAAAAACTACCAAAAATAACTATTATTTTTGGTTTCTAAACGACATTTCCAAAGTAATTTCCTTTTACACACCAAAAGACAATATTCACATTTATTAAAACCGAGCATTCGAAACCTATAGCAAGCCCATGAAAATTCATGTTGCAATAAACATTAAAAAACATTGGGGGAAAAGCATTCATTTTTTTAGTCTGCACGTATTTGTTTGTGTTATAAATTTAAGTTCGTAAATTCTGTCAAAGCCTGTCAGTCAAGGGTTTTTCTTTGAAGCTGTCCTGCGATTTATTGTTATATTTCAGTGGCTGAAGTTTAATTATTAACTGAAAAAATTTGTTCAAAAAGAAATTAATTGTCATTTAAGAGAGAAGTATTTTTGTTTAAGCATCTACAATTTTTTATTTGTTTGTTTAGATTACATATATTTATAGTTTATCGTTGAATAATATATTTTTAGTTTTATCATATATTGTTATTTGAATTACTTTTTGATGCATTAAAAACCATTGGAAATAAATGGATTTTAGTCTTGTTAACCTACCTGGTATTATCTCTAAATTACTATTTTTGATATTCATATTCGCCAAACATTCGCAGAAATTTCGCGAATGCGAGTGTCCAAAAACATGCGAATGCGAATATTCGCTACATCACTGGTGTGTACACATGTTCGCAGCAAGAAAAGGAGCCTGCATGTGAGGGAAAATATGCGTACATATGTTTGTAGTCATAAGAGTAGGATAATAAGGAAAACGTTAACTTATAAGAATATATATTATAAGTATATAAGTATTTATTATTGTAAAATAACAGTTTGCCTTCGTGCAAATTAGAATAGTATATTCTGCGGTGGTTTTCACCTCCGTCGACGGTAGGGCTAAGTAGGGGTTTTACCTCTGCCGCCTTTAATTTAGCGAGGATCAATTTAATAGTAAGTGGTAGTTTTTACCTCCGCTGAACGTAAAGCTGAGTAGGGGTTTTCACCTCTGCCACCTTTAGCGTAGTTAGCAATAAATTTAAGCATTGTAAATGAGTTTGAAAAAAAAAAAATTTAAGAAAAGAAAAATATTAAAGCTAAACAAACAGAGTTTTTATCATTTTTGGAGAAACCCATAGGGAACTCTAGTTGCAGAAACCCTGGACGGACTGAGTATACCCCGACATAAAGGAAATTCTGTCACAATAAAGTTTCTCACTCGATTCTATTATTAAAACTTAATCGTATGGAATCTCCGACTATTTTCTTGCATTGGACATCATCTTACTTAAAGGGCAGATCACAAAAAGTGATCTTAAGAAATAGTTTATAGGGCCTAATCGATGTTAACTTTGGTGTTCCTCTTGGACCTGGGTAAGAATATCTGAAACGGATCATTTAAAATTGTGCTATTGACAATAGGAACAGATGCCTATCTTTCATTTTTGAAAAAAAAAAATGAATAAGTAAATAAATAAAAATTTTTATAGCCAATTGAAAATTGTTGTCCTTTATATACCAAAGTTCAATACCTTCCTACCTCTTCAAGATCACATTTTTTTATTTCTTTAAAGACTAATTTTAAAGATACTTATTTTTAAAATCGGTGCAAAAACCATGCAAAAAAAATTGTTCCAGAGCAAGTTTTCGCACAAAAAAATACCACATATGCAAAATATTACCCTCTAAGATATATTATGTGAGAAAAAAAAATGGTCCGGCATTTGGATGCCAGTTATCATAACTTGAACACTTTCTGCTCTGCTTCGAGATAGACACAGCGTTCTGCTGGATTAATTAAGTTTAAAATAAATGGACACGAAAAGTGTGAATGAGGTCTTGTCCGCGAACACCCAGAGTATCAAACTACGTTTTCAGAGAAACTGCGACCTCTCGTTTTCGCGAAATTTATATCTATATATCGAGAAAAACTGCACTTTTACAAAATATTTGAAAAACTTCTACTAAATTATATAATTTATTGTTATTTTAGACATTACTTACAGTTTCCTATATTATTATTATTATATTATACAACTAAATGTTTTTTTAAGGATTTTACAAGCGGTATACGAATCCGTGCTCAAAAATTCTTACCCACCTATTTTGTGTCTGCTGTTCATTAGCGACCTTCATACTATTCTTAGGCACTACAAGTCGTTAATGTACATGTATGCTGATGATGTTAATCTTTTATGCCCATCAAAACCGCGGAGGACAGGCCATGTATTCAAGGAGATCTAAATAACTTAGAAAGATGGTGTGATGTAAACTATATGCCACTCAACATGAAGATATACAAATATATATGTTTTACCAGAAAATTAATACCGGTGCACAGTTACATCATTGGTGGATACCCAATTGATCAGGTAACTAGCTGCATTGGCCTAGGTGTTACAATGGATCCTGAAATTGATTTCAAGTCTCATATTGAGAACAGCGTTAATATGACCGAAGGGGTGTTGCCTTTTATTAAGCGGTGGTGCAAAGAATTCAATGACCCTTATATAACCAAAACACTTTTTATTTCGCTTGTAAGGCCAATTTCGGAATTTGCTCCAATAGTTCTAGCGTTTCGCTATAAGTGAAGTGCCGGGGGATCAGGTAAGAAGTCTCCATCCCTACTAGTCGTCTAAAACTTATACACCTGCCTACGTTGCACAATCCTCGTAAAACGATCGGCTTTTTATCAATGGTAAAACTATTAAGAGTGAGTATCACATACTTACTTGGCCAAATTATATCCACTTAGCCATCTAAACATTTTCAGCTAATTTTCCTAAACACGTGCCGATCGAATTTTGAGTTGCATAAACCTTTTTATACCTCTGATTAGCCTTTTTCTCTTAAGAAACATCTGCTTAATTTAATTGTGTAACATACTATGTTCTGTACTGCTCAGAATCGAGCCCGCTCCGACAGCATAATATCACAAATATATTATAAAATAGAACATAAATAAATAAAATAAAACAATTGTTGTGCACTGTTGCTAGGAATCACATACATTTAACCTTCAAAAATAAGACCACGTTTAAGTATGTGCACCAATAAATCATAAGACCCCACCCCGGACCAAGAGAGTGCAATGCGTCACGTGTAAGGGATGGCTTCACAAATCCGTACTTTCCTTAGTACTTTTGAGGCACCTTGTTGCACCCCTCAGTTGGCTACAATAGAAGCCCAGTCTCCACGACTAGCAGCACGCTGCAACGCCCAGCTCACCTACTTACGACTGTCGCTCACGCAAAAAAGAACGCTTCCACCTCGCTCGGCCGCTCATTGCTCCTATCCCGTACGGAATAGGTCAGACCTGAGCGTAGCCCAGCATTAGTATCGTATTTCTCTGCCCCAATGTCCCCCCCTACTTCCAGCATGCACGTTAGTCAGGACCACCATCTAATTTCCCTTATTATATGCGGTTGAAGCATCAGTCAAGTGCAACAATTTTTTTTTTTTCTTTATTGACAACATATTCAATTAACAACGGCTTTCTCTAAAAAAAACAATGTTTTTGTGCGAGAATATAGCTTATTGCTATTTAACACTAAATGCCGTCAATCATAATGAATGGCTATACGGTAAAAGGATAACAATAAATATACAAATAAAAAATTAAATATATAAAAAGTAGAAAACAAAATCGCTTTTACTTATGTAATAGGAAAAGTAACAATTTAAATTTTTACACCTCAAAGTTAAAGTTATAATTGGCCAGAAGTAGCCGTCTGACTTCAGCTTTAAAGCATTGCAGGTTTCTTGAATTTTTAACTTCATCTGGAAGTTTGTTGAACAACTTTACACCATAGTGTCTTATAGATTTTGCGCACCTTTCTGTTCGAAATATACGCGGTTTAATATTTGTTTTAACTCTAAGCGCGGTAAATTTAAAATGTTTTTAATAGTTTTATTTTGTATTATTTGTATCTCATTTGTAAGTTGTTCTGCGCAAATATTCCATATAGGGTTCAAATAATTAATATATGACATAAAAAGAGAGTTGTATAGAAGCCATAATTGTTTTTTTGGTATCAGTTTTCGATTTCTGTAAATCACGAAATTCAGTGGCATTAGCTTCATTTTCAGCTTATGTATATGTTCTCGCCAATTTAAATTAGCATCAAACCATATGCCAAGATATTTTATACTCTCGACTCTAAAAATGAAACTGGCATCTAAGTTTATTCCTTTCAAGTCACTAAAAGCGGGAATATTCTTATAATTATTAAATATAATAAAGTTAGTTTTAGCGAGATTCATTTTCAATAAATTACTCTTAAACCATCGTGAAATGGTCTTTAGATCCGCTTGAATATTGGCCAGAAGCTCATCTAGAGTATCAGTAGCATAGAGAAAAGTCCCATCATCAGCAAAAAATTGCGGTGTTCCTTTCAACTCTAGCTTAAATATGTTGTTAATGTATATTAAAAATAATGTGGCTGCTAATTTGGATCCTTGTGGAACACCAGTTTTAATAGTTTCAATTGAACTCTTAGAATCTTTAATCTGGACAAATTGTTTTCTATTAGTTAAAAAGCTTTCAAAAAGTTGAATAGCAATGCCAGTAACTCCCAATTCCCTAAGCTTTTGTATCATAATGAAAATATTCACGGAGTCGAAAGCTTTGCTTAGGTCAATAGCCAGCATAGCAACATATTTCTTTTTATCCAAGTTTTCATATAGAATTTCCGTGCAATTGATACACGCAGATAAAGTGCTGGAGTTTTCAGTAAATCCGAACTGATTATCGCTAATAATTTTGTTGGTTCTGATGAAATCTTTTAATCGGGTTAGCAGAATACTCTCAAACACTTTATCAATTGTGCTTAACTTTGTTATTGGTCTGTAATTCGAACAAACCTCCTTGCCTCCGCTTTTGTGAATTGAGACTACTGAGCCAATTTTTAGCTCCTTTGGGTACTGACCACTATTAAAACAATCATTAATAAAATATGACAGGGAAGCAGATAGTTCATCTTTGTACTTTTATACTAATTTCGCAGAGATACCGTCTGGACCATTGGCCGACTTTGGGTTAAGACTGCTAATAGTATGGCTTACTTCCTCACTGTCGCACTGATATAATACAAAAGGGTGCATTATTCCTGCTGTGGGCTGTGGGAAATATTCAAAATTTTCTGGCGTATCTATAATATTTATAAAATAATCATTGAAAGCATCTGCTATCTCAGAAGAATTTGTTTAAGTGTTATCGTTACATTGTATCTGAGTGATATTTAAATGCGAGCTATTATTTTGTCGATATACAAGCTGATTTAAAACTTTCCCCGTTCTAGTGCTCGACCCAATATTTTCTTCTATCTGGCTTCCATAATACTCTTTTCGTGCATAGTTTATTTTATTTCGCGTCTTATTTTTATAATGCCTAAATTGGTTTTCAAAATACAAGTTATTTAGGTACTTTCTTTTCAATTTGTAAAATTTATTTTTCTGTTTGATTAACGATAAGATTTCTTCATTCATCCACGGCTTCTTAACTTTTTTATTTGTTTTTTTAATACATTTGGTGCATTTTTCAATACTAGTGCATAGCTGTTAATGAAATGCAGAAAAATTGGGCTGATTTCATATACTATTTATATAATTTTTTTCTTCAAACAGCGAGTAATCAAAAATTCTAATTTTATTTTTTTCACGCTCAGTATTTTGTATATTGTTATTTACTGTTAAAGCCAGTAGTCTATGATCTGATATTACATTATTATCTAACGATAAAGTATACTTGTATTCAACTAAATCGGTTAGGGCATGATCAGTGATGGTTTTATAATTATTTCCTCTTCGGGTATAGTAGATATCTCTGTCTAAATTGTTCAGAAAGAGAAACCTCTTGTTGAATACTGCATTCACATAGTTGGTGAGTTCGGTATTTGGCATTAATAAATTTAAGTTAAAATCTCCTACTACGATGGATCGCTTATATTTCAAAATATCATTTTCTAATTTGCAAATAAAAGAACCGATATCAGACGCACAGAATCTATAGATACATGATATTGCTTTGATTAACTTTACAGTCAAAAAACTACTTCCATCATATTCTATAGCTGATACGAGAGAAGATGGCATCATTTTGTGTACAAAGATCGCACATCCACCTGCCCTATTCGATGACCGATTTGCAAAATAGGCATTATAATCTATTAGATTGAAATACCTATTCTCGTTTTCATATAACCATATTTCGCTTACTGCTATTACATGAATAATTTTACCCTCGATTGCATGCTGATGGATTAACATATCTAAATCATGTAACTCATTTCAAATACTCTGTATATTTAAATACAATATGTTAATATTTTTGCTATTGTAAATAAAAGTTAATTTGTTTATGTCATACTTCACATCAACCATAAATGCTGCATTATTTAATGTGTTTACAACATCCATGGATTACTTACATGTACAAGGTGGCGCAAAAGTAAGCTTCCGATGTTCAGCATATCGGTTGTGGCACGTGCAGTGTGTGCTGTTGCACCGTCTTGTTGGAACCACATGTTTTCCAATCCCAATTCATCAAGTTGCGGCAAAAAGAACTCGTTGATCATTGCTCTGTAGTGCTCACCATTCACAGTAACCGTTTGGCCCCGACCGATTATTGGTCAAATAAATAGTCAGCAATATTCCGCGTTCTGGAGCAGTGTAGCGTAACATTGTTTATTAACGTGTATTTCGCATGTGTTTACTACACAAATGTCAAAACCGAACTGACTTTGGGGGCCAATCGCAAAATTTATAGCATTTTCTGATAGGAGGATTACTTTTGCGCAGTAACCGTTTTTCACCGACCGATTATTGGTCAAATAAATAGTCAGCAATATTCCGCGTTCTGGAGCAGTGTAGCGTAACATTGTTTATTAGCGTGTATTTCGCATGTGTTTACTACACAAATGTCAAAACAGAACTGACTTTAGGGGCCAATCGCAAAATTTATAGCATTTTCTGATAGGAGGATTACTTTTGCGCCACCTTGTATATGCATACCTAATAGTTACAGTATTCAATATGTATTACAGCAACTTTTTCAAGTCATCTAATTCCTTAACTTGTATCGCAACAGTGTTACTCTCTTTTCGTACATATACTTTCGCTTCTTTGACCCATACGTATTTGTATTTGTAATTCTTCTTATATGCTTCGATTTTCACCTTCTTCACTACATCGCTGAGTTCTCTTTCCATCAGCTGATGAAAGTTTATGTTCTTTCTCTTCATATCTGTGTTTGGAAGTATTTTGTTTATTTCTATCTTCCCACCTTTCCTTCTAAACTCGTAGCATTTTGTCTTAAGTTCATTACTGCTCATTTTCATAATTACTGGGTATGTCTTAAATTTTTTATTTTCGTTTTGATAGACATCTTCGATGCTATCACTGCTAATATTTGCATGCGCATTAATTAATTGCGCAGCAATTTCCATCACAACAGATTTAAGTTCGACGTCTTTGATTTGTGGTAAATTGGTTATTATTATGTTGTTTTTGTTTCTTTCTTGCTTTACTTCCATCATATTTCGATCTAATGTTTTCATTTTAGTTTTAACAGTCTCCCCGTTTGCTTTAAGCTCTTTCCACTCTTTTTTATGTGCTTGTTTTCTTCTGTTAATTGATCGATCTCTTTTTTAAGCGCATCAAAACTATCACTAATGTGCTCTTGCGAATCTCTTATTTTTTCCTCGCTTTTTCTTGCACTTTAAATTCTCTACTTAATTTGTCTATTATCGACGTAAGGTTCACAGAGGCTGCTTCGTTGTCGCTTGAGTCGCTGGACATTTGCAGTTTTTCTTTGTTATTATACTTTTTTTTTGTTCTTGTGTTTGGAGCCATTTCTTAATTTTCTTTTGCCGTTTTCGCTGTGTTAGCTGTGATACACAAATTTTATATTTATTTTAGATGTTTCCGATTAACATAAATTCAAGCACAGTTCACTTTTTCAGCAATGTCACTTATTTAAATATGTTATATACTATTTTAGATCTTTTAGCTGACTTTATTCAATTTAAATATAATTTATTTTACTGAGCTAGAATTTTTGCGTCCTCTCACTTTGACTGATTCTTTGAAATTGCGTTGGCCTGTGTCACGTTCTTATGCGCTTTGGACTCGCTAACAGAGTCCTCTCGACAGATACGTTGTTGTTGTTGTGGTAGCGACTATTAAACTTGCCTAAAGTATCACCTCTTTTATCCAACATTGTCATCAGGCTCTTCTGGAGTCCCAGAAACCTCGCGGCTTCAACAGGGGTGGACCAGAGTGAAACTGCTGTTAGAAGAGTAGGCTCGGTTGAGCAGAGTTAGTATCGTGGGGAGACAAGCTGCATGCCGGGCAGAGATTTGGGCAGTCTGGATAGGTAAGAGTTTAGTCTGTTACAGTATCCAGAACGAAGTTCATACGTTCAAAGCGCCTTGTTGCAAGACACCGCAGCCTTCCCCGCCAGATAATCTCGACCCACCATCAAATGCTCAAAGTTCATTACCTTCCACACTGCGACACAGCTTGGGCCTCAGCCTACCATCACCCAGGCAGCCGCATAAGTCCCTCACGCCTAGAAAGACCTCTACCTTTTACAGGTTAATTGTATTATTTCAAAATCGCTGCGATTTGGCAACAAAGCAAAAATATTGTATATAGGCTAGTTTTTTTTTTATATATTTAAAGAAAAAGCGGAAAATGTTGAGAATATTTGAAGGAACTCCAATCTGCTTATAAGACTTGATTCATATTGGTCTGTAACTGTTAAATGCAAATATCAATCTTAGAAAATTTATTTCATGAAAAAACCAAGATTCAATAACCTTAAATCTCACTTAGCATGAATTCTTCTCACTTTTTTCCTTGACTTAACCATGAAACATAAATTTTTCTGGAATTTTTATTGTTATCTGAATTATTTCTAGCACTTGAGCTGGATATATCACAGATCTCATATGTGTTTACTTTTAATGAGCCAAAAAAACTTTGAATTTATCAATTGCGTATAGGAGTAGGTTCCCCATAAAATTGAATATATTTGCTACGAAAACTCATGCGAGCTCAAAAGAAAAATTATATTAGCGTATTTCACCGTTTTTGTGAGTCCTTTCAAATAAAAAATCTAAATACTTGCATATATATACATATTTAAATATTTCCAAGGGTGTATGTATACTTACTTCAGGCCAGCTATTCCTCGAAGAGCACAATACAAACGCATTAACACCACACCTTGCACAGTATAATCTTCACCACATTCAAGATTAAGTGATTTTTGAACATTTTTTTGTAATTGTTGTAAAAGTTCCACTCGTACTGAATTCAATGCATCACTCTTTTTTTTCTGACTGGAACGGATATAAATAGCAAACCATGTGCGAACATTTTGATCGTTACCCAGCAGCATACCGGTTAAGAATGCAATCTGCAGAAATTAAATAAATTAAATTGACATTTTCTTGCTTTTAATAGATCTGATATGAGCCATTGTACATGTAATGAAACATTTTTTAAAATTAGAATTGGTCTAATCGGTAATTTATATATCTGAGTAAGAATTTTCAAAACGGGCCACCCAAATTTGGCAATAAATAATTTAAATTTTTTGGCAATAGTGGAATTATCTTTTGGAAAAGCATCTGGACTGGCAATTATGCATGCTAGAAGCTTCCATGGTCAAAAAATAGATTATATAAATTATGTTTTACAGGACCTTGATATCGATGTGGTTCTGTGAGTCGATATGTGATCATACTTGTGCACTGCGTGACCATACGCTATTGAGAAACGATAGGCAAAAAGGATCGAAAAGCGGCGATATAGGCATATAAGTTAACACCGGTTGCTCAACTCAGCGCTACCCTGCAGTGAAATATCAAACTAGTCAGAAAGCATACTAGTATCCAACTATCATTTTCTGGTTGAAATCGTACCATTCAGAAAAAGGTCAATCCATACTAGTATACGACTACAATTTTCGTAGTATGTGTTTAAGCGACATAAGCTGTAATTATTTCTTTCGTTTATTTGTTGTTGTTGTTGTGGTAACGTTCGTTTATTTCATTTGCATTGCATGCTATTGTAATTCGCAACCAGCTTATGAAATATTCCAAAGATATAACTTATGTTTTGCAACCCCAAATCAGGGGTTTTACCAACAAAAATTATGAAAAATTAAAATGATGTCTTGATGACTCCTGCTAGAGGTTTTGGGCCACATATGGGCTAGTATTCTTTTATCTTTTTCGAACTAGTACGATACTAGTATGATTAGACTGCAATTTTACTAGTACATTTCCTTCCATTTTGAATTACAATGAAACAGCTATTTTACGACCAGTATGATACAAGTATATTTCCACTATATACAAACTAGTATTTCATGAGTAGTAGATGACTGGTATGTGCTGGTCGAAATCTGACAATTGACATATCGTAGAACCTCGCCATGTTAAAAATACTATTTGCTTATATGGAAATATGACAGTTGGTTGACTAGTTGGGCCTGGTGCATATACTAGTTGTAAAGTAGTTTGAAACTAGTTGGGTTGACTGCAGGGTAGCTATGTAAACATGAATATCGAAATTCTTTGTAAAAGAAGAGTTTGACATTGTTGATGCCAACTACACTATTATCGGCTTCTTACATCGTTGCCCGCTTCTGCATTGACATTCCTGGGAAAGTAACATCGCAGCGAGCATAAACAAGCTCAGCTGCAATGGTAATAATACCTGCACTTGTAGCATGGGAGTTGCTAAGTCCAAACTCACGGAAACCGCTGCGTCTGCTATAATGCGCAGCAAAATTATTTCACGCCTAATTGTCCGTGTTCAAAGACAGATACAAATTGACGTCAAGGAGTTGCTTTTTTGCTTTTTGTGGGAGAGAGAGCGACGATGGAAGGGGACGGGTACCGAGTTGCCTGTGCTCGCGAAACACGCTTTGTGTTGCCGTTCGTCTCAATTATGTTATGTTGGCCGCAGATTAATTTTGACATTTTCCTTCATACCTTTTTTACATTCGCATGCACACATATTAATAAACGACATAAAAGTAATTGTATCAACAGATTTTCAAAGTTTATTTCCAAGAAAATAATACAATTATATTAATTTGAGCGAAAACACATTTTTTCATTCAAAATATTCATACAACGCAGTACAAAAATTCTTAGTACATATGTATGTATTGCGAGAATATCAGTACAAAACATAATCAACCAAAGCAATTCGTTCCCGTGTTTGAACAACATCGGAAACACTTGAGCAACACCAAAAGAGAATTGCCGATAAAAGCAACTCCGAGTTTCTCTGTTTGAACACGGACATTGTCAGTAGCGGTGACTGAGGCGGTAGGAGCGACTGCAGCCACTACGACAGCTTCCATGTGTAAGAGTAGGGTAGAGATAAGTTGAACGGCAAGCTAGTGTGGTTGTGTGCGATGGCTTAGCTTACTCAGGCTTAAGAAATCAAAATTAGATTTACTCTTTGGTTTGCACTAAAACGCGACGGTTATCGTCAGCTCCTATCCACACACGTATATGTGGGAGAAATAAAAATAATTAAAACTAACCTAATCGTGTTTTATTTACCTATACTACAAATCTGGGTTGAGAACCAAAATCAAATTTAAATCAAATTGTTATGATCCGGAGAAGTATGTAAAAGAGAAAATTGGAGATAGCTGCAGAAGGTGCCTCGCTGTATGCGTTTACAATCCTACCAAAAGTTCGTAGTACACAATTACTTACTGTAAGTGGATCAACAAAAAAAGTTTAGCTTATGACAGAAAAGAAAAAAATTTTAAAACAAAGCCTAGATACAGAAAAATCAATACAATTAATATTAATTGAGTTGGTGAAAATTAGAGCACGTGTGATCGGCCCATTCAGCGCATAATTAGATCTATACTGGTCAATAGCAAACATATTATGTTACCGCGAATTCCGCGATGGTACATAAAAGTTTAAAGACTCTTAAAGTATTGGGCAGTCAATAATGCCATTAGCAATGTCGTAGATACAGTTTGTCAAAAAAGTGTATTCACATCTACTAAGTCAGTCGAAATAAGATAAGTTTTAAAAAACAAAAGACAGTTTTCATGCATTTTTTTTTTAATTTTTTTCTTTCATTGTATTAGCATTAACAATTTGAAAGCCGATAGCCAACAAACCGTGAAAGTTTTTTCAAATTTTCATAAAATTGATTTAAGTGGCATATTTTGTAGAACAAATCGATATTTAATACTTGGTGTGACCACCCTTAGCATCTATAACACCTCGAAGCCTACTTCTCATGGAATGAATCAGCTTTGGTACGTCATATTCTTGTGGTATCTTGTAGCATTCCTCAAATAGAATATTTTTAAGATTTGATCGACCTTTTGGCTGTCTTTTTGCCACTCTTTTCTTGAGATATGACCACAAACTTACAATTGGGTTCATATCTGGACTCTGGGCTGGAGTATCCAGTACTTTGCCGCAATTAAAAAAAAGACACATTATTACCATATGAGCTTTATGTTTTGGGTCATTATCTTGGTAGAATTTAAATTGTGGTATGTTGTTAATAATTAAGCCAAATTTTTTTGCACTGTTTAACAAATTAAGTTATAAAATGCTGAGATATTGTCGAGCATCCATGTTATTCCCAATTAAAACCAAATCATTTACTCCTTTGCTGGATATATACCCCACACTATACCCCATGACTGATAATTTCCCAAATTTTACTGTGGGTATAATATTCTTCTTTTCCAGTGCTTTTAATGGCTGCCGCCACACTCTATTTGGTCCATCGTCATAATAAAGCATTATTTTCGTTTCATCGCAGAATAAAACAAGGTCTCAGAAGCTTTCTGGCTCAGATAGGCACATTCTAGCGAATGACAGGCATTTTTCGACATGCTGTGCAGAAAGCAAAGGCAGAAAATTTGATTAGAATATCAAGTCAAAGCTCTCTATATGATTCAATACTAACCACCAAGTGCTTAACTGCCAAGTAAAAGAACAATATTTACATTAAAATTACTAAGCATGGAACAAGATAGATATGTGAAAACACTTTCTTGACAGCTGCGTTAAGCATATTTTTTGACTTTGTATCACTAACTTAGTTAATTTTTATAGAAATGGCTGACTGATAATTTGATTTAAGTTACGAAATAGTAAAGAAAGAAACCCAAAATGGCATTGGAAGGTCTATATTTAACCACAGAAAAATAAGTTTTTGAAAATTTTCAGTAGTATAAACACTTTCTTGATAAATATAATTGCCGATATCACCCGTCTACTCTTTAATGTGGGAAGATTAATTAACTTACACTTAGTCTTATGTCGAATAAGCAATACTTTATAAATATTTATTGCACACGTTCAATGCCTAAATCCTGTATTTTATTCACCCTAACTAATGGCATATCAGAGATGTAATATGTCGTCATTCAATTATTACTTAATTTAAAGTCGTAATACTGTAACATTTATTGGCATTGAGCGTAAACTTTTTTTACAGCACCAATTATTAAAATTATTTAGCTTAAATTGAAGTATGTGAACATCGGACTCATTCTTAATTTTTTAAAAGATTTTTAAGTCATCAGCGTAAAGAAGATAATTACACCTCTTAAAGCACACACATCATTTATAAAAAACAAAATAAAAAAACAAGGGGCCAAGGATACTAACCTGAGGTACACCCGAAGTTGCTATGAAAGGTGATGACCTAACATTATTTATAACAAAATTGACTATATTGGATAAGTACGAGCTTATCCAGCGTAAAAATGCTGAGTAAAACCCCGAATTTTGTAATTTAGCCAATAGAGCTCTATGAGACACTCTCTCAAAGGCTTTGGATATATCTGTGTAAATGCAATCCACTTAACAACCATCTGTAAATGACGAGATGCAGTAGTAAAAAAAACGCACGATTTAAAATTGTAGATCGTCCTGGAACAAAACCATGCTGATATGGGCACACAAACGATTTACAACAGATGATAATTGAACCATCCACGTTTTTTCAAAAAGTTTTGATTTAAAGGAGGTATCTTTGAAATTGGACTATACTTTGAAACATCAACTTTACTCACACTCTTATGAATAAATAAATAATTGGTGCTATGTGTACCTCCTGGGGAGATTAAGGCCGAGCTTCTCCACCAATTTATGGTGTGCTGCTTCTATATTTTCCTATAAATTGGCGGGACCTACAGTATTTTGCCGATTCCGAACGGCGTCTGCAAAGCAGATGAATTTTTGCTGAGAAGCCTTCTATGGCAGAAATACACTCGGAGAGTTTGCAAAACCACAGCCGAAGGCGACCTCGTTTTGAAAAAACTTTTCCAAACCACGTTAGATGTTACCTGCACCAGGGCTCGAATTTGGACCTTCGGTGTGGTAGGCCAGCAACACTACCGCCACACCACGGCGGCCGCCATCTTATGAACAGGTTGAATAAAAAAAATGTCCAATCATCTAAGAAAATGCCGGGCTTTAACGATAAATTAACAGCCCTACGCTTGAAATTCAACACAATGACTATTGTTATAATTGTGACAATAGTTATGTTTAGGTATGCTTGGGAAAATTTAAAAGCTCTTTTCATATCAATTGTTATTATTTTTGTTATGATCTTTACAGCCCTATTTCCAATTTCTTATACCTAACACATAGTGGAAACAAGGTGAAGTAAATAAAAAGAGAAAGAAAATGAACGCTATCTGAAACGGTAGAGATGTATTTTGTAGAGGGAGAGTGGGGTGAAACGCCAAACAGTTTTTGCCCTTTTTGGTACAAACGGGGGAAAATAATTTAATAAAAATGTTTGTATTTGTAAAAAAAGACTTACACAGCTAAAAAATTCATATTAACGAAGTTGAATGATATTTTCATTTTTTGGTTTTTCTTAAAATATGAAAATTAGCCAATGAAACTCATATTGCCTTTATACGATGTGATTACAATTAAATACAAATTCGTGAATATAAAAGTGAAACGACTACATTTGCAAGTATTTTGTTGCTCAACTATGGTATCTTGAGTTCAATACCTGTTGGAAGTCATTAGTATTAAAATCCACTTTACATCTTTGGATTTTAGGACCACTTAGGACCGAATATATAAGTTATTGGTTTCTCTTGTGAGTAACTAAAAAAATAAATTTTTTGGACGACTCGAAGTCGTTGTGCTTTATTATATTAATGCAACTTAATTACTGAATTACAATATATTTCTTACTTCTATTTATCCTATTAAGTCACGTTGGTTAACCAGGTGATTACTATTAATGTTGTTGCATGTCTGTCCATTCACAAGAATGGTAATGCACGGTCAGCGATTGCGTACTTCCGCGTATTCTTGCTGTTGTTGCATTTCTGTCCATTCATAAGAATGGTAACGCAATGAATAAAAAGATAAATGTAAAAGACGTTATGAGTAAAAAAGTGGATTTGCAGGTATTTTCTTACTCAACTAGGGTATCTTTAGGTCAATACCTGTTGGAAGTCATTATTATTAAAATCGACTTTAGGTCTTTAGATTTTAGGACCACTTACCGAATATATATAAAATGCGTTGTTTTTGAATAAAAAGTTAAATGTAAAAGACGTTATGAGTAAAAAAGGGGATTTGCAGGTATTTTCTTGCTCAACTAGGGTATCTTTAGGTCAATACCTGTTGGAAGTCATTAATATTAAAATCGGCAGACTAAAAAGCAACACGACTTGAAATGGAGGGTCTGGTACGAGAAACGAATAATAAGTGACTGATTTCAGAAAGAAGTTTAACCATATATACCTTCAAGACTTCAAACGCTTATTGAGATATTTGATGCGCATGTGCATTCTACATCTAAAGAAAAGTTTTTTCACTTCTTTTGGAAGTTCTATTTCTTCGCTGAGGTTCATGAGCTTCTCCGAAAAGTTATTGCTTGCGAACACGGAATCTCCATTTAACCTTTGGAACAGATGTACTAATAAATTAATTTTCGTTTTGAACCACATTGAATGTTTCTTAAGACCTCCATGGGATAACTCATCTATCCACGTAAACGACTCATTCAAGTCAACTAACCCGTGCTCTGCCAACTAATCCAGCAAATCATCCTCAAAACCACGGACAAGCTATGTTAGTGAATCGGATAAAGGCTCTTCGCAAACGGCAGGATTGAGCTAAAATACTCCCAATTGTAGCCACTCAGAATCATCTGGCTCTACATTACCCCTTCCCCTTTCCAAAATTTCTGTACTTCGTGCTATAAAGGCCACAAGCGTGTGAGAATAAATAAAACATTTTAAATTTTTTTAAACTAAAATGTACCTAATAAATATTTCCGCAACCGATACTTGAATTGCAGCGGGCTAGGGTGAAAAAGTTTTCCGCTATATCTTGGTTGAGCCTGTACGTCACCATGTATCGCATACCGTACTGGGAGGCCAAGTATTCATGCAGACCTTTAAGGCTTTTTATTATAAGTATTCCCTGTTGAAACGGCAGTAACGAATATTTATTCATTACAATTACCTGACCAAATACTTGGCTCATTCGGTCAAGTATGATCTCCTGATTCGCAATGTTTATTCCATATGGTAAGCAACACCGCAGGCTTATAGTGCACAACTTGGAGATCAGGAGATCAAACCAGTCATTCACCAGGGGCGGAATTACGTAGATTGTAATCCATTTTTTAAATCACAATAAAGTTCAAACTATCAAACTTTTTAATAGAGTAATAATGCATAATTGAACCGCCCGGTACTTTCAGCCAATTGCTTAAGTATGCCGTCATTCCGAATTATGGGTTTGGAGCTATTGTGATTTAAAAATTCGCTTTCGATCACGGAACGTAAAACGTAATTCGACCCCAGGTCGAAAAATGCAGCCGTTTCACAGAGATTTAATACATCTTTTCCGAGTACATAGTATAGCCTTATTGCACTCGCTGCTATGTAGGAAAAAAGCTGTGCAGCTAATTTCACTTTTTGACGCCGCTCTCGCTTGACGATTAGGTGCTCTTCTGTCAGTTTATACAACGTTGCGCAAAAGTAAGCTTCGGATATTCAGCATATCGGTTGTGCCACGTGCAGTGTGTGCTGTTGCATCGTCTTGTTGGAACCACATGTTTTCCAATCCTAATTCATCAAGTTGCGGCAAAAAGAACTCGTTGATCATTGCTCTGTAGCGCTCACCATTCACAGTAACCGTTTGGCCCCGACCGAATATTGGTCAAATAAATAGTCAGCAATATTCCGCGTTCTGGAGCAGTGTAGCGTAACATTGTTTATTAACGTGTATTTCGCATGTGTTTACTACACAAATGTCAAAACAGAACTGACTTTAGGGGCCAATCGCAAAATTTATAGCATTTTCTGATAGGAGGATTACTTTTGCGTGATAGACACCTGACTTACTGTCTCTTGGCTTTTAACCGTTCCCTCTACAATAAATTTATGGTCTAAGAAATGGTTCCTTATTAGCTTCAATAGATGAGGTGGGTCAGCAAATACGAAAACTTTTTCGCCACTCTATGAGGGATGACGGAACCAGGTTCTCTCTGTCGAAGGATCATAAAAACAGTTTTATATATATGTCTACAACCTATTTAATTTTATATTTGCATGCTGTACCTGTCGATATACTCAACTTGATTTATTTTGTTGTGTTGATCTTCCGACAGGGTAGTAAGCTGATTTTTGTTGGAACGATTTTCCGTCATCCCTTGTCAAGTTTGGTTTTGTGACAAACCGGTTTCGGCGTTCTGCCATTTTCAATGCCTAGTTTCGTTCTGGTCTGTGTCTATCCGCTGCGTTGTTTTTATAGTCCGTGGGTGCTGTGGCAGGTAATGTCAAACTATGTGTTCGGGGTAGGTAACGTTAATATGCGTGTGTGTGTGCGCGGTATTGATACGTCCGAATTGTTATCTGTCCCAAGGGTTGTTTTTGTAGGTATGTAGACATACCGCTTGTTAGCTAAGCGGTAGGTTGAGGTAGGTAGAAATCGGTGATTTTTGCAGTTTGGTTCATATTTCGTTTTTGCTTGTTCATTGTTACGTGTTTGGTTGCTGTACCTGCTGGCTTGTGCTGTTTTTTGTAAACTAATTTTAAGGGTTCAAATATTTCGTCAGAGATAGTGTTGGTTTGTTCGTTTATGATCCTGCCGTCAAATGTTTTTAACTTGTATATCTCCATGTTCTCAAGTACATTAAGCCGCCGGCCTTTTTCTTGTACGTGAAGTATTCGAGCCGTTGTTTTTATGTTAGCTGGGGTGCAGTTGTTCTCGAACATGTGGTTCGCGAAATTAGATTCTGGTATTATGGTGGGTTTTCGTGTTTTTTTGTTGTAGTCCCTGATATGCTCTCGGAATCGTGTGCTTATTTTTCTTCCTGTTTGTCCTATGTAGCTGTATTGACATTCACAAGTAAGCCTATACACTCCGTGTCTGTTGAATGGGACATCAGAATTAGTGTCGGTTCTTAGTTTTTGTCCGACGTTGTTAGATGTTCTGAATGCTGTGTTGATGTTATATCTTTTAAAGAAGTTTGCTAATTTGTACGTCGTTTTTCCAGTGTATGTCATTGCCGTCCAAACCATTGGATTTTCCTCTACGTTTACTCTTTTTTGTGTTCCATGGCTACTTCTGAGTTTATCCACAAGTGCTTTCTTGTATCCATTATTTGCCGCTATGTTATATATTGTATTAAGCTCTCTCCAGTATGCTTCCTGTGTGAGCGGCGTTCTCTGAAGCCTATCCACTAAGTGCCTCAATGCTGCATTTTTGTGCTGTTGCGGATGGTTTGATGTAGAGTGTATTATGGTGTCCGTGGCAGTCGGTTTTCTATAAATGCCGTAGTTGAACCTATTTGTTATTTTGTCAATCCCTATAGTTAGGTCCAGGTAGTTCATTATTCCATCTTTTTCTACTTCCATTGTGAACTCTATGTTGCTATGTTGCCTGTTGAGGAACTCTAGTATTTGCTCTTCGTTATCGTCATTTAGGATGCAGATGATGTCATCCACGTATCTAGCGTAGAATGCCACGCCTAACTTGGTTTTTAACTCCTGTATATATTTTCCTTCCAAGTTTTGCATGAATGTTTCCATGAGAATGGCCGATGTTGGGTTACCCATTCCTAGTCCGTTTGTCTGTCTATATATTTTGTTGTTGAACCGGAAATAGTTTTGCCGCAGCGTTGTTCTTAGCGCGTTGGTAATTTGCGCAGTTTTTACCTTATCTTCAGTTTTGTCCAGTAGTGTTTTGTTGACTATATCCATTGTATCTGTTAGTGGTATTGACGGGTATAAGTCCTTTATGTCAAAGGATACGAGTTTACTGCTCCTTGTGAGTTTAACGGTCTCAAGTCTTTGTAGTAGTTCTATCGTATTGCTTATTGTGTATTCGTGCCCTAGTTTCAGAGTGTCCTTTAAAATCGTTTTTAGATGTTTCGACAGTTTATAACCCGGCGCGGACTTAAAATTAATTATAGGTCTCATCGGCGTATCCTGCTTGTGGATTTTAGGTAACGCAATGAGTGGAGGAGCAGATGGATTCATTTGTGTTAGGGTATATGCCATCCTCTCGTCTATTATTTTGGTAGCATTTTTTATAACCTCTTTAACTTCGGTCTGGTATTTATCCGTGGGGTTATCCCTAATAATGCGGCATTTCATTTCCTCGATGAGCTTCTCTGTCTTTGCTATATATTCATCCTTACTGATTAGCACCGTTGTGTTTCCTTTGTCTGCCTTCGTTGTGACGATGTTGTTATTTTTTAGCTTTCGTTGTAGCCTTTTCAATATTTTCAGCTCCTTATTTCCTTTTTGTGCTTCCTGGGCTCTTACTTCCTTGCTTATGATTTCTCTGCACATGTGCCTTGCGTGCTCCGCGAACTGCAACGCAAATATGAAAAACTGAACCGAAAATTGGACCAGTTAACGGGCCGACGCGATCACAGTAACAGTCAACAAACACACAAATTTAACAAAAGGTTCGTAAACCTAACAACAGTGGCCATTAGCAACGAAGAAGCGCAACTTCTGGGGAAGGGCCTGAAGCACAACATCGCGGATAGCAATGAAGCAAAAAGAACTGAGCAAGCGATAGTAGACGCAGAGGTTGCAATATCGCTTCTTCCATATGAGGAACAGGAGCACGCAAGGCACATGTGCAGAGAAATCATAAGCAAGGAAGTAAGAGCCCAGGAAGCACAAAAAGGAAATAAGGAGCTGAAAATATTGAAAAGGCTACAACGAAAGCTAAAAAATAACAACATCGTCACAACGAAGGCAGACAAAGGAAACACAACGGTGCTAATCAGTAAGGATGAATATATAGCAAAGACAGAGAAGCTCATCGAGGAAATGAAATGCCGCATTATTAGGGATAACCCCACGGATAAATACCAGACCGAAGTTAAAGAGGTTATAAAAAATGCTACCAAAATAATAGACGAGAGGATGGCATATACCCTAACACAAATGAATCCATCTGCTCCTCCACTCATTGCGTTACCTAAAATCCACAAGCAGGATACGCCGATGAGACCTATAATTAATTTTAAGTCCGCGCCGGGTTATAAACTGTCGAAACATCTAAAAACGATTTAAAAGGACACTCTGAAACTAGGGCACGAATACACAATAAGCAATACGATAGAACTACTACAAAGACTTGAGACCGTTAAACTCACAAGGAGCAGTAAACTCGTATCCTTTGACATAAAGGACTTATACCCGTCAATACCACTAACAGATACAATGGATATAGTCAACAAAACACTACTGGACAAAACTGAAGATAAGGTAAAAACTGCGCAAATTACCAACGCGCTAAGAACAACGCTGCGGCAAAACTATTTCCGGTTCAACAACAAAATATATAGACAGACAAACGGACTAGGAATGGGTAACCCAACATCGGCCATTCTCATGGAAACATTCATGCAAAACTTGGAAGGAAAATATATACAGGAGTTAAAAACCAAGTTAGGCGTGGCATTCTACGCTAGATACGTGGATGACATCATCTGCATCCTAAATGACGATAACGAAGAGCAAATACTAGAGTTCCTCAACAGGCAACATAGAGTTCACAATGGAAGTAGAAAAAGATGGAATAATGAACTACCTGGACCTAACTATAGGGATTGACAAAATAACAAATAGGTTCAACTACGGCATTTATAGAAAACCGACTGCCACGGACACCATAATACACTCTACATCAAACCATCCGCAACAGCACAAAAATGCAGCATTGAGGCACTTAGTGGATAGGCTTCAGAGAACGCCGCTCACACAGGAAGCATACTGGAGAGAGCTTAATACAATATATAACATAGCGGCAAATAATGGATACAAGAAAGCACTTGTGGATAAACTCAGAAGTAGCCATGGAACACAAAAAAGAGTAAACGTAGAGGAAAATCCAATGGTTTGGACGGCAATGACATACACTGGAAAAACGACGTACAAATTAGCAAACTTCTTTAAAAGATATAACATCAACACAGCATTCAGAACATCTAACAACGTCGGACAAAAACTAAGAACCGACACTAATTCTGATGACCCATTCAAGAGACACGGAGTGTATAGGCTTACTTGTGAATGTCAATACAGCTACATAGGACAAACAGGAAGAAAAATAAGCACACGATTCCGAGAGCATATCAAACTACAACAAAAAAACACGAAAACCCACCATAATACCAGAATCTAATTTCGCGAACCACATGTTCGAGAACAACTGCACCCCAGCTAACATAAAAACAACGGCTCGAATACTTCACGTACAAGAAAAAGGCCGGCGGCTTAATGTACTTGAGAACATGGAGATATACAAGTTAAAAACATTTGACGGCAGGATCATAAACGAACAAACCAACACTATCTCTGACGAAATATTTGAACCCTTAAAATTAGTTTACAAAAAACAGCACAAGCCAGCAGGTACAGCAACCAAACACGTAACAATGAACAAGCAAAAACGAAATATGAACCAAACTGCAAAAATCACCGATTTCTACCTACCTCAACCTACCGCTTAGCTAACAAGCGGTATGTCTACATACCTACAAAAACAACCCTTGGGACAGATAACAATTCGGACGTATCAATACCGCGCACACACACACGCATATTAACGTTACCTACCCCGAACACATAGTTTGACATTACCTGCCACAGCACCCACGGACTATAAAAACAACGCAGCGGATAGACACAGACCAGAACGAAACTAGGCATTGAAAATGGCAGAACGCCGAAACCGGTTTGTCACAAAACCAAACTTGACAAGGGATGCCGGAAAATCGTTCCAACAAAAATCATACTCAACTTCCTCCAAAGGGCTCGGTTATTTGCGCCTAGGTCGGATACTATTGCAACCACCGGATACCCTGCCATATGGAGTTGATTTATATATAATCTCCATCAATAAGTCTGAAGTAATTTTTTGGTCAAACCCATAGTATAGCGGCTGTTTCCCCGAAGACTTTAATTCGCGTGCAATGACGACTTGAACATTATGGGCGGGGTTTCTAACCACGTCACTTAAGGGATCATGCTCAAATACTAAGACTACACTCTATTTACTGGAATCAATGTTGGAACTATGAGTCGGATTTCAAACTTGAGTTTCTAAATAACCAATTGCTAAGCCTCTATGATCGACACGTCCCTCTACGCAATGCTAAAATTATTAATAAATCCTGTCCATGGTTTGCCAAGAAAGTTAGTGCTGCAATCTTGAAACGAAACAAGTTGCATGCCAAGTAGAGAAGACTGAACACAATAGGATGGAACTGCCAACATAAATTAAATCCATCTCTCCCATCAAAGAAGTTATGGAACAACCTAAAAACTCTGCACATCCATGGAAAAAATAATGTGCAATGTGAAATGGACTCTGATGTTCTGAATGAATATTTTACAGAGCATGAAAACCCTACCAGCATGAATGTCCCTAAAGAGTTGACCGCGCAATTTCTAAACGAAAATCCCTTTGAGTTCCTCTTCATCAGTGAGCATGTCGTATATAAGGTTGTTATGGCCATCAAGTCTCAGGCAGTTGGAAATGATCGTATACACTTAAAATTTGTCAAAATGATACTTCCATTTATTGTAAGTACTCTCTCTCTCTATGGCGCGATATACAACAGGTATATCATCATAAACCTCCTAAGAGATTTTTGCGCCAAGCTTCTCTTCCAATTTGTGGTGTGCCGATTTGAATTTTCCCTACAAATTGGTGGGACCTACAGTTTTTTGCCGACTCCGAACGGCATCTACAAAGGAGAAGAATTTTTGCTGAGAAGCCTGTCATGGCAGAAATACACTCGGAGAGTTTGCCAAACCACTGCCGAGGGGCGACCCCGTTTTGAAAAACTTTTTTCAATTTACTTTTGATGTTACCTGTACCAGGGCTCGAACCATGGACCTTCGGTGTGGTAGGCCGGCAACACTACCTTCACACCACAGCGGCCGTACTCTCACTCACATTATAAATCATTGCTTCACAAGTGGGTGCTTCCCGGATGCTTGGAAAAAAGCAATTGTTTTGCCAATTCCAAAGAAACCCCTTACTTCCAACATGTGTGATTATAGGCCTATTAGTATTTTACCATCATTTTCCAAAGTGTGTGAAAAGCTGATAGCTGACCAAATTGCAGTGTACATTCAACAAAATAAACTGCATTCTCCATTCCAGTCTGGGTTTAGGTCTTAGATAACATTAGACTGCCATTCGATAAAAGGGATCTAATCATTCTCTGCCTCTTAGATTTCTCGAAGGCATTCGACTCGGTGAACCATTCCCTGCTATTTTGGCAGCTCAGGCACTTTTTTGGGTGCTCTGAAAGCTCGTCTAAACTCTTGGTTAGATGTGAGAATGCATCATCTCAGCTTAGTGCCATCAAAACCGGGGTCCCGCAAGGATCCACTAGGTCCACTTTTGTTCTGTATGTTCATTAATGATGTCTTCTCGGTATTTAAATATGTTAGTTGTTGCAACCCCGCCACTGACCATGAAACATATCGCACATCGATCATCTTTTCCCGTCTTGATTCGCCATTGAATAGAAATCGTATCATTTTCGTAATATGGTTGGCAGGAGAAAACCGATGTGTAAGAAAAAAATACCTAGCAATCTAAATACTTCATTTATTAACTTGAATTATCATTTCATATATATCTTTATATAAAATAAAGTTTAAAAGCGAGTTTCATCGAACGACCGACTGTTATTTAACACGCTATAAAAGCGGAATTCTCCGAAGCAAGAACCAAAGTTACATTCTTTTAAAACATTGTGGCGACTTAATCCTACATACCGGCTGGATCACGACTTTGTAATTGCGGGTGAGCGTGTTATGATGTCAACTAAAAGTCGAAGTCAACAGCCCCGAAGTGCAGAGCTGCGGAAATGTGCCTCATGCGGGGGACCAGAAACTGACCAAATGGTACAATGCGATGAGTGTGACCAGTGGGGCGTGGCCGATGAAGAAGTGAACCATGCATGGAGTTGCGAAAGCAGCGACTCAACCGGCGTCGACAGCAGTGGCAGCCGCGCAGCAAGTGATTTCATCGGCAGCAGCGAAAAGGTCTTCAGACGATCAATTTAGGGCGGGAAAGTTTCTGACGAGTGAAAAGGAAAATACAAATGGCAAGTCGCAGAATAAGGCAGACGAAGTAAAAAGCGATAATGCGCAGATTCGTAATACAAATAAACACATGTGTGAAGAAACGCAAAGCAAATGTGGGTCGATAAAATCGAAACGCAACCTACAGCTAGAGTTGATGCGTTTAGAAAAAAAGAAAAGGGCAGAAATAGCATATGTAGAACAAAAATATGCAATAATGAAAGAATATCAGAGCGATTCTGATGAAGAAGACTTTTGCTCAGTACAACAGCAATGGACTATTCAATGGGCAAATAGTCAACATCTTAAGGGAACGGACTTGGCAAATGTAAATACTATAAAACAAAATGGTACGCATGACGAACGTGAGACTGTCATGCCCCAACCGGTTGAATCTATTAGGCATAAATTAACGGCTTTACAAGTAAGCTCATGACAGGTTGTTGCGCGTGATCTCCCAACATTTAGTGTAAAGCCAGATGAATGGCCCTTGTTCGTAAGCAGTTTTGAGAATTCTACACGTATATGCAAATTCAGTAACGATGAAGATTTATTACGCCTTCAGCGTGCTTTAAAAGGTAAAGCTTATGAGTACGTAAGTAGCAAATTAATGATTCCCAGTCTTGTGCCTAAAATAATTGCAACGCTCAAGATGGTTTTTGGTAGGCCAGAACTTATTTTCAATAACCTCATGACAAAGATACGCGCTACGCCGGTAGTCGATCTAAACAGAATTGACTCTTTAATAAATTTAGCTTTGGAAGTAAAGAATTTACTAGCGACCACTGAAGCATCAGGTTTGACAGCACACTTGAACAATCCTTTCTTAATACAGGAGTTAATAGATAAACTGCCGGCACAAATTCGGCTGCAGTGGGCCATGTTTGCACGAAACGAACCTCTCTGTACACTGAAACAATGAAGCGACTGTTTGTTTGACATGGGCAAGGCAGACAGCAATGTTACTTCGCTGGCTACAGTAAGTTCTGACATGGAGCGACGTAAAACACAACGCGTCAGTGTACATAATGAAATAGCAACACAGAAACGTAGCGAAGGATGGTATTTCTGTGGTGAAGATCATTACATTTCTAAATGGAAGCGCATTCAGAATCTCGATGCTAGCGAAAAGTGGGAAGAAGTTAGGAAAAATAAGTTATGTCGTCGCTGTCTGGTAAAACACGATTTCAAAACATGTCGAAATCGAAAGCTGTGTGGTGAAAACGGATGCACGTTTATGCATCATCCACTTTTGCACAACGATAAGATAAACGATACATACAGATTGACACTTTGTGAAGCTACTTCTTTTTGTGTCGTTTCATCTGCCCAACTAAGACACAGTTCACTCTTACGACCGTCGATACCTAGGTCAATTAAATACTTTCTTCAATTAATGTTGGTCCAGAACCATCGTCTAAAAACGCAAAAATATTTGTACTTTTATTGTTCCGATAAATTGTGATGGGTACAATCCTAAACAATACATTTGAAGTACGCAAGTGGTGCACCGCTACTGTCACTTTATTAATTTAACAGGTGCAAGATTGGATCAAGATCATTCTGAAACAAAAGACCTGACGCCTGTCGAGCTGGCAGGGAAAGTAGTGCGGGATGGCGATCGGTTTACAGCGAGAAGACACTAATAAAATTGGAACACGCATATGGTACTTACTGATGTTTACCGTAAGCAACCCAAACAAACCGGAAAAAATAAGAATTGTTTGGGACGCAGCGGCAAGATATAAAAGAATTTCACTTAATGACCAACTTGATAAAGGCCCTGATCTGATAGTTTTTTTACCAGGGGTGTTATACAACTTCCGCATAGGGAAGATAGGCGTATGCTGTGATTTAAGCGAGATGCTCCACCAAGTGGGTGTGACCAACATGGATCAAGACGAGCAAGGTTTCCTATGGAAACGAGTTTGTATTACAAGTTTTAAGCTTCGGAGCTAGCTGCTCACCTGCGCTTGCTTTGTATGCTAAAAATAAAAACGCCACAAAGTTTGAAAATGAATTTCCAGATGCAACGCGATGTATAATAGAAAGACATTATGTTGATGATATGCTCGACAGTACAAATACGTTCGGAGATGTGATTAAACTTGCTAAAGATATACATTCACGCGGAGGCTTTGAAATCAGAAACCGGCTGAGTAACTCGACAGAAGTATAGCAAGCGCTGGGTGAGAGTAGCACCGATGAGAGCTTTTGTAAAGCAGGCCGCACACTCGATGAAATTATTGGAGCCTTTAAAGTACTTGGAATGTGGTGGCTAACGCAGAAAGATTGCTTCACATTCAACCTGAAGTTTACGAAAGCTAGCTCCGAAATATTGCATGGTGAAAGGTTACCTACCAAGAGAGAGCTGTTGAGGCTACTGACGTCCTTTTTCGACCCATTAGGCTTGCTTACATATTTTACCATCCACATGAAAATCCTTGTCCAAAACGTTTGGCGTAATCGAATTCATTGGGACGATATGATGCCAGAGGAGCTCGCCGATGACTGGTGGAGATGGTTGGCAGAATTAAAGAAGGTTGACCGGGTCCGCATACCAAAATGTTACTTTCCCGGACAAGTAGCGAAAGAAACTCTGTGCAATTACGTTTTCGTAGACGCCAGTGAGAACGCATACGCAACGGTGGCATATTTTAGAATTCAGATAAGCAAGGTGTAGAGTCAGGTCTGGTAGGCTCTAAAACGAAGGTCGCGCCACTACGACCAGTCTCCATTCCGAGGATGGAACTGCTCGCAGCAATTCTGGGTACTCGTTTAGCCGACGCAATTATAGCACACCATAGTTTGGAAATCGAACAAACATTTTTTTGGTCTGATTCAAAAACGGTCCTATTATGGCTCAACTCTGATCCCAGATAATAAGAACATTTGTGAAGTTTAGGATTCCTCAGATTCAGGAGTCAACCGAAGTCGCAAATTGCAATTATGTTCCCTCGAAGTTAAATGCTGCTGATTTGGCAACGAAATGGAGTCGGTCACCAGAATTTAACAAAGAAATTCGTATGGTTCACAGGACCATCGTTCCTGAAGCTACCAAAGAGTGAGTAGCCTCATCAAAAAGTAATAAAATCTGAAAGTCTGCTGATATGCCATGAAGATCTCGAGCTGCACAAGGTCGCCGTAACCATTCAGACACAAGTTGTCATAGACGCTAGCCGCTTTTCTAGATGGGAGCGTTTACTTAGATCACTAGCTTACGCAAAACTGTTCATCGAAAATTTGAAAGCAAAAGGAGATCCCGAACGAAAAGAATATTATGTCGGACCAACCAGAAGTATGCTACATTGGAGTGAGCAATATGCCAAAAAAATATCGATGTTGGAGAAAACGTACACATTGCCAAAAGACAGTTCCCTGAGAAAACTCAGTCCTCTTCTAGATGACTTAAAGATGGTTCGTATGAGAAGTCGACTCGAAAATAACGCACACGTTTCAGAAGCCATGAAAAACCCTACAATACTACCAAGACAACATCGCATCACTTACTTGATTGTAGACTGGTACCATCGAAAGTTCAAACACATCAATCACGAAACAGTAATTAATGAAATATTCCAAAAGTATCATATTTCGGGTTTGCGTACCTTACTGAGGAGTATTCGCCTAAATTTCCGATACTGTAAAATTCAAACCACAAAACCAATACCCCCAGAGATGAGCCCGTTGCCAGAAGCGCGAATAGCAATTTACACGAAACCCTTTTCACATGTTGGCATTGACTTCTTTGGACCGCTGTTTGCAACCATGGGAAGACGCACTGAAAAGAGGTATGAAGTTTTGTTCACCTGCCTCACATGTCGAGCGGTTCATATTGAGGTTGCGCACAGCCTCACAATGAGTTCCTGTCTAATGGTGATAAGGAACTTCATAGCGATAAGAGGGGTTCCCAGTAACATATACAGCGATAATGGTACAAATCTACGAGCAGCTGAAAAGGAACTACGCAAGACCTATGACGAAATCGACTCTGATTCACTCAGACGTGAATTTACCAGCACCAACACTGAATGGACGTTTATTCCTCCGGCGAGCCCACATACGGGAGGTGCATGGGAACGTATGTTCCAACGTACGTTCCATCAAGCGAGCTCTGTACCAAACTGTCACACCAGAAACTAAACTCAACGATGAGAGACTCCTAAACTTGATGCTAGAAGTAGAAACCATCATAAACCAACGACCACTAACCTATCTATCATTGGAAACAGCTGATTAGGCGGCGCTGACACCCAATCATTTGTTACTGGGTTCATCATCTGGTTATCGACCGCCGGGTCAGTTCGACGAGTCGGATGCATACGTCAAGGGCTGTTGGAGACATACGCAGTACTTAGCGGACGTCTTTTGGAAACGGTGGATAGCCGAAGTCCTCCCAGAATTAACAAAACGTACAAAATGGTTTGACAAAAGCAAACCAGTCCAGGTTGAGGGCATTGTAATAATAGTCGACAGTAGCCTACCTAGGCATTGCTGGCCCGGGCAAATCCGGAGCGCAACAGTGAGAACAAAGAACGGAGAGTACCACCGACCCGTAGCTAAACTAGCAATCCACGACGCTAATTGAAGATTTATTAGGGTTGTAACCCCTTGGGTATTCGCGAGTTCGGGAATACCGTGGGGAGTGTTGCAACCCCGCCACTAACCATGAAACATATCGTATATCGATAATCTTTTCCCGCCTTAATTCGCCATTGAATAGGAATCGTATCACTTTCGTAATTTGGTTGGCAGGAGAAAACCGATGTGTAAGAAAAAAAATACCTAGCAATATAATTACTTCATTTATTAACTTGAATTATCATTTCATACACATCTTTACAAATAATAATAATAATCTTCTTCTTTAAATGGTCATCTAACCGCCTGGGCGATTTTGACCGTCCAACATAGCTCGCCAGTCGTTTCTTCGTTGCGCCAACTGGCGCCAATTGGAAACACCGCGGGATCGCAAATCGGTCTCCACTTGGTCCTTCCATCGGAGTGGTGGTCTCCCTCTTCCTCTGCTTCCACCGGCGGGTGCCGATAAGAATACCTTCTGGGCTGGAGCATCTTCGCTCATTCTCACTACGTGGCCTAGCCAGCGAAGCCGCTGTGTTTTAATTCGCTGAACTATGTCGGCGTCTGCGTAAAGTTTATACAGCTCATCATTAAATCTTCTTCGGTACTCGCCGCCGCCACCGCGTAGAGGTCCACAAATCTTTCGAAGAACCTTTCTCTCGAATACCCCTAGAGCCGCCTCATCAGATGTTGTTAGTGTCCACGTTTCTGCACCATATAGCAGGACGGGTGCGATGAGTGACTTGTAGAGTGTTATTTTCGTTCGTCGAGAGAGGACCTTACTTTTCAATAATAATAATAATAATAATAACAATAACAATTAAATTTTTTTTGTTGTTGGTTTTACGGTCTGTTCATTTTACATATTTTTGTAAGTATAACGAGCTCAACACCAGTTGATAATAGTTCTTAGTTAATTATTATTATTTTTGATTAGAGAAAAAATTGAAAGCAACAAACATATACAGTCTATAGTTATAGTACTATTTCGAAAACAGCCACGATTTCTCGTCAGACTAATTCGTATAGTTTTGCTATTTCAGAGGATCTTGTGGCGAATCGAACCCACTCACTCTGATTGCCAGCGCAGATGCCTAACCCATAGGCTATGCTGCGTGTAGTTTTGCAAGCTGCTTAATTCAAGTTTTTCCTCTAATTGTTGTTTGTTATCTTGCCAACGGTATACACAATATTTTAGACAATAATTAACTAAGAATTATTATCAACTGGTCTTGAGCTCGTTATACTTACACAAATATGTAAAATGAACAGACCGTAAAACCAACAACAAAATAAATTTATACCGGAGCACGCGGTTATGTACAATAACTATCTTCTAAAAATAGAAAAGAAGAATGTACAAAAACAAAGTCCAGCATGCATGATTTACATATAGACAGAATGTCTATTATTTAAGCTTGCTGAATTTTATGCACCTCTTGTATAGTGGCCGAAATCAATTTATGAAGAAGGTTCTTAAAGTAACATAATCTTCCGGCAAAAAAAATGCCGCTTAACCGTCTAAGCGATTTTGGCCTTTTACCATAGCTCGCCGCTCCTTACGTTTTTCTGCCAATTGAAAACACCACGGGATTACAAATCGGTCTCCACTTCGTCCTTCCATCGGAGTGGTGGTCTCCCTCTTCCTCTGCTACCATCGGTGGGTGCCGAGAAGAATATCTTCTGGGCCAGAACATCTTCATTCATTCCCACAACATGGTCTACCCAATTAAGACGTTGTGTTTTAATTCGTTGGTATTTGTCAGTGTCTTTATATGGATCATACAGCTCATCATTAAATCTTCTTCGGTACTCGACGTCGCCAAGGTACCGTAATGTTTCGAATGCTCCGATGGTGTCAGAGTTCAAGCTTCTGCACGATAAACCTTACTTTAAGGACTTTACTTCTCAATTGGCAACTCATTCATAAGTACAACTTGTTTGCGTGAGTGTTTCTTCGTTGGATTTCTAGGCTGACATTATTGTTGGTGTTAATGCTGGTTCCCAGGTAAAAACCTCTAAAGAGGTTAAAAACTTATCTACGTAACTCTACCGGAGAAGTAATTAAAATATTTATGTGTGCATTACGCTTTACAATTGTTGAATATCCAATCTTATTTATCCCTTCTCTTTATACGAGAGGATTAAAACTCGTTATATTTATAAGTAATAATATTTTCTTCGGGACTTCTTTAGTTTCCTCAATACAAGGTTATGAAAACAATTTCTTTTATATGAAACAAAACACTTTAGCTCTTCGGAAAAAAAAATTGCCATAAATCAGCAAAATGTGTCACGACCTTAAGATTGACTGAATTTATTGAACTACAAAACTGCATACTCCAAAAAATTCCAAAAATTCTGAAAAAAATCTAAGACTTTGATAAAATTTCTTTGAACCTTCGCGAATTTTGCGTTCATTTTTAAAACAAAATTTATTTCGGTTTATTTATAATATTTTCATCGGGACTTCTTTAGTTTCCTCAATACAAGGTTATGAGAACAATTTCTTTTATATGAAACAAAACACTTTAGCTCTTCGGAAAAAAAATTGCCATAAATCAGCAAAATGTGTCACGACCTTAAGATTGACTGAATTTAATGCACTACAAAGCTGCATACTCAAAAAAATTCCAAAAATTCTGAAAAAATCTAAGACTTTGATAAAATTTCTTTGAACCTTCGCGAATTTTGCGTTCATTTTTAAAATAAAATTTATTTCGGTTTACTTATAATATTTTCTTCGGGACTTCTTTAGTTTCCTTAATACAAGGTTATGAGAACCATTTCTTTTATATGAAACAAAACACTTTAGCTCTTCGGAAAAAAACAATTGCTATAAATCAGCAAAATGTGTCACGGCCTTAAGGTTGACTGAATTTAATGAACTACAAAGCTGCATACTCAAAAAAATTCCAAAAATTCTGAAAAAAATCTAAGATTTTTATAAAATTTCTTTGAACCTTCGCGAATTTTGCGTTCATTTTTACAACAAAATTTATTTCGGTTTACTTATAATATTTTCTTCGGGACTTCTTTATTTTCCTCAATACAAGGTTATGAGAACAATTTCTTTTATATGAAACAAAACACTTTAGCTCTTCGGAAAAAAAACAATTGCTATAAATCAGCAAAATGTGTCACGGCCTTAAGGTTGACTGAATTTAATGAACTACAAAGCTGCATACTCAAAAAAATTCCAAAAATTCTGAAAAAAATCTAAGACTTTGACAAAATTTATTTGAATCTTCGCGAATTTTGCGTTCATTTTTAAAACAAAGTTTATTGTGTTTCGATTACAAATTTTTTTCATGCCCTTCCCTTCCCGAAATCCTGGCTACGCCACTGAGACTCGGTGTACGGGTAACCCTGTCGACAAACCTTCACACCAACATTCCAAACAACACGAATAAATGTTTTTATACCTTTTGTGAGTATGAACCTGTACAATAACTTTGGTCAGATTTTCGTAAGTATGAGAAGAAGATCAGAACAATCGACCTAAGTCGATTTAGCTATGTCTGCATATTCGCCTATCTGTTTGTCGCAAACAAGTCCCTCAGTTCCAGTTATATCAGTGAAAATCGTGAGACGTATTCAATAATAGAGTAAGCGAGGCAACTGAACACAACGCTTTCCTTACATGGAATTTTGTCATTCGAAATTGTTATAGGTATGCACATGATTCAATCACTAGGTTAGCTCTCTAACGACATATTTTGACAATTGCCTGCTCCCTGAAACATTGTAATGTACATTCTGAGTTGCCTTTTATCGAAAGTATGTAAAAAATAGTAGTTAAAAATGTAATATTATACAAAATTTTACATATTTTTGTAAGTTTAACGAGCTCAAGATCAGTTGATAATAATTCTTGGTTATTTATTATTTTTTGATTAGAGGAAAAATTGAAAGCAACAAACATATACAGGCTATAGTTATAGTACTATTTCGAAAACAGCCACGATTTCTCGTCAGACTAATTCGTATAGTTTTGCTATTTCAGAGGATCTTGTGGAGAATCGAACCCACTCACTCTGATTGCAATCGCAGCTGCCTAACCCATAGGCTATGCTGCGTGTAGTTTTGTAAGCTGCTTAATTCAAGTTTTTCTCTAATTGTTGCTTTGTTATCTTGCCAAGGGTATACACAATATTTTAGACATTCTGTCTATATGTAAATCATGTACGAGGTGTGTTCAAAAAGTATCGCGAATTTTGTATTTTCGCTGGTTACGTATATTCGAATTTCGAATTTTTTGTGGCGTTATGTTGGTACTCATGTCTCTCACTTATGCCGACAAGCTCGGCCATTTTGAATGTTCAGTTAATTGTTGACAGCTGCTTTGCTTGCACGTGTTTTGGATCGTCTTCGATTTTTACCTATTTTTTTACCAAAATTGCTCAATTGTGACCAAAAACAGCATCGCATGAACATTGCTAATGAGATGTTAAACTCTGTCCGCGACGACCCAAATTTGCTCCAGAGGGTCATAACTGGTGACGAATCGTGGGTTTATGGTTATGACGTGGAAACCAAAGCTCAATCATCTCAATGGAAGCTGCCGCACGAACCAAGACCGAAAAAAGCGCGCCAAGTTCGGTCGAATGTGAAAGTTTTGCTGACAGTTTTCTTCGATTGCAGGGGCGTGGTGCATCATGAGTTCTTGCCACAGGGAAGAACGGTCAATAAGGAATATTACCTGCAAGTTATGCGCAATTTGCGCGAAGCAATCCACCAGAAACGCCCGGATTTGTGGAAGAACAAAAATTGGCTTTTGCACCACGATAACGCCCCTGCTCACGCATCGTTGCTTGTGCGCGACTTTTTGGCCAAAAACAACACACTAATGATGCCGCAGCCACCGTATTCCCCAGATCTGGCCCCCTGTGACTTTTTCTTGTTCCCTAAACTGAAGAGGCCCATGAAAGGACGACGTTACGCTTCTCTTGACGAGATAAAGACGGCATCGAAGGAGGAGCTGAACAAGATACAAAAAAATGATTTTTTGAAGTGCTTCGAAGATTGGAAAAGCCGTTGGCACAAGTGTATAATATCTCATGGGGATTACTTTGAAGGGGACAAAATAGATATTCATGAATAAATAAATAATTTTTGAAAAAACACAAAATTCGCGATACTTTTTGAACACACCTCGTATGTTAGACTTTGTTTTTGTACATTCTTCTTTCTACTTTTAGAAGATAGTTATTGTAGATAACCGCGTGCTCCGGAATAAATTTATTTGATTGTTGGTTTTATGGTCTGTTCATTTTTACATATTTTTGTAAGTTTAACGAGCTCAAGACCAGTTGATAATAATTCTTGGTTAATTAAATAAAATTTTAAATAAGTCGGTTTTATAAAATTGATTAATTTACACTATTATTTAGATCGACTTTTAGGGGTGTAGTGTAATCGGGAACGTCTAAAACTCAGACATTGCGGTTTTTATATACTTTGCATATTTATATACTTACTAAGATCAACCGTGACTTCAAAGCTGTTCAATATGTGATTCGAAGTCTGTTATTTTTAACAAAACTTGGCTATTATTCTCTGGGTTTGATAATCAGTTCTGGCTTAACCTGTGTATAAAGCAACAGTTTCAAGTCAACTTCTGTTTTTAGTGTGCATGAATAATAGGAGCCAATCATATCTTATTGAAACTTATAACTTTACTATCCACTTGGTAGACTATGTCCGTTTGTCTTTATGCTCAGAAAAGTTTCCAACAAATATACATCTTGTCAATTTGTCATTATTTAAAAAAAACATATCCCTATAGTCAGAAGCACGAATGTGCAATTATTCAGAGTTTGAGTTGATAAGTTTACTGTATTAGTCATTGAAGGTTCTAAGTTTGACGAAAATCCCTGGTATCATGCTTACACCGAAACCACAATACTTTGCAGTCCATGTAAACCGAATGAGCCGAAATCAAACTTTTAATCTTGTTTTACCAACATTTTCATTCTGGCAAGAGAACGAAGATACTACTTATTTTGACTGTAGATACGTAAGCACATATATATTTATTTTAATTTTTATTGGAGCAGTGACCCTTTTTTATTGTTATTTAATTTATTATAGAGAAAATTTACAACGATGTATACAGCGATAGTATGAGATGACATGTTTTGATGTTGTATTTAGTTGACTTTACAAAGTGTATAACTACTAATTTCCTTTTTTTTTTTGGTTTTCCTACTGCCATTTCGTCGACAAATGAAAAAATACTCCTACTTTTTTGTCGTTCGCAAAAAATACACATAAAATAGAAGTGCCAAAAGTAAACGTCAGGTAGAGAGCTAACCTTCTTGTCATTGAATCATGGGTATGCACAGTCAATAATGACAACTGAAAAGCTGTTTTAGTTCACCATACAAAAGAAAGAAAATCTTTTCAAACAAACTTTCAAAATTGTTTTTATTTATAAAAAATTAAACGAAAATGCATATTGAAACATTTTTGGCATTACAAAGAGATGAAAACTTTTAAAATCTCCTAGGTCTAAATAAACCTTAATTCTCATAGCTACCAAAGACGGGTTTGCAAAAAAAAGCCCACTGCTTGGCCAGTGCGCAGGATAAAATAACGTGTTCCATCGTTTTTTCCAACTTCAAAATGTTACAGCTACGACAAGAGTTATTATATTCCTGACCCAAAGTGTCCGGTGAGTACCGCAACTAACCTGAATATGTTCTTTTCATTTTGAGAAAGGTTAAATATCGTGCTTTATTATAGGAGCGTTGTATACTCCTAAGTACTCCGTATATTATTAGGCTTGCTAAGCCAGTGCTGAGAGACACGGCCCTGATAAGTCTCAAAGGTTCAAGGACAGACAACATTCCCATCGCATGATTGTCGAATTTCTGAGTGATTACCCCATTTTTCCAGACATTCTTGAAATTAATCTTAAAGTTTGTATCGGAGACAGTTCCGTTGCAGATGCAGTCAGTTTCCGTTTTAATATAGAAGTCAGCTGTGCCTGTAAGTTCGCTCTCTCCATAGTCCCAACTCGACAATCCTAAGCGTACCCTAAGATGCCGTTTATTTTATAGAGAGACCGCCTGCACGTTGCATATCACTTTCAGAGCCTAGAAACGTGATCAAACCCCAGGGAACTCCCTGAACTCTCCTTGGCATTTTGTTCCTACACCTCACATCGACAGCCTCCCACCACATCCTTGCCCAGTTGGCAAGAATAAGTGAAATATCTTCCATGTACAACAATGCGATGACTACTGCGGTCAGTGACCTCTGCTGACCTAATATTATTTTGCAGGGTTACAGAAGGTTCATATCTCCAGGCTTTCAGTTCCAAATATGTGTTAAAAGGACACCTTTCAGAAAGTTGACCATCACGAGGAGGCGAGTAGAAATTTTAAATTTTCGCTCTGTATTTTGGGGCTCACGTTGAGCATCACTGTACACGCCCAACCATTCAACTCACTTTACGTAGCAGTGGTCAGATGACATCGTCCTTCCACATTTGTTGTGAAGCCTTTGGGATTGAAATTCCTAACGAAAGAGCCGACAGTGCAATAGTGTCTTCAATGCCTTCAAATCACTGCACAATGGTTCAAAATTGAATTTTTGAGGAATAAAATAGTTGGGGTTAAGCTATCGGTCTAAAAGTTTGCATGGGGTATTTATAGATGAAAATTACGCGGCCCACGCCCATTTTTCACTACTGCTGCCATACAAAGTGAAAACTATAAATTTAAATTGAATTTCAAACAGGATAGTTTTTTATATATTTCGATATAAACAGCATTTATTGAACTAGAAAAAACACAAAAGCAAAACCTAAAAGTGCGACTCTGCATCAGAAACATCTTCATCTGAAATTATATTACTTTAAAGTTTGTTTATTTCAAATGTGTTTTTAAAATCTTACCGTTACAATTATCAAAAGAATGATCAGTTTCAAGTTCGAATGAATAATAAAGGTCCTCCTCAGATTCGTAGTGAGTCTCGCTTAGTGCCGCTTTTGAGGTGGAATGTAATTCACATTCATTAGAGATGTCAGGCATTTTCAAAAGGGAGACTACAGCAGGTGGCAGAGACAATTTTTGTTTGGTTTTATTGTTTTCCCGTAATGAAGATAATAGTGGATCAGAAGAGTCCATAGCTCTGCCGAAAACATCCTCCATATTGTGCACTCTTGAATCTTTCCTGGCCAATTTTTCTTCACTTACGATCACTTTTGTAAATTTTGTTACGCGCTTCCGACGCGTTTTCGCCTAAAACACCGAGTGGCAGTATCGCAAACTCCAATATTTGCGAAGAGTGCACTAACAGTTTATGAAGAGTTGGTGTCATCGGATTCCAATCGTAAAGCTGAAAATACAAATTTGCTGTTTCCTCACAGTAGTTCTGAAATAGCTGGGTATTTACTTCGTATTCACACGATATTGCTACGAGTATTATGTGTAAGCGTTTTAAAAAACTTAAATCTATTTTAGTAATTGAAGCAAACAATTCTGCGTTTGAGAATGCCCTTCTCGCTGTGTTACCGTCGTTGGTATTACCACTTCCGTTTGTCTTGGGTTTGTCGACATGTAGACCCATTTCGTCCCAGAAATGTTTTTGAATTTCCCGCTTCTTTTTTTCTATTTGCTCTTTATGTTCTTTTCTTCTTACTTGCCATATTTTTAGATCAAGTTTGTAAGAAAGATGAAGGATAAATTCAAAGCAACGAATCCATGCATGCAATGGACTTATACCGTACTGCAAACTATCCGATCTAGGTTCAAAATATGGAGATTTCAAGTCCTTAACTGATATAAACATTTTTGGTCCAGCACCGCATATTGCACAAACTTGGGTAGATTTAGTATCAGTTAAAACGTTTAAAACTTTTCCATCGATAAGAGTCATGTTAAGACTATAGTTTATATCAAATCTTGTATCATTTGACGTATTGTATTTTAAAGATTTGAGGTTAGATATTTCGAGATCTAATCTCCTTTTTTCATTTAAAATATGCTCTTTTGTTTCTTTGACAAACTGAATTTTAAGTGGTCTGCAAAATTTTATAGATTGTGGAGTAGAATTCCACCAAGTAATCTTTCCAGACTGCGTTACTAATTTTAAGGGAATCATTCACGTCACAAACAACGATTGGTCAAATGACTCTGGAGTATTTTCAAAAAATGTTTGCTTAAATTGGCTATGTCCACTTGAGCCATCAAATTCATAGCTTAAAATTAAAGTTAGTGTATTATCTCCTTTAAACTGGAGCAGAACGTCTTCTTGGAGTAACAAATTTCGTTTGACGGCGTCAGTAAATTTTGTAATGGAACAACTGCTGTAGTTTCTGTTATTTGTATTCCATTCGGTCGGCATTGTGACTTATATTCTCTCTATGGCGCGATATACAACAGGTATATCATCATAAACCTCCTAAGAGATTTTTGCGCCAAGCTTCTCTTCCAATTTGTGGTGTGCCGATTTGAATTTTCCCTACAAATTGGTGGGACCTACAGTTTTTTGCCGACTCCGAACGGCATCTACAAAGGAGACGAATTTTTGCTGAGAAGCCTGTCATGGCAGAAATACACTCGGAGAGTTTGCCAAACCACTGCCGAGGGGCGACCCCGTTTTGAAAAACTTTTTTCAAATCACTTTTGATGTTACCTGTACCAGGGCTCGAACCATGGACCTTCGGTGTGGTAGGCCGGCAACACTACCTTCACACCACGGCGGCCGCCAACTTATATTCCAACAACTTATTATAGTGGGGATAAATATCGCAATTACGAGACTTGCTAAGTTGCCGAATGTTGTTATATTGTTGTTTTGTGAAATTATTCTCCAAGAGAAAAGCCATAGCATCCTCAGGAGACAAAGGTGTTGGATGCACAACCTTTGAATCAATTAATTTTTATATCTTCCTTGGCCTACAAGGAGATTTGTTCACTGCATTGAGAACATAATGAAGATCTGTTTCTTTTGAGTGTTTCGCCGAAATTGAAGCAGCATGAAGCAATAAATTTGAGTTGTGTCTTTGTTCTAATGACACTGTAGACGCTATTTTTCTTTTCTGCCTTTCGCAAACCATATCATATTGGAGTTTTGGTCGGCCTCGCAGCTTTGCAGTAACGATTTCGAAAAGATCTGCCTCGCACTCTAACCACTCCCGATCGGCTTTTTTTTTTAATTACAAAACTTCGACCGTGTTTCTGCCACCTTCTATTGGCGTTTCTACAAACTTTTTAACCTTGTTTTTATTGATTTAATTTCTTCCTCCCCATAGCTGTTTTTCATTCTTCCAACAACCCAATCGAAAACCGCAACAAAATCTTTTTGATTATCAATCCAAACTTTGAAAATTTCGCCATTTTTGACTACACTTTGCTCTGAAATTGTAGCCTCGATTGCAAACTCCCGCAGATAAAATAACATTTGCATTAAAGAGGACACTATTAGCTGTAACTACATATATAACTTGTATTGATCCTATTTGGTCCAACTTATTTATATTCTATTTAACACAGAAAAAACTCACAAAAATCAAAACACAACACGGCTTATTTAAACTCAAAAATATATTAGCGATTATTATTGTTTCAGAAAAAAGTTTGTTGTTCTTGATTTTACATACCTTTATTATTATTTTCCATTTTATAAACACACTTTATTCAAATTCGTTAGCTTTTTATCACCACTTGAGATTTTTATATAATTTGAGTAAACTCTTTTTTACGAATACAAAAATCAAAACCAAGACTTTGAAAGCTTTCTGACGAACAAGTGATAGCCAGCTGGCATTATTTTTTTTATTTTTTATTTTTTATTTACTACAGTAATGTGTAATAAAAGCTAATTATTTTTTTTGGGAAAATCAAAAGACGATAATTGGGTTTAATTCCTGAATATTTCGATTTTGAACCATAGTGCACTGGTGCCTCTTTATTAAAAATATTTTTCTCAGCATTGGCACATACTCAATAGGTCATAACAAAAATTGTAACAATTGATATGAAAAGAGCTTTTGAATTTTTCCAAGCATACCTAAACATATCTATTGTCACAATTATAACAATGAGTTGAATTTTGTTATAGTTCAAGCATAGGGCTGTTAGAGTAGGTAACAATGCTAAAATCAATATTTTTAAAAACAAGGCACGATCTTGGAAGCCTCTGGAAGCCTCTATTATAAACTGGATAGGATATGTTCTGTAGAATGGTAATCTTGGGAGTTAGTGTGCCAATAAAACATCAGTGGAAGAGTGGTGTTATCTAACCACTGCTCTGGATCTGTGCGATTATGCATGGGATGTCAAGCAGAGAGCATTAAAGCTTGGGTTTCCTCGGAAAGCAGTGCCGAAATATAACGTTCGCAATATAGCGGCTGCTATGCTTACCGTTATTAGCGGCACCGCTCTCCTGTAAAGTTCGATCAATTAGGCATATGTGGCCCTTTACGCCTGCAAAATGATGGTAGGTAAGGTTGGGTCTAAGCCCAAGTCATAGCATGGGTATAAATAGCAGTTATTCGACAGATCCCAGCTTAGGGGGCAGTGGTGCGGTGGAAGACCTATGGTGAGTGGCTTTATTTATGAAGGAACCGACACCTAGGAGTCGAGACTGCTGGGACTTCCAATACAAAGCACATTCTTCCTTTCGCAGAAGGATTTAAAACATGACTCATTCGATTATGGGGTCAAAAGGGCATGTGGAGTAGGTGCGAGGATCTTTGCGAAACTCACGTAATATTCTTATCCTCGTCTTCATTCCGAGTTCAATGTTATCCACGCTTTTTCCGCTCCATGGTCAGTGTAGGGACTGGACTGTGAAACTGTCAAATTAATACATTCTTTCAAATTTCAAATTGGTACGGTACTCGTACATCGTAAAATATACGAAAAAGTAGATTGTATAAGAGTTGGACGGGCGTGGATCGAACCTTTTCTGTGAGAGTGTGCTGTGTTTATATGAAAAACTACCCAGTAGTTCTATCAGTGGCAACATATCCATTTCAACCTGCAATTTCTCATGTCCCTGCTACCCTGCCCTTTATCAAGCCCTAAATGTATAGAAAAGGAGTCCGTTTTTTTTTTTTTTTTTGATGCAGCAAGCCATGATTTTATGATAATTTTTCACAAAATTAATATTGTTTATCTATGAACGTGCAAATCGAAAAATATTGGGAAAAATATTAAATTGTGCTGAAATTATATAGTAAATATTATATAATACATATAGTTAATAAATGAATACATAGTGTGCTTAAATTACAATATTGTAATTATAAATTACACATTCCAATATAATTGTGCAGACCAAAATATATGTAGTTGATTGTGATAAGTGTTTTCGTATGGAATCTGAATGTGATCTGAAAAATGTTTCATTATATAGAGCTTTCGAATGTTTTGGGCCCTATGTAAAATAATAATTAGACCTAACGCAGTCTTGCCGTGCAGCGACAAAAGTTGCAAATATTACAATTTCGTCACTTTTTAGCCCTAATTGTTCGAAAGCTAATCTAATGTAAAAGGTATTTGTCTCCTTTAGGAGACAACTGCTAAAAAAACTAGCTAAAATTTTAAGAGAGGTACCCAATAACGCGTTTTGGTCCCAGGAGTAGGAATAATTTAAAAGTTATAGCTAAAAAGGTTTTGCAACATTTTGTTGTTTTCTTTAAAGAATTTCACGGTCGAAAACTCACTAAGTCATTAACTAAAAGTTTAAATAGTGTAATTAAATGTGTTGTAGGAAAAAACACATCTTTTTAGCAAAAATTCTACATATTTTGTAAGTGAAGAAGTTATAAAAGTTCCGAAAATGCAGAAAAAAAAATTGGCGAATAGTGCACTTTTTGTAATATACCAAGTGAAAAAAAATAATGCAAAATTTGGATTATAAATGTGCTTTTTGATTCAAAGTATTTGTGAACATAAAACCTTTATACCTTCCAAACCGTTAATAATATTATTTTTGTGACTCCGGATTCTTATTCCTGGCACCAAACAACGTTCTTTGGATCCCCTATCAAAATTATAGCTAAAGGAAAGACACACCCTCTAAAATATAGAAGATCAGCTTCAGGTACTGCGGAAATTTTACTACAAAAGTCGGCCCCAATATTTTAGTTGCACTTTTGTTGGCCTGTGTTTTAAAACTAATAAATTGTGTAAAACAAAATAGTATTCTGCTAAATAATTATTATTAAATTTAACGTATAGTGAGTAGAAGTTAAAAGAGAAGATGGTGGGCAGAAGGCATTTAAAACGGTTGGTGAAGAAAGAGCAGGAGCTAATAATACATCAGCTACGAAGTGTAGGTACAGAGGGGTCAGATGTAGGTGGAGGAGTGGGCGAAAGCCAATACTTTGTTGAAGAAGAAATAGATGAGGGTGAAGATAGTTATATGGATGTTTGCAACATTAGTGCTAGAAAGGAAAACTTCACCGAAAAGCTACGGCAGCTGCATATAAAGCATAGGATATCTCGCGAATTTTCAAAAGATTTAATAAAAGTTCTAAGGGAAGAAAATATAAAAGTAGGTCAATTTTATAAATCGGTTTGTTCAATAACGCCCCAAGTTTCACAGGTAGCTGGTGGAGAATATCTGCATATAGGATTTAAAATACAAATAGAAAAGCTACTAAATATTTGTGCCGACGTAAACAAGCTAAGTATTGACATAAATATCGACGGACTTCCCCTCTTTAAAAGCTCCAGAAAGCAGCTATGGCCAATCTTAGTTCGATTTAACAATGTAAGAGGCAAGCCTGTAGTTCCAATAGCCATATATTTTGGGAATAGCAAACCAAAAAATTGTTCAGATTTTTTAGCTAAATTCCATGAGGAAGTTGTAGATATTATTAAGAACGGATTCTGTATAAATGGAAAAGTTGTAGAGATTTGTACTATAAGAGCAATAGTTTGTGACGCCCCAGCAAAAGCATTTATATCTGGTATACCATCGCATACATCTCGACACGGGTGCTTAAAATGTACTCAGGTTGCTAAAAAAGTAGATGGGGTTTTAACGTACAGTACAAGGGTTGGTGTACTTATTTCAGATGAGGATTTTTCTAATAGAAAGTTCGAAAAACACCATTGTGCGGAATACTTAAACGAAAAAAGTGTTTTGGAAAATTTAGGAGTAGGCATGGTTTCACAAACTCCTCTTGACTGTATGCACCTTTTAGAATTAGGAATTATGCGCAAATATTTAATAAGAATAATAAGTAATAAATGTTCCTTTCACTTCACCGTAATTAGTAAAAAACATATTTCGGATACATTAGAAGCAATGAAACCAAATATTCCCAAAGAGTTCGCCAGAAAGCCTAGCAGTTTAGATGAGGTTTTTCATTGGAAAGCGACCGAGTTCAGGCAATTTTATTGTACACTGGGATAATTGCCCTCAAAGATAATAGACTTCTTTGCTGCGAAAAACAACGTGCATCTGACCTAGAAACGGCGCAGTCAATGTTAAACCTTTTCGTAAAAAATTTCGCAGCTTTATTTGGGCTAAATAGCGTTTCGTACAATGTTCATTGCCTACTACATTTAAAAGATACATTATCAGTTGTAGGAGACCCAATTTCAGGCTCGACATATGCATTCGAAAATTACTTGCAGCAACTTAAAAAAATGGTCAAAAGGCCGTCTAAAATATTACAGCAATTAAACAGAAAAATTTTTGAACAGCCTTTGTCGATCCCTGAAGAAGCTCCAGAGTCATATATAGTTGGAAGTACATGTTACTTAAGGGGTGCTGTTTTAAGGAATAAAAGTCCTGACAACTATTGTTTTTTGCTAAATAATCTGGCCTTTCAAATTAGCGATATTTTAGAAGGCCAAAGTAGCATTAGAGGTTCGAAATGAGGAACATCACTAGCTTCTATACAGAGCCGTTTGATTCATCTAACTTAGGTATATATAAAGTTAGTAGACCAGTACCAGGAGACTTAGACGAAGAAGAGACCGTTCCCTTAAATGATTTGAAATGTAAAGCAGTGGGGATATTTTATAATGAAAATTCCTTAATTATAATACCAATGCTGCATTTTTTTTAGTTTTGAACTAACTTTTATATTCACCCTTGTCATAGCACAGTACCACAGTAGATAATATAATAACATAACCGATAACTTTAAAATTAACACACTTAACTTTAATATACATATTATAATAAAGAATGAATAACAACAGCAATCCAAATATCAGCCGTAAGATGTTCAAAAATAGTAAGTTTCTTGCCACTTCAATTGAATTTATTATGGTCACTAAAGTTCGTTATTTCCAGATGAAGAAAATAGAGCCTGCGTGCAACGTTGTGGATGCGAAGGACGCGTTGCCAATTTAGAAGGTACGATTAAATAAAAAGATATGAAAATTAATAAAGCGTCGCCCCACCTACACCAACCCTTACATTCTCACCCCTCGTTTCACTATAGTGTATATATTAGAATGGGTCGATTTATTAACCGATATCGGGCCATCGATTTTTCTGTTTCATAAACTACCGGCAGAGGTTATTTAACCCAAAGGCATACCTGTGTGAATTTGAACGCATCTACCCATCCTTGTCCATTTCTCTCTCAGATTTTAGGAGAAACCAGTTGAGTTATTGAAACTAATCACATATGATATCCTAAATTTTAAAATAGGCGTAACGTAAAACAACTGTGAATTCCTATAAACTTTTCTTAAATATCTGCAATACTCGTATATATATATACGGGCATCGATCAGTTACAATTTTATTTATGTAGAGATGACGAGCTCCAACTTGTACCCGTGGAAAGTACTAAGTGCTGCCGAATATTCGGTTGCGGAATATTGTGCCCTTCGCGCAGTGTATCGCCGAATGTTCTTTATTCGGTATTCGGCCAATAAGTATATCTCTTTCAAAAACTATTAACCGATTGCCATATTGCACACAAATATTTATGTAAATGTTAATAGCCACATTTTGGTCGTGATATCCAAAATAAGGTATACCGTGTTCCTTTGTTATCCTTGCTACCTTGTGTACAAGCATTATCGGATAAGTGCTCAGTAATTAACCTTAGTTTTGCATTATAATAACCGTAGTATATAAATGTATGTGCTAGGAGGGGTAGGATTTTTTATTTTACCAGTAAATTCTTATTGGATCAAAAATAATCTTAACTAGCACAACTGTGTATAAAATATAGGGGAAATCAGTAGATATTTTCCTGATAGGAAAAAAACATTGATTGTAACAAACAATAGAATCATGGTAAAACAATTTGTATTTCAGAAATCGTAAAAACTCAAGGAGAAGTTTTGGGAAGAACCTTAGCCGAACTAAAGGCTATGATGGGCACACTCATAAAGGATCGTGGTGCAGATCAGCAGCGCACACAACATTTTCCTATTATAACCGAGGAAGAGCTAAACAAGTTAAACACTGACATTGGGAACGGTGACAGAGATGGATATGTAAGTCATTTTATGAAATAAAGTTACATAAGCAAATACTGATTGAGTGCTTTTAACAGGTTCGAACGATGAAAATGCTCCTGAGGCCGCATGGAGCTATTAAAAATCTAAGGTTCATCATCAAAGATGAATTGGCCAACAAATTTAATATTGATGGTGTTTTAGGCAAACAAAGCTTAAAGAAGTATAACTTTTTCTACGAAGCCTTAATTGGTGAGTTACCACATTCCATGTAATTAATTTACTTTGTATTTCTTTAACCTGCAAACTTTTCGTGTATCCAGAGTTGTACTGCCCAAAAACACACTCTGCACCTGTTCCCTGCTCATCTTCCTTTCCTATTCAATGCTCCACTTCCTCTTCTTCCATATCGCTCATCAAAACTTTTTGGTCGATATCTCGGAAACGGGTTCACATATTGACCTGAAAACCACTTCGGTCTTTTACTTGATACCCATACCGTATAATCGCCTTATGGGTCATACCTGGTCCACATGTTAGTCGATATATCGGAAAAATTTCACAAATGGACATGAAAACCACTCCATTTTCAAACTTTCATCAACGCCTTTCTTTTGATACTCATATCGCATTAACACCTTCTAGGGTAACCCCGGTCCACATTTTGACCGATATCTGGAAAACACGGAAAGGTTTTGATTTTTTTTTAGCCTAGAACCATGTCGTACACCTAGAGAGTTTATGTTTCAAATATCATAAAAATTGGTTGAGCCGTTCTCGAGCTTTGCGGTCAGGAAAAAACGGCGTTCAAAATATATTATTGGTATAGATACAGACAAGCAAGGAATTTCATTATGTGCAAATGAGGCACCATTTAACTTTTTTGACATTATGTAGAAGACGGTTCAAAAAATAGTGCAATGCCATATATTATAGTCACCCTAATCACAAGTAATTCAATTACAATATTATATAATCCGTTAAACTGGACTTCGTTAAACACTGTGGCTGCCAAGGCGAATGCGCATTGAAAGATTCTTTGATGAAAATACTTCGTCTTACCGTCGCACACTTAGACCCACTTATCCAGACCAGGAAAGGCGAAACTTACTGTGCGCTCGTTGAGGCCGATAATGTAAATATCATCAGCACATGCCAGTAAGCTCTTGTAATAGATTGTACCAGTGCGGTTTTGCTACACTACTCGAATTATCTTCTCCAATTTTAAATTGCAAAAATTGCACGATACTGAGTCGCCTTGTTTGAAAACTCGTTTTGCTTCGAAAGACTTCTCCTTCATAATCCTGAAGAAGGTACTGGTATTGCGATATTAAGGGGACTGTTTCCGCTGTAGTTGTTGCAATTTGCGAGGCTTGATTTCTTGTTTATTGGACGTAGTACACTTAAGTTCCAACCTAGAGGACCTATCATATTTTGAATAAGAAGGTATTTAATTATTAAATTAATGTGTGGATGTTTGGGAATTTAGCTGTTATGTTCTTCACGGCATGCCGAACAAAAAGAAAGACGCATATAGTCGCAATCTTGCCAAGAGCGTCCATGTGCTTTAATTAAAACGTTGAGAAATCAAAGTTAAAAGTTTGTTTTTGAAAAATCAATACAGTTATTTTTTTCTCGTTCAGTTAACTGATATTTCCAAATATTTGGGTTTCCTTGTACACACAGTGTACGGGGGTTTCATCAAACAAAGGAGTTTAATGATTAATCTAGCGATCCTATTGACTAAAATTCGGAAAATTTTCACATTAGTTAGTAATTGATAGCCTGATATAATGTAGAATAATCTATACGTATATTCTTTTTTCAGAATCTATTTCGTTTGGAGATGCTGGAACTCCGAAAGAACAGCTACGGAAGGCATTGCAGTTACAAAAAAAACGTGCCGCTAAAACACACCAAGCAGCAAAGGCAAATAAAATGTAAATTTTATACCAAAAATTGTTATACACATACTTGGTATGTACATGCTTGTGCTACGTTGGGATACCAATTCTATTATAAGTTGTTTTTATTTAGTTATATAACGTTATGCAATGTTAATCGCTACATCCATCACATATTATTTGTTATATTACTTCTGCTCTACCTGAAGCCAGTTAAATATATAATATTATATATATAATATTATGATCGCAACTACATATTCGATTTGTTTGCAAACTTATATTCATAAAATACCCACATCTGTTAATATAAATAATTTGACTGCATACTAACTTCTGTTAATCTATTTATTATTTCATGTATTAAACTAATAACCAAAAGTATAAATGTAACGCTGATTTAGCACTACTGCTACAGCTGTTAATCTAATGTGCATGAACTCCTAGTTCAAAATGTTGGTTACCGAATAAACGTGTTATTTTATTTATAAATGCAACGGATTATATTTATATATGCACATATTGTATGTAAACGAAAAACATTTAAAAAAAATATATTTACAAGAAATGCAACATTATGTAATACAAAACTTTGTTCATTTTAAACTTATTCGTTAGTGAATGTTTCAAAAAAGTTACCTTCCTGGACCGCTAATTCGCAGTACCAAACGAAGTACCGGTCAGGTTGCCAACCAGCCTACAAATCGGCCGTAATAATTCTCAGGGCCTAAAATGTGCGTTATCTGGCAGGTTGTCCTAAAGTCGCCTTTTTGGGTTTGAGAATTCTCAAGGCATAAAGTCTGCGGTATCTGGCAGGTTGTCCTAAAGTCGCCCTTTTGGGTTTGAGAATTCTCAAGGCATAAAGTCTGCAGTATCTGGCAGGTTGCCCTAAAGTAGTCCTTTTGGGTTTGAGAATTCTCAAGGCATAAAGTCTGCAGTGGCTGGCAGGTAGCCTAAAAGTCGTCCTTTTGGGTTTGAGAATTCTCAGGGCCTATAGTCTGCAGTGTGTGGCAGGATGCCCCTTGCAATGACATGCTAATGTTAAAAGGGCGTACAAAATACATGGCTTTTGGTCGGGCGAAGGACCAGTCCCTGTCACAGCGAGTATGAGAATTCTCAAGCCTAGTGACAAACCTATGGAACAACTGGGTAGAAATTATATAATTACATCGCCGATTTTTTTATAAAAAGGAAACAAATTTTAATAATTATTTTGACATTTTTGTCTTGGGAGCTTTTCACCTTTTATATGGTGAACGGGAAAAGCTGTTCCTTTGTCATTATTGGCTGTGCATACCTATAACAATTTCCAGTGATAAAATTTTGTCTATTGAAGTATAACAATTGTTAGGTATAAGGTTCAGCCACAGAAGCTCCGCATTGTTTTAATTATCTGAATACTAAGAATAATATCATTATTAAGAACTATGAAAATGATGGGAAATTAAAGCACGACATTACCTCCTTTAACATAACCTCATCATCATTCCACGAGTCATCGGTGGCAAAGTTTGTTTTGAAAAATTCCGCAAAAAAATTAGCGTATTGAGTACACGATGACGAATTATTTCCTTGATAGGACACAGACAACGGAATTGTGGATCCGATTGCTTGGAAGGAATATAATTCCAAAAAGATAACTGTATTAGCTCTTTCACGAGCTTCAATATTCTTTTTTGATTTGAAGGCATCCCGGTTTTCTGAAAAGCTTATGGTATTTATTGCGCAAATTTTTTAGTTTCTTTAGTCTTTTAGTATACCAAGGCACGATATTACTCTTTAATAATTCAAAGCAATCTAAGAGGTTTCGTTCGCGAAAAAGAAACTGCCAATCGACATTTGAAATTAAATTGTTTATCAATTCACAATAACAACGACTTGAATTTTAACCAATATCAATGGTACATGATGCTTAATAGTATTGGATAACGGGCAGCAAGAACGCATGTAATTGTAATTAAGATCACTTCTGAAAAATATAAGATCAAATTTTTTCTAGCGAATTTAAAAAATTATTGAGTTGTACTAATTGTAAACTACAACAAGTAAGAAAGTCTAAGTTCGGGTGGAACCGAACATTATATACCTAGTAGTGATCTGTTATGGCATCCCAATTTACGCAGGTCTATTTTAATACTTTCAGCTAGTATTTGCGTTCAAATAGACATACGGACAGGCAGATAGACGTATCGAGAGACGGGCATGGCTACATCAACTCAGCTTATTCTCCTGATCATTTCAGAATACTTTTTGATGGGACTATTCCTTTTTTTTTCTCATACGTACAAACATTTCATGTTCATAAAAGACATGAAAATCAAAAAAGGTATACAACTTCGCTTTTGCATTTCGGTTTTAACTACTTGCCCGGATATTTTACTTTTCATCCTGAACGTTTTGATATAAATTATTAAATATATATCTCGATTCGTTTATGCCAAATGAAGTAATGTGCCTTGTGTGCGTAACAAAAAGAGATATAAAAAATGTGTCTTTATAGGCACCAAAGTACTCAACCTATCTTTATGAAATTTTCACAATATATACTTCGGTTCACTGGGTACAGCATAGACAGTATATAGTTTTGGAAAAGTGGGCGAAGCCACGCCCCTAGACTATATAAAGTTTCAATTCGTCATAATTTCGAACTTTTTTGGTCTAAATTAATGATATTTGGATATTTGTGTCACTTAGTCAATATCTACATAATTTTGGAAAAGTGGGCGGTGCCACGCCCATATTTTGTGTTTTGTTTTTGCTCTTGAACTTTCACGATAGGTTCAGGAGTTCGGTGGGCACGACACAGTCTGTATATAGCTTTCGAAAAAGCCCCCAGGTTATATAAAGCTGCAGTTTGGTATATCTAGGAGTTTATTTGGTTCAAGTTAATGACATTTTATATACAGATGTGTTCTATGTATCAAAACATCAAAACAACGTCTACCGGGTTTGCTAGTATATTATAAAAGCAAAAGCAAACAACGAATTTCAGCATTCTTTTGTAAAACTGAGAGACTAGTTTGCGTTCAAATAGACAGACGGACAGACAGACGGACGGAGAGACGGACATGGCTAAATCGACTCCGCTCATCTTGCTAATCATTTTAGTAACTTTTCTCATCTTCTTCTCATACTTACAGACATTTAATGTTTATGAAAGGTATGAAAATCAAAAAAGATGTATAACTTCGCTATTGCAGTGGGCTATTAACTACGTGCTAGAATATTTTGCTTGTGTGTTTTCCGATGTGGCTAATTTTTGGCAGGAGTATAATACATACTACTGAGAAGCGGCTGACCAATTTTCATTGAAATATCAAGATTGAATTATAAGCGATTGCCTTGGAAAATAGCAGAAATTTTATGCTGAAAAGTAGGCGGCGCCACGCCTAGTTCAAAATTGACAAAAATTTTTTGGGTTGAGTTTTTCTTAAAAAGCTTAATATGTGTGCAAAATCTGATTCATATAACTTGCTTGGTTGTAGAAATATCGCTTTTTAAATCAAAAAAAAAAATTTCTGAAATTTTTTAAAAATTTGGCGGGGACATGAACCGATTTCGCCCATTTTCACAACAAACAGTTACCTTTGTATATTGAACATTATCACCAAATTTAGGTTCGACAAATCAATTTTTGGCGGAGTTATGGCATAAAAAGTTTTGTGGAATAATCCACATCGCCCATTTTTTCCTCGAACATTCCTTGCACACCTGGAAACCTGCGTGCTGAATTTCGTTTTGATATCTTGAACGATGTTTGATTTATGATTAATATTATTTCTAATTTTGACTTAATCAAAAGTGGGCGGTGCCAAGCCCATTTTCAAAAATTTCTTGAAAAATTTATTTTATGCCTCAATCTTAATGTATACACCAAATTGTATTCTTATAGGTGTATTATGTACTGAGTAATCATTTTTTTTGTGTTTTCGATATATTCTATATATAAAAAGTGGCCGTGGCTATCATCCGATTTCGCCCATTTTAAATAGCGCTTGGAGATACGTGCCAAGGAACCTGCATACTAAATTTCATTACGATATCTCAACATTTACTCAAGTTATCGTGTTCACAGACGAACGGACGGGCATGGCTTAATCAATTTCTCTTTTCGTCCCGAACATTTTGATATAAATAAGTCAATACCTGTCTCGATCCGTTTATGCCGTTACATACTGCCGTTAGGCTACTAAAGTGTGTGCGTAGCACTACTAGGTATAAAAATTATAAACTAGCTACATTTCGTTATTATGATTAATGTTAGTAGGTATGAGAATGTTTTCGCCTGGAAGATGACTTCAAATGATTTTATTTAAATTTAAATCACTTACAACACAAAGACGGGAATTGGAATAAGTCCTCGAAATATGCAAGATATTTCTTCATCTTCATCTTCCCATACCCTATCAGGGCTGTTGGGATATAAAATACACTGAAAAAAAAAGACTTTCTGATTTAGCTTTTACACAAATTATTACTCGATCAAGTAAGTTATCAGTAATATCAAGAGGAAGCACTGATGTTTTCCTTTTCCTCACAGCTATTAGAGCTCCTCCTACCCAGGTGAGTCCCATACTCAAACTATCTCGATCTTTGCGATAAACATTATATAAACTATATATAAAAAAATTCAGTATCAAAACAATCAGAAGCTAGCCATATTTCAACAAGAACTATTAGGTCATATTCTTCGCTAGAAGTAGCAGCATAAACGGGAGAGGCTTTGGTTCTCATTCCAGATATATTTTTCACATATATAGACAAAGACTTTTTAAAAACGGCGGAATTGTCATTTGGGCAAGGATTGAATGCCTGATGATCGGAAAGAGTTCTTACGAGTTCTCCTTCTGATTTGTAGTTGGACGGGGTGATACCAAGCTTAAAATTTACACTAATTAAGGAGTTAGCATCTGCTTTCATTTTAACTAGTATTTGAGAACGCATTAATAATGGAGATATATTAGCAGTAAAGCTGGCCATTTTCGTTCAATTTAAAGATCGAACGAACTAGTTCTTTTTTCAAAAGTGAACTAGGTCGTTCACTTCGCTCAGTCGTTCAGCCGTTCAATACTAAGTTTTCTTTTCAATCAGCTTGTTGTATATCCATGAACACAGGAAACTCAGTAGGAGTTAACCGCTCGGTAAGTAAAATTTATTGTAATAATATGAGCCAATACCTACTAGCTCAAGCTGTTTTTCCAAACCAATATTGAGTTGGGTTGACAAACAAATTTTAGTTCTAATTAGTAAGTTTGTACACATAGTCCACAATTGCCTCAGTATTTACAGATGGCTTAAAAGAATTTTAGTTCGCCTTTGGTTGTTATTGCTCGCTGCCAAAAGAGCATTTGAACTACTTACGTTAGCGTCATTCACAAAACTGGTGCAATATTGCCAATCACTAAACGAGGTTGAAAACATTTGAACGATGTAGTTCGTTCGTTCACTGAGCTAAGTCGTCCAACTTAACTAGTTCGTTCGCGAACTACACAACTCTAATTTCCAACGTACACAAACATCTAAATTTGCATTACAATTAGGAGCAACAACTATTGGCCGTGCCTTTGGATAGATAAAAAGCGTGAATACAAAACGATGGTTTGAAACTCGGGTAGGAGTTAACCGTTCGGTAAGTAAAATTTCACAGCAGACATATTTCCTTTTTGCTTACTGGGATGCACAACATTCGAGGAAGCTGGGTAAATGAAGCAACCGCCTCAGCAATGTCCGAAACCGCGTCAGCAAAACTTGTTTGCTCTCCACTCTCCCCGTCAACCACAACTTCACCCTCAGCAGCATGACTCGGTGTTAGAGGACCAACATTATAAGCGGTCGGCACTTGGAGAGTGAGAGAATTCACTTCACATTGCTTTTTATTTATTGCATTTTATGATTGCTACGCTTTAAGTTCATCGACTTTAGCTTTTGCGCGTGTTACTTTGGAATTTTTTTTTTTAGCGGTGGTATTGTGCCCCTTTTTTTCTCAGAATTATCACTATTTAGTCTCTTTAAAAAAGTACGAATACACCAAGACTTTTTCAGTCTCCACTCGAGCACTTAGTACAGCTTTTCATACCAGCAAAAGGCTTAAAAAACAAAAATGCGCAGGGCAAAAATAAAACACGTCTTATCACTTCGATTATTATATTTTGATTTACGTTTTGGTCATAATTTATTTATTTATTTATTCAAGCCAAACAGCATACAAATCGTATAGGCTATGTGAACTTATATATATATAGTAAGCAATAATACAATGTTTCAATGCTATTATAAAAAGTAGCTAAAGAACTCAAAAAGCGATCTTTCGAACCTGAAAAATCTATCTCGATAAGTCTAGGAATTCTGTTGAACTCAATTAAGACTCTAATAATTTGTGCATTTCCCGCATAAAGAGATTTAGAAATACCAACATGGAAGAACTCAGAGCTACGAAGAGCTCTAGCTGGAATGTTTATTAAAATCCTTTCAAGGAGTACGGGGCAATCAACAACACCCCGAAACAAATAAAAAATGAATGACAGCGACAAAGTTGTTCTCCTGTTCTGCAATGATCTAAAGTTAATCAATGAGCGCAAGTTGCGCAACGCAAATTTTAAAAATACCTTTTGGATCCGTTCAATCCTTACAATGTGGCAATTGTAGTAAGGCGACCAAATGAAACAGGCATACTCAAGCTTGAAACGCACAAATGCCGAAAATAATAGCTTAAGCGAATAAGGATCGGCAAAATCCGAACCATGACGCCTAACAAAAGCCAGCATGGCATACGATTTAGAGATGCAAAGGTTAATATGACTTGCAAAAGTAAATTGCGAGTCGAAAATTACTCCCAAGTCTTTAATTTTACTTACCCTCGATAAGGGCGTATTTGATATATGATACGCTGTATCAGTGACATTGACACGTTTCGAAAAAGTAATATGAAAACACTTACTAATGTTCAGTGTTAGCCGATTATTTATACACCAGTTACCTAATTTTTCCAAATCTTATTGTATCATTTCGGAATCATGAATGCTATTGATTCTAGAATATATTTTAAGGTCATCCGCGTACAGCAGAAACCTTACTGTAGAGAAGCAAACGCAAATGTCATTGATGAACAAGACAAAGAAAATTGGGCCCACCGGAGCAGGCGACGAAAGGAACAGACCTAACATTGTCAACCACCACCATACAACGGCGATTGTATAAGTAAGATTCAATCCACCTCAGAAAAACAGAATGGAATCCCATCAAAGCTAGTTTTTTAGTCAGAATTGAATGTGAAATCCGATCAAATGCTTTAGAAAAGTCAGTATTCACTGTGTCAACTTGACATCCTGACTGAAAGGCTGCGATGCAGTTATCAGAGAAAATAGCCAAGTTAGACACAGTGGAGCGTCCCGGAAAAAAGCCATGCTGTTCTGGGCACACGACATTCTTAACAAAAAAAGGAGTTTCTCTCGAATAATGCATTCAAAGAGCTTTGCTGCGGCAGAAAGTTTTGAAATGGGCCTATAATTGCTAACGTCATTTTTATTGCCACTCTTGAAAATAGGTAAGATCAGAGCTAATTTCCATGCATCTATAAAACGAAGATAAGGAATTGTTGAAAATTAACAAGAGGGGATAAGCAAGGGCATTACACTGCTTGAACAGGTACACAGACAACATCGGTATTTGACGAGGGTTTAAGTCGAGAAATGCCCCTAAGGACATCGTTAGTAGAAAATACAATGTTCCCAAAATCCAAAGCAGAATGGGTGTTAAAACAAATGTCATCACAATTGCCAGAATCGGATAAAAAATTGCCCATAAAATATTCGGAAAAAAGATTTGCAGCATCCCTAGGAGTAACAACCACTCTGTGGCCGAGGAAGATAGATGATGGAATACTAGATACAGCCTTCTTCGAGTTAACGAAATTCCAAAATGATTTTGGATTTGTTTTCAAGTTTTCTTCACAATTAAAAATATAGTTTCTGTGTAAAAATTTATCAAGGCACGCAAATTTCTTTTCACACTCTTTATACTTAATAAAAAAAAGCCCTATTTTGACTGTTTTTAAATTTACGCAAGAATTTATTTTTCAGATTACGAAGTTTCATCAGGGCAGCGTTGTGCCAGGGAACTTTGTATTTCTTTTTTGAAACCACAGGAGTGCAGCTTTTACATACATCCACGACGGTAGATCTAAATATCTCCAAAATATTTGTGGTATCGAGATTACAAAGCAAGTTATCCCAATTAACTTGCTGCAAGAGGTTGTTCAATTCGAAAAATCACACCCCTTGGAATTAAAAGAGAAATTTGATGTAGCATTACTAGCTACGGAGTATTTATAAAATTCAATATCAAGAACTAGAGGAACATGATGCATATCCGATGTAGTAATCGGTGAGGTGCATTCATGCACTAAGTTGTTGTAGAAAGTAAGTTGTTACTTAGAAATATCAAGCCTAAAGTTCGACCAAGGCTGTTAGGAAAACAGTTAACTTGTCTTATATCAATACTTAAGAAACTATCTATTAAATGTATTTCAGTAGAACTATTGACATCACATGCAATTAAGGCAGAGCTTGAAATAGTCCGTGACCATCTAACATTGCATAGATTGAAATCACCCAACACGCAGAGGTGATCATCACCAACTTTGTTTATAGCCAATGGCGTAATCTTGTCAACGTGTGCGGTATATAGCGCATGCGTACTATTGGGTGGGATATACGACACAAAAGCAGAGTCCGAGATACCGCGAATGTGTACACAAATTTAGTCAAGGAACGGATTATTATTATCCAGTATTATCTCAGAACAGTGATGTTTGCAATGAACAGCGATGTGAAGTCCACCACCCCTTGTACAGGGTGGCTAATGAAAGCCGCTACCAAAAAAAAATTAAATAACTTTTTTTCTATTTAATGAATCTGGTTAATTTTTTTTTTATTTTGCAGATTGACTTTTACATTTAACAAAAATGGATAACTGGGACACTGAAACAAGAATTTAGATTGTCCGCCGCTATCACGCACTGGAGTCCGTAGTTTCGGTTCAAAGAGAGTATAGGCGCACGTTTGGCGCAATCCTCCGAGCAGATGGACCATAATAAGACTTGTAAACAATTTTGCCGAGCATGGGACAGTCAACAGAAGACCTTACCATCGAAACCCTTCAGTTCGAACGGAGGAAACAATCGCTGCTGCCATACAAAACAATCCACGTGTTTCGACAAGAAGCTTATCTGCTCAAATGGGTGTAAGCAGACAGTCATTACAGTAAATTATGCACAAAGATTTGGACTTATTCCCATATAAAATTCAAATGGCCAACAAACTGAACGCTGCAGACTTGCCGATTCGCTTGGAATTTTGCCAGAAGATGCTTCAAATGGTGGAAGAGGATGGAAACATATTGAACTGCCTTTTCATGTCTGACGAGGCCCATTTCGATTTAAACGGCAACATAAACAAACAAAATTGTCGAATATGGAGTGCTTCCAACCCACAGATACTCCATGAGACGGAATTGCATCCACTTCGTGTCACAGTGTGGTGTGCAGTTTCATCACGCTGCATTATCGGGCCCTACTTCTTCGAAGAAAACGGTCACACCGTTACGGTTACTGGAGACCGTTACTTGAGCATGTTGAGAGAGTTTTTCTATCCAGAATTACGCCGAATGAGAATTTCTTTCAACTCTGTGTGGTTTCAGCAAGATGGTGCAGCTCCTCATATAGCCCAACCTGTTATGACAGAATTGCGACTAAAATTTCCCAATAAGCTGATATCCAGAAACTCCACATTCCGTTGGCCACCCAGGTCGCCTGACCTTACTGCACCTGACTTTTTCTTGTGGGGTTATTGCAAATAGGAAGTCTTCAAAGCAAAACCAACAAATTTGAATGAACTAAGGCAATCCATTCGAGAAACAATTGCGGCTATTCCTGTCTCAACTCTCCAAGCAGTAATGAACAACTTTTTGGTAAGATGCCGCACATGCATCGACGAGCAGGGGGGGCATTTAAATTCCATTATTTTTAAAACTAATTAAGCTATATTTAATAAAATTTAATGAGCTTTAACATGAATAAAAGAAAAATGAATTCCATACACTGAAAAAAAATTATTTGAGTTTCTTAATGTAGCAAAATTCATCAGCCACCCTGTACATCCTGTAAGGTCAGAGTTTCTATCTTTCCGAAAAAAGTTGTATAAGTTGGAGTCGAAATATTCTTCGTTGAAAAAGCTATTATTCAACCACGTCTCTGTGAAGACGAAAACATCATACTCTTCATGTGAACTAAATAACCGCACAGACTGAGATTTTGTTCGAATTTCAGCCATGTTTTGCATATAAATGCTTAAATGTTTGCTTATTTCATCTGATCCAACCGATTGCTGCCGGACATCGGTTGGGGAACGCCGTTTTTTGACGTATACTTAAAAGGGCGCACAACTATATTTGTAGGCCAAAGCTCAGGCGATAAAAGCTTCGGGTACAAATGGGCATCAACACCAATCTTGAAATTAAGATGTCTTATTGCAGACTATGGACGTTTCCTCTAAAGTTGCATGGTTAGCAATATACTTTTTTAGCTGTTAGCTGTTACTGACGTCGAAAATGGCGATAGGTGCAGCCATTTCCTTCTTGAAACAGCGCGTAATTCCGTGTTGTTGCTCGAACCAATAACTAAAGGTTGGGCAAAGTTACGAGCATAATTTTTGTTGGAACTTTTTTCATTGTCTTTAGAAGCGCCATTCGCTTTATTTAGATCAATCAGTGGATAGCGTATCGTCAATAATCATTCTCTATTAAAAAGCTTTCTCTTTTATACAATTTCTTACTTCACCTACGTATACATAATTACACTAATACTTACAAACTAAAAGTATTTACATTGTGTGCAAAGTCAGGAATAAGTTGGTAGTGCACATTGATAAACCGATACTGTCGATCAGTCATGCTGATCGATACGTGCGTTGGTCAATGTGACGAATTGAGTAATTGGGTGACAAATGTAAGCAGATACGATATATGTTGGTGAACTCCCGTTGGGTTCAACATAATTTATTTGGGTCAATATTTGTATATGCAAAGAATTGCATTGAAAGTAAAACGTATTCTGAGTAATGCTACACCATCCGCCTTAAGAATAGTCGTATACAATTGAAGACAATTGTGTACGGCTATTAAAAAGACTTAAGGACCCACATAAGGTTTGCTTGCGTTTACAAGAGTTTAATTGTTTTTCGTATGTCGTTGCAAAATATTGCATAACGGTAACTTAATATCGAAAGTAAAGAGTTTGTTTATGAGGTTTTTTATCTGTTTACATTTGTTTCCCATGTGTTTTTACTGTGCTGACTTCTCTTTTTTTTGAACATAACATGTTGTTTTTGTTTTCTTTGGCTCGTGTGCCTGTTTATTATTATGAGTAAAGTGGAGTGCTTATTTTTATTACTAAAGGTTCTCTACTGTTTTAAGTCTATTCTTATGAATTAAAGTTTCTTTATTTTTGTTGGTCTTATTGTTATTTCCTATGCTATGTGGGGTATTATGGGAGGCCTCTTCTCTAACTAATACTAAATCTCCTATGTTAATTTCTTGGTTCCATCTTGCGTTATTTGTACCTATATTTAATTTCCTTATCTTAAACTTCATAATTGTATTAATTTAAATTTTCTTTTTATATATTAAACTTCATATATGTATTATGGGTTAATTAAAATTAGTTTAAATTTAATTGTAATGACGCTCAGTGGATAGCGTATCGTCAATAATCATTCTTTATTAAAAAGCTTTCTCTTTTATACAATTTCTTACTTCACCTACGTATACATAATTACACTAATACTTACAAACTAAAAGTATTTACATTGTGTGCAAAGTCAGCAATAAGTTGGTAGTTCACATTGACAAACCGATACTGTCGATCAGTCATGCTGATCGATACGTGTGTTGGTCAATGTGACGAATTGAGTAATTGCGTGACAAATGTAAGCAGATACGATATATGTTGTTGAACTCCCGTTGGGTTCAACATAATTTATTTGGGTCAATATTTGTATATGCAAAGAATTGCATTGAAAGTAAAACGTATTCTGAGTAATGCTACAGTAGAAATGACTTCAGCATTATTTTTATTTTTCTGCTTTGACTTTTTTTTATTTCGCACAGTGTCCCACTTAGCGCCGCATTAACTGCGCTAGTGGTAGAAGCAGCATCACAAGAGGACGGCATATCAGTAGCATTATCAGCCCCGTTTGCATTGCTAGTATCACCAGCAGTAGCAGTAAGCAATGAAATTATTTGTTTATTATTAGCACTAGAAGCAGCAGTCGAAGCAACCGTAGCAGCGGGAACAATAGCATGCGATTTGTTGTTGCCAGCAGCAACGACCGAGTACGGAAGAGAACCAGCGTCAACACCAGAAGAGCTGAACTCATTAGCATCGTTTATAGATAAGCTATTATATGTATGTGTAAAGGTGTCGCATCACTCTTATCAGTTGTATATTTGTGGGTACAAGAGCACTTAGAGGGTTTGCGAACAGCATTGATCTCGTCCACTAGCAACGAAATAACAGAGCGCAAGTCATCACTACAAAGCTTGCTGTGCAAAGTGCTTACTTCGGTAATTAGCGATTGACACTTAATGATGAGTGATTTGTTTTCATTTTGAAGAGAATTGAGGGCAACAGCAACACGTTTGTTTTCCTCGGTAAGAGCCGAAATCGCCAAAAAGGCATCATGTAAAACAGTAGACTCTTGCGATTAAAGTTGATTCAGAGCAGTAATAGTTTCATTATTATTCATTAGAGCGCCAGAATTACCCTGAGCCATCGGAGAAGGAAATTTGTTGTTACTGAGCGGAGTATCAGCTGAGGTAGAGCAATTTAACTTGGAATCATCCAAGTTGATTATAGGTGGAGGCGAGCAGAGAGAGTTACGCCGTGCTTTAGTACAAGCACCACATATAAATTCTTGGCCAGTTTTGAGTAGGTAATCAAGATCAGCAGGTCGAATATTCACACAGTCCAAATGAAAAAGTTCATTGCACTAAGCGCGCATTACCGTAGACCGCACTCTGTCCATTTTGTTGGCACAACTACACGGCATACTCAGAGAATTAACCACAGCTATTAACAGAGTCACTTTCTCACATAGGTATAATTATACAAAGTATATATTAGCAATATTAGCTAAACTGCCTTTTATTTTGAATAGTCACTGTCTCACATATGTATGTTATTATGATATGCTAAAGCACACGAGTAGACATTGTTAACACTCAAATATTAAATAGATAGATAACAATAACTGTAGGAAAAAATGAAAAGTAGGCAGAGAGCGATTGAAAAACACGTCCGATCACCACGACATTCGTCCGAGTAGTAGCAAGTATACTGGACATAATATATGTATCTGACAGTTCCTATGTATTACACTGTGATCAGTTTTCTCTTTCGGGACTATCTGGTCACGATATGATGTTTTTATCATATAATCTGCATGTTCATAAACCTTATTATAGGGATTTTAAACCAGTTGACATTGACGCTTTAAAACACGAAGCTAGCACTCTAAATTGGAATACAGCCTGGTTCCTTCTTAATATTAATCACTTTTTTACTTCAACCGTTACGGTAAATACATTCCCATGAAAGTCGTCAAAGTTAGCTGTAAAAAACAACCATGGTTTACAAGGGAGGATCTGCAAACTATAAAAGCAAGAAATAAGCTATACATGCGTTGGAGACGCTCACCAACTAGTGAAAATTGGAAAGCATATCGTGTTGCCAAAGGAAGCAAACTGAATCTAGAATGTATTTTAAATGCCAACTCCATGAATGATTACTTCCTACAATCTAACACTTAGCAAAATCAGCCAAGAATTCAAAGTAAATGAAAATTTATTTTTTAGTACTAATAAGCCATTTACCTTCGCAGCTGTGACTAAATACGATGTTCTTAATGTTGTTGTTGTAGCGACTACTTAACCTGCCTAGGATGTCACCCCTCATCCAACACTGTCATCAGGCTCTTCTAACGGAAGTCCAAGAAACCTCGCGGCTTCAACAGGGGTGGACCAGAGTGAAATTGGTGTTAGAAGAGTAGGCTCAGTTGAGCAGATGAACAGATGGTTAGTATCGTGGGGAGACACGCCGCATGCCGGGCAGACATTTGGCATGTCAGGGTTCAGTCTGGATAGGTAAGAGTTTAGTCTGTTACAGTATCCAGAACGAAGTTGAGCCAGCGTGACTCTTGTCTCCCTGGGCAGTTCGCGTTCGTCGTCGGCAACAGGTGGGGCTTGTGCCTGTAGGGCTACATTCACTGGACGAGAGCTGACAAAGGAGTTTACCGACTCCGTGTGGATGAGGTTGAGGGCCCGCCGGTGCACCTTTGGATCAAACGGCGGGATCTCGTCATAGTGCTTACGGAGGTGACCCCTTATTCTCCTCGGAGGCGGATTTTCGTTGAGCAGGTTCCTGTTCGGGTGCTGCGGTTTATGGCAGTTGAACAGGAATTGTCTGGTCAACATCTCACAGTGCTCTTTGACATCGAGCATTTTTGCCTCATTATCAAGATGGTGCTCAGGAGACATAAGGAGGCACCCCGTGGCAGTTCTGAGTGCGGTGTTTTGGCAGGCCTGCAACCTCCTCCAATGTGTGTCTGCTAACCCCGGCGACCATATTGGCGTCGCGGAGCTCAGAACCGGCTGGCCGATTGCCTTGTACGTTGCCAGTAACGTTTCTTTGTCTTTCCCCCAAGTACTGCCAGCTAGTGACTTCAGGATTTTGTTACGGCTTTGTACTTTGGTGGCAATCGCGGCTACATGAGCACCGTATTTGAACATGTTATCAAACGTGACCCCTAAGATTTTGGGGTGTGTGACAGTCGAAGCTTAATGCCGTCGACGTAGACGTCTAATTCCATGTTCGCCTGCGCTGTCCACGTCGTAAATAAGGTGGCCGAGGATTTGGTCGGTGACAATGTCAGGTTGGTTTGGAAGGTAGGAATTAATTCTCGAGCAGAGCTCATCAACGGAGGGTCCAGTCGCCAGAATCGTGCAGTCATCGGCGTAGGAGACGATCGAGACGCCTTCTGGTGGGGAAGGGAGCCTCGATACGTGGTAATTAAACAGAAGCGGGGATAGGACACCACCCTGTGGCACCCCCTGCTTAATTATACGTGGTTTTAATCTTTCGCCTCTAAATTCAACCGATGAGTGCCGGCCACTCAGATAGTTGGCGGTCCAACGCTTTAGACAGGGGGGAAGGTTTGAATCCTCCAGGTCGTTAATGAGTTGTGCATGGTTAACAGTGTCAAAAGCTTTCGACAGATCAAGTGCAACTAGCACGGTCCCGTCATTTGGGCGAGATTGTTTGAGACCGACACCTATCTGTGTGGTGATGGCGTTTAGCGCGGTGGTAGTGCTATGCATTTTGCGGAATCCATGCTGATGTTCGGCTAATCGCAGGTTAGCGGTATAATAAGGGAGCAAGACCGTCTCCAGGGTCTTCACTACTGGCGAGAGGAGTGATATCGGTCGATATGCCTCCCCCACGTTGGCCGGCTTGCCGGGCTTTAGTAGTGGCACCACCTTTGCCTGTTTCCATCTTTCTGGAGTGACAAAGGTGGCCATGGACCTATTGAAGACGGTTGTTAGGTATCTTACTCCCTCATCACCGAGATGTTTTAGCATCAGCATGAATATACCGTCCGGGCCAATAGATTTGGAGCTTTTGGACCCCCGTATGCCTCTGTGGTGGTGATGGCAATGGGCGCTTGGTTGTTTTTGCGTTTGTGCGCTTCCCTGATGGCGCGCCTGGTTTCCTTGTCAACCGGAGGATGCAGTACAAATTGCCGGCAGAAAGCGCTCGCGCATCTCTTTGGTTTCGACTGTACCTTATCACCGAAGGTGATGGATATTTTGTCGTTCGGTTTGGTCGGATTAGACAAGGATTTAACAGTGGACCATAATTTGCCAACACCAGCAGAGAGGTTACAGGACCTTAAGTGCTCCTCCCATTTGGCGCGTTTGTGTTGATCAACTAGCCGTCTGATTTCGGCATTGAGATCTTGAATTTGGGGATCCGTAGGGTTAAAGCGTCGCACGTGGTCACGTTCATTAACCAGGGCCGCTGCCTCTGCGGGGAAGTACGGACGTATCTCCTTAATTCTACCTGACGAAATATATTGATTGGAGGCTGAAGCTATGACCATGCGAAACGCTTTTTCCCCTTCTCGTACATCAGACGGGATGGGAAGAGCAGCGAAGGCGCTCTCAGTGAAATTAAGAAAACCAACCCAATCAGCTTTACTGAAGTTAGTGAAGGTGCGCTTCTCAGAAGTAACGAAGTCATTGGGGCGATCGATTGAGAGGACTATCGGCAAATGGTCAGATGCAAGAGTAAGCATTGGTCGCCATTCAACGCAGTTTATGAGACCTGCGCTGACAATTGTGAGGTCTGGCGAACCGGAACAATTTACCGCAACTCTCGTTGGGGCGTCCCCGTTCACAGTGCAAAACTTCGAATCGTCTATTTGTTCATGTTCAGCCAATTCCTGTCCCCTACCATCGGTCTGTGTGCTTGAGTGCCACAGACCGTGGTGTGCGTTGAAGTCTCCGAGGCTTACACGATTATCGCCTCTGAGTAACGCACTGATGTCAGGGTGGTAATCTCTCGGACAGCAGGTGGCAGGAGGTATATAAATGTTAATGATTTCAAGGTCGACGTCGCCTGTCCGGACAACCATTCCTTGACGTTCCAGGAGGTTGTCCCTCGGGTGGACGTCAGGCTCAAATGGACGATATTGCACATATTGGTGAGTGATGAAGGCGAGTCCGCCCCCAAGTCCTCTCTCTCGGTCACGTCGGTGGATGTTGTAGCCGTCACAAGTCCGAAGATTTGATCGGCCGTTTAACTTCGTCTCCTGAATGGCAGCGATCTTGATATTCTGTCGCTTCATGAAGTTCACTATTTCACTCACTTTCCCGGTTAGGCCGTTGCAGTTAAGCTGTAGGACGCGAAAGTGCGAAGGGGGAGAAATATTCACGCTGGGAGCCAGGGACTGGTGCGTATGCCTTGGTGGAAGCAGGCTGGGTCGCACACTGCGTCGCACTCTAGAAGACGAGGGATCCGAAGCACCAGAAGGTGGCGAATCGGTCGACGCTGTAGGTTGCGTAGCTCGACAACATAGGTTTCCATAGGTTCCTGTTTCCAAGTTGAGAACATATAAGCAGGTGACACAGGCCAAGGCAAGAATTGCAGGTGTATATAGTCTCAGCCGACAAAAAGAGCACATGGTGTAAGGGAGCAGGAGCTGGTGGCTTTGACTTACATTTGTGCTAGTGCTGGAAGAAGGGGAAGTTGAAAGTGGGAGGGGGGTAGGATGTCGCTCGGCATTGCTCACATCTGAAACAGAGATGCTACGTAGAAAGTAGAAGTGAGCGGTTGTGTGAGGTGTTGGCGCCTGTGGGCGTGTGCGGCAGCGGGTGTTACACACTACTTGCTGGCCGTTATTAGTGCTATATGTCGTGAAGACTATTTCAGAAGCTTGTGACGGTGCAATACTGGATCGTCGTTGGCCACGAGACGTCCTAGGGCGTGAACAGGAAGGGGCCACGAAAGTTTTGTAGAAACTAGGGGACCTGTGTGTGGAGGGATTTAGCCCGGAGCACCTGGTTTTGTGCAACCATCTTTTACAAGAATGGCATTGGACGGAGTGTGAACGCTTAACGTAAATCTTCTTCCAGCAGACGCAGCAGATCCATTCTCCTGGACCCCGGTTCCCCATTCCCACAACAGCCGGTTCTACGTACCGGAATGACTCGGATGTTTACATCCGACCAAGGGCTGTTATTTCGACACTACCCTGTCTAACCTATCACCTTTTCCACTAATATTGTTCTGCTGACTTTGCTCTGCTAGCTTTATGGACCTTAACATAGGTATAGAAGATAATTTTTTGTAAAAAATATAAGAGCACTTTTTTGGGATTAGGACACTTAATTAGCACATAATTTTCCATAAATTAGTTTATTGTTCTGCTGACTTTGCTCTGCTAGCTTTATGGACCTATATTAAGTTTTGAATGTTATATAAACCCACTTTTATGAAACGATTGTTGTGCTATAAAAGATCATATAGGATCTTATTGCGCCAATATAGTGTCAATAAATAAAATCAAAAAATCCAATAGATTTTGATAAAAATAGGTTAGCGGTGCATACTTCCAAAAAATAAATGTTCACTTACACGCAAGATTTATATTTTATTTGATAAAAACTTATAGGTAATCTTTATCTAACTTGAAATGGGTTGAACTTACATTGAGATATTGTGTTCTTAAAACACTTGTTGTGATAAAGAAGTTGCTAACCTTGGCGTTAGGCCACTTGAATATTTTCCTCCCAATCGATTTCGTAGCGTAGGAGCATTCACTAAAGGAACTTTCAATTCCGCCTGATGTGCGTCAAGGAGAGCGAGGCCGTTTTATTTTGGCAGGAAGAATTACGAGGAAAATCTTCTACAGAATATTTATGGTGCTGCCGGTGATGCCAACGGCGAGTGTCGTAGAACATGTAACAATAAGCTGGGCTTTACGCTGTTATGAGCATAGCGGAGCTAGTAAATCCCAAAAGCTCCGTTGTCTGTGTCATGTTATTCGAACGGACATAGACGCTCCGGCCCAGAAAAATTTCCTATCGACACCCGAATTCAACAGAAGAGGAAGGAGACTGAGATGGAAAAAACAGACGGCGATTGGCTTGACCTCCCTAGGGATGACTGGCGTGCTTTGATACGCCACGGTTTCTTTAGCTTCTACGCAGACGACTGTCAGATAATGGCAACGAAGCAGGACCCTAAAATGTAAGACCTTTGCTCTAAACTAAACGATTATCTCGAGGTGTTTTTCGTCGAGCGGAACCTGTTATTGTCTCCGACCAGATATGATGCCTCTCTTTACCCATCTTATCCTTCCTTACGGAAGGAGGGGTGGCATGACCTAAAAGGTTTCACTGGTCATAAATCGCTACCACGACAGTCGGGCAGTACCGCAAGGGAGTACCGGAGCGTACCGGGTGCAAATCCGGCCAAGGACTGTTAATTCGACAAAACCCCCCAAAACCTACGGGGAGTGTTTTTGTCGTTACCACAACAACAACAACCAAATCCTCGGCCTTCCAGTTCTTGAGGTAGCACAAGCATGTGAACTAGGAATTAGATATCTAGGTTAATGGCGCCACTCTACCAACTGTCAAACAACCTAAAATTTTGGATGAAACGTTAGCGGACGTCCATAAATTACGTGAGCCCTTTTCCAAAAAATGTTGACCCCCGCTCCCCATTCGGTGAGACGTAGTGAGATTTGGTTAGGCCCCTCCCCCATTAAGTGAGATTCACGCTAAACATGGTCGATCGATGCAAGGATACTCGTGTACAGTTTCCATTGAAATAATTGAACACATGTCATCTGTAGTTCCGGTAGTGCAAGAAGATTCTCCTTCAAAACAAATTGGAATTAGTTCATAATTTTTTAAGTGCCCGTGAGATTTTCAACTACACCCCCCGGTTTAAGTGAGGTTTCGTGAGATTCGAGCCATGGTACAAGTAACATCAAAAAATTTTTTTCAAACCAGGGTCGCCTCTGTCCGAGTATATTTCTGCCATGGAAGGCTTCTGGGCAAAAATTCATCTGGTTTGCTGATGCCGTTCGGAATCGGCAAAAAAACTGTAGGTCCCGCCAATTTGTAGTAAAAGTAAGCAGCACGCCATAAAATTGGTAGAGAAGCTCGGCGTTAATTTCAGGATCGCTACGGGATGTCTTCTTATGATGCGTGAGTATGAACTTTCATTAGCATCGCCATGAGATACGCCGAGAAATACTGCTGTGCCATATTTTGACCGATGCACGGTGCAAATATCCGCTTTTTGATTGTTTCCTCTCTCGTCCCTTGAATATCTTAGCTCGAGGCGCAATACTTATCTATATTTGACCCTGATATGTCCAAGGAAAGTCCTTTATAAGGAGAAATTCCCTGAAACAAGGCCATATAATCAGTTTTACTAAAGCACATCATTGAAATACTAATTATAAAAAAAGCTTTTCCAATTTCCGACCCACATTGAACAATTTTAAAGACTTAAAAACATATATCTTACAAATAATTATTACTGTGAGACTTTTATAGTATAAATTACAGAATAAAAGTCTTTGAAGACATTTAAAACAAAAAAGGTACCATTCTACAAGACGGTAAAATGACTAATTTTTATCAAAAAATGTCCATAGGGGTGTCAAAAGACAAATCTTGGCGTCAGGATCAATGCTGTAAAAAATTATCGGCCAAATATAAGAAAATTTTACCTAAGTGCCCTACGACTAGAAAAAAAATACTTTTTCGAGGGGGTAGGGGGAGTCAGCCCCTTCACAAAACTGGTCCTTATTTGTCTAGGAAGTCAATAGTTTATTAATAATTTGTTATTAAAGTTGCAAAATGAAAAAAAAATTTTAAACTATCCGGTATAAAAGAAATATGAGCACACAATATATCATGAATGTTTAGTATTTTGAACATATATTAGTGATTTTACGATTGAAAATTTATGTTTTTTAATAAAATATACTCGAATTAGAACTTATTTACACAAATGCATTGTGTATCAAAACAAGTGTTATATATTATCTGTCAAAAGCACATCAACATGGAGTCATCGTTTGCATCTAAGGCACTTCAATATGGCCACGCATCCGGTACAAAGCGAACCCCTGCGGGTTAGGGGTTTAGAATATGCCCGAGGTAGGCATACCGGTCGTAAGAGGTGACAAATATGCACATAGGTAATGACGTGCGGTTGATCTACGGATATGATGCCTCTCACCTCTCATTATCCATCTTATCTCTACTTACGGAAGGAGTGGTGACATGACCTAGAAGGTTTCACTGGTCATAAATCGCTACCACGACAGTCGGGCAGTACCGCGAGGGAGTACGGGGCGTACCGGGTTCAAATCCGGTCAAGGACTGTTAATTCGACAAAACCTTCGGGGAGTGTTTTTGTCGTTACCACAACAACAACAACCATATATTAAATACTCCATATTGCTATGACAATATGCTCGCAATGTGTTTTGAAATCGGGGGAATCGCCCCCCTCAGAACATAAGAAATATTGGACGTGCTTAATTTGCCCGAAATTCAAATGCATTTTTTTTTTAATTTCCGTAAAATTGAGATCGAATGAAATCTTTATCTTCTTTTGTCTGCTTGTCTAGCCATGATCGCGCCTGTATGTATGTTTTGTTCATGTGGAACTTAACCGTATAAAGCGACACAATATTTTCTCACCAGAATCCAAACTAATTCTAGGCGGTAGTTCAATTATCATACCAATATTCAAATTCATATCAGTTGCAAATCCAACTTTTGAACTCACATTGGTTCACGATTAAAGAAGTGATGCGGAATTGTAACCGTTGCAATATCTAAAATAAAATAGATATAATATTCATATGTATATGAAATATATTGGCATGTTAACTCATGTGGAACTTATCAGTATGAAGCGTTTAAGTAAAATATATTTTTACCACAATCAAAGTTTGCAGGTACTGCAATACTCAAAATTCTTTCCATTTTTACTACATCCAACTTTTGGTAATTGGCCTGTAGCGGATTGAATGGCGACACCATGCCCATCTATGCGAAGTAATCTGATCGCCAACACAGTGCCACCTATGTGCCAACTTAATGTGAAACAGCTGACGTTGGGCACTACTTTCATTTTCTTTTGTTCTACTCTAAAATATGAATTATCATTGTCGTTTTGAGCTAGCTGCATGTGCAGCAACTAATATTCTTTTCAATTAATTATTAAAGTAATTTTAAGTATTTTGCATTAATAAAGTGGCCATCGGCCATCTGTAAAATTGCGTTGTTTTTATTGCACAAGCGAAACAACCAAAGTGGTGACCCCGACGGCGGGAATAGCACCAATTTTCTTCGGCAGAGCTAAATCACGAAAATTTCACAATTTTCGCTAAAATTGATGACGAGGCACATTTTTCAATAACGGCAGTTCTGCTTCATGAAAAGTTCCCGTTACTATTTGCGCTCGTTGGCTGAAGAAAAAGATATCAAGATGACTGAGGCAGAAAAAGAACTCGCCCAAAAGTTACGCACGCTGGAATTGGAGTGCCAACGTCTTCAGACGATGTACGAGCAACAGCCAAACGTGCAAAGGGACTTGCAACGGCCGCAACCTGATTGTACCGAAATTTAACAAAAGTAATCCGCACTTGTGGTTCGCTCAACTAGAGCGATCATTTCGGTTGTACAAAGTTCAAAACGACGACTACAAGTTCGATTTTGTCACCATACATCTCGAAGAGATAACATTATTTAATGAAGACCTCATAATAAAGCCACCACAAGCAAATAAATACGATGCGTTAAAAACGCGGCTACTTGACAAATTTGCTGAAAGTGCCGAAACAAAATTACGTCGACTGCTACAGGGAGGTGGTACAGCAGGCATGAAACCAACCGAAATTTTATCCTACATGCGTCGACTAGCCCGATCCCGGTAGCGAGGCAATCATGAACACATTATTCATCGTAGAGATGCCACAGTCCATACGACCAGTTCTGAGCGTTTGGGAAGAGAAAGACATCGAAAAACTGGCGAAAATAGCAGATAACAAACAGCATTTTGGCAACGCAACCCTCCCCAGAAAATTCGATACAGTCGGTGTCTGACAAAATGTCCCTGTCAGAAATGAGTGCTGCCTTGAAATCACTTTCCGCAAAGGTGAGTAAAATTAATAGCGAACTAAAATCTTTAAAAAATGGCAGAAGCCGAAGTAACTGTCGGCAGCGCGCAGAAAAAATTTCAGCAAAAAAAGGTCGTACTGAGGGGCAACCAACCTTAAGTTTTTTCCACGCAAAGTTTGGAGATAACGCAAAGAAATGTCGCCCCAACTGCTCGCGCTACAAGTTGTCAAACTAAAAAGGCTGTCGTCAGTTACGCTGGTTGGCAGCAGCCCCAAAGATAGCAGCGTTAAACAACCAAACATGTGCGCCAACATCAAAAACAACAAAACCTATCAAACAAATGAGAAGCGCTTATATGTCTGCGATAAAAGGTCAAAATTAAGCTTTCTTATTGACTCTGGGTCAGTGGTGGCTGTTTTACTACGGTCCGCAGCGAACAGTAAAATCAAACAGGGTGAGTTGCAATTGTACGCAGCAAACCAGACGTTTATACAAACCTACGGCAATCAAACAATTGAAGTCGATTTAGGGTTACGGCGATCGTTTAGCTGGTTATTCACAATAGCTGACGTTCATACTGCAATTATAGGCGCAGATTTTTTAGCTCATTTTCACTTACTAATTGATTTGAATAACAAGCGTCTCATCGATACAACAACGGGCCTCACAACGAGTGGTGGACTCACAAATACACATATTTTTGCCGTATCGACGCTTAACGCAACCAATAAATTTTACAATGTTCTTAAAGAGTTTGTTGATGTCACTAAGCCAAATACAAAATTTGATACCAGCAAAGTTTTTCATTCAGTTCGACATCACATCGAAACTTCTGTGAACGCGGTAGCCAGTAGACCGCGTCGCCTCACAGGGGAAAGGCTCGAAACAGCTAAGGCAGAAATTAACCTTTTGCTTAAACAAGGCATTTGCAGGGTTTCGAAAAGTTCGTGGTCTAGCCCACTGCATATGGTAGCGAAAAAATTACCTTCGGCCTCAAAATGCCACACAAACATTTCAAAGATTTATGGACGAAATATTTAGAGAGATCGATTTTGTTTTTTGTTATATTGATGACATTCTCATCATGTTTAATTCGCAAGAGGAGCATGAAAAGCACCTTCGCATTGTTCTGTCCATTCTGCGGAAAAACGGTCTTAGCACCAACGTCAACAAATGCCTATTTGGGCAATCCGAAGTATCTTTTTTAAGCTACGTGATTAACAAAGACGGCATAAGACCATCCGATGTCCACGTACGGGCAATCGCTGAATATAAAAGGTCGGTAACATTGTGCAAACTTGGTCGCTTTTTGGGTGTCTTAAACTATTATCGCCGGTGTATACCGCATGCTTCAGACATGCAAGCACCGTTGAGCGACTTTATTCGTAACATTAAAAAAAAAATGATAAGCGAAAAGTTCCTTGGACAAAAGAGGCAGTTGACGCATTTGAAGCTTGCAAACAAAGCGTCGTAAATGCAGCCACTCTCGCTCATTTAGCACCCAATGCCAAGTTAGCCCTTGTTTGTGACGCATCAAACGTAGCAATTGGTGCAGTTCTCGAGCAAGAAGTGACCAACTCATGGCAGCCTCTAGGCTTTTTTTCGCGGAAATTGACTAGCACCGAGAAAAATTACAGCACCTATGACCGGGAATTGCTTGCAGTTTATAATGCAATTCGCCATTTCAAACATTTTCTCGAAGCTCGCAATTTTACAATCAAAACGGATCATAAACCACTGATCTATGCATTTCAGCAAAAGCCAGAGAAAGCATCACCACGACAGCTACGTCACATAGATGTTATATCTCAGTTTTCTACAACAATTGTGCATGTTAAGGGTACGACAAACACCGTGGCAGATGCCCTTTCGGGATAAGAGGCGATTTCAATGCCTTCGACCATAACGCTTGCTGACATCGAGAAATCGCAGGCAGACGACGAAGACTTACAATCTATTTAGCGTGGCGATACATCACTCAAGCTACAATCAGTCCAATTCGATAACTGTGCGATCTACTGCGATATCTCGACTGGCCGTGTGCGACCCTCGGAAGTTGCGCTACAAAGTTTTTTCAGCAATGCATGGGTTATCACATCCGAGTGGGAGATCGACAAGTCAGCAGGTGCGACAAAAGTACGTTTGGCCGTCCATGCAAAAGGATATTATAACCGTATGGGCTACACACTGCATCCCATGCCAACGCGCGAAAATACATCGACACAATAAATTATTACCACAAAAAATGGATGTGCCTGACAACAGATTCGACCACGTCCATTTGGACACAATCGTTATGCCACATGCGCAAGGGTTTCGATACTGTCTAACGATGATCGATCGGGTTTCTCGTTGGCCCGAAGCAATACCATTGAGAGACATCACAGCGGAGACTATTGCCAACGTTTTTTGGGTGCATTGGGTATCCAGGTTTGGATATCCAAAGACAATCACGACAGATCAAGGCACCCAATTTGAATCTTCGTTGTTTAAGAGCTTAAGCAAACTTGTTGGTGGCCAACACATACACACAACAGCTTACCATCCCCAGCCTAATGGGATGATAGAGCGCTGGCATCGTTCATTGAACGCAGCATTAATGTGCAACACCCAAATTCCCTGGCCAAAACTGTTACCAGTAGCACTACTTGGTCTGAGAACGTGTTATAAAGCCGACCTTAAAGCTTCAGCGGCTGAGATGTTATATGGTACTACCATACGTGTTCCAAACGAGTTTGTAGCAGACACCGAAACACCATCAGACCCCAACATTTTCATCGACAAGTTTAGAGCGCAGATGCGCGCTATACGACCAACACCAGTTGCACATCACAACAACAATAAAATGTTTCAGCTAAAAAATTTGTGTGATTGCACACATGTTCTTTTACGGACGGACGCAATGAAAAAGCCACTTGAACCACCATACACAGGGCCATATAAGGTGGTAAGCCGAGAATCAGATCGCGTTTTTATCATCCAAATCCACGGGAAAAACGTAGCAGTATCAGCCGATCGTCTCAAACCAGCCTATATTGCCAAAGCGGAAAACAGCGACAGCATTGCGCCTACGGAAAGTTTCCAGGATGTTCAGCAGAATGAAAGACGCCTTCGTGTACGTTTTTCTAAATCGTGATCGAGTCACTAAAGGGGGGAGTACTGTAGCGGATTGAATGGCGACACCATGCCCATCTATGCGAAGTAATCTGATCGCCAACACAGTGCCACCTATGTTCCAACTTAATGTGAAACAGCTGACGTTGGGCACTACTTTCATTTTCTTTTGTTCTACTCTAAAATATGAATTATCATTGTCGTTTTGAGCTAGCTGCATGTGCAGCAACTAATATTCTTTTCAATTAATTATTAAAGTAATTTTAAATCTTTTGCATTAATAAAGTGGCCACCGGCCATCTGTAAAATTGCGTTGTTTTTATTGCACAAGCGAAACAACCAAATTCCTTTTTCATGATGATGAGGCGGAATGCTCACAGACGTCATATCAAAAATAAATTATAATTTATGTATATACAAATGTGAACATCTTTGTTACGGATAAAAAGACAGCAGCTTAGTTCAGGTGGAACTCTACCGTAACAACCGTATACAAAGTGTCCTTGAAAAATACTTACCGGAATTAACTCCATATTCAGATATGGTGCTTTTGGGGGAAGATGCAGCATCTTCTCTCGAGTATCTTGACCCTCCGCTACCCTTGCACTGGCTCTTTTCATAATGCGGTACTGGTGCAGTTTAAGGGACCCACCGAAAATTATGCCAATAAAGTCGAATGGGGTATCAAAAGACGCGTCTAATTCACGTCTAAATTCAGAATCTGAAGTCGGAGTAAAATTTTGTTTAACCGTTCAAAAGTTATAAACAAAATACTAATTGATCGGAAACACTTTGCTAATACACTTCTTGTGTTACTTTAAGCACAAAAAACTTTCATTTATATATCTACTATCACTATTTTACACAGTGAAACCGGACTGAAGCTAAACCGACGAGAAAACATAATAATTTTAGCGTATTTAAGACAAAAAATATACACGCAGCAACCGAATTAGTTCTAGTAAAAACATTGAGCATTGCCAGATATTAGGTACTCATAATGATACACTATGATGCCAGCTAGCTTAAAATGTACATTCAATATTGAACAACCACTCGTTGCTGGAATAAAATACTTGTGTTTTAAACACAAATCAATTAGGTTGCGTTAATATATACTGCCAACCCACATTAGGTGTTCAGTTCCCCTGTAGGCCTATTTTTACCTTTTAATGGTCACCTAAGGTGACATGATATTCCAAAGTATACCGCAATCTGTTTAAATTTATACAAAAATCGCGCGATTTTTTATTCCAAATTTTCGCCTGCGCCGCTTTTTAAATAAAACGTTAACATTTCATAACACAATAAAAAATGAAAATTTGGAACAAAAAATCGCGCGATTTTTCATTCCAAATTTTCGTCTGTGGCGCTTTGAAATCAAACTCAATTTTTCCATCGTTTTATTTATTCTGAACTTTCGTCCATAGCGCTTTTTAAATAAATGATAATTTACTTTGTTTTATATTTTATTTTTTGGTATTAACAATTCTAGTTACTGTTGCAATATTTGTCTTAAAACTAATTGAGGCTTATGATTATATGTATTGTGTAAGCAGCAACTTAAGAAGTTCTTCATAAGTGGTCTAGGTTTGTTTTTCATATATACTGGCACCACTCTTAAACTTTACTTGTAATGTATGTTGGCAACGCTCAAAATCTCAATGTTTTTACTACAAGTAATTCGCATTTTTTCTAATTCTAATATTAAATACGCTTCAAATAATGAGTTTTCGGGTCGGTTTCTTTTCGGGTTGGCTTTATTATGTAAATTAATAATAGGAGATATAATAAAAAAAGATTATTGTGCTCTGTAGTAACAATGTGTATCCGTTCAAACAGTATTTTGTTTATAACTTTTGAACGGTTATAAACATTTAGCTGCGACTTCAAATTCTCAATCCAGGCGTGAATACGCGTATTTTAATACCCTACTCGATTTTTTGGGTCTAAATTTGGGTGGGTCCCAAGCAGCTATTTGTTATGTGATGGAATGTGTTTATCGATCTGTTCAAAAGGTATCGATAACGTCTGCTAATTAGTCTGATTTATGCACTAGTTATGTAAGACTAGGTACACACTACAGCATAAAATGCCTGTTTTCGTATAAAACCCTTTACATAATATTTCCTGTTCCTATATACCGCCTCGGTCAGATATGTGCGTTTATGATTGTCATACTGTAGCTATTCACAGTCTGCATTCCTGTTTGCGGGATAACGATCGCCTAGTGGTTCTTGGGGACTTTAACCTGCCAGTCATCAGTTGGATAAATAATGATGATTCAAACTTTTTGACTCCTATCACTCAGCACAGTTTTGTTGACTCTCTTATCGATTTGCATCTAGTTCAGATCAATAATGTGGTAAACTCTAAAAATAAGTTATTGGATTTAGCTTTTGTTGATAATTCAGTGGGTATTGGCCTTAGTCGAATATCTCCCTTATCCCTGCCCGAAGATCCCTTGCACCCCACACTCGAGATTGCGCTGGATAACTTACTCCCTACGATTAATTTCATGGAAATGAGCTGTCGTTTTCGTTCGAGATATTTTTATAAGGCTAACTTTGATATGCTTAATCAACTGATAGCTACCCAAGATTGGTCTGATCTTTATGCATTTAATGATGTTGAGGCTGCGACATCTATTTTTTATAGTTAAATCTAGGCTCTATAAGCGTTTTAAAAGATCGGGTTCTTCTGAAGATTTTTCTAAATATTTAGTTGCTCGTTCTAATTTCCAGTGCCTGAATCAAAATTGCTACAAGTCGTATTTAACAAGATGCAAAATTGAATTTTTCAATAATCCTAAAAAATGTTATGGGTTGGTTAATTCAAAACAAAAATCTTCAAGTTTTCCATCACCTTTGTCTTTGGGTGGTAAGAATGCTTGCCTTGACCATGATATTGCAGATTTATTTGCAGACTTTTTCAAATCGACCTATTCGTTGACCTGTACCCAAGTTGGTAGTTATCCGTACGAAATAATTAGTTCTAACTGTATTCTTAATCCAATGATTGATAGTGCCACTGTACTTCAGAGTCTTCTTGCTCTGAAACCTATTTTTTCTCCAGGGCCTGACGGTATTTCTGGTTGTGTGCTTAAGTTCTGTGCCGTGAATTTAACAGAACCGACCTTAAAATTGTTCGATTTATCTTTGCAATCGGCGTCATTCCCATCAATTTGGAAAAAGTCATTTATCATACCTCTGCACAAAAAAGGTAGCAGATCTAATATTGAGAACTACAGAGGAATTGCTAAGCTTTCAGCTATTCCTAAAACCTTTGAACAAATAATTATCAATCAACTTCAACATACGTGTATTTCCATATTATCACCCTGTCAGCATGGTTTTGTGAGAAGTAGATCATCCACCACAAACCTACTTGAGTTTACTTTACTTTTTTGGCTAATAAGCAAACAGATGTGATTTACACGGATTTCAGTAAAGCTTTTGATTCAGTGAACCACGAACTTCTGATTCAGAAGCTCATTCTACTGGGCTTTCCGAAGAATTTGGTTTTATGGCTCACAAGCTATCTGTCTAATAGAACTCAAATGGTGCTTTATAAAAATACTATTTCTAAATCCATTAATGTCACCTCTGGTGTACCTTAAGGCAGCCATTTAGGCCCACTGCTTTTCACTCTTTTAATTAATGACTTGCCACAGATTTTGATTCATTCTCGAGCTCTAATGTATGCTGATGATGTAAAAATTTGCTATACGTGTTTGCCTTCGGACTTAACTCGCTCTAATCTACTTCAGGTTGATTCAACGTTGGTGCACAACAAATGCACTAGTTTTAAACTGTTCTAAATGTAAGTTTCATCGCGTGAAGCCTGTCCTGCTATCTTTTGTACTTTACGGCACTCCTATGGAGCGTATATCTTCAGTTAATGATTTAGGTGTTCTGTTTGACTCGAAACTGAGCTTTAATTCACATATAACTGCTATTACTAACAAAGCAACGGGTACTCTCGGGTTCGTTAAACGCTGGGCTAAGGAGTTTAACGATCCTTATCTCACCAAAGTCCTCTACACTTCGCTGGTCTGTCCAATACTTGAGTATTGCTCGTGTGTTTGGTGTCCATTATATATCTCTCATATAAAGCGTATTGAGTCAGTGCAGAAACAATTTTTAATTTTTGCTCTACGGGCCTTTAACTGGGACTCAAATCTTCATCTTCCATCCTACAGAAGCAGACTTCTTCTCATTGATTTACCAACTCTGGAAAATCGTAGAATACTTCTTGGGGTAATGTTCCTGCATAAGCTGATTCTTGGTGAGGTGATCTGCTAAGCCGACTGAAGTTTGCAGTTCCGGCTAGGGCGTCCAGACACCACGTGCCCTTCCATTTACCCCTTTGTCGTCTAAATTTTGTCAAAAGTGATCCTTTGCGTGTTTGGTGCTCGTACTATAATGACTTGTACAATTCAATTAGTATCGAATGTTCGTTTGTTGCCTTACGTAATGCAATACTTTTCAGCCTTACCTGATATTGTAAAACTTTACTTGTTTAATATTTTAATATTCAATGTTAGATAGAATTGTTAATTTTTATTTAAATTTTATTTTTGTTAGTTGTTTAATGTTAGATAATATGTTAATTTTTATTTAATTTTATTTTTGTAAATATTTTTAAGTTACTTTACTTTGTATTCTGTGTTAGTCGACCATATTTAATTGTCGACTTTAAATAAATAATAATAATAATACAAGTGAGTTCATATCTGCGATTCTTGTTTTCACATGACAGCGATCTAGCAACCCTATGGGACTATTAACTTAATTAAAGGGCATCGATACGTGCATTAGGTAATACTTTACATTCAACGTCAACTGCTAAAACACTTCCAAAAATGTCGGGGGCTATGTAAAAAAGACGCGTTTTGACCTCGGCATAAATAATCCGAAGGGGGAAAATAAATATTTGGTTTTAGTGAAAAGATATTGGCAGAAAACTAAAAAATTATCTAGGTCCGATTTCAAATAGGGGCGGGGGCGCAATCCATGGTATTTATGTGCAGAACAGCTCAAAATAACCGTTAGCCTGTCCAACACCGGCCCCGCAATCCCCTACAAAACAGCTGATTCGACCAACCTTATGATAAACAATTAAATCGATTATTGGTGCTACATCGTAATTCGAGATCCGTAACGTACCTTACAGACCAATTGCATTTAGGTTTTTCTCTTACGTTAAGGATACGACTACGCTAAGGATAAGACAAACGCACTAATAACTCCACCTATATCAAGGCGAAAACAACGGTTTTCAGCATGCTTTGCCTCAAAAAATGAAAATTAGCTCCAAAACATGTCAATGTGTACATACTATAAAATCCATCATATGTCAACTGCTAAAACACCTCAAACATATATACGAACATTTCATTAAAGCATAAACATAATTTCATTCTATTACAGAAAAGGATCCACAGAATACGATCCATCATTGCATTTGGAACACCTTCCACTGAAATTAAGTATTCGTTCCTTTAAGTATGAGTAAACGAACGTTGTCCAATCTACTTAGCAAAGAAAACATGAAATACAAGGAAAATATAGCGAAATTTCCCAAATTAAATTTGTCTGAAGATGTTTCCCTGGCAAGTAGATTAGAAAACGACGATATTCCGTTTACAAGCAGAGCGGCATCGGGGTATTCTGATGTACATAGGTTAGACGATGATGATGTACTGTCTACAAGTAGAGCAGCATCAGAATATTCCTGTGCAGAGCAATGCGATTCGAGTGACGGGGAGGATGATCGTTTTCTATTCGATGATTTCGAAGTAGAAAATGATGAAGGTGAAGGGGTTGAAATTAATGTTGACACCCCTGCGGATTAGGGGCTTAGAATATGCCCGAGGTAGGCATACCGGTCGTAAGAGGCGACTAATATGCACAAAGGTAATGACGTGCAACTCGATGGTTGATCTACGGATATGATGCCTCTCATTACCCATCTCTCTTTCCTTACGGAAGGAGGGGTGACATGACCTAGAAGGTTCCACTGGTCATAAATCGCTACCACGACAGTCGGGCAGTACCGCAAGGGAGTACCGGAGCGTACCGGATTCATATCCGGCCAAGGACTGTCAGTTCGACAGCACTCCCCAAAACCTTCGGGGAGTGTTTTTGTCGTTACAACAACAACAACAACAACAAATTAATGTTGACAAGTTTGCGAAGGTAAAGGCTTTTGCTCTAAGGCGCAAGCTTTCGCAAGCTGACATAACAGATTTGCTTAAAACAATGTGCGAAATTGGTTGCGAAGGTTTGCCACTGTCAGCCAGAACTCTTCTGGGAACAAGTAGAGAAAAAGTTTAATTAAAATTAATTCCAGGTGGCGAATTTCTCTACATCGGTATTGAATTCTATTTGAAAAGTAACGAGTATAATTATTTAGAGGACCATGAAGAAGTCAATATCGATGTAGGTATAGATGGGTTGAAGTTATTTAAAAGCTCAAACAGAAGTCTTTGGCCAATTTTGGGGTCTGTTGTGGGTAGTAATTTCGACCCCTTCACAATAGCCTGCTTCTCTGGGTTAAGCAAACCAGAAAATGTCAATGAATTTTTAAGAGACTTTTGCGAAGAAGTAAATTTATTGAAACAACGCGGAGTTAAAGTTGGCAAAAGAGAAACTCCTAAACCTTTTAACGTAAGGCTTTTTACTTGCGATGCACCAGCTCGCGCTTTTATAACGGGGGTTAAGTCTCACACTGGTAAAAACTCGTGCTCAAAATGCATTTCCCAGGGGCAGTATTTGCAAAGGCGGGTGAGTTTTCAAAAAACTGTTGGGGAATTGAGAACTGAGTTGTCTTTTAAAAATAGATTGGACCCAAGTCCTCACACTTCTGAATTTAGACAAGAGAATTTGCTAGAAACTGCAAACTTTGGTATGGTTTCACAGTTTCCTGTAGAGCCTATGCATTTAGTGTACTTTAGGTGTAACTAAAAAATTACTTCAGTTAATTGTAAGGAGAGGAAACGTTACGCAAATGAATCAAAAGCTTTCGTTTCTAAATAGATTCATTCCCTCAGAATTTTGTAGATTAAGCCGAGACCTCGATCAGTTAAATAATTGGAAGTCAACTGAATTCCGGCAATTCCTTTTATATACAGGTCCATTTGTTTTAAAAGATTGCATTCCAGATGATTTGTATTACCATTTTAATTTATTACATGCCGGTATTCGATTTCTTTCTTGTGAGAAATCTTATAACGTAGAGTCGAACGTCACTAATCAATTGTTAAAAGAGTTTGTTACTTTATTCGGGGTTATTTATGGCGAACACTTAATAAGTTATAATATTCACGGTTTATTGCATCTTTGTGAAACAATTTGGTCCTTTAGACAGTTTCTCTGCACATAAATTTGAAAATTTTATGCAATATTTAAAGAAAACTATTAATAAGCCTAATAAAATTTTGCAGCAAATGTATTTAAGAATTCTGGAAAGAATGGATGTTGTTGCAGGTTCTACCAAAGTTTCTAAAATGGGGTCGTTTATAATAAATTTTAAAAAAGAAAAAGATAGTTTTTTTCATAGTAATAAGGGACCAATTAAAATTGTTGGAGAAGAACAAGGATCCAGCAATTTTAATGCATTCCTTATATCAAAATTACAAAATTATTTTTCAGAACCTATAGAGTCAATGCCTGCTTTAGGTATTTTAGTAGGTGTGATGACTGAAGATATGGTAACAGTTAGTCCGAGAGATATAGATTATAAATATTTTTGCATTCCAAACATGAACATATTTATTTTAGTTCCGATTCTGCATAATCTCTTTTATTCTTTTTCCTAGTGCTATGGATTCCGAAATTTTTACTGGGGAAAGCGAAGTACCATGCTCGAGTAGCCAAATTGCCAGATGTCTTTCGCATAGTTTTAAAACTAACATTTCTTTTTTTTGACTCAACAGCTTCAAGGAGAAGTTTTGAAGTGGCGGTTACCCACCAGGAGCGTTTTTTTTTGCCAGCCCCCATCAACCACGCAAGGTCAAGAGACTACTCTCGCCCAAAACGACATGCGCGACGAGTTATTGGCCGTCCTTGCCAGGATAGAGAGGAAGGTGGATACGGTGGAGAAATCCCTCGCTGAAAAGGTATACAAAAATTTAACATTCCCTTTATACGACAATTTTTCAAACACAGGTCGGTTCGATTTCGAGCGCTCGGTGCTCGGAAAGCAAAAACGATGACTTAATTCACGTTTTTTCTTATCGAATTACACGAGACCATACTTGATTATTAATATTGTTAGCCTTTCTCCATAATACCATAATATGCTTCCAATTATTACCTACTTTACTTAAAGATAGTTCTGTCTGATTATACTTAAATAAATATATTTCTAAATATTATAGTTATTGTTTTTTTTTTAATATTACCGATGCCTGATCGCGCAGAGGTCCAAGCGCAAGGCGTGCTATTGCGCGAATGCAAGATGGTAACCTCAAGAGTTCACCAAAGTATTTCCAAGATAACTGGAGATGTTATCAGTGAGGAGTATACTAAAATTAAAAGTATGCTCCCACTGGCATCCCAGGATAGCTTAAATACTTTGGATGAGCTCTTGGGAAGCAAGGCTTATTTAGACACAATGGTAACTTTTGTAATCCGTGTACAAAATTCATATATTTATTTTGTTATACATTCCAGCTCAACATACTCCTTAAAATGACTATGAAGGGAGAGGGAAGAAGGCGGCATTATTGGGGTTGAGGATTATGGACCTAGTCTTCGGTAAGTATTTATAAGTACAGCTTTTATGCAAATTATAATGTTATATTTTCCTTACAGATGCTTTTGCTAGTACGCCTAAAAACGTACTAATCGACGACATACGGAAGTTTGTCGCCCTTAGCCATAACCGGCATAAGCAGGTTGTTTTAAAAAAGAAAAGAATGCAGTCATAAAGTGCTTATTACGTATGCATTCTAAGACTGCATTCTTTTCATTTTTATAGTGAGTCAAACTCTATCGAGTGGGCCCCAAAATACTATTTCGTCAATCTTTTATATCTTTTAGCGAATACTTGAAATATTGGATGTTGACATCAATGCTCCAAATTTTTTTTTTTCGGATAGAATTTTTAGTGACCTTTTTTTTTATAAGTCGTTGAAACTTTTTTTTAGAAACTGTTTTAGGACATGTATATTAACAACTGAGATTGCAAATATCCGCTAAAGGATATACAACATCGACAAAGTAGTATTTAGTCACCCACTTTATAGTGTTTGACCAAATAATGTATATAGTTTCCTATATAATTATCTTAAACTAGTTTTAACCGATTCTTTATAAGTACTTATTATATTATCCTGAATTGACAATAAAATACGAGGTGTGTTCAAAAAGTATCGCGAATTTTGTGTTTTTTCAAAAATTATTTATTTATTCATGAATATCTATTTTGTCCTCTTCAAAGTAATCCCCATGAGATATTATACACTTATGCCAACGGTTTTTCCAATCTTCGAAGCACTTCAAAAAATCATTTTTTTGTATCTTGTTCAGCTCCTCCTTCGATGCCGTCTTTATCTCGTCAAGAGAAGCGTAACGTCGTCCTTTCATGGGCCTCTTCAGTTTAGGGAACAAGAAAAAGTCACAGGGGGCCAGATATGGGGAATACGGTGGCTGCGCCATCATTAGTGTGTTGTTTTTGGCCAAAAAGTCGCGCACAAGCAACGATGCGTGAGCAGGGGCGTTATCGTGGTGCAAAAGCCAATTTTTGTTCTTCCACAAATCCGGGCGTTTCTGGCGGAAGTCTTCGCGCAAATTGCGCATAACTTGCAGGTAATATTCCTTATTGACCGTTCTTCCCTGTGGCAAGAACTCATGATGCACCACGCCCCTGCAATCGAAGAAAACTTTCAGCAAAACTTTCACATTTGACCGAACTTGGCGCGCTTTTTTCGGTCTTGGTTCGTGCGGCAGCTTCCATTGAGATGATTGAGCTTTGGTTTCCACGTCATAACCATAAACCCACGATTCGTCACCAGTTATGACCCTCTGGAGCAAATTTGGGTCGTCGCGGACAGAGTTTAACATCTCATTAGCAATGTTCATGCGATGCTGTTTTTGGTCACAATTGAGCAATTTTGGTAAAAAAATAGGTAAAAATCGAAGACGATCCAAAACACGTGCAAGCAAAGCAGCTGTCAACAATTAACTGAACATTCAAAATGGCCGAGCTTGTCGGCATAAGTGAGAGACATGAGTACCAACATAACGCCACAAAAAATTCGAAATTCGAATATACGTAACCAGCGAAAATTCAAAATTCGCGATACTTTTTGAACACACCTCGTATGTATATTGTAAATAGTACCACTTGTGTAAATAGTCCTTGAAATAATTAACTGTTAAAAAAGATGCATTGTAAATAATTATCTTTAAGTTTTATTGCATTGCAAATAACAGATGTTTTCTTTTTATATGACAATAAAATATGTATATTGTAAATAGTACCACTTTTGTAAATAATCCTTGAAATAATTAACTGTTAATAAATATGCATTCTAAATAATTATCTTTAAGTTTTATTGCATTGCAAATAACAGATTTTACTTTTTATATGACAATGAACGAAAATAAAATCTGAATAATGTAAATATTACCGCTTTTGTAAATAAACCTAGTAATGATAATAGTTTTAAAATATTGTAAATATTATCTTCTATTATATTTAAAAAGCATAATACAATTTTAGCAATGGTTTTAATCCAAAATAAACAAAAAATATATTGCTAAATACTTAGAGTCCTATCCTTTTCTACTCTAAATTAATGTTTATATACTTCACAAAATTTAAATAAATACTAGTTATGATATCCTCATGGTACTCTAAATTAATTTTTATAAACTGCAACAATGTAAATAAGTCCTACTCTTATTAATAATCGAATAACACTATTTAAATGCAAAATTATAATAAAGTTTTAATATTAATAGTGGTAAAATAAAAGACTATTTATTACTTATAACAATTATAATAATTAACTATTTGTTTTTACTTACTTTTTCCCACAAACTATTTAAATTTGTAAAATATTGAAAATTTTAGTTTTAATATGATTTATTCCAATGTATTAAAAAATAATTTCAATAAACTGTTCTATGAACGCGCCTAAAAATATTCCACTTTCCCTGAGTTGACATATAAAATATATGTACCAAAGAATGTATAAAAGGAATAAGCAAATGGCACATTAGACGAAAAATACATCGTGCCGCTACAGGGCATCATAGCTTAGTTGTTAGAGTACTCTAACAGCGGCTTTGGTGCAGACACTTGGGTTCGTATCTCAGTGTCCGAGAAGGGGTCTGATGAGAAGTTGGGCACTTCGAAACATGTCATCCCATACCATCGCTGTGCATAACGTTGTAATTTTTCCTCTAATATCAATTAACAAACAAAATATATAAATATTTAATAACAATGATGCATTTTTGTGCAATTTATTTGGAAAAAATGTGTAGGTATCTCCATTTAACAATAACCACTATAACTGGTATTTCATTAACCAAGGAAGTATTGAAAAGTACAGCAGTTTTTGTCAATGGGAGAATTCTATGTGTGCAAGGGAGTTGCGAAGTCACACATATGGTTAAAATCTTCACGCCGCCTGAACAAAAATAGCCACTTCGTAGACCATAGGAGAAATTAATGAAACCAACTATTTAGCTACATTGGTAACCGGTATCTGGTTTGTTAATTAATTAACAAACAAACATAAAAAATCGAGCACTGCTCCAACAATTCTCTCTCTATGGCGCGATATACAACAGGTATATCATCATAAACCTCCTAAGAGATTTTTGCGCCAAGCTTCTCTTCCAATTTGTGGTGTGCCGATTTGAATTTTTCCCTACAAATTGGTGGGACCTACAGTTTTTTTGCCGACTCCGAACGGCATCTACAAAGGAGACGAATTTTTGCTGAGAAGCCTGTCATGGCAGAAATACACTCGGAGAGTTTGCCAAACCACTGCCGAGGGGCGACCCCGTTTTGAAAAACTTTTTTCAAATCACTTTTGATGTTACCTGTACCAGGGCTCGAACCATGGACCTTCGGTGTGGTAGGCCGGCAACACTACCTTCACACCACGGCGGCCGGTACAGTGCGGGTGCATAACAAATAACACGGATGTGTTGATATGCAAAAAAGCCCTTCTTTATCTAAACCTGTTTTATGAACACGCCTAAAAATATCACACTTTCCTTGAGTTGACATATAAAATATACACATTCTATTTAATGAATCTGGTTAATTTTTTTTTTATTTTGCGGATTGACTTTTACATTTAACAAAAATGGATAACTGCGACACTGAAACAAGAATTTGGATTGTCTGCCGCTATCACGCGGAGTCCGTAGTTTCGGTTCAAAGAGAGTATAGGCGCACGTTTGGCGGCAATCCTCCGAGGAGATGGACCATAATAAGACTTGTAAACAATTTTGCCGAGCATGGGACAGTCAACAGAAGACCTTACCATCGAAACCCTTCAGTTCGAACGGAGGAAACAATCGCTGCTGTAGCTGCTGCCATACAAAACAATCCACGTGTTTCGACAAGAAGCTTATCTGCTCAAATGGGTGTAAGCAGACAGTCATTACAGTAAATTATGCACAAAGATTTGGACTTATTCCCATATAAAATTCAAATGGCCAACAAACTGAACGCTGCAGACTTGCCGATTCGCTTGGAATTTTGCCAGAAGATGCTTCAAATGGTGGAAGAGGATGGAAACATGTTGAACTGTCTTTTCATGTCTGACGAGGCCCATTTCGATTTAAACGGCAACATAAACAAACAAAATTGTCGAATATGGAGTGCTTCCAACCCACAGATACTCCATGAGACGGAATTGCATCCACTTCGTGTCACAGTGTGGTGTGCAGTTTCATCACGCTGCATTGTCGGGCCCTACTTCTTCGAAGAAAACGGTCACACCATTACGGTTACTGGAGACCGTTACTTGAGCATGTTGAGAGAGTTTTTCTACCCCGAATTACGCCGAATGAGAATTTCTTTCAACTCTGTGTGGTTTCAGCAAGATGGTGCAGCTCCTCATATAGCCCAACCAGTTATGACAGAATTGCGACGAAAATTTCCCAATAAGCTGATATCCAGAAACTCCACACTCCGTTGGCCACCCAGGTCGCCTGACCTTACTGCACCTGACTTTTTCTTGTGGGGTTATTGCAAACAGGAAGTCTTCAAAGCAAAACCAACAAATTTGAATGAACTATAAGGCAATCCATTCGAGAAACAATTGCGGCTATTCCTGTCTCAACTCTCCAAGCAGTAATGAACAACTTTTTGGTAAGATGCCGCACATGCATCGACGAGCAGGGGGGGCATTTAAATTCCATTATTTTTAAAACTAATTAAGCTATATTTAATAAAATTTAATGAGCTTTAACATGAATAAAAGAAAAATGAATTCCATACACTGAAAAAAAAATTATTTGAGTTTCTTAATGTAGCAAAATTCATCAGCCACCCTTATGTACCACAGAATGTATAAAAGGAATAAATCAAATGACACATTAGAGGAAAAATTCATCGTGACGCTACAGGGCATCATAGCTTAGTTGCTAGAGTACTCTAGCGGCTTTGATGCAGACACTGGCACAAAATTATTGACGACCGCACGATGGAAAATGTTTTTTCACAGTGATAGCGACCTAGACCAATGCGAACCATTGCTTTGCAGTAACGGTTTTTGGCCATTACCATTATAGTAAAGGAGATATTCTTGTTCAAACATGAATAATTTAAAGACGCGTATCGGTCCCAGGAACCGTAATCCGGATCCGGAGATCAGTTATTTTTAATAGTTTACAAGATAATCACAGATATAGGGTGTGCTGAAAATTGCAGAAGTGTGTTCTGCGCAAAAATACTGCGGATCGCGTAGCCGGTGTTGGACTAGCTAAGGGTTATTTTTTTGAATTGCGGCCGAACGCCGCCAACTCAAAAAGGTGTTCTACACATAAAAAGTATGGATCACGCCCCAGATTTAGCATCGGCCTAGGGTAACTTTACGGTTTTTCGGTTTTAAAATATTTGTTCTCCGGTTTTAAAATATTGTTCTCCAGATTCTTATTACTGGGACCGAAACGCGTCTTTTGATACCCGTATCGCCATTTTTGGATGAGTATTAGAACTCGGTGGCTGCCGTAAACAGTTACCATATTTTGTTTCCCCCACCGGATTAGGGTTCCTGGGACCGAAACGCGTCTCTTGGTACCAATATAGAGATTTTTAGTGCAGTTTTTACAGTTGACGTTGGATGTTGTTGTTGTTGTTGTGGTAGCGACAAACACACTCCCCGAAGGCTTTGGGGAGTAATATCGAATTAACAGTCCTTGGCCGGATTGGAACCCGGTACTCCCTTGCGGTACTGCCTGACTGTCGTGGTAGCGATTTATGACCAGTGAAACCTTCTAGGTCATGTCACCCTTCCTTCCGTAAGGAAGGATAAGGTTGGTGATGAGAGGTATCACATCCGTCGATCAACCATCGAGTTGCACGTCATTACCTTTGTGCAAATTAGTCGCCTCTTACGACCGGTATGCCTACCTCGGGCATATTCTAAACCCCTAACTCGCAGGGGTGTTGACGTTGGATGTATAGTATTACCCCATGGTATTTATGTGCAGAACATACCTCTGCGTAGGCGGCCTTCGGCCGCGCTTCAAAAAAATAACCCTTAGCCGGTTTAACACCGGTTACGCAATCCCCAGTATTTCTGCGCAGAACACATTCTGCGCTTGTCGGAACGCCCTCTATTTGATATTACAACAACCACATGAATATTTGCACGATTGTTTGCAAATATCACTTAATACAAATAAAAAATTAAATTAAATTTCGAATCTATACTACTTATAAAATAAAGTCGCTAAAAAGCCATGTACGGAATTGGCTTCGCACAGAATGCTCCGATTTGAAAGCGGTTTTTTGCATTTTAAAGCTTAGCTGTGTGAGATGGACTCTTTTATATAATGTGAAGGAATATATAAAGGGGGCGTGGCAATCGGACAAAATGTGGTAAAAAAACATAAATTTTTGGTTTACACAGCCATACATCATAACCTAATCAACCGATTAGAATGAATCTGCCTTGAAGTTAAACTTTGAAATATTTACTTTCGTTCTGCATCAAAAAAAATAGTTGATTTCTTTCTTATTTAACCAAAATTGTTTAAACAAAAGCAGCACTTTTTCCCAAAAAATTCTGGTTGTGTGTTTGTTCGCTGCCAACCGAATAAGTAAGCGTGCTTTAAGCGACAGCTGTGGTGAGCCATTCATTTTATGAGCTCGGTAGCGTTACTTCACTTCGGACGTATGAATGTATGTATGTATGTAATGTTAATTATAAAGTTGTTTTAAACATTATCAACCTGTGTGAAACAATGCGCGGGTTGTTAGTAATTTTATATATACACCGAGGACCTTAATAACTGTCGCAGTTATTAGCAAGCTTTGACATATTTCCATTACACATTTGTATAGCTATGTTTCAAATGTCCTCAACAAATATTTTACTTCCATTAGTTGTTTTTTAAATTTGCAATTAAAAAGAGAGCTTGTGAAAAAATTGCATTTCCAAGGAAATACAACAGGTGAAATTGTGAAGTTGCTGAAAACGCTGGATGTTAACCGTAGGTTCGTTCAACGTACCGTCGTGCGATTTAAGAAAAGTGTAAGCATCAAAATATTGAAGAAACCTGGTCGTAAGTGCACGGTTAGAACTGCAAGCCTGATAAAGTTTGTTCGTGAGCGATAACGCGGAATTGTGCCATTTTTTGAAGGAACTGGCTAGGGATCTCAATGTCAGCCGCAAAACCACCCGATACATTGTAGGCAAGAACTTAAAGATGAAGGCCTATAGTAAAAAGAGAATTCATGGTCTAACGGAACGACAAAAGCAATTAAGGAGAGAAAGAACTGCTTTGCTTCTTCGGCGACACGCCAATTCTGATATTTTGTTGGCAAGCCATATCTTGCAAAATGATCGAGTTTATGCAATCAGTATGGCTGGCATTCCAACTGACAAAAACGCTTTTGAAAGATTTCAAAAGACCTCGTCTGTTATGGTATATCTGCAAAAGGCAAGCTACCAGTTTTTCATTGACAAGGGTGTAAAGATTAATGCAAAATATTAATTGGAGGAAGTTGTTGTTGTTGTTGTTAACAGTGCTTCGCCCTGCCCAATGTGCTCGATCACTCTAAATTGTCATCAAGCTCTTCTAACGGAAGTCCGAGGAAACGCGCAGTTTCCTCAGGGTGGGACCAGAGTGATGTAGGTGTTATAAGAGTGGGTTCGACTGAACAGGAGAAGAGATGTATGGTATCATGAGGGGACATACCACATGCAGGGCATGTGTTTGGTATGTTGAGGTTCAGTCTGGATAAGTAAGAGTTTAACCTATTACAATATCCAGAGCGAAGTTGTGCTGGTATGACTCTAGTATCCCTAGGAAGTACACGCTCTTCTTCAGCCAATCCAGGTGGTTGAGTATTAATAACGGGATTCACAGGCCGAGATCCGGAGGAAGGATTGGAGGAAGTTCTTGTGAAGCACTTACATATGTCGTCATGTATCCAGGCATAAACACATACTGCTTCCAACAAGATTCTGCCCCGGCCGATAAAGGAAGGATCGTTCAGCAGTGGTGCAAGGACAATATGCCCTGTTTCGTTTTGGTAGATGAATTGCCCTTTCTTCTTCAGATCTCAACCCTTTGGATTTCTGGATATGGGGATATATGATGGGAAAATTAACGAATGTTAAAAACTTAAAACTGGATAGGTTTAAGCGCCGTTTGAAGAAAATATAGGATGAAATTCCGGAGGAAATTGTGCGTGCCGCCTGTACCAGTTTCCAAAAACGTTTAAAACTTTTAAAGACAATGGAAGGTGAACGATTTGAAATAAAACAAACATAAAACAATGAAATATTGTAATTATCAAATAAAACTAGTTTTGAGGAAGAATTGCCTGTCCCACGGTGTATATGTTGTTGTTGTTGTTAACCGTGCTTCGCCCTGCCCAATGGGCTCGATCACTCTAAATTGTCATCAGGCTCTTCTAACGGAAGTCCGAGGAAACGCGCAGTTTCCACAGGGTTGGACCAGAGTGATGTGGGTGTTAGAAGAGTGGGTTCAACTGAACAGGAAAAGAGATGTATGGTATCATGAGGGGTCATACCACATGCAGGGCATGTATTTGGTATGTTGGGGTTCAGTCTGGATAAGTACGAGTTTAACCTATTACAATATCCAGAGCGAAGTTGTGCTAGTATGACTCTAGTCTCCCTCGGAAGTACACGCTCCTCTTCAGCCAAATCAGGTGGTTGAGTATTAATAACGGGATTCACAGGCCGAGATCTGAGGGATCTGTCTACCGACTCAGTGTGGAGGTCATTTAGAGCCCGTCTATGGTTCCGCAGATCAAACGGCAAAGAGATATGATGCCGGATCTCATCGTAATGCTTACGGAGATGTCTCCTTATGTCTCTGGGGGGCGGTGCTACATCCAAAAGATGTCGGTTTGGATGACTAGGTTTATGGCAGTTCAAAAGGAACTGTCTACTCAAGAGTTCCGCGTGCTCTTGAACATTGAGCAATTTTGCCTCTTGATGGAGGTGAGACTCAGATGACATAAGCAGGCATCCCGTAGCAGTTCTGATGGCGGTGTCAGAAAGGTTGGGCGACCATATAGGCGCAGCATAGTCAATAACCGGCCGGCCAATAGCCTTATATGTAGCAAGCAATGTGACTTGAGGATCTTATTGCGGCTCTGTACCTTTGAGGCTATTGCGGTGGCATGACCAGCGAAGGTGAGGCCGTTGTCAAATGTCACACCCAAGATTTTTGGGTGGTTGACAGTAGGTAGAGGTACTCCATCTACGTGGACATTTAACTCTTGCCCCATCTGCGCATTCCATGTAGTAAACAGGGTCGCCGTAGATTTAGTCGGAGAGAGGGTCAGATCACGCTCGGTGAAGAAGCTGGAAAGGTCATGGAGGTACCTGTTGATTCTAATAGAGAGTTCATCAATGGAGGGACCCTTGCCCGAGGCCATTATCGTGCAGTCGTCAGCGTAGGAAACAATGCAGACTCCCTCTGGTGGGGGGGGGGGGGGGAAGTCTCGAAATATAGAAATTAAACAAGAGGGGAGAGAGAACACCACCTTGCGGCACCCCTTGTTTTATTCTTCGTGGTCTAGATTTCTTGTTCCTAAATTTGACTGTTGCCTGTCGACCATTGAGGTAATTAGCGGTCCACCTCTTAAGGCCGGCAGGGAGCGGTGTCTCATCCAGGTCTCGGAGGAGAGTGGCGTGATTGACCGTGTCAAATGCATTTGACAGATCAAGTGCCACGAGAACCGTCCTATGGTTTGGTGGATTTTGCTTCAAACCGTTGTTGATCTGCGTTGTAATGGCGCTCAGAGCGGATGTCGGCTGTGATTTTTGCGAAAACCATGTTGATGATCAGCCAATTTTAGATTTGTAACGAAGTGAGGAAGCAGAATGGACTCTAGCAATTTCGATACCGGCGAAAGGAGGGATATCGGACGATAAGACTCTCCTAGGTTCGCCGGCTTCCCTGGTTTTAATAGGGGAACTGCAATCGCTTGTTTCCATATCTCAGGTATAACGAAGGTAGTTAGAGAGAGATTGAAGAGAGCCGCTAAATAATTCTGTCCTTCATGGCCAAGGTGTTTGATCATCTTCATGGCAATTCCGTCGGGTCCGATGGATTTTGAGGGTTTGGCCTTCATTATGGCTTCCTTAACCTCTGCGACTGAGACAGCAATGGGCGCAGTAGAGTGTTTGTGTTTGCGCGCACGTCGGAAGGCTCTTCTCTTAGTCCTATCCGCAGGTGGATGCATTATAAACAGCCGGCAAAAGGAGCTCGCGCATTTCCTGGCGTCCGATTTGACGCTGTCGCCGAAAGCAATGGCGACCTTGTCTTTGTGTTTGGTCGGATTGGATAGGGCCTTGACAGTCGACCATAATTTGCCGACTCCGCCGGAGAGGTTGCATGTCTCGAAGTGTTGTTTCCACTTGGTCAGCTTGTGTTCGTTGACGATCCTACGAATTTCCGCATTGAGATCTTTTATTCTGGGATCTGCGGGACTGATGAGTTTCACTTGGTCACGTTCTCTTGGCATCGCCGCAGCTTCTGCCGGGAAATTCGGACGAATTTCTGGTATTCTGCCAGCGGGAATAAAGCGGCATAAGGCTGAATCAATGATCTTGCGAAACTCTCTTTGCGTACGTCCGTAGTAGTGGGTAAGGCAGCGAAGGAGCGCTCTGTATATTCAGTAAAGCGGCCCCAGTCCGCTTTGGTGAAGTTGATGTATGTTATTTTATCAGTCGTTATGAAGTCGGTCGGTCGTTCAACAAAGAGTAAGATGGGTAAGTGTTCTGAAGCTAATGTAAGCATCGGTCGCCAGATGACAAAGTTGATAAGGCCCGCGCTCGTTATGGAGATGTCTGGCAACTGTGACAGTTACCTGGCACCCTGGTGGGGGCATCTCCATTGACTGTACAGAATGCTGAGTTATCTATTTGGTCTGCAATTGCTTGTCCTCTGCTGTCTGCTGGCAAGTTGGAGTGCCAGAGATCGTGATGCGCGTTGAAGTCGTCTAGGATTAGACGGTTATCGCCCCTTAGCAACGCACTAATGTCGGGATGATCATTTCTAGGACAACATGTGACAGGAGGAATATAGATGTTTATGATTTGCAGGTCGGCGTCTTCTGACCGGACTGCTATGCCTTGGCATTCTAAGGTAGAGTCCCTGGGGTCGACGTCAGGTGAAAATAGATTATATTGTACAGAGTGATGTGTAATAAACGCAAGGCCACCCCCAAGACCGCTGGGACGGTCTTTACGATGTACAATATACCCATCACAAGTTCGTAAGTCCGATCTCGTGTTCAGTTTTGTCTCTTGTATCGCGGCGATTTTGATGTTGTGCGTCTTCATAAAGTCAGTTATCTCCGCGATCTTTCCAGCTTTTGTTGTTGTTAACAGTGCTTCGCCCTGCCCAATGGGCTCGATCACTCTAAATTGTCATCAGGCTCTTCTAACGGAAGTCCGAGGAGACGCGCAGTTTCCACAGGGTTGGACCAGAGTGATGTGGGTGTTAGAAGAGTGGGTTCAACTGAACAGGAAAAGAGATGTATGGTATCATGAGGGGTCATACCACATGCAGGGCATGTATTTGGTATGTTGGGGTTCAGTCTGGATAAGTACGAGTTTAACCTATTACAATATCCAGAGCGAAGTTGTGCTAGTATGACTCTAGTCTCCCTCGGAAGTACACGCTCCTCTTCAGCCAAATCAGGTGGTTGAGTATTAATAACGGGATTCACAGGCCGAGATCTGAGGGATCTGTCTACCGACTCAGTGTGGAGGTCATTTAGAGCCCGTCTATAGTTCCGCAGATCAAACGGCAAAGAGATATGTTGCCGGATCTCATCGTAATGCTTACGGAGATGTCTCCTTATGTGTCTGGGGGGCGGTGCTACATCCAAAAGATGTCGGTTTGGATGACTAGGTTTATGGCAGTTCAAAAGGAACTGTCTACTCAAGAGTTCCGCGTGCTCTTGAACATTGAGCAATTTTGCCTCTTGATGGAGGTGAGACTCAGATGACATAAGCAGGCATCCCGTAGCAGTTCTGATGGCGGTGTCAGAAAGGTTGGGCGACCATATAGGCGCAGCATAGTCAATAACCGGCCGGCCAATAGCCTTATATGTAGCAAGCAATGTGACTTGAGGATCTTATTGCGGCTCTGTACCTTTGAGGCTATTGCGGTGGCATGACCAGCGAAGGTGAGGCCGTTGTCAAATGTCACACCCAAGATTTTTGGGTGGTTGACAGTAGGTAGAGGTACTCCATCTACGTGGACATTTAACTCTTGCCCCATCTGCGCATTCCATGTAGTAAACAGGGTCGCCGTAGATTTAGTCGGAGAGAGGGTCAGATCACGCTCGGTGAAGAAGCTGGAAAGGTCATGGAGGTACCTGTTGATTCTAATACAGAGTTCATCAATGGAGGGACCCTTGCCCGAGGCCATTATCGTGCAGTCGTCAGCGTAGGAAACAATGCAGACTCCCTCTGGTGGGGAGAGAGAACACCACCTTGCGGCACCCCTTGTTTTATTCTTCGTGGTCTAGATTTCTTGTTCCTAAATTTGACTGTTGCCTGTCGACCATTGAGGTAATTAGCGGTCCACCTCTTAAGGCCGGCAGGGAGCGGTGTCTCATCCAGGTCTCGGAGGAGAGTGGCGTGATTGACCGTGTCAAATGCATTTGACAGATCAAGTGCCACGAGAACCGTCCTATGGTTTGGTGGATTTTGATTCAAACCGTTGTTGATCTGCGTTGTAATGGCGCTCAGAGCGGATGTCGGCTGTGATTTTTGCGAAAACCATGTTGATGATCAGCCAATTTTAGATTTGTAACGAAGTGAGGAAGCAGAATGGACTCTAGCAATTTCGATACCGGCGAAAGGAGGGATATCGGACGATAAGACTCTCCTAGGTTCGCCGGCTTCCCTGGTTTTAATAGGGGAACTGCAATCGCTTGTTTCCATATCTCAGGTATAACGAAGGTAGTTAGAGAGAGATTGAAGAGAGCCGCTAAATAATTCTGTCCTTCATGGCCAAGGTGTTTGATCATCTTCATGGCAATTCCGTCGGGTCCGATGGATTTTGAGGGTTTGGCCTTCATTATGGCTTCCTTAACCTCTGCGACTGAGACAGCAATGGGCGCAGTAGAGTGTTTGTGTTTGCGCGCACGTCGGAAGGCTCTTCTCTTAGTCCTATCCGCAGGTGGATGCATTATAAACAGCCGGCAAAAGGAGCTCGCGCATTTCCTGGCGTCCGATTTGACACTGTCGCCGAAAGCAATGGCGACCTTGTCTTTGTGTTTGGTCGGATTGGATAGGGCCTTGACAGTCGACCATAATTTGCCGACTCCGCCGGAGAGGTTGCATGTCTCAAGGTGTTGTTTCCACTTGGTCAGTTGTGTTCGTTGACAGTCCTACGGATTTCCGCATTGAGATCTTTTATTCTGGGATCTGCGGGATTGATAAGTCTCACTAGGTCACGTTCTCTTGCCATCACCGCAGCTTCTGCCGGGAAATTCGGACGAATTTCTGGTATTCTGCCAGCAGGAATAAAGCGGCAAGAGGCTGAATCGATATGATCTTGCGAAACTCTCTTTCGCCTTTGCGTACGTCCGTTGGAAGGCAGCGAAGGAGCGCTCTGTATCGGTCCCAGTCCGCTTTGGTGAAGTTGATGTATGTTACTTTATCAGTCGTTATGAAGTCGGTCGGTCGTTCAACAGAGAGTAAGATGGGTAGGTGGTCTGAAGCTAATGTAAGCATCGGTCGCCAGATGACAGAGTTAATGAGGCCCGCGCTCGTTATGGAGATGTCTGGCGAACTGTGACAGTTACCTGCCACCCTAGTGGGGGCATCTCCATTGACTGTACAGAATGCTGAGTTATCTATTTGGTCTGCAATTGCGTGTCCTCTGCTGTCTGCTGGCAAGTTGGAGTGCCAGAGATCGTGATGTGCGTTGAAGTCGCCTAGGATTAGACGGTTATCGCTCCTTAGCAACGCACTAATGTCGGGATGATAATCTCTAGGACAACACGTGACAGGAGGAATATAGATGTTTATGATTTGCAGGTCGGCGTCTCCTGACCGGACTGCTATGTCTTGGCATTCTAAGGTAGAGTCCCTGGGGTCGACGTCAGGGGAAAATAGATTGTTTTGTACAGAGTGATGTGTAATGAACGCGAGGCCACCCCCAAGACCGCTGGGACGGTCTTTACGATGTACATTATACCCATCACAAGTTCGTAAGTCCGATCTCGTGTTCAGTTTTGTCTCTTGTACCGCGGCGATTTTGATGTTGTGCGTCTTCATAAAGTCAGTTATCTCCGCGACCTTTCCAGCTAATCCGTTACAGTTCAGCTGCAGAATTTTGAAGTGTGTAGTGGGGGAGACGGGGGACACACTAGGCGTGAGGGACGGATGCGTTTGCCTAGGTGGAGGTAGGCTAAGGTCTAAACTATGTCGCAGTCTAGAGTTGACAGCGCCATGGCCGATGTTGTCTGGCGTGGAGGGCGGCTGTGTACTGCAACAGGGGGCTATGAACGAATCCGTCCAGAGGTTGCCGTTTGCGAGCCCAGAGCACATAAGGATATGACACAGGCCAAGGCAATTGTTGCACTTGACCGATGTCGCAGCCGTATATAATCTTTGCCTACAAACGGTGCACGTAGTGAAAGGTGCCAGGAGGTGGTGTACCTGACCCACGTGCAAGCTGGAAGCAGGGGGGGACATTATGGGCAGAGACAGAGGGGACTGACGCTCGGCGATGCTCATATCTGACCTATTCCGGAGGGGATAGGAGTGTTGAGCGGACGTGTGAGATGGAGACGCTGGTGTGCGTGAGCGACAGTCGGGAATGGGTGAGGCAGTCGTATAGACTGAGCCACTATTGTGACTATTGGAAGTAGTTAGAAGCGGTAAGGGAGTGCCAGAGCGGCGACCACCGCGGGACATCCTTGGACGTGTACAGCAAGGTGCCTCAAAAGTACTAAAGAAAGTACGGGGTCTGTGAATGGCAGGGTTAAGCCCTGAACATCCAGATTCATGTAACAATCTCTTACAATTGGCGCATTGTACCGAATACGACCGTTTAATATAAATTTTCTTCCAGTAAACGCAGCAGATCCAGTCTCTTGGTCCAGGGTTGGGTTCGACCCCAGCCCGTAACAAGAGACAATGGAGCAAACCAGCTGCAAGGGTTTGCTCCGAGGATGACAATTTAAGGGTGGGACGGGACAGATTGGACAGGGTTACACTGAAATAACAGCCCTTGGCCGGGTGAGAAAACCCGGGTCATTCCGGTGCGGTAGAACCGGCTGTTCCGTTACAGTTCAGCTGCAGAATTTTGAAGTGTGTAGGGGGGGGGGGGGGGGGGGGGGGGCAGAGACGGGGGACACACTAGGCGTGAGGAACGGATGCGTTTGCCTAGGTGGAGGTAGGCTAAGGTCTAAACTATGTCGCAGTCTAGAGTTGACAGCGCCAAGGCCGATGTTGTCTGACGTGGAGGGCGGCTGTGTACTGCAACAGGGGGCTATGAACGAATCCGTCCAGAGGTTACCGTTTGCGAGCCCAGAGCACATAAGGGTGTGACACAGGCCAAGGCAATTGTTGCACTTGACCGATGTCGCAGGCGTATATAATCTTTGCCGACAAACGGTGCACGTGGTGAAAGGTACTAGGAGGTGGTGTTCCTGACCCACGTGCAAGCTGGAAGCAGGGGGGGACATTATGGGCAGAGACAGAGGGGACTGACGCTCGGCGATGCTCATATCTGACCTATTCCGGAGGGGATAGGAGTGTTGAGCGGACGTGTGAGATGGAGACGCTGGTGTGCGTGAGCGACAGTCGGGAATGGGTGAGGCAGTCGTATAGACTGAGCCACTATTGTGACTATTGGAAGTAGGTAGAAGCGGTAAGGGAGTGCCAGAGCGGCGACCACCGCGGGACATCCTTGGACGTGTACAGCAAGGTGCCTCAAAAGTACTAAAGAAAGTACGGGGTCTGTGAATGGCAGGGTTAAGCCCTGAACATCCAGATTTATGTAACCATCTCTTACACTTGGCGCATTGTACCGAATACGACCGTTTAATATAGATTTTCTTCCAGCAAATGCAGCAGATCCAGGATTGGGTTCGACCCCAGCCCGTAACAAGAGACAATGGAGCAACCCAGCTGCAAGGGTTTGCTCCGAGGATGACAATTTAAGGGTGGGACGGGACAGATTGGACAGGGTTACACTGAAATAACAGCCCTTGGCCGGGTAGAAAAACCCGGGTCATTCCGGTGCTTTAGAACCGGCTGTTGTGGGAATGCCACGGTGTATATAATTGGGATCAATGCATATTAACTTACCAAGTCTTCGGGGAACTTTAGGCAAAGTTTTAACATAAACGACGGTACTTTTAAAATTTCAACACATATAGATCTAGTAGCCAAGGCTTGGGATGGATTCATATCGTTGAGAGCCATCAATAACGATAGCTTTAACTTTCCTTCATTAGTCTCTTCGTCACAAGTCAAAATTATGTGCGTTATAACATCTCTGTAGCAATCTGGGAAATTTGCAACTAATGCGCAAATTATACCTTGCCCATTTTGTACATGAACCAATGTGTCTGATAAATCCAAAATATTTAATAGTGATGGTAGTTCGGCTAAAGCAATGCACAAAATATCAACCACTTCCTCTAAATAAATCCCGTCATCTAGAATTTCTGATTGAATGAAGTTTTTTTGATCCGATAATTGCCACTGAATATTGAAAATTTCTGATAAAACAACACGCACTTTCCTTGTGACATCGGCACGCTCAAAGCCAAGTGCTATACCGGTCTGTAAACCAAATTCAGGTCGCTCCCTTTCGAAGTACATCAATTTTTGACGAACATGTAATTCCTTTTTTAATTCTTGTTCTAGCTCATGATAATTCACTTGTAGATATGAGACAATGCTGTTTACAACCTCTATTCCTATAAGGACAGCTAAAATTTGCTTTCGTGACTCCATGGACGACTCTGTATTATCAAGGGGAGACAGCAGGCTCATTCTAACTAACGATGGCAGAACTGGACGAATTTCGTCCGATGGATATGTTGACAAAGCTCCAATATCTAGATTTTGCATGGCAGCAAAAACTCTCGCAGATATATTAGTCATATATGAAGAATACTTTACTTGTTTGAAACTATGAAAACCAATTCTGCAACACAAATATGCTATACCACTGTTAAAACTAAACCATGGATAGAAACCCTGCAAGGAGAGTGACTAGCATTTGATGCTCAGGGTTGATGTGAACTTCCATCACAGCGTAGAACAAAATGTACATCGAGATCGTAGAGACAATAGGACTGAACAGCTACAATAAAACAAATCTATTCGACAACTTGATTAAAAAGTAGCAAATAATTATGGAAAAAGTACAAATTGTGTGAAAGATACATATACCTTAATAAATGAAACTTATATTACAAGTTATTCACTTTTCCGTTCGTTTTTATTGACAAGAAGAAAACAACGCCACGATCTGTCGCTTGTAAAAATAGGAATAGATTTATTCTGGCGACAGCGGCATTCATGGTTTGTAGCCATGTAGCTATGACGGGCTTAAAGTAATGTTTGACATAAGAACGTGTGTAAAAATAATATGACAGATGGCGCTTTGCAGTCGCCGTCTTGAATGTAATCAGACCTAATATGCAAAACTTGATGGACCGAAGAGCATACATGTGACCTTGCATCTTCTTCCCACTTACGAGTTTCTCCGTTCCATAAGTCACATAGCTGTACTCTTCTCTCCAACGGGTTTCTTGCATCAAACTTGATGTTTACGTGTTTCACACTTGAGCACTTAACCTTGAAATTAACATGTGTCACAGTTGATCCTTCAAGCTTGATGTCAGCATATGTCACACTTGATCCATAAAATTTTAATTTAAATAAAAATACTGATGTTATCAGTTATAAAATGATTATTATTATGTATGAAAATATTTAATATCAAACAAAAATGAAAGAAAACATGCTTGGCTTTTTTCTCTGAATAAATTAAAATCTTAAGTTTAAAATAAGAAAGTTCTTTTTATTCTATAATTAATTCAAATGACGTGTACTGCAATGTGTGACTGCAAAGGGCACATTCCTAAAACAGCCGGCTCTATCGTACCGGAATTACCCGGGTTTTTTTACCCGGCCAAGGGTTGTTATTTCAGTGTAACCCCGTCCAATCTGTCCCGTCCCGTCGTCGCTCTGGCGCTCCCCTACTGCCCCTACCAACTTCAAGTATCCACAATGTTGGCTCAGTCTACACTCCCCACTGTCGCTTACGCTCACCAGCGTCTCCATCTCGCACGGCCGCTCAACACTCCTATCCCCTCCCGAATAGGCCAGATATGAGCATCGCCCCTCCTGCTTCCAGCCTGCACGTGGGCCAGGACCACCACCTCCTCGTACCTTTCACTACGTACACCGTTTGGCGCTGTCAACTCTAGACTGCTACATAGTTCAGGCCTTAGCCTACCTCCACCTAGGCAAGTGCATCGGTCCCTTACGCCAAGCATGTCCCACTCTCCCCTCCTACACGCTGAGCTGGAAAGAACGCGGAGATAACTGAATTTATGAAATCGCCGCGATACAAGAGACAAAATTGAACACAAGATCTGACTTACGAACTTGTGGTGGGTATAATGTACATCAAAAAGACCGTTCCAGTGGTCATGGGGGTGGCCTTGAGTTCATTACACATCACTCTGTACAATATAATCTATTTTCCCCTGACGTCGACCTGCAAATTATAAACATCTACATTCCTCCTACCACGTATTGTCCTAGAGATTATCATCCCGACATAAGTGCGTTGCTAAAAAGCGATAACCGTCTAATCCTAGGTGACTTCACCGCACATCACGATCTCTAGCACTCCAACTTTTCCAGCAGACAGCAGAGGACATGCAATTGCAGACCAAATAGACAACTCAGCATTTTGTACAGTCAATGGAGATGCCCCCACCAGGGTGGTAGGTAACTACCACAGTTCGCCAGACATCTGCATAACGAGCGCGGGCCTAATTAACTTTGTCATCTGGCGATCGATGCTTACATTAACTTCAGACCACCTACCCATCCTACTCTCCCTTGAACGACCGACCGACTTCATAACGACTGATAAACTAACATACATTAACTTCGGCAAAGCGGACTGGGACCACTTTACGGACTATACAGAGCGCTCCTTCGCTGCCTTACCCACTCCGACAGACGTACGCAAAGGTGAAAGAAAGTTTCGCAAGGTCATTGATTCAGCCTCAGGCCGCTTTATTCCTGCTGGCAGGATACCAGAATTTCATTTATTTATTTATTTCGTCTATGATAAAAAATCTTACAGACTAGTACAATGACATATAACAGTAAAGTAACGACAAGTACGATAAAGTATTAAGCAAAAGTTAAATTATTTCTTTATCATTAAAAATAAATATCAAGAGTTGACTTGAAAGTAGTTCTCGAGAGAGAAAAATCAATAGAAAGAGTCCTTGAGAGTTTATTAAATTCTTTGAGGGCGCGAAAAATAGGGTCGAAATAGTAATAATTGGCCCCGGTAGCATACAAATAAAAAGGCAAGAATGATCTTAAGCACCTATTTGGCACATTAAATGATACCATCGTCCGAATTTTGCTGCAGAAGCTGCAGCGATGGCAAGAGAACGTGACCAAGTGAGGCTCTTCAATCCCGCAGATCCCAGAATCAAAATTCTGATATGGAAACGCATCAAAATAAAGCAGTAAGGAAGGCGGTCGGCATGATATCAATGGTGCGCTGTGGCTAGTCATTGTCGGCTGGGGTGGGCTCTTGCCAACCTTACCGTCCTGCGCTATAAACAGAAAAAGGTCAAATGATGCCTTTTAAACGCGGGGAAATGCACAAAACCGCGGCAAAACGACTATAAAAACCACATCCGGTTAAACCCGGATGACACGGACAGACCGTTGACATTCAAATTTCAAAACTCGAAACAAAACAGAAAATCAAATTCAAATTCAAAAGAAAAAAAAACGGGCAAAAGAAATTGGTAAAAAAAAACCTAAAATTCAAAAATAACTGAAAACGAAAACGAAATTAAACTGAAATAAACGACCATAAAAAAAACAGATAAATTTAAATTAACGGGAAAAAACCCTGAAAATTGAAAAAGGAACCGGAAAAGACCGGTTACCACGCTGAAAATAAAAATATAACAAAAGGGCCGACGCCCTGGTGCTGACCCACCCTCATCCATGGCCATCGGTGCACCAAACCGAAATCCTATGTGCCTTCTAAATAACGACGAACGTCAGAATTCCCATTTTTATAACAAATTTATTTAAAATTCATTTAGTACTTATATCCTAGGTTCAAGGGAACAAATGGCGCATTTGAAATATCTACACGTGTATATATAAAAGTGCATAAAGATTTTTTTTTTGTTAATTTGTTTTTTTTTCTTTTTATAGAATTTTAAATAATTATTGGTTTATTTATTTTCTTTTATATAGATAATTATTATTTGGCCATTTATTTATTATCATTATTATCATGTTCATTTATTTTAATAAATCAATTTTTGTTTCAGTTTTTATGAAATTATAGATAGATCTAAGCTTATATCAATATTATCGAAAATTACGGCTAGGCTAAAATTTTTGTATCAATATTGATGTATTTTAGAAGTTTAATTGGAATCGAAGGAACATTATTATATTTTAAAACTCTTATTTTTTTATACTTTGTTTTATTTTTCTAAAAGTATAACTAAATTTAATAAATGACCCTAACGGTCTTCGGACTACAATTTAAATGGAAATCGATGTTAAAATTATTTTATATCATACAATTATTTTTTTTTTTTTGGTAATTTTGATGTAAATGGAAAACTGATGGTTTAAAAGAAACCAATAGCTATAAATTTAAATATAATTATAAAAAAAGGCAATAAAGCAATTCGTTGAAATAAAATTTACTTGTTTAAATTTTCTTTATATTGTTTTTCATATATATGTATACATTTTTTTTTAATTAAGTGAAGAATTCAATTGGTGTTGCTAATATAAAAAAAGAAGTTGTACATTAAACACTTATTAATAAACGCTGAAATAGCAATAAAGAATTTTGCATTATAAGCAAACATTTTTGTTTTCCTAAAATCGCAGCAAAAAGTATTAAGTAACTCACATTCTTGTAAGTTTAAAGAATTGAAGTACTTGATAATTTGCCCATTTAAATACAAAATTGTATAATAAAGAAAACAAACACTCAAACGCATTGCTCTAATATGAAGTCAACTTTTTTAGAGGAATGCGTTAAAGTAAATCAATTTTCATTTCACATCAAATTTTTTTTGAATACTAAGGCCTGGGGTTTTATGGTTTCTTTAAGTTTAGTTTAATCTAAATTAGCTTAAGCTCAGATGAAATTCAAACTTCTTAAGGCCGTTTTACTCTGTTTCAAGTTGACTGAAAAATTGCATAATAAGTTTAAGTTTATTAACTGGCTAACTGAGTTGAACTTGTGCTGAAAACCCGGTGCTTAAGAATTAAAAAAAATTGTAAAACATTTAAGAAAATTTTATGAGTAAATTACAGGTTAAGCATAAGCTAAACATGAGCGCACAACTTTTAACGCATCATTTTTATTTATTTTTTTTTTTTTTTTGTTTTTCTTAAATCTTTTCCTTCACATAATTTCTGTTTCTTTTAAGTATGGCATATATAAATTTAATTCTATACTATTTACAAGAAAACAGAGGTAACTACATCAGGTAGATCTCACCCATTGTTGCAATAGGCTGTTGGTCGGGCGCTACTGCTGTTGTTGTTGGGAATAGTGCAGCGGGTCTACATTACGACGGCCCCTGCTGTTGTCACTGCTGGTGCTGTTGTGGTCGATCCGGGTGGTTGTGCAGTGGGCCTAGAAGAGGGCGGCCCCTGCTGATGTCAATGCTGATTGGCTTGCCGGTTTTGTTGTTACCGGTTGTTGTTACTGTTAATGCAGTCGGCCTAAAAGAAGCGGTCCCTGCTGTTGTTTTTGCTAGTGTGGTGGGCCTATGTAAGGATGGCCCCGCTAATGTCACTGCTGGTTGTGTTGTGTTTACTTGTGGCGGGATAGTTGTTGCCGGTTTTGTTACCGGTATTGTTGTGGCCGGCTAGGATATCTTTTATTTAGCGATGCATATAACTTATAGGCCTATGTATGCTGACAAAGACTCACGCAATATACTTGCAATGGTCAATCTAAGCATAAACTCTTATTCTCGCCGGTTGGCTAGCAAGTCGGAGTCTGCAAGCGTTACACAATTGCTACTGCTGTTGGTTTGTTTTGCAGAATATCATTGCCGTTATCAAGTTCGTTGTGGTGTTTTTGAACATCGTAGATGGATGAACAATTAGTCTCTTTTTAACAATAACGCGCTTTAATTTTATGTTATACAGCCTAATTTGATCACACTGCTTAGTAAACATTACACTTTGACTCGAAAATTTCTTTATTCTATTTACCTTTCTGCGTAGGCGCTTCAAAAAAATAACCCTTAGCCGGTCCAACACCGGCTACGCGGTCCACAATATTTTCGCGCAGAACACATTTCTGCACTTTTCGGCACACCCTAATCTGTGATTACAACAACCACATAAAATGACAGAAAATTTTCAACTTCGATTGCAAATATCTCTGAACAGACACAAAATATCGAACCTCCGCCCCCGGACCACCGATACGGAGGCCAAACCCCGTCGTCCGATACACCCCTGAGATCCCCGGACGCCAACTAGCAGCTACGCGCCGTCGTATAGAACTACCGATTCAATAGCTCTATTTAAACTTGATTCAGAATGCTTTCATAAAAGTGAGCTGCATATTTAATTCGAAAAGAAGTCATTTTCTAAACGCGTTACAGTAAAAAAAACTGCTCAAAATAGATATCATTTTTGTGAAATTATTGTTGAAAGTACCCCCTTCCTAAGTTCTTAAATGCCAAAATAGCAAGGCCAAATCCATTTAATCAAAAGATTTTACTTTCTATAATAATTTTATAAGTCAGTGTGCCACTACAAACACTTTTCTCACAGAATTTTCTCCAACAATTTTTTATTCACACGCGCGCTATCTTCATAAACCATTTATTTAATATCGTTTGTTATGCCTACGACCGGTTGCGTCGAAATCAAGTATACTATGAATGCCGACGACGCCGCTATGCCCGAAAATCGTCAAGCAATGGCGACTGCACAAGGGAAAAGTTCCGTTACCCAGTCTGACGTGGCGTGATTGTTGCCACTCGGGGTGGTGGTTGCCATCAGGGCTCGAACTTTTACCACTTCTTTATTACAGCCAAATCTAGTAGAGGTGTAGTATGAATGCAAAAAAAAACATTAAACTATTGAAACTACAGTTGGAAATATGACTTTGCTTGTTTCATAGTAAATTTAATTGAGCATGTAACTTTAGGAATTACTTTGAAACAAAAAATTGTATAATTACAGGTTTTACGTAATACTTAAGAACAGAATAAATTTAGTAATGTTTACTTTTACTACTATTTTGCAGCTACTTTTATCAAATATCGTTTCCCTCGTTTGGAACAAAATAAACAAAACAGGAATATTATTGGTGATTAATGACTTTATAGGAGAGTTTATAGTTAAGAAAATGTCACGTACACGTACGATCGGTTCCTGGTGGTGTCCCTGGCTAGCTCAGTATGAAGATGGGTAGTGGTCCTCAACCCTCCACCTTCGGAGCCGGACGGACATACATTTACTTACATCATCTTCGTTCACCTTCCCTCTCGTTCGCATTCCTTTCGACCGCAGGAAGCCCTCCCTACCTTGGACCGCTCGCATCTTCCGTCCTGCCCAGCGATCCCCCTTATGATACTCCCGACTCCTGACTTACCTCATCATCAGACCATCTTTACCTCCCGCCCAAAAATATTCTATCTCATCATTTTCAATTTAGTAACAACATCAAAGTATAACAAATTTATTCAAATTTTTAAAATACATACTCGACAAAAAAAAACGCTCTGCCGCTAAAGCGGTCAGCAGGATCATAAATCATAAATATCAACGAAAGTAGAATTTAAAACCGAAATGTAAATTCTTAATCTGAGGGGATTTTGGGAATGCCTACCTAATCGAGCTCAATCAGAAATTCTTCCCTATACCTTCCTCTATCTTCAAAAAATCAAATTTGTACTCGGTTTATCAAAGGGCAGATCCGCTTTTGAACAGAGGTAGGACTTATATTACACCTATACACTAATATACATAAAACACTAAAACTAATTTTGCAGACCAATAAAAGGAAACTAAAATTTTATAATGTAGTAATTTGCATCAGATGCTGGCTGTAGCGTAAACGGCGTAGCTATAAAATTGAAAGCTATAACTACAAGCACCTAAAAGCTTTTGTACAAAGTTGGGGCCTGATCGTAGTTCGACTTTGTACGTGTGCGCTCACCGACATATGAAAAAATTAAATTAGCCTCTGCTTTTGAGAACCGTAATTTAAGACTTTACTGCCTTTTGGCTGACTCTTTCACAAATTATATGTTAAGTATATAATATAAAAAAAATACGATTTAAACTTTAATATATATAAACATAAGTGAAATCGAAAACATCACCGAATTTGCGACGGTTTCTCCATATGCACTTTCAACGTCGGTATGTATCACGATTTTACTGCCAGATATCCAAGAATCACCACTATAGTTATTCCACTCCCATTATCCCCGTTATTGGAGTTCTGATGCCCATCAGCGACGGCTATCTTCTCATCGGATTAATATCGCCCTCTCCGTACGATACCCGTTCAAACCATGCAAATTTCTGGGATTTTTGCTTGTGTGTCAAAAATTGTAATTTTGTAAGTTTCCAAAAAAGCGAGTTGTGCCTTTTATAAAATTTAGTCCGCAAACCAGGGAATTAAAGTACCGCCACTGCCTGTTAAATTCCGGAACTATCAAATCCTCACGATATTAGCCGTTCGGCACTTTAAATTTATTTTAATAAAAAACCACCACTTGGTAGTATTTAAAAAAATCACAGTTAAAATAAAATACTTTTAACTACACACAGCGCGGAGGCAATGATGTGTCTTGACGATACAGTTTGCTATCCCCTCTCGCAATCCTCCTATCTTCCCCTTTTATACCCTTCCATTCGCTCACCTCCTTATTCCAATAACGTTACTCCTTTTTTCCTATTCGTTTGCCCGCTAATCATCATCTCGGTCAGTGACTTTAAAATTTCCTATTTTATTCTTTGTGCCGCATCCTAAATTTGTGTCTGGCAACACTTTGTGAAAAAAGCTCTTTTTCCTATTGTGACCTGTCATTGTTTTGACATTTCTCACCCAAATTATAGGAACATACCAAAGCCGGCAGTAAACTAAAAGCGAAAGTAAATAAAATAAAAAAATATATTGCTTTCCCTGCAAAAAAAAAAGGATTCCTCAAGAGGTAAGTCGATGAAAGTGTTCCAAACTAAATTGATGTACGCATATTGGAGGTGGCTTGTAACAGGGCTGTTGTACAAACCAACCCAGTCCCAAGTCTACTCCTTTGTTTACATCGACTCAGAGCGGTCCAGTAAAAGATGGTGTAATTAATATATTCTTTTGTTTATTTTCAGGAATCCTGACTAAGTGAAAAGAAAGCCCAACGTGGGGAACACCCACCGCGACAAAAAAGCATCACTTATCAAAACAAATCAGAGTATGGCACTATTGTAAGGGAGCATAAAGCGTAGTAGATCTGGGTAAGGTGCAGTACGTATTAAAATTACTTCAATTTTGATCAAGTCCGAACCCTGAAGGCACGCTTTCTGTGGCGCGCAAAAATAGGAAGGTTCTAGACCATGCGCTTGGTGTGTTTCCTTGGTGGCCCTTGGGACCCCTCGTTACTGGGTTTGGAATAGGACACGTCTCTTTTACTTTGGTGGTTTTGACATTTTGTTGGTTTTTGTTTTCGATATCGTGCATAAAAAAGTATTGGATTTATTGTACGTTCATATTCCGCACATACGTTGTTGTTCGTGCTCTTTTCACCAACTTAAATACTTTAAAATCAATCATACAAGGGAAACACCTTTTTGGATGCCAATTGCCCATTTCCCTTTTGTCTGACACTTTCGGGCGCCCTGGGTTACCCGCAATTTAACTCTGGGCACACCAAGAACACCCCAAACACTTATTTGTCTAGAAATTAAAAGTTCCGATATTGGTGTCACCTTAACAAAATCAAGGCGAATTCATTACAGGCGGCGTGGGTAACATATATGTATTGAACTTTTTTTATTTTCAGTCGAAAGGGTAATGTCAAACTTAGCTAAATTCAAGGCGAATTCGAGTTTTAGCAATGGCGCCAGGGCGAATTTGGATTTTGACAGCTCGCATCCGATTTACAAAAAAAAAAATACATGGGAAATTTACATATATGTTCCGGCGACCACCTGTATAAATTCGCCTTGATCAAAATCATAGCACCTTCCCGTGGCTGTGGGTTTAATACCGAACCGGAGGGTGTTTCAAGACTGTGAATTTACCTAACAAACCGAAGTGAGTTCTGACCGATTGAAACAAATAAAAATGACTATCAATTGGAAGTAAATCATAACAGATCTCAATGCGGAAATTCGTAGGATAGTCAACAAACACAAACTGAAACAACATCTTGAGGCATGCAACCTCTCCAGCGGAGTCGGCAAATTATGGTCGACTGTCAAGGCCCTATCCAATCCGACCAAATACCAATCCGACGGACAAGGTCGCCATTGCGTTCGGCGACAGCGTCAAATCGGACGCCAGGAAATGCGCGAGCTTCTTTTGGCAGCTGTTTGTAATGCATCCACCTGCGGATAGGACTAAGGGAAGATTCATTCGTTGTGCGCACAAACACAAACACTCCACTGCGCCTATTGCCGTCTCCGTCGCAGAGGTCAAGGAAGCCATAATGAAGGCCACACCCTGAAAATCCATCGGACCCGACGGAATCGCCATGAAGATTATTAAACACCTAGGCCACGAGGGACAGAGTTATTAAGCGGCTCTTTTCAACATCTGTCTAACTAATTTCGTCATACCTGAGACATGGAAACAGGCGATTGTAGTTCCCCCACTAGAACCAGGGAATCCGGCGAACCAAGGAGATTCTTATCGTCCAATATCCCTCCTTTGGCAGGTTGCGAAATTACTAGAGACCATTCTGCTCCCTTACTTTATTGCAAATCTGAAATTGGCCGACCACCAGCATGGTTTCCGCAAATCTCACAGCACTACATCCTCTTTGATTGTCATTACAACACAGATAAATTATGGTTTGAATCAACACCCTCCAACCATATGACGCTTCTCGTAGCACTTGACCTATCAAATGCATTTGATATGGTCAACCACGCCACACTCATTCGAGACCTGGAAGAGACACCGCTCCTTGCCGGCCTTAAAAGGTGGACCGCTAATTACCTCAACGGCCGACAAGCATCAGTCAAATTCCGGAACAGGAAATCTAAACCTCGAAGAATAAAACAAGGGATGCCGCAAGGTGGTGTTCTCTCTCCCCTTCTGTTTAATTTCTATATTTCGAGACTTCCCCCCCTCCCCCCCCACCAAAGGGAGTCTCCATTGTTTCCTACGCTGACGACTGCACGATAATGGCCTCGGCCAAGGGTCCCTCCATTGACGAACTCTGTACTAGAATCAACAGTTACCTCCGTGACCTTTTCAGCTTCTTCACCGAGCGAAATCTGACCCTATCTCCGACTAAATTGACGGCGACCCTGTTTACGACATGGAATGCGCATATGGGGCAAGAGTTAAATGTCCACGTAGATGGAGTACCTCTAGCTACCGTCAACTACCCGAAAATCTTGGGTGTGACGTTTGACAACGGCCTCACCTTCGCTGGTTACGTCACCGCAACAGCTTCAAAGGTACAGAGCCGCAATAAGATCTTCAAGTCACTGGCCGGCAGTGCTTGGGGAAAAGACAAAAAAAATATTGCTTGCTACATATAAGGCTATTGGCCGGCCGGTTATTGACTACGCTGCGCCCATATGATCGCCCAACCTTGCTGACACCAATTGGAGGAAATTACAAGTCTGCCAAATCACCGCCATCAGAACTGCTACGGGATGTCTGCTTATGTCATCTGAGTCTCACCTCCATCAAGAGGCAAAATTGCTCAATGTTCGAGAGCACGCGGAACTCTAGAGTAGACATCTATTGGATGTAGCCCCGCCCCCCAGCTGAGATGCCATGGGTGTCTTCTGTTCTTCCAGCTGTGTGAAATGCTTGACGACATCTGAGTCAATACAGCCAACAACGCGTTTGTATCCACACTTGCCACTGTATTCGGAGGCTTCTTTTTCTCATCCATTTTCGTCGATGCTTCCTCCACAAGATGGAAAACATGGCCATCGACGTTGATTCCTTCCGCTTCCATAGCCTCCCGTAATCTTGACTGTAGCTCGGGCTTATTACCTGTAGTGTTTAGTCCGCGTTGTTCCAACTCATTTTTCAGTTGCTGAATCTTCAATTCATTCAACTTAGCCATGTCCTTGTTAACCTTGAAAGCACTGGTATTTATTCAACAATACCGCTTCTGACACCAATTGTGACGAATTCGATGATTCCTTGATTATTAATCCTTGGTTCGATCACTATAAAGTAAAATAAACACAATCACAGATATTGTAACTAATAGCTTGTTTTATTTACTAGTAAGAAGCTCAATACAAATTTAAGAGTTTGGTAACTTCACAGTAGTTCACTGTTAGACGCTTGAAAATAAACTGATGCACCTGCCTTGCTTGGTCACTGGCTTATATAGTCCGACAGGGTGCTACCCCACAAACCTAGAAGTTTCTTGGTTGTTCGCTCTTCGTGTTCTGGAAGGGTCGGTGTTAGTTATTGGCATCTCCTCTTTGCATCGTATTCGCAAACACTCGCGCCATCTCTCTTCCTCTCCCTAGTTACACGCTTGCACGCTTAAGAGTAGCCATCGTTATCTATGTTGTTTTTAACTAGTGGTGGAAGTGTTATTGAGTTAGGGATGGTACATGGTGCGTGGTCAAGCACCCTGTCGGACTATATAAGGCAGTGGCCAAGCAAGGCAGGTTTATCAGTTTCTTTTCAAGAGTTGTTCCGTGAACTACTGCGAAGTTACCAAACTCTTAAATGTGTTTTGTGTTTATTACTAGTAAATAAACCTAGCGATTAGTTACAATATCTGTGCGTGTGTTTATTTGACTTTATAGTGATCGAACCCATGATTGATAATCAAGGAATCATCGAATTGGTCACAATTGGTATCAGAAGCGGTATTGTTGAATAAATGACATTGTTAAAAATTGCACTTATAATAAGGACATGGCAAAGCTGAATGAATTAAAGATTTAGCAACTCATTTTTGAGTTGGAACAACGCGGACTACAGTCACGATTGGGAGAGGCTATGGAAGCAGAAGCAATCAACGTTGATGATCGTGTTTTTTATCTTGTGGAGGAGGCATCGACAAAAATGGAACAAAAAAAGTAGTCTTCGAATCTAATAGAACCGCGGACACAAACATGATATTGGCTGTATTAACTCAGATATCGACTAAAATGGAAGAACAAGAGAAGCGTATTACATGTCGAATGGCAGCAAATCTGGAAGAACAGAAAACACACATTGCATGTCGAGGCCCAAGAGACTCCGCTCAACTGAAAGAACAAAAGGCGTATATGCCATCGCAGTTGGAAGCACAAGATGTAAAAATTGCACAATTTCAAGATAAAATTGAGGCTGAGGTGGACGCTTGTTTCAACGAGCATTCCCAAGGTAAAAACCCGATCATTTGATGGTTCTGTTCCGTTTCAGGTATTTAAGCTACAGTTTAAGAGGACGGCAGCAGTGAACAGTTGGGGCACTGAAGACAAAGTTGGTCCACTGTTCGTGGCATTGAAGGGTCTTGCAGCCGAAATCATTCAGACATTGCAGGAATTCGCATCGGACATCGAGAGGTTGGCTCATCTAGCAAACGCAGACGTACCCGTAGAATACACAGAAACGGTAAAAATCTAAAGTTTTATAAATCGAATACGCGATGTCGAGACGAAGCGACCCACATATGCCAATCCAAAGAGATCATTTGCTGAGACGGTATCACATGCTCTAACGCAAACAGCCTCGCTATTAAGTAAGCCGGGGTAGAAAGCTCACCGCGTGGAGGTAGAACGGCCAGACTGGGTAGACACAATTCTGGAAGCATTGAGAAAAAAGCAACAGAAAAATGATGGTGGCATCAAATCTGGTCATATAGCACGCTATTGCGGCACTGGCTCGAGTAATTCTGGCAATTTACGGAACGGAAAGCGAGTAATGTTACTGTTGAAGGCTACGTGGACGGGAAAGACCGCTTGCTGATTGTGGATACTGGTGCATCACATTCCATCATTCGGAGTGCCTTGGTCAGGGGGAAGGTGAGACCATTGTTGCTAAAGCTAAGTTGTGGACAGTAACTGGCGAAAGCAAGCAGGTCCTGGGAGAGGTGATATGTAAGATTGTGATTGGGAATGTGGCTATGTATCACAACTTCTTCGTAGCGAATATTGACGACGAAGTCATCATTGGCGTCCATTTCTTGGTTGAGAGAGACATTCACAACAACGTAAGTAACAGGGTTATGACTTACAACGGCCAAGAAGTTCCTCTGGTGTTTGGACACAATAGTGAATATACCACCAAGAGAGTGATCTTGAAGATGAAGCAACAGGATCCTCGTAAAGCAGAGGTAGCTCCTCGACCAAAGGCTTTCACGGACAGGTACCTCCTGAGGAAGATTCGGCAAGGCTAGGAGGAAGATCCAGATTTGGCACGTGTTTTAAAAGGACTAAAGGATAACAAAGCGCCGCGAAGAGAAGAGATGATAAGAGAGAGTCGCATGACAAAAGCATATTGGCCACAATGGAGTAGCTTAAAGCCAATAACCGGTTGCTTGCATCGGATATGGGAAAGTGAAGATGGCCAAAATCATCGAGCACTTATTGTTGTTCCCCAGGCAAGGATTTAAGATGTAATCAAAGCGTCGCATAGTTGCTCAGATGAAAAGCACATGTCAATAAAGAAAATGCTGCAGGAGGTAAAGCAGCGGTTGAATCGGTTGCAGACAAACTGTGAGGAAATGGAATACTAAGTGTGCAGAGTGTGCTGAGGATAAAAGACTAAAATCTGGTGGTCAAGCTCCGAGGAAGCAACGCAACTTAGTGGATAAAGTGAAATAGTGCACTGGGCATGAGGGAATGGAAAGGAATCCTGAAGAAGTGAGTTGCAGGAATATTGGCAGGGTACCACTGGAAACGAAAGTGAAGGCACAAAACCATGCGGGATTAAGGACGGACAAAATGATTGGAATATGTGACAATGTAATGCATTGTGGGAATCTCTGCAGGAGGGGATTTATGTCGGAGTTTCAATCCTTGGAGGAAATAAGGTTTTATAAAGAGGTGCCATTGCGTTTGGTTTGGGCAATCTGTTTGATCGGGACGATCAGATATAGGTGGAGGACAGTGGGCGATTATTCTCAAGTATGTACCATCCCTAACTCAATAACATTCCCACCACTAGTTAAACACAACAGAGATAACGTTGGCTACGCTTATGCATGCAAGCGTGTACCAAGGAAGAGGAAGAAAGATGGCGCGAGTGTTCACGAATACAAGGCAAAGAGGAGATATCAATAAATAACACCGACCCTTCGAGAACTCGAAGAACGAATAACCAAGAAAATCCTCGGTGCGTGGGCAAGCACCCTGTCGAACTATATAAGGCAGTGACCAAGCAAGGCAGGTTGATCAGTTTCTTTTCAAGTGTTGTTCAGTGAACTACTGCAAAGTTACCAAACTCTTAAATTTGTTTCGCGTTTGTTACTAGTAAATAAAGCTAGCTATTGGTTACAATATCTGTTCTTGTGTTTATTTGACTTTATAGTGATCGAACCCAGGATTGATAATCAAGGAATCATCGAATTTGTCACAATATATACAAAACGTAAACAAATAAATTATTCGAATAAATACTATTCGAATTTTTTTAAACGAATAGTATTTATTCGAAAGTAGTCCCACTCCTAGTACCTACGAATATTCCCAAGGTAACACCCTGTCGGATTATAAAATGCAGTAACCAAGAAAGGCAACAGGATCAGTTTATTTCCAAGTGTTGTTCAGTGAACTACTGTGAAGTTACCAATTACAATATCGTGCCGTATATTATCAAGCATGTACCATACCCACGAATCGAACATTATCAGCCCAATTCTAAATATTCCCATGAGAGTTCATCTACCAAAAGTTTGTCTCTCCCAAAAACGAATTCTCGCAATTACGAACTACCTGGGAGAAGACTTTCCCCAAAAATTTTGGGAAACCGAATTCGAAGCACGAATCAGCAGTTTCGAACAAAATTTACATTTCTCATAGGTATAAGAATGAGAACAAATGTTAGGACAAATTTTGTTTACATTATTAGAAGTTCAGTATTTAGTAAAAATAATGAAGTTTAATGTAAATTGAATTATGTTTTAAATAAAATTAGGTGTTTGCTTGCTTGTCGTAATCGTTTGACTACGTTAGTGGCAGTGGCGTTACAACTCAACACAGACCGTTCGACGCAACAATGGTGGTTACGGCCGTCGTACTGGCGAATGTAATCGTTTTTCCTGATAGCGAAGTCGGCGAAAGTAGTGGCGAAAGAGGTTTTTTAAGTCTGATCCCGTCTAGGGTTCATATATAGCGAAATAGTACTATGAATACCACCTTGCGGTACATACACGACTGTAGCGGGAGCGATTTGGTATTACCAGTTTAACCTTGTAGGACAAGATAGTTAATAAGAGGCGTCATATCCGTGGATCAACCATCAAACCATATATTACCGTTATGGCATGCAAGGTAGATGTTGTGCTGTGTGACTTTCGGAAAGCATGTCGGTGTTCGGCCAAGGGTAATTATTTCCTTGAGGAGACAACTGCTAAAGCACGTCTAAAAATGTCAGTAGGGATATCAAAAGGCGCGTTTTGACCTCGGTAACAATAATCCGAAAACGAATTTTTGCTGTACTCGCAACCGGCTACAGGAGAGATATGGGACGATATGATTCTCCTTGGTTCGCTTGATTTCGGTTTTAGTCTGGAATGACGAAAGTGGTTCGCAAGAAGTTAAAGAGTCGCCAAATAGCTTTGATCTTGAGAGCTTGGCCTTCATTATGGCTTCCTTGCCCTCGGCGACGGAGACGGCAATGGGCGCTGTGTTGTGTTTTTGTTTATGCGCCCGACGGATGGCTCGTCTCTTGGCCCTATCAGCAGGTGGATGCGTTATAAACTGTCAGCAAAATGAACCCGCGCACCGCCTGGGGTCCGATTTGACGCTGTCGCCAAATGCAATGCCGACCTTGTCATTGTATTTGGTCGGATTTGATAGGGCCTTGACTGTTGACCATAATTTGCCGACTCCGCCGGAGAGGTTACATGCCTCTAGGTGTTGCTTCCACTTGGTCAACTTTTAGGTATTGGCCGTCCGTCGGATTCCGTCGGAGCTCTTTGATTCTGCGGTCTGCGGGATTAAGAAGCCGCACTTGGTCACGTTCTCTTGCCAGAGTCGCTGCTTCCGCAGTGAAATTCGGTCGAATTTCCAGTTTTATGCCGGCGGGAATGAAGCGACCAGAGGCTGAATCGATAACCTTGAGAAAGTACGGGGTCTGTGGATGGGTTAAGGCCTGAGCATCCACATCTGTGAAGCCATCTCTTATACCTGACGCATTGAACAGAATTCGACCCTTTAATATAAATTTTCTTCCAGCAGACGCAGCAGATCCAATCTCTTGGTCCGGGGTTGGGTTCGATGCCAGCCCGTAACAAGGGAAAACGAAGCAAACGCGCTGCAAGAGCTTGCTCCGAGGATGACAATTTGAGGGTGTGACATGACGAATTAAACAGGGTTACACTGAAATAACAGCCCATTGCCGGCTAAAAAAACCCGAGTCATTCCGGTACGATAGAACCGGCTGTTGTGGGCCAGTCTTACCAAAGAACATGTATGAATAAGAGGCGTGAGTTCGCTCTTTTGAAACTCGGCAGAATTTTTACTCGTATGGTCGTATAGGTTTCAGCGATTCCTCTTTGTGCTTTGTCCTTAATATTTCCAAATTGTTTGATTTAAAGTTTGTACTTTATGAGTGGGAATTGAGTAAACCCAAAAGGTAAACAAACGGAATGAGTTGAATAAGCGACTCATTTTAATTGCGATGGCCGTGGATTTTGACGTTCCTTTGCCAAAAAATGTAAGTATTTTACAGGAATATATTTTTGATGCAAAAATTTAATTAAATGCTGAAAAATACTTTGTGCTATTATTTCGACATTTCCGATCTCAAATCTATGTATGTATATGACTCCCGCCCTTGATTAAACCATTTTTCCTTTCTATTATTTCTATTTCCAATAGGTATTTTATGACTTCAGCCTTTGGTTCAATCATTTTAATAATTTTTTTAAATAGGATATTTTAAATCTAAAGTATTAGATACATTTTTTAGTGGGTAGGTATGCAATTGCTTTCAATTTATAATAAATTTGTTAAAGGTAAAAAAAAACCTAAAATACCTTTTATCGTTATCAGATTATCTGATCTAAAATGTAAATTTTTTCGCAAAACGCAAACGAAGCTGATTTTGTTCATTGAATAACTTTTAAAAAAATTATTTAATGGTTTCTAATAAACAATACCATTTCTTCTTATAAAAATTTCTAAAAAAAAAGCAGTAAAAACTCGTAATTTTCGAGCGTTTTGGAATTCAACCTAAAACATGAAATTCATAGCATTCCATTTTAAATAAATATATATGTTATAGTAAACCTGTTGAAGCAAGAAGCTTTTTTCTTGCTGACGAAAAAAGTACTTTGATATTTTTGGGGGTGTATAGTCGCACGAACGAAAAACCGGTCCGCTTAATGTGAGCGATAATAATATTCTGATTTATTCAAAGTCAATTATGTATTTACAAGGCATAAAGAAAAGATGAGCGAAAGAGATTTAGTACAATGGTAAGTAATTGTAGTGTGTGTGTGTGTGTATGTTTGTATTACGAGAGCAGGTAGTGTTCTGTTGTGTAGTTAGTGTACCTAGATTTAAGTTATTGAGTAGCGATAAATAGTGGTACAGGGTGTCTCATAATTGTACGGACACAGTGACTTGCATGTTTGATCCAACATCCCGGCCCCGTTGAAAGTATCCACTTTCAGGAGACTGGCAGTACTGCAATTTTGTGTATAGGTCGGCAGCAATTTCCATTGGCAGTGCGAAGATGCACAACACGGACTTGACCATCTCGTCCTTGTACGGTGGACTCTACTCGGCCAAGCTTCCAACGTTGCGGTGGCAAAATATCATCATGTATGAGGACAAAGGTTCCTTCTGTGACATTGGGTAGAGGCTTGGTCCACTTGACCCGTGATCGTAATTCGTTTATATAATCTGCTGACCAACGGAGCCAAAAGCGTTGTTTGATGGCGGTTATTATATCATAGCGATCTAAATGCGAAAGATTTCTGTCTTCGAATGAACGTTCGGGTAAGGCGCAGGGAAGATCCCACCAAAAAAAGTGCTGGAGTAAGTGGCTCAAAGTCTTTGGGATCTGATGACATTGGCGAAAGTGGGCGAGAGTTGAGTATAGCCTCCACTTCGACAGTTACTGTGCTGAGTTCCTCGAATGTCAGTCTTGTATTTATTAACGCCCGATTTAAAAGTCCCTTTGCGCTTTTGACTGCGGCTTCCCAAAGACCGCCAAAATTAGGAGCCCTTGGAGGAATAAAATGAAAATTAATAAATTCAGATGAGCAATATTCATAAATTTCTTTCTGAGTATTAGGTTTGAACAAAAATTGCTTAAGTTCTTTTAATTGATTAGACGCTCCAACGAAATTTGTAGCGCTATCGCAAAATATATCGCAAGGCAGTTTTTTGCGACCACCCATTCGCTTGAGAGCGTTGAGGAACGACTGTGTCGAGAGATCGGATACAACCTCAATGTGTACTGCTTTCGTAACTAGACAAACAAATACAGCCAAGTACGATTTCATAGGAGCCCTGCCCCGGATTCGCAAGTAAGTGTTTATTGGGCCGCAAAAGTCGACTCCACAGCGCTGAAATGGATGAGCGGGCGTCAGAAGTGTGGCTGGAAGTGGTCCCATGACCTGTTGAGCCAGTACAGGCTCGTAGCGTACACAGTGTACGCAAGATCGAATGCCAAGTCCCTGGCGTTAAAAATCCAACACTCCATACGTATCATGGCAACCAATGCTTTAGGACCGGCATGATAATTTCCAAGATGCAAGTGCCGAACGTAGTTTAGCACAAATTGTGAGTTGCTCGGCAGCAGCATTGGGTCTTTCTGAGCGTCTGGTATATCTGCATAGTCCAAGCGGCCACCAACTTTGATGAGATCGAATCCGGTTGATCTGCCGATAAAAGGAGTTAAAAATCTGAGATTACTTTTTAAAGACTGATTTTTATTTAAAAGTATAAGATCTTCAGAGAAATACTGCTGTTGCAAATTCCAAATAATGCAATGTAATACGTGTCGCAATTCTTCGGGCGATGGAGTAATGGTATATACCAAATAACCAGGCGACGAGACGTAAGCAACGGGAGTATGAGCTGATGTCATTAATGATGTCGAGAATATAATTTGTGTCCTTTATGGTTGTTAACACTGTTTTGCGTTTTCAGCGGTAACAATGTCCATGTCGAGATTTACTGCTTCCTTACAAGATGGCCATTTGATCTGATCTGATCATAGCTAACTCTCGTCGAGTGCAGACGTGTTTTCTTTTGCTCCGTGCTATTTAGTATCTCACAAGTTTAAAGTAAACTTTTTTATCAGATATGCATCCGCAACAATCTGTATTCTGTCCGGACTGTAATGGCCCTATTAATCATGGCAGTGCTATAAAGTACAAAATATGTGAAAGTTTTTATCATTTTACTTGTGCAAAAATAGATATTAATAAAATTTCGCATATTCTAACTGAGTATTTGAACATTGTTTTTGTTTGCAATAATTGCCTGTGTGCTTCATCTAATTTGATTGCTATGTTTTCTCTTTTAACTAAAGAGATTAATTCTCTTAAATGCCAGATGGCTGAACTATTTAGCAACAACACCAATAACATTGGTTCAAAAACTTCTAAGCAACAGAGTAGTGATACAAATAACTCTGCCAGTGATATACAGGTCGTTGAACTTTCGAGTGACAATAACAATAGGCAAAAATCATCATTGCTAATGCAGTCTACAACCTCCGTTCGCTTGGTTCTCTGGTTACTGACACAAATGCAAATCACCTTGCTGCGACGTCTGCTGCCACTGCCTCTGCTGCGCAACTTAGCAGCTATGCTGAGACCAATGATCGCGCTACGCCTACACCTTCGCTTTCTTCCGCTACCACTCATTCGCCAAACATCTGCAATGCAGTAAATTTCGGTACCGAAAACAATAATAATACCAAAAGCTATAATAATACCGAAAATAATAATAAGCAAAGAAGTGTGGTTGTTGGGCGTAATGTATCCTGTGAGATGGAAGTCGTTGCCAAAAAGAAGTGGGTGCAAATTTCGTCGTTCCAACCCTCTGTGACTGCTGAAAACGTCGCTGATTATGTAGCTAAGAATCTCGGGATTGCTAGTAGCTACATAACTTGCATTATTCTTTTAAAAAATGGCACATCTCTGAATGACGTTGAGAGAGTGACTTTTAAACTTGGCGTTTCTCCTGTATTTTATGTTCTTCTTTTTGATGCAAATTTATGGCCATCAGGCATTATTATCCGGCCATTTCGTAAACTCCAAAAAGAATAATTTTTGTGTAGATTCTCGCTCACCTAATTGTAGTAATAGTGCTAAGAACTATAAATACTTGTTAAACATCTACTTTCAAAACATCTCGGGAATGCGCAAAAAAGCCAAGGACGTATTTTTAGCCACCTCTCGGTGTGAATACGATGTTTATGTCATCGTTGAAACATGGTTAAATAGTAACTTCGCTGACTCAGAATTTTTTGACCCTAACATCTTTAATATATATCGGAAGGACCGAGACGCAATTAAGACAAAGTGTTTGAGATAGCGGTCAATCTAATGTTTCGCTCTTCTCTAGTTCAATGAGATAATGCTGATTCTCTACTTGATCAGCTGTGCGTATGTATTCTTGGAAGTCTCGATAAACTATTCATTTGTGCCTCTTATATTCCACCTACCAGCTCTGATTCTCTATACGCTGCTCATATAAGCAATATTGTAAATTTGTGCGAAAACAATGAAGAGTGTAATTTTTGCATTTTGGGTGACTTTAATCTCAATAAAATTGTATGGTCTAATTTTCTCGATAATGGCATCTTAACACCAACAAATATAAATAGTTCGGTCGAAATGGATTTTATTGACAGCCTTTTTAGTATTAACCTCACTCAAATTAATTCGTTTTACAGTGAGCTCAGTAATATTTTAGATCTTATTTTTGTTGATGAAAATTTAATTTTCGAATCTAGTTTCCCAATCTGCAAATGTGACAAGCACCATGTCCCGCTCTCTCTTTCCCTTGAATTTTGTAATTTTATCTCTGGGTCGACCGGTTTGTCTAATACCTCTTTCAATTTTCGTGACGCTGATTTTGACTGCTTAAATGCCATGCTCCTAGAACTGGACTGGAAATCAATTTTCTCCTCGAAAAGTGTGGCGGACTGCTACGACGCTTTTCTTCTAAATGTTATTGAAGTTTTGCTAATAACCTGCCTTCTCTACCCACGCGAATTTATAAACTTGCGTGGTATACGAAAAATTTAAAGAAATTGAAAAATCTTAAAATAAGCATTACAAGCTTTATAATACCTCTAATGATGTATTCCATAAGGATAAATATATTCATTACAGCAAACATTTTAATGTACTGGATAAATTTCTATACAGCCAATATATTCCTCGATACGAAGAAGATTTGAAGGAAAATCCTAAGGGCTTCTGGAAATACATTCGTTCGAAAAAAGGTTGTTCAAATATTCTGACTTGTATGTCGTAATGCGGTGTTGCCTCAGAATGCCCTTTGGACTCCGTGAACCTTTTCGCGGATTTCTTCAAATCGAATTTTGTATCGAGTCAATCGGGTAGAAATTTCTGTGGTGACGTTCAACAAACGGTCGATTTCGGATCCATGCTGGTTACGGAACAAGACATAATTAAGGGCATATTTGCCCTAAAAACATCAATGAAAATCGATATAGACGGGATTTCGTCATTCATTTTAAAGAAATGAAGTGTGTCTTTTTGCCAACCACTAAATCATATATTTAACCTCTCACTAGCCAAAGGTGAATTTATCGATCGGTGGAAAAAGCCTCCATTTCTCCTATTTTTAAATCGGGTAATAAAAATGATGTAGCTAACTACAGACCCATTTCTAAACTTTCGACATGCTCGAAACTCTTTGAGAAAGTAGTTAAATCGAAGCTGTCTTTTGCAATAAAGGGATCCATAGACGAGTGCCAACATGGCATTTTAAGTGGTCGCTCCACAGTTACCAACCTTGCCTCTTTTTCTCAATTTTGCATTTCGTCATTTAAAAAGGGTCATCAAGTAGACGTTGTTTATACTGACTTCGGAAAGGATTTGGATACTGTTACTCACAGCATTTTATTGCGTAAGCTTGAGTTAATTGGTTTCCATTCTACTTTTCTATGCTGGATTGGATCATATCTCTCCAATAGAATTTCGTCTGTTGAAATTGAGAATGTCAAGTCATATTCATTGGTAGCCACGTCCGGAGTACCTCAGGGAAGTATACTTGGACCTATTTTATTTCTTCTCTTTATCAATGATATAGGATCCTGCTTTAAAAACGCAAAATAATTGCTCTATGCAGATGACCTAAAAGTTTTTAGATCGATTGGGAGCATGTCAGATATATCTCTCTTACAAGTTGATTTAAATAGTTTAACTAATTGGAGTGTTATAAATAACTTACGCCTTAATATCAAAAAATGTTTATATATGACGCTTTCGAAAAACTTCAACACGTTTAATTCTACGTATACCCTTTTTGACCATAACCTTTGACTCTAGTTTTTCTTTTACAAATCACATTACCTTCATTATTCCGAAGGCCTATTCCAATCTCGCTTTTTTGCGGCGATATGGCAGAGACTTCAAAGATCCATACACAAGGAAAAGCCTATATAATTCTTTAGTACGTTCAAAATTGGAATATGCATCTATAGTTTGGAAACCGATTTACTCTGTCCACTCTCAAAGACTGGAAAGAGTACAAAAGAGTTTCATTCGGTTTGCTCTCCAACCGCTTCACTTCGCTGAACCGCTACCATCATATGGTGCACGGTGTGCCCTCATAAGCCTTAAGTCGCTTTCGCCTAGACGTTTTATCCAATCTTTGATGTTTGTATATGATTTAATACGTGGCCTGGTTGACTGCCCGGAACTGCTGGCACAAGTAGGCTTCTATGTACCAAGTAGAACTCTCCGTGCGCACTATCCGTTTGCTTCGAGAATATGTGTTTTATTTTGGCGTAGAGACAAGCTAAGAGATGAGCACCGCAAAGCTCGAGTTTGGGGAGGGACTGGCTCGACTCTAAACTTTGATGCAAGTAGTTGAACTTCGATATGACCGTCGGGGTCTTCAGTGCGTAGATAGAACGAGCAGCCATACGCTCGAATTGATGCGTCGCAAAATCCATGAATTTGCACAATACCTGCGTTGGGCTGCAAATAATAACGTGATACTTTAAGTGATGAGATCGATTTCAAAGCTGCTAAGCAGTTGATCCAAGCTTGATGGACATGTTGGGGTACAGACTCATCCCAGTCGAGTTTCAATAGCCATAACTCTTGTAGAATTATTTTCGATGTAATTACCAATGGCGATAGCAATCAAAGTGGGTCGAATAGAGATGAAGCAGTAGAAAATATGGTTCTCTTAGTGACTGTATTTTTTTCTATTTTGGGTTGAAATGTGAACGAAAACACGTCAGTACGTTGATGCCAAGTTAACCCCAGTGTACTGGTAACAAAATCGTCGGTAACGTTAAATTCCTTTGCAGCTTCACTCTCCATGAAGTCTGGATGATTTGAGTCCCATTTAGATAATGGTAATTGTCCGCGTTAAGTACTTCGATGACTTGGGACTTAAGCTCATGCAAAGCAGCTACCTCGTCAGCTCCGCATAGGAAATCGTCCACATAAAATGATGATTTTACTGCTGATGCGCCGATTGGAAAATCAGTCGTGTACTGATCCGCCAAGTAATAAAGGCTACGTATTGCGAGATACGGGGCTGAGGCTGTGCCATATGTGACCGTATTAAGCTGATATGTCTTGAGGTCTAGGTCGGGAGAAGTTCGCCAAAGTATATATTGATATTGACAATCATTTTTATTCATAAGTACTTGCCTGTACATTTTGGTAACATCTGCGGTGACAGCGTATCGATATAAGCGAAAACGAAGTAACAGCAAATATAAATCTTGTTGAATAGTTGGTCCCACCAACAAAATGTCGTTCAATGATGTTTGCGATGATGTTCGACACGATGCGTCAAATACCACTCGAAGTTTGGTCGATGTACTGCTGGGTTTAAGAACGCAGTGATGCGGTATATAATAATGCGGTTCATTAATTTTTGGATGTTCTACGACGGACATATGACCAAGGCTTTCATATTCTTCCATAAACGAAATGTATTGAGGGTGAATTTCGGGTGAATGTTGAAGACGTTTTTCAAGTGCGAGAAATCTTCGACGAGCGATATCGAACGAGTCTCCGAGACGGGTGGGATCATCTTTGAATGGTAAACTAACGATTAGCCGACCAGTGCTATTTCGTTGTGTGGTTTTTATGAAGTGATCCTTACAAATACGGTGATCCGGTTGACTCGGTTTTGATGATGCGTCGATGGTTTCCAACTTCCATAGGCGTTGTAGATTCTCGTCGACGAAATTTTCGCTTGACATTAAACAAGCTGATGTTGCCACGTCATGCTCACCACGATACCTTCCGGAGACGACCCAACCAAATAATGTTTTTTGAAGAGTAGGTAGATTTGGACCAAGACGAATTTGGCCTACAGTAAGTGCTTCCAAGAATGCCTCCGTCCCAAGTAATAAGTCAATACGACGTGGTTTGAAGAAAGTTTCGTCGGCCAGTTTCGTATTGTCTGGCAAATTCCAAACAGAAATATCAATCTCAGTATCGGGTTGGTATGCAATGTGAGACGTGACTCCAAACTGCAGCGGCAATTGAAACGCTGATGTACGCGATTTTATTTTTGTAGTGGTACGTGACTTTAAATTCGTGAGGGATTCGCCAATGCTGCGAATGCCGATGTGATGTCTTTCTCGACGGAGGTGTAGTTTTTGTGCAGCGTCGTCGGTGATGAAGTTGACCTGAGAACATGAATCAAGTAGAGCTCTTCCAAGTTTGTACATACCTGTGGAGTCTTGCACTAAAACCATAGCTGTATTTTGCCTGTTTGAGGTCTGCTTGACGAATTAGATGTAAACGACGGTCGTTGCCATGAGTTTGGGGAGCTTGCAATGAATTGGTTGTAGTAGTTGGCGTTTGAGGCGTAGCAGGTACCTGTGAAGTTGTCGATGATGATTGTGGAGTGATCTCACTTTGAAAATTGTTGTCGTGATGCAGTAGGGTATGGTGTGTCCGATTACAGGTGTGACACTGATGTTTCGAAGGGCACTGAGCCATCCTATGACCGCTACCCAAGCAATTAATGCATAAATCGTATTTCTTGTATATTTCGAACCGCTGGTTTGTATTTTTCTCCAAAAATTGTGGACAACCTGTTAGCTTGTGTTTTGAACTAGAGCAGAGGACACAGTTCGATTTAGTCACTGCAAAAGACGAGTGATGATTATGGGAATTCAGACGATTAGTTTTTACAGGTTCGGGTTTCCGATTGTCTGACGAATGTGAATAGGGAAGCTATGCCCTCCAAGAAAATGAGAGTTGGGTAATCGAACCGTTCTTTAAGTCTATCTAGAGCCTTTGGGTAATTTTCACTAGTGACTTGAAAAGCCTTGACAGTTTGTAGTGCTGACCCTTTTAAACCCGAGAGACCATAATTAAATTTTTCAATATTCGAGAGTCGGGTCTCGCGAGCAATAAGTTGAGTAAACGATGTAATGAAATTTCGATAATCTGCATAATCACCATTAAATGTTGGCAATGACGATCGCGGTGGGATGGGATGATTGAACAACAGGGGCTGCTGGAGCGATTTGCGGAAATTACATGGTGCTATTTAGATCAAATCCTAGCTGAGATTGAATGCTTACTTTTACTCCTATGAAGGTATCCTCCAAATCAGCGCGGCCATTGTCGGTGGCATCTAAATCTTCAATTTCGGCTTGAACAGATAAGGCTTGCTTGAAGTAGGATTCTAAAACTCCTAACCGGCACTGTAACTCAGCATTAGACAGCTTTTCATCTGCATCCTTATTTGCTTCTACTATTGATTTAATGCGTGAAATATTTCGCTTAATATTAGAGCGCTTACGCTTGCACTCTTCTAACGACATGATTTTTTGGGGGTATGCTCTGCTTATTTACTGCTGGCTTAGCGAACTACAAAGTGATGACAATAGCTACCGGCGGTCAACCAATGACGCTAAGAACGACAGCAACGAAAACGAAAACGAAAATGTGAGCAGCACAAAGCAATATGCGCCGGCCGAGAAATCTTAGCGAGAGCAGCGAATGCAATAGCAGCTGAATGCAACTGGTGCTGGCAGCGAAGGTAGATAAATGGCGATAAACGAAAATAGCGACGGCAGATTAGCAGCGACGAAAGTGACAGTGGCTAATGAACGCAGCGCAGTGGGCTGTTAGCAAAAAATACGAATATGACTTAACGGGAGAAGAAACCAGATCATGGAAATTTAGGGGACAACAACAATGACTGGGTATAGGGCGAATGAACTTTTCGTTGTACGGGAAATCAGGGAACTGTATTTTTTTTCGAGAAATTTCATGCATACATACCAAGTGATGAACCTTTGTTTTACCATATGTATATATGTATCAGCAAATTGTTGTTTTTCCAACAATGTGTCTTCCACGAATTTTGCAAATATTCCCAATGCCTTGTTGTCCAAATTTTCTCAATATTTATGATGTCTGGTTGATTGTTGTTTTGTTCTTCCGAGAGGTTGATTGTTGTTAAGCGAAAAAATTTTTATGTTTTGGGAACGATAATTAAATTTAACGAAACTGATTTTATTTAATGTTTTGAAACTATTTAGTTTGCAAATAAAAACTTTACAAATTGCAATTATACAGGGCCCCACGTTGGGCGCCAAAAATGTTGAAGCAAGAAGCTTTTTTCTTGCTGACGAAAAAAGTACTTTGATATTTTTGGGGGTGTATAGTCCCACGAACGAAAAACCGGTCCGCTTAATGTGAGCGATAAAAATATTCTGATTTATTCAAAGTCAATTATGTATTTACAAGGCATAAAGAAAAGATGAGCGAAAGAGATTTAGTACAATGGTAAGTAATTGTAGTGTGTGTGTGTGTATGTTTGTATTACAAGACCAGGTAGTGTTCTGTTGTAGTTAGGGGACCTAGATTTAAGTTATTGGGTAGCAATAGTAGATATATATATGCAATATGGTGATGTTATTACTAAATATACAAATATATTGCAAATCTTTACAAAAATTTAAACAAAAAAATAGAGATATTGAACTGCAATTGGTACAAATCTATACTAAAACACCAAAAAGTTATTATTCTAAATTTTCTATATATTTTTCATATATTTCATACAAAATTGGCATTTTTATTTTAAATGTGCCAAAGTACGCAATATACTCGTATGTCGTTTGGTAAATTTTGGAGCTTTGTGATGAGAACCCTTAAAATAGTAGATCGCAGTAGCAGAGCGACTGATTTACTTAACAATGTTGTACTAATTATCAATTTTACCATTTCCGGCACCAGTTTCCTTTGTGACTGCCTTTTGCAATTTTGATATTTTCGAGACTTCTACGCTATTGACATTTCTGAAATGTAAACTAAAAGCGTAGTCAATCGACTAGCTATAGTCTTGCCAAGCGACACAACATAATACATGAAAATAGTAAGGATTTGGCGTTTTCACTAGTAATTTATTTAGTCCCCCTTTTCTTGCATTTTACTAGAAGCTGCAATGGCAACATTGTTCTTCACTGTCGCACATGTATATGTATTTATGTGTGAATGTTCATATTGCATGGATGAAGGTGTTATGTGGAATTTTTACATTTTCGCTATGTCTATAAAAATCCAGAACATTCAACTGAGTTTTCGCGAAATTTAGATGTTTGCACATGTATCCTTCATCCATTCAACGATGCCAGCAGCCTTGAACATACACAAATATGTACATACATATATTAGATCGTATAATACGTATTGACGTTTGTACGTACAAAATTATGTGATAATAAACATTTTCTTATCAAATCTGATTATGAATGAATATTTTTTTGGATTAAACTATTATATTAGTGTTATTATAAAAAATAATAGGTTATAGCTAGGTATTTTTAAATAAAATTCGGGAAAAATATATAGAATTAGGTATGAATTTTATCAAAAAAATAGGTATGGCAAAATAGATTACTTAATTTAAATAAAAGTCAGCAATTGCCATTAGAAGTAGATATGGCTTCCTTAAAAACTATAGAATTGTGAATTTTTTTTTGAAATTTAATTGAAACTTGGTTAATAATATAAAAGTATAAGGTATGATTTTTTTCGAAAATATCGGTATGAAAAAATATATTACCTAATTTAAATAAAAATCCACAATTGCCATTAGAAGTAGGTATGGCTTTTTTAAAAACGATGGACTTGTGAATTTTTTTTTTTGAAAATTTAATTCAAATTCGGTAAAAAAATATAATAGTTTTAAATTAAATAAATATAATTATATTATTGAAATAGTCTGTATATTTCAGCTATTTGATATCTATTTCTACTTTACATATTAAGGTTTTGTATAGCAGAACATTTTGCAATCAAATATTTCATACTTGTAAGCATGCCTTGCATATCTTGAAGCAATGCTTTCATATCCAGTTGAAAACTTTGTTTTGTTTTATTTTCAACCTAAAATGCGTTTTCTATTAAAAAAAAATATCAGATATTAATAAAAAAAAAAAAATTTGTTGTTCCCTGCGGTGGGACTTGTACCTGGATATGGCAAGTCAGACCACCATATCAAATGGAATACATGCATATTTTATGAAAATAAAAATATCTTCAAATATCTATTGGAAAATATTTTCAATTAATAAAATGAAAATATTCCAATATTTTAATATTTGTCATACTTAATATTTTATTTCCATTAAGTTGATCAATTTGCACAATAATAATAGGCAAATATCCTAACTTCACGAAAACGCAATGTCCGGAAAGACTCAACTTCATCAAAAACTCAATGAAGTAAGCTGCTCAAAATAAAAATTTGCTACTCAATTGATCAGCTGATATTTGGCTAAGTCACTCTAAATAAATTAAGAAAATGCACGAAAGGGAGTGCTTGAAACGCTAATAGATATCGGCGAGCAAGTGTAGCGAGTAGCTCTGCTCGAACATACGTGTTGGTGCCTCTTATTCATACATGCTCTTTGCTCTTACTAACCAACTAAAAAATATTTCTTCTTCGAAGGCAAATGCTGATTCTTGGACCGATACTCGTTTTTTGGTACCCATAGAGACATTTTTTACAAATAGGTAGGCAGAGTAAACAATTACACATTCCTTTCTAAACCATAGCTTACTAGTGTCATTGATAAGCAAAAAAATGTTTTATTAACTCCCTTAAACATTTTAAAGAAAATGTCTCTCAAAATAATTTGTCAGTTCTCCAATTTTTCCTACGTTTAGAATACCTTTCCTCCCAAATACATCTTCGATTTTTCGAAGATTGTTTGTGATAGGGGAGATGGGAAAAGAGAAACCAATCCCAAAAATTGTGCGTTCATGATTGAGGGAATGGGCAATGGGAGAAAACTCCCAAACAATTTCTGTTCAGAATCGCTATGTATATAACTAGTAGTGATCTATTATGGCATACCAATTTACGGTATAGGTCTATTTTAATACTTTTCAGTTCGTATTATAAAGCCAGCTGATTGTTTTCAATAAAAACACTTTTGTTATGAGTTTTGAGGGGTAAATTAATTTAAAAAAAAATATAAATATATGGCGCGATATGAAACAGGTATATCATCATATCATATAAACCACCTAAGAGATTTTTGCGCCGAGCTTCCCTTCCAATTTGTGGTGTGCCATTTTGAATGTTTTGCAAAGGAGATGAATTTTTGTTGAGAAGCCTTCCATAGCAGAAAGACACTCGGAGAGTTGGCCAAACTACTGCCGAGGGGTGACCCCGTTTTGAAAAATTGTTTCAAACCACTTTTGTTGTTGCCAGTCCCAGGAATCGAACCTTGGACCTTCGGTGTGGTAGGCCGGCAACACTACCGCCACACCACGGCGGCCACAATTAATTTATTTGTATAAAAATAGCTTCCCTACCAACAACTACTAACCACATTTTTTCAAAATACCAATACATGCACATTTTATGTTTAAAAAATTAGCGTTCAACTAGACAGACGGACAGACAGACAGACCGAAGGGGAGACGGACATAGCTAAATCGACTCAGCTCATCATCCTTATTATTTCAGATCACTTATTGATGGGACCATTTCTTCTTCTTCTTATACTTACAAACATTTCATGTTCAATAAAGGTATGAAAATCAAAAAAGGTTTATAACTCCCCATTACAGTGGGGTATTAACAACTTTCCCGGATATTTTACTTGTATGTTATCCGATTTACCTAATTTTCAGCAGGAGTATACTACATACTATTGAGAAGCAGCTGACCAATTTTGATTGAAATATCTAGTTGAAACTAAAAGCAATCGCCTTTGAAAATAGCAGAATTTGTATGCTGGAAACCTGGCGGCGCCAAGCCTACTTTCCCAAAATCTACAATTTTTTTTGCGGTCCAGTTTCGCTCAAAAATTATGTGTCCACGATCTTATTGATATAGCTTGCATGGTTATAGAAATGTGGCGTTTTAAATTTTACAAACAAATTTTTTAGAACAGTGTTAAAAACTGGGCGTGACCGTGCACCGATTTCATCCGTTTTTTCCGGAACATTCCTCTATTAATATAAATATTTGTGCTAAACTTCGTTTCGTTATCTTGAACGGTTTTTGATTTATGATTAATATTATTTCTAAATTTGCATTAATCAAAAAAGGGCAGTGCTACGCCCATTTTCAATAATTTCTTGAAACATTTATTTTCTGCCCTAAAGTTAATGTAAACACCAAAGTTTATCCTGATAAGTGTATTATGTAGGGGAGAAGGCGCAGTTGTGACGCGGGTTTTGAAAAAAATTAAAATTTTTTCCTCAGTTCCGCAAAATAAAAAATTAAGAAGTTGAACATTTAACTATTAACCAAACGCAACTTTTCTCCAAAGAAAGTATGTTTACTTGAGTTACTCAAAAAATTTTGGAACAAATTTTTTCAGGATAACTTTTTTAGGCCGAAAAAAAGTGGCCCAGTTGTGACGCCCCTCAAGAAATTCACTGGAAATGAGAAAATATGAAAGAAATGTCACACCAATTGTTGTGATTTAATGATTTATCTATTATCAAGGCTTTCAATGGCAAAAATAATGAAAAATACAAAAGAAAATGGCCTTCAATGGCCATAAATGACAACGATTTTTATTCATCATCGTCATCGAAATATTCCTCGTCGTCGTTCACTTCACTTTCGCAGTGTTTGCAAGTGAAATAACTTGCCTGCATGTTGGCGCACTTCAAATGAACTGGACGCTTGCATACATTGCAATTGATCGAGTTGGCAGCGGTCAATTTCTGCGGCAACAGCTGTAAGCAAATGACGCAAAAATCTGTTTTTTCATCACCAATGACATTAGAGATAGGGATCGTGAGGTAGAGGGTTTGGATGTTAGCACCTCTTCTCCGCGTGCTATATCCATGGTATTGTTCAAAACGATACGTCGCTGGTCATCTTCGGTGATTCCAACATCAAAAGCAACTTGCTCCTCATTTTGTGCAACAGCTTGAACAAAATCGGCGTCTGTGAAGATGTCGGGATTGAATGGAGCAATGCCCGTTGCAGCGAAGCCCGCCTTAATTATTTTTGCCGTTAAAGCCAAATCCAATGTAGCGCACACATGCCCCGCAATGTGTCGAATTTCCAAACCCTGTCGAAAAAAAACACGAAAACTAGAACAACAATCATAACACAAATCACATTTTGTTTTCTTACCTTATTTGCATTGTTCTTTTGCCAAGCGGAACATTGTGACTTATAATAAGTCTTCGCATATATGGACACATCCAGTGGCTGCAGTGCGGCGGGAAAGACAAGATATGGACACCGTTTGCAGCTGCAATGTCGAGAGCTTCCACCGACATGTGCGAAACGTGGTTGTCCATCAACAGCAGCACCGGATGATCCTTTGACGGTTTCACGAACATGATGAAATGACGAATGTATCGGACAAACTCTGGCAGATTCATTCGCAAATCCAGCAGTACCAGGAGAAATATTGTCCAAAAAAGTTGATTGCATTTTCTTTCTTGGAAATAAAAAGAACGGCGGGACTGAATTGCCATTCGCACCAACAGTGAGAGCCATTGTCACCATGGTTCCTCGCTCGGCAGCTTCTAGTTGTCCCACACGCCGCACACCTTTCAAAGCGATGACTTTTCCAATTTTTGTTGGCACAGTCTAGAACCCACTTTCATCCATATTATATATGGAACAACTGTCAAAGTTGTGTACATCGATCAACCGAGACAAATTTGCGAAAAACTTGTCTACATTGGGTTTGCAGAAAGCTTTGACTCTGTTCATGGATGTTTGCTCCGGTGTTCTGAGCGTCAGTTCGCTATGCCGTTACATGAAGAGTCTGTACCACTTACGATGCGCTTTACAATCGTTATCCCATTCAGATGGGTACCTGACAGACAGCTTCCTTGCAAACTGGTACGCCGGCTCTTTCAATTCATTGATGCTCAAACCATAGTAGTGACTGACACACTTCAGGATGTATCCAACGAGATCTTTCTCTTGAGCGGGAGAGAAAACCATGTTTGATGGAGTTTTTGTACCAACACCACGAATGAATTCCAACAAATCCTCATCTTTCACTTTCGAAATATCTTTAAAATTATCTTCCGTTTTCTGTACTTATCGCGATAAGGTCCTGTCGTTTATACCATGCTCTCTCGCACTTTTACGGATTGCATTTTCATCGATAATGCAAGATTTGATGACTTTTAGCACCACATTATTATCGGGTTTCTTAGCCGCGGGAGATTCCTTTGGAAGTGACATGACCGAAAACGCAAAAAAAAGCAAAACACGAATTAAATTGCAATGAAAATGCGTTTCGACAACTGTTTCATGAAGAAACGCCGGGTGCGTCATAACTGGGACACCCGCTGAGTCACACCGGGTCACGACGCTATTTTGTGTATGACAAGCAAATTTTTTATAGACACCACATAATCACATAAATCCATATAGAATCACAAAATATACGGCAAATAAATACAACATTTTGATGCATTACACTCACCTTTTCACTGTTAATTTCACAAAATTTTGGTACTTTGAAAAACAAAATCAAAATAACTTTTTCGCACGATTTTCAACACGATGTTTGGTGCGCGTATACACAATGCGACTTTTAACGATGGTGTCTGTCCAAAAACTGCGGAACGTCAAACGAACATGATTGGCAGGGCTCTAACAGTCATTCTCATACCGCATGTCAAAAATATTTAGCTGCGTCACAACTGGGCCCCCTCCCCTACTGAATAATCACTTTTTTTTGTATTTTCGAAAATATTCTATATTCGCCCATCTTGAATAGCACTGGGAGATGAGTGCCAAGGAACCTGCATACCAAATCTCATCAAGATTTCTCAAAATTTACCCAAGTTATCGTGTTAACAGACGGACGGGCATGGCTTAATCAATTTCTTTTTTCCTCCTGAACATTTTGATATGTATAAGTCAATATCTATCTCGATCCGTTTATGCCGTTACATACCACAGTTAGGCGACTAAAGTTAATAGTACCTGGGTGACCGAGCCTTTCTCGGTGACAACCCTAGGTGGCAATCCTACTTAAAAATATTCTGGTTGGTATACGGCCTCAAATACCTTCCGTTTGATACCCATATTGCCATATATTGCTTAATATTAAAAAAAAATTCGGAAAGGTGGCAACCCTCTAAGCTTCTTTTAGTGGCAACATCCAAGTAGAAAATCTTAGAAGGAAACATACTATCCATCTACCAAATTTCATCGAAATCGGCTTAGCCGTTCCCGAGATAGTGGTCGATATCTGAAGGAATAAATAAAATGCGGTCAGGTGGCAACCCTACTCGAAAATACTTTGGTTGGTATATGGCCTAAAATACCTTTCATTTGATACCCATATTCCCATATATTGCTTAATATTGAAAAAAAAGTTGAAGGATACTACCCATATACCAAATTTGATCCAAATCGGTTAAGTCGTTCCTGAGATAGTAGTGGATATACAAATATACAAATATACAACTATACAAATATACAAATATACAAGAATAACCCGTTTAAAGTTATAAATAAGATACCTTGGTGAGTAGCACTACTAGGTATAAAGAGGGAGATGTCGAGAGTGTTTGTGAATACAAGGCAAAGAGGAGATGTCAATAAATAGCACCGACCCTTCGAGAACGCGAAGATGGAACAACCAAGAAATTTCTGGCTGCGTAGGGTAGCACCCTGCCGGACTATATAAAGCAGTGACCAAGCAAGGCAGGTTGTTCATTTTATATTCAAGTATTTTACAGTAAACTACTGTGGAGTTACCGAACTCAGGAACTTGTATTGCGTTTATGCTAGTAAATAAAACTAGCTGTTTGTTACAGTATATATGCGTGTGTTTATTTGACTTTACAGTGTTCGAACTCAGGATTAATAATCGAGGAATCATCGTATTCAGTACAGTTGGTATCAGAAGAGGTATTGTTAAGGAAATACCAGTGATTTCAAGCATAACAATGGTCTGGCAAAGTTGAATGAGCTGAAGATCCAGCAGCTCAAAAATTAGTAGGAACAACGAGGATCAAACACTATGGGCAATAAATCAGAGTTACAGTCACAATTGCGAGGGGCTATGGAAACGGAAGGAGTTCACGTTGACGAATATGTGTTTGATTTTCTGGAAGACGCATCAACGAAAATAGAAGAGAAAAAGGAGCCTCCGAATCCAATGACAAGTGCGGGCACAAACGCGTTGCTGGCTGTATTGACTCAGATGTCGTCAAGCATTTCAACACCGCTGGAAGAACAGAAGACACACATGGTATCTCAGCTAGAAGAACAGAAGACACACATGGCATCTCAGCTTGAACAGGTATCATCACAGTTCTCCGCTGTTTTTGTTGTTGTAGCGATAGTTAGCCTGCCTAATTATTAATTAATTATCACCTCCCTTACCTTAAATTGTCATCGAGCTCTTCTAACGGAAGTCCCAGAAACATCGCGACTTCTACAGGGTTGGACCATAGTGATATTTGCTGTTAGAAGAGTAGGCTCAGTTGAGCGGATGAACAGATGGTTAGTGTCATGGGGAGACACGCCGAATGAGGGCAGACATTTGGCATGCCGGGGTTCAGTTTGGATAGGTAAGAGTTTAACCTGGTACAGTATCCAGAACGTAGTTGGGCCAGAATGACCCTTGTCTCCCTAGGCAGTTCGCGTTCCTTTTCGGCAACGGGTTGAGCTTGTGCCTGAATAACGGCGTTCACTGGACGATAGCCGACAAAGGAGTTTAACGACTCTGTGTGCACATTTGATGCACCTTTGGATCAAACTGCGAAAAAATGTGCTTACGGAGAGGCGCCTGTTCATATGCCGGCGACCATATAGGTGTCGCGTAGCTCAGAACCGGCTCGTCAGTTGCCTTGCACTTTGCCAGTAACGTTTCTTTATCATTCCGATATGTAGTAATTAAACAATTTAACAGGGGGGAAGTGCTGAGTCTTCCAGGCCGTTAATGAGTTTTGCGTGATTGACTGTATCGAAGGCTTTCGACAGGTCAAGGGCACACAGTACAGTCCTGTCATTAGGGTGATTTTGGTTGAGACCGACCGTTACGCGCGGTGGTCGTGCTTAGCATTTTATGGAATCTATGCTGATGTTCGGCCACTCGCAGGGTAGCGGTGTAGTAAGGGAGCAGGACTGTCTCCAAGATCTTCACTACTGGCGATAGGAGCGATATCGGTCGATAAGACTCCTCCTCGTTAGCTGCCTTGTCAGGCTTTAGTAGTCTGTCTCCATTTTTTTGGAATGATAAAGGTGGTCATGGAGAGTTTCAAGACAGTTGTGAGGTACCTTACTACCTCGTCGCTGAGATGTTTTAAAATGGATATACCGTCGGTACAAATTGCCGACAGAAAGCGCTGGCGCACCTTTTCGGTTTTGACTGGACCTTATCACCGAAGGCGATGGATATTTTGGCACTAGGTTTAGTCGGATTTGACGGTGGACCATAATTTGCCAACCCAGCAGAGAGGTGGCCCTCCCATGTGGCGCATTTAAGTTGATCAACCAGCCGTCTGCTTTCCGTATTGATATCTTGAATTCGGGGATCCGTAGGGTCTAAGCGTCGCACATGATCACGTTCATTTGCCAGGGCCGCTACCTCCTTGATTCTACCTGACGGAATGTATTGAATTGAGGCTGAAGCTATGGCCATGCGAAACGCTTTTTCCCCTTCTCGTACGTTAAACGGGATGGAAAAAGCTCTCAGTGAAGGTGCAATTTTCAGAGGTGACAAAGTCGGTGGGGCGATCGATTGAGAGGACAATCGGTAAATGATCTGATGCAAGAGCCAACTCGGTCGCCAGTCAACTCAGTTTATGAGACCAGCGCTGACGATGTTAAGGTCTGGCGAGCTTGAACAATTTACCGCTACTCTGTGGGGCCATCCCCGTTCAGAGTGCAGAACGTCGAATCCTCTATTTGGTCTGCCAGTTCCTGTCCCCTACAATCGACCTGTAAGTTCGAGTGCTACACGAGGATTACACGATTATCGCCTTTGAGTAGAGCACGAATGTCAGGGCGGTATTCACTCGGACAGCAGGTGACAAGAGGTATATAAATGTTAGTTATTTCGAGATCGGCATCGCCTGACCGCACAACCAAACCTGAAGAAATGAGTTGCAGAAATGTTTTGCCGGTTACCACTGGGAACGAAAGTGAAGGCACAAATCCATGCGGGAACGGACAAAATGGTTGGAATATGTGACAATGTGATGCATTGTGGGAATCTCTGCAGGAGAGGGTTGATGTCGGAGTTTCAATCCCTGGAGGAAATGAGGTTTAGTAAAGCGGTGCCAACCATTGAGTGCCTAGCAAGCATTTGGTTCGGGCATTGTGTATGATCGGGACGATCAGACTTAGGTGGAGGGCAGTGTGGCTATTTGTCACAGTATATGTGCATGTGTTTATTTGACTTTACAGTGATCGAACTTAGGATTAATAATCGAAGACTCATTGAATTCGTCACAATTGGTGTCAGAAGAGGTATTGGCTAATAAAAACCAGTTATTGCAGGGATAACAAGGACATGGCGAAGATTCAGCAACTCAAAAATGAGTTGGAACGACGCGGACTAAACACTACAGGCAATAAATCGGAGCTACAGTCACGATAACGGGAAGCTATGGAAGCGGAAGGAATCAACGTTGATGATCATGTTTTCCATCTTGTGGAGGAGGCATCGACAAAAATGGAAGAGAAAAAGAGTCTCCAAATTCAGTGGCAACTGTGGACACAAACATGATATTGGCCGTATTGACTCAGATATCGACTAGAATGGAAGAATAGGATACGCCTATTACATCTCTCATAGTATCCCAGCTTGAAGAACAGGATAAGCGTATTACATCCAAGTTAGAGACACGTATTTCCAAAATATCATCACAAAGTTCAGCACAGGTGTTATCGCAGATCTCTGCAAAGCTGGAAGAGCAGGAAGCTCGGATTTCACCGAAACTAGAGACACGCATGGACGAGAAAATAATGCAGTTTGAGGAGAAAATCGAGGCCGACGTAGATGCGTTAAGAAGCCGTATCCAGGAGTTGCAACTGAACCGTCCATCTGCTTCATCGAATACTCCCAAGGTAAAATCCCCGTCATTTGATGGTTCTGTTCCTTTCCAGGTATTAAAGCCCAATATGAGAAGACGGCAGCGGTGAAAAATTGGGGAACTGACTCTTTACAGACTATTCCGGTGAGTGAACGAAATAATTATGAAGCTTGGATGGGTGCGGTTGAGAGACGCTATAGTAGCGAACATCGGAAGCAGATATACCAAAAAGAGCTACAGAATCGCTTCAAGAAACCTATTGAGACTTTGCAGGAATTTGCATCAGACATCGAGAGGTTCGCCCTTCTAGAATATGCGGACCCAACCGTAGAGTACACGGAGAGTAAAAATCCAATCTTTCATAAATGGAATACTTGATGTGGAAACAAAGCGGGCCACATATGCAAATCCCAAAAGAATATTCGCTGAAACGGTATCACATGCTCTAACGCAGGAAACAGCCTCGCTATTAAGTAAGCCGGCGTAGAAAGCTCACCGCGTGGAAGTAGAACGGACAGACTGGGTAGACACAATTCTGGAAGCATTGAGTGGAAAGCAACAGAAAAATGACGGTATCATCAAATGCCTTAAGTGTGGGAGAGCTGGTCGTCACTAAGAACTAACATTGCCAATGAATCGACGATACTCTGGACTCCTTATCTGGCACGAAATTGTTTTCTACCGTGGACTTGAAAAGCTGCTACTGGCAAGTGGAGGTAAAGGATGAAGATATAGAAATGACAGCCTTTAGCGTTCGAGAAGGCTTTGGCAATTTACGGTAATTCCCTTTGGATTATGCAATTCTCAAGCTACTTTTGGGAGACTCATAGATCAGGTACTAAAATGATTGCATTTTAAAAAATGTTTGGTGTACCTTGAGGACATCATCGTGTTGGGAAAAAGTTTTGAGGAACACTTAAAGAACTAGGAGGAAGTTTTCCAACGGACAGCTGGTGCTGGTCTGAAATTAAGTCCCAAGAAGTGTTCCTTGTTTAAGAAGGAAGTTAGTTATTTGGGTCACAAGGCAACGACGGAGGGAATCTGCACTGCTGAGGAAAAGAACGAAGCTGTAAGTGTAATGTGGCCTTTAACTTGGTACATATGTATATATTTACTCGTAAAGTGGCCCTTAGTTTTGCATACAATATTACAATATAATCCAAACGCACTACTGTCATACAAATCGATTATTAGTATTAATAAAACACTTTACTACATCTTAAGCAATCGACTCAAGAGCACTTTCTTTTCTTTTCGCCGGCAAATCGTTGAAGTATATATAGTGAATATATCACAAATTGGCGACGAGTTGAAAAATCAAATTTTTTGTATTACAAAAATGGAGGATATAATGAAATCCATGCTGATGGTGCCACAATTTGAGCCCAAAATTGAGATATGGACAATTTGGAAGGAGAAGCTGGAAATTTATTTGGCGGAAATGAAGGTTGAGGAGGACCGCGAAATGAGAAACGTGTTGCTTAAGACGGTGGGTACAGCAGCATACAGCGTACTACACAGCCTATGTAGTCCACAATCACCAATGCAAAAAACATATAAAGACATTTGCAACATCTTGGAGACACATTATACTCCGCCGGTTATTGTGTTTCAACAACGTAAAATTTTTCATTCGTCCAAACAGCAAGACAATGAAATGGCCGCCGAATGGTACGCTCGTGTAAAGAAGCTTGCATTAAATTGTAAATTTGGTCAAAATTTAAATGCGTTTATACTCGATCAATTTGTTGTTGGCGCAAAGCTTAAAATTTATGAAAAATTATGTGAAGAAAATGAAAATATCTCATGTGAAGATGCGTTGAGAAAAGCGATGGTACTCGAATGTAAAATGGCGGCAAAAATTGAAAACAACAACAATGTTAGCGTAAATTTAGTGAAGCAAAAGAAGACGTACAGTAAAGGTACCAGTCAAGGCAACAACAACAAAAGCGAACGAAAAATGTGCAGTCATTGTGGTTGGCGTAATCATGAATCAGATAAATGAAAATTTAAGAAGAGCAAGTGTCACACATGTGGTAAAATTGGACATCTTTCGTCTGTATGCCGCATGAAAGTACAACTAAATTATGTATCAAATTCTAATGAACTTAAAAATGATTATAATGATGATGTTTTTGCTTATTCTATTTTTAGCGTAAATAATAAAAAGCCAACTGAGGTGTATTCTCTTCCTGTTTTCATTGATGGTGTTGAAATTAGAGCAACTTGTGACACAGGGGCGCCATGCACGCTGATATCTGAAAAGTTTTATCACCAACATGTTAGTAAAAATATTCGTGGGTGTGACACCCCCTATCTCGATTATAGTGGGGATCGCATACAAATTGTTGGTGAGTATGATGCACAGATTAAATACATGGGCGCCACTAAAGAGATTACTGTAGTCGTGACTAAACATGACAACCCACCTCTGTTAGGTAGATCATTTTTACGCGCTTTTAATTTTGAACTATTACAAGTCAATTCAATATACAAACTTTCGAAAGACGAACTAGCTCGTAACATAAAAGGTGAAATTTCTAACGTATTTCAAGACACGCTTAAAAAATTCAATGTTAATAAAGTTTCATTATCAATGATTGAAGGTTCAAAAGCTATTTTTTTTAAACCACGTCCATTGCCATTAGCGTGGAAGGATAAAGTCGAAACGAAATTACGTGATCTAATTAAGCAAGGAGTACTCGAGTTGGTCGACCATTCGGACTGGGGTACACCACTAGTCCCTGTGTTGAAACCAAATGGTGATTTAAGAATTTGCGCGGATTATAAGGTGACTCTAAAGAAGTATTTAGTGGACGTAAAATATCCTTTACCACGAATTGAGGAAATTTTCGCATCTCTTCAAGGTGGAGAATTATTTACTAAGCTTTATTTATCAAATGCATATAATCAGTTAGAGTTAGATGAACCATCGCAATTATTGTGTACGTGGAGTACACACATAGGAACTCTCAAAGTTAAACGCTTACCGTTCGGAATCAAACCTGCGGCTGCCATATTTCAAAAAACCATTGAAAGCTTATTACGTAATATAGCAAATGTCGTGGTTTATCAAGATGACATTACCATTACAGGCAGAAATATGGAAGAGCATGTAAAGACGTTAAGACTTGTTTTAGAAAAATTGAAATCAGCAAATTTAACTTTGAATTCGAAGAAAACGGTTTTCTTTCAAGAAAAAATTAGTTATTTGGGGTTTTCTATCGATAAAAATGGTTTAACAAAAACCGACGAAAGAATTGAAAGTGTAAAAAACGCACCAATTCCAAAAAATATTTCAGAAGTAAAAGCTTTTGCAGGAATGGTTAATTATTATTCAAAATTTATTAATAACTTTGCTAAAAAAATGTCACCCTTATATGATTTATTAAAAAAAAATGTTAAATTTGCTTGGTCAGAGAAATGTCAGAGAGCTTATGATGAAACTAAAGTGATATTTGTTCGGATCAAGTACTTGTTCATTTCAATCAAAATTTACCTATAATTTTAACTACGGATGCTTGCAATAATGCGGTAGCGGGAGTGCTCTCACATAAGTTTTCTGACAATTCGATGAAACCCATAGCTTTTGTTTCCAGAGCTTTAAGCAAAAGTGAAAGAAATTACAGCACTCTAGAAAAAGAAGCTTTAGCGATAATATTTTCAGTTACAAAACTTAGACAATATTTGTTAGGTAACAAATTTAGATTGTTGACCGACCACAAACCATTGGTATCAGTTTTCAGCGAAATCAAGGGTTTGCCTATTATGGCATCAGCTCGAGTTCAAAGATGGGCACTAATTTTATCCGGTTTTAATTACACTATTGAATATGTCAAAGGCAGCTTGAATGATGCTGATAATCTGTCCAGAATACCACAATATGTTATTGGTAAAGTTGATATCGCTAAAGAAACTAAACGCGACCCTTTGTTTTCGAGATTGCTCGAAACTATTCCAAATGGCACTCTACACAATATGAAAGATGACTGCTTTAAACCATTTCGCGACAAAGCAGAACAATTAAGTGTTGAATATGGATGCGTAATGTGGGGTTATAGAACTGTCATACCACAGAAATTAAGGCAAACGATTTTGGAGTCGCTTCATCTTTCACATTTAGGTATAGTTAAAACAAAAGGTCTCGCGCGATCTTACGTATGGTGGCCAGGGATAGATCAGGACATTGAAAGGTTAATAAAAAATTGTGATCCATGCCAAGTTCTGCAGTCTAGTACAGCAAAGAGTAAGCTTATTTCTTGGAAACCAACAGATTCTGTTTGGAGTAGGATTCACCTAGATTTTGCAGGACCTATAAGAAATTTTCATTTTCTCATTGTAATTGACTCGTACTCAAAATGGGCAGAGATTTACAAAACCAAAGATATAACTTCTAACTTCGTTATAAATAAGTTAAGAGAAACGTTTAGCCGATTCGGCCTAGTTGATTTACTGGTTAGTGATAAAGGCCCGCAATTTACTTCATTCGATTTCAAAGAATTTTTACGCTGCAATGGTATAAAGCAAGTACTAACAGCACCCGGTCATCCAGCTTCGAACGGTCAAGCTGAAAACTTTGTAAAAACCTTCAAAAAGTCATTTTATGCTTGCTTGAAAACAAAAGATTGTGTTAACATTGATGTTATAGTTAACCGATTTTTAGCAGATTATCGTAATTCCGTACATTGTACTACTGGCGAATCACCGGCTAAAATAATGTTTGGTAGACAACTCAAAACTCGTTTTTCGACTCTAAAACCACCTTTAGTAAAACAAAAAATTGTTGAAAATCAACAAATAAGTGAACGTAATTATCGTGGTAAACGTGACGTTGAACTGCATCAGGGTCAAAAAGTTTGGATTCGTGACTACAGTAATCCTAACAAAGCTAGCTGGTATCCAGGCACAATTCAAAAACAACTGGGCCCTAGGTCATACTGCTGTGTAATGTTAAACAATAAAACGATTAAAAGACATTTGAATCAAATACGCTGTCGTAATTCTGATGAAACGTCAAAATCAACAAATGTTACTAGTACAAGTGTTGGTGCTGAGACTGATTCAAATTCTTTGATTTTAAATGACCAGCCAGACAACGTCAACGTTGATGAAAGTAGCAGTAAAGAGGATACCCCTCAGCCGGCCGATGTAGAAACTCCTAGGCGTATATTAAGACCTCGTCAACAAGGTAAAGCCGTTAAAAATCAATAACTTCTTTTGCTACGTAATTTGAATTACAAACAATATCAATTGTCAACTTTAAATAATTAATTTAAATTATAAACAATCTAACTAATTTAAATTACAAACAATCTAACTAATTTAAATTACAAACAATCTAACTAATTTGAATTACAAACAATCTAACTAATTTGAATTACAAACGATCTCATTGTAAATCTCAACAAAATTATTTGAATTAAACAAATACAAATAATTACATTGTAAGAAATAGAATTATAAAACAAAACAAAAATTTCAGCTGTAACAAGTTTACTTGAATTGAACAAAAAAAAACATAATTAGCATTGTAAGAACAACTGTGAGGGGGGCGTGTAATGTGGCCTTTAACTTGGTACATATTGTGACGAATTCGATGATTCCTTGATTATCAATCCTGGGTTCGATCACTATAAAGTCGAATAAACACACGCACAGATAATGTAAGTAATAGCTAGTTTTATTTACTAGTAATAAACGCAAAACAATTTTAAGAGTTTGATAACTTTACAGTAGTTCACTATTGAACGCTTGAAAATAAACTGAACAACCTGCCTTGCTTGGTCACCGCCTTATATAGTCCAACAGGGTGCTTGCCTACACACCGAGAACTTTCTTGGTTGTTCGCTTTTCGTGTTCTGGAAGGGTCGGTGTTATTTATTGGCATCTCCTCTTTGCATCGTATTCGCAAACACTCGCGCCATCTCTCTTCCTCTTCCTAGTTATACGCTTGCATGCATAAGCGTAGCCATCGTTATCTCGGTTGTGTTAACTAGTGGTGGGAGTGTTATTGAGTTAGGGATGGTACATGCTTGAGAATAATCGCCACACTGCCCTCCACCTAAGTCTGATCGTCCCGATCAGACACATTGCCGGAACCAAACGCAGCTAGCCTTTCTAAATGGACCACTTTCATCTTATTCCTTGGCCTTCCCATAGTTTGTATGCGATATACCACATCGTTGATCCGTTTTATGACTTTGTATGGGCCTTCCCAGTTACATTGTAGTTTTGGGGACAAACCTTTCCTACGCTGTGGGTTGTATAGCAGCACTAAATCTCCTTCTATAAAACCTTCCGAATTTATTGCTTTGTCGTACCTGGCCTTCATTTTATCGCTCATGATCTTAGTCCGTTTTCTCACAAGCTCGTGAATTTCTCTCATTTCTTCTTCCAATACGCTAGTAGATTTCCGAGCATTCACTCCTGCATCAGCGTTTATCCCAAACTTTAAGTCAGCTGGCAATCGAAGATCATTCCCGAAAATTACCTTTGCAGGAGTCTGACCAGTTGTTTCATGTACTGCAGAGCGATATGCCATTAGGAATAAGGAGATGTGAGTATCCCAATCCTTCTGGAATTTATCCACTACTTTCCTCAGGTGCTCTTCCAATGTTCTATTGAATCGTTCCACCATGCCATCTGACTGAGGATGTAGTGCAGTTGTTCGAGTTTTCCGAATGCCCAATGTCTTGCACATTTCCTGGAACACAGCTGATTCGAAATTTCTGCCTTGGTCAGAATGTATCTCCATCGGTGCACCAAACCGAGCTACCCAATTGTTAGTAAACACTTCTGCTATGGTTTCTGCCTCTTGATTGGGAATAGGGTACACTTCTGGCCATTTGCTGAAATAGTCCATAACTACCAGTACATATTTGTTTCCGAGTTTGCTAGTAGGAAATGGACCAGCTACATCCATGGCTATCCTCTCAAATGACGCACCTGAGTTGTACTGTTTCATTTGGCCATGGCTCCTTGATTTCGGTCCTTTAGCTTTGATGCATACTTCACAGTTGGCAATCCACTCCGCGACCGATTGACGGCAACCAACCCAATAGAATCTTTGCTTGACTTTCTCCAAGGTCTTGGTGACTCCAAGATGACCTCCGCTTGGACCGTTATGTAATTCATTGAGTACATCAGGGATTTTCTTCCTTGGGACGACTATCAGCTTTCGAACACATTCACCATCCTCACTCTCCCATATTCGATGCAAACAACCGGATTCTAATTGCAAACTATTCCACTGTGCCCAATATGACTTGGCAACAGGACTTTCTGCTGACATCTCCTATCTTGATGGTCGCTCGTTTCGTTCGATTCCTTGCATTACACGTGTAAGATCTGGATCTTCGTGCTGAAACCTCCTTAATTGATCCATGTCCCATTCGTCCGTAGATGTTATAGTCATGAGCCGCACATCTATAATGTCTTCCTTGGCCTCAGCTTTGGAACAATGCTTGCATTCCAAGTTACATGGTCTTCGTGACATTGCATCAGCATTTCCGTGGGTGCTACCTTTGCGATGCTCTATGGAAAAGTCATAACTTTGCAGTCGCTCTATCCACCGTGCCAATTGACCTTCCGGATTACGGAACTGTAAGAGCCATTTCAACGCTGCGTGGTCTGTCCTAACGTGGAATCGCTGCCCATAGAGATACTTGTGGAAATGCTTTACGCACTCTACCAATGCCAACAGTTCTCTCCGGGTTACACAATAGTTCCTTTCAGGCTTCCCAATTGTTCGGCTATAATATGCAACTACCTTCTCCTGTCCATCAACAATCTGAGACAAAACACCTCCTATAGCATAACCACTCGCATCTGTATCCAGAATAAACTTTGAACCTGGAATTGGATATGCTAACATCGGGGCTGTGCATAGTCGTTCCTTCAATGTTTGAAAAGCCACCTCCTGTTCCTTCTTCCATTCAAAACTCATATTCTTTCTCGTAAGGTCATGGAGACTACTAGCTACGCTGGCAAAATTCGGTACAAATCGGCGATAATACGTGCACAGCCCAAGGAAGCTCCGTAACTCATGCAAATTTCTCGGTCTTGGCCAATCCTTTACGGCTTCGATCTTTTCCTTAGCAGTGCAGATTCCCTCCGTAGTTACCTTGTGACCCAAATAACTTACTTCCTTTTTAAACAAGGAACACTTCTTAGGACTTAGTTTCAGACCAGCACCAGCTATTCTTTGGAAAACTTCCTCCAAGTTCTTTAGGTGTTCCTCAAAGCTTTTTCCCAGCACGATGATGTCGTCGAGGTACACCAAACATGTTTGCCAGTGCAATCCTTTTAGTATCTGGTCCATGAGTCTCTCAAAAGTAGCTGGAGCATTGCATAGCCCGAAGGGCATTACCGTAAATTGCCAAAGCCCTTCTCCAACGCTGAAGGCCGTCTTTTCTTTATCTTCATCCTTCACCTCCACTTGCCAGTAGCCGCTTTTCAAGTCCAGTGTGGAAAACCATTTCGTGCCAGATAACGAGTCCAGAGTATCGTCGATTCTTGGCAATGGATAACTATCCTTCTTCGTTACGTCGTTCAATTTTCGGTAATCCACACAGAACCTCATTTTTCCATCCTTCTTTTTCACTAGTACTACCGGTGAGCTCCATGGACTAGCTGATGGTTCGATCACGCCGCTGTCACTCATTTCCTGAATAATTTCTCTTACCACTTGTCGTTTGGCCAATGGAATACTACGAGGAGCTTGGCGGATTGGTCTTGCATCACCAGTATCAATTTGATGCTTCACAACTTTGGTCCGACCTGGTTTGGAACCATCGTTGTCAAATATGCTCGAGTACTTTGATAGAAGTTCCTTTGCCTTTTCTGATGATCTTTTTCGAGGCCTGCCGTCCACAACATATCTGAAAGATTAATCTTGATGGTGGAATCATTTTCCTGAAGCTGTTCACAATTGATAACTACCTCGACCTCTTGGCATTGTCCCAATATTGCTCCTTTGGAAAGTTTAATCGGCGATTTGAACTCATTAAGTACTCTTACCGGTACACGTCCATCTTGTTTTGTCATAGCCAGGGTTTTTCCTACTAATATGTTCGTCCTTGATTTGTTTGCTGCCTCGACAACCCACAACTTGTTTGTCCCATAATCTCCATCAATCTTTGCCCATATGATTGCTTCCGACTTCGGTGGAATTTGTTGGCTCTCCTCCACAAGCACTCGCTTACTAACGTATTTGTTTTCGTAACCAAAATATAATGGCACATCCATGTTCTGGTAATTCATAATCCTGTTTTGCATGTCGATCTTGATGCCTTGCTCGCTTAAGAAGTCCACACCAACTATGATTTCGTCAACAATATCTGCTACTATAAAATTGTGTAGAACGGCCACGTTCCCAATAGCGATTTCACATGTTACTTCTCCTAGGACATGGGTGTCCTCACCCGTGGCCGTACGTAACTTTGCTCCATGCAATGGTCTCACCTCCTTGTTGACTAAATCAGATCGAATTATGGAATGTGATGCGCCTGTATCCACAGTTAGTAAGTGCTCTTTTCCATCCACATATGCAACAACAGTAACATTACTAGCTTTCCTTCCGATCTGTGAGACAGAGATTATGGGGCATTCAGTTGCGGGAGCCAGTCCACGCCCCTTTCGGCTGGCTCGATTTAGTTTAACGACTGATTTGGGTGGGAAATTGGCTCACCTCCTTCAGCTTTGCGTTTTCGTCCACCTGAATTGCTGGGGTTACTGGAGCCAGAGCCGCAATAACGTGCTATGTGACCTGGTTTTCCGCATTTAAAGCATTTAATGACACCATCACTTTTTTTCTGTACTCCGTTCAACGCTTCCAAAATTTTGTCTACCCAAGCCGGAGTGTCCACTTCTACGCGATGAGCCTTGTATGCAGGTTTACTCAAAAGCGAGGCTGTTTCCTGCGTCAGAGCATGCGATACCGTTTCAGCGAATGTCCTTTTGGGGTTTGCATATGTGGCCCGCTTCGTCTCCATGTCGGGTATTCCATTTATGAAACACTGGATTTTCACCCTCTCCGTATACTCTACAGGTGCGTCTGCATTTGCTAGATGGGCCAACCTCTCGATATCCGATGCAAATTCCTGTAAAGTCTCATTAGATTTCTGGAAGCGATTCTGTAGCTCTATTTGGTATATCTGTTTTCGATGTTCGCTACCATAGCGTCTCTCAACTGCACCCATTAATGCTTCATAATTGTTCCGTTCTCCGTCAGGAATAGTCTGCAAAATTTCAGCTGCAGGTCCCTTCAATGCCACGAATAGTGCAGCAACTTTGTCTTCGGTGCCCCAATTGTTCACCGCTGCCGTCTTCTCAAACTGTAGCTTAAATACCTGAAATGGAACAGAACCATCAAAGGAAGGTGATTTTACCTTGGGTGTATTTGCTGAGGCAGCTGGACGGTTCAGTTGTATCTCCTGGATACGGCCTTTTAAAGCTTCCACCTCAGCCTCTATTTTATCTTGAAATTGTGCAATTTTCGCATCTTGAACTTCTAGTTTCGATGACACCCTCGCCTCCTGTGCTTCCAACTGCGAAGAGATATATGCCTTCTGTTCATCCATTTGCGCGGAGATCTGTGATGATACCTGTTCCAACTGATTTGCCATACATGCTTTCTGTTCTTCCAACTGAGATGCCATAGAAGTTTTCTGTTCTTCAAACTGAGATGCCATGCAAGTTTTCTGTACTTCCAGCTGAGATGCCATTTGAGATGTAATACGCGTCTCTTGTTCTTCCATTTTAGTCGACATCTGAGTTAATACAGCCAATATCATGTTTGTGTCCACGGTTGCTACTGGATTCGGAGACTCCTTTTTTTCTTCCATTTTTGTCGATGCCTCCTCCACAAGATGAAAAACATGATCATCAACATTGAATCCTTCTGCTTCCATAGCCTCTCGCAATCGTGACTGTAACTCTGATTTATTGCCTGTAGTGTTTAGTCCGCGTTGTTCCAACTCATTTTTGAGTTGCTGAATCTTTAATTCATTCAGCTTCGCCATGTCCTTGTTATCCTTTAAATCACTGGTATTTATTTAACAATACCGCTTCTGACACCAATTGTGACGAATTCGATGATTCCTTGATTATCAATCCTGGGTTCGATCACTATAAAGTCGAATAAACACACGCACAGATAATGTAAGTAATAGCTAGTTTTATTTACTAGTAATAAACGCAAAACAATTTTAAGAGTTTGATAACTTTACAGTAGTTCGCTATTGAACGCTTGAAAATAAACTGAACAACCTGCCTTGCTTGGTCACCGCCTTATATAGTCCAACAGGGTGCTTGCCTACACACCGAGAACTTTCTTGGTTGTTCGCTTTTCGTGTTCTGGAAGGGTCGGTGTTATTTATTGGCATCTCCTCTTTGCATCGTATTCGCAAACACTCGCGCCATCTCTCTTCCTCTTCCTAGTTATACGCTTGCATGCATAAGCGTAGCCATCGTTATCTCGGTTGTGTTAACTAGTGGTGGGAGTGTTATTGAGTTAGGGATGGTACATGCTTGAGAATAATCGCCACAATATGTATATATTTACTCGTAAAGTGGCCCTTAGTTTTGCATACAATATTACAATATAATCCAAACGCACTATTGTCATACAAATCGATTATTAGTATTAATAAAACACTTTACTACATCTTAAGCAATCGACTCAAGAGCACGTTCTTTTCTTTTCGCCGGCAAATCGTTGAAGTATATATAGTGAATATATCACAGTAAGGGATTGACAAAGACCGAGAAATTTGCAAGAGCTACGAAACTTTCTTGGGCTATGCACGTATTATCGCCGATTTTAATCGAATTTCGCCAGCGTAGCTAGTAGTCTTTATGAGCTTACCAGGAAAAATATGACTTTTGAATGGAAGGAGCACGAGGTGGCTTTCCAAACTTTGAAGGAGCAACTTTGCACTGCCCCAATGTTAGCATATCCGATCCCAGGTGCAACGTTTATTCTGGATGCAGATCGGAGTGGTTATGCTATAGGAGGTGTTTTGTCTCAGATTATTGATTATTATTATAGCCGAACAATTGGGAAGCCTGAAAGGGACTATTGCGTAACATGGAGAGAACTATTGGCATTGGTAGATTCCGTTAAACATTTCCACAAGTTTCTCTATGGGCCGTGATTCCACGTCAGGGCAGACCATGCAACGTTGAAATGGTTTTTGCAATTCCGTAATCCGGAAGGTCAATTCTCACGGCGGATAGGGCGACTGCAAAAGGTATGACTTTTCCATAGAGCATCGCAAAGGTATCAACCACGGAAATGCTGATGCAATGTCTCGACGACCATGCAACTTGGAATGCAAGCATTGTTCCAAAGCTGAGAGCAAGGAAGACATTATAGATGTGCGGTTGATGACTATAACATCTAAAATATTTATAAAAGAATTCTCTTTAGACTTTTGTTAATTTATTAATCCGGCTGAACTTTATCTAACCGATGAGTACCTCCAATTAATACTAAACTGAAAACAATAATTCCTGTACTTATATTACCCCTAGGCTCTCTATTGGCGGAAGCGCTGCCACCGCCGCCGCCGCCGTTGCATTGCAGTTGTGGTGTTGTCACAGCAGTCGGGGAAAGGACCGACTCAGGCCATGTGCAAAGTATTTCGTTCTCAGGGCTAGTGTGTGATACCTGTTGTGTGGTGTTTTGTCACAGCAGTCGTGGGAAGCGCTGACTCAGGCCATGCGCAACTTATTTTCAGGTAATTATAAACCTGACTGCGCTTCCCGTGATAACTCCTCTCCTCCTAAGAGGGGGACGTCCTCCGACTGCTCTTGCTATTGCAGCTTGCCCTTTTTTGTGCCTCAATATAGATATAATAAGAAGCACCCTTACGATTATGGCCAGTATTATAACGACCATCGATGTTGCTGTCAATCCTGTCTTATAGCCATGGCTCCGTTGCTTCATCAGTTGTAGGTTTTCTAGTGTACGATGCCGTAAGTATGGTAAGCTCATTGTGTCATCGTGACCAGTTATATTTATACGAGCGGCCCAAGAAATTTCTGCTACTTTCATCTGAAGGGCATTCCGATTGATGAATGTCGTTTCGTTCACGCTTTCCCTGTCTGAAAACGTCACCAGGTAAGTCCCTCTTTTTAGCGAAATAGTTTCATTTTCGGCCGTGCTATCGTTTATGACGACCATGCCATCATCAATTTCCTGTATGGGATCTAGTTCAACAAATGTTGTTCTGCATTTTGCTGTGACGCCGGCTACGAATTGTTGAGCGTAAGTCGTGATGCTCGATTTTCTGCAAAATCTCATAGCTGTCCCTGTACAGTCATCCAAGGAATAGATGTCTTTACCACAGACTGCCACTGCGTTGTCCCGTAGTGAGAGCATTTTGTTGTTGTGTGCTATAGGTAATATATTTTCCTCCTACAAATGAGCTAAGGTCTAGGATACTTAACTAGGAAATGTAAAAGGTTATTGTCATGAGAAACTTTAAACCTAGAAACTAACAACAAATCGGTTACAGTTAAATTGTTGAGAGACTCAGTTTTCAAGATTGAATCAACCTCAGCGTTATCAAAAATAATAGGATTTAATAATCCTAGTTGTGCTAGAGCGATTGACAATTTAATATTATCTAGGTCTGTAATAATAGCCCTATTTCTGGCCAAAAGAATTTCATAAAGGTGCCCGGTATCTATTTGTTCCTGTTTTTCTGCCTTTAAAATTTCATTTACTATGTTGGTTAAATCGGTAACTTGTTCTTGGAATTTATTGTTACTTTCCGATCGTTATTGTCCCTAAGCTTGTCAAGTTCTACGTTACTTTTTGAAAATCGTCAAAGTCCGGTGTACCCGCTACAACCTTTAAAGCAGTTTCCAGAATGTTCAGACTATGCGGATGTTTCACTGGACCCATCACTGTTCGAAGAAGCTTGTCGATACATGGGTAAATTCTTAGTGCAGAGCGGGTGTCAATGGTCAATTCTGCGTAGGCAGACAGATTTGTAGTATGTCTGATGTAACCGTAGGATTCCCATCGCCGTCTGTAATCGGTAAGTATTCCGAGTGGGAGTAGTCCACAACTTTGCCGTTTGTCGAAGTCAAGGTCATGAAAAGCGTAAGAGTCAGGAATCTGAAAGAAAAAGGAAAGGAAAGATGTAAAGGAGAGTGTAAGACTTAAGGTAAAAACTTAACTCGCTAACGAAGATTATCCTTATGAACTATTCTACCCAGGTCCTCTTGGACTATTCCCTCTACATACAAGGGAGTTAGTTTGCTTCCTAGGCGTTTATTTGACTTAATATGGACCGTTTCTCCTACGGCAAATGTTCTTGTTGATCTTTACCTGTTATGGATTCTTAGTGCTGCCTCTTGAGCTCTTTCTATCTTATCCCTGGCTTCGGTCTCACCCACCCGCGAATGAAAGATCTCTAAAGGTTTTAAGTGTCTTCAATTCCCTTTTCTAATTTAAGACATCTAGCAATTTCTCCTATGGTGCTGTGGAATCTCTCCACCTGCCCATTTGACATACTATGCAGGGGAAGAGCATTAACTATTTCAATGTTGAAGAACTCCCTGAGGCAAGATCTCATTGTATTTGAATTTAGTGATTATTCATTATCGCAGAAAATGGTCCTGGTCCCTGCGAATAGGTTGACTAATTGCAGAATGCGTGGTTTAATATCGATTATTGTTCGCGAAGGGATCGGTTGCACTACCGCGAATTTTGATATCTTGTCGACGCAAGTAAGGAAATATGTGGCATTGATAGAGAAGATGTCGACGTGAAAAATTTCACCAGGAAAGGTTGGAACGGGTGTTCTTCCTATAGGGTGCTTTATTGGGTGCCTAACGTATTTAGCTTTGATGCAGATTCTGCAATTTGATGCCACCTCCCTAGCCTTTTTTACCATTCTCGGGAAAAAATAATCCTTCAGAATTTGCGTTACGTTTTCTTGGAAAGCGGGATGAGCTCTGTTATGTTCTTGTGTAATTATTTCTGTTTGTTCATTGGGATCAAAAACATCCGTACCAAATTCGGTTGTGTGACGGAATGTGGTATTTGGGAATGTATAGCCAGTTTTGAATTTTTGCCAGCAAATGAAGCTCGCAGTGAATGCTGTTGACTACGTCAGTTTTTACTGTTTCTAACAACATTCCAAACAAACCCTCATCATCAGGAAACGTGAGGAAATCTCGTAATTTGTTTCCAAAAATAACAAATGTTCTCTTGGATGGATGTTGACCTGATTCCAAAATTAGTTCATTTCTGTACACATTCACCGGGTTGGAAACTGTTTCCACCGTATAGGTAAGTGACTGTTCGCTGTGAACAGTGGCGGCATCTGATTCGGGTTCAGGATCCAGGGAATTTATAAATTGGCGTGACAAGGCATCAAAGCCACTAAGTTGTCCTTTCCCGGCTTATAATGAAGTTTGGTATTATACCCCTCAATAAAGGCCTTCCACCTTTTAATTTTTGGATTTGGGTTACGATCTGAGAGTGCAAAGGTTAAGGGCTGATGGTCGGTATTAATGTTTAATTCCCTAACACCGTACAAGTAATGCGTAAGGCTTTTGAGGGCCCATACAATGCCCAGGAGTTCACTCTCATTTGTGGCAAAATGTTCTTCTTTTTTATCAAGTGTTCTGGAGATCATTGTAATCGGTCGCCCCTCTTGGGAAAGCACCGCGCCAAGGGCGTGTGAAGAAGCATCGGTAGTCAAATCGAAAGCTTTTTTGAAGTCTGGATACGACAACATGACGTCCGCTGATATAAGTATGCTCTTAAGTTTATTAAATGCATTAATTTGGTCTTGATCGAATGTAATTTTAATTTTTTTCGATTGGGAGGCCGACACCTTACCAAATTCACCTCTGAGGATATTAGTTAAAGGATTGGCATAGTCGCGAACAAAGCACTTATAGTACCCAGCCATCCCTAGAAAGGATCGAACACCCCTAAAGTTGTTGGCTGTGGGAATTTCTTAATTGCCCCAATTTTTTGTGGGTATGTATTCCCCCTTTTGATATTTGGAAGCCAAGGTACTCGAGTTCTGTCTTGAAAAATTTCGATTTTTCCACAGATACCCTCATGTTTGCTTCAAGCAGGCTTATAAGAACAGCCGTTAAATGGTCCTTCTTGTCTTGTGAGAAAATAATCACGTCATCGATATAAACAAAGCAATATTTGCCAATATGTTCCCTAAGCACGTCGGCAATTGCTCGTTGAAAGATGCCAGGGGCATTCTTCAGACCGAACGGAAGACGGCAGAACTCATATTTGCCATTACACACCGAAAACGCGGTCTTCTCCGATCTCGATCAGGGAGTTCGATTTGGTGAAACCCAGAATTTAGGTCTAGGGTCGTAAAGAGCTGGCCTTGCCCAAGTTTGATAGTATAACCCCAACGTTTAGGATAGGGTATGAGTAGTCTATGGTTTTTTCGTTCAATTTACGGAAGTCAATTACTAATCTCTTCTTTTTTACTCCGTTCTCATCGAGGCCCGTTTTGTCCACTTCCTAGATGGGATTATTATAAGGCGATCGCGAATGTCGTATAAGGCCATTTTGCAGGAGATCCCTTATTTCCGTTTTTACAAAATCAGCGACCCCCAGTGGATATGGGTAAAATTTTGCGTAAGTCGGCTCGTTATCCCTAGTGCGGATTGTGGCTACAATATTAGTGTTGTATGGTAATTTTTCATTTGGATCTGCAAAGACTCCTGATACGAGATTGATCATAGCGTTAAAATGATCCTTTATGCTCCCCGGGACCGACTCGGTCTAGAGCTGGAGATGGCGAACATCTTGACCCTTGAGGAATTGAAGTTTTTATTTTCCAGACTCGTATTCAATAATGTCTTTTTTTAAATTTATGTTCGCGTGAACCCTATTTAGGAAGTCAAGGTCTACAATGCCATCGAACAGTCAGGTCCGGCAAAACAAGGAATTCTGATACAACTCCAAATAAGTGTACCTTACATTTGTTTAAAATATTGGTGAATCCATGTATGGACAGGCGTAACTCCTTTTAGACCCTCTAGAGGCCTGATGTAGTTTTTGGAGGCCCCTGTGTCGACGAGAAATTTTAGCGCTCGCCCCTAGTGTCCTACAAATCCAGGAGAGGAGAGACCTTCCCCTAAAAAATTCACCTCCTCCGCCTCTAGGTCCTTGACAATTGGCTCAGATACTTCTTTATATGATTCTGAACTGGGTTCGTTGCTATGACTTTGGTTCAAGTGATTCACTCTTGGGAGTTTTGGTCCTGTTCGATGGTCGGAGGACGCCTGACGCTTTTGAAGTTGCCCATTTCCATTTCCTGTGAAGTTTGTAGGTTACCGTAGGCGAGATGATGATGGATCTATATCCATTGGTTCCTGTCGCAGTTGTGCGTCCCGATTTCCGCCTTGCCGGTTCAGGCTATAATGTTAGCGATTGTTTCCATTACTGTTTACCTGGCCATCAGGTTGGTTATCACTCCTATACTGCCTCATGATATGAGGATTTTTTTGGCTATCAGTGTTTGCCCTACTGTACGCGCTTTGATTATTGTTGTCCTTGCCACTTCTATGGCTGCTGTCAGCTTTTTTTGTGACGTCTATTTGCGAAGCTTGCTGCGAAAGTGTAGCGTTCGTGATTCGCATCGACCTCCTGAGCGAGTGCCAACGCGGACGGCAGATCACTGGGTTTCGATTCAAAGAGGATATCGCAAAGAGGCTTTCTGAGCCCAGAAATAAAAAACCCTAAGGGCATTTTTACGATATTTTGCATTTATTGCACCTGCAATATTTGCTTCGTGAGACATTTGCGTTTTATTAGGGAGTGAATACAGCTTCTTCTCAACCTCGTCATAAAATTCCAGGACACTAGAAGAGCCCTGTCTTAATGTGAATAGTTCTTGTTCAATTAAATAGATTGGTCGTTTATCTGAGTACGTAAAGTCTAAACGAGCTATAATAGCGTCGAAGTTTAAGACGGTGCTAAGCGATGATAACAACGCTTTGGCAGCACCGCGAATTTTCCGGTTGACCTGAAAATTCAGGTAAGGGTTTTACCACGTCAAGTGATTCCTCGCAAGTTTTTTCCGGAATAATTTTAATTTTCTTGCATTTTGCTACTACTGGCTTTTGGGATATCTTTACAATTTGGTCCTGCATGACCCTAAGTCTATCCTCAAATTCTCGTCTCTCCATTCCTAAAGCCGCAGATACGGCCGCGTTTACTACCCGTGACTCAATATTCCAGAAATTTGAAATTAAGTCAGTTAGATCGCCTGTTAACACGTTCATATGCCGGGCAACCAATCGAAAAAAATTTTTTTATTCAATTACTCAAATTTTTAATTCACTTCACTGAAATTTTTAATTCAATTCACTCAAATGTCATCTATTTAGTTCAACAAAAAAAAAAGAGTCTTTCAACTTACATAAAGTTCATTGCTGCATGTTTTAGATAAATATCCTTGTGATTGTGGGTTTTGTTTTATGGCGTACTGCTCCGTTGCGTAGTGGTTGTAATTTTGTTGCAAATCTCCCCTTCTGCTTGATACTGATGCTGGTTTTTATTTTGTACCGTACTGCTTCGTCGTGTAGTTATTAAGTTAGATCTTCCCTTCTGCTTGATACTGATTGTTGATTTTTATTTAATACAGTACTGCTTCGTTGTGTAGTGGTTACACCTGTAGCTGTGCTTGCTGATTGTTCTTGCACGCTGGGCGCCAAATATATATAAAATACTTTTTTTTAGAACTTTATCTAACGGATGAGTACCTCCAATTAATATTAAGCTGAAAACAATAATTCCTATACTTATATTACCCCTAAGCTCTCTATTGGCGGAAGCGCTGCCACCGCCGCCGCCGCCGTTGCATTGAAGTTGTGGTGTTGTCACAGGAGTCATGAAAAGGGCTGACTCAGGCCATGTGCAACGTATTTCGTTCTCACAGCCAGTGTGTGATACCTGTTGTGTGGTGTTTTGTCACAGCAGTCGTGGGAAGCGCTGACTCAGGCCATGCGCAACTTATTTTCAGGTAATTATAAACCTGACTGCGCTTCCCGTGATAACTTCTACGGAGGAATGGGACATGGGTCAATTAAAGAAGTGTAAGCACGAAGAGTGCAACGAACGACCAACAAGAGAGGAGATGTCAACAGAAAGTCCTGTTGCCAAGTCATATTGGGCACAGTGGAACAGTTTACAATTAGAATCCTGTTGTTTGCATCGAATATGGGAAAGTGAGGATGGTCAATGTGTTCGCAATCTGATAGTCGTTCCAATGAAGAAAATCTCAGATGTTCTCAATGAATTACATAACGGTCTAAGCGGAGATCATCTTGGAGTCACCAAGACATTAAGAGAAAATCAAGCAGTGATTATATTGGTTTAGTTGCCGTCTATCGGTCGCGAATTGGATTACCAACTGTGAGGTGTGCAACAAAGCTAAAGGGCCGAAATCGAGGAGCCATTATCAAATGTAACAGTATAACTGAGGTGCCCCATTTGAAAGGATTGCCATGGATGTAGCTGGCCGATTTCCTACTAGCAAACTCGGAAACAAATATGTACTAGCCCAGCTATTTCCCAAAAGTGAAAAGTCATCGTGCCGGCAACATCAACAACAGCGAGCAAAAAATATAATATTAATAAAAGGCAAGTAAAATATTAATTAAATATGTATTCAAAAAGTGTACGAAATGCCTTTAGTGTAAAAAAATCGCGCTTTGCGGAAACAGTGCAAAAATATAGAAATATAGACAGTTTTGCGCGCAGTGAACGTGAAGAGGACAAAAGTGTTGCAAATATTGAAAGTATTCAAGATGGCGATGATGATATTTGTTTTCATCAAACAATTCGGTAATTCTATACGACAGCACGTAACTGCTAATATACGTCCAGAAATCTCGGGAAAGGTATCAAACGACGCGTTTTGATCTCCGTATCAATAATCCGAAAGCGGAAATTAAATAATTTGTTTCGGTGAAAAGTTATTAGCAAAAAACCCAAAAATGGCCCAGGTCCGATCCCAAATAGGGGGCTTGGTAATTGTTTCCTTTAGGAGACAACTGCTAAAACACGTCAAAAGACGCGTTTTGAGCTCGGTAACAATAATCCGAAAGCGAATTTTCGAGTTTTTGTTTCAGTGAAGAGATATTTGCCATCAAAGTTGAAAATTTTCTGTAATTTTCATGTGGTTGTTGTAATCACAGATTAGAGTGTACTGAAAAGTGCAAAAAGGGTGTTCTACGCAGAAATATTGTGTACCGCGTAGCCGGTGTTGGACCGGCTAAGGGTTCTTTTTTTGAAGAGCGGCCCAAGCTCTACGCAGAAAGGTGTTCTGCATATAAATACCTTGGATCAAGCACCCTATTTGGGATCGGACCTGGGCCATTTTTGGGTTTTGGGAGCCTGTAACGACAGCCTTTCACACTACTGGCAACATACCACAATGTTAACCAAGTATGTAACATGGATGTGGTGTTGCGGGGCTGCACCAACATTGCTTGTGCTAACAGCTGTAGATGGCCTGGTTGCTTGCTGTTAACAACAGAACCCTGTGGCAGAGGCAATGTTGCTGAACGCCTAGCAACATTACATCTAAAGGGTGTTTTTTTTAGGGGTATAGAACTTTGAATTGAAATAAAACACAAGAAAATCGTTTTAAGGTCCATCAATTTGGCTTTATTGGAAGGATAATTTTATGTCGGCAATAACGCCACGAATGTTGGCTTCCAATTCCCCTAACGTTTCTGGTTTGTTGGTGTAGACGAGCGACTTCACATATCCCCAAAGAAAATAATCCAATGGTGTCAAATCACACGACCTTGGTGGCCAATTGACAGGTCCATTCCGCGAAATTATGCGCTCATCGAATGTTTCCTTCAATAAATCGATTGTGACGTGCGCTGTGTGGCATGTAGCGCCGTCTTGTTGGAACCACAACTCATCCACATTCATGCCATCCAATTCGGGAACAAAATAGTCGGTTATCATGGCTCTATACCGGTCTCCATTAACGGTAGCTGCCTCTCCAGCATTATTGCGGAAGAAGTATGGCCCAATGACTCCACCAGCCCATAGAGCACACCAAACAGTCAGTTTTTGTGGATGTAATGGCGTTTCAAGGGTCTCATGTGGATTCTCTTCACTCCAAATGCGGCATTTTTGCTTGTTGACGTAGCCATTCAACCAAAAATGAGCCTCATCACTGAACAAAATTTTGCGATGAAAATCAGCATCGAAATCAATCTCATTTTCGGCCTATACACCAAAATCACGACGCATTGCATGGTCTCGCGGCTTTAATTCTTGCACAAGCTGGATCTTGTAAGGTCGCAAGGCAAGATCTTTGCGCAAAATCTTCCATAAAGTTGATGGACAAAGCTCCAATTGCTGTGCACGGTGGCGAATCGATTCATTCGGGTCCTCTTCAACACTTTGCTCTACAGCGGCAATTGTTTCTTCGGTGCGCACTGTTCGACGTCTCTGCGGATGCGTATTATCACATAGAGTAAACGTAGTGCGAAAACGATCCATGGTTAACCGAATTAATTGCTCTGATGGACGATTATGTCGACCATAAAATGGACGGAGCTCACGGTAAACTTCGCGAACTGAACCATTATTTTCGAAATAAATTTGCACGATTTGCAAGCGTTGTTCTTTTGTCAACCTGTTCATGATGAAATGGCAAACCAAACTGAACATAAATGACATTAGAGTTGCCAGATTTGACCACAAAATGCCAGTTTTATCTCTATTCGAAAAACAAACCTGTAAAAAAAACACCCTGTATGTTAGAAAGAAAGGACCATATTAGCAGGTTGTGTATGAGTGTGTAAGTGTGAATGCGGGAAAAACGAATGGTAGATTGGACGCCTGTGTGGAAGCTTTCCCAAAAAGGTAACTTTCTCTGCCACGGCGGAGGGTATAAAAGGGCGCAGATGTGTTCAACGGGCCAAAGTTGCGTTAAAACTGTGCCCTGTGAAAATAAAAGTAAAAAAAGTGCGGAGTACGTTCCGGGAGAAAAAAGGTGAAGTGCGGTTTCTTAAGAACGGGAAAGTCCCTATATCCACCGTAAGAAGTATACGGTTCGCGCGGTGTGAAAGCACCTTGGTAATACACCCCATCCACCACCAGCTTGTTGTACAACAGACGTCACAACACACTCCGAGAATAAAGGCCGGTAAGTACTAAACAACATATGTATGGGTATATTCAGCCATCACGGCATGCCTAAGGAGAGATTGGTTCTGCTTCAAGGCTAATCTCCCTAGCAAGCCAAACAGCAAAACTGCATCCACGTAGGTGCACATACACACAGATAAGTGCGGGATTGTGCATCTATGGTTGTGCAAACAACCTGCCTTATTAGGCCTATTATTAAAGTTTTTTGTTTTTCTTGGTGGAATCCAGGTCACACCGTCACCGGGAGTACCCGCAGGGCACAATATTATTGTGGCGCAACGCCCGGGTTAAATGCTACAACAACATTGAGGCGACACAAAACTTTCACTACATTCAACAACACCGCAACCAGGCACACGTTACAGCAACAACAGAGAGACACTGAATGATCAACGGCACAACAACACTAACAGTCCAGAATCCGAAGGATATATTGGTCAGAACGGACGGCACGGAGGCCAGCAACATCAGCTACTACACCAGCCACAGCCACATCATCAACAAAACACCAGACCAACACCAAATCCACCGAACCCACTGCATGCTCACACCAAGATCGAACAACTGAATTTTCACAAATTTCATATTTTTGCTTATACTTTATATTTTGGAATTTTTTTGTATATGTAATTTACCATAGCTTAATTTCAATATCGTAGGCATAAGCATAAAGTAGGGTATAGACAAATAGGTTAAGTAAGGGGATTAGAGTTGTAACTTGAAGTTTTTTTTTGGAATATCCGTTTTTGGGTTATTTGTATTCAAGTTAGTTGCCTGATTCTTTTCCCGATTTTCTTATCTATTTTTTTTCTTCGCGTATTGTTATCGTCGCTTCCCATTTGCTTTTCAATTTTACTTCTTGTCTTGCAATTTGGAGCTGCGTGGCTGAGTTATTCACCACACCGCCCACGTTTTATTTCCTTTGTTTTTTTTTGTAAATTGATTCTTTCATACCTTTTTTTTTACCTTTTTGTATCTTTTGGCTTTACACTTGGGCATATTATTAATTATCTGTCTGCCTCAAGCGAGTGTCCGCATCCCGGAAATGGGCATTATTTTGACATCCTGGTGGATTCAATATACGGCGGTTTTTTTTTGGCAAGGGGATCGCGCGTTGCATGTGCATCCGAGGCGGTAGTGTAGTGAACTAAATTATTAGCTCAAAAGCCAAGATCACAAGCGAGTGACCTGGCTGAGCATTGATTAGAGAGCGATCATTGTGCGCATGATCGGGATATAGGAGCATATAGGCAATTGAGTGTTTTATTTCTATTTGCAGCACAGGTGCTCGACAGTGGCGCCATTGGAGCAGTAACTTGGTGAGTTGTAATTAATTATATGTATATATGCCCGTATGTATGTACGTACATTGAGAATCACTCCCACTCTGCTCACAAGGTAGAAAAAGGGAAAACGAAGGAATATACGTACATACATAGCTACTCCCAGAAACACGCCTTCATACGCACATACATAGCTACACCTCTCTCAGTTTTTTTTTAATGTACGTCTCCCATACATAACTACACTTGGCCTTGATCTTGAAATTGAAATCTGGGTCAGTGGGACAGCGAACAGCTGATTATAAGATCAACGGCCGCTACATTAGGGAGTTTGGTAATTTTAAGTTTTTTCTACCTTTTTTTGTTTGAATTTCGTTGTATGTTTCCTTTTTTTTATTTAAACAAATATATGCCAGTTAGATCAATTTAAGTTAACAATTTTTGTTACACAGTTTCTCTGCTTAGCTATACTCTATTACTTTTGAAATTCAACACGTGTAATAGTTTAGCTATCTCTATTATTCTTTTGTTTGGATTTCAGTTTTTTTTTTGAGTTCAGTTGGATTTTTGTATGCTTCAACTTATATATTTAAGTGAACACAAATTTACCTTTTATTTAGTTTTAATACTCCATCCTCTATACATAAGTGCCCACAATCATATATATATATAAATAGTAAATTTTAGTCCAAGAATCCTGAATTTTAGGCTAGCATAAATAGGGATAGGAATAGACTTAGGCCAACTATTTTATGATAAGAAAATAAAGAATTGTAATGAATGGTTGAAAAGATAACTTTGGATTGCTAACATGCAGGGCTAAGTTCTTAATTTTGGTGTAGGTGCTGCGCTCGCGCGAGCACGGTTATGTGAAGGTGAGTAGTAGGGAAAATGACTAAATGACAGACAGATAGACTTAAGTCAGGTTTGGGGGCACTGTAAGGAAATAGGAGTCAGCACAGTGCACATGGTTTCGCGCAAGCTGCGCGGAAGTGGGTGGGAAGACTCCACCTGACAGTACAGGCCTTCACCCTTCTACCTTTTCCTTCTTTTAAGCGATTGTCTTTTTTTTCAGATCTTTCTGACCTCTCTCTATTGCCCTTTTTGTAATCCTTCTTATTCATGCAGGTATGAACCTTTTTTTGTTCTTGTGGCGGTAGGTGAGGGTGGTGGAAAGTACCCTGCCCCATGCTGACGAGCTAGCCTGGGATGCAAGCATACCTGCTTGCCACCACTCCTCACCAAACAGACTGCCAGCAAGGTAACAATGGCGCCCAACGGTAATAGCCCACTTAGTTTAATTTCATTTCCTTACCACTTTTTTATAAATTTTTTGTCTTTCATTACTTTAGTCATTGCCTTACTTTTTTGCCTTTTTTTTGTTTTCTTAATTTTTCTCTCTTACTTACCTATAGTTACTTTCATTTCCTTCTGTTGACTTTGAACAGGGACCGTCATGATGGCAACGCCACTGGGATTTATCCTGGCGGCTTGTGGCATCATGACAAAAGAGTAGGAAGAAGCCGAGTGACCATACCAGGGTTCCCTGTTTGGATTTTAATCCGAGCAGGTGGTACTTGGTATGGCAACTTGCTAGATACGGACATTAGGTAGGAGATCGTGACGATCTGGTCAAGCTACCTTACTGATGATCCAGCATTATCGGTAAGTGAGGTTTGCAACAAGTCGCCACGATGAGAGTAGGGAGGTCTGGCATCCACACTTAGTGATTCGTCACCGGGCGTGTAGTGCCACACCTAAAGGACAGTACGAGGACTGAAAATGGACAAGACTATATATATAGATACGGACTTATCGCCTTCACATAACCTTCGCCAAGGCAGCACCATGCACACCAATGTACACATATCCTGAGTTTTTTCATCTAAGGATTTTGTTTTTAGTTGGGTTCGTCCATTTTTAAACCAAACAGAACCATTTTTCTGATCAGCTATCACCAGGATAGTATATCCATAGAGTTTTTCTTATCCAAACTGCATTGTAATAATTTGTTTTAGAATCTTGAATTTTTTTATAATCAGAATTTCCATTTTTATTTGTAAATACTTTTTGTCTGGTTGCGGTTAGTAATTATTAGCTTAGTTTTTTTTTTTGAATTCACATTGAGCTAGTTTTACTAGGCCAGTTAATTCTTAAGACATATAAACATAAACTATACACACACACACCTAATCACATACAGATATATTATGCAATTACACCCATTATTATTATTTTATCTTGTTTAATTTTTCTGAATTTTTATATTTATAAATACCTTTCCTGGGGATTTAAGTTTCCTTATCAACCCCTTTATTCGGGTATTATTTGATTGCTTTCTTTTTTTTTGAATAGTACCCAAAGTTGTACACTTTCGGCAGTAAGTTTCCTTCAAAAGTTTTGAAATCCGTCTGCATATTTCTACCAACCATACATATATGAATACATCAATACTGAATTATTAGTTATATTTTTTGTATACTTTTGTACTTTTTATATTCCTCGCTATACAATTTTTTTTTGAATCTAGATTTTTGGTCTGAAATACACACCGATATTTTATCTACATATATATTCCTGTCATTTTACTTTTAGTTTTACGCGGAGTATTGTTGAATACTTTAGGGAACGGTACACAAAGAATCCGTTTATTATTCGAGTTTCCTTGATACTAGGGGATTTTTGGGGTAAAGATTTGTTTTAGTGGGTAGTGAATGTCTGCCAAAGACAAGGAGACAGATAAGGGTACGGTTTCTGGTGGCTTAGGAGTTTTGAATACGTATAGGCCTGTTACGCGCAGCCAATCGAGGGCCATCGAAAGGAGGGAAGGCGAGAATTTAATAGTTGGGTCTGTGTTCAATCAGATTGACACGGGCACTCCGCGCGCAGTCGACTTTGTCCCGACTGGCTACTTCGATAGGTGCCAGTCCCGGATTTTTGCGTCCATTGACCTTGAGCGCATTCAGAGGGTGACGTTCGCAAGCGGACTGTCAGTCAACGAGTCAAGTAATAGTCTGAACTTTTCACAAAAGATCGATCTCTTGTGTCAAATGTCCGACACTGAGGAGGTGGGTGCGGTGGGAGGCGAGATTGCACCGGGGGGACCACAACAAACCATTACGGGTCCCAGCGTTGGAAATCCGCCTGCTACTGAGACAGCCAACCCAAGGTCAAACGTAGAGCAACTGAGCCGAATGATGGCGATGATGGCGCAGCAGCAAGACATGGTGTCTCAGATAGCGACGGAAGTAAGGACCATCAAAACAAACGTTGGAAACCTTAGCGGTCGCGTGACTGAAATGGAGACCACCGTGCATCCCCTGGGCAATCAACCTACCGGAGCATCCACTCCAGAACGCCAAGCTGGCGGAACCACTGGTCGTGCCAGCGGACCATCGTCTAATCGGGCCTCAGTGGGGACACAAGACACAAGAGACTCGAATGCACCTCCAAGGTGGAAGAAGTTAGATTTGGAGAAGTGGCACATAAAATTCGACGGTACCAATAAAGGGATGAGCGTCGAAAGTTTCATATTCCGGGTTGAGAGAATGCGAGAACAACACAATATCTCCCACTTCCAGCTTTTCACGGACTTTCATTGTCTGGTTTCCGGCGGAGCCTTGAGGTGGTATTGGCAGATTCTCGAAGATCATTCCGAAGATCCCGATTTTGGGTACTTCGGACTGAAAGCCGAGCTGCTGAGCCACTTTAAGACCGCCGAGTCCGACTATGAAATCATCCGTGAAATGATGGAACGGAAGCAGCAACCCGGCGAAACTTTCGACGACTTCTACGGGGAAATACACGATATGACATTCCGTTTGCATACGCGGATCCCTGAGAAGGAGTTGGTTGGCATAATTAGGGGAAATCTCAAACCGTACCTGGCCAACTTGACCTTTGCCCTAAAATTGGACTCTCTGGCGGAGCTCAAGACTGAGTGTAGGAGAGCCGAGAAACTCATGAAAGAAAATAAAAGTAAGAGTAGGGCCGTAAATGAGATAGGGTTTGCGAATGAAGTGAATTTAGAAGCTTTCAACAGGAGGCCTCAATCCCAATCCCAGATCCAAACCCCCGTCAATTCAAATGCCTCAAGTCCATCTGTTGGTCCTAATATGTCTAAGTCCACGTTAAACTCCTTTTGTGCGTCACCGTTCCATTTAATGTTGTGTTTTTCGTGTGGCATGCCGGTAGATTTCTTTGAGAAAAACCCGGCAGAAGCACAAAAGCCAAATAAATGTTCGTCCCAATTCCATAGTATGTTTTGTTTTGCCTGTGGTAGTAATACGTCCTTCTGTGTTTTAAACCCAACAAGGGAAACATGAAACTGGCGGAGATAACCGGGGGCTCCAGCCAGGAGACCCACAACCCGGCCACACAGGATTAAAGATTTTAAAAAGGGTGGATAAGGAGGCCGCGGTTGTGAAGCCAATAGAAGTAGGGCAGAAATGTCAAGTAAAAAGTTTACACCAACGTAAAGTTGAATATGAAGAAGCAAGGCGTAGAATATTCTGTGAAGCGATAGATATGAAGAAGAAGAACAGTAGAAATTTTGTTAAGATAAAGAAAATGAGAGAAAAAAGGAAATACTTTAAGGAGTTAAGAAGTAAAATTGTTGCAACAATAGTGACTGTCAAAGGTGACAACAGGTTTTTCGCAAAAACAGAAATAGGAGGTCACGAGGTCCTGGCTCTCCTGGACTCAGGGGCGAGTGCCTGCTGTTTAGGGAAAGGCTCAGCGGCACTCCTGCGCGGTAGAGAGGCCTTGATTATGCCAATCAGGGGTCAAAATATCCGCACGGCAAATGGGGAAGAAACCGCCGTGGCAGGGGTGATAAAGTTACCTGTTTTGTGGGATAACGCCACAAAAGATTTAGAATTTTTAATTGTGCCTGATTTACAACAAGAGGTGTATCTAGGAGTTGATTTTTGGCAGGCCTTTGGAATGAATGTTGTGAGTAAGGGCATGAATGTTTGTAATAATGTTGCCAGTGTGGCGGAACTCGTTCCCGCTGAGGGTGACCTGTCTTTCGACGCCGTTCAACATGTTTTAACAGTCGAGGAAATGAATGCGTTGGAGCGTGTAAAAGCCCAATTCCCGTCCTTCGCGGTATTAGGGTTAGGCCGAACGGACAAGGAAGAGCATGTCATCGAAGTTGTCGACGACAATCTGCCAGTTAAGCAACGGCACTACCCCATTTCGCCTGCTATCCAAAAGCTTATATATGCAGAGCTGGACCGAATGCTAAGTATGGGCGTTATCGAGGAGTCAAATAGCAGCTGGAACTCACCGGTTTCACTGGTGATCAAGGGCACCAAAAACAGGCTTTGCTTGGACGCAAGAAAAGTAAACGAAAGGACGATCAAGGATGCATACCCCTTACCCCACATCGATGGAATATTGAGCCGCCTGCAAAACACTAGATATATCTCCGCAGTCTACCTAAAGGACGCTTTCTGGCAGATTCCTCTCGACCCTAAGTCACGCGAGAAGACAGCCTTCACTGTCCCGGGCCGACCCCTATACCAATTTACGGTGATGCCTTTCGGGTTGTGCAATGCAGCACAACGAATGTGCCGTCTTATGGACAGGGTCATTCCGGCCGCTTTACGTGAGTGTGTCTTTGTCTATCTTGATGATTTGTTAGTTTGTTCTATAGATTTTGAGTCCCATATGTGTTTATTGGAAAAGGTCGCTCGGTGTCTTAGGGAAGCTAAGTTAACAATCAACGTAGAAAAGAGTAAATTTTGTTATAAAGAGGTGCGATATCTTGGGTATGTAGTCGGGGATGGTTGTATTAGGACAGACGCCAACAAGGTCGCAGCAGTGAGGGACTTTCCTACACCTAGAACCCCGAAGCAACTACGACGGTTCCTGGGCATGTCGGGCTGGTACCGACGTTTCATACAGGACTATGCGACTATTGCAGCGCCGCTGCACGACTGCTTCAAGAAAGACACGATTAAGAAATTTACGATGACGGACGAAGCCATGAAATCTTTTGAAAAGCTCAAACAGAGCTTGATTTCAGCGCCAGTACTTACGCATCCGGACTTTACCAGACGGTTCTACATTCAGTGTGACGCATCGACTGACGGAGTGGGCGGGGTTTTGTTTCAATTAGACGACGACCAGAACGAAAGACCTATTGCCTACGTGTCGGCAAAACTAAACAAAGCACAGAAAAATTACAGCATTACGGAACTAGAGTGCTACGCAGCCATTGTAAGTGTAAAACGATTTCGACCGTATGTGGAGGGGACCCCGTTCACCATTATCACCGATCACGCTAGCCTCAAATGGCTTATGAATCAAAAGAATCTGTCGGGTAGATTGGCAAGATGGAGCCTAAAACTCCAAGCTTATGATTTCAACATTGAGCATAGAAAAGGTGCGCAGAACCTGGTCCCCGACACACTATCACGCATGCACATGGACGAAATACTGACGAATGACCGTGCGATAGACATATGCCTTGAGTCACCGTGTTTTGAGTCGGAGGAGTACAAAGAGCTTAGAAAAACGGTGACCGAAAACCAAGAAAAGCTCCCCGACCTATGTCTATCGGACGGTTACGTTTACAAACGGACGCAATTTGACAGAGGGGACGATCTTCTAGCGGACCACACCTACAAGCTTTGGGTTCCGTCGGGGTTGCGACCGGGGCTGGTTGAACTATCTCACGGCTCACCTTCAGCTGGTCATGGGGTAATACATAAGACCCTATCCCGACTGCGTCAAAAATATTATTGGCCAGGCATGGTAGCAGATGTATGTGCGCATTACAAAGATTGCGAAACCTGCAAGATAAATAAAACACAAAATGTATTTAAACAACCACTAATGGGAAGTCAAAAACTCACCGAACGACCTTTCCAACGTCTGTTTATTGATTTTATGGGTCCTTATCCTCGTAGTAGTGATGGTAACGGGTACGTCTTTGTGTGTTTAGATCATTTTACGAAATTTGTATTTTTAGAACCGATGAGAAAGGCAACTTCAGCTGCAGTAATAAAGTTTTTAGAAAGGGATGTTTTTCACATATTCGGTGTGCCCGAATATATCCATTCGGACAATGGAAAACAGTTTGTGTCTGAAATGTTTAAGAATTTCTTAGAAAAGTACGGCACAAAACATATAAAGACGGCATTTTATTCGCCTCAGGGTAACGCTGCGGAGAGGGTAAATAGGTCTGTTTTACAAATCATCCGATCCTTCATAAAGGATAATCAGAAAAACTGGGACAAGTATGTTACTGATGCCGCCTTTGCCCTCCGCAGCGCTGCACATTCAGCTATAAATATGTCGCCGTACTATGCCACTTTCGGTATGCCTATGATACAGCATGCTGCATCATACGAGCTATACCGAAAGTTGGGCGCATTACAAGATGTCGACGTCGGAATAGTCACAAATGGTGACAAGTTGCAACTTTTACGAGATAAGATAATGAAAGAGCTGAAGTTGGCCCATGAGAAGAGTAAAAAGGCTTACAATACGAGAAGTAGAGATGTTAGGTTTCAAATAGGACAAGTGGTATATCGCCGAAACTTTAAACAAAGCTCCCAAATAGACAATTATAATGCCAAGTTAGCACCAAAACAAGTTAAATGCATAGTCCTAAATGTCATAGGAAATTCGATGTACGAACTTGGCGATAGTAATGGGAAAAAGATCGGCGTATACCACGCTAAAGATATTTTTGCAAAATAGATACTTATTTTTTTGTAGTGGTAGTCCTTATGTTTTATGTATTACGTTTTTGTGTTTAAATTTGTCTATAAATGTATCCATTTGGGTTTATCTATAGTGCTAACTGTTTATTTATTGACGCGGTAGTTATTCAAATTTTATGTATTTTTATATATTTATTAACTGACGTACGCAATTAATGTTATCTATATATATAAAATTGTAGGGGGTTTTTGTGTTACCACTGGCTTTAAAAACTATTGGACGGATTTTTACCAAATTTGAACACTTTAGTGCTTGAATAAGTCCTCTCGACATAGGCTATATTTTTTTCCGCTAGAGGGCACTGGAGTCGCAATATTTACAAAATCCGTATTTATGATCCGATTGTGCTCATTTTTGGCATGTATGTTTGGTATGTCTTCGAAAACTGTGTTACAAAAAAACCCGCTAGGTGTCGCAGGAGTCGCGATATTCAGAAAAGCCCTATTTATGGTCCGTTTTTGTTAGTTTTTTAAGTTTCGCGGACGAAGTCGCGGGCATCAGCTAGTTTGACTATATAAAAATTTTGTTTTACTAACTGACGTATGAATTTATTTATTTGATTATTTTTGCAATTATTTTTATTTATATGTTTATTTATTCATTGACCTGAATAATACTTTTATTGTGATATTTTGATTAACACTGGTTTTAAGTCTCCATCGGTGATATTTTCTTTTGTTTACTTTTAGACACTTAGAGTATCTGCATCCCCAGTGATTTAGCTTAAGTAGTATGTAAGAGTAGAAATAGTCCTGCGATATAGCTGGTAGTTAACATGAACGTGTATTAACTAAATTAAGCCCGGCAGTGAGTCGTGGGTCGAGGCCACACGTTGGACGTAGGAAATTTTTTGTGATAGGCTGCGTTGAAACTTTTTTTTTACGCACACGCTCCATAGTGCAGGCACCATCGGCGGTTGCGAGCCTGTAACGACAGCCTTTCACACTACTGGCAACATACCACAATGTTAACCAAGTATGTAACATGGATGTGGTGTTGCGGGGCTGCACCAACATTGCTTGTGCTAACAGCTGTAGATGGCCTGGTTGCTTGCTGTTAACAACAGAACCCTGTGGCAGAGGCAATGTTGCTGAACGCCTAGCAACATTACATCTATGTTAGAAAGAAAGGACCATATTAGCAGGTTGTGTATGAGTGTGTAAGTGTGAATGCGGGAAAAACGAATGGTAGATTGGACGCCTGTGTGGAAGCTTTCCCAAAAAGGTAACTTTCTCTGCCACGGCGGAGGGTATAAAAGGGCGCAGATGTGTTCAACGGGCCAAAGTTGCGTTAAAACTGTGCCCTGTGAAAATAAAAGTAAAAAAAGTGCGGAGTACGTTCCGGGAGAAAAAAGGTGAAGTGCGGTTTCTTAAGAACGGGAAAGTCCCTATATCCACCGTAAGAAGTATACGGTTCGCGCGGTGTGAAAGCACCTTGGTAATACACCCCATCCACCACCAGCTTGTTGTACAACAGACGTCACAACACACTCCGAGAATAAAGGCCGGTAAGTACTAAACAACATATGTATGGGTATATTCAGCCATCACGGCATGCCTAAGGAGAGATTGGTTCTGCTTCAAGGCTTATCTCCCTAGCAAGCCAAACAGCAAAACTGCATCCACGTAGGTGCACATACACACAGATAAGTGCGGGATTGTGCATCTATGGTTGTGCAAACAACCTGCCTTATTAGGCCTATTATTAAAGTTTTTTGTTTTTCTTGGTGGAATCCAGGTCACACCGTCACCGGGAGTACCCGCAGGGCACAATATTATTGTGGCGCAACGCCCGGGTTAAATGCTACAACAACATTGAGGCGACACAAAGCTTTCACTACATTCAACAACACCGCAACCAGGCACACGTTACAGCAACAACAGAGAGACACTGAATGATCAACGGCACAACAACACTAACAGTCCAGAATCCGAAGGATATATTGGTCAGAACGGACGCCACGGAGGCCAGCAACATCAGCTACTACACCAGCCACAGCCACATCATCAACAAAACACCAGACCAACACCAAATCCACCGAACCCACTGCATGCTCACACCAAGATCGAACAACTGAATTTTCACAAATTTCATATTTTTGCTTATACTTTATATTTTGGAATTTTTTTGTATATGTAATTTACCATAGCTTAATTTCAATATCGTAGGCATAAGCATAAAGTAGGGTATAGACAAATAGGTTAAGTAAGGGGATTAGAGTTGTAACTTGAAGTTTTTTTTGGAATATCCGTTTTTGGGTTATTTGTATTCAAGTTAGTTGCCTGATTCTTTTCCCGATTTTCTTATCTATTTTTTTTCTTCGCGTATTGTTATCGTCGCTTCCCATTTGCTTTTCAATTTTACTTCTTGTCTTGCAATTTGGAGCTGCGTGGCTGAGTTATTCACTACACCGCCCACGTTTTATTTCCTTTGTTTTTTTTTGTAAATTGATTCTTTCATACCTTTTTTTTACCTTTTTGTATCTTTTGGCTTTACACTTGGGCATATTATTAATTATCTGTCTGCCTCAAGCGAGTGTCCGCATCCCGGAAATGGGCATTATTTTGACATCCTGGTGGATTCAATATACGGCGGTTTTTTTTGGCAAGGGGATCGCGCGTTGCATGTGCATCCGAGGCGGTAGTGTAGTGAACTAAATTATTAGCTCAAAAGCCAAGATCACAAGCGAGTGACCTGGCTGAGCATTGATTAGAGAGCGATCATTGTGCGCATGATCGGGATATAGGAGCATATAGGCAATTGAGTGTTTTATTTCTATTTGCAGCACAGGTGCTCGACAGTGGCGCCATTGGAGCAGTAACTTGGTGAGTTGTAATTAATTATATGTATATATGCCCGTATGTATGTACGTACATTGAGAATCACTCCCACTCTGCTCACAAGGTAGAAAAAGGGAAAACGAAGGAATATACGTACATACATAGCTACTCCCAGAAACACGCCTTCATACGCACATACATAGCTACACCTCTCTCAGTTTTTTTTAATGTACGTCTCCCATACATAACTACACTTGGCCTTGATCTTGAAATTGAAATCTGGGTCAGTGGGACAGCGAACAGCTGATTATAAGATCAACGGCCGCTACATTAGGGAGTTTGGTAATTTTAAGTTTTTTCTACCTTTTTTTGTTTGAATTTCGTTGTATGTTTCCTTTTTTTTTATTTAAACAAATATATTCCAGTTAGATCAATTTAAGTTAACAATTTTTGTTACACAGTTTCTCTGCTTAGCTATACTCTATTACTTTTGAAATTCAACACGTGTAATAGTTTAGCTATCTCTATTATTCTTTTGTTTGGATTTCAGTTTTTTTTTTGAGTTCAGTTGGATTTTTGTATGCTTCAACTTATATATTTAAGTGAACACAAATTTACCTTTTATTTAGTTTTAATACTCCATCCTCTATACATAAGTGCCCACAATCATATATATATATATAAATAGTAAATTTTAGTCCAAGAATCCTGAATTTTAGGCTAGCATAAATAGGGATAGGAATGGACTTAGGCCAACTATTTTATGATAAGAAAATAAAGAATTGTAATGAATGGTTGAAAAGATAACTTTGGATTGCTAACATGCAGGGCTAAGTTCTTAATTTTGGTGTAGGTGCTGCGCTCGCGCGCGCACGTTTATGTGAAGGTGAGTAGTATGGAAAATGACTAAATGACAGACAGATAGACTTAAGTCAGGTTTGGGGGCACTGTAAGGAAATAGGAGTCAGCACAGTGCACATGGTTTCGCGCAAGTTGCGCGGAAGTGGGTGGGAAGACTCCACCTGACAGTACAGGCCTTCACCCTTCTACCTTTTCCTTCTTTTAAGCGATTGTCTTTTTTTTTCAGATCTTTCTGACCTCTCTCTATTGCCCTTTTTGTAATCCTTCTTATTCATGCAGGTATGAACCTTTTTTTGTTCTTGTGGCGGTAGGTGAGGGTGGTGGAAAGTACCCTGCCCCATGCTGACGAGCTAGCCTGGGATGCAAGCATACCTGCTTGCCACCACTCCTCACCAAACAGACTGCCAGCAAGGTAACAAAACAAACAACAAAACGCGTTCTTTGATACCTCTCCCGATATTTTTGGACGTGTTTTAGCAGTTGTCTCCTAAAGGAAACAATTACCGGGGGCTTGATCCAAGGTATTTATGTGCAAAACACCTTTGTGCGTAGGCGGCCTTCGGCCGCGCTTAAAAAAAATAACCCTTAGCCGGTCCAATACCAGCTACGCGGTCCACAATATTTCTGCGGAGAACACATTTCTGCACTTTTCGGTACACCTTTATCTGTGATTACAACAACCACATGAAAATTACATAAAATTTTCAACTTTAATTGCAAATATCTCTGAACAGACATAAAATATCGAATTTGCGCTTTCGGATTATTGATACGGAGGTTAAAACCCGTCGTTTGATACCTTTCCCAATATTTTTGGACGTACATTAGCAGTTACGTGCTGTCGTATAGAAGAGATTCGCAATAACATGCCAATGGCGATGGTTAATGATATGTTGCAAACTTCAAAAAAAATTGGTGTTCATGGTTTGCCTCTGTGTGCGAAAAGTCTACTAGGAACAGAAAAGGTAAAGATGCGGTCTCTTCCAAATGGAGAATTTTTATATTTTGGAATTCAGCAGCATTTCTTATCAAACCCATTTGGGTTCCTTGAAGACAGCACCGAAGTCCAAATCGATGTTGGAATTGATGGACTTAAGTTATTAAAAAGCTCTAATAAAGTTTTATGGCCAATATTAGGTTCAATTGTAGGACACTCTCAAGAGCGTCCTTTTATTATTACTTGTTTTTCGGGATATCAAAAACCGTATAATATTAACGATTTTATGAAACATATCCTAATATGTACTTGTTTCCTTTTCGTTTAGATGTCTTCGCAACCGAGGGTCGTCAACACATAGAAAAGGATTTACGAAGGAGCATAGAACTAAGCCATAACCGGTTCTATCAAAAGAAGTTCTTAACCTCTAAGAAGTAAGAAGGTAAGACGGCTACATTACTCCAAAAGTGGAATAGAACGTATACAGTAAATATATATATATAATATCAATTGAACGCATTTAATACCATTTTTATTGGTTTACATTAAATCTCTCATAGTATATATATTTAAATTTCAGGAAACGATAAGCAAACTTTCATCGCAACTTATACCAAAACAACATCAATACATTTAAGTCATCAGGGCAAATAAATAACCTTCATACAGCATACCAAGTTTACTTTAAGTTATTTTTAAATATAAATATATTGTATGTATCGTATACCTATGTAAAGGTGATTTACCATATATCAAATCATGCACGTATATATAAATGTATATTTAAATAGCTTAGATCATCACATATGCAGAGGTGTTTCGACAAACGTATGAACATAATGTATACATTTCTATTTTTATATATGTAAGGATAAATGCCACTTTTGATATATGGTAAATTACCTTTACATGTGTAAGTATCTTAATATAGTTAAAAAACATAAAAAGAAGTGTAATACGACATTACTCCAGAAGTGGAACATTCAGTTTTAAGCATTTATATACAGTGGTGAATATACGTATTGGCACAGTAGTTTTCGGCGATTTTCACAAATTTTGGCCGTAATAAAATTAGTTTTACAAAGACTATATAAAAGCATGTGTCGATTTCTACTACAAAAATTGTAAATTTTGTTTTAAAAATGTACGCAAAATTCGCGAAAATTCCAAGAAATTTTAGCAAAATTTTTTACATTTTCATAGAATTTTTTAAGGTATGAAGTTTTGCAGGCCATTAAATTTTAGTATAATAATGGATTTTTGGCAATTTTTTTTCTTGGAGACTTCTGTACTTTATACAAGTTTATGAACACAATTTTTTTTATATGAAAGAAAACACTTTAGCTCGTCGCCAATACTTATGCTCACCACTGTAACTACCAATTCTAAACCCTCATATTTTCTTTGTTGTACTTTATATAGCATAATACAATTAAGCAGCCTATTTTAACTTAAATTTTTCTATCAACAAGTGATAGCTTTTCATACAAATTCAACTTGATGTATATGAATATGAAATACAACTTAAAGTAGTGTTCACAAGAGTTGTATTAAAAGATATAGATAGATTAGACTATAGGAGACCTTGAGCAAAGTAAACGTAAAATAAATGTATACTAGAGTTCGCCCAGTGGTTGAAATTCAACCAATAAACTTTATTTTATTTTATCTTTTTGCTGTGGGTATGTTTTATCCGCCTTTTTTTTCTTCCTTTCTATGTCGTTCCTTTCCTCTAACATATTTTTATTTTCCTTGATCTCTTTTTTTACTCTCTTATTTTATTTTTTACTTTCCTCAAACTTCTTTTCCTTTCCCTTCCCTTCCTTATATTTTCTTTCTTTCCCCTTCGTTTTCTTACCTTTCCTTTGATTCCCTTTCCCTTCCCTTCCTTTCATTTCCTTACCATTCCTTTCTTTCCTTTAATTTTCCTTCCTTTCCTATCCTTTCCATTCCCTTTCCTTCCTTTCCTTTCCTTTTCCTTTTCTTTCTTTCTTTCCTTTAATTTTCCTTCCTTTCAATTCTTTACCTTTCCTCTATTTTCCTTTAATTTTCTTCGGTGTTTAATACTCTTTATGAGTAATCATTTATTTTATTTTTGTAAACCCTGTTTGTAGGCATCAGCAATGAATTTTACATATTTGCTCATATTTTACATTGCTTGTTTAATGTATCCAACAAAGCAACTTTTCGTGCTCTCAGGAGAGCAGCTGACACTGGGCATCGTAGCAAGTAATCAATACAATAACAACAACTAAAGCAAAAATGCATGACACAACAGAGTATCTATAGTGCGAATACTTATTTTTCATTGGTCCACTACCAACTCTTCGCACTCACAGTGAGAGCCGACCACACGAATAACACAAAAACATGCATGGCAAGTCTACTCACACTACTACGGCTCTTAATTTTTTCCTACAAAGCAACTCCTCGGCCATGCTCACGATTCAGCATAGTACACAAAAAGCAAGTACACACACACACAGCGTGTCTATAGTGTGAATAAGTAAATGTGTAGTGGTGTGACTTTTATGTTAAATTTTTTATATTAAAATTATTTTAAAAATTTTTTTTATTTACGGATAAAAGTACACCTTAAAATTTCCTATCTATACATATATAATTTGTATACCTTAGAATTATAGTTTAGCAGAAAACGGTTCTACATTGCATTCATCTTGTCTATTTATATATAAGATGTTAAAATAATATAAACCAAACAGCACATTTATTAAAAGCTTATAAATGTGAAATAAATGCCTATTTGAAATCATACATTGAATCCTGCAACTTAAACCAATTTTAAGAATTTAGAAATAGAATGTACATAAAGTTTTCTCTCTTATAGTTAAATTATATTTTAAAATTCGTTTTTGCAGTTTATAAAAAGTTTACCTTAAACTTTGAAATAAATGAATACTGACAAGCTGACGTATAATAAATATTAAGCTTACAAAATTCTCATTTTTCGTTTATAAAACGTTTGAAAAAAAGCGTTTTGTAATTAAAACCGCACTTTGATTAAAAGCTTATTTATGTAAAAAGCTTTTTGTAAATGTTTCTTTCTGAAACTTTATTCAAACGATATTTTTATATTATTTAGCTGTTGTAAAAAATAAATAAAAAGTTCTAATCATACATTGAATGCTGCTACTTAAACCAATTATTAGCAGATTGCGGAATTGGTTAAGATGCAGCCATGAATTTTTCATGTGTCGTCATTTTCATGTAAAATATTTTCTGATAAGAATTAGAAATATTTTAAGTAAGAAAAGAAAAAAACTGACAAATAGTTTTTTCTGAATTTTTGGAAACATTTGCATTTAAATTTTTTAATGAAATTATTGATAATAGTTTTTTCTTGAAGCTTATAAAAAGTGTACTTTAAACTTTCACACAAATTAAAACTGAAAAAGTTTACATATCGCTTACAAGTTTACTTTAAATTATTTTTAAAAACATTTACAGAAATGCTTGTTGGGTTATAGCAAAGTTTACTTTGACTTATTTTTTAAAACATTTACAGAAATGCTTGTTGTAATTACTTTTCGGCTTGAATTTTTACTTTGAAATTGTTGACCACCCGATTCTCGTAAAACAAATATTTGTACTGTAGGATAATGAAGTGGAATTTTTATTTAGTATTTAAATAAATATATATTTACAACATATTCTTTTATTTACGGCGAGAATCCAAAACCGGGTAATGTTTAATTCCTCATACAACCCCTTATTTAATAGATTATATAATGCCTTACTTTCCCTTATATAATGGCTCATATAAATGATATAATTCATATAACAATCCCTTATATAATTGCTCATTAAGGGCATATTAAATGCCTTATACTATACCTTAAACATACCTTATGTATAGGTGTTCGCATGAGAGCGACATAGCATGAATAATTACGTGAAGCTTATATGAGAGAGAGAGACAAAATCTCACACGCACATGAGCTTATACCTTACATTTCTCCTTTTGCCCTGTACAATATAATGGAAAGTTGTCAAAATTGTGAGGGATACTTTCCCTTAGTGATATGGCATAAATAAGCGTTCATTTAAGCCATAGTGTTCTAGCTGGGAGTAGTCATGGATAGTGATGGGACAAGGGTAAATACGCAAATGGTAAATTGGGTATTTAAATGTAAATACCCAAGTATTTACCCAAGCACCTGGGTATTTACCCAAAATGTGGCTATAAATCAGAATAAAGAAAAATTTTAATAAATTAAAAGAATTTAATTTTTTATTATGAATTAGATTTTTTAATAACAAATGAAATAATTTTTAAATTTAATCGTAATCGCTGTCGCTGTCCGTATCCGATAAAAACTCATATCGAGTAGAGCGCGTGATCCCTGCTGAAGTTGAATGGATATCGTCTTGAGTACCTTCTAGTGAAGAATTCATGTCATTTTCAAATTGAGTGGAGTGCGTGCTTTCTGCTGAAGGTGGTAAACTATTTTTAAAAAGCAAGTTCCAGCTGCACGATATACATATATGATATTTTTCCTGCTCTTTGTGTTGTTAGGCGGTTCCTTTTTTTGAGTGAATGAAGCTGTGGGTGTTAAAGGAATGTTCAGTAGTAGCTGAAGTACAGGGAGCTGTTAAAATTCGAACTGCTTAATTGCGTGCTTCCACAAATTCCTTTTTATTGAAATTACCCATTGTGGAAACAAAGATGGCAACCCTTTCTTTTCTGTATTCTATTTTCTTTTTTACCTTTGCAATCACAGTTCGAATGTGACATTTATAGAAGAAGAATTTCAATAAATCCCTTTTCATAAAAGCGAATTGTTCAACTAAAATAAAACGTTTTTCCTTTTGTGCATATATTTTTTTTATTCACTTAATTGGTTCGGTCAAAAGGACATTCAAAACTTTTCACCAAGTTACTGGAGAAATTTCATCCAAACGGAAATCATTTCTGGCCTTGTAATTGGAAAAATCTGCCATTACATTTATGTTTAGCGCCTGTGACATTGTGTGAATGAATTCCAATGCATCTACCTCCTCGGACGGATCAAGATCACTTCCTTGTGCCTTACGATCTAGCAAATTCGCAGCTAAATGCATCGGTTTTATGTTTTTTTAAATCGTGTATTGAGTATGGTTGATATCTCAGTTTTTTCGGCATCATTCATTATCATAGTTGAATCAAACTCTAATTCAAGCTTACTTTTAATTTCATTAAACGCGGAATATACCCTGTGCATATTAAATTCATTTGATTCGAGCTTACAAATCCATTCTGTAATGCAACCAAATATGTTTAAGCTTAAATTTAATTGCTCCCAAAATATTTCGCTAAGTAACTGTGATTTTATATCGGCTTGTAGATTAATGTGTTCATGAACTGCTAAGACCTGAAAGGATGCTTTGGTTTTTATTACACCCTGCATTGAATAGCAGTAACTTCCCCACCTTGTTTTGGATGGCAGTTTTAATTATTCACCGATTCCTTTTTCTTTCACAATTTTAGCTAAAGTTGCTGTTAGAATTTGGTTGTTTTTAATTGTTTTGATTACATTTACAACATATGAGTAATTCTTCTATCGCATTTTAAAAAATCCTGACAATTAAATGAAGACTATCCGCTACACAGCCCATAGGCACAACATTCGGGTAGGCGTCTTACTATTTTGAACGCCTTTTGCATATTTGCAGCATTGTCACAAATTAACACAAAAAACTTTTGTTCACCATATTCCTTCATGATTTTAGTAATTTCTTGTGATAAATAGTTACCTGTATGCCGATTGGCCTGTGTTGACTAACTTTTCACAAATACAGTTTTTGGCTTTGATATAAGAAAGTTTACAATACCTTGATTACGAATGTTACTCCATCCATCACATTGAATATGTAAAAAATTTGCTGCTTTTAGTTGCAGAGTAATGTCCATACTCATCTCGTTATAAATTTTATCCAAATATGTGGAGGAAATCGCTTTTCTAGTTGGAGTCTTGAAATGTGGATTAAGGGTCTTAAAAAAGTCCTTCCACAATGGATGCTCCACCATAGCCAAAGGAGCGCCGGTTACAAATATAACCTTAGCTAAGTTGTATTGTGCTATTGAAGGAAGATGCATATGTAAATCAGATAAAGGCGGAGAATCATTTGCTGTCTGTATCTTGCTTATTGTCACATTGGTTGCAAGCAAGTCTAGATCTCGGTGCTTTATTAATAATGGACACTTGATGCTCGTTATTAAATGTTTTGCCATTTACATTTTACATATTTACATTTACAAATTTATACCGCTGTTTTTTTATGCACCTGAGGCTCAAGCTTCGGTTTCGAAATTTTAATCTTTCCAGTTGCTTCAGCATTGTTGTTGCCATCGCTCCCACTCATTACATTGAATTGCCATAATCACACTGATTAGCGGTTCCTATTAAGAATTGTTGTTGTGTTTGATGTAGTCAAAACTGCCTTATCTGAGCAAAACGCATTAAGAAATGTATAAACAAAATACACTTAAACAAAATATGTTCAAAATAAATTCGAAACAACTGTTCACATTTCTGTTACTCTACGTAACAACGAGTATTTGTTATTCAAATGAGTAATTACCCGAAATTAGATAAATACCTGGTATGAAAGTGGATATAAATGGGTACCCAGCGTTTGGTAAATACCCAGGTCTAAACCCTCCACTGCTTGTAAGCTAAGTACGGGTAGATAGAGAAGCAGAACTCTATTTCGGCGCAAACAGAAAGTTGCGCAGTTCTGCTTGTGGTTATGACAAATATATAACGAAACTTATATGAAACTTTTTGGGTTTGGGGTACTCATCTTCTTTTTTTTTGGGGGGTACAGTTCCACGTTGGCCCAAACCTCTGGACAGGATGTGATACCGGCTACAGGTGACTTCACCGGTTTGAGTGCTGGTGCCGTCAGTTCCTTTTGTTGTGCACTGGCTAAACTTGACTCCACCGGGTGTTTTCACTAGTTGAATCCCACGTTGGGCAGCGTCAGCTGGTGAAAAAATTATATTTTAGGTTATTTCTTTATTTTAGGTTTACCGAATTATAGTTTTATTAACTTTTGCAAACGATTTTCACTTTTACTTTTATTTTTACACCACGATTTTACACCATGATTTTACAATCCGTTGTGGTGGTTGAAAATGCAATGCTTAGGCATTGCAAAAGGGTAGACTAGCAGTGTTGTATTGCGGTTGTTGTCCTTCGAAGTTGCCCGCGTTTCCAATAGAGTTTTTGGTGGTGTATTCCTGTGCCGTGTTATGGAAACGCAACAAAATGGAGCAGTAAGGAAGGCGGTCGGCACGATATGAGGTCGCACTGTGGCTAGTCATTGTCGGCTGGGGTGGGTTCTTGCCAACCTTACCGTCCTGCGCCATAAACAGAAAAAAGGTCAAATCGTGCCTTTAAATACGCGGGGAAATGCACAAAACCGCGCAACCAACTATAAAAACAACATCCGGTTAAACCCGGATGCCACGGACAGACCGTTGACATTCAAAATACAAAAACTCAAATAAAACGGAAAATCAAATAAATTCAAAAGAAACGGGCAAACAAAATATTTAAAATGAAAATCAAAATTCAAAAATAACCAAAAGCGAAACTAACTCAAATATAAATTCAAAAATAACGGAAAATGAAAACGAAATTAAAACTGAAATAACGAACGGAAAAAGGAAAACAAAGATAAATTAAAATTAACCGAAAAAAAAACCCTGAAAATAAAAAAAAACGAACCGGAAATGGCCGGTTACCATGCTGAAAAAAAAATAAAAAAAGAGGCCGAACGTTATAAGGGGGCGCCGCGGGTGTTGTTGCGACGCCCGGTGCTTGGCCCACCCTCATCCATGGCCATCGACGCACCTGGTTTCGATGGCCCCTTACCAGAACCTAAATGCCTTCTAAATAATGCAAAAAATCAGCATTCCCATTCTTAACAAATTTATTTATAATTCATTTTCTTATTGCTATCCTAGGTTCAAAAGCTTTCCTAACAAGATATTAAGTTAACAAAGTTTTGGTTTTTCGTTTATAAAACGTTTGAAAATAAACTCTTCATACGTAATTCAACGTGTTGTTAAAAGCTTTCTAATGCAGCAATATTAAAAAAAAAGTGCAAAGGCTGCTTTTATGAATCTTGTTTTTTTTTTTTGTTACATTATTTTAATTTTATTTTATATGTATATATACATATATATATTTTTTTTTTCTTTAAAATAGTTTTTTTTTTGATTGATTTTCGGCCTTTAGTTTGTTATTTTTCTTTTTTTTTCTATTGTGTTATATACCTTTTGTATTTTAAGTAGTTTCTATCTCTATGGCGCGATATACAACAGGTATATCATCATAAACCTCCTAAGAGATTTTTGCGCCAAGCTTCTCTTCCAATTTGTGGTGTGCCGATTTGAATTTTCCCTACAAATTGGTGGGACCTACAGTTTTTTGCCGACTCCGAACGGCATCTACAAAGGAGACGAATTTTTGCTGAGAAGCCTGTCATGGCAGAAATACACTCGGAGAGTTTGCCAAACCACTGCCGAGGGGCGACCCCGTTTTTTGAAAAACTTTTTTCAAATCACTTTTGATGTTACCTGTACCAGGGCTCGAACCATGGACCTTCGGTGTGGTAGGCCGGCAACACTACCTTCACACCACGGCGGCCGCCAGTAGTTTAATATATAGAATTATCAGTATGTATTTATTTATCCCGTTACTTACTTTATTTCATTAGGTATGATATTTTATTTAATTTTTTTTTTTATGATTTTGCTGTTGATCTTATTTTCTAAAATCATCGTTTTGTATGCTACATCTATTTCCTATCAAATCCCATTACATACATTTGTAAAATTTGCTTCTTTTATAGTTAAGTCTTACTTTTCTTTAATCTTTACCATTTCGTTTTAACTTTTGCTTTAATTTATAAAAAAAAAAACGTTTAGTGTCCTATTTTACAGTTAAATTTCAAATTTATCCTAGAAGAACTTAGTTTATTTTAGACTGCTCTCTAACTTCCTTATGGGTTTCTTCACTCTAGGTTTGCTCTAAACTTAAATTTCGCTTTTAACGTGCTAATCGGCACGGACTCACCTAGTGGTTGTGGTAGGCCTTTAGTGGGGCGCTACTGTGTCTGTTGTTGGTAATAGTGCAGCGGGCCTACATTACGGCGGCCCCTGCTGTTGTCACTGCTGGTATTGTTGTGGTTGCTGCTAGTGCGGCGGGCCTATATTACGGCGGCCCTCGCTGATGTCACTGCTGGTTACAGTTGTTGCTGCTGCTAGTGCGGCGGGCCTATATTAGGACGGCCCTCGCTGTTGTCACCGCTGGTTACAGTTGTTGCTGCTGCTAGTGCGGCGGGCCTATATTAGGGCGGCCCTCGCTGATGTCACTGCTGGTATTGTTGTGGTTGCTGCTAGTGCGGCGGCGGCCCAAGATAGGGCGGCCCCCTACTGATGTTGCTGCGCGCTTTGTTGCGCGTCGGTGTGGGTGGCGCCTCAGGCGCTTGATGCCGCGCTCTGGGGTGTGCGGTGATAGGTGCGGCAATGGAGAAGTGATTGGGCCCGTTCATTCGCGCTTGTGTAGCACAATAGCCATACACCTTTTCGTCCGTCTAACCAGAATGGGCGACCGATTTATTAAAATTTGATGTTGAAAGCACACGAACTAAGACTTATCTTATGTAAAATAATCCAAATATAGTTATTTTTATAATTAAACGATTTTGCTAGCACACACAATTAGTTTAATTACAACAAACACTGGGCAATACCTAGAAAATGTAATGTCAAATGTAAATGCATTAGCAACAATTCATGGAAATTACCACGAAAAGTCTTCAAATTTTTACCTTGATGCACAGCAAATTCAGCAAAACACTGCTTTCATTGTTGAAATAGTTTCAGTCAGCTTCGAAGAAAATTTGACAAATCACTTTACTGTACGAATACACCACCTTTGTTCAGGGCGTATAACGTAAATTTTCAACACCAGGCAAAGTTGTGAAATAGATGAATATTTAAGCACTTGAAATTTGTAAAATACACTCAATCCTCTGATTTATGATTTAATTTGAACGCACCGACTCGTTATTGCCTTGAGATTTTACTCTATAATAATTACCAAATGATATTTGGTATACTTTAAGCAAATTATTTGTTTAATGCTGAAGATTAGCAAAACGCGTTGCAAACAAGTTGACTCAGCTTTAATGAATTTTCTCAGAGTACCAAAATTTTATTCACTTAACGCGACTGCGCAATGGAAAAGTTCCGTTGGCCCGTTGACGTGGCGTGATTCTTGCCAGGTGGAACATTCAGATTGGTCGTTACCATCACATGATTGCTATGAACGGATTGAACCATTTGGTGCTGCCACTTCAGCAAAAATCACGCACTTTCCCGTAACTATCGATAAAGTGTCGAACCGGAGGGTGAATCTAACCTGTCAACTACCTATCCAACCGCACAAGTCCAGCAATTAAATCAGCTAAAATGACTTTCAGTCGCAGGTAAACCATAGCAAACCTGCTTCGCTTCGAAGACCGCTCGATGAAGCGAACAGGAAAAAGGTTTACATGCGAGGGAGCCATTTCGAGATGCAAAACGTGGGGCACGACTCACCCCTAGATAAGAGTCTCTAGTTCTACCACGAGATAGCCGGGCAAGAAGATCCGCCAGTAAAGGAAAGTTTTTGAAGTATTTTGTTTCATAGTTTAGTAGGCTTTGCGGCAAATGGAAATTTGTTAAGTGGCTTTACCCCCACCGAAATAGGCTTATAAGAAAAACGTGTAATTTAGTTAGACATTTTGATATCGGAGAACGCGTCAAAACTCCGAGGCAAACGGAGAATTTATTTTGGTTTCCTAGTTACAATGCTTCGCGGCTGTAGACATTTTAATAGAGGAGAACTCGTCAAAACTCCGAAAATTTTTGGTACTAGTAGTTTCACCCCCACAAAAAGGTTTAGCAAAAAATATAACCGGAGAAGCTTGTTCCATGGTAAAAAGCTTTTCACCCGGTAGACATTTTAATTAAGGAGAACTCGTCAAAACTCCGAAAGACAATCCGCACAACCGAGGATTGCCAGGTTATCCACTACTTCCGATGGAAGCGTATGTAAATACCCTATTAAGTCAATGCTCGGGGAGGATACTGGGCGAGTTGTCCCCGACCGCCAAAACGCCCAGGTACGGTTCCAAATGTCAAAATGTATATATGTAAAAAAAATCCAAATTGTTATTGCGGGCGAATATCCGAAGCGTGAAAGCGACCTATCAGTTTCCCTGTCAGGTCCTCTAGATCGTACAACGCATTGCCTACTTTTCGACGAACTCGGCACTTGAGGTATTTTTGCAAGAATTTGGCGTTTATGCCTTGTTTGAAGTTACTCAAAGCAAAATTTTTCCTAAAAACCTCCTGACCTGCCCTATAGTTAACTTGCCTAGAGCGTTTGTTATAAACGTTGTTTCCCCTATCCTTCGCCTGATCTAAATTCCTACGAATTTGCTCGCGAATGGTGGACAACTTATCCGCCCTAGTTACTATTGGAATATCATCTTCCCTAAGAGTACCGAGTTTATCTAATATATTATAGGCTGAGGCGTGTTGGACCATGTTCTGACCGTATAAGGCAAAGTATGGAGTGCACTGAATTGAGGTATGAAAATCGCTTCTTAACACCGCTAAAATTGTCCCAGTCGGTATGATCCTGTTTATCTTTAAGGAAAATTCTTATTTTTGAAACAATTTCTCCATTTACGCGTTCCGACGCGTTAGCCTGCGGCGAGTATAACCCCGTCCGTATATGGGTCACCCCATAATTCTCGAGGAATTGTTTCATTTCCTTAGAGATAAACTGTTTACCATTATCGCTATGGATATATTCAGGAACCCCAACCGATGGAAAAATTTCAGAAGTAAAGTAATTCATAACATTAACAGTTGTTGCTCTCTGCATGGGCTTCAACCAAACATACTTTGCAAAATGGTCCAGAACAATGAAGAGAAACTGATTGCGCCGCTTAGATCGCGGATAAGGTCCTAGGAAGTCGCAATAGCACCGCTGAAATGGTCTTTCTGAGGCAAAAGTGTTCGCTATAGGTGGTCTTGACTGCTGATTTGTTGACTTAACAGCCTTACAAGTGTCGCATTTCTGTACATAGTCTCTAACGTCTTTAACTTGCCTAGGCCAGAAGTAATTTTGTCTGACACGCTCTAAAGTTTTCTGCCAACCCCCATGGTAACTCCTATTCGCATCATGTGCAAGACTTATCGCTTTCTCAGTTAACCCTGTCGGTAGCCACACCCGCCATAACGAGTCCTCCTCATCCACCACACCCTTACGAAATTTAACCCTTTTTAAAACCACGCCATCATTTACACTCAAATTTGGTAGCGCATCTTTGTTTTCCAAAATGGTTCTGCAAAGATCTAAGTATTCCGCGCTTTCAAATTCCGGCGATGCTAAGTCAATTTCGTGAGGTGGGGCGGAGAAGGTTAGCTCGTCTACATCAAAACGCGAGAGGGCATCCGGTACTATATTCAGGGTTCCCTTGCGATGCTCCATGGCAAAATCGTATCTTTGCAGTAGGAGTGACCATCGAGCCAGCCTGCCACTCAAGTCCTTCTGAGTCATCAACCACTTGAGACTTGAATGGTCAGTTATGATTCGGAATGGCAAACCCTCTATGTACGGTCTAAAACGCTTGACACTTAATGGCGGCGAGGCATTCCAGTTCGATTACAGTATAATTGCGCTGAGCGTTGTTAAGTTTTTTCGAAACGAACGCGATTGGATGCTCAGCGCCCTCGTCATCGACCTGGAATAACACGCCCCCTACACCTATTTTTGAAGCATCACACTGAATAACAAATTCCTTCGAGAAATCGGGTTGGGCCAAGACAGGAGCGGAGCTCAAGGCTTCTTTTAACTTTTCGAATGCTTCTACCGCTTCAGGGGTAAGTTTAAATGGGCCTGCTGACTTGCGAAGACAATCAGTCAAAGGACCTGCTAGGTCAGCAAAATTTGTAATAAATGCCCTATACCAATTTGCCATGCCCACAAACCTACGAACCTGTCGCGGAGATTTAGGGATCGGAAAGTTCTGCATTGCTTCTATTTTCCCAGGATCCACCTTCAAGCACCCGCTACCTATCAAGTACCCTAAATACCGAATCTCCTTCTGACAAAATTTGCTCTTCTTCACATTGATCGTGAGGCCCGCGTCCCTCAAACAATTCGCCACTTCCGCCAGCAACTTTAGGTGGTCTTCAAAGTTAGTGCTGCATACCATTAGATCATCCAGGTAGACGAAGACATTCTCCCTCAAACGCGAGGGAATTGCCTTGTCCATCAGGCGGCTCATAGTCTGCGGTCCATTGCACAGACCAAAGGGCATCACCTTAAAGTGGTACAGAGGCTTCCCAGGAACTGCGAATGCTGTTTTTTCCTTGGAAGACTCTGTCAGCTTGATCTGAAAGAACGCGTCCTTCAGATCAATGCCACTAATGAAGTGCGTGTCCTTCAGTCTGCTCAATAGGCCGTTGATATGAGGCAACGGGTACGAGTCCTTTTTAGTTACCGCGTTGACCTTCCTGGAATCTATGCAGAGCCTGACCTTCCCTGGCTTCCGAACTAGAACAACTGGACTACACCAAGGCGAGTTTGACTCTTCTATAACTCCCATTTCGAGCAGCCTATCTATTTCGCTAAAAGCTTCGGCTTGCCTCGGTGGCGAAAGAGGAAAATGTTTACTTTTGATTGGGACTGCATCACCAGTATCAATATGATGCTCAACCAATCTCGTTTGCCCCAATCCTAACTTTTCGAAGGAAGGAAACGTCTCTATGACCTTCTGCAAATTGAGTTTCTGGGTTGGTGACAAATCATGGAAATTTATTTCGTCATCATTTTTATTATTAAAGTCTATGCACTCCACACTGGGAAATATTTCGGGCGCCAACGCGAAGGCTCTCCAAAAATCAACCCCAAAGTAAGCTTCTTGAAGAAGCGAAGGAACAAGGTAAAACCGAATAGACTTAGTAACATTTTTGAAAGTGACAGGTAAAGATATCGAGCCCAAGATTTTCTGTTTGTTGCCGCCCGCGGTATAAACGAACGCATGTAGGGGGTGATACTCGAAGTTGTTCTCTTTTAAAAATTCTTCACAATTTTTCCCCAAAATAGAGACGTTGGCTCCCGAGTCCAACAAACCCACTATAAAACTGTCTTCTATCTTTACCCTTACCAAAGGTCTTTCATCCTCGGTCAGCATTAGCGTAGTGGTTTGCAACATCCTGCGCTCCTGAACCCGCTGACTATATCTCTGCCTACACTTCAAAATATTTACCGACACCGGTAGCTTTTCAAAAATCGAATACCTTACTCGCTCATACCTATGTTCCCTCTCTTCTAAACCAAGTGGAAAATGCATCTGGCAAGCGACGTCCCTATTCAGACGTTGCAAAATTCTGATCGGTTTAACTATCGGTATTGTCTGTACTGTCAGGAAAAGTCAATATCACATTTGGGTACTCCTTCGCCAGGGTGCCACTACTCCTCGGAAGCTCACTAGCTCCATGCATACCCTCGAAGGACTCACTGGTTCAGTGCACGAGGCGGCTCGAGCACTGGCTGATATGGGGGCTATAGTGTCGAACGAGTCTCCCCCATCTTCTCGCTCGGGTACTGGTTTCCCTGCCTGCGATGGTCCCTAGGGCATTTTGGAGTAAAGACTCCCCTATTCCCACACTTAAAGCAAAACGGATTCTTGATGGGTTCCTCGCAATAAATATACGAATGGCCCATGGCCTGACAATTCCACCATTGAATTCCGGAATAATCCGGTTTTCTATTGCGCGGTACTCCAACGCCTCTATCTGCGGGTCAGCTTCGCAATCCTCGCCTCCCATCCTCATGTCCGGTGTTATCGTGCGGGCCTCGTTGACCTGACGTCCATGGTAAGTGGTTCCCAATATTTTGCTTTCTTTCAGAACTTGTTCCCCTCTTCGTGCTATATCGCGTAGATCATGCAATGTCCTAGCCCCCGCGTTGAAGAGCATTAGCTTCAAGCTACTGTCGACGTTCCGCTTTATTATGTCAATCAGCAGGGCTTCAGACATCGGTTCTCTGAGGCGTGCGTTAAGTGCTACTATGTCAGTGTGGAACACGTCGTATGACTCACTTAGCTTCTGCTTACGCATTGAGATTTCCATCATAATCTCGTGGTCACTTTTCAATGTTCCAAACTCACGCTTCAGGGAATAGCACAAAAAGGGATAATTCGCGGTTGGATTCTGCTTTGTGAACAGCCAATACCATTCTTCCGCCCGTCCTGACAAAAAGAGATGAAAACTCGCCATAAGTTGGTCGCTAGAGCATTGAGTCCGTTCACATAGGGTGTCCAACTTAAACAAAAAATCAACAACGCTTCCAGTACCATCGAAGGAAATCTTCCAATCCTGTGGTTTCACTGCCACGCTATTCGAAACGATGTTGGTCTGGTTACTAACGAATGTCGGGGCTTGGTTTCTTTCCTCCCTATTGGTGTTCCTGGTATAGGTCGCACTACCCTGCGACGATGTTACTGCGGCGTTGAGTAAGTCCATGTTCTCCCTGATCGTCCTCATTTCATTCCGCATCTCCTCCTGCGATGTCCTGAACAGCTGATGTAGCACGTTCACCCACGAATCTACAGGAGGGACCTTGGCATTGTTCCTTTGCGTAGTGATCCTATCACCTAAAGTGTCAGGAGGTATACGGTCTTGAACCGAAGCTCTAGCTTCCCCCTGTATACCTGTTAACACGCCAGTTGAAGGGTCAAAAATATTTTGCATTGGATCTGCTGCCATGGACGAGTCAAGGATATTAGTACTAGCTGGTCTATCCATTTTATGGTTGGAAGCAGGATTCAACACTATCCTGGTCGGATCTCCCCCGCCCGGACTACCTATTGGAGAATGCAGTACCAGAGGCCGATTGGTGGGTTGCTTCGGAAGCGGCCCTCTACCCTGACTTCTAGGCTTGCCCCCACTTCCTCGTACCGAGTTCCTAGTAGTCATGCGTTCAGCCGACTGATCCATATTGGAAAAAAAAAATCCCCTAACCACGTTAGATAAACAGAAAAATATAAAAAAAGTATTCGGTTACAAGGGGCGGTTGGAAGGTATAACAAGTCAAGATTCACTCCCCCACCCTATAATACCGACGATTGCAAGGTTTTGAAAAATAAAAATTTAATTAATGCAAATTTTCCTAACCGATATTTGCATCAACTGATTACCGCGAATATGTCAAAAAAAAAATAAATATATACATATAAATATATATGTATATGCTGAAAGAAATTGATTATTAGTAAATATACGTGTTGAAATGTAATATGTAAAAAGCAAAAACGGTATAAAGTTTGGCAAAAGCTAGTTGTGTATTTATATATTGAATGGGAATGCTGACATCCCATCACCAGAAGGCATAGGTATAACAAAAAACCGAAATAACACTAGACAAGGACATTCTTCCAGGTACACCTACCGCAATGCAGGGGTGGTTATAAGACACCTCGCCCTGAGACATGTTGGTGTACCGTGGCGAAAATTGGCAAAATTTTTAAACTTATTTGGACTCCAGTACTCCGGACCGCAATGCAGTGGCTGCTAATGGCTGCCTCCCTGAGACTGGTCGGAGCACTGGATACCAGTGATCAAAAACGTCAAAACTTTATTTATATTTTTTTTTTTGAAACACCCCTCCTCAACCACGCCGCAATGAAAGGATGCGGTTGGGTACCGCTTTTCCCCAGACTTGCGCAGTTTGAAAGGGGTGGATATGGGGTCCCTACTCCTCCTCCCGGAATGCAGGGGCTGCTAAGGGCTGCCTCCCTGAGACTGGTTGGAGAAGTAAGGATCACTACAAAAAAAAATGCATACAAAAAAAACGAAGACAAAACAAACCATCACGTACGGCAAAAAGAAATAAAATTATTAATCCCAAGAAAGCTAAACCCCACTTAGCGGACATATATATTTCCCGAAGCCGACATCGGACAACAGACCCGGGAAAAAAAAATAAATTGGAACTACAAAAAAAAACTAAGTGCGTTTAGCACTACCTCACCGGGTGAAATGAAAACTTCCGGTGGACATGACGTTCAGTCTCGTGGAGCCCTTGGCTACCGAACACGAAGACCCATCCGGACAACTTGATCGGTCCCACCATCCCGTCGCAACGCAGGTGGCGGCTCCTGGGCCTGCCTACCTGGGACTTACGAGATGGTGAAACCTCACAAGCTGACCAGAAAAGTCACCGCGGTCAGCGCTTCAGGGCCCCACGTTGGGCGCCATCTGTTATGGAAACGCAACAAAATGGAGCAGTAAGGAAGGCGGTCGGCACGATATGAGGTCGCACTGTGGCTAGTCATTGTCGGCTGGGGTGGGTTCTTGCCAACCTTACCGTCCTGCGCCATAAACAGAAAAAAGGTCAAATCGTGCCTTTAAATACGCGGGGAAATGCACAAAACCGCGCAACCAACTATAAAAACAACATCCGGTTAAACCCGGATGCCACGGACAGACCGTTGACATTCAAAATACAAAAACTCAAATAAAACGGAAAATCAAATAAATTCAAAAGAAACGGGCAAACAAAATATTTAAAATGAAAATCAAAATTCAAAAATAACCAAAAGCGAAACTAACTCAAATATAAATTCAAAAATAACGGAAAATGAAAACGAAATTAAAACTGAAATAACGAACGGAAAAAGGAAAACAAAGATAAATTAAAATTAACCGAAAAAAAAACCCTGAAAATAAAAAAAAACGAACCGGAAATGGCCGGTTACCATGCTGAAAAAAAAATAAAAAAAGAGGCCGAACGTTATAAGGGGGCGCCGCGGGTGTTGTTGCGACGCCCGGTGCTTGGCCCACCCTCATCCATGGCCATCGACGCACCTGGTTTCGATGGCCCCTTACCAGAACCTAAATGCCTTCTAAATAATGCAAAAAATCAGCATTCCCATTCTTAACAAATTTATTTATAATTCATTTTCTTATTGCTATCCTAGGTTCAAAAGCTTTCCTAACAAGATATTAAGTTAACAAAGTTTTGGTTTTTCGTTTATAAAACGTTTGAAAATAAACTCTTCATACGTAATTCAACGTGTTGTTAAAAGCTTTCTAATGCAGCAATATTAAAAAAAAAGTGCAAAGGCTGCTTTTATGAATCTTGTTTTTTTTTTTTGTTACATTATTTTAATTTTATTTTATATGTATATACACATATATATATTTTTTTTTCTTTAAAATAGTTTTTTTTTTTTTTTGATTGATTTTCGGCCTTTAGTTTGTTATTTTTCTTTTTTTTTCTATTGTGTTATATACCTTTTGTATTTTAAGTAGTTTAATGTATAGAATTATCAGTATGTATTTATTTATCCCGTTACTTACTTTATTTCATTAGGTATGATATTTTATTTTATTTTTTTTTTTATGATTTTGCTGTTGAACTTATTTTCTAAAATCATCGTTTTGTATGCTACATCTATTTCCTATCAAATCCCATTACATACATTTGTAAAATTTGCTTCTTTTATAGTTAAGTCTTACTTTTCGTTAATCTTTACCATTTCGTCTTAACTTTTGCTTTAATTTATAAAAAAAAAACGTTTAGTGTCCTATTTTACAGTTAAATTTCAAATTTATCTTAGAAGAACTTAGTTTATTTTAGACTGCTCTCTAACTTCCTTATGGGTTTCTTCACTCTAGGTTTGCTCTAAACTTAAATTTCGCTTTTAACGTGCTAATCGGCACGGACTCACCTAGTGGTTGTGGTAGGCCTTTAGTGGGGCGCTACTGTGTCTGTTGTTGGTAATAGTGCAGCAGTGTTGTTGCTGGTGTGGTTGTTGCTACTGCTAGTGCGGCGGGCCTATATTACGGCGGCCCTCGCTGATGTCACTGCTGGTATTGTTGTGGTTGCTGCTAGTGCGGCGGCGGCCCAAGATAGGGCGGCCCCCTACTGATGTTGCTGCGCGCTTTGTTGCGCGTCGGTGTGGGTGGCGCCTCAGGCGCTTGATGCCGCGCTCTGGGGTGTGCGGTGATAGGTGCGGCAATGGAGAAGTGATTGGGCCCGTTCATTCGCGCTTGTGTAGCACAATAGCCATACACCTTTTCGTCCGTCTAACCAGAATGGGCGACCGATTTATTAAAATTTGATGTTGAAAGCACACGAACTAAGACTTATCTTATGTAAAATAATCCAAATATAGTTATTTTTATAATTAAACGATTTTGCTAGCACACACAATTAGTTTAATTACAACAAACACTGGGCAATACCTAGAAAACGTAATGTCAAATGTAAATGCATTAGCAACAATTCATGGAAATTACCACGAAAAGTCTTCAAATTTTTACCTTGATGCACAGCAAATTCAGCAAAACACTGCTTTCATTGTTGAAATAGTTTTAGTCAGCTTCGAAGAAAATTTGACAAATCACTTTACTGTACGAATACACCACCTTTGTTCAGGGCGTATAACGTAAATTTTCAACACCAGGCAAAGTTGTGAAATAGATGAATATTTAAGCACTTGAAATTTGTAAAATACACTCAATCCTCTGATTTATGATTTAATTTGAACGCACCGACTCGTTATTGCCTTGAGATTTTACTCTATAATAATTACCTAATGATATTTGGTATACTTTAAGCAAATTATTTGTTTAATGCTGAAGATTAGCAAATGCTGAAGGTTGCAAACAAGTTGACTCAGCTTTAATGAATTCTGAGAAAATTTTATTCACTTAACGCGACTGCGCAATGGAAACGTTCCGTTGGCCCGTTGACGTGGCGTGATTCTTGCCAGGTGGAACATTCTGATTGGTCGTTACCATCAGATGATTGCTATGAACGGATTGAACCATTTGGTGCTGCCACTTCAGCAAAAATCACGCACTTTCCCGTAACTATCGATAAAGTGTCGAACCGGAGGGTGAATCTAACCTGTCAACTACCTATCCAACCGCACAAGTCCAGCAATTAAATCAGCTAAAATGACTTTCAGTCGCAGGTAAACCATAACAGCCGTCAAATTCGGCTTGTAAGGATCATGTTCAAATTGGTGGTAAGGAATAAGTAGGAGTGAAGGGAGTTTTCACTCGGCTTGTAATTGGGGGTTTACTCCCAAGTAAAGGGATTGCAATAATAAATGAAACGCTGATTTCTATTGGCAACTTAGTACTAACAACAATGATTTAATTCAATTCTTCGTACTTCAATGTACATATGATTTCATTATGAAAATACGATTAATTCAATGGATTTGAAAATGCAATAGACTTTCTAAAACTGAAAGCTTCTATTATGTTTATCACAATATTAATGTTATGAAAATTTAGGTTAATTAATTTTACATCAATTGAAAATATTCATGAAACGAGCTCAAGGCCAAGAATAATAATTTTTCACTTTTTGAATTTTTTTAATGAAAATTATTATTGTTGTAATTTTTTAATAATAATTTTTAATTAGTTTTTTTAATTGAATAGAGAAGGAAAACCGCCATAGCTTTTCTTATAGATCCATTTCGGAAGCTGCTAGGCTTCTTCATCAGAGATTTTGGAACGCATTGCTAACCATTGAGCCAGTTGTCTCTAAACATTTTTCCTACTCTATTCAATTAAAAAACTTTTAATGATTAATTAAAAATGATTATTAAAAAATAAAAACAAGTATTCATGAAACGAGCTCAAGGCCAAGAATAATAATTTTTCACTTTTTTGGAATTTTATGAAAATTATTATTGTTTTTATTTATTAATAATCCTTTTAATTAATTATTAAAAGTTTTTTGGATTGAATAGAGTAGGAAAAATGTTTAGAGACAACTGCCATAGCTTTTCTTATAGATCCATTTCGGAAGCTGCTAGACTTCACTCATCAGAGAAATTTTGGCACGCATTGCTAACCATTAAGCTAACAATACGCTGGTTTTGATGTCATCTAAACTCCTAGTTCTATTCATTTTTTTACCATATGCATGAACCACTTCCGCCATTTGACAGTTAGTAGTGTGATCATGATGGATTTTTGACAGCTCTGTTTTATCATCAGAACTGCCTTTCCGTGTGCTCTCGGTTTTTGTTATTGCTTTTTTTATACCAACAATTTTTGTTGATTTACGGCCTGTACATTTTCAAGTATTCATGAAACGAGCTCAAGGCCAAGAATAATAATTTTTCACTTTTTTGGAATTTTATGAAAATTATTATTGTTTTTATTTATTAATAATCATTTTAATTAATTATTAAAAGTTTTTTGGATTGAATAGAGTAGGAAAAATGTTTAGAGACAACTGCCATAGCTTTTCTTATAGATCCATTTCGGAAGCTGCTAGACTTCACTCATCAGAGAAATTTTGGCACGCATTGCTAACCATTAAGCTAACAATACGCTGGTTTTGATGTCATCTAAACTCCTAGTTCTATTCATTTTTTTTACCATATGCATGAACCACTTCCGCCATTTGACAGTTAGTAGTGTGATCATGATGGATTTTTGACAGCTCTGTTTTATCATCAGAACTGCCTTTCCGTGTGCTCTCGGTTTTTGTTATTGCTTTTTTTATACCAACAATTTTTGTTGATTTACGGCCTGTACATTTTCAAGTATTCATGAAACAAGCTCAAGGCCAAGAATAATAATTTTTCACTTTTTTGGAATTTTATGAAAATTATTATTGTTTTTATTTATTAATAATCATTTTAATTAATTATTAAAAGTTTTTTGGATTGAATAGAGTAGGAAAAATGTTTAGAGACAACTGCCATAGCTTTTCTTATAGATCCATTTCGGAAGCTGCTAGACTTCACTCATCAGAGAAATTTTGGCACGCATTGCTAACCATTAAGCTAACAATACGCTGGTTTTGATGTCATCTAAACTCCTAGTTCTATTCATTTTTTTACCATATGCATGAACCACTTCCGCCATTTGACAGTTAGTAGTGTGATCATGATGGATTTTTGACAGCTCTGTTTTATCATCAGAACTGCCTTTCCGTGTGCTCTCGGTTTTTGTTATTGCTTTTTTTATACCAACAATTTTTGTTGATTTACGGCCTGTACATTTTCAAGTATTCATGAAACGAGCTCAAGGCCAAGAATAATAATTTTTCACTTTTTTGGAATTTTATGAAAATTATTATTGTTTTTATTTATTAATAATCATTTTAATTAATTATTAAAAGTTTTTTGGATTGAATAGAGTAGGAAAAATGTTTAGAGACAACTGCCATAGCTTTTCTTATAGATCCATTTCGGAAGCTGCTAGACTTCACTCATCAGAGAAATTTTGGCACGCATTGCTAACCATTAAGCTAACAATACGCTGGTTTTGATGTCATCTAAACTCCTAGTTCTATTCATTTTTTTACCATATGCATGAACCACTTCCGCCATTTGACAGTTAGTAGTGTGATCATGATGGATTTTTGACAGCTCTGTTTTATCATCAGAACTGCCTTTCCGTGTGCTCTCGGTTTTTGTTATTGCTTTTTTTATACCAACAATTTTTGTTGATTTACGGCCTGTACATTTTCAAGTATTCATGAAACGAGCTCAAGGCCAAGAATAATAATTTTTCACTTTTTTGGAATTTTATGAAAATTATTATTGTTTTTATTTATTAATAATCATTTTAATTAATTATTAAAAGTTTTTTGGATTGAATAGAGTAGGAAAAATGTTTAGAGACAACTGCCATAGCTTTTCTTATAGATCCATTTCGGAAGCTGCTAGACTTCACTCATCAGAGAAATTTTGGCACGCATTGCTAACCATTAAGCTAACAATACGCTGGTTTTGATGTCATCTAAACTCCTAGTTCTATTCATTTTTTTACCATATGCATGAACCACTTCCGCCATTTGACAGTTAGTAGTGTGATCATGATGGATTTTTGACAGCTCTGTTTTATCATCAGAACTGCCTTTCCGTGTGCTCTCGGTTTTTGTTATTGCTTTTTTTATACCAACAATTTTTGTTGATTTACGGCCTGTACATTTTCAAGTATTCATGAAACGAGCTCAAGGCCAAGAATAATAATTTTTCACTTTTTTGGAATTTTATGAAAATTATTATTGTTTTTATTTATTAATAATCATTTTAATTAATTATTAAAAGTTTTTTGGATTGAATAGAGTAGGAAAAATGTTTAGAGACAACTGCCATAGCTTTTCTTATAGATCCATTTCGGAAGCTGCTAGACTTCACTCATCAGAGAAATTTTGGCACGCATTGCTAACCATTAAGCTAACAATACGCTGGTTTTGATGTCATCTAAACTCCTAGTTCTATTCATTTTTTTACCATATGCATGAACCACTTCCGCCATTTGACAGTTAGTAGTGTGATCATGATGGATTTTTGACAGCTCTGTTTTATCATCAGAACTGCCTTTCCGTGTGCTCTCGGTTTTTGTTATTGCTTTTTTTATACCAACAATTTTTGTTGATTTACGGCCTGTACATTTTCAAGTATTCATGAAACGAGCTCAAGGCCAAGAATAATAATTTTTCACTTTTTTGGAATTTTATGAAAATTATTATTGTTTTTATTTATTAATAATCATTTTAATTAATTATTAAAAGTTTTTTGGATTGAATAGAGTAGGAAAAATGTTTAGAGACAACTGCCATAGCTTTTCTTATAGATCCATTTCGGAAGCTGCTAGACTTCACTCATCAGAGAAATTTTGGCACGCATTGCTAACCATTAAGCTAACAATACGCTGGTTTTGATGTCATCTAAACTCCTAGTTATATTCATTTTTTTACCATATGCATGAACCACTTCCGCCATTTGACAGTTAGTAGTGTGATCATGATGGATTTTTGACAGCTCTGTTTTATCATCAGAACTGCCTTTCCGTGTGCTCTCGGTTTTTGTTATTGCTTTTTTTTATACCAACAATTTTTGTTGATTTACGGCCTGTACATTTTCAAGTATTCATGAAACGAGCTCAAGGCCAAGAATAATAATTTTTCACTTTTTTGGAATTTTATGAAAATTATTATTGTTTTTATTTATTAATAATCATTTTAATTAATTATTAAAAGTTTTTTGGATTGAATAGAGTAGGAAAAATGTTTAGAGACAACTGCCATAGCTTTTCTTATAGATCCATTTCGGAAGCTGCTAGACTTCACTCATCAGAGAAATTTTGGCACGCATTGCTAACCACTAAGCTAACAATACGCTGGTTTTGATGTCATCTAAACTCCTAGTTCTATTCATTTTTTTACCATATGCATGAACCACTTCCGCCATTTGACAGTTAGTAGTGTGATCATGATGGATTTTTGACAGCTCTGTTTTATCATCAGAACTGCCTTTCCGTGTGCTCTCGGTTTTTGTTATTGCTTTTTTTATACCAACAATTTTTGTTGATTTACGGCCTGTACATTTTCAAGTATTCATGAAACGAGCTCAAGGCCAAGAATAATAATTTTTCACTTTTTTGGAATTTTATGAAAATTATTATTGTTTTTATTTATTAATAATCATTTTAATTAATTATTAAAAGTTTTTTGGATTGAATAGAGTAGGAAAAATGTTTAGAGACAACTGCCATAGCTTTTCTTATAGATCCATTTCGGAAGCTGCTAGACTTCACTCATCAGAGAAATTTTGGCACGCATTGCTAACCATTAAGCTAACAATACGCTGGTTTTGATGTCATCTAAACTCCTAGTTCTATTCATTTTTTTACCATATGCATGAACCACTTCCGCCATTTGACAGTTAGTAGTGTGATCATGATGGATTTTTGACAGCTCTGTTTTATCATCAGAACTGCCTTTCCGTGTGCTCTCGGTTTTTGTTATTGCTTTTTTTATACCAACAATTTTTGTTGATTTACGGCCTGTACATTTTCAAGTATTCATGAAACGAGCTCAAGGCCAAGAATAATAATTTTTCACTTTTTTGGAATTTTATGAAAATTATTATTGTTTTTATTTATTAATAATCATTTTAATTAATTATTAAAAGTTTTTTGGATTGAATAGAGTAGGAAAAATGTTTAGAGACAACTGCCATAGCTTTTCTTATAGATCCATTTCGGAAGCTGCTAGACTTCACTCATCAGAGAAATTTTGGCACGCATTGCTAACCATTAAGCTAACAATACGCTGGTTTTGATGTCATCTAAACTCATAGTTCTATTCATTTTTTTACCATATGCATGAACCACTTCCGCCATTTGACAGTTAGTAGTGTGATCATGATGGATTTTTGACAGCTCTGTTTTATCATCAGAACTGCCTTTCCGTGTGCTCTCGGTTTTTGTTATTGCTTTTTTTATACCAACAATTTTTGTTGATTTACGGCCTGTACATTTTCAAGTATTCATGAAACGAGCTCAAGGCCAAGAATAATAATTTTTCACTTTTTTGGAATTTTATGAAAATTATTATTGTTTTTATTTATTAATAATCATTTTAATTAATTATTAAAAGTTTTTTGGATTGAATAGAGTAGGAAAAATGTTTAGAGACAACTGCCATAGCTTTTCTTATAGATCCATTTCGGAAGCTGCTAGACTTCACTCATCAGAGAAATTTTGGCACGCATTGCTAACCATTAAGCTAACAATACGCTGGTTTTGATGTCATCTAAACTCCTAGTTCTATTCATTTTTTTACCATATGCATGAACCACTTCCGCCATTTGACAGTTAGTAGTGTGATCATGATGGATTTTTGACAGCTCTGTTTTATCATCAGAACTGCCTTTCCGTGTGCTCTCGGTTTTTGTTATTGCTTTTTTTATACCAACAATTTTTGTTGATTTACGGCCTGTACATTTTCAAGTATTCATGAAACGAGCTCAAGGCCAAGAATAATAATTTTTCACTTTTTTGGAATTTTATGAAAATTATTATTGTTTTTATTTATTAATAATCATTTTAATTAATTATTAAAAGTTTTTTGGATTGAATAGAGTAGGAAAAATGTTTAGAGACAACTGCCATAGCTTTTCTTATAGATCCATTTCGGAAGCTGCTAGACTTCACTCATCAGAGAAATTTTGGCACGCATTGCTAACCATTAAGCTAACAATACGCTGGTTTTGATGTCATCTAAACTCCTAGTTCTATTCATTTTTTTACCATATGCATGAACCACTTCCGCCATTTGACAGTTAGTAGTGTGATCATGATGGATTTTTGACAGCTCTGTTTTATCATCAGAACTGCCTTTCCGTGTGCTCTCGGTTTTTGTTATTGCTTTTTTTATACCAACAATTTTTGTTGATTTACGGCCTGTACATTTTCAAGTATTCATGAAACGAGCTCAAGGCCAAGAATAATAATTTTTCACTTTTTTGGAATTTTATGAAAATTATTATTGTTTTTATTTATTAATAATCATTTTAATTAATTATTAAAAGTTTTTTGGATTGAATAGAGTAGGAAAAATGTTTAGAGACAACTGCCATAGCTTTTCTTATAGATCCATTTCGGAAGCTGCTAGACTTCACTCATCAGAGAAATTTTGGCACGCATTGCTAACCATTAAGCTAACAATACGCTGGTTTTGATGTCATCTAAACTCCTAGTTCTATTCATTTTTTTACCATATGCATGAACCACTTCCGCCATTTGACAGTTAGTAGTGTGATCATGATGGATTTTTGACAGCTCTGTTTTATCATCAGAACTGCCTTTCCGTGTGCTCTCGGTTTTTGTTATTGCTTTTTTTATACCAACAATTTTTGTTGATTTACGGCCTGTACATTTTCAAGTATTCATGAAACGAGCTCAAGGCCAAGAATAATAATTTTTCACTTTTTTGGAATTTTATGAAAATTATTATTGTTTTTATTTATTAATAATCATTTTAATTAATTATTAAAAGTTTTTTGGATTGAATAGAGTAGGAAAAATGTTTAGAGACAACTGCCATAGCTTTTCTTATAGATCCATTTCGGAAGCTGCTAGACTTCACTCATCAGAGAAATTTTGGCACGCATTGCTAACCATTAAGCTAACAATACGCTGGTTTTGATGTCATCTAAACTCCTAGTTCTATTCATTTTTTTACCATATGCATGAACCACTTCCGCCATTTGACAGTTAGTAGTGTGATCATGATGGATTTTTGACAGCTCTGTTTTATCATCAGAACTGCCTTTCCGTGTGCTCTCGGTTTTTGTTATTGCTTTTTTTATACCAACAATTTTTGTTGATTTACGGCCTGTACATTTTCAAGTATTCATGAAACGAGCTCAAGGCCAAGAATAATAATTTTTCACTTTTTTGGAATTTTATGAAAATTATTATTGTTTTTATTTATTAATAATCATTTTAATTAATTATTAAAAGTTTTTTGGATTGAATAGAGTAGGAAAAATGTTTAGAGACAACTGCCATAGCTTTTCTTATAGATCCATTTCGGAAGCTGCTAGACTTCACTCATCAGAGAAATTTTGGCACGCATTGCTAACCATTAAGCTAACAATACGCTGGTTTTGATGTCATCTAAACTCCTAGTTCTATTCATTTTTTTACCATATGCGTGAACCACTTCCGCCATTTGACAGTTAGTAGTGTGATCATGATGGATTTTTGACAGCTCTGTTTTATCATCAGAACTGCCTTTCCGTGTGCTCTCGGTTTTTGTTATTGCTTTTTTTATACCAACAATTTTTGTTGATTTACGGCCTGTACATTTTCAAGTATTCATGAAACGAGCTCAAGGCCAAGAATAATAATTTTTCACTTTTTTGGAATTTTATGAAAATTATTATTGTTTTTATTTATTAATAATCATTTTAATTAATTATTAAAAGTTTTTTGGATTGAATAGAGTAGGAAAAATGTTTAGAGACAACTGCCATAGCTTTTCTTATAGATCCATTTCGGAAGCTGCTAGACTTCACTCATCAGAGAAATTTTGGCACGCATTGCTAACCATTAAGCTAACAATACGCTGGTTTTGATGTCATCTAAACTCCTAGTTCTATTCATTTTTTTACCATATGCATGAACCACTTCCGCCATTTGACAGTTAGTAGTGTGATCATGATGGATTTTTGACAGCTCTGTTTTATCATCAGAACTGCCTTTCCGTGTGCTCTCGGTTTTTGTTATTGCTTTTTTTATACCAACAATTTTTGTTGATTTACGGCCTGTACATTTTCAAGTATTCATGAAACGAGCTCAAGGCCAAGAATAATAATTTTTCACTTTTTTGGAATTTTATGAAAATTATTATTGTTTTTATTTATTAATAATCATTTTAATTAATTATTAAAAGTTTTTTGGATTGAATAGAGTAGGAAAAATGTTTAGAGACAACTGCCATAGCTTTTCTTATAGATCCATTTCGGAAGCTGCTAGACTTCACACTTAGATGACATCAAAACCAGCGTATTGTTAGCTTAATGGTTAGCAATGCGTGCCAAAATTTCTCTGATGAGTGAAGTCTAGCAGCTTCCGAAATGGATCTATAAGAAAAGCTATGGCAGTTGTCTCTAAACATTTTTCCTACTCTATTCAATCCAAAAAACTTTTAATAATTAATTAAAATGATTATTAATAAATAAAAACAATAATAATTTTCATAAAATTCCAAAAAAGTGAAAAATTATTATTCTTGGCCTTGAGCTCGTTTCATGAATACTTGAAAATGTACAGGCCGTAAATCAACAAAAATTGTTGGTATAAAAAAAGCAATAACAAAAACCGAGAGCACACGGAAAGGCAGTTCTGATGATAAAACAGAGCTGTCAAAAATCCATCATGATCACACTACTAACTGTCAAATGGCGGAAGTGGTTCATGCATATGGTAAAAAAATGAATAGAACTAGGAGTTTAGATGACATCAAAACCAGCGTATTGTTAGCTTAATGGTTAGCAATGCGTGCCAAAATTTCTCTGATGAGTGAAGTCTAGCAGCTTCCGAAATGGATCTATAAGAAAAGCTATGGCAGTTGTCTCTAAACATTTTTCCTACTCTATTCAATCCAAAAAACTTTTAATAATTAATTAAAATGATTATTAATAAATAAAAACAATAATAATTTTCATAAAATTCCAAAAAAGTGAAAAATTATTATTCTTGGCCTTGAGCTCGTTTCATGAATACTTGAAAATGTACAGGCCGTAAATCAACAAAAATTGTTGGTATAAAAAAAGCAATAACAAAAACCGAGAGCACACGGAAAGGCAGTTCTGATGATAAAACAGAGCTGTCAAAAATCCATCATGATCACACTACTAACTGTCAAATGGCGGAAGTGGTTCATGCATATGGTAAAAAAATGAATAGAACTAGGAGTTTAGATGACATCAAAACCAGCGTATTGTTAGCTTAATGGTTAGCAAAGCGTGCCAAAATTTCTCTGATGAGTGAAGTCTAGCAGCTTCCGAAATGGATCTATAAGAAAAGCTATGGCAGTTGTCTCTAAACATTTTTCCTACTCTATTCAATCCAAAAAAATTTTAATAATTAATTAAAATGATTATTAATAAATAAAAACAATAATAATTTTCATAAAATTCCAAAAAAGTGAAAAATTATTATTCTTGGCCTTGAGCTCGTTTCATGAATACTTGAAAATGTACAGGCCGTAAATCAACAAAAATTGTTGGTATAAAAAAAGCAATAACAAAAACCGAGAGCACACGGAAAGGCAGTTCTGATGATAAAACAGAGCTGTCAAAAATCCATCATGATCACACTACTAACTGTCAAATGGCGGAAGTGGTTCATGCATATGGTAAAAAAATGAATAGAACTAGGAGTTTAGATGACATCAAAACCAGCGTATTGTTAGCTTAATGGTTAGCAATGCGTGCCAAAATTTCTCTGATGAGTGAAGTCTAGCAGCTTCCGAAATGGATCTATAAGAAAAGCTATGGCAGTTGTCTCTAAACATTTTTCCTACTCTATTCAATCCAAAAAACTTTTAATAATTAATTAAAATGATTATTAATAAATAAAAACAATAATAATTTTCATAAAATTCCAAAAAAGTGAAAAATTATTATTCTTGGCCTTGAGCTCGTTTCATGAATACTTGAAAATGTACAGGCCGTAAATCAACAAAAATTGTTGGTATAAAAAAAGCAGTAACAAAAACCGAGAGCACACGGAAAGGCAGTTCTGATGATAAAACAGAGCTGTCAAAAATCCATCATGATCACACTACTAACTGTCAAATGGCGGAAGTGGTTCATGCATATGGTAAAAAAATGAATAGAACTAGGAGTTTAGATGACATCAAAACCAGCGTATTGTTAGCTTAATGGTTAGCAATGCGTGCCAAAATTTCTCTGATGAGTGAAGTCTAGCAGCTTCCGAAATGGATCTATAAGAAAAGCTATGGCAGTTGTCTCTAAACATTTTTCCTACTCTATTCAATCCAAAAAACTTTTAATAATTAATTAAAATGATTATTAATAAATAAAAACAATAATAATTTTCATAAAATTCCAAAAAAGTGAAAAATTATTATTCTTGGCCTTGAGCTCGTTTCATGAATACTTGAAAATGTACAGGCCGTAAATCAACAAAAATTGTTGGTATAAAAAAAGCAATAACAAAAACCGAGAGCACACGGAAAGGTAGTTCTGATGATAAAACAGAGCTGTCAAAAATCCATCATGATCACACTACTAACTGTCAAATGGCGGAAGTGGTTCATGCATATGGTAAAAAAATGAATAGAACTAGGAGTTTAGATGACATCAAAACCAGCGTATTGTTAGCTTAATGGTTAGCAATGCGTGCCAAAATTTCTCTGATGAGTGAAGTCTAGCAGCTTCCGAAATGGATCTATAAGAAAAGCTATGGCAGTTGTCTCTAAACATTTTTCCTACTCTATTCAATCCAAAAAACTTTTAATAATTAATTAAAATGATTATTAATAAATAAAAACAATAATAATTTTCATAAAATTCCAAAAAAGTGAAAAATTATTATTCTTGGCCTTGAGCTCGTTTCATGAATACTTGAAAATGTACAGGCCGTAAATCAACAAAAATTGTTGGTATAAAAAAAGCAGTAACAAAAACCGAGAGCACACGGAAAGGCAGTTCTGATGATAAAACAGAGCTGTCAAAAATCCATCATGATCACACTACTAACTGTCAAATGGCGGAAGTGGTTCATGCATATGGTAAAAAAATGAATAGAACTAGGAGTTTAGATGACATCAAAACCAGCGTATTGTTAGCTTAATGGTTAGCAATGCGTGCCAAAATTTCTCTGATGAGTGAAGTCTAGCAGCTTCCGAAATGGATCTATAAGAAAAGCTATGGCAGTTGTCTCTAAACATTTTTCCTACTCTATTCAATCCAAAAAACTTTTAATAATTAATTAAAATGATTATTAATAAATAAAAACAATAATAATTTTCATAAAATTCCAAAAAAGTGAAAAATTATTATTCTTGGCCTTGAGCTCGTTTCATGAATACTTGAAAATGTACAGGCCGTAAATCAACAAAAATTGTTGGTATAAAAAAAGCAATAACAAAAACCGAGAGCACACGGAAAGGCAGTTCTGATGATAAAACAGAGCTGTCAAAAATCCATCATGATCACACTACTAACTGTCAAATGGCGGAAGTGGTTCATGCATATGGTAAAAAAAATGAATAGAACTAGGAGTTTAGATGACATCAAAACCAGCGTATTGTTAGCTTAATGGTTAGCAATGCGTGCCAAAATTTCTCTGATGAGTGAAGTCTAGCAGCTTCCGAAATGGATCTATAAGAAAAGCTATGGCAGTTGTCTCTAAACATTTTTCCTACTCTATTCAATCCAAAAAACTTTTAATAATTAATTAAAATGATTATTAATAAATAAAAACAATAATAATTTTCATAAAATTCCAAAAAAGTGAAAAATTATTATTCTTGGCCTTGAGCTCGTTTCATGAATACTTGAAAATGTACAGGCCGTAAATCAACAAAAATTGTTGGTATAAAAAAAGCAATAACAAAAACCGAGAGCACACGGAAAGGCAGTTCTGATGATAAAACAGAGCTGTCAAAAATCCATCATGATCACACTACTAACTGTCAAATGGCGGAAGTGGTTCATGCATATGGTAAAAAAATGAATAGAACTAGGAGTTTAGATGACATCAAAACCAGCGTATTGTTAGCTTAATGGTTAGCAATGCGTGCCAAAATTTCTCTGATGAGTGAAGTCTAGCAGCTTCCGAAATGGATCTATAAGAAAAGCTATGGCAGTTGTCTCTAAACATTTTTCCTACTCTATTCAATCCAAAAAACTTTTAATAATTAATTAAAATGATTATTAATAAATAAAAACAATAATAATTTTCATAAAATTCCAAAAAAGTGAAAAATTATTATTCTTGGCCTTGAGCTCGTTTCATGAATACTTGAAAATGTACAGGCCGTAAATCAACAAAAATTGTTGGTATAAAAAAAGCAATAAAAAATAAAAACAATAATAATTTTTATAAAAAATTACTATTCTTGGCCTTGAGGTCGCTTCATGAATACTTGAAAATGTACGGGCCGTAAATCAACAAAAATTGTTGGTATAGAAAATCAATTAATTGAAATTTATAGGGGGAAAAAATTGCCTAAGGAAAACTGTAGACCGCGCACTGCAGATAAAGGTGATTGCGGAGGTTGATGGAAGATGCAATAGACTTTCTAAAACTGAAAGCTGCTATTATGTTTATCACAATATTAATGTTATGAAAATTTAGGTTAATTAATTTTACATCAATTGAAAATATTCATGAAACCAGCTCAAGGCCAAGAATAATAATTTTTCACTTTTTGAATTTTTTTAATGAAAATTATTATTGTTGTAATTTTTTAATAATAATTTTTAATTAATTATTAAAAGTTTTTTTAATTGAATAGAGAAGGAAAAATGTTTAGAGACAACCGCCATAGCTTTTCTTATAGATCCATTTCGGAAGCTGCTAGGCTTCTTCATCAGAGAAATTTTGGAACGCATTGCTAACCATTGAGCCAGTTGTCTCTAAACATTTTTCCTACTCTATTCAATTAAAAAACTTTTAATGATTAATTAAATATGATTATTAAAAAATAAAAACAATAATAATTTTTATAAAAAATTACTATTCTTGGCCTTGAGGTCGCTTCATGAATACTTGAAAATGTACGGGCCGTAAATCAACAAAAATTGTTGGTATAGAAAATCAATTAATTGAAATTTATAGGGGGAAAAAATTGCCTAAGGAAAACTGTAGACCGCGCACTGCAGATAAAGGTGATTGCGGAGGTTGATGGAAGATGCGATGATCCACGTTAAGATGAAAAATGTAGAAGAGGGAGAGTTTATATGCGCTCAGCGCTCTTATAGTTTTTCCCACACTGAAAGTTCGAAAGGAAGCAGGGATGCTTCCTATGACTCCGTCATGTAGGGGTGCATGACGGACTTTACGAACATAGGGGTGTGTTCGATAAAGAAGATATGCAGGGGAGCATTACGGGCTTAAGGATCGCAGGGATGCGTTCCATTTAAGGCAGGTTTATACCTTGTTGGCCCAAAAACCTGATTTTTTTTCCCGAATTTTTTTCTAGGAAAGTATAATAGGTAGAAGGATAAAATGTTCCCACAGTTATCGGAAAAAATTTAGTGAAGCTTCACAAATTTTTTGTTGTTGATCCAAGTAAAGGTGGGAGGTGGGTACCGAACAATGGCGGCAGGTCAGCGGCGACTCGTGCTCATGGTGGAAGTCCTAGCATCCGTAAATAAAATCTGAAACGCAAACAAAAAATATTTTCTTAATCTGTACACTTTTCCGGATCCATAGAAATAGAACGAAAAAGAAAACATGAAAAATGCAAAAATTATGAGCTTTTGAAAAAAAATCGATTTTTGGCTTTTTTTTGTTACTAATAACTTTTTTTTATGAACAATTTTCAATATTTCTAAAAAATCCTAGTATCACGGATGCACAAGCTCCTGATAAACATGTAAAAAAAGAAGATAATAAAAACCACAAACTATTTGCCTTTTTAGCTTTGGCTTTTATATGTAGGTATATGGGTGCAGAAAAGGGATCGGTATACAAAACCATGGGCAGGGGGGCGATAGCAAGGAACTAATATTCATCGTGATTGCCAAATTTTTGGCCCTGCAGGACTTCCACCAACTCGGAAAATGAGGTTTTGAAAAAACCCCGTTTGAAAATTTTAGTTCTAATTGCAAAAATGTATGTTGAATTCCAGATATCTCAATTAATGTATTCATCTTATTTTATGTTTTTGGGGTCGCTGATTACGAACGAAATTTTTTTGACATATATTTTTTTCCGTACGGGAAAAACAATCCTCAAATCGTGCCGGTTTCGCCACCGCAGAACGCCAGGCCGCGCCAGACCACCGCGCTTGACACCGCTCCACCAAACGGCCGATAACTTTCGTAATTCAACAGATTTCGTAGAGCGTATTCTTGAAACATGTATCTATCTGAATATGCAAAAAAAGGGGTAGAAACCTGCCATAAGTGACAAAAGTCACTTAAACTGTTGAGCAGACAGTTTTTACTAAACTTCCACAAACGAAGTCATACAAACCGTAGTTTATTGGATGAGGCTCCCCCCCCTTAGAAGCATAATCACTATGATGAGATACGGCACCAAATTACCTTATCGTTTGATCTGCGTAACCATAGGCGGGCTCTAAACGACCTCCATACCGAGTCGGTAGACAGATCCCTCAGATCTCGGCCTGTGAATCCCGTAATTGACATCCAACCACCTGAACAGGTTAAACTCTTACTTATTCAGACTGAACCCCACCATGCCAAATACGGGCCCTGCATGTGGTATGTCCCCTCATAATACTAAACATCTATTTTCCTGTTCAATTTGACCTACTCTTCTAACACCAATATCACTCTGGTCCAAGCCTGTTGAAACTGCTCGTTTTCGTGGATGACAATTCTTATTTGTTGCTGTCACCAAATATAATGGCGACCTGGTCATTGTATTTGGTCGGATTTGATAAGACTTTGACTGTTGACCATAATTTGCAGACTCCGCAGAAAAGGTTGCATGCATCGAGGTGTTGCTTCTACGTGGTCAACTTGTAGTCATTGACCGTCCTCCGGATTTCCGCATTGAGATCTTTAATTCTATTGTCTTGGTCAAGTTCTCTTGCCAGAGCCGCTGCTTTCGCAGGGAAATTAAATCGAATTTCCTTGATTTTTCCAGCGGGAAACTCTCTGTATAGTCCGTAAAACGGCTTTGCTAAAGTTAATGAAAGTACGTCATTCTGAGGTTATGAAGCCCGTCTGTCGCTCGATTGAGGCATGGTTGGCAGGTGGTGTCACGATTGAGATGTCTGGCGAGCTGTGGCAGTTGCCTCCAACTCTGGTGGGGGCGTCTCCGTTCACTGTACAAAATATCGAGGCATCTATTTGCTCTGGAAGTGCATGCCTTCTGCTATCTACTGACAGATTGGAGTGCCAGATATCGTGGTGTGCATTGAAGTCGCCGACGACTAAACGGTTATCACTTCTTAGCAAAGCACTTATGTCGGGGTGATAGTCCCTCGAATGTTAATAATTTGCAGATCGACATCGCCTGACATTGGCATTATAAGTTAGAGTCCCTTGGGTCGATGTCGGGAACAAGTAGATTATATTGTACACTATTACCGGTGGGAAAGTCTTTCCGATGTACATTATACCCATCGCAAGTTCGTAAGTCAGATGTTGTGTTCAGTTTGGTCGCTTGAATCGCAGCGACTTTGATGTTTTTTAGCTTCATAATTTCAGTTATCTCCGCGATCTTGCCAGCTAATCCGTTTCAATTAAGCTCTACAATTTTGGGCTGTACAAAATGAGGCTAGAGACAGAGGGAACTGACGATCGGCAGTGGTCATGTCGGACCTATTGCGGAGGGCATAGGAGGGATGAGCGGGTGTGCGAGATGCAAACGCTGTTGAGCGTGAGCGGCAGTCGGGAGTGGGTGAGGCGGGCATTGCAGCACTGCTGCTAGTCGTGGAGACTGGGCCATAATTGTGGTCGCTTTGGTGTCAGGAAAGGTACTAAAGAAAGTACGGGGTCTGTCCATGGCAAGGTTAAGCCCTGATCATCCAGATTTGTGGAACCATCTCTTACACTTGACGCATTGAACAGAATGCGACCGTTTAATATAAATTCTCTTCTATCAGACGCAGCAGATCCAATCTCTAGGTCCAGGGTTGGGTTCGATACCAGCCCGTAACAAGAGAAAATGGAGCAACACCGCTGTTAGGGTTTATTCCAAGGATGACAATTTGAGGGTGGGACATGACAAATTATACAGGGTTACACTGAAGTAACAGCTCTTGGCCGGGTAAAAAACCTGGGTCATTGCAGTACGACAGGACCGGCCGTTGTGGGAATGGTAGATTTTGCGTAATAGATAGTATCTATTCATGTGCGACTGTTCAATAAAAAACATAGAATATACTATACACCGATATTCTCCAATTTATGAGATTATTTCCAAAATATAACTTATAGAATATATTCATGATTGTTGTATTTAATAGCTTTAGTACCTGGGTGACCGAGCCTTGCTCGGTGGCAACCCTAGGTGGCAATCCTACTTAAAAATATTCTGGTTGGTATACGGCCTCAAATATCTTCCGTTTGATACCCATATTGCCATATATTGCTTAATATTAAAAAAAATCGGAAAGGTGGCAACCCTCTAAGCTTTTTTTAGTGGCCACATCCAAGTAGAAAATCTTAGAAGGAAGCATACTATCCATCTACCAAATTTCATCGAAATCAGCTTAGCCGTTCCCGAGATAGTGGCCGATATCTGAAGGAATAAATAAAATGCGGTCAGGTGGCAACCCTATTCTGGTTGGTATACGGCCTCAAATACCTTCCGTTTGATACCCATATTGCCATATATTGTTTAATATTAAAAAAAAATCGGAAAGGTGGCAACCCTCTAAGCTTCCTTTAGTGGCAACACCAAAGAAGAAAATCTTAAAGCAAAGGATACTACCCATATACCAAATTTGACCCAAATCGGTTAAGTCGTTTCTGAGATAGTAGTGGATATACAAATATACAAATATATAAATACTTGCAACCCGCACCTTGTTTCACACAGGTTGATAATGTTTAAAACAACTTTATAATTAACATTACATACATACATACGCCCGAAGTGAAGTAACGCTACCGAGCTCTTTCGCGAATTCATCAAATGAATAGCTAAAGCACGCTGACTTATTCGCTTGGCAGCGAACAAACACACAAACAGATTTTTTTGTTTAAACAATTTTGGTTAAATTAGAAAGAAAACAACTTTTTTTTTGATGCAGAACGAAAGTAAATATTTCAAAGTTTAACTTCAAGGAAGATTCATTCTAATCGGTTGATTAGGTTATGATGTATGGCTGTGTAAACCAAAAATTTATGTTTTTTTACCACATTTTGTCCGATTGCCACGCCCCCTTTATATATTCCTTCACATTATATAAAAAAAAGTCCATCTCACACAGCTAAGCTTTAAAATTCAAAAAACCGCTTTCAAATCAGAGCATTCTGTGCGAAGCCAATTCCGTACATAGCTTTTTAGCGACATTATTTTATAAGTAGTATCTTATATATAAATAGACAAGATGAATGCAATGTAGAACCGTTTTCTGCTAAACTATAATTCTAAGGTATACAAATTATATATGTATCGATAGGAAATTTTGAGTTGTACTCTTATCCGTAAATAAAAAAAATTTTAAAAATCATTTTGATATAAAAACTTTAACATAAAAGTCACACCACTACACATTTACTTATTCACACTATAGACACGCTGTGTGTGTGTACTTGCTTTTTGTGTACTATGCTGAATCGTGAGCATGGCCGAGGAGTTGCTTTGTAGGAAAAAATTAAGAGCCGTAGTAGTGTGAGTAGACTTGCCATGCATGTTTTTGTGTTATTCGTGTGGTCGGCTCTCACTGTGAGTGCGAAGAGTTGGTAGTGGACTAATGAAAAATAAGTATTCGCACTATAGATACTCTGTTGTGTCGTGCATTTTTGCTTTAGTTGTTGTTATTGTATTGATTACTGGCTACGATGCCCAGTGTCAGCTGCTCTCCTGAGAGCACGAAAAGTTGCTTTGTTGGATACATTAAACAAGCAATGTAAAATATGAGCAAATATGTAAAATTCATTGCTGATACCTACAAACAGGGTTTACAAAAATAAAATAAATGATTACTCATAAAGAGTATTAAACACCGAAGAAAATTAAAGGAAAATAGAGGAAAGGAAAAGAAAGGAAAGAAAAGGAAAGGAAAGGAAAGGAAGGAAAGGGAAGGGAATGGAAAGGATGGGAAAGGAAGGAAAATTAAAGGAAAGAAAGGAATGGTAAGGAAATGAAAGGAAGGGAAGGAAAAGGGAATTAAAGGAAAGGTAAGAAAACGAACGGGAAAGCAAGAAAACAAAAGGAAGGGAAGGGAAAGGAAAAGAAGTTTGAGGAAAGTAAAAAATAAAATAAGAGAGTAAAAAAAGAAATCAAGAAAAATAAAAATATGTTAGAGGAAAGGAACGACATAGAAAGGAAAAAAAAAGGCGGATAAAATATACCTACAGCAAAAAAATAAAATAAAATAAAGTTTATTGGTTGAATTTCAACCACTGGGCGAACTCTAGTAGATACAAATATACAAGAATAACTCGTTTAAAGTTATGAGATAATCTAAACAAACACGGTATCAATTCAGCAAGTCGGAAAACATCAATAATTGTTTGACTTATTCATTGCAACATTATATCTATCTTTTCTCTCTGTTTAACTCTTTTCGTCACGGTGGCCAATACAGACAACCACCTATATTTTGATGTTTTACTCCACACAGCGCCATGTCACGGAAATCATAGGTAACGGCGGCTGTAAATAAGCAAGCGATGCGATTATTAAGAAGAAAAATATTTGAAAATAAACTGAGCAACTGTCGATTGCAGTTATGAAAGTAGTAAAAATCGTGAACTTCACAGTCGTGGGTGTGTGTGCTAATTTTATCTTCCCTTGTGAGCACAAAATAAATATTGTGGTTTAATTTTGTGCAAATTGCGATTGTTATTACTGCTGTAAAAAAAAGTAAAATCTTTTAAAACTTTTCAATAAATTAGCCTTATTCAAAGTGGTTAGCAGCGGTAACCACCGTGCGGTAAGTAGCTAAATTTTGAGAAAGTTCACGGTGAAGTGCAAGGTAGAATAAATTTACTCTTTTTAGGTAATTATATTAATTTGTGTGTTTCCGTTTTCTATAAGGGCCTCTTCTGTGGCATGCAACTGTACTAAATCATCGTGATCCGGAGAGCCGGAAATGAATTCCCAAACGGATCCGATTAGATCAATATATCTTTTCGATCGTGGATTTTTAAATAACGAAAGTAATTTCTTTATTTCAGTTATGTCATGTTGCAATAGTGTGGACTCTCCCTTTTCACTGTGATACGCGTCTGAAAATTCCCTGTTTTCTTCCAAAATATCCTCATTATTAATCGTATGGGTTATGATGAGATTACCCTTCGTAATCGCTACTTTCCCAATGTTAATCGCTATTATCGGAGATGATGAATAGTCATGAATTTCTGATTTGACTGTTAGTCTGGAAAGAAAGGATTTAGCTTATTACCTGGATATTGTCCTTGTGGATTATACGTCCATCTTTGAGTTTAACAGTTGATCCTAAATCTTCGCCAACTTCGACCTCATTAAAAATACTTTTAATTTTACTTCCTAATCTATTGTTTACTTTCAAAAGCACCTTTTCTCCTTTCCGCACTACTTTGTACTCCCTGTTCTTTTTGTGGAACTTATTGCTAATAATTTGGGTATTTTTTATTTTGTCCATTATTTCGGATCTCATCTTCTCTGAAGTAGACTTTATAATATCACTCGGCCTTTCCCCAGTTGTGGAATGAATTGTATTATTGAACTTTGACGTACTTGGTAGTACTAGTTCCATTAATTCCATCGTTGGATTCTCGCACCTTAAGCATCTGGCAATTTCTATTAGAGTGGAATGAAATCTCTCCACCTGGCCGTTGCTCTTGCTATGAAGTGGAGGCACTTTATGGTGGCGTATCCCCAAATTTTTGAACATACTCTTCATTGTCTCAGCGCAAAAAGCCCTTTCGTTGTCAGAAACGACAATCTTAGGCAAGAATATTGTGAAGATTTCCAAGAAGGCCGGCTTAGTATCAATTACGGATTTTGTTTTTATTGGTTTTACTATAGCCATTTTGGAAATCTTATCTATGCAAGTTAGGAATAGTTTATTCTCTGACGAAAAAATATCAACGTGTAAAATTTCTCCTATTTCAGTGGGTATGGGCGTTTCCCCTAATAATTGCTGCTTATGCTTCCTATCATATTTACATGCTTGACAAACGGAGCAGCTCTTTGTGACGGCTTTTAAAATTTGTTTCATCTCCGCAAAATAGTATTGATTTAAAATCTGACAAAGGTTCTCCCTGAACTGCCTATGTGCCCTATTATGTTCTGTGTTAACAATTTCAAGTTTATCATTTTCATTAAATATGTCTATCACCATCTTCTCAGTGTGCTTAAACTTTACCGAAGGGAATGTGTCTATCAAGGTATTTCGAATTTTCCCCAAAATCTACAGTGAGCAATAAATGCCATTTACTACTTTAGGGTTGATTGCTGCCTGCAGTAAATGCATTAGCTCATTGATGGTATTAAAGTTTATGATATGTCTGACTCTGGTTTTGAAAATAATTTTCCTTTTATGATTTTGGCTTCCCTCTGAGATAAGAATCTGATTCTTAAAGGAGTTAATAGGAGTTTCAACAGATTTTATTGTAAAATTATATGACTCTTCACTGTGGCAGGTGGCAGCAGTTGAATTATTTGAATCCTCCATTGCATTTATTTCCTGACGTGATAATGCATCGGCTACAATATTTTGATTTCCTGGCTTGTAAAAAAATTTTGGAGAAAACTTCTCTATGAACGCTTTCCATCTTTGGATTTTGCTATTGGCGTTCTTTTCAGATATTGTAAAAATGAGGGGTTGGTGGTCTGTAAATATTCTAATATCGCTGGCTCCATAGAGGTAGTTTCGAAGTTTTTGCAGAGCCCATATGATTGCAAGGAGCTCTCTTTCATTTGCCGCATACGATTCCTCTGTGTTTGCCAGCGTTCTTGAGATAAACGTTATGGGTTTATTATTCTGAGACAGGACAGCGCCAATTGCCACACCTGAAGCGTCGGTGGCAAGCTCAAAAGGCTTTTTGAAGTCCGGATGTTGTAGCAAAACATCTTCTGAGCTCAGGGCTCTCTTAATACGTTCAAATGCGTCCACCGCCTCCTCGTCCAATTGGATTTTAATATTATTTGATTGCCTAGTTTTCGCATTCCCATTATCACCCCTTAAGTATTTTGTAAGTGGCTTGGCTATGCGGACATAATCTTGTATAAACCTTCTGTAATATCCAGACAGTCCGAGAAAAGATCGGAGAGCTCTAAGAGATTCGGGTCTCTTATATTGAAGGATATCATTAACCTTTTTAGGACATATTTTAATTCCATTTTCACTTACTATAAATTCCAAAAACTCAGTTTCTTTCATAAAGAATTTTGATTTTTGTGAAGAAATGCGCATAAAAGCGTCTTCTAATTTTTTTATTACTTCATTTAAATCTTTTATATGTTGCTCCTTAGTCGTGGAGTAGATAATCACGTCATCCATATAGACATGACAGATCTACCCTATCACATCTCTCAAAACATCATCAATTGCCCGCTGGAATATACTTGGGGCATTTTTCAAACCAAAGGGCAGGCGACAAAATTCATATTTTCCATTATTAACGGAAAACGCTGTCTTTTCGCGGTCCCTTGGGTCAAGCAAAATTTGGTGAAACCCGCTCTTGAAGTCTAAGGTTGAAAAATACTTTCCAGTGCCCAGATTTGATAGAATTGAGGCGGTTTCCGGCATTGGGTATCTATCAGCGATAGTGACTTTATTTAGTTTTTGAAAATCGATGAGCAGTCGAAACTCCTGCTCCCCATTCTCATCTGTCGTCTTCTTTTTTACAACCCATATAGGGCTATTGTAAAGACTGCGAGATGGTTGAGTTATTCGATCTTTGAGCAGTCTTTGAATGTAGCTATTAACGAAGTTAGTATAAGAAATGGGATATGGGTAGGAGTAGGGGTCCTTAGTTGTTTTGTTGCCTGTACCTGTAGGAAATTAACGCCTTTACCTGCAAAGTTACCTTTTGCTTCATAATCTCTCTGCTTGGGTCCCAAAACCTCAAAGTTTTCACAAAATCCCAATTATCTTAACGGGTTTCAACGTCTTTCATCGACAATTCCGTCCCTTGTATCAAAGTCCCCCCTTGTGATACTCAAACCTGTTATTGCAGCTATGAGGAATGTCCAGCCTTTCGTGATATGTTCACGGCTGTTTACCTCAACCATCCCAAACTAACGCCGGCGCAAAAACTGTATCACCTGCGGAATAAAACTAGAGGGAAGGCAGGTACTAGTAAAATAGTACAGTCTGTGTGACGAAAATTTCTCTCTTGCTTGGGAAGCTCTGAGATCTCGTTTTGAAAACAAGCGAGTTCTCATAGACAAGCAGTTGAAAACCCTGTTCAACCTGCCATCGGAAAATAGCGAAAATCAACGATTGTCTCTCGTGCCTCGTGTTCCACCAAATTTCCTGACGAAACACTCTGCCTATGGGAACAGTCGCTCAAGTCTCGAAGAGACCTTCCCAAATAGTCTCAAATGGATTAGTTCCTTACTAGTCGCTATGAAGTGGTGGAACGTTTGCACGGGTATAAAACCACCAAAACCCGAAATTCACTTCCCCAAAAATCCCCAGCGAAGATCCAGTCGTGTCATTCCCAAGAAAAACTTTGAAGAAAGTGCAAGTTATGCGGGAAGAATCATTCGCTGAGGTTCTGTAGGGAGTTAAAAAAACTCGATAGTCAAGAGCGGTCTAAGTTCGTCGAAGAGAACGGCTATTGCTCCAATTGCTTGGCCTATAATCACCTTTACACTGACTGTCACAGTGCATTCAAATGCTTCCATTCTAAGAAATCCCACCATACAATGCTACATCCGACAACTACTCCTCAACCGGTTCTAAAAGGCACAGTACGCAACCAACCACCGAAATCGAAGAAAAACGCAACAGCGTTGCTGCATACCAGCTCTTCTGCTTCTAATAAAACCAAGCATCCTATATTCGACCTCACCGAGGGTAAGTACACCTACGAGGACACTCCTAAGCCCTCAAATGAAATCGAGTTCAAGCTAACTTTTCTAGCAACAACGAGAATACGTTGCTTCCAACCGCCCAAATACACATCGAGCACTTGGGTGAAACCTATACCCTTCGGGCACTAATCGATCAGGGATCTCAGAAAACTTTTATCTCTGAAAAAACCCAAAATCGATTAAAACTACCAACCATGCGAGCGCACTTTTCTATCAGTGGTATGGGGGGAAAAGTTTTTGAGAACTCTACTCGTATTTGCAACCTCGCTCTTGTTGCCAAACGACATAATGTTCGCATTAGTACCAAAGCAGTTGCTCTCCCCAAACTCACCAGCTTCTTATCCACCTTCCAAATCAATAAACCATCCCTCGCGGAAATCAAGGATCTGGACCTCGCCGATCCGCACTTTTTCACGCCATCTCAAATAGACCTGGTAATAGGCAACGACTTAATCCCAGAACTTCTGCTTCCTGGAGTTAAACGCAAAGTTCTTAGTAATCTTCTAGCACAAAATACCATATTCGGATGGTATTTAAGCGGGCCTTTGAAAGCAAACGACTGTTCTACCTTCCATACTCACGTGGATGAGTCCAATGAAAACTTGAACACTCAACTTAAACCATTTTGGGAATTAGAAGAAGTCTCCGCGAAGCCCCGGCCTACTGATGCAGACGCATTTTGTGAAGAGCTTTACCAAAATACTACATATCGACAAAAGAATGGCCGATACGTCGTTCGGTTACCTTTTAAATCCGAATTTTCGTCCAGTCTCACTTTAGGTCCCTCGCGGTCTCAAGCAATGTCACGAGCAATTCGCATGGAGCATTCGCTCAACAAAAGTCCCGAATTAAAATCTGAATATAATCGGGTATTAGAGGAATATTTATCACTCGACCACATGAAACCAATCCCCTCCGAGGAAATCCATGAAGATGATAAATATTTCTCATATTATCTTCCCCATCACTCTGTAGTTCAACCCAAAAGCAAATCCACTAAAGTTCGGGTAGTTTTTAATGCTTCCAAAGCAACTGCATCTGGTGTCTCTCTAAACGACATCCTTTACATCGGTCCCACTTTACAGACAGATCTCATGCTCGTCATACTAAATTGGCGTTTGTACAAATACGTCTTCAACGGCGATATAGAAAAAATGTACCGCCAAATTCTTCTGCACGAAAATGACCAACAATTCCAAAGAATTCTATTTCGCAGAGAACATGAACCCAAATTAACCGACTTTGTTTTCAACACGGTAACCTTCGGAGTAAATTGCGCCCCTTACTTGGCCATACGTACGCTACACAAGTTCGCAGACGATTCCAAAAACTCCCATCCCTTTGCGAAGAGAATTCTCACTGAAGAAACTTATGTCGACGACATATTAACTGGGGGACATGATATTCAGAATTGCCTTGCGGCTCAGTCTGAAGTCATTCAATGCCTGCGTTCAGCTGGGCTTCCTTAAAAAGATAATCGCTAACAGACAAATCTTCTCCTCGGTTTCGAAATTTTTTGACCCCGCAGGATGGCTAGCGCCCATTATAATTCAGGCAAAAATACTGTTGCAGCAAATATGCTTAGAGGGAACTGATTGGGACGAATGCGTCAAACCACCCGCTCTACAGAAGTGGAACCAATTCCTGTCAGACCTACCCAGTATCCAAAAAATATAGATCCCAAGGTGGACCTAATTTACACCAAATCAAAGGGTTCAGATTCACGGATTTTGTGACGCCTCTGAAAAGGCATTCTGTGCATCTATTTACTTAAGGACCCAAACAAGCACTACCGTAACCTCTCATCTCCTCTTTTCCAAGACGAAAGTTGCACCACTACAAACAGTTAGCCTTCCGCGCCTAGAACTGTGTGGCGCCGTATTACTTTCAAAATGCATAAAAAATGTTATAAACCAACTAGCTCTGGGAAAAACAGAAATCTTCTTGTGGTCGGACTCTTCAATAGTCCTTGCATGGTTAGAGAAACCACCATGTTCAAGGAAGGTATATGTTGCTAACCGCACTTCCCAAATCCTCCAAAATGTCGGAAACGGTAAAGGGGGGCACGTAGCAACGACCCACAACCCCGCCGACTTGGGAACGCGCGGTTGCAGGCCACAAGACGTGGCCAACCAAACGCTTTGGTGGCACGGACCCGATTGGCTTTTAAAGCCGCCGGAACAATGGCCATTATCACTCCCGAAAAAGGTCCCTCCTCTTGAAGAGAGCAAAGTAAAAGCTCTGCTTGCATCCGAAATCGATTCGGATATTCTCGATCGGCTCTCCTCGTGGCCAAAAGCCTTGCGAGTTATAGCCTGTTTCGTTTCATACATCGTACCAAACCAAATCAAATACAGTCCACTTCAGAAAAGAAATATGACAGCATAACGCTTAGCCAAAAGGAAATTCATTTTGTAAAAACTCGGTTAATAAAGCTCGCCCAAGAAAGACATTACCCGAGTGCATGCGTGAATCTGAAGAATAAAGAACCCATCTCCAAGAAAAGCTCTCTGCTAACTCTAAACCCCTTCATTTACCAGAACGAAATTCTTCGAGTAGACGGCCGGCTGGCAAATTCCTTCATCTCTTACAGTGAAAGACATCCGACCATCATACCAGAAGCTTCGCGACTCTGTTACCTGTTTCTACAGTTTTTGCACAACTTGTTGATTCATGCACAACATCAGCTAATGGTTTGAACGGTCAGGCAGGAATATTTCATCCCACGACTTAAGTCCAAAGTTACGGGTTGCATACGGAATTGTAAAACTTACACCATATTTAAGCAAAACGCTCGTTCGCAAATCATGGCCGCCCTACCGCCAGAGCGCTCCAACTCTTCCCTTCCATTCACATACACAGGAATTGACTTTGCAGGCCCTTTTGATGTGAAGTCATCACCACTGCGAAAATCACCTATTCTGAAGGGATACGTTTGTGTGTTTATTTTTTTTTCGACAAAAGCTATCCACCTAGAACCCTGCTCTGATCTATCCACGAAAGCGTTTCAAGCCACCTTCGCTCGATTTGTAGGAAGACGCGGTTTACCACAATGTGTATTTTCGGAGAACGGAAAAACTTTGTTGGCGCTAGTCACGCTTACCAACGAGATTTCAAACCAAACAGTCTTCAGATGACGTAAGGGCCCTGTACTCCATACATGGATTCGACTGGAGATTATTGCCACCTAATGCTCCCCATATGGCCGGCCTCTGCGAAGCCGCCGTAAAGAGTTTTAAGCTGCATTTCAAGCGAACAGCAGGAAGTCATAAATTCACTTACGAGGAATTGGCGACATTCCTTGCACGAATTGAAGCCGTCTTAAATTCTCGACCACTTCCACCAACGTCTAGCGATCCGCAAGAGGTTTTAGCTCTAACCCCCGTTCACTTCTTACGTGGAGCACCACTCCTTGCCCCACCAGAACCCCGTGTGGATAGTCTGTCATTCCAGAATCGTTGGGAAAAACTCAAATTGATGCATCAACAATTTAGTCAACGCTGGAAAGACGAGTATCTTAAAGAGTTACACCAAAGCTATAAGTGGAAGACCCCGCAACAGAATTTATCGATTGGGGAGTTCGTCGTCATTAAAAGCGAACTATTACCACCAAACGAATGGCGACTAGGTCGCATAGAAAAAGTATATCAGTGCTCCGATGATAAAATAAGAATGGCCGATGTACGAACGCAACATGGCATTCTTACAAGACCCATCGCCAAACTCTGTCCGCTTCCAATCCAACCCGCTATACCAATTCCGCAAAACTAATCACTTCGCTCATCTCGTCTCTTTAAACCTAGTCACAAGATTGTTAATATAATTTACTAAAGTCCATCTTATTTACAGGTATCGAGTTGGCGGCCGATCACGTGGAGGCCTATCCCCACGAACATCGCGTGTAGTCACTCAATGCGACCTCGCCGAAGCCTTGATGTGCATCTATGTCTATTTTGCTACCGGTTCTACTCTCACGTTTTTGCAAAAAGTTTGCGGCAATGGATTTGGAAGAAAAATGGCAACAAGTACGATTCTATGAATACTGCCCCAACTGTTTGGTTCGTACAAATTATGTTGTCAATAGTTTATTCTTGACCTAAGCGCTATGCGCTAAATGATAAAGTCACTGGTTAATTCTTGACTTAAGCGCTATGCGCTACGTTTATTCAAGTTCCCGTTTAAGGCTAAACTTACAAGCTAATTCTTACAACTAACCTACCTATCTTTACGCTTAGCTTAGCCGCTCGCTTGTGTGAGTTGTAGCTGTTGTTGTTGTTGTTGCGGCTGCTTAAGCTTAGCCGCTTGCTTGTGTGTGTTGTAGCTGTTGTTGTTGTTGTTGCGGGCGTTTATTAGCCTGTGAAATGGGCAAGGTGATGACACGCGCAAATTGGTAGACCTAACGTCAGCAAGTTGAAGCGTGAGACCGGAAGCAACCTTAGCCATATTATTGGCTGTTTTGGGTGTGGGAATGAATTGCCAATATTGGCTAAGTATGTGTCGCTAACTTTTCCCCCTCTTAAGACGAAACGTCCCTATTTCGATTGATATCTTTTATGGCATTTATTGTGGCCAGTTGCATGTCTTTCACACTCATACTACATATAGTTATCTGTGTATTTTGTTTTATTTTAATTAGGCAAATTAGTATACAGATTATCGTAGTTGATATAAGCTTCATCGATATTCAGGTTACTACATTTTTTGATTCGGTCTCAACTGCGATATGGTTTAGCCTTTTCGTGTTCATTATGTGGAGGTTATGCAGATGCTCGATAGTTAGGGGCAGTTATATTTAGTAGTATAGTTTTGGGGGGTTCTGCCACATGTGTAGAAGCCTCTGTTGTTTCAAATTTGGATTCGTTTATAAATAAGATGTTCTTAAATGTTATCAAATCCGTTCCCTTTCGCAGTGTTATCCTTGGCTTATTATCTTCTTCAACGTCGGCGGGAGACTCATTGATTATGATTAAACTATCACCGACATATTGTGTTGTTTGCGGCCGCAGGTAACATCAAAAGTGATTTGAAAAAAGTTTTTCAAAACGGGGTCGCCCCTCGGCAGTGGTTTGGCAAACTCTCCGAGTGTATTTCTGCCATGACAGGCTTCTCAGCAAAAATTCGTCTCCTTTGTAGATGTCGGAGTCGGCAAAAACTGTAGGTCCCACCAATTTGTAGGGAAAATTCAAATCGACACACCACAAATTGGAAGAGAAGCTTGGCGCAAAAATCTCTTAGGAGGTTTATGATGATATACCTGTTGTATATCGCGCCATAGAGAGAGACATATTGTATTTTCGGTATTCTAGTCGGTGTTGTGGTTAGATTTTGATAGATTTTAACTTTAGCCAACAGCAAAAGGTCTGTTATAGAAATTGTGTAGTCTAATTTAATTAGTTTATTTATCTTATAAATATTAAATATCATTGGATTTACAGTATTAAGTTTGGAAAGTGCTATGCTATCTACAATATTTTTTAAGTCAGATATTATTATCCTATTCCTTATCATACCTAGTTCTAAAATTTTGTATTTTTCCAAACCATCTGTGGATACTGCGTAACTCTTTTCAATCAAGCGATTCATTTTCTCGGTAATATCGTTCATTTGAAGGTGTAGGTTCTGATTTATATTAATTTGTGTGTTTCCGTTTTCTATAAGGGCCTTTTCTGTGGCATGCAACTGTACTAAATCAACGTGATCCAGAGAGCCGGAAATGAATTTCCAAACGGATCCAATTAGATCAATATATCTTTTCGATCGTGGATTTTTAAATAACGAAAGTAATTTCTTTATTTCAGTTATGTCATATTGCAATAGTGTGGACTCTCCCTTTTCACTGTGATACGCGTTTAAAAATTCCCTGTTTTCTTCCAAAATATCCTCATAATTAATCGTATGGGTTATGATGAGATTGCCCTTCGTAATCGCTACTTTCCCAATGTTAATCGCTATTATCGGAGATGATGAATAGTCATGAATTTCTGATTTGACTGTAAGTCTGGAAAGAAAGGACTTAGCTTATTACCTTGATATTGTCCTTGTGGATTATACGTCCATCTTTGAGTTTAACAGTTGATCCTAAATCTTCGCTAACTTCGACCTCATTAAAAATACTTTTAATTTTACTTCCTAATCTACTGTTTACTTTCAAAAGCACCTTTTCTCCTTTCCGCACTACTTTGTACTCCCTGTTCTTGTTGTGGAACTTATTGCTAATAATTTGGGTATTTTTTATTTTGTCCATTATTTCGGATCTCATCTTCTCTGAAGTAGACTTTATAATATCACACGGCCTTTCCCCAGTTGTGGAATGAATTGTATTATTAAACTTCGACGTACTTGGTAGTACTAGTTCCATTAATTCCATCGTTGGATTCTCGCACCTTAAGCATCTGGCAATTTCTATTAGAGTGGAATGAAATCTCTCCACCTGGCCGTTGCTCTTGCTATGAAGTGGAGGCACTTTATGGTGGCTTATCCCCAAATTTTTGAACATGCTCTTCATTGTCTCAGCGCAAAAAGCCCTTTCGTTGTCAGAAACGACAATCTTAGGCAAGAATATTGTGAAGATTTCCAAGAAGGCCGGCTTAATATCAACTACGGATTTTGTTTTTATTGGTTTTACTATAGCCATTTTGGAAAACTTATCTATGCAAGTTCTATCTCTATGGCGCGATATACAACAGGTATATCATCATAAACCTTCTAAGATATTTTTGCGCCAAGCTTCTCTTCCAATTTGTGGTGTGCCGATTTGAATTTTCCCTACAAATTGGTGGGACCTACAGTTTTTTGCCGACTCCGACATCTACAAAGGAGACGAATTTTTGCTGAGAAGCCTGTCATGGCAGAAATACACTCGGAGAGTTTGCCAAACCACTGCCGAGGGGCGACCCCGTTTTGAAAAACTTTTTTCAAATCACTTTTGATGTTACCTGTACCAGGGCTCGAACCATGGACCTTCGGTGTGGTAGGCCGGCAACACTACCTTCACACCACGGCGGCTATGCAAGTTAGGAATAGTTTATTCTCTGTCCAAAAAATTTCACCGTGTAAAATTTCTCCTATTTCAGTGGGTATGGGCGTTTCCCCTAATAGTTGCTGCTTGGGCTTCCTATCATATTTACATGCTTGACAAACGGAGCAGCTCTTTGTGACGGCTTTTAACATTTGTTTCATCTCCGGAAGATAGTATTGATTTAAAATCTGAGACAACCGTTATGGGTTTATTATTCTGAGACAGGACAGCGCCAATTGCCACACCTGAAGCGTCGGTGGCAAGCTCAAAAGGATTTTTGAAGTCCGGATGTTGTAGCAAAACATCTTTTGAACTCAGGGCTCTCTTAAAACGTTCAAATGCGTCCACCGCCTCCTCGTCCAATTGGATTTTAATATTTTTTGATTGCCTAGTTTTCGCATTCCCATTACCACCCCTTAAGTATTTGGTAAGTGGCTTGGCTATGCGGACATAATCTTGTATAAACCTTCTGTAATATCCAGACAGTCCGAGAAAAGATCGGAGAGCTGTAAGAGATTCGGGTCTCTTATATTGAAATCATTAACCTTCTTAGGACATGTTTTAATTCTATTTTCACTTACTATAAATCCCAAAAACTCAGTTTCTTTCATAAAGAATTTTGATTTTTGTGAAGAAATGCGCATATTAGCGTCTTCTAATTTTTTTATTACTTCATTTAAATCTTTTATATGTTGCTCCTTAGTCGTGGAGTAGATAATCACGTCATCCATATAGACATGACAGATCTTCCCTATCACATCTCTCAAAACATCATCAATTGCCCGCTGGAATATACTTGGGGCATTTTTCAAACCAAAGGGCAGGCGACAAAATTCATATTTTCCATTATTAACGGAAAACGCTGTCTTTTCGCGGTCCCTTGGGTCAAGCAAAATTTGGTGAAACCCGCTCTTCAAGTCTAAGGTTGAAAAATACTTTCCAGTGCCCAGATTTGATAGAATTGAGGCGGTTTCCGGCATTGGGTATCTGTCAGCGATAGTGACTTTATTTAGTTTTTGAAAATCGATGACCAGTCGTAACTCCTGGTCCCCATTCTCATATGTCTTCTTTTTTACAACCCATATAGGGCTATTGTAAGGACTGCGAGATGGTTGAATTATTCGATCTTTGAGCAGTCTTTGAATTTCGGTATTAACGAAGTTAGTATAAGAAATGGGATATGGGTAGGACTTACTATAAACGGGGTCCTTAGTTGTTGTTCTTGTAGAAGCCTGAACTCTAGTGTAGAAAGGTAACGCTGAATTTGGATCAGCAAAAGCCCCCTTATTATTTTCAATCATTTCCTCAAATTCAGCTAAAATTTCCGATGGAATATATTTGTACTCTTTGGATAAGTGGGACACTTCTTCACATTTGAGAAATTTCAAATCTTCGAATCCTTCTTTATACTCCATTCTGTCCTTGACTGTATCAATTTTAGCACTTATGGCTTTTAAAAAACCATATCCAACTATAGCGTCGAATGAAGTTAAGCCGGACAAGATCAAAAAGGTTGAACTTTGTCATAAAATTCTAATTTTACACTTTTCACTTATGATTTGTGAACCAGACACCATTTTAATTTTAAAAGGTTTTCTCACTTTTTCGATATTCTTTATTGGTGAAAAATTCCTTATGTAGTTTTTAGAAGTACCGGTATCTAACAGGATTTTTAAAGTTTTTTGTATATTTAGCCTCTTTACTATATAAGGGAGTGAAGAGGATCCTAATCTAAAAAATTTTCTTCATTGTAACAGCTCTCCTCTTCGAAATCCTCGGAAATTTTCTTAACTCTTTGCGTTTTACGATTGTTTGACCTATTTGACCCATCAGCACTTTCGATACTTCTTTTTTGATATTGACGGCCAGGGGGGTTTTCTCCTGTAGCAGTTGCTTTTGGATATTGTGTTGAACCATCACTTTTTGTATTTGTTTTATACTGGGATGGTGATGGATCCACATCCATGGGATATCGAGTTGAATTGTAATTTCTTGTATTTCTTCTATACTGAGACAATGATGGGTCTACATCCATTGGAACAGGTGGCTCGGGTTGGCCGTTTCCGCCACCTGGGGATTTTTTATAATGGGGGTTTCTCTTTGGAAAGTTACTGGTGAATTCAGCAAAGGAATTCGCGAACTGGTATCTCCAACGGTTGCTCTCCACTTCCTTTGGACCTTGGAGTAAATAATATTTCCTATTGAAGGATGAAGACCTGATACGAAGGTCCGAAGAGCATCCGATCTATACTTTTTAAGCAGGACGTCAATTATTTCCTGACTGTCGTTGTCCATCATCATTTTTGACGAAATTAAGCTAAACTGTTTTTCTACCCTGTCATAATATTCACTAATTGCTAGTTTGCCCTGCTTCATCATACCAAGTTGTTGTTCTAATATTTGCAAGGGCCTCCTGTTTGCATAAGCATGATCTAATCTTGCAATAATGGCATCCAGATTGAAAACCGTATTGTATTCGCATAGAATCTGGTCCGCTTGCCCTATAATTTTGGTCCCAATAATAATTACCGCTTGCACATAAATTGTGGTCCTTTTGTAGACCTTATCCATATAGAGGGCCAGTCGCCTCCACGGCGGGTAAGCCACTTTATCTCCTTTGAATTCGGGGAGATTTTTTACGGCCTCCAAAGTTGTGGGAAAGGAATTTGAAAGGTCCACCTCCGTGTAGGGTTCGACTTTTGGCTCTAATGAAAGTTTATCGACCTGCTTCTGCAGTTTGAATTTAACAACTCTGCGATAGCGGCCTGAAACTCCGCTGAAGCCATTTTTCAGTTAAAAAAAAATTAGAATAAAGCCGAAATACAACTCAAATACAAAATATTGTGTTTTTATTTAATTTGGCCTTCAGCTCAAAAATTCAACAATGTTTTATTGAATATAAAAGGCTATTAATTCTTATGAAAATGTTAAAATTTTAATTTTTCCTTAATCGCTCGAATGAAAAGGAACGCACTACCCTAAATAGCATAATTTTTTTTCACACTTTCACTTTTTATTTTTGTTTTTCTATCTTAAATATGCTTTTATTATTTTGTATTATTATTCCTTACGCTAAACAGCAAGTTATCACGATCAGATGATCCATTGTTCTTCCTTAGTTGGGCGCCAATTATGTTGTCAATAGTTTATTCTTGACCTAAGTGCTATGCGCTAAATGATGAAGTCACTGGTTAATTCTTGACTTAAGCGCTATGCGCTACGTTTAAGACTAAACTTACAAGCTAATTCTTACAATTACCCTACCTATCTTTACGCTTAGCTTAGCCGCTCGCTTGTGTGAGTTGTAGCTGTTGTTGCGACTGCTTAAGCTTAGCTGCTTGCTCGTGTGTGATGTAGCTGTTGTTGTTGCGGCCGTTTATTAGCGTGTGAAATGGTCAAGGTGATGACACGCGCAAATTAGTAGACCTAACGTCAGCAAGTTGAAGCGTGAGACCGGAAGCAACCTTAGTCATATTCTTGGCTGTTTTGGGTATAGGAATGAAGTGCCAATATTGGCTAAGTACATATGTGGCGGCCGCCGTGGTGTGAAGGTAGTGTTGCCGGCCTACCACACCGAAGGTCCATGGTTCGAGCCCTGGTACAGGTAACATCAAAAGTGATTTGAAAAAAGTTTTTCAAATCGGGGTCGCCCCTCGGCAGTGGTTTGGCAAACTCTCCGAGTGTATTTCTGCCATGACAGGCTTCTCAGCAAAAATTCGTCTCCTTTGTAGATGCCGTTCGGAGTCGGCAAAAAACCAATTTGTAGGGAAAATTCAAATCGGCACACCACAAATTGGAAGAGAAGCTTGGCGCAAAAATCTCTTAGGAGGTTTATGATGATATACCTGTTGTATATCGCGCCATAGAGATAGATAGAGAGACATATGTGTCGCTAACTTACACATAGTCAAGTGCGCGATTGCCACTCAACTTTCAAATGCAAGATCTGCAATCAATGGCACCACACCATGTTACATCGCCCAACTATTGCCGAAGAAGAAATAGCCCAGCAGGCTCCCCGAAACGTTGACGTAAGAACAATCCTCGAAGTGGACCGGGCCATCGCGTCCTTTACTAGGCTGCGAGCGGAACTTGCACCCGTGCAACGGGGCCGGCGTGTTTAAGTGATCTCGTCACTTAAAGTTTTCGCATGATTTGCGCTCATGCATCCCTGCAATATTTCCACATCACAAGCATCCCCGCTCTGAGTGGAAGTTCGAACACGTCACTGGAATTGCTTCCAGTGGGCGTTAGTATAAAAGGACTTACGTGGTTCTGCTCCCTCTCTTTTTTCATCCAACCAACATCGGCGACACATCAAGCCCACGAAGTTCAACACGCCATCATCGAAACAACATAGCGATCACGGAGATTCACCTACAACTTGCGTTCGCACATCTAGCCGACGCCGTGTTAAGTATCCTCCGTTGTCCCTTTATTGTTGCAATCTCGATCACTTGGTTCAACTCTCGTGAGCCAATATATTTTCATTCAGATAGATAGATATGCATATATTTGTTTATGCACATATATCTATCCCTCTTTATTAACAATTTGTTAAAACATTACATTCAAAAGTTCATGAATTCGAACATTTCCTTTGTTATCTATTTTTAATCAACTCACTGATTGTTGGAATTTGATCCAGTTAGCTGAACCTTTAGTTCAAACATTTTGCCTTTAGCTTTGAGACAACAAAGTTGTGAAATACACATTGAATTTATTGAAACTCAAGTTGTCTTCATTGCATCCGAACACATTTCTCGTGTAAGTATTTTCCATGCACACCCCTAGTACATTCACCACTCACTTTAAAACGGTTTTAGTAATTGGGTAATATTTTCCCTGTTTGGTAATTTTTTCGATGTCTTGTTTCGCAAATGCTGGAAGAACGTCATTTTAGAAAAATTAATAGTTTTTTCTTAAAAAATGTACAGTGGTTTAAGAAAACGTATAACTTTGGAAGTATATTTAGTTAAAGAAATTCAAAAAGGTTCTGTTAACTTTTCTTTTCACAATTCCATCTAAGATGCAATATTTTTACATTATTTAATTTACGTATGTACGTACCTGCAATTTCAAATAAACCTGTATTAGTTCGTTTTTATAAAACGGTAGTTTTATATATTTTTGCGTTAAATTAAGTTCTCTCGATACAATATCACTACACTCAGTTTTTATATGCTTCATATAAATCTACTTTAATATATATGCAGCCATTCTAAAAAAAAATTGTATAGCGCGATTTACAACAGGTATATCATCATAAACCTCCGAGGCTCTTTTATCGACTCTTTTTAACCACTCGCTAACCACCTTGTTCGTTTCAGAGATATGGATACAGGTGCTTGTGGTTTCCCTACTAAAACCATGGAACACGGCGAATCAAGGAGAATCATATCGTCCGACATCTATCCTGCATACTCCTAAGAGACCTGTAAGAGACACCGCTCCCTGCAGGCTCAAAACGGTGGGCCGCTACCTACCTCAACGGTCGGCAGGCGTCAGTCAAGTTTAGAAACAAGAAATCTAGACCACGAAGAATCAAAAAAGGGGAGCCGCAGCGTGGTGTCCTATACCCTTTAGTTTAATTTCTATGTTTCGAGGCTTTCTCCCCAACCAGAGGGGGTCTCCATTGTTTCCTACGTTGACGAATGCACGATTATGGCATGGGCGAACTCTGTACTAGGATTAGCTGTTACCTTAGAGACCTTTTCATATCCCTGCGGGTTAGCGGTTTTTTTTTCGTGGACGTTGTGGCAGCGCACTACCCTCAAGTGGCCCAATGAAACCAGGCTAATCCGGGGACCGCCGTTCGGCATTACATCACGGGGGGGGAAAGGCGGTTTAACCGCCACTGCTTAGGGCACGCGTTTCTCTTCTGACATGACTATAAGCGAAATGTTGCTCACCGCATTCCAACACTCTGGACTTTTGCACATGTGCGATACCAAGTTCCTAGTGGAAGGTTCCTCCCCAAAAATCCCGTGTAATGTGTTATTTTCCCCTAAAAAGCGAAGGAAATGGAACAAGACGTGCTCTGCGGTTTCCATTTCGACGGTCAGCTTGGACAGAAAGCATCCTAGTCTATTCTGCGATTGAAAAGATACTCCTTGGAACTTCATGTCCACTTAATATCTGCGTGAGATGGTAGTTTAGTTCGCCGTGCTTCCGCTCGTATCATTGTGATATATCCCTTATCAGCTTGTAGGTGCAACGCCCCTTCGATTAATTTTCCCACCGATTTTGCCAGTAGGTGATAGTACGGGACCTTGCATTTTTTTTTCTTCAGATGGTCACTCGATAGAGCTGTGATACAGGTCGGCCATTTCGCTTGTCAACAAAACTACATAGTTAGTTGTTAGAGTACTCTAACAGCGGCTTTGGTGCAGACACTTGGGTTCATATCTCAGTGTCCGAGAAGGGGTCTGATGAGAAGTTGGGCACTTCGAAACATGTCATCCCATACCATCGCTGTGCATAACGTTGTAATTTTTCCTCTAATATCAATTAACAAAACTACTGGTATTTTACGTAATAGAACAAGTATCGCATCTTCAGACACCGTCTGATAAGCGCTTGCCGTACGTATAGCTATTATTCTATAAGCAGCTAATATATCTTTTTTATGGATCAGTTTAGATCCTCACCACACAGGCGCTGCATATACTATTATCGAGCTGGTTACGGTAGACAGTAACTGCCGGGCAGGTTCGCCTGGACCACCAATATTGGGCATTATTCGCGTAAGGGCTCCGTTCACTTTGGCCGCTTTCTCACCCATTGCTTTAAAGTGCTCCCTGAAAATCTTCTTGAATCCATGTTTACTCCTAGGTATTGTAAGTGCGCCTTAGAGGTGATTTGATGATCCCCCACAGTTAAGAATAGCTCTTGCGCGGACTGTTTTGAGCTCACTACTACCACTTCTGTCTTATGACTCGCCAATTCCAGTCCCGTGTTCGACAGCCATTCTTTTATTCTACCTACGGCAGCATTGCATAATGCTTGGAGAAGATCCAGTTTCTTCGCTACCACTACTACTGTTATATCGTCTGCATAGCCGATGATGTGTGCGCTTTCTGGAAGATCGATCTTTAGGATGCCGTCTTACATCGCGTTCCATAGAGTGGGCCGCAGAACAGAGCCCTGTGGGACTCCGTTCGTGACCTTGTACTCTTTTTCCCCCTCATTCGTATCGAAGATAAGAGCTCTGTCTTTGAAGTAGCTTCCAACTATTTTGCATAGATACGCGGGTGTGCCGAAATTTAGTGGCGCCGTCATTATCTGCATCCAATTGGCGGTATTAAATTCATTCTTAGTGTCCAATGTAATCAGTGCACAGAGCTTCCTCTTATTTTGACTTCCGGTTATGGCTTCTCTAGCTATATTGACTACTGCTTGGACTGTATCTATCGTTGATCTTGATTTGCGAAAGCCAAATTGACTATTTGATAAGCCGCCTGGGCATTATAAGATCTGCTGAAGACGTTCGCTAATGATACGCTAGAAAATATTTCCTATCGAATCTAGCATACCAAGCGGCCTGTATGAAGATGGTTGGTCAGGCATCTTGCCAGGTTTCAACAGGAGGAGTAGCCTTTGTCTTTTCCATGACCGTGGAAATACACCTTCTTGGATGCAGGCGTCAAAGGGATCAACAAATACTGATGGCCTAGATTTTATAGCTGCTTTGAGGGCTAAGTTCGGCACTCCACCAGGCCCTGCAGATTTATTATCAGCAACTCTGCTTACCGCATCCTTTACCTCTTGCTCTGTTATTGTTGAAGTTTTGCTACGTTCTTCTAAGTTCTCCGTTTGTAAAGACACTGGTTTTTTTCTTGGAAAAAGGGTATTGACGACCCTATTTAACAGTATTGGGTCCGTAGGCTGCTGTGATACCTGTATTTTGACCTTTGCCCATCACCGTCCTGTATGCTGATCCCCATGGGTCGAGTTCGGCATTTTCTAATAGTTTATTGAAGCATGTTTTTTTCTCCTTTTTATAACATTCTTAAGCGATTTTCTAGGATCTATGTATGTACTATGAAGCTCGTCCCATAGTTGGGACGCGCGATCCCTCTGCGCTTTCCGCCATGCTGTATGACATTTCCTACGTTCCTCCGCTATTTCGTCGGTCGACCAATATGCCGGGGTACGATGAGAGTTTCCGCGACTTCTAGGCATGGAGACATCACATGCGGCCCACAATGACTTCGTTATTTTCACCAGTAGCTCTTCCACACGCGTTTCCAGAACTGAGGTAACATTCCACACGGTATCAAATGCTTGTTGGTCGAAAAGATATTGGTTTCATCTCCTTTTTTGCACTCTGCTAGACACAACCCTTCGTGGGGTTTCCAGCAGCTCTATATTTATTGCTTTATGGTCCCTATGTGTGTAGACGGGGCTGACATACCATGCTATTCGTCTTGCGAGAGAGATCTTGAGCGACTTCGCAATGATTTAGGTTGAGCTGCAACAACCTCATAAGGCAGCCTGCTGACGTGTCTGGCATCTAAAACTACCTGCCGAGTGCTGTCCCCCACATAACGCACATTTTGGGGATTATTCGTTCGTGCCGAGTCGTTGAAAGGCTTTGGTTTGTTAATCGTCGAGATCTAAAACTGCTCAGCTACAGAGAAAACCTCATCAGCTAAGTAAAGTAGGTATAAGACAGATTATACATTAAGAAATAACTAGAATAATAAAAAATAACAGAATAAAATTATTGTTAGAAGTTAATATAGAAGTCAAAGAATAAGAAACAGTTAGTAGCTATGAATTTAGGATAGAAAGAATTGATTTTTTTATGTTGAAAAGTGTAAGAAATCTGGTATCACTAATTATAACGAATGTCAGAAACACTTCAAAAGTGTATTGGGCAACTTCGCTCTTTATTAACTCGTGTAACTAGCTCTCTTCCGTTCCTCGGTACTTCCGGTAATGTCACCTTGCTAATATCATTTTCCATTTTGCTATTTGTTACTTTTAATTACTTAATTAATAAATTATCCTGAATTAATATCGATCGGCTATTACTTACTTCCGAAAAATCTTCACTGGCGACGAGAACATGGAGGCGAGCGAATTAGAAAGCGTGCTTAAGAAGTTTCAGGAATCTAATACAGAATTCCTTAAAAAAATTCCTGAACAAAATGTTGCAACTATAAGCAAAATGTGTTATAAGGAGCCTCAAACAAAAGGCGTTCCCAACTTTAGGAAGTTTGATAAAAATATTGAAAAGTGGTCAATATACATACAACAGATGGAGCACCATTTCGTAGCAAATGGCGTGTCCGAAGAAAGCCTAAAGCGTGCATGTTTTCTCTCTTGGATTGGCACCGAGGCTTATGAGTTATTGCAAAAATTATGTGATAACGATATCACCCAAAAATCCCTCAGCGATTTAAAGGCGAAATTCGACCAACATTTTATAGCAGCATGTACTGTCAGCACGTTTTAAATTTTATTCGATACGCATGAAAAACAATCAAAAATACGCAGAGTGGGTGGCAGAATTAAGAGGAGCAGCAAAAGAATGTCTATTTAAGTGCACAAAGGCAAACTGCCACGAAACCTTCGTAGAAAATAGCATACGCGATATGATTATCATGCACACTCCTCACGATAAAGTACGGAGTGCAGCACTACAAAAGCCGAACCCAACTCTCGATGAAGTTCTACAAATAGCAACAGTGTACGAAGCAACTGTCAAAACTTGCTTAGAAATAAAAGGCGAAATAAAAGGTGAGGAAAATGATGCAACAGTCAACATGGTTCGCGGGGCGAAAAATCCTAGAAGCTACCAAAAGCAAAAAGGCCGTAAGCAGGTAAATAAATCTACTTTAACAAAATCGTGCCCAGGTTGCGGCACTTCGCACTCTAGGTCACAGTGCTATCATTACAAAAACAAAACCAAATGTCGTTTGTGTCAAAAGAATGGGCACATAGCTACTGTTTGCCGAACAGTTGCTGCGCCAACTGAAAAGCAACGAAACAACGAGCAAAACAAACGCGACGAAAAGATAAACACAGTTGACATTTGCACATTCGAGAATATTGGTTTGTTAGATATTGTAAACAATGAAAAACAGTGCGAAGTTAAATTATCTACTGATGTTAATAACCGGTTTGTCAAATATTTAATTGACATTATGGTGAATAGAAATGAAGTGCAGTTCCAGGTGGATACGGGCGCATCATGTTCGCTTATTGGACTGCATACATACGAACAGCTGGGCAAACCGGCGTGCGAAATTACCAACAAAATATTGAAAGCTTACGGCGGAGGCTTGATTAAATTGAAGGGTGTTATTAAAGTCAACGTTGAGTGGAACGGCGACACAAAATACATGCAGTTACTCGTGGTAGATTCACACCAGGCCTCAAATATACTAGGGTTGGATTGGGTTGAGACACTACAATTCGAACTAAACACTAACGAGAAAATCCAGTCTATTTCAACTATGCAAAGCCACACGTCGCGTGATGCCTTATCAGCTTCACTAAAGAAATGCAGCCAGCAGTATGCTGATATATTCTCTTCGGCAGGGGGTCCTTGTAAAACATTTAAAGCTAATATTAGGTTGAAACCTAACGCAGTACCAAAGTTTTGTAAACCTTACAATGTGCCGTTTGCGCTACATGCAGACGTACGTGCTGAAATAGAACGACTTGTAAATAACAAAGTGCTAAAGCCAATAAGCACAAGCGAATGGGCTGCACCTATTGTGGTGGTAAGAAAACCAAACGGGAAACTCCGAGTCTGTGCAGATTTTAAAGTGGGTGTTAATTCTCAAATTGAAATCGATCGATACCCAATTCCGCGTATTGAAGAACTTTTTCATAAATTACAAGGAGGGCAGTGTTTCACAAAAATCGACTTAAGTGAAGCATATTTGCGAATAGAGTTGGCAGAATCTGCAAAACAGTTTATGGTCATAACGACTCCTTTTGGGTTGTTCCAATTTCAAAGAATGCCATTTGGCATTTCAAGCGCCCCAGGGCTATTTCAAAAATTTATGGAAGAGGTAATAATTGACATTCTCCACTGCGCAGTTTACCTCGATGATATAATTGTGTCAGGTCGAAATGATAACGAGCACCGTGACAATGTAAATATGGTTTTTCAACGCTTGAGGCACCACGGGTTACAATGTAAGTTAGATAAATGTAGTTTCGCACAGAAGCAAATAGAGTACGTGGGCCATAATCTATGGCGTAACTAAGTTCCACCAATATCTCTACGGTAGAAAGTTCGAGCTTTTTACTGATCATCAAGCACTTACAACGTTGTTTAATCCCGCAAAAAGGCTACCGGTTATGGCACTACACCGTATACAACGTTGGGCCATTGTACTACAAGCATACAACTATACAATTCGACATAAAAAATCTGCTCAAAACGCGAATGCAGATGTCCTCTCGAGATTGCCATGTGGTGAGGACCCTGATTTTGACAAAGGGGAGAATAGTGTCTTTACCATCGATGTAAACTATGAAGATACTGTCAATAGCATTCCAATAACACATCACGTTATTAAACAAATGACTGAAGAGGATGAAACTCTGAAGATGGTGCGCAAATATGTGCTTGACGGTTGGCCTCAGCATACGGTTTCAAAAAGTCTTTTGCCATACTTCAATCGAAACCTCTGCTTATCAGTACAGAATGGCGTACTACTGTTGCATACGGACTACACTCGAGTTATCATACCCAAACAACTTCAAGGTAGGGTATTAACGATGCTCCATGACGGACATTGGGCAAAAGCCGAATGAAAGAGATGGCTAGACGCTATGTCTGGTTTCCTACGATCGAAAAAGAAATTGAAAAAATATATGACAACTGCTCTATATGCCAATCGACTGCATCTTTGCCTAAACGCGAATTTTCGAAATGGCCGGAAGCAACGCAGCCATGGGAGCGAATACATTTGGACTTCGCGGGCCCATTTTATAATCGCATGTGGTTGATTATTGTTGATTCTTATTCCAAGTTTCCGTATGTAATTGCGCTAACAGCAGCAACTACAACAACGACCGTAGCAGCTCTCCAAAAGATTATTTCCGTCGAAGGACTTCCGTGCACCATTGTAACGGACAATGGAACACAATTCACATCGCATGAGTTTCAAGAATTTTGCAAACGGAACGCTATCCAACATCTCACAACGGCACCATTTCACCCTGCCTCGAATGGGCTAGCCGAAAGGTTTGTGCGAACTTTTAAAGAAGCATTTGTGAAAATAATGAAAACAGAGCATCAGACCGAGCGTGCTTTGTACAAATATCTTACCACGTTTCGAACCACACCTAACCCGGTCTCTGGTAAATCTCCGGCAGAGCTACTTCTTGGGCGCCAACCACGAACAATACTCGCTGCCATGTTCCCAACGTCGGTTCAGCGCCCAAAGCCTGAAAGTAAATGGGTATCCGGTGCACGAGTTTGGGCTCGAAACTATTCAGGACCATCACGATGGGTCGAAGGAAAAATACAACAGATACTGGGTAAAAAGATGTATAGTGTACAGACAAATCGAGGGTTGTGGCGGCGTCACCAAAATCAGCTGCGAATTCAAAAAACGCATACATCCAATCTGCCACTAGATACCGACAGTATCGAAATTGAGTTGCCAGCAGATAACCAAGCAACACCTTAGCGATTGCCTGCCGCAGCCACAACACAACAATCATGCAAACGTTCACCGGAGCTAGATCAATCATCACCTAACACAGGGACACCAGTCCCCCGGCGTTCCAACCGAGTCCGGAAGCAGACTGAACGATTTAACCAAGTTTGACTACAATAATCAGATAATCGAAATTTTTGAATACATTATATTACATTAATTAAGTCCAGGGGAATGTAAGAAATCTGGTATCACTAATTATAACGAATGTCAGAAACACTTCAAAAGTGTATTGGGCAACTTCGCTCTTTATTAACTCGTGTAACTAGCTCTCTTCCGTTCCTCGGTACTTCCGGTAATGTCACCTTGCTAATATCATTTTCCATTTTGCTATTTGTTACTTTTAATTACTTAATTAATAAATTATCCTGAATTAATATCGATCGGCTATTACTTACTTCCGAAAAATCTTCAAAAAGCGAGTCTGAAATATCAAATCTACCAGAAAGAGAGTTATAATCTTGACACAAACATCGAAAAGGCTCATTTAACTGAAAATTGGTTCGGCACTGTTTTAAGACTAGAGGTTTAAAATGCCTTGAAGGACGAGACGGTACATTGAAGTTCACTTCACTTAGAAGAAATGGTTTGGATAGTGAACCATTTAGCAATTTAATCATAAAAATAATTCCAGGCATTTCCCTCCGACTAGAAAGTGTGTGCAGATTAATGAGTCTGAAACGATTAGTAAAGGGTGGTAGATTGTACAAGGGATCCCAGTGAAAATCTCTTAAGGCAAATTGTAAAAATTGTTTTTGAACTGATTCAAGGCGATCTACATGAACCTGGTAACGCGGGTTCCAAATTATAGAACCGTATTCAAGTATCGGCCTGACTAATGTAGTGAAGAGGGCTTTAGTTACATAAGGGTCGCTAAATTCTTTAGACCATCGTTTAACGAATGCTAGGACACCTCTAGCCTTATTGACTGTTGTGTTAATATGGCGGTTGAAACAGGTCAACAAAATCATACACTTGCTCAAGACTATAATTTTTAATTGTATAGGAAGCCGGCTGAGAAATTCCACGCGAAAAATCCATGTGTTTACATTTTTAAGGTTAAGTGTAGCTTATTTCTATCTTCAAATGACGCGAATGACACGAAAAGCTTTACGTCGTCAGCACACATTAACATTTATGAAAATTTTATTATTGTAGAAATATCATTTATAAACAACAAGAACAGAATCGGGCCAAGATGGCTTCCTTGAGGAACCCCCGGAGAGACATAAATGACATCGGATACTAAATTTTTAAACACTACTCTTTGTGTCCTGTCACTAAGGTAAGAAGGGATCCAGTGATTGAGACCCGGCTGGAAGCCCAACTGATCGAGTTTAAGCTTTGCTGAAATCCGTATAAATAACGTCGGTGTGCAGATTTTTTCTAAAGCCATTTAAGACATGAATGGTAAACTCAAGTAAATTCGTAACTGTGGACTTTCCCTTACTGAACCCGTGTTGGCAGTCAGCTGTCAAAGTAGAGATCGGACCCGTAAGTTGATTTGTAACAATAGCTTCAAACAATTTTGGGATGGCAGAAAGCTTTGCTATGCTACGATAGTTCTCTATAGAAGACCTACTCCTGCTTTTATGCAGCGGTAGAAAAAACGAATCTTTCCACGCAGTTGGAAAAACACCTCACTTTACTGTAGTGATAGATTGAACAAATTGGTAAGGGGTTGGTAAATATGGTTCGCAAACTTTTTCAAGAAACATGGAGGAATCCTATCAGGACCATACTTAAAAGATTCTTTTAAGGTTTTCAGGTAAACTAGAACATCTTTGGCGCATATAATTGGTGAATTAATTGAATTTGTCCCGTGTAGCTTATAGGGATAATTTTGAAAGTTTGAATTGGCGACAGCAGAATAGTTAGAAGTGTAAAATTGAGCAAAGAAATTTGCGATATATTGATTATCGCTGGATATAATGTCTTGATATTTCATGGCTGAGGGAAACCCTGATACTTTACGTTTAGAATTTACGAAACCATAAAATGACTTTGGATTGAGAATAATGTCTCTTTTGGTTTTAGAGATATAAGCTTTATAGCACTTTTTATTTAAATCTATGTACTTCTGACGTAGAATGGAATACAGTAAGTAATGTTTATTTAATCCGTATTTCTTATATAAATTAAATGATCGCGTTTTCCTATTTTTCAGAGCCTTAAGCTCTTTAGTAAACCAAGCTTGCGTAGGATGATCACAAGTTAATTTGCGTTTAGGAATAAACTTCTCAAAAAGCAGTAAATAGTTTGATTGTAATGTGTGACGTTTAGATTGATATCGCAACCAAATTCAGGTCAAGTTAATTTAGACAGTTCTTTATTTAATTTATTGCAGTTTGCTTTGGAAAAGTTAAAATCAAAGCTACTACATGAGTAGCATTGAGTACCTTGGCCATTACTTATGGTTTCGTAGACTATTTCCATAGAAGGGTGGTAAAGGTCTTCTGGTAAAACCAACGGATGACAAGGAGTTACAGAAAATTGGATTATATCATCAACATACACTAAATCTAAGACTTTCCCAAAACTTGTTAGCGGTAACATTTATTTGATCAAGGCAAAGATCGGAAATTCCATCTAAAAAGCCATTGTACCCCAGTTTGGACAGATTAGGAATAATGTTACCATCAGATATGTTCAACGATATATGAGGTAAGTTAAAATCACCCAAAACAATAATTGAATTTGAAGCTTTAGTTATAAAGTTAACAGTTTTGAGCAGAGAGACATGTTGCATGTAGACTGAAAAATCTGATGCTGGAGGGATGTAGCAAACATATAAGTACATAGAGACGTTGTCTAGTTGAATGCGGATGCATTTGAACTCAATGAAATCGATGTTAGGAATATTAACCTCTTCTGAAGGGATGGAGGAATGAACGGCATGTAGAACACCACCTCCGACTCCGTTCAAGCGATCATTTCTATATACTTGATATTCATTACATAAAAACTCTGAATTGAAAACATGAGGTTTTAGCCAAGTTTTGGTAAAAGCAATTACGTTATATTTGCAATGAAAAGATTTCAAAAAGAGATCAGGTAATTTGGTATTTAAACCTCTGACATGTTGATAAAAGATATTCACGGATTTAGTGCTCAGTTTTTTGAGTTCTTTCTTTACCTCTCTAATTCGACAGGAGACCCATCCAACGCATATTCTTTGCGCACTAATGACAGCTTTAGCCTCGTCCACACTAAGGCTTACAAGTGCCGATTTCGTGCCGCTGTACTCTGTACGCATACTTTTTACGGTGGACACTTCCGGTAGCTTGATGTTACATTGCTGATGGAGGGCTTCGCATATCTCTTCGGGCGTAGAGATCTCATCGAGGTCTCTGGATTGTAGCGTGATTGTTTGTGATTTTGCTATCACCTTCGCCGATTCCTTGAGCACTGCTTCGATCTCTGCTTGATAGCTTTTGGTTTTACCCTCTTGGGACCTTTTCAACTGCAGCAGCAAGTCCCCTTTTTCCGTTCTTCTGATAGCTTTAACGTCGCCGCCAAGGGATTTCAATTCTTCAGAGCTTCTTACTTTGCGCAGTATGTCAGTATACGAGGTGTGTTCAAAAAGTATCGCGAATTTTGTGGTTTTTCAAAAATTATTTATTTATTCATGAATATCTATTTTGTCCCCTTCAAAGTAGTCGCCATGAGATATTATACACTTGTGCCAACGGTTTTTCCAATCTTCGAAGCACTTCAAAAAATCATTTTTTTGTATCTTGTTCAGCTCCTCCTTCGATGCCGTCTTTATCTCGTCAAGAGAAGCGTAACGTCGTCCTTTCATGGCCCTCTTCAGTTTAGGGAACAAGAAAAAGTCCCAGGGGGCCGATCTGGGGAATACGGTGGCTGCGGCATCATTAGTGTGTTGTTTTTGGCCAAAAAGTCGCGCACAAGCAACGATGCGTGAGCAGGGGCGTTATCGTGGTGCAAAAGCCAATTTTTGTTCTTCCACAAATCCGGGCGTATCAAGAACGTGGCAAGAACTCATGATGCACCACGCCCCTGCAATCGAAGAAAACTGTCAGCAAAACTTTCACATTCGACCGAACTTGGCGCGCTTTTTTCGGTCTTGGTTCGTGCGGCAGCTTCCATTGAGATGATTGAGCTTTGGTTTCCACGTCATAACCATAAACCCACGATTCGTCACCAGTTATGACCCTCTGGAGCAAATTTGGGTCGTCGCGGACAGAGTTTAACATCTCATTAGCAATGTTCATGCGATGCTGTTTTTGGTCACAATTGAGCAATTTTGGTACGAATTTCGCGTAAAAATCGAAGACGATCCAAAACACGTGCAAGCAAAGCAGCTGTCAACAATTAACTGAACATTCAAAATGGCCGAGCTTATCGGCATAAGTGAGAGACATGAGTACCAACATAACGCCACAAAAAATTCGAAATTCGAATATACGTAACCAGCGAAAATTCAAAATTCGCGATACTTTTTGAACACACCTCGTACGTCGTATCTTGTGCCTTGGAAATAATAATATCACCTGGCCTAGTTTTAAGCGTCTTTCTCCTGCTTTCTCTATTCTTTTTAGCTAGCTGGCACTCTGTCGCCCTCTGTGATGATGCCTCTTCCTTTTAAATGGTCTTCTGCTGTGGACTTGGGCTACGCCTGTGATTGGCCTCATCCCTTGGTGCGGTGTTCATTGAAGAAGCAGTGGATTTGCCTGTTTGGTTCTTCATGGCCGAGTACGAACGGTTCCTCGGTCTCCTTCCCATCCTTAGCCCGATCATTTGCCTGTGTTCTCTTCTCTAATTCCTTAACCTCAAGAGACGAACCTATACACAAGCTTTACTATGGAGGTCAACCGTTTAATTTCAGCGTGGATGTTATTACGCCCTTTGAAAAATTCAGTCAAATCATCAATTGCCTTCCCTAGCTTGGCCATCTTATTATCATTATCCACAGATACTTTATTTCCGCCAGTACCCTGTGGGCTCTGTTGGTTGGCAACTGCTGAGGCCCGCTTAGGTAGAGCACTTAATGTCGGCGTGCCTATTTGAGTTTAGCCATCGTGTTCTGTACTGGTAGTACCAACTGGAGGAGCTCCTTGCTCCTGAAGGTTGACGCAGTCCCTCATGAGAACCGCGTTCAGAGCCAGATCAGTGTTAATCGGGAGAATTTCAACCGAACTTGCACCACCAACTTAATGATGACAGGCTTGGAATGTTTCTCAAGGCCTGCCAAGGTTTTAACGGGACGGAGACGGATGGGACATTTCAGTGGGGTTGCAAGCCGTATACTAAGACTTCCGAATGCCACACCCGCCAGCCCTAATCAATCGTTTCCAAATCGTTGCTTCCAGTATACCTTAATTAAGACCTTACTGGGCTCAGTCTAAATATTTTATCTTATTTGGTACCCTTTACCAAAGGGTAGCATTTCTCTGCTTACTTTCCTTAAATTTTATTTTATTTTTCTGTTTCATTTCATTTCAGGTCCGTATCTCGCGTCGCCAAGTTGCCTACCTATCTTGGGTAGGTATTCCCTCGATGCAACCTCGGAGGATATTGTTGATGCTTAGGAAAATGCGGCATGTACTCGCCCTGACACTGGAGATTCACAGGGTGCTTGAGGCCTTTTAAGCCAAACCCTCCTCGCCAGCCGCTCTTGGTCAAGGACTGCTTATTTGTATATTCGCAGCTAACCTAATTGAATAGGCCGTCCACTGTCTGTCAGCAGTGACCCCTATGGCCTGGACTCAGCCGTTAGGGGGTTGGAATATGACTAAGATAGGTCTGACGGTCGTAAGAGCCGACTAAAATCCACCAAGGGTAATGACGTGCAACTTGATGGTTGATCTACGGATATGATGCCTCTCACCGCTGACTACCAAGAGCAAGAGTTAAACGTGCACGTAGATGGAGTACATCTACCTACTGTCAAACACCCCAAGATCTTGGTCGTGACGTTTGACAACAGCCTCACCTTCGCTAGTCATGCCACCGCAATAGCCTCAAAGGTACAGAACAGCAACAAGATCCTCAAGCCACTTACCGGCAGCACTTTGAAAAAAGATAAAGAAGCACTGCTTGCTAATATAAGGCAATCAGCCGACGCGGTTATTGATTACGCCGTGCCCATGTGGTCGCCGAATTTTGCTGACACCAACTAGAGGGAGTTGCAAGTCTGTCAAAACACCGCCATCAGAACTACCTCGGGATGTCCGCTTATGTCATCCGAGTCTCACTCCCATCAAGAGACTAAAATGCTCAATTTCTTAGGAACGCGGTACTGCTGATCATACAACTTTTACTAGAGACATAAGGAAACATCTCCGTAAGCATTATGATGGGATCCGGCACCACATTACCTTGCCGTTTGACCATAGGCGGCTTTTAACGACCTCCAAGCCGAGTCCGAAGACAAATCTTTCAGACCTCGGCCCATGAACCCCGTAATTGATATACAGCCACCTGAAAAAGCTCATGAGGAGCGTGTCCTTCCAAGCGAGACTAGAGTCATGCTAGAACAACCAGTCCCGGGACTGGAACCTTGCAACTTTGGTGTGTAAGGCCAACAACACTAATGCCACATCAAGACGGACGCCATTCTATGTAGATTAATTTAAGACTTATGTTCCATTTTCTTATATAGATCCGGGTCGATCCAAATACCGGTACTCCTTCTAAGCGACGCCGCTATTTCTTTGATCTTTGCCTACGGTTCGTTAGAGTAAGCATTTCCACAATGTAAATGCAATGGAAATAGTGCATTGCAAACGATTAAAGCAATACATGCTCGAAGAAGTAAAGAAGTAAAGCGCTTATTTTTCAAATCCCGAATACATTTTCGGCTATGAAGTTTGAATAGACGTCTGAAGATCAAAACGGCCAATCAAAGAGTTATGGGTGGCAAGAAATATACCAAAGTAAGCTTGTAATTATATTTTGTAAGTGATTCAACTAATTTAGGTAAAATGTCAGTTTTACAATCCTACTTTCCTTTTGCCCTTTTAAGGGCAAACAAAAAATTCAAAAAGATCAAAATTGTGTTATATTTACACCACCAGTCGTAAAGACAAACGGCCCTTTTAAGGGACAACTAAAAATTCGAATAGATTAAAATTATAATATATTAACACGACCAGCAGTAACGACAAACGGTCCTTTTAGGGGCCAACATAAAATCCAAAGAGCTCAAAATTCCGTTATATTCACACAACCAGCATTAGCGACAAACGGCACTTTTAAGGGCCAACACAAATTCCATAGAGATCAACCCTGCAAAAATCGAATGGCCGAAGCTCCAATTAGTACTCATGTCGGTAAAATATCCTGTAATTTTACGTGTTATACACGAGTCAAATGACTAGTAGCTGTGACATCGGTGTGAGAAGTACAGCTACATATATGTTTATCTTAGGTCAAAAAATAAATGAGAAAGAGCGAGATGTAAAACCGCACACAAAGGAACGCGAAGAAATAAACAGTCAAAAAGTCTACCGATACTCTTAAAAACGTGATGGGAGAAATACGGAAACTTTCGGTGTGGCTCCGGGTAGATTGACTAATCCGTTTACCCGTATCGTTTTTGCAGGGAAAATTGTGTTATATTCACACGCCCAGCCGTAACGACAAAGGGCCCTTGTAAGGGCCAACAAAATATCTAAAGAGATCAAAATTGTTATGCTGAAAACTTCCTCTTTTTTACCATCAATATCATTGCAATGAAAGAAACATTTATTGCTACTAATACGCCCAGCTAAGGTAAGTGCATAGTGGTAATTATTGTTATTTAACAAGTCACATCCTGATTTATATATTTATGCACCCAAAATTTTATACGTGTGTACACAGACAGCAAACACATGGTTAGATTTGTCACACTCTTCTTCAGAAACTAAGGCGTGTTTTTTGCGAAACACAAATATTTTCCTCATAGTATATATATGTCGATGTAAACAAATAATAAATTGAATAGTATTCGCAAATTCCTACTGATCCTGTATATGCATCTTGTAAGAGTAAACTACTGTGTAAATAAAATACTGTGCAAATAAAATATTGTGTCAATAAAAATCAAAGTGAGCTAATTTTTATGTATCTAGAGTGTAGAGCCGTATAGCGGTCGCTATGCTTACCGTCATTAGCGACACTATTTCGCTGCCTGATAGCAGAAAAGAAACTCTGATACATATTTTTATGGTTGGATATTCAATCTAGTGAAATTCTAGAGGAAGTGCAGAATTTTGCTACGCAACTAACATTTTTGGTAACTTGTTAATTAAAAGAAAATATGCAAACGTTTGCAACCAAAACGTTGCTGCATGAAAAGCAAATGATTTGGGCCAAGATGGTGTTTTTAACCATTCTTTACCACCACATATTGATCAAACGGGTAATTCAAAGGGCGGCAATAATTGTACGCCAACAGGTAATGTTGCTTCCCCATGGGCTTCCCCATCCGCTGCGAACGCAAATGTTGCGTCAAATATTGGAAATGCAGAATCGACAATTCATGAAAATTTGTAAAGCCATTAAACCTTGAGAATCTTGGAAACAAGAAAGAATTGTTGGTTTACAAAATTTTAACCCCGACGTTTTTGGTGTATATGACATTTCTGGTTGTGCAACAGTGGACGTAATCATGGCAGACAATCCGTTAAAAGGTAGTACGCTCATTGTAGCTCTCAGTAAGTCATTGCAGGGTGCGCATCGCTGTCACAAGTAAGTTTTGCTGAAATTACTTGGCAGCAATTCAGAAAGTTGTTTGTGCATTATTTTGAAGGCGTAGAGACATCAGCTGGTACACTGCAGAACATATTGAATGGTCATCCAAATGAGAACGAGTGTATCTCAGTATATGCGAGCCGGATAGTAACCTCACTTATGCGTGAGTGGAAATCACAAACTATTGAAGAAATAGCCATCGCAGGGGTTCTCGCGCATTCATCACGCTCTGACAATAGTTTGCAACGTTTGGTGTTTAAAACCAATATAAAGACACGTAAAGAACTTCAGCAAGAGCTTAAAACCTTCGCATTTGGAAAAAAGTTGCTTGTTTTCGAAAATCAACCAGAACAGAAAAAAAAACACCATCACCTCACTTGAAAAGGCATTTTTGCGGAAAAGTGCGTCACAAAATCGCCGATTGTCGGCTGAAGAAGGACAAAAACCAATCAATGAAGCCGCGGCAATCATCTGGTAACACAGCAAATGATAAAGTTCGTTCGTCAATTATTTGCGTCAGGTGCGGTGAAACTCGACATTATTCATCAAAATGTAACAAGAACAATGAGGATGCAAGCAACAGTAAAGCAAGTTTTGAAAAGAGTGGACGTACGTGACATAATTGAACCGAAGGGAATATTGTGCCAATCTGGTGAGTTATATCAATTCTCTCTTGATTCCGGGGCTGAATACTCGTTACTTAAGGAAACGGTGTCAGAGAACGGTGTCAGGAAAACGTATAAATAATATTGTAATGTTAAGAGGTATCGAAAATACCTCTATAAGAAGAAATTTACAAATTCTATCAAGTGTTAAGATAGGTAGTTATTCCCTTGATGTTTTGTTCCTCGTTGTATTGGACAAATAATTAAAAAATGACATTATGATTGCCGTGAAATTATGAGTCAGAATTTCAGGGCTATTATTACGGCTAAGAAATTTGAAATTTTTAAAGAAACGACAGCAAATATATGCTCTAACAACTCATTTGCTCTGGATACTGGCCTTACTGAAAATAATAAAATTCAATTAGTTTCATTGCAAAGTGAATATTCCGAATTTTTTATAGAAGGAACTCCGCGAACTCTTGTCAAAGTAAAACTGTCCAAAGGCGACTTTATAGGAAAACGATATTGTTAGAAATAGAATATCGGAGTTGATGGAACACAATATTATTCGGCCTAGTGGTTTTGATCGCCTTTATGTTGATTACCCCGAATTGAACTCTAACACAGTTCCCGATGGATATCCCTTACCGCTTATATCGGACCAAATTGCCAGACTGCGAGGCGCAAATTACTTTTCTTGTTTGGATATGGCTAGTGGATAAACTTACTGCTTTTGTTACTCCAAAAAAGCAGTATGAATTTTTGACTATGTCAAAAAGCATTTGAGAGATTAGAGGTAGACCCTGACAAAGGCTGGGTTTTCGTTTAACATTACGAAATGTTATTTCATAAAATCGAGTGTTGAATATCTGGGATACGAGATTAAAGCAGGATTAATTCGACCAATCCCCCGTAAGATTCAAGCATTAACAGCTTTACCACCACCGCAATCGGTTCACCAGTTGAGACAATTTATAGGGCTGGCTTCGTATTTTCGCCAGTTTGTAGCTAAATTTTCACAAATAATGAAACCACTGTAAAAACAATTTCAATTGGAAACCAGAGCATGAGCAAATACGTCAAAAAACGATTGAATTGAATTGCATGCAGATGCTAATCGTGCTAAATCGATGCATTTACTAAGTTTGTTTATTTACACCATATTCTGAATATTGACACAGAAAACTGTATTCGGGCTCTCAAGTCAACAATTTCACTGTTTGGTGTGCCTACTCGTGTAATTGCTGATCAGGGTAGGTGATTCGCTAGTAAAGGGTTTCGGGACTTTTGTCTTTCGAAGAATATTAATCTTCATTTGATTCCAGTTGCAATGAATGCTAGTTGTGCTAATGGTCAGGTAGAACGAGTAATCAGTACTCTGAAAAATCTATTAACAGCAGTTGAAACAAGTCAACGCTCTTGGCAAGATGCTCTGGATTGAATTCAGCTGGCACTGAATTCCCCGGTCAATTGGGTCACAAAAGCTAGTCCATTAGAGTTGTTAATAGGTAAAGAGGCACGGCCGAACGGATTAATTCCAATAAACACAGAAGAAGGTATAGTTGACGTTGATTTACTTAGAGCTCAAGCAGCTAAAAATATAGAGCAAAACACTTGTTATGATAAGAAAAGATTTGATAAAGGTAAAACAAAAATTGTTAGATATAAAGTTGGAGATTATGTGTTACTCAGAAATGGAGAAAGACATCAGACAAAGCTAGACCCTAAGTTCCGTGGTCCGTTTTTAGTGACAGAGGTTTTGGAGGGAGACAGATACATACTGAAATCTTTGAATAGTAAAAGAACATACAAATACTCACATGCGCATTTGAGGAAGCTTCCTAAGGAAGAAATCGCCAATGAATTGAATGTGAGTGAGCTCGGTAAAGATAAAGACGTTGGAAAAGACATTAGTGCCGATGAAGACATTAGTAGAAACGTTAATAATGATTGCTTTACTCTTGTTTAAAATACTCCGTCACTGAAAGCTACCTTTATGGGAATTAATTTTAAGTTTTGTTGTAAAAAAGAAAATAATAATATACTGTTTTTTGTTATAGTATCACACCCGAGGACGTGTGTTACAAATAACAAATTGAATAGCACTCTCAAATTCCTACTGACCCTGTATTTGCATCTTGTATGAGTAAACTACTGTGTAAATAAAATACTGTGCAAATAACATACTGTGCAAATAAAATACTGTGTCAATAAAAATCAAAGTGAGCTGATTTTTATGTACCTAGAGGTTAAGAGCGAGGTAAAAGCATTTCTGCTTTACCGAGTGAGCTTCTGCGCGTCACGATATCAGCAATAAGTACTGTACAAGTACAAAAGAGACAAGCATGTCAATTTAAGATGAATACCCTAGCAGAAAAGAAACTCTGATACATATTTTTATGGTTATATGTATATTCATTCTAGTGAAAATCAAGAGGCGATTCGGAAGTGCAGAATTTCGTAACTCGTTAATTAAAAGAAAATAAGCAAAACGTTTGCAACCAAAAGGTTGCAGCATGCAAAGCAAATGATCTGGGCCAAGATGGTGTTTTTAACCATTCTCTACCACCACATATTGAGCAAATGGGTAATTCAGAGTGTGGCAATAATTGTACGCCAATAGGTAATATTGCAACATAAAACTGAGATATTTCCGTAACTTTAATTTAACTACAGCACAATACCTTTCGATTTGCCTTAATTCCGGACAGTTTGTTGGATTCATATCTTTATCAATAAAATCAATCCCATGGGTTTAGTACCAAGTTCTCACAACTGACGAGTAGTGACAGTTGGCTTAGTCTGGCCAAAATATCATAGGACCTCTGTGATTTTTCACAAGAGGTAAAAGTCTTTTTTTCAAGCACTCATTTAAGTAAATTTCTGAGTTGCCACAAAAAGCGTACTGCGCTTACCACATTGACAAATCGATTGCTATCCCATGAATTTCCGCGCATACATTTTCCTTTCAATTGTTTTAGATTTTCTGCTACTTTAGACCTTTCAAATGTAGAATAAAATTCTTTGCCCCATTAGAGGTCGAAAATCCTTTTTAATTTACGTTTCGTCGTCCATTACGTGCGCACGCACCCTGTTGGACTATATAAGGCAGTGACCAAGCAAGGCGGGTTGATCAGTTTATTTTCAAGTGTTGTTCAGTGAACTACTGCGAAGTTACCAAGCTCTTAAATTTGTTTTGCGCTTATTACTCGTAAATAAAGTTAGCTATTAGTTACATTATCTGTGCGTGTTTTTATTTGACTTTATAGTGATCGAACCCAGGATTGATAATCAAGGAATCATCGAATTCGTCACAATATGCTTATACAAATGTAAGTTTCGTCGTCCATTACAATGCAAGCGCCCTCATTATTCCAAATATGCTTATAAAATTTTCGACTTTTCTAAATCTCTATTTTTTGTTGTTTATTTTCTCTTCGGGGGACAATATATTTTTTATAAGACTTCATAAACAGTGTTTTTTTTAGGGGTATAGAACTTTGAATTGAAATAAAACACAAGAAAATCGTTTTAAGGTCCATCAATTTGGCTTTATTGGAAGGATAATTTTATGCCATTAATTTTTAGATATGATTTCGGGCATGTAGCCGCCGCGGCTGGCTCGAATAAAGCCAATTCTACAGGTCCAATTTTCAACCACTTTTTCGAGCATATGGGGCCGTATGTCTGCAATAACGCCACGAATGTTGGCTTCCAATTCCCCTAACGTTTCTGGTTTGTTGGTGTAGACGAGCGACTTCACATATCCCCAAAGACAATAATCCAATGGTGTCAAATCACACGACCTTGGTGGCCAATTGACAGGTCCATTCCGCGAAATTATGCGCTCATCGAATGTTTCCTTCAATAAATCGATTGTGACGTGCGCTGTGTGGCATGTAGCGCCGTCTTGTTGGAACCACAACTCATCCACATTCATGCCATCCAATTCGGGAACAAAATAGTCGGTTATCATGGCTCTATACCGGTCTCCATTAACGGTAGCTGCCTCTCCAGCATTATTGCGGAAGAAGTATGGCCCAATGACTCCACCAGCCCATAGAGCACACCAAACAGTCAGTTTTTGTGGATGTAATGGCGTTTCAAGGGTCTCATGTGGATTCTCTTCACTCCAAATGCGGCATTTTTGCTTGTTGACGTAGCCATTCAACCAAAAATGAGCCTCATCACTGAACAAAATTTTGCGATGAAAATCAGCATCGAAATCAATCTCATTTTCGGCCCATACACCAAAATCACGACGCATTGCATGGTCTCGCGGCTTTAATTCTTGCACAAGCTGGATCTTGTAAGGTCGCAAGGCAAGATCTTTGCGCAAAATCTTCCATAAAGTTGATGGACAAAGCTCCAATTGCTGTGCACGGTGGCGAATCGATTCATTCGGGTCCTCTTCAACACTTTGCTCTACAGCGGCAATTGTTTCTTCGGTGCGCACTGTTCGACGTCTCTGCGGATGCGTATTATCACATAGAGTAAACGTAGTGCGAAAACGATCCATGGTTAACCGAATTAATTGCTCTGATGGACGATTATGTCGACCATAAAATGGACGGAGCTCACGGTAAACTTCGCGAACTGAACCATTATTTTCGAAATAAATTTGCACGATTTGCAAGCGTTGTTCTTTTGTCAACCTGTTCATGATGAAATGGCAAACCAAACTGAACATAAATGACATTATAGTTGCCAGATTTGACCACAAAATGCCAGTTTTATTTCTATTCGAAAAACAAACCTGTCTTCTCATGATTCTTAAAATCAGTGCAGGATTAGTGCCATATTTTCTTGCCAAATCACGTAGCGATAGGCCACCGTTATTTTTTTCAAACTCCTTACCACTTTGCTCTCCAAATTCATGTCCTACCTGTTGGTACTTTACCCCACTCCATTTTTTCTGAAGACGGAATTTTCTGTCAAAACACGAATAACAGTTCTTCGTACGGTTGCGTAACTGCATTTTGCTATTTTTTAAATAAATTTTCATTACTTTTCGACTGCTAAGTGGAAGATCACTTCAACAACGCCCTGTCTCAGAATTTCTTTGAAAAACGGAGCACATCAAAATTTTTTACAATAACACCCTATTTCAAAATTGGTTCAAGAACGCCCTATCTCAGAATGAGTTTCAAAAACGTCCTATCTGAACGAAAATTCAATATATTTTTAACTGAGATAGGGCGTTTTTGAATCAAATTCTCTGATAGGGCGTTGTTGAAGTCATATGTTTACCATTTCACTGGTAGGGACCCCTACTGGACGGGCCTAACCACACTCACTAATATATGCAAACTAAAATTGTTAAATACTAATACACACAAAGCCTTCTGTCAAATTTTATTATTCTTTGTGTATCTTCTTCTTCGATATTGTTAGCCAAATGTAAGTGCTTTATTAAAAAATTTATAAAATGTTTAACAAGGAGTATTGCAGTGAAATTGCTACTATTACGCCCAGATAAGGCAAGTATATAGTGCTAATTATTGTTACTTAACAAGTCAAGTCCTGGGCCCTATTCCACAAAACAACTTATCAACTTTTCACTTTGCACTTTGCAAATTTTTCTTCAATTTGCAAAACTTTGTGTTCCTCAGAACTGTAAAATTTGATAAGTGATATGAAGTTGATAAGTGTAAATTGCAAAGTGTTTGCAGTTTTTGTACTATCTTTGCAATTTCTGTTCCACGTACGTCCTCTTGTGCAAAGTGCAAAGCTAATATTGAAAAGTGTAATTTGCAAAGACTTTGCATATAAATGCGCTCTTTCGTTCCTCAAAACCCGTAAATTCTATGTTTGCAAAGCAAAACTTTGATAAATTTGTCATTTGCAAGGTAAACGATCGCTTTACAAATTCATATTGTGGCGATTATTCTCAAGCATTTACCATCCCTAACTCAATAACACTCCCACCACTAGTTAAACACAACAGATAAAACGATGGCTACTCTTAAGCGTGCAAGCGTGTAACTAGGAAGAGGGAGAGAGATGGCGCGAGTGGTTGCGAATACGATGCAAAGAGGAGGTGCCAATAAATAACACCGACCCTTCCAGAACACGAAGAGTGAACAACCAAGAAACTTCTAGGTGCGTGGGGTAGCACCCTGTTGGAATATATAAGGCAGTGACCAAGCAAGGCAGGCTGATCAGTTTATTTTTAAGTGTTGCTCAGTAAACTACTGCGAAGTTACCAAACTCATAAGTTTGCATTGCGTTTATTACTAGTAAATAAAACTAGCTATTAGTTACAATATCTGTGCGTGTGTTTATTTGACTCTATAGTGATCGAACCCAGGATTGATAACACTGGACCACGAATTTCAACTTTTTCTCTTTACCAGAAATCACCCCCTGATTTCGAAAATTGAGTTCATTTTTGATTTTATGGTACCGTTTTTGAGATATTTGCAATTTATCATTATTCGAAAAAACCAAAAAGATGGCTCCCTTTAATTACGTATATCTAACGAACGGGTCAAGCAATTGCAAAACAGTTTACAGAATCTCAAAGACGATAAAATTTGCTATAATGCATCATACATTTTTTTGCTCAACCATATAGTTTTCGAGATATTAGCTTATCATTTCAGATTTTTGTTTTTTTTTTATGAAAAAAATTATTCTTTGCGAGGGCAGCATTCCAAAACCACAACTTTTTCTCCAGATATTTTTTCTTTACGTAAGGCTCTGTTTAATTAGAAAACAGATAAGCTATCATCGAAGAAAATCGATGCAAAACTACGTAAGTTATAAGCGATGAAATAAAAATACCCAGGTTGCGCAATTTCAACGTATACCTCAAAACGTATGTATGGTATAAAGAAGAGTGAAATATTTAGCTATGCTCTGTTTCTATTGAGCTAAAAGTTCAATTTATGAATGAAATTACCCATATTTTAAGCTTTTTTTAATTTATTTATGTTTATACTATATTCTAACAATCTTTATCTTAATTTGATTTTACTATGTAGTCGAAATAATTATGTGTTCTACTTTGACGCTTATTCAGTTTAGGATCGGTTTCTCTTATGAGAAACCAGCAGTAATCACCCATCATTGCGACGTCCCAGAATCCTTGATATCGATCCTCAATTAATTTCATTTGCTGATGAAACCTTTCGCCATGTTCGTCACTTTCGTCGCCAAGATCTGCCGGAAAAAAGCTCAAATGTGAGTGGAGAAAGTGAAGTTTTAAAAACATTTTTACGCCTGGAAAGAAAATATTAGTTAGGTAAACAAGTTATAAAATTTTGGGAAATTAATTTTAATAAGCCTTTATAATTTACCCATTTTCGCATAATTATTGATTAAGTCGTTCACTATCTGCTCGTAGTTAGGGCTTTTGTGTCTACCGAGAAAAGAAGCAACGACATTTTCAAAGGATTCCCACGCTGCTGCCTCAACTGATGAGAGTAGTCCTTTGAATTGATTATTGTTGATCAACTTTTTTATTTGTCGTCCAACAAAAATACCTTCCTTTATCTTGGCTTGAGAAATATCTGGAAAAATTGTTTTCAAATAGTCGAATGCTTCGCCTTCTTTGTTCAAAGCCTTAACAAAGTTTTTAATGAGACCGAGCTTGATGTGTAAATGTGGAAGTATGATTTTCTCTTTCTTGACAAGAGGGGTGTATTTGATGTTATCCACACCAACGGTAAACTCGACTCTTTCCGGCCAATCCTTTCTGACGTAGTGGTCCTTACGAGCTCGGCTATCCCACTTGCAGAGGAAGCAGCAGTGCTTGGTGTAGCCACTTTGTGGACCGCATAGCATTGCAACGACTTTGATATCAGAACATATTTTCCAACCATGCTCTTCATATTTTATAAATTTTAGTATTTTTTGCATTTCCTCGTAGGTTTAGTTTGTATTTACTGCATGTGCGATCGGGATAGAAGGCTTTTTGTTACCAATATGCAATAATACAGCCTTCAAACTCAGTTTATTGCTGTCTATGAACAATCGCCACTCTTTTGAATCATATGTTCGACCAAACTCTTTGAATAAACCAGGAATGTCGTTGCAGTAGCATATACTGTCTTTCTTGGTATAGTGTTTGGAAAATGGTTCGTGACGAGTTCTACAATATATCACCTTAACATCGGATGACACAAATTTAAATTGTTGCATACGAGAAGTGGGGATCTCGGCCTTTTCCTTGGATAGTTCCAAATCTCTTATCCAATCATTAAGTTGTGCTTGTGACAGAACGTTTCTCTCGTTTCCCATGCGAAATTCAGTACAACTTGATTCCCCGCACTCAGATATTACTGTTGACAATGGAACTGGATCCGCAACTGCCGTTGAATGTAGTACTGGTAATGTCACTGTAGGTATGCTAGCATAGGTTACTCTTCTTGATCTTCCAACGCCAAGTACTTTTGTTTGACAAATATAACACTCTATTGAATGGCAAGTAGGTTCTCTCCATATCTTTGGTGTATCAAATTTTATTTGTTGTCCTGATTCCGACCGAATCAATTCTACTCGACACGATGTATACAAAGTGTTCGGTGTCCATGGTTTTTCAGCATTTTTAGGCTCAATACCAAAATACTTGGAGTATAAAGTTTTGATATGATCTGAGAACACTCGTCGTCGCCTTATGATAACATATTGGCCACACATCAAACAGAACATATCTGGATCGTTATTACACTCAAATTCTCGCGTCCTTTTACTCATTTTTTTTTTAATAAATCACGGTTTTGAAATTTGACTTATGAACTGAACTATCTCCGGCGAGCCTTGCAGATGTTATGAAGTTTCAAGGCGCGTTAACTCATATTTATACTCGGAACAAGAATAAAATTGAAAAAATCAAATCTTACCCAGACAGAAAGGTTCCTTTTTATACGAAGCCGGTGAAAGAAAATACTACCTGCTTTATATGTAGGCTTTAAAAATTTTCTGTGTCTTATAACTTTGAAAATCTACCTGCATACTTACCCATAAGTGACGGAAATACATGTTTATAACTACATGCCTACAGCAGGTTTCGAACCCAACCACTCTTCCTTTCGATGCAACCACTCTACCTACTATAAAACAATTCTAGTATTAAAAGTACTATTTGATTTATTTAAAGAAAAAGTATTATCATTGTTATGGTGTTATTCGGTTATCCGGATAATATCCTATTTGCACTTTATACCTTTAATATATGTATGTACTCGTATACATACTCGTACATTGAAGTTGCGCAACCTGGGTATTTTTATTTCATCGCTTATAACTTACGTAGTTTTGCATCGATTTTCTTTACGTAAAGAAATAATATCTGTAAAAAAAGGTGTGGTTTTGGAATTCTGCCCTCGCGAAGAGTAATTTTTTTCATATTTTTTCATAAAAAAAAAACAAAAATCTGAAATGATAAGCTAATATCTCGAAAACTATGTGGTTGAGCAAAAAACAATGTATGATGCATTTATAGCAAATTTTATCGTCTTTGTGATTCTGTAAACTTTTTTTTGCTTGACCCGTTTGTGAGATATACGTAATTAAAGGGAGCCATCTTTCTGGTTTTTTCGAATAACGGTAAATTGCAAATATCTCAAAAACGGTACCATAGAATCAAAAATGAACTCGATTTTCGAAATCAGGGGGTGGTTTTACATACGAATTTCATAACGGCGTCTCTGGTAAATTTTGGCCGTCGACCAGTGTAATTAAGGAATCATGGAATTCGTCACAATTGGTGTCCGAAGCGGTATTGTTAGATAAATACCAGTGATTTAAAGGATAACAAGGACATGGGGAAGCAAGGAATTAAAGATTCAGCAACTCAAAAATGAGTTGGAACAACGTGGAGTAAACACTACAGGCAATAAATCAGAGTTACAGTCACGATTGCTAGAGGCTATGGAAGCAGAAGGAATCAAAGTTGATGATCATGTTTTTCATGTTGTGGAGGAGGCATCGACAAAAATGGAAGAAAAAAAGGAGTCTTCGAATCCAGTAGCAACCGTGGACACAAACATGATATTGGCTTTATTAACTCAGATGTCGACTAAAATGGAAGAACAAGAGACGCGTATTACATCTCGAATGGCATCTCAGCTGGAAGAACAGAAGACACACATGGCATCTCAGCTGGAAGAGCAAGATACACGTATTACATCCAAGTTGGAGGCACGTATTTCCGAAATATCATCACAAAGTTCAGCACAGGTGTTATCGCAGATCTCTGCAAAGCTGGAAAAGCAGGAAGCTAGGATGTCATTGAAGCTAGAGGCACGCATGGACTATAAAACAATGCAGTTTGAGGAGAAAATCGAGGCCGAGGTAGATGCGTTAAGGGGCCGTATCCAGGAGTTGCAACTAAACCGTCCATCTGCTTCAGCGAATACTCCCAAGGTAAAATCCCCGTCATTTGATGATTCTGTTCCTTTCCAGGTATTTAAGCTACAGTTTGAGAAGACGGCAGCGGTGAATAATTGGGGCACTGAAGACAAAGTTGCTGCACTGTTCGTGGCATTGAAGGGTCCTGCAACCGAAATCTTATAGACGATTCCCGACGGTGAACGCAATAATTATGAAGCATTGATGGGTCCAGTTGAGAGACGTTATGGTAGCGAGCATCGAAAACAGATATACCAAATAGAGCTACAGAGTCGTTTTCAGAAGGCTAATGAGACATTGCAGGAATTGTCATCGGATATCGAGAGGTTGGCGCATCTAGCAAATGCAGACGTACCTGTAGGGTATACGGAGAGGGTAAAAATCCAGTGTTTCATAAATGGAATACGCGACGTGGAGACGAAGCGCGCCACATATGCGAACCCCAAAGGACATTCGCTGAAACGGTATCGCATGCTCTGACGCAGGAAACAGCCTCGCTTTTGAGTAAACCTGCACACAAGGGTCATCGCGTAGAAGTGGACACCCCTGCTTGGGTAGACAAAATTTTGGAAGCGTTGAACGGAGTACAGAAAAATAGTGATGGTGCCATTAAATGCGTTAAGTGTGGAAAATCTGGTCATATAGCACGTTATTGCGGCACTGGCTCCAGTAACCCCAGTAATTCAGGTGGACGTAAACGCAAAGCTGGAAAAGATGATCAAAATGATTGCCCCATAATCTCTGTGTCACAACTCGGACGGAAAGCGAGTAATGTTACTGTTGACGGCTACGTGGACGGGAAAGAGCGCTTGCTGACTGTGGATACTGGTGCATCACATTCCATCATTCAGAGTGACTTGGTCAGCGGGAAGGTGAGACGATTGCAGAAAGCTAAGTTGAGGACAGCAACTGGCAATAGCAAGCCAGTCCTTGGAAAGCTGACATGCAAGGTTGTAATTGGAAATGTGGCTACACATCACAACTTCTTGGCAGCGAATATTGTCGACGAAGTCATCATTGGCATCGACTTCTTGGCTAAGAGAGACATTCACATCAACGTAAGCAACAGGGTTATGACTTACAATGGCCAAGAGGTTCCACTGATCTTTGAACACCATAGTGGCTTTAGCACCAAGGGAGTGATCTTCGAGATGGAGCAGCAGGAGTTTCATAAGGCAGAGGTAGCTCCTCGACCATTGGCTTTTGTGGACAGGTGCCTCCTGAAGAAGAATCGGCAAGGCCAGGAGGAAGATCCAGATTTGGCACATGTATTGAAAGGACTGAATTAAAATAATAAGTCAAGACGAGAAGAGATGGTCGCAGAGAGTCGCATTGCAAAAGCATACTGGGCACAATGGAGTAGTTTGAAGCTAATATCTGGTTGTTTGCTTCGGATATGGGAAAGTGAAGATGGCCGGAATCATCGAGCACTTATTGTTGTTCCCAAGGCAAGAATTCCAGATGTTATAAGAGCATCACATAGTTGCCCAGATGGAAGACACATGGGAATAAAAAAAACATTGCAAGAGGTAAAGCGGCGGTTCTATTGGATTGGTTGCAGACAATTTGTAAGGGAATGGATCAATAAGTGTGCAAAGTGTGCTGAGGATAAAAGACGAACATCTGGTGGTTATGGTCCGAGGAAGCAACGCAACTTAGTGGATAAGGTGAAACAGTGCACTGGGCATGAGAGAACGGAACGGAATCCTGAAGAAACGAATTGCAGGAATGTGTGCCGGGTACCACTGGGAACGAAAGTGAAGGCACAAATTCATATGGGCTTAAGAACGGACAAAATGGTTGGAATATGAGACACAGCAATGCATTGTGGGAATCTGTGCAGGAGAGAATTGATGTCGGAGTTTCAATCCCTGGAGGAAATGAGGTTTAATAAAGCAGTGCCAACCATTGACTGTCTAGCACGGTTGGCTCGGGAAATGTGTCTGATCGGGACGATTAGACTTAGGTGGAGGGCAGTGTGGCGATTATTCTCAAGCATGTACCATCCCTAACTCAGTAACACTCCCACCACTAGTTAAACACAACAGAGATAACGATGGATACTCTTAAGTGTGCAAGCGTGTAACTAGGAAGAGGAAGAGATGGCGCGAGTGGTTGCGAATACGATGCAAAGAGGAGATGGCAATAAAAACCACCGACCCTTCCAGAACACGAAGAGTGAACAACCAAGAAACTTCTAGGTGAGTGGTGTAGCACCCTGTTGGAATATATAAAGCAGTGACCAAGCAAGGCGGGTTGATCAGTTTATTTTCAAGTGTTGTTCAGTGAACTACTGCGAAGTTACCAAACTCTTGAATTTGTATTGCGTTTATTTCTAGTAAATAAAACTAGCTATTAGTTACACTATCTGCGCGTGTGTTTATTTGACTTTATAGTGATCGAACCCGGATTGATAATTAAGGAATCATCGAATTCGTCACAATATTGTCATAACAAGTCAAGCTTTAAAAATGTTACGACGTGAGTTTTTGTTCGACAATAGCGACGACGCGGCCTAGGAATTATAGAGACCGAATTAATTTTTCGGGACTACAAAATTTTAATTGTAAAGAGTGCTTTCGTTTAAATTAAATCCAAGTTGATTTCCTTTTAAATAAAATTGGAGACAAAATAGAGCACAATACGAGTACACAGCGCAGTCATGCTTTGTGGGCTGAAATGAACTGCTACTGTGTTTGTAGTGCGTGAACGCACCCATTTATTCTTAAAACGCAACCCTGCGCTCATGTACTAAAACTTACTTGTTACCTAGTAACGAGTAGTCTGAGCGAGAGTGCGTCGGCAGAAAAGCCGAGCGAGGAATGGCTGCCTTGGGCTTTTAAAGAATAGCTGGGAGCCGAAGCGGACGTTTTTTGGAAAAGAAACTAAAAATTAATAAAACCCTAAATTTAGAAGTATCCAACCATTAAATTAAAACTTAAAGACACAGAAACAAAAATACGAGAAACAAAATATACAAATATACAAAGGTAAATAAAACAACTAAATTTTTCATTTAACTAAAAAAGGAGACTTAAAGTGCACAAGTGCAGTGGTGCAACAAGGCGGCTCTATTCAAAGCGCATTTAATGCAACGCGCAATAGTAAATAATTATTCGTAGCGCATTTAATTGGAAGCGCAATTATTGCAACATTCATTGCAAAGTTCCACATGGCGACCGTGCCAAAGAAAAAAACATTAAAAATGCCAATTTGGCAAAAAACGCCAATGCCGCCTTCTTTCCTCGTTGGGCAAAATTAGCCAACAAAATTATAAAAAAATGTTCACACAAAAAATGAAGTGCATAAATTTCTAATTAAATACAAAAAAAAATTAACCAAAATACAAAAAAAAAATATAAAACCAAGAAAAATCACACAAAAAAAATCATTATAAAAGCCAGCAAAAAGTACCGCAAGTCAAGCAGCGCACAGCAACAGCAAATTAAATGGCAAAAACAACAACAAGGAATTGCTGATACCCAAAAAACGGTACCCAATAAAGCCATTCATCATCATGAAAAAAGCCGCTAACATTTTCACAGACAAGACAGGCCGGTAGCAACAGCGAGCAGGAAATATGTGACATAAGTATACGCATAAAGACACACAAATAGACTTTGAAGTACACATATATTTTTATATATATTTTTTTTGCATAAAACGGTGCCTAGGTACCTGCATATACAGTGAACTCGCGATAATATTTTTCTCGCCTTACAATTTTTTAAAATTTTCGTAAATAAAATATTTCATAAAAATTCCAATAATTTTTCTTACTTTTAAACCAAATTTCGATTGTAACAAAATTTTCTAGCCTTTCGTATCTATGAAAAATATCATGCATTTTAAATATTTCAGATTATTTTTGTAAGTGTTGAAGACATGAGTCATAATCTCATCGAGTTCGATGATTAGATTCGTTTTAGACCAAAAAATCGTAAAAGAGAAACGAATATACTGGGAAATGAATTAATATGAAGTTTTAATACTTACCTTTTAATACCTTTTTATACTTACCCTTTTAATACTTAAGTACTATCTATACTTACCTATGATCATAATTACCTTTATATGCATATGAACTCTTTCTTTTTCTTCTTTTTATGGCGCGATATACAACAGGTATATCATCATAAACCTCCTAAGAGATTTTTGCGCCAAGCTTCTCTTCCAATTTGTGGTGTGCCGATTTGAATTTTCCCTACAAATTGGTGGGACATACAGTTTTTTGCCGACTCCGAACGGCATCTACAAAGGAGACGAATTTTTGCTGAGAAGCCTGTCATGGCAGAAATACACTCGGAGAGTTTGCCAAACCACTGCCGAGGGGCGACCCCGTTTTGAAAAACTTTTTTTCAAATCACTTTTGATGTTACCTGTACCAGGGCTCGAACCCTGGACCTTCGGTGTGGTAGGCCGGCAACACTACCTCCACACCACGGCGGCCGCGTATGATATGAATTACTTACCTTAAAATACTTACCTTGCTTACCCTTTGAATTACCGTGTATACTTACCTGTTTTGAAGTACCCTGTAAATAAGGAAAAAATAATTACTGTTTACCTACAACTTATACATATATATATATGATCTCTTTAAAAGAAGTGAACTGTCCAGTGGATTGTGCTGGACCGTTTTAAGTTTAGTTTTTCGCTTACCACCGTACTTACCGCATTTAAACTAATTCGCTGCTTGTGAAAATTAAATTTAATAAAGTTGAGTTTATATTTTGTACCAAAATTTTATCGCGTCCGTTTATTTCTTCGGGAGTGAGTAGTGGCCGAAATCCCCCGATAAGTAGTGATTTTTATACATGGTCCTTTGGTACCAACAGTGAAATGTGACTAGTGACCTAAAAAAGAAAATAAGTAAAAAAAAAAAAAAAAAAAAACACATAAAATTTAAACAATTACACAAAACCAATATACGCGACGCGCAAAAATTAAATTCTGTGCAAAGTGCTAAAAAGAACAAAAACACAATTATAAACATTACAAAAATAAAAATATTCCTAAATTATATTCAAATCCATAAAATATAAATTGTATGTGAAAAATATAAAAATACATACATACATATATGTATACACAAAATACATACCCTAAAGTGAGTGCGGTGTCGTAAACAAATCAAACGGGATACCCAAGGCAAATTAACGAAGGCAAAGGTACAGTGGCTAAGTGCTGAAAAGAAACGGTGGAAAATAAAAGAATAAAAGAAAATTGCAAAATATTAAAAATACATGCGAAAGTGCAGTGGAAAGAAAAGAACGGTAGAAAACAAAGTACAGTGGCGCTCAAAAATAGAGAAACAAATATAAATAAAAGATAAATATAGTGGTAAAAAGTTGCCGAAAAATTAAAGTGGGTTGGAAGGCGCATCCACAAAGTTTTATATATTTTAACCACGAGCAGTAGACCTGCAAAAGTGGTACCCGGCAACACAACAACAACAAAGAAGAGAAGAAAAGTAGCAGCAGCAAACCAACGCATCAAAGGGCCATGGGCAGCAACAATAACAATTCCAGTACAAAACAGGTGGTAGGAAAAAGATGCCAAAGTAAGTACACCTTGCACAAAAATACACGCATATATAAGTGCAGCGGAATTCCTCAAACCCAATAATTAGATAAACTCATCCAAGCTACGGTAAAATTTACAGGTTCTTGGAAAGAATCCGCACGAAACACCGTTCTCGCAAATCTCTCTCCCTTAATAAAATTCCGCTAAGCTCCGCTTATACAGGGTGGCTGATGAATTTTGCTACATTAAGAAACTCAAATAACTTTTTTTTCAGTGTATGGAATTCATTTTTCTTTTATTCATGTTAAAGCTCATTAAATTTTATTAAATATAGCTTAATTAGTTTTAAAATCAATGGAATTTAAATGCCCCCCCTGCTCGTCGATGCATGTGCGGCATCTTACCAAAAAGTTGTTCATTACTGCTTGGAGAGTTGAGACAGGAATAGCCGCAATTGTTTCTCGAATGGATTGCCTTAGTTCATTCAAATTTGTTGGTTTTGCTTTGAAGACTTCCTGTTTGCAATAACCCCACAAGAAAAAGTCAGGTGCAGTAAGGTCAGGCGACCTGGGTGGCCAACGGAATGTGGAGTTTCTGGATATCAGCTTATTGGGAAATTTTCGTCGCAATTCTGTCATAACAGGTTGGGCTATATTAGGAGCTGCACCATCTTGCTGAAACCACACAGAGTTGAAAGAAATTCTCATTCGGCGTAATTCTGGATAGAAAAAACTCTCTCAACATGCTCAAGTAACGGTCTCCAGTAACCGTAACGGTGTGACCGTTTTCTTCGAAGAAGTAGGGCCCGACAATGCAGCGTGATGAAACTGCACACCACACTGTGACACGAAGTGGATGCAATTCCGTCTCATGGAGTATCTGTGGGTTGGAAGCACTCCATATTCGACAATTTTGTTTGTTTATGTTGCCGTTTAAATCGAAATGGGCGTCGTCAGACATGAAAAGACAGTTCAACATGTTTCCATCCTCTTCCACCATTTGAAGCATCTTGTGGCAAAATTCCAAGCGAATCGGCAAGTCTGCAGCGTTCAGTTTGTTGGCCATTTGAATTTTATATGGGAATAAGTCCAAATCTTTGTGCATAATTGACTGTAATGACTGTCTGCTTACACCCATTTGAGCAGATAAGCTTCTTGTCGAAACACGTGGATTGTTTTGTATGGCAGCAGCTACAGCAGCGATTGTTTCCTCCGTTCGAACTGAAGGGTTTCGATGGTAAGGTCTTCTGTTGACTGTCCCATGCTCGGCAAAATTGTTTACAAGTCTTATTATGGTCCATCTGCTCGGAGGATTGCCGCCAAACGTGCGCCTATACTCTCTTTGAACCGAAACTACGGACTCCAGTGCGTGATAGCGGCGGACAATCCAAATTCTTGTTTCAGTGTCCCAGTTATCCATTTTTGTTAAATGTAAAAGTCAATCTGCAAAATAAAAAAAAATTTACCAGATTCATTAAATAGAAAAAAAGTTATTTAATTTTTTTTGGTAGCGGCTTTCATCAGCCACCCTGTATATACATATATTGCCAATATTCTCAATTTGTGTATTTTATATAATATATCCTACATATGCACCACATACATAAATACCCACCCGTTATAAAATATTTGCCGGTACCATCCACGGAACCCCTTAACATAAAGTTACTACATAAAACCACAAAGGAAAGTCCACAATCTACATAGTACGTACATATTGTGGCGATTATTCTCAAGCATGTACCATCCCTAACTCAATAACACTCCCACCACTAGTTAACACACAACTGAGATAACGATGGCTACGCTTATGCATGCAAGCGTGTAACTAGAAAGAGGAAGAGAGATGGCCCGAGTGTTTGCGAATACGATGCAAAGAGCAGATGCTAATAAATAAGACCGACCCTTCCAGAACACGAAAAGCGAACAACCAAGAAAGTTCTCGGTGCGTAGGCAAGCACCCTGTTGGACTATATAAGGCGGTGACCAAGCAAGGCAGGTTGATCAGTTTATTTTCAAGCGTTCAATCGTGAACTACTGTAAAGTTATCAAACTCTTAAAATTGTTTTGCGTTTATTACTAGTAAATAAAACTAGCTATTACTTACATTATCTGTGCGTGTGTTTATTCGACTTTATAGTGATCGAACCCAGGATTGATAATTAAGGAATCATCGAATTCGTCACAATTGGTGTCAGAAGCGGTATTGTTGAATAAATACCAGTGAATTTAAGGATAACAAGGACATGGCGAAGCTGAATGAATTAAAGATTCAGCAACTCAAAAATGAGTTGGAACAACGGGGACTGAACACTACAGGCAATAAATCAGAGTTACAGTCACGATTGCGAGAGGCTATGGAAGCAGAAGGAATCAACGTTGATGATCATGTTTTTCATCTTGTCGAGGAGGCACCGACAAAAATGGAAGAAAGAAAGGAGTCTTCGAATCCAGTAGCAACCGTCGACACAAACATGATATTGGCTGTATTAACTCAGATGTCGACTAAAATGGAAGAACAGAAAACTTACATGGCATCTCAGCTCGAAGAACAGAAAACTTGCATGGCATCTCAGCTGGAAGAACAGAAAACACACATTGCATGTCGAATGGAGGCCCAAGAGACTCGTATTATAGAAATGTCGTCTCAAATTTCGGCCAATATTTCATCACAGCTCTCCGCTCAACTGGAAGAACAAAAGGCGTATATGTCATCGCAGTTGGAAGCACAAGATGCAAAAATTGCACAATTTCAAGATAAAATAGAGACCGAGGTAGATGCGTTAAGGGGCCGTATCCAGGAGTTGCAACTGAACCGTCCATCTGCTTCAGCGAATACTCCCAAGGTAAAATCCCCGTCATTTGATGGTTCTGTTCCATTCCAGGTATTTAAGCTACAATTTGAGAAGACGGCTGCGGTGAATAATTGGTGCACTGAAGATAAAGTTGCAGCACTATTCGTGGCATTGAAGGGACCTGCAGCAGAAATCTTACAGACTATTCCCGAGTCCGAAAGGAACAGTTATGATGCATTGATGGGTGCGGTTGAAAGACGCTATGGTAGCGAACATCGAAAGCAGATATACCAAATAGAGCTACAGAATCGCTCCCAGAAACCTAATGAGACTTTGCAGGAATTTGCATCGGACATCGAGAGGTTGGCCCATCTAGCAAATGCGGACGCACCCGTGGAGTATACTGAGAGGGTAAAAATCCAAAGTTTTATAAATGGAATACGCGATGTAGAAACGAAGCGGGCCACATATGCAAACCCCAAAAGGACATTCGCTGAAACGGTATCGCATGCTCTAACGCAGGAAACAGCCTCACTTTTGAGTAAACCTGCATACAAGGCTCATCGTGTAGAAGTGGAAACTCCGGCTTGGGTTGACAAAATTTTGGAAGCGTTGAACGGAGTACAGAAAAAAAGTGATGGTGCCATTAAATGCTTTAGGTGTGGAAAATCTGGTCATATAGCACGTTATTGCGGCACTGGGTCCAGTAATCCTGGCAATTTAAGTGGACGTAAACGCAAAGCTGGAGAAGATGAGCAAGATGAATGTCCCATAATCTCTGTGTCACAACTCGAACGGAAAGCGAGTAATGTTACTGTTGAAGGCTACGTGGACGGGAGAGAGCGCTTGCTGACTGTCGATACTGGTGCATCACATTCCATCATTCGGACTGACTTGGTCAGGGGAAAGATGAGACCATTGCGGAAAGCTAAATTGTGGACAGTAACTGGTGAAAGCAAGCAAGTCCTGGGAGAGGTGACATGTAAGATTGTGATGGGGAATGTAGCTACTTATCACAACTTCTTGGTAGCGAATATTGTCGACGAAGTCATCATTGGCGTTGACTTCTTGGCTGAGAGAGACATTCACATCAACGTAAGGAACAGGGTTATGACTTACAACGGCCAAGAAGTTCCTCTGGTCTTTGGACACAATAGTGGCTATACCACCAAGGGAGTGATCTTGAAGATGAAGCAACAGAAGCCTCGTAAAGCACCGGTAGCTCCTCGACCAAAGGCTTTCATGGACCGGTGCCTCCTGAAGAAGATTCGGCAAGGCCAGGAGGAAGATCCAGATTTGGCACGTGTGTTGAAAGGAATAAAGGAAAACAAACAGCCAAGAAGAGGAGAGATGATTAGAGAGAGTCGCATCGCAAAAGCATACTGGACACAATGGAGTAATTTGAAGCTAATATCTGGGTGTTTGCATCGGATATGGGAAAGTGAAGATGGCCGGAATCATCGAGCACTTATTGTTGTTCCCAAGGCAAGAATTCCAGATGTTATCAAAGCGTCGCATAGTTGCCCAGATGGAAGGCACATGGGAATAAAGAAAACGCTGCAAGAGGTAAAGCGGCGGTTCTATTGGATCGGTTGCAAACAAACTGTGAGGAAATGGATTACTAAGTGTGCAGGGTGTGCTGAGGATAAAAGACGAACATCTGGTGGTCATGTTCCGAGGAAGCAACGCAACTTAGTGGATAATGTGAACCAGTGCAATGGGCATGAGAGAACGGAACGGAATCCTGAAGAAACGAGCTGCAGGAATGTTTGCCGGGTACCACTGGGAACGAAAGTGAAGGCACAAATCCATTCGGGATTAAGAACGGACAAAATGGTTGGAATATGTGACACTGCAATACATTGTGGGAATCTCTGCAGGAGAGGATTGATGTCGGAGTTTCAATCACTGGAGGAAATGAGGTTTGGTAAAGCAGTGCCAACCATTGAGCGTCTAGCAGCGTTTGGTTTGGGAAATGTGTCTGATCGGGACGATCAGACTTAGGTGGAGGGCAGTGTGGCGATTATTCTCAAGCATGTACCATCCCTAACTCAATAACACTCCCACCACTAGTTAACACACAACTGAGATAACGATGGCTACGCTTATGCATGCAAGCGTGTAACTAGAAAGAGGAAGAGAGATGGCCCGAGTGTTTGCGAATACGATGCAAAGAGCAGATGCTAATAAATAAGACCGACCCTTCCAGAACACGAAAAGCGAACAACCAAGAAAGTTCTCGGTGCGTAGGCAAGCACCCTGTTGGACTATATAAGGCGGTGACCAAGCAAGGCAGGTTGATCAGTTTATTTTCAAGCGTTCAATCGTGAACTACTGTAAAGTTATCAAACTCTTAAAATTGTTTTGCGTTTATTACTAGTAAATAAAACTAGCTATTACTTACATTATCTGTGCGTGTGTTTATTCGACTTTATAGTGATCGAACCCAGGATTGATAATTAAGGAATCATCGAATTCGTCACAATATGTAAATGCATTCGCCCCAAATTCCAAGTCAATAACCGCATTATTGACTCCGCCTTTGTTAACTCTACTTATTATAGCTCCATTTAATTTGCGAATTTAACTCCACCCACCGCTACTTATTTCTCCTTACGCAAACAAAGCCACTAGCTCAAAAATTGTTGCCCATATTTATTGCTGCACTTTATAATTACTGTACTCTTATGCGCTGAGACAGTACAGTGCAGGGCAAAGAAATAACACTATCCCCAAATACAGTGTGCGAAAGAAAATTAGCTACGAAATTTTAAATTCACAATTCTCATAAAAAATCAAATCAAGGTAAACTTGTACCCACAATGGCTGAAGATAAGCAAGAGAAGATCCAATCCCTTCAAACTCAGCAAGGCCCAAGGACAAGGTCGAAATCCCAAGCCGAGGAAGAAGAGAGTACATATATGCAAAAAAAATTTATGTACGAAATCTCAAGGTTCGACAAATTCTGTGAGAAATGGTGGGGTATACCCGACACGGACCACACTGAAGCCGGACTCAAAACGTATATGGAACACCTGTCAAAGCATATATCTCTTATAGATGCAGCAAATGAAGCAGTGCAAATGAACGCCGACGAAAGAACGAAAGCAGCATGCAGCACAACCTATGAAGATGCTAGTGACAACGGGCTCAACACCAAACTTCGAATCAACGAGCTCCTCAGCAACCTCCAGCTAAGCTCGGAAGCCGCCAACAGTCACTCTTCCAGTATGAGGGTAACCGCAATCCATCCCGAATCAAATAACTATCTCAAGGTACCTGCTTGTGACACAGAGGTCTTCTATGGAGGATATGAAGACTGGTCATCATTTAGAGACATGTTCACAGCAGTGTACATCAGTCATCCCAAACTCTCCCCTGCCCAAAAACTTTACCATTTGAGGCAAAAAACCCGAGGAAAGGCAGCCCTTCTTATTAAAAATTACCCACTTAATGACCAAAGTTTTGAGCTCGCGTGGAATGCACTAAAGTGTCGATATGAAAATCGAAGAATTCTCGTCGATAACCAACTAAAGTCCCTTTTCAACATACAACCCGTAACTAGTGAAAATGGTGAACGCATACAATATGTGCAAACCACGATAAATAATTGCCTCTCAACCCTCAAAGCTAACGGTGTTTCCACGGATAATTGGGACCCGATGCTAGTATACATCTGCTCCTCCAAACTCCCAGACGAAACTCTAGCGTTATGGGAGCAATCACTCAACTCCCGCAAGAAACTTCCTCTGTGGTCCGAATTGGACCAGTTCCTGACTACTCGGTATGAGGTAGTTGAACGCCTTACCACATATAGGCCGAACAAACCCAAGCCTAATCAACCAAATTTCACCCCACGTTCTTCTACTCCTATTAATAGCTGATTCCACTCAAGGAACAAGACACACTCATTGCACACTGACCCAAAAAGGCAGGCCTCGTGCAAATTATGCAACAGCAATCACTCGCTGATGAATTGCGTCAAATTTAAAGAGCTCTCAGTACAAGATAGAAATAAATTTGTAAGGAAAAATAAATATTGCCAGAACTGTTTGGCATACTCCCACTCAGAAAGACAATGCGGCAGCAGCTTTACTTGCGTTTACTGCCAAAAGCGACACCACTCCCTCCTACATTACTCAGCCAACAACCAAACGCAAAATAATTCGAAACCCAAAAAAATGTTCGCCTCATCTCATGTGACCATCGATGAAGAAAAGCCCTGTACCTCACAACAGGCTGCATTGATGAGCTCGGAGAAAACAACTCAAGATAGCACGGAGAATGTACTCTCACACTTCGCTAGTAGCAGAGAGCAAACCTTGCTCCCAACAGCAAACATTCCCGTGTTACACAAAGGAGAAACCTTTAATATTCGTGCTCTTCTAGACCAAGGATCCCAAAAAACTTTTGTAACCTCTAGAATACAAAAGCTACTTGGTCTACCCGTTCAAAATACCAATTACGAAATATTGGGAATGGGCGGACGAACAGTCCAGAAGGCAGATAAGGTGTGCTCAATCACCACATGTTCTCCAGATCTCAACATTAAAATCGCAACTAATGCGATCATACTCCCTCAACTGACGCAATTCTTGCCAACGTTTAAGGTAGCTTATATAGACCTCAAAGAGTACTCAACACTCTGTCTAGCAGACCCCAACTGCTTCGCACCTACCAAAATAGATATGGTAATAGGTAGCGACATACTCCCTCAAATCCTGATTCCGGGCCTAAAAACCAATGTAGCAGGAAGTTTAATAGCCCAGAACACAATCTTCGGGTGGATATTAAGCGGGCCACTTAAGGAACAGATCTCAACATTCTCAACTCAAGTAGTTGAAATTCAAAAGGATTCCCTTGAAGACCTACTCAAAAGGTTTTGGGAACAAGAAGAAGTGCCATCGGCTTCCTCTCTCAAAGACGATGATCTAATATGCGAAGAGCTCTACAAAGGTACCACATTCCGAAGGAATGATGGCCGCTTCGTAGTAAAACTCCCATTTAAAGACTCTTTTCCCAACTAAATAGCTTTAGGGCACTCTAGACCCTCTGCTGAGCAACAATATCTCAGCATAGAACGAAGCATTGAGAAAAAACCAGAGCTCCGAACGACCTACTCTAACGTCTTAGCGGAATACTTAACCCTAGACCATATGGAGCCCACAACCCCTCGGGAAATTATACGTGATGGAAAGTATTTCTCGTTTTACTTACCACATCACGCCGTTCTCAAACCGGACAGTAAAACTACTAAAGTCCGAGTAGTTTTCAACGCATCAAAACGATCTCACTCCGGCATCTCACTCAACGACGTGCTTCATACAGGTCCCGTTTTACAAAATGATTTAATGGTCGTTATACTCAACTGGCGACTCTACAAATATGTATTTAACGGCGACATTGAAAAAATGTATCGGCAAATATACGTCCACAAGGAAGATCAAGACTTTCAACGAATACTCTTTCGTCAATCCCCTCAAGGCCAAGTAGAAGATTTTAAATTAAAAACAGTAACCTTCGGTGTTAACTGTGCACCCTACTTGGCAATTCGCACCCTGCAGCAGCTCGCAGACGACTGCAAAGCTGAACTCCCCCTCGCTACCAACGTTCTCCTGCGAGAAACCTACGTGGATGACATTCTCTCAGGCGGACATAACCTACAGTCCATTCGCGAAACCATGACTCAGCTGATCGAAGCACTAAAGTCAGCAGGCTTCCCACTCAAAAAAATGACAGCGAACCACTCAGAAATATTGGAATCAATCCCCAAGTCTGATCTTCTCGATGCTGACTTTCTAAAATTCCACGACTCAAGCTCCACAAAAACTCTTGGAGTACGCTGGAACGCAATCGAAGACTCCTTCTCCTATTCTTATGACCCCATACCAGACGCAAACTCGGCAACCAAGCGACATATTCTCTCGTCCGTCGCGAAACTTTTCGACCCGGCAGGATGGCTATCGCCTATAATGATAGTAGCAAAAACTCTCCTGCAACAGCTCTGGATGGAAGGAACGGATTGGGAGGAGCAGGTCAAACCCTGTTCACTTCTCAAATGGAAATCCTTTACGGAAAATCTCTCAACAATAGGAGACATAAAAATCCCACGTTGGGTTCAATTCACCCCCAACGAGCCCACTCAGATACATGGTTTCTCCGACGCCTCTGAAAAGGCATATTGTGCATGTGTCTATTTAAGAGTTCAACACAGCGATAACTCTGTTTCCTCGCACTTACTAGTAGCAAAGAGCAAAGTCGCACCCCTACAAACAGTAAGCCTTCCCCGATTAGAGCTCTGCGGAGCATTACTCCTCTCAAAATTAATAAAGCACATTCGAACTTCGCTTAAACTCACAGAGAGCAACTTGACTCTGTGGACAGACTCCTCCATAGTGCTGGCTTGGCTCGAAAAGCCACCACATACATGGAAAACATATGTAGCAAACCGCATATCCCAGATACTCGACAATGTCAGCAACGCAACGTGGCGACATGTACCCAGTGGCGAAAATCCAGCTGATATGGGCACTCGCGGATGTCGGCCACAAGACTTAGTTGACTGCCCTCTTTGGTGGAATGGCCCAAAGTGGCTCTCAAACTCTCCCAACTATTGGCCCAAAACCACCCCTCACAACAACTCACCTCCAGAACAAAGGCGTATCGAAGCCCTTCACATTCTCGAGAGCGAAGATGTCTTGGATCGTTTCTCTTCATTGTCGAAAGCACTTAGAGTTCTCTCTTATGTTCGCCGGTTCATCTCGAACTCAAGAAAACTCCCAATTCCCTCCACGCTTACCCTTACACACGAAGAGATACATCAAGCAAAGCTACAACTAATTGGAAAGGCTCAACAAAAATATTATGGAGAAGACATCGCGTCCCTCCAAGCGTCGAAACCACTCGATAAAAGAAGTCCGTTACTCCCACTCAACCCTTTCTTGGACGAAACGGGAATATTACGAGTAAATGGACGCCTCGGCTACGCAGACCTGAGTTACAACGAGCGTTACCCTATCATCATACCCGACAATTCACGATATTGCACTCTCTATTTGGACTTCCTCCATTCGACATTGCTTCATGCCGAGAAACAATTAATGATCCGCATGGTACAACAAGAGTATTATATTCCCCGGCTGAAACAAAAGGTGAAAAAATGCATATTTAAGTGCAAGAAATGCACTATATACAAGCAACAAATGAGATCGCAAATGATGGCAGCTCTACCCCCCGAACGTGTAACGTACTCACTACCATTTCACACCACCGGAGTAGATTTTGCAGGGCCTTTCCTCGTAAAGACATCCACGCTCCGACGAGCATCCTATGCCAAAGCATATGTGTGCGTCTTCGTTTGCTTTTCCACCAAAGCCGTACACTTAGAAGTCTGCTCAGATCTCACCACCGAATCTTTCAAAGCAGCATTTGCTCGTTTCGCTGGCCGCCGAGGCATACCCTCTAAAATTATGTCCGGCAACGGCAAAACGTTCGTAGGAGCCCAACGAAGCCTACAAAGAGAATTCTCCATATTTCTCAAGGAAACCGCAGAAGACATCGGAAACAAATATGCAGTCCACGGTCTCTCATGGCAGTTCATCCCTCCATACGCCCCTCATATGGTCTCTGGGAAGCAGCAGTGAAGAGTTTCAAAATTCACTTCACCAAAGTTGCCGGAACGCAAAAATTCACCTTTGAGGAGTTCAACACCCTCCTTATTCGCATTGAGGCAGTCCTTAATTCCAGACCACTCTCCCCACTGTCTCAAGACCCCGATGATCTGCAAGCCCTAACACCAGGTCATTTTCTACGCGGCGCCCCTCTACTGTCAATTCCTGAAACAAACGCCGATAATCTCTCACTAGCAAATAAATGGCAACGCTTAAGGGTACTCCATCAACAATTCAGTAAACGATGGAAAACTGAATACCTGAAGGGACTCCATAAACGATGCAAATGGAAAACCCCAGAATCTACGTGAAGGAGATCTAGTCGTCATCAAAGACGATCTACTGCCTCCAAATGAATGGCGACTTGGATGCATCGTAGCCCTGCATCCATCTCCGGACGACAATGTTCGCGTGGTGGACATCCGCACTCAAGCCGGGACCATTACACGTAACATAACAAAACTCTGCTTGCTACCACCTCAATAGGCCACCCCCACTTACAGTCCAATCTCTGCTCCTGACTCCATCTTGCATATCCATCACAACTCATAGCTAATAACGTTTTTGGTTTCGTTTCTTTCTCTTTCTTCTCTCTCTTTCATTCCAGCAATCACGGAAACCGAGCTTACAGCACGTGTCGTTTGTGCTGTCAGAGGCATTCGCTACGATACTGCAGAGCATTTTTGGCGATGACACCGGACGAAAGGTACGAGTCAGCGCGGGCTCATCGCTACTGCATTAATTGCCTTGCCACGTCTCACAACACTGGTGATTGCGATTCACCAGATGCCTGTAGGCGGTGTGGGCTGGCACACCACACTTTACTTCATCGCTCGTCATTTACATCCCCACGACCGGCGGATAACCACATTTCGAGGTCGTCTGGCCAGCGCAGTGCTCGCCAGCCGCAACTTGTTACTAATGTCCAATCCCGTTTGAGTAATCGATCGACGCAACACCGAGTCATACGCAGATGTGTTCCTACCAACAATACGTTACAAAATCGCATCCGGGGTTTATTTGAGCAGGCGGTACTCAGCATACAAAGGCTGCAAGATCTGGTAGAGATCTCATCCCCGCAGGCCCGCCGGCATGTTGAAGACATGAGTCATAATCTCATCGAGTTCGATGATTAGATTCGTTTTAGACCAAAAAATCGTAAAAGAATAACGAATATACTGGGAAATGAATTAATATGAAGTTTTAATACTTACCTTTTAATACCTTTTTATACTTACCCTTTTAATACTTAAGTACTATCTATACTTACCTATGATCATAATTACCTTTATATGCATATGAATTACTTACCTTAAAATACTTACCTTGCTTACCCTTTGAATTACCGTGTATACTTACCTGTTTTGAAGTACCCTGTAAATAAGGAAAAAATAATTACTGTTTACCTACAACTTATACATATATATATATGCTCTCTCTAAAAGAAGTGAACTGTCCAGTGGATTGTGCTGGACCGTTTTAAGTTTAGTTTTTCGCTTACCACCGTACTTACCGCATTTAAACTAATTCGCTGCTTGTGAAAATTAAATTTAATAAAGTTGAGTTTATATTTTGTACCAAAATTTTATCGCGTCCGTTTATTTCTTCCGGAGTGAGTAGTGGCCGAAATCCCCCGATAAGTAGTGATTTTTATACAGTAAGTATAACGAGGTTAAGACCAGTTGACAATAATTCTTAGTTAATTATTATTATTTTTGATTAGAGGAAAAATTGAAAGCAACAAACATATACAGGCTATAGTTATAATACTATTTCGAAAACAGCCACGATTTCTCGTCAGACTAATTCGTATAGTTTTGCTATTTCAGAGAATCTTGTGGAGAATCGAACCCACTCACTCTGATTGCCAGCGCAGATGCACTTACAAAAATATGTAAAATGAAGAGACCGTAAAACCAACAACAAAATAAATTTATACCGGAGCACGCGGCTATGTACAATAACTATCTTCTAAAAATAGAAAAGAAGAATGTACAAAAACAAAGTCCAGCATGCATGGTTTACATATATAGACAGAATGTCTAAAATATTGTGTATACCGTTGGCAAGATAACAAACAACAATTAGAGGAAAACTTGAATTAAGCAGCTTGCAAAACTACACGCAGCATAGCCTATGGGTTAGGCATCTGCGCTGGCAATCAGAGTGAGCGGGTTCGATTCTCCACAAGATTCTCTGAAATAGCAAAACGATACGAATTAGTCTGATGAGAAATCGTGGCTGTTTTCGAAATAGTACTATAACTATAACCTGTATATGTTTGTTGCTTTCAATTTTTCCTCTAATCAAAAATAATAATAATTAACTAAGAATTATTATCAACTGGTCTTGAGCTCGTTATACTTACAAAAATATGTAAAATGAACAGACCGTAAAACCAACAACAAAATAAATTTATACCGGAGCACGCGGTTATGTACAATAACTATCTTCTAAAAATAGAAAAGAAGAATGTACAAAAACAAAGTCCAGCATGCATGATTTACATATATAGACAGAATGTCTAAAATATTGTGTATACAGTTGGCAAGATAACAAACAACAATTAGAGGAAAACTTGAATTAAGCAGCTTGCAAAACTACACGCAGCATAGCCTATGGGTTAGGCATCTGCGCTGGCAATCAGAGTGAGTGGGTTCGATTCTCCACAAGATTCTCTGAAATAGCAAAACTATACGAATTAGTCTGACGAGAAATCGTGGCTGTTTTCGAAATAGTACTATAACTATAGCCTGTATATGTTTGTTGCTTTCAATTTTTCCTCTAATCAAAAATAATAATAATTAACTAAGAATTATTATCAACTGGTCTTAAGCTCGTTATACTTACAAAAATATGTAAAATGAACAGACCGTAAAACCAACAACAAAATATTTCAGATTATGATTACTTCATGTTGCCGCGAGCTCACTGTACATGCAAATATTCTAGTTTTTGAAAATCATAATATATTTAAAAAAAATACTTAAAATTAAATAACGATGTTTTTTTGTAGTGTAGCGGTGCGGCCGACACATTAAATAACGAGGTTTTTTGCAGTGTAACGGTGCGGCCGACACGTTAAATATAAATCATATCCTTTTTGAGTGAAACGGTGCTGCCGGCACGTTAAATATAAATGAGATCCTTTTTTTGTGAAACGGTGCGGCCGACACGTTAAATATAAATGATTTTTGCTGTAAAATTTTCATTAAACTTCTGCTAAATACTTGCATTTCCAAACATTTCCGGCCATTTTATATTTCAAACTTTTTCACATATTGTCTAACTTTCCTTTCTTCAAATTAATTCTTGTATACATAAATTATAAAAATAGTACCAAGTTCGCCAAAGCAATTTACAAATACATATGTGAGAAAAATTTAACTTTATATAATGCTTGATGTATATTGGAACGATTTTTCGTCATCCCTTGTCAAATTTGGTTTTGAGACAAACCGGTTTCGGCGTTGTGCCATCATCAGTGTCGATTTTCGTTCTGATCTGTTGTGGTAGTTTGTCTTGTATTTATAGTAGGTAGCAGGTAACGTCAGCATGGGTGTCTGTTTGTGTACATGTGTGCATGTGTTGTGTGTACCTTCAGAAACGGGGGTGGTTTGCATCGATCGGTTTTTTTGTGGTTGACTGAGGCAGGTAAAAGTTGGTGATTTTTGTTGTTTGACCTTTTTTGCTTGTTTGTTGTTTTTGATCTTTTGCTGTTTTGTGCTTATTTGTCGGTGCGTGTGTGTTTGTTGTACCTGAGTGGTTGCTTTGTTTTTTGTAAACCAATTTTAAAGGTTCGAATATTGTGTCGGAAACAGTGTTTGTCTGTTCGTTTATTATTCTACCGTCGAATGTTTTTTGTTTGTAGATTTCCATGTTTTCGAGTACGTTCAGACGTCTGCCTTTTGCTTGTACATGTAGTACCTTGACTGTTTTTTTGATGTTTCCGGGGGGGCATTTATTCTCCGCCAAGTTGGACTCTGGTATGATGGTTGGATTCCGTATCTTTTTGTTGTAATCTCTAATGTGTTCTCTGAACCTCGTTCTTACTTGTCGTCCGGTTTGTTCTATGTAACTGTGCTGGCATTCACAAGTGAGCTTGTATACACCATGGCTGCTAAATGGATCTTCTGAGTTAGTTTTGGTTCTTAGCTTCCGTCCTAAATTGTGCGATGTTTTGAACGCTGTGTTGATATTGTATTTTCTAAGGAAATTTGCTAATTTATATGTTGTCCTTCCAGTATATGTCATTGTCGTCCAGGTTTGTGTACTTTCGTCTCCATTGTTTCTCTTTTGTTCTCAAAGGTCTCTCCTGAGTTTATCTACTAGTGCTTTTTTATATCGGTTGTTTGTAGCGATGTTATATATTATTCCAAGCTCTCTTCTATATGCTTCTTGTGTAAGAGGTGTTCTTTCCAATCTTTGTACTAAGTGCCTCAGCGCTGCATTTTTATGTTGTTGTGGGTGGTTCGAGGTATTATGTATTATTGTGTCGGTGGCCGTTGGTTTCCTATATATGTCGTAGTTGAATTTATTGCTAGCTTTATCAATACTTATTGTGAGGTCCAGATAATTGATTCCTCCGTCTTTTTCGGTTTCCATTGGGAATTTTATGTTCCCGTGCTGCTTGTTGAGGTACTCCAGTACTTGCTCTTCGTTGTTGGAAGTTAAAACGCATATGATATCATCCACGTACCTTGCGTAAAATAACACTCCTAATTTGGAATTTAATTCCTGTATATACTCTTTTTCCAGGTTTTGCATAAACGCTTCCATAAGAATAGCCGATGTTGGGTTTCCCATCGCAAGTCCGTTTGTTTGTCAGTTTAAATTAAATTTTCAGCCATTTTGAGCTTTTTGATATACTTTTTGGCTTTTTCATATTTTTGAACCACCCTAACGCATACATGTATGTATGTGTACATAGCTTTCGCCACATAAATCTGACATACGTATAATGCGCTATTCTAAAGATTTCTTAACTCTCTCTCTCTATGGCGCGATATACAACAGGTATATTATCATAAACCTCCTAAGAGATTTTTGCGCCAAGCTTCTCTTCCAATTTGTGGTGTGCCGATTTGAATTTTCCCTACAAATTGGTGGGACCTACAGTTTTTTGCCGACTCCGAACGGCATCTACAAAGGAGACGAATTTTTGCTGAGAAGCCTGTCATGGCAGAAATACACTCGGAGAGTTTGCCAAACCACTGCCGAGGGCCGACCCCGTTTTGAAAAACTTTTCTCAAATCACTTTTGATGTTACCTGTACCAGGGCTCGAACCATGGACCTTCGGTGTGGTAGGCCGGCAACACTACCTTCACACCACGGCGGCCGCCAAAGATTTCTTAACTAAATATCAACATTTGTGAAAACCCCAAGTTTATACTTCATTTAAAAAAAAAAAAATTATTTAAAAAAACAACTTTTAAAGCATAACTAAAGTCTTTTGCTGTGCATGTGATTCATGATGTGTGCGATTTTTTAGGCTCCTTTATATCCTTACTCCTTTTGCATGCCAAACATACCTACTAATATGCTACGCATGTTACTAGCACTCAATCTTGATTTTCAGCTAAACATTTTTCTCACACAATGGAGCCAGTATTAATCATTTTATCATATTGGATATAAAAATTCTCGGTGAAACCACAATAGGTAAATACATTTTCGTAATTTTTGGTACGCATACAATTCTCAATAACATTCCTTTTTCGCTGTATATTTATCAAATGTCAGATTTCAATACTCTTCTTAGAAAATATCGTTCAAATTTTAATAAAGTTACTAAACGCATTTTAAACACAGGGCGTCCCATTACAAGAAAACAAGAAAAGTTAGATGAATACAAAGAATCATTAATCAAGACATACTCGTACAATCAAATTTTATTACATGCAAATTCACATTTCGGCAATGAAGCCAAAACTTCGTCAGTAATTGTAACCTTAACACGTTGTAGAAAACAAATTCTTAGTTGCTTTTCGGAAATTAACTGCAAGGTAGAAGGACCAGAAGATTTCTCTAAACTAGTTCAAGCTAATATTCTACGATCTGATAGTGAGACCGACGAAGATTTCCCTGACACATCAGTCACTTGCAGTGTCCAAGAAGGTTTTACCTTGTCACTAGTTGACGATTTTTTAGGATCCGAAAATCAACAGTTCATACAGAATTACCTAAAATGACTACTACGGAAAAAAAGAAAAGTTTTATAACAATGTGTGCGTCAATCATTAGGGAAAACTACAACGGCGATCCGCTTGCACTTGATTCCTTTTAGACAAAATTGATTTGATAGAAGATTTATTAGAAGAAAATTTAACAACCACTTTCATTTCATTCATAAAATCTTAGCTCGAGGGCAAAGCGCGTGAAGCAATTTCGACAGAAGTAACAGAAGTCCAGCAAATAAAAGATGCGCTTAAAAATCGAATAAAACCGGACAACTCCAAAGTTGTCGCTGGAAAAATTGCTTCTTTGAAAGTGTACAATAATAATTTTTCGGGTTTTGTGAAACGTGTCGGAAAACTATCAGACGCATTGGAGCGATCTTTGGTCATTGAAGGGTTAACTAAAACAAAAGCACACGAAATGGCAATAGCGCAAACCGTGAACGTCTGTAGATTAAATACACGCTCGGATTTAGTTAAGTCAATTTTGGCGTCAAGCACCTTCAGCGACTCGAAAGACGTTGTAGCTAAAATGATAGTAGAACAAAATAATCAAGTTAGCGACAGGCAAGTTTTAGCGTTTCGATCGCGATTTAATAGGCAAAATAATAGTTTTCGTGGAAATTTTAGAGGAAATAATTTTAATAGAAACAACAATTCGAGTAGATACAATAATAACCCAGGCAGGTACAACAATAATAACAACAATAGCAATTGTCAAAGAAACTACAATAGAGGTAGTAGCAACTCTCAAAATACAAATAGTTACAATAATACACCAAGAAATAGAAACTCTGACCCTTCGTCGTCACGAGGTTTAAACGTGGAGGCCCCTCAGGTGCGAACACTGGGGGAGCTGGAACAAGATTAAACAATTTTTCACTAAACAAATCAATTTACTGTCTAAACCTCAATTATTCAGATTTTATCGAACTCACTTGTAGCGATTCTTATAAACCATGTACTTTTCTGGTAGATTCACAGGCAGATATATCTTTAATTAAAATTTCAAGTCTTTCTCAAAATACTTACGTAAATTCAAGAAATATAAGAAACATTACCGGAGTTACAACAGACACAGTTTCAAGTTTAGGTACTATTAATGCAAATTTACTCGTTTCAAATTTTTCTATTTCGCATACATTGCACGTAGTCAGTGATAATTTCAACATACCGTCGGATGGTATATTAGGTAAAGATTTCTTAAAGGCAAACAAATGCGTAATCGACTATGCAAGCGACAGCATAACTATAAGTATTGGCAAAAATATTCATAAAATTTCAATTTTACACGGCTCAAATAAAAATATTTTAGTAATTCCTGCAAGATGCGAAGTGTTTCGAATATTTCATCTATCAAGAAGTGATGACGTTGTTTTTGTAGATTCGCACGAGATTTGTAGTGGTGTATTTACCGCAAAGTGTATCGTAGACACTAATAATCCAGTTTTAAAAGTAATCAATACTACGGATGAGGTTAAATATGTAAATGATTGCAAACTCGTCGTTGAGGAAATCACCAACTACAATATCTACAAAATCAAATAAACCACAAAATTTTCAATTTTAGAAAAACAAATGCCAAACTACGCTAAACCGCCACTGAAACACGTGGATTGTTTTGTATGGCAGCAGCTACAGCAGCGATTGTTTCCTCCGTTCGAACTGAAGGGTTTCGATGGTAAGGTCTTCTGTTGACTGTCCCATGCTCGACAAAATTGTTTACAAGTCTTATTATGGTCCATCTGCTCGGAGGATTGCCGCCAAACGTGCGCCTATACTCTCTTTGAACCGAAACTACGGACTCCAGTGCGTGATAGCGGCGGACAATCCAAATTCTTGTTTCAGTGTCCCAGTTATCCATTTTTGTTAAATGTAAAAGTCAATCTGCAAAATAAAAAAAAATTTACCAGATTCATTAAATAGAAAAAAAGTTATTTAATTTTTTTTGGTAGCGGCTTTCATCAGCCACCCTGTATATACATATATTGCCAATATTCTCAATTTGTGTATTTTATATAATATATCCTACATATGCACCACATACATAAATACCCACCCGTTATAAAATATTTGCCGGTACCATCCACGGAACCCCTTAACATAAAGTTACTACATAAAACCACAAAGGAAAGTCCACAATCTACATAGTACGTACATATGTAAATGCATTCGCCCCAAATTCCAAGTCAATAACCGCATTATTGACTCCGCCTTTGTTAACTCTACTTATTATAGCTCCATTTAATTTGCGAATTTAACTCCACCCACCGCTACTTATTTCTCCTTACGCAAACAAAGCCACTAGCTCAAAAATTGTTGCCCATATTTATTGCTGCACTTTATAATTACTGTACTCTTATGCGCTGAGACAGTACAGTGCAGGGCAAAGAAATAACACTATCCCCAAATACAGTGTGCGAAAGAAAATTAGCTACGAAATTTTAAATTCACAATTCTCATAAAAAATCAAATCAAGGTAGACTTGTACCCACAATGGCTGAAGATAAGCAAGAGAAGATCCAATCCCTTCAAACTCAGCAAGGCCCAAGGACAAGGTCGAAATCCCAAGCCGAGGAAGAAGAGAGTACATATATGCAAAAAAAATTTATGTACGAAATCTCAAGGTTCGACAAATTCTGTGAGAAATGGTGGGGTATACCCGACACGGACCACACTGAAGCCGGACTCAAAACGTATATGGAACAACTGTCAAAGCATATATCTCTTATAGATGCAGCAAATGAAGCAGTGCAAATGAACGCCGACGAAAGAACGAAAGCAGCATGCAGCACAACCTATGAAGATGCCAGTGACAACGGGCTCAACACCAAACTTCGAATCAACGAGCTCCTCAGCAACCTCCAGCTAAGCTCGGAAGCCGCCAACAGTCACTCTTCCAGTATGAGGGTAACCGCAATCCATCCCGAATCAAATAACTATCTCAAGGTACCTGCTTGTGACACAGAGGTCTTCTATGGAGGATATGAAGACTGGTCATCATTTAGAGACATGTTCACAGCAGTGTACATCAGTCATCCCAAACTCTCCCCTGCCCAAAAACTTTACCATTTGAGGCAAAAAACCCGAGGAAAGGCAGCCCTTCTTATTAAAAATTACCCACTTAATGACCAAAGTTTTGAGCTCGCGTGGAATGCACTAAAGTGTCGATATGAAAATCGAAGAATTCTCGTCGATAACCAACTAAAGTCCCTTTTCAACATTCAACCCGTAACTAGTGAAAATGGTGAACGCATACAATATGTGCAAACCACGATAAATAATTGCCTCTCAACCCTCAAAGCTAACGGTGTTTCCACGGATAATTGGGACCCGATGCTAGTATACATCTGCTCCTCCAAACTCCCAGACGAAACTCTAGCGTTATGGGAGCAATCACTCAACTCCCGCAAGGAACTTCCTCTGTGGTCCGAATTGGACCAGTTCCTGACTACTCGGTATGAGGTAGTTGAACGCCTTACCACATATAGGCCGAACAAACCCAAGCCTAATCAACCAAATTTCACCCCACGTTCTTCTACTCCTATTAATAGCTCATTCCACTCAAGGAACAAGACACACTCATTGCACACTGACCCAAAAAGGCAGGCCTCGTGCAAATTATGCAACAGCAATCACTCGCTGATGAATTGCGTCAAATTTAAAGAGCTCTCAGTACAAGATAGAAATAAATTTGTAAGGGAAAATAAATATTGCCAGAACTGTTTGGCATACTCCCACTCAGAAAGACAATGCGGCAGCAGCTTTACTTGCGTTTACTGCCAAAAGCGACACCACTCCCTCCTACATTACTCAGCCAACAACCAAACGCAAAATAATTCGAAACCCAAAAAAATGTTCGCCTCATCTCATGTGACCATCGATGAAGAAAAGCCCTGTACCTCACAACAGGCTGCATTGATGAGCTCGGAGAAAACAACTCAAGATAGCACGGAGAATGTACTCTCACACTTCGCTAGTAGCAGAGAGCAAACCTTGCTCCCAACAGCAAACATTCCCGTGTTACACAAAGGAGAAACCTTTAATATTCGTGCTCTTCTAGACCAAGGATCCCAAAAAACTTTTGTAACCTCTAGAATACAAAAGCTACTTGGTCTACCCGTTCAAAATACCAATTACGAAATATTGGGAATGGGCGGACGAACAGTCCAGAAGGCAGATAAGGTGTGCTCAATCACCATATGTTCTCCAGATCTCAACATTAAAATCGCAACTAATGCGATCATACTCCCTCAACTGACGCAATTCTTGCCAACGTTTAAGGTAGCTTATATAGACCTCAAAGAGTACTCAACACTCTGTCTAGCAGACCCCAACTGCTTCGCACCTACCAAAATAGATATGGTAATAGGTAGCGACATACTCCCTCAAATCCTGATTCCGGGCCTAAAAACCAATGTAGCAGGAAGTTTAATAGCCCAGAACACAATCTTCGGGTGGATATTAAGCGGGCCACTTAAGGAACAGATCTCAACATTCTCAACTCAAGTAGTTGAAATTCAAAAGGATTCCCTTGAAGACCTACTCAAAAGGTTTTGGGAACAAGAAGAAGTGCCATCGGCTTCCTCTCTCAAAGACGATGATCTAATATGCGAAGAGCTCTACAAAGGTACCACATTCCGAAGGAATGATGGCCGCTTCGTAGTAAAACTCCCATTTAAAGACTCTTTTCCCAACTAAATAGCTTTAGGGCACTCTAGACCCTCTGCTGAGCAACAATATCTCAGCATAGAACGAAGCATTGAGAAAAAACCAGAGCTCCGAACGACCTACTCTAACGTCTTAGCGGAATACTTAACCCTAGACCATATGGAGCCCACAACCCCTCGGGAAATTATACGTGATGGAAAGTATTTCTCGTTTTACTTACCACATCACGCCGTTCTCAAACCGGACAGTAAAACTACTAAAGTCCGAGTAGTTTTCAACGCATCAAAACGATCTCACTCCGGCATCTCACTCAACGACGTGCTTCATACAGGTCCCGTTTTACAAAATGATTTAATGGTCGTTATACTCAACTGGCGACTCTACAAATATGTATTTAACGGCGACATTGAAAAAATGTATCGGCAAATATACGTCCACAAGGAAGATCAAGACTTTCAACGAATACTCTTTCGTCAATCCCCTCAAGGCCAAGTAGAAGATTTTAAATTAAAAACAGTAACCTTCGGTGTTAACTGTGCACCCTACTTGGCAATTCGCACCCTGCAGCAGCTCGCAGACGACTGCAAAGCTGAACTCCCCCTCGCTACCAACGTTCTCCTGCGAGAAACCTACGTGGATGACATTCTCTCAGGCGGACATAACCTACAGTCCATTCGCGAAACCATGACTCAGCTGATCGAAGCACTAAAGTCAGCAGGCTTCCCACTCAAAAAAATGACAGCGAACCACTCAGAAATATTGGAATCAATCCCCAAGTCTGATCATCTCGATGCTGACTTTCTAAAATTCCACGACTCAAGCTCCACAAAAACTCTTGGAGTACGCTGGAACGCAATCGAAGACTCCTTCTCCTATTCTTATGACCCCATACCAGACGCAAACTCGGCAACCAAGCGACATATTCTCTCGTCCGTCGCGAAACTTTTCGACCCGGCAGGATGGCTATCGCCTATAATGATAGTAGCAAAAACTCTCCTGCAACAGCTCTGGATGGAAGGAACGGATTGGGAGGAGCACGTCAAACCCTGTTCACTTCTCAAATGGAAATCCTTTACGGAAAATCTCTCAACAATAGGAGACATAAAAATCCCACGTTGGGTTCAATTCACCCCCAACGAGCCCACTCAGATACATGGTTTCTCCGACGCCTCTGAAAAGGCATATTGTGCATGTGTCTATTTAAGAGTTCAACACAGCGATAACTCTGTTTCCTCGCACTTACTAGTAGCAAAGAGCAAAGTCGCACCCCTACAAACAGTAAGCCTTCCCCGATTAGAGCTCTGCGGAGCATTACTCCTCTCAAAATTAATAAAGCACATTCGAACTTCGCTTAAACTCACAGAGAGCAACTTGACTCTGTGGACAGACTCCTCCATAGTGCTGGCTTGGCTCGAAAAGCCACCACATACATGGAAAACATATGTAGCAAACCGCATATCCCAGATACTCGACAATGTCAGCAACGCAACGTGGCGACATGTACCCAGTGGCGAAAATCCAGCTGATATGGGCACTCGCGGATGTCGGCCACAAGACTTAGTTGACTGCCCTCTTTGGTGGAATGGCCCAAAGTGGCTCTCAAACTCTCCCAACTATTGGCCCAAAACCACCCCTCACAACAACTCACCTCCAGAACAAAGGCGTATCGAAGCCCTTCACATTCTCGAGAGCGAAGATGTCTTGGATCGTTTCTCTTCATTGTCGAAAGCACTTAGAGTTCTCTCTTATGTTCGCCGGTTCACCTCGAACTCAAGAAAACTCCCAATTCCCTCCACGCTTACCCTTACACACGAAGAGATACATCAAGCAAAGCTACAACTAATTGGAAAGGCTCAACAAAAATATTATGGAGAAGACATCGCGTCCCTCCAAGCGTCGAAACCACTCGATAAAAGAAGTCCGTTACTCCCACTCAACCCTTTCTTGGACGAAACGGGAATATTACGAGTAAATGGACGCCTCGGCTACGCAGACCTGAGTTACAACGAGCGTTACCCTATCATCATACCCGACAATTCACGATATTGCACTCTCTATTTGGACTTCCTCCATTCGACATTGCTTCATGCCGAGAAACAATTAATGATCCGCATGGTACAACAAGAGTATTATATTCCCCGGCTGAAACAAAAGGTGAAAAAATGCATATTTAAGTGCAAGAAATGCACTATATACAAGCAACAAATGAGATCGCAAATGATGGCAGCTCTACCCCCCGAACGTGTAACGTACTCACTACCATTTCACACCACCGGAGTAGATTTTGCAGGGCCTTTCCTCGTAAAGACATCCACGCTCCGACGAGCATCCTATGCCAAAGCATATGTGTGCGTCTTCGTTTGCTTTTCCACCAAAGCCGTACACTTAGAAGTCTGCTCAGATCTCACCACCGAATCTTTCAAAGCAGCATTTGCTCGTTTCGCTGGCCGCCGAGGCATACCCTCTAAAATTATGTCCGACAACGGCAAAACGTTCGTAGGAGCCCAACGAAGCCTACAAAGAGAATTCTCCATATTTCTCAAGGAAACCGCAGAAGACATCGGAAACAAATATGCAGTCCACGGTCTCTCATGGCAGTTCATCCCTCCATACGCCCCTCATATGGTCTCTGGGAAGCAGCAGTGAAGAGTTTCAAAATTCACTTCACCAAAGTTGCCGGAACGCAAAAATTCACCTTTGAGGAGTTCAACACCCTCCTCATTCGCATTGAGGCAGTCCTTAATTCCAGACCACTCTCCCCACTGTCTCAAGACCCCGATGATCTGCAAGCCCTAACACCAGGTCATTTTCTACGCGGCGCCCCTCTACTGTCAATTCCTGAAACAAACGCCGATAATCTCTCACTAGCAAATAAATGGCAACGCTTAAGGGTACTCCATCAACAATTCAGTAAACGATGGAAAACTGAATACCTGAAGGGACTCCATAAACGATGCAAATGGAAAACCCCAGAATCTACGTGAAGGAGATCTAGTCGTCATCAAAGACGATCTACTGCCTCCAAATGAATGGCGACTTGGACGCATCGTAGCCCTGCATCCATCTCCGGACGACAATGTTCGCGTGGTGGACATCCGCACTCAAGCCGGGACCATTACACGTAACATAACAAAACTCTGCTTGCTACCACCTCAATAGGCCACCCCCACTTACAGTCCAATCTCTGCTCCTGACTCCATCTTGCATATCCATCACAACTCATAGCTAATAACGTTTTTGGTTTCGTTTCTTTCTCTTTCTTCTCTCTCTTTCATTCCAGCAATCACGGAAACCGAGCTTACACCACGTGTCGTTCGTGCTGTCAGAGGCATTCGCTACGATACTGCAGAGCATTTTTGGCGATGACACCGGACGAAAGGTACGAGTCAGCGCGGGCTCATCGCTACTGCATTAATTGCCTTGCCACGTCTCACAACACTGGTGATTGCGATTCACCAGATGCCTGTAGGCGGTGTGGGCTGGCACACCACACTTTACTCAATGCTCGTCATTTACATCCCCACGACCGGCGGATAACCACATTTCGAGGTCGTCTGGCCAGCGCAGTGCTCGCCAGCCGCAACTTGTTACTAATGTCCAATCCCGTTTGAGTAATCGATCGACGCAACACCGAGTCATACGCAGATGTGTTCCTACCAACAATACGTTACAAAATCGCACCCGGGGTGTATTTGAGCAGGCGGTACTCAGCATACAAAGGCTGCAAGATCTGGTAGAGATCTCATCCCCGCAGGCCCGCCGGCATGTTGAAGACATGAGTCATAATCTCATCGAGTTCGATGATTAGATTCGTTTTAGACCAAAAAATCGTAAAAGAGAAACGAATATACTGGGAAATGAATTAATATGAAGTTTTAATACTTACCTTTTAATACCTTTTTATACTTACCCTTTTAATACTTAAGTACTATCTATACTTACCTATGATCATAATTACCTTTATATGCATATGAATTACTTACCTTAAAATACTTACCTTGCTTACCCTTTGAATTACCGTGTATACTTACCTGTTTTGAAGTACCCTGTAAATAAGGAAAAAATAATTACTGTTTACCTACAACTTATACATATATATATATGCTCTCTCTAAAAGAAGTGAACTGTCCAGTGGATTGTGCTGGACCGTTTTAAGTTTAGTTTTTCGCTTACCACCGTACTTACCGCATTTAAACTAATTCGCTGCTTGTGAAAATTAAATTTAATAAAGTTGAGTTTATATTTTGTACCAAAATTTTATCGCGTCCGTTTATTTCTTCCGGAGTGAGTAGTGGCCGAAATCCCCCGATAAGTAGTGATTTTTATACAGTAAGTATAACGAGGTTAAGACCAGTTGACAATAATTCTTAGTTAATTATTATTATTTTTGATTAGAGGAAAAATTTAAAGCAACAAACATATACAGGCTATAGTTATAATACTATTTCGAAAACAGCCACGATTTCTCGTCAGACTAATTCGTATAGTTTTGCTATTTCAGAGAATCTTGTGGAGAATCGAACCCACTCACTCTGATTGCCAGCGCAGATGCACTTACAAAAATATGTAAAATGAAGAGACCGTAAAACCAACAACAAATTAAATTTATACCGGAGCACGCGGCTATGTACAATAACTATCTTCTAAAAATAGAAAAGAAGAATGTACAAAAACAAAGTCCAGCATGCATGATTTACATATATAGACAGAATGTCTAAAATATTGTGTATACCGTTGGCAAGATAACAAACAACAATTAGAGGAAAACTTGAATTAAGCAGCTTGCAAAACTACACGCAGCATAGCCTATGGGTTAGGCATCTGCGCTGGCAATCAGAGTGAGCGGGTTCGATTCTCCACAAGATTCTCTGAAATAGCAAAACGATACGAATTAGTCTGATGAGAAATCGTGGCTGTTTTCGAAATAGTACTATAACTATAACCTGTATATGTTTGTTGCTTTCAATTTTTCCTCTAATCAAAAATAATAATAATTAACTAAGAATTATTATCAACTGGTCTTGAGCTCGTTATACTTACAAAAATATGTAAAATGAACAGACCGTAAAACCAACAACAAAATAAATTTATACCGGAGCACGCGGTTATGTACAATAACTATCTTCTAAAAATAGAAAAGAAGAATGTACAAAAACAAAGTCCAGCATGCATGATTTACATATATAGACAGAATGTCTAAAATATTGTGTATACAGTTGGCAAGATAACAAACAACAATTAGAGGAAAACTTGAATTAAGCAGCTTGCAAAACTACACGCAGCATAGCCTATGGGTTAGGCATCTGCGCTGGCAATCAGAGTGAGTGGGTTCGATTCTCCACAAGATTCTCTGAAATAGCAAAACTATACGAATTAGTCTGACGAGAAATCGTGGCTGTTTTCGAAATAGTACTATAACTATAGCCTGTATATGTTTGTTGCTTTCAATTTTTCCTCTAATCAAAAATAATAATAATTAACTAAGAATTATTATCAACTGGTCTTAAGCTCGTTATACTTACAAAAATATGTAAAATGAACAGACCGTAAAACCAACAACAAAATATTTCAGATTATGATTACTTCATGTTGCCGCGAGCTCACTGTACATGCAAATATTCTAGTTTTTGAAAATCATAATATATTTAAAAAAAATACTTAAAATTAAATAACGATGTTTTTTTGTAGTGTAGCGGTGCGGCCGACACATTAAATAACGAGGTTTTTTGCAGTGTAACGGTGCGGCCGACACGTTAAATATAAATCATATCCTTTTTGAGTGAAACGGTGCTGCCGGCACGTTAAATATAAATGAGATCCTTTTTTTGTGAAACGGTGCGGCCGACACGTTAAATATAAATGATTTTTGCTGTAAAATTTTCATTAAACTTCTGCTAAATACTTGCATTTCCAAACATTTCCGGCCATTTTATGTTTCAAACTTTTTCACATATTGTCTAACTTTCCTTTCTTCAAATTAATTCTTGTATACATAAATTATAAAAATAGTACCAAGTTCGCCAAAGCAATTTACAAATACATATGTGAGAAAAATTTAACTTTATATAATGCTTGATGTATATTGGAACGATTTTTCGTCATCCCTTGTCAAATTTTGTTTTGAGACAAACCGGTTTCGGCGTTGTGCCATCATCAGTGTCGATTTTCGTTCTGATCTGTTGTGGTAGTTTGTCTTGTATTTATAGTAGGTAGCAGGTAACGTCAGCATGGGTGTCTGTTTGTGTACATGTGTGCATGTGTTGTGTGTGTACCTTCAGAAACGGGGGTGGTTTGCATCGATCGGTTTTTTTGTGGTTGACTGAGGCAGGTAAAAGTTGGTGATTTTTGTTGTTTGACCTTTTTTGCTTGTTTGTTGTTTTTGATCTTTTGCTGTTTTGTACTTATTTGTCGGTGCGTGTGTGTTTGTTGTACCTGAGTGGTTGCTTTGTTTTTTGTAAACCAATTTTAAAGGTTCGAATATTGTGTCGGAAACAGTGTTTGTCTGTTCGTTTATTATTCTACCGTCGAATGTTTTTTGTTTGTAGATTTCCATGTTTTCGAGTACGTTCAGACGTCTGCCTTTTGCTTGTACATGTAGTACCTTGACTGTTTTTTTGATGTTTCCGGGGGGGCATTTATTCTCCGCCAAGTTGGACTCTGGTATGATGGTTGGATTCCGTATCTTTTTGTTGTAATCTCTAATGTGTTCTCTGAACCTCGTTCTTACTTGTCGTCCGGTTTGTTCTATGTAACTGTGCTGGCATTCACAAGTGAGCTTGTATACACCATGGCTGCTAAATGGATCTTCTGAGTTAGTTTTGGTTCTTAGCTTCCGTCCTAAATTGTGCGATGTTTTGAACGCTGTGTTGATATTGTATTTTCTAAGGAAATTTGCTAATTTATATGTTGTCCTTCCAGTATATGTCATTGTCGTCCAGGTTTGTGTACTTTCGTCTCCATTGTTTCTCTTTTGTTCTCTAAGGTCTCTCCTGAGTTTATCTACTAGTGCTTTTTTATATCGGTTGTTTGTAGCGATGTTATATATTATTCCAAGCTCTCTTCTATATGCTTCTTGTGTAAGAGGTGTTCTTTCCAATCTTTGTACTAAGTGCCTCAGCGCTGCATTTTTATGTTGTTGTGGGTGGTTCGAGGTATTATGTATTATTGTGTCGGTGGCCGTTGGTTTCCTATATATGTCGTAGTTGAATTTATTGCTAGCTTTATCAATACTTATTGTGAGGTCCAGATAATTGATTCCTCCGTCTTTTTCGGTTTCCATTGGGAATTTTATGTTCCCGTGCTGCTTGTTGAGGTACTCCAGTACTTGCTCTTCGTTGTTGGAAGTTAAAACGCATATGATATCATCCACGTACCTTGCGTAAAATAACACTCCTAATTTGGAATTTAATTCCTGTATATACTCTTTTTCCAGGTTTTGCATAAACGCTTCCATAAGAATAGCCGATGTTGGGTTTCCCATCGCAAGTCCGTTTGTTTGTCAGTTTAAATTAAATTTTCAGCCATTTTGAGCTTTTTGATATACTTTTTGGCTTTTTCATATTTTTGAACCACCCTAACGCATACATGTATGTATGTGTACATAGCTTTCGCCACATAAATCTGACATACGTATAATGCGCTATTCTAAAGATTTCTTAACTCTCTCTCTCTATGGCGCGATATACAACAGGTATATTATCATAAACCTCCTAAGAGATTTTTGCGCCAAGCTTCTCTTCCAATTTGTGGTGTGCCGATTTGAATTTTCCCTACAAATTGGTGGGACCTACAGTTTTTTGCCGACTCCGAACGGCATCTACAAAGGAGACGAATTTTTGCTGAGAAGCCTGTCATGGCAGAAATACACTCGGAGAGTTTGCCAAACCACTGCCGAGGGCCGACCCCGTTTTGAAAAACTTTTCTCAAATCACTTTTGATGTTACCTGTACCAGGGCTCGAACCATGGACCTTCGGTGTGGTAGGCCGGCAACACTACCTTCACACCACGGCGGCCGCCAAAGATTTCTTAACTAAATATCAACATTTGTGAAAACCCCAAGTTTATACTTCATTTAAAAAAAAAAAAATTATTTAAAAAAACAACTTTTAAAGCATAACTAAAGTCTTTTGCTGTGCATGTGATTCATGATGTGTGCGATTTTTTAGGCTCCTTTATATCCTTACTCCTTTTGCATGCCAAACATACCTACTAATATGCTACGCATGTTACTAGCACTCAATCTTGATTTTCAGCTAAACATTTTTCTCACACAATGGAGCCAGTATTAATCATTTTATCATATTGGATATAAAAATTCTCGGTGAAACCACAATAGGTAAATACATTTTCGTAATTTTTGGTACGCATACAATTCTCAATAACATTCCTTTTTCGCTGTATATTTATCAAATGTCAGATTTCAATACTCTTCTTAGAAAATATCGTTCAAATTTTAATAAAGTTACTAAACGCATTTTAAACACAGGGCGTCCCATTACAAGAAAACAAGAAAAGTTAGATGAATACAAAGAATCATTAATCAAGACATACTCGTACAATCAAATTTTATTACATGCAAATTCACATTTCGGCAATGAAGCCAAAACTTCGTCAGTAATTGTAACCTTAACACGTTGTAGAAAACAAATTCTTAGTTGCTTTTCGGAAATTAACTGCAAGGTAGAAGGACCAGAAGATTTCTCTAAACTAGTTCAAGCTAATATTCTACGATCTGATAGTGAGACCGACGAAGATTTCCCTGACACATCAGTCACTTGCAGTGTCCTAGTTGTCTAGTTGACGATTTTTTAGGATCCGAAAATCAACAGTTCATACAGAATTACCTAAAATGACTACTACGGAAAAAAAGAAAAGTTTTATAACAATGTGTGCGTCAATCATTAGGGAAAACTACAACGGCGATCCGCTTGCACTTGATTCCTTTTAGACAAAATCGATTTGATAGAAGATTTATTAGAAGAAAATTTAACAACCACTTTCATTTCATTCATAAAATCTTAGCTCGAGGGCAAAGCGCGTGAAGCAATTTCGACAGAAGTAACAGAAGTCCAGCAAATAAAAGATGCGCTTAAAAATCGAATAAAACCGGACAACTCCAAAGTTGTCGCTGGAAAAATTGCTTCTTTGAAAGTGTACAATAATAATTTTTCGGGTTTTGTGAAACGTGTCGGAAAACTATCAGACGCATTGGAGCGATCTTTGGTCATTGAAGGGTTAACTAAAACAAAAGCACACGAAATGGCAATAGCGCAAACCGTGAACGTCTGTAGATTAAATACACTTTAGTTAAGTCAATTTTGGCGTCAAGCACCTTCAGCGACTCGAAAGACGTTGTAGCTAAAATGATAGTAGAACAAAATAATCAAGTTAGCGACAGGCAAGTTTTAGCGTTTCGATCGCGATTTAATAGGCAAAATAATAGTTTTCGTGGAAATTTTAGAGGAAATAATTTTAATAGAAACAACAATTCGAGTAGATACAATAATAACCCAGGCAGGTACAACAATAATAACAACAATAGCAATTGTCAAAGAAACTACAATAGAGGTAGTAGCAACTCTCAAAATACAAATAGTTACAATAATACACCAAGAAATAGAAACTCTGACCCTTCGTCGTCACGAGGTTTAAACGTGGAGGCCCCTCAGGTGCGAACACTGGGGGAGCTGGAACAAGATTAAACAATTTTTCACTAAACAAATCAATTTACTGTCTAAACCTCAATTATTCAGATTTTATCGAACTCACTTGTAGCGATTCTTATAAACCATGTACTTTTCTGGTAGATTCACAGGCAGATATATCTTTAATTAAAATTTCAAGTCTTTCTCAAAATACTTACGTAAATTCAAGAAATATAAGAAACATTACCGGAGTTACAACAGACACAGTTTCAAGTTTAGGTACTATTAATGCAAATTTACTCGTTTCAAATGTTTCTATTTCGCATACATTGCACGTAGTCAGTGATAATTTCAACATACCGTCGGATGGTATATTAGGTAAAGATTTCTTAAAGGCAAACAAATGCGTAATCGACTATGCAAGCGACAGCATAACTATAAGTATTGGCAAAAATATTCATAAAATTTCAATTTTACACGGTTCAAATAAAAATATTTTAGTAATTCCTGCAAGATGCGAAGTGTTTCGAATATTTCATCTATCAAGAAGTGATGACGTTGTTTTTGTAGATTCGCACGAGATTTGTAGTGGTGTATTTACCGCAAAGTGTATCGTAGACACTAATAATCCAGTTTTAAAAGTAATCAATACTACGGATGAGGTTAAATATGTAAATGATTGCAAACTCGTCGTTGAGGAAATCACCAACTACAATATCTGTCTGTCTATGGCGCGATATACAACAGGTATATCATCATAAACCTCCTAAGAGATTTTTGCGCCAAGCTTCTCTTCCAATTTGTGGTGTGCCGATTTGAATTTTCCCTACAAATTGGTGGGACCTACAGTTCTACAATATCTACAAAATCAAATAAACCACAAAGGATACGCAACGTTTAGAGGAACTAAAGTCAATTTTAGAAAAACAAATGCCAAACTACGCTAAACCGCCACTGATAAATAGATGTATGTTTAAAATATGCCGATGTGTTCGCCTGGAAGATTGATCTTATGACTCTTAATAATTTCTACGAGCAAAAACTCCGACTCACTGAAAAAACTCCCGTATACATAAAAAATTACCGCTTACCATATTCGCAGAGGGAAGAGATAAATAAACAGGTAGACAATTTACTAAACAATGATCTAATCGAACCCAGTTTTTCAAATTATAACAGTCCCCTGATATTAGTCCCAAAAAAAGACCCCACAGGTAAAAAAGCTTATCTTATGTGTGTGGAATCAGGGCTGTTAATAAAAAACTCATTGCAGACAAATTTCTGTTAGCGCGTGTAGAACTCGATCTCTTTTCTGGTTTTCACCAAATTCCTCTTCACGCGAATTTTAAGGACATAACAGCATTCAGTACCGATCGCGGAGCATTTCGATGGAAGGTTTTACCTTTCGGCTTGAATAAAGCACCAAACTCTTTCTCCCGTATGATGTCAATAGCTTTTTCAGGCATTTCGCCAAATCAGGCATTTATGTATGTTGATGACGTTATTGTCATCGGTTGCAGTGAGACACACAACCTTAAAAACTTAATAAACGTATTCGAAACTTGTCATAAATTCAATTTGAAACTTAATCCCAATAAGTGCAACTTTTTACGGTCTGAGGTAACATTTCTAGGTCACAAATGCACATCTAATGGTTTACTGCCAGATAACTCCAAAATAGACGCAATAAAGAATTATAGAAAACCCACTGATAAAGACGCGGTAAGGCGTTTCGTCGCGTTCGCGAATTATTATAGGAGATTTATAAAAAATTTCGCGTCTCTGGCAACACCTCTAAACAGACTAACGCGTAAAAATGTTAATTTTGTGTGGGATGATAATTGCGAAAAAGCGTTCGAAAAATTGAGATCGGCCCTAATGTCTCCTCAACTTTTGCAATATCCAGATTTTAAAAGGGAATTTATAATCACGGTAGACGCTTCTATAAGCGGGTGCTGTGCTAAATTAAGTCAAAACCATGATAATAATGATTTACCAATCTGTTACGCGTCTAATTCTTTTAACAAATCGGAACAGAAGAAACCCACAATAGAGTTAGAGTTGCTAGCGATACATTTCGCAATAAAACAGTTTCGTCCTTACGTGTACGGTACACACTTCACAGTGAAATCAGATCATAGACCGTTAGTATACCTCTTTAACATGAAAGATCCTTCGTCGAAACTATCAAGAATTAGATTGGAGCTTTCAGAGTATAACATCACGCTAGAATATATTAGAGGTAAATCAAATGTAGGAGCTGATGCCCTTTCACGCATTACTATGAACGATTTGAAAGACGCAAGCAAACAAGTTATGGCAGTTCAAACGCGTTCAATGACAAAGCAAACTTGCGAAAAACCTGATAAAGAAGATTCGAACATTGTTTCCTTAAAAGTATACGATAAATTTTCATTTAATTTTTCAAAAAAAGTACCACGGGTCAAAACACATATTATATACAATAAAAATAATTCAATTTTAAATTTAGAAATATGCGCGCATTTAAAGCATGAAAAGATGGAATTACTTAATGTTACGACTGTTAACGAAAAAACTTATTTAGATGAGTTGTTCCGCGGCTTGAAATAGAAGCCAACAATCGTAAAATTAAGACACAAGAATGGCCAAAAGATGATAAATTGTTTAATTATATTCCAATCCCATTATTTAAAGATAAAGGAAATATTGATTTTTTTATACCAACAATTTTGTTGATTTACGGCCTGTACATTTTCAAGTATTCATGAAACGAGCTCAAGGCCAAGAATAATAATTTTTCACTTTTTGAATTTTTATGAAAATTATTATTGTTTTTACTTATTAATAATCATTTTTAATTAATTATTAAAAGGTTTTTGATTGAATAGAGTAGGAAAAATGTTTAGAGACAACTGCCATAGCTTTTCTTATAGATCCATTTCGGAAGCTGCTAGACTTCACTCATCAGAGAAATTTTGGCACGCATTGCTAACCATTAAGCTAACAATACGCTGGTTTTGATGTCATCTAAACTCCTAGTTCTATTCTTCTTTTTACCATATGCATGAACCACTTCCGCCATTTGACAGTTAGTAGTGTGATCATGATGGATTTTTGACAGATCTGTTTTATCATCAGAACTGCCTTACCGTGTGCTCTCGGTTTTGTTATTGATTTTTTTATACCAACAATTTTGTTGATTTACGGCCTGTACATTTTCAAGTATTCATGAAACGAGCTCAAGGCCAAGAATAATAATTTTTCACTTTTTGAATTTTTATGAAAATTATTATTGTTTTTACTTATTAATAATCATTTTTAATTAATTATTAAAAGGTTTTTGATTGAATAGAGTAGGAAAAATGTTTAGAGACAACTGCCATAGCTTTTCTTATAGATCCATTTCGGAAGCTGCTAGACTTCACTCATCAGAGAAATTTTGGCACGCATTGCTAACCATTAAGCTAACAATACGCTGGTTTTGATGTCATCTAAACTCCTAGTTCTATTCTTCTTTTTACCATATGCATGAACCACTTCCGCCATTTGACAGTTAGTAGTGTGATCATGATGGATTTTTGACAGATCTGTTTTATCATCAGAACTGCCTTACCGTGTGCTCTCGGTTTTGTTATTGATTTTTTTATACCAACAATTTTGTTGATTTACGGCCTGTACATTTTCAAGTATTCATGAAACGAGCTCAAGGCCAAGAATAATAATTTTTCACTTTTTGAATTTTTATGAAAATTATTATTGTTTTTACTTATTAATAATCATTTTTAATTAATTATTAAACGGTTTTTGATTGAATAGAGTAGGAAAAATGTTTAGAGACAACTGCCATAGCTTTTCTTATAGATCAATTTCGGAAGCTGCTAGACTTCACTCATCAGAGAAATTTTGGCACGCATTGCTAACCATTAAGCTAACAATACGCTGGTTTTGATGTCATCTAAACTCCTAGTTCTATTCTTCTTTTTACCATATGCATGAACCACTTCCGCCATTTGACAAGTAGTAGTGTGATCATGATGGATTTTTGACAGATCTGTTTTATCATCAGAACTGCCTTACCGTGTGCTCTCGGTTTTGTTATTGATTTTTTTATACCAACAATTTTGTTGATTTACGGCCTGTACATTTTCAAGTAATCATGAAACGAGCTCAAGGCCAAGAATAATAATTTTTCACTTTTTGAATTTTTATGAAAATTATTATTGTTTTTACTTATTAATAATCATTTTTAATTAATTATTAAAAGGTTTTTGATTGAATAGAGTAGGAAAAATGTTTAGAGACAACTGCCATAGCTTTTCTTATAGATCCATTTCGGAAGCTGCTAGACTTCACTCATCAGAGAAATTTTGGCACGCATTGCTAACCATTAAGCTAACAATACGCTGGTTTTGATGTCATCTAAACTCCTAGTTCTATTCTTCTTTTTACCATATGCATGAACCACTTCCGCCATTTGACAGTTAGTAGTGTGATCATGATGGATTTTTGACAGATCTGTTTTATCATCAGAACTGCCTTACCGTGTGCTCTCGGTTTTGTTATTGATTTTTTTATACCAACAATTTTGTTGATTTACGGCCTGTACATTTTCAAGTATTCATGAAACGAGCTCAAGGCCAAGAATAATAATTTTTCACTTTTTGAATTTTTATGAAAATTATTATTGTTTTTACTTATTAATAATCATTTTTAATTAATTATTAAAAGGTTTTTGATTGAATAGAGTAGGAAAAATGTTTAGAGACAACTGCCATAGCTTTTCTTATAGATCCATTTCGGAAGCTGCTAGACTTCACTCATCAGAGAAATTTTGGCACGCATTGCTAACCATTAAGCTAACAATACGCTGGTTTTGATGTCATCTAAACTAATAGTTCTATTCTTCTTTTTACCATATGCATGAACCACTTCCGCCATTTGACAGTTAGTAGTGTGATCATGATGGATTTTTGACAGATCTGTTTTATCATCAGAACTGCCTTACCGTGTGCTCTCGGTTTTGTTATTGATTTTTTTATACCAACAATTTTGTTGATTTACGGCCTGTACATTTTCAAGTATTCATGAAACGAGCTCAAGGCCAAGAATAATAATTTTTCACTTTTTGAATTTTTATGAAAATTATTATTGTTTTTACTTATTAATAATCATTTTTAATTAATTATTAAAAGGTTTTTGATTGAATAGAGTAGGAAAAATGTTTAGAGACAACTGCCATAGCTTTTCTTATAGATCCATTTCGGAAGCTGCTAGACTTCACTCATCAGAGAAATTTTGGCACGCATTGCTAACCATTAAGCTAACAATACGCTGGTTTTGATGTCATCTAAACTCCTAGTTCTATTCTTCTTTTTACAATATGCATGAACCACTTCCGCCATTTGACAGTTAGTAGTGTGATCATGATGGATTTTTGACAGATCTGTTTTATCATCAGAACTGCCTTACCGTGTGCTCTCGGTTTTGTTATTGATTTTTTTATACCAACAATTTTGTTGATTTACGGCCTGTACATTTTCAAGTATTCATGAAACGAGCTCAAGGCCAAGAATAATAATTTTTCAGTTTTTGAATTTTTATGAAAATTATTATTGTTTTTACTTATTAATAATCATTTTTAATTAATTATTAAAAGGTTTTTGATTGAATAGAGTAGGAAAAATGTTTAGAGACAACTGCCATAGCTTTTCTTATAGATCCATTTCGGAAGCTGCTAGACTTCACTCATCAGAGAAATTTTGGCACGCATTGCTAACCATTAAGCTAACAATACGCTGGTTTTGATGTCATCTAAACTCCTAGTTCTATTCTTCTTTTTCCCATATGCATGAACCACTTCCGCCATTTGACAGTTAGTAGTGTGATGAGGATTTTTGACAGATCTGTTTTATCATCAGAACTGCCTTACCGTGTGCTCTCGGTTTTGTTATTGATTTTTTTATACCAACAATTTTGTTGATTTACGGCCTGTACATTTTCAAGTATTCATGAAACGAGCTCAAGGCCAAGAATAATAATTTTTCACTTTTTGAATTTTTATGAAAATTATTATTGTTTTTATTTATTAATAATCATTTTTAATTAATTATTAAAAGGTTTTTGATTGAATAGAGTAGGAAAAATGTTTAGAGACAACTGCCATAGCTTTTCTTATAGATCCATTTCGGAAGCTGCTAGACTTCACTCATCAGAGAAATTTTGGCACGCATTGCTAACCATTAAGCTAACAATACGCTGGTTTTGATGTCATCTAAACTCCTAGTTCTATTCTTCTTTTTACCATATGCATGAACCACTTCCGCCATTTGACAGTTAGTAGTGTGATCATGATGGATTTTTGACAGATCTGTTTTATCATCAGAACTGCCTTACCGTGTGCTCTCGGTTTTGTTATTGATTTTTTTATACCAACAATTTTGTTGATTTACGGCCTGTACATTTTCAAGTATTCATGAAACGAGCTCAAGGCCAAGAATAATAATTTTTCACTTTTTGAATTTTTATGAAAATTATTATTGTTTTTACTTATTAATAATCATTTTTAATTAATTATTAAAAGGTTTTTGATTGAATAGAGTAGGAAAAATGTTTAGAGACAACTGCCATAGCTTTTCTTATAGATCCATTTCGGAAGCTGCTAGACTTCACTCATCAGAGAAATTTTGGCACGCATTGCTAACCATTAAGCTAACAATACGCTGGTTTTGATGTCATCTAAACTCCTAGTTCTATTCTTCTTTTTACCATATGCATGAACCACTTCCGCCATTTGACAGTTAGTAGTGTGATCATGATGGATTTTTGACAGATCTGTTTTATCATCAGAACTGCCTTACCGTGTGCTCTCGGTTTTGTTATTGATTTTTTTATACCAACAATTTTGTTGATTTACGGCCTGTACATTTTCAAGTATTCATGAAACGAGCTCAAAGCCAAGAATAATAATTTTTCACTTTTTGAATTTTTATGAAAATTATTATTGTTTTTACTTATTAATAATCATTTTTAATTAATTATTAAAAGGTTTTTGATTGAATAAAGTAGGAAAAATGTTTAGAGACAACTGCCATAGCTTTTCTTATAGATCCATTTCGGAAGCTGCTAGACTTCACTCATCAGAGAAATTTTGGCACGCATTGCTAACCATTAAGCTAACAATACGCTGGTTTTGATGTCATCTAAACTCCTAGTTCTATTCTTCTTTTTACCATATGCATGAACCACTTCCGCCATTTGACAGTTAGTAGTGTGATCATGATGGATTTTTGACAGATCTGTTTTATCATCAGAACTGCCTTACCGTGTGCTCTCGGTTTTGTTATTGATTTTTTTATACCAACAATTTTGTTGATTTACGGCCTGTGCATTATCAAGTATTCATGAAACGAGCTCAAGGCCAAGAATAATAATTTTTCACTTTTTGAATTTTTATGAAAATTATTATTGTTTTTACTTATTAATAATCATTTTTAATTAATTATTAAAAGGTTTTTGATTGAATAGAGTAGGAAAAATGTTTAGAGACAACTGCCATAGCTTTTCTTATAGATCCATTTCGGAAGCTGCTAGACTTCACTCATCAGAGAAATTTTGGCACGCATTGCTAACCATTAAGCTAACAATACGCTGGTTTTGATGTCATCTAAACTCCTAGTTCTATTCTTCTTTTTACCATATGCATGAACCACTTCCGCCATTTGACAGTTAGTAGTGTGATCATGATGGATTTTTGACAGATCTGTTTTATTATCAGAACTGCCTTACCGTGTGCTCTCGGTTTTGTTATTGATTTTTTTATACCAACAATTTTGTTGATTTACGGCCTGTACATTTTCAAGTATTCATGAAACGAGCTCAAGGCCAAGAATAATAATTTTTACTAGGAGTTTAGATGACATCAAAACCAGCGTATTGTTAGCTTAATGGTTAGCAATGCGTGCCAAAATTTCTCTGATGAGTGAAGTCTAGCAGCTTCCGAAATGGATCTATAAGAAAAGCTATGGCAGTTGTCTCTAAACATTTTTCCTACTCTATTCAATCAAAAACCTTTTAATAATTAATTAAAAATGATTATTAATAAGTAAAAACAATAATAATTTTCATAAAAATTAAAAAGTGAAAAATTATTATTCTTGGCCTTGAGCTCGTTTCATGAATACTTGAAAATGTACAGGCCGTAAATCAACAAAATTGTTGGTATAAAAAAATCAATAACAAAACCGAGAGCACACGGTAAAGCAGTTCTGATGATAAAACAGATCTGTCAAAAATCCATCATGATCACACTACTAACTGTCAAATGGCGGAAGTGGTTCATGCATATGGTAAAAAGAAGAATAGAACTAGGAGTTTAGATGACATCAAAACCAGCGTATTGTTAGCTTAATGGTTAGCAATGCGTGCCAAAATTTCTCTGATGAGTGAAGTCTAGCAGCTTCCGAAATGGATCTATAAGAAAAGCTATGGCAGTTGTCTCTAAACATTTTTCCTACTCTATTCAATCAAAAACCTTTTAATAATTAATTAAAAATGATTATTAATAAGTAAAAACAATAATAATTTTCATAAAAATTCAAAAAGTGAAAAATTATTATTCTTGGCCTTGAGCTCGTTTCATGAATACTTGAAAATGTACAGGCCGTAAATCAACAAAATTGTTGGTATAAAAAAATCAATAACAAAACCGAGAGCACACGGTAAGGCAGTTCTGATGATAAAACAGATCTGTCAAAAATCCATTATGATCACACTACTAACTGTCAAATGGCGGAAGTGGTTCATGCATATGGTAAAAAGAAGAATAGAACTAGGAGTTTAGATGACATCAAAACCAGCGTATTGTTAGCTTAATGGTTAGCAATGCGTGCCAAAATTTCTCTGATGAGTGAAGTCTAGCAGCTTCCGAAATGGATCTATAAGAAAAGCTATGGCAGTTGTCTCTAAACATTTTTCCTACTCTATTCAATCAAAAACCTTTTAATAATCAATTAAAAATGATTATTAATAAGTAAAAACAATAATAATTTTCATAAAAATTCAAAAAGTGAAAAATTATTATTCTTGGCCTTGAGCTCGTTTCATGAATACTTGAAAATGTACAGGCCGTAAATCAACAAAATTGTTGGTATAAAAAAATCAATAACAAAACCGAGAGCACACGGTAAGGCAGTTCTGATGATAAAACAGATCTGTCAAAAATCCATCATGATCACACTACTAACTGTCAAATGGCGGAAGTGGTTCATGCATATGGTAAAAAGAAGAATAGAACTAGGAGTTTAGATGACATCAAAACCAGCGTATTGTTAGCTTAATGGTTAGCAATGCGTGCCAAAATTTCTCTGATGAGTGAAGTCTAGCAGCTTCCGAAATGGATCTATAAGAAAAGCTATGGCAGTTGTCTCTAAACATTTTTCCTACTCTATTCAATCAAAAACCTTTTAATAATTAATTAAAAATGGTTATTAATAAGTAAAAACAATAATAATTTTCATAAAAATTCAAAAAGTGAAAAATTATTATTCTTGGCCTTGAGCTCGTTTCATGAATACTTGAAAATGTACAGGCCGTAAATCAACAAAATTGTTGGTATAAAAAAATCAATAACAAAACCGAGAGCACACGGTAAGGCAGTTCTGATGATAAAACAGATCTGTCAAAAATCCATCATGATCACACTACTAACTGTCAAATGGCGGAAGTGGTTCATGCATATGGTAAAAAGAAGAATAGAACTAGGAGTTTAGATGACATCAAAACCAGCGTATTGTTAGCTTAATGGTTAGCAATGCGTGCCAAAATTTCTCTGATGAGTGAAGTCTAGCAGCTTCCGAAATGGATCTATAAGAAAAGCTATGGCAGTTGTCTCTAAACACTTTTCCTACTCTATTCAATCAAAAACCTTTTAATAATTAATTAAAAATGATTATTAATAAGTAAAAACAATAATAATTTTCATAAAAATTCAAAAAGTGAAAAATTATTATTCTTGGCCTTGAGCTCGTTTCATGAATACTTGAAAATGTACAGGCCGTAAATCAACAAAATTGTTGGTATAAAAAAATCAATAACAAAACCGAGAGCACACGGTAAGGCAGTTCTGATGATAAAACAGATCTGTCAAAAATCCATCATGATCACACTACTAACTGTCAAATGGCGGAAGTGGTTCATGCATATGGTAAAAAGAAGAATAGAACTAGGAGTTTAGATGACATCAAAACCAGCGTATTGTTAGCTTAATGGTTAGCAATGCGTGCCAAAATTTCTCTGATGAGTGAAGTCTAGCAGCTTCCGAAATGGATCTATAAGAAAAGCTATGGCAGTTGTCTCTAAACATTTTTCCTACTCTATTCAATCAAAAACCTTTTAATAATTAATTAAAAATAATTATTAATAAGTAAAAACAATAATAATTTTCATAAAAATTCAAAAAGTGAAAAATTATTATTCTTGGCCTTGAGCTCGTTTCATGAATACTTGAAAATGTACAGGCCGTAAATCAACAAAATTGTTGGTATAAAAAAATCAATAACAAAACCCAGAGCACACGGTAAGGCAGTTCTGATGATAAAACAGATCTGTCAAAAATCCATCATGATCACACTACTAACTGTCAAATGGCGGAAGTGGTTCATGCATATGGTAAAAAGAAGAATAGAACTAGGAGTTTAGATGACATCAAAACCAGCGTATTGTTAGCTTAATGGTTAGCAATGCGTGCCAAAATTTCTCTGATGAGTGAAGTCTAGCAGCTTCCGAAATGGATCTATAAGAAAAGCTATGGCAGTTCTCTCTAAACATTTTTCCTACTCTATTCAATCAAAAACCTTTTAATAATTAATTAAAAATGATTATTAATAAGTAAAAACAATAATAATTTTCATAAAAATTCAAAAAGTGAAAAATTATTATTCTTGGCCTTGAGCTCGTTTCATGAATACTTGAAAATGTACAGGCCGTAAATCAACAAAATTGTTGGTATAAAAAAATCAATAACAAAACCGAGAGCACACGGTAAGGCAGTTCTGATGATAAAACAGATCTGTCAAAAATCCATCATGATCACACTACTAACTGTCAAATGGCGGAAGTGGTTCATGCATATGGGAAAAAGAAGAATAGAACTAGGAGTTTAGATGACATCAAAACCAGCGTATTGTTAGCTTAATGGTTAGCAATGCGTGCCAAAATTTCTCTGATGAGTGAAGTCTAGCAGCTTCCGAAATGGATCTATAAGAAAAGCTATGGCAGTTGTCTCTAAACATTTTCCTACTCTATTCAATCAAAAACCTTTTAATAATTAATTAAAAATGATTATTAATAAGTAAAAACAATAATAATTTTCATAAAAATTCAAAAAGTGAAAAATTATTATTCTTGGCCTTGAGCTCGTTTCATGAATACTTGAAAATGTACAGGCCGTAAATCAACAAAATTGTTGGTATAAAAAAATCAATAACAAAACCGAGAGCACACGGTAAGGCAGTTCTGATGATAAAACAGATCTGTCAAAAATCCATCATGATCACACTACTAACTGTCAAATGGCGGAAGTGGTTCATGCATATGGTAAAAAGAAGAATAGAACTAGGAGTTTAGATGACATCAAAACCAGCGTATTGTTAGCTTAATGGTTAGCAATGCGTGCCAAAATTTCTCTGATGAGTGAAGTCTAGCAGCTTCCGAAATGGATCTATAAGAAAAGCTATGGCAGTTGTCTCTAAACATTTTTCCTACTCTATTTAATCAAAAACCTTTTAATAATTAATTAAAAATGATTATTAATAAGTAAAAACAATAATAATTTTCATAAAAATTCAAAAAGTGAAAAATTATTATTCTTGGCCTTGAGCTCGTTTCATGAATACTTGATAATGTACAGGCCGTAAATCAACAAAATTGTTGGTATAAAAAAATCAATAACAAAACCGAGAGCACACGGTAAGGCAGTTCTGATGATAAAACAGATCTGTCAAAAATCCATCATGATCACACTACTAACTGTCAAATGGCGGAAGTGGTTCATGCATATGGTAAAAAGAAGAATAGAACTAGGAGTTTAGATGACATCAAAACCAGCGTATTGTTAGCTTAATGGTTAGCAATGCGTGCCAAAATTTCTCTGATGAGTGAAGTCTAGCAGCTTCCGAAATGGATCTATAAGAAAAGCTATGGCAGTTGTCTCTAAACATTTTTCCTACTCTATTCAATCAAAAACCTTTTAATAATTAATTAAAAATGATTATTAATAAGTAAAAACAATAATAATTTTCATAAAAATTCAAAAAGTGAAAAATTATTATTCTTGGCCTTGAGCTCGTTTCATGAATACTTGAAAATGTACAGGCCGTAAATCAACAAAATTGTTGGTATAAAAAAATCAATAACAAAACCGAGAGCACACGGTAAGGCAGTTCTGATGATAAAACAGATCTGTCAAAAATCCATCATGATCACACTACTAACTGTCAAATGGCGGAAATGGTTCATGCATATGGTAAAAAGAAGAATAGAACTAGGAGTTTAGATGACATCAAAACCAGCGTATTGTTAGCTTAATGGTTAGCAATGCGTGCCAAAATTTCTCTGATGAGTGAAGTCTAGCAGCTTCCGAAATGGATCTATAAGAAAAGCTATGGCAGTTGTCTCTAAACATTTTTCCTACTCTATTCAATCAAAAACCTTTTAATAATTAATTAAAAATGATTATTAATAAGTAAAAACAATAATAATTTTCATAAAAATTCAAAAAGTGAAAAATTATTATTCTTGGCCTTGAGCTCGTTTCATGAATACTTGAAAATGTACAGGCCGTAAATCAACAAAATTGTTGGTATAAAAAAATCAATAACAAAACCGAGAGCACACGGTAAGGCAGTTCTGATGATAAAACAGATCTGTCAAAAATCCATCATGATCACACTACTAACTGTCAAATGGCGGAAGTGGTTCATGCATATGGGAAAAAGAAGAATAGAACTAGGAGTTTAGATGACATCAAAACCAGCGTATTGTTAGCTTAATGGTTAGCAATGCGTGCCAAAATTTCTCTGATGAGTGAAGTCTAGCAGCTTCCGAAATGGATCTATAAGAAAAGCTATGGCAGTTGTCTCTAAACATTTTTCCTACTCTATTCAATCAAAAACCTTTTAATAATTAATTAAAAATGATTATTAATAAGTAAAAACAATAATAATTTTCATAAAAATTCAAAAAGTGAAAAATTATTATTCTTGGCCTTGAGCTCGTTTCATGAATACTTGATAATGTACAGGCCGTAAATCAACAAAATTGTTGGTATAAAAAAATCAATAACAAAACCGAGAGCACACGGTAAGGCAGTTCTGATGATAAAACATATCTGTCAAAAATCCATCATGATCACACTACTAACTGTCAAATGGCGGAAGTGGTTCATGCATATGGTAAAAAGAAGAATAGAACTAGGAGTTTAGATGACATCAAAACCAGCGTATTGTTAGCTTAATGGTTAGCAATGCGTGCCAAAATTTCTCTGATGAGTGAAGTCTAGCAGCTTCCGAAATGGATCTATAAGAAAAGCTATGGCAGTTGTCTCTAAACATTTTTCCTACTCTATTCAATCAAAAACCTTTTAATAATTAATTAAAAATGATTATTAATAAGTAAAAACAATAATAATTTTCATAAAAATTCAAAAAGTGAAAAATTATTATTCTTGGCCTTGAGCTCGTTTCATGAATACTTGAAAATGTACAGGCCGTAAATCAACAAAATTGTTGGTATAAAAAAATCAATAACAAAACCGAGAGCACACGGTAAGGCAGTTCTGATGATAAAACAGATCTGTCAAAAATCCATCATGATCACACTACTAACTGTCAAATGGCGGAAATGGTTCATGCATATGGTAAAAAGAAGAATAGAACTAGGAGTTTAGATGACATCAAAACCAGCGTATTGTTAGCTTAATGGTTAGCAATGCGTGCCAAAATTTCTCTGATGAGTGAAGTCTAGCAGCTTCCGAAATGGATCTATAAGAAAAGCTATGGCAGTTGTCTCTAAACATTTTTCCTACTCTATTCAATCAAAAACCTTTTATTAATTAATTAAAAATGATTATTAATAAGTAAAAACAATAATAATTTTCATAAAAATTCAAAAAGTGAAAAATTATTATTCTTGGCCTTGAGCTCGTTTCATGAATACCTGAAAATGTACAGGCCGTAAATCAACAAAATTGTTGGTATAAAAAAATCAATAACAAAACCGAGAGCACACGGTAAGGCAGTTCTGATGATAAAACAGATCTGTCAAAAATCCATCATGATCACACTACTAACTGTCAAATGGCGGAAGTGGTTCATGCATATGGTAAAAAGAAGAATAGAACTAGGAGTTTAGATGACATCAAAACCAGCGTATTGTTAGCTTAATGGTTAGCAATGCGTGCCAAAATTTCTCTGATGAGTGAAGTCTAGCAGCTTCCGAAATGGATCTATAAGAAAAGCTATGGCAGTTGTCTCTAAACATTTTTCCTACTCTATTCAATCAAAAACCTTTTAATAATTAATTAAAAATGATTATTAATAAGTAAAAACAATAATAATTTTCATAAAAATTCAAAAAGTGAAAAATTATTATTCTTGGCCTTGAGCTCGTTTCATGAATACTTGAAAATGTACAGGCCGTAAATCAACAAAATTGTTGGTATAAAAAAATCAATAACAAAACCGAGAGCACACGGTAAGGCAGTTCTGATGATAAAACAGATCTGTCAAAAATCCATCATGATCACACTACTAACTGTCAAATGGCGGAAGTGGTTCATGCATATGGTAAAAAGAAGAATAGAACTAGGAGTTTAGATGACATCAAAACCAGCGTATTGTTAGCTTAATGGTTAGCAATGCGTGCCAAAATTTCTCTGATGAGTGAAGTCTAGCAGCTTCCGAAATGGATCTATAAGAAAAGCTATAGCAGTTGTCTCTAAACATTTTTCCTACTCTATTCAATCAAAAACCTTTTAATAATTAATTAAAAATGATTATTAATAAGTAAAAACAATAATAATTTTCATAAAAATTCAAAAAAGTGAAAAATTATTATTCTTGGCCTTGAGCTCGTTTCATGAATACTTGAAAATGTACAGGCCGTAAATCAACAAAATTGTTGGTATAAAAAAATCAATAACAAAACCGAGAGCACACGGTAAGGCAGTTCTGATGATAAAACAGATCTGTCAAAAATCCATCATGATCACACTACTAACTGTCAAATGGCGGAAGTGGTTCATGCATATGGTAAAAAGAAGAATAGAACTAGGAGTTTAGATGACATCAAAACCAGCGTATTGTTAGCTTAATGGTTAGCAATGCGTGCCAAAATTTCTCTGATGAGTGAAGTCTAGCAGCTTCCGAAATGGATCTATAAGAAAAGCTATGGCAGTTGTCTCTAAACATTTTTCCTACTCTATTCAATCAAAAACCTTTTAATAATTAATTAAAAATGATTATTAATAAGTAAAAACAATAATAATTTTCATAAAAATTCAAAAAGTGAAAAATTATTATTCTTGGCCTTGAGCTCGTTTCATGAATACTTGAAAATGTACAGGCCGTAAATCAACAAAATTGTTGGTATAAAAAAATCAATAACAAAACCGAGAGCACACGGTAAGGCAGTTCTGATGATAAAACAGATCTGTCAAAAATCCATCATGATCACACTACTAACTGTCAAATGGCGGAAGTGGTTCATGCATATGGTAAAAAGAAGAATAGAACTAGGAGTTTAGATGACATCAAAACCAGCGTATTGTTAGCTTAATGGTTAGCAATGCGTGCCAAAATTTCTCTGATGAGTGAAGTCTAGCAGCTTCCGAAATGGATCTATAAGAAAAGCTAAGGCAGTTGTCTCTAAACATTTTTCCTACTCTATTCAATCAAAAACCTTTTAATAATTAATTAAAAATGATTATTAATAAGTAAAAACAATAATAATTTTCATAAAAATTCAAAAAGTGAAAAATTATTATTCTTGGCCTTGAGCTCGTTTCATGAATACTTGAAAATGTACAGGCCGTAAATCAACAAAATTGTTGGTATAAAAAAATCAATAACAAAACCGAGAGCACACGGTAAGGCAGTTCTGATGATAAAACAGATCTGTCAAAAATCCATCATGATCACACTACTAACTGTCAAATGGCGGAAGTGGTTCATGCATATGGGAAAAAGAAGAATAGAACTAGGAGTTTAGATGACATCAAAACCAGCGTATTGTTAGCTTAATGGTTAGCAATGCGTGCCAAAATTTCTCTGATGAGTGAAGTCTAGCAGCTTCCGAAATGGATCTATAAGAAAAGCTATGGCAGTTGTCTCTAAACATTTTTCCTACTCTATTCAATCAAAAACCTTTTAATAATTAATTAAAAATGATTATTAATAAGTAAAAACAATAATAATTTTCATAAAAATTCAAAAAGTGAAAAATTATTATTCTTGGCCTTGAGCTCGTTTCATGAATACTTGAAAATGTACAGGCCGTAAATCAACAAAATTGTTGGTATAAAAAAATCAATAACAAAACCGAGAGCACACGGTAAGGCAGTTCTGATGATAAAAATCCATCATGATCACACTACTAACTGTCAAATGGCGGAAGTGGTTCATGCATATGGTAAAAAGAAGAATAGAACTAGGAGTTTAGATGACATCAAAACCAGCGTATTGTTAGCTTAATGGTTAGCAATGCGTGCCAAAATTTCTCTGATGAGTGAAGTCTAGCAGCTTCCGAAATGGATCTATAAGAAAAGCTATGGCAGTTGTCTCTAAACATTTTTCCTACTCTATTCAATCAAAAACCTTTTAATAATTAATTAAAAATGATTATTAATAAGTAAAAACAATAATAATTTTCATAAAAATTCAAAAAGTGAAAAATTATTATTCTTGGCCTTGAGCTCGTTTCATGAATACTTGAAAATGTACAGGCCGTAAATCAACAAAATTGTTGGTATAAAAAAATCAATAACAAAACCGAGAGCACACAGTAAGGCAGTTCTGATGATAAAACAGATCTGTCAAAAATCCATCATGATCACACTACTAACTGTCAAATGGCGGAAGTGGTTCATGCATATGGTAAAAAGAAGAATAGAACTAGGAGTTTAGATGACATCAAAACCAGCGTATTGTTAGCTTAATGGTTAGCAATGCGTGCCAAAATTTCTCTGATGAGTGAAGTCTAGCAGCTTCCGAAATGGATCTATAAGAAAAGCTATGGCAGTTGTCTCTAAACATTTTTCCTACTCTATTCAATCAAAAACCTTTTAATAATTAATTAAAAATGATTATTAATAAGTAAAAACAATAATAATTTTCATAAAAATTCAAAAAGTGAAAAATTATTATTCTTGGCCTTGAGCTCGTTTCATGAATACTTGAAAATGTACAGGCCGCAAATCAACAAAATTGTTGGTATAAAAAAATCAATAACAAAACCGAGAGCACACGGTAAGGCAGTTCTGATGATAAAACAGATCTGTCAAAAATCCATCATGATCACACTACTAACTGTCAAATGGCGGAAGTGGTTCATGCATATGGTAAAAAGAAGAATAGAACTAGGAGTTTAGATGACATCAAAACCAGCGTATTGTTAGCTTAATGGTTAGCAATGCGTGCCAAAATTTCTCTGATGAGTGAAGTCTAGCATCTTCCGAAATGGATCTATAAGAAAAGCTATGGCAGTTGTCTCTAAACATTTTTCCTACTCTATTCAATCAAAAACCTTTTAATAATTAATTAAAAATGATTATTAATAAGTAAAAACAATAATAATTTTCATAAAAATTCAAAAAGTGAAAAATTATTATTCTTGGCCTTGAGCTCGTTTCATGAATACTTGAAAATGTACAGGCCGTAAATCAACAAAATTGTTGGTATAAAAAAATCAATAACAAAACCGAGAGCACACGGTAAGGCAGTTCTGATGATAAAACAGATCTGTCAAAAATCCATCATGATCACACTACTAACTGTCAAATGGCGGAAGTGGTTCATGCATATGGGAAAAAGAAGAATAGAACTAGGAGTTTAGATGACATCAAAACCAGCGTATTGTTAGCTTAATGGTTAGCAATGCGTGCCAAAATTTCTCTGATGAGTGAAGTCTAGCAGCTTCCGAAATGGATCTATAAGAAAAGCTATGGCAGTTGTCTCTAAACATTTTTCCTACTCTATTCAATCAAAAACCTTTTAATAATTAATTAAAAATGATAATTAATAAGTAAAAACAATAATAATTTTCATAAAAATTCAAAAAGTGAAAAATTATTATTCTTGGCCTTGAGCTCGTTTCATGAATACTTGAAAATGTACAGGCCGTAAATCAACAAAATTGTTGGTATAAAAAAATCAATAACAAAACCGAGAGCACACGGTAAGGCAGTTCTGATGATAAAACAGATCTGTCAAAAATCCATCATGATCACACTACTAACTGTCAAATGGCGGAAGTGGTTCATGCATATGGTAAAAAGAAGAATAGAACTAGGAGTTTAGATGACATCAAAACCAGCGTATTGTTAGCTTAATGGTTAGCAATGCGTGCCAAAATTTCTCTGATGAGTGAAGTCTAGCAGCTTCCGAAATGGATCTATAAGAAAAGCTATGGCAGTTGTCTCTAAACATTTTTCCTACTCTATTCAATCAAAAACCTTTTAATAATTAATTAAAAATGATTATTAATAAGTAAAAACAATAATAATTTTAATAAAAATTCAAAAAGTGAAAAATTATTATTCTTGGCCTTGAGCTCGTTTCATGAATACTTGATAATGTACAGGCCGTAAATCAACAAAATTGTTGGTATAAAAAAATCAATAACAAAACCGAGAGCACACGGTAAGGCAGTTCTGATGATAAAACAGATCTGTCAAAAATCCATCATGATCACACTACTAACTGTCAAATGGCGGAAGTGGTTCATGCATATGGTAAAAAGAAGAATAGAACTAGGAGTTTAGATGACATCAAAACCAGCGTATTGTTAGCTTAATGGTTAGCAATGCGTGCCAAAATTTCTCTGATGAGTGAAGTCTAGCAGCTTCCGAAATGGATCTATAAGAAAAGCTATGGCAGTTGTCTCTAAACATTTTTCCTACTCTATTCAATCAAAAACCTTTTAATAATTAATTAAAAATGATTATTAATAAGTAAAAACAATAATAATTTTCATAAAAATTCAAAAAGTGAAAAATTATTATTCTTGGCCTTGAGCTCGTTTCATGAATACTTGATAATGTACAGGCCGTAAATCAACAAAATTGTTGGTATAAAAAAATCAATAACAAAACCGAGAGCACACGGTAAGGCAGTTCTGATGATAAAACAGATCTGTCAAAAATCCATCATGATCACACTACTAACTGTCAAATGGCGGAAGTGGTTCATGCATATGGTAAAAAGAAGAATAGAACTAGGAGTTTAGATGACATCAAAACCAGCGTATTGTTAGCTTAATGGTTAGCAATGCGTGCCAAAATTTCTCTGATGAGTGAAGTCTAGCAGCTTCCGAAATGGATCTATAAGAAAAGCTATGGCAGTTGTCTCTAAACATTTTTCCTACTCTATTCAATCAAAAACCTTTTAATAATTAATTAAAAATGATTATTAATAAGTAAAAACAATAATAATTTTAATAAAAATTCAAAAAGTGAAAAATGATTATTCTTGGCCTTGAGCTCGTTTCATGAATACTTGATAATGTACAGGCCGTAAATCAACAAAATTGTTGGTATAAAAAAATCAATAACAAAACCGAGAGCACACGGTAAGGCAGTTCTGATGATAAAACAGATCTGTCAAAAATCCATCATGATCACACTACTAACTGTCAAATGGCGGAAGTGGTTCATGCATATGGTAAAAAGAAGAATAGAACTAGGAGTTTAGATGACATCAAAACCAGCGTATTGTTAGCTTAATGGTTAGCAATGCGTGCCAAAATTTCTCTGATGAGTGAAGTCTAGCAGCTTCCGAAATGGATCTATAAGAAAAGCTATGGCAGTTGTCTCTAAACATTTTTCCTACTCTATTCAATCAAAAACCTTTTAATAATTAATTAAAAATGATTATTAATAAGTAAAAACAATAATAATTTTCATAAAAATTCAAAAAGTGAAAAATTATTATTCTTGGCCTTGAGCTCGTTTCATGAATACTTGATAATGTACAGGCCGTAAATCAACAAAATTGTTGGTATAAAAAATCAATAACAAAACCGAGAGCACACGGTAAGGCAGTTCTGATGATAAAACAGATCTGTCAAAAATCCATAATGATCACACTACTAACTGTCAAATGGCGGAAGTGGTTCATGCATATGGTAAAAAGAAGAATAGAACTAGGAGTTTAGATGACATCAAAACCAGCGTATTGTTAGCTTAATGGTTAGCAATGCGTGCCAAAATTTCTCTGATGAGTGAAGTCTAGCAGCTTCCGAAATGGATCTATAAGAAAAGCTATGGCAGTTGTCTCTAAACATTTTTCCTACTCTATTCAATCAAAAACCTTTTAATAATTAATTAAAAATGATTATTAATAAGTAAAAACAATAATAATTTTCATAAAAATTCAAAAAGTGAAAAATTATTATTCTTGGCCTTGAGCTCGTTTCATGAATACTTGATAATGTACAGGCCGTAAATCAACAAAATTGTTGGTATAAAAAAATCAATAACAAAACCGAGAGCACACGGTAAGGCAGTTCTGATGATAAAACAGATCTGTCAAAAATCCATCATGATCACACTACTAACTGTCAAATGGCGGAAGTGGTTCATGCATATGGTAAAAAGAAGAATAGAACTAGGAGTTTAGATGACATCAAAACCAGCGTATTGTTAGCTTAATGGTTAGCAATGCGTGCCAAAATTTCTCTGATGAGTGAAGTCTAGCAGCTTCCGAAATGGATCTATAAGAAAAGCTATGGCAGTTGTCTCTAAACATTTTTCCTACTCTATTCAATCAAAAACCTTTTAATAATTAATTAAAAATGATTATTAATAAGTAAAAACAATAATAATTTTAATAAAAATTCAAAAAGTGAAAAATGATTATTCTTGGCCTTGAGCTCGTTTCATGAATACTTGATAATGTACAGGCCGTAAATCAACAAAATTGTTGGTATAAAAAAATCAATAACAAAACCGAGAGCACACGGTAAGGCAGTTCTGATGATAAAACAGATCTGTCAAAAATCCATCATGATCACACTACTAACTGTCAAATGGCGGAAGTGGTTCATGCATATGGTAAAAAGAAGAATAGAACTAGGAGTTTAGATGACATCAAAACCAGCGTATTGTTAGCTTAATGGTTAGCAATGCGTGCCAAAATTTCTCTGATGAGTGAAGTCTAGCAGCTTCCGAAATGGATCTATAAGAAAAGCTATGGCAGTTGTCTCTAAACATTTTTCCTACTCTATTCAATCAAAAACCTTTTAATAATTAATTAAAAATGATTATTAATAAGTAAAAACAATAATAATTTTCATAAAAATTCAAAAAGTGAAAAATTATTATTCTTGGCCTTGAGCTCGTTTCATGAATACTTGATAATGTACAGGCCGTAAATCAACAAAATTGTTGGTATAAAAAATCAATAACAAAACCGAGAGCACACGGTAAGGCAGTTCTGATGATAAAACAGATCTGTCAAAAATCCATCATGATCACACTACTAACTGTCAAATGGCGGAAGTGGTTCGTGCATATGGTAAAAAGAAGAATAGAACTAGGAGTTTAGATGACATCAAAACCAGCGTATTGTTAGCTTAATGGTTAGCAATGCGTGCCAAAATTTCTCTGATGAGTGAAGTCTAGCAGCTTCCGAAATGGATCTATAAGAAAAGCTATGGCAGTTGTCTCTAAACATTTTTCCTACTCTATTCAATCAAAAACCTTTTAATAATTAATTAAAAATGATTATTAATAAGTAAAAACAATAATAATTTTCATAAAAATTCAAAAAGTGAAAAATTATTATTTTTGGCCTTGAGCTCGTTTCATGAATACTTGATAAAGGAAATAAAATTTTAAAAGCATTAGAAATTATGCTGACCGATCCCGTCGAAACGGTGACTGACGATGAAGATAAACAAAAACTCTTAGAAATCTATCACAATGACCCGATTAGTGAAGGAGATTGTGGAGCAAAGAAATTATATGCGAAACTCCGTACAAAATATTTTTGGAAAAATATGATGCGTGATGCGCCAAAATACGTAAAAAATTTGCCAGGAGTGTTTAATAAACAATATTAAGCCGAAAACGAAAAAAAGTATTGTTTTAATAGAAACAATAGCGCTAAATTTGGTAACAAGTTCGCTGTTACCATGATATGTGATCTGACCAAATATTTAATTTCCGTAGCCATACCAGACAAAAGTGCGAAAACCATAGCTTCAGCCATTTTTGAAAGTTTTATATTAGTATATGCTACCATGAAAACAATTAGAACTGATTTAGGTACAGAATATAAAAATGAAATTTTTTCCGAGTTAACAAATCTTTTAAAAATAAACCATAATTTTTCAACTCCATATCACCCCAAAACAGTAGGTACAATAGAAAGGAATCATAGGGTATTCAATGAATACATACGCGATTATATAAATGAAACCTTTTCTGATTGGGACACCTATTTAAAATATTTTACCTTTTAGTACAATACAACCCCTAATACCGTTTTTGATAATAAATTTACGCCATTTAAGTAAAGAAGACGGAAATAGATCCACTTTACAACGTAGACAACTACGCAAAAGAAGCAAAATTTCGCATGCAGAAATCGCATGCACTAGCCAGAGAACTTATTTACAAGCATAAACTTGCAAATAAAGAACAATATGACAAAAATTCCCGGCCAGTACAAATTAAAGAAAATGACCTTGTATTAATTCAAAAAGAGCCTAGACTCACACATCGAAATATAAATGAAGGCCCTCACGTAGTAAAAACAGTAGAGGGAGTTAATGTCACTGCATTCGATAAAACCAAAAATAACCTAAAAACGGTTCATAAAAACCAAATTCAAAAAGTTAAATAAAATTTTGATAATTTATATATTCTTATTTTCTAGTGGATAGTATAATTTCCACTAAAGTATATGTAAAATAATAAAATATAAATTATAAACTTGGAACCCAATAGTTAAGAAACCTACAAAAGAAAAAAAATCCAATACGTAATGTACAAATATTACTAATTAAATTTAAAAAGCACCAAGCAACAAATGTAATAATAATTTACTGTAAGATAATACAGTATAATACAATGAAATTGTAATATTCAATCAAGATCAAAATGTATCAATAATTAGACATAGATTAGGCAATCAAATCTCGCTGTAAACATAAGTCAAATATTAATAATAAGAGAATAATAATAGTAAAATGTAAAATTTTTTAATTGTTTTGGTCAAGCGAATCATGCAAAAGGGACGAACACCCTAATATCTAATTCGCTTAACCAAACCAATTTAAATTTTTTTCACCCTAATGCAAAAGCCAAACCATGATGAACCTGATCAATTCACCATGGTTGCGTTTTTGCAAAGGAGGAAGGTGTAGTGCGTGAACGCACCCATATATTCTTAAAACGCAACCCTGCGCTCATGTACTAGAAAGTTACTCGTTACCTAGCAACGAGTAGTCTGAGCGAGAGTGCGTCGGCAGAAAAGCCGAGCGAGGAATGGCTGCCTTGGGCTTTTAAAGAATAAATAGCTGGGAGCCGAAGCGGACGTTTTTTGGAAAAGAAACTAAAAATTAATAAAACCCTAAAATTAGAAGTATCGCACTATAAAATTAAAACTTAAAGACACAGAAACAAAAATACGAGAAACAAAATATACAAGTTAAATAAAACCACTGAATGTGTCATTTAACTAAAAAAGGAGACCTAAAGTGCACAAGTGCAGTGGTGCAACAAGGCGCCTCTATTCAAAGCGCATTTAATTCAACGCGCAATAGTAATTGTTCGTAGCGCATTTAATTTGAAGCGCATTTATTGCAACATTCATTGCAAAGTTCCACAGGTTGCAGCTATGCATGGTGTTGCAAAATCAACAGGTTGCAGAACCATCCATAGAGATGTCGCATTATAATAGACGTTTAATTTCAAAACACAGAGCGATGGCCCGATGATGTCAGTGGTACTGCCGGAAAGTTTTTTATGATGGGTGGATTCCCTTGTGTGTGTGGTTGGGTGGATGGCACAATCATTAAAATTGATGCGCCTACATTACACGACGAAGGATATGTGGGCCGGAATGGAAACCACTCATTGAATGTTATGATGATATGCGGGCCAGACTACACTTTTACAGTGTAAATGCAAGTTGGCCGGGCAGCGTTCATGACTCAAGGAATTCGGCTGTAAGTCAAAGATTTGACAATCGATGGAGACCATATGGATGCTGTTGTTTTGGGTGATAGTGGTTACGTGCTAAAAAACTGGTTGATACCACCATTACGCTGAAATCCCGATAACCCTGCTGAAGAGGATTTCAATCGTTGCCACAAAAAAACACGGCGCAGATTTGAAAATAGTTTTATTTTGTTGTTGGTTTTATGGTCTGTTAATTTTTACATATTTTTGTAAGTTTAACAAGACCCGTTGATAATAATTCTTAGTTAATTATTATTATGTTTGATTAGAGGAAAAATTTAAAGCAACAAACATATACAGGCTATAGTTATAGTACTATTTCGAAAACAGCCACGATTTCTCGTCAGACTAATTCGTATAGTTTTGCTATTTCAGAGAATCTTGTGGAGAATCGAACCCACTCACTCTGATTGCCAGCGCAGATGCCTAACCCATAGGCTATGCTGCGTGTAGTTTTGCAAGCTGCTTAATTCAAGTTTTCCTCTAATTGTTGTTTGTTATCTTGCCAACGGTATACACAATATTTTAGACATTCTGTATATATATGTAAATCATGCATGCTGGACTTTGCTTTTGTACATTCTTCTTTTCTATTTTTAGAAGATAGTTATTGTACATAACCGCGTGCTCCGGTATACATTTATTTTGTTGTTGGTTTTACGGTCTGTTCATTTTACATATTTTTGTAAGTATAACGAGCTCAAGACCCGTTGATAATAATTCTTAGTTAATTATTATTATTTTTGATTAGAGGAAAAATTGAAAGCAACAAACATATACAGGCTATAGTTATAGTACTATTTCGAAAACAGCCACGATTTCTCGTTAGACTAATTCGTATAGTTTTGCTATTTCAGAGAATCTTGTGGAGAATCGAACCCACTCACTCTGATTGCCAGCGCAGATGCCTAACCCATAGGCTATGCTGCGTGTAGTTTTGCAAGCTGCTTAATTCAAGTTTTCCTCTAATTGTTTGTTATCTTGCCAACGGTATACACAATATTTAAGACATTCTGTCTATATGTAAATCATGTATGTTGGACTTTGGTTTTGGTATTCTTAAAGAGAGATTCCCGTGTCTAAATTATTTGCGACTGAGGCCTGAGTTTGCAGGAAAGATAGTCATTGTTTTTGCCATCTTACACAATATTGCCAGTGGCATCGGAAGGGGTAGTGGAAACATGCAACCCTTTGAAGACACTGACAATGAAATCGAGGAATTAGATGAAAGTGCTGAAGAAGAAAATGATGCCCTTAATAATTTAGATCATGCGATTGGAATGGAAAGGCTTACTTCTCTACTGCAATACTTCTCCTAATGCCAACCATTAAAGTGAAATAAAAGTGGTCCTTTGGCTATGATTATTTTCCAGTGCAAGAGCATTGTTTCTTTTGGGGTTTGAGATTAACAGTAACAAGTTTTATGTAACCCAGTTTTCAATATAGAAAGTAAAAATATCAAATCCACTTATTTTTTATTTTTAAATAAAAAACATAAAAAATAAACAAATACTAAATGGGAAAATAAATATACTAATACATAAAAAACTCCAAACTCCTCAATTAACAATTCTAGTGCTGCAATTCGCGGGTTATGGCAGAGGGTGGAAGTTGGAGCTTCATCACCAATTTTAGGCATTGAAGTTTTCTGTAGTAAACCTCAACCGCTTCAGCCGACATTTTTTCTCTCTATTCTAAGGTTTACTTGGAAACTAGGTAGAGCTCTTCCCTTTCCTTGGGTTTGGAGGGGGATTGGCAGGTGTTTCTTCTGTCATCCATATTCTGGAATCACACTCAGCTGATGGTAGATTTTCTAAGTTTCCATAACTTTCTGGCAAAATTTAATCCATCTACCACAGCTGAGCCTGATTCCAGAATATCGAGGATGGTCAAGTCAGCTTCTTCCATAACGCTGTCCTTCCCCCCCTCGGATCCAGTTTTTCGCCGTTATCCCTTTTACTCTGCAAATTAACAAAATAAAAATAAATAAAAATATTAGCTTATTTTCAAATATAATAATCAGAGCAATATATTTCATGTCAACGAGGTGTATTTAAACTTTGTTAAGCCACTGTATGTACAAGGTACATACATACACACGCGAAATGAATATTTGCCTTTTCAAATACTTACGATATATTTTTACAGTGCATATAGCAAATAATTATATTGTGCATATACCCGTTCTTCAGCAAGAGTTGTTTATTGAGCGCACTGTTAATTCATAACGACAATGTCTATGATAAGGATTTGTGTTGTTGTTGTCACCAAGATGCTTGTTAGTTATTAGCATTGCACAATATAAGAATAAATAGAAATTCCAACAGAAACAAATGAGGCAAATATAAAAATTTGCTATGTGTAGGCAATAAATTGTTGTACTTACCAATGTCCGGCTCTTCCAGAGTCCAAACAAACTGTCCCTCGCATAGGTCCATGTTTTTTGGGCCGACGCCAGTTGCAGGGATTGGGTTTTTTTCAAAACATCCTCCCAGGCAGCCTGTTTATCTAATTTGTTAACCTTCAAAATGAAATATAAACTTAATTATATTTGAAATTTACAATAGTTTTATAAAAAAAATACTTACTTTATTGTTTTGAATATTTGCAAATAAAATGTCTTTTTTTTTCTTTTATTATATTCAAAACTGCAAGTTTTTTCCAATTTTTATTTTCCGTCTCATTTTAAATCTTTACCTTAGTAATGCAAAATGATTAGTGATAGGACAAAAATGCAAAGTTGATTAAAAGCTTTGTGGAACACTTTGCCCACTCACTTTGCAAGAGAGTCCAAAGGCTTTGCACTCTCTGCAAAGTCTTTGCGAAAATATGCTCTCTTAGTAAAGCCTTTGCAAAACTAAGCTCAGCGCATAGTCAGATTTGCAAAGAATATTGTGCAACAGAAACACGATAAGTGCAAAGTGAAAAGTTGATAAGTTGTTTTGTGGGATAGAGCCCTGGTTCATATACTTATGCACCCAAAAATTTATATTTTCAGATGAACAAGCAACGGATTTTCAATTTGAGGCGAGGCATAATCCGAAAGCGGCTTTTTGATTTTTTGGTTCTGTAAAGAGATAATTGCAATTAAAGTTGAAATTTTTCTGTCATTCTCATGGTGTGTTGTCATGTGGTTGTTGTAGTTGCATGCACTTTCGGATTATTGATGCGCCTTTTGACACCTCTCCCGACATTTTTGGAAGTGTTTCATCAGTTGTCTCCTAAAGGAAACCAATACCTTAAAATGTTTTTTGCGATATTTTCTGCAGCTCGCTTTTTGATATCCTCATTCGACTGAAAAAAGAGTGTTTTGAGGGATTTATATGAACTTTTATAAAAAATCTATACATGCTATTTTAACAGCTGGTAAATCAAGGAATGCCTTCAATTGCAAAGATATTTGTAACACCCAAATTCTTCCCGCTGTTCACACAGACGAAAAATTGCAATAGCCGCTACAATTGATTGATTTATAAGTGTTTGTAAACTTTAAATATTTGGCGTTGCCGCTGAAAATAGTTCCAATACTTTATGATTTTACATTTCACGTATAAGTTTAAAGACCATTTGTTCTGTTGAAAATTGTAGTTCGGTTGCTTGTGCCCCATGAATGATAAGTCCAGAATGATGGTAAGCGATGCCATAAGGTAAAGTCCTTGCTAAAACTCCACCAAGAAAGCCACATACCTTAGCTAACACATACATTAAATCGTCTTTTTCACGCTTTCTATGTTCCATAAAATTCCTGTGGAAGTAAAGTTACTTTTAAAAAAATTAAAATACTTTATCTGTGTACTTTAAGTACTTACTTTGGTAAGACTCAATAGCAAAGCAAAATTTTTGCAATTTTTTCTTGACGGGCAAAATACAAGAACACAATGCTCCGGAGCGCATTTTGCTACCAATCCTGCTAGGTGATTCGGGTCGCAGCGCGTAATGGATTCATTATACTGAAAGTATCTATTTATTGAAATGATTAACTTACATTAAAATCCATTGTAACCAGAATAGTGTTGGGAATCCACGTACATTAAATTCAGGTAGCACATCATTTGCGGTAGCATCAATTTTAATGAAAACATCCTCATCTTTCAACTTTTCAGCTACCCCATCAAAAACGATTGCCAACTTATTACATTGCCTACACCAATTCATGTTGCAGGTCATCCTTTGCACTAATAGCAAATGATGCTTTATCGACTTCTTTTGCTTGTTTGAGTACGATTCGCTCCATAGTACGCTACAATGAGTGGACTTTCTGGGCACGATGGCCAAACCATGGATATGTCGGAAGAAGGAACAGGGTGGGTCCCAGGCACTTCTGTAGTGTAGTCGATTGCCTGGACTTAGCAGATTTAACGCATTCCTTTTCTCTATCAATTAAATAAAAGGCTCTTCTCTTCTTTAAATGGTCATCTAACCGCCTGGGCGATTGTTGTTGAATTTCATTGGAACGTTGTTTTATGTGGTGGGTCCCAAACCCAACGCACAACCCGTTTCACGGGAGGTTGAATTCTATTACACGTTTGTATAGCGAGCCGCTTGATCCAAGACAGACGCCCGCTTGCAGGCGCACCACCTGGTGATCAGACGCTGCTGTTTGAACCCCCCAGCAAGCCCTTAAACCGATTATGTCGGAGTGGCCTTACCAGGTTGTCGCCTTCTCTTAATGGATACAAATCTTAGGAATAGAATGGAATGGTTTATTCTAATATTGTTTCTCCGAATGCTGGCAAACGACTGAATGCCTACCATTAAAATAGAATTCAAATGAAATACATATGTGTATGTACATATAAAGGCAAATTCAAATTTCAGAAGCATTAAGTACATAAAGGATATGACAATTATGAAATACAAGATAAATGCGTTCAAAATGAAATGTTATGAAATAGTAGTAGAGCAATTTACAACATAGGGTAAATGGGCGTTCTGCGACATTCCCACCACCGTGAATTAATCCGATTCACCAACACTAACATCCAGAACGGCCAGTTTGGACACTGCCCTCCGCTTTACTCCTATAGTAGTTTTGACATCAGCTTGTCGAACCTCTCCGCGGCGTCCTGGATATTCCTCCTCTACCACGCCTCGACAACATTCCCTTCGCGGTACGTTGGGATCGCATACGAATACTAGGACACCCTTTTTCAATGACATTGTTCGTTGGCACCATTTTACGCGGCGCGTGAGTGTAGGAAGGTACTCCACTATCCACCTTTTCCAAAAGTGGTCTCTTATTTGACGAGCTAAGCGCCACTGCTGGAGTATGGCATAAGTGCTGGTCACATCATCTTCTGTTCCTGGCGTATTGGCAGTATTAGGTGATCCCAGCAGAAAATCATTAGGTGTTAATGGCTGCTCTGGGTTGACATCGATCGGCAAGTGGGTAAGGGCTCGGGAGTTTACCACATTCTCCGCCTCAATCAAGAAACAATTAAGAGTGTGCTCCTTTGGAGCGACCTCTTTGAGCGTTTGGCGTAGAACTCGTTTGACGCATTGGACCATACGTTCCCATGCTCCACTTTTGGTTGGATTGAATGGCAAGTTGAATATCCACTCGATACCCTTGTTAGACAGTTCAGATTGTACGCTTTCACAGTCAAAACTTCGTCGAACCCCTTTGCTTCGTTGTTGACTCCTACAAAGTTCTTGCTGTTGTCGGATCGCAATCTTATAGGCAAAATTTCGGATGGCAAGGACGCAAGGGTCAGTACCAAGGTCGTGCGCTATTTCGAGGTGAACCGCGCGTACGGTGAGGCATGTAAAGAGCGCCACCCACCTTTTCTCTGTGCTTCTTCGTACTGTCACATTTAACGGGTAAAAATAGTCCAATCCAGTATATGCGAACGGTCTTACGTAGGGTGTCACTCTGTCGAGGGGTAGTGGTCCCATAAGCGTAGGTATCGGAACTGTCTTACGAAGACGGCAAACTCGACATTTGGCGATGACATGTCGAAGAATAGTCCGTATGCTAGGAATCCAGTAAATTCGTCGAATCGAGCAAATTAAGGCTTCGGTATTTTGATGACCAATAAGTGCATGGTGATGTGCGACTACTAAGTTCGAGAGGCCGTGCGTTGATGGCAAAATGATCGGATGTCTTGCGTTAATTGGAAGACAGCTTGCAGCGTCGATACGGCCACGCACTCGTAGGACACCTTCTTCGTCGAGATAGGGCGATAGTTGGACCAATGGACTTCGTTGGCATATGACGTGCTTGTAACGGATTTGCTGAATTTCCGTACCAAAGGCTTCATTCACCTTGTGCAATTCTGCACAGAAAAGTGTTGCTACTTGAAGGTCACTGGCGGTCAAACCATACGGTTTCAATATCTGAATGTTGCGGCGACATAAATTTGTGAATAAAATTACCCAGGCAGTGGTTCTGATGAACCTGTAAAGAGACGAGAAGCGATTAAAATTAATGAAATCACTACTTACGATGGTCAAGGAATATTGCGGACGGAGCTCATCGTCGGGATCATCATGTTCGATGGCGGTGACATCTTCAGAAGGCCATATATCTTCCCCTTTTCTCAAGAACGGCGACGTTGTCGGCGGTAGGTACCTACCTCCAGTGGGTTACATTCGTGGCATTTAGAATTTGTGCTGAACAAACGGCTTGTATTTTCTATTTTCATTGCGTATCCATTTGACAACTGTCTTTGAGTCACTCCAAAGGAAGCAGGTATCGACTTTGACTGTACGTTCTTCGCGTATAGTTTGCATCAGAGAGGATAAAACAGCTGCTTGCAACTCTAGGCGCGGTATAGTTAGCGGCTTTAATAGGGCGCATTTGGACTTTCCGCATATTAATGTTACTTGAATTTCCCCCTGGCGGTTCGTAGCTGCAATTTATCGGGCTGACCTTGGCCGAAGTAATATCTTGGTACGGCGAAATGCTTTAGGTTCGATAGTTGCCTGCGCCATTTTTCCCATAATTCTGCGATACTGTCGTAAGCAGTTTAGCGCCAATGACAAAATGAGACAAGAAACCTAGCGGGTCGAATATCGATATTACAACACTAAGCAACTCTCTTTTTGTGGGGCATCTGTCACCTCTCAATGCGGCGTCGCTGACTTTGTTAAATTTTAAGTTGAAACAGAAGCAATCTGTTGCCGGATCCCAAAATAAGCCGAGGACTCTCACCGCTGTCGTACCTTATTTAATGTCTAAATATTTGGCGACATACGTTCCGCCCAAAGCATTAAATACGTGTGCAGAATTCGATATGAAATTGCGTAACTCGAAGCCTGCATCCTGGTGTATCGCAATTGCTTGAGATGTGACGGCGATAGCTTCTTCTGCTGTGTTGAAGCTGTCGACAAAATCGTCGACGTAGTGGTAGTCCACAATACCCTTTATTGCTCGTGCAGTGGAACGATCATCGCTTTTGTCTTTCAAAGCGTTTTGTGTTTTGACATAATGGGCCGCACGAGGGGAGCAAGCAGCTCCAAACGTCATAACGCACATCTCATAAATGTCTGGTTGCCTTGCTGCATCTCCACTTCGCCACAGAATTCGCTGAGCACACCTGTCTTAGGGGCGGATAAGGACTTGGTGAAACATCTCTTTGATGTCACCGCACAACCCTACTGCCCCTTCGCGGAAGTGGAGAATAATTGATGGCAACGGTCTGTACTCCTGTGGGCCTTTAAGCAGGTGATGATTCAGAGATTCACCTTGGACCTCAGCGGCAGTATCGAAAACGATACGCAGTTAAGTTGGCTTGTTGGGGCTGACTACCCCGAAATGTGGTAGATACCAAGTACGTGGCGTAGTGGAGGACACCTCTGTCTGTGCTTACAGGCATAACCCTTCTCAACATATGAGTCCATCATACGTTTATAGTTTTCTGCAAAGTTTACGTCGCGTGTCATACGCCTCTCTACGCTAGCCAGTCTTCTGAGTGCCATATTATAAATCTCGGGTAGTTGAATGTCGTCTCGTTCCCATAGGAGACCGGTCTGGAACCTTGGACTGACTCTAGACGTTGTTGACTTTAAGATTTCCCTTGCGCGGACATCGTCCCTACTCTCAAGTGGTTGAGCGGGCCTCACACCAAAGCTTTCGGTTTGAAAGAACTCGGCGACCATGTTGTGCATCTTTATGTCCAAAGATGCATTCGTAAAAAGGCATAAATTTGGCGTTGGTAGATCTTTGGTAGTTGGGCCGAACACTACCCACCCTAGTTCTGTGTTGGCGGCGAATGGGAGTAGTCTGGGTACCAGCCCCGACTGGGGATGCACTGGCGAATGCTGAAAACGTTTATTAACGCATATTACGTCATAGTTACTCAGGCTTTGCGAAGGTAATTGTAGGTTTTCGACGGTGTATACATTACTAAGCTTGTGTTACTTCTTCATGCCGGCACCACTGATGGAAAGGTCAACCAAGGTGGCAGGCTCTCGCACTGTATGACCTCCAAATCATTGGACGTTGAGATGGTCTGGATGACCGCGTAACTCGAGTTCCTTTGCGAGTGTTTCGTCGAGCATAGTAATGGATGAACCTTCATCTAGTAAGGCAAGCAATTTTTTCTCTGTGACGTTTGCTGCACACTTTAGTACTGTGGACGACTGTTGTGTATGTTCGAATTGTGTCGGCTTTGACGATGGCTGAGATTCGGTAGCTTGATTATAGTTGTTTACAGGTGGCGGTGTTGGCGGACGTTGTGGTCTGGCTTCCCGCAGCAAATAGTGGTGAACACGTTTGCATCCATCTACGGCACACTCCTTTTGTTGTCTGCAGTTGCGTGTATTATGACAAGCAAGCAAAACATAGGTGCCGTGTCTTTACTTCTGTCCACCTGCCAGGAACTGATTTGTCGATCAAACGTTTATAATCGGGTACTTTGTGTTGACCCTGGCATATTGCGCATTTCTGCGTATGTTGTTTTTTGTCAACATGAAGAATCACCCGGCGCTTCGGCTCTCGAGTGACAACTTGACTTTCATCATGTACGATGCAAACTACATTGCCTAGCAAAGTGAGCCACTCACTGAAATGCGTCACTGTAGGACGAGGTTGTACGGAAGCGGCATACCTACCCCAATCGATACGCTTACTCATAGGAAGCTTCAATATGAGCTCGTCAAGCAACGTTGAATTTGAAAGGTGATGCTCAGCGTTAGCTGACTGTAGGAACGCACAAATATTTTTCGCAATGGCAAAGGGCATTAATTTGTTCACCGCATTTTCATAAATTGGCGATATTTCTTTTACTTGCGACAGCTGGCTACGTATAAGCTGCTCCGGACGACCATATCTAAATTTTAGTTGCTCGATAATGCATGGAACGTTGTTGGGATGAATGAGCAACGACTCAGCTGTCTCACGAGCATCACCCCTCAAACACTTTTTCAATCGTTGGTTGTTATCAAAATTCGTATAACAATAAGCGGCGGTAGATTCGTTGAAAGCTGTATAAAACACTGGTCAGTCTTCTGGCAGGCCGCTGAACTCGGGAAGTTCCAAAAGTTTTCTTGGCATAAACGTATTTTGGTGTGGATATTGCATGCTTTGTATGTAGCCACTATTTGAAGCGTCTGGCATTGAAAAATTAGGCGACTGTGACGGGATTGACGAAAATGTTCCATTTGCATGGAAGGCACTGTACAAATTATTTGTTGCCGAAGCAGTTCCCCAAATAACTAGCTGATTCGTAGAACTGTTACGAATTTCGGCGAACGGCAGGCTAGCGTTTGAATTTACGCTTGATTGTAAAGCTTCGGGCTGTGCTGTTTGCGTTGGCTGCGGCTGCAGCGGAGGAGGCTGTGACTGAGCGACTATGCTACTGGCGTAGGTGACGGCAGAACTGGCGCTGTTGTGTAGCTCCGCCCTTAGGGCGTCGTTTTCTAGGGCACGCTCGGGTAGCTGTACCTGTGTAGCTGACAAATTGGCTTCCAACAAGGCTAGACGTTTCTCCATGGCTTGCTTGGCTACATTACTTTGTAATACCTTCAATAGTGGCATGAGTGGCTATAGTTGAATTGTTGTTTTCTGGGATTTTGCAACTGGCGGCTGCGGGCGAAATCAGTGTTTTAAGCCGTGGACTCCTTCGTCCAATGGCAAGGACAATGGCGAAAATATGTGCAGTGGCAATCAATAAACGCGTATATTTTTAGGGAATTTAAAGCAAAACATTAAATGGAATATTAGTTTAAAAACAATTAGAATAAAATTTAAGTCGATTGCCTGGACTTAGCAGATTTAACGCATTCCTTTTCTCTATCAATTAAATAAACGGCTCCTCATTGATACAAATCTTAGGAATAGAATGGAATGGTTGTTTCTAATATTGTTTCTCCGAATGCTGGCAAACGACTGAATGCCTGCCACATAAAGCAAACGAAGAAATCGCCTAACGGCATGTAGCTGCATATATATTTAAATAAAATTCAAATGAAATACATATGTGTATGTACATATAAAGGCAAATTCAAATTTCACAAGCATTAAGTACATAAAGGATATGTACCATTCCGCCCCTACCAACTTCAAATAGCCACAATAGTGGCTCAGTCCACACGACTGGCAGCACTGCTGCCATTCCCGCCTCACCCGCTCCCGACTGTCGCTCACGCTCACCAGCGTCTCCATATCGCACGGCCGCTCAACACTCCTATCCAATCCGCAATAGGCCAGATATGAGCATCGCCGAGCGTCAGTCCCTCTTTCTCTGCCACCAATGCCCGCCCCCCCCCCCCCCCTGCTTCCAGCCTGCACGTGCGCCAGGACCACCACCTCCTTGTACCTTTCACTACGTGCACCGTTTGTCGGCAAAGATTATATACGCCTGCGACATCGGTCAAGTGCAACAATTGCCTTGGCCTGTGTCACACCCTTATGCTCTATGGGCTAGCAAACGGTAACCTTTGGACGTATACGTTCATAGTCCCCTGTTTCAGTACACAGCCGCCTTCCACGCCAGACAACTACGGCCATGGCGTAGCCTACCTCCACCTAGGCAAGCGCATCAGTTCCTCACGCCTAGCATGTCCCCCGTCTCCCCTCCTACACGCTTCAAAATTTTACAGCTGAACTCTAACGGATTAGCTGGATAGATCGCGGAGAAAACTGACTTTATGAAGTCGCACAACATCAAAATCGCCGCGATACAAGAGACAAAACCGAACACAAGATCGGATTTACGAACTTGTGATGGGTATAATGTACATCGAAAAGACCGTCTCAGCGGTCATTGGGGTGGCCTTGCGTTCATAACACATCACTCTGTACAATATAATCTATTTTCCCCTGACGTCGACCTCAGGGACTCTACCTTAGAATGCCAAGGCATAGTAGTCCGGTCAGGCGACGTCGACCAGCAAACCATAAACATCTACATTCCCCCTGCCACGTGTTGTCCTAGAGTTTATCAACCCGAAATTAGTGCGTTGCTAAGGGGCGATAACCGTCTAATCCTAGGCGACTTCAACGCACATCACGATCTCTGGCACTCCAACTTGCCAGCAGACAGCAATTGCAGACCAAATAGATAACTCAGCATTCTGTACAGTCAATGGAGATGTCCCCACCAGGGTGGCAGGTAACTGCCACAGTTCGCCAGACATCTCCACAACGAGCGCGGGCCTAATTAACTTTGTCATCTGGCGACCGATGCTTACATTAGCTTCAGACCACCTACCCATCCTACTCTCCGTTGAACGACCAACCGACTTCATAACGACTGATAAACCAACATACATTAACTTCACCAAAGGGGACTGGGACCGCTTTACGGACTATACAGAGCGCTCCTTCGCTGCCTTACCCATTCCGACAGACGTACGCAAATGTGAAACAGAGTTTCGCAAGGTTATTGATTCAGCCTCAGGCCGCTTTATTCCTGCTGGTAGAATACCAGAAATTCGTCCGATGCAAGAGAACGCGGCGATGGCAAGAGAACGTGACCAAGTGAGACTCATCAATCCCGCAGATCCCAGAATCAAAGATCTCAATGCGGAAATTCGTAGGATAGTCAACGAACACAAACTGACCAAGTGGAAACAACACCTCGAGGCATGCAACCTCTCCGGCGGAGTCGGCAAATTATGATCGACTGTCAAGGCCCTATCCAATCCGACCATATTTGACTTCCAATCATAAAGTCTACTGATTAAAGTAGTTTAGATAATTTATTTAATTTTTATTATAATATTAATTATAACAATAATAATTATAACATTAGCTTCTATTTTATCAAAAAAAACTATTTCAGATCGAGAAAAATCTTCACCATTCGAATGTGGGTTTGATCCTAAATCATCTTCACTATTACCTTTTTCACTACGATTCTTTTTAATTACAATTATTTTTTTAATTTTCGATGTAGAAATCACATTAATTTTACCAATAATCATAATTATTAAATTATCAAATATCATAATATGAACTATTACCTCAATTACATTTATTCTAATCTTAATTATTGGATTATATCATGAATGAAATCAAGGCATATTAAACTGATCTCAATAATTTATTTAAATAAAATAGGGTTGTAGTTAAAAATAACATTTGACTTGCATTCAAAAAATATTGATTTATCAATCTACCTTAAAATTAATTACCTTGAATATGAAGCGATTTATTGCATTTAGTTTCGACCTAATTTTAGGTAATTATTTTTACTATACCCTTATTCAGTTTTATTTTAATTGAAGCCAAAAAAGAGGCTTATCATTGTTAATGATAAAATTGAGATAAAATCCTCCAATTAAAGAAGTAAGAGGATCAAGAAAAAGCTGCTAACTTTTATCTTTTAATGGTTAAATTCCATTTATACTTCTATTTATATAGTTTAACTAAAACATTACATTTTCATTGTAAAATTAAAATTTTTTTGTAAATTACTATAATCTATTCACTACATTCAAAAATTTATTTAATTACCCTAACATCTTCAATGTTATACTCTTCTTAAGCTATCTGAATAAAATAAAAATATAAAAAATAAAATAATAATTCATAAAACAAATAATATCAAATAAATCTTTAAATTATTATTATAAAATATAAAAAATAAACGAGAATACTTAATTAAATTATTATATAAATTTTGACTACCTAAAAATTCAGACCAACCCTGATCAAAAGATTTATAAATAATATTACCTAATATTAAAGGGTAACTAATAATACCATAAGTAGAAATATGAGGTATAAATCACATAGATCCAAAATAGTTAATAACTTCGAAATTATTTAAAGATTTATTAAAATAAAAAAAAGAAACATTAGAAATTATATAACCAAATAACCCTCCAAAAATGCAAACAAAAATAGTTAATAATTTTATATAAACTGATAAACAAATTATATAAGGAGTTCTAAACAATAACCATCTTAATATTCTCCCTCCTATAATTCTTATAATTAATAAACCCATCATCCCACGAAGTATAACTCAACCTTCATTATTTAACATATTTAATGAACCACAATTTAATTCCCCAATTATAGAATAATAAACTAATCGAAAAGAATAACATACTGTTAAACCCGTTGAAAAATAATATAAAAAATAAGAAAATAAATTAATATAACTTATTGAAACCACTTCTAAAATTATATCTTTAGAATAAAAACCAGCTAAAAAAGGTATACCACATAAAGCTAAATTTGAAATATTAAAACAACTACTAGTAATAGGTATAATAATTCCCAATCTACCTATTAAACGAATATCTTGAGAATTATTTATATTATGAATAATAGCCCCAGCACACATAAATAATAATGCTTTAAATAAAGCATGAGTTAATAAATGAAAAAAAGCTAATTTTATAAAACCTATTGATAAAATTCTTATTATTAATCCTAATTGGCTTAAAGTCGATAAAGCAATAATTTTCTTTAAATCAAATTCGAAATTTGCCCCTAATCCAGCTATAAATATAGTTAATCCAGCTAATAATAATAATAATTGACTTCAAAAAGAATTAAATAATAAAATATTAAAACGAATTAATAAATATACTCCAGCAGTTACTAAAGTTGAAGAATGAACTAAAGCAGATACTGGTGTTGGAGCAGCCATTGCTGCAGGTAATCAAGAAGAAAAAGGAATTTGAGCTCTCTTAGTTATAGCCGCTAATATTACTAATCTTAATACAATATTTATTTCAAAATCATTTTTCATAAATTCTAAATAAAAAATATATCTTCAACTTCCATAATTTAATATTCAAGAAATTGCTAATAAAAAAGCAACATCTCCAACACGATTTGATAAAATAGTTAATATACCAGCATGAAAAGATTTAATATTTTGAAAATAAATTACTAAACAATAAGACACTAATCCCAATCCATCTCATCCTAACAAAATTCTAATTAAATTAGGAGAAATAATCATTATTATTATTGATATTACAAATATAAAAACTAATATAATAAAACGATTTATATTTAAATAACCTATTATATATTCTTTTCTATAATAAATTACAAAAGAAGAAATCATTAAAACAAAGGATATAAATAATAATCTTATTCAATCAAATAAAAAAGTTATTACAATTCTCACACAATTTAATCTAATAATTTCTCATTCTAAAAAATAGCTTAAATCTTTTAATAAAAAATTTAAACTTAATAAAAAAAAAATTAATTAATGCTAAAAATCCGATATTACAAATTGATATATTCTTCATAATTCAAAATGATTTTTTATTAAAAAAAAAAAAAAAACTTGAAAAATAGTTAATAATTTCGAAATTTTTTTATTTTTAAAAAATTGTAAAAATAATTATTTATATGTTAAATTGTTCTATAAAAATTATGTCGTTAATTTTATTATTTATTATAAATTTAATATTATAATTAAATTTTAAGTTTTATTTAAATTAAGTTGTTGTGATTAAATAAAAAAATTTCGAAATTATTAATTATTTTTCAAGTTAAATTTTAATTATTTATGAATTTATTTTTTATAAATTTCAATAAGTTATTATTTATATTTTGATTAGGGGTTAAATATAAGAAATGATTTATTTAAATTGTTTTTTTTAAATCTTATTAATTACGTGTCACGTTATTAATTAATTATTAAATTTATTGTTTAATAATTAATATTAGTGTTTTTAATATTGCTTAAGAATTATTAAGTAGATAATAAGAAATTCTAATATAGCCATTTCTGAGAGATAAAATCTCAACTTAATATAAATATATATATGTATATCGATTATTTATTTTTAATATCTTAATTTATAAAAATTTCTAATAATCGATTATAATAATAATAATCAAATTTTACAAAACTAATCTCTATTTCGGAATCTTAAGGGTTTTTACGACATAATTAATAGGCATCTATTAATTAATTAAATATTTATATATATATAGATATTTATTGATCTCTATAGTATATCTCTTGATTATCGTGAAATTTTTTATAAAAATAGATTAATTTTCATTATAATTAAAAATTTGAATGAAAATTAATTAATAATCATGGAATGTAAATTTAATTATTAACTATTTTTCAAAAATTTTGAAAAATTTTTAAAAATTCAGAAATTTTTTTTTATTAAAAAAAAAAAAAAACTTGAAAAATAGTTAATAATTTCGAAATTTTTTTATTTTTAAAAAATTGTAAAAATAATTATTTATATGTTAAATTGTTCTATAAAAATTATGTCCTTAATTTTATTATTTATTATAAATTTAATATTATAATTAAATTTTAAGTTTTATTTAAATTAATTTGTAATAAATAAATAAAAAAATTTCGAAATTATTAACTATTTTTCAAATTAAATTTTAGTTATTTATTAATTTATTATTTATAAATTTCAATAAGTTATTTTTTATATTTTAATTAGGGGTTAAATATAAGAAATAATTTATTTAAATTTTTTTTTATAGGAGGTATTTTATTTTTAATTAAAAAATGTTATTAATTAATAATTATAATGGTATTTATATTAATAGTTATTAAATTTATGTTTTATATTATGAATAATTTGTAATTTAAGAATTTCGAAATTTTTTTAAATTTATTTTTATAGTTATGGTTAATAATTTCGAAATTTTTGTATTTTAAAAAATTGTAAAAATGATTATTTATATGTTAAATTGTTTTATAAAAATTTTATTTTTAATTTCATTATTTATTTAAATTTAATATTATAATTAAATTTTAAGTTTTATTTAAATTAATTTGTAGTAAAAAAAAAAAAAATTTCGAAATTATTAACTATTTTTTAAATTAAATTTTAGTTGTTTATTAATTTATTATTTATAAATTTTAATAAGTTATTTTTTATATTTTAATTAGGGGTTAAATATAAGAAATAATTTATTTAATTTTTTTTTATAGGAGGTATTTTATTTTTAATTAAAAAATGTTATTAATTAATAATTATAATGGTATTTATATTAATAGCTATTAAATTTATGTTTTATATTATGAATAATTTGTAATTTAAGAATTTCGAAATTTTTTTATTTTTATAATTATGGTTAATAATTTCGAAATTTTTGTATTTTAAAAAATTGTAAAAATAATTATTTATATGTTAAATTGTTTTATAAAAATTTTATTTTTAATTTCATTATTTATTTAAATTTAATATTATAATTAAATTTTAAGTTTTATTTAAATTAATTTGTAGTAAATAAATAAAAAAATTTCGAAATTATTAATTATTTTTCAAATTAAATTTTAGTTATTTATTAATTTATTATTTATAAATTTCAATAAGTTATTTTTTATATTTTAATTAGGGGTTAAATATAAGAAATAATTTATTTAATTTTTTATAGGAGGTATTTTATTTTTAATTAAAAAATGTTATTAATTAATAATTATAATAGTATTTATATTAATAGTTATTAAATTTATGTTTTATATTATGAATAATTTGTAATTTAATAATTTTTAAATTTTTTTAAATTTATTTTTATAATTATGGTTAATAATTTTGAAATTTTTGTATTTTAAAAAATTGTAAAAATAATTATTTATATGTTAAATTGTTTTATAAAAATTTTATTTTTAATTTCATTATTTATTTAAATTTAATATTATAATTAAATTTTAAGTTTTATTTAAATTAATTTGTAATAAATAAATAAAAAAATTTCGAAATTATTAACTATTTTTCAAATTAAATTTTAGTTATTTATTAATTTATTATTTATAAATTTCAATAAGTTATTTTTTATATTTTAATTAGGGGTTAAATATAAGAAATGATTTATTTAAATTTTTATTGTGGGGGATATTTTATTTTTAATTAAAATATGTTATTAATTAATAATTGTAATTTTATTTATTTTAAATATTATAATTATAAATAATTTATTAAATTTGATTATTTACATTATATAATTTTTTATAAAAAATTAAATTTTATTAAAAGTTAAGTTTATTAAAAGTTAAATTTTATTAAAAGTTAAATTTTATTAAAAGTTAAATTTTATTAAAAATTAAATTTTATTAAAAGTTAAGTTTATTGAAAGTTAAATTTTATTAAAAGTTAAATTTTATTAAAAGTTAAATTTTATTAAAAGTTAAATTTTGTTTTTAATTTATGTTATTAATTTAAAATTTAATTATGATAGAATTTTTATTTAAAATTAATAAAATTATATTTAAAAGTTTTATTTTAGCTTAAATTTTTGTTATGAATTTATTTTATATGTAAGTTTTTGCATGAATTTTTATTTATTTAAAAAATAAAATAAATTATAGTTTAATCTCAGTAATTAATTTTATAAATCAAAGAAATTTGGAATTAGTGATTTTTTTTAGTATTGGTTAATTTTGTGCCAGCAGCCGCGGTTATACAAATTATACAAGTAAAAATTTTTTAGTGAAAGTAATTATAAAAAATAAATATAAATTTATTAGGTAAAATTTTAAATTTATTAAGTTTTAAATATATTATATGTTTATATAAAATCTTTTAAATTTTTGTATTAAACTAGGATTAGATACCCTATTATTAAAAATGTAATTTTAAACACTAAGGTAGTAGCAGTTATGTTCTTGAAACTTAAAAAATTTGGCGGTATTTTAGTCTATTCAGAGGAACCTGTTCTGTAATTGATAATCCACGATGTACCTTACTTAAATTTGTATTTCAGTTTATATACCGTCGTTATTAGAATATTTTATTAGAATAATAATTTTCAAAAATTTATAAATGAATTTATATCAGATCAAGGTGTAGCTAATATTTAAGTAGAAATGGGTTACAATAAAATTATTTAAATGAATTTAATTTTGAAATTATTAATGAAATTGGATTTGAAAGTAAAATTTTAAAGATAAAAAATTTGATTATAGCTCTAAAATATGTACACATCGCCCGTCGCTCTTACTTTTAAAGTAAGATAAGTCGTAACATAGTAGATGTACCGGAAGGTGTATCTAGAATGACAATTTAAAGCTTTTTAGTAAAGTATTTCATTTACATTGAAAAGATTTTTGTGCAAATCATTATAAATTGATTTATTATTTATTTATTAATTTATTTTGATTTTATTTGAATAAATTATTTTTATTAAAAATAATTATAAAAATATTTGTTTTAGTATAGTTTATTGAAAAAATAAATTTAATGATAGTTAATTTTGTATTGTGAAAGAATATTGAAAAATATTGAAAAATTTTTATATAAAAAGAAAAATTAATTATTTGTACCTTGTGTATCAGGGTTTATTAAATAATTAATATTTATTTATTAATCTCGATTTTATAAGAGTTAATAATTTATGAAAGTTAATATATTATAATTATTTTTGATAAATTATTGGAAATGAAATGTTATTCGTTTATAAAGGTATCTAGTTTTTTTAGAAATAAATTTAATTTATTAGTTTTTAATTTTATTTATTGATTTTATAAATGAATAAAATTAATAATTAAAATATTTTAAGGGATAAGCTTTAAAATAAATTATTATAAATTAATTAAATTTAGTTTGAAGGTATATGCATAGAATTAGTAATTACTATAAATTTTGTTATAAATTATTTTATAATATATACTATTTATTTATATTTTAATTTTTTATAAAAATTTTTTTTTAATATTATTTTAAAATTAATAATGATGAAATTAGTATATTTTTTTTGTTTATATAATTTTGTTTGATAAGTTTATATAAAGAACTCGGCAAATATTTTACTCGCCTGTTTAACAAAAACATGTCTTTTTGAGTTATTTTTAAAGTCTAACCTGCCCAATGAATAATTTTTAATGGCCGCAGTATTTTGACTGTGCAAAGGTAGCATAATCATTAGTCTTTTAATTGAAGGCTGGTATGAATGGTTGGACGAAGTATAATCTGTTTCATATAAAATTTTTATAGAATTTTATATTTTAGTAAAAAAGCTAAAATTTTATTAAAAGACGAGAAGACCCTATAAATCTTTATTTTTTTTTTATCTTTATTTTTTAGGTTTATTTTATTTTTATAATAAAAATTATTTTATTGGGGTGATATTAAAATTTAAATAACTTTTAATTTTATATAACATTAATTTATGATTTATTGATCCATTATATTAGTGATTATCAGAATAAGTTACTTTAGGGATAACAGCGTAATTTTTTTGGAGAGTTCATATTGATAAAAAAGTTTGCGACCTCGATGTTGGATTAAGATATAATTTAGGGGTAGTTGCTTAAATGATAAGTCTGTTCGACTTTTAAATTCTTACATGATCTGAGTTCAGACCGGCGTGAGCCAGGTTGGTTTCTATCTTTAATATGTTATAATATCTTAGTACGAAAGGACCAGGTATTTAAATAATTATATTTTATTATAATTTGATTATTATTAAATTAACTATTTTGGCAGATTAGTGCATTAAATTTAGAATTTATATATGTAATAATAAATTACAAATAGTACTTGTTTTTTATAGAAATTATTTTAAGTTTTATTGGTAGATTAATATTAATTATTTCTGTTTTAGTTAGAGTTGCTTTTTTAACTCTTTTAGAACGAAAAATTTTGGGTTATATTCAAATTCGAAAAGGTCCAAATAAAGTTGGGTTAGTAGGAGTTCCACAGCCTTTGTGCGATGCAATTAAATTATTTAGTAAAGAACAAACTTATCCTTTATTGTCTAATTATATTTCTTATTATTTTTCTCCTATTTTTTCATTATTTCTTTCTTTAATTGTTTGGTTATGTGTACCTTTATTTGTTAAATTATTTTCTTTTAATTTAGGGTTATTATTTTTTTTAAGTTGTACTAGTTTAGGTGTTTATACCGTTATGATTGCTGGATGATCTTCTAATTCTAATTATGCTTTATTGGGGGGATTGCGAGCAGTTGCTCAAACTATTTCTTATGAAGTTAGAATAGTTTTAATTATATTATCATTTGTTTTTTTGATTGGAAGATATAATATTTTAGATTTTTTTTATTATCAAAAATTTTTTTGGTTTTTATTAATTTTTTTTCCTCTTAGATTTATTTGATTTTGTATTTGTTTAGCTGAGACTAATCGTACTCCTTTTGATTTTGCTGAAGGTGAGTCTGAGTTGGTTTCTGGATTTAATGTTGAATATAGAAGAGGTGGATTTGCATTAATTTTTATGGCAGAATATGCGATGATTTTATTTATAAGAATATTATTTAGTATTATTTTTTTAGGTTGTGATTTATTTAATTTAATATTTTATTTAAAATTAACTGTACTTTCTTTTGTGTTTATTTGAGTTCGTGGGACTTTACCTCGGTTTCGTTATGATAAGTTAATATATTTAGCTTGAAAATGTTTTTTGCCTATTTCTTTGAATTATTTATTATTGGTTTTAAATTGTTTTTATTGAATTTTATTTAGTTAATTATATTAAGTAAAGTTAATAGAAATTTATTTTCTATCTTATGTTTTCAAAACATATGCTTATTCAAGCTCATTAACTAATAAATTAAATTATCTCATCATTTATTAATTATTGGATTAATAATATAATATAAAAAGTATATTACTGTTAAAATTTGGCCAATTATAATGTAAGGAGTTTCTACTGGGCGTGATCCAATTCATGTTAATAAAATTACTGTTACAATTATAATTCAAAATAATATTTTATTGATTGGATAAAATTGGATCCCTCGGAAATTTCTTAAATGATAAAAAGGAAGAATTATTAAAATTAAAATTGATAATATTAATGCTATTACTCCTCCTAATTTATTAGGAATTGATCGTAGGATAGCATAGGCAAATAAAAAATATCATGCTGGTTGGATATGAATTGGTGTAATTAAAGGATTTGCTGGGATAAAATTATCTGGGTCTCCTAATAAGTATGGATTAATTAATGTTAGTAATATTAATAATGAAATTATAATAATGAATCCTACAATATCTTTATAGGAAAAATATGGGTGAAATGGGATTTTATCAATATTTGAATTTAATCCAATTGGGTTATTAGACCCTGTTTGATGTAAAAATAAAAGATGAATTAAAGTTATTGCTATTACAATAAATGGTAAAATGAAATGAAATGTGAAAAATCGAGTTAATGTAGCATTATCAATTGCAAACCCTCCTCATACTCATTGGACTAAATTTAATCCTAAATAAGGGATTGCTGATAATAAATTTGTAATTACTGTTGCACCTCAAAAAGATATTTGTCCTCATGGTAATACATATCCTATAAATGCTGTTGCTATAACTAAAAATAGAATTAATACTCCAATTAATCATGTAGGAGTAAATAAATAAGATATGTAATAAATTCCCCGTCCAATATGAAAATAAATACAGATAAAGAAAAATGATGCACCGTTGGCATGTAATGTTCGTAATAATCATCCATAATTTACATCTCGGCAAATGTGATTAATTCTATTAAAGGCTAAATTAATATCTGTAGAATAATGTATAGCTAAAAATAGTCCTGTTATAATTTGAATTATTAAACATAACCCTAAAAGGGATCCAAAATTTCATCATGTTGAAATATTAATAGGTGTTGGTAAGTCAATTAATGCATTATTTGTAATTTTAAATAGGGGATGTTGGGTTCGTAGAGGTTTATTCATTAGTGGGTTGATCGAAGAGGCCCATAAAATATATTAGTAATTTTTACTACAGCAATTAATGTAATTAATAAATAATTTATTAATATAATTGTTATTATATTGGTAGGGTAGTTATATAATTTATTTAGAATGATTGAATTTTCATATAAGAATGTATTTAAATTGTAAATTGATTTTATTTCATTATTTTCGATAAAGTTTAAGGTATAAGTTTTATCTAATATTATTAAAATTATTATTATAATTAATAGTGTAATTATACATGAAATAAATAATTTTGTTGAAAATGAAAATATTTCATTTGATGCTAATGATGTTACATAAATAAATAAAACTAATATTCCTCCTAAAAAGATTAAGAATAGAATATATGAGAATCAAAATGTTTTATATAAGATACCTGTTAATATGCAAATTTGTAATGTTTGAATTAATAATATTAGACCTATTGCTAATGGGTGATTTATTTGAATAAAAATTATTCTAGAAATTAATGTTGTTATAATAAGATTTAATTGAATAATATCAAGAAATAGTTTATAAAAAAAATATTAATTTTGGAGATTAATGATGAAGAAATTTCTTTTTTCTTGAAGTTTTAAAAAAGAAATTTATTTTTGATTTACAAGATCAATGTTTTTATTAAACTATTAAAACTAATGTTGATAATTTTATATTGAATATTGCCCTTCATTTTATTTTTCATTGGAGTTTTTGTTTTTATTTCTAATCGAAAACATTTGTTATCAATATTGTTGAGATTAGAGTATATTGTATTGAGCTTATTTTTTATATTATTTTTGTATTTAAATTTAATGAATTATAGAAGATTTTTTAGTATTTTATTTTTAATTTTTAGAGTTTGTGAAGGTGTTTTAGGGCTTTCTATTTTAGTTTCATTAATTCGAACTCATGGTAATGATTATTTTCAATCTTTTAATTTATTATAAAATATGTTAAAATTTATTTTTATATTAATTTTTATTTTTCCTATTTGTTTTATTAATAATTTTTTTTGAATGGTTCAAATTTTATTATTTATTATAATATTTATTATGATTATGTTTAATTATTGTTTAAATTATTTTGTTAAAATTTCTTACTTTACAGGTATTGATATTCTTTCAAATGGGTTGATTTTATTAAGAGTTTGAATTTGTGTTTTAATAATTAATGCAAGAAGTTTAATTAATATATAAAATAATTATGGAAATTTATTTTTATTTAATGTATTAATTCTTTTATTTTTTTTAATTTTAACATTTAGAAGAATAAATTTATTTTTATTTTATTTATTTTTTGAAAGTAGATTGATTCCTACATTATTTTTAATTTTAGGATGAGGCTATCAACCTGAGCGTTTACAAGCTGGAATTTATTTATTGTTTTATACTTTATTAGTTTCTTTACCAATATTAGTTGGAATTTTTTTTTTGTATAATAATATAAGTTTATGTTATTATTTGTTATCAAATTATTTAATTAATTATGATTTGTTATATCTATCTTTAATTTTATCTTTTTTAGTAAAAATACCTATATTTTTGGTTCATTTATGATTACCAAAAGCTCATGTTGAAGCACCTGTTTCAGGTTCAATAATTTTGGCTGGAATTATATTAAAATTGGGGGGGTATGGATTATTTCGAATTTTTTCTTTTTTACAATTTAATGGATTGAAATATAATTATATTTTAATTAGAATTAGATTAATTGGAGGATTTTTGATTAGTTTAATTTGTTTACGTCAAACTGATTTAAAATCTTTAATTGCTTATTCTTCTGTTTCTCATATGGGGGTTGTTTTAAGAGGATTATTAACTTTAAATTATTGGGGATTGTGTGGGTCTTATGTTTTAATAATTGCTCATGGTCTTTGTTCTTCTGGGTTATTTTGTTTGGCCAATATTACTTATGAACGATTAGGAAGTCGTAGATTGTTAATTAATAAAGGGTTATTAAATTTTATGCCTTCAATAACTTTATGATGATTTTGATTAAGAATTTGTAATATATCAGCTCCTCCTTCTTTAAATTTAATAGGGGAGATTTCTTTATTAAATAGAATTATTAGTTGGTCTTTTATTAGAATAGTTATGTTATCTTTATTATCTTTTTTTGGGGCGGCTTATTCATTATATTTATATGCTTATACTCAACATGGAAAAAATTTTTCAGGGTTATATTCTTTTAGAGTTGGTAAAGTTCGTGAATACTTTCTTTTGTTTTTACATTGGTTTCCATTAAATATATTAATTTTGAAGAGAGATGTTTGTATACTTTGATTTTAATTAATTTAAATAGTTTAATAAAAATATTGATTTGTGATGTCAATGATATGATTTAATCATTTTGAATTATGAAGAATATATCAATTTGTAATATCGGATTTTTAGCATTAATTAAATTTAGATTAATTTTTTTTTTATTAAGTTTAAATTTTTTATTAAAAGATTTAAGCTATTTTTTAGAATGAGAAATTATTAGATTAAATTGTGTGAGAATTGTAATAACTTTTTTATTTGATTGAATAAGATTATTATTTATATCCTTTGTTTTAATGATTTCTTCTTTTGTAATTTATTATAGAAAAGAATATATAATAGGTGATTTAAATATAAATCGTTTTATTATATTAGTTTTTATATTTGTAATATCAATAATAATAATGATTATTTCTCCTAATTTAATTAGAATTTTGTTAGGATGAGATGGATTGGGATTAGTGTCTTATTGTTTAGTAATTTATTTTCAAAATATTAAATCTTTTCATGCTGGTATATTAACTATTTTATCAAATCGTGTTGGAGATGTTGCTTTTTTATTAGCAATTTCTTGAATATTAAATTATGGAAGTTGAAGATATATTTTTTATTTAGAATTTATGAAAAATGATTTTGAAATAAATATTGTATTAAGATTAGTAATATTAGCGGCTATAACTAAGAGAGCTCAAATTCCTTTTTCTTCTTGATTACCTGCAGCAATGGCTGCTCCAACACCAGTATCTGCTTTAGTTCATTCTTCAACTTTAGTAACTGCTGGAGTATATTTATTAATTCGTTTTAATATTTTATTATTTAATTCTTTTTGAAGTCAATTATTATTATTATTAGCTGGATTAACTATATTTATAGCTGGATTAGGGGCAAATTTCGAATTTGATTTAAAGAAAATTATTGCTTTATCCACTTTAAGCCAATTAGGATTAATAATAAGAATTTTATCAATAGGTTTTATAAAATTAGCTTTTTTTCATTTATTAACTCATGCTTTATTTAAAGCATTATTATTTATGTGTGCTGGGGCTATTATTCATAATATAAATAATTCTCAAGATATTCGTTTAATAGGTAGATTGGGAATTATTATACCTATTACTAGTAGTTGTTTTAATATTTCAAATTTAGCTTTATGTGGTATACCTTTTTTAGCTGGTTTTTATTCTAAAGATATAATTTTAGAAGTGGTTTCAATAAGTTATATTAATTTATTTTCTTATTTTTTATATTATTTTTCAACGGGTTTAACAGTATGTTATTCTTTTCGATTAGTTTATTATTCTATAATTGGGGAATTAAATTGTGGTTCATTAAATATGTTAAATAATGAAGGTTGAGTTATACTTCGTGGGATGATGGGTTTATTAATTATAAGAATTATAGGAGGGAGAATATTAAGATGGTTATTGTTTAGAACTCCTTATATAATTTGTTTATCAGTTTATATAAAATTATTAACTATTTTTGTTTGCATTTTTGGAGGGTTATTTGGTTATATAATTTCTAATGTTTCTTTTTTTTATTTTAATAAATCTTTAAATAATTTCGAAATTATTAACTATTTTGGATCTATGTGATTTATACCTCATATTTCTACTTATGGTATTATTAGTTACCCTTTAATATTAGGTAATATTATTTATAAATCTTTTGATCAGGGTTGGTCTGAATTTTTAGGTAGTCAAAATTTATATAATAATTTAATTAAGTATTCTCGTTTATTTTTTATATTTTATAATAATAATTTAAAGATTTATTTGATATTATTTGTTTTATGAATTATTATTTTATTTTTTATATTTTTATTTTATTCAGATAGCTTAAGAAGAGTATAACATTGAAGATGTTAGGGTAATTAAATAAATTTTTGAATGTAGTGAATAGATTATAGTAATTTACAAAAAAATTTTAATTTTACAATGAAAATGTAATGTTTTAGTTAAACTATATAAATAGAAGTATAAATGGAATTTAACCATTAAAAGGTAAAAGTTAGCAGCTTTTTCTTGATCCTCTTACTTCTTTAATTGGAGGATTTTATCTCAATTTTATCATTAACAATGATAAGCCTCTTTTTTGGCTTCAATTAAAATAAAACTGAATAAGGGTATAGTAAAAATAATTACCTAAAATTAGGTCGAAACTAAATGCAATAAATCGCTTCATATTCAAGGTAATTAATTTTAAGGTAGATTGATAAATCAATATTTTTTGAATGCAAGTCAAATGTTATTTTTAACTACAACCCTATTTTATTTAAATAAATTATTGAGATCAGTTTAATATGCCTTGATTTCATTCATGATATAATCCAATAATTAAGATTAGAATAAATGTAATTGAGGTAATAGTTCATATTATGATATTTGATAATTTAATAATTATGATTATTGGTAAAATTAATGTGATTTCTACATCGAAAATTAAAAAAATAATTGTAATTAAAAAGAATCGTAGTGAAAAAGGTAATCGTGAAGATGATTTAGGATCAAACCCACATTCGAATGGTGAAGATTTTTCTCGATCTGAAATAGTTTTTTTTTGATAAAATAGAAGCTAATGTTATAATTATAGTAATTAATATTATAATAAAAATTAAATAAATTATCTAAACAACTTTAATCAGTAGACTTTATGATTGGAAGTCAAATATACATTTTATATTATATAGATATTAACAGTTATCTGCCTCATCAATAAATTGAAATATATAAGAATAATCATACAATATCAACAAAATGTCAATATCACGCTGCTGCTTCGAATCCAAAATGATGATTTTTTGAAAAATGGTAGTTTAAATGACGAATTAAGCAAATTAATAAGAATGTAGTACCAATTAATACATGAATTCCATGGAATCCTGTAGCTATAAAAAATGTTGATCCATAAATTGAATCTGCAATTGTAAATGGAGCTTCTATATATTCATATGCTTGTAGAATTGAGAAATAGATACCTAACAGAATTTTGAAAAATAGTCCTTGAGAGGTTTGTGAATAATTATTTTCTACTAATCTATGGTGGGCTCATGTTACTGTTACACCGGATGTTAATAAAATTAATGTATTTAATAATGGAATTTGAAATGGGTTAAAAGGTTTAATTCCTATTGGAGGTCATGTAGTTCCTAATTCAATATTAGGGGTTAATCTTCTATGAAAGAAAGCTCAAAAAAATGATATAAAAAATAGTACCTCGGATAAAATAAATAAAATTATCCCTCATCGTATCCCTAGTGTAACAGATAAAGTATGTAATCCTTGGAAAGTTCTTTCTCGTGAAATGTCTCGTCATCATTGATAGACAGTTAAAATTGTAATAATATTGCCTAATAAAAATAATGAAATATCATATTGATGAAATCATTTTACTAGACCTGAAACTGATGTTATAGCTCCAATAGCTCTTGTTAAAGGTCAAGGTCTGAAATTTACTAAATGAAAAGGGTGATTTCTATGTATTGTCATTTATATGTTATGTATATAATAAATTTAATTAATTTCTCTAGAGTATAAAGTTCTTAATACTGCAAATATATATGACTGAATAATTGCAACAGCTGATTCAAGAATTAATAATATAATTTGTCTAATTAATAGTAATAATAAAATTATACTATTAATTGAAGATCCTGTGTTACCTAGTAATGTTAGTAATAAGTGGCCTGCAATTATATTTGCAGTTAATCGAACTGCAAGAGTTCCTGGTCGAATAATATTTCTAATTGTTTCAATACATACTATAAAGGGTATAAGAATATTTGGAGTTCCTTGAGGTACTAAGTGTGAAAATATATGTTGAGTTTTATAAAATAATATAATAAATTATAAAACATAATCATAAAGGTAGTGCTAAGGATAAGGTTAAAATTAGATGGCTTGATCTTGTGAAAATATATGGGAATAGCCCTATAAAATTATTCAATAAAATTATTGAAAATAATGAGATAAAAATAAATGTAGAACCGGGATATCTATTTGGCCCTAGTAAATTTTTGAATTCTTTGTGTAAATTTATTAAAATAAAATTTCATATAATATGTCATCGGGCTGGTATTAATCAGTAAGTTGAAGGAATAATTAATAATCCTATAAATGTACTTAATCAATTTAATGATAAATTTAAAATTCTTGACGAAGGGTCAAATACAGAGAATAAATTAGTTATCATTTTCAATTTAATGATTTAATTAATAGTTTATTAAAATTATTAAATTTAGGTGTTTGATTAATTACTATATAATAGTTAATTATGTTAAATAAAATTAGTGTAAATGAAAAAATAATGAATAAAGTTAATCATCTAATAGGGGCTATTTGTGGAATTAAAAAATATTAATTAATTTAATAATTTTAGTTTGACATACTAATGTTATAAATTTAACTAATTTTTTTTTTCATTAGAAATAAGTGCTAATTTATTATTAAGTGGTTTAAGAGACCAATACTTGCTTTCAGTCATCTAATGATGAATTTAATATATTATTAATTCATTTAATAAAAATTTTAACAGGAATTCTTTCAATTACAATAGGTATAAATCTATGATTTGTACCACAAATTTCGGAGCATTGGCCATAAAATAATCCAGGACGATTTATTAAAAAATTAGTTTGATTTAATCGTCCTGGGGTACCATCAATTTTTACACCAAGTGTCGGAATTGTTCAAGAATGGATTACATCTGCTGCGGTTACTAAAATTCGAATTTGTGAATTTATAGGTAAAATTACTCGATTGTCAACATCTAATAGTCGAAAATTGTCAAGGTTAATTTCATTAGTTGGAATTATATATGAATCAAACTCAACATTTATAAAATCTGAATATTCATAACTTCAATATCATTGATGGCCAATAGTTTTTAATGTAATTAATGGTTCATTAATTTCATCTAATAAATATAATAATCGAAGGGATGGAAGAGCAATAAATAATAACATAATTGTTGAAAGAATTGTTCAAATTAATTCAATTGTTTGACCATGTAATAAATTTCGATTTGTATATTTATTAAAAAATAATATAAATATTAAATATCTAACTAAAGTAGTAATTATTATTAAAATTATTAAAGTGTGATCATGAAAAAATGTTAATTGTTCTATTAAAGGAGAATTTCTATCTTGAAGTCCAAAAGTAGTTCATGTTGTCATTAATTCTAATAAAAGAAATATCTTTATATATGAAGCTTAAATCCATTGCACTATTCTGCCATATTAGAAATTATTTAGTAAAGGTAATTCAGAATAACTATGTTCAGCTGGTGGAGTATTTTGTAATCATTCAATTGAAGATCTTAATTGTATTGGGCACAAAACTATTCGTTTTGAAATTAAACTTTCTCAAATAATAAATAAAAACAATAAAATTCTTAATAAGGAAATAGATGATCCAATAGTGGAAATAATATTTCATGTTGTGTAAGCATCTGGGTAGTCTGAATATCGTCGAGGTATCCCTGTAAGGCCTAAGAAATGCTGAGGAAAAAAAGTTAGATTTACCCCAATAAATATAATAACGAATTGAGTTTTTAATCATTTAGGGTTTAAAGTTAATCCTGTAAATAAAGGGTATCAATGGATGAGTCCTGCCATAATCGCAAAAACTGCTCCTATAGATAAAACATAGTGAAAATGTGCAACTACATAATATGTATCATGTTGAATAATGTCAATTGATGAATTAGCTAATACTACTCCTGTTAATCCTCCAATAGTAAATAGAAAAACGAAACCTAAGGATCAAATTAATGCTGGTGAATATGATAATTGGGTTCCATGAAGAGTTGCTAATCAACTAAAGACTTTAATACCTGTAGGCACAGCAATAATTATAGTAACTGAAGTGAAATAAGCTCGTGTGTCTACATCTATTCCAACAGTAAATATATGATGAGCTCATACAATGAGTCCTAATAATCCAATTGCTATTATTGCATAGATTATTCCTAAAGAACCGAATGTTTCTTTTTTTCCTGATTCTTGACTAATAATATGAGAGATTATACCAAATCCAGGTAAAATTAAAATATAGACTTCTGGATGTCCAAAAAATCAAAATAAATGTTGGTATAAAATAGGATCTCCTCCACCTGCTGGGTCAAAAAAAGATGTATTTAAATTTCGATCTGTTAATAATATTGTAATAGCTCCTGCTAGTACTGGTAAAGATAGCAAGAGTAAAAGAGCTGTTAAAATAACAGCCCATACAAATAAAGGTATTCGATCAAAAGTAATCCCTGTTGATCGTATATTAATAATTGTTGTGATAAAATTAATTGCTCCTAAAATAGAAGAGATTTCTGCTAAATGTAAAGAGAAGATAGTTAAATCTACAGAAGCTCCGGCATGAGCAGAAATAGATGAAAGGGGAGGATAAATTGTTCATCCTGTTCCAGATCCGTTTTCTACCATGCTTCTGACTAATAATAAAGTGATTGATGGTGGTAGTAGTCAAAAGCTTATATTAGTATATTTAATGGAAACCAATGTAAAAACAAAAGAAAGTATTCACGAACTTTACCAACTCTAAAAGAATATAACCCTGAAAAATTTTTTCCATGTTGAGTATAAGCATATAAATATAATGAATAAGCCGCCCCAAAAAAAGATAATAAAGATAACATAACTATTCTAATAAAAGACCAACTAATAATTCTATTTAATAAAGAAATCTCCCCTATTAAATTTAAAGAAGGAGGAGCTGATATATTACAAATTCTTAATCAAAATCATCATAAAGTTATTGAAGGCATAAAATTTAATAACCCTTTATTAATTAACAATCTACGACTTGCTAATCGTTCATAAGTAATATTGGCCAAACAAAATAACCCAGAAGAACAAAGACCATGAGCAATTATTAAAACATAAGACCCACACAATCCCCAATAATTTAAAATTAATAATCCTCTTAAAACAACCCCCATATGAGAAACAGAAGAATAAGCAATTAAAGATTTTAAATCAGTTTGACGTAAACAAATTAAACTAATCAAAAATCCTCCAATTAATCTAATTCTAATTAAAATATAATTATATTTCAATCCATTAAATTGTAAAAAAGAAAAAATTCGAAATAATCCATACCCCCCCAATTTTAATATAATTCCAGCCAAAATTATTGAACCTGAAACAGGTGCTTCAACATGAGCTTTTGGTAATCATAAATGAACCAAAAATATAGGTATTTTTACTAAAAAAGATAAAATTAAAGATAGATATAACAAATCATAATTAATTAAATAATTTGATAACAAATAATAACATAAACTTATATTATTATACAAAAAAAAAATTCCAACTAATATTGGTAAAGAAACTAATAAAGTATAAAACAATAAATAAATTCCAGCTTGTAAACGCTCAGGTTGATAGCCTCATCCTAAAATTAAAAATAATGTAGGAATCAATCTACTTTCAAAAAATAAATAAAATAAAAATAAATTTATTCTTCTAAATGTTAAAATTAAAAAAAATAAAAGAATTAATACATTAAATAAAAATAAATTTCCATAATTATTTGATATATTAATTAAACTTCTTGCATTAATTATTAAAACACAAATTCAAACTCTTAATAAAATCAACCCATTTGAAAGAATATCAATACCTGTAAAGTAAGAAATTTTAACAAAATAATTTAAACAATAATTAAACATAATCATAATAAATATTATAATAAATAATAAAATTTGAACCATTCAAAAAAAATTATTAATAAAACAAATAGGAAAAATAAAAATTAATATAAAAATAAATTTTAACATATTTTATAATAAATTAAAAGATTGAAAATAATCATTACCATGAGTTCGAATTAATGAAACTAAAATAGAAAGCCCTAAAACACCTTCACAAACTCTAAAAATTAAAAATAAAATACTAAAAAATCTTCTATAATTCATTAAATTTAAATACAAAAATAATATAAAAAATAAGCTCAATACAATATACTCTAATCTCAACAATATTGATAACAAATGTTTTCGATTAGAAATAAAAACAAAAACTCCAATGAAAAATAAAATGAAGGGCAATATTCAATATAAAATTATCAACATTAGTTTTAATAGTTTAATAAAAACATTGGTCTTGTAAATCAAAAATAAATTTCTTTTTTAAAACTTCAAGAAAAAAGAAATTTCTTCATCATTAATCTCCAAAATTAATATTTTTTTTATAAACTATTTCTTGATATTATTCAATTAAATCTTATTATAACAACATTAATTTCTAGAATAATTTTTATTCAAATAAATCACCCATTAGCAATAGGTCTAATATTATTAATTCAAACATTACAAATTTGCATATTAACAGGTATCTTATATAAAACATTTTGATTCTCATATATTCTATTCTTAATCTTTTTAGGAGGAATATTAGTTTTATTTATTTATGTAACATCATTAGCATCAAATGAAATATTTTCATTTTCAACAAAATTATTTATTTCATGTATAATTACACTATTAATTATAATATTAATTTTAATAATATTAGATAAAACTTATACCTTAAACTTTATCGAAAATAATGAAATAAAATCAATTTACAATTTAAATACATTCTTATATGAAAATTCAATCATTCTAAATAAATTATATAACTACCCTACCAATATAATAACAATTATATTAATAAATTATTTATTAATTACATTAATTGCTGTAGTAAAAATTACTAATATATTTTATGGGCCTCTTCGATCAACCCACTAATGAATAAACCTCTACGAACCCAACATCCCCTATTTAAAATTACAAATAATGCATTAATTGACTTACCAACACCTATTAATATTTCAACATGATGAAATTTTGGATCCCTTTTAGGGTTATGTTTAATAATTCAAATTATAACAGGACTATTTTTAGCTATACATTATTCTACAGATATTAATTTAGCCTTTAATAGAATTAATCACATTTGCCGAGATGTAAATTATGGATGATTATTACGAACATTACATGCCAACGGTGCATCATTTTTCTTTATCTGTATTTATTTTCATATTGGACGGGGAATTTATTACATATCTTATTTATTTACTCCTACATGATTAATTGGAGTATTAATTCTATTTTTAGTTATAGCAACAGCATTTATAGGATATGTATTACCATGAGGACAAATATCTTTTTGAGGTGCAACAGTAATTACAAATTTATTATCAGCAATCCCTTATTTAGGATTAAATTTAGTCCAATGAGTATGAGGAGGGTTTGCAATTGATAATGCTACATTAACTCGATTTTTCACATTTCATTTCATTTTACCATTTATTGTAATAGCAATAACTTTAATTCATCTTTTATTTTTACATCAAACAGGGTCTAATAACCCAATTGGATTAAATTCAAATATTGATAAAATCCCATTTCACCCATATTTTTCCTATAAAGATATTGTAGGATTCATTATTATAATTTCATTATTAATATTACTAACATTAATTAATCCATACTTATTAGGAGACCCAGATAATTTTATCCCAGCAAATCCTTTAATTACACCAATTCATATCCAACCAGAATGATATTTTTTATTTGCCTATGCTATCCTACGATCAATTCCTAATAAATTAGGAGGAGTAATAGCATTAATATTATCAATTTTAATTTTAATAATTCTTCCTTTTTATCATTTAAGAAATTTCCGAGGGATCCAATTTTATCCAATCAATAAAATATTATTTTGAATTATAATTGTAACAGTAATTTTATTAACATGAATTGGATCACGCCCAGTAGAAACTCCTTACATTATAATTGGCCAAATTTTAACAGTAATATACTTTTTATATTATATTATTAATCCAATAATTAATAAATGATGAGATAATTTAATTTATTAGTTAATGAGCTTGAATAAGCATATGTTTTGAAAACATAAGATAGAAAATAAATTTCTATTAACTTTACTTAATATAATTAACTAAATAAAATTCAATAAAAACAATTTAAAACCAATAAAAAATAATAAATAATTCAAAGAAATAGGCAAAAAACATTTTCAAGCTAAATATATTAACTTATCATAACGAAACCGAGGTAAAGTCCCACGAACTCAAATAAACACAAAAGAAAGTACAGTTAATTTTAAATAAAATATTAAATTAAATAAATCACAACCTAAAAAAATAATACTAAATAATATTCTTATAAATAAAATCATCGCATATTCTGCCATAAAAATTAATGCAAATCCACCTCTTCTATATTCAACATTAAATCCAGAAACCAACTCAGACTCACCTTCAGCAAAATCAAAAGGAGTACGATTAGTCTCAGCTAAACAAATACAAAATCGAATAAATCTAAGAGGAAAAAAAATTAATAAAAACCAAAAAAATTTTTGATAATAAAAAAAATCTAAAATATTATATCTTCCAATCAAAAAAACAAATGATAATATAATTAAAACTATTCTAACTTCATAAGAAATAGTTTGAGCAACTGCTCGCAATCCCCCCAATAAAGCATAATTAGAATTAGAAGATCATCCAGCAATCATAACGGTATAAACACCTAAGCTAGTACAACTTAAAAAAAATAATAACCCTAAATTAAAAGAAAATAATTTAACAAATAAAGGTACACATAACCAAACAATTAAAGAAAGAAATAATGAAAAACTAGGAGAAAAATATTTCGTTCTAAAAGAGTTAAAAAAGCAACTCTAACTAAAACAGAAATAATTAATATTAATCTACCAATAAAACTTAAAATAATTTCTATAAAAAACAAGTACTATTTGTAATTTATTATTACATATATAAATTCTAAATTTAATGCACTAATCTGCCAAAATAGTTAATTTAATAATAATCAAATTATAATAAAATATAATTATTTAAATACCTGGTCCTTTCGTACTAAGATATTATAACATATTAAAGATAGAAACCAACCTGGCTCACGCCGGTCTGAACTCAGATCATGTAAGAATTTAAAAGTCGAACAGACTTATCATTTAAGCAACTACCCCTAAATTATATCTTAATCCAACATCGAGGTCGCAAACTTTTTTATCAATATGAACTCTCCAAAAAAATTACGCTGTTATCCCTAAAGTAACTTATTCTGATAATCACTAATATAATGGATCAATAAATCATAAATTAATGTTATATAAAATTAAAAGTTATTTAAATTTTAATATCACCCCAATAAAATAATTTTTATTATAAAAATAAAATAAACCTAAAAAATAAAGATAAAAAAAAAAATAAAGATTTATAGGGTCTTCTCGTCTTTTAATAAAATTTTAGCTTTTTTACTAAAATATAAAATTCTATAAAAATTTTATATGAAACAGATTATACTTCGTCCAACCATTCATACCAGCCTTCAATTAAAAGACTAATGATTATGCTACCTTTGCACAGTCAAAATACTGCGGCCATTAAAAATTATTCATTGGGCAGGTTAGACTTTAAAAATAACTCAAAAAGACATGTTTTTGTTAAACAGGCGAGTAAAATATTTGCCGAGTTCTTTATATAAACTTATCAAACAAAATTATATAAACAAAAAAAATATACTAATTTCATCATTATTAATTTAAAAATAATATTAAAAAAAAAAATTTTATAAAAAATTAAAATATAAATAAATAGTATATATTATAAAATAATTTATAACAAAATTTATAGTAATTACTAATTCTATGCATATACCTTCAAACTAAATTTAATTAATTTATAATAATTTATTTTAAAGCTTATCCCTTAAAATATTTTAATTATTAATTTTATTCATTTATAAAATCAATAAATAAAATTAAAAACTAATAAATTAAATTTATTTCTAAAAAAACTAGATACCTTTATAAACGAATAACATTTCATTTCCAATAATTTATCAAAAATAATTATAATATATTAACTTTCATAAATTATTAACTCTTATAAAATCGAGATTAATAAATAAATATTAATTATTTAATAAACCCTGATACACAAGGTACAAATAATTAATTTTTCTTTTTATATAAAAATTTTTCAATATTTTTCAATATTCTTTCACAATACAAAATTAACTATCATTAAATTTATTTTTTCAATAAACTATACTAAAACAAATATTTTTATAATTATTTTTAATAAAAATAATTTATTCAAATAAAATCAAAATAAATTAATAAATAAATAATAAATCAATTTATAATGATTTGCACAAAAATCTTTTCAATGTAAATGAAATACTTTACTAAAAAGCTTTAAATTGTCATTCTAGATACACCTTCCGGTACATCTACTATGTTACGACTTATCTTACTTTAAAAGTAAGAGCGACGGGCGATGTGTACATATTTTAGAGCTATAATCAAATTTTTTATCTTTAAAATTTTACTTTCAAATCCAATTTCATTAATAATTTCAAAATTAAATTCATTTAAATAATTTTATTGTAACCCATTTCTACTTAAATATTAGCTACACCTTGATCTGATATAAATTCATTTATAAATTTTTGAAAATTATTATTCTAATAAAATATTCTAATAACGACGGTATATAAACTGAAATACAAATTTAAGTAAGGTACATCGTGGATTATCAATTACAGAACAGGTTCCTCTGAATAGACTAAAATACCGCCAAATTTTTTAAGTTTCAAGAACATAACTGCTACTACCTTAGTGTTTAAAATTACATTTTTAATAATAGGGTATCTAATCCTAGTTTAATACAAAAATTTAAAAGATTTTATATAAACATATAATATATTTAAAACTTAATAAATTTAAAATTTTACCTAATAAATTTATATTTATTTTTTATAATTACTTTCACTAAAAAATTTTTACTTGTATAATTTGTATAACCGCGGCTGCTGGCACAAAATTAACCAATACTAAAAAAAATCACTAATTCCAAATTTCTTTGATTTATAAAATTAATTACTGAGATTAAACTATAATTTATTTTATTTTTTAAATAAATAAAAATTCATGCAAAAACTTACATATAAAATAAATTCATAACAAAAATTTAAGCTAAAATAAAACTTTTAAATATAATTTTATTAATTTTAAATAAAAATTCTATCATAATTAAATTTTAAATTAATAACATAAATTAAAAACAAAATTTAACTTTTAATAAAATTTAACTTTTAATAAAATTTAACTTTTAATAAAATTTACCTTTTAATAAACTTAACTTTTAATAAAATTTAATTTTTAATAAAATTTAACTTTTAATAAAATTTAACTTTTAATAAAATTTAACTTTTAATAAACTTAACTTTTAATAAAATTTAATTTTTTAAAAAAAATTATATAATGTAAATAATCAAATTTAATAAATTATTTATAATTATAATATTTAAAATAAATAAAATTACAATTATTAATTAATAACATATTTTAATTAAAAATAAAATATCCCCCACAGTAAAAATTTAAATAAATCATTTCTTATATTTAACCCCTAATTAAAATATAAAAAATAACTTATTGAAATTTATAAATAATAAATTAATAAATAACTAAAATTTAATTTGAAAAATAGTTAATAATTTCGAAATTTTTTTATTTATTTATTACAAATTAATTTAAATAAAACTTAAAATTTAATTATAATATTAAATTTAAATAAATAATGAAATTAAAAATAAAATTTTTATAAAACAATTTAACATATAAATAATTATTTTTACAATTTTTTAAAATACAAAAATTTCAAAATTATTAACCATAATTATAAAAATAAATTTAAAAAAATTTAAAAATTATTAAATTACAAATTATTCATAATATAAAACATAAATTTAATAGCTATTAATATAAATACCATTATAATTATTAATTAATAACATTTTTTAATTAAAAATAAAATACCTCCTATAAAAAAAAAATTAAATAAATTATTTCTTATATTTAACCCCTAATTAAAATATAAAAAATAACTTATTAAAATTTATAAATAATAAATTAATAAACAACTAAAATTTAATTTAAAAAATAGTTAATAATTTCGAAATTTTTTTATTTATTTACTACAAATTAATTTAAATAAAACTTAAAATTTAATTATAATATAAAATTTAAATAAATAATGAAATTAAAAATAAAATTTTTATAAAACAATTTAACATATAAATAATCATTTTTACAATTTTTTAAAATACAAAAATTTCGAAATTATTAACCATAATTATAAAAATAAATTTAAAAAAATTTCGAAATTCTTAAATTACAAATTATTCATAATATAAAACATAAATTTAATAACTATTAATATAAATACCATTATAATTATTAATTAATAACATTTTTTAATTAAAAATAAAATACCTCCTATAAAAAAAAATTTAAATAAATTATTTCTTATATTTAACCCCTAATTAAAATATAAAAAATAACTTATTGAAATTTATAAATAATAAATTAATAAATAACTAAAATTTAATTTGAAAAATAGTTAATAATTTCGAAATTTTTTTATTTATTTATTACAAATTAATTTAAATAAAACTTAAAATTTAATTATAATATTAAATTTATAATAAATAATAAAATTAAGGACATAATTTTTATAGAACAATTTAACATATAAATAATTATTTTTACAATTTTTTAAAAATAAAAAAATTTCGAAATTATTAACTATTTTTCAAGTTTTTTTTTTTTTTTTAATAAAAAAAAATTTCTGAATTTTTAAAAATTTTTCAAAATTTTTGAAAAATAGTTAATAATTAAATTTACATTCCATGATTATTAATTAATTTTCATTCAAATTTTTAATTATAATGAAAATTAATCTATTTTTATAAAAAATTTCACGATAATCAAGAGATATACTATAGAGATCAATAAATATCTATATATATATAAATATTTAATTAATTAATAGATGCCTATTAATTATGTCGTAAAAACCCTTAAGATTCCGAAATAGAGATTAGTTTTGTAAAATTTGATTATTATTATTATAATCGATTATTAGAAATTTTTATAAATTAAGATATTAAAAATAAATAATCGATATACATATATATATTTATATTAAGTTGAGATTTTATCTCTCAGAAATGGCTATATTAGAATTTCTTATTATCTACTTAATAATTCTTAAGCAATATTAAAAACACTAATATTAATTATTAAACAATAAATTTAATAATTAATTAATAACGTGACACGTAATTAATAAGATTTTAAAAAAAAAATTTAAATAAATCATTTCTTATATTTAACCCCTAATCAAAATATAAATAATAACTTATTGAAATTTATAAAAAATAAATTCATAAATAATTAAAATTTAACTTGAAAAATAATTAATAATTTCGAAATTTTTTTATTTAATCACAATAAATTAATTTAAATAAAACTTAAAATTTAATTATAATATTAAATTTATAATAAATAATAAAATTAAGGACATAATTTTTATAGAACAATTTAACATATAAATAATTATTTTTACAATTTTTTAAAAATAAAAAAATTTCGAAATTATTAACTATTTTTCAAGTTTTTTTTTTTTTAATAAAAAAAAATTTCTGAATTTTTAAAAATTTTTCAAAATTTTTGAAAAATAGTTAATAATTAAATTTACATTCCATGATTATTAATTAATTTTCATTCAAATTTTTAATTATAATGAAAATTAATCTATTTTTATAAAAAATTTCACGATAATCAAGAGATATACTATAGAGATCAATAAATATCTATATATATATAAATATTTAATTAATTAATAGATGCCTATTAATTATGTCGTAAAAACCCTTAAGATTCCGAAATAGAGATTAGTTTTGTAAAATTTGATTATTATTATTATAATCGATTATTAGAAATTTTTATAAATTAAGATATTAAAAATAAATAATCGATATACATATATATATTTATATTAAGTTGAGATTTTATCTCTCAGAAATGGCTATATTAGAATTTCTTATTATCTACTTAATAATTCTTAAGCAATATTAAAAACACTAATATTAATTATTAAACAATAAATTTAATAATTAATTAATAACGTGACACGTAATTAATAAGATTTTAAAAAAAAAATTTAAATAAATCATTTCTTATATTTAACCCCTAATCAAAATATAAATAATAACTTATTGAAATTTATAAAAAATAAATTCATAAATAATTAAAATTTAACTTGAAAAATAATTAATAATTTTGAAATTATTTTATTTAATCACAACAAATTAATTTAAATAAAACTTAAAATTTAATTATAATATTAAATTTATAATAAATAATAAAATTAAGGACATAATTTTTATAGAACAATTTAACATATAAATAATTATTTTTACAATTTTTTAAAAATAAAAAAATTTCGAAATTATTAACTATTTTTCAATTTTTTTTTTTTTTTTTTAATAAAAAAAAATTTCTGAATTTTTAAAAATTTTTCAAAATTTTTGAAAAATAGTTAATAATTAAATTTACATTCCATGATTATTAATTAATTTTCATTCAAATTTTTAATTATAATGAAAATTAATCTATTTTTATAAAAAATTTCACGATAATCAAGAGATATACTATAGAGATCAATAAATATCTATATATATATAAATATTTAATTAATTAATAGATGCCTATTAATTATGTCGTAAAAACCCTTAAGATTCCGAAATAGAGATTAGTTTTGTAAAATTTGATTATTATTATTATAATCGATTATTAGAAATATTTATAAATTAAGATATTAAAAATAAATAATCGATATACATATATATATTTATATTAAGTTGAGATTTTATCTCTCAGAAATGGCTATATTAGAATTTCTTATTATCTACTTAATAATTCTTAAGCAATATTAAAAATACTAATATTAATTATTAAACAATAAATTTAATAATTAATTAATACCGTGACACGTAATTAATAAGGCTAAGTTAAAAAAAAAAAAAAAAAATTAGGTCATAATTTTACAATGAAAAATAGCCTATTAAATTTATAATAAATTAATTTTCATTGTAAAAAATAAACTAGAAAATTCAATTTTATTTATTATTCATGTTAACCCTCAAAATTTAATAATTCATTAATGAATTGCCTGAAATTAAAGGGTTATCTTGATAGGATAAATTATGTAATTATAATTACATTCATTATATTTAATAGAATTAAACTATTTCTAAAAGTATCAAAAACTTTTGTGCATCATACACTAAAATACAATTATTTAATCAAACCATAAAAAGATAAGCTAATTAAGCTACTGGGCTCATACCCCAATTATAAAGGTAATAACCCTTTTCTTTTTAATTTTTAATAATTCTACAAAAATTATATTCTTCTCAATTTTAATAATAAGAACAATAATTACAATTTCATCAAATTCTTGATTAAGAGCTTGAATAGGTTTAGAAATTAATTTATTATCTTTTATCCCCCTAATAATAGATAATAAAAATTTAATATCTACAGAAGCTTCTTTAAAATATTTTTTAACTCAAGCAATTGCATCCTCAATTTTTTTGTTTGCTATTATTACATTATTTTTGAATAATTTAATGACATTACAAATTAATTTTATTTTTAATAAATTAATTATAATTTCTTCTCTATTACTAAAAAGAGGATCAGGCCCCTTTCATTTCTGATTCCCAACAGTTATAGAAGGATTATCGTGAAATAATAATTTAATTTTAATAACATGACAAAAAATTGCCCCTATGATATTAATTTCTTATTTAATTGAAACAATTTTTATCAACATTATTATTATTACCTCAATTATTGTTGGTTCCTTAGGTGGATTTAACCAAATTTCTTTACGAAAATTAATAGCTTATTCATCAATTAGACATTTAAGATGAATACTAACTGCTATACAAAATAATGAAATAATATGAATTATATATTTTTGTTTTTATTCATTTTTATCCTTTAGATTAATTTTTATACTAAATAATTTCGAAACTTTTTATATAAATCAATTATTCAATAATTTTTTTAATTCTAAAATTTTAAAATTCATTCTATTACTAAATTTACTATCTTTAGGAGGATTACCACCATTTTTTGGATTTTTACCAAAATGAATTGTTATTCAATCAATAATTATAAGTAATCAATACTTATTAATAGTAATTATAACAACTATAACATTAATCACATTATTTTTTTATCTACGATTATGTTTCGCTGCATTTATATTAAATTATTTCGAAAATAACTGATTTTTTAAAATAAATATAAATAATATATCAATTAAATTTATACTTATTTTTTCATTTATTTCAACGTTTGGTTTAATCATAATTTCTATTATATACCCTCTATTTTACTAATAATTTGTAAAGGTTTTAAGTTAAAAAAACTAATAGCCTTCAAAGCTTTAAATACTAGTAAAATCTTTTAAGCCTTAGTAATAAATTTACTCCTTTAGAATTGCAGTCTACTATCATTAGTGACTATAAAGCTTAAATTTGATTAAAAAGATATACTCTTATAAATAGATTTACAATCTATCGCCTAAATTCAGCCATTTAATCATATATTCGCAACAATGGTTATTTTCAACAAATCATAAAGATATTGGTACTTTATATTTTATCTTTGGAGCTTGAGCAGGAATAATTGGAACTTCATTAAGAATTTTAATTCGAACTGAATTAGGTCATCCAGGAGCTTTAATTGGAAATGATCAAATCTATAATGTCATTGTAACATCTCACGCATTTGTAATAATTTTTTTTATAGTAATACCAATTATAATTGGAGGATTTGGAAATTGATTAATTCCTCTTATACTAGGGGCTCCTGATATAGCATTTCCTCGAATAAATAATATAAGCTTTTGACTACTACCACCATCAATCACTTTATTATTAGTCAGAAGCATGGTAGAAAACGGATCTGGAACAGGATGAACAATTTATCCTCCCCTTTCATCTATTTCTGCTCATGCCGGAGCTTCTGTAGATTTAACTATCTTCTCTTTACATTTAGCAGGAATCTCTTCTATTTTAGGAGCAATTAATTTTATCACAACAATTATTAATATACGATCAACAGGGATTACTTTTGATCGAATACCTTTATTTGTATGGGCTGTTATTTTAACAGCTCTTTTACTCTTGCTATCTTTACCAGTACTAGCAGGAGCTATTACAATATTATTAACAGATCGAAATTTAAATACATCTTTTTTTGACCCAGCAGGTGGAGGAGATCCTATTTTATACCAACATTTATTTTGATTTTTTGGACATCCAAAAGTCTATATTTTAATTTTACCTGGATTTGGTATAATCTCTCATATTATTAGTCAAGAATCAGGAAAAAAAGAAACATTCGGTTCTTTAGGAATAATCTATGCAATAATAGCAATTGGATTATTAGGACTCATTGTATGAGCTCATCATATATTTACTGTTGGAATAGATGTAGACACACGAGCTTATTTCACTTCAGTTACTATAATTATTGCTGTGCCTACAGGTATTAAAGTCTTTAGTTGATTAGCAACTCTTCATGGAACCCAATTATCATATTCACCAGCATTAATTTGATCCTTAGGTTTCGTTTTTCTATTTACTATTGGAGGATTAACAGGAGTAGTATTAGCTAATTCATCAATTGACATTATTCTACATGATACATATTATGTAGTTGCACATTTTCACTATGTTTTATCTATAGGAGCAGTTTTTGCGATTATGGCAGGACTCATCCATTGATACCCTTTATTTACAGGATTAACTTTAAACCCTAAATGATTAAAAACTCAATTCGTTATTATATTTATTGGGGTAAATCTAACTTTTTTTCCTCAGCATTTCTTAGGCCTTACAGGGATACCTCGACGATATTCAGACTACCCAGATGCTTACACAACATGAAATATTATTTCCACTATTGGATCATCTATTTCCTTATTAAGAATTTTATTGTTTTTATTTATTATTTGAGAAAGTTTAATTTCAAAACGAATAGTTTTGTGCCCAATACAATTAAGATCTTCAATTGAATGATTACAAAATACTCCACCAGCTGAACATAGTTATTCTGAATTACCTTTACTAAATAATTTCTAATATGGCAGAATAGTGCAATGGATTTAAGCTTCATATATAAAGATATTTCTTTTATTAGAATTAATGACAACATGAACTACTTTTGGACTTCAAGATAGAAATTCTCCTTTAATAGAACAATTAACATTTTTTCATGATCACACTTTAATAATTTTAATAATAATTACTACTTTAGTTAGATATTTAATATTTATATTATTTTTTAATAAATATACAAATCGAAATTTATTACATGGTCAAACAATTGAATTAATTTGAACAATTCTTCCAACAATTATGTTATTATTTATTGCTCTTCCATCCCTTCGATTATTATATTTATTAGATGAAATTAATGAACCATTAATTACATTAAAAACTATTGGCCATCAATGATATTGAAGTTATGAATATTCAGATTTTATAAATGTTGAGTTTGATTCATATATAATTCCAACTAATGAAATTAACCTTGACAATTTTCGACTATTAGATGTTGACAATCGAGTAATTTTACCTATAAATTCACAAATTCGAATTTTAGTAACCGCAGCAGATGTAATCCATTCTTGAACAATTCCGACACTTGGTGTAAAAATTGATGGTACCCCAGGACGATTAAATCAAACTAATTTTTTAATAAATCGTCCTGGATTATTTTATGGCCAATGCTCCGAAATTTGTGGTACAAATCATAGATTTATACCTATTGTAATTGAAAGAATTCCTGTTAAAATTTTTATTAAATGAATTAATAATATATTAAATTCATCATTAGATGACTGAAAGCAAGTATTGGTCTCTTAAACCACTTAATAATAAATTAGCACTTATTTCTAATGAAAAAAAAAATTAGTTAAATTTATAACATTAGTATGTCAAACTAAAATTATTAAATTAATTAATATTTTTTAATTCCACAAATAGCCCCTATTAGATGATTAACTTTATTCATTATTTTTTCATTTACACTAATTTTATTTAACATAATTAACTATTATATAGTAATTAATCAAACACCTAAATTTAATAATTTTAATAAACTATTAATTAAATCATTAAATTGAAAATGATAACTAATTTATTCTCTGTATTTGACCCTTCGTCAAGAATTTTAAATTTATCATTAAATTGATTAAGTACATTTAGAGGATTATTAATTATTCCTTCAACTTACTGATTAATACCAGCCCGATGACATATTATATGAAATTTTATTTTAATAAATTTACACAAAGAATTCAAAAATTTACTAGGGCCAAATAGATATCCCGGTTCTACATTTATTTTTATCTCATTATTTTCAATAATTTTATTGAATAATTTTATAGGGCTATTCCCATATATTTTCACAAGATCAAGCCATCTAATTTTAACCTTATCCTTAGCACTACCTTTATGATTATGTTTTATAATTTATGGTTGAATTAATAAAACTCAACATATATTTTCACACTTAGTACCTCAAGGAACTCCAAATATTCTTATACCCTTTATAGTATGTATTGAAACAATTAGAAATATTATTCGACCAGGAACTCTTGCAGTTCGATTAACTGCAAATATAATTGCAGGTCACTTATTACTAACATTACTAGGTAACACAGGATCTTCAATTAATAGTATAATTTTATTATTACTATTAATTAGACAAATTATATTATTAATTCTTGAATCAGCTGTTGCAATTATTCAGTCATATGTATTTGCAGTATTAAGAACTTTATACTCTAGAGAAATTAATTAAATTTATTATATACATAACATATAAATGACAATACATAGAAATCACCCTTTTCATTTAGTAAATTTCAGACCTTGACCTTTAACAAGAGCTATTGGAGCTATAACATCAGTTTCAGGTCTAGTAAAATGATTTCATCAATATGATATTTCATTATTTTTATTAGGCAATATTATTACAATTTTAACTGTCTATCAATGATGACGAGACATTTCACGAGAAAGAACTTTCCAAGGATTACATACTTTATCTGTTACACTAGGGATACGATGAGGGATAATTTTATTTATTTTATCCGAGGTACTATTTTTTATATCATTTTTTTGAGCTTTCTTTCATAGAAGATTAACCCCTAATATTGAATTAGGAACTACATGACCTCCAATAGGAATTAAACCTTTTAACCCATTTCAAATTCCATTATTAAATACATTAATTTTATTAACATCCGGTGTAACAGTAACATGAGCCCACCATAGATTAGTAGAAAATAATTATTCACAAACCTCTCAAGGACTATTTTTCACAATTCTGTTAGGTATCTATTTCTCAATTCTACAAGCATATGAATATATAGAAGCTCCATTTACAATTGCAGATTCAATTTATGGATCAACATTTTTTATAGCTACAGGATTCCATGGAATTCATGTATTAATTGGTACTACATTCTTATTAATTTGCTTAATTCGTCATTTAAACTACCATTTTTCAAAAAATCATCATTTTGGATTCGAAGCAGCAGCGTGATATTGACATTTTGTTGATATTGTATGATTATTCTTATATATTTCAATTTATTGATGAGGAAGATAATCACTAGTTAATATCTATATAATATAAAATGTATATTTGACTTCCAATCATAAAGTCTACTGATTAAAGTAGTTTAGATAATTTATTTAATTTTTATTATAATATTAATTACTATAATTATAACAATAATAATTATAACATTAGCTTCTATTTTATCAAAAAAAACTATTTCAGATCGAGAAAAATCTTCACCATTCGAATGTGGGTTTGATCCTAAATCATCTTCACGATTACCTTTTTCACTACGATTCTTTTTAATTACAATTATTTTTTTAATTTTCGATGTAGAAATCACATTAATTTTACCAATAATCATAATTATTAAATTATCAAATATCATAATATGAACTATTACCTCAATTACATTTATTCTAATCTTAATTATTGGATTATATCATGAATGAAATCAAGGCATATTAAACTGATCTCAATAATTTATTTAAATAAAATAGGGTTGTAGTTAAAAATAACATTTGACTTGCATTCAAAAAATATTGATTTATCAATCTACCTTAAAATTAATTACCTTGAATATGAAGCGATTTATTGCATTTAGTTTCGACCTAATTTTAGGTAATTATTTTTACTATACCCTTATTCAGTTTTATTTTAATTGAAGCCAAAAAAGAGGCTTATCATTGTTAATGATAAAATTGAGATAAAATCCTCCAATTAAAGAAGTAAGAGGATCAAGAAAAAGCTGCTAACTTTTATCTTTTAATGGTTAAATTCCATTTATACTTCTATTTATATAGTTTAACTAAAACATTACATTTTCATTGTAAAATTAAAATTTTTTTGTAAATTACTATAATCTATTCACTACATTCAAAAATTTATTTAATTACCCTAACATCTTCAATGTTATACTCTTCTTAAGCTATCTGAATAAAATAAAAATATAAAAAATAAAATAATAATTCATAAAACAAATAATATCAAATAAATCTTTAAATTATTATTATAAAATATAAAAAATAAACGAGAATACTTAATTAAATTATTATATAAATTTTGACTACCTAAAAATTCAGACCAACCCTGATCAAAAGATTTATAAATAATATTACCTAATATTAAAGGGTAACTAATAATACCATAAGTAGAAATATGAGGTATAAATCACATAGATCCAAAATAGTTAATAATTTCGAAATTATTTAAAGATTTATTAAAATAAAAAAAAGAAACATTAGAAATTATATAACCAAATAACCCTCCAAAAATGCAAACAAAAATAGTTAATAATTTTATATAAACTGATAAACAAATTATATAAGGAGTTCTAAACAATAACCATCTTAATATTCTCCCTCCTATAATTCTTATAATTAATAAACCCATCATCCCACGAAGTATAACTCAACCTTCATTATTTAACATATTTAATGAACCACAATTTAATTCCCCAATTATAGAATAATAAACTAATCGAAAAGAATAACATACTGTTAAACCCGTTGAAAAATAATATAAAAAATAAGAAAATAAATTAATATAACTTATTGAAACCACTTCTAAAATTATATCTTTAGAATAAAAACCAGCTAAAAAAGGTATACCACATAAAGCTAAATTTGAAATATTAAAACAACTACTAGTAATAGGTATAATAATTCCCAATCTACCTATTAAACGAATATCTTGAGAATTATTTATATTATGAATAATAGCCCCAGCACACATAAATAATAATGCTTTAAATAAAGCATGAGTTAATAAATGAAAAAAAGCTAATTTTATAAAACCTATTGATAAAATTCTTATTATTAATCCTAATTGGCTTAAAGTCGATAAAGCAATAATTTTCTTTAAATCAAATTCGAAATTTGCCCCTAATCCAGCTATAAATATAGTTAATCCAGCTAATAATAATAATAATTGACTTCAAAAAGAATTAAATAATAAAATATTAAAACGAATTAATAAATATACTCCAGCAGTTACTAAAGTTGAAGAATGAACTAAAGCAGATACTGGTGTTGGAGCAGCCATTGCTGCAGGTAATCAAGAAGAAAAAGGAATTTGAGCTCTCTTAGTTATAGCCGCTAATATTACTAATCTTAATACAATATTTATTTCAAAATCATTTTTCATAAATTCTAAATAAAAAATATATCTTCAACTTCCATAATTTAATATTCAAGAAATTGCTAATAAAAAAGCAACATCTCCAACACGATTTGATAAAATAGTTAATATACCAGCATGAAAAGATTTAATATTTTGAAAATAAATTACTAAACAATAAGACACTAATCCCAATCCATCTCATCCTAACAAAATTCTAATTAAATTAGGAGAAATAATCATTATTATTATTGATATTACAAATATAAAAACTAATATAATAAAACGATTTATATTTAAATCACCTATTATATATTCTTTTCTATAATAAATTACAAAAGAAGAAATCATTAAAACAAAGGATATAAATAATAATCTTATTCAATCAAATAAAAAAGTTATTACAATTCTCACACAATTTAATCTAATAATTTCTCATTCTAAAAAATAGCTTAAATCTTTTAATAAAAAATTTAAACTTAATAAAAAAAAAATTAATTAATGCTAAAAATCCGATATTACAAATTGATATATTCTTCATAATTCAAAATGATTTTTTATTAAAAAAAAAAAAAAACTTGAAAAATAGTTAATAATTTCGAAATTTTTTTATTTTTAAAAAATTGTAAAAATAATTATTTATATGTTAAATTGTTCTATAAAAATTATGTCCTTAATTTTATTATTTATTATAAATTTAATATTATAATTAAATTTTAAGTTTTATTTAAATTAATTTGTTGTGATTAAATAAAAAAATTTCGAAATTATTAATTATTTTTCAAGTTAAATTTTAATTATTTATGAATTTATTTTTTATAAATTTCAATAAGTTATTATTTATATTTTGATTAGGGGTTAAATATAAGAAATGATTTATTTAAATTTTTTTTTTAAAATCTTATTAATTACGTGTCACGTTATTAATTAATTATTAAATTTATTGTTTAATAATTAATATTAGTGTTTTTAATATTGCTTAAGAATTATTAAGTAGATAATAAGAAATTCTAATATAGCCATTTCTGAGAGATAAAATCTCAACTTAATATAAATATATATATGTATATCGATTATTTATTTTTAATATCTTAATTTATAAAAATTTCTAATAATCGATTATAATAATAATAATCAAATTTTACAAAACTAATCTCTATTTCGGAATCTTAAGGGTTTTTACGACATAATTAATAGGCATCTATTAATTAATTAAATATTTATATATATATAGATATTTATTGATCTCTATAGTATATCTCTTGATTATCGTGAAATTTTTTATAAAAATAGATTAATTTTTATTATAATTAAAAATTTGAATGAAAATTAATTAATAATCATGGAATGTAAATTTAATTATTAACTATTTTTCAAAAATTTTGAAAAATTTTTAAAAATTCAGAAATTTTTTTTTATTAAAAAAAAAAAAAACTTGAAAAATAGTTAATAATTTCGAAATTTTTTTATTTTTAAAAAATTGTAAAAATAATTATTTATATGTTAAATTGTTCTATAAAAATTATGTCCTTAATTTTATTATTTATTATAAATTTAATATTATAATTAAATTTTAAGTTTTATTTAAATTAATTTATTGTGATTAAATAAAAAAATTTCGAAATTATTAATTATTTTTCAAGTTAAATTTTAATTATTTATGAATTTATTTTTTATAAATTTCAATAAGTTATTATTTATATTTTGATTAGGGGTTAAATATAAGAAATGATTTATTTAAATTTTTTTTTTAAAATCTTATTAATTACGTGTCACGTTATTAATTAATTATTAAATTTATTGTTTAATAATTAATATTAGTGTTTTTAATATTGCTTAAGAATTATTAAGTAGATAATAAGAAATTCTAATATAGCCATTTCTGAGAGATAAAATCTCTACTTAATATAAATATATATATGTATATCGATTATTTATTTTTAATATCTTAATTTATAAAAATTTCTAATAATCGATTATAATAATAATAATCAAATTTTACAAAACTAATCTCTATTTCGGAATCTTAAGGGTTTTTACGACATAATTAATAGGCATCTATTAATTAATTAAATATTTATATATATATAGATATTTATTGATCTCTATAGTATATCTCTTGATTATCGTGAAATTTTTTATAAAAATAGATTAATTTTCATTATAATTAAAAATTTGAATGAAAATTAATTAATAATCATGGAATGTAAATTTAATTATTAACTATTTTTCAAAAATTTTGAAAAATTTTTAAAAATTCAGAAATTTTTTTTTATTAAAAAAAAAAAAAAAACTTGAAAAATAGTTAATAATTTCGAAATTTTTTTATTTTTAAAAAATTGTAAAAATAATTATTTATATGTTAAATTGTTCTATAAAAATTATGTCCTTAATTTTATTATTTATTATAAATTTAATATTATAATTAAATTTTAAGTTTTATTTAAATTAATTTGTAATAAATAAATAAAAAAATTTCGAAATTATTAACTATTTTTCAAATTAAATTTTAGTTATTTATTAATTTATTATTTATAAATTTCAATAAGTTATTTTTTATATTTTAATTAGGGGTTAAATATAAGAAATAATTTATTGAAATTTTTTTTTATAGGAGGTATTTTATTTTTAATTAAAAAATGTTATTAATTAATAATTATAATGGTATTTATATTAATAGTTATTAAATTTATGTTTTATATTATGAATAATTTGTAATTTAAGAATTTCGAAATTTTTTTAAATTTATTTTTATAGTTATGGTTAATAATTTCGAAATTTTTGTATTTTAAAAAATTGTAAAAATGATTATTTATATGTTAAATTGTTTTATAAAAATTTTATTTTTAATTTCATTATTTATTTAAATTTAATATTATAATTAAATTTTAAGTTTTATTTAAATGAATTTGTAGTAAAAAAAAAAAAAAAATTTCGAAATTATTAACTATTTTTTAAATTAAATTTTAGTTGTTTTTTAATTTATTATTTATAAATTTCAATAAGTTATTTTTTATATTTTAATTAGGGGTTAAATATAAGAAATAATTTATTTAAATTTTTTTTTATAGGAGGTATTTTATTTTTAATTAAAAAATGTTATTAATTAATAATTATAATGGTATTTATATTAATAGTTATTAAATTTATGTTTTATATTATGAATAATTTGTAATTTAAGAATTTCGAAATTTTTTTAAATTTATTTTTATAGTTATGGTTAATAATTTCGAAATTTTTGTATTTTAAAAAATTGTAAAAATGATTATTTATATGTTAAATTGTTTTATAAAAATTTTATTTTTAATTTCATTATTTATTTAAATTTAATATTATAATTAAATTTTAAGTTTTATTTAAATTAATTTGTAGTAAAAAAAAAAAAAATTTCGAAATTATTAACTATTTTTTAAATTAAATTTTAGTTGTTTATTAATTTATTATTTATAAATTTTAATAAGTTATTTTTTATATTTTAATTAGGGGTTAAATATAAGAAATAATTTATTTAATTTTTTTTTTATAGGAGGTATTTTATTTTTAATTAAAAAATGTTATTAATTAATAATTATAATGGTATTTATATTAATAGCTATTAAATTTATGTTTTATATTATGAATAATTTGTAATTTAAGAATTTCGAAATTTTTTTATTTTTATAATTATGGTTAATAATTTCGAAATTTTTGTATTTTAAAAAATTGTAAAAATAATTATTTATATGTTAAATTGTTTTATAAAAATTTTATTTTTAATTTCATTATTTATTTAAATTTAATATTATAATTAAATTTTAAGTTTTATTTAAATTAATTTGTAGTAAATAAATAAAAAAATTTCGAAATTATTAATTATTTTTCAAATTAAATTTTAGTTATTTATTAATTTATTATTTATAAATTTCAATAAGTTATTTTTTATATTTTAATTAGGGGTTAAATATAAGAAATAATTTATTTAATTTTTTATAGGAGGTATTTTATTTTTAATTAAAAAATGTTATTAATTAATAATTATAATAGTATTTATATTAATAGTTATTAAATTTATGTTTTATATTATGAATAATTTGTAATTTAATAATTTTTAAATTTTTTTAAATTTATTTTTATAATTATGGTTAATAATTTTGAAATTTTTGTATTTTAAAAAATTGTAAAAATAATTATTTATATGTTAAATTGTTTTATAAAAATTTTATTTTTAATTTCATTATTTATTTAAATTTAATATTATAATTAAATTTTAAGTTTTATTTAAATTAATTTGTAATAAATAAATAAAAAAATTTCGAAATTATTAACTATTTTTCAAATTAAATTTTAGTTATTTATTAATTTATTATTTATAAATTTCAATAAGTTATTTTTTATATTTTAATTAGGGGTTAAATATAAGAAATGATTTATTTAAATTTTTATTGTGGGGGATATTTTATTTTTAATTAAAATATGTTATTAATTAATAATTGTAATTTTATTTATTTTAAATATTATAATTATAAATAATTTATTAAATTTGATTATTTACATTATATAATTTTTTATAAAAAATTAAATTTTATTAAAAGTTAAGTTTATTAAAAGTTAAATTTTATTAAAAGTTAAATTTTATTAAAAGTTAAATTTTATTAAAAATTAAATTTTATTAAAAGTTAAGTTTATTAAAAGTTAAATTTTATTAAAAGTTAAATTTTATTAAAAGTTAAATTTTATTAAAAGTTAAATTTTGTTTTTAATTTATGTTATTAATTTAAAATTTAATTATGATAGAATTTTTATTTAAAATTAATAAAACTATATTTAAAAGTTTTATTTTAGCTTAAATTTTTGTTATGAATTTATTTTATATGTAAGTTTTTGCATGAATTTTTATTTATTTAAAAAATAAAATAAATTATAGTTTAATCTCAGTAATTAATTTTATAAATCAAAGAAATTTGGAATTAGTAATTTTTTTTAGTATTGGTTAATTTTGTGCCAGCAGCCGCGGTTATACAAATTATACAAGTAAAAATTTTTTAGTGAAAGTAATTATAAAAAATAAATATAAATTTATTAGGTAAAATTTTAAATTTATTAAGTTTTAAATATATTATATGTTTATATAAAATCTTTTAAATTTTTGTATTAAACTAGGATTAGATACCCTATTATTAAAAATGTAATTTTAAACACTAAGGTAGTAGCAGTTATGTTCTTGAAACTTAAAAAATTTGGCGGTATTTTAGTCTATTCAGAGGAACCTGTTCTGTAATTGATAATCCACGATGTACCTTACTTAAATTTGTATTTCAGTTTATATACCGTCGTTATTAGAATATTTTATTAGAATAATAATTTTCAAAAATTTATAAATGAATTTATATCAGATCAAGGTGTAGCTAATATTTAAGTAGAAATGGGTTACAATAAAATTATTTAAATGAATTTAATTTTGAAATTATTAATGAAATTGGATTTGAAAGTAAAATGTTAAAGATAAAAAATTTGATTATAGCTCTAAAATATGTACACATCGCCCGTCGCTCTTACTTTTAAAGTAAGATAAGTCGTAACATTATAGATGTACCGGAAGGTGTATCTAGAATGACAATTTAAAGCTTTTTAGTAAAGTATTTCATTTACATTGAAAAGATTTTTGTGCAAATCATTATAAATTGATTTATTATTTATTTATTAATTTATTTTGATTTTATTTGAATAAATTATTTTTATTAAAAATAATTATAAAAATATTTGTTTTAGTATAGTTTATTGAAAAAATAAATTTAATGATAGTTAATTTTGTATTGTGAAAGAATATTGAAAAATATTGAAAAATTTTTATATAAAAAGTAAAATTAATTATTAGTACCTTGTGTAACAGGGTTTATTAAATAATTAATATTTATTTATTAATCTCGATTTTATAAGAGTTAATAATTTATGAAAGTTAATATATTATAATTATTTTTGATAAATTATTGGAAATGAAATGTTATTCGTTTATAAAGGTATCTAGTTTTTTTAGAAATAAATTTAATTTATTAGTTTTTAATTTTATTTATTGATTTTATGAATTGATTGAATGATGAATAAAATTAATAATTAAAATATTTTAAGGGATAAGCTTTAAAATAAATTATTATAAATTAATTAAATTTAGTTTGAAGGTATATGCATAGAATTAGTAATTACTATAAATTTTGTTATAAATTATTTTATAATATATACTATTTATTTATATTTTAATTTTTTATAAAAATTTTTTTTTTAATATTATTTTAAAATTAATAATGATGAAATTAGTATATTTTTTTTGTTTATATAATTTTGTTTGATAAGTTTATATAAAGAACTCGGCAAATATTTTACTCGCCTGTTTAACAAAAACATGTCTTTTTGAGTTATTTTTAAAGTCTAACCTGCCCAATGAATAATTTTTAATGGCCGCAGTATTTTGACTGTGCAAAGGTAGCATAATCATTAGTCTTTTAATTGAAGGCTGGTATGAATGGTTGGACGAAGTATAATCTGTTTCATATAAAATTTTTATAGAATTTTATATTTTAGTAAAAAAGCTAAAATTTTATTAAAAGACGAGAAGACCCTATAAATCTTTATTTTTTTTTTTATCTTTATTTTTTAGGTTTATTTTATTTTTATAATAAAAATTATTTTATTGGGGTGATATTAAAATTTAAATAACTTTTAATTTTATACAACATTAATTTATGATTTATTGATCCATTATATTAGTGATTATCAGAATAAGTTACTTTAGGGATAACAGCGTAATTTTTTGGAGAGTTCATATTGATAAAAAAGTTTGCGACCTCGATGTTGGATTAAGATATAATTTAGGGGTAGTTGCTTAAATGATAAGTCTGTTCGACTTTTAAATTCTTACATGATCTGAGTTCAGACCGGCGTGAGCCAGGTTGGTTTCTATCTTTAATATGTTATAATATCTTAGTACGAAAGGACCAGGTATTTAAATAATTATATTTTATTATAATTTGATTATTATTAAATTAACTATTTTGGCAGATTAGTGCATTAAATTTAGAATTTATATATGTAATAATAAATTACAAATAGTACTTGTTTTTTATAGAAATTATTTTAAGTTTTATTGGTAGATTAATATTAATTATTTCTGTTTTAGTTAGAGTTGCTTTTTTAACTCTTTTAGAACGAAAAATTTTGGGTTATATTCAAATTCGAAAAGGTCCAAATAAAGTTGGGTTAGTAGGAGTTCCACAGCCTTTGTGCGATGCAATTAAATTATTTAGTAAAGAACAAACTTATCCTTTATTGTCTAATTATATTTCTTATTATTTTTCTCCTATTTTTTCATTATTTCTTTCTTTAATTGTTTGGTTATGTGTACCTTTATTTGTTAAATTATTTTCTTTTAATTTAGGGTTATTATTTTTTTTAAGTTGTACTAGTTTACGTGTTTATACCGTTATGATTGCTGGATGATCTTCTAATTCTAATTATGCTTTATTGGGGGGATTGCGAGCAGTTGCTCAAACTATTTCTTATGAAGTTAGAATAGTTTTAATTATATTATCATTTGTTTTTTTGATTGGAAGATATAATATTTTAGATTTTTTTTATTATCAAAAATTTTTTTGGTTTTTATTAATTTTTTTTCCTCTTAGATTTATTTGATTTTGTATTTGTTTAGCTGAGACTAATCGTACTCCTTTTGATTTTGCTGAAGGTGAGTCTGAGTTGGTTTCTGGATTTAATGTTGAATATAGAAGAGGTGGATTTGCATTAATTTTTATGGCAGAATATGCGATGATTTTATTTATAAGAATATTATTTAGTATTATTTTTTTAGGTTGTGATTTATTTAATTTAATATTTTATTTAAAATTAACTGTACTTTCTTTTGTGTTTATTTGAGTTCGTGGGACTTTACCTCGGTTTCGTTATGATAAGTTAATATATTTAGCTTGAAAATGTTTTTTGCCTATTTCTTTGAATTATTTATTATTTTTTATTGGTTTTAAATTGTTTTTATTGAATTTTATTTAGTTAATTATATTAAGTAAAGTTAATAGAAATTTATTTTCTATCTTATGTTTTCAAAACATATGCTTATTCAAGCTCATTAACTAATAAATTAAATTATCTCATCATTTATTAATTATTGGATTAATAATATAATATAAAAAGTATATTACTGTTAAAATTTGGCCAATTATAATGTAAGGAGTTTCTACTGGGCGTGATCCAATTCATGTTAATAAAATTACTGTTACAATTATAATTCAAAATAATATTTTATTGATTGGATAAAATTGGATCCCTCGGAAATTTCTTAAATGATAAAAAGGAAGAATTATTAAAATTAAAATTGATAATATTAATGCTATTACTCCTCCTAATTTATTAGGAATTGATCGTAGGATAGCATAGGCAAATAAAAAATATCATTCTGGTTGGATATGAATTGGTGTAATTAAAGGATTTGCTGGGATACAATTATCTGGGTCTCCTAATAAGTATGGATTAATTAATGTTAGTAATATTAATAATGAAATTATAATAATGAATCCTACAATATCTTTATAGGAAAAATATGGGTGAAATGGGATTTTATCAATATTTGAATTTAATCCAATTGGGTTATTAGACCCTGTTTGATGTAAAAATAAAAGATGAATTAAAGTTATTGCTATTACAATAAATGGTAAAATGAAATGAAATGTGAAAAATCGAGTTAATGTAGCATTATCAATTGCAAACCCTCCTCATACTCATTGGACTAAATTTAATCCTAAATAAGGGATTGCTGATAATAAATTTGTAATTACTGTTGCACCTCAAAAAGATATTTGTCCTCATGGTAATACATATCCTATAAATGCTGTTGCTATAACTAAAAATAGAATTAATACTCCAATTAATCATGTAGGAGTAAATAAATAAGATATGTAATAAATTCCCCGTCCAATATGAAAATAAATACAGATAAAGAAAAATGATGCACCGTTGGCATGTAATGTTCGTAATAATCATCCATAGTTTACATCTCGGCAAATGTGATTAATTCTATTAAAGGCTAAATTAATATCTGTAGAATAATGTATAGCTAAAAATAGTCCTGTTATAATTTGAATTATTAAACATAACCCTAAAAGGGATCCAAAATTTCATCATGTTGAAATATTAATAGGTGTTGGTAAGTCAATTAATGCATTATTTGTAATTTTAAATAGGGGATGTTGGGTTCGTAGAGGTTTATTCATTAGTGGGTTGATCGAAGAGGCCCATAAAATATATTAGTAATTTTTACTACTACTACTTACTACTTTTTTAATAAATCGTCCTGGATTATTTTATGGCCAATGCTCCGAAATTTGTGGTACAAATCATAGATTTATACCTATTGTAATTGAAAGAATTCCTGTTAAAATTTTTATTAAATGAATTAATAATATATTAAATTCATCATTAGATGACTGAAAGCAAGTATTGGTCTCTTAAACCACTTAATAATAAATTAGCACTTATTTCTAATGAAAAAAAAAATTAGTTAAATTTATAACATTAGTATGTCAAACTAAAATTATTAAATTAATTAATATTTTTTAATTCCACAAATAGCCCCTATTAGATGATTAACTTTATTCATTATTTTTTCATTTACACTAATTTTATTTAACATAATTAACTATTATATAGTAATTAATCAAACACCTAAATTTAATAATTTTAATAAACTATTAATTAAATCATTAAATTGAAAATGATAACTAATTTATTCTCTGTATTTGACCCTTCGTCAAGAATTTTAAATTTATCATTAAATTGATTAAGTACATTTATAGGATTATTAATTATTCCTTCAACTTACTGATTAATACCAGCCCGATGACATATTATATGAAATTTTATTTTAATAAATTTACACAAAGAATTCAAAAATTTACTAGGGCCAAATAGATATCCCGGTTCTACATTTATTTTTATCTCATTATTTTCAATAATTTTATTGAATAATTTTATAGGGCTATTCCCATATATTTTCACAAGATCAAGCCATCTAATTTTAACCTTATCCTTAGCACTACCTTTATGATTATGTTTTATAATTTATGGTTGAATTAATAAAACTCAACGTATATTTTCACACTTAGTACCTCAAGGAACTCCAAATATTCTTATACCCTTTATAGTATGTATTGAAACAATTAGAAATATTATTCGACCAGGAACTCTTGCAGTTCGATTAACTGCAAATATAATTGCAGGCCACTTATTACTAACATTACTAGGTAACACAGGATCTTCAATTAATAGTATAATTTTATTATTACTATTAATTAGACAAATTATATTATTAATTCTTGAATCAGCTGTTGCAATTATTCAGTCATATGTATTTGCAGTATTAAGAACTTTATACTCTAGAGAAATTAATTAAATTTATTATATACATAACATATAAATGACAATACATAGAAATCACCCTTTTCATTTAGTAAATTTCAGACCTTGACCTTTAACAAGAGCTATTGGAGCTATAACATCAGTTTCAGGTCTAGTAAAATGATTTCATCAATATGATATTTCATTATTTTTATTAGGCAATATTATTACAATTTTAACTGTCTATCAATGATGACGAGACATTTCACGAGAAAGAACTTTCCAAGGATTACATACTTTATCTGTTACACTAGGGATACGATGAGGGATAATTTTATTTATTTTATCCGAGGTACTATTTTTTATATCATTTTTTTGAGCTTTCTTTCATAGAAGATTAACCCCTAATATTGAATTAGGAACTACATGACCTCCAATAGGAATTAAACCTTTTAACCCATTTCAAATTCCATTATTAAATACATTAATTTTATTAACATCCGGTGTAACAGTAACATGAGCCCACCATAGATTAGTAGAAAATAATTATTCACAAACCTCTCAAGGACTATTTTTCACAATTCTGTTAGGTATCTATTTCTCAATTCTACAAGCATATGAATATATAGAAGCTCCATTTACAATTGCAGATTCAATTTATGGATCAACATTTTTTATAGCTACAGGATTCCATGGAATTCATGTATTAATTGGTACTACATTCTTATTAATTTGCTTAATTCGTCATTTAAACTACCATTTTTCAAAAAATCATCATTTTGGATTCGAAGCAGCAGCGTGATATTGACATTTTGTTGATATTGTATGATTATTCTTATATATTTCAATTTATTGATGAGGAAGATAATCACTAGTTAATATCTATATAATATAAAATGTATATTTGACTTCCAATCATAAAGTCTACTGATTAAAGTAGTTTAGATAATTTATTTAATTTTTATTATAATATTAATTACTATAATTATAACAATAATAATTATAACAAGGTCGCCATTGCATTGGGCGACAGTGTCAAATCGGACGCCAAGAAATGCGCGAGCTCCTTTTGCAGGCTGTTTATAATGCATCCACCTGCGTATAGGACTAATAATCCATCGGACCCGACGGAATCGCCTTGAAGATGATCAAACACCTAGGCCACGAGGGACAGAGTTATTAAGCTGCTCTTTTCAGCCTCTCTCTAACTACTTTCGTCATACCTTAGATATGGAAACAGGCGATTGTAGTTCCCCTACCAAAACCAGGGAAGGCGGCGAACCAAGGAGATTCTTATCGTCCGATATCCCTCCTTTCGCCGGTTGCGAAACTATTAGAGACCATTCCGCTCCCTTACTTTATTGCAAATCTGAAATTGGCCCATCACCAGCATGGTTTCCGCAAATCTCACAGCACTCTCTCTCTATGGCGCGATATACAACAGGTATATCATCATAAACCTCCTAAGAGATTTTTGCGCCAAGCTTCTCTTCCAATTTGTGGTGTGCCGATTTGAATTTTCCCTACAAATTGGTGGGACCTACAGTTTTTGCCGACTCCAAACGGCATCTACAAAGGAGACGAATTTTTGCTGAGAAGCCTGTCATGGCAGAAATACACTCGGAGAGTTTGCCGAACCACTGCCGAGGGGCGACCCCGTTTTGAAAAACTTTTTTCAAATCACTTTTGATGTTACCTGTACCAGGGCTCGAACCATGGACCTTCGGTGTGGTAGGCCGGCAACACTACCTTCACACCACGGCGGCCGCCAATCTCACAGCACTACATCCGCTTTAAATGCCATTACAAAGCAGATAAACTATGGTTTGAATCAGCACCCACCAAACCATAGGACGGTTCTCGTGGCACTTGACCTATCAAATGCATTTGATACGGTCAACCACGCCACACTCTTTCGAGACCTGGAAGAGACACCGCTCCCTGCCGGCCTTAAAAGGTGGACCGCGAATTACCTCGTTGGTCGACAGGCATCAGTCAAATTCAGGAACAAGAAATCTAGACCACGAAAAATAAAACAAGGGGTGCCGCAAGGTGGTGTTCTCTCTCCCCTTTTGTTTAATTTCTATATTTCGAGACTTCCCCCCCACCAGAGGGAGTCTCCATTGTTTCCTACGCTGACGACTGCACGATAATGGCCTCGGGCAAGGGTCTCCCCATTGACCAACTCTGTACTAGAATTAACTGTTACCTCCGAGACCTTTCCAGCTTCTTCACCGAGCGAAATCTGACCCTACCTTCGACTAAATCGACGGCGACCCTGTTTTCCACATGGAATGCGCAGATGAGGCAAGAGTTAAATGTCCACGTAGGCGGAGTACCTGTACCTACTGTCAACCACCCGAAAATCTTGGGTGTGACGTTTGACATCGGCCTCACCTTCGCTGGTCATGCCACCGCAATAGCTTCAAAGGTACAGAGCCGCAATAAGATCCTCAAGTCACTGGCCGGCAGTACTTGGAGAAAAGACAAAGAAATATTGCTTGCTACATATAAGGCTATTAGCCGACCGGTTTATGTCTACACTGCGCCCATATGGTCGCCCAATCTTGCTGACACCAATTGGAGAAAATTTGAAGTCTGCCAAAACACCGCCATCAGAACTGCTACGCGATGTCTGCTTATGACATCTGAGTCTCACCTCCATCAAGAGGCAAAATTGCTCAATCTTCAAGAGCACGTGGAACTCTTGAGTAGACAGTTCCTTCTGAACTTTCATAAACCTAGTCATCCAAAACGACATCTATTGGATGTGGCCCCGCCCCCCAGATACATAAGGAGACATCTACGTAAGCACTACGATGAGATCCGGCACCACATCTCTTTGACGTTTGATCTGCGGAACCACAGAGTCGGTAGACAGATCCCTCAGATCTCGGCCTGCGAATCCCGTTATCAATACTCAGCTACCTGAATTGCCTGAAAAGGAGCGTGTACTTCCGAGGGAGACTAGAGTTATGCTAGCACAACTTCGCTCTGGATATTGTAACAGGTTAAACTCTTACTTATCCAGACTGAACCCCAACATACCAAACACATGCCCTGCATGTGGTATGTCCCCTCATGATGCCAAACATCTCTTCTCCAGTTCAGTCGAACCCACTCTTCTAACACCTACATCACTCTGGTCCAACCCTGTGGAAACTGCGCGTTTCCTCGGAAAGCCTGATGACAATTTAGAGTGATCGAGCCCATTGGGCAGGGCGAAGCACTGTTAACAAGAACAACAACAACAACAATTATGAAATACAAGATAAATGAGCTCAAAATGAAATGTTATGAAATAGTAATAGAGCAATTTACAACATAGGGTAAGTGGGCGTTCTGCGACATGTACGTATATATAAATTTACCAATGAAGTCCCATCCTTGGCCTCCCACTTTTCGGTTAAAACACTTTACGATAGTAATTAAATAATTTTTTCCATGGGCATAATTAAGTTTTCGTTTGTTTTGTGTAAATGCCAAGGCGAATTCATATAAGCAACAGCATAAACACATCTACTCAATGTATTTTGTTGTTGCCATAGTGGAATCACAAGGTGATGTAAATAAAAAGAGACAGAAAACGTACGCTATCTGAAATGGTACACGTGTATTTTCCAGGTACGCAGGATGGTAAAATCTCAAAGAGTTTTTACCCGTTTTTATAAAAAAAAAAGGAGTAAGAAATTTAACTACTTTCTAACTTTAACAATAGCAGGAATTGCGGTTTTGTATATTAATCTAACGTGAAGAATAAACCGGTGATCGATAGTGAGACGTGAAAGGGTTACATCCACGGATAAACCATTGAATGGATTTCGGCCTTTCACTCTGGTATGGAAAATTTCACAATTAAAATATGTAGCTTTACAGAGGCTTCTCGGCTGGAATCGATCAAGTAGATCTTGTTCTGAGTCGATATGAAACTGTAGTTAGCTGCAATCTATGGGGGAAACTAAAGAGCATACCACCACAAATTGTCATAATTGTTGTCACAATTGCCTTATGAAACTATTAGTTATTATTTTTTTTTTTAAGTAGTGGCTTATAGTTAAAATATTGATTTTGGCGCAATATACCTTCAAGGAGATTGAAGCTGAGCTTCGCTGCTTCTAATTTTACCTACAAATTGCCTACAATTGACCCGACAACGAACTTTATCTACAAAGGCAGATTAGTTTTAGCTGAAATCTTTTCATGGCAAAAATTCACTCTGAAGTTTTCTCACCACTGCCGGGGTGCTCCCCGTTTGGAAAAACACTTTTTTCACACATTTTGATTTTATTTTTCCCTGAGACCCTGTGGCAGGAAAGCAACACTTACCACCACACAAAGATGGGCGGCCACGTTTCGATGTTTACATAATTTTAATTTTCCAAAAATACCAATACATATGCATTTTTAGTTTCCCAAATTAATTAAGCGACCAAAAAAAAAATTGTTCTGAGTTATATTGAAATATGTACCTATAAGTTCCAAATATCTATTCTAGGGTTAACATGCATAAAGTTTGTGAAATAGAGAAAACGTTGCTGATTTTGTAACATTCATTATTTTATGAGTGCGAATGAAACAGCATGACTTTTGTTAAAATATCCCAAATTTCAGCGCCGTTTGTAAAAAAATTTTCAATTGCTTTCGAATCTTGAAATAAAATGTCGAAAAATATTTTTAAGCCAAATTTTATTAAAACTAATTTTCGCAAAACAATAAGAGTTATCAAGTTTTATCGAACCACACAGGATGTGTTGTATGCAATAATAAAACAATCAAATTTAAATACTGCAATCGTTCGTGTTTGTGTCGTCCAACGGGAAGGTTGTGCGAAGCTATCTAGCAGCTTAGCCAACTTATAAACAGGCTTGTTTGTGGCTAAGATGCAAAGAAATGGACTTGAAGGATAGCTCAAGCACACCTTTCCAAGATTAGTGGAGTTGGGATTTGCAGAGCCTCCTTGAGCTTGTCTTAAGGATCGTTTTTGCAATCCCAACCATAAAATAATATTAATAGCGGAACATTAAAAATGTGTAATCTAACTTAAAGTGAAAAGCTTGATAATGGAACTAAAAATAAAATGGCAGATCAGCTTTAGAAGCAAATGGATTTAAACTACTACAAATTTGATACCATAATCCTTAATTAAACGTATTACCAATTAAACAAAACGGAAATAAGAACTCAATTATAAAATTATAACGAAAGAAATACTGAATATTTGAAAACATTGGTGTTCCGTATGAACTCACCTTCATACGAAGTTACATATGTGCTTAATAACTGATCTGGCAACGTTTGGGAGGAGGAGGGGAATAGGACTCTGTGTGCAAAAGTCTTGGATTGAGTGGTGTCGCGTGCCTGGTCGTGCTTGTGTGCTTGGAAGTGAAAATGGGTTTGTGCTAATTGAAAGTGGAAGTAAAATAAAAGTTGGTTTTTCATTTAACGTTTTCCAACTAAAATAAAGTGCGTTTTATTTGGGTTTGGGACTTAAACATTGGTCCATGTCGAGCCGAATAAGAGCTGGCGCAGTCGATTGCCTTTTTGCACAGTCGATTGTTTTTTTTTTTGCGCAGAATGAAAAAAGGAAAGAGCTAAATGTACATACGTGCAAATAAATTACCTGGAGCTAATTGCATTAGTTTCTTATGGGCGAAAGAGAGCTAGAAACACATGTGTTGAGCTAGGAGTATAGAGAATATCACAATAGATTATGGTGAAATTCGCAAATTCGTGCATGCAAATGTGTAAGAGCGTGAAAAATATACGAGTATAACTAGTATGTATGTATATGAGCATGGTGCAAAAAGGCAAGAGCTATACGATTTTCCATGGCATCGAAGATTCCAAGAGATACAATGATTTGAAGCGTGCGTATGTATGTATGTATGTGCAAGTGCAGCTATTTGAAAAAACGGCCAAAGAGTCATTATACAAAAAATATTTGTGAAGTAATGTTCAATGTGAGATTGTTTCCTTGATTGAAAATAAAAGCTACTAAAAATATTAAATTTGTCGGTAAGTGCTAGTATACAGTCCACATAAATAGAGCAAAATAAAACTGAGCATTCTTCAAGGAAAAAGAAATATTTCGCATTAAACGAGCTAGTGAACAAAGGGCATAGAATATTTCTGTGGTGCTAGCAACAGCAAAATTTCAAATGTGAATGTCTGAGCATGAAGAAAATAGAGCAGGTTCAGTGAAACATACAAGCGTGGCTGCAATCAGTATTGGTTACACAGTTTCCTCATTCGTTTGTTTTAGGGAAAACTTTGACTAAAGCGTGCTTAGTTTCCGTCCTTGCCAAATTTAGAACGCAATTGTTTCCTTCATTGCTAGTGACAATAATTATTGAATTTGTCGGTGCATAGAAGCAAAATGGCGAAATTTGAAGTGCTATCAGCGTGCGTTCGAGCAATTCAACGACCAGCGGCATATGTGCGGAGCGATGAGTTCGGCTCTATCACCAATCCTGGTGCTAGTGTGCGTTTACAAGCATTAGAGGAGAGGTGGGAGCAATGCATTGCTATGCATGACGAGCTAGTGCTTAGTGTTAAAGAGGGCGACAGCATTAAAGCCTACGACAAAGAGCTAGAAAAAGCCGAACAAGGTTATTTTGAAGCTAATGCTGCGTTGCAGGGTAAAATCAGTGAGCTAGGTCCAACACCAGTGCCTGTCAATACGCCAGCAAATATTCAAGTCGAGCTGCAATATCCACAACGGCAAATGGATTTCAAAAACAATTGGGGCGAGTTTGATGGTGCATTGACAAAGTGGAAAGGATTCCACGACCGATTTAAAGCTGCTGTACATGACAATGAGCAAGTAGCGCCAGCCTTCAAGGTTACTTATTTGCAGAAATCGCTAGTGGGTAAGGCAGCGCATACCTTGGGCGAGTGGCAATTGACGGATGAGAATTACCATGAAGCATGGGAGCGTTTGAAGCCATTATATGATACAAAATATCATACTTGCCGTGAATATCTACGGCAATTTTATAGATTGCCTTTTTTGGAGCGCGCATCATCAGATGCGCTTCAGCGCATGGCGAATGTCACCCATGAGACATTGCGTCAGCTACGGGCACAGGGTTTACCCGTCGAACATTGGGATATGATTGTCGTGCACAATTTGCTTGAGTGCCTAGGTGAAGAAACGAGCAAGGCTTGGGAACTCCAGCGGCAGTCAGAAACGCCGACTGCAGCTGAAATACTTACATTTCTGGACAAGCAGGCTGCCGCATCCTCACATCAGGCAGATAATCGTCGAGCACGAGAGGCTAGTGTAGCATCGATGGCACCAAGTAATAGCCAATCTAAGAGGGGTCAGCAAGGAGCTAGCTATGGAGCGAGTCAAAGCAGAGCTAGTATTGGCAATAAAAGCAATAACCGTGAAAAGAAAACTTACCCTTACTTATGTAAAGAAGATCATTGGCTCTACAAATGCCCAGATTTCCTGAGCTTGAATTTAAAATCGCGCAAAGCATATGTAGAGCAGCATAAGCTATGCCCAAATTGTCTTAAGCAAGTACATGTTGTGAAGGATTGCTACTCCTGGCCTTGTAATCGTTGTCCGGGTAAAATTCTTCACAATAGCATCTTTTGCCCAACCAGGGAAGTCAACAAGCATTTGATGGTAGTGCAAGACAAAGGTGATCCTCCTCGGAGTAGTGGTCAATCAAAGTCAGCAACAAAGCGCAGAGCTGAGGGCGGTAACGCAATATTCTGACAAAAGAGCAAGCGGAGCAAGACTGGGCTAGAAATAGAGAATGTAACGCAGCTTGATATGTCATAACTTGATAATAATAATAAACAAGCACAAGTGCATACACCATCGTATAACTGTGCGTTTAATTTGGTCAACAGTCAATATGAACTAGGGCAAGGTTTTAGAAATCAAATCCATGGAGCTGATAAAAGAGCTAGTCAGAGTAAATCTCTTTTACCTACCGCTCTCGTTAGGTTGGAGATTGGTGGGGCCAAAATTGGGCCATTCTATGCATTGTTAGATTCGGTAGCGCAACCGAATCTGATTGCGTATAAAATTTTCAAAACATACCAATTACCTGCAGCTAATGGCTGTAGACATATGGTAGGCATAAAAGGACAACCATTTATTGTCAAAAAAAGGATAAGAGCTAGGGTCATACCATGGTATGAGTCGAGTCATTACGTTGAAGCAGAGTTTTGGATATTGCCACGACAGGGTGGGCTGGAACTCGTGGTACCATCTGGTCAATCCAGCTTGGCTAGACCAGCGAATCCAATGAAAGTGCCATTTGTCAATCCACATTAATGGGAATCTAATGAGATACAGATTGTATTAGGTGTACACGTGTTTGCGGAATGTTTCATTGGGCTAGTAGCCAGAAACTCAGATCACTACCATGATAGAAACTACCTTTGGTATTATCGTTCTTGGGGCATACATTGAGCAAATAGATTATGGAACCGGGGCAGGTGCAACCACCACATTTTGTGTTAGTTTTGAAGAGCTAGATAAGAAAGTGCAGCGATTTTGGGAAATGGATCACATCCGTGATTCACCCGTTCGCACAAAAGAACAAGAGCTAGTTGAGCAGATATTTATAGATACGCATTTTCGAGACGATACTGGGCGCTTTGTGGTGACGATTCCAATAAATAATGCTGCAAAATTAGGCAGCTGTCGTGAAACTGCATTGAAACAGTTTTTCTATTTGGAGAAAAGATTAGCTAGGGATCCAGAAATTGGAAGGAAATATATAGAATTTATGCGCGAGTATGAAAGGCTAGGGCATATGCAAGAAGCCCAAAATGTCCCACTGCTGGGGGAGCCAGTCTATTATATCCCACATCATTGTGTACTTAAGAAATTCCGTGTGGTATTCAACGCTAGTTGTAAAACAGATTCAGGAGTATCTTTAAATAAAGTGCAAATGCTTGGAGAAAAGCTACAGCGTGATCTCGCTGATATCGTAAGGCGTTTTAGACGCCATATAATTGGTATAAGCTGTGACGTGAAAATGATGTTCAGGCAGGTGCGAATTGTAGAGAGCCAGCATGACTTACAGCGAATATTCTGGCGTGAGAATCCCAGAGAAAGGTTACGCGAGTATTGTTTGACAGTTGTTACCTCTGGGATGACTGCGTCAGCTCATTTAGCTGTGCGTTGTTTAATTCAAGCAGCTAGAGATCAGTTTGATTATTTTCCTTCAGCAGCTAGAGCAATCATTGCCGACTTTTATATGGATGACGGGATCACTGGAGCAAGTAATGATGAAGAAGCGATCAAATTAGCTAGGAAAATGAAATTCGTGCTAGGTAGTGCAGGTATGGAATTATGCAAGTGGCAGTCCAATAGTAAGATGTTGGTAAGCGCCTTTCAATCAGAAGAACCGAACACATTGTTGCTGTCGAAAACCCCCGATGCATCGGTGCTAGGCCTGAAATGGCATACTGATAGTGATGAGCTAACATTTAAACTGAAGGCGCCAGAGATACTTTCGGTGATTAGCAAGCGAGCTGTTTTAAGTTGTGTCGCACAACTTTATGATCCAAATGGCTACATAACGCCAGTTACATTTATTGGCAAACTAATAGTGCAAGATCTATGGCGGCTGAGCGTGGGATGGGACGATGAGGTTCCTCAAAATATTGGAGAGCAATGGAGCGAATTTTGGAAAGACATTTCTGAGCTAGAAAGATTCAGGTTGCCTCGATTTATCGGTACAACTAAAGATGCAACCGTGCAGTTGAGCGGGTTTGCGGATATATCTGAGAAGGGTTTCGGGGCAGTAATTTATGTGCGAGTAGTGTCTAGCATAGGCGAGAACCGATCTCAATTGCTAGTGTCCAAGGCTAGGGTAGCACCATAAAAAACAATATCAATTCCTAAACTTGAGCTTGCTGCTGCTGAACTATTGGGCAGGTTATATCTGAGCGTTGTGCAGAGCATGGAATGGGAAGCTGTCGACTATGTGATGTGGTCGGATTCGATGATAGGTCTACATTGGATACGAAAATTTCAATGTCAGATGGAGGTCTATGTAGCGAATAGGGTGGCATCTATTCAGACAAATACAAATATCAATAAGTGGCGGCATGTGAAAATAAGTGATAATCCAGCAGACCTCCTGACCAGGGGTGTTAGTGCTAGTAAAATTGAGAGCAATCAACTATGGCTACATGGCCCGAGTTGGCTTGGGCTTCCGAGCGAGGAATGGCCAAGAAGTGCCTTTGTGCTACGGGATATACTAGAAAATACATTGCCGGAACCGAAAGTGCATGTCGCCGTTGAAGCGTAAACAAGATCGAGTGCTAGGAGCAATGCCAATGCGAAAGAAGTCCTAGTGTTACGTGCAAGTTCATTGGAAAAATTGGTAGGAGTCATGTCACAAGTGCTAAAGTTTGTGAGTTTGGCAAGTCAAGCCGGGGAGTTTTTCACATCCCGGTGCCTACGCTTGAGGAAAGATCGAGAGCTTTAGATCTGATAGTTAGAGAAGCGCAAGAGCTAGCATACCACAAAGAGATTCGTGCTTTGTCCAATAAAGCACCTCTGGAAGCAAAATCGAAGCATTGAAACCAATGCTGGATATGAATGGGCTTTTACGTGGGGGTGGTAGAATCGGCAGAGCAGAATGTGACTATGAAATGAAGCACCCGGTTAGTATTCCATCTGGTTCCAGATTGAGTGAGCTAGTTATAAACAAAGCGCATCAGGTTACCAAGCATGGAGGAATCCTGGTTATAATGCAGCGTTTTTGGATACCTCGTCTGCGAAGTGAGCTTAGGAAATTCACACATAAGTGCGTCACTGGTGCTAGATACGCCAAAAGGCTAAGTGAGCAATTGATGTCTGATCTGCCAGCCGATCGCCTCCAAGTTGGGAAACCATTCCTACACTCGGGAGTGGATTATGCAGGACCCTTTGAAATCAGACAACTGGATAGGAATGAGCGTTGTGTAATAAAGAAAAAGAGTTGGGTCGCCATATTCGTGTGCCTAAAGACAAGAGCTGTGCATATTGATGAGATCACCGACCTAAGTGCTAGATCCTTTGTAGCTTGCTATGAAAGATTCATTGCCAGACGTGGTAGATGCGAAAGGATGTACAGCGACAATGGCACATCCTTTGTCGGAGCATCAAAAGAGATTGCTAGAGCTTATGAGCAGTGGAGAGCTAGTGATATGTTTTCTGAGCTAATGCAGAAGGGGACAGAATGGCATTTCATGACCCCAGCTGCATCACATCAAGGGGGTATTTATGAGGCAGCAGTAAAGTCAATGAAACATCACTTGACACGCGTTGTAGGGCAAAGATGCTTGGAACATGAGCAATTTCTAACTCTTCTAGCGCAAATAGAAGCTATATTGAACTCACGTCCGCTATACCCACTCAGCGACAATCTGTTAGATGTACAAGCTCTAACGCCGGGCCATTTCCTGGTAGGCGAACTGCTGTTGCTACCTCCTCCGTTTGGAATAACACCACAACCAGGAGCCAAGGGACGAAAGCTATGGCAAGAAAGACAGAGCATGGTAAATCATATATGGAAGCGTTGGCAAAATGATTATCTTACAACTTTGCTGGAAAGGAAAAAATGGCGCAAGGAGCAGTAAGGCCTAAAGATCGGCCAACTTGTCATAATTAAGAGTGAAAACTTTCCACCATCAACATGGGCTTTGGGAATAGTTGCAGAGCTGATAAAGAGCAAAGATGGGCTAGTGCGCAACGTGGTCGTACAAACGGCTACTAACAAGCTAGCCCGACCCGTGCAAAAAGTTTGTCTCTTGCTAATTGATACAAGTGCTAGTACCTAACTATAGGAAGAGCTAGATTGAGCAAGCTCAACGGGGCAGTGTTCCGTATGAACTCACCTTCATACGAAGTTACATGTGCTTAAAAACTGATCTGGCAACGTTTGGGAGGAGGAGGGGAATAGGACTCTGTGTGCAAAAGTCTTGGGTTGAGTGGTGTCGCGTGCCTGGTCGTGCTTGTGTGCTTGGAAGTGAAAATGGGTTTGTGCTAATTAAAAGTTGAAGTACAATAAAAGTTGGTTTTTCATTTAACGTTTTCCAACTAAAATAAAGTGCGTTTTATTTGGGTTTGGGACTTAAACACATTGGCAGCGCCAAAAATATATAAGAATAAAGCACATTGTGCGTCATTGGTGATGGCGCTACAATCTATTGATTGGGTGAAATAATTATCTCTTCGGAGTCCTCTCCAACCTACACGGCGCGAGAGTAGCTTAAACCACTAAAAAAAAAAAATGAATAAATAAATACTGCAATATTGAACGTGAAGATATAAAACTCCCAAATTAGTGAATATAATAGTTATAACACCTTATCAGTTACAATAAAATGTGAATTTCAGTTTATATTCAAGTTTTTAGTTGTAATTAATACGTTGAAACATTTCTGAATGCGATTTCCTTCATTCTACTCTCTCGGGGTACCTTCATCCACTACCTTCCACTCCGATTCGCAAAAGAAGATGCCAAACTAGTAGACGTAAACAATTAACTCACAAAACTGTAAGAATTTTATGTTCACATTAATGGATTCAAAAATTTTATATTAATTGGATGCAACATTCTTGGAGTACAACCTGGTTTTTGAGGATTTCAAGATCCTGCTTATAAACTAAAACCAAAACAATAAGCGGTAGCAAAAATGGTTAAGTATATAATCATTTGTTGTTTAAGCTGGCTCTAGGTCAGTTGCATTAAAAACACGCTGTTTTAGTTTTTTACCTCCAATATATTTCGATTTCCAACGGAAATCATCATCAGGGACTACAACAAAAATGTAATATTTATTTAACACTAGTTTACACAGATAGGTATAAAAGTATACATATGTACATGTAAACAAAGATAATTCCTATAAACATACATACATTACTTCAGCTGTTGTATGCACAGCAACTGGTCAGTTCGGCATGCTGTTGTGAACTGATTTGCGCGAGTCAAGCAGATGTCGGTAAAGGTGTGCAATGGCTTCCGAATCTTGCTTATAATTCAGTCTCTTCTTCTCGTTCGTGTCTATTATGTGGAGCATCTCTAAAGTAAAACGTTTGTTGTAATGTCGTTCTTGCTGTAGTATGCTCACAGCGTCAAAGTCAGGTTTATGTCCGTTCTCCGCACAGTGGGCCGCAAGTGCTGTTTTATATGTGATATTAGATTTTTGACATTTTATATCCGATCGGTGTCCAGCTATTCTAGTTTTAAGCTTATTTTTCGTTGTTCCAACATATTCTTTGTTGCATTCGTTATCTACGTCTCCTGCACATGGTATTTTATATATAATATTATTTTTGTCCATCATTTCCACTTTGCTTTTCATGTTTTTGAAAAATATATTATTAGTGTACGTCGGTTTATGTGCTAATCCAATTATTTCTTTGTCGTAAATATTAGAACATTGTAATCTTTCGGAAAAGCCCGGTATATATACAATTGATTTGTATATAAGTGGTTTTTTGCCTTTAGTTTTCGATTTGGTACCGTTTTCATGTGTATTAATCAGCCTATAAATCACCCCGGATGGGGTTTGGATTAGCACATAAACCGACGTACACTAATAATATATTTTTCAAAAACATGAAAAGCAAAGTGGAAATGATGGACAAAAATAATATTATATATAAAATACCATGTGCAGGAGACGTAGATAACGAATGCAACAAAGAATATGTTGGAACAACGAAAAATAAGCTTAAAACTAGAATAGCTGGACACCGATCGGATATAAAATGTCAAAAATCTAATATCACATATAAAACAGCACTTGCGGCCCACTGTGCGGAGAACGGACATAAACCTGACTTTGACGCTGTGAGCATACTACAGCAAGAACGACATTACAACAAAAGTTTTACTTTAGAGATGCTCCACATAATAGACACGAACGAGAATAAGAGACTGAATTATAAGCAAGATTCGGAAGCCATTGTACACCTTTACCGACATCTGCTTGACTCGCGCAAATCAGTTCACAACAGCATGCCGAACTGACCAGTTGCTGTGCATACAACAGCTGAAGTAATGTATGTATGTTTATAGGAATTATCTTTGTTTACATGTACATATGTATACTTTTATACCTATCTGTGTAAACTAGTGTTAAATAAATATTACATTTTTGTTGTAGTCCCTGATGATGATTTCCGTTGGAAATCGAAATATATTGGAGGTAAAAAACTAAAACAGCGTGTTTTTAATGCAACTGACCTAGAGCCAGCTTAAACAACAAATGATTATATATAGTCAAAAAGGTCGCAAAAAAGTCTAAAATTTGTTAAAAATGGTTAAGTAAATAAGTTTTTAACATGTATTTAATAATTCGCCGCAAATTTTGGATACAGATCAAAAGACCATTCGGTAATTTTCTGCGACAACTGCAAACAAATCCAAAAATGTCGGGAGCTGTGTAAAAAGACACGTTTTGACCTTGGCATCAATATTCCAAAATCGGAGATTCGATTTTATATTTCTGTGAAAATATATTTGCAATGAAATTTAAACAATTTCTGCTATTTCATGAAGTTGTTGTAATCCCACATATTTGGTGTTTAATGCAGAAGTGAGTTTTGGATCGGCTAAGGGCCGAATTCCGTCCGATGACATAGCCGGAGTGGAGTCGGCTAAGGGTTATTATTTGGAACGATTATGCAGAAAGATGGCCTGCAAAAAAATACTTTGATTGCAAATAAATCTTAACATAAATATAAAATTCAATTTCCCATTTTGGATTTTTGATGCCGAGGTCAAAACGCGTCTTTTGACACAGCTCTCAACATTTTTGGACATTGTATACCATTTGCGTCCTGTAGTATAGTATAGAATGGTAATTTGAACTGAACTTTTTTAAATATCGCTACCGAATAACACTTAAGGTTCTCCTTTTTTACGCTTACCTATCCATACTGGATCCTGACATGCCAAATGTCTGCCGGGCTGTGGTGTGTCCCCCCATAACACAAACCATGTATTCATTTGCTCAGTAGAGCCGACTCTTCTAACACCAATTCCACTATGGTCCACCCCTATTGGTACCAATTCGGCGCTGATCCTTACTTTATAAGTTGTCTTGGGCTAAGATTAAAAAAAAATAGCCCGGGGCAAAAAAAAGCTTTTACAATTTTATCTTGGTTTTTCTATTAATTTATTCCAATTTTTATTAGGAGAAGGCACAATTTGGGTAAAAACAATATACAACAGGAAAACTCGCATAATAAAGCATTTGGTAATTCTATACGACAGCACATAACTGATAAAACACGTCCAAAAATATCCAAAAAGGTTTTAAAAGACTTGTTTACCTTTTTATAAACCATCGCGAATTGGAGACCATAGTATTTATATGCAGACACCTTTATATCTTCGGACATGTTTTGGCAGTTAGGCGCTATCGTATAAAATTACCTTTTTTTGTTTCGGTTATTCTATACGACCGTACGTAACTGCTAATATACGTCCAAAATTTCGGGAACGGTATCAAACGACGGGTTTTAACCTCCGTATCAATAATCCGAAAGCGGATATTCGAAATTTTATGTCTGTTCAGAGATATTTGCAATTAAAGTTGACAATTTTCTGTCATTTTCATGTGGTTGTTGTAATCACAGATTAGGGTGTACCGAAAAGTGCAGAAATGGGTTCTGCGCAGAAATATTGTGTACCGCGTAGCCGGTGTTGGACCGGCTAAGGGTTCTTTTTTTGAAGAGCGGCCCAAGCTCTACGCAGATAGGTGTTGTGCACATAAATACCTTGCATCAAGCCCCCTATTTGGGATCGGACCTGGGCCATTTTTGAGTTTTTTGCTAATAACTTTTCACTGAAAAAATTATTTAATTTCCGCTTTCGGATTATTGATACAGAGATCAAAACGCGTTTGATACCTTTCCCGATATTTTTGGACGTATATTAGCAGTTACGTTCGGTCGTATAGAATTATCTTTGTTTCTTTTCGTGACATCCAACAGGTAAATTGCGGGAAGCAATATCCTGATAATATGTTTTCAATTCAACACCACTTGCAGTTTGCATTTGTATTTGCGCATTTTCGTGTGAGCTAACGCTTGAATACCGGCGTAATTATGGTCCCATTTAGATTAATTTGTATTTAAACAATTAATAACATTTAATTGCATTAATACAATTAACAAACAAAAATCTTTCTTGAGTGGAACCATGAATGCCTGTTTTTCGGCTGGTGTTTGGAAACAACCATGTCTCATCTTGGTAATTGTTTCCTTCAGGAGACAACTGCTAAAACACGTCCGAAATTATCGGGAAAGGTATCAAAAGACGGATTTTGACCTCGGTAACAATAATCCGGAAGCGGGATTTCGATTTTTGGTTTCAGTGAAGAGATATTTGCAATCAAGATTGAAAATTTTCTGCCATTTTCATGTGGTTGTCGTAATCACAGAATAGGGTGTACCGAAAAGTGCAAAAGTGTGCTCTGCGCAGAAATACTGTAGACCGCGTAGCCGGTATTGGACCGGCTAAGGGGTATTTTTTTGAAACGCGGCCGAAGCCTGCCTACGCAGAAAGGTGTTCTGCACATAAATAAATTGGATCACGCCCCCTATTTGGGATCGGACTTAGGTAATTTTTGGGGTTTTTTTGCGAATAACTTTTCCCTGAAACAAAAAATTTAAAATCCGCTTTCGGATTGTTGATACCCAAGTCAAAACGCGTGTTTTGATACCTCTCCCCCATCTTTGATGATGTATAGATGAATATCAGCTTTATTTGGTCAAGAGCCGAATGTGTGTCAATATTGGCTTTAAGTAGAGTAACAAAGTAATTGATAGATTCACCTAAGTAAGGGAAACCACCCATGAGTGGTGGGGTTAGGGGTTTAGAATATGCCCGAGGTAGGCATACCGGTCGTAAGAGGCGACGAATATGCACAAAGGTAATGGTGCAACTCGATGGTTGATCTGCGGATATGATGCCTCTCACCTCTCATTACCCATTTTATTATTCCTTACGGAGGGAGGGGTGACATGACCTAGAAGGTTTCACTGGTCATAAATCGCTACCACGACAGTCCGGCAGTACTGCAAGGGAGTACCGGAGCGTACCGGGTTCAAATCCGGCCAAGGACTGTCAATTCGACAACACTCCCCAAAACTTTTGGGGAGTGTTTTTGTTGTTACCACTTCAACAACAACAACCCATGAGTGTCATGCTCTTGTCAGTTTAATCCTGGTAATTCTATTCGACCGTACGTAACTGCTAATATACGTCCAAAAATATCGGGAAAGGTATCAAACGACACATTCTCCGAAAGCGGAAATTAAATGATTTTTTTCAGTGAAAAGTTATTAGCAAAAAACCCAAAAATGGCCCAGGTCCGATCCCAAACAGGGGGCTTGATGCAAGGTATTTATGTGCACAACACCTATCTGCGTAAAGCTTGGGCCGCTCTTCAAAAAAAGAACCCTTAGCCGGTCCAACACCGGCTACGCGGTTCACAATATTTCTCCCCAGAACACATTACTGCACTTTTCGGTACACCCTAATCTGTGATTACAACAACCACATGAAAATGACAGAAAATGTTCTACTTTAATTGCAAATATCTCTTAACAGACATAAAATATCGAATTTCCGCTTTCGGATTACTGATACGGAGGTTAAAACCCGTCGGTTGATACCTTTCCCGATATTTTGGACGTAGTTGGCAATTCCTCGATATGCCAAGGAGCATTGACACCTTTGAAACACAAATACAATCATTTCTCCTTGTCCAAACACATTACTGACTTGGAAGGGCTTTTCGGGTAGAAAGCCATGTCGTGGGGTAGGTGTTTACGAAGAGAAGTCTCTTTAACCATTTTCCAACGCTTGCAGCAAATCAAAACAAGCCATGTCGTTGGGTAGGTTATTTACGAGGAGAAATATCTTTAACCATTTTCCAACGCTTGCAGCAAATCAAAACAAAGTTTTACATTTTCAAACAGCTGTTTATTGTGGCGATTATTCTCAAGCATGTACCATCCCTAACTCAATAACACTCCCATTACTAGTTAAACACAAAAGAGATAATGATGGATACGCTTATGCATGCAAGCATATACCAAGCAAGAGGAAGAGAGGTCGCACGAGTGTTTGCGAATACGATGCAAAAAGGAGATGCCAATAAATAACACCGATCCTTCGAGAACACGAAGAGCGAATAACCAAGAAAGTTCTCGGTGCGTAGGCAAGCACCCTGTTGGACTATATAAGGCAGTGACCAAGCAAGGCAGGTCGATCAGTTTATTTTCAAGTGTTGTTCAGTGGTAGTTTGGTGCGAAGTTACCAAACTCTTAAATTTGTATTGCATTTATTAGAAGTAAATAAAACTAGCTATTAGTTACAATATCTGTGCGTGTGTTTTTTTTTACTTTATAGTGATCGAACCCAGGATTGATAATCAAGGAATCAACGAATTCGTCACAATTGGTGTCAGAAGCTGTATTGTTAAATAAATACCAGTGATTTAAAGGATAACAAGGACATGGCGAAGATGAATGAATTAAAGATTTAGCAACTCAAAAATGAGTTGGAACAACGCGGACTAAAGACTACAGGCAAAAAATCAGAGTTACAGTCACGATTGCGAGAGGCTATGGAAGCAGAAGGAATCAACGTTGATGATCATGTTTTTCATCTTGTGGAGGAGGCATCGACAAAAATGGAAGAAAAAAGGAGTCTCCGAATCCAGTAGCAACCGGGGACACAAACATGACATTGGCTGTATTAACTCAGATGTCGACTAAAATGGAAGAACAGCAAACATGTATGGCATCTCAGCTAGAACAGGTATCATCACAGATCTCCGCGCAAATGGATGAACAGAAGGCATATATCTCTTCGCAGTTGGAAGCACAGGAAGCGAGGGTGTCATCGAAACTAGAAGTGCAAGATGCAAAAATTGAACAATTTCAATATAAAATAGAGGCTGAAGTGGAAGCTTTGAAAGGCCGTATCCACGAACTGCAACTGAACCGTCCAGCTACCTCAGCAAATACTCCCAAGGTAAAATCACCTTCTTTTGATGGTTCTGTTCCATACCAGGTATTTAAGCTGCAATTTGAGAAGACGGCTGCGGTGAATAATTGGTGCACTGGAGATAAAGTTGCAGCACTATTCGTGGCATTGAAGGGTCCTGCAGCGGAAATCTTACAGACTATTCCCGAGCCCGAAAGGAACACTTATGATGCATTTATGGGTGCGGTTAAGAGACGCTATGGTAGCGAACATCGAAAACAGATATACCAAATAGAGATACAGAATCGCTTCCAGGAACCTAATGAAACTTTGCAGGAATTTGCATCGGATATCGAGAGGTTGGCCCATCTAGCAAATGCAGACACACCTGTGGAGTATACGGAGGGGGTAAAAATCCAGTGTTTCATAAATGGAATACGCGACGTGGAGACGAAGCGCGCCACATATGCAAACCCCAAAAGGACATTCGCTGAAACGGTATCTCATGTTCTGATGCAGGAAACAGCCTCGATTTTGAGTAAACCTGCATACAAGGCTCATCGCGTAGAAGTGGACACTCCGGCTTGGGTAGACAAAATTTTGGAAACGGCGGCACTGGCTCCAGTAGCCCCAGTAATTCAGGTGGACGTAAACGCAAAGCTGGAGAAGATGATCAAGATGATTGCCCCATAATCTCTGTGTCACAACTCGGACGGAAAGCGAGTAATGTTACTGTTGAAGGCTACGTGGACGGGAAAGAGCGCTTGCTGATTGTGGATACTGGTGCATCACATTCCATCATTCGGAGTGACTTGGTCAGCGGAAAGGTGATTGCCAAAAGGTAAGTTGAGGACAGCAACTGATGATAGCAAGCCAGTCCTTGGAAAGGTGACATGCAAGTGCCGGGTATCACTGGGAACGAAAGTGAAGGCAGAAATCCATTCGGGATTAAGAACGGGCAAAATGGTTGGAATATGTGACACTGCAATGCATTGTGGGAATCTCTGCGGGAGAGGATTGATGTCGGAGTTTCAATCCCTGGAGGAAATGAGGTTTAATAAAGAGGTGCCAACCATTGAGTGTCTAGCAGCGGTTGGTTCGGGATCGATCAGACTTAGGTGGAGGGCAGTGTGGCGATTATTCTCAAGCATGTACCATCCCTAACTCAATAACATTCCCACCACTAGTAAAACACAACAGAGATAACGATGGCTACGCTTATGCATGCAGGCATGTACCAAGCAAGAGGAAGAGAGATCGCACGAGTGTTTGCGAATACGATGCAAAGAGGAGATGCCAATAAATAACAGCGATCCTTCGGGAACACGAAGAGCGAATAAGCAAGAAAGTTCTCGGTGCGTAGGCAAGCACCCTGTTGGACTATATAAGGCAGTCCCCAAGCAAGGCAGGTCGATCAGTTTATTTTCAAGTGTTGTTCAGTGGTAGTTTGGTGCGAAGTTACCAAACTCTTAAATTTGTATTGCGTTTATTAGAAGTAAATTAAACTAGCCATTAGTTACAATATCTGTGTGTGTGTTTATTTGACTTTATAGTGATCGAACTCAGGATTGATAATCAAGGAATGAAAAAATTCGTCACATTATTATGTGATGGAATGTGTTTATCGATCTGCTGAAAAGGTATCGATAACGTCCGCAAATTAGTCTGATTTATGCACTAGCTATGTAAGACTAGTGTGACGAATTCGATGAGTCTTCGATTATTAGTCCTGGGTTCGATAACTATAAAGTCAAGTTAGCACACGCACAGTTATTGTTACTAATAGCTAGTTTTATTTACTAGGAATAAACGCAATATAAATTTAAGAGTTTGGTAACTTCACCGTTCAACGCTTGAAAATAAACTGATACACCTGCCTTATCCCTCTTCCTCTTCCTAGGCTTGCATGCACAAGAGTAACCATCCTCATCGCTGTTGTGTTTAACTAGTGGTGGAAGTGTTATTGAGTTAGTGATGGTACATGCGTGAGGATAATCGCCACACTAGGTACAGAGCATAAAACGCGCTGTGTTTCTTGTTTCATTTGGCAGCGATCTAGCAACCCTATGGGACTATTAGCTTTAGGTGAATTAGGTAATACTTTACATTCAACGTCAACTGCTTAAACACGTCCAAGAACATCGAGCGAGGGAACAAAGGCCGGGTTTTAACCTCAGTATTAATAATCCGCAGGGGGAAAATAAATGTTTGGTTTAAGTGAAAAGTTATTGGCATGGAAGTCGTTTTCGGTGCTATTTTGGGATGAAACAGCCGGTTTTCGGTGGCAATTTAACCTGGAATTATTGATGCGTTTTCGGTAACCTTATGAAACAGCTCAGCGACCAACCTTAAAAGAAACATGCAATCGATTATTGGTGCTACATCGTAATTCGCTATCCGTAATGTACCATTGCTTTTAGTTCATCCCACCTTATGTATAAGAAGATTATTCGCGCTTCAGTAATTATCGACGGTGTGGTTTCGGTAAGTGAGACGGCAAGTACCACAACATATCGTGAGAAGTTTCCACCCTTACCCTGCACAACCCTCCGCTATCGATCAACGTTTTGGTTGCGTCTACGGGACGTAGAGAATCACCCTAACGGTTGCACCTTCGCTCCCAAGACCAGTGGTGAATCCTTCGGGACCACTAAATACATTTACCGGTGTGTACTCACGGGCCATCGCCTTACACCAACCGGCAACTCATCGGTAACCTGGCACCGACTCACCGCCATCCACCAACCCGTCGTTGGTGACTTGCACCGTTCCACCGTCATTGGTAACCTGGCACCGATTCACCGGCATCCACCAACCAGTCGTTGGTGACTTGCACCGTTCCACCGTCATCGGTAACCTGGCACAGACTCACCGGCATCCACCAACCCGTCGTTGGTGACTTGCACCATTCGACCGTCATCGGTAACCTGGCACCGATTCACCGGCATCCACCAACCCGTCGTTGGTGACTTGCACCGTTCCACCGTCATCGGTAACCTGGCACCGACTCACCGGCATCCACCAACCCGTCGTTGGTGACTTGCACCATTCCACCGTCATCGGTAACCTGGCACCGATTCACCGGCATCCACCAACCCGTCGTTGGTGACTTGCACCGTTCCACCGTCATTGGTAACCTGGCACCGATTCACCGGCATCCACCAACCCGTCGTTGGTGACTTGCACCGTTCCACCGTCATCGGTAACCTGGCACCGACTCACCGGCATCCACCAACCCGTCGTTGGTGACTTGCACCATTCGACCGTCATCGGTAACCTGGCACCGATTCACCGGCATCCACCAACCCGTCGTTAGTGACTTGCACCGTTCCACCGTCATCGGTAACCTGGCACCGACTCACCGGCATCCACCAACCCGTCGTTGGTGACTTGCACCGTTCCACCGTCATCGGTAACCTGGCACCGACTCACCGGCATCCACCAACCCGTCGTTGGTGACTTGCACCATTCGACCGTCATCGGTAACCTGGCACCGATTCACCGGCATCCACCAACCCGTCGTTGGTGACTTGCACCGTTCCACCGTCATCGGTAACCTGGCACCGACTCACCGGCATCCACCAACCCGTCGTTGGTGACTTGCACCGTTCCGCCGTCATCGGTAACCTGGCACCGATTCACCGGCATCCACCAATCCGTCGTTGGTGACTTGCACCGTTCCACCGTCATCGGTAACCTGGCAGCGACTCACCGGCATCCACCAACCCGTCGTTGGTAACTTGCACCGATCCACCGGTCATTGGTAACCTGGCACCGACTCACCGGCATCCACTAATCCGTCGTTGGTGACTTGCAAAAATTTGTCTGCTTTGTAGATACCGTTCGGAGTCGGCAAAAAACTGTAGGTCCCACCAATTTGTAGGGAAAATTCAAATCGGCACACCACAAATTGGAAGAGAAGCTTGGCGCAAAAATCTCTTAGGAGGTTTATGATGATATACCTGTTGTATATCGCGCCATAGAGATAGAGATAGGGAGATGACTGAAGATATGGTAATAGTTAGTCCGAGAGATATAGATTATAAATAATTTTGCATTCCAAACATGAACCCATTTATTTTAGTTCCGATTCTGCATAATCTCTTTTATTCTTTTTCCTAGTGCTATGGATTCTCAAATTTTAAATAGGGAGCACAGAAACATGCTCGAGTAGCCAAATTGCCAGACGTATTTCGATCTTTTGTCTTTCGCATAGTTTAAAATCTAAAATTTGTTTTCTTTTGACCCAAGAGTTTCAAGAAGAAGTTTTGAAGTGGCGGTTACCCACGAGCGTATCTTTTACCAGCCCGCATCATTACATTTTTACTTTTTATAGTACAATGAATGACAATAAAATCTGAATATTGTAAATAGTACCGCTTTTGTAAATAGCCCTATTAATAATAGTAAATTTTAAATATTGTAAATATTATCCTCTAATTATGTTTAAAAAACATAATACAATTTTAGCAATGTTTTCAATCCAAAATAAAAAAATATATTACTAAATGCTTAGTATCCTATCCTTTTCTGCTCTTAACTAATGTTTATAAACTTTACCAATGTAAATAAATACTAGTTATGATATCCTCATGGTACTCTAAATTAATTTTTATAAACTCCAACAATGTAAATAAGTCCTAGTCTTATTAATAATCGAATAACACTATTTAACTATAAAAAGTTATAATAAAGTTTTAATATGAATAGTGGTAAAATAAAAGACTATTTATTATTTATAACAATTATAATAATTAACTATTTGTTTTTACTTACTTTTTCCCCAAAAACTATTAAAATTTGTAAAATATTGAAAAATTTAGTTTTAATATGATTTATTCCAATGTATTAAAAATGCCGCCGTGGTGTGAAGGTAGTGTTGCCGGCCTACCACACCGAAGGTCCATGGTTCGAGCCCTGGTACAGGTAACATCAAAAGTGATTTGAAAAAAGTTTTTCAAAACGGGGTCGGCCCTCGGCAGTGGTTTGGCAAACTCTCCGAGTGTATTTCTGCCATGACAGGCTTCTCAGCAAAAATTCGTCTCCTTTGTAGATGCCGTTCGGAGTCGGCAAAAAACTGTAGGTCCCACCAATTTGTAGGGAAAATTCAAATCGGCACACCACAAATTGGAAGAGAAGCTTGGCGCAAAAATCTCTTAGGAGGTTTATGATGATATACCTGTTGTATATCGCGCCATAGAGAGAGAGATTAAAAAATAATTTCAATAAAATATATAAATATTTAATAAAAATTATGCATTTTTGTGCAATTTATTTGGAAAAATTTTTAGGTATCTCCATTTGACAATACCCACTATAACTGGTATTTCATTAACCAATTCAGCTAATAAAATTAACCATATGTTAGCCACTTTGGTAACCTATTCAGCCAATAATTTTCACCACATGTTAGCCAGAACAATAACTAACTGAACGAATATTTTTCACCACAATTTAGCCAAAACAAAAACCAATTGAGGAAATATTTTTAACTACATGTTAGCCAAAACATTAACTGGTTTTGGAAAGGGAAATTTTTTAAAACTGGAAGTATTGAAAAGTATAGCTATAGTTTTTGTCAATGGGAGAATTCTATGGGTGCAAGGGAGATGCCACATTGTAGACCATATGAGAAATTAATGAAACCAACTATTTAGCTACATTGGTAATCGGTATCTGGTTTGTAGGGGTTTGTAGGGTATCGGTGTTGTTTTTATAAAAGTGTGTATTTATTTTATGAGAAAAATAAATTTAATTTATAATAATGTGCCAAGAGTGATCCAAATTGGTATGAGATGGTTGCAAATACTTTGGCCGAAGAGATTGAAAACGAGAATGAAGGTGATGAGACCCGAATTCGGTGCTTCAGAAAGAGAAAGGAATCGGAATTTGAAGCTCAGATATTGCATCCGATTATGAAATTGAAGTCGCTGAAGAATATAGTGGGGTCTATCAGCTATTGCGACGGAACTGCCGACTTGAAAAATCCCAACAAATTGAAAAAATGGCAAAGAGGTTTTCTTGGCATTCTATTGCAGGAGGAGTCAGTAATAACAACAATAAGGCTGCATCTGTTTTATGGAACCAAACCAATTGCCGCTTTTCAGAGCATCGATGTCTTACCATCTTGACAATATCCCGTTATATACGCTTTGACGACGGACGCACTAGAGCTTTCCGCTCAGAAACAGAAAAGTACGACATATTTGGAACTTTCTGAATGAAAATCTCCAAAAGAATTTCGGTCCTTACAGTGATATAACTGTTGACGAACAACTCTTTCCGTATCGAGGAAAAAAAAACCTACCCAGTACATACCATCAAAACCGGCTAAGGGCCGTTTACTCGATTTCCTGTTAAAAGCAGGATTATCCAAACGGCGCATAAATTTGTCGGCAAGATAAATACTACATTGGCTGCGCGATTTACAGCAAAAACTGGTGTCCACAGGGAGTGGGAAGCACTTCGTGACAAATTCGACAATATGAAGCGCAAAACAAAAACTGTGTTGGCAGAGGAAAAGTGGAAGACCTACCGCACAGGAGGTGGTACCTCAACAAATAGAGTAGAAGGTGCATCCCTGAGGATCGCGGCCATGCTCGATACTTCATGTTCCGGGATGTGCCACCCGCTGACATGGGTAAATACTAAACATTTTTCTCATTGTTTACAACCGCCACCGAGTGCTAATATTGGTATTTGTTGCCTTTGGTATTTGCTGCCTGCTAAAACACGTCCAAACAATTCGGAAGGCGCATCAAAAGCCGCGTTTTGGCCTGGGTATCAATAACCGGATTTTCGATTTTTTGTTTCAGTGAAAAGTTATTGGCAAAAAACCAAAAAATTACATAGGTGCGATCCCGGTCTAACACCGGCTACGGTATCCCAAAAATTTCTGTGCAGAACACACTTCTATACTTTTCGGCATACCCTTTATCTTTGTCTACAACAACCACATACAAATTACAGAACATTTTCAACTTTGTTCACAAATATCTAATATCTTGCAAACTATAAAAAAAATAGGATCCGGATTATGATTCCTCCGACCGATACGCGTCTTTTGATACCTGTTCCGAATTTTTGGACGTGTTTTCGCACTCGGTGGCGGTCGTAAACAATTAACAACATTCTAATACCATTTGCATGCCCTATATGTACATTCTCCATTGGTCTTCTTTTTACAGAATTGAAGTGAGCACGCGCACAATTTGGACATATCCATCGTGGAGGAAAAGCAAATTCTAAGTAGTTCTGGTAAAATTTCAAAAGAAGAGGCACTGCCTATTCATCAAAAATTGTCGATAGGTATATAAGAAGACGCGCACGTTTTGACCCCAGTATCAATAATCTGAAAGTGGAAATTTAGTTTTTTATTTCTGTCGCATTGATACTGGGATCAAAACGCGATCTTTGACACCTCTTTCGAGAATTTTGTGACAAATTAGGTCACGGTCTTGAAAACTGTTACCGTGTTATTGGATTAATTGAATATCTTAATGTTATAATTTCCTTCCTTATATGAATTTTTACAGTAGCCCCATGTGGTCCTTAAGTAGGGTTGCCAGCTATACTGTTAAAAACAGTATTATACTGTTTTTCACTACTTTATACTTTTTACTGTTGAACAAAAAAAAAGTATGTAAAATACTGTTTCCAGCATCAAAATGCATAACACTATAAGTCAGCGAAAGGTTCATTTAGCATATCCAACCTCGCGGGCTTGGCAAGAAATCGCTGCCGACGTCAAATCATTCACACGTACGCTATACGAAATTCTTCGCAGCGCACGATTTCAACACAATCACAAATAATTTCAACTGTAGAGGTACTGGTAAATGGTAGAGAAAACCATCGAACGTCGAAGAAAAAAAATCGATGTTTGAAACATATTGTGGCGATTATTCTCAAGCATGTACCATCCCTAACTCAATAACACTCCCACCACTAGTTAACACAACCGAGATAACGATGGCTACGCTTATGCATGCAAGCGTATAGCTAGAAAGAGGAAGAGAGATGGCGCGAGTGTTTGCGAATACGATGCAAAGAGGAGATGCTAATAAATAAGACCGACCCTTCCAGAACACGAAAAGCGAACAACCAAGAAAGTTCTCGTTGCGTAGGCAAGCACCCTGTTGGACTATATAAGGCGGTGACCAAGCAAGGCAGGTTGATCAGTTTATTTTCAAGCGTTGTTCAGTGAACTACTGTAAAGTTACCAAACTCTTAAAATTGTTTTGCGTTTATTACTAGTAAATAAAACTAGCTATTACTTACAATATCTGTGCGTGTGTTTATTTGACTTTATAGTGATCGAACCCAGGATTGATAATTAAGGAATCATCGAATTCGTCACAATTGGTGTCAGAAGTGATATTGTTAAATAAATACCGAGAGTTTTCAAGGATAACAAAGGCATGGCAAAGTTGAATGAGCTGAAGATCCAGCAACTCAAAAATGAGCTGCAACAGCGTGGATTGAATACAACAGGCAATAAATCCGAGCTACAGTCACGATTGCGAGAGGCTATGGAAGCTGAAGGAATTAACGTTGACGATCATGTGTTTCATCTTGTGGAAGAAGCATCGACAAAAATGGAAGAGAAGGAGTCTACAATTCCAGCCGCAAGTGTGGACACTAACGCGTTGTTGACTGTATTGACTCAGATGTCATCTAGCATTTCAACACAGCTGGAAGAACAAAAGACACACATGGCATCTCAGTTGGAAGAACAAAAGGCACACATGGCATCTCAGCTGGAAGAACAGAAGACTAGCATGGCATCTCAGATTTCAGTTCAACTAGACGAACAGAAGGCATACATGAGATCTCAGATGGAACACCAGGAGACACGTATAACATCAAAATTGGAAGAACAAGAGGAGCGTATATCTATGCAGGTGGCACGAATGTCTTCGCAGCTAGAAGTGCAGGATGCGAAAATTGCACAGCTACAGAATAAAATCGATGCTGAAGTAGACGCACTGAGAGGTCGTATCCAGGAGTTACAACTGAATCGTCCAACTACTTCAATGAGTGTCCCGAAGGTAAAAACCCCATCTTTTGATGGTTCTGTTCCTTTTCAGGTATTTAAGCTACAGTTTGAGAAGACGGCAGCTGTGAATAATTGGGGCATGGAAGACAAAGTTGCTGCATTATTCGCGGCATTGAAGGGACCTGCAGCCGAAATTTTGCAGACTATTCCTGACGGAGAACGGAACAATTATGAAGCATTAATGGGTGCAGTTGAGAGACGCTATGGTAGCGAACATCGGAGGCAGATATACCAAATAGAGCTACAGAATCGCTTCCAGAAACCTAATGAGACTTTACAGGAATTTGCATCGGATATCGAGAGGTTGGCCCATCTAGCAAATGCAGACGCACCTGTAGAGTATACGGAGAGGGTAAAAATCCAGTGTTTCATAAATGGAATACGCGATGTGGAGACGAAGCGGGCCACATATGCAAACCCGAAAAGGACATTTGCTGAAACGGTATCGCATGCTCTGACGCAGGAAACAGCCTCGTTTCTGAGTAAACCTGCATACAAGGCTCATCGCGTAGAAGTGGACACTCCGGCTTGGGTAGACAAAATTTTGGAAGCGTTGAACGGAGTACAGAAAAAAAGTGATGGTGCCATTAAATGCTTTAAGTGCGGGAAACCAGGTCACATAGCACGTTATTGCGGCACTGGCTCCAATACCCCAGCAATTCAGGTGGACGAAAACGCAAAGCTAAAGGAGATGAGCAAACCTCCCAACCAAATCAGTCGTTAAACTAAATCGAGCCAGCCGAAAGGGGCGTGGACTGGCTCCCGCAACTAAATGCCCCGTAATCTCTGTCTCACAGATCGGAAGGAAAGCTAATAATGTTACTGTTGTTGCAAATGTAGATGGAAAAGAGCACGTACTAACTGTGGATACTGGCGCATCGCATTCCATAATTCGATCTGATTTAGTCAACAAGGAGCTGAGACCATTGCATGGAGCAAAGTTACGTACGGCCACTGGTGAGGACACCCATGTCCTAGGAGAAGTAACATGTGAAATCGCAATTGGGAACGTGGCCGTCCTACACAGTTTTATAGTAGCAGATATTGTTGACGAAATCATAGTTGGTGTGGACTTCTTAAGCGAGCAAGGCATCAAGATCGACATGCAAAACAGGATTATGAATTACCAGAACATGGATGTGCCATTAAATTTTGGTTACGAAAACAAATACGTTAGTAAGCGAGTGCTTGTGGAGGAGAGCCAACAAATTCCACCGAAGTCGGAAGCAATCATATGGGCAAATATTGATGGAGATTATGGGACAAACAAGTTGTGGGTTGTCGAGGCAGCAAACAAATCAAGGACGAACATATTAGTAGGAAAAACCCTGGCCATGACAAAACAAGATGGACGTGTACCGGTAAGAGTACTTAATGAGTTCAAATCGCCGATAAAACTTTCCAAAGGAGCAATATTGGGACAATGCCAAGAGGTCGAGGTAGTTATCAATTGCGAACAGCTTCAGGAAAATGATTCTGCCATCAAGATTAATCTTTCAGATGATATCACGTCGTGGACGGCAGGCCTCGAAAAAGATCATCAGAAAAAGGCAAAGGAACTTCTATCAAAGTACTCGAGCATATTTGACAAGGATGGTTCTAAACCAGGTCGGACCAAAGTTGTGAAGCATCAAATTGATACTGGTGATGCAAGGCCCATCCGCCAAGCTCCTCGTAGTATTCCTTTGGCCAAACGCCAAGTAGTAAGAGAAATTATACAGGAAATGAGTGACAGCGGTGTGATCGAACCATCAGCTAGTCCATGGAGCTCACTGGTAGTACTAGTGAAAAAGAAAGATGGAAAAATGAGGTTCTGTGTGGATTACCGGAAATTGAACGACGTAACGAAGAAGGACAGTTATCGATTGCCAAGAATCGACGATACTCTGGACTCGTTATCTGGCACGAAATGGTTTTCCACACTGGACTTGAAAAGCGGCTACTGGCAAGTGGAGGTAAAGGATGAAGATAAAGAGAAGACGGCTTTCAGCGTTGGAGAAGGGCTTTGGCAATTTACGGTAATGCCCTTCGGGCTATGCAATGCTCCAGCTACTTTTGAGAGACTTATGGACCAGATACTAAAAGGATTGCACTGGCAAACATGTTTGGTGTACCTCGACGACATCATCGTGCTGGGAAAAAGTTTTGAGGAACACCTAAAGAACTTGGAGGAAGTTTTCCAAAGAATAGCTGGTGCTGGTCTGAAACTAAGTCCCAAGAAGTGTTCCTTGTTTAAAAAGGAAGTAAGTTATTTGGGTCACAAGGTAACTACGGAGGGAATCTGCACTGCCAAGGGAAAGATCGAAGCCGTAAAGGATTGGCCAAGACCGAGAAATTTGCATGAGTTACGGAGCTTCCTTGGGCTGTGCACGTATTATCGCCGATTTGTACCAAATTTTGCCAGCGTAGCTAGTAGTCTCCATGACCTTACAAGGAAGAATATGAGTTTTGAATGGAAGAAGGAACAGGAGGTGGCTTTTCAAACATTGAAGGAACGACTATGCACTGCCCCGATGTTAGCATATCCAATTCCAGGTTCAAAGTTTATTCTGGATACAGATGCGAGTGGTTATGCTATAGGAGGTGTTTTGTCTCAGATTGTTGATGGACAGGAGAGGGTAGTTGCATACTATAGCCGAACAATTGGGAAGCCTGAAAGGAACTATTGTGTAACCCGGAGAGAGCTGTTGGCATTGGTAGAGTGCGTTAAGCATTTCCACAAGTATCTCTATGGGCAGCGATTCCACGTCAGGACAGACCACGCGGCGTTGAAATGGCTCTTACAGTTCCGTAATCCGGAAGGTCAATTGGCACGGTGGATAGAGCGACTGCAAAGTTATGACTTTTCCATAGAGCATCGCAAAGGTAGCACCCACGGAAATGCTGATGCAATGTCACGAAGACCATGTAACTTGGAATGCAAGCATTGTTCCAAAGCTGAGGCCAAGGAAGACATTATAGATGTGCGGCTCATGACTATAACATCTACGGACGAATGGAACATTGATCAATTAAGAAGGTTTCAGCACGAAGATCCAGATCTTACACATGTAATGCAAGGAATCGAACGAAACGAGCGACCATCAAGAGAGGAGATGTCAGCAGAAAGTCCTGTTGCCAAGTCATATTGGGCACAGTGGAATAGTTTGCAATTAGAATCCGGTTGTTTGCATCGAATATGGGAGAGTGAGGATGGTCAATGTGTTCGAAAGCTGATAGTCGTCCCAAGGAAGAAAATCCCTGATGTACTCAATGAATTACATAACGGTCCAAGCGGAGGTCATCTTGGAGTCACCAAGACCTTGGAGAAAGTCAAGCAAAGATTCTATTGGGTTGGTTGCCGTCAATCGGTCGCGGAGTGGATTGCCAACTGTGAAGTATGCATCAAAGTTAAAGGACCGAAATCAAGGAGCCATGGCCAAATGAAACAGTATAACTCAGGTGCGCCATTTGAGAGGATAGCCATGGATGTAGCTGGTCCATTTCCTACTAGCAAACTCGGAAACAAATATGTCCTGGTAGTTATGGACTATTTCAGCAAGTGGCCAGAAGTGTACCCTATTCCAAATCAAGAGGCAGAAACAAAGCAGAAGTGTTTACTAACAATTGGGTAGCTCGGTTTGGTGCACCGATGGAGATACATTCTGACCAAGGCAGAAATTTCGAATCAGCTGTGTTCCAGGAAATGTGCAAGACATTGGGCATTCGGAAAACTCGAACAACTGCACTACATCCTCAGTCAGATGGCATGGTGGAACGATTCAATAGAACCTTGGAAGAGCACTTGAGGAAAGTAGTGGATAAGTTCCAGAAGGATTGGGATACTCACATCTCCTTATTCCTAATGGCATATCGCTCTGCAGTACATGAAACAACTGGTCACACTCCTGCAAAGGTAATTTTCGGGAATGATCTTCGATTGCCAGCTGGCTTAAAGTTTGGGATAAACGCTGATGCAGGAGTAAATGCTCGGAAATCTACTAGCGTTTTGGAAGAAGAAATGAGAGAAATTCACGACTTTGTGAGACAACGGACTAAGATCATGAGCGATAACATGAAGGCCAGGTACGACAAAGCAATAAATTCGGAAGGTTTTATAGAAGGAGATTTAGTGCTGCTATACAACCCACAGCGTAAGAAAGGTTTGTCCCCAAAACTACAATGTAACTGGGAAGGCCCATACAAAGTCATAAAACGGATCAACGATGTGGTATATCGCATACAAACTATGGGAAGGCCAAGGAATAAGATGAAGGTGGTTCATTTGGAAAGGCTAGCTGCGTTTGGTTCCGGCAATGTGTCTGATCGGGACGATCAGACTTAGGTGGAGGGCAGTGTGGCGATTATTCTCAAGCATGTACCATCCCTAACTCAATAACACTCCCACCACTAGTTAACACAACCGAGATAACGATGGATACGCTTATGCATGCAAGCGTATAACTAGGAAGAGGAAGAGAGATGGCGCGAGTGTTTGCGAATACGATGCAAAGAGGAGATGCTAATAAATAAGACCGACCCTTCCAGAACACGAAAAGCGAACAACCAAGAAAGTTCTCGGTGCGTAGGCAAGCACCCACCAAGCAAGGCAGGTTGATCAGTTTATTTTCAAGCGTTGTTCAGTGAACTACTGTAAAGTTACCAAACTCTTAAAATTGTTTTGCGTTTATTACTAGTAAATAAAACTTGCTATTAGTTACAATATCTGTGCGTGTGTTTATTTGACTTTATAGTGATCGAACCCAGGATTGATAATTAAGGAATCATCGAATTCGTCACAATATTTCAAAACATCGATGTATCGATACTACATCGATGTTACTTCCAGCTCTACTGTGACGGCGCATCGGCAAGCTCACAACAATAATCATTAATTTCTTGTTACAACTTCTGTAGTTAACTTTTGCGTTTACACTTGCTTTTGTTTTAAAGGTCAACTTTAAGTAAAGTAATTAAGTAATTGTGTGGTGGAATAGTGTTTTAGTGCACAAAAGATGGAAAGTGAAAACGAATCACCTTCTCCTCCTACTACGCCAAAAAAGAAAGCTAAACTGTCTAAGGTACAACAAAAATTCAAGCAGTAATGGGAATGCCAATTTGACTGGCTAACGAGTGATCCTCTATGCGAATTTATTGCTAAATGTAAAATATGCGCTTTAACATTTACTATATCTCACGCAGGTGTTGGGCAAGTTAGTATCTTGGTGTGATTTTCTCTTATATGCTTACCATATTGGATAATTAGGTAACCATTTTGCATAAAATATGTGTTTTGTTTCCATTTCTTTAGGTTAAGCAGCACATGGCCAGCAAAAAACATAAAGCAAAAGCAGAAATGAGTAAATCAAGTGGATTGTTCCAAAAGTTTTTTCCTAAAACTTCTGCTTTTACATCAGGTATTTCTAATGAAGACACCAAGTTAACAGCGGCCGAGTTAGCCACGACATACCATACTGTCAAGCATAATTTATCGTACAATAGCCAGGACTGTAATATCAAATTAAATAAGATTATATATGGTGATTCCAAAATCGCCACTCATATGCGTTTGGCTAGGCCAAAATGGAGGCATTAGTGACCGAAGTTCTTGGTCCGCACTCTTTGCAGTCTGTTATTGACCAGTTAAATAAAGACAATGTATTCTATTGTCTACAAACTGATGCCTCCAATAAAAAAACATTAAACTGTTCCCTCTGGTGGTTCAATATTTTACCCCTGAAGGTGGGATTCAACAAAAGTTACTTGATTTTTATGAAAATGCAAATGAATCAGCAAATGGGATGTTTTATGCCATCAAAACCTCTTTAGAGTCTTATAAACTTTCTTTCAGCCAGTTATCTGGTCTTAGCGCTGACAATACAAATGCAAATTTTGGACATAATCATTCATTGTACACAAACATATTGGAGGTAGTGCCAGACTTAATAAAAGGAAATTGTCATGCCCATATTGTGCACAATTCAGTAAAATATGCCATGAATTGTTTAAATTATGACATTGAGAACATTATATTAAAAATATATAGCCATTTTTCTGTTTCTGCATGCAGAAGAGAAGAATTAAAAAGATTTGTAGCGCTTGCTGAAGGAGAGTTTCATGAAATAAAACGACACATAGGAACTCGTTGGCTATCCCTTCTACCAGCAATAGATACAATACTACTTAATTGGACACCAATTTGTAACTACTTTGTGAGTTTGGATGTTGACTGTCCAATGGTTATACAAAACTTGTTAATGTTGGATAGAGTAATGGAAAATAATTTAGTTCACTGTTACCTTCTTTATGCTAGTCATGTATTAAATATTTTCAATAAAACAATAAAAAAATTGGAAGGAAATAATGTAACTATTTTAGATATTTATAACATTATGACTGGTTTAAAGACTGAGCTAATTCAAAGAAAAAATGATGAATATTTTGGCCACGAAACAAAAAAGTATTAAAAACTCTTAAAGAGTCATACCCAGAAGGTTTTAATAAAACTATTAACAACTTCAAACTTTTTATTGATAAGGCTAATTTATATTTAGAGAAATGGTTCGATTTCAATCAGACTAATTGGCTTTCTTTAATTAGCTGTTTGTCATTAAAGACTTTGCTCACATTTGATCATTTTGAGAAAATTATAGATAATTTAAATTTGTATAGACTTAATATTGTTATGGATGACTTATATGCAGAATTAATAAATTTCAAAGTAATTTATGAAAAAGTATCAGGAGAAAGAAATTTTCTTGATATGAGTACTGGTCAAAAGTGGAGCTATTTATTAGTAAACACCTCCTCAGAAGAATTTAAAAATATTGCAAAAGTTGTCTCATATCTACTTTCTGTCCCCGCTACCTCAGCATTTACTGAAAGAGTTTTTTCAGTAATGAACGCAAAGTGGCGGGAGGATAGAAATAGAGCAACTATTAATTTGATAAAAAATGAGCTCATGATTTATTTTAATTTTAATTATAACTGTGATGAGGCGTATCATATTTTTAAAAAAGATTGTAAATTAATAAGTTGTGGGAGAAGCTCTAGAAAATATGTAGTTAAAACCGTAAACAAATAAAGGACTGTTCATTTTTCTAAAATACTGTTCAATATTAATCTCAGACCGAAATATACTCTATTTCTTGTAAAAAAAGTTGGCAAGCCTATCCTTAAGCGAAACGAAGAAATGGGCGGTGCCCCTTTTCTTTGGTGTAGTTCGTGATACTTTCGCTGCTATTTGGTGCGGATTAATGCACGGGAAATGCGGTTAATTCACATCGCATGCGAAGAGGTGGGGGTAGGGAGCAAAATTGGGCGAAAGCTTTTACTAACAATTATATTCTATTAATTTTTTTAGGAGGGCAAAAACTTGGATGAGATTAGCCAGAGTGGTCACGATTGGGCGTCGTGGAACCCCACCAATTTGCGCCAGGAGAAGAGTGAGCAGCTTTGCGTTCCAAAGGGCTCTAGCCGCAAGCCATGTATGGAGGAGGAAAAAATTAAGAGAAAATTTTAAATACGCGTTCCTCCAATTGGACTTGAGCGAAAAGAGAGCAAAATATTCATCTAAATGTAAGCACACTGATTTTTTAAGTAACGACTATTCGATATTGATTTTCTTTTATTATCTTTTCAGGGAGCAATATGAATTTTAATAATTTAAGTAGTCTTATCTCTTTAAATTGAATTTTAAATTAGTTAATTGATAACCTGTAAATAAATAAACAAAAAATACTTGAATCTAGAAAAAAAGGATATCGTCGAGTTAGAGTGAAACCCAAACAACTAACATTCAAAAAATTTGTTCATGGCAGGCAAAAACTATTTAAAATTTCATTGATAAAAAGTGGATTTAGCAGGTTTACACCCTAAAGCTTTGGTTTCCTCGGAAAGCGGTGCCGCAATGTAGCGTTCGCTATATAGCGCCCGCTATGCTTACCGTCATTAGCGGCACCCCTTTCTTGTAAAGTTCGATGAGCGTTGCGGTCAATTTAGCCAATTTTGTTTCCACTATTTTGCTGCGGTTTCTTTTAGTTTTTGATTTTTTTATTTTCAATATTTTTTACAAAACAACAGTTGACACTTCTATTGTTTTGTGTAAAAATATTTGATTGAATTCTCACCGTTTTGAATATGACGGTGGAAAAAAACCTTGACGAAAGATTTACCACCGTCATGACGGCCGTAATATTTTATGCTTGCCGCTATGTTATGTTACGGTGAACTTCACCGACTTCTTAGTATACACGTAATTACTTTCACATTACAATGTTTTTGACAACCTACTCTACCGCTATGTGACGGTCGCGTTATAGCGGCACCGCTTTCGAGGAAACCACAGCATAAGCCGAGGATATAGTATTTAATATTTTCACCAACCTTCCAAAATAGTTGCTTATTAAAGCAATTCTGGCAGTTGAGTCTCCGTCGCTTCTAAAGCTTGTTTTAGGTACTTCTAGAATTAGTGGCGGTGATATCTATTGGAGAAAGCGGAACTTTTGCAGATATAGAAGAACTCCGCAAGCCGATATCCAGTGTCCATTGATACTCGTATCTCCATAGATAAAATGGAGAAACGTCGTTTTCAAACTATATCATTTCGCTCAATAGTACTCCTAGTACGAATCTGAGATTCGTTACATAGCTTTTCTGCAGCAGATAGTGGATTTAGTAGGGGTGTCATCATATATCGACATAGCTTATAGCCACTGTCCCCAAGGTTTAAGTAATCTTTAGATTGTCCCGTATCCAGTGGATATTTCAACCGGCTGCAGTTGAATATGTGACTGTCGTGTGCAGATCCTGGCCACCTCGTTAGTAAATTTTGGAAACGCAGATTAGCGTCACAAACCGCGTGCAGTAGCGGTAACGGGGGGCGGCTTGGCTATTGCCCCCCTCAGACCTGAAGAAATATTGAACATGCTTAATTTTCCCGAAATTCAAATGCATATTTTTAGATTTCCGTAAAACTGAGATCGAATGAAATATTTCTTATCTTCTTTTGTCTGCTTGTCTAGCGTAAAATGTAAATGTATAATAAGTATATTCTCTTATAGTAAGTATAGTATACTAGCATTTACCCGCGGCTCCGCTCGAATCAAAGAAATAAGCAAAATAACTAAGCTTCTTTTGGAAACATTTTTATTTATCAAACAGATAACTTTTAAAGTTCACATGTTCCTTAAAATAATGACATACAAAAAACCTTAAATAATCAGGTTACACACCAAATATTAAAAATTTCTTAGCAGCACTTGTAAACAATTAAATTCACACAGAGCACCAACTTCTAATACAGGATTCTAAACAAAAGCCAAAGCTATTAATTATTTTTCAGATCAAATTGAAGAAGAGATACATACCGAACAAACCGTAAGAGCTTCATAAATTGTATTATTATATAACCACTCATAAAATTTTAATTTTTACGAAACAGCGCAGCAACCAAAATATGAAGAATTGCTAAACTTACTAAAAGGATATTTTCCGCAGAAACCATATCAATATCTTTAAAATGCACAACTATTTTGCTCAAACGTTACAAAAAATTCATTCAAAATATTTGATTTTATGTTTGACAGGTGACGATTTACTCATATTTATTAACGACATTCAGAACGACGACTGCGAACGACAACGGAGAAAAACCGAAGCTTGACGATAATTACCGCCAAGCACCGACGACATGATAATAATAAAAGCGGCAACGACAGTTCTGCATTAGCTCAAACAACAGCAAAAAAATGTTGAAAAAAGTATTGCATGTGTAAAAAAAAAGATAAAACTAATCAATTTCAACACATATTTAAAGCAATTTGCATATATATTCGATTTAATTCACAAAAAGAAAAAAGGGCGTCACGACCGTCGCTGTCAAATTAGAAATAGATCTAATCTGGCGACAGCGGCATTCATGAAAAATTCCTCTACATAAGAACATGTGTAAAAATAATTTGACAGATGCCGCACCGTCGTTGTCGTCTTGAATCTGTTTTCCCTAAGTTAGAGAAAAAGTACCGAAAACGCAAAATAAATTGGTATTGTATGTATAGCAAGGCGAATTCATTACATGAACGTTATTTTCTTTTGATCTGACATTTCTGAACATGCTAAATTCGCCTTGCTCTCACCTTATATGAATTCGCCTTGATGCATAATAACTAAACTTTAAAATCATAGCAATTAGTTTTTAAAAGTATTTTTGTAGATATGGCGATGAATTTTTTAGGCACGTTTTGACCGATAACTCAGTTATCGATTAACTTATATAACAAAACATACCAGTATCGGTTAGTTTATTGAAATATCGAGAAGTCCATATGGATCTTTGGCCTTTCCGTTTCGTGTCATATCCATATTTAATGCAAATTTAGAGGTTTCAGGGCTTTTACATTTTGACCGATAGCTCAGGTATCCATTAATTTATCGAAATATTGCAATGTCCAAACGAAACCTGTGGCCTTCCCCTTTCGTTTGATACCCATATTGTATGCAAATTTAGGCGTTTTGGAGCAACCACATTCTGACCGATAACTCAGTTATCGATTAATTGATCGCAATACTGCAGAGTCCAAAAAAATACTGTGGCCTTCCCCTTTCGTTTCTTATCTATATTGTATGCAAATTCAGGGGTTTTTGGGCGACCCCGTTCTGACCGATAACTCAGTTATCGATAAAGTTATCGAAATATTGCAGGGTCCAAAAGAATAACGTGGCCTTCCCCATTCGTTTTATACCTATATTCTATGCAAATTTAGGGGTTTTATGGTAACCACATTCTGACCGATAAATCAGCTATCGATTAATTGATCGAAATATTGCAGAGTCCAAAAGAATCCTGTGACCTTCCCCTTTCGTTCGATACCAATATCGTATGCAAATTCATGGTTTTTTGGGCAACTACATTCTGATCGATAACTCAGTTATCGATAAAGTCATCGAAATATTGCAGAGTCCAAAAGAATCCTGTGGCCTTCCCCTTTCGTTTGATATTCATATTGTATGCAAATTCAGGACCGATAACTCAGTTATCGATAAAGTTATCGAAATATTGCAGGGTCCAAAAGAATACTGTGGCCTTCCCCATTCGTTTGATACCAATATTGTATACAAATTCATGGTTTTTTGGGCAACCACATTCTGATCGATAACTCAGTTATCGATAAAGTTATCGAAATATTGCAGAGTCCAAAAGAATCCTGTGGCCTTCCCCTTTCGTTCGATACCAATATTGTATGCAAATTCATGGTTTTTTGGGCAACTACATTCTGATCGATAACTCAGTTATCGATAAAGTCATCGAAATATTGCAGAGTCCAAAAGAATCCTGTGACCTTCCCCTTTCGTTTGATATCCATATTGTATGCAAATTCTGACCGATAACTCAGTTATCGATCAAGTTATCGAAATATTGCAGGGTCCAAAAGAATACTGTGGCCTTCCCCATTCGTTTGATACCAATATTGTATGCAAATTCATGGGTTTTTGGGCGACCCCATTCTGACCGATAACTCAGTTATCGAAACAGTTATCGAAATATTTCAAGGTCCAAAAGAATCCTGTGGTCTTCCCCTTTCGTTCAATACCCATATTGTATGCAAATTTTAAGGTTTTAGGGCACCAATTGCATAAATTCATTGGATAAAATACATATTTAGGTTAGTTGGGTCACATTAGTGCCCATAACTCCATAACCATGTGAGGTATTGAGATTTCATGAAACTTGTTACCTATCCGAGACATCGGGAAATAAGTGTGCAAAATTTCGTACAGATCGGTGCTGTAGTTTGGGCGTGAAAACGGTTTAAACACACTCACTCACAAACTTACGCATTTATAATATAAGTAAGATATGTCATACTAAATACACAATATTTAAGTGTATTTACTATATTTTCAAAACATTTACATTTCAATGCAAGTGTATTTCGAGCAATGTTTATGATTTTAACCGCGTATTGATTTTCATGATCCATGTTTTTAGTCAACAATTGTATTTGAAACAGCATGTGGAGCTCTTCGGCCACCCCCTTGTAAAAAAAACACTATAGACCACAATAGTAATCTACAGTGATTTCGCGCCAACCAAATAGATTGCTACAAAATTCTATAGTTGAGCTAATTTGAGTGCTTAAAGATAAATTCGTTACGTTTATTCGTAATTATGTCAAAATGGTGCTCTGAAGTTAATCATTCATTTATATTATGACTTTCATGGCAATTTGGATTTTGAGCTTTCGTCCATGATCGGCCCCCTCAACTAGAGACCTGTATCCGTCCCTGACCGCTTGAATGTTAAGTGAGAAATAACCCTTTCTATTTCGAACATTTCAGCATTGTTACCACCTGGTGCAGTCAAAAGCCCTAATAACTCTGGGGAACTTTCCAATTTCATAAAAATCTAAAACAGTCTGCTCCATGCGAGCTGGATCACGGAATTTCACCCATTCCTTAGTTAATGATGCAATTGCATTTGGTACTTCTTTTACAACTCTGCTTGCTGTGGGTACGCTTTCTCCGCAGAAGTCGGCCACAGTTATCAAAAACTTTCTGTGGCATAAAACCTAAGTGTTAACAAAGGCATAGTTTTTGCTGTGCCATTATATCGTCTGCAAAAGATTTTAGTTAACATGATTAATTGCTTATTTTGATTGGTGATGCTGTGCTAGTTTAAAAGTTAGGTTTCTGAACTTGAACAGAGCATGGAGAAAAGTAGGCAAGGCGGGTTGCTCAGGTGCAAAGTCCGGTAAGAATGATTCCAGGATAACGCTAACCAAAATGGCATGGCAACCCAACCGAAATCTTTTGATGAACTCTTCCTCTGTATATTATTCAAAATAATCCAAGCGGCTGCGAAAAGTTCTCTTAGCTATACTGCGCTCACTGGTTTTCTCAAATCTTTCTTCCAGTGCTTGAATATAAAGCGTACGTTGGTTTTAATTAGATCTATTTTCTAATTTTATAGACGAAATAAATTCACTTGACAATCAGCTGTTTTATGATTGTCGAACCGGCAAATATTAAACGTCGGATTTACTGCCTGTTAAATTTGTCGACGGGATAAACCTAACAAGCCCTACTGAAAACAAAATTATGTTTAAAGAAAGATAAATTTTAACACGCCGTCGAGAAAACGACCCTAAGTACGGTATACAAATTTGGTGGGCATGTGATGCAAAAACTAATTTTCCTGTGAGTGGAAATATCTATACAAAAGGAAAACAACCCAGTGCAGAAAAAGCAAAAAACCACGGAGAAAATAAGCTTATACGTCTGGTTTTAAAATACTAAAATACTGGGGGCACGGTAGTTTTTTTCAGTTTTAGTTTGTGTGAGCGCTTATGGGCTTGGGTTTGTCCTTCGTTAGAACCCTTCAAAGCAATAAAACATGCATCCCACCCGAAAAGAAGAAACACAAAAACAGGGCAATTCTTTCTTCTGAGTTTGGATTCCATAAAGGCAACGTAGCCATTTGTTCAAACGTTCCTAAGAAGAAGAAGGTGGTCACATTACTATCAGCGGAACATTACGATAAGGAAGTTGAAAAACTCAAGTAAAAACCAGCAGTAATAATGCATTACAATAGAGATGCTCAAAATAGCACATATGGTCACGTGAGGCAGCGCGTACGGCAGTGTGTTTCGCGAGCCACAAGAGGGGGAAAGGAAAGATCATCGGTAGGGGATAAACTGAAGTCGGCAGAGTAGTGAGATGGTATGTGTAACCAGAGGCGTAGTCAAGATAAAGAAGGAAGGGGTTTAAATTGTTCACGTTAGGGCAAAATCGATATATTTCACGGATTTTGCTTACAAAGTTAAGATTTTAGCTGCCAAAACCAAATAGATTTGCTCTCATAAGTACCAGGTAGCAGTTTTAACTTTCAAAAGGATTTCCTGAAAAAATCCTTTATATTGACATTTTCTGTTATTACCTATTGCCTTTTTTCAATAAAATAATTAAAATGTGATGTATGTATCTTAAAACACCTTTCAAAATATTTTAGAACACTTTCAAGGCTTACTTACCCCGACACCGCCAAACAGCAAGTAGTACATATGCTCAAATAGTGTTCCAAACTCAATATAGTGTTCCAGATTTTTGGCCATAGAAATTGAATTTTAAATGTCGACAAATCACTCATATTCTTTGTTTTGTTTTAAAAATCTCAATAACTTGACAAGGTCTCCGGATCTCTTCCCAAGCCCTCCTGGCTACGTCACTGAATACATGAATTTGGGGCAGTGATGCCAGTTTTTACAAATATAAGGGATTTTCACGTTGTAGAATTTCTAACCCTTTTTAAAGCATGAATTAAAAGCGTGTCGATAGAAATAAAAAACTCAATTTGTTATAAATATAAAGGATAATACAATATAAATTGAAGAATTTTAAAAAATACAATTTGTCAAATCTTTTGTAGGATAGGTACGGCTTTGACTGAGTGGAAATAGTGCTTGCATTGACTTCAATGACTTTAAGGTTGTTTTGGTGATATTTTAATTCAATCTTTTTTAGCCGATATAATCCCAATTTTTTAAAAACAAATTTTGAAGGGAATGAAACAACACTGGGTTACTTTTAGACCCCAATACTAAAATGCTTTAGAAATTTGGTTCATATCTTTCAATTTCGCAGTGAATAATACAACACTAGTTTACTTTAAGACCCCAATGACTCATTGGATATCTGGCTAAAAACCTTTTTCACAATGGCCAGTTAGCACAATTAGTCAATTAAGTTAACAGGCGATGGAAGAGCGGATTACCTGGTAACATCTGACAGCTGTGGCTGCTTTTGCCTATTCACAATGCAACCTACCTTTCTGAATTTTTTCTTGATATACATATACTCGTATATAATGCTTGAAAATATTAAATATGCGTACTTACATACTTAAGTAAGCAACTGTAGATGATTTAATTGAATTTTTTTGATAATCACGATCAAATGAGCGATTTGTAAGAGGAATTCGTCGCATTTGAAAATTTTCACACAAAACTACGCATTTGGTGCAATGTAAATGTAATATCAAATTACCACCAAGTTACTTTTATTATGTTGGTCTGGCGCCCTGTAGTTTACACATTAACAATACAATTAGAATGTGTGTGCACGAACAGCTCAGTGTTGCTATTCATACGTGTTTAAGAGATACAGTGGCTAATTATAATTGTTTGAAGTTGCAAATATGTCAGCAGAGCGTGGAGCTGTAAAATATAAGATAACTTCTTTCAATCCGGAGTGGGAAAAAGTTAATATGGTGCGGAGTCCCAGTGCTTGGTGTGCAAAAAGCATGTAGTATGCAAGTCGTTAAACCCTCTAACATGCAAATGAAAACACTCAGACCTAGTAATTCTAGTGCGATAAACTCGAAGTCATATATCCAAAAGAGTTGATAATTTTGCTTTCGTGGCTGAAACCCCCACCCCTTGCCTGTTAACTGCCCACTCCGCCTCTAGGCGCGGTATGATTTTTGGCCAATAATTCTATAAATTTAATTATAAATCCACATCTTCTAATAATTTCTAATCTTTAACAATTATTTCACTTACGAACAAATTATTTTTTACTACAGAAATCCCTTTTATCACTTTTTTGTAGCTACCAAAAACACTTCTGTCAAAACTAATTTTTTTTACAACTTGTATTCAATTTTTCAACGAAAATTATTATAACGGAACTCTGCTACCACATAAAACATATATTTAATACTTCTATACTGCTAGTACAATATACTCGCAATGTGTTTTAAAATCGAAAACAAAGGGAGACAGCCTACATACATTTTTGAGCTTGTATTAGTATACGTCTATATTTTTAAATAATAAAATAAACTGAAACGTCAAATCATCACAGGGACGGTTCAAGCATATGAGGGATTCAAGACTTTATTAAAAGAAATTTTTGAAGTAAGTGAAATATTTTAGAATACAATTAGGGTGAATCTCGCTATTTTTTACCTTATTTGTTGTGACCGATTTACTATGGAAGTTTGCAAAATTTGATTCGATTCGTACAAGCGAATAGATCCCTAAATAAAGTAATACGAATTTTACCTATAATCTCTTTGAAATGAAACTAAATGCTTGAAAACCACACTGGATCACAAATTCCAACTTTTTTTCTGCACCAGAGACGCCATAGTGAAATTCCTATGTAAAATCACCTCCTAATTCCGAAAATCAAGGTTATTTTTACTTGAATGGTACCGTTTTTGAGATATTTACGATTTACCGTTATTTCAAAAAACAAAAAAGATGGCTCCACTTAATCGTGTATATCTCAAGAACAAACTGAGCTCTTCCAAGACGGTTTGAAAAATTTGAAAGCTTATAAAATTTACTATAATCAGTACATACAATACTTTTTGCTAGGTCCTGCAGATTCAAACATATTGAACAATCATTACGGATTTTTAAAATTTTTTTTGTAAAAATATAAAAAAATTTGTACTTTGCGAGGAAGCATCTCGAAAACTTTTTGTTTTTTTGCAGATATTTTTTCCCCCCTCTAAGCTCTGTTTTATTACAAAAAAAATAAGCTATCAGTGAACAAAATCGATGAACTAATACAAAAGTTATAAGCATTCAAGTAAATATATCCATTTAATGCTTAAGTACCCTACTGGTACATATGTGTTAGTATTCGTATATCAGTTAGTTAGCAGGTAGATTTTCGAAAAGTTATTAGATACAAAAAGCTGTTAGTGTCGTTTTCTCAAACCTAGGTACATTTTAAACAAGAGCATATTTTTGAGGCAGGTAGTGTTTTCTTTGTAGAACTAGGGAACCTTTTTGTTTAGGTAGGCTTGAATTTTTACTGGATCTAAGTATAAATAAGAGTACATGCGCCTTGTTCCTTCATAATATCTGCAAGGCTCGCCGGATACTGTTCAGTTTATAATTGCAGTTTATAACCCGTCATTTACTTAAAATAAAAAATGAATAAAAGGGCGCGAGAGTTTGAGTGTACAAATGATCCAGATATGTTCTGTTTCATCTGCGGTCAATTTATTGTTAAAAGTATGAGACGTGTGTTTTCAAATCCTTTGAAAGTTACATACTATAAGTGTTTTGGAATTGAGCCTAAAAACCATGGACACCGAACACTGTGTGCACCACATGCCGAGTCGAATTGATTTCTTCGGAAACCGGAACAAAAAGGTACGTTGTAAAAATTAGGAATTTGTTCCCTTTTAATGCATAGCTGACTAATTCCTGAAACTATCTATTTAGGCGACGTGTGAAATTTATTACACCAATGAAGTGGAGGGAACCAACTTGCCATTCAACGGACTGCTATATTTGTACTACAAAAGTACTTGGGGTTGGAAAGTCCAGAAAAGTAACCTATGCGAGCGTATCTACAGTGTCATTACCAGAACTAATTTCAACAGAAGCGACATTGCCAGAATCAAATTTAACTTTAGTTCCGGCTCCAGTTTCATTGTCAACAGTAGTATCTGATTACGCGGCATCATGTTGTACTGAATTTCAAACGGAAAACGAAAGAAATTCTTTGTCACAAGCACAACTCAATGATTGGATAAGGGATTTGGAATTGTCAAAGGAAAAGGCCGAACTACACGCCTCTCGAATGCAACAATTTAAATTTTTTTCATCCGATATTAAGGTAACATATTATAGAACTCGTCACGAAGAATTTTCCAAGTACTATACGAAGGAGGACAGTGTTTGTTACTGCAAAGACATTGCTGGTCTATTCAAACAATTTGGTGAACCATATGATTCAAAAGAGTGGCGATTGTTCATAGACGGCAATAAATTAAGTTTAAAGGCCGTATTATTGCATATTGGCAACCAAAAGCCATCTATCCCGATCGCGCATGCAGTAAAAGTACGAAGGAAACATATGAGATAATGCAAAAATTGCTCAAGTTAATCAAATACGAAGAACATGATTGGAAAATATGTGCCGATCTTAAAGTCGTTGGAATGCTATGTGGTCTACAAAGTGGATACACAAAATACTGTTGCTTTCTATGCAAATGGGATAGCCGAGCTCGTCAAGACCACTACATCATAAAGGATTGGCCAGAACGAATCGAGTTTCAAGTTGGGGTAGATAACATAAAATACTCTCCACTTATAAAGAAGGAAAAAATAATTCTACCTCCGCTCCACATCAAGCTCGGCCTTATCAAAAACTTTGTGAAGGCTTTGGACAAAGAAGGCGAAGCTTTTCATCATTTGAAGACAATCTTCCCAGAGATTTCAGAAGCAAAAATAAAGGAAGGGATTTTTGTGGGACCGCAAATAAGGAAAATGATGACCAATGACCATTTCAAAGAACTATTGTCACCAGTGGAGGCAGCAGCGTGGGATTCTTTTGAAAAGGTCGTTACTTCTTTTTTAGGCAAACACAAAAGTCCTAACTACGAGATGATAGTGAACGACTTAATCAAAAACTATGCGGAAATGGGTAAATAAAAAAACATATTATAATAAATTATATATTACATAAATTTACATGAGAATATATAGCCATAAATCTGAATTCATCGTCCAGTTCCGAACAAACAAGAACGGGAAAAATATAAACAAAAAATTTGTTCTGAATTGAAAGATAAATCCAGCCTAAGAAAATTATATACTAATGTGTCACTTATGTATTTATCTAATTTACTTTTTTATTTTCTTTCAGGAGTAAATATGTCTTTAAAAATTCATTTCTTACACTCCCACTTAAATTTTTCCCGCAAAATCTTGGCGACGAAAGTGACGAGCATGGCGAAAGGTTTCACCAGCAAATGAAAGTGATTGAAAGTCGGTATCAAGGATTCTGGGATGTCGCTATGATGGGCGACTACTGTTGGTTTCTCATAAGAGAAACCGATCCTAATCTAAATAAGCGTCAAAACAAGACACATAACTTTTTCAATTATACAATAAGATCATAGAGTTAAGACAGAACCATATGTACATATGCTATTATTTGTAGGGTACTTAAGTATTAAATGGATATATTTACTTGAATGCTTATAACTTTTGTATTAGTTCATCGATTTTGTTCACTGATAGCTTATTTTTTTTGTAATAAAACAGAGCTTAGAGGCGGGAAAAAATATCTGCAAAAAAACAAAAAGTTTTCGAGATGCTTCCTCGCAAAGTACAAATTTTTTTATATTTTTACAAAAAAAATTTAAAAAATCCGTAATGATTGTTCAATATGTTTGAATCTGCAGGACCTAGCAAAAAGTGTTGTATGTACTGATTATAGTAAATTTTATAAGCTTTCAAATTTTTTAAACCGTCTTGGAAGAGCTCAGTTTGTTCTTGAGATATACACGATTAAGTGGAGCCATCTTTTTTGTTTTTTGAAATAACGGTAAATCGTAAATATCTCAAAAACGGTACCATTCAAGTAAAAATAACCTTGGTTTTCGGAATTAGGAGGTGATTTTACATAGGAATTTCACTATGGCGTCTCTGGTGCATTTTGGCTGTAAACCAGTGCCATTAAACCATTTTATTAATCAACGATTGGTGTATCAGTATTTATATGTGCATTTATATATACATTAAGATATGCCTTATTGAATCGCAAATAAAATTAGTTTTGTATATTTATTTCGTATATATGTCTTATCTTCGGTCTGAAAAAGGGCAAAGCTGACTTCTGTGATTTTTCAATATATCGTTGTTAAAAAAGGATTCAACATGGGCGTGATCTTCCGTAAACTTGTTCTTAAATACCTGTCTAGCTCTGTATAGCACTTGAATACATTTTAATAATTATTTTTTCTAGCTTTTTTACGCTTTGCCGAATAGTTTTCTCGCTTTGTAACCATCGCATGCATGCATCCACCTAATGCGCAGTTCTGCATTTTATTTTTTTTTTTACTATTTTTAATTTTGAATAATTTTAAAATTATTTCTTTCATATAATTTTTTTTTTCAATGAATTGATACGCTCATTCTTTTTGGTACATTCGCTTATCGGACCTCTCGTTTTATTTTCTATACATCTGCACTCTGATGTTCGCGATTGTTCTTTGTGTTTTCTATCAATATAGAAGTATTACATATATGACTTAAAACTATAAAATCAAGGTTGCGAAATAGATAAAATATTTGGCGAAAATTATGTGTCAATAATTATAGAAGAAAAGTAGAGGTATGCGGGTTATATCTGTCTAACTTAACCCACCTAAAGGTAGTCCTTCCGGCTAGAAGGTTAACATAAAATGCCATTACGACACGTTCCATATCACGAATACAAAAATATGAAGCCGAAAACAGAGACGCCAAATATTTAGATTTAATTTCAGGATTGGAATATTTTTGACACATGTATGTAAATATATTATTTTTTGACCGACCGACCGACCGGCCGACTGTAACTAGGCATATGGAAAAAATTTCAATTGCGAGCGTCAACTAAGGCAGCGAATTAGTACATTCATTGCTGTGTCATTAGCTGTAGATGAAAGGACCGACATTGCCAGCATTGCACAAGTAGCTATTTTTATACGTGGCGTGGATAGCAATTATAATATTACCGTAGAACTTCTCGTTATTATCCCTATTAACAACAAAAGAGGAATATATTTTTCAATGTTTAGAGGGATGTGCTCTCATATGAACATAAAATTGGATAAGTTAGTGTGCGTTGCTACAGATGGTGAAAAGTCAATGACCGGTTGCAAAAGTGGCGTTATTGGTAGGCTGAATCAAAAATTTAAACACAAAAAGATAAGCGAAGGTTCTGTAGCAATTCATTGCCTTATACACCAGGAAGCTATTTGCGCAAAATCAATAAATTTGAATAATGTAATGGCTACTGTTGTAAAATGCGTAAATCTTCTGAGGCATCATCCGCTCAATCACTGGGAATTCAAGGGCTTCTTGCAATTTGTTGAAAATATCCATACCGATATACCTTATTACTCGGAAGTCCGTTGGTTGAGCCGAGGCTCCACATTTAAGAGATTTTTTGAACTAAGAAAATACATTTGCGTATTTTTGGTAAGTTTTTGTCAAAATTTTGATAAAACTGTTTTCTTAAAGTCTTAATTTTTTTGTTTTAGGAGCACAAACAAATGTTATTTCCGGAGCTTTTGGATGAGGAATGGATAACGGATTTTGCTCTTTTAACGGATTATACGGAGCAGTTAAATAAGTTGAACGTTTCATTGCTTGGACGAAATCGGCTCATTATTGAAATGAATGATACAGGGTGTTTTTTTTACAGGTTTGTTTTTCGAATAGAGATAAAACTGGCATTTTGTGGTCAAATCTGGCAACTCTAATGTCATTTATGTTCAGTTTGGTTTGCCATTTCATCATGAACAGGTTGACAAAAGAACAACGCTTGCAAATCGTGCAAATTTATTTCGAAAATAATGGTTCAGTTCGCGAAGTTTACCGTGAGCTCCGTCCATTTTATGGTCGACATAATCGTCCATCAAAGCAATTAATTCGGTTAACCATGGATCGTTTTCGCACTACGTTTACTCTATGTGATAATACGCATCCGCAGAGACGTCGAACAGTGCGCACCGAAGAAACAATTGCCGCTGTAGAGCAAAGTGTTGAAGAGGACCCGAATGAATCGATTCGCCACCGTGCACAGCAATTGGAGCTTTGTCCATCAACTTTATGGAAGATTTTGCGCAAAGATCTTGGCTTGCGACCTTACAAGATCCAGCTTGTGCAAGAATTAAAGCCGCGAGACCATGCAATGCGTCGTGATTTTGGTGTATGGGCCGAAAATGAGATTGATTTCGATGCTGATTTTCATCGCAAAATTTTGTTCAGTGATGAGGCTCATTTTTGGTTGAATGGCTACGTCAACAAGCAAAATTGCCGCATTTGGAGTGAAGAGAATCCACATGAGACCCTTGAAACGCCATTACATCCACAAAAACTGACTGTTTGGTGTGCTCTATGGGCTGGTGGAGTCATTGGGCCATACTTCTTCCGCAATAATGCTGGAGAGGCAGCTACCGTTAATGGAGACCGGTATAGAGCCATGATAACCGACTATTTTGTTCCCGAATTGGATGGCATGAATGTGGATGAGTTGTGGTTCCAACAAGACGGCGCTACATGCCACACAGCGCACGTCACAATCGATTTATTGAAGGAAACATTCGATGAGCGCATAATTTCGCGGAATGGACCTGTCAATTGGCCACCAAGGTCGTGTGATTTGACACCATTGGATTATTTTCTTTGGGGATATGTGAAGTCGCTCGTCTACACCAACAAACCAGAAACGTTAGGGGAATTGGAAGCCAACATTCGTGGCGTTATTGCCGACATACGGCCCCATATGCTCGAAAAAGTGGTTGAAAATTGGACCTGTAGAATTGGCTTTATTCGAGCCAGCCGCGGCGGCCACATGCCCGAAATCATATTTAAACATTAATGGCATAAAATTATCCTTCCAATAAGGTCAAATTGATGGACCTTAAAACGATTTTCTTGTGTTTTATTTCAATTCGAAGTTCTATACCCCTAAAAAAACACCCTTTACAATTGAAAGCTTTTAAAAGAAGTTAGCACTCTGGAGTCGTCAAATTGCAGACAAGAATTTTTATTTTTCCCTTGCCTTCAAAGTCTATCCGAATTTTAGGATATAAACGTTGAAAAATACATCAGGAAACTATCGGAATTGGAAAAGGAATTCGATGAACGGTTCGTCGACTTAGTACCATTAAAAACACAGTTTAAGATTTTCCTTTTCGCTGCTGATACTTTTAACGTACCTCCCCGTATGCAAATGAAAATAATTAGAGTAACTTCGGGTATTATGGTATACCTATTTCTTTTTGGGTCATAACTTACAAGATATGCACCCGAAGCTTTCCAAATTTTGTGCATATTATCAGTAAAGTATTGGCTATAGGAATATGGAACAGGAACTGCGTTACAATAGAAAAAAAAATATTTATGAGCAAATATATAAAAAAAGGCAAAAATTGGCACTTTGAAAAACGTGCGGGTAATTTGGTATACATGGTTCGTTTAATATGGTATACTATACCATATTACCAAACCAATATTACGGATAAATTATAAACCAAATAGATAACTATAAGTAAAAAAAACTATAAGATATAGTGAATTTTTTATTAATCTCTCTCTCTCTATGGCGCGATATACAACAGGTATATCATCATAAACCTCCTAAGAGATTTTTGCGCCAAGCTTCTCTTCCAATTTGTGGTGTGCCGATTTGAATTTTCCCTACAAATTGGTGGGACCTACAGTTTTTTGCCGACTCCGCACGGCATCTACAAAGGAGACGAATTTTTGCTGAGAAGCCTGTCATGGCAGAAATACACTCGGAGAGTTTGCCAAACCACTGCCGAGGGGCGACCCCGTTTTGAAAAACTTTTTTCAAATCACTTTTGATGTTACCTGTACCAGGGTTCGAACCATGGACCTTCGGTGTGGTAGGCCGGCAACACTACCTTCACACCACGGCGGCCGCCCACGTTGTTTTTTGCGAGAACATGTTTTCTTACTTTCGACTGGCTTCAATTTCTTAGACTTACGTTTGTCTACTTTAACCAAGCTTTGTTGTAGTACTGCTTTATACGGAGATTTGGTCAAAACTGTCGGCTTAGATTTCCTTCCTCTATTGCTTACGATTCTTCGTATTTTTGGCGGAGGAGAGATCTCCCATAGTGTAATATGTTTTTTAGCTGTATTCAAAGCCACATCACCTGTGGAAAAATTAAATGCTGAATAAATGCTTATGGAAAAAGATATATGGAATTCTCACCAGTATTTACAATATTGTCAGGACTGGACGATGGAAAGATACGAGGTGACAAGCCAGTGCTTGTACTGGCCACGGAATCTTCGACTGCAGAAAGTAAACCTCTATTTTCAGGAATAGTTGTTTCCTTACCGATATCCTGGCCTGAAATGCAATCTGTTTGCACATTTTCCATTTCACAGGCTATAAAATCAGCTTCCGAAAAAATATGTTTGTCCAAAGGGAAAATTCCAGTACTCCAAAATCCACTGATAGCTATTTGGCCAGTTTGGACTCGCGAATAAGCTTCTGTGAACAGTCCAACCAAATCATATAGAGTTACTTTTCGTCCTTGATCTCGTGTAAAACGCCTTACTTCGTCACTATAATATACCTTAAGTGGACCCATGAAAGTTTTTTCCAATGGCTGCAATTTGTGTGTAGAGTGTGGGGGCAAGGAGAGAATAACAACTCCATTTTCACGGGCTAAATCAAGTAACTCAATATTTCGAGTGTGGCTATAATGCCCATCTAAAATGAGTAAAATGGGGTTTTCTTTGATTGGCTTTGTAAACTCTAAGAAATGTTTAAACCAGTCTGTAAAAATTGGTATTTGCACCCAACCAGAGAGATGGCACGACGATTTTGCTCCAGGTGGTGCATCCTTCATAAGGAGAGGATGATTGTTTTCCCTTGGGAAAATAAAATAAGGCGGCACATAGCATCCACCAGCCCTCATGCACGTTATAACAGTAATGAGGGAACCGCGTTCTGCGGAAGTCAAAGCGCCAATTTGCCTTTTTCCTTTTTGGGCGATTACTTCTGGTTGTCGAGACTGCACTACTGACAACCCTGTTTCGTCCACATTCCAAATACTTGTCGCTGAGAAATTGTGTTTGATATAATTTCGTTTTCCAATAAGTTGAAAAATGAAGCCACGTTTTCTTCCTAGTTTTGCTGAAAGCAGCTCCTCAGCCGGCTTTTCACTTCTAGCCATGTGCTGCAGGGTGGTGTGGGGAACATCGAAAACTTTTGAGGCCAGTAAAATACCCATTTCGTCGTTTTTTTACTGTGGAAATGGCCTTGCGCATTTTTTTAATACTCCACTTCCTTCGTACACCTTTTTTCGACATGATTGCTGTAAAAATACACCACTAAATTAAAGCACTAGCCTATTGATAATACAGAAGGGTAATATGGTACACTATACCATATTGGCCGGTCACAAGTGTACCATATTAGACGCTTTTTTGGTTTTCTGTGTTTTTAATTTTTTTTTATGGTCAAACCCCTATTTGGCTTGAAACTTACCTTTTTGAAATGAAATATGGGCTTTAATTTATCGATTAAGAATATATGTGTTATAGTAAGATTGTTGCTGCCACTAAAAAAACCGTTTCTGCTGCACTATCTTAACAAGTCAGACATGCGAAACCACGTGTTTTTAACAACTGAAAGAAAACTAAACAGCTGTTACCTTTGTAATTTTTTTTCTATTCCTCTTTCTTTATTTAACAGCTGATGCCGAAGTCGGCGTTGCCATACTGCAAGTAGTTTAAGAGAAAAGCAGGTGTACCATATTAGCCGTCTATACCATAATACCCGAAGTTACTCTATACGTGTGAACAATTTTTCTCTACGATCAAACTTAAGTTTGTTTGCCGTTATGTTATATATACATATATATACTGGATACAAGAAAGCACTTGTGGATAAACTTAGAAGTAGCCATGGAACACAAAAAAGAGTAAACGTAGAGGAAAATCCAAAGGTTTGGACGGCAATGACATACACTGGAAAGGCGACGTACAAATTAGCAAACTTCTTTAAAAGATATAACATTAACACAGTATTCAGAACATCTAACAACGTAGGACAAAAACTAAGAACCGACACTTATTCTGATGACCCATTCAACAGACACAGAGTGTATAGGCTTACTTGTGAATGTCAATACAGCTACATAGGACAAACAGGAAGAAAAATAAGCACAAGACTCCGAGAGCATATCAGGGACTACAACAAAAAAACACGAAAACCCACCATAAGACCAGAATCTAATTTCGCGAACCACATGTTCGAGAACAACTTCACCCCAGCTAACATATAAACAACGGCTCGAATACTTCATGTACAAGGAAAAGGCCGTCGGCTCAATGTACTTGAGAACATGGAGATATACAAGTTAGAAATATTTGACGGCAGGATCATAAACGAACAAACCAATACTATCTCTGACGAAATATTTGAACCCTTAAAACTAATTTACAAAAAACAGCACAAGCCAGCAGGTACAGCAACCAAACACGTAACAATGAACAAGCAAAAACGAAGTATGAACCAAACGGCAAAAATCACCGAATTCTACCTAGGTACCTTAACCTACCGCTTAGCTAACAAGCGGTATGTCTACATACCTACTAAAACAACCCTTGGGACAGATAACAATTCGGACGTATCAATAATTAACTCTGTCCAATAATTAACTCTGTCCTACAGTGCGGACTCAATGCGTGACCTGAACAGAGACTTAGGCATGACAAAGTCAAGGTCAATACTCTTAGATAGCCTATTAAATTCTGCTGTCCCTCTTATAAGAGGGGTAAAGCTAAAGTAATTAGATCACAGAACTTCAATATGAAATAGAATATGAGACCGGCAAGTTATCTGGCCAAGAAGAGCTGGGCAGTCAATGGCACCACTGATTATGTCATAAATAGACATTATGTTTTGAGTAAAGCGCCTAGCCTCAAGCAGCTTGACATTGATAAGCACCTAGCATTGTAGGTCGACAGGGGGTTATCAAAATTGAGGGTTAGAAGAGCAAAGCGTATAAATTTCTGTTGAACTCTTTCAAATCTTGAAGAGTGTGAGGAGTAAATCGTGTTTCAAATAACCGAGTCATACTCTAATTTCGATCGCACTAGAGCATTATACAAGACTTTTCTAGTGTATGGATCCTTGAAGTCTTTCGGGTAACGGCGCAGAAAAGTGAAGTTAGAATAAGCTTTCGGAATAATAAAGTTTACATAGTTCCCGAAGGTAAAAGATGAGTCAAAAATTACACCAAGATCGCGAAACTCATTAACTGTGGCAAGGGCAACATTTGAAACCAAAAATAGGTTGAGGAGAGCATATTCATTGATTTAAAAAACGTCATATGGCAGCATTCGCTAATTTGAGACGTAATTTATTTTACACAGCCCATGTTTTAACGGCATTAAAATCTTCCTGCAAGCACAACGTGTCCGAGGTGCAAGAGATCCTATCAAAAAGTTTTAAGTCATCTGCATAAAGTAGATAATTTAGGTGGTGTATGCATAAACCAACATCATTAATACAAATTATTGTGGCGATTATTCTCAAGCATGTACCATCCCTAACTCAATAACACTCCCACCGCTAGTTAAATACAACAGAGATAACGATGGCTACTCTTAAGCGTGTAACTAGGAAGAGGAAGAGAGATAGCGCGAGTGTTTGCGAATACGATGCAAAGAGGAGATGCCAATAAATAACACCGACCCTTCCAGAACACGAAGAGCGAACAACCAAGAAACTTCTAGGTGAGTGGTGTAGCACCCTGTCGGACTATATAAGGCAGTGACCAAGCAAGGCAGGTTGATCAGCTTATTTTCAAGTGTTGTTCAGTGAACTACTGCGAAGTTACCAAACTCTTACATTTGTATTGCGTTTATTACTAGTAAATAAAACTAGCTATTAGTTTATTTGACTTTATAGTGATCGAACCCAGGATTGATAATCAAGGAATCATCGAATTCGTCACATTATAAATTAAAAAGGACCAAGGATGCTACCTGGCACACCTGAAGTTGCTACGAAATTTTAAGACTTAGTATTCTCAATTTCAACAAAAGATATCCTATTCGACAAGTAAGACTTCAGCCATGCGAGAAAAACTGAATGGAAGCCTATATATTCAAGTTTACACAGAAGTAATTTGTGCGAAACTGTATCAAAATCTTGCGAGAAATTTGTATATGTGGTATCAACTTGACATCCATCCTTAAAAGCAAAAACACAAATCTGAGAGAAAACACATAAATTTGTAACAGTCGAGCGCTCTGCAACAAAGCCATACTGGCATGGATCGATTATGCTTTTAGTGGTGAAAGATAACTTTTCCTTCATTACTTTTTGAAAAAGTTTGGAACAGGTAGACAATTTAGACATTGGCCTGTAATTAATTATATTATTTTTATTTCCTAACTTGAACAATGGGGTGATAGATGCCAATTTCCATCGGTCAATAAAAATTCCATTAGATAGTGAGATATTGAAAATAAGGCACAGTGGCACACAGAGAGAAAAGCTACACTTTTTAAACCAAAAAAGATGACAATCCATTAATATCGTTTTTCAAGGAGCATTGTAGCGAGGATATACCGTTAATTATATCTTCTTCAGATACGGATAACGATCCAAAATGTAGTTACTCAGGTGTATCAAAAAGAAACCTCCCATCAATATTATCCGCATCAACAACAAAATTCGATTTTAAGCAATCAGCAAAAGGTTAACAGAATAGGCCAGACTCTCTGAGCAGGTGCCATTAAACTTTACAGTGTAAAGTTGGACGAACGCTATTCCAGAAAGACTAAGGATTGGTTTTGCGCTCTTCCTCAAATCGAGAAATATATTTATTATACAACAACTTGTATTTGATATATACTGGTATAGTTTAAAAAACGTATTCCTTAGATGTTTAAGCTTTTTTAACCTAGTATTGTACCACGGCAGCTTGTGCACTTTTACTGGTCGAACAGGGAGATTTCCACTAAAAAGATTAAACAGGTTTGACAAGAAAAATTCGGAACATTCGGCAGCATTTTTCTCAAAGAAACTAGACTTCCAGTCAATTTCAGATATAAGTAAGTTGAGAGAGTCAAAATTTGGATCCTTTAAATTATACGAGCGACCATTTTGATTATTGTTGTTATTACGTACTAAGTCACAGAATTCTGTAGAAAGGGATAAGGGTACGTGGTGCATATCCGACTTATAGATGGGAAAATTACAATCTGTCAATTGTGTAATTAGGTTGTCATTGACAAAAATACGATATAAAATATTATTTAGTTTGTTTACGAAAGGATTGATCTGAATAAAATTGGAACTGAAAAGGGTATCCAAGAAATAAGTCTCGTGAGCATAATAGGCATTAGTAGGCGTTAAAACATTATCATTAACTAATTTTGACCTTACAGCCTTACTCAGGTTAAAATCTCCTAGAACGCAAATATGGCTGTCATCATTAATATCATAGATATTATTAACATCGGCAAGCTGAACAAACGAAGATAGAAGTGCTGTCTAACAGCAATTTACACTCCCCCGCCTCTTAGACATCCCGTTTTAATAGAGTATCTATCTTTACGATAGGTGTTGAACGAAGTTTGGTCGAAAAATTCTGTGTCAAAGAAGTCAGCATTGAGCCACGTCTCAACAATGACATATACGTCATAATCCCAACGTGAAGTGCCTAAGAATTATTACTAATGCTGCTATTCATACATTTAACTATGGATTGGCAGTTGGAGCCTTTCTCTCTCTATGGCGCGATATACAACAGGTACATATATCATCATAAACCTACTAAGAGATTTTTGCGCCAAGCTTCTCTTCCAATTTGTGGTGTGCCGATTTGAATTTTCCCTACAAATTGGTGGGACCTACAGTTTTTTGCCGACTCCGAACGGCATCTACAAAGGAGACGAATTTTTGCTGAGAAGCCTGTCATGGCATAAATACACTCGGAGAGTTTGCCAAACCACTGCCGAGGGGCGACCCCGTTTTGAAAAACTTTTTTCAAATCACTTTTGATGTTACCTGTACCAGGGCTCGAACCATGGACCTTCGGTGTGGTAGGCCGGCAACACTACCTTCACACCACGGCGGCCGCCAGTTGGAGCCTTTGTTTTTTAAAAAAAAAGGGAAAGGCTTAATTTTGACATCCGATAGCCAGAACGAAGAGTCAAGCAATTTATTGTTTTGCGTTTGAGTTACTACCAATGACAATTGTGGGAACTTTAGCAGATTTAAGTACATTAATGTTGAAGTTGGCGGGCGCAGATTGCTGATTGACGGAAGCAGTAACATAAGCATATGAAGGCTTATTGACAGCTAAGGCAGAATTAATAATAGCTTCATTTGGAGGAACATTAGCAGCATTTGACGGTAACGAAGGCCCGTCGTATTCGAGTAAACCATATTATTATTACCATGGGCAGATACATCGGGTTGTAACATGTCACTCTGACACGGAATTGATAAACTCAAATCAACAAATGAAGACAGCTTAGAGATTGCAGTCAAACAATTATTATTTTCTTCTTGGATCAGAGGTACTGACTGTCTCGTTTTTGCATTTGTTTTATCGCTGTTTTTATACCTAGTAGTGCTACGCACACAAGGTATATTTACCTAAGTCGCCTAACGGCTGTATGTAACGGCATAAACGGATAGAGATGATTATTGACTTATATGTACCAAAATGTTCAGGACGAAAAGAGAAATTGATTAAGCCATGTCCTTCCGCCAGTTTGTCCGTCTGTTAGCACGATAACTTGAGTACATGAAATCTTGAAATGAAATTGAGTACACTTATAAGAATGAAAATTGGTATGTACATTAACGTTAAGGCAGATAATACATTTTCCAAGAAATTTTTGAAGATGTGAGTGGCACCGCCCACTTTTGTTTGAGCCAAATTAAGAAATATTATTAATAAGAAATAAAAAACCGTTCAAGATATCGAAACTAAATTCAGCACACGTACTTATAATAATACAAGAAATGTTCCGGGAAAAAATTGGCAAAATCGGTTAAGGTCCAAGCTCAATTTTATCCGAAAGATTTTGAAAACGATCATAGATATATTTAATAGGCAATAACTTTGCGGTTCCGTGAACGAAGAAAGTCGAAAAATATAAATTTTAGAAAATGGGCATGGCTCCGCCCCTTTTATAGTGAATTATTCCACAAAACTTTTTATGCCATAACTCCGGCAACAATTGATTTATCAAAACGGTATTTGGCAAAAATGTTGAATGTATAGAGGTAACTGTTTGTTGTAAAAATGGGCGAAATTGTTTCATTGCCACGGCCAGTTTTTTAGCAGTCCTGAATTTTTTGTTTGTAAAATGTAAAACGCGATATTTCTATAACTATGTAAGCTATATCAATAAGATCTTGCACACGAGCTTTTTAAGAAAAACTCGACCACAAACAATTTTGTGGATTTTGGGAAATTAGGCGTGGAGCCGGTCACTTTTGAGTATACAAATTCTGCTATTTTCAAAGGCTATTGCTTGTAGTTTGAAATAGATATTTTAATGAAAATTGGTCCGCTGCTTCTCAATAGTATGTAGTATACTGATGCAAATCGGATAACATACAAGCAAAATATCCTGGCAAGTAGTTAATACCCCAAGGCAATAGATAGGTTATATATCTTTTTTAATTTTTATACCTTTCATGAACATGAAATGTTTGTAAGTATGAGAAGAAGAAGACATGGGCCCATCAGTAAGTAAACTGAAATAATAAGGACGATGAGCCGAGTCGATTTAACCATGTCCGTCTCTACGTCCGTCTGTCTGTCTGTCTATTTGAACGAAAATTTTTCAAACATAAAATGTGAATGTATTGGTATTTTGAATAAATGTGGTTAGCAGTTGTTGGTAGGGAAGCTATTTATATAGAAATAAATTAATGGCGGCCGCCGTGGTGTGGCGGTAGTGCTTCCGGCCTACCACACCAAAGGTCCAAGGTTCGAGTCCTGGGATAGGTATCATCAAAAGTGGTTTAAGAAAGTTTTACAAAACGGGGTCGCCCCTCGGCAGTGGTTTGGCAAACTCTCCGAGTGCCTTTCTGCTATGGTAGGCTTCTCAGCAAAAATTCATCTCCTTTGTAGATGCCGTTCGAAGTCGGCAAAAATCTGTAGGTCCCGCCAATTTGTAGGAAAAAATTCAAAACGGCACACAACAAATTGGAAGAGAAGCTCGGCGTAAAAATCTCTTGAGAGGTTGATTATAATATACCTTTTTTATGTCGCGCCATACATTTATATTTTTTTTTAAATTAGTTTACCTTTTAAAACTCATAACAGAAGTGTTTTTATTGAAAACAATCAGCTGGCTTTATAATACGAACTGTAAAGTATTAAAATAGACCTGCGTAAATTGGTATGCCACAATAGATCACTACTAGGTATATAATGTTCGGTTCCACCCGAACTTATACTTCCTTTATTGTTATTGCAGTCGATTCACTGTTGTTTTTTTTTGTTTAGAAGTCGACTGTTTAGCTTTTGTAGACAAACCTTTTTGTTTTTCTTTACACTCAGCACTGATGAGAGTTAAGTCGCGTTCACTAACATAAGAATCAACAATGCTGTGAATTTTTTTGATTTCACAAGTTAACGAGGTGATTGTACCATTTTAAGCTTCACTTAATGAGCGCAGAGAGCAAATTTCTTTCGATAGAACATTCAACTTTACTGAGTATTGAGTTTTATCATATTTTAGAGAGTTCACTGTATCAAGTATGCTGGCATTTTCAGAGCGTAAGGCAGAAATGTCTTTTGCAATATCCATCCAAGTTAGTTCATCGTTATTCACACTCAATTTCCCAATGTCCGTGTTCAAACAGAGAAACTCGGAGTTCCTTTTATCGGCAATTCTCTTTTGGTGTTGCTCAAGTGTTCACCATGTTGTTCAAACACGGAAAGGAATTGCTTTGGTTGATTATGTTTTGTACTGACATTCTCGCAATACATACATATGTACTAAGAATTTTTTTACTGCGTTGTATGAATATTTTGAATGAAAAAATGTGTTTTCGCTCAAATTAATATAATTGTATTCTTTTCTTGGAAATAAACTTTGAAAATCTGTTGATACAATTACTTTTATGTCCTTTATTAATATGTGTGCATGCAAATGTAAAAAGAGGTATGAAGGAAAATGTCAAAATTAATCTGCGGCCAACATAACATAATTGAGACGAACGGCAACACAAAGCGTGTTTCGCGAGCACAGGCAACTCGGTACCCGTCCCCTTCCATCGTCGCTCTCTCTCCCACAAAAAGCAAAAAAGCAACTCCTTGACGTCAGTTTGTATCTGTGTTTGAACACGGACAATGCGCTCAACATTTTTCGAAGCAAGTTGGTGGAGGAGTACGAATGGATGTGCGCCGCGCAACCAAACAGATTTTGCAAAAAAAAAAGTTTATTAGAAGAGACGATAAAATCGAGATCGTCCGAAGACATGTTGACACAACTCAAATGAAGGAGGTCATTGCACTTAGCAAACAAGACTTTGGATTGACCGCGTTCAACCTTTTGTCCACACTCACACGGCATTATAATTAAATTATTTTATTTCTTTGGTAAATTTATATATTCATTTGAGATAAATGCTTATTAGTCCAAAAAAGAGTCACTGTCTCAAAGCAACAACAATGCACTAACTACTAACACCTCTTGAAATAGCAGAAATAGTCACAAAAACTATGGGGAAATAAACACGTCCGTAACGTTCGATTTTCCTTATTATTATCTTTTTATTATCGTAGCAAAAATAATAACTCCGTAGTAGATTTTCCAAAGGTAAGAATGCAATATGTTTATTATGCATAACTTTTGCAATATATGGACCCTGCACATTGCGGACGGGTTATAAAAACTGTGGGACAGCCTTGAAAATAATCGTGCAAGGATATACTTTCTTTTTATGTTTTCTTCAATATATCAGTTAGTCGAGGGACTTATCCAACTGCGCCGAAATGAGCTTAGAAAATTTTATAAGTGATTTTTGCATTTTAAGGCAGGTTACAAGTACACATCGTCGCCCTCTTGCCACGAGCAAACCACCCTACTTTGCAATCTAAGTTTCTTCAATCACCTAAAATATGCTGATTTTTGAAAAAACACTAAACTTTTAAACTTGATTTCCCAAAATTTTCATTTTAGCACATTTAGCAAAATTATTACATTTTCGGGCTTAATCTTGGTCCGAATATGTCTGGCCATTCATTGTGAAGGTGTTAAGTACTTTCAAACCAGTTATATATTTAAATTCAGTAAATCTTTTCTTTCTATACAATCATAGTAAAGTAGTAGTAGTAGTAGTGGAAGTAGTAGTAGTAAAGTAGTAGATTTCCAAATATTCCGCGAAACGTACTAAATCTACAACGAGCATAGTAAAGTTCGAAACATGTTTAAATTTCCAAGCTGTGTATGTGTAGTGGTTCACATGTACACGTGGATACATTCTTACCGCTCCCCATCACTTGCCTAGCACCAGTGTGACCAGATTAGCCTTTTCGAGGCTACACTTAGCCTTTTTTTTGTCTGTTTTATTGTGTTTTGTTGTTTTTCCGACAGGGTGAATAATTTATGTATATTGGAACGATTTTTCGTCATCCCTTGTCAAATTTGGTTTTGAGAGAAACCGGTTTCGGCGTTGTGCCATCATCAGTTTCGAACGAAAATCAACACTGATGATGGCACAACGCCGAAACCGGTTTGTCTCAAAACCAAATTTGACAAGGGATGACGAAAAATTGTTCCAATATACATCAATTTTTTTTTTGTCCTTTAGCCTCGTAATTTTGGTTTTATCTTCGTGGCCTTCTTTCAGCGGTTTTTTCCTCCAAACCTTTTCTAGTCCCAACATCATATTTTTCATATAAAATTAAGGTTAAATGAAGGTAGTATTGATGACGAAATACAGAAAATTCTTCGTAAAAATTGTCAACTATTTTTATTGGAGTTGATAACCCAATTGCGACATCGTCTACCTGATAATATGAACTCTTTACAAAAGATACATTTTTTTTCAGGTGATAATTCTTTGAAAGTTGCAAAGCCGGATGTAGTTTCTCACTTTCAAGAAGAAAAGTCTACGTAATTTCCAAGTCATGTAGCATTGATTGAGCTGCAGTGACGAAAGCTAATAACCGTACAGTGGACAAGTGTGACCTCTACAATAGAATTTTGGGCGGAAGTCCGAGAACATAAAAATTACTTAAAAGAATTCGCCTTCTTTAGAACTGGTCGAATTCGTATTTAGCGTTTTGGTATTACCTTTCAGTAATGGGAAAGTTGAAAGAATTTTTAGTACCATGAAAATTTTAAAAACTTAGTTAAGGAACAGATTAAGAATTAAAATGCTTAACTCGCTGCTTAATATTAGATGCTCGTTAAAACGCTTATCCACTGCACTGATTTTGAAATTACCGATGATCTCATCTCTATGATAAATACACAAACTTTGTACGCAGACTGAAGCTCTTCTGATTAATCAGACGAAGAAAATATTATATAATTAATTAGTTTGTAGTGGTTTTTCTATAGTATGTATTTCTTTGAAAAAATTCCTAGTCAAGGAAGTGTGCTTGATATGTGTTAAAACAAGATAAGTTCCTTTAAGTTGTGTCTGCAGCTTTATATAAAAATAGTTTAAACTAAAATAAAAAATTTGAAATGGATTTAGAAAAAAAAAATTCTGACTTTTTTTAGCTTCTTTTTTTCTTAACTTTAGCCTTTTCTAACCTTTTTCCCCGCTTTAGCCTCTTTTTTTCTGTCACCTGGTCACACTGCCTAGCACTTTAGAGAGCGTGCAGCTATGCTGGTCATCCCTACATTACAACAAAGGTATAGTAGGTGCCGATACCATGGACCAAATGCTAACCCGTTACACAACCAAAAGGAAAACAAGGAGATGGACTCTTTCGTTATTTTATAATATTGTTGATGTAATGGCGTTAGGCAGTTTTATCATATGCAAAGAAAATAACAATTGCACTAAGCCAGACGCGCATAGTAAATTTTTGTGTTATTTATCCGAAATGTTAGCCTATCCGCAAATAGAGTCCAAACTTTGAAGAAATTAATAGATGTGCAGAATATCTAATCCTGATGATATTCAGCTGCCTAGATCCTTTAGATTTAAATCAAACAGTGTGTGGCTATTCTGTGAAATTACAATTTCGAGAGATATATTTAACACGTGTTTAGTGGTTGAAAGATTTTACAAGAGTGGCAGGGAAAGAAAATATAACAAGCAAACTTCAAATGACATTTCTATACGAAAGCAAAATACATATGTATATATTATATTGTTAAATAGAATAGAGACGTAATGTGATTGAACGTTAGAGATGGTAAAATACTTTTGCTTGTATCCAACAAATTTAATAATATGCATGTACGGAAGCATTCCTATTGCCGTTTTGCAATTGAACCTATTTTGCGAGAATCTGAGGTATGTATTCAATTACTTTGTACATATAATAAGTATATACTTGCATAAAAACCCATATTACAGAAACAACCAAAAACTATATCAGCACAAAAGTGACACTTTGGACAAGAAAAGGAACTGTAGCTTATGTCAAACTCAGGACAAACATCGTCGTAAAACAACATTCTTTTGCCAGGACTGTTCAGATGCTGTGTGTCAACAACATTCAAAATGTTATTATAAAGGTTTTAAGTGCATAGAGGAAAATTAATATAAATTTAATATTTGCCTTTTATGAATACTATATTTAAGTTTTTAAAATGTTTTTTTTTAATATTCAAAATGGTGTTACATTTTTTTAGGGTCTGATCAAGTATCAGTCAAAATGAGGGTTAACACATGAAGTTGCCGACCTGTTTTTTCTGTAAGCAAGGGTTGGCATAGGTAACTTGTTGTTTTTTCCAAAAATCTGTTTATTCTATCTTTAACGCATATATTTATAATTTTAAGTGGGTCAGAAATGAGTGAAATAGGGCGAAAGTTCTCAAAATTCTCTAAATTCTTGTCTTTTTTAGGAATTGTTCTCCAGTCATCCGGAATTGTATTGGGAAGAAATATATCATTTATGACAGTTCGAAAATTATTTAGAGTGACGTCGGGGAGAGATTTAATCATGCTATACGAGATTTTATCCACTCCTGCAGCAGTGTCTTTTTTGTTTTGTTTTTAAAACTTTTTGTAGCTCTTTATATTTTAGACCTAAGTTAGGTTCTGTGCCTATGGGTTCGTTTATTGGAAGACTGGTAGCGATATGAAGTACCTGCTATTGGAGCATGTTAAGGAAATTTAAGTTGCTATCGTTGTTCCATGAACTATTTGCGTTTGAGCTGTAATCTCCTCTGAGCACTTTTACGAACTTGCACCCGTTTTTGTCAATACCAATTTTTTAGCACATTTTATTTTTTTTTGCAAGCTTTCCTGGCATCTTACAGTGATTCATGGTCATTGTTTACGTGTACTAGTATGGCATCTTCTTTTGCGATACGGAGTGGGAGGTAGTGGATGAAGATACTTCGTGTCACAGCTCGCCCTTACCTCGGGGTAACGATCACTCAGTAGTTTTTCTCTAATAAAGAAATATGCCTGCACATCTCTATATCATGTCATTTGTACCTACACATTTATGCTCTTATCTTATGTATATACACTTTATGTTATATCCTTGTATCTTACTTGCTGTTGTTGCCTAATTATTGCAGTTCTAACCGCAATGCGCCATTCTCCCTTGTTACTTATGCGCATATTCGTATGAGATTTGACAAACCGGTTGCGCATAAGAATGATAGGTTTCTATTATTTTCGGCAGAGCACAACTTATTTGTTGGCTGTCTTCAACCAAGGGAGAAGGTCAACACTGCGGTAAGTACTTGCTGATTGCTATAATTGTGCGTCTTGTAACTGATGTCAATCTTTAGAAATAAACCAAACCAATCGAATATATATCATTTGCGGTACTAGCCGGTAGCTGTTTTTTGGTTAAATTCGCAAGCGAGGACGATGGCTAACATCTTTATTTCGCAGTGCTGCGTATATAGCTTTTCTTTTTTCATACAAATCGCAGCCTGCTTATATTTAAATACATTTAGCGACTTTGCCATACGTCGACTTTGCGCCAAAGTGAATATAAAATTTCAATTGCCTATTTTCCTGAAAATGAAACGCGATCTTCCACGTCGAGGTACAGCACCTGCCAGGATGTCAGCAGTAACCGCCGCAACAATTAATGCCCCAGTCACTAGCACAATTACAAGTACTGTGCTAGCGCTAGCGCTTCTGCCGCCATTAAAAAGGCTTCTGTTTCCACGGGCGCTGGAGCACCAACATACTTAGCGCCGGCTATCACATCTCGACACGAAAGTGATCTTCTGGCTATGGAAAGGCGAATCATATTGCTGGAAAGAGCACTGAAAGAACGTGACATGCAGAATGAATTGTTAAAAGTAGCGCAAAATAGTGGGCCTAACTGTAGCGGTTCTGCAACTGCTTACGTCGACGCCGCAGCGCAGTCAGTATCGGGCTCACCATTAACACAGCCGTTACGTGTACTGCCGGAAATCGTACACACTAATACAATAGCCGAGCCCAACAATTTCGCGTCAGTTGATACAACTATGTATAATACAGCCTACATACCATCAATCTCGTGCATATCACCCGTGGGACAGACCTCATACGCCACCTCAACGATTTCTATCGATGACTCATTGTCACGTCATTCGTCCAATGGAATGTTTCATCCTACTTCTGCCAGCACAGGTAATAGAAATATGCAATTCATGTCACATGGATCGATCGGGCCGAGAAAAGTTATTGATTTGCCAGAATTTTCCGACAAAGCTGAAGACTGGCCTATATTCCACACAGCTTTGGTCGAGTCAACAGCATCATATGGTTATACAAACTTCAAAAATAACCAACGTCTGCAAAAATCATTGAAGGGTGAGGCGCATGAGGTGGTGAAGTCATTACTTATTCACCCAAGCAACGTTAGCTGCATAATCGAACAACTGCAGTCAAGGTTTGGTAGACCGAAGCAGCTCATCCGCAGCCAATTAGCTAAAGTTTATGATATTACACCTATTCCGGAGAATGCGCTCGGGAAATTGGTTCCGTTTGCCACGAAGGTAAAAAATATTTACGTCTTTCTCCGCCGCCGTCCGCCAATGGATACCATCACTTATCCAGCGCCACACTTTTAGATGAGCTTATAGCCAAACTGTTAACAAGCAAGCGAGTCGAGTGGTATATGGTAGCAGCTAAGGTACAACCTCGTGCCACTGTGGTACATTTTAACGAATAGATTAGTTCACTTGCCAACGTAATCTGCACCGTTTACGCCAAACGTGATTCGAAGCGTCGTGTTGTTTTGCACGTTGATAGGAAACCACAGCAAAAAAGATACCCAATATGCCAAGGTGGCCACAAAACGTTCGAGTGTAAAACTTTTATTGAATCTACCGTAGCAGACAGATGGAGGATTGCAAAATCGAGGCGCTTATGCTTTGCGTGCCTGAATGCTGGACACTCCACACGGGATTCTCAAAGTCGAAAGACAGGTGCCCTAGGATGCACCACAAACTACTGCATGAGGGTATTAGTACGAAAAGGACGCAGCCAGCGTTACCACCGAGTCACAATGTATGTGATATACAAGCCCAGCCATCGCCACGTGTACAACACAATCGAAGCTATATACCAGCGCAAGGAGCATTACAACACCAGCAATTGATGAACGATACAGATGCCGCTGTTTTAAGCTGCTCTGCCAATGCATGAAGGAAAAAATAGGGGCATAGATACATACGCGCTGTTTGATGAAGGTGCCTCGGTCACAATGGTAGATGACGCACTTGCTCAAGAGCTAGGCCTAATGGGCAACCACAGCGCCTTAGCATTCAGTGGTTTGGTGGACAGTCAGCGCAAGAGACGTCTATATTGGTGGACCTATTCATCAACGGCCGAGGCAAGGAAAAGAAGCACAAGCCTCGAAATAAATACTTGCTGCAATTGCCCGTTCTGCCGTACAGTGGAGTGAGGCCAAAGCTCTTGATTGGTCTTGACCATTTAGGTCTGCCTTCAGCTACATTTAAAATGTTTGAGAACGGACCATTCGCCGTCAACACTGAGTTGGGCTGGGAGGTTTTTGGACCAACCCGCCGCCGCCCACCAACAACGCCTCTGTGCCTGGTATCTACCACATTATGCAGTGGTTAATCCCAACAAGCCATCAAAGTTGCGAATGGTATTCGACGCAGTAGCGGAGGTCAGTGGAATTTCGTTAAATTCGATGTTGCTCAAGGGTCCACAAGAGTAACGCCCCCTACCTTCGATTCTTTTTCACTTCCGCGAAGGAGCAGTTGGCGTAACGGGCGATATTAAAGAAATGTTTCACCAGGTGGTAATGCTGCCTGAAGACAGATGCGCTCAGCGTTTCCTTTGGCGTGATGGACACGCTGGAATAAAGCCCAACGTGTATGAGATGTGCGTCATGACCTTTGGCGCTGCTTGCTCGTCATGCACAGCGCACTACGTCAAAACCCGAAACGCACTCGAGCACATTAAAAGCGCCTCCCGCCGTGCTGTCAAAGCAATAACTGAATACCACTACGTTGACGATCTGGCAGATAGTTTCGACACTTATGAGGAAGCCATCTCTATCGTGAAAGAAGTTCGATCCATACACTTGAAAGCCGGTTTCCGTAACTTCGCGTCCAATTCAACAAAGGTAGTCACTGCATTGGGTGGTTCAGTGGGTGGAAAATCGATATCAAGTAAAGAGGGCCTGGCGACTGGGAAGGTGGTTGGACTCTACTGGCAGCCATCAACGGACAATTTTAAGTTTAATCTGCAATTCAACAGAGTCGATCCTGATGTGGTGACAGGTAACAAACGCCCCACCAAACGGGAGCTCCTCAGCCTGGTGATGTCGATATTCGACCCATTATGATTCCTCTGCTAGTTGATCATTGGTGCCAAGCTGCTCATGAGAGAGGTATGGAAGCAAAACACTCGGTGGGACGAGTCACTGCCCGATAATATGTATACTGTATGGGAAAGATGGCGAATACAGCTTGCCGCCGCCACTGAATATGCTATTCCAAGATTTTACTTTAGTCGTGGTAAGCCGCAAAATCGAAAACGTCGCTGACGAAGCTACGCGTTTCAATAATCAGGTTGACTTTGGACCAGCAGCCCGCTGGATTCGTGGTCCGCAATTCTTACGCATAAAAGAGTGTGACTGGCCTACTAATGAGTTCCCCGCCATCCACCAAAATGAAGATGATGAGGAGTTGCGATCTACATACGCCATGGTCGTTGTAAGTAGCCATTTGATAGATTTTAATCGTTTTTCTACATTCAACAGATTAGTTCGAACAACAGCTTTGGTTCTCTATTTCATCCACCTATGCCGCAAAGGTAACTTGACCAAATGTATATATGGACCAACATCATGAAATTAATACAGCTAAACTACAACTATGCCGCCTCGTACAAAATGAGTGTTTTGGCTCAGAAATACAACAAATAAAAGACAGCAAGGAAGTCGGACGCAAGAGCTCACTGCGCCAACTCTCGCCATATATCGATGAGAAAGGAACGCTTCGTGTTTATGGGCGTATTGACGCAGCTAGCTGGCTTCCAATAAGTGCCCGACGCCCAATAATATTGCCTCATAGCCATGTTCTCACTAAGCTAATAGTAGAGCACCACCACATTCTGATGTGTCATCAAAATGACGAAGCCACAATTTGCGCTATCCGCGAAACGTACTGCGTCCTCGTCTACAGAACTTGTTACGCAGCGTAATCGCCAGCTGTCGACTGTGTCGTCTCAGGACAGCCACGCCAGCCCCACCATTATTGGGGCCCCTGCCTGTCGATAGGCTCACCGCATACGTAAGGCCATTGAGTTACGCGGGCCTGGACTACTTTGGGCCACTCAACGTACGAGTTCGCCGAAGCACGGAAAAGAGATGGGTGGCACTCTTCACCTGCCTCACTGTAGGCGCTGTCCAGTTGGAACTGGCTCAAGATCTGAGCACAGACTCGTGTATAATGGCTATTCGCAACTTCATCAACAGCCGTGGGGTAAGAATTTCGTTGGTGCCGATAACGAAGTAAAACGCTTTCATGAGGTCTTCGATTGTCAGCGTGTACAAGGCGAGTTGTCGCAGATAGGAGTCGAATGGGTGTTCAATACGCCCTGTAATCCAGCTGAAGGTGGTGCCTGGAAAAGTTTGGTACATTCGGTCAAGCGAGTACTGCATCACACACTCAAATAAATGTCGCCGCGTGAGCATACTTTAAACTGCTTTCTGACCGAGGCTGAAACCGTCGTTAATTCGCGCCATCTTACTCATTTACCAATCTCCGTTTAACAAGAGCAACCGTTGCCACCGAACGATTTTCTGTTGAGATCTCCGAACACTGCGCATACCCCAATCGTAGCCGATGTACCAGGTTACGTGTGCGTCTTGCGTCAGCAGTGGCGTTTTGCCCGACCATTAAAGGATCATTTTGGAAGCGGTGGGTCTCGGAGTATATCCCAACATTGACGCGCAGAGTAAAGTGGAGCGAAAGAACACATCCCATAAAGGAGGGAGATCTCGTTTTTATATGTGACCCAAATGTGCCACGGAGAGAATGGTGTCGTGGCAAAGTTGAACAACTGTATCCTGGGCCAGACGGCATAATAAGGCGAGCAGATATCCGTACCTCTACTGGAATAAAAAGGCGTGCCGTTTCCAAGCTAGCTATCCTAGACATTGATGTTGGTGGACCGGGTCGCTTCACGGAGGTGGGGATGTCACGGCCAGCCCTTACCTCGGGGTAACGATCACTCAGTAGTTTATCTGTAATAAAGAAATATGCCTGCACATCTCTATATCATGTCATTTGTACCTACACATTTATGCTGTTAACTTATGTATATGCACTTTATGTTATATCCTTGTATCTTACTTGTTGTTGTCGCCTAATTATTGCAGTTCTAACCGCAATGCGCCATTCTCCCTTGTTACTTATCGCATATTCATATGAGATTTGACAAACCGGTTGCGCATAAGAATGATAGGTTTCTATCATTTTCGGCAGAGTACAACTTATTTGTTAGCTGTCGTCAACCAAGGGAGAAGGATCACACTGCGGTAAGTACTTGCTTATTGTTATAACTGTGCGTCTTTTAACTGATGTCAATCTTTAGAAACAAACCAATCCAATCGAATATATTTCATTTGCGGTACTAGCCGGTAGCTGTTTGGTTAAATTAGCAAGCGAGGACGACGGCTAACACTCCGAGAAAGTGTAATGAAGAAAATAGCGTTCAGAGTTGTTACAAAGTAAAAAGTACAACCAAAAACTTATTTACATTTTATAGTCACTGATAAGGTGTTATAACTACTTTATATTCAATAATTTGGGAGTTTTATGTCTTCACGTTCAATATTTCAGTATTTAAATTTTTTTGTTTTATTATTGCATACAACGCACCCTGTGTGGTTTGTGTGTGTGTGCAGATTCGGAGTAGGTTGCGCTACTAGTAGTCATATACTATGTTCATAGTTTTCCAGATTCGGGTGTTTTTGGGCTTTTTTAAAAATTATTATCAAAAATCTATAAGTTTCATCGGTATTGCAGTCCCACCAACTCTTCGGAGTTCTAGAGTTTTTTTGTTGTGTATGTAGCGTTTTTGATTTCTTCGTGAAATTTGTTTTCGAACCCTTCTATACTAGACTTGTTTACTTATGTTAAGGCATCGTTCACTGTAAATCTGTACGCAGAAAGTATACCGCAATTTCGTAATAACCTATTGAACGCTAAATATTTCAATGTGTTACTAACCATTTATTAGGTTACTAATTTTATTTACAATAATATTAAATATCTTTGTTATATAAGAACCCACGAGCATTCTTTTTAATAGAAGACAACATTTTTTGAACAGTCGTTAGGGTCACTTTAGCGGCATGTTGATTCCAAAGAGGTAACATTAGTTCATATTTTTCTATTGTCCTGCCACTTCTCCCCAAACTGTATTTGACCATCGCCCAGAATTTTCCTATTGGTCGGAGCTGGGCGCAATTAGGTGGATTCATGATTTTTTGAATAACATTCACTCCCTCGCTTTGATACCAATTCATGACAACGGTGGAGTAGTCTGGCTAAGTCTGGCCAGAATTAGTGGGAGAGTTGTGATGTCTAATGAAAGGATATACTCTTTTCTCAAGGCATTCTTTTATATAAATATGCGAGGTCATTGTGGACGATGTTGGAAATGCACGACTTTTAAGGCCACAGAGACATATTGCTTGCCAAATCATAACCAAATTTATCCACTTTCTTATACTTGTATTTTGACACGACATTCCCCCGCTTATTTGCCACGTAAACTTTTGACCAGGTAGTTGAGTGCAGTCAAGTTTGACATAAGTTTCAGCATCCATAATAATACAGCATTTAAATTTTGCCAAAACTTGATCATATAGCAATCGCATACGTCTTTTCGCTAAAATGTTCTGCTTATCTGACCTATTTGGGTGTTTTATTGCACGGTAAATCTTAAGGCCCGAATCTAATCGTATACGTCTAGCTGTACTTATACTGGCACCAAATTTTTTCGCGCTGTCATTGTCTGACAGTCCTGGGTTATTCTCTGTTGAGGTAAGTCTCTTCTTCACTAGTTCTAGATTTTTGAACCCGACCAAATAGAATTTGATACAAATTTGTTCAGAACTAATTCGCGTTTTTCGTATTCCTTTACCGATTAAAACTCCAAAAGATGAACAATCAAACTAAAAACTCGAACACATAATTCCCAAAAAAATTCTACAGCCATGGGTACTAAGATCATTAAGAACATTGGACGAGTATCTGTATAACGGCCTATATAGTGCATACAGATTTAGAGTGAACGATGCTTTACTAAGCAATGTTTTTTTGGAAAGGAAGGTTGTGATGTTTTTAAATATATTGTTTATGTTTATTGTTATGGGATAGTGATGACTGGCGCCAATCCTAACTTTATCTATCTCCCATTTGAAGAGTGCATTGATCAAGACCTAGAACTGATCCAAATGGTGACCTTAGGTCTCTTTGTGTTAGGATGCGAGTCCAAAAAGAGTAAGGTTTTGTGTAGTTCAGTACTAAAATCGGAGGTGCTAATTTTGGGCGGAAAATACGCAGCCCATATGGTGTAATTTGGTTTAGGGTTTGTTGTTTGTATAACTAAAATGTCAAAAGCAGTGATGAAATTAAACTTTTTAAATTTTACGGTGTTTTTTAGAGCCATGGCAACGACACCGTAGCCATCATCCCTGTATTTTTTAATTAAATTGTATCCAATAAGCTTTCTGTGCTTACTGACTCTAGTTAAAAAGATTTCTTTAAAACACGGTACGTCAAAGTTATATTTGTTTAAGTATTCTATTGCATCTAAATACGTTTATCATTAAAATAACATTTCCGTGAACATGTAAACAATAATAACCCAGCAAAAATCGAGTGATGGACACCAATACACTCAAACGAACTTTTTTTAATGCAACATGAGATAGAAAATATAAAATGTTTCTTTTTCAGTCGCACACATTGCCGTGTCCGTCATTTGAGGCATCACTTGACACTCATTGTTTATGTAGTGTATGAATGCATCAGCAAAACTAAAATTATAAATGTTCCCTTTTCAGTCACACATTGCAGTGCACTGCATTTGGATTTAATATAGAATAGAAAGAATTATATTTTTTTTAACTTAAGTTTGTGTATTAATTTACGCAGAGAAAAAAGCGAAACATGTTTTGTTTTACTTTTATTTGATATAAAATATATTTATATATAATAATAATCATTTTATAACGTTTAACAATAGTATATTTATTTCAATTAAAATTTTATGGGTCAAGTGTGACACATGCTGACATCCAGTTTGATGGATCAACTGTGACACATGTTAACATCAAGGCTGAGTGCTCAAGTGTGAAACACGGAAACATCAAGGTTGATGCAGGAAACCCGTTGGCGAGAAGAGTACAGCTATGTGACTTATTGAACGGACAAACTCGTAAGTGGAAATAAGATGCAGGGTCACATGTATTCTCTTCGGTCTATCAAGTTTTGCATATTGTCTTTAAGAACTTAATGTACATTTTCTTTCACGCTGTGATGAAGGTTTACAACAACCTTGACAATCAGCTGACAGTCGCTGTCCTTGCAGGGAAAATGTCAACTTCTTCTATGAAAGGTGTGTAACGCTGCGTGGCTTTGTGTTATTCCGCTGGCACCGCTGCTGGCGCTGATACATCATTTGAATTTAAAATGCTAATCCTGGCACATGACGCTGGTTCTGATATATAATTTGTATTTAAAATGCTAATCCTGGCATATGAATTTTAAAACAAAAAATCTGGCGTTGCGCAGTTCCGAAAAATGATTTCACCAATCAACAATTTCGTAGTTAGTGCTGCCTACATAGTAATCAACTTAAATCATTCGGTTAGGTACAAAATTAACCACGGCCCAGTGCTAACCGGATTTTATGAAAGCGGTTCTTAAAGGCAAATATTAAAATTGGTGTCCAGTTTTCGGTTTTTTATTTTTTTAGGTAAATAAGACTAAATGTCACTCAAAATTGCCAACTGACCACAAATAGAATTTTCGAAAGTCGTGATCCCGGCGTAATAACTGATAACATTTTCCCAGCGGTGCCCCACCGGGAGCTCAGCTGGAATTCCTGATGAAACCCTTAATACCACTTACTGCATATACATAAGTTAAGTTAGATCTTCTTACTAAAATGAAAACAAGCAGAGGTAGTAGGATAGATTTACACTTAAATTTAATTATCATAAAAAATAATAATACATGAATACATCTATGTGTTATTATTATTTATTTAGATTTAAAATAAATGCCCAGTCGTATTCTTGCAAATATTCTTATTTTGTATTTGTTTATTTCAGATGGGTATTGAGGTGGATCTCCATCTCTATTAATAAAGGTGTAGTGGTGGTGGTTAAAATTTTAATAATCGTTTTTGTTCTTTTCTTTAAGAGATATTTTTAAATGTCTTTTTGTGTATATTTTTTCAATGGTTGGATCAGTTGTGATTGGTGCAGAGCACGCGTATTTCGCTGAAGCGTCTGCTCGTTCATTTCCAGGATTTCCGACGTGGCTAGGTATCCAAAACAATAAAAGTTCTTTTGAGTGATTCTTAAGAATAAGCCTTATATTTTGTATAATATTCCAGTTTTCACAACTGAAGGCAGATATAGATTTCAAAACCGGGAGGCTATCACCGAAGATCACCGTTTTTGGCAACTGGTTATCGCGATTTTAACAGCTGTATATATAGCTGTTGCTTCTGCAGTAAATATGGAAGCACAGTCATGAAGACGACTTAGCGACACCACATTCCCATCATCTTTTACAATGGCGTAACCTGTAGAACTTTCATTCTCCTTAGACCCATCTGTGTAAAGGAAGTTCCAACCTCCAACTCTTAGTGAATTTTGAATCTCATTAAAAGAGCTTATATAAACTTTTTTTGCTGTTACTTCTTTGTGTAGTGAGAACAAAGTAGTGTTGCATATGTTTGATGGCAACATCCATGGTGGAGTGACAGGATGTAGTTTAGTTAAATTTGTTGGTATATTAAGATCAAAAGCGTATTCTAGACAAGACGCTATAACTAAGGTTATTCTACGGCCCCGTTTCCATGACTGTATACGTTTTATATCATCGATTCCTGTAAAAAAGTATTTTCGGTAAAAGCATTCCAATAATTTCTGGTAATCTCCTTTCAATTGAAGGAAGTATAGCTCCCGTAAGTGCATTTGTAGTCGTAGTTGTACGAAAAGCATATATGCTGGCTCTATCTGCCTTATGATAAAGCGGCTTAAGTATATTAAGATTAGATGGTGTAGTCCTCCCATAGAGGTAAAGCGCGTTGTGGATTTTGCTTGAAACTAAAGTGCTAACAAGGCGAATTCAATATAAGGTGGAAGCAAGGCGAATTACAAACATACAGACACACATTTTCCATGTATTTTGTTTTTGTAATTAATGGATCTAATGTCAAAATCGTACTGCGGTGAAATTTGTAGTGTCAAAATTCGAGAAAAAAGTAGCTATCAGCTGATTGAATAATGCCACCTTGTACTGAATTCGCCTTGGGTGCTAACTAAATACGTTAAAATGTTAACATGGGTAACGGTTTTATTAGGTAAATAACAAATTAAGTTTATCCTAGTGGCTAGTGATTTTTTCAACTCTAGGCATTGTTCTTTCCAATCATATTTATGGGAGAATGTGACTCCTACAATTTTTAGATTTTTTACATTTTCGATAACAGAATTGTTTATATTAATGTTTTTACTTAAAAGGTCGCAATTTATTTTCCTACATATATGGAACTTTTTTGATTTTAGATATTTTAGCACCGGACGTATCACACCATACAGCTTTACCGTTCAAAACGGCCGTTCGAATATTACAGGCCTCTGCATTATCATTTCGCTTGCATAATATGTAAAGATCGTGAAAGTGATCAACATGTGGTGTTTTAAGTATAATGCTGCTTATTTTATTGAAAGCAATTTGAAAAAAAATTACCGCCATTATTTAATGAATATATGTTTGAGTAGGTGTTGTTAATTCTTGTTTGAAAACGTTTTTTTGATAGAAATGACTTAACTATATTAAATATGTTTGGTCCAAGTTTTAGGGAATGAACGCTTTCTAGAAATCTAATGATAATATAGTTACATGATTTTTACCTGATAATGCATTTGATACATAGAAATCAAAATTCAGTAAGGCGTCATCACAACCTTTTCCAGCCTTAAAAGCCACTTGATTAGCGGCTATCAGTTTTTGATCTTCCATAAACCATGTAAATCTGTTTGATATTATTCTTTCGAAAGTTTTTCAAACACATGATAGCAATGAAATATGCATGTGAAATTATTCGAGATTTGAAAATTGTGTTATACAAGTCCACTAAGCGTGACTTTGCAAAAACCGACAAGGTTTTTAACATTTGATAAGAAATTCGATCCATTCCCGGTGTTTTACGTTTAACTTTTCGAAGGCAACTATTTAACTCAGGCAGGGAAATCGGTTCTTCAATAAATTTGACATGCTTGTTTTTGGTAATACACTATGTAGATAGTAACCGGTTCCTACATATTAAATATTTAAAAAAAATAATGTGATACTGTAGTGCAATGGAGCCAGAAACAGTAGACTAGTACACCCGTTGGCAACATTAAAAGTAGCTAATAAAAAACATCTAAATAATGTGTTTATTGACCACTTTTTTTGAACAGGTGAAAAAAGATCAGCACCGCATATGCGTTTTCAGATACCCCATGACTCACTTATGTGTTTGGTTCCGGTGTTATCTCCTAAACTAATCCACTAACAAAATGGTATCAGGATTTATTCTAAGCGAAAACACTATTGGGTGGCGGCAAAAGTATACTAGTGCAATTGCGCTGATACCGGCATAGCGCTGGCTTCATTGTATCAGCGCCAGAAATTTTACGCCAATACCCAGCCTTAACTTAAATCACTTTTGACATGACTTTGATACGTAGGATGCGTGCAAACTTAAATGATTCCATCAGAATAGGGTACTAGTACGCTTTACGGATGACTCCAAAACCCCAGAAAGGATTGGAGCAATAATATTTGGCTCCCACACCAATATGTCCATACCGTTTTCATATATCTGGCGGCGGTGGTCGTTATAAGCCTGTGTGCAGAGATAAATCCGCAACGCAATTACTTTTACGAGAATATCACCATACGAGGAACATATGTTCTTGTGATACAAAAAGTTAATTAGTGCGTCTTGAGGGCAACGAAAAATCTTATGAGCCAGCTGGAGCAGCTGTACCTAAAGACATAGGGCCGGTTTCACCATCTAACTTAACTAAGTCACAACTTAGTCAGCCTGCCAGATGGCGTATTCTCGACTAAGTCAGTGTTGCTGTTGTTCAAAACCTAAATGTCAGTAATGCTCCTAATTTGTTTTGTACAATGTCCCAGCAGGAAAATTCGTCAAGCATGACTTTAACGGCGTATGCGTAGATGCATGTCAACGCTTGTTTTCTAGCATGCAACCATTACGAAACTATCGTTTTCAATTAAGCGCTAAATTTAGTACTTTCCAACTAAAGAGAAATGGGTGTAAGATCAATACATTCCTTCGTACATGCCCATTTCGCACTGGGGTATTGGGATGCGCAGAGTTGTCTGGTACGAAAAAAATACTACTATGCATAAAACAGCTGATCGAGTTGTTGTGTTCAAAATTATTTAAGCCGCTCCGTTGGTGAAACCCAAAATTAAGTTAGTCTCGAATCTGTTCTAACTTAAGTCACAACTTAGTTTTAGTCTTAGTCGCGTTAGTGAAACCGGCCCTATGGGTGACTTAAGTGAGCACAGATTCGAGACTAACTTAATTTTGGGTTTCACCAACTGAGCAACTTAAATAACTTTAAACACGACAACCCGATCAGCTGTTTTATGCATAGTAGTAGTTTTCCATATCAGACAACTCTGCGCATCCCAATACCCCAGTGCGAAATGGGCATGTATGGCTATTCACGAAGGAATGTATTGATCTTACACCCATTTCTCTTTAGTTGGAAGGTACTAAAATTAGCGCTTAATTGAAAACGATAGTTTCGTAATGGCTGCATGCTAGAAAACAAGCGTTCACATGCATCTACGCATACGGCGTTAAAGTCATGCTTGACGAATTTTCCGGCTGGGACATTGTACAAAACAAATTAGGAGCAGTACTGACATTTAGGTTTTGAACGACAGCAACACTGACTTAGTCGAGAATAAGTCACCTGGCCGGCTGACTAAGTTGTGACTTAGTTAAGTTAGATAGTGAAACTGAAAAAGTGAAAAACTCGACTTAACTTAGTTAAGTAGAGCTGGTGAAACAGGCCCATAGTATATGTCTACTAGTAGCGCAACTTACTCCGAACATGCACACACACACAAGCCACCCAGGGTGCGTTGTATTCAATAATAAAACAATCAAATTTAAATACTTGAACGTGCAGGCATAAAATACCCAAATTATTGAATATAGAGCAGTTATAGCACTTTATCAGTTCCTCGAACTTTCTACACTACATTAAAATGTCTTTTAACTTGTCAGTAATTAAATGTTTCTGTAATCTCAACACTTAAATATTAAAATTTTTATAGTTTCGAAATATTAACAGATTTCTTTGTCTAGTAAGTAGACTAGTAAAATTCTGAAAAACTAAAATTTACTGATTTACCGATAAGTAACGCCAGTAAGTATGGGGTTGATTTCTAATAACCTCTGTCTATTTTTGACTACTTCTAGCAATTTCTGGCTTGTAAAGAATCACAACTAAATTGGCAGCTGGTAGTGCTATCCCAGCGCCCCCAAGCGAGAAGATAACATAACTAACTTTAGCTAGGCGACTTGCGTCCCGGAATCGCAAAATAAGCGAAATCGTCTAAGATTCTCGGACCCCTTTTTTTTGGAAAATTGGCATTTTTTAGCGTTTAGGCAGATTAACTTTTTGGATCTTCCATCTCCATATATCAATAACAATAGCCTTAAATATGTTTCAAAAGTAACGAATCTTGTGTTTGCTATTAATTCTAGTCTTTTTTGTGATGATCATGTAAACGCCGTCATCAGTAAAGTTTACTGCATTCTACGCCATCTAAGAATGTCTGCGGCCTTCACCCCGCTTTGAGTGAGAAAACCGCTTGCAATACAATTAATACTACCTATCATCTGTTATATACAGCAAACTAGATTTTAAATCCACCAATAAGATTGATGTCGGCTTTAATCATGCCACGCGGTATGTTTTTGGATTGGCGAAGTTTGATCACATATCTGAATGGAAAACGCGTCTTTTGGGTTACGAAATATCTGACTATCTTAAAGCAACTGTATTTTTCTTTATAGCATAATTGCCAATAAAATGCCCAATCATCTCTATGAAAAGCTAACATTTTACAGTTCTGCTCGCATAAGTGATTTGATAGTACCCAACTATAATTATCCAAACTCTCCAAGGCTATTCTTCGTCAATGCTATCCGCATATGGAATTCTATACCGAATTCGGTTCGAAATAACTTGAGTAAAAGCAGTATATTCCTTCTTTCGGTAAGGTATTTGCAAACGAGAAACTGATCTTAACTAACTATCTCCTAAAACGTAGTCAAGCAGTCTTGTGAAATATTTGTAAATGATTCTTGTCATCGGCTTTTGTATTAATTTTTGTTACATTTGTATTTACTTGTTTTTGATACTGTATCTAATCGTAATATATGCATTCATAAGTTTAAAGATTGAAACCATTGTTGTACTATAAAAGATCAAACAGGATCTTATTGTGCTAATGTTATATTGTAAATAAATGAAATGAAAAATTATGTCTGGAATTCCGTTGCTGAGCTACCCACAAAATACACCGCAGAGTTGCATTTTTATGTCTGCTTTTACCTATTTATTGTGCCATGTGCCGCTCTTTTGAATTCAAATCGCGATTTACATCGAAGATTACAAGGTTGATTTAAGCATTTAAAATGCTAATGCAACAGTAAACTTGCGTTTAGTTGCACTTTATTGTCAAAATTGTAAGGTAACTGCTAAAATAAATGTTGCATTTTATGCTAAATGCTAAGATGCGAGGAAAATCCAAAATGCAGGCTCCGCATGAACAGCCTAGAAACATCATCAAGAAGCTGCATGCCACGGGTGCGGAGGGAACGACAGGAGAAGTGCCAGCTGAAAGCCCATCGGGCCTGAATTAGTTCTATCCATGGGGTCACACTGCATATAAGAAGAGCTTTGTAATAAATAGGAGAAGCTGCGGAGCGCATTCTCCAGGCAGTCGAACTTCCTAGACTAGCTAAAAACAATTTCTCTTAAATTATCAGTGGTTCTCTTTTTCCCTTTTCTCCATATTTTAACATTTTTCTTTCTTTCGACATGCTAATTTTAGGTCCCATCCCATTCTTCTCCGGCTAAAACTAGTAAAACTGTCAAAACATAAAAGTTACTGAAAGCGATAGTGCAACGTTCAAGGCCATTTTCTCAACGTCCGGTTTCCGTTAACCGGCAGATATATCGGCAGTAATTGGTGGATTACCTGTGAAATAGTACCAGCTAGCGGTAGTCAGCCATCGAGTAAACGGCCCTAAGGGCCGCTATCATAAAACCCGGTTAAGGCTACTCTTCCACTGCCACCGATTTTGATCGTCCGACACAGCCGACGAATTAGAGCACGTTCGGACGGGTAATGTTTGTTTACATTTGGGTGATTTTTGTGAACATCGTGTGAGCTCGTTTAAATTATATGTGGGTACATGTGTGTTTATTGTCGGACGATCACAATCAACGGCAGTTGGAGCGTAGCCCGACACTAAACGGCAGGGAACTTACAGCTGACCCAACTTTAAGGGGATTGATTGCTTATAACCTCTGACTATTTTAGCTACTTCTAGAAATGAACGCAACAAAATTCGGAGGGTTCCTTTCCTTTGTATTGCCATTTTGGCATATTTTAGCATTTAGGCCATCGTGATGTCTGGAATGCATCTGTTCTCACTCCATTCAATGCGCTTTATGGGAAAGAAGAAAGTCAATTTGATCTTTGAATTTGAATGGTTAGGTTTTATATGGAGTGAGCGAAGGTTAGCTTTCTAGGGTTAAAACTTTTGTGCCCCTTGCTGTTCACCCTCTAGGGTGTCCCGTAGCCACCGACATTCCGGCTCAGCACCGCCACCTATTATAGATGTCGTCTTAACGACTGGCGATCTAATAGTGATCGTGCCCATTAAGCAGGGCTAATCACTGTTAATAAAGACAACTGGCGATAATATTATTGACCATCTCATACAGTAGCCCACATCTACTTTTTGAGTGGCTGGACCCTTCTGGATGTGAGAAGTGCCTTTCTCACCCCGCCATACCCTCTTCCTCTTCTACCAGTACCAGCACGAGTGAAAGTTAAGGATGGGCTGGTTACCTGGTGCCTTTCACTACGTGTATTCGCCGGCATCAGTCGAATGCAATTCTTGCCTAGGCTTATGTCACTTGCTCATATGCTCTGATTTTTGGTAGGAACATGCTACATACCAATGAAAATCAGCTTACCAATTTTCTTTGAAATATCTTGATAAAAGTGCGAGTAATTACGTTCGAAAAAAGCAGAGTCTTTATACTGAAAAGTAGGCGGCGCCACGCTTACTTCCACAAAAAATACTTGCGGTCAAGTTTTGCTTAAAAATTTCACTACGTCTGCCAAATCTTATATTAACGGGGAATATTTACGAGGATGCACCACGCCTACTAATTTTATTTTTTTTTAGAAGGGTCTCACAAATCACAAAATTAAACACCGAAATTAGGGGCGGGTTATATTTTACACGTCTATTATTATTTCAATCTTGAAATAAACTGCCATCCATTTTGGCCGAATCACTTGTAAACAACAATGGGGGTTTGCTACTACATAATTGAATCATCAGCGAGTAATAGGTAGTGCCAGACATGCGTAAATGAATACACATTTTTAAAAGCTATCAGAAGATATACATGACTACAGGTATTTTCGGTGGAAAAGCGCCACAAGCGCAAATTTAGAATAAATATTTTGATCAAATACAACATATAATACACCATATTTTAATTTAATGTACAGTCATTGTAAAAAGAGAGGCAGACAACTGTTTTTTTTTATCCAAATGTTGTTTTTTTGATAATAAGAGAACTTATTGGCATATGTTTCTGTTCTGATAGACCTTAAATAAATTATTAAGTAACTTATTGGTAAATCTTTCTGATTTGATAGACATTAAATAATTTATATATGTAACTTATTGGCAAATGTTTCTGATCTGAAAGATATTAAATTAATTTATAATGAAACTTATTAGCAAGATTTTCTTATTTCATGGTAATTTATTGTAAAAAGCGCCGGCGGCGGAAATTTTTTGCTACTAATGTAACTAAATGTGAAGTTTTTCTGAGATCATGGTAATTTATTTCGAGCGATTTTTTATTAAAAATTTTAATTTTTGGCTTAACCTTGGACGGTCATCCTTTTTTTTTTGTACATTAACGTCATCCTTCGTCAATATGACGACGACTTATTTCAAATCCATTTTCAGTAGGGTGTGAGTCGAAATAATGAACGCGTTTTATTTTTTTAAATTATTTATGATGAATTTTAAAGCAGATGTAGAGAGCTTTGCCTCTGCTTATAGGAAATTGATCAACAACAAACACACGGGCTCATGATATGCTGTCCCAACTTCACTTGCTGTTCATCATTTCATATATTGTTGGTGATGTAAAAATTTGTTTACAATTACGGTGTTTTATTGTTTATTTTATCTTGTTTATTATTTTTGCTTCTCGTGAATAATGTTCATTTTGATAAATCAGTCGACCAGGTGCACTCAAGAGTGTAAGTAGGTGGTTATGATTGTTTATGTTTTGGTTTGACATACTGTGTTTTGTTTCAGTCCTGAAGATGAATTTAGAATAAATTCGAAATATCGACGAAATATATATACATATATAAAGCTATTTGTACTTGGTTTTATTTATTGTGTAAAGTTACATTGGTGGCCTAGAGCTCGAAAATTAAATATTAATTTAATTATTTATTTCATTATTAATAAATACAAATTCCAAGAGAGTAAACAACCGACTATCGCTGTACGAAAGCGGAGATCAACACGAACAATAAAAAACTTATTTACAGTGTAAATAAAATAGTTCGTAGTCATTTTGACGAAGGATGACCGTCTAGGGTTAAGTGCAGAATACAGACTCGTCCAACAGGCAAAAACCTAAGTATAGGGCACGGTCGGCCCTTTTCTCCTGATTTCAACGGTATAAATCATTTTTTGTGCATATGAAAATTATAGGAGTTAGAGGGGGGGGGGGGGGGGGGGGGGGGGGGAGGGGTAATTTTGAATTTTAGAATCGTGAATATATCTCAAAATACTGAACCGATTTTTGAATGAGTGACGTCGTAGGATAAGCAATTAAATTCCCTTTCATTCGATATCAAAAAATAACCCTGGGCCGATTCAACACCGGCTACGCCATCCACAGTACTTCAGCACAATACAACTTAGTGCAATAGCGTATACATACATATACCAATACAAATACGATTATGTGCAATTAAATGCACGTGTGCACACGGACAGGAATCACATGGTTAGATTTGGCACACTGCTCTTCAGAAACTAATTGAGAAATATAAGCAAAAATACCGCAAACGCAAGGTAGGCCTGAAGGTTATCTAACTTACCATATAAGTGGTACCTGTCTAGTAGAGTTGTGAATAAAATTAAAAAGTGTTACCCTTTGTTGTATGTGTATATTAAAAATGTGAATTACAAAATCATAAAATGGTGAATAAAAATACTATGTTGCAGTGAAAGTTCAATAACATAGATTGTTTATTTCTTCATAGACATCAGCAGTTACCATAGTATATCTCTACTAGTAGCGCAACAGCTGATTGCCAAAAACGCATATAAACGCACGCACAGTTCTCGACATATTATTTGAAGAAAACTTTAAGATTTTTAAAGCAAAATATCAAAAAGCCATAAACCTAGCATATTTTTGAATATATAGCCTTTACAAGTTTTTTGTTATTTTTTTAACTTTAAATTAAAGGTTAAGTCCTTTTTTTTAAGCATTTTAGTGTATTTAAATACAGCCATGTGCATATGCCTTTTGGCATTATGTTTTGTTGATATTCGTATTTGCTATGTCATTGTTTTCTAATACGTAACCAAAGTTATGGCAAGCAGAGATTTTTTTAATTCCATAATTTTAATTTGTTTATTTAGTGGATTATGTTGTGTGTAAATATATAAAAAGGAAATCGAGTCAGCACAAAATACAACAAATTCAGCCTCAACCTTTTGATAGCAGGTATTGTACCATCTGCCATCAAGGAAAATGAAGTGAAAAATGGCTTTGGTGAGTAGAAAATTCGGTAATTGTTTTCTTTAGGAGGCAACTGGTAAAACACGTCCAAAAATGTCGGGAGGGGTATCAAACGATGCGTTTTGACCTCGGTAGCAATAATCTGAAAGCGGAAACTCGATTTTATATTTCTGACAAGAGTTTTTTGCAATTAAAGTTGACAATTTTCTGTCATTTTCATTTGGTTGTAATCACACATACTAGGTGTTACAAAATGTGCAAAAGTGTGTTCCGCGCAGGAATACTGGGGATCGCGTAGCCAGTGTTGGATCGGCTAAGGTTTATTTTTTTTAAGCGCGGACGCAGGAAGGTGTTCTGCACAAAAATGCCTTAGATCACCCCCCCTATTTGGGATCGGACCTGGGTAATTTTTGGGTTTTTTGCTAATAACTTTTCACTGAAACAAAAAATTTAAAATCCGCTTTCGGATTGTTGATACCAAAATCAAAACGCGTTGTTTGATACATCTCCCGATATTTTTGGACGTGTTTTAGCAGTCTCCTAAAGGAAACAACTACCGAAAATTTTTGTGTTTGCCAAGGTAAACTTAACAAATCTTTTTATATGTGCAGAACGTCGAGAAGAGGCACAAAAGGCGTTGGAGAAAGCTGAAGAAGTTGGCAATGCTGAGGAGGTCGAGAATGCTTAACTTAATGAGTGTGCCATATGCAGAGGCATATGTGCGGCGGTAGTAAATTACAGTACACTCTTGTTTATATATATATTTTAATTTTATATTTCATTTTATATGAATTGCAAACAATTTTTACAATTAAGTTATGTTACAACTTGTTATGGTTTACTTTCAATTGATAGTAATTGTTATTTGGTTCAATGCGGTTGGTTGGGTGACAGTTTTGATTCACCTTCCGGTTTGACGTTTAACTACGGGAAAGTGCGTGATTTTTGCTGAGGTGGCAGCACCAAATGGTTCAATCCGTTCATAGCAAGCATTTGAAGGTAACGACCAATCAGAATGTTCCACCTGGCAATAATCACGCCACGTCAACGGGCAACGGAACTTTTCCATTGCGCAGTCGCGTTAAGTGAATAATTTTGGGCATAGCAGCGTCACCGGCATTCGACCAATTCAAAAAGTATACCTGATTTGAACCGAGCGGTCGTGCGCGTAAAACACAAAAAAAATAAAAAATTCGCGAATGTGCCAATGCTGAAACGCAACGTAGCGGCTTTTGTTTCTGCATAAAATAATCAACTTGCGTTGAAAAGAAAATATTTAAGACTTATCCTGAAAATACAGTGACGATTACTATCGCTACCGAAATACGTGTACAATTGAATTGTTAAAAAATTCTCGAGGAAACTTTAAATCGCTTGCGTACGTGTGTGTCTCGTCGTTGAGATTGTGTGTCGTGTAACAAAAATAAAGGAGAAAAGCAAAATTCATAAAGAACAAGTGGTTTCAACATATTTGTTCTGCCAACTCTTTGTAAAGGCGTTGCACTTTTTTATAACAATCAAAGCAACCTATTTAGGAGGCAAAAATACCCCATAAGAGTGATATTTGCTTATCTTTTAAACAAAAAAGGTTGGAGAAAAATTCTGTGAGAAAAATGTTTGTAGTGGCACCCTGACTTATAAAATCATTATATAAAGTGAAATCTTTTCATTAAATGGATTTGGCCTTGCTATTTTGGCATTTAAGAACTTGGGAAGGGGGTATTTTTAACAATAATTTCACAAAAACGTTATCTAGTTGCATAGTTTTTTTGATACTGTAACTCGTTCAGAAAATTACTTCTTTTAGAATTAAATAAGCAGCTCACTTTTATGAAAGCATTCTGAATCAAGTTTAAATTGAGCTATTGAATCGGCAATTCTGCACGACGGCACGTGCTGCTGATGTGCGTCCGAGAGTCTCGGGGGGTGTATCGAGCGACGGGTTTTGACCTCCATGTCGATGGTCCGGGAGCGGAAGTTCTATATTTTGTGTCTGTTTAGAGATATTTGCAATCAAAGTAGAAAATTTTTCGTCATTTTCATGTGGTTGTTGTAATCACAGATTAGGGTGTATCAAAAAGTGCAAAAGTGTGTCCTGCTCAAAAATATTGTGGACCGGCTAAGGGTTATTCTTTTGAAAGGTGGCCAAAGGCCGCCTACGCGAAAAGGTGTTGTGCACATAAATACCTTGGATGAAGCCGCCTATTTGGGATCGGACCTAGCGCATTTTGAGCTTTTTGCTAATGGCTTTTCACTGAGACAAATTATTTGATTCCCGCCTTCGGATTGTTGGTGCAGAGATCGGAACGCGTCGATTAATGCCTTTCCCGAGATTTTTGAACGTATATTGGCGGTTGAATGCTGTCGTATAGAATTGCCATTGAATCTGAATAGTTTTAGCATTCGGCCTAAAACCTATTTAATCTAAGTTATGATGCATTTTTTAAGTCAGTATGCCTACTCAAGATGTTTAACCAAGAGCAAAGCGATTCTGCTCATTAAAAAATTGTCTTGCTTAGCGAACTACAAAAAGCTTACCACCTTAATCAAATTTATAATTAAAAGTGCATAGCGTGCGGTGCTGTAAAAGACTTGCTAGTAAAGCATAAACCTAGACAACAAAATACTAAACAAAAATCTACAAAAAAAAAAAAATATAAAAACAAAATAAAGCTACAAAAGTAAACTACAAAAACCACAACAAAAATAACAACTTGGCGATAATAAATAGCTAAAACAAACAAACCAACAAACAGAAGAAGTTCACAAAACAACAGTCAAAGAAATCACAACAACAACCACATCATTAGCAGCAGTAGCAGCAGCCACAACAACATTCCTGGATATCCAGCAACAACAACAGTAACCACCGGTAACAACAAAACCGGAAGACAACCAGCATTGACATCAGCAGGGGCCGCCCTCTTCTAGGCCCACTGCAAAACCACCCGGATCGACCACAACAACACAGCAGTAACAACAGCGAGGGCCGCCGTAATATAGGCCCACCGCACTATTACCAACAACAACATAACCTGCATAACCTACTGCAACAATGGGTGAGATCAACCTGCCGTAGTTAGTTTTTTTTATGTAAATAATATAGAATTAACCTTAGTAAAAAAAAAAAACAAAAAATAAAAAAAAAAAAAACCCCATAGTTTCTTTAGGTAAATGATAAATCGATTAAAGTAAAATAGAAGAAAGTCAAGACTAGGTGTACTTAATTGCTATATACATGTACGCATATATAAATACTTAATTAATTTTTTATGTGTTTGAAAAACAACTGGAAGTAATAGTGTAACTAAATTATAAAAATTATGAAGCTAATGAATGAAATTCCTAACCACTTTTTTTTACGATGACACCATGGATAGAAATTATGTATCAAACAGAGTAGCTCGTATCGAAGGTAGCCCTGCTACAAATGAAGGAAAATTGTAAGCGAAATTTGTAATACTGCTAATGTAAATTGATCTTCCATAAAATTTTTATGCAATTTCGCCTTGGAGTTTGCAGCATTTGATATGACAGTCAAAAAATTTTTTTTTAAATTTCGAACTTAACTTCGCATTTTCGAGCATGGTTTCGCAGCCTCAAAAATGCGCAATTAACAACTTAACGTATTACTAAAGTGCAAACTACGAATTTCCTGAGTGTGCACTCAAATATGGAAAAATCGAAATTTCTAAAATGCTTAACTGCACGCAATTCTAGCCACAATGTGGTCAGATAAAATCTACGGTTAAGCAAATTTGCTAAATTGTGAGAAACTATAAACAAATAAATTATAAATGGAAAAAAAAAATTTTTTTTGAGACCTTAATTTAAAACTCCATTTTGTCTTTTTTTTGTTTTAAGCTAATCCATTAAAAATGAATATTAACAGCCTTACTGCATACGTCAATGATGACAGAATTATTTCTAAGGGCACTTCAATAAATTAAGATTTATATACATATTTAAACACATAGTATACAGTATAGAAAAAAAAGGAGAACCAAAGAAAAATTTAATCATTGAAATAAATCAAAATAATAATAACATATAAGTTAAAACCAAATCAGGCATAAAATTCTAATAGCATAACTTAATAAACCTAATAATAATGAATAAAATGGCCACTTAATAATATATAAATAAATAACTAACAACAGCTAAACATGACATATCAAAAATAAAGAATGGATTAGTTTCCTATATTTTTATCCTACCACACAGATATAAGATGCGTAATTTCTGACAGTAGTTCCAATGAGTTTGTATTAGTTTTAAATGAGTTCGTTCCTTAGTCATAAAGTATCAACAAACTATAGTTAACCTTAAGATTTACCTTTAAATGTTTTATAAATAAAGTTATAATTTGAAATGGGAATGCTGACTTCCGTAGTTATTTAGAAGGCGTATAGGATTTAGGTAAGGGGCCATCGGGATTAGTTTGGTGCACCGATGGCCATGGATGAGGGTGGGCCAAGCACCGGGCGTCGCAACAACACCCGCGGCGCCCCCTTATAATGTTCGGCCTCTCTTTTTTAATTTTCCTTTTTCAGCCCAGTAACCGGTCGTTTCCGGTTCGTTGGTTTATTTTCATGTTTGTTTTCTTTCCGGTTAATTTAAATTTATCTTAGTTTCCTTTTTCCGTTCTTTATTTCAGTTTTAATTTCGTTTTAATTTTCGGTTATTTTTAAATTTATATTTGAGTTAGTTTCGCTTTTGGTTATTTTTGAATTTTGATTTTCATTTTAAATATTTTAGTTGCCCGTTTCTTTTGAATTTATTTGATTTTCCGTTTTATTTGAGTTTTTGTATTTTGAATGTCAACGGTCTGTCCGTGGCATCCGGTGTTTTAACCGGATGTTGTTTTAAAAGTGGTTTTGCGCGGTTTCGCATTTCCCTGCGTATTTAAAGGCACGATCTGACCTTTTCTCTGTTTATGGCGCAGGACGGTAAGGTTGGCAAGAACCCACCCCAGCCGACAATGACTAGCCACAGTGCGACCTCATATCGTGCCGACCGCCTTCCTTACTGCTCCATTTTGACGCGTACCATAACAGATGGCGCCCAACGTGGGGCCCTGAAGCGCTGATCGCGGTGACTTTTCGGGTCAGCTTGTGAGGTTTCACCATTCCGTATGTCCCAGGTAGGCAGGCCCAGGAGCCGCCACCTGCGTTGCGACGGGATGGTGGGACTGATCAAGTTGTCCGGATTAGTCATCGTGTTCAGTAGCTATGGGCGCCTGCGATACCATAACAGATGGCGCCCAACGTGGGGCCCTGAAGCGCTGACCGCGATGACTTTCTGGTTAGCTTGTGAGGTTTCACTATCCTGTAAGTCCCAGGTAGGCAGGCCCAGGAGCCGCCACCTGCGTTGCGACGGGATGGTGGGGACCGATCAAGTGTCCGGATGAGTCTTCGTGTTCAGTAGCCAAGGGCTCCACGAGACTGAACGTCATGTCCACCGGAAGTTTTCATTTCACCCGGTGAGGCAGTGCTAAACGCACTTAGTTTTTTTTGTAACTCAATTTTTTTTGTCCCGGGTCTGTCGTCCGATGTCGGCTTCGGGAAAAATATAATATGTCCGCTAAGTGGGGTTTAGCTTTCTTGGGATTTATAATTTTATTTCTTTTGCCGAACGTGTCTGTGTAGTTTTGTCTTAGTTTTATATGTGTTTTTTGGTAGGGATCCTTACTTCTCCAACCAGTCTCAGGGAGGCAGCCCTTAGCAGCCCCTGCATTGCGGGAGGAGAAGTAGGGACCCCATATCCACCCCTTTCCAACTGCGCAAGTCTGGGGAAAAGCGGTACCCAACCGCATCCTTTCATTGCGGCGTGGTTGAGGAGGGGTGTTCCAAAAAAAAAATAAAGTTTTGAAGTTTCGATCGCTGGTATCCAGTGCTCCGACCAGTCTCAGGGAGGCAGCCTTTAGCAGCCCCTGCATTGCGGTCCGGAGTACTGGAGTCCAAATAAGTTTAAAAAAATTTTACCAATTTTCGCCACGGTACACCAACATGTCTCAGGGCGAGGTGTCTTATAACCACCCCTGCATTGCGGTAGGTGCACCTGGAAGAATGTCCTTGTCTAGTGTTATTTCGTTTTTTTTTGTTATACCTATGCCTTCTGGTGATGGGATGTCAGCATTCCCATTAAATATATAAATACACAACTAGCTTTTGCCAAACTTTATACCGTTTTTGCTTTTTTACATATTACATTTAAACACGTATATATACTAATAAGCTAATTCTTTCAGCATATATATATTTATATGTATATATTTATTTTTTTTTGACATATTCGCGGTAATCAGGTGATGCAAATATCGGTTAGGAAAATTTGCATTAATTAAATTTTTATTTTTCAAAACCTTGCAATCGTCGGTATTATAGGGTGGGGGAGTGAATCTTGACTTGTTATACCTTCCAACCGCCCCTTGTAACCGAATACTTTTTTTTGTATTTTTCTTGTTCATCTAACGTGGTTGGAGATTTTTCCTTTCAATATGGATCAGTCGGCTGAACGCATGACTACTAGGAACTCGGTACGAGGAAGTGGGGGCAAGCCTAGAAGTCAGGGTAGAGGGGCGCTTCCGAAGCAACCCACCAGTCGACCTCTGGTACTGCATTCTCCAATAGGTAGTCCGGGCGGGGGAGATCCGACCAGGATAGTGTTGAATCCTGCTTCCAACCATAAAATGGATAAACCAGCTAGTACTAATATCCTTGACTCGTCCATGGCAGCAGATCCAATGCAAAATATTTTTGACCCTTCAACTGGCGTGTTAACAGGTATACAGGGGGAAGCTAGAGCTTCGGTTCAAGACCGTATACCTCCTGACACTTTAGGTGATAGGATCACTACGCAAAGGAACAATGCCGAGGTCCCTCCTGTAGATTCGTGGGTGAACGTGCTACATCAGCTGTTCAGGACATCGCAGGAGGAGATGCGGAACGAAATGAGGACGATCAGGGAGAACATGGACTTACTCAACGCCGCAGTAACATCGTCGCAGGGTAGTGCGACCTATACCAGGAACACCAATAGGGAGGAAAGGAACCAAGCCCCGACATTCGTTAGTAACCAGGCCAACATCGTTTCGAATAGCGTGGCAGTGAAACCACAGGATTGGAAGATTTCCTTCGATGGTACTGGAAGCGTTGCTGATTTTTTGTTTAAGTTGGACACCCTATGTGACCGGACTCAATGCTCTAGCGACCAACTTATGGCGAGTTTTCATCTCTTTTTGTCAGGACGGGCGGAAGAATGGTATTGGCTGTTCACAAAGCAGAATCCAACCGCGAATTATCCCTTTTTGTGCTATTCCCTGAAGCGTGAGTTTGGAACATTGAAAAGTGACCACGAGATTATGATGGAAATCTCAATGCGTAAGCAGAAGCTAAGTGAGTCATACGACGTGTTCCACACTGACATAGTAGCACTTAACGCACGCCTTAGAGAACCGATGTCTGAAGCCCTGCTGATTGACATAATAAAGCGGAACGTCAACAGTAGCTTGAAGGTAATGCTCTTCAACGCGGGGGCTAGGACATTGCATGATCTACGCGATATAGCACGAAGAGGGGAACAAGTTCTGAAAGAAAGCATAATATTGGGAACCACTTACCATGGACGTCAGGTCAACGAGGCCCGCACGATAACACCGGACATGAGGATGGAAGGCGAGGATTGCGAAGCTGACCCGCAGATAGAGGCGTTGGAGTACCGGCGCAATAAAAAACCGGATTATTCCGGAATTCAATGTTGGAATTGTCAGGCCATGGGGCATTCGTATATTTATTGTGAGGAACCCATTAGGAGTCCCTTCTGCTTTAAGTGCGGGCATAGAGGCGTGTTTACCCCAAAATGTCCAAAGGACCATCGCCGGCAGGGAAACCAATATCCGAGCGAGAAGATGGGGGAAACTCGTTCGGTGCCATAGCCCCCATATCAGCCAGTGCTCAAGGAGTCGCCTCGAGTACTGAACCAAGTGGTAGGTCCCTCGCGAGCGGAGAGTTCCAAGGCAGTGTTGAGCTTCCAAGGAGCAGTGGCACTCTGGAGAAGGAATACCCAAAAATAGTTGTAACTTTTCCTGACAGTACAGACGGTTCTGATTCCGATAGTCCGAGGTCATCAACGGCAATTTCCAAACCAATAAAAGTTTTGAAAGCTTTGAAAAGAGATTTTGCGTGTCAGGCCAGTCTCTCACCTAGTTTGGAACAAAGGGTAACCAATTATGAGCTAGTTAGGTCGAGAATTTTTCATAACCCAGAGTCATTTGTATCGGAAGATATTTTGAAATGTAGGAAGAGATATAACAGCCAAGTACAGGAGCGTAAACTTTTACAAAGCACCACGTTAGTTCTTACGGAGGATGAAAGGCCTCTGGTGCGAGTGCAAATTGAAAATAGTTTTCTGGTAGGATTGCTGGACTCGGGTGCGAATGTTTCTATTCTCGGCAAGGATTGTCAAAAGTTTTTGGATGCAAATGGGCTTAAGTACCACCCACTACAGGCTTTTGTGTATACTGCGGGGGGGGGGGGGGGAAACAGAAAATAGTAGGTTCTATCTCCTTACCAGTGACTTTTAAAAATACTACCAAAACTATTCGTTTTTATCTTGTTCCTTCCCTTATTCAAGAAGCCTATTTCGGAGTTGACTTCTGGAGAGCGTTTGCGTTAGCTCCCGAAATATTTCCGAGTATAGCATGTCTAGAGGTTATCGATGAAAAGGAGGAGGGACATAACTTCCATGAGTTGACACAAACCCAGAAGGCCAAACTGCAGAGGGTAGTAGATATGTTCCCGTCGTTTGAGAAGATAGGTCTGGGGCAAACAAAGCTAGTCGAACATCACATTGATACTGGTGATGCAGTCCCAATCAAAAGTAAACACTTTCCTCTTTCGCCACCGAGGCAAGCCGAAGCTTTTAGCGAAATAGATAGGCTGCTCGAAATGGGAGTTATAGAAGAGTCAAACTCGCCTTGGTGTAGTCCAGTTGTTCTAGTTCGGAAGCCAGGGAAGGTCAGGCTCTGCATAGATTCCAGGAAGGTCAACGCGGCAACTAAAAAGGATTCCTACCCGCTGCCCCACATCAACGGTTTATTGAGCAGGTTAAAGGACACTCACTTTATTAGTGGTATTGACCTGAAGGATGCGTTTTTTCAGATCAAGCTGACTGAGTCTTCAAAGGAGAAGACAGCCTTCGCAGTTCCGGGAAAGCCTCTGTACCACTTTAAAGTGATGCCGTTTGGGCTATGCAATGGACAATGAGCCGCCTGATGGACAAGGCAATTCCCTCGCGTTTGCGGGAGAATGTCTTCATCTACCTGGATGATCTAATGGTATGCAGCACTAACTTTGAAGACCACCTAAAGTTGCTGGCGGAAGTGGCGAATTGTTTGAGGGATGCGGGCCTGACAATCAACGTGAAGAAGAGCAAGTTTTGCCAGAAGGAGATTCGCTATTTGGGATACTTGATAGGTAGCGGGTGTTTGAAGGTAGACCCAGGGAAGATTGAGGCAGTTAAAACCTTTCCAATCCCGAAGTCTCCTCGGCAGGTGCGTAGGTTTGTGGGTATGGCGAATTGGTATAGGGCGTTTATTACAAATTTTGCTGATTTAGCAGGCCCTTTGACCGATTGCCTCCGTAAAAAGCCAGGACCATTCAAACTTACCCCAGAGGCAATAGAGGCCTTTGAAAAGCTGAAGGTAGCCTTGAGCTCCGCTCCTGTCTTGGCCCAACCCGATTTTTCTAGGGAATTTGCCATTCAGTGCGATGTGTCCAAAATAGGCGTGGGTGGTGTGCTATTCCAGGTCGACGACGGGGGCGCTGAGCATCCAATAGCGTTCGTTTCAAAGAAATTAAACAATGCTCAGCGCAATTATACCGTGACCGAGCTGGAATGCCTAGCAGCCATAGTCAGTGTCAAACGTTTTCGACCATACGTTGAGGGTCTGCCGTTTCGAATCATTACAGACCATTCGAGTCTCAAGTGGTTGATGACTCAGAAAGATTTGAGTGGTAGGTTGGCTAGGTGGTCGCTTCTGCTCCAAAGATATAACTTTAAAATGGAACATCGCAAGGGGACTTTGAATATCGTACCGGATGCCTTATCGCGCTTTGATGTAGACGCACTGACCTACCCGAACACACCTCGTGAAATAGACTTAGAGTCATCTGAATTTAGAAGTGCCGAATACTCGGATTTAATCCGAACTATATTAGATAACGAAGAGGCACTGCCGGATTTGCGTGTAAGCGAAGGCATAGTGTTAAAAAGAGTCAAATTTCGTAAAGGTGTGGAGGATGAGGAGGATTCGCTATGGCGTTTGTGGCTACCGGGCGGAATAATCGAGGAGGCGATACGACTTGCGCATGATGCGAATAGGAGCTACCAGGGCGGGTGGCAGAAAACTTTGGAGCGCGTACGACAGAAATACTTCTGGCCAAACCAAGCTAAGGACGTCCGGCAGTACGTAAGCAGGTGCGACATTTGCAAAGCAGTGAAGGCAACAAATCAACAGGCAAGACCACCTATAGCGAATACCTTCACCTCGGAAAGGCCATTTCAGCGGTTTTATTGCGACTTCCTTGGACCTTATCCAAGATCGAAGCGACGAAATCAATTTCTTTTTATTATATTGGACCATTTTACAAAGTATGTATGGTTGAAGCCCATGCAGAGAGCGACGACGGTAAACGTTATAAACTACTTCACTTCTGAAATTTTTCCAGCGGTAGGGGTCCCACAGTATATCCATAGCGATAACGGTAAACAGTTTATCTCAAAGGAGATGAAGCAATTTCTAGATAGTTACGGGGTAACCCATATTAAGACAGGGCTATACTCCCCGCAGGCTAACGCGTCGGAGCGAGTAAACCGAGAAATTGTTTCAAAAATAAGAGTTTTTCTGAAGGATAAACAGGACCATACTGACTGGGACAAACATATACCCGAAGTTTTAGCAGTTTTAAGAAGTGACTTTCATACCGCAATTCAGTGCTCTCCATATTTTGCATTATATGGTCAGAACATGATTCAGCATGCATCGGCATATAACTTATTAAATAAACTCGGCACTCTTAAGCAAGATGAAATCCCAATAGTAGCTAAGGCTGACAAGTTGTCAAATATTCGCGAGCAAATTCGTAAGAATTTAGATCAGGCGAAGGATAGGGGAAACAACGTTTATAACAAACGCTCTAGGCAAGTTAACTATAGGGAAGGTCAGGAGGTTTTTAGGAAAAATTTTGCTTTGAGTAACTTCAAACAAGGCATAAACGCCAAATTCTTGCAAAAATACCTCAAGTGCCGAGTTCGTCGAAAAGTAGGCAATGCGTTGTACGATCTAGAGGACCTGACAGGGAAACTGATAGGTCGCTTTCACGCTTCGGATATTCGCCCGCAATAACAATTTGGATTTTTTTTACATATATACATTTTGACATTTGGAACCGTACCTGGGCGTTTTGGCGGTCGGGGACAACTCGCCCAGTATCCTCCCCGAGCATTGACTTAATAGGGTATTTACATACGCTTCCATCGGAAGTAGTGGATAACCTGGCAATCCTCGGTTATGCGGATTGTCTTTCGGAGTTTTGACGAGTTCTCCTTAATTAAAATGTCTACCGGGTGAAAAGTTTTTTTTATTTATTTATTATTATATTTATTTTTTTGCTAAACCTTTTTGTGGGGGTGAAACCACTAGAATCAAAAATTTTCGGAGTTTTGACGAGTTCTCCTTTATTAAAATGTCTACAGCCGCGAAGCATTGTAGCTAGGAAACCAAAATAAATTCTTCGTTTGCCTCGGAGTTTTGACGCATTCTCCGATATCAAAATGTCTAACTAAATTACACGTTTTTCTTATAAGCCTATTTCGGTGGGGGTAAAGCCACTTAACAAATTTCCATTTGCCGCAAAGCCTACTAAACTATGAAACAAAATACTTCAAAAAAAAATAAAAAATTTTCCTTTACTGGCGGATCTTCTTGCCCGGCTAGCTCGTGGTAGAACTAGAGACTCTTATCTAGGGGTGAGTCGTGCCCCACGTTTTTACCCAGAAATGGCTTCCTTGCAAGTAAACCTTTTTCCTGTTCGCTTCATCGACCGGTCTTCGAAGCGAAGCAGGCCTGTTATGGTTTACTTTCAATTGATAGTAATTGTTATTTGGTTCAATGCGGTTGGTTGGGTGACAGTTTTGATTCACCTTCCGGTTTGACGTTTAGCTACGGGAAAGTGCGTGATTTTTGCTGAGGTGGCAGCACCAAATGGTTCAATCCGTTCATAGCAAGCATTTGAAGGTAACGACCAATCAGAATGTTCCACCTGGCAATAATCACGCCACGTCAACGGGCAACGGAACTTTTCCATTGCGCAGTCGCGTTAAGTGAATAATTTTGGGCATAGCAGCGTCACCGGCATTCGACCAATTCAAAAAGTATACCTGATTTGAACCGAGCGGTCGTGCGCGTAAAACAAAAAAAAAAATAAAAAATTCGCGAATGTGTCAATGCTGAAACGCAACGTAGCGGCTTTTGTTTCTGCATAAAATAATCAACTTGCGTTGAAAAGAAAATATTTAAGACTTATCCTGAAAATACAGTGACGATTACTATCGCTACCGAAATACGTGTACAATTGAATTGTTAAAAAATTCTCGAGGAAACTTTAAATCGCTTGCGTACGTGTGTGTCTCGTCGTTGAGATTGTGTGTCGTGTAACAAAAATAAAGGAGAAAAGCAAAATTCATAAAGAACAAGTGGTTTCAACATATTTGTTCTGCCAACTCTTTGTAAAGGCGTTGCACTTTTTTTAACAATCAAAGCAACCTATTTAGGAGGCAAAAATACCCCATAAGAGTGATATTTGCTTAATCTTTTTAGCAAAAAAGGTTGGAGAAAAATTCTGTGAGAAAAATGTTTGTAGTGGCACCCTGACTTATAAAATCATTATATAAAGTGAAATCTTTTCATTAAATGGATTTGGCCTTGCTATTTTGGCATTTAAGAACTTGGGAAGGGGGTATTTTTAACAATAATTTCACAAAAACGTTATCTAGTTGTACAGTTTTTTTGATACTGTAACTCGTTTAGAAAATTACTTATTTTCGAATTAAATACGCAGCTCACTTTTATGAAAGCATTCTGAATCAAGTTTAAATTGAGCTATTGAATCGGCAATTCTGCACGACGGCACGTGCTGCTGATGTGCGTCCGAGAGTCTCGAGCGACGGGTTTTGACCTCCATGTCGATGGTCCGGGGGCGGAAGTTCTATATTTTGTGTCTGTTTAGAGATATTTGCAATCAAAGTAGAAAATTTTTCGTCATTTTCATGTGGTTGTTGTAATCACAGATTAGGGTGTACCAAAAAGTGCAAAAGTGTGTCCTGCTCAAAAATATTGTGGACCGCGTAGCGGGGGTTGGACCGGCTAAGGGTTATTCTTTTGAAAGGTGGCCAAAGGCCGCCTACGCGAAAAGGTGTTGTGCACATAAATACCTTGGATGAAGCCGCCTATTTGGGATCGGACCTAGCGCATTTTGAGTTTTTTGCTAATGGCTTTTCACTGAGACAAATTATTTGATTCCCGCCTTCGGATTGTTGGTGCAGAGATCGGAACGCGTCGATTAATGCCTTTCCCGAGATTTTTGAACGTATATTGGCGGTTGAATGCTGTCGTATAGAATTGCCATTGAATCTGAATAGTTTTAGCATTCGGCCTAAAACCTATTTAATCTAAGTTATGATGCATTTTTTAAGTCAGTATGCCTACTCAAGATGTTTAACCAAGAGCAAAGCGATTCTGCTCATTCAAAAATTGTCTTGCTTAGCGAACTACAAAAAGCTTACCACCTTAATCAAATTTATAATTAAAAGTGCATAGCGTGCGGTGCTGTAAAAGACTTGCTAGTAAAGCATAAACCTAGACAACAAAATACTAAACAAAAATCTACAAAAAAAAAAATATAAAAACAAAATAAAGCTACAAAAGTAAACTACAAAAACCACAACAAAAATAACAACTTGGCGATAATAAATAGCTAAAACAAACAAACCAACAAACAGAAGAAGTTCACAAAACAACAGTCAAAGAAATCACAACAACAACCACATCATTAGCAGCAGTAGCAGCAGCCACAACAACATTCCTGGATATCCAGCAATAACAACAGTAACCACCGGTAACAACAAAACCGGAAGACAACCAGCATTGACATCAGCAGGGGCCGCCCCCTTCTAGGCCCACTGCAAAACCACCCGAATCGACCACAACAACACAGCAGTAACAACAGCGAGGGCCGCCGTAATATAGGCCCGCCGCACTAACCCAGCAACGACAACAACAGTAACATAGCAGTGACAACAGCGAGGGCCGCCGGCACTATTACCAACAACAACATAACCTGCATAACCTACTGCAACAATGGGTGAGATCAACCTGCCGTAGTTAGTTTTTTTTATGTAAATAATATAGAATTAACCTTAGTAAAAAAAAAAAAAAAAAAAAAAAAAAAAAAAAAAAAAAAGAAAAAAAAAAACCCCATAGTTTTTTTAGGTAAATGATAAATTGATTAAAGTAAAATAGAAGAAAGTCAAGACTAGGTGTACTTAATTGCTATATACATGTACGCATATATAAATACTTAATTAATTTTTTATGTGTTTGAAAAACAACTGGAAGTAATAGTGTAACTAAATTATAAAAATTATGAAGCTAATGAATGAAATTCCTAACCACTTTTTTTTTACGATGACACCATGGATAGAAATTATGTATCAAACAGAGTAGCTCGTATCGAAGGTAGCCCTGCTACAAATGAAGGAAAATTGTAAGCGAAATTTGTAATACTGCTAATGTAAATTGATCTTCCATAAAATTTTTATGCAATTTCGCCTTGGAGTTTGCAGCATTTGATATGACAGTCAAAAAATTTTTTTTTAAATTTCGAACTTAACTTCGCATTTTCGAGCATGGTTTCGCTGCCTCAAAAATGCGCAATTAACAACTTAACGTATTACTAAAGTGCAAACTACGAATTTCCTGAGTGTGCACTCAAATATGGAAAAATCGAAATTTCTAAAATGCTTAACTGCACGCAATTCTAGCCACAATGTGGTCAGATAAAATCTACGGTTAAGCAAATTTGCTAAATTGTGAGAAACTATAAACAAATAAATTATAAATGGAAAAAAAAAAATTTTTTTGAGACTTTAATTTAAAACTCCATTTTGTCTTTTTTTTGTTTTAAGCTAATCCATTAAAAATGAATATTAACAGCCTTACTGCATACGTCAATGATGACAGAATTATTTCTAAGGGCACTTCAATAAATTAAGATTTATATACATATTTAAACACATAGTATACAGTATAGAAAAAAAAGGAGAACCAAAGAAAAATTTAATCATTGAAATAAATCAAAATAATAATAACATATAAATTAAAACCAAATCAGGCATAAAATTCTAATAGCATAACTTAATAAACCTAATAATAATGAATAAAATGGCCACTTAATAATATATAAATAAATAACTAACAACAGCTAAACATGACATATCAAAAATAAAGAAAAAGAAAGACAATATTTCCTTTGGATTAGTTTCCTATATTTTTTTCCTATCACACAGATATAAGATGCGTAATCTCTGACAGTAGTTCCAATGAGTTTGTATTAGTTTTAAATGAGTTCGTTCCTTAGTCATAAAGTATCAACCAACTATAGTTAACCTTAAGATTTACCTTTAAATGTTTTATAAATAAAGTTATAATTTGAAATGGGAATGCTGACTTCCGTAGTTATTTAGAAGGCGTATAGGATTTAGGAAAGGGGCCATCGGGATTAGTTTGGTGCACCGATGGCCATGGAAGAGGGTGGACCAAGCACCGGGCGTCGCAACAACACCCGCGGCGCCCCCTTATAATGTTCGGCCTCTTTTTTTTAATTTTCCTTTTTCAGCCCAGTAACCGGTCGTTTCCGGTTCGTTGGTTTATTTTCATGTTTGTTTTCTTTCCGGTTAATTTAAATTTATCTTAGTTTCCTTTTTCCGTTCGTTATTTCAGTTTTAATTTCGTTTTAATTTTCGGTTATTTTTAAATTTATATTTGAGTTAGTTTCGCTTTTGGTTATTTTTGAATTTTGATTTTCATTTTAAATATTTTATTTGCCCGTTTCTTTTGAATTTATTTGATTTTCCGTTTTATTTGAGTTTTTGTATTTTGAATGTCAACGGTCTGTCCGTGGCATCCGGGTTAGCCGGATGTTGTTTTTTTTATAGTCGTTTTGCGCGGTTGTTGCGTTTTTCCCCGCGTATTTAAAGGCACGATCTGACCTTTTCTCTGATTATGGCGCAGGACGGTAAGGTTGGCAAGAACCCACCCCAGCCGACAATGACTAGCCACAGTGCGACCTCATATCGTGCCGACCGCCTTCCTTACTGCTCCATTTTGACGCGTACCATAACAAACTTTTGCGTAAATATACATATTTAATAGAAACCTATTTACGACTTTATTACTAACTAAAATACTAAATAAGATGGATATTTTCTCCAGATCTGATTTCAAGTATTCATGAAATGACCTCAAGGTATCTAAGTGCCGCTCAACGATGGCGTATCCTTCCAGACCGGTGGGTGAAGGCCGGTCTCCCTGTTTTGGAAAAATAAATACAATTTATTGTTAATATTGCTTTTCCACACCACCTATAAACATATTTGTTTACTTTCGTATATACAAAACTTTATATTGCCTGTACAGTAACCAGTGAACCCAAGAATCTACTGTAAAAATTACATAAAGATCGGTTAAGTGCTTTAGACGCCAGACACACAGACACACATTCATTTCTACTTATGAGATTGCGAACATGGTAGTAGAAAAAGTTTGAAACCTCTATGGGTCATAACTCCACAACAATTTAGCAATTTACCATGACCACTTTTACGCAGCTGGGTATTTAATGTTCGGTTGCATCCGAACTTAGGCTTCCTTACTTGTTGATAATTGTTTAAGACTGCCACCGAGTGCTAAAACACGTCAAAGAATGGGTAATACTTTACATCCAACGTCAACTGTAAAAACTGTACTAGAAATGTCGATATTGGTACCCAGCGACGCGTTACGGTCCCAGGAACCATAATCCGGTGGAGGAAACTCATTATTATATAGTAATTTAAAAGTTATTGGCTAAAAACCAAAAAATTACGCAGTTCCGATCCCAAATAGGGGGCTTGATCCAACCCTCGGCCGCGCTTCAAAAACATAACCCTTAGCCGGTCAAACAACGGCTACGCGATCCCCAGTATTTCTGCGCGGAACACACTTTTGCACGTTTTGTAATACCCATTATATGTGATTACAACAACCACATGAAAATGACAAAATTTTCAACTTTGACAGAAATATAAAATTGAATTTCCGTTTTCAGATTGTTGATATTGTGGCGATTATTCTCAAGCACGTACCATCCCTAACTCAATTACACTCCCACCACTAGTTAACACAACCGAGATAACGATGGCTACGCTTATGCATGCAAGCGTATAACTAGGAAGAGGAAGAGAGATGGCGCGAGTGTTTGCGAATACGTTGCAAAGAGGAGATGCCAATAAATAACACCGACCCTTCCAGAACACGAAAAGCGAACAACCAAGAAAGTTCTCGGTGCGTAGGCAAGCACCCTGTTGGACTATATAAGGCGGTGACCAAGCAAGGCAGGTTGATCAGTTTATTTTCAAGCGTTCAATAGTGAACTACTGCGAAGTTACCAACCTCTTAAATTTGTATTGCGTTTATTACTAGTAAATACAACTAGCTATTACTAACAATATCTGTGCGTGTGTTTATTCGACTTTATAGTGATCGAACCCAGGATTGATAATCAAGGAATCATCGAATTCGTCACAATTGGTGTCAGAAGCGGTATTGTTGAATAAATACCAGTGAATTTAAGGATAACAAGGACAAGAACATGGACAATGAATTAAAGATTCAGCAACTCAAAAATGAGTTGGAACAACGGGGACTGAACACTACAGGCAATAAATCAGAGTTACATTCACGATTGCGAGAGGCTATGGAAGCAGAGGGAATTGACGTTGATGATCATGTTTTTCATCTTGTGGAGGAGGCACCGACAAAAATGGAAGAAAAAAAGGAGTATCCGAATCCAGCAGCAACCGTCGACACAAACATGATATTGGCTGTATTAACTCAGATGTCGACTAAAATGGAAGAACAGAAAACTTACATGGCAGCTCAGCTCGAAGAACAGAAGACTTGCATGGCATCTCAGATTTCAGCTCAACTAGATGAAACGAAGGCATACATGAGATCTCAAATGGAAGAACAGAAGGCATATATCTCATCGCAGTTGGAAGAACAGGAAGCAAAGGTGTCATCGAAACTAGAAGTGCAAGATGCAAAAATTGCACAATTGCAGGATAAAATCGATGCTGAGGTAGATGCATTGAGAGGTCGTATCCAGGAATTGCAACTAAATCGTCCATCTGCTTTAGCGAATACGCCCAAGGTAAAATCACATTCCTTTGATGGTTCTGTTCCATTCCAGGTATTTAAGCTGCAATTTGAGAAGACGGCTGCGGTGAATAATTGGTGCACTGAAGATAAAGTTGCAGCACTATTCGTGGCATTGAAGGGACCTGCAGCAGAAATCTTCAAGACTATTCCCGAGTCCGAAAGGAACAGTTATGATGCATTGTTGGGTGCGGTTGAGAGACGCTATGGTAGCGAACATCGAAAGCAGATATACCAAATAGAGCTACAGAATCGATCCCAGAAACCTAATGAGACTTTGCAGGAATTTGCATCGGACATCGAGAGGTTGGCCCATCTAGCAAATGCGGACGCACCCGTGGAGTACACTGAGAGGGTAAAAATCCAAAGTTTTATAAATGGAATACGCGATGTAGAGACGTAGCGGGCCACATATGCAAACCCCAAACGGACATTCTCTGAAACGGTATCACATGCTCTAACGCAGGAAATAGCCTCGCTATTAAGTAAACCTGCATACAAGGCTCATCGTGTAGAAGTGGAAACTCCGGCTTGGGTAGACACAATTTTGGAAGCGTTGAACGGAGTACAGAAAAAAAGTGATGGTGCCATTAAATGCTTTAAGTGCGGAAAACCAGGTCACATAGCACGTTATTGCGGCACTGGCTCCAGTAACCCCAGCAATTCAGGTGGACGAAAACGCAAAGCTGAAGGAGATGAGCAAATTTCCCAACCAAAACAGTCGTTAAACTAAATCGAGCCAGCCGAAAGGGGCGTGGACTGGCTCCCGCAACTGAATGCCCTATAATCTCTGTCTCACAGATCGGAAGGAAAGCTAGTAATGTTACTTTTGTTGCATATGTGGATGGAAAAGAGCACTTACTAACTGTGGATACAGGCGCATCGCATTCCATAATTCGATCTGATTTAGTCAACAAGGAGGTGAGACCATTGCATGGAGCAAAGTTACGTACGGCCACTGGTGAGGACACCCATGTCCTAGGAGAAGTAACATGTGAAATCACAGTTGGGAACGTGGCCGTTCTACACAGATTTATAGTAGCAGATATTGTTGACGAAATCATAGTTGGTGTGGACTTCTTAAGCGAGCAAGGCATCAAGATCGACATGCAAAACAGGATTATGAATTACCAGAACATGGATGTGCCATTAAATTTTGGTTACGAAAACAAATACGTTAGTAAGCGAGTGCTTGTGGAGGAGAGCCAACAAATTCCACCGAAGTCAGAAGCAATCATATGGGCAAAGATTGATGGAGATTATGGGACAAACAAGTTGTGGGTTGTCGAGGCAGCAAACAAATCAAGGACGAACATATTAGTAGGAAAAACCCTGGCCATGACAAAACAAGATGGACGTGTAAGAGTACTTAATGAGTTCAAATCGCCGATTAAACTTTCCAAAGGAGCAATATTGAGACAATGCCAAGAGGTCGAGGTAGTTATCAATTGCGAATAGCTTCAGGAAAATGATTCTACCATCAAGATTAATCTTTCAGATGATATCACGTCGTGGACGGCAGGCCTCGAAAAAGATCATCAGAAAAAGGCAAAGGAACTTCTATCAAAGTACTCGAGCATATTTGACAAGGATGGTTCTAAACCAGGTCGGACCAAAGTTGTGAAGCATCAAATTGATACTGGTGATGCAAGGCCCATCCGCCAAGCTCCTCGTAGTATTCCATTGGCCAAACGCCAAGTAGCAAGAGAAATTATACAGGAAATGAGTGACAGCGGCGTGATCGAACCATCAGCTAGTCCATGGAGATCACCGGTAGTACTAGTGAAAAAGAAAGAAGGAAAAATGAGGTTCTGTGTGGATTACCGGATATTGAACGACGTAACGAAAAAGGACAGTTATCCATTGCCAAGAATCGACGATACTCTGGACTCGTTATCTGGCACGAAATGGTTTTCCACACTGGATTTGAAAAGCGGCTACTGGCAAGTGGAGGTAAAGGATGAAGATAAAGAGAAGACGGCTTTCAGCGTTGGAGAAGGGCTTTGGCAATTTACGGTAATGCCCTTCGGGCTATGCAATGCTCCAGCTACTTTTGAGAGACTCATGGACCAGATACTAAAAGGATTGCACTGGCAAACATGTTTGGTGTACCTCGACGACATCATCGTGCTGGGAAAAAGCTTTGAGGAACACCTAAAGAACTTGGAGGAAGTTTTCCAAAGAATAGCTGGGGCTGGGCTGAAACAAAGTCCCAAGTAGTGTTCCTTGTTTAAAAAGGAAGTAAGTTATTTGGGTCACAAGGTAACTACGGAGGGAATCTGCACTGCTAAGGAAAAGATCGAAGCCGTAAAGGATTGGCCAAGACCGAGAAATTTGCATGAGTTACGGAGCTTTTTTGGGCTGGGCACGTATTATCGCCGATTTGTACCAAATTTTGCCAGCGTAGCTAGTAGTCTCCATGACCTTACAAGGAAGAATATGAGTTTTGAATGGAAGAAGGAACAGGAGGTGGCTTTTCAAACATTGAAGGAACGACTATACACTGCCCCGATGTTAGCATATCCAATTCCACGTTCAAAGTTTATTCTGGATACAGATGCGAGTGGTTATGCTAAAGGAGGTGTTTTGTCCCAGATTGTTGATGGACAGGAGAAGGTAGTTGCATACTATAGCCGAACAATTGGGAAGCCTGAAAGGAACTATTGTGTAACCCGGAGAGAACTGTTGGCATTGGTAGAGTGCGTTAAGCATTTCCACAAGTATCTCTATGGGCAGCGATTCCATGTCAGGACAGACCACGCAGCGTTGAAATGGCTCTTACAGTTCCGTAATCCGGAAGGTCAATTGGTACGGTGGATAGAGCGACTGCAAAGTTATGACTTTTCCATAGAGCATCGCAAAGGTAGCACCCACGGAAATGCTGATGCAATGTCACGAAGACCATGTAACTTGGAATGCAAGCATTGTTCCAAAGCTGAGGCCAAGGAAGACATTATAGATGTGCGGTTCATGACTATAACATCTACGGACGAATGGGACATGGATCAATTAAGGAGGTTTCAGCACGAAGATCCAAATCTTAAACGTGTAATGCAAGGAATCGAACGAAACGAGCGACCATCAAGAGAGGAGATGTCAGCAGAAAGTCCTGTTGCCAAGTCATATTGGGCACAGTGGAATAGTTTGCAATTAGAATCCGGTTGTTTGCATCGAATATGGGAGAGTGAGGATGGTCAATGTGTTCGAAAGCTGATAGTCGTCCCAAGGAAGAAAATCCCTGATGTACTCAATGAATTACATAACGGTCCAAGCGGAGGTCATCTTGGAGTCACCAAGACCTTGGAGAAAGTCAAGCAAAGATTCTATTGGGTTGGTTGCCATCAATCGGTCGCGGAGTGGATTGCCAACTGTGAAGTATGCATCAAAGCTAAAGGACCGAAATCAAGGAGCCATGGCCAAATGAAACAGTATAACTCAGGTGCGCCATTTGAGAGGATAGCCATGGATGTAGCTGGTCCATTTCCTACTAGCAACCTCGGAAACAAATATGTCTTGGTAGTTATGGACTATTTCAGCAAGTGGCCAGAAGTGTACCCTATTCCAAATCAAGATGCAGAAACCATAACAGAAGTGTTCACTAACAATTGGGTAGCTAGGTTTGGTGCACCGATGGAGATACATTCTGCCCAAGGCAGAAATTTCGAATCAGCTGCGTTCCAGGAAATGTGCAAGACATTGGGCATTCGGAAAACTCGAACAACTGCACTACATCCTCAGTCAGATGGCATGGTGGAACGATTCAATAGAACATTGGAAGAGCACCTGAGGAAAGTAGTGGATAAGTTCCAGAAGGATTGGGATACTCACATCGCCTTATTCCTAATGGCATATCGCTCTGCAGTACATGAAACAACTGGTCAGACTCCTGCAAAGGTAATTTTCGGAAATGATCTTCGATTGCCAGCTGACTTGAAGTTTGGGATAAACGCTGATGCAGGAGTAAATGCTCGGAAATCTACTAGCGTATTGGAAGAAGAAATGAGAGAAATTCACGACCTTGTGAGACAACGGACTAAGATCATGAGCGATAAGATGAAGGCCAGGTACGACAAAGCAATAAATTCGGAAGGTTTTATAGAAGGAGAGTTAGTGTTGCTGTACAACCCACAGCGTAAGAAAGGTTTGTCCCCGAAACTACAATGTAACTGGGAAGGCCCATACAAAGTCATAAAACGGATCAACGATGTGGTATATCGCATACAAATTATGGGAAGGCCAAGGAATAAGATGAACGAGGTCCATTTGGAAAGGCTAGCTGCGTTTGGTTCCGGCAAGGTGTCTGATCAGGACGATCAGACTTAGGTGGAGGGCAGTGTGGCGATTATTCTCAAGCATGTACCATCCCTAACTCAATAACACTCCCACCACTAGTTAACACAACCGAGATAACGATGGCTACGCTTATGCATGCAAGCGTATAACTAGGAAGAGGAAGAGAGATGGCGCGAGTGTTTGCGAATACGATGCAAAGAGGAGATGCCAATAAATAACACCGACCCTTCCAGAACACGAAAAGCGAACAACCAAGAAAGTTCTCGGTGCGTAGGCAAGCACCCTGTTGGACTATATAAGGCGGTGACCAAGCAAGGCAGGTTGATCAGTTTATTTTCAAGCTTTCAATAGTGAACTACTGCGAAGTTACCAACCTCTTAAATTTGTATTGCGTTTATTACTAGTAAATAAAACTAGCTATTACTTACAATATCTGTGCGTGTGTTTATTCGACTTTATAGTGATCGAACCCAGGATTGATAATCAAGGAATCATCGAATTCGTCACAATATTGATGTCAAATCATGTTTTTTGATACCTCTCCCAACATTTTTGGACGTGTTTTAACAGTTGACGCTAAATACAAAGAATTACCAAATGACATTTTTTATGTTATTCATGTATTTTCGTATGAACTTATACCACAACAATTAAATATACGATAATTTTTACTTAACCTAAGCAAAATAAGTAATAAATCAAACACTAGCTGGCAAATTTTACATATATAAAAATTGTATGCTCAGTTAAAATTGGGGCAACATATAGTTACTATTTGCAAACTTCGTACTAAGTTTAACTCCTTTTTTTAATTTTAGGGTTTTGTGCGAATTTTGTCGAAAGTCCCCGACACTGCTCTTTCATTCCACGCAGCCGAGTAACATTATCCACTGCCTCCCACTCAAATTCGCAAAATGGCTGAAAAATTAGATGCCAAACTAGTATAGGTAAACAATGGCAGTTCCCTACCAACCACTGCTAACCACATTTCCTAAAAATACAAACACATGCACATTCTTAGTTTGAAAAATTTCCCAAATATTGGAAACACGACAGCTGTCTTCCCAAATTAATTTTTATTTGTCATATTTTGGAAAGACGAAAAAAGGTAAAAGCAAAATTTTTGAAAATGTTATATTTTGATAGAAATTTTTTCTTATTTATAGTTTTTCTAGGCTCCTTTATCAATTTCGCATCTACATCTTTCCTAAAAATCTGCTGCATAAGGTGTATATACCATTGGGCCTGGAACACTTCCCTAAAGATTGGAAATCTTTGCGACATCAACAAAAAATTACGGAATTTTGCATCGTTTACTATTGGTAAACATTCCTACAAGAAACGCTGATTTCTTTACTAACACAGTCACACTTTTTATTGACAGTAATGATAATTTATGTGTCAATGCTGATACTTTCATAGTAGTATGTTTGTTTCCTAGCACACGGGTGTCCGTTGTTGCCAACACCCACAAAGAACCAAGGGAAAGAACACGAATTGGACAGGCCGAAGCTACGTGGGCAATAACAAAGGAACATACCGTACTCACACGTACACGGTTGTTGACATCATTTTTTGCTATTCGCTTTAAGAACATGATGTAAATCCCTGATAGTTAGAATGACAGCACTGACTCTCAGATGTTGTGACAAATGACTGTCAGTGTGCTTGTAGGGATAGAGGAGCGGCCACAGTCCAACGCGGTCGTTGATTGGGCGTTATGGCTGCTTATGTTAGTTGCTGTATGCCAAAGGATGAGGAAGCTGACAGAACAGCGGGTTATCAAGCCGTGAAAGCTCTTATTGAGCAGCACATTCGTTCCGAACTCCCGATATTGAATTGGAAGCATGCTTACACGCTATAAACGAGAGTTTACCGGCTATGTAAAATTGTTGTTGAGGGCCTGTCGATACACCTATGGACCAAGCCGTTTGGTTAATTTTAGTCAGTTTTTAATATTTTCTAAACAACTTCAATGTTTAAATATATAATAAAACTAGCCTAATTTCTTGCAATTTATTTGGAAAAATGGTTAGGTATCGTCCATTTGACAATAACCAGTATAACGGGTATTTCACTAACCAATTCAGCTAATAAAATTAACCATATGTTAGCCACTTCGGTAACCAATTCAACAAATAATTTTCACCACTTGTTAGCCAAAACAATAACCAACTGAACGAATATTTTTCACCACAGTTTAGCCGAAACATAAACCATTTCAAATCATATTTACAACTACATGGTAGCCAAAACATTAGCCGGCTTTTTTAAGGGAAATTTTTGAAGGCTGGAAATTTGGAAAACACATGTGGCCCGAACAAAATTAGCTACTTTTTACACCATTCGAGAAATGAATGAGAAGTATTTAGCTACATTGCTAACCGGTATCTGGTTTGTAGGGTTACTACTCGATGTAACTGCAACTAATACAAAGGCATTGTTGTTGCCAAGTAAATAAACATGTCGGGCCTTGTATCATACAACTTTTAAATGTTTTTATCGGTTATTCGGGCCAAACTCGGGAAAGAATCGGTACGGGAGGGAGAGAAAGGTTGTTTGTGTTATACAAATTAGTTTTGTGTGTATAGTGTTAATGAAATTCAGAAAAATTTATAATTTTTTTTTTTTTAAATTCGAATCTTTGAATGAAAAATTATTGTACAAAATTAATCGCCGGTAATTGCCGTTTGTTGAATTGTGATCTGTGCGACCTCCTTTACCCTTCCATATTTAAATTAGGTTTGTACGCATGGCACATTCTCATAAACCCAACCCTCTCTGCTGGCTGGGTGATGAATTGTCAAACTCCCTTTTTGCATTTGGTATGTGGGAACATACCCTTATTTGAATTGGCTTCAAAGCTAGCTATACAAATGAAAGAACGAAAATCGAGTCGATAATGCAGGCAAGACCGTGTGAGGAGTGCATATACATAATTTTTCAATTCGCTTGAATTGGTCTATTGTTTCCGAGTTTTAATTTTACAAAGAGATTTTATGTTTGAGAAAAGGAATATTACTTTATACAAAATAAAACACAAAATTAATAACAAGCGAAGTAGTAGACATTGAAGAAGTAAATTAATAAACAGCGGTATGTACATATAGAATTTATTAGAAGTATTGTAGCTACAACAAACCAAAAAGACAACGCCCAGGAAAGTGATAGAAGAAGGTGTGATGGTAAAATTGGGACACAGAGTTCTCTTTATAATTCACTGTCATTGATGACATCACCTAGTTTAGCCCATGCACTGAAATACCATTAGTCTTGAAAGCAAACAATTACCAAATATTGTCCAAAAAATATACTGGTAATACTTTACATCCAACGTCAACTGTAAAAACTGCACTAAAAATGTCGATATTGGGTTTCCACCCACGGATTAGGGTTCCTGGGTTCTGGGTACCAATATCGACATTTTTAGTGCAGTTTTTACAGTTTACGTTGGATGTAAAGTATTACCAATATACTATCTATATTTTGGTATGTTTTTAAGCTTTATCGAAGTCAACTCAGAGTGATATGCGTAAAAATATACATAGTGAGGGATCAAAACTCAACAATATGGATTATATTTAATATACGTCCAAAAATCTCGGGAAAGGTATTAAACGACGCGTTTTGATCGCTGTATCAATAATCCGAAAGCGGAAATTAAATAATTTGTTTCAGTGAAAAGTTATTAGCAAAAAACGCAAAAATGGCCTAGGTCCGATCCTCAAAATATAACACAGCCGGTCCAACACCGAACGTATATTAGAATTTACGTGCTGTCGTATAGAATTAGCGAAGTGAGGATTAATAATTGTAGTAATAGGGACTACAAATGGGAAGGCGCTGTCTCGCTTTTGGACTAATTTATTGGTCGATTGATACCGAGGCAAAACGCGTCTTTTGATACCTTTTCCGATATTTTTGGACGTGTTTTAGCACTTACGTACGTTTGTATAGAATTACCCTAATTTATAAAACAAAATGTATTTGTTTCCTTTAGGAGACAACTAATTAAACTTGTCCAAAAGTGTCGGAAGGGGTATCAAAAGACGCGGTTTCACCTCGGTACCAATAACCCGAAAACGGATTCTCCAGTTTTGTTAATTGTTTACGACAGCCACCGAGTGCTAATATTCATCCAATTCATGAGTATCAAAAGACGCGTTTCGGTCCCAGTAATAAGAATCCGACTCCGGAGAACAAATATTTTAATTATTTTCGAAAATATTTGCGAAAAACCGAAAAGTTACCCTAGGCGGATCCTAAATCTGGGGCGTGATCCATACTTTTTATGTGTAGAACACCTTTCTGAGTTGGCGGTCCAGCACCGGCTACGCGATTTCCAGTATTTCTGCGCGGAACACACTTGTGCAATTTTCGGTACACCCTATATCTGCGTCTACCACATAGAAATTACAGAAAATTGTTAACTTTGCTTGCAAATATCTTGCAAACAATTAAAAACAAATGATCTCCGGATCCGGATTATGGTTTCTGGGACCGATACGCGTCTTTTGATAACTCCCGACATTTGTGGACGTGTTTTCGCACTCGATGGCTGTCGTAAACAATTACCCAAGTTTTTGTGGTAATTGTTTCCTTTAGGAGACAACTGCTAAAACGTCCAAAGATGACGGTAGAGGTTTCAACGGAAGCATTTTGACCTCGGCATCAACAATCCGAAAGAGGAATGTAGGTTTTTTGTTTCAGTGAAAAGCAAAAAAAAACAAAAAAAAAACCGGGTCCGATCACAAATAGGAGGCGTTATCCAAGGTATTTATGAGCAAACCCCCTTTCTGTGTAGGCGGCCTTGGGCTGAGCTTCAAAAACATAACCCTTAGCTGGACCAACACCAGCTACGCAATCCCCAGTAATGCCGTAACCGGTGTTGGGCTGGTTAAGTGTTATTTTTTTTAGCGAGCGGCCGAAGGCCGCCAACTCGAAAAGGTATTCTGCACATAAATACCATGGATCAGGCTCCCGCTTTTGGACCGATTTAGGGAAATCTTTATTTATGTGCAAACATGCCTCTACAAATATAAGTACATGTATGGTTGTGCAAGCGTATATATATAAATCTATATCTACTTTTATGTGTAATATATATATGTTCATATAAATATACATGTGTGCGTTGCCCTACGTGAGCTTTCATTAACCCAACCTTTACATATCAGCATTTAAGTTAACACAATACATAAACTTTTGTTGAGAACCTACTTAGAGATTAGCATATACATATTACGTAATTGAGATACACACGTTCATATTAATCATTAGGGATTGGACTGTGCAAATTAAATTTATTCTAAAAAAGGCTTAATTACAGAATACAGACTCATCACCCCGGGAAAAAACTAGGTATAGGGCAGGGTCCGTCTTCTCCTGATTTCAATGATGTTAAACATTTTTTGTGCAAATGAAAAATGAGGAAGATAGAGGGGAGGGAGCGTGGAAATTTTAAGATTTAGAATCGTGAATATATCTCAAAATACTAAGCCGATTTTTAAATTAGTGACATTAAAACCGCCGTGGTGTGAAGGTAGTGTTGCCGGCCTACCACACCGAAAGTCCATGGTTCAAACCCTGGTACAGGTAACATCAAAAGTGATTTGAAAAAAGTTTTTCAAAACGGGGTCGCCCCTCGGCAGTGGTTTGGCAAACTCTCCGAGTGTATTTCTGCCATGACAGGCTTCTCAGCAAAAAATTCGTCTCCTTTGTAGATGCCGTTCGGAGTCGGCAAAAAACTGTAGGTCCCACCAATTTGTAGGGAAAATTCAAATCGGCACACCACAAATTGGAAGAGAAGCTTGGCGCAAAAATCTCTTAGGAGGTTTATGATGATATACCTGTTGTATATCGCGCCATAGATAGATAGTATACTTTTAGATGTAATTAATTAGTATACTTTTAGATGTAACTATAAAATGTAAAAACCTTTATTTATTTTTTATTGTTTTCTTTAGGAGACAACTGCTAAAATACTTCCGAAATTATCGGGAAAGGTATCAAAAGACGCGTTTTGACCTCGGTAACAATAATCCGGAAGCGGTTTTGCTCAGGGAAGAGATATTTGCAATCAAAGTTGAACATATTTGTCATTTTCATGTGGTTGTTGTAATCACAGATTAGAGTGTGCAGAAAAGTGTAGAAGTGTGTTCTGCGCAGAAATACTGTGGACCGCGTAGCCAGTGTTTGACCGGCTAAGGTTTTTTTTTTTGAAGCGCGGCCGAACGCCGCCTACGTAGAAAGATGTTTTGCACATAGTAAATACCTTGGATCAAGCCCCCTATTTGGGATCGGACCTAGATCATGTTTGGGTTTTTTGCGAATGAAACAAAAAATTCAAAATCTGCTTTCGGATTGTTGATACCAAAGTCAAAACGCGTTGTTTGACAACTCCCTCTTCTAAAGGAAACAATTATCTTTTTTTTTAACAAAATAATTTATTTTAATAAAATTTGTTATTAACACTAGTTGTAACTTATTTTAATAGGGAGTTGAATTTCCTTTAACTTGATATACAACAACATATTTTGATAAGTATGTTTGCACATAGGGTAAATGCACTAGTTTTCGGACAGCGCTAGTGTCCAGACACTATGTCAATGTTTTGGGATTAATAGACAAATAACTTACAAATAGTCTCAAATAACAACACAAATGGAAATGTACAGGTTTTCTGAGTGTTCGTGGAAAGTTTAAGTTGAATCAAAAGCATAGTTTGAAAGTTACACGTAATTTTAGTGTTAGAAGTCTAAGGGCCGGTTTCACCAGCTCGACTTAACTAAGTTAAGTTGAGTTTTTCACTTTTTCAGTTTCACCACCTAACTTAGCTAAGTCACAACTTAGTAAACTTTTCAGCTGACTTATTCTCGACTAAGCAGTGTTGCTGTGGTTCAAAACCTAAATGTCAGTAATGTTCCGTAATGTTTGTTTTGTGCAACGCCCTAGTCGGAAACTTCACCATGCTTGACTTTATCAGGGTAAGCGTAGATGCATGTGAACGCTTGTTTTCTAGCATGCAACCATTACGAAACTATCTTTTTCAATTAAGCGCTAATTTTAGTACCTTCCAACTAAAGAGAAATGGGTGTAAGATCAATACATTCCTTCTTGTATGGCCATACATGCCCTTTTCGTACTGGGGTATTGGGATGCGCAGAGTTGTCTGGTATGAAAAAATACTACAGGGTGTTTTTTTTACAGGTTTGTTTTTTGAAAGAGATAAAACTGGCATTTTGTGGTCAAATCTGGCAACTCTAATGTCATTTATGTTCAGTTTGGTTTGCCATTTCATCATGAACAGGTTGACAAAAGAACAACGCTTGCAAATCGTGCAAATTTATTTCGAAAATAATGGTTCAGTTCGCGAAGTTTACCGTGAGCTCCGTCCATTTTATGGTCGACATAATCGTCCATCAGAGCAATTAATTCGGTTAACCATGGATCGTTTTCGCACTACGTTTACTCTATGTGATAATACGCATCCGCAGAGACGTCGAACAGTGCGCACCGAAGAAACAATTGCCGCTGTAGAGCAAAGTGTTGAAGAGGACCCGAATGAATCGATTCGCCACCGTGCACAGCAATTGGAGCTTTGTCCATCAACTTTATGGAAGATTTTGGGCAAAGATCTTGGCTTGCGACCTTACAAGATCCAGCTTGTGCAAGAATTAAAGCCGCGAGACCATGCAATGCGTCGTGATTTTGGTGTATGGGCCGAAAATGAGATTGATTTCGATGCTGATTTTCATCGCAAAATTTTGTTCAGTGGTGAGGCTCATTTTTGGTTGAATGGCTACGTCAACAAGCAAAATTGCCGCATTTGGAGTGAAGAGAATCCACATGAGACCCTTGAAACGCCATTACATCCACAAAAACTGACTGTTTGGTGTGCTCTATGGGCTGGTGGAGTCATTGGGCCATACTTCTTCCGCAATAATGCTGGAGAGGCAGCTACCGTTAATGGAGACCGGTATAGAGCCATGATAACCGACTATTTTGTTCCCGAATTGGATGGCATGAATGTGGATGAGTTGTGGTTCCAACAAGACGGCTCTACATGCCACACAGCGCACGTCACAATCGATTTATTGAAGGAAACATTCGATGAGCGCATAATTTCGCGGAATGGACCTGTCAATTGGCCACCAAGGTCGTGTGATTTGACACCATTGGATTATTTTCTTTGGGGATATGTGAAGTCGCTCGTCTACACCAACAAACCAGAAACGTTAGGGGAAATGGAAGCCAACATTCGTGGCGTTATTGCCGACATACGGCCCCATATGCTCGAAAAAGTGGTTGAAAATTGGACCTGTAGAATTGGCTTTATTCGAGCCAGCCGCTTTATTCGAGTGGCCACATGCCCGAAATCATATTTAAACATTAATGGCATAAAATTATCCTTCCAATAAAGCCAAATTGATGGACCTTAAAACGATTTTCTTGTGTTTTATTTCAATTCGAAGTTCTATACCCCTAAAAAACACCCTTTACTATGCATAAAACAGCTGATCGGGTTGTTGTGCTCAAAATTATTTAAGTCGCTCAGTTGGTGAAACGCAAAATTAAGTTAGTCTCGAATCTGTGCTAACTTAAGTCACGACTTAGTTTTAGTCTTAGTCGCGTTGGTGAAACCGGCCCTTATTCTCAACTAAGTCAGTGTTGCTGTCGTTCAAAACCTAAACGTCAGTAATGCTCCTAATTGGTTTTGTACAATGTCCCGGCCGGAAAATTCGTCCAGCATAACTTTTACGGCGTATGCATGATGCATGTGAACGCTTGTTTTCTAGCATACAACCATTACGAAACTATCGTTTTCAATTAAGCGCTAATTTTAGTACCTTCCAACTAAAGAGAAATGGGTGTAAGATCAATACATTCTTTCTTGTATGGCCATACATGCCCATTTCGCCCTGGGGATGCGGTTTCACCAACGCGACTAAGACTAAAACTAAGTCGTGACTTAAGTTAGCACAGATTCGAGACTAACTTACTTTTAGGTTTCACCAACAGAGCGACTTTGAACGTAACAGCCCGAACAGCTGTTTTTTGCATAGTAGTATGTTTTCATACCAGACAACTCTGCGCATCCCAATACCCCAGTGCGAAATGGGCATGTATGGCCATACAAGAAAGAATGTATTGATCTTACACCCATTTCTCTTTAGTTGGAAGGTACTAAAATTAGCGCTTAATTGAAAACGATAGTTTCGTAATGGTTGTATGCTAGAAAACAAGCGTCCACATGCATCTATGCATACGCCGTAAAAGTTATGCTTGACGAATTTTCCGGCCGGGACATTGTACAAAACAAATTAGGAGCATTACTGACGTTTAGGTTTTGAACGACAGCAACACTGACTTAGTCGAGAATAAGTCAGCTGGCAGGCTGACTAAGTTGTGACTTAGTTAAGTTAGATGGTGAAACTGAAAAAGTGAATAAGTCGACTTAACTTAGTTAAGTCGAGCTGGTGAAACCGACCCTAAGCCTGCGTCAAAATTGCAGGTTTTGTAAAAAAAAAATAGTGGGAGCATTTTAGAAAAGTAAGGGCCTAAACAAGTATTTATTAACATATTACAATAAACGGTTATAATATTTGCTTAAAATATAATAAGCTTTCGTTTTATAAATAAAAAAGAAATTTATTTAAATTTTCAGTCAAAATTATTATTGTCCGGATACCAGAACCAAAATTTGAGATGATTTTCAGTTTCCAGACAGGCCGTCCGTCAAGTACAAATATTGCTGTCCGGATAATGAGAAAATAAGTTTCAATGTCCGGACATTTAGCTTTTTGTACAAACTTTGTTGTATTTATCGATATTATTATTTAAAGGTTGATTGCAGACTTTTACCTCAGCCCTTCGAGGTTGTAAGGTCAAACCAAACAAGCATCAGACAAGTGGCAGCTTATGATAGCTGTGGAACTCCTAATAGTCGGAGCTTTAATCTGGCGAGCCAAAGGAACACAAAATATGTTCAATCATTACTTGTACAAGCATTACTTGTACAACCTATAAAAACATAATCATTCCCACAACAGCCGGTTCTATCGTACCGGAATGACCAGGGTTTTTTTGCCCGGCTAAGTTATTTCAGTGTAACCCTGTCCAATCTGTCCCGTCCCACCCTTGAATTGTCATCCTCGGAGCAAACCCTGGCAGCTCGCTTGCTCCATTGTCTCTTGTTACGGGCTTGGGTCGAACCCAACCCTGGACCAAGAGATTGAATCTTCTATTAAAGGTCGCATTCAGTTCAATGCGCCAAGTGTAAGAGATGGCTACATAAATCTGGATGCTCAGGGCTTAACCCTGCCATCCACAGACCCCGTACTTTCTTTAGTACTTTCGAGGCACCATGCTGTACACGCCTAAGGGCGTCCCGCGGTACTCGTCGCTCTGGCGCTCCCCTACCGCCCCTAGTAGCCAAAGTTGTGGCTCAGTCTACACGACTTGCAGCACTGGCGATGTCAACTCTAGACTGCGATATAGTTTAGGCCTTAGCCTACCTCCACCTAGGCAAGCGCATTGTTGTTGTTGTTGTGGTTAACAGTGCTTCGCCCTGCCCCAGATTGGACAGCGTTACACTGAAATAACAGCCCTTGGCCGGGTGAAAAAACCCGGGTCATTCCGGTGCGATAGAACCGGCTGTTGTGGGCAAGCGCATTCGTCCATCACGCCTGGCATGTCCCCCCCTCGCCCCTCCTACACGCTTCAAAATTTTACACTTGAACTGTAACGGATCAGCTGGAAAGATCGCGGAGATAACTGACATTATGAAGTCGCACAACATCAAAATCGCCGCGATACAAGAGACAAAATTGAACACAAGTTCGGACTTACGAACTTGTGATGGGTATAATGTACAACGAAAAGACCGTCCCAGCGGTCATGGGGGTGTCCTTGCGTTCATTACCCATGTTGTTGTTGTTGTTAACAGTGCTTTGCCCTGCCCAATGGGTTCGATCACTCTAAATTGTCATCAGGCTCTTCTAACGGAAGTCCGAAGAAACGCGCAGTTTCACAGGGTTGGACCAGAGTGATGTAGGTTTTAGAAGAGTGGGTTCAACTGAACAGGAGAAGAGATGTATGGTATAATGAGGGGACATACCACATGCAGGGCATGTGTTTGGTATGTTGGGGTTCAGTCTGGATAAGTAAGAGTTTAACCTATTACAATATCCAGAGCGAAATTGTGCTAGTATGACTCTAGCCTCCCTCGGAAGTATAAGCTCCTCTTCAGCCAATTCAGGTGGTTGAGTATTAATAACGGGATTCACAGGCCGAGATCTGAGAGATCTGTTGTTGTTGTTGTTGTTGTTGTAACGACAAAAACACTCCCCGAAGGTTTTGGGGGTTGCTGTCGAACTGACAGTCCTTGGCCGGATATGAATCCGGTACGCTCCGGTACTCCCTTGCGGTACTGCCCGACTGTCGTGAGAGATCTGTCTACCGACTCGGTGTGGAGGTCATTAAGAGCCCGTCTATGGTTCCGCAGATCAAACGGCAAAGAGATATGGTGCCGGATCTCATCGTAGTGCTTACGAAGATGTCTCCTTATGTCTCTGGGGGGCGGTGCTACATCCAAAAGATGTCGATTTGGATGACTAGGTTTATGACAGTTCAGAAGGAACTGTACTCAAGAGTTCCGCGTGCTCTTGAACATTGAGCAATTTTGCCTCTTGATGGAGGTAAGACTCAGATGACATAGCAGTTCTGATGGTGTTTTGTCAGACTTGCAATTTCCTCCCGTTGGTGTCAGAAAGATTGGGCGACCATATGGGCGCAGCATAGTCAATAACCGGCCGGCCTTATATGTAGCAAGCAATGTTTCTTTGTCTTTTCCCCAAGTACTGCCGGCCAGTGGCTTGAGGATCTTATTGCTACTCTATACCTCTGAAGCTATTGCGGTGGCATGACCAGCGAAGGTGAGGCCGTTTTCAAACGTCACACCCAAGATTTTCGGGTGGTTGACAGTAGGTAGAGGTACTCCGTCTACGTGGACATTTAACTCTTGCCCCATCTGCGCATTCCATGTAGTAAACAGGGTCGCCGTCGATTTAGTCGGAGATAGGGTCAGATTTGGCTCGGTGAAGAAGCTGGAAAGGTCACGGAGGTAACTGTTGATTCTAGTACAGAGTTCGTCAATGGAGGGACCCTTTCCCGAGGCCATTATCGTGCAGTCGTCAGCGTAGGAAACAATGGAGACTCCCTCTGTTGGGGGGGGGTCTCGAAATATAGAAATTAAACAAAAGGGGAGAGAGAACACCACTTTGCGGCACCCCTTGTTTTATTCTTCGTGGCCTAGATTTCTTGTTCGTGAATTTGACTGATGCCTGCCGACCAACGAGGTAATTAGCGGTCCATCTTTTAAGGCCGGCAGGGAGTGGTGTCTTCCAGATCTCGCAGGAGTGTGGCGTGATTTTCCGTGTCGAATGCATTTGATAGTTCAAGTGCCACGAGAACCGTCCTATGGTTTGGTGGTTGTTGATTCAAACCATAATTAATCTGCGTTGTAATGGCGTTCAAAGCGGATGTCGTGCTATGAGATTTGCGGAAACCATGCTGGTGATCGGCCAATTTCAAAAATGCAATGAAGTAAGGGAGCAGAATGGTCTCTAGTAATTTCACTACCGGCGAAAGGAGGGATATCGTGCGATAAGACTCCTTGGTTTGCCGGATTCCCTGGTTTTAGTAGGGGAACTACAATCGCCTGTTTCCATATCTCAGATATAACGAAAGTAGTTAGAGAGAGATTAAAAAGAGCCGCTAAATAACTCTGTCCCTCGTGGCCTAGGTGTTTAATCATCTTCATGGCGATTCCGTCGGGTCCGATGGATTTTGAGGGTTTGGCCTTCATAATGGCTTCCTTGACCTATGCTACTGAGACGGCAATATGCGCAGTGGAGTGTTTGTGTATGTGCGCACGTTGGATGACTCTTCTCTTAGTACTATCCACAGGTAGATGCATTATAAACAGACGGCAAAAGGAGCTCGCGCATTTCCTGGCGTCCGCCTCAAGGTGCTGTTTCCACTTGGTCAGTTTGTGTTCGTTGACTATCCTACGAATTTCCGCGTTGAGATCTTTGATTCTGGGATCTGCGGGATTGATGAGTCTCACTTGGTCACGTTCTCTTGCCGTCGGCGCAGCTTCCGCAGGAAAATTCGGACGAATTTCTGGTATTCTACCAGCAGGAATAAAGCGGCATGAGGCTGAATCAATGATCTGGCGAAACTCTCTTGCGTCTTTGCGTACTTCTGTAGGAGTGGGTAAGGCAGCGAAGGAGCGCTCTGTATAGTCCCAGTCCGCTTTGGTGAAGTTGATGTATGTTAATTTATCAGTCGTTATGAAGTCGGTCGGTCGTTCAACAGAGAGTAAGATGGGTAGATGGTCTGAGGCTAATGTAAGCATCGGTCGCCAGATGACAAAGTTAATTAGGCCAGCGCTCGTTATGGAGATGTCTGGCGAACTGTGGCTGTTACCTGCCACCCTGTTGGGGCATCTCCATTGACTGTACAAAATGCTGAGTTATCTATTTGGTCTGCAATTGCGTGTCTTCTGCTGTCTGCTGGCAAGTTGGAGTGCCAGAGATCGTGATGCGCGTTGAAGTCGCCTAAGATTAGACGGTTATCGCCCCTTAGCAATGCACTAATGTCGGGATGAAAATCTCTAGGACCACACGTGGCAAGAGGAATATAGATGTTTATGATTTGCAGGTCGGCGTCTCCTGACCGGACTGCTATGCCTTGCCTTTCTAAGGTAGAGTACCTGGGGTCGACGTCAGGGGAAAATAGATTATATTGTACAGAGTGATGTGTAATGAACGCAAGGCCACCCCCAAGACCGCTGGGACGGTCTTTTCGATGTACATTATAAGTGTGTAGGAGGGGACGGGGGGGGGGGCATACTAGGCGTGAGGGACGGATGCGTTTGCCTAGGTGGAGGTAGGCTAAGGCCTAAACTATGTCGCAGTCTAGAGTTGACAGCGCCATGGCCGATGTTGTCTGGCGTGAAAGGCGGCTGTGTACTGCAACAGGGGGCTATGAACGAATCCGTCCAGTCCTACAGGCACAAGCTCTACCTGTTGCCGACGAGGAACGCGAACTGCCCAGGGAGACAAGAGTCACGCTGGCCCAACTTCGTTCTGGATGCTGTAACAGACTAAACTCTTACCTATCCAGACTGAACCCTGACATGCCAAATGTCTGCCCGGCATGCGGCGTGTCTCCCCACGATACTAACCATCTGCTCAACTGAGCCCACTCTTCTAACACCAATTTTACTCTGGTCCACCCCTGTTGAAGCCGCGAGGTTTCTTGGACTTCCGTTAGAAGAGCCTGATGACAATGTTGGATGGGGGGTGACATCCTAGGCAGGTTAAGTACAACGACAACAAAAACGAATCCGTCCAAAGGTTACCGTTTCCGAGCCCAGAGCACATAAGGGTGTGACACAGGCCAAGGCAATTGTGGCACTTGACCGATGTCGCAGGCGTATATAATCTTTGCCGACAAACGGTGCACGTAGTGAAAGGTACGAGGAGGTGGTGTTCCTGGCCTACGTGCAGGCTGGAAGCAGGGGGGGGGGGGGGCATTAGGGGCAGAGAAAGAGGGGACTGACGCTCGCGATGCTCATATCCCACAACAGCCGGTTCTATCGCACCGGAATGACCCGGGTTTTTTCACCCGGCCAAGGGCTGTTATTTCAGTGTAACCCTGTCCAATCAGGGGCAGGGCGAAGCACTGTTAACAACAACAACAACATGCTCATATCTGACCTATTCCGGAGGGTATAGGAGTGTTGAGCGGCCCTGTGAGATGGAGACGCTGGTGTGCGTGAGCGACAGTCGGGAATGAGTGAGGCGGGAATGGCAGCAGTGCTGCCAGTCTTGTACTCTGAGCCACTATTGTGGCTATTGGAAGTAGGTAGAAGCGGTAAGGGAGTGCCAGAGCGGCGACTACCGCGGGACGCCCTTGGACGTGTACAGCATGGTGCTTCATAAGTACTAAAGAAAGTACGGGGTCTGTGAATGGCAGGGTTAAGCCCTGAGCATCCAGATTTATGTAGCCATCTCTTACACTTGGCGCATTGTACCGAATGCGACCGTTTAATATAAAATTTCTTCCAGCAAACGCAGTAGATCCAATCTCTTGGTCCGAGGTTGGGTTCGACCCCAGCCCGTAACAAGAGACAATGGAGCAACCCAGCTGTCAGAGTTTGCTCCGAGGATGACAATTTAAGATAACCGTCTAATCCTAGGCGAGCAGACAGCAGAGGAATTGCAGACCAAATAGACAACTCAGCATTCTGTACAGTCAATGGAGATGCCCCGAAAGTTCGAAAGACATCTCCATAACGAGCGCGGGCCTAATTAACTTCGTCATCTGGCGACCGATGCTTACATTAGCTTCAGACGACCTACCCATCCTACTCTTCGTTGAACCACCGACCGACTTCATAACGACGGATAAACTAACATAGAGTAACTTCATCAAAGCGGATTGGGACCGCTTTACGGACCATACAGAGCGCTCCTTCGCTGCCTTACCCACTCCGACAGACGTACGCAAAGGTGAAAGAGAGTTGCGCAAGGTAATTGATTCAGCCTCCTCAAGTCACTGGCCGGCAGTACTTGGGGAAAACATTGCTTGCTACATATAAGGCTATTGGCCGACCGGTTATTGATCAATGTTCAAGAGCACCCGGAACTTTTGAGTAGACAGTTCCTTCTGAACTGTCATAACCCCAGTCATCCAAGTCGACATCTATTGGGGGTAGCCCCGCCCCCAGAGATTTAAGGAGACATCTTCGTAAGCACTACGATGAGATCCGGCACCACATCTCTTTGCCGTTTGATCTGCGGCACCAGGCGGGCTCTAAATGACCTTCACACTGAGTCGGTAGACAAATCCCTCAGATCTCGGCCTGTGAGTCCCGTTATCAGTACTCAGCTACCTGAATTGGCTGAAGAGGAGTGTGTACTTCCGCGGGAGACTAGAGTCATGCTAGCACAACTTCGCTCTGGATATTGTAATAGGTTAAACTCTTAGGGCCGGTTTCACCAACGCGACTAAGACTAAAACTAAGTCGTGACTTAAGTTAGAACAGATTCGAGACTAACTTAATTTTGGGTTTCACCAACTGAGCGGCTTAAATAACTTTGAACACAACAACCCGATCAGCTGTTTTATGCATAGTAGTATTTTTTTCATACCAGACAACTCTGCGCATCCCAATACCCCAGTGCGAAATGGGCATGTATGGCCATTCACGAAGGAATGTATTGATCTTACACCCATTTCTCTTTAGTTGGAAGGTACTAAATTTAGCGCTTAAATAAAAACGATAGTTTCGTTATACTTGCATGCTAGAAAACAAGCGTTCACATGCATCTACGCATACCCTGTTAAATTCATGCTTGACGAATTTTTCAGCTGGGACATTGTACAAAACAAATTAGGAGCATTACTGACATTTAGGTTTTGAACGACAGCAACACTGACTTAGTCGAGACTTAGTTAAGTTAGATGGTGAAACTGAAAAAGTGAAAAACTCGACTTAACTAAGGGTGAAACCGGCCCTTACTTATCCAGACTGCACCCCAACATACCAAACACATGTCCTGGATGTGGTATGCCCCCTCAAACATCTCTTCTCCTGTTCAGTCGAACCTATTCTTCTAACACCTACATCACTCTGGTCCAACCCTGTGGAAACTGCGCGTTTCCTGGGACTTCCGTTAGAAGAGCCTGATGACAATTTAGAGTGATCGAGCCCATTGGGCAGGGCGAAGCACTGTTAACAACAACAACAACAAAAACATTGATTCAGCTTCAGGCCGCTTTATTCCTGCTGGTAGAATTTTCCGTCCGAATTTTCCTGCGGAAGCTGAGCCGACGGCAAGAGAAAGTGACCAAGTGAGACTTATCAATCCCGCAGATCCCAGAATCAAAGATCTCAATGCGGAAATTCGTAGGATAATCAACGAACACAAACTGACCAAGTGGAAACAGCACCTTGAGGCATGCAACCTCTCCGGCGGAATCGGCAAAGTCTACTGTCAAGGCTCTCTCCAATCCGACCAAATACAATGACAAGTTCGTCATTGCTTTCGGCGACAGCGTCAAATCGGACACCAGGAAATGCGCGAGCTTCCTTTGCCGGCTGTTTATAATGCATCCACCTGCGGATAGGACTAAGAGAAGAGTCATCCGACGTGCGCACATACACATACACTCCACTGCGCCTATTGCCGTCTCAGTCGCAGAGGTCAAGGAAGGCATAATGAAGGCCAAACCCTCAAAATCCATCGGACCCGACTGAATCGCCATGAAGATGATTTAACACCTAGGCCACGAGGGACAGAGTTATTTAGCGGCTCTTTTTAACCTCTCTCTAACTACTTTCGACATACCTGAGATATGGAAACAGGCGATTGTAGTTCCCCTACTAAAACCAGGGAATCCGGCGAACTAGAGAGATTCTTATCGTCCGATATCGCTCCTTTCGCCGGGTGCGAAATTACTAGAGACCATTCTGCTCCCTTACTTCATTGCCTTCATTACCTCGTTGGTCGACAGGCATCAGTCAAATTCAGGAACAAGAAATCTAGACCACGAAGAATAAAACAAGGGGTGCCGCAAAGTGGTGTTCTCTCTCCCCTTTTGTTTAATTTCTATATTTCGAGACCCCCACCAGAGGGAGTCTCCATTGTTTCCTACGCTGACGACTGCACGATAATGGCTTCGGGCAAGGGTTCCTCCATTGACGAACTCTGATTCAGCTTCAGGCCGCTTTATTCCTGCTGGTAGAATTTTCCGTCCGAATTTTACTGCGGAAGCTGAGCCGACGGCAAGAGAAAGTGACCAAGTGAGACTCATCAATCCCGCAGATCCCAGAATCAAAGATCTCAATGCGGAAATTCGTAGGATAATCAACGAACACAAACTGACCAAGTGGAAACAGCACCTTGAGGCATGCAACCTCTCCGGCGGAATCGGCAAAGTCTACTGTCGAGGCTCTCTCCAATCCGACCAAATACAATGACAAGTTCGCCATTGCTTTCGGCGACAGCGTCAAATCGGACGCCAGGAAATGCGCGAGCTTCCTTTGCCGGCTGTTTACAATTCATCCACCTGCGGATAGGACTAAGAGAAGAGTCATCCGACGTGCGCACATACACAAACACTCCACTGCGCCTATTGCCGTCTCAGTCGCAGAGGTCAAGGAAGGCATAATGAAGGCCAAACCCTCAACCCTCATCGGACCCGACTGAATCGCCATGAAGATGATTAAACACCTAGGCCACGAGGGACAGAGTTATTTAGCGGCTCTTTTTAATCTCTCTCTAACTACTTTCGTTATACCTGAGATATGGAAACAGGCGATTGTAGTTCCCCTACTAAAACCAGGGAATCCGGCAAACCAAGGAGTCTTATCGCACGATATCCCTCCTTTCGCCGGTAGTGAAATTACTAGAGACCATTCTGCTCCCTTACTTCATTGCATATCTGAAATTGGCCGATCACCAGCATTTTTTCCGCAAATCTCATAGCACGACAGCCGCTTTGAACGCCATTACAACGCAGATTAATTATGGTTTGAATCAACAACCACCAAACCATAGGACGGTTCTCGTGGCACTTGACCTATCAAATGCATTCGACACGGTCAATCACGCCACACTCCTGCGAGATTTGGAAGACACCACTCCCTGCCGGCCTTAAAAGGTGGACCGCTAATTACCTCGTTGGTCGACAGGCACGCTGACGACTGCACGATAATGGCCTCGGGCAAGGGTCCCTCCATTGACGAACTCTGTACTAGAATCAACAGTTACCTCCGTGACCTTTCCAGCTTCTTCACCGAGCCAAATCTGACCCTATCTCCGACTAAATCGACGGCGACCCTGTTTACTACATGGAATGCGCAGATGGGGTAAGAGTTAAATGTCCACGTAGACGGAGTACCTCTACCTACTGTCAACCACTCGAAAATCTTGGGTGTGACGTTTGAAAACGGCCTCACCTTCGCTGGTCATGCCACCGCAATAGCTTCAGAGGTATAGATTAGCAATAAGATCCTCAAGCCACTGGCCGGCAGTACTTGGGGAAAAGACAAAGAAACATTGCTTGCTACATATAAGGCCGGCCGGTTATTGACTATGCTGCGCCCATATGGTCGCCCAATCTTTCTGACACCAACGGGAGGAAATTGCAAGTCTGCCAGAACATCGCTATCAGAACTGCTACGGGATGTCTGCTTATCTCATCTGAGTCTCACCTCCATCAAGAGGCAAAATTGCTCAATGTTCAAGAGCACGCGGAACTCTTGAGTAGACAGTTCCCTCTGAACTGTCATAAACCCAGTCATCCAAGTCGACATCTATTGGGGGTAGCCCCGCCCCCAGAGATATAAGGAGACATCTTCGTAAACACTACGATGAGATCCGGCACCACATCTCTTTGCCGTTTGATCTGCGGCACCAGGCGGGCACTAAATGACCTCCACACTGAGTCGGTAGACAGATCCCTCAGATATCGGCCTTTGAATCCCTTTATCAGTACTTAGCCACCTGAATTGGTTGAAGAGGAGCGTGTACTTCCGAGAGAAACTAGAGTCATCATAGCACAACTTCGCTCTGGATATTGTAATAGGTTAAACTCTTACTTATCCAGACTGAACCCCAACATACCAAGCACATGTCCTGCATGTGGTATGTCCCCTCATGATACCAAACATCTCTTCTCCTGTTCAGTTGAACCTACTCTTCTAACACCTACATCACTCTGGTCCAACCCTGTGGAAACTGCGCGTTTCCTGGGATCAAGCCCAGCGAAGCACTGTTACCAACAACAACAACAACTACAACATAAAAACATAATATTTCAGTATTACCGTTTTACGGAGAAGAGCTAGGTTGTTAAGCCATACGACTTGCACACGGCCTCGGAGCCTTTGCCGTCCCATGTTACTTCTAAGCCGTTTTTTCTTGGTAGATCGTTTACAGCTCTTGACTGCTTTTCAATACTCTCAATCTGATGGGGAGTATTATGGTATACTTTTCGAGAGACTTCCCCTTCTAGGTGGAGATATCATCCCTTTTGCCCACTAAGTCTACGGGTGCGATGTGCAGAATGGCATTTAATAATTCTGTCGGGGTGTCATTCACGCCTCCCATTATACTAATTATTGATTATGTGCATACTCTCTCCAGTTTATTAACAAAAGTTCATTTTTTGGGTGGATGGTAACCAAACAACCAAGTTGTTGTTGTTGTTGTAGTAACGACAAAAACACTCCCCGAGGGTTTTGGGGAGTGTTGTCGAATTGACAGTCCTTGGCCGGATTTGGACCCGGTACGCTCCGGTACTGCCCGACTGTCGTGGTAGCGATTTATGACCAGTGAAGCCTTCTAGGTCATGTCACCCCTCCTAAGGAAGGATAAGATGGGCAATGAGAGGTGAGAGGCATCATATCCGTAGATCAACCATCGAGTTGCACGTCATTACCTTTATGCATATTAGTCGCCTCTTACGACCGGTATGCCTACCTCGGGCATATTCTAAACCCCTAACTCGCAGGGGGTACGAGGACTCCATAATGACTATTAGCTCCACAATCGCGGTGAATACGCAATTAGAAAGAGGGTGAGAAGACACGTCGGATGCCCCAAGAATACCCAGACAAATTTCATAAATATTTCGAGTGTCCGGAAACTAAAACCATAGTGTCCGGAAACTAGAGCAAATCGAACTTTTTTGAGTTTTTACTTTAATAATATTAACAACATTATATTTTTAAATTATACAGACGTCATATTATTGAGCAATATTTATGCTATTATAAACAGTATATTTTTTTACAGTAGCGTTTATAGTGAGAAAATGAGTCGAAGTCAAAGTTAAGGAAAACGTTAAGTGTCCGGAAACTAGTGCGTTTACCCTAATCGTATTTGTACTGGTATATACCGCCGTTGAAAAATACTTAAGAACGATGCGTTGGCAACCGTACCTGAACATCTGTTTTCTAGTACAGTATCATAACGGTACTTTTTATGCTTGAATATGTTTACTGTCATCATTTTCATGAAATGCGCCCATTTTAATTTTTCTTAAGAAGTGTTCGCCATGCATTTTTGTATTTTAGCGGGAACATCTGACTTTTTCTGAGAAATATACTTGAGAACGATTCGGTTTTTGTTTATTATTTCTATAATTATTGTTAGTTTTGCTGGCCTTATTTAATTATATTTAAGTTATATGTTGGTGAGCTCAAGGCCAAAATTGAAATAAAACACGGTGTTTTTATTTTTAAAATTTTTAATGGTCGGTCGATATTTCGACTTCAATCTGAAGTCATTATCAAGATTGCATGTCGACAAAGCATATTCATGCAATCTTGATAATGACTTCAGATTGAAGTCGAAATATCGACCGACCATTAAAAATTTTAAAAATAAAAACACCGTGTTTTATTTCAATTTTGGCCTTGAGCTCACCAACATATAACTTAAATATTTCTATAATTGTTTTCCATTTCATATTGCAATTGGTGAGATAGTGTAAAGAAAGTGAATTGATTATTCTTGACCGCAATTTACTTTAGGTATAACGGTTTAATAGTGTCAAAAGGGAAAAACTGCATCCCCTGCTCTTCGCAAAGCAATCACAGAGTTGCAGAAGACCGGACTATCCTACAGTGCTATTGCAACAAAACTAAACGTTTCTGAAACCATGGTTTCCAATGCTTTAAAATATTTTATATAAAACAGCAGAAAACTCCCCAAGAAGAAAAAAAAACTCGGAAAACGTTTGGTCAGATTGATAGAATGATCGTCAGACTGTCAAAACTGGACCCCAGGAAGAGTGCTGTTGACATCTTTCGAGATATTTCTGTTCATCTAAAAAAGCCATAAAACAAATGTCGGGAGAGGTATCAAGATACGCGTATCGGTCCCAGGATAATCCGTATCCGGAGAACAAAAATGACCCCAGGCCGATCCTAAATGTGGGGATTGATCCATACTTTTTGTGTGCAGAAGCCCTTTCTGAGATTTAAAAAAATAGTCCTTAGCCGGTCCAACACCGGCTACGCGATCCCCAGTATTTCTTCGCAGAACACACTTTTTCACTTTTCGGTACACCCTTTATCTGTGTTTGCAACAACCACATGGAAATGACAGAAAATATGTAACTTTGGTTGCAAATATCTTACAAACTACTAAAAGTAATTTCTCTTACGATATAAGTATCCACTTCAAAATCTTCTAAATCATCCTCCTCAATGTGTGGATTGCAGGGTCTACTCCCGCACTCCTACAATGTCGGCTAAACATAAATTTCGCCAGATAGCCATTAAAAAACTGTTTTTTACGGTGGTACTGGGGCATCGAACATTTGACATGACGCCACAGGCCTTCTATGGTGTTGGTATGTTGTTCTGTGTATGGGTCTTTGAAATGAAGGGAGTGGTTAACGCGAAAATGGACACACCCTTCACCCTTCAAACAATCATATGCCTATAAAAGCATATAAATATTTATAAAAAATAAATATTTAAAGAGCATATCGTCCTTACTTTCCCAAAATGGGACACAACTACTGTACCCGGCAAAATCCAATCTTTAATTATACCAAGCAAAGTATATTTTTCCCTTTTCTCAACAGAAATCAAGAAGCATCGATTGGTCTCCCTCTCCACTCCACCAAAGACCCACTGCCCTTCAACGCGATGGCCACGATGATACTTCCTTTGACCCAACTTTCGTCTATTTCAACATTTTTCCAGCACCACTAATCTTGGTTTTATTTATAACCATACCATCATACACCACCTGGCGGCAAAAACTACTCCAATCGCCAGCGGTATGGATGGATATGTTAAGCTCTTCCATAATAAAATCTAGCGTGACATTCTTCACCCATAAATATGAGAATGACACTATTTTAAAATTGAACAGCTTTGCTTTGGCGAAGAATGTATTTCGCCTTATCGATATATTGGAGTTGCACCTCTCTTTTTTTTGCCTTTCTTTAAAACGCAACTCCTGTTATTAAAATAGATTTTTAGCTTAAAGTATCTGCATACGGATAAAAACTATCCTCCAAACATATCCGTCAATACACCGCGAATCTTTTAATTGGAGAACATGGCCTTCATCACACAAGTAATCACCCACTTTGGGTATCAATCCCCACTCTTGTAGTGAATGAAGGGCTGACTCCCATATAGAGCCATCACTCCTACATTCAAATAAAATATGAATTTTTAGGAAATTTAAGTTTTCCATCACAAAACACTGCGAATTATATACTTTACACGGCCACGAATTTGCACACTTCAAATATAACGATTTTTTTTCGAGAAATTTGCTTATTTACGCTTATGGTTTCCAACATAACAAATAAATATATATACATACATGTACATATTTATACCTGTATCATATTTATAGTATACCTGTGTATTTTGATTTTCTTTAACTTGAATTATATACATAATATATTCACTGTAAGACTTTTCCTAAAATTCAACTTTGCAAAAAAAAAATTTCAAAATTCTTTTACACTTGTTTTTTAGTTTGAAGTGGATCTTAATTCAATGTGCATTGAGGAGCTCCGCCCCACGCACTGCCGGGGCTAGCTCCCCGGACCCCCCACTTATTTGCTTAAACTTCCAACTCCAGGACCGGTGGACCTGATCATATTCTAGGAAAATGCCCGCTTTGAAGTAAGCAGTTTTCTAAGAAGTCGCATTTGGACTGGATTTAAATTCAGTATACAGATATGTATATGTACATCCATGTATATCTCATGTTATAAGAACCATGCATGTGTCAACAACAACAAGATGAGAATGCACGAAACAGTACACCGTATTCTGGTAAAATACCATCTTTTTTTCGCGATAACCCTAATCCGAAACTTAAACAATGTATACATCTACCTATCGATTGGTATAAAAATATTTAAAATCGGCTCGGTAGTTTTTAAATAATTTTAATTTTAAAAATGCTTAATATGAACTTTACCCTGTAATAACGGGGACTCAAAATTAGTGGCGGTATATTTTGTTCAGCGATGAAACAAATTTAAATAGAGTTGGCGACCTAAACGTGCAGCATTCGACCCCAAGTTCGTCTCACCAATAATAAAGCCTGAAGATGGCTCAACAATGTGGGGCTGCTTTTTATGTAACGGTGTACGTTGAGATACTTCAAAATGTAATGCTGCCCTATGCCGAAGAGAATTTGCCGGTGATTTGGAAATTTCAACAGGACAGTGATGCAAAGCATACTTCTCGCATTGCAAAAAAGTTTTTTGAGGACAATTCTGTCATTGTTTTGGATTGGGCAGCATCGAGCGCCGAATTGAATCCAATGGAACAGTACTGAAAACGGATGTCTTGACTTTATTTTAAAACTAGTAAGTAACAGTCACACAGGTTTGCAGCTCTGCCACATAAATGCGCGTAGTTTTAATTTACCGAAACTTGATTATATGAATCATATTTTGAAAAATACTAATATTGATATATTTTGTGTGACTGAGACTTGGTTTAGAGATGATGTTGAGGATGATTTTTATAAATTACACGGTTACACATTGATACGGAATGATAGGAAAACTGGTGCGAGAGGTGGTTGCCATTTATTGTAAAACAATCCTGATGCATAATATTATTTACAAATCTAGCGAAAACGATCCTGTTGAGTATTTAATTATTGAAGTAAGCGATGGATCTAAGAAATGCCTGGTTGTATGTGTTTACAACCCAAACAAAATGTATGAGCTGGACAACTTGTTCCTAAAACTGTCTGAGCTAATATACAAATATGAACACATCTTGGTCTGTGATTTAAGATCAGTTACATTGATTGATAACTTGTATTCCGCTGGCTTAGAAGTCGTAAATAAGTTTCCTGCACGGTTTTCACCTAATTGCAAACCTAGCTTGCTAGATCTAATGTGCACCTTAGACCGCTCCAATGTACTTCATTATGACCAGTTCTCTGTTGCTGGAATATAAGATCATGATATGTTGTTTATATCATATGATATTAATTTTAATTGTAATACCGAAACTCAGTTTTATTACAGAGACTTTAGGTCAGTGAATTTCTCTGAACTAACATATGAGGCTTATTTACTATATTGGAACCCCGTTGGGATGTTTCCAGACATTACCCAAAAACTCATTTATTTAATGTCTCTTATAAATTATCTATATAATAAATACATACCTGTAAAAGCGGTCAAAATTAAATCCAAAAACCAGCCATGGTTCACAAAAGAAGTTTTGCTGACTATCAAAACACGTAGTAAGCTATACAAAAATTGGAAGCAACATCCCACGAATGAAAACTGGAATTTGTATCGTTTGGCTAGAAATCATGCTACGCTCACAATTAGAAATTCCAAAAGACTATGTTTTCAATCAAAGCTTGATACTAATTTACCAACCAAAAACTTGTGGAAAAATCTCAATTCAGTGGGTGTAGGATGTAAAATCGAGTCGAAATGTGACTTAGACCCTGACTAACTATCTTATTTCAATCTATACTATCTATTCTGTAAACACTTTTATTTTCTTAATGTTTTAATATTGTTACACAGAAATAATGATATATATCCACATGTTAATGTACTTTAAGAGACAAAAGTCTCACTTGTACTAAGTGATTAAATAAATGAATGAATGAACATCTTTGGAACAACGTAAAAATGTGCTCAGTACGCAGAATGTTACAAGTTTGGATCAATTGCTCGAAAAAGCAAAGGAAGCATGGGAATCCATTCCTCTCTAGCGTTGCAGAAATTTAATAATGTCAATGCAAATACGCTGTGCCGCAGTTATAAAGCAGAAGGGATTTGCAACCAAATATTAATACTAATTTTTTCTTTACATATACAATTTTTATATTTATACCTTTCATGAACATGAAATAGCATTATAAATTAGGTCCGATGTTTGTAAGTTTGAGAAAAAGAAGAGATAGATCCACCAATAAGTATACCCAAATGATCAGGGCGGTGAGCCATGTCCGTCTGTCCGTCTGACTGTTTGTACGCAAACTAGTCCCTCAGTTTTTGAGATATCTTGATGAAATTTGGTATGAAACCGCCATTTTGCATAAGATTAATCATTCGTAGGAATCAGCAAGATCGGAGCAATACAACGCATAGCTCCCATACAATCGATTGTTCCCATTAACGGAGTTTGACCTATAAATATTGAAGTTTAACAGCTAGGAACTTTAAATTTGGCCGGTTTAGTACATATTACATACGCAATGTGATTAGTGAAAATCAGACAGATCGGACCAAGATAACTTATAGCTCCATATAATCGTTAGTTCCGATTAACGGGGTTTGCCCTAAAAATCATCAGCCAGATCGGACCAACATAACATATAGCTCCGATATTATCGATAGTTCCGATTAACGGGGTTTGACCTATAAATGTTGGAATTCAAGAGCTAGGAACTTTTAAATTGGCGTGTTTAATTCATATTATATACGCAATGTGACTGGTCAAAAACAGCCAGATCGGACCAACATAACATATAGGTCCCATAAAATCGATAATTTCGGTAAATGGGTTTTGGGCTATAAATTTTGCAATTAAAAAGCTAGGAACGTCAAATTGTGCAGGTTGCGTACATATTATATATGTAATGTGTGTATTGAAAGTCACCCAGATCGGACCAACATAGCATATAGCTTCCATACAATCGATTGTTCCGATAAATGGGGTTTGGGCTATGCTTCTTTAAATTAACAGTTTTGCAGAGTTTGCACTAATTTTAAGTAAGAATCGGACACATATCCGTAATGCGTATTCATGGAAAAGAATAAAGTCTTCGGCACAGTCAAAGACCGCTCTTTCTTACTTGCTTTTTTTTATATTTTTAAGTATTTTTCTCGAGGAAATTCATCATTTCGTTATATTTATCATGTGAAGTCAAAAAGTTTTTGTTTTTCTTACACAAAAAGTCTGATACAAGGCGAATTTATAAAGGTGACATTTTCCCATCAGCTGATTGCTTCTCCTTCCCTGTACTGAAATAGCGGAAGTTTAAAATTATTCCTTTTGTTTACATAACCATTTTTTATTTACTTATGAATACAAATATGCGCAAACAGCTGTTTAAAATTCCACCACTTACATTCACATTGAGCCATAAACTTGAGTTGATTGCTAACATCAATATGAATTAACTCAAAAAATGTCCCTTTAACTCGAGTTTATGACCCAGTGTGAACGCAGTCTTATTCACTTGTTTTAGCAATGTTCAAGTGTAGATGGCGCTCGCCTTTAATTATTCTAGCACTGTTCAGTCTTACTATTCAACTGTAGATGTCGCGAGGCATATGAATGTCACAGTCACAATAGCGTTGCAGTACAAATTGATTTTTTTGTGCATTCACAATCGTTTATTTTAAAGAATTTATTTTTATAAAATACGCTTAAACAAGAGCACTCCGCTAATTAAAACAAGGTTTCGCATGTAGAGCTAACCCCCACCTTTAAAACGATACCTTATTTATTAATATTGGTTTCAAATGAGAGCAGAAAATTAGGAAATAACACAAAAAGACCTTACAGAAATAATATATATGATTTTCACGCAGGCAAACTGTTACTTAACAACAATAACTACTCATATACTTATTGTACGAGGTGTGTTCAAAAAGTATCGCGAATTTTGAATTTTCGCTGGTTACGTATATTCGAATTTCGAATTTTTTGTGGCGTTATGTTGGTACTCATGTCTCTCACTTATGCCGACAAGCTCGTCCATTTTGAATGTTAAGTTAATTGTTGACAGCTGCTTTGCTTGCACGTGTTTTGGATCGTCTTCGATTTTTACATATTTTTTTACCAAAATTGCTCAATTGTGACCAAAAACAGCATCGCAAGAACATTGATAATGAGATGTTAAACTCTGTCCACGACGACCCAAATTTGCTCCAGAGGGTCATAACTGGTGACGAATCGTGGGTTTATGGTTATGACGTGGAAACCAAAGCTCAATCATCTCAATGGAAGCTGTCGCACGAACCAAGACCGAAAAAAGCGCGCCAAGTTCGGTCGAATGTGAAAGTTTTGCTGACAGTTTTCTTCGATTGCAGGGGCGTGGTGCATCATGAGTTCTTGCCACAGCGAAGAACGGTCAATAAGGAATATTACCTGCAAGTTATGCGCAATTTGCGCGAAGCAATCCGCCAGAAACGCCCGGATTTGTGGAAGAACAAAAATTGGCTTTTGCACCACGATAACGCCCCTGCTCACGCATCGTTGCTTGTGCGCGACTTTTTGGCCAAAAACAACACACTAATGATGCCACAGCCACCGTATTCCCCAGATCTGGCCCCCTGTGACTTTTTCTTGTTCCCTAAACTGAAGAGGCCCATGAAAGGACGACGTTACGCTTCTCTTGACGAGATAAAGACGGCATCGAAGGAGGAGCTGAACAAGATACAAAAAATGATTTTTTGAAGTGCTTCGAAGATTGGAAAAACCGTTGGCACAAGTGTATAATATCTCATGGGGATTACTTTGAAGGGGACAAAATAGATATTCATGAATAAATAAATAATTTTTGAAAAAACACAAAATTCGCGATACTTTTTGAACACACCTCGTACATAATCTTATAAGTGAACCTTCTCCTTATTATTATTATCCTATTTTCCTTTAAATTCTTACGTACATTTCATATGCCGGCTCCTCGTATCGTAGCGAACATTTGTACACACGCCTGTACTTTTTCTTCCCTCATATGCCAGTTTCTTGCATTGCACCGAACATATGTACACACGCCTGTACACTTGCGTTGGTCACTTCCAGTGTTTCTCGTGTGTAGATTTGTATTGCTCTGCATTGTTGTGCGCTTAAATGTTCGCATTTTCTAATGCTTATTGTTTGTCGTCTCCTTTGCATAGGCAGGGTTCTAACCTCTTAGCGTCGCTGCCAAATCTAGGGTATGGTAAAGCTCATATTTATATATGTATATTAGAGTGTTCCTATTTGTAAGAAATTTGATATTCGAATGGTATGTTCTTTTAAAAATATCTCAAATATATATATAATCGTATATATATTTGATAAGTCTGGTTTCGTGCAAAAATGCGTATGTGGTTCATTTATAGAACGGTATATGTGCAAAAATATAAAAATTCAGTATATATTATAAAAAATAGTGTATAACTCAAATTAACTTTATTCATTAAGATATCTATATATATGTTTTGTAAGGGCTCCACAAGCCTCCGGGTTGGGGTCCTCACACCCTCCCCTCACCTGCCGTAACAAGACTTACAGTCACTAAGCCCGTTCGGGTGATTCGAACTCGGACAGTAGGGTGTCTCTAAATCCGCTTAGAATGTTAAATTATGTGATAAATTTTTATGATTTGTTATTTCATTTGAATATTATATGAGAACTGTTTAGGTTTGTTTCATATTACCACCGTGATCTGGATTACTCGCCAAAACACTTGTGCTTAGGAAGGTGTTTGATAAGCTATCGCCTTGCGCCCAGTAAAACTATTTTCTGTACTCCTTGTCAGTGTGGGATGGCTATCATCCATGCCAATAGGTATTTCCGGGTTTTCCTCTCTCGTTGTAAAACTAAAAGTGACGAAATAATCGATTATATTATTACTATGCTTATTGGCCATATTGTTGGCGTAACCCGCTGCCATCTGCATTCCGATTTCCATTATTGATGCTTGACCCCGTATCTCTTCTACTAAAACTTCGACCCTCGGACTTTTATTAACTGAATTTGTTATCGATAGAGACCCATATCTCTCTACTGGGCCATGTTCGGTATTGCGTTCTGGATCTGCCTTTCGTACTACTGTTTGTGATGTCGATTGTTCTGTGTTTTCTGCGACGAACTCGGTCCTTCCGACTCTGTAACTTGCCCGTTCGGCGCGCCTGCAGACGCGTTTGCTTTGTTACGACCGCTTGATCTACATGACCGTGTCTCCTGTTGACGTTTCTCGCTCTCTGGTCTGTCGCCCTTCGTTATTTCGACCTCGTGGTATGCCTTTAATTCGCTTACGTGTACTCTCCTCCTCTTGCCCTTGTGCACTTTGTCCAGTTCTACGATCACCGGTGACACGAAGTTTATCGCTCGGTGGGGCCACTGTATTTGGGTGCTAGTTTCGCCGCGAAATTGTCTACTGCTTTGGACAATTGATGCTCTTTCACCAATACTAAGTCGCCTATGGCCGGTTTCCATTGTCTTCTACGTAAGTTGTAATACCTTGCTTGCTCTGTGGACGCGCTTTGCTGCCTACGTCGTACCATGTTGTACACTTCCTTCATCCGTGTTCCCTTCTCGCTCAGAATAACTCTTTCCTCTCCCGTTCCAAATGTTTGTGCGTCGTAAAAAGCGCCTGGTATTCTTGGTTCTCTACCTTGTTTCACGTATGCTGGGCTATAACCAGTTGATTCGCACACACTCGTATTTAATGCTAACTTTATCTCTGGTATGAACTCGTCCCGATTCCTCTGATCTTTGCCGCTAAACTGTCCTATTAATCGTTTAATATTACGATACGCTCTCTCTGTCGGGTTCTCCTGTGGTGTATATGGTGCTGTTAGCTGGTGTTTTATGCCGAGCTCTTCCAAAAATCGCTTGAAACTTCTACTCACGAACTGTGGTCCGTTATCTGTTATTAATACCTTTGGTGATCCAAATCTAGCCAAAATTCGTTCTCTTAACCCTCGTATTAAACTCCCCGTCGTTGCCTTTCGTAGTGCCACAACTTCTACCCACTTTGAAAATCTATCCACGAATACTAAAGCCATCGTGTTGCCATGCTTTGAACGCGGAAGTGGTCCTATGAAATCCGCGCATACTGTTGCCCAAGGTTCCTCCGGGATTCGTGTCAGCATCTTACCGGCCGCTTGTTGTTGGCTGGGTTTATAAGTCTGACATGCATGACACTGCTGCACATACTTCCTCACGTCTCTGAACATACCTGGCCAGTAGTAACGTGTCATCGCTCGTGCAATCGTCTTTCGTATTCCCATATGTCCAGCGCTTGGTGTGTCGTGAATCTCGCTTAGCACTCCTCGACGTTGTGGTGTCGGTACGCACAACTTCCATGGAATGGAATCTTCACCATCCATCTGACTTACAATTCGCCTGTATAATTTCCCGTCTTGAATAACGTAGTCCGGAAACTTTTCGGGTGCCTTCATTACTTCTGCTATTTTCGATTCGTGCCAATTACAACTGCTTTCGTTCGGCTGCGTGGTTATCGTTCCAAATTGTTCCTCTAATGGTTGCCGTGATAGTGCGTCCGCTACGACGTTCAACTTCCCCTTCCTGTACTGGACGTCAAATGTATATTGCTGTAGCTCGAGCGCCCATCTAGCAATACGACCTGACGGACTCTCGATTGCGTTCAGCCACTTCAATGCCAAGTGGCCTGTGGTCACCGTGAAATTGTATCCTTCTAGGTACGACCGTATTTTCCGTATCGCCCAAACTATTGCCAAACATTCCTTCTCTGTTGGTAATTGGCTTCTGCTTTGTTCAATCTCCGGCTCGCATATGCTATCACCCGCTCTTCCTTGTCCTTGCTCCGAGGCCAAAGTCACTCGCATCCGTTTGCAATCTAAACCTCTTCGTGAAATCCGGGCAAGCTAATACCGGTGCTTGTATAAGCGCACTCTTCAACGATTCGAACCCGTCTGTTGTTCCTCGGACCATTTCCATTTGTTTCCCTTCTTTAGCATCGACGTCAATGGATTTGCCACTTTTGAAAAATCAGGAACGAACCTCCTATACTATGAGACTATTCCTAGAAACCTTCGTAACTCTCGTATATTGCCTGGTGGTGTGAGCTCTTTTATCGCCGCTACTTTGTCTGGATCGGTGTGTATCCCCTTTTCGCTGACGACGTGGCCTAAGTACTTCAAACTTTTCTTAAAGAACTCGCACTTCTCAGGATTAATCTTAAGGTTTGCTCGCCTCAGACGCTGGAAAACTTCTGTGAGGTGCCGTATGTGATCTTCCAATGTGCTACTTGTTATTATAATATCGTCTAGGTACGCGAACGCATGTGGTTCTAATTCGGGGCCTATGACACGATCAAGTGCCCTCTGAAACGTTGCTGGAGCGGAATGTAGTCCGAATGGCATTACTTTCCACTGATAAAGTCCTCGTCCAGGTATCGTAAATGCGGTATACTGCTTACTGCCTTCCTCCATAGGGATCTGCCAATAGCCGTTCTTTAAATCCAGGCTGCTGATAAACCGAGCACTTTAAGCCTGTCTAAGATATGTTGTATGCGTGGCAACGGATATGTGTCTGGTACTGACCGGGCGTTGAGCTGCCGATAATCGACGCAAAGTCTCCATTTGCCGTTCTTCTTCTGTGCTAAAACTATAGGTGTGCTGTGAGGGCTGTGCGATGGTTCAATGCAACGCTTCGCTATAAGCTCGTCAATCTCCTTGTTAATTATCTCCTGCATCTTCGGGTTTTTGGGAAATTATCGCTGTTTAATTGGGCGGTCATCTCGCATGACTATCTTATGCTCGGTTACATTAGATACTCCCGACATTTCTTCAAAAATCTTTAATTCATGGTTAAGAAATTCACTCACCGCGATATCTGTGGTACTTTGTGCTTCTGTAGTGGGTTCGGGTCTTGCGTTCTCCTTGATATCTTTATGCTCTTCTACTATTGTTGTACATCTTGCCATGCCCTGCTTGTGATCCTCTGCTCGTAATACTATTGCTTGGTTACCGCACTTCAACTCCATGTCTGCCTTTGCCAGGTAGTCTGTTCCAATAACCATTGTATCTACTAGCCCTGGTAATACCAATAACTCGCTCCGGTGTACCTGATCGCCCAACTTTACCTCTGCGTCTATCGCTCCCTCTACGTCCTTCGCTCTACCATCGCCCATCACCATTAGAGTATCTACTTCTTTGATCTTGCATGCATTTAAGCTTGATGCCATCGACTCGCTTACAAAACTCCTAGGTGCTCCGGTGTCCACTGACGCCATCACGTCTTTGCCGTTCACTGTAACCGCTGCCAAGATTCGCCCTTGCGTTTGCTTAAAGGTATTTATTGAGTACGAGGTTGAACCTCTTGGGACCCCACCCCTCGCTGCCAATGGGACCCCTGGTCGTTTCCCTGCTGCCTGCGACAGCAGTCGCGTGTCTGAACACCTCTTCTACCACACGTCCAGCAGAAGTCGCGTCGAGAGTTACGGCACCCATAAGCGAAGTGTCCGTTCTCTCCGCACCGCCTGCATGCAGTCCTTGGACATACTTGCCCTTGCTGGGTATGCGCTTGTCCGTTTATTACTGGTTGTGCACTTCTTACTGTATGTCGATCGTTATTCTCTTCCGTATGTATATAATGGTACCGCTCCTCCTGTCGTCTGGGAACAAACGGTCTTGCGGCTGGTCTGAGTGTTTCTCTCTCCAGTGCGATATTCTCGTAGTCTTCGACCAGGCTTAACAACTCCTCCAGATTGCTGAATTCACTTTGCTTGACGTACAATTGGTACTCTCTCCTCGAGTTCCGGTATATGCGGTTCAGCTTTTGCTCTATGCTGTAATCGGAGTGCCGCATAAGCCCCTGTAACGTAAGTACGTAGTCCTTAAATTTTTCTCCTGTGCGTTGGACTCGCTGCCTGATTTCGTCGTCTAAGCGTTCGAAATATCTTGAACTCAAAAAGAATTTCAAGAAATCCTTCTTAAAGGTTTCCCATTCTTGCCAGTGTCGGTTATTATTGCAGAACCATACCAACGCTGTATCTCTGAGCAGCTCAAGTAGAGCTCGTGGAATAGAGTTGCGGTTTATCGCATAGCTGTCGGCGAGTTCTTCTACCCGCTCTATAAATCCAAATGGGTCCTTCTCGCCGTCGTACCTCAAACCCCGCTTGCGTATCCGGTCCATGGTGTTAGCAAACGATTCCGGATGGTTAAATGTATATGCTGGTGCTTCGTTGTGCCGGTCACTGCATAAGTTTATATCGGATGCCCCAATGCGGCCTGGTAGTGGTTGTTCGCCGTCATCTTTGGGTGTTGGTGGATTGACCGTTATCGTTGGCCGAGCGTGATGAAGAGCTAACTCGGTAAATCGTTCCTCTAATTTTTCATCGTCACCGTGCGTCTGGATATATCCTGATAATCGTTTCCTTAATTCTTCCATCGTTCCCATACCTTCCAAGCCAAATTCCTCATTATATGCCACTAGATCCTCACGAGTGAGGTAGTACACCCATGTTACCCTTACCATGATGCTTTGTTTTAACTTCCTTCCTTGCAGACTCTAATTCTTGGCTTTGTGCGTATCCTCGTTATTTTTATTTTTTTGTTGTATTATCCTCTTGTAGTTTCCACTTTTTACCTCGTTGCTTGCTTTCTCATAGTATAATTCCTCAAACTCCGTAAAATTGACTTAAAGAAGTCCCTGCTCAGGCGCCATTTGTGACGGACTTTCAAAATGCCGTGGTATGCTCAGTCCGTCCAGGGTTCCTACAAATAGAGTTCCCTATGGTTTTTCTCCAAATGATAAAACCCTGTTAGTTATTTCAGTTTTGATATTTCTCTTTAATTAATTTTTTCAAATCAAATCTACAAGCTTAAATTTATCTCTAACTACGCTAAAGGTGGTGGAGGTGAAAACCCCTATTGAGCCCTACGTTCGGCGGAGGTGAAAACCACCACTCACTATAACTTAAGTTGCTTCTGGCTAAATTAAAGGCGGCAGAGGTGAAAACCCCTACTTAGTCCTACCGTCCACTGAGGTGAAAACCCCCGGCAGAATATAAAAATAGTACTCGTGAGATGAAAACTCCCAGGCGTACGTTCATCGGAGGTGAAAACCACCGACTACTATGCCTAGCTAGTAGCTAACTACTCAATTTTCCTAAGGAATTCATCGCCCTTTTATACTAATTTGCACGCAGGCAAACTGTTACTTAACAACAATAACTACTCATATACTTATTGTACATAATCTTATAAGTGAACCTTCTCCTTATTATTATCCTATTTTCCTTATAAATTCTAACGTATATTTCATATGCCGGCTCCTCGTATCGTAGCGAACATTTGTACACACGCCTGTACTTTTTCTTCCCTCATATGCCAGTTTCTTGCATTGCACCGAACATATGTACACACGCCTGTACACTTGCGTTGGTCACTTCCAGTGTTTCTCGTGTGTAGATTTGTATTGCTCGGCATTGTTGTGCGCTTAAATTTTCGCATTTTCTAATGCTTATTGTTTGCCGTCTCCTTTGCATAGGCATGTTTCTAACCTCTTAGTGTATGGTAAAGCTCATGTGTATATATGTATATTAGAGTGTTCCTATTTGTAAGAAATTGATATTCGAATGGTATGTTCTTTTAAAAATATCTCAAATATATATATAATCGTATATATATTAGCTAAGTGAGTTTTCGTGCAAAAATGCGTATGTGGTTCATTTTTAGAACGGTATATGTGCAAAAATATAAAAATTCAGTATATATTATAAAAAATAGTGTATAACTCAAATTAACTTTATTCATTAAGATATCTATATATATGTGTTGTGAGGGCTTCACAAGCCTCCGGGTTGGGGTCCTCACAAAGGAATTCAACACCATATCCTAGGCAGTCTCCTCGCTCAAAACACAATTTTCGGGTGGTATTTGAGCGGACCCATGCAACCCACTTCTTATTCTATCTTTCATACGTACGCTGTAGAAGATACTAATGAAAACCTCAATATTCAATTGAAGAGGTTCGGGGAACTCGAGGAACTGCCCGAATCTCGCCTAACTTCTGACGAAGATTCATACTGCGAACAATTTCAAGACACCACTGTTAGGCGAAGTGATGGCCGATATATAGTTCGGCTACCTTTCAAATCAAAGTTTCCATCCAACCTGGCCCTGGGACTATCCCATTCCCAAGCTATGCGACAAGCTATTCCAATGGAGCATATGCTCAAAGAAGAATACAACCGCGTTCTAGAAGAGTACCTCACCCTCGATCATATGAGGAAAATCGCTCCCAATGAGGACATTATCGTTCATACTATCTCCCACATCATTCAGTTGTTAAACCAGACAGTAAGTCTACGAAAGTCCGTGTGGTATTCAATGCTTCCAAACCCACGGCATCTGGTATTTCGCTAAACGATATACTTCATATCGGTCCAACTTTGCAAACAGATCTTCTATTTGTCATTTTAAATTGGCGATTGTACAAGTATGTCTTTAACGGTGACATACAAAAAATGTACCGACAAATTCTTCTCCCCGAACCGTATCAACTAATTCTCTTTCGAAGAAAGAACGAGGATAAACTATCTGATTTTGCACTTAAAACAGTGACATTCGGAGTCAACTAGCAACTGATACAAAGGATTCCCATCCACTAGCTAAACAAACTTTAACCAAAGAAACCTATGTGGATGATGTCTTATCTGGAGGTCATGATATTCCATCGTGTTTAAAAGCTCAAACTGAACTTATCCAATGTTTGCTTTCAGCTGGGTTTCCACTCCGGAAAATTACAGCAAACCATCCTCAACTTTTAAATCAAGTTCCTGCAGATCACCTTCTCGATTCTGACTTCCAGAAATTTGATTATCAAAACGCTTGGCATACGATGGAACGCGGTTAACGATTCTTTTTCATATTCAGTTGAATACTTGACACCACCCTCCAGTGCCACAAAACGCCAAATTTTATCCTCAGTCTCGAAACTTTTTGACCCCGCAGGATGGCTATCGCTCATTCTTATTCAAGCTAAAATACTTTTACAATAAATTTGGTTAGAAGGTACTGAATGGGACGAGTGTGTCAAACCCCTTTCACTTCAAAAGTGGCACCAATTCATAACCGATTTTCCCACAATCGAACTAATCCAAATTCCTAGATGGACAGAATTCTCGCCTAGTAGATCAACTCAAATCCATGGATTCTGTGATGCTTCTGAGAAAGCATACTGTGCATCTGTTTACATTCGGTCTCAATCAGCCAATACGGTATCCTCTCACCTTCTGTTTTCAAAAACTAAGGTAGCACCACTACAGACAGTGAGTCTCCCACGCTTAGAATTGTGTGGAGCAGTCTTATTATCTAAATGCATAAAAGGGGTTGTTACTCAATTATCTCTCGATTGTGCAGACGTCTTTCTGTACGTAGCAAATCGTACGTCAGAAATCATCCAAAATGTCAAGTGGCGGCATGTTACCACTAATCACAACCCGGCCGACCTTGGAACAAGAGGTTGTAGACCACAGGACCTTGTACTTAGGTCACTCTGGTGGCACGGACCAGATTGGTTACTTAAACCCCGCGACCATTGGCCAATATCATTTCGACAAAATGTCGTACCTCAAGAACAACGTAAAGTAGAAGCTCTTCACGTTTTGGACGCCGACCCCGATATATTAGACCGCTTCTCTTCATGGTCTAAAGCCTTACGCGTAATAGCGTACATGTTTCGATTCATTCACCGATTCAAACCAATACAGTCCACTTCTCCCACTTGCTATAACTCTCTGGTTATTACGCAAAAGGAAATTCACTGGGTCAAAACTCGTCTTATCAAACTTTCGCAAGAAAGACACTACCCAAAGGAATATTATCAGTTGTCCAATCGAGAATTAATTTCCAAAAAGAGCTCGCTTTTAACGTTAAACCCCTTTCTTGACCAACATCGACTTCTCCGTGTGAATGGTCGCTTGGCCAACGCTGGCTTTACGTACAATGAAAGACATCCAACCCATATTCCAGAATCTTCGAGATTATGTTATCTTTTTCTAAATTTTCTGCATGATGTTCTTATGCATGCTGAACAGCAACTCATGGTTCGAATGGCAAGGCAGGAATACTACATTCCCAGGCTAAAATCTAAAGTAAAACGCTGTATACGCAATTGCAAAATCTGTACAATTTTCAAACAAAACAGTCGTTTGCAAATTATGGCAGCTCTACCCCCAGAGCGTGCAACTTTCTCGTTGCCATTCACCTACACCGGTTTAGACTTTGCCGGTCCTTTCGACATAAAGTCATCAACCCTCCGGAGATCCCCACTACTGAAGGGATACGTTTGCGTCTTCATTTGCTGTTCCACAAAGGCAGTCCACCTTGAACCATGTTCGGATTTGTCAACCAAAGCATTTCAGGCAGCAATTGCCCGCTTTGTAGGTAGACGCGGACAACGGTAAGAACTTTGTTGGTGCTAATCGCGCCTTCCAACAGGATTTCAAAAAATTCCTCAAATAAACTTCTCATGACCTACGCTCAAAGTATACCGTACATGGATTTGAATGGCATTTCCTGCCACCGAATGCTCCTCATATGGGCGGCCTTTGGGAAGCAGCTGTAAAGAGTTTCAAGCACCACTTCAAACGCACTGTTGGAAACCACATCTTCACTTTTGAAGAAATCACAACTTTACTTGCTCGTATCGAAGCAGTACTGAACTTTCGACCCCTTTCCCCGATGTCTGATAATGCCAATGACTTGCTTGCATTAATTCCAGACATTGCTTTCCTGCAGACTGGGCTTTCCAGAACTTCAAATTGACAATCTCTCCCTACTAAATCGATGGGAAAAGCTCAAAGTTTTGTATCAACAGTTCAGCCAACGCTGGAAGGATGAGTATCTCAAAGAACTCCATCATAGATACAAATGGAAGCTCCTACAAAAAAACCTCTCCATTGGTGATTTCGTGGTCATCAAAAATGACCAAACGCCCCCCAACGAATGGAGACTAGGACGCATCGAAAAAGTGTATCATGGTTCGGACAATTGTGTGCGAGTGGCGGATGTCAAGACTCAGACTGGAACTTTTACTCGACCAATTGTCAAGCTCTGTCCGCTTCCTTCTCAATCTGAGGTTCCGAATCTAAACCCTACACTTGACACTTAAGCATCAACTTGTTTGCCATAGTTTTAAGATTTCCACGACCTTCTCATACCTTTAATATTTTACAGATCAAAACCATCCAACAACACCAACCTGGACCCACGGATTTATCAATGTAAGGTCTGCCTGAAGTATCATCCACTCCGGTTTTGTAAGGAATTCATGGCAATTAACATCGAAGAACGTAGCGAAGTAGTGCGACAATTCAGATATTGCCCGAATTGCCTTGCTCGTACCCACGACAGCATTCGGCATTGTTCGTCTCCCGACACGTGCAAACTCTGCCAAGAGTTACATCACACATTGTTGCATACTACCGAAGCAGGTGATCTCGTGGCAAACCGTAGCAGCGGTCGTAAACCGACATCAGACAGGCTCGTAAGCCGGTGAAGCGGCTCCAAGTGTCCGCACGTAGAGGTGTCCGTAAGCAGGCAAAACGACTTCAGGTACCCAAACGCCAAGAATCACGTCCACCAAGGAGCCAAATCTCCATTCAAAGGGAGAAAATAGACGTAGCTATGCGGGCATTGGCTCAATTAAAGGCATCCCTTGCACCAGTGCAACGAGGGCGCCATGTTTAAGTGACTTTCGTCACTTAAATGGAATGCACCCCTGCGATCATCCAGCCCGTAATTTATCCCTGCATATCATTTCAGCAAACACAACACTGTGCTCGCGAAGCCTGTCATGCATCCCTGCATGACTCTGTCAAAGGAATCATCCCTGCTTTCCTTCGAACTTCCAGTGTTGGAAACACTATAAAAGCGCTGTGCGCATACGAACTCTCTCTTTCACCATTTATCAACTTAACTTGGATCGTCGCATCTGCAATCAACCGAGGTAACTATCATCAACGCGGGACCTACAACCTCCGCAATCAACCATCCAGGCAGTGCGCGGTTCATCAATTTCTACTTAAAATTTTTCTATAAATTTGTTTAATTAATTAAAGTAAACTTAAAAATCTTGAATTTCCACCATATCAATATTGTTAAACATTTAGATGGTAACTCACAAGTACTTTCATTTAAAGAAAGTATATTGCATTTCTCCATTTCCTTAAATTATTCTTAATCTCATAAGAAAATCGTATTGTACATTGACGTACCGAATAATTGAATTAAATCGTGGTTGTTAGTCATAAGTTGCCAATATAAATTCGCGTTTCATTTGTTAGTGCAATCTCCCACTTGTATTTACCCCTAAATACAAGCCGAGTGAAAACTCCCTTCACTCTTACCTATTCCTTATCATCATTTTGAACAGATATAATATTTAATAATAATATAATAATTCATCTATAACAATATTCTAAAATTACACTGCGTTACAAAAACGAGGTTTAGTTCTGTCCTATGAACCGAATATACTTTTTCGGAAAGGGGAGAAAAAATTAAAATAAGTAATTGTATAATTATACATAAAAAAAAATTCTGACGTGTACATGAAAATCGCCGATACACGTGTATTTTTATTTTTTTCTCCCCTTTCCCAAAAATTATATTTGGTACATAGGACAGAATGTGTGTAACACGGTGTTATGAAGGTAAAAAGGAAAAAAATGTACAGAATACGCTGTAGATTCATTTAAGATAGAGAAGTGTTTTTTCGTATATCAAAAAATTCCCGGCAAGGCCAATTTAGAGCGCCATGCATTGCGTTCATTTTTTTTATAAAATTTGGTAATGAGTTCCATAGTTTGATAGTACTGACGAAGAACGTTCTTGATGATGAGAGATATTTAAAGCGAGAAACGATGGGGTTACAGGTTCTTTCAGACTGCGCAAAACATAAATTCCGGAATAGGTATTCTGGTTGCTTTTCATTAATTAACTTTTTTAAGAAAATTAAGTTGCGATAGTTTAAGAAGTTTGTAAGACTGCGGTTAAGAATTGTAAAAGAGAACTCTGATATATGTTAGCGGCTGTGCGAGATGAAAACGCTGTTGAGCGTGAGCGGCAGTCCAACAGATGCAGCAGATCCAATCCCTTGGTCCGGGGTTGGGTTCGATACCAGCCCGTAACAAGAAAACATGGAGCAACCTCTCTGCAAGGGTTTGCTCGGGGGATGACAATTTGAGTGTGGGGCATGACAAATTAGACGTTACAAAATAATCGTTACCACAACAACAACAGCAACAATTAGACAGGGTTAATAATGTAAGTGTGTTGTATCTGTCTTTATGTCTGTATGTATGTTTGCTCGGGCACCGCTCGAAAACTGCTGAATAGATGTGAATGGAACTTTCATTGCTGAATTACTTCAAATTTAAGATATTCCTTATTTCGATAACTTTGCTGGTTTCGGCGTTATCGACCAATATGTGGACCAGGGTGACCGAAAATGTGTTAGTACAAGATGGGTTTTAAACGAAAAGTGATAATGAGTGTTGCAATAAGCGATGTGATTAAGTTCCATATCTCAACTCGATTCGAAGATATAATGATTAAAAGGGGACTTAGTCTTTTATAAGTTCTTGTACCGGGTGGCCAGGTTTTCTAGTACTATAGCAAAATCCAACTTAATGACTATTGTTATAATCATTCAAAAGCTCTTTTACATATAAATTGCTATTGTTTTGTGTGGGGTTTTTAGAGCTTATTCGGCACAAGGCAAAACTCAAAAGCTTTTATTTTCCTCCTAATAGTTTCGATGCATCATCGCATCTTCTTCAGGATGACTATATATTTTCACATCTTAATATATAAAAATCTTCTGTGCGGGCATCCGTTGTCACTGAACTCCTTATTAGATTTTTCGTATATCTCTGAAAGTATTTAGGGTAGAATATTGAAAATTGATAAGGAGCCAATTGAGACCAATCTCTAACAGAAGAAAAAAAGGGAGGAACTGAGAAGTGGACGTGGCACCTCCCATGCAAATCAGATTTACTGTTCTGCTTATCTCTAGAAGTATTGAATTGGTAAGGAGTTAAAGGAGACCAATCTCTAACACCTCAAGAAAAAAGTGGTGGATACAAACGAAAATTTTCATACTGCATATCTCCGGAAGTAATCATTGTAGAATATTGAAAATTGGTGAGGAATTAAAGGATACCAATCTCTAACAGCCCCAGTAAAAAGGGGAGGAAGGGAGAAGTGGGCGTAGCATCTCCCATAAAAATTTACTTTTTTTGTACTGCGTATCTCTGGAATTATTCGTGGCAACATCCTGGAAACTAGTACAGATTTATATGAGGTTAATCTCTAACATATCAGGAAAAAACTTGGGTGAGAGAGAAGAGTGCTTGGCACCTCCCACACAAACCAGTTTTTCTTACTGCATATCTTTGCAGATATTCATGGTAGAAAGTTGAAATTTGGCTCAGAGTAATATGAGGTCAATCTCTACCATCTTAAGAAAAAAAGTCAGTAACGGAAAAGGAGGGTTGACACCTTTCGATATAATCTAAATTAAAATTACTCCGCAACTATTCCTACGAGCTATGTAAGATCTATTTAGAGATCTTTTATTTGAAGGAGAAGGGTGGAATAGGAATAGGATAGCAGAGGGACAAGGATAGTACAGGGTGGCGCAAAAATCATCCTCCTATCAGAAAATGTTATACATTTTGCGATTGGCCCCTAAAGTCAGTTCTGTTTTGACATTTGTTTAGTAAACACATGCGAAATACACGTTAATAAACAATGTTACGCTACACTGCTCCAGAACGGGGAATATTGCTGACTATTTTTTTTACCAATAATCGGTCGGGGCCAAACGGTTACTTTGAATGGTGAGCGCTACAGAGCAATGATCAACGAGTTCTTTTTGCCGCAACTTGATGAATTGGGATTGGAAAACATGTGGATCCAACAAGGCGGTGCAACAGCACACACTGCACGTGCCACAACTATGCTGAACATCGGAAGCTTACTTTTGCGCCACCTTGTAATAGTGATAGCCATAGGCATAGGAAATATTTCTAGATCTATACAGGTAAATATCTGGGCAGGACAAATTCTACCCTTTAGCAAAAATATACTACATAAAACAAAACAAACACAAATGGATAATATACATCAAAGCATATGACACTTTTTTCGACAATGCACTGACATTTAACATTTGAATTGATTAAGTTTGAATTTAAACATTTACACACATATATACAACACATTGAAATTATCCACAATTTCTGCAACCATTGTCACCGAATGCCCCGCCCAAATGATGTTAATGCAGTGGTATAAGAGCAGTTGATATTATCAACATCTTCTTTAAAGTTCATTGCTCTGTTTATTTTTTGTTGAATGCGCAAACCTTGCAGCGTCATTCTCGTTCTCTCTCTTCTCTCAATGTCCAAAATTGTCGTGTTTTCGAAGTCCGCTGTGTGTCCTTTGTTTGTCAAATGCTCTGCTAGTGCAATTTTTATTTTTAGCGTCTAATTCATGTCCATTTATTCTCACGCCAAATGCTCGCTTTGTAGTTCCAATACATATTTTGTTGCAGTTCTCTTCTGTGTCAAATTGCATTTAATCTCGTATATCACATTTTGTCGTTGTTCTTTGTTAATTTTGTCTTTTGAGTAGGTAAATATTGTGTTTAAAGTTTTATTGGGCTTATGTGCGTTGTTGTTGCGCGTAATGTTATTCAGGGCCGTTTTCTCAATGTCGTGTACGCTAACCGGGATTTTTTTTGACAGATAACCGACGAACATCTGTCAATTAAACTTTCGGTTATCGTAAACCGGACATTGAGAAACCGACTCTTAGGCCCGTTTACTCAATGTCTGGTTATGATAAACTTTATCGCATGATAACCTAATCATGGCTTGCCTCAGAATGACCTTTTCATTTACACAAAAGTCTGATTAAGTTATCATGATAAAGTTGGTCATTGTGAAAGTTTTTAAAAAAAAATTCACAAAAGTTGCATTGTGAACAAATAAAAACAATTTTAAACGACCCATTTTGGCGTACAAATTTCGATTGTGATATATCTTTATATGGGTCTGTTCAATAACAAAAAACTATTACTGGTAGTTACGAATTCTTACTAACTATTTCTGTCAAGTGTTCATTAACTCAAAAAATTTGTAAGAGTAAAATAAATCGAGAGCGTGAGAGTTTGGGAGACTTACTAATATTTACTGGTAAATTTCTTACTAGTAAAAATTTGTTAACTCAAAGAATTCGCTGTCAAACTCGAACTGAAATAAATTAATAAATATCAATCAGAGTGAGTGGGTTCGATTCTCCACAAGATCCTCTGAAATAGCAAAACTATACGAATTAGTCTGACGAGAAATCGTGGCTGTTTTCGAAATAGTACTATAACTATAGCCTGTATATGTTTGTTGCTTTAAATTTTTCCTCTAATCAAAAATAATAATAATTAACTAAGAATTATTATCAACTGGTCTTGAGCTCGTTATACTTACAAAAAAAAAAAAAAAATATTTGTTAATTTCATTTCAGTTCGAGTTTGACAACGAATTCTTTGAGTTTACAAATTTTTACTACCAAGAAATTTACCAGTAAAGATTAGTAAGTCTCTCAGATTCTTACGCTCTCGATTTGTTTTTCTCTTACAAATTTTTTGACTTAATGAACACGTGACATAAAAAGTTAGTAAGATAAAATTTTTTATTATTGAGCAGACCTATTTTCTTGCTAGTAAAAATTTTTAAACTCAAAGAATTCGCTGTCAAACCCAAAGTGATAAATATTTTTGTCATTTTTAAAAAAATAAAACAAATTTCAAATTCACATAAGTTGACAGAAAAGGGAAGTGTTCTAATATGTGATCAAATTCAGTTTATTTGTAAACTCTTTACTTACTCAGAAGGACAAGTTCCTTCCCTTATAAAAAAATAAAAATTGGTTATTTTTTAAATTAATTTGTGAAATATGTCAATATTTTTTGCTTACCAATTTTTGTCCATTTACTTTTATATAAAATTTTTCTCTTCTAATGAAATTACTCTTCATTTCACAGTAACACTCTTTTTTTAAGTATTTACTTTAAAAGTAAATGAACAAACCTTTTATTAAAATAACTTATTTATTTGTTTGTATAAAAAAATTGTAAACATAGTTGTGAGTGGGTAGTTAGTATTCACGCATGGATATGTACATAAATATATATATTCTCTATATTTTTAGATATGTGTAAATCATCGACAAAATTATATAAATATGATTTTTTTTAGATATAAATTATCGACAAAATGACGACCGACATTTCAATTGTTCGATGGGACCCTAGTCAGGGTCCAGGAAACGAATATATCGATGAATACGAATATGATGGCGGAAATTCCAGCTCTCGATTATTTGAACGATCACGGATAAAAGCTCTTGCCGAAGAGCGAGAAAATGTACAAAAGAAGACATTTACAAAGTGGGTTAATTCACATCTATGTAGAGTTAACTGCAGAATTGGGGATTTGTATGTTGACATGAGAGATGGCAAATATTTAATAAAACTACTAGAAGTATTATCTGGTGAACGTCTGCCTAAACCGACAAAAGGAAAAATGAGGATACATTGTTTGGAAAATGTTGATAAAGCACTACAATTCCTACGTGAGCAGCGTGTGCATTTAGAAAACATTGGCTCACACGATATTGTTGATGGAAATGCTTCCCTTAATTTAGGTCTTATTTGGACGATTATATTAAGATTCCAGGTATTTATATTATTATTATTATATTATTTCATAAGAAAAAAAATAAAAATAAAGTGTTTTACAAGAATTTATTCATAACACGCAAACTTATGTTAAAAAGTAGTAAATAGTAAAAATATGAAAATTAGGTGCCAGAATACTGAATTGCTTCAATTTAAAAAAAAAAAAAAAACATTTTATAATTGCTATGGTAAAGAACAACTGATTTGATTGTATGGGGCTCATTAACAATATTACATTAATATCTTTATTTTTTGCTTATTAGATTCAAGATATTACAATCGAGGAAGTTGATAACAAGGAGACTAAATCGGCAAAGGACGCTCTTCTTCTTTGGTGTCAAATGAAAACTGCTGGATACAATAACGTTAACGTCAGAAACTTTACTACTTCTTGGCGTGATGGCCTTGCTTTCAATGCTATCATCCACAAGCACCGTCCAGATTTAGTACATTTCGAAAAGTTGTCAAAGGCAAACCCTTTGTATAATTTGAATAATGCTTTCGATGTTGCTGAGGAAAAACTAGGCCTTGCTAAATTGCTTGATGCTGAAGATGTCTTTGTTGATCACCCGGACGAGAAATCTATCATTACTTATGTAGTAACATACTATCATTACTTTAGCAAATTGAAGCAAGAAACTGTACAAGGAAAACGAATAGGCAAAGTTGTCGGAATTGCCATGGAAAATGAGAAAATGATTAATGACTATGAACATTTTACAAGCGATTTATTGAAATGGATTGAAACGACAATTCAATCACTTGGCGAACGCGATTTTGAAAACTCTTTAGCTGGAGTGCAAAGTCAATTAGCACAGTTTTCTAACTATCGAACTATAGAGAAACCCCCAAAATTTGTAGAAAAGGGTAACTTGGAAGTTTTGCTGTTTACACTTCAATCTAAAATGCGTGCAAATAACCAAAAACCGTATACCCCGAAAGAGGGAAAAATGATATCCGATATAAACAAAGCTTGGGAGAAATTAGAAAAAGCTGAGCATGAACGTGAGCTAGCTTTGCGTGAAGAACTAATTCGCCAAGAGAAATTGGAGCAACTTGCAGCACGTTTTGATAGAAAAGCTTCAATGCGGGAAACTTGGCTTTCCGAAAATCAAAGATTGGTTAGTCAAGATAATTTTGGTTTCGATTTAGCTGCCGTAGAAGCTGCCGCAAAGAAACACGAAGCTATTGAAACTGACATCTTTGCATATGAAGAGCGTGTTCAAGCTGTAATCGCTGTATGTGATGAATTGGAGTCAGAATGCTATCATGATGTTAAACGCATATTACTCCGTAAAGAAAATGTCATGCGATTATGGTCGTACTTGCTTGAGTTATTAAGAGCCCGAAGAATGCGGCTAGAAATATCGCTACAATTACAACAAAACTTCCAGGAAATGTTGTACATATTGGATAATATGGAGGAAATCAGGCAACTACTTTTGACTGACGATTATGGAAAACACTTAATGGGTGTTGAAGACTTACTACAAAAACATTCACTTGTAGAGGCCGATATAAATATTTTGGGTGAACGTGTCAAAGTAGTCGTACAACAGTCTCAGAAATTCCTTACTGATGACCCAGAGTCATACAAACCATGCGATCCAGAAATCATTGTTAGCCGAGTCCAACAATTAGAAGATGCTTATGCTGAACTGGTCCGATTAGCTGTAGAGCGCCGAAGTCGCTTAGAAGAGAGTCGCAAATTATGGCAATTTTATTGGGATACTGCTGATGAGGAAAACTGGATAAAAGAAAAAGAACAAATTGTGTCAACTGATGAAATTGGTCATGATTTAACCACAGTAAACCTCCTACTAAGTAAACATAAAGCTTTGGAATCTGAAATAACATCCCATGATCCTCAATTACAAGGAGTTGCTAAAATAGGAGCGGAATTAATTACTGAGGGACATTTCGGCGCCGATCGTATTAAAGATCGCTTGAAAGAGATTCTTTCGAAATGGGACCATTTATTAGATTTAACAAAGTATCGACGCCAACGCCTCGAAAATGCAGTGGAATACTTCCAACTATTTGCTGACGCCGATGATGTAGACAATTGGATGCTTGATACATTGAGAATAGTATCTAGTGAAGATGTTGGGCGAGATGAGGCAAACGTCCAATCATTACTTAAAAAACACAAGGATGTTGCTGACGAACTCAAGAACTATGCTGAAGTTATAATTGCTTTACACAAACAAGCCGAGGATTTAAAATTAACCGATACGGAAAAGTCAAATGTTGACAGACGACTAGAAGCTATTGACACTCGTTACAAGGAGTTGACAGAATTAGCGAAATTACGTAAGCAACGACTTTTAGATGCGCTTAGCTTGTATAAATTAATGTCTGAAGCTGATGGTGTTGAACAGTGGATAAAAGAAAAAACCAAAATGTTGGATACTATGACACCAGGAAAAGACATTGAAGATGTTGAAATAATGAAGCATCGTTTCGAAGGCTTTGATAAGGAAATGAATTCCAATGCATCCCGGGTTGCTGTTGTAAATCAATTGGCAAGGCAATTGTTGCATGTTGAACATCCAAATTCTGACGAAATATTGGAAAGACAAAATCATCTTAATCAAGAATGGTCCGCTTTACGCGAAAAAGCGGAAGCTAAAATGGATGATCTAAAATCTGCACATGGTGTACAAACATTCTACATTGAATGCAGAGAAACGATATCGTGGATTGAGGATAAGAAACGTATTCTAACTGAAACAGATAGTTTGGAGATGGATTTGACGGGAGTGATGACATTGCAAAGACGACTAAGTGGCATGGAACGAGACTTGGCAGCTATTCAAGCTAAACTCTCTAGTTTAAGCAAAGAAGCTGATAGTATAGAACATGAACATCCAGAAGAGGCACAAATAATCCGTGACAGAATTTGTCAAATTGAGGTCATATGGGAACAATTAACTCAAATGTTAAAGGAGCGCGACTCCAAGTTAGAAGAGGCAGGTGATTTGCATAGATTTTTGCGCGATTTGGATCACTTCCAGACATGGCTAACAAAAACTCAAACTGATGTCGCTTCTGAAGATACTCCAACTTCATTGCCTGAAGCTGAAAAACTGTTAAATCAACATCAATCGATTCGTGAAGAAATTGATAACTATACTGAGGATTATAAGAATATGATGGAATACGGTGAGCGTTTAACATCTGAGTCGAATACTTCAGATGATCCACAATATATGTTCCTTCGTGAAAGATTGAATGCTTTGAAGGATGGTTGGGAAGAATTACATCAAATGTGGGAAAATAGGCAAGTTCTGCTATCACAAAGTCTTGATCAACAGTTGTTTAATCGTGATGCACGCCAGACTGAGGTTCTTTTAAGTCAACAGGAACATTTCCTAAGCAAGGACGATACTCCAGTTAATTTAGAGCAAGCTGAAAACCAACTTAAGCGTCATGAAGCATTTTTGACTACCATGGAGGCAAATGATGATAAGATCAACACCTTGTTACAGGTAGCTGACACACTTGTGGAGAAAGAACATTTTGATGCGGAGAAAATTGGTAAAAGAGCAGAAAATATTGCTGGTCGACGAGATGATAACCGCCAACGTGCTTTGGATCAACACGAGAAATTGAAGAATCAAGTTAAGTTGCATGAATTTTTACAAGATCTAGAAGAATTGGCTGAATGGGTTCAAGAAAGGTATGTAACATCCCAAGATGAGACATATAGAAGTGCTAAAACAATTCATTCTAAATGGACGAGACATCAAGCTTTTGAGGCAGAGATTGCAGCAAATAAAGAACGTTTATTTGAAGCCGAAAAGTCAGCTTCAGAGCTATCTAAAGAGAAACCAGAATTCAGAGACATAATAGAACCCAAATTGAAGGAGCTTGCTAAGCAATTTGAAGATTTGGAAATCCATACAAAGGAAAAAGGTGCAATGCTATTCGACGCTAATAGGGAAGTTTTGGTTCAGCAAACATGTGATGATATTGATTCATACATAACTGATTTGGAAAAACAAATCGTTAATGCGGATACCGGCAATGACCTCACATCTGTTAATATTTTAATGCAAAAACAACAAGTAATACAAACACAAATGGCAGCTAAGGAACGTCAAGTTGAAGAAATTGATAAGCAAACTGAATATTTGCAAAAGACAACACCCCTGGAAAAAATTGAACCGATCGTTGTAAAAAAAACTGCGGTTCTTGATAGATTTGAAAAAATCAAAGCCCCACTTGTTGAACGACAGAAGCAACTTGAAAAGAAAAAGGAAGCATTCCAATTTTGTCGTGATGTGGAAGATGAAAAGTTATGGATTGGTGAGAAATTACCTTTAGCCACTTCCAAAGATTATGGAAACTCACTGTTCAATGTACATGTATTAAAAAAGAAAAATCAATCGCTCGCTACAGAAATTGATAATCATGAACCTAGAATTATGGCTATTTGTAACAATGGCCGTAAATTGATCGACGAAGGCCATGAAGATGCTAAGAAGTTTGAGAGTCTCATTAGCGATCTCACACAAAAATGGCAAGAACTAAAGGATGCTATAGATAATCGTAAGAAAAATCTCTTAGAATCAGAAAAGATGCAACAGTACTTTTTCGATGCGCAAGAGGCTGAATCATGGATGAGCGAACAAGAATTGTATATGATGGTGGAAGACCGAGGAAAAGATGAAATTAGTGCGCAAAACCTTATGAAAAAGCATGAAAACCTTGAGCAATCTGTTGAAGACTACGCTAAAACAATTCGGCAACTTGGTGAAGGTGCACGACAGTTTAATATCGAAGATACTGGCAATGGTGACGCCGTATCCGTTAAACAATCACAATTGGATAAACTTTATGCAGGCCTGAAGGATTTGGCAGGAGAACGTCGAGCTCGATTAAATGAAGCTTTGCAATTATTTAAGTTGAGCAGGGAAGTTGACGACTTGGAGCAATGGATTACGGACAGAGAAGTTGTTGCTGGATCGCAGGAGCTTGGTCAGGATTATGATCACGTTACATTACTTTCTGAACGGTTTAACGAATTTGCTCGTGATACAGAAGCTGTGGGCGGTGAACGAGTTGCTAAAGTCAACAGTATTGCTGACAATTTAATTCAAGCTGGTCATTCAGATTCGGCAACGATCGCTGAGTGGAAGGATAATTTAAATGAATCATGGCAGGATCTTTTAGAACTGATCGAAACACGGACGCAAATGTTAGCTGCCTCCAAAGAACTTCATAAATTCTTTCATGACTGCAAAGATATTTTAAGTCGTATAATTGAAAAACAACATGGGGTATCTGATGAATTAGGGCGAGATGCTGGATCAGTTTCGGCCTTGCAACGAAAGCATCATAATTTTATGCAGGATCTTATGACGCTTTATTCACAGGTGCAACTAATTCAAGAAGAGTCTACTAAGCTACAAGATTCATATGCAGGCGATAAAGCCAAGGAGATAACTAACAGGGAGCAAGAGGTTCTGCATGCATGGTCTAATTTACAGGCTATGTGTGATGCTCGTAAGCAAAAGCTAGCTGATACCGGTGACTTATTTAGATTCTTCAATATGGTTCGTATTTTAATGATTTGGATGGAGGATCTTGTACGGCAAATGAACACTTCTGAGAAGCCTAGAGATGTTTCTGGTGTGGAACTACTAATGAATAATCACCAAAGTCTCAAAGCTGAAATAGATACAAGGGAAGATAATTTTGCTGCATGCATTGCTCTTGGAAAAGAATTGCTAGCTAGAAGTCATTATGCATCAACGGATATTAAAGACAGACTTTTACAATTGAATAATAGTAGAAATGCTTTGTTAAGGCGTTGGGAAGAGAGATGGGAAAATCTGCAACTAAGTATATTACATAAAAATAAATATGACTATAAAACAATTTCCTTAAATCTTTTGGTGTTCGTTTTTACAGTTCTGGAAGTATACCAATTCGCAAGGGATGCTGCTGTGGCTGAAGCTTGGCTCATTGCGCAAGAGCCATACCTTTTATCGTCAGAACTAGGTCACACCATAGATGAAGTTGAAAATCTCATTAAAAAGCACGAAGCGTTTGAAAAATCTGCTGCTGCCCAAGAAGAACGTTTTAGTGCACTTGAGCGTTTAACAACAGTAAGTACTTTAATTTACTACCCCAAATACATATGTGAATCAAATTGCTTTTTCAAGAAAGACTGTTTTAAGCAAGGTATGAAGGCGTTTGGTGTGTGATCAAAAAATTTGTCAAGTTTATTACTTAGCTACAAAATTCAAATTATTGAAAATAGGTCTTATTTTAAAAAAATTTTTTTTTCCGGACATCATGGATTTTCTCCAATATAATAATAAATATTGTTCTTGTTAGGTATGGATAAAAATTAACAAGTAAAAAAATTTATGTATTGATAATCGCTCAGAAAGTTTGACTTAATACTTTGACTTAATCTAGTCTGGTCAGAATAGTTTGTCCGAAAATCCAAACCTTTGGAACCGGTTCCGCCTATTGAAACGGTTCCGGGTTCGTTCTTTTTCAGATCAAAATAACGGCTTTGGTTTCGAAGAATGAATCGATTTTAATCGGTTTCGAAAAATGAATCGTTTTTAATCGGTTTCGGCACCGTTCAAAATTTGGCGGAGGGATTCACCTATTCCATCAATCCATGGTGCAACAAACAGGTGCATTTTGTTGGTAGCTAAGACTCACAGGATTGTCAATAGTTGTTAAAATTCACTACTTCATATCAAAAATGTCAAAAGAAGGAGATGAAATTTATAAATTGTATTTTATTTTAGAAACAAAGTTATTGCGCTTTTTTTAATTTTCTCATTAAATATAAACAAGACAAATATGTAAAAAAGCACAAAGGTAAACACAGTCTCACAATTGAAAGGTTATTTCGAATGAAAAATATAAAACTGATTCTTTCCTGCCTGTTTCTTGTATAATGGTATAACTAATAGTGTTAAGCACATACGATATTATGTTTTTTCTATAACTTAGGTCGGATGATTGAGCTATGTCGTTTGTCAGTCCGATAGCAAGACCACTTACCCAGATTAGAAAGGTATTGAAAATGGGTGAGATCGGACGATGGCCCGCCCGCATGTTCTGTATACAGAATTTGGAAAAATTAAACATGTACTGGTAATAATTTTGTAAAATGGGCGTAGCACCGCCTACATATGGGACAAGAAAATTTCAAGGTTGAACAAGCTATAACTCAGAATAAATTGCAGCTATCATATTCATACTAGCAGGAAGACTATTTTGTCTATAATATAATATATATTCGGTTCACGATCACGTCCACTTTTTTTCAAAAAGTTTTGTTTAAATTCGTATCAAAATAAATTATCCTATGTGCTACTGTGCTATACCAGTGTGCTTGTGCTTGCGGTCTTCTATATCTTCCAACGGAAGTTTCAAGAACCTAGCGGTGCCAATATTGTTGGACCAGAGTGAAGTTGGTGTTAGAAGAATCTGCTCCGTACGAAGTCAATTTTTTACAGTATCCGTTCGAAATTGGGTCAGTGTGACTTAGCTCCCTCGGAAGTATGCGATCCGCTTCGGCAGCTGGTGGTGCTTTTGTCTGCATTACGGCATTCTTGACAGACTGTGAAAACAGGAAATCAAACTTTCGCCGGACACAATACTCACAATGGCCCAACTTCGAGCTGGATACTGTAACTGATTAAATTTGTACATATCGAGACTAAACCCTGACATTCCGAATGTTTCTTCCGGCAAGTGGTGTGCCCCTATCACACCAACCATCTGTTTATTTGTTCGACGAAGCAGACTTTTCTAACAGCTACTTTACTCTGGTCTAACGATCCTGAAACCAATGCAATTAAAATAGTCTTAAAATGCAATATTTTATGAGTAAATTTTTGGTAGAGTTTGCTAAGAGCAAATCGGATAGTAACCATGCAGAACTTATATATCTTTCAGCTATTCCGTACTTTTAAAGTAAAACGATTTCCTATGGTAATTCCTTTTTTTGTGTTAAGGCTGTAATTAATAAGGTAGGATCCTCAAAAAATGAATATTAAAATATTTAAATAGCTAGCTACTAACAGAAGTGTTTTTATTGAAAATATACACATATTAAATAAAACACTACTAGTCATATAATATTTGATTTTTTGTATCTATTGGATTGGAAACAAAATTTAAAGTTATTCTATTTAAAAAAAAAAAACAAATTATGAAATTATTGTTAAATGCTGTCCATATTCGTCCCAACATTTTTATACCTTTCATGAACATGAAATGGTATAACTTTGGTCCGATGTTTGCAAGTGTGAGAAGAAGAAGAGATAGACCCACCAATAAGTATACCGGAATGATCAGGGCGATGAGCTAAGTCGATTTAGCCATGTCCGCCTGTCCGTCCATCTGTCTGTCCGACGTCGGTCCGTCTGTCTGTCTGTTTGAACGCAAACTAGTCCCTCAGTTTTAGAGATATCTCCATGAAATTTGGTATGGGGCCGCCATTTTGTAATATATTAATCATTTGTCGGAACCAACAAGATTGGACCAATACAACGCATAGCTCCCATACAGTCGATTGTTCGAACAAACGGGGTTTGGTCAATGAATCTTGAAGTTAAAAAGCTAGGAACTTAAAATTGTATAGATTTGGTACATATTATATACGTAATATGAGTAGTGAAAATCAGCCATATCAGACCAACACAACATATAGAAACATAAAACCGTGACACGTATTCATAAAAGGTATATAGCCTTCGGCGCAGCCGAAGACAGTGATTTCCTTATTTATTGTACTTAAACTTCCGGATTTAGTTTTAATTTTGCAATGTTCATTATTATGGACGAAATAACTATGCCAGAAGCCTGAAACTGCAAACATTTAAAATATGGAGATTCCACTTACATATGTACCTTCGTGTATTCGTATACTCGTATACTCGTACTTAGAACATCCACTGAAGGCAAGTGGCAAAATTTACTCTCCCATTCGAATTCAGTAATTTCTGTGAATTCCTGTGGTCCCGACTTGATTATTCTAATTTGGTAGAATTAATAATTCCGTTTTCTTTTTAGTTTGAGCTTAAGGAAATAAAACGGCGACAAGAATTGGCTGAAGAAGCAGAGCGTCAACGCATTAAAGGGGAAATGGAAGCTAAAGCAGCTTTGGAAGCTGCTGAGCAAGCTAAAAAGGAAGCCGAAAAGCGTGATATAGTGGATGCTGCTGCCTCAGCACATGAATCAGCAGGTAATTGAGAATTTTAAAATTTAGCTACAGAAAATGTGTGTTATATGTGTTTTAAAAGAAATCGGCTACTTAAAAAAAATGTTTGGCTCAATTATATTGCCAAAAATATGTATGTACATGTGGATGTATGTGATATGAAGTTTTCTACAACAGCCTGATATATATATATATATATATATATATATATTCTGTCAGTAACTTGCATGTCTACATTTTGTATGAATTAAATTTGTGTTGTTTTGGTTTTAACTTTGCGCCATGGTTTGAGTACGTACGTTTAAATTACAACTTTTTGAAACCCCAGGTAAATTGAATTCAATTTCCATCTTTTATAGTAAAAATATGAATCTTTTATAGTAAACAATTAAGTTTGGAAAGAGGAAAGTTATGACAAATTGTAAATAATTTCATGGTTACAGAGACATGAAAACCTAAAAATAATCAATAACAGTCCTTAATAGTAAATACATTAGTGATCCGTAGTCAGATATCTTAAATATTCATTTTCAGAAATAATAAAATATGGATGTTTTTAAAATTTTGTTTGTTAAAAGTTCCCTTTATGTTAGCAGTAAACGAGTTCCTTCCACCTTATACTAATCGTTTGAAACTTATAAATCTCCCATCCTTGGCAAGTCGTAGGGAAATGCTTTCTGTAATATTTATGTCTAAACTCTTAAATGGATCAATATCTAGCCCATTTCTTCTGAACGAAGTTAACTTTAATATTCCCAACCGAGCTTCAAGACATTTTCACCCAATTCTTCTGAAGCAATGCAGAACAAACTTTTAATTACACGAACCGTCTATGCGAAGATTTTAACTCTCATTCAGGCACTTTTGATATTTCGGACTCGCTTTTTGCAATAAAAAAACTATTCTATCCTCTCTTAACAAATGACTTATATTTTAGTATTTTAATTATGTATGTATCGTTTTCAGCTGATGAACTTTTTTCTGCAGCTGAGCAGTTTGAGATCGCGACGCTTAACAAACCTCCGCCTTTCAAACACTCGGCAAATCTAATTCGTGCGTTATGCGGATGCGCCCCTCGTGTCGGTTGGGCGGGATAGTGGGTAATCCGTTGGATTTATTATTATTATTATTAGGGTAATCCAAAATATCACTACCAAAAAACGATTTTTAAACCCAGAAATGTGATCAAATTTGGACAGGCCGTAAACGTACCATGTCACGTTCTTGAATTAAATGGTAATCTTGCGAGCCGAGAGGCTATCCAATTTGCTATAAACCAATTTTAAGTATTTGATGATCGACTGGTTTCTGCTGGAGTATAAAGACCCGAGATTCCTTAAAGTTGTATACACCTTACTAACAATCGAGTTGACATGATCACCGCATGTAAGATTGAAATTTCTTACGAAACCTAGATTTCTGACTTTATTGAGTACTTCCAGGGTTTCATAACATATTTGTATCTATGGTAAAAAGTTAAACGTTCCAAGTCTTTTGTTGAACAAACGATTTCGAGGGATCGCTAACAAAACTGAATTTAGATTTTCAGACAGCTGGTTAGATTGGTTTAAACGGTCAAAAGTACAGTTGGACGTCATAAGCGTGCGAATTAAGTTCCGTATACTGGCACACTCCCCCGCTTTTGCCAGGTTTCAAGCTGTGAAAGCTCAGAGCCAATTCGGACACGGTAGCAACCAGCCGAAATATTCCCTTAGCTTGTTACACAAAAACATTTGGTCCACTGAGTTAAAGGCTTTTGAGAAACCAAGCAGACAACAAGGTTAGTTAATTTTTATCGAAACGTACCTACCTGTACTGTATTCACTTGTATGTGCTCGCATATTTGCTCAGCCATGAGAATGTCATGAGAAACAAGACATAGTGATGCAATGGTTAATTATGTGAGTAAATGAAGGTGATGTGATTTTTAGAAATTTAAATGGTAGACCATCTTCGCCCTCAGAATTGGAGCTTATTTTAAGCATACATCTGCTCACATGAAATTCAGTATATGCCACACCACCACCTCTTTTGGCGGTCCCATCATTACGCATTAATGTATACTTGCCCACACAATTATCATTGCACCAATTCTCAGAAATACTAACAACGTCAACTAATGACGTTTCGGACCCATTTCTTACAAAGTCTTAATTCATCGGACATAACACTGCGTGCATTGAAATGGAATATGTTAAGTCTCTTGCTTTCGCTGCATAAAGCAAGGCTATTATTCACGTCAGTAGTACGATGTCTGCAAGGCATGTCAATTAACTTAAGTTTAAAGAACAAATTTAAGGACCAGATGTGAAAAGAAGAGAACAAGAAAACCCACCTTTACATAAAAGAGCTTACAAGATAGAGAATACAAATTCATAAAATAGTGGTATTTGTAACTATCGTAAGTTAGGCTTCAATTCCCAGCGCAGTAAGAGGGATTGCAGTTTTCAACTGCTTCTTACACTCAGAAAATACACGAAGAGTGCGATTACGGTCACTCACACTATAAAATATCGCCACAATTGCGTTGTTTGCTCCCACTGTAAATACTCCCGCGCGGACTATGTTATTTATTTGGGGTACCATGAACTCACACCAAAGGCAATGGCGTTGGCAGCATTCTCAGGAGCAGTCTGTTGAGTGATAACACTAGCTCAAACCTCCAAGCAGTCAATTTCTCCGGGTTAAATCCCGGTACGCGTGCAGTGTACGACAAAACTAAAACACGAAAAGTTCCTCTGCTAAACAGGATTAAATAAAATTCTATGTGCAGGTTTTAAATTTTTTATTTGCTTTTATTGATGAAGGCCACATTTTAGTTATGAAATATGAGACAAAAAAAATGTCTTCATGGTCCATTAAAAAAAATTAACTACACTATTCAGGCTAACTAAAAAATTTGTGCAACAATACTAAAACACCAAATCAAGGTAGGTCTTGTTTTTCCTTAAATGTATTGTAAAAACCATAAAATCGTGAGCCACAACAACCACGCCGATATATTTCGAAACATTTCAAACAACGGTTCCCTTCTTTTATATAGCCGTTAAACGAGGTTGTATGATCTGTAGAATTCTAAAAGCTTTGCTGGAAATTATTATTTTGTGGTACTTCGCGAAAGAATTTTACTCAAATTTATTCAAAGGAATTCAGGAAATACTATTTCAAAATGTTTAAATAGTTTTCGTGGCCTTATTTAACGTACTACAAACCTTTTTCCCCATTTAACTGGTTCCCTTAGCACTGCAGAGGGAGGTGCTAGTGCACGAAAAACATCGAAAAGTAACGAGCGAGAACTGGTGGACTAAAAATATGTCTTCTTGTTTCCACAAGAAGTTTTATGAAAGAATTTGTGATATCCACCCCATGTAGGATCATTTAAAGACGTGCTCTTCAAGATCGATTGATCCACACTGCAAAACTGATGGATCATGTGTTGCATTCTTATCATATTGGAGTAGCATAATGCGCATACGAGCCTCTTTGCCCATCGGTGATTTAAACCAATCATTGAATTGAATCAGCTGATTAGCAGGGCAATCATCAACCCTGTCAAAGTTTCACAGAGCAGAAAATGTGCCTTTTTTCAATTTTTGAACTTCACTTTTAAATGAAACTAACACATATTTTGTGTGAAGTTTTGTTTTTACATTGCAATTGAACACGAAATAAGTTAAAACAATTAAACCGATACCGAAGAGCGTTATTTGCCAGCAATCAGAAGTTTTTACTTGTTTGTTGTTTTTTCTATATTCTAAATAATCGAGACTAACTGGAATTTCACACATATCCTTTAAACTTACAGCGAACATTATTTAAGTAATGAAAACACAAATATTTACTATAATTGCAATGTTGCAAACAATATATAGAAATAAACTGACTAATTTTGACATATATGTAGCCAAGTACACGGCGGTCATATTGTATTTGGGCAATTTTCAATACTATGGCTGACTTCCTAAACGTCACTTGCTCTGCATAAGTACAAATTCAAATGTTCCTGAAATAAAAAGTCGATGATGCGCAATAATGAAATCCAATGCATACATTTAGGCGCGCTCTCTGAGCTCATCAGATGCGCAAAATGAGAAAATTTTGGATGCTTTTCATATTTACATATGTATTGCAATTAAGAATCTGAAGCGTAAGTACGCATAATACCATGTAAATGATTTATTTAAATTAATAAAGTTATTACTTTTTATATTGTATTAGGAAAAATAAATCAAAGTGACAAGTTGCGTTCCTAAAGAAAAGCAGGATTTATGCAATGTATCGCAAAAGCATCATGGCAATGTTTTACTGCGGTTTTCGTATTGCAGTGTTGCATTGCAAACTGATGTTAAGGAAGCCAGCCAAATGTATAGAATAAGCATTCCTAAGAGATGAAATTAGTTCTTGAGGTTAATTGGTTGGCCAGGGAAGCATATTTTTCCCCTTTTGTTTTAGTTCTTCACGTTTATTCGGAATTTGTTAAATTCTTTTGAACTTCTCAGTAGACAGTGGAGTTAAAATCACGATTACGCCACTTTAAATTTAAAAAACATTTTAGAGTTCAAAAGACGGTATAAGTTGACTATAACAAAGTTAAAATTGTGTTTATATTAAAATCATGTTTAATTCAATAAAACTCTATTTTAATTTGACTATGGCCCATTCAATTTTAGTATAATAATAGGCAAGTTAGGGGTACCTAAAAATTTCCCTTAATTTTCAGAATTTTTGGTGTCAAGGGTGTTGAGTGTTTTTTTTTCCATACAACGCATGAAAAAAATCAAATTTTCTATGAAATACATAACACCCTCGCTACAAAAAATTCTAAAAATTCGGGGATAATTTTGAGATAATTCTAACTTGCACAGCACTGTACTAAAATTTTATGAGCTATATATAAAACTGCGTACTCAAACATTATCTCAAGACTCTGCCCAAAACGTTTGAAAAAATAATGATGCCAATTTTCCGAACTTTGATTAACTTTCCTGAACTTTGTGTAAACTTGAAACTTTTGTTTATGTTAACTTCAGTACTTACCTTTAGATTTTAATACCTGCACAGCTTGTTTAGTATTTTCATCATAAGGAGCTCTGCTGATAGATTTTTTAAAGCAAAATCTTTCTTAATTTTTTATTGTAATTAATTTCGACGAGCGTCAAAATTTGAGTTTATGGCATTCTTCTTGCATCAATACACCGATTGAACACTCCATAATATTTGTAGGATCGAAAATAGTTTTTACGGCCGCGGTTCTCTAAAGAAAACTAAACTGTAAAATAATATGGTTTAATAGGGTTGTGCAACGCAATAAGGTTTATCAATAGGTGACCGAACAATATTTTTATCACTGAGAAAACACGATGTCGGACTTCAAGCAACACCAGAGCTGAACACGGAAGACTCGATTTATTAAAAGATATCATATAAAACCAGCTATGATTGGCGAATATGATTTCCACAGATAAAGATAGCCAAGAACTCTATGCTTGTAAATCTTTTTTCAATTTGGCATTTAAGAAATTACTTCATATAAAATTTATTTTTACTCCTTATTAAATCACCCTAATGTTAGAATCTTAAGAGACATTGCGACGAATTCGATGATTCCTTGATTATTAATCCTGGGTTCGATCACTATAAAGTCAAATAAACACACGTACAGATATTGTAACTAATAGCTAGTTTTATTTACTAGTAATACATGCAATACCAATTTAAGAGTTTGGTAACTTCACAGTAGTTCATTGTTCAACGCTTGAAAATAAACTGATCAACTTGCCTGGCTTAGTCACTGCCTTATATAGTCTAAGAGGGTGCTACCCTACTCATCCAGAACTTTTTTGGTTGTTCGCTCTTCGTCTTCTCGAAGGGTGTTATTTATTGACATCTCTTTGCCTTGTATTCGCAAACACCCGCGCCATCTAGCTTCCTTTTCCTTGGTACACGCTTGCATACATAAGCGTAGCCATCGTTATCTCTGTTGTGTTTAAGTAGGGGTGGGAGTGTTATTGAGTTAGGGATGGTACATGCTTGAGAATATTCGCCACACTGCCCTCCATTTAAGTCTGATCATCCCGATCAGACACATTGCCCGAACCAAATGCAGATAGCCTCTCCAGATGGACTACCTTCATCTTATTCGGCCTTCCAACAGTTTGTATGCGATAGACAACATCGTTAATCCGTGCAGTGCAGTTCGAGTTTTTCGAATGTCCAATGCTTTGCACATTTACTGGAACACAGCTGATTCAAAATTCCTGCCTTGGTCAGAGTGTAGCTCCATCGGTGCACCAAATCTTGCTACCCAATTATTAGTGAACACTTCTGCTATGGTTTCTGCCTCCTGATTTGGAATAGGCTACACTTCTGGCCATTTGCTGAAATAGTCCATAACTACTAGTACATATTGGTTTCCGAGTTTGCTAGTAGGAAATGGCCCAGCTACAGCCATGGCAATCCTCTCAAACGGTGCTCCTGAGTTATACTATTTAATTTGCCCATGTCTCCTCTATTTCGGTCCTGATGCACACCGCACAGTTGGCAATCCATTCCGCGACAAACTACGGCATCCAACCCAATATAATCTCTGCTTGATTTTCTCTAAGGTTTTCGTGACTCGGAGATGAACTCCGTTTCGTCCGTTATGTAATTCATTGAGGACATCAGGGAATTTCTTCCTTGGGGCGACTATCAACTTGCGAACACATTGACCATCCTCACTTTCCCATATTCGATGCAAACAACCGGATGCCAATTGTAAACTGCTCCACTGTGCCCAATATGACTTGGCAACAGGACTCTCTGCTGACATCTCGTCTCTTGATGGTCGCTCGTTTCGTTCGATTCCTTGCATAACACGTGTAAGATCTGGATCTTCTTGCTAACACCTCGCTAATTAACCCATGTGCCATCCGTCCATAGATGTTATAGTCATCAGCCGCACATCTATAATGTCTTCTTTTGCCTAAGCTTTGGAACAAGGCTTGCATTCCAAGTTAGATGATCGTCGTGACATTGCATCAGCATTGCCGTGGGTGCTACCTTTGCGATGCTCTATGGAAAAGTCATAACTTTGCAGTCGGTCTATCCACCGTGCCAGTTGACCTTCCAGATTACGGAACTTCAAGAGCCAATTCAATGGTGCATGGTCTGTCCTGACATGGAATCGCTGCCCATAGAGATACTTGTGGAAATGTTTAACGCACTCTACCAATGTCAACGCACTCCGCGTTACGCAGAAGTTTCTTCCAGGTTTACCGATTGTTCGGCTATAGTCCGCAACTACCTTCTTATGTCTATCGACAATCTGGGACAAAACACCTCCTATAGCATATCCACTGGCATCCGTATCCAGAATAAACGTTGACCCTGGAATTGGATATGCTAACATTGGGGCATTGCATAGTCGATCCTTTAAGGTTTGGAAAGCCTCTTCATGTTCCTTCTTCCATTCAAAGCACGTATTTTTCCTGGTAAACTTATGGAGACTACTAGCAACGCTGGCGAAATTCGGTACAAATCGGCGATAATACGTGCACAGCCCAAGGAAACTTCGTAACTCATGCCAATTCATCGGTCTTGGCCAATCCTTTACGGCCTCGATCTTTCCGTTAGCAGTGCAAATGCCCTCAGTCGTTACCTTGTGACCCAAATAACTTACTTCCTTCTTAAACAAAGAACACTTCTTCGGACTTATTTTGGAAAACTTACTCCAAGTTCTTTAGGTGTTTTTCAAAACTTTTCCCAGTACGATGACGTCATCCAGCAACACCAAACATTTTTCCCAATGCATTCCTTTTAGTACCTGATCCATGAGTATCTTAAAAGTATCTGGAGCATTGCATAGTCTGAAGACCATTACCGTAAATTGCCAAAGCCCTTATCCAACACTGAAGGCTGTCTTTTCTTTATCTTTATCATTTACCTCAACTTGCCAGTAGCCGCTTTTCAAGTCCAGCGTACCATTTAGTACCTGAAGGCGAGTCCAGAGTATCACAGATTCTTTTGCAACGGATATCTGTCTTAGTTACATCGTTCAACTTCCGGTAATCCATCCTTTTTTCACTATTACTACCGGTGAGCTCCATGTACTAGCTGATAGTTCCATCACGCCGCTATCACTCATTTGCCGTTTGGCCAATGGAATACTACGAAGAGGTTGGCGGATTGGCCTTGCATCACCAGTATCAATTTGATGCTTCACAACTTTAGTAACTGATCAACTTGCCTGGCTTAGTCAATGCCTTATTTAGTTCAACAGGGCGCTACCCTATGCACCCAGAACTTTCTTGGTTGTTTGCTCTTCGTGTTCTCGAAGGGTCGGTGTTATTTATTGACATCTGCTCTTTGCCTTGTATTCTCAAACAAATTCCTTGGTACACGCTTGCATGCATAAGCCTATCCATCGTTATCTCTGTTGTGTTTATATAATGGTGGGAGTGTTATTGAGTTAGGGATGGTACATGCTTGAGAATAGTCGCCACAATATATTTATACTGATATATGTCCATTTAATAGTACTTCAAATAAAATAAGTATTAAAGTTGGTTAAAATTTTTTGGTAAAAGTAGAAAATTGGTAAGATTTTACTCTAAAACCCTTTGGATGAAAATAACGAAACAAGTTGTGCAGGTATTAAAAACTAAATGTAAGGACTGATGTTTATAAGAATTTTTTTTATTTCTTGAGAAACACGTTCATTTTATAGCTGGGAAAATATGATTTTTTAAACTTTACAAATTTCAAGATAATAATTTATTTGTAAAGAGTAAGTTTTTTGGATCGATTGATGGCTAAGCTTTTTGGATCGATTATTGGCTAAGCCTTTTCTATGATATACACCTTTCATTCGTGAGATATATTAGCTAGTAGCTTATACCCGGGGGTTTCACCCCACATTTGTATAAAAAAAAAATTCCAGTTGTATGGGAGGTGCCACGCCCCTTTTTCGTTATCTCCAGTTTTCATGCAGGTGTTAGGTATTAACCTTATATAATCCCTTACCAAATTTCACTCGTCTAGCCCAAATACTTCCAGAGATATGGACAATCAAAAATACCATTTATACGGGAGGTGCCACGCCCCCTATATATATCAAAATATTTTTTTAGCCCATGACCATCTCGGTAAGGTATCCAGTTCGTGTTTCAAATTTGGTTACGATCGGTTTGTACGTTTAGGACGCAAGTCGATCTATAGATACATATATATATACATACATAATTTGAATTTTATATATATAGATAATTGAGTAAGCCTACAAGTGCCGTTTTTTAAATTTTGTAGTTCGACCATTCAGAAAGAAAGAAACGTTTGTAAATTTGTTAGAGAAGAGTCTCTCGAAGTAAGATCGAAATGTGAAATCAGTCGAATTTGTTAATTTGGCGTTTTCATATGGCAGGACTCAGTTTTGTATTCATTGGAGTCTTTGGGTGGGCCCAAAAATAAACTAACAACCCGTTTTGGGGATGGTAAAGTTATATAATAAGCACATTACATAGTTAGCAAAAAGCCCCTTAAGCAAGGAAGTACCCGTTTTTGCAGAGATTTCTAGCTAGATTTAAACCCCCCTATTGGGGATATTTCAGCATACATTTATATTCCAAATGGCCAAATTACATTCCAACTGATACTCCTTACAACCTTAGATAAGGTTCAAGTTTTTTCTGGTAGGCATATGTATTCAAATTGTCATTTACGTTCGTGCATTCACTTGTATGTGTAAAGCGGTTTGAATTTGCCTTATTACTTATAACTGAGGCGCAATGCGGCATTGAGATTGGGAACCGAAGAAGATAATGCTTTACCCATTGATTTGCAACTGTAGAAACAAAAATTAGACTTTCTGAATAAAAGCAAACTACGCATGATTCCAATTATTGAAACAAGTTTCCTGTGTGGCCGACAAGGATTTGCTCTCAGAGGTTCCAAAGATACGGGAAGAATTTCTGAAGACGAACCGATGACGAATGATGGAAACTTTAGAGCTCTGTTAAGATATCGAGCCAAAACTGATGAGCAGTTGAAAAAACACCTGAGTGATTTACCAAAGAATGCTATGTACATAAGCAACCGTGTCCAGAATGAAATAATCAACATTTGTCACCACCTCATCATGAGTTACAACATCGATCGAGTGAACAAATCGAAGGGCTTTTCTTTTCTCGGAGATGACTCGCCAGACCTTGCAGGAGTAGAAAAAAGTTCAATTTGCATTCGCTACTTTGATAAATGCGTTTTGTGTTTTATTCCTGTCACCGATTTCACTGGAAAGGGAATAGGAACTGCTTACCTTGATTTCCTAAAATCTTCCGGACTGGATTGCAGGTAGTTTTTCGGGCAAGGATATGACGGTGCGAGAGCGGTTAGCGGAGAGTTCCAAGGAGCTCAAGATGTTGTCAGAAAAACTTATCCACTCGCGCTCTACTCCCATTGTGCAGCTCATAGCTTCAATTTAGCGGTAAGCTCTGCGTGCAATATAACGGGAATCAAAAATTGTCTGGGAGTTCTAGAGAATATCCATTCCTTCTTTATTTATCCGAAACGCCAAAATGCCCTTCAGGATGCGATAAGTGAAAATGAACATCTATCGGAAACTCGAGTGAAGAAATTGAAAAAATTTTGTAAAACCAGATGGGTAGAACAGTATGAGTCCGTCGCAACATATCTCCATTTGCAACCAGCAGTAATTCGCGCTCTTGAAGTGATTTTCACCAACTGGAAAGGCCCAACGACTTCGTCTGGAGCTTTCCAACTGCTTTCAGCTATAAAAACCGCAAATTTCCAGATATCCATACATATTTTCAGCTCGGTGCATTCTCTCACATTGTTTTTGAGTCGAGTACTTCAAGGAGAAAATCAAGATCTTCGAGAGGCTATCAAATTGGCTGATGGAAAGAAGATAAAACGCTAAGAGTTCAGACAAATTTTCAAAACCGTGAGCGGAATTAGCTAGCAATACGAAATGGAATTTCGAAAGCCAAGGATTGCGTCGAACCAGACCCAACTTTCCAACGTACAAACTGATTCAGTTGAAGATTATTTCCGTATAACAATCTACATATCGTACATTGATTTGTTTTTGACACAATTCCAAGATCGATTCTTAAATCACCGCAATAGTTTAACAAATTTCGCTTGCCTTTTTCCCAACTAAATGTAAATTTTCGAAGAAGAGTCCTGCGCTCAACTATTCCAATCATACTGCTCATTTTTGCACGACGAGATCAACAATGTCTGAAGATCGTCTGAACGGCATAGCCTCACTCAATGTACATCGCGGTGTCAAAATCGAACCGCAAATAGTTTTGAAAGAGTTTTTTTCAGTACCTCGAAGAGTTGATTTATTAAATAATTGTCACTAAATATGACTTTTGACAATAAAATTTCCGTACTGCGAAAATAAATTTCTTATCTTTTTTCATTGATTACGTAACTTGAGTTTAAACCCCACCCCCCTCGGATACTTTCTGTGCACGGGCCTGTAGTAGACGATTGCGTTTCTCTTCATAAATTATACCTGGTCCGAAAAAAGCCGTTTCATGTACCGGGAGATAATAAATCTTAGTAAATTGTGCAAGGGCTAAATATTGCTTGCGTTTGCTGACCACCACTTGTAATGAACTGGATCGACTTTCTCAAAACACTTCAAGAAACTATCATGCGTCTCGAGGTTTTTATCATTTTCACTGGCATTTCTTTTCTTTTAAAGTGAAGATGAATCATCACCGATGCTACTAGATTCTTCACTATTCATTTTCAGAGCATGTAAGAGGATACTTTGTTTAAATGGTTGTATTTGAACTTCTAGGGGGTTAAGAAAAGTGGCTACCAGTTTATCATTATCAATGAAGTTGATTCTAATCATTACACCGCGTTACACAAATTCTGTCCTATGAACCAAATATACTTTTTCGGAAAGGGAAGTTTGAGACATGGTGAGAGACTGCTTTGGTATAAATCGTATCAACTTGGGATCTGTCCTTAAAAAGAAAACCGAGAAACAGGAGGAGGTTAGTGAAAGTAGAGCGACGACGAACAAAGCCCTACTGATAGGGCTCGACGCTGCCCTTGATACCAAATGATAGTTTCTTTGTCATACATTTTTCGAATAGCTTCAAGAAAACCGTTTAGCAATAGTTCTGTAATTATTAATATAATTTTTTTCTAAGATTTGGAAATCGAAGTAATGGAAGCTGACGTCCACCTATCGTCAAAAATGTCCGGGGACAGCAATAGATTAAAGATATTGAATTAGGAATACAGAGAACTTTACCGTCGCTGAAACACGTCTTCCTAGTTTCCTAAAGCACTAGTTTTTTATTAAGTGTATTTTAAGCTATTCCGATCCAATGGGGTATAGTGCAAATAAAAACTTTATTTCAACTTACAGCCCGACGTTTCGCCAAATTTCCTTGGCTTCTTCAAGGGCGACTATTAAAAAGGTGTATTAAGTCATTAAAAAAAAATTATAAAAATTGAAAACTATTGGAATATAAATTGATACCATCTCATGTGATAAGCTTGTCAAACTAAAAGTAAAAAAAAAAAAAAAGGTTCACCCTCATGTACATACATATATGAGCCCCACACTTGGTTTGGGTTTATTTGTAACGTAGATACCTATAAAGTAGTCGGAAATACGTTTATTATAAAATTATCGTTTAATTCCTTTCTAATATTTATGCTTTCATGGAAAAGCTATAGTAGATACATCTCTTGAAGTAGAACACAATGTAGAACTTCAAACAGGTACATGAATCTATATATATGAGATAATACATATCATTAGTACGGAAAGGGCGTATGTCCTATTTGCAAGACTTTGCACGGGAGCAAACAATTAAAATTATTTCATGCATTATTTGTCCCAATTAGTTTCTGAAGAGCAGTATGCAAAATCTAATACATATTTATATCACTAAACTTTTACAAAATATAGTTTTTCTCAATTTGCCTCACATTGAAAATTCCTTTGCTCGTCCATCTGGAAACTTAAAATGTTGGGTGCATAAATATATGAACCTGGACTTGACTTGTTAAATAATAATAATTAGCACTATATTCTTGCCTTATCTGGGCGTAATATTAGCAATTTTACTACAAAACTCCTTGTTAAACAATTTATACATTTTTGAAATACGCACTTACATTTTGCTCACAATATCAAAAAAGAAGCTACACAAAGAAAAAGAAAAACTTGACAGAAGGCCTTGTGTGTGTTAGTAATTTACAATTTTCGCTTGCATGTATTAGTGAGTGTGGTTACCGTGTAAAAAACGATGGAGTATCAGAGTACTCCAACACTTATCATCATTCATATAAAAAAGGTGGTCCAAATTTACCACCAAGTAGTTGGATATTTAATGTTTTTCTTGTGTTTAAAGCGAAAGTTATTTCACTTATAAAAAGCAAAATCAAAAAGGCACCCCCATTTTATTTTTAAAAGTTCAGAATTTTTTGCTAGAAGGTTCAAGTTACTTCAAGGAAGGGCCGGGATTTTTATTCCTTTTAAAATGAAAGTGCAAAGAAAAAAGTGATTTCTGGAACTTAATTTTATTCGGACAAAAATAATAGGTCAACCCACTCATTTATTTTTTCTTACCAACAGTAAACCTCAACTCAATAACTAACAAACAGCTAATCTAAATTAAATAATTTTGGTGTCATAGTATGACATAGAAAAAACGGTTGGATTAAAATATTTAAACCGACTCAACTCAATCGACTTTTTTTCTGAGAAATTTTTTTGGGGCCGGAATAAAAGTCCTTTGCCAATAACTAACCAGCCGGTTATTTGAAATTAAATAAATTTGGTATCGAATGATAGATGATTAAAAAACCTTTCAAATGAAATACTGCACATCAACAAACAAATTTCAATATGATTCATGAAAGGCCACACATATTTAGTTTGCAGTAACACATTTACAGACCCGATTTTCTGCACCTAAAAAGCCCGGGATTCCGGGATTGGAAGACCTAGTCAACACACTAACATTATACCACCGGAGAAATTAAAAAAGGAAATTTACGCCCTCTCCGTACACTAACGATTAAATATATATGTAGGCATGGCTATATAATTAATAAGAAATATCAACTTAATATGAGTTTAAAGATTTATTGGTGTTATCAAAAGAGTTGACAGTAACTATTTTTATTTTATGGCGAATTTATTCCTATGACTTATGTGAAGGGACCCGCAAATTTACATCGCAAAACTCTAAAAGCCATCTAGAAAACCAGATAGTTCCATATTTTCGGGAAGCTTTTTATAGGTGAAGTGATTTTTTTTTGTTTCTGTGCACTTCTGCGACAGCTTATGTAGCGAAATATATCGGGATCTGCCTGAAGGGTTATTATTTCAGTATAGTTTCATATTCAATCTGGGAATCGATGCAAGACAAACCCCGTAGAATGCTAAGGCGTAGTTACGCAGAAATTATAAAAACATTCCACATTTTCGCGAGAGGCTAATACCTTGATAAGTGCTATACACCACGACTAAAGATATAGAAATAGACGTACAAGACATTCAGCTCAGTGAATGGTACCGTCACAATTCGCCTGATGTTCGCATTGTCAGCGCAGCATTTATAAACTGCTTTGATTAGACCGATGTTCACTCCTGCATCGGATAACGTACTCATCCTTCTCTCAGCGGTCTTTATTATCTTTGTTGTTGTTGATTTAGCGACAAAAACACCCCGAATATTTGGGGAGTGTTGTCGAAAGTGGCAGTCCTTTGCCGGGCATGAGCCCGGTACTCCCTTGCGGTACTGGGTTATCTCATCCCCTCCCGTAAGGAAGAAGAGGTTGGTAATGAGAGGTGAGAGACATCATATCCGTAGATCAACCTCCAAGTTGCACGTTATTACCTCTGTGGATTTTAGTCGTCTTTTGCGATAGGCATACTCTAACTCGCACAGAGGACTTTATTACCTCGGAACGCCTACCTACGTCAACTTTCATAATCGGTTCTAGGGCGAAATTCGCTACTGAAGATAGCAGAGCGCCGACACCGGCTTGTCACAAAAACCAAATTTTACAAAGACTGACAGAAAATCGTTTCAGATGGAATTTGTGACAGTCGATTATATTCTTTGAAAACACTGGTCTACAAATTCGAACTTTTTTTCTCCACCAGAGACGCGAATATGAAATTCGTATGTAAAACCACCCCTGATTCCGAAAATCGAGGTTATTTTGGATTCTACAGGGTGGCTAATGAAAGCCGCTACCAAAAAAAAATTAAATAACTTTTTTTCTATTTAATGAATCTGGTTAATTTTTTTTTTATTTTGCAGATTGACTTTTACATTTAACAAAAATGGATAACTGGGACACTGAAACAAGAATTTGGATTGTCCGCCGCTATCACGCACTGGAGTCCGTAGTTTCGGTTCAAAGAGAGTATAGGCGCACGTTTGGCGGCAATCCTCCGAGCAGATGGACCATAATAAGACTTGTAAACAATTTTGCCGAGCATGGGACAGACAACAGAAGACCTTACCATCGAAACCCTTCAGTTCGAACGGAGGAAACAATCGCTGCTGTAGCTGCTGCCATACAAAACAATCCACGTGTTTCGACAAGAAGCTTATCTGCTCAAATGGGTGTAAGCAGACAGTCATTACAGTCAATTATGCACAAAGATTTGGACTTATTCCCATATAAAATTCAAATGGCCAACAAACTGAACGCTGCTGACTTGCCGATTCGCTTGGAATTTTGCCAGAAAATGCTTCAAATGGTGGAAGAGGATGGAAACATGTTGAACTGTCTTTTCATGTCTGACGAGGCCCATTTCGATTTAAACGGCAACTAAACCAACAAAATTGTCGAATATGGAGTGCTTCCAACCCACAGATACTCCATGAGACGGAATTGCATCCACTTCGTGTCACAGTGTGGTGTGCAGTTTCATCACGCTGCATTGTCGGGCCCTACTTCTTCGAAGAAAACGGTCACACCGTTACGGTTACTGGATACCGTTACTTGAGCATGTTGAGAGAGTTTTTCTATCCAGAATTACGCCGAATGAGAATTTCTTTCAACTCTGTGTGGTTTCAGCAAGATGGTGCAGCTCCTCATATAGCCCAACCTGTTATGACAGAATTGCGACGAAAATTTCCCAATAAGCTGATATCCAGAAACTCCACATTCCGTTGGCCACCCAGGTCGCCTGACCTTACTGCACCTGACTTTCTTGTGGGGTTATTGCAAACAGGAAGTCTTCAAAGCAAAACCAACAAATTTGAATAAACTAAGGCAATCCATTCGAGAAACAATTGCGGCTATTCCTGTCTCAACTCTCCAAGCAGTAATGAACAACTTTTTGGTAAGATGCCGCACATGCATCGACGAGCAGGAGGGGCATTTAAATTCCATTATTTTTAAAACTAATTAAGCTATATTTAATAAAATTTAATGAGCTTTAACATGAATAAAAGAAAAATGAATTCCATACACTGAAAAAAAAATTATTCGAGTTTCTTAATGTAGCAAAATTCATCCGCCACCCTGTATATAACCGTTTTTGAGATATTTAGGATTTACTGTTATTTCAAAAAAAAAGATGGCTCCACCTCATCATGCATATCTCAAGAACAAATTGAGCAATTCCAAAACGGCCCTGTAGGTTCGAAGATAATGAACAATCAGTACGAATTTTTACCTTTTTTTTGTATAAATATAGCCATATAATACTTAAGTACCCTACAAATATTAGCATATGTAAAGGGTGTTTTTTTTAGGGGTATAGAACTTTGAATTGAAATAAAACACAAGAAAATCGTTTTAAGGTCCATCAATTTAACTTTATTGGAAGGATAATTTTATGCCATTAATGTTTAAATATGATTTCGGGCATGTGGCCGCCGCGGCTGGCTCGAATAAAGCCAATTCTACAGGTCCAATTTTCAACCACTTTTTCGAGCATATGGGGCCGTATGTCGGCAATAACGCCACGAATGTTGGCTTCCAATTCCCCTAACGTTTCTGGTTTGTTGGTGTAGACGAGCGACTTCACATATCCCCAAAGAAAATAATCCAATGGTGTCAAATCACACGACCTTGGTGGCCAATTGACAGGTCCATTCTGCGAAATTATGCGCTCATCGAATGTTTCCTTCAATAAATCGATTGTGACGTGCGCTGTGTGGCATGTAGCGCCGTCTTGTTGGAACCACAACTCATCCACATTCATGCCATCCAATTCGGGAACAAAATAGTCGGTTATCATGGCTCTATACCGGTCTCCATTAACGGTAGCTGCCTCTCCAGCATTATTGCGGAAGAAGTATGGCCCAATGACTCCACCAGCCCATAGAGCACACCAAACAGTCAGTTTTTGTGGATGTAATGGCGTTTCAAGGGTCTCATGTGGATTCTCTTCACTCCAAATGCGGCAATTTTGCTTGTTGACGTAGCCATTCAACCAAAAATGAGCCTCATCACTGAACAAAATTTTGCGATGAAAATCAGCATCGAAATCAATCTCATTTTCGGCCCATACACCAAAATCACGACGCATTGCATGGTCTCGCGGCTTTAATTCTTGCACAAGCTGGATCTTGTAAGGTCGCAAGCCAAGATCTTTGCGCAAAATCTTCCATAAAGTTGATGGACAAAGCTCCAATTGCTGTGCACGGTGGCGAATCGATTCATTCGGGTCCTCTTCAACACTTTGCTCTACAGCGGCAATTGTTTCTTCGGTGCGCACTGTTCGACGTCTCTGCGGATGCGTATTATCACATAGAGTAAACGTAGTGCGAAAACGATCCATGGTTAACCGAATTAATTGCTCTGATGGACGATTATGTCGACCATAAAATGGACGGAGCTCACGGTAAACTTCGCGAACTGAACCATTATTTTCGAAATAAATTTGCACGATTTGCAAGCGTTGTTCTTTTGTCAACCTGTTCATGATGAAATGGCAAACCAAACTGAACATAAATGACATTAGAGTTGCCAGATTTGACCACAAAATGTCAGTTTTATCTCTATTCGAAAAACAAACCTGTAAAAAAACACCCTGTACATATGAGACGATAACAATGTATGTAAGTTTTGTCTTAACTCTATGATCTTATTTTATACTTGAAAAGGTATTTTTTTTGTTTTGATGGTTATTTAGATTAGGATCGGTTTCTCTTATAAGAAATCAACAGTAGTCACCCATCATTGCGACATCCCAAAATCCTTGATACCGACTTTCAATTAACTTCATTTGCTGATGAAACCGTTCGCCATGCTCGTCACTTTCGTCACCAAGATTTTGCGGAAAAAATTTAAATGTAGAAAATTAATTTTTAAAGACATACGAGGTGTGTTCAAAAAGTATCGCGAATTTTGTGTTTTTTCAAAAATTATTTATTTATTCATGAATACGTATTTTGTCCCCTTCAAGGTAATCCCCATGAGATATTATACACTTGTGCCAACGGTTTTTCCAATCTTCGAAGCACTTCAAAAAATCATTTTTTTGTATCTTGTTCAGCTCCTCCTTCGATGCCGTCTTTATCTCGTCAAGAGAAGCGTAACGTCGTCCTTTCATGGGCCTCTTCAGTTTAGGGAACAAGAAAAAGTCACAGGGGGCCATATCTGGGGAATACGGTGGCTGCGGCATCATTAGTGTGTTGTTTTTGGCCAAAAAGTCGCGCACAAGCAACGATGCGTGAGCAGGGGCGTTATCGTGGTGCAAAAGCCAATTTTTGTTCTTCCACAAATCCGGGCGTTTCTGGCGGATTGCTTCGCGCAAATTGCGCATAACTTTTTATTTTTTTTTTTTTATATAGCTGTTTTATTTTAAATAGCTGTTTGCGCATATTTGTATTCATAAGTAAATAAAAAATGGTTATGTAAACAAAAGGAATAATTTTAAACTTTCGCCATTTCAGTACAGGGAAGGAGAAGCAATCAGCTGATGGGAAAATGTCACCTTTATAAATTCGCCTTGTATCAGACTTTTTGTGTAAGAAAAACAAAAACTTTTTGACTTCACATGATAAATATAACGAAATGATGAATTTCCTCGAGAAAAATACTTAAAAATATAAAAAAAAGCAAGTAAGAAAGAGCGGTCTTTGACTGTGCCGAAGACTTTATTCTTTTCCATGAATACGCATTACGGATATGTGTCCGATTCTTACTTAAAATTAGTGCAAACTCTGCAAAACTGTTAATTTAAAGAAGCATAGCCCAAACCCCATTTATCGGAACAATCGATTGTATGGAAGCTATATGCTATGTTGGTCCGATCTGGGTGACTTTCAATACACACATTACATTCAATTCTGAATATAGTTTTTTTTCAGTGCTTCACTATTTTCAGAAAAACCTTCCATTGCTAAGTTGATAGTGTAAATTTCTATTTCATATGGAAGTGCTTTTAAGCTTCCATTCCAAGTGTAAATTTTTATATGCACATACGAGGTGTGTTTAAAAAGTATCGCGAATTTTGTGTTTTTTCAAAACTTATTTATTTATTCATGAATATCTATTTTGTCCCCTTCAAAGTAATCCCCATGAGATATTATACACTTGTGCCCATCTCTTCGAAGCACTTCAAAAAATCATTTTTTTGTATCTTGTTCAGCTCCTCCTTCGATGCCGTCTTTCTCTCGTCAAGAGAAGCGTAACGTCGTCCTTTCATGGGCCTTTTCAGTTTAGGGAACAAGAAAAAGTCACAGGGGGCCAGATCTGGGCAATACGGTGGCTGCGGCATCATTAGTGTGTTGTTTTTGTCCAAAAAGTCTTGCACAAGCAACGATGCGTGAGCAGGGGCGTTATCGTGGTGCGAAAGCCAATTTTTGTTCTTCCACAAATCCGGGCGTTTCTGGCGGATTGCTTCGCGCAAATTGCGCATAACTTGCAGGTAATATTCCTTATTGACCGTTCTTCCCTGTGGCAAGAACTCATGATGCACCACGCCCCTGCAATCGAAGAAAACTGTCAGCAAAACTTTCACATTCGACCGAACTTGGCGCGCTTTTTTCGGTCTTGGTTCGTGCGGCAGCTTCCATTGAGATGATTGAGCTTTGGTTTCCACGTCATAACCATAAACCCACGATTCGTCACCAGTTATGACCCTCTGGAGCAAATTTGGGTCGTCGCGGACAGAGTTTAGCATCTCATTAGCAATGTTCATGCGATGCTGTTTTTGGTCACAATTGAGCAATTTTGGTAAAAAAATAGGTAAAAATCGAAGACGATCCAAAACACGTGCAAGCAAAGCAGCTGTCAACAATTAACTGAACATTCAAAATGGCCGAGCTTGTCGGCATAAGTGAGAGACATGAGTACCAACATAACGCCACAAAAAATTCGAAATTCGAATATATATAACCAGCGAAAATTCAAAATTCGCGATACTTTTTGAACACACCTCGTATTTACTCCTAAAAAGAAAATAGATAAGTAAATTAGATAAATATGTGACACATTTGTGTGTAATTTTCATAGGCTGGGATTCATCGTTCAGTTCCGAACAAATTTTTTGTTTACATTTTACTCGAAAACGGCCTTAAATATGTTTTTTTTATTTGCCCATAGTTCTTGATTAAGTCGTTCACTATCATCTCATAGTTAGGACTTTTGCGTTTGCCTAAAAAAGAAGCAACGGCCTTTTCAAAAGAATCCCACGCTGCTGCCTCCACTGGTGACAATAGTTCTTTGAATTGGTTATTGTTAAGCATCTTTCTTATTTGTGGCCCAACAAAAATGCCTTCCTTTATCTTGGCTTCTGAAATCTCTGGAAAGATGGTTTTTAAATGACGGAGGCTTTGTCCAAAACCTCTTTGTCCAAAGCCTTAACAAAGTTTTTGATAAAGCCGAGCTTGATGTGAAGCGGGTGTAAAATAATTGTTTCTTTCTTTATAAGAGGGGAGTATTTTATGTTATCCATTCGATTAGGTCTGGCCAATCCTTTATGATGTAGTGGTCTTGACGAGCTGGGCTATCCCATTTGCAGAGAAAGCAACAGTATTTTGTGTTCCCACTTTGTAGACCGCATAGCATTCCAACGACTTTAAGATCGGCACATATTTTCCAATCATGGTCTTCATATTTGATAAGTTTAAGTAATTTTTGCATTATCTCGTAGGTTTCCTTCGTATTTACTGCATGCGCGAACGGAATAGACCGGGTTTTGGTTGCCAATATGTAATAATATGGCCTTTTAATTTAGCTTATTGCTATCTATGAACAATCGTCACTCTTTGGAATCATATGGTTCACCAAAGTGTATGAATAAGCCAGTAATGTCTTTGCAGTAACAAACACTGTCCTCCTTCGTATAGAACTTGGAAAATGGTTCGTGACGAGTTCTATAATATGTGACCTTAACATCGGATGAAAGGAATTTAAATTGTTGCATACGAGAGGCGTGGAGCTCGGCATTTACCTTGGACAATTCCAAATCTCTTATCCAATCATTGAGTTGTGCTAGTGACAAAGCGTTTCTTTCGTTTTCCGTATGAAGTTCAGCGAATTCCTAAATTTTACTACGCACCTTTTTGTTCCGGATTCCGAATGAATCAATTCGATTCGACATGTGGTGCATATAGTATTCGGTGTCTATGATTTTTCAGTGTTTTATGCTGAATGCCAAAATACCTATAGTATGGAACTTTCAAAGGATTTGAAAACACACGTCGCATCCTTTTAACAATATATTGACCGCAGATGAAACAGAAGATATCTGGATAATTTTTACACTCAAACTCTCGCGCCCTTTTATTCATTTTATTGTTTTAAGTAAATGACGGGTTATAAAATGCACTTATAGACTTGCAGATATTATGAAGGAACAATTCGCATTTACTTCTATTTATATTCAGATCAAGTAAAAATCGAAGCCTACCTAACAAAAAGGTTCCTTAGTTATACAAAGAAAACACTATCTGTTTTAAAAAATTTGCTCTTGCTTCAAATGTACCTGGGTTTGAAATTTCAAAGTTTACCTAGTTTAGAAAACAGCATTAACAGTTTTTTGTATCTAATGTATGAATACAAGGTGGCGCAAAAGTAAGCTTCCGATGTTTTTTGGCTGTAATTAAAAAAAAAAAATGAAAAACTTTGATTCTTCTTGTGGATTATTTTTATTTGGTCTTTTGGTTGATTGTCATTTGAGCCCTTTTTATGGCATTTTCCATCACTTTGGCTAAAACTTCCGGCGATAGGTCCTCACATTCTTGACGGATATTGTCTTTAAGAGCTGCAAGAGTCTGAGGCTTGTTGACATAAACCCGCGACTTCAAAAAGCCCCACAAAAAGAAGTCGGGAGCGGTCAAATCAGGCGATCTTGCTGGCCAAAACGGGAGATTAGGCGCCCGGGAAATGCATCCTTCAGCATATCGGTTGTGGCACGTGCAGTGTGTGCTGTTGCACCGTCTTGTTGGAACCACATGTTTTCCAATCCCAATTCATCAAGTTGCGGCAAAAAGAACTCGTTGATCATTGCTCTGTAGCGCTCACCATTCACAGTAACCGTTTGGCCCGCGACGTCTTCGAAGAAAAAAGGTCCGATGACTCCTCCAGCGAAAACAGCACACCATACAGTGACTTTGAGCGGGTGTAATGGCTCTTCGTGGGTTACACGCGGATTTTCAGTGCCCCAGAAGCGAAAATTTTGCTTATTTACGTACCCGCTAAGATGGAAATGGGCCTCATCACTCATGATTATTTTTGATGAAAAATCATCTTCCTCTTGGTGGTGATTAAGGATGGCTTGAGCGTATGTTAGACGCGATTGGCGGTCAGCAGCTAACAGCTGATGCACGGTCTGGACTTTGTACGGAAACATCTTCAAATCCTGTACCAAAATTCGCTGTAAAGACCGCCGACTGATACCCATTTGCGTGGCACGTCGTCTGGTCGATGTCGACGGGGCTTCCATGACATCCTCGGCTACAGCAGCAATATTCTCTGCAGAACGGCTACTCCGGGGTCTGCGACGCCTGGCAGAATCTCGTGTTGTGCCAGTCTCTTCGAGGCGAGCGGCTAAACGTCGCAGTGTTTCACCAGTAGGCGTCCGGAAAATCTGCGACGAAATTCACGTTGTGTCAAAGTCACCGACCGATTATTGGTCAAATAAATAGTCAGCAATATTCCGCGTTCTGGAGCAGAGTAGCGTAACATAGTTTATTAACGTGTATTTCGCATGTGTTTACTACACAAATGTCAAAACAGAACTGACTTTAGGGGCCAATCGCAAAATTTATAGCATTTTCTGATAGAAGGATTACTTTTGCGCCACCTGGTACTAATACATATGTACGTGTAGGGTACTTCAGTATTATATGGCTATATTTATTTGAATGCTTATAACATTTGTATTAGTCCATCGATTTTATTGGATGAAAGCTTTTTTTTTGTGTAATAACACAGCTTACAGAGGAAAAAAATATCTGGAAAAAAAATAAAAACTTTCGATATCCTTCCTCGCAAAGTACAAGTTTTTCTATATTTTTACAAAAAAAAAGGTAAAAATCCGTATTGATTGTTCATTATCTTCGAACCTACAGGGTCTAGCGAAATTGTTATTTTTATGCATTGTTTATAGCAAATTTTATTAGCTTTTTCGAACCGTTTTGGAATTGCTCAATTTGTTCTAGAGATATTCATGATTATGTGGAACCATCTTTTTTTTTTTTTGTTTTTTGAAATAACGGTAAATCGTAAATATCTCAAGAATCAAAAATAACCTCGATTTTCGGAATCAGGGGGTGGTTTTACATACGAATTTCATATTCGCGTCTCTGGCGGTTTTTGGCTGTAGATCAGTGAAATTGATGTGGTACCGGCTTGATAACAGTAGGTACTACGTTTTGTCCTCCTTCACTACGTAACCCATTTTCCTCTTTTTTTAACGCGGTTAAGTACTGCTGTCGACCAACGTTTTATTGCATAGCCGTTTAAGCCATTAAAGCTTTATGATCAACAAAAAGGGTATGTGTGTCAATTCTTTTACACGGATATTTTCAAAAATTTGGCTCATTGTGAAAATCTGGTCGATGGTAGATTTTTAGCACGGCTAAGGTTCAATCAGCCCTTATATGCGATGTTAAGAAGGCTGATTCCGCGGTAGTTGGCGCAGTTTTCAGGATGACCCTTCTTGTGAATTTGACATTCCAACCAAAACTCAACCAGAAAAAAATGTAAACATAAGTAGGTGTCCCGCCACCAACTTTCCTGTATTTTTTTTTGTACAAAACTTTAGTTAATGTGTTAAGTCATACTGTTTTTAATTATATGGCCAACTGAACATTTACATATATCGCCGCTACACCAATAAAAAAATATTACTTAAAGATACACATAAGCATCATAATGGGTGCCGTTCCCTTCCAGAGCGTGAGCGTGATTTTATTTTGTGCCACATATATATGTTTTTACTCCGCTTTCAGCAATAATTGGAACAAACTTCTATCTAGTGATAGAGAATTAATAAATTTTGAAAGATAAAATATATAAATGTTATTTGATCGAAAAATTATTTATACAAAACGTACACATGTTAACACTCACCGAATTCCCCTTATGGACATATTTTGAGCTTATGCATTGCCCGGGCCCCTTTACAAAAATCATTTATTTCATCGAAAAGTCGCATACCATCAGAACCGTTTGTTTGTACCATGTGAAACATAATTCTTTGGGAAATGGAGAAAATTACGAAAAACCTATTTGTTGAAAAACATATACTGCTGGCACAAAAATGTTTTATTTTCTAAAAAAAATTATAATACATTCTTCTTAATGTGTACCCCCTCGAAAAGTAGACAATCGGTGATTTCTCGAGGACTACCCTGTTTGTAGCTTGTATTCATTTGCCATATGAAAGTCTCATTCTCTCTCTCAATTTCCTCTCACTTGCAAATTTACACGTCAAGAACGCGACTTAGACAAAAATCATGGAAATTGATTAATTACTAAGAGCTTTTTTATTGGACAAATTTAAAAAATTATGTGTCTGAAGATTATAATATAAAAAATTCCTTTGATTGTTGGTTTTATGGTCTGTTCATTTTACATATTTTTGTAAGTTTAACGAGCTCAAGACCAGTTGATAATAATTATTGGCTAACTATTATTATTTTTGATTAGAGGAAAAATTGACTAAAGAGAACCTCGAAGAAATTTGAATTGAAGTCGACGAAGAACTAGTACCTTTTGACGTCGTATCACTTTTTACCAACATACCCATTCAGCTAGCAATCTTTACAATTATGCAAAAATTACCAATTCTCGAAAATAAAACCACATTTATACGGACACAATTTTTATCTTTTCCTGACGTCTGCTTGAGAGAGAACAACTACTTTGTTAGTGATGAAACAATAAGCCAATTCACAAGGTCTCATATTCGTCGTATGTGCTATGATTTTAGAACGATTAAATTATCACTCAAATATAAAATTTTGCTTGAAACACATGTGTGAGTGTATATTGTTCGCGAAATTGCTGCAGTAATAAACGTTCAATTATGTATTTCTTACTTCAAATACTAAATTTTTTTAATATTTTCGAAATAAATGTATGTATTAAAGTTAGTATATATTAAAAATATAATATAAAGTCTTAATTTTAAAATGGCACTGGATTAGGTGTATTATTTTTTTGAGGTGCACCTATTTGCGTACTACGCACGGAATTAGTAACATTTAGAACCTTTTCTTGTTATTATTTATGTATAAGACATACATTATTTACAATTTTTATACAAAAAGTTAGTGAAGCAAATATTTAAAATTGTGTATATAAATGCATAAAGGACATATAAAATATATTGCAAATACAATTACTAAAAATAGGTTTTTATAGTTGCTGACGAGAAATCGGATAGACGGGGACATAGGCTCCACAATTTTGCCTATGTTCTCAATTTCGTAATAAAGACAATAATTAGAAAATAGTAATAGGTACTTTCACTTAACTTTTTTTCCACGCACCCCATATTTTTAGTGACATAAAAATAGAACACGACGAAACTACTGTCACAACATGCGGAAATATTCATCAACTTGTTTACAGTTAGCTCTTGAGGCTGTTCAGAACATCCAAAATATATGGAACTCCCAGCCAGACGTTATTGGACAAGATCCAGAAAAAGTATACGAAAAAGCCGTGTTTTATCCTTTTCCTTGTGATTTTATTTTTGTATGGACACGTGTCCCATATGTCAACCTCTCAGCGAATTTTGCAAGAAACACGGCATTATTTCACTTTTCCCAAATTTTACGCACTTGGTACAGCCCATGGACGTCGGAGTTTTTCACTGTTTGAAAACCGCTTGAAAAAGGAAGTCCAAGATTGGAGAATTACAAATAATGGTCAGCGAATGAAACATAAAGATTTCGGCGCAGCTATAGAGAAATGTATAAAATCCTCGATTACTTCTGATGTTACACAAAGCGCTTTCAGAGCTTGTGGTTTATACCCGTTCAATGAAGATGCAGGTGCTTACAATAAAATTTTAAAAACGGCCATGGAAAGTTCTATGATTGCTGGAAATGTTGAAGCTGTGGTTCATAGTAAAGAGCAGCAACCGCTAAGTCCAACCTGATTAAGCTTTTTGAAGAGCAACTAGAAGATGATAAGTTTAAGTTATTTAACGAGTGGGATGGAGTATGGGCTGGTGATATTAAAGACGAAAATGTGTACTATTTTTGAAAAAAACTGAATAATGAAAAGGGTGCTTACGGCAATCGAACTTCTCAAACATGTAGAGTAATGGACACACAATCCTATGTACTGGAAAAACCAGGCGCATCTTGTCAAGTCGCACAAAATCAAGCTATAAAGGACATGATGGCAACTCCTTGTCAGGTGGACAACAATCAAGTACCACTTCGAACGATTCGTGGGAACCACATCGTCAGCAAAATGCAACAAGTTCGGCGGCAGAGTTAAGTTAGGTTTAAGAACAAACAAGTTTGTAAATTTAGTTCTAAGTTTGAAGTGAACAAATAAAGCAGCAAAGCTCCCGAAAAAAAAAATTTTACGTAATGTAATATCAATTAACTGGCGCCCGAGCAAAGACCTGACTTGTGAAAAGTAGTGAAAACCTGAACACCAAAAAGTAAGGCCACGCGAGTGCATTCGTTTGTAAAATAAAAATAAACTAAAAACACGGCTACGCGCGCTACTTGGCGAAGTGCCAAAGGGAAATAAAGCAGCGACGTAGACCCTGTGTACAACAGGGAACAGGAACTTTCCAAATCGCCCATCACCCCCAAGGGGCCAACGTCGGGTATAAACGTATTTATGCAAGCTTAGTTTTAAGTGAAAAAAAAAAATTATTTATCTTAAAGGATAACGAAAAACTGTTGAATTGAAAAAAAGGGAAATTAATAAAAGGAAATAATTGAAACTAAATTGAAATTGAAACTATTGCATTACTAAGAAATTATATAAGAGATAGAAAAAGTGCAGGAAAATTTCGAATAAAGGAAATGCTTTAAGAAAATATATTGTGAAAAATAAAGAAAAGGTTTTTAAAGTTTATTACGGATAAAGAAAATATATATTGAAAAATAACGAAATATTTTTAAAGTTTATTAAGGATAAAAACGCTTAAAAAGCCATCCGATGAACCCGAATAGTAGAGGAAAAAAGTTATATATAAAAAAAAAATTATTACAGAATTTATTTTCTGTCGCGAATATATTAAATAGATTTTTTTTTATATCTCTTCGCTAATTAAAGAAATTTTAGAAAAAAATAGACTTGAAATACTGAGAAATTCCAGGCACTTTAACTAGATAAACTAAAAATTTTAATTTTGGAAAAAAATGCTGTGTACCGCTTAAGAACTGGTCGATCAGTTAAGCCGACTCAGCTTGGATTATGGGTCTTCCCATCAGGGAGATCTTCCTGCCGCGAATCCGACGGCAATAGAATTAGCAGTGAGGGAATTGTTGGATAGAATGAGTAGGACTTTCCCTAACGACTTACCACCGGACCATAGTGTAACACTAAATGGGCAGAATATAAACGAATTAGATACAGTACCAGATATGGTAAAGTGTCTGCGTGGATTCTCAGGCCGTCCAGGAGAGTTTAATCCTGGAGGAAGAGTGTATCAAAGCGTATGAAGCTCTAGAAAACACGCCTAAATATTTCGCCATACTGCACACAATCAGACATAAAATTGTCGGCGATGCTGCATTGTAGTCTTATAGTACTCCACTAGATTGGACACAAATTAGGAAGTGTCTTATGAGGCCCTACTCAGACAAGAGGGATATTGGTACCCTGGAATACCAAATGACCACATTGGTTCAACGCCACGACGACATTTCTACCCTCTATCAGAAGGTTTATCGACATCTTTCGCTAATTATTGATAAAATTTCTTGTCTCGACCTAAGCGAGGAGTCTATCAGGGTTATAAGGAAAAGACCCTCGACACGTTCATTCGCGGACTTAATGGAAACCTTTCTCGTCTCCTTAGTATTCGTGAACCAACTACTTTGCCACAAGCACTGCATCTATGCCAGAAATTTGATAACATTTCCTTCGGAATGAACCATGCAAATACTGTTAATAGATCAACTAACTACGCACCACCACGGCCCCCAGGGCATACTACAAATTACAACTAACTTATTCTTCAGAGCAAGAACTAGTTTTACACCAAGGTCACAACAGTTTAGTCGACAGCCAAATAGGTACCAAATTAGCCCATTCACACCACCGACAAATCGCCCTAATAATTATAATAACCCAGGTTTCCGTCCGAACCCAAGGGAATACGATAATCAAATAAATTACCTCAATAACAGAAATAACTTACCCCCAAAACCCCCAGGGCCCATGGATGTAGATCAATCTATACATTCCAAGCAGGTTAATTACCAAAACCGACCGCAAAATAACCAGAATAATTACGCACCGAAGCGTCCCCTTTCTAACCAACATCCGCATTCACCGAATAAAATGCAGGGAACCTTTACGCCGACACAGGATACACAAACCAATATAAATACTACTCCCAAGCAGATCCTGACCAAATCTACGATGTAAATCCCGATCCTAATTTAAGTACAAAAGAAAATCCGGCTCAGTGTGGACAAGATCATGCTGAACCTGATACTATTAATTTTTTAGACTAGCTCCATCTTCACTCCCCTACTACGAGTTCACTGCCAGGAGTGGAGATGCATTAGACTTTCTAATAAATACTGGCTGGATTACAAATTATATCCAATCCTCTAGAATAAGGAACCCCATTCCAAATAAACCATTTAAGGTGGAATCGGTCGCAGGTAATATAGGAATAACTCATCATGCATTTATAGACATATTCAGGCCGAATATAGAAAAATTAAAATTTTGTATACTGCCAACCATTAGCTTCTTCCATGGGATTATCGGCGACGACACTTTGAGGAAACTAAAAGCTATCATAGATACAGAAAACATCACTATGTCCATATATCCGGGTATAGTCATCCCAATGAAACAGCGAGTATCCCGTCAGGTGAATAATGTCGAATAAAAAATTCTACAGAACAACAGCGAAGGATAAACGATATCATCGCAAAGTGTCCAAATTTGTTTTCCGATCCCGATGAAAAACTCACCTTCTCAACACCTTAGTGAAAAGGTGAAATAAAAACTGTCAATGACAATCCCGTGTGTTCCAAACCTTACCCCTATCGTATGGCACTTAAGGAAGAAATTGGAAAGCAGGTAGAGGATTTCCTTGACAATGTCATAATAAGAAAATCTAAACCCCCATATAATTGAGCCGTATGGATACTGAACAGAAAGGCAGATGTGCGAGTATCTGACGAAAAGAGTTATCGTATTGTTATCGATTACCGAAAACTTAACTCAGTACCCTATTCTCGATATTGTTTTATTGTTTTATTGTTTTATTGTGCGGCACATACCGCTATCATTAATAAATATTTAATTAACATTAAAATTAAACAGATCACGTAATATTTACAAGGCAACTTAGAGTTAATAAATGGATCGTATCGCATATGGGTATAGTTTCTCTTATTACTACTACAAACAAACAATTTACAAAATCTACAATCTTTTAAAGCTACTCTAATTTAATATTTTACTCTTATTCGTAGGATAAATCATACAATAGCTAGAACTAAAATAGGCGTTCGTTTCTGTGGTTTTCAAAAAGAAAAAAAACAAAAATTGTCATTTTCTTTTCGATTCCGTTTTGAATTTTTTTGTTTTGTAATAAGTGTTCATTTACATACACAATGTCCTATTTAATAATATTCAATTAAAGCCTGCTTCATAGCATGTTTTTTTTTTTTTTCATTCAATTAAATACAATTTTTGCGCTTCTTAATTTTCCGCAATTATTTAAATTAATCAGTCCAAACCAAATCAAATATAAACGAAACTCATGCATGGCATATGTAAGAATACTCTGCATTAATCCATACTACTATGTGTGTACATTTTTATGACCTGCTGATCAGTAGGGAATAACAATTTTTAAAATAGTTAAATGAAAAATATTTCTGAAAGCTTATGCTTTTAATTTGTTCAAAATGAATTTATCACTTAGTTTCGGCAATAGTATTCTCTTTGTAAAATTTTTACAAATGACACGCTGACACTGAATTAGCATTCTGCTCATCGCACAGATATGCCATTTATGGTGATAACATTTCCGGTTGTCGGTTCTGGTTCGTAGACCTCATCGTTGTTGCGCATCTCATATGGCGCATCGTAGAATTGTTCGGCAGGTATTTGATCGTAGATGTTTTTTTTTCAATTAAATTCCAAACATTCAAATAATTCAAATCTTTAACATTCAAATAATATGCGTAAACCTCTCCTAATCCTCATGTGTCTCTGTTTGTGTTTGTGTATATGTTTCTTGTATACAGATGGAATGCTGATGCTCCTTAGGTTTTAATTGTTGAAGGTGCGCGAGTCCTCGACAGCCAATTCATATGACGCTTGATCCGTTTCCACCGGCATAACAATCGCTCGTTTATCGCGCATGCTGAGTTGTGACATTAAGGGCAATTTGTTGTCCTATCGAATCTCGGAAGTAATAAATTATTCACAATAATATACAGGGTGGCTGATGAATTTTGCTACATTAAGAAACTCAAACAATTTTTTTTTCAGTGTATGGAATTCATTTTTCTTTTATTCATGTTAAAGCTCATTAAATTTTATTAAATATAGCTTAATTAGTTTTAAAAATAATGGAATTTAAATGCCCCCCCTGCTCGTCGATGCATGTGCGGCATCTTACCAAAAAGTTGTTCATTACTGCTTGGAGAGTTGAGACAGGAATAGCCGCAATTGTTTCTCGAATGGATTGCCTTAGTTCATTCAAATTTGTTGGTTTTGCTTTGAAGACTTCCTGTTTGCAATAACCCCACAAGAAAAACTCAGGTGCAGTAAGGTCAGGCGACCTGGGTGGCCAACGGAATGTGGAGTTTCTGGATATCAGCTTATTGGGAAGTTTTCGTCGCAATTCTGTCATAACAGGTTGGGCTATATGAGGAGCTGCACCATCTTGCTGAAACCACACAGAGTTGAAAGAAATTCTCATTCGGCGTAATTCTGGATAGAAAAACTCTCTCAAAATGCTCAAGTAACGTTATCCAGTAACCGTAACGGTGTGACCGTTTTCTTCGAAGAAGTAGGGCCCGACAATGCAGCGTGATGAAACTGCACACCACACTGTGACACGAAGTGGATGCAATTCCGTCTCATGGAGTATCTGTGGGTTGGAAGCACTCCATATTCGACAATTTTGTTGGTTTATGTTGCCGTTTAAATCGAACTGAGCCTCGTCAGACATGAAAAGACAGTTCAACATGTTTCCATCCTCTTCCACCATTTGAAGCATCGTCTGGCAAAATTCCAAGCGAATCGGCAAGTCTGCAGCTCTCAGTTTGTTGGCCATTTGAATTTTATATGGGAATAAGTCCAAATCTTTGTGCATAATTGACTGTAATGACTGTCTGCTTACACCCATTTGAGCAGATAAGCTTCTTGTCGAAACACGTGGATTGTTTTGTATGGCAGCAGCTACAGCAGCGATTGTTTCCTCCGTTCGAACTGAAGGGTTTCGATGGTAAGGTCTTCTGTTGACTGTCCCATGCTCGGCAAAATTGTTTACAAGTCTTATTATGGTCCATCTGCTCGGAGGATTGCCGCCAAACGTGCGCCTATACACTCTTTGAACCGAAACTACGGACTCCAGTGCGTGATAGCGGCGGACAATCCAAATTCTTGTTTCAGTGTCCCAGTTAACCATTTTTGTTAAATGTAAAAGTCAATCTGCAAAATAAAAAAAAAATTAACCAGATTCATTAAATAGAAAAAAAGTAATTTAATTTTTTTTTGGTAGCGGCTTTCATTAGCCACCCTATATTTAAAAAGCGGATTTCATCAGATACCATTACGCGAATCAGACATAACGAATTCCTTCGATTACCCTTTGGGCTGAAAAAATGCCCCAGCAACCTTTCAAAGAGCCTTAGATGATATTCTTCGACAAGTTAAGTTGAATAAATGCGAATTCGCCAAACAAGAGGTAGGATTCTTGGGATACGTCGTCAGCTCAGAAGGAATAAAAACCAACCCCAAGAAGATGGAGGCTGTCGCCTGAATGGAATTGAGATCATTTTTAGGTATATCAGGTTATTATAGAAGATTCATTAGGGACTATTCGAAAATCGCTAAGACTTTAACAGCACTCCTAAGGGAAGATGCTAGATTTCAAAAAGAAATTCTAGAAAAGTGAAAATTCAATCCATATCGCCGATAGTTCTAATCATAATCTTATACCCTGCACGGAGGTACCCGTGAATGTTTTCATTATAGAGGCAGAAGCAGCCTCCTATCAATTCCAAATAGTCTTCTCAACCGTTCATCGACATATAATCGAAGAACCACAATTTAATGAACAAAATATAATAGAACTACTATAAAGATATCTGAATCCTTCGGTGATTAATGGAATCTGCACGAGTGAAAGCAAAATGGGAATACGAGGTGTGTTCAAAAAGTATCGCGAATTTTGAATTTTCGCTGGTTACGTATATTCGAATTTCGAATTTTTTGTGGCGTTATGTTGGTACTCATGTCTCTCACTTATGCCGACAAGCTCGGCCATTTTGAATGTCCAGTTAATTGTTGACAGCTGCTTTGCTTGCACGTGTTTTGGATCGTCTTCGATTTTTACCTATTTTTTTACCAAAATTGCTCAATTGTGACCAAAAACAGCATCGCATGAACATTGCTAATGAGATGTTAAACTCTGTCCGCGACGACTCAAATTTGCTCCAGAGGATCATAACTGGTGACGAATCGTGGGTTTATGGTTATGACGTGGAAACCAAAGCTCAATCATCTCAATGGAAGCTGCCGCACGAACCAAGACCGAAAAAAGCGCGCCAAGTTCGGTCGAATGTGAAAGTTTTGCTGACAGTTTTCTTCGATTGCAGGGGCGTGGTGCATCATGAGTTCTTGCCACAGGGAAGAACGGTCAATAAGGAATATTACCTGCAAGTTATGCGCAATTTGCGCAAAGCAATCCGCCAGAAACGCCCGGATTTGTGGAAGAACAAAAATTGGCTTTTGCACCACGATAACGCCCCTGCTCACGCATCGTTGCTTGTGCGCGACTTTTTGGCCAAAAACAACACACTAATGATGCCGCAGCCACCGTATTCCCCAGATCTGGCCCCCTGTGACTTTTTCTTGTTCCCTAAACTGAAAAGGCCCATGAAAGGACGACGTTACGCTTCTCTTGACGAGATAAAGACGGCATCGAAGGAGGAGCTGAACAAGATACAAAAAAATGATTTTTTGAAGTGCTTCGAAGATTGGAAAAACCATTGGCACAAGTGTATAATATCTCATGGGGATTACTTTGAAGGGGACAAAATAGATATTCATGAATAAATAAATAAGTTTTGAAAAAACACAAAATTCGCGATACTTTTTGAACACACCTCGTAATTCAGAATATTTACCCACAACATTTTAGCAACTATAAGTGCAGATACACACAGAATATTGTCGATGATATCAATAGCTAACAGGAGCAGGAAGAAATTATCCTCAGAGAACACCTGAGAGCCCATTGGAGCGCAAAAGAAAACAAAATTCAGATCCTTGAAAAAAGCTATTTTTCAAGAATGATAAATAAAATTAATCGACTCATAGCAAACTACACGGGGTGCAAAGGAATAAATATTAAAGGCATCCTAATAAGCCGAAACTGAGTTATGACCGCTTTAGATAAGTTCCCTAAGTATGCCGTAACAAAAATGTTAAATAGACCAGCAGAAGATGTTAGGAGATCTTTAAGAAACATTTTGTTTTCTTTCGGCGTTCTGAGGATAGTAGTGATAGACAACGAGCCATCACTCAACTCCCACTCAATTATGTTCATGGTGAGGGACGAATTGGGAATCCAAGTCTACCCCACACCACCCTATAGAAGTCGGGCGAACGGACAAGTGGAACAGAAGACATAGAAAGGACGCGACAAAACAATTTACAAAAACTCGCCCAGAAGCAAAAAAAGGACATCGAGTTCCACAAGAGTAAACATGGTAATAAAACATACTTGCCAGGACAGACAATTTATGTTTGGAATAATAAAAGAATAAGCTTAGCAAACCATATAACTAGTAAATAAATAGGGAGGATAGAAATAGTACAGTAATAGCAGAGAAAGGTCAGGTTATACACAAAAGCAGGATACGAAACTAACTAAGGGACATACTTCATTTTGTTGAGATTGTTATTTGTGCGACTATGCCTCGCCGACGTAAGGATTTTCGATTACTCTAACGCTCAATTAGTTACGATAGAAAAAGGAATAGCCAAGGTACAGACCGGAACATTTAAAATAATACACGAAATCGACATTGACAAATACATTGATATCCTGGAAAACATCGAATCCAAATCACAGAGAGAAGAACTCTCCAGAAATTCAAACCATCTATTCATTTCTCTCCTCATATCTCAAATACGGGTCCACCTAAATTATTTGAAAATAGAAGGTCGACCCAAACGATCACGATTCATAGGAAGTGCGTGGAAATTGATTGCAGGTAATCCGGACCACGAAGATCATGAAATAACTAGTTGTAAATAAATTAAACAATGCCCTTGAAAATAATAACAACCAAGTCCTTATCAATAAGCTTACAATAGAGAAAATTAACAAAATTACGAATATTACAAACAATATTACTAAGGAATTACAAAATGACAAAATTAAAGAAGTAGAAACATTTCTTAGATTAAAGTATAAATAAAGATAGCAAATAATGCCAAAATAATAATTTCCATTATAAATTTACCCACAGTAGGACCACAAACATGTAAAACAATAGATATAAGAGCAGTAAAGAAAAATAATACTATCAATAAAACAATTTTTAACAAAATACAAGCACTTTATTTCATACTAAAAACCTGTAATAGTGTATTAGCGTTCCAGAAATAGTGTATAAGATATAAGTAAGGATAATTGTATAAGTAATCTGCTAAGAAGCCGCCCGCGCGCACAGTAACCTACAGTCAACATATTCGCGAAATTGAAGAGATAGCGTCAGACATAATATTTTTGAATAATTTTAAAGGAAAAAATACAAATTTATGAAGACTTATCACCCGTGAATGGTACGTTATAATCCATTACAATAATGATACATTCAAAATTATTGATAAAAATTTTCCAATGCGGAAAGACTAACGAGCAAACCCCTGCCAACAATACTGCAAGGGCATTTTTTAAAAAGGATTTTGAAATTGGGTGATCTTCCACTCAGCAGTCGAAATAAAGGAGCATAGCTTCCGAAAAAACATTTTTTTTTGTCAAACTTAATCTAATATAAATTAACTTATATACCCAACACCAGAATATATTTCGCTTACCCGCATCACACACTCAATTCCATATTTACAAAAACTAAAGAAGAACAAAGAAAAAACTACAAAACAACGTGATTTATGAAATTAAAAGACATGGCAAACAAGGCGAGCACTGCCACAAAACATATTAGGAACAACGAAGCGAGCTTTGGAAGTTAGAATATGCGAACATAAAACAGACGCAAAAAATTAAAAGATGACAACTGCACTAGCACAACACCTCACAAAAAGCAATCATTCAGCTGATCTCGACAATCCGCGCATAATAGACGTAGGAAAGAAAAAAAAGAAAATATTAACATTGGAAGGACTGCGAATTCAGCAACAAATTCAATATGCAATGAACTACAAAGAAGATGTAGACAATATCAGCTGCGCTTATAAAAACATAGTAACAAACACTTGACGACCAGCTGTAATAGAGTAGAGTTGTTAAGTTTAAATGGGGAAATATATTGTTATAAATGTATCTATGTAAACTTTGTGATTATTATAAAATTGTTAAATATTCGTACGGTATGTATGGTTGTGCTACATTAATGGAAAATTGTCTTACTAATTATGTTTTCTTGTCCAATTAAAATTAAAGAACTCCCTAAAGAGGACACAATAACGTGTCCAAACGGGTCGGAGACGGAAAAGAAAAACTAATGTTTATGCTTTAAATTAAACGACCAAAAAAAGCTCTTAGTATAGAAAAAAAAAATCATAATAATTTGTAACAATTATTTGCATCTCGAACGGACCTTATGTCTTGTTAATTTCTTATACTTAGCTTTTTTTCTAGTTGCCCATTTACAAAACCGCTTTTTGTTTGAACATTTTTAATTTTACTACCAAAAGATTTCAGAAAGAATGCTTAGATTAGAATTTTGTGGAATTTGGAAAACAAAGCTGTAGTGATAATCATTTTATGTTTCGTGCTACAGTCAGTACTGGCAATATGAATAAATCGGATAGGCCCTTCTCGCATACATGGAGTCGTAGTGAGCATGATGAACATCAAGTATATCTGTCTCACATGCATAACGATGCCTTCAGTTTTTCTGTTGTTAAAGCACAGGCAGCGTTGAGCTGCCCAGTTTGTATTCTCTCCCATGGTTATAATTAGTTATTGGATACTAGCCGCCGCTCGTGTGGAAACAAAAGAACATACTTCAAATTGCGTGTGAGTAAAAAAGCACTTCTAGGGTATGTTTTTCAACATTTTCCATTTTCGAAGTTTGTTCATTTTCCGAAGGGGTAAAATTATATTTCAAATTAAGAGAAATCTGTTTTCATAATTATTTTTGGAAAATGAAACAATTTCGGTTTTTTGAAGATTTTTTATTTTCAGTGGTACATATTATAATTTGAGAGAAATTTATTTCCATCATTTTGTTTTTAGAAAGTAAAACAATTTCGTGCCAGGAGTGTATGTTTTTCAAAACTTTGGGTTTTCCAGGGTTTTTCATCTTCCGGATAGTTACAAATTATAAGTTTTATATTTTTGGATGGTACAAATTGATAATAAGCTATTTTCATATTTTTTTTTTAGAAAATAAAACATTTTTGTGCCAAGAGTGTATGTGTTTCAACATTTGAACTTTTTCCATTTTCCGGAAAATTATGTTACACCTATTTCACTATGGTACAAAATAAAACGGTTCTAATGGTATGTTATTTTGCGATGAAATGAATGATTTTTGTTCTGGGTCTGAGCAATAGCTCACGCTCGTATATGCGTGTACTCAATGAAAGGGTATGTAAGAATTCACTAAATTATTATAATAATTCAAATGAAATTCTTTACCGTACATGTATATGTTACCAAGGTTTCACGTTCACGCTCACCTTCTTAAAAACATTTTGCACGTAATTTTTATTCATGCGCATGTATCGACGATGTATGTATGTATATTTATATATTTATTGCTTTTATGAAATAGAACATGCGAGTACATCTGCGGGCGAGGGTCAAGAAGGCTTCCTAGCAAGGAAACATGAATGGGAATCTACTACGAAAAAAGCTTCCAATAGGTCATGGGATAAGGTAAGTATATACATTCAAATGATAACCGTTATTTTATTCCAAATCAATTTTAACAGGTTTATGTTGTTGCAAAAATGGGGCACTTATCGTTCTTCAAAGATCAAAAGGGTTATAAGAGTAACCCTGAATTGACTTTCCGTGGAGAACCTATGTATGACTTGCAAGGAGCAGGCATCCAAATTGCTACCGACTATACCAAAAAAAAGCATGTATTAAGAATAAAGTGAGTCGTATTATTTTTTATATTTATTTCTAATCGCATATATAACAAATTGAACTACGTTTTCAATAGACTTTCTGGAGGTGCCGAATTTTTATTACAGGCTCACGATGATGACGAAATGTCCCAATGGGTAAGGATCCTAAAAGCCCAAAGTGACTCCGCAGACGTGACCGAAAGCAGATCCCAAACATTACCAGCGACTTCGCAGAAAGATGAACCAAAGCGTAGATCGTTCTTCACCCTAAAAAAAAAGTAAACTTAAGACGTTCATAAATAATTAATTATACCAATAAATTTTGCTTAGAAAACTGCACGACAAAAATATGCTAAACGTATGTATGTATATGTATCTTATTTATTAAAATGTATGCATTTCGATGTATTCAATAAAACATTTATTCCTTGAAATGAACTTATTTTCATTTTATTCATACCTATTCTTGAATAATCGTAGACAATGTACGAATTCAACCCTTCGCTACGAATAGGAAAAATTCGACAAAAAGTGCTCCCAAAATTAAATGTCAGATTTTAGTTATTCGAAGTCAGCTTAGGGAATGCAGCGAATGTAAACAAAATAAAATTAAAGCTTTATGACCGTCACAATCAACTTTCGCATGTACATGCATTTAACGCAATCTTATGCGTGACAGGAATATCGCCACAATCATAATGCAAGGTTTTGCATCTGTAAACAAAAAACAGCTGATTTTTATTTGCGCCAATTTTAAAAATAGGAAACAAATTTCTTCTTTGCAAAAAGTTTAAACAAATATTTATAAAAATGGAAGTAATTGAAATTATTTTGATGACATTGATGCTTTTCGAAGCCATGGAGTGTTTAAAGCGGTTATATGGTAATCGTAGATGGTGGGTGCGGCCAGCTCTACGTGATCGTGGAGACCATGGCTTCTTTGAAACACATTTTTCTTTTCCTGAAGAATTTGGAAAGACCATAAGAATGGAGAAGGCAACATTCGACTTTCTTCTCTCCTTAATTAGAGAGAAGATAACTAAACAGTCCAATCGGCCATCCATTTCAGCGGAATGTAGGCTTTACTTGACCCTCAGGTGAGATATGTGGATAAAATATAGAACTTAATTATTCAATAATGTGTGTCCATCTTAGCTACTTGGCCCATGGCGGAAGCAAACCATTCCACGCATCCTCCTTCAAAGTTGGACTCTCAACGATGAAGAACATCGTTGGAGAAACATGCGAAGCTTTGTGGGACGTATTGGCACCCATTTATGTGGCTGTACCACAAAAGGACGAGTGGAAACGAATTGCCGTAGACTTTTACACAATGTGGGATTTGCCAAATTGTTTTGACTAGGAGCGTCAATTGAAAATGACAGTCGTCAAATGCATTTGACTTCGTATGACAGCCCGTTTTCATTCTAATGACCACGTTTGACGTCAAATTTGACATAGTGAAAACCAGGCATTACATACAAGGGCGTCATAACTATGCATACCCACATTTTTTTTTAGTTTCGTCAGTTTCGTCTTGAGTAAATATACTTTAACTAGCTTTATCAAACACTAAGGCCCGGTTTTTCATTTTCCTAGCTCGACAAATGACTGCAAAAACTGAATGCAGAGTAAACCATAGCAACGATAACACGTTCGAAAAAACAAATATTCATGGCTGTAATATTCCGAACATATCCATTAAAATGCTTCGGAGACTTGAGTTGGAAAAAAATATGAGTTCGGGTTTTCTATATTAGGGTAACGATATATATTAAATTTTTTTTCTTTTTATTTTATATGAGACTAGATTGACCTCCACTAAAAACAAAATTTAATATATCAATTTTCATTTTCTTCTGGACATTTTCAAATTTTAGAAGATAGGTGTCTAGAACATTAAGAAAGTCAGAATTACGGCTAGTTGGACGTGAAGTAGGTTCTGACTTCTTTAACCAGTCACTTACAGCCCCGCAGAAAGTGTCAAACCGCTCCTCGTCTTTTTTTCGTTTCGATGACCTGGATGGGGTTGCAGTTGGCTCTTCTTCAGGTTGGTAAGACAACGGTGATTGTTGGACAGCTGTTGGTAGCTCAGCATTTTGTTGGTAAGACAACGGTGATTGTTGGACAGCTGCTGGTAGCTCAGCATTTTGCGATTGCTGAATCACGACTTCATCATCGAAGAATTGTTCAAAGACAGGCTGTGAATTTAGTAAATCTGTCTGCTCATCATGCTGTGGTTGAACATGAACTTGATATGTAACAAATATGGGTTGTGGCTGGGAAGTCAATTTTACAGCCGCCTTTTGACAGTTCAGTTTCGCTGGTGGCGAAGAAAAAAGTGGTTGTGACTGATGTGTTGATTGTACACGCGGTGGTTTAAAAATATATTTCTGGCGTGCGAGAACATATTTGGGTCGATTATTTTGGTCATTTTTATTGAAAGATGTGTTTCCGGTTGTCCTGAAAATATATATGTATCAAATTCTTTGATTTTAGAGGTGTACTGTATATATACACCTGCGGTCAAAATAATAGTAGAGAAATTTAGTTGGATATAGTTCGAGGAAATAAGAGGTGCGTTTTTAATAATTTTCATCTAAAACGAAATTCTTACGACACATTTGAAAATCAGTCTAAGGTAAATCAGAAAACCGAAAATGCAGTTTTGTAATCCATCAAAATCTAGTATAAAAATGTGCTTATTTTAAATTAAAAAAAATCGCGTTTAATTTTTAGAACTTTATACAGGAAAATGAGATTAAAAAAATTCTAGAAAAAAACTCGATTTTTTTAAATTTAAAATTAGCAAATTTTTGACTAGATTTTGATGGATTACAAAACTGCATTTTCGGTTTTCTGACTTAAAATATGTATATCGTTTCATAACTATAGCACAAGCAGAATTGACATGTTTTAATCATTTATACAATATAATTTGAATTTATTTTATTAAATACTCATAAAAATCTTTATTCTAAACTTTGTGCACATCTTGGGAAAATTAAATTTTGAGTGTGCTATAGTTATGAAACGCACTATATGTATATTTTTTAATATTCAACCATTATCTTTCATTATATTATTATTATTATCTTGGCCTCGGCATTAGGGATGTGCGAATAATCAATTAATCATGCATGCCAATTAATCCAAACATGATTAATTGATTAATCATACTTTACTCATTTTTGATTAATCAGAAAACCGTTTTTCCTGATTAATCAGAGAATTGCTATCGCTCTTGGTTTTATATATAAACCAGACAAAATTATATTTGCGTACATATTTTTTCGTTTGCTGTATCCACTTTGATCTTTTTTCTCCAAAACAAAGGAACATACATTCAAAAACATTATTTAAAAACAAGACTTGTAACATAAAAAAAAATTTATTTTATGTGAAAGCAATGAACAAAGTTACTCGGTTTTCAATTAATTGTTTTTGAGTAAAAAGTAATTACTCAGGATCTGATTAATCAGAATCTGATTAATCAAGATTTTTGGATAATCAGAATTATGATTAATCAAACAATGATTAATTAAATTAATCGCACATCCCTACTCGGCATTAAAAACTAAAATTACATTTTTTTTCAACGAAAAACAAAAAACTTACGATGGTCCGATCCTAATTTAATTTCACTACTATTATTTTGACCGCAGGTGTACATATGTATATTAATTACCTTTTTCACGATGGGCAAGAACGGGAACTTTAGTGGCCCAAAAAGTATAACTGGAGTAGAGGTATTGGGGTTTTTATGAGAAGCGTTGCTAATATTGTTCACCACCATCAAAGGATGCTCCTTTTATTCATGTTCCATGCAATAAATCCAGGACATATTAACCAGACTTAAAAAAATCGATTATTTAAAGCAAATCTTTATCTAACCTCCATGGGTCCAACTGGAGGGCATTTTTGGAATGAAAATATTGGCACGGGTTTCACCAATATTTTTGTACCTTAATTGTATTCCTATAAGGTTCTCGCTCCCATGAAAGTTAAGAAAGGAACTGCTTTACTTAACCTTACCATATTGTTGGTTTATGGGCTTATTGCATGAAACATTGTGAAAAGTTGCACTTATCGAAGTTACTGAATAGTGTTAACGTTTTCCTTAGAAAATCCCAACACCTTTCTTGTTGTTTTACCTTCTCAGGGGCACTCTCATGGCATCGTCCTTCGGAAAGGATCCTGTTCTTGTCTATTGCAAAAAATAAGTGATCAGTTGCTCACAATATAATACCAGTAAAAAAATAAATCAGTTAAATAAACATAATCTTGCCGTATTATATTTATTGCATTACATTTATATGGGTTATTTACTTGCGTGGTTCGATGTGCCGCTGCAAAATTGCCACGTATTTCTCTCGCTTGCAGCACTCCCCGAAGGCGTATACATCCCGTTCGTTTCTTTCACAAATCGGTCGGTAATGTTCTCCAGCGAGTACTACACTGATCCACTGAAAAATATTTTAAATAAAATCCATGACCACTGGAAAATATTTTTAGCTAACCCACCTGTGCACCAGAACCGGATAAAAATTAGGATACCATGCTAGAATATTATACTAGATGCAATGCCTACATTTGGGCAAATGTTGTCGATCCTGGTATCAATATACGCGTTTTAAACTCGGTATTATTAATCCGACTTAAACTAAAATATTTTGTTATTGACAAAAACCCAACAAATTTTCCTTTGGCCGCAATTTAGATAAATAAGAATGCGTGCAAAAGTGAAACAATTTTTGCAAATATCTTTTAACAGGAAGAAACATTAAATTTCTGCTTTCAGAATATTGATATCGTGGTCAAAACATGTCTTTTAATATCCTGGTCGATAGATTTTGACCAAAATTAAGCAGTGCGCCGTACTCTAATAAATTATAAAATTTGGCATGCAGATGCAACAACGTTGTGATCTTGATATTGGGTATTGTTGCATTTGCATGGCGAATTTTTATCCGGATCTGGCCACTTAAGCACGGTGCTTGTATTTTCCACAATTCCAAGGCAAACTCCCGTGGTCGCGAAAGGCACTTACCATCGATGCCTGTAGCAGCGGCCACAGCGTTCCACGCCTTTTCTTTGGCCAATCTACTTTTGTAAGACGCTAAACTTTTGTCGTAAATGCATGGATTCATTTGCACAGCCTCAATCAATTGTAATTCCATTTCTATTTTAATTTTTATCCCACTTTTTACGCAAACAACTATAAATATAAATAAAATGCGCGCACCAAAAGCCAAATGTCAAATGCTTCTTCTTATGCTTTTCATGCATCAAAAGTTGAAAGTTGGCAACTTTTGTATGACAGGTGGCGCTAGTGATGCGCGATTTGTCGTTCTCCACTCAAATGCACACGTTCAACTCATCTGTCAACGCATCTTGCTGCGGCAAAAATTTATTGTGACGCCGCTATTACTTTGGTATACAATTTGTGATCAAAAATATTTTGAAATTTTGTGCTTTAAATGGATTCCCTTGCATTCACAGTTTTATTTGAAGAAAATAAGCTATGAGCTGGGCTTATTGAATGAAGGGAGTGCAACGTTCGCCAGGTCCTCTTCAATAAGTCCTATAACACGTTCCTCATCGATGTAACGTTTTTTTTTGCGGAAGGTAGCTATCAACACGGAGTTGGAAAATACTTTGGCGCTCCGCTGACTTAGTCAACATTTTCCAATGCCCTTAGTGGATACATTTAGATATGACCGCCGAAGAGAAACCTAACGCTAAAGGGAGTTTTATTCAAAATATGGGTTTCCGGGTATGATTAATTAGTAACACCAAAAGCATAAATTTCTATTTTACAATCGGAAAGGATACTACAGCGTCAATGCCATGAAGGGAGTAAGAAAACAATGTTTTAAATATTTAATTGATTAACTTTACTCAGATGTGCGATAACATTAGGTTTGTTCATTTGTTTTTCCAGTAAATACTTTAAATAAGACTAGGTCTGTTCAATAACAAAAAATTATTAATGGAAGTACCGATTTCTTACTAACTTTTTCTGTCATGTGCTCATTAACTCAAAAAATTTGTAATAGAAAACCAAATTGAGAGCGTAAGAGTTTGAGAGACTTAATAATTTTTACTAGTAAATTTCTTGCTAGTAAAAAATTTTTCAACTCAAAGAATTCGCTGTCAAACCCAAACTGAAATAAAATTGATAAACTTTTTTTTTTTTTCAAAAAATAAAATAAATTTTAACTTTACCAAATTGATAGAAAAGGGAAGTGTTCTATTATGTAATAAAGTTCAGTTGATTTGTAACATCTTTCCATGCTTGCTGGCAGGAGGACGTTCCAAAAGCTAGACAACGTAGCGCACTGCTAGAAAGACAAGTTGTTTCCCTACTCCAATAATAAAAAGTTGTTATTTTTAAATTAATTTTTAAAATATGTGAATCGTTTTCTGCTTGCCAGTTTTTGTTCATTTACCTTATGTGAAATTTTTCTCTTCTAATGAAATTACTCTTCGAAGTTTTGCCAGAGTGACTCGAGTCTCCCTTAGGTGGACGCTTTTTTGTTTAGCTATTTCGACAATATTCTCTCTTCATTTGGGTTTTATTATGCTCTTTAACCTTAAGTATTTTTGCATAACTGTATAAGTGATGTTCTGGTGACATAAGGAGGCATCCCATAGCAGTCCTAAGTGCGGTACTCTGGCAGGGCTGCAACTTCTTCCAGGGTGAGTCAGCGACGCGCAGCTCAAAATCTACGGCAATTGCCTTGTATGTTGGCAGCATCGTTTATTTATCTTTACCCTCTTTTTTCCAGGGTGAGTCAGCGACGCGCAGCTCAAAATCTACAGCAATTGCTTTGTATGTTGGCAGCATCGTTTATTTATCTTTACCCTCTTTCTTCCAGGGTGAGTCAGCGAAGCGCAGCTCAAAATCTACAGTAATTGCCTTGTATGTTGGCAGCATCGCTTATTTATCCTTACCCCAGGTGCTGCCAGCCAGTGACTTTAGGATTTGGTCTCCCCTAAGATTTGGTGTGTGAGACAGTCGGTAGCTTGTTGCCATCGACGAAGACGTCTAATTACATGTTCAGGTAAATCAAGTACCCTACGACCGTCAATAGATAGAGTTACATCGAAATAAAACTATTTCCCAAGATTCAATTAAGTATTATTTGTTAAAGGTGATGTTAGATACCCTGGGGCCTGGTTAATGACGTTCCGTTCACCACTATTGGGTGGCTCTGAAATTGCCTACAATAAAACCAAAATTATTGAAAGTACTTTTGGAGTATTCAAACATCCATCTAGATATCTTCTGCGGCCCGTGAAGTTGGCATGAATGTGGCAGCAGCTTTTCATAACATGTTTGCACTATAGGGTTTTAAATTATGATGCGGAGAATATAGATCCATCATCTCTGTGGCAATAAGGTAAAAACGCCAAAGTAATTAATTTGAATTTTTCAGTAGAGCGCTTTGAAAGTTAAAATTGTAGTGTAAATGTATGGAATTGCGATATGGTTTTTTGTCTATAAAATCCACAATTTTTAAGCAAAAGTGGTGAAAATTTGTGTGATAAGAGATTCGTGTACGGAGAAATATCTAATTTTCGTCCTATCTTGAGTTTGGCTTTTCTCGCTTATTGCCACAGATCTAATAGCGACAGCTCAGAAATTTTTTCAACAGCGAAGCGGCCAATATAACACCATATATTTGTAAATAAACAGAGCAATCAATAAACCTTATTACATTTTAATCATATTTCAATCATGAAAGTTCAAATTCTGTATGTGTCTATGTACACATCGTTGCACTAATATGAAAAGGCCCTAACTAATTTTTTTACCGAATCGAGTTTTTAACTGTATTTGATTTATAACCCGAAGGTATGTCTCCCCTAAAAAAATTATTGTATTTCTATAGAAATAAACGGTAATAAAAGCGTTCGAAAAAGGCCCTAACTCAGTTCATAATTTCTTTTTTTTAATTTAAAGCCCTAACTCACTATATATACGGACGGAGTACTCATTGCGTTTTTAAGAATCTAATCGTAACAGTTTTAATTGCACATCTCAGACCGTGTTTGTTCTCGAAAAGTGTACTTTCAAATTTATAAAATTTAAGAGCAAAAATTTGTAAAAATGGATACTTTTAGTGATAGTTGTGGAAGTGATGATCAAAACATAAACAATTCTGCACCAAAAAGAAGTCGAAAAGCACATCCATCCAAATGCAAGAAAATTTTAATAAAATAATGAGAATGAAGGGTGAACAATCTATACGGTAATCGAAAAAAGCAAATTTGAAAAGGCCACCAAGACATCTTGGAGAACCCTGCTTATCAGTGTTTTGTCAGAAAAGTTCAATAAGGAATTGTTCTGCTTTACGGATGTTATACGTAAAGAAATATTCAGTTTATTTTGGGCAATGGCATGGGATCAAAAACGCTTATATATAATAAATCTAGTAAATTTTGTGAAAAAAAAACAATTTGTTCCGAAATTTCCAAAAGAACAAAATCCATTGCCTTCTTTTTAAGAAAAAAATCTAACCGATTGCAAGTATGCCGCTAAATGTTTCTTTCGACTTCAGGGCTAAAGAGAAAATGTTTCGAATGTGGATTATTCATTGTGAAGGGCCCCTAATGCCCCCCCCTGCTTCCAGCCTGCACGTGGGTCAGGAACACCACCTCCTAGTACCTTTCACTACGTGCACCGTTTGTCGGCAAAGATTATATACGCCTGCGACATCGGTCAAGTGCAACAATTGCCTTGGCCTGTGTCACACCCTTATGTGCTCTGGGCTCGCAAACGGTAACCTTTGGACGGATTCGTTCATAGCCCCCTGTTGCAGTACACAGCCGCCTTCCACGCCAGACAACATCGGCCATGGCGCTGTCAACTCTAGACTGCGACATAGTTTAGGCCTTAGCCTACCTCCACCTAGGCGAACGCACCCGCCCCTCACACCTAGTATGTCCCCCGTCTCCCCTCCACACTTCAAAATCTTGCAGCTGAACTGTAACGGATTAGCTGGAAAGATCGCGGAGATAACTGACTTTATGAAGACGAACAACATCAAAATCGCCGCGATACAAGAGACAAAATTGAACACAAGATCGGACTTACGAACTTGTGATGGGTATAATGTACATCGAAAAGACCGTCCCAGCGGTCTTGGGGGTGGCCTTGCGTTCATTACACATCACTCTGTACAATATAATCTGTTTTCCCCTGACGTCGACCCCAGGGACTCTACCTTCGAATGCCACGTGTTGTCCTAGAGATTATCATCCCGACATTAGTGCGTTGCTAAGGGGCGATAACCGTCTAATCATAGGCGACTTCAACGCACATCACGATCTCTGGCACTCCAACTGGCCAGCAGATAGCAGAGGACACGCAATTGCAGACCAAATAGATAACTCAGCATTCTGTACAGTCAATGGAGATGCCCCCACCAGGGTAGCAGGTAACTGCCACAGTTCGCCAGACATCTCCATAACGAGCGCGGGCCTAATTAACTTTGTCATCTGGCGACCGATGCTTACATTAGCTTCAGACCACCTACCCATCTTACGCTCTGTTGAACGACCGACCGACTTCATAACGACTGATATATTAACATACATCAACTTCACCAAAGGGGACTGGGACCGCTTTACTGACTATACAGAGCGCTCCTTCGCTGCCTTACCCACTCCTACAGACGTACGCAAAGGCGAAAGAGAGTTTCGCAAGATCATTGATTCAGCCTCGTGCCGCTTAATTCCTGCTGGTAGAGTACCAGAAATTCGTCCGAAATTTCCGGCACAAGCTGCGGCGATGGCAAGAGAACGTGACCAAGTGAGACTCATCAATCCCGCAGATCCCAGAATCAAAGATCTCAATGCGGAAATTCGTGGGATAGTCAACGAACACAAGCTGACCAAGTGGAAACAACACCTTGAGACATGCAACCTCTCCGGCGGAGTCGGCAAATTATGGTCGGCTGTCAAGGCCCTCTCCAATCCGACCAAATACAATGACAAGTTCGCCATTGCTTTCGGCGACAGCGTCAAATCGGACGCGAGGAAATGCGCGAGCTTCTTTTGCCGGCTGTTTATAATGCATCCACCTGCGGATAGGACTAAGAGAAGAGTCATCCGACGTGCGCACATACACAAACACTCCAATGCGCCTATTGCCGTCTCAGTAGCATAGGACAAGGATGCCATAATGAAGGCCAAGCCCTCAAAATCCATCGGACCCGACGGAATCGCCAGGAAGATGATCAAACACCTAGGTCACGAGGGACAGAGTTATTTAGCGGCTCTCTTTAATCTCTCTCTAACTACCTTCGTTATACCTGAGATATGGAAACAAGCGATTGTAGTTCCCCTACTAAAACCAGGGAAGCCGGCGAACCAGGGAGAGTCTTATCGCCCGATATCCCTCCTTCCGCCGGTAGTGAAATTACTAGAGACCATTCTGCTCCCTTACTTCATTGCAAATCTGAAATTGGCCGATCACCCACATGGTCTCCGCAAAAATCACAGCACTACATCTGCTTTGAACGCCATTACAACGCAGATTAATAACGGTTTGAATCAACACCCACCAAACTATAGGACGGTTCTCGTGGCACTTGACCTATCAAATGCATTCGACACGGTCAATCATGCCACACTCCTGCGAGATATGGAAGAGACACCGCTCCCTGCCGGCCTTAAAAGGTGGACCGCTAATTACCTCGTTGGTCGACAGGCATCAGTCAAATTCACGAACAAGAAATCTAGACCACGAAGAATAAAACAAGGGGTGCCGCAAAGTGGTGTTCTCTCTCCCCTTTTGTTTAATTTCTATATTTCGAGACCCCCCCACCAGAGGGAGTCTCCATTGTTTCCTACGCTGACGACTGCACGATAATGGCCTCGGGCAAGGGTCCTTCCATTGACGAACTCTGTATTAGAATCAACAGTTACTTCCATGACCTTACCAGCTACTTCACCGAGCGAAATCTAACCCTATCTCCGACTAAATCGACGGCGACCCTGTTTACTACATGGAATGCGCAGATGGGGCAAGAGTTAAATGTCCACGTAGACGGAGTACCTCTACATACTGTAAACCACCCAAAAATCTTGGGTGTGACATTTGACAACGGCCTCACCTTCGCTGGTCATGCCACCGCAATAGCCTCAAAGGTACAGAGCCGCTAAAGAAACATTGCTTGCTACATATAAGGCTATTGGCCGGCCGGTTATTGACTATGCTGCGCCCATATGGTCACCCAACCTTTCTGCCACCAACTGGAGGAAATTGCAAGTCTGCCAAAACACCGCCATCAGAACTGCTACGGCATGTCTGCTTATGTCATCTGAGTCTCACCCGCATCAAGAGGCAAAATTGCTCAATGTTCAAGAGCACGCGGAACTTTTGAGTAGACAGTTCCTTCAGAATTGTCATAAACCTAGTCATCCAAATCGACATCTTTTGGATGCAGCACCGCCCCCCAGAGACATAAGGAGACATCTTCGTAAGCATTACGATGTGATCCGGCACCATATCTCTTTGCCGTTTGATCTGCGGAACCATAGACGGGCTCTTAATGACCTCCACACCGAGTCGGTAGACAGATCTCTCAGATCTCGGCCTGTGAATCCAGTTATTAATACTCAACCACCTGAATTGGCTGAAGAGGAGCGTGTACTTCCGAGGGAGACTAGAGTCATACTAGCACAACTTCGCTCTGGATATTGTAATAGGTTAAACTCTTACTTATCCAGACTGAACCCCAACATACCAAACACATGCCCTGCATGTGGGATGTCCCCTCATGATCTCTTCTCCTGTTCAGTCGAACCTACTCTTCTAACACCTACATCACTCTGGTCCAATCCTGTGGAAACTGCGCTTTTCCTCGGACTTCCGTTAGAAGAGCCGGATGACTGTTTAGAGTGATCGTGCGCATTAGGCTTACAATAATAGTTCAATGAATAGAAATATATTGGAAAATAGGATGATTTTACTGTAATATCTCGCCAGACTTTCCAATTTATGTTTTTAGTATAAATACTGGCGATGAGATGTTTAATAGGTAATAATGTATAAAAGAGGTTTTCCGAAATAAATATTAAGCTACAAACTTCTAATTTTCTGTTTACAAAAGGTTTGGAAATAAACGTTACATAAGTAAAACGGCACGTTGATAAAAGGTTGAATAATGTAAACTTATAAAAAAAAAATTCAAAAGCTTTTTATAAATGTTTACATGAAACTTTGTCCAAATCGGATTTTTTCTTAGCTATTGCAAGAAAATAGATGAATGCATAAAAAATTTGTAGTTCTACATTGAAGCTGCAACTTAAAGCAATTATTAGCAGATTGTGGTTAAGATGCAGCTATGATTTTGAGTGTTCTTCCTCATTCTCATGTAAAGATCTTTTTTTTTTTTAATTTTGGAACCATTTGCGTTTTACTTTAAAGCGAAATGCCCTATAACAGTTTTCTTGAAGTTTATAAAAGGCTTACTTAACTTTAAAATAAATTAAAACGGCAAAGGCTTACATATCATCTTGTATAAGCTTTATGGAGGGCTAATAGTTTTTTTGAAATGAATGTTTGTATATTATTGCGAGTGCGGAGCACATGTTGCATAGGGGGCAACCTTTGAGTAATGTATTATTTTATATTTGAGTTATTTGTTCTATATAGAACCGGGGGTGCGGGGCTCTAAGGCATTGCGCGGGATTGGCTTCCTCATTTTCGTTGTGAAAAACCCCGATTTGGGATTGCAAAATATAAACTATATCTTTGGAATATTGTGACTTGCATACAATGCAAATGAAATAAACCAAAGAAATGACTACAGCTTATGTCGCTTAAACATAATCGCCCCCCAAGACGGCTTAGTCCTCTAGTGATATTCATAAGTCACCGGTTCGAATCCGGCTCGAAGGACCATGTCTTAGGTCGCGTATGCATACTTGCCCCCATAGACGGCATAGTCGTCTAGTGATATTCATAAGTCGCCGGTCCGAACCAGGCTCGAAGGACCATATCTACGCTTTATGGAGGGGTTTAGTAAACAGATGTTCCGCGTGATTATTCCGTTTTGAGTACGAATATCAACTAAGCGAACATTTTTATAGGCTCTTGTGTGGAGTTTGGAGATGCGTCCGAGACGCCATTCATTGGGTGGCAGGAGGTAATTTTTAACAACGACTGGGTTCCCTTCTTTGAGGTTTGTTTGTGGGGTTCGGTCTTCCAGCAGTTGCTGAGTTGATGGTGTAATACTTTAAGTAACTGCCATTTGTGTGTTGGATTGAGATTTTCGGCATTTGGTTCAGGCAGGGAGAGCAGTGGAGCTCCGCGTAGGAAGTGTCTCGGGGTTAACGCGAGCAGGTCTGTCGGGTTGTCGGACATGGGAGAGATAGGCCTGGAGTTAAGGACTGTTTCGATCCGAACGAAGAGGGTCGTGAACTCTTCAAAGGTGAACTTATGGTTGCCAGCGGCTCAAATTAGAGCAGACTTCAATACGGATGGCTTTAGTTGAGAAGCAGACAAAAACGCAGACATAGGCTTTGGAGTAGAAGGCGCGCCGTAACGTAGAAGTTTTCACGGGAAATGGGCCAGCAAAATCGACTCCTGTCGTGTGGAACGGGAGAGTATACGTCGACCTTTTGGCTGGAAGCGCGGCCATGATCTGGGAGTTCATCTTTTGTCTGTGGATCGTCTTAAAGTGGAAAATGCATGATTTTATGTTTTGCTTCAATCGTGGAATATACTATTCTTGCTGTACCATACGATACATGATTTGCTTTTCGGCATGGAGCAGAAGATTGTGGGTAAAATCGAGAAACAGCGTGCAGAACTTCGAAGCTTCGGAAATTAGAATTAGATGACGTCCATTGTAGCTGAGAGTGGCGTAAGTGAGGCGTCCGTTCACCCGCAAGATCTCCTTCTTATCTAACATCGGACTAAGTAACAAGAGCGAACTCTTTTCACTTATTGGCTTAGAGGCTTTCAACAATGAGATTGTTTCCGCATAGTACATTTGTTGGATTAGGATGATGAGACGTTCTTTTGCATATGTAATCTCCTCTTGAGAGAGGGAAAGAGCGTAGGAAATGACGTGAAGAGCTCTGGCGAACGAGGAGAAGCGCTCCAATGGATCCGAGGTATCTACCGTATGTAATGCTTCAATGCGCTTCTGTTCTGGCGGGCTGTGGTTTTGAGGCATAGTTTTGGGCCATAAAGTGGGAGATTTAGAGAGCTACTCGGGGCCTTTCCGCCACATGGCGACATGTAGCGTTGCTAACATTCTTGAGAATTTCGGCAGTGCGGTTTGCAACACAGGTTTCCCAGGTGTGTGGTGGTTTTTTTAACCATGCCAGCACGATTAACTAGTCTAACAAGAGAAACAGCTCGTGTGTTAGCAAATTTAAATGAGAGCCTATCTGTTTTACTAGTTTGAAGAGTACTACTGGAAGGAAGGCTGACTGTTTTTAAGGGGGTCACCTTACTTTTGGCAGCTAACAGGAGGGTGGTATAGGCATTTTCACTGCACTGCACTTGGAGATACACACAGGTGCAGAATGCCTTTTCTGAGGGATCTGAAAACCCGTGCATTTGGAATGGATTGTCGGGGGAAAAATCGATCCATCGGGGGATTTTGATGTTGCTTATCGCTGAGAGCTTTTCCCGAAAATTTTTTCATTTGTGGAGTGGGGAGGGGGGGTTTGACATGTTCGTCCCAGTCTGTTCCTTCCAACCAGAGATGTTGGAGAAGGGCTTTGGCTAAAATCATTATTGGCGATAGCCATCTTGCCGGGTCGAACAATTTCGCAATTGCCGATAATATTTTCCGCTTTGTGTTTGAGTAAGTGGCGAGTATAGGGTCATATGAGTACGAAAAGGAGTCGTTTAGGGCGTTCCATTTTATGCCCAGTGTCTTTGTCGAGCTCGCATTATGGAACTTAAGAGAATCGGTATCAAGGAGGTCAGATTTTGTAATAGACATCAGGATGTCTGGGTGATTGGCTGGTATTTTCTTCAGAGGTAAGCCGGCCGAGTTTATTATTCGATAACTTCATTTCTGGAGTTGAGTGTTAACTGTATATCGTGTCCGCCAGAGAGGATGTTTTCTACTTAAGTCTAATGCAGAAGAACATTGTTGGCGGTTGGGAATTTGTCTTCGGTGTCTACTGCTAGCTGATGGAGGGTGCGAATAGCTAGGTATAGGGCACAATTAACACCAAAAGTAACTGTCTTCATTTTAAATCCTCGAGGTGAGGTTGGAGATCTGCGAAAGACAATTCTTTGATAGTCTTGATCTTCTGGGTGTCGGCTCGAAGGAACATGTCTAAGATTTATGGAAGCGAACATTTTTTTTGAAATTTATGTTTGTATATTATTTTATAATTTGTTCAGAGGATAAACGGGGGGCGCGGTGAATTATTAGTATTTTATATTTGAGTTATTTGTTCTATATAGAACGGGGGCTGCGGGGCACCTGTTACACCTTGTATTTATTAATTGGGGGCGGCACTATTGGCTCTAAGGCATTGCGTGGGATTGGCTTCCTCATTTTCGTTGTGAAAAACGGCGATTTGGAATTGCAAAATATAAACTATATTTTTGGAATATTTCATAACCTGATTGCGAATTGCATGCAATGCAAATGAAATAAACGAAAGAAATGACGTCGCGTCAACATATTCGGCCCCTAGACGGCTTAGTCGTCTAGTGATATTCATAAGTCACCGGTTCGAATCCGGCTTGAAAGACCATGTCCAAGCTTTATGGAGGGCGAGTAGTTTTTTTGAAATTAATGTTTGTATATTATTTTATTATTTGTGCAGAGAGTAGAACGGGGGGTGCGGAGCACATGTTGCAAGGGGGCAACCTTTGAGTAATGTATTACTTTATATTTGAGTTGTTTCTTCTATACTCGTATATATATGTTAAAAATCCCATTTACATGAATAAATTGAAGCAAAGTTTTTTTTTTATAATGAACTTTAAATAATATATGATTTTAGGAAAGCGGCCATCGAAAATTAGATGCTTCGATGGTCATGGATGAAGGTTAGCCAAGCACCTGGCGTCGCAGCAACACCCGCGGCGCCCCCTTGTATTGTTCGGCCTTTTTTTTTGTATATTTCTTTATTTTTCAGCTGTTGCAACCGGTCGTTTCCGGTTCGGTTTCAACAATCAGGTTTCTTTATTTTTTTTTTTGCTGATTTAATGTTACTTGCTTTTCTTTTTCTGCCATTCGTTTTATTTAAATGTTGAGTCGATTTTTAAGTTTTCGGTTATTTTTGAATATTTTGTTCCATCAGTTTTTTTGTTTGAATTTTAGTTTTTATTCGAGTTCTTAAATTTTTAATGTCAACGGTCTGTCCGTGGCATCCGGATTTTAGCCGGATCTTGTTTTTATAGTTGTTTGCGCGGTGTTGTGCATTTCCCCCCGTTTTAAAGGCATGATTTGTATTTCTCTGCTTATGGCGCAGGACGGTAAGGTTGGCAAGAACCCACCCCATCCGATACTGACTAGCCTCAATCATGCCGACCGTCATCATGCTGACCGTCTTCCTTACCGATCCATTACAAATGCGTATTCCATAACAGATGGCGCCCAAAGTGGCAGTCTGAGGCGCTGACCGCGATGACTTTTCTGGTCAGCTTGTGAGGTTTCACCATCTCATAAGTCCCAGGTAAGCAGGCCCAGGTTGTCCGTATTGTTAAGTAGCTAAGGGCTCCACGAGACTTCACGTCGCGTCCAGCGGAAGTTTTGCATTTCACCCGGTGAGGCATTGCTAAACGCACTTAGCTTTTTTTGCAGTTGATTATTATTTTTGTCCCGGGTCTGTTGTCCGACGTCGGCTTCGGGAAAAATATATGTGTCCGCTAAGTAGGGTTTATTTTTGTTGGGATTATTAACTTTTGTTGGAGTGGGAACACTGCGCAAGTGTGGGGAAAAGCGGTATCCAACCGCATCCTTACATTGCAGCGCGGTTGAGGAGGGGTATTAAAAATAAATTTTATCAACTTTTTCTTTTGATGACTGGTCTCCAGTGCTCCGACCAGTCTCATGAAGGCAGCCCTTAGCAACCCCTGCATTGCGGGCAGGAGTAATGGAGTCCAAATAGATTTAAGATTTTGCCAATTTCCGCCACGGCACACCAACATGTCTCAGGGCAAGGTGTCCTTCCGAACGCCCCTGCCTTGCTGTAGGTGTACCTAAAAAAACTATCCCTGTCTAATGTTATATTTTTTTCCATTATTTCTACATATGCGTTCTAATGATGGGAGGTCAGCATTCCCATTGAATTCTTAAATATATATAACTTTTCAAAACTACATATCGAATTTCATTCCTTTTTTGATTTTCAAACGTATATTTACTAATCAAACTTATTTTTAGCAAATACTGAATATACGAGGTGTGTTCAAGAAGTATCACGAATTTTGAATTTTCCTTGGTTACGTATATTCGAATTTCGAATTTTTTGTGGCGTTATGTTGGTACTCATGTCTCTCACTTATGCCGACAAGCTCGGCCATTTTGATTGTTCAGTTAATTGTTGACAGCTGCTTTGCTTGCACGTGTTTTGGATCGTCTTCGATTTTTACGCGAAATTCTTACCAAAATTGCTCAATTGTGACCAAAAACAGCATCGCATGAACATTGCTAATGAGATGTTAAACTCTGTCCGCGACGACCCAAATTTGCTCCAGAGGGTCATAACTGGTGACGAATCGTGGGTTTATGGTTATGACGTGGAAACCAAAGCTCAATCATCTCAATGGAAGCTGCCGCACGAACCAAGACCGAAAAAAGCGCGCCAAGTTCGGTCGAATGTGAAAGTTTTGCTGACAGTTTTCTTCGATTGCAGGGGCGTGGTGCATCATGAGTTCTTGCCACAGGGAAGAACGGTCAATAAGGAATATTACCTGCAAGTTATGCGCAATTTGCGCGAAGCAATCCGCCAGAAACGCCCGGATTTGTGGAAGAGCAAAAATTGGCTTTTGCACCACGATAACGCCCCTGCTCACGCATCGTTGCTTGTGCGCGACTTTTTGGCCAAAAACAACACACTAATGATGCCGCAGCCACCGTATTCCCCAGATCTGGCCCCCTGTGACTTTTTCTTGTTCCCTAAACTGAAGAGGCCCATGAAAGGACGACGTTACGCTTCTCTTGACGAGAGAAAGACGGCATCGAAGGAGGAGCTGAACAAGATACAAAAAAATATTTTTTGAAGTGCTTCGAAGATTGGAAAAACCGTTGGCACAAGTGTATAATATCTCATGGGGATTACTTTGAAGGGGACAAAATAGATATTCATGAATAAATAAATAATTTTTGAAAAAACACAAAATTCGCGATAATTTTTGAACACACCTCGTATATATATATATTTTTTCAAAACATACAATTTTTTTTACGGACAAATCGTTACGATTATCGTCTTGAATTGCGGTGTTCTACATATATGTAGATACCAAATTTTCCATTTTTTTTACGCAAATCTTCGGTATTATAGGGTAAGGGCAAGTGAGCCTTGACCTTTTGCACTTTCCAACCGCCTCTTGAAACCGAAACTTTTGTTTCCATATTTCTTACCTGAATTTGGCTTGGAGATATATTTCAAGAGAATATGGATCGGTCGACTGAACGCATGACTACTAAGAACTCTACGCGAGTAAGTGGAGGTAAACCTAGAGGTCAGGGTAGAGGGGCTTTTCCGAAACAGCCCACCAATCGGCCTTTGGTAATGCCTTGTCCAGTAGGTAGTCCGAGAGGAGGAGATCCGACCAGGATCGTATTGAATCCTGCTTCCAACCAGAAAATTGATAGACCAGATAGTACTGATATAATTGACTCGTCCATGGCAGCAGAGCCAATGCAGAACCTCTTCGATCCCCCGAAAAACGTGTTGACAGGTATACAGGAGGAAGCTAATGGTTTTCTAGAAAATCCTATACATCTTAACACTTTAGGTGATATGATCGCCAGGAATGTTGCCGAAGCCCCTCCTGAAGACTCGTGGGTAAACGTGTTACATCAGCTGTTCAGGACTTCTCAGGAGGAGATTAGGAACGAAACGAGGATGATCAGGGAGAACATGGACTTATTTAACGCTGTAATAACCTCTTCACAAGCCGGTGTGAGCTATACCAAGAATACCAATAGGGAGGAAAGTAACCGAGCACAGACCTTCGTGAGCAAACAACATAACATTGTTTCCGGTAGCATGGTAGTGAAGCCACAGGACTCGAAGGTCTCCTTCGACGGTACTGGAAGCGTCGCAGTTTTTTGGTTTAAGTTGGACGCCCTATGTGAGCGGACTCAATGCTCTAGTGACCAACTGATGGCAATCTTTCATCTATTTTTATCGGGACGGGCGGAAGAATGCTACTGGCTGTTCACGAAGCAGACCCCAAATGCGAATTATTATTATATTATTATAATAAAGCACGAAAAGGTGAACAAGTACTGAAGGAAAGCAAGATCCTGGGAACAACTTTTACTGGACGGCATGTCAATGAAGCTCGAGCGATAAGTCACCGGTTCGAATCCGGCTTGAAAGACCATGCCCAAGCTTTATGAAGGGCGAGTAGTTTTTTTGAAATTATCGTTTGTATATTATTTTATTATTTGTGCAGAGAGTAGAACGGGGGGTGCGGAGCACATGTTGCAAGGGGGCAACCTTTGAGTAATGTATTACATTATATTTGAGTTGTTTCTTCTATATATATATGTTAAAAATCCCATTTACAGGAATAAATTTAAGCAAAGTTTTTTTTTTTTTATAATGAACTTTAAATAATATATGATTTTAGGAAAGCGGCCATCGAAAATTAGATGCTTCGATGGCCATGGATGAAGGTTAGCCAAGCACCTGGCGTCGCAACAAAACCCGCGGCGCCCCCTTGTATTGTTCGGCCTTTTTTTCTCTTTATTTTTTAGCTGTTGTAACCGCTCGTTTCCGGTTCGGTTTCAATTTTCAGGTTTCTTTCTTTTTGTTGCTGATTTAATGTTACTTGTTTTTCTTTTTCCGCCATTCGTTTTATTTCAAATTTGAGTCGATTTTTAAGGTTTCTGTTATTTTTGAGTATTTTGTTCCATCAGTTTTTTTTTTGTTTGAATTTCGATTTGAATTTTCAGTTTTTATTCGAGTTTTTAAATTTTGAATGTCCGATGCCACGGAATCAACCGGATGTTGTTTTTATAGTTGTTTGCGCGGTTTTGTGCGTTTTCCCCCCGTTTTAAAGGCATGATTTGTATTTCCCTGCTTATGGCGCAGGACGGTAAGGTTGGCAAGAACCAACCCCAGCCGACAATGACTAGCCACACACCCTACATCATGCCGACCGCCTTCCTTACCGATCCATCATAGATGCGTATTCCTTAACAAGGAACTAATTTTTTAAATGTTTATTTTCCGGTCAGGTTTTTCTCAGCCGGTGAGTTCCAAAAATAAAACTGCATATCCTTCTACTCTACTGATGCTTAAACCAAAATCTAAATCTACATCTACAGCCGCTACAGTTGCTGCTGGAAGCGCCACTGGCTGCGATGTGTCTGGACGGTGATGATTTCGGGGCAAACGCCTGCGATGATGGATTTTATATCACTGCTGGGAACAGCGCTGACCGTGCCGTGACTATGTTGCTATAATTTTTTTAGAATTGTAAATGTTCATCTTGATGTCAGCTTAATGCAAATTTACTCCCACGCAAGAGCTACTATATTTTCTGGGCTTTTGATATGTAACTAATATGCACCTGCAATTGTTGGTCATTGCTTGCTACTCTAGAGATGTTAATAAGCCAGGTCAGCCACTTTTGTGATTCTACTGTTGAGCTGCATGTGTTAACTCCTCCCCTTCTAAATGAAGGCCTCCCTCGGACTTTTTTAGGTTATCAATGACGGCTTGAACATCTCGCTTTTGACGTCTTCTAGTTTGCCTTTTAGGCTCTGCGCACTAATTCGCCAGAGGTATGGTAGGCTCAATATTTCATGATGTTTGGTAATATTCACAAGAGTTGACGTTGCTGAATTTGGCAACTTCCCCAATATGCCGAGTTTATTTGTGAAGTAAAATACATTAATTTGAACCTCGTCTTCAAAGGTGAACAGGTATCTAAGTACCGGAAATGGTTTTTACAGAACCTATCGCTTAACTTGATCACAGCGGTATTGTCATTGATAACTATAATACCCTCATCAACCACTGTAGTTGGTTCAAGGCGGCTAGGGTGCGTATCGCAGTGAGCTACATTTCCCAAAAGGAGTTGCCGCATGTTGTGCAATTCAGCTTTTTGCAGAATGTGGAAGTAAGTGCCTTAATACAATTTCCCAGGGCTAAAATTACAAACTAATTCAGGTTTAGGATATTTTATTAAAAAATATAAAAACTTATTATCCAACAGGACCTTAATGCTTGATACCTCCATTAAATCTGTTACAGTTGTGTTTGTGGAGTGCATGTTAGTTATATTTTATATATCATCAAAATTTAATATTGAAGGGTTAATGACGTCAGTCCGTGCTAGGGCAACGGTTGAGATCAAGGTTTTAATTTCAGAAATTATAATTATATTTCTGGCTAGCATTGTTTCATATAAATGTTCGGTGTTTAGGTTTTTTGTGATTATGTTCACCGTGTCTGTTAGCTTATTTATTTTTTTCTGTACTACCGTGTTTATTTCTAGTTGCCTATTTTCAGAGTTAATTGTCACTTGTTGTCGGAATTAAAAATTTTCGAAGTCCAAGTCTGGTGTCCCTGCTATGAATTTTAGAGCTGTTCCTGTTGTTGTTGTTGTTGTGGTAACGACAAAAACACTCCCCGAAGGTTTTAGGGAGTGTTGTCGAATTAACAGTCCTTGGCCGTATTTGAACCCGGTACGCTCCGGTACTCCCTTGTGGTACTTCCCGACTCTCGTGGTAGCGATTTATGACCAGTGAAACCTTCTAGGTCATGTCACCCCTCCTTCCGTAAGGAAGGATAAGATGGGTAAAGAGAGGTGAGAGGCATCATATCCGTAGATCAACCATCAAGTTGCACGTCATTACCTTTGTACATATTAGTCGCCTCTTACGACCGGTATGCCTTCCTCTGGCATATTCTAAGCCCCTAACCCGCAGGGGTTAAAGCTGTTCCTAATGTGTTTATGCTTCGAGTTTGTCTGTGCTGAGTGTCAAATCCGTTCAGTAACATCTTTATATGGGATGCAAGGAAATGTTTCGTTAGTGCCTTTGTTTCTTCGGCTATTTGCATATATGTGTATACATTAGTGGTGTGTTTTAGAAAGTTAGCATCTTGCCGGATAGTAATAAACCCGTCCTGAATTAGTATGTAATTGTAGTCCGTGTAGTTCGTCAGTTTCGCTGTCGCTGCCGCAATCAGAAGTATCACTAAAAGAATCCTGAAAATTACAAAAGTTACTAATAATAAAAAACTAGCTTATGTTGCCTTTGTGGACCACCCTCTCTCTAATCAAGACTGTTGTCCCCAAATCCGCCTCTACCCTTTCCTATATGTATAGAGGTTTCAGTTTATTTCCTAATCTTTTGTTGGTTTTTATAAAAATACGTTCTTCCACATCAAACACCCTGTTTTGTCTGGAGGGGTTATTCCTGTTGTTGTTGATGTGGTAGCGACTATTTAACCTGCCTAAAGTATCAGCTCTTTTATCCAACATTGTCATCAGGCTATTCTAGCGGAAGTCCCAGAAACATCGCGGCTTCAACTAGAGTGGACCAGAGTAAAATTGCTGTTAGAAGAGTAGTCTCGGTTGAGCAGATGAACATGGGGAGACACGCCGCATTCCGGGCAGACATTTGGCATGTCGGGGGTCAGTCTGGATAGGTAAGAGTTTAGTCCGTTACAGTTGCCAGAACGAAGTTGGGCCAGCATGACCCGTGTCTCCCTGGGCAGTTCGCGTTCCTCATCGGCAACAGGTGGAGCTTGTGCCTGTGGGACTGCATTCACCGGACGAGAGCTGACAAAGGAGTTTACCGACTCCGTGTGGATGAGATTGAGGGCCCGCCATATAGGCGTCGCGTAGCTCCGAACCGACTGGCCGATTGCCTTGTACGTTGCCAGTAACGTTTCTTTATCTTTTCCCCAGGTACTGCCAGCTAGTGACTTGAGGATTTTGTTACGGCTTTGTACTTTGGTGGCAATCGCGGCTATATGAGCACCGTAGCTGAACGTGTTATCAAACGTGACCCCTAAGATTTTGGGATGTGTGACAGTCGGAAGCTTAATGCCGTCTATGTAGACTTCTAATTCCATGTTCACCTGCGCTGTCCACGTCGTAAATAAGGTGGCCGAGGACTTGGTCGGTGACAGTGTCAGATTTCGTCTAGCGAAAAAACCGATCAGGGATGGGAGGTATAAGTTAACTCTGGAGCAAAGCTTGTCTACAGAGGGCCCCGTCTCCAGGATCGTGCAGTCATCGGCGTAAGAGACGATGGAGACACCCTCTGTTGGGGAGGGGAGCCTCGATATGTAGTAATTAAACAAAAGCGGGATAGGACACCACCCTGTGGCACCCCTTGTTTGATTATACGTGGTTTTGATCGTTCGCCTCTGAATTCGACCGATAACTGCCAACTACTCAGATAATTGGCGGTCCAACGCTTTAAAAAGGGGGGAAGAATAGAATCCTCCAGGTCGTTAATGAGAGGCGCATGATTGACAGTGTCGAAGGCTTTCGACAGGTCAAGTGCAACTAGCACGGTCCTGTCATTTGGACGATGTTGGTTGAGACGGACACTTATCTGAGTGGTGATGGCGTTTAGCGCGGTGGTAGTGCCTTGCAATTTACGGAATCCATGCTGATGTTCGGCTAGTCGCGAGTTAGCGGTGTAGTAAGGGAGCAAGACCGTATTCAAGGTCTTCACTACTGGCGAGAGTAGTGATATCGGTCGATAAGACTCCCCCTCGTTGGCCGGCTTGCCAGGCTTTAGTAGTGGCACCACCTTTGCCTGTTTCCATTTTTCTGGAATGACAAAGGTGGTCATAGACAGATTGAAGACAGTGGTTAGATACCTTATTCCCTCTTCTCCGAGATGTTTTAGCATCAGCATGGATATACCGTCTGGGCCGATCGATTTAGAGCTTTTGGACCCCCGTTTGGCCTCCTGAACCTCGGTGGCTATTTTTTCGTTTGTGCGCTTCCCTGATGGCTCGTCTAATTTCCTTGTCGACTGGAGGATGCAGTACAAATTGCCGGCAGAAAGCGCTCGCGCATCTCTTCGGTTTCGACTTTACCTTATCACCGAAGGTGATGGATATTTTGTCGTTAGGTTTGGTCGGAATTGACAAGGATTTTACAGTGGACCATAGTTTGCCAACACCAACAGAGAGGTTGCAGGACCTTAGGCGCTCCTCCCATTTGGCGCTTTTATATTGATCAACCAGTCGTCTGATTTCCGCTTTGGGATCTGGGCTTTGGGGATCCGTAGGGTCCAAGCGTCGCACATGGTCGCGTTCATTTGCCAGGGCCGCTGCCTCTGCGGGGAAATACGGACGTGCTTCCTTAATTCTACCTGACGGAATTTATTGATTAAAGGCTGCAGCTATGACCATGCGAAACGCTTTTTCCCCTTCTCGTACGTCAGGCAGGATGGGAAGAGCAGCGAAGGTGAAGTTTGAAGTTAGGAAAACCAACCCAATCAGCTTTGCTGGTTTGGGGTTATTCTTCTCCAGCTGTGCTTATTGGGTTTCATTAATTTATTTTTTATTTCATCTCGAAATTCCTGCGGCGTAGCGTGAATCACGTTAACGGGTTTTTTGTTTGTTACAGGATGGATTGTTCGACTGTATTCAAACGTGACCAGTAATATAAGTTCGATCGTTTCGTCAATTTTCTTGTTCATTTTCAGGCATTTCAAAAATGTCCGCTAGTGTACCATGAAGACGCTCAACCTGGCCAACACCAAACTGATTTTTAGCAGTGAGTTTATCGTTTCAGAACTGAATTATGCCTCATTATCGCATCAGATAGTCTTTGTACCTGGAAATATGTTCATCAATTGTAGAATTGGGCCCTCCTATCAGAAAATGCTATAAATTTTGCGATTGGCCCCTAAAGTCAGTTCTGTTTTGACATTTGTGTAGTAAACACATGCGAAATACACATTAATAAACAATGTTACGCTACACTGCTCCAGAACGCGGAATATTGCTGACTATTTATTTGACCAATAATCGGTCGGTGAAAAACGGTTACTGCCCAAAAGTAATCCTCCTATCAGAAAATGCTATAAATTTTGCGATTGGCCCCTAAAGTCAGTTCTGTTTTGACATTTGTGTAGTAAACACATGCGAAATACACGTTAATAAACAATGTTACGCTACACTGCTCCAGAACGCGGAATATTGCTGACTATTTATTTGACCAATAATCGTTCGGGGCCAAACGGTTACTGTGAATGGTGAGCGCTACAGAGCAATGATCAACGAGTTCTTTTTGCCGCAACTTGATGAATTGGGATTGGAAAACATGTGGTTCCAACAAGACGGTGCAACAGCACACACGGCACGTGCCACAACCGATATGCTGAACATCGGAAGCTTACTTTTGCGCCACCTTGTACATGCTGCACCACCGCAAATTTAGAAAACTTATCAAGCCAAGTAAGAAAGTATTTTTTGTCTGTAGAGCAAATGTCGATATGTAACATTTCTCCGGCGTAGGACGGTGTTGGAGTTACCCCTAGTGTCTGCCTACGGGGGTGCCTGTCGTATTTGGCCTTGTTGCAAATTTTACAGTTTGCGACAGTTGCGTTTGCGAGCTTGGCCATTTTTGGAAAATAGTAATCACAGCAGATCTGTTTCACGTTTGGTGATCTGTATAAACATTAAGATTTTTAACACCATGAAGATAATTTCTAAGGCTCTTGAGAGCCCAAACAATCGTCAATAGTTCGGGCTCATTATTACCTTCCACCCTGAGATAACACGGACCCTATCACGTTGTCGACTTAAACGTAGCAGCGCTTACCTATTGGTTCCCGAAGCACGTCGTCGATCGCTCTTTGAAAAATGGTGTATTCTTCAATCCAAAAGGACGCCTACAGAACTCGTTTTTCCCTTTTCCGACTAAAAAAGCGGGTTTTTTCCCTACCTGTCCATCCTGTACTTCTCGTTGAGTGATGCAGATACTACCTTATCGTGCATCATGATTGTCTTGTTGGTGAGAAGTGTCATTTTCTTCTTCACCTCGTCGTAGTACTGTAGGAGAGTCAAACCTCCTTAGCGAAGGATTGAGAGCTCCTGTCCATCAGGTAGATGGATCGTTTGTCACTGTTTATAAAATCGAGGCGACTGATTATGGCTTTGAAATTTAATACCGTGTTAAAAGATGCCAACACTATGTCCGCCGGTCCTGTCAACTTATTCCTAATTTTGGCAACAGCTTGGTAATGTTTACTGCTACCTTCCTATTTTTCAAAAATTTTGAAGGCCGTCTGGGCTGCCTGTCCCCAGGAAACATAACATTCCTACTTGCCATCGAAGTCCGGTAAGGACTAATGTTTATTAACCTCTCTTCAAAACTTTCTCTACGGACACAAGTGCAACACTTATGGCACTATCTATTAGTGCTTTAAGCTGATCTGCTTTTAAAGGCATTCTTGTATACCAATTTCATTGATTAATATTACTGCTAAATTTTCGTCTATTAACCTCTATATTTCTTATCCTTTTCAAGAGTTCGTTCATTTCAAAATCACTCATGAAAAAAAATCTCGGAAAAAAACAAAAATTGCTATACAGTTGATTCTCAAGTTCCTCGTACAAGGATCTACCTCTAATTCAACGGCCGATAATTTAAGTCAATTCACAATTGTCCTGTTTTTTCTTTTATTCCCCCTTTTTTTATAATTCACAATTTGTTCTTACTTTTGTTTTCTTTGCACGCTACTTAGATTTCTATCATAGAATAGTATAATAATATCTAAATCTCGATCACGGTGTCCTGGTTGTCCTCATGCCTTTCCGGAATTTCCAAGGGATGGCTGGTGTTGATGAAGATGAAATTTTGCTGATATGACTTTAACTTTGTATTTTACGCTTACAAATTTGCCGAGTTTATTTTTAGCTTTTGCTGATATGATTTGAAATTAACTTTTTATTTTTGGGTTAACTTTTAGCTTTTGCCACGTCGTGATTTTATTAATTTTTTGAATGTTTATTTTCCGATCAGCTTTGTCTGAGCCGGTGAGTTTCAAATACAAAACTGCATATCCTTCTATTCTACTGATGCTTAAATCTAAGTCTAAATCTAACTCTACATTTACCGCGGCCGCCGCAGTCGCCATAGTAGCTGCTGTTAGTGCTCCTAGGAGCACCGCTGGCTGCGCTGTGTCTGGACTGTGATGATTACGTGGAAGAGGTGAGTTTTGTCGTAAAATTATGTGTAAAAACATGTTTATGAAACGTAAATTCAAGTAGTTTTATAATATTAACTTCAAAACATTTTTTCTTTACTTTGCGTTTTCAGCAATTTCAAATAATGAAGTTTTTTGAGACTGATTTAGTACATAAATATATTAATTTACATTTCTTAACAATAGGAAGGAAAGGTCATAATTTCCTTTACAACGTGTTTTGGCGTTCTTAGATATTAAATGATGATCATTGTACAGTTGTTGAAAGTTAATAAATTCTTTTTTTTCTAATAATTGAACTACTATATAAATTAAATTCAATTGCAAGTAATATTAAATGGTATTCACAGTTGACAAAAAAGATGCACAACATTCCAGCTCATATCTTAAAATATTTAAAATTAGCATGTGCCCTAACCAATTGCAGATGTCTTACAGTGAGATGCATTGTAGCCCCTTCCGATAGCGGTAATTTAGAAAGTACCAAAATATCTACGCCACCTCTAAATGGTAGAGGTTGAAGAAATGTTTTCAGTTGAAATTATATAAATTATAAAACCGTTTGTCTACTTACCTGAATATATTAAAGTATGTGTATGGATGCCTTCAGTCACATTCTCCGAGATATTTGGTCCTCCTAAGCTAAGGAATTTCCAATATTTTCGTATTACTTTCTAAGAAGTTTGGGACTCAATATTTATATATGTTCATCAAATACTCGGAAATCGACTAGCGCTTTGAAAGAGGAACTATAATTATACACGACTTTGTGAGACAACGGCCAGGCACGACAGAGCAATAAACTCGGAAGGTTTTATGGAAGGAAATTTAGTGCTGCTATACAACCCACAAGGCAAGAAAGGTTGTTGTTGTTATTAACAGTGATTTGCCCTGCCAAATGGGAACGATCACTCTGAGAATCGTCATCAGGTTTTTCTAAGGAACTCCGCGCAGTTCCAACAGGGTTCAGCCAGAGTGATATTGGTGATAGAAGAGTAGGCTCAATTGTACAGGTAAATATTTGCTTAGTATCGTGAAAGGGGGACATATCATATGCAAGGCAAATATTTGGTTTAAGGGGGTTAGGCTGGATAGCTAAGAGTTTGTGTGGACCCCAAAACGAAGGCTTTGGAGGACCTCAGAACTCATATACATATGCCTTTTGAATTGTTTAATTTATTATGAATTATAAATTACATAATTATGAAATACACCGAATTTTTATGTTTTGCACAGATGACGTTATGTACATGAAGTACATGCGCCCTTTTGCACAAAAGCCCACTTACCTAGTATGTAAATACCATTACACATATATTTGGCCTATTTTAAAAATATATCATCCGAATATAAAATTTCTTAAATAATAGTAGCACCCTAATATACATATATACAAATGAGCTCAACTGTACACTAGATTTGGCAGCTACGCTAAGAGGTTACAAACCTGCCTATGCAAAGGAAAAGGCAAACGTATAAGCATTGGAAAATGCGAACATTTAAGCACACAACAAAGCGAAGCAATACCAAAGAACGTAAAACTAGAAGAAGTTTCAACAGCGAATGTAAATGGATGCGTGTAAAATGCTTAAATTCACTGTTTTAATTGAATATTTACACAAAAAATTATAGTTGGAGTTACAAAACCGTTTAGTAATAAATATTGAATAAAAATAGGTGTGTAAAAAGCTTTAAAACTCGCGAATTAAACGCAAATTTCCCCAGTGGTGAATTACCTATTCGCGAATTGATGGTTTACTGTTTCCCACTATTCGTCGCATTGACACTTCTTTGATTTTTACGTTCTTTGGTAATACAAATTTACACATGAGGAACATTGAAGGTCACCAGCGTAAGCGTACAGGCGTGTGTACACATGTTCGCTGCAATAGGAAGAGCAGGCATCTGAGGGAAGAGGAATGCGTACAGTCGTGTGTATATACGTTGGTTGTTATTAGGAAAGTGTAGGATAATAAGAAAAACGTTAACTTATAAGAACATGTATTATAAGTACATAAGGATTTTTTGTTGTAAAGTAACAGCTTGCCTGCGTGCAAATTAGTATAAAAAGGCGATGATTTCCTTAGGAAAATTTAGTAGTTAGCTACTAGCTAGGCATAGTAGTCGGTGGTCCTCAGCTCCGATGAACGTACCACTAGGAGTTTTCATCTCACGAGTACTTTTTTTTATATTCTGCAGGGGTTTTAACCTCCGCCGAACGTAGGGCCAAGTAGGGGTTTACACCTGTAAAGCCTTAAATTTGGCCAAGAGTAGTTTAAGCTATAGTAGGCCTCGGAAGGACGCGATCCTCTTCAGCCTTTTTAGCTGGGCGGATATCAGTTACGGGGTTCACAGGCCGAAATATGAGGGATTTGTCTATCGAATCGGTATGGCAACTCAGCTTAAACGGCAATGTAATATGGTGCCGGATCTCATCATAGTGCTTACGTAGCTGTTCCCTTATGTGTCTAGGAGGCAGAGCTTGATCCATTAGATGGCGGTTTGGATGACTTGGTATGTGGCAGTTCAGTAAAAACTGTCTGCTCAACAGTTCCGCGTGCTCACGAGCACTGAGCATCCTGTGTCAGTTCTGGTGGGGGTGTATTGGCAGACTTGCAACTGCCTCCAGTTGGTGTTAGCAAGGTTGGCGCTACCCCTGCGGGTTAGAGGTTTAGAATATGCCCGAGGTAGGCATACCGGTCGTAAAAGGCGACTAATATGCACAAAGGTAATGACGTGCAACTCGATGGTTGATCTACGGATATGATGCCTCTCATTACCCACCTTATCCTTCCTTACGGAAGGAGGGGTGACATGACCTAGAAGGTTTCACTGGTCATAAATCGCTACCACGACAGTCGGGCAGTACCGCAAGGGAGTACCGGAGCAAGGACTGTTAATACGACAACACTCCCCAAAACCTTCGGGGAGTGTTTTTGTCGGTACCACAACAACAACCATATGGGCGCAGCGTAATCAATAACCGGACGATCAATAGCCTTATACGTACCAAGCAACGTTTCTTTATCTTTTCCCCAAGTGCTGTCGTCAGTGACTTGAGGATCTTGTTGCGGCTCTGTATATTTAAGGCTATTGCGATGGCATGACTAGCGAAGGCGAGCCCGTTTTTGTTTTGACGTAGTTAGGGTACTCCATCTACGCCTTCCACGTCGTAAAAAGAGTCGCCGTCAATTAAGTCGGTAATGGGGTAAAATTTCGTTCGGTGAAGAAGCTGGAAATTTCTCGGAAGTAAAAGTGTATCCTAGTATAGTTCATCAATGAAGGGGCCCTTACCCGAGGCCATAGTCGCCTAGTAATCAGCTTCCCTCTGGTGGGGGAGGAAGCCACCCCGTGGCATCCCTTGATGGATTCTTCGAGGTCAACCTTTTTAGGCCAGCAGGGAGCGGTGTCTCTTCTAGGTCGTTTAGGAGTGTGGCGTGGTTGACCGTGTCGAATGCTTTGGGTAGGTCAAGTGCCACGATCAACGTCCTATAGTTTGGAGGGTGTTGGTTCAAACCATAGTTTATCTGTGACGTTTTGGCATTGAAAGCAGATGTTGTTCTGTGTGGTTCGCGGAAGCCGTGTTGGTGTACGGCCACGTGCAAATTTGCAATATAGTATGGGAGCACAGGGGTCTCCAATAATTTCGCAACCGGCGACAGGAGAGATATCGGACGATATGATTATCCTTCATTCGCCGGCTTTCCAGGTTTTAGTGGGGAACCACAATCGCCTGTCCCGATGTCTCAGGAATGACGAAGGTGGTTACATTGAGGTTAAAAAGAGCCACTAGATGACTCTGACCCTCGTGGACCAGATGTTTAAACATCTTTATGGCATTACCGTAGTGTCCGATTGATTTGGAGACCTTGACCTTCATTATGGCTTCCTTGACCTCGGCGACGGTGACCGCAATGGGCACTGTGTGGAGTCTGTGTTTATGTGCGCTTCGGATGGTTCGTCTCTTGGGTCTGTCAGAAGGTGGATACATTATAAACTGTCGATGCTCGCGACTGGACTGTTGACCATAGTTTGCCGACACCGGCGGAGAGGTTGCATGTCTCAAGATGTTGTTTCCACTTAGTCAGTTTTTGTTCGTTGACTTTCTGTCAGATTTCAGCCTCGAGATCTTTAAGTGGGAATGAAGCGACCGGAGGCTAAATCAATAAGCTGTCGAAAGTCGCGTTCACCTTGACGTACGTTTCTCGGTGTGGGTGGGACAAGGAAGCAACGCCCTGTATATTCCGTAAAACGGTCCCGGTCCACTTTGTTAAAGTTAATAAAGGTATTGCGTTCGGATGTAATGAAGTCAGTGGTTACCTCGATCGTAAGAATTATGAGTAGATGATCAGATGCCAATATAAGTATAGGTCTCCAGTCGACGCAGTCGATGAAAATGTCCGGCCAGCTGTGGCAATTACTTTACTCTAGTGGGGGCGTCTTCATTCACTGTACAGAATGCCTAGTCATCTATTTGTTCTGCAAGTGCATGTCCCCTGATATCTGCTGACAAGTTGCAGTGCCAGAGATCATGGCGTGGGTTATATAACTGGGTGTTGGGGTGAGACAAGGTGGCAATTGGCATGGTGTCGAGCCCAGTTAGATCTAATTAATTATGAATTATAAAATTATTATGTACAGGCCGTAAATCAACAAAAATTTTTGGTATAAAAAAGCAATAACAAAACCGAGAGCACGCGGTAAGGCAGTTCTGCTGATAAAACAGATCTGTCAAAAAATCCATCACGATCACACTACTAACTGTTAAATGGCGGAAGTGGTTCATGCATATGGTAAAGAAGAATAGAACAAGGTGTTTAGCTGACATCAAAACCAGCTTATTGTTAGCTTAATGGTTAGCAATGCGTGCCAAAACTTCTCTGATGAAGAAGCTTAGCAGCTTCTGAAATGGGTCTATAAGAAAAGCTATGGCGGTTGTCTCTAAACATTTTTCCTACTCTAATTAACAATAATAATTTTCATAAAAATTCAAGAAAAAGTGAAAAATTATTATTCTTGGCCTTGAGCTCGTTTCATGTATACTTGAAAATTATGAATTATAAATTTATTCACTTATTCTATTCTCCCCTTTTTTCTCTGCAAAAGTGTACTTTCTTAAATGGTAAATTTACAAAATAAATTAAAATTCCGTGCTTTTATTTTGCTCGTGACTGTCCTAAAAACCCTATTCCTTTATTCTAAATCACTTTTCCGTATCTTACAACATATTATACGAGAGTAGATAGCGTGGCGATGGAGAACGTTAACAAAAATGTATGTACATATGCCGACTTATTGTAATAACTTAACAACTAGCACTCCCCAAACTATTCAATGACGAAGGCGCCTTGCATTAGTGAGGTAGGTTTTTCCTGAAAGAGAAGTTAATGACCTAAGCTACTAAAAGAAAGAGAATCCCTAGTGAGATCCAACTCATTTTGTGACTATATACATATATATATATACAAGGTGGCGCAAAAGTAAGCTTCCGATGTTCAGCATATCGGTTGTGGCACGTGCAGTGTGTGCTGTTGCACCGTCTTGTTGGAACCACATGTTCTCCAATCCCAATTCATCAAGTTGCGGCGAAAAGAACTCGTTGATCATTGCTCTGTAGCGCTCACCATTCACAGTAACCGTTTGGCGCCGACCGATTATTGGTCAAATAAATAGTCAGCAGTATTCCGCGTTCTGGAGCAGTGTAGCGTTACATTGTTTATTAACGTGTATTTCGCATGTGTTTACTACACAAATGTCAAAACAGAACTGACTTTAGGGGCCAATCGCAAAATTTATAGCATTTTCTGATAGGAGGATTACTTTTGCGCAGTAACCGTTTTTCACCGACCGATTATTGGTCAAATAAATAGTCAGCAGTATTCCGCGTTCTGGAGCAGTGTAGCGTAACATTGTTTATTAACGTGTATTTCGCATGTGTTTACTACACAAATGTCAAAACATAACTGACTTTAGGGGCCAATCGCAAAATTTATAGCATTTTCTGATAGGAGGATTACTTTTGCGCCACCCTGTATATACGTGAGGTGGCAGGACGATACGTTAGAGAGAGGTGGCAACTCCGAACATAAATAGGAGAGATGGACAAGAGGTGGTTGGCACGAGATCATTTCTATTTTATCTATTTCTGTTTTATTCTATTGACAAAAATTAGCGCAATAAGACCTACGATCTTTTATAGCACAACAAAAAGATGGATCAAGTAAAAGTTACAGTATAAAGTAAATTTTAAACTTTAAATATTTAACAAAATCACTTATAGAAGAAATATAAAACACTATTAATAGGTTTATACATCTTAAGAACAAAGCAAACCAAACAATTGTAGGTAATAATGAAGTAAAAAGACGAAAATCAAAATAAAATAAAAGTAAAAGTAAAAGTCAAAGGGAAAAATGAAGGTGCCGGTAAATCTATAGTGCACCCCAAAATTAAAGGCTAGATGAGAAAACGGCCATAAGTATACATAGCAATTTTAGGTAAGAACAATAATAGTAGACAGCGAAACTCTGAGAGGCACTTAGTGTAATTGTAAATATGAGTACAGAACGTTCTTAAAATTTCCTCGGCTTAAACTGCTGCGTATGGAGTTAGGAATCGAGTTCCACAAGCGAATGGCATCTACAAAGAAGAGCCCTGTGGAGTTTAGGTAGTTGTACCTTGGAATAATAAGGTCGGTAGCCCTTGATGATCTGGGAAAGACTATGTTCTGGTGGTGCTTTTTCCAGGAAATTACGAAAAAGGAATTTACAAATTGTTTAATTTATTATGAATTATAAATTACATAATTATGAAATACACCGAATTTTTATGTTTTGCACAGATGACGTTATGTACATGAAGTACAAAAGCCCACTTACCTAGTATGTAAATACCATTACACATATATTTGGCCTATTTTAAAAATATATCATCCGAATATAAAATTTCTTAAATAATAGTAGCGCCCTAATATACATATATACAAATGAGCTCAACTGTACACTAGATTTGGCAGCTACGCTAAGAGGTTACAAACCTGCCTATGCAAAGGAAAAGGCAAACGTATAAGCATTGGAAAATGCGAACATTTAAGCACACAACAAAGCGAAGCAATACCAAAGAACGTAAAACTAGAAGAAGTTTCAACAGCGAATGTAAATGGATGCGTGTAAAATGCTTAAATTCACTGTTTTAATTGAATATTTACACAAAAAATTATAGTTGGAGTTACAAAACCGTTTAGTAGTAAATATTGAATAAAAATAAGTGTGTAAAAAGCTTTAAAACTCGCGAATTAAACGCAAATTTCCCCAGTGGTGAATTACCTATTCGCGAATTGATGGTTTACTGTTTCCCACTATTCGTCGCATTGACACTTCTTTGATTTTTACGTTCTTTGGTAATACAAATTTACTCATGAGGAACATTGGAGGTCACCAGCGTAAGCGTACAGGCGTGTGTACACATGTTCGCTGCAATAGGAAGAGCAGACATCTGAAGGAAGAGGAATGCGTACAGTCGTGTGTATATACGTTGGTTGTTATTAGGAAAGTGTAGGATAATAAGAAAAACGTTAACTTATAAGAACATGTATTATAAGTACATAAGGATTTTTTGTTGTAAAGTAACAGCTTGCCCGCGTGGAAATTAGTATAAAAAGGCGATGATTTCCTTAGGAAAATTTAGTAGTTAGCTACTAGCTAGGCATAGTAGTCGGTGGTCCTCAGCTCCGATGAACGTACCACTAGGAGTTTTCATCTCACGAGTACTTTTTTTTATATTCTGCAGGAGTTTTAACCTCCGCCGAACGTAGGGCCAAGTAGGGGTTTACACCTCTAAAGCCTTAAATTTGGCCAAGAGTAGTTTAAGCTATAGTAGGTGGTGGTTTTCACCTCCGCTGAACGTAGGGCTGAGTAGGTTTTTTCACCTCTTCCACCTTTAATAAATCTAAGAATTGTGGATGAGTTTGGAAAAAAAATAATTAAAGAAAAGAAAATATTTAAACTAAAGAAATTAACACGGTTTTATCATTTTGGAGAAAACCATAAGGAACTTTTTTTTCAGAAACCCTGGACGGACTGAGCATACCCCGGCATATAGGAAAATCCGTCACAAGTTTAACCTGTTACAATATCCAGAACGAAGTTGTGATAGCATGATTCTAGTCTCCCTCGGAAGGACGCGATCCTCTTCAGCCTTTTTAGCTGGGCGGATATCAGTTACGGGGTTCACAGGCCGAAATATGAGGGATTTGTCTATCGAATCGGTATGGCAACTCAGCTTAAACGGCAATGTAATATGGTGCCGGATCTCATCATAGTGCTTACGTAGCTGTTCCCTTATGTGTCTAGGAGGCAGAGCTTGATCCATTAGATGGCGGTTTGGATGACTTGGTATGTGGCAGTTCAGTAAAAACTGTCTGCTCAACAGTTCCGCGTGCTCACGAGCACTGAGCATCCTGTGTCAGTTCTGGTGGGGGTGTATTGGCAGACTTGCAACTGCCTCCAGTTGGTGTTAGCAAGGTTGGCGCTACCCCTGCGGGTTAGATGTTTAGAATATGCCCGAGGTAGGCATACCGGTCGTAAAAGGCGACTAATATGCACAAAGGTAATGACGTGCAACTCGATGGTTGATCTACGGATATGATGCCTCTCATTACCCACCTTATCCTTCCTTACGGAAGGAGGGGTGACATGACCTAGAAGGTTTCACTGGTCATAAATCGCTACCACGACAGTCGGGCAGTACCGCAAGGGAGTACCGGAGCATACCGGGTTCAAATCCGGCCAAGGACTGTTAATTCGACAACACTCCCCAAAACCTTCGGGGAGTGTTTTTGTCGGTACCACAACAACAACCATATGGGCGCAGCGTAATCAATAACCGGACGATCAATAGCCTTATACGTACCAAGCAACGTTTCTTTATCTTTTCCCCAAGTGCTGTCGTCAGTGACTTGAGGATCTTGTTGCGGCTCTGTATATTTAAGGCTATTGCGATGGCATGACTAGCGAAGGCGAGCCCGTTTTTGTTTTGACGTAGTTAGGGTACTCCATCTACGCGTTCCACGTCGTAAAAAGAGTCGCCGTCGATTAAGTCGGTAATGGGGTAAAATTTCGTTCGGTGAAGAAGCTGGAAATTTCTCGGAAGTAAAAGTTTATCCTAGTATAGAGTTTATCAATGAAGGGGCCCTTACCCGAGGCCATAGTCGCCTAGTAATCAGCTTCCCTCTGGTGGGGGAGGAAGCCACCCCGTGGCATTCCTTGATGGATTCTTCGAGGTCAACCTTTTTAGGCCAGCAGGGAGCGGTGTCTCTTCTAGGTCGTTTAGGAGTGTGGCGTGGTTGACCGTGTCGAATGCTTTGGGTAGGTCAAGTGCCACGATCAACGTCCTATAGTTTGGAGGGTGTTGGTTCAAACCATAGTTTATCTGTAACGTTTTGGCATTGAAAGCAGATGTTGTTCTGTGTGGTTCGCGGAAGCCATGTTGGTGTACGGCCACGTGCAAATTTGCAGTATAGTATGGGAGCACAGGGGTCTCCAATAATTTGGCAACCGGCGACAGGAGAGATATCGGACGATATGATTATCCTTGATTCGCCGGCTTTCCAGGTTTTAGTGGGGAACCACAATCGCCCGTCCCGATGTCTCAGGTGGTTAGATTGAGGTTCAAAAGAGCCACTAAATGACTCTGACCCTCGTGGACAAGATGTTTAAACATCTTCATGGCATTACCGTAGTGTCCGATTGATTTGGAGACCTTGACCTTCATTATGGCTTCCTTGACCTCGGCGACGGTGACCGCAATGGGCACTGTGTGGAGTCTGTGTTTATGTGCTCTTCGGATGGTTCGTCTCTTGGGTCTGTCAGAAGGTGGATACATTATAAACTGTCGATGCTCGCGACTGGACTGTTGACCATAGTTTGCCGACTCCGGCGGAGAGGTTGCATGTCTCAAGATGTTGTTTCCACTTAGTTTTTGTTCGTTGACTTTCTGTCAGATTTCAGCCTCGAGATCTTTAAGTGGGAATGAAGCGACCGGAGGCTAAATCAATAAGCTGTCGAAACTCGCGTTCACCTTGACGGACGTTTCTCGGTGTGGGTGGGACAAGGAAGCAACGCCCTGTATATTCCGTAAAACGGTCCCGGTCCACTTTGTTAAAGTTAATAAAGGTATTGCGTTCGGATGTAATGAAGTCAGTGGTTACCTCGATCGTAAGAATTATGAGTAGATGATCAGATGCCAATATAAGTATAGGTCTCCAGTCGACGCAGTCGATGAAAATGTCCGGCCAGCTGTGGCAATTACTTTACTCTAGTGGGGGCGTCTTCATTCACTGTACAGAATGCCTAGTCATCTATTTGTTCTGCAAGTGCATGCCCCCTGATATCTGCTGACAAGTTGCAGTGCCAGAGATCATGGCGTGGGTTATATAACTGGGTGTTGGGGTGAGACAAGGTGGCAATTGGCATGGTGTCGAGCCCAGTTAGATCTAATTAATTATAAATTATAAAATTATTATGTACAGGCCGTAAATAAACAAAAATTTTTGGTATAAAAAAGCAATAACAAAACCGAGAGCACGCGGTAAGGCAGTTCTGCTGATAAAACAGATCTGTCAAAAAATCCATCATGATCACACTACTAACTGTTAAATGGCGGAAGTGGTTCATGCATATGGTAAAGAAGAATAGAACAAGGAGTTTAGCTGACATCAAAACCAGCGTATTGTTAGCTTAATGGTTAGCAATGCGTGCCAAAACTTCTCTGATGAAGAAGCTTAGCAGCTTCTGAAATGGGTCTATAAGAAAAGCTATGGCGGTTGTCTCTAAACATTTTTCCTACTCTAATTAACAATAATAATTTTCATAAAAATTCAAGAAAAAGTGAAAAATTATTATTCTTGGCCTTGAGCTCGTTTCATGTATACTTGAAAATTATGAATTATAAATTTATTCACTTATTCTATTCTCCCCTTTTTTCTCTGCAAAAGTGTACTTTCTTAAATGGTAAATTTACAAAATAAATTAAAATTCCGTGCTTTTATTTTGCTCGTGACTGTCCTAAAAACCCTATTCCTTTATTCTAAATCACTTTTCCGTATCTGACAACATATTATACGAGAGTAGATAGCGTGGCGATGGAGAACGTTTACAAAAATGTATGTACATATGCCGACTTATTGTAATAACTTAACAACTAGCACTCCACAAACTATTCAATGACGAAGGCGCCTTGCATTAGTGAGGTAGGTTTTTCCTGAAAGAGAAGTTAATGACCTAAGCTACTAAAAGAAAGAGAATCCCTAGTGAGATCCAACTCATTTTGTGACTATATACATATATATATATATATACGTGAGGTGGCAGGACGATACGTTAGAGAGAGGTGGCAACTCCGAACATAAATAGGAGAGATGGACAAGAGGTGGTTGGCACGAGATCATTTCTATTTTTTCTATTTCTGTTTTATTCTATTGACAAAAATTAGCGCAATAAGACCTACGATCTTTTATAGCACAACAAAAAGAGGGATCAAGTAAAAGTTACAGTATAAAGTAAATTTTAAACTTTAAATATTTAACAAAATCACTTATAGAAGAAATATAAAATACTATTAATAGGTTTATACATCTTAAGAACAAAGCAAACCAAACAATTGTAGGTAATAATGACGTAAAAAGACAAAAATCAAAATAAAATAAAAGTAAAAGTAAAAGTCAAAGGGAAAAATGAAGGTGCCGGTAAATCTATAGTGCACCCCAAAATTAAAGGCTAGATGAGAAAACGGCCATAAGTATACATAGCAATTTTAGGTAAGAACAATAATAGTAGACAGCGAAACTCTGAGAGGCACTTAGTGTAATTGTAAATATGAGTACAGAACGTTCTTAAAATTTCCTCGGCTTAAACTGCTGCGTATGGAGTTAGGAATCGAGTTCCACAAGCGAATGGCATCTACAAAGAAGAGCCCTGTGGAGTTTAGGTAGTTGTACCTAGGAATAATAAGGTCGGTAGCCCTTGATGATCTGGGAAAGACTATTTTCTGGTGGTGCTTTTTCCAGGAAATTACGAAAAAGGAATTTACAAATTGTTTAATTTATTATGAATTATAAATTACATAATCATGAAATACACCGAATTTTTATGTTTTGCACAGACGACGTTATGTACATGAAGTACATACGCCCTTTTGCACAAAAGCCCACTAGTATGTAAATACCATTACACATATATTTGGCCTATTTTAAAAATATATCATCCGAATATAAAATTTCTTAAATAATAGTAGCACCCTAATATACATATATACAAATGAGCTCAACTGTACACTAGATTTGGCAGCTACGCTAAGAGGTTACAAACCTGCCTATGCAAAGGAAAAGGCAAACGTATAAGCATTGGAAAATGCGAACATTTAAGCACACAACAAAGCGAAGCAATACCAAAGAACGTAAAACTAGAAGAAGTTTCAACAGCGAATGTAAATGGATGCGTGTAAAATGCTTAAATTCACTGTTTTAATTGAATATTTACACAAAAAATTATAGTTGGAGTTACAAAACCGTTTAGTAGTAAATATTGAATAAAAATAAGTGTGTAAAAAGCTTAAAAACTCGCGAATTAAACGCAAATTTCCCCAGTGGTGAATTACCTATTCGCGAATTGATGGTTTACTGTTTCCCACTATTCGTCGCATTGACACTTCTTTGATTTTTACGTTCTTTGGTAATACAAATTTACACATGAGGAACATTGGAGGTCACCAGCGTAAGCGTACAGGCGTGTGTACACATGTTCGCTGCAATAGGAAGATCAGGCATCTGAAGGAAGAGGAATGCGTACAGTCGTGTGTATATACGTTGGTTGTTATTAGGAAAGTGTAGGATAATAAGAAAAACGTTAACTTATAAGAACATGTATTATAAGTACATAAGGATTTTTTGTTGTAAAGTAACAGCTTGCCTGCGTGCAAATTAGTATAAAAAGGCGATGATTTCCTTAGGAAAATTTAGTAGTTAGCTACTAGCTAGGCATAGTAGTCGGTGGTCCTCAGCTCCGATGAACGTACCACTAGGAGTTTTCATCTCACGAGTACTTTTTTTTATATTCTGCAGGGGTTTTAACCTCCGCCGAACGTAGGGCCAAGTAGGGGTTTACACCTGTAAAGCCTTAAATTTGGCCAAGAGTAGTTTAAGCTATAGTAGGCCTCGGAAGGACGCGATCCTCTTCAGCCTTTTTAGCTGGGCGGATATCAGTTACGGGGTTCACAGGCCGAAATATGAGGGATTTGTCTATCGAATCGGTATGGCAACTCAGCTTAAACGGCAATGTAATATGGTGCCGGATCTCATCATAGTGCTTACGTAGCTGTTCCCTTATGTGTCTAGGAGGCAGAGCTTGATCCATTAGATGGCGGTTTGGATGACTTGGTATTTGGCAGTTCAGTAAAAACTGTCTGCTCAACAGTTCCGCGTGCTCACGAGCACTGAGCATCCTGTGTCAGTTCTGGTGGGGGTGTATTGGCAGACTTGCAACTTCCTCCAGCTGGTGTTAGCAAGGTTGGCGCTACCCCTGTGGGTTAGAGGTTTAGAATATACCCGAGGTAGGCATACCGGTCGTAAAAGGCGACTAATATGCACAAAGGTAATGACGTGCAACTCGATGGTTGATCTACGGATATGATGGCTCTCATTACCCACCTTATCCTTCCTTACGGAAGGAGGGGTGACATGACCTAGAAGGTTTCACTGGTCATAAATCGCTACCACGACAGTCGGGAAGTACCGCAAGGGAGTACCGGAGCATACCGGGTTCAAATCCGGCCAAGGACTGTTAATTCGACAACACTCCCCAAAACCTTCGGGGAGTGTTTTTGTCGGTACCACAACAACAACAACAACCATATGGGCGCAGCGTAATGAATAACCGGGCGATCAATAGCCTTATACGTACCAAGCAACGTTTCTTTATCTTTTCCCCAAGTGCTGTCGTCAGTGACTTGAGGATCTTGTTGCGGCTCTGTATATTTAAGGCTATTGCGATGGCATGACTAGCGAAGGCGAGCCCGTTTTTGTTTTGACGTAGTTAGGGTACTCCATCTACGCCTTCCACGTCGTAAAAAGAGTCGCCGTCGATTAAGTCGGTAATGGGGTAAAATTTCGTTCGGTGAAGAAGCTGGAAATTTCTCGGAAGTAAAAGTTTATCCTAGTATAGAGTTCATCAATGAAGGGGCCCTTACCCGAGGCCATAGTCGCCTAGTAATCAGCTTCCCTCTGGTGGGGGAGGAAGCCACCCCGTGGCATCCATTGATGGATTCTTCGAGGTCAACCTTTTTAGGCCAGCAGGGAGCGGTGTCTCTTCTAGGTCGTTTAGGAGTGTGGCGTGGTTGACCGTGTCGAATGCTTTGGGTAGGTCAAGTGCCACGATCAACGTCCTATAGTTTGGAGGGTGTTGGTTCAAACCATAGTTTATCTGTGACGTTTTGGCATTGAAAGCAGATGTTGTTCTGTGTGGTTCGCGGAAGCCATGCTGGTGTACGGCCACGTGCAAATTTGCAGTATAGTATGGGAGCACAGGGGTCTCCAATAATTTGGCAACCGGCGACAGGAGAGATATCGGACGATATGATTATCCTTGATTCGCCGGCTTTCCAGGTTTTAGTGGGGAACCACAATCGCCTGTCCCGATGTCTCAGGAATGACGAAGGTGGTTAGATTGAGGTTAAAAAGAGCCACTAAATGACTCTGACCCTCGTGGACAAGATGTTTAAACATCTTCATGGCATTACCGTAGTTTCCGATTGATTTGGAGACCTTGACCTTCATTATGGCTTCCTTGACCTCGGCGACGGTGACCGCAATGGGCACTGTGTGGAGTCTGTGCTTATGTGCTCTTCGGATGGTTCGTCTCTTGGGTCTGTCAGAAGGTGGATACATTATAAACTGTCGATGCTCGCGACTGGACTGTTGACCATAGTTTGCCGACTCCGGCGGAGAGGTTGCATGTCTCAAGATGTTGTTTCCACTTAGTCAGTTTTTGTTCGTTGACTTTCTGTCAGATTTCAGCCTCGAGATCTTTAAGTGGGAATGAAGCGACCGGAGGCTAAATCAATAAGCTGTCGAAAGTCGCGTTCACCTTGACGTACGTTTCTCGGTGTGGGTGGGACAAGGAAGCAACGCCCTGTATATTCCGTAAAACGGTCCCGGTCCACTTTGTTAAAGTTAATAAAGGTATTGCGTTCGGATGTAATGAAGTCAGTGGTTACCTCGATCGTAAGAATTATGAGTAGATGATCAGATGCCAATATAAGTATAGGTCTCCAGTCGACGCAGTCGATGAAAATGTCCGGCCAGCTGTGGCAATTACTTTACTCTAGTGGGGGCGTCTTCGTTCACTGTACAGAATGCCTAGTCATCTATTTGTTCTGCAAGTGCATGTCCCCTGATATCTGCTGACAAGTTGCAGTGCCAGAGATCATGGCGTGGGTTATATAACTGGGTGTTGGGGTGAGACAAGGTGGCAATTGGCATGGTGTCGAGCCCAGTTAGATCTAATTAATTATGAATTATAAAATTATTATGTACAGGCCGTAAATCAACAAAAATTTTTGGTATAAAAAAGCAATAACAAAACCGAGAGCACGCGGTAAGGCAGTTCTGCTGATAAAACAGATCTGTCAAAAAATCCATCATGATCACACTACTAACTGTTAAATGGCGGAAGTGGTTCATGCATATGGTAAAGAAGAACAGAACAAGGAGTTTAGCTGACATCAAAACCAGCGTATTGTTAGCTTAATGGTTAGCAATGCGTGCCAAAACTTCTCTGATGAAGAAGCTTAGCAGCTTCTGAAATGGGTCTATAAGAAAAGCTATGCCGGTTGTCTCTAAACATTTTTCCTACTCTAATTAACAATAATAATTTCCATAAAAATTCAAGAAAAAGTGAAAAATTATTATTCTTGGCCTTGAGCTCGTTTCATGTATGCTTGAAAATTATGAATTATAAATTTATTCACTTATTCTATTCTCCCCTTTTTTCTCTGCAAAAGTGTACTTTCTTAAATGGTAAATTTACAAAATAAATTAAAATTCCGTGCTTTTATTTTGCTCGTGACTGTCCTAAAAACCCTATTCCTTTATTCTAAATCACTTTTCCGTATCTTACAACATATTATACGAGAGTAGATAGCGTGGCGATGGAGAACGTTTACAAAAATGTATGTACATATGCCGACTTATTGTAATAACTTAACAACTAGCACTCCCCAAACTATTCAATGACGAAGGCGCCTTGCATTAGTGAGGTAGGTTTTTCCTGAAAGAGAAGTTAATGACCTAAGCTACTAAAAGAAAGAGAATCCCTAGTGAGATCCAACTCATTTTGTGACTATATACATATATATACGTGAGGTGGCAAGACGATACGTTTGAGAGAGGTGGCAACTCCGAACATAAATAGGAGAGATGGACAAGAGGTGGTTGGCACGAGATCATTTCTATTTTTTCTATTTCTGTTTTATTCTATTGACAAAAATTAGCGCAATAAGACCTACGATCTATTATAGCACAACAAAAAGAGGGATCAAGTAAAAGTTACAGTATAAAGTAAATTTTAAACTTTAAATATTTAACAAAATCACTTATAGAAGAAATATAAAATACTATTAATAGGTTTATACATCTTAAGAACAAAGCAAACCAAACAATTGTAGGTAATAATGAAGTAAAAAAACAAAAATCAAAATAAAATAAAAGTAAAAGTCAAAGGGAAAAATGAAGGTGCCGGTAAATCTATAGTGCACCCCAAAATTAAAGGCTAGATGAGAAAACGGCCATAAGTATACATAGCAATTTTAGGTAAGAACAATAATAGTAGACAGCGAAACTCTGAGAGGCACTTAGTGTAATTGTAAATATGAGTACAGAACGTTCTTAAAATTTCCTCGGCTTAAACTGCTGTGTATGGAGTTAGGAATCGAGTTCCACAAGCGAATGGCATCTACAAAGAAGAGCCCTGTGGAGTTTAGGTAGTTGTACCTAGGAATAATAAGGTCGGTAGCCCTTGATGACCTGGGAAAGACTATTTTCTGGTGGTGCTTTTTCCAGGAAATTACGAAAAAGGAATTTACAAATTTACCAAGAAGACTAGTCCTCCAACTAGATATATGGCCGTACCTCACCAACCCATAGACATATCGAGTTACTTGGTTAAACGCAACTTCAATTTTCCGAGTTGACCAGGAGTCAAGCTCGCTATACACAAGCTCAGAATAACTTATTATTGCCATCAGGGCCGCAGAGAGCCGATCCGGGCCCCGAGGACAGTTGGCGTTTCTTTCTCTTTGAAATCCTGATTAGAGTACTGTCAATACTGCTTTGCCTTGCCGTGCCCCCAAAAACCTTCCGGGCCCCAGGGAAATTGCCCTGACTGCCGCCCCCCCCTTCGCCGCGGCCCTGATTGCCATTACTAGCTGAAGGGCAAGCTTTTTCCTAACACCAATAGGAGTGTATGGCGCAGACATTCTCAGATTTCTTATTGTAAGATAAACTTTCCTAACAATAAAATTTACATGGTCAACACATGTAAGCCTAGAGTTCCAAGATTTGTAATTTTAGTAACATATTTAATAGCTTTATTTTCTATATACAGATGTGGGAGAGCATCTGTGCAGATGGGTTTTCTGTAGACAGGTAGAACAAAGGACTTATCGCAATTCAGGCAAAGTCCATTATGCAAAGCCCAAGACATAATGGACTGCAAAACCAGATTGAAGTCAGAGCACCCCAGGGAAATTGCCCTGACTGCCCCCCCCTCTCCGCGGCCCTGATTGCCATTACTAGCTGAAGGGCAAGCTTTTTCCTAACATCAATAGGAGTGTATGGCGCAGACATTCTCAGATTTCTTATTGTAAGATAAACTTTCCTAACAATAAAATTTACATGGTCAACACATGTAAGCCTAGAGTTCCAAGATTTGTAATTTTAGTAACATATTTAATAGCTTTATTTTCTATATACAGATGTGGGAGAGCATCTGTGCAGATGGGTTTTCTGTAGACAGGTAGAACAAAGGACTTATCGCAATTCAGGCAAAGTCCAGTCCAAAGCCCAAGACATAATGGACTGCAAAACCAGATTGAAGTCAGAGCACAGCTCGTTCACTCGCTCAAGACTAGACATGTGGAGTTGAACGTCATCAGCGTATGCATGTACTTTGGCATCCCACAAGTCGAGAATACATCATTAATGAATAAACTAAAGAGTAGCGAACCCAGCATTGACCCTTGGGGTACGCCAGAAATCACAGGTTTAAGTCCAGAGACCTTAGATCCTACTTTTACACGTTGCGACCTGCCACTAAGATAACTTTTCATAAGCCGTATTGAATATTCACCAAAACCAAAGTAGTGTTTAAGTTTCATGACTGATTGAGTCGAAAGCCTTTGAGAAGTCTAAAAAACGAAGCAAAGTTAAATGATTACTATCAAACGCAACTCGTACATCATCCAGGATTTTAATCATGGCAGTCGCAAAACTGTGCTGAGCCCTGAAGCCGGATTGGGCATTAAATCAAGGTCTCAATATGCGAATAAATTTGCTTTGCCATCAGCATCTCAAAAACTTTGGACAGTGCAGGTAGGATACTTATGGGACGAAAATCACCAGGGCTACAAGCAGATTTAATTTTTGTTATTGGAAGTATTGTGGCGCCTTTCCATATATTAGGAAAGCAGGACGTAGTAATGGAATGGCTTATAAAAAATATTGGGAGAATAAAATTATTGGGAGAATAATTTTAATAAATTTTATTGGAATGCCATCCTCGTCGATCGTATTAGACCGTACTTTATATGGTAATGGGGAATAAACGATGTATGCAATGTGTGGGCTGGCATGGAAAACGCACCGTTCAACACTTCTGGATCAAGTGTACAGTCTTGACTGTCATTAGCATGGACACGGAGATTTTTGATGTTGCGCCACAAGACACCTGTTGGAAGAGAAGGATTCAGCTTTTTAGCAAAGAATTTGGACTTTTCGTGTTTAATAACAGCTGTTGCTTAATTCCTGCTAGCTTTGAAGATACGCCAATTTGCAGTGCTACACTTATTAATTTTCTTTATAATAGCTCTTACTATTAACAAAAGTGAGATTTTCGTTCACAGACCCATGGCCAGGCAGTCAGACCAGTTTACACTTGAGAGTGCAGAAAAAAGGCTAGCATCATCTAAATATCTATAATCTAACGAGCTGCATGGGGCGGTAGCTACATTGCGCTGGCCAAGATCGATATCAAAACAGCAAAAAATAAGGTCATGGTCAGATATGAATGGCATCTGATCGAACTTTAAAACGATTGCGGGGTCCGAAACAATAAAATAGTCTAGGAGACTCGGGGAGCAATTACAACCATACCTGGTAGGAATACAATCATTGACCACAGATAGACCAACACTAGCAATTTCATCGGCAAAGCGTTAGCAACAAAAATACTGATAAGCATTGGATTGTTTAGCTAATCACACAGCGGTCCTATACAAACATGTGTATGTATGAGAGCATAACAAACCCTGTAAAAAACGTTGGAGCATCAGAGTACTCCAACACTTATCCTCATTCATATAAAAAAGGTGGTCCAATTTACATAGCGATGTCCGGTGATTGGATCACCTAATCCTATTCGGAGTACCATTTACTTTGCTTCTGAATAGTCTATAGAGCACCTACGTTGGAGTACTTTGAAAATGCTGCCAAAAGATTACTCTATAGAGTACTCTAGACAAAAGCGAGAATGGGAGTATGTGTTCTTCTGAGGACCACCTACTCCCGCTCTCGCTTTGCTGTTGAATACTCTATAGAGTAATCCCATGGGAGTATTTTGAGAGTACTCTAACGTAGGTGGTCTATAGAGTATTCAAAAGCAAAGAAACTGAGTACTCCGAGATGGATTAGGTGATCCAATCACCGGACATTGCCATGTAAATTGGACCACCTTTTTTATATGAATGAGGATAAGTGTTGGAGTACTCTGATACTCCTATAGGAGTATTCTATGGAGTATGAAACGGAGTATTTCCGTTTTTTGCAGGGAAGGGATGGTTAGAAATAAGGTAAATACATAGCGTGCTATGTACTAGTTTAGTAATTAGATAAGTAGAATTATATATGTATATTTGGGGTAAGATATTTGTTATAAATAAAGGTTCTGGGCAACCAGAATGCCAGCCTTGTGCTAACTCTCTTCGCGTTAATGCTATTAATAGAAACAGCACCTACGTGAGAGTACTCTCAAAATGCTCCCAAAGGATTACTCCATGGAGTATTCAACACCAAAGCGAGAGAGGGAGTAAGTGGTCCTCAAAAGTACACCTACTCCTCTCTCGCTTTGGTGTGGAATACTCCATAGAGTAGTCTTTTGGCAGCAGTTTGAATGTACTCTCACGTAGGTGCTGCATAAAGTATTCAGAAGCAAAGTAAAAGGTACTACGATATGAATTAGGTGATCCAATCACCGGACATTGCCACGTAAATTGGACCACCTTTTTTATATGAATGAGGATAAGTTTTGGAGTACTCTGATACTCCATCGTTTTTTACAGGGTTGGTCGAATAGTGGCACGTTCATACACATATGTGCAAGAAACCGCGTTCATATACTTACACAAACAAACTTCCGCTTTGTAAATATCGTAAAAGCGGGGAAGGGGATTCTGTTTGCGGTTGCTTACACATCTGTTCATATACCCTCTAGCGCGTAGTCAGAGAAATTCTTCAAAGGCTGTCGTTACAATTTCATTTCGATTTTTTAAAATCATTACTCTTGTAACACTTTTATTGTTAATAAAGAAGTTTGAATACTTATTTCCCCTAACATAAAAGCTGGTTAACGCTAACCGGAATTTAATTAACAAATTTTGTACGGCTAGCAGTCAAATTACCCGCCGATTAAGCTTCACCTGTGTAACGTACACGTAGAAGTGGATCCGCCCCCTTCAATGTCAGCAATATGGACTGCCCCAGGTAAGCTCAATAATATGGGCGAGGTTCTCAACCCTTGTCCAAATTGATGCAGGACGGATGTTACAAGCATTAACCGTTTATCCTCATCCATTTCACACGAAGCCCACCCAACCGTGGACCGTTCGTTATATCTTTAAAAACAAAATCATTTTGTCGACAATATATCACTACAAACTAAGTAAATGCATTAAAAAAAAACTTGATCAATCTCGCGACGCATTTATGTACATACATCGAATTTCTATAAATAAATATATAAAAAAAAATAAAAATTGTATCCCTATATATATATATTCTAATTTTTTCTTAAAATTTAAAAAAAAAAAGCTAACCACATTAATCTACCTACTAAGTAGCAAAATTAAAAAAAAAAATTTTCTTTTTTGATGGCTTTCTCAGCACAACCACCAAATCTATACCATTTCATAAGAGCAAAACTTCGTAGATGAACTATCCCAAAATTCCTATACTCTACCTAAAAGAGCTCTCATCGGTGGTTCAAGGGAAGTATGGGAGCCGGATTTTCCAGCCACTATAAAAAAGCCGTATTTCGCTATGGGCTTATAGTTTAGCACTTGTGTGACCTTCGGCGAACACATTAACTGAAAATATAAGGGTAATAACTCACATACACCAAATAAGACATAAATATTACCTAAATCATACAAAGATTCCTACATAAATATATTAATCTTAGAAGAAGCCTTTGTTTGTTGGGTTTCCGGTCACTACTCACATAGTTGTAGAGGCACTGTTGTTGGAATGGATCACCAATGCATACTGAAACTTCGCTACTCGATGTTGGTGAAAATTCCTATATTCCAAAAAGTAGTGGTCAAAAATTTCTCTGACGCCTCGCCAAAAGCTTATGTTTGTTGGAGAGGGTATTCAACTAGCACAGAAAAAATCCCATATTTTATAATTGTAAAAAAAAATCAGGACTGCGAATACAATCCTCCCAGACGAATTAGTTAAAAAAATACACTATAGGACATTCATCTAATGAACTAGAAGTCACTCATGAAAATCCGTACGCGCATGCGCCACATGCTGGGCTTAAATTCTCGGAGGTTTTTGTGACCGAAGTGGAACGTTGACGTTATGTGAATCCCAAAAAGGCGCGGAAAAAAGGGAAAAATCTATACCGACGACATTTTGGGTTTTGACAACTTACCGGTGGTATGCGACATTCCGTACCACCATACAGTACTCCAGCTATTGTCACTTCAACACCCGAAATGTGGCTCATTTCTCCAGTATCCTTTGCTGTCTGCTTCCTTGTCCAGGACAATTTAATATTGCATCGCAATTTGCCATATGCACCTTTTTTTAGTATTGTGGCTTTGGCCTCCCCAAACTTTCTAGATCGGTCGTGGAATACGTTTATGGGCCTTTTGCCCCACATCTCAAAATACCGCACAAAAGACTACGATGTAGACGTTTTGATCATACTGGACTTTTCGCGTAACCGCAACTGCGCCTCTCGACTTGCTTTCTAATAGCTTATATAAAACTGTTTCTCTTTCGCCCACAGTTACTCTCTTTATGTCGGCGAAATGCAACAGCAATCAAGGAAATTATCACCCTATACACATCCTTCTCACTGACCGTTCGTTTTGCCCACCTCTCCTTATATACAATATCCCATTGGTGGGAAATTTTACTCGTCATTAATTTTGACGTTTCTCATATTTGTGTGAACTTGCATGTTCTTTTTATATAAAAAAAAGAAAATGTATATCCATATTGTGCGGTCGGATCCTAGTTAAGAGTGCTCGTTTATGACAAGGCTTGCCCTACACTCTTACAGTGCACCTTGCTGGATTTCCATCTATCCATGGCGTAAACTTGCGAATTTTTCTTAGCGGTCTGAACTTCCAAACTGCTTCTCGCGCCACACGAGGGCAAAATGTAGGAGTCCTGGATTTAGGTAAGTCCTGCTACTCTCCATACGTTGGTCCCTTTTATTTATATATAACTGACACCTTTGCTGAAACAGCTAATGATGTATGCATGTGATCAAATGCCATCAAGAAACAATTCGAGCAGGCCAGGATTTTTCGTAACTAGAACGCGCCCAACGTGGGGAACACTCACCCTGACACCTGTCTTAATGAAAGTGGCCCTAGAATAGCCCAATTTGCGTATGTTCGTGGATATTGCGTCCCGCTTATAAAACAATTTTTTTAAGATTTGTACAAATTTTATTGGTGAATCCACTTTTAATTCACCATTTCTCTCATCGTATTTTCTATCATCGTTCTATGATGAGTAGCCCTATTTGCGAATGTTCATTAATATTGTTTCCTGCTCATAACTTATCGCCATCCGTTTTTTTTTGATTTGTTGATTCCAGAAAAATTTTTGTAAGATTTTCCCAAATGTGGCCATTTTGTGTAACCCTTATTGGCATAAGTTTTTGCATATACCGCCCGCTCTCTGATCGTATTTACTAACATCGTTCTATGATGATTTCGTTTCAACCAAAAAATTATTTCTTAGAAATAAATACGTTTCCCAAAATCTTAAGTTTTCATGGACCATAGTCAAATTAAAATAGAGTTCTATCGAATTAAACATGTTTTTAACATAAATACCATTTTAACTCTGTTATAGACAACTTTAAACACTATTTCAACTCTAAAGTGTATTTTAAATTTAAAATGGCATGATAGTGATTTTAATTTTTAGAATAGATTTTAACTCGACTGTCTGCTGGAAAAACTTTCAAGAATGCAACAAATTTCGACTAAACGTGAAAAACTTAAATCGAAGTGGAAAAATGTACTTCCCTGACCAACCAAATTACCTCAGGATGTAATTAAGGGCCGTTTTCTTAATGTTCGGTTGACGCTAACCGGAACTTTATATGACAGATAGCCGACGAACAATTGTCAATTAAATTGTCAAGAAAACAGGGCCCTTATTTTGTAGTTCTATTCGAAAGAAAATTTATTCGCTTTCGAGTGATTCGTACTCTCTAAGAAATTTTCGAGTAGAACGCATTTGTTGTTCGAGTTCCATTCTGTTCCCTTCGGATTTGATTTATCGGCTTTCGATAGTAGAAAATTTGGCACTTCCTCTCTCGAAAACAAATGTCAAAATGGTCCGCAACAATTTAGCAAACGAAGAACCACAAAAATATAAGCTCTTATGATTATAATAAAATATTACTGTTTTTTTATAAAAAAATCATTTTCAGGCCAGATTTTCGGCAATTTGAATTTATGGTGCAGTTCATGAAGGAGCACAGTGATTTAGCCAAAAGCCAAATAAAGGGGGTTAGCTGCATAACAAACTAGTAACGCATGTGGACCTCCATCTCACAACTTTGTTGAGTGGAAAACGGTAAAATTTATATTTTTTTTCACCAAATTTGTGTAACGCACGCTTAACTATTATAGATACGGGCAGATCATAAGAGCAACTCAAAAGCTAAGCTGCGAAGGAACAAGGAGAACATGTCCGGTACTGAGGGAGGACCCTCGAGATTATTTATGCTGACTCCTTAGAGGAAGAAGTGGTTGCGCTAATAAGCATAAATGATGCTGTTAATGGCGAGGACAGACCTAAGTCACCGATTTCCCTCTCTCCCAATATAGTGATTAGTAATATGACGAGTACCTCATCTATTTCACCACCGGCTCGTGCACGCTTAGTACCTCCAGGCAAGGAAAATTTAGCTTAAACTCTAAGTAGAAAAGCAGTGCGCTCACCTTAGCTTAACTAACTATTAAAAAAAAAATTTGAACTAAAAGAGGCTAGACGCAAACTAGCTAGAGAAAGATTCGAGTTTAAAAAAAAAACGAGAAGAGAAAACTTAAATTAAAAAATTAAAGCTCAAAGCAAGGCGTGATACTTTATTTTAATTTTAAATATTATTTTAGTTTAAGTTTTATGAATTATTTTTGTTTCTTTTTTTTAAGTTAAGTGTAATTTTTTATGTTCATTTGAATGGAAATTTTAATATTAGTTTTGTGTTTAAGTTTTCTAAATCCACTTAATTTCTTTGTGTTCCTTTGAATTGCAATGTAAATATTAATTTTATGTATGGGGTTAGGTTTTCTGACGACAACTTTCTTTTCAACTTAATGTTCATAATGGAAATAAAAATACTGATGAATTCATTTTAAGTCATTTATATATTATAATATACGGATATGTGAATTATGTTATAAGCTAGGAAAATGCTATGAGTTAACTATTTTAATCTTAACAAAAATTTTTTTAAGAGCTAGGAAAATGCTATGAGTTAACTATTTTTATCTTAACAAAATTTTTTTTTACACTCAAAATAAATGTTTTATCAATCATATTATTAAACTATTTCTTATTTCGTCTCTTAGATTTTTAGAAATATTTGGCATATTATTGTCTACTTCTTCGATGGTTGCAGTATCCAATAAATGTGGAAAAGATTTCTGAAGATTGCAACTCCGCCCTAAATTGCAAACAGATATTATGCAAAGCACAGCAAACGTTCATTATTGCTGAAACCGTTTGAGGAGCAAAATGGAGCTCCCGTGCTGCCAAAAGATACCTAAACCTTCCTTTCAGCATTCCAAAAAGATCGACCGTCCTTTGGCATGGCAATTGTTGAAACGGCATTCCGCAGAATTTTCGCCGGCGTTGCGATGGATGTTGACTCCATATCCACGGTTCTAACCGATATCCTGAGTCGTCTTAAATAATTTTAATTTAATTAATAACGTGTTAAATATCGACAAGTATTAACTGCTGCTAATCAAGAATCCGTATTCCTCTCTCGCCATTGTCAAAACGGGTACGCAAAGCCCTGCACTACCGTATCGCGCGTCACTGCTCGCTGTTATACGCATCTAGTGGTCACATCGAAAAATGTCAATTTAAAATTAATTTCGTTAAAAAAAAATTAGAAATAATGTAATACTTACAACCATTGCATTTATGCTGTGCTTCAATTTTTGATTATAGGACAAATGTTTATTTCTTGCGGGTCTGATCATTTGTATGTGTGTGCCATCTATTGCAAATAGAACGCCCGGAATACCACATAATATAGCATAAAAATATAGTTTCGCCATTTTACTAAACCAGGGTCCACTGAAAGATAAATTTCTATCACAGTTAAGATTTTATTTTTGACTGGATTTTTATTCCATTCAGTACTCATTATTTTATTTTAATGAAGCACATTAGAGTACCACTCAATATTTATTTCAAGAGGATTTTCTTTCCGTTTAACATTAAAATTTTACTTTAATAAAATTTTCTCTACAATTTTATTTAATTATAGCTTAAGTTGAATTTAGTCAGCATTATCATCTAGCATTATCGATACCTTTGAATCAACGAACAAGCAATTTTCAGCACTTGCAGGTATGCATTTTCAGTACAATTATTTACAACTTCTGTAAAAATTAATGCTAGTGATAATGCTAAACAAACCGAAATTCAGTGTACTCTTTATGTATACTGGAACTATTTTCCGTCATCCCTTGTCAAATTGGGTTTTGTAACAAACCGGTTTTGGCGTACCGCCATCCTCAGTATTTGTAGTGCTATTCTTAGCTTGGTTGTCATCTAGAAACGAGGAGGTGACAGCTGCAATGACTATTGCAAATTATAGGAACAGTGGAATTGGGCTATAACAATTGTCAGTAGTCACGATGACAAGCTGCGCCAGAGTGGGGCAGTTAGTTTCGTTTCTGATCTTGGTCTATCCGTTGTCTTGTATTTATAGTCTGTGTGTTCGTTTGTTCATTGTTGCTTGTTTTAATGTTGTACCCGCGGTATTGCTTCGTTTTTTGTAAATCAGCTTTAAAGGTTCAAATATCTTTTTATTATTCTCCCGTCAAATGTTTTCAGTTTGTATATTTCCATGTTTTCAAGTACATTGAAGCGCCGAAATTTTCCCTGTATGTGAAGTGTTCGGGGCGTTTTTTGATGTTTGCTGGGATGCCTTTCTTTTCAAACATGTTATTTACGAAGTTAGATTCTGGTCTGGTGGTGGGTTTCTAGGTTTTTTTGTTGTGCTCTCAGAATCGTGTACTAATTTTTCGTCCTGTTTGTCCTATGGAGCAGAATTGGCATTGCAGGTAAGTTTGTATACTCCGTGGTGAATTTAAGGTTTGCATTTTGCTTGTTGAGAAACTCTAAAATTTTTTCTTTTGTTGGTAGTCAAGACACAGATGATGTCGTCAACGTACCTAGCGTAAAATGTATTGTATCTGGCAGCGGTATCGATGGATATAAGTCCTTTATGTCAAACGATACGATCGTGCTGTTCTTTGTGAGTTCCACGGTTTCAAGTCATTTGATTAGTTCGGTCGCATTATTTACTGTGTTTTCGTAGTCTAGTTCAATGAAATACTGAAATGCTTGCTTATTCAACCTAAAGTTTTATGCAAAACTATAAAGGAATAGTTCGAAACAAATTAGGAATAGTCAGTCTACAACAATCCATATACGAGTATTTACCATTTGTCATTGATGTTGAGTACATTAGAATTATCCCTAATAACGCGCAACTGCACTTTTTTCGTCACTACATTTTCATCTACATCTGTTAAGTTTCATAAAATACATCAATTAATAAAGTGAATATGGCAGCCCTGGTGGCATCTGTCATGATTGAATAGAATTGAAAACAAAAAAGTCTTAGTATTTTTTATTCTGTAGAATTGGTTTTTTATTTTAGGCTTTTTTTGAACAGTTTGTGTAAATACATTTGGTCCACGTAGAGCCGGATGTGGTGATCGGGAAGAAGAAAACATTATAGAAGTGAGTGAGGCTTTGGAGAGCGTGTTTGAGGCTGCAGTTGGTGTGTACGCCGTTGCATCTGATTGCATACGTATGTGTGTGTGTGTGGCGTTTTTTTTTTGTTGTACACTGATTGTTGCAAGGAATGTGTAAGTATGGCTTGTGGCATGAAAGGTTGTTGAAACGTGGGGCACAGCTAGGTATGCGTATGCACGTCCGAGCACGACTATTTGATTTTTAACGGCAAGAGAGAAAGATGCCTTCGGGCAAGTGAGAAAGAGTCCAATGTTGACATAGATTCAACTGGACATTTGTGAAAGATGCCTCCGGGCAAGAGAGAAAGAGTCCAAAGTTGACACAGATTCAACTGAGCATTTGTGAAAGATGCCTTCGGGCAAGTGAGAAAGAGTCCGATGTTGACATAGATTCAACTGGGCATTGGTGAAAGATGCCTTAGGGCAGGTGAGAAAGAGTCCGATGCTGGCATAGATTCGGCCGGGCATTTGTGAGAGAGAGAGACAGTCCTATATTGGACTTTGAACCATGAGACAGAATATGATGTTGGAAAATGTATAGGCATATACATTGTTCAATAGCTGTGACAGGAAACGTTTGCAACCATGGCAAAACTGTGAGGTGGTGGCGGTGCGATATACAGGTAGATATGTATACATTTCATATGTATGTTGTCTCTGTGAGGCTGAGTGCCTAATGTCAAAATTAATACTGCGCGGAATAATGTAATGTCAAAAGTCGAATGCGCAAGAACAAATTCGCTGTTTCTACTGCTACCACCTGTATGATTCGCCATGCGTGCAACACAGCAAAAAAGTAAAATTGCGATTGAAGCCAATCTTGTGGAGTAGTGCGCAAAATCTGAATTGGAATTAGCAAGAATAAAGAAATAAATTATAAATCATACAGTCCACATAAATACATATTTTCTGGTCCTATCGAGAAATAAGTAAATTTTCTGCTTTGTTGAGAATATTTTTACATTTAATAAAGATCTAATTTTCATATTTGGTTTTATATACAATTGCAGGCGTTTTAGAAAGCCTTCGCAAGTCAATTTCGCGAATTGAAGAGTATACCCGGCAAGCAGAATTTGCTGCCACAACTAGAGAACAGGTACAAGTACGAGCTGAAAAATTAGAAAGCTACTATGAGCATTTTGTTGAGGCGCATCAAAAGCAAATGGAACTTGATTCGAAAAAGGCAAACACGTATGACAATATAGCAGCAGTAGTCTAAGCGAGTTATTATTCGGCGCGAGCGGCACTAGCAGTCAAGGTAAAGGAGCTGGCTCCTGTGTCGGTAGCAATTCCAAAAGCACAACCGCCACTAGCGGTGCAAGTCAATCTACCGCCAGCATGATATGAAAAATACATAGGGAGATTTTGACGGGACACTGACCAAATGGTCAGGGTTTCGTGATAGCTTCGTAGCTGCTATTCATAATAACGAAAACGTGTCACCAGCTTTCAAATTTTCGTATCTTAAAAAATCTTTGGTCGGGAAAGCGGCACGTACCTTGGGTGAGTGGCAGCTTACCTATGACAATTATATTGAAGCATGGGACAGACTTAAATAGCTGTACGACCGCAATTTGTCGTGAACATCTGAGACAACTATTAAGGCTTCCAGTCATTAAGGGTACACCGCGTCCCAACGATCTCCAGCGTATGTCAAACGTGACACATGAGGTGTTACGCCAGCTACACTAGTCAGAAAAAGTTAACGTACACGATACTTACATGGAGAAAAAACGCAAATATGAAGTGTATATTGGTATTTTATTATGAAAAAATTCATTTTGGTTACATATTACAGTTCAGTCTTTTAGTAAAAAGATAAATAAATATTATAAACCTAAATTCATTTCAACAACAACAACAAAAATAAAATAAAACCGAAAAGTACTTCAGAAAAAGTTAACGTACATTGCTCGTAAATGTTAAATTATTGACATTTAAACTATAAATAACTAGTTTAATCGCTTGTAGGGTAATCCTTACTCTTGATGACTTCTGCTAGACGCTTTGGCATGGATTTCACAAGCTTTAATGTTTCTTCTGGCGTTATTTTGCTCCATTCTTCTATAATCACTTCCTTTAACATCGATTTTGACGTTATGTCATGTTGGCGAATCTTACGCTCCAAAGAGTCCCACAATTGCTCAATTGGATTGAGATCTGGTGATTAAGGAGGCGTACGCAGCTGTTTTGGGACGTTATACAGTATCCAGAGCTTCACCATTTCAGCAGTCTGTTTGGGATCGTTATCTTGCTGAAACATAAACGTATTTTCCAAACCTAATTTTATGGCGCTCTGCTTCAAATTTGATTTAAGTATGTGCAAATATAAATATTTGTCCATAGTAGATTCAATAAACTCAATATTACCTACACCATTGCTGCCCATACACCCCCACACCATTACGCCTCCTCCACCGTGCTTTACTGTTGCCGCAAGATTTTGTTTGTCAAGGGCAGTCCCTTCCTTTCGCCATACCAGCTTGCGTCCCTTGATTCCGAATATACAGAATTTACTTGCGTCCGAAAAAATTACCTTTTCCCAGAACTCAGGCGGCTTGTTTAAATGTTCCCGGGCGAAAGCGAGGCGTTTCTGTCTGTTCACCAATGATACAAACGGTTTCTTGCGTGCAACTCGGCTGCGATAACCTGTTTTCTTTAAAATCTTGCACACAGTATCACTGTAAATCCTCTTATTAAATCTTTCCTGTACACTTTTTACGATTTTGGAAGCAGATAGCTTTGGATCTTTTTGCACTTCAGTTACAATGTGTCGCTTTTCCCTTTCAGTTAACTTTTCTGGGCGTCCTGATTTAGGTTTTGATGCAGTAGAACCTGTACATTTATAATTTTTAATAACTCCTTGCACTGTAGAATGAGTTCTGCCCACTACTTTGGCAATTTCACGCAAAGATTTTCCTTCATTCTATAACTTAACCATGATTTCTCTTTCACCAGAACTTGTTGACTTTCTTTTTGGAGCCATTGTACCAAACTTATAAAAAATCAATTAAAGAACACAGAAATAGTTACAGTAAGCTATAAACGTGTTATTTTTTACTAAATTTTAAAGAGTGATTGCGAAACTTGAAAGGGGAAGTTCCGTACGCAATGCTGTACGTTAACTTTTTCTGAAGCAGTGATCGCATATTTTTCACTTAAATATCGATAAATCAAGCGTTGCCACAGTAAGCAACCCAAAACAACATTTGGTTGATATTTTCGGCTGTAGCCCGTGTTACTATAGGAAAATCTTTTTGAAATATCTTGAAAATCCCTGTGTAGGAAAGCAATAGAAAACGTAAGTGCTTCTGTACGCTAACTTTTTATGACTAGTGTACGTGCCCAGGGCATTACAGTCGAAAGCTGGGACATGATGGTGGTGCATATACTCCACGAGCGTTTAGATCCAGAGACCAGTAAGCAGTGGGAGCTCCAGCGACAGACAGAAACACCCACTGTCAAGCAAATGTTGGAATTCTTAGATCGGCAAGCTGCTGCGTTAGCAAACGTGGCTGATATGCATCGAAAGCGTGTACCAGGTGGTCGTGGATCACTGAACAATAAGAGAGAGTCGAGCAATGGTAACAAGGTCAAGCACGGTATAGCTGCGAGCGGCAGTTTAGAGAAGCAGGTGAGCCAATGCATAGCGTGTTAATGTCATCACGCACTTTGGTCATGCGACGAATTTAACGCACTTAGTTTACGAGCAAGAGAAGAGCTGGTCTAAAGGAATGGTCTGTGTTTCAAGCGTGGGCATAAGGACGACAACTGTTTCCAAGGCTCGTGTGTGCGCTGCCCAGGCCAGATGAAGCATAACAGTCTTTTATGTCCGATGAAGGAAATTTCCAAGCTCTCGTAGTCAAAGAAACCGGGGCGCATAACCGGCGCAATTACAAGGATTGAGCTGGACGCCGCGCAAGTAAGGGGCGTCGAGATGCTCCTGGTGAGCATGTCTACACGGCACAATGCAGTGAGCGTGCCAGAGGCGATGCCATTGACGCAGAAATCAAGAAACTTGATAAGCAATTGATTCTGCTGGACAAGCAAGAGCAGCTGATAAAAAAACGCAAGATAATGTCAGAAAAAGTGAAAAATTTTAATGAAAACAAGGAAAGGGAAATAAATTTTGCATGATAATTATGGCGAGTCGTTTGCTTTTAGTATGGACAAGAGACATGCCCATCTCCCCACGGTAATGGTTAGGCTCGAAGCCGAAGGCCAATGCTTCGGACCAGTCAGGGCTTTATTAGATTGCGGGGCGCAACCGAATTTAATCTCATCTAGTCTTTACATCCAACATAGGTTTCGGCCTTGACAACAAGCCGCAAGATGGTCGGTATTGAAGGGAAATCATTCAGGGTGACTAGGCGGGCAGTCCTTAAAGTAAATCCGTGGTTCGATTCGGCGAGCACTGTGGAGGAAGAGTTCTGGATACTGCCGCGAGATAACAATTGGGAACCGGTACTACCGGATGTCATGGGTAGAGAAGAACCCTTGGTGGATTCATCGATGCCATTAGCTGACCCTGAATATTGGAAGCCAGGCAAGGTGCAGGTAGTCCTTAATGTTAAGGTATTTGCGAAGGTTCTAATTGCGCTATTACGAAGAAAACATATGGGAATGGCATTGATCCAAACTTGTTTAGGTGTGGTTGTGTGCGGTATTCAGGTAGCTCCAAGTTATAACGATATAGAAAAGATTTTCTACATACACTGTACTGGCGTAGAAGAGCTAGGTCATCTGGTAAAAAGGCTTTGGGAACTGGACGAGATCGGTACCTGTCCCCTGCGAACAGAAGAAGAAGAAAGGGTTGAGCAATTATTCTTAAGCACATATTCAAGAGATAGAACTGGCAGATTTACGGTCGTTATACCATTGAAACCTGACATCAAAGACATCGGAAGCTCCAGACAGGTCGCGCTACGTCGGTTCCTGGCATTAGAGAAAAGATTAGCTCAGGACCCCTTGCTTAAGCTGCAGTATATTGACTTCATGAGGGAATACGAACAGTTAGGGCATATGCAAGAGGTCTCCAGTGAAGCTGCATCCGACAAAATGGTCTATCACGGAAGCTAAGAACCAAAACTAACTCAGAAGAGCCGTTTAGCAGCCACGGTGTATACAAGATCACTTGTGAATGCCAGCACAGTTACATAGGACAAACCGGACGACAAGTAAGAACGAGGTTCAGAGAACCCATTAGAGATTACAACAAAAAGATACGGAATCCAATCATCATACCAGAGTCCAACTTTGCGAATCACATGGCGGAGAATAAATGCCCCCCCGGAAACATCAAAAAAACAGTTAAGGTCCTACATGTACAAGCAAAAGGCCGACGTCTGAACGTACTCGAAAACATGAAAATCTACAAACAAAAAACATTCGACGGTAGAATAATAAACGAACAGACAAACACTGTTTCCGACACAATATTCGAACCTTTAAAATTGGTTTACAAAAAACAAAGCAACCACTCAGGTACAACAAACACACACGCACCGACAAATAAGCACAAAACAGCAAAAGATCAAAAACAACAAACAAGCAAAAAAGGTCAAACAACAAAAATCACCAACTTTTACCTGCCTCAGTCTCTATCTATCTCTATGGCGCGATATACAACAGGTATATCATCATAAACCTCCTAAGAAATTTTTGCGCCAAGCTTCTCTTCCAATTTGTGGTGTGCCGATTTGAATTTTCCCTACAAATTGGTGGGACCTACAGTTTTTTGCCGACTCCGAACGGCATCTACAAAGGAGACGAATTTTTGCTGAGAAGCCTGTCATGGCAGAAATACACTCGGAGAGTTTGCCAAACCACTGCCGAGGGGCGACCCCGTTTTGAAAACCTTTTTTCAAATCACTTTTGATGTTACCTGTACCAGGGCTCGAACCATGGACCTTCGGTGTGGTAGGCCGGCAACACTACCTTCACACCACGGCGGCCGCCGTCAGTCAACCACACAAAAAACCGATCGATGCAAACCACCCCCGTTTCTGAATGTAGATACACAACACATGCACACACTTACACAAACAGACACCCATGCTGACGTTACCTGCTACCTACTATAAATACAAGACAAACGACCACAACAGACCAGAACGAAAATCGACACTGATGATGGCACAACGCCGAAACCGGTTTGTCTCAAAACTAAATTTGACAATACATCAATCTATCACATTCCTCATCATTGCGTCACTAAGAAGTTCCGAGTAGTGTTTGATGCTAGCTGCCGTACAGACAGAGGTGTTTGGCGGAAATAGTTATGAGATTCCGCAGGCATAAGGTTGGGGTCATTGGTGACATTAGAATGATGTTTCGAAAGGTTTTAGTCAGCGAGGATCAATGGGATATACAACGTATTTTTTGGAGAGAACATGACGACAAACCCATAAAAGAATACTGGTTGAAACTTGTCACTTATGGGATGACCTCATCTGCCTTCAACGCAGTACGGGCGGTGGTGCAGTGTGCAAGGGATGCGAACAAAAACTTTCCTGAGGCTTCAAAAATCATCCAAGGAGACTTATATATGGATGATTGTATAACCGGAGCTGGAAGTGAGGGCGAAGCTATATTAATGGCAGAGGAGGTGCAGCACGTTTGGAGAAAGTTTTGAGATGAAGAAGTGGAAGTCAAACTCCAACAGACTGGTAGAGGAGATGCGGTCGGAGAAAGAAGAGGCGAGTGTGTTCGTGGACGATGAAAAGGCATCGGTACTAGGGTTGAAATGGAACATAGGTCGCGACGTGTTCTCCTTCTTGGTAAAAACACCAGAGATTCAGGGATTGATCACAAAGAGAGAGATTCTTTAATGTGTCGCACAACTATATGACCCAAATGGATTCATATCTCCCGTGACAATTCTGGGGAAGATCATCATTCAAGATCTGTTTCGTATCGGAGTGGAATGGGATGAACCAGTACCCAAAGAGGTTGAGGATAGGTTCCGTACATACTGGGAAGGTATAAAGCACCTAGAAGAGTTCGACTTATATAGATGGGTTGGCACTGGCAAAGGGCAGAAGGTGGAGCTGCATGGGTTTTCGGACGCATCAACGGTAGCTTATGGTGCAGCCATTTATGTACGCGTCGAGAATGATGACATGACCTTAAAGAGCACGCTCCTGGTGTCCAAGTCACGGGTTGCACCAATGAAGACAGTTTCGGTTCCAAGGTTGGAGCTGGCAGCTGCAGAATTGTTATCACGTTTGCTGGTGGATGTCAGGAAGGCAATGGAATTTGCAGACGTAATCTATACCCTGTGGACTGACTCCCAAGTACTTCTCCACTGGATTGGTAAAATTCCGCGAAGTCTGAAAACGTTTGTCGCAAACCGAGTTGCATCTATACAGACAAACACGGATGTGAAGAGGTGGAAATATATCAATACAAAAGATAATCCAGCTGACTTGTTGAGCCGCGGTATGAAGCCTGGTTGCACTATGGTTGCATGGGCCGACATGGCTAAAACAGGATTTGAGTTCCTGGCCTGATGATGTGTTTGTGCCAAACACAGCGGGGGAGGCTGAGATAGAATTTAAGGCTTGTGTGGTTGTTGGAACAACGGAGCAATTGATGATAACGGGCAGAACAACGAAGAACATGGTAGCATTGACAGAGTACGTAGGTAGCTTGGAGAGAGCGGTGCGCATTGTACGCTATTTGTATAGATTTATTTAAAATTTAAGAAGCCGATCAGCTCAAAAAAGGAAAAAGAGAGGAGAACTCATGAGCATATAACTGAGTAATGACTACAGGACGAAGGCAATGTGGCTCTTACTTAATCAGGAACAGAGGAAGTTCTATTGGAAGGAGATAGCTTGCCTAGAATCTGGTACCAGCGTCCCAAGCAAAAGTAAGATTGAGTCACTTAAGCCGGAGCTAAAAATGGTCTGCTTAGGGTGCACGGCCGCTTGAAAAACGCGAACCTGGACGAGAATATGCGTCTTCCAGTTATAGTTCCTGATGGTTCAAGGCTGCCATGGCTTCTAATGGATCATGCACATCGCGAGACGAAACATGGAGGGGTGCAGGTCATGATGCAGTTCATACGGCAAACTTACTGGATCCCACGTCTGCGCAGGTCACTACGAAATTATTTGGATAAATGTTTGGTTTGTGTGCGTCAGAACCATCGAGTCGAAGCCTAGATTATGGCGGATTTGCCGCCCGATAGCGTTACCCCGGGGAAGCCATTCCTGCATGTCGGTATAGATTATGCGGGACCAATAGACATTAAAATGATAGATCGGGAGGGCAGGCAACTTGTAAGGCAAAAGGTGTGGATTGCTGTGTTTGTATGCCTCAAGACGAGGGCTGTTCATCTAGACTTGGTGACCGACTTAACTACAATCGCATTTATTGCCTGTTATGAACGATTGGTATCCCGTCGTGGACGTTGTGAGCGAATTTACAGTGATAATAGTACAGCATTTGTAGGAGCAGCAAAAGACATAAAGAGAGCAATGGAAAGGTGGCATAAGGAGGACGTTTTCAAACATTTATCGGTAAAGGGCACAGAATGGCGATTCATGACTCCAGCAGCTCCTCATCAGGGAGGAATATACAAGGTGGCGCAAAAGTAATCCTCCTATCAGAAAAGGCTATAAATTTTGCGATTGGCCCCTAAAGTCAGTTCTGTTTTGACATTTGTGTAGTAGTTACGCTACACTGCTCCAGAACGCGGAATATTGCTGACTATTTATTTGACCAATAATCGGTCGGGGCCAAACGGTTACTGTGAATGGTGAGCGCTACAGAGCAATGATCAACGAGTTCTTTTTGCCGCAACTTGATGAATTGGGATTGGAAAACATGTGGTTCCAACAAGACGATGCAACAGCACACACTGCACGTGCCACAACCGATATGCTGAACATCGGAAGCTTACTTTTGCGCCACCTTGTATGAAGCAGCGGTGAAATCGATGAAGCAGCGATGAAATCGATGAAGCACCATTTGATCCGCGTCATTGGACTAAGAGTGCTTCCGTTCGAGCAATTGAGGGCACTACTCGTACAGATTGAAGCGATACTGAACTCGCGTCCTTTACACCAGTTGAGTGACGATCCAGAAGATTTGCAGGCACTGACACCTGGCCACTTTTTGAATGGAGAGCCATTAGTTCTACCCCTGCCATTTTCGCTTCCTGAGACATCATCATCCAAGGGTGTGCAGCTGTGGAAAGAGCGTCAGAGAATGGTCTAGATTTTTTGGGACCGGTGGCACAATGAATGCTTGAGCACACTCCAAGAGCGCAAGAAATGGCGTAAATCTTCCGAAGGAGTAAAGCTTGGTCAGCTGGTCCTCATAAGAAGCGAAAATTTCCCCCCTACTCAATGGGCCATGGGGCGCATAATTCATCTTCACCCAAGCGAGGACAATCACGTACGATCGGTATTCAAACCGCAACGAGTACATGAAGCCCAGTACAGAAAGTCTGCATCTTACCTGTAGAGGTAAACACTGAATGACGAGCTCAACGTCGCTACTGCTGGAAAACCGTAGGTTTTCGGCGGGAGTGTTAAGTATCGAATGAACAAAAGATCTGGCAACCTGCGCGTTGCATAAAATACATCAATTAATAAAGTGAATATGGCAGCCCTGGTGGCATCTGTCATGATTGAGTAGAATTGAAAACAGAAAAGTCTTAGTATTTTTTATTCTGTGGAATTGGTTTTTTATTTTAGGCTTTTTTTTGAACAGTTTGTGTAAATAAAACATCCAACCATAGCGCCACAGAATCAATTTCTACATATTCTATTTACCTTCGCGTTATTTTGTTAATTTGAGAAATTCCTTAATTGCAATGTATTACATTTTTTTTGTTTTGCCTTTGTTTTCTTTTCGTATTTTCCTTTGCTTTTGAAATTTGTGAAACAGTGCTACTCACCCTTATCGAGTATTTTCTAAAGTAAATTCTAACGAACTACAGATGGCCGATGTGTTTTAAAATGGAGAAAAACAGCCTTTCGAATAGAACTACTGAATGAGGGCCCAGCTCTTAACCTCTGAGGAATGCTTATTTTATACGTGAAAATTACAAAAATCCCAAGCGAGCGCAGTATACTTGGCTCCATATATGCCAAAATCAGTCAATATTTTTATTCGGATTGTTTGCAATATTGCATGACAGTTAATATTTCATTTCATTTTCATTTATTATTATAAAAAACTAGCACGTTGTTCTGCTAAAAAACTTACTTGATTCTCAATTTAGATCCATATCAGATAGATTCTCTTGGTCCCTGATTAGATTCAACACCCGCCCGGAGGATGACAATATTAAGGGGTAACATAGAAATAACAGCCCTTGGTCGGGTAAAAAAAAACCCGAGTCATTCCGGTATGATCGAACCGGGTGTTGTGGTTCTGCAGGCATTTAATTCTGCCTGCCCACCTTCCTTTTCTTCTTCCTCATATGCTTCTCCTTTTTCATATCGTGTATGTCTTATTCATCTTACCCTATCTGAACAATTGCGACAATGGTGCTTCGCTGGAGCGGCCGTGGCTCGAAAGCACCGCGGTCGAATTGTAATTTTGATAGAAAAAAAGAAATAAGAAAACGAGAATCCTCGTTATAATCAAGTGGCCGTATATTTGAATAAAAGATGATTATAAACAATTGGTTTACCTTTAAGAATATTGGATGAGGTGGAAAATCCTGGGGTGGCCGTGACGATGTGACTGCGTTGAATGTCGCTGAAGAAGTAGACGGTTTTGCAATCGAGGACAACCGTTGAACCTGAAAATTATCCTCCGGTTTTAAGGGGAGGTTAACCCACACATGCACACCCCCATGCATGTATATGTGTTCTGACAAAACACGAATATGCATGCATGCCCACACAGGTGGGTGGGCTGGTGTTAGTGATTGGAAGGGCGCTAAAGTTACATTAGGGTTGCACATTTTTTAAGAATTTAGGCATCTCGCCTAAACATGCCGGCCCCCTTGCGACACGCAACATCTTACCCCGCCACAGGATTTCCCACCACGCATGCCTCTTAAGCTACGGACTTAAACTAGGATGGTGAGTGCCGGCTGGCGCTGTCACAGCCGTCTGCCTCCGAACTGCCTCCCGAAGTTTGAAGTGTCGTCTCTGGTGGCTCCATCGTTTCGCACCTAGAGCTAAGAGATAGGAGGAAGAGACTTTAAAAAAAACGCTGTATATTTCTTGCCAGAAAATTATTTATATTATTTTTTTTTTATTTTGTAACGAGAAAAAAAATTTATTTTTAACCTTAAACCTAACCTTACATACTACATGTCCCGGATAGGACAAAGCCAAAAATAGTACTTTGGGAAAGCAGTGGCCCAAACGACGGTGGAAGAGTGCCCGCTGTGATGACGTCGGCATAGACGTCCCCACCTAGTACGAGGTGGATCGGCGCTGAGGTGAAAAACTGCGGATCAGCCAGCCGAATATGCTCATAAGGAGCGGCCACTCGGGCGTCGACGTTCTGGGCTGGGCTGATGCGTTGCAAATTGTGCACTCATAATGCGTGCGCCGTTATACTTTTCGGGTTTCCATGTTTCCCACGGACTCGGAGGAAGCAGCCGCGTTCTCCGCCCGAGTGCGTTGTATGCAGCCCTAACTCTTCCGCCAAGTTGCGGTCGATCACTGTGCGGGGGGAGCAGGCATCAATGATCGCCCGGATGCGTAGCAATCCCACACGGACTTCGAGCTTCACAATCGCAGTAGGCGAAAGAGTGGTCATGGGGCGCAACGGAGGGCCCACCTGGGAAAGAACACGGCTGAGACCGTTGCGGAAGCCGGAAACCCGTGGTAGCTGGCGCGGCTGGGAGGCCAGTCTACGCTCGTCGGTATTTGGGCGGCGATTGTTGGAGAGAAGTCGCTGGCGCGGCTGAGTGGCCAGTCGACGTTTGCCGCTATTTCGGTGGGCGCGTGGTGGAGTCCGGTTGGATGTGTTGCTGTGATGTCCGGCGTCACTGGTGTTGCGTTGTGGTGAGCGCGGGGTATGCCGTTGGAAGGCGCGCCGCTCGAGGGCTAGAAGGGGCCGGATCGGCAGTGAGTCCGATACCCCTTCTGCCGGTCGGAACGGCCGTGGTTTCGGTACCGACATAAACATACCCAAGATAAATTCAAGTGAGTTAAAAATTGTCAGCATGATTAAATAATTTACATGGTTGTCGTAGATTACATAGCGTCTTCTTCTTTCTAATGTCAAACTATGATATCTTTGCTTTTGGTTTACATTCTTTGAAAAGCTATTGAGTTCGCTTTGTATTTTACTTATTTTTAATGAAAATTCGCTGTGAGTTGATATTTAACGAGTGCTGTGTGATAACATTTTATGAATATATACTGTGGTATGAATAAACCTCAATACTATCATAAGAGTTTCAAGAAAGGACACCATACTACTGCCAGATCAATGTATACAACTCAGTCTAATTTAATTCCTTATTGGTTTATACTTTAAGTTGTGTTCATTATTATTATCATGTTCATCACCGTCTTCACCAGCAGCAGCGTTATAATGATATAGATATAAAGAACAGTGTAACAGTGTTTGAATCGCGCTTCAAAAAAATAACCCTTAGTCGGTCCCACACCGGCTACGTGGTCCACAGTATTTCTGCGCAGAACACTCTTTTTGCACCGCTCGGTACACCCTAATCTGTGATTACAACAACCACATGAAATGATAGAAAATTTCCAACCTTGATTTCAAATATCTCTTCACTGAGACAAAAACTCGAAAGTCCGCTTCCGGATTGTTGTTACCTAGGTCAAAACGCGTCTTTTGATACCTTTCCCGATAATTTTGGACGTGTTTTAGTAGTTGTCTCCTAAAGGGAACAATTACCAATTTGTATCCAATGTCGTATAAATTTTACTTTGCTTTATTTTTTTTTTAATTTAATGTCAACTTTGAATGCATATCATCTGCAATCGTCAGGTGTGTTCGGCGAGAAATCTTACATTTTTTTTTTCATATATATACTTGAAAAAATGAACATATATGTATATGTGTACGAGCGTGGGACCATCTGCTACCAACTTGTCGTGGTAGTTGGATAGCTTTTCAGTGGCAGATTGCTTCGCCGTCTGCGTTAGGTTTTCTTTGGCCTCGAAATCGAGTGCAATTGCGTTTTCTGTGGCAGAATGGGTCGCCCCTCTGCGGCATGCTTTCTGGAGTCCTCGTTAAGGGTAGCGAGCGAAGGCTGGAGTTTTGGGAAAGGGGGTGTCGAAACGGATGGGAGGTGATGGAAGGGGATGGTTAAGATGAGGCCACGGGCCTCTCGCCAGCCATTCCCTCCATAGGGAGCAGAATTAGCTTGCCCAACGGTCTTCTGATCTGACCCTTCTCGGTCATGAGGTCCACTACACGCACTCGGGTATCTTCGCCGGGGTGTACGTTGGTAACTCGGCCAAGCCTCCATTCGTTCGGGGACAAGTTGTCTTCTTCGATAACAACGTTCACTCGTTTTTGAAGCTCGGATAAATATTCCACTTTCCATCGCCTGCAGAAGGTTTGATAAAGAGCCTTGAGCTTCTGCCACCTATTGATAATGGAGGCAGGGCTCTCATTCACCTCGGGTTCTGGCGGAGCCAAGAGATGACTTCCTGTCAGGTAGTGCCCAGGCGTCAAAGGATCCAGGTCCGCGGGCTAATTTGAGGCTGGACTAAGTGGCCGCGAGTTGAGGCATGCCTCAATCCGGCACAATAGCGTATGGAATTTCTCATGCGTGAATTTATGAGGCGAGGCTAACTTCTTGAAGTGGCTTTTGAAGCTCTTCACTCCCGCCATGGCTCGGTGGCTATATTTGGAAATAGTCGTATCTCGGGCTTCCGAGATAAATGCTTTAAAATCAGATCTCAAAGATCGTGAAGCGCCGACAAAGTAAGTACCATTGTCGGAGTAAATGTTTCTAGTACATCCCCGTCTAGCGATAAAACGCGAAAACGCTGCTAGAAAGGATAGGGTGCTAAGATCACTGGTCGCTTCCAGATGGATCGCTTTAGTCGTGAAACAAACAAAGAGGCAACCGTAGCCCTTTGATAGTCGACATCCTCTACCGCGGTAACTTTTTATGTCGAAAGGCCCGGCAAAGTCCACCCCGGTATTGGTGAACGCGCGGGTGAACGTTGTGCGTTCGGCAGGAAGGGTCCCCATAAGTTGGGTTTTTTTATAAATGGTGCAGACTTTACTTTTTTTTGAACATCGCATATAAGGTCCTATCAAGCGTATTGTGCGAAAGACTGAAGCCTGATGTGAACAGACTGATTGGACCTTATCAGTGTGGCTTCAGACCTGGTAAATCTACCATCAACCAGATTTTTACAATACGCCAAATCTTGGAAAAAACCCGTGAAAAAAGAATCGACACGCATCATCTCTTTGCTGGAACAATATTTTATAAAAGCGTGCAACTGTTGGCATATGCTGACGATATTGATATCATTGGCCTTAACAACCGCGCCGTAACTTCTGCTTACTCCAAATTAGAAAAAGAAGCGGAAAAAATGGGATTGGTGGTGAACGAGGGCAAAACGAAGTACCTTCTGTCATCATGCAAAGAGTCCGCGCATTCGCGCCTTGGCAACCAAGCCACTGTTGGCAGCAATAATTTCGAAATAGTAAAGGACTTCGTTTACCTGGGAACCAGCATTAATACCAACAATAATGTTTGCCTAGAAATCCGACGAAGAATCACTCTTGCAAACAAATGCTACTTTGGACTGAGTAGGCAATTGAAAAGTAAAGTCCTCTCTCGACGAACGAAAATAACACTCTACAAGTCACTGATCGCACCTGTGTTGCTATATGGTGCAGAAGCGTGGACACTAACGACATCTGATGAGGCGGCTTTGGGAGTATTCGAGAGAAAGGTTCTTCGAAAGATTTGTGGACCTCTACGCGTTGGCGACGGCGAGTACCGAAGAAGATTTAATGATGAGCTGTATGAACTTTACGCAGACGCCGACATAGTTCAGCGAATTAAAACACAGCGGCTTCGCTGGCTAGGCCACGTAGTGCGAATGAGCGAAGATGCTCCAGCCCAGAAGGTATTCTTATCGGCACCCGCCGGTGGAAGCAGAGGAAGAGGGAGACCACCACTCCGATGGAAGGACCAAGTGGAGACCGATTTGCGATCCCGCGTTGTTTCCAATTGGCGCCAGTTGGCGCAACGAAGAAACGACTGGCGAGCTATGTTGGACGGTCAAAATCGCCCAGGCGGTTAGATGACCATTTAAAGAAGAAGAATCAGACTTTACAGTTATGGCTGGTGGCCCTAATCATGTTCTTGACATTCGGAATCCAGTATTGGGTGCGGATGAGACGGAGCATTAGTTGGTTTTCCCCATGGAGGGAGATTTGATGTATCATTTGTACAGTCAGACGCGTCAACCTACAATTGTACGGCAGTATGAATGGGTGGCACTCGTTATAAGCGAGGTCTTGAGACGCTCCAAGACGACCACCCGCCCTAATAATATCATCTTTGTCGATGAACGGGTTGAGTGGCAATATCTCGCTTTTCCTATCGATTACCTGTCCCTTCTTCAAGTTTACATATTCCTCATTATAATGTTGCTTCTGATATAGTTTAATCAAGAGTTGCGTCGTGGTCTTGATCTCACCGGATGAGATTAGGCACGATTTTTCCTGAAAGGAAGCTTTTGTCTTGGGATGAGTTCTTCGAAAGAATCTCATAATATATGATAGTACCCTCAAAGTCCTCGGTAAATTCGAAAACCGGTCAAGAATCTCGATCTCTTTTTGCGTTAATATTGCGTAGGCCTGCGCTCTCTTTTCCTCCACGGATGTATTATACTCCTCTTCTTGTACTGGCCATTGGGAATTGTCTTCTTGTAGCCAAGAAGGTCCCTGCCACCACAAAGAATTGTTGACCAAGTCCGAAGCTGGTAGTCCTCTGCTTCCTAAGTCTGCTGGATTCGTTTCCGAGTTGACATGAAGCCAGTCCCTGCTGCCGACTAGGTCGATGATTTTTATAATCCTGTGTGCGACGAATGTTGACCAGGAACAGGGTGGTCTCCTTATCCATGGCAAAACGATGGTTGAGTCCGTCCATAGATATTGTTTCACTGGTCCCAGTTTGATATTTCGGAATATTGATTCCATCATCTCCGCTAACAGTACTGCTCCGCAAAGTTCCAAACGCGGAAGTGAGAAGCCGATCCGATATTGGGATGTCGTTGAGAATTTCCTCAGCATTCGAAGTCCATTTTCGTAGTGGGAAGCCCGCGGAGAGTAAGACTTGTCGAATCTCATTCCTCGCGTTAATGGCCGATGCGAGTGTATGCCCCCCGCTAGTACGTCATCTACGTACATACCTTCCCTAAGTATGCTAGATGCTGTAGGGTGAGAACTCTCTACTTCATCTGCTAGTTGCAAAAGGGTTCGGATTGCTAGATACGGCGCGCAAGTGACCCCGAAAGTGACCGTTTTCAACTCGTAAAGGCTTATGGGTTCTTGAAGCGATGTTCGGTAAATAATCCGTTGGAATTTGACGTGATCATCGCTCATCCAAATTTGCCTATACATCTTTTCGATGTCACTATTAAAAACGAAGCGATACAGTCTCCATCGCAGTATAAGTACTGGAAGATCTGATTGTAGTGCTGGGCCTGGCAGGAGAATGTCATTTAAACTTGTACCATTTGCCGTCGGGCTTGACGCATAAAAATCGACGCGTACCTTAGTGGTGGTACTCTCTGCCTTTACTACGGCGTGATGGGGCAAAAAGTAGTTGTCCGCCGAATCGGCTGGTACAATGGCATTAACTTTTCGCATATGCCCTAATGTTTCGTATTCAGCCAGGACCATTATATAGTCTTTCCCTAATTCCGGGTTCTTCGCTAACCGCGTCTCATTTCTAAAAAATTGTGAACACGCCCGCCTAAGAGACTCTCTTATATTTATCTTATCTGGGTAGTCCTGTCTGAATGGAAGAGAGACGACATATCTCCCATCCTCTCTACGACTTGTAGTTTCCCTATATAAATCTTCGCCCGTTTCTTGGGCGAGCAGTGTACTAAGTACATTCTTTTTCAGCCCACTCAATATAATATGCGGATATACGTCTCCGCCAAGTATAATATCAACTTCCTCGTGGATGTAGAATCGCTTGTCTGCCAAGACTAAGTCTGGGAAAGCCTGCATAGTCGTAGCATCGATATGGCAGGATGGCAGATTCCCAGTTAGTTTGGCTAGAATTAGCACTGATGTTGTTAAGCTGAAGCAAGGGTCCACTGGTGAACGGAGTTCAATATTGGATGCCTCCTTGACTTGAGCGGGCACGGCATTAGTGATGCCCGAAACTTGAGCATGCATCCTTTTTGCCGGTAAATTGATTCTGCGTTTGAGTCGGTCTGTCATAAACGAGCACTCTGAACCAGAATAATCAGTGCTCTTGCTGGGAAGTCTGTACCGTTATGATGAATGGTTACTCGAGCTGTCCCTAGCAGCACACCTGAATGCACATGGCAGGATTTAACATTTCGGTTTACGGCCGAAACAGATTTTTCAGCTCCCGTCTCTTGTGCCTGTTTTGAAGTTGAGGCAGCATTATCAGCATGATACTGATTAGGGCTGATGGTTGCCTGCGTCTGAAGAGACTCCGCATGCAGGAGCGTATTATGTCGAGAGTGGCACTTGTTGCAGTAGTAAGAACTGGTGCACTTCGACACAGTATGTCCTGGGGATAGGCAGTTCAAACAGCCCTTGGTGGATTTGACAAAGTTAATTCTCTCCACCGGAGTTAATTTCAGAAAACGGGGACAGTTTCGTAATCTGTGGGCATTCCATTTGCACTTTGTGCACAGTAATTTTGTCACGTTTGCTTGGTATGTACCAAGTCTTTTTGCAGGGGTTTCGTTGGCATTCCGCGTACTTTGCGGCTTTTGCACTTTCGAAGAACTCCATATGAACCCAGACACTGTTTCGAGTGTCTGAAAGCGGTTGGACAAAACTTGTCCATATCCTCCCACTTGGATATTTCCACTTTGTGGTCTATGCTTTGCTCCCATACACCAAGCGTACTTTCCGCCAATTTTGTCAAACACAGATAGGTAATTATTGCATCCCAATTCAAAGTGTAAATTTTATGACTTCGGAGGGAAGAAAGGCAATTATTTATTTCGCGTTGAAGGGTTTTAATAGCGCTACCACGCTCACTCTCTACCAAAACTTGGAGTTGCGAGTTTACTAGGATACGTTTGGTTTCATATCTCTCGCATAAGTTTCTCCAGGCCGTATCAAATCCCTCATTCGTGAGCGGACATTTTTTAACAATATCTTTTGCCTCACCTTGTGTCTTATTGTTCAGATGGAACAATTTCTCCACAGGTGTTAGGGGTTTGATCAAGATATATATGGCCGTGAACATGTCACGAAATGTTGGCCATGACAGATAATCGCCCTTGTAAACTTCAGTATCACATGGAGGCAGGCGGATACTGTGTTCAAATACGGCTTTTCTTCAGTTTTATTTTCTGGTTTATTGTATGTCGCTTGGCGTGTAGCTATATCTGACATGCAGCGTAAATATACTGCATATGCTCTCTTATACTTCTGTTTAACAGAAACTATACCAGTGGCCTCTAACTTATCTGAATTAAGTAAGTCGTCATAAGCCGTTCTGGTTTTTCTCCACATTGCTTTCAAGTCGTCTCGTTGAAGCCCAAGAGTGTACTCGCTGTGGACTGAATCCTCTAATTCATTGCAGTCTGATTCGAATTCAAAAATCGAATCAGCCAGCCTAATGAAACTTTCCATATTTTGGACTTAGAGGATATACAGAATCAAAACAAAACCGAAAAATTATAGCTGAAGGTACGATGAAATGCTCAACCGTACAAGATAAATGCTGAATAGAAAGGGTAAAGGCAGTATTTTTACCCAGGAAAACCAAAAACCCAACTCAATAAGATTTCAAATCAATACAATTAATGTAATTTTAATTCAATTTAATTTTATTTATTTATTGCAGACTTGGCCGCTTTGTCTGTCTACTATGTTTGTACAACAATAACACTCTTTGGCTTACTCGCCACCCACACGTATAAGGGAATATGTATATATAAATAAATGTGTATATGTTGCAGCAATAAAGAAGTACACAAAAAAAACACAGATAAAGTGCGCGGTGTATCAAACGAGCGAAAGTGAATATTAAATGAAAAAAAAAGTGATAACAAATGAAAAGTGCTATAAATTTAGTGAATTTAATAAGAAAATAATAAACTAGCCTTCGATTGAAATGCTGTTGTGTATATTACCGAAAAAACAAGTGGGAAAAAACAAAAACAAACTAGAGATCGAAAGGCTAAGTGAGCTTATTGTGAAAGTGAGGTTATGTTACCTCTTGCCTTGCGCTGTGTCCAAAAAAACCTTGCCACTGGTGGAGGGGTAATCCGGATAGTCGCAAGGAATTTGAAGCGTTTAATTTAATTTAAAAATTAAAGAAAAAGTAAAGCAGTTTACTGTTCAAAAAAAAATCGCAATTATTAAATATTCACTTAACGCACTTATGTCTGATTACACTCGCGGGCGGCACTTTTATACAATTGTTTGCAACACAAAAAAAACTAAGTGGCAAGAAATTTACAACTTACGTGCTTTGATGTGGTGATCGGCCGAATTTGTTGTAAATAGTTGTGGTATGTGGCAGAGTATATGGAAGAGTTGTTTGTTGTTTGTAATGACAAGTACTGCGAAGATTTATATAGGGAAACTACAAGTCGTAGAGAGGATGGGAGATATGTCGTCTCTCTTCCATTCAGACAGGACTACCCAGATAAGATAAATATAGGAGAGTCTCTTAGGCGGGCGTGTTCACAATTTTTTAGAAATGAGACGCGGTTAGCGAAGAACCCGGAATTAGGGAAAGAATATATAAGGGTCCTGGCTGAATACGAGACATTAGGGCATATGCGAAAAGTTAATGCCATTGTACCAGCCGATTCGGCGGACAACTACTTTTTGCCCCATCACGCCGTAGTAAAGGCGGAGAGTACCACCACTAAGGTACGCGTCGTTTTTAATGCGTCAAGCCCGACGGCAAATGGTACAAGTTTAAATGACATTCTCCTGCCAGGCCCAGTACTACAATCAGATCTTCCAGTACTTATACTGCGATGGAGACTGTATCGCTTCGTTTTTAATAGTGACATCGAAAAGATGTATAGGCAAATTTGGATGAGCGATGATCACGTCAAATTCCAACGGATTATTTACCGAACATCGCTTCAAGAACCCATAAGCCTTTACGAGTTGAAAACGGTCACTTTCGGGGTCACTTGCGCGCCGTATCTAGCAATCCGAACCCTTTTGCAACTAGCAGATGAAGTAGAGAGTTCTCACCCTACAGCATCTAGCATACTTAGGGAAGGTATGTACGCAGATGACGTACTAGCGGGGGGACATACACTCGCATCGGCCATTAACGCGAGGAATGAGATTCGACAAGTCTTACTCTCCGCGGGCTTCCCACTACGAAAATGGACTTCGAATGCTGAGGAAATTCTCAACGACATCCCAATATCGGATCGGCTTCTCACTTCCGCGTTTGGAACTTTGCGGAGCAGTACTGTTAGCGGAGATGATGGAATCAATATTCCGAAACATCAAACTGGGACCAGTGAAACAATATCTATGGACGGACTCAACCATCGTTTTGGCATGGATAAGGAGACCACCCTGTTCCTGGTCAACATTCGTCGCACACAGGTTTACAAAAATCATCGACTTAGTCGGCAGCAGGGACTGGCTTCAAGTCAACTCGGAAACGAATCCAGCAGACTTAGGAAGCAGAGGACTACCAGCATCGGACTTGGTCAACAATTCTTTGTGGTGGCAGGGACCTTCTTGGCTACAAGAAGACAATTCCCAATGGCCAGTACAAGAAGAGGAGTATAATACATCCGTGGAGGAAAAGAGAGCGCAGGCCTACGCAATATCAACGCAAAAAGAGATCGAGATTCTTGACCGGTTTTCGAATTTACCGAGGACTTTGAGGGTACTATCATATATTATGAGATTCTTTCGAAGAACTCATCCCAAAACAAAAGCTTCCTTTCAGGAAAAACCGTGCCTAATCTCATCCGGTGAGATCAAGACCACGACGCAACTCTTGGTTAAACTATATCAGAAGCAACATTATAATGAGGAATATGTAAACTTGAAGAAGGGACAGGTAATCGATAGGAAAAGCGAGATATTGCCACTCAACCCGTTCATCGACAAAGATGATATTATTAGGGCGGGTGGTCGTCTTGGAGCGTCTCACGACCTCGCTTATAACGAGTGCCACCCAATCATACTGCCGTACAATTGTAGGTTGACGCGTCTGACTGTACAAATGATACATCAAATCTCCCTCCATGGGGAAAACCAACTAATGCTCCGTCTCATCCGCACCCAATACTGGATTCCGAATGTCAAGAACATGATTAGGGCCACCATCCATAACTGTAAAGTCTGCACCATTTATAAAAAAACCCAACTTATGGGGACCCTTCCTGCCGAACGCACTACGTTCACCCGCGCGGTCACCAATACCGGGGAGGACTTTGCCGGGCCTTTCGACATAAAAAGTTACCGCGGTAGAGGATGTCGACTATCAAAGGGCTACGGTTGCCTCTTTGTTTGTTTCACGACTAAAGCGATCCATCTGGAAGCGACCAGTGATCTTAGCACCCTATCCTTTCTAGCAGCGTTTTCGCGTTTTATCGCTAGACGGGGATGTCCTAGAAACATTTACTCCGACAATGGTACTAACTTTGTCGGCGATTCACGATCTTTGAGATCTGAATTTAAAGCATTTATCTCGGAAGCCCGAGATAGGACTATTTCCAAATATAGCCATCAAGCCATGACATGGCATTTTATTCCGGCCGGGGCTCCACATATGGGGGACTCTGGGAGGCGGGAGTGAAGAGCTTCAAAGCCACTTCAAGAAGTTAGCCTCGCCTCATAAATTCACGCATGAGGAATTCCATACGCTATTGTGCCGGATTGAGGCATGCATCAACTCGCAGCCACTTAGTCCAGCCTCAAATTAGCCCGCGGACCTGGATCCTTTGACGCCTGGGCACTTCCTTACAGGAAGTCATCTCCTGGCTCCGCCAGAACCCGAGGTGAATGAGAGCCCTGCCTCCATTATCAATAGGTGGCAGAAGCTCAAGGCTCTTCATCAAACCTTCTGCAGGCGATGGAAAGTGGAATATTTATCCGAGCTTCAAAAACGAGTGAACGTTGTTATCAAAGAAGACAACTTGTCCCCGAACGAATGGAGGCTCGGCCGAGTTACCAACGTACACCCCGGCGAAGATACCCGAGTGCGTGTAGTGGACCTCATGACCGAGAAGGGTCAGATCAGAAGACCGTTGGTCAAGCTAATTCTGCTCCCTATGGAGGGAATGGCTGGCGAGAGGCCCGTGGCCTCATCTTAACCATCCCCTTCCATCACCTCCCAGCCGTTTCGACACCCCCTTTCCCAAAACTCCACCCTTCGCTCGCTACCCTTAACGAGGACTCCAGAAAGCCTACCGCAGAAGGGCGACCCATTCTGCCACAGAAAACGCAATTGCACTCGATTTCGAGGCCAAAGAAAACCTAACGCAGACGGCGAAGCAATCTGCCACGGAAAAGCTATCCAACTACCACGACAAGTTGGTAGCAGATGGTCCCACCCTCGTATACATATACATATATGTTCATTTTTTCAAGTATAAATATGAAAAAAAAAATTGCAAGATTTCTCGCCGAACACACCTGACGATTGCAGATGATATGCATTCAAAGTTGACATTAAATTAAAAAAAAAAATAAAGCAAAGTAAAATTTATACGACATTGGATACAAATTTGGTAATTGTTCCCTTTAGGAGACAACTACTAAAACACGTCCGAAATTATCGGGAAAGGTATCAAAAGACGCGTTTTGACCTAGGTAACAATAATCCGGAAGCGGACTTTCGAGTTTTTGTCTCAGTGAAGAGATATTTGAAATCAAGGTTGGAAATTTTCTATCATTTCATGTGGTTGTTGTAATCACAGATTAGGGTGTACCGAGCGGTGCAAAAAGTGTGTTCTGCGCAGAAATACTGTGGACCGCGTAGCCGGTGTGGGACCGACTAAGGGTTATTTTTTTAAAGCGCGATTCAAACACTGTTACACTGTTCTTTATATCTATATCATTATAACGCTGCTGCTGGTGAAGATGGTGATGAACATGATAATAATAATGAACACAACTTAAAGTATAAACCAATAAGGAATTAAATTAGACTGAGTTGTATACATTGATCTGGCAGTAGTATGGTGTCCTTTCGTGAAACTCTTATGATAGTATTGAGGTTTATTCATACCACAGTATATATTCATAAAATGTTATCACACAGCACTCGTTAAATATCAACTCACAGCGAATTTTCATTAAAAATAAGTAAAATACAAAGCGAACTCAATAGCTTTTCAAAGAATGTAAACCAAAAGCAAAGATATCATAGTTTGACATGAGAAAGAAGAAGACGCTATGTAATCTACGACAACCATGTAAATTATTTAATCATGCTGACAATTTTTAACTCACTTGAATTTATCTTGGGTATGTTTATGCTGCACTTTTAAAAGTATGTCGACGGTTTCCATCATCCACCTTGTGCTTCCATATCACGAGCTATAGTTTGTGGAAAGAAAAAGTAAGAAAGTTATTCACCACCTCATAGGTCGCTTTTTGAGTAAAGCTCAATACTGGACTAATGTACATCACATATATCTCACCCTAGGTAAAATTTGTTTTAGCACGCTTTGTTTAACGAAACTAAGTGTAAGAATTTCGCAAGGTACTTTATATACTTGTAATAAGCAATGCGCGTCCAAAGCCGCAGACACGATTTGATCGCAACGCAATTTGAACCTTGATTTGACTTGTCCAACTTTTTACCCAAGCAGAATTCAGTCAATGCACACAAACTTTCCCCCGAATTCAACCCAGTATCAAATGGAAATTGAACATTTTGTAAGTACATACTTACATATTTGCTTCGCCGGTCTTCTTGTTTTGCCCAAACATAAAGAGAACGCCAAGTTCGTTGACGATAAGACTAAAATTAGCGCCACAATATACGTTTCGTCCGTCACGTCCTTGAATGTCAAAAAAAAAAAATTTTATTAAACGAGGTACCATCTCAACCTTTGGCTCAGAAGTATCTATGCAATCATACAAAATTGTGAACTGTCGTGTTTGGTGGGACTTGGTATCAGATGCGTCCTAGAAAAACAAAAGGATGCTGAGCATGAAACGTCATGGAATCAATAACGTACCTACAATGACAACACAATCACCGATGGACGAAAGCAGCTGGAAAAACATAAGTGTTGCCGAGAACTCTTCTCTTTTTAATAGTTCGGGCGCCAATTCTAATTGGAATTCTGATGAGTCGAGTCAAAATACATTTCCCCAGAACAGCATTGCATATAATTCAACCAACATCTAATACCCACAAGGAGGCCAGTCCTCTCCTGCTGGCAATCAGTCAATAATTTTTCAAAACACAAACCCTCCGGGCTCTAATATTCCTCAGTACACGTCTCCGCCAGCGCCATCTGGTTCTTCAACCCCAGGCCCTGTTGTTCCACAAAACATTGGCGGATCTTATAATCAATCTTCGGAATCGGCTCCATTCAATGGTCCATTTGGATCACCATCCTCAAACCTAAGCCAATTCAACAGGCCATCAAGTTCAGGTACTCGATTGAATGCAACGCAAGGAAACCATTTCGCATCTCAAGCAGTTTTGGAGTAGGCGGCCAGTTAGCCATACTGGTAGCCATCCAATGATGGGCAGCGGGCAACAAATCGATCGAATGGAGCAGGTTTTTAGACGACATAATTCTTATTTTAGTCATACTGAGCATCGAGTGTTTGAATTAAATAAACGACTTCAGCAACGCACCGAGGAAAGCGATAATTGCTGGTGGGATTCTTTCACTACTGAATTCTTTGAAGACCGACTGACAATACTATTTTGTTTGGAAGATGGTCCGAAGAGGTATACTATTGGCCGAACACTAATTCCCCCAGACCAATTGACTATTCCACAATTCAAAGCTTGTTGCTATTGATCACCTGCAAAAAGAAAACCATTAATATTCGCATACAATTAATTGCTACATATATGCATATACACACAAAATGTGTCTCAAAGCATGCGCCGGCCGCCACAGCGTTTGAGACATATTTTGTGGTTAAGTAAATTGCGCTGCTACCGAAACGATACAGAATTTCGGGCAGCGCTAATATATACTTACCTTCCCCAACATATTTCCATGCGCCGGCAACCGATCCTCCACAGCAGCATCTCCATTTACCCTTTATGCATCTGAAAAAGAAGAAAAAATTAGGTTATATACAGTTTAAAAATAAAAATATGCAATTTTACTACTTACCCTTAACTGCTGCTGCCCACGCGTGCCGGAAACAAGAAAATTATAAATTGTTTCAATTCAAAAAAAATTTCTTTGTTTCTTTTTCACGATTTTGCAAATCGTGAGTACGCACATATATGTATGTGTGCAAATCATTAACCACCACTCCATGCTACTCTCATTTACTCGCAAAAATTTGCGAGTATACATATGTGCATAATTTTACCACCACGCTAGTGATGCTGTATTTTAGTCAACGGGTACCGAAATCCCGATCTTCCAAAATCGGTACCATTCACTGCGGGGTAAATAGGGTGACGAAATCTACGTTCGTACCCGATCGGCGAAGATGCCGCTTATAGTAAAATACGAAATAAATTATAAATAATAAATTTTCAAACACAAAATTTGGAAAAATTAGTTTTTCAAGCTAAGAAAAATTTTTTTTTCGTTATTCATTTTTCTCGGGGTTTTGTTTATTTGTTTTCGGAGGGGGCAGGACTGTTTTTCCCACAAAACAACAAAAAATAAACCCTAACAGTCACCACATTCTCACTCTCTACCCAGCTCGGTACCGAAAAAGCGAAAATGTCGCTGTGTGCACGGCACTAATGCCACTTATGACGGCGACCATGCAAGTAAGAATAAGAAATAAATCTCTGCATGAGGGCCAGTGGCGAAACCAAATACAAGGTGATCAACGCAATCAACTTGTCGCTACCGTGCCGTGCGGGAAAAAATAGCTAATTCCCATATACTAATAATATGCATTTTAATTATAAAATTGCTCCATAGATCAGAATAATGCCACATTATATGGCATTTATAAACTCCGAACGAGGTCGCTCGCCACCCACGTATACGGGCGTCCATACAAATATTCAAGGGGATTTTTTTTTGTTTCTTTTCTTGTCTCTTTTCTGTAGTATGGCTCGCTACGCATCCTTGCGCAAAAGGGCCGAACGCCTAGCCGCCCGTACCCAAGGCCATGCCCGCTGTGTGGCGAGAGCCACCCACTGCGTGCGTGCACCCGATACCACGGGATGGAACCTCTGCAGCGCCTCAAGGAGGTTATCCGGGCGGGCTATTGTGACAACTGTTTCTCGATGGTCCACATTGCCAGGGACTGCACAAGCGACGTCAGGTGCCGACGATGTGGTGGAAAACACCACACCACCCTCCATCTGCCCATGGACGATCCACCACGCGCGCCTACGCCCTACAAGAACTAGGCCCAAGAAATGGACGAGGCCGACCAAGAAGCAGCGTCACTGGACACAATTGAGGACGAAGCGCTCTCACTCCACGCGTCGGAGACCGCTTGGACGCCAGACTACGACGAGATCATCGAGCCGGTACCGAACCGGCAGAAGGGTTATCGGACTCACTGCCGTTCCGGCCCCTTCTAGCCCTCGAGCGGCGTGCCTTCCAACGGCATACCCCGCGCTCACCACAACGCAACACCAGTGACGCCGGACATCACAGCAACACATCCAACCGGACTCCACCACGTGCCCACCGAAATAGCGGCAAACGTCGACTGGCCACTCAGCCGCGCCAGCGACTTCTCACCAACAATCGCCGCCCAAATACCGACGAGCGTAGACTGGCCTCCCAGCCGCGCCAGCTACCACGGGTTTCCGGCTTCCGCAACGGTCTCAGCCGTGTTCTTTCCCAGGTGGGCCCTCCGTTGCGCCCCATGACCACTCTTTCGCCTACTTCGATTGTGAAGCTGGAAGTCGGTGTGGGATTGCTACGCATCCGGGCGATCATTGATGCCTGCTCCCCCCGCACAGTGATCGACCGCAACTTGGCGGAAGAGTTAGGGCTGCATACAACGCACTCGGGCGGAGAACGCGGCTGCTTCCTCCGAGTCCGTGGGAAACATGGAAACCCGAAAAGGATAACGGCGCACGCGTTATGAGTGCACAATTTGCAGCGGATCAGCCCAGCCCAGAACGTCGACGCCCGAGTGGCCGCTCCTTATGAGCATATTCGGCTGGCTGATCCGCAGTTTTTCACCTCAGCGCCGATCCACCTCGTACTAGGTGGGGACCTCTATGCCGACGTCATCACAGCGGGCACTCTTCCACCGTCGTTTGGGCCACTGTTTGCCCAACGTACTATTTTTGGCTTTGTCCTATCCGGGACATGTAGTATGTAAGGTTAGGTTTAAGGTTAAAAATACATTTTTTTCTCGTTACAAAATAAAAAAATAAATAATATAAATAATTTCCTGGCAAGAAATATACAGCGTTTTATTTTTTAAAGTCTCTTCCTCCTATCTCTTAGCTCTAGGTGCGAAACGATGGAGCCACCAGAGACAACACTTCAAACTTCGGGAGGCAGTTCGGAGGCAGACGGCTGTGACAGCGCCAGCCGGCACTCACCATCCTAGTTTAAGTTCGTAGCTTAAGAGGATGCGTGGTGGGAAATCCTGTGGCGGGGTAAGATGTTGCGTATCGCAAGGGGGCCGGCATGTTTAGGCGAGATGCCTAAATTCTTAAAAAATGTGTCACCCTAATGTAACTTTAGCGCCCTTCCAATCACTAACACCAACCCACCCACCTGTGTGGGCATGCATGCATATTCGTGTTTTGTCAGCACACATATACATGCATGGGGGTATGCATGTGTGGGTTCACCTCCCCTTAAAACCGGAGGATAATTTTCAGGTTCAACGGTTGTCCTCGATTGCAAAACCGTCTACTTCTTCAGCGACATTCAACGCAGTCACATCGAGTACACCTTTGAAAGAAACGTTCTTCAAAAGCTAAAACACATGTTCCAAATATTAAAGAAATCTGTTACGCAGTGTAGTAGCGAAAGACGTTGAAACAATAAAAAGGCCCAACGCAAACCATAGCACGCTATCGATTCACGGAAAGGGAAGTCACCAAGCGGTAAGAAAAGTTGAACCAATGTAATTCGTATGGAGTCGTATTTCCTTACCGCGTGGTGAATTTCCTACCCGTGAATTGATAGCGTGCGATGTTTGGCGTTGGACCTTCTTATTGTTTCAACGTTCTTTGGTAGTAATTTGATGACATACAACCCTGCAGCAAAATTTGCGAACCAGTCTCCAAAGCAAACAGTCTAGAGCTACACGCTTTGTGCATCGTTCTGTGCCGGTTACAAAAGTGACATTTTAAAGACAGTTTGAAGTATCGGATATCGATTGCCACTCATACACAACCAAAACTATCCCGTCTTTCTGAGATTGAGAACTAGCCAAAGCCAAACTATCTTACATAGGTCGGAATGTAAAATGGTTCAGAACGGGTTGGAAAGTAATGCACTGGCGAGAATTGCCAGCATCAATGACATCGCCATGTAAAAGTGGACAGTTGAAAGCATTGCTTGGGTATTGAGCTAGCCTGCTGGTGTCATCAAACTCAGCTGTATTATATTTTCCGTAGCAACAACTTAAAGTTTTGAATATTTTTTTTATCGAAAAACCTTACACAGAGAAGGTCCAAGAAATTAATTTTTATAGTGGTAATCGGTTTATACATCCATCGCGGTCACACGAAAGACATTCCATTTTTATGTGCAAAAAGTGAAAAAAGTTCGAATACAAAACTAAAGTCCTTTTAAAGCAAAAGGTATGCTAAACCCTTATCAATTTTTATTTAAAAGAATTTATGTGGCATCAATTAGTATTTATAGTACGTTTTTATTAATAAAACCTCCTTTGAATAACTGAACCAAGCGTAATCGCTTTTCGAAAGAGCAACAAGCAGCACGAACCATATCCATCGGCATTTCGTCTCATACTTTGAGTAATACCGTACGATAAGTTTCCAATTTTTTTATTTGATAACCGCTAAGCTTCGACGTCATCTATCCCATGCAAAAAAATCTAATGGATTGAGATCAGGACTGCTAGGTGGCCCTTACGCAAAAAGTTGGCCAAATTCTCCAGACACCATTTTTGCACGATGTTTGTGGTATGTGAAGGCGACCCATATTGTCGAAAGCAATAGTAATCATCACGTCCGGCATTTTTAGCCATTTTGGACCCCCTCTGGTTGTGGAATGGTACACAGGAATTTCGGTGGTGGATTGGGTGAGAAAGAGGAAAGGGGGTTTGTGGCGATGCCCCCTTTATTTTATATAAATATGTGATGTATGAAAAAAGAATTTATATTTGTGAAAGTATAAGAATAAAGAATTGAAGTTGTTACCATTGCTTGGAAAAACTCTGCTTCCTGCAGCCTTTGCTCGACCTCCATGACTGCCGTGTATGTCCGCAGTGGGAACATGGCAGCTATTTCGTCCATATCCTTATCTATGGACTCGCCAGTCATACGGCTGATCCCTTTATGCACCTTTTTAATTGCAACCCTGCACTCCCTTAAGGTTTGGGTCTGCGCCATCATCTCCGGTTGGTTATTTTGGATCTAGTAAAAATGTTTTATAAAAACAGTCAAAGAATCAATTTGCGAAATACTTACGCTTGTATTTAGGCTCAATACATCAGAATGTGTTATCTGCTGATTGCCTAGCACAGCTTTCGGTTCATTTGAAATCGCGACCTGATTATGAAGCAGTATTCCATGCTGAAATATGAGAAGTGTTGTCAGTATAAGGTAAGATTTACAAATACATATATAAAAATAAACAAAACTAACACCTTACTCCAGCTTTTCCAACCGGGCTGATACTACCTTTTGTTCCTCACTAATTTCCCTTAGTGCTTTTAGGATTTCTAAACGATAGAGAAAACTTAAATACATTTCATTATTAAAGATGTTTACCATTTTGCTCAGACGGTTCCGGTAGTGGATCGTACACCACATCGAATGCCACTTCTGTAGAAATAGCTCCATTCTCTAAAAAACTTACGGGAAACTATATATTTTAATACAGTTTTATATTAAAAATTGTCACCATTTTGAGAATTTTGAATTCCTTCATATACCATGTCATACTGATATGGTTGTATAATTGATTAATTCTCTAGAAAATAGATGAAAAGTGGTATATTACTTTTTTTTTTTTTTAATTCATATCGCTTACCAGGCTCTTAGGTATTTATTGACTTTCGAAAATGTTTCTCGAAGGATCCATGTAATCATTTTTTTTAAAGACTGCATGAAGTTTTCGAACTTGTAGGCAAGAGGGCCTAGGTCTGCTAAATGGAGAAGGCCATGTACATTAAAACTAAGTAAATGGTCGCCATATAGAATCCCAAAAAATTTAACAAAATCTGTCAACATCTTTTGAGAATTATCTGCCTCTCTTTGATGGGAATTTTCATTAGACAGAAGTCGTATCGCGCTATGCAGTAATAAGAAACGGTAATACTGATCTGTGCTGATAGAACCTTTCAGAACAAAAATACCTGTACATAACAAAAATTGCCTAAACTCTGTAGATTTCCAATTAGACAGTTCATTCAAACTTCTGGGGGTAAGACAAAACTCCGATGGAACAAACTCCGCCACATAATTTAGTTTTTCATTTATACTAATGGAATTTGATTTACTAACTAAGAGTTTAAGCAATTTGCTAGTCACTCCCAAGTCCACCATATGCATGCTATCGAGATGAAACTGTGAAGCCATACCACAGCCCGATTCCTCTAACATACTCATTTTTGTTTTGAAAGGGTCTATGTGGTGAAATGGATCGCGTTTAATAATAAAGGTATCATCCGACCGTAGAGTTTTTATTTCTTTCAAATAACATACTCTGTTATTTTTGTATAAACCCTTTTGATCGCATTTGGAACAACCATTCTTACTATTGTGGGATACGACTCCTGTCACGTATGCCCTGGCTGGGGACACAAACAAAAAGGCGAACATTGAATCGGAAGATGTTGGAAGCAATTCTTACTCCATTTTTCTGAAGCAGCTTTAGTTCTGCACAAAAGTCCCTCATAAATATATCGACATCATCTGGTTTCTTAACCCCGGAAAAACAGCCGATCATAAAAGGGCTAATGTGAGGAAACCCAACAATAGACCCAAGAATAGGCCCTAAAATGCTATTCGAACTCTTATAAAGTTTTAAACCATCTACCCCTACAGCAATTAAAACTTCATCTTTTCCATTTAAACATTTGAATGTAGAGCTAGGAAAATATTTTTGAATACCTACATATAAAAACTCTCCATTGCAAATGTTGGATACAGGGACTAATTCTTTACTAGGTTTGAGAAGAGTTTTCGCTGATAAAGGCACATCATTTACACCTATTTGTCTCAAAGAACGCAACAAGTATTCTAAGGTTTCTTGCGATACAGTATTCCTAATTGCCCATAATTTTATTACCTGACATTTTTTTTCAGTGCTAACATTTCCTGCAGGGCAAGAATCTGCATGCACAGAAAAAGATGTTTCATCTAATTCAGAAGTTGCACTTTCAGTATCTGAAAATTTCCGATAATCTTCATTGAGAATATATTCATCTGAAAAAGGGGGATCCGTCTTCGGGTAGCAATTCGGACAAGTTGTGGGGAGAAAGAGAACCATCCGCTAAGCTGGAATCTATGGGTTCGAAACTGAGATTCTCACTGAACTTTTGATAAAGAGTGGGGCCACTAGCAGAAGGCACTACAAGCACATTCCACTTCAATTAAACTTTTATATTTTGGATTCAAAAATCATTTTTTCTATTGAAAGGTAGTTTTGCTAGTGCCTCTTTTGCATTTTTATTATCTTTTAGAACTTAAATAATCTTTAAAATTGAATTTAAATGAACGCGCCTTTTCGAAATTTTCAGATTCAATTGAATTTTTCCACGGTCTTCTTCTTAACCGACAGGCGAATCAATAGTGAAAGATAAGTCACAAGTGATTGACATATGGAAAAATGGCGGACTTCACAGTAACAGTATTAGTGACACGTCATTTGATTATTCATATACTTATCACAAGTGACTGGAGTGTAGTGTTAGTCATTTGATATGTCATTTGCAAGTCACCAGTAACCGGCATAAACAAAGTTTTTGCAAATGTGTTTGTAAGAAAAATGTTAGTGTGTTAGTACCTATCCCTCAATTCTGGTTGGGTACCTTTCCTTTGAGGGACATTTTCTAGAGACAATGACCATACTCAATCATTTTGCTAGTTACAAGATTGTTGTGGAACGAACAACTTTTCATCAGAAAATACCAATTCGTCACCGCCGTGCCATCCAAGAATATCAGATACTTTTCTTTCGCTGATATAGAAACGCCGTGAATTTTTTGTTTCTTATACGCTTTTAGGCCAAGATACTTATTCAATGCCAAATGCGATGAAGATTTGCTTATATTGAATATCGCAGCAATTTTTCTAACTGACTGGCAATTGTTTCTCCGAATTTGTTCCCTCACCACTTTTATGTCACCTCTGTTGCGAACCGTTCGCGGTCTTCCGCTTCTTGGTCTATTTTTAACCGACGAAGTCTCATTGTACCGCTTTATAGTTTTATAAACTCGCGCTTGAAACCCACACTTTTCTCTCTCTATGGCGCGATATACAACAGGTACAGGGTGGCTAATGAAAGCCGCTACCAAAAAAAAATTAAATAACTTTTTTTCTATTTAATGAATCTGGTCAATTTTTTTTTATTTTGCAGATTGACTTTTACATTTACCAAAAATGGATAACTGGGACACTGAAACAAGAATTTGGATTGTCCTCCGCTATCACGCACTGGAGTCCGTAGTTTCGGTTCAAAGAGAGTATAGGCGCACGTTTGGCGGCAATCCTCCGAGCAGATGGACCATAATAAGACTTGTAAACAATTTTGCCGAGCATGGGACAGTCAACAGAAGACCTTACCATCGAAACCCTTCAGTTCGAACGGAGGAAACAATCGCTGCTGTAGCTGCTGCCATACAAAACAATCCACGTGTTTCGACAAGAAGCTTATCTGCTCAAATGGGTGTAAGCAGACAGTCATTACAGTCAATTATGCACAAAGATTTGGAGTTATTCCCATATAAAATTCAAATGGCCAACAAACTGGACGCTGCAGACTTGCCGATTCGCTTGGAATTTTGCCAGAAGATGCTTCAAATGGTGGAAGAGGATGGAAACATGTTGAACTGTCTTTTCATGTCTGACGAGGCCCATTTCGATTTAAACGGCAACATAAACAAACAAGATTGTCGAATATGGAGTGCTGCCAACCCACAGATACTCCATGAGACGGAATTGCATCCACTTCGTGTCACAGTGTGGTGTGCAGTTTCATCACGCTGCATTGTCGGGCCCTACTTCTTCGAAGAAAACGGTCACACCATTACGGTTACTGGAGACCGTTACTTGAGCATGTTGAGAGAGTTTTTCTATCCAGAATTACGCCGAATGAGAATTTCTTTCAACTCTGTGTGGTTTCAGCAAGATGGTGCAGCTCCTCATAAAGCCCAACCTATTATGACAGAATTGCGACGAAAATTTCCCAATAAGCTGATATCCAGAAACTCCACATTCCGTTGGCCACCCAGGTCGTCTGACCTTACTGCACCTGACTTTTTCTTGTGGGGTTATTGCAAACAGGAAGTCTTCAAAGCAAAACCAACAAATTTGAATGAACTAAGGCAATCCATTCGAGAAACAATTGCGGCTATTCCTGTCTCAACTCTCCAAGCAGTAATGAACAACTTTTTGGTAAGATGCCGCACATGCATCGACGAGCAGGGGGGGCATTTAAATTCCATTATTTTTAAAACTAATTAAGCTATATTTAATAAAATTTAATGGGCTTTAACATGAATGAAAGAAAAATGAATTCCATACACTGAAAAAAAAAATTATTTGAGTTTCTTAATGTAGCAAAATTCATCAGCCACCCTGTATATCATCATAAACCTCCTAAGAGATTTTTGCGCCAAGCTTCTCTTCCAATTTGTGGTGTGCCGATTTGAATTTTTCCCTACAAATTGGTGGGACCTACAGTTTTTTGCCGACTCCGAACGGCATCTACAAAGGAGACGAATTTTTGCTGAGAAGCCTGTCATGGCAGAAATACACTCGGAGAGTTTGCCAAACCACTGCCGAGGGGCGACCCCGTTTTTGAAAAACTTTTTTCAAATCACTTTTGATGTTACCTGTACCAGGGCTCGAACCATGGACCTTCGGTGTGGTAGGCCGGCAACACTACCTTCACACCACGGCGGCCGCCCACACTTTTAGAGACTTAAATATTGCGCACTGTCGTCTGCCTTGTAAAAATGCGTTGACAATTAGCTGGCGCTTGTCCATCTTGGACAATAACTATAATACGACTATTACAGATTTGAGGCCGTCGTGGTTGGAGAGTCATAGGAACGATACTCGATTTAGAACAAAAAATAAAATCAAAGCTCACTTGATTGGTGTTTTAAATAAGTTACAAAATTAGTATTCGAACTTTTTGGACACCGTGTATATAGACTAGCAGACCCGGCAGGCGTTTTCCTGCCTAAAATTTTACTTGCCTACATTTAACAAATTGTACTCTTTTCCCTCTCCACATTTCGCTTCTTCAACATTTATCCTTATTTCCTCCTTTTTATACCTAGTAGTGCTATGCACACAAGGTATATTAACTTTAGTCTCGTAACGGTGGTATATAAGGGCATAAATGGATCGAGATAGTTATTGACTTATATGTATCAAAATCTTCAGGATGAAAAAAGAAATCGATTAAGCCATGTCCGCCCGTCCGTCCGTCGGAATCTTAACACGATAACTTGATTAAATTTTAAGATATCGTAATGAAATTTGGTATGCAGGTTCCTTGGCACTCATCTTCGAGTGCTGTTTAAAATGGGCGAAATCGAATGATAGCCACGCCCACTTCTTATGTATAGAATTTTTTCGAAAATACAAAAAAAGTGATTACTTATAAGGATAAAATTTGGTGTGTACATTAATGTTAAGGCTGAAAATAAATTTTTCAAGAAATGTTTGAAAATGGGCTTGGCACCGCCTAGTTTTGATTAAGTCAAATAATATTGATTATGAATCAAAAACTGTTCAAGATATCGGAACGAAATTTGGCACACATATTTATATTAATACAAGGTATGTTCCGAAAAAAATGGGCAAAATCGGTTAAGAACCACGCCCACTTTTATACGAAAGATTTTGAAAAGGATCATTAACAAATTTAATAGGCAATAACTTTGCGTACAAAAGCTTCATACTATTTATACTTCACTTTCAAAGTGTCCATGAAGAAAGAAAGTCGAAAAATATTAACTTTTGAAAATGGGCGTAGCCCCACCTCTTCTGTAGTGGATTATTCCACAAAACTTTTTATTCCATAACTCCGGAAAAAATTGATTTATCGAAACGATATTTGGCGAAAATGTTGTACATATAAAGGTAAATGTTTGTTGAAAAATTGGGCGAAATCGGTCAACGGCCACGCCCAGTTTTTTAACATAGTTCTAAAAAATTTGTTTGTAAAATGTAAAACGAGATATTTTTATAACCATGCAAGCTATATCAATAAGATATTGCACATATAATAAGCTTTTTAAGCAAAACTCGAATGAAAACAAATTTTGTGAATTTTGGGGAAGCCGCATACTTTTCAGCAAAAAAATTATTCTATTTTCAAAGGCGATTGCTTATAGTTTGAACTAGATATTTCAATCAAAATTGATCAGGCTCTTCTCAATAGTATGTAGTATACTCCTGCAAAAAATTGGCAAATCGGATAACACACAAGTCAAATATCAGGAAAAGTTATTAAACCCCACTTCAATAGGTAAGTTATATACCTTTTTTGATTTTCATACCTTTAATGAACATAAAATGTTTGTAAGTATGAGAAGAAGAACAGATGGGCCCATCAATAAGCAAACTGGAATAATAAGGACGATGAGCTGAGTCGACTTAGCCATGTCTGTCTCTCCGTCCGTCTGTCTGTCTGTCGGTCTGTCTATTTGAACGCAAATTTTTCAAATATAAAATGTGCATGTATTGGTATTTTGAAAAAATTTGGTAGGGAAGCTATTTATATACAAATAAATGTGTGGTGGTAGTGTTGCCGGCCTACCACACCGAAGGTCCAAGGTTCGAGTTCTGGGACTGGTAACATCAAAAGTGGTTTGAAAAAGTTTTCCAAACGGGGTCGCCCCTCGGCAGTGGTTTGGCAAACTCTCCGACTGTCTTTCTGCTATGGAAGGCTTCTCAGCAAAAATTTATCTCCTTTTTAGATGCCGTTCGAAGTCTGCAAAAATCAGTAAGTCCCGCCAATTTGTAGAAAAAAATTCAAAGCGGCACACCACAAATTGAAAGGGAAGCTCGGCGCAAAAATCTCTTAGGAGGTTTAGGATGATATATATACCTATTTTATATCGCGCCATATATTTATATTTTTTTTAAATTAATTTACCCCTCAAAACTCATAACAGAAGTGTTTTTATTGAAAACAATCAGCTGGCCTTATAATACGAAATGAAAAGTATTGAAATAGACCTGCGTAAATTTGTATGACATAATAGATCACTACTGGGTATATAACACTGCGTTACAAAAACGAGCTTTAGTTCTGTCTTATGAACCAAATATACTTTTTCGGAAAGAGGAGAAAAAATAAAAATACACGTGTATCGGCGATTTTCACGTACACGTCAGAATTTTTTTTTTATGTATAAAGTATAAAGGTCGTAGTGTCCGTCTGTCCGCCTGTGTGAAAACCTTTGGATCGATTTTTAACCTTTTTTTCGGTCCAAAGTCTTTCACACAGGCGGACAGACGGACACTACGGTCTTTATACTTTATACATAAAAAAAAAATTCTGACGTGTACATGAAAATCGCCGATACACATGTATTTTTATTGTTTCTCCCCTTTCCGAAAAAGTATATTTGGTTCATTGGACAGAATGTGTGTAACGCGGTGTAATGTTCGGTTCCACCCTAACTTAGACTTCCTTACTTGTTCTTTCTAATTTTGCTTCCCCATCCCCATATACTATTACTCTTCTTTATCTTCTTAATGTTCCTCTAATACCACCTCTATATTTCAAATTTCTATTTCTACTACCCTTCTTGTCCCATTTCCTCTGCGGGTACTGATATGTACATACTTTCGAAGATATGTCGAATTAACTTTTATTTAATCCTGGTATTGCTTTCTGTTTCCAAGGCTTTTTGATATTTAGAACACATATCTTATAAATAAAAATAAATGTGTGTATGTGTGTCCTTTATAGGCGTCCAAAGTACTCAACCGATTTTTATAAAATTTGCACAGTATATTCTTGGGATCACTGGTTAAAACATAAGCTACACATAGTTTTAAATTTCAATTCGTCATAACTCTGACCGTATTTGGTATAAATTAATGATATTTGGATATATGTGTCCCTTAGTCAAGGTTTACATAATTTTGGAAAAGTGTGCGATGCCACGCTCACATTTTTTGTGTTTTGTTTGTGCTTGATTAATGTCCAAAGTTTATACCCGATACTTATGAAACTTTCACGATAGGTTTCGAAGTTCGGTGAGTACGACATAGACTGTATACACTTTGGGAAAAGTAGGCGGTGTCATACAAAATTACAATTCGTCATAACTCTGAACTTATTTGGTCTAAATTAATGATATTTTGATATATGTGTCCTTTAGTCAAGATTTACATAGTTAGGGAGAAGTTGGAAATGCCACGCCCACATATTTTTTTGTATTTGTTTGTGCTTTATTTGTGTCCAAAATTTATTGTCGATCTTTGTGAAACGACACAGTCGGTTCAGGAATTCGCTAGGGACGTCACAGGACATATATAGTTTTTGGAAAAGTGGGCGGGGCCACGCCCCCAGGCTATATAAAATTTCACTTGGTTGTTGTTGTGGTAACGACAAAAACACTCCCCGAAGGTTTTAGGGAGTGTTGTCGAATTAGCAGTCCTTCGCCGGATTTGAACCCAGTACGCTCCGGTACTCCCTTGCGGTACTGCCCGACTGTCGTGGTAGCGATTTATGACCAATGAAAACTTCTCGGTCATGTCACCCCTCCTTCCGTAAGGAATTATAAGATGGGTTATGAAAGGCAAGAGGCATCATATCCGTAGATTAACCATCGAGCTGCACTTCATTAGATTAGTGCACATTAGTCGCCTCTTACGACCGGTATCCCTACCTCGGGCATATTCTAAACTCCTAACCCGCAGGGGCGCGGTCATTCTCTTGGTCATAACACTAAACGTATTTGGTCTAAATTAATGGTGTTTGGATATATGTGTCCTTTAGTAAAGATTTATATAATTTTTTAAAAGTGGGCGTTGCTACGCCCAAATTTTTTGTGTTTCGGTTGTTCTTCATTCATGTACAAAGTTTGTTGCTGATCTCAATGAAACTTCCACAGTGGGTTCAGCGGTTCGCTGGGGACGACACAGGCTATATATAGCTTTTCCAAAATCCCCCAAGCTATATATATAGGTACATATGTGTTCAATACATCAAAAAAACCTTGGAAACACAAAGCAGTACCAGGATACATTAATTCGATATATCTTCGGAACTATGGGCACATCAGTACCCGAAGAGGAACTGGGAGAAGAAGGAAAGTACGAATAGAAATTTGAGATATAGACTTGGTGTTAAAGGAAAATTAAGTATGTAAAGAAGAGTATGGTATATGGGGATGTGCGAAAAGCAAAAGTTGAAAGAAAAAGGAGGAGATAAGAATAAATGTAGAAAAAGTGAAAAGTGGGGAGGGAAAAGAGTACAATTTGTTAAATGTAAGCAAGTAAAATTTTATGAACTCCCGTTGGGTTCAACATAATTTATTTGGGTCAATATTTGTATATGCATAAAAATGCATTGAAAGTGAAACGCATTCTGAGTAATGCTACACCATCCGCCTTAGGAATAGTCGTATACAATTGAAGACAATTGTGTACGGCTATTAAAAGGACTTAATGTCCCACTTAAGGGTTGCTTGCGTTTACAAGATTTTAATTGCTCTTCGTATGCCGTTGCAATTTATTGCATAACGGTAATTTGATATCGAAAGTGAAAAGTTTGTTTATGAGGTTTTTTATCTGTTTACATTTGTTTCACATGTGTCTTTATTGTGCTGACTTTCTTTTTGTATTTTGAACATGATATGTTTTTTTTTGTTTTCTTTCGCTCGTGTGCCTGTTTAACAAAATGAGTAAACTGGAGTGCTTATGGTTTGGTTGTTTTTTTTATTATTTCTAGTGGTGTTATACTGTTGTAAGTCTATTCTTATGGATTATAATTTCTTTATTTTTGTTGTTTTCATTGCTATTTCCTATGTTATGTGGTATTAAAGTAAAATTATTATTCTTATCAATATTTTTAACTTTATAGTGTCCGTTATATCTATTTTCTAACTTATGGTAGGGGTCTTCTCTAACTAACACTTAATATCCTATGTTTGATTCCTTACTATAGCTACTTTTATCATAATTTGTTTTTTGTTTTTCTTTAGCCTCTTGGACTAATTTCCTAGCTCTTTGCTGTGCTACTTCAAGTCTATATTTTACTTCTTTGTCGTAAGCTTCGTGATTGTACAATAGGCTGATTTTACTTTCTTTTAGGAATTCGTAATTCGGTGAATTTTTTGCAAATATTAGTTCAAAGGGGCAATACTTATGTGTGGTTGATGGCGTCGTATTGTAACAATACGCGAAATACTTGAGGTATTCATACCAATCATCTTTGTCACTGGATATGTATGAACGTATATATTCATTGAATGTCCGGTGACAGCGTTCTACAGTATCCAAAGTTTGATGATGATACGGTGTTGAAGTTTTATGTTCAATTTTTAACAGTTTACACAATTCTTTGAATAAGTTATTTTTGTATTCTGTGCCCATGTCCGTCATGATTGTTTTCATGTGTCCATAAATTAAAATGAAATGCTCGAACACGGCTTTAGCGACTGTTGTTGCGTGTTTGCTTGGGACTGGGATCGCTACCAAATATTTGGTTAGATCGCATATAATGGTAACTGCATATTCGGTTCCATTTATCGATTTCGGTAATGGGCCGACTGTATCGATTTGTACAATATCAAATGCCTTCGGGGGTGTCTCCGATATTGTCATTGGTTCCTTTATATGCTTATTGGTCTTATTTTTCTCACAGTGGATGCAGTTCTTTACGTATTTTCTTATGTCATTTTTCATATTTAGCCAGCTATATTTCTGCTTGATTTTATCTGTCATGCGATTATTATTATCGTCATGATATTTGTGCAGAATATCTTTAATTTTCCCGGGATTTGTCACATGTATAAGCTCTGGGGTTAGAGCGATTGTTAGATTTTTGGGAACTTTGTTACCCATTTCTATAAATTTGCCAACTGCAGTATAACTCCCTTTAATACAATTTGTCCCCTAAGGACAACTGTATTTTGCAAGTCCTAAATTGCCGGCTTCTCTTTCAAGCCTGGTACAGAGTTGTCCTAAGTCAATCTTATCCTCAACAATTAGGTTGCTTGTATCCAAATTGCTACAAATTTTCTTTCCTTTTTTGAAATATAATTTCGGAGGATTGAAAACGAGCTCAACATGTCTTTTTACTTAAAATTTATTTAGCGCTTCGTATATTTTAGGGTTCTCTTTGTGACTTTCTTTATTTTCAACATTACTGCTGGTATGTTTTGCTGCTGATCTTGTTGTTATTTTTAATATTTTACTTGCTTCCACTGACATATCTTTCAAGTTTGTAATTGTTATGCGGGATAAAGCGTCCGCGATATGACTTTCCTTTCCTTTCGAATTTGCTTGGGTCGGGTAATATTCCCTTGTTTGTACATTTATGTCCTAAATATGTTACTTCTTGGCTGAAAAATAGACATTTATCTGGATGTAATTTTAGGTTGTATTTTCTACAAGTGGAGAACACGTCTCTTACGTTTTTTAGCATATGGTTTTCAGAACAACCTAATACGACTAAATCATCCATGTATAAAAATGCCTGAGATGGTTTGAGGCCTGCGAATGCTAGTGTCATCATTCTTTGGAATGAATTCGGTGCTACTTTTAATCCGTAGGGTAGTCTTTTGAATCTATATGTGTCATTTTCGGCTGTGAATGAGGTTATATCCCTGGAGTCTGGGTGTAATTCGATTTGATGAAAACCTGACATAAGGTCCAGGCATGAAAAATATTTTGCTCTTCCAAGTTGATCTAAAATATTGTCAATTCTTGGAAGTGGGAATTTGTCTGCTCCTAATTTTTTATTTGCCTGTCTGTAGTGAACCACTCATCTCCATTTTTTTCTGTTTTCCCTGGGAGTGATTTTTTAGGGACTAGTAAGATTGGGCTATTATATTCTGATATGGAGGGTTCTATTATGTCATCTTCGATTAACTTATTTACCTGTTTGCTTATTTCTCCTTTTTGCGTTTGAGGCAATCTATAATTTTTTATGTAAACGGGAGTGTCATCTTTCATGTACAATTTTTGTTTGTAAAAATTATTGGAGGAAATTGGTTCTGTTTCTAATGCAATGAATTCTGTGCATAATGTTGTTAGCTCAGGGTTGACAAATTTTGGAAAGTTTTTGGTTAATCTTTTTAATTTTTCTGTATCGTTGCCATTTTTATTGTGTGTGGTTGTTTCAATTAGTGTGTAGTCGTCTAGATTTTCAGTATTAATCTTGTAATTTTGATTAGTTTTGTTTTTATATGTTGTGTTGATAATTCTAACGAAAGTCTGATCCTTATTTGTAATTGTGTTTGCTATGAAAATGCCTTCAGATAATTGTTGGTGCGGTATAAAGATGTTATTGTTATTGGTGTTTACTTTAATTTGTCTAATGACTTAGGACCTAGCAGGGATCGTAATTGTATTGACAGACAGACAATTTGTTAGATGCATTGTTATTGTTTGGGGATAATCATATGGTCTTAGGATTAATTTATCCTCTGTTTTTCCATAGTCTAAAATACAATTGTACTTCTTTATGAAATCTAGTCCTATTATTCCATCGCAAGGGATTGGAAAGTCGTCTTCTACGACGTGGAATTTATGGTAAATTAGAAGGTCATCACCTTTTAAATCTGCTTTAACTGTGCCTAATGTGCTGGTTATACCCTGACCAATGCCGTTTAAGTCCGTAATTTGCTCTGTATTTATTTTGTGATTATTACCAATTTGATGCTTTTTAATAATCGAAATGTCTGCTCCTGTATCAATTAAGAAATTTGAAATCGAATTATTTAATGATGTCCTCGTAGATATATAGCTGTTTAGATGTAGATTTAGTACGCATATTTTCCTATCTACTGATCTTGAAGAGGAGTTTCCTCGTTTTTTGTCTGGGTGCAGCTGCGCACGTTACGGGGCTGGTTATAAGGTCTATTGCCGTTTCGGGTTTGTGATACTCTCTGGGTATTAATATTATTATGCCTCGAGTTATTGTTGTATCTTGGTTGAGGTCTAAATCTCCTGCCTTGGTAACTCCCATAGTTGTTACTTCTGTAATCTCCACGGAAATTACTCCGGTACTGACTCTGCTGTCCTACATTCAAAATTGTGTTTGAGCTGCCCGTTATTTCCGTACAGCTGTTGGTAAATTTGGAGATGGCATCGTTCATTGTTGTGAACGTTACCGCTTGCATGATCAATTTGACCATGTCATTGGAGCAGTTGTTGGTAAATTTGGAGATTGCATCGTTCATTGTTGTGAACGTTACCGCTTGATTGATCAATTTGACCTTGTCATTGGAGCAGTTTTTACACATAGCTTAGACTGCTGCTTGTGTTGAATATCTCGTTGCTAAGTCTGGGTTGAGTCCATCCGAATACGCTCCTTCTAATGACCTGGTAATTTTTTCTATTTCCGCTGTGTATTGATTAGCAGTTTTACTGCGTTGTTGGATGTTCAGGAGTTTGTCAGTTAAAACTTCTACTGATTCATCCTTTATTGCAGTTTTTAATTTTGTTTTTATCTGTTCTATTGTGCTTTCGTTACTGATAAAGTTTCTTGCCGTGCCTTTTAGCTTGGTTTTTATCATTGTTATCGCTAAGTAAGAAGGCAGGAGTGGCCGTAAAATGCATTGATTGATTTGCAAAATTCTTGTTAAATATTAAGCCTCATATTTCTTTTAAATTAACACTTTTATATAATTTTTTTGATGGATTCTAAGCTCTCTAATCTCTTTCTCTTTATGGCGCGATATACAACAGGTATATCATCATAAACCTCCTAAGAGATTTTTGCGCCAAGCTTCTCTTCCAATTTGTGGTGTGCCGATTTGAATTTTCCCTACAAATTGGTGGGACCTACAGTTTTTTGCCGACTCCGAACGGCACCTACAAAGGAGACGAATTTTTGCTGAGAAGCCTGTCATGGCAGAAATACACTCGGAGAGTTTGCCAAACCACTGCCGAGGGGCGACCCCGTTTTGAAAAACTTTTTTCAAATCACTTTTGATGTTACCTGTACCAGGGCTCGAACCATGGACCTTCGGTGTGGTAGGCCGGCAACACTACCTCCACACCACGGCGGCCGCCGCCATTGCGAATTCTTTGCACATCTATTTTTTTATTACATATAAAATAGGATGTATGTACGTACCAGCTCCGACGAGATATTTGAACCTTTAAAGCTGATCTACAAACGGCAAAACCAATTCCCAGGTACAGAGAACAAACACGTAGCCATAAAACACACAAAAATAAACGCGCAAGGTCAACAAGAGCACACCAAAAGCAAAAAGGCGAAGATCACTGACTTCAACCTGCCACAACCTACCGCACCAGTCACCAAGGCATAAAAACAGGTGCATACAAAGCAATCCTAATGCAGGTATAACCACACAGGAACGCTACACAAAACAACCCCATTTGGTAGCATCTACGCCAATACCTGAATGTAATGTGGCGATTATTCTCAAGCATGTACCATCCCTAACTCAATAGCACTCCCACCACTAGTTAACACAACCGAGATAACGATGGCTACGCTTATGCATGCAAGCGTATAACTAGGAAGAGGAAGAGAGATGGCGCGAGTGTTTGCGAATACGATGCAAAGAGGAGATGCTAATAAATAAGACCGACCCTTCCAGAACACGAAAAGCGAACAACCAAGAAAGTTCTCGGTGCGTAGGCAAGCACCCTGTTGGACTATATAAGGCGGTGACCAAGCAAGGCAGGTTGATCAGTTTATTTTCAAGCGTTCAATAGTGAACTACTGTAAAGTTATCAAACTCTTAAAATTGTTTTGCGTTTATTACTAGTAAATAAAACTAGCTATTACTTACATTATCTGTGCGTGTGTTTATTCGACTTTATAGTGATCGAACCCAGGATTGATAATCAAGGAATCGTCGAATTCGTCACAATTGGTGTCAGAAGTGATATTGTTAAATAAATACCGAGAGTTTTCAAGGATAACAAAGACATGGCAAAGCTGAATGAATTAAAGATTCAGCAACTCAAAAATGAGTTGGAACAACGCGGACTAAACACTACAGGCAATAAATCAGAGTTACAGTCACGATTGCGAGAGGCTATGGAAGCGGAAGGAATCAACGTTGATGATCATGTTTTTCATCTTGTGGAGGAGGCACCAACAAAAATGGAAGAAAAAAATAAGTCTCCGAATCCAGGAGCAACTGTGGACACAAACATGATATTGGCTGTATTAACTCAGATGTCCACTAAAATGGAAGAACAAGAGACGCGTATTACATCTCGAATGACATCTCAGCTCGAAGAACAGAAAACTTGCATGGCATCTCAGCTGGAAGAACAGAAAACTTGCATGGCATCTCAGCTGGAAGAACAGAAAACACACATTGCATGTCGAATGGAGGCCCAAGAGACTCGTATTATAGAAATGTCGTCTCAAATTTCGGCCAATATTTCATCACAGCTCTCCGCTCAACTGGAAGAACAAAAGGCGTATATGTCATCGCAGTTGGAAGCACAAGATGCAAAAATTGCACAATTTCAAGATAAAATAGAGACCGAGGTAGATGCGTTAAGGGGCCGTATCCAGGAGTTGCAACTGAACCGTCCATCTGCTTCAGCGAATACTCCCAAGGTAAAATCCCCGTCATTTGATGGTTCTGTTCCATTCCAGGTATTTAAGCTACAATTTGAGAAGACGGCTGCGGTGAATAATTGGTGCACTGAAGATAAAGTTGCAGCACTATTCGTGGCATTGAAGGGACCTGCAGCAGAAATCTTACAGACTATTCCCGAGTCCGAAAGGAACAGTTATGATGCATTGATGGGTGCGGTTGAAAGACGCTATGGTAGCGAACATCGAAAGCAGATATACCAAATAGAGCTACAGAATCGATCCCAGAAACCTAATGAGACTTTGCAGGAATTTGCATCGGACATCGAGAGATTGGCCCATTTGGCAAATGCGGACGCACCTGTGGAGTACACTGAGAGGGTAAAAATCCAAAGTTTTATAAATGGAATACGCGATGTAGAGACGAAGCGGGCCACATATGCAAACCCCAAACGGACATTCTCTGAAACGGTATCACATGCTCTAACGCAGGAAACAGCCTCGCTATTAAGTAAACCTGCGTACAAGGCTCATCGTGTAGAAGTGGAAACTCCGGCTTGGGTAGACAAAATTTTGGAAGCGTTGAACGGAGTACAGAAAAAAAGTGATGGTGCCATTAAATGCTTTAAGTGCGGAAAACCTGGTCACATAGCACGTTATTGCGGCACTGGCTCCAGTAACCTCAGCAATTCAGGTGGACGAAAACGCAAAGCTGAAGGAGATGAGCAAATTTCCCAACCAAATCAGTCGTTAAACTAAATCGAGCCAGCCGAAAGGGGCGTGGACTGGCTCCCGCAAATGAATGCCCCATAATCTCTGTCTCACAGATCGGAAGGAAAGCTAGTAATGTTACTGTTGTTGCATATGTGGATGGAAAAGAGCACTTACTAACTGTGGATACAGGCGCATCGCATTCCATAATTCGATCTGATTTAGTCAACAAGGAGGTGAGACCATTGCATGGAGCAAAGTTACGTACGGCCACTGGTGAGGACACCCATGTCCTAGGAGAAGTAACATGTGAAATCGCAATTGGGAACGTGGCCGTTCTACACAGTTTTATAGTAGCAGATATTGTTGACGAAATCATAGTTGGTGTGGACTTCTTAAGCGAGCAAGGCATCAAGATCGACATGCAAAACAGGATTATGAATTACCAGAACATGGATGTGCCATTAAATTTTGGTTACGAAAACAAATACGTTAGTAAGCGAGTGCTTGTGGAGGAGAGCCAACAAATTCCACCGAAGTCGGAAGCAATCATATGGGCAAAGATTGATGGAGATTATGGGACAAACAAATTGTGGGTTGTCGAGGCAGCAAACAAATCAAGGACGAACATATTAGTAGGAAAAACCCTGGCCATGACAAAACAAGATGGACGTGTACCGGTAAGAGTACTTAATGAGTTCAAATCGCCGATTAAACTTTCCAAAGGAGCAATATTGGGACAATGCCAAGAGGTCGAGGTAGTTATCAATTGCGAACAGCTTCAGGAAAATGATTCTACCATCAAGATTAATCTTTCAGATGATATCACGTCGTGGACGGCAGGCCTCGAAAAAGATCATCAGAAAAAGGCAAAGGAACTTCTATCAAAGTACTCGACCATATTTGACAAGGATGGTTCTAAACCAGGTCGGACCAAAGTTGTGAAGCATCAAATTGATACTGGTGATGCAAGGCCCATCCGCCAAGCTCCTCGTAGTATTCCATTGGCCAAACGCCAAGTAGTTAAAGAAATTATACAGGAAATGAGTGACAGCGGCGTGATCGAACCATCAGCTAGTCCATGGAGCTCACCGGTAGTACTAGTGAAAAAGAAAGATGGAAAAATGAGGTTCTGTGTGGATTACCGGAAATTGAACGACGTAACGAAGAAGGACAGTTATCCATTGCCAAGAATCGACGATACTCTGGACTCGTTATCTGGCACGAAATGGTTTTCCACACTGGACTTGAAAAGCGGCTACTGGCAAGTGGAGGTAAAGGATGAAGATAAAGAGAAGACGGCTTTCAGCGTTGGAGAAGGGCTTTGGCAATTTACGGTAATGCCCTTCGGACTATGCAATGCTCCAGCTACTTTTGAGAGACTCATGGACCAGATACTAAAAGGATTGCACTGGCAAACATGTTTGGTGTACCTCGACGACATTATCGTGCTGGGAAAAAGCTTTGAGGAACACCTAAAGAACTTGGATGAAGTTTTCCAAAGAATAGCTGGTGCTGGTCTGAAACTAAGTCCCAAGAAGTGTTCCTTGTTTAAAAAGGAAGTAAGTTATTTGGGTCACAAGGTAACTACGGAGGGAATCTGCACTGCTAAGGAAAAGATCGAAGCCGTAAAGGATTGGCCAAGACCGAGAAATTTGCATGAGTTACGGAGCTTCCTTGGGCTGTGCACGTATTATCGCCGATTTGTACCAAGTTTTGCCAGCGTAGCTAGTAGTCTCCATGACCTTACAAGGAAGAATATGAGTTTTGAATGGAAGAAGGAACAGGAGGTGGCTTTTCAAACATTGAAGGAACGACTATGCACTGCCCCGATGTTAGCATATCCAATTCCAGGTTCAAAGTTTATTCTGGATACAGATGCGAGTGGTTATGCTATAGGAGGTGTTTTGTCCCAGATTGTTGATGGACAGGAGAAGGTAGTTGCATACTATAGCCGAACAATTGGGAAGCCTGAAAGGAACTATTGTGTAACCCGGAGAGAACTGTTGGCATTGGTAGAGTGCGTTAAGCATTTCCACAAGTATCTCTATGGGCAGCGATTCCATGTCAGGACAGACCACGCAGCGTTGAAATGGCTCTTACAGTTCCGTAATCCGGAAGGTCAATTGGCACGGTGGATAGAGCGACTGCAAAGTTATGACTTTTCCATAGAGCATCGCAAAGGTAGCACCCACGGAAATGCTGATGCAATGTCACGAAGACCATGTAACTTGGAATGCAAGCATTGTTCCAAAGCTGAGGCCAAGGAAGACATTATAGATGTGCGGCTCATGACTATAACATCTACGGACGAATGGGACATGGATCAATTAAGGAGGTTTCAGCACGAAGATCCAAATCTTACACGTGTAATGCAAGGAATCGAACGAAACGAGCGACCATCAAGAGAGGAGATGTCAGCAGAAAGTCCTGTTGCCAAGTCATATTGGGCACAGTGGAATAGTTTGCAATTAGAATCCGGTTGTTTGCATCGAATATGGGAAAGTGAGGATGGTCAATGTGTTCGAAAGCTAATTGTCGTCCCAAGGAAGAAAATCCCTGATGTACTCAGTGAATTACATAACGGTCCAAGCGGAGGTCATCTTGGAGTCACCAAAACCTTGGAAAAAGTCAAGCAAAGATTCTATTGGGTTGGTTGCCGTCAATCGGTCGCGGAGTGGATTGGCAACTGTGAAGTATGCATCAAAGCTAAAGGACCGAAATCAAGGAGCCATGGCCAAATGAAACAGTATAACTCAGGTGCGCCATTTGAGAGGATAGCCATGGATGTAGCTGGTCCATTTCCTACTAGCAAACTCGGAAACAAATATGTCCTGGTAGTTATGGACTATTTCAGCAAGTGGCCAGAAGTGTACCCTATTCCAAATCAAGAGGCAGAAACCATAGCAGAAGTATTTACTAACAATTGGGTAGCTAGGTTTGGTGCACCGATGGAGATACATTCTGACCAAGGCAGAAATTTCGAATCAGCTGTGTTCCAGGAAATGTGCAAGACATTGGGCATTCGGAAAACTCGAACAACTGCACTACATCCTCAGTCAGATGGCATGGTGGAACGATTCAATAGAACCTTGGAAGAGCACCTGAAGAAAGTAGTGGATAAGTTCCAGAAGGATTGGGATACTCACATCTCCTTATTCCTAATGGCATATCGCTCTGCAGTACATGAAACAACTGGTCAGACTCCGGCAAAGGTAATTTTCGGGAATGATCTTCGATTGCCAGCTGACTTGAAGTTTGGGATAAACGCTGATGCAGGAGTAAATGCTCGGAAATCTACTAGCGTATTGGAAGAAGAAATGAGAGAAATTCACGACCTTGTGAGACAACGCACTAAGATCATGAGCGATAAGATGAAGGCCAGGTACGACAAAGCAATAAATTCAGAAGGTTTTATAGAAGGAGATTTAGTGCTGCTATACAACCCACAGCGTAAGAAAGGTTTGTCCCCAAAACTACAATGTAACTGGGAAGGCCCATACAAAGTCATAAAACGGATCAACGACGTGGTATATCGCATACAAACTATGGGAAGGCCAAGGAATAAGATGAAGGTGGTCCATTTGGAAAGGCTAGCTGCGTTTGGTTCCGGCAATGTGTCTGATCGGGACAATCAGACTTAGGTGGAGGGCAGTGTGGCGATTATTCTCAAGCATGTACCATCCCTAACTCAATAGCACTCCCACCACTAGTTAACACAACCGAGATAACGATGGCTACGCTTATGCATGCAAGCGTATAACTAGGAAGAGGAAGAGAGATGGCGCGAGTGTTTGCGAATACGATGCAAAGAGGAGATGCTAATAAATAAGACCGACCCTTCCAGAACACGAAAAGCGAACAACCAAGAAAGTTCTCGGTGCGTAGGCAAGCACCCTGTTGGACTATATAAGGCGGTGACCAAGCAAGGCAGGTTGATCAGTTTATTTTCAAGCGTTCAATAGTGAACTACTGTAAAGTTATCAAACTCTTAAAATTGTTTTGCGTTTATTACTAGTAAATAAAACTAGCTATTACTTACATTATCTGTGCGTGTGTTTATTCGACTTTATAGTGATCGAACCCAGGATTGATAATCAAGGAATCGTCGAATTCGTCACAGTAATATAAATACTGCACAACTGATAACAAATCAGAACGATCAACGACACTTAAGATGGCAGCACAACAATCATCAATTATTCACCCTGTCGGAAAATCAACAACATAAAGCAGTTTAGTTATAACCGTACCAAGAACGGAGTTTTTTGACATTTGGGTTCAACATTCGAAGGAAACTAGATATAAAGAATTATTGAGTTTTGTTGTACTTAAGTACGATTTAAGAGAAGCAGCCGAGTATTCGATAAAAAGTTTAAGCTTACAAATATCGGCATATTCATCGAAGCTAGATCAAAAGTGGAACACTTCTGGAAGACATAAGGAGCGATTTTTGAATAAAAACTCGGAGTGGCTTTCGGGTCCAGACTTCACATTTACAATAACGGTGCATTCAAACTTGCCATCAGACCAACCAACCACTTCTTCAGGTAACCCCTGCCCCGGAAGACGAAAGAAGGACTTTGTTACCTGCAGTGAAAAACTAAACGGCGTCGAGTGGATGACCTCTTGCAATCTAGAAGTCCTGGTGAGTTACTTTATGCGGCAGAAGGTACAACGCGTATGTCCGGCAACAGAAATGTTGCTAACATTATAAAAAAATCACAGGAAACCACTCAAATATCCGGCAAAAAGATGACATGTGAGCCAGATGCAAGATGATTGAGCAATGTAGAAGCTTTAGCATACTACGTAGATAGCAAGTCGACGACTCATGGGCACAAAACGACTCGGAAGTGGAGCATCAAGGCAGGCCATAAGGTTTATCCATCATTTTATAGTCTAAGAAAAGCTAAGGCAGAATTCTATCAAAATGAAATTGATGTGGGTGAAACACGTGCAGAAATTAAAGTCCAGCCCTTATTAGATAAAACTGTTGAGCGTTTGGTTTAAGCAAATCAAGAAGTTTTCGTTAGTTTATCAGCAAGTGGGGTTGCGATGGAAGCTCTGGCCATAGCACATATAAGCAAAAGTTTACATGCAGTTCTGACACTGATGAGTTTTTGTTTATATTTTCTTTCGTTCCTCTTCAATTACAGGATGAAAAAGGTAACATTGTTTGGCAGAATCCTCGACCTTCTTCTACCATGTATTGTCGTCCAATTAAATTTATTTTTTCTAAAGAAACAAAAGACTTTATTGTTTTTGAAACAAACAAAGTTTTAGATGAGATAAATGCGTTGTTGAGTTACGGGACTTTACGCCTAACCGAGATAATCTTGGTTTTGGTTTGTCTACTCTCCATGCATGGATAAGATGTTTCGAATGCTTGCTTCACATAAGTTATCGCCATAAGTTAAAAAAATGGCAGCTTATGAATGAGGCAGATAAAGAGAGTGTAAAGCTACGTTCCAACGAAATCCAGAATAAATTTAAAAGTGTACTTGGATAGTAGATAAACCAAAACCAGGTTTCGGCAATACCAATGACGGCAACACTGCTCGTAGGTTTTTCTAAAATTCTGAGGCTAGTGCTGAGATTACGGGATTGGATGTAATGCTCATCAAAAGATTCGACACTCTCCTTCGTCCATTAGCATCTGGGTACAATATAAATATCCAAAGATTTGAAAAATTTGCGGTCGAGACTAAAAAACTATACATAGATCTCTATCCATGGTTTAATATGTCTGTTACAGTTCATGAAATCTTAGTGCATAGTACCGATATTATAAAATCAGCAATTCTACCTATTGGTCAACTTTCTGAGGAAGCACAGGAATCCCGTAACAAAGATTTGAGACGATTCAGGGATGATAACACGCAAAAGCAGTCGCGTGAAGCCACGAATAGATATCTTATGAATTTGTTGCTTATAACATCGGATCCTTTAGTTAACAGTTTTAGGGAGATACCTAAGAAAAAATTTAAAAGTCTGCCTTCAGAAGTCTTAAATTTACTGTCCCCCGATTATGTTGAGGAGTCAGTTGTTTCAAGCTTTCACAGTAGTGTTGCTGATGCTCATGACTATTCCACAAGTGACTCATCGAATAAAAGTGATGATAGCGAATAATAACATAATTATGAAAGATAAGCTACCCTATAACTTTTTGTTGGATCAGGTTTTATTAAATTTAAATCTATTGTCTTTTCTACTTTGTATGATACTTTACTTTTAAGTTTTTGTAATAAGTAATTTTCACATAATTAATTTAATTATTTACATTGTTATTATTATTATTGTAATTCACTTTTACATTCCTGACTGGTACTATAAAATAATTTTGTAAGAATTGTAGTGGCAGGATAAATACTCAAAGAAATACAAAATATGTATGTACATATGTACAGTCACTCACATAAATAAGTAGACACCCCTTTTTGGACAATTCTTACAATTTTCGCTTTCGCAAATTTATTTTAACTAATTTCTCATACGAGAAAATAATAGAAGCTGCAGAACTTAACCGCGCTGGAACAATATTTTATAAAAGCGTCCAACTGTTGGCATATGCTGACGATATTGATATCATTGGCCTTAACAACCGCGCCGTAACTTCTGCTTACTCCAAATTAGAAAAAGCAGCGGAGAAAATGGGATTGGTGGTGAACGAGGGCAAAACGAAGTACCTTCTGTCATCATGCAAAGAGTCAGCGCATTCGCGCCTTGGCAACCAAGCCACTGTTGGCAGCAATAATTTCGAGTTAAGGACTTCGTTTACCTGGGAACCAGCATTAACACCAACAATAATGTTAGCCTAGAAATCCGACGAAGAATTACTCTTGCAAACAAATGCTACTTCGGACTGAGTAGGCAATTGAAAAGTAAAGTCCTCTCTCGACGAACGAAAATAACACTCTACAAGTCACTCATCGCACCCGTCCTGCTATATGGTGCAGAAGCGTGGACACTAACAACAACATCTGATGAGGCGGCTCTGGGAGTATTCGAGAGAAAGGTTCTTCGAAAGATTTGTGGACCTCTAAGCGTTGGCGACGGCGAGTACCGAAGAAGATTTAATGATGAGCTGTATGAACTTTACGCAGACGCCGACATAGTTCAGCGAATTAAAACACAGCGGCTTCGCTGGCTAGGCCACGTAGTGCGAATGAGCGAAGATGCTCCAGCCCAGAAGGTATTATTGTCGGCACCCGCCGGTGGAAGCAGAGGAAGAGGGAGACCACCACTCCGATGGAAGGACCAAGTGGAGACCGATTTGCGATCCCGCGGTGTTTCCAATTGGCGCCAGTTGGCGCAACGAAGAAACGACTGGCGAGCTATGTTGGACGGTCAAAATCGCCCAGGCGGTTAGATGACCATTTAAAGAAGAAGAATTTCCCATAAGAAAATTTGTCACGATCTATAATAAAAACTAAATTATATGTAAAAAATGTTTGAAAAATTCGACGAATTTTCATAAAAAATTTTAATTTTTTTTATAAAATTTTTAGAATTTTTTAGAGTATTGAGATTTGTAGTCCATTCAATTTAAGTACAATAAAGTAATATTCTTAAGTCCTTTAAATTTTTTTAAGATCTAGGTCACTTATTCACATGAGTTACAGTATATGAAATAAGCAAATGTATGCATATGAAGTAAAATTTTGGAAAAAAATAAAAAAAAAGAACATATGGCTGAAAAAAAAGACGTAGTTGTAATAAATGACTGCATATGAAACGGAAAATCTCATAAAATAATTTTGTCCAGCTAGCTTGTTCTACACGAAACACTGTGCATTGTGACGTTTATGGTTGGGATGTTTAGAGGTTTATTTTCTTCCGCTGATGGAGTCTGGCTCAAGGAAGGCGATGGAGTCGGGCTCTGAGCACGTTCTGATAAAAGTAAATTGAAATCTATCTAAATTTTTTCCTCTATTGTGGTTGGTATTGTTAATTCTATATTGTATCTAGCTAAAGACGATACTAGTTTATCTCGTACGGCGGAGAAAAATTGGTAAGCTTCTCTTTGGTGTTCTTTGGTAAGTTTGTTATTCACCGATTTAATCGCCTGCCCTATGCTATTCAGAGCTTCTAAAATTATGTTCAAATGGTTTACTATTGTCTCTGTTGTAATAGGAGTACTTTCATTTATGCATTTGTACGACTTACTGGCTTTTGCTTTTTCTTCATATGTATAACGTGTCGTATATTTCCTGCCATTGATTCGGCCGCCGTGGTGTGAAGGTAGTGTTGCCGGCCTACCACACCGAAGGTCCATGGTTCGAGCCCTGGTACAGGTAACATCAAAAGTGATTTGAACAAATTTTTTCAAAACGGGGTCGCCCCTCGGCAGTGGTTTGGCAAACTCTCCGAGTGTATTTCTGCCATGACAGGCTTCTCAGCAAAAATTCGTCTCCTTTGTAGATGCCGTTCGGAGTCGGCAAAAAACTGTAGGTCCCACCAATTTGTAGGGAAAATTCAAATCGGCACACCACAAATTGGAAGAGAAGCTTGGCGCAAAAATCTCTTAGGAGTTTATGATGATATACCTGTTGTATATCGCGCCATAGAGATAGATAGATTCATTTCTTGGTATATTGAGTTTTTGATTAGACGCGTTGTTGTACATTATTTAATTGTCCCAATTTATTCTTTATATAGTTTTTTAATAAAATTGCAATTGAGACAATTAAAAGTGTAATTACGCCTGCAAAGATAGTTAACCATTTGTCTGAAAGTTCTTCCTTATTTTCTATGTTAGGGTGTGGTTCGTATCTAACCAGTTTATTTTCATAATTTTTCTCTGCAGGATTTTCCTTACCTACTTCGTATCCTGCTATTCCTAGTTATTATGATACCGTTTAGTGCAATTTTCCGCCATGCCATTTTTAGAAGAAAAAATTTTGAATTGAATAGTATTTTTACTTTATTTACATTCCAATTTACTCAATTTGTTTGATAACAAGATTTCTTATTTTCCGAAAAAAAATTTTTTTTTTCTATTTTTTATTTCTTAACATGTTAATTTTTTCTTTTAATCTTAATCTATCAACCGTATTTGTTGTCAGGTTATGTAGCTTAAAAGTTTCGGCTATTTCTTTTCTCTTCCTAACCTGTTTACCCATTTTATATTTTATAAGCCCTTTTTTTTGTTTTTTGAATATTTTCCCTGAGCAAAATAAAAATTTTGCTCCTGGTTTAGCGGCCGTGAGGCGTGCTCAAATTATTCTAAATTTACTTAAATCGCCGCCAGTCTTGCTGCCAGTCTTGCTGCCAGTCATGATGTCAGTTCCCTTGTCTTCGGCACTAACTTGTAAAATTCCATTAGCATCAATTTCAAATGAAACTTCAAACGATTTTGATCATTTGTAATAACAATCTTTTCCTTGTAAGGATCGCCATGTAATATATTGGTTTTTATTGAATGTTCGCTGATGGTTAGCGAAGTGAGTTTGAATGAATACAAACAATTTAATTACAGTGCTGTTCTCAGCACCTTGAAAATAGTAGTCTGCTGATTAGAATTACAGAAAATAGCAGTCTCTTGATTAGAAAACTGGCAGGATCGCAATGAAGTGTTTGAAACGCTCAAGTTAAGCGCGTGACAAGAATTGATTCGTTATTGGAAATTCTTTTCTTGTTATACAAACTTTCTTACACTAATACTTACAAGCTACAAGTGTTTACATGTTATGCAAAGTCAGCAATAAGTTGGTAGTTCACATTGACAAACCGATACTGTCGATCAGTCATGCTGATCGATACGTGTGTTGGTCAGTGTGACGGGTTGAGTAATTGGGTGAAAAATGTAAGCAGATACGTGGCGTGTATATATGTTTTTGAACTCCTGTTGGGTTGAACATAATTTGTATATGTATATAAATGCATTGAAAGTGACACGCATTCTGAGTAATGCTACAAGTCTAAGTTCAGGTGGAACCGAACATTATATACCTTGTGGTGATCTATTATGGCATACCAATTTACGCAGGTCGATTTTTATAATTTTCAGTTCCTATTATAAAGCCAGCTGATTGTTTTCAATAAAAACACTTCTGTAATGAGTTTTGAGAGGTAAATTAATTTTAAAAAAACATAAATATATGTCCCGATATAAAACAGGTATATCATCATAAACCTCCCAAGAGATTTTTACGCCGAGCTTCCCTTCCAATTTGTGGTGTGCCGTTTTAAATTTTTTCCTACAAATTGGCGGGACTTACAGATTATTGCAGACTTCGAACGGCATCTACAAAGGAGATGAATTTTTGCTGAGAAGCCTTCCATAGCAGAAAGACACTCGGAGAGTTTGCCAAACCACTGCCGAGGGGCGACCCCGTTTTGAAAACTTTTTCAAACCACTTTTGATGTTACCAGTTCCAGGACTCGAACCTTGGACCTTCGGTGTGTTAGGCCGGCAACACTGCCGCCACACCACGGCGGCCGCCATTAATTTATTTGTATATAAATAGCTTCGCTACCCACAACTCTTAACCAAATTACCAATCCATGCACATTTTATGTTTGAAAAATTTGCGTTCAAACAGGCAGACGGAAAGACAGACAGACAAACGGAAAGACGGACACTGCTAAATCGACTCAGCTCAACGTCCTTATTATTTCAGTTTACTTTTTGATAGTCCATCTCTTCTTCTTCTCATACTTACAAAGGTTTAATGTTCATTAAAGGTATGAAAATCAAAAAAGGTATATAACTCCTCTCCCTGATATTTTACTTGTGTGTTATCCGATTTGCCTAATTTTTGGCAGGAGTATACTACATACCATTAAGAAGCATCTGACCAGTTTTGATTGAAATATCTAGTTGAAACTACAAGCAATCGCCTTTGAAAATAGAAGAATTTTTTTTTGCTGATAAGTGGGCGGCGCCACGCCTACTTGCCCAAAATCCACAAAAAATTCGGTCGAGTTTTGCTTAAAAATCTGTGTGCAAGATCTTATTGATAAAGCTTGCATGCTTATAAAAATATCGTGTTTTACACCTTACAAGCAAATTTTTCAGAACTATGTTAAAAAACTGGGCGTGGCCGTTAATTGATTTCGCCCATTTTTACAACAAGCATTTACCTTTATATGCACAACATTTTCGCCAAGTATCGCTTCGATAAATCAATTTTTGCTGGATTTATGAAATAAAAAGTTTTGTGGAATAATCCACTATTGAAGGGGTGGGGCTACGCCCATTTTCAAAAGTTAATATTTTTCGACTTTCTTCCTTCACGGACACTTCGAAAGTGAAGTATAAATAGTATAAAGCTTTTGTACGCAAAGTTATTGCCTATTAAATATGTTTATGATCATTTGGGCGTGGTTCTTAACCGATTTCGCCCATTTTTTTCTGAACATACCTTGTATTAATATAAACTAGAATATCCCTTAGTCGAAATTCGACCACCTTAAATTAGTTTAAGTTATTAAATCCTCTGTTCATATTTTTTTCGGCACTGGTTAGAGGCCGAAATATTTGAGATATTTGTATAGTTGAGTAATTTAGGGTCGCTTTCATAAAAGTCGGTTCACGCTAAACGGCGGGTAATTTGACAACTAACCGAAAAAAATCAGTCCATTAAAGACCGGTAAGCATTAATAGGAGATGGCAAAAACAGTCCTTAGGAATGTTTAAAAGTCCACCATCGGAGCCACCCCTCCTTTAGATTCGGTCAATATTTCAACAAAAAAAACTTGGATTTGATGGACATATACCAACAACATATTTAGACTTATAATATATAATGGTTACTTTAACTCAATGTGCTCAGTGAGTGAAAATATGTCCACCGTTTGGACATGGTTGCCATATTGTAATTTTTTGGTTATTAGTATACAGGCAGTACTTTTTGTGAGCCATTTACCGAGAGAAATTTTAGCAATTCCCACTTAACGACGCACCTTCCTATTTTGACTCTGCTTTTTTTTTTTGATTTGAAATTTTGAGTTATAAGGCGGCCATAGCTGGTTTGGAATCCCGTTTTAATATTGGAGTTTTATGAACAGTAAAAATTTACATTTATTATAAACACTTATGGTTTTCAGGATTTTAGGATGCATCTAAATACCCGAACGAAAAAAGAGGCCATGAATACCTTTCAATCTCATTTTAATTATGGAATTTTACAAAAAAAGAAGTACAGTTTGATTGCGCATAAAAAAAATTTTTTGAATTATATGAACAGGGGCCACTATAGGTGTTTTGCAACCTCATTTCTACAATGGAGTAAACATTTTAATTTTGAACTAAAACGTGCGAGATATGTTGAAAACAAATATTTTACGATGCATCTAAATAACCGACTGAAAATAGTAGCCATGAATACTTTTGAACCTTATTTTAAAAATGATTGCGTTTGATGTGAACAGCAGCGACTTTGAGTGCTTTTTAATCTCATTTTTATAATAGAGTTCTATTGAAAAACTTAAGCTTTTATTGTGTTTTCCTTAAAAACTTTTATTTTGAACTATTTCTTGCAATAAAACGCGCGAGATATGTTGAAAACAAACTGGTATTCTTTTTTGTTAAGAATTTGGTACAGTTCAGTATAAGGGAGGACAACTCTCGCTCAAAATCAAATTGGACAGACGTGCCGACGCAGTGTAAACTTAAACTCAATTTGCTTAATGAGTAAGAGAATGAAAATATTTCTACCTTTTGGAGAGCAAATGAAATATGAGTTGGACACACCGACGCCACTACTTGAACTCAATATGCTCAATGAGTGAGAGAATGAAAATATTTCACTATTAGGAGTGTGTCCACCTATACATATTTTGATTGACAATGTATTTAGCGTTGGTTTTGAAGTTCCTTAAATTTCTCAATATGAGCATGACGACGGTTTCCATTTTGGTTTGTTGTTTTGGATATACAGACAGTGCTGTCAATTTAGCAATTTTCCTTCAGATCAGGCTTTTTTGAAACCCATTTAGCGGTGGGAAATTACAACTTAAGTATATGGTTTTCTGGTTTTTTCCTTAATCACAATTTAGACATGTATAAAGACATTTCATATTGACTTATATAGTATTTTAATAATATTTTGTGATGTATATGTATATGACCTGAACTTATTATTTCTTATGGCTGTGCGTATAAGTTTACTTTAAGTCCTATATCAATCAGAAAAAAGTGGAATCTTAAAAAAAAATTTATAAAACTATGTAAGTATTTATCTTATATATTTTGTTATGGTAAATTTTTAGTAATTTTCTTATGGTTTTTTTTTGAAAAATATTGGTTTTAAGAAAAGATTGCTTTGAAAACTTAACCAATTCAAGTCAAGGTAAGAAACTCAATTTTATAAAAAAAAAAAATGTTTGTCCGGAACCTGGGCTTGAACCATGCAACGCACGCGACCTGCGTACTTTATAGTACGTCCGAACTTTTTAAAAAAAAGAAGTTATTTTGTTGAAAGCGAGCTGCCGCTTGAAGTGGTAACATCAGACCGTCTTTATTGATTTCTTCTACTTAAAATGTAACTTATACATTTGTATTAACTACGCTTATTTGTTATTGTAGAAAATGCTTACTTATCTTTAAGTGGAAATGCTTGGTTTTGTTTATTCAAATTACAATTAATTGATTTCTGCAATTCTACATTTTTAGGTAAGTTTAGCTTGAATTTACTGAATAATGCAGTGCTGGATTATCATGTTAAAATGGGACCGGAAGTTGGTTTCGATTTTGTTATTGAGTTAATGAATTTATCTATATCATCAGAAAATGATATGTATGTACTAGGAGGGTCATTGTCTTTATATGTAACTACTCCCCCTTTTAGCTTAGAATTCTCCTGAATTCTACTATTTAATTTAATTTTAATGTATTTGTGCTTTGATATCAAAATTGCAAAAACCAACAAAATCATAATTGCAAGAAAAATATTTAATCCATATGTTATTTGACTATGCCATTTCAATTGAAAAATGCTTTTGTTATACAATTTATTTTGCTGATCTATTTCTTCAAATGTAATTTTATGTGTAAAATTTTTTATATTTTCATGTTTCATGCTTACAATATTTTCTTCTACAGTTTCGACAATGTTGGAAAAATAATAATCATTTATTTTTAATGAGCAGTTAAATTTCAAAATATAATTTCCATTAAGAGTAACGTAATCTTTTTTGCATGTGTTATTTACAATCAAATCAATTGCGTTTTTTACAACTATTGTTTTTTCATCAAGAGATATAACTTCTAATTCTTTATTTGTCACAAATTTACAATTACTTTTTATTACACAATGGGTGCTAGGTTTTAGTTGTTTGAAGTGTTTATTTTCTTGGTATTGTATTGACATATTTTCATAAGAAAAAATTTCCTCTATTTTCGCTTCTATTTCTTTTTGTTCTTTATTAGGAATGAGAATGTTTTTTCTTATATTTACTTGTATAAATGATTTTGGTATTTTGATTCCTAATATAAGAAAAGTATTTTTTAAAGTTGCTGTCCCTAATTGTAAATATTTGAGTTTATTAAAATCTATATTGTATTTTGTTATTTCATGGTTTGTTAAAATGTTTGGGTGAAGTATTCCATATTTAGCTGATACCACATTATCTTGTATTTGTTCGATTTTATTTCTTAACAACTGAATTTTCGCAATTTGTTCCAAGTACATATTTTGTTCATGATCCTCATTTACATATTTATTAATTTCATTAAATTCTTTTTCAATTATTCTTCTATCGCTCTTCACAATATTTTTTAATTGTTCTAATGCTAAGTTAAAATGTTCATTTACATATATTTGGTTATTTAAATTTTCGTTCGTCTGTAGGAAATGGTTTTGAATTGTTTTTCTATCGTCGTCATCCATCGTCCCGAATATCCATTTGGATACGCTTCCTACTGCATTTATTAGTCCTCTTCTTAGTCTTCTATTTTTTGGTATTAATGTTCGTAATTTATTTCTAGTGTCTACAAGTTCTGTTTGTAATATGTCTTTGTTTTTAATTTTCATTAAGCTAATATTTTCGGTCATTTCTTTTATTATATTGCCTATTTCTTCTAAGTTTATTACATGTATTACTATGTCTGTATCTTTTACTATATCTTCTGTCTTTATTTGAATGTCAACAAACCCTACCTGGTCCGTTAATTTTGTCGCTGTAAGTGATCCCTCAACTAGAAATATCCATGTCAGTAGTATCATCGTTATCGTTAGGAATTTCTGAAAATTTAAGAGGTTTTTTTATATTACAAGGATGAATATTCTTTAGATACGCCTTCTTGTATCTAGGTTGTTCCTTATGTCTAAGTGCTTTATAGTTTTTAATAAAACCCTCTTTTCTCCTTTCTTCATAACTTATCCTGTTTTTATTAAGTTTATCTATTATTTTTCTTTTAGTATTTTCTATATTATTTTTTATTTTTTGTATGTCTGCTTTACCTAGGTGTACCTCATTGGGAGTACATTTAATAGTAGAATGGTATCTATCATTATAATTCCTAATTGCTTTTTGGATTAACTGTTTAATAGGCGTGTCTTTATTTGCTTTATATAATATTCTAAACTTTTCGGCTATTGTGTTATGTAATCGCTCTACATCAGCATTACCCGTGTGACTATTTGGTTTAGTAAGATGCAAATCAACATTTTCACTACTTAAAAATTCTTTCATTCTTAATGCGTTAAATTCGTTGTCTGCTATTATTTTCTTTGGTTTCCCTATTTTTGCAAAATGGTCTTCGAGTTGTTCGATTATTGTAATGGGATTCCTATCATTTAATGGATATGCTGCCCCGAATTTAGAAAATTTATCTATTATAGTTAAAAACCGGAATCCTTTCATCACATAAGTGTCTACGTGAACAATTTGATTTTTATTCAATGGAGTTTCAGTATAATAGAATTTAGCTTTTATCGGATTCCTGTCGTATTTCCCTTCTTTGCATATGTCGCATTGATTAATTACTATTTGAATTAATTCCATAATTTTTGGATAATAAATTTTATATTTTATTTGATTATATGTCTCTTGTATACCCGAATGCATACTTTCTTTTACATGATAGAAGGATATTTGCTTAATAGCTTCAACTTCTGTCTATATATCTTGTGCTCTGTGAGTGCATTTAATAAATTTAAGTTGGTTATCATTTGAATACATAGAAATTAGTTTTTCCTGTACTATATTATATTTGTGATCGCTGAGTTCAGAAAATATTCCTATATTTCCTTTCTTTATATACCTTCTAAATATATCGCCCATATTTTCAAAATCATTTTCTGCTATAAAGATTTGCTTTTTTCCGTGAATTATTTTCAATTCTTCAGTTTTATTATTAGTTAGGATTATTTGCATTTTATATTTATTTACGATTTCTTCTTTGATAGGAAAAGTCACCTAAATTTTCTTCTGCGGAATGTATAGTAGCAATTGTTACATTATCCTCTATGTTATCGATTATATTCAGATCGGAACAATCATCTTCCGTATTTTTGGAAAAAAATTCTGAAATCGACTTCTCTTTTTCGTTTACTTCATTTTCATTTTCTAATCGACTTAGAAAATCAGCTACCTTATTTTCCTTTCCTTTTAAATACTCTATTTCGCAATCATACTCTCCTAGTTTTAAAAGCCATCTTTGATGTCTAGGAGATATGTCTTTCCCTTTGTATTTTGAATGAAGATATTTTATCGGTTGATGATCAGTTAAAATTTTAAATTTTTTACCGTAAAGGTAAGGTCTGAAATATCCTACACTCCAGATGATTGCCAGAAATTCTTTATCCGTTGCTGAGTAATTTCTTTCATGATTATTAAGTTTTCTTGATGCAAAACAAACTGGGTGTCCTTCTTGGGATAGTACCGCCCCTAACGCATAATTTGATGCGTCGGTCGTTAACGTAAATTTCTTTTCGAAATTCGGAAATCGAAGTATTGGATGAGATTTAATTAAATTTTTAAGTTTTTCGAATGCTTCAATATATGTAGGATCTTTGGTGTTAATCCTTACACCCTTTTTTAAGTATTTAGTAATTGGTTGTGCAACTTTAGCATAGTCTTTAATAAATTTTCTGTAATATCCTGTGACTCCTAGAAAACTTTTAATTTGCCTCTCTGTTCGTGGCAATTCTAATCCCTCTATAATTTTTATTTTATTGGGGTTGGGTTTCATTCCTTCATTGGTTAAAATGTGTCCTAAAAACTCTGTCTCTTTTTTTAAAAAATTACATTTATCTACCTGAATTTTTAACTTGTTTTTCTCTAGTTCACTAAAGATTTCCGTAACTGCTTTGACATGTTCTTGTAAGGAAGTACTAAAGATTAATATGTCATCTAAATATACGACACAAGTTTTGTTAATATATTCTCTTAGGATCTCATTCATAAGCCTTTGGAATGTGGCTGGAGCATTTTTTAAACCAAATGGCATCCTTATGAATTCATATAATCCGTGTGGAGTGACAAACGCTGTTTTTTCTCTATCTTCTTCTTTTACTAATATTTGATGGTACCCTTTCGCTAAGTCTATTGTAGTAAAGTATTGAGCTCTTCCTAACTTATCTAGGATTGAATCAATATTTGGTAATGGATATTTGTCATCTATTGTGACCTCATTTAATTTTCTATAATCCACTACTAACCGATATTTCTTTTTACCAGAATTGTCAATTTTTTTCGGTACTACAATAAGGGGGCTTGAATATTTTGATTTACTTTTTCTTATAATACCCTGCTCTGACAGTTCTTTTATTTGTCTCCTAACTTCCTCTTCATGTTGTGGTGGGTATCTATATAACTTTGAATTAATTTGTTCATTTGTAGTTGTTTTTATTTCATGTTGCACTGATGTAGTATTTGTTAGCTTATCGCCCTCCTTAAATAATAACTTTTTAAAACGTTTTAGAATTTTGCTAACTGCCTCATATCCTTCTGGGTTTAAATGATTTAGTTGTATTCCTCCAATCCTTTCGTCATTTGTTTCTAGTGTGCAAATTTCATTAAATGTGTGTGGTTTATTTAAAATTAGCGATTCTTTGTTATTAAGAATTAATTTTCCCTCTTCGACATTTATGATTGCGTTTAGATAGTTTAAAATATCAAACCCTATAATGAAGTCATAGTTTCTTTCGGTTAAAGGTGTCATTTTCCATCTTACTCTAGCATTTTTTGGTAAATTAAATTCTTCGGGTGCTTCTGTATGTGCTTCGTATTTAATTGTGTCCTTATTCGTTAAGGTACTAAATGTGAATGGATTCTTTAAATTTTTTATTGGAAAATCTTTTATGCCGCTATTTATAAGGCTTAGTGTTGCTCCCGTATCTATTAGCGCTACATATTTTCTTGTATTTAATGTTAACGTTATTTTTGGTAAGGATTCCGAGGCTGATTCATAAAAAAAAATTCTATTTACTTCTTCACAAAAATTGTCTTCAGGTTCTCCTTTGCTTTGCCTATCCTCATTTAAGCGATCTTGGCTATAATTTGGACTATGGTTTCCTGCTCTTTGAGTCCCTATGCAATTAACTTCGACGTTATCTACTTCCATTGGTTATATATTTTGTTTCCTTTGACCTGATCTATTATCCTGTCTTCTTTGAAACGAATTATTTTCATTATACTCCTTATTTTTAGGAATATATTGGGGATTATGTTTAGACTGTCCCGAATTATTAACCCATCTCTTCTGGTCATATGTTTGGGGATTTTGTCTAACTTGACCCAAATTATCTTTATTAGCTTGCCCTTGATTTGCATTGACATTAGGTTGATTGTAGTTGTTTTTATAATATCTATGATCTGAATTATTTGATCTGTTAGGGTATTGTCTATTATATTTCCTGTCGTCTCTGGCTATTTTTCTGTATTCTGGTCTAATACATGCGTCTTCAAATCTTCTCCTAGTCAGAAGTCTTAAAATTTGATTTCAATTTGTTTCCTCATAAATTTTGTCGAGTAGCGTTCCCTGAGTAATTTCTTTTACTGTGTTTACTAATAGGCTGTCCACGTTTGTCAAGTCTATGTAATGTTCGCCCCTATAATAAACTGTCAGTTCGTCTGCTTTGTATTTAATGTTTTTTAATTTCAACAATTAACTCATTCACTGTATTTACTTTTAGATTGGATCTCATTCTATATATATGGTGGGGTTCTACATTTGGCCTATATCTCAATTTTAACGTTTCTTTAATTAGTTGCCAATTGTCTGGCTCGGATATATTTATGACTACATCTTTTGCCTGTCCCTGGATAGTCTTATAGAATATTGTACGTACCGATTCTCGTTTTAATGCTTCATTGTGTATTGTAGATAAAAAGTATTCGACGCTGCTGAAGAAACGGTTTACGGTTATATCACCTGTACCCGTGAACGTTGGTAGATTATTTATCGCCTTGAATATATTAGCCCTGTCGGTACCATGACTTTGTTGTTGTTGATGTTGTAGTTCCAAGTATGCACTTCGAAGTTGCTCGATTTGTTGTTCTCTTCTCGCTAGTTCCTCTACAAGTTCTACTGGAGACATATTTGACTGTTCTTGAGTCTGTGCCATCCTTACTTCGTCAAATGCTCGCTGTCGGTTGATTCGCTTAATGATTATTTTTGTTTTTATTTTTGTTTTCGATTCAGTGGTGTAAGCTACGTTTTGTGTCCACTACACTGACCTTTACACTTTCAAAATTTTTGATCTTCTGTTCTTCAGTGGTGATAATAGAGATTTATGTTCACTGCACTGATATTTTTGCTTTTTAAAAATCTTCTGTTCTTTAGTGGTGATAACAAGGATTTATGTTCACTGCACCAATATTTTTGCTTTTTAAAATTCTTCTGTTCTTTAGTGGTGATAACAAGGGTTTATGTTCACTGCACTAATATTTTCGCTTTTTGTAGTTAAGTGTTTCAAGGATTATAATTCTGGAGGGTCTGGTCAACTCCTGAGTTGGCTACAGAATCGCAGAATTTACTATATGTATTTTATTAACGAATCTTTTTATTTTCTTTTACGGTTCGATCACTGGATTCCAAGTTGTATTGAAATCCTACCGACTGCGCCAACTGCGTACTTTATAGTACGTCCGAACTTTTTAAAAAAAAGAAGTTATTTTGTTGAAAGCGAGCTGCCGCTTGAAGTGGTAACATCAGACCGTCTTTATTGATTTCTTTTACTTAAAATGTAACTTATACATTTGTATTAACTATGCTTATTTGTTATTGTAGAAAATGCTTACTTATCTTTAAGTGGAAATGCTTGGTTTTGTTTATTCAAATTACAATTAATTGATTTCTGCAATTCTACATTTTTAGGTAAGTTTAGCTTGAATTTACTGAATAATGCAATGCTGCATTATCATGTTAAAATGGGACCGGAAGTTGGTTTCGATTTTGTTATTGAGTTAATGAATTTATCTATATCATCAGAAAATGATATGTATGTACTAGGAGGGTCATTGTCTTTATATGTAACTCGCGTCTCACCCGAGACGCTTATGCCTGCTTTAGAAAATATTTCCACCATTAGGAGTATACATGCATATCCATATGGCTTTTGAAAATGAATGAAACGTTCATGTGGAAGTTCGACAAATTTCTAAATATTAGCGTGACGCCGGTTTCCATATTGTCTTTTTTTTTTTTATATACGATACAGGCAGTTTTTTCAATTTTTCTTTTACATCTGGCTTTTTTGAAGTCAATTTAGGGGCAGAAAATTACAATAAAATGATGGTTGCCTGGCTTTTTTCATTAAGCACAACCTAGACATTTTTAAAACACATTTCATGTTGATTTTTAAGGAAGGTTATCATCTTAACTGGTCAAATTTAGTCTACATATATAAGGGTCGGGTTATATGTCTGCCTGTTGACAAATTAAAATATTTGAAGAAGAAAATAGTTGATGTCTTCAGGAAAATTAACACGATTTCCAACCACTTCGTAAATAGAAAATTGAAGAAGCAACAAACTGTGTTTTCGCCTTTTTGTATTTTAAATAAAGGGTCTATCATCCATTCTGTCTCATCGGAAAACCCCGATAGAAATAATGAAAATTATCAAAATTCTCTACTGAGTTTCTCGTTCCGACGGAATTGGGTTGTGATATATAAAATTATTATAATATTATAACATATGGGCTATATATATGTTTAGCTTAAGTCAAATATTATTGAGAAAAAATTTAATTTCTTAAAAAATTCATGAAGCTATGTAGGTATTTTGTTTTGATAAACTGGAAATATTTTCTGGCGCTTTTTTTTGCAAAAATTTGATTTTTTAACTCCAAGATAGAGGTCATACACAGAAAGATATTGGGTTAAAAATATAATAAATTAAAAAAAAATCATGATAAGAAGTTTTCATATACGTATTTAAAAACAAATTAAATTTAACAAAAAAAAAGTTGTCGGGAACCTGTATGTACAATAACGCAGTCAGATACTGTAGTTAACAGCTTTGGCTTTATGCAGAAAACTTTAATAAATTATTACAAATAAATGAAGCATTATTTGTTAAACATAATATGCATATGCACTGCTTTATTGAAATTATGCATGTTTAGATATGGCAATTGATTGTATGAAAAAAACTTAAGCCTATTAATATATAGATAATGGTCAAATAGAATGATCCCATATCTAACAAATTGTCCAACGTTTGGATTTTAGATTTATATGGAGCAAGGGATGCTTTTGAATCCCATTTATATGTTGTAGTTTTATGGTCAAATTAAATTTTATTGCGTTTTCAGGATGCACCTAAATTACTCACCGGAAATAGTGGAATTTAACAAAAAAGTATATTTTGATTGCGTTTTTGAAATAAACATGCCGAAAAAAGTGGCCATGAATACCTTTGAATCTCCTTTTTATTTGAAATTTTACTTTAAAGTAGAAGTTTGATAGAGTTTTAAAAAAATTCAAATTTGAATTATATACACAGGGGCTGCTTGATGCTCTTGAACATAATTTTTATAATAAAGTTTTATAAAAACTTAAACTTTTATTGTGTTTTCTCTCAAGATTTTGATTTTGAATTATTGCTTGCTTGCAATACAACGCGCGAGATATGTTGAAACAAATTGGAATTTTTTTTTAAACTTTGGTACATATCAGCTTAAAGGGGGGGCAACTCTCGTTCGAAATCAAATTGGACAGGCGCGACGAAGCTGCTCAATGAGTAAGAGAACGAAAATATAGAGCGAATGAAACATAAGTTGAACGAACCGACACCACTCAATGCATTCCCACAACAGCCGGTTCTATCGCACCGGAATGACCCGGGTTTTTTCACCCGGCCAACGGCCAAGGGCTGTTATTTCAGTGTAACCCTGTCCAATCTGGGGCAGGGCGAAGCACTGTTAACAACAACAACAACAACAACAAGTTAGGCCAGCATGACTCTTGTCTCCCTAGGCAGTTCACAAATTCGAATTTTTATTTTAAGATTTTCGTACAGATCAGCATAAAGGGGGGCAACTCTTAATCAAAATAGACAGACGCGCCGAAGCTGCAGTGTACTTCAACTCAATTTTCTCAATGAGTAAGATAATGAAAATAGAGCAAATGAAATATGAGTTGACCGAACCGACCCCACTCAATAGGCTCAATGAGAGAGTACAAATATTTTACCGTAAGGAATTTGTTCACATATACATATTTTTTTTGAAAATGAATTTAGCGTTTATTTTGGGGTTCCTCAATTTCTCAATATGAGCATGATGCTGGTTTCCTTATCGTTTCTTTATATGCAAACAGTGCTGTCCCTTTAGATCTGTTTTTTTTGACGGTTGAAAATTGCAACTTCAGAATATGATGGTTTTCTGCTTTTTTCCTAAACAATACTTAAGACATATTTAGCCATTGCATATTGAGTTTTATAGCATTTCAATAATATTTTGTGATATATATATGACCTCAACATATTATTTATCATATAAGTATACGCTAAGTCCTATATCCATCCAAATATAAAGGCAGTAAAAAAGCAAACTCCTTAAAAAAACCATTAAACTTTGTAAGTATTTACCTTACATGTTTTGTTATGGTAAATTTTAGTAATTTTCTTTCGTTTTTTTGCATAAAATTTGTTTTAGGAAAATATTGCTTTAAAATCTTCATAAATTCTAAAGTCAAGATAAGAAGAAAATCTATTAAAAAAAAAATGATTGTCCGGAACCTGGGCTCGAACCACAAAACGCACGCTTCCCACTGCAGACGCGTGCACCTGCGCTGTTCCGATACATACATATGTGCTGTCAAATACCTTACCTAAGCGCTATAGCCACAGAAAAATTTCCACCGTTGGGAGTATACCTACATACATACATATCCATATGGCTTTTGAAATAAACGAAGCGTTCATTTTGAAGTTCAGCAAATTTCTCAACATTAGCCTGACTCCAGTTTTTATATCGGTTTTTTTTTATATGCAGGCAGTTTTCGCAATTTTTCCTTCAGGATTTTATAACAACTTCAACATATGATAGTTTTCTGGCCTCAAATTAAAATATTTGAACAAGAAAACAATTGATATACAGTCGAACTTCTCTATAACGAACTCCTATATAACGAAGTGTTCTCTATTGCGAAGCAATTATAAGAACTAACATACTTTGTATGTATTGTAATCTAAATATAACGAATTACGAACTTCCCTATAGCGAATATTTCCTTATAACGAAGCATTTTTGCGACCGTAACTTAAAGATTGAAGCGTTTTCAATCTCCATATAACGATCATTCATCAGTTGAAAGTTTCCGTACCTATTTGGAAATGAAAACCAACGTACCAAATACTGTGTTTACTTCTCTAAATGTATTAGAAAATTATATTGAAGAAGAAAAGTGGAAAAATGTACTTCAATCCAAAATAACTGACTACTACAAATAAAAAATGTTAAAAGGAACAAAATTGTCTCTCTTTTCTATATAGCGAATTTTCTTTATAGCGAAGTAAATATCCAGTCCCTTGGAATTCGTTATAGAGAAGTTCGACTGTATTTAGAAAAATGAACACGATTTCTAACCCTTTTTAAATACTTATTTGAAGTAGCTACAAACTGTGTTTTCTCTTTTTGTATTTTATATGTAGGGTCTATCTCATCGGAAAACCCCGATAGAAATAATGAGCGCCGATAAATTTCGAGATTACTATAAAGTTTCCAGGTCCGACAGAATTTGCTTTTTTGCTTTGATGTATATAGTGCATATGAGCTGCATATAATCCTTTTCTGGAGTTCTTTTGAAAAATTAGGTTTTTTCACTCTAGAGGTCATGAACAGAAAAATATTGGGCTAAGAACATAATAAATTTAAAAAAAAACCAACATAAGAAGCTTTCATATATTTAAAGACAAATTAAAAAAAAAAAAAAGGTTGCCCGGAACCTGCCCTCAAACCCTGGAACGTACGCGCCCTAATCGAGACGCTTATCACCTGCGCCACTGTTGTATGTGCAATGACACAGGCATATACTGTAGTTAACAGTTATGGCTTTTTGTAGAAAACTTTAATGAATTATTACAAATGAATGATGCATTATTTATTAAATATAATATGCATATGCACCGCTTCTGAGCCATACGAAGACATCAAAATACATGTTAATTGGAAATATGCATGTTTAAATGTGTGAATGTGTGTGAACCATATTTACCAACCCCTTACCAATTTGTTCAATCTATCACGAAAGTGTGGTGTTTTTCCAACTGCGTGGAAAGAATCGTTTCTTCTACCGCTGCATAAAAGCGGGAGTAGGTCTTCTATAGAGAACTATCGTGGCATAGCAAAGCTTTCTGCCATCCCAAAATTTTTTGAAGCTATTGTTACAAATCAACTTACGGGTCCGATCTCTACTTTGATAGCTGACTGCCAACACGGGTTCAGTAAGGGAAAATCCACAGTTACGAATTTACTTCAGTTTACCAGTCATGTCTCAAATGGCTTTAGAAAAAATCTGCACATCGGCGTTATTTATACGGATTTCAGCAAAGCTTTTGACAAAGTGTGTCACTAATTACTTATTCATAAACTCGATCAGTTGGGCTTCCAGCCGGGTCTCAATCGCTGGATCTCTTCTTACCTTAGTGACAGGACACAAAGAGTAGTGTTTAAAAATTTTGTATCCGATGTCATTTATGTCTCTTCGGGGGTTCCTCAAGGAAGCCATCTTGGCCCGATTCTGTTCTTGTTGTTTATAAATGATATTTCTACAATAATAAAATTTTCAAAAATGTTAATGTATGCTGACGACGTAAAGCTTTTCATGTCATTCGCGTCATTTGAAGATAGAAATAAGCTACAATCAGATCTAGATACACTAGTTACTTGGTGCGATTTAAATTATATGCCACTCAACCTTAAAAAATGTAAACACATGGGTTTTTCGCGTGGAATTTCTCAGCCGGCTTCCTATACAATTAAAAATTATAGTCTTGAGCAAGTGTATGATTTTGTTGACCTGGGGGTTACTATGGACTATAAACTCAGTTTCAACCGCCATATTAACACAACAGTCAATAAGGCTAGAGGTGTCCCAGCATTCGTCGCATAGCGACCCTTATGTAACTAAAGCCCTCTTCACTACATAAGTCAGACCGATACTTGAATACGGTTCTATAATTTGGAGCCCGCGTTACCAGGTTCATGTAGATCGCCTTGAATCAGTTCAAAAAACATTTTTACTATTTGCCTTAAGAGATTTTCATTGGGATCCCTTGTACAATCTGCCACCCTATACGAATCGTATAAAACTCATTAATCTGCACACACGTTCTAGTCGGAGGGAAATGCTTGGAACTATTTTTATGATTAAATTGCTAAATGGTTCACTATCCAGCCCATTTCTCCTAAGTTTTAAACCTCTAGTCTTAAAACAGTGCCGAACCAATTTTCAGTTAAATGAGGCTTTTCGCTGTTTGGGTCAAGATTATAAATCTCTTTCTGGTAGATTTGATATTTCAGACTCGCTTTTAAGCATAAAAAAATCAATTCTTTCTATGCTAAATTCATAGCTACTAATTGTTTCTTATTCTCTGACTTCTACATTAACTTCTAACAATAATTTTATTCTGTTAACTAGTTATTTCTTAATGTATAATCTATCTTATATCTACTTTACTTAGCTGATGAGGTTTTCTCTGTAGCTGAGCAGTTTTAGATCTCGACGATTAACAAACCAAAGCCTTTCAACGACTCGGCACGAACGAATAATCTGCGCGCTATGCGGATGGACCCCTCGCGCCGTTAGGGCGGGATATGGTGGGTAATCCGTTTGGGAATGATTATTAAATGAGATACACTCTGGCAATTGATTGTATAGAAAAAATGTTAGCCTATTTATATATAGATGTGTGTGCTAAATTTCGTTTCGATATCTTGAACGGTTTTTGATTTATGATTGATATTATTTCTAAACTTGACTTGATAAAAAGTGGGCGGTGCCAAGCCCAGTTTCAAACATTTCTTGAAAAATTTATTTTCTGCCTCAACAATAATGGACACACCAAATGTTATCCTTATAAGTGTATTATGTACAGAATAATCACTTTTTTTGTATTTTCGAAAATATTCTATATATAAAAAGTGGGTGTGGCTATCATCCGATTTCCCCCATTTTAAACAGCGCTCGAAGACGAGTGCCAAGGAACCTGAATAAAAAATTTCATTAAGATATCTTGTTATGGTTTACTTTCAATTGATAGTCATTTTTATTGGGTTCAATCGGTCAGGGCTCACTGCGGTTGGTTAGGTGACAGTTTTGATTCACCTTCCGGTTTGACGTTTAGCTACGGGAAAGTGCGTGATTTTTGCTGAAGTGACAGCACCAAATATTCCCATAGAATGGAAAAGGCACCAGTAACGGAACTTTTAATATCCAGACAAACAAGTGTTTGATGTGTTCTTGGTGTGCCTAGATTTAAATTGCGGGTAACCCAGGGCGCCCGAAAGTGTCAGACAAAAGGGAAATGGGCAATTGGCATCAAAAGTGGTTTTTCCTTTGTAGGATGAATTCAAAGTATTTATGTTGGTAAAAGTGCACGAGTACAAAGTATGTACGGAATAAAAAATGCCGTTTTTGTAATGCAATATCTCGAAAACCAAAAACAAATAAATTGCCAAAACCACCAAAGTGAAAGATACGCCCCCAAAAATGCCATATTGACCAGGGTGGGAGCCACATGGAATCCTGTCCTGATCCCTGACTTTAACCCGGCTGACATCACAGTCTCAACCAAACGCAAGTAAAACTAGGTATATTGCCAGAATACATTTTAGCAGCAAATGGCAATCCATTATTTGTCAATTTGTAAAGTATTGTAAAATTAGACTTAAATGAGTTTAAAGCGGCAGTGTTTTGTTACTATGTGCTTTATTAACGAAACCTGTAGATCGGAATATTATTGTCAATGGCTAGGTCGGATGGGGAGCTCCATGCGTCTCCTACTCCAAACTCAGTAACGTGGGGTTCCACGGGTCACCAAGGGAACACACCAAGCGCATGGTCTAGAACCTTCCTATTTTTGCGCGCCGACGAAAGCGTGCCTTCAGGGTTCGGACTTGATCAAAATTGCAGTAATTTTAATACCTACTGCACTTTACCAAAATCTACTACGCTTATGCTCCCTTAGAATAGTTCCATAATCTGATTTATTTTGACAAGTGATGTTTTTTGTTAACTATAAACTCTCCTATAAAGTCATTAATCAGCATAAATATTCTTGATTTTATTTTGTTCTATACGAAAAAAGAAAATTACCTTTATTAAAAACAGTGTGAAATAGTATTAAAAGTACTAAAATTATTTTCATTTATGCCTTAAATAAAAGCTCAATTTCAGTACTTTGAGTTTTAAGTAATTCCTACAGTGCGATGCTCATTAAATCAACTATGAAAAATCAAAGTCATATCTTCAACGTTAGTTTCAATAATATATATTATCTGTTTTTGTTTTGAAATGCGTGCTGTACTTTTACGAAGTTCGGTAGTAGTAAAAAAGTATTTAAAATAAAAGTAAAAGTCCGAGCCCTGATGGCAACCACCAACCCGAGTGGCAACAATCATGCCTCGTCAGACTGGGTAGCGGAACTTTTCCATTGCGCAGTCGCCGTTGCTTGACGATTTTCGAACGTAGCGGCGTCGCCGGCATTTAAACGACTTCAAACGTAATAGTCTTCTTGGTGTGAACGGTCGCGACAGTGAAAAATTGAAAACAAACTGTGTTATAACCAACTAATAAGAAGAGTGAACTAAAACGAAGCTAACGTGTGCGCAGTAAGTGCCGAGTTTTTTTTCAGTGGAACAAAAAGGAAAATTAAATAAATTTTAACATTAACTGAAGTGAGCTAAAGTGCAAGTGAGAAACAAAAACCTGTAAAACTAAGGAGAACAAAATAATTAAAATAACAAGACCAAAGAAACAGTGGAATAATTCGTTTGGTAAGGTTTTGGGTTTTGTGTTTTTTTTTATAAAAGTTAAAAAGAAAGTTAAAAACCACAGATTGGAATTTCAAAAAAATTATAACGAAAATAATTCAAAGAAAATTTGTTTCCTAAAGGTTCTTCAAACTGAAAATATTATTTTCAACTGATAAGAGCTTTTTTTCAGTTTAACACTATAGTTTTGTTCAATAAATTTTCAACTGGGTTAGACAAATTTTTGGTACTTCTGTGCGGCAGCGCGTAGCTGTTGGTATGCGTCCGGGAATCTCGGGGGTGCATCGGGCGACGGGTTTTGGCCTTCGTATCACTGGTCCGAGAGCGGAGGTTCGATATTTTGTGTCTGTTCAAAGATATTTGTAATCTGTCATTTCCATGTGGTTGTTGTAATCACAGATTAGGGTGTACCGAAAAGTGCAGAAATGTATTCTGTGTGTGACCGGCTAAGGGTTATTTTTTTTGAAGCGCGGCCGAAGGCCACTGTTGCCGCTGGGTATACCTCCTCGCACGCTACTGGCTATGCTTGTTTACTCCTTTTTAAGCTCTCAACAATATGTAGGTATATCATAAACATACATACGTACATATGTACGCGTAACCGAACCATATTGGACATAAGTAAAACAATAGCCTTTTATATAAATACATGAATTCTAACTCTTCTAAATGAAATGTATATGAAAATTATTAGTTATATAATTACGGTTAAATTTATGATCACGCCATAAGGGATCACTATAAATAGCGCCGCCGAAGAAATATTCAGGGCCTTTTTTGTAATTGAGATTAAGCGCGTATTAATCATACAAATATTTTTAAAGCCATAGCGCATAAAATAGCACGTGAATTAGTGCAAATAAAAAGTGCAAAGCTAAAGAAGTTGTATTGGTTTTTCTTAATAGGCGCAAGGCCAACAGCCACCTACGCATAAAAGTGTTTTGCACATAAATACCTTGGATCAAGCCCCCTATTTAGGGTCGGACCTGTGTCATTTTTGGGTTTTTTGCTATTGGCTTTTTACCGAAACAAATTATTTAATTTTCGCTTTCGGATTGTTGATGAAGAGATCGGGACGCGTCGTTTGATGCCGAGATTTTTGGACGGGTATTGGCGGTTGCATGCTGTCGTATAGAATTACCGCAATTTTATGTCTGGGAATATTTTGATCTAATATGGCCCAAAGATTTTCTATAACGTTCATATCAGGAGACTGAGCAGGTGGTCACATTAAGTGGGGGCAATTCCGTATCAGCCACGACTTAAGAATTATTTTCTGACTTGTGTAAAATAGCACCAGTATATGTGTGCAAAGTGCTGTGTTTCCATTCATTTACTACGTACATTTTAAATTTATTTACAGAATGCCACAGCGCGTCATCAGCTGGCATAACGCATGCCGTATAACGCACAACGCACGCCGTATCAGCGCGCAATTTACGCCACCTATCGCAGTTCACGCCGCATAGTGAGCAACGACAAGGAACATCAACAATGCGCCACCGTAGCACATAACAACACCGCGCCACCGGTAACAGAAAAACCGGCCACAACTAAACCCGTGTAAACAAACCCGGAAACAACAATAACAACTGAACCGGTAATAACAATAGGTAACAAAACCGGCAGCAACCCGACCGGTAACAACAAACCCGGAAACAACAACAGGTAACCACTAAACCGGTAACACAACCAGCAACAATCAGTCCGGCCACAACTAAATCAGCAATAACAACAACAGTAGTGCCGCCTAAGTGGGGCTACTGCAACAACAACCGGTAACAACAACAACGTGTAACAAAAACACCGGTAAAAACAACACCAGTAACCGATAGCGGCAACAACCAATCCGGCAGTAACACCGCCGGCAACAACAAATCTAGCAGCAGCTACAACAACAGTAACATCAGCGAGGGCCGACGTAATAGAGGCCCGCCGCACTAGCAGCAGCAACAACAACAGTAACCACCGGTAACAACAAAACCGGAAGACAACTAGCATTGACATCAGCAGGGGCCGGCCTCCTCTAGGCCCACTGCACAACCACCCGGATCGACCACAACGACACCAGCAGTGACAAAAGCGAGGGCCGACGTATTATAGGCCCATCAGCGACAACAAAACCGGTAACAACACAACCAGCAGTGACATTAGCGGGGGCCGCCCTTACATAGGCCCGCCGCACTAGCATCAGCAACAACAACCGTAACCAGCGGTGACAACAGCGAGGGCCGTCCTATTATAGGCCCGTCGCACCACCAGCAACAACAACATAACCAGCAGAGACAACAACAACAGTAGCGCCCCACCAACGGCTTACTTCAAAATAGGTGAGATCCAGCTAATTTAATTTACTTAACTATATTGAATGATAGACAAATATATATATATATATAAATATAAAAATTCAATATTAAGAATTAAAACTTAAGGAAAGGAAACGATAAAAATTTAACCCAAATATATATATAGAGTTCAAATTAGGAAGATAGATTTAAACTAAACTCATTAAGCGTATTTTAAGCTATTCCGATCCAATGGGGTATAGTGCAAATAAAAACTTTATTTCACCTTACAGCCCGACGTTTCGCCAAATTTCCTTGGCTTCTTCAAGGGCGACTCTGTATTTATTATTAAAAATTATAAAAATACAAAAACAACATTAATTCACTGGCATAAACACAAGAAACATGATCACAAGAAGGTAAACAGAAATTAGAGATATTTTTCTTACATTAAAAAAGTGTGTTAAGTCATTAAAAAAAAATTATAAAAATTGAAAACTTGGAATATAAATTGATACCATCTCATGTGGTAAGCTTGTCAAACTAAAAGTAAATAAACGATACAAAAGGCTAGCCGAGCACCAAGCTGATATCAGAAAACAAAAACACAGTACAGCACTATCACAACATGCAATTACAAATAAACACACAGCCGACTTTGCAAATACAAAAATTTTAGATAAAGAAAGAAAAGAGAGAACAAGGTATACACTAGAGAGTTTACGAATTTTGCAAAACAATAAACAAAAAAGAAGACACAGACGATATTGCTGCTGCTTATCTCTTATGTTTATAATCGTTTATTTACTTTTAGTTTGACAAGCTTACCACATGAGATGGTATCAATTTATATTCCAAGTTTTCAATTTTTATAATTTTTATTTAATGACTTAACACACCTTTTTAATGTGAGCAAAATATCTCTAATTTCTGTTTACCTTCTTGTGATCATGTTTCTTGTGTTTATGCCAGTGAATTAATGTTGTTTTTGTATTTTTATAATTTTTAATAATAAATACAGAGTCGTCCTTGAAGAAGCCAAGGAAATTTGGCGAAACGTCGGGCTGTAAGGTGAAATAAAGTTTATATTTGCACTATACCCCATTGGATCGGAATAGCTTAAAATACGCTTAATAGTCTTATAAACCGATCGGAAGAATATACGATAAACTCATTAAAATAAAAAGTTAATATATTAGGTAAAGGCGGTTATAAATAAAATCAGTCAGGAAATAAGAATCAAAAACAAATGGATTTATAAAAAAAAATGAAAATAATAATAATATGTGAATTAAAAAAAAAAAAAATTTTATTCGAATAACATAACTTATACCTAATCGTAACAAATAGAATGGCCAAATAAAAATGAATAAACAAATAAATAGGCAATAACAATAACTAAATACATACAAATAATTCATAAGCAAATAAATAAATCAATAATACTCCACCCAACAAGCAAAGTAAACTTGTAGCTATTGTACTATAATGGGTAAATAAGTTGTAATCATACATTGAATGCTGCAACTTAAACCAATTATCAGCAGATTGCAGAAGTGGTTAAGAAGCAGCCATGATTTTTGCTTTTTTGTCCACATTCTCATGTAAAATTTTGTATGAAAAGAAATTGAAGTTTTTTTTTTTGTTGAAAGGGAAAAAATTTGACAAATAGTGTTATGGTTTACCTGCGACTGAAAGTCATTTTAGCTGATTTAATTGCTGGACTTGTGCGGTTGGATAGGTAGTTGACAGGTTAGATTCACCCTCCGGTTCGACACTTTATCGATAGTTACGGGAAAGTGCGTGATTTTTGCTGAAGTGGCAGCACCAAATGGTTCAATCCGTTCATAGCAATCATCTGAGAGTAACGACCAATCAGAATGTTCCACCTGGCAATAATCACGCCACGTCAACGGGCCAACGGAACTTTTCCATTACGCAGTCGCGTTAAGTGAATAAAATTTTGGTACTCTGAGAAAATTTAAAAGCTGAGTCAACTTGTTTGCAACGCGTTTTGCTAATCTTCAGCATTAAACAAATAATTTGCTTAAAGTATACCAAATATCATTTGGTAATTATTATAGAGTAAAATCTCAAGGCAATAACGAGTCGGTGCGTTCAAATTCAATCATAAATCAGAGGATTGAGTGTATTTTACAAATTTCAAGTGCTTAAATATTCATTTATTTCATAACTTTGCCTGGTGTTGAAAATTTACGTTATACGCCCTGAACAAAGTGTGGTGTACTCGTATTCGTACAGTAAAGTGATTTGTCAAATTTTCTTCGAAACTGACTGAAACTATTTCAACGATTAAAGCAGTGTTTTGCTGAATTTGCTGTGCATCAAGGTATTGCCAGTGTTTGTTGTAATTAAACTAATTGTGTGTGCTAGCAAAATTGTTTAATTATAAAAATAACTATATTTGGATTATTTTACGTAAGATAAGTCTTAGTTCGTGTGCTTTCAACATCAAATTTTAATAAATCGGTCGCCCATTCTGGTTAGACGGACGCAAATGTGTATGGCTATTGTGCTACACAAGCGCGGATGAACGGGCCCAATCACTTCTCCATTGCCGCACCTATCACCGCACACCCCAGAGCGCGGCACCAAGCGCCTGAGGCGCCACCCACACCGACGCGCAACAAAGCGCGCAGCAACAACAACAACACAGTAGTGACATCAGCGAGGGCCGCCGTAATATAGGCCCGCCGCACTAGCAGCAACAACAACAACACAGTAGTGACATCAGCGAGGGCCGCCGTAATATAGGCCCGCCGCACTAGCCGCAACAACAACAACACAGTAGTGACATCAGCGAGGGCCGCCGTTATATAGGCCCGCCGCACTAGCAGCAGCAACAACTGTAACCAGCGGTGACATCAACGAGGGCCGTTCTAATATAGGCCCGCCGCACTAGCAGCAACCACAACAATACCAGCAGTGACATCAGCGAGGGCCGCCGTAATATAGGCCCGCCGCACTAGCAGCAGCAACAACTGTAACCAGCAGTGACAACAGCGAGGGCCGCCGTAATATAGGCCCGCCGCACTAGCAGTAGCAACAACCACACCAGCAACAACAACACCAGCAGTGACAACAGCAGGGGCCGCCGTAATCTAGGCCCGCTGCACTAGCAGCAGCAACAACTGTAACCAGCGGTGACATCAACGAGGGCCGTTCTAATATAGGCCCGCCGCACTAGCAGCAACCACAACAATACCAGTAGTGACATCAGCGAGGGCCGCCGTAATATAGGCCCGCCGCACTAGCAGCAACAACAACAACACAGTAGTGACATCAGCGAGGGCCGCCGTAATTTAGGCCCGCCGCACTAGCAGCAGCAACAACTGTAACCAGCGGTGAAATCAACGAGGGCCGTTCTAATATAGGCCCGCCGCACTAGCAGCAACCACAACAGTACCAGCAGTGACATCAGCGAGGGCCGCCGTAATATAGGCCCGCCGCACTAGCAGCAGCAACAACTGTAACCAGCAGTGACATCAACGAGGGCCGTTCTAATATAGGCCCGCCGCACTAGCAGCAACCACAACAATACCAGCAGTGACATCAGCGAAGGCCGCCGTAATATAGGCCCGCCGCACTAGCAGCAGCAACAACTGTAACCAGCAGTGACAACAGCGAGGGCCGCCGTAATATAGGCCCACCGCACTAGCAGTAGCAACAACCACACCAGCAACAACAACACCAGCAGTGACAACAGCAGTGGCCGCCGTAATGTAGGCCCGCTGCACTATTACCAACAACAGACACAGTAGCGCCCCACTAAAGGCCTACCACAACCACCGGGTGAGTCCGTGCCGATTGGCACGTTAAAATGAAATTGATTTGATTAAATAAATCAAAGCATGAATAAGCTGAATAAGACCTAGAGTAGACTAAGGTTAGTGGTATGTTAGTAGGGTAAGGGACTTATTTAGAAAATAAGAAAGATATTCGTATTTAGAAGATAGAATTTGACAAGAATAGAAGAAAAATAAGACAATTTTCCCGAGTAAATTAGAGAATAAATAAATAGATTCAAAACTAATACGGATTAAAATAGAATAATTTAAGTCAGACTAGAAGGATAAATGTAAACGCCTAGATGTAGGAATAAACCAAAATCGAATATTGAATCTTTATTGTAACTTGTTATAATCAAACCCAAAAAGGAAGATAAGGCAAATGTTTGGAAACTAGGAACTTATAAAGGAAAAGAAATTTAAAAACATAACTAAATTTTTAAAATAAAAGGAAATCATAAATATACATAAAGCAAAATCAAATAATAATAAGAAAAAAAAAACAATCACTTAAAAATAAATAAATAATTCAAAAGGATAGCTAGCAATAAATAACAACAATAAAATGCAATAAATACAACTAAGGTATAAGATAATAATAAAACCAAAATTTTTCTTTTGAACCTAATGTTATGAAGCGATAAATTTAAAATAATTTTTTTTCACTTTACAGTCGACAAAGAAATATCCCTATGAAAGCAAAACTCTACATACGTATATTTTAGTTGTTTATCTTGAAACAACTAGTCATAGGAATGATGATTCGAGTTCCTCAGAACCTTTCCTTTAAATGGTGTTTTGCTTTCATTGCCTAGAGCTTAGGAATAAATTTAAGCTAGTATTAATTGGCCCTAGCTAAGTTAGTCGTACAGTTACTATGACCAAAGTTTAAATAATGTCTTATAAATAAAAAAACTGTAAAATAATAATGGGAATGCTGAATTTTCTTATTATTTAGAAGGCATATAGGATTTAGGTAAGGGGCCATCGAAACCAGGTGCGTCGATGGCCATGGATGAGGGTGGGCCAAGCACCGGGCGTCGCAACAACACCCGCGGCGCCCCCTTATAATGTTCGGCCTCTTTTTTTTATTTTTTTTTCAGCATGGTAACCGGCCATTTCCGGTTCGCTTTTTTTTATTTTTTTTTCCAGGGTTTCTTTTCCGGTTAATTTAAATTTATCTTTGTTTTCCTTTTTCCGTTCGTTATTTCAGTTTTAATTTCGTTTTCATTTTCGGTTATTTTTAAATTTATATTTGAGTTAGTTTCGCTTTTGGTTATTTTTGAATTTTGATTTTCATTTTAAATATTTTGGTTGCCCGTTTCTTTTGAATTTATTTGATTTTCCGTTTTATTTGAGTTTTTGTATTTTGAATGTCAACGGTCTGTCCGTGGCATCCGGGTTTAACCGGATGTTGTTTTTATAGTTGGTTGCGCGGTTTTGTGCATTTCCCCGCGTATTTAAAGGCACGATTTGACCTTTTTTCTGATTATGGCGCAGGACGGTAAGGTTGGCAAGAACCCACCCCAGCCGACAATGACTAGCCACAGTGCGACCTCATATCGTGCCGACCGCCTTCCTTACTGCTCCATTTTGTTGCGATACCATAACAATAGTTTTCTCTGGATTTTTTTTTTGTAAACATTTTCACTTCACTTTCAACGTGAAATGATTTATAACAGTTTTTTGTGTAGTTTATAAAAAGTTTACTTTAAACTTTCAAATAATTTAAAACTGAAAAGCTTACATATCGCTTATCGTAGCAAGTTTACTTAAAATTAGCTATTTAAAACGTGTTAGTTTTAAGGAATGTTTTTGTAAATAAATTTGTATAAAATGGGAATGCTGACTCTCCTTATTTGGAAGGCATATAGGATTTAGGTAAGGGGCTATCGGGATTCGGTTTGGTACACCGATGGCCATGGATGAGGGTGGGTCAGCACCAGGGCGTCGCAACAACACCCGCGGCGCCCCCTTATATTGTTCGGCCCTTTTGGTTATATTTTTTCTTTTCCAGCGGGGTAACCGGTCAATTCCGGTTCGTTTTTTTCTTTAATTTTCAGGGTTTTTCTATCGTTAATTTAAATTTATCAGTTTTTTTTCCGGTCGTTCATTTCAGTTTAATTTTATTTTCGTTTTCATTTATTTTTGAATTTTAGGTTTTTTTTGTTGACCATTTCCTTTTGCCCGTTTCTTTTTCTTTTGAATTTTTATTTGATTTGAGTCTTTCAATTTTTAAATGTCAACGGTCTGTCCGTGGCATCCGGGTTTAACCGGATGTTGTTTCCATAGTTGTTTTGCGCGGTTTTGTGCATTTCCCCGCGTTTAAAAGGCACGATTTGACCTTTTTCTGTTTATGGCGCAGGACAGTAAGGTTGGCAAGAGCCCACCCCAGCCGACAATGACTAGCCACAGTGCGACCCTAATATCATGCCGACCGCCTTCCTTACTGCTACCATTTGATGCGTTTCCATAACAATCTCAAAATTTACTCAAGTTATTGTGTTAACAGACGGACGCACATGGCTTAATCTATTTCTTTTTTCCTCCTGAACATTTTGATATATATAAGTCAATAATTATCTCGATCCATTTATGACGTTACATACCACCGTTACGCAACTACAGACACTCGGAGAGTTTACCAAACCACTGCCGAGGGGCGACCTCGTTTTGAAAAACTTTTTCAAACCACTTTTGATGTTACCAGTCCCAGGACTCGAACCTTGGACATTCGGTGTGGTAGGCCGGCAACACTACCGCCACACCACGGCGGCCGCCATTCATTTATTTGTATATAAATAGCTTCCCTACCAACAACTGCTAACCACATTTTTTCAAAATACCAATCCATGCACATTTTATGTTTGAAAAATTTACGTTCAAATAGACAGACAGACGGACGGAGAGACGGACATGGCTCAATCGACTCAGCTCATCGTCCTTATTATTTCAGTTTACTTATTGATGGGTCCATCCCTTCTTATTATAAATTAAACACGTTCATGTTCATTAAAGGTATGGAAATCAAAAAAGGTTTATAAACTTCCCTATTGCAATGGGGTATTAACAACTCTCCCAGATATTTTACTTGTGTGTTATCCGATTTGCCCAATTTTTGGCAGGAGTATACTACATACCATTGAGAAACAGTTGACCAATTTTGATTGAAATATCTAATTCAATCTACAAGCAATCGCTATTGAAAATAGAGGAATTTTTTTGCTGATAAGTGGGCGGCGCCACGACTACTTCCCCAAAATCCACAAAATTGGCTTTCGGTCAAGTTTTTTTCAAAAATCTTATTATGTTTGCAAGATCTTATTGATATAGCTTGCATGGTTATAAAAATATCGCGTTTTACACTTTACAAGCAAATTTTTCAAAACTATGTTAAAAAACTGGGCGTGGCCTTTGATTGATTTCGCCCACTTTCGGTAAATTAATTTTTGCCGAAGTTATGGCATAAAAAGTTTTGTGGAATAATCCACTATAAAAGGGGCGGGCCCACGCCCAATTTCAAAAATTTTTATTTTTCGACTTTCTTCGTTCACGGACACTTTGAAAGCGAAATATAAATGATATAAGTGTTGCCGGCCTACCACACCGAAGGTCCATGGTTCGAGCCCTGGTACAGGTAACATCAAAAGTGATTTGAAAAAAGTTTTTCAAAACGGGGTCGCCCCTCGGCAGTGGTTTGGCAAACTCTCCGAGTGTATTTCTGCCATGACAGGCTTCTCAGCAAAAAATTCGTCTCCTTTGTACATAGATGCCGTTCGGAGTCGGCAAAAAACTGTAGGTCCCACCAATTTGCAGGGAAAATTCAAATCGGCACACCACAAATTGGAAGAGAAGCTTGGCGCAAAAATCTCTTAGGAGGTTTATTTATTTATTTATTTATTTATTACGGTCTAAAAAGTACAAGCTTTTATACAGACTAATTAAAAATAGAAAACAATTCCAGTTTAAATTTATATAAACTGTTTTTAAAATTAAGAACGTTGCTGTATCGATTTGCTAGCTGTACAGCTCTGGCTACTGGTCCATTCATTGCATAATTGGTTCTATGAGTAACCTCGATAAACAACCTATTATGTCGTAACTCGCGTGAAGGCATATAGTAGATGAATAGATTTGACAGTTCAGCACAGTTGACATTACCATTAATTACATTATAAGCTAACATGAGTGAGATACAAGTTCCCCTTTCACACAAAGCCTGGAGGCCGAGTAGTTTACGCCTGCTGTCATAGGATGGAAGGCCATTGGGCCAATTAAGCATATGTAGAGTGATTCTACTAAATAATTTCTGAATTCTTTCAATTTTATACGAACTTCCTTCATAAAATGGATTCCATATTATCGAGCAATATTCCAGACGACTTCGTACCAAAGCGGTAAAAAGTGCTTTCAGCGTCATTGGATCCTTAAAGTCTCCAGAATTACGTCTTATAAATCCAACCATTGCAAATCCCTTCGAAGCTATAAAGTCAATGTGACGAGAGAATGAGAGTTTGGTGTCGAAAATGACACCCAGGTCTTTAATCTCATATGAACGACTTAAAGGTTCGGCATTTAAATTGTAATTGAAATAAGTTGTAGTTGACTTTTTCGAATATGAAACAACGCAGCACTTATTTACATTCAAAAACAAATTATTGTCAATACACCATTCAGCAAAAGAATCAAGGTCTGATTGTAAATTGGCACAGTCGGAAATATTACGGACTGTTAAGAACAATTTGACATCATCTGCAAACATTAGGCATTTGGCGAAGTTGAAACAATTAGGCAAATCATTGATAAAAATCAGGAATAATAAAGGGCCGCTATGGGTTCCCTGCAGAATTCCCGACCAAGCGTCGATATATAAGGATGACTTTACGTCTCCAATTGAAACAAATAGCCTCCTATTCGATAAGAAACTAGAGAAGAACCTCAATAAGTTACCTTCGATTCCATACATCTCCAGCTTACGCAGTAGTATCCTGTGATCAACTTTATCAAATGCTTTCGAGAAGTCAGTGTAAATGACATCAAGTTGCGCATATGTCTCAGATGCATCGATAATTCTGTTGGTCAATAAAGCTAAGTTGGTAGAAGTGGATCTCCCAACCATGCTGGCAGTCAACAATGGCCTTACCTATGTGATCGAATAATTTGCGTTGGATTATGTCATCGAATATCTTTGCCAGAGTTCCCTGTTTAACTATGGGTCTATAGTTGCAGACATCGTTGCGGTCACCAGACTTATATATGGGATTAATTGAACAAACCTTCCACGAATCTAAGAAAATTCCAGAGGTCAGACATTCTTGAAAAAGAAGTGACAGGGGCTCCGCCACAGCATTTGATCAAATTTTAAAAAACATAGGACAGAATCCCTCCGTATCAGATTTTGTACTGTTTGTCAGTTTTGAGATTGACAGAAGCACATCATCGGTCGTAATAGCGAAGGAAGAGATAGATAAAGCAGGCGCAGAAAGGTGGGCAGAACCTTGTGGGGATGTAGATTTTAGATACACTTTTTGAAAGAGTTTGGCAAACAGGTTGCATGCACCTTGCGTGTTGCTGGATACTTCACCATCATATTCCATACTAGTCGGAAAACCGTTAGTTTTCCTCTTAGAATTTATGACAGACCAAAAACAGGATGGGTTTGATTTCAAGTTAGACTCTATTTTGCGCATATAGTTCTTGTAAAGAAACTTATTAAGGCAATCAAATGTTTTCTTAAGTCTAATATAGATAAGACGATCAGTTTCATCATTGCTCTTTTTATGTTTCTTAAACGCTTTATTTTTAGAGTTCTTGAGGCTACTCAGCTTCGCATTAAACCACGTCGGCTTATTACTCGGAACAGATCTCTTTAAAGGTACAAAATTTGAGATTGATGATAAGAGTTTTTGACGCAAATTTGCGTAAGAGGCTTCTGGGCTATTAGCTGCACCCAAGAATGACCAGTCTACAGCTAATAAAAACTCATTCATGGCTATAGTGTCAGCCCTGGAATGATTGTATGCGAACGAGGGTTCCGCTGGTTTCTTATCGAAATTATAGTACTCGAACTTGACAATCAAGGCGTTGTGATGAAGACTATTTTCCAGAATTGGAGACGAGCATTCAAGGCATGACATTCTGAGATCATCGGATGCAAAAATTAGGTCGAGGAATCTACCGTTCTCTCTCTCTCTATGGCGCGATATACAACAGGTATATCATCATAAACCTCCTAAGAGATTTTTGCGCCAAGCTTCTCTTCCAATTTGTGGTGTGCCGATTTGAATTTTCCCTACAAATTGGTGGGACCTACAGTTTTTTGCCGACTCCGAACGGCATCTACAAAGGAGACGAATTTTTGCTGAGAAGCCTGTCATGGCAGAAATACACTCGGAGAGTTTGCCAAACCACTGCCGAGGGGCGACCCCGTTTTGAAAAACTTTTTTCAAATCACTTTTGATGTTACCTGTACCAGGGCTCGAACCATGGACATTCGGTGTGGTAGGCCGGCAACACTACCTTCACACCACGGCGGCCACGGCGGAATCTACCGTTACTGTTAGGATAATAGTTGCATTGTGTAAGACCATGTGAGAACAGGATGCTTACAACTAGCATATCGATATCGGTTTTAATATTGGATGGGGCATTGCAATCGTTCAACCAAGAGATATTACTTAAATTAAAGTCTCCTAAGTATACAATCTCAGATATATTAATATTACCAATGACAGATGTCAAATTATCCATATGTCTCTGATAGGTTGTGATGTCGCTGCTTGGTGGAATATAAGACAATAGGAAAATTATTGTTTTATTACCAGCAAACTCTACGCTCACACAAATCTGCTCTATATCACCATTATTATAGTTAATATTGATGGATTTACTACATAGATCAGCCCTGACAGCAAGCAGTACACCACCACCTCTCTCGAGACCAGTTGCAGATGGGCAACGATCATTTCGAAATACATGATAGTAACTGTTGAAGAATTTATTAGTCGAAAAATTATCATTTAACCAAGTTTCAGTAAGAGCTATAATATCATACTCATGAGAAATAATATTACAGTAAAACATAGATGATTTGGTGCGCATACCACTGACGTTTTGATAATACATAGTATAGATCGATGATGATATACCTGTTGTATATCGCGCCATAGAGAGAGAAAGCTTTGTACGCAAAGTTATTGCCTAATAAATGTACAAAAAATTTTGATTTATGATTATTATTATTTCTAAATTTGACTTAATAAAAAGTGGGCGGTGCCAAGCACATTTTCAAACATTTCTTGAAAAATTTATTTTCTGCCTTAACATTAATGTACACACAAATTTCATCCTTATAAGTGTATTATGAATTAATTATTATTATTATGAATAACTTTTTTTGTATTTTGGAAAATATTCTATATATAAAAAATGGGCGTGGTTATTATCCGATTTCCCCCATTTTTAATAGCGCTCGGAGATGAGTACCAAGGAACCTGCATACCAAATTTCATTGAGATATCTCAAAATTTACTCAAGTTATCGTGTTAACAGACGGACGAACGGACATAGCTTTATCAATATCTTTTTTCCTCCTGAACATTTTGATATATATAAGTCAATATCTATCTCGACCCGTTTATGCCGTTATATCCTACCGTTATGCGACTAAAGTTAATATACCTTGTGATTCTGCTTGTCTGTGTGTCCTTTATAGATGTCCAAAGTACTCAACCGATTTTTATGAAATTTTCTCATTAGATTCTTGAGATCACTGGTTAAAGCATAGGCTATATAAAATTTCAATTCGTCATAGCTCTGACCGTATTTGGTCTAAATTACTTATATTTGGACATATGTCCCTTAGTCAAGATTTACATAATTTGCAAAAGTGGGCATTGCCACGCCCACATTTTTTTGTTTTGTTTGTGCTTCATTAATGTTCAAAATTTATACTCGATCTTTATGAAAATTTCACCATAGGTTTCGAAGTTAGGTGAGTACGGCATAGGCTGTATACAGTTTTGGAAAAGTGGGCGGTGCCACGCCCCATGCTATATGAAATTACAATTCGGCATGACTCTGAAATTATTTGGTCTAAATTAATGATATTGGTATATATGGGTCCTTTAGTCAAGATTTACATAATTTGGGAGAAGTTGGAGGTCCCACGCCCACATATTTTTGTATTTGTTTGTGCTCCATTTATGTCCAAAATTTATTTTCGATCTTTGTGAAACGACACAGTCGGTTCAGGAGTTCGCTAAGGACGACACAGGACATATACAGTTTTTGTAGAAGTGGGCGTTGCGACGCCCCCATGCTATATAAAATTTCACTTGATCTTAACTCTGAATGTATTTGGTTTAGATTAATGATATTTAGATATATGTGTCCTTAGTCAAGATTTACATAATTTGGGAGAAGTCGGGGGTGCCACGCCAGTGATCCCATGAATATACTGTTAAAATTTCATAGAAATCGGTTAAGTACTTTGGACGCCTATAAAGCACACATGCAGACCCGGCAGACGTTGTCCAGCCTAAAATTTTACTTTACATTCAACAAATTGTATTCTTTTCTCTCCCCACTTTTCGCTTCTTCTACATTTATCCTTATCTCCTCCTTTTTCTTTCAAATTTTGCTTTTCGGCCATCCCCATATACCATCACTCTTCTTTACCCACTTCATTTTCCTTTAACATCAAGTCTATATCTCAAATTTCTACTCCTACTTTCCTTCTTCTCCCATTTCCTCTGCGGGTACTGATATTTCCATAGTTCCGAAAATATATCGAACTTTCACTATTTATATGTGTAATAAGTACACATTATATATGTAATAAGTACTGTAGCTGCCAAATTTTGTATTCCTCCTGGTATTAAATTGCAATAGTTATAGTCCAAATCCTATTTATAGAAACAATCGATTGTATGGGAGCTATATGTTATGGATGTCTGATCTGGTTGACTTTCGTTTGTCACATTACGTATATAATATGTATCAAACCTGCAAAATTTTGCGTTCCCAGTTTTTTAATTGCATAATTTATAGGCGGCCGCCGTGGTGTGAAGGTAGTGTTGCCGGCCTACCACACCGAAGGTCCATGGTTCGAGCCCTGGTACAGGTAACATCAAAAGTGATTTGAAAAAAGTTTTTCAAAACGGGGTCGCCCCTCGGCAGTGGTTTGGCAAACTCTCCGAGTGTATTTCTGCCATGACAGGCTTCTCAGCAAAAATTCGTCTCCTTTGTAGATGCCGTTCGGAGTCGGCAAAAAACTGTAGGTCCCACCAATTTGTAGGGAAAATTCAAATCGGCACACCACAAATTGGAAGAGAAGCTTGGCGCAAAAATCTCTTAGGAGGTTTATGATGATATACCTGTTGTATATCGCGCCATAGAGAGAGAATTTATAGCTCAAAACCCATTTATCGGAACAATCGATTATATGGGAACTATATGTTACGTTAGTACGATCTAGCTGAATTTCGCTGGTCATATTAGGCATATGAAATGTATGAAACCTAAAAAATTTTAAGTTCCCAGCTCTTTAATTGCAAGATTTATAGGTCGAAACCCGTTTATCGAAACAATCGATTGTATGGGAGCAATGTGTTGTATTGATTCGATCTGGTTGGTTCCGACAAATGATTAATGCATTACAAAATGGCGACCCAGTACCAAACTTCATGGAGATATCTTAAAAACTGAGGGACTAGTTTGCGTTCAAACAGACAGATGGACATGGCTAAATCGACTAAGCTCATCGCCCTGATCATTTCGGTATACTTATTGGTGGGCCTATCTTTTCTTCTTCTTATACTTAAAACCATCGGACCAAAGTTATATTACCATTACATGTTCATGAAAGGTATAAAGACCTTTACCACCCTTCTATAGAAATAGTCTACGAAACCATAAGTAATGGCCAAGGTACTCAATGCTACTCATGTAGTAGCTTTGATTATAACTTTTCCAAAGCAAACTACAAGAAATTAAATAAAGAACTGTCTAAATTAACTTGGCCTGAATTTGGTTGTGATATCGATCTAAACGTCTCACATTTCAATCACACTATTTACTGCCTATTTGAGAAGTGTATTCCTAAACGTAAAGTAACTTATGATCATCCTACGCAAGCTTGGTTCACTAAAGAGCTTAAGGCTCTTAAAAATAGGAAAACGCGATCATTTAATTTATATAAGAAATCCGGATTAAATAAACATTACCTACTGTATTCCATTCTACGTCAGAAGTACATAGATTTAAATAAAAAGTGCTATAAAGTTTATATCTCTAAAACGAAAAGAGACATTATTCTCAATCCTAAGTCATTTTATGGTTTCGTAAATTCTAAACGTAAAGTATCAGGGTTTCCCTCAGCCATGAAATATCAAGACATTATATCTAGCGATAATCAATGTATCGCAAATTTTTTTGCTCAATTTTTCACTTCTAACTATTCTGCTGTCACCAATTCAAACTTTCAAAACTATCCCTATAAGCTACACGGGACAAATTCAATTAATTCACCAATTATATGCGCCAAAGATGTTCTAATTTACCTTAAAACCTTAAAAGAATCTTTTAAATATGGTCCTGATAGGATTCCTACATGTTTCTTGAAAAAGTGTGCGAACCATATTTACCAACCCCTTACCAATTTGTTCAATCTATCACTAAAGTGTGGTGTTTTTCCAACTGCGTGGAAAGAATCGTTTCTTCTACCGCTGCATAAAAGCGGGAGTAGGTCTTCTATAGAGAACTATCGTGGCATCGCAAAGCTTTCTGCCATCCCAAAATTGTTTGAAGCTATTGTTACAAATCAACTTACGGGTCCGATCTCTATTTTGATAGCTGACTGCCAACACGGGTTCAGTAAGGGAAAGTCCACAGTTACGAATTTACTTGAGTTTACCAGTCATGTCTCAAATGGCTTTAGAAAAAATCTGCAAACCGACGTTATTTATGCGGATTTCAGCAAAGCTTTTGACAAAGTGTGTCACTTATTACTTATTCATAAACTCGATCAGTTGGGCTTCCAGCCGGTTCTCAATCGCTGGATCTCTTCTTACCTTAGTGACAGGACACAAAGAGTAATGTTTAAAAATTTAGTATCCGATGTCATTTATGTCTCTTCGGGGGTTCCTCAAGGAAGCCATCTTGGCCCGATTCTGTTCTTGTTGTTTATAAATGATATTTCTACAATAATAAAATTTTCAAAAATGTTAATGTATGCCGACGACGTAAAGCTTTTCATGTCATTGGCGTCATTTGAAGATAGAAATAAGCTACAATCAGATCTAGATGCACTAGTTACTTGGTGCGATTTAAATTATATGCCACTTAACCTTAAAAAATGTAAACACATGGGTTTTTCGCGTGGAATTTCTCAGCCGGCTTCCTATACAATTAAAAATTATAGTCTTGAGCAAGTGTATGATTTTGTTGACCTGGGGGTTACTATGGACTATAAACTCAGTTTCAACCGCCATATTAATACAACAGTCAATAAGGCTAGAGGTGTCCTAGCATTCGTTAAACGATGGTCTAAAGAATTTAGCGACCCTTATGTAACTAAAGCCCTCTTCACTACATTAGTCAGACCGATACTTGAATATGGTTCTATAATTTGGAACCCGCGTTACCAGGTTCATGTAGATCGCCTTGAATCAGTTCAAAAACAATTTTTACTATTTGCCTTAGGAGATTTTCATTGGGATCCCTCGTACAATCTGCCACCCTATACTAATCGTTTAAAACTCATTAATCTACACACACTTTCTAGTCGGAGGGAAATGCTTGGAATTATTTTTATGATTAAATTGCTAAATGGTTCACTATCCAGCCCATTTCTTCTAAGTGAAGTGAACTTCAATGTACCGTCTCGTCCTTCAAGGCATTTTAAACCTCTAGTCTTAAAACAGTGCCGAACCAATTTTCAGTTAAATGAGCCTTTTCGCTGTTTGTGTCAAGATTATAACTCTCTTTCTGGTAGATTTGATATTTCAGACTCGCTTTTCAGCATAAAAAAATTAATTCTTTCTGTCCTAAATTCATAGCTACTAATTGTTTTTTATTCTTTGACTTCTATTTTAACTTTTAACAACAATTTTATTCGGTTAACTAGTTATTTCTTAATGTATAATCTATCCTATATCTACTTTACTTAGCTGATGAGGTTTTCTCTGTAGCTGAGCAGTTTTAGATCTCGACGATTAACAAACCAAAGCCTTTCAACGACTCGGCACGAACGAATAATCCGCGCGTTATGCGGATGCGCCCCTCGCGCCGGTCGGGCGGGATATGGTGGGTAATCCGTTGGGAATTATTATTATTATTATTATTAAAAGGAATGAAGAACTTGTTTTACGTTACTTTTATTCAAAGAGCTCCTAATTACAGAGGGTATAGAATTGCAGATTTTTATTGCATTGATGAAAAATATCCTAGTCGATATTATAAAGTTGTATGTGGGCAAAATTAAATCTTTGGAGCGCTCAGATTTTCAGAATATCAACTTCTCATAAAGATAGTAGGGCGTCTTAGTTGTGATGAGCCGATAAAGAAAAATTCAGGTTCTTGCCTTAAGATAGTTTTGGATTTCGCATCCAACTGAACTCGTTCGCCATTTTGATGTGTGATCAAACTTCTTTAAGCCGTACACATATCCAGTTATATGGTTAAACGTTATATTTATTTTGTGAGCTGATACCGCGTCCAGCTTATTATAGATTAGCTCAGAGTGCGTTATAATCGGCATGATAGTGGGACGGCCAGCTTCCGTCTTATGCCTAGGGGTGAATTCAGCTCTTTCGTAAAGGTTTCTCAGCGTAACAAAAAATTTGGAAACAACAGAGTTTATATGATCTACGCAAATCAAGCTTCTTCTTGGCGATGGTTAAGACAAAAGACTTTCCGTAGTTGTGGAACGCCTGCGGTAAGCTCTCCAAGTTCCGAACTTTTTCCACCTAACCTGACTCATTGATATCTGTCTGTAAGATAGCTCTTCAAAAGCTTTACAGAGTTTTCATCATAGCCAAAGGAAAATTCAAGCTTGTTTTACTGTATCAAAAGCCTTAGAAAAATCAAGTTAACAAAGCAATGTCAGTCGTTTTTCGTCAAAATTCACCCAGATGTCATCAAGAATTTTGAGCATGGCAGTTGTACAGCTATGCTTCTCCCTAAGCTCAGATTGTAATGGAGAAATGAGATTATGATGTATTTTATTTTTCCGACAGGGTGAATGATTGATGTATATTGGAACTATTTTTCGTCTCCCTTGTCAAATTTGGTTTTGAGACAAACCGGTTTCGGCGTTGTGCCATCATCAGTGTCGATTTTCGTTCTGATCTCTTGTTGTCGTTTGTCTTGTATTTATAGTAGGTAGCAGGTAACGTCAGCATGGGTGTCTGTTTGTGTACGTGTGTGCATGTGTTGTGTGTGTACATTCAGAAATGCGGGTAGCTTGTGTCGATCGGTTTTTGTGTGGTTGACTGAGGCAGGTAAAAGTTGGTGATTTTTGTTGTTTGACCTTTTTTGCTTGTTTGTTGTTTTTGATATTTTGCTGTTTTGTGTTTATTTGTCGGTGCGTGTGTGTTTGTTGTACCTGAGTGGTTGCTTTGTTTTTTGTAAACCAATTTTAAAGGTTCGAATATTGTGTCGGAAACAGTGTTTGTCTGTTCGTTTATTATTCTACCGTCGAAAGGTTTTTTGTTTGTAGATTTCCATGTTTTCGAGCACGTTCAGACGTCGGCCTTTTGCTTGTACATGTAGGACCTTGACTGTTTTTTTGATGCTTCCGGGGGGGCATTTATTCTCCGCCATGTGATTCGCAAAATTGGACTCTGGTATGATGGTTGGATTCCTTATCTTTTTGTTGTAATCTCTAATGTGTTCTCTGAACCTCGTTCTTACTTGCCGCCCTGTTTGTCCTATGTAACTGTGCTGGAATTCACAAGTGAGCCTGTATACACCATGGCTGCTAAACGGATCTTCTGAGTTAGTTTTGGTTCTTAGCTTCCGTCCTAAATTGTTAGATGTATATATTGGAACGATTTTCAGTCATACCTTGTCAAATTTGATTTAGAGACAAACCGGTTTCGGCAATGTGCCATTTTTCGTTCTAATCAGAACATCAGATTTCCACCCTGTCGGAAAATCAACAAAACAAAATGAATCAATGAGATTATGCCTGTGAATATGCGCATTAATTTAATTTGCTAACAGTGATTCGAAAACCTTGGAGAGCAATGGCGGAATGCTAATGTGTAGAAAATCACCAAGAGCACTAGCAGACGATTTCTTGGCAACAGGTAGTACACAAGCTATTTTCCACAAATTCGGAAAACATGAGGTAGAAATACTGTGGTTAATGACATGCGTGATGGTACCATTGATATATGGTAAGGCGATCTTAATAAATTTTATTGCTAATCCATCCTCTCCCATTACATTAGACTTAACATTCAAAACACATCTAAGTACATCACACTCAGAGACAGGAAAAAATTCAAACTTATGGAAATTGAGCATCGGCTAGTGGAATAAATTGACGCTGAGGTGAAATAGATGTAGGCCATGCTAAAAAACGATAATATTACGGTCAGCGACGCCAAGCACACGTACTCGAAGATTTTTAATGTTACGCCATAAAATAGAAGACGGAAGTATAGGATCCAGTTTTGAGGAATAGAACCTACGATTTTCCATCCTTATTGTAAGAGTAGCCATATTCCTAGCATCTCGAAGCAAAATCCAGTTCTGGTCAGTAGGATTTCGTTTCCACGCCGTGTGCAATTTGTTTCTAAGTAGATTGACTGTTAAAACTTTTCCACTAGACCACGGACAAGATGTTGACATATTCTTACATTTACGGACTGCAACATACAAGTTAAAAGTGTCTAGTAAATTTTTGTTGAGGAAACTAAGCTTGTCATTCACAGAAACTAGACGCCGCAGTCAATCCAGTTAATAGACGCCAAGTGTGAAACAAGGAAGCAAAATCCAACCGCTTAGAATCTCTAAAAATAAAAATATTACTAAAACTAGAACGGCCAAGATTAATGTCAATATAACAGAAAATGAGATCATGGTCAGAAATAAAAGATAACACTGTTCTACAGCCAAAAACCACCAGAGACGCGAATATGAAATTCGTATGTAAAACCACCCCCTTATTCCGCAAATCGAGGTCATTTTTGATTCTATGGTACCGTTTTTGAGATATTTACGATTTACCGTTATTTCAAAAAAAAATAAAAGATGGCTCCACTTAATCATGTATAGGTATCTCAAGGACAAATTGAGCAATTCCAAAAGGGTTAAAAGCTAATAAAATTTGCTATAAACAATGCGTAGGTTCGAAAATAATGAACAATCAATACGGATTTTTCCTTTTCTTGTTGTAAAAATATAAAAAAAAATGTACTTTGCTAGCAAGGATATCAAAAACTTTTTATTTTTCTCCAGATATTTTTTTTCTCTGTAAGCTCTGTTTTATTACAAAAAAATAAGCTTCCATCCAATGAAATCAATGGACTAATACAAAAGTTATAAGCATTCAAATAAATATAGCCATATAATACTTAAGTACCCTACAAATATTAGCATATGTACATATGAGACGATAACTATGTATGTAAGTTTTGTCTTAACTCTATGATCTTATTTTATACTTGAAAAAGTTATTTGTTTTGTTTTGATGCTTATTTAGATTAGGATCGGTTTCTCTTATGAGAAACCAACAGTAGTCACCCATAATTGCGACATCCCAGAATCCTTGATACTTTCAATTAACTTCATTTGCTGATGAACCGTTCGCCATGCTCGTCACTTTCGTCACCAAGATAAATAAGTGACACATTTGTGTGTAATTTTCTTAGGCTGGATTCATCGTTCAGTTCCGAACAAATTTTTTGTTTACATTTTACTCGTTCTTTTCCACTTCTCTGATACAGAAGAGAACCAAGGCCGTTTTCTCATGTAAACTTTAAAATTTTCATACAAATTTTTTGTTTTTCGGGCCGATAGGTTTTAAAGTTTACTTTAGAAAACGGCATAGTTCTTGATTAAGTCGTTCACTATCATCTCGTAGTTAGGACTTTTGCGTTTGCCTGAAAAAGAAGCAACGACTTTTTCAAAAGAATCCCACGCTGCTGCCTCCACTGGTGACAATAGTTCTTAGGCTTATAACTCAAGAACGCCTGCACCGATTTGGATGATTGACACTAATTTAGATTGCTCTCTGACCAGAATAGGAGAATACCCAATAAAATTTCCGAAAAATTCCTGAAAAAAATTTTATTTTCGCATACATTTTGTATGGTGCGAATTTTTATAATTTTTGTTTTTCTTCTGTGCTCAATAATGGGCCGATAGATGGTGAAGTAGGATTGTGTGTGTGGGAAATAGTTACATCTATAGGGATAGGGATAGGGATAGTGATAGAAATAATGATAAGGATAGGAAAAGCCAATATTTCTAGATCCATTCAGATAAATATCTGGGCAGGACAAAGTCTGGCGGTCCCTCTAGTATTTGATAAGTTTAAGTAATTTTTGCATTATCTCGTAGGTTTCCTTCGTATTTACTGCATGCGAGAACGGAATAGGCCGGGTTTTGGTTGCCAATATGTAATAATACGGCCTTTAAATTTAGCTTTTTGCTATCTATGAACAATCGTCACTCTTTGGAATCATATGGTTCACCAAACTGTTTGAATAAGCCAGTAATGTCTTTGCAGTAACAAACACTGTCCTCCTTCGTATAGAACTTGGAAAATGGTTCGTGACGAGTTCTATAATATGTGACCTTAACATCGGATGAAACGAATTTAAATTGTTGCATACGAGAGGCGTGGATCTCGGCATTTACCTTGGACAATTCCAAATCTCTTATCCAACCATTGAGTTGTGCTTGTGACAAAGCGTTTCTTTCGTTTTCCGTATGAAGTTCAGCGAATTCCTAAATTTTACTAAGCAACTTTTTGTTCCAGATTCCGAATGAATTAATTCGATTCGACTTGTGGTGCATACAGTATTCGGTGTCCATGATTTTCCAGTGTTTTTAAGCTGAATGCCAAAATACTTATAGTATGTAACTTTCAAAGGATTTGAAAGCCCACGTCGCATCCTTTTAACAATATATTGACTGCAGACGAAACAGAACATATGTGGATCATCTTTATACTCAAACTCTCGCGCAGATATTATGAAGGAACAATTCGCATTTACACCTGTTTATACTCAGATCAAGTAGAAATCGAAGCCTACCTAGACAAAAAGGTCCTTTAGTTATACAAAGAAAACAAGGTAGTGCTTTAAAAAATTTGCTCTTGCTTCAAATGTACTTGGGTTTGGAATTTTAATGTTTACCTACTTGGGAAAACGGCATTAACAGTTTTTCTATCTAATAACCCTTCGAAAATCTACCTACGTACTAACTAATATATTGTGACGAATTCGATGATTCCTTGATTATTAATCCTGGGTTTGATCACTATAAAGTCAAATAAACACACGCACAGATAATGTAACTAATAGCTAGTTTTATTTACTATCAACAAACGCAATACAAATTTAAGAGTTTGGTAACTTTACTGTAGTTCACTGAACAACACTTCAAATTAAACTGGTCAACCCGCCTTGCTTGGTCACTGCCTTATATAGTCCAACAGGGTGCTTGCCCACGCACCGAGAACTTCCTTGGTTGTTCGTTCCTCATGTTCTCGAAGGGTCGGTGTTATTTATTGTAATCTGCTCTTTGACTTGTATTCACAAACATTCTCGCCATCTCTCTTCCTCTTCCTTGGTACACGCTTGCATGCATAAGCGTAGCCAACGTTAACTCTGTTGTGTTTATATAATGGTGGGAGTGTTATTGAGTTAGGGATGGTACATACTTGAGAATAATCGCCACACTGCCCTCCACTTAAGTCTGATCGTCCCGATCGGACACATTGCCCGAACCAAACCCTGCTAGACACTCAATGGTTGGCACCACTTTATTAAACTTTGTTTCCTCCAGGGATTGAAACTCCGACATCAATCTCCTCCGGCAGAGATTCCCACAATGCATTACATTGTCACATATTCCAACCATTTTGTCCGTCGTTAATCCCGCATGGCTTTGTGCTTTCACTTTCGTTTCCAGTGCTACCCGCCAAATATTACTGCAACTCACTTCTTCAGGATTCCTTTCCATTCTCTCATGCCCGGTGCACTATTTCACTTTGTCCACTAAGTTGCGTTGCTTCCTCGTCAGATTTCAGCTTTAAGCTACTCCATTGTGCCCACTATGCTTTTGCGATACGACTCTCTCTAATCATCTCTTCTCTGCTCGGCGCTTAGTTCTCCTTTAGTCCTTTCAAGTGTGAGACATGAGTACCAACATAACGCCACAAAAAATTCGAAATTCGAATATACGTAACCAGCGAAAATTCAAAATTCGCGATACTTTTTGAACACACCTCGTATGCAGGTTCACTCAAAAGCGAGGCTGTTTCCTGCGTCAGAGCATGCCATACCGTTTCATCGAATGTCCTTTTCGGGTTTGCATATGTGGCCCGCTTCGTCTCCACATCGCCTACTCCATTTGATTTTTCCACTGGATTTTTACCCTCTCCGTATACTCTACAGGTGCGTTTGCATTTGCTAAATGGGCCAACCTCTCGATATCCGATGCAAATTCCTGCCAAGTCTCATTAGGTTTCTGGAAGCGATTCTGTAGCTCTTTTTGGTATATCTGTTTTCGATGTTCGCTACCATGGCGTTTCTCAGCTGCACCCATCAATACTTCATAATTATTGCGTTCACCATCGAAAATAGTGTGCAAGACCCTTCAATGCCACGAACAGTGCAGCAACTTTGTCTTCAGTGCCCCAATTATTCACAGCTGCCGTCTTCTCAAACTGTAGCTTAAATACCTGGAAAGGAACAGAACCATCAAATGACGGGGATTTTACCTTGGGAGTATTCGCTGAAGCAGGTGGATGGTTCAGTTGCAACTCCTGGATACGGCCCCTTAACGCATCTACCTCGGACTCGATTTTTTCCTCAAACTGCATTATTTTCTCGTCCATGCGTGCCTCTAGCTTCAATGACATCCTAGATTCCTGTGCCGACCTTTGTGATGATATTTCGAAAATACGTGCCTCCAACTTGGATGTAATACGTGTATCCTGTTCTTCCAGCTGAGATGCCATGTGTACATTCTGTTCTTCCAGCTGTGTTGAAATGCTTGACGGCAGCTGAGTCAATAAAGCCAACAACGCGTTTGTGTCCACACTTGCCACTGGATTCGGAGGCTCCTTTTTCTCTTCCACTTTCGCTGATGCCTCCTCCACAATATGTAAAATATAATGATCAAGGTTGATTCCTTCAGCTCCCATAGCCTCCCGTAATCGTGACTGTAACTCTGATTTATTGGCTGTAGTGTTTAGCCCGCGTTGTTCCAAATAATTTTTGAGTTGCTGGATCTTCAGCTAATTCAACTTTGCCATGCCTTTGTTATCCTTGAAAACTCTCGGTATTTATTTAACAATATCACTTCTGACACTAATTGTGACGAGCTATTATGATTATTTATCCTGGGTTTGATCGCTATAAAGTCAAATAAACACACGCACAGAAAATGTAAATAATAGCTAGTTTTATTTACTAGTAACAAACGCAATACAATTTTAAGAGTTTGTTAACTTTACAGTAGTGCACTGAACAACACTTCAAAATAAACTGATCAACCCGCCTTGCTTGGTCACTGCCTTATATAGTCCGACAGGGTGCTTGCCTACGCACCGAGAACTTTCTTGGTTGTTTGTTCTTCGTCTTCTCGAAGGGTCGCAGTTATTTATTGACATCTCCTCTTTGCCTTGTATTCGTGAACACTCGCGCCATCTCTCTTCCTCTTCCTTGGTACACGCTTGCATGCATAAGTGTAGCCATCGTTATCTCTCTTGTATTTACCTAGTGCTGGGAGTGTTATTGAGTTAGCGATGGTACATGCTTGAGAATAATCGCCGTAATATGAATACTAATACATTGTTACATATACATACATACATGAATACTAATATATGTTCAGTATTATATGGCTATATTTATTTGAATGCTTTGAAAGCTAATTTTTTTTTATAGTAAAACAGAGCTTACAGAGAAAAAAAATGTCTGGAAAAAAATAAAAAGTTTTCGATATCCTTCCTCGCAAAGTACACATTTTTTTATATTTTTCCAAAAAGAAGGTAAAAATCAGTATTGATTGTTCGTTATCTTCGAACATACAGGTTATGCATTGTTTATAGCAAATTTTATTAGATTTTAAATTTTTCGAACCGTTTTGAAATTGGTCAATTTGTTCTTGAGATATACATGATTAAGTGGAGCCATCTTTTTTTTTAAATAACGGTAAATCGTAAATATCTCAAAAACGTTACCATAGAATCAAAAATAACCTCGATTTTAGGAATCAGGGAGTGGTTTTACATACGAATTTAACACTCGCGTCTCTGGTGGAGAAAAAAAGTTCGAATTTATAGACCAGTGTAATTGGTCAAAATTTTACACAATAGCCGGGTCGGAAACAATTAAGTAGTCAAGTAGGCTTGGGTTGGAGTTATTCTCGTAAAGAGTATGTACAGTCATATTAAAGATGAAAGACAAACACCGGATAAGTCATCAGTAAATTAGGATGGACTACGAGCAAGGAGATTTATGTTTAAATCGCCACATATTACAATGTTTATATAGTCTAAGGCAAAGGACGACAGAATTTAAAAAACGACCCTTGGATTTGCAAACAAGCTTTACGTTTAGGTGGCTCTTATAATAAATTCCCCAAACGGCCACTGCGTAACAAATTATAACTTTTCAAGCTATAGCTTACATCATAAAGAAACCAAGTTTCATAAACACATATCACGTCAATAGATTAACATTCAAAAACATTTCTAACAACATCTATTTTAATTAAGTTAAGGCTTCGGGCATTAAAGTGCAAAATACTTAGGCCGTAATAACGCTTACATAAGAGATTTTACATCGCCATGCTATTATCACTGGATATATTTTCACCCACTTTAACTATGAAACAAATAATATTAATGTGCAGGTGGTAAGATTTGGACTCAACAAGAAGCTAGAGTGACCATCAATATCACAAAGAAATTAGAACGCAGACTACTCATTATTTTGAGCATCACAGAAGCTCACCAGTTCAGGCAAGTTGCCAATTCTCTTCCCAGCAGGCCCATTCCCTTTCTTGACAAATACAGCGCCCCGAATGGTGAATACAGCTGAAAGTTTACTGGCACGTGTCAGTTTAATAGCCTCTTGAAGAAGCTTTCTGTCGCTTTCGTATATTGCCAAGCGCTCCTCAAGTCCGATAACACTAAGAGAAACTTGTCCTTGTGTATTTTTGCGGACTACACTGAAGGCAGCGCGGGTGCGATTCCGATCGATCGGTGAATGGGACTTCACTATCACCACCCCCCCCTTGTTGTTGACTTGAACGCGACTTTGTTCTGAAGACGTCTCTTATTTGTGGAGCTAAAAAGTCAATCAAACGAGAAATTAAGTTAAACGTGATCTTGAGGTTTTCGCCGTCCACATATGGCATACCAAAAATAACGGCATCTGCACTGAATCCAAGAATCTTGTTGAATTTCAATTTGTTCGCTCATCAACTACAGATTGCTTCCAGGAGAGCTCACACTGGCTTCGAGGTCAGAAATTCAAGGAGCAGACTCTGTAGTTCTAGTGATTAACTGCGCTATCTCGTGATCTCTCCGTTGTGTCAATTTAATCTCTATGTCTGCTAGCTTGGATGAGAGACCATCAAATATCAATTGCAACTTTTCGGCTTGAGTTTGCACTTTATCTTCCAACTCTTTTAGGGTTGAAAGAACAGTGGAAAGAACGACGTTATCATCCAGCGGATTTGGTAGCCGTTTGAGGGGAACCTTTACTTGAACGGCGCTTTAGAGATCCAGATGAGGAGAGAGGCATCACTTTTTATAAGCTGGGAACCCAGTAATTTAAGGGGAATATGAAACACCCTGTAAGCTTATGGTTTAATCTAGGACAACCACTATTGATGACTGCTTAAATAGGGACACAAACCACCAAGGTTGTAAGCTGTCAATAAAAGTTCCTGATCACAACGATTTAAATAACTAACTTGTAATACACTGTTTGCTGATTGTTACTGTCACTTAGTATCATACATCGTAAATTTTAAGTATATAGGTATGTAGTTTTCTTAAGAAGTATGTATATGTGGTACAGAGTTAATATAACACGTCTAATCACGTCAAAGCTCAGAAGCAAAAAGGGATGAGCGATTATATGACAATATGCAAATGTTAAAAGATGTGACCAATCGTTAATGTCAAAAGTAATCACAATAAGGTTGCCATATTTAATAGAAAAAGCAATTCCTCAACACGCCATCTCACTTTCTGAAATTAAATTCGATCAGTGAACAAAATTTTGAGCTAAATACATGAATTTATCTTTGCCTTATGCCTTAGTTAATATGTCGGCAAGTTGCTCGCTCGTCTCCAAGTATTCGACATCGATTTCGCGTTGGCTTTGCAAGTGACAAGTGTAGAAATACTGCACATCTATGTGCTTCGTCCGCTTCGCCGACTCCGGCCTTTTGACTGAAGTGATCGCTCGCTGATTATCCGAAAATAATGCTGTTGGAGAAGTTTGTTCATGACCGCAATCAAGCATTAACTGTCTTAACCATTTGACACATTTTGCTGCACTACACAGAGCAACAAACTCCGCTTCTGTTGTAGAAGTCGCAGTCACTGTTTGTTTTCGTGAGCTCCAAGTAATTGGCCCACCATTTAGAAATGCTGCCCAATCTGTAATGCTACGTCTTGTATCTGGGTCTCCTCCCCAATCAGCGTCAGAATACATATTTAGCTGTAACGATTTAGAGTGCCAATTAAAATGAATACCATAACCCAAAGTACCTTTTAAATATGTTAGGATTCTCTTCACGCCTTGCCAATGCGACAGTGCTGGTTTTTCTGAATATCTACTCAGTACTCCAACGATATAAGCGATATCAGGCCTGGTGCAGACCATCAAATACATAAGTGACCCTATCGCTTCTCGGTATGGGAAAATTTTATTGTCAGAGCCAACTGCGTCATCTTTTGAAAAATGTCTACCAACCTCAGCGGGCGTAGATACCGGAAAGCAGTTAAGATGGTTAAATCGCTCTAAGATCTTTTCAGCATAAACGCGTTGAAATAACTTTAATGTTTTCCTTTCATTGTCCAACTGGATCTGAAAGCCTACGAAGAATTCTGCTCTACGTTGTGTGATTTCAAATTCAATGTGTAATTTGTGCAATAAGTTCTCTACTACGCTGGAATTATTGCCGCATATAAGCCCGTCATCAACATATAGGACAAGGTATACTACTTCGTTGTTTAGTGTGTATGTAAACACACACAAATCTGCCCATGATTGTTTAAACCCGAAACCTACTAGGAACTGCACAATACGCTTATTCCATTGGCGTGAAGCTTGTTTCAAACCATACAAGCTTTTCTTAAGTAAACATACGCGATCGTCTCGGTTGAATCCATTGGGTTGCTCCATGTAGATTGTTTCTTCCAAGTCGCCATGGAGAAACGCGGGTTTAATGTCGAATTGTATTATTTCCATACCTTGAGCTGCGGCTATACTCAGTACCGACCTTATTGATTCATACCGGATGACAGGTGCATAGATTTCATCGTAATCTACGCCTTGTGTTTGAGAACAGCCCTTTACGACCAAGCGCGCTTTGAATTTTTCAACTTGGCCACATACGTTAAACTTCTTCTTAAATATCCAGCGGTTGTTAATAAAGTGCATTTCGCGTGTTCTTCGAACCAAAACCAATGTTTTATTTTTCTGAAGCGACTGCATTTCATCTTCTATAGCTTCTTTCCACTCATGAGAATCATTGCTAGACATTGCCTCCTCCAGTGTGTTTGGTTCAACACATGCTACACACAGCTCAGCAACAGTTTCTTGGTCCACTTTTTGTGTTTTTGATGCGCTTCTCAATACATAGGGGCTGCGTGGCGGTTGCAAAGTTGTCTGCCTTTGTGAACCTCCATTCTTCACAAAAATTTCAGCTTCTTCATTGCAGCGCTGCTTGACTTCACAAATCTCATTTACTTCAGTTGGTTTCTCGTTGAATATGACGTCACGTCGAGTATAAACTCTTCTATTACTTGGGTCGAAAACTCTATACGATTTGCTACCTTCGTTGTAGCCACCTAAAAAGCCTTTAATCGAGTTCTTCTCCCACTTCGTACGCTTCTCCTTAGGAATATGAATATATGGATCACATCCAAACACGCGCAAATGTCCGATGGACGGCTTTTTGCTGAACCATTTCTCATACGGAGTACACCCATTAATTGTATTAGAAGCCGTTCTATTCTTTATGTAGACTGCATTGTGAGTTTCATCAGCCCACATATATAATGCTATGAAGCATTGCCTTCTTACTTTCCACAATAGTTCTGTTCTGGCGCTCTATAAACCCGTTTTGCTCAGGCGCTCTTGGTGTCGTAATCTCATGTTTTATTTTGTTTTCTAAAAGCAAACTATTTACTTGCTCATTGCAAAATTCAAGGATACCGTCAGATCGTATGCGCTTTATTCTGTGTCCGTCCGCTTGTACATCTGCCAAAAATTGCATCAGCTTGTGAAAGACATCGGTTTTGCTTTTTAAAAAGTAAACGAAGCAGAATCGTGAATAATCGTCTTTTAAAAGAAGGAAGTAATTGGAGCCGCCAATCGATGGGCAACTCATTTTGCCGCAAACATCCATATGAAACGTTTCGCCAGGCTTATCTGCACGTTTCGCACCAAATTTTGGAAAAGAATTTCTATGTTGTTTACCATACGTGCAGGCCTCACAGAATTGCTGCACTCCTTTTAAATTTGAAATGCTTAAGTCCCTGACTACCTTACGCTCACACATCTCGCGAAGAGTTTTATAATTCACGTGTCCAAGACGCTCGTGCCATAATGTTAACGATTCTGTTGTTGCAACGTTGAGTGATGCAGCCAACGCTGGCTTCACGTCCATACGATATAGCCCGTGTTCGTTCCTGCCTTCAGCTATAACGTCGTTGCCTTTTATAAAATATACATGCGTACCACCAGACTCAAAAACAACTCTTGTACCTCTCTCAGTGGCTCGTGAAATGGAAATAAGATTTTTATCGAGTTGAGGCACAAGTAAAACATTTTTCATGATGAAAATTACATTGGACTTGCCTTGTAGTTTGATATCTCCGGTGCCTGCTACTTTTAAACGCCTTCCATTGCCCACTCTTACGTATACGCTCTCAGATGATTCAGCTTGTAGATTTGTAAATAACTCCTCTTGGAAAACCATGTGATCAGTGGCGCCTGAATTCGCGTAGAAAATATTTTCAATCTTGTTGCTATTCTGGGATGTGTTTACGTTGAATAAATATGCATTATCAGCTGATTGCTCTGCGTTCATTGTTGCTTTTCTCATTTTGAAGTGACAGTGAATGATACTGACTTTTTCTTTCTTCTTTGTTTCGCTGTTCTTTCTGACGTTTTCTGCATTCTCTTGCCCAATGTCCCAATTTATGGCAATAGTTACACTTTCCAGTTCATTTTTGATTTGCCACGTTGTTGTTATTTTGTCCTTTGCGTTTAAGGGGAATATGAAACACCCTGTAAGCTTATGGTTTAATCTAGGACAACCACTATTGATGACTGCTTAAATAGGGACACAAACCACCAAGGTTGTAAGCTTTCAATAAAAGTTCCTGATCACAACGATTTAAATAACTAACTTGTAATACACTGTTTGCTGATTGTTACTGTCACTTAGTATCATACATCGTAAATTTTAAGTATATAGGTAGGTATGTAGTTTTGTTAAGAAGTATGTATATGTGGTACAGAGTTAATGTAACACGTCTAATCACGTCAAAGCTCAGAAGCAAAAAGGGATGAGCGATTATATGACAATATGCAAATGTTAAAAGATGTGACATATCGTTAATGTCAAAAGTAATCATAATAAGGTTGCCATATTTAATAGAGAAAGTGATTCCTCAACAGTAAATATATGTGTGTATATGACTAGAAACAAAATTTGTTGACCAATTGTTTACTTAATTTTTTTACATGTGAAATTTAATGTCAGCAGAAACCCGCTTAGATGCAAAAACAATGTTGTAGCTTGAATCTTTCAATGACACTTTCCCTTTACCATAAAATGATTCACTTAATTAATACTTTGATTATCGCGCTACAAACTTTAGCAGTTGTTGTTGGAGTATCAACGCCTTATTGACACAATTATACACTAGGTTTTTACTGATTTTAACATAGTTCACTTTTGCACTTTCAAAAGTTGTATATTTAAATTGTCGTTCGAAATAATAACATTCAAGAATTAATTACGCACTCACTTAATATGATACTTGAATTAACCATGGTTGCCAATTAATTGTGTTAAGTTATGCATGTTGTAAGTTTAAAAGGATATGTGTTCCAAACGAATATAAATTCCAGATAATCAGGCTTACCAAGGGAATATAAAATATAAAATCAACTACAGTTTGGGTGTACAAGTTTTAAATTTATTCCGTTCAGATATTGTGATAAAAAGTATACAAAAATTTATTATGGGGATTTCGTTTCACCCAAAAAACACTTCTTCGTTGTCGTCTTTTTCCGCTTTCGATTACAATGTAAAGACAAAACCTCACTCGAACTGTATGTTTGTTTCATAAAAAGTTGAAATAAAAAAAATTTCGAAAACGCTAATTCTCTGCTTGTAACTTTGATAGCGTGAAATGTTTGCCCTGTGGCCTCCATTTTGTTGAAACGAAGTCACCCTAACTTTTTTATCCACGAAGGCAGACGAGACCCCTGCTCGTTTTGGTTGAAATAGATAGGAAGCTATAGGGGAAAATTAGATTAGAATCGATTCCTACTCTTGATATGCTTCAAAGTAACGGTTAATGTTTCATTTCGGTGATTTATCCGCTTGGTATAGCGGTATATATATAGCGTTGCACATGTTTTGACGGCATATGTATTATGTAGTATTTATATTTAGTATTTAAAAATTTTAGTAAATATTTATTATAGTAAATAAGAAAATGTTTAGAATAATTTTGTATAAATAAGCCGAAAATATTTTAATAAAGACACTTATGCATGATGCTTCATAGCGGCACTAGTAAAAATTGCATTTCTCATATTTCAGTAGCGTACTGAAGCGGAATTCCAGACATCACCTATATGCTAAAATATGTCAAATGTCAAGGCAAATGAACTCTCAGAATATTAGGCGACTTCGCTTATTTGCGATTTTGGAAAGCAAGTCGCCTAGTTAAAATGTTGTTACGTTATCTTTTCGCTTGGCGGCGCTGGGATAGCACTATCAGCTGTCAATTAAGTTGTGATTCCTTACGAGCCACAAATTGCCAAAAGTAGCCAGAAATAGACTAAGGTTACTAGAAGTCAACTTCATACTTGTAGGCGTTACTTATCAGTCTCAATAAATTCTAATTTTTAAAAACTTTACTTCTTTTAGTCAGGGAAGTATGGGAATCGACCAAAATATGTTAATTTTCGAAACTAAAAAAATTTTATTATTTAGGTGTTCAGAATAAAGAAAAATGGAATTACTGATAATTTGAGAGAAATTTTTTTATAGTTTCTATATCACTTATTTCCTCCGAAGATATGCTAATCGAATTTAATTTAATTCGCAAAGAAGTTTATGAGAGTGCTTCCGAAATAGGTGTAAACTGTTGCGAGACTCCGTTGATCCCTTTATTGTTTCGAAGGATCGGTTAATAATAATAAGAATAGATTAATGTATATGCTTGAACCGTGGTGTAGGAAGCTTTAGGGTATTGAGCATGTCCTTCAGAGTTTCTTCCTTACTGTCACAAAAGCAGCACAAATTGCTAAATTTGATCATGTGAGCCTTGATCCTATAATGGATTGTGAGAACACCTAGAGGATTTGAAGATTTTTCTCGGATATACCGATTATGGTTTAGTGTTATAACCACCCATCATTACCTTAGTCTCAGATCGGCCGTTGTGGTCTCTAGCTGCAGCTCCTCCGGCTGGCTCATACGGGTCTTCCTTGCCCTCTACATGCGCCAGCTAGCATTTCGTCTCACAAAAACATAAGGAACATCGCCGCTAGAATTATACTCGGCTGTTTTAAAAACGGTATGGAGATATTCGTTCGGGAGCCAAATATTATCGCTCCAATCCGTTCTGGGGGTTTGAAGTCATCCGTGTACCGCACTAGTACCCTATTCTGATGGAATCATTTAACTTTGGATGAATCCTAAGTGACTTTGTCTCCCAGTTATATTTTAAATCTCTTCTCAAAGCTGATGATCTCAGCCATGTCGACCCTTGGAAGTTAGCAGGTTGGAAGAAAATTTTTGAGATTTTTCTGAATGGGAATACCTCTCTTCTGACGAAGTAAGTAAGTTACAAAGTAGCGTGAATAGATGTTCTCTAGAAGTTTCCAACATTATAAACAATATTGGGTAAATATGTAAAGTTACCCTTTTCGTATTAATTACATATACTTTATGTCGTCGAGTGTTTATTAGACCTAAAACAATAAAATTATATTATTTTTCCATTTATTTTGCATTTTAGAAACAGTTTTTTTTCGTCCAAAATTAGTTATATTTAGAGGAAAAGTAGAGATTTCACGAGATGACTAAAACAGCTGATTACTTTATCTGGTTCATTTGTATTCATCGCTAAAATGAGCAGAAAAAATTTACTAAAATATGGAGATCTAGGCAGATTGTCAATCACTGGAATCCCAAACGTAGCCAAATTTTGCTAAAATACATTTAGAGATTTTTGGTGATCGAGTATAAGCTTAAGCGATTTCCAGAATTCAAAAAAAAGTTTACTTCAGATTAATATGAAAGTATATTTAAAACTGTTTTTTGAAAAACAGCTTATCGCGTGACAGATTTGCCAGTAGCCCGAATCTGTAGCTTTTAACCACTCGCCGAGCGTTAAGCTTATCACCAAATTTCGGCGTTTGTTCTTAACGAAAGTGCGATCCCGTAACTCTCCTTTAACGCCGCTAAACAGCTGACTATTCATGGTGATAAAATATGGCAATACTTCTCTTTTCGCCGTATTTTGGACTAAATTACATGCAAAAAACTCAAAACTAATTTTTTTACTTTTCCAAACGCTAAAACACTTGCAAATATATTAACGCTATTGTTAACACCTCGAAAATAATTCGCGACAGCTAACCACACGAAAAGTGTTAGCTAATACGTTAAGGAGAGTTACAGAATCGCACTTTCGTTAAGAACAAACGCCGAAATGTGGCGATAAGCTTAACGCTCGGCGAGTGGTTAAAAGCTACAGAATCGGGCTACTGGCAAATCTGCCACGCGATAAGCTGTTTTTCAAAAAACAGTTTTAAATATACTGGTTAAAAGTTAGTGAATACGGAAAAGCGTTAAAAATGGTGTTAAGCGAAGTTAACGCTAACACCTGGCGTTACTGGTGTTACAAAATTGACCTACAGAACTGGTCAGAAAAAATCCTTCTGACTCTAACTGGTATCATCGGACTTTAGAAACCTTATTTACTCTTTTTGTTGCTCGCAACAGTTGGAGAACCAAGTATGGGGTGGATTTCTGGTAACTTTTGACGGCCTCTACCTACTTCTGACTCATACGAGATCACAGCTAAAATTTTAATAAAAAAATGTTATGTAAAAATTCTAACTTTCTGATATGATGTTACTTCGTTTAAAAATTTACATAATTTGCTCTTCTTTTTATCATATAGGAGTCATAAAAGTATCCTATATGATCATATTTCTAAACTTATATGTGTAAAATATTTCAGACTAATATCGGAAGCCTAAATTATGAGGCTCCGAGAATATTTAAGTATTATCAATTGTGTTTTCTGTTACTTTATATCCGAAAAATAAAATATCCTTTTTATTTTGGTTTCAATCAAGAATGAGTACCTCCTACGTGTCTATTAAAATTGCAATCATTTTATAGAAAAACACTTTCCGGTATGCCCGACAAGGCATGGTTTCCGCCACGTGTGTGCACCCGATAAAACCAATGCCCAAGTTGAAATAAAACTTTTGCTGTCACACTGTCATATTAACGGTTGAGTTAGAGAAATCGACAAAAGGAAATGAATAATCCTGCTCCATCAAAATATCTGCGAGATCATTTGTTCCATTGCGATTTCAGGTCTAAAACTTGACGCGCCGAAATTAAAATCGCAGGGTTGGGAACTTGATAAAATCACCTTTTTATTTTTGCCATTGAAACTGCTCATATATTACCAAAAAACAACATTACATTGACCGTGTTTATTTCTACATTTAATGCAAAGCTGAAAGGGAGTGCTAACTATACCTCCGAGGATACTAAGACCCAGCTACCAAGGAGATTAAGACCCTACTACAAATTCGTAGGGTGCTAATTTTAGTTTTTCCTACAAGTTGGCATATGCGGAGCCAAATAATCGGCGCTTGTAAGGTACAGGGTAACCTTTTAAAAGTCATAAAATTTTATAATAACACCGAGTAACTTTTTTTTATTTAATGTGGGCATTTCTTTTCGCCTTAGTTTTAGCTAAAACCTGTGCTTAAAATGCCTATGATTGACTAGAATTTTAAACTCTTTTTTAAATTAAGTGAAGTTTTTAATTGAAATACGTTTTATAGGCTGTTCATGCTGAGCCTGGATTTTGCACATTCTTCTCATTTTAGCATTTAACCCAAAATGCAGCATTTATTTTCGCATTTACCATACAAATGTTGACACCTCATGGCTTCCCTCAGAATGCCATTTTTGTTTACACAAAAGTCTGATTAAGTTATCATGATAAAGTTGGTCATTGTGAACGTTTTTGGAAAAAAATTCACAAAAGTTGCATTGTAAACGAATAAAAAGTGGCAGCTGCTTTTTTTTCAATTTTATACGAACCATTTTGGCGTACAAATTTCGATTGTGATATTTCTTTATAAGATTATTATTATATTTTTAAATTCTATTGCTACCAGAGTTTGTTAGCAAAACCATTTATCACAAAATCAGACTTACTTTCAGCTGTCACTTTTTGTTTTGCTAAGCACATAATCAGATGCCCATTCTTTGATAACTTTTATCAGAAGATAATCAACTCTTCGTCGATAATCAGACAATGAGTAAATGGTTTTTGGGCCAACCTCTGTTGAAGTCTTGATTAAACAGTTAATCAGACATTGAGTAAACGGCCCTTAGTGTATAGCCAAAATGATTGTATACTGGGATGTAGCCAAACTCTTCGCTCACTTTGTAAGTACATATTAATTTCAGTAGGCTATCAGTTTTCTGTGACATATGTAAGTAAAGGTTTTATCCTTTTATTTATTTATTTAAGTAAAGGTTTTAACCTTTTATTTATTTACCAATAAACGTTTTTGTCTATCAGCTATGAGTCTAATTTAGAACTAACTCCCTACTTAGCTTCTACTTAACACCTAACCTACGGCGTAGCGCGATGCTGCTGCCGCGCAGCCGGCGAATGGTGGGTGAGACAGAATTGTAACTCCGGCTTGCTCATGTGTTGTAATTTCTTGTTTGTGCTGACGCTGTTAAGTAAGATGAATGTTGGTTGCGGTGTTCTACGAACAGTGGCGCTAGTGGTGTTGACATCACGCCGATGATGGTGCAGTGACTTTGAGCAATAGCAATAGCCATTGCTTTGCTGATACAGCGACCCGTGCCAGCAACCGTGTGAACATTGATCTGGTCATATTTCTGCTGATTAGGTTGTTGGGCAATATCACGAACGGTTGTACCCCTGCGGGTTAGGGGTTTAGAATATGCCCGAGGTAGGCATACCGGTCGTAAGAGGCGACTAATATGCACAAAGGTAGTGACGTGCAACTCGATGGTTGATCTACGGATATGATGCCTCTCACCTCTCATTACCCATCTCTCCTTCCTTACGGAAGGAGGGGTGACATGACCTAGAAGGTTCCACTGGTCATAAATCGCTACCACGACAGTCGGGCAGTACCGCAAGGGAGTACCGGAGCGTACCGGATTCATATCCGGCCAAGGACTGTCAGTTCGACAGCACTCCCCAAAACCTTCGGGGAGTGTTTTTGTCGTTACTACAACAACAACAACGAACGGTTGTAGTGTGGCTGAAGTGTGATTGACCCAAGCGAAGGTTGGGAAGAGCAACTGTGGGAATTAATTTATGATAACTTGTATAACGGGAAATGCAGTTTACATTCTTTTTGAGGCTGGGTCGCGGCGCCAATTTTTTGTCGTTGATACCTTGCAGCCAGCGCCATGGCCGGTATCAGGGCAGTACGTTAACGCAATTGCGTTAAGTGCGTTTTTGACACAATTATACCAAATTGCTAGGGTCGCAGTTTATGAGACATCACCGAAAACTAATACAAAGCGTTTGGAGGGGGTATCTAAAGACACGTATTCATGCCAGGATAAAGAATCCGAAGGCGGAGTCTAACTTTTTTTACCCGTAAAAAAATAATGAGCGAAAATAGTTTGCTACGGTAATTATATAGTTTGGGAGACACCATCGAGCACTGAACGAAAACGGTCCGATGGGATATCTACACTCACGTATCCATGCCTTGATGAAGAATCCGAAGGCGGAGTGTCACTTTTTTACCCGTTTAAAAGTAATGAACCAAAGGAAAATTATTCAGCCTTTTTTGTTAATCACTTTTAAATTGTTTCAAATCTTAATTTTCCGCACTCGGATTACGATTACTGAAACCGAAACGCGTCTTTGGGTATACCTCTCAACATTTTTGGTAGCGCCTTGGTAGCTGTAGCGCGGATGTCGGCGTCACTGGTGCTGATACCATTATTTGTGATACCATAAGGCTATGACGCCAGCAGCGCCAGACACACCTTTAACTCAATAGCGCCAGTAGCGCCACTCCAGTACAACGGTGTTTCGTAGTAATTTAGTGTTTTTGGCGCTGCTGGCTTCAATGCGTTATGGTATCACAAATAAAAGTATCAGCGCCAGTAACGCCAACACCGGTATCAGCGCAATTTCGTGAAGGCGCGCAGCGTTACACACCCTTAATTCTTTTCATTTTTGTTATTGGTTTGCGTACATATGTACATATATGGAGGCAGGCGATGAGTGACTCAACCTTTAGTAAATGCATTTTTTGTTAGAGAAGTTATAGCAGGCTGTGCATCTACTCACCGCAATGTGTCATTCGCCTTATTTCTGTATTGTTTGTACGTTTGTGATTGTAATTCGGCTAACTAAAATATTCAGCTGACCGGTAAGCACAAGTGTAAAGTGAAATTCAGTTGCCGACCATAAGAGAATAAGGGAAGGACACACTGCGGTAAGTAGCCCCTCATATTGTTTGTGACAAGTTTGAATTGTTAATTTTTTTTAGAAATAAACTAAGTGATTGAAGAGATTGCACTTGCGTTAAATTCGTCACAGGGTCGGCGACAAGTCGTTATTGCGCAGTGAAATTTGTAGCCAGCCTCACATGTATGGGAATATACAGGGTGGCTGATGAATTTTGCTACATTAAGAAACTCAAATAATTTTTTTTTTCAGTGTATGGAATTCATTTTTCTTTTATTCATGTTAAAGCTCATTAAATTTTATTAAATATAGCTTAATTAGTTTTAAAAATAATGGAATTTAAATGCCCCCCCGGCTCGTCGATGCATGTGCGGCATCTTACCAAAAAGTTGTTCATTACTGCTTGGAGAGTTGAGACAGGAATAGCCGCAATTGAAGACTTCCTCTTTGCAATAACCCCATAAGAAAAAGTCAGGTGCAGTAAGGTCAGGCGACCTGAGTGGCCAACGGAATGTGGAGTTTTTGGATATCAGCTTATTGGGAAATTTTCGTCGCAATTCTGTCATAACAGGTTGGGCTATATGAGGCGCTGCACCATCTTGCTGAAACCACACAGAGTTGAAAGAAATTCTCATTCGGCGTAATTCTGAATAGAAAAACTCTCTCAACATGCTCAAGTAACGGTCTCCAGTAACCGTAACGGTGTGACCGTTTTCTTCGAAAAAGTAGGGCCCGACAATGCAGCGTGATGAAACTGCACACCACACTGTGACACGAAGTGGATGCAATTCCGTCTCATGGAGTATCTGTGGGTTGGAAGCACTCCATATTCGACAATTTTGTTTGTTTATGTTGCCGTTTAAATCGAAATGGGCCTCGTCAGACATGAAAAGACAGTTCAACATGTTTCCATCCTCTTCCACCATTTGAAGCATCTTCTGGCAAAATTCCAAGCGAATCGGCAAGTCTGCAGCGTACAGTTTGTTGGCCATTTGAATTTTATATGGAAATAAGTCCAAATCTTTGTGCATAATTGACTGTAATGACTGTCTGCTTACACCCATTTGAGCAGATAAGCTTCTTGTCGAAACACGTGGATTGTTTTGTATGGCAGCAGCTGCAGCAGCGATTGTTTCCTCCGTTCGAACTGAAGGGTTTCGATGGTAAGGTCTTCTGTTGACTGTCCCATGCTCGGCAAAATTGTTTACAAGTCTTATTATGGTCCATCTGCTCGGAGGATTGCCGCCAAACGTGCGCCTATACTCTCTTTGAACCGAAACTACGGACTCCAGTGCGTGATAGCGGCGGACAATCCAAATTCTTGTTTCAGTGTCCCAGTTATCCATTTTTGTTAAATGTAAAAGTCAATCTGCAAAATAAAAAAAATTAACCAGATTCATTAAATAGAAAAAAAGTTATTTAATTTTTTTTTGGTAGCGGCTTTCATCAGCCACCCTGTATTCAATAAATTACCAATTTATGCCATTTGCCATCCCAATAGGGAAATTTGTTGAAAGCCAAGTACTTGCCATTTTGCCCCGTTATTTGACTCATGTTTTTTGAGTAAAATTTGAAATGACTCCGCCAGTAACTACGTTACTTCTTACTCCCAGTTTCGAAAACAACATCAACTTCTACAACAGATATGCCCAAGGTTGTGTCGGGTGGCGAAACATGAGTCAGCAAGTAAAAACCAAAGCGCGAAAATACAAACCATAGCTTGTGCTTTGAGCGAAAGCATCGCCAAAGGGGTTAACTTACCTCCAACGACTCTGATGCCTCAATTACAGTTTTCCCAACTACAAATGCCGATACCTACGAGCGGCACCTTGGCGCATTGTTGTGGCGCGTTGATTATGCGCGTTGTGTAGTACATTGTTGGCCGCTAACGTGGCACGGTGGGTTTGGCGGTGTTACCGCATGTAACTTCAGTATCAGCTTAGCAATATTGAACTATACAACACTTCTTAGGTTAATGGATAACTGCGTAATGCATTCTGTATACGAGAAAGAGAGGTAAGCACAAATCACGTCACTCTGTGATTTTTTTTTTCAGTGTAACTTAGACAGGTAGTACCCAGCAAACCTTCGGAGTTATAAATGAATCAGAAAGGAGTTCTAAATGGAAGCGTTTACAGACTTGCTGAGCTCTTTTATGAGTTCGCAATCAAGGTATTTCCCTACTTGCTCATATTAGGACTCTTATGGGATACTTATTGGACTTCGAAGAGACGCCTTTAGGAGGATTTGTCATTCTTATTAACCTAATATATAGAGCCATGTAGACTTTTTCATTACACCTATTTGGCCTGTTATCGACGAATTTTTCACGCAAAAGCAGAAAATAATAAATATTTAAAGAAATCGTTAAAATAAAAGCTTTTATTTATTTCATATACCGTCTACGGAATTGAAATCTTACAGACTAAGCAAATGTAAAATAAATTTATCCAAGAAAACAAAGTTAAGTATAAATTTATCTAAATTCAACATAAAATCTATAAAATTTGCATAGGTATTACAAGGCCTAACACACCTAAAAATTGTAACGACAGCCTTGCCCCATGTTGGCCAACAGATAACAGCGGGTGTCCTTGTTAGCGGCAAAAGTCTGCAACAATGTTGCCACAGCCTCAGCAACGCAGCAGATGTATAACAATATGTTCAATGCACAGACACAATGTTGCTAAATGCCAAGCGACATTACGGACACAACACGAAACACTTATGCATGTATCTAAATGGTAGGGGGTGTGAAGGTGTAAGTGAAAGTACGGGATTGCCGAAAGAAAGTTTTAAGTGTAGATGTTAAAATTTTCCGCTTTTTGGTATTTGCCCTGACACGGCGAGTGCTATAAAAGGGAGTCAAATGAGGCAACGGGCAAAAGTCATATTTCAAACTGTGCAAGTGAGTTAGTGAGTGCTAAACCAAAAGGTATATTTATTTTAGTAAAAAGTGCGCTAATATAATCTGCCAATAAACGCTTAAAATATAAACTAAAGTAAGTGATTTATTTGGCGGCCGCTGTGGTGTGAAGGTAGTGTTGCCGGCCTACCACACCGAAGGTCCATGGTTCGAGCCCTGGTACAGGTAACATCAAAAGTGAATTGAAAAAAGTTTTTCAAAACGGGGTCGCCCCTCGGCAGTGGTTTGGCAAACTCTCCGAGTGTATTTCTGCCATGACAGGCTTCTCAGCAAAAATTCGTCTCCTTTGTAGATGCCGTTCGGAGTCGGCAAAAAACTGTAGGTCCCACCAATTTGTAGGGAAAATTCAAATCGGCACACCACAAATTGGAAGAGAAGCTTGGCGCAAAAATCTCTTAGGAGGTTTATGATGATATACCTGTTGTATATCGCGCCATAGAGAGAGAGAGAAGTGATTTAGCAACGATTGTGCTGCGGATAGTCCCGAACGCTGTGGGAAGCATACCCCAAACTCATTGGAGTCAACCAGTACAAATTATATGAACCAGGGTAAGTCCCCAATTGACCCAAACTATCAGCTTCCAACTGATATGCCTAACTGGAATTTGGCTTCTCCACAGCCAAATTTCTAAGCACGTCCGATATTAAAAGTGCATATAAATAAGTGTTCCCGTATTCATAGTTATGCAGACATAAATATATATGTATATACACTTATTTTTGAGAGTTTTTAGATTAAGGTTGACATTTCGATATAATACTATTCACATGATTAAACAATTTAACGTGAACTACGTGGTCAAACAACTTAGCCAAAGTGCTCTGTTTGACTATTGGTCTATTGGTTACATACATCGTTACGGTCACAAGCTTTGAAAACCGGGACGATAGTACATAATTTCCACTGACCCAGTGAAAAATAAATGTGAGAAACCTTCAGAATCGGGCTTAATGCTTGAATTTAGCAAAGAAATTTCAATTGGAACATCTTCCTCTGTCACCAAGAAAGAAGTGACTGAAGGCAAACGTCCGGATGTGAGATTACGATATAAAAAAGTCTCAGACTTTCTGGGAAAATTTAGCAAATGAATCACATGAGTTCTCTATAGTTGCAGAGGTAACACCATCATATTGCAATTTCGTGGGGAAACCTGAAGTTTTTGCCAGAAACATGATGGATTCGATTTGAGGTTGCTTTCAACATTATACATATAATGTCTGAATAGAAAATTTTGAAGGCGATCGAAATCTTTACGCAGATGACAGAATATGTTGTGATCAGCCTCTAAGTTGCTTCTTTTAAATTTCTTTAACGGTTTCTTTTTTATGTTTTTTAAATGACTAAGTTTAGAATTGAACCATGGTGGTTTACTGCGTAACATGGGTTCCCTCAAAAGAATATACCGGGCAATAGCCAAATGTAAATTTGCACTAAAAGCCTCATAAGCACCAGTTGGACAATTGAAATCGTTTAAAAACGACCAATCGATGGAATCGTAATTATTGTTTAATGCTATATAATCCACTTTAGAGTAAACGCGTTTCGCTACAAGGTTAAATCCTTTATATTCAAAGCTGAAGAATTGTATACTAACAAAGATCGTCTTATGATGAAAGCTATTACATAAGATTGGATCTAAGCATTCCTAACATAATATTTTTAAGTTACTAGAAGAAAGTACTAATCCCAATATTCTACTATTGTCAGTTAAGATAGCGTTGTTCTGATTAAAACCATGTGATAGCAACGTGCTAATAAAATAATTTTCAATTTCCGATCTAAAATTACGCTGCAATACAGTGTTTTACCGTAGTCTGACCATGAAATATTGGGTACCTTGAAGTCACCCAGCAGTATTATCTCATCAAAATCTTTAACGATATTGGTGATCTGAGCCAAGTTATCTACGCGTTTTTGATACATTTCAAAGTTACTAGACTGAGGAATATAAGATAATATTAATATTATATGATCAAGGAGTACATCTGCTGGATCAAGATGAAATTATACCCTGCATAAATCGGCTTTTCTTGCGAGCATGACACCGCCACCCTTAAGGTTACCTGTAGCAGCGGCACTACGATCCTTGCGGTATTCGTTGTAATTAGGACCGATAAATTCAGTAGAGAAAATGTTGCTGTTGAGCCATGTCTCAGTTATGGCTAGAAAATCATATTCAAGCAACGAATAATGGCGATAAAACTGGGATACGTTTGTTCGCATCCCACTAACATAATATAGTTATTATATGAATCAATTATTGTATTGGCATTACTAAGATTAGTTGCCGGAGTTAAGTGGCTACCTATACGCCCCCTCGCTTTTGAAAAATTTGAACGGCTTCACTGTCACGTTATTAGACCATATTGTAGAGTTAAGCAGCTCATTGTAATATATTGGGGTCTCCAATTTTGAAATTTACTCTTTTTAAAGAGTCCGTTTTCACATTTCGCTTAACAAGCTTATAGCATTTCGCTTAGCAAGAGATAGCTGTTGATGGTACCGACGAATGGTTAGAGACATATGAAGTAATATTATCCGTGATGTATATTGGAACGATTTTTCGTCATCCCTTGTCAAATTTGGTTTTGAGACAAACCGGTTTCGGCGTTGTGCCATCATCAGTGTCGATTTTCATTCTGATCTGTTGTTGTCGTTTGTTTTGTATTTATAGTAGGTGGCAGGTAACGTCAGCATGGGTGTCTGTTTGTGTACGTGTGTGTATGTGTTGTGTATGTACATTCAGAAACGGGGGTGGTTTGCATCGATCGGTTTTTGTGTGGTTGACTGAGGCAGGTAAAAGTTGGTGTTTTTTGTTGTTTGACCGTTTTTGCTTGTTTGTTGTTTTTGATCTTTTGCTGTTTTGTGTTTATGTGTCGGTACGTGTGAGTTTGTTGTACCTGAGTAGTTGCTTTGGCTTTTGTAAACCAATTTTAAAGGTTCAAATATTGTGTCGGAAACAGTGTTTGTCTGTTCGTTTATTATTCTACCGTTAAATGTTTTTTGTTTGTAGATTTCCATGTTTTCGAGTACGTTCGGACGTCGGCCTTTTGTTTGTACATGTAGGACCTTGACTATTTTTTTGATGTTTCCGGGGGGGCATTTATTCTCCACCATGTGATTCGCAAAGTTGGACTCTGGTATGATGGTTGGATTCCGTACCTTTTTGTTGTAATCTCTAATGTGTTCTCTAAACCTCGTTCTTACTTGGCGTCCTGTTTGTCCTATATAACTGTGCTGGCATTCACAAGTGAGCTTGTGTACACCATGGCTGCTTATCCACTGACACTGCCGACTTAAATGATGCTAGATCCAATTACCTAATTGCAGGGCTAGAGACGGCCAGCTTGCCGGTTGGGTTGCTCCCAGTTACAACATTACGTCGCTTTACATTTGTCCGTGCGCCTATGTTGTTCTTATTATTGCCGTGCAATCAGTGGTACTAGACAAAGAGTTTATAATGCGCTTCACTCCCACGCTTCCAGCAGCACTCGAAAGGGAAGCGTAGTCATTAGAGCTCACGGCATTGATATTATCTGCCGACGCAGAGACCACAGCAGAATACGAGAGAGCATGTCTATGTTTTAGGCATAGCATATCTCTACTAGTAGCGCAACTAACAGCTGATTGCTAAAAACGCATATAAACACACGCACAGTTATCGACACATTATTTGAAGAAAACTTTTTTAAGCAAAATATTAAAAAGGCATAAACCTAGTATATTTTTGAATATATAGCCTTTATAACACCTTATTTGCTGCTACAAGAAGAAATTTTTATATTTTAATAAAGTTTTTTGTAATTTTTTTAACTTTAAATTAAAGTTTAAGTCCTTTTTTTTAAAGCATTTTATGGTATTTAAATACAACCGTGTGCATATACCTTTTGGCATTGCGTTTTGTTGATATTCGTATTTGCTCTGTCATTGTTTCCTAATACGTAAACAAAGTTGTGGCAAGCAGAGATTTCTTTAATTGCAAAATTTTAATTTATTTAGTGGAGTATTTATTACACAATTATGTTGTGCAAAAGTAGCTCGAGTCAGCACAAAATATAACAAATTGATCCTCAACTTTTTAATAGCAGATATTGTACCATCTGCCATCAAGGAAAATGAAGTACAAAATTGCTTTGGTGAGTAGAAAATTCGGTAATTGTTTCCTTTAGGAGACAACTGGTAAAACACGTCCACGTCGGGAGGGGTATCAAACGATGCGTTTTTAACTCGGTATCAATAATCTGAAAGCGGAAACTCGATTTTTTGTTTCAGTGAAAAGTTATTGACAAAAAACCAAAAGGAGACCCGGTTCTAATCCCAAATAGGGGGGGTGATCCAAGGCATTTTTGTGCAGAACACCTTTCTGCGGTCGCGCTTTAAAAAAATACCCATTATCCGATCCAACACTGGCTAAGCGATTGTGTAATAAAACGCATCGTTTGACACCCCTTCCCGACATATGGGCGTGTTTTACCAGTTGTCTTCTAAAGGAAATAATTACCGAAAATTCTTGTGTTTGCCAAGGTAAACCTAACAAATATTTTGTTGTGTTGATCCTCCGACAGGGTAGTAAGATGATTTTTGTTGGAACGATTTTCCGTCATCCCTTGTCAAGTTTGGTTTTGTGACAAACCGGTTTCGGCGTTCTGCCATTTTCAATGCCTAGTTTCGTTCTGGTCTGTGTCTATCCGTTGTGTTGTTTTTATAGTCCGTGGGTGCTGTGGTAGGTAATGTCAATTTATGTGTCCGTGGTAGGTAACGTTAATATGCGTGTGTGTGTGCGCCGTATTGATACGCCCGAATTGTTATCTGTCCCAAGGGTTGTTTTTGTAGGTATGTAGACATACCGCTTGTTAGCTAAGCGGTAGGTTGGGGTAGGTAAAAATCGGTGATTTTTGCAGTTTGGTTCATATTTCGTTTTTGCTTGTTCATTGTTACGTGTTTGGTTGCTTTACCTGCTGGCTTGTGCTGTTTTTTGAAAATTAGTTTTAAGGGTTCAAATATTTCGTCAGAGATAGTGTTGGTTTGTTCGTTTATGATCCTGCCGTCAAATGTTTTTAACTTGTATATCTCCATGTTCTCAAGTACATTGAGCCGCCGGCCTTTTCCTTGTGCGTGAAGTATTCGAGCCGTTGTTTTTATGTTAGCTGGGGTGCAGTTGTTCTCGAACATGTGGTTCGCAAAGCTAGATTCTGGTATAATGGTGGGTTTTCGTGTTTTTTTGTTGTAGTCACTGATATGCTCTCGGAATCTTGTGCTTATTTTTCTTCCTGTTTGTCCTATGTAGCTGTATTGACATTCACAAGTAAGCCTATACACTCCGTGTCTGTTGAATGGGTCATCAGAATTAGTGTCGGTTCTTAGTTTTTGCCCTACGTTGTTAGATGTTCTGAATGTTGTGTTGATGTTATATCTTTTAAAGAAGTTTGCTAATTTGTACGTCGCTTTTCCAGTTTATGTCATATCCGTCCAAACCTTTGGATTTTCCTCTACGCTAGCTCTTTTTTGTGTTCCATGGCTACTTCTGAGTTTATCCACAAGTGCTTTCTTGTATCCATTATTTGCCGCTATGTTATATATTGTATTAAGCTCTGTCCTGTATGATTCCTGTGTGAGCGGCGTCCACTAAGTGCCTCAATGCTGCATTTTTGTGCTGTTGCGGATGGTTTGATGTCACAACGAAGGCAGACAAAGGAAACACAACTGTGCTAAGCAGTAAGGATGAATATATAGCAAAGACAGAGAAGCTCATCGAGGAAATGAAATGTCGCATTATTAGGGATAACCCCACGGATAAATACCAGACCGAAGTTAAAGAGGTTATAAAAAATGCTACCAAAATAATAGACGAGAGGATGGTATATACCCTAACACAAATGAATCCATCTGCTCCTCCACTAATTGCGTTACCTAAAATCCACAAGCAGGATACGCCAATGAGATCCATAATTAATTTTAAGTCCGCGCCGGGTTATAAACTGTCGAAACATCTAAAAACGATTTTAAAGGACACTCTGAAACTAGGGCACTAATACACAATAAGCATTATGATAGGGCTACTCCAAAGGCTTGAGACCGTTAAACTCACAATGAGCAGTAAACTCGTATCCTTTGACATAAAGGACTTATACCCGTCAATACCACTAACAGATACAATGGATATAGTCAACAAAACACTACTGGACGAAACTGAAGATAAGGTAAAAACTGCACAAATTACCAACGCGCTAAGAACAACGCTGCGGCAAAACTATTTCCGGTTCAACAACAAAATATATAGACAGACAAACGGACTAGGAATGGGTAACCCAACATCGGCCATTCCCATGGAAGCATTCATGCAAAACTTGGAAGGAAAATATATACAGGAGTTAAAAACCAAGTTAGGCGTGGCATTCTACGCTAGATACGTGGATGACATCATCTGCATCCTAAATGACGATAACGAAGAGAAAATACTAGAGTTCCTCAACAGGCAACATAGCAACATAGAGTTCACAATGGAATAATGAACTACCTGGACCTAACTATAGGGATTGACAAAATAACAAATAGGTTCAACTACGGCATTTATAGAAAACCGGCTGCCACGGACACCATAATACACTCTACATCAAACCATCCGCAACAGCACAAAAATGCAGCATTGAGGCACTTAGTGGATAGGCTTCAGAGAACGCCGCTCACACAGGAAGCATACAGGACAGAGCTTAATACAATATATAACATAGCGGCAAATAATGGATACAAGAAAGCACTTGTGGATAAACTCAGAAGTAGCCATGGAACACAAAAAAGAGCTAGCGTAGAGGAAAATCCAAAGGTTTGGACGGATATGACATACACTGGAAAAGCGACGTACAAATTAGCAAAATTTTTTAAAAGATATAACATCAACACAGCATTCGGAATATCTAACAACGTAGGGCAAAAACTAAGAACCGACACTAATTCTGATGACCCATTCAACAGACACGGAGTGTAAAGGCTTACTTGTGAATGTCAATACAGCTACATAGGACAAACAGGAAGAAAAATAAGCACAAGATTCCGAGAGCATATCAGGGACTACAACAAAAAACACGAAAACCCACCATTATACCAGAATCTAGCTTTGCGAACCACATGTTCGAGAACAACTGCACCCCAGCTAACATAAAAACAACGGCTCGAATACTTCACGTACAAGGAAAAGGCCGGCGGCTCAATGTACTTGAGAACATGGAGATATACAAGTTAAAAACATTTGACGGCAGGATCATAAACGAACAAACCAACACTATCTCTGACGAAATATTTGAACCCTTAAAACTAATTTTCAAAAAACAGCACAAGCCAGCAGGTACAGCAACCAAACACGTAACAATGAACAAGCAAAAACGAAATATGAACGAAACTGCAAAAATCACCGATTTCTACCTACCCCAACCTACCGCTTAGCTAACAAGCGGTAGGTCTACATACCTACAAAAACAACCCTTGGGACAGATAACAATTCGGGCGTATCAATACCGCGCACACACACACGCATTTTAACGTTACCTACCCCGGAGACATAAATTGACATTACCTACCACAGCACCCACGGACTATAAAAACAACGCAACGGATAGACACAGACCAGAACGAAACTAGGCATTGAACATGGCAGAACGCCGAACCGGTTTGTTACAAAACCAAACTTGACAAGGGATGACGGAAAATCGTTCCAACAAAAATCATCTAACAAATATTTTTATATGTGCAGAACGTCGAGAAAAGGCACAACACGCTTTGGAGAAATCACAAGTAGTTGGCAATGCGGAGGAGGTGGAGAATGCTTAACTTAATGGGTGTGCCATATGCAGAGGCATATGTGTGGCGATAGTAAAATTGACTACAGTGCACCCTTGTTTATATACATTTTTTTAAATTTTATATTGAATTTTATATGAATTACATAAAATTTTTACAATTAAGTTATGTTACAACTTTTGCGTAAATATAATTATTTAATAGAAACCTGTTTACGACTTTATCTCTATCTCTATGGAGCGATATACAACAGGTATATCATCATAAACCTCCTAAGAGATTTTTGCGCCAAGCTTCTCTTCCAATTTGTGGTGTGCCGATTTGAATTTTCCCTACAAATTGGTGGGACCTACAGTTTTTTGCCGACTCCGAACGGCATCTACAAAGGAGACGAATTTTTGCTGAGAAGCCTGTCATGGCAGAAATACACTCGGAGAGTTTGCCAAACCACTGCCGAGGGGCGACCCCGTTTTGAAAAACTTTTTTCAAATCACTTTTGATGTTACCTGTACCAGGGCTCGAACCATGGACCTTCGGTGTGGTAGGCCGGAACACTACCTTCACACCACGGCGGCCTTTACGACTTTATTACTAACTAAAATACTAAATATGATGGATATTTTCTCCAGATCTGATTTCAATATCTAAGTGCCGCTCAACGATGGCGTATGCTTCCAGACCGTTGGGTGAAGGCCTGTCTCCCTGTCTTAGAAAAATAAATAAGGTTTATTGTTAATATTGCTTTACCACACAAGGAAAGAAATACCCAAATGCAAATACCACACACATACATACTATTTTTATACCCAGCGTGGCACCGCCCACATATAAGTGAACAAAATGTGAAATTTCAGCTATTAGCTTCAGAACCGCGTTAAATAAAATTACGAAACATGAAACGAGGCATACTATCTACGATTTTCAAAATTATACATAACCTACGCTGGAACCAGTAAATCCAGGAATCTACTGTGAAAATTTCCTAAAGATCGGTTGAGTACCTTGGACGCCTATACCAGATTAAATAGCATGGGGGCAATTTACCACGACCACTTTTACACAGCTGGGTATTTAATGTTCGGTTCCACCCTAACTTAGGCTTCCTTACTTGTTGATAATTGTTTACGACCGCCACCGAGTGCTATAATAATACTTTACATCCAACGTCAACTGTAAAAACTGAAATAAAAATTTCCATATTGGTACCCAGAGACGCGTTACGGTCCCAGGAACCATAATCCGGAGGAGGATACTCAATATTTTTAGTAATTTAAAAGTTATTGGCAAAAAACAAAAAATTACCCAGGTTCGATCCCAAATTAGGGGCCTGATCCATAGCATTTATATACAGAACACTTTTCCGCGTAGGCGGCCTTCGGCCGCGCTTAAAAAAAATAACCCTTAGCCGGTCCAACACCAACTACGGCTACGCGATGCACAGTATTTCTGCGCGGAACGCACTTTTGCACATTTTGTAACACCCATTATGTGTGATTACAACAACGAAATGAAAATGACAGAAAATTGTCAACTTTGATTGCAAATATCTCTTGACAGAAATATAAAATTGAATTTCCGTTTTCGGATTGTTGACAAAGCATGTTTTTTGATACCTCTCATGACATTTTTGGAGGTGTTTTAAAAGTTGACGTTAAATGGAAAGAATTACCAAATTACATTTTTTATGTTATTCATGTATTTTCGTATGAACTTATACCACAACAATTAAGTATACTATAATTTTTACTTAACCTAAGCAAAGTAAGTAATAAATCGAACACTAGCTGGCAGATTTTACATATATGAAAATGGTATGCTCAGTTAAAATTGGAGCAATATATATTTACTATTTGCAAATTTCGTACAAAGTTTAACTCCTTTTTGAATTTTAGGGTTTTGTGCGAATTTTGTCTAAAGTCCCCGACACTGATCTTTCATTCTACGCAGCCGAGTACCATTATCCACTGCCTCCCACTCAAATCAAATCAAATCAAATTTATTATGAGTCACCCTAGCACAACAATTTTGGAAAAAATTATTAACAGTGCCAGTCACGTATGATACAATTAAAATTAAAGCTAAATGTTCTAAGAGTTCTAACAAATAACATAAAGAGGGGAAGAAAAAAAAAGAAAAAAGATAAATAAATAAAAGAGGAAAACAGGAAAGATAGGTGGAAAAGGAAATTACAATAGTTGAATAACTTAATGACTATAATAAGGAGATGAGGAAATGCATATACAATAGAGCTGGAATAATTAGCGATTATTGTAATAATTGGTAACTTCTTTTCTAAAAAGCAGTGGATTTGTAAGAAGCCTTAATCTGGATGGTAGTGAGTTCCAAAGACGAACCGCATTAATGAAAAATTGACGCTCGGATGTCAGAGTTCTGTGTTTAGTATAAACAAGCAATGTAGACCTTGAAGACTGTAGAAACTGAAGCCTTTGATATAAATAGTTCGGTACCTTTGTCTTTTAACAAATTGTCGAAAGAAATGTTTAACAATTTTTCAGCATACGCAGACACATGGTCAGATCGGTTTAGCCCAAATACATATCTGGCAATGTTGTTATAAATAACATTAAGCTTGTTTCTACATAAAGAGTCACAACTAGCATAAATCTCACAACCATACAGTAGCGTGGGTATCAAGTACGCTTTAGCAAGAAGAAGTCTGATGCGTAAAGGAGTGAAATACTGAGCTAGCCATAGTGTACGGAGCATTCCATACACTTTGCCAATTGCACTAAAAATGTGATTATTCCATGTCAGAGTTTTGTTGAATACTAAACCGAGATTTTTCGCAGTATCAACATATTGTGTAACAAAACCGCCCAGCATCACTTTATCCAGGTCTTGTGTATTGAAGGATTTTCTGCGAATGACAATACATTTAGATTTTCCAGGATTAATTGATAAACCATTTGCAGATGCCCATGCACCTACTCGCATCAGGTCGGAATTGAGTTCATTTAGACACGTACGAATACGATCAGGTGGACAGGACATATACAATTGGACATCGTCAGCATAAATATGCACATTGCAATGTTGCAGGGTATTAGGTAAGTCATTAACATATAGTACAAACAACAAAGGGCCTAGGATTGAACCTTTTGGAACACCCCTGAGCACAGGTACGAAATTAGACGTTTTGCCTCCAGCACATACAGCCTGCGATCTGTCAAGTAAGTAAGACCTAATCAAAGCAACGGCATGACAGGAGAAATTGAACAGGTGTTTCAGCTTGCAACATAAAAGCTCATGATCAACCGAGTCAAATGCCTTGGAATGGTCGAGAAGAGTAAGAAAAGCTAGACTATTACCGTCAATTTCCATCCGAATGCTTTCGATTACTTCCAAAAGTGCCGAAATGCAACTTCGTTTCGGTCTGAAACCAGACTGATGGTCCGTGAGAAGTCGGTTTGTATGAACATATGACATAATCTGTTTATGCATGATACGCTCCATAGCTTTTGATAGAAAAGGCAAGATAGCAATGGGTCTGAATTCATTATTTTTCTTATGCACAGGAATAATCTTAGCGACTTTCCAGCACGTCGGAAAAACACAGGTCGTTAGAATAGAGTTTACTAGGTAGGTCACGTGAGGCAAAATCTTTGGCAAGATAATTTTAAGAAACTTGGCACTGGTTCCATCAAAACCAATAGCGTTGGACTTGACAGAAAGGATGGCTTCGACTACGTCACAGTCATCAACACCCACAAAGGAGGACTGATGCCATCATTTACAAGATCAGGATAACTATAGAGACGTACAGGAGGATTAGATACAGGCAAGGAAACAAAATTTACGTTCATTTCATCTAAATTAGAGAAAAGAGGATCTCTTTCCTTAGTCTTTCCTACGCCAATTGTCCTTATAGTATTCCAAGTTTGGCGCGAGTTCATAGCAAGGCTAAACTTCTCATTGTAAAATAAAGTTTTCGCTCTTTTAATTGCCTTCGCTACAGTGATTCGGGCCGACTTAAATTGTATTAATGTTTCAGCAGTGCGATACCTCTTCCAACGCGTATAAGCTTTATTGCGCATATAAATTAAATGTTTAAGATTGGCAGTGAACCAGGGCCTACTGCACCGATTAACTATTTTCGTTTTTAAAGGGGCATAGCAATCAAAGAGCCAGCTAATTTTATCTTGTAGAAAGCATGTTTGTTCTTCAACAGAAACGAAATTCCGGATGAGGCTCCACTCCACCGACTCTAACGCAGATGACAGTGACTCATAACTAATTCTATTAAAGTCACGATATGTCGCGGGGCCAGGTGGTCCTATTGCCCGGAAGTCATATATCATGAAAATTAAGTCGTGCTTCGAGAAACCAGAAGCAGATAATTGGTTGTAGTGGAGGGATTTTTGGAGGTCGCTTACAAAGTAAAGATCAAGGAGAGTGCTGCTAGTACGAGTGAAATGCGTAGGCGAGGAGGCGTTCACAGGATAGAGTCCAAGTGATTGCATACTTAGTTTTAACCTGGTGTCTACAAGCAAATTGCTGTTGAAATCACCGGCAATTATAATATTAGTGTAGCTGCAAAGGAGTGGTTGAATGAATTCAGTGAAATCCGAGAGGTTCACTTGACGATTGGGGCGATATACACATCCAATAAGAAGCTTATTAGGGTCTGAAAGTATCTCAATAAACACATATTCAACAGAATCACCCCCTCCAGAAATACAACGTAGTCTACAGGACAAGCTATCTTTTACATAAACCGCAACACCACCACCATGACCCTCGCGATCAGCTCTGAACAATTAGTTACCACTTACTTTCAACAAACCGTTACTATGGCGAGACGTAAAACAAGTTTCGGATACACAAAGAACGTCAATTGAAGAATTTTCAAAAAAGTATCTAAATTCATCAATCTTTTTATATAAACTCTGGGCATTTATATGAATTATTTTGAGCCCCATTGCCTGCTTACCAAGAACACGCAACATAGTATACGTAGAGTCTTTGGAACTCATAACGTTAAAATTTGACATAGCCATTAAAAGGACTTAAAAACAGTAACGTTGAATTCACACTGCTAGAAGACACTGACAATATTAAATATTTACTTAACGAGTAACCTATTGAAATAAAGTACATGAGTAGATAAGAACGGAACATAGAAGAAAAGAAGTATATGCATAGATGGTTAAGATAGAAGTTATTGTTCATTCGGAGCAACCCGATGTTCGTCACAATTTCAAATTCGCAAAATGGCTGAAAAATTAGATGCCAAACTAGTATAGGTAAACAATGGTTTTAGGTTCCCAGCATTTCTATTGTTGTTATAAGTGCTCTCCTTTTCCACTCTCTCAACATTCTGATTGGTCGTAGCATTCGAAAGAGAAGCGTTATCATTCGTAAGAGCAGCACCAGAGAGAACACCATTGCCAGTATTCATAGGTCATCCGAAACAGCACCATCAGTTTCTGAGAATATCTAGTTGTTTTGTCTTTGCTTCGATAGGTTTTTGGGTAACTTTCTCGGTAGTTTTTTGCTGAACTAAGAGAGCAATGTAACCGATCTTGATTGAGCGCGCGTTTTGATCTTGTTAGATTTACGAACAGCAGATTCACTTAGAACATAGTTTAAATGTTTGTAGGAATATTTGCAACGGAGTCTACAATTTTTTTTCTTGCTCAAATGCTGCAGAACCTCACTTATGTTTTATTTAGAAAAGGTTGATAGGCTGTTGATACAGATTTAGGCAATCCGAATTTAGTTTTGCACATTTTATATGGATATTACTTTCATCTTATTACATTTAATACAAGTCACCATTATAAAGAATATGCATAAGCATATATATTTAACGATATAATTGAAGCCTCAATCGAGGTAAGTTAAAAGCGAGAGCGATTTGAAAACACGTCTGCACTTGAAGGCCACCTACGAGTGTTTTTTAACTACACATACATACATATTACGCATTAAGAATAGGAAAATAAAAACTCGAAAAGTTCTGCATAAAGAGGACAAAGAGTTGATAGTGGTGATCCAACAGGAAAATTCTGCTACGCTCCCATTAACATATTTTTGCAGGCCGCCAGGAACAGCGCATTGCCACGAGACAAATCAGTAATATGCCATAAGATTCTAAAAGGACAATGTAAAAAAAATTGTTTTCAGTTAAAATGAGAAGCAAAAAAAATTAATAAATAAAAGAAAAAAATATGAAATTGTGTTTTGTGCTTTGTTAAGCATACACTCTTGGCATATGGCTCATAGTTTCCATCATATGGGAGCCAAAAAAAGTCTTTTATGATTACATATATCTAAATTTTCTGAGACTCATATTTCTCACATATTTAGGGCTCCTAGCGGACTCATAGCTATAAGCGCTCTGTAAATGTTTGAGGGGTACATAAAACCCCCAAATATCTATAACCATAGTTCCTCGATTTATGTATGATTTTTTTTTTTAATTTTAAATCACAATTTTGACTTTAAACCATTCAATACATTTGTAAATTCGTAAAAAAAATGCATTGCCTCACCAACACTAACTGCATTACTCACAGTTTTTTTAAGGTTTGCAAAAAATCATTTTCCCAGGTATAATTTATGAGGCTTTCTTCTTTCTTTAATATTCTAATAAAAACAAATTGAAATTTTTGTTTGACTTCCTTTTGGTTTTGTCATACGCGTATATTTTGAATATTTCTTAATTTTTTTCACTTCACTTTTATTTCTTCACAAACTCACTCCGCCATTATCGCGACTGTCCGCGTCAAGTTGAACTATACTTTTGAATTAAATGGAATGCCGGCGACGCCGCTATGTTTAAAAAGAATCGTCAAGCAACGGCGGCGACTGCGCAATGGAAAAGTTCCGCTACCCAGTCTGACATGCTATATACCAGCGGTGCCCACGATCGAGCTCTTGTGTCCCGCTATGGCCCACAACAACATCAAGTGGCCCTTTGTGGCCCGCAACAACAAACCACGCAAAATCTTTTTCACAAGAAATATACGACAAACACAATTCATTTCAAATTTAGATTCAATGCTTGTTGGTTGACGATCGTTGCGCATGCTGATCACTCGCATTTTTGTTTATATTCGTATTTACTTACATATGTATATGTACGAGGTGTGTTCAAAAAGTATCGCGAATTTTGAATTTTCGCTGGTTACGTATATTCGAATTTCGAATTTTTTGTGGCGTTATGTTGGTACTCATGTCTCTCACTTATGCCGACAAGCTCGGCCATTTTGAATGTTCAGTTAATTGTTGACAGCTGCTTTGCTTGCACGTGTTTTGGATCGTCTTCGATTTTTACCTATTTTTTTACCAAAATTGCTCAATTGTGACCAAAAACAGCATCGCATGAACATTGCTAATGAGATGTTAAACTCTGTCCGCGATGACCCAAATTTGCTCCAGAGGGTCATAACTGGTGACGAATCGTGGGTTTATGGTTATGACGTGGAAACCAAAGCTCAATAATCTCAATGGAAGCTGCCGCACGAACCAAGACCGAAAAAAGCGCGCCAAGTTCGGTCGAATGTGAAAGTTTTGCTGACAGTTTTCTTCGATTGCAGGGGCGTGGTGCATCATGAGTTCTTGCCACAGGGAAGAACGGTCAATAAGGAATATTACCTGCAAGTTATGCGCAATTTGCGCGAAGCAATCCGCCAGAAACGCCCGGATTTGTGGAAGAACAAAAATTGGCTTTTGCACCACGATAACGCCCCTGCTCACGCATCGTTGCTTGTGCGCGACTTTTTGGCCAAAAACAACACACTAATGATGCCGCAGCCACCGTATTCCAAAGATCTGGCCCCCTGTGACTTTTTCTTGTTCCCTAAACTGAAGAGGCCCATGAAAGGACGACGTTACGCTTCTCTTGACGAGATAAAGACGGCATCGAAGGAGGAGCTGAACAAGATACAAAAAAATGATTTTTTGAAGTGCTTCGAAGATTGGAAAAACCATTGGCACAAGTGTATAATATCTCATGGGGATTACTTTGAAGGGGACAAAATAGATATTCATGAATAAATAAATAATTTTTGAAAAAACACAAAATTCGCGATACTTTTTGAACACACCTCGTATGTATGTTTGTTGCGCCTCGATTCTTTCTTTAATTGCGTTGCGACTAGTTGCGGTAAATTTTTGCAAAAATTATTTTCGTTTCCAGTTTTTCGCAAAAAATGTCATTAAAGCATTTTAATAGCCCCTGGGAACATGACTTCTTTTTTATTGAAAATAAAAGCTTAAATAAGTCCCAATGTCTTATATGCAAAATTGTTATATCACCTATGAAACAAAGTAACCTAGAAAGGCATTATCGTATTAAACATATGGCAAGATATGGTAGTATCGTAGGGGATTCGAGAAAAGAAGTTACTGCCAAGTTTAGAGAATCAATAGCTCAGGAAATGGTTTCGGACGACTCCGAACCCACGTTAGTTGCAAGTAAATTACGTGCCTCTTATGTTGTTAGCTATAACATCGCTAAGTCGCAAAAACCATTTAAAGACGGGGCTATTATTAAATCATCTTGCATTGATATGCTAGATTGGTTTGGATCTAGCGGATCTGAAATGTCCGCTAAGATATCAAATGTAACACTATCTCGACAAACCGTCACCAGGAGCGTTAGTGACATTCGTAATCAAGTCAATCAACGACTGATAAAAAAAATCAATTCTTGCAAAGCTTTTTCGTTGGCCATAGATGAAAGCACAGATATTAAAGACGTGGCTCAGTTAATTATATTTATAAAATGCATCGACGAAGATTTGAATATTTCAGAAGATCTTTTGAACATAATTCCTCTGTATAATACCACAAAAGGCCCCGATATATTTAATGCCTTAGAAATTGCGGTACAACCAATAAATGGTTTTGAAAAACTAAGTGCAATTTGTACCGACGGATCACCAAATATGCGAGGTAAAGAAATTGGATTGCATGGACAGTTCTTGAAAAAGAGGCTACAACATACCATTTTACCACTGCCTGATTCATCAAGAGTCACTGTGCGCAAAGACCATTGGGCTGAGTGATACAATGGAAGTCGTCATAGAAATCGTAAACAAGATACGTGGTGGTCATCACGCATTAACCCACTGCCAATTTCAAGCCTTTCTATTGGAACTAAATGCCGCATATACTGATTTTACGATGTATACTGAAGTACGTTGGTTAAGCAGAGGAGAATGTCTCAAAACATTTTTTGCCATTCGTAAAGAAGTTTTACTCTTTCTGCATTCGAATGTAAAAAAGTCTGAGCTATTACAGGCTAAGATGAAAAGTAGAGAGTTCCTTTGTGATCTAGCATTTTTAACTGACTTCAGTTCAATATCCAATATATTAAATGTCCAACTGCAAAAACCAAAGCAAAGCATTGTTGAAATGATATCATTAATTAATGGCTTTAAAAATAAATTAAAATTTCTACAGCTTAATTTAGAGACAAATCAGCTATCTAATTTTCCATCCTGTATGGAAATTCAAACCGATTCAAACTGATATCCGGTCAGCTTCAAACCTTATAGTAAACACGTTAACGCTATGGAAATTGACTTTAATAAAAGATTTACAGATTTCAAAGCTATCGAAGAACTGCTTGATATTTTTCTAAAACCGACTACATGTGACATTTTTAAACAAAATCCACTGTTTCAACTGGAGCTTTGCAATATACAATCGGATTTGCATCTCCGAGCAATGGCTGAAACAGGTGTTGAATTTTGGAAGAACGTTTCTACTGAAAAATACCCAATTTTAAAAAATGAGGTGACAAAACTACTGTCAATGTTTTCTTCCACATATGTATGTGAATCCGCCTTTTCGAACATGAAACACATTAAAAACGAATATCGGAGTAAGCTCACGCAAAACAATTTGCTAAATTTGTTAAGGATTGCTCTCAATTCCAAAAAAGTCGATTTCGACTTATTAGTTCATACAGCTTTATAATTTGTTCTGTTGATCTAAAATTTTTGAAATTAATTATAAGTTTTATTATTATTCATAAATTCCTTTAACCCCATTTCTAATACATTGAAGCCGAGAATTAACTGTTTTTTATAGGAATTTTAATGAGTTTTGAAATAAATTTTCTTTTGAATGCTCTTTTTTTCTTTTTGTAATTATAAACGATATCGACCAGATTAAAACTATCTACTTTTTATTCATTTGTATCTGAGGGTGTAGTATTTACTAACTTATTTTAACATAAAATTTAAGTCTTTGTTCATAAAAATTATTAAAGGTTTATAAAGCTTTTCAAAATGGCATTTCCATACAGATTTCCGATTGTAAGATGTTTTATTTTTATGAATACAATGAGCGTGAGTTATTGAACCAACGTGTTTTAAACCTATAAATTTAAGTATTCATGAAACGAGCTTAATGCCAAGAATAATAATTTTTCACTTTTTGAGTTTTTATGAAAATTATTATTGTTTTTATTTTTTAATAATCATTTTTAATTAATTATTAAAAGTTTTTTTATTGAATAGAGTAGGAAAAATGTTTAGAGACAACTGCCATAGCTTTTCTTATAGATCCATTTCGGAAGCTGTTAGACTTCACTCATCAGAGAAATTTTGGCACGCATTGCTGACCATTAAGCTAACAATACGCTGGTTTTGATGTCACCTAAACTCCTAGTTCTATTCTTCTTTACCATATGCATGAACAAACCCCGCCATCTGGCAGTTAGTAGTGTGATCATGATGGATTTTTTGACAATCTGTTTTATTAGCAGAGCTGCCTTACCGTGTGCTCTCGGTTTTTTATTATTGCTTTTTTATACCAACAATATTTGTTGATTTACGGCCTGTATATTTTCAAGTATTCATGAAACGAGCTCAAGGCCAAGAATAATAATTTTTCACTTTTTGAGTTTTTATGAAAATTATTATTGTTTTTATTTTTTAATAATCATTTTTAATTAAATGTTAAAAGTTTTTTTATTGAATAGAGTAGGAAAAATGTTTAGAGACAACTGCCATAGCTTTTCTTATAGATCCATTTCGGAAGCTGCTAGACTTCACTCATCAGAGAAATTTTGGCACGCATTGCTAACCATTAAGCTAACAATACGCTGGTTTTGATGTCACCTAAACTCCTAGTTCTATTCTTCTTTACCATATGCATAAACAAACCCCGACATCTGGCAGTTAGTAGTGTGATCATGATGGATTTTTTGACAGATCTGTTTTATTAGCAGAACTGCCTTACCGTGTGCTCTCGGTTTTTTATTATTGCTTTTTTATACCCACAATATTTGTTGATTTCCGGCCTGTATATTTTCAAGTATTCATGAAACGAGCTATAAGTTTAAATAATTTAAATTTTTAAAGCTAAATATAATAACTATTTACTTATTTTTCGCAGTGTAGTCTGAAATTTAACTGCGTTTTTAGTTTTGTCACAATTCAGTAGGAATTCATTGGACCCTTTTTTTTAATTAGTTTACTAATTTTTCAAAGTGTAGTCGCAGACTTTATTGCGTTGGCTTTCTGTTTTAGTGCAACAATAATTCTTTCGAACTATTTTTTTGTAATTCCCGGAACGATGTTGTTGTAAAAATTATGACGTTGTTGTTGTGTGGCCCGCAAAGTTGAATCCTGTGGACACCCTTGCTATATACTATGGAAACTGAAGTTAAAGCTTTGAGTTTGCTTTTTTATAGCAAAACAAATGAGCATCCACTTTAGGATTTACTTAAAAAAAAAAAATATTATAAGTAAGTATTGGGCCAATGATTTCATAGTTTTGTGTTTCTTAGAGGTTTTTCGGCCGATCTTCAGAAGACAGAACTCACTTTTTCTTCCTACGCGTTTCTAAGCACTATCGCATCTTCTTCATGTATTTCCACACATAAATATACAAATATATATTATAAAGCGAAACAAACATTACTTGGTAATTTACATCACAACATATAACACTTTTTCGAGATTGCCCTTACATTTATTATTTATTTCATTAATTTTTAAATTTAAACACTTATATACATATATACAACACATTAAAAATATTTTCATCGAATTACCCGTCCAAATGATGCTAATGCAGTGGTATAAGGGCAGTTGATGTTATCACGCCTTCTTTAAAGTTCATTGCTCTGCTTATTTGTTGTCGAATGCGCAAACTTTCCCTCGTCGTTCTAGTTCCCGCTCAATGTCCCAAATTGTCGTGTTTCGAAGTCCTCTGTGTGTCCTTTGTTCGTCAAATGCTCGGCTATAGCAGTTGCTGTTTTTTTATTTTTGGCATCTAGTTTGTGTTTATTTATTCTTACGCCTAATGCTCGCTTTGTAGTTCCGATATATATTCTGCGCTCCCATTGCATTTGATCTCGTTTACCAAGTTGTGTTTTTGTTCTTTATTAATTTTGGCTTTTGTTTGGGTTTAAAGTTTTATTGGGTTTATGTGCAAACTTTATGTTCTTATTCCGTGTAATGCTAGCTAGTGGTTTGATGTCCTTGTAAGTAGGTAACGCCTCTGTATATTTGTGTTTCGTTTTAATTTCTCTGTTGAATGTTGGTTGACGCGCAACTAATTTTGTTCGTTGCTGTTGATATCCATTCGTTTATTAATTTATTAGGGTAGCCATTCTTATACCAGATATTTTTAATTTTTTTTAATTCAATGTCATGAGCTCCTGTTCACTGGGATTGAATATGTTTCTTATAAAGTTTAATGCCGTGTTTTCCTTTTGCATCCATGGATGATTTGAATGGTAATTTATCATTCTGGATGATGATACGACTTTGGCATACCAATTAGTTAAATTTTTTTTTTCTTTTTAATAATTTCTATATCTAGGAAGGGTGACTTGTGATTTTTTTCCTTTTCTGCAGTAAATTAAATTTTCGTATGCTGGCCATTTAATGTTTAAAGTATTTCTTCCAAGTCCAACAATACAACAAAAAACTTTTAAAGCATCAACAACGGCTAGAGTTTCTACTAAAATATAAAGACTTTGGGTAACTCCATCACACCTACATGGTAAGAAAAACAAGGAAACAAATCGAAAAGATCCAAAATCAATTCATGCATATTAGGGATGACCTGAAGAAAATACTCGAAGAACGAGATCTATATTTAGTTTTGGAAAATCACATACAATTTACAAAAAAATTAACCATTGATACGGAACAACTAAACTCGAAAATACGATCATACGTGACAAAAAACTTCGAGACATTTGGATTACAAGTCAACGAGGACTGGTTTGTAAACAACGTTGATATAATTATACCCCACTGCGTTACAAAAACGAGCTTTAGTTCTGTCCTATGAACCAAATATACTTTTTCGGAAAGGGGAGAAAAAATATAAATACCAGTGTATCGGCGATTTTCATGTACACGTCAGAATTTTTTTTTTTTTATGTATATATAAAGTATAAAGGCAGTAGTGTCCGTCTGTCCGCCTGTGTGAAAGACTTTGGATCACAAAAAAAAAAAACGTGTATCTTATTTTTTCTCCCATTTCCGAAAAAGTATATTTGGTTTATAGGACAGAATGTGTGTAACGCGGTTATATCAATGGGAAAAAGTTTGCACTATCAATATCAATTTCTCCCATACACTCGCTTGCAAGGCATTCAAGCAATAGGCGACGGCATAGAAAAAGATATATTTACGAGGTGTGTTCAAAAAGTATCGCGAATTTTGTGTTTTTTCAAAAATTATTTATTTATTCATGCATATCTATTTTGACCTTTTCAAAGTAATCCCCAAGAGATATTATACACTTGTGCCAAGGGTTTTTCCAATCTTCGAAGCACTTCAAAAAATCATTTTTTTGTATCTTGTTCAAATCCTCCTTCGATGCCGTCTTTATCTCGTCAAGAGAAGCGTAACGTCGTCCTTTCATGGGCCTCTTCAGTGTAGGGACCAAGAAAAAGTCACAGGGGGCCAGATCTGGGGAATACGGTGGCTGCGGCATCATTAGTGTGTTGTTTTTGGCCAAAAAGTCGCGCACAAGCAACGATGCGTGAGCAGGGGCGTTATCGTGGTGCAAAAGCCAACTTTTGTTCTTCCACAAATCCGGGCGTTTCTGGCGGATTGCTTCGCGTAAATTGCGCATAACTTGCAGGTAATATTCCTTATTGACCGTTCTTCCCTGTGGCAAGAACTCATGATGCACCACGCCCCTGCAATCGAAGAAAACTGTCAGCAAAACTTTCACATCCGACCGAACTTGGCGCGCTTTTTTCGGTCTTGGTTCGTGCGGCAGCTTCCATTTAGATGATTGAGCTTTGGTTTCCACGTCATAACCATAAACCCACGATTCGTCACCAGTTATGACCCTCTGGAGCAAATTTGGGTCGTCGCGGACAGAGTTTAACATCTCATTAGCAATGTTCATGCGATGCTGTTTTTGGTCACAATTGAGCAATTTTGGTAAAAAAATAGGTAAAAATCGAAGACGATCCAAAACACGTGCAAGCAAAGCAGATGTCAACAATTAACTGAACATTCAAAATGGCCGAGCTTTGTCGGCATAAGTGAGAGACATGAGTACCAACATAACGCCACAAAAAATTCGAAATTCGAATATACGTAACCAGCGAAAATTCAAAATTCGCGATACTTTTTGAACACACCTCGTACATGCAACGTTGCTACCAAAATAAATACATTCAATAATAGAATGCACAAGAACCCAAAGAAGAAACTAATACTGAAGATTTACGAAGAGACGAGGGACTTCGTTAAAAACCACAAGACAGAATCATCATCCGAACGTAGATAAGGTGAACAAAACGGTCATGATGTATCGCGTGGACTACAAAAACAAAATGGAAGAATTATTACAAAACAAACATATACAACCATGAGGGCTGATGCTACGCAACAATTATTAAGGAAAAACAACATTATTAATGATATTCACAAACCAAAAAATATTAACCTTTTTAAAAAAAAAACAATTAACATGTACGGTAGCTACAGCCACAAGACTATACGGTGTGCCGAAAATTCACTGAGGCCGATATCATCATCATTTATTGTGCCGTGCTACAGAATCTCAAAATACATTGGACAAACGTTAGAACACATAATTTCGGACACTTTGAATGTAAAAAATTCCCTACAATGAAAAAATAAGGTAAAAGATATAACTATTGAAGAGGATGAATTACTCATATCTTTTGATGTAGTATCGCTCTTCACCAACATACTGTGACGAATTCGATGATTCCTTGATTATCAATCCTGGGTTCGATCACTATAAAGTCGAATAAACACACGCACAGATAATGTAAGTAATAGCTAGTTTTATTTACTAGTAATAAACGCAATACAAATTCCCGAGTTTGGTTACTTCACCGTAGTTCACTGTACAATACTTGAATACAAACTGATCAACCTGCCTTGCTTGGTCACCGCCTTATATAGTCCAACAGGGTGCTTGCCTACGCACCGAGAACTTTCTTGGTTGTTCGCTTTTCGTGTTCTGGAAGGGTCGGTGTTATTTATTGGCATCTCCTCTTTGCATCGTTTTCGGAAACACTCGCGCCATCTCTCTTCCTCTTCCTAGTTATACGCTTGCATGCATAAGCGCAGTCATCGTTATCTCGGTTGTGTTAACTAGTGGTGGGAGTGTTATTGAGTTGGGGATGGTACCTGCTTGAGAATAATCGCCACACTGCCCTCCACCTAAGTCTGATCGTCTCGATCAGACACATTTCCCAAACCAAACGCTGCTAGGCGCTCAATGGTTGGCACTGCTTTACCAAACCTCATTTCCTCCAGTGATGGAAACTCCGACATCAATCCTCTCCTGCAGAGATTCCCACAATGCATTCTTTAAATGGTCATCTAACCGCCTGGGCGAATGCATTGCAGTGTCAAATATTCCAACCATTTTGACCGTTCTTAATCCCGAATGGATTTGTGCCTTCACTTTCGTTCCCAGTGGTACCCGGCAAACATTCCTGCAACTCGTTTCTTCAGGATTCCGGTCCGTTCTCTCATGCCCATTGCACTGTTTCACATTATCCACTAAGTTGCGTTGCTTCCTTGGAACATGACCACCAGATGTTCGTCTTTTATTCTCAGCACACTCTGCACACTTAGTAATCCATTTCCTCACAGTTTGTTTGGAACCGATCCAATAGAACCGCCGCTTTACCTCTTGCAGCGTTTTCTTTATTCCCATGTGCCTTCCATCTGGGCAACTATGCGACGCTTTGATAACATCTGGAATTCTTGCCTTGGGAACAACAATAAGTGCTCGATGATTCCGGCCATCTCTACTTTCCCATATCCGATGCAAACAACCAGATATTAGCTTCAAATTACTCCATTGTGTCCAGTATGCTTTTGCGATGCGACTCTCTCTAATCATCTCTCCTCTTCTTGGCTGTTTGTTTTCCTTTATTCCTTTCAACACACGTGCCAAATCTGGATCTTCCTCCTGGCCTTGCCGAATCTTCTTCAGGAGGCACCTGTCCATGAAAGCCTTTGGTCGAGGAGCTACCGGTGCTTTACGAGGCTTCTGTTGCTTCATCTTCAAGATCACTCCCTTGGTGGTATAGCCACTATTGTGTCCAAAGACCAGAGGAACTTCTTGGCCGTTGTAAGTCATAACCCTGTTCCTTACGTTGATGTGAATGTCTCTCTCAGCCAAGAAGTCAACGCCAATGATAACTTCGTCGACAATATTCGCTACCAAGAAGTTGTGATAAGTAGCTACATTCCCAATCACAATCTTACATGTCACCTCTCCCAGGACTTGCTTGCTTTCACCAGTTACTGTCCACAATTTAGCTTTCCGTAATAGTCTCACCTTCCCGCTGACCAAGTCACTCCGAATGATGGAATGTGATGCACCAGTATCCACAGTCAGCAAGCGCTCTTTCCCGTCCACGTAGCCTTCAACAGTAACATTACTCGCTTTCCGTTCGAGTTGTGACACAGAGATTATAGGGCATTCATCTTGCTCATCTTCTCCAGCTTTGCGTTTACTTCCACTTAAATTGCCAGGATTACTGGAGCCAGTGCCGCGATAACGTGCTATGTGACCTGGTTTTCCGCACTTAAAGCATTTAATGGCACCATCACTTTTTTTCTGTACTCCGTTCAACGCTTCCAAAATTTTGTCTACCCAAGCCGGAGTTTCCACTTCTACACGATGAGCCTTGTATGCAGGTTTACTTAATAGCAAGGCTGTTTCCTGCGTTAGAGCATGTGATACCGTTTCAGAGAATGTCCGTTTGGGGTTTACATATTTGACGGTGAATTTGTATTGCGTTTATACCAGTTAATAAAACTAGCGATTTGTTACCATATTCCTACATGTGTTTATTTGACTATACAGTAATCGAACTCATCGAATTCGTCACGAGGAGGGAACATAAGTGGTATTCTTAAATAAATACCGGGACCTTTTAGGGATAACAAGGCCATGGCAAAGTTGAATGAGCTGAAGATCCAGCAGCTTCAAAATGAGTTGGAACAACGTGGATTAAATACAACAGGCAATACATCATAGTTACAGTCACGATTGCGAGAGGCTATGGAAGCATAAGGAATTAACGGTGACGGATATGTACTTCATCTTGTGGAAGAAGCATCGACAAAAAGGGCAGAGAAGAAGGAGTCTAGCCAGCCGCAAGTGTAGACACAAATGCGTTATTGTCTGTATGAACTCAGATGTCGGCAAGCATTTTAACACAGCTGGATGAACAGGATACACGTATTACATCTCGGTTAGACGAGCAGAAAACTTGAATGTCATCTCAGCTTGAAGAACAGAAAACTTGCATGGTGGCTGAACTAGATGAACAGCAGGCATACATGAGATTCCAAATGGAAGAACAGGAGACACGTATAACATCAAAATTGGAGGCACAAGAGGAGCGTATATCCATGCAGGTGGCACGAATGTCTTCACAGCTAGAAGTGCAGGATGCGAAAATTGCATAGCTGCAGAATATAATCGATGCTGAAGTAGATGCACTGAGCGGTCGTATCCAGGAGTTACAACTGAATCGTCCAACTGCTTCAACGGGTAGCTGTTTCCTTTAGGAGACAACTGCTAGAACACGTCCAAAAATATCGGGAGGTATCAAACAACGCGTTTTGACTTCGGTATCAACAATCCGAAAGCGGATTTTAAATTTTTTGTTTCAGTGAAAAGTTACTCGCAAAAAACCCAAAAATGACCCAGGTCCGATCCCAAATAGGGGGCTTGATCCAACACCAGCTACGCGGTCCACAGAATTTCTGCGCAGAACACACTTTTTGCACTTTTCGGTACACCCTAATCTTTTATTACAACAACCACATGAAAATTACAGAAAATTTTCAACTTTGATGGCAAATATCTCTTCACTGCAACCAAAAATCGAAATTCCGGATTATTCTTACCGAGGTCAAAACGCGTCTTTTGATACCATTCCCGATAACTTTGGACGTGTTTTAGCAGTTGTCTCCTAAAGAAAACAATTACCCTTCAACGGGCGTCCCGAAGGTAAAAACCCCGTCCTCTGATGGTTCAGTTCCTTTTCAGGTATCTAAGCTACAGTTTAGGCAACTGTGAACAATTGGGGCATGGAAGACAAAGTTCCTGCTTAATTTGTGGCATTAAAGGGACCTGCATCCGAAATCTTACAGACGATTCCTGATTGCGAACGAAACCATTAGGAAGCATTGATGGATGCAGCTGAGAGATGCTGTGGTAGCAAACATCGGAAGAGGTATACCAAATAGAACTACAGAATCGCTTTCAGAAGGCTAATGAGACGTTGCATGTATTCGCGTCGGACATCGAGAGGTTTTCTCATCTAGAAAACGCAGACGCATCAATTAATGGAATACGTGATGTGGAGACGAATCGAGCCACATATGCAAATCCAAAGGCATCATTTGCTGAGACGGTATCACATGCTCTGACGCAAGAAACATCCTCACTTTTGAGGTCTCATCGCGTAGAAGTAGAAACTCCGGCTTGGGTAGAGAAAATTTTCGAAGCGTTGAACGGAGTACAGGGAAAGAGTGTTGGTGCCATCAGATGCTGCAAGTGTGCACTGGCTCCGGTAATCCAAGAAATTTAGGTGGGCTTAAAAGCAAAAGCTAGGGAAGATGAGCACGATGAATGCTCAATAATATCTGTGTCACTAATCCGACGGAAAGCGAGTAATGCTGCTTTTGAAGGCAACGTGGACGAAAAGGAGCGCTTTCTGACTGTGGATACGGGTGCATCACATTCCATCGTTCAGAGTGACGGTCAGCGGGAAGGTGAGACCATTGCAGAAAGCTAAGTTGTGGGCAGTAACTGGTGAAAGCAAACAAGTCCTGGGAGAAGTGACATGTAAGGTTGTGATTTGGAATATGGCTACGTATCACAAATTCTTGGTAGCAAATATTGTCGACGAAGTCATCATAGGGGCCGATTTCTTGGCTGAGAGACACATTCACATCAACGGAGGAACAGGGTTATGACTTACAATGGCTAAGAAATACCTCTAATCTTTGGACACAATAGTGGCTATAGCACGAAGGGAGTGATGTGGGATTAAGCAGCGTGTTCCTCGTAGAGTAAAGGTAGCTTCTCGACCATTGCCTTCATGGACAGGTGCCTCCTTAAGAAGATTCGGCAAGGCCAGGAGGGAGATCCAGATTTGGCACGTGTGTTGAAAGGACTGAAGGAAAACAAACAGGCAAGAAGAGAGGAGGTGGTCGCAGAGAGTCGCATTGCGAAAGCATACTGGGCACAATGGAGTAGCATAAAGCTAATATCTGGTTGTAAGCATCGACTGTGGGAAAGTTGCGATGGCCAGAATCATCCCTCAAGCAAGAGTTATAGATGTTATCAAAGCATCGCATAGTTGTTCAGATGGAAAGCACATGGATTGGTTGCAAACCATCTGTAAGTGAATGGATTACTAATGGGTTAATTTTGAGCGTAACCGGCATTTTTGTACTTGGAAGATCATCTAACCGAAAATCGTAACCATTGGCAATGCAGTTCATGTAACCGCGATTCTAGCTAACATGGCAACGCTGTCAGAAACAAATAAAATGCAAACGCAAACGAAACTTCGTGCAAAAAAGTGTTTATATTGTTTATTTATTCTTGTGAACTAGTTTGTGTACAAAATTTGTAGTATCTTCCGTCCACAAAAATATTTACAAAACACGTGTAGTTTTTCACGGTTACGCCACGTTACCACTTATTTTGGTGGTAACGAAATTGAACTGTAACTTAAGCCGCCAGAATACCAGAAGGGTGTAAAAGTTTCCAAATTATTTTTTTGCTGGTAAAGGGAAGGTTGTTACCACACTAGAATTAGGGCGTGTGCTGAAAATAAAATACGAACATCTGGTTGCATGGTCGGAGGAAGCAACGCAACTTAGTGGATAAAGTGAAATGAATTGCAGGAATGTTTGCCGGGTACCATTGAGAACGAAAGTGAAGGCATAATTTCTTGCGGGACTAAGGACTGACAAATGGTTGGAATATGTGACAATGTAACGCATTGTGCGAATCTCTGCAGGAGAGAAATGATATCGGAATCTCAATACTTGGATATGATGTTTAATAAAACAGTGTCAACCATTGAGTGTCTAGCAGCGTTTGGGTCGGACAATGCCTCTGGTCCGGACGATCAGACTTAGGTGAAGGGCAGTGTGGCGAATATTCTCAAGCATGTACCAGCCTTAACTCTGTAACACTCCCACCACTAGTTAATGGCGCGTGTTTGCGAATAGAAGCCAAAGAGGAGATGCCAATAAATAACACCGACCCTTTGAGAACACGAAGAGGGAGCTGCCAATAAACTCCTGGGTGCGTAGGGTAGCATCGTGTCTTACTATAAAAGGCAGCATGCAAGCAAGGCAGGTTGATCAGTTAATATTCAAGTGTTTTACAATGAACTTGCTGTGGAGTTACCAAACTCGTGAATTTGTATTGCGTTTATACTAGTAAATAGAATTAGCAATTCGTTACAGTATTTGTGTTTACAGTGATTGAACTCAGGAAGAAATAATCAAAGACTCGTCGAATTCATCACAATACCAAACTTAGAAATTCACACGACACTAACAAACAATTCCAAACCTGTCTTGAATTCTGCTTTAGGGACAGCCATTTTTTTACTTACAACCGCCCATTTAGTGTAGCTGATATATTTTTGGACAAAATACTTGACGACAGCATTACGGAGCTCAAACTAAATGACAAATATCAAATACATAAATAAATTTGTAGATGATACATTTCCAATTGTTAAGACTAAGGAAAGAAAAAAATCACAAGTCACCCTTCCTAGATATAGAAATTATTAATTAGAAAACAAAAATTTAGCTAATTGGCATGCCAAAGCCGTATAATCACCCAGAATGATAAATTACCATTCAAATCATCCATGGATGCAAAAGAAAACCACGGCATTAAACTTTATAAGAAGCGTATTCAATCTCAGTGAAAAGGAGTTCATGACATTGAATTAAAAAAAAATTAAAAATATCTGGTATAAGAATGGCTACCCTAATAAATTAATAAACGAATGGATATCAACAGCAACGAACAAAATTAGCTGCGCGTCAACCAACATTCAACGAGAAAGGAAAACGAAACACAAATATACAGAGGCGTTACCTACTTACAAGGACATCAAACCACTAGCTAGCATTACACGGAATAAGAACATAAAGTTTGCACATAAACCCAATAAAACTTTAAACCCAAACAAAAGCCAAAATTAATAAAGAACAAAAACACAACTTGGTAAACGAGATCAAATGCAATGGGAGCGCAGAATATATATCGGAACTACAAAGCGAGCTTAGGCGTAAGAATAAATGAACACAAACTAGATGCCAAAAATAAAAAAACAGCAACTGCTATAGCCGAGTATTTGACGAACAAAGGACACACACTGAGAGAAGAGAGGGAACGAAAATGACGTGGGAAAGTTTGCGCATTCAACAAAACATAAACAGCGCAAAGAACTTTAAAGAAGACGTTGATAACATCATCTACCCTTTTTCCACTGCATTAACATCATTTTGACGGGGCATTAGATAACAATAAATGCAGAAACTAAATATCTTCAATGTGTTGTATATATGCATATAAATGTTTCAATTTAAAAGTCAATCAAATGATAAATGTACGTGCAATGTCGAAATAGTGTTACATGTTGTGATGTAAATTACCCACTCCCATTTGTTTTGTTTTATATCATATATTTTTTATATTTATGAGGGGAAATATATCGAGCCCTAACAGCCGTTTTGACGTAACCAACAAAAATAAAATTTTACAGGAGAAAGTTTTTTTATTTTATAAATATGAAAAATTCTAAGGCACAATATTACTTACATCATGATTAACTTTGCTTTAATATTGTAATGGTACATATTACAGTTATGATCTTTTGTGAGATGGTTTAAAATAAGAAGAATTGTCGATATTTGTCAAAATAAGGATTTCGAAAATTTTGTTGGTTAAAAAAGATGCGATAATGCTTCAAAACGAACGGAAAAGAAAACTTTTGAGTTTTGTCTTATGAAGATCGGCTTAAAAAGCTCTCAAAACCACACAAAATACAAACGAAAATGAATTAAATAAGGTTTACTTTGTAATACTGTTTTGCTCATTTACTACTTTTATGGAATAAAGTAAATTTTCTGTATGGCACAGATTGAAAAATTTTTTTTTTTTTGAACTCAATATTATTAGTGATTAATTACTTTACTGATGAGTTTATAGAAAAACAAGTATTCTATCAAAATAAATTAACTGATACTACTATTTTTTAAAGAGAAAAGCATGAGAAAAGCATAAAGTGTAGTAGATTTGGACTAAAGTGCAGTAGATACTAGAATTACTGCAATTTTGATCAAGGCCGAACCCTGAAGGCACGCTTCCGTTGGCGCGCAAAAAAAAAATGTGTTTCTGGACCATGCGTTTTGTGTGTTCCGTTGGTGGCCCGCATGAACCCACCTCATCCGAACTAGTCACTGACAGCAACGTTACGATCTATAGGTTTCGTGAAATAGAAAATAATGAGCATACTACGCGCCTTCAAACCCCATTCAAGCCAAAACTTTATTATTCTTTTACGAATTGGTTAATCGCTATTTGCTGCTGAAATTTATTCTGGCAATATTGTTAGTTTTTACTCGAATTCGGCAAGATTTTTGTTGTTAAAGGCTAAATTCTACCGGTCGAAACCGTGATGTCAGGAGATGTCTAAGTCAGGGGTTAGTGCAGGGCTCCATGTGTCTACTGCCGTGTTTAGGTTGGCATCTTAAAGGTTTCTCTTCCAGTTTGGTGGTTTCCGCTACTTTTGGCAATTTGTTTGATTTTGTTTACTAGATCGCGCGTCAATACAAAAAAAATTGCATTGAATTTTAATGTAGTCATATTTCGTAAATGCGTTTTGTACTAGTGCTCCTCCCACTCGAAATTCAATTATGAAAAGGAAACACCCATGGTACAAGAAATTCAAGGTATTTCCACTTTGGCGTAAACTGTGCTGGTTGTCATTCGCACCTTTTGGTTATTTTAGTAATATTTAAGGGGATGTTTTGAATATAAGAAAAAAAAAATACTTACAACATCGGATCCATACTACTGCTTTAAAATTTGTAAATAGTACAAATTATATATCTCTGCTTCCAAGGCAACATATATATTTGTATTTCGTTAATAGTTAAATGAAACACTTTCAGGGGTTTTTAACGCAGAGACAAAGCTTTTCATGTTTTTGCAACGCAATTTTTAGCTATATATTCATGGATCATGTGGTAAGAACACGCGTTGTCACAGCGTACAAATGTTAATGAATGAATAATAGTGAAATATTTTCAAAAACTACGTTGAAAAGTTCTTCGTCCAAGGAAGGTTAGATTGAAACATTGAGGATATTTAATTACACCTGCAAAGAAAAAAAAAACGTTTGGAAATAGCTTCTCTTTATGGCGCGATATACAACAGGTATATCATCATAAACCTCCTAAGAGATTTTTGCTTCTCTTCCAATTTGTGGTGTGCCGATTTGAATTTTCCCTACAAATTGGTGGGACCTACAGTTTTTTGCCGACTCCGAACGGCATCTACAAAGGAGACGAATTTTTGCTGAGAAGCCTGTCATGGCAGAAATACACTCGGAGAGTTTGCCAAACCACTGCCGAGGGGCGACCACGTTTTGAAAAACTTTTTTCAAATCACTTTTGATGTTACCTGTACCAGGGCTCGAACCATGGACCTTCGGTGTGGTAGGCCGGCAACACTACCTCCACACCACGGCGGCCGGTGGAAATAGCTTACCGTCAGAAAAACCGCCCAGTAATAACAATAAAGTAATCTTCTTAGGAATTATGTATATTTTAATTTTTTTAATTTTTGTAGATACATTTTCATTTTTATTTTGATTATATTTTCTGTTCAAATATCGTATTCTAAAATACGCCCTACCTAAAAGAAATCTTTTTAAAATTTTATCTTCTAAATTTACATAGTTTTTAGCATAAAAAATTTAATTTTCCATGTATACAGGAGATCGTTCAAATCATTCTTATTGTAATTATTAAAAATGGAGTGTACTGCTTTTAAATTTTTCAAAGGCCTCCCTCTGATTAAAGATCAACATAACTATAATTTTGATTGTTTTTCCGTTGCGGTCCAATTGAGCACATAAGTTCCTGCTTACAATCTTCAGCGGAAATGTGGTCTGAACATACAAATGGTTCTTTTGGTACCGCATCTGCAGTTATCATGCATGCGTTTAGCTACTCCTCCCTCATAAACGGTACCGCCGGGAGTCGGACAAACTTTACTTTGCTTTATTTACACGTAGATATGGAGTTTGTGCAAAGTCTAAATATACAGCTAATGTTGCTAAAAATAGATTGAAGTAAATAGATACTTTATTTATGCCCATGCAAAAAGTTCCCCAATATCTTACTTACCTTTCCATTTATTTCACGAACATATAAAAAACTAAATTCTGAAATATCAATTATTTTATTGAATTTCAAAATTGTTTCCGTTCGTTTTTGGTACAAGAATACGGTAGCTCATTTTCAAAAGGAAATGCCACAACCACAGTTTATGTTAAATGATGGCAATGGCGGGGAAGAAGAAGAGGTGGAACTACCCAGGGGCTGATATAGGTCTCTAGCTAAGGGGGGCGATCATGGCCGAAAGCTCAAAATCCAATTTGCCATGAAAGTCAGTAATATAAATGAATGCTTAATTTGGGAACACCATTCCCAATCACTACATATAATAAAACAAAGTCACTTTTTCTGTCCCTATGTCCCCTTAAATGCTTAAATCGTTTTTTTAATAGATAGATTGGTTGAAGAGGAAGGTTTATGTCATTATAATGTGAAGAAGTATACATATAAAGGGGACGTGGCAATCGGACAAAATGTGGTAAAATCCCATACATATTTTGTTTACACAGCCATAAATCATAAAAGAATCCACCTATTAAAATGAAACTTACTTGAAGTTAAACTTTGAAATATTTACTTGCGTTCTGCATCAAAAAAAATAGTTGATTCATATCTTATTTAACCAAAATTGTTTAAACAAAAGCAGCACTTTTTCCAAAAAAAGCTGTTTGTGTGTTTGTTCGCTGTCAACCGAATGAAACATTAGAAGTTATGCGGGATAAAAGTAAGTGTGAAAACCAAGTGGTCTGCTTCAAAGTTAAAATTTAATTGTTTCCTTATATTTTATTTCCGTGTGAAGCTAGTTACTACTAAACGTAATGAATTTATCTTTAAGCACTCAAATTAGCTCAACTAATTGCAAGGATTCTAACAAAAAGCAATCAAGAAATGATTTTATACAGCTCAAAGGTAGAAACTAGTTCTTTCTGATAAGCGAGTTTCACTTGTGTTACAAATATGAAGCAATACTCACAAAAACAGCCTTTTGAAATAGCCGAATAAACCAACCACTCGTTTTCGATCAAATAGTGACGTTGAGAATATCGTTTTTCAATCTTTTCTTTCTTATTATGATTCGAAAAAGGAAATACGTAATCATTCTGTGGTGACCATGGTTCTTTCAGCAATTTGAATTTTGTATAATCATCCATCAAATATTTGTTTTCTACAAAAAAGCCCATATCAAATTTATTCCGCATAAATTTCAGCACTGCAAAAATATCATTCGTCGGGAAACTTAGATGCGACATGCAGTTAACTTCAGAATTTTCAAAACTCTTCTGCATTTCACAGAAACAAAAAAGTAAAAAGAGTGCAAATCGCGTAATCAGAAATTGCCGGACCTATTTAGCCACCTGGCTGAATTTTCTTCGAATTATACTTTAAGGATGACCAAATGCAAAGATTGCACACAGCACATTGCGTCTAATTTGAAAAATGTTCAAGAAATGTATTTTTCTCTTCTGCATTGTTGGGATAAATTACTTATTTGCAAAACATAAACACTGCAAAAATCAAAAATTTTCTTAACATATAATACGAGTAATTATCCTGCGTATTGATCTGATCCAAACTCTCGCTTGCTTTCTATAAAATTTTTTTTTTTCCATTTATGAAACACTGGATTTTTACCCTTTCTGTATACTCTACAGGTGCCTCTGTATTTGCTAGATGGGCCAACCTCTCGATATCCGATGCAAATTCCTGCAATGTCTCATTAGCCTTCTGACAGCGATTCTGTAGCTCTATTTGGTATATCTGTTTTCGATGTTCGCTACCATAGCGTCTCTCAACTGCACTCATCAATGCTTCATAATTATTGCGTTCACCGTCTGGAATCGTCTGTAAGATTTCGGCTGCAGGACCCTTCAATGCCACGAACAGTGCAGCAACTTTGTCTTCAGTGCCCCAATTATTCACCGCTGCCGTCTTCTCAAACTGTAGCTTAAATACCTGGAAAGAAACAGAACCATCAAATGACGGGGATTTTACCTTGGGAGTATTCGCTGAAGCAGATGGACGGTTCAGTTGCAACTCCTGGATACGGCCCCTTAACGCATCTACCTCGGTCTCTATTTTATCTTGAAATTGTGCAATTTTTGCATCTTGTGCTTCCAACTGCGATGACATATACGCCTTTTGTTCTTCCAGTTGAGCGGAGAGCTGTGATGAAATATTGGCCGAAATTTGAGACGACATTTCTATAATACGAGTCTCTTGGGCCTCCATTCGACATGCAATGTGTGTTTTCTGTTCTTCCAGCTGAGATGCCATGCAAGTTTTCTGTTCTTCGAGCTGATATGCCATTCGAGATGTAATACGCGTCTCTTGTTCTTCCATCTGAGATGCCATTTGTGTCTTTTGTTCTTCCAACTGAGATGCCATGTGTGTCTTTTGTTCTTGCAACTGAGATGCCATGTGTGTCTTTTGTTCTTGCAGCTGTGTCGATATGCTAGCTGACATCTGAGTCAATACAGTCAACAACGCATTAGTGTCCACACTTGCGGCTGGAATTGTAGACTCCTTCTCTTCCATTTTTGTCGATGCTTCTTCCACAAGCTGAAACACATGATCGTCAACGTTAATTCCTTCAGCTTCCATAGCCTCTCGCAATCGTGACTGTAGCTCTGATTTATTGCCTGTTGTATTGAAGCCACGCTGTTGCAGCTCATTTTTGAGTTGCTGGATCTTCAGCTCATTCAACTTTGCCATGCCTTTGTTATCCTTGAAAACTCTCGGTATTTATTCAACAATATCACTTCTGACACCAATTGTGACGAATTCGATGATTCCTTGATTATCAATCCTGGGTTCGATCACTATAAAGTCGAATAAACACACGCACAGATAATGTAAGTAATAGCTAGTTTTATTTACTAGTAATAAACGCAAAACAATTTTAAGAGTTTGATAACTTTCACTATTGAACGCTTGAAAATAAACTGAACAGTCTGCCTTGCTTGGTCACTGCCTTATATAGTCCGACAGGGTGCTTGCCTACGCACCGAGAACTTTCTTGGTTGTTCGCTTTTCTTGTTCTGGAAGGGTCGGTGTTATTTATTAGCATCTCCTCTTTGCATCGTATTCGCAAACACTCGCGCCATCTCTCTTCCTCTTCCTAGTTACACGCTTGCATGCATAAGCGTAGCCATCGTTATCTCAGTTGTGTGTTAACTAGTGGTGGGAGTGTTATTGAGTTAGGGATTGTACATGCTTGAGAATAATCGCCACACTATTGTGACGAATTCGATGATTCCTTGATTATCAATCCTGGGTTCGATCACTATAAAGTCAAATAAACACACGCGCAGATATTGTAACTATTAGCTAGTTTTATTTACTAGTAATAAACGCAATACAAGTTTTACAGTTTGGTAACTTCACAGTAGTTCACTGAACAACACTTGAAAATAAACTGATCAACCTGCTTGCTTGGTCACTGCCTTATATAGTCCGACAGGGTGCTTGCCTACGCACCGAGAACTTTCTTGGTTGTTTGTTCTTGGTTTTCTCGAAGGATCGGTGTTATTTTTTGGCATCTCCTCTTTGCTTGTATTCGCACACACTCGCGCCATCTCGCTTCCTCTTCCTTGGTACACGCTTGCATGCATAAGTGTAGCCATCGTTATCTCTGTTGTATTTAACTAGTACTGGGAGTGTTATTGAGTTAGCGATGGTACATGCTTGAGAATAATCGCCACACTGGCCTCCACTCAAGTGTGATCGTCCCGATCACTCACACTCAATGGTTGGCAACGCTTTATTAAACTTCATTTCCTCCAGGGATTGAAGCTCCGACATCAATGCGATGCAAACAACCAGTTATAAGCTTCAAACTACTCCATTGTGCCCAGTATGCTTTTGCAATGCGACTCTCTGAGACCATCTCTTCTCGTATTGGCTGATTGTTTTTCTTCAGTCCCTTCAATACACGTGCAAAATGTGGATCTTTCTCCTAGCCTTGCCGAATCTTCTTCAGGAGGCACCTGTCCATGAAAGCCAATGGTCGAGAAGCGACCTCTGCTTTACGAGGCTCCTGCTGCTCTATGAGATCGCTCCCTTGGTGCTAAGGCCACTATGGTGTTCAAAGATCAGATTAGCCTCTTGGCTATTGTAAGTCAAAACCCTGTTGCTTACGTTGCTGTGAATGTCTCTCTCAGCTACTAAGTCGATGCCAATGATGACTTCGTCGACAATATTCGCTACTAAGAAGTTGTGATGTGTAGCCACATTTCCAATTACAACCTTGCATGTCACTTTTCCAAGGACTGGCTTGTATCACCAGGTACTGTCCTCAACTTAGCTTTCTGCAGTCGTCTCACCTTCCCGCTGACCAAGTCACTCCGAATGATGGAATGTGATGCATCAGTATCCACAGTCAGCAAGCGCTATTTCCCGTCCAAGTAGCCTTCAACAGTAACATTACTCGCTTTTCGTTCTGACACAGAGATTATGGGGCAATCATCTTGATCATCTTCTCCAGCTTTGCGTTTACGTCCACCTGAATTGCTGGGGTTACTGGAGACAGTGCCGCAATAACGTGCTATGTGACCTGGTTTTCCGCACTTAAAGCTGATGGTGCCACAGTTTCTTTCTGTACTCCGTTCAACGCTTCCAAAATTTTCTCTACCCAAGCCAGAGTTTCCACTTCTACGCGATGAGTCTTGTATGCAGGTTTACTCAAACTCGAGGCTGTTTCCTACATCACAGCATGCGATACCGTTTCAGCGAATGTCCTTTTGGGGTTTGCATATGTGGCCCGCTTCGTCTCCACGTCGCGTATTCCATTTATGAAACACTGGATTTTTACCCTCTCCGTATACTCTACAGATGCGTCTGCATTTGCTAGATGGGCCGACCTCTCCATATCCGATGCGAATTCCTGCAGTATCATCAATGCCACGAACAGTGCAGCAACTTTGTCTTCAGTGCCCCAATTATTCACCGCTGCCGTCTTCTCAAACTGTAGCTTAAATACCTGGAAAGGAACAGAACCATTAAATGACGGGGATTTTACCCTGGGAGTATTCGCTGAAGCAGATGGACGGTTCAGTTGCAACCCCTGGATACGCCACCTTAACGCATCTACCTCGGCCTCGATTTTTTCCTCAAACTGCATTATTTTCTCGTCCATGCGTGCCTCTAGCTTCAAGGACATCCTAGCTTCCTGCTCTTCCAGCTTTGCAATGATCTGCGATAACACCTGTGCTGAACTTTGTGATGATATTTCGGAAATACGTGCCTCCAACTTAGATATAATACGTATATCTTGCTCTTCCAGCTGATATGCCATGTGTGTCTTTTGTTCTTCCAGCTGAGATGCCATTCGAGATGTAATACGCGTCTCTTGTTCTTGCAACTTAGTCGACATCTGAGTTAATACAACCAATATAAATATGTTTGTGTCCACACTTGCGGTTGGAATTGTAGGCTCCTTCTTCTCCTCCATTTTGGTCGATGCTTCTTCCACAAGATGAAACACAAAATCGTCAGCGTTAATTCCTTCAACTTCCATAGCCTCTCGCAATCATGACTGTAGCTCTGATTTATTGCCTGTTGTATTCAATCCACGCTGTTGCAGCTCATTTTTGAGTTGCTGGATTTTCAGCTCATTCAACTTATACATGTCCTTGGGTGTGTTCGAGCCGCTCAATAATTACCGCAATACTGCAACCCTGTTGCTTTATTGATACTCTGTTGCTGATACTCAGCTGATAGTGTGCAGCAATATTGCAGACTTTATTTTGCGTCGAACGTGTTATTTAAAAAAGTGGAATTTTTAACATATTTGATAGCAGATGAGCTAATGGAAAAGGGTGGGGATAGTTTTTTAAGAAACATGGAGAAAAACAGGAGGAAAAGACAGATGATAAGACGCTTATTGTATACAGATTGGTTTGGATATAATATAATATGATATCGATGATTCCTTGATTATCAATCCTGGGTTCGATCACTATAAAGTCGAATAAACACACGCACAGATAATGTAAGTAATAGCTAGTTTTATTTACTAGTAATAAACGCAATACAAATTCCCGAGTTTGGTTACTTCACCGTAGTTCACTGTACAATACTTGCATACAAACTGATCAACCTGCCTTGCTTGGTCACCGCCTTATATAGTCCAACAGGGTGCTTGCCTACGCATCGAGAACTTTCTTGGTTGTTCGCTTTTCGTGTTCTGGAAGGGTCGGTGTTATTTATTGGCATCTCCTCTTTGCATCGTTTTCGGAAACACTCGCGCCATCTCTCTTCCTCTTCCTAGTTATACGCTTGCATGCATACGCGCAGTCATCGTTATCTCGGTTGTGTTAACTAGTGGTGGGAGTGTTATTGAGTTAGGGATGGTACCTGCTTGAGAATAATCGCCACACTGCCCTCCACCTAAGTCTGATCGTCTCGATCAGACACATTTCCCAAACCAAACGCTGCTAGACGCTCAATGGTTGGCACTGCTTTACCAAACCTCATTTCCTCCAGTGATGGAAACTCCGACATCAATCCTCTCCTGCAGAGATTCCCACAATGCATTCTTTAAATGGTCATCTAACCGCCTGGGCGAATGCATTGCAGTGTCAAATATTCCAACCATTTTGACCGTTCTTAATCCCGAATGGATTTGTGCCTTCACTTTCGTTCCCAGTGGTACCCGGCAAACATTCCTGCAACTCGTTTCATCAGGATTCCGTTCCGTTCTCTCATGCCCATTGCACTGTTTCACATTATCCACTAAGTTGCGTTGCTTCCTTGGAACATGACCACCAGATGTTCGTCTTTTATTCTCAGCACACTCTGCACACTTAGTAATCCATTTCCTCACAGTTTGTTTGCAACCGATCCAATAGAACCGCCGCTTTACCTCTTGCAGCGTTTTCTTTATTCCCATGTGCCTTCCATCTGGGCAACTATGCGACGCTTTGATAACATCTGGAATTCTTGCCTTGGGAACAACAATAAGTGCTCGATGATTCCGGCCATCTCTACTTTCCCATATCCGATGCAAACAACCAGATATTAGCTTCAAATTACTCCATTGTGTCCAGTATGCTTTTGCGATGCGACTCTCTCTAATCATCTCTCCTCTTCTTGGCTGTTTGTTTTCCTTTATTCCTTTCAACACACGTGCCAAATCTGGATCTTCCTCCTGGCCTTGCCGAATCTTCTTCAGGAGGCACCTGTCCATGAAAGCCTTTGGTCGAGGAGCTACCGGTGCTTTACGAGGCTTCTGTTGCTTCATCTTCAAGATCACTCCCTTGGTGGTATAGCCACTATTGTGTCCAAAGACCAGAGGAACTTCTTGGCCGTTGTAAGTCATAACCCTGTTCCTTACGTTGATGTGAATGTCTCTCTCAGCCAAGAAGTCAACGCCAATGATAACTTCGTCGACAATATTCGCTACCAAGAAGTTGTGATAAGTAGCTACATTCCCAATCACAATCTTACATGTCACCTCTCCCAGGACTTGCTTGCTTTCACCAGTTACTGTCCACAATTTAGCTTTCCGTAATAGTCTCACCTTCCCGCTGACCAAGTCACTCCGAATGATGGAATGTGATGCACCAGTATCCACAGTCAGCAAGCGCTCTTTCCCGTCCACGTAGCCTTCAACAGTAACATTACTCGCTTTCCGTTCGAGTTGTGACACAGAGATTATAGGGCATTCATCTTGCTCATCTTCTCCAGCTTTGCGTTTACTTCCACTTAAATTGCCAGGATTACTGGAGCCAGTGCCGCGATAACGTGCTATGTGACCTGGTTTTCCGCACTTAAAGCATTTAATGGCACCATCACTTTTTTTCTGTACTCCGTTCAACGCTTCCAAAATTTTGTCTACCCAAGCCGGAGTTTCCACTTCTACACGATGAGCCTTGTATGCAGGTTTACTTAATAGCAAGGCTGTTTCCTGCGTTAGAGCATGTGATACCGTTTCAGAGAATGTCCGTTTGGGGTTTGCATATTTGACGGTGAATTTGTATTGCGTTTATACCAGTTAATAAAACTAGCGATTTGTTACCATATTCCTACATGTGTTTATTTGACTATACAGTAATCGAACTCATCGAATTCGTCACGAGGAGGGAACATAAGTGGTATTCTTAAATAAATACCGGGACCTTTTAGGGATAACAAGGCCATGGCAAAGTTGAATGAGCTGAAGATCCAGCAGCTTCAAAATGAGTTGGAACAACGTGGATTAAATACAACAGGCAATACATCATAGTTACAGTCACGATTGCGAGAGGCTATGGAAGCATAAGGAATTAACGGTGACGGATATGTACTTCATCTTGTGGAAGAAGCATCGACAAAAAGGGCAGAGAAGAAGGAGTCTAGTCAGCCGCAAGTGTAGACACAAATGCGTTATTGTCTGTATGAACTCAGATGTCGGCAAGCATTTTAACACAGCTGGATGAACAGGATACACGTATTACATCTCGGTTAGACGAACAGAAAACTTGAATGTCATCTCAGCTTGAAGAACAGAAAACTTGCATGGTGGCTGAACTAGATGAACAGCAGGCATACATGAGATTCCAAATGGAAGAACAGGAGACACGTATAACATCAAAATTGGAGGCACAAGAGGAGCGTATATCCATGCAGGTGGCACGAATGTCTTCACAGCTAGAAGTGCAGGATGCGAAAATTGCATAGCTGCAGAATATAATCGATGCTGAAGTAGATGCACTGAGCGGTCGTATCCAGGAGTTACAACTGAATCGTCCAACTGCTTCAACGGGTAGCTGTTTTCTTTAGGAGACAACTGCTAGAACACGTCCAAAAATATCGGGAGGTATCAAACAACGCGTTTTGACTTCGGTATCAACAATCCGAAAGCGGATTTTAAATTTTTTGTTTCAGTGAAAAGTTATTCGCAAAAAACCCAAAAATGACCCAGGTCCGATCCCAAATAGGGGGCTTGATCCAACACCAGCTACGCGGTCCACAGAATTTCTGCGCAGAACACACTTTTTGCACTTTTCGGTACACCCTAATCTTTTATTACAACAACCACATGAAAATTACAGAAAATTTTCAACTTTGATGGCAAATATCTCTTCACTGCAACCAAAAATCGAAATTCCGGATTATTCTTACCGAGGTCAAAACGCGTCTTTTGATACCATTCCCGATAACTTTGGACGTGTTTTAGCAGTTGTCTCCTAAAGAAAACAATTACCCTTCAACGGGCGTCCCGAAGGTAAAAACCCCGTCCTCTGATGTTTCAGTTCCTTTTCAGGTATCTAAGCTACAGTTTAGGCAACTGTGAACAATTGGGGCATGGAAGACAAAGTTCCTGCTTTATTTGTGGCATTAAAGGGACCTGCATCCGAAATCTTACAGACGATTCCTGATTGCGAACGAAACCATTAGGAAGCATTGATGGATGCAGCTGAGAGATGCTGTGGTAGCAAACATCGGAAGAGGTATACCAAATAGAACTACAGAATCGCTTTCAGAAGGCTAATGAGACGTTGCATGTATTCGCGTCGGACATCGAGAGGTTGGCTCATATAGAAAACGCAGACGCATCAATTAATGGAATACGTGATGTAGAGAAAATTTTCGAAGCGTTGAACGGAGTACAGGGAAAGAGTGTTGGTGCCATCAGATGCTGCAAGTGTGCACTGGCTCCGGTAATCCAAGAAATTTAGGTGGGCTTAAAAGCAAAAGCTAGGGAAGATGAGCACGATGAATGCTCAATAATCTCTGTGTCACTAATCCGACGGAAAGCGAGTAATGCTGCTTTTGAAGGCAACGTGGACGAAAAGGAACGCTTTCTGACTGTGGATACGGGTGCATCACATTCCATCGTTCAGAGTGACGGTCAGCGGGAAGGTGAGACCATTGCAGAAAGCTAAGTTGTGGGCAGTAACTGGTGAAAGCAAACAAGTCCTGGGAGAAGTGACATGTAAGGTTGTGATTTGGAATATGGCTACGTATCACAAATTCTTGGTAGCAAATATTGTCGACGAAGTCATCATAGGGGCCGATTTCTTGGCTGAGAGACACATTCACATCAACGGAGGAACAGGGTTATGACTTACAATGGCTAAGAAATACCTCTAATCTTTGGACACAATAGTGGCTATAGCACGAAGGGAGTGATGTGGGATTAAGCAGCGTGTTCCTCGTAGAGTAAAGGTAGCTTCTCGACCATTGCCTTCATGGACAGGTGCCTCCTTAAGAAGATTCGGCAAGGCCAGGAGGGAGATCCAGATTTGGCACGTGTGTTGAAAGGACTGAAGGAAAACAAACAGGCAAGAAGAGAGGAGGTGGTCGCAGAGAGTCGCATTGCGAAAGCATACTGGGCACAATGGAGTAGCATAAAGCTAATATCTGGTTGTAAGCATCGACTGTGGGAAAGTTGCGATGGCCAGAATCATCCCTCAAGCAAGAGTTATAGATGTTATCAAAGCATCGCATGGTTGTTCAGATGGAAAGCACATGGATTGGTTGCAAACCATCTGTAAGTGAATGGATTACTAATGGGTTAATTTTGAGCGTAACCGGCATTTTTGTACTTGGAAGATCATCTAACCGAAAATCGTAACCATTGGCAATGCAGTTCATGTAACCGCGATTCTAGCTAACATGGCAACGCTGTCAGAAACAAATAAAATGCAAACGCAAACGAAACTTCGTGCAAAAAAGTGTTTATATTGTTTATTTATTCTTGTGAACTAGTTTGTGTACAAAATTTGTAGTATCTTCCGTCCACAAAAATATTTACAAAACACGTGTAGTTTTTCACGGTTACGCCACGTTACCACTTATTTTGGTGGTAACGAAATTGAGCTGTAACTTAAGCCGCCAGAATACCAGAAGGGTGTAAAAGTTTCCAAATTATTTTTTTGCTGGTAAAGGGAAGGTTGTTACCACACTAGAATTAGGGCGTGTGCTGAAAATAAAATACGAACATCTGGTTGCATGGTCGGAGGAAGCAACGCAACTTAGTGGATAAAGTGAAATGAATTGCAGGAATGTTTGCCGGGTACCATTGAGAACGAAAGTGAAGGCACAATTTCTTGCGGGGCTAAGGACTGACAAATGGTTGGAATATGTGACAATGTAACGCATTGTGCGAATCTCTGCAGGAGAGAAATGATATCGGAATCTCAATACTTGGATATGATGTTTAATAAAACAGTGTCAACCATTGAGTGTCTAGCAGCGTTTGGGTCGGACAATGCCTCTGGTCCGGACGATCAGACTTAGGTGAAGGGCAGTGTGGCGAATATTCTCAAGCATGTACCAGCCTTAACTCTGTAACACTCCCACCACTAGTTAATGGCGCGTGTTTGCGAATAGAAGCCAAAGAGGAGATGCCAATAAATAACACCGACCCTTTGAGAACACGAAGAGGGAGCTGCCAATAAACTCCTGGGTGCGTAGGGTAGCATCGTGTCTTACTATAAAAGGCAGCATGCAAGCAAGGCAGGTTGATCAGTTAATATTCAAGTGTTTTACAATGAACTTGTTGTGGAGTTACCAAACTCGTGAATTTGTATTGCGTTTATACTAGTAAATAGAATTAGCAATTCGTTACAGTATTTGTGTTTACAGTGATTGAACTCAGGAAGAATACCAAACTTAGAAATTCACACGACACTAACAAACAATTCCAAACCTGTCTTGAATTCTGCTTTAGGGACAACCATTTTTTTACTTACAACCGCCCATTTAGTGTAGCTGATATATTTTTGGACAAAATACTTGACGACAGCATTACGGAGCTCAAACTAAATGACAAATATCAAATACATAAATAAATTTGTAGATGATACATTTCCAATTGTTAAGACTAAGGAAAGAAAAAAATCACAAGTCACCCTTCCTAGATATAGAAATTATTAATTAGAAAACAAAAATTTAGCTAATTGGCATGCCAAAGCCGTATAATCACCCAGAATGATAAATTACCATTCAAATCATCCATGGATGCAAAAGAAAACCACGGCATTAAACTTTATAAGAAGCGTATTCAATCTCAGTGAAAAGGAGTTCATGACATTGAATTAAAAAAAAATTAAAAATATCTGGTATAAGAATGGCTACCCTAATAAATTAATAAACGAATGGATATCAACAGCAACGAACAAAATTAGCTGCGCGTCAACCAACATTCAACGAGAAAGGAAAACGAAACACAAATATACAGAGGCGTTACCTACTTACAAGGACATCAAACCACTAGCTAGCATTACACGGAATAAGAACATAAAGTTTGCACATAAACCCAATAAAACTTTAAACCCAAACAAAAGCCAAAATTAATAAAGAACAAAAACACAACTTGGTAAACGAGATAAATGCAATGGGAGCGCAGAATATATATCGGAACTACAAAGCGAGCATTAGGCGTAAGAATAAATGAACACAAACTAGATGCCAAAAATAAAAAAACAGCAACTGCTATAGCCGAGTATTTGACGAACAAAGGACACACACTGAGAGAAGAGAGGGAACGAAAATGACGTGGGAAAGTTTGCGCATTCAACAAAACATAAACAGCGCAAAGAACTTTAAAGAAGACGTTGATAACATCATCTACCCTTTTTCCACTGCATTAACATCATTTTGACGGGGCATTAGATAACAATAAATGCAGAAACTAAATATCTTCAATGTGTTGTATATATGCATATAAATGTTTCAATTTAAAAGTCAATCAAATGATAAATGTACGTGCAATGTCGAAATAGTGTTACATGTTGTGATGTAAATTACCCACTCCCATTTGTTTTGTTTTATATCATATATTTTTTATATTTATGAGGGGAAATATATCGAGCCCTAACAGCCGTTTTGACGTAACCAACAAAAATAAAATTTTACAGGAGAAAGTTTTTTTATTTTATAAATATGAAAAATTCTAAGGCACAATATTACTTACATCATGATTAACTTTGCTTTAATATTGTAATGGTACATATTACAGTTATGATCTTTTGTGAGATGGTTTAAAATAAGAAGAATTGTCGATATTTGTCAAAATAAGGATTTCGAAAATTTTGTTGGTTAAAAAAGATGCGATAATGCTTCAAAACGAACGGAAAAGAAAACTTTTGAGTTTTGTCTTATGAAGATCGGCTTAAAAAGCTCTCAAAACCACACAAAATACAAACGAAAATGAATTAAATAAGGTTTACTTTGTAATACTGTTTTGCTCATTTACTACTTTTATGGAATAAAGTAAATTTTCTGTATGGCACAGATTGAAAAATATTTTTTTTTTTTGAACTCAATATTATTAGTGATTAATTACTTTACTGATGAGTTTATAGAAAAACAAGTATTCTATCAAAATAAATTAACTGATACTACTATTTTTTAAAGAGAAAAGCATGAGAAAAGCATGAGAAAAGCATAAAGTGTAGTAGATTTGGACTAAAGTGCAGTAGATACTAGAATTACTGCAATTTTGATCAAGGCCGAACCCTGAAGGCACGCTTCCGTTGGCGCGCAAAAAAAAAATGTGTTTCTGGACCATGCGTTTTGTGTGTTCCGTTGGTGGCCCGCATGAACCCACCTCATCCGAACTAGTCACTGACAGCAACGTTACGATCTATAGGTTTCGTGAAATAGAAAATAATGAGCATACTACGCGCCTTTAAACCCCATTCAAGCCAAAACTTTATTATTCTTTTACGAATTGATTAATCGCTATTTGCTGCTGAAATTTATTCTGGCAATATTGTTAGTTTTTACTCGAATTCGGCAAGATTTTTGTTGTTAAAGGCTAAATTCTACCGGTCGAAACCGTGATGTCAGGAGATGTCTAAGTCAGGGGTTAGTGCAGGGCTCCATGTGTCTACTGCAGTGTTTAGGTTGGCATCTTAAAGGTTTCTCTTCCAGTTTGGTGGTTTCCGCTACTTTTGGCAATTTGTTTGATTTTGTTTACTAGATCGCGCGTCAATACAAAAAAAATTGCATTGAATTTTAATGTAGTCATATTTCGTAAATGCGTTTTGTACTAGTGCTCCTCCCACTCGAAATTCAATTATGAAAAGGAAACACCCATGGTACAAGAAATTCAAGGTATTTCCACTTTGGCGTAAACTGTGCTGGTTGTCATTCGCACCTTTTGGTTATTTTAGTAATATTTAAGGGGATGTTTTGAATATAAGAAAAAAAAAATACTTACAACATCGGATCCATACTACTGCTTTAAAATTTGTAAATAGTACAAATTATATATCTCTGCTTCCAAGGCAACATATATATTTGTATTTCGTTAATAGTTAAATGAAATACTTTCAGGGGTTTTTAACGCAGAGACAAAGCTTTTCATGTTTTTGCAACGCAATTTTTAGCTATATATTCATGGATCATGTGGTAAGAACACGCGTTGTCACAGCGTACAAATGTTAATGAATGAATAATAGTGAAATATTTTCAAAAACTACGTTGAAAAGTTCTTCGTCCAAGGAAGGTTAGATTGAAACATTGAGGATATTTAATTACACCTGCAAAGAAAAAAAAAACGTTTGGAAATAGCTTCTCTTTATGGCGCGATATACAACAGGTATATCATCATAAACCTCCTAAGAGATTTTTGCTTCTCTTCCAATTTGTGGTGTGCCGATTTGAATTTTCCCTACAAATTGGTGGGACCTACAGTGTTTTGCCGACTCCGAACGGCATCTACAAAGGAGACGAATTTTTGCTGAGAAGCCTGTCATGGCAGAAATACACTCGGAGAGTTTGCCAAACCACTGCCGAGGGGCGACCCCGTTTTGAAAAACTTTTTTCAAATCACTTTTGATGTTACCAGTACCAGGGCTCGAACCATGGACCTTCGGTGTGGTAGGCCAGCAACACTACCTCCACACCACGGCGGCCGGTGGAAATAGCTTACCGTCAGAAAAACCGCCCAGTAATAACAATAAAGTAATCTTCTTAGTAATTATGTATATTTTAATTTTTTTAATTTTTAAATAGATATTTAGCTGGCTCGAGGTCTGTGTTAATTTACTAAAAATTAAAACACTGTTGTTCTTTTTTCCAAACCGATATATTTCGATTGCTCCACGGCAATCGTCTTCAAAGGTTACAGAGCTGATAAAAACATAAACATAAAAACAACAATTAACAATTATACGTATTAAAAACATTTTTCATAATTACATACTTTTCTTTACACGTCTACTCTGTGTGACGTGGAGTATGGTACTGTCTTTTTGTAAGTAAATTTTTGTATATATGAGCGCACTGGTCCGCGTCGCTCTTATAGTTAAGTCGTATGTCTGTCGGTACGTTAATGATGTGTAGCATTTCCAGCGTGAATCGTTTATTGTAGTGTTGTTCTTGTTGCAGTATTTTGGTCTCATCAAAATTTGGTGAGTGTCTGCTAGTGGCACAGTGGGCCATGAGTGCTGTTTTATGATAATTGAGTTGATTGCATTGTTTCAAATCTGATTTGTGTTGTGATAGTCTTGTTTTTAATTTTGATTTTGTTGTACCGACATAAACATTATTGCACGTTTCCTCAGCAGTACCTTTACAGGGAATTTGATATACAACATTACTTTTCTCTATATCTGGTATCTTTGATTTTGTTTTATTAAAAATACTTTTAAGTGTGTTAGTAGGTTTATGTGCTATTTTTGTATTTTCTTTATTATAACAATCAGACTTAGCCAGACGTTCTGATAATTGTGGCACGTAAGCCAGGGACTTGAAATTTAATGGTTTTTCGGAGTTTTTTATGTTTTTCGTTAATTTAGCTTTTTTGATTAATCTGTTGATTGTCTTTTTTGGAAAATCGTTATTCCTTAATAAAATGTATATTTCTTCCTTAATTTCGTTGTGGTACACTTCGTCTGAGATCATTAGCATTTTCCGTATACAGCCCATCGCTGTATTTATAATCATAGATTTGGGATGTTTAGAATTAAAATTTATAATTCGTCCTGAAGCTATTTGTTTTTTATACCACTTTAGTTTTAATTGGTTTCTTCGTCTATTTATTTCAGAGTCCAAAACAGCTAAGCTACCGTTATTTTCTAATTCTAGCGTGAATTTTATATTCTTATCAAAATTGTTTAATGTGTCAAGAGTATTTTGTACCTCATTCTCACGTACTATAGCGAAGAGGTCGTCGACGTATTTCGTAAGTATCCTAGGTTTGTACCGCAATTTCTCCATACTATTATCCAACAGTTTTTCCATGATAATATCCGCTATAATTGGGGATGTGGGTGACCCCATCGGCATTCCTTTCAACTGGCTATATATGGTATTCTTATACTTAAAATATCTGCTCTCTTGAATGCAAAATGTTGTTATCTCCATAAACAGCTGTTTTGGTATCCTTGTGTAATCTTTAATTATTTCCCATTTTTCTTGTATTGTATCGAGTACCAGATGTATCGGTATACTCGGAAAGAGTGATACGACGTCGAACGAAACAAGTTTTTCGTCGTCAAAAATGTAGGTGTTGTTTACTCTTTCCTTGAACTCGAAAGTGTTCTTAATGTTATAAATTGAATGTGCTGTTATATTTTTTAAAATTTCGGCAATATATTTGCACAGACCGTATGAGGGTGATCCAACCGCCGAACAAATTGGTCTTAAAGGAGTGCCTTCCTTATGGATCTTCGGGAGACCATAGATTCTGGGTGGTAGTGCAGTTGTTGTTGTGAGTCTATTTTTCTCAGTCTTTGTGATTAATTCCAACTTATATAGCTTCTCCACTAAGCAGTTGTTTTTATTCTGCAATCGTGACGTTGGATCCTGTCTTGTCACCCTATATGTAGCTAAATCACTTAAAATGTCTTCCATTTTCTTATCGTATTCATCGACTTCCATTGCAACCGTTTTATTTCCTTTGTCTGATGTTAAGATTCGTATGTTGCTATTTTCTTTCAGAAATTTCTTTGTTTGCCCCACTGTATCTGTGATTGCTCTGTCTATTGCACTATGATTGTTTGTTGTTGTGTGGCTTTTTATCATCAACGAGAGTTTAGTGCGAGCTTCTTCTTGTTGGTCTTTATTTTTTATGGATTGTACCAAATTCTCTACGTCCGCTATGTACTTAAACAGCGGCAAACTTTTATTGTCCACCGGTAGACCGAACTTCGGCCCTTTAGCCAATAATGATTTGATCTCTTGTGGAAATTCTAACTTCGTTTTATTTATAAACCATTCCTCATGCTCTTTGTTATTAATAAGTATTTCGTTTCGTTTAGCTCGCATTTTGTTATATTTTGACTCTTGGCGCTTTTTGAGTTTTGTTGTTGTTTTGTTCGCGATATTATTCTCCCTTTCCATTAGTTCTTTAAACTCTTTCTCACCCAATTGCTCTTTAAGTTTGTGTGTTGCTTGATCCATTCGCTGGTTTAATCGTTGAAGTATGTTGTGTTTTTGTTTTATAAGTAGGCTTAAAATTTTGATAAGGTAAAAATTTGTATGTCTGTGTAACAATTTATCTATGTTCGTGTTTTTCTCCGAGTCAGATACAAATAATTTCTTAACTTTAACTGAATTTCTTATAAACTTAGGAATAATTTTTGATTTTCTACATTTCATAAGGAACTTTAAACTAGATTTAACTTTTACCAATTTTTTCGACGTTAACTGCAATTTGTTGATTGTTGTTTTGGCGTTTTTATTGTCGTTCTTTATATTAGCATATCCCATGTTTGATGATTTATGCCCACGGCGTGCCTTCCGTCTGTGTAAATAATACTTTTTAGCGACCTTTTTCTTCACAATAAATAGATATTTAGCTGGCTCGAGGTCTGTGTTAATTTACTAAAAATTAAAACACTTGTTCTTTTTTCCAAACCGATATATTTCGATTGCTCCACGGCAATCGTCTTCAAAGGTTACAGAGCTGATAAAAACATAAACATAAAAACAACAATTAACAATTATACGTATTAAAAACATTTTTCATAATTACATACTTTTCTTTACACGTCTACTCTGTGTGACGTGGAGTATGGTACTGTCTTTTTGTAAGTAAATTTTGTATATATGAGCGCACTGGTCCGCGTCGCTCTTATAGTTAAGTCGTATGTCTGTCGGTACGTTAATGATGTGTAGCATTTCCAGCGTGAATCGTTTATTGTAGTGTTGTTCTTGTTGCAGTATTTTGGTCTCATCAAAATTTGGTGAGTGTCTGCTAGTGGCACAGTGGGCCATGAGTGCTGTTTTATGATAATTGAGTTGATTGCATTGTTTCAAATCTGATTTGTGTTGTGATAGTCTTGTTTTTAATTTTGATTTTGTTGTACCGTCATAAACATTATTGCACGTTTCCTCAGCAGTACCTTTACAGGGAATTTGATATACAACATTACTTTTATCTATATCTGGTATCTTTGATTTTGTTTTATTAAAAATACTTTTAAGTGTGTTAGTAGGTTTATGTGCTATTTTTGTATTTTCTTTATTATAACAATCAGACTTAGCCAGACGTTCTGATAATTGTGGCACGTAAGCCAGGGATTTGAAATTTAATGGTTTTTCGGAGTTTTGTATGTTTTTCGTTAATTTAGCTTTTTTGATTAATCTGTTGATTGTCTTTTTTGGAAAATCGTTATTCCTTAATAAAATGTATATTTCTTCCTTAATTTCGTTGTGGTACACTTCGTCTGAGATCATTAGCATTTTCCGTATACAGCCCATCGCTGTATTTATAATCATAGATTTGGGATGTTTAGAATTAAAATTTATAATTCGTCCTGAAGCTATTTGTTTTTTATACCACTTTAGTTTTAATTGGTTTCTTCGTCTATTTATTTCAGAGTCCAAAAAAGCTAAGCTACCGTTATTTTCTAATTCTAGCGTGAATTTTATATTCTTATCAAAATTGTTTAATGTGTCAAGAGTATTTTGTACCTCATTCTCACGTACTATAGCGAAGAGGTCGTCGACGTATTTCGTAAGTATCCTAGGTTTGTACCGCAATTTCTCCATACTATTATCCAACAGTTTTTCCATGATAATATCCGCTATAATTGGGGATGTGGGTGACCCCATCGGCATTCCTTTCAACTGGCTATATATGGTATTCTTATACTTAAAATATCTGCTCTCTTGAATGCAAAATGTTGTTATCTCCATAAACAGCTGTTTTGGTATCCTTGTGTAATCTTTAATTATTTCCCATTTTTCTTGTATTGTATCGAGTACCAGATGTATCGGTATACTCGGAAAGAGTGATACGACGTCGAACGAAACAAGTTTTTCGTCGTCAAAAATGTAGGTGTTGTTTACTCTTTCCTTGAACTCGAAAGTGTTTTTAATGTTATAAATTGAATGTGCTGTTATATTTTTTAAAATTTCGGCAATATATTTGCACAGACCGTATGAGGGTGATCCAACCGCCGAACAAATTGGTCTTAAAGGAGTGCCTTCCTTATGGATCTTCGGGAGACCATAGATTCTGGGTGGTAGTGCAGTTGTTGTTGTGAGTCTATTTTTCTCAGTCTTTGTGATTAATTCCAACTTATATAGCTTCTCCACTAAGCAGTTGTTTTTATTCTGCAGTCGTGACGTTGGATCCTGTCTTGTCACCCTATATGTAGCTAAATCACTTAAAATGTCTTCCATTTTCTTATCGTATTCATCGACTTTCATTGCAACCGTTTTATTTCCTTTGTCTGATGTTAAGATTCGTATGTTGCTATTTTCTTTCAGAAATTTCTTTGTTTGCCCCACTGTATCTGTGATTGCTCTGTCTATTGCACTATGATTGTTTGTTGTTGTGTGGCTTTTTATCATCAACGAGAGTTTAGTGCGAGCTTCTTCTTGTTGGTCTTTATTTTTTATGGATTGTACCAAATTCTCTACGTCCGCTATATACTTAAACAGCGGCAAACTTTTATTGTCCACCGGTAGACCGAACTTCGGCCCTTTAGCCAATAATGATTTGATCTCTTGTGGAAATTCTAACTTCGTTTTATTTATAAACCATTCCTCATGCTCTTTGTTATTAATAAGTATTTCGTTTCGTTTAGCTCGCATTTTGTTATATTTTGACTCTTGGCGCTTTTTGAGTTTTGTTGTTGTTTTGTTCGCGATATTATTCTCCCTTTCCATTAGTTCTTTAAACTCTTTCTCACCCAATTGCTCTTTAAGTTTGTGTGTTGCTTGATCCATTCGCTGGTTTAATCGTTGAAGTATGTTGTGTTTTTGTTTTATAAGTAGGCTTAAAATTTTGATAAGGTAAAAATGTGTATGTCTGTGTAACAATTTATCTATGTTCGTGTTTTTCTCCGAGTCAGATACAAATAATTTCTTAACTTTAACTGAATTTCTTATAAACTTAGGAATAATTTTTGATTTTCTACATTTCATAAGGAACTATAAACTAGATTTAACTTTTACCAATTTTTTCGACGTTAACTGCAATTTGTTGATTGTTGTTTTGGCGTTTTTATTGTCGTTCTTTATATTAGCATATCCCATGTTTGATGATTTATGCCCACGGCGTGCCTTCCGTCTGTGTAAATAATACTTTTTAGCGACCTTTTTCTTCACAATAAATAGATATTTAGCTGGCTCGAGGTCTGTGTTAATTTACTAAAAATTAAAACACTGTTGTTCTTTTTTCCAAACCGATATATTTCGCTTGCTCCACGGCAATCGTCTTCAAAGGTTACAGAGCTGATAAAAACATAAACATAAAAACAACAATTAACAATTATACGTATTAAAAACATTTTTCATAATTACATACTTTTCTTTACACGTCTACTCTGTGTGACGTGGAGTATGGTACTGTCTTTTTGTAAGTAAATTTTGTATATATGAGCGCACTGGTCCGCGTCGCTCTTATAGTTAAGTCGTATGTCTGTCGGTACGTTAATGATGTGTAGCATTTCCAGCGTGAATCGTTTATTGTAGTGTTGTTCTTGTTGCAGTATTTTGGTCTCATCAAAATTTGGTGAGTGTCTGCTAGTGGCACAGTGGGCCATGAGTGCTGTTTTATGATAATTGAGTTGATTGCATTGTTTCAAATCTGATTTGTGTTGTGATAGTCTTGTTTTTAATTTTGATTTTGTTGTACCGACATAAACATTATTGCACGTTTCCTCAGCAGTACCTTTACAGGGAATTTGATATACAACATTACTTTTATCTATATCTGGTATCTTTGATTTTGTTTTATTAAAAATACTTTTAAGTGTGTTAGTAGGTTTATGTGCTATTTTTGTATTTTCTTTATTATAACAATCAGACTTAGCCAGACGTTCTGATAATTGTGGCACGTAAGCCAGGGATTTGAAATTTAATGGTTTTTCGGAGTTTTTTATGTTTTTCGTTAATTTAGCTTTTTTGATTAATCTGTTGATTGTCTTTTTTGGAAAATCGTTATTCCTTAATAAAATGTATATTTCTTCCTTAATTTCGTTGTGGTACACTTCGTCTGAGATCATTAGCATTTTCCGTATACAGCCCATCGCTGTATTTATAATCATAGATTTGGGATGTTTAGAATTAAAATTTATAATTCGTCCTGAAGCTATTTGTTTTTTATACCACTTTAGTTTTAATTGGTTTCTTCGTCTATTTATTTCAGAGTCCAAAAAAGCTAAGCTACCGTTATTTTCTAATTCTAGCGTGAATTTTATATTCTTATCAAAATTGTTTAATGTGTCAAGAGTATTTTGTACCTCATTCTCACGTACTATAGCGAAGAGGTCGTCGACGTATTTCGTAAGTATCCTAGGTTTGTACCGCAATTTCTCCATACTATTATCCAACAGTTTTTCCATGATAATATCCGCTATAATTGGGGATGTGGGTGACCCCATCGGCATTCCTTTCAACTGGCTATATATGGTATTCTTATACTTAAAATATCTGCTCTCTTGAATGCAAAATGTTGTTATCTCCATAAACAGCTGTTTTGGTATCCTTGTGTAATCTTTAATTATTTCCCATTTTTCTTGTATTGTATCGAGTACCAGATGTATCGGTATACTCGGAAAGAGTGATACGACGTCGAACGAAACAAGTTTTTCGTCGTCAAAAATGTAGGTGTTGTTTACTCTTTCCTTGAACTCGAAAGTGTTTTTAATGTTATAAATTGAATGTGCTGTTATATTTTTTAAAATTTCGGCAATATATTTGCACAGACCGTATGAGGGTGATCCAACCGCCGAACAAATTGGTCTTAAAGGAGTGCCTTCCTTATGGATCTTCGGGAGACCATAGATTCTGGGTGGTAGTGCAGTTGTTGTTGTGAGTCTATTTTTCTCAGTCTTTGTGATTAATTCCAACTTATATAGCTTCTCCACTAAGCATTTGTTTTTATTCTGCAATCGTGACGTTGGATCCTGTCTTGTCACCCTATATGTAGCTAAATCACTTAAAATGTCTTCCATTTTCTTATCGTATTCATCGACTTCCATTGCAACCGTTTTATTTCCTTTGTCTGATGTTAAGATTCGTATGTTGCCGAAATTTTAAAAAATATAACAGCACATTCAATTTATAACATTAAAAACACTTTCGAGTTCATGGAAAGAGTAAACAACACCTACATTTTTGACGACGAAAAACTTGTTTCGTTCGACGTCGTATCACTCTTTCCGAGTATACCGATACATCTGGTACTCGATACAATACAAGAAAAATGGGAAATAATTAAAGATTACACAAGGATACCAAAACAGCTGTTTATGGAGATAACAACATTTTGCATTCAAGAGAGCAGATATTTTAAGTATAAGAATACCATATATAGCCAGTTGAAAGGAATGCCGATGGGGTCACCCACATCCCCAATTATAGCGGATATTATCATGGAAAAACTGTTGGATAATAGTATGGAGAAATTGCGGTACAAACCTAGGATACTTACGAAATACGTCGACGACCTCTTCGCTATAGTACGTGAGAATGAGGTACAAAATACTCTTGACACATTAAACAATTTTGATAAGAATATAAAATTCACGCTAGAATTAGAAAATAACGGTAGCTTAGCTTTTTTGGACTCTGAAATAAATAGACGAAGAAACCAATTAAAACTAAAGTGGTATAAAAAACAAATAGCTTCAGGACGAATTATAAATTTTAATTCTAAACATCCCAAATCTATGATTATAAATACAGCGATGGGCTGTATACGGAAAATGCTAATGATCTCAGACGAAGTGTACCACAACGAAATTAAGGATGAAATATACATTTTATTAAGGAATAACGATTTTCCAAAAAAGACAATCAACAGATTAATCAAAAAAGCTAAATTAACGAAAAACATAAAAAAACTCCGAAAAACCATTAAATTTCAAATCCCTGGCTTACGTGCCACAATTATCAGAACGTCTGGCTAAGTCTGATTGTTATAATAAAGAAAATACAAAAATAGCACATAAAGCTACTAACACACTTAAAAGTATTTTTAATAAAACAAAATCAAAGATACCAGATATAGAGAAAAGTAATGTTGTATATCAAATTCCCTGTAAAGGTACTGCTGAGGAAACGTGCAATAATGTTTATGTCGGTACAACAAAATCAAAATTAAAAACAAGACTATCACAACACAAATCAGATTTGAAACAATGCAATCAACTCAATTATCATAAAACAGCACTCATGGCCCACTGTGCCACTAGCAGACACTCACCAAATTTTGATGAGACCAAAATACTGCAACAAGAACAACACTACAATAAACGATTCACGCTGGAAATGCTACACATCATTAACGTACCGACAGACATACGACTTAACTATAAGAGCGACGCGGACCAGTGCGCTCATATATACAAAAATTTACTTACAAAAAGACAGTACCATACTCCACGTCACACAGAGTAGACGTGTAAAGAAAAGTATGTAATTATGAAAAATGTTTTTAATACGTATAATTGTTAATTGTTGTTTTTATGTTTATGTTTTTATCAGCTCTGTAACCTTTGAAGACGATTGCCGTGGAGCAATCGAAATATATCGGTTTGGAAAAAAGAACAACAGTGTTTTAATTTTTAGTAAATTAACACAGACCTCGAGCCAGCTAAATATCTATTTATTGTGAAGAAAAAGGTCGCTAAAAATTATTATTTTTGTAGATACATTTTCATTTTTATATTGATTATATTTTCTGTTCAAATATCGTATTCTAAAATACGCCCTACCTAAAAGAAATCTTTTTAAAATTTTATCTTCTAAATTTACAAAGTTTTTAGCATAAAAAATTTAATTTTCCATGTATCCAGGAGATCGTTCAAATCATTCTTATTGTAATTATTAAAAATGGAGTGTACTGCTTTTAAATTTTTCAAAGGCCTCCCTCTGATTAAAGATCAACATAACTATAATTTTGATTGTTTTTCCGTTGCGGTCCAATTGAGCACATAAGTTCCTGCTTACAATCTTCAGCGGAAATGTGGTCTGAACATACAAATGGTTCTTTTGGTACCGCATCTGCAGTTATCATGCATGCGTTTAGCTACTCCTCCCTCATAAACGGTACCGCCGGGAGTTGGACAAACTTTACTTTGCTTTATTTACACGTAGATATGGAGTTTGTGCAAAGTCTAAATATACAGCTTTTTTTTTTTTTTTCTATGGCGCGATATACAATAGGTATATCATCATAAACCTCCTAAGAGATTTTTGCGCCAAGCTTCTCTTCCAATTTGTGGTGTGCCGATTTGAATTTTTCCCTACAAATTGGTGGGACCTACAGTTTTTTGCCGACTCCGAACGGCATCTACAAAGGAGACGAATTTTTGCTGAGAAGCCTGTCATGGCAGAAATACACTCGGAGAGTTTGCCAAACCACTGCCGAGGGGCGACCCCGTTTTGAAAAACTTTTTTCAAATCACTTTTGATGTTACCTGTACCAGGGCTCGAACCATGGACCTTCGGTGTGGTAGGCCGGCAACACTACCTTCACACCACGGCGGCCGCTAATGTTGCTAAAAATAGATTGAAGTAAATAGATACTTTATTTATGTCCATGCAAAAAGTTCCCCAATATCTTACTTACCTTTCCATTTATTTCACGAACATATAAAAAACTAAATTCTGAAATATCAATTATTTTATTGAATTTCAAAATTGTTTCCGTTCGTTTTTGGTACAAGAATACGGTAGCTCATTTTCAAAAGGAAATGCCACAACCACAGTTTATGTTAAATGATGGCAATGGCGGGGAAGAAGAAGAGGTGGAACTTCCCAGGGTCTGATATAGGTCTCTAGCTAAGGGGGGCGATCATGGCCGAAAGCTCAAAATCCAATTTGCCATGAAAGTCAGTAATATAAATGAATGCTTAATTTGGGAACACCATTCCCAATCACTACATATTATAAAACAAAGTCATTTTTTCTGTCCCTATGTCCCCTTAAATGCTTAAATCGTTTTTTTAATAGATAGATTGGTTGAAGAGGAAGGTTTATGTCATTATAATGTGAAGAAATATATAAAGGGGACGTGGCAATCGGACAAAATGTGGTAAAATCCCATACATTTTTTGTTTACACAGCCATAAATCATAAAAGAATCCACCTATTAAAATGAAACTTACTTGAAGTTAAACTTTGAAATATTTACTTGCGTTCTGCATCAAAAAAAATAGTTGATTCATATCTTATTTAACCAAAATTGTTTAAACAAAAGCAGCACTTTTTCCAAAAAAAGCTGTTTGTGTGTTTGTTCGCTGTCAACCGAATGAAACATTAGAAGTTATGCGGGATAAAAGTAAGTGTGAAAACCAAGTGGTCTGCTTCAAAGTTAAAATTTAATTGTTTCCTTATATTTTATTTCCGTGTGAAGCTGGTTACTAATAAACGTAATGAATTTATCTTTAAGCACTCAAATTAGCTCAACTAATTGCAAGGATTCTAACAAAAAGCAATCAAGAAATGATTTTATACAGCTCAAAGGTAGAAACTAGTTCTTTCTGATAAGCGAGTTTCACTTGTGTTACAAATATGAAGCAATACTCACAAAAACAGCCTTTTGAAATAGCCGAATAAACCAACCACTCGTTTTCGATCAAATAGTGACGTTGAGAATATCGTTTTTCAATCTTTTCTTTCTTATTATGATTCGAAAAAGGAAATACGTAATCATTCTGTGGTGACCATGGTTCTTTCAGCAATTTGAATTTTGTATAATCATCCATCAAATATTTGTTTTCTACAAAAAAGCCCATATCAAATTTATTCCGCATAAATTTCAGCACTGCAAAAATATCATTCGTCGGGAAACTTAGATGCGACATGCAGTTAACTTCAGAATTTTCAAAACTCTTCTGCATTTCACAGAAACAAAAAAGTAAAAAGAGTGCAAATCGCGGAATCAGAAATTGCCGGACCTATTTAGCCACCTGGCTGAATTTTCTTCGAATTATACTTTAAGGATGACCAAATGCAAAGATTGCACACAGCACATTGCGTCTAATTTGAAAAATGTTCAAGAAATGTATTTTTCTCTTCTGCATTGTTGGGATAAATTACTTATTTGCAAAACATAAACACTGTAAAAATCAAAAATTTTCTTAACATATAATACGAGTAATTATCCTGCGTATTGATCTGATCCAAACTCTCGCTTGCTTTCTATAAAATTTTTTTTTTTTTCCATTTATGAAACACTGGATTTTTACCCTTTCTGTATACTCTACAGGTGCCTCTGTATTTGCTAGATGGGCCAACCTCTCGATCTACGATGCAAATTCCTGCAAAGTCCCATTAAGCTTCTAGAAGCAATTCTGTAGCTCTGTTTGGTATATCCGCTTCCGATGTTCGCTACCGTAGCGAGTCTTAACTGCACCCATCAATGCTTCATAATTGTTCCGTTCTCCGTAAGGAATAATTTGTACGAAAAGTGCAGCAACTTTGTCCTCATTGTCCCAATTGTTCACCGCTGCCGTCTTCTCAAACTGTAACTTGAATACCTGGAAAGGAAAAGAGCCATCAAAAGATGGATTCTTTATCTTTGGATTGTTCGTTGAAGCAGTAGGACGAATCAGTTGCAATTCCTGGATACGACTTCTCAAAGCTTCCACATCAGCCTCAATTTTATCCTGAAATTGTGCAATTTTTTAATCTTGCACTTCTAGTTTCGATGACACTCGCGCCTCCTGTGCTTCAAATTGCGAAGAGATATATGCCTTCTGTTTTTCCATTTGAGCTGCAGATTTTTTATGAAAACTGTTCCAGCTGAGATGCCATTTAAGTTTTCTGTTCTTCTAGTCGAGATGTAATACGTGTATCCTGTTCTTCCATTTTAGTCGACATCTGAGTTAATACAGCCAATATCATATTTGTGTCCACGCTTGCTACTGGATTTGGAGACTCCTTTTTTCTTCCATTTTTGTCGATGCCTCCTCCACAAGATGAGAAATATGATCAACGTGGACTCCTTCTGCTTCCATAGCCTCCCGTAATCATGACTGTAGCCCTGATTTATTTCCTGTTGTATTTAATCCACATTGTTCCAGCTCATTTTTGAGCTGCTGGATCTTTAATTCATTCCACTTTGCCATGTGCTTGTTATCCGTGTAATCACTGGTATTTATTTACCAATACCGATTCTGACACCAATTGTGACGAATTCGATGATTCCCTGATTATTAATCCTTGGTTCGATCACTATAAGGTCAAGTAAACACACGTACAGATATAATAACTAATAGCTAGCTTTATTTACTAGTAATAAACCTAATACAAATTTAAGAGTTTGGTAACCTCGCAGTAGCTCACTGAACAACACTTGAAAATAAAGTAATAAACCTGCCTTGTTTGGTCACTGCCTTATATAGTCCGACAGGGTGATTCCGCACGCACCGAGAACTTTCTTGGTTGTTCGTTCTTCGTGTTCTCGAAGGGTGGGTGTTATTTATTGGCATCTCTTCTTTGCGTCGTACTCGCAAGCCTTCGCTCGATCTCTCTTTCTCTTCCTAGGTACACGCTTGCACACATAAGAGTAGCCATCATTATATCTGTTGTGGGTACTAGTGCAGTTTGAGGGACCCACCGAAAAGTATGCCAATAAAGTCGAATGGGGTATCAAAAGACGCGTATTCACGTCTAAATTGAGAATCTGAAGTCGGAGTAAAATTTTGTTTAACCGTTCAAAAGTTATAAACAAAATACTAATTGATCGGAAACACTTTGCTTATACACACTTGTGTTACTTTAGAGGACAAAAAACTTTCATTTATATATCTACTATCACTATTTTACACAGTGAAACCGGACTGAAGCTAAACCGACGAGAAAACTTAATAATTTTAGCGTATTTAAGCCAAAGAATGTACACGAAGCAACCGAATTAGTTGTGTAAAAACGTTGAGCATTGCCAGATATTAGGTAATATAATGATATACTATGATGCCAGCTAGCTTAAAATGTACATTCAATATTGAATAACCACTTGTTGCTGGAATAAAATACTTGTGTTTTGAACACAAATCAATTAGATTTCGTTAATATATACTGCCATTCCACACCACCCGGGAGGTTGCAATGAAGGCGCGTTACCGATTTTTTTTAGGTGTTCGGTTCCCCTGTAGGCCTATTTTCACCTTTCAATGGTCACCTAGGGTGACATGATATTCCAAAGTATACCGCAATCTGTGTAAATTTATACAAATTATTGATGTTAAAACTAATAATTAACATATATACGAAACCTACATATGTGTATACCGCATTTTTACAAAATCAAAAAATGGAGAATCCATAACAAAGAATAAAATTTTCGCCTGCGGCGCTTTCAAATCAAACTCAATTTTTCCATCGTTTAATCAATTCTGAACTTTCGTCTATAGCGCTTTTTAAATAAATGATAATTTACTTGGTTTTATATTTTATTTTTAGGTATTAACAATTCTAGATACTGTTGCAATATTTGTCTTAAAACTAATTGAGGTTCATGATTATATGGATTGTGTAAGCAGCAACTTAAGAAGTTCTTCATAAGTGGTCTAGCTTTGTTTTTATATATACTGGCACCACTGTTAAACTTTACTTGTAATGGTATGTTGCCAACGCTCAAAATCTTAATGTTCTTACTATAAGTAATTCGGTTAGGGGTAGTATTTGTAATATTAAATACGCTTTAAATAATGAGTTTTCGGGTCGGTTTCTTTTCAGGTTGGCTTTATTATGTAAATTAATAATGGGAGATATAATAAAAAGGGATTATTGTGCTCTGAAAGCAATGTAAAAAGCGTAGTAACAAAGTGTATCCGTTCAAACAGTATTTTGTTTATAACTTTTGAACGGTTAAAAAAAATTTATCTCCGACTTCAGATTCTCAATCTAGGCGGGAATACGCGTATTTTGATACCCCACTCGATTTTTTGGGTCTAAATTGGGTGGGTCCCGGAAACTGCACTTTTACCCTGTTGTGTTTGACTAGTGCTGGGAGTGTTATAGGGTTAGGGCTGGTACATGCTTGAGCATAATCGCCACAGTATGTCATCCCATACTATTGTGACGAATTCGATGATTCCTTGATTATCAATCCTGGGTTCGATCACTATAAAGTCAAATAAACACACGCGCAGATATTGTAACTATTAGCTAGTTTTATTTACTAGTAATAAACGCAATACAAGTTTTACAGTTTGGTAACTTCACAGTAGTTCACTGAACAACACTTGAAAATAAACTGATCAACCTGCTTGCTTGGTCACTGCCTTATATAGTCCGACAGGGTGCTTGCCTACGCACCGAGAACTTTCTTGGTTGTTTGTTCTTGGTTTTCTCGAAGGATCGGTGTTATTTTTTGGCATCTCCTCTTTGCTTGTATTCGCACACACTCGCGCCATCTCTCTTCCTCTTCCTTGGTACACGCTTGCATGCATAAGTGTAGCCATCGTTATCTCTGTTGTATTTAACTAGTACTGGGAGTGTTATTGAGTTAGCGATGGTACATGCTTGAGAATAATCGCCACACTGGCCTCCACTCAAGTGTGATCGTCCCGATCACTCACACTCAATGGTTGGCAACGCTTTATTAAACTTCATTTCCTCCAGGGATTGAAGCTCCGACATCAATGCGATGCAAACAACCAGTTATAAGCTTCAAACTACTCCATTGTGCCCAGTATGCTTTTGCAATGCGACTCTCTGAGACCATCTCTTCTCGTATTGGCTGATTGTTTTTCTTCAGTCCCTTCAATACACGTGCAAAATGTGGATCTTTCTCCTAGCCTTGCCGAATCTTCTTCAGGAGGCACCTGTCCATGAAAGCCAATGGTCGAGAAGCGACCTCTGCTTTACGAGGCTCCTGCTGCTCTATGAGATCGCTCCCTTGGTGCTAAGGCCACTATGGTGTTCAAAGATCAGATTAGCCTCTTGGCTATTGTAAGTCAAAACCCTGTTGCTTACGTTGCCGTGAATGTCTCTCTCAGCTACTAAGTCGATGCCAATGATGACTTCGTCGACAATATTCGCTACTAAGAAGTTGTGATGTGTAGCCACATTTCCAATTACAACCTTGCATGTCACTTTTCCAAGGACTGGCTTGTATCACCAGTTACTGTCCTCAACTTAGCTTTCTGCAGTCGTCTCACCTTCCCGCTGACCAAGTCACTCCGAATGATGGAATGTGATGCATCAGTATCCACAGTCAGCAAGCGCTATTTCCCGTCCAAGTAGCCTTCAACAGTAACATTACTCGCTTTTCGTTCTGACACAGAGATTATGGGGCAATCATCTTGATCATCTTCTCCAGCTTTGCGTTTACGTCCACCTGAATTGCTGGGGTTACTGGAGACAGTGCCGCAATAACGTGCTATGTGACCTGGTTTTCCGCACTTAAAGCTGATGGTGCCACAGTTTCTTTCTGTACTCCGTTCAACGCTTCCAAAATTTTCTCTGCCCAAGCCAGAGTTTCCACTTCTACGCGATGAGTCTTGTATGCAGGTTTACTCAAACTCGGGGCTGTTTCCTACATCACAGCATGCGATACCGTTTCAGCGAATGTCCTTTTGGGGTTTGCATATGTGGCCCGCTTCGTCTCCACGTCGCGTATTCCATTTATGAAACACTGGATTTTTACCCTCTCCGTATACTCTACAGATGCGTCTGCATTTGCTAGATGGGCCGACCTCTCCATATCCGATGCGAATTCCTGCAGTATCATCAATGCCACGAACAGTGCAGCAACTTTGTCTTCAGTGCCCCAATTATTCACCGCTGCCGTCTTCTCAAACTGTAGCTTAAATACCTGGAAAGGAACAGAACCATTAAATGACGGGGATTTTACCCTGGGAGTATTCGCTGAAGCAGATGGACGGTTCAGTTGCAACCCCTGGATACGCCACCTTAACGCATCTACCTCGGCCTCGATTTTTTCCTCAAACTGCATTATTTTCTCGTCCATGCGTGCCTCTAGCTTCAAGGACATCCTAGCTTCCTGCTCTTCCAGCTTTGCAATGATCTGCGATAACACCTGTGCTGAACTTTGTGATGATATTTCGGAAATACGTGCCTCCAACTTAGATATAATACGTATATCTTGCTCTTCCAGCTGATATGCCATGTGTGTCTTTTGTTCTTCCAGCTGAGATGCCATTCGAGATGTAATACGCGTCTCTTGTTCTTGCAACTTAGTCGACATCTGAGTTAATACAACCAATATAAATATGTTTGTGTCCACACTTGCGGTTGGAATTGTAGGCTCCTTCTTCTCCTCCATTTTGGTCGATGCTTCTTCCACAAGATGAAACACAAAATCGTCAGCGTTAATTCCTTCAGCTTCCATAGCCTCTCGCAATCATGACTGTAGCTCTGATTTATTGCCTGTTGTATTCAATCCACGCTGTTGCAGCTCATTTTTGTGTTGCTGGATTTTCAGCTCATTCAACTTATACATGTCCTTGGGTGTGTTCGAGCCGCTCAATAATTACCGCAATACTGCAACCCTGTTGCTTTATTGATACTCTGTTGCTGATACTCAGCTGATAGTGTGCAGCAATATTGCAGACTTTATTTTGCGTCGAACGTGTTATTTAAAAAAGTGGAATTTTTAACATATTTGATAGCAGATGAGCTAATGGAAAAGGGTGGGGATAGTTTTTTAAGAAACATGGAGAAAAACAGGAGGAAAAGACAGATGATAAGACGCTTATTGTATACAGAGTGTTCCAACCGAAGAAAAGTGAGGAAAGTGAAAAACTTTTTTAAAACTATTGCACTATATCCTGATGACATCTTTTTTACTCATTTTCGGATGACTCGACCCATATTTCTTGTAAGTTATTTATTTTGAATATATTAATATTGGTATAATCAAGGTATTTTTATTTAGAAATTATGTGACGCTCTTAGCCCTTTTTGGTGCACTAGCAGCACCAAGTTTTCGTTGGAGCAGTCATTGTACATCACGTTGTGGAAACTTGGCAACAGTAGAGTTACTTATAGAGAAATTTCCGATCGCTTCAATGTCGGCAAAGGTACAGCTCATAAACTATTTTTTAAAACTATAAAGGCAATATGCTGCCTCAAAGCTGAAATCTCTTGGCCCACTGTTATTGAACAACAAACCATAATGGAAAGGTTCCAAACGATCAGAGTGAACCCTTTTCCATTCGTTATTGGATGTATGGACGGAATTCACTTCAAGATAAATGCACCACAACATGACGCTATAAGCTATTATGACCGTAAGGGAAATCATTCAATAATCATGCAGGTTGGTACGGTATTCGATGGATGTAACAAATATGTATGAGGAGCTCCAGACCAAAACGCAATAAGTGTATACTAGTTCACTGTACTATACTTATTGCGTTTTGGTTAAGAGCTCCTCATATATACTTACACATCATTTTATTTATTTTTTATTGTGCTTTTTTAGGCCATATGTGACAGCAAGCTTCGTTTCTTAGACGTATTTATTGGATTTCCTGGAAGTTGCCACGACGCACACGTTTGGAAAAATAGTCCAATATACAAAGGCATAACAACTGGTCAGGTTTGAATTGCAAGTAGAGCTATAATTTTAGCTGATTCCGCATATCCACTTTCGAAGTATTTAATGGTTCCATATAGGGGGCATCTCACGAGTGCTGACAGAAAGTTTAACTATTACCTTAGCTCTACCCGAGTGCTAATTGAACAAGCCTTTGGCGTTTTCCGACAAAAGTTCAAAATACTTAATCACATCGATGTATTATCTCTAAAGGACGTCTCACAAGTGGTATTAGCGTGCGCTATATTGCATAATTTCATAATTAATAATGGCGAAGATGCAAACAGTTACGAGAATACCGGAGCGACACCAAATTTAATTCTGATGCCGAGAACAATCCTCAGACGGAAGTTGCAGACAATATAAACGACACCAACGAAGGAATAGCTAGACGGAATCAGTTCAGAATGTTATTTAATTCATAACAATTCATTAAATTACTTTATTTTATATTAATAAAAAAACGAATAAGAAAACATTTCATTTAGGTACATATTATCATTTTAATGATATGGAAAAACTAAATACTGAAGTCTGTAAAAAGACTGACTAAGTGATATCACTTTTTTATATACTAAGATCACTTGTTCACAAACTTATGTAACACTTCTCTGAGCTCCATCATTCTTTTAACTTTTTCTCTCTCTATTTGTAGCTTTTCTTTTTCCAATGCCATTGCTTCATTGTGCCTTATTTTTTCCTCACAAGCCTCTTTTTTAAAAAATTCCAGTAACTCGCTGGCTGGTATTTTTCGTTTTTTATTAGGAGTATTTGCGTTGTTTTCATTTTCATTCCTAGTAGCATCACCTTCGGAGTCAGTCTCGGAGTTATGATTCTCGTCTGGAGATCTTTGATATTCTCCATCATCCTGTACACTTTGGCTGCTTGAAATGTTTAGGGAACTCTGCAAATTTTGAGATGGAGGAGAAATGGAATGTCTAGTCCCATAAATCTCGTCGAATTCATTAAAAAATGCCCAAGTGGTTGCATCTCTTCCTGTAGACTTGTTCCTCTTTTTCATTCTTTTATATGTTGCGTACATGTTTAGAAAATTTCGATGCAGCTGATCTCTTGTAGTGCTAAGATCTGGAGCATCAGTTTTCATTTTGCCCAGTACTTTGCCCCAAAGGACCGATTTCTTCCTCCTCCCGCTACCAAATGCACTTTCCATGTCTAATCGAGTTCTGACCAGTAATTTGGTTTCCACAACGCTTAATTTTATGCTAAAAACAAATAATTAACAATATTACAACATAAAAATAACATGTAACACAAAATTTACTTACTTTTCCTCCTCCATCTCGATTGCGCATTGAAAATTTTTATGTTGCGCTGATTAGCTAGTGATGAGCAACAGATTGTCTACATTTCGCTAAACGAACGCGTGACTTTGGCAGTGTTATCGAAATTTTATCGAAGAACGTGATGCTCAGTCATAAAAACCAACACTGCCGCAACAATAGCAGCTCGAATACACCCCTTGTTATCCTTGAAAACTCTCGGTATTTATTTAACAATATCAGTTCTGACACCAATTGTGACGAATTCGATGATTTCTTTATTATCAATCCTGGGTTCGATCACTATAACGTCAAATAAACACACGCACAGATATTGTAACTAATAGGTAGTTTTATTTACTAGTAACAAACGCAATACAATTTTAAGAGTTTGGTAACTTCGCAGTAGTTCACTGAACAATACTTGAAAATAAACTGATCAGCCTGCCTTGCTTGGTCACTGTCTTATATAGTCCGACAGGGTGCTTGCCTATGCACTGATAACTTTCTTGGTTGTTCGTTCTTCGTGTTCTCGAAGGATCGGTGTTATTTATTGGCATCCCCTCTTTGCTTGTATTCGCAAGCACTCGCCCATCTCTTTTCCTCTTCCTTGGTACACGCTTGCATGCATAAGTGTAGCCATCGTTATCTCTGTTGTGTTTAACTAGTGGTTGGAGTTTTATTCAGGCAGCGATGGTACATGCTTGAGAATTATCGCCACACTCTCTCTCTATGGCGCGATACATGTACAACAGGTATATCATCATAAACCTCCTAAGAGATTTTTGCGCCAAGCTTCTCATCCAATTTTGTGGTGTGCCGATTTTGAATTTTCCCTACAAATTGGTGGGACCTACAGTTTTTTGCCGACTCCGAACGGCATCTACAAAGGAGACAAATTTTTGCTGAGAAGCCTGTCATGGCAGAAATACACTCGGAGAGTTTGCCAAACCACTGCCGAGGGGCGACCCCGTTTTGAAAAACTTTTTTCAAATCACTTTTGATGTTACCTGTACCAGGGCTCGAACCATGGACCTTCGATGTGGTAGGCCGGCAACACTACCTTCACACCACGGCGGCCGCCACACTATCGCTATAAAAATCGTTGCAATTTATCTCTCATATCGATTAACAAATACAAGGTGGCGCAAAAGTAAGCTTCCGATGTTCAGCATATCGGTTGTGGCACGTGGAGTGTGTGCTGTTGCACCGTCTTGTTGGAACCACATGTTTTCCAATCCCAATTCATTAAGTTGCGGCAAAAAGAACTCGTTGATCATTGCTCTGTAGCGCTCACCATTCACAGTAACCGTTTGGCCCCGACCGATTATTGGTCAAATAAATAGTCAGCAATATTCCGCGTTCTGGAGCAGTGTAGCGTAACATTGTTTATTAACGTGTATTTCGCATGTGTTTACTACACAAATGTCAAAACAGAACTGACTTTAGGGGCCAATCGCAAAATTTATAGCATTTTCTGATAGGAGGATTACTTTTGCGCAGTAACCGTTTTTCACCGACCGATTATTGGTCAAACAAATAGTCAGCAATATTCCGCGTTCTGGAGCAGTGTAGCGTAACATTGTTTATTAATGTGTATTTCGCATGTGCTTACTACACAAATGTCAAAACAGTACTGACTTTAGGGGCCAATCGCAAAATTTATAGCATTTTCTGATAGGAGGATTACTTTTGCGCCACTTTGTACAAATTAAAAACAAGCAATGCTCCAACAACAATTACCTTAACTAAATTTGCAAATTTCGCATATTGTGTATTTTTATCTATCTTCTTTTCAGTAAACGTTTATGTAAAATTGGCGTGGTCGAAATACGATTTAGTTCATTTTCAAGGGGTATACTCTCCATAACGATGGTATGTTTGGTACCAAGTTTCATCATCCAATTGTTTGTGAAGTTATTATTATTTGCCCATTTTCCAAAATTTTACAGAAAACAATAATACGACGAAAAAGCCATTGTAGCTCCCAAATTTTAGCAATCTATCTGCATAAGTCAATGGTATATAGCATGTTCTGTCGTGCTACATAATTTTCAGTAAAATTTTGTGTAGGCGTGGTCGAAAAGCGATTGAATTTATTTTCAGTGGAGTACTTTTCCCAACAATCATTATTCTAGCGTGAACGGTTTTAAAGTTATAACTAGGTCAGTGCCACGCCCACATTCCAAAACCTATAAAAACTCTTTAATAGAATGATAAAGTCTGTATATGTACCGAATGTTATTATTTTAACTGCTTTTGACAATTAAGTATCATATTTTATCATCAATTTAATAAGGAAAAAAGAGCATACAGCCACTTTGAGCTCACTAAAAATGTGAACAAAAAAACACATGTATTTACGACCAAATTGCTTTTGCTGTAAATTCATAATGGTACGTTACACAGCTACGAAACTTTGGGAGGTCATGTGTGTGATAACAAGCGATTGATTTCCATCAAAAAGCTAAAAGAAAATCATGGCTCCTAAATCTTTTTTGCGCATAGGGCTCGATATCTTCGCCGATGCTAGTGAGCATGCCTTTGCTTCGGCCGCCTACTAGAGAGCAACTAGTGCCCTTGGTGTGGTGGAAATTTCATTCGTCTGCGCGAAAACTAAATGCGAGCCGATAAAGTCATTTACAGTCCCACGACTAGAGCTTCAAGCAGCTGTTTAAAAACGCGATTGAGGAGCTGCATCCGGCGTAGCATTTCGTAGGAATAGACAGTGGCTCCGCATCGAGCATCGACGTTTTAAGCCGTTTGTGCAACATGGATTCGCTGAATTATTAGCCTGCACTACCATTGCAAATTGGAGGTGGTTGCCAACTGATTACATCGTCGCTTATGGAGCAGCAAGATCCAACAATGGGGTCGATTTTAGTTCCGCATCTCAGTGGTCTTGTGGTCCACAATTTTTGCTGAAGGATGAGCACGCTTATCCTTCTGATGTTACGATAACTAACAATTATCACGAAGCAGACGAATAACTCCGCCCGAAATACAACCTTACTATGCTAACAAACAACATTTTAAATTTTAATAGATTTTCTTCATTTGATAGGCTGGTAAGAACAGTAGGCTGGATCCTGAGATTCATCAACATTTGCCGCCGCTGGGATCAGCCAGATCGTTGGCATGGTCTGACAGCCAGAAGTTGAATCTGCTAAATTTTGTCTATGTCGCATAGTCCAACGTGATGTATATGCTTAAGGAATGCACCAGACTGAGAACAATCAGAACTTAGCCCGCACCAGCCCGCTCTTACAGCTTTCGCCATACATCAAAGGAGATGGAGTCCTTCGAATTCAGAAGCTCGGCGATGTTACTGGGTGCCACGTTTGACGCAGTATTATAGCCAGCTGTGCCATGTGCCGATTAACCAAAGACAGCGCCTTGCCACCACTCATGGGTCCGCTTGCAAATGATCGATTAACTACTTACGTAAGGCTGTTCACCTATAACGGCCTGGACTATTTCGGCCCAGTAATATTCACCGTGCAGCACCGAAAAGAGATGGGTGCCGTTATTCACATTTTTTACCGTCAAGTGCTTGGGAACGGTTGGTGCAAAGCGTCAAGCGGGTTCTGCGCCACACCTTGAAAGAAGAGTCGCTTCAAGACACATGCTCAACTGCTTCCTCATCGAGGCCGAAAATATTGTAAATGCGCGGCCGCTGACGCACTTGGCCATAGATACCGACCAAGAGCAAACACTTAAGCCGAATGATTTCCTTCTAGGTGAATCCCTCAAATCGGGCACTCCGGCCGTAAATGCGGTCATAAATGAGAACATTTTTTGGAGCGGTTGATAGCGGAGTACCTGCCTACGCTGACACGCATGGTGAAGTGGTGCAAGAGAACAAAGCCGCGGAAAGTAGGAGATCTTGCCCCCACATGCTATCCCAACGTACCTTGTAGAGAATGGCGCCTTGGCAAGGTAGAAGGCGTATACCATGGAGCAGATGATGAAATCAGGCAAGCTGCAGCGGAATTCTGGATATCGTTTAAGCTTAATCTCGATCGCTAAAAATCTTTAAATGCATTTTAGAAACATTTGGCGGCTTTTTGCGATTCCAGTGAATGGCAATCTCCTAAAACCTCCATTTTTGGTTCACTTTTATTAATTTTTTTGGCAAATTTTAGCGATGAACACAAATGAGCCAGATAAAGTTATCAGCCGTCTTTGGTAACTAATTTAGCTGAAATTGTGATTCTGGAATTTAGGCACCTCGTAAAATCTCTACTTTTCTCCTAAAGATGGCTAATGTTCGCAACGAACAAAATCTGTTGCTAAAATGCAAAATAATTAAAAATATAGTAGTATAGTATTTTATTGTTTTAGGTCTACTAAGCACTCAGCGATATAAAATATGTGTAATCTATGTTAAAATGGAAACTTTACATATTTACCCAAAAGGTATATGTCAAAAATGTTGGAAACTACTAGAGAACATCTATTCAAGTTACTTTTTGACTTACTTACTTCGTCAGAATCTGCCAACTTCCAAGCACCTACATAGCTGAGATCATCAGCATTGAGAAGAAATTAAAAAAATACTGGAAAACAAAGTCACCTAGGATGTTATTTATTTATTTATTTATTCGGTAAAGTGGTTGTGACTGCAAGACATAGTCTATTAAAGCACATCATCAGTTTTTAATTGATTACAAAGTATTTCAGTACTTATAATAAAATTATATTGCTCTTACGTCTAACAAGAGGACAGATATTTTTATTAGATGAAAAGAGAAGAAAAGGAAAGAAATATGCCTTTGCGTTGAAACCCCATTTACCACACAACTGAAGCATTCATAAATAAACTTTTTGAGACTAAGCAATGATGAGTGGTTATAATACTAACCGATGCAATAATCATCGTATAGGTGCTCGTACAATCCATTATAGGATCAATGCTCATATGTAAAAATTTAGCAATTTTTGCAGTTTTTGTGACAGTTAGAAAAAAAACGAGGAGGACATGCTCAAGACTTTCGAATCCTACACAACAGTTGTTATGGTAACGCGTCAAAATGGATCGGTAAGGAAGGCGGCCGGCATGATATCAAGGTTGCACTGCGGCTAGTCATGTTGTTGTTGTTGTTGTAACGACAAAAACACTCCCCGAAGGTTTTGGGGAGTGCTGTCGAGCTGACAGTCCTTGGCCGGATATGAACCCGGTACGCTCCGGTACTCCATTGCGGTACTGCCCGACTGTCGTGGTAGCGATTTATGACCAGTGGAACCTTCTAGGTCATGTCACCCCTCCTTCCGTAAGGAAAGAGAGATGGGTAATGAGAGGTGAGAGGCATCATGTCCTTAGATCAACCATCGAGTTGCACGTCATTACCTTTGTGCATATTAGTCGCCTCTTACGACCGGTATGCCTACCTCGGGCATATTCTAAGCCCCTAACACGCAGGGGTGGGGGCTAGTCATTGTCGGCTGGGGTGGGCTCTTGCCAACCTTACCGTCCTGCGGCATAATCAGAAAAAGGTCAAGTCATGCCTTTTGAAACGCGGGGAAAAACGCAAAAAAACCGCGCAAAACAACTATAAAAACAACATCCGGTTAAACCCGGATGCCACTTGACATTTAAATTTCAAAAAAAAAAAACTCAAATCAGATAAAAATTCAAAAGAACAAAAAACGGGCAAAAGAAAATGGTCAAAAAGGAAACTTAAGATTCAAAATCCCGAATCCCGATGGCCCCTTACCTAAATCCTATAGCCTTCTAAATCAAAGTAGCCAGCATTCCCATTTTTACGTTAAATTTATTTATAATTCATTCTCTTAAATTAGGTTACGGTAAACAATTGAAATTTAGCCTAGCCAAGTAGATATTAGCTGGAGTTTATTACAGAACTCTAAGCAACGCAAGCGCAAGATAAAAATTTTTGAAAATCCAAAGTTTTATTTAAATGAAAAGGTGCTTCGAGCTAAATAACTAAAATTACAAAATCCACAGGGTATCAATAAGGTAAGTTTGGTTTTAATACTATTTCATATTTTAGTTATTATTTATTTATTTATGTATTTTCCTCTTCGGTATTTTATAAACATTATACAGTTATTTGTGGCCATTAGTTGTATTATTATGGATATATAATCCCATTTTATTATTTTGTTATTATTTATAAATAAATCCTAGATTCTTGTTATGTTGGCATTGTCTTAAATATTTTACTTATTTTAAATATGCATTTATTTCATTAGCATTATTTTAAATATAACATATTTATTATTAATTATTTTATTTCGTTTAATTGTTATTTAGTATGGGTTTTTTTTTTGTGATTTTATACCCTACGTTGTTCATTTTTACTTTCGCGTAGCCAACTTTGTTTCGCTTAGCCCTAACCTAACTAATTTTGTTTCTTTTATATATTTAAGTTTTTCCCCCCTCCCAAGGTTTTCTCCTGCATTTAGTTTTGTACAAAAAAATATATATACTCTATTTATCTATTTAAGTTTCAAAACAATGAGCTTTGGGAATTTTGTTATATATAACGAAAAAAAAAGAAAACTAACTACTACAGCGGTTTGGTCTCACCCGGTGGTTGTAGTAGGCCGTTAGTAGGGCGCTACTATGGTTGTTGTCTCTGTTGGTGGTTGCTGGTCATTGTATAGGGCGGCGGGCCTATATTATGATGGCCCCCGCTGTTGTCACCGGTGGTTACTGTTGTTGTCGATCCGGGTGTTTGTGCAGTGGGCCTATAATAGGGCGGCCCCTGCTGATATCTATGCTGGTTGTCGTGCCGGTTTTGTTGTTACCGTTGGTTACGGTTATTGTTGCTGTTAATGCAGGGGGCCTAAAAGAAGCGGCCCCCGCTGTTGTCTCTGCTGGTGCGGCGGACCTATGTAAAGGCGGCCCCCGCTAATGTTGTTGTTACCGGTTATTGTTGTTACTGTTATTGTTGCTGTTAATGCAGTGGGCATAAAAGAAGCGGCCCCCGCTAATGTCACTGCTGGTTGGGTTGTTACTGGTTGGTGGCCTCTATTACTGCCGGATTTGTTGTTCCCGGTTATTGTTGTTACTGTTATTGTTTCTGTTAATGCAGTGGGCCTAAAAGAAGCGGCCCCCGCTAATGTCTCTGCTGGTTGTGTTGTTACCGGTTTAGTTGTTGCCGGGTTTGTTGTTACCGGTTTATATGCGCAATGGTGACGCGTCGAGATGCACGTTTACTGTTGCGCTTAGTGGCGCGTTGTTGTTCCTGTAAACGAGGAAGATAAATGAAGTTTAACGAGGGTTTCTAAGGAGTCAAGACAAAGATTTACAGCCTTATTCTAAACAAATCCCGCACGTATTTTCCACTTTTACCTACTCCCTTGTTCTGGACACAAATACTAAAATTAATAAGTGAAGTTGCAAACTGATTTTTATAAACCTATGCATTTAATAATTAATTATTCAATTTAACCAGTTTTATTAAAAACTATCATTTTCCATTCACTAAGATATACGAGGTGTGTTCAAAAAGTATCGCGAATTTTGAATTTTCGCTGGTTACGTATATTCGAATTTCGAATTTTTTGTGGCGTTATGTTGGTACTCATGTCTCTCACTTATGCCGACAAGCTCGGCCATTTTGAATGTTCAGTTAATTGTTGACAGCTGCTTTGCTTGCACGTGTTTTGGATCGTCTTCGATTTTTACGCGAAATTCGTACCAAAATTGCTCAATTGTGACCAAAAACAGCATCGCATGAACATTGCTAATGAGATGTTAAACTCTGTCCGCGACGACCCAAATTTGCTCCAGAGGGTCATAACTGGTGACGAATCGGGGGTTTATGGTTATGACGTGGAAACCAAAGCTCAATCATCTCAATGGAAGCTGCCGCACGAACCAAGACCGAAAAAAGCGCGCCAAGTTCGGTCGAATGTGAAAGTTTTGCTGACAGTTTTCTTCGATTGCAGGGGCGTGGTGCATCATGAGTTCTTGCCACAAGGAAGAACGGTCAATAAGGAATATTAACTGCAATCCGCCAGAAACGCCCGGATTTGTGGAAGAACAAAAATTGGCTTTTGCACCACGATAACGCCCCTGCTCACGCATCGTTGCTTGTGCGCGACTTTTTGGCCAAAAACAACACACTAATGATGCCGCAGCCACCGTATTCCCCAGATCTGGCCCCCTGTGACTTTTTCTTGTTCCCTAAACTGAAGAGGCCCATGAAAGGACGACGTTACGCTTCTCTTGACGAGATAAAGACGGCATCGAAGGAGGAGCTGAACAAGATACAAAAAAATGATTTTTTGAAGTGCTTCGAAGATTGGAAAAACCATTGGCACAAGTGTATAATATCTCATGGGGATTACTTTGAAGGGGACAAAAAAGATATTCATGAATAAATAAATAAGTTTTGAAAAAACACAAAATTCGCGATACTTTTTGAACACACCTCGTATGTGCATATAAAAATTTACACTTGGAATGGAAGCTTAAAAGCACTTCCATATGAAATAGAAATTTACACTATCAACTTAGCAATGGAAGGTTTTTCTGAAAATAGTGAAGCACTGAAAAAAAACTATATTCAGAATTGAATGAATTCGAATTTAATTGAATCTAAATGGAACATGTGGGAACGGAACCTCGAAGAAACGCCAAAATTCCTAAATGAAGATGAACTGAAATTAAAACAAAACTAAGGTTGGTTCAAAACTAGTGTAGCTGGGCATGAAAATAGACTTCTGGTCTCAGATAAGTCGGAAAAATTCAAAGAAAATATAAACCCCCCCTTACTTCAGTAGGTAGCGTATGGATGGAGACAGAATGAAATTGGTATACTAATTCCAATTGGCTCAGGAAAAATTACAATGGATAGGTCGTACAAACATTTATGTAAAAATATATGTAGCTCAGCTTACTTACCCGAGAAGACTTTCCACTTTAATGTGTTCAGCACTTTGGCAAGTAGTTGGCGACTTCCGGTTAGATCATTGACACAAAAAAGACAAATAAATCAACTGCCAAAGTAAATCCGTCTTTTGCAGTGGAATCCTGCTTTACTTAAAACTAAAATAAAGTAAGTCTAAAGTATTCAGGTGTGGGGTTGGTATTCCACCAACCTGTTTAACGAAAAACGAAAATACAATCGGGAAAATAATCGAAAACAAAAAAGAACTTTACATGGAGAAAATGCCTTCAACGCGGAGCACCACTAAAGGTGAGGTTATGCCCAACCAAGTGAGGCAAGTCACTATTACACCCTCCGACATTACAACCGCTGCTTCAACCACCCCGCTTCTGTCAAACAAACTTCCACAGCTGCCATTTCTGAACTTAGTACTACTATGAAGGGTGCTCCCACTGCAGCTATAAGTACTGCTGCAAAATATATCACTATCGCTGTATTGAGTAAAACTGCTAGAACGGCCACATTTGAAAAATCGTTACCACTGCTGAACCAGGCACCATTCCGCAGGGTGCTCCTACTATGGCCATATCCACTGCTGCACAGCCAATTTATACTGCCGGTATGAACAAACTCGCTGAAGGTACCAGTGCCACCACCGCTGAACGTACCACCGCTGAATTTTCTAATAGCATAGCTGATGTTCCAACTAGCGCCGCCGTCATGTCAACTGTTTCTGCTGAGTCCCACAGAAATGAACTTACTGCCGAGCCGTCCACTACCTCTGAAGGTAACACCGCTGATCCCGCCGTTATTTCCAATGCCGATATACAACTTAGAACTGCAACAGACATCGCTTTGCCAGCAATGGTTGCATCGTTTCATCAAACTTCAGCGCTCACCGGTACTGCCGGCTCAGTAAATTTACCGGCAAATGCTTTCCTTACCTCATACAATGACATGGCACAATCTGCCACTTCGCAAGTGGGTATCAGCCCTGTCTGTGTTTCTGGTGAGGTTGAGAAGTTAGAGGAACAAATACGGGTGTTGAAACTACGACGTGGGATGGCTGAACTTCAAAGCCGATTAGAGTATTTGGAAGAGGGACACGAAGTCTTGCATCAGTTATGTAGTTGCTATGTAATACATTGCATCCAAAACTGATATTGAAGAAGAGTAGCTGCCCGAAACCACCAAGACCAGCAGGATCGTGTTGTATCTGCCACCAGATGGGGCACATTCACAATAATTTTCCTAAGAAGAAGATTAGATCTGCTGTTGTTGGAGAAGTATCAGAAGACATGTTTAATGATGACGACTATGTAAACTTTAAACAAGGGGTAAGTGTGGCATTTTGCAATTTAAATCGAGTTAGACTCACACGCTTTATGAATATTTATTCTCTTTTTGATTCCGGTAGCCCGATTAGTTTGATTCGTAAGTCCTTAGTTCCGCCTCATATCAATTTACCTTCGAAGAAACTACCAACAAAATTTATTGGTATTGGTAAACAAAGAATTTACACAGTTGGCACAATTTTGTGTGCAACTCGATTTAGAGAAACAATAAAATACATTCCAGTAATAATAGTTCCAGATGGTACGATGAACACACCATTGATACTCGGTCAAGATTTTATGAAAATCTTTAACATACATTTAATAAAAATCAATAAGAAAAATGTAAATGAATTTAAAAGTAGCTTTAGTGAAGAAAGAAATGTAAACAAAAATGTAAATAGATTCAAAAGTAACTTTACTGAAAAAAGAAATGAGAAGAAAAATATATATGAATTAAAAAGAAAATTGTCTGAAAAGGAAAATATGACTGAATTTCAAAATGTATGTTTTTGTTTTGGAAATAAAATCAATTAAATAAAGCGTAGTGTTTCTGATTCGATGGTATTTAAATTATCTGATGATGGCTGGAAATAGGATTTGAATAGTTATAAGAATAACTCGAACAAAATTTTTGAAAGCAGAGTTAATAGCTTATTGGTACATGATGATCAAAAGTTCTTATCATGTAGTGAAAATGGTAACTGGCAGAGGGAATACAACGATGTATTAGGTGAATATAGTTCCATTGATTGTGCGCCTGAATTAGACATAGACTTAGGACCTGAGTTAGATAAATCAAAGCAAACAGCAATAATGGCCATATTGAATACCGCATACTTGTCGCTTTTATCTACCAAAAGAAACCGTTATGACTATAAAATGAAGATCCGCTTGACGGATGATACGCCTTTTCATTGTCTGCCTATACAATAGGGCGGAAGTTAAAAATATTACGAATGACTTGTTGAATAGGAATATCATACGACCAAGTAGCTCCCCTTATGCTTCTGCTATAGTGCTAGTATAGAAAAATAACGGTGAAACGCGCATGTGTGTTGACTATAGGGTCCTAAACAAAAAGACCGTTCGCGATAATTTTCCGCTGCCTCTTATAGAGGACTGTATAGAATATATGTCTGGTAAAAGATGGTTTACGTTATTAGACCTGAAGGATGGTTTCAACCAGTTGACTATGGACGAAGATTCCATCCCTTTGACCTCATTTGTGACCCCACATGGTCAGTTTGAATACCTCCGCATGCCATTTGGACTGAAGAATGCCCCAGCTAATTTCCAAAGGTTTATATATAACATTTTTCGCGACTCAATAGATGCAAAAGAAATTATAGTGTACATTGACGATATTTTAATTGCTTCCGCGGACTTTGAGCATCATATGAGTACAGTAGAAAAAGTACTAAAAAGAATATATGAAAGGAGCTTAGAACTTAAGTTAAAGAAATGTAAGTTTGGATACGACAAAATAGAATATTTAGGACATCTAGTTAGTCCCTTAGGTATACAACCATCTGATGCTCATATACGCGCAATCGCCAACTACCGTGTCCCGACTAGCCAAAAGGAGCTCCGCTCCTGTATAGGTCTGTTTTCATATTTCCGAAAGTTCGTCCCATCGTTCTCAAGAATTGCTAAACCATTGTTAGATCTGCTACGCAAGGAAGCAGCATTTCATTTCACCGCAGATTGTTTGGAAGCTTTTAAGGAGTTAAGGAATAGGTTAGTTGAAGCCCCTGTGCTAGCCATCTATGATCCTACGCGTGAGACAGAACTTCATTGCGACGCTAGCAGTCATGGATTCGGATCTGTCTTATTGCAAAAGCAGGACGATAATAAATTCCACCCGATTGCATACTTTTCAAAGACGACGTCGGCGGCAGAGTCACAGTACCATAGTTTTGAGCTAGAGACATTATCCATCGTGTACGCCCGAGAAGATTTAGGATTTATTTGGAAGGAATACCCTTTAAAATCGTCACGGATTGCAACTCACTCACAATGACTCTCAATAAAAAACAAATAAATCTGCGAATAGCCCGATGGGCACTAGAGCTAGAAAATTTTAATTATACAATACAGCAACGTAAGGGTGTGAATCTTACCCATGCAGATGCGTTAAGTCGTTATCCGTTGCCGGATACAGTTGAAAGTAATATGGTTGCCGCTGTAGACCCTGACGATTTAGATTTCCATATTCAAGTCACCCAAAATCGGGATACCGGGATAAGGGAGTTGGCCAAGAAGCTGGAAGAGGGGGAAGTGATTGGCTACGAATTAGTAGATGGTCTGGTTTTCCGTAGGATTGGCCCACAACTACTTTTGTCTGTACCAGTAGAGATGCAGGAGAATATCATACGAATGGTACATGAAAAAATTGGTCATTTGGGCGTTGACAAGTGTTACGACCAAATAAGGAAAAATTATTGGTTTGATAAAATGAAGGAAAACCGCTTTACTGAAAACTGCGTAAAGTGCATTATCTTCCCTGCGCCAGCTCGATCTAATCAGCACAACCTATTCAATATCCCAAAGAAACTCATACCATTTGACACTCTTCATTTGGACCATTTTGGCCCCCTATTAAGTCAAAACGCAAGCATTTACTGGTAGTTATCGATGCCTTTACCAAATAAGTAAAATTATACCCTGTCAACTCTACTAGTACAAAAGAAGTGTGTTGCGCCTTAGAAAAGTATTTTTCATATTATAGCCGACCAAGGCGGGTTATTACGGACAGGGGCACATGCTCTACTTCCCTTGAATTCAGTAACTTCATCTAAAAGCGAAACATAGGCCATGTAAAAGTTGCAGTAGCTTCGCCACAAGCGAACGGCCAAGTCGAAAGAGTGAACCGGATACTTAAGGCTATGTTAAGCAAGCTGACGGAATCAATAGAGCACGGAGATTGGGTAGCTAAACTCTCTCAGGTGAATATGCCATAAATTATACGGTGCATAGCACGGCTAGATTCTCTCCCAGTGAATTGCTATTTGGCGTAACCCAACGGGGCATGTGTGGTGGACGAGCTAACAGAATTCCTCGACACTGCCCTGTTTCTAGGTGTTAGCCTTGATTGAGGCCAATCAAATTGGTCAGGTTGGTCGAGTTGTAAAACAATTACTTTGTACTATGCGATATGAATACCTCTACTGGAAGTATTTAGTTATTAGGTCATTTTAATATTAAGTGATATGAAGTACTCTGTTATGTCATTACCCATTACGTGTCATTTTGACAGGTTGGCGACTTCCGGTTTGATCATTGACACAGAAAAGACAAATAAATCAACTGCCAAAGTTAATACGTCGTTTTCAGTGGGATCCTGCTTTACTTAAAACTAAAATAATGTAAGTCTAAACAATTAAACTTTTGAATTGGTCGAATGCCGGTGACGCCGCCACGGTGAAAATCGTCAGTCAACTGCGACTGTGCAACGGAAGAGTTCCGTTACCCAGTCTGACGTGGCATGATTGTTGCCACTCGGGTTGATGGTTGCCATCGGGACTCGGACTTTTACTTCTATTTTAAATAGCTTTTTAATACTACCGAACTTGGTAAAAGTACAGTACGCATTTCAAAACAAAAAAAAGGATAATATATTATTGAAACCAACGTTGAAAATATGACTTTGGTTTCTCATAGTAGATTTAATGAGTATTGCATTGTAGAAATTACTTAAAACTCAAAGTACTGAAATTACGCTTTTATTTGAGGCATGAATGAAAATGATTTTAGTACTCTTACTTTTAATACTTTTTCACACTATTTTTATTAAAGGTAATTTTTTTGTTATATAGAACAAAATAAAATGCAAGAATATTTATACTGATTAATGACTTTATAGGACAGTTTATAGTTAAGAAAAAGCATCACTTATCAAAATAAATCAGATTATGGCACTATTCTAAGGGAGCATAAAGCGTAGTAGATTTGGGTAAAGTGCAGTAGGTATTAAAATTACTGCAATTTTGATTTCGGGATAAGAGACACAGGGAACTCCTCATTCTATCTCGCCGTTGACAATAATAATCGATCTACAAGCTTCGTTTATATTGCACATGGTAACAAAATACTGCCGCCTTAAGCTTATTTAAGTCCAATTTGCCCAATAATGGATGGCTATTGCTGTTAAAATGTATTCTGGCAATATACTTTGTTTTACTCGCGTTTGGTCGAAACTGTGATGTCCGCCGGGTTAAAGTCAGAGATCAGGACGGGATTCCATGTGTCTCCCACCCTGGTCAATATGGCATTTTGGGGGCGTATCTTTGACTTTAGTGGTTTTGGCAATTTGTTGGTTTTTGGTTTTCGAGATATTGCATTAAAAAAAGTTCATTGAATTTTATGGCACGTTTATTCCGTACATACTTTGTACTTGTGCACTTTTACAAACTTAAATACTTTAAATTCATCATACAAAGGAAAAACCCTTTTGGATGGCAATTGCCCATTTCTCTTTATTTGACACTTATTGGTTACCCGAAATTTAGCTCTGGGCACACCAAGAACACACCAAACACTTGTTTGTCTGGAAATTAAAAGTTCCGTTATTGGTGCCTTTTCCTTTCTATGGGAATATTTGGTGCTGCCACTTCAGAAAAAACCACGCACTTTCCCGTAGCTAGTCAAACCGGAAGGTGAATCAAAACTGTCGCCTAACCAACCGCAGTGAGTCCTGACCGATTAAACCCAATAAAAATGATTTTCAATTGAAAGTAAACCATAACACAGTGCGAGCGCATACGTTAAAGTAATTTAAACCGTTAGGTATGGTCATATGAGGTCATATGAGGGCACATACCTCAATCTATTATTATTATTATTATTAACCGTCCTTTCTAAACAATAAAGGGATCAACGGAATCTCATAACGACTTACACCTATTTCGGAAGCTCTCTCGTAAAATTCTTTGCGAATTAATTGAAATCTGATAAGTGTATCTTCTGAGGACATTCGTGACTTCGATAAGGTAAAAAATGCCTCATAAATTGTCAGTAATTATATATAACGAAAAGAAAGGACGAAGCCTACAAGGCAACGCTGAGATCGAATGCAACGAACAGTGTGTGTGAACACTACCGCGAGTTGAAGAGGGAAGCGAGGCGGCTTTTCCGGCCGAAAAAAAGAGAGGCAGAAAAGCGTGAAATAAAGGAGCTTGAGATTGTGGCCAACGGGAATAATGGCCGAAAATTCTATCAAAAAATTCGGCGAATGACAGAAGGTTTTAAACCCGGGGCAAACTCCTGTAAGAATGAGAACGGCGAGACACTGAGCAAGAAACCAGAGAAGATGCCGAACCCGAGCCCACAATCGAAGATGATGGAATTGACGTTCCACAACCCGACTATAATGAGGTGTGAATAGCAATATCCCGATTGAAAAACAATAAAGCAGCTGGCGCTGATGGTTTGCCTGCTGAGCTATTCAAACACGGAGGCGAGGAGCTGGTAAGGCGCATGCATCAACTTCTATGCAAAATATGGTTGGATGAATGCATGCCTGAAGATTGGAATGTAAGTATTCTCTGCCCAATCCACAAGAAGGGCGATCCTGCAAACTGCGCCAACTACCGCGGAATCAGCCTTTTGAATATCGCATATAAGGTCCTATCGAGCGTATTGTGCGAAAGACTGAAGCCCGATGTGAACAGACTGATTGGACCTTATCTGTGTGGCCTCAGACCTGGTAAATCTACCGTCGACCAGATTTTTACAATACGGCAATCTGCCGTGAGAAAAGAATCGACACACATCATCTCTTTGTTGATTTTAAAGCCGCTTTCGATAGCACGAAAAGGAGTTGCCTATATGCCGCTATGGCTGAATTTGGTTTCCCCGCAAAACTTATACGGCTGTGCAAAATAACCTTGAGCACCACCGGCAGGCCGGTCAGAATTGGGAAGCACCTCTCCGAGCCGTTCGAAACTAAACGAGGTTTCAGACAGATGACTTCCTATCGTGCGATTTCTTTAATTTAATTCTGGAGAAAATAATACAAGCTGCAGAACTTAACCGCGCTGGAATAATTTTTTTTATAAAAGCGTGCAACTGTTGGCATATGCTGACGATATTGATGCCATTGGCCTTAGCAACCGCGCCGTAACTTCTGCTTACTCCAAATTAGAAAAAGAAGCGGAGAAAATGGGATTGGTGGTGAACGAGGGCAAAACGAAGTACCTTCTGTCATCATGCAAAGAGTCAGCGCATTCGCGCCTTGGCAACCAAGCCACTGTTGGCAGCAATAATTTCGAAATAGTAAAGGACTTCGTTTACATGGGAACCAGCATTAACACCAACAATAATGTTAGCCTAGAAATCCGACGCAGAATCACTCTTGCAAACAAATGCTACTTCGGACTGAGTAGGCAATTGAAAAGTAAAGTCCTCTCTCGACGAACGAAAATAACACTCCACAAGTCACTCTTCGCACCCGTCCTGCTATATGGTGCAGAAGCGTGGACACTAACAACATCTGATGAGGCGGCTCTGGGAGTATTCGAGAGAAAGGTTCTTACAAAGATTTGTGGACCTGTACGCGTTGGCGACGGCGAGTACCGAAGAAGATTTAATGATGAGCTGTATAAACTTTACGCAGACGACGACATAGTTCAGCGAATTAAAACACACGTAGTGCGAATGAGCGAAGATGCTCCAGTCCAGAAGGTACTCTTATCGGCACCCTCCGGTGGAAACAGAGGAAGAGGGAGACCACCACTCCGATGGAAGGACCAAGTGGAGACCGATTTGCGATCCCGCGTTGTTTCCAATTGGCGCCAGTTGGCGCAACGAAGAAACGACTGGCGAGCTATGTTGGACGGTCAAAATCGCCCATTTAAAGAAGAAGAACTTTTCTGATTGAAACTTAAAAAAATTATCAAAAATTAAAATTTACCGAGGCCTCTGTCTGTTTCTAACTACATCTGGATCCTTGTGCTTTTCAAGGAATTGAGAGATGGCAGTGCTATCCCAATGCTCTCAAGTGAAAAATTAACGTAAGAACATTTTAGCTAGGCGACATGCTCTAAAGAATCGCAAATAAGCGAAATCGCCTAACTGGGGGGTAGCCAAAGCAATTGCTCGGTAAGTTACTTTACGGATAGGGAATTACGATATAGCACCAATAATCGTTTGCTTTGTTTCTCTTAATGTTGGTTGAATCAGCTGATTTATCTGGTTACCGATAAAGCACCAATGTTTTGAGCTTAAAGTCAAATTCAGTTGCCGACCACAAGCGAATATGGGAAGGACACACTGCGCTAAGTAGCTCCTCATATTGTTTTTGACAAATTTTAATTGTTAATTTTTACTAGTATGATAGTATCAGCATTGACACATAAATTATCATCACTGTCAACAAAAAGTGTGACTGGGTTGCATCTCCTCTTTGCCTTGTATTCGCAAACACTCCCGCCATCTCTCTTTCTCTCCTTGGTACATGCTCGCATGCATAAGCGTAACTATCGTTATCTCTGTTGTGTTTAACTAGTGGTGGGGGTGTTATTGAGTTGGGGATGGTACATGCTACACTAACCTCCACCTAAGGTTGATCGTTCCGATCCGACACATTTCCCGAACCAAATGCAGCTAGCCTTTCCAGATGGATTAGCTTCATCTTATTCCTGGGCCTTCCAATAGTTTGCATGCGACAGACAACATTGTTTATCCGTTTTATGACTTTGTATGGCCCTTCTCAGTTACACTGCAATTTCGGGGACAAACCTTTCCTACGTTGTGGGTTGTATAGCAGCACTAAATCTCCTTCAGTGAAACTTTTCGAGTTTATTGCTTTGTCGTACCTGGCGTTCATCTTATCACTCATGATTCTCATTTCCTCCTCCAAGATGTTAGTGGATTTCCGAACGTTTGTTCCGGCATCAGCATTAATTCAAAACTTCAAGTCAGCAGGCAACTGAAGATCATCTCCAAAAATTACCCTTTCAGGAGTCTGACCTGTTGTCTCATGTACTGAAGGAACAAGAAGATGTGAGTATTCCAATCCTCCTGTAACTTATCCGCTACTTTCCTTAGCTATTCTTCCCAGGTTCTATTGAATCGTTCCACCATGCCATCTGGCTGAGGATGCAGTGCAGTTGTTCGAGTTTTCCGAATGTCCAATGTCTTGCATATTTCATGGAATACAGCTGATTCGAAATTCCAGCCTTGATCAGAATGTAGCTCCATCGGTGAACCAAACCTTTTTTAGTTTTACGTACTTGAAAAGTTTGCAATTTGAGGAACGTACTATAATTTACTTTAGTTCATTATTATTTAATTAAGTTCATGAAGAAAAGAGTAGTTATGCATATTTAATCAAAATGTAGGTTACGTTGCATATAGTGTAAAATGTACAAGTGGTTGATAAAGCGGCCGAAAGTTTCCAACGAGGAAAATTGTGAAAAAATTGATAACCAAGAAGCTTCTACAAGCTGCAGAAACGATAACGAAAGAAATAAATGTATTTCATGAACGCGTGATGTCAAACCAGTCGTCAATTTGGGTAAGATCATGTTTTCAGGAATAAACTCTTAAATCGTAGGTGTCTCGACTTCCTGTGACACTTTCGTGGCAAAAACAATGATTAATTTTTTGGATGTAGAATATAGAAAATTGTTCACAAAAAAGTGACACATAATTGCGATTTCTAATATTTAATAATAATTTATTCTATTGGAAAACACGTGACAATTCCCGATTAAATAATTGATTATTAAATATAAGAAATGGTAGTTATGCGTCCCTTTTTTGGTTGATTCGCAATTATTAATTAAAAACATAGACTCTCCAGGACTTTAAAAAACTTTCTATATTCTACGCTCAAAAAACCGTTTTTTTTTACGAACGTGCCACGGGAATTCTGGATACTTAGGTCTCAAGGGAATAAAAATTATACAGATAGAACATACAATATTGGCCAATACACTCGCACTCCCTTCAAAGGACGAGTTTAACTGGATTTATATTGGAACGAATTTGCGTCATCCCTTGTCAATTTTGGTTTTGTAACCAACCGGTTTCGGCGAACCGCCATCTTCAGTGCTTGATTTCGTCCTCTGTAAATTAGTTTTAGCGCTTCAAATTTTGCTTCAGAAATGGTGTTTGTTTGTTCGTTAATTACTCTCCCGTCAAATGTCTTAAGTTTGTATATTTCCATGTTTTCTAGCACATTTAAGCGCCGCCCTTTTCTTTGTACGTGAAGTATTCCGGCACTGACCGCAATAACCAATTGCATAGCACCATGAGACCGGCACGACGCTATCAGAACATGTGACGACATGCCTAGCTCAGCAAAACGTTGCCATTGGTCATACCAGCATCAGCTGCTGAATTAGAAATTCAACTACTGAGAATATGAAAAATGGAAGAATTATGAAAATAACTTCCGTGATTAGAAACTGTATAAACTGTAGCTGTAAGTTTTATAAATAAAATCAGAATGAATTTAGACATGCACATGAATGTTTTATTGCACTTCTCAATTTCGGCAGACTAACGAATGCCTATTGATCGGCAAAATCCTCTCTGCCCTCACAAAGAAGAGGACCATACTTAACGCATAGCATCGTGGATGCTACCTTTGCGATGCTCTATGGAAAAGTCATAACCTTGCAGTCGCTCTATCCACCGTGCAAGTTGACCTTGCGGATAGCGGAACTGCAAGAGCCATTTTAACGCTGCATGGTCTGCCCTGACATGGAATCTCTGCCCATAGAGATACTTGTGGAAATGTTTAACGCACTCTACCAATGTCAACAACTCTCTCCGTGTTACGCAATAGTTCCTTTCAGCCTTCCCGATTGTTTGGCTATAGTACACAACTACCTTCTCATGTTCATCGACAATATGAGACAAAACATTTCCTATAGCATAAGCACTATCATCCGTATCCATAATACCGTTGAAAATGGAATTGGATATGCTAACATTGGGGCAGTGCATAGTCGCTCCTTCAAGGATTGGAAAACCACTTCATGCTCCTTCTTCCATTCAAAGCACGCATTTTTCCTGGTAAGGGCATGGAGACTACTAGCTACGCTGGCGAAATTCGGTACAAATCGGCGATAATACGTGCACAGCCGAAGGAAGCTTCGTAACTCATGCAAATTCCTCGGCCTTGGCCAATCTTTTACGGTTTCAATCTTTTTCTTAACAATGCAAATGCCCTCCGTCGTTATCTTGTGACCAAAATAACTTATTTCCTTCTTAAAAAAGGTACACTTTTTAGGACTTAATTTCAGACCAGCACCAGCTATCCGTTGGAAAACTTCCTCCAAGTTATTTAGGTGTTCCCCAAAGCTTTTTTCCAGCACGATGATTTTGTCCAGGTACACCAAACATGCTTTCCAATGCAATCCTTTTAGTACCTGGTCCATGAGTCTCACTCAAAAGTAGCTGGAGCATTGCATAGTCCGAAGGGCATTACTGTAAATTGCCAAAGCCCTTCTCCACCGCTGAAGGCTATCTTTTCTCTATCTTATCCATTTACTACCAGAAAGCGAGTCCAGAGTATCGTCGATTCTTGGTAATGGATAACTGTCCTTCTTCGTTACGTCGATCGAGTAGCTGATGGTTCGATCACGCCGCTATCACTCATTTCCTGTATAATTCCCCTTAACACTTGGCGTTTGGCTAATGGGATACTACGAGGAGCTTGGCGGAATGGCCTTGAATCACCAGTATCAATTTGATGCTTTACAAGTTTTGTCCGCCATGGTTTGGATCCATCCCAATCAAATATGCCAGAGTACTTTGTTAGAAGTTGCTTTACCTTACTCTGATGATCTTTTTCGAGCCCTTTCGTCCAAGCCGTGATATCATCTGAAAGATCAATCTCGCTGGTAGGAACATTTTCTCGAAGCTGTTCACAATTCATAACTACCTCGACCTCCTTGCATTGTCCCAATACAACTTATTTGAAAAGTTTGATTGGTAATTTGAACTCATTAAGTACTCTTACCATCTTGTTTTGACATAGCCAGGGGTTTTCCAACTAGTATATTCGTGTTTTATTTTGTTTTGTTGTTTTTCCGACAGGGTGAATGATTGATGTATATTGGAACGAATTTTCGTCATCCCTTGTCAAATTTGGTTTTGAGACAAACCAAATTTGACAAGGGATGACGAAAAATCGTTCCAATATACATTAGTATATTCGTCTTTGATTTGTTTGCTGCCTCGATAACCCACAATTTGTTTGTCCCATAATCTCCATAAATTTTTGCCTATATGACTGCCTCTGACTTCGGTGGGATTTGTTGCCTTTCCTCGACCACTACTCACTTACAGACGTAGTTTATTTCGTAACCAAAATTGAGTGCCATGTCCATTTTCTTATAGTTCATGATCTTGTTCTGCAAGTCGATCTTGATGCCTTGCTCGCTTTAAAAGTCGACACCAATTATGATTTCGTCAACAATATCTGCCACTATAAAATTTTGTAGAGCGGCCACGTTCCCAGTTGCGATTTAACATGTTACTTGCGTACGACTAAATCACATCGAATGGTGGAATGAGATGAGCCCGTGTCCACAGTCAGTAAATGATGTTTTCCGTGCACATATCCTCCAACAGTAAGATTACTAGCTTTCCGTCCGATTTGTGAGACAGAGATCATGGGGCATTCAATTGTGGGAGCCAGTCCACGCCCCTTTCGGCTGGCTCGATTTAGTTTAACGATTGATTTGGTTGGGAGATCTGCTCATCTCTTTCAGCTTTGCGTTTTCGTCCACCTGAATTGCTGCGGTTATTGGAGCCAGTGCCGCAATAACGTGCTATGTGACCTCATCTTCCGCACTTAAAACATTTGATGGCACCATCAAACGCAATGAGCCTTGTATGCAGGTTTACTCCAAGCGAGGCCGTTTCTTGGGTCAGAGCATGTGACACCGTCTCAGCGAATGATCTCTTTGGATTTGCATATGTGGCTCGCTTCGTCTCCACATCATGTATTCCATTTAAAAAGCTTAGGATTTATACCCTTTCTGTGTACTCTACTGGTGCGTCTGCGTTTGCTAGATGAGCGAAACTCTCGATAGCTGATGCGAATTCCTGCAAAGTCTTATTAGCCTTCTGCTTCCGATGTTCGCTACCATGTCGTCTGTCAAATGCAGCCATCAATGCTTCATAATTGTTCCGTTCTCCGTCAGGAATAGTCTGTAAGATTTCAGCCGCAGGTCCCTTCAATATTTGTATTTTTTTTGTATTTGTTTATTTTTTACAGTTTTTACAGACTTAATAATTTACAATATGTATTAATACAACCAAAAATTTAATTCAGTACAAATTTTCTTATTCACTAAAGTTTTAGTATTAATTAGGCAGTTATATATCTTATCCTAAATAAACACAACATAAAAGTACATCACAACTAAAATAAAGCTAATAAAATGTAGAAATAATAGATGGAGATCCCGAGAAAGGAGAAATACCGAGTTTCCACTCCCGGTTTGGCACATTTCATTTTTTCCTATCCATGCACCGGTTGCCAATCTATGCATCAATTCATCAATAAAAGTGTCTCGTTTGAAACAACTGAAATTATCGCAATTTTTTATGTTAGACGGCAGTTCATTAAAGCACTTTAAACCTTTATAAAAAATATTTTTCTTATCAACTTCGGTCCTATATAAAGGTAGCCTGAAGTTTGTTTGCTCCCTTAGTAAGTACGAATGAGTTTCATTTATATACCGAAGATTATCACTAAGGTAGTCCGGAAGGATGGGGCCGTGTGCAGAAGTCCACGCAAGTGGGGAAAGTTTCTGATCGCCATTCACCTGGGAATGGCCAGAGCGATTCTTTTGCACGCGGTTCAAGCAGCTCACTACTTCCGGGCTTTGCGCCCAAGTATCCTCTGGGTAACCACCGAACACCCGTTTGGCGGTGAGCTAAACGTGAGAAGGCGACAACCTGGTAAGGCCACTCCGACATAATCGGTGTAAGGGCTTGCTGGGGGGTTCAAACAGCAGCGTCTGATCACCATGTGGTGCGGCTGCAAGCGGGCGTCTGTCTTGGATCAACCGGCTCGCTATACAAACATGTAATAGAATTCAACCTCCCGTGAAACGGGTTGTGCGTTGGGTTTGGGACCCACCACATAAAACAACGTTCCAATGAAATTCAACAACAAAGCCTCGGATATGAGAACCCCTTTTTTAGATGACAACACCCGCAAACGAAATAAGGATTATGAGATAAGGGCATGTACCTGGAATATCCGGTCCCTTAATGGGGAAGGTGCCGCTGCCCGGCTGGTTGAGGTCCTGAGGAAAGCAAAAGCTGACATCACCGCCATACAAGAGATGCGATGGACGGGGCGAGGAAACACGATCAGAACACCTTGCAACATCTACTGGAGTGGGCATGAAGACAAGCGCAGATTCGGCGTGGGATTTGTGGTGGGAGAGAGACTCCGTCACCGAGTACTGTCGTTCACACCCGTGAACGAGCGTCTCGCTGCAATCCGCATAAAAGTACGATTTTTCACCATATCGTTCATCTGCTCATGCACCGACGGAAAAGAAGGACGACGTGGAAAAGGATGCATTCTGCGAGCCCCTGGAAGAAGCATACGAGCGCTGCCCCCGTCATGATATCAAAGTCGTGCTTGGCGCCTTTAACGCCAGGGTGGGTAAGGAGGGTATATTTGGCCCCACTGTCGGGAAGTTCAGTCTCCACGATCAGACTTCGCCAAATGGATTCAGGCTGATCGACTTCGCCGGTGCCCGAAACATGGCCATATCCAGCACTAGCTTCATGCACAAGAAGATCCATCAAGCTACATGGCTGTGCCCCGATCGAAAAACACGCAACCAGATCGACCACGTTGTGATAGACGGACGGCATGCTTCCAGCGTTTTAGATGTTCGCACAATACGAGGACCTAACACCGACTCTGATCACTACCTAGTAGCAGCCAAGATTCGTACCCGCCTCTGTACGACAAAACAGGTGCAACAAAAAACGCAGAGAAAGCTGGACGTCGAAAAGCTGCAATCGCAACAGACCCCCAATTATTTCGCAGATCGTCTCTCACACCTGCTCTCCGAGAGCACAATTCAACCTAGTGGAATGCATGAGCAGTGGGATCATATCTCAGGAGCGCTCCGTACCGCAGCCGAAGAAGTAATTGGATTCCGGCGAACGCGAAGAAACAACTGGTATGATGATGAAGAGTGCCGCGCTGCAACGAAAGGAAAGGACGAAGCCTACAAGGCAACGCTGAGATCGAATGCAACGAGGAGTGTGTGTGAACACTACCGCGAGTTTAAGAGGGAAGCGAGGCGGCTTTTCCGGGCGAAAAAAAGGGAGGCAGAAAAGCGTGAAATAAAGGAGCTTGAGATGCTGGCCAGCGGGAATATTGCCCCAAAATTCTATCAAAAAATTCGGCGAATGACAGAAGGTTTTAAACCCGGGGCAAACTCCTGTAAGAATGAGAACGGCGAGACACTGAGCAAGAAACCAGAGAAGATGCCGAACCCGAGCCCACAATCGAAGATGATGGAATTGACGTTCCACAACCCGACTATAATGAGGTGCGAATAGCAATATCCCGATTGAAAAACAATAAAGCAGCTGGCGCTGATGGTTTGCCTGCTGAGCTATTCAAACACGTAGGCGAGGAGCTGGTAAGGCGCATGCATCAGCTTCTATGCAGAATATGGTTGGATGAATGCATGCCTGAAGATTGGAATCTAAGTGTTCTCTGCCCAATCCACAAGAAGGGCGATCCTGCAAACTGCGCCAACTATCGCAGAATCAGCCTTTTGAATCTCGCATATAAGGTCCTATCAAGCGTATTGTGCGAAAGACTGAAGCCTGATGTAAACAGACTGATTGGACCTTACCAGTGTGGCTTCAGACGTGGTAAATCTACCATCGACCAGATTTTTACAATACGCCAAATCTTGGAAAAAACCCGTGAAAAGAGACACACACATCATCTCTTTGTTGATTTTAAAGCCGCTTTCGATAGTACGTAAAGGAGCTGCCTATATGCCGCTATGTCTGAATTTGGTTTCCCCGCAAAACTTATACGGCTATGCAAAATGACCTTGAACAACACCGCCAGCTCGGTCAGAATTGGGAAGTACCTCTCCGAGCCGTTCGAAACTAAACGAGGCTTCAGACAGGGTGACCCCCTATCGTGCGATTTCTTTAATTCAATGCTGGAGAAAATAATACAAGCTGCAGAACTTAACCGCGCTAGAACAATATTGATATCATTGGCCTTAACAACCGCGCCGTAACTTTTGCTTACTCCAAATTAGAAAAGAAGAGAAAATGGGGTTGGTGGTAAACGAGGGCAAAACGAAGTACCTTCTGTCATCATGCAAAGAGTCAGCGCATTCGCGCCTTGGCAACCAAGCCACTGTTTGCAGCAATAATTTTGAAATAGTAAAGGACTTCGTTTACCTGGGAACCAGCATTAACACCAACAATAATGTTAGCCTAGAAATCCGACGAAGAATTACTCTTGCAAACAAATGCTACTTCGGACTGAGTAGGCAATTGAAAAGTAAAGTCCTCTCTCGACGAACGAAAATAACACTCTACAAGTCACTCATCGCACCCGTCCTGCTATATGGTGCAGAAGCGTGGACACTAACAACATCTGATGAGGCGGCTCTGGGAGTATTCGAGAGAAAGGTTCTTCGAAAGATTTGTGGACCTCTACGCGTTGGCGACGGCGAGTACCGAAGAAGATTTAATGATGAGCTGTATGAACTTAACGCAGACGCCGACATAGTTCAGCGAATAAAAACACAGCGGCTTCGCTGGCTAGGGCACGTAGTGCGAATGAGCGAAGATGCTCCAGCCCAGAAGGTATTCTTATCGGCACCCGCCGGTGGAAGCAGAGGAAGAGGGAGGCCACCACTCCCATGGAAGGACCAAGTGGAGACCGATTTGCGATCCCGCGGTGTTTCCAATTGGCGCCAGTTGGCGCAACGGAGAAATGACTGGCGAGCTATGTTGGACGGTCAAAATCGCCCAGGCGGTTAGATGACCATTTAAAGAAGGAGAAGTCCGGAAGTTTACTCTTTTTAATATTATACACAAACTTCATAGCATGAAAGAAAAGTTATTGTTTTACACTCAGCCAGCGCATTGCATCAATCAGTTCTCTAATCGGAGTATCCATTGTTTTTTTTAGTATGAAACGCATGGCTCGATTTTGCATTTTCTGTAATCTCCCTATTTGGGAATCGCAACCTATGAAAAAAATTGTGGGACAGTATATTAAATAGTGCAGCAACTTTGTCTCAGTGCCCCAATTGTTCACCACTGCCGTCTTCTCAAACTGTAGCTTGAATACCTGGAAAGGAACAGAACCATCAAAAAAAGAGGTCTTTACCTTGGGAATGCTCGTTGAAGCATTTGGACGTTTCAGTTGTAACTCCTGGATACGACATCTTAACGCATCTACCTCGGCCTCGATTTCCTCCATAAACTCTATTATTTTCTCGTCCATGCGTGCCTCTAGCTTCGATGACATCGGAGCTTCCTGCTCTTCCAGCTTTTCAGAGGTCTGCGATAACACCTGTGCTGAACTTTGTGATGAGATTTCGAAAATACGTGTCTACAGCTTGGATGTAATACGTGTATCCTGTTGTTCGAACTCAGATGCCATGTGTGTCTTCTGTTCTTCCAGCTGAGATGCCATGCCCTTGTCATCTTTGCTATTACTGGTATTTATTTAACAATACCTCTTCTGACACCAATTGTGACGAATTCGACGTTCCTCGATTACTAATGGCGGGTTCGATCACTATAAAGTCAAATAAACACACTCAGAATTACTGTAACAAACAGCTAGTTTTATTTACTTCTATAAACGCAATTCGTTACCTCTGTTGTGTTTACGTAGAGGGGGGAGTGTTACTGGGTTAGGGATGGTACATGGTTGGGAGTATTCGCAACAATCTGAATGGTTACAGGTATCTAGTATGGGGTGGTATCTGAACAACACGTATGGCCCTCGGCAACACACAACAAATGCTTGTGTGTAACCATAGCAAGCGGTGGTTGCCATAGCAATCAACGCAAGCGGCAATACTCGTGCTCACACGTACTTTTTTTGGCTGGCATTGATGAAAATCAAAAATTTTAAATTTTTTCGTTTGACAGTTTTTCTATTTGATGGTGGCGCAAGCGTTTGACAACCAAACAAGCTCAGTCGCCTCGCGACTGTCATGACGAACACATGTACGGATAAAAAAATATAAATCCTGTATGTCATGAAATGCAATATAAAATAAATCCTGTTCTTGTTTTAATGCTCCCAAAATTAATAAACATTAAAGATTGTCGAGTAATATCTACATATAATAAAATCGTAAGAGGTCGGTGGCTGGACATTGCAAATATTTAAGAAAAATCGATAGAAGGGATCCTTATCGAGCCAGTAAAGGCCAAATCAACCAATTTTAGAATTTTTGTCTGTCTGTCTGTTGCCAAGGGCTCTTACTGTAAAAGGCTAGATTATGCTATCGATTATAGCTTTTTTTTTTGTTCTTTTTAGCTACAAAAAGCTCTCCGAATTTTTTCATATTAGTCGGCTCTTACGACCGGTATGCCTACCTCGGGCGTACGAGTATTCCAGGCTCGAACCCCGTGGGAGTAGTCGATTATAGCTGTAACCTATTAGTTGCGTTCCAATCAGCTTTCCAGATCCGTAACGATACGGATTCGTTGTATGAGCGTTGTTTGTGTATATACGTCTGTTTACATACGTATGTCTGTGCTACCAAGCAAATAAGGGTTGGCTGTCAAAAAACTACAAAAAACTCAAAGGAACAGAACTTCTGTACGGATCCGAAATTGATCCAGAAAAATATCAAGATCACAACATTGTTGTTGCATTTATATGCAAAATTTCTATATGGATATGGGTCGCTCCTGAGTGGAACGCGCTAATTATGCATGATCCAACTAACCATGCACCATGTTATTGTTACGAATTCTATGAGTATTCGCTTATTTCTTCCTGAGTTCGATCACTATGAAGTCAAATAAACACACGCACAAATAGCTAGTTTTATTTACTAGTAATAACACAATACAAATTTATAAGTTTGTTTACTTCACAAAAGTTCACTAAAGCACTGCTTATGAAATCTCATTTCCTCTAGGGATTGAAACTCCGACAAAAACCCCCCCCCTGCAGATATTCCCACGATGCATTAAATTGTCACATATTCCAGCCATTTTGTCTGTCGTTAATTCCGCATGGATTTGTGCCTTCACTTTCGTTCCCAGTGGTACCCGGTAAACATTCCTGCAACTCAATTCTTCAGGATTCGGTTCCATTCTCTCAGTGCACCGTTTCACTTTATCCACTTAGTTGCGGTGCTTCCTCGGAACATGATCACCAAGTGTTCGTCTTGTATCCTCAGCACACTGTATCGCAAGCCACCAAAGTGAAAGAGACACCTTCAAGATGACAAAATCAACAGAGCAGGGGACACAGGTAACCCTGCACGGACCCTTGACATTGACCTGGCTGGCATCACGGTTTCGACCGATAGAAATTAGCCTTTAGCAATAAAAGTTTTGTCGACCGCGGGTAAAAACTATCAATATTGCCAGAATAAATTCCAACAGCAAATAGCGATTAAATAATTATCAATTCGTAAAAGATTTATAAAGTTTTGGCTGAAGTAGGTTTTGAAGGAGAGCAGTACGCTCATTATTTTTTATTTCAACGAAACCTGTAGATAGGAACCTTGCTGTCAATGTCTAGGTCGGGTAAGGAGTTTCATGTATCCTCTACCCAAACCAAGTAACGTGGGGTCCCGCGAGCCACCAAGGGAATGTACAAATGCATGGTCCAGAACCTTCCTCTGTTTTGCGCGCCAACGGAAGCGTGTCTTCAGGGTTCGGATCGCAGTAACTCTAGTATCTACTCCACTTTAGCCCAAATCTACCATGTTTTATTTTTTCCGCAGGAGCTATAGCTCTTCGAAGGATAGTAGTAGCAGTTAATTTATTTTGACAGAAAGATTTTTTTTGTACTATAAACTCACCAATAAAGGAATTAATCACTATCAATACCTGGTTTTTTTTTTTGAATTTGTTCAGTACAGAAAGATTAATTTTAATAAAAGTAGTAAGTGAGCAAAACAGTAGTAAACGGTACCCCTTATTAAATTCATTCTGTTCGTAAGTAATAAAGTTAACATAATAAAGTTTCCATAATATAATTCGCTTCTTTCTTGGTGATATGAATAGTGTACTTTTACCGGATTTGGTAGTAATAAAAAGGTCTTTAAAAAATCCGAACCCTAATGGCAACTACCAATCAGAGCGTGCCACCTAGCAACAACCATAACACGTCAGGCTGGGCAACGGAATTCGGTTTTTATATATTACGAGATGGGCCATTGCGTTTCGATGGGCTCAGCTGCCTGATTAATACAATTTTATGTGCAGTGAAATGTTTTAAATGGCTTTCAGGTGAATAATGAAACACATGAACCATTAGAGGTGGATCGTAGCAAGTGCCTGAAACCAATTCAATGGTAGAAAAGTGTATGGTGTTAGCGAATTGTACTGTTGCAGATCATATATGCACCGAGTCATCCACGTCCAGCGCCTGGCAACTTCGAGACACTTATTAAGGCAGCGAGTCATCAAGGCTTTGAAATACAAATTGCATCGGGATTAGAACTGGCCAATTTATTGCATTATTGTGTGAAAGCAGATAATGCATATTTCAAAACGATGATACGTATCCTAACGACACGTTGTATGATGGAAGGGTTCCTTTTTACAAGACGGTTATTGCCTAAGTTTCATCGAAAATTATCGATAAGGTAGTCAAAAGACGCGTCTTGACCCCGCCATCAATAATCCGAAGGCGGAAAATAAATTATTTATCTCTATTAAGTGACATTTTCGTGTGGTAGTTGTAATATCACGTAAAGGGTGTTCCGACGAGTGCAGAATGCGCTCTGCGCAGACAAATGGGGGGTGGCGTAGCCGGTGTTGGACTAGCTAAGGTTTATTTTTGTAGCTGCACATAAATACCAGGGATAAGAGTGATCGAGCCCATTGGGCAGGGCGAAGCATTGTTAACAACAACAACCAGGGATAAGACCCCCGGGTTTGAACCGATTTCAGCAAATTTTTTTCCGATAACTTTTCGCAGAAATAAAATTGTTAATTTCCGCTTTCGGATTATGAAGATCGGCTTCAAGGCGTTGAGTGTTTTGTAAAATGTTACCGGTGGAAGACTTGTATTTTATTATCGGTACCGAATTTTTTATCAGAATCGCTATGTGTATTAAATATTATGTTTTCGAAATAAACTAAAATTGCAAATGTACTATAAACTCCAATAATGCATTGACATGTCTACAAAATGTCTACAAACTTAAGCTCTTACTATTAATAAACTCTGAAAACGCTTATAATAAATTTGGCAATTGTTTACGACCGCCACGGATTACTAATATTAATCCAAAAATTACGATATGGGTATCAAAAGACACGTTTCGCTTCCAGCAATAAGAATCCGGCTCCGGAGAACAGATATTTCAATTATGTTTGCAAAACACCGAAAAGTTACCCTAGGCCGATCCTAATCTGGGGCCTAATCTATACTTTGGTATTCGTTTCCTTTAGGGACACCTGCTAAAACACATCAAAAAGCAGTATCAAAAGACGCGTTTTGACTTCGGTATCAATAACCTGAAAGTGGATTTTCGATTTTTTATTTCAGTGAAAAGTTATAGGCAAAATATCAAAACGTTATCCAGGTCCGATCCCAAATAGGGGGCGTAGTCCAATTTATTTATGTGTAGAGCACCTTTCTGAGTTGGCGGCCTTCGGCTGCGATTTAAAAGAAAATAGCCCTTAACCGGTCCAACACCGTCTACGCGATACCAACACACACTTCTGCACTTTTTGGCGCACCCTACATCTGCGTCCACAACAACAACCACATAGAAATGACAGAAAATTGTTAACTTTGCTGCAAATAACTTGCAAACGATTAAAATAATTGCTCTCCGTATTCGGATTATGATTCCTGGGACCGATACGCGTATCTTGATACCTTGATACATTTTTGGACGTGTTTTCGCACTCTGTGGCGGTCGTAAACAATTAACGTAAATTTTTCGAATTTGTGCATGTGTATGCACAACACAGGGTTGCGTACAAAAGGAGTTCGCTAAAACCTAGAAATAATAGCTGTATTCTGAAAGTCTGTCTCATTGGATACAAGTTTTGTGACTTCAGATGATTTCGGTATTCTGTCAGAGAAAATCACAAAAACTTTACTAATGATATGTGGTGAAAACACACGCGCATACGAGTACATCTCAAGTACAGCATTTGACAGCGCATGTATACATACATTTTTATTTTTCATTTTATTTTATGCAAATTAAATATTATTTTTTAAAATATATAAATGGTTCACAAAATTTTTTTATTTTATTTTACCCAATATTTTTCTGTTTGTGAATTGCCTAGAGCCTAAATTGTATCAAAATAGAAATTGACCACAAAATGTCTCTATTAGTGATCGGACACTGCTTACAGAATTCACCTATTAGTTTAAGATTGCTATCAAGGAAATCAGCTGATTTTTATACATGGTTACTTTGTTTTCAACAAAATAGTTTAGTTTTATGTTTTAATTTGCATATGTTTTTAACTTTGATGTTAGTTTAGTTAAAATACTGCACTCTAAAACCCAAAAAATATTTTTACTCTCCAAATGTTGCAATTTGGCTTGTGCGCTGCATCGTGGCAATCAGCTGACACTTAAACATGTATCTGCTTGCGAATTTTTTGAGAGAAAATACTAAAAAATCTTGATGAACTATTTGCTGGATAATTGTTACTGGACTTTTCCCCGAATAACAATTCCATATTAAATGGTAAATCTATCTAAAATTAGCCTTCATATAAGTAATAAAAACAGAAGATAACCAAATGTTGACCTTGTCACTTTTAACCCTTGCGTACAATTTAAAAAGGTTCCACTAAAAGATGTTGATATAAATCAATTTTAGAATAAACTTACAGCGTCATCCCTAAGTGCCGTTTGGTCAAAATCCATTTTACGCTAACCGGCACTTTGTTTGACTAATAACCGAGGAACTTCTGTCAATTAAGCTGCCGATTAGCGTTAAAAAGTAAAGTGGAAAAAGTAAAAAAGCACCGGCGTGCAAAACCAAAATTGATTGTATTTACAATTCAAGCATTGTCTTCGCCTTTTCTGTCTAAGTTCTCGCTTCGAAGATACGTACTTGCATTTTTTACTTTAAAATAATATAAAATCCTTTTATCGGGGAGATAAATTTAAAAGTTTACTTGATAAAACGACTTATTTGTTCTTTTATTTTGTTTCTTCTAACCTATTTAATGTGAAATATATTAAAACTATAAGCTTAAAGTTCCATGTTAAAATATTTTCAAACCAATTTAAATTAAAAGGGTGAGCAACGTAGCAACACTTTTATGCAAACATGAACCCTGTTTCATGTTTTTACGGTCCTGCACAAAACCCTGGTTTGCCGAAGTCAACGAAAACAACAATAGCAACCTCTAAAGAATTCTCCGACGACATCCATTCGGCGCATGTTTTTCTACCACTCGGCAACGACAGCCATATTGAAGTGCCTCAGATGTAAACAATGACTCCATGTTGATGTACCTGTCTAACGTTTGACAGATAATGTATCACACTTGTACTGATACACAATGCGTTCAGCATAGTATATGTCTACTAGTAGCGCAACTTACTCCGTATCTGTACACACACACACAAACCACACAGGGTGCGTTGTATGCAGTAATAAAATAATGAAATTTAAATACTGCAATATTGATCATGAAGACTTGAAACTCCCAAATTATTGAATATAAAGCAGTTATAACACGTTATCAGTTACTATAGAATGTATATTTCAGTTTAAATTTAAGTTTTTAGTTGCAGTTTTTACTTTAAAACAACTCTGAACGCGATTTCCTTCATTACACTCTCTCGGAGTACCTTCATCCATTACCTTCAACTCCGATTCGCAAAACAGGACGCTAAACTAGTACGGGTAAACAATGGCGTTCAGTAAACAACGCCGTCCTACATTTTATTTTTATATTCAACTAATAATCTGAGTTTTTCAATATTTATTTAATTTAATGAAATTTAAAACTTTCTTGTAAATAATAGTTCTGAGAGTAAAATCATAATCGTTTTGAGAATTTCGTGATTTAAATAATAAATACATTTGGGTTGCAGATATTGTACGTACGAGCATGTCAACAAAATCACCCTTATCTATCTGAGATTAGTATTTAAATTTTAAAATTTGCGTAAAATGTTTCAAGAAATTTTAAAGATTAATGCCTGTAAAATCAATTATACAATTCAATAAAAATAGCAATAATATTAAAAAAGAAAAAAATTACTTTTGAGAAATGTTTTGTGAGGGTAAAATTGCAATGAATAGCGACTATATTTTTATTAAAATTGGTTTCATTTGTTTAATATAGGGAAAGATATATTTTTATATCTGAGTACATATATTTTATAACTAATGACTGAATTTTCAATAAAGTGGTTTGTAATGTAATTTTGCAATTTTCGTGTATTTTTAAACCAAAAATGAGCTAACTTACTATGAAGTGGCACAGTAACTGGTATGATACCGATGCATAGCCTAACTAGTATGACGGCTGGTATGATTCTGGTGTATGTACTGACTGGTATATAAACTGGTATGATCTTGATGTATATACTGACCAGTAATTTGAATGGTATTACTCGAATGTTGATGTGTATGATGACTAGTATGTCCACTAGTATATTGCTGATGCAGAGACTGACTCTTATGCCAATTGGTATGGTGCTGATGCAGATGCGGACAACTGCCATCTCGTAGGAAATCGCCGTGTTAAAAATACCAGTTTATGCAAATTAAATATTATTTTTTAAAATATATAAATGGTTCACAAAATTTTTTTATTTTATTTTACCCAATATTTTTCTGTTTGTGAATTGCCTAGAGCCTAAATTGTATCAAAATAGAAATTGACCATAAAATGTCTCTATTAGTGATCGGACACTGCTTACAGAATTCACCTATTAGTTTAAGATTGCAATCAAGGAAATCAGCTGATTTTTATACATGGTTACTTTGTTTTCAACAAAATAGTTTAGTTTTATGTTTTAATTTGCATATGTTTTTAACTTTGATGTATAGTTTAGTTAAAATACTGCACTCTAAAACCCAAAAAATATTTTTACTCTCCAAATGTTGCAATTTGGCTTGTGCGCTGCATCGTGGCAATCAGCTGACACTTAAGCATGTATCTGCTTGCGAATTTTTTGAGAGAAAATACTAAAAAATCTTGATGAACTATTTGCTGGATAATTGTTACTGGACTTTTCCCCGAATAACAATTCCATATTAAATGGTAAATCTATCTAAAATTAGCCTTCATATAAGTAATAAAAACAGAAGATAACCAAATGTTGACCTTGTCACTTTTAACCCTTGCGTACAATTTAAAAAGGTTCCACTAAAAGATGTTGATATAAATCAATTTTAGAATAAACTTACAGCGTCATCCCTAAGGGCCGTTTGCTCAAAATCCATTTTACGCTAACCGGCACTTTGTTTGACTAATAACCGAGGAACTTCTGTCAATTAAGCTGCCGATTAGCGTTAAAAAGTAAAGTGGAAAAAGTAAAAAAGCACCGGCGTGCAAAACCAAAATTGATTGTATTTACAATTCAAGCATTGTCTTCGCCTTTTCTGTCTAACTTCTCGCTTCGAAGATACGTACTTGCATTTTTTACTTTAAAATAATATAAAATCCTTTTATCGGGGAGATAAATTTAAAAGTTTACTTGATAAAACGACTAAATTGTTCTTTTATTTTGTTTCTTCTAACCTATTTAATGTGAAATATATTAAAACTATAAGCTTAAAGTTCCATGTTAAAATATTTTCAAACGAATTTAAATTAAAAGGGTGAGCAACGTAGCAACACTTTTATGCAAACATGAACCCTGTTTCATGTTCTTACGGTCCTGCACAAAACCCTGGTTTGCCGAAGTCAACGAAAACAACAATAGCAACCCCTAAAGAATTCTCCGACGACATCCATTCGGCGCATGTTTTTCTACCACTCGGCAACGACAGCCATATTGAAGTGCCTCAGATGTAAACAATGACCCCATGTTGATGTACCTGTCTAACGTTTGACAGATAATGTATCACACTTGTACTGATACACAATGCGTTCAGCATAGTATATGGCTACTAGTAGCGCAACTTACTCCGTATCTGCACACACGCACACAAACCACACAGGGTGCGTTGTATTCAGTAATAAAACAATGAAATTTAAATACTGCAATATTGAACATGAAGACTTGAAACTCCCAAATTATTGAATATAAAGCAGTTATAACACGTTATCAGTTACTATAGAATGTATATTTCAGTTTAAATTTAAGTTTTTAGTTGCAGTTTTTACTTTAAAACAACTCTGAACGCGATTTCCTTCATTACACTCTCTCGGAGTACCTTCATCCACTACCTTCAACTCCGATTCGCAAAAGAGGATGCTAAACTAGTACGGGTAAACAATGGCGTTCAGTAAACAACGCCGTCCTACATTTTGTTTTTATATTCAACTAATAATCTGGGTTTTTCAATATTTATTTAATTTAATGAAAATCATAATAGTTTTGAGAATTTCGTGATTTAAATAATACATTTGGGTTGCAGATATTGTACGTACGAGCATGTCAACAAAATCACCCTTATCTATCTGAGATTAGTATTTAAATTTTAAAATTTGCGTAAAATGTTTCAAGAAAATTTAAAGATTAATGCCTGTAAAATCAATTATACAATTCAATAAAAAAAGCAATAATATTAAAAAAGAAAAAAATTACTTTTGAGAAATGTTTTGTGAGGGTAAAATTGCAATGAATAGCGACTATATTTTTATTAAAATTGGTTTCATTTGTTTAATATAGGGAAAGATATATTTTTATATCTGAGTACATATATTTTATAACTGATGACTGAATTTTTCAAAAATGAGCTAACCTACTATGAAGTGGCAGAGTAACTGGTATGATACCGATGCATAGCCTAACTAGTATGACGGCTGGTATGATTCTGGTGTATGTACTGACTGGTATATAAACTGGTATGATCTTGATGTATATACTGACCAGTAACTTGAATGGTATTACTCGTATGTTGATGTGTATGATGACTAGTATGTCCACTAGTATATTGCTGATGCAGAGACTGACTCTTATGCCAATTGGTATGGTGCTGATGCAGATGCGGACAACTGCCATCTCGTAGGAAATCGCCGTGTTAAAAATACCAGTTGCTAATATAGAAAAATTACAGAGCTCGAACTAGTTGAGCCGGTTTGGCAAACTAGTATTTGCCTAGTATAAAACTAGTAGAATTGAAAAATTTGTACATACATAAAACCTACTGCAAAACATCATGTCGCTTAGAAGTAAAAATTGACGTTTATAGCATAAACCAACATAGCGCTGCGATAGCGCGACAACATAGCACGCACAAACCCCCCAATATAGCGCGCAACATCTTGACACCAAGTGCGACCATAGCGCTGCGACATCGCACCAACATAGCGCGCAACAACTATCGCCACCAGCTATAACAATATGATTAAAATGTTGCAACTTTTCATCTAAGCTTGAGAAATAAAGGCATCCATTCCAGTCAAGACGAGAGGCCCTTCATTTAGTGCCTCCACGTTTACACTATTGTAATTCCTGCACGTTATTTTTAAGTCGTGATTTTTGTATTAAATTTCAAATCATAAGATAGGAAAAGCATTTCGTGGTCAGAAATGCCTTCCATGGATAGTTGATCAAAATGATTTATGAGGTTGGTGTTGTTAACGCATATTACATCTAGCAAACTAGGTTTACTGTACTGTTTGGCGCGAAGGGTGTTGCAAATTGGTTTACAATACTTAAATCGTATGCCTGAAAATTATACTTAATATCATTAACAAGAATATCAATATTAAAATCGCCGCAGAAAATGACGTGCTCATACTCAACAGTAAATTCTGATAACTTCTGAAATAAATATGTTAAATCGTTTGATCTATTATGGTTGTAAACACATGCCACAAAACACTTTGTCCGGGCGTCACCTATTTCAACAAAAATACACTTAACCGCACTTGCACCCTCTGAACGATACACAGTTTTTGGGTTTAAAGTATCGTTGCAATAGATAGCAACACCACCACCTCGAACGTTACCTTTTCTCAACAAAACATAATTAATCAGTTTGTATGGGAGATCATCAACATTCGACCTGAACCAAGTCTCTGCAGTGCAAACTAAATCAATATTTTGATCAGCAAATATGTACGAAAGGTAATCTAATTTTTCAACCGTAAGACTACGAGTATTTAAAAGACATAAATTAAATGTTGTATGCCTTTTGGAAATTTGTTTCAAAACACATCTTACATGCCCATTGTCAGTACAATCATTAGTCACTCTATCCACAATCAAATCAAGCAAGCGGGGTGCTTTCAGGGTAGCAGTAAAGGTAAATATAAAGTTTAAGGGAGTTAGAAAATAAACCCAGAGAAATAAATAAAGCAAAAGAGGAAATCATATAAAAAGAGAATAAACTAAAAAATAATACTATGTAAATCAAGTTTATAGACATATTTATGTTAGTGCTGTAGATTAGTTATTGTTAGTTTCTAGTAATCGTGACGTAGCTCTGATGTATTTCCTGTTGTATTTAATCCACGTTGTTCCAGCTCATTGTTGAGCTGCTGGATCTTTAATTCATTCAACTTTGTCATGTGCTTGTTATCCTTTGAAATCACTGGTATTTCATCGCTGGTAATCGCACCCAACACTTTCTTGGTTGTTCGCTCTTCGTGTTCTCGAAGGGTCGGTGTTATTTATTGGCATCTCCTCTTTGCATGTCTTCGCAAGCACTCGCTCGATCTCTCTTCCTCTTCTTTGGTACACGCTCGCATGCATAAGCGTAGCCATCGTTATCTCTGTTGTGTTTAACTAGTGGTGGGAGTGTCATTGAGATAGGGATGGTGAATGCTTGAGAATATTCGCCACAACATTTTGACTCTACATCGGGATCTATTTCATTGTCTACAGCGTTATTAGTATTGTACTGAGCTTGCTCTTCAGTTGACCATTCCGTTGAGTGTGTAAATCTGTATTTAAAATGAAAGTAAACTTTTGTAAAAAGTCGAATCCGAGAATTGCGTGTACATTCATATTCGTCTCAGGTACCACTAAAAGGGTATGTCGTGTTCAAAGACCATCTACTAAACTTGCCTAAAACAGACGTAGCAATCTTTTCTAACTTGCATAACTTTTCTGCATTGAACATGCTCGAAATTTTTATTCATATATGCTTCTCTGCGTCAAAGATGCGTTAGCCCCAGTATCAACAAGGCATGATATTTTATCGTCGTTTATTTTCACGAATTTAGTTCGATTTTGACTCACCACATTAACGCACATTTTAACTTGAGGACAATTACTCGCCATATGGCCCGACCCAGTATATTTATAGCATTTTGTTGGTTCTTTGTAATCAGGTAGTTTATGCTGCGCTGAGCCGCAGTTGAAGCAGTGTTTAATGACAGACCCTTTGTCGACTGAATCTTCTTTATCCTGCTCTACTTCACGCTGTGTTGACTGTTGACGTTCATTTGCCGCGATGCCTTTGCCAATAGATTGAACTAACTCTTACCGCTTAACTAACTCCCTGAATGATGGTGCATACTTTAAATCTCCACTGAAATATATACCATCGACGATATACCTAATTACCGACTCATCATCAACACTTCCCAAACTAGCAATCTTCCTCATACTCAATACGTATTATTGAAAATTCTCTAACATCGTCTTTCGTCTCTTCTTCAACATATTGTGTATTTCGTTGCTGCTCAACTTTCTGTCACATTTTTCCATCAATGATTTGCAGAAAGACTCGCATGTTCCTACTGTCACTCTTTGTAATAGCAGTGTTACCGTACCCTTCATCTTATTGCCCGCATTATCACACTTTAGGTTTTCTGTTAATCAATACGCTTCCGAATTTTTATTAAAGTAGTTCGGCCACTGACGTATAGGCATTGATGTGCCATCGTAATTAAACACTATTTTTGTAAAACATTAAATTTTATGTTACTTTATTTGTTTGCTCAATACTTTGTGCCAAAGCTTTGGCCAACTCGCCAAATTCGCTGCTACTTACACTTGTTGCCATCTCCGTATTGTTTTCGTTTGAATACTCCGTCATTTTAACGATCGCTGTAACTACTTTCGCTGCTTCTACCTCTGCTGCTGTTTCTGTGTTTTCTGCTTCCATCTCTGCTGCTGCTTCCGTCTTCGCTGCTTCTACTTTTATTTTTCGTTTTCTTCTCCGCTGTCTACTTTGTTCAACTCAATTATTTCTGTAAATTTAGCTGATATTTTTGGATCTTCAATCTTCATAAATTTTTCGATATTTACGATATATTTACCAGCTTCAGTCGTTGTTTCCGCGAGTTCCATACGTTTCGCTCTGCCGTTTTCTTCGTTCGTGGCTGCTTACCTCTTTTGTAGAATGAATCATGCTATTCAACTTTTAACTGTGTACGTTCAAAAGGTTGAGTCCCCTTGTAATAATTGACGTGTTTATTCAATGAAGTTTGATTACAAAGTAAGAATTATGTGCTTTAATTTAGAATAGCAATGTTAACAATATGGAAAATATAAGATTGACAATTGACTGCTGCTTATCCGTTGCGGTTTATTCTACGAATAACGTTACCGATACCGCATTGGTGGAGTTCGGACGTGTTTGCTATCGCTCTAATTTTTTATACGATTTTCTTTTTATCTTTGTACCTTAAACCGTGCAAAATTTGTGTAACAACACTAATAATAAACATATATATGTTCTTGCTCGGTGTGTAAAAAGAAATTCTAAAATACCTGTGTAATTTTGGGAAAAACATAAAAGAAAAAAAAAATATCAAAAAGAAGAAAAATTAAAACTCATTTTTCGCGCCAATCTGTGAAGGTGCCGAAGCATCGTTTTGTTGTTTTAGTGATGTCGCCGCCTGCTACTCTGTCCCAAAAACGCCGTGCTAGTAAAGGTTCTCCTAATAAAGCAAAGATAGCGAAAGTTTAAGAAGGCATCACTCTAACTATTGTTCTCGACGAGCTGAAGGAGTTAGAGGAGAAAATTCAACTGCAAACTGAACAGCTGCTGTCGCAAATTGAGTGTGTCTCAGTTAAGTTAAGTGACCTTGAGTCAAAGTTGACGAAGAGAATTGAAGAAGAGATCGCACAACTTACGCTAGCAGTGACTGACTCCAACACCAGAATTGCCGCTCTTGAAGCGAATTTGGAAAAAGCAGAGGCGCAAATTGTTTGCTTGCAGAACGAACTCCCGACTACTTGTCTGATGCTGTTGGTTTTGGTGTACCTTTCTCAGAGGTTGAAAATCTAAAGAGAATTTTTAATGGCGTTTGTCGGTCTATCGACTTCTTGTCACCGCAGATACGGGACATTTTCCGTACAAAGCCATAGTCAAAAAAGCTCAGCAGTGCAATTATCATCAAATTCCATTGCCCTCTGGCTCGCACTCGCACGCTGCAGACTTTTAGTGCATATCGCTGGCAAGCTAAGGCAGCAGCCTCACTTTGCAATACCGGGTTGGAGGGTGAGTTTTATATATTTGAGAGTCTCACTCAAAAGAATAGACGCCTACTGCAAGCATCAATTAAGCTGAGACGAGCCGCCAAGTTGTTGTGTGTTCGCACCATCAGGGGTATCGTGCATGTAGGAGCGAAGAGAGGTGAAAAGAACATTGTAATCAAAATCGAGCGAGAAGAAGACTTCAAATATCAATAACTTGTCTTATTTAATTTTGTTTTGCTCATATACGTACATGTAGGATTTTATTAAAATGAATAGTGAAGTACATATATATTTCAACTAATATATGATGGGTAATTAAATTTACAAGAACAAAAGAGAATAAGTATTGAGAAAATTATATGTTAAGCAGCGTCCACGTGAAGCGTTCAACCTCCACCGCGGTCTACCAACGACTGACTTCTCATCAACATTCCCACATACATACATATATATATATATTTTTTTTTTTCTGATCATCTGTTCATTTCTTTTTTTTCCCCCTCTGTTTCGGTTTTGTTTGGTACGGTTATTTGCCATGTCTCAAGTTCGCAGCTCGGTAAGCATAGACGACTGTAGATTGGCTCTTCTAAATGTTTTATGTAGCCGTCAAAACGGCACGAATGTTGTGCATTTTAATGCTCGAAGTCTAAACCCCGAAAAAATGGACCATGTCAGGAATGTGTTTGAGTTCTCGCCTATTGAAGTAATCTGTATATCGGAGATATGGTTTGTAGAGGATGTCAAAGACCTACACTTTAATATACAAAATTACCAGCTTTTCCGATCTGACAGAGTTGGAAAAAGGGGCGGGGGTTTTGCTGTATATTGCAAGAAGCATTTGAGAACAAAAAGAGTAGCTGCGCGGTTAATAAATAATACGGAGTGCTTACTTTTAGAATTTTCATATTCTTTTTGCAAGACTTTATTGGCTTGCGTTTACAATCCCCACGTGCAGTGCCCAACAAGTGAATTTTTAAATTTGTATCCACACTTATTGCTGATTACGACAACCTTTTTATCTGCGGTGACTTTAATGTGAATCTGCTCCTTGACAATTCTTATAGTAACCGCTTTGCCTATGAAATTGCTAGTGTTGGTCTATCTGTGGTCAATGATGGTATTCCTATCAGGTATGGTTATAATTTCTCCCCGAGTCTCCTAGACTATTTTATTGTTTCGGACCCCACAATCGTTTCAAAGTTCGATCAGATGCCATCCATATTTGACCATGACCTCATTTTTTGCTGTTTTGATATCGATCTTGGCCAGCGCAATGTAGCTTCCGCCCCACGCAGCTCGTTAGATTATAGATATTTAGATGGTGATAGCCTTTTTTCTGCACTCTCAAGTGTAAACTGGTCTGATTGCCTGGCCATGGGTCTGTGAACGAAAAGCTCACTTTTGTTAATAGTAAGAGCTATTATAAAGAAAATTAATAAGTGTAGCACTGCATATTGGCGTATCTTCAAAGCTATCAGGAATTAGGCAACAGCTGTTATTAAACACGAAAAGTCCAAATTCTTCGCTAAACAGCTGAAGCCTTCTCTTCCAACAGGTGGCTTGTGGCGCAACATCAAAAATCTCCGTGTCCATGCTAATGACAGTCAAGACTTTACACTTGATACATAAGCGTGGAACGGTGCGTTTTCCATGCCAGCCCACACATTGCATACATCGTTTATTCCCCCATTACCCTCTACCAGTGCTGCTTTTTCTGAGCAGCCCTTTGAATTTAGTGCGGCGACAGATTTCGACGTAGAGACATTTGTATATAAAGTACGGTCTAATGCGACCGGCGAGGATGGCATTCCAATAAAATTTATTAAAAGTTATCTTACTGGCAGGTCGCAACGTGTAAAAGTAGGAGCTAAGCTCTCTGGACTTAAACCTGTGATTGCTGGCGTACCCCATGGGTCATTCCTGAGTCCGCTACTCTTTAGTTTATTCATTAATGATGTATTCTCGACTTGTGGGATGGCAAAAGTACATGCATATGCTGATGACATTCAACTCCACATGTCTAGTATTGAGCTTGCCCTTCAGCTAGTAATGCCCTTAATAAGTTATTCTGAGCTTGTGTATAGCGAGCTTGACTCCTGGTCAACTCGGAAAATTGAAGTTGCGTTTAACCAAGTAATGCAATATGTATATGGGTTGATTAAGTACGGCCATATATCTAGTTGGAGGGCTAGTCTTCTTGGTGATGTGTTTAATCACTTCAAAGCAAGAAATTGCATATTCCTTTTTCGTATTTTGCTGGAAAAAGCACCACGGTATCTTTATGAGAAAATAGTCTTTCATCATCAGATCATCAAGGGCTACCGACCTGATTATTCCTAGGTGCAACTACCTAAACTCCACAAGGCTCTTCTTTGTAAATGCCTTTCGCTTGTGGAACTAGATTCCTAACTCCATACGCAGCAGTTAAATCCGAGGAAATTTTAAGAACGTTCTGTACTCATATTTTCACTTACACTAAATGCCTCTCAGAGTTTCGCTGTCTACTATTATTGTTCTTAACTAAAATTGCAATGTATACTTATGGCCGTTTTCTTATCTAGTCTTTACTTTTAGGGTTCGCTATAGATTTACCGCCAACTTCATTTCTCCCTTTGATTTCCACTTTTATTTTATTTTGATTTTTGTCTCTTTACTTCATTATTACCTACATTTGTTTGGTTTGCTTTGTTCTTAAGATGTGTAAACCTATTAATAGTATTTTATATTTCTTCTATAAGCTATTTTGTTAAATATTTAAAGTTTAAAATTTAATTTTTGTCAATAAAATAAAATATAAATAGAAATAAAAAAAATCTTTCACACATTGAAAATACTATTAGCATCAATGCATTGTCGCCTATTTAATTGCTAAATATACATTTTTATCTGTACTCGTATATTTGTTTGGGCGTACTTATTAATAACTGCATCGTAGCAATAAATGAGCTAGTTTTCAATAGTAGACATAAACAGGTACTCTATGGAATATTCAAAAGCAAAGAAACGGAGTACTCCGAGATGGATTAGGTGATCCAATCACCGGGCATTGCCATGTAAATTGCACCACCGTTTTTATATAAATAAGGGTAAGTGTTAGAGTACTCTGATACTCCTTTAGGAGTATTCTTTGGAGTATGGAACGGAGTATTTGCATTTTTTGCAGGGAAGGCAGGAAGACTATTTGGTCCTTACGGTGTTATAAGTGCCGCAAGCCAAGATAGGGTATATAAAGGAGGTCCGCAGTGCCAAAATTTTAAGTTTTTATAAAGTAAAAGTGTTTGTATTAAGTACGTTTTCACCATTAGAGTCTTAGTGCAAGAGTGAAAGTTTCCTTTAAAAGTGCGGTTTTACGCAAATGTAGCGCGAGAATTACAAAAAAAAAAGGAAAAGAGAGGTCAATAGCCCGTGCCTGGGAATCCTCCTAAGGAGTACATTCATCAAGGAGTAAACGCCACCCTAAGGCGATTCGAGTTCTGCATCCACAGTCTTTCACACAGGCGCACAGACGGACACTACGACCTTCATACTTTATACCCAAAAAAAATTCTGACGTGTACATGAAAATCGCCGATGCACGTTTTATTTTTTCTCCCCTTTCCGAAAAAGTATATTTGGTTGATAGGACAGAATGTGTGTAATGCGGTGTTATGAAGGTTTCAAAGAGATCGACTATAAACTTTGGACATTAATGAAGCACAAATAAAACAACAAATGTGGACACAAGCAAAACACAACAAATGTGGGCATGGCACAGCCCACTTTTCCAAAATTATTTAAATCTTGACTTAAGGACACGTATATATCCAAATATCATTGATTTAGGCCAAATAAGTTCAGAGTTATGACGAATTGAAATTTTATATAACCTGCGGGCGTGGCACCGCGCACTTATCCAAAACTATTTATAGCCTATGCCGTACCCAGCGAGCTTCTGAACCTATTATAAAAGTTTCATAGAAATCGACTATAAAGTTAAGACATTAAAAAAGCACGAACAAAACACAACAAATGTGGGCATGACATAGCCCACTTTTCCAAAATTATTTAAATCTTGACTAAAGGACACGTATATATAAAAATATCATTGATTTAGACCAAATAAGCTCAGAGTTATGACGAATTTAAAATTTATATAGCCTGGGGGCGTGGCACCGCCCACTTTTCCAAAACTATATATACCCTATGCCGTACCCAGATACCTTCTGAACCTATTACACTGCGTTACAAAAACGAGCTTTAGTTCTGTCCTATGAACCAAATAAATTATACTTTTTCGAAAAAAAACAAAAAAAAAGGTTAAAAATAGATCCAAAGTCTTTTACACAGGCGGCCAGACGGACACTACGACCTTTATACTTTATTCGAAACTAGGCATTGAAAATGGCAGAACGCCGAAACCGGTTTGTCACAAAACCAAACTTGACAATGGATGACGGAAAATCGTTCCAACAAAAATCAGCTTTATACTTTGTACAAAACACAAAAAAAATTCTGACGTGCACATGAAAATCGCCGATACACGTGTATTTTTATTTTTTCTTTCCTTTCCGAAAAAGTATATTTGGTTCATAGGACAGAATGTGTGTAACGCGGTGTTATCGGTCTCAGAATTTGAGAATTTTACTACGTTTAGTAAGAAAAATATGGGATTGGACCAAAAATCCGTTAATATTTTGAAACTATAACAATTTAAATATTTAGGTGTTGAGAATACTGAAAAATGGAAGTACTGACCAGTTAAGATAAATTGTTTTAACTTAATTCCAACGGTTCAATTAACGTATTCGCCTGCAATGTAGTGTAGGAAGTTCGAGGGTCTTGAGCATGTCCTTCGCATTTTCTTCCCAACTATCACAAAAGCGTCACAAATTGCTAAATTTTTTCATATGAGCCTTGATGCTATAATGGATTATCAGTATGGTGATATTCTCGTTAAAGTAACTGCGTTGGGGATTTATGTCTGCCCACAGGCTTATAAGGACCACCGCCGTCAGAAATATGAAAACGCTGTGGACATATTGGTGCGGGAGCCAAATATTATCGCTCCAATCCTTTCTGGGGTTTTGGAGTCATCCGTATATCGCACTAGTATCCTATTCTGATGGCATCATTTAACTTTGGACGCATCCTTGGTAACTTTGTCACCCAGTTTTGTTTTGAAAATATTCTCAAAGCTGATGATCTCAGGTATGTCGTCTGTGATGGGACTGTATTCAAGTATGGTCCTCTTCTTTGTGAAGGTAGAGACGATTCTGCCGATCAATAGGCATTCGCTAGGTCTGCTGAAATTAAGAAGAAATGAAGCATAAATTTAAAATTTAAGAGTTCAAATTCATTATGATTTATTCTGTCCCTTGGAAGTTAGCAGATTGGAAACAAATTTTCGAGTTTTTCTGCGTCAATTAAGGTTAATACCTTTCTTTTGACGAAGTAAGTAAGTTACAAAGTATCGTGAATAGATGTTATCTAGAAGTTTCCAACATGTACTTGTTAGTAAATATGAAAAGTTTCAATTTTTCGGATAAACTACATATATTTTATGCATTGAGTGTTTTTATGACCTAAAACAACCTAATTATAACCTTTTATCATAAATTTTGCCTTTTGGCAACATATTCTTTTCGTTGCCGAGATAAGCAAATTTTAGGAGAAAAATAGAGATTTTTGGAGATGGCCACAACTCCAGAATCGCAATGTCGGCTAAACTAGTCCATCGCTAAAAAAAAAATGAACTAAAATATGGAAATTCACTGGAATCGCAAAAGCCGCCAAACATTGCTAAAATGCATTTAGAGATTTTTGGCGGTCGAGATTAAGCTTTAGCGATTTCCAGCTTTAGCTGGTTGATTTTATTTAGTTACAGCGAAATCATGTCAGGCTAAAAGCTTTCAGTTGTTGGTGGCAGTTGTTGCCTTGTGGCAACTGATGGTAAGTTGGGGTAGTTAAGTGTGGTGATGGAAGGGACTTAGAGACGGACTCCAGTCAGGATAAAGGGAACTCTACTCGGTTAGCGGAGCTATAGTAGAATTCAAAGGCTGTCCACACCTTAGGCCCCATCTGACTCGGACTGTATATTTCTCCCGCCGTTGCCATATCGATAGCTTGTTCTGAAAGTGGTGTTCCCACATATTCCCTCTCCAGGGAACTTGTAACGATTATTCGAAATGTACGCCAGATTGTTTATGATTCGTTGTTCGTGGCTCCACGGTTGCCTCTCGTGGGTTTAGTTGGTTGTAATCTCTCACGAAAAACTCTGGTTTGAGTCGGTTTACTGAAACATATACCACCTTGTCGACGATTTTTACTTTAAATACTCTTTCTACCACTTCAAAAAGTCCACCATACGGTGGCTCGAGGGGCTTTTTAACGGCGTCAGATCTAATGAAAACATGTGTATTCTTTAGCAGGAATGAGGTTTCCTTAGTATGGTGAACTCTTTGAGTTGGTCGTTTTTGACGCATGTTTTGTCGAAGAAAGTTGAGGAATGGCTTCAACTGATTCTGAGTTGTCAAAAAATGCATTCGGCAAGCTCGGTGGCGCGCCATATACCGCTGACATCCTAAAAGTTAGTTGCTCTGCATAAGTAAAAGTGAAATTTTCCTAATGCTTGATGCGCAATCGTAAAATCCGCTGCATACATTTAGGCGCATTTCGGTGCGCATCAAATACGCTAATCGTGCATCACCAAATTTGTTGATGCTTTTCATATTTATTGCAACTGAAAAATGGCTGAAGCGTAAGTACGCATACTTCCATGTAAATTATTCATGTAGAGTAATAAATTTATTACTTTTAATATTGTATTAGGAAAAATAAATAAAGTTACAAGTTGCGTTCCTACAGAAAATCACGATTTATGCAATGTATCGCAAAAGCATCATGACAATGCATCGCTGCAGTTTTCGTATTGCAGTGTTGGCCCTATATTGTTTGTTTTATTTATAAATGATATTGGTGACTGTTTTATTCATTCAAAATATCTTCTATATGCTGACGATCTGAAGCTTTTTAGTGCAATCTCCTGTCCTTCAGATGTTTTGGCGCTTCAAAGCGACCACCTTGTTGAGTGGAGTTTAAAAAACAAATTAGATTTGAATATCAATAAATGTTTCCATATGACGTTGTCCAAGTCTATAATTCGGTTTCCCTCCAATTATTCTGTTTTAAATGTTGAGCTTAATGCAGTTACTGAATTCATTGATCTGCGTGTGCTTTTTGATTCAGGTTATACCTTTGTTAACCATGTCAACCACATTATTCCAAAGGCTTATTCTAACTTGGCCTTTGTAAAGCGTTATGCTAAAGATTTCAAGGATCCCTACACTAGGAAATTGCTCTATAATGCCTTTGTGCGGTCTAAACTGGAGTATGCGTCTATAATCTGGAATCCAATTTATATATTGCACTCGCTAAGAGTTGAAAGAGTTCAGAGGTGTTTTATAAGTTTTGCTCTTCGGTCACTTAATTTTAGTGAACCTATTCCGTCATATCGGGTTCGGTGCATGCTTATAGACGTTAAATCACTTTCTAGTAGAAGGTCTATCCAATCCCTTATGTTTGTTTATGATTTAATTAGCGGTTCCATTGATTCCCCGGATCTCCTTGGGTTCATAGACTTCAATGTCCCTGGCAGAGTCTTAAGGTCTAGTTTACCCTTTCATGTAAATATGCAAAGATGTAATTATTATAATTTTGCCCCTTTGAATAGGGCCTTAACTGAGTACAATAAAATATTCTCTATTATTGATCTCGATTTCGCGATGCCTAGGTCGTATCTCACTATCTTTAGTTTTTAATTTATATATGATATTTTTTTTATTAGGTTTAAGTCCAAAATTGTAATCTAGTCTGAAAGGTTTATTGTAACCATAGACCCAAATAAATGAAATGAAATGAAATGAAATATCGGGCCGCCTCGTACACTACCAGGAATTCGAGATCATATGTACTGTATTTTCTTATTTCTACTCCGATTTTTTTAGAAAAAACCAAGTGGTCACCACAACTCGTTCACCTGTTGTTCCAGCCCAATTTTCTTACCGTGTGATTTTTCAGTAAAATCGTATAAGTGCGCTATTGGATACCGATCCAGTACCGTGATGGCATTCAGTTTGCGGTAGTCACCGCACCCACGCCATCCACCATCTTTTTTCGCCACCATGTGAAGAGGACTTTTCCACGCACTCTTGAAAGGCCGACACATGCTTTGTTCGATCAAAAAGTTTATTTCCGATTTAGAAGTCGCTAATTTCTCGCTTGCTAAGCGACGGGGCCGGATCTGATGTTTAGCATAAGTGGCTCTAAGAACCGGCTTTGTTACATCGATGAATTCTCGAAAAAGATCAGGGAGGTTTGTACTCCTCTGCAGAGTTGACACAGAATTTTGGCAAGTCTTCGTTTTTGTTGTTGTTTGTAACGACAAAAACACTCCCCGAAGTACCTTGCGGTACTGCCCGACTGTCGTGGTAGCTATTTGGTATGACCAGTGCAATCTTTTAGGTCATATCATCCCTCCTTCCGTAAGGAAGGAAAAGATGGGTAATGAGAGGTGAGAGACATCATATCTGCAATTGAACCATCGAGTTGCACGTCATTAACTTTGTCACCTCTTACGACCGGTATACCTACCTCGGGCATATTCTAAACCCTTAACCCGCAGGGGGGGCCAAGTCTACGTCAGACATACTTGTGTTTTGAGACCTGTGAGTAGTTGGAATATCGTTAAGTATTCGGCTCCAATTAGGGCGGCCAGAATATCGGCGACTATGAATGGCCATTTAAAATTACGACGAAGACCCAAACATTAATTGATTAGAACCGTACCATATGTGTGTATTGAAAAGGTGGATCTCCTTGTTTAGAATTTTGTCTGGCCAGCGTTCGGTGAATTATCGAGACCACTGATCCGGAATCGATAAGAAAACGTATATGCGAGGTATTGTCGAAAATATGTAATCTGGTTTCCCAAATATTGTTTAGTTGAGTTCGGCTGGAAGAAGTTTCACTGCGCCCGCCAGCGTCTCTGCTGGCAAACGTATTAGTATACCGATGAACGAGAGCAGTTTGGGCTGCACTTCCTTGCGCCATTACCAAATGTTTTAAGATAATAACCAAGTCCATCACTTGAAGTGGCAGTTTGTTGAAACGAATTGCGAGACAAGGGGCGTTTGTTCCGACCACGACTGCGTGATGGACTGCGATAACGATTGGTAGACTGTAAGCGCTTGAGTTCGTCTTGCAGACTGTCAACCTTCTAAACAAGAATGCGGAAAGGATCGCTAACATCATTTGGCCCCCAGAAACTGTCACCGCACTTACTTCGTGTTCTGTCTTCTTGTTGTTGTTGTTGTGGTTTATTACGACCAAACACTCCCGAAGGTTTTAAGGAGTGTTGTCGAAATGACCGTCCTTGGACGGATATGAACCTGGTACGCCTCGGTACTGCCCGACTGTTGCCGTAGCGATTTGCTATGACCAGTTCACCCAACCAGTTCTAAGTCATTTCACCCCTCCTTCCTTAAGGAAGGAGAAGATGGGTAATGAGAGGTGAGAGGCATCAGAGCCTCAGATCAACATCGAGTTGCACGTCATTAAATTCGTGCATTTTAGTCGCCTCTAACTACCGGTATGCCTACCTCGGGCACATTCTAAATCCCTAACCCGCCTGGAACACTTTGTCAGCAAGCTTGCCCAGATCGGTTTCTTCCCAAACCGTGAGAGGTAGCCGTGCCGACTGCGGCATTTATGATAGATTCTCTTCAGCAAACAGTTTTCAGAAGTCAAAAAACGAAAACGTCAAGCGATAAGTAAAGTGAAAAGATTTTGTTTCACTACAAGTTAGCGTGAAACCCAAATGGACCCCCGTATATGTATGCATGTATATACTTAAATAAAATTAATAAATAACTCACTTCTTCACACAGTTTTTTAGTATGTCCTTTTTGTTTGTTTAATTTTCTCCTACATACCCACAACATACGAATATGTATGTTTGTCTAGCTGCTACGTTGAACACCAATTATTTTGTTTGAGCTGATTGTGATGCTATTGATGTGTTTGTGTTCGAGTTTTTATTTTACAACTTCTAAAATTCTAAATTTACTTTGGAGTTGCATAAATTATTTTGCACAGTTTTCACAAGCTTCAAGTTTTCGCACTAGATCTTGCGTTTTACTTGTCTCTCTATGTTTTGGGTTGTGTTAAAACCGCTCAATTGACTCTTTGAAGATTCATTAGAATACGTAAAATACGTTATTACCAATTTTATATTACTACACACAACCGCTAAAACACGCCTAAATTTGTCGGGGAAGGCATCAAATTAAGAGTCCCGATCTCGGAATCAATATTCCAAAAGCGGAAAATAATAATTTTGTTTCAATCCATGGTATTTATGCAAGGAACACCTTTCTGCGTAGCCAGCATTCGCTCACGCTTTAAAAATAACCCTAAACCGGTCCAGCACCGGCTAAGTGATATCCAGTATTTTTGCTAAAAAGCTCACTTCTGCATATATCGGAACCCACTATATAAGTGATTACAACAACCAAATGAAAATGACAGAAAATTTCCAACACGCGTCTCTCGATACACTTCCCGACACCTCCAGACGCGTCCCAGCAGCTACGCACGGTCGTATAGAATTACCAAAAAAAAAATTTTTTTTGTTATTCAAGCTAGTCAAATTATATGTCACTTCACTTGCAAAAATGTTCACACACACCACAAAACACTTTATTCTTTTTTTATAAGTAGTTATTAATTTCGTTAACTATTTTAACACTTTTCGTGTAGTTAGCTGTCGCGAATTCTTTTCGAGGTTTTATTGTTTGTGAAAAGTAAAAAAATTTGTTTTGAGTTTTTTGCATGCAATGTAGTGCAAAATACGACGACAAGAGAAGTATTGCCATATTTCATCACTATCAAGACTCAGCTGTTTACCGGCGTTAAAGAAGAGTTACAAAATCGCATTTTTGTTAAGAACAAACGCCAAAATTTGGCGATAAGCTTAACGCTCGGCGAGTGGTTAAAAGTTAAAGAATCGGGCTACTATATCCAGAATAATCGTTGAACCTGGGATTAGATATGCTAACATTGAGTCAGTGTACATAAAAAAAAGCAGCGCATGCGAAAATTTGTAGCAAAAAATAGCGAGATTTTTAAAAAATTTAAATTTTTTTGATACTTATGTAACTAACTTTATTCTTTTTTTATAAGTAGTTATTAATTTCGTTAACTATTTTAACACTTTTCGTGTAGTTAGCTGTCGCGAATTCTTTTCGAGGTTTTAGCGTTTGTGAAAAGTAAAAAAATTTGTTTTGAGTTTTTTGCATGCAATGTAGTGCAAAATACGACGACAAGAGAAGTATTGCCATATTTCATCACTATCAAGACTCAGCTGTTTACCGGCGTTAAAGAAGAGTTACAAAATCGCATTTTTGTTAAGAACAAACGCCAAAATTTGGCGATAAGCTTAACGCTCGGCGAGTGGTTAAAAGTTAAAGAATCGGGCTACTATATCCAGAATAATCGTTGAACCTGGGATTAGATATGCTAACATTGAGTCAGTGTACATAAAAAAAAGCAGCGCATGCGAAAATTTGTAGCAAAAAATAGCGAGATTTTTAAAAAATTTAAATTTTTTTGATACTTATGTAACTAAAAGGGGGTTAGAAGTACCGTTAGTTTAAAGAAGCGAACAACTCCACCTAACAGATTTATCCACGCTAACTTAAAGGGGTCTTTAAAAAAAGTTAACGCATCCACTCAGAAATAAAGATTTGCGAATTGTATTCTCATTCATAGGTACTCACGCTATCGCGGTAATACTTACATATATGCATAGTTTTCATAATATTGTGACTAATTCGATTGTTAATCCTGGATTCGAGCACTATAAAGTCAAATGTCAAAGTGTTGTTTGGTCACTGCCTTATATAGTCCGACAGGGGGCTTGCCCACGCACCGAGAACTTTCTTGGTTGTTCGTTCTTCGTGTTCTCTAAGGGTCGGTGTTATTTATTGACATCTCCTCTTTGCCTTGTATTCGTGAACACTCGCGCCATCTCTCTTCCTCTTCCTTGGTACACGCTTGCATGCATAAGCATAGTCAATGTTATCTCTGTTGTGTTTAACTAGTAGTGGGAGTGTTATTGAGTTAGGGATGGTACATACTTGAGAATAATCGCAACACTGCCCTCCACCTAAGTCTGATCGTCCCGATCAGACACATTGCCCGAAGCAAACGCTGCTAGACACTCAATGTTTGGCACCGCTCTATTAAACCTCATTTCCTCCAGGGTTTGAAACTCCGACATCAATCCTATTTGTTTTTTACTTCAGTCCTTCTAACACACGTGACAAATCTGGATCTTCCTCCTGGCCTTGCCGACTCTTCTTCAGGAGGTACCTGTCCGTGAAAACCTTTGGTCGAGGAGCTACCTCTGCTTTACGAGGCTCCGGTTGCTTCATCTTCAAGATCACTTCCTTAGTGGTAAAGCCACTATTGTGTCCAAAGACCAGAGGAACTTCTTGGCCGTTGTAAGTTATAACCCTGTTTCTTACGTTGACGTGAATGTCTCTCTCAGCAAAGAAGTCGACGCCAATGATGCCTTCTTCAACAATATTCGCTACCAAGAAGCTGTGATACGTAGCTACATTCCCAATCACAATCTTACATGTCACCTCTCCCAGCACTTGCTTGCTTTCACCAGTTACTGTCCACAACTTAGCTTTCTGCAATCGTCTCACCTTCCCGCTGACCAAGTCACTCCGAATGATGGAATGTGATGCACATGATCTTCGCTACCATATCGTCTCTCAACTACTCCCAACAATGGCTCATAATTATTTCGTTCGCTGTCAGGAATTGTCTGCAAGATTTCAGCTGCAGGACCTATCAATGCCACTAATAGTGCAGCAACTTTGTCTTCCGTGACCCACTTATTCACAGCTGCCGTCTTCTCAAACTTTAGCTGTAATGCCTGGAAAGGAACAGAACCGTCAAAAGATGGGGTTTTTACCTTGGGAATACTAGTTAAAGCAGTTGGACGATTCAGTTGCAATCCCTGGATGTGTTCTCTCAAAGCAACCACCTCAGCCTCAATTTTGTCCTGGAGTTGTGCAATTTTTGCAACTTGCACTTCTAGTTTTTCCGTAACCTTCTCTTCCTGTGTTTCCAACTGCGAAGACATTTGTGCCACCTGCATGGATATACGCTCGTCATGTACTTAAAATGCAAGCATGTACCAAGCAAAGGTAAGAGAGATCGAGCGAATGCTTGCGAATACAATGCAAAGAGGAGATGCCAATAAATAACACTGACCCTTCGAAAACACGAAGAACGAACAACCAAGAAAGTTCTCGGTGCGTGGGGAAGCACCCTGTCGGACTATATAAGGCAGTGACCAAATAAGGCAGATTGCTCAGTTTATTTCCAAGTGCTGAATAGTGAACTACTGTGAAGTTACCAAACTCTTAAATTTGTATTGCGTTTATTACTAGTAAATAAAACTATCTATTAGTTACAATATCTGTGCGTGTGTTTATTTGACTCCATAGTGATCGAACCCAACACTTAATAATCAAGGAATCATCGAATTCGTCATAGTACTGTGACGAATTCGATGATTCCTTGATTATCAATCCTGGGTTCGATCACTATAAAGTCAAATAAACACACACAGATATTGTAACTAATAGCTAGTTTTATTTACTAGTAATAAACGCAAAACAACTTTAAGAGTTTGGTAACTTTACAGTAGTTCACTGAACAACGCTTGAAAATAAACTGATCCCCCTGCCTTGCTTGGTCACCGCCTTATATAGTCCAACAGGGTGCTTGCCTACGCACCGAGAACTTTCTTGGTTGTTCGCTTTCCGTGTTCTGGAAGGATCGGTGTTATTTATTGGCATCTCCTCTTTGCATCGTATTCGCAAACACTCGCGCCATCTCTCTTCCTCTTCCTAGTTATACGCTTGCATGCATAAGCGTAGCCACCGTTATCTCTGTTGTGGTTTAACCAGTGCTGGGAGTGTTATTGAGTTAGGGATGGTACATGCCTGAGAATAATCGCCACACTGCCCTCCACCTAAGTCTGATCGTCTCGATCAGACACATTTCCCAAACCAAACGCTGCTAGACGCTCAATGGTTGGCACTGCTTTACCAAACCTCATTTCCTCCAGTGATGGAAACTCCGACATCAATCCTCTCCTGCAGAGATTCCCACAATGCATTGCAGTGTCACATATTCCAACCATTTTGTCCGTTCTTAATCCCGAATAGATTTGTGCCTTCACTTTCGTTCCCAATGGTACCCGGCAAACATTCCTGCAACTCGTTTCTTCAGGATTCCGTTCCGTTCTCTCATGCCCGTTGCACTGTTTCACATTATCCACTAAGTTGCGTTGCCTCCTCGTAACATGATCACCAGATGTTCGTCTTGTATCCTCAGCACACTCTGCACACTTAGTAATCCATTTCCTCACAGTTTGTTTGCAACCGATCCAATAGAACCGCCGCTTTACCTCTTGCAGCGTTTTCTTTATTCCCATGTGCCTTCCATCTGGGCAACTATGCGACGCTTTGATAACATCTGGAATTCTTGCCTTCGGAACAACAATAAGTGCTGGATGATTCTTGCCATCTTCACTTTCCCATTTCCGATGCAAACAACCAGATATTAGCTTCAAACTACTCCATTGTGCCCAGTATGCTTTTGCAATACGACTCTCTGCTACCATCTCTTCTCTTCCTGGCTGTTTGTTTTTCTTTATTCCTTTCAACACACGTGCCAAATCTGGATCTTCCTCCTGGTCTTGCCGAATCTTCTTCAGGAGGTACTTGTCCGCGAAATCCTTTGGTCGAGGAGCTACCTCTGCTTTACGAGGCTCCTGTTGCTTCATCTTCAAGATCACTCCCTTGGTAGTATAGCCTTTATTGTGTCCAAAGACCAGAGGAACTTCTTGGCCGTTGTAAGTCATAACCCTGTTCCTTACATTGATGTGAATGTCTCTCTCAGCCAAGAAATCGACGCCAATAATGACTTCGTCGACAATATTCGCTACCAAGAAGTTGTGATACGTGGCCACATTCCCAATCACAACCTTGCATTTCACTTCTCCCAGGACTTGCTTGCTGTCACCAGTTACTGTCCTCAACTTAGCTTTCTGCAGTCGTGTCACCTTCCCGCTGACCAAGTCACTCCGAATGATGGAATGTGATGCACCCGTATCCACAGTCAGCAAGCGCTCTTTCCCGTCCACGTAGCCTTCAACAGTAACATTACTCGCTTTCCGTTCGAGTTGTGCCACAGAGATTATGGGGCATTCATCTTGCTCATCTTCCCCAGCTTTGCGTTTTCGTCCACTTGAATTGCTGGGGTTACTGGAGCCAGTGCCGCAATAACGTGCTATGTGACCTGGTTTTCCGCACTTAAAGCATTTAATGGCACCATTACTATTTTTCTGTACTCCGTTCAACGCTTCCAGAATTGTGTCTACCCAGTCTGGCCGTTCTACCTCCACGCGTTGGGCCTTGTACGCCGGCTTCCTTAATAGCGAGGCTGTTTCAAGCGTTAGAGCTTGAGATACAGTCTCAGCAAATTATCTCTTGGGATTTGCATATGTGGCTCGCTTCGTCTCCACGTCACGTATTCCATTTATAAAGCTTTGGATTTTTACCCTTTCTGTGTATTCTACGGGTGCGTCCGCGTTTGCTAGATGGGCCAACCTCTCGATATCCGATGCAAATTCCTGCAAAGTCTCATTGGGTTTCTGGAAGCGATTCTGTAGCTCTATTTGGTATAACTGTTTTCGATGTTCGCTACCATAGCGCCTCTCAACTGCACCCATCAATGCTTCATAATTATTGCGTTCACCGTCGGGAATCGTTTGTAAGATTTCGGCTGCAGGACCCTTCAATGCCACGAACAGTGCAGCAACTTTCTTTTCAGTGCCCCAATTATTCACCGCTGCAGTCTTCTCAAACTGTAGCTTAAATACCTGGAAAGGAACAGAACCATCAAATGACGGGGATTTTACCTTGGGAGTATTCGCTGAAGCAGATGGACGGTTCAGTTGCAGCTCCTGGATACGCCCCTTCAAAGCATCTACTTCGGCCTCAATCTTGTCCTGCCGTTCTCTGAATACCTCCTGCACTTCAGTTATTTTTGCATCCTGCATTCTTAGCTGTGATGCCATTCGTTCTTCCCGTGCCTCCAGCTGCAATGCAATTCGCGCCATGTGTGTCTTTTGTTCTTCCAGCTGAGATGCCATGTGTGTCTTTTGTTCTTCCAACTGTGTTGAAATGCTAGATGACATCTGAGTCAATACAGTCAGCAACGCGTTAGTGTCCACACTTGCCACTGGATTCGGAGGCTCCTTTTTCTCTTCCATTTTCGTCGATGCCTCCTCCACAGGATGGAAAACATAATCATCAACGTTGATTCCTTCCGCTTCCATTGCCTCCCGTAGTCGTGATTGTAGCTCGTATTTATTGCCTGTAGTGTTTAGTCCGCGTTGTTCCAACTCATTTTTGAGTTGCTGAATCTTTAATTCATTCAGCTTCGCCATGTCCTTGTTATCCTTGAAATCACTGGTATTTATTCAACAATACCGCTTCTGATACCAATTGTGACGAATTCGATGATTCCTTGATTATCAATCCTGGGTTCGATCACTATAAAGTCAAATAAACACACACAGATATTGTAACTAAAAGCTAGTTTTATTTACTAGTAATAAACGCAAAACAACTTTAAGAGTTTGGTAACTTTACAGTAGTTCACTGAACAACGCTTGAAAATAAACTGATCCCCCTGCCTTGCTTGGTCACCGCCTTATATAGTCCAACAGGGTGCTTGCCTACGCACCGAGAACTTTCTTGGTTGTTCGCTTTCCGTTTTCTGGAAGGGTCGGTGTTATTTATTGGCATCTCCTCTTTGCATCGTATTCGCAAACACTCGCGCCATCTCTCTTCCTCTTCCTAGTTATACGCTTGCATGCATAAGCGTAGCCATCGTTATCTCTGTTGTGGTTCAACCAGTGCTGGGAGTGTTATTGAGTTAGGCATGGTACATGCTTGAGAATAATCGCCACAGTACGTACACGGCGGGACAGTCAGTGACAACACGTATCGTGCATCTCCATATCTGTCGGTTAACCTGCAACGCCGATGTCACTTAAAAAAGAGTCCGAATCAACGGAAGGTTTGCTAAGCCACGACACATTATCTACTTTGCGGAAAGTAATCACCGCAACAACAAAATACGCTATGACATCATTAGGAAAGTTGGAGCCATTCGACATCAACCATCCGGAGAACTGGTAAACTTATTATGCGAATTTGGTGGCCGAACGACAAAAGGCAATTTTTTTGACGTTAGCCGGCGCAACGCTTTACAATCTCCTGGCGTCATTGGCATCTCCCAAAAAGGTGAGTGGTCTTCAAATTTCTGAAATAGAGGAAATGCTAACTAAGCATTTTTCCCCCCGACCATCGGAAATTGCATCATTCTACAAATTTCACAAACGCGACCAAATGCCAAACGAGTCCTTTGCGGAGTACGTAGCTGTATTGAGAAGATTGGCAATTGACTATAATTTCGGTAATGCTTTGGACCGTATGCTTCGTGACCTCTTCAGCGCAGCCTTCTTGCGGAAAGTGACCTGCAACTACAGAAGGTAATCGATAAGGCTTCAACTGCAGAAGCTGCATCTAAAAACGTGTTGGTAATTCGACAACCGGAACATGCCAACCAAATTACAAAACGGAGTCAACAGCATTCTAAGAAAAGTAAAAATCAACGGAGTGCTATTGCAACCAAACCATGTATTGGATGTGCAGGCGCACATCCTCGATCACAGTGCACTCACAAATAATCAATATGTTCGGCGTGTGGTCTCAAAGGGCATTTACAACGCATTTGTCGCTCGACCAATCAAAACCAGGCAACGGATCGCTAAACACGCTCCAATAGGAATCGGAACCAACAAACCAAATCGAAACCACACGAAATAAATCCAATCTCGTGCTCAACAACTAGGAAAAATCAACAACGGTAACTATCAATGAAAAGCCGTGTGTATTTGAAGTGGATTCAGGTTCCGACTATACTATAGTGTCGTCTAACACGTTCGATAAATTGTGGTCTACGGGTAAGCCAGTTCTATACGAGTGCGGTCTCGAGTTGAGGAGCTTTCAGCATAATGGCGTTACTATCAAAGGTATTGTAGATGTCGAAATTGCATGCGACAAGCGTAGAATAAAAAACTTACCTCTTTTAGTGGAAAATGGGAATCAAACTAATGTGTTAGGGTGTAACTGATTTGATGTTTTGGGCATAAGTATTCAGGGGGTCCTAAATATCGATGAGTCACAACATTAAAACGGTGTTAAAGAAATTTGACCATCTTTTCTCAGCGGAACTAGGGAAATTCACGGGGAAATCAGTTACGTTACTTGTCAAAGATTGTGTTGAGCCAATCAGACTTCAGGTACAGCGAATTCCCATTGCCTTGTTGAAGCTGAGCTTGAGAGATTGTGCTCACAAAAAGTTCTCGAACCCGTTGAATATTCTGACTGGGTAACTCCTATAGCATCGGTTACCAAAAGCGATAGGTCGATCAAAATTTGTGGCGACTCTAAGTCGACATTAAATAAAACACTCGTAAGCTCGCTTCTTTCTTCAATTGAAGAGGACAAAATTTTTTCAAAACTAGACCTAGCCCAGGCCTACCAGCAGCTTGTCGTGGACAAAAAATCTGCCATGATGCAAACTATTATCACTCATAAAGGGGCATTTGAGGTGCATAGACTCCAATTTGGCATTTCGCCGGCACCAGGAAATTTTTTTGAAACACTTTTTCGCAACATACCTGGCGTTCTACCATATTTTGACGACGTAGCCATAATGTGATCAACTGAATCAGAACTCTCAGACCATTTGGACGAAGTTTTAAGGCGTTTTGATGAGTCGGGCTACGTCTTCGAGGAGACATATGTAAATTTGGCGTTATGTAATCTACCGTTAATTTTTTGGGGTGCAAAATCGATAGTTTTGGCATTTGACCATGCCCAGAAAAATAAAATATATACAAAATGCTCCTGCATCAAAAGACAAAAAGCAGCTGCAGGCATTCCTCGGTCGAACTTTTATCATACTTTTCTTCCAAAAAAAGCTACAATTTCGGAACCCTTACATCGTCTTCTAGAAAAAAATAGAAATTTTGTTTGGAAAAATGAGCATCAATTAGCTTTCAGTAAACTGAAACAGTTAGTCACCTTTGATAGTGTCCTTAACACTCGTTTGTGACGCTTTGAGGTATGGTATCGGTGCGGTACTAAGCCACATTTTACCCGATGGGTTGGAGAGGCCAATAGCTTTTTATTCGAGAACATTATCGAAGTCGGAGTGGAACTACGCTCAAATCGATCGCGAAGCAACTGCCTTAGTAGCAGGCGTGAAGAAGTTCCACGACTACCTGTACTGACGGAAGTTCACCTTGGTTACTGACCATCGTCCTCTCCGAGGAATATTCAGTACCACAAAGCAGACGCCTATCGTAATGTTTCGTCGATGCACGTTTCTGAATGTCTACACTTTCGACCTTGTATATAGAGAAGGAAGGAAAATGGGAAATGCGGATTGCCTAAGGCGTCTGCCCGTCGAGGATAAATGCAGGAAATCCAATCATGGGGAAGTTCTTATGATAGAAATGGCTGCCTCGCAAATTAGAAATGCCAAAGACATGGCAACAGCTACTAATGTGCACCATTCCACCCATCGTCTAACGGGCAAGCAGAGGGGATGGTGTAGACGACATAAGATTTCCTTAAGCAGCTTCCCGCAAACTCCGATTTTGAGCTGCATTTGGTTCGATTCATATTTAATCAACACATCGCTCTACATGCAACAGCTGGACGTTCTCCGGCCGAACTTTTCTTTAATCGTCAGCTTAAAACTTACTTTGATAAAATTCACCCGCAAGAGCTGCCAAACGTCGAGGACAATCCTATTGTCAAGCAATCATTTAGCGATGCCGACCTTGTCTGGATTCGTAATTATTCAACCGGCCCTAAGTGGCTAAAGGGGCGCATATACGCACGAACCGGTCCAGTCTACTACAAGGTTCGGCTGGAATATGGAATAGATTTTAAGCGTCATTTGGACCAGATAAGAAGGAGGGTAGTCACTGAGGCGGCAGAAATGGACATTGAGGAAGACAAAAATGGAACTAAAAGTAACTCGGATTTAGTTTCCGTTAACGGATCTGCCTAAGATGCTGCTGACCTTGGGGCTAACTCGCCCACTGCTAAATAACCATCACCAGTACCAGCTGTCACCTCACGACCACCGCAAACCTTGTCACCGAACTCGCCATCTGGTAGAGTAGATCGATCAACTCCTATTCGACAAAAAACACCACGGCGATCAAATCGACCGAGAAAGGTTCCAGAATTATATTTTTCCGCTGGGCGTTAAGGGGTGTTAAGTACTGACCATTCGCTAACGAACGAGCACAACATTGGCAACGTACGTACACGCCAGACAGTCAGTCACAACACATGTCGTGCATCTCTATGTAGATGCTATCTTTGACAAATGATATAGATATAAAAAAGAATACACAGTCTCGATGACCAACATGGAATTATTATTGTTTGTGTATAAACCGACGTGAATTAAATAAATCAAAGATTTTGTAGTACACTCATTTAATACAGAATATTTAATAAAAATATAAAGGAATGTTGCGAAAATTTGGTTTTTTGAACCAAAGATACCTTTTAAAGGTCTGGCAGGATCTTTTTTATAGTACTCGATTAACACATGAGCGAATACGAACTAGTTCAAATTGATCCCTCGCTAAAACTTGTTAAGTTTTTCGTGTTAAATATGTGACTAAATAAACGTAAAAAGTGGTGAATAACAAACTATGTTGCAGTGAAAGTGCAATAACATAGTTGGTTTATTCCTTCATAGACATCAGCAGTTACTACTCGCTGTAACTGCAACTAATACAAAGGCATTATTGTTGCCAAGTAAAAAAACATGTCGGACCTTGTATTATAAAAAATTTAAATCGATTCGTGTTTGTGTCGTCCAAGGGAAAGGTTGTGCGGAACTGTCCAGCAGCTTAGCCAACATATAAATGGGATTGTGTTTGGCTAAGATACAAAGAAACAACCTCCAAAAATAGCTCCTGCACTTCTTTCCAAAATTAGTGGAGTTGGGATTTGCAAAGCCTCCTCAAGCTTGACTTAAGGATGGTTTTTGCAAACCCAACCAAAAGATTTAATAACGAAACAATAAAAATGTGAACTATAACGGAAATGAACAAGGTAATAACGGAACGAAAAACAAAATGGCAGAACAGCTTCGATAGCACATGGAATTCAATTATTAAAAACTTGTGTACATAAACATTAATTAAACAAAATTTAATTGAAAATAAGAATACAACTGTAACAATGTAACGAAATAATCTAAATTGAAAACCATTGGCAACACTAAAAAGTATATAAGAATAAAACACGTATGGTGCGTAATTGGTTATGGCGCTTTAATCTTTTAACTAAGCCAAATAATTATCTTATATATTTTTGTTATATGAGTCCTCACCATCCTACAACGGCGCGAGAGTAACTTAAACCTTAAAAAAAAAAAAACAATTATTATAAATGTATTCATGAAACGAGCTCAAGAATAATAATTTTTCACTTTTTGAATTTTTATGAAAATTATTATTGTTTTAATTTTTAATAACAATTTTTAATTAATTATTAAAAGTTTTTTTATTAATTGAATAGAGTAGCAAAAATGTTTAGAGACAACCGCCATAGCTTTTCTTATAGATCCATTTCGGAAGCTGCTAGGCATCTTCATCAGAGAAATTTTGGCACGCATTGCTAACCAATAAGCTAACAATACGCTGGCTTTGAAGTCAGCTAAACTCCTAGTTCTATTCTTCTTTACCATATGCATGAACCACTTCCGCCATTTGACAGTTAGTAGTGTGATCATGATGGATTTTTTGACGGATCTGTTTAATCATCATCAGCAGAACTGCCTTACCGCGTGCTCTCGGTTTTGTTATTGCTTTTTTATGCCAACAAGGCCAAGAATAATAATTTTGTCACATTTTGAATTTTTATGAAATTTATTATTGGTTTTTTTTACATACTTTCTAAGTTTAACGAGCTCAAGACCTGTTGATAATAATTCTTAGTTAATTATTAATATTTTTGGTTAGAGGAAAAATTGAACCCACTCACTCTGATGGCAAGCGCAGCCGCCACAAGATCCTCTGAAATAGCAAAACTATACGAATTAGTCTGACCAGAAATCGTGCCTGTTTTCGAAATAGTACTATAACTATAGCATGTATATGTTTGTTGCTTTAAAATTTTCCTCTAACCAAAAATAACAATAATTAACTAAGAATTATTATCAACCGGTCTTTAACTTGTTAAACTTACAAAAGAAGTAAAAATGGACAGACCATAAAACCAACAACAAAAATAAATTGTTTTTATTTTTTAATAATCATTTTTAGTTAATTATTAAAAGTTTTTTAACTGAATAGATCAGGAAAAATGTTAAGAGACAATCGCCATAGCTTTTCCTATAGATCCTTTATTTTTAGTGCGCTTGGCGCATTCGCGTAGACCCAACAATTTTTCACAACATGGTAAATTTTTGTTTTTTTCGTACACTTATTTTTTCCGGTTAGTTTAAGTGGTCTTGGTTTGACGAAACTGCGAAGAGACTGATACTAAACCTATGAATTACAAAAACAAGATACATGGAAAATGTATTGTGACGAATTCGATGATATGTTCGATCACTGTTACAAATATCTAGTTTTATTTACTGGTATAAACGCAATACAAATTTAAGATTGTGATAACTACACAGTAGTTCACTGTTCAACGCTTGAAAATAAACTGATGAACCTGCCTTGCTTGGTCACTGCCTTATATAGTCCGACAGGGTGCTACGCTACGAACCCAGAAGCTTCTTGGTTGTTCCCTCTTCGTGTTCTCGAAGGCTCGGTGTTATTTATTGGCATCTCTTTCCGTCGTATTCGCAAACACTCTCGCGATTTCTCTTTCTCTTGCTTCGTTATCTCTGTTTTGTTTAACTAGTGGTGGGAGTGTTATTGTGTTAAGATGGTGCATGCCTGAGAATATTCGCCACACTACCCTCCACCTAAGTCTGATCGCCCCGATCAGACACATTGTCCAAACCTCATTGGGTCACAATGTTTTATTAAACCTCATTTCCGCTAGGGTTTGAGAATCCTCTCCTGCAAAGATTCCCACAATGCATTACACTGTCACAGATTCCAACCATTTTGTCTGTCCTTAATCCCGCATGGATTTGTGCCTTCACTTTTGTTCTCAGTGGTACCAGGCAAATATTCCTGTGTACGTACTCTACGGGTGCGTCTGCGCTTGCTAGGAGAACCAACCTCTCAATGTCCGATGCGAATCCTGCAAAGTATCATTAGCCTTCTGGAAGCGCTTGTGAAGCTCCATTTAGTATATTTGCTTGCGATATTCCCTACCATATCGTCTCTTAACTGCACCCATCAATGCTTGATAATTGCTCCGTTCTCCGTCAGGAATAGTCTGTAAGATTTCAGCTACAGGTCCCTGCAATGCCAAGAACAGTGCAGCAACTTTATTCCAGTGTCGCAATTGTTAACCGTTGCAGTCTTCCCAAACTGTAGCTTAAATACCTGAAACGAAACAGAACCATCAAAGGTAGTTGCTGCAACTCCTGCATACGATCTTTTAAAGCATCCATCTCAGCCTCAATTTTATCCTGCTTTCCCTTCTGTGCTTCTAACTGCGAAGACATGCGTGCTAACTGCATGGATATACGCTGCTCTTGTGCTTCCAATTTTGATGACATTCGTGTCTCCTGATCTTCCAGGCGAGATGTAGTAAGCGTCTCCTGTTTTTCCAGCTGAGAAACTATGCAAGTTCTCTGTTCTTCCTTTTTGGTCGACATCTTAGTCAATACAGCCAATATCATGTTTGTGTCCACATTTGCCAGTATATTCGAAGGCTCCTTCTTCTCCACTAATAGCTAGTTTTATTTACTAGTATAAACGCAATACAAATTCAAGAGTTTGGTAACTTCACAGTAGTTCACTGCTCAACGCTTGAAAATAAACTGATCAACCTGCCTTGCTTGGTCACTGCCTTGTATAGTCCGACAGGATGCTACCCTACGCACCCAGCAGCTTCTTGGTTGTTCCGTCTTCGTTTTCTCGAATGGTCGGTGTTATTGTGTTGTGTTTAGTGGTGGGAGTCTTATTGGGTTAGGGATGGTAAATGCTTGAGAATATTCGCCACAGTATTGTGCAGGAAGAGAGAGTATTTGCGAACACGATGCAAAGAAGAGATGTTAATAGTCGAAGACTCATCGAATTCGTCGTAATTGATGTCAGAAGAGGTATTGTTAAATAAATACCAGTGGTTGCAAGGATAACAAGGACATGGCTAAATTGAATGAATTAAAGATTCATCAACTCAAAACTGAGTTGGAACAACGCAGACTTAACACTACAGGCAATAAATCCGAGCTACAATGACGATTACGGGGGGCTGTGGCAGCGGAAGGAATCAACGGTGATGATTATGTTTCCTATCTTGTGGAGGAGGCATCGACGAAAATTTCACAGCTGCAGGCTAAAATCGATGCTGAGGTAGATGCACTGAGAGGTCGTATCCAAGAATTGTGCAACTAAATCGTCCAGCTGCTTCAGCGAATACTCCCAAGGTAAAATCACCTTCCTTTTATGGTTCTGTTCCATTCCAGGTATTAAAGCTGCAATTTTAAAAGACGGCTGTGATGAATAAGTGAAATCTAACAGACTATTCCTGAAGGCGAACGGAACAACTGTGAGGCATTGATGGGAGCAGTTGAGAGACGCTATGCTTGCGACTTTGCGACTAATGAGACTTTGCAAGAATTTGCATCGGACATCGAGAGGTTGGTCCATTTAGTTTACGGAGAGTGTAAAGATCCAATGTTTCATAAATGGAATAAGGGATGTGGAGACGAAGCGAGCCACATATATGCAAATCCAAAGAGATCATTTGCTGAGACGGTATCACATGCTCTGACGCAGGAAAAAGACTCGCTTTTGAGTAAACCTGCATACAAGGCTCATCGCGTAGAAGTGAAAACACTGGCTTGGGTAGGCAAAATTTTGGAAGCGTTGAAAGGTGTACAGAAGAAAAGTGATGATGCCATCAAATGTTTCAAGTGTGGAAAATCAGGTCACACAGCAAGTTATTGAGGCACTGGCTCCAGTAACCCCAGCAATTCAAAACGCAAAGCTGAAGGAGACGAGCAAATCTCCCAACCAAATCAATTGTTAAACTAAATCGAACCAGCCGAAAGGGGCGTAGACTGGCTCCCACAATTGAATGCCTTATAATCTCTGTCTCACAAATCGGACGGAAAGCTAGTAATCTTACTGTTGGAGGATATGTGGACGGAAAATATCATCTACTGACTGTGGGCACGGGCGCATCTCATTCCATTATTCGATCTGATTTAGTCAACAATAAGGTGGGACCGTTGCATGGAGCAAAGTTGCGTACGGCCACTGGTGAAGACACCCAAGTAGTATGGGAAGTAACATGTCAAATCGCAATTGGGAACTTGGCCGCTCCATACAATTTTATATTGGCAGATATTGTTGACGAAATCATAATTGGTGTGGACTTTTTAAGCTAGCAAAACATCAAGATCGACATGAAGAACAAGATCATGAACTATGAAAACCACGTCAGTAAGCCAATAGTGGTGGAGGAAAGTCGAAAAATTCCACCGAAGCCAAAAGCGGTTGTATCGGAAAATATTGATGAAGATTATGGGACAAACAAATTGTGGGTTGTGGAGTCAGCAAACAATTCTAAGACGAATATGCTAGTTGGAGAAACCCTGGTTATGACAAAACAAGATGGACTCATACCGGTAAGAGTACGATGAGTTCAAATCACCAATCAAACTTTCCAAAGAAGCCATATTAGGACAATGCCAAGAGGTCGAGGTAGTTATGAATTGTGAACAGCTTTGAAAAAATGTTTCTACCTGCGATATTGATCTTTCAGATGCTATCACGGCGCACAGTGTACCTTTTGTCATTTTTAGGATGCCAAAATTAATAACAGCCAAACCAATTGAGCAATTCATTTGAAATTTTGCAGTGTGATTGCAAATACCTAAATCTGATTTGAGAATAAAAACGGGCGTAGTCCGCCCACTTTTTCTCCTTGCCCTCATATAAGGTGAAATTTCACATAATCATATTTTCTACTTTAAAACCATTTTCCAGTGCCAATATTAATAAAAATTGCTTAGATTTCTTAACTTTACCTTATAGGCTTTTGATTAATATTTAAAAAATTTTATTTTCAAAATCAAACACAACATAGGTACATATATTTGTAAAAACTAAATCGAAATACATACTTATAAATAAAAAGTGATATTATAACTGGTATAAAGTTAGTCGGAGTCAATATCGTCGACATGCTCTGGTTCAGATAATAAACCAATAACTTCACTCGTTAATGCTCGCCGCTTTGACTTAGGGGCTTTTCCGCAAACTGTTTATGGACGGGTCTGACGATATCAGCAATCTGTGCAGGAAATCCAAGTTACTGCAAATTCTTGACTTTTTTCTGGTGAAAAGTTCACGATAGTTTCGTGCATTTTTGTTTCTGGACTGTTGAGCTTTTTCCGAAAGTTGACCAATAGGAAGAATAGCAGACACGATTATACTCTTTCCATGAAACCGAATTTTATGTCCGCTCACTGGCATATTCCGATAAATATAGTTCCCTTGCCTCTGTCACATAGTGGTCAAAAGTTTTAGAATTTATTTGAAACCCACATCCTATGCATGAAAGTATTGTATGAAACCTTTTAAAAGATTGATGTTTATGCCGGTTATGTCTGTTGTTATTTCAGGATCTCAAAAGAATCTTCTCGCAGTGTTGCCATAATTTGTGTTGCCGGTTTTTTGCTTTGGCATATCAATCAAAAGACTTACTTCTTTCCTGAATCTATTTTGGATATGTTCTTTCTTCTTTTTCATCTTTTCCTCATTTTATTCGCCCCGCACACACCACGTCTTCATTTCCATTCGATAAGTGATGTGTAGCATACATTTCATACGTCATATCCAAGAATGTAAAGGGGAAATTCCGAAAGCAAGCATGCTTTTGTCAACATTTCGCTCTGACAGGGCTCGGATATTGTAGCACTTTTGCGATGATGTATATGCCGACAGAGCGTTGCAAACTTTGCCATCAATCATGCACAATACAAACGTTAATTTCACTAGTAAGTTTAGGTTATCTGTTTGAATTGTTGTAGGACGAAGACTGGAAATTTGGTCTTTGACAGATTGCTCCTCCTTTGAAATGACATCTCGTGTTTCTTTTGTAAAAACAAATTTTATCGGGCGGCAGTATCTCGTGGAAGATGGAGCAGGCTTCCTTCAAACTATAACCTTTCGTTCGTCAACCATTGTATACATTTGAAGGAGTACTAATGAACTGAAAAACATACTAGTTTCCTATTGGTTTTCTTCCGAAAATTGTTGTTTGTAACAGCTATGCTCAGATTCATCATATCTCCATTTTATAATTGCATTTAGTTCTTTAACCTCAGGAATAGAAAGCAATACCTCTTCTTGTGCAAGACACAATCTTCGTAAGCTGTGATCAATTAGGGATTGCAATTCAATTTCAGCATAGGTTTCCGTTACGGTTATTTTTTCAGGAAAGCATAAAACCTTTGATTCTTTTAAACAGTTATATAAAGGATATATTTTTCTGTTAACTTCTGAAGTGTGCTGCCGGATCAGCGAGTATTCATTTGTTGAAAGATTTGAGTCAACTATCATCGCAATTGCTTGATCTGGTGACAAACTTTTCTCATTTTCTTCCAATAGTTGGGACTTTTTGATTGCAGTGCCTCTTGATGGTGATTCTGTGGACAACTCCTCAATTATTTTTCAGAATTTCTTTTCCTGATGATCGTAATTTCAATTCCGCTGCCATTAACAGTTGATCATTGTCGACATTATCAGTTCCTTAGCTTTTCGTTTTTTTGTGCACATAGATGACTCAGAGAAGTTTTTTGTTGGCCTTCCCGGCTTAGGAATATCACGAGAAGTGCATGGTTCAACATCAATCATATAATCTGTGAAATCCAGATTATCTGATAACCATTCAGAGTTTTTCCCAATAAACCTACTTCTAGATCTAAAACAACATGGCCATCTCTTGCGAAAATTATAAGTTAGCTGGATGGTGTATTTTTTAAATTTTGAATGATCCACATCTCTTCCAATTATACTCAAAATATAGTTAAGTATGGCTTTGTTCATTTCTCCATCTTTGCTTTTTAGCCAAACTTCAAAGAGCGCATTTTGTGAAATAGCCATTACTAGTTAATGATTTTGAAAAATTTGAGGAAAATTTAGTACAGTGCAGTTGGTTTTACTTCTAATGCTTAGCAAAAATATACTTACCCATTTCTTTGTTTTAAAGATCTACCTAAGATGTCAAACTCCGAGCGAGCTATAGGTAGGCATTGATGTGATGTATACATACATATGTATGTATATTCCCGAAGCACTCAATTGCTTAGAAGTATCACCCAATAGACGACCCACAGGTAGGCGTGCATACATAACATAATTTGATGGGATAAGTGCACAACTCGTTAACTATGGGAAAACCCATATGACAAACAATGAAGGCTATTCAGCGCACACGTTTCCTTTTTCTGGGTTTTTACCATTTCAGGTATAACTGTCTTTTTTTGGGATGTAGTATTGTAGACTTGAACTGAGGACATTCCATTGTTAGGTCACTGTGCATTCATACGTGAGCGAGGGCATAGAGACCTTAAGTTGGCGATTTGTTATGGTTTACCTTCAATTGTTAGTCATTTTTATTTGGTTCAATCGGTTATGACTCACTGCGGTTGGTTAGGTAACAGTTTTGATCCACCCTCCGGTTTGACATTTAGCTACGGGAAAGAGTTTGATTTTTGCTGAAGTGGTAGCACCAAAAAATTTCCATAAAATGGTAAAGGCACCAATAACGGAACTTTTCACTTCCAAACAAACAAGTGGGTGGTGTGTTCTCGGTGTGGCCAGAGTTAATTTGTCGGTAAACCAGATTGCGCGAAAATATCGTATTGAAGGAAATGGACAATTGGCATCAAAAAGGTGTTTCCCTTCTGTGACTGAATTTAACGTATGTAAATTGGTAAAAAGAGCTCAAGTACAAAGTATGTACGGAATAATTGTGCTACAAAATTCAGTGAATTAATGCACGATCTCGATAGCAATAACCAACAAACATGCCAAAACCACCAAATTTAAGAGACACCTCCTAAATGCCAAATTAACTAGTTCAAGGAACCCATGGAACTCCGCACTGACTCTTGACTTTGACATTGCCAGCAATGAATTAAGCATCAAGTCTTAAACTAAGTATAACATTTTTGACGGACTGGAGTCTTATGCGTCTCCTATCCCAAATCCAGTAACGTGGGGTCCCACGGGCCACTAAGAATAGGCGCAGAGTGAGAAACGAAGAAACACTTGCGGTTCTTTTGGCCGGAACAGGGGAGAAGAGAGAGGGGGGAAAATACGTACGGAATTTTTTTTAGGATCGGGCTGTAAATCTTTTGGTTTTACGCATTAGGAAACACAATGAAAGGTAGAAATATAATAAAAGACCCTCGTAATATTTCAGTTATAGCAAAAAAAATAGAAAAACAAATTTATGTTTACCTCTATTTCTCATTTACAGAATGCAACAGCGCGCCATCAACGTCCACGACACACCGCATTAGCGTGCACCATCGACGCATTTTCGCGCAATTCAGGCCGTATTAGCGCGCACCACCGGGGTCTCAACGCGCAACATTAGCACAGCACTAAGCGCGCGGCAGTAACAACAGCAAGGGCCACCCTTATAAGGCCACGTCAAAACCCCACCTTGTACAACAACAAAGTCCCGGTGAGTTCGTTCCATAGTTTGATTTTATGTAGGCTATGTAGCTGCTAATCTAATGCAATTCATAAGTTTATTTAATTGTTTGTGCTATTCAAATTCAGCATAAAACTTGACTGCCGTATGTTTTGTCAATTATTATTATCGTAGTTCTTTTCCTGTTTTATTGTTGCGCTTTAAGTGGCTCCTTTTATATCCTACACGGATTTCAATGGGACGTTTTATTTTTACCATGTACTTAATGTATATGCGCGAATTTGCTTAGAAGCAAATATTTAAATGAACTAAGGATATGTAACGCTAAATTCTAGAGTTTTTTTTTTTGAGGACCAAAAAAAAAACAAAACAAAAAAACCCACATTTGTATAACTAAACCTAAGCATCTAAGCCCCTGCGGGTTAGGGGTTTAGAATATGCCCGAGGTAGGCATACCGGTCGTAAGAGGTGACCAATATGCACAAAGGTAATGACGTGCAACTCGATGGTTGATCTACGGATATGATGCCTCTCACCTCTCATTACCCACCTTATTCTTCCTTACGGAAGGAAGGGTGACATGACCTAGAAGGTTTCACTGGTCATAAATCGCTACCACGACAGTCGGGCAGTACCGCAAGGGAGTACCGGAGCGTACCGGGTTCAAATCCGGCCAAGGACTATTAATTCGACAACACTCCCCAAAACCTTCGGGCAAATCAAGCAGAAATTCAAAGCTAAAGGATCGAAATCGAGGAGTCATGGGCAAATGAAAGTGTAACTCAAGAGCACCGTTTGAGAGAATTGCCATGGATGTAGTTGGGCCATTTCCTACTAGCAAACTCGGAAACAAATATGTACTGGTAGTTATGGACTACTTCAGTAAATGGCCCGAAATGTACCCTATTACAAATCAAGAGGCAGAAACCATAGCAGAAGTGTTCACTTGCAATTGTGGAGCTAGGTTTGGTGCACCGATCGAGCTACACTCTGCCCAAAGCAGGAATTTCGAATCAGCTGTATTCCACAAAATGTGCAAAACATTGGGCATTCGGAAAACTCGAACTACTGCACTGCGCCGTCAGTCACATGGCATGGTGGAACGATTCAATAGAACATTGGAAGAACACCTCAGGAAAGTAGTGGATAGGTTCCAGAAGGATTGGGATACTCACATTTTCTTGATCCTGATGGCATTTCGCTCTCCAGTACATAAGACAACAGGTCAGACTCCTAGAAGGGTAATTTTTGGGAATGATCTACGATTGCCTGCTGACTTCAAGTTTGGGATAAATGCTAATGTCGCAGTAAACGCTTGGAAATCCACAAGCGTCTTGGAGGAGGAAATAACATAAATATATTACCTTGTTAGACAACGAACTAAGATCATGAATTGTAAGATGAAAGCCAGGTACGACAAAGCATTAAACTTGGAAGGTTTTACGTAAGCACATTTAGTGCTGCTATACAACCCACAACGTAAGAAAGGTTTGTCTCCAAAGCTGCAATGTAACTACGAAAGCTCATACAACATTCTGAAGCGATCAACGATGTTGTCTGTCGCATACAAACTATGGAAGGTCACGGAATAAATTGAAGGTGGTCCATTTGGCTAGCGGCATTTGGTTCGGGCAATGTGCCTGATCAGGATAATCTGACTTAGGTGGATGGCAGTGTGGCGAATATTCTCAAGCATGTGCCGTCCCTAACTCAATTGCCACTAGTTAAACACAACATAGATAACGAGAGATGAGACTTTGCAGGAATTTGCATCGGACATCGAGAGGTTGGCCTATCTAGCAAATGCAGACGCACCTGTAGAGTATACGGAGAGGGTAAAATTCCAGTGTTTCATAAATGGAATAGGCGATGTGGAGACGAAGCGGGCCACATATGCAAACCCAAAAAGGACATTCGCTGAAAAGGTATCGCATGCTCTGCCGCAGGAAACAGCCTCGCTTTTGAGTAAACCTGCATACAAGGCTCATCGCGTAGAAGTGGACACTCCGGCTTGGGTAGACAAAATTTTGGAAGCGTTGAACGGAGTACAGAAAAAAAGTGATGGTGCCATTAAATGCTTTAAGTGCGGGAACCAGGCCACATAGCACGTTATTGCGGCTCTGGCTCTAGTAACCCCAGCGATTCAGGTGGACGAAAACGTAAAGCTGAAGGAGATGAGCAAATCTCCCAACCAAATCAATCGTTAAACTAAATCGAGCCAGCCGAAAGGGGCGTGGACTGGCTCCCGCAATTGAATGCCCCATAATCTCTGTCTCACAACTCGAAAAGCGAGTAATGTTACTGTTGAAGGCTACGTGGACGGGAAAGAGTGCTTGCTGACTGTGGATACTGGTGCATCACATTCCATCATTCGGAGTGACTTGGTCAGCGGAAAGGTGACACCATTGCGGAAAGCTAAGTTGAGGACATTAACTGGTGATAGCAAGCAGGTCCTTCGAAAAGTGACATGCAAGGTTGTAATTGGAAATGTGGCTACACATCACAACTTCTTGGTAGCGAATATTGTCGACGAAGTCATCATTGGCATCGACTTCTTGGCTGAGAGAGACATTCACATCAACTTAAAGAACAGGGTTATGACTTACAATGGCCAAGAGGTTCCTCTGATCTTTGAACACCATAGTGGCTTTAGCACCAAGAGAGTGATCTTCGAGATGGAGCAGCAGGAGCCTCGTAAGGCAGAGGTAGCTCCTCGACCATTGGCTTTCATGGACAGGTGCCAGATTTGGCACATGTATTGAAAGGACTGAAGGAAAACAATCAGCCAAGACGAAAAGAGATGGTCGCATAGAGTCGCATTGCAAAAGCATACTGGGCACAGTGGAGTAGTTTGAAGCTAATATCTGGTTGTTTGCATCGGATATGGGAAAGTGAAGATGGCCAAACTCATCGAGAACTTATTGTTGTTCCCCAGGCCAGAATTCCAGATGTTATCAAAGCGTCGCATATTTGCCCAGATGGAAGCCACATGGGAATAAAGAAAACGCTGCAAGAGCTAAAGCGGCGGTTCTATTGGATCGGTTGCCGACAAACTGTAAGGAAATGGATTACTAAGTGTGGATTACTAAGTGAGGATAAAATACGAACATCTGGTGGTCATGCTCCGAGGAAGCAACGCAACTTAGTGGATAAAGCGAAACAGTGCCCTGGGCATGAGAGAATGGAAAGAAATCCTGAAGAAGTGAGTTGCAGGATTATTTGCCGCGTACCACAAATATCATTCTCCAGATGATTAAAAACGATCAAATTTAAAAACATTTTTGAATCGAAAATTAATGTATCGTCGGGAGAAAAGTGTACCCTAAATATGACTATCCATGAATAAGTATTGTGACGAATTCGTTGATTCCTTGATTATCAATCCTGGGTTCGATCACTATAAAGTCAAATAAATACATGCACAGATATTGTAACTAATAGCTAGTTTTATTTGCTAGTAATAAACGCAATACAAATTTAAGAGTTTGGTAACTTCGCAGTAGTACACTGAACAACACTTGGAAATAAACTGATCCCCCTGCCTGGCTTGGTCACTGCTTTATATAGTCCGACAGGGTGCTTGCCTACGCACCGAGAACTTTCTTGGTTGTTCGTTTTTCGTGTTGTCGAAGGATCGGTATTATTTATTGGCATCTCCTCTTCGGTTGTATTCGCACACACTCGCGTCATCTCTCTTTCTCTTCCTTGGTACACGCTTGCATGCCTAAGTGTAGCCATCGTAATCTTCTAACACCTTCTAATCTTGTTTAATTTTTAATAAATTTATTTTTACTAAATCTATCTAGTATTATTTTCTCTTTTATTCTTAGTTATTAATTTTCCATCTTAGTTTGTTTTGCCCTATCCCAATTTTTCGTGTTTATATTTTTGTTAAATTAGATGTTGTTGTTGTTGTGGTAGCGACAAAAACACTCCCCGAAGGTTTTGGGGAGTGTTGTCGAATTAATAGTCCTTGGCCGGATTTGAACCCGGTACGCTCCGGTACTCCCTTGCGGTACTGCCCGACTGTCGTGGTAGCGATTTATGACCAGTGAAACCTTCTAGGTCATGTCACCCTTCCTTCCGTAAGGAAGAATAAGGTGGGTAATGAGAGGTGAGAGGCATCATATCCGTAGATCAACCATCGAGTTGCACGTCATTACCTTTGTGCATATTGGTCACCTCTTACGACCGGTATGCCTACCTCGGGCATATTCTAAACCCCTAACCCGCAGGGGCTTAGATGCTTAGGTTTAGTTATACAAATGTGGGTTTTTTTGTTTTGTTTTTTTTTTGGTCCTCAAAAAAAAAAACTCTAGAATTTAGCGTTACATATCCTTAGTTCATTTAAATATTTGCTTCTAAGCAAATTCGCGCATATACATTAAGTACATGGTAAAAATAAAACGTCCCATTGAAATCCGTGTAGGATATAAAAGGAGCCACTTAAAGCGCAACAATAAAACAGGAAAAGAACTACTATAATAATAATTGACAAAACATACGGCAGTCAAGTTTTATGCTGAATTTGAATAGCACAAACAATTAAATAAACTTATGAATTGCATTAGATTAGCAGCTACATAGCCTACATAAAATCAAACTATGGAACGAACTCACCGGGACTTTGTTGTTGTACAAGGTGGGGTTTTGACGTGGCCTTATAAGGGTGGCCCTTGCTGTTGTTACTGCCGCGCGCTTAGTGCTGTGCTAATGTTGCGCGTTGAGACCCCGGTGGTGCGCGCTAATACGGCCTGAATTGCGCGAAAATGCGTCGATGGTGCACGCTAATGCGGTGTGTCGTGGACGTTGATGGCGCGCTGTTGCATTCTGTAAATGAGAAATAGAGGTAAACATAAATTTGTTTTTCTATTTTTTTTGCTATAACTGAAATATTACGAGGGTCTTTTATTATATTTCTACCTTTCATTGTGTTTCCTAATGCGTAAAACCAAAAGATTTACAGCCCGATTCCGGCCAAAAGAACCGCAAGTGTTTCTTCGTTTCTCACTCTGCGCCTATTCTTAGTGGCCCGTGGGACCCCACGTTACTGGATTTGGGATAGGAGACGCATAAGACTCCAGTCCGTCAAAAATGTTATACTTAGTTTAAGACTTGATGCTTAATTCATTGCTGGCAATGTCAAAGTCAAGAGTCAGTGCGGAGTTCCATGGGTTCCTTGAACTAGTTAATTTGGCATTTAGGAGGTGTCTCTTAAATTTGGTGGTTTTGGCATGTTTGTTGGTTATTGCTATCGAGATCGTGCATTAATTCACTGAATTTTGTAGCACAATTATTCCGTACATACTTTGTACTTGAGCTCTTTTTACCAATTTACATACGTTAAATTCAGTCACAGAAGGGAAACACCTTTTTGATGCCAATTGTCCATTTCCTTCAATACGATATTTTCGCGCAATCTGGTTTACCGACAAATTAACTCTGGCCACACCGAGAACACACCACCCACTTGTTTGTCTGGAAGTGAAAAGTTCCGTTATTGGTGCCTTTACCATTTTATGGAAATTTTTTGGTGCTACCACTTCAGCAAAAATCAAACTCTTTCCCGTAGCTAAATGTCAAACCGGAGGGTGGATCAAAACTGTTACCTAACCAACCGCAGTGAGTCATAACCGATTGAACCAAATAAAAATGACTAACAATTGAAGGTAAACCATAACAAATCGCCAACTTAAGGTCTCTATGCCCTCGCTCACGTATGAATGCACAGTGACCTAACAATGGAATGTCCTCAGTTCAAGTCTACAATACTACATCCCAAAAAAAGACAGTTATACCTGAAATGGTAAAAACCCAGAAAAAGGAAACGTGTGCACTGAATAGCCTTCATTGTTTGTCATATGGGTTTTCCCATAGTTAACGAGTTGTGCACTTATCCCATCAAATTATGTTATGTATGCACGCCTACCTGTGGGTCGTCTATTGGGTGATACTTCTAAGCAATTGAGTGCTTCGGGAATATACATACAGGGTGGCTAATGAAAGCCGCTACCAAAAAAAAATTAAATAACTTTTTTTCTATTTAATGAATCTGGTTAATTTTTTTTTTTATTTTGCAGATTGACTTTTACATTTAACAAAAATGGATAACTGGGACACTGAAACAAGAATTTGGATTGTCCGCCGCTATCACGCACTGGAGTCCGTAGTTTCGGTTCAAAGAGAGTATAGGCGCACGTTTGGCGGCAATCCTCCGAGCAGATGGACCATAATAAGACTTGTAAACAATTTTGCCGAGCATGGGACAGTCAACAGAAGACCTTACCATCGAAACCCTTCAGTTCGAACGGAGGAAACCATCGCTGCTGTAGCTGCTGCCATACAAAACAATCCACGTGTTTCGACAAGAAGCTTATCTGCTCAAATAGGTGTAAGCAGACAGTCATTACAGTCGATTATGCACAAAGATTTGGACCTATTCCCATATAAAATTCAAATGGCCAACAAACTGAACGCTGCAGACTTGCCGATTCGCTTGGAATTTTGCCAGAAGATGCTTCAAATGGTGGAAGAGGATGGAAACATGTTGAACTGTCACTGTTCATGTCTGACGAGGCCCATTTCGATTTAAACGGCAACATAAACAAACAAAATTGTCGAATATGGAGTGCTTCCAACCCACAGATACTCCATGAGACGGAATTGCATCCACTTCGTGTCACAATGTGGTGTGCAGTTTCATCACGCTGCATTGTCGGGCCCTACTTCTTCGAAGAAAACGGTCACACCGTTACGGTTACTGGAGACCGTTACTTGAGCATGTTGAGAGAGTTTTTCTATCCAGAATTACGCCGAATGAGAATTTCTTTCAACTCTGTGTGGTTTCAGTAAGATGGTGCAGCTCCTCATATAGCCCAACCTGTTATGACAGAATTGCGACGAAAATTTCCCAATAAGCTGATATCCAGAAACTCCACATTCCGTTGGCCACCCAGGTCGCCTGACCTTACTGCACCTGACTTTTTCTTGTGGGGTTATTGCAACCAGGAAGTCTTCAAAGCAAAACCAACAAATTTGAATGAACTAAGGCAATCCATTCGAGAAACAATTGCGGCTATTCCTGTCTCAACTCTTCAAGCAGTAATGAACAACTTTTTGGTAAGATGCCGCACATGCATCGACGAGCAGGGGGGGCATTTAAATTCCATTATTTTTAAAACTAATTAAGCTATATTTAATAAAATTTAATGAGCTTTAACATGAATAAAAGAAAAATGAATTCCATACACTGAAAAAAACATTATTATAGTTTCTTAATGTAGCAAAATTCATCAGCCACCCTGTAGTGGTGGGAGTGTTATTGAGTTAGCCATGGTACATGCTTGAGAATAATCGCGACGCTATTAATGATTCATATTTTTGAACACTTTTTAAATATTTTTCCGTTATATTTGATATCGTTGGAAGGCCATATTTAATTTCTTTTGTGATAAAATTGGACTGCTTTTCACAATAATTTTCTGATCACTTTTAATTTGATTTCAGAAGCATAACTGATTATTTTTTATCAATACTTTATAGTTATTTTTTGATCATATTTGATACAATTTTATAACTAAAATGAATGCAATACTATGATAGGGTTTTAAATTGTTTTCGACTCCTTTTTGTAACATTTTTTTAATCATATTTGATATAACTTTTTAATGACAATAAAAGATTTCTTTGGTTCATTTTTATACAATTTTCTACTACTATTTCGAACAAAGTTAAATGTACTTTGGTCCGAAAAATGGTCATGGTCATAACATATCTAAATGGTTATGTGAAGAATATGAAAATTTAATAGAAGCAGTGAGGAAGATATTATGTTGAGACATTTTCTATGAGCAAATTGTTCAACAGACTAAATTTTTTATATTGTAATTTTTCTGAATTTTATGATAAAAACAATGTGTTGCAATGGAGAAAAATAAAAATTTTATGGTAAAGTATCATTTTATAAGGTACAAATTACATTGTTATCAGTTTTTGATCATCGAAGGTAAACATATTTTATTATACATTTAATCCAGTTTTATTTCAGAAGTATTTAGTCTGTAGAAGGAATCAAATGTGATCCAAAAAGGTGGTACAAAAAGGATTATCAATTTTTTATCATCAAAAATTAACATATTTCATTCTCCATTTTATTAAAATTTATGACTCCACAAGTATTCAGTCACAAGAAGTGATGAACTATAATTTGAAAAGGTGATATAAAAGTGATTGTAAGTTTTTATCCTTAAAAGTGTAAATATTTGATTAGTCTCCCTGCTCAATTTTATGGTAACTCCGAATTGTTCAAAACTTACTGCGAAAAGTGATTTCAAGATGATGATAAGTTTTTAGTCATCAAAATATTATTTTTAAATCCTATTTGATTATACCATATGTTCAATTTAATTATAACTCGGTATTTAGTCCCTAAAAATAATCTAAATACAATCAAGTGCCGATATTTTCAAAACTTATTCATCCAAATGTTGTGTGGGGGTAGCGCCACTCCAATACAGCGGTGTTTTGTAGTAGTTTAGTGTTTCTGGCGCTACTGGCGTCATGGCGTTACGGAACATTGTAAAGGTCTACAAGTAACATATGTATCAGCTGTTCATCCACAGCTGTGCCCACCATGTAAAGAGCTTCTCATTCAGAGGCCATTAAACGCAGAGTCGTACTCATTGGCAGAAGACAAGAAGTAGGCGATGCTATAGAAAAATATACAATAAATAAATAAATAAGAGAAATTAGTTGAAGCAAATTATTGTTTAAAGCGCATTATTTCAAGTAGAACTATTTGCAATAGTTTTACTTATTTAAGTACCAGTTTTTGAAATCTTTATAAAAATTTCTGTGCTACCTATAAAAAACAACCATGTAGTTGATGTTGCCATGGCAATTCCCTTGTTCTTCTTTGTTTACAATAAAATTGCACGTGCTAATTTGATAATTATCTTCAAATATTTCAACTTAAGAAGCATTTTTCTGATTTATATCGTATCTTAATACAGTTCCCTACTATTTAAAGTGTGTCTCCTAAAATGCGCATGCTTATTTCTTGTTTTTCTTTTGTGTGTGCATGGTGTGTATCAAGGGTACATATAAGGGTGCGCTTATGTGAACTTCCACGTCGCTTGAGCGCTGTAGTTATCGTAGATTTGCCTTATTTTTTAGAAAAGATTATAAAAGTTATATTTGAATTGATATTAGAGAAAAATTAAAACGTTTTGCACGCGATGGTTGAGGTTTCATTTTAGGAAGTCACCCGCTTTTTATCAGACCCCTTTTAGACACTTTGCTAACCATTGTTTTCCCACACCACCCAGTAGGCTGCAATGTAGGCCCGCTATCTAAATTTTATTGGGTGTGCCGTTCCCCTGTAGGCCTATTATCACCCATATACATAACTGACGCAATATTTACAAATAAAATTAATAAATTCAACTTTTTATTAGAAAAAAAAAGAATTACTAAACAAAACTACTTAAAAAAAAATTGTTAAGGGGCTTCACAAGTTCGCAGTTACTGAACTGTTTTTCCATGGTAAAGATGTCTTTTTCAGGCCCTGTGCCAATCGGTTGAAAATTTTAAATTTTGACAGAGCGAAAGAAAATTCCGACATTTATCGCGGTGAGTATGAACGTCAGAATTTACCCTAGCCCAAATTTTGACAACTACGAATGTGTACACATATATGCATTCGGTATTGCCAATCATATTAGTATTTCAAATGAACTTATATGCCAACACGTTATTAAACGATAAAATGTAATTTAACGCAAAAAATACTGAACATAATGGCAAAAAAAGGAGTACATTTTAAATTTATTCACAGACTATTTGCTTTCGCACGTGATTTTTTCAGATGTCAAAATTCACAACTGTCAAAATTTACCATTTCATTTGGCACAGCGAAATGAAAAATATTTTTACACCATAGAAAACAAGTTCACCTCATTTTTCCTCTGAATAAAATGTTTCCGATTAACCACACGGCCTCTGTAATATTACCATAAGAAAAGTTATTGCAAATAATCCAGATATTTCTAATTAGTTAACCATATAATTAGATGGAAATAACTTTATTAACCACGAAAACAACGATAATTCTGGTAAAACAAATCCAAAAATATCGGGAAAGGTATCAAAAGACGCGTTTTGACCTCGGTAACAATAATCCGAAAGCGGAAAATATTTTATTTCAGTGAAAAGTTATTGGCAAAAAACCAAAAAATGGCCTAGGTCGGGGCTCTGATCGATGGTATTTATATGCAGGACACCTTTCGGCGTAGGCCGCGCTTCAAAAAAATAGCCCTTAGCCGGTCCAACACCGGCTACGCGATCCCCAGTATTTCTTGACACACATGAAAATGACAGAAAATGTTCAACTTTGATTGCAAATATCTCTTGATAGAAATATATAATCGAGTTTCCGGTTTCGGATTATTATTGATTCCGAGGTCAAAGCGCATCTTCTGATAATTTTGGACGTGTTTTAGCAGTTACGTACGGTCGTATAGAATTACCATTTATTTTTATTCAGTTAGGGCTTATTATTAGTTATTTTCCAAATTTATAAACACCCCTGCTAGACATGTATCAGTCAATTGAGGAATCAATTGGCAGATATGGCTGATGGAAAAATATGTCAGCGTGTAGAGCAAAATTTCCATCAATTTATGAGAGCAACATGACAAAACTGTATAAACAATTCGTATATGTGTATTGTTGTGCGTTTCGCTCTTACTAATGAAGTTTTGCATAAGGCTGTCCTTGTCTTTGACTGCCCGCTTTTCACTCAACCCTGTTATAGATATCAGTCAGCTTTGAGTAAATAAAGCTGAAGCAGAAACCTATCACGCCTGTATAAATAAAATTAGACCTGATTTAAAATTCATTCACATATTTATTTAAATATGTATTTTTAATTAATTTTATTAATATACTCGTAATATTAATTGTAGAACGCACTATGTACTAAGGTAACATAATAATATAATACATTTTGATAATATGTATGTCATTGTGTTAAAGTAGCGCATACACGTTGTTAATTTAATTTCATTAAATATAATAATATTTATATAATATATCGAGTGAGACTTGTATGAGCGATATGGAATGTAGAATCTTGTAGTTGTAGCTATTAAATGTTATCAACAATAAATTATGCACAATCATACAAAGCTGCGTTGCCATTGTGGCGATGTTAATTTGAGTGCGTTGGTTTAAGGAGTATTTCTTGTTTATTTTCTTCTTTATAATTATTAAATTGATGCGCCTACATGTTGTTGTTGTTCAACATCATTTATTAATATATATATAATTATGTGTGGCTTGTTCTTGTATACTGTGCATTGTTTTGTACACATATTTTTTGGTTTTGTACACGATCTTTTAGCGCTTGCCGCCAGTGTGTTTCATCGTGCACGACAACATCTCCTCTTTGGCCATCAGCCATCAAGTTTCGACAACCAGTTGAAAGTTCAACAAGTTGTGTGAAAGGCGCTTCGCCCTGTTTACAATATGCATCCTGATCATGTTGTTGTTGTTTTTGTTGTAGAAAATCATTGACTAAACGATGTTGCTCAACAACCCTTTCTTCGATTTGTTGCAAATCGGAGATGGCTGCGTGTTGCACAAGCAACTCATCGGACATGTGCTCCTGTGTAGAAAGAAAAGTATTTTGTCAATAAATACCGTCAAGTAATAAAAATCGGAGTAAATAAGGGTATGCGATATAGATGATTCTAATATATAAAGCAATAAATACTTAGTTCATGAACTAGACAATTTTTAAGTTTTGCTAAAGTTCTGACTCAAATATTTACATTAGAAAATTTCGTAACACAATAATTGCCACATTTCCACTTACACCAAGTGACCGCAACAACGACAAATCATTCTCTCACAACTGTCCATTGATTTTATTATTGTTATTTATATTATGATTATGTGATCGAATATTTAGTACGAACATATGATCTTCGCCCTCCTCCATAATAACATGTTCACCATCACCTTCACGCAGCACATCTGGTACTTCCTTAAAAACAAACTCCTTAACACGATCCGCATAACGTAATGTATTCAATGTATGTTCGCATGGACTCAAACCCGGCGATATCATCGCTATCGTGCACGTCTTACTCTTTTGGCCAATGAAATAATCGCACAATACTTGTTTTAGTTTCCATACATGGAAACGCAAATGTGCCGATTGTTTACCCAAAGCTCCTATACACTCTTTAAGTGCTAATACTGATGAATTCGAATAGGCCAATGTTTGGCCACATGTACGCGCCGTATTGCTATGTTGTATGAGCTTGAGTTCTTCGTCGGCGCTATCACCCACTTTTTCGGTTAAGCCACTACTTGTACTGTAAGAAAATAAACGTATAGCTTAATATAAAATGTGAATAATATACAACCATTTATCTACTCACCATAGCTGTACATAGTTTACGGAATGCTGCGCAAATGTGATCAACAATAAATTTTAAAAAATATAAATGCAATTGTGACATTTGTAAACATTGTACTTTCAAGTATTTATGCTGTGATTGCAAATATCTCTTCCCTGAAACAAAAACTCTCAAATCCGTTTCCGGATTATTGTTACCGAGGTCAAAACGCGTCTTTTCATACCTTTCCCGATAATTTCGGACGCGTTTTAGCAGTTGTCTCCTAAAAGAAACAGTTACCGAATCCAAGCCCTCAAGAGCATATGCACTTACCTCTGAGGCATCTACATATGCTGATAAGGACATGTAATCGTTTCGCTCATTATCACGACATGCACCGCCTTCACACTCAACAACACTGCCACGTAAATCATAATTATGCTCTTCCAAAATTCCAATTTGGGCCACAGGAAACAAATCCTGACTAATATCCTCAGAAACCACACTCCGCGTTTTCAGCTTCTAAATTTATCTACGTTGGCTTCAAATAGCCTTTTTTCAGCACTAAAGCAGTTTCTTAAATGCCTTTTATTCATTTCGCACCTATTTTTACACAAAAACACAACGAAATCATATTTTATAAAATATTTTTATAGGCTTAGAAAAATTCCACGTCTGCGTCCTATGATGAACTGTCAAATCAAAAAGAAACGGAAGAAAATTATTTGTAATTGTAGAGGTATTGTCAAAAATGTTGTACAAGTATTGGAGTATCCATCAGCATGCTCTAGCAGGGACGTTTTCATACTAAATTCAGTTAAAGAAATTAACTAACACAGCAGCCCAGCTGTAAAATTCAGTCCATTTTTGCATTAAGCCTTTGCATCCATCATTGTTAGCGGACCAGCAACCCAGCCACGAGTGAGTGTCAAACGCCTATGACCTAGAGAGAGAAGGAAGAGAAAGGGATGCCGATTCGATTAGTATCAAACTGCGTGATCAAATATCAGCAGCTGGACTAACTATTGTTAACGAGAAAATACCTACAAGATACGCTAATAATGCTAGGCCAAGCCTTCTAGATTATTTTATTACCACTGATCTGGCCTTAATTCTTAAATTTGACCAACTATTTTTCATATCGGACCATGATTTGATTTTCTGTACTGTTGATGTAGTGTTAGAACGTCCTGCTGTTGGTGTTACTTTCTCGTACCGTGATTTCCGTTCTGTAGATACCAGTGCTTTGTTCTCTGATTGTAACGCCATTTATTGGAATCAATGTTGGAATTACGAATCGGTAGATTCAAAGCTCGAGTTTCTTAATAATCAATTGACTTCTCTTTTTGATCGTCATGTGCCCCTACGTAATGCTAAAATCATAAATAAATCTTGCCTATGGTTTAACAAGAGAGTTAGTGCTGCAATTCAAAAACGAAATAAGTTACATGCAAAGTGGAGAAGGCTAAAGACGAATGTATCGTGGTGTGAGTATAAAGTTGTACGCAACACGGCTACAGTCGTTACTAGGCAAGCAAAAAGATGGTACTGTCAACAAAAATTGTATCCGTCTCTCCCATCTAAGAAGCTGTGGAGCAATCTAAAAAATCTGCACATCCATGGAAAGAATAATGTGCAGTGTGAAATTGACCTTGATGTTCTAAACGAGTATTTCACTGAGAATGAAAGCCCCGTCAGTCTTAGTGTCGACACAGAGTTGCCCTCACAAATTTCAATCCAAACTCCGTTTGAATTCATCTGCGTCAGCGAAAATGAAGTGTACAAAGCTGTTATGGCGGTCAAGTCTTACGCAGTTGGAAATGATGGTATATACTTGAAATTTGTTAAAATTTTACTTCCGTATATAGTAGGTGTTCTCACTCATATCATTAACCATATCCTCACAAGTGGCTGTTTTCCGGATGCTTGGAAAAAGGCAATTATTTTTCCGACTCCAAAAAAACCTCTTGCGTCCAACACGAGTGACTATAGACCAATTAGTATCCTACCATCATTTTCCAAAGTGTGTGAAAACTTGATGGCTGACCAAATTGCGGTGCATATTCAAAGAAATAATTTGCTTTCTCCATTGCAGTCTGGGTTTAGGCCTGGGCACAGTTGTGCTACTGCTATGCTTAAAATTGTAGATGACATAAGAACGCCATTTGATAAAGGAGATTTAACTATACTTTGCCTCTTAGATTTCTCTAAGGCATTTGACTCAGTAAACCATTCTCTGTTATGCTGGAAGCTAAGACATTTTTTCGGGTTCTCTGAAAGCTCTTCGAAACTGTTGTTAAGTTACCTAACGGGAAGAGTTCAACGTGTTATATTTGATAATGCCTCATCTCAGTTCAGAGCTATCAAAGCAGGTGTCCCGCAAGGCTCGATCCTTGGCCCGCTCCTGTTTAGTATGTTTATTAACGACGTATTTTCGGTGTGTAAATATGTCAGTGCGCATGCGTATGCTGATGACATTCAGTTATATCTTTCAAATCGTATCGGTCTTGTAGAAGACTTATGTTATAAAGTAAATAACGATCTGTGTGCTATATTGAGCTGGGCGCAAAAAAATGTTTTGTGTTTAAATGCAAGTAAATCATATGTTGTACCCATATGTAAAACCGATGTAGACCCTGATGATATACCGCCTTTAGTAATTGGGACATCCACCCTTGAGATCACTCACAAAATAAAGAACCTTGGTTTTATAATAAATAATAAACTTAGTTGTTTTGATCATGTTAACAAATTAGTAAGCAATGTTTATCTTATTCTGCGTAGGTTGAGAATGTCTGCTGCATTTACACCACAAGAGACACGTCAAAAACTCGCGATACAATTAATTGTGCCCCATTTTACGTACGCGGAATTAGTATATAGTAAACTTGACTCGCTATCAGCAAATAAGGTAAATGTAGCCTTCAACAATGTTACACGGTACGTTTATGGCATAAGTCGTTATGCTCACATATCACCATGGCACGACAAAATTCTGGGTTGTAGTATTATGCAATATTTGGCCGCCAGGAACTGTATTTTCATGTTTAAGTTGCTGGAGTGGAAAACCCCTAAATATCTGTATGACAAGATTCAATTAACCAGATCTCAGAGACTAAACAGCTTAATAATCCCGAAATATAGTACTCTAACATCTAGCCGATTGTTTTTCATTAGTGCAATTAAAATGTGGAACAGGATTCCAGAAAATTTAAAATCACAACTAAATAGAAGCAACTTCAGAAAGGTAATATACAAATATTTTAGTGATCTCAATATGACGCTGGCCTCTTAACTACAAATAATGCTGCTAATATCTTAATCTCTATTTTCTGTCTTTTTCTAAATTTCACTTACTATCTATATCACCTATTGCCTTAAATTGTTTAGTGCCATTGCATTAGTATTAAGCTTGAATCATATATTTTGTCTTATCTTTTAAGTAATGTTTTTTAAATATTAATACCAAATAATAGAATGTATCCCATTGTTGATGTACATATAAAAGACTGATTAGTCTTAGTTGTACAATGAAATTAGTTAAATAAATGTTAATGTTAATGTTAATGCTTGGCGGCCGCCGTGGTGTGGAGGTAGTGTTGCCGGCCTACCACACCGAAGGTCCATGGTTCGAGCCCTGGTACAGGTAACATCAAAAGTGATTTGAAAAAGTTTTTCAAAACGGGGTCGCCCCTCGGCAGTGGTTTGGCAAACTCTCCGAGTGTATTTCTGCCATGACAGGCTTCTCAGCAAAAATTCGTCTCCTTTGTAGATGCCGTTCGGAGTCGGCAAAAAACTGTAGGTCCCACCAATTTGTAGGGAAAATTCAAATCGGCACACCACAAATTGGAAGAGAAGCTTGGCGCAAAAATCTCTTAGGAGGTTTATGATGATATACCTGTTGTATATCGCGCCATAAAAGAAGAAGAGAAGTTAATGTTAATAACTTACTTGTAGAGTTGTACAATGTCATGGATGAAATAGAAATGGGTAAAAGTGCAGTTTACGGGAACCACCCAAATTTAGACCCAAAAAATCGAGAGGGGTATCAAAATACGCGTATTCACGCCTAGATTGAGAATCTGAAGTCGGAGCAAAATTTTTTTTAACCTTTCAAAAGTTATAAACAAAATACTGTTTGAACGGATACACTTTGTTACTACACTTTTTACATTGCTTTCAGATCGCGCGATTTTTTATTCCAAATTTTCATTTTCTTATTTTATTCTTTATTATGGATTGCCCATTTTTTTATTTTGTAAAAATGCGGTATACACATATGTAGGTTTAGTATATATATTAATTATTAGTTTTAACATCAATAATTTGTATAAATTTACACAGATTGCGGTATACTTTGGAATATCATGTCACCCTAGGTGACCATTGGAAGATGAAAATAGGCCTACAGGGGAACCGAACACCTAAAAAAAAGGTAATTCTATACGACAGCACGTAACTGCTAATATACGTCCAAAAATATCGGGAAAGGTATCAAATGACGGATTTTAACCTTCGTATCAATACTCCGAAAGCGGAAATTCGATATTTTATTTCTGTTCAGAGATATTTGCAATTAAAGGTGAAATTTTTCTGTCATTTTCATGTGGTTGTTGTAATCACAGATTAGGGTATACGATTAGGGTGTTCTGCGCAGAAATATTGTGCATCGCGTAGCCATTGTTGGACCGGCTAAGGGTTATTTTTTGAAGCGCGACCGAAGGCCGCCCACGCAGAATTACGTATAGAATTACCAAAACAAATCGGTAACGCGCCTCATTGCAACCTACCGGGTGGTGTGGAGTGGCAGATATATTAACGAAATCTAATTGATTTGTGTTTAAAACACAAGTATTTTATTCCAGCAACAAGTGGTTATTCAATATTGAATGTACATTTTAAGCTAGCTGGCATCATAGTGTATCATTATAGTACCTAATATCTGGCAATGCTCAACGTTTTTACACAACTAATTCGGTGCTTCGTGTATATTTTTTGTCTTAAATACGCTAAAATTATTAAGTTTTCTCGTCGGTTTAGCTTCAGTCCGGTTTCACTGTGTAAAATAGTGATAGTAGATATATAAATGAAAGTTTTTTGTGCTCTAAAGTAACACAAGTGTTGATTAGCAAAGTGTTTCCGATCAATTAGTATTTTGTTTATAACTTTTGAAGGGTTAAACAAAATTTTACTCCGACTTCAGATTCTTAATTTAGACGTGAATACGCGTCTTTTGATACCCCATTCGACTTTATTGGCATAATTTTCGGTGGGTCCCTTAAACTGCACTAGTACCTAGAAATGTATAATTCTTTCATAGTACAATGTTACCGAATCACAAATAAAGGTTTCGGCGCCAGTGACGCCAGCACCGGTATCAGCACAATTCCGTGAAGCCGGGCAGCGTTACACACCCTTAGTGGTATCAGTTTCGATGTGCGTCAATGTTTATCCCGAATTAAGTTTCAAGATTTTTTCGTTTTGTGATTTTATGAATGTATGTGACGTGTCACTGAAAACAATTGCTTTAAAATGTTAGATTATGTTGTTGTATTCACCAAAGGAGGCATTATTCTGTGGGACTATAATTCTTCCGATTTAACTTATTCTTGTATTAATAATCTCATTCGGTTTTTTATTCTAGAGGTACGTAAATACTCTGCATGTACATATAAGTTGCTTTTATGTTTAATTATTAGGAGCGAAATGCAGATTCCAAATATTTCGAGAACGACAATTTGGCAGTGCAATTTAAACTTGATAATGAATTAGATCTTGTATATGCTGCTGTTTTCCAAAAAGTACTTAAATTGAATTACTTGGACGCTTTTCTTGAGGAGATTCAGCGGGGTTTCAAGGAGAAGTATTTTGAAACATTGCAATCGTTAGAAAGGGCTTCCATATCGTATTATTTCAATGAAGAATTCGAATTAACTTTAACATCTGTGGAAAAGTCAGCAAATAAAGTCAATAAGGCTCCAAAACAAATGAGATCTTTTAACGAGTCTACAAAATCTAAAAAAACCGTTGCATCTATGTATGAAGATAATAAAACAGAAATGGAGAAAAAGGTGGTTATAAAAGATATAGCCAAAGAGCAGGAAAAAGGTTCAGCGAACGTTGATCATATCCTAGAAAATCGGAAGAAATTGAAAGAGAAACTCGCTGGAAAAAAGAGTCCTACAGAAGTTAAGTACAAATCCCCTTCAACGGAAAAAGCTGGGAAAAAACCCAGGGTGTGGGACTTGGGTGGAAGTACAAAAGACACCATGATTTTGGATCGTTCACGAGATCAGTCTCAAGATGTCCAATATAAAAACATGCAAAGTAATGTGAGTAACAACTCCCAAATTAACAACATTTTCAACAATATACTTTATTATTATCTCGCAGTAAAACCGGTTTCCGTTCAGTTTCGTTATAACGTTCGTTACGATTTTAGTTACCTTCATAAAAATTATTTTGAGAAACAACTTATGTGGTTGTTGTTTTTATTAACAGTGCTTAGCCTTGCCAAATGGGCACGATCACTCTAAGAAGCGTCATCAAGATCTTCTAACGGGAGTGCAAGGAAACGCGCAGTTTCAACAGGGTTGGACCACAGTGATATTGGTGTTAGAAGAGTAGTTTCAATTGAACAGGAAAATAGATGTTTAGTACCATGAGGGCACAAACCACATTTATTTGTTTGTTTTAAGTCGACACAAACATAAAGCGGCCGACTAATGGCAGAACGTACTATTTAAATATGTATCTTTAACAAAAGTACAATTAACAAAGCGAAAAAAAATTCAACTCTAACAGAATGCACAAATCTTACAAACTAGACAATACGATTATAGTATTAGCTGAAATCGGTGGAGAGGCCGTGTCTCCAATCCACCTTTTGAAACCATCGATATATTCTTTTAAAGTTGTGCTTAAAAATCTTGAATGTCTGAAAATTCACTGGACGGTTGGAGAGACCGTGTCTCCAATTCACACTCGGTTGATTTATTCATTGAAAGTTGTGCTTAGAAATCTTGTTTATGCACTGGATGGTTGGAGAGGCCGAGTTTTTGCCGAGGATTGGAGAATCCACCCTGATATACGGTCGATTATTCATGCAAGGTTGTCATCAGAAATGTTGTTGTTGTTGTTAACAGTGCTTCGCCCTGCCCAATGGGCTCGATCACTCTAAATTGTCATCAGGCTCTTCTAACGGAAGTCCAAGCAAACGCGCAGTTTCCACATGGTTGGACCAGAGTGATGTAGGTGTTAGAAGAGTGGGTTCAACTGAACAGGAGAAGAGATGTTCGAGGTGTGTTTTTTCAAAAATTATTTATTTATTCATGAATATCTATTTTGTCCCCTTCAAAGTAATCCCCATGAGATATTACACACTTGTCCCAACGGTTTTTCCAATCTTCGAAGCACTTCAAAAAATCATTTTTTTGTATCTTGTTCAGCTCCTCCTTCGATGCCGTCTTTATCTCGTCAAGAGAAGCGTAACGTCGTCCTTTCATGGGCCTCTTCAGTTTAGGGAACAAGAAAAAGTCACAGGGAGCCAGATCTGGGGAATACGGTGGCTGCGGCATCATTAGTGTGTTGTTTTTGGCCAAAAAGTCGCGCACAAGCAACGATGCGTGAGCAGGGGCGTTATCGTGGTGCAAAAGCCAATTTTTGTTCTTCTTTGCACATCTTCTCGGCCTTCTGAGAACATTTTGTACCACCGATAAACGTTGCTTCGGTCCAAGGTAGCTTCTCCGTATGCCACAGTCAACATTCGGAATGCATCCGCGCACTTAATTTCGTTTTTCACACAAAATTTGATACAGGTTCTTTGATCCATTTTTTTGAATAGGTAAAAATCGAAGACGATCCAAAACACGTGCAAGCAAAGCAGCTGTCAACAATTAACTGAACATTCAAAATGGCCGAGCTTGTCGGCATAAGTGAGAGACAAAAAATTCGAAATTCGAATATACGTAACCAGCGAAAATTCAAAATTCGCGATACTTTTTGAACACATCTCGTATGGTATCATGTGGGGACATACCACATGTAGGGCATGTGTTTGGTATGTTGGGGTTCAGTCTGGATAAGTAAGGGTTTAACCTATTACAATATCCAGAGCGAAGTTGTGCTAGTATGACTCTAGTCTTCCTCAGAAGTACACACTCCTCTTCAGCCAATTCAGGTCGTTAAGTATTAATAACGTGAATCACAGGCCGAGATCTGAGAGACTCTGTCTACCGACTTGGTGTGGAGGTCATTTAGAGCCCGTCTATGGTTCCGCAGATCAAACGGCATTGAGCAATTTTGCCTCTTGATTGAGGTGAGACTCAGATGACATAAGCAGTAACCCCGTAGCATTTCTGATGGCGGTGTTTTGGCAGACTTGCAATTTCCTCAAATTGGTGGCAGCAAGGTTGGGCGACCATGTGGGCTTAACGTAAGCCCGGCAAAGGTGGTGCCACTACTAAAGCCCGGCGACTGATATCACTCCTCTCGACAGTAGTGAAGACCCTGGAGACGGTCTTGCTCCCTTATTATGCCGCTAACTTGCGACTAGGCGAACATCAGCATGTATTCCGCAAAATGCATAGCACTTCCCACAACAGCCGGTTCTACGTACCGGAATGACTCGGATTTTTACATCCGACCAAGGGCTGTTATTTCGACTCTACCCTGTCTAACCTGTCAGCTTTTCCCCTAATATTGTCATCCTCCGAGCAGCTCCTCAGCAGGGCTGCTCAAAACTCTCCTGCTCCGGCCTGGGTTCGAATCTGCTGGAAGAAGATTTACGTTAAGCGTTCACACTTCGTCCAATGCAATTCTTGTAAAAGGTGGTTGCACAAAACCAGGTGCTCCGGGCTAAATCCCTTCACACATAGGCCCCCTAGTTTCTACAAAACTTTCGTGGCCCCTTGCTGTTCACGCCCTAGGACGTCCCGTGGCCAACGACGATCCTGTATCGCACCGTCACAAGCTTCTGAAATAGTCTCCACGACTAATAGCACTAATAACGCCCAGCAAGTAGTGTGTAACACCCGCTGCCGCTCACGCCCACAGGCGCCAACACCTCACACAGCCGCTCACAGCTACTTTTTACGTAGCACCTCTGTTTCAGATGTGAGCAATGCCGAGCGACAGCCCACCCCCCTCCCACTTCCAACTTCCCCTTCTTCTTCCAGTACTAGCACAAATGTAAGTCAAAGCCACCAGCTCCTGGTCCCTTACACCATGTGCTCTGTTTGTCGGCTGAGACTATATACACCTGCGACATCAGTCAAATGCACTTCTTGCCTTAGCCTGTGTCACCTGCTTATATGTTCTCAACTTGGAAACAGGAACCTATGGACTGATACGTACGTTGCACCATGCTGTCGAGCTACGCAACCTACAACGTTGACCGATTCGCCACCTTCTGGTGCCTCGGATCCCTCGTCTTCTAGAGTGCGACGCAGTGTGCGACCCAGCCTGCTTCCACCAAGGCATACGCACCAGTCCTTGACTCCCAGCGTGAATACTTCTCCCCCTTCGCACTTTCGCGTCCTACAGCTAAACTGCAACGGCCTAACCGGAAAAGTGTTTGAAATAGTGAGCTTCATGAAGCGACAGAATATCAAGATCGCTGCCATTCAGGAGACGAAGTTAAACGCCCGATCAAATCTTCGGACTTGTGACGGCTATAACATCCACCGACGTGATCGAGAGAGAGGTCTTGGGGGCGGACTCGCCTTCATCACACACCAATTCGTGCAATATCGTCCATTTGAGCCCGACGTCGACCCGAGGGACAACTTCCTGGAACGTCAAGGAATGGTTGTCCGGACAGGCGACGTCGACCTTGAAATCATTAACATCTATAAACCTCCTGCCACCTGCTGTCCGAGAGATTACCACCCTGACATCAGTGCGTTACTCAGAGGCGATAATCGTGTAATCCTCGGAGACTTCAACGCACACCACGATCTGTGGCACTCAAGCCTACAGGCCGATGGCAGGGGACAGGAATTGGCTGAACAAATAGACGATTCGACGTTTTGCACTGTGAACGGGGACGCCCCCACGAGAGTTGCGGTAAATTGTTCCAGTTCGCCAGACCTCACTATTGTCAGCGCAGGTCTCATAAACCGCGTTGGCGACCAATGCTTACTCTTGCATCTGACCATTTGCCGATAATCCTGTCAATCGATCGCCCCAATGACTTCGTTACCTCTGAGAAGCGCACCTTCACTAACTTCAGTAAAGCTGACTGGGTTGGTTTTCTTAATTTCACTGAGAGCACCTTCGCTGCTCTTCCCATCCCGCCTGATGTACGAGAAGGGGAAAAAGCGTTTCGCTTGGTCATAGCTTCAGCCTCCAATCAATATATTCCCTCAGGTAGAATTAAGGAGATACGTCCGTACTTCCCCGCAGAGGCAGCGGCCCTGGCTAATGAACGTGACCACGTGCGACGCTTGAACCCTACGGATCCTCAAATTCAAGATCTCAATGCGGAAATCAGACGGCTAGTTGATCAACACAAACGCGCCAAATGGGAGGAGCACCTAAGGTCCTGTAACCTCTTTGCTGGTGTTGGCAAATTATGGTCCACGGTTAAATCCTTGTCTAATCCGACTAAACCGAACGACAAAATATCCATCACCTTTGGTGATAAGGTACAGTCGAAGCCAAAGAGATGTGCGAGCGCTTTCTGCCGGCAATTTGTACTGCATCCTCCGGAAATTAGGCGCGCCATCAGGGAAGCGCACAAACGCAAAAACAACCAAGCGCCCATTGCCATCACCACCACAGAGGTTCGGGAGGCCATACGGGGGTCCAAAAACTCCAAGTCTATTGGCAGACGGCATATCTATGCTGATGCTAAAACATCTCGGTAATGATCGAGTAAGGTACCTAACAACCGTCTTCAATCTGTCCATGACCACCTTTGTCATTCCAGAAAGATGGAAACAGGCAAAGGTGGTGCCACTACTAAAGCCCGGCAAGCCGGCCAACGTGGGGGAGTCTTGTCGACCGATATCACTCCTCTCGCCAGTAGTGAAGACCCTGGAGACGGTCTTGCTCCCTTACTATACCGCTAACCTACGATTAGCCGAACATCAGCATGGATTCCGCAAAATGCATAGCACTACCACCGCGCTAAACGCCATCACCACATAGATAGGTGTCGGTCTCAATCAATCTCGCCCAAATGACAGGACCGTGCTGGTTGCGCTTGATTTGTCGAAAGCTTTTGACACTTAATCACCCACAACTCATTAACGACCTGGAAGATTCAAACCTCCCCCCCTGTCTAAAGCGTTGGACCGCCAACTATCTGAGTGGCTGGCAGTCATCGGTGGAATTTAGAGGCGAAAGATCAAAACCACGTATAATTAAGCAGGGGGTGCCACAGGGTGGTGTTCTATCCCCGCTTCTGTTTAATTATTACATATCGAGGCTCCCTTCCCCACCAGAAGGCGTCTCGATCGTCTCCTACGCCGATGACTGCACGATCCTGGCGACTGGACCCTCCGTCGATGAGCTCTGCTCGAGAATTAATTCTTACCTTCCAACCCTTTCCAGTTTCTTCGCTGCACGTAACCTGACATTGTCACCGACCAAATCCCCGGCCACCTTATTTACGACGTGGACAGCGCAGGCGAACATGGAATTAGACGTCTACGTCGACGGCATTAAGCTTCCGACTGTCACACACCCCAAAATCTTAGGGGTCACGTTTGATAACATGTTCAAATACGGTGCTCATGTAGCCGCGATTGCCACCAAAGTACAAAGCCGTAACAAAATCCTCAAGTCACTAGCTGGCAGTACTTGGGGAAAAGACAAAGAAACGTTACTGGCAACGTACAAGGCAATCGGCCAGCCGGTTCTGAGCTACGCGACGCCAATATGGTCGCCGGGGTTAGCAAACACATATTGGAGGAGGTTGCAGGCCTGCCAAAACACCGCACTCAGAACGGCAAGGGGTGCCTCCTTATGTCTCCACCATCTTTATAATGAGGCAAAAATGCTCGATGTCAAAGAGCATAGTGAGATGTTGACCAGACAATTCCTGTTCAACTGCCATAAACCGCAGCACCCGAACAGGAACCTGCTCAACGAAAATCCGCCTCCCAGGAGAATAAGGAGTCACCTCCGTAAGCACTATGACGAGATCCGGCACCACATTTTCTCGCCGTTTGATCCAAAGGTGCACCGCCGGGCCCTCAAGCTCATCCACACGGAGTCGGTAAACTCCTTTGTCAGGTCACGTCCAGTGAATGCAGTCCTATAGGCACAAGCTCCCCTGTTGCCGACGAGGAACGCGAACAGTGTCAAATCGGACGCCAGGAAATGCGCGAGCTCCTTTTGCCGGCTGTTTATAATGCATCCACCTGCGGATAGGACTAAGAGAAGAGCCTTCCGACGTGCGCGCAAACACAAACACTCTACTGCGCCCATTGCCGTCTCAGCCGCAGAGGTTAAGGAAGCCATAATGAAGGCCAAACCCTCAAAATCCATCGGACCCGACGGAATTGCCATGAAGATGATCAAACACCTTGGCCATGAAGGACAGAATTATTTAGCGGCTCTCTTCAATCTCTCTCTAACTACCTTCGTTATACCTGAGATATGGAAACAAGCGATTGTAGTTCCCCTATTAAAACCAGGGAAGCCGGCGAACCTAGGAGAGTCCTATCGTCCGATATCCCTCCTTTCGCCGGTAGCGAAATTGCTAGAGTCCATTCTGCTTCCTTACTTCGTTACAAATCTAAAATTGGCCGATCATCAACATGGTTTTCGCAAAAATCACAGCACGACATCCGCCTTGAACGCCATTACAACGCAGATTAACACCGGTTTGAATCAAAATCCACCAAACCATAGGACGGTTCTCGTGGCACTTGATCTGTCAAAGGCATTCGACACGGTCAATCACGCCGCTCTCCTCCGAGGCCTGGATGAGACACCGCTAATTACCTCAATGGTCGACAGGCAACAGTCAAATTTAGGAACAAGAAATCTAGACCACGAAGAATAAAACAAGGGGTGCCGCAAGGTGGTGTTCTCTCTCCCCTCTTGTTTAATTTCTATATTTCGAGACTTCCCCCCCCCCCCCCCCCCCCCCCCACCAGAGGGAGTCTCCATTGTTTCCTACGCTGACGACTGCACGATAATGGCCTCGGGCAAGGGTCCCTCCATTGATGAACTCTGTATAAGAATCAACAGTTACTTCCATGACCTTTCCAGCTTCTTCACCGAGCGTAATCTGACCCTGTCTCCGACTAAATCTACGGCGACCCTGTTTACCACATGGAATGCGCAGATGCGGCAAGAGTTAAATGTCCACGTAGATGGAGTACCTCTACCTACTGTCAACCACCCAAAAATCTTGGGCGTGACATTTGACAACGGCCTCACCTTCGCTGGTCATGCCACCGCAATAGCCTCAAAGGTACAGAGCCGCAATAAGATCCTCAAGTCACTGGCCGGCAGTACTTGGGGAAAAGACAAAGAAACATTGCTTGCTACATATAAGGCTATTGGCCGGCCGGTTATTGACTATGCTGCGCCTATATGGTCGCCCAACCTTTCTGACACCAATTGGAGGAAATTGCAAGTCTGCCAAAACACTGCCATCAGAACTGCTACGGGATGCCTGCTTATGTCATCTGAGTCTCACCTCCATCAAGAGGCGAAATTGCTCAATGTTCAAGAGCACGCGGAACTCTTGAGTAGACAGTTCCTTCTGAACTGTCACAAACCTAGTCATCCAAACCGACATCTTTTGGATGTAGCACCGCCCCCCAGAGACATAAGGAGACATCTCCGTAAGCATTACGATGAGATCCGGCATCATATCTCTTTGCCGTTTGATCTGCGGAACCATAGACGGGCTCTAAACGACCTCCACACTGAGTCGGTAGACAGATCCCTCAGATCTCGGCCTGTGAATCCCGTTATTAATACTCAACCACCTGAATTGGCTGAAGAGGAGCGTGTACTTCCGAGGGAGACTAGAGTCATACTAGCACAACTTCGCTCTGGATATTGTAATAGGTTAAACTCTTACTTATGCAGACTGAACCCCAACATACCAAATACATGCCCTGCATGTGGTATGACCCCTCATGATACCATACATCTCTTTTCCTGTTCAGTTGAACCCACTCTTCTAACACCCACATCACTCTGGTCCAACCCTGTGGAAACTGCGCATTTCCTCGGACTTCCGTTAGAAGAGCCTGATGACAATTTAGAGTGATCGAGCCCATTGGGCAGGGCGAAGCACTGTTAACAACAACAACAACAGGAACGCGAACTGCCCAGGGAGACAAGAGTCACGCTGGCCCAACTTCGTTCTGGATACTGTAACAGACTAAACTCTTACCTATCCAGACTGAACCCTGACATGCCAAATGTCTACCCGGCATGCGGCGTGTCTCCCCACGATTCATCTGCTCAACTGAGCCCACTCTTCTAACATCAATTTCACTCTAGTCCACCCCTGTTGAAGCCGCGAGGTTTCTTCGACTTCCGTTAGAAGAGCCTGATGACAGTGTTGGATGGGGGGTGACATCCTAGGCAGGTTAAGTAGTCGCTACAACAACAACAACAACAACATTGAACAAATTGGTAAGGGGTTGGTAAATATGGTTCGCACACTTTTTTAAGAAACATGTAGGAATCCTATCAGGACCATATTTAAAAGATTCTTTTAACGTTTTAAGGTAAATTAGAACATCTTTGGCGCATATAATTGGTGAATTAATTGAATTTGTCCCGTGTAGCTTACAGGGATAGTTTTGAAAGTTTGAATTGGTGACAGCAGAATAGTTAGAAGTGAAAAATTGAGCAAAAAAATTTGCGATATATTGATTATCGCTAGATATAATGTCTTGATATTTCATGGCTGAGGGAAACCCTGATACTTTACGTTTAGAATTTACGAAACCATAAAATGACTTTGGATTGAGAATAATGTCTCTTTTGGTTTTAGAGATATAAGCTTTATAGCACTTTTTATTTAAGTCTATGTACTTCTGACGTAGAATGGAATACAGTAAGTAATCATATATATTATTTCTGTAAGGTCTTTTTGTGTTATTTCCTAATTTTCTGCTCTCATTTGGAACCAATATTAATAAATAAGGTATCGTTTTAAAGGTGGGGGTTAGCTCTACATGCGAAACCATGTTTTAATTAGCGGAGTGCTTTTGTTTAAGCGTATTTTATAAAAATAAATTCTTTAAAATAAACGATTGTGAATGCACAAAAAAATCAATTTGTACTGCAACGCTATTGTGACTGTGACATTCATATGCCTCGCGACATCTACAGTTGAATAGTAATACTGAACAGTGCTAGAATAATTAAAGGCGAGCGCGCCATCTACACTTGAACATTGCTAAAATAAGTGAATAAGACTGCGTCCACACTGGGTCATAAACTCGAGTTCAAGGGACATTTTTTTGAGTTAATTCATATTGATGTTGGCAATCAACTCAAGTTTATGGCTCAATGTGAATGTAATATAAGTGGTGGAATTTCAAATAGCTGTTTGCGCATATTTGTATAATTTTTTGGGTAATTCTATACGACAGCACGTAACTGCTAATATAGGTCCAAAAATATCGGGAAAGGTATCAAACGACGGGTTTTAACCTTCGTATCAATAATCCGAAAGCGGAAATTCGATATTTTATGTCTGTTCAGAGATATTTGCAATTAAAGTTGACATTTTTCTGCCATTTTCATGTGGTTGTTGTAATCACAGATTAGGGTGTACCGAAAAGTGCAGAAATGTGTTCTGTACAGAAATATTGTGGACCGCGTAGCCGGTGTTGGACCGGCTAAGGTTATTTTTTTGAAGCCTACGCAGAAAGGTGTTGTGCACATAAATACCTTGGATCAAGTCCCCTATTTGGGATCGGACCTAGGCAATTTTTGGGTTTTTTACTAATAACTTTTCACTGAAACAAATTATTTAATTTCCGCTTTCGGATTATTGATACAGAGATCAAAACGCGTCGTTTGATACCTTTCCCGAGATTTTTGGAACTATATTAGAAGTTACGTGCTGTCGTATAGAATTACCATTTTTTGAGGTCTCACAACAAGTGTAGCTGAAAATCTTTTTTTATAATTTGAGAAAAAGATTTGAAAAATCCTGGACCTGGACTAACAAAAGGTTTCAAACCATTTTGGTTTTTTTTTTTTGCGCAAGGAGCGCACGGGTCCAGCTAATGTTTATTTAATCCGGATTTCTTATATAAATTAAATGATCGCGTTTTCCTATTTTTAAGAGCCTTAAGCTCTTTAGTAAACCAAGCTTGCGTAGGATGATCATAAGTTACTTTACGTTTAGGAATAAACTTCTCAAATAGGCAGTAAATAGTTTGATTGAAATGTGAGACGTTTAGATCGATATCACAACCAAATTCAGGCCAAGTTAATTTAGACAGTTCTTTATTTAATTTCTTGTAGTTTGCTTTGGAAAAGTTAAAATCAAAGCTACTACATGAGTAGCATTGAGTGCCTTGGCCATTACTTATGGTTTCGTGGACTATTTCCATAGGAGGGTGGTAAAGGTCTTCTGGTAAAACCAACGGATCACAACGATTTACAAAAAATTGGTTTATATCATTAACATACACTAAATCTAAGACTTTCCCAAACTTGTTAGCGGTAACATTTATTTGATTAAGGCAAAGATCGGAAATTCCATCTAAAAAGTCATTGCACCCCAGTTTGGTCGGATTTGCAATAATGCTACCATCAGATATGTTACACGATATATGAGGTAAGTTAAAATCACCCAAAACAATTACTGAATCTGAAGCTTTAGTTGTTGTTGTTGTTAACAGTGCTTCGTCCTGCCCAATGGGCTCGATCACTCTAAATTGTCATCAGGCTCTTCTAACGGAAGTCCGAGGAAACGCGCAGTTTCCACAGGGTTGGACCAGAGTGATGTAGGTGTTAGAAGAGTGGGTTCAACTGAACAGGAGAAGAGATGCATGGCATCATGAGGGGTCATACCACATGCAGGGCATGTATTTGGTATGTTGGGGTTCAGTATGGATAAGTAGGAGTTTAACCTGTTACAATATCCAGAACGAAGTTGTGCCAGTATGACTCTTGTCTCCCTCGGAAGTACACGTTCCTCCTCAGCCAATTCAGGTGGTTGAGTATTAATAACGGGATTCACAGGCCGAGATCTGAGAGATCTGTCTACCGACTCGGTGTGGAGGTCATTTAGAGCCCGTCTATGGTTCCGCAGATCCGGCAAAGAGATATGATGCCGGATCTCATCGTAATGCTTACGGAGATGTCTCCTTATGTCTCTGGGGGGCGGTGCTACATCCAAAAGATGTCGGTTTTGATGACTAGGTTTATAACAGTTCAGAAGAAACTGTCTACTCAAGAGTTGCGCGTGCTCTTGAACATTGAGCAATTTTGCCTCTTGATGGAGGTGAGACTCAGATGACATAAGCAGGCATCCCGTAGCAGTTCTAATGGCGGTGTTTTGGCAGACTTGCAATTTCCTCCAATTGGTGTGCGCAAGATTGGGCGCAGCGTAGTCAAAAACCGGGCTGTTAATAGCCTTATATGTAGCAAGCAATGTTTCTTTGTCTTTTCCCCAAGTACTGCCGGCCAGTGACTTGAGGATCTTATTGCGGCTCTGTACCTTTGAGGCTATTGCGGTGGCATGACCAGCGAAGGTGAGGCCGTTGTCAAATGTCACACCCAAGATTTTTGGGTGGTTGACAGTAGGTAGAGGTACTCCGTCTACGTGGACATTTAACTCTTGCCCCATCCCTTGGACCCTTGCCCGAGGCTATTATCGTGCAGTCGTCAGCGTAGGAAACTATGGAGACTCCCTCTGGTGGGGGGGGAAGTCTCGAAATATAGAAATTAAACAAAAGGGGAGAGAGAACACCACCTTGCGGCACCCCTTGTTTTATTCTTCGTGGTCTAGATTTCTTGTTCCTAAATTTGACTGTTGCCTGTCGACCATTGAGGTAATTAGCGGTCCACCTCTTAAGGCCGGCAGGGAGCGGTGTCTCATCCAGATCTCGGAGGAGAAAGGCGTGATTGACCGTGTCAAATCGGCCAATTTTAGATTTGTAGCGAAGTAAGGAAGCAGAATGGACTCTAGTAATTTCACTACCGGCGAAAGGAGGGATATCGGACGATAAGACTCTCCTAGGTTCGCCGGCTTGTTGTTGTTGTTGTTGTTGTAACGACAAAAACACTCCCCGAAGGTTTTGGGGAGTGCTGTCGAACTGACAGTCCTTGGCCGGATATGAATCCGGTACGCTCCGGTACTCCCTGGTTTTAATAGGGGAACTACAATCGCTTGTTTCCATATCTCAGGTATAACGAAGGTAGTTAGAGAGAGAGTAAAGAGAGCCGCTAAATAACTCCGTCCTTCGTGGCCAAGGTGTTTGATCATCTTCATGGCGATTCCGTCGGGTCCGATGGATTTTGAGGGTTTGGCCTTCATTATGGCTTCCTTAACCGCTGCGATTGAGACGACAATGGGCGCAGTAGAGTGTTTGTGTTTGCGCGCACGTCGGAAGGCTCTTCTCCTATCCGCAGGTGGATGCATTATAAACAGCCGGCAAAAGGAGCTCGCGCATTTCCTGGCGTCCGATTTGACGCTGTTGTTGTTGTTGTTGTAACGACAAAAACACTCCCCGAAGGTTTTGGGGAGTGCTGTCGAACTGACAGTCCTTGGCCGGATATGAATCCGGTACTCCCTTGCGGTACTGCCCGACTGTCGTGGTAGCGATTTATGACCAGTGGAACCTTCTAGGTCATGTCACCCCTCCTTCCGTAAGGAAAGAGAGATGGGTAATGAGAGGTGAGAGGCATCATATCCGTAGATCAACCATCGAGTTGCACGTCATTACCTTTGTGCATATTAGTCGCCTCTTACGACCGGTATGCCTACCTCGGGCATATTCTAAGCCCCTAACCCGCAGGGATGCGTTTGCCTAGGTGGAGGTAGGCTAAGGCCTAAACTATGTCGCAGTCTAGAGTTGACAGCGCCATGGCCGATGTTGTCTGTCGTGGAGGGCGGCTGTGTAATGCAACAGGGGGCTATGAACGAATCCGTCCAGAGGTTACCGTTTGCGAGCCCAGAGCACATAAGGGTGTGACACAGGCCAAGGCAATTGTTGCACTTGACCGATGTCGCAGGCGTATATAATCTTTGCCGACAAACGGTGCACGTGGTGAAAGGTACTAGGAGGTGGTGTTCCTGACCCACGTGCAGGCTGGAAGCAGGAGGGGACATTAGGGGCAGAGACAGAGGGCACTGACGCTCGGCGATGCTCATATCTGACCTATTCCGGAGGGGATAGGAGTGTTGAGCCTCCGTGTGAGATGGAGACGCTGGTGAGCGTGAGACAGTCGGGAGTGGGTGAGGCAGGGATGGCAGCGGTGCTGCCAGTCGTACAGACTGAGCCACTGTTGTGACTATTGGAAGTAGGTAGAAGCGGTAAGGGAGTGCCAGAGCGCCGACTACCGCGGGACGTCCTTGGACGTGTACAGCAAGGTGCCTCAAAGGTACTAAAGAAAGTACGGGATCTGTGAATGGCAGGGTTAAGCCCTGAACATCCAGATTTATGTAACCATCTCTTACACTTGGCGCATTGTACCGAATACGACCGTTTAACATAGATTTTCTTCCAGCAAACGTAGCAGATCGAGTCTCTTGGTCCAGGATTGGGTTCGACCCCAGCCCGTAACAAGAGACAATGGAGCAACCCAGCTGCAAGGGTTTGCTCCGAGGATGACAATTTAAGGGTGGGACGGGACAGATTGGACAGGGTTACACTGAAATAACAGCCCTTGGCCGGGTAAAAAAACCCGGGTCATTCCGGTGCGATAGAACCGGCTGTTGTGGGAATGCTGAAGCTTTAGTCATAAGGTTAACAGTTTTGAGCAGAGAGACATGTTGCATGTAGACTGAAAAATCTGATGCTGGAGGGATGTAGCAAACATATAAGTATATAAGTCGCTAATACAACAACAACAAACAAAGCTCGGTGCCCGATCAGATCTTCGGACCCATTACGGCTACAACATCCATCGGCGTGACCGCGCGAGAGGACTCGGGGACGGACTTGCTTTCATCACTCATCAATCTGTGCAATACCGTCAATTTGAGCCTGATGTCGACCCGAGGTATAACACCTTAGAACGTCAAAGTATGGTAGTCAGGTCAGGCGATGTCGACCTCGAAATAATTAACATTTATATACCTCCTGTCACCTGCTGTCAGTGACATCATTGCGTTATTTAGAGGCGATAATCGTGTAATCCTGTTGCTGTTGTTAATAGTGCTTCGCCCTGTTTATCTGTGTTGTAATGGCATTAAAAGCGGATGTAGTGCTGTGAGATTTGCGGAAACCGTGCTGGTGATCGGCCAATTTCAGATTTGCAATAAACTAAGGGAGCAGAATGGTCTCTAGCAATTTCGTAACCGGCGAAAGCAGGGATATCGGACGATAAGAATCTCCTTGGTTCGCCCGCTTCCCTGGTTTTAGTAGGGAAACTACAATCGCCTGTTTCCATATCTCAGGTATGACGAAAGTAGTCAGAGAGAGGTTGAAAAGAGCCGCTAAATGACTCTGTCGCTCATGGCCTAGGTGTTTGATCATCTTCATGGCGATTCCGTCGGGTCCGATGGATTTGGAGGGTTTGACCTTCATTATGGCTTCCTTGACCTCTGCGACTGAGACGGCAATAGTGGAGTGTTTATGTTTGTGCGCACGTCGGATGACTCTTCCCTTAGTCCTATCCACAGGTGGATGCATTATAAACAGCCGGCAAATGAAGCTCGCGCATTTCCTGGATACGGATATGATGCCTCTCACCTCTCATTACCCATCTTATCCTTCCGTAAGGGGTGACATGACCTAGAAGGTTTCACTGGTCATACCAAATCGCTACCACGACAGTCGGGCAGTACCGCAAGGGAGTACCGGAGCGTACCGGGGAGTGTTTTTGTCGTTACTACAACAGCAATAACAACCTTGCGAAACTCTCTTTCACCTTTGTGTACGTCTGTTGGAGTAGGTAAGGCAATGAAGGAGTGCTCTGTATAGTCCGTAAAGCGGTCCCAGTCCGCTTTGGTTAAGTTAATGTATGTTACTCTATCAGTCGTTAGGTCGTTCAACGGAGAGTAGGGTGGGTAGGTGGTCTGAAGCCACAACAGCCGGTTCTATCGTACCGGAATGACCCGGGGTTTTTACCCGGCCAAGGGCTGTTATTTCAGTGTAACCCTGTCCAATCTGTCCCGTCCCCCCTTAAATTGTCATCCTCGGAGCTAACCCTGGCAGCTGGGTTGCTCCATTGCTTCTGGTTACGGGCTGGGGTCGAGATTGGACCAAGAGATTGGATCTGCTGCGTTTGCTGGAAGAAAATTTATATTAAACGGTCGCATTCGGTACAATGCGCCAAGTGTAAGAGATGGCTACATAAATCTCAATGCTCAGGGCTTAACCCTGCCATCCACAGACCCCGTACTTTCTTTAGTACTTTTAAGGCACCATGTTGTACACGTCCAAGGGCGTCCCGCGGTAGTCGCCGCTCTGGCACTCCCTTACCGCTTCTACCTACTTCCAATAGCCACAATAATGGCTCAGTCTACACGACTGGCAGCACTGCTGCCATTCCCGCCTCACCCACTCCCGACTGTCGCTTACGCTCACCAGCGTCTCCATATCCCACGGGCGCTCAACACTCATATCCCCTCCGGAATAGGTCAGATATGAGCATCGCCGAGCGTCAGTCCCCCCCTGCTTCCAGCCTGCACGTGGGCCAGGAACACCACCTCCTCGTACCTTTCACTACGTGCACCGTTTGTCGGCAAAGATTATATACGCCTGCGACATCGGTCAAGCGCAACAATTGCCTGGGCTCGCAAACGGTAACCTTTGGACGGATTCGTTCATAGGCCCCTGTGGCGGTACACAGCCGCCTTGCACGCCAGACAACATCGGCCATGGCGCTGTCAGCTCTAGACTGCGACATAGTTTAGGCCTTAGCCTACCTCCACCTAGGCAAACACATCCGTCCCTCACGCCTAGTATGTCCCCCGTCTCCCCTCCTACACACTTCAAAATTTTGCAGCTGAACTCTTGAGTAGACAGTTCCTTCTGAACTGTCATAAACCTAGTCATCCAAATCGACACCGCCCCCCCAGAGACATAAGGAGACATCTTCGTAAGCAGTACGATGAGATCCGGCACCATATCTCTTTGCCGTTTGATCTGCGGAACCATAGGCGGGCTCTAAATGACCTCCACACCGAGTCGGTAGACAGATCTCTCAGATCTCGGCCTGTGAATCCCGTTATTAATACTAAACCACCTGAATTGGCTGAAGAGGAGCGTGTACTTCCGAGGGAGACTAGAGTCATACTAGCACAACTTCGCTCTGGATATTGTAATAGGTTAAACTCTTACTTATCCAGACTGAACCCCAACATACCAAACACATGCCCTGCATGTGGTATGTCCCCTCATGATACCATACATCTCTTCTCCTGTTCAGTCGAACCCACTCTTCTAACACCTACATTACTCTAGTCCAACTCTCTGGAAACTGCGCGTTTCCTCGGACTTCCGTTAGAAGAGCCTGATGACAATTTAGAGTGATCGAGCCCATTGGGCAGGGCGAAGCACTGTTAACAACAACAACAGCTAATGTAAGCATCGGTCGCCAGATGGCAAAGTTAATTAGGCCCGCGCTCGTTATGGAGATGTCTGGCGAACTGGGGCAGTTACCTGACCCTTGTGGGGGCATCTCCATTGACTGTATAGAATGTTGAGTTGTCTATTTGGTCTGCAATTGCTGTCTGCTAGAAAGTTGGAGTGCCAGAGATCGTGATGTGCGTTGAAGTCGCCTAGGATTAGACGGTTATCGCCCCTTAGCAACGCACTAATGTCGGGATGATAATCTCTAGGACAATTTTGTGTGCGCTCAATAAAATAAATTAAGAGTGAAACATAAAATAGCCTAAAAACTGAACTTAAACATTTAAGAGAAATAGTTCCAAATAAAAGTGTTAAAATAAACTCAAAACCTGAACATAACTTAAAACTTTATTTGGAAATACCTATGCGTGTCGGCCAATAATAATATGAGTGCGTTATATGGCGACCGCGGGCCGGAGCCCGAAAATGGCGAGATGTGGCAAATTAGGCCTAAGAAAAATGTTTGAATTATAAAAACATAATTTCGAAAATTTGAAAATACAAAAATTAAAAATATATAAAATTACAAAAGTTACAAAAAAAATATATAAAAATTACAAAACCTCCAACAAAAAAAAATTACAAAACTGAAAAACTTACAAAAAAAAAAATGTTTCCAGTTCTGAACAGATTAAGTGTAAAATAAAATACATAAATGCAATGAAAATACCAACAGTTGGGTGAAAATAAAAAGTGAGCGAGTGATGGTGGAAAACCAAAATTTTTGAAGATCTAACAAAAGCTACTAAATTAAACAGAAATAATAGTGCAATAATTTTAAAATAATATATTTAACTAAATTTAACGGAAATACTTACACGAGCCTCTTGCAAAGATATTTCTCTAAATTTTACATTATAGTATAACTCACTAAATGCAAAAGAAATAATAGTATGATAGACTTAAATATAATAAAATTTACTAATTTAAACAGAAATAACAAAACAAACTACGGAAATAATAAAATTATCTTAAATATACAGAAATAATACTACGAACTAAAATACATAAATATATTTACTAAAAGTTACAGAAATAATTTGAACTAATTAAACTAAAACTGTACCACCATCACGCCACTTTCGCATAACGGGGCACCACGCCATGAAAATAACGGCGACAAATACATACGCCACTAAATACAGTTTTGTCACACCAAGCCGGCGGCAGCACAGTGGAGTTGACATATATGCAACGCAGCAGAGCAGCGCAGTGCAGAAATGGTAGCAGCGGCAGCGGAAAATAAGGACATCATGATTTTCTCGGGTATATGTATGTATGTATACATTAGAATAAAGCGGTGCGTCCGTTGTATAAGTTATCGCAATAATATTCCCACGACGGAATAGTTCACTAACCGCACCTTAGCTACTTCAGCAGAAAGCTGTGGCTATTACAAAAAGTAATAAGGTTCAATAAACTACCACCTGCATTTTGCATTTCATCAGAAACACTACAGCTATTGTGAGCTGATTTAGTTCCCACAGAATATGCCACCGTCGGCACTTTGGCAATTGCACCATATGGTGTCAACACCGCTAGCGCAGGCAGAACATCAGCAGCGCAAGCAGAACTCCAATAGCGCAGAACAACGTCGTGGGCTAGGTGTCAGTTAGGGTAAAATAAGTTAAGGCAGTTCGTAAGACTCCAGCGGATGGACAACATCCAAAATCGGTATAATTAATAAAGTTCATATAAAAATAAATCGTTTAACTGGAGCCCAACGTGGGGTCCGCGGCAGTAAAAAAAATAAAAGCCAAGTTTACTTTTTCTTTTCGAAACGACAATTGATTAACGGCAACCAACGGCTAGCAAAGGAGTTTGATCGTAACAGTACAAGCCAAGTCAAGTGAATCTCAACAATCAACAAACGACTAGCCAAATCAGGAATTAAGAATTTAGTTTAAGGCGTTTAAGAAAACAAAAATAATAAAAAGTAGGAAAAATTTTGGAAATTAAAGTATAGTTAGAAGTGTACCAAAATAAACAAAGAAGAAAAAATTCTTTTGTCATAAATAAATAAAGAGAAAACAAAGAAGAGAGAAAAGGAAATCTTATATTGGTACATCTAAACGCAAACAGTTCTTCAGATTTAACATGGATCTCTTCATGGAAAGGTAAGTGAAGTGCTTCAGTCAAGATTTTTTTTCTTCTCTGTTTTGTGTCCAAATAAATGAATGAGGAGGTACTAGAGGATCTATTCAAAAATACGATAAGGAGGCCGAACAAGCAGCAGACAGTATTGAAAATGACGAAATTAATTTTTTAGGGCAAAGTCCCTCCTCCCTTGGATTTTGAGGTCAATAGGGGGGAAAGAAGTCAAACTCCTTGTCGATTCTGGGGCGTCGAGGAGCTACATCAATCCCTTACCAGGGCTGGCGGGAATACAACCAGTTAGAATACCATTTTCGGTGAAATCAATTCACGGGGTTACACCAATTAAGAAAATGCAGAATCAATATTTTTGGCGTTGTAACGGAATTCTTCCTTTTGCCCAATCTCACATCATTTGATGGGGTAATAGGCCTCGATTTGCTAAACAAGGTGCACGCTTCTATCGATTTCAAAACAAATACGATTACACACGACTTGGGAAGGGAGACGATTTTGTTTATCACAAGCAGGGACATAGGCCATCTAGAATTACAGGCTAGATCAGTTCGAGAAAATTTGGAAAAAGATTTTTTAAGGTTAATCCGTGACGTAAATGGAGTTTTCGCGGATCCCAAAGAGGCCCTTCCTTACAACACAAACGTGGCGGCATCTATACGCACCGAGAATGAGGACCCGGTATACTCCAGGCTATACCCGTACCCACTGGACCTTTCTGACTTCGTAAATAAGGAAATTCAGAACCTTTTGTCCAACGGCATCATCCGACCGTCTAGGTCCCCGTATAATAATCCCATATGGGTGGTTAAAAAAAAAAGGCTTCGACGAAACTGGTCAGGAGAAAAAGCGATTGGTGATAGAGTTTCGCAAACTAAATGAAAAGACCATAAGTGGTAAATAACCTATTCCCGACATCACAGGGATTTTGTCCAATCTCGGCGGAAGCAGATTCTTTACCACATTGGATCTAAAATCGGGCTTCCACCAAATCAACTTAGCGGAACGAGACAGAGAAAACTGATTTCTCTGTAAAAAACGGGAAATATGAATTTTGTAGGTTAGCCTTCGGCCTGAAAAACGCACCCAGTATCTTCCAGAGGGCAATAGATGACGTGCTAAGGGTGCACATAGGGAAGATATGCTTCGTCTATGTGGACGATGTTATAATTTTTTCAAAGGATGAACAGCAGCACTTGAAAGACATCGAGTCAGTGTTTAGAAGTTTGTTCGAGGCCAACATGAGAATGTCCGCGGAAAAGTTCAAGTTTTTTAAAACTGAGGTCGAGTACCTGGGATTGATGGTCTCACAGGGTGCAATTAGGACGTGCCCAGAAAAAGTGGACACTATTCGAAATTTTCCCGAGCCCAGCACCCTAAGAGGGCTGAGGTCATTTTTGGGATTAGCAGGGTATTACCGCTGCTTTATAAAGGATTTTTCGAGGATAGCTAAACCGCTGTCAAATATTTTATGGGGAGAATACGGCCGAGTCACTGCAGCGCAGTCAAAAAAAATCAAAATAGAATTGACTGAGGAGCAGAAAAAGGCATTCGAGCACTTGAAGCAAATACTGGCATCCGAGGACGTAACGCTAACGTACCCGGATTTCACGAAGCCATTCGACTTAACTACGGACGCATCCTCACACGCCATAGGAGCCGTTCTGTCCCAGGATGGCAAACCTATTACTCTGATATCTCGTACCTTGTCTGGTAGCGAGGAGCACTCTGCGACCAACGAAAGAGAATTACTGGCTATCGTCTGGGCATTGAAAACGCTTAGAAACTACCTTTATAGTTTGCGACAATTAAATGTGTTCACAGACCATCAACCACTTACATTTGCGGTTTCGGACAGGAACCCAAATTCTAAAATTAAAAGGTGGACAGCGTTCATAGACGAATGCTATGCAAAGCTAATCTACAAACCAGGCAAGGAGAATGTGGTTGCGGATGCATTGTCCAGGCAACACATAAACGCTTTGGATAATATGAGTGTTGAGACGATTCACAGCGAAGAATCATCAACCAACACAATTGAGAGAACCGATAAGCCGGTGAATTGTTTCCGCAACCAGATACTGGTGGAGGAGGGTGTAGAACCGCAAAAAAGAACGTTTATAATTTTCGGAAAAAAGGCACCTAATTACATTCCGAACCAAGGCAGACTTAGTCAGACTCTTTCAAGAGACCGTTAAAGTAGACGTAGTAAATGCGGTCCAGTGCGACTTGCATACATTGCCTCAATTTCAACATGATTTAACTGAACTCTTCCCAACAGTGAAGATCAGGCATACAGAGACACGCGTTATAGATATAACGGACCCGAACGAACAGCAAGAGATTATCTCCGCAGAACATAATAGGGCACATAGGGCAGCCCAGGAAAATGTCAAACAAATATTGGAAGATAAAAGATAATTTTCCTAAAATGGTAAAAAAACTAAGCAATTCGTCTCAAACTGCCGCGTATGCTCCCAGGCGATGTATGATCGCCATCCAAAGAAACAATTTATTGCTCATACACCCATACCGACATACTGCGGAGAGGTACTCTAAATAGACATCTTTTCCACCGGCTCAAAATATATCCTGACGTGCGTCGATAAGTTTTCCAAATTTGCGATAGTACAGCCATTAAAATCTAGATCGATCGTGGACGTTAAGCCGCAACTACTACAGTTGCTGAACTTCTTCCCTAGTACTAAGACCATATTTTGCGATAACGAAAAATCACTAAATTCACGTAGCATTAAGGCTACACTCAAAAACCATTTCGATATTGACATTGCGAACGCCCCGCCTCTCCATAGTACTTCAAACGGTCAGGTGGAGCGCTTCCATAGCACACTCTTAGAAATAGCGCGCTGCCTCAAATTGGAGAAAAATCTGGACGATGTAGAAGAGATACTCCTAGCTACCATCCAATATAACCAGTCTATTCATACTGTGACTGGAAGGAAGCCTGTTACTATTTTTCGGGCAACAATAACGGAGAAACAAATAACATTCCGTCTGAAGGAGGCTCAGGATAAAAGGCTAAACACGCACAATAGAAATAGGCAGAATAGGGAATTTGACGTAGGAGATAAGGTTCTTGTGAAAAACTGACGCCCCTTTATACGGAAGCAGAAGTTGAAAGAGATCTAGGCACGACGGTGCTTATAAGAGAGAGGTCCATAAGGACAACCTCCGCTAAAACTTTATACCGACTAATAAAAAAATTCATCTATTCTAGGATCATCCTGGCAGAGATTGCGATAATGTCAGCACCCTCTTCGACTATACGAATGCAAGGTACATCCCAGTGGCTGATGGAGACGTCATAATCTGGGAAACCTTTGGCCACATTAAACACGTCACTGATTTAACTTTGTACGGACGAATAAGAGACGAGACATTTAACGCCACAGACCATTTCCCAGAAACACACATGAAGAAGTTGATAGTCGCGGATATAGGTCAGATGGATAGACTTCTGAAAATGGTAAGCGCACACAAAAGACAGAGAAGGAGCCTAGATGCTCTTGGAACGTTACTGAAATATATTACGGGTACTCCGGACCACGACGACTTCGAGAGAATATCTAATACAGCCGAGAAATTGATTGAATCTCAAGACAGACAGTTTATCATTAATACAGAAGTCCAAAAAGAAATAAATAGTCTTACCTATACAAAAATAAGGTCTTGAAATCAGCAAAAAGACAGGAAATAGATACAGGATATCTTTACGATATTTAAATGGCTAGGAATACGGCGATAATAAGCGAACTAGATAACCTAGTCACTTGATCACTATTGCTAAAATTGGGATTCTCAGCCCTACTATTTTGGACAGTAGCGAAATAAAGATAATACTAGAAACGGAGCACTTCACGAACCTCACCGTGGCTGATATCATGTCATTAGCTAGGATTGAAATTCTCGAATACGATGATAAAATATACTTTTTAATAAAATACCCAATACCTAAGTTTAGATGTAAGAAACTTATAATTTTTTCGGTATCCCACGACCACCAAATTTTACACCTTCAAGAGGCCACGCTAGCTACATGCAGCAACCACACAGTACCGGTAAGGAACTGCAGCAACACCACCCCAACATTCTGCCTGGCATCATCAAGCGCATCATGCGCACTGCAATTAATGACGCAAAATACAGCCAACTGCGGTACGACATTTAACAACCTGCACCCATTGCACCTATTGGCGACGGTATTGTTGTTATTAACGATCAAGTGGCCATTATTGAAGAAAATAACGAGGTCCCGCTCACGGTCAACGGTACTTATTTGGTTGCATTCGACAAGCAGGTAAAAATTAACGGAACTTTATTTTACAACGAAAACTCCACAAAACCATTGAAATCCGAAGCACCATGGGCACCCGCAATTAACTTACCGAACACCTGGTAATACTTACCGCGCCCTACCTTCACCACATAAATCAAAAGAATCTCGATCACGTCGAACACCTAAAGCACCGCTTCAAGAAAGATCGCATAATGAGCCTAACCGTCCTGGGGGCACTAATGACCACAGGACTGCTCGCTTACGCATATTTTCGTGTGCGAGTGAAAACAAAGAAGATTTCCATAACAAAATCTATTAAAAAAGCAATAGAAGTTGCGGCGAGGCCCGCGGACGTCCCTCACTTAGAGGGGGAAGAGTTATCGCAATAATATTCCCACGACGGAATAGTTCACTACTCGCACCTTAGCTATTTCAACAGAAAGCTGTGTCTATTACAAAAGATAATAAGGTTCAATAAACTACCACCTGCATTTTGCATTTCATCAGAAACACTACAGCTATTATGAGCTGATTTAGTTCCCACAGAATATGCCACCGTCGGCACTTTGGCAATTGCATCATATGATGTCAACACCGCTAGCGCAGGCAGAACATCACCAGCGCAAGCAGAACTCCAATAGCGCAGAACAACGTCGTGGGCTAGGTGTCAGTTAGGGTAAAATAAGTTGAGGCAGTTCGTAAGACTCTAGCGGATGGACAACAGCCAAAATCGGTATAATTAATACAGTTCATATAAAAATAAATCGTTTAACTTATACTTCCAATGTATTTAATGTATTTTTCAATATAATAAAATTTTATATTTTCCATACTCTGTATCAATATATATTTTGATGGAAATTTTCTATGTAAATTTAAAACATACCATACAGTTTGAATAAATACGGTGCGTCCGTAAAATACAGAAATTTTTAATACTTAACAATATGATATTTTTTGATAAGTCCGTAATAATAAGAAATATATATGAGATTTTTTTGCAATAAAGCGTGCGTCCGTGATTAACATAATATGACATTTTTTTGAATAAAGCGGTGCGTCCGTGATAAACCCAATATAAGATTTTTTAATAAAGCAGTGCGTCCGCGAATACCTAATTTTTTACCAGCTAGTAACATTTAATCGTGCGGTTTCTTCTTCTACAATTTTCTTAAAATATTATATATATACTTTTATTAAAATTTTTTCTTATACTCAAATTTCAAGTACAGTTTTTGACATTCAATAAATGGCTATTAATTCATAAACAATTGTAAAAGATGGAAATCCGAGTAATACTACTAATGCGCGTGCTTTAAACGCGGATGTCCCTCAGGAGCGAACGCTCAGGGAGCAACAGCTTAATTTTTAAATTTAACATTTCCTAAAAAATCCGTCTACTGCTTGAGTTTGAACTATTCCGATTTCATTGAATTAAAATGTAGTGACTCTTACAAATCATGTACTTTCCCAGTAGACTCTCAAGCTGACATTTCTTTAATTAAATTTTCAAGTTTAACAAAGTTCAAACTAACAGTACAGATATTATAAATATAACAGGTGTAACAACAGATACGGTTTCAACTTTAGGTACAGTAAATACTAATTTAATAGCTTCACATTTTTTCATTGCACATAAGTTACATGTAGGTAACGACGACTTTAACATACCTTCAGACGGCATACTCGGGAAAGATTTTCTAAAAACATACACATTACATTACACCGTACGACTACCGACACTTTAGTAATTCCTCCAAGATGCGAAGTTTATCGTTTATTTAATTTGAAAAAGTCTGAAAAGTCAGTTTTTGTAGATGCGCAAGAAATTGTTTTCATAGCAAAGTGCATTGTTGACACAAATAACCCAATTTTAAAAGTTTTAAATATAACCGATGAGGTGAAATATGTGAACAATTGCAATATAGTCACTGAAGATATTACCAATTACAATGTTTACAAAATTAACGAAATTTCAGAAAGTTCAAAACGCTTGGAGGAATTAAAAAGTATTTTGCAAAAACAAATGCCAAACTATGCTCAATGTCAATTGCTTGATTTATGCTTAAAATATGCCGATGTATTTGCTTTAAACAATGACCGTATGACTATTAACAACTTTTACGAACAGAAACTTAGATTGACTGACAAAACACCAGTTTACATAAAAAAGTATCGATTGCCTTACTGACAACGACAAGAAATAAATAGCCAGGTTGATAAATTATTGCGAAACGATTTAATAGAACCAAGTTTTTCTAATTGCAACAGCCCATTAAATCTAGTACCAAAGAAAGATCCGACAGGTCAAAAATCATATCGTATGTGCGTAGATTTCAGAGCGGCTAATGAAAAGATCATCGCTGACAAATTTCCATTAGCACGTGTTGACGATATACTCGACAATCTTGGTAGAGCTAAATATTTTTAAACATTAGATCTTTTTTCTGGTTTTTACCAAATTCCACTAAATTCTAACTCTAGGGACGTAACATCTTTGAGTACTGATAAAGAAGCTTTTCGATGGAAAGTTTTGCCTTTTGGATTAAATGTAGAACCCAAGTCTTTTTCACGTATGATGTCATTATCATTTTCAGGCATCGCGCCTAATCAAGCTTTCATGTATATTGATGACATTATTGTAGCGAGACACATCATCTAAAAAATTTAGAAAAAGTTTTCGAAACTTGCAGAAAATTCAATTTAAAGCTGAATCCCAATAAATGCAAATTCCTTCGGTCAGAAGTAACCTTTTTAGGTCACAAATCTTCTTCGAAAGGTTTGCTGCCAGACGACTCCAAAATACATTCGATTCAGAAATATACAAAGCCTAACGACAAAGACGCTGTTGGTCGTTTTGTTGCTTTTGCTAATTACTACAGGCGATTTATACCTAATTTCGCATGGCTGGCAGCACCTCTCAACCGTTTAAGTAGAAAAAAGTAGAATTTGTTTGGAACGAAGCGTGTGAAACAGCTCTTAATGAACTTAGATCTGCCCTAATGTCTCCTCAACTTTTACAATACCCTGATTTTAGTAAAGAACTTATAATAACAGTAGATGCTTCAAAAGTTGGATGTGCTGCTATATTAAGCAAAAAAAAAAACGGAGATTTTGATTTACCGATCTGCTTTGCTTCAAAATCTTTCAGCAAAGCAGAACAGAAAAAATCAATTATCGAACTTGAACTTTTAGCAATTTATTTTGCTATAAAACAATTTCGTCCGTATGTTTACGGCACACATTTCACTGTAAAATCTGACCATCGACCTTAAGTTTATCTTTTTAATATGAAAGATCCATCATCAAAATTAACGAGAATACGATTAGATCTATCTGAGTATAATTTGCCATAGAATACGTTAAAGGCAAATCACACGTTGTAGCTGACACGCTCTCGCGATTAACGATATACGAAATAAAAAATTCAACAAAACAGATTTTAGCAGTAAGTCTAGATGAGTTACTTTTGAGGCTTGAAAAAGAAGCCGACATTCACAATATTAGGAAAGTAGAATTGCCAAAAAATTATATATTTTTCAAATACTTTATAATTATAAATTTAAAAGAAAGAGGTAACAAAATTTTAAAAACACTGCAAATATAACTGACAGAGCCTGTAGAAACTGTAACAGAAAACAACAAGAAACAGAAACTAATTACAATGATCCAATATCAGGTGGACATTGCGGAAACAAAAAATTATACGAAAAAATACGTACAAAATATTATTGGAAAGGTATGACTCGTGACAAACCTTTTGATGTTGTAGTTAAAGATACCATAGGACCCTTGCCTGAGTCGAATAATGGAAACAGGTTCGCAGTTACCATTATGTGCGATTTAAGTAAATACCTAGTCACAATAGCTATTCCAGATAAAACTGCAAAAACAGTTGCAACAGCTATTTTTAAATCTTTTGTTCTAACTCACGGCATAATGAAACAATTAAGTCTGATTTAGGAACAGAATTCAAAAATGAAACTTTCACTGAATTTACAAAACTTTTAAAAATAGAACATTATTTTTTCACAGCTAATCATCACGAAACTGTTATTATTATTATTATTATTGTTATTATTATTATTATTGTTATTATTATTATTATTTTATTTATTACAGTCTTGTGGACTTAGATTGAATCTATGGGATCAAAATAAATACTTTAATTTAACTATTTTATGTATTACATTGCATTTGGTTTTGCATATATGCTTTGGGTTTGGTTTATCTTATATTTACACCTCTACAATAATTATGTAATAACCTCTTAAATGTTTCATATTTTTACAGTCTTTTTATTCTCTAGGTAATTCATTATATTCTCTTACTCCTTCGAAATATATACTTTTTTAATCAAATTCAGATCTTACAATTGGCAAATGAAAATCATTTCTATTTCTTGTGTTATAACTATGGACATCATTATTGTATTTCACACGATCATTTAGATAATTCGGCAGGTTTCCTAATTTTATATTATGTATAAATTTCAATGTACTAGAGTTCGCCCAGTGGTTGAAATTCAACCAATAAACTTTATTTTATTTTATTTTTTTTCCGTAGGTATGTTTTATCCGCCTTTTTTTCTTCCTTTCTATGTCGTTCCTTTCCTCTAACATATTTTTATTTTCCTTGATTTCTTTTTTTACTCTCTTATTTTATTTTTTACTTTCCTCAAACTTCTTTTCCTTTCCCTTCCCTTCCTTTTATTTTCTTTCTTTCCCCTTCGTTTTCTTACCTTTCCTTTAATTCCCTTCCCCTTCCCTTCCTTTAATTTCCTTACCATTCCTTTCTTTCCTTTAATTTTCCTTCATTTCCTATCCTTTCCATTCCCTTCCCTTTCCTTCCTTTCCTTTCCTTTTCCTTTCTTTCCCTTCCTTTCAATTCTTTTCCTTTCCTCTATTTTCCTTTAATTTTCTTCGGTGTTTAATACTCTTTATGAGTAATCATTTATTTTATTTTTGTAAACCCTCTTTGTAGGTATCAGCAATGAATTTTACATATTTGCTCATATTTTAATTTGCTTGTTTAATGTGTCCAACAAAGCAACTTTTCGTGCTCTCAGGAGAGCAGCTGACACTGGGCATCGTAGCCAGTAATCAATACAATAACAACAACTAAAGCAAAAATGCATGACACAACAGAGTATCTATAGTACTTATTTTTCATTGGTCCACTACCAACTCTTCGCACTCACAGTGAGAGCCGACCACACGAATAACACAAAAACATGCATGGCAAGTCTACTCACACTACTACGGCTCTTAATTTTTTCCTACAAAGCAACTCCTCGGCCATGCTCACGATTCAGCATAGTACACAAAAAGCAAGTACACACACAGCGTGTCTATAGTGTGAATAAGTAAATGTGTAGTGGTGTGACTTTTATGTTAAATTTTTTATATTAAAATGATTTTTTTCATTTTTTTTATTTACGGATAAAAGGACACCTCAAAATTTCTTATCTATACATATATAATTTGTATACCTTAGAATTATAGTTTAGCAGAAAAGGGTTCTACATTGCATTCATCTTGTCTATTTATATATAAGATAATATAACACAAGTTGCTTCACACCAAGCTGTTTAGGAGATCCTTTATGGGAGTATCGAAACATTTTTTTAGTATAAATCGCATCACCTTATTTTGTTTTACCTGTAACCTAGCTATGCTTGAATCAGTCATTGTAAACCATATTTGGGCAACATATAAAATGAGGCTCAATGATAGACCTATAAACTATTGTTTTAAAATATCTGATTATGTGCTTGCATGTCCGGAACATAAAACCTATCTTTTTTGATACTTTCCCCTCTATGTATTTGAGATGCTCATCAAACTTAAGCCTGTCGTCTATTATCACTCCTAAATATTTTATTTCGGTTACTCTTTCTAACTGTATATCTGCTATTTTTAGAGACTCATTGTCAATTCCTGAGTGTGATTTCCTCATAACCATCCATTTTGTTTTATCTATATTAATTTTGAGCTTGTTTTGGCATAGCCATTTATAGACAGAGTCTATGTCTGCTTGTATCTTCACTGTAGCTTCAGATATTGACGGATAACTTACCGTCAACAATGCATCATCTGCAAACAGTCTTATCTTACAATGTTTTAAACAACTTTTAATATCATTTATATAAATTATAAAGAGTATCGCAGCCAGTACTGATCCCTGCGGTAAACCTATTTCAACATCTATTTCAGGTGATACCGTGTTTCTAATAACAGTTTTCTGTTTTCTTCCCGAAAGGTAGCTTTTGAACCACTGCTGTATTCCGTACGTCAATAGTTTCAAATGCTCGCTTTAAGTCAAGAAAAACAGAGACTGTTACCAGTTTGCACGTCATGCCTTCTTTCCACTCTGCTATCACCATGTTGAGTGCGGTTTCACAGGAGTGTTTTGCTCTAAACCCTGATTGCTCGCTAATAATAATTTCATATTTGTTTACATATTCGAGCAGCTGTTCTTTAACTATTTTCTCTAATATTTTCTCATCACTAGGCAATGTATTTATTGGACCGATCTCTTCTGGTTTTACTGTTCCTTTAACCTTTTCAACGGGTACAATTGTCGACGTTTTCCAGCATGATGGGAAAACTCCACTATTTAAACTTTCATTAATTATACAAGTATAAGTGTATCCCAAGTACACCATACTATTTTTGAAAACACCTTCTGTTACTAATTTCTTCCCTCCGTATTTATTTTTTAGTGTCGCCACTTTTCTCATGACCTGCTCTATATTTATATTTTTAAATTCAAATAAACTTCTATTTATTTCTACCTCAGCTTCAAGTGGCATAATGGTTTTAATACTATTACGAATATTTATTATACTCTCAACAAAAAACTGATTTAATTGCCTTGCAATTGCATAATCTTCTTCAACAAGGATGTTATTTATAACCACTCGTTTTAACTGAGAAGTCTCATTGTTCATATTTGCAGCATCTTTTAGACATTTCCACATTAGTCTTTGGTTATTACTGTTGATTGCAATTTTATTTTCCATGTATTTTTTCTTTTTTTATCTTGATAACTTTTTTGTAGCGTCGCCTCGCATTATTATAATCCTCCCACGAGTTCGATATCTTTGCCAATTTGAAAAGTTCATATTTTAGCTTGTTTAGTTCTGTTAGCTCGCGGTCATACCATTTATTCATTAATTTGATTTCAATTAGCTTTTCATATGTTATCATTGACATTGCGTCTTTTAAGATGTTGTTTATTATTATCACTTTCTCTTCAGTGTCACAGTTGGTTAAGTCTGCAAGATTGTAACTCCTAAGAAGATTTAATAAGTTTTCCTCCGTGTAGTTATCCCAGCATAAGCGATTATCATACATTCTCATTTTGTAACTTTTTGAACAGGCAATTTGAAGCAAATTGTTTCGTGGTCTGATATTTTTTGGTAATCTAAGTTTTGTATTTCTATGTCATCACTATTGCTGAAGAGAAGGTCTATTTTGGTTTGCGATGATTCAGTAATTCTTGTATTAAAATTTATTAATTGTCTCATTGACCTTGATGCGAATGTTTGGCTTAGTTGGTTCGAGTACGTTGATTGTATATTCATGGTTATGTTGAAATCGCCAACTACAACATTATTTTCATTTTCAATAAAATACTCTTCCATCACTTCACCCATATATCTAACGAACTCAGCGTCGCTTGTATTCGGTGAATAGTATAATACACCAATTCGCTATCTAATCGTTCTTTTTGTTGTTTTTAGCACAACACACCACAAATTATTGTTTATATTGTCGTTATAAATCACTTTAAACTCGATAAAATTGATGAATATATATCAGTACACCACCTGTGTGTCGACTGTATGAATCGTACCTTATATGGTTATATCCCGTAATATTTAGCTCAGAGTCACTGCTATTCTCTGTGGTATGAGTCTCGGCACAGAAAACAAAATTTGGAGTTTCTTCTTCTATCATTATCTCAACTTCTTCCTTATTGGCTGTAATACTGTTTGTATTGAGATATATGCACTTTATGGTATTTTTCCGCTTCTTATGTTTTTTATTGTTATTTGTGAAACTGAATGTCTCACCATTGTTTAATTGCTAATATGCAAGCTTACGCTTTTTTACTTGCAACTTATTCATATAACATGGACACTCCTTGTCGAATGTGTCGTGATTTATTTCTAACGGCGGGTTTAACTTTTCCTTCACTTTAATGCAATTTAAACATTTATTTATTGGATTTTCATTACACGTTTTCGAGTTATGGCTCGCATGGCACTTGTGGCAGCCTTCTTCATTTCTGCATTCCGAACCGAAGCTTTATGGTTAAAACCTTTACATTTATAACACCTTAGTACACTGATCGCATCGTACACTTTACATCTTTCCCAGGCGATATTAATTCGTTCCGCAGCTAGAATCTTGGTAAAGTCATCTTTTTCAATTTCTATTATTATGTCATAAACCACTGTATTGCCTCGTTTTCGTTCAATTTTCTTCACAATTTTCAACGCACTCTTGCTTATATGTACATTTTGTTTTTTTATTGTGTCAATCAATGTAGCCTCATCACTTTTGAAATGAACGTCTTTCACCATGTAGCTTGGGCGAACCATTTCTGGCACCTTTATTTCATATTCTTTCCCAATATTGGTTTCAATCGCCTTATCTTACTTATCTTATCTTGCTTTTATTTTATCACGCTCGTCGGTGTTTTCACTATGAATTACCATCACCCCATTGCTTTTCGATGCGATATTCGAAATCTTTAAATTTTTTGGATCTACTTTGTTATTTAAGCCTTGTTTTGTTTTTTCTACTGTTTTGCTCTAGGTTTCATGATTATTGCCACATCCTTTTTTAAATGCGGAACCTCTTCTTTTTTCTTATTAAGTTTCATAGCTTTAGCATATTATATTTGTTTATCAACTTTGTGGCTGGTTATTTTTTTTATTTCACTTTGTACCTTCTCACTGTCTTTTCCAATTATCTCAGTTTTATTTTTCACTTCTTCAACCATATCAAATAAGCTTTTCATTTTCCCAATTTTCTTTTCGAACAACTTTTGTGATTTTTCCATTGTCGCAATACGTTGGAAGTATCGACTCTCAACAGCTTCCAATAGAGCTTTAATTTCATTTTGGCTTGTTTTCATTATGTCTTCAAATTCTTGGTTAATACTCATTTAATATTGAGTTATTTTTCTTCACACTCATCTGCATATCTTGCATTACCAAGTCGACATTTTGTATGTATGTTACACACTCATCACACATGCGGCGTACCATATTTTTTCCTCCTAATACTTTTGAACTATATTTATCAACTCCCGCGCATGTAAGACTCAAGTGGTATAATTTACCGCACACTCCTTCACATCTTATGCCACTCTCTTCTCTTATAGAGGAATTGCATTTCGCGCATACACTCATTTTAAGCCGTATTGAGCTTTTTTACTTTTCCGTTTATTTATATGAGTGTGTGTTTTAATTTGCTTATTCAGAGTCATTTTCTCACAGTTAATATTAATTTGCAAATAAATTATTAGATTTTTACACTATCTAACTTATCTTTGAACAATAATTTTCTTTTTATCCATTTGTTGAGTCTCTATATCGTTTGTGGTGATTTTTTTATAATTTAAATATTAATTTTTATAAATTAGCATTGGTAGCAGAATGCGCGCCCGAGCTAAAACACGTCCGTATCTTACAAGAGCCAGTTAGTGAACGGTTGAAAGAAACCATCGTGTTTTTAACCAATATTTAAGTGCTTACCTTAATGATACTTACCTCGAGTGGGATATACATTTAAAGTATTTTACATTTTTGCATAACACTACAACGAGTACTGTTTTTGATAATTACTTTACACCATTTGAATAAATATATGGTAGAAAAGCTACATTACCAAATGAATTAAAAAAAGAACATGTTGATCCAGTGTATAATGTGGAAAGTTATGCAAAAGAAGTAAAATATAGAATGGAAAAATCTCATGAAATACCCAAAAATCTAATAAACAAACATAAAATTAAAAATAAAAAATGTACGATAAGACGGCACGACCGTTAACTATTCAAATAGGCGATAAAGTAATAATAAATAAAGAATCTAGAAATAAGCCTGCAAATATATATCAAGGACCATATACTGTTACTAATATTGATGGATGTAATGTCATAGTTGTCGATAATATAGACAAAAAACAAGAAACGGTTCACAAAAATAGAATAAATAAGGTATGAAATTTTTATTTACAACATACTACTAATGTCTAACAAATAAATTTATTACTTGCTTATTTAAACATACGAATCATAATTTTCACTATTGCTACCATTATTAAATACTTAGATTAGTATACTTTTACGCTAACTACAATTAACAAACTAAAATTAAACCCACCAAAAGAATTCAATATTTAGATTTTAATGTCCATTAAAGAGAGTAAAACTCTGTAAGTATTTAAATTAAATAACAAAATTGTAAATTTCAATAACTTAATTTGTATAAATATGAAAAAACAAAATTGCTCTTAGTGAACGATTCAAAAAAGGGAGGAACACCCTAATGTTATAACAATCGTTCACCCAAAACAATTTATTTTGCAGACAGCAAGAAGAATCAGACAAATCAGATCACTTTTTCATATTCTTCTCCTATTTTTAGTAAGGGTGTTGTAACTGAACGTAATCGGCCCCTAATTCTATGTTATATAGTAATAGAATAAATATGCAAATGCAACCCTGTAGGTAGATGGCACTGCCATTCAGCGGCAGCTAAGCTTTGGCTGAAAGAACGGAATATTAATTCGTACTAAGGCTGGGTCGCGGCGCCAATTTTTTGGCGTTGATAACTTGAAGCCAGCGCCATAGCCGGTATCAGTGCAGTGCGTTAACGCAATTGCGTTAAGTGCTTTTTTGGCGCAATGATACCATATTGCTAGGGGCGCAGTTTATGAGACATCACCGAAAACTAATACCAAGCGTTTGGAGGGGGTATCTAGAGACACGTACTCATGCCAGGATAAAGAATCCGAAGGCGGAGTCTAACTTTTTTTACCAGTTCAAAAATAATGAGCAAAAATAGTTTGCTCCGGTAATAATATAGTTTGGGAAACACCATCCAGTACTGAACGAAAACGGTCCGATGGGGTATCTACACCCACGTATCCATCTATCTCTCTATGGCGCGATATACAACAGGTATATCATCATAAACCTCCTAAGAGATTTTTGCGCCAAGCTTCTCTTCCAATTTGTGGTGTGCCGATTTGAATTTTCCCTACAAATTGGTGGGACCTACAGTTTTTTGCCGACTCCGAACGGCATCTACAAAGGAGACGAATTTTTGCTGAGAAGCCTGTCATGGCAGAAATACACTCGGAGAGTTTGCCAAACCACTGCCGAGGGGCGACCCCGTTTTGAAAAACTTTTTTCAAATCACTTTTGATGGTACCTGTACCAGGGCTCGAACCATGGACCTTCGGTGTGGTAGGCCGGCAACACTACCTTCCCACCACGGCGGCCGCCACGTATCCATGCCTTGATGAATAATCCGAAGGCGGAGTGTAACTTTTTATACCCGTTTAAAAGTAATGAACAAAAGGCAAATTATTCAACCTTTTTTGGTGAATAACTTTTAAATTGTTTCTGTTAAAATATGAGTAAATTCAGCTGTCAGAGAGCGTAATTAAAACACCTACACATGTATGTATGTATAAGAGAATTAATAGAACGACATGTACATAAATTGAAGTTACACTGTAGAATGTCAGCTGAAACAAAATACTTTGAATTTGACTCTCGACTGAAAAGCACGCATATAAATGCATATATAAACGTTCGCCTTAATAAGAAAAAGAAGTGTACTGAAATTGTATTCCATTAAATTAAATAAACTTTATATATTAATACAACAAAACTCGTTCACGATTAATTGAAAAGACTTTTAATAAACCTCTGATCTCAACATGGTAGCAGAGCAAGGTTGAGCAATAAAATCGCGGCATACAAAAATTCACACGGTAAGGTTATGGAAGCAGGTGGAAAAAGAAAAAAAGGTGATGTGCATGTAAAAGAAGAAAGAGCTGATAGTAGCAAAGACAAAGACATTACAACGAGTCTTGGATATAGTTTTGTGGAAAAAGTTAAGAACGTAATAATTCTAAATAAAATAGTCAAAGTCTTTAAAGAAAACGCTGAAAGATCTAGTCGAGAAAAAATGGCGGATGAGTTTAAGATGACCTTGCCGATTTTTGATGGTCACGAATACAGCACTTGGAAGAAGAGAATTACTGTATTTTTAAGAATGAAAAAATGCGAAAAAGTTATTCAGCGAGAGAGAGAGTCGCAGGAAAATGAAGCTTCGTGGAATGAAGCAGATTTAAAGGCAATGAATTATATATACAGTGCTCTATCAAATAGGCAAATGGAATTTGTAGACGAAGAAACAACGAGTTTTGGAATAATGAAGAAATTGGATAAATTATATTTGCGTGAATCAACTGCGTTGCAGATTTGTGTGAGGAACAAATTGGAAAGAATAAAATTGAAAGATTATACCGATATAGCGGAATTCTACAGTGACTTTGAAAAATTAATTATTGAATTGAAAAATGCCGGTGCTGCGGTGACAGAAAAAGAAAAATTTAATTATATGCTGAGAACTCTTCCAAGTACTGTAAGCCATATTGGAGATTTAATTGACGTACTACCTGAAAATGAACGAACAGTTGACTATTTAGTTAGCAAAATAAAAATGCACGAAGAAAGAGAAAATGATGAAAAGAGTGAATCAAGAAATAAAACTGGAAACACAAACGTATTTAAAAGCGAGTGGAAGAAAGACAAAACGTGCTTCAAATGTGGGAAAACTGGGCATATCCAATAAGAGTGCACAAGTCATATAAGTGCTGGTAATTCTGCGCGTGGATTAAGAGCAGCGGGGCAACAGCAAGTGGGAGGAAACACTCGCTACTATCAACAGCAAGATGGTAGCAGCCAAAGAAGAAACAATGGAAACTACAGAAGCCGTGGCAGAGGTCAACGAGGACGAGGCGGACAACAGCGTCAAGATCGTAATTACACAAGTCAAAAAACGATGACTTTTATGACCGAGGTAGACAATAACGTAATCAACAATGTTGAGGTAAATAAGTGTGAAAATATACTAGAATGGGTCTTAGATAGTGGATGCTCTGATCATATAATTAATGATGACAAATATTTTGTGAAAATTAATAAATTAGAAAATCCGGTAATGGTAAAAGTTGGTGATGGTCGAACATTGAAAGCTACTAGTGTAGGCGATATAAAAGCTAAATTTGTAACAAATTTTAACGAAACGGAGATTAAATTAAAAAATGTATTGTTTGTTAATGAAATGGATAAAAATTTGATGAGTTTTGGGAAAATTGCGAATAAAGCCAAAATCATTTCAATGGGTAATACCGCAAAATTCTACAATACAGAAAATAATTTGATAGCTGTTGCATATAAGGAAAATAATTTATATAAAATTAAAACCGTTTTGGATATCAAGCAGAATTATGTAACCGAAAATGTAAACATTGCCATGACCCTGAAAGAAAAATATCATAGAATTTTAGGACATGTAAATTTCAACTACTTAAATATTTTGAGTAAAAACAACTTACTCGATGGTTTACCGAAAAATTTAGAAAGCGAGTATTTGAAATGCGGTACATGTGTACAAAATAAAATGACGAAGACAAGCTTTGAAAATAACAGGCGCAGAGCTAGGGACATTGGAGAAATTATTCACGCAGATGTAAACGGACCACATCAGACAGTAGGGTATGAGGGTGAAAGATATTTTCTGATTTTGATTGATGATTACAGTAAAGCCGGAAAGGTTTATACTCTGAGAGCAAAAACTGAAGTTTATGATTGTATTGTTACGTATGTAAATCAACTAGAGAATATGACCGGAAAAAGGGTAAAGAAACTTAGGTGCGACAATGGTAAAGAATTTTTAAATAAAGATGTTTACAACTTCACCAAAGAGAAGGGAATTTATATTGAACCGTGTCCTCCATATGTTCACGAATTGAACGGAGCTGCTGAGCGGTACAACAGGTCGGTAATGAAAACCGCGAGATGCTTATTAGTAGATGCCAAAATAAATATAAAATTTTGGCCAGAAGCAGTTAAAACGGCTGTTTATTTAAAAAACCGAACTTTAGCCAATACAATTGAAGCAAAAACCCCGTATGAAATAATGATGAAAGAAAAACCAAATATAACAAATTTGAAACTATATGGAAGTAGAGTTTTTGTTAGAGTTCCGGAGGTTAAGAGGAAAAATAAGTGGGACAGAAAAGCGGATTTAGGAGTATTAGTTGGGTATGAAGCTGTAGGATATAGAGTGCTGATAAATAATAAAATAACGATAGCTGCTCATGTAGATATAGTTGAGGAAAATGTGAATTTGGTTGGATTTAAAGAAACTGAAGCAAGTACTGATAGTGACATAAGTGATAATGAAAATGAACTTAAAAAGCGCAACGAAGAACACGAAAATAGTGAGTTAAGAGAAGATGAGCAGCTAAATAGTTTTCCAAGCTCGAGTAGAGGTGAAAATTTGACGGCACCAAGAAGGTCAGAAAGGAAGATTAGCCCGGTTAATAGATACGGAAGTCCAATATCAAATTGTATTTATGTAAACTATGTAAGCGTTGATAACCCGGAAACATATAACGAAGCAATAGAGTGTGATGATAGTGGAAATTGGCGAGATGCAATGAATAGAGAGATGGAAAGTTTGGATAAGAATCATACGTGGAAATTAGTTGAAAAGCCTGAAGATAAGAAAGTATTAGATTTAAAATGGGTTTATACAAAAAAGAATGAAAATAAATATAAAGCGAGAATTGTAGTGAAAGGTTTTCAACAAAGAGAAATTTTAGAAGATATATATTCGCCGGTAGCTAGAACACAGACTTTGTTTTATTTGTTATTGCGTAAACTATTTAAGCAGATTTCAAAATTCTTATGATCACAGTCATTACAAGTATGCACTAAGAATATTGAAATATTTGTATTATACTAAACAACTTAAGCTAATGTTTGATAAAACTTTGAATTCTGATATATTAGAGTGTTGTGTTGATGCCGACTGGGCAGGAGATATAACTGATAGAAAATCCACAACAGGATATGTTATAAGAATGTATGGCAATACTATTTTTTGGAAATCGAAAAAGCAAGATATTGTAACGAAGTCTTCAACAGAGGCTGAGTATGTAGCGCTGTCAGTATGCGTAACTGAGTTAAAACTAATTAAAATATTGTTAGAAGAATTCGGAGTTCAAATTTGCCTCCCCATACGAATTTATGAGGATAATACTGGTGTTATTACTATAAGCAAATTTGGAAATTTAACAAAGAAATCTAAGTATATAGAAACACATTATCATTTTGTAAATGAAAACTATTCAAATGGAGAAATTGATGTAGTTAAAATAGATACGGAAAATAATCCAGCAGATATGTTTACGAAGTCATTGGGGCGAACGAAATTTGAAAAATTTAGAAGTATTTTAAAGTTATGCTAAAATGTAAATTTTGAACAAGCTAAATTTAAGGTGGCGTGTTAAAATATGAGTAAATTCAGCTGTCAGAGAGCGTAATTAAAACACCTTCACATGTATGTATGTATAAGAGAATTAATAGAACGACATGTACATAAATTGAAGTTACACTGTAGAATGTCAGCTGAAACAAAATACTTTGAATTTGACTCTCGACTGAAAAGCACGCATATAAATGCATATATAAACGTTCGCCTTAATAAGAAAAAGAAGTGTACTGAAATTGTATTCCATTAAATTAAATAAACTTTATATATTAATACAACAAAACTCGTTCACGATTAATTGAAAAGACTTTTAATAAACCTCTGATCTCAACATGGTAGCAGAGCAAGGTTGAGCAATAAAATCGCGGCATACAAAAATTCACACGGTAAGGTTATGGAAGCAGGTGGAAAAAGAAAAAAAGGTGATGTGCATGTAAAAGAAGAAAGAGCTGATAGTAGCAAAGACAAAGACATTACAACGAGTCTTGGAAATAGTTTTGTGGAAAAAGTTAAGAACGTAATAATTCTAAATAAAATAGTCAAAGTCTTTAAAGAAAACGCTGAAAGATCTAGTCGAGAAAAAATGGCGGATGAGTTTAAGATGACCTTGCCGATTTTTGATGGTCACGAATACAGCACTTGGAAGAAGAGAATTACTGTATTTTTAAGAATGAAAAAATGCGAAAAAGTTATTCAGCGAGAGAGAGAGTCGCAGGAAAATGAAGCTTCGTGGAATGAAGCAGATTTAAAAGCAATGAATTATATATACAGTGCTCTATCAAATAGGCAAATGGAATTTGTAGACGAAGAAACAACGAGTTTTGGAATAATGAAGAAATTGGATAAATTATATTTGCGTGAATCAACTGCGTTGCAGATTTGTGTGAGGAACAAATTGGAAAGAATAAAATTGAAAGATTATACCGATATAGCGGAATTCTACAGTGACTTTGAAAAATTAATTATTGAATTGAAAAATGCCGGTGCTGCGGTGACAGAAAAAGAAAAATTGAATTATATGCTGAGAACTCTTCCAAGTACTGTAAGCCATATTGGAGATTTAATTGACGTACTACCTGAAAATGAACGAACAGTTGACTATTTAGTTAGCAAAATAAAAATGCACGAAGAAAGAGAAAATGATGAAAAGAGTGAATCAAGAAATAAAACTGGAAACACAAACGTATTTAAAAGCGAGTGGAAGAAAGACAAAACGTGCTTCAAATGTGGGAAAACTGGGCATATCCAATACGAGTGCACAAGTCATATAAGTGCTGGTAATTCTGCGCGTGGATTAAGAGCAGCGGGGCAACAGCAAGTGGGAGGAAACACTCGCTACTATCAACAGCAAGATGGTAGCAGCCAAAGAAGAAACAATGGAAACTACAGAAGCCGTGGCAGAGGTCAACGAGGACGAGGCGGACAACAGCGTCAAGATCGTAATTACACAAGTCAAAAAACGATGACTTTTATGACCGAGGTAGACAATAACGTAATCAACAATGTTGAGGTAAATAAGTGTGAAAATATACTAGAATGGGTCTTAGATAGTGGATGCTCTGATCATATAATTAATGATGACAAATATTTTGTGAAAATTAATAAATTAGAAAATCCGGTAATGGTAAAAGTTGGTGATGGTCGAACATTGAAAGCTACTAGTGTAGGCGATATAAAAGCTAAATTTGTAACAAATTTTAACGAAACGGAGATTAAATTAAAAAATGTATTGTTTGTTAATGAAATGGATAAAAATTTGATGAGTTTTGGGAAAATTGCGAATAAAGCCAAAATCATTTCAATGGGTAATACCGCAAAATTCTACAATACAGAAAATAATTTGATAGCTGTTGCATATAAGGAAAATAATTTATATAAAATTAAAACCGTTTTAGATATCAAGCAGAATTATGTAACCGAAAATGTAAACATTGCCATGACCCTGAAAGAAAAATATCATAGAATTTTAGGACATGTAAATTTCAACTACTTAAATATTTTGAGTAAAAACAACTTACTCGATGGTTTACCGAAAAATTTAGAAAGCGAGTATTTGAAATGCGGTACATGTGTACAAAATAAAATGACGAAGACAAGCTTTGAAAATAACAGGCGCAGAGCTAGGGACATTGGAGAAATTATTCACGCAGATGTAAACGGACCACATCAGACAGTAGGGTATGAGGGTGAAAGATATTTTCTGATTTTGATTGATGATTACAGTAAAGCCGGAAAGGTTTATACTCTGAGAGCAAAAACTGAAGTTTATGATTGTATTGTTACGTATGTAAATCAACTAGAGAATATGACCGGAAAAAGGGTAAAGAAACTTAGGTGCGACAATGGTAAAGAATTTTTAAATAAAGATGTTTACAACTTCACCAAAGAGAAGGGAATTTATATTGAACCGTGTCCTCCATATGTTCACGAATTGAACGGAGCTGCTGAGCGGTACAACAGGTCGGTAATGAAAACCGCGAGATGCTTATTAGTAGATGCCAAAATAAATATAAAATTTTGGCCAGAAGCAGTTAAAACGGCTGTTTATTTAAAAAACCGAACTTTAGCCAATACAATTGAAGCAAAAACCCCGTATGAAATAATGATGAAAGAAAAACCAAATATAACAAATTTGAAACTATATGGAAGTAGAGTTTTTGTTAGAGTTCCGGAGGTTAAGAGGAAAAATAAGTGGGACAGAAAAGCGGATTTAGGAGTATTAGTTGGGTATGAAGCTGTAGGATATAGAGTGCTGATAAATAATAAAATAACGATAGCTGCTCATGTAGATATAGTTGAGGAAAATGTGAATTTGGTTGGATTTAAAGAAACTGAAGCAAGTACTGATAGTGACATAAGTGATAATGAAAATGAACTTAAAAAGCGCAACGAAGAACACGAAAATAGTGAGTTAAGAGAAGATGAGCAGCTAAATAGTTTTCCAAGCTCGAGTAGAGGTGAAAATTTGACGGCACCAAGAAGGTCAGAAAGGAAGATTAGCCCGGTTAATAGATACGGAAGTCCAATATCAAATTGTATTTATGTAAACTATGTAAGCGTTGATAACCCGGAAACATATAACGAAGCAATAGAGTGTGATGATAGTGGAAATTGGCGAGATGCAATGAATAGAGAGATGGAAAGTTTGGATAAGAATCATACGTGGAAATTAGTTGAAAAGCCTGAAGATAAGAAAGTATTAGATTTAAAATGGGTTTATACAAAAAAGAATGAAAATAAATATAAAGCGAGAATTGTAGTGAAAGGTTTTCAACAAAGAGAAATTTTAGAAGATATATATTCGCCGGTAGCTAGAACACAGACTTTGAAAATTCTGCTAAATTATTGCGTGCAAAATAAGTATGAAATCAACCAAATGGATGTCGGGTCAGCATTTTTGAATGGAAAGATAAAATCTGAGGTGTATGTAAATCAGCCACAAGGCTACAATGATAATACGGGACGTGTATGTAAGCTCGAAAAGGCCTTGTATGGACTACGCGAAAGCCCAAGAGCATGGTATGAGTGTTTAGATGACTACTTGAAGGAATTAAGGTTTGAACGTAGTAGAATTGACTATTGCTTGTACTTTCTAGAAACTAACGATGAAAAAACGTATTTGATAATTTTTGTAGATGACTTGCTTATCTGTGGCAGAGATAGGAAGTTAGTGGAGAGTATTAAAAAGGGATTATCTGTAAAATTTCGAATGAAAGATATGGGCCAGATAAAAACGTATTTAGGTATCACCATTAACTACAATCCCGAAAAAAATATCATGACTCTAGACCAGGAAAACTATATCGATTCTTTAGCAAAGAAATTTGAAATTGAAAAAGCAAAATTGTATGCTACTCCAATGGAACAAAGTTTAAAATGTGAGCCTGCTTTATCAGTTTGTAATGATATCAAGTATCGAAATTTAATAGGAGCACTATTGTACATAAGTTCAAGCACAAGACCGGATATTTGTTATTGCGTAAACTATTTAAGCAGATTTCAAAATTCTTATGATCACAGTCATTACAAGTATGCACTAAGAATATTGAAATATTTGTATTATACTAAACAACTTAAGCTAATGTTTGATAAAACTTTGAATTCTGATATATTAGAGTGTTGTGTTGATGCCGACTGGGCAGGAGATATAACTGATAGAAAATCCACAACAGGATATGTTATAAGAATGTATGGCAATACTATTTTTTGGAAATCGAAAAAGCAAGATATTGTAACGAAGTCTTCAACAGAGGCTGAGTATGTAGCGCTGTCAGTATGCGTAACTGAGTTAAAACTAATTAAAATATTGTTAGAAGAATTCGGAGTTCAAATTTGCCTCCCCATACGAATTTATGAGGATAATACTGGTGTTATTACTATAAGCAAATTTGGAAATTTAACAAAGAAATCTAAGTATATAGAAACACATTATCATTTTGTAAATGAAAACTATTCAAATGGAGAAATTGATGTAGTTAAAATAGATACGGAAAATAATCCAGCAGATATGTTTACGAAGTCATTGGGGCGAACGAAATTTGAAAAATTTAGAAGTATTTTAAAGTTATGCTAAAATGTAAATTTTGAACAAGCTAAATTTAAGGTGGCGTGTTAAAATATGAGTAAATTCAGCTGTCAGAGAGCGTAATTAAAACACCTACACATGTATGTATGTATAAGAGAATTAATAGAACGACATGTACATAAATTGAAGTTACACTGTAGAATGTCAGCTGAAACAAAATACTTTGAATTTGACTCTCGACTGAAAAGCACGCATATAAATGCATATATAAACGTTCGCCTTAATAAGAAAAAGAAGTGTACTGAAATTGTATTCCATTAAATTAAATAAACTTTATATATTAATACAACAAAACTCGTTCACGATTAATTGAAAAGACTTTTAATAAACCTCTGATCTCAACAGTTTCAAATCTTAATTTTCCGCACTCGGATTCCGATTTATCGGAATCACAATTTCTGAAACCGAAACGCGTCTTTGGGTATCCCTCTCAACATTTTTGGTAGCGCCTTGGTAGATGTTGGCGTCACTGCGCTGATACCATTATTTGTGATACCATAACGCCATGACGCCAGCAGCGCCAGAAACACCTTCAACTACACTTTAGTGTAGCCAGACCAGCACAAAACATAAACTCAATGGCGACGGTAGCGCCAGAAACACAAAAGCAACAGTAGCGCCACTCCAGTACAGCGGTGTTTTGTAGTAGTTTAGTGTTTCTGGCGCTACTGGCGTCATGGCGTTACGGAATCACATATACAGTGACGCCAACACCGGTATCAGCGCAATTCCGTGAAGCCGCACAGCGTTACACACCCTTAATTCGTACTTTTCAGCCAAACGCGCCGGTTCAATTTTGTGTGCGCTCAATAAAATAAATTAAGAGGGAAACATAAAATAGCCTAAAAACTGAACTTAAACATTTAAGAGAAATAGTTCCAAATAAAATTGTTTAAATAAACTCAAAACCTGAACATAACTTAATACTTTATTTATTTGGAAATACCTATGCGTGTCGGCACACCTAACGCAAAATGGGTGACCCAGTAGGTACGTATTTGGTACCCAATAATAATATGAGTGCGTTATATGGCGACCGTGGGCCGGAGCCCGAAAATGGCGAGATGTGGCAAATTAGGCCCTAAACGTTTAATGAAAATAAAAATTCTTTACTAACTAAGAAAAATGTTTGAATTATAAAAGCATAATTTCGAAAATTTGAAAATACAAAAATCAAAACAAAAAATCAAAAATATATAAAATTACAAAAGTTACAAAAACAAAAATATATAAAAATTACGAAACCTACAACAAAAAAAAAAAATACAAAACTGAAAAACTTACAAAAAAAAAATGTTTCCAGTTCTGAACAGATTAAGTGTAAAATAAAATACATAAATGCAAAGAAAATACCAACAGTTGGGTGAAAATAAAAAGTGAGCGAGTGATGGTGGAAAACCAAAATTTTTGAAGATCTAACAAAAGCTACTAAATTAAACAGAAATAATAGTAAAATACTTTTTAAATATAATACTCTGTCAAAAATCCATCATGATCACACTACTACTGTCAAATGGCGGAAGTGGTTCATGCATATGGTAAAAAGAAGAATAGAACTAGGAGTTTAGATGACATCAAAACCAGCGTATTGTTAGCTTAATGGTTAGCAATGCGTGCCAAAATTTCTCTGATGAGTGAAGTCTAGCAGCTTCCGAAATGGATCTATAAGAAAAGCTATGGCAGTTGTCTCTAAACATTTTTCCTACTCTATTCAATCAAAAAACTTTTAATAATTAATTAAAATGATTATTAATAAGTAAAAACAATAATAACTTTCATAAAAAATTCAAAAAGTGAAAAATTATTATTCTTGGCCTTGAGCTCATTTCATGAATACTTGAAAATGTACAGGCCGTAAATCAACAAAATTGTTGGTATAAAAAATCAATAATATATTTAACTAAATTCAACGGAAATACTTACACGAGCCTCTTGCAGAGATATTTCTCTAAATTATACATTATAACTCACTAAATGCAAAAGAAATAATAGTATGATACACTTAAATATAATAAAATTGACTAATTTAAACAGAAATAAAAAAAAAAACTACGGAAATAATAAAATTATCTAAGAGATACAGAAATAATACTACGAACTAAAATACATAAATATATTTACTAAAAGTTACAGAAATAATTTCAACTAATTAAACTAAAACTATACCACCATCACGCCACTTTCGCATAACGGGGCACCACGCCATGAAAATAACGGCGACAAATACATACGCCACTAAATACAGTTTTGTCACACCAAGCCGGCGCCAGCGCAGTGGAGTTGGCATGTATGCAACGCAGCAGAGCAGCGCAGTGCAGAAATGGTAGCAGCGGCAGTGGAAAATAAGGACAGCATGATTTTCTCGGGTATATGTATGTATGTATGTATAAATTAGAATATCCATGTGCGAAATATGTATATACATATATAAATTTAAATTTTTAAATAAAGGTGAGTCCGCAATAATGTAGATTTTTGAATAAAGCGGTGTATACTTCCAATGTATTTAAAGTATTTTTCAATATAATAAAAGTTTCTATTTTCCAAACCCTGTACCATATATATTTTGATGGAAATTTTCTATGTAAATTTAAAACATACCATACAGTCAGGGTTTGAAAATGCTTAACTATTTTCAAGTATTTCAAAATTGCTTTTACTCGAGTTTTGAAAATGATTCAGCAACTAAAAATAAGCAACTTAAAAAAATTTTTTTTATTTTACTTGAGCAGTAAGTTGAACGGAAACGAGCTTCAGCAATCAGCAGAAAAAAAAAACTTGAGAATTTTCCTGAGGCTTTAAGCTATTAGCTTTTTAAATATAAGTTTTTTCATTTTTCATATGTTTCAGTTTTTTCACAGCCGAATTTATGTTTCGAATTGCTAACTGAAAGATAGTAAAACTAAAATTTTTGTGCTTTTTTTCAGCAGCTATTTCAAAATTTCATAGGGAAATTCAAATAATTATACGATGTTCTGATCGTACTGGTGCATTTCCTTCGATTGTTATATGCCTTTTTGCTATACTTACATCCGAAAGAAACATGTACGGATGTGTATATGGGAAAACAAAAGTAAGACGAGTAACAAACGAAGTATTATTCCCTGCATAACAGATATTACGCTAGGCTTGGGATTCGAAATATAAAATTTTCCAACTGAGCCTCGCATAATTAAACCGCCGTGGTATAGAGGTAGTGTGTTGGCCTACCCCTGCACAAAATCGTGCACTAATCTGTAAAGAGAGTTGTCCGCGATTCCCTTTCGTCTACAGTGGTCTATAATTGATCTCAACTCGTCTCATATAGGCATAGTTGGGATAATTCGGTTTTAATTTGTGTAGCATACTTATAGGAGTTGAAAGCAAACTTGTCCAACTGTACGCGTAAAGGAACAAAGGGGATGTGTCCGACACTACCCGTTTGGCCATAAAGGGTACAATTGGTCTCTTCATAGGACATGCTCAAACAAAGGGATCAGTTCAACCCATACAAAGGGATCAAAACTGGCATTGGTCGCATGCTCGTTTGCGACGCCGGTAGGCTTTATATCCTTTTTTTGAGGAAATAACACCCGTGGGTGTTATTGCACTCCACCGTTTCTGACTCGTACGGGATCACAACTATTGATTGTGTTCTAAGGTATTCTTTAATTAAATCGTTTGCTTGTTTCTTTTTGTGCTAGCGAAACGGTCATATCGTAATGGATCTGAAAAAGGATAAAAGCTTTACATCAGAAGGAAGTAATTGAGAAGTTACAAAAATTAGCATCATATTTTACTACTACTGCTGGAGAAACTTCTGTAAGTAGCAACCAAACCAAAAATCTTCCAAATGATTAGTCGCGTCGTTCACAAATTGCGGGAATTTCTGAACCCTCATGTTCTTCAACAATTTCCATAAACTTTGGAGAGTACATTGAATTAGAAAGCGACCATCCCTATAACGGAAAAGCAACAAATTCGGGGATTTCACAAGTTGCGACAACTGTGTCAGTAGAACAACAACAGTTTTCCAACCCGGAATAAATATCACACGATCTTCCCGACAATTTTACTTAAAAAAATGAGAAATATTGATTCGTAAGGGACCAACATATTTTAAATATAAATAAATTGACTTTTCCGATACATCCAAAACCTACAAAGATGGTAATAAATCAGTAACTATGTAGGTATTTCAACAAAACATTGATTATTCGCAAATTGAAGAGCAAGCGATTATTAGAGGAATGAACTTAAACGGATTGTACCTATTGTAAAATTTTTGACATCGAGAAGGCTTTCATTTCGCGGTGACAATGAAAACCTAAGATCTCTTGATAAAGGAAATTATTTGGGATGTGTAGAATTATTGCGTGAACTCGATCCATTTACGAGGTGTGTTCAAAAAGTATCGCGAATTTTGAATTTTCGCTGGTTACGTATATTCGAATTTTTTGTGGCGTTATGTTGGTACTCATGTCTCTCACTTATGCCGACAAGCTCGGCCATTTTGAATGTTCAGTTAATTGTTGACAGCTGCTTTGCTTCCACGTGTTTTGGATCGTCTTCGATTTTTACGCGAAATTCGTACCAAAATCGCTCAATTGTGACCAAAAACAGCATCGCATGAACATTGCTAATGAGATGTTAAACTCTGTCCGCGACGACCCAAATTTGCTCCAGAGGGTCATAACTGGTGACGAATCGTGGGTTTATGGTTATGACGTGGAAACCAAAGCTCAATCATCTCAATGGAAGCTGCCGCACGAACCAAGACCGAAAAAAGCTCGCCAAGTTTGGTCGAATGTGAAAGTTTTGCTGACAGTTTTCTTCGATTGCAGGGGCGTGGTGCATCATGAGTTCTTGCCACAGGGAAGAACGGTCAATAAGGAATATTACCTGCAAGTTATGCGCAATTTGCGCGAAGCAATCCGCCAGAAACGCCCGGATTTGTGGAAGAACAAAAATTGGCTTTTGCACCACGATAACGCCCCTGCTCACGCATCGTTGCTTGTGCGCGACTTTTTGGCCAAAAACAACACACTAATGATGCCGCAGCCACCGTATTCCCCAGATCTGGCCCCCTGTGACTTTTTCTTGTTCCCTAAACTGAAGAGGCCCATGAAAGGACGACGTTACGCTTCTCTTGACGAGAGAAAGACGGCATCGAAGGAGGAGCTGAACAAGATATAAAAAAATGATTTTTTGAAGTGCTTCGAAGATTGGAAAAACCGTTGGCACAAGTGTATAATATCTCATGGCGATTACTTTGAAGGGGACAAAATAGATATTCATGAATAAATAAATAATTTTTGAAAAAACACAAAATTCGCGATACTTTTTGAACACACCTCGTATAGCAGTTCACTTAAAAAAATTTGGGAATCCTGGAAAAGGTAACATTTCTTAAGTACAATGCTTCAAGAGAGATTAACCAGCTTGTCGCTGATGTCCATAGAATCTGCAATGATTTCGAAAAAGTGACTAACGATTTTGCCTATCTGAAATCTAGAAGAAGAAATCAAATAACATAGATATTTAAGCGCTAACCTGTAAATGCTAAAAGAGTTAATTTTGTGGACTATATAACATATATCTATTCGTTTCATGTGATTGTTAATAAAAATAAGTATTTAACCTTGTGTATCTACTTTCTTTGTCTATTCCAACAAAATAGTGTTCTCTCAAAGTCATAGGGGCCCCATTATCCTAATATGCCCAGGGCCGCCAATAGGTTAAAGACGTTCCTACCGCGGTGGCCCTCATAGTGTGGTTTTATTATGCGAGGCTCAGTTGGAAGAAGTTTTTATATTTCGAATCCCAAGCCTAACGTAATATCTGTTATGCAGGGAATAATACTTCGTTTGTTACTCGTCTTACTTTTGTTTGTCCATATACACATGCCTTTCGGATGTCAGTATAGCAAAAGGGCATATAACAATCGAAAGAATTAGACCAGTACGATCAGAACATCAAATAATTATGAAATTTTAAAATAGCTGCTGAAAAAAAGCAAAACAATTTTAGTTTTACTATCTTTTAGTCAGCAATTCGAAACACAAATTCGGCTGTAAAAAAACTGAAACATATAAAAATGAAAAAACTTAAATATAAAAAGCTAATTGCTTAAAGCCTCAGCAAAATTCTCTTGTTTTTATTCTGCTGATTGCTGAAGCTCGTTTCCGTTCAACTTACTGCTGAATTAAAATGAAAAAAAATTTTTTTTTTATTTTGCTTATTTTTAGTTGCTGAAATATTTTTGAACTATAAATATAGGCTACAAGCAAATTTTCGAATCTGACAAAAAACTGATTTCTAGTTAAGCTAAAAATTTCAAACTTTTGCCATTTTTCAGCCAGCAATTCAAATCCTGCATATAGTTTGAATAAATACGGTGCATCCGTAATTTTAAATACTTAATAATATGATATTGTTTGATAAGTCCGTAATAATAACAAATATAAGATTTTTTAATATAGCAGTGCGTCCGTGAATACCTAATTTTTTACCACAATTCCTACAATTTTCTTAAAATAAATCATTTTTTTCAAATTTTCATAATTTTATTCAAATTTTTTCTTATACTCAAATTTCAAGTACAGTTTTTGGCATTCAATAAATGGCTATTAATTCATAAACAACAGTAACATATGGAAACCCGAGTAATACTACTAATGTGCGTGCTTTAAACGCGGATGTCCCTCAGGAGCGAACGCTCAGGGAGCAACAGATGGATTTTTAAATTTAATATTCCCTAAAAAATCCGTCTACTGCTTGAGTTTGAACTATTCCGATTTCATTGAATTAAAATGTAGTAACTCTTACAAATCATGTACTTTCCCAGTCATGCCGTGTCAAGTTTAGTTTTGTGACAAACCGGTTTCGGCGTTCTGCCATTTTCAATGCCTAGTTTCGTTCTGGTCTGTGTATATCCGTTGTGTTGTTTTTATAGTCCATGGGTGCTGTGACAGGTGATGTCAATCTATGTGTCCGTGGTAGGGAACGTTGATATGTGTGTGTGTGTGCGCGGTATTGATACGCCCGAATTGTTACTTGTCCCAAGGGTAGTTTTTGTAGGTATGTAGACATACAGCTTGTTAGCTAAGCGGTAGGTTGAGGTAGGTAGAAATCGGTGATTTTTGCCGTTTGGTTCATTTTTCGTTTTTGCTTGTTCATTGTTACGTGTTTGGTTGCTGTACCTGCTGGCTTGTGCTGTTTTTTGTAAATTAGTTTATGATCGTGCCGTCAAATGTTTTTAACTTGTATATTTCAAGTACATTGAGCCGCCGACCTTTTCCTTGTACGTGAAGTATTCGAGCTGTTGTTTTGATGTTAGCTGGGGTGCAGTTGTTCTCGAACATGTGGCTTGCGAAATTTGATTCTGGTATTATGGTGGGTTTTCGTGTTTTTTTGTTGTAGTCCGTGATATGCTCTCGGAATCTTCTATTTATTTTTCTTCCTGTTTGTCCTATGTAGCTGTATTGACATCCACAAGTAAGCTTATACACTCCGTGTCTATTGAATGGGTCATCAGAATTAGTGTCGATTCTTAGTTTTTGTCCTATGTTGTTAGATGTTCTGAATGCTGTGTTAATGTTATATCTTTCAAAGAAGTTTGCCAATTTGTACGTCGCTTTTCCAGTGTATGTCATTGCCGTCCAAACCTTTGGATTTTCCTCTACGCTAACTCTTTTTTGTGTTCCATGGCTACTTCTGAGTTTATCCACAAATGCTTTCTTGTAGCCATTATTTGCCGCTATGTTATATATTGTATTAAGCTCTCTCCAGTATGCTTCCTGTGTGAGCGGCGTTCTCTGAAGCCTATCCACTAAGTGCCTCAATGCTGCATTTTTGTGCTGTTGTGGATGGGTTGATGTGGAGTGTATGGTGTCCGTGGCAGTCGGTTTTCTATAAATGCCGTAGTTGAACCTATTTGTTATTTTGTCAATTCCTATAGTTAGGTCCAGGTTGTTCATTATTCCATCTTTTTCTACTTCCATTGTGAACTCTATGTTGCTATGTTGCCTGTTGAGGAACTCTAGTATTTGCTCTTCGTTATCGTCATTTAGGATGCAGATGATGTCATCCACGTATCTAGCGTAGAATGCCACGCCTGACTTGGTTTTTAACTCCTGTATATATTTTCCTTCCAAGTTTTGCACGAATGCTTCCATGAGAATGGCCGATGTTGGGTTACCCATTCCTAGTCCGTTTGTCTGTCTATATATTTTGTTGTTGAACCGGAAATAGTTTTGCCGCAGCGTTGTTTTTAGCGCGTTAGTAATTTGCGCAGTTTTTACCTTATCTTCAGTTTTGTCCAGTAGTGTTTTATTGACTATATCCATTGTCTGTGTTAGTGGTATTGACTGGTATAAGTCCTTTATGTCAAAGGATACGAGTTTACTGCTCATTGTGAGTTTAACGGTCTCAAGCCTTTGGAGTAGCTCTATCGTAATGCTTATTGTGTATTCGTGCCCTAGTTTCAGAGTGTCCTTTAAAATCGTTTTTAGATGTTTCGACAGTTTCTAACCCGGCGCGGACTTAAAATTAATTATGGATCTCATCGGCGTATCCTGGATTTTAGGTAACGCAATGAGTGGAGGAGCAGATGGATTCATTTGTGTTAGGGTATATGCCATCCTCTCGTCTATTATTTTGGTAGCATTTTTTATAACCTCTTTAACTTCGGTCTGGTATTTATCCGTGGGGTTATCCTTAATAATGCGGCATTTTATTTCCTCGAAGAGCTTCTCTGTCTTTGCCATATATTCATCTTTACTGATTAGCACTGTTGTGTTTCCTTTGTCTGCCTTCGTTGTGACGATGTTGTTATCTTTTAGTTTTCGTTGTAGCCTTTTCAATATTTTCAGCTCCTTATTTCCTTTTTGTGCTTCCTGGGCTCTTACTTCCGTGCTTATGATTTCTCCGCACATGTGCCTTGCGTGCTCCTGTTCCTCATATGGAAGAAGCGATATTGCAACCTCTGCATCTACTATCGCTTGCTCAGTTCTTTTTGCCTTATTGCTATCCGCGATGTTGTGCTTCAGGCCCTTCCCTAGAAGTTGCGCTTCTTCGTTGCTAATGGCCACCTTTGTTAAATTCGTGCGTTTGTTGACTGTTACTGTGATCGCGTCGGCCCGTTAACTGGTCCAATTTTCGGTTCAGTTTTTCATACTTGCGTTGTAGTTCGCGGCTGATTCCCGTCTCTATGTGGTCGAAGCAGTTCATCAGTGCAGTCGTGTCCGGACAATTGCAGATGTATCCTTAGTAGTTCGGTGTTTATCTTGTCTTTTTCAGCGTATAAGCTTTGTAATTCGAACTTTAAAAAGTCCGGGAGAGCGACCAGGAAGGCGGAAAAGGAAAAATAAGGGCGATTTTGTTGACATGCACATACGTACATGATCTCAGAATATTAGTAGAGGAGAAATTCGGCCCGAATGCTGAATTGTTTTCTTTTTCGCTCACGTATGCATGTATCGACAATTTTAGAGGGTCGTTGCTGCTTATGATAGCGGAAACGTTGCAGTCGCTCAAACTGGTATGAATAAGACCACGAAATTCTAGTTAATGAACTAGAATGTTTACTAACCAGACAACCTTTCTTAAAAAGTTTTTTTTTTTAAATACGTAGGAAAATACCTTTCGTTTGATACAAATATTGGCATATCTCATTTCGTTAAAAAAAAAATTCAGATAGGTGGCAGCCCGGTAAAAACATCCTATGTGGAAAAACCTAGGCAAAAATTCTTAGAATGTAGTACACTTTTACATACCAAATTTTATCCAAATCGGTTGAGCCGTTTTCGAGATAGTCTGGATGTACAAATTTACTATAAGTATAATAGCTCGGTTAAAGTTATAAGTTATAATAAGCTCAGATGGCAACAATAGAGTTGCCACCCACTTAACAATTTGTTTTCAATACGCAGGAAAATACCTTTCATTTGATACCCATATTGGCTTATTTCATTTCCTTTAAAAAAAAATTTTAGAATGTGGTTCACTATGTACATACTGTGACGAATTCGATGATTCCTTGATTATTAATCCTGAGTTCGATCACGATACTCGTAAAGTCAAATAAACACACGCACAAGTACTATAACAAATAGCTAGTTTTATTTACTAGTAAAAAACGCAATACAAATTTAAGAGTTTGGTAACTTCACAGTAGTTCACTGAACGACACTTGAAAATAAACTGATCAATCTGCCTTGCTTAGCCACTGCCTTGTATAGTCTGACAGGATGCTACCCTACGCACCCAGAACTTTCTTGGTTGTTCGCTCTTCCTGTTCTCGAAGGGTCGGTGTTATTTATTGCCATCTTCTCTTTGTCTTCTATTCGCACACACTCGCGCCATCTCTCTTCCTCTTCTTTGGTACACGCTTGCATGCATAAGCCTTTCTTACGTTGTGGGTTGTATAGCCGCACTAAATCTCCTTCCCTAAAACCTTCCGAGTTAGTTGCTTTGTCGTACCTGGCTTTCATCTTATCACTCATGATCTTAGTTCGTTGGCTTACAAGGTCGTGTATTTCTCGCATTTCCTCTTCCAAGACGCTAGTCGATTTCCGAGCTTGCTAGTAGGAAATGGACCAACTACATTCATGGCAATCCTCTCAAACGATGCTCCTGAGTTATACTGTTTCATTTGCCCATGGTTTCTCGATTTCGGTCCTTTTGCTTTAATGCACACCTCACAGTTGGCAATCCACTCCGCGACCGACTGACGTCATCCAACCCAAGAGATAACCTCCCCTTGGACCGTTATGCAATTCATTGAGAACATCAGGGATTTTATTCCTTGGGACGACTATCAACTTGCGAACACATTGACCATCCTCACTTTCCCATATTCGTTGCAAACAACCGGATGCCAATTGTAAACTGCTCCCCTGTGCCCAATATGACTTGGCAACAGGACTTTCTGCTGACATCTCCTTTCTTCTAGGTCGTTCGTTTCCCTCAAGCCCTTGCATAACACGAGCCAGATCTGGATCTTCGTGCTGACACTTCCTTAATTGATCCATGCCCCATTCGTCCGTAGATGTTATAGTCATCAGCCGCACATCTATAATGCCTTATTTTGCTTTGGAACAATGTTTGCATTCCAAATTACATTGTCGTCGTGACATTGCATCAGCATTAACGTGGGTGCTATCTTTGCGATGTTCTATGGAAAAGTCATAACCTTGCAGTCGCTTATTCCTTCTTCCATTCAAAGCACGCATTTTTCCTGGTAACTAGCTACGCTGGCGAAATTCGGTACAAATCGGCGATAATACGTGCGCAGCCCAAGGAGACTTCGTAACTCATGCAAATTCCTCGGTCTTGGTCAATCCTTTACGGCCTCCATCTTTTCCTTAGCATTGCAGATGCCCTCCCACGTTACGTTGTGACCCAAATAACTTACTTCCTTTCTAAACAACTAACACTTTTTGGGACTTAATTTCAGACCAGCACCAGCTATTCTTTGGAAAACTTCCTCTAAGTTCTTTAGGTGTTCCTCAAAAGTTTTTCCTAGCACGATGATGTCGTCCAGGTACACCAAACATGTTTCCCAATGCAATTCTTGTAGTACCTTATCCATGAATCTCTCAAAAGTAGCTGCAGCATTGCATAGTCCAAGGTATCGTCGATTCTGGGCAAAAGATAGCTGTCTTTCTTCGTTATATCGTTCGACTTCCGGTAATCCACACAGAACCAAATTTTTCCATCCTTCTTTTTCACTAGTACTACCGGTGAGCTCCATGGACTAGCTGATCGTCCATCGATCACGCCGCTATCGCTCATATCCTGTATAATTTCTCTTACCACTTGCCGTTTGGCCAATGGAATACTACCCTCGAGTACTTTGTTAGAAGTTGCTTTGCCGTACTCTGATGATCTTTTTTAAGCCCTTCCGTCTACGCCGTGATATCACCTGAAAGATCAATCTCGCTGGTAGAAACGTTTTCCTGAACCTGTTCACAATTGATAACTACCTCGATCTCTTGTTATTGTCCCAATATAACCCCTTTGGAAAGTGTAATTGGCGATTTGAACTCATTAAGTATTCTTACCGGTATATGTCTATCTTGTTTTGTCTAAGCCAGGGATTTTTCAACTAGTACATTCGTCTTCGAATTGTTTGCTGCCTCAACAACCCACAATTTGTTTTTCCCATAATCCCCATCAATATTTGCCCATACAACCGCTTCTGACTTCGGTGGAATTTGTCGGCTTTCCTTCACCACTACTCGCTTACTTACGTGGTTCTTTTCGTAACCAAAATCTTATAGTTTATGATCTTGTTCTTCATGTCAATCTTGAGGCCTTGCTCGCTTAAGAAGTCCACACCAATTATGATTTCGTCAACAATATCTGCCACTATAAAATTGTGTAGAGCGGCCACGTTACCAATTGTAATTAGACATGTTACTTCCCCTACGACTTGGGTGTCTTGACCAATGGCCACAAGCAACTTTGCTCCATGCAATGGTTGTTGTTGTTGTTGTGTTATCGACTATTTAACCTGCCTAAAGTATCACCTCTTATCCGACAGTGTCATCAGGCTCTTCTAACGGAAGTCCCAGAAACCTCGCGGCTTCAACAGGGGTGGACCAGAGTGAAATTGCTGTTAGATTAGTAGGCTCCGTTGAGCTGCTGAACAGATGGTTAGTATCTTCGGGAGACACGCTGCATGCCGGGCAGACATTTGGCATGTCAGGGTCCAGTCTGGATAGCTAAGAGTTTAGTCTGTTAAACTATCCAGAACGAAGTTAGGCCAGCCACAACAGCTGGTTCTATCCCACCGGAATGACCCGGGTTTTTTCACCCGGCCAAGGGCTGTTATTTCAGTGTAACCCTGTCCAATCTGGGGCAGGACGAAGCACTGTTAACAACAACAACAAGTTAGGCCAGCATGACTCTTGTCTCCCTAGGCAGTTCACGTTCCTCATCGGCAACAGGTGGAGCTTGTGCCTGTAGGACGGCATTCACCGGACAAGAGCTGACAAAGGAGTTTACCGACTCCGTGTGGATGAGATTGGGGGCCCGCCGATGCACCTTTGGATCAAACGGCGAGAAAATGTGATGCCGGATCTCGTGATAGTGCTTACGGAGATGACTCCTTATTCTCCTGGGAGGCGGATTTTTATTGAGCAGGTTCCTGTTCGGATGCTGCGGTTTATAGCGTTTGAACAGAAATTGCCTGGTCAACATCTCGCTATGCTGTTTTACACCGAGCATTTTAACCTCACAGGTGATGCTCAGGAAACATAAGGAGGCACCCCGTGGCAGTTCTGAGTGCGGTGTTTTGCAACCTCCTACAGTGTGTATCTGCTAGCCCCGGCGACCATATAGGCGTCGCATAGCTTAGAACCGGCTGGCCGATTTCCTTGTACGTTGCCAGTAACGTTTCTTTATCTTTCCCCCAAGTACTGTCAGCTAGTGACTTGAGAATTTTGTTGCGGCTTTGTACTTTGGTAGCACCGTAGTTGAACATGTTATCAAACGTGATCCCTAAGATTTTGAGGTGTGGGACAGTCGGAAGCTTAATGCCATCGACGTAGACGTCTAATTCCATGTTCACCTGCATTGTCCACGTCGTAAATAAGGTGGCCGAGGACTTGGTCGGTGACAGTGTCAGATTACGTCCAGAGAAAAAACCGAACGGGGATGGGAGGTATGAGTTAACTCTTGAGCAGAGCTCGTCTACATAGGGGCCCGCCGGCAGGATCGTGCAATCATCGGCGTAGGAGACGATCGAGACACCCTGTGGTGGGGAAGGGAGCCTCGATATGTAGTAATTAAACAAAAGCGGGGATTGGACACCACCCTGTGGCACCCCTTGTTTGATTATACGTGGTTTTGATCTTTCGCCTCTGAATTCAACCGATGACTGCAGAGCACTCAGATAATTGGCGGTCCAACGCTTTAGAAAGGGGGGAAGAGATGAGTCTTCGACGGGTCAAGAGCAACCAGCACAGTCCTGTCATTTGGGCGATGTTGGTTGAGACCGACACCTAACTGAGTGGTAATGGCGTTTAGCGCGGTGGTCGTGCTATGCATTTAACGGAATCCATGCTGATATTCGGCTAGTCGCAAGTTAGCGGTGTAGTGAGGGAGCAAGACCGTCTCCAAGGTCTTCACTACTGGCGAGAGGAGTGATATCGGTCGATAAGACTCCCCCTCGTTGATCGGCTTGCCGGGCTTTAGTAGTGGCACCAAATGTACTATATTGCATAGATTGATGAGTGATGAAGGCAAGTCCGCTCCGAAGTCCTCTCTCACGGTCATGCCGGTGGATGTTGTAGCCCCCACAGGTCCGAAGATCGCCTCGGGCGCCTAGCTTTATTTCTTGAATAGCAGCAATCTTGATATTTTGCCGCTTCATGAAACTCACTATCTCACTAACCTTTCCGGTTAAGCCGTTGCAGTTCAATTGTAGGACAGGAAAGTGCGAAGGGGGAGATATAATCACACTGGGAGTCAAGGACTTGTGCGTATGCCTCGGTGGAAGCAGGCTGGTCGCGCACTGCGTCGCAATCTAGAAGACGAGAGATCCGGACCACTGGAGGGAGGCGAATCGGTCGACGTTGTAGGTTGCATAGCACATGGCGCAACGTCCGTATCAGTCCATAAGTTCCTGTTACCAAGTTGAGAACATACAAGGTGGCGCAAAAGTAAGCTTCCGATGTTCAGCATATCGGTTGTGGCACGTGCAGTGTGTGCTGTTGCACCGTCTTGTTGGAACCACATGTTTTCCAATCCCAATTCATCAAGTTGCGGCAAAAAGAACTCGTTGATCATTGCTCTGTAGCGCTCACCATTCACAGTAACCGTTTTGCCCCGACCTATTATTGGTCAAATAAATAGTCAGCAATATTCCGCGTTCTGGAGCAGTGTAGCGTAACATTGTTTATTAACGTGTATTTCGCATGTGTTTACTACACAAATGTCAAAACAGAACTGACTTTAGGGGCCAATCGCAAAATTTATAGCATTTTCTGATAGGATTACTTTTGCGCAGTAACCGTTTTTCACCGACCGATTATTGGTCAAATAAATAGTCAGCAATATTCCGCGTTTTGGAGCAGTGTAGCGTTACATTGTTTATTAACGTGTATTTCGCATGTGTTTACTACACAAATGTCAAAACAGAACTGACTTTAGGGGCCAATCGCAAAATTTATAGCATTTTATGATAGGAGGATTACTTTTGCGCCACCCTGTATAAGCAGGTGACATAGGCCAAAGCAAGAGTTGCATTTGACTGATGTCGCGGGTGTATATAGTCTCAATCGACAAACAGTGCACATAGTGTAAGGGACCAGGAGCTGGTGGCATTCACTTGCATTAGTGCTAGTGCTGGAAGAAGAAGGGGAAGTTGTAAGTGGGAGGGGGGTGGACTGTCGCCCAGCATTGCTCACATCTAAACAAGAAGTGCTACGTAGAAAGTAGCTGTGAGCAGCTGTGTGAGGTGTTGGCACCGGTGGGCAGTATTAGTGCTGTGCTCCTTGCTGGGCAGTATTAGTGCTGTTAGTCGAGGAGACTGTATTTGGAACTTGCGGAGGTGCGACACTTTATCGACGTTGGCCATGCGACGCCCTAGGGCGTGAACAGCAAGGGGCCACATAAGGTTTGTAGAAACTAGGGGGCCTATGTGTGGAGAGAGTTTGTGCAACCATCTTTTACAAGTATTACATTGGACGGAGTGTGAACGTTTGACGTAAATCTTCTTTCAGCAAACGCATCAGATCCATTCTCTTGGTCCTGGAGCAGGAGAGTTTTGAGCAGCCCTGCTTCTAGGAGCTGCTCGGAGGATGACAATGTTAGGGAAAAGGTGACAAGTTAGACAGGGTAATGTCGAAATAACAGCCCTTGGTCGGATATAAAAACCCGAGTCATTCCGGTACGATAGAACCGGCTGTTGTGGGAATGTCCATGAAATGGTCTCACCTTCTTGTTGACTAAATCAGACCGAATGATTGAATGAAATGCACCCGTACCCACAGTCAGTAAACGCTCCTTCCCCTCCACATATCCTTTAACAGTAAGATTATTAGCTTTCCTTCCGATTAGTGAGACAAAGATTATGGCGCATTTAAATGCGGGAGCCAGTCCCCGCCCCTTTCGGCTGGCTCGATTTAGTTTAACGATTGACTTGATTGGGAGATTTGCTCATCTCTCACAGCTTTCCGCTTTCGTCCACTTGAATTGGAGGGATTGCTGGAGCCAGAGCCGCAATAAGGAGCTATGTGACCTGACTCTCCACACTTGAAGCATTTAATGGCACCTTCATTTTTATGTTGTTTTCCATTCAATGCTTCCAGAATTGCGACTACCCAATCTGGCCGTTCTACTTCCACCCGGCGAGCTTTGTATCCTGGTTAACTTAAAAGGAGGCTGTTTCCTGCATCGGAGCATGCGATACCGTTTCAGCGGATGTTCTTTTGGGGCTTGCATATATGACACGCTTCGTCACTACATCACGTTTTTCATTTATGAAACATTGGATTTTTACCCTCTCCGTATAATCTACTGCATGGGCCAACCTCTCCATGTCCGATGCAAATTCCTGCAAAGGCTCATTAGGTTTCTGGAAGCCATTCTGTAGGTCCATTTGGTATAGCGTTTCTCAACTGCTCCCATCAATGCTTCATAATTGTTTCGTTCGCCTTCAGGAATAGTGTGTAAGATTTCGGCTGCAGGTCCCTTCAATGCCACGTATAATGCAGCAACTTTGTCTTGAGTGCACCAATTATTCACAGCGGCCGTCTTCCCAAGTTGCAGCTTAAATACCTGGAATGAAACAGAACCATCAGAGGAAAGTGATTTTACCTTGGGATTGTTCGCTGAAGCAGATGGACGATTTAGATGAAATTCCTGGATACGACCTCTCAGTGCATCTACCTCAGCATCGATTTTATCCTGCAGATGTGCAATTTTCGCATCTTGGACTTCTAGTTTAGATGACACCCTTCCAATGTGCTTCCAACTGCGAAGAGATATATGCCTTCTATTCGTCTAGTTGAGCTGAAATCTGAGATGTAATACGTGTGATCTGTTCTTTAAATTCCGTTGATATGTTTTCCGACATCTGAGTCAGTACAGCCATTAACGAATTTGTGTCCACGCTTGCCACTGGATTCGGAGACTCCATTTTCTCTTCCATTTTTGTCGAAGCCTTCTTCACAAGATGGAAAACATAATTATCAACGTTGATTACTTCCGCTTCCATAGCCTCCCGTAGTCGTGATTGTAGCTCGGATTTATTGCCTGTAGTGTTTAGTCCGCGTTGTTCCAACTCATTTTTGAGTTGCTGAATCTTTAATTCATTCAGCTTCGCCATTTCGTTGTTATCCTTGAAATCACTGGTATTTATTTAACAATCCCGCTTATGACACCAATTGTGACGAACTCGATGATGAGTCAAATAAACACACGCACAAGTACTATAACAAATAGCTAGTTTTATTTACTAGTAAAAAACGCAATACAAATTTAAGAGTTTGGTAACTTCACAGTAGTTCACTGAACGACACTTGAAAATAAACTGATCAAACTGTCTTGCTTGCTCACTGCCTTCTATAGTCTGACAGGATGCTACTCTACCCAGAACTTTCTTGGTTGTTCGTTCTTGCCATCTCCTCTTTGTCTTCTATTCGCACTAGGGTGGGTCGATTTGCATGGACAAAAGTTAACCGATATCGCGCCTTCGATTTTTCGATAGGTTTTGGGCTCAGGAAAAAAATTCCACTACGCATACGCAAAAAATAATTTTCGAGCCTGCGAAATTTAATTTTTTTGACTTTTTTCGACTTTGATTTTTAAGGTTTTTTTCATGACCTACTAAAAATTTTTTCATTTGATTTTAAAATTTTCATGTATTTCCTATCCGACCCAAAAATGTCCACTAAAAACGTTGGCGATAACAGTTTTTTGAAAAAAAAAAAAAAAAAAATATTTTTTGGGTTCTGGGGAGTGTTTTGGTCAAAAAATTTACCCTTTCCCCATTTTTTTTTAAGGTTTTTTTTTTAATGTTTTCGATGAAAACGATTTTGTCTCATATTTCCTGTCCCACTTAAAATTATGCGCTAAAAACGTTGGCGATAACGGTTTTTTGAAAAAAAAATTTCTTTTTGGGTTTTGGGACTTGCTTTGGTCGAAAAATCGACTTTTCCAAGAATCTGCTAGTTATCATAACTAACACTTTCTTCTCTGTGATTTTTAAACAAAATCCAAATTTTTTTTACAATTCTGGAAAAGTCTTTCAGTTAGACACAGCGTTCTTCTAAAATAATTAAGTTTAAAAAAATGGGCAAGTGTGAATAGATCATGTCCGCGAACATCCAGGGTATCAAACTAAGTTTTCAGTGAAAACGCGTTTTCGTTTTCACGAAATATCTTATTTTAACCCTTCAAAAGCTCCACAAAAGGATATATTTTACCAAAAAACTCTTTAACAAAAGCTGCTGTGCATTTGTTGGTGTAAGTGAGTTCTAGTACTTACATATGCATATCGAACAAAATAAAACCACATGTTTCTTGAAGGATTTTTTACGCTGAATATAAATCCGTGGTCAAAAATTTCCCAGAACGTCTAGTAGCCAACAAAAACGGATTTTAAAACCGAAGATTGCCCCGTGCTTACATTGAAAATCCCGTGCTTACGTTGCAAATCCCGTGCTTACGTTGCAAATCCGTTACTTGATTCTCGACTTGTTTAAAGACTAAGCAATAGTTTCTGGAAAAGTTTGTGGTCCGCCCTGGATTTACACTAGGTGCTCTCGGAGCACTGGCACAGGGCGGCAGATTTCCAAACATAAATTAAAATGTTTACAAATATTGTTGATAATGGGCTAAATTTTTGGTTCTGTACGAATCAAAAGTTTGACGCTTGTGTTTAGAAATCAATAGGAACTAATAACTCAAAGTGATGCGGTTATTCACCGTGGAAAGTGCCTAAAAGTATGCCACGAAAAACTATTTTATGTAAACTGTAGCACCCTTTTACTCTGTTTAGCTCTTTTCAGCAGCAGTGTTAGAACTCCTGGAGAACAATCGTAGTAAATGACGAAATAAATCTTAGTAAAAATCATAATTTCGTAGTAGATTGTTTTAAAGTATATTTTTTTTTTAAATCCGCAGTCAGCTAAAATTTGTACCTTTTACCTCTTAATAGTTTTTATTTGGTATTTTCACTATTAATATTTTTTTCCAACATTTTTATTACTTTTTAGTTTAGATCACTCCTCTCTTAAAAGTCTATGGTATATTTTGAAATACATCGTAAAAATTTTCGTAGTATTAAAATTGCCGAAGTTACAGCTCTGACAGCTATTCTGTTTTTCCCAAAAACGAGATCATTTTTGGAATTGCCTGTCGAAGTGAAATGGAAATTGTTAGGGAGTCCAAGGCGATTACCAGAATAGCAAATATCCAACCGTGGGTTGTTTACTTCAAGTTGATTTGAATATTTTTTGGGACCCTCTTGCTTTACTTGAGTACTGGATGCTCCGGAAAACTGTAAACATTTTCTTGGGTTGGTTTTCTTCTTCACAATTTTTCCAAAATTTTTAAGGCTTTAGGTATTCTTACTTAGCATTGCGTAACATATGTAGTCGGGAAACATATTATTCAACACGAATTTTATTAGTAAATTTTTAAAATGACAGTTTTCATGCTATGCTCCGCTTAGTTGAGTATGAGTAACACGGCCTTAACTACTTACAGAATACCTATCACTCTTTTTTTCAAATCTAAGAAATCGTAGTAGATTATGAGTAAAGCGTAGTGGCGAAGTAGATTTCCATTTTTCCAAAAAAATAGTAAACCCGCTACGATCGTAATAAAGTTCTAACCCTGGTCAGCACTGATAAGCTGTGAAGTTTTTATAATTTCAATCGATAATAATCCTTTTGGGTGAAATAGTTTCGTATTTTTGTAAGTTCAACGAGCTCAAGACCAGTTGATAATAATTCTTGGTTAATTATTATTATTTTTGATTAGAGGATCTTCTGGAGAATCGAACCCACTCACTCTGATTGCAAGCGCTGCTGCCTAACCCATAGGCTGCGTGTAGTTTTGCAAGCTGCTTAATTCAAGTTTTCCTCTAATTGTTTGTTATCTTGCCAACGGTATACACAATATTTTTAGACATTCTGTCTATATGTAAATCATGTATGCTGGACTTTGTTGTTGTACATTCTTCTTTCTATATTTAGAAGATAGTTATTGTACATAACCGCGTGCTCCGGTATAAATTTATTTTTGTTGTTGGTTTGATGGTCTGTTCATTTTTACATATTTTTGTAAGTTTAACGAGCTCAAGACCAGTTGATAACAATTCTTGGTTAATTATTATTATTTTTGATTAGAGGAAAAATTGAAAGCAACAAATATATACAGCCTATATTCGTATACAGTAATCCACCTATTCGTATACAGTAATCCTCCTATCAGAAAATGCTATAAATTTTGCGATTGGCCCCTAAAGTCAGTTCTGTTTTGACATTTGTGTAGTAAACACATGCGAAATACACGTTAATAAACAATGTAACGCTACACTGCTCCAGAACGCGGAATATTGCTGACTATTTATTTGACCAATAATCGGTCGGTGAAAAACGGTTGCTGCGCAAAAGTAATCCTCCTATCAGAAAATGCTATAAATTTTGCGATTGGCCCCTAAAGTCAGTTCTGTTTTGACATTTGTGTAGTAAACACATGCGAAATACACGTTAATAAACAATGTTACGCTACACTGCTCCAGAACGCGGAATATTGCTGACTATTTATTTGACCAATAATAGGTCGGGGCCAAACGGTTACTGTGAATGGTGAGCGCTACAGAGCAATGATCAACGAGTTCTTTTTGCCGCAACTTGATGAATTGGGATTGGAAAACATGTGGTTCCAACAAGACGGTGCAACAGCACACACTGCACGTGCCACAACCGATATGCTGAACATCGGAAGCTTACTTTTGCGCCACCTTCTAGTTTTGCTATTTTCAAAGAAACTTGTGGAGAATCGAACCCACTCACTCTGATTGCAAGTTCAGCTGCCTAACCCATAAGCTATGCTGCGTGTACTCGTAGTTTTGCAAGCTGCTTAATGCAAGTTTTCCCCTAATTGTTGTTTGTTACCTTGCCAACGGTATACACAATATTTTTAGACATTCTGTCTATATGTAAATCATGTCTGCTGGACTTTGTTTTTGTACATTCTTCTTTCTATTTTTAGAATATAGTTATTGTACATAACCGCCTGCTCCGGTATAAAGTTTCTTTATATTTTGAAAATATAGTGATGGGCGCAAAAGATTAAGCGGTGCTGCATATAAAAAGCTTTGGACAAAACTAAAAAAGAAGTGGCAATTTTGAGCAAAGCTCCGAAGCTACATCATGTTTTCATTAAAGGAGGTATGTTCGAATAATTTTGGTAATTTTTTCAGGGATTTTTTAGGGATTTAGTTACTTATATACAAATATTTCAGTTATGAATTGCATACGTAAAATAAATTTTTACTATATTTCATGAAGATAAAAGGGCGGCATTTTTACAGGGCACAGAGCGGCATTTAATCCGGCCCTGTTTGTGGCACATCAGAGTTAATTTATACAATTTTGAAAAATTGTGAAAAACACAAATATTTTGTTTTTGATAATTTTTGAAACATTTTATAAAATAATTGTAACTATGCACAAACTTTTCTTATGTCAGATAATATGGGAAAATTATGAGAAATTTTTGTCCTGATTCGTATTCAGCGTGAAACATCTTTCAGAAAACTTGTTTAATTTATATGTATACGAGTATATGTAAGTAATAAACCCCGTCTACACCAACAAATGCATGAAAGCTATTGTTGAAGAGATTTGTTGGTCAAATGTATCTTTTGTGGAGCTTCTGATACACTGGATATTCGCGGATATGATTTCATTCACACTTTTCGTACCCATTTTTTTAAAATTAATTTAGCAGAACGCTGTCTCTAACTGAATCTTAAAGAATTGTGAATAAAAAATAAAATTTTTTTTAAATCACAGCTGAAAGTATTCAAGTTATGATAACTGGCATCCAAATATCGGACCATTTTTTTCTCAACGTTTCTCAATGTTAGAGAGTAATATTTTGCATATGTGTTATTTTTTGGTGCAAAAACTTGCTATGGATCACATTTTTTTTGCCTGGGTTTTGCACCGATCTTCAAAATAGAAATATTTAAAACTAATTTTTAAAGAAATAAAAAATTTTGCTCTTGAAGAGTTTTTGGAAGGAGAATACTAGCATTTGAATAATCAAAATCGGTCTAGTATATCGGAAGTTATTGAACTTTGATATAAAAAGGACATACATTTTTAATTGACGATAAAACAGCATATATTTTTTTTTTCAAAAATCAAAGATAAGCATTTTTTTCAATAGCCACTAAACAATACCTGTATTGGTCAAAAATATGCTTTTTAAGTTCTCCGTTTCAGAAATTCTTAGCCAGTTATTAATTTAATTATTTTCTGAAAGTTGGCGAACTAAAAATTAACCATCAATTTTTGATAAGTAGCGGCAAACGCATTCTCAATACTTATCGCCAGTAAAAAGGAAAAAAGTCAGCGAAAATGTGCAGAATTGTCATAAAGTATATTTAATATGGAAGAAATTCTATGTTTAGTTTTTGTAATATAAAGTGGTACGCAGGAGTACAGTCAAATGATATCGAGCACACCTCACAAAAAAAAACCGTCAAGTATTTAAATAAAAAAATAATATTTTGAATCCCTTTTTACTATTTGTTATCGTAATTCTCCTTGTTAATAAGAACAAAAAGACAAACGTTAAATATTTATTATTTTAAGGAAAGAAAAATTTAGAGTCATTATGCACCCCACATGTAAATTTCACAAACAACGCCTTTAATAAAATCGAAATTCTGACCTAATATGCTATATATTGTGTATATTGTGTCAAAAACTAAAATTTAAAAATGGATTTTTGGCCGTTTTTGAGCACCTTTAGGTAGGCTGTGCACCGGAAAAAATTTTGCGCCAAGCACCTTTGACGAATTTTTCTGCACTTGTGCAAATTATATTTGTTAGGTCTTCCGCCTGAAAATATACGAGTAGTTTTAAATTTTATGTTATCAAATGCAAGGTTGTTAAAAAATGTAATTACCAAGTTTTCGGATTGGGAGCAGAGATCTTGAATTTTTTTCTCAAATTTTTGGAAATCTTCAATATTTTCGAACGGTGTCTTTGGGAGAACCTCATGTTGTGAACCTGTGTGGCCGCTTTTTGTTTGCTTTGTTACGTGTTTAATTCTGGTCAGGCTGGTTGTCTTAAATTTCTGCAAAATATACATATGGACAAATAAACGCACAAGAAAACCAAATAGAATGGCCAGACCGTGATGATCTCCACATGAGGGATTTTCGAAGGAGCACTGGCCATCTCTTAACTTCGCGGTTAAAAAAATAAGAATAGAAAGATGTAAGAAGCTTTTGCAGTGTCACGCACGCAACGGCCATGAAAGCATTCTTTTTACAGATAAAAAATATTTACCGTGGAGGAAGTTTTTAATAAGCAAAGTGAATGCTAAAACGTTCTGAGAAGCAAAAAATATTGCACCAAGGATTCAGCGAGGTCATCATCCTGCCTGGTATGGTGGGGAGTGTCTCATAAAAGCGAAACTTCCTTTTCCTTGCATTTCTGCGAAAAGGGTGTGAAAACTGATCTAAAATAAATTCCTGCTTTCATTTCTGCTGAAGACTGGCTGTCGAGCAGTCCAGACTTAAATCCTCTCGATTACAAACTATGCTCGGAATTAGATCACAGGCTTGCAAAGTTCGCCACCGAAATTTGGAGAGTCTCAAGCAAGCACTGGTTGCGGCAGATTCGTGTTTAGCATCGGAAACTAAAACGGAAAAACAAACTGCAATTAAGTCTAAAAACCCCTTCATTAATTTTCTGAATTATTTTTAAATTGTAAGAACTTATGGCCGGACCAAGTAAAAAATGCAAGTTAAGGCTCGACTTTTAAGGTAAAAGATAATTTGTTTGTTTTTCTTACAAAAACAAAAACCCTAAATTTTATTCAAAAAACAATGTTTCATATGGACCGCTCAATTTACCTTTCAATATTTCCGTCGGAACTTCTTAAGAAACTCAGTAGTATTGCATGATTTGCTAGTTCCACAGTATGCTCCTATAACTCTCATGTCATTCGTTTCATTGACATTAACTAGAACAGGCCATATATGCAGGTTTGAGGTTTTTGATAATGGAAGTTAATCGGTATTAAAATTAAGATCCAAGCAATTTTCATTAAAGTGCGGTTGATGCAAGAAATCAGTGAAAGCGTTCGCAACTCCGCAATGCACATATTCTCCTGAATACATTGTGACTTTTGGAGTCTCCCTTGGAGTATTTTTCAAAGCTCGGGCACACGTAGGAAGCCTGATATATTTTTTCTGTAAATTATTTCTTGTACTTTCTAATGTGCAGTCACCAAAACGCTCCTCGCTTGTGAATATTTCATCGAATTCATCGGATTCCCAGTATTCCCTGCTACATTCTGGCTGAGTTGACGGAGAAGCTTCCTCTTTTATTTCGTGTGCATTTTGCCTTGTCATCTAACCTATCTCCAATCGAGTTCTAATGTACGGTTGCCTTTTATATTTTGCGCCTAATAATGAAACACAGTCAAATATTAAAGAAAATAGTTTTATTGCTTTTCAAAATATTCTCCATCCATGTCAATACACTTCTGCATTCGCTTGAACCAGTTTCAAAGCACTTTTGCCACTCAGAAGAGGATACCTCTAACACGACCTGTTTGAAGGCTTCTACAGCTCCTTCAGGCGTTGAAAAACGTTGACCTCGCTTTTTTTTTTATGTTCGGGAATAAAAAGAAATCATTAGGTGCCAAATCAGGGCTGTAAAGGCGGATGACCCATCAATTCGACCTTTTGAGTCCTGAAAAACTCTCTTGTGTGAATCGATACGTGAGAGCTCGCATTGTCTTGGTGAAAAATGATTTGTCTTCGGCGGTTGGTTTTCCTAATTTCTCCAAAAACTTTTGGCAAATAAATGGTTGAATACCATTCAGAATTAACCGTTTTAAGTTTATGTAGTGGAACAGTTGCGACATGACCAGATTTTCCGAAAAGACAGGGACCATTTGCTTTGAGGTGCTTCTTGCGCGAACAACTTTTGTTGGATTAGGCGTGTCTTGGAACACCCATACAGTCGATTTCTGCTTTGTTTCCGGCTCATATGCATAGCTCCAAGATTCGTCACCTGTTACGATGTTATAGACGTGCTTTGAGCCACCGCGGCTAAATTTCTTCAACATTTCTTTACACTAATCGACACGAGTCTTTTTTTGGGCAATTGTCAAATTATGCGGTATCCAAAGAGAACAAATCTTCTTTACGACCAAATGTTTATGCAATATTGAATGTATGCTGGTCCCACTAATGGCCAAGAACGCCTCTATCTCGCGATGTGTCACAGCATCGATTGTTTCTGGCACAACCACCGTTTTTTGACGACCTTCACCAAATTCGTCCTGCAAAGATTGGCGGCCACGTAGGAACTCGTTGTACCGTCGTTTCACAGTGGCTAATTGTGGTGAGTCAACACCAAAAGTAGAAGTAAGTTGACTGATGCACTCCTGTCTCGATAATCCACGTCGAAAATCGTAGTAAATCATCGCTCGGGTTAATTCCATTTTTAGGCAATATGAATTTTTAAACTCACTATAAATAAAAACAAATAAAACTCGTAAGTGAAAACGTTATATGCAAGTTTATGCCAAAAAATACCAAACTTTACAATAAAAATATCTAATTACAGCTAATCACATGTAGTGTTGCGAAGGCGTAACCTACTGCCGTTTTCGAATAGATAATAGTAAGTGAATTACATTAGGTATCTAATATTAAGACGAATATTTCTCTAACGTTAGACACTGTGTTTGTTGGGATGGTAGGCGTTTTCAAGTCATATCCATATCCAAACCTCATAGCGGAAAAAGTTTTTACCGGCCCGGCTACAGGCGAAATTACGATGATTCCAAAGACCCCAATGGTCCCAACGGATTTTCCATTTACGCTTCGCAATTACACCAAATAAGCTTAAAGGGCAAACCTTCAGTGTTGTCATCATTGATCTTGGCCAACTATATGTGGCACTTTCGCGCACCGGTTCATCAGGAAATCAAATATTTTTAATTCCCGACTATGAAAATGAAACGCTAAGGATCGTTTTCTTAAGTAAACTTTAAAATTTATCTGCCCGACATAAACATTTTTGGTAAAGAAAATTTTTGTTTACCACCCACACACATTTTAAAGTTTTCTTGAGCAAATGGCTCTAAATGTTGTTCTTACTGATGTTTACAACAACTGAAATGTAAATAACTATTTTATAATAGTCTTTTAATATATACTTCCCACTTTTTTATAAAAATTAATATTTAGTCTTTACTACCTTTATGTTTAACATAGTTGTGCACAACATTTCGAAATATAAGGGAATTTTCCAATTCCCACTGATGCAAAATTGCAGTGAAGGCTAAGCGAAGCGCACCGAGTATTAGCTAGTTACTTTATATACCTTTATTAAATGCCTTTGCAAGGAATAATAGAGAAGGATTTACTACAGCAGCCAATTTCAGTTTTTATCTCTTTATATTTTGCAAGTTTTAAAAGCATCTCAATTTAACAACAATTCGGCTACATGTAAATACGAGTGCATGTAAATAAATACTTTGAATAAAATGTATCATAACATCAGATCCTTAACGCGATACTGGGAGTACCCTTTCTTTAATGTTTTGATAATGCTCCTGTACGCAACGCTTCAGGTATTGGTTTTGTTCCTATTATGCTGTCATTAATCCATGGAAATCCTGAATTGATTATACAGCCCTTTCAGCTGTATCATATACTACTCTCAACAAAGACACCATCGCATTTGCATTCAGAAATGTTACTAGCCCTTAAAGAAGGATGAACGTAAAGCGAGCTATCGTCGAGCTGTAGTCGTGAAAGCATATTCTTTCTTTTATTTGATATGGAGTTCTCTATATATTTTTTTTTTTCAGAAAAATCAATATAAAAAATTAAATTTTGGTAGGGATAGAGGTATTTTATTTGCAAAGTTTCTTACCATTTTTGCTTTGGTAGTTACGTAAAACTCGAATAGTGACAATGCTGCCATTGTAAGAGAGTACCATCCAATCTACCAGGCATACTAGGTTTTCCCTGGAATTTCAAGAAGAATTCTTACTTTTCGTTTTTTATTGTTGATAAACCATCGGCATGAACGATATCATTTAAATTTTCCAGATTATTTACAAAACATTTACATCGTTGTTTGAAAGTTGAACAGATTTTTTACGCTATTCAGTAATGATTTCGTTGGGATTCGTGTCTTTTCCCAAAATATGGCACACTTCTTTAAAGCGTCCTTGCTTTGATTTAGAGACTACTTCACTTACCGAAGATTATAAAAAATTACAGGGAGTATTTTTCTATTCGACGGGAGTTTCGCACCAGTAAGTTGATGCTGCACATCGCCTTTAAAAAAATGTTTCTATAGAATCACCAAATTCGACGGACATGGTTGCAGAGATAAAAACGCCCAGATTTTATGACACAACTACATTACAAGAACAATAAAAATTCTTTGGAACCGAATGGAACAAACAACACCGAATGATTTTTCCGCAAACTAATTGATGTTAAGGATAAGAGAAAACCTTGTCTCGAAGCATAAAATATCGTCCAAGGAATAACTTTTATTTTCGATGAAAAATATAAAACTCAAAGATTAATTATATTTTCGATCAAAAAATAAAACTCAAAAAATTGTCAATATCCTTAATTAAAAAAATAAAACCGGAAAAAATTAATTAATTGAAATTAATGATCAAGTATCAAGTTTTATAATAAAACTCATAAGAGTTACGATCCGTGGTCACCTGTTGTCCGAGAGATTCTCGCCCTGCTATTCGTGCGTCACTCAGACGAAATAATCGCGCTATGTTATTGTTGTTGTGGTAGCAACGAAAAAACACTCCTTTACTTTAACGCACGCCGCGACCTCTGACAGTTGACTGGGCAAATAGACGATTCGTCGGCTTTCACGGTGAATGGGGACGACGTCCAAGAGTGGCAGTAAATTATTTTTAAGTTCGCCTGACCTTACCATTTTCAGGGCAAGTCTCATTAACTGCCTTGACTGGCGACCGATGGTGACTCCTGTATCGAATCATTTACCTATCATCCTCTCAATCGATCGCCCCCCTACTTTGTCAACTCTGAAAGCGGTATCTATATAAATTTCAGTAAAGCTGATTAGGACGGTTACCCATCTCCTTACGGAAGGAGGGGTGACATGACTTAGAAGGTTCCACTGGGCATACCAAATCGCTATCACGACAGTCGGGCAGTACCGGAGCGTACCGGGTTCATATCCGCCCAAGGACTGTCGACAGCACTCTCCGAAACTTTCGGGGAGTGTTTTTGTCGTTACAACAACAACACCAAAAGGACGGTCCCCGTGCATTCACAGAAAGCTCCTTAGCTGCTCTGCCCACCCCGTCTGACGTATGATAAGGGGAACAGGCGTTCCGAATGATTATTAACCCCGCAGAGGCGGCGGCCCTGGTATCTACATTTTAAAATTGAAGATTTATTTGGCTCGGCTTAATATGAAACTAAAAGGCCATAAATAATTCTTGGTTATGATTTCTTTTTTTGTTTATATTGGTTTGTTTGACAAATTGAATTACTGATATCAGTGCGCCTTCTTTTTTCTGATTTTCGGTATTCAATTTGATTCTTTTCGCTTGAATTGTTGTCATGTGCTTGTACGATTGTTATTTATAGTTCCGTTATTTACTACGTTTCGCTATCTTTACAGGTCCATTATTCTCGCAAATTAACTAAACTACCTCCGTTCTTAAAATTTTCGATGTTCCGTTATTTTTACAAATCAATTTTTTTCTTTTTCAAATTAAATCACTCTTTTCGTTCTTTCTTCGCGGGGACCACAAAAGCTGTCCTTAAGACTAGCTCAAGGAAGCATTGGGCCTCCACAAACCAAGCAATTTATAAAATTGGTTGGACTATAAGTCAACTTTGAACGTCCGTTCCAGCCAACGACACAAACGAAAGTGAATCAATAATCTTAATGCGGACATTAGACACAAAGGCGTCAAGTGGGAGGAACACCGTCGCAATGTTAACGAAGTGCTTTCTTTATTGACTGTTTGAATAAGTAAAAAAGTTCAATAGGCCACTTTAGAAAGCCTTGTCAGTATAAAAGAAAATTAACGTGTCAGATAGAACTCAAAGGTAAACCTTTTGATTTTAAATAAAGAAGGAAGCTTTGTTATTTTTGATAGTTTTATTTGTTTACTGCTACTAACTCTAGATAATATATTGAAATTCGGCAGATTGCGGCATATCTAGTTAAACGTTGATGGAAATCAAATAAAATAATACATAAGGAGTGCGTTTGAAAAAATTGTTATTTACTAATTATGACAAATATCGTAAACTAGTAGTCCGATTTTGAAAATAAAACTAACTGTTATTTGTCCTTTTAATTACAAGTTTTATTATATATCAACAACTCTGTCACTACTATTGTTGTAAAAATCGTTTTAACTTTTCCGGCACCCCTTCCATTAATAATTTTATAGTAGTATTTGACACTTTTCGAGCTGCTGAACTCCACTTTTCCCGAAAGTCTTTGGCATTCCTTGCTACTTTTTCGTTGCTTTAGTTTCTTTTTTGACCAATGCCAAGTATCTTTCAATTGGCCTGAGTTCTAGATAGTTGAGCGGATTTGCTTCTCGAGGCACCAAAAGCACATTATTTTTTGAATACCATTCCAAAGCCAATTTGCTATAATGACAGGAAGCTAGGTCAGGCCAAAAAAAAGTGGAAACCTTATGTCGTCTTAGAAAAGGCTTTATTCTTTTTTCTAAGCATTGTTTAATGTATATTTGGGAGTTCATTATTACCGTAGTTACAAAAGCACTGCTCCTTTCTCCACAGCTGCAGATTGCTTGCGAAAAGTCGGCTAAAACATACATCTCGTCGTCCATGATGCAGCAGTTGAATATTTCAAAGAAACAAATTTTTAGTTTAGTTGCCATTTTTATATGAACTACAGCATTTAGCGAAAATATTTTCAAACAGAATTTTTCTGACATTTATTTCTAATCATACTACGAAAAAAATATTCAAATCAAATAATTAAGAAAAAACTTGTTGAATAAAATAAAGGTGAAATTTTTTTCAAACCCACTCCTTATATGTTCATATCCTAGATGCATTCGATTAATCATATATGTAGAATAACTAAGTGTATAAAAAATATCTAATGGATGCATAAGGACTTCCGGCATAACCCCGATAAAGCAATCGAAATCGGAAGGAACCGGTCCGTAAATATTATGTAATGGCAAAGATGGCTCTAAATATCCCCAATATCTTAAAACTCCAGAAAATGGGTGTCACTTTTATTGTCTGACTCCTCTTCCGTTTACACCTATCTTACAATTTCTTAAATTTTTGTTGCTTGCCCTATAACAATTGTTTGTAAAAATTCTTCATAAGCTTAGTTCATATTATATTTCTTTTAGATTGTTGGAACCATGCAAGGTAGCATTCAAGATCTAGAGATTGAAAGCGATGATGATATCATTAAATCCGATGAAGGCAAAACATCTAGTACTAAAAATAAAGAAAAATCTGGAGGTATTTTATCATATTTTAAAGGAATCGTTGGTTCGAAAACGTTGTCTAAAACGGAATTGCAACCGGTGCTTGAGAAAATGAGGGATCATTTGATATCGAAAAATGTAGCTGCAGATATTGCCAATAAATTGTGTGATTCCGTGGCAACTAATTTGGAAGGAAAATCAATGGGCACGTTTGATTCGATTGCATCCCTAGTAAAAAATTCTTTGACATCTGCGCTGGTGCGCATATTATCACCAAAGAGAAGAATAGATATTATTCGTGATGCAATAGAAGCAAAACACGATGGAAGACCGTATACAATTACATTTTGCGGTGTTAACGGTGTGGGAAAATCAACAAATCTTGCAAAAATTTGTTTTTGGTTAGTTGAAAATGGCTTCAGTGTATTAATAGCGGCGTGCGACACATTTCGAGCGGGCGCTGTGGAACAACTTAGAACCCATGCACGCCATTTAAATGCATTACATCCTCCGGAAAGTCATAATAATCGAATAATGGTTCACCTTTATGAAAAAGGTTATGGTAAAGATGCTGCAGGAATTGCATTGGAAGCTGTTAAATACGCCCATGATAGTTCTGTTGATATTGTGCTTGTCGATACTGCTGGTCGCATGCAAGATAATGAACCACTTATGAGATCATTATCAAAATTAATAAAAGTTAACGATCCAGATTTGGTTTTGTTTGTAGGTGAAGCATTAGTGGGTAATGAAGCGGTTGATCAACTTTTAAAATTTAATCAAGCATTAGCGGATTATTCTTCAAATGAAAATCCTCATACAATAGATGGAATTGTTCTAACAAAGTTTGATACCATTGATGACAAAGTGGGTGCAGCTATATCAATGACATACATTACTGGACAGCCCATTGTCTTTGTTGGAACCGGGCAAACATATTCAGATCTTAAAGCTTTAAATGTCAACGCTGTTGTTCGCGCATTAATTAAGTAAATAATTTGTCGTACTTCCGCATTTTCAAGTTTAAAGGATTCGTTCGTAAATGCAGTTTTTTTGCGCAAAGCTTCCGCTCTGTTGTCGACTTGGGTTTCCACTGCACGGTCAGCTATTGCGACTGCTTTCTTGTTGCAATTACATATATAGTTTTTCAAGTTGATATTTACGAACGCAAAATGAAGAAAGATAAGTATTGCTATCCAAATTTTCAGAAATTACTTGAAAATTATTGCGGTCTAAACGGATACAACTAGAAAAAATAATTAAATATATCCAATTTTTAATTGATTTACTCACTATTCCACTTTACCGCAGTTTCTGCGGCACTGAAATATCTGCAGCCGTAGTTGCATTACTGTGGACATGTTACGTTAAAAATCGGTTGACGCAAAGCAGTATTGACACACAATATTTAACAAAGCATTATTCTGCGTTTACGAACGCCCCCTTACTTTACTAGTTATTATTATTATAATAAAAATTTTAAACTTTTGTGCAGTGTGTAGTTTTGTAGCTAATTCAATTTAAGTATAATAATGTGGAAGTTAGAAGTACCTCAAAATTGTTCCTAAACTTTCAGAATTTTTTTGTGGGATTTCATAATTTTGATTTGGCTCAAACTTTTTTTAAGTTCCTCGCACAAAATTAACAAATACCTACCATATCCTGTATATCAGGATTTTGATTATAATAAAGCAAACTTGCGTACATTCAAAATTCCATATCTTTGGTACAACTCGTCGTATCTTAGTCATTTTTGTTTTATTTTGAAGGTAACGATATTTACTTTGCACCTTCGTTAAAGAAGTATTTAATTTTATAAAATTAAAATAATGGATAAAAAATTAATTTTTTTTAAAGAATTGTTACATATGCGCTGCAATTTCTCCTAAAACACCCATTTTATTTCAAGGTGTAGTCTTTTGTAGTTAAAAAAATATTAACTCATTTCGGACATGACCTCGAGCAGCTTGCCTACCATACGTGCCACTAATGGTATACAGTCAAAGCGTGTCTTCGTATGTATACATGTTCAAGTTATAACAAATAATAAAAATTTGAGTATGAGTGAAATATTATTGGTTATTCAAAATTTTTTAAACAAAAAATGAAATTTCAATTTTCATTCAAGCTTTTGAAAATGAAAAATAACACATCGAGATTCAGTTAAATTATACCCGTATGTGCATATAGACATAATGTGTATTTATAAAGATTTTTTCGGTTATTTCTGTATAAATTGAGATTCACTGAGTTGATCGGATGCAAGTTCGGGACCATTGCTGGACAAAATAAGGCTTTTGGCGGGATTCCTTCGATATTTTCGGGATAGTTTTAGGAACCATTTTGTGACTTTTTCAGGATAATTTCGGGACACATGCTGAACTGTGTTGTGAGCTTTACCGGGTCATTTCGGTGTTGTTTTCGGGACTATTTTGGAATCATTACGAGACCTTTTTGGAGTAATTTCTCTGAATAAGTCCCACAAAAATAATTCAAATATGGACCCATCAATCAATTACGAAATGATGTTAAAAAAATACCAAAATTATCCCTAAAACTTTCGCGAAATCACCCTGAAAACCACCAAGTAGTCCCTAAGTAGCCTTATTTTGTGCAGCAATGATCCCGAAATTGAATCAAATAAACTCAGTGTATTTCAATTTATACAGAAATAACCAAAAAAATTTCACGAATACGCATTATGTCTATATCCACATACGGATATAATTTTGCTGTATCTCGATGTGTTATTTTTCATTTTCAAAATCTTGAGTAAAAATTTAAATTTTTTGAATAACAAATAAATAAAAATTTCACTCATCACTACAATTTTTTTGAATAACGAATAAAATTTTGTTTTTTATTTTAAAAGTTTTTTTATTCAAAGTTACCCAACTGCATATGAATTGAAAACATAACAATAGAATAACTAAAATTACATACAGAAATAATAATGCCAATGCTGTCAGAAAGCACTGGGTTCTGATCAACTATTTAAAAGGTTGGAAAGGTCGTGTTTCCAATCCTCCCTTATTCCAAATGTTAACTTTAGTAGTTATGATAGTTTTAGCATATTATCTGTCGGAATGCCATAGATTCCGATCAACACAGTTAATGCTCTATTTAGTAAGGAGGTTGACAAAGACAATACGTAAAGCAGCCATTTTTTAAAAAGTGCAATCCTGTGGAGGAATTCACTACGTTATCAATGGTAAAACGAATCTGGTGCAATTAATTGCTACAAATTATGATGCTCTTGGCCAAAATTGCGTTCCTGATATCAAAAAAAAAATATTAAGTAGTAGTACTAAGTAGCATGTAATAAAACCAATTAATAACTTAGTACAATTAATAAGAAGTACAATAGACGATCTAGTAAAATAGGTAATACAACCATTTATGTATGTATACTTGCAGCAAGCGACGTTGATCTGTTTTATCAGCAGAACTGCAGATGACATAAAAAACCAGCGTATTGTTAGCTTAATGGTTTTAGCAATGCGTGCCAAAATTTCTCTGATGAAGAAGCCTAGCAGCTTCCGAAATGGATCTATAAGAAAAGCTATGGCGGTTGTTTCTAAACATTTTTCCTACTCTATTCAATTAAAAAAAAAACTTTTAATAATTAATTAAAAAATGATTATTAAAAAATTAAAACAATAATATTTTTCATAAAAATTCAAGAAGTGAAAAATTATTATTCTTGGCCTTGAGCTCGTTTCATGAATACTTTCATAATAATTATTTCATTACTTGAGCCTTAATTGAATGAGCATACCAGAAAGAGTGCTTTGCTTATAGTCTTCATTCTGCCACTGGAATCATGCAGTGTTATGCCAACGTCCCTTTCACTGCCACAGCCTTTTCAAGTCTATCTTCAAGACTATTCTCTTCTTCGTAGAATTTCTCGTTTTCCAAAATTAAATATTTCTTTATTGCAGTTATAAAGCAAATTTTGTTACGTTCAAAACTAAATAGAAGTTAATTTTCAGAAAATTGGACTAGCTCAGAACCATCCCTTAGCTAAACCGTTTGACGACCCACCAGTTCTAGCTAAATACCCAAGCAATGCTTTCAACTGTCCAACTTTTACATGGCGATGTCATTGGGTAGTTGTCGCCAGTGCATTACTTTGCAACTCGTTCTTAACCGGTTTCCATTTCGACAGTTATAAGATAACTTGGCTAGTTCACAACCTGTGCCTTTTCAGAAAGTTTGGGGGTAGTTTTGGTTGTGGATGATTAATAATCGATATCCGATATTTTAAACTGTCTTTAAAGTATCACTTTTGTAACAGGCGCTGGACGATTCACAAAGCGTGTAGGTCAAGACTTTCTCTTTTGGAGACTGGTTCACAATTTTACTGCAGGTTAAATACAGTGATGTGCTATGGAATAAAAATAATAATAAATAATATAAACAACATAATTGAAAATTCTATGTTTCTTTTAATAGGTACAAATGAACAATGTATGGGATTCATATTATATGGTTATTATATATGCATGTGATGTTGTTCTCTTAAAAATAACATCGTCTTTGTGTGTTTTACACATAAAATGGAGTATGTATTATAAAATCCAATCTATATACAGGGTGGCTAATGAAAGCCGCTACCAAAAAAAAATTAAATAACTTTTTTTCTATTTAATGAATCTCGTTAATTTTTTTTTTATTTTGCAGATTGACTTTTATATTTAACAAAAATGGATAACTGGGACACTGAAACAAGAATTTGGATTGTCCGCCGCTATCACGCACTGGAGTCCGTAGTTTCGGTTCAAAGAGAGTATAGGCGCACGTTTGGCGGCAATCCTCCGAGCAGATGGACCATAATAAGGCTTGTAAACAATTTTGCCGAGCATGGGACAGTCAACAGAAGACCTTACCATCGAAACCCTTCAGTTCGAACGGAGGAACCAATCGCTGCTGTAGCTGCTGCCATACAAAACAATCCACGTGTTTCGACAAGAAGCTTATCTGCTCAAATGGGTGTAAGCAGACAGTCATTACAGTCAATTATGCACAAAGATTTGGACTTATTCCCATATAAAATTCAAATGGCCAACAAACTGAACGCTGCAGACTTGCCGATTCGCTTGGAATTTTGCCAGAAGATGCTTCAAATGGTGGAAGAGGATGGAAACATGTTGAACTGTCTTTTCATGTCTGACGAGGCCCATTTCGATTTAAACGGCAACATAAACAAACAAAATTGTCGAATATGGAGTGCTTCCAACCCACAGATACTCCATGAGACGGAATTGCATCCATTGCATTTAAATTCCATTATTTTTAAAACTAATTAAGCTATATTTAATAAAATTTAATGAGCTTTAACATGAATAAAAGAAAAATGAATTCCATACCCTGAAAAAAAATTATTTGAGTTTCTTAATGTAGCAAAATTTATCAGCCACCCTGTATATAAAATTCTCGTGTCACAGCCATACTCTTCCGAAACGGCTTAACCGATTTTAATGAAATTTCGCATATACATTCGGTAGGTCTGAGAATAGGTTTTTATCTAATATATAGTTTTGGAAAAGTGAGCGGTGCCACGCCCCCAGGCTATATAAAATTTTAATTCGTCAGAACTCTGAACTTATTTGACCTAAATCAATGATATTTGGATACATGTGTCCTTTAGTCAAGATTTACACAATTTTATAAAAGTAGGCGGTGCCGCGCCCACATTTTTTGTGTTTTGTTTGTTTTTCATTAATGTCCAAAGTTTATAGTCGATCTCTATGAAACTTTCACGATAAGTTCAGAAAAACCCCAGGGTATTTTAAGTAGCAATTCGGCATAGCTAGGAATTTTATATATAGATATCTGTTCTATACATCAAAAAAACCCTGGCAACAGAAAGCGGTACCAGGAGCAAATAAAAGTTAATTCAATATATCCTCGAAGCTATGGACATATCAGTACACGCAGAGGAAATGGGAGAAGAATGAAACTAGGAATAGAAATTTGAAACATGGTGTTAGAGAAAAATTAAGAGGATAAAGAAGAGTAACGGTATATGGGCTTGGGGGAAAAGCAAAGGCAGAAATAAAAAGGAAGATACACGGATAAATGTAGAAGAAGAGCCAATTGGGGAAGGAAAAAAGTACATTTTATTAAATGTAGGCAGGTCAAATTTTAGGCAGAACAACGTCTGCCGGGTCCGATTGTATTAATATATTAATTACGTAACCTAAGTCTGAAGCATAAACAAAAAATACAAAGTTCGTTGATATGACCGGTTGTGGCTGTTACTTGAAACATACCCAATCATAGATACTCACCATCCGATTAACATCTGGCGACTGTGTCGGCCAGCCTAGAACTTCAAAATTATTCTGCCCACTTAGGCCCGGTTTTTCAGTACAAGTTCAACTCAATTTGTCAGTTAAACTAAGCTTAAACTTGTTACTCAGTTTTTCAGTCAACTTTAAACGAAGTTTAAACGTAATTTAAGCGGCCAATTTGGCAGGGTTAAACTCTAGTTAACCTGTCAGCTGTTTGCATATTTGATGGTTTTGGTTGTGAAACAATAAACTGAACGCAATTAAAAAAGGACGATATTTTTATATTTAATTAAATACTGGATATATCATCTGACGAAAGTGATTATAGTGATGAAGAAATTAGCGAAATCCTAACTATTACAATACTGAGGAGAAGCAATGGCGTTGAATATGTAAACAAATATTATCTGTTGCCGTAAGATATAAGATAAAGAAAAAACCAATGTTGCCGTATAAAAAGCAAATCTTAAAAGCGGCCTTAAACTCTCACTGAAAAACCGCTCTGCAGTTTAACTGTAGTTTAAGTTTATGCCGAGTTTAAGAAAACTTAGTTTAAACTGAGCTTAACCAATGACTGAAAAACCGGGCCTTAGTTATATGTTTCAAGTCGTTATCCCGCAGCAACACTCAACGAAGCGGCATATTATTCTAGGCGTAAGACAACATGGATTCACTCAAACTCTCCCATATTCTTAAAAAATAAAGGTTTATGAAGCTCTTATAATTCAAAATCCAACGAACCCTCGATGTGAAATAAATAATATGTTGCTTAATATAAAAGATCACCTACGTAAAGCTGGGTTCTCTAAAATATTCCGTTGAGAAAAAAATAGCCCGGCACATGGTTGCCAGATATTACAATTCGAACACTTCCGACTCTAGGATTTTGAATTGAAAAATCTAACTGTGATTAAAAATCTTAGAATGGGACGTATTCATGTTGTAATACATGCCTCAATAATAGAGCTATAAAAAGATAAAATCAATTCAGTGCAGTTTGATTTTTGCTTGCGTGAAACAACATTCGTTCCTGAATGGCTTAAATTTGAAGCCAAACCAAGAGTGTGTACTATTAAATTGAAGCCAAACCAAGAGTGTGTACTATTGAATGCTCAAGTTTTATTCAGTACAGAATGGGAAATTGGGAAAGTATTCCCAATTTCATATGATTGTGAAATTGAAAGGAATGCACACTTTTTTACCGTTCCGCAGATGAGTAGATTTTTGCGACGGCTCCTGAATTTGGGTAGCTGGCTGGTCCTGCGATGATGGGTTATTTAGGATTTAGGAAAGTTGTTTTTAGATGCAAGTTTTCCCTACATGATTTAGCATATAATTGCCAGGGTTGCCATAGCGATGAGGCCCGCAAGTAAGGACAAGTGAAAGTTTCTGCCTAGCAGTTTCAGCTGGTGAATATAGCCCAGATTTAGTTTTAGGCCATTACTGGAGATGTTAACCATTGCCGGTGGCAAGGCTTGCACTGTTCGCACTGATTTGTTTATAAATGTTTGATCACCCACAGTAACGGTTACGTTGTTTAAAAAGGTCACATATGTCCCATTCAAAAGGTTTTCCGGTAGCCACCCCAGGAAGTTGGTTCCAAATAACGTGCTGTCGTCAATCATCTCAATGGTTCTGCTGTTATCCGGTTCTATTTCTTTGATAAGATTTTGATACGGTAAGGAATCCTCCTCGATTATCATACTCGATGACGACTGATTTTGCATTTGGCTTGCCTTTACCACTTTTGACACCTGCTTTTTTAAAACCATGGAGAGTCGTAATTGTGGATACCGAGGTATAACGAACAAGCTGTTTTATCATAGGTCAGAGAAGGTTTAAAATTTTAGTTTTATAACTAACTTTAGAATTATTTTTGTTTCATGCGCCACGTTATTAGTGTAATTTGTTATCAGAGACGGGAAATAAATTATTGGCCAGTTAATTTTTTCAATTTCTTGCTTGCTAGTGTCGTTTTGATTTATTTATGTATAATCTGTTAACAAGTTACAAACCGTTCAATTAGTAAAGGGTGTTTTTTAGGGGTATAGAACTTCGAATTGAAATAAAACACAAGAAAATCGTTTTAAGGTCCATCAATTTGGCTTTCTTGGAAGGATAATTTTATGCCATTAATGTTTAAATATGATTTCGGGCATGTGGCCGCCGCGGCTGGCTCGAATAAAGCCAATTCTACAGGTTCAATTTTCAACCACTTTTTCGAGCATATGGGGCCGTATGTCGGCAATAACGCCACGAATGTTGGCTTCCAATTCCCCTAACGTTTCTGGTTTGTTGGTGTAGACGAGCGACTTCACATATCCCCAAAGAAAATAATCCAATGGTGTCAAATCACACGACCTTGGTGGCCAATTGACAGGTCCATTCCGCGAAATTATGCGCTCATCGAATGTTTCCTTCAATAAATCGATTGTGACGTGCGCTGTGTGGCATGTAGCGCCGTCTTGTTGGAACCACAACTCATCCACATTCATGCCATCCAATTCGGGAACAAAATAGTCGGTTATCATGGCTCTATACCGGTCTCCATTAACGGTAGCTGCCTCTCCAGCATTATTGCGGAAGAAGTATGGCCCAATGACTCCACCAGCCCATAGAGCACACCAAACAGTCAGTTTTTGTGGATGTAATGGCGTTTCAAGGGTCCCATGTGGATTCTCTTCACTCCAAATGCGGCAATTTTGCTTGTTGACGTAGCCATTCAACCAAAAATGAGCCTCATCACTGAACAAAATTTTGCGATGAAAATCAGCATCGAAATCAATCTCATTTTCGGCCCATACACCAAAATCACGACGCATTGCATGGTCTCGCGGCTTTAATTCCTGCACAAGCTGGATCTTGTAAGGTCGCAAGCCAAGATCTTTGAGCAAAATCTTCAATAAAGTTGATGGACAAAGCTCCAATTGCTGTGCACGGTGGCGAATCGATTCATTCGGGTCCTCTTCAACACTTTGCTCTACAGCGGCAATTGTTTCTTCGGTGCGCACTGTTCGACGTCTCTGCGGATGCGTATTATCACATAGAGTAAACGTAGTGCGAAAACGATCTGTGGTTAACCGAATTAATTGCTCTGATGGACGATTATGTCGACCATAAAATGGACGGAGCTCACGGTAAACTTCGCGAACTGAACCATTATTTTCGAAATAAATTTGCACGATTTGCAAGCGTTGTTCTTTTGTCAACCTGTTCATGATGAAATGGCAAACCAAACTGAACATAAATGACATTAGAGTTGCCAGATTTGACCACAAAATGCCAGTTTTATCTCTATTCGAAAAACAAACCTGTAAAAAAAACACCCTGTATTAACATCCGAAGGTGATTTTTGTTTTTGTTTCCGAAGAACGACAGCCACCCTATTATGTATGTAAGTACTTAGTATACTTTTAAGTTTGCTCGTATCGTATATTATGTTTCTATGTTAATCGGTAGGTAAATACAATATTTGTAGACATCCATATTACATTTAATATTTCAATATTTGCATGCTTGTAAATAAAAGGAATTTTACATAATATTTTTTGTACAAACATTTATGCGCTTACCCCACATATTTTTTAGAACCCTTTCATCTTTAATTTTTGGATAATTTCTTTAATATATAAATAGTATATAACTACTTGATAATATTAATTTATAGAATAGTTAGAGTAGAGAAAAAGTGTGTTAGAGCGAAATATGTTACTCAATACTCAATACAAACATTCAGTAATTTGTTTAGTAATCTTTGTAGACGTACAAGCATACATATGTTTTACACATCAAATCAGCATCGAAATCAATCTCATTTTCGGCCCATACACCAAAATCACGACGCATTGCATGGTCTCGCGGCTTTAATTCCTGCACAAGCTGGATCTTGTAAGGTCGCAAGCCAAGATCTTTGAGCAAAATCTTCAATAAAGTTGATGGACAAAGCTCCAATTGCTGTGCACGGTGGCGAATCGATTCATTCGGGTCCTCTTCAACACTTTGCTCTACAGCGGCAATTGTTTCTTCGGTGCGCACTGTTCGACGTCTCTGAGGATGCGTATTATCACATAGAGTAATCGTAGTGCGAAAACGATCCATGGTTAACCGAATTAATTGCTCTGATGGACGATTATGTCGACCATAAAATGGACGGAGCTCACGGTAAACTTCGCGAACTGAACCATTATTTTCGAAATAAATTTGCACGATTTGCAAGCGTTGTTCTTTTGTCAACCTGTTCATGATGAAATGGCAAACCAAACTGAACATAAATGACATTAGAGTTGCCAGATTTGACCACAAAATGCCAGTTTTATCTCTATTCGAAAAACAAACCTGTAAAAAAAACACCCTATACATCAAAACTTATTGATTTCATTAGTTTACATTCTTTGATATTTAATAAACTACATTGCCGTCTCTGGCATTAATATTTATTATATATTTTCTTTTCTTTACTCTTTTTAATATGGGGCGGTTTACCAACCCTCTCAAATTACAGAGATTTTCAAAAGGATAAATTTTGCTTTTGCTTTAGGGGGAAAAGGAAAACTAAAACTTTTAATAGTGTAATTATTAGACCAAGGAAATTGATTAATTTTGCTATACTAAGGGCTGTTTTCTCAAGTAACTTTAAAATGTATATGCCAGATATAAAAAAATGTGTCTATCAGGCAGATACATTTTAAAGTTTAGTTGAGAAAACGGCTGTGTTACGGTGACTTAATACTTGGTACGACCATACCAAGTTATAGTGCTCGTAATATGGTGAAAGGCAGAAAGAAAGAAATGAACTCGTTAAATATGATATGATAACAAGGTTTATTAAATGCAAAGTTGGGGAAATTAAACAATTATTGCAATTACTTGATATTGGAATTACATGAAGTATATGGGGAAAAGGACTTACCTTCGGTGACTGGGTGGCTGGCGGTTTCTTTGACGTTCGTAAAGGAAGTGAACAAGTGGCAACAAAATTAGTTCGCATCCAACGTTATGCGGTTCCTGTGGGTGAAAAGAAGCGGTTAGTAGTTATGGAACTCGGCGTCGATGATGGAATTCGGAGCGCACGAATCGATGAGGGCGCACTATGTGGAATTCACCCCCCCGCCGAGATTCGGACCATGGCCGTTGGAGCGATGGCTACGAAGGGTCTCGTGATAGTTGCGGCTAAAGGCGCCTCCCTCAGGCGTCCTGTTCTGAAGCCGAACGGAGTTGTATCATGTAGCGCGAGAGCTGCGCCTTGGGAACGTGATTGATACGGGGCCACCTTACCGCGTTGCACGTTTGAGGACTTTTCGTGCTGTAGTAGTGGTCGAAAACGGCGAGGTCCTGAGCCAACCTGTTGAACCCTCGACACAAGTGCGGTGATGGCTTTCCTTCTATTAACTTCTTCGTCAGCTACTTCTTCCACCCATGACATCGTTTGCTCCGCAATGTGGATGGATCTCCATCCGAACTTACTTCATCGTTGTCGTTCTCGTTTGGAGTTGGTGGTGCCTCGTCGGTGTGTGTCGAGGTAAGGTGCTGTTTGTTGCATCGGTGGCAGCGGTCTTTGCTGGGGCATGACCTCCTTTGATGAAAAATCGACAAACAATTAGTACAATACCGCGCATCGATGACAACTCTTAGTCGCCCTATATTGGACATGCCCCGGTAAATTGGACAAAGTCGAATGCTGTGTTACTTTTGACACAGACGGTACAGGATGGTGAACGAGGTGACCCGTGTCTCGGTTTTGTTACGTTTGACGGCGAAACCAGTCATGCTGTAATATTAATTTGTTAGTACGGTTGGAGATTTCCGTATCTTGGGTGGATTATGGCTCATACACCTCATATACGTATGTTCGATATTCTAAAAAGTTTTGGATCCGGGTTTTGGCTTATTCGTGCAAAAAAAAATGTGAATTCGTTAAATGCAGTTCGCAAGGCTATAGCTGTGTATTTTCGGTAATTTCGTTATTTCCGTTTTATACGGCAGCGTCACTCTTGGTACATCTGCGCATATTTGCTAATAATTCTGCTGCACACGTCATATTTGCCGTCCGTCGCATACGGTGTGAGGCACGGCGGCGCTTTCCTCAGTCAGGGTGACGTTGGGTTGGTTAAATTGGAAGATCAGTAACTGGATTCATATGATCCCAAGGATTATTGTTTACACCGAATGCTTATGGAGCTGAAGTTGAAAGCATTTTTTGCCAAAGCCGTCGTCAACAGTGTTTTTATCATCTCTACTAATATTGCGACCAAACTAAAACAAATTAAGATCGTTTTCGGCGTTATCGTCATTGTCGAGCAGGTGTTGTGATTGATATCATGTTCATGACAATGTCATTTGAGCCCGAGCCACTGAAGCCAAGATGATTGGTTATATTCGATGACATCTGGTAGTGTCAAGTACTGCTATCACCCAGAAAATTTGGTAAATGTTGGCTAGAGTCACCCGCTTCCTGGGTATTACAATTTGCTAACCTTTTTCCTCGGAATTCGGCAACTCTTTCAGAATATTTATGACTTCTTCGGGTTTGAATTTTTGTCGAATTACCACAACCAATTAATGTGCTACTTGGCAACCAGCCAAAGTTACTGCATCTTCAGAAGCGTAGTTATGGTTAGGTTGTGGTGCAATGGATATGAGCTTAGCATATGGTTCCACAATACGTTGGTGATACGATAATCTTGAACATTTATGTAAAACCTCTTGTATGGATTTCGGGCGTGGATGTTCGGATCTAGCAGCAAACAAATATGCCACTCTTCCCAGGACCAGGTAAACTTACAATTACTCAAATGGTAAGAAAACAAATTTACAAAACGATCAAATCATTCATAGAATCTAGACGCCTAAAAAGAATTTCAATTGCTTGTGCGAGTTGGCGGTTGCAATTTACACAATTAACTTAAGATAGACCCATAGACAGTTTCCAGATAACTTTTAAGCTTTACGTTTCAAACGATATGTCTCGATGATGTGATGCAAATGCTCTTCGATTAAGAAACGTTCGATTGAATGAGGACCTGGTAAGTTGGGACCATCGGGACACTCAGTATAATCAAACATGCGATACACCAACCATGGCATAGGGTAGTCATACGCCCCATGGTGTGGTGGTGGTACAATGAGCGGTAAATTATGATGTAGCGCCTCACCCAGAATTGAATCAAAGGCCAGATATGGGCGAGGTATATGTTTCTCATCCCAATTATTTTGATGCATCTTCCGTATTTGCACCCATAAACAATCTACGAGGTGTGTTCAAAAAGTATCGCGAATGTTGAATTTTCGCTGGTTACGTATATTCGAATTTTTTGTGGCGTTATGTTGGTACTCATGTCTCTCACTTATGCCCACAAGCTCGGCCATTTTGAATGTTCAGTTAATTGTTGACAGCTGCTCTGCTTGCACGTGTTTTGGATCGTCTTCGATTTTTACCTATTCAAAAAAATGGATCAAAGAACCTGTATCAAATTTTGTGTGAAAAACGGAATTAAGTGCGCGGATGCATTCCGAATGTTGACTGTGGCATACGGAAAAGCTACCTTGGACCGAAGCAACGTTTATCGGTGGTACAAAATGTTCTCAGAAGGCCGAGAAGATGTGCAAAGAAGAACAAAAATTGGCTTTTGCACCACGATAACGCCCCTGCTCACGCATCGTTGCTTGTGCGCGACTTTTTGGCCAAAAACAACACACTAATGATGCCGCAGCCACCGTATTCCCCAGATCTGGCCCCCTGTGACTTTTTCTTGTTCCCTAAACTGAAGAGGCCCATGAAAGGACGACGTTACGCTTCTCTTGACGAGATAAAGACGGCATCGAAGGAGGAGCTGAACAAGATACAAAAAAATGATTTTTTGAAGTGCTTCGAAGATTGGAAAAACCGTTGGCACAAGTGTATAATATCTCATGGGGATTACTTTGAAGGGGACAAAATAGATATTCATGAATAAATAAATAATTTTTGAAAAAACACAAAATTCGCGATAGTTTTTGAACACACCTCGTAAGTATTCATCTTGTGGATGTGGTGCATCAACGTACCAAACACGTAAAGCATTATGGTGCTTTTTCAAGCGTTTATTTAAATAAACCTCAATGCGAAGCAACAACGATTCGAATGAACATTCCTTTTTCTCTAGTACAAATCACGTCCTACCCATGGTAACGTAGGAAGCCCTGCAAAACGAACCAGTCGCGACGTACTTTGTGGGACCATAAACATGGTGCCTAATAGCTGCAGAATCAGCAAGAAAGCGCAGCATAATATTGTTGGTAGTTTTTTTCTTTTGCGGCAAGCTTCTTTGCCTTACTTACTTGACAAGAATCACAAATATTTGCTCGTCTTTTTTTTGTTAATTGATATTAGAGGAAAAATTACAACGATACGCACAGCGATGGTATGGGATGACATGTTTCGAAGTGCCCAACTTCTCATCAGACCCCTACACGGACGGACACTGGGATACAAACCCAAGTGTCTGCACCAAAGCCGCTGTTAGAGTACTCTAACAACTAAGCTATGATGCCCTGTAGCGTCGCGATGCATTTTTTCTCTAATGTGCCATTTGCTTATTCCTTTTATACATTCTTTGGTACATATATTTTTTTATATGTCAACTCAAGGAAAGTGGAATATTTTTAGGCGCGTTCATAGAACAGTTTTAGATACAGAAGGGCTTTTTTTGCATATCAACACTTTCGTGTTATTTGTTATGCACCCGCACTGGACCTGTATCAATTATAGTTATGGTAATTGTTGTTGGAGCAAAGCTCGAATTTTTATGTTTGTTTGTTAATTGATATCAGAGGAAAATTTTTTATTTTTGTATTTTTTCTTTTTTTTTTAAACCTGCTAAAATCGTGCTTTATTGCTTCATCGATGAACATATTAAGAAGGTTTTTTATCCGAAAACAAAATTGAAATAGTTTGGTGTACAAATTAATTTACCTTGAAAATATTTTTAAAAGTTATTAAAAACCAAACATATTTAGTACTAAAATTTAAAAAACTGTTTAGATGGCAATGAATTGAAACCCAAATTTGTTTATTTGCATTTAGGCAAAATAGGGAAAAAGTTTTAATTAAGAAGTCTTCCCAAGTCGCTGAAAGTACTCATTTGTTCCCCAGGCTTAGAGCGTATGTGATGCAAAACTATCTCACCAAATATGTATATAGCTATGTTTATAACAATTTACAATTACAATTTGACTTCAGCCGCTCCTGCCAGCCCACCATTGTTGGTTGCTCCTTTATCCAGCGGTGTTTTCGGTGACATGGTAATAGACAACGTTATCTCCTATATTGTTTCCATATTATTACCATCGTCATCAGTATTTTTCAAATCTGTTATAAAGCTTTTGTTTGAATCAATGGTTTTGATTTCGGTTGTTGGCAAAATTTTCGTGCTTTTTGATGACGTAGTCACTTTTGGTTGATCTTTTTCGGTGACGCTAAGATCTTTTGCCTTTTCATCGCTGGTGTCTGAATTATGTACACTTGTATTGTTGGAGGTACTAGCTGAGGTATACGATTCATCATTAACACCCTCCTCATCTTCATTGGCCGGCACATAGTCGGAATCTTCATCCGAATATTGGTTTGCAAATTTATTCAACGTTTCAGCGTAACTCATGAGCGGGATAGCATCTACTAGTGGGCTCTTACTTCCAGCTGGAGTTCTGACAGCTGGTACATGAAGTTTTGTGTTCTGAACGACTTCTTCAACGCCAGATTCCCGAGTCAGCTTAGTCCTGAAACTATTTTGTTGTTCTCCTACATTTTGAGTTTTGTGTTCATCTTCGCGTTCTTGCATTACCTTCAAACCGTGTATGCGTATGGAACGTGACTTAGGTCGACGAGTTTGAATAAAGTAAATAAACTTTTTGCAGTGAGTGGACCATCACCCAAGAGTAGGACGCCAATTGAGAGATACATTAACAAAAGACGCAAGCCTACGATTAGCATCAGAAACTGTATCCACGGCAAAGGACGCGTCAAATAAAGTCTGGATTATCAGCTGACAAACGCCATTTTGTGGTCTCTTCAAAAGTGCGTAGCACCAAATCGCCACGCTTTAACAAAGATTGGCCGATATGCGTTGTGGAGTTTTTTTCCATTATTTGATAAGTTTTGTTGAAAAGTGGGGTAATCTCAGTGGACTCATCCATATCTTGCGCAGATTCTATGTTGGTTTCGTCATATCGGGGTAAGAGCTGAGACCGGGGCGGTGAGTTTTTGTTGGTATTCGTTGAAGTTTGGGTGCTGCACAAAGACTTGTGGCGTATGTATTCGATGAGAAGTGTGAAGGATATGGCCCTGAGGGCGTTCAATATGTGATTCACCACGAATTTCTTTTAACTATGCTGCCTCCATCTAGATCCTAGCGGAGTATGGTGGTTTAATTCACTTTTATTTTTACGGTATATTATTTACGAATATTAGTCTAAGCAAATAACGGTAGTTTGTTTTATTGTAACAAGGTTTTCGGAATACAACAAGTTTTTTCAAAATGATTGACCAACAAAAAACGCCATTTTGGGCTTTCGTTTATACGTTTGTTCGACGACTCGAACTCGATTATCCGGACGAGGATGTAGTTTGGCGATTCTTCCCAATCTCCATTCGTGAGGGGGCAAGTTGTCCTTGAAGACGACTAGGTCCCCTTGTTTCAAGTTCGATTGTGGATGTTTCCATTTGACTCGTTTCAGAAAATCGGTGTCATATTCGGATTTCCCCCGTTTGCAAAAACGCCTGATGTAAGGATTTCAGCTTTTCCCAGCGGTTTTCTCGCTGACATCGATCTCGGAAGGGGCTGATAAATGCCCGCCAATGAGGAAATGTTCTGGAGTGAGTGCCTCCAAGTTAGATGGCTCGTTGGAGGTGGGGCTTAATGGGCCAGAGTTACGACACGATTCCATTCGACAAAGTAGGGTGCTGAATTTTTCAACGGTAAATTTATGATCCGACGCGATCTTCTTGAAGTAGTTCTTAAAACTTTTGACCCCTACTTCCCATAATCCGCACAAGTGAGGAGCGCCTTCTGGTATAAAGCGCCATGTCAGGGTTTGATGCCTGTATTTGGATAGGGTTTGTGGCCTCCAAGTGAATAGCCTTAGTAGAAAAACAAACAAAGAGGCAAAAGTAGCCCTTTAAAAGACGACATCCTCTACCGCTGAAAGGTCCGGCAAAATCTACGCCGGCATTCGTAAATGCTCGGAAAAAGGTGGTCCGTTCCGGCGGAAGGTTCCGCCGTGAAGGGATATCTTGTGGACAAACTGGCCGAGAAGACGCGTGAAACGACAGGCGTAGGGGAGAAAATAGAATGACGTTCGTTATAGGCGAGATCATGGGATGCAGAAAGACGACCGACCATCCTCAGCATGTTATGACTGTTAAGGGGTTGAGCGGAGGGGCTTCGCTTTTTGTCCCAATTGGTTTCTCGGATAATGTTTTGTCTGTTGAGTCTGTTCAGGTTTTCGCGAACTGATTCTATTGTTTCAGCCAACAAGACAGCCCCGCATAGCTCTAATCGGGGTAATAAAATTGTTTTCACGGGGGCTACTCTTGTTTTCGCCATTAATAGATTGACGTGTACCTGATCCCTTACATTTGCTCGTAGATAGACTGTAGCTCCGTAGGCCTTCTCCCAGGCGTCGCAAAACCCATGTATTTCAACGTCATTATTTGGGGTAAAATATACCCATCGTGGTATTCGCATGTGATCAATTGCGGGGTAATCCTGCATAAGGGCTTCCTTTGCCATCGTTCCAATGTAGTTGCAGAAACTGACTCGTCCCAGTCAGTCCCTTCCAGCCAGATGTTTTGCATTATGATTTTTGCTACGATAATGATTGGAGCTAGCCTACCTAGGCGATCGAAAAGTTTGGCGATAGCAGAAAGTATTGCCCTTTTAGTTAAAATATCCCGATTTTCGATTGGTTTCGCTGTGAAATAGAAAAAATCAGAATGCGCTTTCCAAAATATGCCTAGGGTCTTAACCATACTTGAGTCTTCGCACTCCAGAAAATCTTCATTTAGCAGATGCTGTTTGCGTTATCCGTTAAGTATTTTTCTGCAATTCGAAGTCCATTTTAGAAGGGGAAGACATACTGAATGTAGTGCTTGCGTGATTTCATCTCTAGCTTTAATCGCAGAATCGATGCTATGATCCCCTTCCAGAACGTCATCGAAGTACATACTTGTCCGCAGTGTCCTTATCGCCAGATATGGAGTACAATTAACTCCAAAGGTTTTCGCCTTCAGCTCGTAGACGCTGATCGGATCCTTCGGATTGTTACGAAAAACTATCCTTTGGTATTTTGTTTGATTGGACTTTATATCTATATCTGTCGGTACATCTTTTCGATGTCGCTGTTAAAAACATATTTGAAGAATCTCCAGCGGAGTAGTACATTGTTAAATCGCCTCGAGAACTGGGCGTGTATATAGCACGTCGTTCAAGCTTGTAGGACACGACGCGTTAAATACCACCCGGACTTTGATGGTTGAGGTTTCTTCCTTTATAACCGCATAGTGGGGCAAGAAATAGCAATCAGTTGATTGGGGTGGTATGACCGTAGGAGCTTTTGACATGTGTCCTAATGTCTCGTACTTCGCTACTACCTTATTTAACTCTGTATGTAGGGCCGGTGTATTAGCTAGGCGCTTCTCATTCCGGTAGAATTGAGAGCAAACGCCCTTTAGAGAAGGCCCGAAGCAGATGGTGTTAGGAAAATCCTATTAAAAAGGGAGGGAGACTATTTATTTTCCATCGGAGTTTCTTTCCGTTGTGGCCTGAAACGTGCCTCGAAATAGGGGTTATCTTCATTGAATGCCCTTTTCTTTGGCACATTTTCCAATTCCCAGAAAGAGATTAACTGATTGTCTAGGTTGATCTTATTGAAAAATGATACCCGAGTATTGGTTGGGTGAGGTGCTTCCGCACGACCGGTTAAAATCCTACCGAAGACGGTTTCTTGGGCGAGAAGCGTATTTAAAACGTTCTTCCATATACCGTTTAGTATAATTTGGGGATAAATGTCGCCACTGAATATGAGCTCGGCTGGTTCATTAATTAAAAACCTCTTATCCGCTAAGATTAAGTCAGGGAATGCTTGACGAGTCATAGCGCTTACTTGTCAAGACGGAAGATCTCTTGTCAGTTGTTGTAGGAATAGGACAACTGTGTCAATGATTCCTAATTAGGGGGCTGTAAGGGAATCTAATTTAATGTGGCATGACTCTTTGACCTGCGCTGATAGCGTATTATTGATGACCGAAACTTGGACATCCATGCAGGTTAATTCTTTTCTTTATTCTTTCTGACATAAAAGAACACTCGGAACCGGAGTCAATAAGTTCTCTGGCCGAGATGTATGTTAACACGTGCCTTAGTTGTATTTGCGTGACAAGATGAGACATTGCTAACATCTTTTATTTTTTCAGCTTCCAGCCTTTCCCTAGCCTGCTGTGAGGTCGAGGGCCCTTCATCTGAGGTGTTTTGACCCCACCTCTGGCTCTTTGCTTTTGTCTGAGCTGATGCCAGGTGGAGCAAGGTGTTGTGCCTTGTACATCGTGCATCGTGTCACAGTGTGTCCAGGCGAGGGCAGCAACAACTGTTGTTCCTGATGTAGGCTATTCTGTCTGCTGTTGTTAGCCCACGGAATTTCTGGCAACTTCGTAATTTGTGTTCCTTACTGTTGCAGATTTTACATGCCGGTTTTGGGGCACTGGCTTGGTAAAGTCTAAGTCTCGCAGGCGTTTCCCATGTGTTGTTTTGACTCTGGGGTGCTTTAGACGTTTTGCTACCCCTAAAGTCAGAACCTGTTTCCAACGTCTGGTTTGTTCTCTATGGTTTGTTTCCGTAGAGCCAGAGTGCAATCAGGGAGCTTGGTTGAACATATGTTATTATTGCATCCCAATGCGAAATGTCAATTTGATGACATTGGAGCGAAGAGATGCAAATGTTAATGTCACGTTGTAGATTTTTTATTGAAGTTCCGCATTCAATTTCTACAGCGGTTAGACTAAAAAGAGTTTTTAATTAAGTGTTTGCCAGAATACGTTTGTTTTCGTAGCTGTCACTCAGATTTTCCAGGCCTTCGTTGGTCAATGGACACCTTCGCACTATTTCTTTCGCTTTCCCTTCAGTTTTTGGTGTAGATGGTACAGTTTTTTAACCGGGGTAAGCCGTTTATTTATTTGTTTATTTATTCATTATTATCTTATAAGAATTAAATTTTATGTATCAATTACACTAATACATTAGTAAAATATATAATAAATTGAATAAGATAGTAGTTAATGGCGTTGAGTGTCCCAATAAATGAACAGAGATAACGCCATATCCTTAATATATATAATTAGATGTTGAACATTGTGGGGTAAAAAAGTATGTGGATTATACACAAATCAGTTTACAAGTAAATTTGCCAGATAAAAATACAAAAGAGTAGCAATAAAATGTTTTGCAATACTTAAGTAGAAAAAGCCATCATGTCCGCAACAGAACCTCCATATCATCATATCCAAAGCCGAGAAGTCACAATTTCACTGCCTTAAGAAAAACAGTTACCCTTCTGATAACTTGAATGTCATTAGGGAGTTTATTAAAACCATACAAGATACTATGGTATAGAAATTACGAAACATGGTGGTGCGAGAGGCAGGAACTGCAACATTTGAATGCGAGCTGCTTCTCAAGATGTGCGAGTTGCATACTGGACTACGTAAGTAACCACTTCTCATAAAAAAAAACTTTCAAAACTATATAGTAGTATACGAGGTGTGTTCAAAACGTATCGCGAATTTTGAATTTTCGCTGGTTACGTATATTCGAATTTCGAATTTTTTGTGGCGTTATGTTGGTACTCATGTCTCTCACTTATGCCGACAAGCTCGGCCATTTTGAATGTTCAGTTAATTGTTGACAGCTGCTTTGCTTGCACGTGTTTTGGATCGTCTTCGATTTTTACCTATTCAAAAAAATGGATCAAAGAACCTGTATCAAACTTTGTGTGAAAAACGAAATTAAGTGCGCGGATGCATTCCGAATGTTGACTGTGGCATACGGAGAAGCTACCTTGGACCGAAGCAACGTTTATCGATGGTACAAAATGTTCTCAGAAGGCCGAGAAGATGTGCAAAGAAGAACAAAAATTGGCTTTTGCACCACGATAACGCCCCTGCTCACGCATCGTTGCTTGTGCGCGACTTTTTGGCCAAAAACAACACACTAATGATGCCGCAGCCACCGTATTCCCCAGATCTGGCCCCCTGTGACTTTTTCTTTTTCCCTAAACTGAAGAGGCCCATGAAAGGACGACGTTACGCTTCTCTTGACGAGATAAAGAGGGCATCGAAGGAGGAGCTGAACAAGATACAAAAAAATGATTTTTTGAAGTGCTTTGAAGGGGACAAAATAGATATTCATGAATAAATAAATAATTTTTGAAAAAACACAAAATTCGCGATACTTTTCGAACATACCTCGTAAGTGCCTCACAGGAAGAATATTAAGCCTTCGAAAAAGGGTCACAGAATGCGCTAGACGGGTAGCTTTACATATTCTTCTTATGAGACACTTCTGCAATACCAAGAGCCGACGAATTTTGTTAGCATATGCACTACCCCAGCAGCTTATACCGTATTGTAATTTGAACTGTATCAGTCCATAGTACACCATTTTCAATACACTGCTCGAACATAATTTATGAAGTCGGTAAAAGGAGCGTATAGTTGATAGTAGATATGTATATGACCGTGAACATGTCCCTAAAGGTTGGCCAGCATAGGTAGGCGCCTTTAAACACATCGGTGTCACAAGGCGGAAGCCGAATATTCTGTTCACAGCTAGAGGTTTCAGCGACTTTAGATGCTGGTGTTGCTTGCTCTGTTAGCTTTTCAATCTCAGCATTAATTGCAGCCATGCATTTCGCGTAACATTCGAAGCAATTATTATTTTTCTGTCTCAAGGAATGCAGATCTTCCTTGGACAGGTCTGATGAGTTCAGAAGACTTTCATAGGTAGCTTTTGTCTTTTTTCACAATGACTTCAGCTCCTCTTGCTGTATCGCAAGGGTGTGCTTATCTTGGTCTTGAGGGCTGAAGTCTTGATAAAACTCAACTATGCAATCCGAGAGTCGTATATATGTCTCCATTTTTTTGATAAATTTAAAAATTTTGTTTATGTACAGTGAAAAATAGCGGACTGTAATGACTCAGAGATGTAAATTGCTTTGAATATAGGCGAAATTACCAAAAAGTGACAGATAGAAACCTTTCTGAAGATTTATGGTATCGGAGAAAAGTATGTGTGACACAGATAGAAATCTGGATGCGGATTTAAGTTGTCTGTTAGCAAAGTGAAAATGAAAGTATGTGTAAATTGCCGAATAGCCAAAAACGCAAGGTGTTTCAGATCCAAAGAACGTAATTAATATGTTTAAAAATCGCTGAAATAGATTACTCTGGTCAACAGTGATTTTGGTGCAGCTAAAAGTAAAACTGATTTCAAGTATATTCGGTACCCTGATAAAAACTGTATACTTACTTTTTTAATGCTACGTACAGTTTTCTAGATAGGGTCAAGAACCCTTTTTTAAGAGGTTGAGGCATGTATAGCCCCATAACATTGTTTTTGTTTATTCTATCAACACAGTTTTGATGTCGTTGAAAAGAGTACATTTCGCCGCTTCTATAAGTATACAAGTTTTTAATATATCTTCATAAACGTCAGAAAACTTGCAAAAATAATGTGTAAAATAAAATTATTTGTTAAATTTTTTCATTTTTAATCACGGTTTTCTCGAATAATTTGTCAACCATTGCATATGTATTATTATTATTTTAAAACAATCTCCTATTAATTCTGGTTTCAAAGACATATAACGTTTTTATATCCGCGTAGGTCTTTCTAATATATTCTATTTTAGTAAATTTTTACTGTGAAAAAAAAATTTTTTTTGTTATTTATTTTATTATTAACTTTTTTTTACATAAAAACTTTCGTTTACGTGATTTTCGTGAATGAGGTATAGGCTATACTGTATAGCAAGACAATCACGTTGCATTCCCCAGCAGTAGTCAGCCATCATATGCTGATCCCATCGGCCTTGGTACCTCTCTTCCATAGTTTTTAGGTCCTGGTGAAACCGTTCGCCTTGTTCTTCGCTATAGGAACCAAGATTCTCCGGAAACTGGTCAAGGTGGCTGTGGAGATAATGGACTTTGATGGACATGTTACATCCTAAGTTTTTGTAATTCTCTAGCATGTTGTTAACAATATCAGAGTAGTTACTTGACTTGTGATTTCCCAGAAAGTTCTTAGTAGCTTCAACAAACGAATTCCACGCAAGCAGTATTGAAAAATCAGTATCTTTTATCAACATTCTTATCTGTGGGCCATTAAAAATACCCGCTTTTATTTTTTCTATGCTTAGCCTAGGAAATTTTCTCGTTATGTAAAGAAAACATTGTCCAGTTTTAACTACCGCCTTCACAAATTGTTTCATTAGACCCAGTTTAATGTGCAAGGGTGGCAAAATAATTGAATCTCTTGTAACTAAAGGTGGGTTTATCACATTCTGCTTTCCCATTTCCAACATCTCACGTACAGGCCAGTCCCTTTCTGTCCAGTGTTGGGGTTTGGCACGACTATCCCACAGGCAATAAAAACATGGGTATTTGGTGTATCCACTTTGTTGTCCTAACAAAAAGTTAACCATATTCTTCCTTTAATTTAGTTGAATGAGCAATGGCAATTGAACCATATTCGTTGCCATGGTGTAAAAGAACACACTTCAGGCTTCGTTTAGAGCCACGTTAACACCACGCAAATCGACACAGCAGAAGTAACAGTCATCGAAGTGATTTGTTTGTTCTCTCCATTGCATAGGCACCCCGAATCTCATATGGCTTCTGTTCACAGCACATTTCGCAAACTATTCGAGGTATCCACGGCTTGTTTTTGTCTACAACTTGCAATTTCTCTCTCTCTATGGCGCGATATACAACAGGTATATCATCATAAACCTCCTAAGAGATTTTTGCGCCAAGCTTCTCTTCCAATTTGTGGTGTGCCGATTTGAATTTTCCCTACAAATTGGTGGGACCTACAGTTTTTGCCGACTCCGAACGGCATCTATAGGGTGTTTTTTTTACAGGTTTGTTTTTCGAATAGAGATAAATCTGGCAACTCTAATGTCATTTATGTTCAGCTTGGTTTGCCATTTCATCATGCACAGGTTGACAAAAGAACAACGCTTGCAAATCGTGCAAATTTATTTCGAAAATAATGGTTCAGTTCGCGAAGTTTACCGTGAGCTCCGTCCATTTTATGGTCGACATAATCGTCCATCAGAGCAATTAATTCGGTTAACCATGGATCGTTTTCGCACTACGTTTACTCTATGTGATAATACGCATCCGCAGAGACGTCGAACAGTGCGCACCGAAGAAACAATTGCCGCTGTAGAGCAAAGTGTTGAAGAGGACCCGAATGAATCGATTCGCCACCGTGCACAGCAATTGGAGCTTTGTCCATCAACTTTATGGAAGATTTTGCGCAAAGATCTTGGCTTGCGACCTTACAAGATCCAGCTTGTGCAAGAATTAAAGCCGCGAGACCATGCAATGCGTTGTGATTTTGGTGTATGGGCCGAAAATGAGATTGATTTCGATGCTGATTTTCATCGCAAAATTTTGTTCAGTGATGAGGCTCATTTTTGGTTGAATGGCTACGTCAACAAGCAAAATTGCCGCATTTGGAGTGAAGAGAATCCACATGAGACCCTTGAAACGCCATTACATCCACAAAAACTGACTGTTTGGTGTGCTCTATGGGCTGGTGGAGTCATTGGGCCATACTTCTTCCGCAATAATGCTGGAGAGGCAGCTACCGTTAATGGAGACCGGTATAGAGCCATGATAACCGACTATTTTGTTCCCGAATTGGATGGCATGAATGTGGATGAGTTGTGGTTCCAACAAGACGGCGCTACATGCCACACAGCGCACGTCACAATCGATTTATTGAAGGAAACATTCGATGAGCGCATAATTTCGCGGAATGGACCTGTCAATTGGCCACCAAGGTCGTGTGATTTGACACCATTGGATTATTTTCTTTGGGGATATGTGAAGTCGCTCGTCTACACCAACAAACCAGAAACGTTAGGGGAATTGGAAGCCAACATTCGTGGCGTTATTGCCGACATACGGCCCCATATGCTCGAAAAAGTGGTTGAAAATTGGACCTGCAGAATTGGCTTTATTCGAGCCAGCCGCGGCGGCCACATGCCCGAAATCATATTTAAACATTAATGGCATAAAATTGTCCTTCCAATAAAGCCAAATTGATGGACCTTAAAACGATTTTCTTGTGTTTTATTTCAATTCAAAGTTCTATACCCCTAAAAAAACACCCTTTACAAAGGAGACGAATTTTTGCTGAGAAGCCTGTCATGGCAGAAATACACTCGGAGAGTTTGCCAAACCACTGCCGAGGGGCGACCCCGTTTTGAAAAACTTTTTTCAAATCACTTTTGATGTTACCTGTACCAGGGCTCGAACCATGGACCTTCGGCGGCCAATTTAAAGTACAAAAAATAAGCACTTTTTATAAACGCTGTTATACTTTTCCTGAATTTTTGGACAAAACACATTGGGTCATTGACACAACTACCTCGTGATGAAGACATGATATTGAATTTTTTTTATTTATTTATAGAAAGGCACTAACACTTGAAACCGCGCTCCCGAAAGTACTAATTACAGAAAATTTTAAAAATAAAGGGGAAGGAAAAATTGTTTATAAAATAAAATTTTTTTTTTTTCACAGTAGAAATGTACTAAAGTAGAAAATCCCAGGAAGATCTACGCGGATATAAAAAAGTTATATGTCTTTGAATACAGAATTAATAGGAGATTGTTTTAAAATAATTTACATATGCACTGGTTGAGAAATTATTGGAGAAAACCGTGATTAAAAATGAAAAAATTTAACAAAAAATTTAATTTTTCACATTATTTTCACAATTTCTCTGACGTTTATGAAGATATATTAACCACTTGTATACTGAAAGAAGCGGCGAAATGTACTATTTTCAACGACATCAAAACTGTGTTGATAGAAACAGAAACAAAGTTATGGGGCCATACATGCCTTAACCTCTTAAAAAGGGTTTCTTGACCCTATCTAGAAAACTGTACGTAGTATTAAAAAAGTAAGTATACAGTTTTTATCAGGGTACCGAGTACTACCAAATTTGGTTACAAGTAGAGCTGCACCAAACCAAAACTCTTATTTTGTTGACCTGTGTTATTTATTAAACAATTAAAAGTGAATACAAGATAATATATGGTTTAAAATAAGTGAGTTTGCAACAACTAATTGGACGTTTTGTCGCAATGAATAACTGCCCACTAGTCACCCAACGCAAGTGATAATTTTTGATGTGGCACGTATTTTTGTGGTTGAAGTGCATAATAGAGTGAGTGAGTGGTATTTATTTGCGAATGCATCAACCAAGTGGAAGTGTAGATTGTTGTTGAAAATCATGTGAATGGGGCATGGTCAGCGACCGTCCAGAGTACCAAAATCCGTTTCAAGTAAAATCGTAACGATTATGGACCCAAAGCACGGGACAATATTTCAAATTATACCTATTCCGGGATTTCACATCCTCTTTTCTCTAAAACTATATATGGTGGCACATTTTTGAGTACGGATTCGAGCTCAGCGTGGGAAAATCCTTAAGGAAGCATATAGTTTTATTGCAGTTGCGTAGCATATACAGGACAATGTGATTAATGTCTAAAATATGAGTTATTAATTTAATTTAGTCAAAGTTACATTTTTTTTTTCAAAATTGCCATACTTATAGATAAACGTCAGTCATAGAAACAGTATATACCAATGAAATCAAAAAAACTCTTTTTAAGAACATTTTATGGTAACATTCATCCTTACACTGAGCATCATAAGGGTTAAAGCGAGATATTTCGCGAAATCGAGCCGGCGAAATTTTACTTGAAACGGATTTTGGTACTCTTGACGGTCGCTGACCATGCCTCATTCACACTTTTTGTCGTCATTTTTGTTAAACCTTTTTAGGCCAGGAGAATGCTGTGTACAGTGCTGTGGCAATTTGTTAAAAACAAAAAAACGATAAGCCACTGGCTGTCAAAAGGCGCTAAGTTTGCTTTTAAAACACAAAAAACGTCCACTTGCTTTGATCTACAAATGGATATCACATATTCACTCGCGATACGTCGATGCGTACTTAGAAAAACAAAATGTGCACTAAAATCAACCACTTACCTTAATTAAACTTTAAGGGCCGCTTTCATAAAAGCCGGTAACTGCTAACCGGAGTTTAATTGACGTGTTTTGTACGGTTGGCTGTCAAATTAATCGCCGATTAGGCTTAACCGGCCTTTATGAAAGTGGCCCTAAAAGCTTAATATGTTGATATGCGAATGATCTGAAGATGTATGTGTTAGCGGACTGTATGAGAAGTGATGCGATGTGTGACTGCACTATGTGATTTGAATGGACTGTAGACTTGATTGTATGAGTGATGTGATTGTATGAGTGATGACCTATGTGGTGATGTGATGCGACGTCAGTGGCTGTCTCTGTGTATTTGTTGCCGTCTCTGTGTGTTTGTTGCCGTCACTCGCTGCTATATCTTTTCGCTAGGTTGTGCATTTGCTGATTGTTGCATGTATCTCGTTATGTTTATTTGTTGATCTCCGTGAATTTTAATTAATTTTGGCGCTGGTTTATAATAACCCTGCAGTAAATTTTAGTAGTTTTATACTTAACTAGTTCGAGTTCTGTAAATTTTCCATATTAGCAACTGGTATTTTTAACACGGCGATGTCCTACGATATGGCAATTGTCCGCTTCTGCATCGGCACCATACTAATTAGCATACTAGTCAGTCTCTGCATCAGCAATATATCAGTTGAAATACTAGTCATTACATACATAAAAACCATACTATTCAACATACTAGGCCGTATATACATACATCAGGATCATACCAGTTTACATACTAGTCAGTCCATGCACCGGTATCGTCATCATACACATCAATATAATACCATTCAAATTACCTGTCAGTATATACATCAAGATCATACCAGTTTATATACCTGTCAGTACATACACCGGTATCATACCAGCGGTCATACTAGTTAGCCTATACATCAGTATCATATCAATTACTGTACCACTTCATAGTATGTTTGTTCATTTTGAGTTGAAAAATACACGAAAATTGCAAAACTACCTTACAAAGCACTTAAATGAAAATTCAGTCATCATATATAAAATATGTGTCTATCAAAATAAATATTACTTCACTTTATTCAACATTGAAACAAATTACAATAAAAATATAGTCGCTATTCATAGCAATTTGGCTCTTGGAAAACATTTATAAAAAGTAATTTTCTTCTTTTTTGAATAGTCCTTTTTTCTATTAATTTTATAATTGATTTCAAAGGCAGAAATCTTAAAATTTTCTCGAAACATTTAATGGAAAATTCAAATATTAATCTCAGATAGAATCTAATCCATACTAGAAAAAATATCTTTATATAAAAGTAAGGAAATTCAAGGAAAGATTGGCTTTTTATGGAGAAAATTATAAGTTTAAGAGTTCTCTGCAAATAACCATGCAGGTAACTCGAGTGTGGAATTCTAGTACATAATGTGCAGATTCTTAGTAACAAAATTTTTTTAAAGTGCTATTTTTAACCACCTTGTTATTGCACGTGTCTCTGCTCGCTATTTTCGTTTTTACAGCTTTTAAACGATTCCGTTATTCCTTGTTATTTTATTTATGAAAACTGCATTTCACAATCACAATAAGTCAACCCTGGAAAATAAAAAGAACTCCATATTTTTTCATGAATTTGTTAAAAACTTTTTCATAAGAAAAAGGTTACTTTGATTATTCCAAACATAAATGTTATTTACTTACTCAATTGCTTTGACAAGTGATCGTTTCGTTTTCCCTTTTTTTCGTGGTTTCATTTGAGCACTGCTTACTCGTTTTTGCGTCGCTGGTACGCCTTTACGCAGCAACGACGTTGCAAAAAATAAAGCCAATTTTGTTGACATGCAATTACGTAGATGATCTCAGAATATTAGTTTAAGAGAAAATTAAAATGTAGAACGGCGTGGTTAACTGAACGATTGCGGCCCGAATGCTGAATTCTTTGAATCTTTTTCACTCGCGTATGCATGTATCGACAATTTTAGAAGGTTGTTGCTGCTTATGATAGCCGAACCGTTGCAGTCGCTCAAACTTGTATGAATAAGACCACAAAATTCTAGTAAATGAACTAGAGCGTTTACTAACCAGTTTGGAAGTTGTCTGCACGGAAATTTATTAGCTTGTTTTGGTTGGATTAAAAATTGTGGTGTTTTCCTAGCGCGATAGGACCAAATGTTACGGCGACTTAATACTTGGTATGGCGATACCAAGTTATAGTGCTCGAAATAAGGTGAAAGAAAGAAAGAAAAAAAGGAACTCGTTAAATTTGATATGATAACAATGTTTATATATGAAAAGTTAGGGAAATTAGACAATTATTGAAATTACTTGATATTGGAATTGGATGAAGTGAAAATATACATATATGGCGGAAAAGGACTGACCTTCGGTGACTTGGCAGCTGGCAGTTTCTTTGACGTTCGTAAAAGAGTGAACAAGTGACAACAAAATTAGTTCGCAGACACCGCCGAATTCTAGCGCTCGCTATTATCCAGCGGGGTAAGAATGGTTATCGGTTCTAACCGAGATCAAATATAAGACAAAGCTTTTGAATACGAGGGTGGACCTTAATTTTAGGCCTGTGGCCTAAACAGGCTCTAAGAGTTTTTTTGGGCTTTTAATTTAAAGCAAAACATCAGTTTTTCTTTTCCATCTCCGCTTTGGGCTGATTTCGCCTCTTTTCTGTTCCCAAAGAAATAATGTTTGTTGGGGTTGGAGTTTCCCTATTTGTTGGGCAATTTGTTCTTTTTATTTTTGCTTCTCTGCTGACTTTTTCTAAAAAAAATTTTTTTTATTAATTTTTTTCGCTTTTTCTTCGCGCAAATAAAATAAGAATTTTTATTTTTTTTCCCACTAACTCGTTTTTAGTATGTTTGTGCTAATAGTAGGCTAAGTTATGTTGGCCTATTAATAAAAAAATGTTTGTTTGTTTTTATTTCCCTTATTGTTTGCTCCGAATATCCGTTTAGTTGCCTGTTTAGGTTGTTTTTGATTCCATAGCTTTTTATTTGTGCCTTATGGACCTTCTTTCCAAATTCTGTTACCAGGGTCACCTTTCCAAATTTTTCTCTCTTGTAAAGTGCCCTTTGCTTGTCCTTTATCTGTCTATACCGCACAAATATCTCTTATCCTGGCCGAAAATTCTTGGCCACCTTCCTTTCCTTATTGAGCACCCGTTTTCTCAAGTCTTGGTTCCTCTTGATCAGTTTCTTCACCTCTCTGTGTACCCTACTTTGGAAGTCAGTAAGACATTAGTAGTTTATCCTCGCAGTTCTATTAAAAAATATATCACCCAGCTTCAACTGCAATATATATCAATTCCTTGGGCTTAGTGTTACTTATCTCCTTCTGAAGACATATATTTCGTATGATGGTTTAGTGAAACCTTTAGACCTGACAACTCACATAGCTTCTTCGGATTAGTGTCTGATACAATTCCATGCCCAACGCTCATATATAATTGCATACCAACGGAGTCATGAAACCTCGTTCGTTGCCCGTTGCGAATGACTTAAGAATGTTATATTTTCTTTCTTTGGTCTATGGTTCTGGTATATGCAAATTAAAAACTGAGTTTAGCTACTTATAGCCTAGTCAATCATTGTTGTAAAATATTGTTGTTATGTGTCCTTTTAACTATTGTCACCCCTATATTTATACTGCTAATACTTCATTCTTTCTTCTTTTTGTTTTCAATATTGTATAAAAATGAATCCAAAAATGTCGTATTGATAGCTACATAGAAGTTCTTTTGCATATCTTATATATAAAAATTAATCCAAAAAAGTGTCCGTAAGCGAACTCCTCCTAAACGACTCTACCCACAAACTTCGTTTAGCTTCTATTTTGTTACCTTCTTCTCAAGCTCGGTTTAGAAAAAAAAAATATTTTTTAGGGTTACCAGATGTCTACAATAACTTTGGCAACATTGGAATTACACATAAAGTTTATGAAATAATTTCAAATGAAAAACGAAAAAAATGGTGTTGTCACCTAATATGATGTTGCCATATTTGCAAAAAGAAAATGATATTATCGGCTCTCATTCATTAAAGTACGCATTTCCTAAGAGTGCCGCTACAAAAATTTCGAATGTCGTATTGATAGCTACACACAAGTTCTTTTGCATATCTTATATATAAAAATGAATCCAAATATTATGCAACAAATAGTAAGCCAAACTGTCTTTTTTCCATTAAAATTCCTTAAACCTGATAATTTTCTATTCAACGATGCAACATTGTTTGCACCTGACCGTGTAATTCCTAATAGAATTATTTAATAGAAAGATTAGATTTCAAGGCCAGACAACGTCTGCCGGGTTTGCTAGTAGTATATAAATTTTTAAGTTTTCAGTTTTAAGAATTATACCCAATTTTATGTAATCATTGTTGCACTATAAAAGATCAACCAGGATCTTATTGTGCTAATACTGACAATCAATAAATGAATCAATGAATGAATGTGGGCGTTGCATCGGCCACATATGAATTAGCAAATTTTCAAATTTCGAGTGCTAACAGCCAGTTTCACGAAAGAAATTTAAATGAAAAATGGAAAATGAGAAGTTGGGCACTTCGAAACATGTCATCCCATACCATCGCTGTGCATAACGTTGTAATTTTTCCTCTAATATCAATTAACGAAAAATGATTTTTTTTCTCCAAATTTATATGAAATTTGACAGCGAAAAAAATAATTTTCCACTTAAATTGTTTCGTGAAACTGGCTGTAAGACTTTGAAACCCATTTACGCTAGAATAATTATTGTTTTGAAAAGTACACCCATTGAAAGTAAGTTCAATTGCTTTTCGACCATGGTCACATAAAAGTTTACTGGAAACTAGGTAGCAATACAGATCCGTGCTATATCTCATCGCTGAGAATGTCGTTGTAATCTTTCTCTATTGATATATTATTTCCAAATCGATATGGTTAAAATAAGCAAGAAAATTTATTGATTTGTGAAATTCGTGTACCAATATTATATAAATACGTTACATCATACTTCCTATACCACAATACATATCTGTGCAAAAACTCAGAAAACTCGAGTAATAAATATTCCCACTTTAATATAATAAGTTTTTGTGAACCGGACATTTCAAAAAACACATAAAAGAAGATTTACTTACTTACTAACTTAAATTGGCCGCCTAATATAGCGCTGCAGTAATTTCTTGGCTTTGCAAACTGGCTCCAATAGGAAAGATCACAGGATCGTAAATCGGTCTCTATTTGGTGCTATATTCGGAGTGGTGGTCTCCCTCAGGGCCGGAACATCTTCATTCATAGCCTAGCCAACGAAGCCACAGAATGCCCCCTGAACGTGTTCCGAAACCAAATAGTACTTACAGAAGCTAACAGCATGATTTGTGTGGAGACGCCACACCCAGGGGGAGTACCGCGTTTCTCGTTTCGTAAAATTGCTTATTTGGTATCGTTTTATACGTAAATAGTTGCCTTAGCGAAGAAATTCAATTCGATAGCAAAATGGCTTTCGAAAAGAAATTAAACCAATATTTTTGGAACAAAAACAAACTGAGCTTGCAGTGTCCTGTAAGGAGACATGTTAAAATTCTCAAGCGAGTTGTGTTATGACCCCGCAAAAGCAACTTTGCCTCTCTTAAACCTGGCGTATTGTGCCAGTGTATATCTTTTTCCTCTTTCTCCTCCCACCTCAGACATTGGCTCCTTAGTTTTGGACTGGTAGCAGCGGCTCGGGGCCAATCGCTGTTACTCTCGCTAAGTTATCTGCCTGCACATTTCCTTCAACGCTCTATGGCCAAGTGTTTCAGATGATGCCACTATAAAGTGCTCCCCTGATTAAGAAACAATCTTGGCTCCTTCTGTCTTGGAAGACATTTTTTTTATGTATGGAAATTGAAAAGTATAGGGGATAGAGAATAAGGTTTGAGCATAACACTGCGACCTCAGGCATATAGTCCTTTAGAAAGTCAGCAAGTTTCCGCGGGATAAGAGATCGTATTTGGTCATACTTTGGCCAATGTAAGCCAAGATGCTTCCCCCTTTTCCGGTAGATAGCATCGCACTTGAAAGGAATCGTCTCAGAGATCTCATTGACCATGCGACAAAACCAACAGGAGTCTTAAGGCCATGATGAGGTGACAACCTCATTTGCTTCCTCTACTTTTCCTTCATGTGCTGCTTCAGGGGCAGAAATTAAACCTATTATTCCTAAAACCAGCCTCCTTATCTCGTTGCATGGGTCTTCGTTCATATCTAAGTTTAGATGAAGACCCGTAACTTCACCTCTTCTCAGCATGCTCGACAACTCGTACGATCTCCTCTTGTGTGGGCGGTATATCGTCCACTTTTTTGTGCACAAGATCGTGCCAACCCAACCACTCAGGCTCAGTACCACACTCGACAATCAGTCCGCCGTACTCTCGTTACCACAGTTGGCTAGAAGTAAGCCTTTTCTTAAAAACCGCCTTGAAACCCTCATCCATAGTGGGTTCCTCAAGCCAAGTTGGCTCCTTCTGTCTCCGTAGGTGCAATGGGCCCAGCCTGCTTCCGATTTCTCCGATGTCTTGCTCTTTTTTAGATGGCGAAAGTAACATTTTGCAGCAGAGGACCTGACATTTCTCTACTCCGTCGTCCAAAGACGATCCTAGGGGATTTTGGGCAGGATTCGCCATTGTCGCTACCTCACCTGGAGCGGACGCCCGGTTGCAGTCGTCTCTGCGCCATTTTCTCTCATCCCGCCGTGTATAGCACCGTTTTCGTGATTTGCCGGTGTTTGACGACGGTACGTCTTCGCCACATGCTCTTCGAAGAGCGTAGCTTCTTTTTCTGAGTAGGCAATTGTTGAGTTAAATCGTCTCTCGAGAAACAAAAATAACATTCTATAAGTCTCATCGCACTCGTCCGGCTATATGGTGCAGAAGCATAGACACTAACAACATCTGATGAGGCGGCTATAGAAGTATTCGAGAGAAAGGTTCTTAGAAAGATTTGTGGACGTTGGAGTTGGCGACGGCGAGTACCGAACCGGATTTAAAGATTATCTGTATGAGGTTCACGCAAACGCCTACAAAGTAATGTAAGATAAAAGCCAACGGCTTCGCTGACTAGGTCACGTTGTACGAATGAATGAAGATGTTCCGGCCAACCGCCGGTGGAAGCAGAAGCTTTAATTGGAACCAGTTGGCGCAACGAATAAATGACTAGCGAGCTATGTTGGACGTTCAAAATCGCCCAGGCGGTTAGGTGACCATTTAAAGAAGAATAAGATAAAATGAAGGGTTCGACGATCTACAAAACAGAAAGCTGAAATAATAGCCATCAAAATTGTATTTTTTATTTTTAACTTACTTAAAACGTTTGAACGGCACAAAAAAAAAATTAATAAATATTTTAGACATTTTGTCAAAGATTACGATACGATTGTGAACTTATATGGCGATACCAATAATGGCTCTTATACGATCAGTAACGTTAACATTTTTGATACGATTGTCGACTCGACCACGGAATACACAATTCGACCTCAGGTTTTACTCGTCATTACATCAGGATGAGGGTAATTGAAAGCTCAATCGCCTGCAGCTCCTGCAAGAGGTGTATCTCAAGCATTTCCTTCTATACAAAATCAGAATTACGCAGAGAATATTTAAGGATGTGGCTAATAGGGACAGGATTTGCACAATAATAGGAGATGAACATAAGAGAGCACACAGCATTGCTCGGGAGAATAGGAACCAACCCCTAGAAAGGTTCCAAAAATGGCAAGGCAAATAAAAAGGTTAGCAACCACCTGCGAGCCTTGTCTCGCAAACAAATATGATAGACACCCCCAAGTACCTCCGATAAAAGACGCACCAGTCCACAGTTACCCCTGCGAAATAGTTCAAATAGATATCTTTGAAATGCAAGGCTAAAAGGTTTTATCCTGCGTTGACAAGTTTTCCAAATTTGGGAAACTGTTCCACATACTAAATCGTTCGTCCATAACTCTAAACGCTAAGCTGATTAAACTCATTCACTATTTCACTACTCTTTAAAATTGCCTTTACTTAAGTTATTGCGAACCGAATTAGGGATAGAGTTCCATATGCGGATAGTATTGACGAAGAAAAGTCTTGAAGAGTTTAGATAATTGCAGCTGGGCACGATCAAATCACTTATGCGAGCAGATCTAGAGAATGTTACCTTATTATATAAGTAAGTAGGCATTTTATCAGCAATCACGCGACACAGAAAGAGACAGATTCTTGCCTTAAGATACTCAGATATTTCACAACCTAAGAGACTCGTTCTCCACGCAGATATATGATCATACTTTGCCAAACCGAAGACATACCGCGTGACATGATTAAAGGCGACATCAATCTTATGTGCCGATTTAGAGTCTAATTTGCTGTATATGCATTCTGAATAGCAGATAATTGGTAGTATTAGTTGTATTGCAAGGCGCTTTCTTATTTCAAGTGGGGTTAAGGCCGCAGACATTCGTAAATTACGTAGAGTGTAGTAAACTTAACTTATAACAGCGCTAATACTCGTATGATCATCACATGAGAGACTAGAGTTAATAACCTCCCCCAGATTCTTTACTTTAATGCTGGAGAAAATAATACAAGCTGCAGAACTTAACCGCGCTGGAACAATATTTTATAAAAGCGTGCAACTGTTGGCATATGCTGACGATATTGATATTATTGGCCTTAACAACCGCGCCGTAACTTCTGCTTACTCCAAATTAGAAAAAGAAGCGGAGAAAATGGGATTGGTGGTGAACGAGGGCAAAACGAAGTACCTTCTGTCATCATGCAAAGAGTCAGCGCATTCGCGCCTTGGCAACCAAGCCACTGTTGGCAGCAATAATTTCGAAATAGTAAAGGACTTCGTTTACCTGGGAACCAGCATTAATACCAATAATAATGTTAGCCTAGAAATCCGACGAAGAATCACTCTTGCAAACAAATGCTACTTCGGACTGAGTAGGCAATTGAAAAGTAAAGTCCTCTCTCGACGAACGAAAATAACACTCTACAAGTCACTCATCGCACCTGTCCTGCTATATGGTGCAGAAGCGTGGACACTAACAACATCTGATGTGGCGGCTCTGGGAGTATTCGAGAGAAAGGTTCTTCGAAAGATTTGTGGACCTCTACGCGTTGGCGACGGCGAGTACCGAAGAAGATTTAATGATGAGCTGTATGAACTTTACGCAGACGCCGACATAGTTCAGCGAATTAAAACACAGCGGCTTCGCTGGCTAGGCCACGTAGTGCGAATGAGCGAAGATGCTCCAGCCCAGAAGGTATTCTTATCGGCACCCGCCGGTGGAAGCAGAGGAGGAGGGAGACCACCACTCCGATGGAAGGACCAAGTGGAGACCGATTTGCGATCCCGCGGTGTTTCCAATTGGCGCCAGTTGGCGCAATGAAGAAACGACTGGCGAGCTATGTTGGACGGTCAAAACCGCCCAGGCGGTTAGATGACCATTTAAAGAAAAAGATTCTTTACTTTAGACACATATTTGAGGCTCTTATTATTAATGCATAAAGCTGGGAGATCCAAAGAATTATTTTGCCTTTTAGATATGGGTAACACAGTTCACTATTAAGGGAAAGACAATTTATTTGCGCCCAAGACGAAATAGCTGACAAGTCGCTATGAAACTTGGCACAAAGTTGAGAGGCTTGTGCATGTGTTCCAGACGTATACAGTTGTATTTCATCTGCATAAGCATGCATTTGCTCATACAAACAGGTGCTAAATATGTCATTTATAAACAGGCTAAATAATAACGGTCCAAGTATAGATCCCTGTGGTACACCACTAGACAAAAACTTGAGACGAGATAGCTGCGACCCCACCTTCACTCGTTGTGCTCTACCACCCAGATAACTCCTTATGAGACTTACCGCAGCGTCACCAAAAGCGAAATAAGACTTTAACTTCATACATAACAACGTGTGGTTAACAGAGTCAAACACTTTGAAAAAGTCAAGCAAGCACAACATTGTTATCTTGTTACTGTCATAGGGGGCCCGTATATCATCCAGGATTTTAATAATTGCAGTTGAGCAGCTATGCTTTGCTCTAAAGCCAGACTGGAATGGGGAAACTAGTTTGAATTTATCAATATGTGAATGAATCTGTTCACATAATAAGGTCTCAAAGGTCTTTGACAGTGCAGGTAGAATGCTTATGGGACGAAAATCACTTAGACAGCTGGCTGTCTTATTTTTAGCTATAGGAATAACAGTAGCAATCTTTCACACATCAGGAAAGCAAGAGGTTGTGATGCAGTGGTTGATAATATGGGTCAGGGTAGGCAGTATCTGTGGAAGAATAATTTTAATAAATTTTATCGGAATACCATCTGCACCAATAGCATTTGAGCGTACCTTATAAATGCATCTCACCACATCATGCTCCGACACAGCGCAAAATTCAAATTGTTGAGAAAAAGTCACAGGACAAGGAATCGGGTGGTTGCTTGGATCATTGGAAGAGGTAGCACAATTTACGAACACAGCATTCAGATCTTCAGGGTCAAGCGAGCAATCTGGGTTGTCTTTAACATGCACACGAAGACTTTTCAAGTTACGCCACAACACATTATTTGGAAGTTCACAATTTAACATTCTACGAAAGTATGACCGCTTCTCATGTTTTATAGTGGCAGTAGCTACATTTCGTTCTTCGATTTCTTTTCTATGCCGCATAGGCTTTGTTACGGACAAGAACGTGACTTTCTTCGAGCGTTGCGCATCGGTACATGAGCATTATAAAGTGATAATAGCATACTATTTAAAAAGATTAGCTTATCATTCACCGATGTCAAGCTCCAGCAATAAGTCCAGTCAACACAAGATATATCGGTGCTCAAGTTGTTAAAATTAATCGAGCGATAGTCAGGAAAACTACGAGAACAGAAACTAAATTATCATGGTCAAAAGTAATGTCAAAGGAACAGAAAATTAGATCATGATCAGACACAAACGAAATTTGGTCGAATTTTAAGAGAGAAGACAAATCGGACACAATGAAATAATCGAGTAGACTAGGACAACAGTTATTTCCGTACCTAGTCGGTACAGAGGAATTGACTAAGGAAAGACCAACACTAGACACATCATCTAGAAGGCACGAGCTGTACATATCACGACATAACATATTTACATTAAAATCACCACAGACTATTATTTCATCAAAATCCACTGCTACTACCGACAACGCATTAAAGAAATCGTTAACACTTAAACATCTATTGGGATTATACACGCAAGACAAACAGACCTTAGACAGGGAATTGGACACCTCCACCAACAAGTACTCCGTTGTACGTTCCCCAGCATGGGATACTATTCTCGATTTAAGGTATTCCAAAATTTATAAAAAAAAATCTTTAATATAATGATAAAGTTAGGTCATATACCGAATCTTAAAATTTTAAGCGATTTTGACAATGAAATATCATATTTTATCATTATCACTTTGCGCTCACTAAAAATGTGAATAAAAAAATACATGTACTTACGTCTAAATTGCTTTTGCGCTAAGTTCATAACGGTACGTTTCACAGCTACGAAACTTTGGGAGGTTATGTGCCTGTTAATAGGCGATCGATTTTCATCAAAAAGCTAAAATCGAAAATCATGGCTCTTTCATGGTTGAAAACGCTGTTTTGGGTATGCCTGCTTCCTTCATTAGTATTTGATGAAAGCCTGAAATATTAGGCATTCCCTAGACTGGCCAGAGTCGCATTTATATCAGGTATAGGGTAAGCATCTGATACGGTAACCGCATTAAGAAATTTAAAATCTAACACCATTCTATACTGCTTTCAACCGGATGGTTTTGGTTTTTTTTTGGAACTACCCAAACAGGAGAATTATAAGGGATTTTAGACGGTCGAATTATGCCTTCTTTAAGTAGCTCCCCGATTTGTCTGTCCACTTCTTCATATTTGCGCTTCGTGTAAATCGGTTACTCTCTAGTGGTGTTTATTTCCGCTTTCACCGAAGTGTTGATTATCTTAACGTTCAGTGATCCAAATAAGCGGAAGTATTTATCGACTACGGCATTTAAGGTTGGGAGGATTGATATATTTTTGCTTAGAAAAAATGTAAGCTTCCGATGACTTTATTTTTTATGGGAATTTTTATATCGGGATCTATTGTTAGGACGTGGTTCTCTCTGTCTATAACGGCATCCAGTTGCTTGAGGGTGTCATCGCCTATTATCCCGTCAAACGAGTCTAAACCGGGTAATGTGTAGAAGGAAAAATGTATGTATGTATGTATGTATGTATTCTTTATTTTCTTAATTCATATAAATGTACAATAAAACAAATACATAATCTTAGAATAACAAATTCAGTAAGAAAATAGTTAATGGCATAGTATGCTACAATAAAGAGCAGTGGAAATGTCATTTTATAATTGTTACATTAATGTGGGGGGCATAAGTACAAAACAAAATTTCAGAACCTACATCAATATGTATTATGTTAAACCTTCAGCGGTAATGCATTAAACACTAAATAATGGTTCGCAGCAAAACTTCGATACTTTCATGATTGAATCCAAAAAGTCATTTTTTCACCTTTTTGAGGAACACTGAAAGCGATCTAATAAGCTGTATATCGTCGGGTAATTTGAGAAATAATTTACAAGACACTGTGGCGTAGAAGTTACGAAAGAGTGTGATGCGAAAGCTCGGAATTGCTATGTGAAATAACGATCTACTTCTCAGATTGTATGGATTGTATATAGGACTTTGAGTATATCCGCTCCTTATGAAAAAAATTTTCAAAACTTTAAAGTAGTACAAATGACGCAAAGGAAGAATATTTAACTTTTTGAAGAGATCCATGGAATGTGTCATGCGCCCAACGCTACATATTCTTCGAATAAGACACTTCTGCATGACTAAAAGCGGACGAACCTTATTAGCGTATGCACCACCCCAGCAACTGATTCCGTATTGTAATTTAGAGTGGATTAACCCATGGTATACCATTATCAATAATTTGTTGGAGCACAGTTTTTTCAAACTATAGAAGGAACGTACGGCTGATAGAAGGTAAAGCTTCATAGCCGAAATATGCGAAGACCAACTTAGGCTTTGGTCTATTATAACTCCTAAATACTTAAAGTCAGGAACAACTTCGATGTTAAAGCAATTATTGTTGCAGTTAATACTATGATTAAAAGTAGCTACAGCATTTTGTTGAGTGAAATTATTAGAGCATAATTTATATCGCATACAGTTCGAGGCATGAAAAGTAAATGCGTTATTTGGTATGTCTTTGTTACCAAGCCTAAAATACATTAACTTCGTTTTGTTGCTTGCTACTAGCGTGTGGCCTGCAAACCAAGATCTTAGCAAATGTAAGTCGTGGTTGATATCTACAAAAAAATTAAATGAGTTGTCTGATCCGTATGCAATGGCAAGGTCGTCAGCAAAGGCAGTAACCTTCCCAATAAAAGGCAACGAAAATACTGAATTGATATAAATCAAAAACAAGATTGGTCCAAGTACCGATCCCTGGGGTGCACCTAGCGTCATAAATCTGGGTTCACTCAAATACTTTTAAATTTTAACTTTTTGAACTCTATTCGTTAGGTAATATTCAAACCATCTTAGGATGTTACCACGAAAACCAGCGGAATTTAATTTGCTCAAAAGAATAGTATGGTCAACCATGTCAAACGCTTTCGTAATATCGACGAATAGACTAGCACAACTCTTTCTTTCATCAATGGCGTTATATATAAATGAACAGAACAAACTGCATTGGACTGAAGAAATTTATTTTATCCTTCCTCGAAAATTTTGGTTACTGAAGATAATAAGGATATAGGTCTGTAGTTGTTTTTATCTTTTTTATTTCCTTTTTTAAAAAGAGGTATAACAGTAGCACACTTTAAGTCTTCTGGAAAAACTCCAGAGGGTATACTTAAATTAAATAAATGCTTCAGAACGTCAACAATATTCAATCCTATGCTCTTTAATATTCGATTTGAAATGTTATCACTTCCACTAGCACCAGAATTTTTTAGGTTTTTGATTATGATCAGAATTTCTGAGCCGGATATGGGATCAAAGAAAAAACTGTTACTGGGAGGGGCAAGTTCAGTATGCAATGGGTCTGTTTGACACATACAAAAATTATAGTTGTTAAATATAGCGGGACCAGTACCCACGTTAACAAAGAAATCATTCAGCGCATTTGCAACTATCAGAGGATCCGAGACATCAGTGCCGTCCAAACTTAACACAAGCGAATCCGATTTGCTTTTTTGATTTACGGTTAATAATTTGGTTTACAGCATCCCATTCTCTCCTTAGGTCACCATGCGCTGAAAATAATAAATCATGGAAATATTTTTCGCGATTAGATCGGATTTCTTTATTTAGCGCATAAGTGAGGCCACGAACACGTTTATTAAGCTTGACATCTGTTGTATGTTTGCTGGATTTTAGACGTAAATTGTTTTTTACCTTAATCTTTCGAAGTAATTGTTGAGTTATCCAAGGCTTCAGAGCTAAAAGCGACTTTTTCCGATGAACAGTGAGGCAAGGATTGTTTATGTGAGCTGAAAGCGTATTTATAAACAGGTTATAAGCTTTTGTTACATCAATTTCATTGAAAACAGTTCCCCAGTTTTCACAGAGAAGTGATTCTTGGAGCAAATTATAATCCAATCTTTTAGAAGTTACTTGCGTACTAAAATCTTTAATTGCCCTACTTTTATTCAAGTTCACGAGTCGAAGGCAAAACAGGCAATGGTCAGAGGTGCCAAAGTTAAGATTTATACCGGCAAGCATATGATCTATCATATTATTTAACCTGACGTATACATGATCAATACAGGTCCCTCAATCTGGGCGGGTGGTCTCTTTGATAACGGATGTTAAGCTATTGTCTGCCAGCAGCGGAAGATAGTTGTCCAACATTGGGTTAGTAGACAGTAAGTCAAAGTTGAAAATCTCCTAAAATAAAAGGATTATTTGATTTTTCTGTACTTAGAAAAGTAGAAAACTCTTCATGAAAAAGTTTAAAGTCATATGTGTGAAATCTATATACAGTATATATTTTTCTTGCTGTCTTTTGTTTGCAGATCGCTTCGCTAGCATAAGTTTTTTCTTCAGCTTGATGCAAACTATACTTTTTTTAATAGTAGTTTGAGATCGCTCCGAATTAATGTGCTTTACGTTTATGGCTTCAATCTCGTTGTCTAATACCTCCGCATTCAATGCATCCCTGAAACTTTTGCCTATGCATTCTTTTGCAATTTCGTTGTTGACATTTGGCACTCCAACAATTTCAATGCAGTTTTCCAATTGCTTTTGCTCCAACCAGTTTAGCCTACTCTCCAGACCATCCACCCTATTTTTCAACATTTCATTTTCTTCTTTTAATTGCTGCATTGCACTTAAACAGTCACTTTTTATTTGTTGGAGCTGATAATCTCTTTATACAATTGTTGTAGAGTTATTTCCTTATCATTTTCGTTGGTCGGCTCAAGCAAATGAACAGTGCTAGTCTGTTCTGCTGCGTTCGCTGCTTTGCGCTGCTCACCTGCTCGTTGTTTTGTGCGTTCATCGCTCCCGATGTACTGGGTTGTTGAAGTTGGTTGACCACTGAATGAGTGGGCGTTGTTGTTGGAAGCAAAGTTTTTCTGCGTTCGACGCAGCATTTGTCACATCGATATTTTTTGTTGCTTACTTTAAAAAATTCTATGTCAGCCGACTTTAAATCTACACAATTGTAATGATAATAGTTTTTACAATCAGAACACTTAATATTATTTCTGCTTAAGCGTTCAATTCTCACTTTGCATATTTGGCAATTCATTTGGAAAATAAAATAGCTAATTTATTTGAATTTAAATCAAAATGAGCGCTCCCAAGTCCACTTTACTTGAAGTTGGAGTGTCCCAATAATTTTGTTATTTATCTTGACAGGTCCTGCTACGGTGTTTAACGAGAAAAGTGGATTCACGGGGACCGTGTTAATTGCTACTTTAGGTTGCATGAAATCTTTGTTCGCCACTGTGTCGACGAGGAACTTAAGGGCGACGTTTTGTGGGGTAATGCAGGTGAGATAGGGTATACTAGATGGTGTAACGGTGTTCATATGCTGTAGTCGTCATGTGAAGTTAGCGGGGCAAACTCCAAAAAACTTGTTCAGAGACAAACTATAAAAATAATTCTTACACAGGAATTTGCCGTAAATTATGCGTAATTAAGTGGCATATTTCAAAACTTACAAAAAAAAAAATTTGAATTTTTTTTGGTTTGCCCCGCTCACTTCATGTGCCGTTAGAGAGGCAACTTTTCAAAAACTAGTTTAGAGACCAGTTAGGAAAATAATTCTTGCACAGGAATTTGCCGTAAATTATCCGTATTTGAGTGGCATATTTCTAAATTAAAAAAAAAATTGAATTTTTTTTTTGGTTCGCCCCGCTATATATTTTTTTAATATTTTTTTACACTTTCATGTCCACTAGTAGGAGAGTTAACTGAAGTCGCACAATTTATTATAGTTGGACTCAAGCCTTTATTCTCGATGTTTTGGCTCGAATATTGCAGAAGAATTTTACCCTTTGCATGTAAACTTTTGAGGTGATTCCTTTAGTAATAGGTGTTAGATCTTAATACTTATCGCTAAGTTTTTATAAATAGGACTTAATACCTATATATACTTAATTTTAATATCATTTAACACCTCATTTATCTAAGCAATTCTTTACAGGAGATCTAATCTGCTTTAAAATATATTCCTTAACGGAAACCTGGCTTTAAGATTCACCTGCGGGAATGAGAGTTTATTTTATCCGACGGGTGCAATACTCGTAGCACACGTAGGCTCAGAAATCCAGAAAACACCTAATGACATGTGACATTATGCAGCAACATGTCTAAGGGAAGTAAGTTGGATTTTGTACGACGGCTTATTAGAATAAGAAAAAAGACTAAAGAAAACTAAAAATATTAAACCTAAGTTGTTATTGTAATATGTAAAAATTAAATAAAGTTACAAAATAAGGTACAAATAACGGACTACTTACAGCAAATTTCTGCTAGAAATATGTGGGGAAACATCAAGTTTTTCTGTTTTTAATTTTGAAGCGTTGTCTCGCTAACTTCACATCAAGTCAGCGGGCCAAACTAAAAAAAATTCAATTTTTTTTTTAATTTTGAAATATTCCACTTAATTACGGATAATTTACGGCAAATTCCAGTGCAACAAATATTTTCCTAACTGGTCTCTAAACTAGTTTTTGAAAAGCTAGCTAACTTCACATGAAGTGAGCGGGGCAAACCAAAAAAAATAATTTACGTCAAATTCTAGTGCAAGAATTATTTTCCTAACTGGTCTCTAAACTAGTTTTTGAAAAGTTGCCTCGCTAACTTCACATTAAGTTAGCGGGATAAACGATATTTTTTAAAATATGGTCGCTGCAAATTTATTAGTCTCACGAGTAATTTACGGCAAATTACCCGATAGTTAATTTATTGCTACGTAAAAGTTGTCTTGCCAAGTTCAAAGAGGTGCGAGGATCCCTTCTATGATATACGGTATGCACCCATGAAATATATTGGGCTGGGTTACCCTCGAAGGTTTGTAACTCTTTTACACAGTGAGAAAGCCTATTTCCTTGAGATCCTCTTCTGACATTGCTGTCCGAGCTATTGCCGAATGCCTGCCCGCTTGGGCCCTGATATTGGTTTGCTCTAGGCCCTGTAACCTGCTTTTCCAATATAGAAGGATAGTCGGTTTGCTAGTAATACATAATTTGTTTCTATTCCTGTTAGACGGCCTTCCAATTTCCTGATTTTATCAAGGAGGGCATTGATTCCCCCATTTAATTAATTTACTTTGGTAGTCAAGGCTTCCATTGATATTTATTTAAAGGTTTTAAGTAACAACAAGGCTAGGCTAGGATATCAGCGTTTCGAATTTATATCTCGTTTGTTTTATTTGGGATGGTAGTGAGCTTTCGCACACTTCAAAGTATTTTGTAACAAGGCTAGGATACCGGAGTTTATAGTTTCCTCTTTTTTATTTTGGATTGTCTGTGCCTTTGTGCACCTAATATTTTACTTTTATTGATAAATTTAATAGCATTGGTTAATGTAATTTGATAATTTTGATTTTTGTTGGAACGATTTTCCGTCATCCCTTGTCAAGTTTGGTTTTGTGACAAACCGGTTTCGGCGTTCTGCCATTTTCAATGCCTAGTTTCGTTCTGGTCTGTGTCTATCCGCTGCGTTGTTTTTATAGTCCGTGGGTGCTGTGGCAGGTAATGTCAATCTATGTGTTCGTGGTAGGTAACGTTAATATGCATGTGTGTGTGCGCGGTATTGATACGTCCGAATTGTTATCTGTCCCAAGGGTTGTTTTTGTAGGTATGTAGACATACCGCTTGTTGGCTAAGCGGTAGGTTGATGTAGGTAGAAATCGGTGCTTTTTGCAGTTTGGTTCATATTTCGTTTTTGCTTGTTCATTGTTACGTGTTTGGTTGCTGTACCTGCTGGCTTGTGCTGTTTTTTGTAAACTAGTTTTAAGGGTTCAAATATTTCGTCAGAGATAGTGTTGGTTTGTTCGTTTATGATCCTGCCGTCAAATGTTTTTAACTTGTATATCTCCATGTTCTCAAGTACATTAAGCCGCCGGCCTTTTCCTTGTACGTGAAGTATTCGAGCCGTTGTTTTTATGTTAGCTGGGGTGCAGTTGTTCTCAAACATGTGGTTCGCGAAATTAGATTCTGGTATTATGGTGGGTTTTCGTGTTTTTTTGTTGTAGTCCCTGATATGCTCTCGGAATCTTGTGCTTATTTTTCTTCCTGTTTGTCCTATGTAGCTGTATTGACATTCACAAGTAAGCCTATACACTCCGTGTCTGTTGAATGGGTCATCAGAATTAGTGTCGGTTCTTAGTTTTTGTCCGACGTTGTTAGATGTTCTGAATGCTGTGTTGATGTTATATCTTTTAAAGAACTTTGCTAATTTGTACGTCGCTTTTCCAGTGTATGTCATTGCCGTCCAAACCATTGGATTTTCGTCTACGTTTACTCTTTTTTGTGTTCCATGGCTACTTCTGAGTTTATCCACAAGTGCTTTCTTGTATCCCTTATTTGCCGCTATGTTATCTATTGTATTAAGCTCTCTCCAGTATGCTTCCTGTGTGAGCGGCGTTCTCTGAAGCCTATCCACTAAGTGCCTCAATGCTGCATTTTTGTGCTATTGCGGATGGTTTGATGTAGAGTGTATAATGGTGTCCGTGGCAGTCGGTTTTCTATAAATGCCGTAGTTGAACCTATTTGTTATTTTGTCAATCCCTATAGTTAGGTCAAGGTAGTTCATTATTCCATCTTTTTCTACTTCCATTGTGAACTCTATGTTGCCTGTTGAGGAACTCTAGTATTTGCTCTTCGTTATCGTCATTTAGGATGCAGATGATGTCATCCACGTATCTAGCGTAGAATGCCACGCCTAACTTGGTTTTTAACTCCTGTATATATTTTCCTTCCAAGTTTTGCATGAATGTTTCCATGAGAATGGCCGATGTTGGGTTACCCATTCCTAGTCCGTTTGTCTGTCTATATATTTTGTTGTTGAACCGGAAATAGTTTTGCCGCAGCGTTGTTCTTAGCGCGTTGGTAATTTGTGCAGTTTTTACCTTATCTTCAGTTTCGTCCAGTAGTGTTTTGTTGACTATATCCATTGTATCTGTTAGTGGTATTGACGGGTATAAGTCCTTTATGTCAAAGGATACGAGTTTACTGCTCATTGTGAGTTTAACGGTCTCAAGCCTTTGGAGTAGCTCTATCGTAATGCTTATTGTGTATTCGTGCCCTAGTTTCAGAGTGTCCTTTAAAATCGTTTTTAGATGTTCCGACAGTTTATAACCCGGCGCGGACTTAAAATTAATTATGGATCTCATCGGCGTATCCTGCTTGTGGATTTTAGGTAACGCAATGAGTGGAGGAGCAGATGGATTCATTTGTGTTAGGGTATATACCATCCTCTCGTCTATTATTTTGGTAGCATTTTTTATAACCTCAGCGCAACTTCTAGGGAAGGGCCTGAAGCACAACATCGCGGATAGCAATAAGGCAAAAAGAACTGAGCAAGCGATAGTAGATGCAGAGGTTGCAATATCGCTTCTTCCATATGAGGAACAGGAGCACGCAAGGCACATGTGCGGAGAAATCATAAGCACGGAAGTAAGAGCCCAGGAAGCACAAAAAGGAAATAAGGAGCTGAAAATATTGAAAAGGCTACAACGAAAACTAAAAGATAACAACATCGTCACAACGAAGGCAGACAAAGGAAACACAACAGTGCTAATCAGTAAAGATGAATATATGGCAAAGACAGAGAAGCTCTTCGAGGAAATAAAATGCCGCATTATTAGGGATAACCCCACGGATAAATACCAGACCGAAGTTAAAGAGGTTATAAAAATGCTACCAAAATAATAGACGAGAGGATGGCATATACCCTAACACAAATGAATCCATCTGCTCCTCCACTCATTGCGTTACCTAAAATCCAGGATACGCCGATGAGATCCATAATTAATTTTAAGTCCGCGCCGGGTTAGAAACTGTCGAAACATCTAAAAACGATTTTAAAACACACTCTGAAACTAGGGCACGAATACACAATAAGCATTACGATAGAGCTACTCCAAAGGCTTGAGACCGTTAAACTCACAATGAGCAGTAAACTCGTATCCTTTGACATAGAGGACTTATACCCGTCAATACCACTAACAGATACAATGGATATAGTCAACAAAACACTACTGGACGAAACTGAAGATAAGGTAAAAACTGCACAAATTACCAACGCGCTAAGAACAACGCTGCGGCAAAACTATTTCCGGTTCAACAACAAAATATATAGACAGACAAACGGACTAGGAATGGGTAACCCAACATCGGCCATTCCCATGGAAGCATTCATGCAAAACTTGGAAGGAAAATATATACAGGAGTTAAAAGCCAAGTCAGGCGTGGCATTCTACGCTAGATACGTGGATGACATCATCTGCATCCTAAATGACGATAACGAAGAGCAAATACTAGAGTTCCTCAACAGGCAACATAGCAACATAGAGTTCACAATGGAAGTAGAAAAAGATGGAATAATGAACTACCTGGACCTAACTATAGGGATTGACAAAATAACAAATAGGTTCAACTACGGCATTCATAGAAAACCGACTGCCACGGACACCATTATACACTCTACATCAAACCATCCGCAACAGTACAAAAATGCAGCATTGAGGCACTTAGTGGATAGGCTTCAGAGAACGCCGCTCACACAGGAAGCATACTGGAGAGAGCTTAATACAATATATAACATAGCGGCAAATAATGGATACAAGAAAGCACTTGTGGATAAACTCAGAAGTAGCCATGGAACACAAAAAAGAGTAAACGTAGAGGAAAATCCAATGGTTTGGACGGCAATGACATACACTGGAAAAGCGACGTACAAATTGGCAAAGTTCTTTAAAAGATATAACATCCACACAGCATTCAGAACATCTAACAACGTCGGACAAAAACTAAGAACCGACACTAATTCTGATGACCCATTCAACAGACACGGAGTGTATAGGCTTACTTGTGAATGTCAATACAGCTACATAGGACAAACAGGAAGAAAAATAAGCACAAGATTCCGAGAGCATATCAGGGACTCCAACCAAAAAACGCGAAAACCCACCATAATACCAGAATCTAATTTCGCGAACCACATGTTTGAGAACAACTGCACCCCAGCTAACATAAAAACAACGGCTCGAATACTTCACGTAGAAGGAAAAGGCCGGCGGCTTAATGTACTTGAGAACATGGAGATATACAAGTTAAAAACATTTGACGGCAGGATCATAAACGAACAAACCAACACTATCTCTGACGAAATATTTGAACCCTTAAAACTAGTTTACAAAAAACAGCACAAGCCAGCAGGTACAGCAACCAAACACGTAACAATGAACAAGCAAAAACGAAATATGAACCAAACTGCAAAAATCACCGATTTCTACCTACATCAACCTACCGCTTAGCCAACAAGCGGTATGTCTACATACCTACAAAAACAACCCTTGGGACAGATAACAATTCGGACGTATCAATACCGCGCACACACATATGCATATTAACGTTACCTACCACGAACACATAGATTGACATTACCTGCCACAGCACCCACGGACTATAAAAACAACGCAGCGGATAGACACAGACCAGAACGAAACTAGGCATTGAAAATGGCAGAACGCCGAAACCGGTTTGTCACAAAACCAAACTTGACAAGGGATGACGGAAAATCGTTCCAACAAAAATCAGCTTACTACCCTGTCGGAAGATCAACACAACAAAATAAATTGATAATTTTTATTGAGCTTTAGGCCAGATTTTTGAATAAAACTTCTTTTTTAGTAGTATTCAAATATTTATTTTTTTTTTTTCATATTTTGACTTTAACCTGAAGTCATCATCACGAAACTACGAAAAGAAAAACATTACCATTTTTAAACATACATTTCAGTAGCAAAAAATCTGACTTACACATATGGATATGTACAAGGTGGCGCAAAAGTAATCCTCCTATCAGAAAATGCTATAAATTTTGCGATTGGCCCCTAAAGTCAGTTCTGTTTTGACATTTGTGTAGTAAACACATGCGAAATACACGTTAATAAACAATGTTACGCTACACTGCTCCAGAACGCGGAATATTGCTGACTATTTATTTGACCAATATTCGTCGGGGCCAAACGGTTACTGTGAATGGTGAGCGCTACAGAGCAATGATCAACGAGTTCTTTTTGCCGCAACTTGATGAATTGGGATTGGAAAACATGTGGTTCCAACAAGACGGTGCAACAGCACACACTGCACGTGCCACAACAGATATGCTGAACATCGGAAGCTTACTTTTGCGCCACCTTGTATGATGGACTAAACAGAATTGACAAAGATAACTTTGGTAAAAGCAAAGGAGCAAAAAAAAAACATAAATGTAGATAAATTAAAAATCCCGTAAATATAAACATTTTTCATGTACCTCAAGTGTAAACAAAAAACATATGTGTATGTGTATCAACCAGAGTTAAATATATATATATATGTGTACGTATATATCTGTGGCGTTTTATTATAACAACTTAAGTCGACTTAAGAAATTAGACCAATCAAAACTTTTTCTGGCGATTTTGAATAAGAAAATCGTGTAATTTTGCAAGACTTTTATCGGTCTTATATTATTTTGTTTATAAACGATTGAATCTAACTGGCTTGGCTGAGTTGTGAATGTATGAACGTATGTTAATGCATATTGTGCTCTCAACATTGCGAGAGATATTGTTCTAGCTTATGTTTAGTGAGTACATATGTTTAACTTACCACCGCGTGATGTTGTTTTAAAACCAAATTCCTGTAGGTTTGTACACAATTGTCTGTGTCTGTTTTAAAATTCATCTTTACCTCATTAGGGGTGTTGAAAATATATAAGGTTTCCAAAATAAAGCGCTTATTATAATTTTTTCATGTTCCAGAATGGTCACGTTTTCAAAATCTGGATAGTGTCCTGTGTCTTTACAATGCGCTGACAATGATGTCTTATTTTCTGGATTATTATTTCTCAATTTAATGTTGGATTTGTGGGCGGAAAGCCTTGTTTTTAGTTTAAGTTTAGTTGTCCCTACATATACTTTTTCACATACGTGGGACCCGTCGCCGTTGCATGGAATTTTGTAAACCAAGTCGGATTTCTCATAATTTAGAATTTTGTCCTTCATATTGCTGTAAATTGGTCGTTGAGTGTTGTTGTATGTAAACGTGATTTGATATTTTTCTTTATCATAAAAATTTGAACCTTTGATCCTTTCAGACAGTCCTGGGATATATGCCGTTGATTTATAAATTTTATCGCCTTTCTCGGTTTTATTATTATTGGCGTTCGATGTGTGGTGTTTATGGAGCAGTTTGTTTATCAAGGACATCGGAAATGAATTTTTCGCTGTGTTTAAAATAGTGTTCGGTTAATGCTTGGAATTATAGTTAATAAGTCTACCGGAAGCTGTTTGTTTTTTATACCAATCAATGCAGAATTTGTTGTTATTTCTAATTATAAGTGTGCCAAGGAAGGGAGTCGGTTATCCTTTTCCACTTCCATAGTAAATTGTATTGATTTGTAATAGGTGTTAAGTAATTTAAGCATATTTTCCATTTCGCTCGTTTTGACGATGGCAAATAAGTCGTCAAAGTATTTCGTTTACAATCGTGGTTTGCTTTTTGATTCCATCTCGAATTTTGTTAGCAGCTCCTCCAAAATTATGTCTGCTATCACTGGGGAGGCTGGAGATCCCATTGGCATTCCTGATCGCTGTTCGTAAATTTTGTCGTTGTATTTAAAATATCTATTATCTCTCACGCAAAATTTTACTATGTTAATAAATAACTCCTTTGTCAAACCTGTGTATTCTTTAATGTCAGTCCACCTTGAGGCAGTTATGTCTATATCTGCATCCACGGGAATGCTGGGGAACAAGGAAACGACGTCGAACGACACCAAACTTTCATTATCGTAAATATAGGTGCCTTTTACTTTTTCTTTGAACTCTGTGGAATCTTTGACATTGTGTTTTGAAGATTTTGTAATATTTTGAAGTATACGAACGACATATTTGCAGAAGTTATTGGAAGGGGAACCGATAGATGAGCATATTGGCCGCAGAGGTAAACCATAAATCCTAGGCGGATTTGCACCTTTAGAAATTGGGAAATTCTTCTCTTTTTTCTCAATGTGGCCGTTGTTGAACACTTTCATTACTAATTCATTGTTACTGTCCTGTAGCTTGTTTGTCGGATCTCGTTTTAGAACCCTGTACTCAGAAATATTCACTATGGTTTGCATCTTCCTTGAATAATAATTTTTCCCCATCGCTACAGTAACATTGCCCTTGTCTGCATTGAGTACCAGAATTTGTTTATTGTTGTTGAGAAACTTTTTGGTAGAATTTAAAGCCTCACACATGAATTTGTCAAGAGATGAGTTTGTACTCTTTTTCATGTGTTCCTGTATCAATGCAGTGAAATTGTTTCTTTCGATTTCTTGTCTTTCTTTATTCTGCACTATTTGAATAATATTCTCTCCGTCTGCTATAAACTTGAAAAGGGGGAATTTTTATTTCTCTAATGGTAAAGCGTGCTTAGGAGCTAGAGATAAAAGCCATTGAATGTCTTCAGGGATGTCTAAAGATGTGGTCTTGCAAAAAAATTCTGCTACCACCTTAATGTATTTTTCTTTCTCTCTCAAGTTTTCGTATTTAGTGATTTGTGTATTTCTAACTTTTTTGCTGAGATTATTTATTAGGAAATCTTCGCTCGCAAAAATTGCCGTTGAGTATTGTGAGTCGAGGCTTAGTGTTATTTGTGCTTTTAGTCTACTTTTCTCTTTTTGTTTTTGTCTTCTTAGATCATAATGAGGTTGAGGAGTTGTATTTGCCCATTCTCTATGTACCTTGACAAAACTTGGTTAAACTTACGTGGAATTTTATTGTTACTGATATTGTTGTCGATGGTGTATGTGATGTTCTTGGTTGCATCTGTGATGTACTTTGGAACCAAATCGCTTCTTTTGCACTTCTCTAAGAATTTTGTCGATTCTGCCAGTCGGGTGATTTGTTGTGCAGTTTGTTGGTAGCGCCTAATTGATCTTTTCGTGTGAGTGCCATACTTGACTTTGATTGTTTTATACACTTTGTGTGTGGTGTTGTTTTCTCGGTGTGCTCTCCGATTTTTCATTTTATTGATAAATTCAATAGCCTTGGTTAATGTAATTTGATAATTTTTATTGAGCTTTAGGCCAGATTTTTGTATGTTTAAAAATAGTAATGTTTCGTAGTTTCCTGATGATGACTTCAGGTTGAAGTCGAAACATCGAAAAAAATAAATATTTGAATACTGCTAAAAAAGAAGTTTTATTCAAAAATCTGGCCTAAATAAAAATTATCAAACTTAATTTTGTACTTTAATTTGGTTGACCGGGTTCTTACAATTTCAAGGTGTCCTGAAAAAGAAAGAAACTCCAATTAGGTAGGTAAAACTTTTACCGGGTTCCTATGTGGACGGCGACATGTACCAAGTTGCCGTTTCACTGTACACTACTCTTTAGATTTTTTTGGCCAGAGGAGGGCCGTGTTATCCTTTTTAGTCGTCAACAATCAGATTGAGGGTAACCTACTAAGGCACAGCTTACTCCACAACGTAATCCTGGACCTATAGCTATAGGGATAGCTAGTACGAAGGATAGGTATGGCCGTATCCTCAAGGGAACGACAGCGAGCACGCACGTGCGAACTTTTTGATATATATTCATTCATTCATTCATTCATTCATTTTTATTCAATATTATCTTATGGATTGTAACAGATTTTAACATTAGCATATTAGTGAACATACAATAAAGTAGATACAATAAGATAATAGGTAATGGCGTTGAGTGTTCAGAATGAGAACAGTGATAACGCCATTTCTTGTATTGATTACAATGGAAGCTTAGAAATGTGGGGTGCACTCCAATCCGGAGTTAAAAAGGTTTAACATTGATAAATAAATAAAAAGAAATAAGTACATTGGTTTATTACATATTAAGCAACTTACAAGTGAGCTTATTAAATAAAATATGAAAGTAGGCGGCCGCCGTGGTGTGAAGGTAGTGTTGCCGGCCTACCACACAGAAGGTCCATGGTTCGAGCCCTGGTACAGGTAACATCAAAAGTGATCTGAAAAAAGTTTTTCAAAACGGGGTCGCCCCTCGGCAGTGGTTTGGCCAACTCTCCGAGTGTATTTCTGCCATGACAGGCTTCTCAGCAAAAAATTCGTCTCCTTTGTAGATGCCGTTCGGAGTCGGCAAAAAACTGTAGCTCCCACCAATTTGTAGGGAAAAATTCAAATCGGCACACCACAAATTGGAAGAGAAGCTTGGCGCAAAAATCTCTTAGGAGGTTTATGATGATATACCTGTTGTATATCGCGCCATAGATAGATAGTAAGAAAATATGTTGCAATGTTATAAAGGTTACAAGTTGATGAAAAAAAAAAAAAATTATTAAAATAAAAGTATTTTAAATAAATAGAAATAAAGTACATCGGTTCATTACATAGCAAGCAACTTACAAGTGAACTCATTAAATAAAAAGTAGTAAGAAAATATGTTGCAATGTTTTTGAGTTGGAAGCCAATTATGTGATAGGCCGTAACAGAACTTCAATATCTTCATGGCTCAACCCAAGAAGCCATAGTTTTACCTGCTTTAGGAAAACGCTTATTCTTCGAATTGTTTGTATATCTTCGGGAAGCTTATTGAAAATCATACATGATACTATGGTATAGAAGTTACGATACAGAGTTGTGCGTGAAGCAGGAACAGTAACATTCGCATTAGAATTGCTTCTTAACATAAGTGAAGTGTATATTGGACTTCGTAGATAACCACTCCTCATAAAAAAAATGTTTAATACTTTAAAGTAGTACAAGTGTCTTACAGGGAGAATATTTAATATTCTAAAGAGATTCATCGAGTGCGTTAAACGGCTAGCATTACAGATTCTGCGTATAAGACACTTTTGCAACATTAAGAGTGGTCGAATTCTACTAGAATATGCACTGCCCCAGCAACTTAAGCCATATTAAAGTTTAGACTGTACAAGTCCATAATACATAATCTTTAGTACACTACTTGCACATAATTTTTGCAGGCGATAAAATGAGCGAACAGTTGATAGCAAGTAAACTTTCATGGCAGAGATGTGCGAAGACCAGCTTAGGTTGTGATCGACTATAACACCCAGATATCTAAAATTATGGACAACTTTGACGTTGAAACATATAGCGTCACAGTCTAAATCCGGGAAATAATTAACTCGAGACTCGTTTTCAATACAAGCACTAGTACAAAGTTTGTGCCGCAAACAACTTGCAGAGTGAAAAATAATATCACCACTAGTTACTTCCTTACCACCAATACCAAAATACATTAGTTTAGTTTTATTGCTTACAATAAGCTTGTGAGAAGCGAACCATTCTCTTAGGAGGCTCACATCGTGATTTATATCCACAAAAAGATTAAAAGTATTGTTTGATCTATATGCGATTGCCAAGTCATCGGCAAATGCTGTGACTTTTCCTACAAAAGGCATTGAAAAAAGCGAGTTTATATAAATCAGAAATAAAATTGGTCCAAGGACTGATCCCTGCGGGACTCCCAAGTCAATTAGTCTAGGTGCGCTTAGATTATTGTTTACTTTCACCTTTTGACATCTTAAATTTAGATATGATTCAAACCAATCCAGAACGTTTCCACGGAAACCTGCTGAGTGCAATTTACTTAAAAGAATATTATGGTAAACCATGTCAAAAACTTTCGTAATATCAACAAAAAGACTAGCACAAGTCCCTTTTTCATCTATTGTTTTATAAATAAATGAGCATAAGTTAAGAAGAGCGTCTTCAGTAGATACTCCTGACCGAAATCCATATTGCAATGGACTAAAAAACTTGATCTTATCCAAATATGCAAGACCCTGCATTTAACAGTCTTCTCAAAAACCTTAGAGATTGATGGCAAGAGAGAAATAGGTCTGTAGTTATTTTTATCCTTCTTATTTCCTTTCTTATGTAGTGGTATGACAATAGCACATTTTAGATCGGCTGGAAAAACTCCTGTGACTATACTTAAGTTGAATAAATGCTTTAAAATGTCAACAACATAGAAAGCAATGTTCTTTAAAGTACGGTTTGAGATACCATCATTCCCAGAAGAATCACTATTTTTTAAATAATTTATTAAACTTAAAATCTCTGACCCAGAAATTGGTTCAAAGAAGAAACTACAACCTGGAGAAGTATTTACAGAGTAAATTAAGCGGTTGTTGCAAGTGCAGCGTATATTATTACTTGGAGCGGACTCTTTACCAATCGTAACGAAAAAATCATTCAGATGAGTGGCAACTTCTAATGGGTGAGAAACAAGTTCACCATCGATATCTAGAACAAACGAATTAGTTTGGTCTACCTTATTACGATTAAGAATATCGTTGACCACATTCCATTCTTTCTTCACGTCACCCTTCGCAGCTAAAAATCTATTTTTATAAAAACTATCATGCCTAGAACGACATTCTTTATTAAGACTGCATGTGAGGTGTTTCACACGCTTCCGGAGGCGAGTGTTAGTAGGATGCTTGCGACATTTGACGCGTAATTTATTTTTAAGTTTAATTTTCTTAAGTAGATCGCGATTGATCCAGGGTTTAAGAATAGCCTCCGAACGTTTAGGTAAAGTAACAAAGCTAGAATTTGTTATGTGCGATTGAAGCGTAGTCAAAAATAAATTGTAAGCTTTACTTACATCCTTTTCAGCATAAACAGTTTCCCATTTTTCATACCGAAGTGAATTATAAAGAGCGCTAAAATTTGTTTTTTGAACGACTGTCGGACTCTTATTCTTAACATTACGCACATTATTTAGACAACTGATTTTCAGTCCAATCATACAATGGTCCGAAACTCCAAAATCAAAGTTTAAACCAGCAGATGGGCTAAGTGTACTACTGTCGAATCGTCCATAAATATGGTCTATATTTGTACCAGAAACTGGACGGGTAATACTATTAATAAAAGATGTTAAGCCATGACTGGCCAACAGTTCAAGATGAGTATCTACTGTAGCGTTAGCGCTTAATAAATCAATATTGATATCTCCTAATGTGACTAAATTTGCTGTGGTTTCATCATCTAAAACAGAAGAAAATTCTTCATGAAATACCTGTAAAGATATTGAGTAAAGTCTATAAACACATACGAAACTAATTAGTTCCTTATTAATATTCAAATTAAGCTTTAAAATATCCGCACTTGATAGGCAAAAACGTGAAATATCGTGCTCATATACATTGCGTACGAATACTCCGACACCACCAGCTGAGTATGAATTATTAGTATTCGCGAAGAAATCGTAACCGGGAATATGGTAATCATTAACTTCATAAGAGTAGATCCATATTTCCGTTACAAAAACAATATCTGGAGGATGTGCAAAGGCTTCCAGGTTCAAACATAATAAATTAAAATTCTGTCTTAGGCTTCTCACATTTTGATGAACAACGGTTAACGTATTACTTTCTACTGTTAAAAAGTTTAAATCTTCTATGACATTTATGTTGACATTTATGTTAGAGCTGTCGTCTATAAAAAACGTTCTAGTATTCATTTATGGAAACAAAAATGAAACAATAAAGAACTAAACAGAAAAATCCGCTAGGTCTTCAAACGTGCTTAAGACAACAGCTCTATCATGTTCAGATTTTTTCATAACTAACCTTGAGTTACTTAGCCACAAATATTTAAAATTTTTCTCCTTTTTAACTTTTGTAGCTTCTAAAAACAAAGCACGGTTGTAGCTGGTAAAACAATTATTAATAAAGATATTTTTACGATTTGCATTCGTGCCCGAAAAAACCGATGTATTTAATTTCTTCTTGGCAGTTCTCTTAGCGCCCATATTTTTCTTTTTACTCTCATACGACCTGAATTTTACACAGATATTTTTCTTAACATTACTTTCTGGTCCCCTGTTGCAAGGCAACATAATTTATTAACTGATTTATTTTGTTGTGTTGATCTTCCGACAGGGTAGTAAGATGATTTTTGTTGGAACGAATTACATTACAGTTTACCAAACATGAGTATTAACAAATAAATATAAGTATACTGTTAAGACTTACATATGTATATTGAAGAATAATACTATGTATCTATGTATCTAAAGCTAATGAGATGGCCAGTCTATATACTATTACTATAATCTAAAAACATGTTTATAGTTGTTGTTTGAAATATTTCGTATAGGATTAGGAACAGAGTTCCAGGTACGTATAGTGTTCACAAAAACTAGTCTAGTCGAAGAGACAGACTTGAATGTAGGTACAATTGGGTCGTCCAAACGGGAAGATCTTGTAAATTAAAGCTTATTGCGGCATTTTTGTGAGCATTAGCCGAAAGAGAAAAATGTAGCTTCTGGCTTTAAAATAGTCGAGTATATGACATCAGAGAAGACTGGAGCTCCAACGTGATATATGGTAGAACTTCTTAAGACCGTACACATAGCGTATGATATAGTTAAAAGCCACATCAATTTTATGAGCAGAGCGCGAATCTAGTTTGATGTACATAAATTAGCTCGAACTAAGTTAAGTACGGCAAAATTAATTGAATAGCCAGTTTTTGGCGTATTTTAAGAGCGGTAACCATCGCATTAGAATTATCTAGCTTTTTCTTTAAGACAGATAAGACGTATGTTCTACTCGGATTAAGACAAATCCTATTATTAGTAGCCCAATGTGAAACGGCTGATATATCTGCATTAAGTTTATAGCACAGGTCATCAATGTCATTAATACGGCTAGACAGGTAAAGCTGAACGTCATCCGCGTAAGCCTGCATATTGACGAATTTGCAAACTGTAAAAATATCATTTATGAATAGGCTAAATAACAACGGGTTTAAAATAGACGACTGTGGCACACCAGTTTTTAATTTACTAAGGCGTGACGTTTGAGACCCTACTATTACCCGCTGGTACCGATGACACAAGTAACTATTCATCAGAGCCAACGAATTATCACTAAAACCAAAATAATGCATGATCTTAGAAGAGAGCAGCTGATGGTCAACTGAGTCAAATGCCTTGGAAAATTCTACGAGACAGAGCAAAGTTAAGAAGTTATCATCAAATGGTATCCGGATATCGTAAAGGATCTTAAGCATATCTGTTGTGCACCTATGCTTAGCCCTGAATCTAGACTGAAGAGGTGACAGCAACTGCTTACTCTGGACATGGCATGCAATTTCTTCCGAGATTAAGGCTTCGAGGGCTTTGGAAACAGTAGGCAGTATACTTATAGGACGGAAATCAGAAGGGGTGTTAGCAGACCTCTTTTTTGCAATTGGGCGAACTGATGCAACCTTCCATTGACTAGGGAAGGATGACGTTGTGATACAATGATTAATAATATGAGTTACCGTGCCAAAAATGTAAGGTAGAACCATCTTTATAAATTTTACAGGAATCCCATCTTCACCAGCCGCATTCGATTTTACATTCACAATACTCCTAACCACGTCCAACTCAGATACAGTTACGAATTCAAATGCATCACCCGAATAACAGTCGTAACCTCGAGGAACAAAGACACGACAGGTTGCACATTGTGAAGGGCTCATAGTAAATCCTTGATTAAGCAGCTCAGAGTCTAGAGTGCAGGCTTTGTCGCTCTCGCAGCCACACACATGCAAGCGTTTAAGATTACTCCATAAAACTTTACAAAGAGGATTTAGTCTTACTAACCCGTACTGGCACATCATTATTAAAAATAGTTAGCACATTTTTATTCAAAAACTCAAGCTTATCATCGACGCTCACAAAATACCAACAATCACACCAGTTCACTGAGCTAACATCGATGGCCAATGCGTTTACATCAACGCTGCGGTAATCCCTATATGAGAACGGCCTTTTCGACTCACATTGTCTAAGAATAATATCAAGTGAACACAGTATTAAATCGTGATCGGATATGAATGACAACTGGTCAAACGCAATTGACAGAGGAAAGGTCAGATACCATAAAATAGTCCAGTAGACTAGGGGAACACATGTTGTAATATCTTGTGGGAATAGACATAACAACTAACTACAGAGAGACCAATCGTGGATACATTGTTCAACAAGTTAGAAGTATTAGAATCACGAAAAAGGAGTTTTATATTAAAAGCACCACATATTATCTTATTTTCATAATCAGCAATATAAGGGGACAAAGAGTTGAACAATGTGACGAGACATATGCCCCTACTTGGACTATAGACACAAGAAAGGAATACTTTTGAAGTGCTATCGGACAACACTACAAACATATATTCCACGGCACAATTTACGGTCTTGTACTTGATTTTCATATGTATGTTATTCCTTCAGTAAATAGTTACTCCGCCACCTTTTTTAGAACACCTATCATTGCGGACCACTGTATAGTTGCTGATTGCACAGTGCATGCCATTAATGCAGTCGGAAAACCAAGTTTCTGTGACACTAATTACATCAATAGCTGAACACTGAAATGCATACCTGACGATATCCATTTTGCCAGAGTTGAAACTCCTTTTTCACTTAGATGCTTTCGTCGAGAGATTTAGTGGCGATGACTACTTCATCGACCTAGTTACCATGCTTTAAATTTTGAACAACTGACAACCATTTCCTGACATAAAATAAAATAGCGTGGCGCTGCCCAAATGGAATGACCTTATGTTCGATTAACCTATCAGGCGTAAGAAAAGCCGTGTACGGTTTGCTATCTTCTTTTAGTGGTATTTGATCATAACCGGATGCACATTCGGTATTTGCCGTTAGACTTCTGCACCAGGATCATAGGACCTGCATTTGCCGATGATGCCGTGTTTCAGCAGGTTGTCGATAACACTGGTTTACAGCCAAAATGCACCAGAGACGCCATAGTGAAATTCCTATGTAAAATCACCTCCTAATTCCGAAAACCAAGGTTATTTTTACTTGAATGGTACCGTTTTTGAGATATTTACGATTTACCGTTATTTCAAAAAACAAAAAAGATGGCTCCACTTAATCGTGTATATCTCAAGGACAAACTGAGCTCTTCCAAGACGGTTTGAAAAATTTGAAAGCTTATAAAATTTACTATAATCAGTACATACAACACTTTTTGCTAGGTCCTGCAGATTCAAACATATTGAACAATCATTACGGATTTTTGAAATTTTTTTTGTAAAAATATAAAAAAATTTGTACTTTGCGAGGAAGCATCTCGAAAACTTTTTGTTTTTTTGCAGATATTTTTTCCCCCCTCTAAGCTCTGTTTTATTACAAAAAAAATAAGCTATCAGTGAACAAAATCGATGAACTAATACAAAAGTTATAAGCATTCAAGTAAATATATCCATTTAATGCTTAAGTACCCTACTGGTACATATGTGTTAGTATTCGTATATCAGTTAGTTAGCAGGTAGATTTTCGAAAAGTTATTAGATACAAAAAGCTGTTAGTGTCGTTTTCTCAAACCTAGGTACATTTTAAACAAGAGCATATTTTTGAGGCAGGTAGTGTTTTCTTTGTAGAACTAGGGAACCTTTTTGTTTAGGTAGGCTTGAATTTTTACTGGATCTAAGTATAAATAAGAGTACATGCGCCGGATACTGTTCAATTTATAATTGCAGTTTATAACCCGTCATTTACTTAAAATAAAAAATGAATAAAAGGGCGCGAGAGTTTGAGTGTACAAATGATCCAGATATGTTCTGTTTCATCTGCGGTCAATTTATTGTTAAAAGTATGAGACGTGTGTTTTCAAATCCTTTGAAAGTTACATACTATAAGTGTTTTGGAATTGAGCCTAAAAACCATGGACACCGAACACTGTGTGCACCACATGCCGAGTCGAATTGATTTCATCGGAAACCGGAACAAAAAGGTACGTTGTAAAAATTAGGAATTTGTTCCCTTTTAATGCATAGCTGACTAATTCCTGAAACTATCTATTTAGGCGACGTGTGAAATTTATTACACCAATGAAGTGGAGGGAACCAACTTGCCATTCAACGGACTGCTATATTTGTACTACAAAAGTACTTGGGGTTGGAAAGTCCAGAAAAGTAACCTATGCGAGCGTATCTACAGTGTCATTACCAGAACTAATTTCAACAGAAGCGACATTGCCAGAATCAAATTTAACTTTAGTTCCGGCTCCAGTTTCATTGTCAACAGTAGTATCTGATTACGCGGCATCATGTTGTACTGAATTTCAAACGGAAAACGAAAGAAATTCTTTGTCACAAGCACAACTCAATGATTGGATAAGGGATTTGGAATTGTCAAAGGAAAAGGCCGAACTACACGCCTCTCGAATGCAACAATTTAAATTTGTTTCATCCGATGTTAAGGTAACATATTATAGAACTCGTCACGAAGAATTTTCCAAGTACTATACGAAGGAGGACAGTGTTTGTTACTGCAAAGACATTGCTGGTCTATTCAAACAATTTGGTGAACCATATGATTCAAAAGAGTGGCGATTGTTCATAGACGGCAATAAATTAAGTTTAAAGGCCGTATTATTCCATATTGGCAACCAAAATCCATCTATCCCGATCGCGCATGCAGTAAATACGAAGGAAACATATGAGATAATGCAAAAATTGCTCAAGTTAATCAAATACGAAGAACTATCTATCTATCTATGGCGCGATATACAACAGGTATATCATCATAAACCTCCTAAGAGATTTTTGCGCCAAGCTTCTCTTCCAATTTGTGGTGTGCCGATTTGAATTTTCCCTACAAATTGGTGGGACCTACAGTTTTTTGCCGACTCCGAACGGCATCTACAAAGGAGACGAATTTTTGCTGAGAAGCCTGTCATGGCAGAAATACACTCGGAGAGTTTGCCAAACCACTGCCGAGGGGCGACCCCGTTTTGAAAAACTTTTTTCAAATCACTTTTGATGTTACCTGTACCAGGGCTCGAACCATGGACCTTCGGTGTGGTAGGCCGGCAACACTACCTTCACACCACGGCGGCCGCCATACGAAGAACATGATTGGAAAATATGTGCCGATCTTAAAGTCGTTGGAATGCTATGTGGTCTACAAAGTGGATACACAAAATACTGTTGCTTTCTATGCAAATGGGATAGCCGAGCTCGTCAAGACCACTACATCATAAAGGATTGGCCAGAACGAATCGAGTTTCAAGTTGGGGTAGATAACATAAAATACTCTCCACTTATAAAGAAGGAAAAAATAATTCTACCTCCGCTCCACATCAAGCTCGGCCTTATCAAAAACTTTGTGAAGGCTTTGGACAAAGAAGGCGAAGCTTTTCATCATTTGAAGACAATCTTCCCAGAGATTTCAGAAGCAAAAATAAAGGAAGGGATTTTTGTGGGACCGCAAATAAGGAAAATGATGACCAATAACCATTTCAAAGAACTATTGTCACCAGTGGAGGCAGCAGCGTGGGATTCTTTTGAAAAGGTCGTTACATCTTTTTTAGGCAAACACAAAAGTCCTAACTACGAGATGATAGTGAAAGACTTAATCAAAAACTATGCGGAAATGGGTAAATAAAAAAACATATTATAATAAATTATATATTACATAAATTTACATGAGAATATATAGCCATAAATCTGAATTCATCGCCCAGTTCCGAACAAACAAGAACGGGAAAAATATAAACAAAAAATTTGTTCTGAATTGAAAGATAAATCCAGCCTAAGAAAATTATATACTAATGCGTCACTTATGTATTTATCTAATTTACTTTTTTATTTTCTTTCAGGAGTAAATATGTCTTTAAAAATTCATTTCTTACACTCCCACTTAAATTTTTTCCCGCAAAATCTTGGCGACGAAAGTGACGAGCATGGCGAAAGGTTTCACCAGCAAATGAAAGTGATTGAAAGTCGGTATCAAGGATTCTGGGATGTCGCTATGATGGGCGACTACTGTTGGTTTCTCATAAGAGAAACCGATCCTAATCTAAATAAGCGTCAAAACAAGACACATAACTTTTTCAATTATAAAATAAGATCATAGAGTTAAGACAGAACCATATGTACATATGCTATTATTTGTAGGGTACTTAAGTATTAAATGGATATATTTACTTGAATGCTTATAACTTTTGTATTAGTTCATCGATTTTGTTCACTGATAGCTTATTTTTTTTGTAATAAAACAGAGCTTAGAGGGGGGAAAAATATCTGCAAAAAAACAAAAAGTTTTCGAGATGCTTCCTCGCAAAGTACAAATTTTTTTATATTTTTACAAAAAAAATTTAAAAAATCCGTAATGATTGTTCAATATGTTTGAATCTGCAGGACCTAGCAAAAAGTGTTGTATGTACTGATTATAGTAAATTCAAGCTTTCAAATTTTTCAAACCGTTTTGGAAGAGCTCAGTTTGTTCTTGAGATATACACGATTAAGTGGAGCCATCTTTTTTGTTTTTTGAAATAACGGTAAATCGTAAATATCTCAAAAACGGTACCATTCAAGTAAAAATAACCTTGATTTTCGGAATTAGGAGGTGATTTTACATAGGAATTTCACTATGGCGTCTCTGGTGCAGAAAAAAAGTTGGAATTTGTGATCCAGTGTAATTTTAGTTAACGTCGAGCGTTGCCATGATGGCACTTTGTACTTTTTGCGCACTACTGGTTGATACGTTAAGATAACGATATCCATCTCCGTTTGCTTAACCAATCCTCAGGAAAGCAATCGTTGTAATAGTTCAACAAAACCCCGACCTTAGCGACAACTCCGTTTGGCAGTTCTTCGTTTATATAGAATGAAATTCCCGTCTTCTTATGAAGTTGAATCACACCACCATCCATAGTTAGCCTTGTGCTTTGTAAAAATTGCCCGTTTTTCTTATTTTTCTTCTTCTTTCTTGATCAGCCTATAGTTGACTTTTCTTGTAAATTTAAAAAGCAAACAAAACAAATGTCTCGTAGCATTGGTAGCGGTGTTCGGGGAACTAGTTTAGCCATGATAAATATTATTTGTAAACGTCATAAAGGCTTTAATAATGTTCATTTTAATATTGAAAAGCTTTGTCTTATATTTTATCTCGGTTAGGACCGATAACCGTTCTTACCCCGCCAAACAATAGCGAGAGCTAGGATTCGGCGTTGGCTGCGAACTAATTTTGTTGTCACTTGTTCACTTCTCTTACGAATGTCAAAGAAACCGCCAGCCGCCAAGTCACCGAAGGTAAGTCCTTTTCCCCATATACTCGTACATATGTTCACTTCATCCAATTCCAATATCAAGTAATTGCAATAATTGTTTAATTTCCCTGACTTTGCATTTAATAAACATTGTTATCATATCATATTTAACGAGTTCCTTTCTTTCTTTCTTCCTTTAACCTTATTACGAGCACTATAACTTGGTATCGCCATACTAAGTACTAAGTCATCGTAACAGAGCCGTTTTCTCAACTATACTTTAAAATATTTTTATTATTTGAGAAAACAGCCCTTTTTATAGCAAAATTAATCAATTTCCTTGGTCTAATAATTACACTATTAAAAGTTTTAGTTTTTCTTTTCCCCCCAAAGCAAAAGCCAGCCAAATGTCAAAATCAGTCGTCATCGAGTATGATAATCGAGAAGGAATCCTTACCGCATCAAAATCTTATCAAAGAAATAGAACCGGATGACAGCAGAACCAATGAGATGATTGACGACAACACGCTATTTGGAACCAACTTCCTTCAGTGCGAACAGTGCAAGCCTTGCCACCGGCAATGCCTAACACCTCCAGTAATGGCCTAAAATTAAATCTGAGCTATATTCACCGATATGAGCTTAACGAACATCAGCCAACTGAAACTGCTAGGCAGAAACTTTCACTTATCCTTACTTGCGGACCTTATCGCCATGGCAACCCTGGAAATTATATGCTAAATCATATGGGGAAAACTTACATCTAAATCAACTAAATACTAAATAACCCATCATCGCAGGACCAGCCAGCTACCCAAATTCAAGAGCCGTCGCAAAAATCTACTCATCTGCGGAACTGTAAAAGAGTGTGTGTTGAATTTCACAATCATATGAAATTTCAGTTACTTCCCTCATTCTCATTCCGTACAGAATAAAACTTGAGCATTCAATAACACACATTCTTGGTTTGGCTTCATTTTTTTTAAGGATGTTGTTTTACGCAAGCAAAAAATCAAAATTTTGAGAAGAATGTCAATGGAATGCACACTGAATTGGTTTAATCTTTTTACAGCTCTATTATCGAGCCATGTATTACAACATGAATACTTCCCACTCTAAGATTTTTAATCAAAGTTAGATTTTTCAATTCAAAAAAGTGGCATCCATGTGGCGGGCCATTTTTTTCTCAACGAAATATTTTAGAGAACACAGCTTTACGTAGGTGCTCTCTTATATTACGCAACATATCCTCTATTTCACATCGGGGATTCGGTGGATTTTGAATTATAAGAGCTTCATAAGCCTTATTTATCTTTTGTGAATATGGGGATTCGGTATTAAGTGAATCCATGTTGTCTTACGCCTAGAATAATATGCCGATTCGGTGGGTGTAAAATAATTTCTCAGAGAAAATAAGTTCGAAGTTCTTAGCTGGCCGCCACAGTCGCCAGATATTAATTCGATGGTGAGTATCTGAGATTGGCTCTATTTCAAGTAACATCCACAACCGGTCATATCAACGAAATTTGTATTTTTTGTTTATGCTTTAGACTTAATTAATTAATTAATATATTAATTATACTTAATTAATATATTAAGATTCAATTTTATAATATATAATCAAATTTATATGTAAAACATACTAAGAGATTATTTTTTAAAAACAAAATCACATGCTTATATAAAAATCATATAATATGAATCCCATACATTGTTCATTTGTACCTATTAAAAAACATAAAAAATTTCCAATTATTTTGTTTATATTATTTATTATTATTTTTATTCCGTCGCACAGCACTGTATTTAAAGACATACTCGTACATATGTACAATGGTGGTAAAACTAATAGACCCAAAATTTAAAATGGTTTTATTCGTAAAATATACCTTTGTTTTTACGTTACAGTCTGTTCGGACCACGTAGTGCATACCCAGTAGGAGCATGCAAAATCTCACAAGAGACTCGACGATAGCGAGCACTTATAACTTGAAGCTCGAATATTGTGCCTCAAGGAACTCCACTGTCGGCTGTAGTACTGGACTGGTTTCAACCCGTTGCCGTCTAGCCACTTCTGTGGCTTTGTGATGTCAAACATTGAGAAAACTGGTTGTGTTGTAAGTGCATCTTTTAACTTATGGAATGACGTTTTGTGAACCGAACACTCGAATCTGATACGTTTACGTAGTGGCTTCGCTAGTGGTCTGTTGATGTGCGTGGCTGTGGGAACTCAGCAATGCATTTTTCGTTTTCATCGCTTGGTCTAATGCCTAACGCATTCACAACGTGACCCAAAAACTTAATTGTTGTTATTAAAAATGAACATTTTGACGGCCCCAATGTAAGCCCTGCTACTATGACCGCTTGCAAAAATTCCGAAATTACTTTGATGCTTTCGTCGACAGACTTAGTGTCGATGACTACTTGATCCACCTAATTACGATGCTTTATATTTTGAATTAATCTGACAACCATTTCCTGATATAAAATATAAAAGCGTTGCGCAGCCAAAATGGAATGACCTTATGTTCGATTAACCTATAAGGCGTAAGAAAAGCCGTGTACGGTTTGCTATCTTCTTTTAGTGGTATTTGATCATAACCGGATGTCACTGCGCTAAGTACGACGCACATTCGGTATTTGCCGTATTTGCACCAGGATCATAGGACCTGCATGTGCCGATAAACCACACCGTTTGATGCCGTGTTTGAGCAGGTTGTCGATAATTTTCGTTAACGTCGAGCGTTGCGATGAGGGCACTTTGTACTTTTTGCGCACTAATTGTTGATCCATTAAGATAACGACATCCATCTCCGTCTGCTTAACTTTGCCCCATCCTCAGGAAAGTAAAAGTTGTAATAGTTCAACAAAACCCCGACCTTAGTGGTGTTCGGGGTAATAGTTTAGCCATGATAAATATTATTTGTAAACGTCATAAGGGCTTTAATAATGTTAATTTTAATGCTAGGACTCTGGCAGCTGTTGATGTAATTAGTGTCACAGAAACTTGGTTTTCCGACTGCATTAATGACATTCACTGTGCAATCAGCAACTATACAGTGGTCCGCAAGGATAGGTGTTCTAAAAAAGCTGGCGGAATAACTATTTACTGAAGGAATAACATACATATGAAAATCAAGTACAAGTCCGTAAATTGTGCCGTGGAATATATGTTTATGGAGTTGTCCGATAGCATAGCAAAAGTATTTCTTTCTTGTGTCTATAGTCCAAGTAGGGACATATGTCTCGACCCGTTGTTCAACCCTTTGTCCCCTTATATTGCTGATTATGAAAATAATATAATATGTGGTGCTTTTAATATAAAACTCCTTTTGCGTGATTCTAATACTTCTAACTTGTTGAACAATGTATCCACGATTGGTCTCTCTGTAGTTAGTTGTTATGTCTATTCCCACAAGATATTACAACATGTGCTCCCCTAGTCTACTGAACTATTTTATGGTACCTGACCTTTCCTCTGTCAATTACGTTTGACCAGTTGTCATTCATATCCGATCACGATTTAATACTGTGTTCATTTGATATTAATCGTTGACAATGTGAGTCGAAAAGGCCGTTCTCATATAGGGATTACCGCAACGTTGATGTAAACGCATTGGCCATCGCTGCTCGCTCAATAAACTGGTGTGATTGTTGGTAGTTTGTGAGCGTCGATGATAAGCTTGAGTTTTTGAATAATTTTTTATGATGATGATTATGATTATTTTTTATGATGATGATTATGATTATTTTTAATAATAATGTGCCAGTACGGGTTAGTAAGACCAAGTCCTCTTTGTAAAATTTTATGGAGTAATCTTGAACGCTTGCATGTGTGTGGCTGCGAGAGCGACAAAGCCTGCACTTTAGACTCTGAGCTGCTTAATCAAGGATTTACTATGAGCCCTTCACAATGTGCAACCTGTCGTGTCTTTGTTCCTCGAGGTGACTACTGTTATTCGGGTGATGCATTTGAATTCGTAACTGTATCTGAGTTGGACGTGGTTAGGAGTATTGTGAATGTAAAATCGAATGCGGCTGGTGAAGATGGGATTCCTGTAAAATTTATAAAGATCGTTCTACCTTACATTTTTGGAACGGTAACTCATATTATTAATAATTGTATCACAACGTCATCCTTCCCTAGTCAATGGAAGGTGGCATCAGTTCGCCCAATTGCAAAAAAGAGGTCTGCTAACACCCCTTCTGATTTCCGTCCTATAAGTATACTGTTGGAAAAATTTAACGCGACGGTTAACCACCAGTTGTCGTTGATCGTCAACAAGGAAAAGTTTGACGACTACAGCAGCTAAATTTGATGGCGGACGCGCCACCAGCCTATTTCATATGAAAACAGTTACACCATCTAGTATACCCTATCTCACCTGCATTGCCCCACAAAAGGTCGCCCTTAAGTTCCTCAGTGGCGAACAAAGATTTCATGCAACCTAAAGTAGCAATTAACACGGTCCCCGTGAATCCACCTTTCTCGTTAAACACCGTAGCAGAACCTGTCAAGATAAATAACAAAATTATTGGGAAATTGTTCCTTCAACACATTACCCGGTTTAGACTCGTTTGACGGAATAATAGGCGTGACGCCCTGGGGGCCGTTATATACAGAGAGAACCACGTCCCAACAATAGATCCCAATGTAAAAATTCCCATAAAAAATAAAGTCATCGCAAGCGTAAATTTTTTCGAAGCAAAAATATACCAATTCTCCCAACCTTAAATGCCGTAGTCGATAAATACTTCCGCTTATTTGGATCACTGAACGTTAAGATAATCAACACTTTTGTGAAAGCGGAAATAAACACCATTTGCAAATATGAGGGAGGAAGTGGACAGACAAATCGGGGAGCTACTTAAAGAAGGCATAATTCGACCTTCTAAAATCCCTTATACGGGTTGTATTTTATATTTTGCGCCTTCGCTACATTGCATGTAATAAGCTGTAATTAGATATTTTTATCGTAAAGTTTGGTATTTTTTGGCATAAAAACGTTGCAAAACTTGTATATAACGTTTTAACTTACAAGTTTTATTTGTGTTTATTTATAGTGAGTTTAAAAATTCATATTGCCTAAAAATGGAATTAACCCGAGCGATGATTGACTACGATTTTCGACGTGGATTATCGAGACAGGAGTGCATCAATTAACTTACTTCTACTTTTCGTGTTGACTCACCACACTTAGCCACTGTGAAACGATGGTACAACGAGTTCCTACGTGGCCGCCAATCTTTGCAGGACGAATTTGGTGAAGGTCGTCAAAAAACGGTGGTTGTGCCAGAAACAATCGATGCTGTGACACATCGCGAGATAGAGGCGTTCTTGGCCATTAGTGGGACCAGCATACATTCAATATTGCATAAACATTTGGTCGTAAAGAAGATTTGTTCTCTTTGGATACCGCATAATTTGACAATTGCCCAAAAAAGGACTCGTGTCGATTAGTGTAAAGAAATGTTGAAGAAATTTAGCCGCGGTGGATCAAAGCACGTCTATAACATCGTAACAGGTGACGAATCTTGGAGCTATGCATATGAGCCGGAAACAAAGCAGCAATCGACTGTATGGGTGTTCCAAGACACGCCTAATCCAACAAAAGTTGTTCGCGCAAGAAGCACCTCAAAGCAAATAGTCGCCTGCTTTTTCGGAAAATCTGGTCATGTCGCAACTGTTCTACTAGATAAACTCAAAACGGTTAATTCTGAATGGTATTCAACCATTTGTTTGCCAAAAGTTTTTGGAGAATTAAGGAAAACCAACCGCCGAAGACAAATCATTCTTCACCAAGACAATGCAAGCTCTCACGTATCGATTCACACAAGAGAGTTTTTGAGGACTCAAAAGGTCGAATTGATCCGCCTTACAGCCCTGATTTGGCACCTAATGATTTCTTTTTATTCCCGAACATCAAAAAAAAAAAGCGAGGTCAACGTTTTTCAACTCCTGAAGGAGCTGTAGAAGCCTTCAAACAGCTCGTTTTAGAGATATCCTCTTCTGAGTGGCAAAAGTGCTTTGAAAATTGGTTCAAGCGAATGCAGAAGTGTATTGACTTAGATGGAGAATATTTTAAAAAACAATCAAACTATTTTCCTTAATATTTGACTGTGTTTTCATCACACCGCGTTACACACATTCGAAAAAAAAAATGTTAAAAATCGATCCAAAGTCTTTCACACAGGCGGACAGACGGACACTACGACCCTTATACTTTAAACATAAAAAAAAAATTCTGACGTGTGCATGAAATCGCCGATACACATGTATTTTTTACTTTTTATCCCCCTTCCGTAAAAGTATATTTGGTTCATAGGACAGAACTAAAGCTCGTTTTTGTAACGCAGTATTATTAGGCGCAAAATTTAAAAGGCAACCCTTAATTCTCCAAAAAAAAACACAAACTATCCGGTGAAAAGCAGTTTAGCATGGTGTTAGATTTTAAACTTCTAAATGCGGTTACCGTATCAGATGCTTACCCTATACCTGATATAAATGCGACTCTGGCCAGTCTAGGGAATGCCTAATATTTCAGGCTTTCATCAAATACCAATGAAGGAAGCAGGCATACCCAAAACAGCGTTTTCAACCATGAATGGTAAATTCGAATTTCCTCGACTACCCTTTAGGCTAAGGTTTTTTATATTTAAACATATTGGGCTCTATGGGCAAAAAATACGTAAGATTCATCATTTTAAATTTTAGCTTTTTGATGAAAATCGATCACTTATTAACACGCACATAACCTCCCAAAGTTTCGTAGCTGTGAAACGTACCGTTATGGACTTAGAGCAAAAGCAGTTTAGACGTATATACGTACATGTGTTTTTTTTTATTCACATTTTTAGTGAGCGCAAAGTGGCTGTTACGTATTTATTTCCCTTTCAAATTAATGATAAAATATGATATTTCATTGTCAAAATCACTTAAAATTTTAAGATTCGGTACATGTACTAACTTTATCATGCTATTAAGGGTTTTTTTTTTAAATTTTGGAATGTGGGCGCTGCATCGGCCACATATGAATTAGCAAATTTTCAAATTTCGAGTGTTAATAACTTGAAACCCATTTACGCTAGAATAATTATTGTTTTGACCATGGTCACATAAAAGTTTACAGGAAATTAGGTAGCAATACAGAGCCGTGCTATATCTCATCGGTGAGGATGTCGTTGTATTCTTTCTCTATTGATATATTATTTCCAAATTGATATTGTTAAAATAAAAAAGAAAATATATTGATTTGTGAAATTCGTGTACCAATATTATATAAATACGTTACATCATACTTCCTATACCACACTGCATATCTGTGCAAAAACTCAGGAAACTTGAATAATAAATATTCCCACTTTAATACATATAATGGGTTTTTGTGAACCGATATTGGACATTTCAAAAAACACATAAAAGAAGATTTACTTACTTACTTAAATAGAGCTTAACCGTTTAAATGGTTTCGGCCTAATATAGCGCTCCAGTAATTTCTTCGCTTTGCAAACTGACTCCAATTGGAAAGATCACAGGATCGTAAGTCGGTCTTCATTTGGTGCTATATTCGGAGTGCTGGTCTCCCTCAGGGCCGGAACATCTTCATTCATAGCCTAGCCAAAGAAGCCACAGTACTTTAATTCGTTGAACTATGTCGATGTTTGCATACCCCTCATCATAAAATCTTTTTGGACATTTGACAACGCGTGGAGGGCCATAAATCTTTCGAAGACCATTTCTTTCGAATACTTTCAGAACCGTATCAACAGACGTTGTCAGCGTCCAGCCTTCTGCAGGCAAAGAGCACTTAGAATGATTCAGCCATGCATTCATCCTTCCGAATTCTGTATAGAAGCTGATGCATGCATTTTATCAGCTTCTCGCCCCCGTGATTGAATAGCTTGTCAGGCAATCCACCGTACCCGCTGCTTTTTAAATATGAGGATAAATAATTTAAAATAACAAAAGAAAAGCGCAGAAAAATAACCTTCGTTAAAGAAAATTTGTGCCAAATTATCAAAAAGTAGACTGATTTAGTGAGGGCAAAAAAGACGTACGCGCCAAAAATTATGCTTATATTACATATATCAAATTAAAATTGATTGCATTATATGGGTTGGGCTAAAGAAAACCTATGTACCCAATTTTATGGCAACACATAAACTGAATGTGAAATAAATTTAAAAAAAACCTGTAAAATTTTCCTTTTGGCTCTTACGTCTTTTTTGTGCACAGGGCTCGATATGATAGAAAGAGTATATTGGGAAAAACTTCTACGTCTGTATTAACGACATTATAGTATTTGGCAGAATGAACAGGAGCATATAAAATACATAGAGGCGGTATTTAAAAGGCTAGCCGATTCTAATTTGATAGGTATCTAGTGAAAACGATATTTTTTAGGACAGAAGTTGCAGCGCCTATGCCAACTACTTCCTAGTGGGTCGTTCGAGTATCGAACCATCTCCCACATCAGGTGAGATAGCGGAATATCTATTGACGAAAACACAATAAGAGAAAAAAAAGGAAAACACACCCACATACGTGTGCAGAAAGTAATAGCGGCACGATCAGGCGATCTTGGACCTGTCGCTCATTGTGCTACATGTGGCTGTCGTCAATTTTGCAGCAATTATTTTTTGAAAACCTATACTCGTATATATTCGATGGCCTAATTCCTAAGATTAAATACATCGCTCTGTATTAAAGTAACAATTTAGGTTGGACAGGATTAAATGGTTTATGCTGGGCTCAACTCGTTTAGACCTAGTTGGCGCATTAGTTCTTGATTCTATGCTTCTCTCATATTCGCTTCTTGTAAATATAATTCGCAATAAGACTTAATTTGTTTTTTTTTATTTATAGTTGTTCCTAACTATTTCGATTTTTCGCTTATACTTACTTTTTCATTGATAAAGTTATAAAATATTTAATTAATGCTTAAGTAATTCGAAATTACCAAGTACATGGTACAGTCAACCATGCTGAGAGATATTTTAAATTTTCCATTTGCATAATGTTTGTTTACGCGAATTAACACAGCGCGGACCCTTGACAATAGAATATAACGGTTAAGTCTATTCAACTTTAACTCAGAGCGGTGAGTTTGAGTTTTTTTTTGTCAAGCTTGGAGCCAACGAGAATAGAAAAGCAAGGGCAGTTTGGTACTTGGCACTTAAAGATAAAACGTCATGTCGGTCCCTTGAAGAAAAAAAAAGTTCAAGTCGTTTTCGAAAAGTAAACCACAATGTGTAAAATCGGCTTAAAGTTTTTAACGCGATTAACTGTGGGAAATTAAAATATGTCCAACAAAGTTTGGAACAAAACAAAAATAAGTGTTCACGAATAGCCACGATATATTCGAGGCAACGTAATTATTAACGCCTAACCTGTACAAACTTTTCAACAGTGTACCAGTTAAAATAATAATTGTTCCGAGGTAAAATTTTACCTTGGTATTGTGCGACCAACTGACGGCGATGCAGAATGGCCTATGCTTAAAGGCAAATCAAGCTCAACTCCCACCAGAAGAGGATGAAGAAACAGCCCGTGGAGACCGCGAATGTCTAGCGTAGATCGCTGAAGGAAATTGAAAAATTAAAATTATATACTATATGTGTATATGCTAAATGCCATACCTTAAGTGTACAAAAAAAAAACAAAAAAAGGAAAAACACACCCACATACGTGTGCAGAAAGTAATACCGCTCTCACAAATACGTGTAACCTGAATTACTGGGGCTACTGGAGCCAGTGCCGCCGTTTCCAAAATTTTGTCTACCCAAGCCGGAGTGTCCACTTCTACGCGATGAGCCTTGTATGCAGGTTTACTCAAAAGCGAGGCTGTTTCCTGCGTCAGAGCATGCGATACCGTTTCAGCGAATGTCCTTTTGGGTGTACATATGTGGCCCGCTTCGTCTCCACATCGCGTATTCCATTTATGAAACACTGGATTTTTACCCTCTCCGTATACTCTACAGGTGCGTCTGCATTTGCTAGATGCGCCAACCTCTCGATATCCGATGCAAATTCCTGCAAAGTCTCATTAGGTTTCTGGAAGCGATTCTGTAGCTCTATTTGGTATCTGCTTCCGATGTTCGCTACCATAGCGTCTCTCAACTGCACCCATTAATGCTTCATAATTGTTCCGTTCTCCTTCAGGAATAGTCTGCAAAATTTCGGCTGCAGGTCCCTTCATTGCCACAAATAATGCAGCAACTTTGTCTTCCATGCCCCAATTATTCACAGCTGCCGTTTTCTCAAACTGTAGCTTAAATACCTGAAAAGGAACAGAACCATCAAAAGATGGGGTTTTTACCTTCGGGACATTCGTTGAAGCAGTTGGACGATTCAGTTGTAACTTCTGGATACGACCTTTCAGTGCATCTACTTCAGTATCGATTTTATTGTGTAACTATGCAATTTTCGCATCCTGCACTTCTAGCTGCGAAGACATTCGTGCCACCTGCATGGATATACGCTCCTCTTGTGCTTCCAATTGTGATGTTATACGTGTCTCCTGTTGCTCCATCTGAGATCTCATGTATGCCTTCTGTTCGTCTAGTTGAGATGCCATGTGTGTCTTTTGTTCTTGCAGCTGTGTTGAAATGCTAGATGACATCTGAGTCAATACAGTCAACAACGCGTTGGTGTCCACACTTGCGGCTGGAATTGTAGAGTCCTCCTAGATTATCAATCCTGGGTTCGATCACTATAAAGTCAAATAAACACACGCATAGATATTGTAACTAATAGCTAGTTTTATTTACTAGTAATAAACGCAATACAAATTTAAGAGTTTGGTAACTTCGCAGTAGTTCACTGAACAATACTTGAATACAAACTGATCAACCTGCCTTGCTTGGTCACCGCCTTATATAGTCCAACAGGGTACTTGCCTACGCATCGAGAACTTTCTTGGTTATTCGCTTTTCGTGTTCTGGAAGGGTCGGTGTTATTTATTGGAATCTCCTCTTTGCATCGTATTCGCAAACACTCGCGCCATCTCTCTTCCTCTTCCTAGTTACACGCTTGCATGTATAAGCGTAGCCATCGTTATCTCTGTTGTGTTTAACTAGTGCTGGGAGTGTTATTGAGTTAGGGATAGTACATGCTTGAGAATAATCGCCACAATCGCCACCTTAAGTGTACAAAAAAAAACTATAAACCTTTTTAATTCGCTTAGAAATATTTGTGAAATATGTGCAATGTTTCGCTGCATATTTGCAGGAGGTTTACCGCTCTCACAAATACGTGTAAAGGTGTGTGTGTTTTGTTTTTAGCAAACATCTATAGCCACATAATTTAAATAGAATCAGCTATCGGTCGATGCAACGATCATACCTGTGTGAACCTGTGTAAAAATTGTATATTTACCAACATACATTTAGGTTAAGTTCTCCATCAAGTTACTTAATTACACAAAGGGGCATACCGAAATCTAATTGGAAAGTCAATCCTTTTTCTTTTATAACTAGAATTCGATGGATGGTCTAGTTCTCTTCCATGTTTGCACATTTTTTTTTCCTTAGGATTAGTTATATACAGTAGAGGGAAATTTGCAAATATTTTTAGGTAGGTTTAAGAAGATTGAATTTGGTATTCGTAAGATAACTAAATTGTCCATGCAAATACGAATAAAACTTATAGTTTAGATGACATAGGGTTTTTGGTACATTTTTGCTATGAACAAAGAAAAAAATAAAATAATAATAATTGCGCAGGTATATACGAGTATACTACATACATCTCTAGTCACATAAGACAGCTTAGTGGTAAGAATACTTTTTGATTAAAATGTGAAATTTTGGATGTTTAAATAAAGGTGTAGATTTATTTGGTCGATGACGAAATTTAGGGTTTTGAAGGACTGAGAGTACGTAAGTATAGTATGAGGTTAACCTAGTTAAACCAAATATGTCTTAGGTTAACAAGGTTGGGTGGGTATAAACATGGGGGAAATGATCCATCTTTTTCTCCCGTCGGCATAGTTGTACCTACTTACACCAATCCCCTGTCCCTTTTAGCATTTTTCTTGGTTTCCTTTGTTTGGGGTGTATAATATAGTACTAATGTACCTCACCGAGAAGTAGAATGTTTGCTGCAGATATCGCTTCGCTGGTTTTGTTTCACTTTTAGTTTATCAGGTTTTTTTTGACGGCATACAAATTACGTTTTTATGAACAACTTCGTTGCGCGAGGATGAAGCAAACCCACTCCCACTTTCCCTGAGCTAAGCTGAAGCAGAGCTAGGTGTGCCACCCCGCTTTATGCCAACCGCACCTTCGTCGATTTCCCTGGCATGAGCAGCAGGTTGAGGAGAAGTTCGTTGCAAAGTAGAGTTTTTGGGTATATAATTACTCCCGAAGGTATTAAGCCGGATCCTTGAAAAGTTCACGCCATTGAAACGCTTTCGTTTCCCCAAAGATAAAAGGAGCTAAAAAGCTTCCTTGGCATGACGTAATACTATCCCAAATTCACTAAAGATTATGACAAGGCAGCAAAGCCACTAACCAATACCACTCGCAGTGAAAACGCTTAAGTTAGAGCCAGTCAGTCGGAGAAGGGTTGACCTAAACCCTAATGCTATGGAAGCTTTTGATAATTTGAAAAAAAAATGGTAATTTCATCTGACATCCTTGCCTTCCCCGACTTTGGATCACCATTCAATCTGACTACATATGCCTCGGATTATGCGACTGCGGCGGTACTATCCCAAGGAGTGCCTGAAAGGGATCGCCCGAAAGAAGTGCTGGCAATAGTTTGGGCTCTAGATAATTTGAGATCTTACCTGTATGGAGCGAAAAATATAAAGATATTACCGCCCATCAGCGTCTCACTTTCGCGTTGGGAAGTAGAAACTAGAAGGCAAAGTTGAAGAGGTGGAAATCTCGTATAGAAGAGTACAACCACGAGTTGATTTACACCCCAGTCAAATCAAATGTTGTTGCAGATGTTCTGTCACGGATTCCATGCCAAAGGAACCACTTAACAGCGCTTTCACAACGGGGCGAAGCACCACAGGAAAATGGAAGTACAGGCAGAACGATACATAGTGCAGACCAAGATGCTTCGGACTTGTAGAATGTCTCCTGAACGTGTTCCGAAACCAAATAGTACTTACAGAAGGTAACAGCATGATTTGTGTGGAGACCCCACACCCAGGGGGAGTATCGCGTTTCTCGTTAACTGAATACTCGTTTCGTAAAATTGCTTATTTGGTATCGTTTTATACGTAAATAGTTGCCTTAGCAGAGAAATTCAATTCGATAGCAAAATGGCTTTCGAAAAGAAATTCAAATAATAATTTTGGAACAAAAACAAACTGAGCTTGCAGTGTCCTGTAAGAATACATATTAAAATTCAAGCGAGTTGTGTTATAACCCCGCAAAAGCAACTTTGCCTCTCTTAAACCTGGCGTATTGTGCCAGTGTATATCTTTTTCCTCTTTCTCCTCCATACTCAGACATTGTCTCATTAGTTTTGGACCAACTGGTAGCAGCGGCTCGGGGCCAATCGCTGCGTTTCTCGCTAAGTTATCTGCCTGCACATTTCCTCCAACGCTCTATGACAGATGATGTCACTATAAAGTGGTCCTCTGATTAAGAAACAATCTTGGCTCCTTCGGACATTTTTTTTATGTATGGAAATTGAAAAGTAAAGGGGATAGAGAATAAGGTTTAAGCATAACACTTCGACCTCAGGCATATAGTCCTTTAGAAACTCAACAAGTTTCCGCGGGATAAGAGATCGTATTTGGTCATACTTTGGGCAATGTAAGCCAAGATGATTCCCTCTTTTCCGGTAGATAGCATCGCACTTGAAAAGAATGATCTCAGAGATCTCATTGACCATGCGACAAAACCAACAAAGGTTGCCGCTTTTTTTAGGCAGGGACGTAACTTGCTGGTGGAAAACAGGAGTCTTCAGGCCCTGATGAAGTGCCAACCTCATTTGCTTCCTCTACTTTTCCTTCATGTGCTGCTTCAGGAGCAGAAATTAAACCTGTTATTCCTAAACAAGCCTCCTTGTCCCGTTGCATGGGTCTTCGTTCATATCTAAGTTTAGATGAAGACCCGTAACTTCACCCCTTCTTAGCATGCTCGACAACTCGTACGATCTCCTCTTGTGTGGGTGTCCAAAACTTAGCTTTCTGCAATCGTCTCAACTTCCCGCTGACCAAGTCACTCCGAATGATGGAATGTGATGCACATGATCTTCGCTACCATATCGTCTCTCAACTACTCCCAACAATGGCTCATAATTATTTCGTTCGCTGTCAGGAATTGTCTGCAAGATTTCAGCTGCAGGACCTATCAATGCCACGAATAGTGCAGCAACTTTGTCTTCCGTGACCCAATTATTCGCAGCTGCCGTCTTCTCAAACTGTAGCTGTAATGCCTGGAAAGAAACAGAACCGTCAAAAGATGGGGTTTTTACCTTGGGAATACTAGTTGAAGCAGTTGGACGATTCAGTTGCAATCCCTGGAAGTGTTCTCTCAAAGAAACCACCTCAGCCTCAATTTTGTCCTGGAGTTGTGCAATTTTTGCAACTTGCACTTCTAGTTTTGACGTAACCTTCTCTTCCTGTGCTTCCAACTGCGAAGACATTTGTGCCACCTGCATGGATTTACGCTCCTCATGTACTTCCAATGCAAGCATGCACCAAGCAAGGGTAAGAGAGATCGAGCGAATGCTTGCGAATACGATGCAAAGAGGAGATGCCAATAAATAACACCGACCCTTCGAGAACACGAAGAACGAACAACGAAGAAAGTTCTCGGTGCGTGGGGAAGCACCCTGTCGGACTATATAAGGCAGTGACCAAATAAGGCAGATTGCTCAGGTTATTTCAACCACTCAGTCTCGGTACCACACTCGACAATCAGTCCGCCGTACTCTCGTTACCACAGTTGGCTAGAAGTAAGCCTTTTCTTAAAAACGGCCTTGAAAACCTCATCCATAGTGGCTTCCTGAAGCCAAGTTGGCTCCTTCTGTCTCCGTAGGTGCAATGGTCCCAGCCTGCTTTCGATTTCTCCGATGTCTTGCTCTTGTGCAGATAGCGAAAGTAACATTTTGCAGCAGAGGGCCCGACATTTCTCTACTCCGTTGTCCAAAGACGATCCTAGGGGATTTTGGGCAGGATTCGCCATTGTCGCCACCTTACCTCTGCGCCATTTTCTGTCATCCCGCCGTGTATAGCACCGTTTTCGTGATTTTCCGGTGTTTGACGAGGTACGTCTTCGCCACATGCTCTTCGAAGAGCGTAGCTTCTTTTTCTGAGTAGGCAATTGAGAAGTTAAATCGTCCCTCGAAAAACAAAAATAATATAAGTCACTCTTCGCACCCGTCCAGCTATATGGTGCAGAAACGTGGACACTAGCAACATCTGATGAGGCGGCCATAGAAGTATTTGAGAGAAAGGTTCTTAGAAAGATTTGTGGACCCCTACGCGTTGGCGACGGCGAGTACCGAACCGGATATAAAGATTATCTGTATGAGGTTTACGCAAACGCCGACATAGTCATGCGAATTAAAACCCAACGGCTTCGCTGGCTAGCTCACGTTGTACGAGTGAATGAAGATGTTCCGGCCAAGAAGGTATTCTTACGGGCACCGCCGGTGGAAGCAGAGGCTTCAATTGGAGCCAGTTGGCGCAACGAAGAAATGACTAGCGAGCTATGTTGGACGGTCAAAATCGCCCAGGCGGTTAGGTCACCATTTAAAGAAGAAGAAGAAAAAATTAAGGGTTCGACGATCTACAAAACAGAAAGGTGAAATAATGGCCATCAAAATTGTATTTTTTATTTTTTACTTACTTAAACCTTTTGAACGGCACAAAAAAAAATTTATAAATATTGCTTTTTTATACCAACAATTTTTGTTGATTTACGGCCTGCACATTTTCAAGTATTCCTGAAACGAGCTCAAGGTCAAGAATATTAATTTTTCACTTTTTGAATTTTTATGAAAATTATTGTTTTGATTTTTTTTTTTTTTTTGAATAATCATTTTTAATTGATTATTGAAAGTTTTTAATTAAATAGAGTAGGAAAAAGGTTTAGAGACAACCGCCATAGCTTTTCATATAGATCCATTTCTTCATCAGAGAAATTTTGGCACGCATTGCTAACCATTAAGCTAACATTACGCTGGTTTTAATGTCATCTAAACTCCTAGTTATATTCTTCTTTACCATATGCATGAACCACTTCCACCATTTGACAGTTTGTAGTGTGATCATGATGGATTTTTTGATAGATCTGTTTTATCAGCAGAACTACCTTACCGCGTGCTCTCGGTTTTGTTATTGCTTTTTTATACCAACAATTTTTGTTGATTTACGGCCTGTACATTTTCAAGTATTCATGAAACGAGCTCAAGGCCAAGAATATTAATTTTTCACTTTTTGAATTTTTATGAAAATTATTATTGTTTTAATTTTTTTTTTTTTTGAATAATCATTTTTAAAAAATTTTTGGTATAAAAAAGCAATAACAAAACCGAGAGCACGCGGTAAGGCAGTTCTACTGATAAAACAGATCTGTCAAAAAATCCATCATGATCACACTACTAACTGTCAAAAGGCCGAAGTGGTTCACGCATTTGGTAAAGAAGAATAGAACTAGATGACATTAAAACCAGCGTATTGTTAGCTTAATGGTTAGCAATGCGTGCCAAAATTTCTCTGATGAAGAAGCTTAGCAGCTTCCGAAATGGATCTATATGAAAAGCTATGACAACCGCCAAACCTTTTTCCTACTCTATTTAATTAAAAACTTTCAATAATCAATTAAAAATGATTGTTCAAAAAAAAAAAATTAAAACAATAATTTCATAAAAATTCAAAAAGGGAAAAATTAATATTCTTGGCCTTGAGCTCGTTTCATGCATACTTGAATTAATAAATATTTTAGACATTTTGGCAATATATCGCGATATCAATACACAATTCAACCTCAGGTTTTACTCGTCATTACATCAGGATGAGGGTAATTGAAAGCTCAAACCCAATCGACACACTTAAAAATCAACCTAACCAGTCGGTAATAAGAGGAATTAAAATTCCTGAGAATCGCCTGCAGCTTCTGCAAGAGGTGTATCTCAAGCATTTCCTTCTATACAAAATCAGAATTACGCAGAGAATTTTTAAGGATGTGGCTAATAGGGACAGGATTTGCACAATGATAGGAGACGAACATAAGAGAGCACACAGCATTGCTCCGGAGAATAGGAACCAACCCCTAGAAAGGTTCCGAAAATGGCAAGGCAAATAAAAAGGTTAGCAACCACCTGCGAGCCTTGTCTCGCAAACAAATATGATAGACACCCCCAAGTACCTCCGATAAAAGACACACCAGTCTACAGTTACCCCTGCGAAATAGTTCACATAGATATCTTTGAAATGCAAGGCGAAAAGGTTTTATCCTGCGTTGACAAGTTTTCCAAATTTGGGAAACTGTTCCACATACTAAATCGTTCGTCCATAACTCTAAACGCTAAGCTGATTAAACTCATTCACTATGTCACTACTCTTTAAGTCACTCGTAACGGGCAACAAACGAGGTGGCATGACTCCGTTGGTATGCAATTATATATAAGAGGGTTGGGCATGGAATTGTATCAGACACTAATCCAAAGAAGCGATGTGAGTTGTCAGGTCTAAAGGTTTCACTAAACCATCAGAAGGAGATAAGTAACACTAAGTCCAAGGAATTTATATATATTGCAGTTGAAGCTGGGTGATATATTTTTTAATAGAACTGCGAGGATAAACTACTAAGGTCTTACTGACTTCCAAAGTAGGGTACACAGAGAGGTGAAGGAACAGATCAAGAGGAACCAAGAGTTGAGAAAACACCAGCTCAATAAGGAAAGGAAGGTGGCCAAGAAATTTCGGTCAGGATAAGAGATATTTGGGCGGTATAGACAGATAAAGGACAAGCAAAGGGCACTCTACAAGAGAGAAAAATTTGGAAAGGATAATAGGGTGACCCTGACAACAGAATCCAGGGCTTTGAGGGTTCTATCATACATTATGAGATTATACAGAAGAACTCATTCCAAAACAGAAGCTTTCTTTCAAAAAAAGTCGTGCCTTTCTCATCCGATGAGATCAAGACAACGACTTAAATCTTGATCAAACTTTATCAGAAGAATCTTATGGTGAGGAATATGTAAATTTGAAGAATGGAAAGGGTATCGCTAGGAAAAGCGAGATATTGCCACTCAACCCGTTCATCGACAACGATGACATTATTAGGGCCGGGGGTCGTCTTGGCGATACTGCCTCATAATTGTAGGTTAACGCGTTTGACTGTACAAATGCTAAAATCTCCCTTCATGGGACAAAGCCACTAATGCTCAGTCTTATCCGCACCCAATACTGGATTCCGAATGTCAAGAACATGATTAGGGCCACCATCCATAACTGTAAATTTTGCACCATTTATAAAAATCGGACGCAAACCCCGACTTATGGGCACCCTTCGTTGCAAACGCACAAACAAATACCGGGGTGGACTTTGCCGGGCTACGTTTGCCTCTTTGTTTGTTTTACCACCAGAGCGATCCGATCTTAGTACCCCACCCTTTCTAGCAGCCTTTTCGCGTTTTATAGCTATGTCCGAAAAACATTTACTACAATGGGTGGCAGAAGCTCAAACCACTTCATCAAACCTTCTTCATTAGATGCAAAATTGAACACTTATCTGAAATTCAAAAGTGGAATCATTCAAAACAAAATATTAAAGTACGGGATGTCGTTGTCATAAAGGAAGAGAACTTATCTCCAAACGAATGGAGAAGAGTCATATCGGAAGACCGTTGGTCAAACTGATTCTGCTCCCCACAGAGGTAACGGATTGCTTCAGAAGCTTCACTTCTTTTTGTTTTGTTCCAAACTTTGTTGGACATATTATAATTTCCCACAGTTAATCGCGTTAAAAAGTTTATACGTTTAAGCCGATTTTACACATTGTGGTTTACTTTTCGAAAACAACTTGAACTTTTCTTTTCTTCAAGGGACCGACATGACGTGTTATCCTTAAGTGCTGACACCAAACTGCCCTTGCTTTTCTATTCTCGTTGGCTCCAAGCTTGACTAGAAAACTGAAACTCACTACTCTGAGTTAATGTTGAATAGACCTAACGGCTATATTCTATTGTCATGGGTCGGAAGTTCCGTCGGAATAGCTGATAGACACCAATATAAGCGTAGTTTTACTTAAAACTAAAAATGCCTAAATGTATTTTTAACAATTTTTCCCTAATAATTTTTCCCTAGAATAATTTATTCACCTAATTAAATTTTGCAGCACAACACCCTGAAATGTGCGAAAAGCGTTGACTGGTTAACTAATATTGTGAGTTTTCAACTATTCATTTGTTTAAATTAAATATAAAACTTTCTTGTAAATAATAGTTTTAATAGTGAAATCATAATTCTTATGAGAATTTTGTGCTTAGTATATTTGGGTTGCAGATCATGTACATACATACAAAATCACCCTTTTTTTTGCGATGTCGCTACTGCAACAGCAACAACGAGTAAGCAGTGCTAAAATGGAATAAATAAAATCGTTTAGAAGGTGCAACAACGAAAATGGCGAGTAGAGACACTGCGATAACAAGGTGGTTAAAAATAGCACTTTCTAAAAAACTTAGTTACTAAGAACTTGCACATTATGTAATAGAATTCCATAAGCGAGTGGTTAATTGCAAAGAACTCCGAAACTTATAATTTTCACCATAAAAGGATAAAAGGTTACTCTTTCCTTGAAATATATTTTTACAAGTATGGATTGATTCTATCTGAGCTTAATGTTTAAACTTTCAAATTTTCCACAAAATGTTGCAAGAAAATTAAGGGATTTATGCCTGTGTAATCAATTACCAAATTCTTTAAAAAAAAACGATTATTAAAAAAGAAGAAAATTACTTAAAAATGTTTGCCAAGGGTAAAATTGCTACAATGACAAGGTCTCCATTTCATTTATCAACAGCATTACATTGGACCCCAGGTGGTGCGCTAGCTCATTTTGCCGAAAGTTTATAATACTTCCACCTTCTGACACGGCCAAGAGATGAGCCATCCGTCGGGCACATAAACACAACAGCGCCCATTGCCGTCTCCATCGCCGAGGTCAAGGAAGCCATAGTGAAGGCCGAACCTTCAAGAGCTATCGGATCCGACGGTATTGCCATGAAGATGTTGAAACACCTAGGCCACAAGGAACAGAGTTATTTGGCGGCTCTCTTTAACCTCTCGCTAACCACTTTCATCATTCCAGAGATTTGGAAACAAGCGATCGTAGTCCCCCTACTAAAAACAGGAAAATCGGCGACCAAGAACAATCATATCGTCCGATATCTCTCCTGTCGCCGGTTTGCGAAGTTATTGGATACCATTCTGCTTCCGTATTACACTGCAATCCTGCGCTTGGCCTAACACGAACATGGTTTCCGGAAGTCACATAGCACAACATCTGCTCTGAATGTCATAACGTCGCAGATAAACTATGGCTTGAATCAAAATCCTCCAAACCATAGGACGGTGCTGGTGGCACTAGACCTTTCTAAAGCTTTCGACACGGTCAACCATGCCCCACTCCCAAGAGAACTGGAAGAAACACCGCTCCCTGCCGATCTAAAAAGGTGAACCCCTCACTACGTCAACGGTCGGCAGGCGTCAGTAAAATTTAGGAACAAGAAATCTAGACCACGAAGAATTAAACAAACGTGCCTCAGGGTGGTGTCTATAGTTGTTAAACCTATATTTTAATTAAACGTTATATTTAAAATATTTATTTTTATTGAATCAAAATTTTTAATTTGAATACCATTTTTATAACTATCAAAAATTTTCTGTTTGAAAATATACAAATTTTAAAATTAAAAATACACAAAGTATAAAATAAACAAGTAAAAGTTATCATTAAAATGAACCCTTCATTAAAATGAAACGAAAATAAATTTAAAATACAATTAATTAATATTAAAAGTAACTTTTTTGGTCTTCTTTTTTGTAGTGTATTTAATTAAAAAGTGAAGAAGACTATTTGCTGGTTTTAATAAATCAATTGAAAAAGTTTTAATAGTGTTTCCATATTGTATTTTAAATGATTTATTTTGTTTGGACATAACTTTGAATGGTCCTTCATAAGGTGCTTCTAAGTTAGATTTATGAAGAACTTTAACAAAAACAAAATCACAACTATCTAAATTTTTGGGAATAAACCCATTTTCTTTATTGTGATGTATAACTTTTGAACGAAGTAGAGAAAAATGTTGTTTTAATTTTTGAAGAATTTCATTTGAAGAATTATTTTCATTATGATTATTACAAACAACTAATTCACCAGGCAGTCGAAGAGTGTGTCCATACACAAGTTCTGCAGAAGAACATTTTAAATCATCTCTAATTGATGTTCGTAAACCAAGAAGTATCCATGGCAAATTTCAGAAATTAGAATCATTTGAAGCAATAATATTTGTTTTAAGTGAAGCAATAATATTTGTTTTAAGAAAGCGCTCTATCATACAATTTGCTTGAGGATGGTATGGTGAAGTATGAATTTTATGTGCACCTAATAATTTGGTTAGTTCAGTAAAAACTTTTGAAGCAAATTGGGAACCTGGATCTACTGTTATGTTTAATGGAATACCAAATCTTGGTACATAATTTTGAAGGAAAGTAGTTGCTATGGTACTTGCTAAAATATCTTCAAGTTTATAAGCTTCAGGCCAACGAGGATGTCTATCAATAATAGTTAGCAGATAACGATAATCTTTTGATATAGGAAGAGGGCCAACAATGTCCATGTGAATATGTTCGAAACGACCAGAAGGTATTGTGATTTTCTGAATTAGAATTTTTGTATTTCTTGTAATTTTACACTTCTGACAAATTATACAAGATGATATCCATTCATTAATTTCTTTACACACACTAGGCCAACAATATTTTGTTTGGATAAATTTTCTAGTGTTCGAATGCTTGGATGAGATAGATAATGAATTTTGTTAAATGTAATTCTTCTCATAGAAAGTGGAACATATGGCCTAAATGGTTATTGAAAAACCACATCAATTTTACAAATTTATGATTGAAATATCTACTTCTTTCAAATTAGTTTTAAAATTTGGATCAGATATAATTTCTTGTAACATTTTATCTGTTTGTTGTTCTTTAAATAAAGTTTCTAAATTTATATCTTGAGTTGAAATTACGTTTACTTCTGGAATATGGGAAAGTGTATCGGCAACTATGTTGTTTTTTCCACGTATATATTGTATATCATTAGTGAATTGTGCAATATATTAAGATGCCATAATTGACGAGGAGATCTGTCTACTTCAGAATTTAGAACATGGGTCAAAGATTTATGATCAGTAAAAATGGTAAAAGTTCTAACTTCAAGAAAATGTTTGAAATGTTTAACCGCATTGTAAATAGCTAAAAGTTACCTATCAAAAGTAGAATAATTACTTTCTGTTGGAGTTAATTTTCTTGAAAAATAAGCTAAAGGTTCTAGTAAGTTGTTAGTCTATTGTTGTAAGACCGCTCTTATTGCAACATTTGATGCATCTACATTTAAAGATAAGATAAGGTATTTTTAGCAAAAAGTTTTTTGACATTTTCAAAAGCAATAGTGGGTTCATTTACCCAATTAAGTTGTTTGTGTTTATTTTTGACAGAAAATGTTAACATTTCATGCAGAGGACTCTTGTTCTTTTTGCATTTTAACATAGCGATGGTAATAATTAGCCATGCCTTAAAATTTTTGAAATTTATTAATAGAAGTTGGTTTCTCAAAATTTATTATAGTTTCTACTCTTTCTAAAGAGGAAATTTCATAACATAAAAAATTGTATTTGTCCACACCAAAAATACATTTAGAAGGTTTAATATTTAAATTGTATTCCTCAAGTCTTTTAAATATCAATTTCAAATGTTCTAAATGTTGGCTTTCATTATCACTAGCAATTAAAATATCGTCAATATAAGTGAATACAAAATCAAAATCAGAAAACACTTCATTAATAAAGCGTTGAAATGTTTGAGCTTTATTTCGTAAACCAAAAGGCATACGAACGAACTCAAACATTGCAAATGGAGTAGGAATTGCAGTTTTGTGGATGTCTTCTTCTGCCATAGGAATTTGATGGTAAGCACGAATAAGATCAATTTTAGAAAAAATTTGTTTGTTTTTCAAATCGATAGTTAAGTCGTGAATATGTGGTAACGGGTATCGATCCGGAGAAGTAATAAAATTTAATCTTCTATTATCTCCACAAGGTCTCCAATCATTTGGTTCTTTTTTTGGAACGAAATGAAGAGGAGAAGCAATGGGAGAGCTTGATGGTCTACATATACCAGTTTTCACTAAAAATTCGAATTCGGTTTTTGCAATTTTGAGTTTAATTGGATCAAGACGTCGAGGTTTAGAGAAAGGAAGTATACCTTTTGTTTCTATCCTATGAACCGTATGGTGTTTCACTTCTTTAGTGTAATCTGGTTCACAGGTAATTAAAGGAAATTCGTTTAATAATTTAGAAAATTTGTTTTCCGTAATTGGAATTCTAAGAGAGAAAATATCGCAATAACCCGATGATCCAGAAACCCTTAATTTAGTAGTCGAATCTATGATTTCTCTATTTTTAATATTAACTATAATTCCAAATTTTTCTAAAAAATTCGCTCCTAAAATTGGTATAGTTATATTAGCAATAATAAATAGAAATTCAAAATGTCTTCTTAAACCATGATCAATTTTTAAAAGTTTTGTTCCAAAAGTTTCGATAGAAGAACCGTTCGCAGCTGATGATGTAAGATCCGAATCACGTTTGTAGGTTTTGAATTTAGAAAATGGAATAACTGATACTACTGCACCGGTATCGATAAGAAAGTTAAGATTATTAAATCTTTCGAAAACAAATAGGCAACGAGTTGGTTTATGAATGTTTAATTTCAATTTTGTTCATTACTGTTATTAACATTACAAGGTTGAATGCATTTAAATGCATTTTATTTTTATATTTCCTATGATACCAACAAATGTTGTTTGTGGGATTAAAATTTCTTTTATTAGAAAAACTTCTAGATCTAGATCTATGTCTTTGTCTCTCTTTGGATTTAGATATAATTCGTAATTCACTAATATCGCTGGTTATTTTGTTTAAATTTTGAAAAATAGCTGAAGTTAATTCAGTTAAAGATTTAATGCATTGTTCGAGATTATTATCTGGCAATGGCAGATTTTGATGAATTTTGTCCGCTAGAAGAATAACTTCATTTACATTTGAATTATCTGACGATGTTAAATGAACTTGAATTTGTTGTGGTAATTTTTAATCCATAATTTAAAAAGTAATTCACGACTAACTATCGAATTGAAGCCTAAAAGAGATTTCATATAATGAAACAGTTCGGATGGTGAAAGATCACCAAGTTCCATTTTCGAAAATATCTGTTCAAGTCTCTTTTCTTTACTGAGAGAAAATCTCTCACAAAGTGCTTTCTTAATAGTCTTAAATTTATTAATAGTAGGAGGAGTAGGATTAATAACATCTATAATTTTAGCTATTGTTCCTCGCTGAAGGGCAATTAGAATATTTTGAAATTTAATATTATCGTCTCTAATATTATTTATTTCAAATTGTCCTTCAATAAGGACAAACCATGCTTCGGCACATTCTTCCCCTTGAGGTAGTTTAATGGTTTTGTAGATTGTAAGTTTTGTGTTAAATTTAAATCTGTGTTTTGTTGTGATGAGTCTTTTTGTTGAGTTTCTCTTGTTGTGAAATTGCGTGTACGTATGGGTGATCGATACATTTTTAAAGTGTATTAAGAGAGGGTAACGTAAATAAAATGTTGAATTTAAAAATGAATTTGTATAAATGAGTAAAAATGTAATATTAATTAAAGAAATATAAATGATAAAATATTTATAAATCAATTATTTAAAATGGTAAAATCAACCTATTAAAATCTCTGGAGTAAGAGTTCACAACTATTTGAAAAGTTAATAACACAAAATTATTTTTATGGTAATTGTTGTTGGAGCAGTGCTCGAATTTTTATGTTTGTTTGTTTATTGATATTAGAGGAAAAATTACAACGATATGCACAGCGATGGTATGGGATGACATGTTTCGAAGTGCCCAACTTCTCATCAGACCCCTACTCGGACACTGGGATACAAACCCAAGTGTCTGCACCAAAGCCGATGTTAGAGTACTCTAACAACTAAGCTATGATGCCCTGTAGCGTCACGATGCATTTTTGCTCTAATGTGCCATTTGCTTTATTCGTTTTATACATTCTTTGGTACATATATTTTATATGTCAACTCAAGGAAAGTGGAATATTTTTAGGCGTGTTCATAGAACAGTTTTAGATACAGAAGGGCTTTTTTGCATATCAACACTTCCGTGTTATTTGTTATGCACCCGCACTGTACGAGTACCTGTATCAATTATAGTTATGGTAATTGCTGTTGGAGCAGTGCTCGAATTTTTATGTTTGTTTGTTAATTGATATTAGAGGAAAATTACAACGATATGCACAGCGATGGTATGGGATGACAAGTTTCGAAGTCACCAACTTCTCATCAGAACCCTTCTCGGACACTGGGACACGAAACCAAGTGCTAAGATTAGATAACGTCTTGGTGAGTCAATAGCCTATTTCTTAGTGAACATTTTGGCACTTTCCGGATTATATTAAGCCAAAAAGTAAGTAAGGAAAGCGCTGTCTTCGGCTGTGCCGAAGGCTTTATACCTTTCATGAATACGCATCACGGGTTTAAGTGTCCAGTAATTATTAACAATAAGTATAAACTCTGCAAAATTGTATAGTCTTACCTTGTTAATTTAAAATTATGTAGCCCAAACCCCGTTTATCGAAAAAATGTGTTGTATGGGGGCTATACGGTATATTGGTCCAATCTTGATGATTTTCACTGCAAAAATTACATATGTAATAAGTACTGTAGCTGCCAAATTTTATGTTCTTCGCTATTAAATAGTTATAGCCCAAACCCCATTTATCGGAACAATCGATTGTATGGGAGCTATGTCATATAGGTCCGATCTAGCAGAACTTCATTTGTCACATTACGCGTATAGTATGAACCAAAAAGTTTTAAGTTCGTAGCATTTTTATTGCATAAGCTTTATGTTATGTTGGTCCGATCTGGCTGATTGTCACTAGTCACATTACGTATATAAAATGTATGAACCCTCCAAAAGTTTAAGTTCCTAGCTCTTTAATTGCAAGATTTATAGGTCAAAAGTTATGTAGAGGGAGAGGCGACGGTTGAGGCGGTGGGGGGAGAAATAGTAGGAAAATAAACAGAAGAGTCAGCGGAGATATACAGGAACAGGAAAAATGAGAGTGAGATGAAGGGGCACTGGGGGAAAAAGGGAACAAGAAAACGGGGCTATGCAGAGTCAGAAGAAGCAAGAACACCTGCCATGCTGAAAATCATTGAAATTCTTCTCATGAAAACATACCAAAATCTAGTGTTCACCTTCAAATCTCTTATTTTTTTAATGGGCGAAGTAAGTAAAATGAGGTAACACTTCATTCGGAAGTTCGTTATAATCCAATTGATACAATTATTCAGCTGAATTTCACAAATTAATATTCCTATGTAGAGTTTGAAGTGCGAAAATCAAGTAACAAAATATAAAAAATATACAAATTCGAACAAAAAACTTTCGGATCGACATGCTGCTTTTTTCTAATATGAATCATTGCCAATTTGAAAAAGAAATTAGTGTTTACGCTTTCCTAGATTTAGGTCGTCAGATCGGGATGGGTTGTTCGGATCATCATGGCATCAGAGAACATCACGTGAACAAAAAAACATATACTCGTATCCCTCTGTGAAATTCCTTCTCTCTGTATCATCTTGCACAGTCTCTTGATCCAATCCCCTCATTAAACCCCCTTCCCCCATTTACAGGTCGCCTCCTCGCTTGGGGCCTGCCTTTCTGCACTCCCTTCCCACCTTTCCTGACCATGGCCTTACTCGTCAGCCCTTAATATGATTAGTAAACCCAAATCCCACCTCTTCTCTGCGTCTGCGTCGCAATCGGGGGCCGCGACCGAGTTAATAAAATAAATAAACAAAGTAGCTTCAATGCAATCAATTACAAAACGGTCTTTATTAAGGATTCAAGTTAAAGTAAGTGCACAATTATTAAGAATGAAAGAATGCGAATGTTTACGGAAAAAAATGTAACTACCTGGTTTGGCTGCTGGTGACTCGCGTAAGCTCGAAAATCAAGTGGACGAGTCTCTCCGATGGATTTAGCTCTATACCCCCGCCGAATGCCTACTTTCGGTAGGTTAGGAGGAGTAAGAGCTGTTATCAGTTAAAAGCTAAGTGTAAAATCGCGGGCAGACCCGGATGTCTTCACACTATGAGGAGCGACCTTGCAGCGGGGGCTATACGCTACAAGTGTAGCCGCCAGCCACCACTTCCAAATAAATACAAAGGTAAATTTATAATAAAGTTAAATTATTCTTAGAACTATTAAAATATATGGCAAAACCATAGGCTATCTCTCTTGCGATGCCAGCCGCCTCTTGACACCTGTTGACGATGGAAAAAAAATGTTAGTATATACGGACGTTGTTTTGCCTAGTTCAATGGATCCACCAACACGTTCTAGAGATCGGCAGCGTGCTTACAATCAATGACCATGGTCATTACGTGACTTTCGTGTTTGGAGAGTATGTCGAGTCGTGTCTGACTCGCGCATTCTCCGTTGCTCGTGCCGTAGTAGCAGTCGAAAAGGACGTCTAGCTATGTCGTGGAGTGGGTGTCGCTGCTGACCTTATGGCTTCCTCTCCTTCCCAGGACTTGGTATTTTCCGTGATTGCAATGGAGAACGCGCCATGGAGATCTCGTCGTTCTCTTCTGTGTTGTCGGTGGGTTGCCGATGACCGTCGTTGTCGTCCATGTGAAGGGACTTGTGATGTGGCTCGTTGAAACGATAGCAACGATCCTTGCTCGGACAAATCTCCGGGCGGTAGAATGGGGACAAACAATTGGGGCATTATTTGTGAATAAGTACCACCCGCAATCGTTCCTCCGCCGACATCCCACGGTAGATATTGCTGGCAAAAACGCATGCCATGATTGTTGTTATACAACCGGCACGGGATGGTGAAAATATTGGACCGTTCCTCGGTTTTAGCGCATGTGCCCGTAAAACGAGTCATTCTCGAAAATAAATCCGTTATTATGGTAGTGGTTTTGGGGTGTTAAGTGGCTTGTGTACCTAGTCGACGGACATTGTCGATATTTTGGTTTGGCATATTCGTTGTTTTTGTTTGGTTAATGGGGATTTCTTACCCAGGGTGGGCCTTGAGCAACATCATTAGGATTGAGGTTTTGATTTTGTGTAGCATCAACTTGAATGGATGAATTGCTCGTTCATTAGTTACTTTGTTAAAAATTGAGTTTCGTTGTGCAAAATTTTCCCATCTGGCCGCTTTGTCACATTTTGACAATTTTCTGCCACCCAAAAGAATTCACATATGAGGTAACTCGAGCTATTTGATATATGTGCGTGGCCCGGTTAAGGTGCTCATGTTATTTGTGTATAAGTTTGGTGATTGTGAATTGTTTTTTTGCGTAACTTTAAATGAAATGCACCAAAATTATATATTCATGGTGGTTGGTCCATGTGGGAATTTTACAACCAGCTGATCAACGCTGTTATCTATCAGCTCGTATACGGTCCACATTTTGTTTTCTCTACATACATAGCCAGCACACCTGTCACCCGTATTCAGCAATTTTCGTGTTGCCACATCTAACCGATGACGACAAACACATTTGGCAAAGTAAAGGGGAAGACAGATGCACCGCGACAGATGCTTTGCAAAACAACTATGAAGAAATCGAAAATTGCCAATCTTGTGTGACGAATTAATTCGTATATAGACAATAGAGCCAACATTTTTTCGTCTTTTAGCATTAAGTTCAAAGGAAATATTTATTTTCACATACAAACTTGACACCAAAAAAATTCTAAATACCGCTTTTTTTTTGAATTAGCTTTATGAATGCTGAAAAACAACCCTGTAATGTTCGAAGAAACTCGAGAAGCGTATTCCAAATAGGGAGGTATTGGGTTCTTCTCTTTTCTCACTCTGAAAAATTTTGTTGTGTTTTTTACCTTTCCAATTCGCGTGCCTGTGTTTAAAAAGTTAAAATCAGTCCAAGGTCAAGTGAACCTGATGTTTGCGAGTATTCCTCATTCGTGGAAACCAGTACTTTAGATTTCTGAAATATTTGGTAATAAGTTTGCGAGTCATTTACCTGCTCAACTTGATGCGTAAAGTTGGTGAATTTTTGTACAGTTTGTCGGTACAAGTCACTATTGCGTGTGGCAGCGCGGATTATGACTAACAAATACTTTATGTGGCTACGCTCATTCATTCAGCACCAGATCTTTACTGCGGGAAATGTCATTGATGGAAAAAATTCACGAGGTGAGTATGCAGCGTTAGAATTTGTGTTTGATTTCATTAATTCACTGACTATAATTAAACATTATATCTCTTTTCAGATTGGGCATTTTGAGAACCTTAACTATATTCAGCCACATTCTAATTGCGAAGTTGGCAGGGAAGGAGTGTCAAGCGCAGTTGCGAACGGCGAAACTTGGTACTTTTGCTTTTTTGGATCGATATGCCTTGCCTTTAATAATGTTTAATCCTGCCTGGTAGATATGAGCGCATGGGCGGGGTACAAAAATGTATCTTTTATAGGAATTATAAAAGGCAAAAGCATAATGGGTAAATACGCCAAAGTTTCTGATCCCTTCGGTTTCCTTAAGGATTTCGCCGTTGCCGGTATCTCCGCTACTATCTCAAAGTCTACTGTCGTACCCATTGAGCGTGTGCAACTGATTCTGCAGGTTCAACATCTTAAAACAAAGCTCCGCCGATAAACAATATAAGGACATGATTGATTGCTTTGTCCACACTCCAAAAGAACAAGGTTTTTTGGCATACTGGCGTGGTAACATGGCCAGTGTTGTCAGATACTTCCCAACTCAGGCTTTGAGCTTTGCATTCAAGGATATGTACAAACAGATTTTCTTGGATGGTGTTGACAAAAACACAGGTCTGACGTTACTTCGCTGGTAACTTAGCCTCTGGTGGTGCTGCTGGTGCCACTTCATTGGGCTTCAACCATCCATTAGATTTCACCCATACTCGTTTGGGTGCTGAAGTTGGCAAGGGTGGTCAACGTGAATTCACCGGTCTGGGTGATTGCTTAGCCAAGCCGTTCAAGGGTGATGGTCTTATTGGTTTGTACCGTGGTTTCGGTCTATCTGTGCAAGGTATCATCATCTACCGTGCCGCATACTTTGGCTCTGCCCGTGGTACAAGGTGGCGCAAAAGTAAGCTTCCGATGTTCAGCATATCGGTTGTGGCACGTGCAGTGTGTGCTGTTGCACCGTCTTGTTGGAACCACATGTTTTCCAATCCCAATTCATCAAGTTGCGGCAAAAAGAACTCGTTGATCATTGCTCTGTAGCGCTCACCATTCACAGTAACCGTTTGGCCCCGACCGATTATTGGTCAAATAAATAGTCAGCAATATTCCGCGTTCTGGAGCAGTGTAGCGTAACATTGTTTATTAACGTGTATTTCGCATGTGTTAACTACACAAATGTCAAAACAGAACTGACTTTAGGGGCCAATCGCAAAATTTATAGCATTTTCTGATAGGATTACTTTTGCGCCACCCTGTATTTGCCCGATCCAAAGAACACCCCTCTTTACAGCTATTGCTCAAGTTGTTACAACTGTTTTTAAACTTTTAATTCTAGGAAGATCTCCCTGATTTTCAGTTAGCCAAATGTACAGTTGTTGCTACCGGTAGGGGGCAACAGAAAACTAAGTCGATATCGGATATTGCGATTGACTCTGTATCTGATGCGATATAAGATCTGCTTAGTCATCTTTCAGCCTTCGCCCTAGCAAACATATTGTACGAAATACCCTTTTGGGCTACTTGAGTCACATTAGTGTCCTTATCTTTATAACCGTGTATAGAGTTTTAAATGACATGAAGCTTTTTACCTAAAATTTCGTACGGATTAGTTTTAGAAGTTGACGCATGGAAGACCGGTTCCACCATCCTTAAATGCGTTTAAGGCCATCCCTGCCTATTTCTTCGCCCGGGCGATTTGGACCGTCCAACATAGCTCGCCAGTCGTTTTTTCGTTGCGCCAGCTGGCGCCAATTGGAAACACCGCGGGATCGCAAATCGGTCTCCACTTGGTCCTTCCCCATCGGAGTGGTGGTCTCCCTTTCCTCTGGTTCCCTGCCTCTTCAATATAAGATATTTTCCTACGGTTTTTTGATATGGGAAATAATACGTCCTACAGTGAAGAAGAATTACATGTTTTCTTCACAGGTGGTGTCTTTATTGATACTGTTACTTTTAACGAAATATATAAGAAAATTAGAAAAAATTCGGGTAATACGGAATAGGTCTTTTGAAAAGCGTCCAGGTTTATTACGCCAATCTCTATAAACCAAATTACCCGCCAGGTTTTACAAGTGCTAGTGGCCCTACCTCGACATGTAGTTAGCTGATTAATAGACAAGGTTTTGGTACTTCTGATTGTTATGATTAGTTATGTTAATTGGTTTCATTAATAGCACATTTGACATGTCCAAGGTGTCTGAGAGGAGGTAAAGTAGTGATTGACACTTTCTGGGGCAGATCGGTTCGTCCATATACAGTAGGGTTCTAGTTGGCCCCGTTACATTTTAGCGGGTGCTCTTGATTATTGTGTGGGATGTCGGGCTTATTTCGTTAAGTCGCTTCGACTAAACTATGACCTCCCTAATTTGTAAAGTAATGAGGAGTGGAATTAGGAGTTTGAGAAGTGGAATATTACTAATGTTCGCCCTCCTCGCTGCAGGATGGAAGTAGGACCAATTTCGTAATTAGTCTGGTAGTTAGGCCCCTTGATGTGTCTAATGCGATGACTCGAACTCTATTATCGTATCCTTGACGTAGGTTCGCTACTCGAACTAATCTCCATTCGTTGGGAGGTAAGTTGTCCTCCCTTATAACGACCACAGGTCCCCTTGTACCAGGTTAGATTGTGGATGCTTAACCCGTTTTTGCAATTCGGTGAGGGTCCTAGTTTTAAATCGGTTGACGAGTGAGGCGCGATTCTCGCTAACGTCGATCTCCGGTGGGACTAGTATATGCCCTCCAACGAGGAAATGTCCTGTGGTAAGTTGCTCCAAGTTAGACGGCTCATTCACAGTGGGGCTTAGTGGTCGAAAGTTGAGACAAGACTCGATTCGACCTAACTCTTCAAGGGTAAATTTATGATCCGAAGCGATCTTTTTAAAGTGATTTTTGAAACTTTTTACCCGTGCTTCCCGCAGTCTGCCCATATGAGGAGCACCTGTTAATATGAAGTGCCAGGTCAGGGTTTGATGGCAGTATGTGGCAAGGGTTTGGTTCCGAGGGTCCGCTAGAAAGTCTTTAAACCCTGCGCGGAGGGCTCAAGAGGTTCCGACAAAGCTAGTTCCATTGTCGGAGTAGATGTTCTTTGGACATCCCCGTCTAGCAACAAACCTATCGAAAGTTGCCAGGAACGAGGCGGTGCTAAGGTCACTAGTGGCCTCTATGTGAATAGCCTTGGTCGTGAAGCAGACAACGAGAGAGACGTAGCCCTTTTGAAGGACGACATCCTCTACGCCGGCATTCGTAAATGCTCGGGAAAAGGTGGTCCTTTCCGGCGGAAGGTTCCCCATAAGTTGGGTTCGGGACCGCTTCCGGTAAATAGTGCAAACCTTGCAATTGTGGATGACGGACCGGATCATATTTTTGACCCTCAATATCCAGTACTGCGTGCCTGTGAGAAGCAACATGAGCTGGTTTTCGCTGTGAAGGGATACCTTGTGGACAAACTGGACGAGAAGACGCGTGAAACGACAGGCGAAGGGGAGGATAATAGGATGGCGTTCGTGTTAGGCGAGATCATGGTATGCAGAAAGACGACCGCCCACCCGCAAGATTTTATGGGTGTCGACGAATGGGTTGAGAGGAAGGACTTTGCTTTTTGTCTCAATGTGTTTCCCTGTTTTTAAATTCCCAATTCTTCAGCATAATGTTTCTGTTGATAATTTCCATAAGGCGAAATGAGGTATGATTCCGCTTTGAGATTTTTTCTTTACGAGAACCTCATAATATATATGACCCTCAAAGCTTTGCAAAAATCGGAAAACCCTTCTAGAATGTCTTCTTTATCGTTTATTTATGTTTTCTTCGATGTTTGTACCATAATAATTTTCTTGAGTTGGCCATTTTGTCTTGTCTTCTTGGAACAAAGAAGGTCCCTGCCACCACAAAACGTTTAGACGTCCTCTGCTGGCCGGGTCTGCTGGGTTTGATGCGGAATCCACGTGTTGTTGTAACGATAAAAACACTTCCCGAAGGTTTTGGGGAGTGTTGTCGAAAGTGACAGTCCTTTGCCGGATATGAACCCGGTACGCTCCGGTACTCCCTTGCGGTACTGCCCGACTGTCATGGTATCGATTTGGTAAGGAAGGAGAAGATGGGTAATGAGAGGTGAAAGGCATCATATCCGTAGATCAGGGGTTTATTGTTTCCTTACTTACTTGATTAAGTGGAACATGTAGCATAGCTTAGCCATTATAGGGATATATTTATATGTCTTATGGTATTGGGTTTTGATGCAAGTTTCTTTATCAAACTAGCACGAGTTTGTTATATAATTGGAATCCACTTGTCGCCAGGCTTTATTTTCTACCTTTTCTACAATTTTCGTTACTCTGTGAGCCACGAATGTTGACCAAGAGCACATTCCCACAACAGCCGGTTCTATCATACCGGAATGACTCGGGTTTTTATATTCGACCAAGGGCTGTTAATTCGACACTACCCTGTCTAACTTGGCACCGTTCTTCCTAACATTGCAGCAGGGCTGCTCAAAACTCTTCTGCTCCCGGCTGGTGTTAAATCCAACCCGGGACCAAGAGAATGGATCTGCTGCGTTTGCTGGAAGAAGATTTACATCAAACGTTCACACTCCGTCCAATGTAATACTTGTAAAAGATGGTTGCACAAAATCCCTCTACACATAGGCCCCCTAGTTTCTACAAAACTTTTGTGGCCCCTTGCTGTTCAAGCTGCGCACAGCCACTTTCTACGTAGCACTTCTCTTTTAGATGTGAGCAATGCTGAGCGACAGCCCACCCCCCTCCCACTTACAACTCCCCTTCTTCCAGCACTAGCACAACTGTAAGCCAAAGCCACCAACCCCTGGTCCCTTACACCATGTGCACTGTTTGTCGGTTAAGACTATATACACCTGCGAAATAAGTCAAATGCAACTTCTGCCTTGACCTATGTCATCTGCTTATATGTTCTCAACTTGGTATCAAGAACTTATGGACTTATACGAACGTTGCGCCATGTTGTCGAGCTACGCAACCTACAACGGCGACCGATTCGCCTCCTTTCGGTGGTCCGGATCCCTCGTCTTCTAGATCGCGACGCAGTGCGCGACCCAGCATGCTTCCACCGAGGCATACGCACCAGCCCTTGACTCCCCGTGTGATTATTTCTCCCCCTTCGAACTTTCGTGTCCTACAATCGAACTGTAACGGCTTTACCGGAAAGGTTAGTGAGATAGTGAGCTTCATAAAGCGGCAAAATATCAAGATTGCTGATATTCAGGAGACAAAGCTAGGCGCCTGATCAGATCTTCGAACCTGTGATGGCTACAGCATCCACCAGTGTGACCGTGAGAGAGGACTTGGGGGCGGACTTGCCTTAATCACTCATCAATCTGTGCAATATCGTCTATTTGAGCCCGATTTCGACCCGAGGGACAACACCTTAGAACGTCAAGGTATGGTTGTCCGGTCAGGCGATGTCGATCTTGAAATAATTAACATTTGTATACCTACTGCCACCTGCGGTCCGACGGATTACCACCCTGACATCAGTGCGTTACTCAGAGGCGATAATCGTGTAAACCGCGGAGATTTCAACGCACACCACGACCTGTGGCACTCAAGCCTACAGGTTGATGGTAGGGGACAGGAATTAGCTGAACAAATAGATGATTCGACGTTTTGCATTGTGAACGGGGATGCCCCCCGAGAGTCGCGGTAAATTGTTCTAGTTCGCCAGACCTTACCATCGTCAGCGCTGGTCTCATAAGCTGCGTTAACTGGCGACCAATGCTAACTCTTGCATCAGATCATTTACCGATAGTCCTCTCACTCGATCGCCCCAATAACTTTGTCACTTCTGAAAATCGCGCTTTCACTAATTTCAGCAAAGCTGATTGGGTTGGTTTTCTTAACTTCACTGAGAGCACCTTCGCTGCTCTTCCCATCCCTGACGTACGAGAAGGTTAAAAAGCTTTTCGCATGGTCATAGCTTCAGCCTCTAATCAATACATTCCATCAGGTAGAATTAAGGAGGTAAGCCCGTGTTTCCCCGCAGAGGCAGCGGCCCTGGCAAATGAACTTCACCATGTGCAACGCTTGGACCCTACGGATCTCCAAATTCAAGATCTCAAGGAAATTAGACGTGGCATTAGGGAAGCTCAAACACGGAAAAATAGCCAAGCACCCATTGCCATCACCACCATGGAGGTTCCGGAGGCCATACAAGGGTCCAAAAGCTCCAAATTGATAGGCCCAGACGGTATATCCATGCTGCTGCTAAAACATCTCGGAGAAGAGAGGTACCTAACAACTGTCTTCAATCTGTCTATGACCACCTTTGTCATTCCAGAAAAATGTAAACAAGCAAGGGTGGTGCCACTAATAAAGCCCGGCAAGCCGGCCAACGATGGGGAGTCTTATCGACCGATATCACTCCTCTCGCCAGTAGTGAAGACTTCGGAGACGGTCTTGCTCCCTTACTACACCGCTTACTTGCGACTAGCCGAACATCACCACTAAGATAGGTGTCGATCTCAACCAACATCGTCCAATTGACAGGACCGTGCTAGTTGCGCTTGGCAATTCCTGTTCAACTGCTATAAACCGCAGTATCCAAACAGGAACCTGCTCAACGAAAATGCGCCTCCCAGGAGAATAAGGAGTCACCTCCGTAAGCACTATGACGAGATCCGGCATCAGATTTTGTCGTTGTTTGATCCAAAGGTGCATCGGCGGGCCCTCAATCTCATCCACACGGAGTCGGTAAACTCCTTTGTTAGCTCTCGTCCGGCGAATGCAGTCCTACAAGCTCCACCTGTTGCCGATGAGGAACGCGAACTGCCTAGGGAAACAAGAGTCTTGCTAGCCCAACTTCGTTCTGGATACTGTAACAGACTAAACTTTTACCTATCCAGACTGAACCCTGACATGCCAAATGTCTGCCCGGCATGCGGCGTGTCTCCCCATGATACTAATCATCTGTTTATCTGCCCAACCGAGCCTACTCTTCTTACAGCAATTTCACTCTGGTCCACCCCTGCTGAAACCGCTAGGTTTCTGGGACTTCCGTTAGAAGAGCTTGATGACAGTGTTGGATGAGAGGTGATACTTTAGACAGGTTAAGTAGTCGCTAGCACAACAACAACAACCAAGAGCACGGTGGTTTTCTGATCCGATGGTTGAGTAAATACAAAGGTGAATGTTAGAAGTGCCTAAGTTCCCATTTTCTATGGCGGTTTCTAAGGTTTCGGCCAACAAGTCTGCTCCACAGAGCCATAATCGGGGTAAGGAGATTGTTTTGACTGGGGTTACTCTTGTTTTCACCATTAGTAGACTGACGTATACCTGGTCTTTAATTTTTACTCCTAAGAAAACTGTGGCTGCATAGGCCTTTTCGGATGCATCACAAAATCCGTGTATTTCAACATCGTTAGTTGGAGTAAAATACACTCAACTGGTATTCGAATCTGGTTAATTGCGGGGCAATCCTGCATGAAGGTTTGCCATCTCTCTAGGGTGATTGAAGACACTGTTTCGTTCCAGTCAGTGTCTGCATAATGATTTTGGCAACGATTATAACTGGGGCGAGCTAACTAAGGGGATCGAAGAGTTTTGCGATAGCTGCAAGTGTTGCCCTTTTTGTTAAAATATCCCGATTTTCTATTGGTTTTGCTGTAAAGTAAAACTGGTCAGAATGCGCATTCCAACGAACGCCTAGGGTCTTGACCATACTTGGGTCTTCGAACTCCAGAAAATCTTCGTGCAGCCGATGACGTATTGGTATCCCTTGCAGTATTTTGCTTCAGTTCGACGTTCATTTTCGTAGGGTGAAGCCTGCTGATTGTAACGCATTCGTGATCTCATCTCGTTCGTTGATAGTTGACTCGATGTTATGGCCCCCTGCGAGAACGTCATCGACGTACATACTGATTCTCAAAATATTTGCTGCGATTGGTGACGAAGTCTCCACGTCGTCTGCTAGTTTATACAGTGTTCTTATGGTCAAATAGGGAGCGCAATCAACTCCAAAGGCCACTGTCTTTAATTCGTAGATGCTGATAAGGTCTCCCGCTTTCGTACGGAAAACTATTCGTTGGGATTGGGTTTGATTAAGTTTTACCCATATCTGGGGGTACATCTTTTCGATGTCGCTATTGAAAACATATTTAAAGAATCTTCGTCGAAAGAGTAGGACCGTTAAATTGATCTGAAGGACTGTGGGCACGAAGCGTTGAATACCACCCGGATCTTTGCTTTCTTCTTTTATAACCGGATGTTGGGGTAAAAAGTAGCAATCCGATGAATGGGGTGGTATGACGATAAGAACCTTTGACATATGTCCTCTGCTAATACCTATTGTATTCCGTCTGTAGGGCCTGTGTCTTTCCTAGGCGCGTCTAATTCCGATAGAATTGAGAGCACACGCTTCTCAGAGAAGGTCATAACCAGATGTTGGATGGGAGCTCCTGTTTGAAAGGCAAAGCAATAGGCGTTATCCTCGTTGAATTATCCAAATCCCAGAAAGAGATTACTGCTTGCCTAGGTTGATGTCATTGGTTAGTTGAGGTTCGTCTAGACGACCGGTTGAAATCCAACCAAAGACGGTTTCTTGGGCGAGAAGCGTATTTAAAAAGTTAACCTTATTTAAAGTCAAATGACTACAACATTCCTAACAAAATCGGTCTTATAAAATCTTAAGAGGAAATAAAACAGTCATAAAAAATTTATTTGAATTTTCTCCGCGATGAGACATCACGAAGTAAAATTAGAAGAAACGGGTAACATATCTACAAATGAAGTCACAGATGAAGAGCCCAAAAAGGAAACATCAGAGTACTTGTATTTGTGCAATTTGCATTGGTTAAACGTGTGGTTAAAACAGCAACGAAGGGAGAAAGGTCTAAACATATATCTACATCAATTAATAGAAGATTGTTCTTTGGAACTGAAAAGGAATGAAGAAATACCCAGAAATCCAAAACTAGAAGCGCGCTGCCAGCGATTACGCGAACAACAAACAAATTTGGAATACCGGAATATGACTAAAGATGTAGATGCAGGTCTAAAACATATACCGTAGGAAACCTTGGCTTACCAAGTGAAAGCAATGAATAGTCAAATGATAGCAGTTTTGTTAGCTTGTAGTTGGTGTTGCTGAAATGTACTTCCTGTTCAAGAAACTCAATGAAGAAGAGAGCGCGGTATCGTCTTTGAAAAAGTCTACCGCTCCTGTTAAAATAAAACAAAAGCCATCTAAACCACATCAAAAGTGAGGGCAACTTTATGAAGACCATACATTTTTATACCTAGTAGAACTGCACAAACGAGAAATATATGGACTTTTATATATATGAAATGCTCAGTGGAAAGATCGAAGTTGAATACATACAGATAACTGCATTACAAGGATTGGAAGGAACAAAAACATAAATCACCTAAAAAAATGTCGAAATAGGTTAAGGACCACGCCCACTCTTATATAACCGGTTTATAAAAGGATCATACACGATTATTATAGCCAAGCATGGGAAGCATGATTTTATATTAACTCTATTTTACGCTCAAAGTGTTGTGGCAAACAAAAATGCAAATAAAATATATTCAAAGAAGGTCCAACAGCGAATGCAAGTGGACGCTGTCAAATCGATTCACTACGGTACCTGCGGGTAAAATGCTTGAATTCACTAGGTTTTAATTGAATAATTTCACAAATATTTATAATTGGATTGTGAATATTGAAAAAAAATAAAAGTGCTAAAAGACTTAAAATTCGGGATTTAAATGCAAATTTCCCCAGTGCTGAATTACCTACCCGCGCATTGATGTTTAATGTTTCCCCACTATTCGTCGCGTTGAACCTTCTTTGGTTCTTACGTTCTTTGATTTTCATAGCGAATCATTCCACAACACTTAATTCCATTAGTTCAACCAAAATTGATTTGTTATAACGAAATTTGGTGAAAATGCTGATTTATAACGGCAATTATTTATTGTGAAACCAGTCCATTTTTGTTGTAAAGCTCGATATTTCCTTAAACTTCCTTACTTACCTAATTTAATGTGGTGTTTAGGCGAGATGCCTAAATTTCTAAAAAATGTGCCACCCTAATGTAACTTTAGCGCCCTTCCAATCACTAACACCAACCCACCCACCTGTGTGGGCATGCATGCATATTCGTGTTTTGTCAGCACACATATACATGCATGGGGGTATAATTTTCAGGTTCAACGGTTGTCCTCGATTACAAAACCGTCTACTTCTTCAGCGAAACTCAACGCAGTAACATGTTGTTGTTGTTGTACGACGATTGGTATGACCAGAGGAACCTTCTAGGTCATGTCACCCCTCCTTCCGTAAGGAAGGTGAGATGGGTAATGAGAGGTGAGAGGCTTCATATCCGTAGATCAACCATGGAGTTTCACGTCATTACCTTGTGCATATTAGTCGCCTTTTACGACCGGTATGCCTTCCTCGGGCATATTCTAAACCCCTATCCCGCAGGGGGTCAACGCAGTAACATCATCACGGCCACCCCAGGATTCTCCACAGCAGCCAACTATTCTTAAAGGTAAACCAATTTTTTTGTAATCATCTTTTATCCAAATATACGGCCACTTGATTATAACGAGGATTCTCGTTTTCTTATTTCTTTTTCTATTTAAAACCACAATTCGACCGCGGTGCTTTTGAGCCACGGCCGCTCCACCGAAGCACCACTGTCGCATTTGTTCATGGTTCATTCTCCCCGTAGAAAGGAACCAGCCTGCCTATACAGTCCACAACACAAGCATTTTATTAACATCATTTGGACCAACCAGAAGCTGCCACATAAGGAAGTAGAAAAAACTCAATATTAAACGCACTGCGCAATTCCAAACAACAAACAACTCTGCCACATACCACAACCAACACCACAAGCTATTTACAACAAATTCGGCCGGTCATCACATCAAAGCACGTAAGTTGTAAATTTCTTGCCAATTAGTTTTTTTTTGTGTTGCAAACAATTGTATAAAAGTGCCGCCCGCGAGTGTAATCAGACATAAGTGCGTTAAGTGAATATTTAATAATAGTGATTTTTTTTGAACAGTAAACTGCTTTACTTTTTCTTTAAATTTTAAATTAAATTAAACGTTTAAAATCCTTGCGACTATCCGGATTATCCCCCCACCAGTGGTAAGGTTTTTTGGACACAGCGCTTATGACCACTTACTTAATTCAGATAAGTTAGAAGCCACTGGTATAGTTTCTGTTAAACAGAAGTATAAAAGAACATATACAGTATATTTACGCTGCATGTCAGACATGCAGACATGGCTACACGCCAAGCGACATACAACAAACCAGAAATCTGAAGAAAAGCCCGAATTTGAACACAGTATCCGCCTGCCTCCATGTGATACTGAAGTTTTCAAGGGCGATTATCTGTCATGGCCAACATTTCGTGACATGTTCACGGCCATATATATCTTGAAAAAACGCCTAACACCTGTGGAGAAATTGTTCCATCTGAACAATAAGACACAAGGTGAGGCAAAAGATATTGTGAAAAAATGTCCGCTCACGAATGAGGGATTTGATACGGCCTGGAGAAATTTATGCGAGAGATACGAAAACAAACGTATCTTAGTAAACTCGCAACTCCAAATTTTATTTAACTTGAAAAAGGTAGAGTGAGTGTGGTAGCGCGATTAAAACCGTTCAGCGCGAAATAAATAATTGCCTTTCGAGGCATCCAATATTGAACTCGGTTCACCAGTGGACCCTTGCTTCAGCCTAACAACTTCTGTTCTAATTCTAGCCAAACTAACTGGGAATCTGCCACCCTGCCATATCGATGCTACGACTATGCAGGCTTTCCCAGACTTAGTCTTGGCAGATAAGCGATTCTACATCAACGAGGAAGTTGATATTATACTTGGCGGAGACGTATATCCGCAAATTATATTGAGTGGGCTGAAAAAGAACGTACTTAGTACACTTCTCGCCCAAGAAACGGTGTTCGGTTGGATATTAACCGGGCGCATAGAAGCACCGAATCCAACCAGAAATATAGTGGCCTTTTACAGCGAAGTTGCTTTGGACAAACAGCTTACCGCATTCTGGGAGTTGGAAAATCTGCCCAGAAATAAAAGCCCAAACGCAGATGACAAGTACTGCGAAGATTTATATAGGGAAACTACAAGTCGTAGAGAGGATGGGAGATATGTCGTCTCTCTTCCATTCAGACAGGACTACCCAGACAAGATAAACATAGGAGGGTCTCTTAGGCGGGCGTGTTCACAATTTTTTAGAAATGAGACGCGGTTAGCAAAGAACCCGGAATTAGGGAAAGAATATATAAGGGTCCTGTCTGAATACGAGACATTAGGGCATATGCGGCGGACAACTACTTTTTGCCCACGCCGTAGTAAAGGCGAAGAGTACCACCACAAAAGGTACGCGTCGTTTTTAATGCGTCAAGCCCGACGGGAAATGGTGCAAGTTTGAACGACATTCTCCTACCAGGCCCAGTACTTCAGTCAGATCTTCCAGTACTTATACTGCGATGGACACTATATCGCTTCGTTTTCAATAGTGACATCGAAAAATGTATAGGCAAATTTGGATGAGCGATGATTACGTCAAATTCCAACGGATTGTTTATCGAACATAGCCTCAGGAACCCATACGCCTTTACGAGTTGAAAACGGTCACTTTCGGCGTCAATTGCGCGCCGTATCTAGCAATTAGAACCCTTTTGCAACTAGCAGATGAAGTAGAGAGTTCTCACCCTACAGCATCTAGCATACTAAGGGAAGGCATGTACGTAGATGACGTACTAGCGGGGGGACACACACTCGCCTCGGCCATTAATGCGAGGAATGAGATTTGCCAAGTCTTACTCTCCGCTGGCTTCCCACTACGGAAATGGACTTCGAATGCTGAGGAAATTCTCAACGACATCCCAATATCGGATCGGCTGACCGAGGACTTTCTGGCATTCGAAGATACCAGCACAGTTAAGGCATTGGGCATAAGATGGAATGCCCATTCAGACCTGTTTTACTTTAAAGCAGGGTCACTAGAAGAAAGTGAAAAGTTAACAAAGCGAGCGATTCTATCCGCCATCGCCAGACTCTTCGACCCTTTGGGATGGCTTGCACCAATGGTCATTGGAGCCAAAATTTTGATGCAGAACATCTGGTTAGAGGGCACCGATTGGGATGAGCCAGTTTAGTCCAATACATTGGAACGATGGCACAACTTCAGACATCAATACCACGAAATCGACAAAATAAAGATACCACGATTGGTAAACTTTTCACCAGAAGATGATGTCGAAATACATGCATTCTGCGATGCTTCGAAAAAGGCATACGCTGCAGCTGTCTATATGCGAGGAATGATGATATCTTCGTAAATCTACTTCTGGCCAAAACCAGGGTAGCACCAGTGAAGACCATCTCACTTCCGCGTTTGGAACTTTGCGGAGCAGTACTTTTAGCAGAGATGATGGAATCAATTTTCCGAAACATCAAACTGGGACCAGTGAAACAATATCTATGGACGGATTCCACCATCGTTTTGGCATGGATAAGGAGACCACCCTGTTCCTGGTCAACATTCGTCGCACACAGGTTTACAAAAATCATCGACTTAGTCGGCAGCAGGGACTGGCTTCATGTCAACTCGGAAACGAATCCAGCAGACTTAGGAAGCAGAGGACTACCAGCATCAGACTTGGTCAACAATTCTTTGTGGTGGCAGGGACCTTCTTGGCTGCAAGAAGACAATTCCCAATGGCCAGTACAAGAAAAGAAGTACAATACATCCGTGGAGGAAAAGAGAGCGCAGGCCTACGCAATATCAACGCAAAAGGAGATCGAGATTCTCGACCGGTTTTCGAATTTACCGAGGGCTTTGAGGGTACTATCATATGTTATGAGATTCTTTCGAAGAATTCATCCCAAGACAAAAGCTTCCTTTCAAGAAAAATCGTGCCTAATCTCATCCGATGAGATCAAGACCACGACGCAATTCTTGATTAAACTGTATCAGAAGCAACATTATAATGAGTAAATTTGAAGAAGGGACAGGTAATCGATAAGAAAAGCGAGATATTGCCACTCAACCCGTTCATCGACAAAGATAATATTATTAGGGAGGGTGGTCGTCTTGGATCGTCTCAAGACCTCGCTTATCACGAGCGCTACCCAATCATACTGCCGTACAATTGTAGGTTGACGCGTCTGACTGTACAAATGATACATCAAATCAAATCTCTCTCCATGGGGAAAACCAACTAATGCTCCGTCTCATCCGCACCCAATGCTGGATTCCGAATGTCAAGAACATGATTAGGGCCACCATCCATAACTGTAAAGTCTGCACCATTTATAAAAAAAGGGCGCAAACCCAACTTATGGGGACCCTTCCTGCCGAACGCACTACGTTCACCCGCGCGTTCACCAATACCGGGGTAGACTTTGCCGGGCCTTTCGACATTAAAAGTTACCGCGGTAGAGGATGTCGACTATCAAAGGGCTACGTTTGCCTCTTCGTTTGTTTCACGACTAAAGCGATCCATCTGGAAGCGACCAGCGATCTTACTACCCCATCCTTTCTAGCTTTTTCGCGTTTTATCGCTAGACGAGGATGCCCGAGAAACATTTACTCCGACAATGGTACTAATTTTGTCGGAGCTTCACGATCTTTGAGATCGAAATTTAAAGCATTTATCTCGGAAGCTCGAGATACGACTATTTCCAAATATAGCCATCAAGCCATGACATGACATTTTATTCCGGCCGGGGCTCCACATATGGGAGGACTCTGGGAGGCGGGAGTGAAGAGCTTCAAAAGCCACTTCAAGAAGTTAGCCTCGCCTCATAAATTCACGCATGAGGAATTCCATGCGCTATTGTGCCGGATTGAGGCATGCCTCAACTCGCGGCCACTTAGTCCAGCCTCAAATGAGCCCGCGGACCTGGAGCCCTTGACCCCTGGGCACTTCCTGACAGGAAGTCATCTCCTGGCTCCGCCAGAACCCGAGGTGAATGAGAGCCCTGCCTCGATTATCAATAGGTGGCAGAAGCTCAAGGCTCTTCATCAAACCTGCTGCAGGCGATGGAAAGTGGAATACTTATCCGAACTTCAAAAACGAGTGAAGTGGAAGCATCCGAAACAAAATATTAAGGTGGGGGGCCTCGTTGTCATCAAAGAAGACAACCTGTCTCCCAATGAATGGAGGCTCGGCCGAGTTACCAACGTACACCCCGGCGAAGATAACCGAGTGCGTGTAGTGGACCTCATGACCGAGAAGGGTCAGATCAGAAGACCGTTGGTCAAGCTGATTCTGATCCCTATGCAGGGAATGGCTGGCGAGAGGCCCGGGCCTCAGTTTAGTTCATAGTTTTCTCTGAATTTTTATAAACATTTGCATTTCACTTTAAAATTGAAATAATTAGTAACAGTTTTTTCTTGAAGTTTATAAAGGTTTACTTGAAACTTTCAAATAAATTAAAACTGAAAAGGCCTACATATTGCTTATTGTAGCAAATTAATTTTGAAAAACATTTACAGAAATGATTGTTGGGATGTTTGTTGGGTGCACATATATCTATGTAATAATATAACAGGCTTACCCTCTACCTACGGTGCGCATCGCCTGTAGCGCTATTCCCATATGTTCTAGTGGCGCTCATAAGTACATATATTCCAAGGGGATGGACATCTATATATGCAACAACAACGTCAATATTCATCTTCAGCCGCCAAAATCGTTAGGTAAACCAGGATATGGTGAACGTGAAGTGAATTATGGTAATTGTTACCTTGAGGAGACAACTACTAAAACACGTCCGAAATTATCGGGAAAGGTATCAAAAGACGAGTTTTGACCCCGGTAACAATAATGCGGAAGCATTCGAGTTTTTGTCTCAGTGAAGAGATATCTAAAATCAAAGTTGGAAATTTTCTGTCATTTCATATGGTTGTTGTAATCACAGATTAGGGTGTTCCGAAAGGTGCAAAAGGTATTCTGCGCAGAAATATTGTGTACCGCGTAGCCGGTGTTGGACCGACTAAGGGTTATTTCTTTAAAATTGCGTAACAACCTTCTCGTGCACTGGCCCAAAAACAACCAAAACAAGATTGATCAAAAACACTCAATTGCCTAAAATCAAGTTCGATGGTAACGCACCTAAGTTGGATAGAGCACAACTTGAGTTTATGAAACTCATTGAAGAACAGAACTTAATGCGTGTGGAGAAAGCACACGAAGAAATAACCTCATTACGGCCGGTATACTGGGGGCATCCGTGCTTGGAATCTATGCTTATTCAATGCTGTCAGGACATCAAGAGAATTTTCTAGATGATTTTGAAGAACGAAGGAATAAAAATACACTTACATAAAGTTAAATTTAGTCTTAAAGCATCAACAAATATACGGAGGGGGAAAGAAAGTCGTATTGTGTAATTGCGGGTTTTACTTTCAAATCAACAAATATTTTTAGTTAAATACCATCAAAAAATGTCACAACCTGATACACGTGTACTCTCAAGCGGTGTACGCCTGCCACCCATCAGAGATCTTGTGAAGCTTTATAAATTGCAAGCACTTAAGCATATGAGCCAGAATTTCATCATGGACGAACGTTTAACTGATAAAATAGTAAAAAACGCAGGACGTATTGGCAACAACGATACCGTACTAGAGGTAGGCCCCGGTCCAGGTGGCATAACCCGCTCAATTTTACGACGTCAACCCGACCGAATTATACTCGTCGAGAAAGATGCACGTTATGCCTACGCTGGAGTTGTTAAAGGAATGCGCACATTCTCTAAATACGAAGGTCGACATATTCGAAGGAGATATTTTACGTTTCGTATACAGGATGGCTAATGAAAGCCGCTACCAAAAAAAAATTAAATAACTTTTTTTCTATTTAATGAATCTGGTAAATTTTTTTTTTATTTTGCAGATTGACTTTTACATTTAACAAAAATGGATAACTGGGACACTGAAACAAGAATTTGGATTGTCCGCCGCTATCACGCACTGGAGTCCGTAGTTTCGGTTCAAAGAGAGTATAGGCGCACGTTTGGCGGCAATCCTCCGAGCAGATGGACCATAATAAGACTTGTAAACAATTTTGCCGAGCATGGGACAGTCAACAGAAGACCTTACCATCGAAACCCTTCAGTTCGAACGGAGGAAACAATCGCTGCTGTAGCTGCTGCCATACAAAACAATCCACGTGTTTCGACAAGAAGCTTATCTGCTCAAATGGGTGTAAGCAGACAGTCATTACAGTCAATTATGCACAAAGATTTGGACTTATTTCCCATATAAAACTCAAATGGCCAACAAACTGAACGCTGCAGACTTGCCGATTCGCTTGGAATTTTGCCAGAAGATGCTTCAAATGGTGGAAGAGGATGGAAACATGTTGAACTGTCTTTTCATGTCTGACGAGGCCCATTTCGATTTAAACGGCAACATAAACAAACAAAATTGTCGAATATGGAGTGCTTCCAACCCACAGATACTCCATGAGACGGAATTGCATCCACTTCGTGTCACAGTGTGGTGTGCAGTTTCATCACGCTGCATTGTCGGGCCCTACTTCTTCGAAGAAAACGGTCACACCGTTACGGTTACTGGAGACCGTTACTTGAGCATGTTGAGAGAGTTTTTCTATCCAGAATTACGCCGAATGAGAATTTCTTTCAACTCTGTGTGGTTTCAGCAAGATGGTGCAGCTCGTCATATAGCCCAACCTGTTATGACAGAATTGCGACGAAAATTTCCCAATAAGCTGATATCCAGAAACTCCACATTCCGTTGGCCACCCAGGTCGCCTGACCTTACTGCACCTGACTTTTTCTTGTGGGGTTATTGCAAACAGGAAGTCTTCAAAGCAAAACCAACAAATTTGAATGAACTAAGGCAATCCATTCGAGAAACAATTGCGGCTATTCCTGTCTCAACTTTCCAAGCAGTAATGAACAACTTTTTGGTAAGATGCCGCACATGCATTGACGAGCAGGGGGGGCATTTAAATTCCATTATTTTTAAAACTAATTAAGCTATATTTAATAAAATTTAATGAGCTTTAACATGAATAAAAGAAAAATGAATTCCATACACTGAAAAAAAAATTATTTGAGTTTCTTAATGTAGCAAAATTTATCAGCCACCCTGTAGAAGAGCATGTGCCTAAGTCTGAAAATCTGTTGCACCTAATTGGTAATTTGCCATTTTCTATATCTACACGTCTACTTATAAATTAGTTGCATGATTTGTCATTACGACGTGGTGCTTTTTGTAATCCCAACACGGCTATGACTATGACTTTTCAAAAAGAAGTAGCCGAACGGATCTGTGCGGGCATTGGCGGTAGTCAACGTTGTCGCTTGTCAATTATGTCGCAAATATGGACGGAACCTTTTCTAAAATTTACTATACCTGGCAAAGCATTTGTGCCCCAGCCTGATGTAGACGTGGGCGTTGTTAAGCTAGTACCACTAAAGCATCCAAAAACAGAATCGCCATTCGAATTGGTTGAACGTGTAATGCGTTGCATCTTCAATATGCGTCAAAAGTATTGTAGGCGTGGTTATAGTAACTTGTTACCACCAGAAGAGCGTGTTGAAATTACTGATGCACTTTTCTAGTTGGCCGATGTAGATCCAACATTAAGACCGTTCGAATTATCAGTTGATGAATGTCTACGTTTGGCTACGGTGTATGCAAGCTTTATAGATAAACGTTCCGAAGTGGCAGATTATAATTATCGAGCGAGAAAAAAAAATCTTTCAATGCTGAGTACTTGGATTAAAAACCTATATCCTATATGCTGCGAATTTTGTTTAGTTGACTTTGCACAGGTAATTATTGTAAAGCAGGTTGTTTCCTAGTTTGCTTAATATATAAACTTCAACGTATTAGAAGCCTTTGCCATATACACCTGCAACGAAAAGAAAGAAAACCATTAATATTTGCATACAATTAATTGGTACATATATGCATATACACAAAATGTGTCTCAAAGCATGCGCCGGCCGCCACAGCGTTTGAGACATATTTTGTGGTTAAGTAAATTACGCTGCTACCGAAACGATACAGAATTTCGGGCAGCGCTAATAAATACTTACCTTCCCCAACATATTTCTATGCGCCGGCCAGGCGATCTTCCAGAGCCGCATCTCCATTTGTCCATGTGCACCTGGTTAAATACATTTAAAAAGCTTTTGAACTTTTAAACAATTTTACTTACCTCTGCTGCTGACCCACGCGTGCCGGAAACAAGAAAATTATGAATTGTTCCAATTCAATGAATTTTCTTTGTTTCTTTTTCACGACTTTCCAAAATCGTGAGTACGCACTTATATGTATGTGTGCAAATCATTAACCATCACTCCATGCTACTCTCTTTTACTCGCAAAAATTTGCGAGTATATATATATATGCATAATTTTACCACCACGCTAGTGATGCTATATTTTAGTCAACGGGTACCGAAATCCCGATCTGCCAAAATCGGTACCATTCACTGCGGGGTAAATAGGGTGACGAAATCTACGTTCGTACCCGATCGGCGAAGATGCCGCTTATAGTAAAATACGAAATAAATTATAAATAATAAATTTTCAAACACAAAATTGGGAACCTTAGTTTTTCAAGCTAAGAAACAATTTTTTTTCATTATTCATTTTTCTCGGGGTTTTGTTTTCGGAGGGGGCAGGACTGTTTTGCCCACAAAACAACAAAAAATAAACCCCACATTCGCACTCTCTACCCAGTTCGGTACCGAAACCAAGTACCGAAAAAGCGAAAATGTCGCTGTGTGCACGGCACTAACGCCACTTATGACGGCGACCAGGCAAGTGAGAATGAAAAATAAAAATCTCTGCATGAGGGCCAGTGGCGAATTGAAATATAAGGTGATCAACGCAATCAACTTGTCGCTAGCGTGCCGTGCGAGAAACAAATAAAAAATTTCTGTATAATCATATCATATTATTAGGCATATAAGTTGGCATTATTGCTATTGCCGTTGAAATTTATAAACTCCGAACGAGGTCGCTCGCCACCCACGTATACGGGCGTCCATACAAATATTCAAGGGGATTTTTTTTGTTTCTTTTCTTGTCTTTTTTCTGTAGTATGACTCGCTACGCATCCTTGCGCAAGAGGGCCGAACGCCTAGCCGCTCGGTACCCAAAGCCATGCCCGCTGTGTGCACCCGATACCAGGGGATGGAACCTCTGCAGCGCCTCAAGGAGGTTATCCGGGCGGGCTATTGTGACAACTGTTTGTCGATGGTCCACATTGCCAGGGACTGCACGAACGACGTCAGGTGCCGACGATGTGGTGGAAAACACCACACCACCCTCCATCTGCCCATGGACGACCCACAACACACGCCAATAGACGATCCACCACGCGCGCCCACGCCCTACAAGAGCTGGGCCCAACAAATGGAAGAGGCCGAACAAGAAACAGCGTCACTGGACGCAATTGGGGACGAAGCGCTCTCACTCCACGCGTCGGAGACCGCGTGGACGCCAGACTACGACGAAATCGCCGAGCCGGTACCGGAACCATGGCCGTTCCGATCGGCAGAAGGGGTATCGGAATCACTGCCGTTCAGGCCCCTTCTAGCCCACGAGCGGCGCCTTCCAACGGCATACCCCGCGGTCACCACAGCGCAACACGCGCACCTCCACCAACACCGATACGCCCACGCCTAATCAACGACACGCACATCGGAATAGCCGTAAGCGTAGACTGGCCATACATCCGCGCCATCTACGCCCCTCCGACGTTGCCCACCCGCGTCGTACACCTTCAATCGAGCGTATACTGGCCTCCCAGCCGCGCCAGCTACGCACCAACGCACACGTCGACTGGTACTACAGCCGCGCCAGCTACCACAAATTACTGGTTTCCGTGACGGTCTCAGCCGCGCTCTCGCCCGGGTGGGTCCACCGCTACGCCCCATGATAGCTCTTGCGCCAACCGCGGTCGTGAAACTGGAAGCCGGGGGGGGACTACTGCGCATCCGTGCGCTTCTCGATGCATGCTCCTCTCGCACAGTCATCGACCGCCGGCTGGCGGAAGAGCTAGGCCAGCACACCACCTACTCGGGCGGGGAGCGCGGTTGCTTCCTCCGCATCCACGGGAACAACAAAACGGTAACCGCCCACGCATTGTGCGTGAAACATATGCGCCGAATCAGTCTGGTGCATAACGCGGACGCGTTGTTGGTGTTGTAACGACAAAAACACTCCCCGAAGGTTTTTGGGGTTGCTGTCGAACTGACAGTCCTTGGCCGGATATGAATTCGGTACGCTCCGGTACTCCCTTGCGGTACTGCCCGACTGTCGTGGTAGCGATTTGGTATGACCAGAGGAACCTTCTACGTCATGTCACCCCTCCTTCCGTAAGGAAGGAGAGATGGGTAATGAGAGGTGAGAGGCATCATATCCGTAGATCAACCATCGAGTTGCACGTCATTACCTTTGTGCATATAGTCGCCTCTTACGACCGGTATGCCTACCCCGGGCATATTCTAAACCACTAACCCGCAGGGGGCGTCGTGCTCGGGGGCGACGTATATGCCGACGTCGTAACCTCGGTCACGCTACCAGCGTCGTTTGGCTCATTGCTTGCCGAAAGCACTATTTTTGACTTTGTGCTATCGGGGGCATGTAGCATGTAAGATTATATTTTAATAACATATTTTTTTTTTTCTTGTTTTTATTTAATAAATAATATAAACAATTTCCTGGCAAGAAATATACAGCGTTTTTATTTTTTTTCAAGTTTCTTCCTCCTATTCAACAAAACGTCAAACTTCCGGAGGTAGTTCGGAGGCAGACGGCTGAGACAGCGCCAGCCCGCACTCACCATCCTAGTTTATGTCCGTAGCTTAAGAAGATGCGTGGTGGGAAATCCTGTGGCGGGGTAAGATGTTGCGTATCGCAAGGAGGCCGGCATGTTTAGGCGAGATGCGTAAATTTCTAAAAAATGTGCCACCCTAATGTAACTTTAGCGCCCTTCCAATCACTAACACCAACCCACCCACCTGTGTGGGCATGCATGCATATTCGTGTTTTGTCAGCACACATATCCATGCATGGGGGTGTGCATGTGTGGGTTCACCTCCCCTTAAAACCGGAGGATAATTTTCAGGTTCAACGGTTGTCCTCGATTACAAAACCGTCTACTTCTTCAGCGAAACTCAACGCAGTAACATCATCACGGCCACCCCAGGATTCTCCACAGCAGCCAACTATTCTTAAATGTAAACCAATTTTTTTGTAATCATCTTTTATCCAAATATACGGTCACTTGATTATAACGAGGATTCTCGTTTTCTTATTTCTTTTTCTATTTAAAATCACAATTCGACCGCGGTGCTTTTGAGCCACGGCCGCTCCAGCGAAGCACCACTTTCGCATGTGTTCATGTGGCATGACTCTTTTAACCTGCGCTGATAGCGTACTATTGATTCCTGAAACTTGGATGTGCAGGCATTTCGTTAGCAGGTTTATTCGTCGCTTTAATCTTTCTGATATAAATGAACACTCAGAGCCAGAATCAATAATGGCTCTAGCAGAAAAATTTACTCCATTGTACTGTATATTGACACGAACTGTTGCTTACAATACCCCCTTAGTAGTATTTGCATGACATGACGAAACATTATTTGTATTTGTATTTATTTACTGAAGTTCCTAGCACAACAATTTTACAAAATTATAGTGCTAATCAGGACTACATAACGTCATAAAATAAAACTTAATAAGAACTTAAATAGTAAACAAAATGATAGTTTGATTGTTAGGTTCAAAAGTTTATGCAGAACAGTTAGTGAATAATGGATGAGTAACATTGTAATATCACTAAACCGGTACCCAGAAAGGGGTCACTATAGGCCATAAGGGACCCAATGGAACCCAGAAAGGGGTCGGTATGTCTAGAAGGACACATGGGCCAGAAGGGACCAAAGGACACCCAGGGTTGGCAACCATTTCACTTCGTAAAGCTTCCCTGTATACCTCACCGACGAACATATGTAAGAAGTATACGCTCATAGGTAGGGCTGGTTTTAACAATAGTAAGAAAGGTAATTACAATGTTTAAGTTAAATTAAAAATGTATGTAATAAGTACTTAATCGGCATGGAAATATAGATACAGGTGGAGAAAGAAAAAGAATATAATTGTATAGGTAGGAATTATAGTTATGATGCTTAATTGTCTTGCTAGTCGTTGTAGAAGCTAGTTAATTCTTTTTTGAAGTGCAGTGCATTACCCTGCAGTCAACTGACAAACTGGTTAGTAAACATTCTAGTTCATTAACTAGAATTTCTTGGTCTTACTCATACCAGTTTGAGCGACTGCAACGTTTCTGCTATCATAAGCAGCAACAACCCTCTAAAATTGTCGATACATGCATACACGAGCATAAAAGAAGACAATTCAGTATTCGGGCCGCAATCGTTCAGTTAACAATGCCGTCCTACTTTTAATTTTCTCTTCAACTAATATTCTGAGATCATGTAAGAACGTGCATGTTAACAAATAAAATAATAGTACTATAACTATAACCTGTATATGTTTCTTGCTTTCAATTTTTCCTCTAATCAAAAATAATAATAATTAACTAAGAATTATTATCAACTGGTCTTGAGCTCGTTAAACTTACAAAAATATGTAAAAATGAACAGACCATAAAACCAACAACAAAATAAATTTATACCGGAGCACGCGGTTATGTACAATAACTATCTTCTAAAAATAGAAAGAAGAATGTACAAAAACAGAGTCCAACATACATGATTTACATATAGACAGAATGTCTTAAATATTGTGTATACCGTTGGCAAGATAACAAACAACAATTAGAGGAAAACTTGAGTTAGACAGCTTGCAAAACTACACGCAGCATAGCCTATGGGTTAGGCAGCTGCGCTTGCAGTCAGAGTGAGTGGGTTCGATTCTCCACAAGATATTCTGAAAATAGCAAAAACTATACGAATTAGTCTGACGAGAAATCGTGGCTGTTTTCGAAATAGTACTATAACTATAGCCTATATATGTTTGTTGCTTTCAATTTTTCCTCTAATCAAAAATAATAATAATTAACTGAGAATTATTATCAACTGGTCTTGAGCTCGTTAAACTTACAAAAATATGGAAAATAATATTTAATTGTTCTTATTTTTCAGGGTTCACTTATTGTGATTGTGAAATGCAACTTTCATTAATAAAATAACAAGGAATAACAGAATCGTTTAGAAGCTGTTAAAGCGAAATGGCGAGCTGAGACACGTACAATAACAAGGTGGTTGAAAATAGCACTTTAAAAAAAATTTAGTTACTAAGAATCTGCACATTATGTACTATAATTCCATACTCGAGTTACCTGCATGCGGATCTGAAATTGGATTAGCTTATAATAATGTGCTATTTATGTGCTCAACACTTCCAAAGGGAATTTATTTTTTTTCCAAATTTTAAGTGATTTCTTCTAAATTCAAAAGTAGGGGATCTGCCAAAACATCAAGCTTTTTTTTGTCTCACAGACTGATGGTCTTCCTTGGCTATGTCGGTTGAGCTAAGAAGACTTTCATAAGTGGTTTTGGTCTTCCTCTACATTGTCTTCAGCTTATCTTGCTGTATTGCAAGGGTGTGCTTATCTAGGTCGTCGACCGATGTATAGCTGAGGTGTTACTCAAAATCAACTATGTCATCGGACTCTCAATTTTTTTTTTTATAAATTTTAATATTTTGTCTCTTTAAAGGAACCGAGAACAGAATCGATGACTCACAGGGAATGAATGCTTGGAATCTAAGCGAAGTTATGTAGGCGACACTAATAGAAATATTGTTGCCAATTTAGTGTGTCTAAAACTGTTAAAGTGATATTTAAAAGTGGCACTAAAAGAAATCTCGGTACAGATTTAATGCGCCTTTGGGAAAATAACCAATGAATGTAATTTCCCTGAATAGCCAAACCAAATAAATACTCAAGTATATTTTCCAAGAAAAAACGAGGAAACACTGTTAATTTGTTTATATAAATGTATAAAGATACAAGTAAAAAATATTTTAAGTGTGTGCCACCAATTTGAACCGAAATCAATATTAATACACAGGCCACCCAACGCAGTGATAAATTTATAAAGCCGCACTTAATTTGTACTTGTGAAACAACAGTTGATGTGAGCTTTGTGATGGCTCTATAAAAAAGCATCAACCAAGTGAAAATACAAGTGATGTTTTCAATAGAATTTCCACAGTATGTTTCAAATTAAGAGATATACTCGTACAGTGCAGTGATGTCTATAAAAAAAATACAAAAATTCACTAACTGCCTGCCTTGAGCTGCGCGGATAAGCCTTACCACTGGAAGGGAACTTAACCGATATTCAAAAGGCCATAGTGTGCTCAGGAGAACACGAAATCCTAACTTGCTTCGTTTTCTATGATACAATCACAAAGTTCACTAGATACGTTTTTCGCGTATGTTAAAAAAAAGTGGTGCATGAACCAAACTAACCAACGTACCTTACAATCCTTGTGTAGTTGAAAAGTGCAGTGTTAAGTCTTGGTTGGCCAATGTCTGATTTGACTGCTGTGTTATGTATATGATGATGTGACTGTGTGTGATGATGTGACTGTATGTGATGATGTGACCGTATATGATGATGCCTCAGTTCCAAAATTCCTTTCCCTCTAAACTCAAGCTCTAAGGCGCTCCAGTATTAAGCCTACAGGCACCAAAAAGCCATGCGCTCAATTACACACGTTACAAAGCTAGTGCTACCACCACTTCTTCGCTGCACTTGTCGTTTTACACATAGCCATCATAATATAAGGTGCGACTTTTTATTAAATTTTTATTTTTTTTATTTATTTTAGAGAAACAGGCATTGCACATCTAAGACAGTGTCTTTTTAAAGTGCATCAGACGCATAATATAAAAAGTATACATTTACATAAATTCTTACATAACTAATGAGTAATTACTTAATAAAATAGTAGCAGAAAAGTAGTAGAAAAGATTGAAGTTCAGGGGCAATAAAAAGAAAAGAAAATGAAAATAATGGATTAAATGGCGAGCGATCAACGCTGCTTCGTGCGACAGTTAATTTGATAAACCATGACTGCTAGTAATCTCCGGTAAACCATATCAGCCGCGACTGAGGGTTAGGTTGTGATAAGACGGTGCCCCTCTGCCAGGGAGACAATATGTAGATGTCTGTTTACTTTCATTTATTCCTTTAACATCGATCGTAACAGGGTTGTACGGAGCCAGGAGAATATGGTCTCGTTAAACTCGAGAGACAAATCGATGCCGGTCGCTGGAGTACGCCATTCCCGAATCTATATCGCCCTCCTACACTGAAAAATTACTAATATTTTTTAGTAATGAAATCTTCACTGTAAATTCACTTTCACTAAGTGTTTAGGGGAACACAAATTGAAACTTTAAAACTATTGCCTGTCACTCGTAAGAAAAAACACCGCCGTTGTCGATTACTCATAGACTGTCACTTTAATGTTTTATTTTCTTCCTTTTATAATAGTTTGTTACATCTAATTCATAGTTTGTCACCTAGCACAAAACTTTCAATTCCAATAAGCGGTAAGTTCTTCGCCTACACCTATGAACATACGTATGTGTGCATATGTACAAGAGAGCGCGGACAAAGCCGTGTTTGTAAGTAGGTATACACACACCGCATGCACATAGGTACATTAGAATACTGTAATCATGCATTTACTTACATTAGGGTGGTGATAAAAATGTAGGGTAAGTAAACTGGTAAGTAATCAAAATTCATTAAACGGGAAAATCACTTAAGTGTAAAGTAATTGTAAGGTAAGTACAGACTTCGTCAACTATCTTCACGTCCGTCAATCGAGCTGTATTATTATCTATAGTTTCCTCCAGCTTAAGATAGCTTGCCGATCGGAACTCGGCGTCCTGCAACCACATGTCAATTCCAAGGCTCGCTATCTCCAATTCATCCATGTTAAGGTGGCTTAGTGCATCTGGAACAGTATTTTGTGCCCATTTGCAATACTCGATTCCGAAGTCAAAGGCCTGCAACTTGATGCTCTTTCACTCCAATCTGCCTGACCGGTCCTTGTGGTTAATGAGCCACTTGAGGCTCATGTGGTCTGTAATCATAGTGAACCGCATATCATCGATATAGGGGCGAAACTTTTTCAAGCTTACTACGACTGCAAGGCACTCTAGCTCGGTTATCGTATAATTTATTTGAGCCGAGTTCAACTTTTGCACATATACGTAATAGGCCTCTCGTTTACCTCGTCGTTAACTTGAAACAGCACTCCTCCTATTCCTATTGCGGAAGCATCTTACTGCACGTAAAAATCTTTGGAAAAGTTGGGATTGACGAGAACTTTTGTTGAGACCAAATCTCTTTTTAATTGCTCGAATGCGGAAACTGCGGCTGACTTCCTAAACGTCAGTTGCTCTGCATAAGTACAAAGTCAAATGTTCGTTAACAAAAAAGTCGATAATGCGCAATCGTAAAATCCGCTGCATACATTAAGGCGCGTTCTCGGAGCGATTGAGAAGCTAAAGGGTAAGTACGCATATTTCCATGTAAATTATTTATTTAAGGTAATAAACTTATTACTTTTTATATTGTTTTAGGAAATATAAATGAGAGTGACAAGTTGCGTTCCTGAAGAAAATCATGATTTATGCAATGTATCGCAAAAGCATAATAACATCCATCACTGCGGTTTTCGTATTGCAGAGTTGCATTTCCACCTGATGTTTCGGAAGTCAGTCTGGTTCTCGCGTCATACAGAAGTTAGGCATTTTCCCGATACAATCGGTCAATGGTGCAGTGATCGTGGCGAAGGTAGGTATGCATCTTCTGTACCATCTCGTTAGACCCAGAAACCTATGAAGCTGCCTGATCGTCTTGGGAACCGGAAAATCCATCATGGGATCCAATTTTGACGGATCGGTGCGCAGCTCACCTTGCTCAATCAAGAATCCCAGATACCGCACTTCTTTCTAACAGAACTTAGATTTCTGAAGATTTATTGTCAAGCCCGCCTTGCACAGGTATTCGGCGACTTCAGAAAGGTGCTGCAGGTGGATTTTAAAATCGGGCTAGCAAGCCAGCAAATCGTCATTGTAGACAAATATATTTTCCCTGAGTCTAGATGGAATGACCTTGCCCATCCACCGGCACAGTCTCTGGCTTAGGTTGCACTGCCCAAAGGGCATCTTGAACAAAAGGAGTCGTTTAATCAACTCCCGTCATGAAGAAAGTATCGCGCAAGCGACTTAGGAATCCCTCAATATATTGGGTTGGGTAGGCATCGTTCTTAATGCGCTAGTTAAGTTTACGCATATCAACGCAGAGTCTGTTCTTCCACGGCTTTTGTACCAGAACAATAGGGAGCTCTATGCTTCATCGCTCTCTTTTATCACTCCAAGTCTAAACATGCGGTCTATCTCTTCGAAGTTGCATTTTTGTGTAACGGATGACATGGGATAGCGCTGTTTGATTGGTATGGTTTCATATTGGTGGTATTGTTATTAACAGTGTTTTTTTTTTCGCCTAATGCACCGTAGCTGATACCGTCGCACCAGCCGTGTGTCCGTGGACTAAACAACTTCCCCGTCGTCCACCCCGGGACCACTTTCGTATTGTTTCAGGGTGGCGTTCCATATTTTCTAACCATGGGTAACTCTGAGCTGCGCCGCGCAATTGCGCTAACACCGTACTCGGAGTTTGTGGCGCTAGCTCCAAGTATAGAAAAGCGCCAGCGGCAAGCAGTGTCAAAAACGCCGCTGTGCCATAAACACCGATGGATACATGAAATCAACCATTGACGCATTGAGCTACCAAACACAAAAAATGCCAGCTCGAAGATAGCGCCAACAACGGCTGCTCCTGATACAGTTCGACAAGCGCAGGCTACTCTCAAAGCTGCTGTTCGCTGTACAGATGTAAGGAGTTTACAGCTGTTCTTTATCTTAAGTGTGTCTGCCCATAGCTAGTAGCCATATAGTAGAGTGGGCAGGGAAGTTTCCATCAGTAGCTGCGGTTTGCATTTTATAAGTCCACCTATGTTTGCTATCAGCCTTTTTGGTAACCATATCTGCTTACATGACGTTCTGTCGCATGCGAATTTGTGCCCAGTATGTTAGTCGGGGATCTAATCTTACGCCTAAATAGCTAACTACTTTCTTTGATGTTACAGTTCTGGAGAGGGTTTCGAAACCAACTTCTAACGGCATGTGATTTTTTGTTACGAGTATCAGATCAGTTTTTTCTGCGCCAGTTGGAGGCTTTGTGCGTATCATAACCTGATTGAGCTTCCTGCGTGCTTCTTCTGTATCCCGGGCGGCAATGTCGTCTGCGTATCCGACTAAGAAGGTATCATCGGCCATTTCTAGTGTAACGTAGCAAAATGCCACGTCACAATAATCTACCTCCCTCACAACTTATGCACGGTGCACATACACATCCCGCGATCACCTCACACAGCGAACAACGACCTGCACATAGTATGCCACAGGCCGACAGCGAACAACCACACATACTCCACATGCTGGGTATGCATAAAATGCTTGCATGATAACCAGAGTAATTCTTAACGAGTTTATAAGCGCCTAAGTACTTAAGTACAAATTACTCCTCATAGGTAAGCTGGTGGGATGTCAACTCATCTTAGGGGACTACAGAGCCGCCCACCCAGCAGCTATTAATATACGTATGTATACCGCCTACTAATATGGATGCTCCTCATAGGTATAACCGCCGTCCCCGTTTCACCCGCTACCGTCCATTGCAAGCCGCAGGAACGCCACCGTACCCATCCGTGCCAAGCCACCGTAAGCGCTCCTCTCTTGGTAAAATAGAATAACCACCGTAGATTGGGAACGTGACCGTAACCGGTCCTCTCTGGGATCCACGGCTATCGGTGTTAAAGGCGGAATCGTGTGTGTGCGTGTTCGAAGTAAATACCACAAACAAATTGTGTTATAATTGGGTAGGATTTTGTGGGACCTCTCCTCGACCCTGAAGCGGCTGAGCGTACCTCACCCTTTGACAAAACCCACCTCACACTAGGTTAAAGATCCCGTCGTAGCTGACGTTCCATAGGTCAGGACCAATAACACTGGATCACAAATTCCAACTTTTTTTCTGCACCAGAGACGCCATAGTGAAATTCCTATGTAAAATCACCTCCTAATTCCGAAAATCAAGGTTATTTTCACTTGAATGGTACCGTTTTTGAGATATTTACGATTTACCGTTATTTCAAAAAACAAAAAAGATGGCTCCACTTAATCGTGTATATCTCAAGAACAAACTGAGCTCTTCCAAAACGGTTTGAAAAATTTGAAAGCTTATAAAATTTACTATAATCAGTACATACAACACTTTTTGCTAGGTCCTGCAGATTCAAACATATTGAACAATCATTACGGATTTTTTTAATTTTTTTTGTAAAAATATAAAAAAATTTGTACTTTGCGAGGAAGCATCTCGAAAACTTTTTGTTTTTTTGCAGATATTTTTTCCCCCCTCTAAGCTCTGTTTTATTACAAAAAAAATAAGCTATCAGTGAACAAAATCGATGAACTAATACAAAAGTTATAAGCATTCAAGTAAATATATCCATTTAATGCTTAAGTACCCTACTGGTACATATGTGTTAGTATTCGTATATCAGTTAGTTAGCAGGTAGATTTTCGAAAAGTTATTAGATACAAAAAGCTGTTAGTGTCGTTTTCTCAAACCTAGGTACATTTTAAACAAGAGCATATTTTTGAGGCAGGTAGTGTTTTCTTTGTAGAACTAGGGAACCTTTTTGTTTAGGTAGGCTTGAATTTTTACTGGATCTAAGTATAAATAAGAGTACATGCGCCTTGTTCCTTCATAATATCTGCAAGGCTCGCCGGATACTGTTCAGTTTATAATTGCAGTTTATAACCCGTCATTTACTTAAAATAAAAAATGAATAAAAGGGCGCGAGAGTTTGAGTGTACAAATGATCCAGATATGTTCTGTTTCATCTGCGGTCAATTTATTGTTAAAAGTATGAGACGTGTGTTTTCAAATCCTTTGAAAGTTACATACTATAAGTGTTTTGGAATTGAGCCTAAAAACCATGGACACCGAACACTGTGTGCACCACATGCCGAGTCGAATTGATTTCTTCGGAAACCGGAACAAAAAGGTACGTTGTAAAAATTAGGAATTTGTTCCCTTTTAATGCATAGCTGACTAATTCCTGAAACTATCTATTTAGGCGACGTGTGAAATTTATTACACCAATGAAGTGGAGGGAACCAACTTGCCATTCAACGGACTGCTATATTTGTACTACAAAAGTACTTGGGGTTGGAAAGTCCAGAAAAGTAACCTATGCGAGCGTATCTACAGTGTCATTACCAGAACTAATTTCAACAGAAGCGACATTGCCAGAATCAAATTTAACTTTAGTTCCGGCTCCAGTTTCATTGTCAACAGTAGTATCTGATTACGCGGCATCATGTTGTACTAAATTTCAAACGGAAAACGAAAGAAATTCTTTGTCACAAGCACAACTCAATGATTGGATAATGGATTTGGAATTGTCAAAGGAAAAGGCCGAACTACACGCCTCTCGAATGCAACAATTTAAATTTGTTTCATCCGATGTTAAGGTAACATATTATAGAACTCGTCACGAAGAATTTTCCAAGTACTATACGAAGGAGGACAGTGTTTGTTACTGCAAAGACATTGCTGGTCTATTCAAACAATTTGGTGAACCATATGATTCAAAAGAGTGGCGATTGTTCATAGACGGCAATAAATTAAGTTTAAAGGCCGTATTATTTCATATTGGCAACCAAAAGCCATCTATCCCGATCGCGCATGCAGTAAATACGAAGGAAACATATGAGATAATGCAAAAATTGCTCAAGTTAATCAAATACGAAGAACATGATTCGAAAATATGTGCCGATCTTAAAGTCGTTGGAATGCTATGTGGTCTACAAAGTGGATACACAAAATACTGTTGCTTTCTATGCAAATGGGATAGCCGAGCTCGTCAAGACCACTACATCATAAAGGATTGGCCAGAACGAATCGAGTTTCAAGTTGGGGTAGAGAACATAAAATACTCTCCACTTATAAAGAAGGAAAAAATAATTCTACCTCCGCTCCACATCAAGCTCGGCCTTATCAAAAACTTTGTGAAGGCTTTGGACAAAGAAGGCGAAGCTTTTCATCATTTGAAGACAATCTTCCCAGAGATTTCAGAAGCAAAAATAAAGGAAGGGATTTTTGTGGGACCGCAAATAAGGAAAATGATGACCAATAACCATTTCAAAGAACTATTGTCACCAGTGGAGGCAGCAGCGTGGGATTCTTTCGTCGTTACTTCTTTTTTAGGCAAACACAAAAGTCCTAACTACGAGATGATAGTGAACGACTTAATCAAAAACTATGCGGAAATGGGTAAATAAAAAAACATATTATAATAAATTATATATTACATAAATTTACATGAGAATATATAGCCATAAATCTGAATTCATCGTCCAGTTCCGAACAAACAACGGGAAAAATATAAACAAAAAATTTGTTCTGAATTGAAAGATAAATCCAGCCTAAGAAAATTATATACTAATGTGTCACTTATGTATTTATCTAATTTACTTTTTTATTTTCTTTCAGGAGTAAATATGTCTTTAAAAATTCATTTCTTACACTCCCACTTAAATTTTTTCCCGCAAAATCTTGGCGACGAAAGTGACGAGCATGGCGAAAGGTTTCACCAGCAAATGAAAGTGATTAAAAGTCGGTATCAAGGATTCTGGGATGTCGCTATGATGGGCGACTACTGTGGGTTTCTCATAAGAGAAACCGATCCTAATCTAAATAAGCGTCAAAACAAGACACATAACTTTTTCAATTATAAAATAAGATCATAGAGTTAAGACAGAACCATATGTACATATGCTATTATTTGTAGGGTACTTAAGTATTAAATGGATATATTTACTTGAATGCTTATAACTTTTGTATTAGTTCATCGATTTTGTTCACTGATAGCTTATTTTTTTTGTAATAAAACAGAGCTTAGAGGGGGGAAAAAATATCTGCAAAAAAACAAAAAGTTTTTGAGATGCTTCCTCGCAAAGTAAAATTTTTTTATATTTTTACAAAAAAAATTTAAAAAATCCGTAATGATTGTTCAATATGTTTGAATCTGCAGGACCTAGCAAAAAGTGTGGTATGTACTGATTATAGTAAATTTTATAAGCTTTCAAATTTTTCAAACCGTCTTGGAAGAGCTCAGTTTGTTCTTGAGATATACACGATTAAGTGGAGCCATCTTTTTTGTTTTTTGAAATAACGGTAAATCGTAAATATCTCAAAAACGGTACCATTCAAGTAAAAATAACCTTGGTTTTCGGAATTAGGAGGTGATTTTACATAGGAATTTCACTATGGCGTCTCTGGTGCATTTTGGCTGTAAACCAGTGTAATTGAACCTTGTGCTGCTCCGCATGTGACGTTGATGCACCACACGTCCTTTGAAGTTGTGTACATAAGGCTGCGGTCTCTTAAATAGCTTCTGATTACTTGCTGTAGGTAACATGGGATTTGAAACCGTTGCTCTAATGATGGACTATCCCACGCTGTTGAAAGCGTTTTTTACGTCTAAGGTTGCGATTGCTTATTACCTTGCTGGGTTGCCTCCACACTAGTAAGGACGTCCTCAATTGCGCATAAAGTGCTTTTTCCAGGCCTGAAATCCTGCTTGCTCTATGGCGGTTGCAACACGGGGCTTTATTAGACTTCCAAATAGTTTCCACACTGTATCGAGCATGCATAATGGCCGGTACGCAGATGGCGGGTTTGGGTCTCCTTTGCCCTTTCCTATAAGTACTAACTGCTGCGTCTTCCGTATTTCCGGTAATAATCCGTTCCTGTATTATACATATCCAGTAGGGCTTCAGATTGCATTTGTTCAATTTCTTTGACGGCTTCTGCTGGGATGTCTTCACTGACTTCCCTGATTTCATGAGTAGGGAAAAGTTCGTCCACTATGTTATGTATATGTATATGATCACCATAAGCGTAAGCAGCTGCGCCTTTGGCCAGCGATTTCTTTTGACCACCAGTAAACGGAGTCTTACGTCGTTTTTTTTATAATATTGCCATGGCTTTATTACAGGCCTGTTTAACGTTGAGCATGATAGCTTTAACACACTCTCTGTCGTTCGCATGTGTGTGAGCTCTTATCAGGTATGTATCGATTTCAGCATTTAGCGCTTCACTGTTTAGTTTCGATGCTTTCCATCTTCGGAAGCTTGGGTCTGCCCTAAGCGCTTCTTGTGGGCCTACTTCAAAAGATATACAGTCACTCAAACTTTGGACTCTAGCGACTACAAAAATAAAACTACACGATGGATCTGAATGATTGAGGAGCTATTTTGTTGGCGGTTTGTTTTTGTACCACTCATGTTTGTTGTGAACTTTTTCAAGATACCGTTACCTCTAAATATGCAAATAAATGAAATAAATCTACGTGGTAAATTTTTTGTGTTCTTAATTTTAATATATTATCCTCTTCACAAAGTAACTTAATATTTTGTGTAGCATCCATTGGCTCGTAAAACGGCTTCTTTTCGTCGTGGCATACTTTCCACCAGGTTTTCGCATGCATGCGACGTAATGTTTCCCACGCCTCCGCCCCATTGTCCTTCACCACCGCCAAGCTTGTTGCTGTTCCAACCTATCGCCTTTTAATCTACCCCAAAGGTGTTCTATAGGGTTAAGGTCAAGGGACAAAGAGGACCATGGCAGAACTGTATACCTGCGATCCATAAGTCACTTTTTTGTTGGTTTTGCTGTGTGCTTCAGGTCCCTGTGGTGTTGAAATATTTTTGACATCTACAGAATGTCCACATAATACGAGGCAATCATACTGCCGATTATTTGTTGGGCAGTTCCTTCTCCCTCCGCCAGCATGTAGCCCCACATCGTCATGTTCTGTCTGGTCTCTATGGCAGAGCCAGACTTCCGAGATGTCCACGCTCTTCCATGTGATCCCAACTGGTTTATTTTGGTCTCGCCGGAGAAGATGACCTTTTTTCATCCTCTAGGGTCCAACTGGCACGTGGACGGCAAAAGTCGAGACGGAGTTTCTTATGCCGGGGCCTTAGCAGTGGTTTCTCCACCTTAACACGTCCCCTGAGACCTGCGAGACGTAAAGTGTTACGGAAAGTCTTCACAGATAAGTTTACTGGATCGAACTCTACTAAATTCTTGTGAATTTGAATAGCCGCTTCCATTTATTGGTACCTTAAGGTCGTGAAAAATGTGCCTCTCAACATCTTCGGTCAATATCTTTTTGCAGCCACTCGGACATTTGGGTTGTGGCATGGGCATGTTCTTGGGAACTAAAAAAATGATTTAATAAAAACTTTCAGAAGGAAAATGTATACCGTTCAAGGATCTAAATACACGTAGATTTTTTTCATTTAATTGCATATTCAGAGGTAGCGGTATTTTGGAAAAGTCCAACACAAACATAAGCGGTACAAAAACAAACCGCCAACAAAATAATTTCTCAATCATTCAGATCCAACATGTAGTCTTGTTTTTGTAGTCACTAGAGTCAAGTACCTTCAAACACGTGGTCAAAAGTTTGAGTGACTGTATATTTTTGTTAACTGCCAGTGAAATCTTCAAGGACTTTCCACTTTTGTATGATCAAGGATATGCTTTCAGATGCCATGTTGTTGTTGTTGTAGTAACGACAAAAACACTCCCCGAAGGTTTTGGGGAGTGTTGTCGAATTAACAGTCCTTGGCCGGATTTGAACCCGGTACGCTCCGGTACTCCCTTGCGGTACTGCCCGACTGTCGTGGTAGCGATTTGGTATAACCAATGAAACCTTCTAGGTCATGTCACCCCTCCTTCCTTAAGGAAGGATAAGATGTGTAATGAGAGGTGAGAGGCATCATATCCGTAGATCAACCATCGAGTTGCACGTCATTACCTTTGTGCATATTAGTCGCCTCTTACGACCGGTATGCATACCTCGGGCATATTCTAAACCCCTAACCCGCAGGGGGTTTTCAGATGCCATCGTGGTATCTAGTAATGTTTTTTCGCAGCCTGGTCTTCTGAAAGTTGTTGATGTTCCGGAGTTAATGACTGTTAGGCCTAGCCGCCATGTCCAGAACTCATCGTCCTATTGGGTTCGTCGTTGGCCTTCCCCACTCGCTCTTGAGTGTGGCTGTATCCTCGATATCATTTAACTTGTTCTGCAACTCTCCTATGCTGCCGTTGGGTGTAAGGTAGCAGCTTATTAATGGGGCATGTTGGAGTTGGGCCCAGACGTATTCCGACCCGCACCCTTTATTGTAGGCGGGAACCAAAGTTCCGCAGTTCCGGTGCAGTCTTCTAGCCAGCAGCCGGCATTCTTTTGCTTATATTTTTCGCTTATTACTGCAACATCTATGTTACTTCCGTGCCTTGCAGTGCAGTCATCATGGCTTTCCGCAGCTGTTGTACACTTCTTCCCGAGCCCGGTATATGGTCTGTGTTCTTAAATTCTGCTGCTGTCCACAAGCAGCTCTTCGGTGGTTTGGTGCACTCTTTTTTAAGTTTGTGGCCGGGTTCTCCACACCGGATGCATAATTGCTGGGGCCTTCTATTGAGGCCTTTGCAGGTCCAAGTGGTGTGATTTGGACCAAAGCATTTGAAACATCGCTTCTTTGCCTCGTGTGGTCTCATTCTACCATACACCCAGTCTATTTTTATGCGTGAGCTATTGAATAATATGTCCGCCTTTTCTTTAGTTAGAGCCACATATGCTCAAACCTGTTCTGTTGTGTTTCGCGCTGTGACGCTAACTTACATCTCTTCCGAGTCACTGCTGAAATTTTACTTCAAAACGTCGATTACTTCCTTATTTGTAGTGAGAGAATCCAGGTCGCGTCTCTTCACCGTGACTTTTGGTTTAAGGTCAGATATGATGGCAGATTGGTCCAGTGTGACCTAGAGCGCTTCACAGAAGGCAAGCTTTATGTGCTCTCCTCTTGCCAGCTTGATCAGTATTGCTCCGGTTCTTGTTTTCCGAACTTTAAGCTCGTCGTCACTCATATTTATGTTGCCCCGGAGGTTTTTCAGGACACCGGAGTAGCTGTTTCCTTCTGTGGGCTTGATTAGCACTGCCTCGGTCTGCTGCTTTGTCCTGCTATATCGCTTCTCCCGCTTTGTCTTTTCTACCCTATTTTGGTTTGAGACAACTTTTGCAGGTGCTTCGGTAGTTTTCTGGAGAAGCCTCTTTTTCCCGTTTACTACTAGCCAATTTCCGCTTTCGTTGCTCGGTTTTTTTAACCTCGAGATCGGCTCTAATCCAGTTACGACGGTAGCTCCGATTACGTCGATCGTTTCTTCCATATCTGAGAGTCCAGTTCTAATATCCAGACTTATATTCTTTTACCTAGTTAATGCTTGCTTCATCTTTTATAATATAGCTTTGCATTTTCTCCAAGTTGCTTCCTCCTCTGCCCTTGTTTTGCGAATAAATTCTTGCCGTGGGGAATCCTCGTTGCTTTTCGCTGCTTTAAGGGCTATGGGGGCGTTAACGTTTGCCCTCGATACCGGTGTTGCTGCTGTTGTTGCTTTTGGTGTCGCTGTTGTTTGTAACAGCGGTGTCCCCGGAAGCGGCTATCGTTGAATTTTGTTGCTGCTACCGGACGCAGATTTTCCCCTATGACATCCGTCTTTTTCTTGTGGTTTTTGTGTTTCTTGTTTTCCATTTTTGTCTATTGTCCCCGCTCCAAGCCGCTATCTCTGCCGGTTGTACAGTCGCCCTACAAAGGTCCCCGTGATTATCTTTGTGTTAAGAGCTTGGACAGGCGCTAATTAAGAGTCCATCTCAATTGAACCTGTACGGCCACGCGAATGGCGACATATCATCGAAAGTACTTGGAGACCTGCTAGGGTTTTAACGGGACGAAGGCGATTATAGCATTACCCCACTAGCATTTCGTGAACGTTTCATCCTTCCGTACTAAGGTGGTAGAATGCTACTTTCACCAGACCTGTGTTCGCCTATTTTACTCTCGTATTTCCAGTATACCATAAGCATAGCCTTACTGACCTCGGCCCTGATGGGAGTTTGCCCCGAAAAATACTTATCTGTTGGCGTGGTGCTGGCGATTATAGCATTAATCCCTCGTAGAACTGCTGCCTCCTTCTTAAAGGTAGGTTGTCCCTCGTGGCTACCCGATTTGGGTTGGTGATGCCTAGTTATCGGGCGGCATCTGCTCGCCTGGTCGCCGGAAGTTCTTTGGGAGCATGAGGTCTGTTCAACCAAGCCCTCCATACCTGGCGCTCTTAGTCGAGGGCTGCTTATTGTTATTCGCATCTAATCTACCTAGGTAGGCCAAGCGTTCCTTTTTGAGTCCTGTCCTGAATGTATTTCTTGAATGTCGAAGCAAAAAGGTTCCCCACAGAATGCGCCTTGCGGTACACTAATAAAATACTCGGAGTATTTAGCATTCTTAAACAAATTATTTGGCATTTGTCTTTTTCTATACTTTTTTATCGGAAAGCAATAAAAAAGTTATAACATTCACGAAAAGTTCATAAAAATGTATTTATTTTGGTTTAAGGCAACATGACACCTTTCAGACAGAAATGAAACATATTTTTCAAATAAGAATATTAACATTTTTTTGTTTTGCTTATCTGGTATACTGTGCCTTTATGTTTCTAGCATGATGATGGCTATTGATATGAAGAGGGTTTTTGCATTTTTCTAAGCATACCTAAAAAAAACCTGTTGGCAAAATTATAACAACAGTCAGTTTATGGTTTATTCCGATCTGTTTGTTTGATTTTCTTGTATTTTTGTAAGCTATTCAGATCTATTGGGTTTTGGTGCAAACAAAAGACTTTATTCCACCTTACAGACCGACGTTTCGCCAATTTTCCTTGGCATCTTCAGGGGCGTGACACTGTATTTGTTTTATTTGTTAAATAAACAACAAAGAACAAAAACGATATGACTTTAACATAAGATGCACATATGATAAACATTTCAATTAATTATTACTTGCATGGATGGTTTAACAAACAAAAACCTTATATTAAAGATTCGTTACCACTTTCATGCGGTAAACTTGTCGTACTAAAACTAAACTATAAGCATAAGAAATAAGTGGCGGCAATATTGTCAGTATCTTATTTTTGGTTTATTGTATTTTCTCTTTTTTGTAATATTCGTAGGTTCTCTAATGTGTAACGCGTTTTTTCTCTCTTTTCCTTGTCTATTATCTGTGTGTTGTGATAACGCTGTGCTATGTTTGCGTTTCTTTATATCGGCTTCGTGTTCAGCTAGTCACGTAGCTAATGCTCGTTTTGTTGTCCCTATATAACCTTGTTGCAGTTATCTTTGTCATTTCCTTTGCATTCTATTTCATAAACTACATTGCTTTGTTGTGGAAATTCAATTGGAGATTTTGTTTTTGTAAAGCACGTCGCCAAAGTGCAATTAAATTTGTAAGGTAATGTAGCGTTGTGTATTTTGGTCAAGTCGTGTGCAAGGTTTTCTGTGAGCCTGCAGGAAAAGAAATGTATTAGGCGCCCAGGAGAATATAAGTTGGTCGTTGTATCTATGTATACGGGTGTCTAGAAAGGGGAGGATGTTGTTTTCTTCTTTTTCAAGAGTAAATTTAAGACTGTTGTGGTATTTGTTAAAAAACATCTAATATTGTGTTTGTGTCTTTTCTTTCAATTATAGCGAAGATGTTATCTACATATTTCACAAGAAATTAGATTTTTATATTGTGATCTTTTTTAATTCCAAAAAGGTGTGTTTGAGTACACCATCCATGACAATATCGGCTATCATTGGGGAGAGGGGGTTGCTTATAGGCATTCAATCGATACTAACAATTCTTCATTACTTATATTTATGTTTTTTGATTTTTCTTTTAAATCGAACGAGTTTTTTATGTTATATTCTGAAGAAAATACTGATTTTAGAATTTGCCTTATGAGTTTGGATAATTGCTAACATGGAACACTAGTGGGCGAGACAATTACGTAGAGGATATTCGGACTTAATGACGTAGAGGATATTCGGACTTATGGATTGTTGGCAGTCCATATAGGCGAGGCGCTGTTGCTGCTGTGCTGGTGAATTGTTGTTTTTCTCTTGGACTGATGTATTTTCCTTTGTACAGTTCTAGTACCAAATTGTTGTTTTTCCTTCGTAGTGTGGTGGTTGGATCGGCTCTTATTGTTTTGTAAGTTTTCTTATCTCCTAGTAGTTTTTCCAGTTTCATGCTGTAGTCGGCTTTTTATAGAACGACTGTTTTCTTCCCCTTGTCTGCGTCTGTCACGATTATGATGTCTTTGTGTAGTTTCAGAAAAGCTTTTGTGCGTTCTTGTATGTTTCTAATATAAATTTCTCTGCGGTATTATGTTTTATGTTGCGTTTGAGTTGTTGGATTCTGTTGCACAGCTTATTTCGCCATTTCCTTTTCGTTTTCATTTTCTAATGTTTCAAGAACTTGCTCTATTTCGGCTATGGTATGCATGGGTGAAAAATTATTTGCTCTTGTAGGGATTGCGATTTTTTTTTTTACCTAAAGACAGTCATTTTGTTAGTTCAATAACAGGGCGGTTAATATCACAAACACACAGTTGAGTCCAAATAGAGACTCACATTTGAGTACAAGTTGAGAAGTAACATTTTCCATACCAAAAATTTATTTTTGTTGAGAACGCTTGATTCTCAAGCAGAGGTGCTGTTGAGAAACAACCACTGAAATTTCAGAAGGATGTTAGTTCTCAATTTGACATGTAACGTGAATACAACCCTTACAGCCTCATTCCCCTTGGCGAAGGGAACGCCTACCGAACGATATCAGCGCTGACGATTTCGTGTGCATTTCGGTAGTTTTGCTTTAATCGTCAACTACACGAAATCGAATATAAAATTTTCCACTCTGTGGACATTTGTTATGACTTTGTAGCCCTTTTAAAAATTGATAACGACATCATCAAAGGGAACGAGGTTATTGTTTTTTTCGGGAGTTACCGCTTATGAAAGGTATGAAACGAAGAATGCAAAGAGCCAAGCCATACTCGTCTTGGCAACCACAGCACTGTTGGCAACCATAATTTCGAAATAGTGAAAGACTTCGGCTAACTTCCTGGATGCTAAAATACTGCTTTTATTATAAAAGAAAAAGTTTTTAATGTTGACCTAAGAATTTTACAATACTAAACAATAGACAAAATGTTGAAATTTTTTAAAATTTGAGCCTTTCGCATAAGAAACTGACACAATAAATTTATCAATAAATGCTTAAAATTGGACCTATGTTTTGATAACTTCACCTTGGCATTTTATTATAAATACTAAAATTTAATAGGTCATAAAAATGCATATCCAAATCTTTTATAAACTTTAGGATTAACAAGTGTGGAATTTTGATGAAACTTGGCTAAATTTTCCTAAGTTTTGAACAAAGTATGAAATTTGTTCTTGAAATGGGCTACACTTTTATAAAAATCGTGTAAAAAAATTCTCGTCGCTCTCTATTTTTTCGCCGTTGTGTGCTCTGACTAAAATTATGATCCTGCATACTCTAGTATTTTCAGACCGCCTGAAATCGGATTTTTAAAGACGTTAGAGATAAGGGAGTATAGTTTTCACTCAGCAATATAACAGACCTCGAAAAGTACGGTATTATTTCGATCTGTTATTTTATTACTACCAAAACCAATGTGTACGCATACCTCGAAACCGTCTTGAAAGCCTAGTGAATTTTGTAGGATGTCTGAAAAGACTAGTAAATGTATAAAGGCTTAATATTCCACTTACCAATAACTTCATATATTCATAAAAATGCACTTTGTCGTTAGTCTAAAATAAGAAAATTATAAATCAGATGCATCAAATGGTATTGTTATTCAATCGATAGTAAAAAATAGTAGGTCGTTGACGAAAGGGGGGGGAGGGCTACGTCACTGCGCTCCACATACCTGTCTGTAGCATGTCTTAATATTGTTTCCTTTTGGTTGCTGGAAATCTCCAATCTTGTGCATTTTCGCCTTTTTCTGATGGATTTTGATTGCATCGGTTGGTCCTAACTACATATCACGTCCCGCTATTTGGTCATGAATCCTTGGCAGTTTCACTAGTGGCCTGTAGTCGCGTCTGTTCAATAAGAGCAGACACAACACAACACAACACCTTGTCACGCCAGCCTTTAGATGACAAGTACTCGGCAACATTTGTTTTTTTTCCAAAGGTAACCCATCGGTTATACATACATGTTGCGCAACATATGTGTAAGGCGACTCACATGTACACACGGGTGTTGTTGGGTGCGTGTGTTCACACGGAAGGGAGTGTATATGTGTGAGAATAGGATTAAGTGAAAGTGGCAGGAAATTCCGTTGGGATACGATCACAAACTGACTGAAAACCAGAAAGTCATTGCAAATGTTGGCTTGAAATTGCGAAGTCCTGCATCAGAAAGTTTAAATCTGTGTGTTTTGCTACCCATTGCATGAATCTGATACCTCACGGAATCCAGAACTAAACTGTGCTAAGTCGTGCTACTGGTAAGTAAATAACTATGTGGTTATAATGGTGCCTAACAAAAAATGTCTCTGCTCAGATTTAAATTTAAAATATTTCAAAATGTGTCTAACATTAAATAAAAATTCACAAAATTTGTTCCAAATTAAATCAGAGTCTGAATCGAAATCAAAGTTATTAGAAGCTATGTATGAATTGAAATAAAAGTAAAGTAAATTGATTTCAGAGTTAACACTGGTATTTTGTTAAAGAAAAAGTTAATTGAAATTTGAATTGAAAGTTTGAGACTAAATAAAAGATAGCAGAAGATGAAGTGTGTTGCATGCATAGATGGAAAGAAAAAATAAAAAGTCGAAAGCAAGAGTTAGGCGCCCTGTATATATACATGGGTGTATGCCTACATGATTGTGAACGAATCTGTTTAAGCGACATAAGCTATAACGATTTATTTCGTCTATTTTATTTGCGCTGCACTCTCTTGTCATTCGCAAGCAGCTTATGAAATATCCCAAAGATATAGTTTATGTTTTGTAATCCCAAAGCGGGGTTTTCCACAACGAGAATGAGGAAGCCAATCCCGCGCAATGCCTCAAAGCCAACAGTGCTCGCCCCCAATTAATAAATACAAGGTGTAACAGGTGCGCCGCACCCCGTTCTAATAGAACAAATAATTGAAATAAATAACATAATAATTAAATAAATACTAGAAACGGGCTCCCTATATTAAACATGTGCTCCGCACACCCCTTTTCCTCTCTAAACTAATAATATTATGTAAATAATAAAATAAAATAAAAAATAACTCAAAAAAACTACTCGCCCTCCATAAAGCTTAGACATGGTCCTTCGAGCCGGATTCGAACCGGCGACTTATGAATATCACTAGACGACTAAGCCGTCTAGGGGGCCGAGAATGTTTAAGCGACATAACCTATAACGATTTATTTCGTCTATTTTATTTACGCTGCACTCTCTTCTAATTCGCAAGCAGCTTATGAAATATCCCAAAGATATAGTTTATGTTTTGTAATCCCAAAGCGGGGTTTTCACAACAAGAATGAGGAAGCCAATCCCGCGCAATGCCTCACAGCCAACACTGCTCGCCCCCAATTAATAAATACAAGGTGTAACAGGTGCGCCCCACCCCGTTCTAATAGAACAAATAGTTTAAATAAATAAAATAATAATTAAATAAATACTAGAAAAGGGCTCTCTATATTAAAAATTTGCTCCGCACACCCCCTTTTCCTCTCTAAACTAATAATATTATGTAAATAATAAAATAAAATAAAAAATAACTCAAAAAAACTACTCGCCCTCCATAAAGCCTAGACAGAATCACTTAAGTTTTTGTATCTTTAGGTTTCAGATTTTGGTGGCAGGACCTAAGAAAAAGGCCTATACCCTGGTTGCCCTCGAAACTTTCCGCCCAATGCTTACCCGCCCAAGTATATAAAGAGGGACAACATAGGAACGCAGGTAATTGTCGAGTTATATTAGGTACTCATCTATATGCATATATGTAGTTACAAAAAAAAAAAACATGCGTACATACTAGAGATAGTGGTCAATGACTCGCGGTACATAACGAAACAGGCTGATTATTCCATTTATGAAAAAATGAGCTTCCATAGATTTTTTACTTACGATAGGTCCGTTTGATAAAGGAGTATCACACCCCAATTACGAATATTACGGCGTTGCCGTTTACCTTGGCTTGCGTTTTTTTTTCGATAATGTTTTGTTCGATAGCTTTCTTGAGATAGGGTGAAAGTTCTTCACAATGGCCAATAGATAGGGGAATTTAGTAATAGTTAATAAGGTATAGTCAGTAGCAATAAGTAATATTGAAATTGTTAATAGTTTAAGTGAAGTATCAAATTTTGATAAGTTTGTGAATCTTTTGGTTGAAAAATAATTGAAGATGTTTATAGCGATAATTAAATTCAACAGTTGAATCTTTTCTTATTAGAATTAGAGAGCAGTAGACCGAAAACCTTTGGTGTGGGTGTTGAGCTCGGGAGGAGGGGACGTGGGGCGACGACTAGATGAGCTTAGCAACTTCCAGATCGACGAACATACGTCAGGTTTGGGGGGCGCTGCACGATGTGCAGAAGAGGGTGGGTAGACTCCCCCTGACGCCGGACAGGTTCTTCTTCTTTTCTTACCTCATTACCCTCAACTTCTTTCGTTTTCCCTTTCCAATTCTCCCAGGCATGAGTATTTTTTTTTGTTATTGTAGCTGTTGGTAGGGCCGGTGAGCAAAGCCCACGCCATCCGACGAGCTAGCTAGGGCCAGCGACCATACCACACGTCACCTTTGTGTTACCCTAACAGCCAGCTACATAACAACCTTCTGAGATTGATGACTCATGGGTTTTGTTCAGTTTTGTTCACATTAAATAATCTGGTTAGTAAAGGCAATAGCAGCGTGGGGTCCTGTGTTATAGCACCTTCGATTCCTTTTAATCCTACCATACTTGTAGCGAATAGTTTAGTATTCCCAAAAAAAAAAAAAAAACATATTGACTACAAGTGGCTGACGTATCCAGACCTGTTTTATTTTAATGATACCGGCTGTAGGGAATATTTTCGATGTCCACTCGCAGCTTCATGCCAACCGAGATACACCGTTAAACTAGTATGGCATGCAGTCTGAAAAATAGACTAAGAGATATTTTTCCTACTAGTGGGGGCCCTATTCATGAGACAAATTCAATTATGGACCAAAATGTTTATGTGGATTATATGGATAAATCTGAAACCACTATGATGCCATATGTTAGCAAAGAGATGCCAATCAACAGGATTAAGGTAATGGAGTGCTCAGTATTGAGAAATAATGGCTTAGCAACGAAGTTTGTTTTTATTCATCCTTGATATCAAAAACTGAAACTTAATGTCTTTGTTCAAGTGCGGTAATAATATTTATATTACCGGCAAATTGTATACCATTTTGTAGTCTGCAATGGAAAGTTGAGAGATAACTTCGCCAAAACCAAAACATATAACATACTATTTTTGTCGAAAGAATATGTGATAATTTTTTTTAAGCATACTGTTCACTAAAATTAACAAACAATACTTGCACTTTTCCAAAGAGTTTCACTTATATTTTAATTTTATGCTCCAATGCGCATATTTCGTTTTGACAGTGTTAACATGTGGGCCAGAATCGGTGTTTTAAAAGGAGGTTATAATTTTTGATACCGATTATTACCAGTAACGACATTAATGTAATAAAACAATGTTTAAAGTAAGTTTTGAGCTTTTCTGTGAAATTTGATAGGGAGTTTGACAAATGGCAAGTAATACATATATATTTTTATATAACTTATAATATTATTTTAAATACTATGTAATAAATTATACATATATTATCTATTCTATACTTGAAATCACTTCTAGCTCGATTTTAGTTTTTTATCAATATATGAAATAATACTACTTTGACTACTATCATCTTCCACCATTGTATCATTACAAATATCTGTAAATGTTTTGGACAATACATTTGAGGTAGATGAAAATTTTGGTTTTGGTTGGGTTGAATTCGTAGCAGCCGATGTTGTGGTTAATGTGGTTGACGACATATCTAATGACGTTGTTATAAGTTTTAATATATTATTGGTTATTTCAGTATTTCTATTTGTAAGGGTAGTATTATGGCTCTTTATGGCTTCGTAAAGCTCATCAATAGATGGATCATGTTCGGTCGATTGCAGTCCCAATTGGAATTCTGTTTTTTGTACTTCATCCTCATTTAAATGATCATCGGTATCACTGGTACTCGATGATTGGTAGGGAAATTCTTCGGTTAATGTAATGTTTAGATCATTATCTGGCTGTGGCTCATATAATCCATGACTTCGTATACTTATTTCGGAATTTTGATAATTTAAGTCACTTTCATTCGTTGGACTAATTGTCTGAGGTAATTTAAAAACATTGTTATCACTGGCAGATTCAAAATTTTCAGAATATTTTATTTGCTTTAATTTACCACTTTTCGGACTTATTTGGTTGGCATTAACTATGAATGATATACTAAGAGAACTCCCAACCCATGATGGTACTCTACTATTTTCCAAATTAAGTGATAATGAATTATTTGAATGTTTGTATTTTAAAAATTTATTTGAAGGTTCGTTGGAATTCTGCAAACTATTAAGAGACTTGGAATGTTTGGAATTAAGTCGAGAACATTCCGCGGGAGAAAGTTCATCGACATTTCCTTGATTGGTAATTTGAAGTACATTGGAAACATACATTTCGTCCATTTTTAAATTGAGCGCAATTTTTGATGTGAGTTTATGATCTCCTATTTTGTCAAATTTTGGCAAACCAACACTGTTCATAGCTTCAACATCACCACCACTCACCATTATGTTAGACTGTAATTTCGAAGGGCTAGATTTTTGTATTAAAGGCATTTTTTCATTACAAATTGGTGAAGATTCGGTGGTACACAGAGCTGATACTGCTAATGTATTCTGATATAATGGATTTTGTTTTTCATTAGATAGTTTTTGTTCATTTTCCATTTCTTCTTCGTGTTCACTAAAGGCCTCTACACAGCTCGGTTTGCAAGACCGATGTGTACCCCTAACTTTAATAATTTCGTGTTTTGGTTCCTTTGTCTCAGGTATATTAGTATAGATATTTGCTACAAAATCAGAAGCACTACAACGACTTGGTATAGAACAATCGGAATTCACTCTGAATGGAATATTACTTTCATTGCGAAAGCTCTGCAGAGTTATATGATTTGGTGATTTCGGTCTAGTAACAGGCAAAATGTTATTAGATTTGTAATAAATGTTAGTATTATTAACTTTGCTACCACCTCTTAGTAATGTAATGGCATTGTGTTTTTTGGAGTAAATATGTATATTTTCACTTTCTGTTAAAGAGGAGATATCGCTTACATTGTCCATATATTCAATACGATCCACTTGTCGTTGTAGTTCGAAATTACTACGCTTAGCTAAGCGCTTTTGTTTTTTAAAAAATTTTCGTGCAACTATTATTTGATTCGGATTGTAAAAAATTTCGGCACTTGGTATTTCACATGTTATAGGAACAGCACATAAGCTAATTGTTGTTATATGATGATTGTTAATGATTGATGGTGTTTGATTCACACCGATTGATGGGACAGTACCGAGGGGAGGGCAATCAATCTTTTGTAGAACTTTCTCATTTTTGTGACAATTACTTTTCATACTTCGCACACTGCTACTATGATGCCTTGAACATTGACTATTTGACCTTGATCCAGACATACTAACATCGTATACAGCAGACATCTTATTCGTCGGTAGAGTTGAAGGCACATTTTTGTAGTAATTATGTGTATAACTTTTTTGTAACGTATTTTCAAAATTAAATCTTCGAGCCCAGGCGCTTCGTGTGTCGTTTCTGGATAACGTGTAAAAAAAGATTAAAAAAACGCCTAGCAAAGCGCATGATACCACAAAAACTAAATTATACATTCGATGATTTGGTAAATTTTCAGTATCTCCATAAACATACAAGGCTGCTGATATCCATGATGTAATATATAAAATTAAAAATAGTAAATGTGCACGCAAATGTGTTATATTAGATCTTTCAAAGTCATCCACTATACTACTAACTGGATTGCTAAGCGTAAGACTTCTATATTGATCGATATCGGTAGCATTATGCTGATTTCCTTGTTGTGATGTTCTATTCTGCCTTAAATCGAGCCATTCCATGTCAATATTTTCTGTTGCAATTTGATTATCTGTAAATCGTTTGGTTGTCAACACATTTATAGCTTTTTGCTTTATGTGACAGTAAATGCATAGTATAAGTATTCCAAGAAATATTAAAAGTATTACTGCTGGAACTAATAACGCATTAAATGACGATGACTTGTTAAGAAAACAAAATGAATATGCTGCATATTCATTAATATTTACAGCTGCTGATATGCCACATATTATCATTCCAATGCCCCATCCTACTAAATATATACTAAATATTGGTTTTCTTAATTTGTTTTCTTTAGATGCATTAGATTCAGTTGTAATCCGAAATTTTTTTGATACACCTTTATACAAATTGCTTAGACATACGCACAACCATAGCAGCACGGATAATGAAAAGTAATGTAATGAAATTCCAATAACTCTACATGTTTGAGAATATTCAGTTTGATATATACCTATACTAAAAAATGCAGATAAACATGAAACCGAAATCCATATATTAACTAATGAATGTCTTTGTTGTCGATTCATTAGTATCGCTTTACGAAACATAATAAATGTAACAATGTTAATCCATGAACAAAAGAAAACTATAAAACTTCCCACATAAATAAAACTAGATGCAAATTTAAAAGTTTCACCCGAACCTTCAATGACATAATCATTAAGAAATTCGCGACGTTGAAGAATTCCATAGTATCCCAGTCTACTACATGTAAATAACAATAAGCCCCGATGAAAATACAATTTTCGACATTCCGTTGTATTCCAATCATTTGATGCACTGTCCCACCATGCTGGTATTGGCGAGCTTAATTCATTATGATAAGGATGTACACGTAACATTATCAAAATTTTATCCTCTATATCGATTGATGGTTGATAATGCAGTTTTTCTTTTAATATTTTAGCACCAATCACAACAGAAGTTAGAGTCAATCCACTCTCTTTAATTAAAGTGCTATTTTCTTCAATATGGTTAAAAAGATTTGCATTTCGAAAAACGGCAATCATAAGTCTAACAGTTTTCTTATGTTCATCAAATAAAGAGTTTACTGGAATCTGTATGGCAGCATCTATATAACTTTCGAACATTGGAAATGTTTCATTAGAAGTACTACATTCAAAATTACGCCTTGCCATATTACTTACATTATTTAGCCAGATACAGTATATGCCGGTAAAAGAATCTACATGGATATTAAAAAAGTCAACATATATATTTTTTGGAAGTGCCCATGGTTCTATAGATACTTGTTGGGTTGATGATAATGATTGCATTTGAGATGACAGTAATTCAATTACATTTACCATATTAACGCTAGTTCCAAATTGAGCTTGTGCTTGTACAAAAATGTTTGCTGGTAAAACTAAAAGCTCCGAAACTAAGCTTATTAATAAATAAGAAATATCTTGCGAATTTGTCATACAATCCATATACTTCTTTAAAGTCAGAACAATAAACTCTAAATCGATAGGGTCCTTAATATTGTGAAGATATATCTGATTTCGGGTAAAATTGTATAAGCGTTCAGCAATTTCAAAAGCATTCTTTTTTGTCACAGTAAAGTTAATTTTTGAAAACTGTTCCAGAATTCTAGTTGTTTCACTCATAAACTGACAAGAGCTCGTTTCTAAGTTTTCCCATTCACCATTTTGGTTGCAAGTGTATGTTGCTAATAACTCCTCATTTTCATTTTCAGCACACGCTTGTTTCACAATTTCACCAAGTAAAGCTTGTGGCCAAAAGTATGTGCCCTTATTAGTGTGAACCATAGTAGATTTGCAATATTTCATGTTCTTTGTTATTACCATTAATGTAATGGCCTTAGACAAATTAGCTTGCTGCGAATTAAGTGTACAGTCCCACAGTCCAGAATGATGTTTGGTTATTTTTACAATTTTAAGAATAGAGTTAAGTATACCAGAGTCAGAAAAAGGCCTTGTCGAGATTTCAACATCGTCAAATGTTTTTAATGGATCATTAAAAACTATATCTTCAGTAGTATTTGAACCTCGCACCTTTGCTGACCAACCCCAGAAAATGTGCGCTCGAGCTGATGAGATATCTTCTGATTCTCTGGGGACTACACGAGGTGCGCGGCATTTTAATACGAGCTCGTCTCCTTCAAAAACAATCTGAAAAAAAAAAAATGAAGAAAAAACATGGGCTAAGATAAGGTCAACAACATTTTAGTAAATGATACTATATAAATATTTGCCTTATGATTAGAAGCCTAGTACTTAGAAGGTAAAGTAACTGTGCAAGGTTGTCCAGTGTTTTCCCGAGCGCGATGAACATTTTTATGGAAAAATACAATGGGGAACGGAGTGATATTGTATCGTTACAAGTATCTTATATATTTTTACTGTTTGGTGTTTTTGTGTTCGTTTCTGATTTTCTGCTCACATTCGGAATCTATATATTAATAGGCTGACATTTTTTCCATACAATCAATTGCCAGGGTATATCTATATCTAAACATGCATAAATTCCTATAAAATATATATGGATATTTAACAAATAATGCTTAATTTTTTTGTAATAATCAATTAAAGCATAAAGCCATAGCTTTTAACTACAGTATCTGACTGCGTCGTAATACATACAACAGTAGCGCAGGTGGGAACGTCTCGGGTAGGACGGGTGTGTTCCAAGGTTCGAGCACAGGTTCCGGACTAGTGTTCTTTTTTTTTTAAATTAAATTTGTTTTTAAATGTATGAAAACTTCTTATCTCGACTTTTTTGAATATATTACATTTTTAACCAAATATTTTTGTTTCTGACCTCTACTTTGAGTGAAAAAATCAAAATTTTTGCAAAAAAGCGACAGAAAATTATTTAAATTTACCAAAACAAAATAAGTAAAACAAATACGTACATAGCTTTATAATTTTTTTTAATAAATTCACTTTTTTCTAAATAATATGTGAGTTAAGGTAAACTTATAGTCACACCCATATGTAATAATAAGTTCAGGTCATATATTCAATTCAATCCATTTTTTTTTAGCATATTTCTTTTATCTTATATGCTATTTTTACCCTAACTGGTCTCCTAACTAGTTTTGTGGAGTTTGCTCCGCTAACTTCACGTGAACTTAGCGGGCCAAACGATATTTTCTAAAATATTTTTTTTTTCACAGATAATTCACGGCAAATTACCCAATATTTAATTTATTGGTACGTAAAAGTAGTCTTGCCAAGTTGAGAGGTAAAAAAAAAGGTAAGAGCATTTTTTATGTTAGGTTCAACATAGTGTCAAATGTCATATCTATCAAAAATTTTAATACATTAGTACAGTGGGGTGGCTGCAAATTTTGAAATTAAAAACTAATTGCGTGTTAAGCTATAATTTTTAAAAGACTTTTGATTTTTAACCGCTTTACAAAAGATGCAACTTTTGGAACATAAAATACAAAAGTTTTAATTTTTTTACAGAACTTCGATTTCATTATGTGAGAGACCCAGAAGGAACATTTCGTAAATTGTAGAAGATTCCCCATAGCACGTTTATCGGAAGGTAGTATATTGAATAGTTTCCAAAACACTATTGTATACAACTTACTACAAGGTGGCGCAAAAGTAAGCTTCCGATGTTCAGCATATCGGTTGTGGCACGTGCAGTGTGTGCTGTTGCACCGTCTTGTTGGAACGACATGTTTTCCAATCCCAATTCATCAAGTTGCGGCAAAAAGAACTCGTTGATCATTGCTCTGTAGCGCTCACCATTCCCAGTAACCGTTTGGCCCCGACCGATTATTGGTCAAATAAATAGTCAGCAATATTCCGCGTTCTGGAGCAATGTAGCGTAACATTGTTTATTAACGTGTATTTCGCATGTGTTTACTACACAAATGTCAAAACAGAACTGACTTTAGGGGCCAATCGCAAAATTTATAGCATTTTCTGATAGGAGGATTACTTTTGCGCAGTAACCGTTTTTCACCGACCGATTATTGGTCAAATAAATAGTCAGCAATATTCCGCGTTCTGGAGCAGTGTAGCGTAACATTGTTTATTAACGTGTATTTCGCATGTGTTTACTACACAAATGTCAAAACACCACCCTGTAGAATGTGTGGTTCTGGAAGAAAGTACAACAACTGTAGGATAAGAATTTTTCCTCAAGATATAAGTTTCCGATATCATACTATGCAGGCATCCGCACCTAATGAAAAATATTTTTAAAACTTTTAAATAATAAAGATCGTTTACTGGATGAGTCTCTAGGCATCTAAAAAGCTCCTTGAGGGGTGCAGCCGATTAACATTGCATATTTTTCGAATAACACATTTTTGCAAAACTTGGATGCACTGAATTTTGTTACCGGATGATGACCCCCAACAGCTGATACCATGTAACAATTTAGAATGGAAAAGCGCATTATAAACTGTTTTAAGGGTATAATTAGAGGAGCAAGTTCTGAGGTGATAAAAACAGCGTAAAAAATATTGGAGATATTACTTCAGATGGGATATGTGGTTGTCCGATCTCATACTCTGATCTACAGTTACACCTAGATACCAAAAGTCTTCAATAACATCAATTATGAAGCAACTATTATTACAAGTAGCAAGCGGATTAAAGGTACGAGACTAAAACATATGGCACGAATTCTCGTGAAGAGCAAAACGCTCGTAAACCGAGCTTGTGTTTAGCAAACCACGTTCTTAAAATATGTACAACATGATTTATGCAGCTTACCAAATCAGACGTATTCGATGAGCCATAAGCTATCGCAAGATCATCTGCAAATGCACTTCAAGTCTTCTGGAAAGGTTCCTGAGTAAACACTAGTATTAAAGAGATATTTCAGAATATATTTCACAACCCATTATTGAAATATTATAACCAATCATACAATTTCGCTTTTGTTCCAATATTTTTAGAAAGCATCATTCACATGGGGTTACATTTTCTAATTTTTATACATACCTTTTTAAGCTTAACGTTTTGAAATATTTTAAGGATAGGACCGTCGGAACGGTAAAATCGACAGAAATGCCGAAGTTTATCAGAGTTCGGTAGATAGTTTCGATAAATTTTATTATTTATTATATCGGTTTTCCCGTTTAGACGAAATTGCCTACAGGCCCCATATTTAAAGTACAAAAACCGAAAACACAGTTTGTAGCTCCATCAATTTAATATTTACGAAGTGTTAATTTCCGTGGAGATATTTTCAAAAGCCATAGCGCTTAGGTACAGTATTTGACAGCGTCGTTGTACATATAGCAGCAGCGCAGGTGGTAAGCGTCTGGGGAAGGGCGCTTACGTTGGAAGGTTCGAGCACAGGTTCTGGATAAATTTATTTTTTAATAAATTGAATTTTTTATCTTAGCTTTTTTTGAATTTATTAAATTTATATCGCAATATTTTTATGTTTGCGACCTCTATATTGGAGTAAAAAACATAAATTTTTGCAAAAAACGCCAGAAAATTATTAAAATTTACCAAAACAAAATGTGTAAAATAAATACGTACATACTTTTTTTAACTTTTTTAATATGTAGGACCTTAGGGTAAATGTATATGCACGCCCTTTGAAATAATAAGTTCAGGTCATATATGAGTCGATACATTTCAAAGTCGCTTAAGGCCACTATAAGAAATTTTATTTTCTTGAAATATACTTTATGTAAGTTTCGCGAAGCTCTATAAACGTTTATATAAGAAAGCGTAAGAGCATTTTGTGAAGAAAAAATAATGGAAAATTAAGCCATTTTAAAATAAAAACAGTTTTAACGTTGGACTTATGCAACTTTGAAATACACCACATGGACTTAATTAGTTTTGAAAAAAAATATATGTGGACTTAAGCAACTTTGAAACGCGATGTATCACTTGCAAGGTAGCGGATTTGACACAGCCTTTTCTCCACATGATTTTTTAAGGCCCTGAAAATGTTATACTTTCTTTAATATGGCGCAGAATAAAATTGTCCTGCGCTATTTTGCTCAGGAAGCTGTAAAATTTTTTATGGAAGTAGTAAATGTCACGCGATCGCAGGGGTTTGCACTTGTACTTTGATTTTTTTCCATGATTGCACTTCGGTTTTTGTGGGAGCCCTTTTGGCGAATACCTAAAGGCATGAATGCGGCCGTAAAGACACATACAACATGAGTGATACACTCAGTAGATACCTTAACAATAATAGCAATTACTAATAAAATACTTACAGTTTCGCCATATTTTATTGTTTTTTATATATTTTATTAATATTCTCTTTTTTTTGCTCTGTCCGGTGACAAAATTTGCACATATTCGCTATTTTCTTCCATTTTTATCAAAACACACTCACTATTAAAGTTTTCAGTTTAAGAAAGTTCGTTGAATATGTCACAATAAAGAATAGCAGAGCACACCCTGATTGGCTGAAATGGACTTAAGTAGTTTTGATTTACAGGTATACAAGGACTTATTCAACTTTGAAAAAATTGGTAAAACAAAATGCGAATTTTTAGCGTCATTGCCATTAATTAGACATACTTCTATATTTTAAACTATTGATTTGTTAGTGCAGTATATAACGCAACAAAAATCTCAAAAAATTCTACATATTTCACACCCCATTATTGAAATGTTATAACCAATCATACAATTTCGCTTTTGTTTCAATATTTTTAGAATACATCCTTTATATGGGCTTATACGTTCTAATTTTTGTATAACTTTTTTAAGCTCTACGTTTTGAAACTTCTTTAATGATAGGACTCTATCAGCACTCCCGTCGGAACGGGAAAATCGATACAAAATCCCGAAATTTATCGAAGTTCGCTAGATAATTTCGATAAATTTTATAATTTATATCGGTTTTCCCGTTGAGACGAAATTACTGGCAGACTCCATATTTAAAGTAAAAAAAAACTTAAAACACAGTTTATAGCTCCTTCAATTTTATATTTACGAAGTGGTTACAAATCGTGTTCATTTTCCTGAAGACATCAACTATCTCGCTCCTGATATATTTTAATTTGTAAAAGGGCAGACATATAACCCGAACCCTAAACAGATGTAGACTAAATATGATAAATTAAGATGAGAAACTTCCTCAAAACTCAACATGAAATGTCTTTAAAATGTGTCTAAGTTGTGGTTAAGGGAAAAAAGCCAAAAAATAGTCAAATGTTGAATTTGTAATTTTCTACAGCTAAATGGATTTCAAAAAAGCCAGAATGGAGGGAAAATTTGCTAAATAAAAGCCTGTATACCAAACAAAAACGAAAAATTTGCAAAACTTCAAAATAAACGTCGTATTGTAATGTACTAGCAATATGTTACTGCAGTGTAATGACATATGACCGTGCATGCGAGTTCAACCAAGTCTAAGCTCTTCGGTTGGGATGGATTGTTGCATGAACTATTCCCACTACATAAGTACATACATATTTATTTATCAGGAACTGCAATTTCCTTAAATCGGAAATGATTACTCAAATCATAAGACAACACATAAAACCTTAGCAATCGGACCAACGGACGTTTAGCATTACTTGCGGGGACGAAAATATGAAACGAAATGATTGCGAAACACATCATAAAATAGAACATCATTCGGGAGACTAGGATGTCATTCGTCTCCTTATCATTCGTCTCCTTTACGATATACTTCCAAATTCTTCGCGTTTTTCGCAAAAACATGTAACATACATGTTGGTACCCGTATGGTATTTGAATGTAGTTTATATCCAGTGAGAGCTGATAAATTACTATCTTATTGCACAAACCCCGTTTGTTAGTCTAAAGATTGGTTGTCTTGCCCGCCCGTGCACCTTTGGATCAAACGGCGAGAAAATGTGGTGCCGGATCTCGTCATAGTGCTTACGGAGGGGACTCCTTATTCTCCTGGGAGGCGGATTTTCGTTGAGCAGGTTCCTGTTCGGGTGCTGCGGTTTATGGCAGTTGAACAGGAATTGTCTGGTCAGCATCTCACAGTGCTCTTTTACATCGAGCATTTTTGCCTCATTATGAAGATGGTGCTCAGGAGACATAAGGAGGCACCCCGTGGCAGTTCTGAGTGCGGTGCTTTGGCAGGCCTGCAACCTCCTCCAATGTGTGTCTGCTAACCCCGGCGACCATATTGGCGTCGCGTAGCTCAGAACCGGCTGGCCGATTGCCTTGTACGTTGCCAGTAACGTTTCTTTGTCTTTCCCCCAAGTACTGCAGCTAGTGACTTGAGGATTTTGTCACGGCTTTGTACTTTGGTGGCAATCGCGGCTACATGAGCACTGTATTTGAACATGTTATCAAACGTGACCCCTAAGATTTTGGGGTGTGTGACAGTCGGAAGCTTAATGCCGTCGACGTAGACGTCTAATTCCATGTTCGCCTGCCATGTCCACGTCGTAAATAAGGTGGCCGAGGATTTGGTCGGTGACAACGTCAGGTTCCGTGCAGCGAAGAAACTGGAAAGGGTTGGAAGGTAGGAATTAATTCTCGAGCAGAGCTCATCAACGGAGGGTCCAGTCGCCAGGATCGTGCAGTCATCGGCGTAGGAGACGATCGAGACGCCTTCTGGTGGGGAAGGGAGCCTCGATATGTAGTAATTAAACAGAAGCGGGGATAGGACACCACCCTGTGGCACCCCTGCTTAATTATACGTGGTTTTGATCTTTCGCCTCTAAATTCAACCGATGACTGCCGGCCACTCAGATAGTTGGCGGTCCAACGCTTTAGACAGGGGGGAAGGTTTGAATCCTCCAGGTCGTTAATGAGTTGTGCATGATTAACAGTGTCAAAAGCTTTCGACAGATCAAGCGCAACTAGCACGGTCCTGTCATTTGGGCGAGATTGGTTGAGACCGACACCTACCTGTGTGGTGATGGCGTTTAGCGCGGTGGTAGTGCTATGCATTTTGCGGAATCCATGCTGATGTTCGGCTAATCGCAGGTTAGCGGTATAATAAGCGAGCAAGACCGTCTCCAGGGTCTTCACTACTGGCGAGAGGAGTGATATCGGTCGATATGACTCCCCCACGTTGGCCGGCTTGCCGGGCTTTCGTAGTGGCACCACCTCTGCCTGTTTCCATCTTTCTGGAATGACAAAGGTGGTCTTGGACAGATTGAAGACGGTTGTTAGGTACCTTACTCCCTCATCACCGAGATGTTTTAGCATCAGCATGGATATACCGTCTGGGCCAATAGATTTGGAGTTTTTGGACCCCCGTATGGCCTCCCGAACCTCTGTGGTGGTGATGGCAATGGGCGCTTGGTTGTTTTTGCGTTTGTGCGCTTCTCTGATGGCGCGCCTGATTTCCTTGTCAACCGGAGGATGTAGTACAAATTGCCGGCAGAAAGCGCTCGCGCATCACTTTGGTTTCGACTGTACCTTATCACCGAAGGTTATGGATATTTTGTCGTTCGGTTTGGTCGGATTAGACAAGGATTTAACAGTGGACCATAATTTGCCAACACCAGCAGAGGGGTTACAGGACCTTAGGTGCTCCTCCCATTTGGCGCGTTTGTGTTGATCAACTAGCCGTCTGATTTCCGCATTGAGATCTTGAATTTGGGGATCCGTAGGGTTCAAGCGTCGCACGTGGTCACGTTTATTAGCCAGGGCCGCTGCCTCTGGGGGGAAGTACGGACGTATCTCCTTAATTCTACCTGACGGAATATATTGATTGGAGGCTGAAGCTATGACCATGCGAAACGCTTTTTCCCCTTCTCGTACATCAGACGGGATGGGAAGAGCAGTGAAGGTGCTCTGAGTGAAATTAAGAAAACCATCCCAATCAGCTTTACTGAAGTTAGTGAAGGTGCGCTTCTCAGAAGTAACTTGAGGCTTGAGTGCCACAGATCGTGGTGCGCGTTGAAGTCTCCGAGGATTACACGATTATCGCCTCTGAGTAACGCACTGATGTCAGGGTGGTAATCTCTCGGACAGCAGGTGGCAGGAGGTACATAAATGTTAAAGATTTCAAGGTCGACGTCGCCTGTCCGGGCAACCATTCTTTGACGATCCAGGAGGTTGTCCTTCGGGTCGACGTCAGGCTCAAATGGACCATATTGCACAGATTGGTGAGTGATGAAGGCGAGTCCGCCCCCAAGTCCTCTCTCTCGGTCACGTCGGTGGATGTTGTAGCCTTCACAAGTCCGAAGATTTGATCGGGCGTTTAACTTCGTCTCCTGAATGGCAGCGATCTTGATATTCTGTCGCTTCATGAAGTTCACTATTTCAGTCACTTACCCCGTTAGGCCGTTGCAGTTTAGCTGTAGGACGCGAAAGTGCGAAGAGGGAGAAATATTCACGCTGGGAGTCAGGGACTGCTGCGTATGCCTTGGTGGAAGCAGGCTGGGTCGCACACTGCGTCGCACTCTAGAAGACGAGTGATCCGAAGCACCAGAAGGTGGCGAATCGGTCGACGTTGTAGGTTGCGTAGCTCGACATCATGGTGCAACGTACGTATCAGTCCATAGGTTCCTGTTTCCATGTTGAGAACATATAAGCAGGTGACACAGGCCAAGGCAAGAGTTGCATTTGCCTGATGTCGCAGGTGTATATAGTCTCAGCCGACAAACAGAGCACATGGTGTAAGGGTCCAGGAGCTGGTGGCTTTGACTTACATTTGTGCTAGTGCTGGAAGAAGAAGGGGAAGTTGAAAGTGGGAAAGTGCTCACATCTGAAACAGAGGTGGTACGTAGAAAGTAGCTGTAAGCGGCTGTGTGAGGTGTTGGCGCCTGTGGGCGTGAACGGCAGCGGGTGTTACACACTACTTGCTGGGCGTTAGTAGTGCTATTAGTCGTGGAGACTATTTCAGAAGCTTGTGACGGTGCGATACTGGATCGTCGTTGGCCACGGGTCGTCCTAGGGCGTGAACAGCAAGGGGCCACGAAAGTTTTGTAGAAACTAGGGGGCCTGTGTGTGGAGGGATTTAGCCCGGAGCACCTGGTTTTGTGCAACCATCTTTTACAAGAATTGCATTGGACGGAGTGTGAACGCTTAACGTAAATCTTCTTCCAGCACAAGCAGCAGATCCATTCTCCTGGACCCGGGTTGGATTCGACCCCAGCCCGGAGCAGGAGAGTTTGAGCAGCCCTGCTGCAAGGATGATGACAATATTAGCGGAAAAGGTGACAGGTTAGACAGGGTAGTGTCGAAATAACAGCCCTTGGTCGGATGTAAAAATCCGAGTCATTCCGGTACGTAGAACCGGCTGTTGTGGGAATACCTTCATGAGTTTATCGCATTTGCTGTGTAATTTGGTTTGAATGCGTGATTTTGTGAATGCGATTTGAATGGGGAAATTCGCTGCATTTCGATCTTTTCTATGAAAATCACGCATTTCATTCAGTGTAAATGTAGTATAAGATGCTCGTTTCGAGGAGCACTCCGCAAGGAAACTAATAACTTTCTAGACTATTTTTATTTTCATTTATTTTGATGATGAAATTAACGCTTTAATTAGATTCGTGCCGATTAGTGCACAGAAAAATTTTATTAAAGTAACTTCTTTTATGTTAGCCTAGAAATACGACGAAGAATTACTCTTGCAAACAAATGCTACTTCGGACTGAGTAGGCAATTGAAAAGTAAAGTCCTCTCTCGACGAACGAAAATAACACTCTACAAGTCACTCATCGCACCCGTCCTGCTATATGGTGCACAAGCGTGGACACTAACAACATCTGATGAGGCGGCTCTGGGAGTATTCGAGAGAAAGGTTCTTCGAAAGATTTGTGGACCTCTACGCGTTGGCGACGGCGAGTACCGAAGAAGATTTAATGATGAGCTGTATGAACTTTACGCAGACGCCGACATAGTTCAGCGAATTAAAACACAGCGGCTTCGCTGGCTAGGCCACGTAGTGCGAATGAGCGAAGATGCTCCAGCCCAGAAGGTATTCTTATCGGCACCCGCCGGTGGAAGCAGAGGAAGAGGGAGACCACCACTCCGATGGAAGGACCAAGTGGAGACCGATTTGCGATCCCGCGGTGTTTCCAATTGGCGCCAGTTGGCGCAACGAAGAAACGACTGGCGAGCTATGTTGGACGGTCAAAATCGCCCAGGCGGTTAGATGACCATTTAAAGAAGAAAATACACAAGGTCACTGTTGGGAGCTAGTAGCAAGTTACTCTTTCGAAAGCTGGATCAAAAATTGCCGAGCTAAAATATGTCATGTTGTTGTTGTTATTAACCGTGCTTCACCTGCCTAATGGGCATGATCATTCTGAGAATCGTTATAAGCTCTTCTAACGGAAGTCCAAGGAGCGAGCAGTTTTAACAGGGTTGGACCAGAGTGATATTGTTAGAACAGTAGGTTCAATTGAACAGGAAAATATATGTTTGGTATCGTGAGGAGACATACCATATGCAGGGCACGTATTTGGTATGGTGGGGTTCAATCTGGATAAGTAAAAGTTTAACCAATTAAAATATCCAGAACGAAGTTGTGCTAGGATGACTCTAGTCAGCTATTTCAAGTGGTTCGATGTCAATTACGGGGTTCACAGTCCAAGATCTGAGGGACCTGTCTACCGACTCGGTATGGAGGTCGTTTAGGGTGGTTGACAGTAGGTAAAGGTACTCCATCTACGTGAATGTTTAACTCTTGTCCCATCCGCATTCCACGTCGTAAAAAGTGTCGGCTTCGATTTAGTCGGGGACAGGGTCAGGTCTCGCTCGGTGAATAAGCTGGAAAGGTCTCGGAGGTAACAGTTAATCCTCGCACAGAGTTCGTCAATGGAGAGATCCTTACCCGAAGCTATAATCGTGCAGTCGTCAGCGTAGGATACAATGGAGACTCCGTCTTGTGGGGCAGGAAGCCTCGAAATATAGAAATTAAACAAAAGGGGGGATAGGACACCACCCTGCGGCACCCCTTGTTTGATTCTTCGTGGTCTGGATTTCTTGTTCCTAAATTTGACTGATGCCTGCCGACCGTTGAAGTAGTTAGCGGTCCATCTTTATAGGTGGTGTCTATCCCAGGTCTCTTAGTGCCACGAGCACCATCTTATGGTTTGGAGGCTGATGATTCAAACCATAGTTTATCTACGTCTTTACGATGTTAAAAGTGGTTGTTGTGCTATGCGATTTCCGGAAACCATGTTGGTGTTCTGCCAAATACAGGTTTGCAGCGTAATACGGGAGCAGAATGGTCTCCAATAACTTCGCAACCGGCGACAGGAGAGATATCGCACGATATGATTCTCCTTGGTTGGCCGGCTTCCCTGGTTTTAGTAGGGGACCACAATCGCTTGTTTCCAAATCTCTGGAATGACGAAAGTGGTTAGGGAGAGGTTAAAGAGAGCCGCCAAATAACTCTGCCCCTCGTGGCCTAGGGGTTTCAACATCTTCATGGCAATACCATCGGGTCCGATTGATCTTGAGGGCTTTGCTTCATTATGGCTTTCTTGACCTCGGTGACGCAGACGGCAATGGGTGCAGTGTTGTGTTTGTGCGCCCGACGGATGGCTCGTCTCTTGGCCCTATCAACAGGTGGATGCATTATAAACTGTCGGCAGAAAGATCTCGCGCGACGCCTGGGGTCCGATTTTACACTGTCGCAAAATTTCATGGCGATCTTGTCATTATATTTGGTCGGATTAGATAGAGCCTTGACTGTTTACCATAATTTCCGTTAAGATCTTTAATTATAGAGTCTGCGGGATTGAAAAATCTCACTTGGTCACGTTCTCTTGCAAGAGCCGCTGCCTCCGCAAGGGAAACTCGGTCGAATTTCCGGTATTCTTTCAGCGGGAATGAAGCGGACGGAGGCTGAATCAATAACCTTGCGAAACTCTCATTGACTTTGGCGTACGTCCATCGGTGTGGGTAGGGCAGCAAAGGAGCGCTCTGTATAGTCCGTAAAACGACCTCAGTCCACTTTGCTGAAGTTAATGAAAGTTCTTCGTTCTGAGGTTATAAAGTCCGTCTGTCACTCGATTGAGAGAATAATTGGCAGGTGATCGCTTACGATCGATATGTATGGCGAGCTGTGGCAGTTGCCTGCAACTCTGGTGGATGCATATCCGTTTACTGTACAGAATGCTGAGGCATCTATTTGTTCTGTCTACTGGCAGATTGGAGTGCCAGAGATCGTGATGTGCGTTGAAGTCACCGAGGATTTAACGGTTATCACGTCTTAGCAATGCACTAATGTCGGGGTGATAGACCCTCGGGCAACATGTTACAGGGGGAATGTAGATGTTGATAATTTGCAGATCGATACCACCTGACCGGACAACTATACCTTGGCATTCTAAGGTAGAGTCCCTCGGGTCGATTCGGGAACAAATAGATTATATTCAACAGTGTGGTGTGTTATGAAAGGGAGATCACCCCCATTATCGCTGGGAAGGTCTTTCCGATATACATTATACCCATCACATGTTCGTAAGTCTGCTCTTGTGGTCAGTTTATTCTCTTGAATCGCAGCGATTTTGCTGTTGTTTAGCTTCATAAATTCAGTTATCTCCGCGATCTTTCCAGCTAATCCATTACAACTAAGCTGTACAATTTTGAAGTACGCTGGAGGCGAGGTTGGGGTCATACTAGGCGTGAGGGATGGATGCGTTTGCCTACGTGGTGGTAGGCTGAAGCCTAGGCTGTGTCGCAGCTTAGAAGGTAATGAACCTTGTAAATTTGATGGATGGGCCAGAATATATCGCGTGGAAGGCTGCGGCGTGTTGCAAGAAGGAGCTATAAACGTATTCGTCCAAAGGTTTCTGTTCGCGAGCCCAGAGCACATAAGTGGCGTAGCAAGAGAAAGAGGGACTGACGCTCAGCAGTGATCGTTGACCTATTCCGGAGTGATGAGCGGTTGTGCGAGGTGGAAACGCTGTTGAGCCTGAGCGGCAGTCCGGAGTAGGCGGGCATTGCAGCAGTGCTACTAGTCGTGGAGACTGGGCCATCATTGTGGTCGTTAGAGGATAGTGAGGGCGGTGGGGGTGCGCTTGAACGACGTGTACGGAGGGACACCCTAAGGCGTGTACAACATGGTGCCTCGAAGGTACTGAAGAAAGTACGGGATCTGTGGATAGCAGGGTTAAGCCCTGAGCATCCAGATTTGTGTATCCATCTCTTACACTTGACTCATTAAACAGAACGCGACCTTTTAATATAAATTTTCTTCCAGCAGATGTAGGAGATCCAATCGCTTGGTCCGGGGTTGGGTTCGACCCAATCCCGTTACAAGAGAAAATGGAGCAACCCCGCCGAGTTTTCTCCGAGGATGACAATTTGAGGGTGGGACATGACAGATTAGACAGGGTTACACTGAAATAACAGCCCTTGGCCGGGTAAAAAAAAAACCCGGGTCATTCCGGTACGATAGAACCGGCCGTTGTGGGAATGTAAAATATGTCATCGGGCGACTTAGTTAGGGAAAACTTTATGGGTTTCACAAAAAAAAAAGTATAAAAGATTTCCATTCGTTTTTGCACGGTTGCATAAGTATTATATTTGCGAGGTAGTGAAACGCAGTGATATCTTAATCCGCGCTGACAGCAGTGTTGTCGAATTAGACAAGGTCGGACGTACACTTGAATGCAAAAGTAATCCTTTTAAAGTTGCGACAAAGCAAAAAGACGTGAACGGGAGTTTTTCTATTACTCGCCATCCCAGGATGGTAACTACGAACAAATTCTCGTATTACACTTGTTTCTGAAGAAAATTATTCCAAACGAAAATATGTATGAGCAGACATCACAAGGGCAAAGCAAAAAATCGAGCCTGTGTAGATTTTTGAAATTGAAAAAAATTAATACGAATCGGACGGATAACTTTCCAATATACTTATTTACTAATTGGCTGGATATCCTTGCAATTTTCCACCAATTTTCCTTGGTCGTCTTCCAAAACGTAATATGCTGTCCCTTTTCTACTAGTTTGCTATTAAAGTTTGTGGCTTGGTAACTAATAGCAAAATTCCTTCGGAGTACCAATTGACCTACCCTAAAAGCCACTGGTTCTTAATTTGTACGTCTTTTACGTTGATGTCATAGGATTTTTGTAAGTTCTCGAATCAGCGACAGCATTTGATGTCGTTGTTTCGAATTCTGTACACGTCCTTCTTCTATAATTCCCACATTCTTAGCAACCTATAGTTTTCTCCATGGGTCATCATATGTTGTCCAAAGACGATAAAGTCGGGACTCTGTGATGTTGACTGACGTATCGAGTTACGCAACGCGCAGTTCATACTACTTAAAAGCCGGTCCCATTCGCGTTCGCCATTTTTTACATCACGCAGAGTAGCGCTTATTGACCTGCTAACTCGGTCAAAGATATTACTTTGGGAAGAGTATATTTCTGTGCATATGTGTTTAACTCAACACTTCGTTGGAAACGCTTCGAATTCACCTGACTTAAATTGACTACCGTTATCGCTTACGATAACCTCCGGCACTCCAAAAACGTCGAGGATATGTTGCTTAAGGGCATTTACTATAGGTGTTGTAGTAAACTTTCTTAAAGGGCAAAGAAAAGTAAACTGTGAAAGCTGATCCAACACAAATTCGTTGAAATATGCGATCAGTCTGTACGAATTTTCCCATTGGCGGTCTTAAAACTTTCGATAGGTGTTTCGTAGTTTTACAGGTTTCGCAATCCCGTATATAGTCACGAACTAAACGCCAAAGATCTGACCAAAAGAAGAATCTTTGAACACGCTCAGCAGTCTTAGCTATACCGCAATGCGCGCTAGTTGAATTATCATGCGCTTTGCGAATTACTCCTTCTCTTAGACCCTCAGGAACTAAAAACTTTTATGCCTAGTTCTGTTGTTCATAGTCACTTGTAAAATACTCAGTTCTGTGATAAATGAACTTTTCTCTACCTTCAAAGTCCGGATACTTGTCCGCATTACCTATTATGTTATCGCGTAAAATCTTATAAGCAGAATCGTCAAAAGCCGTTGATGAAAGGTCCATGTCAGGGACATAGTCATATACTACCGGAGGACGTACGCCACAATGCATCAGCCACTATATTTTGACTTCCCTTACGATGTTCTAATATAAATTTAAAGGATTGAAGTTTGTGTGCCCACCGCGCGAATCTACCGCTTAGGTCTGCTTGGTTCATAAGCCACCGCAAATTTGCATGGAATATTCCTCTGTACTTTATTTAGCTTTTGTGACATATAAGAGATCGGAACTTCTTCTCCACTCTCGCTAGCATCGCACTGAACTACGAATGGCCTTAAAAAATCCGGGTTTGCAAGAAGACGCACAGAGGTCAATCGGTGCTTTCAAATATCGAACGCTTTCTGTGCTGTCTGTCGATTAGAACTTTCTATTATTTCTAAGCAATTCTGTCAATGGTTCTGTTACATCCGCGAAATTTGCAATAAAGCGCCGGTATCAACCAGCCATCCCCAATAAACGACGAAGTTGTTGCAGGGTTTTCAGTACTGGATACTCGACTATAGCAAGATCAATTTGTGAGGTTCCACGTTCTTCCACATAGCCTAAATATTTGACTTGCCTAGGGCAGAATTTACTCTTCGCGATATTGTCAGCCCTGCCTTACGTATGTGATAAGCGACTTCTTGCAATAGTTACACGTGAGGGTTAAAATTTTCTGAAATAAGGTCATTCAAGTTAACAAAAACGCGTTCTTTCCAATTGTATGGAATTACCCTATCCATTAGCCGAAACATGTTTGCGGTGCATTGCATAACCCAAAGGGCATAAGCGTAAACTGATATAGAGGCCGGTTAGGAATAGTGATAAGCTATATACAAATACAAACAAGTCGGCTCAATATCCCCTCAATGTGTGGCAATGGGTAAGCGTCATTTTGCGTCACCTCATTAAGTTTCGTACTATCTAAGCATAGCCTAACTTTATACGAAAATGTCGTGCATGATAGCAAACTGCCAGGTAAAAAGCGAGTCCGAACGCTTTGTGGCATGCTGGTTGTGTGATGGACTTGTCCACGCCAAGTGCACTGGGTTAACCGGTAGAATAGCTGACCTGCTTAACGAAGGAAAAGGCCTGCGCTGGTCTTGTTCCAAATGCCGGTCGACGGAAGTTGATCTCTGTAAAATCTTTAGGCATACCAGAAACGGTTTTTTTGAAATAAGCAAAGATTTTTCATTGCTGACCGAAAAATTCCAAAAATATGAAAATATTTTCAAAACCTTGGAAACTTTGGAGAATTCGCCTCATTTGGAATGCCCTGATAATCGCGAAAACAAGCGCCGGCGTACGGATGATCGGCCTACTACCTCAACAGTGCCGAACTTGCCTCAACCCCTTGAGCTTATCGATTTGGCTTCTCCAATTCCTAGTACGGTTGTCCGAGCAACGTCGAAGAACGCCCCTTCAAAAACGTCCACTAGGAAAAACCCGGAACCTCCAACTATTGCAATGGAGTCTGAACCAATCGTTGGTAAGCTGGTTGTGGTTCCTCGCAAAAAATCTATTTTCGTGTCTAGGTTCCATCCAGACATTACCGAGGATGATTTGATGTACCATATTTCTTCTAAAGTTAAAGATCAAAGCGTAACTGTTAGAAAATTTAATTTCACATATCAAAGAAGTATGTCTTCGTTTAAGATTGATGTATCTGGGAAAGATTTCGATACTCTATTGGACAACTCTTTTTGGCCTCCCGGGGCTCTTGTGCGGGAGTTTGAATACAGACCGAATAGGAATGTTCAAAATGTAGCGAAAATTTCCCGTAATAACGTTGAGTCAAAAAACTGAGCACTAAATCCGTGAATATCTTTTATCAAAATGTCAGAGGTTTAAATACCAAATTAACTGATCTCTTTTTGAAATCTTTTCATTGTAAATATAACGTAATTGCTTTTACCGAAACTTGGCTAAAACCTCATCTTTCAATTCAGAGTTTTTATGTAACGAATATCAAGTATATAGAAATGATCGCTTGAACAGAGTCGGGGGTGGTGTTCTACGTGCCGTTCATTCCGCCATCCCTTCAGAAGAGGTTCATATTCCTAACATCGATTTCATTGAGTTCAAATGCATCCGCCTTCAACTAGACAACGTCTCTATGTACTTTTATGTTTGCTACATCCCTCCAGCATCAGATTTTTCAGTCTACATGCAACATGTCTCTCTGCTCAAAACTGTTAACTTTATGACTAAAGCTTCAGATTCAATTATTGTTTTGGGTGATTTTAACTTACCTCATATATCGTGGAACATATCTGATGGTAACATTATTCCAAATCCGTCCAAACTGGGGTACAATGACTTTTTAGATGGAATTTCCGATCTTTGCCTCAATCAAATAAATGTTACCGCTAAAAAGTTTGGGAAAGTCTTAGATTTAGTGTATGTTAATGATTTAAACCAATTTTCTGTAAATCGTTGTGATCCGTTGGTTTTACCAGAAGACCTTTACCATCCTTCTATGGAAATAGTCTACGAAACCATAAGTAATGGCCAAGGCACTCAATGCTACTCATGTAGCAGCTTTGATTTTAACTTTTCCAAAGCAAACTACAAGAAATTAAATAAAGAACAGTCTAAATTAGCTTGGCCTGAATTCGGTTGTGATATCGATCTAAACGTCTCACATTTCAATCAAACTATTTACTGCCTATTTGAGAAGTTTATTCCCAAACGTAAATTAACTTATGATCATCCTACGCAAGCTTGGTTTACTAAAAATAGGAAAACGCGATCATTTAATTCATATAAAAAATCTGGATTAAATAAACATTACTTACTGTATTCCAGTCTACGTCAGAAGTACATAGATTTAAATAAAAAGTGCTATAAAGCTTATATCTCTAAAACCAAAAGAGATATTATTCTCAATCCAAAGTCATTTTATGGTTTCGTAAATTCTAAACGTAAAGTATCAGGGTTTCCCTCAGCCATGAAATATCAAGACATTATATCTAGCGATAATCAATATATCGCAAATTTTTTTGCTCAATTTTTCACTTCTAACTAGTCTGCTGTCACCAATTCAAACTTTCAAACCTATCCTTATAAGGTACACGAAACAAATTCAATTAATTCACCAATTATATGCGCCAAAGATGTTCTAATTTACCTTACAACCTTAAAAGAATCTGTTAAATACGGTCCTGATAGGATTCCTACATGTTTCTTGAAAAAGTGTGCGAACCATATTACCCTTACCAATTTGTTCAATCTATCACTAAAGTGTGGTGTTTTTCCAACTGCGTGGAAAGAATCGTTTCTTCTACCGCTGCATAAAAGCGGGAGTAGGTCTTCTATAGAGAACTATCGTGGCATCGCAAAGCTTTCTGCCATCCCAAAATTGTTTGAAGCTATTGCTACAAATCAACTTACGGGTCCGATCTCTACTTTGATAGCTGACTGCCAACACGGGTTCAGTAAGGGGAAGTCCACAGTTACGAATTTACTTGAGTTTACCAGTCATGTCTCAAATGCCTTTAGAAAAAATCTGCACACCGACGTTATTTATACGGATTTCAGCAAAGCTTTTGACAAAGTGTGTCACTCATTACTTATTCATAAACTCGATCAGTTGGGCTTCCAGCGGGGTCTCAATCGCTGGATATCTTCTTACCTTAGTGACAGGACACAAAGAGTAATGTTTAAAAATTTAGTATCCGATGTCATTTATGTCTCTTCGGGGGTTCCTCAAGGAAGCCATCTTGGCCCGATTCTGTTCTTGTTGTTTATAAATGATATTTCTACAATAATAAAATTTTCAAAAATGTTAATGTATGCCGACGACGTAAAGCTTTTCATGTCATTCGCGTCACTTGAAGATAGAAATAAGCTACAATCAGATCTAGATGCACTAGTTACTTGGTGCGATTTAAATTATATGCCACTTAACCTTAAAAAATGTAAACACATGGGTTTTTCGCGTGGAATTTCTCAGCCGGCTTCCTATACAATTAAAAATTATAGTCTTGAGCAAGTGTATGATTTTGTTGACCTGGGGGTTACTATGGACTATAAACTCAGTTTCAACCGCCATATTAACACAACAGTCAATAAGGCTAGAGGTGTCCTAGCATTCGTTAAACGATGGTCTAAAGAATTTAGCGACCCTTATATAACTAAAGCCCTCTTCACTACATTAGTCAGACCGATTCTTGAATATGGTTCTATAATTTGGAACCCGCGTTACCAGGTTCATGTAGATCGCCTTGAATCAGTTCAAAAACAATTTTTACTATTTGCCTTAAGAGATTTTCATTGGGATCCCTTGTACAATCTGCCACCCTATACGAATCGTTTAAAACTCATTAATCTACACACACTTTCTAGTCGGAGGGAAATGCTTGGAATTATTTTTATGATTAAATTGCTTAATGGTTCACTATCCAGCCCATTTCTTCTAAGTGAAGTGAACTTCAATGTATCGTCTCGTCCTTCAAGGCATTTTAAACCTCTAGTCTTAAAACAGTGCCGAACCAATTTTCAGTTAAATTAGCCTTTTCGCTGTTTGTATCAAGATTATAACTCTCTTTCTGGTAGATTTGATATTTCAGACTCGCTTTTCAGGATAAAAAAATCAATTCTCTCTATCCTAAATTCATAGCTACTAATTGTTTTTTATTCTCTGACTTCTATTTTAACTTTTAACAATAATTTTATTCTGTTAACTAGTTATTTCTTAATGTATAATCTATCCTATATCTACTTTACTTAGCTGATGAGGTTTTCTCTGTAGCTGAGCAGTTTTAGATCTCGACGATTAACAAACCAAAGCCTTTCAACGACTCGGCACGAACGAATAATCCGCGCGTTATGCGGATGCGCCCCTAGCGCCGGTCGGGCGGGATATGGTGGGTAATCCGTTGGGAATTATAATTATTATTATTTACCGAGCTCTATGACGAGAACAACTTGCGAGGGCCAAACTTATAAAAGATTACTCTTCTATCACTTCTAATTTAAGCATGCGCTCAATCTACTGTCCTACTAGCTTTTCGATAGCAGGTGAAATCGAAGTGTCTTTGTTTTATCGGCTTGAGCGTTCCTATGTCTATTTCATGATAAATAAGTCTAGTTTTCCCTAGTCCATTTTCTTCGTAAGATGGAAAACAACGAATAGCTGCATCGAGCTTTTGCGAAATTCCTTCTGTCTTTTAAATACTTCGCGAGCTAATGATCCCCTTAGACAACTCACCGAGGCTCCGGAGCATAATAGTCCAAGCATTTCTTTACCCAATATGTTTATCTTAGCGTTAGGCCTCACATCATCCGGTTTACAAAGAATAATTGATATAAGCTCAGAGCGTTTTTTATTTAAATCTTTCCAATAGTCTCTACAACGTTTTGCCGATCTTGTTGACTTAAATATTTGTTCGCTGAACGCTTTATACTCTCCTAACCGTTCGGGAAAAGACTTAATCGGGTGTAGCAACGGAATGTTCTGTGAACCTACACGATCCTTTGGTAAAGGTTTCAAAATAGTAACAGCTTTTAATTGGTCTGTACATTTGGATGTTTTCTGTTGTAGCAAAACATCCCGTCTCAAGTTTCTCGATTTCTTACAGTTTGGACAGTTTGGGAGGAAGAAAGCTATTAGGCCGCAGCCATAACAAAACACACGTCTTGGTTTAACGCATTGTTTATGGTTATGCCCTACCTCGTCGCAATTCCAACAATTTTTATCAATTGCATTTTTCAGTGCCGAAATACCAACGCTGTATGTACAATTTCCGATATTTTGGAGGTATGACACCTAAATTCTGGATAATAACTTTTGATGTAAAAATCATGTTTGTTTACGCATTTTAGGTCTGTTCTATAACAAAAAATTATTACTGGAAGTTACGAATTCCTACTCACTTTTTCTGTCAAGTGTTTATTAACTCAAAAAATTTGCAAGAGAAAAACCAATCGAGACCGTAAGAGTTTGAGAGGCTTACTAATCTTTACTGGTAAATTTCTTGATAGTAAAAATTTGTAAACTCAAAGAATTCGCTGTCAAACTCGAACTGAAATAAAATTAATAATTTTTTTTTTTATATTTGAAAATATAAAATAAATTTTAATAGTGATGGATAGAAAAGGGGAAAATAGAACAGCTTAAATGCGTAAGTATTAAATTATGTGATAAAACTCATTGTACAAGGTGGCGCAAAAGTAAGCTTTCGATGTTCAGCATATCGGTTGTGGCACGTGCAGTGTGTGCTGTTGCACCGTCTTGTTGGAACCACATGTTTTCCAATCCCAATTCATCAAGTTGCGGCAAAAAGAACTAGTTGATCATTGCTCTGTAGCGCTCACCATTCACAGTAACCGTTTGGCCCCGACCGATTATTGGTCAAATAAATAGTCAGCAATATTCCGCGTTCTGGAGCAGTGTAGCGTAACATTGTTTATTAACGTGTATTTCGCATGTGTTTACTACACAAATGTCAAAACAGAACTGACTTTAGGGGCCAATCGCAAAATTTATAGCATTTTCTGATAGGAGGATTACTTTTGCGCCACCCTGTATTTGTAAAATCTTTACATGCTTACTTGCAGAAGGACGCTACATCAACTAGAAAACGTAGCGCAGTGCCAGAAGAACAATTTGTTTCCCTAATCAAAAAATAAAAAGTGGTTATTTTTTTAAATTAATTTTTCAAATATGTCAAACGTTTTTTTTACTTACCAATTGTTGTTCATTTACTTTTATGTAATTTTTTCTCTTCGAATGAAATTACTCTTTATTTCATAGTAAAACTCTTATTTAAAGTATTTACTGGAAAAGTAAATGAACAAACCTATTGCTCTGCTAGGTTTAGCTTAAAGCTAGCAGAAAATAATATTTGAAACCTTACTGTTGATTGTGGATCGAAGGAAATAATTCATACGGAGATTCGACAGCTAGTTGAAGACGATTTTATTTATAATTATTGGTTACATTCAATGTTGTAATATAATCGCTCAATGTTATTCGTACTATATATGTTGGTTGTATGCAAGGCACTCCCTGTAAAAAACGTTGGAGCATCAGAGTACTCCAACACTTATCCTCATTCATATAAAAAAGGTGGTCCAATTTACATAGCGATGTCCGGTGATTGGATCACCTAATCCTATTCGGAGTACCATTTACTTTGCTTCTGAATAGTCTATAGAGCACCTACGTTGGAGTACTTTGAAAATGCTGCCAAAAGATTACTCTATAGAGTACTCTAGACAAAAGCGAGAATGGGAGTATGTGTTCTTCTGAGGACCACCTACTCCCGCTCTCGCTTTGCTGTTGAATACTCTATAGAGTAATCCCATGGGAGTATTTTGAGAGTACTCTCACGTAGGTGGTCTATAGAGTATTCAAAAGCAAAGAAACGGAGTACTCCGAGATGGATTAGGTGATCCAATCACCGGACATTGCCATGTAAATTGGACCACCTTTTTTATATGAATGAGGATATGTGCTGGAGTACTCTGATACTCCTATAGGAGTATTCTATGGAGTATGAAACGGAGTATTTCCGTTTTTTGCAGGGACTGTCCAAAGCAGTATCGTACAAGTATGTTGCACACACCAACACACGTAAGCTTTGATTTTTCTTCTAAGTAAAATAATGTCTAAAGCAATATCGGACGAGTACCTTACCCGTTGCAAGCTCGAAGCCAATTGATTTGAGAAATGAACAGCAAAAGGAATCTATGCGATAATAATCATGATCCAATAATTTATATGGTCGTCTCAGATGACATAGCGTCTTTTTCTTCCTCATCCACACCTTATGTCAAACTATCATATCTCTGTTTTTTGTTTACATTCTTTGTTTACAGTTCTTGCAAAAGCTATTGAGTTCGCTTCGTGTTTTATTTATTTTTAATAAAAATTCGCTGTGAATTGATATTTAACGAGTGCTTTGTGATAACATTTTAAGAAAATGTGTGATTTATGTGTGTTATACGTGAAAAGCTTAGAAAATAGGCGAATCGTTTTTGCGCGTTCCCTCTCACATGTGCATTTTGACATAAGAATTAAACGACGTCGACGTTGGCCGATTGCGACGACCATATAAATTATTGGATCATGATAATAATTGAATAATTTACACAGAGTTGTCAAATAGCACGAAAGTATACATATACAGCAATGTTATAAAAGGTAGTAGACTGGTTATCTAAACAGCTGACAAATTACAGAGATGTTATGTATGGTTGAATTACCCATTAGCAAAATACATTAGCGACTTATGTTAGTAATAATATAATTAGAGTGAATTAAAAAATAGCCTTGTTACAGTCTCCCCCTAGGATGCTGAAATCGCCCCGATGATGCATCCTACTGAGGGGTCTTACGTGGACGTCCTCTTCTACGGATTATGGTCATTGGTTTATCGTTTACATTAGTAGTACTTTTATACGGAGTTAGTGATGAAACATGGTAAGTGCCTAATGGTAGTTGAAGATTGTCTTCATGTGCGATTACGTATGCCGTATTTCCCTTCTTTTCGATGATTATATAAGGCCCATCACGTTTAGGCAAGAATTTTGATGTAACGCCTTTTGCAGCGTTACTTAATTTGTGTGTCGTAACCAAAACCTTTGAACCATGCCTTCTTGGTTGCGTCGATGTGGATTAGATAAACTTTTATTTGCGTTATGTTGTTTCTCTTCGCTTTCCTTCGCAGATGCAAATACTTCAGCGAGAGTGGTAAGATATGGCGTTATTTCGGCAACAAAGTTTTCGGATTGCACTACTGCCCTCAAATCGTGTTGTACGTCATCAAGATTTCTCAACTCACGGCCAAATGTAAGGTAAGCCGCGGTGTAATTAGTGCTTTGACAACGAGTAGTGTTCATGGCAAAACGTATGGCTGATAACTTTTCCGCCCAACTGCGATGCTGATTTCCAACCAATATTACCATATCAAATCTCGATTTTTCCGCTCTACAGGATTAGCTTATGGATGGTAGACGGGCGTAAAAACGGGTTCAATGTTTAGGCAAAAAACAACTTTTTGCATTACTGCAGACACGAATTGGACTCCGTTGTCGCTGATGACCTTTCTCGGTATTCCATAGCGTAGGAATATTTCATCAATTAATGTTTTTGCACATTTTTCAGCTGTAGCGTTGGCCAGAGCAAACAATTCCACCCAACGACTGGCAACATCTTCTACGATCAATATCCATTGTAACCTATCGGTGTCCTGAGGAAGTGGTCCAAACAAATCAATGGCAATTGTCTCAAACCGTTGTTTACTAGATACAGTCTGATACAAACCCATTGGTTTCAAATTTGTTGCCTTGTAGCGTTGACAGTCTATGCAGCTCTTTACGTGGTTTTCGATGTCTTTTCTGATACCAGGCCAATAATAGCGCGAAGTTATCCTATAGGCCGTTCGATCAATTCCATAATGACCAGCCGTGTCATTATGGTGCTGGTCCAGTATCGCTGCGCGTCCGTTCTTTGGTGTAACTAATTGCGCATCCTCATTGTCTTCGTCGTGGTAGCAATAGAGTACTAAATCGTTCATTGTATACCCTCTTTTTGTGCAATATACAGCATCGTCACTCTTTCCTTCGAAGCTTCTAATGATTTTCTTCAACTCTGAATCACTAAGTTGGCTTTTTGGATCTCCTCTGCTGCTCGTCGCGGGAGTTCAACATCAAATGTGCATATGTGACAAGCTTCTTTGTCGTGATGTGTTTCGTCACAAGGTGGCCTTGATAACATGTCTGCCACTACATTTGTCTTTCCTGGTCTATATTCGATACTAATATTGTAGGGCTGTAGAATCAATGCCCAGCGGGCTAGGCGTTCTGCGGGGATTTTAGTGTCATCAGCCACTTCAATGGCTGATGATCCGTAATCAGAGTTACCTTGGATCCTTCGATATATCCTCGATACTTTTGTACTGCCCACACGATGGCTAAGGTTTTTCGTTCGATTGTGGAGTAGTTTTGTTCCGCTTTTGATAGTAGCCTGCTCGCGTATTCGATGGGGTGCTCATCCGGACCCTCCCCCTGGATTAAAACTGCCCTTAATGCATATCCACTAGCATCTGTTTTTAATGTAAAAGGTAGGCTTTCATAGACCTACTTCAAAATAGGTGGGGTCGTCAATAATTGCTTTAACTCGTCGAAGGCTGTTTGTTGTTGCTCTTTCCAAGTCCAAGAAGCGTTCTTCTTTGTAAGTCGCGAGAGTGGTTTTGCGATATCCGCAAATATAGGTACAAACCGCCTGTACCATGAACATGTTTGAAGGAATGAAATCAACTCCTTGACGTTCTTTGGAGGATTTCGTGCTACAATGGAAGTAATTTTTTGTGGATCGACCATGATACCATTGGGAGTCAATATGTGTCCCAAATACTTTACCTCGTTGCAAGCAAACCTACATTTATCGATGTTTGCCTTCAAGTTAAACTCTCGTACACGATCGAACAACCTCTTTAGTTCTTGGATGTGCTCTTCAAAACTTTGTGAACATAGGATTATGTCATCTAATTTGCAAATAAGACCAAACTATGTAGTGATATTTTAAGCCGATCTATTAACCGCTGGAACGTTGCTGGAGCATTTCGTAGTCCAAAAGGCATTCTCGTGAATTTTTACATTCCGAAAGGCGTAACGAAAGCAGTTTTGTCCTGATCCTTCTTTTCAACAATAATCTGCCAGTATCCTGACTGTAAGTCTAAAGTAGACATGAACTTTGTGGCTTTGGCTGCGTATAGCAAATCGTCGATACGAGGCAATGGATATCGATCTGCTTTGGTAACAGCGTTTAACTCCCGATAGTCGATGCAGATGCGTATTCCACCTGTCTTTTTCGGAACCATTACTACTGGAGCTGCCCAAGGTGATTCGCATTCAACAATGACTCCTGCTTCCAACATTTTACCGACCTCTTGCTTCAACTCTTCCCTGCGCTTTGGTGATATGCGGTACGGTGGTAAGGCGATTGGACAATGCTCGCCGGTATCAATTCGGTGTATGACCATCGATGTTGCCGAAATTGGCTCTTCGAATATGTCAGAGTTTTTTTGAAGTAATGTACTCAACTCTGCTTTCTGATCTGGTGCTAAACTGTACCCTTGACCATGTTTCTCTTCGATTTTGACCAGGGAAGGAAGTTCTCTGCAATAAGCTTGTCATAATCTTCTAATGGTTTCTTAATTTTCATCTGTGGTGCAAACAGCCGTGAATTATTTTCTGGCGTTATAACTCCTACCGGTAATGCGTTTCTAAAAATATTCTGCACCGAGTGTGGTGAGTAATCATTGCCGCGTGTATGATTTCCTTTTACGCTTGGTTCATAGTTCGTCTCTGGACATGTTTCTGCACATTCTACATCTCTTATGTTTATCTTGGCCGCATTGGCCAGTTTTAAAAAGTTTGAATACTCTCGTAATATTTTGGAAGGAGACAACTGATTGTCTTTGAGTTGTTCACCAACGACATCCATAGCGAAGATTTGTGTGTAATCGGTAGGCTTAACAAAGTCATACTTTACTTTAGGTTCATCCTCAAAATACCAAAATCGTTGAGCTAGATTTAGGACGATACCCGATTGCTCCAAAAAAATCTGATCCGATAAGCGTTCTGTTACCTGTCGCATTTGGTAAAGATATCAATCGGATTTTCCTCACCTTATTACCTATAGCAAATCGTGGATTGTACTCTTTGAGTGGTGGTACTGCCATCTGCCAAAGAAACGTCTGCTACGACTTCCTGGAATACGCACCCCTTACTGGTAAAAATACTCTTTAAACTGGAACTCGCAACGCTTGTTTTGGCTCCTGTGTCGAACAGAGCTTCACCCTGTAGGTCGAACATACGTATGTTTACGGCTGGAATAGACCTGCCAACGGAAATGGTGTCAACAGAGTTGAAAGACAAGGGTTGGGGACTTTCCTTGCTATGCCCAGAGCATTTCGGGCAATTTGGGCGGTATACGCCTGGCGCACCACAACCATAGCATGCAAACGTGGCTGTGCGTTTTGACGAGCCTGCACCTACGCCTGCGTTATTGGTTTGTTGTTATTGTTTCTTTTGTTGGGCCGGCTGCGACTGTTGCTCTTTTTTCTTTTTAAAACAAACATCTACAGTATGGCCACGCAATCTACAAAACGAGCACCTTTTTTGTCCGTCTGCAGATTCGCTCTTGTCGGAAGTTGATATTGTAAGCTGCTTGACTTCAGCTAAAAACATCTCAGCATCACGACAGCGTGATATTAATTGATCAAAACTTGAAAATTTATCACGGCTCACGCGCTCTCTAATAGACAAGAGGCCGTAAACCATATTTAGTTGTACTGCTTCGGTGAGGGTATCCGTCAATTGCGAAAACAGTAACCGCTTCTTGCAGATGAAACTATCTGTCGGTTCGCGCTGCTGCTGCTTAGTGTCAAAAATATTGAAATAAATTTTCCAGCCCGGCATTAAAGGCGAAAACGTTTTGCGGATAAGCTCAACCGCATCTTTAAAAACTGAAACTGTGTATTTTACACCTATCCACCATGTTACTGCATAGTCCTCAAGTAAGAGTGGCATTCCACGCAAAGCATCTGCATCAGATATTTTTTCGATATCTTTATACACGGTGATAGCCGAGACGAACTCCTCTACTGCCGACGGGTCACGACGCCCGCGGAAACGTGCTAAGCCTTTTGTGAACGAACCGCATTTATTGCCACCAGCGATTGCCACCAAAATTTGAGAAAACTGCTCCTGCGAAAATGTAGCCATTTTTTGTTCTTCTTTTGTTTCGTCGTCTTCTGAACTGCTGGCCTCTAAGTTGGGCGCCAATGAAACCTTACTGTTGATTGTTGATCGAAGGAAATAATTCATACGTAGATTCGACAGCTAGTTGCAGACGATTTTATTTATAATAATTGGTTACATTCAATGTTGTAATATAATCGCTCAATGTTATTCGTACTACATATGTTGGTTGTATGCAAGGCACTGTCCAAAGCAGTATCGTACAAGTACGTTACACGTGTGTTGGTACACGTAAGCTTTGATTTTGCTTCTAAGTAAAATAATGTCCAAAGCAATATCGGACGAGTACCTTATAGTCCAATTACCCACCGACGTGTGTAACGTACGTTTACGTATCCCGTAAGTACGTACGTTTGAGGGAATCTTATGCCCGTGTCGCCAAGGGAGAAATCAGCCATTTTCTGTTGTTTACATTCAATACAATGTTGCCATTGATCAGTTTTCATGCATGCTAACTCAAACGTTTACTTTTGAAACAATTATTTTTCATTTTATGAGTGTCCGAAATTAATATTAAATAATTATAGCCAGTCAATTTATTTAAAAGCAATAACTTAAAATCGTAATTTCAGGTTATTTCAACATTATTACGAAAATTTAAAAGGTATTTTGAGGTATTTTTGTAAAGCAACTGCAAACGATCCATAACCAGCATACACACGTATGAATAGGCAACACTGTCATATGAGAGAGCAATCAGCTGACACGTTCTTACGGAAAAAATCAAAATTTCTTTGATTTCTACGGAACGTTCTACGTATACGGAAAAATTGAACGTCGGTGAGTGTGCATTTGCATGGCACTCTCATAAGACAGATCGTTGGCTGACACGTGCTACGTACGTGCGTCGGTGGGTAATTGGACTATTACCCGTTGCCAGCTCGAAGCCAAATAATTTGACAACTGAACAGCAAAACGAGTCTATGCGATAATAATTTACACAGAGTTGTGTATACAGCAATGTTATAAAAGGTAGTTGGTTATCTGAACAGCTGACAAATTACAGAGATGTTATGTATGGTTGAATTACCTATTAGCAAAATACATTAGCGACTTATGTTAGTAATAATATAATTAGAGTGAATTGAAAAATAGCCTTGTTACATATTTTTTTTAGGGAGAGAAGTTTTTTTTGGTTTAAGGCACTTAATGAGCATCTACTTTCTGAAAAATAACTTTTCATGCAATAATCATGTTTGATTGTAATAATCCTGCTTGACTGTTTAGCCTAAAGCTAGCAGAACATATTTAAAAAAAAAAAAGTAATTTTTTTGGAGCACTTAATTTCTGCTTAGGAGGTAGGGCACTTAAAGAGATCAACAAAATCATGCACTTGGTCAAGACTGTGATTACACTACCCGACAAATTTTAAAAAATTTCCATATCCTCGACATTTGATGCATGTTTCCTATGTAGAATTTTCTGCTGATTCCAAATATGTAATCAGATAGTTTAAAAGTAGAACAGTTTTCGAGATATTTAGAAATTTACATTTTTGAACTAAGAAAAAAAAGTAGGATTACTAATCTGTCAATAGCTCCGCCATTACCTTCTAGATTTTTATCTTATTTCATTTCATTTTGACAATGAAATACCATTTCCACCAAAGCAAAAATAATCAAAATCGACGTTAAAGTGACGGAGTTATGGCGAACAAACATTTTTTTATGCAAATGTTTAGTTTTTTTCGACATTCATCTTTTTTGAAATTTAATTTAACGATATATTAAATAACCTCCTGGTTTTACAATGTTATTTAACAAATTTTTCTAAGTAAGCCTGCTTCTGTATTCATTTTTTATATGTTTCATGTGAGAAAATACGGATTCCCATACGTAAGTGGAAGAAAACATTGACAATAGTTTTGTCACCTCATTATTCAAATTCGGGTAATTTTACTTCTTTCAAAATGAAACACCGGTTTAAGCAGTTGCTAGGAGATGTACAAGGTGGCGCAAAAGTAAGCTTCCGATGTTCAGCATATCGGTTGTGGCACGTGCAGTGTGTGCTGTTGCACCGTCTTGTTGGAACCACATGTTTTCCAATCCCAATTCATCAAGTTGCGGCAAAAGGAACTCGTTGATCATTGCTCTGTAGCGCTCACCATTCACAGTAACCGTTTGGCCCCGACCGATTATTGGTCAAATAAATAGTCAGCAATATTCCGCGTTCTGGAGCAGTGTAGTGTAACATTGTTTATTAACGTGTATTTCGCATGTGTTTACTACACAAATGTCAAAACAGAACTGACTTTAGGGGCCAATCGCAAAATTTATAGCATTTTCTGATAGGAGGATTACTTTTGCGCAGTAACCGTTTTTCACCGACCGATTATTGGTCAAATAAATAGTCAGCAATATTCCGCGTTCTGGAGCAGTGTAGCGTAACATTGTTTATTAACGTGTATTTCGCATGTGTTTACTACACAAATGTCAAAACAGAACTGACTTTAGGGGCCAATCGCAAAATTTATAGCATTTTCTGATAGGAGGATTACTTTTGCGCCACCTTGTAAATCAGATTGCATATAATAATATAATAATAATAATTCCCAACGGATTACCCACCATATCCCGCCCGACCGGCGCGAGGGGCGCATCCGCATAACGCGCGGATTATTCGTTCGTGCCGAGTCGTTGAAAGGCTTTGGTTTGTTAATCGTCGAGATCTAAAACTGCTCAGCTACAGAGAAAACCTCATCAGCTAAGTAAAGTAGATATAGGATAGATTATACATTAAGAAATAACTAGTTAACAAAATAAAATTATTGTTAAAAGTTAAAATAGAAGTCAAAGAATAAAAAACAATTAGTAGCTATGAATTTAGGACAGAAAGAATTGATTTTTTTATGCTGAAAAGCGAGTCTGAAATATCAAATGTACCAGAAAGAGAGTTATAATCTTGACACAAACAGCGAAAAGGCTCATTTAACTGAAAATTGGTTCGGCACTGTTTTAAGACTAGAGGTTTAAAATGCCTTGAAGGACGAGACTGTACATTGAAGTTCACTTCACTTAGAAGAAATGGGCTGGATAGTGAACCATTTAGCAATTTAATCATAAAAATAATTCCAAGCATTTCCCTCCGACTAGAAAGTGTGTGTAGATTAATGAGTTTTAAACGATTCGTATAGGGTGGCAGATTGTACGAGGGATCCCAATGAAAATCTCCTAAGGCAAATAGTAAAAATTGTTTTTGAACTGATTCAAGGCGATCTACATGAACCTGGTAACGCGGGTTCCAAATTATAGAACCATATTCAAGTATCGGTCTGACTAATGTAGTGAAGAGGGCTTTAGTTACATAAGGGTCGCTAAATTCTTTAGACCATCGTTTAACGAATGCTAGGACACCTCTAGCCTTATTGACTGTTGTATTAATATGGCGGTTGAAACTGAGTTTATAGTCCATAGTAACCCCCAGGTCAACAAAATCATACACTTGCTCAAGACTATAATTTTTAATTGTATAGGAAGCCGGCTGAGAAATTCCACGCGAAAAACCCATGTGTTTACATTTTTTAAGGTTAAGTGGCATATAATTTAAATCGCACCAAGTAACTAGTGCATCTAGATCTGATTGTAGCTTATTTCTATCTTCAAATGACGCGAATGACATGAAAAGCTATACGTCGTCGGCATACATTAACATTTTTGAAAATTTTATTATTGTAGAAATATCATTTATAAACAACAAGAACAGAATCGGGCCAAGATGGCTTCCTTGAGGAACCCCCGAAGAGACATAAATGACATCGGATACTAAGTTTTTAAACATTACTCTTTGTGTCCTGTCACTAAGGTAAGAAGAGATCCAGCGATTGAGACCCGGCTGGAAGCCCAACTGGTCGAGTTTATGAATAAGTAATGAGTGACACACTTTGTCAAAAGCTTTGCTGAAATCCGTATAAATAACGTCGGTTTGCAGATTTTTTCTAAAGCCATTTGAGACATGACTGGTAAACTCAAGTAAATTCGTAACTGTGGATTTTCCCTTACTGAACCCGTGTTGGCAGTCAGCTATCAAAATAGAGATCGGACCCGTAAGTTGATTTGTAACAATAGCTTCAAACAATTTTGGGATGGCAGAAAGCTTTGCGATGCCACGATAGTTCTCTATAGAAGACCTACTCCCGCTTTTATGCAGCGGTAGAAAAAACGATTCTTTCCACGCAGTTGGAAAAACACCACACTTTAGTGATAGATTGAACAAATTGGTAAGGGGTTGGTAAATATGGTTGGCACACTTTTTCAAGAAACATGTAGGAATCCTATCAGGACCATATTTAAAAGATTCTTTTAAGGTTTTAAGGTAAATTAGAACATCTTTGGCGCATATAATTGGTGAATTAATTGAATTTGTCACGTGTAGCTTATAGGGATAGTTTTGAAAGTTTGAATTGGTGACAGCAGAATAGTTTGAAGTGAAAAATTGAGCAAAAAAATTTGCGATACATTGATTATCGCTAGATATAATGTCTTGATATTTCATGGCTGAGGGAAACCCCGATACTTTACGTTTAGAATTTACGAAACCATAAAATGACTTAGGATTGAGAATAATGTCTCTTTTCGTTTTAGAGATATAAGCTTTATAGCACTTTTTATTTAAATCTATGTACTTCTGACGTAGAATGGAATACAGTAGGTAATGTTTATTTAATCCGGATTTCTTATATAAATTAAATGATCGCGTTTTCCTATTTTTAAGAGCCTTAAGCTCTTTAGTAAACCAAGCTTGCGTAGGATGATCATAAGTTACTTTACGTTTAGGAATACACTTCTCAAATAGGCAGTAAATAGTGTGATTGAAATGTGAGACGTTTAGATCGATATCACAACCAAATTCAGGCCAAGTTAATTTAGACAGTTCTTTATTTAATTTCTTGTAGTTTGCTTTGGAAAAGTTATAATCAAAGCTACTACATGAGTAGCATTGAGTGCCTTGGCCATTACTTATGGTTTCGTAGACTATTTCCATAGAAGGGTGGTAAAGGTCTTCTGGTAAAACCAACGGATCACAACGATTTACAGAAAATTGGTTTATATCATTAACATACACTAAATCTAAGACTTTCCCAAACTTGTTAGCGGTAACATTTATTTGATTAAGGCAAAGATCGGAAATTCCATCTAAAAAGTCATTGAACCCCAGTTTGGACGGATTTGGAATAATGTTACCATCAGATATGTTCCACGATATATGAGGTAAGTTAAAATCACCCAAAACAATAATTGAATCTGAAGCTTTAGTCATAAGGTTAACAGTTTTGAGCAGAGAGACATGTTGCATGTAGACTGAAAAATCTGATGCTGGAGGGATGTAGCAAACATATAAGTACATAGAGACGTTGTCTAGTTGAAGGCGGATGCATTTGAACTCAATGAAATCGATGTTAGGAATTTTAACCTCTTCTGAAGGGATGGAGGAATGAACGGCAAGTAGAACACCACCCCCGACTCTGTTCAAGCGATCATTTCTATATACTTGATATTCATTACATAAAAACTCTGAATTGAAAACATGAGGTTTTAGCCAAGTTTCGGTAAAAGCAATTACGTTATAATTACAATGAAAAGATTTCAAAAAGAGATCAGTTAATTTGGTATTTAGACCTCTGACATTTTGATAAAAGATATTCACGGATTTAGTGCTCAGTTTTTTGACTCAACGTTATTACGAGAAATTTTAGCTACATTTTGAACATTCCTATTCGGTCTGTATTCAAACTCCCGCACAAGAGCCCCGGGAGGCCAAAAAGAGCTGTCCAAAAGAGTATCGAAATCTTTCCCAGATACATCAATCTTAAACGAAGACATACTTCTTTGATATGTGAAATTAAATTTTCTAACAGTTACGCTTTGATCTTTAACTTTAGAAGAAATATGGTACAACAAATCAACCTCGGTAGTGTCTGGATGGAACCTAGACACAAAAATAGATTTTTTGCGAGGAACCACAACCAGCTTACCAGCGATTGGTTCAGACTCCATTGCAATAGTTGGAATTTCCTGGTTTTTCCTAGTGGACATTTTTGAAGGGGCGTTCTTCGACGTTGCTCGGACAACCGTACTAGGAACTGGAGAAGCCTAATCTATAAGTTCAAGGGGTTGAGGCAAGTTCGGGACTGTTGAGGTAGTAGGCCGATCATCCGTACGCCTGCGCTTGTTTTCGCGATGATCAGGGCATTCCAAATGAGGCGAATTCTCCAAAGTTTCCAAGGTTTTGAAAACATTTTCATATTTTTGGAACTTTTCAGTCAGCAATGAAAAATCTTTGCAAAGTTCGAGTTGAAATAAAGGTTCTTGCGCATAAATGTCACACGTAGTCGGTTTTAAAAAAATGTCTGCCACTTTTTCTACGAGTATGCCCTCGAAATCTGTAAATCTATTATTAAACTCAATTTCCATGGCGTGAACGTGTTTACTATAACTTTGGAAGCTGATAACCGGTATTTCAGCCTGTATTTCAGTACAGGATGGAAAATTTGACAACTGATTTGGTTCTAAATTACGCTGAAGAAATTTTATTTTTTTTAAAGCTACTTATTAATGATAGCATTTCAAAAATGCTTTGGTTTCGTTTTTGGAGTTGAACATTTAGGGCCATTTTCAAAGTGGCGAGTTACCTTACGTTCCACAGTTAGCTATAGCTTTTCAGTTTTCAAATTGAGTTAACTAGAGTTTAACCGCTCAACATTGGTGAGTTAACCTCGGGTTAGAATTCATAAGGCTGTCTATTGTGTATTGGGCAGTAAATATTTATCAAAATAGCCGCCGTGGTGTGAAGGTAGTGTTGCCGGCCTACCACACCGAAGCTCCATGGTTCGAGCCCTGGTACAGGTAACATCAAAAGTGATTTGAAAAAAGTTTTTCAAAACGGGGTCGCCCCTCGGCAGTGGTTTGGCAAACTCTCCGAGTGTATTTCTGCCATGACAGGCTTCTCAGCAAAAATTCGTCTCCTTTGTAGATGCCGTTCGGAGTCGGCAAAAAACTGTAGGTCCCACCAATTTGTAGGGAAAATTCAAATCGGCACACCACAAATTGGAAGAGAAGCTTGGCGCAAAAATCTCTTAGGAGGTTTATGATGATATACCTGTTGTATATCGCGCCATAGAGAGAGAGAGCTAAAATAAAATTGTGAATCGATAGTTAACTGTGTAATATAGGTTAACTCGACACTGTGAAAATGTCCCTTAATATGTTGAATATTGAGGTAAAATCCGTTAAAAATGGAAGGTCACAAAAAAACTCTTGATTTTTCATCTTAGACTGTAGCAGTTCTGAATTTTTGACACTTGAACGCAGAAACTTTAAAACTTCTTTTCAAATAGAAAAAAATCGTTTGAGACAACCCCCTTTGCTTAGCCAACTTACTTCAGTTAACATCGTCAAGTCATTGTATGCGGCATTCAGTTCCAATAAGAAGGATTGAAATTGTCGGTGGGTGAGTGCGTGATGACATCCACGTATTTTATTTACGACTTGTATGACTACGTCCATTGTATTTGTTAACCCGATGGCCTTTGCGCAAAATTGTTCTTGATGAATCAGGCAGTGGTAAAATGGTACGTTGTAAATTCTTTTAGAAATTGTCCACGCAATCCAATTTCTTTACCACGCATATTTGCCGTTCCATCGGTGCAAAGTGCACTTAGCTTTTTAAACCCGTTACCCTTATCCTTATATCACCAACTCCCCTGGTGACGGTTTGTCTAGATAACGGTACATTTGATATCTTAGCGGACATTTCAGATCCGCTAGATCCAAAACAATCACACATATCATCTATACAAGATGACTTAATAATAGCCCCATCATTTAAAGGTTTTTGCAATTTAGCGATGTTATAGCTAACCTTATAAGAGGCGCGCAATATACTTTCTTATAAAGTGGGTTCAGAGTCGTTCGAAACCATTGCCGAATCTATTGATTCCCTGAACCTGGTAATAATATCCTTTCTAGAATCCCCTAGAATATTACCATATTTTGCCATGTGCTTGGTACGATTATGCCTTTCAACATTACATCGTTTCATATCTGAAATAATCGTTCTACATATCAGACATTGAGGCTTGTTCAAGATTTTATTTTCAATAAAAAATAAGTCATACTCCCAAGAGAAATTAAATTTTTGAGTATATTTAATTTTTCAAAAAAGTAATAAAGAAAATATATTTTTAAGTGTAGGAAAAATTTAACTGTCAGCACACACGTATGCATATTATTATAGTATGTGTGTTGCTACAGCTACGCATTAACATCGATCGATCGACCAGCAAGCTTTGAATCTGAATTATAAATGGAGTGCGCACACATGCATTCACATGAATGTGCATTACTACATCTACGATTTGAAGGTTCGCCGCGGCGACGCCAGCGATATTCAAAGAATACCGTTATAATTTTTGGTATTTTTGCGTTGTTGTTGGAAGCCACAAAAGGCCAATGATGTTGTTGTAGGGCCATACTGGGCCAAAAGAGCCATTAGCTGGTCACCGCTTATCTATACTTTTTATGTGCAGAACACCTTTCTGAGTTGCTATTTGCAAGCAAAGTTAAAAATTTTTTGTATTGTATCGGTCACAGGAATTATAATGGGGATCCGTACAACAATTACTTTTAGTAGTTTACAAGGAAATGGTAATTGGTTCCTTTGGGAGACAACTGCTAAAACACGTCCAAAGATGAGGTAGAGAGGTATCAAACGACGTGTTCTGACCTCAGTACCAATAATCCGAAAGCGGATTTTCGATTTTTTGTTTATGTCAAGAGATATTTGCAATTAAAGTTGAAAATTTTCTGTAATTTTCATGTGGTCGATGTAGACACAGATATAGGGTGTACCGAAAAGAGCAGAAGTGCGTTCTCCGCAGAAATACTGGGGATCGCCGGTGTTGGACCGACTAAGGGATATTTCTTTAAAGCGTGGCCGAAGGCCGCCTACGCGAAAGGGGTCCATTTGGGATTGGACCTGGGTAATATTTTGGTTTTTTGCAAATAACTTTTCACTGAAAATCGAAAATCCAGATTATTGGTACAGAGGTCAGAACGCGTCTTTTGATACCTCTCCCGACATTTTTGGACGTGTTTTAGCAATCGGTGGTGGTTTTAAACAATTACCCGCCTATGAAGAAAGGTGTTATGCACATAAATACCGGCCAAATATTTTTAAAAATAAAAATATTTGTTCTCCGTAGGTGGATTCGCATTTATGTGCAGATACGCGTTATTTTTATATCCCTCCCGACATTTTTGGACGTGTTTTAGCACTCGGTGGAGGTCGAAATCAATTACCCCATCAGTCATCTTTAATTGTGGCAAGGCAAGTACAAGGTGGCGCAAAAGTAATCCTCCTATCAGAAAATGCTATAAATGTTGCGATTGGCCACTAAAGTCAGTTCTGTTTTGACATTTGTGTAGTAAACACATGCGAAATACACGTTAATAAACAATGTTACGCTACACTGCTCCAGAACGCGGAATATTGCTGACTATTTATTTGACCAATAATCGGTCGGTGAAAACGGTTACTGCGCAAAAGTAATCCTCCTATCAGAAAATGCCATAAATTTTGCGATTGGCCCCTAAAGTCAGTTCTGTTTTGACATTTGTGTAGTAAACACATGCGAAATACACGTTAATAAACAATGTTACGCTACACTGCTCCAGAACGCGGAATATTGCTGACTATTTATTTGACCAATAATCGGTCGGGGCCAAACGGTTACTATGAATGGTGAGCGCTACAGAGCAATGATCAACGAGTTCTTTTTGCCGCAACTTGATGAATTGGGATTGGAAAACATGTGGTTCCAACAAGACGGTGCAACAGCACACACTGCACGTGCCACAACCGATATGCTGAACATCGGAAGCTTACTTTTGCGCCACCTTGTATATATTTTTTCCATATATATATAGGTTGGCTGATGAATTTTGTTACATTAAGAAACTCAAATAATTTTTTTTTTCAGTGTATGGAATTCATTTTTCTTTTATTCATGTTAAAGCTCATTAAATTTTATTAAATATAGCTTAATTAGTTTTAAAAATAATGGAATTTAAATGCCCCCCCTGCTCGTCGATGCATGTGCGGCATCTTACCAAAAAGTTGTTCATTACTGCTTGGAGAGTTGAGACAGGAATAGCCGCAATTGTTTCTCGAATGGATTGCCTTAGTTCATTCAAATTTGTTGGTTTTGCTTTGAAGACTTCCTGTTTGCAATAACCCCACAAGAAAAAGTCAGGTGCAGTAAGGTCAGGCGACCTGGGTGGCCAACGGAATGTGGAGTTTCTGGATATCAGCTTATTGGGAAATTTTCGTCGCAATTCTGTCATAACAGGTTGGGCTATATGAGGAGCTGCACCATCTTGCTGAAACCACACAGAGTTGAAAGAAATTCTCATTCGGCGTAATTCTGGATAGAAAAACTCTCTCAACATGCTCAAGTAACGGTCTCCAGTAACCGTAACGGTGTGACCGTTTTCTTCGAAGAAGTAGGGCCCGACAATGCAGCGTGATGAAACTGCACACCACACTGTGACACGAAGTGGATGCAATTCCGTCTCATGGAGTATCTGTGGGTTGGAAGCACTCCATATTCGACAATTTTGTTTGTTTATGTTGCCGTTTAAATCGAAATGGGCCTCGTCAGACATGAAAAGACAGTTCAACATGTTTCCATCCTCTTCCACCATTTGAAGCATCTTGTGGCAAAATTCCAAGCGAATCGGCAAGTCTGCAGCGTTCAGTTTGTTGGCCATTTGAATTTTATATGGGAATAAGTCCAAATCTTTGTGCATAATTGACTGTAATGACTGTCTGCTTACACCCATTTGAGCAGATAAGCTTCTTGTCGAAACACGTGGATTGTTTTGTATGGCAGCAGCTACAGCAGCGATTGTTTCCTCCGTTCGAACTGAAGGGTTTCGATGGTAAGGTCTTCTGTTGACTGTCCCATGCTCGGCAAAATTGTTTACAAGTCTTATTATGGTCCATCTGCTCGGAGGATTGCCGCCAAACGTGCGCCTATACTCTCTTTGAACCGAAACTACGGACTCCAGTGCGTGATAGCGGCGGACAATCCAAATTCTTGTTTCAGTGTCCCAGTTATCCATTTTTGTTAAATGTAAAAGTCAATCTGCAAAATAAAAAAAAATTTACCAGATTCATTAAATAGAAAAAAAGTTATTTAATTTTTTTTTGGTAGCGGCTTTCATCAGCCACCCTGTATTTATTACCTGCAGCAATCTGAAAATGCATATTTTACGTATTCGATCAAGCTTGGGTAGCACATGTTAAAATATTACAATATATGTAGTTGCTCTCAAGAGCGTGATGCTCCAAAAATAATTTCTTTTAAATAAAATAATAATTTTTGTAAAAAATTTCAGTTTTTGAAAACTGTCTTTTGTTCATGAAAATATACATGAGCAAATTTTAAGTATGTGGATAGCCTAAATTTTAGAAAAATGTTAAATAAATATTATGGTTTGTGCACTCCTATAGGAAGATAAATTAATCACTTTTTTAATCTATATAATTTCTTTTAAATTAAGCAATTATTTTTGTAAAAAATTTGCCTAAATTAAGAAATTATTTTTGTAAAAAACTGGCCTAATTTTAGAAAAATATTATGGTTTGTGCACTCCTATAGGAAGAAAAATCAATTACTTTTTTAATCAATATAATTTCTTTTAAATTAAACATTTATTCTTTGTTTATATGCGCTTTGTCCTGATGATCCATCACAGCCCCACTTAGTTATCAATGCTAGCTGCTTTGGCAGTGATTTCAACTTTTCTTCAGTAAAACTTTGAAGGAGTCGTGTAGACATCTGATCCATTAGGTGTTGTAGCTCAATTTCAGCTGATACTTCGGTTATTTTGGGACTTAGAGGAACTACTTCTTTCTTGGCTTGAGTAATTTTTTTGTATCCAGGTAAAATATCGGCATTACGTTGCAATAATGACTTACGCAATATAATACATTTTTTCTTCGCTAAACCGAGATCTATAAACAGCGTCAAAGCTTCTTCGGGAGTGTATTCCCTAGGTAGCGCATTTGGTGGTGTGGGAATGCTGTTTTTGATCCTCATGAGTCGCACTGGACTTGCTACCGCAACTGCTTCTGTTATATAAGACTTCACGTTTTCTTCGTCTTTTTTATATTTAATAGCCAGTGCTTTTGAAAGATGAGTCGTGGCCATAGCTTTTGTGGTATCAGACAGCTTCCTTTTCCTTGTGTAGGTAGAACACTCTTCTATGGGTTTTGTTGGTCTCCCTCTAGTTGGATTGGTTGACGTGCTAGGCGTTTCTTCGTCCAAAAAAGTTTTGTCAGCTAGCCACTTTTCATGCTTACATAGAAATTTTCATTTGTTCCGATAGACGTCCTTCCATTTTCTTTCTATCATAATGTATTATATATTGTGACGAATTCGATGATTCCTTAATTATCAATCCTGGGTTCGATCACTATAAAGTCAAATAAACACACGCACAGATATTGTAACTAATAGCTAGTTTTATTTACTAGTAATAAACGCAATACAAATGCCCGAGTTTGGTTACTCCACAGTAGTTCACTGTACAATACTTGAATACAAACTGATCAACCTGCCTTGCTTGGTCACCGCCTTATATAGTCCAACAGGGTACTTGCCTACGCATCGAGAACTTTCTTGGTTATTCGCTTTTCGTGTTCTGGAAGGGTCGGTGTTATTTATTGGAATCTCCTCTTTGCATCGTATTCGCAAACACTCGCGCCATCTCTCTTCCTCTTCCTAGTTAGACGCTTGCATGCATAAGCGTAGCCATCGTTATCTCACCTGTGTTTAACTAGTGCTGGGAGTGTTATTGAGTTAGGGATGGTACATGCTTGAGAATAATCGCCACAATATGTAAACCATTTTTTTCTTCCAGACCTTCCTTTTCTTTAATGGTTGTTTCACTCGCTAATTCTCTCATAATAGCCTCAACGAAGTCCCGTCTTGACTTTGTAGATTTAAACACCGCAAATAGTTTCGAGGATGGGGCCGTGTGCAGAAGTCCACGCAAGTGGGGTGTTATTGTAAACGACGAAATAAAGTATAAATTATTATAAAAGGGATCACCCTAATTAATAAGTTCTTGATGTACAAATGCAACTTTGTGTCTATCTAATGTCAATTTCATATATTCTCAAATTTCTCATTTAGTTGTTCGAATCCTCTCAACGCGCTCAACTTGTAACACATATTCTTGTATTCATGCGCACTTCGCTTATTATTTATGTATTTTAATTAGTTTCGAGAGGGGAATGCAATGTTCGAATTCTCTCACGTTGCTCAGCATGCAACAACTACATATGTAATAACCACCAAAATAGGTGTGCAAATCGCTTATGTTAACAAATAACGCTATCAATGTTTCCTTGTGTTAAGATTACATACAATATTTTTTGATACGTGTTAATAGTTATATTATACGTATATATATTTGCTCTGTACAAAATCTTATGTACATGTTACTTCGAACGTTGAATTTGATTGTTTCGAAGAGCATTGACATTGAATTTGATTTCACTCGCAGTTTCTTTCCAATCAATTTATTCAATTCGATGAGTTTTGATTTAGCTGGAAGCTTAGTCGCCAATATTGTTTAAAAATTTGTTTTCTTGGAGTCCTTGAAGTAAATGCCGATAATAACAAGAGGTTTGGCAAGAAAAGCAGCCATAAGCGACAAGTCAGAGTACGGGTCTACCAACAACGACACGTTAGAGCCAGATATGGATGAACAGCAAGGCATAGATGACCAGCAAGGTGCTTCTGGAAGTCACCCAGTGACCATACCCGTTGACCAAATCGCATTATTGGTGTCTAGCATAACGTCGCTGCGTGAGTGTGTTCAAGAGCTGCGAAGTGACGCCGCTCGTAGTAAGTATGCAGTCGGAGACAGCTCCGCCAACGCTGTTCACGCCGTCAGCGCTCCGCAGCCGCTACAAACGCAAACGCAATTGTCAACAGAACAACAACGGAATGGTCAGCCGCCACAGCAAATGCAACAGTCATCGTCACCAATACATCAACGCAGTTACCGCCCCGTATGTTACCATAAAGCCCTGCAGGGTACTGCGAAAAGAGCAGTAACGTCACTGTTAATATTTCCTGATGATGTGCCGCAGGTTATTCAGGAGCTAGAGTTTAACTTCGGTCGCCCTGAATTATTAATTAAAGCCCAATTACAGAAGGTTCAGAAGTTTTCGTGTATAAGTGAAAGTCAGTTAGATCAGATTTTAGATTTTTCTAACCGGGCCCGAAATATGGTTGCATTTTTTAAGTCGGCAAGGTGCGCCCATCACCTCATGAACCCTACGTTGCTGGAGTGTTTGGTGTCAAAATTGCCGCCATCAAAACAATATGAGTGGAGTCAACGCGCAGCAAATATTGTGCATTTCCCTACAGTGGAAAACTTTGCTGAATGGCTTAGCGAAATTGCGAACGTCATATCATTGTTACCAGGTGTGTCGGAAGGGTCACTCCGTTCCATCCAAGCCAACGTCGTTCAGCCAGCGTCGGCTTCGCAGCCTAAAAGCAGTACTCGCCAAACAAACGCTAGTACAAATAATGCACGTCGTGTCTTGCATAGCAATGAGGTACAGACGGAAGCAAAAGTTTTATGTATAAAGTGTGGTAAACCGCACAAGTTGGGTGATTGTAGTCAGTTTTTGTCATTAGATCTCCCAACCAAATAGAGTTTTGTTAAAAATAACAGGCTATGTTTTTGTTGTCTCCGTAAAGGCCATAGTTTAGGCAATTGCCGCCAACGAAAAGAGTGCACATTGGAAGGTTGTCAGCGTATGCATCACAAGTCACTCCATCAAAGCGCATCACTATCCTCCGCACCTGGCGCTGAAGAAGTAGAACGAGTTTTGAACTGTACATCTGATGGGCAATCGACACTTTTTAAAATCGTGCCCATTACATTGTATGGTCCAAATGGATGCCTGTCTGTCTACGCAATGTTTGACGAAGGGTCATCTATTACGTTGTTAGAAGAAAATATTGCCAACAAATTAGGCCTTCGTGGTCGTAATAGGCCACTCACTTTGCAATGGTATGGCGAAAGTCAAGTCAAAGAAAAATCCAGAGAAGTTTCGTTGGCTATTAAAGGTAGTGCTGCGGAGTTCTATTTGAAGAAAGTACATACCGTCAAATCACTTGATTTGCCAAGTCAGTCATTCGACAAACAACAGTTTCCACACTTACAGTCCTTGCCAATTAAAAGTTATACCAACGTCAAGCCAGTTTTGTTGTTAGGTCTGGACAACAGCTACCTGGGCATCGCCAATGGAACGGTTGATGCAGGGCCGAATCAACCAATCGCTATAGGCACACAATTGGGATGGATAGCGTATGGACCTCGTCAACAGCATCAAATTTCGCCACCAAGAGTACTACATATACGTCAGTCGCAGTCATTACAAGAGTTACACAGGTTAGTACACGAACATTATTCAATCGAAAGTTTTGGGGTACGTAGCTTAAACGTCACGCTTGAGTCAGATGAAGATCGCCGAGCCAGGGCCACACTGCAAGCGACTACCAGAGATGTGGGTAATAAATACGAAGTGGGTTTGCTATGGCGAAGTGATTCAATCAAACTTCCGCCTAGCTTTGACATGTCTTATCGCAGGTTAATGAACCTTGAAGTACGAATGCTCAAGGATGTTAGTTTCGCCGCCAGCTACAGACGTACAATGGAAAAATATTTTACCAAAGGATATGCCAGGTTGTTGTCACCAGAAGAAGAGGGGAATTCAGGCCCTACTACGTGGTATTTGCCGCATTTCGGTGTGGTAAATCCCCACAAGCCCAATAAACTGAGAATAGTTTTCGACGCCGCTGCCGCAACCTCTAACATATCATTAAATTCAGTTTTGCTAAAAGGCCCTGAGCACGCACAATCGCTCATCGCCATTGTATACAAATTCCGACAGGGTGTTGCGGCAGTCGCAGCTGACATCCAAGAGATGTTTTCGCAGGTGAGAATAAGGGATGCAGATCAAAGTTCGCAGCGTTTGTTGTGGCGGGATGGAGATCCAGCTAAGCCGATACAAACCTACGTGATGACTTCAATGATATTCGGAGCAATTTGCTCGCCATGTTGTGCGGAGTATGTGAAGAATATCAACGCTGCAAAATTCATATCAACCATGCCACGTTGTACTACAGCCGTAGTTCATAACATGTATGTCGACGACTTAGTAATTAGTTTCAGCAATTCAACTGAAGCTCAGCAAGTCGTTAAAGAAGCCGTTGCTATAAGTGCAGCCGCTGGTTTTAAACTAAGAAACTTTTTGTCCAATGACAAGTCACTGCAAATTTTTTTATGCGGTGAAGAAAAAACGCCGGTGACGGCCGTGAATATGGAACACGAGGCTACAGTAGATAAGGTCTTAGGCATGTTTTGGAATACTGTTAACGACTCCTTTGAATTCCACACAAAATTTCACAAGGTTGCTCGAGACGTGTTGATCTTCAAACGTCCACCGACAAAACGTGAACTTTTGGGTATAGTAATGGCAATTTACGATCCATTTGGATTTTTAGCCAATATCACGATTTACACGAAGCTCTTGTTACAATCGCTCTGGAGACGTCAAACAGAGTGGGATGAGCCATTGCCACCACAACTCAACCACAACTGGATGTCATGGTGGGAAAGTTTCCAGAAAGTTTCATCGTTTTCCGTACCGAGGTGTTACTCAACGATTTTAATGTCAGCCGATCAAATTCAATTGCACGTCTTCGTCGATGCTAGCTCTAGTGCATACGCAGCTGTTGCATATTTGCGCATATGCAAAGGTAGTACGGTCGATGTTATGTTCGTCGCAGCTAAGTCACGATGCGCGCCATTAAAAAGTATGACAGTGCCTCGGTTGGAGCTGCAAGCAGCTGTCTTGGGATGTCGCTTATCCAAATCCATACACGAGTGCCACGATTTCATTTTTGATAAAATTTTCTATTGGGGCGATTCCAAAACAGTGCTGCTATGGATCAGGTCCACCACACGAGAGGACAAACAATTTGTCGCCTGCCGGATTTCGGAAATTCTTGAGTCAACCGAACCGTCTCAGTGGAGGTGGTTATCAACATCACTCAACGTGGCTGATGAAGCTACACGAGGTAAAGCTGAGTTCAACTTTGACCAAAATTGTAGATGGATAAAGGGGCCAGACTTTTTGCGACTCAAGGAAGAAGAATGGCCGGCAGAACCAGCTGATTTTACGTCCAATGATTGCGCCACAGAAGAGAAAAAGAACATCCTACTCCTCACAATGCCAAAAGATGAGTATATCTTGAATATGACTAATTTTTCTTCCCTTTTCAAGGTAATAAGAGTCGTGGGTTGGGTACGCAGGTTTATACACAATGCCAAAAGTGTGAATCGTCGTACCGGAGAATTGAAACCACTTGAAATTACCGAAGCAGAAAACAATATATGTCGTCACATACAGGAGGGAGAATTCGACGCCGAACTTAGCCAATTGCAAGCAAGTCGCACTAACTCCATTTCTGGATGACGATGGGTTAATAAAAGTCAACGGGCGAATAGATGCAGCATGTTACCTGCCAATATCAGCACGTCGTCCAGTCATATTGCCGCAAAAGCACTATTTCACGAGCTTGGTAGTCGCACATTTTCACCAAAAGTTTCATCATCAAAACGACAACTTGACAATTAACGAAGTCAGACAAAAATACTGGGTGCCGCATACCCGCTCTGTATTAAAGTCCGTGAAAAGGTCGTGTACCACATGTAAAATCAACGTCGCAAAGCCTAATACACCTCTGATGGGACAATTGCCAGTCGATCGTTTGACGCCATATACTCGTCCGTTCAGTTACACAGGGGTCGACTATTGCGGTCCATTTCAAATCGCAATTGGGCGTTGACGGGAAAAGCGGTGGGTCGCTTTATTTACGGGTCTCACCGTGCGAGCCATACATCTGAAGGTGGCGGAAGATTTGTCCACGGACGCATTTTTGGTTTGTCTAAGAAATTTTGTCAACAGAAGAGGCACGCCGGTCCGAATGCGCAGTGACAACGGGACCAATTTCGTAGGTGCCCAGAAAATTTTAAAATCAGAAACCAATCTCTTTGACTTTACCCGGATCGAGCAGGAATGTTCAACGCAGGGGATTGAATGGGTTTTCAATTGCCCGGCCAACCAATCAGCCGGTGGATGCTGGGAAAGACTAGTACAGTGTGTAAAACGTCTGCTTTATCATGTACTAAAAGAAGAAGCGCCGCGTTTGGAAACCTTCAGAAGTACACTCATTGAAGCTGAGAACATAATTAACAGTCGCCCATTAACAGATGTTCCGGTTTCTCCAACTGACCCAGAGCCACTAACGCCAAACCATTTCCTACTGGGTTGCCTCAACTCGACACAAACGCCAAACATCGAAAAACAAAATATGTGTCTACGTAAGCAATATAGAATATCACAAGCCTTAAAAGATCAGTTATGGAAGAAATGGGTCACAGATTATTTGCCATCACTGTTACGTCGCCCAAAATGGAGAGAGAACGTGGAGCCTTTGAAACCTGATCAAGTTGTCATTTTATGCGATCCTAGTTTACCCCGTAGTCAGTGGATGAAAGGAATTATAAAAGAAGTCATCGCAGCTAAAGACGGCCAAGTAAGAACCGCGCTGGTGCAAACCAGTCAGGGTGTACTACGACGACCAGCCAGCAAGCTAGCCGCTTTGGATATTTGTGAATCACCTAATGATTCACCTGGAGGTGGAATGTTATTGTAAACGACGAAATAAAGTATAAATTATTATAAAAGGGATCACCCTAATTAATAAGTTCTTGATGTACAAATGCAACTTTGTGTCTATCTAATGTCAATTTCATATATTCTCAAATTTCTCATTTAGTTGTTCGAATCCTCTCAACGCGCTCAACTTGTAACACATATTCTTGTATTCATGCGCACTTCGCTTATTATTTATGTATTTTAATTAGTTTCGAGAGGGGAATGCAATGTTCGAATTCTCTCACGTTGCTCAGCATGCAACAACTATATATGTAATAACCACCAAAATATGTGTGCAAATCGCTTATGTTAACAAATAACGCTATTAATGTTTCCTTGTGTTGTAATCTTAACAATATTTTTTGATACGTGTAATTATATTATACGTATATATATCTGCTCTGTACAAAATCTTATGTACATGTTACTTCGAACGTTGAATTTGATTGTTTCGAAGAGCATTGACATTGAATTTGATTTCACCCGCAAAATTACAGACACAAAGAAAACAGCAAATTTTTAACGTTGCCTAAAATAAAGTTTCTTTCCAATCAATTTATTCAATTCGATGAGTTTTGATTTAGCTGGAAGCTTAGTCGCCAATATGGGGAAAGTTTCTGATCGCCATTCACCTGGGAATGGCCAGAGCGATTCTTTTGCATGCGGTTCAAGCAGCTCACTACTTCCGGGCTTTGCGCCCAAGTATCCTCTGGGTAACCACCGAACACCCGTTTGGTGGTGAGCTAAACGTGAGAAGGCGACAACCTGGTAAGGCCACTCCGACATAATCGGTTTAAGGGCTTGCTGGGGGGTTCAAACAGCAGCGTCTGATCACCATGTGGTGCGGCTGCAAGCGGGCGTCTGTCTTGGATCAAGCGGCTCGCTATACAAACGTGTAATAGAATTCAACTTCCCGTGAAACGGGTTGTGCGTTGGGTTTGGGACCCACCACATAAAACAACGTTCCAATGAAATTCAACAACAAAGCCTCGGATATGAGAACCCCTTTTTTTGGTGACAACACCCACAAACGAAATAAGGATTATGAGAAAAGGGCATGTACCTGGAATGTCCGGTCCCTTAATGGGGAAGGTGCCGCTGCCCGGCTGGTTGAGGTCCTGAGGAAAGCAAAAGCTGACATCACCGCCATACAAGAGATGCGATGGACGGGGCGAGGAAATACGATCAGAACGCCTTGTAACATCTACTGGAGTGGGCATGAAGACAAGCGCAGATTCGGCGTGGGATTTGTGGTGGGAGAGAGACTCCGTCACCGAGTACTGTCGTTCACACCCAAGAACGAGCGTCTCGCTGCAATCCGCATAAAAGTACGATTTTTCACCATATCGTTTATCTGCGCTCATGCACCGACGGAAGAGAAGGACGATGTGGAAAAGGATGCATTCTACGAGCGCCTGGAAGAAGCATACGAGCGCTGTCCCCGTCATGATATCAAAGTCGTGCTTGGCGACTTTAACGCCAGGGTGGGTAAGAAGGGTGTATTCGGCCCCACTGTTGGGAAGTTCAGTCTCCACGATCAGACTTCGCCAAATGGATTCAGGCTGATCGACTTCGCCGGTGCCCGAAACATGGTCATATCCAGCACTAGGTTTATGCACAAGAAGATCCATCAAGCTACATGGCTGTCCCCCGATCGAAAAACACGCAACCAGATCGACCACGTTGTGATAGACGGACGGCATGCTTCCAGCGTTTTAGATGTTCGCACAATACGAGGACCTAACATCGACTCTGATCACTACCTAGTAGCAGCCAAGATTCGTACCCGCCTCTGTACGACAAAACAGGTTCAACAAAAAACGCAGGGAAAGCTGGACGTCGAAAAGCTGCCAATTATTTCGCAGATCGCCTCTCACACCTGCTCTCCGAGAGCACAATTTAACCTAGTGGAATGCATGAGCAGTGGGATCATATCTCAGGAGCACTCCGTACCGCAGCCGAAGAAGTAATTGGATTCCGGCGAACGCGAAGAAACAACTGGTATGATGATGAAGAGTGCCGCGCTGCAACGAAAAGAAAGGACGAAGCCTACAAGGCAACGCTGAGATCGAATGCAACGAGGAGTGTGTGTGAACACTACCGTGAGTTGAAGAGGGAAGCGAGGCGGCTTTTCCGGGCGAAAAAAAGAGAGGCAGAAAAGCGTGAAATAAAGGAGCTTGAGATGCTGGCCAACGGGAATAATGCCCGAAAATTCTATCAAAAAATTCGGCGCATGACAGAAGGTTTTAAACCCGGGGCAAACTCCTGTAATAATGAGAACGGCGACCTGGTGGCCGATGTTCAGAGAGCACTCAGAATATGGAGGGATCACTTCTCTGCCCTTTTAAATGGAGAAACTGAGCAAGAAACCAGAGAAGATTCCGAACCCGGGCCAACAATCGAAGATGATGGAATTGACGTTCCACAACCCGACTATAATGAGGTGCGAATAGCAATATCCCGATTGAAAAATAATAAAGCAGCTGGCGCTGATGGTTTGCCTGCTGAGCTATTCAAACACGGAGGAGAGGAGCTGGTAAGGCGCATGCATCAGCTTCTATGCAGAACATGGTTGGATGAATGCATGCCTGAAGATTGGAATCTAAGTGTTCTCTGCCCAATCCACAAGAAGGGCGATCCTGCAAACTGCGCCAACTATCGCGGTATCAGCCTTTTTGAATATCGCATATAATGTCCTATCAAGCGTATTGTGCGAAAGACTGAAGCCTGATGTGAACAGACTGATTGGACCTTATCAGTGTTTTACAATACGCCAAATCTTGGAAAAACCCCGTGAAAAGAGAATCGACACACATCATCTCTTTGTTGATTTTAAAGCCGCTTTCGATAGCACGAAAAGGAGCTGCCATATGCCGCTATGTCTGAATTTGGTTTCCCCGCAAAACTTATACGGCTATGCAAAATGACCTTGAGCAACACCACCAGCTCGGTCAGAATTGGGAAGTACCTCTCTGAGCCGTTCGAAACTAAACGAGGTTTCAGACAGGGTGACCCCCTCTCGTGCGATTTCTTTAATTTAATGCTGGAGAAAATAATACAAGCTGCAGAACTTAACCGCGCTGGAACAATATTTTATAAAAGCGTCCAACTGTTGGCATACGCTGACGATATTGATATCATTGGACATAACAACCGCGCCGTAACTTCTGCATACTCCAAATTAGAAAAAGAAGCGGAGAAAATGGGATTGGTGGTGAGCGAGGGCAAAACGAAGTACCTTCTGTCATCATGCAAAGAGTCAGCGCATTCGTGCCTTGGCAACCAAGCCACTGTTGGCAGCAATAATTTCGAAATAGTAAAGGACTTCGTTTACCTGGGAACCAGCATTAACACCAACAATAATGTTAGCCTAGAAATCCGACGAAGAATTACTCTTGCAAACAAATGCTACTTCGGACTGAGTAGGCAATTGAAAAGTAAAGTCCTCTCTCGACGAACGAAAATAACACTCTACAAGTCATTCATCGCACCCGTCCTGCTATATGGTGCAGAAGCGTGGACACTAACAACATCTGATGAGGCGGCTCTGGGAGTATTCGAGAGAAAGGTTCTTCGAAAGATTTGTGGACCTTTACGCGTTGGCGACGGCGAGTACCGAAGAAGATTTAATGATGAGCTGTATGAACTTTACTCAGACGCCGACTTTGTTCAGCGAATTAAAACACAGCGGCTTCGCTGGCTAGGCCACGTAGTGCGAATGAGCGAAGATGCTCCAGCCCAGAAGGTATTCTTATCGGCACCCGCCGGTGGAAGCAGAGGAAGAGGGAGACCACCACTCCGATGGAAGGACCAAGTGGAGACCGATTTGCGATCCCGCGGTGTTTTCAATTGGCGCCAGTTGGCGCAACGAAGAAACGACTGGCGAGCTATGTTGGATGGTCAAAATCGCCCAGGCGGTTAGATGACCATTTAAAGAAGAAGAAATAGTTTCGAGTTTTCTAGATACATATTAGAATTGGCTTCGAGTGTATCTGACTAAATATTAAACTGTGAACTATATTTAAAAATACAATTCATTTTATTTAAGTAAACAGAATACTAAGTTCCTTAATCTCCAAAAGACGAATGATAATGTGAATTGTATGATGGATAGCTTTATATACCTACTCAAATTATTAAAATGAATTTCAGGTATACAATTCGTAACTAAAAAAGTGTATGTTGTTAACAAGTTCCAATAGCAAAAACGACCTTACGGCCGTACTGAATTATATATACCTGCTCAGGCGCGTATTTATGCCCAAGGTTGTTTAACTTTATTTGATGTAAAAAGTGAAGTTGCAGCTGGACGCAGGTAGACTTTGTGAATTTAGGTAACTGAATATTTCACAAATAACTACTGTTAGTTTGACGGAGCACATATTTTAACATTTTTTTTCCATCAAAGTTTTAAAAAGGGCCTAAAAATAGGCATTTCGAAAAACAGGTATATCCGCCAACTTTTAACAAAAAAAAAACAATTTTTTTTGTTTCCATTTTAAATTAAATTATCTTTAATTGCTATACAAGAAAACGACAACCGGCCACCTTATTTACTCACAAAACCATTTTAAGTACAACGAAAAAGAAGAAAAATTTCAAATTTTCCCAATGTTGAAAATTGGTCAAGTTTGATCGGCTCTACCTGCTAAACTATAATTTTCTGTGAAAAACAGTTGTATATTCTTGATCCCTGGAAAATTCTCTATTAGAAACATGTACTTAGCGAACGCTTTCATGGTTTTTTTGATTTTTGCCATGCTTTAACGGGAGAAGGCGCCACTGTGCGACGGCCGTGTTCTCAAGAAGTGCGTTTCAATTGACAGTGATCCAGATACGGATCACTGTCAATTGAAATCCTAACCGGTACTTTTTTTTTGACAGATAATCGAGGAACTTAACAGGATATTGAGAAAGGTAAAGAGCACCGGCGCACAGTGGGGGCACTTCATACAAAAGTTGGCCATAAATAGTAAAAATCGACCTACATACTTCAAAGTTGGTACACATGTTTCTTTGATGAATAATAGTAAATCCTGCTGAAATGAGCTTAATCCGTCCACAAATACTCCCCCTCCCCATATAACGGTAATTTTGAAAAACGTTTAAATTGCAATATTTTCAAAACCAATGAAGTTAGAATGCTCAAAATTGATATATAAGCACATATAGTATATGAAATTAAAGAAAAGTTTTATTATCATATTTTAAAAGAAATACCCTTTTCATAATTTTTTTTTCAAAATGTCCTTTACAAAAATTACCGAAATTTGGTTATCTACAAAGCTATACATTCAATTTATAAGCATTTCCAGCGCTTCTGGTGCCAGTTCTTTAGATGGCTTATCTCTTTTAATGCATAAGCTACTAATAAGCGGGTCTGATGGAATCAAAAGATAATTAAATACATCTTCATTATTTTCGACTCTAGACGAGCATCTAGCGTAATCATGCCGGGCATTTTTAAATACTTTATTCGACGCTTCCTGGGATTCTTCAGATAATCGCCGAATTGGAATTGTTATAGCTTCTATTATTTGCATTCCATGTAGTAAAACTTTATGGACAGATGCAGGCATATTATACCAGCCATAAAGTTGAACAAACATCTCTGCTGTTTCTTTGGTGTAGGATTCAAACTTTTCCGTGTCAATTCTCTTCCCGCAACATAAAACTTGTAAAATATTCCTAATCAGTGCATTGCGAAAAAATTTCCGCTTCTGAAAAAAAACGGCGGGCATTATTGCCATCATTTGTGCTTCCATAACCAGGCTTTACAAAATCTACACAAATCGATAGATTTTGTTTAAGTTTATTCTGAAAGTTGAAAGACCAAATGAAATCTTGCAGTGTTTACCTTTAAAAATTTAATTAACCAAACTATTTAAACTGGATTGTTTTAATTTTTTTAATTGCCTTTAACTGTTTACTTTGTTCTAAACTATTCATTTCAGATGGCTTTGCTCCACAAATGTTGCATAATGCCGTTGACTTTTAGCCAGTCAGGGCATTGCAAACTTTTCCATCCACCATAGAGCACTGTAATTTGAATGTAACTGTAAATGCTAACGCTTCTCTTAAAATACATATTGACTCTAAATTTCTTATTTCCTCGGAGTAAAAATTGAACTCTCTTAACGTATCTTCCACTGTACCCAGCATCTTAAGGTTATATAAACGCATGCCCATATATTTTGATCTGCTGTAACCTAAATCGATATACATGGCTAAAGACCCGTTTATGAACGATATTTCTTTATTATTTAATTGGCATTTCAGTTGGCACTTTTGCCAATACATCGGAACTGTAATTGCTACATAGCTCCGCAACTCGTCTTCGTTTTGTACGTTCTGATTCACTGCTAGAACGTGGGCGACCGCGCTTAGAAGTGGAAGCTTCATTATCTGTTGCCATTGGTTTCTCAGATTTAATAGTAACAATCTGTATATAAACGTTTAACTACAAACTCTGAAAAAGTGAAATGAATTTTTGTCAATAATTATTAATTATACGTTGTTAAATTATAGATTAACTAAACAACGAAAGCAAAAAAACGAGTTTAAAATTATCAATAAATTGGAATTACATACATATATACGTATGTGCAGGGCTGTCCTAAATACTTGCTTTTAAAATTTAATTAAAATGATTTAGTAGTAATTATTTTGAAATTGGTTGTATATTTTTAGTCACAGATGTACTAAGTCGCTCATGGGATAATTTCCGTTTTGCACAGCACTGTATACATACATATGTATGTATAAGTATATTTGCTTAGATTTATTTTCTTTCACTTCACTTTGTGACTATGTAAAATGTATTGTAACATACCATATTTTGTACACATTTGGTTAAATTAAAGTCGGTGTTGAGAAAGCCAGTATACTTTTCTAAAAAATTTGACTTGTCCCTGTTAGCAGCAATCCACATATTTTTTAACTTGAAATGAAGTAACTTCATTTCACTATTTAACTTTTCTTTGTCTTTAATATGATTTGTCATCATTTTCACTTCACATTGCTTTTCATTTTTGCAAGCTAGCCACACTTCGAATAACTCATGCATTTTAAATGAAGTAGTCACTAAATAATAAAATTATGAAGTACAAACAAATAAAATAAAATAATAATGACTTACTTTTAACAAATTTAAGGCTTTGATAATCTATTAAATTTATACTTTTTATAAACACGTTCACTTTAAATTTTCTTTTATCACTTCACATCGTTCTAAAAACGAAGTAACAAATTCTTTTTAGCCGTAACCCAAGAAACACTGAGGTAGGTTATCATAAACATCTCACAACAATTTTTATATATGTATAATATTTAATATATAATAATGTATTTATCGACATTAAAAAACACTTGCTCTAACGCAAATGCACATAAAATGTACCTAATGAATACACGCGCTAACACACCATTCGAAAAAAATCTACCAAAATCAATCGGGCAAGTGAATGTTAAAACTTACTTTGATTTCTTATAAACCATACTTGGGGCTATCAAATATCAAAAAATTGGAGAGGTGTTTTTTGTTATTTTTTTTTTATTTGATGCCAAATATTTACAATTTTTTCGCAATTTTTTTTTTACTCCGTAAAAAAAATATAATAAAGTTTAAAGTTGTAAAGTTATTTACAATTTCGTTTTTGAACTTCATAAAACATGCTATTTTCTATAATATACGGAATATAGGGGATGGGGCCGTGTGCAGAAGTCCACGCAACTGGGGAAAGTTTCTGATCGCCATTCACCTGGGAATGGCCAGAGCGATTCTTTTGCATGCGGTTCAAGCAGCTCACTACTTCCGGGCTTTGCGCCCAAGTATCCTCTGGGTAACCACCGAACACCCGTTTGGTGGTGAGCTAAACGTGAGAAGGCGACAACCTAGTAAGGCCACTCCGACATAATCGGTTTAAGGGCTTGCTGGGGGGGTTCAAACAGCAGCGTCTGATCACCATGTGGTGCGGCTGCAAGCGGGCGTCTGTCTTGGATCAAGCGGCTCGCTATACAAACGTGTAATAGAATTCAACTTCCCGTGAAACGGGTTGTGCGTTGGGTTTGCGACCCACCACATAAAACAACGTTCCAATGAAATTCTCGGTCAAAATCGCCCAGGCGGTTAGATGACCATTTAAAGAAAGATACGGAAATGTTGAAGTACACACTTGTATTTTATATATATTTTTTTATGACAAATAATGCATAAAAAATGGGTTTACACAAATGCACTTTAAGTCTAATGGGAGAGAACTTATTACAGCAAGTCGGGCAAGTGGATTTCCTTGCTGATTATGAAATTTTATAAAGAAGACGTTGTTTCAAAACATAAAAAAAATTTGGAGAGGTGTTTTTTTTTGTTTTTTTTCGAATTTTAAAGTTAAAAAAAAATGTTTATCATTTTTTTTATCAATTTTTGAAAATCATAGAAATTCATATTGAATTGATAACAACAAGAATGAATAGAAAGAGTCAATATCTATCTTCTGGTATAAAAAGAAAATGTATATGTTAACAAACAAATAAGATAGAGCATTTCGAAGGGGGTTTTATATGTCATAAATAAAACGGCATCATTTTTTCCCAACTTTGAGATCCTGGTTGCGCTTATCCTTGAGCAATTTGAAATGCTCTATAATTTTTTTTTCTTATCCTATAGTATGCCTGTCGATCACTGTAAAAAAAGTTAGATTTACTAACACTTTAATTTTAAATTTATTTATGGCCAAAATCCCCCACTGTGCGGCGTGCAAAACAAGAATTGATTATATTTACAAATCAGGCATTGTCTTCGGCTTTTCTGTCTAATTTCTTGTTTCGAAGATACGCACTTAACATTTTTCCTTCGAAACAAAATAAAATTTCTTCTTCTATCCTTTTTTATGTGAAATATATTTAAATTATTAAATAAAGTTCCATGATAAAATATTTTCAAAACGAATTAAAATGAAAAGCTTGTGCAACACAGCAATACTTTTGTGCAAACATGAACCCTTTTTCAACTTTTTACGGTCGTGCCAAAACCCCTGGTTTGCCGAAATCAACGAAATCAGCAATAGCAACCCAGATTTTCCCGAGAGAATTCTTCGAAGGCATCCATTCGGCGCATGTTTTTCTACCATTCGAGAGTATTCGGCAATGTCAGCCATATTGAAGTGCCTCAGATGTAAATAATGGACTCAATCTTGATTTACCTGTCTAACGTTTGACAGATAACATATCACACTTGTAGTGATACACAATGTGCACTGTTTTACTAAACCAATCCCGCATTCCCCAGACGTTTCTTATTTTGCTTGTCCAAATCAACAAGAGGAGCATGAATCAAGTGAAACTGATTTTGAAGAAGAAATAGTTAATAAGCCGCTTACGCAAAACAGAATTGAACGACTCGATCAGAGATTTAGAATTGACAAATGAGAAATCGGTGCTGTTGGCATCAAGGATGAAAGAATGCGGATTTGTGACTTCTGAGGTTAAAGTTACATACTACAGATGTCATCACAAACGTTTTGAGAAATACTACTCCAAGGAAGATAATATGTGCTATTGCAATGATATAAACAGTTTGTTCCGAGAGTATGAGTCTAGTGAATGGCGCCTGCTTATTGACAGAAGTAAGCTGAGTTTACAAGCTGTTTTGTTGCACCAGTGTAACAAAAAACCATCAATTCCAGTGGCACACGCAGTTGGTATGAAAGAATCATATAAATCCATGTCGAAAATTTTTGACCTTATCAAATATAAACAACATGGCTGGAAGATTTGTTCAGATCTTAAAGTCGTTGCCTTACTAACTGGTTTGCAACAGGGCTAACGAAGAATTGATCATCTTATGTCAACGTTTCCATATTTTTCAGATGCCAAAATAAAAGGTGTGTTTGTGAGCCCGCATTTAGATTTTCATTCAGCTCTATCGATGGACGAGGCTAAGGGATGGGATTCTTTTTGTGCAGTTTGTGCGAATTTTCTAGGAAAAATTGGAAGCCCAAATTACAAACAAATGATCTATGGTTTGCTAACAAACTATGAGAAAATAGGTATAGGTAAATCTCCACTTAATTTTTTAATTGCGTTATGCAGTTATCATATTTCTTCCCAGGCGTAAATATGTCGTTAAAAATTCATTTAATTTGGACTTCTTCTCTGACAACCTGGGTGATGAAAGCGATGAGCACGGTGAGCGTTTCCACCAAGAAATAAAAGAAATGGAATTGGGATACTAAGGACATTGGATTGAAGCTATGATGGGCATGGTTGCCTAAATGTTGCGTACCAAAATTCGTACCAAACCGACAAAAAACGTACCAAAATAATTTGCTAGGCAAACAATTTTAAGCAGTTCATGTGTTGACATAAATTCACACATATACATAAACATAAAAAAACTAAAAACATATGACATTTTATTCTTCTGTAATGAGTAAAAGTAAATAAATAAATTAAAATATCCACAATTTCATTCATTTGCTTGTGCATATTCCCCCGATTATAAAACTTACCTCAATCTTTATTTTTCCTACGTATAAGTTGATACAAGTGGTACCACTTCACTTCTACTGCGAGTAAAGCAGGAAAGTGAAAGAGACACAACATTATGACTAAATAATTTTTTGTAGTCATTCAAATGCAGGTTTAATATTTGTACCAGTGTCATCGGAGTTGCGTTGAAGTAAAAATGGCAAAAACCAAATTTAGAAGTTGCGTACCAACGTAACCGGCAAAAAAATACGTACCAAAAATGGTACGTTTCGGCCAAAACGGCAACCGTCATGATGGGGGATTTTTGCTGGTTCCCTCTTCGAAAAGAACAAAATGTACCAAAACGGTGAAAACTTTCAACTTTTAAACACTTTTAAAAATAAAAAAAATAAAGCTAAATACAAGATTGTGATAAAAAATAAACATAGGTTTGTTCACGAAATCTCTTATAACATTGTCATTTTTCTACTTAATATATTACGGAAAAGCCAAAATGTTTAAATGTGCTCGGGTCGAGCACAGCTATATAGGGCAAACAGGACGAAAAATAAGTACACGATTCCGGGAGCACATCAGGGACTACAACAGAAAAACACGGAAACCCACTAGCACAACAGAGTCAAACTATGCAAATCACATGTTCAAAAACAAATGCACCCCGACCAACATCAAAAACACAGCCAGAATACTTCACGTACAAAGAAAAGGGCGGCGCTTAAATGTGCTAGAAAACATGGAAATATACAAACTTAAGACATTTGACGGGAGAGTAATTAACGAACAAACAAACACCATTTCTGACGCAATATTTGAACCGCTAAAAGTAATTTACAGAGGACCAAACAACACCGCAGATACAATAACAAAACGAGTAACAATAAACGAGCACACACACAAAACAAATCAGAAAACAAAAATCACTGACATCTACATGACTAACGAGCGTCAAAACCCACCCTTAAATATACACTTAACATTACCTCACCTAACATCCTCAAACTAATTACCTGATCTAAAACCACAACTAATGACTTCTACATGACTAACGAGCGTCAAAACCCACCCTTAAGTATACACTTAACATTACCTGACCTAACATCCTCAAACTAATTATCTGATATAACACCACAACTAATAAACGAGCGTTAAAAACAACCCTCATTGCAGGTACCCGTTCGGATACGTTCGTAATACACGACTCATATACACTAATACTAACACTACCTGATACAGCATCCAGACTATAAATACATGACAACGGATAGACACAGATCAGAACGAAATCAAGCACTGAAGATGGCGGTTCGCCGAAACCGGTTTGTTACAAAACCAAAATTGACAAGGGATGACGAAAATCGTTCCAACAAAAATCAGCTTACTACCCTGTCGGAAGATCAACACAACAAAATAAATTGATAATTTTTATTGAGCTTTAGGCCAGATTTCTCTGATGAGTGAAGTCTAGCAGCTTCCGCAATGGATCTATAAGAAAAGCTATGGCAGTTGCCTCTAAACATTTTTCCTACTCTATTCAATAAAAAAAAAACAAAAAAAAACTTGTAATAATTAATTAAAAATGATTATTAAAAAATAAAAACAGTAATAATTTTCATAAAAACTCAAAAAGTGAAAAATTGTTATTCTTGGCCTTGAGCTCGTTTCGTGAATACTTGAAAATATACAGGCCGTAAATCAACAAATATTGTTGGTATAAAAAAGCAATAAAAAATAAATAAATAAAAAGATAAGGGCTGAGCTTCTCTACCAATTTGTTCTGCTGTTTCTATTTTTTCCTACCACGTTCTTGAAAAAAAATTTCAAACCAGCAACACTACCGCCACACCACGGCGGTCACCGCTATATGCTCCCACTACATTTTGTGCTGCACTTATTTCGCCGTACAGAGACGGGTACGGATCTTAGCTTTTAGGTCTTCGTATTGTGTGAACATCTAAAACGCTTTAGGCATCTATCACAGCGTGGTAGATATGGTTGCGTATTTTACGATAGAGAGACAGCCATGTAGAATGATCTTTTTGCGCATAATTCTGGTGTGGATATGGAGTTTTCACAGCAGATTCTTGGACTTCCTGAGTTCATCATGCATAGCTTAGGAAAAGGGGGCGGTGGCACGCTCAAAGGCTGTACAAATTTTAATTCGAGTAAAATGAACGCCATGTCTGGTAAAGAGGGTGTGTTTGGCCTCAGTCTCGCAAAGTTGAGTCTTTACGATGGGACTTAGCCATATGGATCGACTTCGCTGGTGCCCAAAACATGGTCATATCCACCAGCAGGTTTATGCACAAAGATCCAGCAGGCAACATGTCTGCCCTCCGATCGAAAAGCACGCAACCAGATCTACCACGCAAAAACAGGTGCAACAAAAAATGTATGAGCAGTGGGAGCATATGAGACGCTGCCTACAAGGCCACGGTAAGAGCGAATGCTGCGAGGAGTATGTGTGAATACTAATATTTATCAACTAGAAACTATTATGAAGGAAGTAACAAAATTTATTTGAAATTCAAATTAAATACCCATAACATCCATAGCAGTTATCAAGCAACGTAAAAAATAAACGTTGCGAACGATATAGACAAAGGTTTTGGCATTCTGTTAGTTTTGTGGAGTTATAACTTACAATTAGAACACACAAATATACCAACCAAGAAAACACTAAGAAAGTAAATGTTGCTTTATATGTTACTAGCAGACCCAGAAGACTTTCTTGCCTACATTTGAAAAATTATACTCTTCCCTTCCCATTTGGCGCTATTTTTTCATGTATCCCTATATCTTTCTCTGGGCATGCCACCGCCCACACATACCTTTCACCATCTAACCAGCAGGGCCGCCTTTAGGCGGGGTTAAGTTAAACAGCTATAACTTACTTTTCTTCTATAATTATTGATGCATAATCTTCGCCAAATATTTTATATATGTCGTGACCCAGATTTTATTGTTTTAAGTGGGGGCAGAGTTCCGTTATAATCATTCTGGTGCAATTGTAAAAAAAAAATTGTTTTGACAGAAGTGTTTTTGGTAACTACAAAAAAGTGATAAAAAGGATTTCTTTAGTAAAAAACAAAATTGTTGGTGAGTGAAATAATTATTAAAGATTAGATATTATGAAGAAGATGTGGATTTATAATTAAATTTATATTATTATTGGCCAAATATCATACCCCGCCTTAAGGCGTATATGGCGATAAAGTGCAGCATTTCTAGTGTGAATATCTTCTTGTTTTGTTTTTCTTGCTGGAGTATTGAAGCTTCGGCAAAGTCAGGAGAATGGTCATTGGTGTATATTTTTGATTTTTCGTCATCCCTTGTCAAATTTGGTTTTGCAAAACGAAAATCGACACTGATGATGGCACAACGCCGAAACCGGTTTGTCTCAAAACCAAAAAAATCTAAAAATCGTTCCAGTATACATCAATTATTCACCCTGTCGGAAAAACAACAAAAAAAATAGAATGGTCATTGCTTGCACAGTGGGCCATTAGTGCTGTTTTATGGTTCTGCGTGTGTTTACATTGTTTAAAGTAAAATTTGTGTTGCGCTAATCTAGTTTTAATTTTGACTTCGTGGTCCCTACATAAAACTTGTTGCATGCTTCGCTGACATTACCTTTGCAAGGTATTTTATAAATTACATAAATTTTTTCTATTTCTGGTATTTTTGATTTTGTTCTATTGAAAAAATGCTTGAGGGTATTTATTGGTTTGTGAGCTATTTTGATTTCTTTGTTATTGTAGCAATCAGATTTCATAAGACGCTCTGACAATTGTGGAACATATACTACTGACTTAAATATCTTCGGCTCGTTTGATGTATGCTTCGGATTCTCTGATACCGCTCTTCTTAAAGGTTTTATAATAATATCCGGAAAATCATTGTTTTTTTAATACTCTTCAAGTGTCATTCTTAATCTCTTTGTGGTAAGTGTCGTCAGATATTTGCAACGTTCGTCGAATACAGCGCATTGCTGTATTAATTATCATCGTCTTTGGGTGCTTTGAGTTATATGATGATGATTCGTCCTGATGCTCTAAGTTTCTTATACCACTTTAGCTTTATTTGATTGCCATGTCTTATTATAATTGCGTCTAGATAAGGTAAGTTTGCGTCGTTTTCGTCGTGTTTATTGGAAGAATTTAATATGTCAAGTGTGTTCTGTACCTCGCTTTCGTTTATTATTGCAAAAATGTCATCAACGTACTTTGTAAGTAGCCTTGGGTTTCGTTCAACTTTCTTCACCGTGCTTTGAAGGAATTTTTCCATAACAATATCTGCGATGACTGCAGACGTTGGTGATCCCATGGGTAAACCCTTTATTTGAGTGTAGATTTCATCATTATACTTAAAATATCTTTTTCCCTCAATACAGAATTTCAATATTTCCATGAAAAGTTTTTGCGGTTTTTGTGTATTCTTCTATTGTTGTCCATTTCTCGTGGATTACCTCCAATGCTTGCTGTGTTGGGACACTAGCAAACAGTGAGACAACATCGAAGGAAATTAATCTTAGTGCCCAAGGAATCTTCGAAACTCGTGCAAATTTCCCGGTCTTGGCCAATCCTTTTACAGCTTCGATGTTTTCCTCAGCAGTGCAGATGCCCTCCGTCGTTACCTTGTGACCCAAAAAACTTCTTAGGAATTAATTTCAGACCAGCGATTGGAAAACTTCCTCCAAGTTCTTCAGGTGTTCCTCAAAGGTTTTCCCAGCACGATAATATTGTCCAGGTACACCAAACACGTTTTCCAACGTAATCCTTTTAGTACCTGATTCATGAGTCTCTCAAAAGTAGCTGGAGCATTGCATTTCCGTCATTACTGTAAATTGCCAAAGCCCTTCTCCAGTTCTGAAAGATGTGTTTCCTTTATCTTCATCCTTTACCTCCACTTGGCAGTAGCCGCTTTTCACGTCCAGTGTAGAAAACTATTTAGTACCAGAAAGCGAGTCCAAAGTATCGTCGATTCTTGGCAACGGATAACTGCCCTTCTTCGCTACGTCGTTCAACTTCCGATAATCCACACAGAACCTCATCTTTCCGTCCTTCTTTTTCCCTCGTACTACCGGTGAGCTCCATCGACTAGCTGATGGTTAGATCACGTCGCTATCACTTATTTCCTGTATAATTTCCCTTATCGCTTGGCGTTTGGCCAATGCAATACTACGAGAAGCCTGGTGGATTGGCCTTGCATCACCAGTATCAATTCGATGCTTCACAGCTTTGGTCCGACCTGGCTTGGAACCGTCTTTGTCAAATATGCTCGAATATGCCTTTGTAAGAAGTTGCTTTGCCTAATTCTGATGATCTTTTTCGAGTCCTTCCATCCACGCCATGATATCTGAAAGATCAATCTCGCTGGTAAAAACATTTCCTTGGAGCTGTTGACAATTAATAACTACCTCGACCTCTTGGCATTGTCCCAATATAGCTTCTTTAGAAAGTTTGATTGCTGATTTGAACTCATTAAGTACTCTTACCGGTATACGTTCATATTGTTTTGTCATAGCCAGGGGTTTTCCAACTAGTATATTCGTTTTTGATTTGTTTGCGACCTCGACAACCCACAATTCTGACTTCGTTGGAATTTCTCGGCTCTCCTCCGCGAGTACTCGCTTACTGACGTGGTTCTTTTCGTAACCAAAATTTAGTGGCACATCCATATTCTTATTGCTCATAATCTTGCTTTTCATGTCAATCTTGATTCCTTGCTGGCTTAAGAAATCCACGCCAATTATGATTTCATCAACGTCTGCCATTATGAATTTGTGCTGTATGGTGACGTTCCCAATTGCAATTTTATGTATTACCTCGGCTAGGATATGGGTGTGCTCACCAGTCGCCGTACGCAACTTTGCTCCATGCAATGATCTCACCTCCTTAGTGCCTAAATCGGATCGATCCAAAAATTCTCCAATAGTAAAATTACTCGCTTTCCGTCCGATTTGTGATACGGAGATTATGGGGCATTCAATTGCGGTAGCCAGCCTACGCCTCTTTCGGCTGACCCCCTTTAGTTAAACGGTTGGTTGGATTGGGAGCCTTGCTCATCTCCTTCAGCTGTGCGCTTACGGCCACCTGCGTTGCTGGAGTCTGGAGCTGGTGCTGCAATAACGCGCAATATGACCAGATTTTCCACACTTAAAGCATTAGATGACACCATAATTTTTCTGTTGCTTTCCACTAAATGCTTCCAGAATTGTGTCTACCCAGTCTGGCCGTTCTACCTCCACGCGGTGAGCTTTGTACGCCGGCTTACTTAATAGCGAGGCTGTGTCCTGCGTCAGAGCATGTGATACCGTCTCAGCGAATGCCCTTTTGGGGGTTTGCATATGTGGCCCGCTTCGTTTCCACATCACGTATTCCATTAATGAAACATTGGATGTTTACCCTTTCCGTGTACTCTACAGGTGCGTCTGCATTTGCGAGATGGGCCAACCTCTCGATGTGCGATGCAAAGTTTCATCTGGTTTCTGTAAGCGATTCTGTAGCTCTATTTGGTATATCTGTTTTCTATGTTCACTACCATAGCGTCTCGCAACTGCACCAATCAATGCTTCATAATTGTTTCTTTTGCAATCAGGAATCGTATGTAAGATTTCGGCTGCAGGTCCCTTCAATGCCATGAACAATGCAACAACTTTGTCTTCTGTGCCCCAATTGTTCACAGCTGCCGTCTTCTCAAACTGTAGCTTAAATACCTGAAAAGGAAGAGAACCATCTAAGGGTAGGGTTTTTACCTTCGGGACGCTCGTTCAAGTAGTTTGACTATTCAGTTGCAACTGAATGGATATGACCTCTCAGTGCATCATCCTCATCCTCTATTTTGTCCTGCCGTTCTCTGAATACCTCCTGCACTTCAGTTATTTTTGCGATGCCATGTGTGTCTTTTGTTCTTCCAACTGAGATGCCATGTGTGTCTTTTGTTCTTTCAACTGTGTTGAAAAGCTTGATGACATCTGAGTCAATACAGCCAACAACGCGTTTGTGTCCACACTTGCGGCTGGAATCGTAGACTCCTTCTTCTCTTTCATTTTTGCAGACGCTTCTTGCATAAGATGAAACACATAAACGTCAACGTTAATTCCTTCAGCTTACATAGCCTCTAGGAATCGTGATTGTAACTCTGATTTATTGCCTGTTGTATTTAATCCACGCTCATTTCTGAGTTGCTGGATCTTCAGCTCATTCAACCTTGCCATGCCTTTATCCTTGAAATGTCTCGGTATTTATTTAAAAATATCACTTCTGACACCAGTTGTGACGAATTCGATGATTTCTCAATTATTCCTCCTGGGTTCGATCACTATAAATTTAAATGAGCACACGCACAAATACTATATAAAATATCTACTTTTATCTACTAGTAACAAACGCAATATAAATTTAGGAGTTTGGTAACTTCACAGTAGTTCACTAAACAACACTTGAAAATAAACTGATCAACCTGCCTTGCTTGGTCATTGCCTTTTATAGTCCAACAACCAGAAGTTGCTTGGCTGCACCCTCTTCGTGTTCTTAAAGGGTCGGTGTTATGTATCGACATCTCTTTGCATCGTATTAGCAAACACTCGCGTGATCTCTCTTCCTCTTACTTGGTACATGATTGCATGCAAAAGTTTACCCATCGTTATCTCTCTGTGGTGCGACACTGGATCGACGTTGGCCACAGCACGCCCTAGGGCATGAACAGCAAGGGGCCACAAAAGTTTTGTAGAAACTAGGGGGGTTATGCGTGGAGGGATTTAGCCCGGAGCACTTGGTTTTGTGGAATCATCTTTTACATGTATTACAATGGGCGGAGTGTGAACGTTTGACGTAAATTTTCTCCCAGCAAACGTAGCAGATCTACTCTCTTGGTCCCGGGTTGGATTCAGACCTAAATAATACTGAGTAGTAATTGGACTATTACGTACTTAAATACTTTATATTTTGATCTTGAAGTAATTAGTCCGTATTAAGTACTTTCAGAATATTCAAGTACAAGTACAAGGAATTGCAAAATAATTGAAGTTTTAGCAAATACTTCAAAGTATTTGAAAAGAATTGAATCGATTTTTCAATTATTTTCAAGTACTTTCATTACTTAAAATCTTGAAACCAATATTTAAAAAAAAATTACAAAAATAAACGATATTTTTATATTTTTTACATGTCGCTGTTGTACAACTAAGTAAATGTTAGAGTGGTAACTTTCCTTGCTAAATTTTGACACTTTTTTTTCTTGTTTTTTATATATATCCTTATTATTTTAGGTGATGGTCAAGACACAAATGCCACTGTGTCAGCTCCACAAACTACAGTTATTTAAATGACCAATCGATGACTGATAGTAGCTGGCATTTGTTAAATTCAATACGCCACTGCCATCATCGGCACCGGTTGAACGTCTCTTTTCTTTTGCGGGTATAATAAATAGCCCAAGGAGAGGTTCATTGACACACTTTTCTTTTGAAAAGTTTGTTCTAATGAAAGCCAATTCCAAATGGTTTTGAGTATTTTTTGTTGAATTATTGTTAATTTATAATTTTGTTTTTTGTTGAATTCCTGCTATTTTATATATTTTTTTATGTTGAATTATTTTTTTTTGTTGTAAATTAAATTTAATTATTTATTTGTGTTAAATTTCAAATGCTCATGCAATATTTATTTTTAAATGTGAACAATGAATTGCATTTTGTTAAATAAACATAATATGGACTACAAGCGACATGTAAAAAATATAAAAATATCGTTTATTTTTGTAATTTTTTTTTAAATATTGGATTCAAGATTGTTAGTAATTGAAAGTACTTGAAAAGAATTAAAAAATCGATTCAAGTGCATTTTTCAATTCTTTTCAAGTACTTTCAATTCTTTTCAAATACTTTGAAGTATTTGCTAAAACTTCAATTATTTTGCAATTACTTGTACTTGAAAATTTTGGGAATGCCAGTACCAGTACCAGCACAATTCCTTTAAAATGTACTTGTCACAAGTCGTACTGGTACTTGATATTACCCAGGTCTGGTTGGATTCAACACCAGCCCGGAGCAGGAGAGTTTTGAGCAGCCCTGCTGGAAGGAGCTGCTCGGAGGATGACAATGTTAGGGGGAAAGGTTACAAGTTAGACAGGGTAATGTCGAAATAACAGCCCTTGGTCGGATATAAAAACCCGAGTCATTCCGGTACGATAGAACCGGCTGTTGTGGGAATGAAGATTTTCGGGAGGTTGACAGTAGGTAGAGGTACTCCATCTCCGTGGACATTTAACTCTTGCCCCATCTGCGCATTCCATGTAAACAGAGTCGCAGTATCGAAATAAAGAAATTAAACAGTAGGGGGGAAAGAACACTGGCTGACGCCTGCCGCCCATTGAGGTAGTTAGCGGTCCACCTTTTTAGGCCGGCAGGGAGTGCTGTCTCTTCCAGATCTCTGAGGAGTGTGGCATGGTTGACCGTGTCAAATGCTTTAGATAGGCCAATTGCGACAAGAACCGTCCTATAGTTTTGAGTATGTTGATTCAAACCATGATTTATTTGCGTTGTAATGTCATTCAAAGCGGATGTTGTGCTGTGAGATTTCCGGAAACCATGCTGGTGATCGGCCAATTGCAGATTTGCAGTGTAGTAAGGGAGTAGAATGGTCTCTAGTAACTTCACGACCGGCGATAGGAGGGATATCGGACGATAAGAATATCCTTGGTTCGCCGGTTTCCCTGGTTTTAGTAGGGGAACTACAATAGTCTGTGTCCAGATCTCTGGTATGAGAGGTTAAAAACAGCCGCTAGATAACTCTGCCCCTCGTGGCCTAGGCGTTTAATCATCTTTATGGCTTCCTTAACCTCTGCGATGGAGACGGCATTGGGCACTTTGGTGTGTTTGTGTTTGTGCGCACGTCGGACGGCTCTTCTCTTAGTCCGTTTAGCAGGTGGATGCATTGTAAACCGCCGGCAAAAGAAGCTCGCGCATTTCCTGGCGTCCGATTTGACACGGTCGCCGAATGCAATGGCGACATTGTCATTGTATTTGGTCGGATTAGATAGGGCCTTAACAGTCGCATGCCTCAAGGTGTTGTTTCTACTTAGTCTGTTTGTATTCATTGATTGTCCGACGGATTTCCGCGTTGAGATTGTGGCGAAACACTTTGTTTAAAAATATTTTTTTCTTTTTGCTGACATGTAAAATTTTAGAGCAACAAGAACAGATTGTGCCAGGTCTTGCACCGCCTAAATCCATTCAAGCTGTGCAATCTGCAGATTGCTTAATGGATTCCGGAACACCATCATCTTTAAACATTCATGCTGCAACTGTACAGAAGTTTCCACCATTTTGGAACAAAAATCCAATAGTGTATTTCTTTCAAGTTGAAACAATATTTTTATTGCAGCGCATATCTGCAGATGAAACAAAATTTAAGCACCTCGTCGCAAAATATCGATCAAGGTACGTTCGGTTTAGTGAGTGACGTTTTGGAATCGGCATCTCCTTGAATGAAATACGACAAATTGAAGTCGCGTATTATTGCCGCTTTTAGTGAATCCTCTGAATGCAAACTTAAGCGAATTTTAAGTGGTCAAGTTATGGGTGATCAAAAACCTTCGCATTTCTTGCGAACAATGCAAAGCTTAGGTCCTGGTCAAGTTGGTGATAATGTTCTAAAATCACTATTTTTAGAGCAGTTACCTGAAAAAGTACGGGCAATTCTTATCATTAGTGATCAACAAGATATTAACAAGCTTGCAGACCAAGCAGATAAAATTATGGACACGGCTCGTCCAGCAAATATTGCCAGTGTAGATAGATCACAAAGCGAAGCAAATTTAGAGCGTATTTCAGAACAAATTGAAGCGCTTGAAAAATGGTTTTCAGCTCTTAATCGCAATAGCAACATTCATCGTCCGAGATCTCGATCACGACATCGATCTGGCAGTCGGAGTAATAATCCGAGTTTATGTTGGTATCACAATCGGTTTGGTGTTAAGGCTTTGAAGTGCATACTACCTTGTGGTTTTGAAGCAAAAAACTAAATAGCGTGTCGGAGCATCCGGCCACCGATATCGCATATTCTACTTCCGGCCGCCTATTCATTTATGACAGATCAACTAGAAAGAATTTTTTGTTTGACACTGGAGCTGATATCTCTGTAATTCCTATGGATAAATCTTCATCACAAAAGTGTGTAAAAGGTGGTATTCAACTTATCCCTGCAAATGGTACACAAATTAAGACATTCGGTACCAAAATACTTCAACTTGATCTGGGACTTCGCAAATAGTTTTCGTGGTTGTTTGTTGTAGCAGATGTCACTAAATGCATTATAGGCTCGGATTTCCTTAAACATTTTCATTTGTTGCCTGATTTGAAAAATTTCAAATTAGTAGACGGAAGAACACTTTCCAGCACCCAAAGACATCCAAAGAGCCATCGCTTGGTATTACAACAATTTTAAAGCACAATAGTTCCTATCATAAATTGTTCGAAGAATGTTCCTCCAGTTCGAGCAAAAGTAAGACCTTTAGATTCAAGATTCAGAACGTTTAGCCATTGCAAAAAGGGAGTTTAAATGTATGTACGTGGTAGGCAAATTGTTGGTACAGCGTACTTTATTGTTGAACTTGCATCAGTAAACTTGCATAAATTTCTATAGCAGTAGTCGCACACTATTAAAAAAAGAAATACTTACGAAAGGTTTTGGGGAGTGTTATCGGTAGTGACAGTTCTTTGTTGGATATGACCCCGGTAGTCATTTGCGGTACTATCCGGTACCTCTTAGGCCATGTCACCCGTCAAGATGGGTGATGAGAGATGAAAGGCATCATATCCGTAGATCAACCATCGAGTTGCACGTCATTACCTTTGTGCATATTACTCGCCTCTTACGACCGGTATGCCTACCTCGGGCAGGGGTTTTTACACAAGAGCTTTATGACGATTCTCACAGTGATCGTGCCCATTAGGCAGGGCGAAGCACTGTTAACAACAACAACAACGACACGTCCGTCTTTCCGTGAACACGATGACTTGAGTAAAAATTTAGATATTTGAATGAAATTCTGCATACATGTTTCTTTCCGGCCAAAGTTGCTATTTAAAATTAGCGAAATCGAACAAAATTTCGAAAAACATATAAAATGAGATATTTCAATAGTAAAATCAGCTACAATAATGAAATTTGATTGATCATTCTGTTGAAGATTTTCCCAAATTTATGGCGCCAGCCGAAAGGGGCGTGGACTGGCTCCCGCAACTAAATGCCCCGTAATCTCTGTCTCACAGATCGGAAGGAAAGCTAATAATGTTACTGTTGTTGCATATGTAGATGGAAAAGAGCACGTACTAACTGTGGATACAGGCGCATCGCATTCCATAATTCGATCTGATTTAGTCAACAAGGAGCTGAGACCATTGCATGGAGCAAAGTTACGTACGGCCACTGGTGAGGACACCCATGTCCTAGGAGAAGTAACATGTGAAATCGCAATTGGGAACGTGGCCGTCCTACACAGTTTTATAGTAGCAGATATTGTTGACGAAATCATAGTTGGTGTGGACTTCTTAAGCGAGCAAGGCATCAAGATCGACATGGAAAACAGGATTATGAATTACCAGAACATGGATGTGCCATTAAATTTTGGTTACGAAAACAAATACGTTAGTAAGCGAGTGCTTGTGGAGGAGAGCCAACAAATTCCACCGAAGTCGGAAGCAATCATATGGGCAAATATTGATGGAGATTATGGGACAAACAAGTTGTGGGTTGTCGAGGCAGCAAACAAATCAAGGACGAACATATTAGTAGGAAAAACCCTGGCCATGACAAAACAAGATGGACGTGTACCGGTAAGAGTACTTAATGAGTTCAAATCGCCGATAAAACTTTCCAAAGGAGCAATATTGGGACAATGCCAAGAGGTCGAGGTAGTTATCAATTGCGAACAGCTTCAGGAAAATGATTCTACCATCAAGATTAATCTTTCAGATGATATCACGTCGTGGACGGCAGGCCTCGAAAAAGATCATCAGAAAAAGGCAAAGGAACTTCTATCAAAGTACTCGAGCATATTTGACAAGGATGGTTCTAAACCAGGTCGGACCAAAGTTGTGAAGCATCAAATTGATACTGGTGATGCAAGGCCCATCCGCCAAGCTCCTCGTAGTATTCCTTTGGCCAAACGCCAAGTAGTAAGAGAAATTATACAGGAAATGAGTGACAGCGGTGTGATCGAACCATCAGCTAGTCCATGGAGCTCACTGGTAGTACTAGTGAAAAAGAAAGATGGAAAAATGAGGTTCTGTGTGGATTACCGGAAATTGAACGACGTAACGAAGGACAGTTATCCATTGCCAAGAATCGACGATACTCTGGACTCGTTATCTGGCACGAAATGGTTTTCCACACTGGACTTGAAAAGCGGCTACTGGCAAGTGGAGGTAAAGGATGAAGATAAAGAGAAGACGGCTTTCAGCGTTGGAGAAGGGCTTTGGCAATTTACGGTAATGCCCTTCGGGCTATGCAATGCTCCAGCTACTTTTGAGAGACTTATGGACCAGATACTAAAAGGATTGCACTGGCAAACATGTTTGGTGTACCTCGACGACATCATCGTGCTGGGAAAAAGTTTTGAGGAACACCTAAAGAACTTGGAGGAAGTTTTCCAAAGAATAGCTGGTGCTGGTCTGAAACTAAGTCCCAAGTGTTCCTTGTTTAAAAAGGAAGTAAGTTATTTGGGTCACAAGGTAACTACGGAGGGAATCTGCACTGCTAAGGAAAAGATCGAAGCCGTAAAGGATTGGCCAAGACCGAGAAATTTGCATGAGTTACGGAGCTTCCTTGGGCTGTGCACGTATTATCGCCGATTTGTACCAAATTTTGCCAGCGTAGCTAGTAGTCTCCATGACCTTACAAGGAAGAATATGAGTTTTGAATGGAAGAAGGAACAGGAGGTGGCTTTTCAAACATTGAAGGAACGACTATGCACTGCCCCGATGTTAGCATATCCAATTCCAGGTTCAAAGTTTATTCTGGATACAGATGTGAGTGGTTATGCTATAGGAGGTGTTTTGTCTCAGATTGTTGATGGACAGGAGAGGGTAGTTGCATACTATAGCCGAACAATTGGGAAGCCTGAAAGGAACTATTGTGTAACCCGGAGAGAGCTGTTGGCATTGGTAGAGTGCGTTAAGCATTTCCACAAGTATCTCTATGGGCAGCGATTCCACGTCAGGACAGACCACGCGGCGTTGAAATGGCTCTTACAGTTCCGTAATCCGGAAGGTCAATTGGCACGGTGGATAGAGCGACTGCAAAGTTATGACTTTTCCATAGAGCATCGCAAAGGTAGCACCCACGGAAATGCTGATGCAATGTCACGAAGACCATGTAACTTGGAATGCAAGCATTGTTCCAAAGCTGAGGCCAAGGAAGACATTATAGATGTGCGGCTCATGACTATAACCTCTACGGACGAATGGAACATTGATCAATTAAGAAGGTTTCAGCACGAAGATCCAGATCTTACACATGTAATGCAAGGAATCGAACGAAACGAGCGACCATCAAGAGAGGAGATGTCAGCAGAAAGTCCTGTTGCCAAGTCATATTGGGCACAGTGGAATAGTTTGCAATTAGAATCCGGTTGTTTGCATCGAATATGGGAGAGTGAGGATGGTCAATGTGTTCGAAAGCTGATAGTCGTCCCAAGGAAGAAAATCCCTGATGTACTCAATGAATTACATAACGGTCCAAGCGGAGGTCATCTTGGAGTCACCAAGACCTTGGAGAAAGTCAAGCAAAGATTCTATTGGGTTGGTTGCCGTCAATCGGTCGCGGAGTGGATTGCCAACTGTGAAGTATGCATCAAAGTTAAAGGACCGAAATCAAGGAGCCATGGCCAAATGAAACAGTATAACTCAGGTGCGCCATTTGAGAGGATAGCCATGGATGTAGCTGGTCCATTTCCTACTAGCAAACTCGGAAACAAATATGTCCTGGTAGTTATGGACTATTTCAGCAAGTGGCCAGAAGTGTACCCTATTCCAAATCAAGAGGCAGAAACAATAGCAGAAGTGTTTACTAACAATTGGGTAGCTCGGTTTGGTGCACCGATGGAGATACATTCTGACCAAGGCAGAAATTTCGAATCAGCTGTGTTCCAGGAAATGTGCAAGACATTGGGCATTCGGAAAACTCGAACAACTGCACTACATCCTCAGTCAGATGGCATGGTGGAACGATTCAATAGAACCTTGGAAGAGCACTTGAGGAAAGTAGTGGATAAGTTCCAGAAGGATTGGGATACTCACATCTCCTTATTCCTAATGGCATATCGCTCTGCAGTACATGAAACAACTGGTCACACTCCTGCAAAGGTAATTTTCGGGAATGATCTTCGATTGCCAGCTGGCTTGAAGTTTGGGATAAACGCTGATGCAGGAGTAAATGCTCGGAAATCTACTAGCGTTTTGGAAGAAGAAATGAGAGAAATTCACGACTTTGTGAGACAACGGACTAAGATCATGAGCGATAACATGAAGGCCAGGTACGACAAAGCAATAAATTCGGAAGGTTTTATAGAAGGAGATTTAGTGCTGCTATACAACCCACAGCGTAAGAAAGGTTTGTCCCCAAAACTACAATGTAACTGGGAAGGCCCATACAAAGTCATAAAACGGATCAACGATGTGGTATATCGCATACAAACTATGGGAAGGCCAAGGAATAAGATGAAGGTGGTTCATTTGGAAAGGCTAGCTGCGTTTGGTTCCGGCAATGTGTCTGATCGGGACGATCAGACTTAGGTGGAGGGCAGTGTGGCGATTATTCTCAAGCATGTACCATCCCTAACTCAATAACACTCCCACCACTAGTTAACACAACCGAGATAACGATGGATACGCTTATGCATGCAAGCGTATAACTAGGAAGAGGAAGAGAGATGGCGCGAGTGTTTGCGAATACGATGCAAAGAGGAGATGCTAATAAATAAGACCGACCCTTCCAGAACACGAAAAGCGAACAACCAAGAAAGTTCTCGGTGCGTAGGCAAGCACCCACCAAGCAAGGCAGGTTGATCAGTTTATTTTCAAGCGTTGTTCAGTGAACTACTGTAAAGTTACCAAACTCTTAAAATTGTTTTGCGTTTATTACTAGTAAATAAAACTTGCTATTAGTTACAATATCTGTGCGTGTGTTTATTTGACTTTATAGTGATCGAACCCAGGATTGATAATTAAGGAATCATCGAATTCGTCACAATATTTCAAAACATCGATGTATCGATACTACATCGATGTTACTTCCAGCTCTACTGTGACGGCGCATCGACAAGCTCACAACAATAATCATTAATTTCTTGTTACAACTTCTGTAGTTAACTTTTGCGTTTACACTTGCTTTTGTTTTAAAGGTTAAGTCAACTTTAAGTAAAGTAATTAAGTAATTGTGTGGTGGAATAGTGTTTTAGTGCACAAAAGATGGAAAGTGAAAACGAATCACCTTCTCCTCCTACTACGCCAAAAAAGAAAGCTAAACTGTCTAAGGTACAACAAAAATTCAAGCAGTAATGGGAATGCCAATTTGACTGGCTAACGAGTGATCCTCTATGCGAATTTATTGCTAAATGTAAAATATGCGCTTTAACATTTACTATATCTCACGCAGGTGTTGGGCAAGTTAGTATCTTGGTGTGATTTTCTCTTATATGCTTACCATATTGGATAATTAGGTAACCATTTTGCATAAAATATGTGTTTTGTTTCCATTTCTTTAGGTTAAGCAGCACATGGCCAGCAAAAAACATAAAGCAAAAGCAGAAATGAGTAAATCAAGTGGATTGTTCCAAAAGTTTTTTCCTAAAACTTCTGCTTTTACATCAGGTATTTCTAATGAAGACACCAAGTTAACAGCGGCCGAGTTAGCCACGACATACCATACTGTCAAGCATAATTTATCGTACAATAGCCAGGACTGTAATATCAAATTAAATAAGATTATATATGGTGATTCCAAAATCGCCACTCATATGCGTTTGGCTAGGCCAAAATGGAGGCATTAGTGACCGAAGTTCTTGGTCCGCACTCTTTGCAGTCTGTTATTGACCAGTTAAATAAAGACAATGTATTCTATTGTCTACAAACTGATGCCTCCAATAAAAAAACATTAAACTGTTCCCTCTGGTGGTTCAATATTTTACCCCTGAAGGTGGGATTCAACAAAAGTTACTTGATTTTTATGAAAATGCAAATGAATCAGCAAATGGGATGTTTTATGCCATCAAAACCTCTTTAGAGTCTTATAAACTTTCTTTCAGCCAGTTATCTGGTCTTAGCGCTGACAATACAAATGCAAATTTTGGACATAATCATTCATTGTACACAAACATATTAGAGGTAGTGCCAGACTTAATAAAAGGAAATTGTCATGCCCATATTGTGCACAATTCAGTAAAATATGCCATGAATTGTTTAAATTATGACATTGAGAACATTATATTAAAAATATATAGCCATTTTTCTGTTTCTGCATGCAGAAGAGAAGAATTAAAAAGATTTGTAGCGCTTACTGAAGGAGAGTTTCATGAAATAAAACGACACATAGGAACTCGTTGGCTATCCCTTCTACCAGCAATAGATACAATACTACTTAATTGGACACCAATTTGTAACTACTTTGTGAGTTTGGATGTTGACTGTCCAATGGTTATACAAAACTTGTTAATGTTGGATAGAGTAATGGAAAATAATTTAGTTCACTGTTACCTTCTTTATGCTAGTCATGTATTAAATATTTTCAATAAAACAATAAAAAAATTGGAAGGAAATAATGTAACTATTTTAGATATTTATAACATTATGACTGGTTTAAAGACTGAGCTAATTCAAAGAAAAAATGATGAATATTTTGGCCACGAAACAAAAAAGTATTAAAAACTCTTAAAGAGTCATACCCAGAAGGTTTTAATAAAACTATTAACAACTTCAAACTTTTTATTGATAAGGCTAATTTATATTTAGAGAAATGGTTCGATTTCAATCAGACTAATTGGCTTTCTTTAATTAGCTGTTTGTCATTAAAGACTTTGCTCACATTTGATCATTTTGAGAAAATTATAGATAATTTAAATTTGTATAGACTTAATATTGTTATGGATGACTTATATGCAGAATTAATAAATTTCAAAGTAATTTATGAAAAAGTATCAGGAGAAAGAAATTTTCTTGATATGAGTACTGGTCAAAAGTGGAGCTATTTATTAGTAAACACCTCCTCAGAAGAATTTAAAAATATTGCAAAAGTTGTCTCATATCTACTTTCTGTCCCCGCTACCTCAGCATTTACTGAAAGAGTTTTTTCAGTAATGAACGCAAAGTGGCGGGAGGATAGAAATAGAGCAACTATTAATTTGATAAAAAATGAGCTCATGATTTATTTTAATTTTAATTATAACTGTGATGAGGCGTATCATATTTTTAAAAAAGATTGTAAATTAATAAGTTGTGCGAGAAGCTCTAGAAAATATGTAGTTAAAACCGTAAACAAATAAAGGACTGTTCATTTTTCTAAAATACTGTTCAATATTAATCTCAGACCGAAATATACTCTATTTCTTGTAAAAAAAGTTGGCAAGCCTATCCTTAAGCGAAACGAAGAAATGGGCGGTGCCCCTTTTCTTTGGTGTAGTTCGTGATACTTTCGCTGCTATTTTGTGCGGATTAATGTACGGGAAATGCGGTTAATTCACATCGTATGCGAAGAGGTGGGGGTAGGGAGCAAAATTGGGCGAAAGCTTTTACTAACAATTATATTCTATGAATTTTTTTAGGAGGGCAAAAACTTGGATGAGATTAGCCAGAGTGGTCACGATTGGGCGTCGTGGAACCCCACCAATTTGCGCCAGGAGAAGAGTGAGCAGCTTTGCGTTCCAAAGGGCTCTAGCCGCAAGCCATGTATGGAGGAGGAAAAAATTAAGAGAAAATTTTAAATACGCGTTCCTCCAATTGGACTTGAGCGAAAAGAGAGCAAAATATTCATCTAAATGTAAGCACACTGATTTTTTAAGTAACGACTATTCGATATTGATTTTCTTTTATTATCTTTTCAGGGAGCAATATGAATTTTAATAATTTAAGTAGTCTTATCTCTTTAAATTGAATTTTAAATTAGTTAATTGATAACCTGTAAATAAACAAAAAATACTTGAATTTAGAAAAAAAGGATATCGTCGAGTTAGAGTGAAACCCAAACAACTAACATTCAAAAAATTTGTTCATGGCAGGCAAAAACTATTTAAAATTTCATTGATAAAAAGTGGATTTAGCAGGTTTACACCCTAAAGCTTTGGTTTCCTCGGAAAGCGGTGCCGCAATGTAGCGTTCGCTATATAGCGCCCGCTATGCTTACCGTCATTAGCGGCACCCCTTTCTTGTAAAGTTCGATGAGCGTTGCGGTCAATTTAGCCAATTTTGTTTCCACTATTTTGCTGCGGTTTCTTTTAGTTTTTGATTTTTTTATTTTCAATATTTTTTACAAAACAACAGTTGACACTTCTATTGTTTTGTGTAAAAATATTTGATTGAATTCTCACCGTTTTGAATATGACGGTGGAAAAAAACCTTGACGAAAGATTTACCACCGTCATGACGGCCGTAATATTTTATGCTTGCCGCTATGTTATGTTACGGTGAACTTCACCGACTTCTTAGTATACACGTAATTACTTTCACATTACAATGTTTTTGACAACCTACTCTACCGCTATGTGACGGTCGCGTTATAGCGGCACCGCTTTCGAGGAAACCACAGCATAAGCCGAGGATATAGTATTTAATATTTTCACCAACCTTCCAAAATAGTTGCTTATTAAAGCAATTCTGGCAGTTGAGTCTCCGTCGCTTCTAAAGCTTGTTTTAGGTACTTCTAGAATTAGTGGCGGTGATATCTATTGGAGAAAGCGGAACTTTTGCAGATATAGAAGAACTCCGCAAGCCGATATCCAGTGTCCATTGATACTCGTATCTCCATAGATAAAATGGAGAAACGTCGTTTTCAAACTATATCATTTCGCTCAATAGTACTCCTAGTACGAATCTGAGATTCGTTACATAGCTTTTCTGCAGCAGATAGTGGATTTAGTAGGGGTGTCATCATATATCGACATAGCTTATAGCCACTGTCCCCAAGGTTTAAGTAATCTTTAGATTGTCCCGTATCCAGTGGATATTTCAACCGGCTGCAGTTGAATATGTGACTGTCGTGTGCAGATCCTGGCCACCTCGTTAGTAAATTTTGGAAACGCAGATTAGCGTCACAAACCGCGTGCAGTAGCGGTAACGGGGGGCGGCTTGGCTATTGCCCCCCTCAGACCTGAAGAAATATTGAACATGCTTAATTTTCCCGAAATTCAAATGCATATTTTTAGATTTCCGTAAAACTGAGATCGAATGAAATATTTCTAATCTTCTTTTGTCTGCTTGTCTAGCGTAAAATGTAAATGTATAATAAGTATATTCTCTTATAGTAAGGAAGTATAGTATACTAGCATTTACCCGCGGCTCCGCTCGAATCAAAGAAATAAGCAAAATAACTAAGCTTCTTTTGGAAACATTTTTATTTATCAAACAGATAACTTTTAAAGTTCACATGTTCCTTAAAATAATGATATACAAAAAACCTTAAATAATCAGGTTACACACCAAATATTAAAAATTTCTTAGCAGCACTTGTAAACAATTAAATTCACACAGAGCACCAACTTCTAATACAGGATTCTAAACAAAAGCCAAAGCTATTAATTATTTTTCAGATCAAATTGAAGAAGAGATACATACCGAACAAACCGTAAGAGCTTCATAAATTGTATTATTACATAACCACTCATAAAATTTTAATTTTTACGAAACAGCGCAGCAACCAAAATATGAAGAATTGCTAAACTTACTAAAAGGATATTTTCCGCAGAAACGATATCAATATCTTTAAAATGCACAACTATTTTGCTCAAACGTTACAAAAAATTCATTCAAAATATTTGATTTTATGTTTGACAGGTGACGATTTACTCATATTTATTAACGACATTCAGAACGACGACTGCGAACGACAACGGAGAAAAACCGAAGCTTGACGATAATTACCGCCAAGCACCGACGACATGATAATAATAAAAGCGGCAACGACAGTTCTGCATTAGCTCAAACAACAGCAAAAAAATTTTGAAAAAAGTATTGCATGTGTAAAAAAAAAAGATAAAACTAATCAATTTCAACACATATTTAAAGCAATTTGCATATATATTCGATTTAATTCACAAAAAGAAAAAAGGGCGTCACGACCGTCGCTGTCAAATTAGAAATAGATCTAATCTGGCGACAGCGGCATTCATGAAAAATTCCTCTACATAAGAACATGTGTAAAAATAATTTGACAGATGCCGCACCGTCGTTGTCGTCTTGAATCTGTTTTCCCTAAGTTAGAGAAAAAGTACCGAAAACGCAAAATAAAATTGGTATTGTATGTATAGCAAGGCGAATTCATTACATGAACGTTATTTTCTTTTGATCTGACATTTCTGAACATGCTAAATTCGCCTTGCTCTCACCTTATATGAATTCGCCTTGATGCATAATAACTAAACTTTAAAATCATAGCAATTAGTTTTTAAAAGTATTTTTGTAGATATGGCGATGAATTTTTTAGGCACGTTTTGACCGATAACTCAGTTATCGATTAACTTATATAACAAAACATACCAGTATCGGTTAGTTTATTGAAATATCGAGAAGTCCATATGGATCTTTGGCCTTTCCGTTTCGTGTCATATCCATATTTAATGCAAATTTAGAGGTTTCAGGGCTTTTACATTTTGACCGATAGCTCAGGTATCCATTAATTTATCGAAATATTGCAATGTCCAAACGAAACCTGTGGCCTTCCCCTTTCGTTTGATACCCATATTGTATGCAAATTTAGGCGTTTTGGAGCAACCACATTCTGACCGATAACTCAGTTATCGATTAATTGATCGCAATACTGCAGAGTCCAAAAAAATACTGTGGCCTTCCCCTTTCGTTTCTTATCTATATTGTATGCAAATTCAGGGGTTTTTGGGCGACCCCGTTCTGACCGATAACTCAGTTATCGATAAAGTTATCGAAATATTGCAGGGTCCAAAAGAATAACGTGGCCTTCCCCATTCGTTTTATACCTATATTCTATGCAAATTTAGGGGTTTTATGGTAACCACATTCTGACCGATAAATCAGCTATCGATTAATTGATCGAAATATTGCAGAGTCCAAAAGAATCCTGTGACCTTCCCCTTTCGTTCGATACCAATATCGTATGCAAATTCATGGTTTTTTGGGCAACTACATTCTGATCGATAACTCAGTTATCGATAAAGTCATCGAAATATTGCAGAGTCCAAAAGAATCCTGTGGCCTTCCCCTTTCGTTTGATATTCATATTGTATGCAAATTCAGGACCGATAACTCAGTTATCGATAAAGTTATCGAAATATTGCAGGGTCCAAAAGAATACTGTGGCCTTCCCCATTCGTTTGATACCAATATTGTATACAAATTCATGGTTTTTTGGGCAACCACATTCTGATCGATAACTCAGTTATCGATAAAGTTATCGAAATATTGCAGAGTCCAAAAGAATCCTGTGGCCTTCCCCTTTCGTTCGATACCAATATTGTATGCAAATTCATGGTTTTTTGGGCAACTACATTCTGATCGATAACTCAGTTATCGATAAAGTCATCGAAATATTGCAGAGTCCAAAAGAATCCTGTGACCTTCCCCTTTCGTTTGATATCCATATTGTATGCAAATTCTGACCGATAACTCAGTTATCGATCAAGTTATCGAAATATTGCAGGGTCCAAAAGAATACTGTGGCCTTCCCCATTCGTTTGATACCAATATTGTATGCAAATTCATGGGTTTTTGGGCGACCCCATTCTGACCGATAACTCAGTTATCGAAACAGTTATCGAAATATTTCAAGGTCCAAAAGAATCCTGTGGTCTTCCCCTTTCGTTCAATACCCATATTGTATGCAAATTTTAAGGTTTTAGGGCACCAATTGCATAAATTCATTGGATAAAATACATTTTTGGGTTAGTTGGGTCACATTAGTGCCCATAACTCCATAACCATGTGAGGTATTGAGATTTCATGAAACTTGTTACCTATCCGAGACATCGGGAAATAAGTGTGCAAAATTTCGTACAGATCGGTGCTGTAGTTTGGGCGTGAAAACGGTTTAAACACACTCACTCACAAACTTACGCATTTATAATATAAGTAAGATATGTCATACTAAATACACAATATTTAAGTGTATTTACTATATTTTCCAAACATTTAAATTTCAATTCAAGTGTATTTCGAGCAATGTTTATGATTTTAACCGCGTATTGATTTTCATGATCCATGTTTTTAGTCAACAATTGTATTTGAAACAGCATGTGGAGCTCTTCGGCCACCCCCTTGTAAAAAAAACACTACAGACCACAATAGTAATCTACAGTGATTTCGCGCCAACCAAATAGATTGCTACAAAATTCTATAGTTGAGCTAATTTGAGTGCTTAAAGATAAATTCGTTACGTTTATTCGTAATTATGTCAAAATGGTGCTCTGAAATTAATCATTCATTTATATTATGACTTTCATGGCAATTTGGATTTTGAGCTTTCGTCCATGATCGGCCCCCTCAACTAGAGACCTGTATCCGTCCCTGACCGCTTGAATGTTAAGTGAGAAATAGCCCTTTCTATTTCGAACATTTCAGCATTGTTACCACCTGGTGCAGTCAAAAGCCCTAATAACTCTGGGGAACTTTCCAATTTCACCCATTCCTTAGTTAATGGTGCAATTGCATTTGGTACTTCTTTTACAACTCTGCTTGCTGTGGGTACGCTTTCTCCGCAGAAGTCGGCCACAGTTATCAAAAACTTTCTGTGGCATAAAACCTAAGTGTTAACAAAGGCATAGTTTTTGCTGTGCCATTATATCGTCTGCAAAAGATTTTAGTTAACATGATTAATTGCTTATTTTGATTGGTGATGCTGTGCTAGTTTAAAAGTTAGGTTTCTGAACTTGAACAGAGCATGGAGAAAAGTAGGCAAGGCGGGTTGCTCAGGTGCAAAGTCCGGTAAGAATGATTCCAGGATAACGCTAACCAAAATGGCATGGCAACCCAACCGAAATCTTTTGATGAACTCTTCCTCTGTATATTATTCAAAATAATCCAAGCGGCTGCGAAAAGTTCTCTTAGCTATACTGCGCTCACTGGTTTTCTCAAATCTTTCTTCCAGTGCTTGAATATAAAGCGTACGTTGGTTTTAATTAGATATATTTTCTAATTTTATAGACGAAATAACTTCACTTGACAATCAGCTGTTTTATGATTGTCGAACCGGCAAATATTAAACGTCGGATTTACTGCCTGTTAAATTTGTCGACGGGATAAACCTAACAAGCCCTACTGAAAACAAAATTATGTGTAAAGAAAGATAAATTTTAACACGCCGTCGAGAAAACGACCCTAAGTACGGTATACAAATTTGGTGGGCATGTGATGCAAAAACTAATTCTCCTGTGAGTGGAAATATCTATAGAAAAGGAAAACAACCCAGTGCAGAAAAAGCAAAAAACCACGGAGAAAATAAGCTTATACGTCTCTTTTTAAAATACTAAAATACTGGGGGCACGGTAGTTTTTTTCAGTTTTAGTTTGTGTAAGCGCCTAATGGGCTTGGGTTTGTCCTTCGTTAGAACCCTTCAAATCAATAAAACATGCATCCCACCCGAAAAGAAGAAACACAAAAACAGGGCAATTCTTTCTTCTGAGTTTGGATTCCATAAAGGCAACGTAGCCATTTGTTCAAACGTTCCTAAGAAGAAGAAGGTGGTCACATTACTATCAACGGAACATTACGATAAGGAAGTTGAAAAACTCAAGCAAAAACCAGCAGTAATAATGCATTACAATAGAGATGCTCAAAATATCACATATGGTCACGTGAGGCAGCGCGTACGGCAGTGTGTTTCGCGAGCCACAAGAGGGGGAAAGGAAAGATCATCGGTAGGGGATAAACTGAAGTCGGCAGAGTAGTGAGATGGTATGTGTAACCAGAGGCGTAGTCAAGATAAAGAAGGAAGGGGTTTAAATTGTTCACGTTAGGGCAAAATCGATATATTTCACGGATTTTGCTTACAAAGTTAAGATTTTAGCTGCCAAAACCAAATAGATTTGCTCTCATAAGTACCAGGTAGCAGTTTTAACTTTCAAAAGGATTTCCTGAAAAAATCCTTTATATTGACATTTTCTGTTATTACCTATTGCCTTTTTTCAATAAAATAATTAAAATGTGATGTATGTATCTTAAAACACCTTTCAAAATATTTTAGAACACTTTCAAGGCTTACTTTACCCCGACACCGCCAAACAGCAAGTAGTACATATGCTCAAATAGTGTTCCAAACTCAATATAGTGTTCCAGATTTTTGGCCATAGAAATTGAATTTTAAATGTCGACAAATCACTCATATTCTTTGTTTTGTTTTAAAAATCTCAATAACCTGACAAGGTCTCCGGATCTCTTCCCAAGCCCTCCTGGCTACGTCACTGAATACATGAATTTGGGGCAGTGATGCCAGTTTTTACAAATATAAGGGATTTTCACGTTGTAGAATTTCTAACCCTTTTTAAAGCATGAATTAAAAGCGTGTCGATAGAAATAAAAAACTCAATTTGTTATAAATATAAAGGATAATACAATATAAATTGAAGAATTTTAAAAAATACAATTTGTCAAATCTTTTGTAGGATAGGTACGGCTTTGACTGAGTGGAAATAGTGCTTGCATTGACTTCAATGACTTTAAGGTTGTTTTGGTGATATTTTAATTCAATCTTTTTTAGCCGATATAATCCCAATTTTTTAAAAACAAATTTTGAAGGGAATGAAACAACACTGGGTTACTTTTAGACCCCAATACTAAAATGCTTTAGAAATTTGGTTCATATCTTTCAATTTCGCAGTGAATAATACAACACTAGTTTACTTTAAGACCCCAATGACTCATTGGATATCTGGCTAAAAACCTTTTTCACAATGGCCAGTTAGCACAATTAGTCAATTAAGTTAACAGGCGATGGAAGAGCGGATTACCTGGTAACATCTGACAGCTGTGGCTGCTTTTGCCTATTCACAATGCAACCTACCTTTCTGAATTTTTTCTTGATATACATATACTCGTATATAATGCTTGAAAATATTAAATATGCGTACTTACATACTTAAGTAAGCAACTGTAGATGATTTAATTTAATTTTTTTGATAATCACGATCAAATGAGCGATTTGTAAGAGGAATTCGTCGCATTTGAAAATTTTCACACAAAACTACGCATTTGGTGCAATGTAAATGTAATATCAAATTACCACCAAGTTACTTTTATTATGTTGGTCTGGCGCCCTGTAGTTTACACATTAACAATACAATTAGAATGTGTGTGCACGAACAGCTCAGTGTTGCTATTCATACGTGGTTAAGAGATACAGTGGCTAATTATAATTGTTTGAAGTTGCAAATATGTCAGCAGAGCGTGGAGCTGTAAAATATAAGAAAACTTCTTTCAATCCGGAGTGGGAAAAAGTTAATATGGTGCGGAGTCCCAGTGCTTGGTGTGCAAAAAGCATGTAGTATGCAAGGCGTTAAACCCTCTAACATGCAAATGAAAACACTCAGACCTAGTAATTCTAGTGCGATAAACTCGAAGTCATATATCCAAAAGAGTTGATAATTTTGCTTTCGTGGCTGAAACCCCCACCCCTTGCCTGTTAACTGCCCACTCCGCCTCTAGGCGCGGTATGATTTTTGGCCAATAATTCTATAAATTTAATTATAAATCCACATCTTCTAATAATTTCTAATCTTTAACAATTATTTCACTTACGAACAAATTATTTTTTACTACAGAAATCCCTTTTATCACTTTTTTGTAGCTACCAAAAACACTTCTGTCAAAACTAATTTTTTTTACAACTTGTATTCAATTTTTCAACGAAAATTATTATAACGGAACTCTGCTACCACATAAAACATATATTTAATACTTCTATACTGCTAGTACAATATACTCGCAATGTGTTTTAAAATCGAAAACAAAGGGAGACAGCCTACATACATTTTTGAGCTTGTATTAGTATACGTCTATATTTTTAAATAATAAAATAAACTGAAACGTCAAATCATCACAGGGACGGTTCAAGCATATGAGGGATTCAAGACTTTATTAAAAGAAATTTTTGAAGTAAGTGAAATATTTTAGAATACAATTAGGGTGAATCTCGCTATTTTTTACCTTATTTGTTGTGACCGATTTACTATGGAAGTTTGCAAAATTTGATTCGATTCGTACAAGCGAATAGATCCCTAAATAAAGTAATACGAATTTTACCTATAATCTCTTTGAAATGAAACTAAATGCTTGAAAACCATTAAACCATTTTATTAATCAACGATTGGTGTATCAGTATTTATATGTGCATTTATATATACATTAAGATATGCCTTATTGAATCGCAAATAAAATTAGTTTTGTATATTTATTTCGTATATATGTCTTATCTTCGGTCTGAAAAAGGGCAAAGCTGACTTCTGTGATTTTTCAATATATCGTTGTTAAAAAAGGATTCAACATGGGCGTGATCTTCCGTAAACTTGTTCTTAAATACCTGTCTAGCTCTGTATAGCACTTGAATCATTCAATACATTTTAATAATTATTTTTTCTAGCTTTTTTACGCTTTGCCGAATAGTTTTCTCGCTTTGTAACCATCGCATGCATGCATCCACCTAATGCGCAGTTCTGCATTTTATTTTTTTTTTTACTATTTTTAATTTTGAATAATTTTAAAATTATTTCTTTCATATAATTTTTTTTTTCAATGAATTGATACGCTCATTCTTTTTGGTACATTCGCTTATCGGACCTCTCGTTTTATTTTCTATACATCTGCACTCTGATGTTCACGATTGTTCTTTGTGTTTTCTATCAATATAGAAGTATTACATATATGACTTAAAACTATAAAATCAAGGTTGCGAAATAGATAAAATATTTGGCGAAAATTATGTGTCAATAATTATAGAAGAAAAGTAGAGGTATGCGGGTTATATCTGTCTAACTTAACCCACCTAAAGGTAGTCCTTCCGGCTAGAAGGTTAACATAAAATGCCATTACGACACGTTCCATATCACGAATACAAAAATATGAAGCCGAAAACAGAGACGCCAAATATTTAGATTTAATTTCAGGATTGGAATATCATTCAAATAAGGTAAGTATTTTTGACACATGTATGTAAATATATTATTTTTTGACCGACCGACCGACCGGCCGACTGTAACTAGGCATATGGAAAAAATTTCAATTGCGAGCGTCAACTAAGGCAGCGAATTAGTACATTCATTGCTGTGTCATTAGCTGTAGATGAAAGGACCGACATTGCCAGCATTGCACAAGTAGCTATTTTTATACGTGGCGTGGATAGCAATTATAATATTACCGTAGAACTTCTCGTTATTATCCCTATTAACAACAAAAGAGGAATATATTTTTCAATGTTTAGAGGGATGTGCTCTCATATGAACATAAAATTGGATAAGTTAGTGTGCGTTGCTACAGATGGTGAAAAGTCAATGACCGGTTGCAAAAGTGGCGTTATTGGTAGGCTGAATCAAAAATTTAAACACAAAAAGATAAGCGAAGGTTCTGTAGCAATTCATTGCCTTATACACCAGGAAGCTATTTGCGCAAAATCAATAAATTTGAATAATGTAATGGCTACTGTTGTAAAATGCGTAAATCTTCTGAGGCATCATCCGCTCAATCACTGGGAATTCAAGGGCTTCTTGCAATTTGTTGAAAATATCCATACCGATATACCTTATTACTCGGAAGTCCGTTGGTTGAGCCGAGGCTCCACATTTAAGAGATTTTTTGAACTAAGAAAATACATTTGCGTATTTTTGGTAAGTTTTTGTCAAAATTTTGATAAAACTGTTTTCTTAAAGTCTTAATTTTTTTGTTTTAGGAGCACAAACAAATGTTATTTCCGGAGCTTTTGGATGAGGAATGGATAACGGATTTTGCTCTTTTAACGGATTATACGGAGCAGTTAAATAAGTTGAACGTTTCATTGCTTGGACGAAATCGGCTCATTATTGAAATGAATGATATTTATTTGCTAAAACTTCAATTATTTTGCAATTCCTTGTACTTGTACTTGAATATTCTGAGAGTACTTAATACGGACTAATTACTTCAAGATCAAAATATAAAGTATTTAAGTACGTAATAGTCCAATTACTACTCAGTATTATCCAGGTCTGAATCCAACCCGGGACCAAGAGAGTAGATCTGCTACGTTTGCTGGGAGAAAATTTACGTCAAACGTTCACACTCCGCCCATTGTAATACATGTAAAAGATGATTGCACAACACCAGGTGCTCCGGGCTAAATCCCTCCACGCATAACCCCCCTAGTTTCTACAAAACTTTTGTGACCCCTTGCTGTTCATGCCCTAGGGCGTGCTGTGGCCAACGTCGATCCAGTGTCGCACCACAGAGAGATAACGATGGGTAAACTTATGCATGCAATCATGTACCAAGTAAGATGAAGAGAGATCACGCGAGTGTTTGCTAATACGATGCAAAGAGATGTCGATACATAACACCGACCCTTTCAGAACACGAAGAGGGAGCAGCCAAGCAACTTCTGGTTGCTGGACTATAAAAGGCAATGACCAAGCAAGGCAGGTTGATCAGTTTATTTTCAAGTGTTGTTTAGTGAACTACTGTGAAGTTACCAAACTCTTAAATTTATAATGCGTTTGTTACTAGTAAATAAAAGTAGATATTTTATATAGTATTTGTGCGTGTGCTTATTTAAATTTATAGTGATCGAACCCAGGAGGAATAATTGAGAAATCCTCGAATTCGCCATAACTGGTGTCAGAGAAGTGATATTTTTAAATAAATACCGAGACATTTCAAGGATAAAGGCATGGCAAAGTTGAATGAGCTGAAGATCCAGCAACTCAGAAATGAGCGTGGATTAAATACAACAGGCAATAAATCAGAGTTACAATCACGATTCCTAGAGGCTATGTAAGCTGAAGGAATTAACGTTGACGTTTATGTGTTTCATCTTATGCAAGAAGCGTCTGCAAAAATGGAAGAGAAGAAGGAGTCTACGATTCCAGCCGCAAGTGGGGACACAAACGCGTTGTTGGCTGTATTGACTCAGATGTCATCAAGCATTTCAACACAGTTGAAAGAACAAAAGACACACATGGCATCTCAGTTGGAAGAACAAAAGACACACATGGCTTCGCAAAATAACTGAAGTGCAGGAGGTATTCAGAGAACGGCAGGACAAAATAGAGGATGAGGATGATGCACTGAGAGGTCGTATCCATTCAGTCCCAACTGAATAGTCAAACTGCTTGGACGAGCGTCCCGAAGGTAAAACCCCCACCCTTAGATGGTTCTCTTCCTTTGCAGGTATTTAAGCTACAGTTTGAGAAGCCGGCAGCTGTGAACAATTGGGGCACGTAAGACAAAGTTGTTGCATTGTTCATGGCATTGAAGGGACCTGCAGCCGAAATCTTACAGACGATTCCTGATTGCAAAAGAAACAATTATGAAGCAGTGATGGGTCAAGTTGAGAGACGCTATGGTAGTGAACATAGAAAACAGATATACCAAATAGAGCTACAGAATCGCTTCCAGAAACCAGATGAGACTTTGCAAGAATTTGCATCGTACATCGAGAGGTTGGCCCATCTCGCAAATGCAGACGCACCTGTAGAGTACACGGAAAGGGTAAACATCCAATGTTTCATTTATGGAACACGTTATGTGGAAACGAAGCGGGCCACATATGCAAATCCCCAAAAGGACATTCGCTGGGACGGTATCACATGCTCTGACGCATGAAACAGACTCGCTATTAAGTAAGCCGGCGTACAAAGCTCACCGCGTGGAGGTAGAACGGCCAGACTGGGTAGACACAATTCTGGAAGCATTTAGTGGAAAGCAACAGAAAAATTATGGTGTCGTCAAATGCTTTAAGTGTGGAAAATCTGGTTATATTGCGAGTTATTGCAGCACCAGCTCCAGACTCCAGCAACGCAGGTGGCCGTAAGCGCAAAGCTGAAGGAGATAAGCAAGGCTCCCAATCCAACCAACCGTTAAACTAAAGGGGGTCAGCCGAAAGAGGCGTAGGCTGGCTCCCGCAATTGAATGCCCCATAATCTCCGTATCACAAATCGGACGGAAAGCGAGTAATGTTACTATTGGGGGATTTGTGAATCGATCCGATTTAGGCACCAAAGAGGTGAGATCATTGCATGTAGCAAAGTTGCGTACGGTGACTGGTGAGCACACCCATATCCTAGCCGAGGTAATATATAAAATTGCAATTGGGAACGTCACCATACAGCACAAATTCATAGTGGCAGACATTGTTGATGAAATCATAATTGGCGTGGGTTTCTTAAGCGAGCAAGGAATCAAGATTGACATGAAAAGCAAGATTATGAGCTATAAGAATATGGATGCTATGGTGCTACTAAATTTTGGTTACGAAAAGAACCACGTCAGTAAGCGAGTACTAGCGGAGGAAAGCCGAAAAATTCCAACGAAGTCAGAATTGTGGGTTGTCGAGGCCGCAAACAAATCAAAAACGAATAAACTAAAATATATATAAAAAACCCTGGCTATGACAAAACAAGATGAACGTATACCGGCAAGAGTACTTAATGAGTTCAAATCAGCAATCAAAATTTCCAAAGAAGCTATATTGGGACAATGCCAAGAGGACAAGGTAGTTATTAATTGTCAACAGCTCCAAGGAAATGTTTTTACCAGCGAGATTGACCTTTCAGATGATATCATGGCGTGGATGGAAGGACTCGAAAAAGATCATCAGAATAAGGCAAAGCAACTTCTTACAAAGGGATCGAGCATATTTGACAAAGATGGTTCCAAAGCAGGTCGGACCAAAGCTGTGAAGCATCGAATTGATACTGGTGATGCAAGGTCAATCCACCAGGCTTCTCGTAGTATTGCATTGGTCAAACGCCAAGTGATAAGGGAAATTATACAGGAAATAAGTGATAGCGACGTGATCTAACCATCAGCTAGTCCATGAAGCTCACCGGTAGTACTAGTGAAAAAGAAGGACGGAAAGATGAGGTTCTGTGTGGATTATCGGAAGTTGAACGACGTAGCGAAGAACGCTACGTCATCGTCAGGTTTGTAACCTCTTAGCGTTGCTGCCAAATCTAGTGTACGGTTAACGCTTGTACAAGGTGGCGCAAAAGTAATCCTCCTATCAGAAAATGCTATAAATTTTGCGATTGGCCCCTAAAGTCAGTTCTGTTTTGACATTTGTGTAGTAAACACATGCGAAATACACGTTAATAAACAATGTTACGCTACACTGCTCCAGAACGCGGAATATTGCTGACTATTTATTTGACCAATAATCGGTCGGTGAAAAACGGTTACTGCGCAAAAGTAATCCTCCTATCAGAAAATGCTATAAATTTTGCGATTGGTCACTAAAGTCAGTTCTGTTTTGACATTTGTGTAGTAAACACATGCGAAATACACGTTAATAAACAATGTTACGCTACACTGCTCCAGAACGCGGAATATTGCTGACTATTTATTTGACCAATAATCGGTCGGGGCCAAACGGTTACTGTGAATGGTGAGCGCTACAGAGCAATGATCAACGAGTTCTTTTTGCCGCAACTTGATGAATTGGGATTGGAAAACATGTGGTTCCAACAAGACGGTGCAACAGCACACACGGCACGTGCCACAACCGATATGCTGAACATCGGAAGCTTACTTTTGCGCCACCTTGTATATAAATATGTATATTAGGATGTCACTATTATTTCAGAAACTGGTATTCGGATGATATATATTGTGGCGAATATTCTCAAACATGTACCATCCCTAACACAATAACCCTCCCACCACTAGTTAAACACAACAGAGATAACGATGGCGACTCTGTTTACATGGAATGCGCAGATGGGGCAAGAGTTAAATGTCCACGTAGATGGAGTACCTCTACCTACTGTCAACCTCCCGAAAATCTTCATTCCCACAACAGCCGGTTCTATTGTACCGGAATGACTCGGGTTTTTATATCCGACCAAGGGATGTTATTTCGACATTACCCTGTCTAACTTGTCACATTTCCCCCTAACATTGTCAACCTCCGAGCAGCTCCTTCCAGCAGGGCTGCTCACAACTCTCCTGCTCCGGGTTGGTGTTGAATCCAACCCGGGACCAAGATAGTGGATCTGCTACGTTTGCTGGGAGGAGTTTTACGTCAAACGTTCACACTTCGCCCAATGTAGTACATGTAAAAGATGGTTGCACAAAACCAGGTGCTCCGGGCTAAATCCCTCCATGCATAGGCCACCTAGTTTCTACAAAACTTTTGTGGCCCTTGCTGTTCATGCCCAAGGGCGTCCTGTGGCCAACGTCGATCCAGTGTCGCACCACCACAAGTTCCAGATACAGTCTCCACGACTAACAGCACTAATACTGCCCAGCAAGTAGTGAGTAACTCCCGCTGCCTCTCGCGCCTACTGGAGCCAACACCTCACACAGCTGCTCACAGCTACTTTTTACGTAGCACTTCTCTTTTAGATGTGAGCAATGTTGAGCGAAAGCCCACCCCCCTCCCACTTACTACTTCCAATTCTTCTTTCAGCACTAGCACAAATGTAAGCCACAACCACCAGCTCCTGGTCCCTTACACCATGTGCACTATTTGTCGGTTGAGACTATATACACCTGCGACATCAGTTGTTGTTGTTGTTGTTGTTAACAGTGCTTCGCCCTGCCCCAGATTGGACAGGGTTACCCTGAAATAACAGCCCTTGGCCGGCTGTTGTGGGAATGTTGCGACATCAGTCAAATGCAACTCTTACCTTGGCCTATGTCACTTGCTTATGTGTTCTCAACTTGGTGACAGGAACTTATGGACTGATACGTACGTTGCGCCATGTTGTCGAGCTATGCAACCTACAACGTCGACCGATGCGCCTTCTTCCGGTGGTCCGGATTCCTTCGTCTTCTAGATTGCGACGCAGTGCGCAACCCAGGCTGCTTCCACCGAAGCATACGCACCAGTCCTTGACTCCCAGTGTGATTATTTCTCCCCCTTCGCACTTTCGTGTCCTACAATTGAACTGCAACGGCTTAACCGGAAAGGTTAGTGAGATAGTGAGTTTCATGAAGCAGCAAAATATCAAGATTGCTGCTATTCAAGAGACAAAGCTAGGCGCTCGATCAGATCTTCGGACCTGTGAAGGCTACAACATCCACTGGCGTGACCGTGAGAGAGGACTTGGTGGCGGCCTCGCCTTTATCACTCATCAATCTGTGCAATATCGTCTTTTTGAGCCCGATGTCGACCCGCGGGACAACCTCCTACAACGCCAAGGTATGGTTGTCCGGACAGGCGATGTCGACCTAGAAATTGTTAACATTTATATACCTCCTGCCACCTGCTGCCCGAGAGATTACCACCCTGACATTAGTGCATTACTCAGATATAATCGGGTAATCCTCGGAGACTTCAACGCACACCACGACCTGTGGCACTCAAGCCTACAGGTTGATGGTAGGGGACAGGAACTGGCTGAACAAGTAGACGATTCGACGTTTTGCACTGTGAACGGGGATGTCCCAGGAGTTCGCCAGACCTTAGTATCGGCAGCGCTGGTCGCATAAACTGCGTTGACTGGCGACCAATGCTAACTCTTGCATCAGATCATTTACCGATAGTCCTCTCAATCGATCGCCCCTATGACTTTGTCACACCTGAAAATCGCACTTTTCAAGTGCAGGTTTGCAGTGTAATACGGGAGCAGAGGAGTCTCCAATAACTTTGCAACCCTGGTTTTAGTAGGGGAACCACAATTGCTTGTTACCAAATCCCTGGAATGGCGAAAGTGGCTAGCGAGAGGTTAAAGAGAGCCGCCAAATAACTCCGTCCCTAGTGACCTAGGTGTTTTAACATCTTCATGGCAATACCGTCGGGTCCGATTGATCTTGAGGGCTTGGCCTTCATTATTTCTTGTTGTGTTTGTGTTTATGCGCCCGAAAGATGGCTTGCCTGTTGGCCGTGTCAGCAGGTGGATGCATTACAAACTGTCGGCAAAATGAGCTAGAGGATCGCCTGGGGTCCGATTTGACGCTGTCACCAAATGTAATGGCGACCTTGTTATTGTATTTGGTCGGATTTGATAGCGCCTTGACTGTTGACGGAGAGGTTTTCATGTTTCTAGGTGTTGTTTCCACTTAGTCAATTTATAGCCGTTGACTGCCCGTTGGATTTCCGCGTTGAGGCCTTTAGTTCTGGGATCTGCGGGATTGATGAGTCTCACTTGGTCACGTTCACTTGCAAGAGTCGCTGCTTCCGCAGAGAAATTCTGGAGAAATTCCTTGATTTTTCCAGCGAGAATGAAGCGACCGAAGGCTGAATCGATAACCTAGCAAAAGTCTCCTTGCCCTTGGTGTACGTCTGTCGGTGTGGATATACAGCTCAGGAGCACTCTGTAAATTCCGTAAAACGGTCCCAGTCCACTTTGTTGAAGTTAATAAAGGTACGGCGTTCGGAAGTTATGAAGCCAGTCTGTCGCTCGATTGAGAGTATATATGGCAGATGGTCAGATGCCAATGTCAGTCGGTCGCCAGTTGACGCAGTTTATGAGTCCTGCGTTCACGATTGAGCTGTCTGGCTAGATGTGGCCGTTGCCTGCCACACTGGTGGGGATGTCTCCATTCACTGTATATAATGCCGAGACATCTATGCATGCTCTCTGCTGTCTACTGGCAGATTGAGTGCCAGAAATCTTGGTGTGCATTGAAGTCACCTAGGATTAAACGGTTATCATCTCTTAGCAACGCACTTATATCTACGTGATAGTTCCTAGGGCAAAACGTTACAGGGGGTATGCAGATGTTATTCATTTGCATATGAACATCGCCTGACCGACAACTACACCTTGGCATTCTGAGGTAGAGTCCCTTGGGTCGATGTCGGGAACAAATAGATTATATTGCACAGTGTGGTGTGTTATGAAAGCGAGATCACCCCCATTATCGCTGGGAAGGTCTTTCCCATATACATTATACCCATCACAAGTTCGTAAGTCTGATCTTGTGTTCAGTTTGGTCTCTTGCATCGCAGCGATTTTGATGTTGTTTGGCTTCATAAATTCAGATATCTCCGCGCTCTTGCCAGCTATTCCGTTACAATGAAGCTGTACAATTTTTATGTGCACCGGAGACAAGAAAGGGGTCATACTAGGCGTGAGGGACGGATGAGTCTGCCCGGGTGGTGGGAGGCTAAGGACTAAGATGTGTCGCAGTCTAGAAGGTAATGGGTCTTGAAAATAAGATGGAAAGGCCAGATTATCTGGCGTGAAGGCTGCGACGTGCTGCAGCAAGGCGATATGAACGTATCCGTCCAAAGGTTTCTGTCCGCGACCCCAGAGCACATAAGAACGTGACATAGCCCAAGGCAATTTTTGCATTTGATCGATGGCGCAGGCGTATATAATCTTTACCGACAAACAGTGCACGTTGTGATAGGCACAACGGTGGTGTGATAGGACACAATGGTGGTCCTGACCAATGTGCATGCTGGAAGTAGGGGCGGACATTAGGGGCAGAGACAGAGGGGACTGACGCGCAGCAGTGGTCATGTCTGACCTCTTCCAGACGAGATAGGAGTGATGAGCGGATGTGCGAGATGGAAACGCGGTTGAGCGTGAGTGGGTTGTTGTTGTTGTAACCAAGGTTTTGGGGAGTGCTGTCGAACTGACAGTCCTTGGCCGGATATGAAGCCGGTACGCTCCGGTACTCCCTTGCGTTACAACAACAACAACCACAGTGGGAGTGGGTGAGGTGGGCAATGCAGCAGTGCTAGTCGTGCGGACTGGGCCATCATTGTAATGGCTTGAAAATAGTAGGGGCGGTGGGGCTGCGCTAGAGCGACGTGTACCACGGGACGCCCTAAGGCGTGAACAACATGCTGCCTCGAAGGTACTAAAGAAAAAACGGGGTCTGTGGGTGGCAGGGTTAAGCCCTGAGCATCCAGTTTTGTGGAGCCATCTCTTATACTTGACGCACTGAACAGAATGCGACCGTTTAATATTGATTTTCTTCGAGCAGACGCAGCAGATCCAATCTCTTGGGCCGGGCTTGGATTCGATACCTGATAGTAACAAGAGAAAATGAGGATGACAATTTGAGGGCCGGCCAATACAAATTAGACAGGGTTACACTGAAATAACCGCCCTTGACCGGGTAAAAAGAAGCCGTGTCATTCCGGTACGATAGAACCGGCTGTTGACGGCCATGTCTTAATTGATTCCTCTGTTCATTTTAAGAACTTTGCTATATGGAACTCTATATCTATCTTCAATGTTTTGTACCGTTACAAACCACCGTTATATGGACAAAACTATAATACCGTGTACTAGTACGACTGGGTATAAAAAATATTCATGCATATTTTTAAAAAAAATATATTTCTTATGATAATGGTTAATTATAACCAATATTTGCATTCATCAATGTTAATGGTTAAATAGGACCTTTGCTTCATTTCCATAATAACTGTTACGTCCCCGTTTAATACATTAAACATCAGGTTAAAGCTATTATTATGCTCTTTTCAAAAAATAGAATTTTTCATATTGTTACAAAACCAAATATGAGAAGGTATGACGGAAAATCGTTCCAGTATACGTCAACGATAACTTTTATTAAGAAAAATATAAATTGTTCATAACGTTTTTGTCATTATTAATATAAACATATGTATACCAAATGTATTAATTACCTTTTCAACCATGCTTTATTTTTGAAAATGCGTTCAATACTTTTTCAAATGTATGCCTTTGAAATTTTCAATCATTTTAAATTCAAATAAAAATACACCATATGAATTAGTGAAAAGGACCAGGCCCACTTTTATGTTTTGTTTTTTCTAGCGAACGGTCTGTATTCTTTACTTGTTCCCGTTCCAATATGCAATGAATTAGGACGATGAGCATCTACATTAAAAACTTACCTGACTTTTAGCTGGTACAAGTTCCAAGAGTGTTTGAAGCGGAGACTCGCAATGTAAATCTACTCCAACCTTAAGCTTTTTTAAAAGTGTACCTTTAAAATATACTGGCGACTCACACTTTGGAGCAGGTTGCAACTTAATTGAACGGTCATTGGTATATGTTATTATCCAAATTAAGTCACAGTTACAAACCAAGGGATTATTGGATAAATCTCTGCAAAGATTGAGTGTTATCAAATGATATGAACGATAAGAAATAGTTTAAAATATTTGTTTCTCACAAATGCTTTAAATAAGGCATGTACTCGAACGATCCAATATAAATATGTCGAATAGCATTGCTGCTCAATTTCAAACGCTCCACGTTGGGTAGTGCTCCCGAGAATGTTTCTTTATCAATTTTTCGCAACATATTTGAAGAAAAATCTAGCCGCTTTAAGTGTGTCAAGTTATGGAAATCTTCACTTTGAAGACTTGTGAAAGCGTTGTTGCTCAAATCACTGGAAATTAAAAGATAATTGTTAAAATTAGTTTTATAGTGGCTGTGCTCTTGAATAACATATCTAATATCATTCTTTTCGTGTGCCATTACAAAAAAAAACATTCGGGAAATTATCATATTAATAAGGTGGCTATGTGTGAAGTTAGTGAAGTGTACCTCGAAGCTCCCTAAGGATACTGAGAATTCTTTCTAGCATAGAACAGGGAATTTTATTATTTGCGGTAAGTTATAGATAAAGGATCAAATTATTTATGAGCATGAAGTTAGCGAAGCACCCTAAGCGAATCAAGCCCCAAAATTCAAGAAGTTATGTTTAAAAAAAAGGTAATCTGACTTCTAGATAAGTTTTGGCTTTTCGACTACTACTGGTTCTAACTTAGATTTACAAATTCTGCTTGTCAAGCAGTGTATATGTGTGAGTATCGCTTGCTCCATGTTGTAGCCATTTCGCTACCGAACGTTGTTTTTGTTTATATACTTTATTATTATTCCTTGATTACCGGACAATCTTTAATTCTTATTAATTTGATGAGTATTTAAATAGGTACAATATTGCATTACAACGCAACCATTATGTTTTTCCATCTGCACATACCTTCGTCGTGCCAATCGCGAGGAGACAAATCTTGGTTGCTTGTCACTTGCACCACTATCAAATAGGCCAACTGTCAACCGAGAAAATCTAATTTTCATCAACGCAAGTCGACAACAAGTACGTGTACAACAAGTAAGCAACGACAGCCCACGTCACTAACACCGTCTAAAACCGAGCTGTACCACAAAACTAAATGGAATTTTTTTAAGCAGCGGCAGCCGAAGGCTTGGCGCCCATTTTTTGTTTGAAAAATAAAAATAAAAAAATAAAATAAATTCTTAATTAGATACAATTAAGCTTAATGAACAGTTTCACAGCAGCGGCAGGTGTTTCCTTCTAGTAATTGCTACATAATGCATCAAATTACTCGGCGATCTTCTAGTTATTGGCGGCTAAGTCATGACAAATTAGCGGCAAATTATAACACTATTCCGGTCTCGATATTTCGTCGGTTTTCTTAGCGTGCCTCGATAAGTTGACACAAAGTTGATTATATAAAGAAGAGCGCTTTATTCGGCCGTGCCGAAGGCGTTATGACTTTCATTAATCCGCATCACGGTCTTTAGTGGTCGATCCTTTTTTTGCAATAAGTGCAAACTGTGCAAAATTTCCAGATCTTACCCTGTTAATTTAAAAATATATAGCCCTAACCCTTTTTATCGGAAAAATGGGTTGTATGGGGGCTATATGATATATTGGTTCTATCTTAAAGGCATTTTACACGGTCTGTTTTTTTTTTCACATGACCTGTCACTTTTTCCACACTCACGCAATGTCGTATGACTGTCAATACTTCCAACAGTTTAATGTATCTGCTTCTTTTTACACAATAAATAAATAAATCCAAAAAATTAAAATCAACAAATGAGAGCACATATGATTCTAATTGTGTCAAACAAAAATAGGAACGTTTCTATTTCGTATGTGCATTTTTCTGACATGTATAAAAGGAAAGTTTAAGTTACGTTTACACGTTATGTTGGTTTTCATACTTTAAATGTGGCATATACACATGACAAAAACAAATCGTGTAAAATGCCTTTTGCTGATTTTCAGTATACACATTGCACATTAATTGCAAGAGTTGTATGGGAGCTATTGTTATGCTAATCCAATCTTGCTGATTTTGACTGAGGACATTACCTATTGTCACTGGCTTTTAGGCGTTATGCATTTATTAAAAGATGAAAGTAAACTGAATACATGAAAACAAAAAGTATACCATTCTGGTGTATGTTACATTAATATGAGTGTGTGAGTTATGTAAGTAATAGTTATTAAGAGACAATGAGTCATTCCCACAACAGCCGGTTCTATCGTACCTGAATGACTCGGATTTTTATATCCGACCAAGGGCTGTTATTTCGACACTACCCTGTCTAACCTGTCACCTTTTCCCCTAATATTGTCATCCTCCGAGCAGCTCCTCAGCAGGGCTGCTCAAAACTCTCCTGCTCCGGGCTGGGGTCGAATCCAACCCGGGTCCATGAGAATGGATCTGCTGCGTCTGCTGGAAGAAGATTTACGTTAAGCGTTCACACTCCATCCAATGCAAAACTAGGTGCTCCGGGCTAAATCCCTCCACGCACAGTCCCCCCAGTTGCTACAAAACTTTTGTGGCCCCTTGCTGTTCACGCCCTAGGACGTCCCGTGGCCAACGACGATCCAGTATCGCACCGTCACAAGCTTCAGAAACAGTCTCCACGATTAACAGCACTAATAATGCCCAGCAAGTAGTGTGTAACTCCCGCTGCCGCTCACGCCCACAGGCGCTAACACTTCACACAGCCGCTCACAGCTACTTTCTACGTACCACCTCTGTTTCAGATGTGAGCAATGAAGAGCGACAGCCGACCCCCCTCCCACTTTCAACTTCCCCTTCTTCTTCCAGCACTAGCACAAATGTAAGCCAAAGCCACCAGCTACTGCTCCCTTACACCTTGTGCACTGTTTGTCGGTTGAGACTATATACACCTGCGACATCAGCCAAATGCAACTCCTGCCTTGGCCTGTCACCTGCTTATATGTTCTCAACTTGGTAACAGGAACTTATGGACTGATACGTACGTTGCGCCATGTTGTCGAGCTACGCAACCTACAACGTCGACCGATTCGCCACCTTCCGTCTTCTAGAGTGCGATGCAGTGCGGGACCCAGCCTGCTTCCACCAAGGCATACGCCACCTTCGCACTTTCGTGTTCTACAGTTGAACTGCAACGGTTTAAACGGTAAGGTTAGTGAAATAGTGAGTTTCAAGATCGCTGCCATTCAGGAAACAAAGTTAAACGCCCGATCAGATCTTCGGACTTGTCACGGCTACAACGTCCACCGGCGTGACCGAGAGAGAGGACTTGGGGGCGGACTCGCCTTCATAACTCATCAATCTGTTCAATATCGTCTATTTGAGCCTGACGTCGACCCGAGGGACAACCTTCTAGAACGCCAAGGTATGGTTGTCCGGACAGGCGATGTCGACCTAGAAATTGTTAACATTTATATACCTCCTGCCACCTGCTGCCCGAGAGATTACCACCCTGACATTAGTGCGTTACTCAGAGGCGATAATCGTGTAATCCTCGGAGACTTCAACGCACACCACGATCTGTGGCACTCAAGCCTACAGGTTGATGGTAGGGGACAGGAATTGGCCAAACAAATAGACGATTCGACATTTCCACTGTGAACGGGGATGCCCCCACGAGAGTTGCGGTAAATTTTTCCAGTTCGCCAGACCTCACAATTGTCAGCGCAGGTCTCATAAACTGCGTTGAATGGCGACCAATGCTTACTCTTGCATCGGACCATTTGCCGATAGTCCTCTCAATCGATCGCCCCAATGGCTTTGTTACTTCTGAGAAACGCACCTTCACTAACTTCAGTAAAGCTGACTGGGTTGGTTTTCTTAATTTCACTGAGAGCACCTTCGCTGCTCTTCCCATCCCGTCTGACGTACGAGAAGGGGAAAAAGCGTTTCGCTTGGTCATAGCTTCAGCCTCCAATCAATATATTCCGTCAGGTAGAATTAAGGAGATACGTCCGTACTTCCCCGCAGAGGCAGCGGCCCTGGCTAATGAACGTGACCACGTGCGACGCTTGAACCCTACGGATCCTCAAATTCAAGATCTCAATGCAGAAATCAGACGGCTAGTTGATCAACACAAACGCGCCAAATGGGAGGAGCACCTAAGGTCCTGTAACCTCTGTGCTGGTGTTGGCAAATTATGGTCCACTGTTACATCCTTGTCTAATCCGACCAAACTGAACGACAAAATATCCATCACCTTTGGTGATAAGGTACAGTCGAAACCAAAGAGATGCGCGAGCGCTTTCTGCCGGCAATTTGTACTGCATCCTCCGGTTGACAAGGAGATCAGGCGGGCCATCAGGGAAGCGCACAAACGTAAAAACAACCAAGCGCCCATTGTCATCACCACCACAGAGCTTCGGGAGGCCATACGGGGGTCCAAAAACTCCAAATCTATTGGCCCAGACGGTATATCCATGCTGATGCCAAAACATCTCGGTGATGAGGGAGTAAGGTACCTAACAACGATCTTCAATCTGTCCATGACCACCTTTGTCATTCCAGAAAGATGGAAACAGGCCAAGGTGGTGCCAGTACTAAAGCCCGGCAAAGCCGGCTAACGTGGGGGAGTCATATCGACCGATATCACTCCTCTCGCCAGTAGTGAAGACCCTGGAGTCGGTCTTGCTCCCTTACTACACCGCTAACCTACGATTAGCCGAACATCAGCATGGATTCCGCAAAATGCATAGCACTACCACCGCGCTAAACGCCATCACCACACAGATAGGTGTCGGTCTCAACCAATCTCGTCCAAACGACAGGACCGTGCTAGTTGCACTTGACTTGTCGAAAGCTTTTGACACTGTTAATCACGCGCAACTCATTAACGACCTGGAAGATTCAAACCTTCCGCCTTGTCTAAAGCGTTGGACCGCCAACTATCTGAGTGGTCGGCAGTCATCGGTTGAATTTAGAGGCGAAAGATCAAAACCACGTATAATTAAGCAATGGGAGCCACAGGGTGGTGCCCTATCCCTGCTTTTGTTTAATTATTACATATCGAGGCTCCCTTCCCACCAGAAGGCGTCTCGATCGTCTCCTACACCTTAGCGTCCGACGCTAAGAGGTTAGAAACCTGCCTATGCAAAGGAGACGGCAAACAATAAGTATTAGAAAATGCGAACATTTAAGCGCACAACAATGCTGGGCAATACAAATCTACACACGAGAAACACTGGAAGTGACCAACGCAAGCGTACAGGCGTGTGTACATATGTTCGCTGCAATGCAAGAAACTGGCATATGAGGGAAGGAAAGCGTACAGGCGTGTGTACAAATGTTCGCTACGATACGAGGAGCCGGCATATGAAATATACGTTAGAATTTATAAGGAAAATAGGATAATAATAAGAAAAAGGTTACCTTATAAGATTATGTACTATAAGTATATAAGTATTTATTATTGTTAAGTAACAGTTTGCCTGCGTGCAAATTAGTATAAAAGGGCGATAAAATCCTTAGGAAAATTGAGTAGTTAGCTACTAGCTAGGCATAGTAGTCGGTGGTTTTCACCTCCGATGAACGTACACCTGGGAGTTTTCATCTCACGAGTACTATTTTTATATTCTGCAGGGGTTTTCACCTCAGTGGACGGTAGGGCTAAGTAGGGGTTTTCACCTCTGCCGCCTTTAATTTAGCCAGGAGCAACTTAAGTTATAGTAAGTGGTGGTTTTCACCTCCGCCGAACGTAGGGCTGAGTAGGGGTTTTCACCTCCACCACCTTTAGCGTAGTTAGAGATAAATTTAAGATTGTAGATGATATTTGGAAAAAATGAATTAAAGAAAAATATCAAAACTAAAATAACTAACAGGGTTTTATCATTTGGAGAAAAACCACAGGGAACTCTATTTGTAGGAACCCTGGACGGACTGAGCATACCCCGGCAATTTGGAAAGTCCGTCACAAAGTGGCATATAATTTAAATCTCGCCAAGTAACTAGTGTATCTAGATCTGATTGTAGCTTATTTATATCTTCAAATGACGCGAATGACATGAAAACCTTTACGTCGTCAGCATACATTAACATTTTTGAAAATTGTATTATTGTAGAAATATCATTTGTAAACAACAAGAACAGAATCGGGCCAAGATGGCTTCCTTGAGGAACCCCCGAAGAGACATAAATGACATTGGATACTAAATTTTAAAACACTACTCTTTGTGTCCTGTCACTAAGGTAAGAAGAGATCCAGCGATTGAGATCCGGATGGAAGCCCAACTGATCGAGTTTATGAATAAGTAATGAGTGACACACTTTGCCAAAAGCTTTACTGAAATCCGTATAAATAACGTCGGTGTGCAGATTTTTTCTAAAGCCATTTGAGACATGAGTGGTAAACTCAAGTAAATTCGTAACTGTGGACTTTCCCTTACTGAACCCGTGTTGGCAGTCAGCTATCAAAGTAGAGATCGGACCCGTAAGTAGATTTGTAACAATAGCTTCAAACAATTTTGGGATGGCAGAAAGCTTTGCTATGCCACGATAGTTCTCTATAGAAGACCTACTCCCGCTTTTATGCAGCGGTAAAAGAAACGATTCTTTCCACGCAGTTGGAAAAACACCACACTCTAGTGATAGATTGAACAAATTGAAATGTATGAAGCTTGAAAACTTATTCAATTTTTCGAGCCATGCAACCGCTCTCATCAGATCTTACCTTGTAGACAGAACTCAGGCAGTAAGTATTGGTAGTAGAAGGTCGGATTTCTTAAACGTCTCAAGAGGTGTGTCACACGCTTCTATTTTTGGCCCTCTGTTATTTGTTTTATATATGTATAAGCGACTTGCCTGATGTCCTTAGCTGTTGTCAAATTCACATTTATGCTGACGATGTACTACTATATACGTGCTGTCCTTGTGATCGTATCAGTTCGTGTATTAATAACTTAAACTATGATTTGAAACAATTAGGCTCGTGGGCTACTATGAATGGCTTATGTCTCAACTCCAATAAGTCTAAATGCATTGGTATTCATAGCAAGGATACAGTTGGTTTTGACAGTTCTGTTATTAAATACGTTGATACAGCAAAAAACCTAGGTGTAGTATTTAACAAAACATTGACATGGAAAGATCACATTTTTAGAACGGTAGGAAAGTTGCATGGTATGCTCCGTACACTATAGTTACCACAATACTCCACTTAATTGCACGTAAGACTGCTTTTGGCTTTAAGTACTTTTAACTTTGACTACTTTGATACCTAAGCTCCTATATAGTTGTGAGATTTATTCAAATTGTGACTATGTAAACAAGAAGAACATAAATGCTGTCTATAACAACATTGCTAGATATGTATATGGGTTAAAAAGATTTGCGTGCGAAAATTCTTCGTTATTTCGATCCGTCTTTGGAACACCTCTCTGAAGTTGGCAAGACAACCTTTACGTGAAAAAAAGTGTCTATCTATAGCCGTAAATTATCCGTTAAACAAAAAAATTTGCCGCGACCATATTTTGGAAAATATAGTGTGGCACGCTAACTTCAACTTCACCTTTGAAAATCCACCTTAGACACCAGCTAGGAAAAAAATGCTTGCACCTGAATTTGTGAAGTTAGCGTGCCACACTATGTTTTCCAAAATATGGTCGCGTCAAATTTTTTTATTTCACGTGTATTTTACGGCTAATTATCCAATAGACACTTTTTTCCCACGTAAAAGTTGTCTTGCCAACTTCAGAGAGGTCTTTGGAACTCTCTTCCAATTAGACTAAAGTTGCTTAACAATGCACAGCATTTCAAAGAAAGTTTAAAATGTTTGTATAATGACTCGTAAGCTCCTTCAAATTTTTACTGACTACATTTCCTATTTCTTTACCGTTCCTAATTATACTATACGACTATCCTAACTGCCCAATCATCTTCTCTTCATTTCTTTCTTTCTATTCTATGGTCCTTAGATTAAGTTCAGTTTGCACGAGTAAGGCCCGGTTTTTCAGTCCTTGGTTAAGCTCAGTTTAAACTAAGTTTGCTTAAACTCGGCATAAATTCAAACTCCAGTTAAACTGCAGAGCGGTTTTTCAGTGTGAGTTTAAGGCCGCTTTTAATATTTGCTTTTTATACGGCAACATTGGTTTTTTCTTTATCTAGATACGGCAACAGATAATATTTGTATACATATTCAACGCCATTGCTTCTCCTCAGTATTGTAATAGTTAGCATTTCGCCAATTTCTGCATCACTATAATCACTTTCGTCAGATGATATATCCAGTATTTAATTAAATATACAAATATCGTCCTTTCTTAATTGCGTTCAGCTTATTGTTTCACAACCAAAACCATCAAATATGCAAAACAGCTGAGAGGTTAACTAGAGTTTAACCCTGCCGAATTGACCTGTGAGCAGCTGTGTGAGGTGTTGGCGCAGGTGGGCGTGAGCGGCAGCGGGAGTTACACACTACTTGCTGGGCAGTATTAGTGCTATTAGTCGTAAAGACTGTACAAACAAAACAAAACAAACATGTCGACGTCAACAATCTTTCGTCCACAAATCTTTCGAAGGACCTCTCTCGCGAATCCTCAGAGAGCCGTCTCATCCGATGGTGTTAGTGTCCACGCTTCTACACCATATAGTAGGACGGGTGCGATAAGTGACTAATAGTGTTATTTTCGCTCATCGAGGGAGGACTTCACTTTTTAGTAGCCTAGTCAGTTCGAAGTAGCATTTGTTTGCAATAGTAATTCTTCGTTGGATTTCTAGGCAGACATTACTGGTCCCAACAGAGGCGTGGTTGCCAAGACGCAAATGCTCTGACTGTTTGCTTGATGACAACATGTATTTCGTTTTTCTCTTTTATAAAATATTGTTCCAGCGCTGTTAAGTTCGGCGGCGTCTATTATTTTTTCCATCATCAAATTAAAGAAGTCGCACGATAGGGTGTCATCTTGTTTGAAACCTCTTTTAGTTGCGAACGGCTCGGAGAGGTCGTTCCATTTTCTAACTGAGCTGGTGGTGTTGCTCATTTTGCAGACAAATTAAATTCAGACATAGCGACGTATAGGCAAAATCAAGAAAGAGGTGATGTGAGTAAATTTTTTTCTCATGGGTTTTTTCCAACATTTAGCGTATAGTAAGAATCTGGTCGATGGTAGATTTGCCAGGCCTCAAGCTACACTGATAAGGTCCAATCAGTCAGTTGACATCAGACTTGAGTCTTTTGCACGATACGCTTGATATATATGCGAAATTCAAAAGGCTGATTTCCCGATAGTTGGCGCAGTTTGCAGGATCGACTTTCTTGTGAATTAGTCAGAGAACACTTAGATTCCAATCTTCAGGCGTGCATTACAGCAGGCAAACCATCAGCGCCAGCTGCTTTATTGTTTTCCATCCGGATTTTGCCATTCGCACTTTATTATAGTCGGGTTGTGGAACTTTAATTCCATCATCTTCGATTGTTGGTTCGGGTTCTTATCTTCTATGGTTTCTTGCTCAATTTCTTCATTTAAAAGGGCAGAGAAGTGATCCCTCCATATTCTTAATACTCTCTTCTGAACATCGGCCACCAGGTCGCCGTTCTCATTCTTACAGGAGTTTGCCCCGGGTTTAAAACCTTCAGTCATTCGACTAATTTTTTGATAGAATTTTCCGGCGTTATTCCCGTTGGCTAGCATTTCCAGCTGTTTGATTTCACGCTTTTCTGCCTCTCTTTTTTCTGCTGTTGTTGCTGTTATTGTTGTTAACAGTGCTTCGCCCTGCCCAATGGACAAGATCACTCTAAATTGTCATCAAGCTCTTCTAACGGAAGTCCGAGGAAACGCGTAGTTTCCACAGGGTTGGACCAGACTGACATTGGTGTTAGAAGGGTAGGTTCAGTTGAACAGAAAAAGAGATGTTTGCTATCATGAGGGGGCATACCACATGCAGGGCAAGTGTTTGGTATGGTGGGGTTCAGTCTGGAAAAGAAAGTTTAACCTATTACAGTATCCAGAACGAAGTTGTGCTCCCATGACTCTAGTCTCCCTCGGAAGTATACTCTCCTGTTCAGCTAATACGGGTGGTTGAATGTCAATAACGGTATTCACAGAGATCTGAGGGATCTGTCTACCGACTCGGTGTGGAGGTCATTTAGAGAAGATGTTTCCTTATGTCTCTGTGGGCGGGGCTTCATCCAATAGATGTCGATTTGGATGACTAGGTTTATGGCAGTCCAGTAGAAATTGCAATTTGAGCAATTTGGCCTCTTGATGGAGGTGAGACTCAGATGACATAAGCAAACATCCCGTGGCAGTTCTGATGGCGGTGTTTTGACAGACTTGCAATTTCCTCCAGTTGGTGTCAGTAAGGTTGGGCGACCATATAGGCGTAGCATAATCAATAACCGGTAGGATAATAGCCTTATATGTAGCAAGCAATGTTTCTTTATCTTTCCCCCAAGTACTGCCGGTCAGTGACTGGAGGATCTGTACCTTTGAAGCTATTGCGGTGGCAGACTAGCGAAGGTGAGGCCGTTGTCAAACGTCACACCCAAGATTGTCGGGTGGCTGACAGTAGGTAGAAGTACTCCATCTACGTGGACATTTAACTCTTGCCCCATCTGCGCATTCCATGTCGGAAACAGAGTTGTTGTTGTTGTTGTTGTAGCGACTACTTAACCTGCCTAGGATGTCACCCCTCATCCAACACTGTCATTAGGCTCTTCTAACGGAAGTACCTCGCGGCTTCAACAGGGGTGGACCAAAGTGAAATTGGTGTTAGAAGCGTAGGCTCAGTTGAGCAGATGAACAGATGGTTAGTATCGTGGGGAGACACGCCGCATGCCGGGCAGACATTTGGCATATCAGGGTTCAGTCTGGATAGGTAAGAGTTTAGTCTGTTACAATATCCAGAACGAAGTTGAGCCAGCGTGACTCTTGACTCCCTGGGCAGTCTGCGTTCCTCGTCGGCAACAGGTGGAGCTTGTGCCTGTAGGACTGCATTCACTGGACGAGACCTGACAAAGGAGTTTACCGACTCCGTGTGGATGAGGTTGAGGGCCTGCCGGTGCACCATTGGATCAAACGGCGAGAAAATGTGATGCCGGATCTCGTCATAGTGCTTACGGAGGTGACTCCTTATTCTCCTGGGAGGTGGATTTTCGTTGAGCAGGTTCCCGTTCGGGTGCTGCGGTTTATGGCAGTTGAACAGGAATTGCCTGGTCAACATCTCACAATGCTCTTTGACATTGAGCGTTTTTGCCTCACTATGAAGATGGTGCTCAGGAGACATAAGGAGGCACCCCGTGGCAGTTCTGAGTGCGGTGTTTTGGCAAGCCTGCAACCTCCTTCAGTGTGTGTCTGCTAACCCCGGCGACTATTAATTATGCCGATAATATGTTACTCAGAACTAATTTATAGTAAGCTCAGTTCTCAATCAGTGCATAAATGTAACATCAAACATTTAACAATGTTACGCGTTATGTGTTCGGTCTAGCAAAGTTTGATCAAATTTCTGGCTGGAGATCTCGTTTGTTAGGCTGCGAAATCAGTGATTATTTGAAAGCTAGAAATTGTACTATTCTTTGTCGGCTCATGTTGTATAAGGAGCCCAGTTACTTATACAATAAACTAATCTTCCCTAGGTCTCCTCGAATAACTGACTTTATAGTGCCTACTTATAACTACTTAACTTCTGCGCGGCTATTCTTCGTTAATGCTATTCGAACCTGGAACTCAATCCCAGTTTCTATCAGAGTCAGTATAAACAAAAGCAACTATAAGAATGTTCTTTATACGTATTTTAGCTGAAACAAATGAATTTATATTAGGTTTGCGCTCTCTGTAAAATTGTATGTTGTTTAATTCTTAATTGTGTTATATATATATAAGTTCTAGCTTTAATTATTCTTTAAGACTATTTATTTTGAAAATCTACATAGTTGTTCGTACTCTGTTTTTATTCCTTTTTGTTGTACTATAAAAGATCGTTGATCTTATTGTACTAATATTTTCTTGCAATAAATGAAAAATTAAATGAAATGAAATATAGGCGTCGCGTAGCTCAGAACCGGCTGGCCGATTGCCTTGTACGTTGCCAGTAACGTTTCTTTGTCTTTCCCCCAAGTACTGTCAGCTAGTGACTTGAGGATTTTGTTACGGCTTTGTACTTTGGTGGCAATCGCGGCTACGAGTACATGAGCACCGTATTTGAACATGTTATCAAACGTAACCCCTAAGATTTTGGGGTGCGTGACAGTCGGAAGCTTAATGCCGTCGACGTAGACGTCTAATTCCATGTTCGCCTGCGCTGTCCAAATAAGGTGGCCGTAAATAAGGTGGCCGAGGATTTGGTCGGTGACAATGTCAGGTCTCGTGCAGCGAAGAAACGGGAAAGGGTAAGAATTAATTCTCGAGCAGAGCTTATCAACGGAGGGTCCAGTCGCCAGGATCGTGCAGTCATCGGCGTAGGAGACGATCGAGACGCCTTCTGGTGGGGAAGGGAGCCTCGATATGTAGTAATTAAACAAAAGCGGGGATAGGACACCACCCTGTGGCTCCCATTGCTTAATTATACGTGGTTTTGATCTTTCGCCTCTAAATTCAACCGATGACTGCCGACCACTCAAATAGTTGGCGGTCCAAGGCTTTAGACAGGGGGGAAGGTTTGAAGCCTCCAGGTCGTTAATGAGTTGCGCATGATTGAGTGTCGAAAGCTTTCGACAGATCAAGCGCAACTAGCACGGTCCTGTCATTAGCAAGAGATTGGTTGAGACTGACACCTATCTGTGTGGTGATGGCGTTTAGCGCAGGGGTAGTGCTATGCATTTTGCGGAATCCATGCCGATGTTCGGCTAGTCGCAAGTTAGCAGTATAGTAAGGGAGCAAGACCGTCTCCAGGGTCTTCACTACTGGCGAGAGGAGTGAAATCGGTCGATAAGACTCCCCCTCGTTGGCCGGCTTGCCGGGCTTTAGTAGTGGCACCACCTTTGCCTGTTTCCATCTTTCTGGAATGACAAAGGTGGTCATGGACAGATTGAAGACGGTTGTTAGGTACCTTACTCCCTCTTCACCGAGATGTTTTAGCATCAGCATGGATATACCGTCTGGGCCAATAGATTTGGAGTTTTTGGACCCCCGTATGGCCTCCCGAGCCTCCGTGGTGGTGATGGCAATGGGCGCTTGGCTGTTTTTACGTTTGTGCGCTTCCCTGATGGCACGCCTGATTACCTTGTCAACCGGGAGATGCAATACAAATTGCCGGGAGAAAGCGCTCGCGCATCTCTTAGGTTTCGACTGTACTTTATCACCGAAGGTGATGGATATTTTGTCGGAGGCTGAAGCTATGACCATGCGAAACGCTTTTCCCCCTTCTCGTCCATCAGACGGGGTGGGAAGAGCAGCGAAGGTGCTCTCAGTGAAATTAAGAAAACCAACCCAATCAGCTTTACTGAAATTAGTGAAGGTGCGTTTCTCAGAAGTAACAAAGTCATTGGGGCGATCGATTGAGTGGACTATCGGCAAATGGAGCAAGCAAAGTCGGTCGTTGCGTGCAGACGTGTTTGTTAACTGCTCTCGTTATTGCATACTTCTAATTTGTTTTTATTCTTGTTTTATAATGGATACTTTTTGTGGTAAATGTGACAAGCAGTTTTCAAAATCTCGTGACACCGAGTTAGTGGCATGTCAGGGTTTCTGTAAAAAAATATTTCACAAAGCCTGCTGCAAAGGCATTTGTAAATATAATATTGACCTAATTAAAACTACTCCTCATCTACGCTATTTCTGTGATGAGTGCGTGAATGTGCCAGAGAATCTCTGTAAAGCTTTGGACGGGGTTCTCGCCGGTCAAAAGCATGGGTTCGAGCTCTTAGTGGGTATTTTTGATAACAAATTCAAGGATTTGACAAAAAAATCGACGACTTAAGTAATCAAGTTGCCTCTCTTCAATCATCCAACAACAATTCTGTGAGCAAAAACAATGCGCATGATGTCGAATTCAAAGAATACGAGCAGCGGCAAAAGGGACAATGTTACAAACATTGGTGCTTTGTCTGCCGAAATTAGTGCACTAAAAACTGCTAATGCTTGTTTCGATAACCCGAACAACAACAATAACAATAATGATAAAAATTGTCGTTCTACTGGCGAAATGGGTTTTTCATTTTCGTCTTTGCCTAATGACAATGTTACAAACATTGGTGCTTTGTCTGCTGAAATAAGTACACTAAAAACTGCGGTTGCTAATGCTTGTTTCGATAACCCGAACAACAACAATAACAATAATGATATAAATTGTCGTTCTACTGGCGAAATGGGTTTTTCATTTTTGCCTTTGCCTAATGATTCTTGCTTACGTTCTGCTGCTCCCCTCACTGGTTCCCCTTCTACTGTCGGTAATGCTGCTACAAATGATCAAAGAGATGGTCAAAGAGATGCTGATATTTCGCCTGTTCATCGTCAACGCGCTAATGCTCTTATCAACACTACTACATCCACCACTGCTACAAGTGATTGTGCTGTTGTAGCCATTGTTGTTGCTAATGGGATAAATAATAACACCGCGCCTCAAAGTAATGGTGTTGGTCGGAGAAGTATTGTTTACGGCCGGAACGAAAATACAGAGCTTGAAGCTGTAGTTAAGAAGAAATGGATACATATTTCTTCATTTAAGCCTTCGGTGACTGAGAAAAATATTATTGAATATGTTGCCAAATATACTGGTATTGATCCAATTGACCTTTCTTGTCGTAAGTTGGTGCGAACTGGTGTCCCGTTTGATAGCTTGGAGAGTGTCAATTTCAAGCTTGGAGTTACGCCTGCCCTGCTTGAAAAAATTATGAACCCTTACGTTTGGCCATCTGAGGTTAATGTGCGGCCCTTTCGATTTCACCAAGTCGGAAATAATGTCGCATAGCCCGCTTTCAATATCAAGCGAAACTGAATCTGGAAATCATCTTAATGTCAATACATCTGGAGCTCTAAAAATATATTTCCATAACATGGTGGTATGCGCACAAAATCTAAAGAAATTTTTGTAGCTACATCACGTTTAGATTACGATGCCTTCGTGCTTGTGGAAACTTGGCTCAATGAGGACTTTTTCGATGAGGAATACTATGATCCCAATGTATTTCATACCTTTAGGAAAGATAGAGATCCCGTGAAGACTGGTCTCCGTAAGGGAGGTGGGGTTTTAATAGCTCTGAAGAAAAGTTTGCGTTTTACGGCACATCAATTGCTGCATGAGGATTCTCTGATTGATCAACTGTGTGTTCGCATTTTTGGACCGTCTGGCTCTATTTTTGTCTGTGTTTCGTATATACCACCGAACAGTTGTGAAAGTTTATATAATCTACATATCGAAAACATCTCTAAAATTTATGAGAGTAATACTCAGGCTCATTTTTGTATTCTCGGGGATTTTAACCTACCTGATATAGTGTGGTTAGACCTTCAGAATAACGGTATTCTAACACCTACCAATGTTTCGCGATCAACGGAAATAAATCTTATAGATAGTATTTTAAGTTGCAATCTTATACAAATCAATAACATTTTTAACTCACTTTCTAGATTGCTTGATCTAGTTTTTGTTGATGAGAATTTAATAGTTGGTCTCTTTGAGAGTACTTTTCCATTATGTGCGTCTGATAGACATCATGTTCCTCTTGCTATCTATTTACAAAATTTTGATGCTATTCCTACCTCAGCTGTGATGGGGAATACTTCTTTTAACTTTCGGAGTGCTAATTTTGATGAGCTGAACAATACATTAATTGAATTGGACTGGGAAAATATATTTTCTTCCGGTGAAGTCAGTGTCTGTTATGATATTTTTTTATCGAGGTTGACTGAGGTTTTCAACGCTCAGGTCCCTCTTTTTGGGCCTAGGGTGCATAAACTCCCCTGGTATAACAAAACGCTTAAGAAATTAAAAAATAAACGTAACAAATTTCATAAATTATATAAAGCTGATGCATCTAATACCTTTCTTAGAAAACAATACACTCTCAGCGTGAAACAATTTAATATTCTTGATAAATTCCTTTACAATCAATATGTGAGTAAGCTCGAAAATGACTTAAAAGAAAATCCAAAAGCTTTTTGGAATTTTATTCGCTCTAAGCGTGGGTCTTCAAATATTCCAATTTGCATGAATTACAATGGCAAATGCTCCCAGTCTCTCAATGAAACTGTCGAACTTTTCGCTGAATTTTTTAAATCTAATTTTGATGATGATACTGCCTTTCCGACTTGCAGCCAAATGCCTACAGCTGTCCATGAATCTGTAGATTTCGGCTCTCTTATAATTTCTGACGAAGACGTTAGCAATGCATTGTGCACACTTAAGCCATCGTTAAAATGTGACAGTGATGGCCTTTGTGCTTTTGTTTTGAAACATTGTAGTTTATCGTTAATTTTCCCTCTTTGCCATATTTTCAATCTGTCTCTGACTTCGGGTACATTTATTACTAGATGGAAGAAGACCTCAATATCTCCTATTTTCAAATCCGGTTCCAAAAATAATGTGTCTAATTACAGACCCATAGCTAAACTCACAGTATGTTCTAAGCTATTCGAGATAATTATAAAAGAGAAACTAACTTTTGCGACCAAGAGCATTGCTGAGTCACGCCAACATGGCTTTGTAGCTGGCCGCTCTACAGTCACTAACCTGGTTTCTTTCTCTGATTTCTGCATCTCTGCATTTAGAGAAGGTTATCAGGTAGATACCATCTACACAGATTTTTCGAAAGCCTTCAATAGTCTCCCACAAAATATTATTAAACAAACTTGATTGCATTGGAGTTCACTCTGTCTTTTTGAATTGGCTGAAATCTTATTTGTCAAATAGGTCACTGTGTGTTGAAATTGAGAACTGTAGCTCTCTCCCTTTTGTCGCAACGTCAGGGGTACCTCAAGGTAGTATTCTTGGCCCTCTTATGTTTGTTCTCTTCATTAATGATATCGGGTCCTGCTTTACTTCGTCTAAGTTCCCTTTATACGCCGACGATCTTAAGATATTTCGTAGAATTAATGATCCCTCGGATGGCTTGCTTGTACAACATGACCTAAATAATCTTGTCGACTGGTGTATTGCCAACAAACTCTATCTTAACGTTAAGAAATGCTTTCATATGTCGTTCACTAAGGCTTCCAGAGTCCTTTCTACTTTCTATGATATCTCAGGTGACCCGTTGGCCTCTGTCAAAGAATTTGTTGACCTAGGTGTTGTTTTTGACACTTCTTTTTCATTTGTTAATCATACAGGGTGTTTTTTTTACAGGTTTGTTTTTCGAATAGAGATAAAACTGGCATTTTGTGGTCAAATCTGGCAACTCTAATGTCATTTATGTTCAGTTTGGTTTGCCATTTCATCATGAACAGGTTGACAAAAGAACAACGCTTGCAAATCGTGCAAATTTATTTCGAAAATAATGGTTCAGTTCGCGAAGTTTACCGTGAGCTCCGTCCATTTTATGGTCGACATAATCGTCCATCAGAGCAATTAATTCGGTTAACCATGGATCGTTTTCGCACTACGTTTACTCTATGTGATAATACGCATCCGCAGAGACGTCGAACAGTGCGCACCGAAGAAACAATTGCCGCTGTAGAGCAAAGTGTTGAAGAGGACCCGAATGAATCGATTCGCCACCGTGCACAGCAATTGGAGCTTTGTCCATCAACTTTATGGAAGATTTTGCGCAAAGATCTTGGCTTGCGACCTTACAAGATCCAGCTTGTGCAAGAATTAAAGCCGCGAGACCATGCAATGCGTCGTGATTTTGGTGTATGGGCCGAAAATGAGATTGATTTCGATGCTGATTTTCATCGCAAAATTTTGTTCAGTGATGAGGCTCATTTTTGGTTGAATGGCTACGTCAACAAGCAAAATTGCCGCATTTGGAGTGAAGAGAATCCACATGAGACCCTTGAAACGCCATTACATCCACAAAAACTGACTGTTTGGTGTGCTCTATGGGCTGGTGGAGTCATTGGGCCATACTTCTTCCGCAATAATGCTGGAGAGGCAGCTACCGTTAATGGAGACCGGTATAGAGCCATGATAACCGACTATTTTGTTCCCGAATTGGACGGCATGAATGTGGATGAGTTGTGGTTCCAACAAGACGGCGCTACATGCCACACAGCGCACGTCACAATCGATTTATTGAAGGAAATATTCGATGAGCGCATAATTTCGCGGAATGGACCTGTCAATTGGCCACCAAGGTCGTGTGATTTGACACCATTGGATTATTTTCTTTGGGGATATGTGAAGTCGCTCGTCTACACCAACAAACCAGAAACGTTAGGGGAATTGGAAGCCAACATTCGTGGCGTTATTGCCGACATACGGCCCCATATGCTCGAAAAAGTGGTTGAAAATTGGACCTGTAGAATTGGCTTTATTCGAGCCAGCCGCGGCGGCCACATGCCCGAAATCATATTTAAACATTAATGGCATAAAATTATCCTTCCAATAAAGCCAAATTGATGGACCTTAAAACGATTTTCTTGTGTTTTATTTCAATTCGAAGTTCTATACCCCTAAAAAAAACACATTATATTTGCTTTGTGCTTCCAAAGGCATACCGAAACCTTGCTTTCCTTCAAAGGACTTTCAAGATCCATATACTAGGAAGTCACTTTATATATCCTTAGTGCGTTCATAGGACACCACCCTGTGGCACCCCTTGCTTAATTATACGTGGTTTTGATCTTTCGCCTCTAAATTCCACCTATGACTGCCGGCCACTCAGATAGTTGGCGGTCCAAGGCTTTAGACAGGGGGGAAGGTTTGAATCTGCCAGGTCGTTAATGAATTGTGCGTGATTTAGGCCCGGTTTTTCAGTCCTTGGTTAAGCTCAGTTTAAACTAAGTTTGCTTAAACTCGGCATAAATTTAAACTCCAGTTAAACTGCAGAGCGGTTTTTCAGTGTGAGTTTAAGGCCGCTTTTAATATTTGCTTTTTATACGGCAACATTGGTTTTTTCTTTATCTAGATACGGCAACAGATAATATTTGTATACATATTCAACGCCAAAGCTTCTCCTCAGTATTGTAATAGTTAGCATTTTGCCAATTTCTGCATCACTATAATCACTTTCGTCAGATGATATATCCAGTATTTAATTAAATATAAAAATATCGTCCTTTCTTAATTGCGTTCAGCTTATTGTTTCACAACCAAAAGCATCAAATATGCAAAACAGCTGACAGGTTAACTAGAGTTTAACCCTGCCGAATTGACCGCTTAAACTACGTTTAAACTTCGTTTAAAGTTGACTGAAAAACTGCGTAACAAGTTTAAGCTTAGTTTAACTGACAAATTGAGTTAAACTTGTACTGAAAAACCGGGCCTAACAGTGTCAAAAGCTTTCGACAAGTCCAGTGCAACTAGCACGGTCCTGTCGTTTGGGCGAGATTGGTTGAGACCGACACCTATCTGTGTGGTGATGGCGTTTAGCGCGGTGGTAGTGCTATGCATTTTGCGGAATCCATGCTGATGTTCGGCTAATCGTAGGTTAGCGGTGTAGTAAGGGAGCAAGACCGACTCCAGGGTCTTCACTACTGGCGAGAGGAGTGATATCGGTCGATATGACTCCCCCACGTTAGCCGGCTTGCCGGGCTTTAATACTGGCACCACGTTGGCCTGTTTCCTTCTTTCTGGAATGACAAAGGTGGTCATGGACAGATTGAAGATGGTTGTTAGGTACCTTACTCCCTCATCACCGAGATGTTTTGGCATCAGCATGGATATACCGTCTGGGCCAATAGATTTGGAGTTTTTAGACCCCCGTATGGCCTCCCGAAGCTCTTTGGTGGTGATGTCAATGGGCGCTTGGTTGTTTTTACGTTTGTGCGCTTCCCTGATGGCCCGCCTGATTTCCTTGTCAACCGGAGGATGCAGTACAAACTGCAGGCAGAAAGCGCTCGCGCATCTCTTTGGTTTCGACTGTACCTTATCACCAAAGGTGATGGATATTTTGTCGTTCAGTTTGGTCGGATTCTCTCTCTATGGCGCGATATACAACAGGTATATCATCATAAACCTCCTAAGAGATTTTTGCGCCAAGCTTCTCTTCCAATTTGTGGTGTGCCGATTTGAATTTTCCCTACAAATTGGTGGGACCTACAGTTTTTTGCCGACTCCGAACGGCATCTACAAAGGAGACGAATTTTTGCTGAGAAGCCTGTCATGGCAGAAATACACTCGGAGAGTTTGCCAAACCACTGCCGAGGGGCGACCCCGTTTTGAAAAACTTTTTTCAAATCACTTTTGATGTTACCTGTACCAGGGCTTGAACCATGGACCTTCGGTGTGGTAGGCCGGCAACACTACCTTCACACCACGGCGGCCGCCGTTTAGACAAGGATTAGACAAGGATTTAACAGTGGACCATAATTTGCCAACACCAGCACAGAGGTTACAGGACCTTAGGTGCTCCTCCCATTTGGCGCGTTTGTGTTGATCAACTAGCCGTCTGATTTCTGCATTGAGATCTTGAATTTGAGGATCCGTAGGGTTCAAGCGTCGCACGTGGTCACGTTCATTAGCCAGGGCCGCTGCCTCTGTGCGGAAGTACGGACGTATCTCCTTAATTCTACCTGACGGAATATATTGATTGGAGGCTGAAGCTATGACCAAGCGAAACGCTTTTTCCCCTTCTCGCACGTCAGACGGGATGGGAAGAGCAGCGAAGGTGCTCTCAGTGAAATTAAGAAAACCAACCCAGTCAGCTTTACTGAAGTTAGTGAAGGTGCGCTTCTCAGAAGTAACGAAGTCATTAGGGCGATCGATTGAGAGAACTATCGGCAGATGGTCAGATGCAAGAGTAAGCATTGGTCGCCATTCAACGCAGTTTATGAGACCTGCGCTGACAATTGTGAGGTCTGGCGAACTGGAACAATTCGGACTTCCGTTAGAAGAGCCTGGTGACAATTTAGAGTGATCGAGTTCATTTGGCAGCGCGAAGCACTGTTAACATCAACAACAACAACAACGTCCAGGCAGGCAACATATCGCTAATACAACATTCTTAATCTACTTTGAATTTACGTTTACCCTCTTACCCCCATATTCATAAAATTTGTATGGAAACGTAAAATTACAAAGCATTATAAACGTTTTTTATATAAATAAATAGAGGTATGTGATATGCGCAGTTCCCTCATATTTACTTACAGTGATACTATCTGCATACTGACATTCAGCAAATCAATTTGTTTCCAATTCGATAAAATCGTTTCTGTAAAACCGCCGCATTTAATACGAATATTGGAACTATTTTCCGATGCCGTTTTGCATTGACACTTGTCTGGGCAATAATTGGATGCAAATATTGGTAGAAATGGCAGTATTATAGCCAAGATCCAAATTAATTTAACAAACATTTTAATCGATGGCATATCTCAGCATTCACATCCCTTCGTTATACAAAAACAAACTATATCGACTACAAGGTAATTCTATACGACCGTACTTAACTGCTAATGTACGTCCAAAAATATCGGTAAAGGTATCAAACGACGGGTTTTACCTCCGTATCAATAATCCGTAAGCGCAAATCCGATATTTTATGTCTCTCCAGAGACATATGTCATGTGGTTGTTGTAATCACAGGATAATTCTATACGACAGCACGTAACTGCTAATGTACGTCCAAAAATATTGAGAAAGGTAACGAACGACGGGTTTTACCCTCCGTATCAATAATCCGAAAGCGGAAATTCGATATTTTGTGTCTGTTCAGAGATGTTTGCAATTCAAGTTGAAAATTTTATGTAATTTTCATGTGGTTGTTGTAATCACAGATTAGGGTGTACCGAAAAGTGCAGAAATGTGTTCTGCGCAGAAATATTGTGGACCGCGTAGCCGGTGTTGGACCGGCTAAGGGTTATTTTTGGTAATTGTTTCCTTTAGGAGACAACTGCTAAAACACCTCAAAAAATATCGGGAGAGGTATCAAACAACGTGTTTTGACTTTTTTATCAACAATCCGAAAGCGGATTTTAAATTTTATAATTTTTATATTTATTAATTCTATACAACAGCACGTAACTGCTAATATACGTCCAAAAATCTCGGGAAAGGTATCAAACGACGCGTTTTGATCTCTGTATCAATAATCCGAAAGCGGAAATTAATAAAATTGTTTCAGTGAAAAGTTATTAGCAAAAAACCCAAATATTGCCTAGGTCCGATCCCAAATAGGGGGCTTGATCCAAGGTATTTATGTGCAGAACACCTTTCTGCGTAGGCGGCCTTCGGCCGCGCTTCAAAAAAATTACCCTTAGCCGGTCCAACACCGGCTACGCGGTCCACAATATTTCTGCGCGGAACACATTTCAGCATTTTTTGGTACACCCTAATCTGTGATTACAACAACCACATGAAAATGACAGAAAATTTTCAACTTTAATTGCAAATATCTCTGAACAGACAAAATATCGAATTTCCGCTTTCGGATTATTGATACGAAGGTTAAAACCCGTCGTTTTTTACCTTTCCCGATATTTTTGGACCTATATTAGCAGTTACGCGCTGTCGTATAGAATTACTTCTGTTCAGAGATATTTGCAATCAAAGTTGAAAATTTTCTGTCATTTTCATGTGGTTGTTGTAATCACCGATTAGGGTGGACCGAAAATTGCAAAAAGTGTGTTCTGCGCAGAAATACTGTGGACCGCGTAGCCGGTGTTGGACCGACTAAGCGTTATTTTTTTGAAGCGCGGCCGAAGACCGCCTACGCAGAAAGGTGTTGTGCACATAAATACCTTGTATCAAGCCCCCTATTTGTGATCGGCCCTAGGCAATTTTTGGGTTTTTTGCTAATAACTTTTCACTGAAACAAATTATTTAATTTCCGCTTGCGGATTATTGATACAGAGATCAAAACGCGTCGTTTGAGACCTTTCCAGAGATTTTTGAACGTATATTAGCAGTTACGTGCTGTCGTATAGAATTACCGTATTTCTGCGCAGAACACACTTTTGTACTTTTTGGTACACCCTAATATGTGATTACAACAACCAAATGAAAATGACAGAAAATTTTCAACTTTTAATGCAAATATCTCTTCACTGAAACAAAAACTCGTAAATCCGCTTCCGGATTATTTTTACCGAGGTCAATACGCGTCTTTTGATACCTCTCCCGATATTTTTGAACGTGTTTTAGCATTCGTCTCCTAAAGGAAACAACTATCCAAATTATTTAATTTCCGCTTTCGGATTATTGATACAAAGATCAACACGCGTGGTTTGATACCTTTCCCGATATTTTTGGACGTATATAGCAGTTACGTACGGTCGTAAGGAATTACCGCACATATATATAATCCCTAGAGCGCTCGCACTCATTTTAATTAAATTGTTTCCTATATTTTATAAAGATATCGCGTATTTAAATTTGTTTACTTTTGAAGTAGCACAGTAGTAAAACTATGGTGAAAGCCCGTGCCGCAAGCGAAATTTTCAGAGTCGCAATTAATTGTACTATGTAATTTCCTCGACGCATGGTTGCATTGCAGCACGAAAAAAACGTAAAGAAGACGTCAGTAGCCCGATTCTGTAACTTATAACCATTCGCCGAGCGCTAAGCTTATCGCCAAAATTCGGGGTTTGTTCTTAACGAAAGTGCGATTCTGTAACTCTCCTTTAACGCCGCTAAACAGCTGACTCTTGATGGCGATAAAATATGGCAGTACTTCTCTTTTAAATTACATTCAAAAATCTTAAAACTAATTTTTTTACTTTTTCCAAACTCTAAAACGCTTGCAAATTAACTAACGCTATTGTTAACACCTTCGAAAATAATTCGCGACAGCTAACCACACAAAGAGTGTTAGCTAACACTTTTCGTGTGGTTAAAAGTTAGTGAATAAGGAAAAGCGTTAAAAATGGTGTTAAGCGAAGTTAACGCTAACACCTGGCGTTAAAATAGTTACAGAATCGACCTGCAGAACCCAAAAAAAAATTTTACAGGACAAGGTTTTTTTAAATTTATTTCGCATTCAGTTTATGTACTGATATGAAATGAGGTTCTTAGGCAATGTACTGATATGAAATGAGGTTCAATAATGCAACAATTTTATTTTTATATATGTAATATAAGCATAATTTTTGGCGCATACGTTTTTTTGCCCTCACCATATCAGTCTACTTTTTGATAATTTGGCTGTTACGTCAATTGGAGAGAAATGTTCCTCGAACGATTTATGTCAACGTCAAAAAAGTTTTAATGATGAGCGGTATTAAAACAATGTGGCTTCGTTGACTAGGCGCTGAATGAAGAAGTTCTGGCCCTGAATGTATTCTTATCGGCAACCGGCTTTGGAATTGGAGGGAAACCACCACTCCGAAGAAAGCACCAAGTGGAGACCGATTTACGATACCGTGGTGCTTGCCAGTTTGCAAATCGAAAAAATGGCTGGAGTGATATATTGGTTCGCCGAAACCGTTTAAGCGGTTACTCTCCATTTAAGTTAGTCAGTACGTAAATCCCCTTTTCGTTCAAATATGCAGTGTGGTATAGGCAGTATAATGTAACGTATATATATTCACCCTTATCGCAGAGTTCGCCCGAACGAACGTTCGTCTTCACTTTTTTTGTTCGGGCGAACTGGTTCCGCCTATCGATAATTTCGGGCGAACCAATGTTAACTTCGAATCAGCTGATGCTCAGTTTCGAATTAATAGCGAACAAATAAATTTATTTGCTATTTTGTGAATTTTGTAAACTAGCGTACAATTTACTAAAATAAAGTTAAAACAAAGCTTAAAAATTATTTAAAAACATGTATAGTATTGGCCTTAGGTTGTTATTGATAGAACGAGAGGAGAATTTAAATGTGAGAGCAATAGGGAGGCAATTAAGAGACAAACCCAACCCTTTGGAGCTAAGTGATTTACTGTGAGTAGGAAAAAGTTGTTTTTGGCACTTTTCAATAACAAATTAGTTGTTTCCTTACTAGTTTTCAACAATATTACAGGCTAAATAAGCCAGCATTTAAACATTTGCTAGATATTCTGGCTGGCTCGTTGCCGCCATTGAAGCAGAAATTTGGCATTCCCGCAATCCTTAAGTTGAGCGCTTGTCTACGTTTTTTCGCAGAAGGAGGCTATCAAAAAGGCGTTGGCAATGACCATGAGGTGGGTCTTAGTCAGTCATCTTTCAGAGAGGTTCTGTCAGAGGTGCTGTGTATTTTGGAGCCATTGCTTTGTATCCAATGGATAAATTGGCCTTCCTCAGAAGAGCAACGCCAGATTGCAAAATAATTTTATACCAAGTTCGCAATACCAGGAGTCGTAGGCTGTGTTGATGGAACACACGTTACCATAACATCCCCTTCAAAGAATATTCACCAATTTTACAATAGGGAAGGCAAATGCAGTTTGATTGTTATGCTCGTAAGTATATACTGTGGCGATTATTCTCAAGCATGTACCATCCCTAACTCAATAACACTCCCACCACTAGCTAATACACAACTGAGATAACGATGGCTACGCTTATGCATGCAAGCGTGTAACTAGGAAGAGGAAGAGAGATGGCGCGAGTGTTTGCGAATACGATGCAAAGAGGAGATGCCAATAAATAACACCGACCCTTCCAGAACACGAAAAGCGAACAACCAAGAAAGTTCTCGGTGCGTAGGCAAGCACCCTGTCGGACTATATAAGGCAGTGACCAAGCAAGGCAGACTGATCAGTTTAATTTCAAGCGTTCAGTAGTGAACTACTGTAAAGTTACCAAACTCTTAAAATTGTTTTGCGTTTATTAGGCCGTGTGCCAATCGGTAACATTTTACTCAGAGGAAAAATGAGGTGAACAAATTTTCCATGGTGTATAAATATTTTCCATTTTGCTGTGCCAAATGAAATAGTAAATTTTGACAGTTGAAATTTTGACATATGTAAACGCTCGTGCGAAAAGTTACATTTTGCTAATAAAATAAAAATTTTTAATTAAAAATGAATAGAGTACTGCGAAAATATTTTTCCTTGCTTATTTCTATATTAATGGAAACCGAAGCCATGTATTCCTTTGATGATTTGGCCTTAATTCAGATCCTTAGAGAACGTGTAAGCCGTCAGGTAATATCTTCCTCAAGAGAAGCTAGATCTTTGTTTGATTTTGAATAAATGTTTCCAGAATATTGTTTACGTTCACCCGAGAGTTATATCTGAAGATTTGAACGACATTATGTCTGGTGATAGAACGAAAACTCGTGTACATTTAAGGATATCTCCGAGTACGTTAAGAAAAGTTGTTATAGCTATTCCCCAAAAACATCATGGATGGTCGTGCGAGTATGAAGTGATTCGCTTTTTGTTTTGGATGGCATGTGGTTGCAGTTACCGGGTTGCAGGTGCTTTTATGGGATTTAGTAGGTACACAGTGAGGACTGTGGTACACAAAATGTTGGAGGAATTTGTAAAATTGCGTTATTTGATTAACCACGGTTCTGCAAGTGACTACGATCGAATTGGATTAAAATTTTGCCGCAAGGCAAAAAATAAAGCTTTCGCAAGGTTTATTGGGGCTATAGATGGAACTCATGTAAGAATTAAATGCCCTGTCAATAAGCATGATGAGTACATAAACCACAAAAAGTTTTATTCCATCCAAGTGCAAGCAGTTGCAGATAGCGACTCAAAAGTTACTGACGTATTCGTGGGGTTTCCTGGTTCCGTTCATGATACCCGTGTTTTCCTCAATAGTCCTTTGTATGCGAAAGCCATCTATCCACCACGAGGATATTATTTATTTGGCGATAAGGGATATCCGTGTCAAGTTACACCAGTTCCGGTAATAACCCCTTTTAAAGAACCTTTGACGGCAAATGAAGCTAGGTTTAATACTGCACATAGTAGAGGCCGTATTATTATAGAACAAACTTTCGGGATGGTGAAGACTAGATGGAGAAATATTTTCAATCGAGATCTGGAGCTAGATATAAAAAATTGTATCAAAACGGTCTTTAGTGCATTTGTCCTGCATAACATTTGTGTACTGAACTAAGATTTGGATCTTTCTAATATTGCAGTGGAAAATTTTAACTATGTGCATGATCGAAACGAAGTTATGCTTTTCGATTCTGCTGATGGTTTGAGAGAAAGATCTCAAATTTTTTCATCATTTTTGGAACATGAAAATTCTATATTTTAATATTATACCCCAGTAGAACCAGGGATCATCGTTTTATAATGCGAGTATTGGCTTATTGCCTATACTTCTACTGGGATTGCACTTAAAAACATTTTTTTTTAATTTAATAAAAATTCCTATTGAAACACAAATGCTTATTCGATTGAGATTAAAGATAAATGAAAGAAGATCGTCGATACAACATTTAAACGATGCAAGCTAAACAACAATAAAACTCTGAAAATTTGTAACAATAACTTATTTAATTTAAATATTTTCATTTAAAATGACACAGGTATTGATGTACAGTGGTGTACATAAGTATTAGCACAGTAGTTTTCGGCAATTTTCACAAACTTTGGCCTTAATAAAACTATTTTAACAAATACTATATAAAAACATGTGTCAATGTCTATTACAAAAACTATCAATTTTGTTTTAAAAATGAACGCAAAATTCGCAAAAATTCCAAGAAAGTTGAGGCAAATTTTCAACTGATTTCATAATATTTTAGAGCTTTTTAGAGTATGCAGTTTTGTAGGCTGTTAAATTTTAGTATAATAAAGTGTTAATCTTAGATTCGTGACACATTTTGCTGATTTTTGGCAATTTTTTTTCTTGGGACTTCCTCCATACAAGTTTACTAACCGATTTTTTTTATATGAAAGAAAACACTTGAGCTCGTCGCGAAAAAAAATTGCGAAAAATTAGCAAAATGTGTCACGAATCTAAGATTAACACTTTATTATACTAAAATTTAATAGCCTACAAAACTGCATACTCTAAAAAGCTCTAAAATATTATGAAATCAGTTGAAAATTTGCCTCAACTTTCTTGGAATTTTTGCGAATTTTGCGTTCATTTTTAAAACAAAATTGATAGTTTTTGTAATAGACATTGACACATGTTTTTATATAGTATTTGTTAAAATAGTTTTATTAAGGCCAAAGTTTGTGAAAATTGCCGAAAACTACTGTGCTAATACTTATGTACACCACTGTATGTATAGTGGTTATACTAAAAATTGAGATCAAACACATTTTCTTGATTATTTATCAAGATTGACTATTTGTCGAGAACACAATCCATGGGTTATTTACTTTCCCATAAAGCCATTAATCTGTGTCAGATTCTGACGACACTATCAAACTATCCACGTTTATGTGTGGATAGTCGGTTTGAACCATTTGCCCAAATACCGATAGCAATGATCCGACACGCCTTTTAAATTTGCGGTCGCGTTTTATTATGTGCCGCTCCAATTTGTGCAGTCGCTCCTCTCTACTCGGCAGTTGGGGGGTGCCCGATCGAGATCGAGACGTCGATGGTGCGTTGGAGCAGCTGGACGCGGAAGACGTTCTTGGTCTCATGGACACTTCGCCATCCCCACTGTCCAACAAATAACTTGGGTGGTAATTGTCTTTCTTTGAAGCGTATTCGTGCATCGCTTCAAAATACTCCCAGTCCTTAGCGTCCTCTGTCATGGCTTCTTCTCCAGTTCCTTCGCCTAGAAAAGAGAAATTAGCAATAATAAATATTTTACTTTTAAATTCTCCAGTGGTTACCAGTTGTATATCGAAAGAAGCTTTTGTATTTCTTGGTCAGCCCATTCCATTGGGACTTACAAATCGGCCCATCCTTGGCCTCAGGAAATGATTGCGCAACTTTTCTGGAAATAAATAATGTAATTTAGATAGCTTCACGTGTAAATGATATCTGTAGAAATCAAGATGCTCAGAGTTTACACCTGACATCCATGGGTTCCATAGTTTTTTCAGTACGTTGTGGTTGTTGTAGTATAACGTCCACGATCACTCTGAGAATCGTCATCGAAACCAGAGTGATCGTATATAAGGCTAGCACACATACATACATAAGGCTAGTATAGACACAGGTGGTTGTTGTTGTGGTTGTTGTTGATGTTGTTGTTGTATTAACGGTGAAAATCGCCCTGCCTAGTCGTGACCTATCTTACCCAATATTGTCATCAAAATCTTCTAACGGAAGTCCGAGAAACCTTGCTCTTCAACTGCGAGCATTTTTGCCTCACTGTGCAGATGGTGTTCAGGTGACATGATCACCTAGGGTACAGTCTAAACCGAGGTCAAGACGAGTCTTTTGATACCTTTCCCGATAATTTCGGACGTGTTTTAGCAGTTGTCTCCTAAAGGAAACAATTACCAATACATTTACTTACTTCCAGCCTTCGTTGGAATTGGCGTTTTTGCCACTGAAAAGTGCCTCTTCCTCCATGCGCCTTTGAATTAGTAGAAGCCTTTCTGCATGGTTCCCTTTAAATAAACAGAAAATAGATATATACATATGTATATATGTACATGCATACAATATAACAACTTACATGTTACATACGATGTTCTGCGTCTTTTTTCTGCCATTTTTATTTAATTTTATTTAATTTATTTTCGCTAAAGAAAAAAATCGCGGCTGTCAATTTGAATATGTCAATGTATGTGTATCACATTGAAGTTGTCAAAATTTAACCTAGCCCCATGGGCTAGGGGAAATTCTGACATTCGTATTCACCACAATAAATGTCAGAATTTTCTCTCGCTCTGTCAAAATTTACGATTTTCAACCGATTGGCACACGGCCTTACTAGTAAATAAAACTAGCTATCAGTTACAATATCTGTGCGTGTGTTTATTTGACTTTATAGTGATCGAACCCAGGATTGATAATAAAGGAATCATCGAATTCGTCACAATTGGTGTCAGAAGCGGTATTGTTAAATAAATACCAGTGATTTAAAGGATAACAAGGACATGGCGAAGCTGAATGAATTAAAGATTCAGCAACTCAAAAATGAGTTGGAACAACGCGGACTAAACACTACAGGCAATAAATCAGAGTTACAGTCACGATCGCGAGAGGCTATGGAAGCAGAAGGAATCAACGTTGATGATCATGTTTTTCATCTTGTGGAGGAGGCATCGACAAAAATGGAAGAAAAAAAGGAGTCGGCGAATCCAGTAGCAACCGTGGACACAAACATGATATTGGCTGTATTAACTCAGATGTCGACTAAAATGGAAGAACAGGAGGCGCGTATTACATCGCGAATGGCATCTCAGCTGGAAGAACAGGAAACACACATTGCATGTCGAATGGAGGCCCAAGAGACTCGTATTATAGAAATGTCGTCTCAAATTTCGGCCAGTATTTCATCACAGCTCTCCGCTCAGCTGGAAGAACAAAAGGCGTATATGTCATCGCAGTTGGAAGCACAAGATGCAAAAATTGCACAATTTCAAGATAAAATAGAGACCGAGGTAGATGCGTTAAGGGGCCGTATCCAGGAGTTGCAACTGAACTGTCCATCTGCTTCAGCGAATACTCCCAAGGTAAAATCCCCGTCATTTGATGGTTCTGTTCCTTTCCAGGTATTTAAGCTACAGTTTGAGAAGACGGCAGCGGTGAATAATTGGGGCACTGAAGACAAAGTTGCTGCACTGTTCGTGGCATTGAAGAGTCCTGCACCCGAAATCTTACAGACGATTCCCGACGGTGAACGCAATAATTATGAAGCATTGATGGGTGCAGTTGAGAGACGCTATGGTAGCGAACATCGAAAACAGATATACCAAATAGAGCTACAGAATCGCTGTCAGAAGGCTAATGAGACATTGCAGGAATTTGCATCGGATATCGAGAGGGTGAAAATCCAGTGTTTCATAAATGGAATACGCGATGTGGACACGAAGCGGGCCACATATGCAAACCCCAAAAGGACATTCGCTGAAACGGTATCGCATGCTCTGACGCAGGAAACAGCCTCGCTTTTGAGTAAACCTGCATACAAGGCTCATCGCGTAGAAGTGGACACTCCGGCTTGGGTAGACAAAATTTTGGAAGCGTTGAACGGAGTACAGAAAAAAAGTGATGGTGCCATTAAATGCTTTAAGTGCGGAAAACCAGGTCACATAGCACGTTATTGCGGCTCTGGCTCCAGTAACCCCAGCAATTCAGGTGGACGAAAACGCAAAGCTGAAGGAGATGAGCAAACCTCCCAACCAAATCAGTCGTTAAACTAAATCGTGCCAGCCGAAAGGGGCGTGGACTGGCTCCCGCAACTGAATGCCCCGTAATCTCTGTCTCACAGATCGGAAGGAAAGCTAGTAATGTTGCTGTTGTTGCATATGTGGATGGAAAAGAGCACATACTAACTGTGGATACAGGCGCATCGCATTCCATAATTCGATCTGATTTAGTCAACAAGGAGGTGAGACCATTGCATGGAGCAAAGTTACGTACGGCCACTGGGGAGGACACCCATGTCCTAGGAGAAGTAACATGTGAAATCGCAATTGGGAACGTGGCCGTTCTGCACAGTTTTATAGTAGCAGATATTGTTGACGAAATCATAGTTGGTGTGGACTTCTTAAGCGAGCAAGGCATCAAGATCGACATGCAAAACAGGATTATGAATTACCAGAACATGGATGTGCCATTAAATTTTGGTTACGAAAGCAAATACGTTAGTAAGCGAGTACTTGTGGAGGAGAGCCAACAAATTCCACCGAAGTCGGAAGCAATCATATGGGCAAAGATTGATGGAGATTATGGGACAAACAAGTTGTGGGTTGTCGAGGCAGCAAACAAATCAAGGACGAACATATTAGTAGGGAAAACCCTGGCCATGACAAAACAAGATGGACGTGTACCGGTAAGAGTACTTAATGAGTTCAAATCGCCGATTAAACTTTCCAAAGGAGCAATATTGGGACAATGCCAAGAGGTCGAGGTAGTTATCGATTGCGAACAGCTTCAGGAAAATGATTCTACCATCAAGATTAATCTTTCAGATGATATCACGTCGTGGACGGCAGGCCTCGAAAAAGATCATCAGAAAAATGCAAAGGAACTTCTATCAAAGTACTCGAGCATATTTGACAAGGATGGTTCTAAACCAGGTCGGACCAAAGTTGTGAAGCATCAAATTGATACTGGTGATGCAAGGCCCATCCGCCAAGCTCCTCGTAGTATTCCATTGGCCAAACGCCAAGTAGTAAGAGAAATTATACAGGAAATGAGTGACAGCGGCGTGATCGAACCATCAGCTAGTCCATGAAGCTCACCGGTAGTACTAGTGAAAAAGAAAGATGGAAAAATGAGGTTCTGTGTGGATTATCGGAAATTGAACGACGTAACGAAGAAGGACAGTTATCCATTGCCAAGAATCGACGATACTCTGGACTCGTTATCTGGCACGAAATGGTTTTCCACACTGGACTTGAAAAGCGGCTACTGGCAAGTGGAGGCAAAGGATGAAGATAAAGAGAATACGGCTTTCAGCGTTGGAGAAGGGCTTTGGCAATTTACGGTAATGCCCTTCGGGTTATGCAATGCTCCAGCTACTTTTGAGAGACTCATGGACCAGATACTAAAAGGATTGGACTGGCAAACATGTTTGGTTTACCTCGACGACATCATCGTGCTGGGAAAAAGCTTTGAGGAACACCTAAAGAACTTGGAGGAAGTTTTCCAAAGAATAGCTGGTGCTGGTCGTAAACTAAGTCCCAAGAAGTGTTCCTTGTTTAAAAAGGAAGTAAGTTATTTGGGTCACAAGGTAACTACGGAGGGAATCTGCACTGCTAAGGAAAAGATCGAAGCCGTAAAGGATTGGCCAAGACCGAGAAATTTGCATGAGTTACGGAGCTTCCTTGGGCTGTGCACGTATTATCGCCGATTTGTACCAAACTTTGCCAGCGTAGCTAGTAGTCTCCATGACCTTACAAGGAAGAATATGAGTTTTGAATAGAAGAAGGAACAGGAGGTGGCTTTTCAAACATTGAAGGAACGACTATGCACTGCCCCGATGTTAGCATATCCAATTCCAGGTTCACAGTTTGTTCTGGATACAGATGCGAGTGATTATGCTATAGGAGGTGTTTTGTCCCAGATTGTTGATGGACAGGAGAAGGTAGTTGCATACTATAGTCGAACAATTGGGAAGCCTGAAAGGAACTATTGTGTAACCCGGAGAGAAGTGTTGGCATTGGTAGAGTGCTTTAAGCATTTCCACAAGTATCTCTATGGGCAACGATTCCACGTCAGGACAGACCACGCAGCGTTGAAATGGCTCTTACAGTTCCGTAATCCGGAAGGTCAATTGGCACGGTGGATAGAGCGACTGCAAAGTTATGACTTTTCCATAGAGCATCGCAAAGGTAGCACCCACGGAAATGCTGATGCAATGTCACGAAGACCATGTAACTTGGAATGCAAGCATTGTTGCAAAGCTGAGGCCAAGGAAGACATTATAGATGTGCGGCTCATGACTATAACATCTACGGATGAATGGGACATGGATCAATTAAGGAGGCTTCAGCACGAAGATCCAAATCTTACACGTGTAATGCAAGGAATCGAACGAAACGAGCGACCATCAAGAGAGGAGATGTCAGCAGAAAGTCCTGTTGCCAAGTCATATTGGGCACAGTGGAATAGTTTGCAATTAGAATCCGGTTGTTTGCATCGAATATGGGAGAGTGAGGATGGCCAATGTGTTCGAAAGCTGATAGTCGTCCCAAGGAAGAAAATCCCTGATGTACTCAATGAATTACATAACGGTCCAAGCGGAGGTCATCTTGGAGTCACCAAGACTTTGGAGAAAGTCAAGCAAAGATTCTATTGGGTTGGTTGCCGTCAATCGGTCGCGGAGTGTATTGCCAACTATGAAGTATGCATCAAAGCTAAAGGACCGAAATCAAGGAGCCATGGCCAAATGAAACAGTATAACTCAGGTGCGCCATTTGAGAGGATAGCCATGGATGTAGCTGGTCCATTTCCTACTAGCAAACACGGAAACAAATACGTCCTGGTAGTTATGGACTATTTCAGCAAGTGGCCAGAAGTGTACCCTATTCCAAATCAAGAGGCAAAAACCATAGCAGAAGTGTTTACTAACAATTGGGTAGCTAGGTTTGGTGCACCGATGGAGATACATTCTGACCAAGGCAGAAATTTCGAATCAGCTGTGTTCCAGGAAATGTGCAAGACATTGGGCATTCGGAAAACTCGAACAACTGCACTACATCCTCAGTCAGATGGCGTGGTGGAACGATTCAATAGAACCTTGGAAGAGCACCTGAGGAAAGTAGTGGATAAGTTCCAGAAGGATTGGGACACTCACATCTCCTTATTCCTAATGGCATATCGCTCTGCAGTACATGAAACAACTGGTCAGACTCCTGCAAAGGTAATTTTCGGGAATGATCTTCGATTGCCAGCTGACTTGAAGTTTGGGATAAACGCTGATGCAAGAGTAAATGCTCGGAAATCTACTAGCGTATTGGAAGAAGAAATGAGAGAAATTCACGATCTTGTGAGACAACGGACTAAGATCATGAGCGATAAGATGAAGGCCAGGTACGACAAAGCAATAAATTCGGAAGGTTTTATAGAAGCAGATTTAGTGCTGCTATACAACCCACAGCGTAAGAAAGGTTTGTCCCCAAAACTACAATGTAACTTGGAAGGCCCATACAAAGTCATAAAACGGATCAACGATGTGGTATATCGCATATAAACTATGTGAAGGCCAAGGAATAAGATGAAGGTGGTCCATTTGGAAAGGCTATCTGCGTTTGGTTCCGGCAATGTGTCTGATCGGGACGATCAGACTTAGGTGGAGGGCAGTGTGGCGATTATTCTCAAGCATGTACCATCCCTAACTCAATAACACTCCCACCACTAGTTAATACACAACTGAGATAACGATGGCTACGTTTATGCATGCAAGCGTGTAACTAGGAAGAGGAAGAGAGATGGCGCGAGTGTTTGCGAATACGATGCAAAGAGGAGATGCCAATAAATAACACCGACCCTTCCAGAACACGAAAAGCGAACAACCAAGAAAGTTCTCGGTGCGTAGGCAAGCACCCTGTCGGACTATATAAGGCAGTGACCAAGCAAGGCTGACTGATCAGTTTATTTTCAAGCGTTCAATAGTGAACTACTGTAAAGTTACCAAACTCTTAAAATTGTTTTGCGTTTATTACTAGTAAATAAAACTAGCTATCAGTTACAATATCTGTGCGTGTGTTTATTTGACTTTATAGTGATCGAACCCAGGATTGATAATAAAGGAATCATCGAATTCGTCACAATACTGTGGCGATTATTCTCAAGCATGTACCATCCCTAACTCAATAACACTCCCACCACTAGTTAAACCACAACAGAGATAACGATGGCTACGCTTATGCATGCAAGCGTGTAACTAGGAAGAGGAAGAGAGATGGCGCGAATGTTTGCGAATACGGTGCAAAGAGGAGATGCCAATAAATAACACCGACCCTTCCAGAATAAGAAAAGCGAACAACCAAGAAAGTTCTCGGTGCGTAGGCAAGCACCCTGTCGGACTATATAAGGCAGTGACCAAGCAAGGCAGACTGTTCAGTTTATTTTCAAGCGTTCAATAGTGAACTACTGTAAAGTTATCAAACTCTTAAAATTGTTTTGCGTTTATTACTAGTAAATAAAACCAGCTATTACTTACATTATCTGTGCGTGTGTTTATTCGACTTTATAGTGATCGAACCCAGGATTGATAATCAAGGAATCATCGAATTCGTCACAATTGGTGTCAGAAGTGATATTGTTAAATAAATACCGAGAGTTTTCAAGGATAACAAAGGCATGGCAAAGTTGAATGAGCTGAAGATCCAGCAACTCAAAAATGAGCTGCAACAGCGTGGCTTGAATACAACAGGCAATAAATCAGAGCTACAGTCACGATTGCGAGAGGCTATGGAAGCTGAAGGAATTAACGTTGACGATCATGTGTTTCAGCTTGTGGAAGAAGCATCGACAAAAATGGAAGAGAAGGAGTCTACAATTCCAGCCGCAAGTGTGGACACTAATGCGTTGTTGACTGTATTGACTCAGATGTCATCTAGCATATCGACACAGCTGCAAGAACAAAAGACACACATGGCATCTCAGATGGAAGAACAAGAGACGCGTATTACATCTCGAATGGCATCTCAGCTCGAAGAACAGAAAACTTGCATGGCATCTCAGCTGGAAGAACAGAAAACACACATTGCATGTCGAATGGAGGCCCAAGAGACTCGTATTATAGAAATGTCGTCTCAAATTTCTGCCAATATTTCATCACAGCTCTCCGCTCAACTGGAAGAACAAAAGGCGTATATGTCATCGCAGTTGGAAGCACAAGATGCAAAAATTGCACAATTTCAAGATAAAATAGAGACCGAGGTAGATGCGTTAAGGGGCCGTATCCAGGAGTTGCAACTGAACCGTCCATCTGCTTCAGCGAATACTCCCAAGGTAAAATCCCCGTCATTTGATGGTTCTGTTCCTTTCCAGGTATTTAAGCTACAGTTTGAGAAGACGGCAGCGGTGAATAATTGGGGCACTGAAGACAAAGTTGCTGCACTGTTCGTGGCATTGAAGGGTCCTGCAGCCGAAATCTTACAGACGATTCCAGACGGTGAACGCAATAATTATGAAGCATTGATGGGTGCAGTTGAGAGACGCTATGGTAGCGAACATCGAAAACAGATATACCAAATAGAGCTACAGAATCGCTGTCAGAAGGCTAATGAGACATTGCAGGAATTTGCATCGGATATCGAGAGGTTGGCCCATCTAGCAAATGCGGACGCACCTGTAGAATATACGGAGCGGGTGAAAATCCAGTGTTTCATAAATGGAATACGCGATGTGGAGACGAAGCGGGCCACATATGCAAACCCCAAAAGGACATTCGCTGAAACGGTATCGCATGCTCTGACGCAGGAAACAGCCTCTCTTTTGAGTAAACCTACATACAAGGCTCATCGCGTAGAAGTAGACACTCCGGCTTGGGTAGACAAAATTTTGGAAGCGTTGAACGGAGTACAGAAAAAAAGTGATGGTGCCATTAAATGCTTTAAGTGCGGAAAACCAGGTCACATAGCACGTTATTGCGGCACTGGCTCCAGTAGCCCCAGCAATTCAGGTGGGCGAAAACGCAAAGCTGAAGGAGATGAGCAAACCTCCCAACAAAATCAGTCGTTAAACTAAATCGAGCCAGCCGAAAGGGGCGTGGACTGGCTCCCGCAAATGAATGCCCCGTAATCTCTGTCTCACAGATCGGAAGGAAAGCTAGTAATGCTACTGTTGTTGCATATGTGGATGGAAAAGAGCACGTACTAACTGTGGATACAGGCGCATCGCATTCCATAATTCGATCTGATTTAGTCAACAAGGAGGTGAGACCATTGCATGGAACAAAGTTACGTACGGCCACTGGTGAGGCCACCCATGTCCTGGGAGAAGTAACATGTGAAGTCGCAATTGGGAACGTGGCCGTTCTACACATTTTTATAGTAGCAGATATTGTTGACGAAATCATAGTTGGTGTGGACTTCTTAAGCGAGCAAGGCATCAAGATTGACATGGAAAACAGGATTATGAATTACCAGAACATGGATGTGCCATTAAATTTTGGTTACGAAAACAAATACGTTAGTAAGCGAGTGCTTGTGGAGGAGAGCCAACAAATTCCACCGAAGTCGGAAGCCATCATATGGGCAAAGATTGATGGAGATTATGGGACAAACAAGTTGTGGGTTGTCGAGGCAGCAAACAAATCAAGGACGAACATATTAGTAGGAAAAACCTTGGGCGTGACAAAACAAGATGGACGTGTACCGGTAAGAGTACTTAATGAGTTCAAATCGCCGATTAAACTTTCTAAAGGAGCAATATTGGGACAATGCCAAGAGGTCGAGGTAGTTATGAATTGTGAGCAGCCTCAGGAAAATGATTCTACCGTCAAGATTAATCTTTCAGATGATATCACGTCGTGGACGGCAGGCCTCGAAAAAGATCATCAGGAAAAGGCAAAGGAACTTCTATCAAAGTACTCGAGCATATTTGACAAGGATGGTTCTAAACCAGGTCGGACCAAAGTTGTGAAGCATCAAATTGATACTGGTGATGCAAGGCCCATCCGCCAAGCTCCTCGTAGTATTCCATTGGCCAAACGCCAAGTAGTAAGAGAAATTATACAGGAAATGAGTGACAGGGGCGTGATCGAACCATCAGCTAGTCCATGGAGCTCACCGGTAGTACTAGTGAAAAAGAAAGATGGACAAATGAGGTTCTGTGTGGATTACCGGAAATTGAACGACGTAACAAAAAAGGACAGTTATCCATTGCCAAGAATCGACGATACTCTGGACTCCTTATCTGGCACGAAATGGTTTTCCACACTGGACTTGAAAAGCGGCTACTGGCAAGTGGAAGTAAAGGATGAAGATAAAGAGAAGACGGCTTTCAGCGTTGGAGAAGGGCTTTGGCAATTTACCGTAATGCCCTTCGGGCTATGCAATGCTCCAGCTACTTTTGAGAGACTCATGGACCAGATACTAAAAGGATTGCACTGGCAAACATGTTTGGTGTACCTCGACGACATCATCGTGCTGGGAAAAAGCTTTGAGGAACACCTAAAGAACTTGGAAGAAGTTTTCCAAAGAATAGCTGGTGCTGGTCTGAAACTAAGTCCCAAGAAGTGTTCCTTGTTTAAAAAGGAAGTAAGTTATTTGGGTCACAAGGTAACTACGGAGGGAATCTGTACTGCTAAGGAAAAGATCGAAGCCGTAAAAGATTGGCCAAGACCGAGAAATTTGCATGAGTTACGGAGCTTCCTGGGGCTGTGCACGTATTATCGCCGATTTGTACCAAATTTTGCCAGCGTAGCTAGTAGTCTCCACGACCTTACAAGGAAGAATATGAGTTTTGAATGGAAGAAGGAACAGGAGGTGGCTTTTCAAACATTGAAGAAACGACTATGCACTGCCCCGATGTTAGCATATCCAATTCCAGGTTCAAAGTTTATTCTGGATACAGATGCGAGTGGTTATACTATAGGAGGTGTTTTGTCCCAGATTGTTGATGGACAGGAGAAGGTAGTTGCATACTATAGCCGAACAATTGGGAAGCCTGAAAGGAACTATTGTGTAACCCGGAGAGAACTGTTGGCATTGGTAGAGTGCGTTAAGCATTTCCACAAGTATCTCTATGGGCAACGATTCCACGTCAGGACAGACCATGCAGCGTTGAAATGGCTCTTACAGTTCCGTAATCCGGAAGGTCAATTGGCACGGTGGATAGAGCGACTGCAAAATTATGACTTTTCCATAGAGCATCGCAAAGGTAGCACCCACGGAAATGCTGATGCAATGTCACGAAGACCATGTAACTTGGAATGCAAGCATTGTTCCAAAGCTGAGACCAAGGAAGACATTATAGATGTGCGGCTCATGACTATTACATCTTCGGACGAATGGGACATGGATCAATTAAGAAGGTTTCAGCACGAAGATTCAGATCTTACACGTGTAATGCAAGGAATCGAACGAAACGAGCGACCATCAAGAGAGGAAATGTCAGCAGAAAGTCCTGTTGCCAAGTCATATTGGGCACAGTGGAATAGTTTGCAATTAGAATCCGGTTGTTTGCATCGAATATGGGAGAGTGAGGATGGTCAATGTGTTCGAAAGCTGATAGTCGTCCCAAGGAAGAAAATCCCTGGTGTACTCAATGAATTACATAACGGTCCAAGCGGAGGTCATCTTGGAGTCACCAAGACCTTGGAGAAAGTCAAGCAAAGATTCTATTGGGTTGGTTGCCGTCAATCGGTCGCGGAGTGGATTGCCAACTGTGAAGTATGCATCAAAGCTAAAGGACCGAAATCCAGGAGCCATGGCCAAATGAAACAGTATAACTCAGGTGCGCCATTTGAGAGGATAGCCATGGATGTAGCTGGTCCGTTTCCTACTAGCAAACTCGGAAACAAATATGTACTGGTGGTTATGGACTATTTCAGCAAATGGCCAGAAGTGTACCCTATTCCAAATCAAGAGGCAGAAACAATAGCAGAGGTCTTTACTAACAGTTGGGTAGCTCGGTTTGGTGCACCGATGGAGATACATTCTGACCAAGGCAGAAATTTCGAATCAGCTGTGTTCCATCAAATGTGCAAGACATTGGGCATTCGGAAAACTCGAACAACTGCACTACATCCTCAGTCAGATGGCATGGTGGAACGATTCAATAGAACCTTGGAAGAGCACCTGAGGAAAGTAGTGGATAAGTTCCAGAAGGATTGGGATACTCACATCTCCTTATTCCTAATGGCATATCGCTCTGCAGTACATGAAACAACTGGTCAGACTCCTGCAAAGGTAATTTTCGGGAATGATCTTCGATTGCCAGCTGACTTAAAGTTTGGGATAAACGCTGATGCAGGAGTGAATGCTCGGAAATCTACTAGCGTATTGGAAGAAGAAATGAGAGAAATTCACGACCTTGTGAGAAAACGGACTAAGATCATGAGCGATAAAATGAAGGCCAGGTACGACAAAGCAATAAATTCGGAAGGTTTTATAGAAGGAGATTTAGTGCTGCTATACAACCCACAGCGTAGGAACGGTTTGTCCCCAAAACTACAATGCAACTGGGAAGGCCCATACAAAGTCATAAAACGGATCAACGATGTGGTATATCGCATACAAACTATGGGAAGGCCAAGGAATAAGATGAAAGTGGTCCATTTAGAAAGGCTAGCTGCGTTTGGCTCCGGCAATGTGTCTGATCGGGACGATCAGACTTAGGTGGAGGGCAGTGTGGCGATTATTCTCAAGCATGTACCATCCCTAACTCAATAACACTCCCACCACTAGTTAAACCACAACAGAGATAACGATGGCTACGCTTATGCATGCATGCGTGTAACTAGGAAGAGGAAGAGAGATGGCGCGAATGTTTGCGAATACGGTGCAAAGAGGAGATGCCAATAAATAACACCGACCCTTCCAGAATAAGAAAAGCGAACAACCAAGAAAGTTCTCGGTGCGTAGGCAAGCACCCTGTCGGACTATATAAGGCAGTGACCAAGCAAGGCAGACTGTTCAGTTTATTTTCAAGCGTTCAATAGTGAACTACTGTAAAGTTATCAAACTCTTAAAATTGTTTTGCGTTTATTACTAGTAAATAAAACCAGCTATTACTTACATTATCTGTGCGTGTGTTTATTCGACTTTATAGTGATCGAACCCAGGATTGATAATCAAGGAATCATCGAATTCGTCACAATACATATAATTTAATTTTAGATAAGATATAATTGTATTCATAAAATGGCTTTTCAGGTATGTGACAGCAACCTTAGAATTCGTTCTGTTGATGCTACACACCCTGGTGCTTGCCACGATGCATTTATATGGAATACAAGTGATATAAGATCGGAAATGGAACAAAATTATTTAGAAACTCACAGCAATGCGCGACTACTAGGTAACAGTTTTAAATCAATAAAACGAAGGTGAGTCAGGGTATCCCCTGGAGCCTTGGCTACTTACACCATACAGAACACCAGAAAATGGATCTCCTGAGGCAAAACTTAATGAAGTACACACGCGGGGTCGGAATATAATCGAAAGAACACGGTGCTAAAAACCGATAGAGGTGTCTCTTAGGTGTAAGAGAATTGTACTATGCTCCTGCCAAAGCAACAAAAATTATCAACGTTTGCGCAGCTTTACATAACATTTGCACTCATTACAAAAGTGAAGATAATTTTCATAATCCATCTGATAGTGCAGATTTGAACGAAACTTCCACAGTAGATACTCAACAGGTCCACGAAGGCCGCAGTACCTATCTGGCCACAGGACAGCGAATTCGTACAGAAATTACTCTTTAAATAAAGTATGTACATTGATTTCATTTATTATTTTTATGTAAAAGTATCAAGGTACTTCAGTCATCAAGCAAAAAAAATATAGCATTTCATAAAACTTAAACCTCTCTCTCTATGGCGCGATACACAACAGGTATATCATCATAAACCTCCTAAGAGATTTTTGCGCCAAGCTTCTCTTCCAATTTGTGGTGTGCCGATTTGAATTTTCCCTACAAACCTACAGTTTTTTTTTTTTTTTTTTTTTTTTTTTCAGGCACCACTCCGTCTTTTGTTTTTCTCTTGAGAACTTCTAATTGTAATTGTTTTATCTCTAAAGTCTTTCGGTTAAACTCAATTAACCCCTCAATTTCTCTCTTACGCATTCTTCTCCATTGTATAATTGTGGCGCGCTAGTTCCTTTATTTTTTCTTCTTTCAGATCACACATCACCTTATTGTGTGACTTTATTTCCGTCGCGATTTTATCTAGCTTGTCACAAATTTCTCGTTGTGTATCGAGTTCTTTCAAAACTAACTTAGTAGTAGAGATGTTTTTTGAGCTTGCTCTACAAAGAACTGGCTGTGCGCTGATATCGCTTTGTTGTTGTTGTTAACAGTGCTTCGCTCTGCCCAATGGGCTCGATGACTCTAAATTGTCATCAGGCTCTTCTAACGGAAGTCCGAGGAAACGCGCAGTTTCCACAGGGTTGGACCAGAGTGACGTAGGTGTTAGAAGAGTGGGTTCAACTGAACAGGAGAAGAGATGCATGGTATCATGAGGGGTCATACCACATGCAGGGCATGTATTTGGTATGTTGGGGTTCAGTCTGGATAAGTAAGAGTTTAACTTATTACAATATCCATAGCGAAGTTGTGCCAGTATGACTCTAGTCTCCCTCGGAAGTACACGTTCCTCCTCAGCCAATTCAGGTGGTTGAGTATTAATAATGGGATTCACAGGCCGAGATCTGAGAGATCAGTCTACCGACTCGGTGTGGAGGTCATTTAGAGCCCGTCTATGGTTCCGCAGATAAAACGGCAAAGAGATATGGTGCCGGATCTCATCGTAGTTCTTACGGAGATGTCTCCTTATGTCTCTGGGGGGCGGTGCTACATCCAAAAGATGTCGGTTTGGATAACTAGGTTTATGACAGTTCAGAAGGAACTGTCTACTCAAGAGTTCCGCGTGCTCTTGAACATTGAGAAATTTTGCCTCTTGATGGAGGTGAGACTCAGATGACATAAGCAGGCATCCCGTAGCAGTTCTGATGGCGGTGTTTTGACAGACTTGCAATTTCCTCCAGTTGGTGTCAGAAAGATTGGGCGGCCATATAGGCGCAGCATAGTCGAGAACCGGCCGGCCAATAGCCTTATATGTAGCAAGCAATGTTTCTTTGTCTCTTCCCCAAGTACTGCCGGCCAGTGACTTGAGGATCTTATTGCGGCTCTGTACCTTTGAGCTATCGCGGCGGCATGACCAGCGAAGGTGAGGCTGTTGTCAAATGTCACACCCAAGATTTTTGGGTGGTTGACAGTAGGTAGAGGTACTCCGTCTACGTGGACATTTAACTCTTGCCCCATCTGCGCATCTGCGCAGTGTAACCCTGATATCGCTTTGTTGGCATTCACTTGATGGAGCAGCAGGCTCACATTCAGGATAAACAGGTTCGATACCAGGCGTAGTTGCAGGAAAATCCGTACTACACCCAGGAATTTCGTCGCTCCGTATTGAAATATCCGACAAAATTTCAATATCTAAGTTTTTTTAGACCTTTTTGCCGCCGGCCTGTACCTGTGCGAACCTTCAACACCGTCAACAGTGTCTTAGAGGTCTAGCAGTTGATAGATACCTTACTCGGCACTTGTAAGCGTTTGGGTTTTGTTGGGTCCGCCGCCTGTACCACTTTCATCAAATTTATTTCCTTCCTTACATATATTTTCTGGTCATTCCACACCTAGTTAATAGATGCATTGTTATATTAAATATATTTTGCATACATTACTACAAAGAAATGTACCTTTTTCCATTCAAATTCACTTTTAACAGGTGGGCCCAGGCTATTCAACGACATTGTAAGCTGCTTCCAGAAGCCTGCCACTTTTGCTTTGCTTTCTTTTAAAAAACCTTTAGCAATTTCAGGCTTTTCTAACATTTTCTCCAACAGCATTTCCGACTGTGCTTTATTTATTGATTTACTCCTAAAAAATAACACCATATTTCATTAAAAGAATATCTAATATTCAAAACAAACCGTTGCTTACATTTTGTTTCACTCTTGTTCGCCTGTAAAATATAAGTGAACAAATTTGGCATTTTTCGTTGTTCATTTCGCCCGGACAAAGCATTGCCAATAAGGCGGAATGCTTTTCGAACACGAAAAATGTGTCCGCCAATATCTGCGATAGGGCGAACAAAAAAAGCGAACCTTTTCGGGTGAAAATAAAACTCGCGACAAGGGTGATTATGTTGTTATTATATGAATTTCACAAATCAATAAATTTCGTGCTTATTTTAACAATAGTATACCAATGGAATGAAATTTATATCTGTTAATATTAGAAAAAAACTACAACGATTGTATGGGATGACGTGTTTCCGAGGTATGGGATGACGTGTATCGCGAAGGGGTCTGATGAGAAGTTGGTGACACCGAAACATGTCATCCTATACTATCGCTGCGCAAGTCGTAATTTTTCTCTAATATCGATTAACGAATAAAGATTAAAAAGGGGCACTGCTACAACAACAATCCTTTACTAAAATTGATACCACCAAAGATTTTGCATATTCTGTATTTCTATCTATCTCCTTTTCAGTAAAGGTTTATGAAAATTGGCGTGGTAGAAATACGATTTAGCTCATTTTCACATAAAGCAATAATAAGATTAAAGAACAATGTAGTTCCCAAATTTTAGCATTCTATCTGCATAAGTCAATGAGATATAGCATGCTCTGTATTGCTACCTAATTTTTAGTAAACTTTTACGGATTTTTATGTGAACATGGTCGAAAAGCAATTGAACTTATTTTCAGTGGGTGTACTTTTCCGAACAGTGATTATTCTAGCGTTAATGGCTTTATTCCAAAATTTATTAAAAAAATCCTTAATAGAATGATAAAGTCAGTATATATACTGTTATGGTACGCGTCAAAATGGAGCAGTAAGGAAGGCGGTCGGCACGATATGAGGTCGCACTGTGGCTAGTCATTGTCGGCTGGGGTGGGTTCTTGCCAACCTTACCGTCCTGCGCCATAATCAGAGAAAAGGTCAGATCGTGCCTTTTGAAATACGCGGGGAAATGCAAAACCGCGCAAAACAACTTTTAAAACAACATCCGGTTAAAACACCGGATGCCACGGACAGACCGTTGACATTCAAATTTCAAACTCAAATAAAAAAAAACCGAAAAATCAAATAAATTCAAAAGAAACGGGCAACCAAAATATTTAAAATGAAAATCAAAATTCAAACAATAACCGAAAATAGAAACGAAATTAAAACTGAAATAACGAACGGAAAAAGAAAACAAAGATAAATTTAAATTAACCGAAAAGAAACCCTGAAATTTTAAACGAACCGGAAATGACCGGTTACCCTGCTGAAAAAGGAAAAAATAAAAAAAAGAGGCCGAACATTATAAGGGGGCGCCGCGGGTGTGGTTGCGACGCCCTGGTGCTGACCCACCCTCATCCATGGCCATCGGTGCACCAAACCGAATCCCGATGGCCCCTTACCTAACCTCCTATATGCCTTCTAAATAATGACGAACGTCAGCATTCCCATTTTTATGACAATTTTATTCAAAATTCATTTAAAAAAATGTTGCTTAAATTTACCCTACGATGAGGTATTCATTTAAGTTTAGGTTGCATAGTTTAAAAAAAAAAAAACGCTAATACAAAAAAAACCCCATAGCACTAACAAGATTTGCTTTGCGCTCCTATAGTATTTTAGTTTTACTATTGAAATTCGGTTGCTTGCTTATTAATTCCCTTACTTATATTACTTTTAACTTATGTATATTATATTATTATTTTATTTATTTTCGTTTATTATTTACTTATTTAAGTAAGTTGCGTTTATGTATTTATCTTATCGTATTAATTTTTATTTATTACGGCCTTTTTTATGTTATGTTAATTTATTATTTGTTAAGATTCGATAACTTCATTTCTTTACATTATGTTAATTTTTCTCTCATTTAACACTATTCTATTTTAATGGTTTTGTCTTATTATTATTATTTTTTTTTTCCTATCAAATCTTATTTTATTTATATCGATTTAAATCATTAGTTGTGTTTACCTAAGTTCAAAATTTTAGCTCCTTTAGTTTTGCCTTATTTCTCAAGTATCTCCTTTCCTGTATTTTAATCTAATTTTTATTTTCATTTCATGCCTTCTTATCTACTATTCATTACTTACTTACATCTTAAATTTAAATTTTCTTTAATCCTACCCCTTACGATTTATCTTTTACTTTACTATAATTTATAATCAAAATCAGGAACTTTTAATTTAACGTTGAAATTTTAAATTATTGTTCAGAAAGCATGTTTTATTTGATCCTACGCTATAATCTGCTTTCCGGTTTTCTCTATTTCTAGGTTTAGGTTTTAATATAGTTTACATTTCATTTTTCAATTCTATCAAAAATACTATTACTACTAGAACTACATATATTTTAGATGGATCTCACCCGGTTGTGGTAGGCCGTTGGTGGGGCTCTACTGTTGTTGTTGTCTCTGCTGGTTATGTTGTTGTTGCTGCTAGTGCGGCGGGCCTATATTACGGCGGCCCCCGCTGTTGTCAATGCTGGATGTCGTCGTGCGGTGGGCCTATATGAGGGCGGCCCCCGCTGTAATTACTGCTGCTGGTTGTTGCGCGCCCTGTTGCGCGTTGTTGCTGGTGGTGCGACGGGCCTATATTACGGCGGCCCTCGCTGTTGTTACTGCTGGTGTTGTTGTCGCTGCTGCTAGTGCGGCGGGCCTATATTATGGCGGCCCCCGCTGTTGTCAATGCTGGATGTTGTTGTTGCCGATGGTTTACTGCGGTGGGCCTATAATACGTCGGCCCCCGCTAATTTAACTACTGGTTGTGTTGTTACCTTTGGTTGTTGCTACTGCTGCTGAGGCTAGTGCGGTGGGCCTATATTAGAACGGCCTTCGCTGTAATTGCTGCGGCTGGTATTGTTGTGGTTGCTGATAGTGCGGTGGGCCTATATTAGAACGGCCTTCGCTGTAATTGCTGCGGCTGGTATTGTTGTGGTTGCTGATAGTGCGGTGGGCCTATATGAGAACGGCCTTCGCTGATGTCAATGCTGGAGGTCGTCGTGCGCCCTGGTGCGCGTTGTTGTTGTTGCGGTTTATGGCGGTGGGCCTATGTGAAGGCGGCCCCCGCTGTTGTCAATGCTGATGAATATCCAGGAATGTTGTTGTGGCTGCTGCAACTGCTGCTACTGATGTGGTTGTTGTTGTGATTTATTTTTGTTGTTTGGTGAACTTTTCTGTTTGTTGGTTTGTTTGTTTTAGCTATTTATTCTCACCGAGTTGTTATTTTTGCGGTGGTTTTTGTAGTTTAATTTTGTAGCTTTATTTTGTCTTTATATTCTTTTTGTAGATTTTTTTGTTTATATGTGTATCTATGTTAATTATATTTTTATTGACCACACAATTCTATTCAGAAGGTTCTAAAGTTTATTTTTTTGTATAATTATTGGGTTTATGTTGTTTTGTAATTCTTTTCTTATTGCGTTTTGTACTTTGAAACTTTATTTTCGTTGTTTTTGTTTGCTTTTGTTCTTATAGCGCTTTTGAACTTGATACCTTTGGATATTTGTTTTTGTAGTTTAGGACTGAGTCCTTCCGATTCACTTTCGTTTTAAAAAAAACAAAATGGAACTTATGAAGTTTTGATAGGTTTTCAAGGAAGTGTGCTAAAATTTTCAGATTCAATGGCAATTCTATACGACAGCGTTCAACCGCCAATATACGTTCAAAACCCTCGGGAAAGGCATCAATCGACGCGCTCCGACCCCCGCACCAACAATCCGAAGGCGGAAATCAAATAATTTGTCTCGGTGGAAAGCTATCAGCAAAAACTCAAAATGCGCTAGGTTCGATCCCAAATAGGCGGCTTCATCCAAGGTATTTATGTGCACAACACCTTTTCGCGTATACGACCTTTGGCCGCCTTTCAAAAGAATAACCTTTAGCTGGTCCAACCCCCGTTACACGGTCCACAATATTTTGAGCAGGACACACTTTTTTGCACTTTTTGGTACACCCTAATCTGTGATTACAACAACCACCTGAAAATGACGAAAACTTTTCAACTTGGATTGCAAATATCTCTAAACAGACACAAGATATAGAACTTCCGCCCCCGGACCATCGACATGGAGGCCAAAACCCGTCGCCCGATACACCCCCCGAGACCCTCGGACGCACATCAGCAGCACGTGCCGTCGTACAGAATTGCCGATTAAATAGCTCAATTTAAACTTGATTCAGAATGCTTTCATAAAAGTGAGCTGCGTATTTAATTCGAAAAGAAGTAATTTTTCTAAACGAGTTACAGTATCAAAAAAAAACTGTACAAACTAGATAACGTTTTTGTGAAATTATTGTTAAAAAGACCCCCTTCCCAAGTACTTAAATGCCAAAATAGCAAGGCCAAATCCATTTAATGAAAAGATTTCAATTTATACAATAATTTTATAAGTCAGGGTGCCACTACAAACATTTTTCTTACAGAACTTTTCTTAATTGCTTCACCAACTTAATCAAAAAAAATTGAATAACCACTTCACCACACTAAACTTAAGTTTTTTTTTTTTCTTTTATATTTATCAAGGCGCACCACTGTAAAAGTGAATAATTGAGATAAAATGAAAACACGTACTAAGCTGTATTTTATTTGGCTGTAATCCAATTTTTTTAACTTGACAATTTCTTGTCGTAACTTTAGCACTTGGAGTTTTATGTAAGATTCAGTTTTCACAAATTAAAACCACTTTTTCACACTCCGCGACACGACCGCTCCCGTTCAAATCATGTATACTTTTTGAATTGGTCGAATGCCGGTGACGCTGCTATGCCCAAAATTATTCGCTTAACGCGACTGCGCAATGGAAAAGTTCCGTTACCCGTTGACGTGGCGTGATTATTGCCAGGTGGAACATTCTGATTGGTCGTTACCTTCAGATGATTGATATGAACGGATTGAACCATTTGGTGCTGCCACCTCAGCAAAAATCACGCACTTTCCCGTAGCTAAACGTCAAACCGGAAGGTGAATCAAAACTGTCATCCAACCAACCGCATTGCACCAAATATATAAATGACTATCAATTGAAAGTAAACCATAACAGGCCTGCTTCGCTTCGAAGACCGGTCGATGAAGCGAACAGGAAAAAGGTTTACTTGCAAGGAAGCCATTTCTGGGTAAAACGTGGGGCACGACTCACCCCTAGATAAGAGTCTCTAGTTCTACCACGAGCTAGCCGGGCAAGAAGATCCGCCAGTAAAGGAAAATTTTTGAAGTATTTTGTTTCATAGTTTAGTAGGCTTTGCGGCAAATGGAAATTTGTTAAGTGGCTTTACCCCCACCGAAATAGGCTTATAAGAAAAACGTGTAATTTAGTTAGACATTTTGATATCGGAGAACGCGTCAAAACTCCGAGGCAAACGGAGAATTTATTTTGGTTTCCTATTTACAATGCTTCGCGGCTGTAGACATTTTAATAAAGGAGAACTCGTCAAAACTCCGAAAATTTTTGGTCCTAGTGGTTTCACCCCCCACAAAAAGGTTTAGCAAAAAAAATTAACCGGAGAAGCTTGTTCCATGGTAAAAAAACTTTTCACCCGGTAGACATTTTAATTAAGGAGAACTCGTCAAAACTCCGAAAGACAATCCGCATAACCGAGGATTGCCAGGTTATCCACTACTTCCGATGGAAGCGTATGTAAATACCCTATTAAGTCAATGCTCGGGGAGGATACTGGGCGAGTTGTCCCCGACCGCCAAAACGCCCAGGTACGGTTCCAAATGTCAAAATGTAAAAAAAAAATTCAAAATTGTTATTGCGGGCGAATATCCGAAGCGTGAAAGCGACCTATTAGTTTCCCTGTCAGGTCCTCTAGATCGTACAACGCATTGCCTACTTTTCGACGCACTCGGCACTTGAGGTACTTCGGCAAGAATTTGGCGTTTATGCCTTGTTTAAAGTTACTCAAAGCAAAATTTTTCCTAAAAACCTCCTGACCTTCTCTATAGTTAACTTGCCTAGAGCGTTTGTTATAAACGTTGTTTCCCCTATCCTTCGCCTGATCTAGATTCCTACGAATTTGCTCGCGAATGGAGGACAACTTATCCGCCCTAGTTACTATTGGAATGTCATCTTCCCTAAGAGTACCGAGTTTATCTAATATATTATAGGCTGAGGCGTGTTGAACCATGTTCTGACCGTATAAGGCAAAGTATGGAGAGCACTGAATTGAGGTATGAAAATCGCTTCTTAACACCGCTAAAATTTCGGGTATATGCTTGTCCCAGTCGGTATGATCCGGTTTATCTTTAAGGAAAATTCTTATTTTTGAAACAATTTCTCTATTTACGCGTTCCGACGCGTTTGCTTGCGGCGAGTATAACCCCGTCTTTATATGGGTCACCCCATAATTCTCGAGGAATTGTTTCATTTCCTTAGAGATAAACTGTTTACCATTATCGCTATGGATATATTCAGGAACCCCAACCGATGGAAAAATTTCAGAAGTAAAGTAATTCATAACATTAGCAGTTGTTGCTCTCTGCATGGGCTTCAACCAAACATACTTTGCAAAATGGTCTAGAACAATGAAGAGAAACTGATTGCGCCGCTTGGATCGCGGGTAAGGTCCTAGAAAGTCGCAATAGAACCGCTGAAATGGTCTTTCTGAAGCAAAAGTGTTCGCTATAGGTGGTCTTGACTGCTGATTTGTTGACTTAACAGCCTTACAAGTGTCGCATTTCTGTACATAGTCTCTAACGTCTTTAGCTTGCCTAGGCCAGAAGTAATTTTGTCTGACACGCTCTAAAGTTTTCTGCCAACCCCCATGGTAACTCCTATTCGCATCATGTGCAAGGCTTATCGCTTTCTCAGTTAACCCTGTCGGCAACCACACCCGCCATAACGAGTCCTCCTCATCCGCCACACCCTTACGAAATTTAACCCTTTTTAAAACCACGCCATCATTTACACTCAAATCTGGCAGCGCATCTTTGTTTTCCAAAATGGTTCTGCAAAGATCCAAGTATTCCGCGCTTTCAAATTCCGGCGATGCTAAGTCAATTTCGCGAGGTGGGGCGGAGAAGGTTAGCTCGTCTACATCAAAACGCGAGAGGGCATCCGGTACTATATTCAGGGTTCCCTTGCGATGCTCCATGGCAAAATCGTATCTTTGCAGTAGGAGTGACCATCGAGCCAGCCTGCCACTCAAGTCCTTCTGAGTCATCAACCACTTGAGACTTGAATGGTCGGTTATGATTCGGAATGGCAAACCCTCTATGTATGGTCTAAAACGCTTGACACATATAATGGCGGCGAGGCATTCCAGTTCGGTTACAGTATAATTGCGCTGAGCATTGTTAAGTTTTTTTGAAACAAACGCGATTGGATGCTCAGCGCCCTCGTCATCGAGCTGGAATAACACGCCCCCTACACCTATTTTTGAAGCATCACACTGAATAACAAATTCCTTTGAGAAATCGGGTTGGGCCAAGACAGGAGCGGAGCTCAAGGCTTCTTTTAACTTTTCGAATGCTTCTACCGCTTCAGGGGTAAGCTTAAATGGGCCTGCTGACTTGCGAAGACAATCAGTCAAAGGACCTGCTAGGTGAGCAAAATTTGTAATAAATGCCCTATACCAATTTGCCATGCCCACAAACCTACGAACCTGTCGCGGAGATTTAGGGATCGGAAAGTTCTTCATTGCCTCTATTTTCCCAGGATCCACCTTCAAGCACCCGCTACCTATCAAGTACCCTAAATACCGAATTTCCTTCTGACAAAATTTGCTCTTCTTCACATTGATTGTGAGGCCTGCGTCCCTCAAACAATTCGCCACTTCCGCCAGCAACTTTAGGTGGTCTTCAAAGTTAGTGCTGCATACCATTAGATCATCCAGGTAGACGAAGACATTCTCCCGCAAACGCGAGGGAATTGCCTTGTCCATCAGGCGGCTCATAGTCTGCGGTCCATTGCACAGACCAAAGGGCATCACCTTAAAGTGGTACAGAGGCTTCCCAGGAACTGCGAATGCTGTTTTTTCCTTGGAAGACTCTGTCAGCTTGATCTGAAAGAACGCGTCCTTCAGATCAATGCCACTAATGAAGTGCGTGTCCTTCAGTCTGCTCAATAGGCCGTTGATATGAGGCAACGGGTACGAGTCCTTTTTAGTTACCGCGTTGACCTTCCTGGAATCTATGCAGAGCCTGACTTTCCCTGGCTTCCGAACTAGGACAACTGGACTACACCAAGGCGAGTTTGACTCTTCTATAACTCCCATTTCGAGCAGCCTATCTATTTCGCTAAAAGCTTCGGCTTGCCTCGGTGGCGAAAGAGGAAAATGTTTACTTTTGATTGGGACTGCATCACCAGTATCAATATGATGCTCAACCAATCTCGTTTGCCCCAATCCTAACTTTTCGAAAGAAGGAAACGTCTCTATGACCTTCTGCAAATTGACTTTCTGGGTTGGTGACAAATCATGGAAATTTATTTCATCATCATTTTTATTATTAAAGTCTATGCACTCCACACTGGGAAATATTTCGGGCGCCAGCGCAAAGGCTCTCCAAAAATCAACTCCGAAATAGGCTTCTTGAAGAAGCGACGGAACAAGATAAAAACGAATAGATTTGGTGGAATTTTTGAACGTCACTGGTACGGAAACACACCCTAATATTTTCTGCTTGCCGCCACCCGCCGTGTATACGAAAGCCTGTAGTGGGTGGTATTTAAGTCCAATTGAATCCAAAAACTTTTCACAGTCCTTCCCAAGGATAGAGACATTCGCGCCTGAGTCCAGCAACCCTACTATGAAACTGTTTTCTATTTTTACTCGCACCAGAGGCCTTTCATCCTCGGTGAGCACCAAAGTGGTGCTTTGTAACAGTTTACGCTCCTGTACTCGGCTGTTATATCTCTTCCTACATTTCAAAATATCTTCCGATACAAATGACTCTGGGTTATGAAAAATTCTCGACCTAACTAGCTCGTAATTGGTTACCCTTTGTTCCAAACTAGGTGGAAATTGCGTCTGACAGGCGACCTCCCTACTCGGGGCTTTCAAAATTTGTATTGGTTTGCAAATTGCCGTTGATGACCTCGGACTATCGGAATCAGAACCGTCTGTACTGTCAGGAAAAGTTACAACTATTTTTGGGTATTCCTTCGCCAGAGTGCCACTGCTCCTTGGAAGTTCAACACTGCCTTGTAGCTCTCCGCTCGCGAGGGACCTACCACTTGGTTCAGTACTCGAGGCGACTCCTTGAGCACTGGCTGATATGGGGGCTATGGCACCGAACGAGTTTCCCCCATCTTCTCGCTCGGATATTGGTTTCCCTGCCGGCGATGGTCCTTTGGACATTTTGGGGTAAGCACGCCTCTGTGCCCGCACTTAAAGCAGAAGGGACTCCTAATGGGTTCCTCACAATAAATATACGAATGCCCCATGGCCTGACAATTCCAACATTGAATTCCGGAATAATCCGGTTTTCTATTGCGCCGGTACTCCAACGCCTCTATCTGCGGGTCAGCTTCGCAATCCTCGCCTTCCATCCTCATGTCCGGTGTTATCGTGCGGACCTCGTTGACCTGACGTCCATGGTAAGTGGTTCCCAATATCTTGCTTTCTTTCAGAACTTGTTCCCCTCTTCGTGCTATATCGCGTAGATCATGCAATGTCCTAGCCCCCGCATTGAAGAGCATTAGCTTCAAGCTACTGTTGACGTTCCGCTTTATTATGTCAATCAGCAGGACTTCAGACATCGGTTCTCTGAGGCGTGCGTTAAGTGCTACTATGTCAGTGTGGAACACGTCGTATGACTCACTTAACTTCTGCTTACGCATTGAGATTTCCATCATAATCTCGTGGTCACTTTTCAATGTTCCAAACTCACGCTTCAGGGAATAGCACAAAAAGGGATAATTCGCGGTTGGATTCTGCTTTGTGAACAGCCAATACCATTCTTCCGCCCGTCCTGACAAAAAGAGATGAAAACTCGCCATAAGTTGGTCGCTAGAGCATTGAGTCCGCTCACATAGGGTGTCCAACTTAAACAAAAAATCAGCAACGCTTCCAGTACCATCGAAGGAAATCTTCCAATCCTGTGGTTTCACTGCCACGCTATTCGAAACGATGTTGGCCTGGTTACTAACGAATGTAGGGGCTTGGTTCCTTTCCTCCCTATTGGTGTTCCTGTTATAGGTCGCACTACCCTGCGACGATGTTACTGCGGCGTTGAGTAAGTCCATGTTCTCCCTGATCGTCCTCATTTCGTTCCGCATCTCCTCCTGCGATGTCCTGAACAGCTGATGTAGCACGTTCACCCACGAATCTACAGGAGGGACCTCGGCATTGCTCCTTTGCGTAGTGATCCTATCACCTAAAGTGTCAGGAGGTATACGGTCTTGAACCGAAGCTCTAGCTTCCCCCTGTATACCTGTTAGCACGCCAGTTGAAGGGTCAAAAATATTTTGCATTGGATCTGCTGCCATGGACGAGTCAAGGATATTAGTACTAGCTGGTCTATCCATTTTGTGGTTGGAAGCAGGATTCAACACTATCCTGGTCGGATCTCCCCCGCCCGGACTACCTATTGGAGAATGCAGTACCAGAGGCCGATTGGTGGGTTGCTTCGGAAGCGCCCCTCTACCCTGACCTCTAGGCTTGCCCCCACTTCCTCGCGCAGAATTCCTAGTAGTCATGCGTTCAGCCGACCTGTCCATGTTGAATTAAATCTCCGAACCAAATTTAAAAAAAAAGAATTTACAGAAAAGGGTCGGTTACAAGGGGCGGTTGGAAGGTATAAAGTCACGATTCACTCCCCCCACCCTATAATACCGACGATTGACAAGTTTTGAAAAATAAAAATTTAATTAATGCAAATTTTCCTAACCGATATTTGCATCAACTGATTACCGCGAATATGTCAAAAAAAAATAAATATATACATATAAATATATATATGCTGAAAGAAATTGATTATTAGTAAATATACGTGTGGAAATGTACTATGTAAAAAGCAAAAACGGTATAAAGTTTGGCAAAAGCTAGTTGTGTATTTATGTATTGAATGGGAATGCTGACATCCCATCATTAGAAGGCATAGGCATAACAAAAAAAACGAAATAACACTAGACAAGGACATTCTTCCAGGTACACCTACCGCAATGCAGGGGTGGTTATAAGACACCTCGCCCTGAGACATGTTGGTGTACCATGGCGAAAATTGGCAAAATTTTAAATTTATTTGGACTCCAGTACTCCGGACCGCAATGCAGGGGCTGCTAATGGCTGCCTTCCTGAGACTGGTCGGAGCACTGGATACCAGCGATCAAAAACGTCAAAACTTTATTTTATTTTTTTGAAACACCCCTCCTCAACCACGCCGCAATGAAAGGATGCGGTTTGGTACCGCTTTTCCCCAGACTTGCGCAGTTGGAAGGGGGTGGATATGGGGTCCCTACTCCTCCTCCCGCAATGCAGGGGCTGCTAAGGCTGCCTCCCTGAGACTGGTTGGAGAAGTAAGGATCACTACAAAAAAAAATGCATACAAAAAAAACGAAGACAAAACAAAACATCACGTTCGGCAAAAAACATAAATATTAATAATCCCAAAAGAAACTAAACCCCACTTAGCGGACATATATATTTCCCGAAGCCGACATCGGACAACAGACCCGGGACAACAAAAAAAATTGAAACTACAAAAAAACTAAGTGCGTTTAGCACTACCTCACCGGGTGAAATGAAAACTTCCGGTGGACATGACGTTCAGTCTCGTGGAGCCCTCAGCTACTGATCACGAAGACCCATCCGGACAACTTGATCGGTCCCACCATCCCGTCGCAACGCAGGTGGCGGCTCCTGGGCCTGCCTACCTGGGACTTACGGAATGGTGAAACCTCACAAGCTGACCCGAAAAGTCACCGCGGTCAGCGCTTCAGGGCCCCACGTTGGGCGCCATCTGTTATGGTACGCGTCAAAATGGAGCAGTAAGGAAGGCGGTCGGCACGATATGAGGTCGCACTGTGGCTAGTCATTGTCGGCTGGGGTGGGTTCTTGCCAACCTTACCGTCCTGCGCCATAATCAGAGAAAAGGTCAGATCGTGCCTTTTGAAATACGCGGGGAAATGCAAAACCGCGCAAAACAACTTTTAAAACAACATCCGGTTAAAACACCGGATGCCACGGACAGACCGTTGACATTCAAATTTCAAACTCAAATAAAAAAAAACCGAAAAATCAAATAAATTCAAAAGAAACGGGCAACCAAAATATTTAAAATGAAAATCAAAATTCAAACAATAACCGAAAATAGAAACGAAATTAAAACTGAAATAACGAACGGAAAAAGAAAACAAAGATAAATTTAAATTAACCGAAAAGAAACCCTGAAATTTTAAACGAACCGGAAATGACCGGTTACCCTGCTGAAAAAGGAAAAAATAAAAAAAAGAGGCCGAACATTATAAGGGGGCGCCGCGGGTGTGGTTGCGACGCCCTGGTGCTGACCCACCCTCATCCATGGCCATCGGTGCACCAAACCGAATCCCGATGGCCCCTTACCTAACCTCCTATATGCCTTCTAAATAATGACGAACGTCAGCATTCCCATTTTTATGACAATTTTATTCAAAATTCATTTAAAAAAATGTTGCTTAAATTTACCCTACGATGAGGTATTCATTTAAGTTTAGGTTGCATAGTTTAAAAAAAAAAAAACGCTAATACAAAAAAAACCCCATAGCACTAACAAGATTTGCTTTGCGCTCCTATAGTATTTTAGTTTTACTATTGAAATTCGGTTGCTTGCTTATTAATTCCCTTACTTATATTACTTTTAACTTATGTATATTATATTATTATTTTATTTATTTTCGTTTATTATTTACTTATTTAAGTAAGTTGCGTTTATGTATTTATCTTATCGTATTAATTTTTATTTATTACGGCCTTTTTTATGTTATGTTAATTTATTATTTGTTAAGATTCGATAACTTCATTTCTTTACATTATGTTAATTTTTCTCTCATTTAACACTATTCTATTTTAATGGTTTTGTCTTATTATTATTATTTTTTTTTTCCTATCAAATCTTATTTTATTTATATCGATTTAAATCATTAGTTGTGTTTACCTAAGTTCAAAATTTTAGCTCCTTTAGTTTTGCCTTATTTCTCAAGTATCTCCTTTCCTGTATTTTAATCTAATTTTTATTTTCATTTCATGCCTTCTTATCTACTATTCATTACTTACTTACATCTTAAATTTAAATTTTCTTTAATCCTACCCCTTACGATTTATCTTTTACTTTACTATAATTTATAATCAAAATCAGGAACTTTTAATTTAACGTTGAAATTTTAAATTATTGTTCAGAAAGCATGTTTTATTTGATCCTACGCTATAATCTGCTTTCCGGTTTTCTCTATTTCTAGGTTTAGGTTTTAATATAGTTTACATTTCATTTTTCAATTCTATCAAAAATACTATTACTACTAGAACTACATATATTTTAGATGGATCTCACCCGGTTGTGGTAGGCCGTTGGTGGGGCTCTACTGTTGTTGTTGTCTCTGCTGGTTATGTTGTTGTTGCTGCTAGTGCGGCGGGCCTATATTACGGCGGCCCCCGCTGTTGTCAATGCTGGATGTCGTCGTGCGGTGGGCCTATATGAGGGCGGCCCCCGCTGTAATTACTGCTGCTGGTTGTTGCGCGCCCTGTTGCGCGTTGTTGCTGGTGGTGCGACGGGCCTATATTACGGCGGCCCTCGCTGTTGTTACTGCTGGTGTTGTTGTCGCTGCTGCTAGTGCGGCGGGCCTATATTATGGCGGCCCCCGCTGTTGTCAATGCTGGATGTTGTTGTTGCCGATGGTTTACTGCGGTGGGCCTATAATACGTCGGCCCCCGCTAATTTAACTACTGGTTGTGTTGTTACCTTTGGTTGTTGCTACTGCTGCTGAGGCTAGTGCGGTGGGCCTATATTAGAACGGCCTTCGCTGTAATTGCTGCGGCTGGTATTGTTGTGGTTGCTGATAGTGCGGTGGGCCTATATTAGAACGGCCTTCGCTGTAATTGCTGCGGCTGGTATTGTTGTGGTTGCTGATAGTGCGGTGGGCCTATATGAGAACGGCCTTCGCTGATGTCAATGCTGGAGGTCGTCGTGCGCCCTGGTGCGCGTTGTTGTTGTTGCGGTTTATGGCGGTGGGCCTATGTGAAGGCGGCCCCCGCTGTTGTCAATGCTGATGAATATCCAGGAATGTTGTTGTGGCTGCTGCAACTGCTGCTACTGATGTGGTTGTTGTTGTGATTTATTTTTGTTGTTTGGTGAACTTTTCTGTTTGTTGGTTTGTTTGTTTTAGCTATTTATTCTCACCGAGTTGTTATTTTTGCGGTGGTTTTTGTAGTTTAATTTTGTAGCTTTATTTTGTCTTTATATTCTTTTTGTAGATTTTTTTGTTTATATGTGTATCTATGTTAATTATATTTTTATTGACCACACAATTCTATTCAGAAGGTTCTAAAGTTTATTTTTTTGTATAATTATTGGGTTTATGTTGTTTTGTAATTCTTTTCTTATTGCGTTTTGTACTTTGAAACTTTATTTTCGTTGTTTTTGTTTGCTTTTGTTCTTATAGCGCTTTTGAACTTGATACCTTTGGATATTTGTTTTTGTAGTTTAGGACTGAGTCCTTCCGATTCACTTTCGTTTTAAAAAAAACAAAATGGAACTTATGAAGTTTTGATAGGTTTTCAAGGAAGTGTGCTAAAATTTTCAGATTCAATGGCAATTCTATACGACAGCGTTCAACCGCCAATATACGTTCAAAACCCTCGGGACGCGCTCCGACCCCCGCACCAACAATCCGAAGGCGGAAATCAAATAATTTGTCTCGGTGGAAAGCTATCAGCAAAAACTCAAAATGCGCTAGGTTCGATCCCAAATAGGCGGCTTCATCCAAGGTATTTATGTGCACAACACCTTTTCGCGTATACGACCTTTGGCCGCCTTTCAAAAGAATAACCTTTAGCTGGTCCAACCCCCGTTACACGGTCCACAATATTTTGAGCAGGACACACTTTTTTGCACTTTTTGGTACACCCTAATCTGTGATTACAACAACCACCTGAAAATGACGAAAACTTTTCAACTTGGATTGCAAATATCTCTAAACAGACACAAGATATAGAACTTCCGCCCCCGGACCATCGACATGGAGGCCAAAACCCGTCGCCCGATACACCCCCCGAGACCCTCGGACGCACATCAGCAGCACGTGCCGTCGTACAGAATTGCCGATTAAATAGCTCAATTTAAACTTGATTCAGAATGCTTTCATAAAAGTGAGCTGCGTATTTAATTCGAAAAGAAGTAATTTTTCTAAACGAGTTACAGTATCAAAAAAAAACTGTACAAACTAGATAACGTTTTTGTGAAATTATTGTTAAAAAGACCCCCTTCCCAAGTACTTAAATGCCAAAATAGCAAGGCCAAATCCATTTAATGAAAAGATTTCAATTTATACAATAATTTTATAAGTCAGGGTGCCACTACAAACATTTTTCTTACAGAACTTTTCTTAATTGCTTCACCAACTTAATCAAAAAAAATTGAATAACCACTTCACCACACTAAACTTAAGTTTTTTTTTTTTCTTTTATATTTATCAAGGCGCACCACTGTAAAAGTGAATAATTGAGATAAAATGAAAACACGTACTAAGCTGTATTTTATTTGGCTGTAATCCAATTTTTTTAACTTGACAATTTCTTGTCGTAACTTTAGCACTTGGAGTTTTATGTAAGATTCAGTTTTCACAAATTAAAACCACTTTTTCACACTCCGCGACACGACCGCTCCCGTTCAAATCATGTATACTTTTTGAATTGGTCGAATGCCGGTGACGCTGCTATGCCCAAAATTATTCGCTTAACGCGACTGCGCAATGGAAAAGTTCCGTTACCCGTTGACGTGGCGTGATTATTGCCAGGTGGAACATTCTGATTGGTCGTTACCTTCAGATGATTGATATGAACGGATTGAACCATTTGGTGCTGCCACCTCAGCAAAAATCACGCACTTTCCCGTAGCTAAACGTCAAACCGGAAGGTGAATCAAAACTGTCATCCAACCAACCGCATTGCACCAAATATATAAATGACTATCAATTGAAAGTAAACCATAACAATACCCAATCCTTACATTTGATTGCTTTTTATAATAAAATATCATACTTCCTCATTAATTTCAAAAGGGGAAAAAGACGTAACAGCCACTTTGCGCTCACTAAAAATGTGAATAAAAATAACACATGTACTTACGTCTAAACTGCTTTTGGTCTAAATTCATAACGGTACGTTTCACAGCTACGAAACTTTGGGAGGTTATGTGTGTGATAATAAGTGATCGATTTTCATCAAAAAGCTAAAATCGAAAATCATGGCTCTTACGTCTGTTTTGCGCATAGAGATCGATATATTGTTTAAAGTTCTATGACTATTATCAAATTATAAAAGCATATTAATGATCAAAACGCTCTGAGGGATGACAATGAAAAGCAGCTTTATGCACTAGAAAGACTTCTGGTTGTTGTTGTTAACAGTGCTTCGCCCTCACTAATGGGCACGATCACTCAAAATTATCATCAGGCTCTTTCTACGGAAGTCCGAGGAAACGCGCAGTTTCCACCGGGTTGGACCAGAGTGATGTTGGTGTTAGAAGAGTAGGTTCGATTGAACAGGAGAAGAGGACATACCACCTGCAGGGCGCGTGTTTGGTATGGTGGGGTTCAGTCTGGATAAGTAAGAGTTAAACTAGTACAATATCCAGAGCGAACTCGTGCTAGCATGACTCTAGTCTCCCTCGGAAGTATACTACTCTTCAGCCAATTCAGGTGGCTGAGTACTGATAACGGGATTCCCAGGCCGAGATCTGAGGGATCTGTCTACCGACTCCGTGTGGAGGTAGTTTAGAGCCCGCCTATGATTCCGCAGATCAAACGGCAAAGAAATGTGGTGGCGGATCTCATATTAGCGCTTGCGAAGATGTCTCCTTATGTCTCTTGGGGGCGGAGTTTCATCCAATAGATGTCGATTTGGATGACTGGGTTTATAACAGTTCAGAAGAAACTGTCTACTCAAGAGTTCCCCCAAGTACTTCCGGCCAGTGACTTGAGGATCTTATTGCGGCTCTGTACCTTTGAAGCTATTGCGGTGGCATGACCAGCGAAGGTGAGGCCATTGTCAAATGTCACACCCAAGATTTTAGGGTGGTTGACAGTAGCTAGAGGTACTTCGTCTACGTGGACATTTAACTCTTGCCCCATCTGCGCATTCCATGTTGAGATAGGGTCAGATTTCGCTCGGTGAAGAAGTTGGAAAGGTCTCGAAGGTAATAGTTAATTCTAGTACAGAGTTGGTCAATGGAGGGACCCTTGCCCGAGGCCATTATCGAACAGTCGTCAGCTTAGGACCCAATGGAGACTCCCTCTGGTGGAGGGAAAGTCTCGAAATATAGAAATTAGACAAAGAGAGAGAGAACACCACCTTGCGGCACCCCTTGTTTTATTCTTCGTAGCCTAGATTCCTTGTTCCTGAATTTGACTTATGCCAGTCGACCATTGAGGTAATTAGCGGTCCACCTTTTTAAGCCGGCAAGGAGCGGTGTCTCTTCCAGGTTTCAATGAATTTTTTTCAAAGACTCCTGGTAGTTGAGGACACTCGGGTGAATTTTATATCCTTGTACATTTCCAAAAAAGTTTAGAAAAAATTTGGGTTTGCAATTTCAAACTTGGATGGTTATTAAAACACGAGAAATGTTCGGGGTAATTATTTCACCACTTTATTTTTCCAGTGCTCAATATCGAATGAATAACCGGAAGTGCATCATCTTCTTTTCTTCCATTTGTTTCTTTTACAGTGATGTATTCTTGCTTATTCTATTACATTAGTTCACATGGTTGTATTTTTTGCTTATTCTATTATATTAGTTCACATGGTTGCATATATGATCTGGCAAACTGGGCCAATCTGACAAATGTGATCGACCTCGATATACTATGACTTAAATCTTAACTTTCTTCTAGAATGTCCTCCGCTGGTTCCTCCACATCTCTATCGGGCTATTGAGGCCAGCTTTTAATTCGGTAGGCTTCACCTTCATAAGGCAACTGTGTGAGCTGGCAGTTATCAATATCCAGTATAACATACCTATCATGACCGAGCACAAATTTTTTATTACTTCCGCAAGTATTATCAACGTTTCTTATAACAACATAGTTTTCTACCTCGTACGTCCTGGTTGGAGTCTTATTTTAGGGCTGTCGGTTGGTATCATACTGTTGCTTGGCTACTATTCGATTTGATGCATCTGTACGTATAAGATCAAGATTCCTATCACGATCAGGACAAAGTTTGTCCTCAAAATATTCAGTAAACTCATCTACTATTACGCCTCTTTGCTCAACCCCAAACATTAACCGTCTTGGTGTCTCTTTGCATGTACTATGAACAGAGTTGTTTATTGCATATTCAACTTCTAATAATCTTTTAACCCAGTCATCATGATTTATTTCGTAAGTAAATTTGCCCAACATTGCTTTCAGTACCCAATTCGCCCTCTCTACCTGTCCGTTAGCTTGAGGCGATGCCATAGCGACTTTCACATGATTTGTGTTATTTTTTAAGTATTCATGAAACGAGCTCAAGGCCAAGAATAATAATTTTTCACTTTTGGAATTTTTATGAAAATTATTATTGTTTTTATTTATTAATAATCATTTTAATTAATTATTAAAAGCTTTTGGATTGAATAGAGTAGGCAAAATGTTTAGAGACAACTGCCATAGCTTTTCTTATAGATCCATTTCGGAAGCTGCTCGACTTCACTCATCAGAGAAACTTTGGCACGCATTGCTAACCATTAAGCTAACAATACTCTGGTTTTGATGTCACCTAAATTCCCAGTTCTATTCTTCTTTTTACCATATGCATGAACCACTTCCGCCATTTGACAGTTAGTAGTGTGATCATGATGGATTTTTGACAGATCTGTTTTATCATCAGAACTGCCTTTCCGTGTGCTCTCGGTTTTTGTTATTGCTTTTTTATACCAACAATTTTTGTTGATTTACGGCCTGTACATTTTCAAGTATTCATGAAACGAGCTCAAGGCCAAGAATAATAATTTTTCACTTTTGGAATTTTTATGAAAATTATTATTGTTTTTATTTATTAATAATCATTTTAATTAATTATTAAAAGCTTTTGAATTGAATAGAGTAGGAAAAATGTTTAGAGACAACTGCCATAGCTTTTCTTATAGATCCATTTCGGAAGCTGCTAGACTTCACTCATCAGAGAAATTTTGGCACGCATTGCTAACCATTAAGCTAACAATACGCTGGTTTTGATGTCATCTAAACTCCTAGTTCTATTCTTCTTTTTACCATATGCATGAACCACTTCCGCCATTTGACAGTTAGTAGTGTGATCATGATGGATTTTTGACAGATCTGTTTTATCATCAGAACTGCCTTTCCGTGTGCTCTCGGTTTTTGTTATTGCTTTTTTATACCAACAATTTTTGTTGATTTACGGCCTGTACATTTCCAAGTATTCATGAAACGAGCTCAAGGCCAAGAATAATAATTTTTCACTTTTGGAATTTTTATCAAAATTATTATTGTTATTTATTAATAATCATTTTAATTAATTATTAAAAGCTTTTGGATTGAATAGAGTAGGAAAAATGTTTAGAGACAACTGCCATAGCTTTTCTTATAGATCCATTTCGGAAGCTGCTAGACTTCACTCATCAAAAAAATTTTGGCACGCATTGCTAACCATTAAGCTAACAATACGCTGGTTTTGATGTCATCTAAACTCCTAGTTCTATTCTTCTTTTTACCATATGCATGAACCACTTCCGCCATTTGACAGTTAGTAGTGTGATCATGATGGATTTTTGACAGATCTGTTTTATCATCAGAACTGCCTTTCCGTGTGCTCTCGGTTTTTGTTATTGCTTTTTTATACCAACAATTTTTGTTGATTTACGGCCTGTACATTTTCAAGTATTCATGAAACGAGCTCAAGGCCAAGAATAATAATTTTTCACTTTTGGAATTTTTATGAAAATTATTATTGTTTTTATTTATTAATAATCATTTTAATTAATTATTAAAAGCTTTTGTATTGAATAGATTAGGAAAAATGTTTAGAGACAACTGCCATAGCTTTTCTTATAGATCCATTTCGGAAGCTGCTAGACTTCACTCATCAGAGAAATTTTGGCACGCATTGCTAACCATTAAGCAAACAATACGCTGGTTTTGATGTCATCTAAACTCCTAGTTCTATTCTTCTTTTTACCATATGCATGAACCACTTCCGCCATTTGACAGTTAGTAGTGTGATCATAATGGATTTTTGACAGATCTGTTTTATCATCAGAACTGCCTTTCCGTGTGCTCTCGGTTTTTGTTATTGCTTTTTTATACCAACAATTTTTGTTGATTTACGGCCTGTACATTTCCAAGTATTCATGAAACGAGCTCAAGGCCAAGAATAATAATTTTTCACTTTTGGAATTTTTATCAAAATTATTATTGTTATTTATTAATAATCATTTTAATTAATTATTAAAAGCTTTTGGATTGAATAGAGTAGGAAAAATGTTTAGAGACAACTGCCATAGCTTTTCTTATAGATCCATTTCGGAAGCTGCTAGACTTCACTCATCAAAAAAATTTTGGCACGCATTGCTAACCATTAAGCTAACAATACGCTGGTTTTGATGTCATCTAAACTCCTAGTTCTATTCTTCTTTTTACCATATGCATGAACCACTTCCGCCACTTGACAGTTAGTAGTGTGATCATGATGGATTTTTGACAGATCTGTTTTATCATCAGAACTGCCTTTCCGTGTGCTCTCGGTTTTTGTTATTGCTTTTTTATACCAACAATTTTTGTTGATTTACGGCCTGTACATTTTCAAGTATTCATGAAACGAGCTCAAGGCCAAGAATAATAATTTTTCACTTTTTGAATTTTGTATGAAAATTATTATTGTTTTTACTTATTAATAATCATTTTAATTAATTATTAAAAGCTTTTGGATTGAATAGAGTAGGAAAAATGTTCAGAGACAACTGCCAAAGCTTTTCTTATAGATCCATTTCGGAAGCTGCTAGACTTCACTCGTCAGAGAAATTTTGGCACGCATTGCTAACCATTAAGCTAACAATACGCTGGTTTTGATGTCATCTAAACTCCTAGTTCTAAAAATAAAAATAACCCTGGGCCGATCCAACACTGGCTACGCTATGCACAGAACACCCTTATGCACTGGTGGCCTTCGGCCGCGCTTCAAAAAATAACCCTGGGCCGATCCAACAATGGCTACGCTATGCACAGAACACCCTTATGCACTGGTGGCCTTCGGCCGCGCTTCAAAAAATAACCCTGGGCCGATTGAACACCGGCTACGCTATGCACAGAACACTATTCTGCATTGGCGGCCTTTGCTTTAAAATGCTTTTAATTTTGTGAATATTAAATTTGAATTAGGTAAGAAGTCAATATCTGAAACAGTTTTGATACCGGCAGTCCGGCTAGCTTTATAAGAGAGGCATACATTCCAAAACGATTGGTGGAGAACCGGATGGCAAGTTGCTCCTCAAAATTTAAAGGTATTGGAGGAAAAGAGTTCAAAATAATACAAAAAATATTTTGTTATATTAATTTTAATAAAAAAGTTAATAAAATTGAATTGAATATTATACCAGACGATGATGTGGTTGTACCAATTATTTTGGGACGTGACTTCCTACGTATATTTAATATCAAGTTGACGAATGTTAAGACCCAAAATGAAAATACGATTGAAAACTAATGTTCCTTTGCATTGCGCTTCTCGTCGGCTGTCCTATCTTGAACGTACCGAACATTGTGTATCAAAAAAAGTGTGATATGTTATCTGTCAAAGGCGCATCAACATGGAGTCATTGTTTACATCTAAGGTACTTCAATATGGCGACGCATCCGGTACAAAGCGAACTCCTATCTTCTAACGAATGATAGAAAGGATGAGGCCAATATAGAATATGAAAAAACAGGTGACGAAATCTCTTCGAAATTTGACGTCTCTGCCTTAGATATCAGATTTGACATGGTACACAATGGTACCGAAGTACGAAATATTTTAGATGAACTTCTGAAAGAAAACATTATACGACCTAGCGATTCTCCTTACGCCTCCGCCTTTGTGCTGGTCAAGAAAAAGAAAGGGAAAACTCGAATGTGCGTAGACTATAGGGCACTTAACAAACTAACTCTTAGGCCCGGTTTTTCAGTCTTTGGTTAAGCTCAGTTTAAACTAAGTTTGCTTAAACTCGGCATAAATTTAAACTACGGTTAAACTGCAGAGCGGGTTTTCAGTGTGAGTTTAAGGCCGCTTTTAATATTTGCTTTTTATACGGCAACATTGGTGTTTTCTTTATCTAGATACGGCAACAGATAATATTTGTATACATATTCAACGCCATTGCTTCTCCTCAGTATTGTAATAGTTAGCATTTCGCCAATTTCTGCATCACTATAATCACTTTCGTCAGATGATATATCCAGTATTTAATTAAATATACAAATATCGTCCTTTCTTAATTGCGTTCAGCTTATTGTTTCACAACCAAAACCATCAAATATGCAAAACAGCTGAGAGGTTAACTAGAGTTTAACCCTGCCGAATTGACCGCTTAAACTACGTTTAAACTTCGTTTTAAGTTGACTGAAAAACTGCGTAACAAGTTTAAGCTTAGTTTAACTGACAAATTGAGTTAAACTTGTACTGAAAAACCGGGCCTTAGGGTCACTTTCATAAAGGCCGGTTAAGCCTAATCGGCGATTAATTTGACAGCTTAACCGTACAAAATACGTCAATTAAACTCCGGTTAGCAGTTACCGGCTTTCATGAAAGCGGCCCTTAGATATAATTATCCGCTAACACTGATCGATGACTGTATTGAGAACTTACAGAATAAACGATACTTTTCGGTATTGGACTTCAAGAGCGGGTTTAATCAGGTTCATATGGCTCCTGAGTCCATACCATTTACATCTTTCGTAGCCCCTCATGGACAATTTGAATATTTGAAAATGCCGTTTGGGTTAAAAAATGCTCCAGCGGTATTTCAACGATTCATCAACAACATCTTCCGAGACAAGTTATTATTTATTTGGACGATATAGTTGTTGCCACCGAGCCGTTTGACGAGCACATCGAACTTTTAAAATCAGTTCTAGAAGGAATTTCATTACGAATGTTGAAACTTAATATGAGTAAACTTAAGTTTGGGTATAAGGAAATTGAGTATTTAGGTTACAAAGTCACTCATAAAGGAAAAGAACCTAGTAATTCTCACACAAAAAGTATACAGCATTTTCCGGCCCCTACGAACTGGAAGCAGTTGCAATTAGGGATGTTTTCTTATTTCCGCAGATTTGTACCGTCCTTCTCAGAAATAACTAATCCCCTGCAGAACTTACTTAAAACGAGTACCCAATTTGATTTTGATGGCAAATGCCATGAAGGCTTCCTGGCGCTGAAGTCTAGACTAGTTAAGAGCCCTGTTTTAGCCATTTATAGCCCTACCAAATAAACTGAGTTACACTGTGATGCCAGTAGTATTGGCTTCGGCGCAGATCTAGCATGATGCTGAAGTTTACTTATGCCGGGAAGTCTAGTCTGCGATATACGGTACGGAGTTGAAAATGCTACAAGATGGGGAGGTTATTCCTAAAGAATGCCAGATATGTAATTTGTCGCCGTACTTGGATGAAACCTCGGTCATCATAGTGGGTGGTAGGCTCCAAGCACCCAGGTGGCTACCACTCGAAGCCATACATTCAATCATACTGCCCCGGAAGCATCGCATTACGAGGTTGATTGTCGCGTATCATCACTGTAAAATGAAGCACCAGAACGTAGAAGCAACGATTGGTGAAATAAGGCGTAAGTTCTGGGTCGTTAACGTAAGGCAAGTCTTACGACGAGTGGCAAGTGAGTGCATGGAATGCAGAGTCGCGCGCTCTGAGGCAGTTCAGCCAGTTATGGGCCCGCTCCCTAAGGACAGATAGACGCCTTATGTCCGCCCGTTCAGCTATACCGGCCTGGATTATTTTGGTCCTCTAAAGGTAACGATCGGTCGACGTACGGAAAAGCGGTGGATAGCCCTTTTCACTTGCCTTACAGTCCATCCGATCTCGTACTTTTCTAAAACCGCATCGACTTCGGAGTCGAAATACCACAGTTTTGAATTGGAAACGTTGTCCATTATATATGCTTTAAGAAGATTTCATGCTAGTTACTGATTGCAATTCCCTAGCTATGACCCTTGATAGAAAACAGCTGAATCCTAGGATAGCCAGGTGGGCTTTTGAACTTGAAAATTATAATTATAAAATACAGCATAGGAAGGGCACATCAATGTGTCAGGTAGATGCCTTGAGCAGGAGGCAGATAGCTTCAATCATAAATTCAGATAAGGTAGAATTTCGCATTCAAGTAGCACAAGAAAGAGACGAAGATATTAAATCGGTGAGAAAGCAATTGGAAAATGAGGAACTTCAAGATTATAAACTAATTTATGGACTAGTATATAGAAGTAAACCGGACGGCAAAGATGCGCTTTACGTACCGTATGAAATGGAAAATAACGTGATACAATTGATCCATAAGAAAACGGGCCATCTATCTATAGATACAACTATCAGCAAACTAATCTATATTACTGGTTTCCGCGAATGAGAATGAAAGTGGAAAAGTTCATTAGAAAATGTTTAAAATGTATTACGTATGCTAGCCCTCCTCATGCTAAGGAGAAAACCTTATACCCTATTCCAAAGGAACCTTTACCATTTGACACTATCCATATTAATCATTTTGGACCACTGCCGTCATTGAATTCTAAACGTAAGCGCATTTTAGTGGTAGTAGATGCTTTCACTAAGTTTGTTAAATTATACCCAACGAACTCTATGAGTACCCGAGAAGTCACAGCTGCCTTAGAAAAATATTTTAATTACTATAGCCCACCGAGACGTATAGTAAGCGATGGGGAACCCGTTTCACCTTCCTCGAATTTTCGGCCTTTTTATTAAAAAATAACATATTGCTTTTTTATACCAACAATTTTTGTTGATTTACGGCCTGTACATTTTCAAGTATTCATGAAACGAGCTCAAGGCCAAGAATAATAATTTTTCACTTTTGGAATTTTTATGAAAATTATTATTGTTTTTATTTATTAATAATCATTTTAATTAATTATTAAAAGCTTTTGGATTGAATAGAGTAGGAAAAATGTTTAGAGACAACTGCCATAGCTTTTCTAATAGATCCATTGCGGAAGCTGCTAGACTTCACTCATCAGAGAAATTTTGGCACGCATTGCTAACAATACGCTGGTTTTGATGTCATCTAAACTCCTAGTTCTATTCTTCTTTTTACCATATGCATGAACCACTTTCGCCATTTGACAGTTAGTAGTGTGATCATGATGGATTTTTGACAGATCTGTTTTATCATCAGAACTGCCTTTCCGTGTGCTCTCGGTTTTTGTTATTGCTTTTTTATACCAACAATTTTTGTTGATTTACGGCCTGTACATTTTCAAGTATTCATGAAACGAGCTCAAGGCCAAGAATAATAATTTTTCACTTTTGGAATTTTTATGAAAATTATTATTGTTTTTATTTATTAATAATCATTTTAATTAATTATTAAAAGCTTTTGGATTGAATAGAGTAGGAAAAATGTTTAGAGACAACTGCCATAGCTTTTCTTATAGATCCATTTCGGAAGCTGCTAGACTTCACTCGTCAGAGAAATTTTGTCCCGCATTGCTAACCATTAAGCTAACAATACGCTGGTTTTGATGTCATCTAAACTCCTAGTTCTAAAAATAAAAATAACCCTGGGCCGATCCAACACTGGCTACGCTATGCACAGAACACTATTCTGCATTGGCGGCCTTTGCTTTAAAATGCTTTTAATTTTGTGAATATTAAATTTGAATTAGGTAAGAAGTCAATATCTGAAACAGTTTTTATACCGGCAGTCCGGCTAGCTTTATAAGAGAGGCATACATTCCAAAACAATTGGTGGAGAACCGGATGGCAAGTTGCTCCTCAAAATTTAAAGGTATTGGAGGAAAAGAGTTAAAAATAATACAAAAAATATTTTGTTATATTAATTTTAATAAAAAAGTGAATAAAATTGAATTGAATATTATACCAGACGATGATGTGGTTGTACCAATTATTTTGGGACGTGACTTCCTACGTATATTTAATATCAAGTTGACGAATGTTAAGACCCAAAATGAAAATACGATTGAAAACTAATGTTCCTTTGCATTGCGCTTCTCGTCGGCTGTCCTATCTTGAACGTACCGAACATTGTGTATCAAAAAAAGTGTGATATGTTATCTGTCAAAGGCGCATCAACATGGAGTCATTGTTTACATCTAAGGTACTTCAATATGGCGACGCATCCGGTACAAAGCGAACTCCTATCTTCTAACGAATGATAGAAAGGATGACGCCAATATAGAATATGAAAAAACAGGTGACGAAATCTCTTCGAAATTTGACGTCTCTGCCTTAGATATCAGACTTGACATGGTACACAATGGTACCGAAGTACGAAATATTTTAGATGAACTGCTGAAAGAAAACATTATACGACCTAGCGATTCTCCTTATGCCTCCGCCTTTGTGCTGGTCAAAAAAAAGAAAGGGAAAACTCGAATGTGCGTAGACTATAGGGCACTTAACAAACTAACTCTTAGGGTCACTTTCATAAAGGCCGGTTAAGCCTAATCGGCGATTAATTTGACAGTTTAACCGTACAAAATACGTCAATTAAACTCCGGTTAGCAGTTACCGGCTTTCATGAAAGCGGCCCTTAGATATAATTATCCGCTACCACTGATCGATGACTGTATTGAGTACTTACAGAATAAACGATACTTTTCGGTATTGGACTTCAAGAGCGGGTTTCATCAGGTTCATATGGCTCCTGAGTCCATACCATTTACATCTTTCGTAGCCCCTCATGGACAATTTGAATATTTGAAAATGCCGTTTGGGTTAAAAAATGCTCCAGCGGTATTTCAACGATTCATCAACAACATCTTCCGAGACAAGTTATTATTTATTTGGACGATATAGTTGTTGCCACCGAGCCGTTTGACGAGCACATCGAACTTTTAAAATCAGTTCTAGAAGGAATTTCATTACGAATGTTGAAACTTAATATGAGTAAACTTAAGTTTGGGTATAAGGAAATTGAGTATTTAGGTTACAAAGTCACTCATAAAGGAAAAGCACCTAGTAATTCTCACACAAAAAGTATACAGCATTTTCCGGCCCCTACGAACTGGAAGCAGTTGCAATCATGTTTAGGGATGTTTTCTTATTTCCGCAGATTTGTACCGTCCTTCTCAGAAATAACTAAGCCCCTGCAGAACTTACTTAAAACGAGTACCCAATTTGATTCTGATGACAAATGCCATGAAGGCTTCCTGGCGCTGAAGTCTAGACTAGTTAAGAGCCCTGTTTTAGCCATTTATAGCCCTACCAAATAAACTGAGTTACACTGTGATGCCAGTAGTATTGGCTTCGGCGCAGATCTACTGCAACGCTAGGAAGATAATAAATTCCATCCGATCTCGTACTTTTCTAAAACCGCATCGACTTCGGAGTCGAAATACCACAGTTTTGAATTGGAAACGTTGTCCATTATATATGCTTTAAGAAGATTTCATGCTAGTTACTGATTGCAATTCCCTAGCTATGACCCTTGATAGAAAACAGCTGAATCCTAGGATAGCCAGGTGGGCTTTTGAACTTGAAAATTATAATTATAAAATACAGCATAGGAAGGGCACATCAATGTGTCAGGTAGCTGCCTTGAGCAGGAGGCAGATAGCTTCAATCATAAATTCAGATAAGGTAGAATTTCGCATTCAAGTAGCACAAGAAAGAGACGAAGATATTAAATCGGTTAGAAAGCAATTGGAAAATGAGGAACTTCAAGATTATAAACTAATTTATGGACTAGTATATAGATGCGCTTTACGTACCGTATGAAATGGAAAATGGAATTTATTATCTTCCTAGCGTTGCAGTAGATCTGCGCCGAAGCCAATACTACTGGCATCACAGTGTAACTCAGTTTATTTGGTAGGGCTATAAATGGCTAAAACAGGGCTCTTAACTAGTCTAGACTTCAGCGCCAGGAAGCCTTCATGGCATTTGCCATCAAAATCAAATTGGGTACTCGTTTTAAGTAAGTTCTGCAGGGCATTAGTTATTTCTGAGAAGGACGGTATAAATCTGCGGAAATAAGAAAACATCCCTAATTGCAACTGCTTCCAGTTCGTAGGGGCCGGAAAATGCTGTATACTTTTTGTGTGAGAATTACTAGGTTCTTTTCCTTTATGAGTGACTTTGTAACCTAAATACTCAATTTCCTTATACCCAAACTTAAGTTTACTCATATTAAGTTTCAACATTCGTAATGAAATTCCTTCTAGAACTGATTTTAAAAGTTCGATGTGCTCGTCAAACGGCTCGGTGGCAAAAACTATATCGTCCAAATATATAATAACTTGTCTCGGAAGATGTTGTTGATGAATCGTTGAAATACCGCTGGAGCATTTTTTAACCCAAACGGCATTTTCAAATATTCAAATTGTCCATGAGGGGCTACGAAAGATGTAAATGGTATGGACTCAGGAGCCATATGAACCTGATGAAACCCGCTCTTGAAGTCCAATACCGAAAAGTATCGTTTATTCTGTAAGTACTCAATACAGTCATCGATCAGTGTTAGCGGATAATTATATCTAAGGGCCGCTTTCATGAAAGCCGGTAACTGCTAACCGGAGTTTAATTGACGTATTTTGTACGGTTAAACTGTCAAATTAATCGCCGATTAGGCTTAACCGGCCTTTATGAAAGTGACCCTAAGAGTTAGTTTGTTAAGTGCCCTATAGTCTACGCACATTCGAGTTTTCCCTTTCTTTTTCTTGGCCAGCACAAAGGCGGAGGCATAAGGAGAATCGCTAGGTCGTATAATGTTTTCTTTCAGCAGTTCATCTAAAATATTTCGTACTTCGGTACCATTGTGTACCATGTCAAGTCTGATATCTAAGGCAGAGACGTCAAATTTCGAAGAGATTTCGTCACCTGTTTTTTCATATTCTATATTGGCCTCATCCTTTCTATCATTCGTTAGAAGATAGGAGTTCGCTTTGTACCGGATGCGTCGCCATATTGAAGTACCTTAGATGTAAACAATGACTCCATGTTGATGCGCCTTTGACAGATAACATATCACACTTTTTTTGATACACAATGTTCGGTACGTTCAAGATAGGACAGCCGACGAGAAGCGCAATGCAAAGGAACATTAGTTTTCAATCGTATTTTCATTTTGGGTCTTAACATTCGTCAACTTGATATTAAATATACGTAGGAAGTCACGTCCCAAAACAATTGGTACAACCACATCATCGTCTGGTATAATATTCAATTCAATTTTATTAACTTTTTTATTAAAATTAATATAACAAAATATTTTTTGTATTATTTTTAACTCTTTTCCTCCAATACCTTTAAATTTTGAGGAGCAACTTGCCATCCGGTTCTCCACCAATTGTTTTGGAATGTATGCCTCTCTTATAAAGCTAGCCGGACTGCCGGTATCAACACTGTTTCAGATATTGACTTCTTACCTAATTCAAATTTAATATTCACAAAATTAAAAGCATTTTAAAGCAAAGGCCGCCAATGCAGAATAGTGTTCTGTGCATAGCGTAGCCGGTGTTCAATCGGTCGAGGGTTATTTTTTGAAGCGCGGCCGAAGGCCACCAGTGCATAAGGGTGTTCTGTGCATAGCGTAGCCATTGTTGGATCGGCCCAGGGTTATTTTTTGAAGCGCGGCCGAAGGCCACCAGTGCATAAGGGTGTTCTGTGCATAGCGTAGCCATTGTTGGATCGGCCCAGGGTTATTTTTTGAAGCGCGGCCGAAGGCCACCAGTGCATAAGGGTGTTCTGTGCATAGCGTAGCCAGTGCTGCATCGGCCCAGGGTTATTTTTTGAAGCGCGGCCGAAGGCCACCAGTGCATAAGGGTGTTCTGTGCATAGCGTAGCCAGTGTTGCATCGGCCCAGGGTTATTTTTTGAAGCGCGGCCGAAGGCCACCAGTGCATAAGGGTGTTCTGTGCATAGCGTAATCATTGTTGGATCGGCCCAGGGTTATTTTTTAAAGCGCGGCCGAAGGCCACCAGTGCATAAGGGTGTTCTGTGCATAGCGTAGCCATTGATGGATCGGCCCAGGGTTATTTTTTGAAGCGCGGCCGAAGGCCACCAGTGCATAAGGGTGTCCTGTGCATAGCGTAGCCATTGTTGGATCGGCCCAGGGTTATTTTTTGAAGCGCGGCCGAAGGCCACCAGTGCATAAGGGTGTTCTGTGCATAAAGTAGCCAGTGTTGGATCGGCCCAGGGTTATTTTTTGAAGCGCGGCCGAAGGCCACCAGTGCATAAGGGTGTTCTGTGCATAGCGTAGCCAGTGTTGCATCGGCTCAGGGTTATTTTTTGAAGCGCGGCCGAAGGCCACCAGTGCATAAGGGTGTTCTGTGCATAGCGTAGCCATTGTTGGATCGGCCCAGGGTTATTTTTTGAAGCGCGGCCGAAGGCCACCAGTGCATAAGGGTGTTCTGTGCATAGCGTAGCCATTGTTGGATCGGCCCAGGGTTATTTTTTGAAGCGCGGCCGAAGGCCACCAGTGCATAAGGGTGTTCTGTGCATAGCGTAGCCAGTGTTGCATCGGCCCAGGGTTATTTTTTGAAGCGCGGCCGAAGGCCACCAGTGCATAAGGGTGTTCTGTGCATAGCGTAGCCATTGTTGGATCGGCCCAGGGTTATTTTTTAAAGCGCGGCCGAAGGCCACCAGTGCATAAGGGTGTTCTGTGCATAGCGTAGCCATTGTTGGATCGGCCCAGGGTTATTTTTTGAAGCGCGGCCGAAGGCCACCAGTGCATAAGGGTGTTCTGTGCATAGCGTAGCCATTGTTGGATCGGCCCAGGGTTATTTTTTGAAGCGCGGCCGAAGGCCACCAGTGCATAAGGGTGTTCTGTGCATAGCGTAGCCAGTGTTGGATCGGCCCAGGGTTATTTTTATTTTTAGAACTAGGAGTTTAGATGACATCAAAACCAACGTATTGTTAGCTTAATGGTTAGCAATGCGTGCCAAAATTTCTCTGATGAGTGAAGTCTAGCAGCTTCCGAAATGGATCTATAAGAAAAGCTATGGCAGTTGTCTCTAAACATTTTTCCTACTCTATTCAATCCAAAAGCTTTTAATAATTAATTAAAATGATTATTAATAAATAAAAACAATAATAATTTTCATAAAAATTCCAAAACTGAAAAATTATTATTCTTGGCCTTGAGCTCGTTTCATGAATACTTGGAAATGTACAGGCCGTAAATCAACAAAAATTGTTGGTATAAAAAAGCAATAACAAAAACCGAGAGCACACGGAAAGGCAGTTCTGATGATAAAACAGATCTGTCAAAAATCCATCATGATCACACTACTAACTGTCAAATGGCGGAAGTGGTTCATGCATATGGTAAAAAGAAGAATAGAACTAGGAGTTTAGATGACATCAAAACCAGCGTATTGTTAGCTTAATGGTTAGCAATGCGTGCCAAAATTTCTCTGATGAGTGAAGTCTAGCAGCTTCCGCAATGGATCTATAAGAAAAGCTATGGCAGTTGTCTCTAAACATTTTTCCTACTCTATTCAATCCAAAAGCTTTTAATAATTAATTAAAATGATTATTAATAAATAAAAATAATAATAATTTTCATAAAAATTCCAAAAGTGAAAAATTATTATTCTTGGCCTTGAGCTCGTTTCATGAATACTTGAAAATGTACAGGCCGTAAATCAACAAAAATTGTTGGTATAAAAAAGCAATATGTTATTTTTTAATAAAAAGGCCGAAAATTCGAGGAAGGTGAAACAGGTTCCCCATCGCTTACTATACGTCTCGGTGGGCTATAGTAATTAAAATATTTTTCTAAGGCAGCTGTGACTTCTCGGGTACTCATAGAGTTCGTTGGGTATAATTTAACAAACTTAGTGAAAGCATCTACTACCACTAAAATGTGCTTACGTTTAGACTTCAACGACGGCAGTGGTCCAAAATGATTAATATGGATAGTGTCAAATGGTAAAGGTTCCTTTGGAATAGGGTATAAGGTTTTCTCCTTAGCATGAGGAGGGCTAGCATACATAATACATTTTAAACATTTTCTAATGAACTTTTCCACTTTCATTCTCATTCGCGGAAACCAGTAATATAGATTAGTTTGCTGATAGTTGTATCTATAGATAGATGGCCCGTTTTCTCATGGATCAATTGTATCACGTTATTTTCCATTTCATACGGTACGTAAAGCGCATCTTTGCCGTCCGGTTTACTTCTATATACTAGTCCATAAATTAGTTTATAATCTTGAAGTTCCTCATTTTCCAATTGCTTTCTCACCGATTTAATATCTTCGTCTCTTTCTTGTGCTACTTGAATGCGAAATTCTACCTTATCTGAATTTATGATTGAAGCTATCTGCCTCCTGCTCAAGGCATCTACCTGACACATTGATGTGCCCTTCCTATGCTGTATTTTATAATTATAATTTTCAAGTTCAAAAGCCCACCTGGCTATCCTAGGATTCAGCTGTTTTCTATCAAGGGTCATAGCTAGGGAATTGCAATCAGTAACTAGCATGAAATCTTCTTAAAGCATATATAATGGACAACGTTTCCAATTCAAAACTGTGGTATTTCGACTCCGAACTCGATGCGGTTTTAGAAAAGTACGAGATCGGATGGAATTTATTATCTTCCTAGCGTTGCAGTAGATCTGCGCCGAAGCCAATACTACTGGCATCACAGTGTAACTCAGTTTATTTGGTAGGGCTATAAATGGCTAAAACAGGGCTCTTAACTAGTCTAGACTTCAGCGCCAGGAAGCCTTCATGGTATTTGTCATCAAAATCAAATTGGGTACTCGTTTTAAGTAAGTTCTGCAGGGGCTTAGTTATTTCTGAGAAGGACGGTACAAATCTGCGGAAATAAGAAAACATCCCTAAACATGATTGCAACTGCTTCCAGTTCGTAGGGGCCGGAAAATGCTGTATACTTTTTGTGTGAGAATTACTAGGTGCTTTTCCTTTATGAGTGACTTTGTAACCTAAATACTCAATTTCCTTATACCCAAACTTAAGTTTACTCATATTAAGTTTCAACATTCGTAATGAAATTCCTTCTAGAACTGATTTTAAAAGTTCAATGTGCTCGTCAAACGGCTCGGTGGCAACAACTATATCGTCCAAATAAATAATAACTTGTCTCGGAAGATGTTGTTGATGAATCGTTGAAATACCGCTGGAGCATTTTTTAACCCAAACGGCATTTTCAAATATTCAAATTGTCCATGAGGGGCTACGAAAGATGTAAATGGTATGGACTCAGGAGCCATATGAACCTGATGAAACCGGCTCTTGAAGTCCAATACCGAAAAGTATCGTTTATTCTATAAGTACTCAATACAGTCATCGATCAGTGGTAGCGGATAATTATATCTAAGGGCCGCTTTCATGAAAGCCGGTAACTGCTAACCGGAGTTTAATTGACGTATTTTGTACGGTTAAACTGTCAAATTAATCGCCGATTAGGCTTAACCGGCCTTTATGAAAGTGACCCTAAGAGTTAGTTTGTTAAGTGCCCTATAGTCTACGCACATTCGAGTTTTCCCTTTCTTTTTCTTGGCCAGCACAAAGGCGGAGGCATAAGGAGAATCGCTAGGTCGTATAATGTTTTCTTTCAGCAGTTCATCTAAAATATTTCGTACTTCGGTACCATTGTGTACCATGTCAAGTCTGATATCTAAGGCAGAGACGTCAAATTTCGAAGAGATTTCGTCACCTGTTTTTTCATATTCTATATTGGCCTCATCCTTTCTATCATTCGTTAGAAGATAGGAGTTCGCTTTGTACCGGATGCGTCGCCATATTGAAGTACCTTAGATGTAAACAATGACTCCATGTTGATGCGCCTTTGACAGATAACATATCACACTTTTTTTGATACACAATGTTCGGTACGTTCAAGATAGGACAGCCGACGAGAAGCGCAATGCAAAGGAACATTAGTTTTCAATCGTATTTTCATTTTGGGTCTTAACATTCGTCAACTTGATATTAAATATACGTAGGAAGTCACGTCCCAAAATAATTGGTACAACCACATCATCGTCTGGTATAATATTCAATTCAATTTTATTCACTTTTTTATTAAAATTAATATAACAAAATATTTTTTGTATTATTTTTAACTCTTTTCCTCCAATACCTTTAAATTTTGAGGAGCAACTTGCCATCCGGTTCTCCACCAATTGTTTTGGAATGTATGCCTCTCTTATAAAGCTAGCCGGACTGCCGGTATAAAAACTGTTTCAGATATTGACTTCTTACCTAATTCAAATTTAATATTTACAAAATTAAAAGCATTTTAAAGCAAAGGCCGCCAATGCAGAATAGTGTTCTGTGCATAGCGTAGCCGGTGTTCAATCGGTCGAGGGTTATTTTTTGAAGCGCGGCCGAAGGCCACCAGTGCATAAGGGTGTTCTGTGCATAGCGTAGCCATTGTTGGATCGGCCCAGGGTTATTTTTTGAAGCGCGGCCGAAGGCCACCAGTGCATAAGGGTGTTCTGTGCATAGCGTAGCCAGTGTTGGATCGGCCCAGGGATATTTTTATTTTTAGAACTAGGAGTTTAGATGACATCAAAACCAGCGTATTGTTAGCTTAATGGTTAGCAATGCGTGCCAAAATTTCTCTGACGAGTGAAGTCTAGCAGCTTCCGAAATGGATCTATAAGAAAAGCTATGGCAGTTGTCTCTAAACATTTTTCCTACTCTATTCAATCCAAAAGCTTTTAATAATTAATTAAAATGATTATTAATAAATAAAAACAATAATAATTTTCATAAAAATTCCAAAAGTGAAAAATTATTATTCTTGGCCTTGAGCTCGTTTCATGAATACTTGAAAATGTACAGGCCGTAAATCAACAAAAATTGTTGGTATAAAAAAGCAATATCAAAAACCGAGAGCACACGGAAAGGCAGTTCTGATGATAAAACAGATCTGTCAAAAATCCATCATGATCACACTACTAACTGTCAAATGGCGGAAGTGGTTCCGCATATGGTAAAAAGAAGAATAGAACTAGGAGTTTAGATGACATCAAAACCAGCGTATTGTTAGCTTAATGGTTAGCAATGCGTGCCAAAATTTCTCTGATGAGTGAAGTCTAGCAGCTTCCGCAATGGATCTATAAGAAAAGCTATGGCAGTTGTCTCTAAACATTTTTCCTACTCTATTCAATCCAAAAGCTTTTAATAATTAATTAAAATGATTATTAATAAATAAAAACAATAATAATTTTCATAAAAATTCCAAAAGTGAAAAATTATTATTCTTGGCCTTGAGCTCGTTTCATGAATACTTGAAAATGTACAGGCCGTAAATCAACAAAAATTGTTGGTATAAAAAAGCAATATGTTATTTTTTAATAAAAAGGCCGAAAATTCGAGGAAGGTGAAACAGGTTCCCCATCGCTTACTATACGTCTCGGTGGGCTATAGTAATTAAAATATTTTTCTAAGGCAGTTGTGACTTCTCGGGTACTCATAGAGTTCGTTGGGTATAATTTAACAAACTTAGTGAAAGCATCTACTACCACTAAAATGTGCTTACGTTTAGAATTCAATGACGGCAGTGGTCCAAAATGATTAATATGGATAGTGTCAAATGGTAAAGGTTCCTTTGGAATAGGGTATAAGGTTTTCTCCTTAGCATGAGGAGGGCTAGCATACATAATACATTTTAAACATTTTCTAATGAACTTTTCCACTTTCATTCTCATTCGCGGAAACCAGTAATATAGATTAGTTTGCTTATAGTTGTATCTATAGATAGATGGCCCGTTTTCTCATGGATCAATTGTATCACGTTATTTTCCATTTCATACGGTACGTAAAGCGCATCTTTGCCGTCCGGTTTACTTCTATATACTAGTCCATAAATTAGTTTATAATCTTGAAGTTCCTCATTTTCCAATTGCTTTCTCACCGATTTAATATCTTCGTCTCTTTCTTGTGCTACTTGAATGCGAAATTCTACCTTATCTGAATTTATGATTGAAGCTATCTGCCTCCTGCTCAAGGCAGCTACCTGACACATTGATGTGCCCTTCCTATGCTTTATTTTATAATTATAATTTTCAAGTTCAAAAGCCCACCTGGCTATCCTAGGATTCAGCTGTTTTCTATCAAGGGTCATAGCTAGGGAATTGCAATCAGTAACTAGCATGAAATCTTCTTAAAGCATATATAATGGACAACGTTTCCAATTCAAAACTGTGGTATTTCGACTCCGAAGTCGATGCGGTTTTAGAAAAGTACGAGATCGGATGGAATTTATTATCTTCCTAGCGTTGCAGTAGATCTGCGCCGAAGCCAATACTACTGGCATCACAGTGTAACTCAGTTTATTTGGTAGGGCTATAAATGGCTAAAACAGGGCTCTTAACTAGTCTAGACTTCAGCGCCAGGAAGCCTTCATGGCATTTGTCATCAAAATCAAATTGGGTACTCGTTTTAAGTAAGTTCTGCAGGGGATTAGTTATTTCTGAGAGGGACGGTACAAATCTGCGGAAATAAGAAAACATCCCTAATTGCAACTGCTTCCAGTTCGTAGGGGCCGGAAAATGCTGTATACTTTTTGTGTGAGAATTACTAGGTGCTTTTCCTTTATGAGTGACTTTGTAACCTAAATACTCAATTTCCTTATACCCAAACTTAAGTTTACTCATATTAAGTTTCAACATTCGTAATGAAATTCCTTCTAGAACTGATTTTAAAAGTTCGATGTGCTCGTCAAACGGCTCGGTGGCAACAACTATATCGTCCAAATAAATAATAACTTGTCTCGGAAGATGTTGTTGATGAATCGTTGAAATACCGCTGGAGCATTTTTTAACCCAAACGGCATTTTCAAATATTCAAATTGTCCATGAGGGGCTACGAAAGATGTAAATGGTATGGACTCAGGAGCCATATGAACCTGATTAAACCCGCTCTTGAAGTCCAATACCGAAAAGTATCCTTTATTCTGTAAGTACTCAATACAGTCATCGATCAGTGTTAGCGGATAATTATATCTAAGGGCCGCTTTCATGAAAGCCGGTAACTGCTAACCGGAGTTTAATTGACGTATTTTGTACGGTTAAACTGTCAAATTAATCGCCGATTAGGCTTAACCGGCCTTTATGAAAGTGACCCTAAGAGTTAGTTTGTTAAGTGCCCTATAGTCTACGCACATTCGAGTTTTCCCCTTCTTTTTCTTGACCAGCACAAAGGCGGAGGCATAAGGAGAATCGCTAGGTCGTATAATGTTTTCTTTCAGAAGTTCATCTAAAATATTTCGTACTTCGGTACCATTGTGTACCATGTCAAGTCTGATAACACCTTTAGGCGTAGGCGGCCTTCGGCCGCGCTTCAAAAAAATAACCCTTAGCCGGTCCAACACCGGCTACACGATCCACAGTATTTCCCAGCAAACACACACTTCTGTACTTTTCGGTACACCCTACATCTTTGTCTACAACAACCACATGAAAATGGCAGAAAATTGTTAAGTTTGCTTGCAAATATCTTGCAAACTACTAAAAATATTGGGTTTCCCCCACCGGATTATGGTTCCTGGGACCGTAACGCGTCGACATTTTTAGTACAGTTTTTACAGTTGGCGTTGGATGTAAATTATTGTTTATGTGTTAACTTTGCTTGAAACAAAAACTCGAAAATCCGCTTCTGGATTCTTGTTACCGAGGTCAAAACCGAGGACAATGATACCTTTGCCGATAATTTCGGGCGTGTTTTAGGAGTTGTCTCGTAAAGTAAAGAATTACCGCACACAATATGTACATCTACTACCCTGTCGGAAGATCAACACAACAAAATAAATAAAAGTAGTACTTACCTGGACATTTCTCCTTTCGGAGGAAAATTGTGAAGGGGGACTCCCAAAGGGCACCCTCCGATACATTTTCTGTTGAGCATATTGCTGAAATTAAACCAATAATAAGTAATTTGAAGATTTAAAATTCATTATATACTTACAAATCTTAAAAATACTTATCATACTTACAGGAAGTTTGTTAAATACTTTGAATTTGTCCGTCGGTGAGCTGTCAAGTCTACAAGACAGGGTTGAATTTTTTTGAACTTACATTTTTTTAAAAAATGAGCTAGGAGTGTGCTGAGACATGGTAAAAAAATATAATATATATAATGAAAATATACGACATAGATGCGAAAATTGTCGTTAAGAAATCACAAAACTCCATAAAAGATATACCTCTCTAGCCCGCAAAAAACAAGCAACGATTCACGGCCGTGGTTAGGTCATACTTTACTTTCAACGTCAACAGGAAAAATTGCATGGAAAAATGTCGATATTGAGACGCGTTTCGGTCCCAGGAACCCTAATTCGGTTATTGCCAAAAAACCAAAAAATTTCCCAGGTATTTATATGCAGAACGCCTTTCTGCGTAGGCGGCCTTCGGCCACGCTTGAAAAATAACCCTTAGCCGATCCAACACTGGCTTCTCGATCCCCAGTATTTCCGCGCGGAACACACTTTTGCACATTTTGTAACACCCATTATGTGTGATTACAACAACCAAATGAAATTACAGAAAACTGTCCACTTTGATTGCAAATATCTCTTAACAGAAATTTAAAATTGAATTTCCGTTTTAGGATTGTTGATACCGATGTCAAAGCATGTTTTTTGATACCCCTCCCGACAGTTTTGGACGTGTTTCAGCAGTTGACGTTAAATAGAAAGAATTACCAAATTACATTTTTTATGTTATTCATGTGTTTTCGTATGAACTTATTCCACAACAATTAAATATACTATAATTTTTACTTTACCTAAGCAATGTAAGTAATAAATCGAACACTAGCTGGCAGATTTTACATATATAAAAATTGTATGCTCAGTTAAAATTGGAGCAGCATATAGGTACTATTTGCAAATTTCGTACAAAGTTTAACTCCTTTTTGAATTTTAGGGCTATGTGCGAATTTTGTCGAAAGTCCCCGACACTGATCTTTCATTCCACGCAGCCGAGTAACATTATCCACTGATTTCCACTCAAATTCGCAAAATGGCTGAAAAATTAGATGCCAAACTAGCATAGGTAAACAATGTCTCAAACAAATTTAAAAAAAGGAAAGACCCAATGGAAAAGCAACAACAAAGTAATGTAGTTTACGAGATTCAATGCAATGGACGTGAAAACGAGACATGTGGAAAATGCTACATTGGCACAATCAAACGACAACTGGGTATAAGAATCAACGAACATAAAAAAGATGCCATTCCCACAACAGCCGGTTCTATAGCACCGGAATGACCAGGGTTTTTTACCCGACCAAGGGCTGTTATTTCAGTGTAACCCTGTCCAATATGTCCCGTCCCACCATCAAATTGTCATCCTCGGAGCTAACCCTGGCACTGGGTTGCTCGATTGTCTCTTGTTACGGGCTGGGGTCGAACACAATTCTGGACCAAGAGATTGGATCTGCTGCGTTTGCTGAAATAAAATTTATATCAAACGGTCGCATTCGGTACAATGCGCCAAGTGTAAGAGATGGTTACATAAATCTGGATGCTCAGGGCTTAACCCTGCCATCCACAGACCCCGTACTTTCTTTAGTACTCTGGAGGCACCATGCTGTACACGTCCAAGGACGTCCCCCGGTAGTCGCCGCTCTGGCGCTCTGGAATAGGTCAGATATGAGCATCGCCGAGCGTCAGTCCCCCCTTTCTCTGCCCCTAATACCCCCACCCCCCCCTGCTTCCAGCCTGAATTGAACACAAGATCGGACTTACGAACTTGTGATGGGTATAATGTACATCGAAAAGACCGTCCCAGCGGTCTTGGGGGTGGCCTTGCGTTCATTACACATCACTCTGTACAATATAATCTATTTTCCCCTGACGTCGACCCCAGGGACTCTACTTTAGAATGCCAAGGCATAGCAGTCCGGTCAGGAGACGCCGACCTGCAAATCATAAACATCTAAATTCCCCCTGCCACGTGTTGTCCTAGAGATTATCATCCCGATATGAGTGAGTTGCTAAGAGGAAATAACCGTCTAATCCTAGGCGACTTCAACGCACATCATGATCTCTGGCACTCCAACTTGCCAGCAGACAGCAGAGGACACGCAATTGCAGACCAAATAGAAAAATCAGCATTCTCTACAGTCAATGGAGATGCCCCACCAGGGTGGCAGGTAACTGCCATAGTTCGCCAGACATCTCCATAACGAGCGCGGACCTAATTAACTTTGTCATATGGTGACCGATGCTTACATTAGCTTTGGACCACCTACCCTTCACTCTCTGTTGAACGACCGACCGACTTCATAACGACTGATAAATTAACATACATCAACTTCACCAAATCGGACTGGGACCACTTTACTGATTATACAGAGCGCTCCTTCGCTGCCTTACCCACTCCTACGGACGTACGCAAAGGCGAAAGAAAGTTTCGCAAGATCATTGATTCAGCCTCATGCCGCTTTATTCCTGCTGGTAGAATACCAAAAAATTGTCCAAATTTTTAGGCAGAAGCTGCGGCGATGGCAAGAGAACGTGACCAAGTGAAACTCATCAATCCCACAGATCCCAGAATCAAAGATCTCAATGCGGACATTCGTAGGATAGTCAACGAACACAAGCTGACCAAGTGGAAACAACACCTTCAGACATGCAACCTCTCCGGCGGAGTCGGCAAATTATGGTCGACTGTCAAGGCCCTATCCAATCCGACCAAACACAAAGACAAGGTCGCCATTGCATTCGGCGACAGCGTCAGGAAATGCGCGAGCGCCTTTTGCCGGCTGTTTATAATGCATCCACCTGCGGATAGGACTAAGAGAAGAGTCTTCCGATGTGCGCACAAACACAAACACTCTACTGCGCCCATTGCCATCTCAGTCGCAGAAGGCCAAACCCTCAAAATCCATCGGACCCGACGGAATCGCCATGAAGATGATAAAACACTTAGGCCATGAGGGACAGAGTTATTTAGCGGATCTCTTTAATCTCTCTCCAACTACCTTCGTTATACCTGAGATATGGAAACAAGCGATTGTAGTTCCCCTACTAAAACCAGGGAAGCCGGCGAACCAAGGAGAGTCTTATCGCCCGATATCCCTCCTTTCGCCGGTAGCGAAATTACTAGGGACCATTCTGCTCCCTTACTTCATTGCAAATCTGAAATTGGCCAATCACCAGCATGGTTTTCGCAAAAATCACAGCACGACATCCGCTTTGAACGCCAGTACAACGCAGATTAATAACGGTTTGAATCAACACCCACCAAACCATAGGACGGTTCTCGTGGCACTTGACCTGTCAAATGCATTTGACACGGTCAATCACGCCACACTCCTCTGAGATCTGGACGAGACACCGCTCCCTGCCGGCCTTAAAAGGTGGACCGCTAATTACCTCAATGGTCGACAGGCAACAGTCAAATTCAGGAACAAGAAATCTAGACCACGAAAAATTAAACAAGGGGTGCCGCAAGGCGGTGTTCTCTCCCCCTTTTGTTTAATTTCTATATTTCTAAACTTCCAAGAGGGGGGGCAAGGGTCCCTCCATTGATGAACTCTGTATTAGAATCAACAGTTACCTTCATGACCTTTCCAGCTTCTTCACCGAGCGAAATCTGACCCTATCTCCGACTAAATCGACGGCGATCCTGTTTACTACATGGAATGCGCAGATGGGGCAAGAGTTAAATGTCCACGTAGACGGAGCACCTCTACCTTCTGTCAACCACCCAAAAATCTTGGGTGTGACATTTGACAACGGCCTCACCTTCGCTGGTCATTCCACCGCAATAGCCTCAAAGGTACAGAGCCGCAATAAGATCCTCAAGTCACTGAAACGAAAACAAAAACCAACAAAATGTCAAAATCACCAAAGTAAAAGAGACGTCTCCTTTTCCAAACCCAGTAACGCATGCTCTAGAACCTTCCTATTTTTGCGCGCCAACGAAAGCGTGCCTTCAGGGTTCGGACTTGATCAAAATTGCAGTAATTTTAATACCTACTGCACTTTACCCAAATCTACTACACTTTATGCTCCCTTATGGTAGTGCCATAATCTGAGTTATTGTGATAAGTGATGCTTTTTCTTAACTATAAACTCTCTTATAAAGTCATTAACCAAAATTCTTGCATTTTATTTTGTTCCATATGAAAAAAAAAAATTACCTATAATAAAAATAGTGTGAAATAGTATTAATTTCATTTATGCCTCAAATAAAAGCGTAATTTCAGTACTTTGAGTTTTAAGTAATTCCTATAGTGCGATGCTCATTGAATCTACTATGAGAAAGCAAAGTCATATCTTCAACGTTAATTTCAATAATATGTGATCCGTCTTTTTTGTTTTGAAATGTGCACTGTACTTTTACCAAGTTCGGGTGTAGTAAAAAGGTATTTAAAATAAAGTAAAAGTCCGAGCCCTGTTGGCAACCCCCAACCCAATCATTCCATGTCAGACTGAGTAACGGAACTTTTCCGTGGTGCAGCCGCCATCGCTTAAAGATTTTCCCAATATTTCCCAAGCATTCGCTTGACATTTTAAAAAGAAAAGTGAACTAAAACGAAGCTAACGTGTGCGCAGTAAGTGCCGAGTTTTTTTTGAGTGGAAAAAAAAGGAAAATTAAATAAATTTTAACATTAACTGAAGTGAGCTAAAGTGCAAGTGAGAAAAAAAAACAAAAACCTGTAAAACTAAGGAGAACAAAATACTTGAAATAACAAGACCAAGGAAACAGTGAGCCGACCGGTGGAATAATTCGTTTGGTAAGGTTTTGGTTTTTGTGTTTTTTTTTATTAAAAGTTAAAAAAGAGGTAAAACCACAGATTGGAATTTCTAAAAAACTATAACGAAAATAATTTAAAAAAATTTGTTTCCTAAAGGTTCTTCAAGCTGAAAATATTATTTTCAACTGATAAGAGTTTTTTTCAGTTTAACACTATAGTTTTGTTCAATAAATTTTCAACTGGGTTAGACAAATTTTTGGTGTCATTTCCATGTGGTTGTTGTAATCACAGATTAGGGTGTACCGAAAAGTGCAGAAATGTGTTCTGCGCAGAAATATTGTGGACCGCTTAGCCGGTGTTGGACCGGCTAAGGGTTATTTTTTTGAAGCTCGGCCGAAGGCCGCCTACGCAGAAAAGTGTTATGCACATAAATACCTTGGATACAGCCGCCTATTTGGGATCGGACCTAGGCCATTTTTGGGCTTTTTGCTAATAACTTTTCACTGAAACAAATTAATTAATTTCCACTTTCGGATTATTGATGCGGAGATCGGGGCACGTCGTTTGATGCCTTTTCCGGGATTTTTGGACGTATATTGGCGGTTGCGTGCTGTCGTATAGAATTGCCGATTTTTTTAGTTTGACCCTACCCAACAAGCAAAGTAAAGTCCAAATAGTTCTTTTAAAAGCTCTCGGAAATAATTATTAAACTGCTCATTTTCCGCTTACCAAACGCTTGACAAAAAAAAAAAGGGTTCTTATCTTACATCGAATGCTGCAACTTAAATAATTATTAGCATATTGCGGAAGTGGCTAAGATGCAGCCATGAATTTTGCTTTTGTGTCGTCATTCTCAGATAAAATCATTTTTGAAAAGAATTAGAAGCATTTTAAGTTGAAAAGAATGGAAATAAAAACTGACGAATAGTTTTTCTTAATTTTTGGAAACATTTGCATATCACTTTTAAGGTGAAATGATTGATAATAGTTTTCCCCGAAGTTAAGTTTAAACTTTCAAGTAAATTAAAACTGGAAAGTTTACATATCGCTTATTGGAGGAAGTTTACTTGAAATTATTCCTAAAGACATTTACAGAAATGCTTGTTGGGTATAGTTTTGGTGAAATTGGGAAAAGCGTCAAATTTACTTCTTTCGCTTTACAGTTTGCATCAGCGCGTTACCATAGCTCAAACGTGCCGTATTACGCACTGCAACAACGCGTGCCACCAAAGCGCCGCAGCAACGCGCATACGAGCGCGCTCCAAACCCGCTACTTCCACGCGCATAACCTTGTACCATCGCCCGATTACAACTCGCTGCAACAAACGCGCCACTAAGCGCACAACAATAACAGTAATAAAGGCCACCGACCGGTAACAACAAACCCGGCAACAACTAAACCGGCAGCAACAACAACAACAACCACCGCAACAACCCGACTGGTAACAACAACCAGTAACGACAAGACCGGCAACAAACAATCCGGCAGTAATACCGCCGGCAACAACAGACCCCGCAGTAATAAAGGCCGGCAACAACAAATCCGGCAGTAATAAAGGCCAGCAACCGGCAACATCAAGACTGGCCACAACTAAACCGGCAACAACAACAGTAACAACCGGTAACAAGACCGGCAACAATAACCATCACTAACAGCATAACCGGTAACAACACAACCAGCAGTGACATCAGCGGGGGCCGCCCTTACATAGGCCCGCCGCACCAGCAAAGACAACAGCAGGGGCCGCTTCTTTTAGGCCCACTGCATTAACAGCAACAATAACAGTAACCACCGGTAACAACAAAACCGGCAAGGCAACCAGCATTGACAACAGCAGGGGCCGCCCTCTTCTAGGCCCACTGCACAACCACCCGGATCGACCACAACAACACCAGCGGTGACAACAGCAGGGGCCGCCGTAATGTAGGCCCGCTGCACTATTACCAACAACAACAACAGTAGCGCCCGACCAACAGCCTACTGCAACAATGGGTGAGATCAACCTGGAATGCCCTGCGAAAAAAAGCGCAGGCGTACGGATGATCGGCCTACTACCTCAACAGTGCGGAACTTGCCTCAACCCCTTGAACTTATCGATTTGGCTTCTCCAATTCCTAGTACGGTTGTCCGAGCAACGTCGAAGAACGCCCCTTCAAAAACGTCCACTAGGAAAAACCCGGAACCTCCAACTATTGCAATGGAGTCTGAACCAATCGTTGGTAAGCTGGTTGTGGTTCCTCTCAAAAGATCTATTTTTGTGTCTAGGTTCCATCCAGACACTACCGAGGATGATTTGATATACCATATTTCTTCTAAAGTTAAAGATCAAAGCGTAACTGCTAGAAAATTTAATTTCACATATCAAAGAAGTATGTCTTCGTTTAAGATTGATGTATCTGGGAAAGATTTCGATACTCTTTTGGACAGCTCTTTTTGGCCTCCCGGGGCTTATATGCGCCAAAGCTGTTCTAATTTACCTTAAAACCTTAAAAGAAAAGCTTTCTGCCATCCCAAAATTGTTTGAAGCTGTTGTTACAAATCAACTTACGGGTCCGATCTCTACTTTGATAGCTGACTGCCAACACGGGTTCAGTAAGGGGAAGTCCACAGTTACGAATTTACTTGAGTTTACCAGTCATGTCTCAAATGCATTTAGAAAAAATCTGCACACCGCCGTTATTTATACGGATTTCAGCAAAGCTTTTGACAAAGTGTGTCACTCATTACTTATTCATAAACTCGATCAGTTGGGCTTCCATCCGGGTCTCAATCGCTGGATCTCTTCTTACCTTAGTGACAGGACACAAAGAGTAATGTTTAAAAATTTAGTATCCGATGTCATTTATGTCTCTTCGAGGGTTCCTCAAGGAAGCCATCTTGGGCCGATTCTGTTCTTGTTGTTTATAAATGATATTTCTACAATAATAAAATTTTCAAAAATGTTAATGTATGCCGACGAAGTAAAGCTTTTCATGTCATTCGCGTCATTTGAAGATAGAAATAAGCTACAATCAGATCTAGATGCACTAGTTACTTGGTGCGATTTAAATTATATGCCACTTAACCTTAAAAAATGTAAACACATGGGTTTTTCGCGTGGAATTTCTCAGCCGGCTTCCTATACAATTAAAAATTATAGTCTTGAGCAAGTGTATGATTTGTTGACCTGGGGGTTACTATGGACTATAAACTCAGTTTCAACCGCCATATTAACATAACAGTCAATAAGGCTAGAGGTGTCCTAGCATTCGTTAAACGATGGTCTAAAGAATTTAGCGACCCTTATGTAACTAAAACCCTCTTCACTACATTAGTCAGACCGATACTTGAATATGGTTCTATAATTTGGAACCCGCGTTACCAGGTTCATGTAGATCGCCTTGAATCAGTTCAAAAACAATTTTTACTATTTGCCTTAAGAGATTTTCATTGGGATCCCTTGTACAATCTGCCACCCTATACGAATCGTTTAAAACTCATTAATCTACACACACACTTTCTAGTCGGAGGGAAATGCTTGGAATTATTTTTATAATTAAATTGCTAAATGGTTCACTATCCAGCCCATTTCTTCTAAGTGAAGTGAACTTCAATGTTCCGTCTCGTCCTTCAAGGCATTTTAAACCTCTAGTCTTAAAACAGTGCCGAACCAATTTTCAGTTAAATGAGCCTTTTCACTGTTTGTGTCAAGATTATAACTCTCTTTCTGGTAGATTTGATATTTCAGACTCGCTTTTCAGCATAAAAAAATCAATTCTTTCTATCCTCAATTCATAGCTACTAATTGTTTCTTATTCTTTGACTTCTATTTTAACTTTTAACAATAATTTTATTCTGTTAACTAGTTATTTCTTAATGTATAATCTATCCTATATCTACTTTACTTAGCTGATGAGGTTTTCTCTGTAGCTGAGCAGTTTTAGATCTCGACGATTAACAAACCAAAGCCTTTCAACGACTCGGCACGAACGAATAATCCGCGCGTTATGCGGATGCGCCCCTCGCGCCGGTGGCGCGGGATATGGTGGGTAATCCGTTGGGAATTATTATTAGTTCTGTTTTTTTTTTTGTCAATAATATAGAATTAAATTAGACAAATTAAATTTAGCTTAAGCTAACTTAGTTTAAACTGAGCTTGAAGAACGCATAGAACCCCACGCCTTAGTATTCCAAAAACAATTTTATGTGAAACTTGTGAAAATTGATTTACCTTAACGCACTCCTCTAAAAAGTTGACTTCATATTAGAGCAATGCGTTTAAGTGTTTGTTTTCTTTATTATAAAATTTAGTATTTAAATGGGCAAATTATCAAGTACTTCAATTCTTTAAACTTACAAGATGTGAATTTACTTAATACTTTTGCTGCGATTTTACGAAAACCAAAATGTTTGGTTATAATGCAAAATTCTTTATTGCTATTTGAGCGTTTATAATTAGTGTTTAATGTACAACTTCTTTTTTTTATATTAGCATATATACATATGAAAAACAATACCAAAAAGGTTTAAGCAAGTAAATTTAATTTCAACGAACTGCTCTACTGCCTTTTTTTATTTATAATTATAATTAAATGTATAGCTATTGGTTTTTTTAAATCATCATCAGCTTTCCATTTACATAGAAAATTAGCAACAAAAAAGAAAATTAAAATTATATGATATAAAATAATTTTAATATCGATTTCCATTTAAATTGTAGTCCGTGGACCGTTAGGGTAATTTATTAAATTTAGTTATACTTTTAAAAGGTTAAAACAAAGTAAAAAAAAAACTAAGAATTTTAAAATATAATAATGTTCATTCGATTCCAATGAAACTTCTAAAATACATAAATATTGATCCAAAAATTGTAGCCTAGCCGTAATTTTTGAAAATATAATATTGAGATAATATTTGTATAAATGTAGATCTATAATTTCATAAAGCGGTTATAAATAAAAAAAAAACTAAAACAAAAATTGATTTATTAAAATAAATGAACATAAAATAATGTGTGACTTGAAAATATAATCAAATTCGAAAACCCTAACTTAATATATCTAATCGTAAAAAAAGTAAAAACGGCCAAACACAGACAAAATAAAATAAAATAAAATGAATAACATAACTATCTAATAAGACCGAACCCCATTTTTTTTTAAAAGAAAACTTGGTACAAACAAATTATTTTTTTTTCCTTTTTGGCGCTTGTATAAAGTAGTTTATGCTAGTGTAAGTCGATTTAAGCCGCAATTAATTTTTGTAAATGAGTTTTAAATAAAATTTTTGTAGTATGGGAATGCTGACGCTTTTGACTTAGAAGGCATATAGGATTTAGATAAGGGGCCATCGGGATTAGGTTTGGTGCACCGATGGCCATGGATAAGGGTGGGTCAGCACCAGGGCGTCGCAACAACACCCGCGGCACCTCCTTTTTTTGTTCGGCCTTTTTTGTTATATTTTTGTGTTTCAGCGTGGTAACCTGTCTTTTCCGGTTCGTTTTTTTTCAATTTTCAGGGTTTTTTTTTGTTAATTTAAATTTATCTTTTCTTTTTCTCTTTTCCGTTCGTTATTTCAGTTTTGATTTCATTTCCATTTCAATTAATTTTTAATTTTGATTTCTGTTTAAATATTTTATTTGCCCGTTTTTTTTTCTTTTGAATTTTGTATTTGATTGAATTTTGAATTTTTAAATGTCAACGGTCTGTCCGTGGCATCCGGGTTTAACCGGATGTTGTTGCGCGTTTCTTCAGACTTCCGTTAGAAGAGCCTGATGACAACTTACAGTGACCGAGCCTATTAGGCAGGGCGAAGCACTGTTAACAACAACAACAACAACATGAGATATCCAAATGAAAGTTGTCCTAAATTTTAAGTTAGCCGTTAAGTGATAGAATGGTGAAAGTTCCATGCAATTCTATTTAGTAGTTTTTGCGTGATGCGCGCACAATCATACAGACGAACAGACAGACAGACAGACAAAAATTCTAAAAATTGTAGATTTGGGTTCCTCTGGTCCAATAACGACCTCTCCTATCAGTTTTTCTTGAATATCTTCAATGTACAGACATCAACCTGTTACAATTTTATTATATGTAAAGATCAAAATACTGTAGACGATACAATTTCTCTATAGCAATTAAGCAATTCACAATTAAAAGGTAAGTACAATATCTTTTCAGGAATATTGTGTACTGTGGATGGCGTACCCGGTGTTGGATCGCCCCAGGGTTATTTTTTGAAGCATTTCCGAAGGCGGCCGCCGTGGTGTGAAGGTAGTGTTGCCGGCCTACCACACCGAAGGTCCATGGTTCGAGCCCTGGTACAGGTAACATCAAAAGTGATTTGAAAAAAGTTTTTCAAAACGGGGTCGCCCCTCGGCAGTGGTTTGGCAAACTCTCCGAGTGTATTTCTGCCATGACAGGCTTCTCAGCAAAAATTCGTCTCCTTTGTAGATGCCGTTCGGAGTCGGCAAAAAACTGTACGTCCCATCAATTTGTAGGGAAAATTCAAATCGGCACACCACAAATTGGAAGAGAAGCTTGGCGCAAAAATCTCTTAGGAGGTTTATGATGATATACCTGTTGTAAATCGCGCCATAGAGATAGAGAGATTTCCGAAGGCCGCCAATGCAGACGGGTGTTCTGTGCAGAAGTGTTGTGGATGGCGTAGCCGGTATTGAATCGGCCCAGGATTATTTTCGGTAGCGCGGCCGAACCTAACCCCTGCGGGTTAGGGGTTTAGAATATGCCCGAGTTAGGCATACCGGTCGTAAGAGGAGACTAATATGCACAAAGGTAATTACGTGCAACTCGATGGTTGACCTACGGATATGATGCCTCTCACCTCTCATTTCCCATCTTATCCTTCCTTACGGAAGGAGGGGTGACATGACCTAGGTCATAAATCGCTACCACGACATTCGGGCAGTACCGCAAGGGGGTACCGGAGCGTACCGGCTTCAAATCCGGCCAAGGACTGTTAATTCGACAACACTCCCCAAAACCTCCGGGTTGTTTTTGTCGTTACCACAACAACAACAAGGCCGTCAATGCTGGAGGGTGTTCTGTGCAGAAGTACTGTGGATGGCGTATCCGGTGTTGGATCGGTCTAGGGTAATATTTTTGAAGAAAATATGGTTTTTGTGCATTTTCAATACATATGGACCAAAAGGGTTAATAAATGGCATATTGAATGAAAGGTATTTTTATAAGCTTTTTATAGATTTTTAATTTTTAAAAATCCGTTCACTAGTTTGAATTAAAAATCACAGTTTGAACTTGAATCTCGCCAACCATTTCTTTGCACCAAAAAAAAAAGATACCGTTAAAATCGGTATAAAATTATCTATAATGTTCAATTTTTCACTTTAAAATTTGACAAATGTATGTATTATGTACTTGTTCCCATTTGAAATAAATTTTCTTCCATCAAACGCAGATCTAATCTCTTGGTGCCGGGTTGGGTTCAACATCCGCCCGGAGCAAGAGAGTACTGAGCAGAGCTGCTGCAAGGAGGCATTAGGGGAAAAATTATGAGTTCTCTCTCTCTCTATGGCGCGATATACAACAGGTATATCATCATAAACCTCCTAAGAGATTTTTGCGCCAAGCTTCTCTTCCAATTTGTGGTGTGCCGATTTGAATTTTCCCTACAAATTGATGGGACCTACAGTTTTTTGCCGACTCCGAACGGCATCTACAAAGGAGACGAATTTTTGCTGAGAAGCCTGTCATGGCAGAAATACACTCGGAGAGTTTGCCAAACCACTGCCCGGGGGCGACCGCGTTTTGAAAAACTTTTTTCAAATCACTTTTGATGTTACCTGTACCAGGGCTCGAACCATGGACCTTCGGTGTGGTAGGCCGGCAACACTACCTTCACACCACGGCGGCTAGGTTATATCAAAATAACAGTCATTGGTCGGGTGAAAACCCCTGAATCATACACACGGAGATATTTGCAATACGAAGAAGTTTCTCTAAAGGTCTTGTAAAGAATATTGTCCTTGTTGTTGTTGTTGTTCTTGTAGCGACTACTTAGGGCCACTTTCATAAAGGCCGCGTAAGCCTAATCGGCGATTAATTTGACAGCTAACCGTACAAAATACGTCAATTAAACTCCGGTTAGCAGTTACCGGATTTTATGAAAGCGGCCCTTAACCTGCGTCGGATGTCACCCCTCATCCATCACTGTCATCAGGCTCTTCTAACGGAAGTCCAAGAAACCTCGCGGCTTCAACAGGGGTGGACCAAAGTGAAATTGGTGTTAGAAGAGTAGGCTCAGTTGAGAAGATGAACAGATGGTTAGTATCGTGGGGAAACACGCCGCATGCCGGGCAGACATTTGGCATATCGGGGTTCAGTCTGGATAGGTAAGAGTTTAGTCTGTTACAATATCCAGAACGAAGTTGAGCCAGCGTGACTCTTGACTCCCTGGGCAGTCTGCGTTCCTCGTCGGCAACAGGTGGAGCTTGTGCCTGTAGGACTGCATTCACTGGACGAGACTTGACAAAGGAGTTTACCGACTCCGTGTGGATGAGGTTGAGGGCCTGCCGGTGCACCTTTGGATCAAACGGCGAGAAAATGTGATGCCGGATCTCGTCATAGTGCTTACGGAGGTGACTCCTTATTCTCCTGGGAGGCGGATTTTCGTTGAGCAGGCTCCCGTTCGGGTGCTGCGGTTTATGGCAGTTGAACAGAAATTGCCTGGTCAACATCTCACAATGCTCTTTGACATTGAGCATTTTGTACTTTGGTGGCAATCGCGGCTACATGACCACCGTATTTGAACATGTTATCAAACGTAACCCATAAGATTTTGGGGTGCGTGACAGTCGGAAGCTTAATGCCGTCGACGTAGACGTCTAATTCCATGTTCGCCTGCGCTGTCCACGTCGTAAATAAGGTGGCCGAGGATTTGGTCGGTGACAGTGTCAGGTCTCGTGCAGCGAAGAAACCGGAAATGTAAGGAAGGTAAGAATTAATTCTCGAGCAGAGCTCATCAACGGAGGGTCCAGTCGCCAGGATCGTGCAGTCATCGGCGTAGGAGACGATCGAGACGCCTTCTGGTGGGGAAGGGAGCCTCGATATGTAGTAATTAAACAAAAGCGGGGATAGGACACCACCCTGTGGCACCCTTTGCTTAATTATACGTGGTTTTGATCTTTCGCCTCTAAATTCCACCGATGACTGCCGCCCACTCAGATAGTTGGCGGTCCAACGCTTTAGACAGGGGGGAAGGTTTGAAGCCTCCAGGTCGTTAATGAGTTGCGCATGATTGACAGTGTCAAAAGCTTTCGACAGATCAAGCGCAACTAGCACGGTCCTGTCATTTGGACGAGATTGGTTGAGACCGACACCTATCTGTGTGGTGATGGCGTTTAGCGCGGTCGTAGTGATATGCATTTTGCGGAATCCATGCTGATGTTCGGCTAGTCGCAAGTTAGCGGTATAGTAAGGGAGCAAGACCGTCTCCAGGGTCTTCACTACTGGCGAGAGGAGTGATATCGATAAGACTCCCCCTCGTTGGCCGGCTTGCCGGGCTTTAGTAGTGGCACCACCTTTGCCTGTTTCCATCTTTCTGGAATGACAAAGGTGGTCATGGACAGATTGAAGACGGTTGTTAGGTACCTTACTCCCTCTTCACGGAGATGTTTTAGCATCATCATGGATATACCGTCTGGGCCAATAGATTTGGAGTTTTTGGACCCCCGTATGGGCTCCCGAACCTCCGTGGTGGTGATGGCAATGGGCGCTTGGCTGTTTTTATGTTTGTGCGCTTTCCTGATGGCACGCCTGATTACCTTGTCAACCGGGAGATGCAGTACAAATTGCCGGGAGAAAGCGCTCGCGCATCTCTTTGGTTTCGACTGTACCTTACCACCGAAGGTGATGGATATTTTGTCGTTAGGTTTGGTCGGATTTGACAAGGATTTAACAGTGGACCATAATTTGCCAATACCAGCAGAGAGGTTACAGGACCTTAGGTGCTCCTCCCATTTGGCGCGTTTGTGTTGATCAACTAGCCGTCTGATTTCCGCATTGAGATCTTGAATTTGGGGATCCGTAGGGTGCAAGCGTCGCACGTGGTCACGTTCATTAGCCAGGGCTGCTGCCTCTGCGGGGAAATGCGGACGTATCTCCTTAATTCTACCTGACGGAATGTATTGATTGGAGGCTGAAGCTATGACCGAGCGAAACGCCTTTTCCCCTTCTCGTACATCAGACGGGGTGGGAAGAGCAGCGAAGGTGCTCTCAGTGAAATTAAGAAAACCAACCCAATCAGCTTTACTGAAATTAGTGAAGGTGCGTTTCTCAGAAGTAACAAAGTCATTGGGGCGATCGATTGAGAGGACTATCGGCAAATGGTCCGATGCAAGAGTAAGCATTGGTCGCCATTCGACGCAGTTTATGAGACCTGCGCTGACAATTGGGAGGTCTGGCGAACTGGAACAATTTACCGCAACTCTCGGGGGGGCATCCCCGTTCACTGTGCAAAACGTCGAATGGTCTATTTGTTCAGCCAATTCCTGTCCCCTACCATCAACCTGTAGGCTTGAGTGCCACAGATCGTGGTGTGCGTTAAAGTCTCCGAGTATTACACGATTATCGCCTTTGAGTAACGCGCTGATGTCAGGGTGGTAATCTCTCGGACAGCAGGTGGCAGGAGGTATATAAATGTTAATGATTTCTAGGTCGACATCGCCTGTCCGGACAACCATACCTTGACGTTCTAGGAGGTTGTCCCTCTGGTCGACGTCAGGCTCAAATAGGCGATATTGCACAGATTGATGAGTTATGAGGGCGAGTCCGCACCCAAGTCCTCTCTCGGTCACGCCGGTGGATGTTGTAGCCGTCACAAGTCCGAAGATCTGATCGCGTGTTTAACTTTGTTTCCTGAGTGGCAGCGATTTTGATGTTCTGCCGCTTCATGAAACTCACTATTTCACTTACTTTGCCGGTTAGACCGTTGCAGTTTAACTGTAGGACACGAAAGTGCGAAGTGGGAGAAATATTCACGCTGGGGGTGAAGGACTGGTGCGTATGCCTTGGTGGAAGCAGGCTGGGTCGCGCACTGCGTCGCACTCTAGAAGACGAGGGATCCGAAGCACCGGGAGGTGGCGAATCGGTCGACGTTGTATTTTGCATTCCCACAACAGCCGGTTCTACGTACCGGAATGACTCGGATTTTTACATCCGACCAAGGGCTGTTATTTCGACTCTACCCTGTCTAACCTGTCACCTTTTCCACAAATACTGTCATCCTCCGAGCAGCTCCTCGCAGCAGAGCTGCTCAAAACTCTCCTGCTCTGGGCTGGGGTTGAATCCAACCCGGGTCCAGGAGAATGGATCTGCTGCGTCTGCTGGAAGAAGATTTACGTTAAGCGTTCACACTCCGTCCAATGCAATTCTTGTAAAAGATGGATGCACAAAACCAGGTGCTCCGGGCTAAATGCCTCCACACATAGGCCTCCTAGTTTCTACAAAACTTTCGTGGCCCCTTGCTGCTCACGCCCTAGGACGTCCCGTGGCCAACGACGATCTAGTATCGCACCGTCACAAGCTTCTGAAATAGTCTCCACGACTAATAGCACTAATAACGCGCAGCAAGTAGTGTGTAACACCCGCTGCCGCTCACGCCCACAGGCGGCAACACCTCACACAGCCGCTCACAGCTACTTCTTACGTAGCACCTCTGTCTCAGATGTGAGCAATGCCGAGCGACAGCCCACCCCCCTCCCACTTTCGACTTCCCCTTCTTCTTCCAGCACTAGCACAAATGTAAGTCAAAGCCACCAGCTCCTGGTCCCTTACACCTTGTGCTCTGTTTGTCGGTTGAGATTATATACACCTGCGACATCAGTCAAATGCAATTCTTGCCTTGCCCTGTGTCACTTGCTTATATGTTCTCAACTTGGAAACAGGAACCTATGGACTGATACGTACGTTGCACCATGTTGTCGAGCTACGCAACCTCAACGTCGACCGATTCGCCACCTTCTGGTGCCCCGGATCCCTCGTCTTCTAGAGTGCGACGCAGTGTGCGACCCAGCCTGCTTCCACCAAGGCATACGCACCAGTCCTTGACTCCCAGCGTGAATATTTCTCCCACTTCGCACTTTCGTGTCCTACAGTTAAACTGCAACGGCCTAACCGGGAAAGTGAGTGAAATAGTGAACTTCATGAAGCAACAGAACATCAAGATCGCTGCCATTCAGGAGACGAAGTTAAACGCCCGATCAAATCTTCGGACTTGTGACGGCTATAACATCCACCAACGTGATCGAGAGAGGGGTCCTGGGGGCGGACTCGCCTTCATCACACACCAATTCGTGCAATATCGTCCATTTGAGCCCGACGTCGTCCCGAGGGACAACCTCCTGGAACGTCAAGGAATGGTTGTCCGGACGGGCGACGTCGACCTCGAAATCAGTAACATCTATATACCTCCTGCCACCTGCTGTCCGAGAGATTACCACCCTGACATCAGTGCGTTACTCAGAGGCGATAATCGTGTAATCCTCGGAGACTTCAACGCCACCACGATCTGTGGCACTCAAGCCTACAGGCCGATGGCAGGGGACAGGAATTGGCTGAACAAATTGACGATTCGACGTTTTGCACTGTGAACGGGCACGCCCCCACGAGAGTTACGGTAAATTGTTCCAGTTCGCCAGACCTCACAATTGTCAGCGCAGGTCTCATAAACCGCGTTGAATGGCGACCAATGCTTACTCTTGCATCGGACCATTTGCCGATAATCCTTTCAATCGATCGCCCCAATGACTTCGTTACCTCTCAGAAGCGCACCTTCACTAACTTCAGTAAAGCTAACTGGGTTGGTTTTCTTAATTTCACTGAGAGCACCTTCGCTGCTCTTCCCATCCCGTCTGACGTACGAGAAGGGGAAAAAGCGGTTCGCTTGGTCATAGCTTCAGCCTCCAATCAATATATTCCGTCAGGTAGAATTAAGGAGATACGTCCGTACTTCCCCGCAGAGGCAGCGGCCCTGGCTAATGAACGTGACCACGTGCGACGCTTGAACCCTACGGATCCTCAAATTCAAGATCTCAATGCGGAAATCAGACGGCTAGTTGATCAACACAAACGCGCCAAGTGGGAGGAGCATCTAAGGTCCTGTAACCTCTCTGCTGGTGTTGGCAAACTATGGTCCACTGTAAAATCCTTGTCTAATCCGACCAAACCGAACGACAAAATATCCATCACCTTTGGTGATAAGGTACAGTCGAAACCAAAGAGATGCGCGAGCGCTTTCTGCCGGCAATTTGTACTGCATCCCCCGGTTGACAAGGAAATCAGGCGCGCCATCAGGGAAGCGCACAAACGCAAAAACAACCAAGCGCCCATTGCCATCACCACCACAGAGGTTCGGAAGGCCATACGGGGGTCCAAAAACTCCAAATCTATTGGCCCAGACGGTATATCCATGCAGATGCTAAAACATCTCGGTGATGAGGGAGTAAGGTACCTAACAACCGTCTTCAATCTGTCCATGACCACCTTTGTCATTCCAGAAAGATGGAAACAGGCCAAGGTGGTGCCACTACTAAAGCCCGGCAAGCCGGCTAACGTGGGGGAGTCATATCGACGGATATCACTCCTCTCGCCAGTGGTGAAGACCCTGGAGTCGGTCTTGCTCCCTTACTACACCGCTAACCTACGATTAGCCGAACATCAGCATGGATTCCGCGAAATGCATAGCACTACCACCGCGCTAAACGCCATCACCACACAGATAGGTGTCGGTCTCAACTAATCTCGCCCAAATGACAGGACCGTGCTAGTTGCGCTTGACTTGTCGAAAGCTTTTGACACTGTTAATCACGCGCAACTCATTAACGACCTGGAAGATTCAAACCTTCCCCCCTGTCTAAAACGTTGGACCGCCAACTACCTGAGTGGCCGGCAGTCATCGGTGGAATTTAGAGGCGAAAGATCAAAACCACGTATAATTAAGCAAGGGGTGCCACAGGGTGGTGTCCTATCCCCGCTTCTGTTTAATTATTACATATCGAGGCTCCCTTCCCCACCAGAAGGCGTCTCGATCGTCTCCTACGCCGATGACTGCACGATCCTGGCGACTGGACCCCCGTCGATGAGCTCTGCTCGAGAATTAATTCCTACCTGCCAACCCTTTCCAGTTTCTTCGCTGCACGGAACCTGACATTGTCACCGACCAAATCCTCGTCCACCTTATTTACGACGTGGACAGCGCAGGCGAACATGGAATTAGACGTCTACGTCGACGGCATTATGCTTCCGACTGTCACACACCCCAAAATCTTAGGGGTCACGTTTGATAACATGTTCAAATACGGTGCTCATGTAGCCGCGATTGCCACCAAAGTACAAAGCCGTAACAAAATCCTCAAGTCACTAGCTGGCAGTACTTGGGATAAAGACAAAGAAACGTTACTGGCAACGTACAAGGCAATCGGCCAGCCGGTTCTGAGCTACGCGACGCCAATATGGTTGCCGGGGTTAGCAGACACACATTGGAGGAGGTTGCAGGCCTCCCAAAACACCTCACTCAGAACTGCCACGGGGTGCCTCCTTATGTCTCCTGAACACCATCTTCATAATGAGGCAAAAATGCTCGATGTCAAAGAGCATTGCGAGATGTTGACCAGACAATTTCTGTTCAACTGCTATAAACCGCAGCACCCGAACAGGAACCTGCTCAACGAAAATCCGCCTCCCAGGAGAATAAGGAGTCACCTCCGTAAGCACTATGACGAGATCCGGCATCACATCTTCTCGCCGTTTGATCCAAAGGTGCACCGGCGGGCCCTCAACCTCATCCACACGGAGTCGGTAAACTCCTTTGTCAGGTCACGCCCAGTGAATGCAGTCCTACAGGCACAAGCTCCACCTGTTGCCGACGAGGAACGGGAACTGCCCAGGGAGACAAGAGTCACGCTGGCCCAACTTCGTTCTGGATACTGTAACAGACTAAACTCTTACCTATCCAGACGGAACCCTGACATGCCAAATGTCTGCCCGGCATGCGGCGTGTCTCCCCACGATACTAACCATCTGTTCATCTGCTCAACTGAGCCCACTCTTCTCACACCAATTTCACTCTGGTCCACCCCTGTTGAAGCCGCGAGGTTTCTTGGACTTCCGTTAGAAGAGCCTGATGACAATGTTGGACGGGGGGTGACATCGTAGGCAGGTTAAGTAGTCGCTACAACAACGACAACGTTGTAGGTTGCGTAGCTCGACAACATGGCGCAACGTACGTATCAGTCCATAAGTTCCTGTTACCAAGTTGAGAACATATAAGCAGGTGACATAGGCAAAGGCAGGAGTTGCATTTGACTTATGTCGCAGGTGTATATAGTCTCAACCGACCAACAGAGCACATGGTGTAAGGGACCAGGAGCTGGTGGCTTTGGCTTACATATGTGCTAGTGCTGGAAGAAGGGGAAGTTGAAAGTGGGAGGGGGATCGGCTGTCGCTCGGCATTGCTCACATCTGAAACAGAGGTGCTACGTAGAAAGTAGCTGTGAGCGGCTGTGAGAGGTGTTGGCGCCTGTTGCCGTGAGCGGCAGCGGGAGTTGCACACTACTTGCTGGGTATTATTAGTGCTGTTAGTCGTGGAAACTGTTTCTGAAGCTTGTGACGGTGTGATACTGGATCGTCGTTGGCCACGGGACGTCCTAGGGCGTGAACAGCAAGGCGCCACAAAAGTTTTGTAGAAACTAGGGGGAGAGGGATTTAGCCCGGAGCACCTGGTTTTGTGCAAACCATCTTTTACAAGAATTGCATTGGAGGGAGTGTGTACGCTTAACGTAAATCTTTTTCCAGCAGACGCAGCAGATCCATTCTCCTGGACCCGGGTTGGATTCGACCCCAGCCCGGAGCAGGAGAGTTTTGAGCAGCCCTGCTGCAAGGAGCTGCTCGGAGGATGACAATATTAGGGGAAAAGGTGACAGGTTAGTGTGGAAATAACAGCCTTTGGTCGGATATAAAAATCCGAGTCATTCCGGTACGATAGAACCGGCTGTTGTAGGAATGAATATTGTCCTTTCAAACCCTAAGTAATCAAACTGACCGCCGGCAGGTTATGTATATATATACATATGTGCTTAGAAATGTGTTTAAATAAAAATAAAACAAAATATATTTTTTAAGATACAATATGTAATTTATATAAGGGGTATTACATCTTGTTTATTTGTAGAACTCGTGCTCCTGCTCATCTTTTTTAATATTATTTTTATAACCCTTCTCGAAGTCTTTACCTAACACAATGTAACGATTTTCCCTAACGGCATGCATTCCTGCTTCCTGGCAGATAGCATTAATGTCTGCTCCAGAAATCTTGTCTGGCCGCGCTACAAAGTCTTCAAGGTCCACATCTTCACTCAAGTTCATTTTAGAAGTAATAGTAGAAAATATCAATCTTTTCTGTCTTCTGTCCGGTAAAGGAAACTCTATTTTCCTGTCAAGACGGCCAGGTCGCAAAAGTGCAGGATCCAATGTATCAGCCCGATTTGTAGCCATTATAACCTTAACATTTGTTGTTTGATCGAAACCGTCCATTTGATTTAAAAGTTCTAAAAGAATACGTTGTACCTCCCTATCAGCACCAGTTTGGGCATCGAAACGCTTTGTGGCGATTGCATCAATTTCATCAATGAAAATAATAGCGGGAGCATTTTCTTTTGCTAAACGGAAAACATCGCGGACCATACGCGGACCCTCTCCAAGGTATTTCTGAACGAATTCGGATCCTACAACACGAATGAATGAAGCAGTTGTATGATGCGCTACTGCCTTCGCTAACATAGTTTTCCCACAGCCTGGTGGGCCATACATCAATACCCCACGTGGTGGATCAATACCTACAAATGAGGTACACATTAATCACTGACGTATTTTTTCTTTTACCTTATTACCGATTTGTTTATATAATTCAAAGTGCGTAAGGGGCAATTCAACTGCTTCGCGTATTTCCTGTTTCTGCATATCCATGCCTCCTATATCTGCATAACTAACATCGGGCTTTTCATCTGGCTGCAGCATCGAGATCGAGCTATCAGCTTCTGGTGGCAGAACGTCTACTAAAGCATTGCTATGTTTATGCAAAGCCACAGAAGCTGATGGTTTCAATAATTCCCTGTCAATGGTAGATAATATTCGAACATAATAATTCGAACCCGTAGTCGATCCTACTATTCCAGTGTTTTGATCAACAGCTTCCAAAAACTGGCCAATGACCAATGGAACTGATTGAATGCGCTTAACCTCTTCTTGAGCATGGAGATACTCTTTTTTAAGGTTACGCTGCTCATCCTTGATATATTCTTCTTGGACTTCCAAAAACTCTAGTGTTTTTTGTAATTTCTAGAAAAAAAGCATTGATAACAAAATCTTAACAAAGAAATTAAATAGATACATCATACTTTATATCGAACGAATAAATCATCTACATCCAGTTCATCCAAAGAGCTGTGTGCATCTTTTAACTTGAAATCAATAATATCCTCCTAATAAGATTAGATCACAAAAATTACTGCATTATAAAATAATGCTTTGATGCATACCTTTTCTGGAATAAGTAGTTCCATTTTTACCCAAAAATAAATTTGTTTTCTTTCGCTATTGCCTATTACACTATAATGACTATGTGGAATTCCGAAGGCATTGCCAATGCAAATTAGTGTTGAGTGATATTTCACTATCAGTGATTAAATCACTGTTATTGAAAAATCGTTAAAGCGATGTCCACTGCTAGCCAGTAATAACCGCGATTGGCGATTTCTCTTCAAATATCACAGCTTTTTCTGAGTGAAGGAAAATCACCTCTAATAGCACTAGGACAATAGCGATGATGTTCTTGGCAGTTTGCTATGATTAAATATATACGTGTTATAAGACTATATGATCTGCTTGCTTGTGAAAATAGTTCTTTGATTGTTTTCTAAAAACATGGCTCAACTACCAGAGGTTTTATATGTAGAGTTTTTTTCATATGTGACACTCCGCACACATGGTTGCTTTTGAGAAGGAAAAGGAAGTGGCGAAAATTGTATGCCGTTCTGTAAAAAGGTATGCACAGCAAATATTAGAGTAACAAATAAAGTTTTGGTAATTGTTTCTTTTAGGAGACAACTGCTAAAATTCGTCCAAAAATATTAGAAGAGGTATCAAACAACGCGTTTAGACTTCGGTATCAACAATCCAAAGCGGATTTTCACTTTTTTGTTTCAGTGAAAAGTTATTCGCGAAAAACCGCAGGTCCGATCTTATATAGTCTCTTCACTGAAATAGCAAATATCTCTTCACTGAAAAAAAATTTGAAAATCCGCTTCTCAATTATTGTTACCGAGGTCAAAACGCGTCTTTTAATATCTTTTCCCCGGCGTGTTTTAGCAGTTTGTTATGGTTTACCTGCGACTGAAAGCCATTTTAGCTGATTTAATTGCTGGACTTGTGCGGTTGGATAGGTTGGGTGACAGTTTTCATTCACCTTCCGGTTTAACGTTTAGCTACGGGAAAGTGCGTGATTTTTGCGGAAGTGGCAGCACCAAATGGTTCAATCCGTTCATAGCAATCATCTGAGAGTAACGACCAATCAGAAGGTTCCACCTGGCAATAATCACGCCACGTCAACGGGCCAACGGAACTTTTCCATTGCGCAGTCGCGTTAAGTGAATAAAATTTTGGTACTCTGAGAAAAATTCATTAAAGCTGAGTCAAAATTGTTTGCAACGCGGTTAACGCTGATCTTCAGCGTTAAACAAAAAATTTGCTTAAAGTGTACCAAATATCATTTGGTAATTATTACAGAGTAAAATCTCAAGGCAATAACGAGTCGGTGCGTTCAAATTAAATCATAAATCAGAGGATTGAGTGTATTTTACAAATTTCAAGTGCTTAAATATTCATTTATTTCACAACCTTGCCTGGTGTTGAAAATTTACGTTATACGCCCTGAACAAAGGTGGTGTATTCGTACAGTAAAGTGATTTGTCAAATTTTCTTCGAAGCTGACTGAAACTATTTCAACAATTAAAGCAGTGTTTTGCTGAATTTGCTGTGCATCAAGGTAAAAAAATTTGAAGGCTTTTCGTGATAATTTCCATGAATTGTTGCTAATGCATTTACATTTGACATTACATTTTCTAGGTATTGCCCAGTGTTTGTTGTAATTAAACTAATTGTGTGTGCTAGCAAAATCGTTTAATCATAAAAATAACTATATTTGCATTATTTTACATAAGATAAGTCTTAGTTCGTTTGCTTCCAACATCAAATTTTAATAAATCGGTCGCCCATTCTGGTTAGACGGACGCAAATGTGTAGGGCTATTGTGCTACACAAGCGCGAATGAACGGGCCCAATCACTTCTCCATTGCCGCACCTATCACCGCACACCCCAGAGCGCGGCACCAAGCGCCTGAGGCGCCACCCACACCGACGCGCAACAAAGCGCGCAACAACAACAACACAGTAGTGACATCAGCGAAGGCCGCCCTCATATAGGCCCACCGCACGACGACATCCAGCATTGACATCAGCGAAGGCCGTTCTCATATAGGCCCACCGCACTAGCCTCAGCAGCAGTAGCAACAACCAAAGGTAACAACACAACCAGCAGTGAAATTAGCGGGGGCCGACGTATTATAGGCCCACCGCAGTAAACCATCGGCAACAACAACACCAACAGTGACATCAGCGAGGGCCGCCGTAATATAGGCCCGCCGCACTAGCAGCAGCAACAACTGTAACCAGCGGTGACAACAGCGAGGGCCGTCCTATCATAGGCCCGTCGCACCACCAGCAACAACAACAGTAACCAGCAGTGACAACAGCAGGGGCCGCCGTAATGTAGGCCCGCTGCACTATTACCTACAACAACAACAGTAGCGCCCGACCAACAGCCTACTGCAACAATGGGTGAGATCAACCTGATGTAGTTAGTTTTGTTTTTTTTTGCAAATAATATAGAATTAAATTAAACAAACTAAATTTAGCTTAAGCTAACTTAGTTTAAACTGAGCTTGAAGAACGCATAAAACCCCAGGCCGTAGTATTCAAAAACAAAAAATTTTATATGAAATGAAAATTGATTTACTTTGACGCATTCCAAAAAAAAAAAAAACAAAAAAAAAATATTTGACTTCATATTAGAGCAATGCGTTTAAGTGTTTGTTTTCTTTATTATAAAATCTAGTATTTAAATGGCCAAATTATCAAGTACTTCAATTCTTTAAAATTACAAGAATGTGAGTTACTTAATACTTTTGCTGCGATTTTACGAAAGCAAAATGGTTGCTTATAATGCAAAATTCTTTATTGCTATTTGAGCGTTTATTAATAAGTGTTTAATGTACAACTTTTTTTTTGATTAGCATACGTATACATGAAAAACAATACAAAAAGGTTTAAACAAGTAAATTAAATTTTAACTGCTTTACTGCCCTTTTTTTTATAAATATAATTAAATTTATAGCTATTGGTTTTTTTTTTAAACTATCAGTTTTCCATTTACATTGAAAATTAGCAAAAGAATTAAAAACTATATGATATAAAATAATTTTAATATCGATTTCCATTTAAATGGTAGTCCGTAGACCGTTAGGGTCATTTATTAAATTTAGTTACACTTTTGGAAAGTTAAGACAAAGTATGGGCGAAAAAACAAAAAAAAATTAAGAATTTTAAGATATAATGTCCCTTCGATTCCAATTAAACTTCTAAATACATCAATATTGATACCAAAATTTGTAGCCTAGCAGTAATTTTCAATAATATAATATTGCGAAAATAGGTATAAGCGTAGATCTATAATTTCATAAAGCGGTTATAAATAAAAACTTAAACAAAAATTTATTTAATAAAATAAATGAACATAATAATAATAATATGTGACTTAAAATAAAATAAAATTCGAAAATCCTAACTTAATATATCTAATCAAAAAAAAAAAAAAAGTAAAAACGGCCAAACCCAGACAAAATAAAATAAAATAAAATGAATAACATAACTATGTAATAAGACCAAAAACCAAAATTTTTTTTTGAGAAAACTCGGTACAACCAAATAAATTTTTTTTTCTTTTTTTTGGCGTTTGCTATAAAATAGTTATGCTAGCGTAAGTCGATTTAATTTAGTTGTAAATGAATTATAAATAAATTTGTTAAGAATGGGAATGCTGACGTTCGTCGTTATTTAGAAGGCAAATAGGAGGTTAGGTAAGGGGCCATCGAAACCAGGTGCGTCGATGGCCATGGACGAGGGTGGGCCAAGCACCGGGCGTCGCAACAACACCCGCGGCGCCCCCTTATAATGTTCGGCCTTTTTTTTTAATGTTTTCTATTTTTTCTTTTTTTCAGCACAGTAACCGGTCGTTTCCGGTTCGTTGGTTTATTTTCATGTTTGTTTTCTTTCCGGTTAATTTAAATTTATCTTTGTTTCCTTTTTCCGTTCGTTATTTCAGTTTTAATTTCGTTTTCATTTTCGGTTATTTTTAAATTTATATTTGAGTTAGTTTCGCTTTTGGTTATTTTTGAATTTTGATTTTCATTTTAAATATTTTGGTTGCCCGTTTCTTTTGAATTTATTTGATTTTCCGTTTTATTTGAGTTTTGTATTTTGAATGTCAACGGTCTGTCCGTGGCATCCGGGTTTAACCGGATGTTGTTTTTATAGTTGGTTGCGCGGTTTTGTGCATTTCCCCGCGTATTTAAAGGCACGATTAGACCTTTTTCTGTTTATGGCGCAGGACGGTAAGGTTGGCAAGAACCCACCCCAGCCGACAATGACTAGCCACAGTGCGACCTCATATCGTGCCGACCGCCTTCCTTACTGCTCAATTTTGTTGCGATTCCATAACAGATGGCGCCCAACGTGGGGCCCGAAGCGCTGACCGCAGTGACTTTTCGGGTCAGCTTGTGGGGTTTCACCATTCCGTATGTCCCAGGTAGGCAGGCCCAGGAGCCGCCACCTGCGTTGCGACGGGATGGTGGGACTGATCAAGTTGTCCGGATTAGTCATCGTGTTCAGTAGCTATGGGCGCCTGCGTACCATAACAGATGGCGCCCAACGTGGAAACCGAGGCGCTGACCGCGATGACTTTTCTGGTCAGCTTGTGAGGTTTCACTATCCCGTAAGTCCCAGGTAGGCAGGCCCAGGAGCCGCCACCTGCGTTGCGACGGGATGGTGGGACCGATCAAGTTGTCCGGATGGGTCTTCGTGCTCGGTAGCCAAGGGCTCCACGAGACTGAACGTCATGTCCACCGGAAGTTTTCATTTCACCCGGTGAGGCAGTGCTAAACGCACTTAGTTTTTTTGTAGTTGACTAAATTTTTTTTGTCCCGGGTCTGTTGTCCGATGTCGGCTTCGGGAAATTTATATGTCCGCTAAGTGGGGTTTAGTTTTCTTTTGGGATTATTAATATTTATGTTTTTGCCGAATGTGATGTTTTGTTTTGTCTTCGTTTTTTTGTATGCATTTTTTTTGTAGTGATCCTTACTTCTCCAACCAGTCTCAGGGAGGCAGCCCTTAGCAGCCCCTGCATTGCGGGAGGAGGAGTAGGGACCCCATATCCACCCCTTTCCAACTGCGCAAGTCTGGGGAAAAGCGGTACCCAACCGCATCCTTTCATTGCGGCGTGGTTGAGGAGGGGTGTTTCAAAAAAAAAAATAAATAAAGTTTTGACGTTTTGATCGCTGGTGTCCAGTGCTCCGACCAGTCTCAGGGAGGCAGCCATTAGCAGCCCCTGCATTGCGGTCCGGAGTACTGGAGTCCAAATAAGTTTAAAAATTTTGCCAATTTTCGCCACGGTACACCAACATGTCTCAGGGCGAGGTGTCTTATAACCACCCCTGCATTGCGGTAGGTGTACCTGGAAGAATGTCCTTGTCTAGTGTTATTTCGTTTTTTTTGTTATGCCTATGCCTTCTAATGATGGGATGTCAGCATTCCCATTCAATATATAAATACACAACTAGCTTTTGCCAAACTTTATACCGTTTTTTTTTTTTACATATTACATTTCAACACGTATATTTACTAATAATCAATTTCTTTCAGCATATATATATTTATATGTATATATTTATTTTTTTTTGACATATTCGCGGTAATCAGTTGACGCAAATATCGGTTAGGAAAATTTGCATTAATTAAATTTTTATTTTTCAAAACCTTGGGGGAGTGAATCTTGACTTGTTATACCTTCCAACCGCCCCTTGTAACCGAATACTTTTTTTATATTTTTCTTGTTTATCTAACGTGGTTAGGGGATTTTTTTTTCAATATGGATCAGTCGGCTGGACGCATGACTACTAGGAACTCTGTACGAGGAAGTGGGGGCAAGCCTAGAGGTCAGGGTAGAGGGGCGCTTCCGAAGCAACCCACCAATCGGCCTCTGGTACTACATTCTCCAATAGGTAGTCCGGGCGGGGGAGATCCGACCAGGATAGTGTTGAATCCTGCTTTCAACCACAAAATGGATAGACCAGCTAGTACTAATATCATTGACTCGTCCATGGCAGCAGATCCAATGCAAAATATTTTTGACCCTTCAACTGGCGTGTTAACAGGTATACAGGGGGAAGCTAGAGCTTCGGTTCAAGACCGTATACCTCCTGACACTTTAGGTGATAGGATCACTACGCAAAGGAACAATGCCAAGGTCCCTCCTGTAGATTCGTGGGTGAACGTGCTACATCAGCTGTTCAGGACATCGCAGGAGGAGATGCGGAATGAAATGAGGACGATCAGGGAGAACATGGACTTACTCAACGCCGCAGTAACATCGTCGCAGGGTAGTGCGACCTATACCAGGAACACCAATAGGGAGGAAAGGCACCAAGCCCCGACATTCGTTAGTAACCAGGCCAACATCGTTTCGAATAGCGTGGCAGTGAAACCACAGGATTGGAAGGTTTCCTTCGATGGTAATGGAAGCGTTGCTGATTTTTTGTTTAAGTTGGACACCCTATGTGAGCGGACTCAATGCTCTAGCGACCAACTTATGGCGAGTTTTCATCTCTTTTTGTCAGGACGTGCGGAAGAATGGTATTGGCTGTTCACGAAGCAGAATCCAACCGCGAATTATCCCTTTTTGTGCTATTCCCTGAAGCGTGAGTTTGGTACCCTAAAAAGTGACCACGAGATCATGATGGAGATCTCTATGCGTAAGCAAAAGCTAAGTGAGTGCTATGACGTGTTCCACACGGACATAGTCTCATTAAATGCGCGCCTTAGGGAACCAATGTCAGAGGTCCTCCTGATTGACATTATAAAGAGAAACGTCAACAGTAGCCTTAAGCTAATGCTCTTCAATGCGGATGCCAGGACATTGCATGATTTACGCGACATAGCACGAAAAGGAGAACAAGTCCTGAAAGAAAGCAAAATATTGGGAACCACTTACCATGGACGTCAGGTCAACGAGGCCCGCACGATAACACCGGACATGAGGATGGAAGGCGAGGATTGCGAAGCTGACCCGCAGATAGAGGCGTTGGAGTACCGGCACAATAGAAAACCGGATTATTCCGGAATTCAATGTTGGAATTGTCAGGCCATGGGGCATTCGTATATTTATTGTGAGGAACCCATTAGGAGTCCCTTCTGCTTTAAGTGCGGGCATAGAGGCGTGTTTACCCCAAAATGTCCAAAGGACCATCGCCGGCAGGGAAACCAATATCCGAGCGAGAAGATGGGGGAAACTCGTTCGGTGCCATAGCCCCCATATCAGCCAGTGCTCAAGGAGTCGCCGCGAGTACTGAACCAAGTGGTAGGTCCCTCGCGAGCGGAGAGTTCCAAGGCAGTGGTGAACTTCCAAGGAGCAGTGGCACTCTGGCGAAGGAATACCCAAAAATAGTTGTAACTTTTCCTGACAGTACAGACGGTTCTGATTCCGATAGTCCGAGGTCATCAGCGGTAATTTGCAAACCAATAAAAATTTTGAAAGCCCCGAGTAGGGAGGTCGCCTGTCAGACGCAATTTCCCCCTAGTTTGGAACAAAGGGTAACCAATTACGAGCTAGTTAGGTCGAGAATTTTTCATAACCCAGAGTCATTTGTATCGGAAGATATTTTGAAATGTAGGAAGAGATATAACAGTCGAGTACAGGAGCGTAAACTTTTACAAAGCACCACTTTGGTGCTCACCGAGGATGAAAGGCCTCTGGTGCGAGTAAAAATAGAAAACAGTTTCATAGTAGGGTTGCTGGACTCAGGCGCGAATGTCTCTATCCTCGGGAAGGACTGTGAAAAGTTTTTGGATTCAATTTTACTTAAATACCACCCACTACAGACTTTCGTATACACGGCGGGTGGCGGCAAGCAGAAAATATTAGGGTGTGTTTCTTTACCAGTGACTTTCAAAAATTCCACCAAATCTATTCGTTTTTATCTTGTGCCGTCGCTTCTTCAAGAAGCCTATTTCGGAGTTGATTTTTGGAGAGCCTTCGCGCTGGCGCCCGAAATATTTCCCAGTGTGGAGTGCATAGACTTTAATAATAAAAATGATGACGAAATAAATTTCCATGATTTGTCACCAACCCAGAAAGTCAAATTGCAGAAGGTCATAGAGACGTTTCCTTCCTTCGAAAAGTTAGGATTGGGGCAAACGAGATTGGTTGAGCATCATATTGATACTGGTGATGCAGTCCCAATCAAAAGTAAACATTTTCCTCTTTCGCCACCGAGGCAAGCCGAAGCTTTTAGCGAAATAGATAGGCTGCTCGAAATGGGAGTTATAGAAGAGTCAAACTCGCCTTGGTGTAGTCCAGTTGTTCTAGTTCGGAAGCCAGGGAAGGTCAGGCTCTGCATAGATTCCAGGAAGGTCAACCCGGTAACTAAAAAGGACTCGTACCCGTTGCCTCATATCAACGGCCTATTGAGCAGACTGAAGGACACGCACTTCATTAGTGGCATTGATCTGAAGGACGCGTTCTTTCAAATCAAGCTGACAGAGTCTTCCAAGGAAAAAACAGCATTCGCAGTTCCTGGGAAGCCTCTGTACTACTTTAAGGTGATGCCCTTTGGTCTGTGTAATGGACCGCAGACTATGAGCCGCCTGATGGACAAGGCAATTCCCTCGCGTTTGCGGGAGAATGTCTTCGTCTACCTGGATGATTTAATGGTATGCAGCACTAACTTTGAAGACCACCTAAAGTTGCTGGCGGAAGTGGCGAATTGTTTGAGGGACGCAGGCCTCACAATCAATGTGAAGAAGAGCAAATTTTGTCAGAAGGAAATTCGGTATTTAGGGTACTTGATAGGTAGCGGGTGCTTGAAGGTGGATCCTGGGAAAATAGAAGCAATGCAGAACTTTCCGATCCCTAAATCTCCGCGACAGGTTCGTAGGTTTGTGGGCATGGCAAATTGGTATAGGGCATTTATTACAAATTTTGCTGACCTAGCAGGTCCTTTGACTGATTGTCTTCGCAAGTCAGCAGGCCCATTTAAACTTACCCCTGAAGCGGTAGAAGCATTCGAAAAGTTAAAAGAAGCCTTGAGCTCCGCTCCTGTCTTGGCCCAACCCGATTTCTCGAAGGAATTTTTTATTCAGTGTTATGCTTCAAAAATAGGTGTAGGGGGCGTGTTATTCCAGGTCGATGACGAGGGCGCTGAGCATCCAACCGCGTTCGTTTCGAAAAAACTTAACAACGCTCAGCGCAATTATACTGTAACCGAACTGGAATGCCTCGCCGCCATTATAAGTGTCAAGCCTTTTAGACCGTACATAGAGGGTTTGCCATTCCGAATCATAACCGACCATTCAAGTCTCAAGTGGTTGATGACTCAGAAGGACTTGAGTGGCAGGCTGGCTCGATGGTCACTCCTACTGCAAAGATACCATTTTGCCATGGAGCATCGCAAGGGAACCCTGAATATAGTACCGGATGCCCTCTCGCGTTTTGATGTAGACGAGCTAACCTTCTCCGCCCCACCTCACGAAATTGACTTAGCATCGCCGGAATTTGAAAGCGCGGAATACTTAGATCTTTGCAGAACCATTTTGGAAAACAAAGATGCGCTACCAGATTTGAGTGTAAATGATGGCGTGGTTTTAAAAAGGGTTAAATTTCGTAAGGGTGTGGCGGATGAGGAGGACTCGTTATGGCGGGTGTGGCTACCGACAGGGTTAACTGAGAAAGCGATAAGTCTTGCACATGATGCGAATAGGAGTTACCATGGGGGTTGGCAGAAAACTTTAGAGCGTATCAGACAAAATTACTTCTGGCCTAGGCAAGCTAAAGACGTTAGAGACTATGTACAGAAATGCGACACGTGTAAGGCCTTTAAGTCAACAAATCAGCAGTCAAGACCACCTATAGCGAACACTTTTGCTTCAGAAAGACCATTTCAGCGGTTCTATTGCGACTTTCTAGGACCTTACCCGCGATCTAAGCGGCGCAATCAGTTTCTCTTCATTGTTCTGGACCATTTTGCAAAGTATGTTTGGTTGAAGCCCATGCAGAGAGCAACAACTGTTAATGTTATGAATTACTTTACCTCTGAAATTTTTCCATCGGTTGGGGTTCCTGAATATATCCATAGCGATAATGGTAAACAGTTTATCTCTAAGGAAATGAAACAATTTCTCGAGAATTATGGGGTGACCCATATAAGGACGGGGTTATACTCGCCGCAGGCTAACGCGTCGGAACGCGTAAATAGAGAAATTGTTTCAAAATTAAGAATTTTCCTTAAAGATAAACAGGATCATACCGACTGGGACAAGCATATACCCGAAATTTTAGCGGTGTTAAGAAGCGATTTTCATACCTCAATTCAGTGCTCTCCATACTTTGCCTTATACGGTCAGAACATGGTCCAACACGCCTCAGCCTATAATATATTAGATAAACTCGGTACTCTTAGGGAAGATGACATTCCAATAGTAACTAGGGCGGATAAGTTGTCCAACATTCGCGAGCAAATTCGTAGGAATTTAGATCAGGCGAAGGCCGCCGTGGTGTGAAGGTAGTGTTGCCGGCCTACCACACCGAAGGTCCATGGTTCGAGCCCTGGTACAGGTAACATCAAAAGTGATTTGAAAAAAGTTTTTCAAAACGGGGTCGCCCCTCGGCAGTGGTTTGGCAAACTCTCCGAGTGTATTTCTGCCATGACAGGCTTCTCAGCAAAAAATTCGTCTCCTTTGTAGATGCCGTTCGGAGTCGGCAAAAAACTGTAGGTCCCACCAATTTGTAGGGAAAAATTCAAATCGGCACACCACAAATTGGAAGAGAAGCTTGGCGCAAAAAATCTCTTAGGAGGTTTATGATGATATACCTGTTGTATATCGCGCCATAGATAGAAGGATAGGGGAAACAACGTTTATAACAAACGCTCTAGGCAAGTTAACTATAGGGAAGGTCAGGAGGTTTTTAGGAAAAATTTTGCTTTGAGTAACTTTAAACAGGGCATAAACGCCAAATTCTTGCCGAAATACCTCAAGTGCCGAGTTCGTCGAAAAGTAGGCAATGCGTTGTACGATCTAGAGGACCTGACAGGGAAACTGATAGGTCGCTTTCACGCTTCGGATATTCGCCCGCAATAACAATTTAGATTTTTTTTTCATATATACAGTTTGACATTTGGAACCGTAACTGGGCGTTTTGGCGGGCGGGGACAACTCGCCCAGTATCCTCCCCGAGCATTGACTTAATAGGGTATTTACATACGCTTCCATCGGAAGTAGTGGATAACCTGGCAATCCTCGGTTATGCGGATTGTCTTTCGGAGTTTTGACGAGTTCTCCTTAATTAAAATGTCTACCGGGTGAAAAGCTTTTTACCATGGAACAAGCTTCTCCGGTTATATTTTTTGCTAAACCTTTTTGTGGGGGTGAAGCCACTAGTACCAAAAAATTTTCGGAGTTTTGACGAGTTCTCCTTTATTAAAATGTCTACAGCCGCGAAGCATTGTAACTAGGAAACCAAAATAAATTCTCCGTTTGCCAAAATGTCTAACTAAATTACACGTTTTTCTTATAAGCCTATTTCGGTGGGGGTAAAGCCACTTAACAAATTTCCATTTGCCGCAAAGCCTACTAAACTATGAAACAAAATACTTCAAAAATTTTCCTTTACTGGTGGATCTTCTTGCCCGGCTAGCTCGTGGTAGAACTAGAGACTCTTATCTAGGGGTGAGTCGTGCCCTACGTTTTGCATCTCGAAATGGCTCCCTCGCATGTAAACCTTTTTCCTGTTCGCTTCATCGAGCAGTCTTCGAAGCGAAGCAGGTTTGTTATCGTTTACCTGCGACTGAAAGTCATTTTAGCTGATTTAATTGCTGGACTTGTGCGGTTGGATAGGTTGGGTGACAGTTTTGATTCACCTTCCGGTTTAACGTTTAGCTACGGGAAAGTGCGTGATTTTTGCTGAAGTGGCAGCACCAAATGGTTCAATCCGTTCATAGCAATCATCTGAGAGTAACGACCAATCAGAATGTTCCACCTGGCAATAATCACGCCACGTCAACGGGCCAACGGAACTTTTCCATTGCGCAGTCGCGTTAAGTGAATAAAATTTTGGTACTTTGAGAAAAATTCATTAAAGCTGAGTCAAAATTGTTTGCAACGCGGTTAACGCTGATCTTCAGCGTTAAACAAAAAATCTGCTTAAAGTGTACCAAATATCATTTGGTAATTATTACAGAGTAAAATCTCAAGGCAATAACGAGTCGGTGCGTTCAAATTAAATCATAAATCAGAGGATTGAGTGTATTTTACAAATTTCAAGTGCTTAAATATTCATTTATTTCACAACCTTGCCTGGTGTTGAAAATTTACGTTATACGCCCTGAACAAAGGTGGTGTATTCGTACAGTAAAGTGATTTGTCAAATTTTCTTCGAAGCTGACTGAAACTATTTCAACAATTAAAGCAGTGTTTTGCTAAATTTGCTGTGCATCAAGGTAAAAAAATTTGAAGGCTTTTCGTGATAATTTCCATGAATTGTTGCTAATGCATTTACATTTGACATTACATTTTCTAGGTATTGCCCAGTGTTTGTTGTAATTAAACTAATTGTGTGTGCTAGCAAAATCGTTTAATCATAAAAATAACTATATTTGGATTATTTTACATAAGATAAGTCTTAGTTCGTGTGCTTTCAACATCAAATTTTAATAAATCGGTCGCCCATTCTGGTTAGACGGACGCAAATGTGTAGGGCTATTGTGCTACACAAGCGCGAATGAACGGGCCCAATCACTACTCCATTGCCACACCTATCACCGCACACCCCAGAGCGCGGCACCAAGCGCCTGAGGCGCCACCCACACCGACGCGTAACAAAGCGCGCAACAACAACAACACAGTAGTGACATCAGCGAAGGCCGCCCTCATATAGGCCCACCGCACGACGACATCCAGCATTGACATCAGCGAAGGCCGTTCTCATATAGGCCCACCGCACTAGCCTCAGCAGCAGTAGCAACAACCAAAGGTAACAACACAACCAGCAGTGAAATTAGCGGGGGCCGACGTATTATAGGCCCACCGCAGTAAACCATCGGCAACAACAACACCAGCAGTGACATCAGCGAGGGCCGCCGTAATATAGGCCCGCCGCACTAGCAGCAGCAACAACTGTAACCAGCGGTGACAACAGCGAGGGCCGTCCTATCATAGGCCCGTCGCACCACCAGCAACAACAACAGTAACCAGCAGTGACAACAGCAGGGGCCGCCGTAATGTAGGCCCGCTGCACTATTACCTACAACAACAACAGTAGCGCCCGACCAACAGCCTACTGCAACAATGGGTGAGATCAACCTGATGTAGTTAGTTTTGTTTTTTTTTGCAAATAATATAGAATTAAATTAAACAAACTAAATTTAGATTAAGCTAACTTAGTTTAAACTGAGCTTGAAGAACGCATAAAACCCCACGCCGTAGTATTCAAAAACAAAAAATTTTATATGAAATGAAAATTGATTTACTTTGACGCATTCCAAAAAAAAAAAAAAAACAAAAAAAAAATATTTGACTTCATATTAGAGCAATGCGTTTAAGTGTTTGTTTTCTTTATTATAAAATCTAGTATATAAATGGCCAAATTATCAAGTACTTCAATTCTTTAAAATTACAAGAATGTGAATTACTTAATACTTTTGCTGCGATTTTACGAAAGCAAAATGGTTGCTTATAATGCAAAATTCTTTATTGCTATTTGAGCGTTTATTAATAAGTGTTTAATGTACAACTTTTTTTTTGATTAGCATACGTATACATGAAAAACAATACAAAAAGGTTTAAACAAGTAAATTAAATTTTAACTGCTTTACTGCCCTTTTTTTTATAAATATAATTAAATTTATAGCTATTGGTTTTTTTGACTAAACCATCAGTTTTCTATTTACATTGAAAATTAGCAAAAGAATTAAAAACTATATGATATAAAATAATTTTAATATCGATTTCCATTTAAATGGTAGTCCGTGGACCGTTAGGGTCATTTATTAAATTTAGTTACACTTTTGGAAAGTTAAGACAAAGTATGGGCGAAAAAACAACAAAAAATTAAGAATTTTAAGATATAATGTCCCTTCGATTCCAATTAAACTTCTAAATACATCAATATTGATACCAAAATTTGTAGCCTAGCAGTAATTTTCAATAATATAATATTGCGAAAATAGGTATAAGCGTAGATCTATAATTTCATAAAGCGGTTATAAATAAAAACTTAAACAAAAATTTATTTAATAAAATAAATGAACATAATAATAATAATATGTGACTTAAAATAAAATAAAATTCTAAAATCCTAACTTAATATATCTAATCAAAAAAAAAAAAAAAGTAAAAACGGCCAAACCCAGACAAAATAAAATAAAATAAAATGAATAACATAACTATCTAATAAGACCAAAAACCAAAATTTTTTTTTGAGAAAACTCGGTACAACCAAATAAATTTTTTTTTCTTTTTTTTGGCGTTTGCTATAAAATAGTTATGCTAGCGTAAGTCGATTTAATTTAGTTGTAAATGAATTATAAATAAATTTGTTAAGAATGGGAATGCTGACGTTCGTCGTTATTTAGAAGGCAAATAGGAGGTTAGGTAAGGGGCCATCGAAACCAGGTGCGTCGATGGCCATGGACGAGGGTGGGCCAAGCACCGGGCGTCGCAACAACACCCGCGGCGCCCCCTTATAATGTTCGGCCTTTTTTTTTAATGTTTTCTATTTTTTCTTTTTTTCAGCACAGTAACCGGTCGTTTCCGGTTCGTTGGTTTATTTTCATGTTTGTTTTCTTTCCGGTTAATTTAAATTTATCTTTGTTTCCTTTTTCCGTTCGTTATTTCAGTTTTAATTTCGTTTTCATTTTCGGTTATTTTTAAATTTATATTTGAGTTAGTTTCGCTTTTGGTTATTTTTGAATTTTGATTTTCATTTTAAATATTTTGGTTGCCCGTTTCTTTTGAATTTATTTGACTTTCCGTTTTATTTGAGTTTTGTATTTTGAATGTCAACGGTCTGTCCGTGGCATCCGGGTTTAACCGGATGTTGTTTTTATAGTTGGTTGCGCGGTTTTGTGCATTTCCCCGCGTATTTAAAGGCACGGTTAGACCTTTTTCTGTTTATGGCGCAGGACGGTAAGGTTGGCAAGAACCCACCCCAGCCGACAATGACTAGCCACAGTGCGACCTCATATCGTGCCGACCGCCTTCCTTACTGCTCCATTTTGTTGCGATTCCATAACAAGTTGTCTCCTAAAGGAAACAATTACAAAAATTTTATGGAAATACTTAATTAAAGACATTGTTGCCGCCGTCTATAGACTAGTTAAAGATATAGTACATTACTTCGTTTTTCAAGTTATTTCAACGATCACGCCATACGCTTCACCTCATACACGCATTCACTTTCGTCGTTATCCTATTATCTTTATTATATTTTACATAATACTTATATGTAAAGCAAGTTTATCGCCTACTTTGAAAGACAGTAGCCATTTTGTTGTCACCGGTTTAATACAAATTATTTTTAAAGTTCGTAAGCTCTGATTTGTAAATTTTATTTGTAATTGATGCCTACAATTAAATGCGAAGCTTCTATTGAAAATTTGTGTTTTACTTATCCGCTTGGCTACGTGCATTACTGCAACGACGGTAGCAAATCTTTAAAAATAATTTTACTCCTGTAATTAATTATTAATTTTCTGGAATAAATAAAAGTCATGATAGCTTTAAAGTCTTTCGCTTGTAACTTTCATTTCCTTTAACACCTTTACTGATACACGCGCCAACTTCATAAGCCGCAACGATATCGAAAGCCTGCATGGTGTCAGGGATGGGTGTTCCCCGCGTTGGGTCTGGACAAGTTTTGTAAGGACTGCTTTTTACATGGGGAATACCACCTATGTGCAGGATGCAAACATTTGTTAATTAGTAACATTACATTTTTATTTGAAAATAATCACCTTTTGGGACCGCTCGGTGTGGAGCGCGCCACAATGTAAAAGAAACACACATGCGGAGCCCAAGACGATTTGGCCACTATAATGTCCCCTCGGCGCTAGTAACACACACTTAGGTCAATCTTGGCACCAACATCTTTAATTTTCTTTTAGAAACACTGATTTTGAGGCAGTTATATTTTTATATTATAGTTTTTTCTTTATTTTTGATATTTTCTTTGTTGGTTTTGCTTTGCACATCAAATATCAAAAAAAAAGAACAATGGCTGACACCAAATAGAACGAAAGAGAACCTAACGAAAGATGAGCTTTTGTAGGGTTGCCGGACGTATGTTTTAAGATTTTGTATAAATCACACTATTGCAACAAAAAGTTGCCCTGTCAAAATCCGCTAACGACTAGCGGACAATTGAGGAGTAATGTTAGAAGGAAAAGACATAAAAGGCGATGGCCGTAGATATTACGGGTTTAGTATCAAAGGTTACCGGCACGGCTACAACTACCTCCGCGTTGTGCGATGAAAAGTTTATATTTACAGTGTGAAAAGTAGTGAAGTTTTCTTTTAAGCAGCTGTGTATGGGCAAAATGCCCGATATATGGGGACTGAGCGCATTTTAAAGGAGGTGTGGACACAAAAGAAAACTACAAGAAAAAATAAGGAGGTGAGAAAAAGTGGTGATTTTGGACGGGCATGCATATATTTATATGTATACAAGAGTATATCTATACAGATATATGTATCTATACATGTAGATATATTGATGCATCTATCTGCGGGCATGATTAAATTGAAATTTAATAAAAATCCTGTGCGTTGCAGGAAGCGACGGTACATGGTATCCTGGTTTGCCCAAAAGAGGTGTAAACGAGCGATCTGATCCAGTTTTATTACTTATCGGCGAGGTGTAAGTTCGTTTGTAATGACAGGGGTTTAAACAGTTTTTTTTTTTAAATATACTTTGTTTTACAGTGTGCCCGGAAAAGTTCAGCGCGGGAGGCTTATTGGCACAACTCGCCGTGAGTTTTAATTTTCTAAGTTTTCTTTTTTGCTCAGATCTAAATACATATGTACCCATATATATATATATATATATGTGTTAGTTTGAACTGCCCCAAACCCAAAGACAATTGCGGAATTTAACTTCATAATGCACATATAGTTGGCCGGAGGCCCAAAAAAATAGTCCCTGTTGTGTCGTGATGTGGCGATGAAATAAAATAGTGCGACTTATGTTAAACGGTTTCACAATTAAGCATCTAGCATCTATTTATTTCTATAGAACAAATGAACACATTAAGTATTACAAATAATACATAGAATTACAAACTTAAAATACTCACCGCAGTTTGCGCCTTCCTCTTGCTTGTTCACGACACTAATGATTTGACATCAGAAGTGTAGCGGATAAGTCAAAAGGGAATTGACGAATAGCGATGAGCAGACAAATACAAAAATCGAACCGATTAGAGATGGTCGTTTTGTCACATCCCACCCCCCGTGGATCACCATGATTCACCACAATCCATGTTCAAAACGGCCAACTTGGCAACTGGACGTCGAAGTACCCCTGTGTTGGTTCTGACATCCGCTCTCCTTATCTCGCCATCTGCTCCCCTATATACGCACTTAACCACACCGCGGCACCACTGTCGCCTCGGCATATTTGGATCGCAGATGAAGACGAGATCATCCACACACAACTCCTTCGACGGTGTACACCACTTAGCTCTCCTTGTTAAAGTAGGCAAGTACTCCATTACCCAACGCTTCCAAAAGCTGTCACGCAGCTGCCTTGCAATCCTCCACTGCTTCCTCAAAACACACGTTCCCTTTTCTTTTTCATTTATACAAAGAGTCTGCATTGCGTTAGCTGATCCCAACAAAAAATGATTTGGAGTAAGTGGCTCTTCTTGATCGATGGAGATCGGAAGATGAGTGAGCGGCCTTGAGTTAACTATGTTTTCCGCCTCGATGATAACGCTTTGCAAAGTATGTTCGCGAGGAGCAACTTCCTTCAATGTGTGGCTTAGCACTCGTTTCACACAATGCACCGTACCATGCGCTCCCATATATCGCCTTCTGCCGGATTGTGTGTGCAGTTAAAGGCCCACTCGACCCCTTTCGAAGATAACTCATCACTCACACGCTCGCAGTCGAACACCTCATCAAAACGTTTCGCTTCTTGATCAACTCCGACAAAATTCTTCCCGTTGTCGCTCCTCAGCTTTACTGGTGCACCACGCCGATTGATGAAGTTCCTGATAGCTAGGATACACGCGTCAGTGGACAAATAGTAAGCTACCTCTAAATGAATAGCGCGGACTGTAAGGCAAGTGAAAAGGGCTATCCACCGCTTTTCCGTACGTCGACCGATCGTTACCTTTAGAGGACCAAAATAATCCAGGCCAGTATAGCTGAACGGGCGGACATAAGGCGTCAATCTGTCCTTAGGGAGCGGGCCCATAACTGGCTGAACTGCCTCAGAGCGCGAGACTCTGCATTCCATGCACTCACTTGCCACTCGTCGTAAGACTTGCCTTACGTTAACGACCCAGAACTTACCCCTTATTTCACCAATCTTGCTTCTACGTTCTGGTGCTTCATTTTACAGTGATGATACGCGACAATCAACCTCGTAATGCGATGCTTCCGGGGCAGAATGATTGAATGTATGGCTTCGAGTGGTAGCCACCTGGGTGCTTGGAGCCTACCACCCACTATGATGACCGAGGTTTCATCCAAGTACGGCGACAAATTACATATCTGGCATTCTTTAGGAATAACCTCCCCATCTTGTAGCATTTTCAACTCCGTACCGTATATCGCAGACTAGACTTCCCGGCATAAGTAAACTTCAGCATCATGTAATTCTTGCGACGATAGACCGTGGTTTCTAACAAAACTTCCATAACGTGTGCGTTGTATGAACCTGAACATCCAGGCCGTAGTTCTTTTTAGTCTAATGTATGATGAAAAACGATTAAAATCAATTAAACTGCTATTGTCGGCGAAGAATATGTATCTCGTTCGAATTTCTTCGTTACTGTCGCTTTCTGCAGGCACAGTAGCTGAAGTACGCGCCCACGATTCTTCTGGTATATACAAAAAATTTGGACCTGTGAACCACTTGTTCGCCGTGTTGCAGCCAATCATTCGGCGACGTTGACGAGAGGATCTCCGCTATCCGGTGTGCTACAAATGGCTTATACTGCCTGTGATTGGAGTTGATCCAACTGACCACCGTTGTTGAGTCACTCCAAAAAACACGAGAAGAAACTTGAAGTCGGTGCTCGTCGATAATCGTTTGGGGCAGTCGGGTTTCGAGTACGGCTGCTTGGAGCTCGAGCCTAGGTATCGTCACTGGTTTCATGGGTGCGCATTTCGATTTCGCGCATACAAACGATACCTTGATATCTCCATCATTGGTGACAAACCTCCAATAACAAACAGCAGCAAACGCGTCCCCACTGGCGTCGACAAAAATATGTAGCTGCAAGTGCTTCGGCTCACCGTGCTTGAAATAAAAACGATATATTTTAACCGACGTTGTTCTTCGAACCTCGTTCTGCCAACATCTCCAGGCAGTGATGATGTCATCAGGGAGTACCTCGTCACAATTAATCTTACGCCGCCATACTTCGGGCATTATTAGCTTAGCTCCAACAACTAGATGGCTTAAGAATCCCAATGGATCAAAAATCGACATTACGTAGCTAAGTACCTCTCGTTTCGTTGGCGGCCTGCTCCCACTGATGACATCAGCTCCTAACCGTGGGAATCTTAATTCGTATCTGAAGGTGTCGTCTTGAGGGTGCGAAAACATTCCAAGGACCTTTTCGGTGGATGAATTCTGCGCCCTGAAGTAGGTATTTCTCGTAGTTGCTTTTATTACGGCGATTGAATTGGAGATGTACCCTCGCATATGAAACCTGGCTGCTGCATGTATTTCGGATACTTGTTTGGCGATACTAACCGCCTGATACACCGACTCAAAGCTGTCCACAAAATCGTCAACGTAGTGATACTTCAGAATTGATTCTACTGTACGAGGGAATCGATCTGCATATTCCAATGCATTCAACGTCTTTACATACTGCGCTACGCACGGGGAGCAGGCGGCACCGAAAGTCATAACTTGCATATCGTACACATCTAGTGGGCTCTTCTCGTCATCTCTCCATAAAAATCTCTGGGAACACCTATCTTCTGGCCTAACGTACACCTGATGAAACATCTCGGCTATGTCTCCACATACGCCGACTGACCCAATACGAAAGTTAAATAACACGGATGGCATTGGCTGATACTCCTGTGGCCCTTTAAGTAAACATGAATTTAGTGAAATGCCCCCTACAGATGCTTTCAATGTAACGATGTATAATTTCTTTATATGCCGCGGCAAAAATGTGATCCCGTTTAAACTTGCGTTCGATGCCAAACAATCTACTTTCGGCCATCTGATAACTTTCAGGCAACTCAACATGATCATTCTTCCAGAGGAGCCCTGTTTGAAACCTCCCATTTACTCAAACTGTGGTTTCCTTGAGTATGCATTCGGCTCGTTTGTCAGCATCGCTCTTTACTGCCGGCGCGGGTCGTACTCCAAAGCTATCAATATCAAAGTATTCTTCCACTAACGCGTGTAAGTCAGCACTCACCTTATTCACATGTAAACACGCTGCGTTTGGAGCGACCTTGTGTCCAGTCGGCCCGAAGACTACCCAGCCGAGCTCGGTGTTGGCTGCATACGGACCTCGATCCTCTAGTGGCATGGTGATGGACGGCAAACCCAAGTGGCAATGACCCAGACCGATGAGAATCATTGGAGTTACATTGGAGTACGGCAAAGGCCAGCTTGGCAAGTGTTTGACAGAAACTCCACCTAAATCATTGCTACTCAAACTTTGCACTGGAAGGTTAAGGTTCGGCAAAACGTAGACGTGGCGTAGCTTATGACGCTTACTCAATCCCTTTCCGCTGATGTGGATAGTGACCAATGATGCTGCTTCCTTGGCGCTTCTTCCTCCAAACCATTGCATATTCAAATCGCATTCTTCTCCACGTATACCCAGCTTTCCAAGAAGACTCTTGTCCATCATCGTGATGGAGGAGCCTTCATCCAGCATAGCATATGTGTCAACCCTCTTATGCGGACCATACAGCGTCACTGGCAATACGCGGAATAGTAGTCCTTGTCTCGATGTATTGGAGGAGCAGCTCATCATTGGTTCTACTACGTTGGCGGTACCTACCAGCTGTTGTCCCCGCTGTGATGTGACCGCCGTATTAGCATCCCGACTTGGCTCGTGCAAAAGCTTGTTGTGCTTCGTTGACAACCATCAACCATGCACAATGCGCGACTACGGCACTCACGCGACGACTGACCATTTCTCAAATACGAAAAGCATAAGTGGCTCTGCTTTACCTGTGCCCATCTATCAGACACACTGGAAGCTAAGAACTTTTTGCATGCAATGACCCTGTGTTGCCCTTTGCACATTGGGCATTTGGCAGTTTGTTGAAACTCACTAGAGCAATTTTCTGTGGCATGCAATACTACTCGACGACGGCTATCGCTTTGTTGCAGGGTACACACTAAACTAGCTAGATCGCTGAGCCATTTGCTAAAGTCTGCAACAGTTGGGTATGGTTTAATGGCGGCGGCGTATGTGGCCCAATCCATTCGCTTGCTGATTGGAAGCTTACTGACCAGCTCCTCCAACAACGTTGGGTTGGACAGATGTTGTGTGCCATTTACGGATCGTAAAAAAATTGATAAATTTTTAGCCTTAGTTGCAAAGGGAATTAGCTTTTCGATGGCAGACTCTGATATGGGAGTAATCTCTTTAAGTTGTTGAAGTTGGCTTCGTACCAACCACTCCGGTCGACCAAATCTAAATTGCAGTTGCTCCATGACAGAACTAACGTTATCTGGATGTATAAGCAGGGATTTGACCACCTCCCTAGCTTCTCCTTTCAAACATTTCAAGAGACGTTGGTTATTTTCTAAATAAGTGTAACCGTAGACGGCGGTTGACTGGCTAAACGCATTCGAAAATAATGGCCAGTCCTCAGGTTGACCACTAAACTCAGGAAAATCTTGAAGTTTACGCAAAACGTGATAATTTACATCAGTAGCTAACGATTGTGGTGTATGAAACCCATTTGAAAAATAATCTACATTTGTTGATGTTGTAGGAGGACGACAAGGCAGTGCACTGAAAACGACGTTCGACTGGTACCCGTTATTGACGGTAGGCATTGTTGTTGCTGGCTGTGAAGCAACTGTATATAGGTACGTTGGCGAAGCACCTGATATAGTTGAGGGTTGCCCACCACTGGTTCCGTTTGACTGTGTATACGGCACCATATTATAAAGGGTACAAGGTGTGGGCTCGACGGGTTGACCGTGATGACGGATAATTTCGTCGAAAGATCTACGTTGGCTGTTGCTGTGCACTTGCGCTTGCGTATCTCGAAGCTGATTCTCTAACGATTGTATTTTATCTAATAAGAGACTCACCTGTTTTGCTGAGATGGAATTGTTATCAGTATCTGACCCTGCGGCGGCTGTGTTGAACGTGTCTGTGGTTGCGGCGTTATTTGCAATAGGCATAGTAGCAGCCGACGAAGTGGTGCTAATGTTTGTTACCATCGGCGTAGTGGTAACTGTTAAGGCGGCAGTGGCAATAAATGTGGTGGTTGTTTCAGCTGCAACCGGGGTGACTATAGGGGTGGCGGCATTTGTAAATGTAGGAATGGGGGCTGCGGCGGCGGGGGCAGCTTGCATGACCACTTGCTTTGCGACGGCATTGGCAGTGGTAGTCGTCGTTGAAATTCCCGTGGTTGTATTGGCTTGAGGAGCGGACATTGTCATAAGCGCTGATATTGCATTGGCTGATGATGCACGCATCTCACTGGAACTCTTGGCTAGTTCTGGTGTTAACTCTTGCAGGCGAGAACTACGTCTCGGTGGAGTACGTTTCATAATTTGCAAAGTTATGCGCAATAAAATTTACCGCGATGAAAAATGTGCAATCGAATATATGTATGCGTTGAAGAATTGTATGGCTAACAACGGATCTGCAAATCAACCGCTATGACTGTCCGTTATACGAAAAAAGATTCCAATGGGCAATGCGACAAAATGCACTGCGAAAAAAAGCTGTTGTGTCGTGATGTGGCGATGAAATAAAATAGTGCAACTTACGTTAAACGGTTTCACAATTTAGCATCTAGCATCTATTTATTTCTATAGAACAAATGAACACATTAAATATTACAAACAATACATAGAATTACAAACTTAAAATACTCACCGCAGTTTGCGCCTTCCTCTTGCTTGTTCACGACACTAACGATTTGACATCAGAAGTGTAGCGGATAAGTCAAAAGGGAATTGACAAATAGCGATGAGCAGACAAATACAAAAATCGAACCGATTAGAGATGGTCGTTTTGTCACATTTAGCCCTGTAACCCGAATGCGGTTACATAAGCATTTCTACCCTCGATCATACGTAATTGTCCCTGAGGACCAAGTTGGAAAGCAGGAGGTTTTTGCATCGACAAACCGCTGATGTAGCTACTACATAAACCCTTTTTGATGTTTTTTATATACAGGGTGGCTAATGAAAGCCGCTACCAAAAAAAAATTAAATAACTTTTTTTCTATTTAATGAATCTGGTAAATTTTTTTTTTTTTGCAGATTGACTTTTACATTTAACAAAAATGGATAACTGGGACACTGAAACAAGAATTTGGATTGTCCGCCGCTATCACGCACTGGAGTCCGTAGTTTCGGTTCAAAGAGAGTATAGGCGCACGTTTGGCGGCAATCCTCCGAGCAGATGGGCCATAATAAGACTTGTAAACAATTTTGCCGAGCATGGGACAGTCAACAGAAGACCTTACCATCGAAACCCTTCAGTTCGAACGGAGGAAACAATCGCTGCTGTAGCTGCTGCCATACAAAACAATCCACGTGTTTCGACAAGAAGCTTATCTGCTCAAATGGGTGTAAGCAGACAGTCATTACAGTCAATTATGCACAAAGATTTGGACTTATTCCCATATAAAATTCAAATGGCCAACAAACTGAACGCTGCAGACTTGCCGATTCGCTTGGAATTTTGCCAGAAGTTGCTTCAAATGGTGGAAGAGGATGGAAACATGTTGAACTGTCTTTTCATGTCTGACGAGGCCCATTTCGATTTAAACGGCAACATAAACAAACAAAATTGTCGGATATGGAGTGCTTCCAACCCACAGATACTCCATGAGACGGAATTGCATCCACTTCGTGTCACAGTGTGGTGTGCAGTTTCATCACGCTGCATTGTCGGGCCCTACTTCTTCGAAGAAAACGGTCACACCGTTACGGTTACTGGAGACCGTTACTTGAGCATGTTGAGAGAGTTTTTCTATCCAGAATTACGCCGAATGAGAATTTCTTTCAACTCTGTGTGGTTTCAGCAAGATGTTGCAGCTCCTCATATAGCCCAACCTGTTAAGACAGAATTGCGACGAAAATTTCCCAATAAGCTGATATCCAGAAACTCCACATTCCGTTGGCCACCCAGGTCGCCTGACCTTACTGCACTTGACTTTTTCTTGTGGGGTTATTGCAAACAGGAAGTCTTCAAAGCAAAACCAACAAATTTGAATGAACTAAGGCAATCCATTCGAGAAACAATTGCGGCTATTCCTGTCTCAACTCTCCAAGCAGTAATGAACAACTTTTTGGTAAGATGCCGCACATGCATCGACGAGCAGGGGGGGCATTTAAATTCCATTATTTTTAAAACTAATTAAGCTATGTTTAATAAAATTTAATGAGCTTTAACATGAATAAAAGAAAAATGAATTCCATACACTGAAAAAAAAAATTATTTTAGTTTCTTAATGTAGCAAAATTCATCAGCCACCCGTATTTACATGTACGCGCGCGCATGTGCTCATATGTGAAATTTTTATACAAGTGTAGTTTTAGCAGTTAACAGCTTTAGGTAAAAGTTTATGTGTGGTGGAAACAACTTCCAGAGAGTCAGGGACGCCCCCTATGGAGAACAATGAAAAGCTTTTTTTTTTTGCCGAATTTTATAGGTATAAAAAGTGCAGCATAGGATGATATAATTTTGGTTGCAACCATCCCGTGCGAAACTTTCGTCAGGTTATATGTACATATGTCACATTAGCCTAGTTAATTTTTTTATATATTTTGTGTTAAGTCGAGTAATTCTTTTTGTAGTGTAACTTTTATGTTTTTTTTTTACAAAAAGCGATCTGCCCATAGCTAGAATTTTACAATCGAAACTCAGTGGAGAAATACATAAACACGACATATTCACATACGTAGATAGGGGTAACCATTCTAGAAGAGCTCTTTTAGGTAGCTATCATCGTTGAACCCTATGAGAAAATTTTTGCAAAGATCCAAATTTTTTGTTCCTTTTTGGGATATGAAAGCTTAGTGCCAGGACGTTTATCTAGGGGAGATTGTTTTCATATATATATATATTTATTTAGATTAGCATAAATATGTATATTTGGAAATTTTATTCTGTTAATATACATTGATTGTTTTGGTTAAAAGAAAATGTTGAGATAATCACCTTTTTTTTGTGTGGGATGTGAAGATGATATGATGAAGAGGTAAGTAGAAGGGGTGGAGCATGGGCAGAGGGAGACCGCTATAGTAGGCTATAATGAAGCGAGCGGTCCATGGTAGGGCGGGCTTCCTGGGGTTGAAAAGGTGTGTGGGATAGAAGGTGGGTGAATGGAGGAAGATATAAATATGCATCCGTACGGCTCCTTGGTGGTAGGGTTGAGGACCACTGCCCATTTTGTACTCAGCTAGCCAGGGAACCACCAGGGGCCAAAACATAGGTGTACGTGACATATTTATATGGCACCCAAGCTAAAAGACAGTAAAGGACATATATTTGCACAGGTATATGGCACTTAGCATTTGTTACATAAACATTGGCGCTGCAAAAAGTTTAAACTGGCGCCCGTTCAAGACCAGTAACAATCCTAAAATTTCTTAACAGGGTAATAAAATTGTTGTTTGAATCATTTTTTTTTTATTCTTTAAGATCTTGTTTTTCAAAATAATTTATTTAAACTTTTTTTGATTCAAATCATTCATCGAAAAGGGGTTTGATGAAAGCTGTCGGTCTTGGGGCTTAGGTGACTTACTTATAAAGTTTTTTTTGTCTAAGTTCAAATGCACTAAGGCGTTGGTTGGCAGCACATCAACCCCATACAATAGCCAAACGGTGGCATAGTAAGCTACCATTGGGGTGATCTATCTGCACCGCCACAGTACAATACACCGATAAATTTTCAAATTTCTTTTTCGTTATAATTTTTTTTACAAATTCTTTTTTGGATTATTTAGTTCAATTCAGTTAGCTGCAATGAAAGGAGACCGAATTTGAAAAAAAAAAATTAAATTTTTGATGCTCCATACATTATTTGAATACTGAATTTATACAATTTTTTTTTATGAAACCTACACTACCCGCTTATAATACCCCAGGCAAAAAGAAAAGTGCCGCCATGACAGCAAATAACCCAAATGCAGAAGCGTCGGTCGAAGGTGATGCGTCGTTCATTGACTTATCCGATATGTTTGTAGGGTCGAAGAACAAAGGGGATGGTACTTCAGGAGATCGGGAGCAAGACGATGCTAAAAGCATGACACCCACTATACGCGGTAGTACAGGTACGGTACCTAAGCGAAGTAATGGGGCACAAGTAGCCCAATCGGTACTCATACGGCCACCCTCATTGTCTCTTCCTTGCCCTCCCCCCTTCCACAATTTTGTGAATAACGTCACAGCCCAGAGGCCCAGAATTCACAACTTACCCGAAGAAGTAGCCCCTTTGATTAGAGATATGATGGGCAAAACGAAAGAAGCTCTATTGGGTGAAATGCGGAAAGGCATGCAAGAAATGTTTAATACCATGCGGGATGCAAACAGCGGAGGTGGAGCTGGCGGTCAAATAAATGGGGGGCGCGTGCAGTATAAGAGGAGGAAACATAATGTTAGCAGCGAATCTATCGAATCAAGGAGGTCAATACCCGAAAATGAACGTAGGAGTGAAAACATCAGTGATAATATCAGAAACCTATAAGGCCTTCGGTGGGTCCATTGCCTGTGTTTAGTTCACAATTACAACAACGTCAAATACAAGGTGCACAAGCATCGAGCCATCAATTTGTCTCGGATAACTTTCCATCGGAAAATCAAAGTAGGAGCTTAAATAGGTCGGAGGTGCACATAGAGAAGTGGGGAATTAATTACCAAGGTCACCGTGATGACATGACTATAGACGATTTTTTGTTTAGACTGGAGTATCTGAAGGAGAAGTATGGGTGCTCATGGGGCGATATTTTAAGGGATTTTCACCGTCTTTTGAGTGGCGAAGCACGCGAATGGTACTGGTTGTACATTCGTACAAACCGGAACGTAGACTGGCCCACGTTGCAGTTCGCGTTACAACGCCAGTTCGTCTCTCAACTGACAGATTTTGAGCTTATGAGGGAAATAAATGAGCGCAAGCAAAAACCCGGCGAGACAATAGATGAATATTTCCATGCTATCGGGATACTTCGGTCTAGTTTAAGAAACTCTATACCCGAATATGAAATGGTCCGCCTCGTGAAAGGGAACCTACGGGAATCCTTGGCCAAGTTAGTTTACCCGGTGTACTCCGTGGAACAGCTCAGAATGGAGTGCAAGGAGGTGGAAAGGTGTTTGCCTCGCCGAGATCGGGTTCAGCACAGCGGTTTCACACCTCGACCGTATCAAGTCAACGAGATCGCGGTTACAGAGACAGATGAGCAGGACTCTCCCAGTGATGAGGGTCAAGTCTCTGTGGAAGAGGTCCGCTATCAGCGTGTGACAAAGCACCCTTCGTCTCGTGATCAGCCAAATAAAAAGAGCATAGTATGTTGGAACTGCGGGGCCGAAGGTCATGTGTTTACTGATTGCATGTTCCTACATAGACGCATAGTTTGTTTAAAATGTGGAAAATTAGACGTTATAACCCCTAAATGTCCATATGCAACGTGGCGGGAAACGCGAAACGGGACGCGATGACGGCGGGGGTATCGCGCTCCACACAATCCCCGCAAGAATAGATGCGTCAACCAACACACCCAGAGATTCTGAAGATGTCGTTAGTGAGCAAGAACAGATCGCGGAAAAATCGAAAATGTATGAAAACTCTGATAGACAGAAAAATGAAAACAGGAAAAACACCCTACACCATTCAACAACGCTTTCATATGGAGAGCGTATGCGAAGATATCTCGAGGCTCGCGAACGGATTTTTGCTGACAGCGTGCTGCTAGGCCGCAGGATGGTATCACGGCGAGAAGGCCAGAGAACGATTTCGAAGAAGGAAGTTGTTGCGTCGAAAGGGGTGGCCACTGTCAAGAGAGGAAATCGTCTGTCAGTATTTTAGGTCGGGGATGTCGCGAGCTAGTCCAAGATTTAGGTGTACCTATAGAGAAGTTCGTTTGTAGTGTCACAACTGCAGGCGGTGGCGCACATACGGTATTAGGAAAGCTGAACATACCTGTAAAATACCAAAATTTAGAAAACAACATTATATTTTATTTATGTCCATACCTGGAACGGATTTTTGAATTGGTTCCAAGCGTCATCGGAGTAGATGAGAAAGATTTGTCTAGATTAGAGCAGCAGATGGCGAAAGCAGAGGACAGGAGTGAGCGGCGTGTACTGCATGATTTGACGGCAGAACAACAACAACGATTGCGGCAAGTGAAGGACAGCTTTAAAACGTGTGAGAGGGATGGACTTGGTCATACGTCGCTTGAAAAACATTCGATTAAGTTGGTAGAGGAAACAGTGCCCGTCAAAGATCGTCACTACCCCCTCCTGGACCTAAAGTACGCTTTTGGCAAATAGAATTAGAGGAGAAATGCAAGCCATATACCGCGTTCACCGTTCCGGGTCGTCCTTTGTACCAATTCGTGGTGATGCCATTCGGCTGATGCAATGCGGAGCAACGATTATGCCGATTAATGGACCGCGTTATACCGCAGAGATTGAAGGCTAATGTATTTATTTATTTGGATGATTTGCTCATTATTGCTTCTGATTTTGATTCGCATTTGAAAACACTGCAAGAAGTGGCTAATTGCCTTAAAGAAGCAGGTCTAACAATAGGGTTAGCAAAATCAATCTTCTGTTTTAAAGAACTACCATATTTAGGGTATATTGTAGGAGGAGGGATGTTAAAAACTGATCCCGAGAAAATAAATGCAATTTTGAACATCCCCGTACCTAAAACCGCAAAACAGGTTCGACGCTTTCTAGGGACAGCCGGTTGGTACAGGCGGTTTGTAAAAGATTTTGCGACATTGGCCGCACCATTAACCGACATGTTAAAGAAATCGAACAAATTCGAAATAACACCTCAAGCAATAAAGTCCTTTATTAGTTTAAAAAGAGCGCTTACTAACGCGCCAGTCCTAAAACACCCGGATTTTTCAAAGCGTTTTTGGGTACAATGTGATGCGGCGGACTACGGCGTTGGCGCAGTTCTTTATCAACGCAATTACAGTACCACCGAAAAGGAATGCCTCGCAGCGATTATGGCAGTAAAAAACTTTCGTCCATACATTGAACTTATGCCGTGTACAGTGGTAACCGATCATGCCAGCCTAAAGTGACTTATGTCCCTAAAAGATTTGAGCGGAAGATTAGCGAGATGGTCACTGCATCTTCAACATAGGGTCTGAGAATGTAGTTGCTGACACGTTGTCCCGTTGTATCGAAGACATTTCAAAATCTTTAATAGCAGGTATGGACACGATAGAATTTGAGTCTGAGGAGTATTTAGGTTTGATTGCTACAATAGAGGGAAATGCAGAGCGATTTCCTGACCTAAAAGTCGAAGACGGTTTTGTTTTTAAAAGGACTAGTGCAAAAGTTATAGAACTAGAAGAAAGCGAATGGAAACTGTGGGTACCGGCGGCATTGACATCGACGTTAGTCGAAAGTGCGCATTGTTCCGAAACGGCTGCACATGGGAGAATGGCCAAAACATGCATCGTTTAAGGCGCATGTACTATTGGCCTAATATGGTTGTGCAAGTCCGAAACTTCGTCCGTGACTGTCAGGCTTGCAAGGAAAGTAAACCGAGTAATACAATTTTGAAACCTGGTATAGGATCAGAGGTAGTAACCGAACGACCTTTCCAAAAAATTTTTATTGACTTCCTTGGCAAATACCCCAGGTCTAAGAGAGGGAATACTTTTATATTTATTGTTGTAGATCATATGTCTAAATTCACGTTTTTAAAGGCCATGCGTGAAGCAACAGCGACTAATGTCGTGAAATTCCTTACTGAGGAAATATTTTATAAGTTCCGCGTACCAGAGACAACTCATTCCGATAATGGGAAGCAGTTCACTTCAAAACAGTTTGCCAAAATGATGGAGACATATAGCATTAAACATTTGAAAACGGCATTTTATTCTCCGCAGTCAAACGCAGCGGAGCGGGTTAACCAATCGGTTTTGGCCGCAATCCGCTCGTATTTGGAAACGGACCACAGAGATTGGGACCTGTATTTGCCGGAGATTGAGTGTGCGTTGCGGAGCGCAGTGCACTCGGCAACTGGTGTATCACCCTACGCTGCCCTATTCGGGATGAATATGTCTTCTAGTGGCGCTGACTACATGTTGGCTCGAAAGCTAAGCTCACTCGATGAAAATGAAATACTGCTGTTAGACAACAGCGACAAAATTAGGCTAATGCGTGAAAAGATTAAAGAGAATATGCACGAGGCATACAAAACAAACGCGTCGCGATACAATGAAAGGATTCGCAAAGTACGCTTTGTGCCCGGACAGGAGGTATACAAGCGGAATTTCATTTTAAGCGATTTTAAAAATAATATCAATGCTAAATTTTGCAAAAAGTTCTCGAAATGTGGGGTAACTAAAGCACTTGGGAAGAATATGCACCTGCTAGAAACGTTGTCTGGTCGTAGATTAGGCGCCTGGCATGCCAAAAACTTGAAGCAATAGGTTCCCGAACACATTGATGTATCTCCGGCAATGAGGGTCAAGGCGTCCGGAGAGCTGCAAAATGGGGTATCATAGTGTATGCAAACCTGTAAAATAGTTAGAAGCAACCAAAAAGTAAAGTTCTTCTACAAAATATTAATTTCTACTTCCCGTAAATTTTCATTAGCCGTCATGATTTTTTGTTATTGTTTAACTCTTTATCTCATATGCCCGGCCTAGCTCCCGAAGCAGGAGACAGTGTCAGGGGAGGTAGTTCCCCGCGTTGGGCCTGGACAAGTTTTGTAAGGACTGCTTTTTACATGGGGAATACCACCTATGTGCAGGATGCAAACATTTGTTAATTAGTAACATTACATTTTTATTATAAAATAATCACCTTTTGGGATCGCTCGGTGTGGAACGCGCCACAATATAAAAGAAACACACATGCAGAGCCCAAGACGATTTGGCCACAATGGAGGAGTAATGTTAGAAGGAAAAGACATAAAAGGGGATGGCCGTAGATATTACGGGTTTAGTATCAAAGGGGACCGGCACGGCTACAACTACCTCCGCGTTGTGCGATGAAAAGTTTATATTTACAGTGTGAAAAGTAGTGAAGTTTTCTTTTAGGCATGTGTGTGCATTTTAAAGGAGGTGTGGACACAAAAGAAAACTACAAGAAAAAATAAGGAGGTGAGAAAAAGTGGTGATTTTGGACGGACATGCATATATGTATACGAGTATGTATACAAAAGTATATCTATACAGATATATGTATCTATACATGTAGATATATGCATGCATCTATCTGCGGGCATGATTAAATTTAAATTTAATAAAAATCCTGTGCGTTGCAGGAAGCGACGGTACATGGTATCCTGGTTTGCCCAAAAGAGGTGGAAAACGAGCGATCTGATCCAGTTTTATTACTTATCGGCGAGGTGTAAGTTCGCGTGTAATGACAGGAGTTTAAACAGTTTTTTTTTTAAATATACTTTGTTTTACAATGTGCCCGGAAAAGTTCAGCGCGGGAGGCTTATTGGCACAAGTTCTAAGTTTTCTTTTTTGCTCAGATCTAAATACATATGTACCCATATATATATATATATATATATATATATATGTGTTAGTTTGAACTGCCCCAAACCCAAAGACAATTGCGGAATTTAACTTCATAATGCACATATAGTTGGCCGGAGGCTCAAAAAAAATAATCCCTGTTGTGTCGTGATGTGGCGATGAAATAAAATAGTGCGACTTATGTTAAACGGTTTCACAATTAAGCATCTAGCATCTATTTATTTCTATAGAACAAATGAACACATTAAGTATTACAAATAATACATAGAATTACAAACTTAAAATACTCACCGCAGTTTGCGCCTTCCTCTTGCTTGTTCACGACACTAATGATTTGACATCAGAAGTGTAGAGGATAAGTCAAAAGGGAATTGACAAATAGCGATGAGCAGACAAATACAAAAATCGAACCGATTAGAGATGGTCGTTTTGTCACATCCCACCCCCCGTGGATCACCATGATTCACCACAATCCATGTTCAAAACGGCCAACTTGGCAACTGGACGTCGAAGTACCCCTGTGTTGGTTCTGACATCCGCTCTCCTTATCTCGCCAACTGCTCCCCTATATACGCACTTAACCACACCGCGGCACCACTGTCGCCTCGGCATATTTGGATCGCAGATGAAGACAAGATCATCCACACACAACTCCTTCGACGGTGTACACCACTTAGCTCTCCTTGTTAAAGTAGGCAAGTACTCCATTACCCAACGCTTCCAAAAGCTGTCACGCAGCTGCCCTGCAATCCTCCACTGCTTCCTCAAAACACACGTTCCCTTTTCTTTTTCATTTATACAAAGAGTCTGCATTGCGTTAGCTGATCCCAACAAAAAATGATTTGGAGTAAGTGGCTCTTCTTGATCGATGGAGATCGGAAGATGAGTGAGCGGCCTTGAGTTAACAATGTTTTCCGCCTCGATGATAACGCTTTGCAAAGTATGTTCGCGAGGAGCAACTTCCTTCAATGTATGGCTTAGCACTCGTTTCACACAATGCACCGTACCATGCGCTCCCATATATCGCCTTCTGCCGGATTGTGTGTGCAGTTAAAGGCCCACTCGACCCCTTTCGAAGATAACTCATCACTCACACGCTCGCAGTCGAACACCTCATCAAAACGTTTCGCTTCTTGATCAACTCCGACAAAATTCTTCCCGTTGTTGCTCCTCAGCTTTACTGGTACACCACGCCGATTGATGAAGTTCCTGATAGCTAGGATACACGCGTCAGTGGACAAATCGTAAGCTACCTCTAAAAGAATAGCGCGGACTGTAAGGCAAGTGAAAAGGGCTATCCACCGCTTTTCCGTACGTCGACCGATCGTTACCTTTAGAGGACCAAAATAATCCAGGCCGGTATAGCTGAACGGGCGGACATAAGGCGTCTATCTGTCCTTAGGGAGCGGGCCCATAACTGGCTGAACTGCCTCAGAGCGCGCGACTCTGCATTCCATGCACTCACTTGCCACTCGTCGTAAGACTTGCCTTACGTTAACGACCCAGAACTTACGCCTTATTTCACCAATCGTTGCTTCTACGTTCTGGTGCTTCATTTTACAGTGATGATACGCGACAATCAACCTCGTAATGCGATGCTTCCGGGGCAGAATGATTGAATGTATGGCTTCGAGTGGTAGCCACCTGGGTGCTTGGAGCCTACCACCCACTATGATGACCGAGGTTTCATCCAAGTACGGCGACAAATTACATATCTGGCATTCTTTAGGAATAACCTCCCCATCTTGTAGCATTTTCAACTCCGTACCGTATATCGCAGACTAGACTTCCCGGCATAAGTAAACTTCAGCATCATGTAATTCTTGCGACGATAGACCGTGGTTTCTAACAAAACTTCCATAACGTGTGCGTTGTATGAACCTGAACATCCAGGCCGTAGTTCTTTTTAGTCTAATGTATGATGAAAAACGATTAAAATCAATTAAACTGCTATTGTCGGCGAAGAATATGTATCTCGTTCGAATTTCTTCGTTACTGTCGCTTTCTGCAGGCACAGTAGCTGAAGTACGCGCCCACGATTCTTCTGGTATATACAAAAAATTTGGACCTGTGAACCACTTGTTCGCCGTGTTGCAGCGTCAGCGACGTTTTCGCCTGTAGGGAGCCATCGCCAATCATTCGGCGACGTTGACGAGAGGATCTCCGCTATCCGGTGTGCTACAAATGGCTTATACTGCCTGTGATTGGAGTTGATCCAACTGACGACCGTTGTTGAGTCACTCCAAAAAACACGAGAAGAAACTTGAAGTCGGTGCTCGTCGATAATCGTTTGGGGCAGTCGGGTTCCAAGTACGGCTGCTTGGAGCTCGAGCCTAGGTATCGTCACTGGTTTCATGGGTGCGCATTTCGATTTCGCGCATACAAACGATACCTTGATATCTCCATCATTGGTGACATACCTCCAATAACAAACAGCAGCAAACGCGTCCCCACTGGCGTCGACAAAAATATGTAGCTGCAAGTGCTTCGGCTCACCGTGCTTGAAATAAAAACGATATATTTTAGCCGACGTTGTTCTTCGAACCTCGTTCTGCCAACATCTCCAGGCAGTGATGATGTCATCAGGGAGTGCCTCGTCCCAATTAATCTTACGCCGCCATACTTCGCGCATTATTAGCTTAGCTCCCACAACTAGATGGCTTAAGAATCCCAATGGATCAAAAATCGACATTACGTAGCTAAGTACCTCTAGTTTCGTTGGCGGCCTGCTCCCACTGATGACATCAGCTCCTAACCGTGGGAATCTTAATTCGTATCGGAAGGTGTCGTCTTGAGGCTGCCAAAACATTCCAAGGACCTTTTCAGTGGATGGATTCTGCGCCCTGAAGTAGGTATTTCTCGTAGTTGCCTTTATTACGGCGATTGAATTGAAGATGTACCCGCGCATATGAAACCTGGCTGCTGCATGTATTTCGGATACTTGTTTGGCGATACTAACCGCCTGATCCACCGACTCAAAGCTGTCCACAAAATCGTCAACGTAGTGATACATTTAAAATTGATTCTACTGTACGAGGGAATCGATCTGCATATTCCAATGCATTCAACGTCTTTACATACTGCGCTACGCACGGGGAGCAGGCGGCACCGAAAGTCATAACTTGCATCTCGTACACATCTAGTGGGCTCTTCTCGTCATCTCTCCATAAAAATCTCTGAGAACACCTATCTTCTGGCCGAACGTACACCTGATGAAACATCTCGGCTATGTCGCCACATACGCCGACTGACCCAATACGAAAGTTAAATAACACGGATGGCATTGGCTGATACTCCTGTGGCCCTTTAAGTAAACATGAATTTAGTGAAATGCCCCCTACAGATGCTTTCAATGTAACGATGTATAATTTCTTTATATGCCGCGGCAAAAATGTGATCCCTTTTAAACTTGCGTTCGATGCCAAACAATCTACTTTTGGCCATCTGATAACTTTCAGGCAACTCAACATGATCATTCTTCCAGAGGAGCCCTGTTTGAAACCTCCCATTTACTCAAACTGTGGTTTCCTTGAGTATGCATTCGGCTCGTTTGTCAGCATCGCTCTTTACTGCCGGCGCGGGTCGTACTCCAAAGCTATCAATATCAAAGTATTCTTCCACTAACGCGTGTAAGTCAGCACTCACCTTATTCACATGTAAACACGCTGCGTTTGGAGCGACCTTGTGTCCAGTCGGCCCGAAGACTACCCAGCCGAGCTCGGTGTTGGCTGCATACGGACCTCGATCCTCTAGTGGCATGGTGATGGACGGCAAACCCAAGTGGCAATGATCCAGACCGATGAGAATCATTGGAGTTACATTGGAGTACGGCAAAGGCCAGCTTGGCAAGTGTTTGACAGAAACTCCACCTAAATCATTGCTACTCAAACTTTGCACTGGAAGGTTAAGGTTCGGCAAAACGTAGACGTGGCGTAGCTTGTGACGCTTACTCAATCCCTTTCCGCTGATGTGGATAGTGACCAATGATGCTGCTTCGTTGGCGCTTCTTCCTCCAAACCATTGCATATTCAAATCGCATTCTTCTCCACGTATACCCAGCTTTCCAAGAATACTCTTGTCCATCATCGTGATGGAGGAGCCTTCATCCAGCATAGCATATGTGTCAACCCTCTTATGCGGACCATACAGCGTCACTGGCAATACGCGGAATAGTAGTCCTTGTTTCGATGTATTGGAGGAGCAGCTCATCATTGGTTCTACTACGTTGGCGGTACCTACCAGCTGTTGTCCCCGCTGTGATGTGACCGCCGTATTAGCATCCCGACTTGGCTCGTGCAAAAGCTTGTTGTGCTTACGTTGACAACCATCAACCATGCACAATGCGCGACTACGGCACTCACGCGACGAATGACCATTTCTCAAACACGAAAAGCATAAGTGGCTCTGCTTTACCTGTGCCCATCTATCAGACACACTGGAAGCTAAGAACTTTTTGCATGCAATGACCCTGTGTTTCCCTTTGCACATTGGGCATTTGGCAGTTTGTTGAAACTCACTAGAGCAATTTTCTGTGGCATGCAATACTACTCGACGACGGCTATCGCTTTGTTGCAGGGTACACACTAAACTATCTAGATCGCTGAGCCATTTGCTAAAGTCTGCAACAGTTGGGTATGGTTTAATGGCGGCGGCGTATGTGGCCCAATCCATTCGCTTGCTGATTGGAAGCTTACTGACTAGCTCCTCCAACAACGTTGGGTTGGACAGATGTTGTGTGCCATTTACGGATCGTAAAAAAATTTATAAATTTTTAGCCTTAGTTGCAAAGGGATTAGCTTTTCGATGGCAGACTCTGATATGGGAGTAATCTCTTTAAGTTGTTGAAGTTGGCTTCGTACCAACCACTCCGGTCGACCAAATCTAAATTGTAGTTGCTCCATGACAGAACTAACGTTATCTGGGTATATAAGCAGGGATTTGACCACCTCCCTAGCTTCTCCTTTCAAACATTTCAAGAGACGTTGGTTATTTTCTAAATTAGTGTAACCGTAGACGGCGGTTGACTGGCTAAACGCATTCGAAAATAATGGCCACCCCTCAGGTTGACCACTAAACTCAGGCAAATCTTGAAGTTTACGCAAAACGTGATAATTTACACCAGTAGCTAACGATTGTGGTGTATGAAACCCATTTGAAAATAATCTACATTTGTTGATGTTGTAGGAGGACGACAAGGCAGTGCACTGAAAACGACGTTCGACTGGTACCCGTTATTGACGGTAGGCATTGTTGTTTCTGGCTGTGAAGCACCTGATATAGTTGAGGGTTGCCCACCACTGGTTCCGTTTGACTGTGTATACGGCACCATATTATAAAGGGTACAAGGTGTGGGCTCGACGGGTTGACCGTGATGGCGGATAATTTCGTCGAAAGATCTACGTTGGCTGTTGCTGTGCACTTGCGCTTGCGTATCTCGAAGCTGATTCTCTAACGATTGTATTTTATCTAATAAGAGACTCACCTGTTTTGCTGAGATGGAATTGTTATCAGTATCTGACCCTGCGGCGGCTGTGTTGAACGTGTCTGTGGTTGCGGCGTTATTTGCAATAGGCATAGTAGCAGCCGACGAAGTGGTGCTAATGTTTGTTACCATCGGCGTAGTGGTAACTGTTAAGGCGGCAGTGGCAATAAATGTGGTGGTTGTTTCAGCTGCAACCGGGGTGACTATAGGGGTGGCGGCATTTGTAAATGTAGGAATGGGGGCTGCGGCGGCGGGGGCAGCTGGCATGACCACTTGCTTTGCGACGGCATTGGCAGTGGTAGTCGTCGTTGAAATTCCCGTGGTTGTATTGGCTTGAGGAGCGGACATTGTCATAAGCGCTGATATTGCATTGGCTGATGACGCACGCATCTCACTGGAACTCTTGGCTAGTTCTGGTGTTAACTCTTGCAGGCGAGAACTACGTCTCGGTGGAGTACGTTTCATAATTTGCAAAGTTATGCGCAATAAAATTTACCGCGATGAAAAATGTGCAATCGAATATATGTATGCGTTGAAGAATTGTATGGCTAACAACGGATCTGCAAATCAACCGCTATGACTGTCCGTTATACGAAAAAAGATTCCAATGGGCAATGCGACAAAATGCACTGCGAAATAAAGCTGTTTTGTCGTGATGTGGCGATGAAATAAAATAGTGCGACTTATGTTAAACGGTTTCACAATTTAGCATCTAGCATCTATTTACTTCTATAGAACAAATGAACACATTAAATATTACAAATAATACATAGAATTACAAACTTAAAATACTCACCGCAGTTTGCGCCTTCCTCTTGCTTGTTCACGATACTAACGATTTGACATCAGAAGTGTAGCGGATAAGTCAAAAGGGAATTGACAAATAGCGATGAGCAGACAAATACAAAAATCGAACCGATTAGAGATGGTCGTTTTGTCATAATCCCGTTGCCGAACACAGACCCTTCAAACATATGCCATTTAGCCGTGTAACCCGAATGCGGATATATAAGCATTTCTACCCTCGATCATACGTAATTGTCCCTGAGGACCAAGTTGGAAAGCAGGAGGTTTTTGCATCGACAAACCGCTGATGTAGCTATTACATAAGCCCTTTTTGATTTTTTTTATATATTTATATGTACGCGCGCGCATGTGCTCATATGTGAAATTTTTATACAAGTGTAGTTTTAGAAGTTAACAACTTTAGGTAAAAGTTTATGTGTAGTGGAAACAACTTCCATAGAGTCAGGGACGCCCTCTATGGAGAACAATGAAAAGCTTTTTTTTTTGCCGAATTTTATAGGTATAAAAAGTGCAGCATAGGATGATATAATTTTGGTTGCAACCATCCCGTGCGAAACTTTCGTCAGGTTATATGTACATATGTCACATTAGCCTAGTTAATTTTTTTATATATTTTGTGTTAAGTCGAGTAATTGTTTTTGTAGTGTAACTTTTATGTTTTTTTTTTACAAAAAGCGATCCGCCCATAGCTAGGATTTTACAATCGAAACTCAGTGGAGAAATACATAAACACGACATATTCACATACGTAGATAGGGGTAACCATTCTAGAAGAGCTCTTTTAGGCAGCTATCATCGTTGAACCCTATGAGAAAATTTTTGCAAAGATCCAAATTTTTTGTTCCTTTTTGGGATATGAAAGCTTAGTGGCAGGACGTTTATCTAGGAGAAATTGTTTTCATTTATATATATATATTTATTTAGATTAGCATAAATATGTATATTTGGAAATTTTATTCTGTTAATATATATTGATTGTTTTGGTTGAAAGAAAATGTTGAGATAATCACCTTTTTTTTGTGCGGGATGTGAAGATGATATGATGAAGAGGTAAGTAGAAGGGGTGGAGCATGGCCAGAGGGAGACCGCTACAGTAGGCTATAATGAAGCGAGCGGTCCATGGTAGGGCGGGCTTCCTGGGGTTGAAAAGGTGTGTGGGATAGAAGGTGGATGAATGGAGGAAGATATAAATGTGCGTCCGTACGGCTCCTTGGTGGTAGGGTGGAGGACCACTGCCCATTTTGTACTGAGCTAACCAGGGAACCACCAGGGGCAAAAACATAGGTGTACGTGAAAATGGGAAGGAATTATCATTGCAATAGATGTGACCAGCCTGATAATGAAGAGATGGGACAGTATGACCGCTGTGATCCTTGGTTTAATTTCCTTTGTGTGGGCGTGAACGGCAGCATTGCAGACATTGGAGTTGCGAAACTTGCGTGCAAAACGCTACAAATACAGAGGTAAACCAAGGAGCAACAGCACCTCCAATAAATGGAATAGCGACGACTGCGCCTTTGCTACAACTAGCAGCAATAACAACGTACTCAACTATTTCAAGCACTGGATACCACCTAAGTCGGCGATCAGTATCAGAAAATCACGTATCTTATCCTTTGGTATGACAGAACCAGCAGCGCACATGTCACAATAATTCTTGCAAATACAACGTTTGGAAGAAGAAATGAAGCTTCAACAACTATTCATCGGATCAAAATATTAGCTGGCCAAGAAACTTCCATGATATGTTCGCCAGGAGACACGCTTCTTAATCCACCAATATCTGCACAACTAGCTGAAGGTACGTCATACCAAAAAGGCTACGAAGCTTCAGTGGAGATCCGGAGGATTGGCCGTTATTCATAAGCAGCTTCGAAAATAGTACGGCAGCAGCTGGACTCTCAAACGCGGAAAACCTTATAAGATTGCAAGACTGCCTAAAATCCAAGGCGAAAGAAATGGTAAGAAGCAAGTTATGTTTACCGGCGATGGTTCCATAAATAACATCTATATTACATATGCATAATCCGCTCTTGGTGAAAGAATTGGTTGAAAAATTACCGAGCAATCATAAATAGAACCGGGCAATGTAAGCGAAAGATAGTAACACACCTGTGGTAAAGTTATTTAGCGACTGGTTGTAACAGATAGCAGAAGCAGGCAGTACACTTGTTAGTTTCGTTCCAATCAAGAACAGCGCATCAATCAACACACCTCGCGGCCGAGTAGGGAAACGACGGTCGTCAGAGAGGTAAAGGAAAGTGTCACGTTTGCGACAGTGACAAGGACATAGTAAAGGAGTGCCAGGTTTTCAAAAACGCGTCGTTGAGCCGCAAGTGGGATTACGTGCGCGCCACCAATCTTTGTAGTCAATGCCTCGATGTACATCGCCGAAAGTGCCCGAGCTACAAGCGTTGTGGTATTGAAGGATGCACAGCAAAGCACCACCAGCAAGGTGGACACTACGGAGTAAACCGTGAGTACAAACAATACCACCCTGCATCGGTGTACGATGGTGGCTGCACAGGGTTTTCCCTAATCACCTGAACGGCTACTGTGGCCAGCGCGGCCTTGATCCACTACCATTGTGGCTTGGGGACCCTGCCTTCTGCGCTGTTCTCATCGATGACGCCAATAATTTTCCAATCCTTGGCTGTGTCAGCAAAAGACCGTGTCCAGCCTCCTTTCGTTTTGACCCTTTCTGGTGCCGTAGGGGTTGTCTCCTCCGCAGATCGTCCGCGCCTCGAGTTTTTACCACTCTCGAACTTATCCGGAAATCCGGCAATGCCAACTTTGCCCACTCTAGGCTACGGGACAGGTGGTCCATTTGTGGCCTCCCGGTCAGTGCCCCCTCCTTGAGAGGTAGTGGCCATTGGACTGGTCGGACTGGATTTACTCTCAGGCCATTTTTTCCTAGCTGCCGCTGCGGCAGAAAACCGTTGAGGTGCCCTCTCAGCTATTGTTAAAAGGCCCGGTTGTGTCGTGGCCCTTGCGGAGCAAGCTCCTGTCGGCTTCTTTTGAGGAGTGCCGCCCTCCTTTTTCTCCATTCTTAATACCCAAGAGTGGGGGAGAAGGGGTAGGTCCACCCGGGCAGAGATCCGCATTGCCCGTGTAAGGCTAAACAGCATTGAAGGTCGCCCGGTATTCGATGCACTCCGTTAGCGACTGGGCTATTTGAGGGCCCCCAGCCAGGCTGATCCTCTGCACGGTTCGTATAACACCTTGATCTAGCCCTTTGAGAAAGGAGAGAGGCAGATAAGAAGGAAGATTTCGAAAAAATAGAGGAGGTTAGGGTTCAGGGGGGGAGATGTCGCCGCTCGAATTTGCCGCCGAAGCGTTACCGGGTGCCACCACGAGGAGGCTCCTCCCCATGTGGGAGGGAGGGTGCAAAAACACCTACGAGTCGACGGTTTGGGGTGACGCTGATAAGTGCAAAGCGCAACATCCCCATGAAAGACACCCTAAGAAAGCATAAGTGTTCACGAATATGAGGCAAAGAATAAATGCTGCACGTACAAGAGCAAAGCACGACGATCAGTTTATATTCAGATGTTGCTCAGTAAATTCCCTGCCAACCAGCAATGGATAAAAATCTGGATAAACAGTGAGTAGCGCGAACCAAACAAGTGCATAAAAAAGTGAGCAATTTTTTTCGGCGTGGTTCACTTTTAAACCATGTTGAAAATGTTTTTCGGTGTACGGTAAGTGCATACTTTTAGGCACTTGTTGTTTTCCATACAAATTCCAAAAATATGCTTTGCTGCTAGTAAAAATTTGTGAATTTGTGGAATCAGAGTTTCACCACGGTTAGCCATGCTTGGTAGAGTTACTGTGAAGTCACTAAACTCTTAAATTTGTATTGTGTTATTACTAGTAAATAAAACTATCTATTTGTTACAGGCGGCCGCCGTGGTGTGAAGGTAGTGTTGCCGGCCTACCACACCGAAGGTCCATGGTTCGAGCCCTGGTACAGGTAACATCAAAAGTGATTTGAAAAAAGTTTTTCAAAACGGGGTCGCCCCTCGGCAGTGGTTTGGCAAACTCTCCGAGTGTATTTCTGCCATGACAGGCTTCTCAGCAAAAATTCGTCTCCTTTGTAGATGCCGTTCGGAGTCGGCAAAAAACTGTAGGTCCCACCAATTTGTAGGGAAAATTCAAATCGGCACACCACAAATTGGAAGAGAAGCTTGGCGCAAAAATCTCTTAGGAGGTTTATGATGATATACCTGTTGTATATCGCGCCATAGAGAAAGAGAGATTTGTTACAGTATTTGTGCGATGTATTTGACTTTATAGTGATCGAACCCTGGAGGAAAAAACCGAGGACTCGTCGAATTAGGCCGGCCTACGACACCGAAGGACCAAGGTTCGAGTCCTGGGACAGGTAACATAAAAATTTTTTTTTCAAAACGAGGTCGCCCCTCGGGAGTGGTTTGGCAAACTCTCCGAGTGTATTTCTGTCATGAAGGGCGTCTCAGCAAAAATTTATCTCCTTTGTAGATGCCGTTCGGAGTCGGCAAGAAACTGTAGATCCCGGCAATTTGTAGGGAAAATTCAAATCGGCACACCACAAATTGGAAGAGAAGCTTGGCACAAAAATCTCTTAGGAGGTTTATGATGAAATACCTGTTTTATATCGCGCCATACAATTATTTTGGTTATCGAATTCGTCACAGTAACAAATAGCTAGTTTTATTTACTAGTAATAACCGCAATAAAAATTCACGAGCTAGGTAACGCCACAGTAAGTTCACTGTTCAACACTTGAAAATAAACTGATCATCTTGCCTTGCTTGGTTACTGCCTTATATAGTCCGACATGGTGCTAGCATAAGCTCTTAGAATTTTCTAGGTTACTCCCTCCTCCTTACATCCATGAGTACAGTCATCGCTATCTCTGTTGTGTTAGACTAGTGGTGCGAGTGTTATTGAGTTAGGGTACATATTTGAGAATATTCCCGACAATATCATGATCAAGTTGAGCGATTTCTTCAGCAATATAGGCTCCAAAACTAACTTTTTCATTTTTAAATGAAACACAAAAAGCATTAGTTAAATTTTGGGATGCTTCAATTAAAGCTGAATCGTTTTCATTCACATTGTTTTTTTTTTAATTTGTCTTTTTTGACTGCATGATTCATCCTAGTTTTTTTCTCTAAAACACCATTTTTAATAAAAACAGATTCATAGCGATTCTGAACACACATTTCTTGGGAGATTACTCCATTTCCCATTCCCACAATCATGAACGCAAATTTTTTGGGAACTTTTTCCCATCTCCCCGTATCACAAACAAACTTCGAAAAATCGAAGATGCATTTGGGAGGAAAAGTAGGCATTCTGAATTTGGAAAAATTGAGAGAACTGACAAAATAATTTGTGAGATTTTTCCTCAAACAATTTATTTTAAATAATTAGAAGTGGTAAAAGTTATTAATATTTTTTGGTTATCGGTGTCAGTGTCAAGTGTCGTGTTGAGTGAGGATTGGGAATTCTTTACTTTAGCTATCGATTCCTAAAAAAAGTGGTTATGGGTACCAAGAGCAGCGTATTGGTCCCAAGAATAAGAATGCAACTCCAGAGTAGTTTGTAAAAAATTATCTCTGCTTCCTTGCACATCCTGCACCGTGTACCGGTAAAGCGTAGGACTCAAAGTGGTACCGTTCTAGAAAAAGGTTCAATGCCTAATTTTCATTAAATTTCACTGTCGATTGGGAAGTCAGAAGACACGTCTTGATCCCGTTATCAATAATCCGAAAACGAAAATTAAAAATTGTATTTCTGTGAAAAGTTATCACCAAAAAACAAACAAAAAATCCCCAACTCGGTCCAAAACCGGGTGCCTGATCCATGGTATTTATGTACAGAACACCTTTCCGCAACACCGGCTACACTATCCCTATTATTTCTGCGCAGAACACATTCAGGAACCGTTAAAGCGCCCTCTATTTCATATTACAACAACCACATGAAAATGCGCAAATTTGTTTGCAAATATCTCTTTAAAGAAATAAAATATTTAATTTTCAGGTTATTGATCTAGGGGTCAAACCACGTCTTTTATACCCCCCTCGGCAAAATTTCGATTAATATTAGGCATTGAACCGTGTTTTGGTTTACTTTCAATTGATAGTCATTTTTATTTTTTTCAATCGGTCAGAACTCACCTCGGTTGGTTAGGTAAATTCACAGTCTTGATTCACCCTCCGGTTCCGTATTAAATCAATAGCCATGGGAAAGTGCTATGATTTTGCTGAGGTGGCATCACCAAATATTCCCATAGAATGGAAAAGGCACCCATAACGGAACTTTTAATTTCCAGACAAACAATTATTTAGTGTGTTCTTGGTGTGCCTAGAGTTAAATTGCGGGTAACCCAGGGCGCCCGAAAGTGTCAGACAAAAGGGAAATGAGCAATTGGCATCAAAAAGGGGTTTTCCCTTTGTATGATGAATTCAAAGTAATTATGTTGGTAAAAGTGCACGAGCGCAAGTATGTACGGAATAAACAATGCAGTTTTTGTAATGCAATATCTCGAAAGCCCAAAAACCAACAAATTGTCAAAACCACCAAAGGGAAAGATACGCCCCCAAAAGGCCATTTTGACCAGGGTGGGAAGCACATGGAATCCTGTCCTGATCTCTGACTTTAACCCGGCTGACATCACAGTCCCAACCAAACGCAAGTAAAACAAGGTATATTGCCAGAATACATTTTAACAGCAATGGCAATCCATATTGGTTTAATTGGATTTAAATAAGCTTTAAAGAAGTAGTATTTTAGTTACTATATGCAATATTACCGAAGCCTGTTGATCGGAATATTATTGTCAACGGCGTGATAGAATGAGGAGTTCCCTGTGTCTCCTATCCCGAACCAAATAACGGGAGGTCCAGCGGGCCACCAAGGGAACACACCAAGCGCATGGTCTAGAACCTTCCTATTTTTGCGCGCCAACGAAAGCGTGCCTTCTGGTTTCGGGCTTGATCAAAATTGCAGTAATTTTAATACCTACTGCACTTGACCCAAATCTACTACGCCTTATGCTCCCTTAGAATAGTCCCATAATCTGATTTATTTTGATAAGTGATGCTTTTTCTTAACTATAAACTCTCCTATAAAGTCATTAATCAGTATAAATATTCTTGCATTTTATTTTGTTTTATACGAAAAAGAAAATTACCTTTAATAAAAATAGTGTGAAATAGTATTAAAAGTAAGAGTACTAAAATCATTTTCATTTATGCCTCAAATAAAAGCGTAATTTCAGTACTTTGAGTTTTAAGTAATTCCTATAGTGCGATGCTCATTAAATCTACTATGAGAAAGCAAAGTCATATCTTCAACGTTAATTTCAATAATATATTATCCGTCTTTTTTGTTTTGAAATGCGCACTGTACTTTTACCAAGTTCGATAGTAGTAAAAAGGTATTTTAAATAAAAGTAAACGTCCGAGCCCTGATGGCAACCACCAACCCGAGTGGCAACAATCATGCCATGCCAGACTAAGTAGCGGAACTTTTCCATGGCACAGTCGCGTTGCTTGCCGATTTTCAGGCATAGCGGCATCACCGGCATTCGACCAGTTCAAAAGTATACCTGATTTGGACGGGAGCGGTCGTGTGCGCGTAAAAAAAAAATGTTGAAGTGCAGTGAAAAATTTAAGAAATATTAAAGATGAAAATGAATTAAAGAAATACAATTAGAAACGAATTAAAAGTTTGGTAACATAAAAAAATAAAAATACTTCAAAGAAGAAAAAAAAATCAAGTGTCTATGGAAATAAAAAAACAACAAAAGTGCAGTGTAGTGCAGCATAGTGTTGTATGTTCATAAAGAATAGAAAATACGGTGAAAAGAAAAGGTGTCTAAGCGCAAAAGAACGTTACGTTGCTTCTTCTGACTGTCAGCCTGTTGCATATTGTGGGTACATACATACATGTCTATGCATTTACATGTACATATGTAATTGTAAATTTACGAGTGTGCAGTTCTTATGCGCTGCCTGCATTGCAAATTAGAAAAGGTGGTTCTGTACGGCCGTTCGTGTCGGGGGGTATCGGGAGGCGCGTTTTGATCTCTGTGTCCGTGGTCCGAGGGGGAAATTAAATGATTTGTGTGAGTGAAAACTTATTAAGCAAAAACGCCAAAAATGGTCCAGGTCCGAGCACATATAGGGGGCTTGATCCAATGTATTTTTGTGCAGAACACCTTTCTGCGTAGGCAGTGACATCAGCGGGGCCGCGATAATATAGGCCCGCCGCAGTAGCCTCAGCAACGACAACAACAACACTGCACTATTACCAACAACAACAACAGTAGCGCCCGACCAACAAGCTACTGCAACAAACGGGTGAGGCCACACTGATGAGTAGATGCTTTTTTTTTTGTAAAATTCCATTCAGGATTAATATAAGGAACTGAAATTAAAGTTAGATTAAAATACAGAAAAGAAAAATAGTTGCGAAATAAGGGAAAATCCAAAGCACACAAACTTTATAAGTAGAAGTCAGATATAACCAACAAACATTACTAAATTAGGAAAATAAATTTGAAAAGAAATTTATTAAAAATAGAAATTAGCAATTCAGGTTAAGGGTAGTTATAAATCAAATAAGAAAAAAGAAAAAAAAATAATAATTGTTTGCTTGATTTCTTTCAAATATCACTTTCGTGAAAATTCTGTGCCCCAGATAAATTGTATTGAATATTTGGATGAAATCAATCAAGAATTACCGTGGCAATTGGAAGGATGGTTAATTATTACTAATTGCTTCATAATACAATTAAAAAATAATAAAATTTTTTTTTCCAATTGTAATTAATTTAATTTTAAATAATTTAATTGCAACAAGCAATTAATTTCAAATCAATTTATTTAATTGCAATTACCTTCTTAACCAATTAAAAGTTTAATTGATTAACGCCCAACACTGCCATATATATGTATATACATATACACATAATTCAATAAATTTAAATAAAAATAAAATAAAATAAAATACAGAAAGCAATAAAAGTAACTAAATACATGCTCTAAAAACCATAGAATCCGCGAGTAAACAATTTTATTTTGGAAAGGGTTATGTTCGAAATTGTTTCCATGCATTTTTACTATAAAATAAAATTTACTTAAAACATGTTGGTTTTAAGAAATGGTTTATAAATAAAGTTTATAATTTGAAATGGGAATTCTGACTTCCGTAATTATTTAAAAGCATATAGGATTTTTGGTAAGGGGCTATCGGGATTAGGTTTGGTGCACCGATGGCCAGGGATGAGGGTGGGTCAGCAGGGCGTCGCAACAACACCCGCGGCGCACCCTTATATTGTTCGGCCCTTTTTTTTATATATTTTTTCTTTTTCAGAGTGGTAAACGGTCTTTTCCGGTTCGTTTTTCAGTTTTCAGGGTTTTTTTTTCTTCCGTTAATTTAAATTTATCTGTTTTTTTTCCTTTTCCGTTCGTTATTTCGGTTTTAATTTCCTTTTCATTTTTGGTTAGTTTTAAATTTTATGTTTCCTTTTTGAACATCTTTCCGCCCGTTTTTTTTTTTGAATTTTTATTTGATTTGAGTTTTTTTTTTTTTTTGAATGTCAACGGTCTGTCCGTGGCATCCGGGTCTAACCGGATGTTGTTTTTATAGTTGTTTTGCGCGTTTTCCCTCGCGTTTCAAACGACATGATTTGACCTTTTTCTGTATATGGCGCAGGACGGAAGGTTGGCAAGAGCCCACCCCAGCCGACAATGACTAGCTACAGTGCAACCTTGATATCATGCCGACCGCCTTCCTTACTGCTCCATTTTGACGCGTAACCATAACAGATGGCGCCCAACGTGGGGCCTGAGGCGCTGGCCGCGATGACTTTTCTGGTCGGCTTGTGAGGTTTCACCATCTCGTATGTCCCAGGTAGGCAAGCCCAGGAGCCGCCACCTGCGTTGCGACGGGATGTTGGGACTAATCAAGTTGTTCGGATTGGTCTTCGTGTTCAGTAGCTAAGGGCTCCACGAGACTTCCTGTCACGTCCACCGGAAGTTTTGCATTTCACCCGTTGAGGCAGTGCTAAACGCACTTAGATCTTTTGTAGTTTCAATTTTTTTGTCCCGGGTCTGTTGTCCGATGTCGGCTTCGGGAAAATATATGTGTCCGCTAAGTGGGGTTTAGCTTGGGATTATTAATTTTGTTTGTTTTTTTTGTAAAATCCCAACTCATCCAACCAGTCTCAGGGAAGGCAGTCCCATGGACGCCCCTGCATTGCGGTTGGATGGGCTGGGATCAACTTATATGGTTTCCGCACTCCGCATGTCTGGGGAGATGGCTCCAAACCGCTTCTTCCATTGCGGCGGAGTTAAGCGTTAAGCCTAACTGGTTTTCAGGATTGCAACCAGCCTCAGGGATGCCAGTCCCTTTGACAGCCCCTGCATTGCGGTTTTAATTGTAAATTGAACTTTTTTTTTGTAATTGTGATGGTGGACGCATGACTACTAGAAACTCTATACGAGGAAGTGGGGGCAAGCCTAGAGGTCAGGGTAGAGGGACGCTTCCGAAAAAACCCCCCAATCGACCTTTGGTACTGCATTCACCACTAGGTAGTCCGGGCGGAGGAGATCCGACCAGGATCGTATTAAATCCTGCCTCCAACCCGAAAATTGATAGACCAGGTAGTATTAATATCCTTGACTCGTCCTTGACAGCAGAGCCAATGCAGAATCTTTTCGATCCCCCGAATAACGTGTTGACAGGAATACGGGAGGGAGCTAATGGCTTTCTAGAAAACCCTATACCTCCTAACACTTTAGGTGATAGGATCGCTACTCAGAGGAATATGGCTGAGGCCCCTCCTGGAGACTCGTGGGTGAACGTGCTACATCAGCTGCTCAGAACTTCTCAGGAGCAGACGAGGAACGAGATGAGGACGATCAGGGAAAGCATGGACTTACTTAACGCGGCAGTAACCTTTTCACAAGCCGGTGCGAGCTATACAAGGAATAACAATAGGGAGGAAAGTAACCGTGCACAGACCTTCGTGAGTAATCAAGCCAATGCTACTGGCTGTTCACTAAGCAGAACCCAAATGCGAATTATCCCTTTTTGTGCTATTCCCTGAAACGTGAGTTCGGAACATTGAAAAGTGACAACGAGATTATGATGGAGATTTCAATGCGTAAGCAAAAGCTAAGTGAGTCATACGACGTGTTCCACACTGACATAGTAGCGCTAAACGCACGTCTTAGAGAACCAATGTCCGAGGCCCTACTCTCTCTCTCTATGGCGCGATATACAACAGGTATATCATCATAAACCTCCTAAGAGATTTTTGCGCCAAGCTTCTCTTCCAATTTGTGGTGTGCCGATTTGAATTTTCCCTACAAATTGGTGGGACCTACAGTTTTTTGCCGACTCCGAACGGCATCTACAAAGGAGACGAATTTTTGCTGAGAAGCCTGTCATGGCAGAAATACACTCGGCGACCCCGTTTTGAAAAACTTTTTTCAAATCACTTTTGATGTTACCTGTACCAGGGCTCGAACCATGGACCTTCGGTGTGGTAGGCCGGCAACACTACCTTCACACCACGGCGGCCGCCCTATGAGGCCCTACTGATTGACATAATAAAACGGAACGGAACAGTAGCTTGAAGCTAATGCTCTTCAATGCGGATGCCAAGACATTGCATGATTAACGCGACATAGCACGAAAAGGAGAGCAAGTGTTGAAAGAAAGCAAGATCCTGGGTACAACTTATACTGGACAGCACGTTAGTGAAGCTCGAACGATAACACGTGATAGTAGGATGGAAGTTGAGGACCCGCAGATTGAGGCTTTGGAGTATCGACGTAATAGGAAACCGGATTATTCAGGAATTCAATGTTTGAATTTTCAGGCTATGGTCCATCCATACATTTATTGTGAGGAACCCATTAGGAACCAGTTTTGCTTTAAGTGTGGATACAGGGGGGTCTTTACTCCGAAATGCCCTAAGGATCATAGGAGGCAGGGAAACCAGTACCCGAGAGAGAAGATGGGGGAAACTCGTTCGACACTATAGCCCCCATATCAGCCAGTGCTCGAGGAGGCATCTCGGGTGCTGAACCAAGTGGTGGGTCCCTCGTGAGCAGTGAGTTGCATGGAAGTGGTGAGCTTCCAAGGAGTAGTGGCACCCTGGCAAAGGAATGCCCCAAAATAGTAGTAACTTTTCCTGATAGTACCGATAGCTCCAATAGTTCCGATTCCGATAGTCCTAGGTCATCAACGGCAAGTTCCAAACCAATCAAAAATTTTAAAGCTTCGAAAAGAGATGTTGCGTGTCAGGCCAGTTTCTCACCTAGCTTGGAAGAGAGGGCAACCAATTACGAGCTAGTTAGGTCGCGAATTTTCAAAAACAATCCAGAGTCATTTGTGTTCGAAAATATTTTAAAATGTAGGAAGAGATATTATAGCCGAGTACAAGAGCGTAAACTTTTGCAAAGCACCACTTTGGTGCTCACAGAGGATGAAAGGCCTCTGGTGCGAGTAAAAATAGAAAACAGCTTTATAGTAGGGTTGCTGGACTCAGGCGCGAATGTCTCTATCCTCGGGAAGGACTGTGAAAAGTTTTTGGATTCAATTCGACTTAAATACCACCCACTACAGGCTTTCGTATACACGGCGGATGGCGGCAAGCAGAAAATATTAGGGTCTGTTTCTTTACCAGTGACTTTCAAAAATTCCACCAAATCTATTCGTTTTTATCTTGTTCCTTCGCTTCTTCAGAAAGCCTATTTCGGAGTTGATTTCTGGAGAGCTTTTGCGTTACCACGTGATATATTCCCCAGTGTAGCATGTCTAGAGATTAGCGAAGGAAGGGAAGAAGATCATAATTTTCATGATTTAACAACCAGGCAGAAGGTCGAGCTGGAGGAGGTAGTAGATATGTTTCCGTCGTTTGAGAAGTTAGGGCTGGGTCAAACAAAGCTAGTCGAACATCACATTGAAACGGGCGATGCGGTTCCAATCAAAAGCAAACATTTCCCTCTTTCGCCACCGAGCAAGCCGAAGCTTTTAGCAAGATAGATAGGCTGCTCGAAATGGGAGCTATTGAGGAATCGAACTCGCCGTAGTGTGGTCCTGTGGTGTTGGTTCGGTAACCAGGGAAAGTCCGGCTTTGTATTGATTCCAGCAAAGTCAACTCGGTTACGAAAAAGGACTCCTACCCGTTGCCGCACATCAATGGGCTATTGAGCAGGTTGAAGGATACCCACTTCATCAGTGGAATCGACCTGAAAGACGCGTTTTTCCAGATCAAGTTGACGGAATCATCAAAGGAGAAGACAGCATTCGCGGTTCCTGGGAAGCCTCTGTACCATTTTAAGGCGATGCCCTTTGGTCTGTGCAATTGACCGCAGACTATGAGCGGGCTGATGGACAAGGCAATCCTCTCGCGGTTGCGGGAGAATGCCTTCGTCTACTTGGATGATTTGATGGTATGCAGCACTAACTTCGAGGACCACCTGAACCTGTTAACGGAAGTAGCAAAGTGTTTGAGGGACGCGGGCCTGACAATAAACGTAAAGAAAAGCAAATTTTGTCAGAAAGAAATTCGATACTTAGGGTACTTGATAGGTAGCGGGTGCTTGAGGGCAGACCCAAGGAACATATAGGCAATTAAAAGTTTCCCAATTCCTAAGTCTCCTCGGCAGGTTCGTAGGTTCGTGGGCATGACAAATTGGTACAGGGCGTTTATTACGAATTTTGCTGATTTAGCAGGCCCTTTGACTGATTGCTTTCGAAAATCGCTAGGACCCTTTAAACTCACTCCTGAGGCAATAGAGGCCTTCGAAAAGCTGAAGGTAGCCTTGAGTTCCGCTCCTGTCTTGGCCCAACCCGATTTCTCGAAAGAATTTGTTATTCAGTGCGACGCGTCCAAAATAGGCGTGGGTCGCGTGCTATTTCAGATCGACGACAAGAGCGCCGAGCATCCAGTCGCTTTTGTTTCGAAGAAACTTAATAATGCTCAGCGCAATTATACGGTGACCGAACTAGAATGCCTCGCCGCCATTATCAGCGTCAACCGTTTTAGGCCGTACGTAGAGGGTTTGCCATTCCGAATTATCACAGACCATTCGCGTCTCAAGTGGTTAATGACACAAAAGGACTTGAGTGGGAGGCTGGCTAGATGGTCACTCCTACTTCAAAGGTACGACTTCACAATGGAACATCGCAAGAGAACCCTGAATGTAGTACCGGATGCCCTCTCACATTTCGATGTAGGCAAGCTAACCTCGTCTACCATACCTCACGAAATTGACTTAGCATCGCCCGAATTTGAAAGCGCGGAATACTTAAGTCTTTGTAGAACCATTTTGGAGAACAAAGATGCGCTGCCGGATTTAAGTATAATGGATGGCGTGGTTTTTAAAAGGGTCAAATTTCGTAAAGGTGTGGAGGGTGAGGAGGACTCGTTATGGCGGGTGTGGGTACCGACAGGGTTAATCGAAGAGGCTATACGACTTGCACATGATGCGAACAGGAGTTACCATGGCGGTTGGCAGAAAACTTTGGAACGCGTTAGGCAGAAATATTTCTGGCCACGGCAGGCGAGGGATGTTAGAGACTATGTAGGGAGATGTGACACTGGCAAGGCTGTTAAGTCAACCAATCAGCAGTCAAGGCCCCCTATAGCGAACACTTTTGCCTCAGAAAGACCATTTCAGCGGTTCTATTTCGACTTTCTAGGACCTTATCCGCGATCTAAGCGGCGAAATCAATTTCTCCTTATAGTATTGGACCATTTTACAAAGTATGTTTGGTTGAAGCCCATGCAGAGAGCGACGACGGTAAATGTTATGAATTACTTTACTTCAGAGATTTTTCGATCTGTAGGGGTCCCTCAGTATATTCACAGCGACAACGGCAAACAGTTTATCTAATAGGAGATGAAACAATTTCTAAATAATTACGGGGTAACCCATACCAGGACAGGGTTATACTCCCCACAGGCTAGCTCTTCTGAACGCGTAAATAGAGAAATTGTTTCAAAAATAGGAACTTTTCTGTAAGATAAACAGGATCATACTGACTGGGACAAGCACATACCCGAAACTCTATCAGTTTATATGGTCAGAACATGATTCAGCACGCATCAGCATATAATATATTAAATAACTGGACTGGATTTACTCTCAGGCCATTTTTTCCTAGCTGCCGCTGCGGCAGAAAACCGTTGAGGTGCCCTCTCAGCTATTGTTAAAAGGCCCGGTTGTGTCGTGGCCCTTGCGGAGCAAGCTCCTGTCGGCTTCTTTTGAGGAGTGCCGCCCTCCTTTTTCTCCATTCTTAATACCCAAGAGTGGGGGAGAAGGGGTAGGTCCACCCGGGCAGAGATCCGCATTGCCCGTGTAAGGCTAAACAGCATTGAAGGTCGCCCGGTATTCGATGCACTCCGTTAGCGACTGGGCCATTTGAGGGCCCCCAGCCAGGCTGATCCTCTGCACGGTTCGTATAACACCTTGATCTAGCCCTTTGAGAAAGGAGAGAGGCAGATAAGAAGGAAGATTTCGAAAAAATAGAGGAGGTTAGGGTTCAGGGGGGGAGATGTCGCCGCTCGAATCTGCCGCCGAAGCGTTACCGGGTGCCACCACGAGGAGGCTCCTCCCCATGTGGGAGGGAGGGTGCAAAAACACCTACGAGTCGACGGTTTGGGGTGACGCTGATAAGTGCAAAGCGCAACATCCCCATGAAAGACACCCTAAGAAAGCATAAGTGTTTACGAATATGAGGCAAAGAATAAATGCTGCACGTACAAGAGCACGACGATCAGTTTATATTCAGATGTTGCTCAGTAAATTCCCTGCCAACCAGCAATGGATAAAAATCTGGATAAACAGTGGGTAGCGCGAACCAAACAAGTGCATAAAAAAGTGAGCAATTTTTTTCGGCGTGGTTCACTTTTAAACCATGTTGAAAATGTTTTTCGGTGTACGGTAAGTGCATACTTTTAGGCACCTGTTGTTTTCCATACAAATTCCAAAAATATGCTTTGCTGCTAGTAAAAATGTGTGAATTTGTGGAATCAGAGTTTCACCACGGTTAGCCATGCTTGGTAGAGTTACTGTGAAGTCACTAAACTCTTAAATTTGTATTGTGTTATTACTAGTAAATAAAACTATCTATTTCTTACAGGCGGCCGCCGTGGTGTGAAGGTAGTGTTGCCGGCCTACCACACCGAAGGTCCATGGTTCGAGCCCTGGTACAGGTAACATCAAAAGTGATTTGAAAAAAGTTTTTCAAAACGGGGTCTCCCCTCGGCAGTGGTTTGGCAAACTCTCCGAGTGTATTTCTGCCATGACAGGCTTCTCAGCAAAAATTCGTCTCCTTTGTAGATGCCGTTCGGAGTCGGCAAAAAACTGTAGGTCCCACCAATTTGTAGGGAAAATTCAAATCGGCACACCACAAATTGGAAGAGAAGCTTGGCGCAAAAATCTCTTAGGAGGTTTATGATGATATACCTGTTGTATATCGCGCCATAGAGAAAGAGAGATTTGTAACAGTATTTGTGCGATGTATTTGACTTTATAGTGATCGAACCCTGGAGGAAAAAACCGAGGACTCGTCGAATTAGGCCGGCCTACGACACCGAAGGACCAAGGTTCGAGTCCTGGGACAGGTAACATAAAATTTTTTTTTTCAAAACGAGGTCGCCCCTCGGGAGTGGTTTGGCAAACTCTCCGAGTGTATTTCTGTCATGAAGGGCGTCTCAGCAAAAATTTATCTCCTTTGTAGATGCCGTTCGGAGTCGGCAAGAAACTGTAGATCCCGGCAATTTGTAGGGAAAATTCAAATCGGCACACCACAAATTGGAAGAGAAACTTGGCACAAAAATCTCTTAGGAGGTTTATGATGAAATACCTGTTTTATATCGCGCCATACAATTATTTTGGTTATCGAATTCGTCACAGTAACAAATAGCTAGTTTTATTTACTAGGAATAACCGCAATAAAAATTCACGAGCTAGGTAACGCCACAGTAAGTTCACTGTTCAACACTTGAAAATAAACTGATCATCTTGCCTTGCTTGGTTACTGCCTTATATAGTCCGACATGGTGCTAGCATAAGCTCTTAGAATTTTCTAGGTTACTCCCTCCTCCTTACATCCATGAGTACAGTCATCGCTATCTCTGTTGTGTTAGACTAGTGGTGCGAGTGTTATTGAGTTAGGGTACATATTTGAGAATATTCCCGACAATATCATGATCAAGTTGAGCGATTTCTTCAGCAATATAGGCTCCAAAACTAACTTTTTCATTTTTAAATGAAACACAAAAAGCATTAGTTAAATTTTGGGATGCTTCAATTAAAGCTGAATCGTTTTCATTCACATTGTTTTTTTTTTAATTTGTCTTTTTTGACTGCATGATTCATCCTAGTTTTTTTCTCTAAAACACCATTTTTAATAAAAACAGATTCATAGCGATTCTAAACACACATTTCTTGGGAGATTACTCCATTTCCCATTCCCACAATCATGAACGCAAATTTTTTGGGAACTTTTTCCCATCTCCCCGTATCACAAACAAACTTCGAAAAATCGAAGATGCATTTGGGAGGAAAAGTAGGCATTCTGAATTTGGAAAAATTGAGAGAACTGACAAAATAATTTGTGAGATTTTTCCTCAAACAATTTATTTTAAATAATTAGAAGTGGTAAAAGTTATTAATATTTTTTGGCTATCGGTGTCAGTGTCAAGTGTCGTGTTGAGTGAGGATTGGGAATTCTTTACTTTAGCTATCGATTCCTAAAAAAAGTGGTTATGGGTACCAAGAGCAGCGTATTGGTCCCAAGAATAAGAATGCAACTCCAGAGTAGTTTGTAAAAAATTATCTCTGCTTCCTTGCACATCCTGCACCGTGTACCGGTAAAGCGTAGGACTCAAAGTGGTACCGTTCTAGAAAAAGGTTCAATGCCTAATTTTCATTAAATTTCACTGTCGATTGGGAAGTCAGAAGACACGTCTTGATCCCGTTATCAATAATCCGAAAACGAAAATTAAAAATTGTATTTCTGTGAAAAGTTATCACCAAAAAACAAACAAAAAATCCCCAACTCGGTCCAAAACCGGGTGCCTGATCCATGGTATTTATGTACAGAACACCTTTCCGCAACACCGGCTACACTATCCCTATTATTTCTGCGCAGAACACATTCAGGAACCGTTAAAGCGCCCTCTATTTCATATTACAACAACCACATGAAAATTCGCAAATTTGTTTGCAAATATCTCTTTAAAGAAATAAAATATTTAATTTTCAGGTTATTGATCTAGGGGTCAAACCACGTCTTTTATACCCCCCTCGGCAAAATTTCGATTAATATTAGGCATTGAACAATCTAATAGAACGGTTGTTTTGGTTTACTTTCAATTGATAGTAATTTTTATTTTTTTCAATCGGTCAGAACTCACCTCGGTTGGTTAGGTAAATTCACAGTCTTGATTCACCCTCCGGTTCCGTATTAAATCGATAGCCATGGGAAAGTGCTATGATTTTGCTGAGGTGGCATCACCAAATATTCCCATAGAATGGAAAAGGCACCAATAACGGAACTTTTAATTTCCAGACAAACAATTATTTAGTGTGTTCTTGGTGTGCCTAGAGTTAAATTGCGGGTAACCCAGGGCGCCCGAAAGTGTCAGACAAAAGGGAAATGAGCAATTGGCATCAAAAAGGGGTTTTCCCTTTGTATGATGAATTCAAAGTAATTATGTTGGTAAAAGTGCACGAGCGCAAGTATGTACGGAATAAACAATGCAGTTTTTGTAATGCAATATCTCGAAAGCCCAAAAACCAACAAATTGTCAAAACCACCAAAGGGAAAGATACGCCCCCAAAAGGCCATATTGGCCAGGGTGGGAAGCACATGGAATCCTGTCCTGATCTCTGACTTTAACCCGGCTGACATCACAGTCCCAACCAAACGCAAGTAAAACAAGGTATATTGCCAGAATACATTTTAACAGCAATGGCAATCCATATTGGTTTAATTGGATTTAAATAAGCTTTAAAGAAGTAGTATTTTAGTTACTATATGCAATATTACCGAAGCCTGTTGATCGGAATATTATTGTCAACGGCGTGATAGAATGAGGAGTTCCCTGTGTCTCCTATCCCGAACCAAATAACGGGAGGTCCAGCGGGCCACCAAGGGAACACACCAAGCGCATCGTCTAGAACCTTCCTATTTTTGCGCGCCAACTAAAGCGTGCCTTCAGGTTTCGGGCTTGATCAAAATTGCAGTAATTTTAATACCTACTGCACTTTACCCAAATCTACTACGCCTTATGCTCCCTTAGAATAGTCCCATAATCTGATTTATTTTGATAAGTGATGCTTTTTCTTAACTATAAACTCTCCTATAAAGTCATTAATCAGTATAAATATTCTTGCATTTTATTTTGTTTTATACGAAAAAGAAAATTACCTTTAATAAAAATAGTGTGAAATAGTATTAAAAGTAAGAGTACTAAAATCATTTTCATTTATGCCTCAAATAAAAGCGTAATTTCAGTACTTTGAGTTTTAAGTAATTCCTATAGTGCGATGCTCATTAAATCTACTATGAGAAAGCAAAGTCATATCTTCAACGTTAATTTCAATAATATATTATCCGTCTTTTTTGTTTTGAAATGCGCACTGTACTTTTACCAAGTTCGATAGTAGTAAAAAGGTATTTTAAATAAAAGTAAACGTCCGAGCCCTGATGGCAACCACCAACCCGAGTGGCAACAATCATGCCATGCCAGACTAAGTAGCGGAACTTTTCCATGGCACAGTCGCGTTGCTTGCCGATTTTCAGGCATAGCGGCATCACCGGCATTCGACCAATTCAAAAGTATACCTGATTTGGACGGGAGCGGTCGTGTGCGCGTAAAAAAAAAATGTTGAAGTGCAGTGAAAAATTTAAGAAATATTAAACATGAAAATGAATTAAAGAAATACAATTAGAAACGAATTAAAAGTTTGGTAACATAAAAAAATAAAAATACTTCAAAGAAGAAAAAAAAATCAAGTGTCTATGGAAATAAAAAAACAACAAAAGTGTAGTGTAGTGCAGCATAGTGTTGTATGTTCATAAAGAATAGAAAATACGGTGAAAAGAAAAGGTGTCTAAGCGCAAAAGAACGTTACGTTGCTTCTTCTTACTGTCAGCCTGTTGCATATTGTGGGTACATACATACATGTCTATGCATTTACATGTACATATGTAATTGTAAATTTACGAGTGTGCAGTTCTTATGCGCTGCCTGCATTGCAAATTAGAAAAGGTGGTTCTGTACGGCCGTTCGTGTCGGGGGGTATCGGGCGGCGCGTTTTGATCTCTGTGTCCGTGGTCCGAGGGGGAAATTAAATGGTTTGTGTGAGTGAAAACTTATTAAGCAAAAACGCCAAAAATGGTCCAGGTCCGAGCACATATAGGGGGCTTGATCCAATGTATTTTTGTGCAGAACACCTTTCAGGCAGTGACATCAGCGGGGCCGCGATAATATAGGCCCGCCGCAGTAGCCTCAGCAACGACAACAACAACACTGCACTATTACCAACAACAACAACAGTAGCGCCCGACCAACAAGCTACTGCAACAAACGGGTGAGGCCACACTGATGAGTAGATGCTTTTTTTTTTGTAAAATTCCATTCAGGATTAATATAAGGAACTGAAATTAAAGTTAGATTAAAATACAGAAAAGAAAAATAGTTGCGAAATAAGGGAAAATCCAAAGCACACAAACTTTATAAGTAGAAGTCAGATATAACCAACAAACATTACTAAATTAGGAAAATAAATTTGAAAAGAAATTTATTAAAAATAGAAATTAGCAATTCAGGTTAAGGGTAGTTATAAATCAAATAAGAAAAAAGAAAAAAAAATAATAATTGTTTGCTTGATTTCTTTCAAATACCACTTTCGTGAAAATTCTGTGCCCCAGATAAATTGTATTGAATATTTGGATGAAATCAATCAAGAATTACCGTGGCAATTGGAAGGATGGTTAATTATTACTAATTGCTTCATAATACAATTAAAAAATAATAAAATTTTTTTTCCAATTGTAATTAATTTAATTTTAAATAATTTAATTGCAACAAGCAATTAATTTCAAATCAATTTATTTAATTGCAATTACCTTCTTAACCAATTAAAAGTTTAATTGATTAACGCCCAACACTGCCATATATATGTATATACATATACACATAATTCAATAAATTTAAATAAAAATAAAATAAAATAAAATACAGAAAGCAATAAAAGTAACTAAATACATGCTCTAAAAACCATAGAATCCGCGAGTAAACAATTTTATTTTGGAAAGGGTTATGTTCGAAATTGTTTCCATGCATTTTTACTATAAAATAAAATTTACTTAAAACATGTTGGTTTTAAGAAATGGTTTATAAATAAAGTTTATAATTTGAAATGGGAATTCTGACTTCCGTAATTATTTAAAAGCATATAGGGTTTTTGGTAAGGGGCCATCGGGATTAGGTTTGGTGCACCGATGGCCAGGGATGAGGGTGGGTCAGCAGGGCGTCGCAACAACACCCGCGGCGCACCCTTATATTGTTCGGCCCTTTTTTTTATATATTTTTTCTTTTTCAGAGTGGTAACCGGTCTTTTCCGGTTCGTTTTTCAGTTTTCAGGGTTTTTTTTTCTTCCGTTAATTTAAATTTATCTGTTTTTTTTTCCTTTTCCGTTCGTTATTTCGGTTTTAATTTCCTTTTCATTTTTGGTTAGTTTTAAATTTTATGTTTCCTTTTTGAACATCTTTCCGCCCGTTTTTTTTTTGAATTTTTATTTGATTTGAGTTTTTTTTTTTTTTTTGAATGTCAACGGTCTGTCCGTGGTATCCGGGTCTAACCGGATGTTGTTTTTATAGTTGTTTTGCGCGTTTTCCCTCGCGTTTCAAAAGACATGATTTGACCTTTTTCTGTATATGGCGCAGGACGGAAGGTTGGCAAGAGCCCACCCCAGCCGACAATGACTAGCTACAGTGCAACCTTGATATCATGCCGACCGCCTTCCTTACTGCTCCATTTTGACGCGTAACCATAACAGATGGCGCCCAACGTGGGGCCTGAGGCGCTGGCCGCGATGACTTTTCTGGTCGGCTTATGAGGTTTCACCATCTCGTATGTCCCAGGTAGGCAAACCCAGGAGCCGCCACCTGCGTTGCGACGGGATGGTGGGACTAATCAAGTTGTTCGGATTGGTCTTCGTGTTCAGTAGCTAAGGGCTCCACGAGACTTCCTGTCACGTCCACCGGAAGTTTTGCATTTCACCCGTAGAGGCAGTACTAAACGCACTTAGATCTTTTGTAGTTTCAATTTTTTTGTCCCGGGTCTGTTGTCCGATGTCGGCTTCGGGAAAATATATGTGTCCGCTAAGTGGGGTTTAGCTTGGGATTATTAATTTTGTTTGTTTTTTTTGTAAAATCCCAACTCATCCAACCAGCCTCAGGGATGGCAGTCCCATGGACGCCCCTGCATTGCGGTTGGATGGGCTGGGATCAACTTATATGGTTTCCGCACTCCGCATGTGTGGGGAGATGGCTCCAAACCGATTCTTCCATTGCGGCGGAGTTAAGCGTTAAACCTAACTGGTTTTCAGGATTGCAACCAGCCTCAGGGATGGCAGTCCCTTTGACAGCCCCTGCATTGCGGTTATAATTGTAAATTGAACTTTTTTTTTGTAATTGTGATGGTGGACGCATGACTACTAGAAACTCTATACGAGGAAGTGGGGGCAAGCCTAGAGGTCAGGGTAGAGGGACGCTTCCGAAAAAACCCCCCAATCGACCTTTGGTACTGCATTCACCAGTAGGTAGTCCGGGCGGAGGAGATCCGACCAGGATCGTATTAAATCCTGCCTCCAGCCCGAAAATTGATAGACCAGGTAGTATTAATATCCTTGACTCGTCCTTGACAGCAGAGCCAATGCAGAATCTTTTCGATCCCCCGAATAACGTGTTGACAGGAATACGGGAGGGAGCTAATGGCTTTCTAGAAAACCCTATACCTCCTAACACTTTAGGTGATAGGATCGCTACTCAGAGGAATATGGCTGAGGCCCTCCTGGAGACTCGTGGGTGAACGTGCTACATCAGCTGCTCAGAACTTCTCAGGAGCAGACGAGGAACGAGATGAGGACGATCAGGGAAAGCATGGACTTACTTAACGCGGCAGTAACCTTTTCACAAGCCGGTGCGAGCTATACAAGGAATAACAATAGGGAGGAAAGTAACCGTGCACAGACCTTCGTGAGTAATCAAGCCAATGCTACTGGCTGTTCGCTAAGCAGAACCCAAATGCGAATTATCCCTTTTTGTGCTATTCCCTGAAACGTGAGTTCGGAACATTGAAAAGTGACAACGATATTATGATGAAGATTTCAATGCGTAAGCAAAAGCTAAGTGAGTCATACGACGTGTTCCACACTGACATAGTAGCGCTAAACGCACGTCTTAGAGAACCAATGTCCGAGGCCCTACTCTCTCTCTCTATGGCGCGATATACAACAGGTATATCATCATAAACCTCCTAAGAGATTTTTGCGCCAAGCTTCTCTTCCAATTTGTGGTGTGCCGATTTGAATTTTCCCTACAAATTGGTGGGACCTACAGTTTTTTGCCGACTCCGAACGGCATCTACAAAGGAGACGAATTTTTGCTGAGAAGCCTGTCATGGCAGAAATACACTCGGCGACCCCGTTTTGAAAAACTTTTTTCAAATCACTTTTGATGTTACCTGTACCAGGGCTCGAACCATGGACCTTCGGTGTGGTAGGCCGGCAACACTACCTTCACACCACGGCGGCCGCCCTATGAGGCCCTACTGATTGACATAATAAAACGGAACGGAACAGTAGCTTGAAGCTAATGCTCTTCAATGCGGATGCCAAGACATTGCATGATTAACGCGACATAGCACGAAAAGGAGAGCAAGTGTTGAAAGAAAGCAAGATCCTGGGTACAACTTATACTGGACAGCACGTTAGTGAAGCTCGAACGATAACACGTGATAGTAGGATGGAAGTTGAGGACCCGCAGATTGAGGCTTTGGAGTATCGACGTAATAGGAAACCGGATTATTCAGGAATTCAATGTTTGAATTTTCAGGCTATGGTCCATCCATACATTTATTGTGAGGAACCCATTAGGAACCAGTTTTGCTTTAAGTGTGGATACAGGGGGGTCTTTACTCCGAAATGCCCTAAGGTTCATAGGAGGCAGGGAAACGAGTACCCGAGAGAGAAGATGGGGGAAACTCGTTCGACACTATAGCCCTCATATCAGCCAGTGCTCGAGGAGGCATCTCGGGTGCTGAACCAAGTGGTAGGTCCCTCGTGAGCAGTGAGTTGCATGGAAGTGGTGAGCTTCCAAGGAGTAGTGGCACCCTGGCAAAGGAATGCCCCAAAATAGTAGTAACTTTTCCTGATAGTACCGATAGCTCCAATAGTTCCGATTCCGATAGTCCTAGGTCATCAACGGCAAGTTCCAAACCAATCAAAAATTTTAAAGCTTCGAAAAGAGATGTTGCGTGTCAGGCCAGTTTCTCACCTAGCTTGGAACAGAGGGCAACCAATTACGAGCTAGTTAGGTCGCGAATTTTCAAAAACAATCCAGAGTCATTTGTGTTCGAAAATATTTTAAAATGTAGGAAGAGATATTATAGCCGAGCACAAGAGCGTAAACTTTTGCAAAGCACCACTTTGGTGCTCACAGAGGATGAAAGGCCTCTGGTGCGAGTAAAAATAGAAAACAGCTTTATAGTAGGGTTGCTGGACTCAGGCGCGAATGTCTCTATCCTCGGGAAGGACTGTGAAAAGTTTTTGGATTCAATTCGACTTAAATACCACCCACTACAGGCTTTCGTATACACGGCGGATGGCGGCAAGCAGAAAATATTAGGGTCTGTTTCTTTACCAGTGACTTTCAAAAATTCCACCAAATCTATTCGTTTTTATCTTGTTCCTTCGCTTCTTCAGGAAGCCTATTTCGGAGTTGATTTCTGGAGAGCTTTTGCGTTAGCACGTGATATATTCCCCAGTGTAGCATGTCTAGAGATTAGCGAAGGAAGGGAAGAAGATCATAATTTTCATGATTTAACAACCAGGCAGAAGGTCGAGCTGGAGGAGGTAGTAGATATGTTTCCGTCGTTTGAGAAGTTAGGGCTGGGTCAAACAAAGCTAGTCGAACATCACATTGAAACGGGCGATGCGGTTCCAATCAAAAGCAAACATTTCCCTCTTTCGCCACCGAGCAAGCCGAAGCTTTTAGCAAGATAGATAGGCTCGAAATGGGAGCTATTGAGGAATCGAACTCGCCGTAGTGTGGTCCTGTGGTGTTGGTTCGGTAACCAGGGAAAGTCCGGCTTTGTATTGATTCCAGCAAAGTCAACTCGGTTACGAAAAAGGACTCCTACCCGTTGCCGCACATCAATGGGCTTTTGAGCAGGTTGAAGGATACCCACTTCATCAGTGGAATCGACCTGAAAGACGCGTTTTTCCAGATCAAGTTGACGGAATCATCAAAGGAGAAGACAGCATTCGCGGTTCCTGGGAAGCCTCTGTACCATTTTAAGGCGATGCCCTTTGGTCTGTGCAATTGACCGCAGACTATGAGCGGGCTGATGGACAAGGCAATCCTCTCGCGGTTGCGGGAGAATGCCTTCGTCTACTTGGATGATTTGATGGTATGCAGCACTAACTTCGAGGACCACCTGAACCTGTTAACGGAAGTAGCAAAGTGTTTGAGGGACGCGGGCCTGACAATAAACGTAAAGAAAAGCAAATTTTGCCAGAAAGAAATTCGATACTTAGGGTACTTGATAGGTAGCGGGTGCTTGAGGGCAAACCCAGGGAACATATAGGCAATTAAAAGTTTCCCAATTCCTAAGTCTCCTCGGCAGGTTCGTAGGTTCGTGGGCATGACAAATTGGTACAGGGCGTTTATTACGAATTTTGCTGATTTAGCAGGCCCTTTGACTGATTGCTTTCGAAAATCGCTAGGACCCTTTAAACTCACTCCTGAGGCAATAGAGGCCTTCGAAAAGCTGAAGGTAGCCTTGAGTTCCGCTCCTGTCTTGGCCCAACCCGATTTCTCGAAAGAATTTGTTATTCAGTGCGACGCGTCCAAAATAGGCGTGGGTCGCGTGCTATTTCAGATCGACGACAAGAGCGCCGAGCATCCAGTCGCTTTTGTTTCGAAGAAACTTAATAATGCTCAGCGCAATTATACGGTGACCGAACTAGAATGCCTCGCCGCCATTATCAGCGTCAACCGTTTTAGGCCGTACGAAGAGGGTTTGCCATTCCGAATTATCACAGACCATTCGCGTCTCAAGTGGTTAATGACACAAAAGGACTTGAGTGGGAGGCTGGCTAGATGGTCACTCCTACTTCAAAGGTACGACTTCACAATGGAACATCGCAAGAGAACCCTGAATGTAGTACCGGATGCCCTCTCACATTTCGATGTAGGCAAGCTAACCTCGTCTACCATACCTCACGAAATTGACTTAGCATCGCCCGAATTTGAAAGCGCGGAATACTTAAGTCTTTGTAGAACCATTTTGGAGAACAAAGATGCGCTGCCGGATTTAAGTATAATGGATGGCGTGGTTTTTAAAAGGGTCAAATTTCGTAAAGGTGTGGAGGGTGAGGAGGACTCGTTATGGCGGGTGTGGGTACCGACAGGGTTAATCGAAGAGGCTATACGACTTGCACATGATGCGAACAGGAGTTACCATGGCGGTTGGCAGAAAACTTTGGAACGCGTTAGGCAGAAATATTTCTGGCCACGGCAGGCGAGGGATGTTAGAGACTATGTAGGGAGATGTGACACTGGCAAGGCTGTTAAGTCAACCAATCAGCAGTCAAGGCCCCCTATAGCGAACACTTTTGCCTCAGAAAGACCATTTCAGCGGTTCTATTTCGACTTTCTAGGACCTTATCCGCGATCTAAGCGGCGAAATCAATTTCTCCTATAGTATTGGACCATTTTACAAAGTATGTTTGGTTGAAGCCCATGCAGAGAGCGACGACGGTAAATGTTATGAATTACTTTACTTCAGAGATTTTTCGATCTGTAGGGGTCCCTCAGTATATTCACAGCGACAACGGCAAACAGTTTATCTAATAGGAGATGAAACAATTTCTAGATAATTACGGGGTAACCCATACCAGGACAGGGTTATACTCCCCACAGGCTAGCTCTTCTGAACGCGTAAATAGAGAAATTGTTTCAAAAATAAGAACTTTTCTGTAAGATAAACAGGATCATACTGACTGGGACAAGCACATACCCGAAACTCTATCAGTTTATATGGTCAGAACATGATTCAGCACGCATCAGCATATAATATATTAAATAAACTCGGCGCTCTTAGGCAAGATGAAATTCCAATAGTAACTAGGGCGGATAAGTTGTCTAACATTCGCGAGCAAATTCGTAGGAATTTAAATCAGCCGAAGGATAGGGGAAACAACGTTTATAACAAGCGCTCTAGGCAAGGTCAGGAAGTTTTTAGGAAAAATTTTGCTTTGAGTAACTTTAAACAAGGCATAAATGCCAAATTCCTGCCGAAATATCTCAAGTGTCGAGTTCGCCGAAAAGTAGGGAATGCGTTGTATGATTTAGAAGACCTGACAGGGAAATTGATAGGCCGTTTCCATGCATCGGATATTCGTCCACAATAACTAGACTTTTGAATTTTTTTTTTTTTACCCAAATTTACAATTTCATCTGGGAGTTTTGGTAGTCGGGGACAACTCGCCCAGTATTCTCCCCGAGCATTGATTCAGAAGGAAATCCACGTGCGCTTCCACCGGGAGCAGTGGATAACCGGGCAATCCTCGTTTATGCGAATTGTCTTTCAGAGTTTTGACGAGTTCTCCTTAATCAAAATGTCTACCGAGGGAAAATCCTAATTTACCATGAAACCAGCTTCTCCGGTTATATTTTTTTTAAAAACCTTTTCTGTGGGGGTGAAACCACTATAACCAAAATTTTCGGAGCTTTGACGAGTTCTCCAATAACAAATGTCTACCGCCGCGAAGCAGTTAAACTAAGAAACAAAAAGTAATTCTCCGTTTGCCTCGGAGTTTTGACGTGTTCTCCGATATCAAAATGTCTATTGCCGCAAAGCGTATAACTAGGAAAAAAACTTACTTCTCCGTTTTTTTTCTCTAGCCTATTTCTGTTGGGGCAAAACCACCATTTTCCTTTACTGGCGGATCTTCTTTGCCCGGCTATCTCGTGGTAGAACTAGAGACTCTTATCTAGGAGTGAGTCGTGCCCCACGTTTTTTTTACCCCGAAATGGCTTCCTTGCAAGTAAACCTTCCTCCTGTTCGCTTCATCGACCGGTCTTCGAAGCGAAGCAGGCCTGTTATGGTTTACTTTCAATTGATAGTCATTTTTATTTGGTTTAATCGGTCAGAACTCACCTCGGTTGGTTAGGTAAATTCACAGCCTTGATTCACCCTCCGGTTCGGTATTAAATCGATAGCCATGGGAAAGTGCTATGATTTTGCTGAGGTGGCATCACCATACATTCCCATAGAATGGAAAAGGCACCAATGACGGCCCTACAAGCACACTGACAGTCATTTGTCACAACATCTGAGAGTCAGTGCTGTCATTCTCACTGTCAGGCATTTGCATCATGTTCTTAAAGCGAATAGCAAAAAATTATGGCAGCAACCGTGTACGTGTGAGTACGGTATGTTCCTTTGTTATTGCCCACGTATCTTCGGCCTGTCCAACTCGTGTTCTTTCCCTTGGTTCTTTGTGGGTGTTGGCAACAACGGACACCCATGTGGTAGGAAACAAACATACTAGTATGAAAGTATCAGCATTGACACATAAAATATCATCACTGTCAATAAAAAGTGTGAGTGTGTTAGTAAAGAAATCAGCGTTTCTTGTAGGGGGAACTTTTAATTTCCAGACAAACAAGTGTTTGGTGTGTTCTTGGTGTGCCTAGAGTTAAATTGCGGGTAACCCGAAAGTGTCAGACAAAAGGGAAATGCGCAATTGGCATCAAAAAGGGTTTTTTCCTTTGTATGATGAATTCAAAGCAATTATGTTGGTAAAAGTGCACGAGCACAAAGTGTGCAGTTTTTGTGATGCAATATCTCGAAAACCCAAAAACCAACAAATTGCCAAAACCACCAAAGTGAAAGATACGTCCCCAAAATGCCATATTGACTAGGGTGGGAGGCACATGGAATCCTGTCCTGATCTCTGACTTTAACCCGGCAGCGGTTTGTAAATATTGTTAATTTCGCTGACTGCCCTAGTAATGGGCGCGAGATAGTGGTAATTAGATTTAACTGCAATAGAATGGAAAGGTTAGTGGGAACGTAGGATGCGATTTGGGACATTGAAGCAAAGTTGATCGAGCAGATTCACGCAATAAATTAAGCCATTAACAATGTCGAAAATGAACATTATCGAATGGATTGTGCGCCGGCTAGAGAGAGATTTCGAGTTTATGAGCAAACGCCCTGCATTATAGGATAGAAAGGGATCGACAAAATGAAGTGGATAGAGAGCAAAGTGAGTAAAGTTGCGCTGTACACGCTCGATTCTGTCGGAATGAGAACTATATAAAGAGTTCCAGATAATTGATGCGTACTCCAACTTAGACCGGACAAGACAAGTAAAAAGGGATTTCCTTGTATAGGGATCTTTAAAGTCTTTCGCATAACGCTTCAAAAAGCCCAAATTCGAAAAGGCCTTAGGGATAACTGTGTTCACATGACTGACAAAGGTAAAACCAGAGTCAAACAGAACGCCTAGATCAGAAAATACCTCGACTGAAAACAGTTGATTGTTAAAAATCGATTAACTTGAACTAATGCGATTCCGGGTTCTCGACAAAGTTAAATGGAAACATTTATTGGTATTGAGCAACAGTTTGTTTTTGACACTCTAGTAAACAATTTCAGGTCGTCGGCATATAGTAAAAATTGCGAGTGATTAAAACAGGACCGGATATCATTAATAAAAAGAACAAAAAGAAGCGGGCCCAGAATACTACCCTGCGGGACTCCAGAGGTGACCACAAAAGAGTAAGATGCAGTACCAGCAATTTCTACAAACGTCGTTCTGTTCGTGAGGTCGGAGCGCAACCACAGAAGAAACACTGAGTGGAAACCATTGTTTACCCGTACTAGTTTGGCATCTTCTTTTGCGAATCGGAGTGGAAGGCAGTGGATTAATGTACTCCGAGAGAGTGTAATGAAGGAAATCGCGTTCAGAGTTGTTTTAGGGTAAAAACTGCAACTAAAAACTTCAATTTAAACTGAAATATACATTCTATAGTAACTGATACCGTGTTATAACTGCTTTATGTTCAATGATTTGGGAGTTTCAAGTCTTCATGTTCAATATTGCAGTACTTGAATTTGTTTGTTTTATTATTGCATACAACGCACCCTGTGTGGTTTGTGTGAGTGTGCAGATTCGGAGTAAGTTGCGCTACTAGTAGACATATACTATGGTGGAAACCTAACCGTTCAAGCTTGTATAGTAATAAATCATGAGAGACTGTATCAAAAGCTTTAGAGAAATCGGTGTAAATGGTATCCACCTGAGATCCACTCTTAAATGCCGATATACAGTACTCAGAAAAAACCGCAAGATTCGTTACAGTGGAGCGACCACGAACAAAACCATGCTGATTGGGATCAATGATTTCTTTAACTGTGAAGAATAACTTTTCTTTTACCACTGTTTGGTTACGCCGCCACTGTCGTCAGCACAACAAGCGCAAGCAGCGCAGTCAAGTTAAACTCTATGCTCTAATCTCTTCTAAATTCATGTATATTTACATATTTACATATATACATTGTAAATTGCTCTGCGAAGCAATGATAAAGAAAAGTCGTTAAAGCTAGTTGGAGACATATGTACATATACACACTCATACATGTTAATGACATTTATTGCAATTGCCTTTTGCTAAAGGCTCTCATTAACTTCACCTATCACTTTAAGTTTAGTTCGTTTTCAATCGCTAATCGTGAAGCACGGGTTATTCGAACCCGCCTGCTTCTGCAAATAAAATTGCATTTTTTTTGGACGACGAGCGTTCTTATTTATTTATTTCGATCGAAATTAGCCAACGAAAAAGCTCGAAGGCTACACATTTTTTGGTGACCCCGACGTGATTGCTATTGTCTTACCGAGTTAAGAGGCAAAATAGCAATTGCCATATATAGCAGTAAACGTTTTTTCTACCGGCTGACTGCGCAGTACATATGTAGGTACACACTCACATTCGGTGAAGCGGTAAATATATATTGGGATAGTACTGGAGTACATACCTAATTTAGCGATTGAAAACGAACTATATAACTGTGGCTGCTAGTATCCAAATTTATTGGCACTCAAATACATACGGGAACTCAAAAAGCGGTAAATTCGTGCCGTTGCAAAATCACACAATATTTTGGAAAAAATAAAATAAAATATTATACATTTTGTTTTCTCGGCAAGTTGCTCAGTTTTTCAACATTGCATCATGTCAGAAGATGAGCAGTCTAGTCCACCACTTGCGGATAAGAAAATTTTTTACAAGCGCAAGGCACAAGCAATTTATGTGCAGGCGCAAAATATTGAACAGACGATCGAAGGGGAGAAAATTAATTTGCTTAACGAATCGGATTTAAGTGTAAGGCTGGAGCGTCTGGACCATATTGCCGCTACGTTTAATTCAATTTATGACAAACTCGAGGAGCTTGATTTTGATGAAATTGGTGGGGAACTGCGCTCAAACTTCGAGGATTTGCTCATTTCAGTACGGTCTCGTATACGGCATGAGATTCGAAAGCGTTCATCTCAAATGCCACCTTGTTCAACCATGCGATATGAGCATACACCTGAAGGTCAAACGATCATAATGCAAAGTCGACCACGGTTACCTGAATTAAAGTTGCCTACATTTAGTGGTGTATACACGGAATACACCGACTTCATTTCAATGTTTACAACGATCATCGATAAAGATCCTGATCTTACTGATGTCGAGAAAATGCAGCATTTGCGAACGTCGCTGAAGGGTGCTGCATTGGATACCATCCGTTCGTTGGAGATCAGTGATTTAAACTATAATATTGCTTTGGAGTTACTCCAGAAACGTTTTAATAATAAGCGTCTTATTTTTCAGGCACACATCACTGAGATTCTGGGGTTGAAAAGGGTTGAAGCATCTTCAGCAGTAAAATTACGTGAGCTATCAGATAAAATTAACGCTAACTTACGAGCATTGCTAACTATTGGAGACTCGGAGCAAGTAGCAGCCGGCATAATCATACATACTTTACTTGAAAAGGTGGACAGTACAACTCAGACTAAGTGGGAAGAAACCGCGCCCTTAGATGTCTTACCATCATGTGAACAATTTACTACTTTTCTGGAAAAACGATGCCAAAAGTTGGAAAACGTCGAGCACTCCGTTGCAGCAAGTACTCGTATATCTCAGGTGGGCAAGAATAGTAGAAACACTAACTCCAGTAGAAAATCTTTTATATCCACTAACAAATCAAATGGCTGTGTTCTCTGCGACACCACAGACCATTCCATATATAGCTGCAGTAGATTTAATAATTTATCGCCACAACTACGTCTTAAAGAAGCCAAGCGGCTGTCATTATGCATTAATTGCCTTCGAAGAGGCCACCAGTTGAGAGCGTGCGCTGCCGGTTCATGTCGTTCATGCGGCGGTAAACATCATAGCTCATTGCATTTTGACCATGCTAATAGCCGGGGCATAATAAATGAACAACAAAACCCCCCATTGTCATCGCAATCTACTCCGCAACCTCCACATCGCTCTCTCACCGTTGTTTCCCCTTCCGCCATTGATTCTTCGGGTGCCCCGAATCTCAAATGTGATGTTGTGCTCCTAGCTACTGCGGTTGTTGACGTCAGGAATAGTGCTGGTACATGGGTACCCTGTCGCGCGTTGCTCGATTCCGGATCGCAATTGCACATCATCACATCTCGACTTGCTCAACAATTACAATTGCGCAAAACTAAATCATTTGCAGCTGTATCTGGTCTTGGCGACTCCGAGTTCCAGTCTGATGGTTTTACTGTCAACATAAATCTTCGTTCTCAAACTTCTGAATACACTACTTTCATTTCTGCTTTAGTAGCTCCCAACATAACAGACAATCAACCTAACTTCAGTTTAAATATAGCATCGTGGAACATTCCCTCCAACATTCGTCTAGCAGATAAAGACTTTCACAAATCCCAACGCGTTGATATGCTTATAGGTGCAAGTCTTTTCTATGATCTTTTGTGTGTTGGGCAGATCAAGTTGGCTCCTAGTCTGCCGCTACTTCAAAAAACCAGATTAGGATGGGTGGTCACAGGTGGCGACTCAAAGCCCAGAACAGCAAGGGTTCTGAACGCGGTATCCTCAACGAAACCATCCACCCAGCTTGATCAGTGGGTGCGTCGCTTTTGGGAGCTTGAAAGCTGCTCTTCCTCTGTAGTCAAATATACCAAGGAGGAGATTGATTGTGAATCCCACTTCAAGGCTAACTTTACTCGATTACCAACTGGGGACTATTCGGTTCGATTGCCTATTAAACCCAATATAAGTATGCTAGGTGAGTCATATCCGCAAGCATTGCGTCGATTCCTAAATCTAGAGCGTAAATTAGATCGCCAACCTGAAGTAAAGCAAAATTACGCTGCGTTTATGCAAGAATACTTAGACTTGGGGCATATGTCTTTAGTTAGTGAAGAAAATCGTCATCTTTGCAAATATTTTTTACCCCATCACTGCGTAATGAAGGAAGACAGTACCACCACAAAGTTACGGGTTGTATTTGACGGCTCTGCGGCTTCGTCCACCGGGTACTCCCTCAACGATGTACTCATGACTGGCCCTACCATACAACCCAAACTCTTCAACATACTGTTGCGTTTTAGAACATTTTCTGTCGCCTTAACTGGTGATATTTGCAAAATGTACAGATGTGTACGAGTCTCGGATGATGACTCCTACTTGCAGTGCGTATTGTGGCGCGATACTTCACAACATCAAGTTCAAGTTTTTAAACTTGATACAGTAACTTATGGTACTCGACCGGCTGCATTTTTATCAGTGCGAGCAATGCATCAATTAGCCTCTGACGAGCAGAAGCTGTTTCCTGTTGGAGCTGAAATTTTGCGGCGAGACTTTTATGTCGACGATCTTATTACAGGTGGGGATTCTGTCCAAGAAGTCAGAGAGATCATGAATCAAATTACTAATATGTTAGCGAAGGGTCGTTTTAAATTGCGTAAATGGTGCACTAATAATGGGGATCTTCTTCAAGGTATACCTAGCGAAGATACCGAACCGCTCTTGAGCTTCGATGATGGAAGCAATGTCACTAAGACGCTTGGTCTTACTTGGGACCCAGCCTCTGATAACCTACTTTTCGTATTCACACCCACAATCACAGCAAAGAGGAATTGCAAAAGATCGATCTTATCAATAATTGCTCGTTTTTACGACCCATTGGGGCTTATTGGTCCCATTATTTCTAAAGCAAAGATTTTTCTTCAGCGTCTTTGGAGGGAGCAACTCGACTGGGATGAAAGTTTGCCCTCATCGTTAGATTCATCATGGAATAGTTTATACTCAGATCTTGTTCGCATACCGAAACTTAGTTTTCCTCGGCTGTCTATCCTGCCAAAAGGTGTGGTCGAGGTTCATGGCTTCAGCGATGCTAGCGTTCAGGCTTATGGAGCCTGTGTATACGTAGTATCCGACAATGGAATGGAGAGGCAGGTGCATTTACTTTGCTCTAAGTCGCGTGTAGCACCCCTCAAAACTCTTACGATACCTAAGCTTGAGCTTTGTGGAGCAGCACTGTTGGCACAACTCATTCATGAGGTCGCTGAAATGAACATTTTTGAATGCCCGTTTTTTTGTTGGTCGGATTCAGCAGTTGCACTATCATGGATCCACGACGAGCCATCTCGGTTTCAAATCTTCGCTTCAAACCGCATAGCAGCAATACAAGAATTGACGGCAGGCATGGAGTGGAATTACGTGCCAACCAAGTTAAATCCAGCTGACATTCTCTCTAGGGGCGCATCTCCCAGTGAGCTCATCGAATCTTCATTTTGGATTCGTGGTCCTGAATTTTTAGCTGAAGGTCGAAGCAAATGGCCATTGACTTGTAGCGTAGTGAAAGATCTCCCCGAGCTTCGCAAGAAGGTCCTACTGATAGTCCCTCAATTCGCTGACATGACACTTGGTTGCAAATATGTCAACTCGTTCGCAAAACTACAGCACGTTTTCGGCTATATCTACAAATTCATTCATAGGATCCGACATAACGGATTAACAGTTGATCATATTCAACAGGGAACAAAATTGCTTTTACGAACAATTCAAATGGCTTATCTTTCGGATGACTACAATGCCTTGAAAAATTGTGAACGGGTAAAGCCAAACAGCTGCATTTCATCTCTATCTCCATTTATTGACGACAAAGCATTAGTACGTGTAGGTGGACGACTCAAAAACTCAGCTTTGGACTTCGATGGTCAACATCCCATTATATTGCCTAGAAGCCATCCGGTAACTCATGCAATCATCATGCACTTCCATAGACGCAATTTACATGCCGGTCCTCGCGCATTGCTGGCCAACATTCGCCTGCATTACTGGCCAATCGGAGGTCGAAAAACTGTCTCAAGTACAGTGAGTAAATGCACAGTCTGTTTTCGAGCTAAGCCCTTTATAGCTGAACATATTATGGCTGATCTTCCTCATGATCGAGTCAACACATCGTACGCATTCAAGGTCACAGGCGTGGACTTTTGTGGACCCTTTTTTTACAAGAATGAAATACGGAACAGGCAGCCAATAAAATGTTATATTTGTATCTTCATATGCTTCGCTACCAAGGCTGTTCATATGGAGCTAGTCATGGATCTTTCTACGAAGGCCTTTTTGAATGCTTTCAAGCGCTTCATTCTCACTCGCTGTTGCCCCGCTAGAATATGGTCAGACAACGCTACTAATTTTGTTGGTGCTAGAAACGAACTTGCCGAATTACGTCGCCTGTTTCTTAGTGATAGTCACATAAGGGTGGTTCACGAATTTTGTTTGGACAACAATATCGATTGGAAATTCATTCCTCCTCGTTCCCCACACTTTGGTGGACTGTGGGAGGCGGCCGTAAAAACGGCTAAGCACCATTTTTATCGAACAGCTGCAAACTCCTTGCTAAGCTTTGATGAGCTGCGCACGCTCATCTGCCACATTGCAGCAATTATTAACTCTAGACCTTTATTTTCACTTTCAGAGCACCCTGGCGATCTGGACGTTTTGACACCCGCCCATTTCATAGGGACGGCTCCTCTGGCTTTGTTTGATGAACCGAATGTCACATCTCTTAATTTTAATCGGTTAGACCAATGGCAGCGCGTGTCGTATTATCAGCAAATATTTTGGGCCCGATGGCGCGAAGAGTACTTAACTCTGCTACAACAACGTTCTAAGTGGCGCCATCAAAAACCGGGCTTATCTATCAACGACATCGTCCTGGTAAGGGACGAAAATTTGCCACCACTTAAGTGGCCACTTGCGAGGGTCGTGAAATTGTTGAGCGGGGCAGACGGAGTATGCCGCGTTGCAGAACTAAAAACGGCCACTGGTATCATCCGGAGAGCTACACGAAAGCTATGCCCACTTCCTAAGCAAGATGAGGTTGAAAGCCCTAGGCTTCCAAAGGGCGGAGAATGTTTGGTTACGCCGCCACTGTCGTCAGCACAACAAGCGCAAGCAGCGCAGTCAAGTTAAACTCTATGCTCTAATCTCTTCTAAATTCATGTATATTTACATATTTACATATATACATTGTAAATTGCTCTGCGAAGCAATGATAAAGAAAAGTCGTTAAAGCTAGTTGGAGACATATGTACATATACACACTCATACATGTTAATGACATTTATTGCAATTGCCTTTTGCTAAAGGCTCTCATTAACTTCACCTATCACTTTAAGTTTAGTTCGTTTTCAATCGCTAATCGTGAAGCACGGGTTATTCGAACCCGCCTGCTTCTGCAAATAAAATTGCATTTTTTTTGGACGACGAGCGTTCTTATTTATTTATTTCGATCGAAATTAGCCAACGAAAAAGCTCGAAGGCTACACAACCACCTTTTCAAAAAGTTTTGAGAATGTAGCTAATTTTGAAATTGGGCGGTAATTCCTGACATCATTTTTGTTACCTGATTTATGGATGGGGCTAATGGAGCTTACCTTCCATTTGTTAATGCAATTACCAGAGAAGAGGGAGAGGCTAATTAGATGGGTTAAAAGGAAGGCTAGTGACGAACAGCAATTCTTGAGGAAAAATGAGGAGAGGCCATCGGAATATTTTTGATGAGACCGTTGCAAGGAATAGATATACCCATCTGAACATCTAACTCGGTGATCGAAAGTGCTCCGAAATCTAGGTAATGCGGACCAAGATCATCACCATATGAGTTATAAGGCTTCACACCAGCATCGCTTACAAGTTGGATTTGAAAAAGTCGGCAAAGAGATTAACAGAGTCGGACAGAGAAGAGGAGGAAAAACCACCGAGAGTCATACAGCTGGGAATATTCGAGCACCCTTTCCTGGATCGGATGTAGTTCCAAAAAGCTTTGGGATTCGACTTCAAGGAAGCTTGTGACTCCGAGCAGAGATCAGACTTAGATTAGAGTTTAAGACTGCGTGAATTTGTTCAAGAAATACCCCATAGCAATCGGAGACATTAGGTGAAAGAAAAATGGAATTCCAATCAATTTCATGGAGAATTGCATTTAAAGACACATAATCGGCATTTCTGAAGTTCAAGGACTGGGGATCAATTGTGCGGACTATAGGAAATGTACAAAACTGAAGCGATAAAAAGAGCGGCACATGGTGCATATCTGACTTGCAGATAGGGAAATTACATTCTTGTAACTGAAAAATAAGGTTCTCATCAATAAATAAAAGGTCAAGAAAATTACCAAGCATGTTGGGAATATAATTGATTTGTGTTAGATTAATGCTGGAAAGACTATCCAAGACATGGATCTCATGTGGAAGACTTGCACTAGACGCAGTTAAGACACCATTCCTAAGCAGGTCAGACCATACGATCTTGTTTAAATTAAAATCACCAAGCATGCAAAAATGGTCATCTTCATGATTTTCATAGATATGTAAAAAGTTATTGGTATGGAGTGAATATAAGTAGTCAGAACTGTTTGGCGGAATGTATGAGACGCGGATAAACAGGCTACCAAAGGTACCGAAAATGCGGACACACAGTTGATCTAAAAGCAAATCGGCATTTCTAAGAGCAACGACTGCCGATCTAAGTACACGTTTTACCGCAATTAAGACACCCCCACCCCTACTACAACCAGTTTTTAGCGCATATCTATCTTTACGATAAAGTAGAAAAATATTAGGGTCGGAAAACTCTGCATCAAAAAAGTCGATGGTTAACCACGTTTCGACTAGCACGTTTCGACTGGCTTGACGTTTATCCCAGTTGGGCATAGATTTGGATCTAAAAGCCGACTATAGAAATCTGGAGACACGCCCAGTTTAAAATTAATTTTCCTTAGACTCTGGAGCGGAGTGTCTTTCGTAACTAATTTGTAGCATGAAATAAAATTATCATCGATACCCGAATGCTTTTTGACATAATCAATAACCATATCTTCGGATACTGATGGTTTAAATGATGAAATATGTACCCATTTCCTGATAATGGCGACTTCTAACTCTGTAGAGGTATTTCGACCAACCACTAGATTTTTAGAGTTGAAAACATGCATGTGACGCGCAGTAGTATGATTATTATGCATATCATCACACTGTTGTTTATCAATATTTACCTCTTCATTAGTATCAGCGGCAGAGTTATGAGTAATAGGCTGCAATGTAGGAGAGGTAAATGATGCTGATGCCGGCACCGAAGCGTTGTTGTTGGTAGCATTAGATGCAATGGCCATGACATTAGCACAGCAATATTTGAAAAAGTTGAATGCAATGATGGCATAGTAGACCTGCAGGCCTCAAATAAAAGCGTAATTTCAGTACTTTGAGTTTTAAGTAATTCCTATAGTGCGATGCTCATTAAACCTACTATGAGAAAGCAAAGTCATATCTTCAACGTTAATTTCAATAATATATTATCCGTCTTTTTTGTTTTGAAATGCGCACTGTACTTTTACCAAGTTCGGTAGTAGTAAAAAGGTATTTAAATAAAAGTAAAAGACCGAGCCCTGATGGCAACCACCAACCCGAGTGGCAACAATCATGCCATGTCAGACTAAGTAGCGGAACTTTTCCATGGCACAGTCGCGTTGCTTGACGATTTTCAGGCATAGCGGCGTCACCGGCATTCGACCAATTCAAAAGTATACCTGATTTGGACGGGAGCGGTCGTGTGCGCGTAAAAAAACAAATGTTGAAGTGCAGTGAAAAATTTAAGAAATATTAAAGATGAAAATGAATTAAAGAAATACAATTAGAAACGAATTAAAAGTTTGGTAACATAAAAAAATAAAAATACTTCAAAGAAGAAAAAAAAATTAAGTGTCTATGGAAATAAAAAAACAACAAAAGTGCAGTGTAGTGCAGCATAGTGTTGTATGTTCATAAAGAATAGAAAATACGGTGAAAAGAAAAGGTGTCTAAGCGCAAAAGAACGTTACGTTGCTTCTTCTTACTGTCAGCCTGTTGCATATTGTGGGTACATACATACATGTCTATGCATTTACATGTAAAGGGTGTTTTTTTAGGGGTATAGAACTTCGAATTGAAATAAAACACAATCGTTTTAAGGTCCATCAACTTGGCTTTATTGGAAGGATAATTTTATGCCATTAATGTTTAAATATGATTTCGGGCATGTGGCCGCCGCGGCTGGCTCGAATAAAGCCAATTCTACAGGTCCAATTTTCAACCACTTTTTCGAGCATATGGGGCCGTATGTCGGCAATAACGCCACGAATGTTGGCTTCCAATTCCCCTAACGTTTCTGGTTTGTTGGTGTAGACGAGCGACTTCACATATCCCCAAAGAAAATAATCCAATGGTGTCAAATCACACGACCTTGGTGGCCAATTGACAGGTCCATTCCGCGAAATTATGCGCTCATCGAATGTTTCCTTCAATAAATCGATTGTGACGTGCGCTGTGTGGCATGTAGCGCCGTCTTGTTGGAACCACAACTCATCCACATTCATGCCATCCAATTCGGGAACAAAATAGTCGGTTATCATGGCTCTATACCGGTCTCCATTAACGGTAGCTGCCTCTCCAGCATTATTGCGGAAGAAGTATGGCCCAATGACTCCACCAGCCCATAGAGCACACCAAACAGTCAGTTTTTGTGGATGTAATGGCGTTTCAAGGGTCTCATGTGGATTCTCTTCACTCCAAATGCGGCAATTTTGTTTGTTGACGTAGCCATTCAACCAAAAGTGAGCCTCATCACTGAACAAAATTTTGCGATGAAAATCAGCATCGAAATCAATCTCATTTTCGGCCCATACACCAAAATCACGACGCATTGCATGGTCTCGCGGCTTTAATTCTTGCACAAGCTGGATCTTTTAAGGTCGCAAGCCAAGATCTTTGCGCAAAATCTTCCATAAAGTTGATGGACAAAGCTCCAATTGCTGTGCACGGTGGCGAATCGATTCATTCGGGTCCTCTTCAACACTTTGCTCTACAGCGGCAATTGTTTCTTCGGTGCGCACTGTTCGACGTCTCTGCGGATGCGTATTATCACATAGAGTAAACGTAGTGCGAAAACGATCCATGGTTAACCGAATTAATTGCTCTGATGGACGATTATGTCGACCATAAAATGGACGGAGCTCACGGTAAACTTCGCGAACTGAACCATTATTTTCGAAATAAATTTGCACGATTTGCAAGCTTTGTTCTTTTGTCAACCTGTTCATGATGAAATGGCAAACCAAACTGAACATAAATGACATTAGAGTTGCCAGATTTGACCACAAAATGCCAGTTTTATCTCTATTCGAAAAACAAACCCGTAAAAAAACACCCTGTACATATGTAATTGTAAATTTACGAGTGTGCAGTTCTTATGCGCTGCCTGCATTGCAAATTAGTAAAGGTGGTTCTGTACGGCCGTTCGTGGCTGCTGATATGCGTCCGGAGGTGTCGGGGGGTATCGGGCGGCGCGTTTTGATCTCTGTGTCGGTTATTAAGCAGAAAACCCAAAAATGGCCCAGGTCCGAGCCCATATAGAGGGCTTGATCCAAGGTATTTTTGTGCAAAACACCTGTCTGCGTAGGCGGCCTTCGGCCGCGCTTCAAAAAAAAAAATAAAAAATAACCCTTAGCCGGTCCAACACCGGCCACACAGTCCACAATATTTCTGCGCAGAACACATTTCTGCACTTTTCGGTACACCCTGATCTGGTATTACAACAACCGCATAAAAATGGCAGAAAAATTTCAACTTTAATTGCAAATATCAGACCTAGAATATCGGGCTTCCGCTTTCGGATTATTGATACGGAGGTTGAAGCCCGTCGGTTGATGCCTTTCCCGATGGTTTTGGGTGCGTGTTAGCGGTTGCGTGCGGTCGTATAGAATTACCTTAGAGAAAATATAAGACAAATGAAAACAAAATTTAAGTGCTTTTTTGCTGTTGAAATTGAAAGAATTGTGTGCGAATGCTAGAAGCGGCATAAAAATAGTGAAAGAAGAAAGAAAAATAAATAAATAGAAAAAAAACTGCTTCAAAAGCTAAGTCAAAGCAAGCCAAGTGGCAACCACAAAGTAAAATATCTGCTGGGCGCAAATAGCCAATTTGACCAAAAAAGGTGAATTGTGTTTGGCTACAACTAAACCGGTAACAACAAGACCGGGCACAACAAACCCGGTGACAACAACCGGTAACAACTAAACCGGCAACCACAACAGTAGTGCCGTCTAAGTAGGGTTACTGCAACAACAACCACAACAGTAGCGCCTCACAACCGGGCTACAGTACACACCAGCAATAACAACAACAGTAGTGCCGCTTAAGTAGGGCTACTGCAACAACAACCACAACAGTAGCGCCTCACAAACGGGCTACAACCATAACCAGCAGTAACAACAACAGTAGTGCCGTCTAAGTAGGGCTACTGCAACAACAACCGGTAACAACACAACCAGCAGGGCCGCCATAATATAGGCCCGCCGCACTAGCCTCAGCAACGACAACAACAACACAGCAGTGACAACAGCGGGCCGCCGTAATGTAGGCCCACTGCACTATTACCAACAACAACAACAGTGGCGCCCGACCAACAGGCTACTGCAACAAACGGGTGAGACCACACTGATGAGTAGATGGTTTTTTTTTTGTAAAATTTCATTCAGAATTAAATATAATGAACTGAAATTAAAGTTAGATTAAAATACAGAAAAGAAAAATAGTTGCGAAATAAGGGAAAATCCAAAGAACACAAACTTTATAAGTAGAAGTCAGATATAACCAACAAAAATTACTAAATTAGGAAAATAAATTTGAAAAGAAATTTATTAAAAATAGAAATTAGCAATTCAGGTTAAGAGTAGTTATAAATCAAATAAGAAAAAAGAAAAAAATAATAATTTTTTGCTTGATTTCTTTCAAATATCACTTTCGTGAAAATTCTGTGCCCCGGATAAATTGTATTGAATATTTCGATGAAATCAATCAAGAATTACCCTGGCAATTGGAAGGATGGTTAATTATTACGAATTACTTCATAATACAATTAAAAAAATAATAAAAATTTTTTTTCCAATTGTAATTAATTTAATTTTAAATAATTTAATTGCAACAAGCAATTAAAATATTAATTGCAATTAATTTCAAATCAATTTATTTAATTGCAATTACCTTCTTAACCAATTAAAAGTTTACTTGATTAACGCCCAACACTGCCATACATATGTATATATATATATACATATACAGATAATTCAATAAAATTTGAAAATTAATAGGTGTTAAATGAATAAACGATAAATACAAACAACAGATAAAACTAATAATATGAATATAAATAAATAAAAATAAAATACAGAAAGCAATAAAAGTAACTAAATACATACTCTAAAGGCCATAGAATCCGGGAGAAAACAATTTTTTTTTGGAAAGGGTTATGTTCGAAATTGTTTCCAAGCATTTTTACTATAAAATAAAATTTACTTAAAACATGTTAGTTTTAAGAAATAGTTTATAAATAAAGTTTATAATGTGAAATGGGAATGCTGACTTCCGTAATTATTTAGAAGGCATATAAGATTTTTGGTAAGGCGCCATCGGGAATAGGTTTGGTGCACCGATGGCCATGGATGAGGGTGGGTCAGCACCAGGGCGTCCCAACAACACCCGCGGCGCCCCCTTATATTGTGCGCCCCTTTTTTTATATTTTTTCTTTTTCAGAGTGGTAACCGGTCTTTTCCGGTTCGTTTTTCAATTTTCAGGGCTTTTTTTTGATTCCGTTAATTTAAATTTATCTGTTTTTTTTCCTTTTCCGTTCGTTATTTCGGTTTTCATTTCCTTTTCGGTTAAATTTTAAGTTTCCTTTTTGAACATCTTTCCGCCCGTTTTTTTTTTTTTGAATTTTTATTTGATTTGAGTTTTTTTTTTTAAATTTTGAATGTGACCTTTTTCTGTTTATGGCGCAGGGCGGTAAGGTTGGTAAGAACCCACCCCAGCCGACAATGACTAGCCACAGTGCAACCTTGATATCATGCCGACCGCCTTCCTTGCCGATCCATTTTGATGCGTAACCATAACACGGTTTCCTCGAAGGATTAGGCTTACAATACTTTTTTTTTGTTCTTTCAGGGCAAAAACTACAAGTAAGCAGCAATTGAGATTGCTTGTGACAGTCATGGAGGAGAAGCCGGATATAGCGCGGAACTTCCATAAGGGATCGAAGGAGGAGCTTAATAGCTTCTGGAAAACAGCAGAAGTGGAATTAAATGCGGCTGGTCCACCAATGAAGAGCGTTGCAGAATGGAAAAACATTAATATATATAAAAATTATTAGAAAAATTTTTAAATAAACCAATTAACTTTCTTTCTTAGGTTTGGATCGGCCAGAAAAAATATGTGCGCCAGAAAGCATCCGCGAATGCGAAAGCAAGCAAAGGCAGCGATCCGCCATAGATGCTCTTGAAGCTGAGCTCTCTATTCAAAGGGAGCTGTTACAAAATATTTCGCTGGCGGTTACCAGCATAGCAGAACGAAGTTGAAAAAAAACATTTTGATTTAATGGAGAGTTTAAAAAGGGAGCAGATGCGACGGCACAATGCCGCTATGGAAGAGTTCCAGGAAAATTTAAAATATGATTAATTTTGTATGGACTTCAACTCAAACTTAATTTTTTCGACTTCGTTCTGCTTTTCGTCAAAAATTAATTATTTTGTTTTTAAAACTGTATAGTACAAATTAGTAATAAGTATAGACTAGGCAGAATAAGTCCACGGTTATGTATTTTTTTTTTCTCAATGTGCATACTATGTAAAATTATTTTAATTAATTTATAGAAAAACCTAATGAATTATATTGAAAATATATATATTTATTTTTAAATAAAATAAAATGTTAATTTTAGGTCCGTAAAAATTGTTTTCTTGGGGACGTGCTCCATCAGCTATGTTTGCCATACGTCATTTCAATTAATCCTCCGTTACTTTGAATGAATTGGAAAGTCCTTCATAGGGGAATATACCGCCTAAAATATATTTGTAATTGCCTAAATGCGATATTCGCCTGGTAATGTGTTCGGCCCAATGGTCCAATGGATGTGAATATCACTAAAGCCAAGTATTAAATAAGATATCTTCCAACGCTTTTCATTGATTTTCCGCTCCACAACAAAATAGGTTTTCTTATGAAAAAGATTGTTGCGGGACTTCCCGCAATGAAGGCGACTTTAACAGTGTCATTGATTTGATAAGCTTTCTGCAGCTGTAACTTGACATGTCCGAAATCCTTGCCAATTGGATGCCCATCGCTTCATATCTTTGAGCCTAAAGGTAAGACCAATTTAATTTTACTATTTTTTAGCTAACGGGAAAAGTCTCTCACCTGATACTGCTCCGGTGTTGTGATGTAGCTGGAATAAATATTTGATAAGCCCGTTATGATCACTTGAGTGTCCTTGCCACCCGTGGCTATAGCCACAGCACTTATTTTACTACGCAAAACGGCGCCCTGCCATTGTAGTCAGCTCGCCTGGCACAGCCGCTGTGATGAGATCGACAACTTTCAAGAGTTGTGTGGATACAATCTTCGGTTGCCACTCGTATGGAAAGGTGGCCTGCAAAAGTTGGAAATGTTTTGTTAGTTTTTCGCTTGCACTTCCGAGCTCTGACCTACTCTGCCCGTTGCAATTAATATCGGTTTTAGTGAATGACAGTTAATATACTCCTGAGTTCGTATGAAATCACGAACGGCATTCCACATAGCATTTTGGGTTATAGTGCCCTGTTCAAAATTGAAAGCACCCAGGCCATCTGTGGTACCGGCAGCAAAGCTGTATCCCATAGCAGGCTGGCAGCCACGGATCTTATCCAGCTTCCTTTGTAGTGGGTTGTAAGTAGAACCGTTATAGTTCGGCATGTCCACAAATTGGTGAATGACTATTTCACGGCTTGTGGCCTCCTGACTATTCTCGTTTAACAAACGCTAGAAATTACTATATTAGGCAAATATGAACATGTATGTGTTCGCCCTGAATTAGTCCTGCTTTTCTTTAAGCTGTTCTAGAATACTCACGAAGGTTCCATCAGGTAAACTAGTAGCAATAATTTCTGTACTTTCATACAAATCCCGCCCAGGTCCAGACGAAAAGCATTCACCCTCCTTTTTTGGACATTTTGATGTAAGTAAATCCCATTCATTGCCACTAATGAAGCCCTTGGGGGCCCATAATATTTGGTGAAACATCGCCCAAATTAGCCGAGCAGAAAGCAACAAATTTACCCTGCAGAAAATATGAAATATAATAACAAGTAGTATTATTTGAGCAAATTTCTTAGGATATTAATATAACATACTCGTATTAGCAGGTTTTTTGTGATCTGATCTACAGTCATTAGAAAAAGAGAGGCAGTCAACCTTTTTGTTATTCCAAATGTTGTTTGTTTTTTGATAATAAGGCAGCTTATTGGCATGTTTCTGTTCTGGCAGATGTGTCTGATCTGATATACATTAAATAAATTATTAATGTAGCTTAGTGGCAGATGTTTTTGATTTGATAGACATAAATAATTATAATAATTTGAAAAAGCGCCTGCGGCGAAAATTTTTTCTTTTTTTGACACACATGTAACTAAATGGCAAGTTTTTATGATCTAATGGCTGCGACCCAGGTCGCCCAAGTAGCTTAAAAAGCCGTTTTGATGCCATGAAGACTCGTCGAACCTACTAAAATAGTGTGCATATGTGTTACAACCAACCAGAGTTGTTTATAAACCCAGCGATACTTGGAATCCCTACACCCGATATCCTGCCCAGGTTCTCCAAGAAGGAGCTCGCAAAGAATTTTAGACGCAATCTTGCCAGAGCCGGGCATTTGCACAGGAAATGTTCAACCGTTTCTTGGCAGTTACGTATTTACAGCTCCTGCGGTGGTCATGGTGCGGAATGCCCATCTTTTCCGCGTGCGTGCCTATCGCCCAGTGGCCTGTGCAGACCGCTACTTAGCAGACTTCTCGTCCTATTTTCGCTATAGTCTTGATTCCTCTATGACCCGGAACCAAGGTAATGGATAATTCGATGTCGGTTAAGTCAGCCAAGACTTGCTTGCATTCCTGCACCACAATCGAACTTGTATGTGGCGCTGCTATTGCCTTTATTGCTGCTTGGCTGTCAGAAAATATCATTACTTTACCAGTTATGTTTCTATCCCTGAGTGATTTACAGGCTTGCAAGATCTCAAGAACTTCTGCTTGAAACACACTGCAATGCGAGGGTAGTCTGAATGATACAGACATGTCTAAGGAATCCGAGAAGATCCCGGCCCCCACCCCTGAACCCATCTTGGATCCATCGGTGTATATTTTAATGCCGTCCTCACCTGTAAACGTGCTCCTCTTCCAATCATTCCTACTTGGAATGTTAGTAGTAGCACTGCTCTCAAACTCCAGTTCGTGAGAATAATAGTCTGTTTGTCTGTACTAATTGTGTCCGCTGGGAGCTTTTTAAGAATACTAATATGCCCTTGCTGAGTATCCTTCCACACCCTGACTCCCTGAGTCTAAGGGCAGTTTGTTTAGCTGTACATAATATGTGTAAATCGATTGGAAGCAGGTTCAAAATTGGATCCAAAGCCGCAGTGGGACAAGTACGCAGGGCCCCGGTGGCACTAACGCACGCAGTGCGCTGGACCTTCCACAGGCTGATGGGATTGTAGTTCTTCTGAAGAGCTTCCCACCACACTACAGATCCATAGGTCAGCACTGGCCGTACCACCGCCTCATACATCCATAGAATATTCGGCTTGAGACCCCATTTCTTACCAAACATCGATTTGCAGGCGTAGAAAGCGATACAGGCCTTCCGCACCCGCTCTTCGATGCACGCTTTCCAATTCAATTTGCAATCTATTATAAGCCCCAAGCATCTGGTGCTAGTAGATAGGGAGAGCTGTTTGCCATTTAGATCTTATGGTAATTTATTGTAAATTCCTGTTTTTTTTTATATTAATGTATCTTACTGGCAGTTTTTTCGGATGTTATGGTTGTTTTCTAATTACCACTTTTACTTTTCTTAAAGGGGTGTTTAACAAAAAAGATAACGTATACACTTAGGGCTATTTTCATAAAGGCCGGTTAAGCCTAATCGGTCAAAATCGCGCGATTTTTATTAAAAATTGGATTTTTTTCTAATTACCACTTTTACTTTTCTTAAAGGGGTGTTTAACAAAAAAAATAACATATACACTTAGGGCCATTTTCATAAAGGCCGGTTAAGCCTAATCGGTCAAAATCGCGCGATTTTTATTAAAAATTTTATTATTTTTCTAATTACTACTTTTACTTTTCTTAAAGGGGTGTTTAACAAAAGAGATAACGCATACACTTAGGGCCACTTTCATGAAGGCCGGTTAAGCCTAATCGGCGATTAATTTGACAGCCAACCGTACAAAATACGTCAATTAAACTCCGGTTAGCAGTTACCGGCTTTTATGAAAGATTTGCTTACCGTATTATCAATGATAGTTATTCACGCGATCGCGATATCACTTACATACATGCATAATTTTCATAATATTCATTAAGGTTGTAATAAAATATAAAAAAATTTTGCGATAGTTCGGTCTTGTACAACAAAGTTACTTTTTGAACGTCTGGCGACGTCTTTTTTATCATACTCGATAAACTTACGGACGAATATGAACTAGTTTTAATTAATTCTCGCTAAAAGTTATTCAGTTTTCCGCATAAAACTGTTCGTGCTAAATAAACGAAAAAGGTCTTCGCGTTTCATAAAGTGCGTGTAGAAAAATTAAAAATTTGAAAAAACAAATCAGAAAATTGTGAATAAACAAACCATGTTGCAGTGAAAGTGATATAACATGGTTTGTTTATTCCTTCGTAGACATCATGATCCAACTATAACAGGTCGTAGCAGCTCGACAAACACATAGCCACACAAAAATTGTCCATGTATTTTGTCTTTGTAATTTGTGAGTTTAACGTCAAAATCGTACTGAGAAATGAGTGTAATGTCAAAATTCGAGACAAAAGTAAAAATCAGCTGGTCTATTAACACGACCTGTATTATTGGATCATGGTAGACATCAGCAGTTACTACTCGCTGTAACTGCAACTAATACAAAGGCATTGTTGTTGCAAAGTAAAAAACATGTCGGGCTTTGTATTACAAAAAATGTGAATGTTTATATCGGTTATTCGCGCAAAACTCGATAAATAAACAGTACGGGAGGTAGAGAAATGCTGTTTTGTGTCATATAAATTAGTTTTGTATGTATAATGTTAAAAAAATTGAGTAAAATTTGCACATTTTGTTCGGAAAAATTCGCATCTTTAAATGCGATATTATTGCAAAATATTAGTCGCCGACAACTGCGGTTTGTTAAATTGTGATCTGTGCGACGACCTTTACCCATCCATATTAAAATTTGTTTTGTACGCGTGGCGCATTCTCGTGTACCCAACCCGCTTTTATTTTCTTAGAAAACAATTCACACTGGATATTTCCCTAGAACTTGATTAGGTACACTGGTTCTGGAGTTGGGAGTTTAAGTAAATAAGTAGGGGGTCCGGGGCGTGAACCCCGGCAGAGCGTGGGGCGGATCCCCTTAATGCACACCTAATTTAGACTCAGACCAAATGCGATTTCTTAGAAAACTATTCACTCCATTGTTAATAAGGGATTTTATTAAGAGAAATATTCATTATTAGTAGACAAAATAAGTTTATTTTATTTTTTTTATTTATATTTAATGTTGCTGTCATTACAGATATAAACATGTGTATATCAAATAAAGGGATTTATACTACCTTTCTAAATCTCCTTTTTTTTGAAAATCGGTTCAATTCTTTTGGAAATATACGCTTTTGAAAAGCTTGATAATTTCACCTGTAGCCCCCCTTACCGATTCCCAATAATTTGCAAAAAAAAAAATTACACAATAGGAATCAGTGAAAAGGGACGGACCATGCCCACTTTGTTGTTTTTTTCTACCTGAACTTATTCCCAATCCTGAAATACCAAGGGGTTTGAGGAGCTGAAACTATATATTTTAAAAACTATATTCAAGAACAGAGTAAAGTAAAGTGAATAGGCACGTCAGACCTGAGTGGTAGGAAGCTGTCACTGTTTTTTTATACAATCCTGTTAAATTCTCCACGCCTCACTCTGAAATTCTCATCCCGTGAGCAGGTGGTTGCAACAAGATTACTTCATAACTTTGCAACGAGCCGGTTATGAACCGTCCCTGCGGGTTAGGTGGTTAGGATTTGACGCCTGTCGTAATGGGCGACCAAAATCCACAAAGGGTAATGACGTGCAACTTCATGATTGATCCACGGATATGGTGCTTCTCACTTCTAACTACCAACCTTCTTCCTTACGGATTGAGGGGAGAGATGACCTAGAAGGTTCCAGTGGTCATACTAAGGGCGTACTGAGCTCATGTTCGGCAAATGCCGATATGCATATACAATTACAATTAAAGTAATCGTAATCGAAACTTTCATTATTACGATTACTGCAGTTGTAATCCTTAATTACTTTTACTGTAATCGTAATCATAAAATTCACTATTAGGATTAAGTGTTAAGATTGCGATTACTGTAATCGTAGGAAATAAAAATGTTATTGTGATATTTACTTTCCTACTCCTGCTTTAAGCGAACCCTCTTTAAAACAGCCCTTTCTAAGAACATCGTTTCTTTGGAAATCCGTTAAAAGAGCCTGATAATAATTTACCGAATGGACGTGACGGTTGGATAAGGCAAAGCTCTCCTTAAACAAGGACTTGGTGACTTGTATGGCAAAAACAAATTAGGAAAATAAGGAAAGTATTACCTCCAAACATTTTCGGTTTAACAAAATACTCAAATAGTTTAGAAATATTAGACAGCTTGGCAATGAGCCTATAGTTGGCAACATTGTTTTTATTACCACTTTTGAAAGAGGGGTAATAAAATGTATCTTCCATGCACCTAAAAATTCAACACTCGCGAGTGATTTGTCGAAAATTAGAACTGCCAAACTGCTTTTAAGAAGATAAGGCGATAAGCCATCAATATCAGTCTGGGTAGATAATTTTATATCCCGAATACCATTAAGAACATCATATAGTGTTAACGTCATAGCTCCCAAGTTAATAGGATTATTTACTATTCAGGGGAAAACTGGTGGGAGATCAGAAGGAACTTTAATTTATGTACCATAGACTTCGTTAACTTGAATTTTTTTAAATGTTTGTTCCTTAAATTCTTTAGCCGTTTTAGTTTCTTAGTATAACAAGGTATTTTATAACACCTATTTTTTCCCGCGGTATGTTATTAATACAAATTTAATTTACGGTATTTTTAAAAACGTTGAAGCAATGAGTAAGATCGTAACCCAGAAAAAGAGCATCCCAATCAATTAAGGGGACATCCTGAAAACAAGATCAAGATTGAGTTTCATTATTGGTGATAATACTATCAAATATCTATGAAGCATTGATGGGTGCAGTTGAGAGGCGATATGGTTGCGAACATCGGAAGCAGGGCCTTTACTCTGTAGTTCTATTCGAAAGGCTGTTCTACTCGAAAGCAAAAAGCGATTCTAATACACATAGGCACTCTGTAGTTCGTTAGAATTTACTTTAGAAAATATTCCATAATAGTAGGCATCACTGTTTCACAAATTTCAAGCGCAAAGCAAAATACAAAAACACTTTGCATAAATCTCAAGTGCAGTACTAGGCAGCGCAGTTTAACATATCGCAGTAGCGCAGATGATAAGAATCTCGACTACCACGCGTGCGGTTGCAGATTCGAACGTAAGTGCTTGCACAAGTAATTTTAATTCTTTTATTTTATTTTTATTAAATAAAATTTTATTTTTTCCATAGAATTCTTCAATTATTTTCTGTCGACAGGGATTGCTTAGCTCTTTCTGCGATAAAAATTATTTCTTGATGAATAAAATAATAATTGTTTTATTAAAATCATAAGAATATACGCTTTTGTGGATTTTCGTTTACTAAATTGTTGTAGAACAGGATTTTCTAAAATATTTAGTAAAAATAATGAAGTTTAATGTAAATTAAATTATGTTTTAGTTGTTTGCTTGCTTGTCCTAATCGTTTGACTGGCGAAGGTGTTAGTAGTAGTGGCGTTCCAACTCAGCACAGGCCGGTCAACGCAACTATTACCAAATGGTGGTGTCGGCGGTCGTAACGGCGAATGTAGTCGTCTTCCCCCATTGAGAGGCCGTCGAAAGAAGCGGCGAAGGAGTGCCGAGGTTAGTGGTGGAAGTAATACAGCGTTCTATAAGCCTGATCCCGTCTAGGGTTCATATACAGCTCAAGAGTACTAAGAGTACTACCTTGCGGTACATGCTCGACTGTAGCGGGAGCGATTTGGTATTACCAGTGCAACTTTTCTGGTCATGCCACCCTCCTTACGTGGGGAAGAATAAGATGGTTAATGAGAGGCCTCATATCCGTAGATCAACCTTCAAATTGCACGGAATTACCTTTCTGCATTTTAGTCGTCTCTTAGGGCCGGTATGCCTACCTCGGACATATTCTAAACCTCTAACCCGCTGAAAGGTCAAGTGCCACGAGCACTATGGTTTGGAGAATGTTGATTCAAACTGTTGTATATTGTATAACATCTCGGTAACCCTGTTACTGATTGTAAGTATCGATAAGTATCGATAAATAAGTTTCATACTTGTGTGTTTATTAATATTAGTATTCTTGAATAAAGCACATGGAATACAACAGTGGTGTCAGAAGCGACCACTATGGCGACAAACAACCCACCACTAACCGAAATGATGGAAGCACTGAATGCAGCTATCCGTGGAGCTGTGGAACAAGTTGCACAACAATCCGGAGCGGCTGCAGCAACAAATTCGGTATCCCATTTGAATGGGCACTACAATTAAGCAAAATTCCTACAACTGAATACCATAATTATGCGCGAGTGCCCTCCGCATTTTAATCAGTCCTAAACAACCCGAACCTGTAAGAATGAGAACGGCGACCTGGTGACCGATGTTCATAGAACACTCAGAATATGGAGGGATCACTTCTCTGCCCTTTTAAATGGAGAAACTGAGCAAGAAACCAGAGAAGATGCCGGACCCGAGCCCACAATTGAAGATGATGGAATTGACGTTCCACAACCCGACTATAATGAGGTGCGAATAGCAATATCCCGATTGAAAAACAATAAAGCAGCTGGCGCTGATGGTTTGCCTGCTGAGCTATTCAAACACGGAGGCGAGGAGCTGGTAAGGCGCATGCGTCAGCTTCTATGCAGAATATGGTTGGATGAATGCATGTCTGAAGATTGGAATCTAAGTGTTCTCTGCCCAATCCACAAGAAGGGCGATCCTGCAAACTGCGCCAACTATCGCGGAATCAGCCTTTTGAATATCGCATATAAGGTCCTATCAAGCGTATTGTGCGAAAGACTGAAGACTGATGTGAACAGACTGATTGGACCTTATCAGTGTGGCTTCAGACCTGGTAAATCTACCATCGACCAGATTTTTACAATACGCCAAATCTTGGAAAAAACCCGTGAAAAAAGAATCGACACGCATCATCTCTTTGTTGATTTTAAAGCCGCTTTCGATAGCACGAAAAGGAGCTGCCTATATGCCGCTATGTCTGAATTTGGTTTCCCCGCAAAACTTATACGGCTATGCAAAATGACCTTGAGCAACACCGCCAGCTCGGTCAGAATTGGGAAGTACCTCTCCGAGCCGTTCGAAACTAAACGAGGTTTCAGACAGGGTGACCCCCTATCGTGCGATTTCTTTAATTTAATGCTGGAGAAAATAATACACGCTGCAGAACTTAACCGCGCTGGAACAATATTTTATAAAAGCGTGCAACTGTTGGCATATGCTGACGATATTGATATCATTGGCCTTAACAACCGCGCCGTAACTTCTGCTTACTCCAAATTAGAAAAAGAAGCGGAGAATATGGGATTGGTGGTGAACGAGGGCAAAACGAAGTACCTTCTGTCATCATGCAAAGAGTCAGCGCATTCGCGCCTTGGCAACCAAGCCACTGTTGGCAGCAATAATTTCGAAATAGTAAAGGACTTCGTTTACCTGGGAACCAGCATTAATACCAACAATAATGTTAGCCTAGAAATCCGACGAAGAATCACTCTTGCAAACAAATGCTACTTCGGACTGAGTAGGTAATTGAAAAGTAAAGTCCTCTCTCGACGAACGAAAATAACACTCTACAAGTCACTCATCGCACCCGTCCTGCTATATGGTGCAGACGCGTGGACACTAACAACATCTGATGAGGCAGCTCTGGGAGTATTCGAGAGAAAGGTTCTTCGAAAGATTTGTGGACCTCTACGCGTTGGCGACGGCGAGTACCGAAGAAGATTTAATGATGAGCTGTATGAACTTTACGCAGACGCCGACATAGTTCAGCGAATTAAAACACAGCGGCTTCGCTGGCTAGGCCACGTAGTGCGAATGAGCGAAGATGCTCCAGCCCAGAAGGTATTCTTATCGGCACCCGCCGGTGGAAGCAGAGGAAGAGGGAGACCACCACTCCGATGGAAGGACCAAGTGGAGACCGATTTGCGATCCCGCGGTGTTTCCAATTGGCGCCAGTTGGCGCAACGAAGAAACGACTGGCGAGCTATGTTGGACGGTCAAAATCGCCCAGACGGTTAGATGACCATTTAAAGAAAGAAAACAACCCGAAGAGTTACAATACAACGAGATAAAAGATACACTTATCAAACGATTTGACGGCAAAAGAAACGTATATGCGGAAAGTTTCAAATTCCGCAAATTAAAATAGGAGCCAGGAGAGTCAGTAGCTACCTACACACTACGATTGAAACAAGCAGCAGCTTATTGCGATTATGGTACGTTTTAGATAGAATGCTGACGGAACAATTGCTTTTCGGCATCGTGTCACGAAGTATCTGCGACGAAGTTATACCAAAGCAACCAAAAAGTTTTGCAGATGCATATGTTGTTGTTGTTGTTGTTAACAGTGCTTCGCCCTGCCCAATGGGCTCGATCACTCTAAATTGTCATCAGGCTCTTCTAACGGAAGTCCGAGAAAAAGCGCGGGTTGAACTGAACAGGAGAAGAGATGTATGGTATCATGAGGGGACATACCACATGCAGGCCATGTGTTTGGTATGTCGGGGTTCCGTCTGGATAAGTAAGAGTTTAACCTATTACAATATCCAGAGCGAAGTTGTGCTAGTATGACTCTAGTTTCCCTCGGAAGTACACGCTCCTCTTCAGCCAATTCAGGTGGTTGAGTATTAATAACGGGATTCACATGCCGAGATCTGAGAGATCTGTCTACCGACTCGGTGTGGAGGTCATTTAGAGCCCGTCTATGGTTCCGCAGATCAAACGGCAAAGAGATATGATACCGCATCTCATCGTAATGCTTACGAAGATGTCTCCTTATGTCTCTAGGTCCCGGTGCTACATCCAAAAGATGTCGGTTTGGATGACTATGTCAGAAGGAACTGTCTACTCAAGAGTTCCGCGTGCTCTTGAACATTGAGCAATTTTGCCTCTTGATGGAGGTGAGACTCAGATGACATAAGTAGGCATCCCGTAGCAGTTCTGATGGCGGTGTTTTGGCAGACTTGCAATTTCTTCCAGTTGGTGTCAGAAAGATTGGGCGACCATATAGGCGCAGCATAGTCAATAACCGGCCGGCCAATAGCCTTATATGTAGCAAGCAATGTTTCTTTGTCTTTCCCCCAAGTACTGCTGGCCAATGACTTGAGGATCTTATTGCGGCTCTGTACCTTTGAGGCTATTGCGGTGGCATGACCAGCGAAGGTGAGACCGTTGTCAAATGTCACACCCAAGATTTACGGGTGGTTGACAGTAGGTAGAGGTACTCCGTCTACGTGGATATTTAACTCTTGCTCCATCTGTGCATTCCATGTCGTAAACAGGGTCGCCGTCGATTTAGTCGGAGATAGGGTCAGATTCCGCTCGGTGAAGAAGCTGGAAAGGTCATGGAGGTATCTGTTGATTCTAGTACAGAGTGGTGTCTCTTCCAGGTCTCGAAGGAGTGTGGCGTGGTTGACCGTATCAAATGCATTTGATAGGTCAAGTGCCACAAGCACCGTCCTATCGTTTGGTGGATGTTGATTCAAGCCATAATTTATCTGTGTTGTATTGGCATTCAAAGCGGATGTAGTGCTGTGAGATTTGCGGAAACCATGCTGGTGATCGGCCAATTTCAGATTTGTAATAAAGTAAGGGAGCAGAATAGTCTTTAGTAATTTCGCAACCGGCGAAAGGAGGGATATCGGACGATAAGAATCTACTTGGTTCGCCGGCTTCCCTGGTTTTAGTAGGGGAACTACTGTTTCCATATCTCAGGTATGACGAAAATAGTTAGAGGTTGAAAAGATCCGCTAAATAACTCTGTCCCACGTGGCCCATATGTTTGATCATCTTCATGGCCGATTCCGTCGGGTCCGATAGATTTTAAGAGCTTGGCTTTTATTATGGCTTCCTTGACCTATGCGACTGAGACGGCAATAGGCGCAGTGGAGTGTTTGTGTTTGTGCGCACGTCGGATGACTCTTCTCTTGATTCTGGGATCTGCATTGATGAGCCTCACTTGGTCACGTTCTCTTGACATCGCCGCAGCTTCTGCAGGGAAATTCGGACGAATTTTTGGTATTCTACCAGCAGGAATAAAGCGGCCTGAGGCTGAGTCAATGACCTTGCCAAAATCTCTTTCTCACCCTGGTGGGGGCATCTCCATTTACTGTACAGAATTCTGAGTTGTCTATTTGGTCTGCAATAGCGTGTCCTCTCCTGTCTGCTGGCAAGTTGGAGTGCCAGAGATTATGATGTGCTTTGAAGTCGCCTAGGATTAGACGGTTATCTCCTCTTAGCAAATCACTAATATCGGGATGATAATCTCTAGGACAACACGTGGCAGGGGGAATTTAGATGTTTATGATTTGCATGCCGACGTCGCCTGACAGGACTACTATGCCTTGGCATTCTTTCCATGTACATTATACCCATCACAAGTTCGTAAGTCCGATCTTGTGTTCAATTTTGTCTCTTGTATCGCGGCGATTTTGATGTTGTGCGACATCATAAAGTCAGTTATCTCCGCGATCTTTCCAGCTAATCCGTTACAGTTCGGCTGTAAAATTTTGAAGCGTGTAGGATGGGAGACGGGGGACCTGCTAGGCGTGAGGGACGGGTGCGCTTGCCTAGGTATAGGTAGGCTAAGGCCTAAACTATGCCGCAGTCTCGAGTTGACAGCGCCATGTCGTTGTTGTCTGGCGTGGAAGGTGGCTGTGTACTGCAACAGGGGGCTATGAACGAATCCTTCCAAAGGTTACCATTTGCGAGCCCAGAGCACATAAGGGTGTGATACAGGCCAAGGCAATTGTTGCACTTGACCGATGTCGCAGGCGTATATAATCTTTGCCGACAAACGGTGCACGTAGTGAAAGGAACTAGGAGGTGGTGTTCCTGACCCACGTGCAGATTTATGTAGCCATCTCTTACACTTGGCGCATTGTACCGAATGGACCGTTTAATATAAATTTTCTTCCAGCAAACGCAGCAGATGCAATCTCTTGGTCCAGGATTGGGTTCGACCCCAGCCCGTAACAAGAGACAATGGAGCAACCCAGCTGCCAGGGTTTGCTCCGAGGATGACAATTTAAGGGTGGGACGGGAGAGATTGGACAGTAGTGCAGATGCATATGAAATTACCTACTCAAAAGAGCTGACCCAACGCTCTACAGGTATGGCAAACGCTTCGGAGATAGTCGAAACAGAACCTACATGCAAGTTGGGATTTACACCAATCAAAAAGAAACCGCATAAGAGTGTAAGCCCACCACCTGCTCGGGCATGCTTTGGATGTGGTGATCATCATCTACGTAAAGATTGCAAGTTTGAAAATTCAAAATGTTTCACATGTGGCAAAACTGGCCACATAAGCAAAGTATGTCGAGCCAATACGAAACAATTATCCGAACTCGAAGAAGAAAACGAATGTGAGTCAGTACAAATCGTGCATCAAATTGGTGCTTTGAATACTTTTAGCAGAAAAATGTTTACAATGCAAATCAATGGGGTGCAGGTGCCAATGGAATTGGACACTGGTGCTGCATGCAGCATAATGAACGTGAGGCTATTCCGCAAGTTGAAGCGGACAACCGCACTAAAGAAGTCGGACCGCCAGTTTTCAAGCTACGGAAAAACCACACGCAAATTAAATCTGTATGTCGTCGAGGACAATCTTGATGTTGTGTGGACGATAGTGGATTTCACAGTTTATACACGAAATCAACTTCACTGAAATGTTCGCATATGACGCAACAACAAATTCCTATAAAAAAAATAGTTTAATAAAGACAGTGGCCATTCAAGCATCGAACTTTGCGGCCAATGAGCAATTACGATTACAGCAAATTTTGACACGACGGGGCGACGCCTTTGGGTCGGTAGCAGGAACGTTTAGAGGCCCCCAGCAAAACTTCACCTTAAACCTAATGCGAAACCCATCTTTGCACGAGCGAGGGAAGTTCCATTCGCAATACGAAATGCATATGCTAAGGAAATCGACGCAAAAATCGCTGCAGGGTTCTACGAACGAGTTGAGTATTCGGAATGTAGAATGGTAGCATACGCATACGGAAAGAAGAATGGTAGCATACGCATTACAGGGAACTACAAACCGACAGTCAATCCGCAGATGATAATTGACGAGTATCCAATCCCGAAGGCAAAAGATATCTTCAACCAAATGAAAGGGGCCACGGTCTTCGCACATTTGGATGTGACCGATGCATACTCACACCTACGTATTGATCAGAAATTTGCTCACATATTGACACTGAATACAGTAACACATGGCCTTGTCAGACCAACACGTGCAGTTTACGGGGCCGCCAACATACCCGCAATTTGGCAACGCACAATGGAAACAACGCTACAAGATATACCGAATGTAAGAAATTTCTTCGATGATATCATAATATACGCCAGGAATATAGATGAGCTATTATCAACACTAGACAGAACGTTAAAGAAACTCACCACACTTGGGTTTAAATTGAACAAATCGAAATGTGTATTCGCCGCATCCGCAATCGAGTTGCTAGGGCATAGGATTGATGCTCAATGCATACACAAGTTAACGAAACATATCGACGCTATATTACGTGCACCGCGACCAACGACAATCGAGTAACTACAACTATTTCTTGGCAAGGCAGTATACTATTCTAATTTCATACAAAACTTAGCAACACTGGAAAGGCCATTGCGCGACATAATAAAAAAGGGGAAATTTTGTTGGTCACGAGCAGCCGACTCGGCGTATGAGAAGATCGTCCCGCAACAAGTTTTAATGCCGTATGACCTTTCCAAACACTGGAAAAGGTCAAAGTCTCACCAGAGCGGGGTATAAATCACCAGAATTTCAGTATCAGGCATCGTCAGGCTGCCTTACATTGGAACACCGAGTCGTGATCCGGACTAAACTGCGGAAGCTATTGCTGCAGGAACTACATGCAGCGCATCTGGGTGTGCTAAAAATTAAAAACATTGCCCGATCTTTTATATACTGACCAGGAATCGATAGAGACATCAAGGAGACGGCAAAATCATGCGAATGCTGTGCAAGAAATGCCAATAGGGCACCGAAGTTCAGTAGCCATCATTGGGAGTACCCAAAAGCGCCGTGGGAACGAATACACGTCGACTACGCCGGACCCGTAAAGGTATGATGCTACTTATCATCACCGATGCATACTCCAATGGCTAGAAGTCAAAGTTATCAAAGTTATGACATCCTTGGCAACGACTGCATTGCTGGATGACGTATTCGAAGCATACGGGGTCCCACGAGTACTAGTTTCGGACAATGGAACAAATTTTAAGTCCGCCGAATTTAAAGAGTTCTTAAGCCGTGTGGGTGTCAAGTATCATAAGTGCACAGCTCCATATCACCCAGCCACAAACGGTCAAGCAGAACGTAATGTACAAACAGTAAAAAATGCGTTAAAAGCTATGGGAAGCACAACGAGAACATTAAAACAGAACAAAAATAAGTTTCCGCGGCAATACAAGAATGCTCCACACAGTAAAACAGGTCAGTCCCCAGCAAAACTGTTCTTAGGGCGACAACTACTCACGCACCTGGATCTAGTCCGTCCCGAAAATGTAACTGAGTGAGTATCAGCTAGACAATTTATCCAGTACAGAGATGGGTATCGTGAATTCATAACGGGCGATTCCGTATATTTTCTTTCGGGGAATCCGCAGCTTAACAAATGGTTGCGTGGCAAGGTGGTTAGACGCATGGGGACCTTCACTACGAAATCGAATGCAATGGCAAAAACTTCAAGAGGCATGTAAATGAAATGCGTGGCACCACCTCTCTAGATTCCCAACAAGCTGAGCTCGGAGAAGCCGAAGAATGCTATGTAACTTTGGAACTATGTACCTGGGGTGAACAGCGACGCGAGAGAGGTAGAACCGAGCGACGCCCCCCAAAGCGACAATACAGAGCCACACACAGCTACTCCAAACATAGAAAGTAGTAACGCAGAAAACGACATACGGGAAGCAAGCGGAACCGAGTTAAATAAACCACCAACACCACGCTCGCCAGTGGCGCCACCGTCAACTGACGTTCCAGTATCAGATGCATCAGAGGAATGTGCCGATCGAACTCCACGGCGTTCAACAAGAACGCGTAAACCAAAAATAATATTTTCACCACCCTAGAAGGGGAAGAATTGTTGTATATTGTATAACATCTCGGTAACCCTGTTACTGATTGTAAGTATCGATAAATAAGTTTCATACCTGTGTGTATTAATATTAGTATTCTTGAATAAAGCACATGGAATACAACACAAACCATATTTTATTGTTATGGCATGCAAGGCAGATGTTGTGCTGTGTGACTTCCGCAAACCATGTCGGTGTTCGGCCAAGGGTAATTATTTCCTTTAGGGACCACTACGTCGTTTAATACCTCTCCCGACATTTGTGGACGTGTTTTAGCAGTTGCCTCCTAAAGGAGACAATTACCCGGCCAAGTGCAGGTTTGCAATATAATACGGGAGCTGATTGGTCTCCAATAACTTCGCAACCGGCTACAAGAGGGATATGGGACGTTATAATTCTCTTTGCTTTGCCTGCTTTCCTGGTTTTAGTCTGGAATGACGAAAGTGGTTAGCAAGAGGTTACAGAGAGCCGCCAAATAACTCTGTCTCTCGTAGCCTAGAAGTATCAACATCTTCACACGATTGATGTTGAGACCTTGGCCTTCACAATGGGCGCTGTGTTGTGTTTGTGTTTATGCGTCCGTCCAGTCAGCAGGTGGATTCATTATAAACTGTCGACAGAAAGAGCTCACGCATCACCTGGGGTCCGATTTGACACTGTCACCAAATGTAATGGCGACCTTGTCATTGTATTTGGTCGGATTTGACAGCGCCATGACTGTTGACCATAATTTGCCGACTCCGCCGGAGAGGTTGCATGCCTCTAGGTGTTGCTTCCACTTGGTCAACTTTTAAGTATTGGCCGTCGGTCGGATTTCCGCATTGAGATCTTTAATTCTGGGGTCTGCGGAATTGAGAAGTCTCGCTTGGCCACGTGCTCTTGCTAGAGCCGCTGCTTCACCGGGGAAATACGGTCGAATTTCGGGTATTCTTCTGGCGGGAATGAAGCGGTCAGATGCTGAATGGATAACCTCGCGAAAGTACTAGGTCTGTGGATGACGTGGTTAAGCCCTGAGCATCCACATCTGTGAAGCCATCTCTTACACTTAACGCATTGAATAGAATGCGACCGTTTAAATAAATTTTCTTCCAGCAGATTCAATCTCTTGGTTCGGGGTTGGACTCGATACCAGCCCGCTGCAAGAGTTTGCTCCGAGGATGACAATTTGGGGGTGGGACTTGACGAATTAAGCAGAGTTATACTGAAATAACAGCCCTAGATAGAGCCGGCTGTTGTGGGCCACTCCTACTAACCAACTAAAAAAGATTTCTTCTCCGGAGGCAAACGCTGATTCTTGGGACCGATACGCGTTTTTGGTACCCATACAGAAATTTTTTACAAAAAGGTAGGCAAAGTAAAGAATTACACATTCCTTACTAAGCTTTAGCTTACTATTATCATTGATAAGCAAAAAACAAAATTAAATTTTGTCTGCCAAAATTATTTGTCAGCTCCCTTTTTTCCCACGTTCAGAATACATACTTTTCCTCCCAAATACATCTTCGACTTTTCTTAGTTTGTTTGTGATACGGGAATATGGGAAAAGAGAAGCAATTCCCAAAAAACGTGCGTTCTTGATTGCGGGAATGAGAAATGGGAGAAATCTCCCAAAAAATTTCTGTTCAGAATCGCTATGCATTCAACGTCAATTGTTCAAACACGTCCAAAAATGTTGGGAGAGGTATCAAAAGACGCGCTTTGACCTGGGTAACAATAATCCGTTGCCGGAAAATCGATTATATACAAGGTGGCGCAAAAGTAGTCCTCCTATCAGAAAATGCTATAAATTTTGCGATTGGCCCCTAAAGTCAGTTCTGTTTTGACATTTGTGTAGTAAACACATGCGACATACACGTTAATAAACAAAGTTACGCTACACTGCTCCAGAACGCGGAATATTGCTGACTATTAATTTGACCAATAATCGGTCGGGGCCAAACGGTTACTGTGAATGGTGAGCGCTACAGAGCAATGATCAACGAGTTCTTTTTGCCGCAACTTGATGAATTGGGATTGGAAAACATGTGGTTCCAACAAGACGGTGCAACATCACACACTGCACGTGCCACAACCGATATGCTGAACATCGGAAACTTACTTTTGCGCCACCTTGTATTTATGTAAGCTGAAAATTTTGCCGTCATTTTCATGTGATTGTTATAAACAAAGATATAGGGTGTACCGAAAAGTGCAAAAGTGTGTGCTTCGCAGAAATACTGGGGATCCGTAGCCGGTGTTGGACCGGCTAAGGGTAATTTTTTTGAAGCGCGGCCGAAGACCGCCTACGCAAACCCCTGCCGAGGTAGGCATACTGGTCGTAAGAGGTGACTAATATGGACAAAGGTAATGACGTGCAACTTGATGGTTGATCTATGGATATGATACCTCTCACCTACCATTACCCATCTTATCCTTCCTTACGGAAGGAGGGGTGAAATAACCTAGAAGGGTTCACTGGTCATAAATCGCTACCACGACAGTCTGGTAGTACCGCAAGAGGGTTCAAATCCGGTCAAATACTGTTTATTCGACAACACTCCCCAAAACCTTCGGGGAGTGTTTTTGTCGTTACCACAACAACAACAACCGTACATACATAACATACTATGAAACAGGGCCCCGTTTTGCGATCGAACTTGGGTAATTTTTTGGCAATTACCAAAAATGGTGGGTTTCCCCCACCGGATGAAAGTTCCGGGGGGTAATTCTATACGACAGCACGTAACTGCTAATATACGTCCAAAAATCTCGGGAAATGTATCAAACGACGGGTTTTAACCTCCGTATCAATAATCCGAAAGCGGAAGTTCGATATTTTATGTCTGTTCAGAGATATTTGCAATCAAAGTTGAAAATTTTCTGTCATTTTCATGTGGTTGTTGTAATCACAGATTAGGGTGTACCGAAAAGTGCAAAAGTGTGTTCTGCGCAGAAATACTGTGGACCGCGTAGCCGGTGTTGGACCGGCTAAGGGTTATTTTTTTTAAGCGCGGCCGAAGGCCGCCTAAGCAGAAAGGTGTTCTGCACATTAATACCTTGGATCAAGCCCCCTATTTGGGATCGGACCTAGGCCATTTTTGGGTGTTTTGCTAATAACTTTTCACTGAAAGAAATTATTTAATTTCCGCTTTCGGATTATTGATACAGAGATCAAAACGCGTCGTTTGATTCCTTTCCCGAGATTTTTGGGCGTATATTAGCAGTTACGTGCTGTCGTATAGAATTACCGTAAAATATTATTCTCACGTCGATAATAACTATCGATCCCCATACTTATTTATTTAACTTTGGAGTTGGAGCTTTACTGCATTTTTGCCAAGGAAACAATTACTATCTGATTTTCCGCGGTGTATTTGAGCTATAAACGCGGTGGCAGCACTACACAAAGTCGACATTTTAATTATAACTCGTTCGATTTTTACACCTGAGTTGAGTCCGTAAATATTTTCTATGTAAATCATTAAATTTTTTCTGATAAAATAATGAGCTCAAGTGAATTTTAGAAAGAATTTTGGGACAATATATAAAAGAAAACAATTTGGAATGGATTGTTTTTACTACCAGGCGGATTTTAATGCGGCTAGGACTAATGTGTAACTGTGTGCGCTGGTAGGCTTCGCAATTTCTAGTTCGACGCTGTTCTCGCTCCCACAGCATACCATTTACCATATCCTTTGTGCTTTGCGTGCTTGTTACGCATCGATTTGGGCAAAACGTTAGATACAACCTAACAATCGGTTGGGTGTAGTGTTTTTGCTGCAAAATGCAATATACTCTATGAGAATGTGTAACACCAATTTTAAGGTAGTGCTGTTTCATGACTAAAAATTGCAATGAGCTATTGGAATAGAAATATAAATATCTTAAAGGCGTTTGTTTACTGGTGAGTTCAAGTTCTTGATTTGTGTTCATATCCGTTGTATAATACACCATTAAAAATTACATTTACATGCACTTAATTATGTGTATATAAGCACATGTGCATATATATGTATACTTCATCTGGATATAGATGGTTATCTGCATATCAACATATATAAACGTAAATATTTTTATTCATTGCACATATATAAGAAGTTTTCCAAAAAGCATTTAATAAATCTAAACTGGGAAGAAATACTTGGGTAATTGTTTCCTTTACGAGACAACTGCTAAAACACGTCCGAAATTATCGGGAAAATTATCAAAAGACGCGTTTTGACCTCGGTAACAATAATCGAGTTTCGGATTTTCGAGTTTTTGTTTCAGTGAAGAGATATTTGCAATCAAAGTTGAAAATTTTTGTCATTTTCATGTGGTTGTTTTAATCACAGATTAGGGTGTACCGAAAAGTGCAAAAAGTGTGTTCTGGGAAGAAATACTGAATACCGTGTAGGCGGTGTTGGACCGGCTAAGGGTTATTTGGTAATTGTTTCCTTTAGGAGACAACTGCTAAAACAATGTCGGGAGAGGTATCAAACAACGCGTTTTGACTTCGGTATCAACAATCCGAAAGCGGATTTTCAATTTTTTGTTTCAGTGAAAAGTTATTCGCAAATAACCCAAAAATTTCCCGGGTTCGATCCCAAATAGGGGGCTTGATCTAAGGTATTTATGTGCAGAACACCTTTCTGCGTAGGCGGCCTACGGCCGCGCTTAAAAAAAATAACCCTTAGCCGGTCCAACACCGGCTACGCGGTCCAGAGTATTTCTGCGCAGAACACACTTTTTGGACGTATTTTAGCAGTTGTCTCCTAAAGGAAACAATTACCACAAATAATTAAGTAAATGCAAATATATGGTAAGCCTATACAAACGCACACTGCTAAAACACTTCCAAAAAAGATGCGTTTGACATTGGCAAAAAAAGGGAAAAGTTATTGGCAAAAAACAAAAAAACACTCGTGGTCCGACTCCGGTAATTGTTTACGACCGTCACCGAGTGCTAATACTCATCCAAAAATGTCGATATGGCTATCAAAAGACGGCTATCTCAGCAATGAGAATCTGCCTCCAAAAAACAAATATTTTTATTATTTTGGAAAATATCTGCAAAAAACCGAAAAATTACCTCGGGGGCGTGAGTTATTGTTTTTATATGCAAAACATCTACTGGAATTGGCGGCCGCGATTTAGAAAACCCCCTTAGCCGCCCCAAAACCGACTATGCAATCCCCAGTATTTATGCGCATAATACATTTCCGCATTTTTAGGCACATCCTATATCTGTATCTACAACAACCACATACAAACAGAGAAAATCTGTAACTTTGCTTGCAAATATCTTGCAAACTACTACAAATAATTGTTCTCCGGGTCCGGATTATGATTCCTGAGACAGTCTTTTGACAGCTATCCCTAAATCGGTCCCGAACCGAGGGCCTGATCCACGGTATTTATGTACAGAACAACTCTCCGAGTTTGCGACTTTCGGCCGTGCACTAAAAACATAAACCTTAGCCACTCCAACACCGTTTACGCCATCCCCAGTATTTCTGGGCAGATCAGTTTCTACACTAGTCAAAACAGCCAATGTTGTTGTTGTTATTAACAGTGCTTCGCCATCTCTGATGGCCATGATCACTCTGAGAATCGTTGTTGTTGTCGTGTTAACGACAAAAACACTCCCCGAAGGTTTTGGGGAGTGTTGTCGAATCAACAGTCCTTGGCTGAATTTGAACCCGGTACACTGCGGTACTCCCTTGCGGTACTGTCCGACTGTCGTAGTAGCGATTTATGACCAGTGAAACCTTCTAGGTCATGTCACCCCTCCTTCCGTTGGAAAGGATAAGGTGGGTAATAAGAGGTCAGAGGCATCATATCCGTAGATCAACCATCGAGTTTCACGTCATTACCTTTGTGCATATTAGTCGCCTCTTACGACCGGTATGCCTACCTCGGGCATATTCTAAACCCCTAACCCGCAGGGGACAATCTGGGAACCGTCATCAAGCTCTGCTAAGTCAAGTCCAAGGAAACGGCCAGTTTTAACAGGGTTGGACACGAGTGATATTGGTCTTAGAAGAGTAGGTTTAATTGACCAGAAAAAGAGATGTTTAGTATTATGAGGGGACATACCAGATGCAGGGTAAGTATTTGGTATCGTGGGGTTTAGTCTGGATAAGTATAAGATTTAACCTGTTACAATATCCAGAACGGAAAACCCGATATGTAATATTTCAACTTTGTTTGCAAATATCACTTAATAGAAATAAATGGTCTTGTATAAGGTAAATATGATTATTTTCTATTATATCGAAATATGAAATAAGTTATTAATTATTGTTATCATTTTATTTAATTTTTTTTGTGGTTCATGCAAGGGGGAAATGGCTTATGCACTGACCGGGTTTAAGCCTAATTTGCTAGCTGCTGTAGTAGTGGGGCTCTCCGAGTGTGCGACTTGGGACCGGGTATAGCATCACTTGTTGTTGTTGTAGCGATAGTTAGCCTGCCTAGCCGTTGTTGTTGTTGTTGTAGCGACTACTTAACCTGCCTGTCACCCCTCATACAACACTGTCATCAGGCTCTTCTAACGGAAGTCCAAGAAACCTCGCGGCTTCAACAGGGGTGGACCAGAGTGAAATTGGTGTTAGAAGAGTAGGCTCAGTTGAGCAGATGAACAGATGGTTAGTATAGTGGGGAAACACGCCGCATGCTGGGCAGATATTTGGCATGTCTGGGTTCAGTCTGGATAGGTAAGAGTTTAGTCTGTTACAATATCCAGAAAGAAGTTGAGCCAGCGTGACTTTTGTCTCCCTGGGCAGTTCGCGTTCTTCGTCGGCAACAGGTGGAGCTTGTGCCTGTAGGCCTGCATTGAGGTTGAGGGCCCGCCGGTGCACCTTTGGATCAAACGGCGAGAAAATGTGATGCCGGATCTCGTTGTTGTTGTTGTTGTTGTTGTTGTTAACAGTGCTTCGCCCTGCCCCATATTGGACAGGGTTACACTGAAATAACAGCCCTTGGCCGGGTGAAAAACCCGGGTCATTCCGGTGCGATAGAACCGGCTGTTGTGCCGGATCTCGTCTCCTTATTCTCCTGGGAGGCGGATTTTTGTTGAGCAGGCTCCCGTTCGGGTGCTGCGGTTTATGGCCGTTGAACAGGAATTACCTGGTCAACATCTAACAATGCTCTTTGACATCGAGCATTTTTTGCCTCACTATGAAGATATTTTGGCAAGCCTGCAACCTCCTCCAGTGTGTGTCTGCTAACCCCGGCGACCATATAGGCGTGGGGTAGCTCAGAACCGGCCTGCCGATTGCCTTGTACGTTGCCAGTAACGTTTCTTTGTCTTTCCCCCAAGTACTGCCAGCTAGTGACTTGAGGATTTTGTTACGGCTTTTTACTTTGGTGGCAATCGCGGCTACATGACCACCGTATTTGAACATGTTATCAAACGTAACCCCTAAGAGTTTGGGGTGCGTGACAGTCGAAAGCTAAATGCCGTCGACGTAGACGTCTAATTCCATGTTGTTGTTGTTGTTGTAGCGACTACTTAACCTGCCTAGGATGTCACCCCCATCCAACATTGTCATCAGGCTCTTCTAATGGAAGTCCAAGAAACCTCGCGGCTTCAACAGGGGTAGACCAGAGTGAAATTGGTGTAAGAAGAGTGGGCTCAGTTGAGCAGATGTACAGATGGTTAGTATCGTGGGGAGACACGCCGCATGCCGGGCAGACATTTGGCATGTCAGGGTTCAGTCTGGATAGGTAAGAGTTTAGTCTGTTACAGTATCCAGAACGAAGTTGGGCCAGCGTGACTCTTGTCTCCCTGGGCAGTTCGCGTTCCTCGTCGGCAACAGGTGGAGCTTGTGCCTGTAGGACTGCATTCACTGGGCGTGACCTGACAAAGGAGTTTACCGACTCCGTGTGGATGAGGTTGAGGGCCCGTCGGTGCACCTTTGGATCAAACGGCGAGAAGATGTGGTGCCGGATCTCGTCATAGTGCTTACGGAGGTGACTCCTTATTCTCCTGGGAGGCGGATTTTCGTTGAGCAGGTTCCTGTTCGGGTGCTGCGGCTTATAGCAGTTGAACAGGAATTGTCTGGTCCACATCGCAATGCTCTTTTGCCTCATTATGAAGATGGTGTTCAGGAGACATAAGGAGGCACCACGTGGCAGTTCTGAGTGCGGTGTTTTGGCAGGCCTGCAACCTCCTCCAATGTGTGTCTGCTAACCCCGGCGACTATATTGGCGTCGCGTAGCTCAGAACCGGCTGGCCGATTGCCTTGTACGTTGCCAGTAACGTTTCTTTGTCTTTACAACAGGTACTGCCAGCTAGTGACTTGAGGATTTTGTTACGGCTTTGTACTTTGGTGGCAATCGCGGCTACATGAGCACCGTATTTGAACATGTTATCAAACGTGACCCCTAAGATTTTGGGGTGTGTGACAGTCGGAAGCTTAATGCCGTCGACGTAGACGTCTAATTCCATGTTCGCCTGCGCTGTCCACGTCGTAAATAAGGTGGCCGAGGATTTGGTCGGTGACAATGTCAGGTTCCGTGCAGCGAAGAAACTGGAAAGGGTTGGTAGGTAAGAATTAATTCTCGAGCAGAGCTCATCGACGGAGGGTCCAGTCGTCAGGATCGTGCAGTTATCGGCGTAGGAGACGATCGAGACGCCTTCTGGTGGGGAAGGGAGCCTCGATATGTAATAATTAAACAGAAGCGGGGATAGGATACCACACTGTGGCACCCCTTGCTTAATTATACGTGGTTTGATCTTTCGCCTCTAAATTCCACCGATGACTGCCGACCACTCAGGTAGTTGGCGGTCCAACGTTTTAGACAGGGGGGAGGGTTGAATCTTCCAGGTCGTTAATGAGTTGCGCGTGATTAACAGTGTCAAAAGCTTTCGACAAGTCAAGCGCAACTAGCACGGTCCTGTCATTTGGGCGAGATTGGTTGAGACCGACACCTATTTGTGTGGTGATGGCGTTTAGCGCGGTGGTAGTGCTATGCATTTTGCGGAATCCATGCTGATGTTCGGCTAAACGTAGGTTAGCGGTGTAGTAAGGTAGCAAGACCGACTCCAGGGTCTTCACTACTGGCGAGAGGCTTGCCGGGCTTTAGTAGTGGCACCACCTTGGCCTGTTTCCATCTTTCTGGAATGACAAAGGTGGTCATGGAAAGATTGAAGACGGTTGTTAGGTACCTTATTCCCTCGTCACCGAGATGTTTTAGCATCAGCATAGATATATGGTCTGGGCCAATAGATTTGGAGTTTTTGGACCCCCGTATGGCCTCCCGAACCTCTGTGGTGGTGATGGCAATGGGCGCTTGGTGGTTTTTGCGTTTGTGCGCTTCCCTGATGGCGCGCCTGATTTCCTTGTCAACCGGAGGATGCAGTACAAATTACCGGCAGAAAGCGCTCGCGCATCTCTTTGGTTTCGACTGTACCTTATCACCAAAGGTGATGGATATTTTGTCGTTCAGTTTGGTCGGATTAGACAAGGATTTTACAGTGGACCATAGTTTGCCAACACCAGCAGAGAGGTTACAGGTCCTTAGGTGCTCCTCCCACTTGGCGCGTTTGTGTTGATCAACCAGTCGTCTGATTTCCGCATTGAGATCTTGAATTTGAGGATCCGTACGGTTCAAGCGTCGCACGTGGTCACGTTCATTAGCCAGGGCCGCTGCCTCTGCGGGGAAGTACGGACGTATCTCCTTAGTTCTACCTGACGGAATATATTGATTGGAGGCTGAAGCTATGACCAAGCGAAACGCTTTTTCCCCTTCTCGTACATCAGACGGGATGGGAAGAGCAGCGAAGGTGCTCTCAGTGAAACCAAGAAAACCAACCCAGTCAGCTTTGTTGAAGTTAGTGAAGGTGCGCTTCTCAGAAGTGACGAAGTCATTGGGGCGATCGATTGAGAGGATTATCGGCAAATGGTCAGATGCAAGAGTAAGCATTGGTCGCCATTCAACGCAGTTTATGAGACCTGCGCTGACAATTGTGAGGTCTGGGGAACTGGAACAATTTACCGCAACTCTCGTGGGGGCGTCCCCGTTCACAGTGCAAAACGTCGAATCGTCTATTTGTTCCCCCAATTCCTGTCCCCTGTCATCGGCCTGTAGGCTTGAGTGCCACAGATCGTGGTGTGCGTTGAAGTCTCCGAGGATTACACGATTATCTGAGTAACGCACTGATGTCAGGGTGGTAATCTCTCGGACAGCAGGTGGCAGGAGGTATATAGATGTTAATGATTTCGAGGTCGACGTCGCCCGTCCGGACTACCATTCCTTGACGTTCCAGGAGGTTGTCCCACGGGTCGACGTCGGGCTCAAATGGACGATATTGCACGGATTGGTGTGTGATGAAGGCGAGACCGCCCCCAAGACCTCTTTCTCGATCACGTCGGTGGATGTTATAGCCGTCACAAGTCCGAAGATTTGATCGGGCGTTTAACTTCGTCTCCTGAATGGCAGCGATCTTGATGTTCTGTCGCTTCATGAAGTTCACTATTTCACTCACTTTCCGGTTTAAGCCGTTGCAGTTTAACTGTAGGACGCGAAAGTGCGAAGGGGGAGAAGTGTTCACGCTGGGGGTCAGGGACTGGTGCGTATGCCTTGGTGGAAGCAGGCTGGGTCGCACTCTAGAAGACGAGGGATCCGGGGCACCTGAAGGTGGCGAATCGGTCGACGTTGTAGGTTGCGTAGCTCGACAACATGGTGCAACGTACGTATCAGTCCATAGGTTCCTGTTTCCAAGTTGAGAACATATAAGCAAGTGACACAGGCCATGGCAGGAATTGCATTTGACTGATGTCGCAGGTGTATATAGTCTCAGCCGACAAACAGAGCACAAGGTGTAAGGGACCAGGAGCTGGTGGCTTTGACTTACATTTGTGCTAGTGCTGGAAGAAGAAGGGGAAGTTGAAAGTAGGAGGGGGTTGGGCTGTCGCTCGGCATTGCTCACATCTGAGACAGAGGTGCTACGTAAGAAGTAGCTGTGAGCGGCTGTGTGAGGTGTTGGCGCCTGTGGGCGTGAGCGGCAGCGGGTGTTACACATTTCTTGCTGGGCGTTATTGGTGCTATTAGTCGTGTAGACTATTTCAGAAGCTTGTGACGGTGCGATACTAGATCGTCGTTGGCCACGGAACGTCCTAGGGCGTGAGCAGCAAGGGGCCACGAAAGTTTTGTAGAAACTAGGAGGCCTATGTGTGGAGGGATTTAGCCCGGAGCACCTGGTTTTGTGCAGCCATCTTTTACAAGAATTACATTGGACGGAATGTGAACGCTTAACGTAAATCTTCTTCCAGCAGACGCAGCAGATCCATTCTCCTGGACCCGGGTTGGATTCAACCCCAGCCCGGAGCAGGAGAGTTTTGAGCAGCCCTGCTGCAAGGAGCTGCTCGGAGGATGGCAGTATTAGTGGAAAAGGTGACAGGTCAGACAGGGTAGAGTCGAAATAACAGCCCTTGGTCGGATGTAAAAATCCGAGTCATTCCGGTACGTAGAACCGGCTGTTGTGGGAATGTTCCATGTTCGCCGGCGCTGTCCACGTCGTAAATAAGGTGGCCGAGGATTTGGTCGGTGACAATGTCAGGTCTCGTGCAGCGAAGAAACCGTAAAGGGATGGAAGGTAAGAATTAATTCTCGAGCAGAGCTCATCAACGGAGGGTCCAGTCGCCAGGATCGTGCAGTCATTGGCGTAGGAGACGATCGAGACGCCTTCTGGTGGGGAAGGGAGCCTCGATATGTAATAATTAAACAAAAGATAGGACACCACACTGTTGTTGTTGTTGTTGTTGTTGTTGTTAACAGTGCTTCGCCCTGCCCAATGGGCTCGATCACTCTAAATTGTCATCAGGCTCTTCTAACGGAAGTCCGAGGAAACGCGCAGTTTCCACAGGGTTATTGTTGTTGTTGTGGTAACGACAAAAACACTCCTCGAAGGTTTTGGGGAGAGTTGTCGAATTAACAGTCCTTGGCCGGATTTGAACCCGGTACGCTCCGGTACTCCCTTGCGGTACTGCCCGACTGTCGTGGTAGCGATTTATGACCAGTGAACCCTTCTAGGTCATGTCACCCCTCCTTCCGTAAGGAAGGATAAGGTGGGTAATGAGAGGCATCATATCCGTAGATCAACCATCGAGTTGCACGTCATTACCTTTGTGCATATTAGTCGCCTCTTACGACCGGTATGCCTACCTCGGGCATATTCTACACCCCTAACCCGCAGGGGTCTTTCCACAGGGTTGGACCAGAGTGATGTAGGTGTTAGAAGAGTGGGTTCAACTGAAAAGGGGAAGAGATGTATGGTATCATGAGGGGTCATACCACATGCAGGGCATGTATTTAGTATGTTGCGGTTCAGTCTGGATAAGTAAGAGTTTAACCTATTACAATATCCAGAGCGAAGTTGTGCTAGTATGACTCTAGTCTCCCTCGGAAGTACACGCTCCTCTTCAGCCAATTCAGGTGGTTGAATATTAATAACGGGATTCACAGGCCGAGATCTGAGAGATCTGTCTACCGACTCGGTGTGGAGGTCGTTTAGAGCCCGTCTATGGTTCCGCAGATCAAACGGCAAAGAAATATGATGCCGGATCTCATCGTAATGCTTACGGAGATGTCTCCTTATGTCTCTGGGGGGCGGTGCTACATCCAAAAGATGTCGGTTTGGATGACTAGGTTTATGACAGTTCAGAAGGAACTGTCTACTCAAGAGTTCCGTCAAACCGGATGCTGGATGTTTATAATGCATCCACCTGCGGATGGGACTAAGAGAAGAGTCTTCCGACGTGCGCACAAACACTCCACTACGCCTATTGCCGTCTCAGTCGCAGAGGTCAAGGAAGCCATAATGAAGGACAAACCCTCAAAATCCATCGGACCCGACGGAATCGCCATGAAGATAATCAAACCCGTAGGCCACGGGGGACAGAGTTATTTAGCGGCTCTTTTTAATCTCTCTCTAACGGCTTTCGTTATACCTGAGATATGGAAACAGGCGATTGCAGTTCCCCTACTAAAACCAGAGAAGCCGGCGAACATTCCCACAACAGCCGGTTCTACGTACCGGAATGACTCGGATTTCTACATCCGACCAAGGGCTGTTATTTCGACTCTACCCTGTCTAACCTGTCACCTTTTTCACTAATATTGTCATCCTCCGAGCAGCTCCTTGCAGCAGGGCTGCTCAAAACCCTCCTTATCCGGGCTGGGGTCGAATCCAACCCGGGTCCAGGAGAATGGATCTGCTGCGTCTGCTGGAAGAAAATCTACGTCAAGCGTTCACACTCCGTCCAATGCAATTCTTGCAAAAGATGGTTGCACAAAACCAGGTGCTCCGGGCTAAATCCCTCCACACATAGGCCCCCTAGTTTCTACAAAACTTTCGTGGCCCCTTGCTGTTCACGCCCTCGGACGTCCCGTGGCCAACGACGATCTAGTATCGCACCGTCACAAGCTTCTGTAACAGTCTGCACGACTAATAGCACAAACAACGCCCAGCAAGTAGTGTGTAACACCCGCTGCCGCTCACGCCCACAGGCGCCAACACCTCACACAGCCGCTCACAGCTACTTTCTACGTAGCACCTCTGTTTCAGAAGTGAGCAATGCCGAGCGACAGCCTACCCCCCGCCCACTTTCAACTTCCCCTTCTTCTTCCAGCACTAGTACAAATGTAAGTCAAAGCCACCAGCTCCTGGTCCCTTACACCTTGTGCTCTGTTTGTCGGTTGAGATTATATACACCTGCGACATCAGTCAAATGCAACTCTTGCCTTGGCCTGTGTCACCTGCTTATATGTTCTCAACTTGGAAACAGGAACCTATGGACTGATACGTACGTTGCACCATGTTGTCGAGCTACGCAACCTACAACGTCAACTGATTCGCCACCTTCTGGTGCTTCGGATCCCTCGACTTCTAGAGTGCGACGTAGTGTGCGACCCAGCCTGCTTCCACCAAGGCACACGCACCAGTCCCTGACTCCCAGCGTGAATATTTCTCCCCCTTCGCACTTTCGCGTCCTACAACTAAACTGCAACGGCCTAACTGGGAAAGTGAGTGAAGTAGTGAACTTCATGAAGCGTCAGAACATCAAGATCGCTGCCATTCAGGAGACGAAGTTAAACGCCCGATCAAGTCTTCGGACTTGTGACGGCTATAACATCCACCGACGTGACCGAGAGAGGGGACTTGGGGGCGGACTCGCCTTCATCACCCACCAATCCGTGCAATATCGTACATTTGAGCCTGACGTCGACCCGAGGGACAACCTCCTGGAACGTCAAGGAATGGTTGTCCGGACAGGAGACGTCGACCTTGAAATTATAAACATTTATATACCTCCTGCCACCTGCTGTCCGAGAGATTACCACCCTGACATCAGTGCGTTACTCAGGGGCGATAACCGTGTAATTATCGGAGACTTCAACGCACACCACGATCTGTGGCACTCAAGCCTACAAGCCGATGGTAGGGGACAGGAATTGGCTGAACAAATAGACGATTCGACGTTTTGCACTGTGAACGGGGACGCCCCCACGAGAGTTGCGGCAAATTGTTCCAGTTCGCCAGACCTCACAATTGTCAGCGCAGGTCTCATAAACTGCGTTGAATGGCGACCAATGCTCACTCTTGCATCTGACCATCTGCCGATAGTCCTCTCAATCGATCGCCCCAATGACTTCGTCACTTCTGAGAAGCGCACCTTCACTAACTTCAACAAAGCTGACTGGGTTGGTTTTCTTGGTTTCACTGAGAGCACCTTCGCTGCTCTTCCCATCCCGTCTGATGTACGAGAAGGGGAAAAAGCGTTTCGCATGGTCATAGCTTCAGCCTCCAATCAATACATTCCGTCAGGTAGAACTAAGGAGATACGTCCGTACTTCCCCGCAGAGGCAGCGGCCCTGGCTAATGAACGTGACCACGTGCGACGCTTGAACCCTACGGATCCCCAAATTCAAGATCTCAATGCGGAGATCAGACGGCTAGTCGATCAACACAAACGCGCCAAATGGGAGGAGCACCTAAGGTCCTGCAGCCTCTCTGCTGGTGTTGGCAAATTATGGTCCACTGTCAAATCCTTGTCTAATCCGACCAAACCTAACGACAAAATATCCATCACCTTTGGTGATAAGGTACAGTCGAAACCAAAGAGATGCGCGAGCGCTTTCTCCCGGCAATTCGTACTGCATCCTCCGGTTGACAAGGAAATCAGGCGCGCCATCAGGGAAGCGCACAAACGCAAAAACAACCAAGCGCCCATTGTCATCACCACCACAGAGGTTCGGGAGGCCATACGGAGGTCCAAAAATTCTAAATCCATTGGGCCAGACGGTATATCCATGCTGATGCTAAAACATCTCGGCGATGAGGGAGTAAGGTACCTAACAACCGTCTTCAATCTGTCCATGACCACATTTATCATTCCGGAAAGATGGAAACAGGCAAAGGTGGTGCCACTACTAAAGCCCGGCAAGCCGGCCAACGAGGGGGAGTCATATCGACCGATATCACTCCTCTCGCCAGTAGTGAAGACCTTGGAGGCGGTCTTGCTCCCTTATTATACCGCTAACCTGCGATTAGCCGAACATCAGCATGGTTTCCGCAAAATGCATAGCACTACCACCGCGCTAAACGCCATCACCACACAGATAGGTGACGGTCTCAACCAATCTCGCCCAAATGACAGGACCGTGCTAGTTGCGCTTGATCTGTCGAAAGCTTTCGACACTGTTAATCACGCACAACTCATTAACGACCTGGAAGATTCAAACCTTCCCCCCTGTCTAAAGCGTTGGACCGCCAACTATCTGAGTGGCCGGCAGTCATCGGTTGAATTTAGAGGCGAAAGATCAAAATCACGTATAATTAAGCAGGGGGTGCCACAGGGTGGTGTCCTATCCCCGCTTCTGTTTAATTACTACATATCGAGGCTCCCTTCCCCACCAGAAGGCGTCTCGATCGTCTCCTACGCCGATGACTGCACGATCCTGGCGACTGGACCCTCCGTTGATGAGCTCTGCTCGAGACTAAATTCATACCTTCCAACCCTTTCCAGTTTCTTCGCTGCACGGAACCTGACATTGTCACCGACCAAATCCTCGGCCACCCTATTTACGACGTGGACAGCGCAGGCGAACATGGAATTAAACGTCTACGTCGACGGCATCAAGCTTCCGACTGTCACACACCCCAAAATCTTAGGGGTCACGTTTGATAACATGTTCAAATACGGTGCTCATGTAGCCGCGATTGCCACCAAAGTACAAAGCCGTAACAAAATCCTCAAGTCACTAGCTGGCAGTACTTGGGGGAAAGACAAAGAAACGTTACTGGCAACGTACAAGGCAATCGGCCAGCCGGTTCTGAGCTACGCGACGCCAATATGGTCGCCGGGGTTAGCAGACACACATTGGAGGAGGTTGCAGGCCTGCCAAAACACCGCACTCAGAACCGCCACGGGGTGCCTCCTTATGTCTCCTGAGCAGCACCTTCATAATGAGGCAAAAATGCTCAATGTTAAAGAGCATTGCGAGATGTTGTCCAGACAATTCCTGTTCAACTGCCATAATCAGCAGCATCCGAACAGGAACCTGCTCAACGAAAATCCGCCTCCCAGGAGAATAAGGAGTCACCTCCGTAAGCACTATGATGAGATCCGGCATCACATCTCCTCGCCGTTTGATCCAGAGGTGCACCGGCGGGCCTTCAACCTCATCCACACGGAGTCGGTAAACTCCTTTGTCAGGTCTCGTCCAGTGAATGTGGTCCTACAGGCACAAGCTCCACCTGTTGCCGCCGAGGAACGCGAACTGCCCAGGGAGACAAGAGTCACGCTGGCTCAACTTCGTTCTGGATATTGTAACAGACTAAACTCTTACTTATCCAGACTGAACCCCGACATGCCAAATGTCTGCCCGGCATGCGGCGTGTCTCCCCACGATACTAACCATCTGTTCCTCTGCTCAACCGAGCCCACTCTTCTAACTCCAATCTCACTCTGGTCCACCCCTGTTGAAGCCGCGAGGTTTCTTGGACTTCCGTTAGAAGAGCCTGATGACAATGTTGGTTGGGGGTGACACCCTGGACAGGTTAAGTAGTCGCTACAACAACAACAACAACAAGCCGGCGAACCAAGGAGAGTCTTATCGCCCGATATCCCTCCTTTCGCGGGTTGTGAAATTACTAGAGACCATTCTGCTCCCTTCATTGCAAATCTGAAATTGGCCGATCACCAGCATGGTTTCCGCAAATCTCATAGCACGACATCCGCTTTGAACGCCATTACAACGCAGATTAATAAGGGTTTGAGTCAACACCCACCAAACCATAGGACGGTTCTCGTGGCACTTGGGCGGCGGTGCTACATCCAAAAGATATCCTTTGGATGACTAGGTTTATTACAGTTCAGAAGGAACTGTCTACTCAAGAGTTCCGCGTGCTCTTGAACATTGAGCAATTTTGCCCCTTGATGGAGGTGAGACTCAGATGACATAAGCAGACATCCCGTAGCAGTTCTGATGGCGGTGTTTTGGCAGACTTGCAATTTCCTCCAGGTGGTGTCAGCAAGATTGGGCGACCATATGGGCGCAGCATATTCAATAACCGGCCGGCCAATAGCCTTATATGTAGAAAGCAATGTTTCTTTGTCTTTTCCCCAAGTATTGCCGGCCAGTGACTTGAGGATCTTATTGCGGCTCTGTACCTTTGAGGCTATTGCGGTGGCATGACCAGCGAAGGTGAGGCCGTTGTCAAATGTCACAAACAAGATTTACGGGTGGTTGACAGTAGGTAGAGGTACTCCGTCTACGTGGACATTTAACTCTTGCTCCATCTGCGCATTCCATGTCGTAAACAGGGTCGCCGTCGATTTAGTCGGAGATAGGGTCAGATTACGCTCGGTGAAGAAGCTGGAAAGGTCACGGAGGTATCTGTTGATTCTAGTACAGAGCGGTGTCTCTTCCAGGTCTCGAAGGAGTGTGGCGTGGTTGACCGTATCAAATGCATTTGATAGGTCAAGTGCCACGAGCACCGTCCTATCGTTTGGTGGATGTTGATTCAAACCATAATTTATCTGTGTTGTATTGGCATTTAAAGCGGATGTAGTGCTGCAAGATTTGCGGAAACCATGCTGGTGATCGGCCAATTTCAGATTTGTAATAAAGTAAGGGAGCAGAATGGTCTCTAGTAATTTCGCAACCGGCGAAAGGAGGGATATCGGACGATAAGAATCTACTTGGTTCGCCGGCTTCCCTGGTTTTAGTAGGGGAACTACTGTTTCCATATCTCAGGTATGACGAAAATAGTTAGAGGATGAAAAGATCCGCTAAATAACTGTGTCCCACGTGGCCCATATGTTTGATCATCTTCATAGCCGATTCCGTCGGGTCCGATAGATTTTAAGGGCTTGGCTTTTATTATGGCTTCCTTGACCTATGCGACTGAGACGGCAATAGGCGCAGTGGAGTGTTTGTGTTTGTGCGCACGTCGGTTGACTCTTCTCTTGATTCTGGGATCTGCATTGATGAGCCTCACTTGGTCACGTTCTCTTGCCATCGCCGCAGCTTCTGCAGGGAAATTCGGACGAATTTTTGGTATTCTACCAGCAGGAATAAAGCGGCCTGAGGCTGAGTCAATGACCTTGCGAAACTCTCTTTCTCACCCTGGTGGGGGCATCTCCATTGACTGTACAGAATGCTGAGTTGTCTATTTGGTCTGCAATAGCGTGTCCTCTCCTGTCTGCTGGCAAGTTGGAGTGCCAGAAATCATGATGTGCGTTGAAGTCGCCTAGGATTAGACGGTTATCTCCTCTTAGCAACTCACTAATATCGGGATGATAATCTCTAGGACAACACGTGGCAGGGGGAATTTAGATGTTTATGATTTGCATGCCGACGTCGCCTGACAGAACTACTATGCCTTGGCATTCTGGGGCTGAGTCCCTGGGGTCGACATCAGGGGAAAATAGATTATATTGTACAGAATGATGTGTAATGAACGCAAGACCGCTGGGACGGTCTTTTCCATGTACATTATACCCATCGTTCGTAAGTCCGATCTTGTGTTTAATTTTGTCTCTTGTATCGCGGCGATTTTGATGTTGTGCGACATCATAAAGTCAGTTATCTCCGCGATCTTTCCAGCTAAATCGTTACAGTTCGGCTGTAAAATTTTGAAGAGTGTAGGAGGGGAGACGGAGGACATGCGCTTCCTAGGTGGAGGTAGGCTAAGGCCTAAACTATGTCGCAGTCTAGAGTTGACAGAGCATTTACCATTTGCGAGCCCAGAGCACATAAGGGTGTGACACAGGCCAAGGCAATTGTTGCACTTGACCGTTGTCGCATACGAATATAATCTTTGCCGACAAACGGTGCACGTAGTGAAAGGTACGAGGAGGTGGTGATCCTGGCCCACGTGTAGGCTTGAAGCAAGGGGGGGGGGGGGGTGCATTGGGGGCCTATTCCGGAGGGGATAGGAGTGTTGAGCTGCCGTGGGAGATGGAGACACTGGTGAGCGTGACCGACAGTCGGGAGTGGGTGAGGCGGGAATTACAGCAGTGCTGCCAGTCGTGTAGACGACTACCGCGGGACGCCCTTAAGCGTGTACAAAATGGTGCCTCGAAAGTACTAAAGAAAGTACGGGGTCTGTGGATGGCAGGGTTAAGCCCTGATCATCCAGATATATGTAGCATTGAATCGAATGGCACCGTTTAATATACGTTTTTTTCCAGCAAAACGCACATTTTTTTCCAATCTCTTGGTCCAGGGTTGGGTTCGACCCCAGCCCGTAACAAGAGACAATGGAGCAACCCAGCTGCCAGGGTTTGCTCCGAGGATGACAATTTAAGGGTGGGACGGGACAAATTTGGACAGGGTTACACTGAAATAACAGCCATTGGCCGTGTAAAAACACCCGGGTCATTCCGGTACGATAGAACCGGCTGTTGTGGGAATGGTTGGAATGAGTTCGCGTTCCTCTTCGGCAGCAGGTGGAGCTTGTGCCTGTAGGACGACGTTCACCGGACGAGAGCTGACAAGGGAGCTTACCGACTTAGTGTGGATGAGATTAAGGGCCCGCCGATGCACCTTTGGATCAATCGGCGAGAATGCCGGATCTCATCGTAGTGCTTACGGAGATGACTCCTTATTCTTCTGGGACGCGGATTTTCATTGAGCAGGTTGCTGTTCGGGTGCTGCGGTTTATGGCAGTTGAACAGAAATTGCCTGGTCAGCATTTCACTATGCTCTTTTACTCCGAGCATTTTTGCCTCGCTATGAAGATGGTGTTCAGGTAACACAAGGAGGAATCCCTTGGCTGTTCTGAGTGCGGTGCTTTGACAGGACCGCAACCTCCTCCAGTGTGAGTCTGATAGCCCCGTCGACCATATAGGCACATTCCCACAACAGCCGGTTCTATCGTACCGGAATGACTAGGGTTTTTTTTACCCGAACAAGGTATGTTATTTCAATGTTACCCTGTCGTACATGTCACCTTGTGACTCTCGTAGGGGCATCTCCGTTACAGTACAGTTCATGAGACAGCGCTGACAGTGGTAAGGTCTGGCGAGCTTGAACAATTTACCGCGACTCTCGTAGGGGCATACCCGTTCACAGTACTAAATATCACTATTTTCAATGCTAATTTAATACGGGTCATTTAGTTTATTAAACTTGTTTTTTTTTTAAATAACGAGGCACCTTACGAACCTGCCCAACCACCCCACAAAGTTCTAGCACAATCAAAATACGAAAACATACTAAATATCAATATATTTAAAGCTAATTTAATACGGGCCATTTAATTTATTACACTTGTTTTTTTTTTTTTTTTAATATCGAGGCACCTTACGATCCCCCTTAAACCTGCCCAACCACCCCACAAACTTTTAACACAATCAAAATACGAAAACGTACTAAATATCAATATATTTAATGCTAATTTAATACGGGTCATTTAATTTATTACACTTGTTTTTTTTAAAATATCGAGCCACCTTACGAACACCCGTAAACCTGCCCAACCACCCCACAAAATTTTAGCACAATCACCATACGAAAACATATTAAATATCACTATATTTAATGCTAATTTAATACGGGTCATTTAATTTATTACACTTGTTTTTTTTTTTAAATATCGAGGCACCTTACGAACCCCCTTAAACCTGCCCAATCACCCCACAAAGTTTTAGCACAATCAAAATACGAAAACGTATTAAATATCACTATATTTAATACTAATTTAATACGGGCCATTTAATTTATTACACTTGTTTTTTAAAAAATACGAACCCCCTTACTATATTTAATGCTTATTTAATATGGGCCATTTAATTTATTACACTTGTTTTTTAAAAAATATCGAGCCACCTTACGAACACCCAACCTGCCCAACCACCTAAAAAAATGTTAGCACAATGAAAATACGAAAACGTACTATATTTAATAGTAATTAAATACGGGCCATTTAATTTAATACACTTGTTTTTTAAAAAATATCGAGGCACCTTACGAACCCCCTTAAACCTGCACAACCACCCCACAAAATTTTAGCACAATCAAAATACGAAAACGTATTAAATATCACTATATTTAATGCTAATTTAATACGGGCCATTTATTTTATTACACTTGTTTTTTAAAAAATACGAACCCCCTTAAGCCTGCCCAACCACCCAAGAAATTGTAGCACAATCAAAATACGAACACGTACTAAATATCACTATATTTAATGCTTATTTAATATGGGCCATTTAATTTATTACACTTGTTTTTTAAAAAATATCGAGCCACCTTACAAACCCCCCTTAAGTTAAGCCTGCCCAACCACTCCACAAAATTTTAGCACAATCAAAATACGAAAACGTATTAAATATCACTATATATAATGCTAATTTAATACGGGTCATTTAATTTATTACACTGTTTTTTTAAAAAATACGAACCCCTTTAGCCTGCCCAACCACCCAAAAAATTGTAGCACAATCAAAATACGAAAACGTACTAAATATCACTATATTTAATGCTTATTTAATAAGGGCCATTTAATTTATTACACTTGTTTTTTAAAAAATATCGAGCCACCTTACGAACACCCTTAAGCCTGCCCAACCACCCAAGAAATTTTAGCACATTCAAAATACGAAAACGTACTAAATATCACTATTTTTAATGCTAATTTAATACGGGTCATTTAATTTACTACACTTGTTTTTTTTTTTAAATATCGAGGCACCTTACGAACCCCCTTAAACCTGCCCAACCACCCCACAAAGTTTTAGCACAATCAAAATACGAAAACGTACTAAATATCAATATATTTAATGCTAATTTAATACGGGTCATTTAATTTATTACACTTGTTTTTTTAAAAATATCGAGCCACCTTACGAACCCCCTTAAACCTGCCCAACCACCCCACAAAGTTTTAGCACAATCAAAATACGAAAACGTACTAAATATCAATATATATAATGCTAATTTAATACGGGTCATTTAATTTATTACACTTGTTTTTTTTTTTAAATATCGAGGCACCTTACGAACCCCCTTAAACCTGCCCAACCACCCCACAAAGTTTTAGCACAATCAAAATACGAAAACGTATTAAATATCACTATATTTAATACACTTGTTTTTTTTTAAAATAACGAGCCACCTTACGAACCCCCTTAAGCCTGCCCAACCACCCAAAAAATGTTAGCACAATCAAACTACGAAAACGTATTAAATATCACTATATTTAATGCTAATTTAATACGGGTCATTTAATTTATTACACTGTTTTTTTTTTAAATATCGAGGCACCTTACGAGCCCCCTTAAACCTGCCCAACCACCCCACAAAGTTTTAGCACAATCAAAATACGAAAACGTACTAAATATCAATATATTTAATGCTAATTTAATACGGGTCATTTAATTTATTACACTTGTTTTTTTTAAAATATCGAGCCACCTTACGAACACCCTTAAACCTGCCCAACCACCCCACAAAATTTTAGCACAATCACCATACGAAAACATATTAAATATCACTATATTTAATGCTAATTTAATACGGGTCATTTAATTTATTACACTGTTTTTTTTTTAAATATCGAGGCACCTTACGAGCCCCCTTAAACCTGCCCAACCACCCCACAAAGTTTTAGCACAATCAAAATACGAAAACATATTAAATATCACTATATTTAATGCTAATTTAATACGGGTCATTTAATTTATTACACTTGTTTTTTTTTTAATATCGAGGCACCTTACGAACCCCCTTAAACCTGCCCAACCACCCCACAAAGTTTTAGCACAATCAAAATACGAAAACGTATTAAATATCACTATATTTAATACTAATTTAATACGGGCCATTTAATTTATTACACTTGTTTTTTAAAAAATACGAACCCCCTTAAGCCTGCCCCACCACCCAAAAAATTGTAGCACAATCAAAATACGAAAACGTACTAAATATCACTATATTTAATGGTAATTTAATACGGGTCATTTAATTTATTACACTTGTTTTTTTAAAAATATCGCGCCACCTTACGAACACCCTTAAACCTGCCCAACCACCCTACAAAATTTTAGCACAATCAAAATACGAAAACATATTAAATATCACTATATTTAATGCTAATTTAATACGGGTCATTTAATTTATTACACTTGTTTTTTTTTTAAATATCGAGGCACCTTACGAACCCCCTTAAACCTGCCCAACCACCCCACAAAGTTTTAGCACAATCAAAATACGAAAACGTATTAAATATCACTATATTTAATACTAATTTAATACGGGCCATTTAATTTATTACACTTGTTTTTTAAAAAATACGAACCCCCTTAAGCCTGCCCCACCACCCAAAAAATTTTAGCACAATCAAAATACGAAAACGTACTAAATATCACTATATTTAATGATAATTTAATACGGGTCATTTAATTTATTACACTTGTTTTTTTTTAAATATCGCGCCACCTTACGAACACCCTTAAACCTGCCCAACCACCCTACAAAATTTTAGCACAATCAAAATACGAAAACATATTAAATATCACTATATTTAATGCTAATTTAATACGGGTCATTTAATTTATTACACTTGTTTTTTTTTTTAAATATCGAGGCACCTTACGAACCCCCTTAAACCTGCCCAACCACCCCACAAAGTTTTAGCACAATCAAAATACGAAAACGTATTAAATATCACTATATTTAATACTAATTTAATACGGGCCATTTAATTTATTACACTTGTTTTTTAAAAAATACGAACCCCCTTAAGCCTGCCCCACCACCCAAAAAATTGTAGCACAATCATAATACGAAAACGTACTAAATATCACTATATTTAATGCTAATTTAATACGGGTCATTTAGTTTATTACACTTGTTTTTTTAAAAATATCGAGCCACCTTACGAACACCCTTAAACCTGCCAAACCACCCAAAAAACTGTAGCACAATCAAAATACGAAAACATATTAAATATCACTATGTTTAATGCTAATTTGATACGGGTCATTTAATTTATTACACTTGTTTTTCTTTTTAAAAATCGAGGCACCTTACGAACCCCTTTAAACCTGCCCAACCACCCCACAAAGTTTTAGCACAATCAAAATACGAAAACGTATTAAATATCACTATATTTAATGCTAATTTAATACGGGTCATTTAATTTATTACACTTGTTTTTTTTTTAAATATCGAGGCACCTTACGAACCCCCTTAAACCTGCCCACCACCCAAAAAATTGTAGCACAATCAAAATACGAAAACGTACTAAATATCACTATATTTAATGCTTATTTAATAAGGGCCATTTAATTTATTGCACTTGTTTTTTAAACAATATCGAGCCACCTTACGAACACCCTTAAACCTGCCCAACCACCCAAAAAATTGTAGCACAATCAAAATACGAAAACATATTAAATATCACTATATTTAATGCTAATTTAATACGGGTCATTTAATTTATTACACTTGTTTTTTTTAAAAATATCGAGGCACCTTACGAACCCCCTTAAACCTGCCCACCACCCAAAAAATTGTAGCACAATCAAAATACGAAAACGTACTAAATATCACTGTATTTAATGCTTATTTAATAAGGGCCATTTAATTTATTACACTTGTTTTTTAAAAAATATCGAGCCACCTTACGTACACCCTTAAGCCTACCCAACCACCCAACAAGTTTTAACACATTCAAAATACGAAAACGTACTACATATCACTATTTTTAATACTAATTTAATACGGGTCATTTAATTTATTACACTTGTTTTTTTTTTAAATATCGAGCTACCTTACGAACCCCCTTAAGCCTGCCCAACCACCACAAAAAATTTAGCACAATCAAAATACGAAAACGTACTAAATATCACTATATTTAATACTAATTAAATACGGGCCATTTAATTTATTACACTTGTTTTTTAAAAAATATCGAGGCACCTTACGAACCCCCTTAAACCTGCCCAACCACCCCACAAAATTTTAGCACAATCAAAATACGAAAACGTATTAAATATCACAATATTTAATGCTAATTTAATACGGGCCATTTATTTTATTACACTTGTTTTTTAAAAAATACGAACCCCCTTAAGCCTGCCCAGCCACCCAAAAAATTGTAGCACAATCAAAATACGAAAACGTACTAAATATCACTATATTTAATGCTTATTTAATAAGGGCCATTTAATTTATTAAACTTGTTTTTTTTTTTTTAAATATCGAGGCACCTTACGAACCTGCCCAACCACCCCACAAAGTTTTAGCACAGTCAAAATACGAAAACATACCAAATATCAATATATTTAATGCTAATTTAATAAGGGTCATTTAATTTATTACACTTGTTTTTTTTTTTAAATATCGAGGCACCTTACGAACCCCCTTAAACCTGCCCAACCACCCCACAAAATTTTAGCACAATCAAAATACGAAAACGTATTAAATATCACTTTATATAATGCTAATTTTATACGGGTCATTTAATTTATTACACTTGTTTTTTAAAAAATACGAACCCCCTTAAGCCTGCCCAACCACCGAAAAAATTGTAGCACAATCAAAATACGAAAACGTACTAAATATCACTATATTTAATGCTTATTTAATAAGGGCCATTTAATTTATTAAACTTGTTTTTTTTTTTTTAAATATCGAGGCACCTTACGAACCTGCCCAACCACCCCACAAAGTTTTAGCACAGTCAAAATACGAAAACATACCAAATATCAATATATTTAATGCTAATTTAATAAGGGTCATTTAATTTATTACACTTGTTTTTTTTTTTAAATATCGAGGCACCTTACGAACCCCCTTAAACCTGCCCAACCACCCCACAAAGTTTTAGCACAATCAAAATACGAAAACGTACTAAATATCAATATATTTAATGCTAATTTAATACGGGTCATTTAATTTATTACACTTGTTTTTTAAAAAATACGAACCTCCTTAAGTCTGCCCAACCACCCAAAAAATTGTAGCACAATCAAAATACGAAAACGTACTAAATATCACTATATTTAATGCTTATTTAATAAGGGCCATTTAATTTATTACACTTGTTTTTTAAAAAATACGAACCCCCTTAAGCCTGCCCAACCACCGAAAAAATTGTAGCACAATCAAAATACGAAAACGTACTAAATATCACTATATTTAATGCTTATTTAATAAGGGCCATTTAATTTATTAAACTTGTTTTTTTTTTTTTAAATATCGAGGCACCTTACGAACCTGCCCAACCACCCCACAAAGTTTTAGCACAGTCAAAATACGAAAACATACCAAATATCAATATATTTAATGCTAATTTAATAAGGGTCATTTAATTTATTACACTTGTTTTTTTTTTTAAATATCGAGGCACCTTACGAACCCCCTTAAACCTGCCCAACCACCCCACAAAGTTTTAGCACAATCAAAATACGAAAACGTACTAAATATCAATATATTTAATGCTAATTTAATACGGGTCATTTAATTTATTACACTTGTTTTTTTTTAAATATCGAGGCACCTTACGAACCCCCTTAAACCTGCCCAACCACCCCACAAAGTTTTAGCACAATCAAAATACGAAAACGTACTAAATATCAATATATATAATGCTAATTTAATACGGGTCATTTAGTTTATTACACTTGTTTTTTTAAAAATATCGAGGCACCTTACGAACCCCCTTAAACCTGCCCAACCACCCCACAAAGTTTTAGCACAATCAAAATACGAAAACGTATTAAATATCACTATATTTAATACACTTGTTTTTTTTTAAAAATAACGAGCCACCTTACGAACCCCCTTAAGCCTGCCCAACCACCCAAAAAATTGTAGCACAATCAAAATACGAAAACATATTAAATATCACTATATTTAATGCTAATTTAATACGAGTCATTTAATTTATTACACTTGTGTTTTTTTAAATATCGAGGCACCTTACGAACCCCTTAAACCTGCCCAACCACCCCACAAAGTTTTAGCACAATCAAAATACGAAAACGTATTAAATATCACTATATTTAATACTAATTTAATACGGGCCATTTAATTTATTGCACTTGTTTTTTAAAAAATACGAACCCCCTTAAGCCTGCCCAACCACCCAAAAAATTGTAGCACAATCAAAATACGAAAACGTACTAAATATCACTATATTTAATGCTAATTTAATACGGGTCATTTAATTTATTACACTTGTTTTTTTAAAAATATCGCGCCACCTTACGAACACCCTTAAACCTGCCCAACCACCCCACAAAATTTTAGCACAATCAAAATACGAAAACATATTAAATATCACTATATTTAATACTAATTTAATACGGGCCATTTAATTTATTACACTTGTTTTTTAAAAAATACGAACCCCCTTAAGCCTGCCCCACCACCCAAAAAATTGTAGCACAATCAAAATACGAAAACGTACTAAATATCACTATATTTAATGCTAATTTAATACGGGTCATTTAATTTATTACACTTGTTTTTTTAAAAATATCGCGCCACCTTACGAACACCCTTAAACCTGCCCAACCACCCCACAAAATTTTAGCACAATCAAAATACGAAAACATATTAAATATCACTATATTTAATACTAATTTAATACGGGCCATTTAATTTATTGCACTTGTTTTTTAAAAAATACGAACCCCCTTAAGCCTGCCCCACCACCCAAAAAATTGTAGCACAATCAAAATACGAAAACGTACTAAATATCACTATATTTAATGCTAATTTAATACGGGTCATTTAATTTATTACACTTGTTTTTTTAAAAATATCGCGCCACCTTACGAACACCCTTAAACCTGCCCAACCACCCCAAAAAATTTTAGCACAATCAAAATACGAAAACATATTAAATATCACTATATTTAATGCTAATTTAATACGGGTCATTTAATTTATTACACTTGTTTTTTTAAAAATATCGCGCCACCTTACGAACCCCCTTAAACCTGCCCAACCACCCCACAAAATTTTAACACAATCAAAATAAGAAAACGTATTAAATATCGCAATATAGCACAATCAAAATACGAAAACGTACTAAATATCACTATATTTAATGCTTATTTAATAAGGGCCATTTAATTTATTACACTTGTTTTTTAAAAAATATCGAGCCACCTTACGTACACCCTTAAGCCTACCCAACCACCCAACAAATTTTAACACATTCAAAATACGAAAACGTACTACATATCACTATTTTTAATACTAATTTAATACGGGTCATTTAATTTATTACACTTGTTTTTTTTTTAAATATCGAGCCACCTTACGAACCCCCTTAAGCCTGCCCAACCACCCAAAAAAATTTAGCACAATCAAAATACGAAAACGTACTAAATATGACTATATATAATGCTAATTTACTACGGGTCATTTAATTTATTACACTTGTTTTTTAAAAAATACGAACCCCCTTAAGTCTGCCCAACCACCCAAAAAATTGTAGCACAATCAAAATACGAAAACGTACTAAATATCACTATGTTTAATGCTTATTTAATACGGGTCATTTAGTTTATTACACTTGTTTTTTTAAAAATATCGAGCCACCTTACGAACACCCTTAAACCTGCCAAACCACCCAAAAAATTGTAGCACAATCAAAATACGAAAACATATTAAATATCACTATATTTAATGCTAATTTGATACGGGTCATTTAATTTATTACACTTGTTTTTCTTTTTAAAAATCGAGGCACCTTACGAACCCCCTTAAACCTGCCCAACCACCCCACAAAGTTTTAGCACAATCAAAATACGAAAACGTATTAAATATCACTATATTTAATGCTAATTTAATACGGGTCATTTAATTTATTACACTTGTTTTTTTTTAAATATCGAGGCACCTTACGAACCCCCTTAAACCTGCCCACCACCCAAAAAATTGTAGCACAATCAAAATACGAAAACGTACTAAATATCACTATATTTAATGCTTATTTAATAAGGGCCATTTAATTTATTACACTTGTTTTTTAAAAAATATCGAGCCACCTTACGAACACCCTTAAACCTGCCCAACCACCCAAAAAATTGTAGCACAATCAAAATACGAAAACGTACTAAATATCACTATATTTAATGCTTATTTAATAAGGGCCATATAATTTATTAAACTTGTTTTTTTTTTTTAAATATCGAGGCACCTTACGAACCTGCCCAACCACCCCACAAAGTTTTAGCACAGTCAAAATACGAAAACATACTAAATGTCAATATATTTAATGCTAATTTAATAAGGGTCATTTAATTTATTACACTTGTTTTTTTTTTTAAATTTTGAGGCACCTTACGAACCCCCTTAAACCTGCCCAACCACCCCACAAAGTTTTAGCACAATCAAAATGCGAAAACGTACTAAATATCAATATATTTAATGCTAATTTAATACAGGTCATTTAATTTATTACACTTGTTTTTTAAAAAATACGAACCCGCTTAAGTCTGCCCAACCACCCAAAAAATTGTAGCACAATCAAAATACGAAAACGTACTAAATATCACTATATTTAATGCTTATTTAATAAGGGTCATTTAATTTATTACACTTGTTTTTTTTTTAAATATCGAGCCACCTTACGAACCCCCTTAAGCCTGCCCAACCACCCAAAAAAATTGAGCACAATCAAAATACGAAAACGTATTAAATATCACTTTATATAATGCTAATTTTATACGGGTCATTTAATTTATTACACTTGTTTTTTAAAAAATACGAACCCCCTTAAGCCTGCCCAACCACCGAAAAAATTGTAGCACAATCAAAATACGAAAACGTACTAAATATCACTATATTTAATGCTTATTTAATAAGGGCCATTTAATTTATTAAACTTGTTTTTTTTTTTTAAATATCGAGGCACCTTACGAACCTGCCCAACCACCCCACAAAGTTTTAGCACAGTCAAAATACGAAAACATACTAAATATCAATATATTTAATGCTAATTTAATAAGGGTCATTTAATTTATTACACTTGTTTTTTTTTAAATATCGAGGCACCTTACGAACCCCCTTAAACCTGCCCAACCACCCCACAAAGTTTTAGCACAATCAAAATGCGAAAACGTACTAAATATCAATATATTTAATGCTAATTTAATACGGGTCATTTAATTTATTACACTTGTTTTTTAAAAAATACGAACCCCCTTAAGTCTGCCCAACCACCCAAAAAATTGTAGCACAATCAAAATACGAAAACGTACTAAATATCACTATATTTAATGCTTATTTAATAAGGGCCATTTAATTTATTACACTTGTTTTTTAAAAAATATCGAGCCACCTTACGAACACCCTTAAGCCTGCCCAACCACCCAAGAAATTTTAGCACATTCAAAATACGAAAACGTACTAAATATCACTATTTTTAATGCTTATTTAATAAGGGCCATTTAATTTATTACACTTGTTTTTTAAAAAATATCGAGCCACCTTACGAACACCCTTAAGCCTGCCCAACCACCCAAGAAATTTTAGCACATTCAAAATACGAAAACGTACTAAATATCACTATTTTTAATGCTTATTTAATAAGGGCCATTTAATTTATTACACTTGTTTTTTAAAAAATATCGAGCCACCTTACGAACACCCTTAAGCCTGCCCAACCACCCAAGAAATTTTAGCACATTCAAAATACGAAAACGTACTAAATATCACTATTTTTAATGATAATTTAATACGGGTCATTTAATTTATTACACTTGTTTTTTTTTAAATATCGAGGCACCTTACGAACCCCCTTAAACCTGCCCAACCACCCCACAAAGTTTTAGCACAATCAAAATACGAAAACGTACTAAATATCAATATATATAATGCTAATTTAATACGGGTCATTTAATTTATTACACTTGTTTTTTTAAAAATATCGAGGCACCTTACGAACCCCCTTAAACCTGCCCAACCACCCCACAAAGTTTTAGCACAATCAAAATACGAAAACGTATTAAATATCACTATATTTAATACACTTGTTTTTTTTAAAAATAACGAGCCACCTTACGAACCCCCTTAAGCCTGCCCAACCACCCAAAAAATTGTAGCACAATCAAAATACGAAAACATATTAAATATCACTATATTTAATGCTAATTTAATACGAGTCATTTAATTTATTACACTTGTTTTTTTTTAAATATCGAGGCACCTTACGAACCCCTTAAACCTGCCCAACCACCCCACAAAGTTTTAGCACAATCAAAATACGAAAACGTATTAAATATCACTATACGGGCCATTTAATTTATTGCACTTGTTTTTTAAAAAATACGAACCCCCTTAAGCCTGCCCCACCACCCAAAAAATTTTAGCACAATCAAAATACGAAAACGTACTAAATATCACTATATTTAATGCTAATTTAATACGGGTCATATAATTTATTACACTTGTTTTTTTAAAAATATCGCGCCACCTTACGAACACCCTTAAACCTGCCCAACCACCCCACAAAATTTTAGCACAATCAAAATACGAAAACATATTAAATATCACTATATTTAATACTAATTTAATACGGGCCATTTAATTTATTACACTTGTTTTTTAAAAAATACGAACCCCCTTAAGCCTGCCCCACCACCCAAAAAATTTTAGCACAATCAAAATACGAAAACATATTAAATATCACTATATTTAATGCTTATTTAATAAGGGCCATTTAATTTATTAAACTTGTTTTTTTTTTTTAAATATCGAGGCACCTTACGAACCTGCCCAACCACCCCACAAAGTTTTAGCACAGTCAAAATACGAAAACATATTAAATATCACTATATTTAATGCTAATTTAATACGGGTCATTTAATTTATTACACTTGTTTTTTTAAAAATATCGCGCCACCTTACGAACCCCCTTAAACCTGCCCAACCACCCCAACAAATTTTAACACATTCAAAATACGAAAACGTACTACATATCACTATTTTTAATACTAATTTAATACGGGTCATTTAATTTATTACACTTGTTTTTTTTTTAAATATCGAGCCACCTTACGAACCCCCTTAAGCCTGCCCAACCACCCAAAAAAATTTAGCACAATCAAAATACGAAAACGTACTAAATATCACTATATATAATGCTAATTTACTACGGGTCATTTAATTTATTACACTTGTTTTTTAAAAAATACGAACCCCCTTAAGTCTGCCCAACCACCCAAAAAATTGTAGCACAATCAAAATACGAAAACGTACTAAATATCACTATATTTAATGCTTATTTAATACGGGTCATTTAGTTTATTACACTTGTTTTTTTAAAAATATCGAGCCACCTTACGAACACCCTTAAACCTGCCAAACCACCCAAAAAATTGTAGCACAATCAAAATACGAAAACATATTAAATATCACTATATTTAATGCTAATTTGATACGGGTCATTTAATTTATTACACTTGTTTTTTTTTTAAATATCGAGGCACCTTACGAACCCCCTTAAACCTGCCCACCACCCAAAAAATTGTAGCACAATCAAAATACGAAAACGTACTAAATATCACTATATTTAATGCTTATTTAATAAGGGCCATTTAATTTATTACACTTGTTTTTTAAAAAATATCGAGCCACCTTACGAACACCCTTAAACCTGCCCAACCACCCAAAAAATTGTAGCACAATCAAAATACGAAAACGTACTAAATATCACTATATTTAATGCTTATTTAATAAGGGCCATTTAATTTATTAAACTTGTTTTTCTTTTTAAAAATCGAGGCACCTTACGAACCCCCTTAAACCTGCCCAACCACCCCACAAAGTTTTAGCACAATCAAAATACGAAAACGTATTAAATATCACTATATTTAATGCTAATTTAATACGGGTCATTTAATTTATTACACTTGTTTTTTTTTTAAATGTCGAGGCACCTTACGAACCCCCTTAAACCTGCCCACCACCCAAAAAATTGTAGCACAATCAAAATACGAAAACGTACTAAATATCACTATATTTAATGCTTATTTAATAAGGGCCATTTAATTTATTACACTTGTTTTTTAAAAAATATCGAGCCACCTTACGAACACCCTTAAACCTGCCCAACCACCCAAAAAATTGTAGCACAATCAAAATACGAAAACGTACTAAATATCACTATATTTAATGCTTATTTAATAAGGGCCATTTAATTTATTAAACTTGTTTTTTTTTTTTAAATATCGAGGCACCTTACGAACCTGCCCAACCACCCCACAAAGTTTTAGCACAGTCAAAATACGAAAACATACTAAATATCAATATATTTAATGCTAATTTAATAAGGGTCATTTAATTTATTACACTTGTTTTTTTTTTTTTAAATATTGAGGCACCTTACGAACCCCCTTAAACCTGCCCAACCACCCCACAAAGTTTTAGCACAATCAAAATGCGAAAACGTACTAAATATCAATATATTTAATGCTAATTTAATACGGGTCATTTAATTTATTACACTTGTTTTTTAAAAAATACGAACCCCCTTAAGTCTGCCCAACCACCCAAAAAATTGTAGCACAATCAAAATACGAAAACGTACTAAATATCACTATATTTAATGCTTATTTAATAAGGGCCATTTAATTTATTAAACTTGTTTTTTTTTTTTAAATATCGAGGCACCTTACGAACCTGCCCAACCACCCCACAAAGTTTTAGCACAGTCAAAATACGAAAACATACTAAATATCAATATATTTAATGCTAATTTAATAAGGGTCATTTAATTTATTACACTTGTTTTTTTTTTTTAACTATCGAGGCACCTTACGAACCCCCTTAAACCTGCCCAACCACCCCACAAAGTTTTAGCACAATCAAAATGCGAAAACGTACTAAATATCAATATATTTAATGCTAATTTAATACGGGTCATTTAATTTATTACACTTGTTTTTTAAAAAATACGAACCCCCTTAAGTCTGCCCAACCACCCAAAAAATTGTAGCACAATCAAAATACGAAAACGTACTAAATATCACTATATTTAATGCTTATTTAATAAGGGTCATTTAATTTATTACACTTGTTTTTTTTTTAAATATCGAGCCACCTTACGAACCCCCTTAAGCCTGCCCAACCACCCAAAAAAATGTAGCACAATCAAAATACGAAAACGTATTAAATATCACTTTATATAATGCTAATTTTATACGGGTCATTTAATTTATTACACTTGTTTTTTAAAAAATACGAACCCCCTTAAGCCTGCCCAACCACCGAAAAAATTGTAGCACAATCAAAATACGAAAACGTACTAAATATCACTATATTTAATGCTTATTTAATAAGGGCCATTTAATTTATTAAACTTGTTTTTTTTTTTTTAAATATCGAGGCACCTTACGAACCTGCCCAACCACCCCACAAAGTTTTAGCACAGTCAAAATACGAAAACATACTAAATATCAATATATTTAATGCTAATTTAATAAGGGTCATTTAATTTATTACACTTGTTTTTTTTTTAAATATCGAGGCACCTTACGAACCCCCTTAAACCTGCCCAACCACCCCACAAAGTTTTAGCACAATCAAAATGCGAAAACGTACTAAATATCAATATATTTAATGCTAATTTAATACGGGTCATTTAATTTATTACACTTGTTTTTTAAAAAATACGAACCCCCTTAAGTCTGCCCAACCACCCAAAAAATTGTAGCACAATCAAAATACGAAAACGTACTAAATATCACTATATTTAATGCTTATTTAATAAGGGCCATTTAATTTATTACACTTGTTTTTTAAAAAATATCGAGCCACCTTACGAACACCCTTAAGCCTGCCCAACCACCCAAGAAATTTTAGCACATTCAAAATACGAAAACGTACTAAATATCACTATTTTTAATGCTTATTTAATAAGGGCCATTTAATTTATTACACTTGTTTTTTAAAAAATATCGAGCCACCTTACGAACACCCTTAAGCCTGCCCAACCACCCAAGAAATTTTAGCACATTCAAAATACGAAAACGTACTAAATATCACTATTTTTAATGCTAATTTAATACGGGTCATTTAATTTATTACACTTGTTTTTTTTTAAATATCGAGGCACCTTACGAACCCCTTAAACCTGCCCAACCACCCCACAAAGTTTTAGCACAATCAAAATACGAAAACGTACTAAATATCAATATATATAATGCTAATTTAATACGGGTCATTTAATTTATTACACTTGTTTTTTTAAAAATATCGAGGCACCTTACGAACCCCCTTAAACCTGCCCAACCACCCCACAAAGTTTTAGCACAATCAAAATACGAAAACGTATTAAATATCACTATATTTAATACACTTGTTTTTTTTAAAAATAACGAGCCACCTTACGAACCCCCTTAAGCCTGCCCAACCACCCAAAAAATTTTAGCACAATCAAACTACGAAAACGTATTAAATATCACTATATTTAATGCTAATTTAATACGGGTCATTTAATTTGTTACACTTGTTTTTTTTTTTAAATATAGAGGCACCTTACGAGCCCCCTTAAACCTGCCCAACCACCCCACAAAGTTTTAGCACAATCAAAATACGAAAACGTATTAAATATCACTATATTTAATGCTAATTTAATACGGGCCATTTAATTTATTACACTTGTTTTTTTTTAAAATAACGAGCCACCTTACGAACCCCCTTAAACCTGCCCAACCACCCAAAAAATTGTAGCACAATCAAAATACGAAAAAATATTAAATATCACTATATTTAATGCTAATTTAATACGGGTCATTTAATTTATTACACTTGTTTTTTTTTAAATATCGAGGCACCTTACGAACCCCTTAAACCTGCCCAACCACCCCACAAAGTTTTAGCACAATCAAAATACGAAAACGTATTAAATATCACTATATTTAATACTAATTTAATACGGGCCATTTAATTTATTGCACTTGTTTTTTTAAAAAATACGAACCCCCTTAAGCCTGCCCCACCACCCAAAAAATTGTAGCACAATCAAAATACGAAAACGTACTAAATATCACTATATTTAATGCTAATTTAATACGGGTCATTTAATTTATTACACTTGTTTTTTTAAAAATATCGCGCCACCTTACGAACACCCTTAAACCTGCCCAACCACCCCACAAAATTTTTGCACAATTAAAATACGTAAACATATTAAATATCACTATATTTAATACTAATTTAATACGGGCCATTTAATTTATTACACTTGTTTTTTAAAAAATACGAACCCCCTTAAGTCTGCCCAACCACCCAAAAAATTGTAGCACAATCAAAATACGAAAACGTACTAAATATCACTATATTTAATGCTAATTTAATACGGGTCATTTAGTTTATTACACTTGTTTTTTTTTAAATATCGAGCCACCTTACGAACACCCTTAAACCTGCCAAACCACCCAAAAAATTGTAGCACAATCAAAATACGAAAACATATTAAATATCACTATATTTAATGCTAATTTGATACGGGTCATTTAATTTATTACACTTGTTTTTCTTTTTAAAAATCGAGGCACCTTACGAACCCCCTTAAACCTGCCCAACCACCCAAAAAATTGTAGCACAATCAAATTACGAAAACATATTAAATATCACTATATTTAATGCTAATTTAATACGGGTCATTTAATTTATTACACTTGTTTTTTTTTAAATATCGAGCCACCTTACGAACCCCTTAAACCTGCCCAACCACCCGACAAAGTTTTAGCACAATCAAAATACGAAAACGTATTAAATATCGCAATATAGCACAATCAAAATACGAAAACGTACTAAATATCACTATATTTAATGCTTATTTAATAAGGGCCATTTAATTTATTACACTTGTTTTTTAAAAAATATCGAGCCACCTTACGTACACCCTTAAGCCTACCCAACCACCCAACAAATTTTAACACATTCAAAATACGAAAACGTACGACATATCACTATTTTTAATACTAATTTAATACGGGTCATTTAATTTATTACACTTGTTTTTTTTTTAAATATCGAGCCACCTTACGAACCCCCTTAAGCCTGCCCAACCACCCAAACAAATTTAGCACAATCAAAATACGAAAACGTACTAAATATCACTATATATAATGCTAATTTAATACGGGTCATTTAATTTATTACACTTGTTTTTTTTTTTAAATATCGAGCCACCTTACGAACCCCCTTAAGCCTACCCAACCACCCAAAAAAATTTAGCACAATCAAAATACGAAAACGTATTAAATATCACAATATTTAATGCTAATTTAATACGGGCCATTTATTTTATTACACTTGTTTTTTAAAAAATACGAACCCCCTTAAGCCTGCCCAGCCACCCAAAAAATTGTAGCACAATCAAAATACGAAAACGTACTAAATATCACTATATTTAATGTATATTTAATATGGGCCATTTAATTTATTACACTTGTTTTTTAAAAAATATCGAGCCACCTTACGAACCCCCTTAAGTTAAGCCTGCCCAACCACCCCACAAAATTTTAGCACAGTCAAAATACGAAAACGTATTAAATATCACTTTATATAATGCTAATTTTATACGGGTCATTTAATTTATTACACTTGTTTTTTAAAAAATACGAACCCCCTTAAGCCTGCCCAACCACCGAAAAAATTGTAGCACAATCAAAATACGAAAACGTACTAAATATCACTACATTTAATGCTTATTTAATAAGGGCCATTTAATTTATTAAACTTGTTTTTTTTTTTTTAAATATCGAGGCACCTTACGAACCTGCCCAACCACCCCACAAAGTTTTAGCACAGTCAAAATACGAAAACATACCAAATATCAATATATTTAATGCTAATTTAATAAGGGTCATTTAATTTATTACACTTGTTTTTTTTTTTAAATATCGAGGCACCTTACGAACCCCCTTAAACCTGCCCAACCACCCCACAAAGTTTTAGCACAATCAAAATACGAAAACGTACTAAATATCAATATATTTAATGCTAATTTAATACGGGTCATTTAATTTATTACACTTGTTTTTTAAAAAATACGAACCCCCTTAACTCTGCCCAACCACCCAAAAAATTGTAGCACAATCAAAATACGAAAACGTACTAAATATCACTATATTTAATGCTTATTTAATAAGGGCCATTTAATTTATTACACTTGTTTTTTAAAAAATATCGAGCCACCTTACGAACACCCTTAAGCCTGCCCAACCACCCAAGAAATTTTAGCACATTCAAAATACGAAAACGTACTAAATATCACTATTTTTAATGCTTATTTAATAAGGGCCATTTAATTTATTACACTTGTTTTTTAAAAAATATCGAGCCACCTTACGAACACCCTTAAGCCTGCCCAACCACCCAAGAAATTTTAGCACATTCAAAATACGAAAACGTACTAAATATCACTATTTTTAATGCTAATTTAATACGGGTCATTTAATTTATTACACTTGTTTTTTTTTAAATATCGAGGCACCTTACGAACCCCCTTAAACCTGCCCAACCACCCCACAAAGTTTTAGCACAATCAAAATACGAAAACGTACTAAATATCAATATATATAATGCTAATTTCATACGGGTCATTTAATTTATTACACTTGTTTTTTTAAAAATATCGAGGCACCTTACGAACCCCCTTAAACCTGCCCAACCACCCCACAAAGTTTTAGCACAATCAAAATACGAAAACGTATTAAATATCACTATATTTAATACACTTGTTTTTTTTAAAAATAACGAGCCACCTTACGAACCCCCTTAAGCCTGCCCAACCACCCAAAAAATTTTAGCACAATCAAACTACGAAAACGTATTAAATATCACTATATTTAATGCTAATTTAATACGGGTCATTTAATTTATTACACTTGTTTTTTTTTTAAATATCGAGGCACCTTACGAGGCCCCTTAAGCCTGCCCAACCACCCAAAAAAATTTAGCACAATCAAAATACGAAAACGTATTAAATATCATATAATGCTAATTTTATACGGGTCATTTAATTTATTACACTTGTTTTTTAAAAAATACGAACCCCCTTAAGCCTGCCCAACCACCGAAAAAATTGTAGCACAATCAAAATACGAAAACGTACTAAATATCACTATATTTAATGCTTATTTAATAAGGGCCATTTAATTTATTAAACTTGTTTTTTTTTTTTTAAATATCGAGGCACCTTACGAACCTGCCCAACCACCCCACAAAGTTTTAGCACAGTCAAAATACGAAAACATACTAAATATCAATATATTTAATGCTAATTTAATAAGGGTCATTTAATTTATTACACTTGTTTTTTTTTTTAAGTATCGAGGCACCTTACGAACCCCCTTAAACCTGCCCAACCACCCCACAAAGTTTTAGCACAATCAAAATGCGAAAACGTACTAAATATCAATATATTTAATGCTAATTTAATACGGGTCATTTAATTTATTACACTTGTTTTTTAAAAAATACGAACCCCCTTAAGTCTGCCCAACCACCCAAAAAATTGTAGCACAATCAAAATACGAAAACGTACTAAATATCACTATATTTAATGCTTATTTAATAAGGGCCATTTAATTTATTACACTTGTTTTTTAAAAAATATCGAGCCACCTTACGAACACCTTTAAGCCTGCCCAACCACCCAAGAAATTTTAGCACATTCAAAATACGAAAACGTACTAAATATCACTATTTTTAATGCTAATTTAATACGGGTCATTTAATTTATTACACTTGTTTTTTTTTAAATATCGAGGCACCTTACGAACCCCCTTAAACCTGCCCAACCACCCCACAAAGTTTTAGCACAATCAAAATACGAAAACGTACTAAATATCAATATATATAATGCTAATTTAATACGGGTCATTTAATTTATTACACTTGTTTTTTTTTTAAATAACGAGCCACCTTACGAACCCCCTTAAGCCTGCCCAACCACCCAAAAAATTTTAGCACAATCAAAATACGAAAACGTATTAAATATCACTATATTTAATGCTAATTTAATACGGGCCATTTAATTTATTACACTTGTTTTTTTTTTAAATAACGAGCCACCTTACGAACCCCCTTAAACCTGCCCAACCACCCCACAAAGTTTTAGCACAATCAAAATACGAAAACGTACTAAATATCAATATATATAATGCTAATTTAATACGGGTCATTTAATTTATTACACTTGTTTTTTTTTTAAATAACGAGCCACCTTACGAACCCCCTTAAGCCTGCCCAACCACCCAAAAAATTTTAGCACAATCAAAATACGAAAACGTATTAAATATCACTATATTTAATGCTAATTTAATACGGGCCATTTAATTTATTACACTTGTTTTTTTTTTTAAATAACGAGCCACCTTACGAACCCCCTTAAGCCTGCCCAACCACCCAAAAAATTTTAGCACAATCAAAATACGAAAACGTATTAAATATCACTATATTTAATGCTAATTTAATACGGGCCATTTAATTTATTACACTTGTTTTTTTTTTAAATAACGAGCCACCTTACGAACCCCCTTAAGCCTGCCCAACCACCCAAAAAATTTTAGCACAATCAAAATACGAAAACGTATTAAATATCACTATATTTAATGCTAATTTAATACGGGCCATTTAATTTATTACACTTGTTTTTTTTTTAAATAACGAGCCACCTTACGAACCCCCTTAAACCTGCCCAACCACCCCACAAAGTTTTAGCACAATCAAAATACGAAAACGTACTAAATATCAATATATATAATGCTAATTTAATACGGGTCATTTAATTTATTACACTTGTTTTTTTAAAAATATCGAGGCACCTTACGAACCCCCTTAAACCTGCCCAACCACCCCACAAAGTTTTAGCACAATCAAAATACGAAAACGTATTAAATATCACTATATTTAATACACTTGTTTTTTTTAAAAATAACGAGCCACCTTACGAACCCCCTTAAGCCTGCCCAACCACCCAAAAAATTTTAGCACAATCAAACTACGAAAACGTATTAAATATCACTATATTTAATGCTAATTTAATACGGGTCATTTAATTTATTACACTTGTTTTTTTTTAAATATCGAGGCACCTTACGAGCCCCCTTAAGCCTGCCCAACCACCCAAAAAAATTTAGCACAATCAAAATACGAAAACGTATTAAATATCACTTTATATAATGCTAATTTTATACGGGTCATTTAATTTATTACACTTGTTTTTTAAAAAATACGAGCCCCCTTAAGCCTGCCCAACCACCGAAAAAATTGTAGCACAATCAAAATACGAAAACGTACTAAATATCACTATATTTAATGCTTATTTAATAAGGGCCATTTAATTTATTAAACTTGTTTTTTTTTTTTTAAATATCGAGGCACCTTACGAACCCCCTTAAACCTGCCCAACCACCCCACAAAGTTTTAGCACAATCAAAATACGAAAACATACTAAATATCAATATATTTAATGCTAATTTAATACGGGTCATTTAATTTATAACCTTGTTTTTTTTTTAAATATCGAGGCACCTTACGAGCCCCCTTAAGCCTGCCCAACCACCCAAAAAAATTTAGCACAATCAAAATACGAAAACGTATTAAATATCACTTTATATAATGCTAATTTTATACGGGTCATTTAATTTATTACACTTGTTTTTTAAAAAATACGAACCCCCTTAAGTCTGCCCAACCACCCAAAAAATTGTAGCACAATCAAAATACGAAAACGTACTAAATATCACTATATTTAATGCTTATTTAATAAGGGCCATTTAATTTATTAAACTTGTTTTTTTTTTTTTAAATATCGAGGCACCTTACGAACCCCCTTAAACCTACCCAACCACCCCACAAAGTTTTAGCACAATCAAAATACGAAAACATACTAAATATCAATATATTTAATGCTAATTTATAACGGGTCATTTAATTTATTACACTTGTTTTTTTTTAAATATCGAGGCACCTTACGAACCCCCTTAAACCTGCCCAACCACCCCATAAAGTTTTAGCACAATCAAAATACGAAAACGTACTAAATATCACTTTATATAATGCTAATTTTATACGGGTCATTTAATTTATTACACTTGTTTTTTAAAAAATACGAACCCCCTTAAGCCTGCCCAACCACCGAAAAAATTGTAGCACAATCAAAATACGAAAACGTACTAAATATCACTATATTTAATGCTTATTTAATAAGGGCCATTTAATTTATTAAACTTGTTTTTTTTTTTTTAAATATCGAGGCACCTTACGAACCTGCCCAACCACCCCACAAAGTTTTAGCACAGTCAAAATACGAAAACATACTAAATATCAATATATTTAATGCTAATTTAATAAGGGTCATTTAATTTATTACACTTGTTTTTTTTTTTAAATATCGAGGCACCTTACGAACCCCCTTAAACCTGCCCAACCACCCCACAAAGTTTTAGCACAATCAAAATGCGAAAACGTACTAAATATCAATATATTTAATGCTAATTTAATACGGGTCATTTAATTTATTACACTTGTTTTTTAAAAAATACGAACCCCCTTAAGTCTGCCCAACCACCCAAAAAATTGTAGCACAATCAAAATACGAAAACGTACTAAATATCACTATATTTAATGCTTATTTAATAAGGGCCATTTAATTTATTACACTTGTTTTTTAAAAAATATCGAGCCACCTTACGAACACCCTTAAGCCTGCCCAACCACCCAAGAAATTTTAGCACATTCAAAATACGAAAACGTACTAAATATCACTATTTTTAATGCTAATTTAATACGGGTCATTTAATTTATTACACTTGTTTTTTTTTAAATATCGAGGCCCCTTACGAACCCCCTTAAACCTGCCCAACCACCCCATAAAGTTTTAGCACAATCAAAATACGAAAACGTACTAAATATCAGTATATATAATGCTAATTTAATACGGGTCATTTAATTTATTACACTTGTTTTTTTAAAAATATCGAGGCACCTTACGAACCCCCTTAAACCTGCCCAACCACCCCACAAAGTTTTAGCACAATCAAAATACGAAAACGTATTAAATATCACTATATTTAATACACTTGTTTTTTTTAAAAATAACGAGCCACCTTACGAACCCCCTTAAGCCTGCCCAACCACCCAAAAAATTTTAGCACAATCAAAATACGAAAACGTATTAAATATCACTATATTTAATGCTAATTTAATACGGGCCATTTAATTTATTACACTTGTTTTTTTTTTAAATAACGAGCCACCTTACGAACCCCCTTAAACCTGCCCAACCACCCCACAAAGTTTTAGCACAATCAAAATACGAAAACGTATTAAATATCACTATATTTAATACACTTGTTTTTTTTAAAAATAACGAGCCACCTTACGAACCCCCTTAAGCCTGCCCAACCACCCAAAAAATTTTAGCACAATCAAAATACGAAAACGTATTAAATATCACTATATTTAATGCTAATTTAATACGGGTCATTTAATTTATTACACTTGTTTTTTTTTTAAATATCGAGGCACCTTACGAGCCCCCTTAAACCTGCCCAACCACCCCAAAAAATTTTAGCACAATCAAAATACGAAAACGTATTAAATATCACTATATTTAATGCTAATTTAATACGGGTCATTTAATTTATTACACTTGTTTTTTTTTTAAATATCGAGGCACCTTACGAGCCCCCTTAAACCTGCCCAACCACCCCACAAAGTTTTAGCACAATCAAAATACGAAAACGTATTAAATATCACTATATTTAATGCTAATTTAATACGGGTCATTTAATTTATTACACTTGTTTTTTTAAAAATATCGAGGCACCTTACGAACCCCCTTAAACCTGCCCAACCACCCCACAAAGTTTTAGCACAATCAAAATACGAAAACGTATTAAATATCACTATATTTAATACACTTGTTTTTTTTAAAAATAACGAGCCACCTTACGAACCCCCTTAAGCCTGCCCAACCACCCAAAAAATTTTAGCACAATCAAAATACGAAAACGTATTAAATATCACTATATTTAATGCTAATTTAATACGGGTCATTTAATTTATTACACTTGTTTTTTTTTTAAATATCGAGGCACCTTACGAGCCCCCTTAAACCTGCCCAACCACCCCACAAAGTTTTAGCACAATCAAAATACGAAAACGTATTAAATATCACTATATTTAATGCTAATTTAATACGGGCCATTTAATTTATTACACTTGTTTTTTTTTTAAATAACGAGCCACCTTACGAACCCCCTTAAACCTGCCCAACCACCCCACAAAGTTTTAGCACAATCAAAATACGAAAACATATTAAATATCACTATATTTAATGCTAATTTAATACGTGTCATTTAATTTATTACACTTGTTTTTTTTTAAATATCGAGGCACCTTACGAACCCCTTAAACCTGCCCAACCACCCCACAAAGTTTTAGCACAATCAAAATACGAAAACGTATTAAATATCACTATATTTAATACTAATTTAATACGGGCCATTTAATTTATTGCACTTGTTTTTTTAAAAAATACGAACCCCCTTAAGCCTGCCCCACCACCCAAAAAATTGTAGCACAATCAAAATACGAAAACGTACTAAATATCACTATATTTAATGCTTATTTAATAAGGGCCATTTAATTTATTAAACTTGTTTTTTTTTTTTTAAATATCGAGGCACCTTACGAACCTGCCCAACCACCCCACAAAGTTTTAGCACAGTCAAAATACGAAAACATACTAAATATCAATATATTTAATGCTAATTTAATAAGGGTCATTTAATTTATTACACTTGTTTTTTTTTTTTAAATATCGAGGCACCTTACGAACCCCCTTAAACCTGCCCAACCACCCCACAAAGTTTTAGCACAATCAAAATGCGAAAACGTACTAAATATCACTATATTTAATACTAATTTAATACGGGCCATTTAATTTATTGCACTTGTTTTTTTAAAAAATACGAACCCCCTTAAGCCTGCCCCACCACCCAAAAAATTGTAGCACAATCAAAATACGAAAACGTACTAAATATCACTATATTTAATGCTAATTTAATACGGGTCATTTAATTTATTACACTTGTTTTTTTAAAAATATCGCGCCACCTTACGAACACCCTTAAACCTGCCCAACCACCCCACAAAATTTTTGCACAATTAAAATACGTAAACATATTAAATATCACTATATTTAATACTAATTTAATACGGGCCATTTAATTTATTACACTTGTTTTTTAAAAAATATCGAGCCACCTTACGAACACCCTTAAGCCTGCCCAACCACCCAAGAAATTTTAGCACATTCAAAATACGAAAACGTACTAAATATCACTATTTTTAATGCTAATTTAATACGGGTCATTTAATTTATTACACTTGTTTTTTTTTAAATATCGAGGCACCTTACGAACCCCCTTAAACCTGCCCAACCACCCCATAAAGTTTTAGCACAATCAAAATACGAAAACGTACTAAATATCAGTATATATAATGCTAATTTAATACGGGTCATTTAATTTATTACACTTGTTTTTTTAAAATATCGAGGCACCTTACGAACCCCCTTAAACCTGCCCAACCACCCCACAAAGTTTTAGCACAATCAAAATACGAAAACGTATTAAATATCACTATATTTAATACACTTGTTTTTTTTAAAAATAACGAGCCACCTTACGAACCCCCTTAAGCCTGCCCAACCACCCAAAAAATTTTAGCACAATCAAACTACGAAAACGTATTAAATATCACTATATTTAATGCTAATTTAATACGGGTCATTTAATTTATTACACTTGTTTTTTTTTTAAATATCGAGGCACCTTACGAGCCCCCTTAAACCTGCCCAACCACCCCACAAAGTTTTAGCACAATCAAAATACGAAAACGTATTAAATATCACTATATTTAATGCTAATTTAATACGGGCCATTTAATTTATTACACTTGTTTTTTTTTTAAATAACGAGCCACCTTACGAACCCCCTTAAACCTGCCCAACCACCCCACAAAGTTTTAGCACAATCAAAATACGAAAACATATTAAATATCACTATATTTAATGCTAATTTAATACGTGTCATTTAATTTATTACACTTGTTTTTTTTTTAAATATCGAGGCACCTTACGAACCCCTTAAACCTGCCCAACCACCCCACAAAGTTTTAGCACAATCAAAATACGAAAACGTATTAAATATCACTATATTTAATACTAATTTAATACGGGCCATTTAATTTATTGCACTTGTTTTTTTAAAAAATACGAACCCCCTTAAGCCTGCCCCACCACCCAAAAAATTGTAGCACAATCAAAATACGAAAACGTACTAAATATCACTATATTTAATGCTAATTTAATACGGGTCATTTAATTTATTACACAATCAAAATACGAAAACATATTAAATATCACTATATTTAATACTAATTTAATACGGGCCATTTAATTTATTACACTTGTTTTTTAAAAAATACGAACCCCCTTAAGTCTGCCCAACCACCCAAAAAATTGTAGCACAATCAAAATACGAAAACGTACTAAATATCACTATATTTAATGCTAATTTAATACGGGTCATTTAGTTTATTACACTTGTTTTTTTAAAAATATCGAGCCACCTTACGAACACCCTTAAACCTGCCAAACCACCCAAAAAATTGTAGCACAATCAAAATACGAAAACATATTAAATATCACTATATTTAATGCTAATTTGATACGGGTCATTTAATTTATTACACTTGTTTTTCTTTTTAAAAATCGAGGCACTTTACGAACCCCCTTAAACATGCCCAACCACCCAAAAAATTGTAGCACAATCAAATTACGAAAACATATTAAATATCACTATATTTAATGCTAATTTAATACGGGTCATTTAATTTATTACACTTGTTTTTTTTTAAATATCGAGGCACCTTACGAACCCCTTAAACCTGCCCAACCACCCCACAAAGTTTTAGCACAATCAAAATACGAAAACGTATTAAATATCGCAATATAGCACAATCAAAATACGAAAACGTACTAAATATCACTATATTTAATGCTTATTTAATAAGGGCCATTTAATTTATTACACTTGTTTTTTTAAAAATATCGAACCACCTTACGTACACCCTTAAGCCTACCCAACCACCCAACAAATTTTAACACATTCAAAATACGAAAACGTACGACATATCACTATTTTTAATACTAATTTAATACGGGTCATTTAATTTATTACACTTGTTTTTTTTTTTAAATATCGAGCCACCTTACGAACCCCCTTAAGCCTGCCCAACCACCCAAAAAAATTTACCACAATCAAAATACGAAAACGTACTAAATATCACTATATATAATGCTAATTTAATACGGGTTATTTAATTTATTACACTTGTTTTTTAAAAAATACGAACCCCCTTAAGTCTGCCCAACCACCCAAAAAATTGTAGCACAATCAAAATACGAAAACGTACTAAATATCACTATATTTAATGCTAATTTAATACGGGTCATTTAGTTTATTACACTTGTTTTTTTTTTAAATATCGAGGCACCTTACGAACCCCCTTAAACCTGCCAAACCACCCAAAAAATTGTAGCACAATCAAAATACGAAAACATATTAAATATCACTATATTTAATGCTAATTTGATACGGGTCATTTAATTTATTACACTTGTTTTTCTTTTTAAAAATCGAGGCACCTTACGAACCCCCTTAAACCTGCCCAACCACCCCACAAAGTTTTAGCACAATCAAAATACGAAAACGTATTAAATATCACTATATTTAATGCTAATTTAATACGGGTCATTTAATTTATTACACTTGTTTTTTTTTTAAATATCGAGGCACCTTACGAACCCCCTTAAACCTGCCCACCACCCAAAAAATTGTAGCACAATCAAAATACGAAAACGTACTAAATATCACTATATTTAATGCTTATTTAATAAGGGCCATTTAATTTATTACACTTGTTTTTTAAAAAATATCGAGCCACCTTACGAACGCCCTTAAACCTGCCCAACCACCCAAAAAATTGTAGCACAATCAAAATACGAAAACATATTAAATATCACTATATTTAATGCTAATTTAATACGGGTCATTTAATTTATTACACTTGTTTATTTTAAAAATATCGAGGCACCTTACGAACCCCCTTAAACCTGCCCACCACCCAAAAAATTGTAGCACAATCAAAATACGAAAACGTACTAAATATCACTATATTTAATGCTTATTTATTAAGGGCCATTTAATTTATTACACTTGTTTTTTAAAAAATATCGAGCCACCTTACGTACACCCTTAAGCCTACCCAACCACCCAACAAATTTTAACACATTCAAAATACGAAAACGTACTACATATCACTATTTTTAATACTAATTTAATACGGGTCATTTAATTTATTACACTTGTTTTTTTTTTAAATATCGAGCCACCTTACGAACCCCCTTAAGCCTGCCCAACCACCCAAAAAAATTTATCACAATCAAAATACGAAAACGTACTAAATATCACTATATTTAATACTAATTACATACGGGCCATTTAATTTATTACACTTGTTTTTTAAAAATTTCGAGGCACCTTACGAACCCCCTTAAACCTGCCCAACCACCCCACAAAATTTTAGCACAACCAAAATACGAAAACGTATTAAATATCACAATATTTAATGCTAATTTAATACGGGCCATTTATTTTATTACACTTGTTTTTTAAAAAATACGAACCCCCTTAAGCCTGCCCAGCCACCCAAAAAATTGTAGCACAATCAAAATACGAAAACGTACTAAATATCACTATATTTAATGTATATTTAATATGGGCCATTTAATTTATTACACTTGTTTTTTAAAAAATATCGAGCCACCTTACGAACGCCCTTAAGTTAAGCCTGCCCAACCACCCCACAAAATTTTAGCACAATCAAAATACGAAAACGTATTAAATATCACTTTATATAATGCTAATTTCATACGGGTCATTTAATTTATTACACTTGTTTTTTAAAAAATACGAACCCCCTTAAACCTGCCCAACCACCGAAAATATTGTAGCACAATCAAAATACGAAAACGTACTAAATATCACTATATTTAATGCTTATTTAATAAGGGCCATTTAATTTATTAAACTTGTTTTTTTTTTTAACTATCGAGGCACCTTACGAACCTGCCCAACCACCCCACAAAGTTTTAGCACAGTCAAAATACGAAAACATACTAAATATCAATATATTTAATGCTAATTTAATAAGGGTCATTTAATTTATTACACTTGTTTTTTTTTTTAAATATCGAGGCACCTTACGAACCCCCTTAAACCTGCCCAACCACCCCACAAAGTTTTAGCACAATCAAAATGCGAAAACGTACTAAATATCAATATATTTAATGCTAATTTAATACGGGTCATTTAATTTATTACACTTGTTTTTTAAAAAATACGAACCCCCTTAAGTCTGCCCAACCACCCAAAAAATTGTAGCACAATCAAAATACGAAAACGTACTAAATATCACTATATTTAATGCTTATTTAATAAGGGCCATTTAATTTATTACACTTGTTTTTTAAAAAATATCGAGCCACCTTACGAACACCCTTAAGCCTGCCCAACCACCCAAGAAATTTTAGCACATTCAAAATACGAAAACGTACTAAATATCACTATTTTTAATGCTTATTTAATAAGGGCCATTTAATTTATTACACTTGTTTTTTAAAAAATATCGAGCCACCTTACGAACACCCTTAAGCCTGCCCAACCACCAAAGAAATTTTAGCACATTCAAAATACGAAAACGTACTAAATATCACTATTTTTAATGCTAATTTAATACGGGTCATTTAATTTATTACACTTGTTTTTTTTTAAATATCGAGGCACCTTACGAACCCCCTTAAACCTGCCCAACCACCCCACAAAGTTTTAGCACAATCAAAATACGAAAACGTACTAAATATCAATATATATAATGCTAATTTAATACGGGTCATTTAATTTATTACACTTGTTTTTTTTAAAATATCGAGGCACCTTACGAACACCCTTAAGCCTGCCCAACCAGCCAAGAAATTTTAGCACATTCAAAATACAAAAACGTACTAAATATCACTATTTTTAATGCTAATTTAATACGGGTCATTTAATTTATTACGCTTGTTGTTTTTTAAATATCGAGGCACCTTACGAACACCCTTAAGCCTGCCCAACCAGCCAAGAAATTTTAGCACATTCAAAATACAAAAACGTACTAAATATCACTATTTTTAATGCTAATTTAATACGGGTCATTTAATTTATTACGCTTGTTGTTTTTTAAATATCGAGGCACCTTACGAACCCCCTTAAACCTGCCCAACCACCCCACAAAGTTTTAGCACAATCAAAATACGAAAACGTACTAAATATCACTATATTTAATGCTAATTTAATACGGGTCATTTAATTTATTACACTTGTTTTTTTTTTAAATATCGAGGCACCTTACGAGCCCCCTTAAACCTGCCCAACCACCCCACAAAGTTTTAGCACAATCAAAATACGAAAACGTATTAAATATCACTATATTTAATACACTTGTTTTTTTTAAAAATAACGAGCCACCTTACGAACCCCCTTAAGCCTGCCCAACCACCCAAAAAATTTTAGCACAATCAAAATACGAAAACGTATTAAATATCACTATATTTAATGCTAATTTAATACGGGTCATTTAATTTATTACACTTGTTTTTTTTTTAAATATCGAGGCACCTTACGAGCCCCCTTAAACCTGCCCAACCACCCCAAAAAATTTTAGCACAATCAAAATACGAAAACGTATTAAATATCACTATATTTAATGCTAATTTAATACGGGTCATTTAATTTATTACACTTGTTTTTTTTTTAAATATCGAGGCACCTTACGAGCCCCCTTAAACCTGCCCAACCACCCCACAAAGTTTTAGCACAATCAAAATACGAAAACGTATTAAATATCACTATATTTAATGCTAATTTAATACGGGTCATTTAATTTATTACACTTGTTTTTTTAAAAATATCGAGGCACCTTACGAACCCCCTTAAACCTGCCCAACCACCCCACAAAGTTTTAGCACAATCAAAATACGAAAACGTATTAAATATCACTATATTTAATACACTTGTTTTTTTTAAAAATAACGAGCCACCTTACGAACCCCCTTAAGCCTGCCCAACCACCCAAAAAATTTTAGCACAATCAAAATACGAAAACGTATTAAATATCACTATATTTAATGCTAATTTAATACGGGTCATTTAATTTATTACACTTGTTTTTTTTTTAAATATCGAGGCACCTTACGAGCCCCCTTAAACCTGCCCAACCACCCCACAAAGTTTTAGCACAATCAAAATACGAAAACGTATTAAATATCACTATATTTAATGCTAATTTAATACGGGCCATTTAATTTATTACACTTGTTTTTTTTTTAAATAACGAGCCACCTTACGAACCCCCTTAAACCTGCCCAACCACCCCACAAAGTTTTAGCACAATCAAAATACGAAAACATATTAAATATCACTATATTTAATGCTAATTTAATACGTGTCATTTAATTTATTACACTTGTTTTTTTTTAAATATCGAGGCACCTTACGAACCCCTTAAACCTGCCCAACCACCCCACAAAGTTTTAGCACAATCAAAATACGAAAACGTATTAAATATCACTATATTTAATACTAATTTAATACGGGCCATTTAATTTATTGCACTTGTTTTTTTAAAAAATACGAACCCCCTTAAGCCTGCCCCACCACCCAAAAAATTGTAGCACAATCAAAATACGAAAACGTACTAAATATCACTATATTTAATGCTTATCTAATAAGGGCCATTTAATTTATTAAACTTGTTTTTTTTTTTTTAAATATCGAGGCACCTTACGAACCTGCCCAACCACCCCACAAAGTTTTAGCACAGTCAAAATACGAAAACATACTAAATATCAATATATTTAATGCTAATTTAATAAGGGTCATTTAATTTATTACACTTGTTTTTTTTTTTTAAATATCGAGGCACCTTACGAACCCCCTTAAACCTGCCCAACCACCCCACAAAGTTTTAGCACAATCAAAATGCGAAAACGTACTAAATATCACTATATTTAATACTAATTTAATACGGGCCATTTAATTTATTGCACTTGTTTTTTTAAAAAATACGAACCCCCTTAAGCCTGCCCCACCACCCAAAAAATTGTAGCACAACCAAAATACGAAAACGTATTAAATATCACAATATTTAATGCTAATTTAATACGGGCCATTTATTTTATTACACTTGTTTTTTAAAAAATACGAACCCCCTTAAGCCTGCCCAGCCACCCAAAAAATTGTAGCACAATCAAAATACGAAAACGTACTAAATATCACTATATTTAATGTATATTTAATATGGGCCATTTAATTTATTACACTTGTTTTTTAAAAAATATCGAGCCACCTTACGAACGCCCTTAAGTTAAGCCTGCCCAACCACCCCACAAAATTTTAGCACAATCAAAATACGAAAACGTATTAAATATCACTTTATATAATGCTAATTTCATACGGGTCATTTAATTTATTACACTTGTTTTTTAAAAAATACGAACCCCCTTAAACCTGCCCAACCACCGAAAATATTGTAGCACAATCAAAATACGAAAACGTACTAAATATCACTATATTTAATGCTTATTTAATAAGGGCCATTTAATTTATTAAACTTGTTTTTTTTTTTAAATATCGAGGCACCTTACGAACCTGCCCAACCACACCACAAAGTTTTAGCACAGTCAAAATACGAAAACATACTAAATATCACTATATTTAATGCTAATTTAATAAGGGTCATTTAATTTATTACACTTGTTTTTTTTTTTAAATATCGAGGCACCTTACGAACCCCCTTAAACCTGCCCAACCACCCCACAAAGTTTTAGCACAATCAAAATGCGAAAACGTACTAAATATCAATATATATAATGCTAATTTAATACGGGTCATTTAATTTATTACACTTGTTTTTTAAAAAATACGAACCCCCTTAAGTCTGCCCAACCACCCAAAAAATTGTAGCACAATCAAAATACGAAAACGTATTAAATATCACTATATTTAATGCTTATTTAATAAGGGCCATTTAATTTATTACACTTGTTTTTTAAAAAATATCGAGCCACCTTACGAACACCCTTAAGCCTGCCCAACCACCCAAGAAATTTTAGCACATTCAAAATACGAAAACGTACTAAATATCACTATTTTTAATGCTTATTTAATAAGGGCCATTTAATTTATTACACTTGTTTTTTAAAAAATATCGAGCCACCTTACGAACACCCTTAAGCCTGCCCAACCACCAAAGAAATTTTAGCACATTCAAAATACGAAAACGTACTAAATATCACTATTTTTAATGCTAATTTAATACGGGTCATTTAATTTATTACACTTGTTTTTTTTTAAATATCGAGGCACCTTACGAACCCCCTTAAACCTGCCCAACCACCCCACAAAGTTTTAGCACAATCAAAATACGAAAACGTATTAAATATCACTATATTTAATACACTTGTTTTTTTTAAAAATAACGAGCCACCTTACGAACCCCCTTAAACCTGCCCAACCACCCCACAAAGTTTTAGCACAATCAAAATACGAAAACATATTAAATATCACTATATTTAATGCTAATTTAATACGTGTCATTTAATTTATTACACTTGTTTTTTTTTAAATATCGAGGCACCTTACGAACCCCTTAAACCTGCCCAACCACCCCACAAAGTTTTAGCACAATCAAAATACGAAAACGTATTAAATATCACTATATTTAATACACTTGTTTTTTTTTTAAATAACGAGCCACCTTACGAACCCCCTTAAACCTGCCCAACCACCCCACAAAGTTTTAGCACAATCAAAATACGAAAACATATTAAATATCACTATATTTAATGCTAATTTAATACGTGTCATTTAATTTATTACACTTGTTTTTTTTTAAATATCGAGGCACCTTACGAACCCCTTAAACCTGCCCAACCACCCCACAAAGTTTTAGCACAATCAAAATACGAAAACGTATTAAATATCACTATATTTAATACTAATTTAATACGGGCCATTTAATTTATTGCACTTGTTTTTTTAAAAAATACGAACCCCCTTAAGCCTGCCCCACCACCCAAAAAATTGTAGCACAATCAAAATACGAAAACGTACTAAATATCACTATATTTAATGCTTATTTAATAAGGGCCATTTAATTTATTAAACTTGTTTTTTTTTTTTTAAATATCGAGGCACCTTACGAACCTGCCCAACCACCCCACAAAGTTTTAGCACAGTCAAAATACGAAAACATACTAAATATCAATATATTTAATGCTAATTTAATAAGGGTCATTTAATTTATTACACTTGTTTTTTTTTTTTAAATATCGAGGCACCTTACGAACCCCCTTAAACCTGCCCAACCACCCCACAAAGTTTTAGCACAATCAAAATGCGAAAACGTACTAAATATCACTATATTTAATACTAATTTAATACGGGCCATTTAATTTATTGCACTTGTTTTTTTAAAAAATACGAACCCCCTTAAGCCTGCCCCACCACCCAAAAAATTGTAGCACAACCAAAATACGAAAACGTATTAAATATCACAATATTTAATGCTAATTTAATACGGGCCATTTATTTTATTACACTTGTTTTTTAAAAAATACGAACCCCCTTAAGCCTGCCCAGCCACCCAAAAAATTGTAGCACAATCAAAATACGAAAACGTACTAAATATCACTATATTTAATGTATATTTAATATGGGCCATTTAATTTATTACACTTGTTTTTTAAAAAATATCGAGCCACCTTACGAACGCCCTTAAGTTAAGCCTGCCCAACCACCCCACAAAATTTTAGCACAATCAAAATACGAAAACGTATTAAATATCACTTTATATAATGCTAATTTCATACGGGTCATTTAATTTATTACACTTGTTTTTTAAAAAATACGAACCCCCTTAAACCTGCCCAACCACCGAAAATATTGTAGCACAATCAAAATACGAAAACGTACTAAATATCACTATATTTAATGCTTATTTAATAAGGGCCATTTAATTTATTAAACTTGTTTTTTTTTTTAAATATCGAGGCACCTTACGAACCTGCCCAACCACCCCACAAAGTTTTAGCACAGTCAAAATACGAAAACATACTAAATATCAATATATTTAATGCTAATTTAATAAGGGTCATTTAATTTATTACACTTGTTTTTTTTTTTAAATATCGAGGCACCTTACGAACCCCCTTAAACCTGCCCAACCACCCCACAAAGTTTTAGCACAATCAAAATGCGAAAACGTACTAAATATCAATATATATAATGCTAATTTAATACGGGTCATTTAATTTATTACACTTGTTTTTTAAAAAATACGAACCCCCTTAAGTCTGCCCAACCACCCAAAAAATTGTAGCACAATCAAAATACGAAAACGTACTAAATATCACTATATTTAATGCTTATTTAATAAGGGCCATTTAATTTATTACACTTGTTTTTTAAAAAATATCGAGCCACCTTACGAACACCCTTAAGCCTGCCCAACCACCCAAGAAATTTTAGCACATTCAAAATACGAAAACGTACTAAATATCACTATTTTTAATGCTTATTTAATAAGGGCCATTTAATTTATTACACTTGTTTTTTAAAAAATATCGAGCCACCTTACGAACACCCTTAAGCCTGCCCAACCACCAAAGAAATTTTAGCACATTCAAAATACGAAAACGTACTAAATATCACTATTTTTAATGCTAATTTAATACGGGTCATTTAATTTATTACACTTGTTTTTTTTTAAATATCGAGGCACCTTACGAACCCCCTTAAACCTGCCCAACCACCCCACAAAGTTTTAGCACAATCAAAATACGAAAACGTACTAAATATCAATATATATAATGCTAATTTAATACGGGTCATTTAATTTATTACACTTGTTTTTTTTAAAATATCGAGGCACCTTACGAACACCCTTAAGCCTGCCCAACCAGCCAAGAAATTTTAGCACATTCAAAATACAAAAACGTACTAAATATCACTATTTTTAATGCTAATTTAATACGGGTCATTTAATTTATTACGCTTGTTGTTTTTTAAATATCGAGGCACCTTACGAACACCCTTAAGCCTGCCCAACCAGCCAAGAAATTTTAGCACATTCAAAATACAAAAACGTACTAAATATCACTATTTTTAATGCTAATTTAATACGGGTCATTTAATTTATTACGCTTGTTGTTTTTTAAATATCGAGGCACCTTACGAACCCCCTTAAACCTGCCCAACCACCCCACAAAGTTTTAGCACAATCAAAATACGAAAACGTACTAAATATCACTATATTTAATGCTAATTTAATACGGGTCATTTAATTTATTACACTTGTTTTTTTTTTAAATATCGAGGCACCTTACGAGCCCCCTTAAACCTGCCCAACCACCCCACAAAGTTTTAGCACAATCAAAATACGAAAACGTATTAAATATCACTATATTTAATACACTTGTTTTTTTTAAAAATAACGAGCCACCTTACGAACCCCCTTAAGCCTGCCCAACCACCCAAAAAATTTTAGCACAATCAAAATACGAAAACGTATTAAATATCACTATATTTAATGCTAATTTAATACGGGTCATTTAATTTATTACACTTGTTTTTTTTTTAAATATCGAGGCACCTTACGAGCCCCCTTAAACCTGCCCAACCACCCCAAAAAATTTTAGCACAATCAAAATACGAAAACGTATTAAATATCACTATATTTAATGCTAATTTAATACGGGTCATTTAATTTATTACACTTGTTTTTTTTTTTAAATATCGAGGCACCTTACGAGCCCCCTTAAACCTGCCCAACCACCCCACAAAGTTTTAGCACAATCAAAATACGAAAACGTATTAAATATCACTATATTTAATGCTAATTTAATACGGGTCATTTAATTTATTACACTTGTTTTTTTAAAAATATCGAGGCACCTTACGAACCCCCTTAAACCTGCCCAACCACCCCACAAAGTTTTAGCACAATCAAAATACGAAAACGTATTAAATATCACTATATTTAATACACTTGTTTTTTTTAAAAATAACGAGCCACCTTACGAACCCCCTTAAGCCTGCCCAACCACCCAAAAAATTTTAGCACAATCAAAATACGAAAACGTATTAAATATCACTATATTTAATGCTAATTTAATACGGGCCATTTAATTTATTACACTTGTTTTTTTTTTAAATATCGAGGCACCTTACGAGCCCCCTTAAACCTGCCCAACCACCCCACAAAGATTTAGCACAATCAAAATACGAAAACGTATTAAATATCACTATATTTAATGCTAATTTAATACGGGCCATTTAATTTATTACACTTGTTTTTTTTTTAAATAACGAGCCACCTTACGAACCCCCTTAAACCTGCCCAACCACCCCACAAAGTTTTAGCACAATCAAAATACGAAAACATATTAAATATCACTATATTTAATGCTAATTTAATACGTGTCATTTAATTTTATTACACTTGTTTTTTTTTAAATATCGAGGCACCTTACGAACCCCTTAAACCTGCCCAACCACCCCACAAAGTTTTAGCACAATCAAAATACGAAAACGTATTAAATATCACTATATTTAATACTAATTTAATACGGGCCATTTAATTTATTGCACTTGTTTTTTTAAAAAATACGAACCCCCTTAAGCCTGCCCCACCACCCAAAAAAATTGTAGCACAATCAAAATACGAAAAACGTACTAAATATCACTATATTTAATGCTTATTTAATAAGGGCCATTTAATTTATTAAACTTGTTTTTTTTTTTTTAAATATCGAGGCACCTTACGAACCTGCCCAACCACCCCACAAAGTTTTAGCACAGTCAAAATACGAAAACATACTAAATATCAATATATTTAATGCTAATTTAATAAGGGTCATTTAATTTATTACACTTGTTTTTTTTTTTTAAATATCGAGGCACCTTACGAACCCCCTTAAACCTGCCCAACCACCCCACAAAGTTTTAGCACAATCAAAATGCGAAAACGTACTAAATATCACTATATTTAATACTAATTTAATACGGGCCATTTAATTTATTGCACTTGTTTTTTTAAAAAATACGAACCCCCTTAAGCCTGCCCCCCCACCCACCAAATTGTAGCACAATCAAAATACGAAAACGTACTAAATATCACTATATTTAATGCTAATTTAATACGGGCCATTTAATTTATTACACTTGTTTTTTTTTTAAATAACGAGCCACCTTACGAACCCCCTTAAACCTGCCCAACCACCCCACAAAGTTTTAGCACAATCAAAATACGAAAACATATTAAATATCACTATATTTAATGCTAATTTAATACGTGTCATTTAATTTATTACACTTGTTTTTTTTTAAATATCGAGGCACCTTACGAGCCCCCTTAAACCTGCCCAACCACCCCACAAAGTTTTAGCACAATCAAAATACGAAAACGTACTAAATATCACTATATTTAATGCTAATTTAATACGGGTCATTTAATTTATTACACTTGTTTTTTTAAAAATATCGCGCCACCTTACGAACACCCTTAAACCTGCCCAACCACCCCACAAAATTTTTGCACAATTAAAATACGTAAACATATTAAATATCACTATATTTAATACTAATTTAATACGGGCCATTTAATTTATTGCACTTGTTTTTTTAAAAAATACGAACCCCCTTAAGCCTGCCCCACCACCCAAAAAATTGTAGCACAATCAAAATACGAAAACGTACTAAATATCACTATATTTAATGCTAATTTAATACGGGCCATTTAATTTATTACACTTGTTTTTTTTTTAAATAACGAGCCACCTTACGAACCCCCTTAAACCTGCCCAACCACCCCACAAAGTTTTAGCACAATCAAAATGCGAAAACGTACTAAATATCACTATATTTAATACTAATTTAATACGGGCCATTTAATTTATTGCACTTGTTTTTTTAAAAAATACGAACCCCCTTAAGCCTGCCCCACCACCCAAAAAATTGTAGCACAATCAAAATACGAAAACGTACTAAATATCACTATATTTAATGCTAATTTAATACGGGTCATTTAATTTATTACACTTGTTTTTTTAAAAATATCGCGCCACCTTACGAACACCCTTAAACCTGCCCAACCACCCCACAAAATTTTTGCACAATTAAAATACGTAAACATATTAAATATCACTATATTTAATACTAATTTAATACGGGCCATTTAATTTATTACACTTGTTTTTTAAAAAATATCGAGCCACCTTACGAACACCCTTAAGCCTGCCCAACCACCCAAGAAATTTTAGCACATTCAAAATACGAAAACGTACTAAATATCACTATTTTTAATGCTAATTTAATACGGGTCATTTAATTTATTACACTTGTTTTTTTTTAAATATCGAGGCACCTTACGAACCCCCTTAAACCTGCCCAACCACCCCATAAAGTTTTAGCACAATCAAAATACGAAAACGTACTAAATATCAGTATATATAATGCTAATTTAATACGGGTCATTTAATTTATTACACTTGTTTTTTTAAAAATATCGAGGCACCTTACGAACCCCCTTAAACCTGCCCAACCACCCCACAAAGTTTTAGCACAATCAAAATACGAAAACGTATTAAATATCACTATATTTAATACACTTGTTTTTTTTTAAAAATAACGAGCCACCTTACGAACCCCCTTAAGCCTGCCCAACCACCCAAAAAATTTTAGCACAATCAAACTACGAAAACGTATTAAATATCACTATATTTAATGCTAATTTAATACGGGTCATTTAATTTATTACACTTGTTTTTTTTTTAAATATCGAGGCACCTTACGAGCCCCCTTAAACCTGCCCAACCACCCCACAAAGTTTTAGCACAATCAAAATACGAAAACGTATTAAATATCACTATATTTAATGCTAATTTAATACGGGCCATTTAATTTATTACACTTGTTTTTTTTTTAAATATCGAGCCACCTTACGAACCCCCTTAAACCTGCCCAACCACCCCACAAAGTTTTAGCACAATCAAAATACGAAAACATATTAAATATCACTATATTTAATGCTAATTTAATACGTGTCATTTAATTTATTACACTTGTTTTTTTTTTAAATATCGAGGCACCTTACGAACCCCTTAAACCTGCCCAACCACCCCACAAAGTTTTAGCACAATCAAAATACGAAAACGTATTAAATATCACTATATTTAATACTAATTTAATACGGGCCATTTAATTTATTGCACTTGTTTTTTTAAAAAATACGAACCCCCTTAAGCCTGCCCCACCACCCAAAAAATTGTAGCACAATCAAAATACGAAAACGTACTAAATATCACTATATTTAATGCTAATTTAATACGGGTCATTTAATTTATTACACAATCAAAATACGAAAACATATTAAATATCACTATATTTAATACTAATTTAATACGGGCCATTTAATTTATTACACTTGTTTTTTAAAAAATACGAACCCCCTTAAGTCTGCCCAACCACCCAAAAAATTGTAGCACAATCAAAATACGAAAACGTACTAAATATCACTATATTTAATGCTAATTTAATACGGGTCATTTAGTTTATTACACTTGTTTTTTTAAAAATATCGAGCCACCTTACGAACACCCTTAAACCTGCCAAACCACCCAAAAAATTGTAGCACAATCAAAATACGAAAACATATTAAATATCACTATATTTAATGCTAATTTGATACGGGTCATTTAATTTATTACACTTGTTTTTCTTTTTAAAAATCGAGGCACTTTACGAACCCCCTTAAACATGCCCAACCACCCAAAAAATTGTAGCACAATCAAATTACGAAAACATATTAAATATCACTATATTTAATGCTAATTTAATACGGGTCATTTAATTTATTACACTTGTTTTTTTTTAAATATCGAGGCACCTTACGAACCCCTTAAACCTGCCCAACCACCCCACAAAGTTTTAGCACAATCAAAATACGAAAACGTATTAAATATCGCAATATAGCACAATCAAAATACGAAAACGTACTAAATATCACTATATTTAATGCTTATTTAATAAGGGCCATTTAATTTATTACACTTGTTTTTTTAAAAATATCGAACCACCTTACGTACACCCTTAAGCCTACCCAACCACCCAACAAATTTTTGACACATTCAAAATACGAAAACGTACTAAATATCACTATATTTAATGCTAATTTAATACGGGTCATTTAATTTATTACACAATCAAAATACGAAAACATATTAAATATCACTATATTTAATACTAATTTAATACGGGCCATTTAATTTATTACACTTGTTTTTTAAAAAATACGAACCCCCTTAAGTCTGCCCAACCACCCAAAAAATTGTAGCACAATCAAAATACGAAAACGTACTAAATATCACTATATTTAATGCTAATTTGATACGGGTCATTTAATTTATTACACTTGTTTTTTTTTTTAAATATCGAGCCACCTTACGAACCCCCTTAAGCCTGCCCAACCACCCAAAAAAATTTACCACAATCAAAATACGAAAACGTACTAAATATCACTATATATAATGCTAATTTAATACGGGTCATTTAATTTATTACACTTGTTTTTTAAAAAATACGAACCCCCTTAAGTCTGCCCAACCACCCAAAAAATTGTAGCACAATCAAAATACGAAAACGTACTAAATATCACTATATTTAATGCTAATTTAATACGGGTCATTTAGTTTATTACACTTGTTTTTTTTTTAAATATCGAGGCACCTTACGAACCCCCTTAAACCTGCCAAACCACCCAAAAAATTGTAGCACAATCAAAATACGAAAACATATTAAATATCACTATATTTAATGCTAATTTGATACGGGTCATTTAATTTATTACACTTGTTTTTCTTTTTAAAAATCGAGGCACCTTACGAACCCCCTTAAACCTGCCCAACCACCCCACAAAGTTTTAGCACAATCAAAATACGAAAACGTATTAAATATCACTATATTTAATGCTAATTTAATACGGGTCATTTAATTTATTACACTTGTTTTTTTTTTAAATATCGAGGCACCTTACGAACCCCCTTAAACCTGCCCACCACCCAAAAAATTGTAGCACAATCAAAATACGAAAACGTACTAAATATCACTATATTTAATGCTTATTTAATAAGGGCCATTTAATTTATTACACTTGTTTTTTAAAAAATATCGAGCCACCTTACGAACGCCCTTAAACCTGCCCAACCACCCAAAAAATTGTAGCACAATCAAAATACGAAAACATATTAAATATCACTATATTTAATGCTAATTTAATACGGGTCATTTAATTTATTACACTTGTTTATTTTAAAAATATCGAGGCACCTTACGAACCCCCTTAAACCTGCCCACCACCCAAAAAATTGTAGCACAATCAAAATACGAAAACGTACTAAATATCACTATATTTAATGCTTATTTATTAAGGGCCATTTAATTTATTACACTTGTTTTTTAAAAAATATCGAGCCACCTTACGTACACCCTTAAGCCTACCCAACCACCCAACAAATTTTAACACATTCAAAATACGAAAACGTACTACATATCACTATTTTTAATACTAATTTAATACGGGTCATTTAATTTATTACACTTGTTTTTTTTTTAAATATCGAGCCACCTTACGAACCCCCTTAAGCCTGCCCAACCACCCAAAAAAATTTATCACAATCAAAATACGAAAACGTACTAAATATCACTATATTTAATACTAATTACATACGGGCCATTTAATTTATTACACTTGTTTTTTAAAAATTTCGAGGCACCTTACGAACCCCCTTAAACCTGCCCAACCACCCCACAAAATTTTAGCACAACCAAAATACGAAAACGTATTAAATATCACAATATTTAATGCTAATTTAATACGGGCCATTTATTTTATTACACTTGTTTTTTAAAAAATACGAACCCCCTTAAGCCTGCCCAGCCACCCAAAAAATTGTAGCACAATCAAAATACGAAAACGTACTAAATATCACTATATTTAATGTATATTTAATATGGGCCATTTAATTTATTACACTTGTTTTTTAAAAAATATCGAGCCACCTTACGAACGCCCTTAAGTTAAGCCTGCCCAACCACCCCACAAAATTTTAGCACAATCAAAATACGAAAACGTATTAAATATCACTTTATATAATGCTAATTTCATACGGGTCATTTAATTTATTACACTTGTTTTTTAAAAAATACGAACCCCCTTAAACCTGCCCAACCACCGAAAATATTGTAGCACAATCAAAATACGAAAACGTACTAAATATCACTATATTTAATGCTTATTTAATAAGGGCCATTTAATTTATTAAACTTGTTTTTTTTTTTAAATATCGAGGCACCTTACGAACCTGCCCAACCACCCCACAAAGTTTTAGCACAGTCAAAATACGAAAACATACTAAATATCAATATATTTAATGCTAATTTAATAAGGGTCATTTAATTTATTACACTTGTTTTTTTTTTTAAATATCGAGGCACCTTACGAACCCCCTTAAACCTGCCCAACCACCCCACAAAGTTTTAGCACAATCAAAATGCGAAAACGTACTAAATATCAATATATTTAATGCTAATTTAATACGGGTCATTTAATTTATTACACTTGTTTTTTAAAAAATACGAACCCCCTTAAGTCTGCCCAACCACCCAAAAAATTGTAGCACAATCAAAATACGAAAACGTACTAAATATCACTATATTTAATGCTTATTTAATAAGGGCCATTTAATTTATTACACTTGTTTTTTAAAAAATATCGAGCCACCTTACGAACACCCTTAAGCCTGCCCAACCACCCAAGAAATTTTAGCACATTCAAAATACGAAAACGTACTAAATATCACTATTTTTAATGCTTATTTAATAAGGGCCATTTAATTTATTACACTTGTTTTTTAAAAAATATCGAGCCACCTTACGAACACCCTTAAGCCTGCCCAACCACCAAAGAAATTTTAGCACATTCAAAATACGAAAACGTACTAAATATCACTATTTTTAATGCTAATTTAATACGGGTCATTTAATTTATTACACTTGTTTTTTTTTAAATATCGAGGCACCTTACGAACCCCCTTAAACCTGCCCAACCACCCCACAAAGTTTTAGCACAATCAAAATACGAAAACGTACTAAATATCAATATATATAATGCTAATTTAATACGGGTCATTTAATTTATTACACTTGTTTTTTTTAAAATATCGAGGCACCTTACGAACACCCTTAAGCCTGCCCAACCAGCCAAGAAATTTTAGCACATTCAAAATACAAAAACGTACTAAATATCACTATTTTTAATGCTAATTTAATACGGGTCATTTAATTTATTACGCTTGTTGTTTTTTAAATATCGAGGCACCTTACGAACCCCCTTAAACCTGCCCAACCACCCCACAAAGTTTTAGCACAATCAAAATACGAAAACGTACTAAATATCACTATTTTTAATGCTAATTTAATACGGGTCATTTAATTTATTACACTTGTTTTTTTTTTAAATATCGAGGCACCTTACGAACACCCTTAAACCTGCCCAACCACCCCACAAAGTTTTAGCACAATCAAAATACGAAAACGTATTAAATATCACTATATTTAATACACTTGTTTTTTTTTAAAAATAACGAGCCACCTTACGAACCCCCTTAAGCCTGCCCCACCACCCAAAAAATTGTAGCACAATCAAAATACGAAAACGTACTAAATATCACTATATTTAATGCTAATTTAATACGGGTCATTTAATTTATTACACTTGTTTTTTTAAAAATATCGCGCCACCTTACGAACACCCTTAAACCTGCCCAACCACCCCACAAAATTTTAGCACAATCAAAATACGAAAACATATTAAATATCACTATATTTAATACTAATTTAATACGGGCCATTTAATTTATTACACTTGTTTTTTAAAAAATACGAACCCCCTTAAGCCTGCCCCACCACCCAAAAAATTTTAGCACAATCAAAATACGAAAACATATTAAATATCACTATATTTAATGCTAATTTAATACGGGTCATTTAATTTATTACACTTGTTTTTTTAAAAATATCGCGCCACCTTACGAACCCCCTTAAACCTGCCCAACCACCCCACAAAATTTTAGCACAATCAAAATACGAAAACGTATTAAATATCGCAATATACCACAATCAAAATACGAAAACGTACTAAATATCACTATATTTAATGCTTATTTAATAAGGGCCATTTAATTTATTACACTTGTTTTTAAAAAATATCGAGCCACCTTACGTACACCCTTAAGCCTACCCAACCACCCAAGAAATTTTAGCACATTCAAAATACGAAAACGTACTAAATATCACTATTTTTAATGCTTATTTAATAAGGGCCATTTAATTTATTACACTTGTTTTTTAAAAAATATCGAGCCACCTTACGAACACCCTTAAGCCTGCCCAACCACCCAAGAAATTTTAGCACATTCAAAATACGAAAACGTACTAAATATCACTATTTTTAATGCTAATTTAATACGGGTCATTTAATTTATTACACTTGTTTTTTTTTAAATATCGAGGCACCTTACGAACCCCCTTAAACCTGCCCAACCACCCCACAAAGTTTTAGCACAATCAAAATACGAAAACGTACTAAATATCAATATATATAATGCTAATTTAATACGGGTCATTTAATTTATTACACTTGTTTTTTTTAAAAATATCGAGGCACCTTACGAACACCCTTAAGCCTGTCCAACCAGCCAAGAAATTTTAGCACATTCAAAATACAAAAACGTACTAAATATCACTATTTTTAATGCCAATTTAATACGGGTCATTTAATTTATTACACTTGTTTTTTTTTTAAATATCGAGGCACCTTACGAACCCCCTTAAACCTGCCCAACCACCCCACAAAGTTTTAGCACAATCAAAATACGAAAACGTACTAAACATCACTATATTTAATGCTTATTTAATAAGGGCCATTTAATTTATTACACTTGTTTTTTAAAAAATATCGAGCCACCTTACGAACACCCTTAAGCCTGCCCAACCACCCAAGAAATTTTAGCACATTCAAAATACGAAAACGTACTAAATATCACTATTTTTAATGCTTATTTAATAAGGGCCATTTAATTTATTACACTTGTTTTTTAAAAAATATCGAGCCACCTTACGAACACCCTTAAGCCTGCCCAACCACCCAAGAAATTTTAGCACATTCAAAATACGAAAACGTACTAAATATCACTATTTTTAATGCTAATTTAATACGGGTCATTTAATTTATTACACTTGTTTTTTTTTAAATATCGAGGCACCTTACGAACCCCCTTAAACCTGCCCAACCACCCCACAAAGTTTTAGCACAATCAAAATACGAAAACGTATTAAATATCGCAATATAGCACAATCAAAATACGAAAACGTACTAAATATCACTATATTTAATGCTTATTTAATAAGGGCCATTTAATTTATTACACTTGTTTTTTAAAAAATATCGAGCCACCTTACGTACACCCTTAAGCCTACCCAACCACCCAACAAATTTTAACACATTCAAAATACGAAAACGTACTACATATCACTATTTTTAATACTAATTTAATACGGGTCATTTAATTTATTACACTTGTTTTTTTTTTAAATATCGAGCCACCTTACGAACCCCCTTAAGCCTGCCCAACCACCCAAAAAAATTTAGCACAATCGAAATACGAAAACGTACTAAATATCACTATATTTAATACTAATTAAATACGGGCCATTTAATTTATTACACTTGTTTTTTAAAAAATATCGAGGCACCTTACGAACCCCCTTAAACCTGCCCAACCACCCCACAAAATTTTAGCACAATCAAAATACGAAAACGTATTAAATATCACTTTATATAATGCTAATTTCATACGGGACATTTAATTTATTACACTTGTTTTTTAAAAAATACGAACCCCCTTAAGCCTGCCCAACCACCGAAAAAATTGTAGCACAATCAAAATACGAAAACGTACTAAATATCACTATATTTAATGCTTATTTAATAAGGGCCATTTAATTTATTAAACTTGTTTTTTTTTTTTTTAAATATCGAGGCACCTTACGAACCTGCCCAACCACCCCACAAAGTTTTAGCACAGTCAAAATACGAAAACATACTAAATATCAATATATTTAATGCTAATTTAATAAGGGTCATTTAATTTATTACACTTGTTTTTTTTTTAAATATCGAGGCACCTTACGAACCCCCTTAAACCTGCCCAACCACCCCACAAAGTTTTAGCACAATCAAAATGCGAAAACGTACTAAATATCACTATATTTAATGTATATTTAATATGGGCCATTTAATTTATTACACTTGTTTTTTAAAAAATATTGAGCCACCTTACGAACCCCCTTAAGTTAAGCCTGCCCAACCACCCCACAAAATTTTAGCACAATCAAAATACGAAAACGTATTAAATATCACTTTATATAATGCTAATTTCATACGGGTCATTTAATTTATTACACTTGTTTTTTAAAAAATACGAACCCCCTTAAGCCTGCCCAACCACCGAAAAAATTGTAGCACAATCAAAATACGAAAACGTACTAAATATCACTATATTTAATGCTTATTTAATAAGGGTCATTTAATTTATTACACTTGTTTTTTTTTTTTAAATATCGAGGCACCTTACGAACCCCCTTAAACCTGCCCAACCACCCCACAAAGTTTTAGCACAATCAAAATGCGAAAACGTACTAAATATCAATATATTTAATGCTAATTTAATACGGGTCATTTAATTTATTACACTTGTTTTTTAAAAAATACGAACCCCCTTAAGTCTGCCCAACCACCCAAAAAATTGTAGCACAATCAAAATACGAAAACGTACTAAATATCACTATATTTAATGCTTATTTAATAAGGGCCATTTAATTTATTACTCTTTTTTTTTAAAAAATATCGAGCCACCTTACGAACACCCTTAAGCCTGCCCAACCACCCAAGAAATTTTAGCACATTCAAAATACGAAAACGTACTAAATATCACTATTTTTAATGCTTATTTAATAAGGGCCATTTAATTTATTACACTTGTTTTTTAAAAAATATCGAGCCACCTTACGAACACCCTTAAGCCTGCCCAACCACCCAAGAAATTTTAGCACATTCAAAATACGAAAACGTACTAAATATGACTATTTTTAATGCTAATTTAATACGGGTCATTTAATTTATTACACTTGTTTTTTTTTAAATATCGAGGCACCTTACGAACCCCCTTAAACCTGCCCAACCACCCCACAAAGTTTTAGCACAATCAAAATACGAAAACGTAATAAATATCAATATATATAATGCTAATTTAATACGGGTCATTTAATTTATTACACTTGTTTTTTTAAAAATATCGAGGCACCTTACGAACACCCTTAAGCCTGCCCAACCAGCCAAGAAATTTTAGCACATTCAAAATACAAAAACGTACTAAATATCACTATTTTTAATGCTAATTTAATACGGGTCATTTAATTTATTACACTTGTTTTTTTTTAAATATCGAGGCACCTTACGAACCCCCTTAAACCTGCCCAACCACCCCGCAAAGTTTTAGCACAATCAAAATACGAAAACGTACTAAATATCACTATTTTTAATGCTAATTTAATACGGGTCATTTAATTTATTACACTTGTTTTTTTTTTAAATATCGAGGCACCTTACGAACCCCCTTAAACCTGCCCAACCACCCCACAAAGTTTTAGCACAATCAAAATACGAAAACGTATTAAATATCACTATACGAGGTGTGTTCAAAACGTATCGCGAATTTTGAATTTTCGCTGGTTACGTATATTCGAATTTCGAATTTTTTGTGGCGTTATGTTGGTACTCATGTCTCTCACTTATGCCGACAAGCTCGGCCATTTTGAATGTTCAGTTAATTGTTGACAGCTGCTTTGCTTGCACGTGTTTTGGATCGTCTTCGATTTTTACCTTTTCAAACAAATGGATCAAAGAACCTGTATCAAATTTTGTGTGAAAAACGAAATTAAGTGCGCGGATGCATTCCGAATGTTGACTGTGGCATACGGAGAAGCTACCTTGGACCGAAGCAACGTTTATCGGTGGTACAAAATGTTCTCAGAAGGCCGAGAAGATGTGCAAAGAAGAACAAAAATTGGCTTTTGCACCACGATAACGCCCCTGCTCACGCATCGTTGCTTGTGCGCGACTTTTTGGCCAAAAACAACACACTAATGATGCCGCAGCCACCGTATTCCCCAGATCTGGCCCCCTGTGACATTTTCTTGATCCCTAAACTGAAGAGGCCCATGAAAGGACGACGTTACGCTTCTTTTGACGAGATAAAGACGGCATCGAAGGAGGAGCTGAACAAGATACAAAAAAATGATTATTTGAAGTGCTTCGAAGATTGGAAAAACCGTTGGCACAAGTGTATAATATCTCATGGGGATTACTTTGAAGGGGACAAAATAGATATTCATGAATAAATAAATAATTTTTGAAAAAACACAAAATTCGCGATACTTTTTGAACACACCTCGTATTTAATACACTTGTTTTTTTTTTAAATAACGAGCCACCTTACGAACCCCCTTAAGCCTGCCCAACCACCCAAAAAATTGTAGCACAATCAAACTACGAAAACGTATTAAATATCACTATATTTAATGCTAATTTAATACGGGTCATTTAATTTATTACACTTGTTTTTTTTTTTAAATATCGAGGCACCTTACGAGCCCCCTTAAACCTGCCCAACCACCCCACAAAGTTTTAGCACAATCAAAATACGAAAACATATAAAATATCACTATATTTAATGCTAATTTAATACGGGCCATTTAATTTATTACACTTGTTTTTTTTTTAAATAACGAGCCACCTTACGAGCCCCCTTAAACCTGCCCAACCACCCAAAAAATTGTAGCACAATCAAAATACGAAAACATATTAAATATCACTTTATTTAATGCTAATTTAATACGGGTCATTTAATTTATTACACTTGTTTTTTTTTAAATATCGAGGCACCTTACGAACCCCTTAAACCTGCCCAACCACCCCACAAAGTTTTAGCACAATCAAAATACGAAAACGTATTAAATATCACTATATTTAATACTAATTTAATACGGGCCATTTAATTTATTGCACTTGTTTTTTAAAAAATACGAACCCCCTTAAGCCTGCCCCACCACCCAAAAAATTATAGCACAATCAAAATACGAAAACGTACTAAATATCACTATATTTAATGCTAATTTAATACGGGTCATTTAGTTTATTACACTTGTTTTTTTAAAAATATCGCGCCACCTTACGAACACCCTTAAACCTGCCCAACCACCCCACAAAATTTTAGCACAATCAAAATACGAGAACATATTAAATATCACTATATTTAATACTAATTTAATACGGGCCATTTAATTTATTACACTTGTTTTTTAAAAAATACGAACCCCCTTAAGCCTGCCCCACCACCCAAAAAATTTTAGCACTATCAAAATACGAAAACATATTAAATATCACTATATTTAATGCTAATTTAATACGGGTCATTTAATTTATTACACTTATTTTTTTAAAAATATCGCGCCACCTTACGAACCCCCTTAAACCTGCCCAACCACCCCACAAAATTTTAGCACAATCAAAATACGAAAACGTATTAAATATCACAATATTTAATGCTAATTTAATACGGGCCATTTATTTTATTACACTTGTTTTTTAAAAAATACGAACCCCCTTAAGCCTGCCCAGCCACCCAAAAAATTGTAGCACAATCAAAATACGAAAACGTACTAAATATCACTATATTTAATGTATATTTAATATGGGCCATTTAATTTATTACACTTGTTTTTTAAAAAATATCGAGCCACCTTACGAACCCCCTTAAGTTAAGCCTGCCCAACCACCCCACAAAATTTTAGCACAATCAAAATACGAAAACGTATTAAATATCACTTTATATAATGCCAATTTAATACGGGTCATTTAATTTATTACACTTGTTTTTTAAAAAATACGAACCCCCTTAAGCCTGCCCAACCACCGAAAAAATTGTAGCACAATCAAAATACGAAAACGTACTAAATATCACTATATTTAATGCTTATTTAATAAGGGCCATTTAATTTATTAAACTTGTTTTTTTTTTAAATATCGAGGCACCTTACGAACCTGCCCAACCACCCCACAAAGTTTTAGCACAGTCAAAATACGAAAACATACTAAATATCAATATATTTAATGCTAATTTAATAAGGGTCATTTAATTTATTACACTTGTTTTTTTTTTTTAAATATCGAGGCACCTTACGAACCCCCTTAAACCTGCCCAACCACCCCACAAAGTTTTAGCACAATCAAAATGCGAAAACGTACTAAATATCAATATATTTAATGCTAATTTAATACGGGTCATTTAATTTATTACACTTGTTTTTTAAAAAATACGAACCCCCTTAAGTCTGCCCAACCACCCAAAAAATTGTAGCACAATCAAAATACGAAAACGTACTAAATATCACTATATTTAATGCTTATTTAATAAGGGTCATTTAATTTATTACACTTGTTTTTTTTTTTTAAATATCGAGGCACCTTACGAACCCCCTTAAACCTGCCCAACCACCCCACAAAGTTTTAGCACAATCAAAATGCGAAAACGTACTAAATATCAATATATTTAATGCTAATTTAATACGGGTCATTTAATTTATTACACTTGTTTTTTAAAAAATACGAACCCCCTTAAGTCTGCCCAACCACCCAAAAAATTGTAGCACAATCAAAATACGAAAACGTACTAAATATCACTATATTTAATGCTTATTTAATAAGGGCCATTTAATTTATTACACTTGTTTTTTAAAAAATATCGAGCCACCTTACGAACACCTTTAAGCCTGCCCAACCACCCAAGAAATTTTAGCACATTCAAAATACGAAAACGTACTAAATATCACTATTTTTAATGCTTATTTAATAAGGGCCATTTAATTTATTACACTTGTTTTTTAAAAAATATCGAGCCACCTTACGAACACCCTTAAGCCTGCCCAACCACCCAAGAAATTTTAGCACATTCAAAATACGAAAACGTACTAAATATGACTATTTTTAATGCTAATTTAATACGGGTCATTTAATTTATTACACTTGTTTTTTTTTAAATATCGAGGCACCTTACGAACCCCCTTAAACCTGCCCAACCACCCCACAAAGTTTTAGCACAATCAAAATACGAAAACGTAATAAATATCAATATATATAATGCTAATTTAATACGGGTCATTTAATTTATTACACTTGTTTTTTTAAAAATATCGAGGCACCTTACGAACACCCTTAAGCCTGCCCAACCAGCCAAGAAATTTTAGCACATTCAAAATACAAAAACGTACTAAATATCACTATTTTTAATGCTAATTTAATACGGGTCATTTAATTTATTACACTTGTTTTTTTTTTAAATATCGAGGCACCTTACGAACCCCCTTAAACCTGCCCAACCACCCCACAAAGTTTTAGCACAATCAAAATACGAAAACGTACTAAATATCACTATTTTTAATGCTAATTTAATACGGGTCATTTAATTTATTACACTTGTTTTTTTTTTAAATATCGAGGCACCTTACGAACCCCCTTAAACCTGCCCAACCACCCCACAAAGTTTTAGCACAATCAAAATACGAAAACGTATTAAATATCACTATACGAGGTGTGTTCAAAACGTATCGCGAATTTTGAATTTTCGCTGGTTACGTATATTCGAATTTCGAATTTTTTGTGGCGTTATGTTGGTACTCATGTCTCTCACTTATGCCGACAAGCTCGGCCATTTTGAATGTTCAGTTAATTGTTGACAGCTGCTTTGCTTGCACGTGTTTTGGATCGTCTTCGATTTTTACCTTTTCAAACAAATGGATCAAAGAACCTGTATCAAATTTTGTGTGAAAAACGAAATTAAGTGCGCGGATGCATTCCGAATGTTGACTGTGGCATACGGAGAAGCTACCTTGGACCGAAGCAACGTTTATCGGTGGTACAAAATGTTCTCAGAAGGCCGAGAAGATGTGCAAAGAAGAACAAAAATTGGCTTTTGCACCACGATAACGCCCCTGCTCACGCATCGTTGCTTGTGCGCGACTTTTTGGCCAAAAACAACACACTAATGATGCCGCAGCCACCGTATTCCCCAGATCTGGCCCCCTGTGACATTTTCTTGATCCCTAAACTGAAGAGGCCCATGAAAGGACGACGTTACGCTTCTTTTGACGAGATAAAGACGGCATCGAAGGAGGAGCTGAACAAGATACAAAAAAATGATTATTTGAAGTGCTTCGAAGATTGGAAAAACCGTTGGCACAAGTGTATAATATCTCATGGGGATTACTTTGAAGGGGACAAAATAGATATTCATGAATAAATAAATAATTTTTGAAAAAACACAAAATTCGCGATACTTTTTGAACACACCTCGTATTTAATACACTTGTTTTTTTTTTTAAATAACGAGCCACCTTACGAACCCCCTTAAGCCTGCCCAACCACCCAAAAAATTGTAGCACAATCAAACTACGAAAACGTATTAAATATCACTATATTTAATGCTAATTTAATACGGGTCATTTAATTTATTACACTTGTTTTTTTTTTTAAATATCGAGGCACCTTACGAGCCCCCTTAAACCTGCCCAACCACCCCACAAAGTTTTAGCACAATCAAAATACGAAAACATATAAAATATCACTATATTTAATGCTAATTTAATACGGGCCATTTAATTTATTACACTTGTTTTTTTTTTAAATAACGAGCCACCTTACGAGCCCCCTTAAACCTGCCCAACCACCCAAAAAATTGTAGCACAATCAAAATACGAAAACATATTAAATATCACTTTATTTAATGCTAATTTAATACGGGTCATTTAATTTATTACACTTGTTTTTTTTTAAATATCGAGGCACCTTACGAACCCCTTAAACCTGCCCAACCACCCCACAAAGTTTTAGCACAATCAAAATACGAAAACGTATTAAATATCACTATATTTAATACTAATTTAATACGGGCCATTTAATTTATTGCACTTGTTTTTTAAAAAATACGAACCCCCTTAAGCCTGCCCCACCACCCAAAAAATTATAGCACAATCAAAATACGAAAACGTACTAAATATCACTATATTTAATGCTAATTTAATACGGGTCATTTAGTTTATTACACTTGTTTTTTTAAAAATATCGCGCCACCTTACGAACACCCTTAAACCTGCCCAACCACCCCACAAAATTTTAGCACAATCAAAATACGAGAACATATTAAATATCACTATATTTAATACTAATTTAATACGGGCCATTTAATTTATTACACTTGTTTTTTAAAAAATACGAACCCCCTTAAGCCTGCCCCACCACCCAAAAAATTTTAGCACTATCAAAATACGAAAACATATTAAATATCACTATATTTAATGCTAATTTAATACGGGTCATTTAATTTATTACACTTATTTTTTTAAAAATATCGCGCCACCTTACGAACCCCCTTAAACCTGCCCAACCACCCCACAAAATTTTAGCACAATCAAAATACGAAAACGTATTAAATATCACAATATTTAATGCTAATTTAATACGGGCCATTTATTTTATTACACTTGTTTTTTAAAAAATACGAACCCCCTTAAGCCTGCCCAGCCACCCAAAAAATTGTAGCACAATCAAAATACGAAAACGTACTAAATATCACTATATTTAATATGGGCCATTTAATTTATTACACTTGTTTTTTAAAAAATATCGAGCCACCTTACGAACCCCCTTAAGTTAAGCCTGCCCAACCACCCCACAAAATTTTAGCACAATCAAAATACGAAAACGTATTAAATATCACTTTATATAATGCCAATTTAATACGGGTCATTTAATTTATTACACTTGTTTTTTAAAAAATACGAACCCCCTTAAGCCTGCCCAACCACCGAAAAAATTGTAGCACAATCAAAATACGAAAACGTACTAAATATCACTATATTTAATGCTTATTTAATAAGGGCCATTTAATTTATTAAACTTGTTTTTTTTTTAAATATCGAGGCACCTTACGAACCTGCCCAACCACCCCACAAAGTTTTAGCACAGTCAAAATACGAAAACATACTAAATATCAATATATTTAATGCTAATTTAATAAGGGTCATTTAATTTATTACACTTGTTTTTTTTTTTTAAATATCGAGGCACCTTACGAACCCCCTTAAACCTGCCCAACCACCCCACAAAGTTTTAGCACAATCAAAATGCGAAAACGTACTAAATATCAATATATTTAATGCTAATTTAATACGGGTCATTTAATTTATTACACTTGTTTTTTAAAAAATACGAACCCCCTTAAGTCTGCCCAACCACCCAAAAAATTGTAGCACAATCAAAATACGAAAACGTACTAAATATCACTATATTTAATGCTTATTTAATAAGGGTCATTTAATTTATTACACTTGTTTTTTTTTTTTAAATATCGAGGCACCTTACGAACCCCCTTAAACCTGCCCAACCACCCCACAAAGTTTTAGCACAATCAAAATGCGAAAACGTACTAAATATCAATATATTTAATGCTAATTTAATACGGGTCATTTAATTTATTACACTTGTTTTTTAAAAAATACGAACCCCCTTAAGTCTGCCCAACCACCCAAAAAATTGTAGCACAATCAAAATACGAAAACGTACTAAATATCACTATATTTAATGCTTATTTAATAAGGGCCATTTAATTTATTACACTTGTTTTTTAAAAAATATCGAGCCACCTTACGAACACCCTTAAGCCTGCCCAACCACCCAAGAAATTTTAGCACATTCAAAATACGAAAACGTACTAAATATCACTATTTTTAATGCTTATTTAATAAGGGCCATTTAATTTATTACACTTGTTTTTTAAAAAATATCGAGCCACCTTACGAACACCCTTAAGCCTGCCCAACCACCCAAGAAATTTTAGCACATTCAAAATACGAAAACGTACTAAATATGACTATTTTTAATGCTAATTTAATACGGGTCATTTAATTTATTACACTTGTTTTTTTTTAAATATCGAGGCACCTTACGAACCCCCTTAAACCTGCCCAACCACCCCACAAAGTTTTAGCACAATCAAAATACGAAAACGTAATAAATATCAATATATATAATGCTAATTTAATACGGGTCATTTAATTTATTACACTTGTTTTTTTAAAAATATCGAGGCACCTTACGAACACCCTTAAGCCTGCCCAACCAGCCAAGAAATTTTAGCACATTCAAAATACAAAAACGTACTAAATATCACTATTTTTAATGCTAATTTAATACGGGTCATTTAATTTATTACACTTGTTTTTTTTTTAAATATCGAGGCACCTTACGAACCCCCTTAAACCTGCCCAACCACCCCACAAAGTTTTAGCACAATCAAAATACGAAAACGTACTAAATATCACTATTTTTAATGCTAATTTAATACGGGTCATTTAATTTATTACACTTGTTTTTTTTTTAAATATCGAGGCACCTTACGAACCCCCTTAAACCTGCCCAACCACCCCACAAAGTTTTAGCACAATCAAAATACGAAAACGTATTAAATATCACTATACGAGGTGTGTTCAAAACGTATCGCGAATTTTGAATTTTCGCTGGTTACGTATATTCGAATTTCGAATTTTTTGTGGCGTTATGTTGGTACTCATGTCTCTCACTTATGCCGACAAGCTCGGCCATTTTGAATGTTCAGTTAATTGTTGACAGCTGCTTTGCTTGCACGTGTTTTGGATCGTCTTCGATTTTTACCTTTTCAAACAAATGGATCAAAGAACCTGTATCAAATTTTGTGTGAAAAACGAAATTAAGTGCGCGGATGCATTCCGAATGTTGACTGTGGCATACGGAGAAGCTACCTTGGACCGAAGCAACGTTTATCGGTGGTACAAAATGTTCTCAGAAGGCCGAGAAGATGTGCAAAGAAGAACAAAAATTGGCTTTTGCACCACGATAACGCCCCTGCTCACGCATCGTTGCTTGTGCGCGACTTTTTGGCCAAAAACAACACACTAATGATGCCGCAGCCACCGTATTCCCCAGATCTGGCCCCCTGTGACATTTTCTTGATCCCTAAACTGAAGAGGCCCATGAAAGGACGACGTTACGCTTCTTTTGACGAGATAAAGACGGCATCGAAGGAGGAGCTGAACAAGATACAAAAAAATGATTATTTGAAGTGCTTCGAAGATTGGAAAAACCGTTGGCACAAGTGTATAATATCTCATGGGGATTACTTTGAAGGGGACAAAATAGATATTCATGAATAAATAAATAATTTTTGAAAAAACACAAAATTCGCGATACTTTTTGAACACACCTCGTATTTAATACACTTGTTTTTTTTTTTAAATAACGAGCCACCTTACGAACCCCCTTAAGCCTGCCCAACCACCCAAAAAATTGTAGCACAATCAAACTACGAAAACGTATTAAATATCACTATATTTAATGCTAATTTAATACGGGTCATTTAATTTATTACACTTGTTTTTTTTTTTAAATATCGAGGCACCTTACGAGCCCCCTTAAACCTGCCCAACCACCCCACAAAGTTTTAGCACAATCAAAATACGAAAACATATAAAATATCACTATATTTAATGCTAATTTAATACGGGTCATTTAATTTATTACACTTGTTTTTTTTTAAATATCGAGGCACCTTACGAACCCCTTAAACCTGCCCAACCACCCCACAAAGTTTTAGCACAATCAAAATACGAAAACGTATTAAATATCACTATATTTAATACTAATTTAATACGGGCCATTTAATTTATTGCACTTGTTTTTTAAAAAATACGAACCCCCTTAAGCCTGCCCCACCACCCAAAAAATTATAGCACAATCAAAATACGAAAACGTACTAAATATCACTATATTTAATGCTAATTTAATACGGGTCATTTAGTTTATTACACTTGTTTTTTTAAAAATATCGCGCCACCTTACGAACACCCTTAAACCTGCCCAACCACCCCACAAAATTTTAGCACAATCAAAATACGAGAACATATTAAATATCACTATATTTAATACTAATTTAATACGGGCCATTTAATTTATTACACTTGTTTTTTAAAAAATACGAACCCCCTTAAGCCTGCCCCACCACCCAAAAAATTTTAGCACTATCAAAATACGAAAACATATTAAATATCACTATATTTAATGCTAATTTAATACGGGTCATTTAATTTATTACACTTATTTTTTTAAAAATATCGCGCCACCTTACGAACCCCCTTAAACCTGCCCAACCACCCCACAAAATTTTAGCACAATCAAAATACGAAAACGTATTAAATATCACAATATTTAATGCTAATTTAATACGGGCCATTTATTTTATTACACTTGTTTTTTAAAAAATACGAACCCCCTTAAGCCTGCCCAGCCACCCAAAAAATTGTAGCACAATCAAAATACGAAAACGTACTAAATATCACTATATTTAATATGGGCCATTTAATTTATTACACTTGTTTTTTAAAAAATATCGAGCCACCTTACGAACCCCCTTAAGTTAAGCCTGCCCAACCACCCCACAAAATTTTAGCACAATCAAAATACGAAAACGTATTAAATATCACTTTATATAATGCCAATTTAATACGGGTCATTTAATTTATTACACTTGTTTTTTAAAAAATACGAACCCCCTTAAGCCTGCCCAACCACCGAAAAAATTGTAGCACAATCAAAATACGAAAACGTACTAAATATCACTATATTTAATGCTTATTTAATAAGGGCCATTTAATTTATTAAACTTGTTTTTTTTTTAAATATCGAGGCACCTTACGAACCTGCCCAACCACCCCACAAAGTTTTAGCACAGTCAAAATACGAAAACATACTAAATATCAATATATTTAATGCTAATTTAATAAGGGTCATTTAATTTATTACACTTGTTTTTTTTTTTTAAATATCGAGGCACCTTACGAACCCCCTTAAACCTGCCCAACCACCCCACAAAGTTTTAGCACAATCAAAATGCGAAAACGTACTAAATATCAATATATTTAATGCTAATTTAATACGGGTCATTTAATTTATTACACTTGTTTTTTAAAAAATACGAACCCCCTTAAGTCTGCCCAACCACCCAAAAAATTGTAGCACAATCAAAATACGAAAACGTACTAAATATCACTATATTTAATGCTTATTTAATAAGGGCCATTTAATTTATTACACTTGTTTTTTAAAAAATATCGAGCCACCTTACGAACACCCTTAAGCCTGCGCAACCACCCAAGAAATTTTAGCACATTCAAAATACGAAAACGTACTAAAAATCACTATATTTAATCCTAATTTAATACGGACCATTTAATTTATAACACTTGTTTTTTAAAAAATATCGAGCCACCTTACGAACCCCCTTAAACTTGCACAACCACCCAAAAAATGTTAGCACAATCAATCTACGAAAACGTACTAAATATCACTATGTATATTTAATACTAATTTAATACGGGTCATATAATTTATTACACTTGTTTTTTTTTTAAATAACGAGCCACCTTACGAACCCCCTTAAACCTGCCCAACCACCCAAAAAATGTTAGCACAATCAAAATACGAAAACGTATTAAATATCACTATATTTAATGCTAATTTAATAAGGGCCATTTAATTTATTACACTTGTTTTTTTAAAAATATCGAGCCACCTTACGAACCCCCTTAAACTTGCCCAACCACCCAAAAAATGTTAGCACAATCAAAATACGAAAACGTACTAAATATCACTATAATTAATGCTAATTTAATAAGGGCCATTTAATTTATTACACTTGTTTTTTTAAAAAATATCGAGGCACCTTACGAATCCCCTTGAGCCTGCCCAACCACCCAAACATTTTAGCACATTCAAAATACGAAAGGGTACTAAATATCACTATATTTAATGCTAATTTAATAAGTGCCATTTGATTTATTACACTTGTTTTTTTAAAAAATATCGAGGCACCTTACGAACCCCCTTGAGCCTGCCCAACCACCCAAAAATTTTAGCACATTCAAAATACGAAAACATATTAAATATCACTATATTCACTGCTAATTTAATACGGGTCATATAATTTATTACACTTGTTTTTTTTTAAAAATAACGAGCCACCTTACGAACCCCCTTAAACCTGCCCTACCACCCAAAAAATGTTAGCCCAATCAAAATACGAAAACGTATTAAATATCACTATATTTAATGCTAATTTAATAAGGGCCATTTAATTTATTACACTTGTTTTTTTAAAAATATCGAGCCACCTTACGAACCCCCTTAAACTTGCCCAACCACCCAAAAAATTTTAGCACAATCAAAATACGAAAACGTATTAAATATCACTATATTCAATGCTAATTTAATACGGGTCATATAATTTATTACACTTGTTTTTTAAAAAATATCGAGCCACCTTACGAACCCCCTTAAACTTGCCCTACCACCCAAAAAATGTTAGCCCAATCAAGATACGAAAACGTATTAAATATCACTATATTTAATGCTAATTTAATAAGGGCCATTTAATTTATTACACTTGTTTTTTTAAAAATATCGAGCCACCTTACGAACCCCCTTAAACTTGCCCAACCACCCAAAAAATGTTAGCACAATCAAAATACGAAAACGTACTAAATATCACTATAATTAATGCTAATTTAATAAGGGCCATTTAATTTATTACACTTGTTTTTTTAAAAAATATCGAGGCACCTTACGAATCCCCTTGAGCCTGCCCAACCACCCAAAAATTTTAGCACATTCAAAATACGAAAACATATTAAATATCACTATATTCAATGCTAATTTAATACGGGTCATATAATTTATTACACTTGTTTTTTTTTAAAAATAACGAGCCACCTTACGAACCCCCTTAAACCTGCCCTACCACCCAAAAAATGTTAGCCCAATCAAAATACGAAAACGTATTAAATATCACTATATTTAATGCTAATTTAATAAGGGCCATTTAATTTATTACACTTGTTTTTTTAAAAATATCGAGCCACCTTACGAACCCCCTTAAACTTGCCCAACCACCCAAAAAATGTTAGCACAATCAAAATACGAAAACGTACTAAATATCACTATAATTAATGCTAATTTAATAAGGGCCATTTAATTTATTACACTTGTTTTTTTAAAAAATATCGAGGCACCTTACGAATCCCCTTGAGCCTGCCCAACCACCCAAACATTTTAGCACATTCAAAATACGAAAGGGTACTAAATATCACTATATTTAATGCTAATTTAATAAGTGCCATTTGATTTATTACACTTGTTTTTTTTAAAAAATATCGAGGCACCTTACGAACCCCCTTGAGCCTGCCCAACCACCCAAAAATTTTAGCACATTCAAAATACGAAAACATATTAAATATCACTATATTCAATGCTAATTTAATACGGGTCATATAATTTATTACACTTGTTTTTTTTTAAAAATAACGAGCCACCTTACGAACCCCCTTAAACCTGCCCTACCACCCAAAAAATGTTAGCCCAATCAAAATACGAAAACGTATTAAATATCACTATATTTAATGCTAATTTAATAAGGGCCATTTAATTTATTACACTTGTTTTTTTAAAAATATTGAGCCACCTTACGAACCCCCTTAAGTTAAGCCTGCCCAACCACCCCACAAAATTTTAGCACAATCAAAATACGAAAACGTATTAAATATCACTTTATATAATGCTAATTTCATACGGGTCATTTAATTTATTACACTTGTTTTTTAAAAAATACGAACCCCCTTGAGCCTGCCCAACCACCCAAAAATTTTAGCACATTCAAAATACGAAAACATATTAAATATCACTATATTCAATGCTAATTTAATACGGGTCATATAATTTATTACACTTGTTTTTTTTTAAAAATATCGAGGCACCTTACGAACCTGCCCAACCACCCCACAAAGTTTTAGCACAGTCAAAATACGAAAACATACTAAATATCAATATATTTAATGCTAATTTAATAAGGGTCATTTAATTTATTACACTTGTTTTTTTTTTAAATATCGAGGCACCTTACGAACCCCCTTAAACCTGCCCAACCACCCCACAAAGTTTTAGCACAATCAAAATGCGAAAACGTACTAAATATCACTATATTTAATGTATATTTAATATGGGCCATTTAATTTATTACACTTGTTTTTTAAAAAATATTGAGCCACCTTACGAACCCCCTTAAGTTAAGCCTGCCCAACCACCCCACAAAATTTTAGCACAATCAAAATACGAAAACGTATTAAATATCACTTTATATAATGCTAATTTCATACGGGTCATTTAATTTATTACACTTGTTTTTTAAAAAATACGAACCCCCTTAAGCCTGCCCAACCACCGAAAAAATTGTAGCACAATCAAAATACGAAAACGTACTAAATATCACTATATTTAATGCTTATTTAATAAGGGTCATTTAATTTATTACACTTGTTTTTTTTTTTTAAATATCGAGGCACCTTACGAACCCCCTTAAACCTGCCCAACCACCCCACAAAGTTTTAGCACAATCAAAATGCGAAAACGTACTAAATATCAATATATTTAATGCTAATTTAATACGGGTCATTTAATTTATTACACTTGTTTTTTAAAAAATACGAACCCCCTTAAGTCTGCCCAACCACCCAAAAAATTGTAGCACAATCAAAATACGAAAACGTACTAAATATCACTATATTTAATGCTTATTTAATAAGGGCCATTTAATTTATTACACTTGTTTTTTAAAAAATATCGAGCCACCTTACGAACACCCTTAAGCCTGCCCAACCACCCAACAAATTTTAGCACATTCAAAATACGAAAACGTACTAAATATCACTATTTTTAATGCTTATTTAATAAGGGCCATTTAATTTATTACACTTGTTTTTTAAAAAATATCGAGCCACCTTACGAACACCCTTAAGCCTGCCCAACCACCCAAGAAATTTTAGCACATTCAAAATACGAAAACGTACTAAATATGACTATTTTTAATGCTAATTTAATACGGGTCATTTAATTTATTACACTTGTTTTTTTTTAAATATCGAGGCACCTTACGAACCCCCTTAAACCTGCCCAACCACCCCACAAAGTTTTAGCACAATCAAAATACGAAAACGTACTAAATATCACTATTTTTAATGCTAATTTAATACGGGTCATTTAATTTATTACACTTGTTTTTTTTTTAAATATCGAGGCACCTTACGAACCCCCTTAAACCTGCCCAACCACCCCACAAAGTTTTAGCACAATCAAAATACGAAAACGTATTAAATATCACTATACGAGGTGTGTTCAAAACGTATCGCGAATTTTGAATTTTCGCTGGTTACGTATATTCGAATTTCGAATTTTTTGTGGCGTTATGTTGGTACCCATGTCTCTCACTTATGCCGACAAGCTCGGCCATTTTGAATGTTCAGTTAATTGTTGACAGCTGCTTTGCTTGCACGTGTTTTGGATCGTCTTCGATTTTTACCTTTTCAAACAAATGGATCAAAGAACCTGTATCAAATTTTGTGTGAAAAACGAAATTAAGTGCGCGGATGCATTCCGAATGTTGACTGTGGCATACGGAGAAGCTACCTTGGACCGAAGCAACGTTTATCGGTGGTACAAAATGTTCTCAGAAGGCCGAGAAGATGTGCAAAGAAGAACAAAAATTGGCTTTTGCACCACGATAACGCCCCTGCTCACGCATCGTTGCTTGTGCGCGACTTTTTGGCCAAAAACAACACACTAATGATGCCGCAGCCACCGTATTCCCCAGATCTGGCCCCCTGTGACATTTTCTTGATCCCTAAACTGAAGAGGCCCATGAAAGGACGACGTTACGCTTCTTTTGACGAGATAAAGACGGCATCGAAGGAGGAGCTGAACAAGATACAAAAAAATGATTATTTGAAGTGCTTCGAAGATTGGAAAAACCGTTGGCACAAGTGTATAATATCTCATGGGGATTACTTTGAAGGGGACAAAATAGATATTCATGAATAAATAAATAATTTTTGAAAAAACACAAAATTCGCGATACTTTTTGAACACACCTCGTATTTAATACACTTGTTTTTTTTTTTAAATAACGAGCCACCTTACGAACCCCCTTAAGCCTGCCCAACCACCCAAAAAATTGTAGCACAATCAAACTACGAAAACGTATTAAATATCACTATATTTAATGCTAATTTAATACGGGTCATTTAATTTATTACACTTGTTTTTTTTTTTAAATATCGAGGCACCTTACGAGCCCCCTTAAACCTGCCCAACCACCCCACAAAGTTTTAGCACAATCAAAATACGAAAACATATAAAATATCACTATATTTAATGCTAATTTAATACGGGCCATTTAATTTATTACACTTGTTTTTTTTTTAAATAACGAGCCACCTTACGAGCCCCCTTAAACCTGCCCAACCACCCAAAAAATTGTAGCACAATCAAAATACGAAAACATATTAAATATCACTTTATTTAATGCTAATTTAATACGGGTCATTTAATTTATTACACTTGTTTTTTTTTAAATATCGAGGCACCTTACGAACCCCTTAAACCTGCCCAACCACCCCACAAAGTTTTAGCACAATCAAAATACGAGAACATATTAAATATCACTATATTTAATACTAATTTAATACGGGCCATTTAATTTATTACACTTGTTTTTTAAAAAATACGAACCCCCTTAAGCCTGCCCCACCACCCAAAAAATTTTAGCACTATCAAAATACGAAAACATATTAAATATCACTATATTTAATGCTAATTTAATACGGGTCATTTAATTTATTACACTTATTTTTTTAAAAATATCGCGCCACCTTACGAACCCCCTTAAACCTGCCCAACCACCCCACAAAATTTTAGCACAATCAAAATACGAAAACGTATTAAATATCACAATATTTAATGCTAATTTAATACGGGCCATTTATTTTATTACACTTGTTTTTTAAAAAATACGAACCCCCTTAAGCCTGCCCAGCCACCCAAAAAATTGTAGCACAATCAAAATACGAAAACGTACTAAATATCACTATATTTAATATGGGCCATTTAATTTATTACACTTGTTTTTTAAAAAATATCGAGCCACCTTACGAACCCCCTTAAGTTAAGCCTGCCCAACCACCCCACAAAATTTTAGCACAATCAAAATACGAAAACGTATTAAATATCACTTTATATAATGCCAATTTAATACGGGTCATTTAATTTATTACACTTGTTTTTTAAAAAATACGAACCCCCTTAAGCCTGCCCAACCACCGAAAAAATTGTAGCACAATCAAAATACGAAAACGTACTAAATATCACTATATTTAATGCTTATTTAATAAGGGCCATTTAATTTATTAAACTTGTTTTTTTTTTTAAATATCGAGGCACCTTACGAACCTGCCCAACCACCCCACAAAGTTTTAGCACAGTCAAAATACGAAAACATACTAAATATCAATATATTTAATGCTAATTTAATAAGGGTCATTTAATTTATTACACTTGTTTTTTTTTTTTAAATATCGAGGCACCTTACGAACCCCCTTAAACCTGCCCAACCACCCCACAAAGTTTTAGCACAATCAAAATGCGAAAACGTACTAAATATCAATATATTTAATGCTAATTTAATACGGGTCATTTAATTTATTACACTTGTTTTTTAAAAAATACGAACCCCCTTAAGTCTGCCCAACCACCCAAAAAATTGTAGCACAATCAAAATACGAAAACGTACTAAATATCACTATATTTAATGCTTATTTAATAAGGGCCATTTAATTTATTACACTTGTTTTTTAAAAAATATCGAGCCACCTTACGAACACCCTTAAGCCTGCGCAACCACCCAAGAAATTTTAGCACATTCAAAATACGAAAACGTACTAAAAATCACTATATTTAATCCTAATTTAATACGGACCATTTAATTTATAACACTTGTTTTTTAAAAAATATCGAGCCACCTTACGAACCCCCTTAAACTTGCACAACCACCCAAAAAATGTTAGCACAATCAATCTACGAAAACGTACTAAATATCACTATGTATATTTAATACTAATTTAATACGGGTCATATAATTTATTACACTTGTTTTTTTTTTAAATAACGAGCCACCTTACGAACCCCCTTAAACCTGCCCAACCACCCAAAAAATGTTAGCACAATCAAAATACGAAAACGTATTAAATATCACTATATTTAATGCTAATTTAATAAGGGCCATTTAATTTATTACACTTGTTTTTTTAAAAATATCGAGCCACCTTACGAACCCCCTTAAACTTGCCCAACCACCCAAAAAATGTTAGCACAATCAAAATACGAAAACGTACTAAATATCACTATAATTAATGCTAATTTAATAAGGGCCATTTAATTTATTACACTTGTTTTTTTAAAAAATATCGAGGCACCTTACGAATCCCCTTGAGCCTGCCCAACCACCCAAACATTTTAGCACATTCAAAATACGAAAGGGTACTAAATATCACTATATTTAATGCTAATTTAATAAGTGCCATTTGATTTATTACACTTGTTTTTTTTAAAAATATCGAGGCACCTTACGAACCCCCTTGAGCCTGCCCAACCACCCAAAAATTTTAGCACATTCAAAATACGAAAACATATTAAATATCACTATATTCAATGCTAATTTAATACGGGTCATATAATTTATTACACTTGTTTTTTTTTAAAAATAACGAGCCACCTTACGAACCCCCTTAAACCTGCCCTACCACCCAAAAAATGTTAGCCCAATCAAAATACGAAAACGTATTAAATATCACTATATTTAATGCTAATTTAATAAGGGCCATTTAATTTATTACACTTGTTTTTTTAAAAATATCGAGCCACCTTACGAACCCCCTTAAACTTGCCCAACCACCCAAAAAATTTTAGCACAATCAAAATACGAAAACGTATTAAATATCACTATATTCAATGCTAATTTAATACGGGTCATATAATTTATTACACTTGTTTTTTAAAAAATATCGAGCCACATTACGAACCCCCTTAAACTTGCCCTACCAACCAAAAAATGTTAGCCCAATCAAAATACGAAAACGTATTAAATATCACTATATTTAATGCTAATTTAATAAGGGCCATTTAATTTATTACACTTGTTTTTTTAAAAATATCGAGCCACCTTACGAACCCCCTTAAACTTGCCCAACCACCCAAAAAATGTTAGCACAATCAAAATACGAAAACGTACTAAATATCACTATAATTAATGCTAATTTAATAAGGGCCATTTAATTTATTACACTTGTTTTTTTAAAAAATATCGAGGCACCTTACGAATCCCCTTGAGCCTGCCCAACCACCCAAAAATTTTAGCACATTCAAAATACGAAAACATATTAAATATCACTATATTCAATGCTAATTTAATACGGGTCATATAATTTATTACACTTGTTTTTTTTTAAAAATAACGAGCCACCTTACGAACCCCCTTAAACCTGCCCTACCACCCAAAAAATGTTAGCCCAATCAAAATACGAAAACGTATTAAGTATCACTATATTTAATGCTAATTTAATAAGGGCCATTTAATTTATTACACTTGTTTTTTTAAAAAATATCGAGGCACCTTACGAATCCCCTTGAGCCTGCCCAACCACCCAAACATTTTAGCACATTCAAAATACGAAAGGGTACTAAATATCACTATATTTAATGCTAATTTAATAAGTGCCATTTGATTTATTACACTTGTTTTTTTAAAAAATATCGAGGCACCTTACGAACCCCCTTGAGCCTGCCCAACCACCCAAAAATTTTAGCACATTCAAAATACGAAAACATATTAAATATCACTATATTCAATGCTAATTTAATACGGGTCATATAATTTATTACACTTGTTTTTTTTTAAAAATAACGAGCCACCTTACGAACCCCCTTAAACCTGCCCTACCACCCAAAAAATGTTAGCCCAATCAAAATACGAAAACGTATTAAATATCACTATATTTAATGCTAATTTAATAAGGGCCATTTAATTTATTACACTTGTTTTTTTAAAAATATCGAGCCACCTTACGAACCCCCTTAAACTTGCCCAACCACCCAAAAAATTTTAGCACAATCAAAATACGAGAACATATTAAATATCACTATATTTAATACTAATTTAATACGGGCCATTTAATTTATTACACTTGTTTTTTAAAAAATACGAACCCCCTTAAGCCTGCCCCACCACCCAAAAAATTTTAGCACTATCAAAATACGAAAACATATTAAATATCACTATATTTAATGCTAATTTAATACGGGTCATTTAATTTATTACACTTATTTTTTTAAAAATATCGCGCCACCTTACGAACCCCCTTAAACCTGCCCAACCACCCCACAAAATTTTAGCACAATCAAAATACGAAAACGTATTAAATATCACAATATTTAATGCTAATTTAATACGGGCCATTTATTTTATTACACTTGTTTTTTAAAAAATACGAACCCCCTTAAGCCTGCCCAGCCACCCAAAAAATTGTAGCACAATCAAAATACGAAAACGTACTAAATATCACTATATTTAATGTATATTTAATATGGGCCATTTAATTTATTACACTTGTTTTTTAAAAAATATCGAGCCACCTTACGAACCCCCTTAAGTTAAGCCTGCCCAACCACCCCACAAAATTTTAGCACAATCAAAATACGAAAACGTATTAAATATCACTTTATATAATGCCAATTTAATACGGGTCATTTAATTTATTACACTTGTTTTTTAAAAAATACGAACCCCCTTAAGCCTGCCCAACCACCGAAAAAATTGTAGCACAATCAAAATACGAAAACGTACTAAATATCACTATATTTAATGCTTATTTAATAAGGGCCATTTAATTTATTAAACTTGTTTTTTTTTTTAAATATCGAGGCACCTTACGAACCTGCCCAACCACCCCACAAAGTTTTAGCACAGTAAAAATACGAAAACATACTAAATATCAATATATTTAATGCTAATTTAATAAGGGTCATTTAATTTATTACACTTGTTTTTTTTTTTTAAATATCGAGGCACCTTACGAACCCCCTTAAACCTGCCCAACCACCCCACAAAGTTTTAGCACAATCAAAATGCGAAAACGTACTAAATATCAATATATTTAATGCTAATTTAATACGGGTCATTTAATTTATTACACTTGTTTTTTAAAAAATACGAACCCCCTTAAGTCTGCCCAACCACCCAAAAAATTGTAGCACAATCAAAATACGAAAACGTACTAAATATCACTATATTTAATGCTTATTTAATAAGGGCCATTTAATTTATTACACTTGTTTTTTAAAAAATATCGAGCCACCTTACGAACACCCTTAAGCCTGCGCAACCACCCAAGAAATTTTAGCACATTCAAAATACGAAAACGTACTAAAAATCACTATATTTAATCCTAATTTAATACGGACCATTTAATTTATAACACTTGTTTTTTAAAAAATATCGAGCCACCTTACGAACCCCCTTAAACTTGCACAACCACCCAAAAAATGTTAGCACAATCAATCTACGAAAACGTACTAAATATCACTATGTATATTTAATACTAATTTAATACGGGTCATATAATTTATTACACTTGTTTTTTTTTTAAATAACGAGCCATCTTACGAACCCCCTTAAACCTGCCCAACCACCCAAAAAATGTTAGCACAATCAAAATACGAAAACGTATTAAATATCACTATATTTAATGCTAATTTAATAAGGGCCATTTAATTTATTACACTTGTTTTTTTAAAAATATCGAGCCACCTTACGAACCCCCTTAAACTTGCCCAACCACCCAAAAAATGTTAGCACAATCAAAATACGAAAACGTACTAAATATCACTATAATTAATGCTAATTTAATAAGGGCCATTTAATTTATTACACTTGTTTTTTTAAAAAATATCGAGGCACCTTACGAATCCCCTTGAGCCTGCCCAACCACCCAAACATTTTAGCACATTCAAAATACGAAAGGGTACTAAATATCACTATATTTAATGCTAATTTAATAAGTGCCATTTGATTTATTACACTTGTTTTTTAAAAAAAATATCGAGGCACCTTACGAACCCCCTTGAGCCTGCCCAACCACCCAAAAATTTTAGCACATTCAAAATACGAAAACATATTAAATATCACTATATTCAATGCTAATTTAATACGGGTCATATAATTTATTACACTTGTTTTTTTTTAAAAATAACGAGCCACCTTACGAACCCCCTTAAACCTGCCCTACCACCCAAAAAATGTTAGCCCAATCAAAATACGAAAACGTATTAAATATCACTATATTTAATGCTAATTTAATAAGGGCCATTTAATTTATTACACTTGTTTTTTTAAAAATATCGAGCCACCTTACGAACCCCCTTAAACTTGCCCAACCACCCAAAAAATTTTAGCACAATCAAAATACGAAAACGTATTAAATATCACTATATTCAATGCTAATTTAATACGGGTCATATAATTTATTACACTTGTTTTTTAAAAAATATCGAGCCACCTTACGAACCCCCTTAAACTTGCCCAACCACCCAAAAAATGTTAGCACAATCAAAATACGAAAACGTACTAAATATCACTATAATTAATGCTAATTTAATAAGGGCCATTTAATTTATTACACTTGTTTTTTTAAAAAATATCGAGGCACTTTACGAATCCCCTTGAGCCTGCCCAACCACCCAAACATTTTAGCACATTCAAAATACGAAAGGGTACTAAATATCACTATATTTAATGCTAATTTAATAAGTGCCATTTGATTTATTACACCTGTTTTTTTAAAAAATATCGAGGCACCTTACGAACCCCCTTGAGCCTGCCCAACCACCCAAAAATTTTAGCACAATCAAAATACGAAAACGTATTAAATATCACTTTATATAATGCCAATTTAATACGGGTCATTTAATTTATTACACTTGTTTTTTTTTTAAATAACGAGCCACCTTACGAACCCCCTTAAACCTGCCCTACCACCCAAAAAATGTTAGCCCAATCAAAATACGAAAACGTACTAAATATCACTATATTTAATACTAATTTAATACGGACCATTTAATTTATTACACTTGTTTTTTAAAAAATATCGAGCCACCTTACGAACCCCCTTAAGCCTGCCCAACCACCCAAAAAATTTTAGCACAATCAAAATACGAAAACGTATTAAATATCACTATATTCAATGCTAATTTAATACGGGTCATATAATTTATTACACTTGTTTTTTTAAAAATAACGAGCCATCTTACGAACCCCCTTAAACCTGCCCTACCACCCAAAAAATGTTAGCCAATCAAAATACGAAAACGTATTAAACATCACTATACGAGGTGTGTTCAAAAAGTATCGCGAATTTTGTGTTTTTTCAAAAATTATTTATTTATTCATGAATATCTATTTTGTCCCCTTCAAAGTAATCCCCCTGAGATATTATACACTTGTGCCAACGGTTTTTCCAATCTTCGAAGCACTTCAAAAAATCATTTTTTTGTATCTTGTTCAGCTCCTCCTTCGATGCCGTCTTTATCTCGTCAAGAGAAGCGTAACGTCGTCCTTTCATGGGCCTCTTCAGTTTAGGGAACAAGAAAAAGTCACAGGGGGCCAGATCTGGGGAATACGGTGGCTGCGGCATTATTAGTGTGTTGTTTTTGGCCAAAAAGTCGCGCACAAGCAACGATGCGTGAGCAGGGGCGTTATCGTGGTGCAAAAGCCAATTTTTGTTCTTCTTTGCACATCTTCTCGGCCTTCTGAGAACATTTTGTACCACCGATAAACGTTGCTTCGGTCCAAGGTAGCTTCTCCGTATGCCACAGTCAACATTCGGAATGCATCCGCGCACTTAATTTCGTTTTTCACACAAAATTTGATACAGGTTCTTTGATCCATTTTTTTGAATAGGTAAAAATCGAAGACGATCCAAAACACGTGCAAGCAAAGCAGCTGTCAACAATTAACTGAACATTCAAAATGGCCGAGCTTGTCGGCATAAGTGAGAGACATGAGTACCAACATAACGCCACAAAAAATTCGAAATTCGAATATACGTAACCAGCGAAAATTCAAAATTCGCGATAATTTTTGAACACACCTCGTATTTAATGCTAATTTAATAAGGGTCATTTAATTTATTACACTTGTTTTTTTAAAAATATCGAGCCACCTTACGAACCCCCTTAAACTTGCCCAACCACCCAAAAAATGTTAGCACAATCAAAATACGAAAACGTACTAAATATCACTATAATTAATGCTAATTTAATAAGGGCCATTTAATTTATTACACTTGTTTTTTTAAAAAATATCGAGGCACCTTACGAATCCCCTTGAGCCTGCCCAACCACCCAAACATTTTAGCACATTCAAAATACGAAAGGGTACTAAATATCACTATATTTAATGCTAATTTAATAAGTGCCATTTGATTTGTTACACTTGTTTTTTTAAAAAATATCGAGGCACCTTACGAACCCCCTTAAGCCAGCCCAACCACCCAAAAATTTTTTGCACATTCAGAATACGAAAACGTACTAAATATCACTATATTTAATGCTAGTTTAATACGGGTCATTTAATTTATTACACTGGTTTTTTTAAAAAATATCGAGGCACCTTACGAAGCCCTTAAGCCTGCCCAACCACCCAAAAAATTTTAGGACAGCCAAAAAACGAAAACTTACTAAATATCACTATATTTAATGCTAATTTAATACGGGTCATTTAATATATTACACTGTTTTTTTTTAAATATCGAGCCATCTTACGAACCGCCTTGAGCCTGCCCAACCACCCAAGGACAGCCAAAAAACGAAAACTTACTAAATATCACTATATTTAATGCTAATTTAATACGGGTCATTTAATATATTACACTGTTTTTTTTTAAATATCGAGCCATCTTACGAACCGCCTTGAGCCTGCCCAACCACCCAAAAATTTTTTGCACATTCAGAATACGAAAACGTACTAAATATCACTATATTTAATGCTAGTTTAATACGGGTCATTTAATTTATTACACTGGTTTTTTTAAAAAATATCGAGGCACCTTACGAACCCCTTAAGCCTGCCCAACCACCCAAAAAATTTTAGGACAGCCAAAAAACGAAAACTTACTAAATATCACTATATTTAATGCTAATTTAATACGGGTCATTTAATATATTACACTGTTTTTTTTTAAATATCGAGCCATCTTACGAACCGCCTTGAGCCTGCACTGGTTTTTTTAAAAAATATCGAGGCACCTTACGAACCCCTTAAACCTGCACAACCACCCAAAAAATTTTTTGCACATTCAAAATACGAAAACGTACTAAATATCACTATTTTTAATGCTAATTTAATACGGATCATTTAATTTATTACACTTGTTTTTTTTTTTAAAATATCGAGGCACCTTACGAACCCCCTTAAGCCAGCCCAACCACCCAAAAATTTTTTGCACATTCAGAATACGGAAACTTACTAAATATCACTATATTTAATGCTAATTTAATACGGGTCATTTAATTTACTATTATTATTTTATTCATTAAAAAATTTTAGGACAACCAAAAAACGAAAACTTACTAAATATCACTATATTTAATGCTAATTTAATAAGGGCCATTTAATTTATTACACTTGTTTTTTTAAAAAATATCGAGGCACCTTACGAACCCCCTTAAGCCAGCCCAACCACCCAAAAATTTGTTTGCTCATTCAAAATACGAAAACAAACTAAATATCACTATACGAGGTGTGTTCAAAACGTATCGCTAATTTTGAATTTTCGCTGGTTACGTATATTCGAATTTGGAATTTTTTGTGGCGTTATGTTGGTACTCATGTCTTCACTTATGCCGACAATCTCGGCCATTTTGAATGTTCAGTTAATTGTTGACAGCTGCTTTGCTTGCACGTGTTTTGGATCGTCGTCGATTTTTACCTATTCAAAAAAATGGATCAAAGAACCTGTATCAAATTTTGTGTGAAAAACGAAATTAAGTGCGCGGATGCATTCCGAATGTTGACTGTGGCATACGGAGAAGCTACCTTGGACCGAAGCAACGTTTATCGGTGGTACAAAATGTTCTCAGAAGGCCGAGTAATGTGACAGTTCAAAGGTATTTTAAGTATTATTAAAGTTTACAATTTAATACCGAATTTCTGTGAAAATAAACGCAGTTTTTCAGCGGTCACGGCCTTTGTGAACTTGTCGGCAATAATTTCGTTCGACGTGTTTTGTGCGTGAAGATTGCGAGCTATTAATAGCAATGAGTACCACACCCTTGTTGTCACAAAACAAGGTGGTCGGAGCCACCTCCTTTGGCGTGAGCTGCTTTTGCAGGCGCTTCAGACAAATTATCTCCTGCATAGCTGCAACATAAATTCAGCCTAGGTTGATGATAAGGCAATAGTTTTCTGTTCTTGGTTGACCAGGATATAGCACCAGACTGAAGTGTCATAACATAACCAGATGTGGATCGGCGATCGTAAGCATCGCAGTAGGATGTGAGTGCACTACTATTACATTTTTTGTACTCGATGGTTTTGTTGATGGTGGCCTTGAGATATCGCATTATACGTTTTACAGCTTTCCAGTGGGCCTTCCCAGGGTTCGTAGCGAATCTGCTTAGTACATTCACGGCGTAGCAAATGTCAGGCCTAATAATCTGGGCTGCAAACAACAATCAGCCAATGGCTTGCATGTATGGGGCATTCCGTATACTTTGTCTTTCTTCCAAATCTTTGGTGACATATCAGTTGAGAGCATAGAAATTGGGTTACACTCATACGTTCCGAAACGCTCAAGGACACTGGAAATATATTGCGATTGGTCGATTTTGGGTTTGATTACTGCTATCAAGATGTTGCAACCGAAATGTTTATAATACATGCACTGATCAGCTTCACTACGTACTAGATTCAATTGTAATAGTTCATCGCTTAAGGTTTGGTTCCAAACACGTCCGAACTGTTTAAGTCCATATACGAGGTGTGTTCAAAAAGTATCGCGAATTTTGTGTTTTTTCAAAAATTATTTATTTATTCATGAATATCTATTTTGTCTCCTTCAAAGTAATCCCCATGAGATATTATACACTTGTGCCAACGGTTTTTCCAATCTTCGAAGCACTTCAAAAAATCATTTTTTTGCATCTTGTTCAGCTCCTCCTTCGATGCCGTCTTTATCTCGTCAAGAGAAGCGTAACGTCGTCCTTTCATGGGCCTCTTCAGTTTAGGGTACAAGAAAAAGTCACAGGGGGCCAGATCTGGGGAACACGGTGGCTGCGGCATCATTATTATGTTGTTTTTGGCCAAAAAGTCGCGCACAAGCAACGATGCGTGAGCAGGGGCGTTATCGTGGTGCAAAAGCCAATTTTTGTGCTTCCACAAATCCGGGCGTTTCTGGCGGATTGCTTCGCGCAAATTGCGCATAACTTGCAGGTAATATTCCTTATTGACCGTTCTTCCCTGTGGCAAGAACTCATGATGCACCACGCCACTGCAATCGAAGAAAACTGTCAGCAAAACTTTCACATTCGACCGAACTAGGCGCGCTTTTTTCGGTCTTGGTTCGTGCGGCAGCTTCCATTGAGATGATTGAGCTTTGGTTTCCACGTCATAACCATAAACCCACGATTCGTCACCAGTTATGACCCTCTGGAGCAAATTTGGGTCGTCGCGGACAGAGTTTAACATCTCATTAGCAATGTTCATGCGATGCTGTTTTTGGTCACAATTGAGCAATTTTGGTAAAAAAATAGGTAAAAATCGAAGACGATCCAAAACACGTGCAAGCAAAGCAGCTATCAACAATTAACTGAACATTCAAAATGGCCGAGCTTGTCGGCATAAGTGAAAGACATGAGTACCAACATAACGTCACAAAAAATTCGAAATTCGAATATACGTAACCAGCGAAAATTCAAAATTCGCGATACTTTTTGAACACACCTCGTACTTCAAAATGTACAGGCCGCAAAATCAACAAAAATTGTTGGTCCAAAAAAGCCAACTGCTTTGCTTGAAAACGATTTATACGAGGTGTGTTCAAAACGTATCGCGAATTTTGAATTTTCGCTGGTTACGTATATTCGAATTTTTTGTGGCGTTATGTTGGTACTCATGTCTTTCACTTATGCCGACAAGCTCGGCCATTTTGAATGTTCAGTTAATTGTTGACAGCTGCTTTGCTTGCACGTGTTTTGGATCGTCTTCGATTTTTACCTATTCAAAAAAATGGATCAAAGAACCTGTATCAAATTTTGTGTGAAAAACGAAATTAAGTGCGCGGATGCATTCCGAATGTTGACTGTGGCATACGGAGAAGCTACCTTGGACCGAAGCAACGTTTATCGGTGGTACAAAATGTTCTTAGAAGGCCGAGAAGATGTGCAAAGAAGAACAAAAATTGGCTTTTGCACCACGATAACGCCCCTGCTCACGCATGGTTGCTTGTGCGCGACTTTTTGGCCAAAAACAACACACTAATGATGCCGCAGCCACCGTATTCCCCAGATCTGGCCCCCTGTGACTTTTTCTTGTTCCCTAAACTGAAGAGGCCCATGAAAGGACGACGTTACGCTTCTCTTGACGAGATAAAGACGGCATCGAAGGAGGAGCTGAACAAGATACAAAAAAATGATTTTTTGAAGTGCTTCGAAGATTGGAAAAACCGTTGGCACAAGTGTATAATATCTCATGGGGATTACTTTGAAGGGGACAAAATAGATATTCATGAATAAATAAATAATTTTTGAAAAAACACAAAATTCGCGATACTTTTTGAACACACCTCGTATTACGTACATTTCAGAATCTGTATTAATATCTATAGTGTTTTTGAATTTTAGTAGAGATATCAGGCTTAAATTATGAGAAATTAACCTAAAATGAATTTTTACCTACTATATTATAATTTTTAACAATTTTTTTTTTTTTACAGCTAAAATAAGTTCAGAACATTTCCAACAACTTTCATTCAGCCATTTTTTTTTCGAATTCGTTTTTAGTAGAAAAAAATTTGCAAAAAAAAACCTATATTTTCAAGTAATAAGCAAAAAAAAACACAATTTTTATAATTTTAATGTAATTTATTAAAAAAATTATATTTTTTACTTAGAATTGACCATTTTAACGTATTTTTTAAAATAAAAGTAATGTTATGTTATTATTTTTTAAAATCTTTTTTGCTCTCCATTCGTGGTTGTTTTGCACGACTTTCTGCTGTAACAGCCATAACACCTTCACGTTTTTTTTTATAACACGTTTGGAAACAGATCTTAACTGTACATATCTTTCTGTTACTTGTACATGCATTGGAATATTAGGATCATCTAGTGTTGGCTCATCATAATCTAAGAATTGTACCAAGTGATCGTATGGAATATTTCTTGTGAATGCCGGTTCAGATAGTAAATTATCGTCATTCAGATCAATCATATCAGTATAATCTGAAGCAATAAAATTGATATTATATTTTTTGTAAACTCTGAGTTTAGTTGGATCAAGTATTTTTTCTCGATAGTATAACATTTTTTTGATAGCTCTATCCCGTATGGCTTTTCTATCATCAAATAACATTGTTAATAAAATGTTTTCTGGATAAGCGTAATATGAATTATTTTGGATTACACCATCTACAATATTAAGTAAATTACGTGGTAGGTATCGTGTCCAACGAATAAGCTTTGATAAAGGTACACTACCGTATACAACAGAATTATAGCACATACATAAATTCTAATAATATAAAAAAAATATAGACGTAATACCCTGCTTGCTTTGGTTAGCCATCGAGAATGTACAACTGGTCCTGGTTTTATATTAGCTAAATCAACTGAAACAGCACCATTTGAAATTGCCTTGGCCATTTGATATAAATATTTAACATCTGTAGATAATTCTCGTTCTTGTTCATCACCAGGCATATTTTCCAATGCTATTGGTTCAGAATCACTTACAACCTGAACAATTAATTTTTAAGATCAATTGAAATTAGTATAATTTTCCTATTTAAATTTGATTGAAAAAATATTATAAAATAATTTTAACAAATGCATACCTGAAATTTTTCACAGTCTTGAATGTCTTTGAATATAATTCCACTTGCTGCTCTTGGTCCACTCGTGGCTGTTTTATCTAATGCTCTGAATAAATTACCAAATGGTAATTCATTGAAATGAAGCACACATATAAACTAGTGCAGTGGTCTATTTAAATGCTTTTCAAAAAGTCTTATAACACCATTTTCTATTCCAGTATTAGCTGGTTCTCTATCGCTGCATATGCCAATTAATTGATCTATTGACAGTTTTTTGCTTTTTGAAGAATTCATTTAATTTGTGTTTTGCATTTTCTTCTTCACTCAAATTAATATATCCAAGTAATTCAGCATTAGGCTCTTTTAGAACAACTAAATGGGGTTCTTTTACCATATTTGTATGAAATTTCTCATTAATTTTCTCTCTATTTCTCATTTTTTCTGCCATCGAAAGAAAATGCAGTTATGGTGGAATCTATTCATCGTTTACGAAGCACTTCATCTCTAGCTTAAATTTTTTCTCTTGCAACTTTAGATTTATCCATTATGACAAGTTCACCACGAACATCTCGAAAATGTATATCTTCAAAAAGGGCTGTTGCTAAACATGAAGCAACTCTATCTGAAACACCGAATCTGTCACACATCATAGCATCGTATCGTTGAGTATAACGCCCTCGTTCCAGATACTTCTGCAACTCCTTCATTTGCAATTTGTGCTGCACCTGTTTCCATATCTGTTCCAAGTGGTTCGTATGTTGGATCATCACTAACTGTTGGCATTGCTGGTATTGTTGTATCCATATATTCAGGTATTGTGATTTTTCTATCATTATGTTGGTCCATCATAAATTCTTTTAATTGGTTTGGTATTAAACCACATGAGCATTCTGTTGTAAAAGGTGGACCGCTAATTACCTCAATGGTCGACAGGCATCAGTCAAATTCAGGAACAAGAAATCTAGACCACGAAGAATAAAACAAGGCGTGCCGCAAGGTGGTGTTCTCTCTCCCCTTTTGTTTAATTTCTATATTTCGAGACTTTTGACATTTGACAACGGCCTCACATTCGCTGGTCATGCCACCGCAATAGCCTCAAAGGTACAGAGCCGCAATAAGATCCTCAAGTCACTGGCCGGCAGTACTTGGGGAAAAGACAAAGAAACATTGCTTGCTACATACAAGGTGGCGCAAAAGTAATCCTCCTATCAGAAAATGCTATAAATTTTGCGATTGGCCCCTAAAGTCAGTTCTGTTTTGACATTTGTGTAGTAAACACATGCGAAATACACGTTAATAAACAATGTTACGCTACACTGCTCCAGAACGCGGAATATTGCTGACTATTTATTTGACCAATAATCGGTCGGGGCCAAACGGTTACTGTGAATGGTGAGCGCTACAGAGCAATGATCAACGAGTTCTTTTTGCCGCAACTTGATGAATTGGGATTGGAAAACATGTGGTTCCAACAAGACGGTGCAACAGCACACACTGCACGTGTCACAACCGATATGCTGAACATCGGAAGCTTACTTTTGCGCCACCTTGTATAAGGCTATTGGCCGGCCGGTTATTGACTACGCCGCGCCTATATGGTCGCCCAATCTTTCTGACACCAACTGGAGGAAATTGCAAGTCTGCCAAAACACCGCCATCAGAACTGCTACGGGATGTCTGCTTATGTCATCTGAGTCTCACCTCCATCAAGAGGCAAAATTGCTCAATGTTCAAGAGCACGCGGAACTCTTGAGTAGACAGTTCCTTCTGAACTGTCATAAACCTAGTCATCCAAATCGACATCTCTTGGATGTAGCACCGCCCCCCCAGGGACATAAGGAGACATCTTCGTAAGCACTACGATGAGATCCGGCACCATATCTCTTTACCGTTTGATCTGCGGAATCATAGACGGGCTCTAAATGACCTCCACACCATGTCGGTAGACAGATCTCTCAGATCTGGGCCTGTGAATCCCGTTATTAATACTCAACCACCTGAATTGGCTGAGGAGGAGCGTGTACTTCCGAGGGAGACTAGAGTCATACTAGCACAACTTCGCTCTGGATATTGTAATAGGTTAAACTCTGACTTATCCAGACTGAACCCCAACATACCAAACACATGCCCTGCATGTGGTATGTCCCCTCATGATACCATACATCTCTTCTCCTGTTCAGTTGAACCCACTCTTCTAACACCTACATCACTCTGTTCCAACCCTGTGGAAACTGCGCGTTTCCTCGGACTTCCGTTAGAAGAGCCTGATGACAATTTAGAGTGATCGAGCCCATTGGGCAGGGCGAAGCACTGTTAACAACAACAACAACAACAGCATTCTGTTGTTTTTAACTTCCATTTACATTTTCCAATGTAAAATAATTCATTTGTTGATTGTACGAATGCTGTAAATTCCTGAACTTTTTTTTCTGTGTTTAATGCTTTTGTGATATTTTTCAATTAAAACATTTAGTTTTCTTAGAATACTACGTCTGTCAATTAGTTGAATATTCAATTGATTCCAAATTTCAACCAATTTATCAATTACATGAGGAGTTAAATTTTTATGCGAAAACATTTTACTTTGAATTTTAGCATGATCACTTAAAAAAAATAAAATCTTAAAATGTCACGACTAGACGGTAAATTCAGATTATTTAATTCACTTGATAAACCAAATGCAATAATATCGTGTTCAAGTATATGTGATAAAGTGGATTCAGATGATATGATGTAGAAGGATTTGGTTCAGCCATTTTAAATTTGAATACAAAAATTTTGCTGTCTGATGAAAGTTGTTGGAAATGTTCTGAACTTATTTTAGCTGTAAATAAAAAAAAATGTCCCTGAGAAATTTGTTAAAAATGATAACATAGTAGTTAAAAGTTAATTTTAGGCTAATTTCTCATAATTTAAGCCTGATATATCTACTAAAATTCAAAAGCACTATAGATATTAATACAGATTCTAAAATGTACGTCATATACCTTTAAAGTAAGCCCAATATGATATTTTTCCTATAGTTCTATCAGAAGCTATGATGATTTTTTGGCCAAATCCTACATTCATATGGCAAAATATCTATTTTACAAAGGTGTAAATAAAGAACTGTCTAAATTAACTTGGCCTGAATTTGGTTGTGATATCGATCTAAACGTCTCACATTTCAATCAAACTATTTACTGCCTATTTCAGAAGTTTATTCCTAAACGTAAAGTAACTTATGATCATCCTACGCAAGCTTGGTTTACTAAAGAGCTTAAGGCTCTTAAAAATAGGAAAACGCGATCATTTAATTTATATAAGAAATCCGGATTAAATAAACATTACTTACTGTATTCCATTCTACGTCAGAAGTACATAGACTTAAATAAAAAGTGTTATAAAGCTTATATCTCTAAAACCAAAAGAGACATTATTCTCAATCCAAAGTCATTTTATGGTTTCGTAAATTCTAAACGTAAAGTATCAGGGTTTCCCTCAGCAATGAAATATCAAGACATTATATCTAGCGATAATCAATATATCGCAAATTTTTTTGCTCAATTTTTCACTTCTAACTATTCTGCTGTCACCAATTCAAACTTTCAAACCTATCGCTATAAGCTACACGGGACAAATTTAATTAATTCACCAATTATATGCGCCAAAGATGTTCTAATTTACCTTAGAACCTTAAAAGAATCTTTTAAATATGGTCCTGATAGGATTCCTACATGTTTCTTGAAAAAGTGTGCGAACCATATTTACCAACCCCTTACCAATTTGTTCAATCTATCACTAAAGTGTGGTGTTTTTCCAACTGCGTGGAAAGAATCGTTTCTTCTACCGCTGCATAAAAGCGGGAGTAGGTCTTCTATAGAGAACTATCGTGGCATCGCAAAGCTTTCTGCCATCCCAAAATTGTTTGAAGCTGTTGTTACAACTCAACTTACGGGTCGGATCTCTACTTTGATAGCTGACTGCCAACACGGGTTCAGTAAGGGAAAGTCCACAGTTACGAATTTACGTGAGTTTACCAGTCATGTCTCAAATGGCTTTAGAAAAAATCTGCACACCGACGTTATTTATACGGATTTCAGCAAAGCTTTTGCCAAAGTGTGTCACTCATTACTTATTCATAAACTCGATCAGTTGGGCTTCCAGCCGGGTCTCAATCGCTGGATCTCTTCTTATCTTAGTGACAGGACACATTTATGTCTCTTCGGGGGTTCCTCAAGCAAGCCATCTTGGCCCGATTCTGTTCTTGTTCTTTATAAATGATATTTCTACAATAATAAAATTTTCAAAAATGTTATTGTATGCCGACGACGTAAAGATTTTAATGTCATTCGCGTCATTTGAAGATAGAAATAAGCTACAATCAGATCTAGATACACTTGTTACTTGGTGCGATTTAAATTATATGCCACTTAACCTTAAAAAATGTAAACACATGGGTTTTTCGCGTGGAATTTCTCATCCGGCTTCTTATACAATTAAAAATTATAGTCTTGAGCAAGTGTATGATTTTGTTGACCTGGGGGTTACTATGGACTATAAACTCAGTTTCAACCGCCATATTAACACAACAGTCAATAAGGCTAGAGGTGTCCTAGTATTCGTTAAACGATGGTCTAAAGAATTTAGCGACCCTTATGTAACTAAAGCCCTCTTCACTACATTAGTCAGACCGATACTTGAATACGGTTCTATAATTTGGGACCCGCGTTACCAGGTTCAGTTCAAAAACAATTTTTACTATTTGCCTTAAGAGATTTTCATTGGGATCCCTTGTACAATCTGCCACCCTATACGAATCGTTTAAAACTCATTAATCTGCACACACTTTCTAGGCGGAGAGAAATGCTTGGAATTATTTTTATGATTAAATTGCTAAATGGTTCACTATCCAGCCCATTTCTTCTAAGTGAAGTGAACTTCAATGTACCGTCTCGTCCTTCAAGGCATTTTAAACCTCTAGTCTTAAAACAGTGCCGAACCAATTTTCAGTTAAATGAGCCTTTTCGCTGTTTCTGTCAAGATTATAACTTTCTGGTAGATTTGATATTTCAGACTCGCTTTTCAGCATAAAAAAATCAATTCTTTCTATCCTAAATTCATAGCTACTAATTGTTTCTTATTCTTTGACTTCTATATTAACTTCTAACAATAATTTTACTCTGTTAACTAGTTATTTCTTAATGTATAATCTATCCTATATCTACTTTACTTAGCTGATGAGGTTTTCTCTGTAGCTGAGCAGTTTTAGATCTCGACGATTAACAAACCAAAGCCTTTCAACGACTCGGCACGAACGAATAATCCGCGCGTTATGCGGATGCGCCCCTCGCGCCGGTCGGGCGGGATATGGTGGGTAATCCGTTGAGAATTATTATTATTATTATTATTATTAAAAAGTTCTAAATAGTGAAATGATAGAGCGGGAGAGAGTTTCGCATCTATTCATGTTTGCCAGTCACTCTGCGCTAATTCTGGCAGCTTCGATACTACAATGGGAATTGTCAGTGTACGAAGCGGATCGTTTACCACGATATTTAAAAATGACTTAGCAAACTCCTCTGAAATCAACCCGACAGTGCTGATGAGCGGACAAAAATGATGAAAATCCATCTCCAAAGCGCTTTTAAATAAATATTAAGTTTCCTGGTTGAGGCGTGGCATTTGCCTCGCCCGAAAATTTCAGAAACGCTTAAATTTATAAAGGTGGGTAAGAATTTCTGAAACGGATCACTTAAAATTGAGAAAATGTATTTTTAATCATAAACGGTATAATTTATTGGCTATTGACAATGCAAACAAAAGCCTGTCTTTGATTTTTGGGGGGAAAAATTTGTATCCTGTTTTATGGCCATTTGAAAATTTTTGTCCTTTTTATATCAAAGTTCAATAACTACCGATATACATTACCGATTTTGATAATTTAAATGCCTATATTCTCGCTTCCAAAAACTCTTCAAGAGCACATTTTCATTTCTTTAAAATTTAATTTTAAATAAACCTTTTTTTTAAAATTGTTGCAAAAATTATGCAAAAAAAATTGTTCCAGAGCAAGTTTTCGCACAAAAAAATACCACATATGCAAAGTATTACTCCCTAAGATATTCCGTTTGTAATAAACGTAACCATATAGGTTCGCTAGTTGTTAAAGCGGCAATGAAATGTTATAAAGGCATGCAACTTAACGAGTCCACATATCGTCGCTCGCATGACCAACTAACGGAACTGACATTTAAAAAATTTTACAGGAGAGCAGTTTTAATATTTTTGACTCTTTATTCCATTGTCCCTGTCGAAAGGTATGCATGATATTTTCAGTCTGCTTTTCTAATTATGTACTCTGACGTCTACTCTTCAATATTATTATGGCAAAATTGTATTATATTGGATTTTAATGCGATTTTTTGATTGCAATGCAGATACGTTACCTTTGTGAAATTTTTTTTGCCTAGTTGCAGATACGTTTTTTTTTTATTTAAAAAAAAAACAGGATTTTGAATTGAATTTTTTTTTTTAATCTTTATTGGACTTTAGATATGAAATACAAAAATAAAAAAATTTAATGAAAAAAATATTTGTAATTAATGAGGAAGGGATTTATAAAAATTTTTATGTTCACATAACTTGATTACTGGCGTATCTCCAGTAGTAAGCGATACTAAATCTTCGTATTTATTTTGAGGTATTTTAGGAGGAGTCGTGTTTAATTTTGAAATCTCTCCCGTCAATAAACTGACAACAGGGCGTTTTAGAGTCAAGGATCTATAATTTTTGTCTGTATGTTTATTTTTAAAAAACAATTTGAAAGGTTCTCCTTTTTCTACTCTGTACTCAACCATTTCGGTCCAGTTTATTGGTTCTCCTGAGTCGTCTTTTCGAATGGATAATAGTTTAAGATCGGTCGACAATTTCTTGAAATTTAAAAAATCAGAATAATGCATGGTAACTACATCGTATGGCTTCTTTATCCGCGCCAGCCTGAATATTGGGTTTAGTTGACTTGGAACATGAACATCACCACTTTTCTTTAAGGCGTAGGAGATAGCGCTGTGGGCAGAATCTCCTTCGTTTTGTCCATGGCAAGGTACCGATATTCTTAACTCTATTTCTTCAATATCAGTTGAGTTGTTTACTATATATAGTAAAGTAGCAACTGTCACTGAATTTTTGTTCTGACCACTACATCCGTCGGCAAACTGATAAACTTTTTTGCAGCCATTATTGTCATACTTCTGAAGAAAATGATAAACAGCAGTAGACACTTCAGATGCGCCTCGTTTGCTAATTCCTTCGTGCCACGTGTAGCAAGAACAATCACCAGATGCAATATTATAGAATGTCAAATTATATACAGAAAGGCGTCTCTTATAAAATACAGCATTGTCCATTGAAATTGGAAGACTTATGACTTGCTGCATGTCAAAAGTTGCGCACAGAATTGTCGGGTCTATTTTAGCGGCTTCTTTACATCCATTTCTAATTAGTCGAAATTTGTTTTTTTCCTCATTGTGTATTTCAAAACGTTTGCTTAAATTATTTTTGACTTCTTCAGTTCCTTTATGATAACTCATACATAGTCCACACTGACCTTTTTTGGGCCGATGGAATGACAAATTTTTTGTTTGAAATATCTTTCGATAAGTCGAAAGGCTGGCAACAGCGCCCTTTCCAATTTCCTTTGTAAACAACCTATACATTTTTTTTATTGTCAGATCGCCGTTAAGGTACTCTCGAGTCGAGTTGTTACGGCAATAATGAGACTGCACTCGTGGAAATCTATCAATATGGCTTTCCACTTGAAGAGTTATAAGTCGATCTCTTTCGATGTAATTTTGACGACGACCTCCTCGTTTATCTTTGTCTACAACTCCTGTTGAGGTAATTTTAGACATCGCTGTCCTGACTACTTGTTCGGAAACTGCTAGTGTATTTAGGAAAAAAAATTGACAAACTTGTTTACGTACGCCATTCAATGGAAGGTAATATTTCTGACTATTTTTTCTTCTTGTGAGCGGACCAGCTGTCTTACTTTTTGTTGATTTTTTTTCAATATACCGTACAATATATTCCCATTGCAATGATCCCAATGCCCAAAAGTCTTTAAATATTAACTGACGAGTTTGTTCGGAAAAACAAAAACAGCTGCGGCTTTCCTATTGCACGTAGGACCCAGTATTCTTTTAGGTATTGTTTTGTTATGAACTCGGGTCTGATACTCCTTTCCAGAGTTCTTCAATTTTTGTGCCACTTTCTTTTTGTTAGATTTGGTAGCTTTATGTTTTTGAGCATGACATTCACCACCTTCTACTTCATACAAGAACAGGGTATTATAAGTTAGTTTTGCCCCAAATGTTTGTAACACCTCGAAATATGCGAGCTAGACCCACCTTAAAGTATACCGATCGGCTCAGAATCACTACCTGATTCGATTTAAGCATGTCTGTCGGTCCGTCCGTCCGTCTATATTATAGTAGGCCACGCCCGACTTTAGCCTTTCCTTACTTGTTTTATAAGAATACTGTAGTTTTGCATGCATTTTGTTGGCATATTAAATAATATCTTGCAATAATATTGGAAAATTTCTTTATAAAGTATAGCAGTAGGTATTAAATTGCAGTTACGGTAGTTAGTGAGAAATTTTTTTTGGTCCATCTGCAGATACGTTGAAAATGTTATGGCGTTTTCTGAGATAACGGTACTATATACAATCACATAATTTACACACAAGATGCGACATGCTTAAAGAAGTCCCATAGTGGTCCTAACTCAATTTCGGAAAAAATGTCAGTTCCGTTAGCTGGTCATGCGAGCGACGATATGTGGGCTCTAAAAGATTAAAGTTGGGGGCCGCCCCGCGGCCCCATGCATTCCTATGGAAAAATAAAAGAAAGCTAAATGCGGTTAACAAGTATATTTACCATTGACGGTTCGATCCAAAGTGAAGTTACAATTTTACTTAAGCCTACCACTTAGCTTCTAAACAGTTTGACTTAACTTATTAATTGCTGACGCTGCGCTTCCCATGATTTGTATTCTGGTTTATGCAACCAATTCATATCGCTGCCTTATAGCCAAATTGTTTTGCATGCGTTGCAGATCAAGTTAACTACATTGGCTATGCGCGTGTTGTGGGAAGTGGGGTGTCAGCAAATTCGCACCATTAGGTGTGTTTGCTCTCTTGTTAACTACCCCCACTTTAAACATCTGCGTCCCGCTGATAACATGGTTCTCGAAGATTATCGCTGACATGGGTCCGTGGCTGATCCTGACCTGTTGGCTAGTTTAATTTTGGAAAATGAATCGTTGTCGTTAGTCTCTTCCAGGTCATGTAGCATACGACCGCTTATATTGCAAGGCCAATAGCGTCGGCGATTAGAGATAATTGAAAATTGTTGCCCAATTGACTTAATTGGTGAATATTTTCCATGCTGAGCCCGTGGATGTAGTCCAAGTTCAGTTTTAAGCCCTCGTTTGTAACGTTTGTCAGAACTGGTGGTAAGGCCTGCACTTTGCGTACTGATCTGCTAGTGAAGGACTGATTTCCCACCGTGACTGTTTCGTTGCTTAGTAAGATGACATATGTTCCATTGAGGTATGTGGAGTAGTTTCTCCCCCGCAATGTTCCTTCGAAATTGGTAGTAAATATTGTCGCATCGGCGATCATTTCAACGATTATGTTGTTGTCTTGTTCAAAGTGACATCTGGCATTACCGCATTTCACTAGCCTAGCTAGGCATCCGTCTTCGGGAAGTTTAATTAACGATTTTGGAGAGCAGATTGTCGTATTGCTAATTGAAGGACAGTCCTCCCTTAGTCCGAATGTTTCTTCTTCGCTTACTAGCACCTTTTTGTAACTAAGGTCGACGTGCTGCCCCTTTATGATAGCGGCGCGTGGTATTAAAAGTCTATAGCCGTCTGGCTTAACTTTTGGCATTGACAGTACGTATAAAAGGAGACTACTGTTCGAATATACGGAAGCCGATCCATATTCTATAGCTTCGATGGTGTTTTGGTATGGTAGCGAATCTTCCTCTACTAATACATTTTGGATTTCGTCGCGGTCAAGAAGATGTGTGTTCGTGATCCCGGATTTTGACATTTGACAGGCTTGAACTATGTCGGATACCTGCTCCTTCAAAATTAGGACTTTTACCAACTCCAGCAGCTCTTAACTGTCCTCGCTAATATTTTTAGTTATAGCGTTGATATGTAGCATCATTTCGTTTGCTTTTTCGATCGCCTCTCGCGTAATGTTGAAAAGCTTTTCATTGATGCGATACTGGTGGTTGTTGTTTACCACAACGTCGTTCATGCTTCGAAGGATATAATCCCAATCTACTGCATCTGCCCGGTTCGCCTGAACCAAGTTTAAATAAAAATTTAAAGCACATCAAATTGTTTTTGTTTTTTTGAATCTTTACCCTTTTTCAGATACTTGAGAAAAAAAAATGAAAATAATCCCCCGAGCACTTTTCGAAAAAAATACACTTAAAGAAATAAGTTTTGATTTTTCAATTTTTTTTTTAATTCCTGTAAAACAGAAATAAAATATTGTACATATTGATTCAATATACATAAGTGACATTTATCCATTGATTATGGAAATTATAATGATTTTTCGTATTTTTAAATAAGCTAAATAGCTAAATATTAAAAGCTAAACATTTATTTGAACACAATGCTTAAAACAAAGGTCATGGTCAAGGATTCCACATATTTATGATACTTGTCATCGGAAACATCTTCCAAAACCGATACTTTATTTAATAGTGTTTTGCAGGAGTTACCATTAAAAGCAGGATCAGAAGTGGTGGTCGTATTGGCTTTAGTTTTAGTGAATTCAAATTGGTTTACTTGGAAATAACAATCAAGACTAGATGCGGTTAGCTTAGCTTCTAGATTTGGCTCAATTATTTTTCGATTTCTGGTAGCCACCCTGAAAGCTGAAGCGATCTGATACGTTTTGTTTAACGATACTCCGACAATTGTTTGTAGCTTCGCAACATCTTCAACCGATATGAGAGGCCGTTTCAGTTTTCTCTGCTTTTGTTTCCCTTCCCCTTTAAACTTATTTTTAATGGCTTGCCGCGAATCTGAGATAAACACAGTTCTTCATCCGACTTTTTCTTTTCGACAGTTGTTGAAGTGCCGGCTACATCTTTTATTAAATTCCTTTAGCTACGTCTGAAAAACACTTCATACGCTTTTTAACCGTAGACTCTTTCTTCTTATTGAAACTGTTAGTAGATCGCTTGCTCGTGCTTTGGAAATTTGAGTGCCCTGGCTTTCTTACAAGTTTACACAAGGCATACATACACCGACCTGATACACTTGATCTTCTAGTGACTACTAAACTAAATTTCGAGTAATCTGGCAAAGAAATGGTTTTTTCATTGCCACTAGATTTCACACACCTATAAACTAAAACTCTGCAGGCATCGCAAATCACAGACGGCATCCTAATATCTTTGGATCGTATTGTACACAACACATTACTTTATCTTTAATAACTCCGTCTATTTTATAAAGGAATTTCTTCTTATTTAAGCAAAATAAACAAATACTCGCACGAGTCTCTAAGTGATTTTTTAACGACATCTTGAATTGCCGCGCGGTTTTTGATTAAAATTTTCGGTTCACTCAGTTTTCACTAGTTGAGTTGTAAAGTAAAAAGAAGTGGGGTTGACTTTTTATCAGCACACCATGATTTTGATCAAACGCTTAAATTTTTGTAAAATTTCTAGTATCCACGTCAACAGTCATCGCAGTTGATATATAATTTTTTAAGCATTTTGTGTAAATAAATGTTTAGCTTTTAATATTTAGCTATTTAGCTTATTTAAAAACATGAAAAATCATTATAATTTCCATAATCAATGGATAACTGTCACTTGTGTATATTGATGCAATATGTACAATATTTTATTTATGTTTTACAGGAATTAAAAAAAAAATTGAAAAATCAAAACTAATTGCTTTAAGTGTATTTTTCGAAGGTGCTCGGGGGAGTATTTTCATTTTTTTTCTCAAGTAACTGAAAAAGGGTAAAGATTCAAAAAAAACAAAAAAAAATGTTTTGCTTTCAATTTTTATTTAAACTTGGTTCAGGCGAACCGTGTCTGGAGACCCAGCGATCCACTTCCATGCAGAACCAATCCAGTCGATAGAACGTGTTCTTCGTGACTTGCTTATTTGGAGTTCGTCGAGTCAAAGCTTAGTTTGGTTTAGGAGAAATTGCAGTACAGTACGCACAGCCTCGCTTTTGATATCGTGCTGTGTTGACTCGGTCAATTTCTCTAATGCCTTGTTAAAATATGTTAGGTCGACCACATGGACTAGACTGAAGTGTCCGTTCAGGATCCAGCCACGACCATGTTCAATTGTAACCAAAGGGGAGTCATAGTTGTAAATGTTTAGGCCGCAAGCGCCAGTTATTAAGAGTAAACTGAATCTGATCGTGATTAGAAAAATAAAAGAAATGTTTCTTAGATTAGCGTTCGTGTTTTATAAGGTTAGCGTTTTTTACTTATCTGCAGGGACGGCGCAAAGTTTAATGAAATTGAAAAACACATATGGAAAATATTTAGTTGTTATTATTTTCTTAAATCGTGTTTAGAACACATTTTAGGTACGAGTATATCTGTAAATATTTTATTTATGGAGAAGAAACTTGAATCTATTTTTCCAAAGTTTTGAAAATTGTTTGAAAGTTATTACATAAGGAAAAATAACAACCAATTAATTTTCCTTGGTTCTTTTTTTGTTTAATTCCTTGGAGTCATGCTCCTATTTTTCTGTGTATAGGTATAGCTTATTTTCTACTGCCGTCCCCGATTGCATAAGTCTAGTAATTGATAAATCCGCATAGGATTTTCTATTTCCATTTTTTTGTATTCATTTTTATCCTTTTTCGATATATTTAAATTTTTTCTTTTTTTTGCCTCTTACAAAGTGCCTGAAGGATTTTCTATTTGCGTCCTTTTTTTTATACTTTTTCTATGTATATTTTTTATGCAGTTGGGCTAGATTTGCCTCTTTCAAAGTGTCTGTACCTTTTTAAAAATTTTGCATTGGGCAATACGTGCCTCTTTTTATAAGGGTTACTTTACCCTGCTTGAAGATTTTATGCTTTTAGTTTGCCAATTACTGCTTTTTGTTTCGACTGTGCTATATTACTTTATTTTATTTTTTTTTCTTTGCCTTTTTTAACTCTTTATTTTTTTCCTTTTTACTATTGGGAAGTAGTTTTAATTTGTGTCTTATGAATTTTCCTGCCAATGTCTGTGACCAAGGTTACCTGCCAACCCTTTCCAGTTTCTTCGCTGCACGGAACCTGACATTGTCACCGACCAAATCCTCGGCCACCTTATTTACGACGTGGACAGCGCAGGCGAACATGGAATTAGACGTCTACGTCGACGGCATTAAGCTTCCGACTGTCACACACCCCAAAATCTTAGGGGTCACGTTTGATAACATGTTCAAATACGGTGCTCATGTAGCCGCGATTGCCACCAAAGTACAAAGCCGTAACAAAATCCTCAAGTCACTAGCTGGCAGTACTTGGGGTAAAGACAAAGAAACGTTACTGGCAACGTACAAGGCAATCGGCCAGCCGGTTCTGAGCTACGCGACGCCAATATGGTCGCCGGGGTTAGCAGACACACATTGGAGGAGGTTGCAGGCCTGCCAAAACACCGCACTCAGAACTGCCACGGGGTGCCTCCTTATGTCTCCTGAACACCATCTTCATAATGAGGCAAAAATGCTCGATGTCAAAGAGCATTGCGAGATGTTGACCAGACAATTCCTGTTCAACTGCTGTAAACCGCAGCACCCGAACAGGAACCTGCTCAACGAAAATCCGCCTCCCAGGAGAATAAGGAGTCACCTCCGTAAGCACTATGACAAGATCCGGCATCACATTTTCTCGACGTTTGATCCAAAGGTGCACCGGCGGGCCCTCAACCTCATCCACACGGAGTCGGTAAACTTCTTTGTCAGGTCTCGTCCAATGAATGCAGTACTACAGGCACAAGCCCCACCTGTTGCCGACGAGAAACGCGAACTGCCCAGGGAGACAAGAGTCACGCTGGCCCAACTTCGTTCTGGATACTGTAACAGACTAAACTCTTACCTATCCAGACTGAACCCTGACATGCCAAATGTCTGGCCGGCATGCGGCGTGTCTCCCCACGATACTAACCATCTGTTCATCTGCTCAACTGAGCCCACTCTTCTAACACCAATTTCACTCTGGTCCACCCCTGTTGAAGCCGCGAGGTTTCTTGGACTTCCGTTAGAAGAGCCTGATGACAATGTTGGATGGGGGGTGACATCCTAGGCAGGTTAAGTAGTCTCTACAACAACAACAACAACAACCAAGGTTACTGATTTATTTTGTTGTGTTGATCTTCCGACAGGGTAGTAAGCTGATTTTTGTTGGAACGATTTTCCGTCATCCCTTGTCAAGTTTGGTTTTGTGACAAACCGGTTTCGGCGTTCTGCCATTTTCAATGCCTAGCTTCGTTCCCAAGGTTACCCTATTATCTTTGCCAACAATTTCCTTTTTGTAAAGTGCTTTCTGTTTCGCTTTTATCTGCTTATCCCTAACGTAAATCTCCTCGCCAGGCCTGAATTTTTTTGGGGGTTTTCGTTTTTTATTTAGCCGAAGGTTTCTTAATTCTTGGTTTCTCCTGATTTGTTCCTTTATCTCCTTGTGAACCCTACTTTTGAAGTCAGTCAATCCCTGGTAATTAATTCTTTCGGTTCTATTTAAAAATATATCGCTAGGTTTTCTTTTTGTTATGGAATGTACGGAATGTACTGTTGAGTTGTAACGATCGACTGCGATGTACGTACACCAATTCCTTTGGCCTTACGTTGTTTATCTCTTTGCTAAGGCATCGATATATTTCAATAATGGTAGAGTGGAATCTTTCGACCTGACCATTTACTTCACTCTTTTGTACTGGAGTTTGATATAATTTAATCCCTAGGCCCAATATGTAGTTTCGTACCAAGGGAGTCATAAGTCCCCTTTCATTGTCGGTTACTATCATTTTTGGGGTTGTAAAATAGTGAATTAGTTTGGCCATCTTGGCACGAAGGGTGGTGGACGATCGATTTTTAATGTGAAAAAGTTTCGCGAATTTGGAAAATTTATCAATGCTGGATAAAAATTTCTCTCCTTGAATCTCAAAGATGTCCACATGGATTATTTCGCAAGGGTAATTCGGGACGGGAGTGCTCCTTATTGGTGGTACTGGAGGATGCCTATCGTATTTGTTTGTAAGGCAGGTTTCGCAGATGGATGCGAATTTCCTTATTCGGCTTGACATTTTGGGAAAATAGTATTTTTCTAAGATTTGCTCTCTGCTTTACCTCGAGTTCCTATGGGCTCTCCTATGCTCGTCCTCTGTTATTCTACAGATTCTACCTTCGTTGGCGACATCTTCGACCACCCTCTGTGTTATCCTGATCTTATACAAAAGAAAATTTTCTAAATAAACTTCTTGTAGAAGTCGCAAATAGTTTTCAGTAATTTTTATTCCGTTCATAAGTGACGGACTTAGGCGTTCTTTTAGAGACTCGGTTAAGTTCGATTTCTCGATAGTAGCTAATATTACATAGTGACGAGTGAAACCTGGATGCGGATTCTCCACGCAAGACATTGCATTACCTTCCGTGAAAATTATTTGGTTTCGAAAAACGTTTATAGGGCTTTCTACATGGAGAATAAGATCCGATGCATCCTGATTCGCACTGTGAACCGTCCCCTCTTCGCTTTCAGCTTCTGCGGATGACTCATTAGGTTCCAACGATGCTGTTAGATGATTTGCCTGGCATGGAATTCTAGGGAGAGCGTCTGCCACAACATTTTATTTAGCAGGAGTGTAAATCAATTCGTGGTTATACTCTTCTATTCTAGCCTTCCACCTCTTCAACTTTGCATTGTAGTCCCTACTTCAAACGCGAAAGTGAGAGGTTGGTGGTCTGTGAAAATCTTAATTTTTTTCGCCCCATAGAGGTAAGACCTGAAGTTATCCAGAGTCCAAACTATAGCCAACATTTCTTTCTCGTTTGTTGCATAATTTTCCTCTGTTTTAGTTAAGGATCTTGAGATGTAGGCGATAGGCCGATCCCTTCCGGGTTCTCCCTGGGACAGTACCCCCCCAATGGCATAGTTTGACGCATCTGTAGTAAGGTTAAATGGTTTTTCGAAATCAGGGAATGCTAGGATGTCTGAGGAGGCTAGTAATTTTTTCAAATTATCGAAGGCTTGGAGTGCTTCAGAGTTTAAACTAATGCGTATTTTTCTCGATTGATTTGCCTTGACTTGAGCGTTTTCTCCCCGCGTGAGATTGGTTAAAGGCTTTGCAACCTTCGCGTAGTCTCGAATAAACTTTCGGTAATATGAGGTCATTCCTAAGAAACTTTTCAGCTAGACGTGATTACGTACCCCAGGAATTCTACCTCTGTTCTCATAAATTTGGTCTTTTCCAAATTAACCCTTAAATTCGCATCAGCGAGCCTTTCGAATACTATTTCCATATTTTTTAGGTGTTCGTCGACATCTTTCCCAAAGACAATAATATCGTCGATGTATACGTAACATATCCTCCCAATATATTCTTTTAAAACATCATCGATCATCCGTTGAAATATTGCAGGTGCATTTTTCAGTCCAAAGGGTAATCGAAGGAATTCATATTTACCATTCATGGTTGAGAACGGTTGCGTTTATGTCGGGAATGGGATAAGCATCTGACACTGTAACTGAATTCAAACGTTTGAAATCTACTACCATTCTATATTGTTTCTCACCAGACGGTTTGGGTTTTTTTGGGACTACCCAAATAGGAGAATTATAGGGGCTTTTAGATGGTCGAATAATGCCTTCCTCAAGCAATTCCGTAATCTGTTTATCTACCTCTTCCCTCATGTTCACAGGATATGGATAGCTTTTTGTATATATGGGTTCGTCAGTAGTGGTCTTTATTTAAGCCCGAACGGAGGTTTTTATGTTGGATTTAATATTCAATGGGCCGAATAAATGAGAGAATCGCTCTATCAGAGACCATAGGACAGGAAGTACCGCTTGGGGAATTTCGGATGTTTCAGAGAAATTAACGCTTCCGATTTTTTTGTTTCTTAGTGGAATTTTAATATTAGGTTCAATGGTGAGGAGGTGATTTTTCCTATCTATTACAGCGCCAAGTGCCTTCAGCGTATTGTCTCCTATTATTCCGTCAAAGGATTTAAGTCCTGGTAAAGAGTAGAACGTTGTTTCGGTATCGTTTCCTATATTGTGGAAAAATTTTCCGCAAATTTTCCTTTTTATTAAAATTGGTCCTGCCGCTGTCTGCACTGAGAGAGAGGGGTCAACTTTTATAGAGTGAAGAGCTAGATTAGGATTGATGAAATTTTTATTAGCTCCTGTGTCTATGAGAAATTGTAACACAGTATTACTGTTAGTCAGGCACGTAAGGTAAGGTATGCTGGAGTATGAGGCACCGCCTCTCATATGAAATACGCTGGAGGCCCGGACGGCAACGTCTTTGGTTTCTGTACGATAAGCATGCGGGACAGCTCAGGACTTAACCCGCGGATAAATACATCTAAAGCTCTATTCCGATAGGTTTCAACAAGGACAGAAACTGTTTCTTGTGAGTAATCATCGCATTTTATTTTGTTGACTATTAGCGACAGTTGGTGGTTGACGGTTGCATAGACTTCGTCCAACTTGGAAGTTCCTTGCGCAAGCCTGTTCAGCTGATGCTCAAGATTTCGAATGTCCCTCTTATCCACGTAGTGAAGAGATAACACCCTTGTTGAGTCACCGATTGAGACACCCTGCCTAATTGCACAGCTGTCGTGGGTCAACGACACCTGCACAATCATTTGCCTAAAACTTTTCACATTTGTATTTGCCAACTTACCTAACTGTCTAGTATAAGAGCAATGAATATTACAAAAAGACATGTACTTATATATGTATTACCTATATATTACCTCATATCTACTTTAATGCTCCCACAAAATCATTGGATACACATACGCTTGTATGCTTATATAGCTAAGACAATAGCGAGAGATTTGTCACCCTTTTAGCCTGACCACATTCAAGACGGCGGCTACAGACCACAACGACAGTTTAACAAAGTTTGACGATGATTGTAGTCAAGCATCGGCTACTTGACTACGTTGGAAGCGACAGCAGCAGAGTCAACGCTGTGTCACGCACAGCTGATGCATTTGTACAAATTATTCTTAAAGTAAACAGCGAGCCGGCACAAAAGTATAAAATGCAAGATATAGGGCAAACTATCTGCAATTTTGTGGTAAATATTGCTAATATATCCCATATAACGTATTTAGCAAACGAAATGTTTGGGATGAGCAGCAACAGACGATGGTGGGTTCGCCCTGTAAACCTGACGCGAGAAGAAGAAGGATTTTTTAAGATATGCTTCCAACAGTTGCAGGAAGAAGATGAGGAGCATTTTTTCAAAGTAACTCGGATGAGCATTGAAAAGTTTAATTTTTTATAAACCTACTTAGGGAAAGGTTGCGCCGCTTCTCAAACAGAAAAGCAATATGTCCAGAGACGCGTTTGGCTATAACAATAATGTAAGTTGATTGTGCTGAGAAAACGCCAAAATATGCTTTTATATATTTGTGAATTCATTTTCATATAAAATTTTAGGTTCTTAGCTCAAGGATGTAATTATAGCGTACTTGCTTGGACATTTAAGATGGGTGTATCAACGGTAAAGAAAATTATATACGAAACATGCGATGCCATTTGGGAGGAGCTTCATGTTGTGTACTTATCTCCTCCAAACCAAGCAGAACTCGTATCAATTGCTGACAAGTTTTTTGTCAAGACTGGAATGCCGAATTGTATAGGAGCTCTTGATGGTAAACACATCAATATTGTCCGTCCATCAAATAGTGGGGCCCTGTATTTTAACTATAAGAAGACTCATAGCATCGTGTTAATGGCAGCATGTGACGAAAATTACGTATTTACATACGTAGACATTGGTGCTTTAGGAAGCCAGAGTGATGGCGGAGTCTTCGCTAGGAGTTCTTTTGGAAAAAAAATATTGAATGGAACATTAGAATTGCCTCACTATGCTAATTTACCAGGAACATCTAACAGATTCCCATATTATTTTGTTGGTGATAATGCGTTCCCGCTTAAGACAAATTTGATGCGTCCCTTTCCGGGTATAAATTTGACTCACGATAAGGAAAAGTACAATATTGTATTGTCTAAGGCTCGGGTACATATTGAGAATACATTCGGCATCCTTGCAAATCGTTGGCGAATATTACTCACAACAATATCCGCTTGTCCAAAGAATGCCGACAAAATTGTTTTAGCCACAGTTGTTCTACACAACTTTCTCATGTTACAAAATGACAGAAATTACTTTACGCTGGAGTTGGTGGATCGAACTGAACACAACAGAGATATTTCTGGACAGTGGAGAAGTGAAGTAAATCCATTAGAATCCTTCCAACAGGGAGTTGTGAACCGTTCTTCCTCACAAGCATTTGAACTAAGAAAATCTCTTAAAGAATTTTTAAACACAACTTAGAAAAAAAAACTTAACTTTTGTTACATACCATAAGCGCGAAAAATATGACCGCTCTGAGCCATATACGCAATCAAAGTCTACAAGATTTTAAAGATTATAAACAGAACACGGTAATAAAAAGAAACCAAATATTGAATTGATTATTTACTCTTTATTTTAAATACTTTTGATTAAAAATAGTTATTTCGCTTACATGAGTAAGCTAGAGGGCCCTGTATACTTTTTTCTGCTTGCTATTGCTTACCCATATCCATTATTTTGATCACATGAGACTAAGAACCATCCGGATTAGACCCCTAATAACCACCTTTCATCTGATACTCATATTGTACCTTCTAAGTCCATATATGGTCCACATTTTGACTAATATCTCGAAAATGGAGTGTCATACGGGACTAACAACCATTCCTCGTTAAAACCCTCATTAAAACCTTTCATTTGATACCCATAAGATAATGCCGATGAAACTTTTTGAATGGGCGATCCGGACAAGAAAAATTAAGCTACAACAATAACAACATATTTTTGTAAACGAATTTTATGTCTATTGGGCAAATAAATTTAGTCCTCAATTTCCATAAACAGTTTATTTGTTTACATTTAATAAAAAAGTGTATTGCAATAAATTAATACATACATACATTTGTACCTTAGGTAATCAGACTACAAAACATAAATAAAAAGTGTTGTTCTACAACTATATGGATAATATTAATAATTATTTTGTAAATAATGTACTTCAGGTGCTCATTCGTATATAAACTAAAACAAAAAAAATGTTGCACAACCATCAATATAGATCTATTTGTATCTTTGTTTAAGATTTCGTGGTATATAAAAAGTACTCCCTACCTTGGACAATGGCTATTGGACTGATGATAGAAATACAGTTTAGCTGTTTATTGTGCTTACAATATTCTACAGAAGCCTTTTTATGGCACACACCAAATACACTGTGTGGCAATAAAAACGACTTTGGTAGTGGTTTTTTTCTTGTAGGTCTCATCGATACAACAATCTAGGTAAAAATATTCCAAACATACAAATATTCAATCAAGTTATAAGCTTATGAGTGCGCCATAACTAAAAATTATGGAATTTTTATTTGCCACACAGTGTATTTGGTGTGTGCCATAAAAAGGCTTCTGTATAATATTGTAAGCACAATAAACAGCTAAACTGTATGTGTATCAACAGTCTAATAGTCATTGTACAATCAAATATACTTTTGATTTGTGAATGGAATCACAAACAGTTTAAATATATCACGAAAACCTGAAATCAAAGGACATTTTAAAGGTCATCAAAAATTACGATTCATTTAAGTGCATGTCTATTTCAAAAAATACCAATGCCGAAACCTTAGACTCAATGTCTTTAACGACGTTCCTTGGCAGTCCGGACTCCTGTAACTTCTTCGCTAAAGTTTGAAAGTGCAGAGACGTAGAGTCCAACCCTTTTGCTTGACTTGAAAACGCAGAGCAAGTATTTGTAATGCTTTCAGAAGCAAGTTCTAAAAAGTCGGTGAACTTTTGTTGAGTGTCCTGTGAATGAAAATTACTAAATAATTACACTCACTACTCTTTACTGAGTTCACTAAAATGCGCTGCTAAAATATACGGTACCATTTTACAAGACGTGTTATTTCCTCGGTATCAATGATCAGAAAGCGAAAATAAAAGTTATTGTATCAGTGAAAATTTTTGGCAAAAAACATAAAAAATTACCCAGGTCTGATCCCTTTCCGCATAGGCGGCCTTCGGCCACGCCTTAAAAAAATAACCCTTCGCCAAACACCGGCTACGCCATCCTCAGTATTTCTGCGTAGAACACACTTCTGCACTTATCGGAACACCCATTATGTGTGATTACAATAACCACATGGAATTGACAGAAAATGTTTAACTTTGATTGCAGATATCTCTTGACAGAAATAAAAAATCGAGTATACGCTTTCGGATCTGATAAAAAGGCCGTGAACCATCTTGTAAAAGAATAAGCTAATACTTTACATTCAAGGTCAACTGCAAAAATAGCACTAAATACGACGATATTGGTACCGAGATGCGTTTCGGTACCAGGAACCCTAATCCTGTAGGGGAAATCCAATATTTTTAGTAATTTAAAAGTTATTGGCAAAAAACCACAAGGGGGACCTGTACCATAGTATTTATGTGCAAAACACCGGCTACGCGATCCCCAGTACTTCTGCGCAGAACACACTTTTTGACTTTTCGGAACACCCTATATCTTTGTACACAACAACCACATTAAAACGACAGACAATTGTTACCTTTGCTTGCCAGTATCTTGCAAACTATTAAGTATATTGGGTTTCCCCCGCCGGATTAGGGTTCCTGGGACCGAAACGCGTCTCTGGGTACCAATATCGACATATTTAGTGCTATTTTTGCAGTTGACGTTGAATGTAAAGTATTACCAATAACACCAAATATACTAACCCTTCGTGCACTTGCGCTATTTCGCGGATAATCGTTCGTGGAAAGTGGTACTTTTGCTTGCTTTGAAGATGGGTGAGTAAAATTTGCTTCAGGTTCATTCTCAGTATCCGACTCATTTCCAATCGTACTAAATACAAAAATATTTGTATAATTATATTAAGGACTGCGTAGATATGCGTATTTACCTTCTAGATGCTTGTACATTGTCCAAGAAGGACAAAGCTTCCATATAGCGCCATTTTCGTTTCGGACTTGGTGCGCCACTACCTGATGCAAGACACTGTGCTCTTTTAATGCGTTTGTAGGAGTCTCGCAAACCCTTCCAGCGCTTCTTGCACTGTTCCTCTATAAATAAAATTAATAAATATACTAAATAAATGAATAAATATCAATAATTTTCGCTTACCATCACTTTGCATAACAGAGGAAACTTGCCTCCATGCAAAATCCTTCTTCTTTATGTTTTTGTAGTCTTCCAGGGCAAGGTTATAAATTACTGGCATTTTCCTCACTTCCTCGATCAGTTTTTCCTCAAAGTCCATTTTTTACTTTTAGTTTTCGTAGTTTTAACTAATTTAATTTACAAAGCGTCAGACAAAAGGCAACAGGTGAAGAAATTACAATGAAGAAGAAGCATAACGAGCTTTGCTGCTTGTCAAAATAGAAATAGATTTAATCTGGCGACAGCGGCATTTATGATTGATTGCCGCTTTGCTGTGTAGCGGCCAAAAAATCTGTTGCCATAAGAACGTATGTAAAAATAATATGACAGATGGCGCTTTGCAGTCGCCGTCTTGAATGTAATCAGGCCTTTTGCATTGCATCTTCTTTCGATATTGCATGCATATGGACATACACACAAACACATTATAATTTTAAGTACAACTCGAATTGTTATACCTAATTTGAAATATTGACAAAATAAAAGAGTAAGTCTAATTGTTGGCCATCAAACGAAACAGTCGCATTATTTAGCACAGCCCCCTTTTGTTGTAAGTTCCGTGTAAGAAAAGCCTTACGCGAGTACATTTTTGGCGCCCAACGTGGGACAGTGCTTTATCCTAAAATATTTTAATTTGGAAATATATTTTCGTGCGCAAGTGGTGGTCAACATTAGACTTCATCGAATTTCCGTACCGGAACTACATATTTTAAATTTGGTTTGAATAAATAACCTTCAAAAGCCCTCAATCGGTTTCGTCGCTATTTGCAAATCGTTGCGCTCAATAGTTGCTACTTCGCTACATCACCGTTCCATTTGCTGAACGCGGACATTTTGGTCATCTTGCAATTCATCGTGCCGGCTCAACCTGTTGCTGAAACTTCATTATTGGAAATTTCGCTAAATTGAAGTGGGTATATTTATTGGAAAAGGTATTTGCCATTTGTCGTTGATTTCGCTATCATTTTGTTGCATAATTGGTAAGTTGCAGTAATCGTACTCAACCCCATATCTACATACATATATTCGCATTTGTGCTTCCCACATAATCCCTCGTTCGAATCACCTAATAAAAATTTATACCTATTTTTTCGGTTACAATGAGTTTGGAGGAGCTGAAATAACAACGCGCAAATCTCAAGAAAAATATTTCGCGCATAAAGAATATCGTGGAAGCCAGCGTTCGCCCTGGTAGTAAGTTGCTTTCAGTGCCAGAGTATAAATGCCGTTTGGGCATCCTTGAGTCAAACAACTACTTTCGACACAAACTGAAATTGAGAAGCTAGACAATGATGATGCTGGTCGCGCCGATTTAGAGGAGTTGTACAGGGTGTTTTTTTTACAGGTTTGTTTTTCGAATAGAGATAAAACTGGCATTTTGTGGTCAAATCTGGCAACTCTAATGTCAATGAACAGGTTGACAAAAGAACAACGCTTGCAAATCGTGCAAATTTATTTCGAAAATAATGGTTCAGTTCGCGAAGTTTACCGTGAGCTCCGTCCATTTTATGGTCGACATAATCGTCCATCAGAGCAATTAATTCGGTTAACCATGGATCGTTTTCGCACTACGTTTACTCTATGTGATAATACGCATCCGCAGAGACGTCGAACAGTGCGCACCGAAGAAACAATTGCCGCTGTAGAGCAAAGTGTTGAAGAGGACCCGAATGAATCGATTCGCCACCGTGCACAGCAATTGGAGCTTTGTCCATCAACTTTATGGAAGATTTTGCGCAAAGATCTTCGCTTGCGACCTTACAAGATCCAGCTTGTGCAAGAATTAAAGCCGCGAGACCATGCAATGCGTCGTGATTTTGGTGTATGGGCCGAAAATGAGATTGATTTCGATGCTGATTTTCATCGCAAAATTTTGTTCAGTGATGAGGCTCATTTTTGGTTGAATGGCTACGTCAACAAGCAAAATTGCCGCATTTGGAGTGAAGAGAATCCACATGAGACCCTTGAAACGCCATTACATCCACAAAAACTGACTGTTTGGTGTGCTCTATGGGCTGGTGGAGTCATTGGGCCATACTTCTTCCGCAATGATGCTGGAGAGGCAGCTACCGTTAATGGAGACCGGTATAGAGCCATGATAACCGACTATTTTGTTCCCGAATTGGATGGCATGAATGTGGATGAGTTGTGGTTCCAACAAGACGGCGCTACATGCCACACAGCGCACGTCACAATCGATTTATTGAAGGAAACATTCGATGAGCGCATAATTTCGCGGAATGGACCTGTCAATTGGCCACCAAGGTCGTGTGATTTGACACCATTGGATTATTTTCTTTGGGGATATGTGAAGTCGCTCGTCTACACCAACAAACCAGAAACGTTAGGGGAATTGGAAGCCAACATTCGTGGCGTTATTGCCGACATACGGCCCCATATGCTCGAAAAAGTGGTTGAAAATTGGACCAGTAGAATTGGCTTTATTCGAGCCAGCCGCGGCGGCCACATGCCCGAAATCATATTTAAACATTAATGGCATAAAATTATCCTTCCAATAAAGCCAAATTGATGGACCTTAAAACGATTTTCTTGTGTTTTATTTCAATTCGAAGTTCTATACCCCTAAAAAACACCCTATACATACCCACTAAAGTTACCATCCAGTCACAGCTATCTGATGACCACAACTCTTCTATGCTAGATACTACTACAGTCGTGCAAACTCATTCCAAACTTCCCAAGCTTAAACTCCCCTCCTTCAATGGCAAGTATTCAGAATATCGCAATTTTATAACTTCGTTTAAACAAATTATTGATCGTGAATTTAACTTGTCAAGCATTGAAAAATTTTATCATTTGCGTAATTGCCTACAGGGCCCAGCTCTTGAAACTATTGATGCATTTCAGGTCACCAATGAAAATTACCCCAACCCTCATATTTTTAGAAAACATTTCGTCGCTTTTTGAATTGTCGTCAGTCTCTAAGTCGAATGGTGCACAGCTAAGGAGTCTCATCGATAAGGCTTCTGCAATCTTTGGTTCGCTTCAGTCATTGGGCACTAACAGCGAAATTGCGCAAGCTATGCTTATACATATTGTACTACAGAAGGCAGATGAGGAGACAAACAAAAAATGGAAGGAGTCGTTGGATTTTAAATCACTACCAACATGGGAGAAATGCACAACCGTTTTAGAGAGACATTGCCAATATTTGGACTCGGTCGAACATGCCAAATTATCGTCATCGGTGTCATCGGTAAGTCAAAATCACAATAAGACTTCACACCCTAGGTCCCAGCGCAAGGGGTATTCATTTGTATGCTCTAAGACTACGTGCCTGATGTGCTCAAGTGTCAACCACAAAATTTATTATTGCGATCGTTTTAAGGAGCTTAGCGTGGCTCAACGGTTTGACTATGCTAAGAAACAAGGCCTTTGCATCAATTGCCTCTGTAAGGGTCATCAAGTCTCGAATTGTCCCTCGTCACTCAAATGTAAAACTTGCTCACGTCAACATAACAGTCTTCTTCATCGCGTATCTCGAATGGCCTCTTCGACGCCAACGTCATCTACACCAACGACAGAAGCTGCTGTACGAGGTGTGTTCAAAAAGTATCGCGAATTTTGTGTTTTTTCAAAAATTATTTATTTATTCATGAATATCTATTTTGTCCCCTTCAAAGTAATCCCCATGAGATATTATACACTTGTGCCAACGGTTTTTCCAATCTTCGAAGCACTTCAAAAAATCATTTTTTTGTATGTTGTTCAGCTCCTCCTTCGATGCCGTCTTTATCTCGTCAAGAGAAGCGTAACGTCGTCCTTTCATGGGCCTCTTCAGTTTAGGGAACAAGAAAAAGTCACAGGGGGCCAGATCTGGGGAATACGGTGGCTGCGGCATCATTAGTGTGTTGTTTTTGGCCAAAAAGTCGCGCACAAGCAACCATGCGTGAGCAGGGGCGTTATCGTGGTGCAAAAGCCAATTTTTGTTCTTCCACAAATCCGGGTTTTTCTGGCGGATTGCTTCGCGCAAATTGCGCATAACTTGCAGGTAATATTCCTTATTGGCCGTTCTTCCCTGTGGCAAGAACTCATGATGCACCACGCCCCTGCAATCGAAGAAAACTGTCAGCAAAACTTTCACATTCGACCGAACTTGGCGCGCTTTTTTCGGTCTTGGTTCGTGCGGCAGCTTCCATTGAGATGATTGAGCTTTGGTTTCCACGTCATAACCATAAACCCACGATTCGTCACCAGTTATGACCCTCTGGAGCAAATTTGGGTCGTCGCGGACAGAGTTTAACATCTCATTAGCAATGTTCATGCGATGCTGTTTTTGGTCACAATTGAGCAATTTTGGTAAAAAAATAGGTAAAAATCGAAGACGATCCAAAACACGTGCAAACAGAGCAGCTGTCAACAATTAACTGAACATTCAAAATGGGCGAGCTTGTCGGCATAAGTGAGAGACATGAGTACCAACATAACGCCACAAAAAATTCGAAATTCGAATATACGTAAGCAGCGAAAATTCAAAATTCGCGATACTTTTTGAACACACCTCGTACATACTCATATAAACGCATCGTTGGATCAAATTATTCTTGCTACTGCTGTTGTTTGGGTTCGTGACGCATCTGGTGGATATCGACTTGGCCGAGCATTATTGGATTCTTGCTCACAGGTAAACCTCATGACGGATGAATTTTCACAAAAATTATTATTGCCTCGAATTAAACAAAATATTGAAATTCATAGCATTCGTAAGTCGTCAACCAATATTAAATTTTTAACCAACACAAATGTCAAGTCGCAAGTAACTGGGTTTGAGCTACCACTTTCATTTTGTATAACGCCACATGTTGCCTATCAGCCAGACCCAGATATAGATATCTCATCTTGGAATATACCTCAAAACATCGCATTGGCAGATGATCAGTTTTATAGGTCAAAAAAGGTGGATTTGCTTCTCGGCACCGAAACTTTCCTTAGTCTCCTTGAAGTCGGTCAAATAAGACTTGGAAATAAATTGCCACTTTTGCAAAAAACATTGCTAGGCTGGGTTGTTTCAGGCCGTTATCAAACTAATGCGCCGAACCTCTCAACACGACTTATTTTATTGAATGCGATCAATCCATAGACGCAAAGTTACAACGACTGTGGACGATTGATGAGGTATCCACAACAGAACAAGTGTGCGTGCAAGTGAGCAACAAACTTGCGAACGCCTATACCTTGACACAGTGTCTCGCAATGATAGTGGCAGGGTAATCGTCAAAATTCCATTTAAGGAAAATCCTACTAGTTTAGGCGACTCATACATGACAGAATTGCGTAGATTCAACTCGATAGAACGCCGGTTGTCAGGGTCTTCGGACCTGAAATCACAGTATGTCGCTTTTATGGAGGAGTATGAACGTTTGGGTCATATGACCATAGTAACGAATCCCAATCTCAACCAACCTCATTATTTTATTCCGCATCACCGCGTTCTCAAACCAAGTAGTACAACAACGAAATTGAGAGTTGTCTTCGATGCATCGTGTCGAACAACAACTCAGAAGTCTTTGAATGAAATTCAAATGGTTGGGCCTACACTACAAAGTGAACTCGTAATGCTTCTTCTTCGTTTTAGATTATATCGATTCGCCCTTACTGCAGACATCGTCAAAATGTATAGGCAAATTCTTGTTCATCAAGATCATCAAAATTTCCAGTATATTTTATGGAGAAATTCACCGCAAGAGGAAATCCGAATATATCAGCTAAACACGGTCACTTACGGAATGGCTGCTGCGCCGTAACTAGCTGTAAGTTTAAAAGAGTTTAAATTATATTGATGAACAACATGAGTCCCAATTTAAGGTTGGTGCAAAGGTCGTAAAATCATTATTCTACGTCGATGATTTGCTGTGCGGTGCTGATACTCTCACGGAGTTATCAAAAATAAAGGAAGAAGTAACAAATATTTTACAATTAGGCGGACTTGAATTAGCAAAATGGCATTCAAACCACCGAACCCTCACTAATGATAATGCAACAAAGGATTTAACTCTCGACACGGCTATTACTAGCACTCTTGGCTTGAGGTGGGATCAAATAAATGGTATATTTTTGTTTTCCTTTGAACCTAGGCAAAACCCCAATGGGCGGGTAACGAAAAGGTCTATTCTTTCAATTGCATCGTCACTGTTTGACCCACTTGGACTCTTAGCACCAATAATAATCAAGGCCAAAATTCTTCTTCAGGAACTGTGGCTGCTGAAATTGAATTGGGATGAAACAGTGCCTCAAAATATTTATTCCGCATGGATTAATTTCGTCACGAGTTTATTGGAACTTTCGTCTATTAAAATTCCACGCCTTTGCTTGTCATTAAACTATAAATCTCTTCAACTACATGGATTTTGCGATTCATCAATTCGAGCTTATGGGTGCGGAATATACACGCGTACCGTCGATAATTCTGGAATTGTTCGTATTAATCTATTGACGGCGAAGTCGAGAGTCGCGCCTATAAAAAAGCAATCATTGCCAAAATTAGAACTATGCGGCGCACTTCTTCTCGTTAAACTTTTCGCAAAAACAAAATCTCTTTTTTCTAATCACAATTTTGATGTTTATCTTTGGACAGATTGGCAGATTGTACTCCACTGGCTAAAACAGCATTCCGCTACGCTTTCAACATTTGTTGGCAGCAGGGTGTCAGAAATACAAGAACTGACTACTGAAGCCCATTGGAAACACATTCCAACAAACAGCAATCCAGCTGACATCGTGTCTCGAAGAAGCACAACCGTGGAGCTGAAAAATTCAATTTGGAATACTGGACCCTCGTTTCTATACGAACATGAAGGCAATTGGCCGAAGCCAAAGGGTGAAATCATTGATATGGAGATAGTTAGTTCGGAGTTAAGGAAGTCGGCTTTTAAGGTAATTGCAAATACCAATTATATTATTGAAATAATCGACAAGTGCAGTTCTTACACTCACTGTATACGGCTCGTGGCGTGGCTATTTCGCTTCTACAACATTTTAAGAAAACATCATCCTAGTAACTCAAATGGTCAGATCTCTCCCGAGGAATTGCACCACGCATTGCTTTGCATCGTTTGGAATGTGCAACAACAACATTTTGCTGCAGAAATCCGATCTCTACGGACAGATTCAACGACAAATGGCAATCTACGATACCTTAACCCCTTTTTGGATCCCACGGAAGGATTCGACTTACTGAAAGTTGGCGGACGGCTCGAATTGGCAGAACTACCAGAAAGCAGAAAACATCCAATTCTACTTCCTAGCAAATGCAGTTTCGTTGAGCGTTACATTCGTCATCTACACGTCAAGAATTACCATGCTGGACCAAAAGCTCTTGTAGCCTTAATGCGACTTCAGTTCTGGATTGTAAACGCTCGAGATGTAGCAAGAAATATCGTTCGATCTTGCATTCATTGTGTTCGGTACAAACCGAAGCTTTTACAGCAAATGATGGGAAACTTGCCAGTAGAACGCTTAACCCCAGCGCGCCCGTTTACCCGCTGTGGTGCCGATTTTTTGTGGACCTGTCAACGTATACCTTCGCATCAGGGGCAAAACGCCCAACAAGGCTTACATCGCTATTTTTGTGTGCCTCGCAACTAAGGCAGTGCACATCGAAGTCGTCTCGGATTTAACTACGGAAGCATTTCTTGCATCATTAAAGCGAATGATTGGACGCAGAGGTCTTCCAACTGATATGTTTTGCGATAATGCAACAAACTTTGTAGGCGCTAGTAGAAAACTTGCCGAATTAAAGGCATTCATGTTTAAAAAACAAAATCAAAATATCATAACCACCTATTGTACTAACGAATTTATAAACTTTCATTTTATTCCTCCCAGGGCACCTCACTTCGGAGGCATTTGGGAGGCCGCTGTTAAATCTGCTAAGGTTCACTTAAATCGGAGTCTAATGAACGCCAGACTAACATTCGAAGAATTGTCAACCGTTTTAGTTGAAATTGAAGCCGTTCTCAATTCCCGACCCATTGCACCACTATCGTCCGACCCAAGTGACTATGAAGCCTTAACACCAGGTCACTTCATCACTGGAAGCGTTCTGAAGGGTTTACCAGAGCGATCGATATCAAACGACATTAGCCATGCTGAAAAATGGGACCAAATAACTGCTATAAAACAACATTTTTGGAACCGCTGGTCAAACGAATATTTGAACGAACTTCAAATGCGGACGAAATGGGCTGATGACCACTATAATGTTGCTAAAGATACAATGGTAATTATTCATGAGGACAACGTACCACCACAAAGATGGCAAATGGGACGAATTGTTAATGTCATACCAGGGAAAGATGCACGAGTACGAGTGGTTGATATACGTACATCACGAGGAATCATTCGACGTCCTATCCGGAAAGTTGCCATATTACCTGCTTGAAAGTTCTTTCAACGGGGCCGGGATTTTGAGTCACCGATTGAGACACCCTGCCTAATTGCACAGCTGTCGTGGGTCAACGCCACCTGCACAATCATTTGCCTAAAACTTTTCACATTTGTATTTGCCAACTTACCTAACTGTCTCGTATAAGAGCAATGAATATTACAAAAAGACATGTACTTATATATGTATTACCTACTCATATCTACTTTAATGCTCCCACAAAATCATTGGATACACATACGCTTGTATGCTTATATAGCTAAGACAATAGCGAGAGATTTGTCACCCTTTGCATTGCATCTTCTTTCGCTATTGCATGCATATGGACACACACACAAACACATTATAATTTTAAGTACAACTCGAATTGAAATATTGACAAAATAAAAGAGTTAGTCTAATTGTTGGCCATCAAACGAAACAGTCGCATTATTTAGCACAGCCCTCTATTGTTGTAAGTACCGTGTAAGAAAAGCCTTACGCGAGTACAACCCTTTTTATTTCCGCCCAATCGCTTTCAAAAACGTTATATGCTGCCAAAGCAGCATCAGCTCCACCCCGAATCTTTTGTATGATATGCTGCAAGATGGCACGATACAGAGGTTTTTCCTTGACTTCTTCGTAGTCGGACAGAATACTCTCAACCAACATTATGAACCCACGAGATGTACTGGGAGGGGCTTCCCTCGAAAACTTGTAGTTCCTTCACACAATCTGGAAGTCTACCAATATCCTTCAGGTCCAGTTCCGAAAGTAGTGTTCGCACCACTCCCGGTACTCCTTGAGCCTGCGCCCCAGCGCTAGCCTGCTCTACGCTACCTAACCGTTCTTCCATTCTGGACATATTTTGGTCTAAGCCTGTGCTGTTCAACTCAATCCTTAATAACCTAGCCTGAAGGGCTGAACCGGTAGTTTCAATACCACAAAGGCGGGTTTCCATCCTTCTAATCTCTTCAAGAAGAGCGTTGACACCCCCGTTAAGTTCATTCACTTTAGTGGTGAGAGCTTCCATTTCTATTGAGTTTATATAATATGATTACGGACTTGTGAGACAAATTAAAGGGATAGGCACTTGTTTTTTCTTGCTTCTTATAGCACAGTACGAAACCGTAGTGGCACACAATGGCTCTTAAATATTTTGTTGCAATTTTTTGGTGTTGCTAGTTTGGCACACAATGGCTCTTTAAATAATTTTTGCAATTTTTGGTATTGCTAGTTTGGCACACAATGCTTCTTTAAATAATTTTTACAATTTTTGGTATTGCTAGTTTGGTGTTGATAGTTGTTACTGCTCCTTTCTAACGCTTTGACAGTTTCCTGCAAAAGAACAAGAAAGGAACTGTAAGTAAGTTTGTGAAATCTCTACCGTGTTCTTATGGTAACGGCGACATGTACCCGGTTGGCGTTTCACAGTACATCGTCTTTAAATTTAAAATTTCGGTCAGGGAGGGTCGTGTTATCCTTTTTAGTCGTCAACGATCAGATTGAAGGCAACCTACTAAGGCACAGCTTACTCCACAACGTAATCCTGGGCCTGACGCAATCTCCAATGTGTTCGTATGGGTACACTGGAAAGCAGGTGTGGCAATATCCAGTGTGTTCTTATGTGTACCCTGGAGTTATTGCAGGAAATAAATGGCAGTTTCTAGTGTGTTCTGATGTGTACCCTAGAAACACCATGCTACAGGAATTGTAGCCATCTTCAGTGTGTTCTTATGTGTACCCTGGGGATAGCCAGTACAGAAAGGGAGATTATTGCCGAATCCTTAGGGGAACGACAACGAGCACGCTGCGTGCAAACTTTTTTGGTGCATATTGCAAGGCCACAGGATTCGTTAACCATAATTTGGCCTTAGGTATGGTGGGATCCGTCCTAGGAGTACAGGTACACGGACCCACCCAGCCAATGTGATCGTACTAGGACATTCTGCGTTGCGGTTGCGGAGCGGTAGGAAAAATCACTTTCACTAAACGTTTCACTTTTATTTTATTTTAATTTTTTCACTTGCGCACCTGAGGGTCTTCGGGGTCACAGGATTGCTTCTTTTTGTGTTATTCCTGTTTCAGCCACTCAGGGCTTGTAAGATTGGACGTAGTAAGTTATTCTTAGCTTTCGCTGTTTCACTTAACACTTATGTTTGTTTTATTATACTTTACCTCTCCTTGGGAGAGGAGCTTGTATATCCTGGAGGGTCCCGAAGGGAATCGCAGAATTAAGCTTATGTTATAAACCGGAGGGTCCCCCCGAAGGTGGTGAATCGCGGTCTCTGAAATGGTTGTTATGGGCTGTACAAGCCTTAATTCACACTTTAACTGTTAAAAACTTTTCTTTATAAACCGGAGGGTCCCCCCGAAGGTGGTTAATCGCGGTTTGAACAATATTGCTTTATTGGCCCTTATGGCATTATTTTACACAATGTTTTGGTTTTTTCTACCACTCACACTAACACTTGGCAGTTGACTGCACTTTTATCACGTAATAAGGACCCCTCATTTAAGAGGTCCTTTATCCAGGAACCCACATCTCAGTGGGTCCCTGCTCGGGCGCCACTTAACGAGTCCACATATGTGGGCTCTAAAAGATTAAAGTTGCATTCCTATGGAAAAATAAAAGAAAGCTAAATGCGGTTAACAAGTATATTTACCATTGACGGTTCGATCCAAAGTGAAGTTACAATTTTACTTACCACTTAGCTTCTAAACAGTTTGATTTAACTTATTAATTGCTGACGCTGCGCTTCCCATGATTTGTATTTTGGTTTATGCAACCAATTCATATCGCTGCCTTATAGCCAAATTGTTTTTCATGCGTTGCAGATCAAGTTACTGCATTGGCTATGCGCGTGTTGTGGGAAGTGCGGTGTCAGCAAATTCGCACCATTAGGTGTGTTTGCCCTCTTGTTAACTTGCATGCTATTTGAACCTGGTCTAAGCTCTTCGGCTGGGATGGATTCTTGTATAACACATTAGCATTGCCTACTGACATAAAACGTTATTTCATGCACTAGATTTTGTTCTTCTTATAAAATTCCAACATAAACAACAGCATAGTACACACATCGGACAAAAATACAGGACAACAGAAAGTCATATAAGCGGACAGACTAATTAAATATTGTTTTCTACTAGGAATGTACGATGTAGCAAAACAAGATCGACAACAGAACGAAAATAGTGGAACACCTTTTTGGGGACTTTGATGTTATTTATCTCCGCTCTCTCCCAACGCAACCATAATACGAGAGTATACTACCTCTCCCGTCCCAACCTGTATAATACATCAACGCTTGGGATCACATTTTTTCACTTAGGTTACATAACAACTAATTGTATAATTTGTAAAGAAGTCGAAAAATAATTGAGAGGCAAAATTAATTCTTTCCCGGCTAAATCACGGCAAATTATGCCTCAAGTCCGGTTTCGATATCTCGCCTGCAACACTATTTTCATTAGGGTGCTTCGCTAAATTGACAGGAAGTTACCTATGCAAAAAAGTCGAAAAATAATTAAGAAGCAAAATTAAATATTTCCCGGCTAAATCACGGCAAATTATGCCACAAGACCGGTTTCGATATCTCGTCTCTAACACGATTTTCATTAGAGTTGACAAGAAGTTGCCTATACAAAAAAAGTCGATAAATAATCACGGTCGATATCTGATCTCTAAAACGGTTTTCATTAGGGTGCTTCGCTAAGTTGACACAAAGTTACCTTTACAAAAAAGTCGAAAAATAATTGAGAGGCAAAATTAATTCTTTCCTGGCTGAATCACGGCAAATATGCCACAAGTCCTGTTTCGATATCACGTCTCTAACACGATTTTCAAAATTCGGAGAAAACATTGCACGGAAAATTATCCATCTTACCCTGCTAACTTGATATTAATCTAAAGTTCGGTGATGAAGTTTGGACGTCAATAAAGGTCAAACACACAAAAATATGAGGGCGTGCCACCGCCTACTTTTTTAAAACTGTGTACCTCCAAATGACATTACTTAAACTAAGTACATTCATAGTTATGCCGAATTGTAGTTTTATATAGCATGGGGGCAACTCCCACTTTTCCAAAATTATATATGGCTTATGCTGTAACCAGTGAACCTTTTGGACCCCTATAAAAGACACATTCATTTTTATTTATAAGATATGCCCATATAGTAGTATACAAAGTTTGAACCCACTACAGGTCACAATCCGCAACAATTTACCACAAACACTTTTACACAGCTGGGTATTTAATGTTGGATTCCACCCGAACTTAAACTTCCTTACTTGTTTTAAATAAATTTGTAAAAGTAAGTTTAAAAAAAGGCACGCCGATGTTATACAGGGTGGCTGATGAATTTTGCTACATTAAGAAACTCAAATAATTTTTTTTTTCAGTGTATGGAATTCATTTTTCTTTTATTCATGTTAAAGCCCATTAAATTTTATTAAATATAGCTTAATTAGTTTTAAAAATAATGGAATTTAAATGCCCCCTCTGCTCGTCGATGCATGTGCGGCATCTTACCAAAAAGTTGTTCATTACTGCTTGGAGAGTTGAGACAGGAATAGCCGCAATTGTTTCTCGAATGGATTGCCTTAGTTCATTCAAATTTGTTGGTTTTGCTTTGAAGACTTCCTGTTTGCAATAACCCCACAAGAAAAAGTCAGGTGCAGTAAGGTCAGGCGACCTGGGAGGCCAACGGAATGTGGAGTTTCTTGATATCAGTTTATTGGGAAATTTTCGTCGCAATTCTGTCATAACAGGTTGGGCTATATGAGGAGCTGCACCATCTTGCTGAAACCACACATAGTTGAAAGAAATTCTCATTCGGTGTAATTCTGGATAGAAAAACTCTCTCAACATGCTCAAGTAACGGTCTCCAGTAACCGTAACGGTGTGACCGTTTTCTTCGAAGAAGTAGGGCCCGACAATGCAGCGTGATGAAACTGCACACCACACTGTGACACGAAGTGGATGCAATTCCGTCTCATGGAGTATCTGTGGGTTGGAAGCACTCCATATTCGACATTTTTTGTTTGTTTATGTTGCCGTTTGAATCGAAATGGGCCTCGTCAGACATGAAAAGACAGTTCAACATGTTTCCATCCTCTTCCACCATTTGAAGCATCTTCTGGCAAAATTCCAAGCGAATCGGCAAGTCTGCAGCGTTCAGTTTGTTGGCCATTTGAATTTTATATGGGAATAAGTCCAAATCTTTGTGCATAATTGACTGTAATGACTGTCTGCTTACACCCATTTGAGCAGATAAGCTTCTTGTCGAAACACGTGGATTGTTTTGTATGGCAGCAGCTACAGCAGCGATTGTTTCCTCCGTTCGAACTGAAGGGTTTCGATGGTAAGGTCTTCTGTTGACTGTCCCATGCTCGGCAAAATTGTTTACAAGTCTTATTATGGTCCATCTGCTCGGAGGATTGCCGCCAAACGTGCGCCTATACTCTCTTTGAACCGAAACTACGGACTCCAGTGCGTGATAGCGGCGGACAATCCAAATTCTTGTTTCAGTGTCCCAGTTATCCATTTTTGTTAAATGTAAAAGTCAATCTGCAAAATAAAAAAAAATTTACCAGATTCATTAAATAGAAAAAAAGTTATTTAATTTTTTTTTGGTAGCGGCTTTCATTAGCCACCCTGTATATACAGATTTCAGTAAAGCGTTTGACGAAGTTTGCCATTGGTTACTTATTCATAAACTTGCTCTACTGGGCTTTCAACCCAGTCTCACGCTCTGGATATCTTCTTATCTTCTTTTCAGGACACAAAGAGTAGTTTTTAAAAATGCGCTATCCAATGTCATTGATGTATCTTCTGGAGTTCCTCAAGGTAGCCATCTTGGCTCGATTCTGTTTTTGCTATTCATTAATGATAAGTTTTCAAAAATTTTGATGTACGCTGACGACGTTAAGATTTTTATGTCTTACTCGGTGAGCGAAAATAGAGCTTTACGTCAATCAGATCTTGATAGACTGGGTGCTTGGTGCGATCTAAACTATATGCCACTCAACCTTAAAAAATGTAAATGGGCAGAAATACACAGCCAGCTTCGTACATAATCAACAATCATAGTCTTGAACAAGTGCATGATTTTGTGGACTTGGGAATCACGATGGATTGTAAACTTAGCTTCAATCTCCATATTAATACAACCGTCAATAAATCTAAGGGGGTTTTATCATTCGTTAAGCGATGGTCGAAAGAATTTAGTGATCCGTAACTAAAGCCCTTTTTACAACATTAGTAAGACCGATATTAGAATATGGCTCCGTTATTTGGAATCCGAGCTACCAGGTCCACGTTGATCAGATATAATCGGTTCAAAAACAATTCTTAATTTTCGCTTTAAGAGATCTTTCATGGGATTCCTTGTATAATTTGCTTCCCTATACTAATCGCTTGAAACTTATTAACCTTCCTACCCTATTTGTGTGATAACTATAACACTCACTCCAGCATATTTGATATTTCTGACTTCCTTTTTAGCATTAAAAAATCGATTCTATTCTCGCTTAACCCATAGCAACTTTAGGAATTTACTCTTTACAATCGAACTGATTCTTAGACTTAGCTGATCAGTTTTCCTCTGTAGCTGAGCAGGTTTGATTTATCCAAATTGAATACCAAAAAAATAATTTTTTTAGAACAAAAGATGGACGAACAAAAGACGTTCCATTTTTATAATTATCCTTATTTGGAAGGGTGCCATCTTGACAGCTATCTGTTTTTTGAATAAATTTGTAACAAAGGGTGGACAAACAATAATTTTTGCTGGACAAACAAAAGACGTGTAATTTGTATTATTATTCACATTTGAAGTTGCCCGCTTCATACTGTTTTCTTTATATAACTTTTGGAAAAACAATGCTTTTTCCTGGAAAAACAGTTTAACCAAATTAAGCAACAAAAAAAAGATGTCTTTATATAGAAAAACTATCTGTTTTTTAAATAAATTTGTAACAAAGGGTTGACAAACAAAACTTTTTCCTGGACAAACAAAAGACTTGTAATTTTTATAATGATTTACTATTTAAGGTGCGAACATCACACCGATTTGTTTTTTTTCTAAATAACTTTTTAACAAAGCTGGCGATTAATCTTACAGGCAGAGCCCTCCTATCGATTTTTCTTAAATATATACAATGTACAGACATCGACCTTTATTTATATGACGAGATTATATATACCACGAATATTCGGTATTCGGCCACTTTTTTAGCAAATCATAAAAAAAAATAACTCAAAATATTACTCACAAAGGTCTTTATCTAACAAGCAAATTAACATATTAATATACAAGGTGGCGCAAAAGTAATCCTCCTATCATAAAATGCTATAAATTTTGCGATTGGCCCCTAAAGTCAGTTCTGTTTTGACATTTGTGTAGTAAACACATGCGAAATACACGTTAATAAACAATGTTACGCTACACTGCTCCAGAACGCGGAATATTGCTGACTATTTATTTGACCAATAATCGGTCGGTGAAAAACGGTTACTGCGCAAAAGTAATCCTCTATCAGAAAATGCTATAAATTTTGCGATTGGCCCCTAAAGTCAGTTCTGTTTTGACATTTGTGTAGTAAACACATGCGAAATACACGTTAATAAACAATGTTACGCTACACTGCTCCAGAACGCGGAATATTGCTGACTATTTATTTGACCAATAATCGGTCGGGGCCAAACGGTTACTGTGAATGGTGAGCGCTACAGAGCAATGATCAACGAGTTCTTTTTGCCGCAACTTGATGAATTGGGATTGGAAAACATGTGGTTCCAACAAGACGGTGCAACATCACACACTGCACGTGCCACAACCGATATGCTAAACATCGGAAGCTTACTTTTGCGCCACCTTGTATTAAATCTACCAGTGGTAAGTTATGATAAATGAAAACAATTTTTCAACATTTGTTGATAGCAGACTTGGCGTTCCTCCTCATAAATTATACCTGCTTCCGAAAACAGCCGCTTACTGTATACACTACTCTCTCTCTCTCTATGGCGCGATATACAACAGGTATATCATCATAAACCTCCTAAGAGATTTTTGCGCCAAGCTTCTCTTCCAATTTGTGGTGTGCCGATTTGAATTTTCCCTACAAATTGGTGGGACCTACAGTTTTTTGCCGACTCCGAACGGCATCTACAAAGGAGACGAATTTTTGCTGAGAAGCCTGTCATGGCAGAAATACACTCGGAGAGTTTGCCAAACCACTGCCGAGGGGCGACCCCGTTTTGAAAAACTTTTTTTTCAAATCACTTTTGATGTTACCTGTACCAGGGCTCGAACCATGGACCTTCGGTGTGGTAGGCCGGCAACACTACCTTCACACCACGGCGGCCGCCACTGTATACACTACTACCAGAAGATAATAAATAAATCTTTGCAAATTGTGCATGGATTGGATATTGCTTTGCGTTTCTTCTGTTTTATCTACGGGAACATATGTCATATAAAATTCCAGTTCATCTGCAACCGAACTTTTCTGTACCACAGCTTCATCTAAATTGAATGAAATCACCCAAATCCAGTGTTTAACGTTCAGAATCGCTAACAATGACTTACAATACCACAAAAAATCTATGAAAAGCTGCTAATTTCACCCATTTGATTTTTTTCGTTCTACTAAAAAATTGTGTTAAAGGGAGTCAGCAGCTTTTTTTTCACAAACTAGCAGACCCAGCAGCCGCTATCTGGCCCAAAGTCAGACCTGCACAAATTTAAACGCATCTACCCATCCTTGTCCATTTCCCTCTCACGTTTTAGGAGATATTGAAATTAATCACATCTATTGTTGCAGCACTCATTATCATTGTACTATCACATTTTGGGTCAACCCTGGTCCACACATTGGTCCATAACATAAATAAGGGATATCTTAAATTAAATTTAAGTTAGACGTAAAGTAATGCAGCTGTGAATTCCTATAAATTTTTCTTAAATATCTACAATGTTCGGGCATCGATCTGCTACAATTTTGAAAGTACGTGAAAAGTGCTGACAAATAAGTATTCGTGGAATCTCTACTAGAGATACAATAACACCAAATGCTCCCTTAGAGATCTTTCATGCTGAACACGAATACGTGGTCAACAATTTCCCATCATGTCTCGCTCCTGACAAAAAGGGGTATGAAATTGGTCCATAATTTGATTATCTGCTAATTTATAGAGTAAGGTTCAGAAAATATTATCTGACATAGGAAAAGCTAGTCCCACTTAATACAATTTCTTAAAAATGATCGAAAACCGAAAATTTCGTGTATTTACCTATTTTTTTTAAATGATATAAATTATCAAATTATGGATTTGAAATAAGAATACATTTTAATAATGAACTTCTAATAAACATAAAAAAGTTTTTGGAAGCGAGGATATTGGTTATCCTACTTTGAAATAAAAAGGACTAACATTTTCAATTGGCGATAAAACAGGATATAACTTTTTTTTTGCAAAAATGTAAGATAGACATTTGTTTGTATTGTCAATAGTCACTAAATAATGCCATTATGGATTAATAAGTTTTCCCAATTTTAAGTGATCCGTTTGAGAAATTCTTACCCTACTTAAAAGTTGCGCCAAAAAAATTTTTATTTGGAACTTGCTTATCATCTTCAGTTTCGTCGATTGCGACTAGCTTACCTTGAAGAACATGATTCTTAGACGTTAATATTATTTCATAGCCTTTGTTTCTGTTGCTGCTCCTAGCTCGAGGTCCAGTACTGAAAAATTTAACAAGAAAAAAATTTAGTTTGGAACTGCGCATAATTATTTGCTTATCCAATTACTGATCAGCCGATTATCCCCTGTATATCTTGAATTAGCGTAGCATGGTTGACTGTATAAAACTAAGGTGGTAAACGAGATATTGAAAAGAACCGCTAAATAGCTATACCCTTCGTGGTCAAGGTGTTCCAACATCTTAACAGTGGATTCTTTGTTTACTGGACATAATGCCGAGACAGATATTTGTTCTGCAAGTGCCTCTCCTCTACCATACGCCGGAAGTTAGAATGGCAGAGCTTGTGGTGTGCGTTGAAGCCGCCAACGATCACACGGTTATCGATTCTGGGCAACGCAGAAAACAGAAACATTTTCTGCTGCTGAATATGTAGAATGGAAATTCACGAAACACGTGCACAAAAAGTGTACAAATTTTAGTCTGCCAATTGAACGCATTCGTTTTCTTTGTTAATTTTTTACAACTTAATTAAAAATTTCAATTAAGTTTCAAGATATGTTAGCATGTCTTCTCCGGCAACGTACCATCACGCGCAAGATAGGTACACTAATGGCACAAGGGCAACAGGACCAACATTCGGTTATCATATCACACGTTCGAATTGGCATTATGGAGCACTGCAGCGACGGATGAAAATTCACGAAACACTTGTACAAAAGGTGTACAAGTAAACCAATAATACAAAACAGCCATAGCTAGTGCAATTAAAGAAGCAACATAATATTTTAGTGCTGGAATTAAAAACCATATTTCAGCAATTTTTTTCAGCTATCTGAATTAGTACTACAAAAATGAGTTTTGACATATACAAATCAAAACAAGAAGTTTTCTTCCTCGTAGCGTGCTTGTATTTTTGTTAAATCGTGAAATAGTAGATATAGACGCATTTTATATCCGAAAATAATACATAAAATTTCTAATCATCTTGTGAACTAAAAACGCTTAGTTTGCCTATAAAACACCATTAAAAGTGAACTTACACATTTTAGAAAATGGCTGGTAAACGTCCTCTGTTAGCTTATATGCTGTGGATCAATAAGACTCGTGACCAAGTGTATTTTTTTAGTCCGAAGGACTTCAAATTTGTTAAGTGGCTCCCGAGCAGGGACCACTAGTGAAAGTGAAAAAAAAAAAAACCAAATCGAAATAAAGCTAATAACACAAAAAATGTATAAAGCAATAAAGTGAAAAACAAAACTAAAGCAATTAACGTAATATTTAGTCGAAACAATGAGATACCCATGAACTTTGCGGTATTCATCTGCCTCTACACAACCGCACACACCTACGATGTCTTCAAGATTGACTATCTAATAATAACAATTCGCGATGGATATAACTGGGTAATGAACGGGCGATTTAAACTGATTCACACTATCGATCTGGTTAGCTACGACAAGGTTGTGGATCGACTGAAAAACGCAATCACCGATCTCATTATAACTGACCCCACATCCGATGTACTTGACTACCACCGGGAAAAGTTGCAAAGAACCTTCACAATTTAAAAGGAAAAGATACTAGGAGACAAAGGCGATCTATAAATTGGTTTGGATCCGCTTGGAAGTGGATCGCTGGCACGCCTGATGCCATGGATTGCGCCAAAGGCAGAACGATCTGATAAATAACGACGAACAGCAATGTCAGGTAAACTCTGAAGTATTAAAAACAACTCACAACTGCCAATGACGTGCAAAGCCGCAGGAAGATGGAGCAAACTTCCCTGGAGATCCAAAACAAAATCATGATCTTAAAGGAGGACATTTATGAACTGGTTCGCGCTTGCCAAAGTGCCAAGGCAGGCGTAGTTAACACCAATCTACTAAAAGGCGTTTTACACGGTATGGTTTTGTCATGTGTATGTGTCACATTTTACGTAAAACGTGTAAAAGCAAATTAAATTTTTCCTTCTGTACAAGTCAGAAAATGCACATACGAAACAGAACTGTTTCTATAATTTGTTTATTTTAATTTTTATGGAGTTATTTATTTATATGAAAGTTGAAAGTCATACGACATTACGTGAGTGTAGAAAAAGTGGCAGGTCATATACAAAAACATATCGTGTAAAAGGGCCTCTAGCAAGGAAGAAATAAACCGACTTATCAGCGAGATTAAAGTCCTTCCTTACAGTAATGTAGTGGAAGCCATCGAATACAGCAAACCATCGATCTACACCAATGGCTCATTTTTGCTTTACGTCTTATCCTTGCCTAAGGTAGCGTAAACGAGGTGCAATCACCTGATAGTTTGCCCCATCATCCAGGGCGGTCGTCGTGTAGACATGAAATATTCAACCATCTTATCTAACAAACACTAAACGTATGGTATCAAAGATCAATGCTGGCAAGTAACGTCCGCAATGGTCTGCGATGAAAGCTCCCTTATCCTACTAAAAGATGAAGATTCCTTCCCGCGAATACTCAAAGGAGGTGAAGCCAGCCGTCCATACTTGACTTGTAATGAATCCTTGTCGAAATAATCAAGGACGACAACATATTTCTCAGCAACTTCAACGGCATGGTAGGATCAGGCAACTCCACTAATTCTTTTGGGTTCCTTTATCTTTCAGATGCAGAATAAGACCATCGAATTAAACAACCAAACTTACCGGAGCGAGAGTACTTCAGGAGCCCAACTTCTACCTCCTATCCTGACAAGCGTGAAGAATAAAACTCTTGTGATAGATTAATCTTGTCCACGAGAGGACAACACGAAACGTCAGATCCCTTCACTACCTAAAAGGGAAAACCAACTGGTTTATCACTTCGGAGGTCATGGGCTTTGCCGCTTTCGTCATAACTATTTGGTTAATCTGCATTAGGATAACAGCAAAATTAAGTATCCCGAGTTTGAATATTTCATTGCTGAGGTTTCTTGGGCTAACAGCCAAGAACATTTGGCCATTAGCTGTTGGGGTTTACTGATGATCAGTAATTTAGTTATTAGCTGAGACTAATTATTAATAAGTGAATAAACTTGTGTTTTCCTTAAGGGCGAGTTCGCCCAAGTGTATTTTCTTAGTCCAAAGGACTTCAAACTGGTTAAGTTACATATACTCTAATAATTGTAACTTCCGTTTTGAATTATCCACCTTTATAAACTTACTAAGAACAACAGGTTATGGGCAACATAACACGCGCGTTTTCAATAAAGAAAATAGTTTTATACTAACGCGATGCAAAATCCTGGCTGTGTAACTTTTTCAATAGAACGACTACGTGGTCGAGAAAACTTCGACGTTTGGAAGAGACAAGCAAAGTCGTGCATTGTCAGAAGAGGTTTATGGTATGTCGCAGAAAAAGGAGCCTCGATTGTGAGAGGTGCTGCAAACGACGAGCGAGCTCTAGCAGAGATCACGCTTATGGTTGATCCGAGCAATTATAGTCATATTGCCGCTGCGATAAACGCAAAAGAAGCATGGAATGCAGTAAATAAAGTCTACGAAGATACTGGTTTAACCAGAAAGCTGGAATTCTTGAAGCAGTTAGTTACCATAAAACTAAAATATCATACACAACAATTTGTTAATGACAGCTATCAAGATTAATACGGCGGGATTAAAGGTAGATGATGAGCTGGTAGCTTCCTTAATGCATCAGATATACGAGACACAGAAAATAAAACGGTAATCGCAGCTAATGACAATAAAATGAGTGTGAAGGGTGCGGGTAAAACTAATTTAACTTTACTTGGGAAAACACGAAATAGAGGGCCACCGAACATAACGTTGAGTATGTGTCCAAACTGTGCGCAAACCTAGACAGCTAATGGAAAAATCAACCAAAATTGTTGGTACAAAAAGCAATAACAAAACCCAGAGTACGCGGTAAGGCAGTTCTGCGAATGATGATAAAGCAGATCTGCCAAAAAAAATCCATCATGATCATACTACTAACTGTCAGATGGCGGAAGTGGTTCATGCATATTGTAAAGAAGAATGAATTAGGACTTTAGATAACATCAAAACCAGCGTATTCTTAGCTTAATGGTTAGCAATGCGTATCAAAATTTCTCTGATGAAGAAGCCTAGCAGCTTCGAAATGGATCTATGAGAAAAGCTATGGCGGTTGTCTCTAAAAATGTTTCCTACTCTATTCAATTAAAACGACTTTTAATAATTAATTAAAAAATGATTATTAAAAGATAAAAACCAATAATACTTTTCATAAAAATTAAAAAGTGAAAAATTATTACTCTTGGTCTTGAGCTCGTTTCATAAATACTCGTACTTCAAAATGTACAGGCCGCAAAATCAACAAAAATTGTTGGTCCAAAAAAGCCAACTGCTTTGCTTGAAAACGATTTATACGAGGTGTGTTCAAAACGTATCGCGAATTTTGAATTTTCGCTGGTTACGTATATTCGAATTTTTTGTGGCGTTATGTTGGTACTCATGTCTTTCACTTATGCCGACAAGCTCGGCCATTTTGAATGTTCAGTTAATTGTTGACAGCTGCTTTGCTTGCACGTGTTTTGGATCGTCTTCGATTTTTACCTATTCAAAAAAATGGATCAAAGAACCTGTATCAAATTTTGTGTGAAAAACGAAATTAAGTGCGCGGATGCATTCCGAATGTTGACTGTGGCATACGGAGAAGCTACCTTGGACCGAAGCAACGTTTATCGGTGGTACAAAATGTTCTTAGAAGGCCGAGAAGATGTGCAAAGAAGAACAAAAATTGGCTTTTGCACCACGATAACGCCCCTGCTCACGCATCGTTGCTTGTGCGCGACTTTTTGGCCAAAAACAACACGCTAATGATGCCGCAGCCACCGTATTCCCCAGATCTGGCCCCCTGTGACTTTTTCTTGTTCCCTAAACTGAAGAGGCCCATGAAAGGACGACGTTACGCTTCTCTTGACGAGATAAAGACGGCATCGAAGGAGGAGCTGAACAAGATACAAAAAAATGATTTTTTGAAGTGCTTCGAAGATTGAAAAAACCGTTGGCACAAGTGTATAATATCTCATGTGGATTACTTTGAAGGGGACAAAATAGATATTCATGAATAAATAAATAATTTTTGGAAAAACACCAAATTCGCGATACTTTTTGAACACACCTCGTATAGTATAGCGGCCGTGGCACAAATGGAACTTTTAATAGTGTGTATCTCTGGAAGTGTTTACGTTAGAGCACAGAAATTTGGTGAGGGGTTAATAAGATTAATCCCTACCACCTCCAAGGAAACTGGGATAAAGAAAAAGGGGGCGTGGCACCTCCCATACAACTAGAATTTTTCATAGTCCATATCTCTGGAAGTATTTGGGCTAGACAATTGAAATTTGGTAAGGGGTTATATGAGGTTAATCCCTAACACCTGCATGAAAACTGGTGATAACTAAAAAGGGGACGTGGCACCTCCCGTACAACTGGAAGTTTTCAAGTCGGCCTATAGATACAATCATACATAATTTGAATTTTATATATATATAGATCGAAATGTGGGGTGAAACCTACGGGTATAAGCTAGTACCTAATAAAAAAGGCACAAATTACCCGAAAAATCGTATAAATGCATCATGGTCGGGTATAGCCCCCAAAGCAAGGCTTACCGGCTATTTGACCTTATCATAAGTAGAGATGTTGTATTTTTTGAAAATGAAGTCGCAAATTTAGAAAACAATAATAACAGCCTATATTTTTCAGAAACAAGTGCAATTTATGATGATGTCAATCCAGGGGAAGGAATCTGCTCTGAATTGACATCTGACGAACATATCTTAACTGATGAGGATGAATTTCAAGACGCAGTCGAGATCACTTATACTAGTTCTGATGAACACGATGATAAATCTTCTGCAGACAACGGTGATTCGAATGATGTCGACTACGATGTGGAGGTACGTCGATCCGAACGTCTGGCCGGTAAGAACAAATTGTCGTATATGTTATGTGCTATGCAGATAGCCCACAATGATCCCGAGATTTTCGAGAAAGCAGTTTCATTAGAAAATAAGCTATAATGGGAAAATGGCTTGAAAAGCGAAGTAAAAAGCTTAGCAGAGAACAGTACGTGGACTTTGGAAGATTTACAAAATGACAAGAAGGCCATTTAATATAGATGGATCTACAAGCCGAAATATGATGCAAACGGGGAATAGTCGCGCAGGAAAGCTAGACTTGTCGCCAAAGGATATTCTCAGCGAGAAGGCGTAGATTATTCCGAGACATTTGCCCCTGTATCATCCATACGATTCCTCTTAGCTATTGCAGCGAAATACAGCATGACGATGCATCAAATGGATGCTGTATGCGCCTATTTAAATGGTGCTCTTACCGAAGATGTCTTCATTCTACAACCTAAGGGGTTCGACGACAGTTCTGGAAGAGTATGCAAATTGCGAAAAGCAATACGAGGTGTGTTCAAAAAGTATCGCGAATTTTGAATTTTCGCTGGTTACGTATATTCGAATTTCGAATTTTTTGTGGCGTTATGTTGGTACTCATGTCTCTCACTTATGCCGACTAGCTCGGCCATTTTGAATGTTCAGTTAATTGTTGACAGCTGCTTTGCTTGCACGTGTTTTGGATCGTCTTCGATTTTTACCTATTTTTTTACCAAAATTGCTCAATTGTGACCAAAAACAGCATCGCATGAACATTGCTAATGAGATGTTAAACTCTGTCCGCGACGACCCAAATTTGCTCCAGAGGGTCATAACTGGTGACGAATCGCGTGGGTTTATGGTTATGACGTGGAAACCAAAGCTCAATCATCTCAATGGAAGCTGCCGTGCGAACAAAGACCGAAAAAAGCGCGCCAAGTTCGGTCGAATGTGAAAGTTTTGCTGACAGTTTTCTTCGATTGCAGGGGCGTGGTGCATCATGAGTTCTTGCCACAGGGAAGAACGGTCAATAAGGAATATTACCTGCAAGTTATACGCAATTTGCGCGAAGCAATCCGCCAGAAACGCCCGGATTTGTGGAAGCACAAAAATTGGCTTTTGCACCACGATAACGCCCCTGCTCACGCATCGTTGCTTGTGCGCGACTTTTTGGCCAAAAACAACATAATAATGATGCCGCAGCCACCGTGTTCCCCAGATCTGGCCCCCTGTGACTTTTTCTTGTACCCTAAACTGAAGAGGCCCATGAAAGGACGACGTTACGCTTCTCTTGACGAGATAAAGACGGCATCGAAGGAGGAGCTGAACAAGATGCAAAAAAATGATTTTTTGAAGTGCTTCGAAGATTGGAAAAACCGTTGGCACAAGTGTATAATATCTCATGGGGATTACTTTGAAGGAGACAAAATAGATATTCATGAATAAATAAATAATTTTTGAAAAAACACAAAATTCGCGATACTTTTTGAACACACCTCGTATATGGACTTAAACAGTTCGGACGTGTTTGGAACCAAACCTTAAGCGATGAACTATTACAATTGAATCTAGTACGTAGTGAAGCTGATCAGTGCATGTATTATAAACATTTCGGTTGCAACATCTTGATAGCAGTAATCAAACCCAAAATCGACCAATCGCAATATATTTCCAGTGTCCTTGAGCGTTTCGGAACGTATGAGTGTAACCCAATTTCTATGCTCTCAACTGATATGTCACCAAAGATTTGGAAGAAAGACAAAGTATACGGAATGCCCCATACATGCAAGCCATTGGCTGATTGTTGTTTGCAGCCCAGATTATTAGGCCTGACATTTGCTACGCCGTGAATGTACTAAGCAGATTCGCTACGAACCCTGGGAAGGCCCACTGGAAAGCTGTAAAACGTATAATGCGATATCTCAAGGCCACCATCAACAAAACCATCGAGTACAAGAAATGTAATAGTAGTGCACTCACATCCTACTGCGATGCTTACGATCGCCGATCCACATCTGGTTATGTTATGACACTTCAGTCTGGTGCTATATCCTGGTCAACCAAGAACAGAAAACTATTGCCTTATCATCAACCTAGGCTGAATTTATGTTGCAGCTATGCAGGAGATAATTTGTCTGAAGCGCCTGCAAAAGCAGCTCACGCCAAAGGAGGTGGCTCCGACCACCTTGTTTTGTGACAACAAGGGTGTGGTACTCATTGCTATTAATAGCTCGCAATCTTCACGCACAAAACACGTCGAACGAAATTGTTGCCGACAAGTTCACTAAGGCCGTGACCGCTGAAAAACTGCGTTTATTTTCACAGAAATTCGGTATTAAATTGTAAACTTTAATAATACTTAAAATACCTTTGAACTGTCACATTACTTTATATGCATGCATACTAGTAGTGGGACTATTTTCTAATAATATTCGAATAAACGAATAAAAATATTTGTTTCAAAAAATTTGAATAGTATTTATTCGAATAATTTATCCGTTTATTTCAATAGTATTATTCGAATATTGGTATTCAAATAGTTGTATTGAAATGCGAGAGACGTCGGAAGCGAAATTCACTGTCTTCATCGCTTGTACTTTCACGTTTTTGTATGTATGTGTGTTTGCGTGTACGAATGTGTGCATAAGCTGTAGTGATATTTGTGTAACTATTCGAATCCTTGTAATTTATTCGAATAAAAGTATAAATTATTCGAATAAATATTTCGCCAAAGTGTCGTTCAAGGAAGGTGCTGTAAATTGAACGACCCTGTACAACTTATAACAAATATCTTTATACTAAAGCCCTAATTCTATTGTGGTAACAAAACTCGTTATACCGGCAAATTAATATTTTGGAAACTTTTACACCCTTTTAGTATTCTGCCGCGCTTAATTTGCAGTTCAAATTCGTAACCACCAAAATAGGTGGTAACTTCGTGTTTTGTAAATATTTTTGTGGACAGAAAATACCACAAGCTTTTTGCACATACTAGTTCACAAGAATTAATAAACAATATAAGCACTTTTTACACGAAGTATCGTTCGCGTTCGCATTTTATTCTCTATTGCGCATTGTTTTTGACAGCGTTGCCATGTACGGTAGAATCGCGGTTACATGAACTGCATTGCCAGCGTTGCCATGTACGGTAGAATAGCGGTTACATGAACTGCATTGCCAACGGTTACGATTTTCGGTTAGATAATCTTGCAGGTACAAAATTGCCGGTTACGCTCAAAATTTACCTGTTAGTACATTTATGTAAATACAACCATGAATCTGAATTCCTATCTATACTACCTTGTACACACATACGTAACTTCCGTTTTGAATTATCTAACCATGTAGGAAGCTATGGTGCTCAATATCATGAAATCGCAACCACATGCAGTAAACAGTAGAATATGTGTGAGAATAAACGTGTTTTGCTATTTAAAGTAAAACTCAAATCGAAGTACTAAAATATTTCAAACATCTTATAGGTTTATACATATAAAAACCGGAGAAATAATAAAATAAGTTAAACAATAACAACATTTTTAAATACTAAGATGTTAAACTTTTGAGCAGTGCTGAAGCTTGCAATTTTCGAATGTGCCACTCTTACATTTCCCTAAAGCTTTGGATTGAAAAGGCGTCATTTCGGTAAGTTAGGTTGAATATCCTTTGTTGTGGCATAGCCCAGAGATCTAAACGCGTAGTTAAGCACCTACTTTTGAGAACAATTAAGTACACTAAAAAAAAGGCCAAAGAAGTTTTTCAAAATTTCCAATATGCAAATTATTATTAATGGAATAACTTTGATGTCCTTCTGTGTACCCGTTTTGTTTCCGGACTAGCTTAATGCTTCCCTGCAGGGTAGTATCAATAAATAATTTTTTCGTTATTATTCCAAAAGGATACCAATTTTATCTTTGAAAATGTCACTTTGGTTGTTACTTACAAAATATAAATTCCTTACCTTCCAAAGAAATGTTCCGGTTTTAATACTTGCTTTTAATATTTTTGTTTCAAATATCAATTCTCAGTTTTTTAATCTTTCTGATTAAAATCTAAGCTTAAGAATTAAGCGCGGGTCCCTGGGAAAAATGTGTAAGTGTGTAGATAGGTAGTTGAATATTATTGTGCGGGTATGTGCATACGATTTGTTACTAATTTGTGTGGCGCCTGCTAGTATAAAATGCCAGGTTAGGGTCTGATGGCAATATTCGGATAAGGTCTGGTTGCGAGAATTAGCTCAAAAATCCCGTTCTTTGGACATCGTGGCAACAAAGCTATCGAAAGCTGGCAGCAACGAGGTGCTACTTAGTGCCCTTGCGGGTTAGGGGCTTAAAATAGACATAAAAGGACATCAAAGTTATCCTTTCCTACGAAAGGAGGGGGTGAAGCGACCTAGAAGGTTCCACTGGTCGTACAAAATCGAACCCGGGACAATCGGGTATGTACCCCAAGGGAGTACCGGAGCGTACCGGGTTCATATCCGACAAAGGACCGTCATTTTCGACAACACTCTCCAAAACCATCGGGGAGTGTTTTTATCGCTAAGGACAACAACAAGGCACTAGTGAAATTCAGGTTAATGCCCTTGGTGGTAAAACATACCAGGACAAAACAAAACAAACGTAGGCGATGCGACATCCTCTGCGGCGGTATGATTTTATGTCGAAAGGTCCGGCAAAAACTACCCCGCTGTTTAAAGTAGTGCGTTCCTGCGAAAGGTTTTCTATTAGTTGGGTCTGATCGCGGAAGATCGAATACTACGTGCGTAGGAGCCTCGTTAGCTGGTTTTCGCCATGTAAGGAAACCATGTGGATAAACTGGACAAGACGACACGTAAAGCGACAAGCAAAGGAGTGGGGAAGTGACCTAGAAGGTTCCACTGGTCATACAAAATCGAGCCCGGGACAGTCGGGTATGTACCCCAAGGGAGTACCGGAGCGTACCGGATTCATATCCGACAAAGGACCGTCATTGTCGACAACACTCTCCAAAACCGTCGGGGAGTGTTATTGTCGCTAAGGACAACAACAAGGCACTAGTGGAATTCAGGTTAATGCCCTTGGTGGTAAAACATACCAGGACAAAACAAACCAAACGTAGGCGATGCGACATCCTCTGACGCGGTATGATTTTATGTCGAAAGGTCCGGCAAAAACTACCCCGCTGTTTAAAGTAGTGCGTTCCTGCGAAAGGTTTTCTGTTAGTTGGGTCTGATCGCGGAAGATCGAATACTACGTGCGTAGGAGCCTCGTTAGCTGGTTTTCGCCATATAAGGAAACCATGTGGATAAACTGGACAAAACGACACGTAAATCTACAAGCGTAGGGGAGGATAATGGGATAGCGCTCATTGTAGGTTTCCCGAATTTTAAGTTCACCAACTCTTCAGAATAGTGTTTCTGTTGATAAATTTCTGTTTGACTTCGAGTCGTAGCCTTAATTTCGTCGGGCGAAATGAGGGACGACTCTGCTTTGAACGACGATTTTGGTTATTTGAAAGACCCTCATATCATGTGATATGACCCTCAAAGTGCTATGACCCTCAAAGCTCCTGAAAAATCGAAAAACCTCTTGAGGATGTTCTCTTTATGGTTTATTGGCATCGTTGCATGAATTTGTACTCTTTTTTTCTTCGATATATTTACCATACTCCTTTTCTTGAGTTGGCCATTTTGTCTTATATCCTTGTAACCAAAAAGGTTCCTGCCACAAAACGTTGTCGAGTAGATCCCTGGCTGATAGGCCTCTGCTGGCCAAGTCTGCTGGGTTTGATGCTGAATCCACGTGTCGCCAGGCTTTATATCCCACTTTTTCTACAATTTTCGTTACTCTGTGAGCTACGAATGTTGACCAAGAGTACGGTGGTTCTCTGATCCAAGCTGGAATTAAATTAGTCTGTAAGAAGCCTGTAATATATAGACTATAATAAATAAATACTACCTTTTATTACTACGGCATAATCATGGAATTCTAATTTGAGAGTCTGTATCTGTATTCTAAAAGTTATGGGCATCTTAAAAGGTTTTAAATATTTTAAATCAGACGGACGAACGAACGGACATGGCTAATCAATTTATATCTCGTATTCGTTTATACGCTGCATAATAAAATTAATATTACTCACACTGAACCGCCAAATTCACATCACCGCTTGAGCTACGAGAGTATATCTGTGGCAATTAGCTTTAGAGTGAAGTTTAATGGAACTGGGAAACTAGATAGAACGGAAAGTTACGAAGAGAAATGTGACACAGAATATTGTACAATCAAAATTTTAATCCACTAAAAAACCAAAATTATAATTTTGACAAAAAATTTCTTTATCTCTTATTGCAGTCAAATGGCTTCGTCGTGAATAATCAAGGATGTCCCGTTTCATATTGCGGAGTAGCTCCGATATATTCAAAGTATCTGAGGAGCATACAAATCGAAAAAAAATGGATAAAGACAGCAAAATGTCGTTGAAGGGAAATAGTCAAAAGAAAGGGAGAGTTGTTGGTTCAGAAAAAGAGATAAAGTTAAGTGAACGATGCTTTCCAAACGAACAGAACCGGCCATCGGTGTCTATCGTATGCAGTTTGCCACTGAATCGCTTAACAGGATTCATTGAAAAACTCAATGCAAATAATTTGAGTTTTGGAATTACAAACCAGTGTAGTCAAAAAACTTTACACATTGAAGAAAAAATAAATGAAGCAATCAATAAGGGCCAAAATTACTCGGAAGCAGATGCATGTGACAATATTAGATCAAATCATGAGGACTTCGACGAATGTAATTCAATTTTGGAGGAGAGCGTCAGAATTCTGTGCTTATACTGTGATAAAAAGTTCACGTCCTATACAATGCAATTGAAACATGTGGAAAAATTTCACATTCACCAAATGAACCGCCGATGTAGCGGGCGGAATTCGCAAATCTTAACAACAATTGACGGGAAAAAACGGCGAGGAGAATCGTGTAGTGTAATATTAGAAAAGTATCCTGGATGTACATACTGCAAACGATCTAAAACTCATCAAATAGAAGCGTCGCCTAAAGATTTAAATGGACTATTTCTTCATTTTATTGATTGTCATTCAGATAAATATTTTGGATGCAAGCAATGTATGCAACGATTCCAAAACATAGTTAAATTGAACAAACATATGCAAACTATTCACAAGAACTTGAATCTTTTGCCAGGAGATTGTTTATCAAATAAGAATAATGATTTGTTTATATCGGAAAAAGGCGATGATGAAAGGTTTAGTATAGAAAAAGTTAAATCTACAAAGACGCGCTGTTCTAAATCACAAAGAAATGTTAATCTTACAAATATTTCATCTCCTGCGGACCCTATCCCCACCAAATCCAATACTATTATGGGGGCAGAAGAACCTATTTTATCTAGACTAGGTCTTGCTCAAAATAGACTTCCGAATAGTAGAAAGGGTGTTCGTTCGCGTAAAGAAAGTCTCTTATCAGAATCAATTTTGAAGCCGGATCCTCCGTCTGTTTATACTTCGTCTGTTAAAGCGCGTAATAAATCTGGAAAGAACGCAATGAGAGAAAGTGGTGATGCCGAAGTAATTTTTCGTATGCCTACAAGGACTGAAATACTTTCCAGCTCATTTGACGACAACTTTTACAGGGATGTCATTTCAAATGTACGCAAAAACCTTTTATACTTTTTGGATGGCAAACTATTTGATAATGTTCGCAGTGCTATAAATTCAAATTCGACAATTAACAACAACAACGTTAATCGTCAAATACCAACGATTCGAAGTGATTTGGCAGAAAGTGCTGTTGTTTTGCATGAAAGTAATTCCCCAGAAACTGAGATACATGCTGCAACCAGTTTATCAACAACAACAGCTTTCCCAACTCTTCTAACAGCAGAACAATATGGTGGCGATGCGGTTATGTCGAAAATTCGACGACCTCATACAAAAAACTCTTGGAAATGGAAATGGGATAGCGTTAAAAAGTATAAATTAATAAATGAGGGGGGTAAAATAGTTAAAAAGATGAAACAACCAACGTTGGGATTGCGCGATTTGTCAAAGCTTGATATGTGGACTCAATTGTCAATGCGCCAAAAACACGAAATGCAACAATATATACTAAATTTAAATAAAAAATCCCATGGCAATGAAAGAATTCGTGAAGAAAGGCAACGTATTAATGAACAATTAAATTATATTCTTGACATGCGTTTATTACCTCATATTATTTTGGAACAGAACGAACAAGCTATAATAAAAATTGAAAACGATGAATTTGGTATGTTATCATACATACATAACAATGAAGAAGATGCAGCAGAAAACATACTTGGTCAATCATTTATTGATAACACATTTTTTTCTGTGTTACAACTGTTGCCCAACCAAGAACTGCGTTATCATAGAAAGCAACTAGTATTGAGTGGAGAATGGGCGAGACCCAGATGTTATCTCTGTATGTGTTGTGGAGCTAAATTCGAAAAGTTAAAATCATTGGAGGAGCACAAAATGTGTCGCCACTCTCATATTTTATCAACTCATTACGAAGTTGTCGGGCGTGAGTTATTGGCCGGCAACTCGTTGCGTCATTTATTTATTCCCAATCGTGCCTTAAGTTATTATGGCAATTATAATTATAATACCCCTAATGTATTACGGAAACTTGAATGGAGAAAACCCGATTTGCAGGACACGAGCCGAAAAATGATAGTTGGATCAGTCGGAGATGAAGATTCCTCTGATAGTATTCCATCTACATTAAATAGCTGCACAATAAATACATACAGTATAAAACATAGTACAACAGATGAGTGCGACACTGACACAAAAACAACATTAGACATCAACACCGGATCTCCATCAAATAGTATGCAATCTTCAAACTCATTATTTGCAACACCATTGCAATTGCAGGCCAAAAGTAAAGAGATAGGGTCAATTCTAATTAAGTGTTCAAAGTGTACTCGCAAATGTAGTGGTACTTTAGATTTGTATCGACACATGTTGGATTGTTCGGGCGATTATATTTGGTCACAAGCAAAGAAAAGAAAATATCGCTATTACTGCGGCTCAAAAAAAAGGCGATCGTGGAATAAACATAACTTTACAGAATTACGAAAAAAACATCAAAAAACTTCCAAACCTTCACCGCCTCCAAACGACACTGAAGAAAGCGTATCTTCTTTAAAGGTCAAGAACCCATCAAGGCAACGGCCCAGTGATGGTATGTATTACTTTTTGTATTGTTATATACTAAACAGTCACGATTACCAGGCTTTCACATTGGTATCATTTAATATAATTTTTCGAAAATTAGAATTTACCTGCTTTAGTTTAACAGTACCTGGACGACCGAGCTTTATTAGGCATTCTATCTAAGTAGAAGAGCTTGAAAACAACTATTGTCAAATTCTTTATATGGGAGTTTAACTTAAAACGCCACAGTACGATATCGGAAACATAAAGGATGTAAAGAATTCCTCTAATCCTATAGAAAACAGTATGACCTTTGAGAAATTCAATAAGGTGCATCAATTAGTTGTAAATTATACTTATATTACAACTTGGGAGACTCTTTATATCCAACATAAAGAAAGGAAAATAACTGAGACTCTTTTGTTTTTAGGATCTCTAATTACGAAGTCAGAGACTGCAACTAAAGAAGGCATTGGGCATTTGAATTTTTTTTATATTTTTTTTTTTGCTTTATACGTACCATCGATTATATATTGGCCCTATAATGGCTACTACATAGAGACCATTGTTGAATTGCAATACAGGTTCACGGGTTCCGTAATCGAAAACCGTTTTTTTAGCTACAATATTGAGCAATATTTGTTTCTGGCTTAGTATTAGGGCTCCCAGATACTTAGGACCAAAAGTCAGTGCATACATGCAAGAAATCAGTCCGATACCAGTGAAATCGGTAAAAAATCAGTACTGCACATATGAAATTGGTCCAAATGAAGAAATTATGTTAATTTTATGTTATGTGTTAACAGTTTATTTTGCTTATTCATTTCATTCACTAATTTCATTTACTTAACAGGTACATATGTAGATACCCACATTTGTGCGATGCTTCAACACGCACCTCAGAATATACAGCTAGATTTTGAGATGTTTTTGTATACCAACAATTCAACTGAATTGTTGTTTTTACAGCCTGTACATAAAGCATTCATAGCTACACGGCTAAAAATCTGAGCTTAAATTTTAAACCATTCGTCGGTTTAAGCAATTTTTTAAACTTTTTTGTAATACAAGGTGGCGCAAAAGTAAGCTTCCGATGTTCAGCATATCGGTTGTGGCACGTGCAGTGTGTGCTGTTGCACCGTCTTGTTGGAACCACATGTTTTCCAATCCCAATTCATCAAGTTGCGGCAAAAAGAACTCGTTGATCATTGCTCTGTAGCGCTCACCATTCACAGTAACCGTTTGGCCCCGACCGATTATTGGTCAAATAAATAGTCAGCAATATTCCGCGTTCTGGAGCAGTGTAGCGTAACATTGTTTATTAACGTGTATTTCGCATGTGTTTACTACACAAACGTCAAAACAGAACTGACTTTAGGGGCCAATCGCAAAATTTATAGCATTTTCTGATAGGAGGATTACTTTTGCGCAGTAACCGTTTTTCACCGACCGATTATTGGTCAAATAAATAGTCAGAAATATTCCGCCTTCTGGAGCAGTGTAGCGTAACATTGTTTATTAACGGGTATTTCGCATGTGTTTACTACACAAATGTCAAAACAGAACTGACTTTAGGGGCCAATCGCAAAATGTATAGCATTTTCTGATAGGACGATTACTTTTGCGCCACCCTGTAAATTCCAAACCTTTGCATTACCTACACCACTTTTCAATTTCTTGCGGTTTAGAGTTAAAACTGAACTGAAAAAAAGGTCAAAAAATGTTTAATATTTTTTCATATATTTCTTAACGCTTTTTCAAGTCATTGAATTTTTCTCTAAACAGTTTTGTGTGCGCCGTAGCTCAGCGGGTAGAGCAGACGACTCTGATGCCGGGCGCGTCGCTTCGAGTCCTGGCAACTGATACAACAGTTTTTTTATGTTTTTTTAATTGTTAAGAAATTTCTGGTTTAAAATTTAAAATCTTCTTCACGCTCGTTCTCTCGAAAACTGACCTTATTTAAATTCTAAATCAAATTCGGTATGGACATATGTGTAGCCCAGAAAAGTTTAAAATTTAGGCTAAAATTTTTAGCCGTGTATATATAAATGAATCATGATTTTTATTAAAGTTGTTATTGTTTTTTATTTCTTAATAATTTAAATAAGTATTAAAAATTGTTTAATAAAAAAAGAAAATGTAGAGACAACCGCCATAGCTTTTCTGACTCCTTGGCTCCTGCCCACCAATTTGCAATGGGGTTGATTCAGGGCACTGTGGAGGCCATTCCATGACGTGAATTCGGTTTTGCTCATAGCGCATTCCAGCAACTTTTCTCCTAGTTTGGGATCGTTGTAGTTTAGGAATGTCCAAACAAGCAGCATTTAATCCCTTGTATTCGATAGCATAATATCCCTGAGGATTTCAACATAGGAAACACTAGTCATGTTTTCCCTGATTCCATGAATGGGTTCCACGCCCAGCAAAGAAAAGCACGTCCAAACCCAGAATATGAAACGCGATCCCTTTCCGCCATACATCAACATTTTCGACTAGTCCATTCCAATGCTCGTGTGCGAATCGAAGTCTTTTTTATAAGTGGCTTTTCGTCAATATTTGTACCCTTCTTGAACTGTGGGCACCCAGGTCATTCTCACGCTAATGTCGGCGAACAGTCTTAATTTTTGCAGTCACATTTAATGCAACTCGAATCTGTGTAGTCGCCGCGTATGGAAACTGTTCCGAAGATCTTACGATCGAATTGACTTCTCTTGCCGACATTGTAAGTCTTCTTTCAGGTGTTTCTGTTTTGGCCGGTTGGTACTTAATAGCATTACGTATCTAAGTATTGTTAGCAGGTCAATTGTGGGTTGGGTTTTTTTTAAAGGTAAACAGGCTAATTATTGACCATTGTGGTGCTTTAGTGCAAGAAAACTTAACTATTACTGCCAAACGTTTCGCTAAACATCTTAGCTTCATGAGGGGCGAAACTTAATTTAGTTAATTTGTTTTTTGTATAAGTAACAATTTCCACATGAAATAGAAGAAATATAAAGAATTGTTTACATAAAATCAATTTCAACATAACGATAACAAAATGAAATGGCACTTATATAAATGGCACTTATATGAATGTACGAGGTGTGTTCAAAAAGTATCGCGAATTTTGAATTTTCGCTGGTTACGTATATTCGAATTTCGAATTTTTTGGGGCGTTATGTTGGTACTCATGTCTCTCACTTATGCCGACAAGCTCGGCCATTTTGAATGCTCAGTTAATTGTTGACAGCTGCTTTGCTTGCACGTGTTTTGGGTCGTCTTCGATTTTTACCTATTTTTTTACCAAAATTGCTCAATTGTGACCAAAAACAGCATCGCATGAACATTGCTAATGAGATGTTAAACTCTGTCCGCGACGACCCAAATTTGCTCCAGAGGGTCATAACTGGTGACGAATCGTGGGTTTATGGTTATGACGTGGAAACCAAAGACCGAAAAAAGCGCGCCAAGTTCGGTCGAATGTGAAAGTTTTGCTGACAGTTTTCTTCGATTGCAGGGGCGTGGTGCATCATGAGTTCTTGCCACAGGGAAGAACGGTCAATAAGGAATATTACCTGCAAGTTATGCGCAATTTGCGCGAAGCAATCCACCAGAAACGCCCGGATTTGTGGAAGAACAAAAATTGGCTTTTGCACCACGATAACGCCCCTGCTCACGCATCGTTGCTTGTGCGCGACTTTTTGGCCAAAAACAACACACTAATGATGCCGCAGCCACCGTATTCCCCAGATATGGCCCCCTGTGACTTTTTCTTGTTCCCTAAACTGAAGGGGCCCATGAAAGGACGACGTTACGCTTCTCAAGCACTGTATCCCAGTGAACTTCTTTTTCAGTATCCGCCAACTTCGAAATCATAGGTCCTAAGTTCCTGTTAATTCTTTCAACCTGTCCATTCGCCTGAGGGTAGCGTGTTGCTATTTTCACATGCTGGATATTCCTATCCTCAGGGAATCTTATAAATTCTTCAGAAGTAAAGCAGCATCCTCTAACGGATACAATACATCTTGGCTGACTGTATGCTCTGAAGTAATCTTTCAATGCCTGGACAACCTCCTTAGTGCTTGTAGTTTTATATAACCTCATGAACTTTATGAACGCGTCAATAACAACCAAAATGTGTTTGTTGTTGTTGTTGTTGTTAACAGTGCTTCGCCCTGCCCCAGATTGGACAGGGTTACACTGAAATAACAGCCCTTGGCCGGGTGAAAAAACCCGGGTCATTCCGGTGCGATAGAACCGGCTGTTGTGGGAATGCCAAAATGTGTTTCTTTGTTTTCAGTAAATTATACACAGGACCAAAATGATTGATATGCACGACTTCAAATGGAGAACTTCCCTTGGGGATATTTTGCAAAACCCCTCTAGTGATACACTTCTGGAAGAAAGGACTATGCACTTTAAACAGTTCTTTGTATGGTTGTCAGCTTTTTCTCTGATCTTGGGGAACCAGTAACTTTTTTATATGAGTTGAACTACCTTTTCTACGCCCAAATGACCTGCCTCATATGCATATCTTGTGGAACATAAAACAAAAGATTGCCATAATCTTTCTTTCTATACAATACACGTTTCGCATTTCATACACACTGTGTTCTTGTAAAATTTCCCGTATCTTTTTCAAATTGTCATCTCTTTCCTGACAAATAACTAAGTTTTCCTCAAATGTGTTTGCTTCCAATATCAATATATTTGTATATCGGCTCAACGCATCGACATGCTGCATGCGACTTCCCTCACGGTGTTCTAACACATAATCAAAATTTTGCAATTCTAACGCCCACCGTGCTACTCGAGGGTTTAACTCCTTTTTATTTAATGTAAGAGCAAGTGAGTGACAGTCTGTCACTATTTTGAATTGCTTGCCGTGATATACGTGAAACTGATTTAAAGCAGTAACTATCGCAAGAGCTTCTAGCTCAAAACTGTGATAATTAGATAGCATCCGTCGTTATTTTTGAGTAATAGAAAATTGGGTGCATTTTGCCGTCAGCTTTTTTTTGAAATAAAATAGCCCCTAAACCTATGGAACACTTCCCTGAAGTTGGCAAGACAACTTTCACGTAGCAATAAATTAAGTATTGGGTAATTTGCCGTAAATTATCCATGAAACAAAAAAAATTTGAACTCCAAAAAACAGGAATTTGCTGTAAATTATTCGTAATTAAGTGCCATATTTCAAAATTAAAAAAAAAATTTGATTTTTTTTTTGGTTTGCCCCGCTGGCTTCATGTGACGTTAGCGAAGCAACTTTTCAAAAACTAATTTAGAGCCCAGTTAGGAAAATAATTCTTGCACAGGCATATTTCAAAATTAAAAAAAAAATGTATGTGAAGTTAGCGAGTCAACCTTTCAAAAACTAGTTTAGAGAGCAGTTAGGAATAGGAATAGCGGACAAAATAATAAATGAGTGCTTCAGTAGAAAACGAATTTAGGACAATAAAGCATGGCGTCTTACAAAAAAGGCAATACAACTAGGGTAGATGATACCGTGCAAAAACTAGTGGATTATTACAATGGGCGGCTAAGAATCGTTTCAAATAATAATGAAGAAAACGTCGGTAAATGCAACGAAAGCATAAGTCCAATTCCCCAATCAATGGAAGCAAGCGAGAGCATAGAATCGCTGGTCAATATCAATACCAGTAGTAAGGCAATGGAGTCTTATAGTAGTTGTGGCTTAACAGACAATAAAAATAAAAATGATGACACAATTTCATCAAAAATGGAACCAAGATCGCCATTAAAAGTGATCCAAGTGCATTTGTGGAAGCTCCACGATACCCGTTATGCTCTGAACAATTTGTAATAGAAGAGTCCATGCTTTAGATAAATGTTCGCTGCTATATGAGAATACAAAGATGGCAGAAGAATTTTTCAGAATGTTCAAAAAGCACTAGTTTTGCGTGAAAACTGTCATTAGCACTTAAAGAAATGAAAAAAAAAGATGAAAAACATAGAATAAAAAGCAGCCGTTATCTAAAAACCCAAGCAAAATAGCGGACACTCTGGCTGCCAATTTGAATGCACAAATATTACCTCTACTTAAAAATGGTTCACCCATGAAAAAGGAATTCGTCAAAGTTGATAAAAGGTTGTATTTTTTAGAATACACTTGCGGGCTTGACAGTTTATTTACAAGTAATGATAGCAGCTGCCACAGGTAACTTATTAATTCACACTTTAATATGGCAATGTAAAAACGATTTCTTTAGTCTTGTCAATGGTATTATCACAAAAAAATGTACATCCAAATTCTTCTGCAATATTCGAGCCAAAACAAGGAGAATAAAAGATTGAGTCAAACTATAATAAATTGTGCGAATTCAGTTAACACACTACAAGAAATATTATTTAAAGAATTCCCTCTATTTAAAAAAACTGTTAATAGTTCAAAAAATTGATATGCAAAAAAGCTCTTCTGTATCTAAATCTGTTCTATGAACGCGCCTAAAAATATTCCACTTTCCTTGAGTTGACATATAAAATATATGTACCAAAGAATGTATAAAAGGAATAAGCAAATGGCACATTAGAGGAAAAATGCATCGTGACGCTACAGGGCATCATAGCTTAGTTGTTAGAGTACTCTAACAGCGGCTTTGGTGCAGACACTTGGGTTCGTATCTCAGTGTCCGAAAAGGGGTCTGATGAGAAGTTTGGCACTTCGAAACATGTCATCCCATACCATCGCTGTGCATAACGTTGTAATTTTTCTTCTAATAACAATTAACAAACAAAACATAAAAAATTCGAGCTTTGCTCCAACAACAATCACCATAACTTTAATTGTTACAGGTACAGTGCGGGTGCATAACAAATAACACGGAAGTGTTGATATGCAAAAAAGCCCTTCTGTATCTAAAACTGTTCTATGAACGCGCCTAAAAATATTCCACTTTCCTTGAGTTGACATATAAAATATATGTACCAAAGAATGTATAAAAGGAATAAGCAAATGGCACATTAGAGGAAAAATGCATCGTGACGCTACAGGGCATCATAGCTTAGTTGTTAGAGTACTCTAACAGCGGCTTTGGTGCAGACACTTGGGTTCGTATCCCAGTGTCCGAGAAGGGATCTGATGAGAAGTTGGGCACTTCGAAACATGTCATCCCATACCATCGCTGTGCATATCGTTGTAATTTTTCCTCTAATATCAATTAACAAACAAACATAAAAAAAAAAATTCGAGCACTGCTGCAACAAAAATCGCCGAAGAACGATATTCCTCGTATTTGGCTCAAATAAATGAGTTATACGACACCAAATGACTAAAGCAAAGAACTGTCACTGTGGTGCAGCAATGGAAGTCGATATAACTTATGGTAACTAAATTTTTTTTATTCATCCCTTGTTCTATACGTTTTTAAAAAATAAAATATAACACAACCGCCCTTTTGCCAGAAACCTTAATTTCTAAAAATAATATTTTTGGGAATTCAAGTTTAAAGCTTTACTGTTTTTGAAAAATATGAAGTTAGCGGTGCAAACCAAATAAAATAAAAATTTTTTTTTTTGAATTTTGAAATATGCTTCTCATTTACGGATAGTTTTACGGCAAATTCGTGTGCACGAATTATTTTCCTATTATTTCAATTGTAGCAGCGCACCTTCTTTGGCAGTATACGTTACGTTACGCTTTAACTCGACGTTACGCTTTAACTCGACATGTCCAAAACCTTGTAACAACCGGGCTTTTGTGCTGTAACACTGAATGTACGCTTGCACACGTAACTGCTCGTCAAGGATTCCCTCAATAACGCAATTTCCCTCTTTAACGCAACTTTGTCGCTGTAGTACTTTAAAAAATCTGCTCAAACTTGCCACTTCCGTGCCTAAAATTTTTTCCGCAAAATCATTTTGTTATGGTGTGGAGCGAAAACACCTTTCATTTCGCCGATAACTGAGCTTATATCTTCGAGTAGAAACGTGGCTTTGAGTGCAGCCACACTTGCGCCCTGCCTTTGATTCTGTTTACCATCAAGGAACTTTCGCTTAGGTTGTAAACCGCCAATGCTTTGTAACTGTCGTACCCATACATCGAAGTTCCATCGTACTCTGGCAACATATCTCTCACTACTTCAAAAGGTCCTTCTCCTACACCACATTTGTTTACCACCACACCATTGTTGTTTTCTGGTTGGTTACTTTTGACTACGATGCCAGTGTTTGCTTTAACCACGTCAACGACGCTCGTCGCTCTGCCATTATTTGGCTTATTACTGCCTCCATATTTTTCTACATTACCGAATTCTGCGTCAAACACAACGCCGCAGTTGCTAGCTAACGTACCACCACTCGTTTTCTTTCATCATGGCGTTCTTTTTCTTTAGCACCGCTGCAACCATTATTGTTTCATTAGCGTTGCATTGTTCAAGTAAAGATAACCCTTGGACATCATCTCTTATATCGCCATCAATGGTCTCCACACTTTCGTTGGTGTCTATTGGACAATCATCACGTGAATTTTCCGGTATTCCACTAATTCTGACAGCCATAGTTGCTTTAGTGCCAGTCGTAGGTAATCCCACGCGTTTCGACCATTCTCGAAGCTGCACCGTAGTGTACTTGTTAGCATCAATTTGTTCTATTTTATGCCAAGCAAAACAAAAATCGTGTTGCGTATTTTAATAAAAAAAAATTCGCGCAAACTTTATTATTAGCCGAGTTTTAACAGATCTTTCCGCTTCTGATGACTGTAAATGCTTTTAATATGAGAGTCTTCGTCCAGTAAAACTGACAAAACTGTTCTTGTTCGCTGCTCGATTCAGAATGACGCTTTATTATATTTTTTACTGTAACGGGGCCTTTTTATGGAGACACAATTGGTTTCCTTAAAACTAGCACAGAGTTGTATTTTAGAACACAGAGGTGCATATTCTCACTTACGTCAATCTCGGGTGAGGCTAATAGATGTCCTCCAACGAGGAAATGTCTTGGAGTAAGTGGCTTCAAGGTGGACGGCTCGTTGGACGATGGACTGAGTGGTCGAGAGTTGAGACAAGACTCGATTCGACAGAGTAGGGTACTGGGTGAATTTGTGACCCGAAGCGAGCTTTTTGAATTGTGTTTTAAAACTTTTTACATCTGCTTCTCACACAATCCGCATCTGCTGAGATGAAGTGCCAGGTCAGGGTTTGATTGCAGAATTTCTACAGGGTTTGGTTGCGAGCGTCCGCTAGAAAGACTTTGAACGGAGGGCTCGAGAGGCTCCGACAAACTAAGTTCCACTGTCGGATTAGATGTTCTTTGGGCATCTTTGTCTGGCAACAAACCTTGCGAAAGCTGCCAGGAACGAGGCGGTACTAAGGTCACTAGTGGCCTTCAAGTGAATAGCCTTGGTCGTGAAGCAGACAAAGAGGCAAACGTAGCCCTTTGAAAGATGACATCCTCTCCCGCTGTAGGATTTGATATCGAAAGGTCCGACAATATCTACACCGGTGTTCGTAAATGCATGGGAAAAGGTAGCCCGTTCCGGCGGAAGGTTCCCCATAAGTTAGGTTTTGGAAGGCTTCCGGTAGATAGTGAAAACCTTGCAATTGTGGATGGTGGACCGGATCATATTTTTGACCTTCGGCATCCAGTAATGCGTGCGTAGGAGCCGCAACATGAGCTGTTTTTTCGCTTGAAGGGATATCTTGTGGAATAAATGGACCAGAAGACACGTGCGCCGTCAAGCGTAGGGGAGGAAAATAGGATGGCGTTCATTGTAGGCGAGATCATGGAAAGCAGAAAGACCACCGCCTACCCGCTAATCCTGCTGATTGCAATGCGTGTGTGATTTCATCGCGAGCTTTGATTGCTGAAGCGATGCTTGTTCGGAGAATATTTGCTGGTGTTGGTGACGAAGTTTCCACATCGTCTGTTAGTTGATGCAGAGTTTGTAGCGCCAAATAACTCCAAAGGTCACTGCTCGTAGACGTTTATGGGATCGGGTCGAAAAATTATCCTTTGGAATTTTGTTTGATTGGTTTTTACGCGGATCTGTGGCACTATTGTTAAATCGCCCTGAAGAACTGGCCCTGTATAAAGCACGTCGTTCAGGCTTGTGCCATTAGCAGTGGGGCACGAAGCGTTGAATACCACCCGGACCTTTGGGGTCGTACTGTCTTCTTTTATAACCGCATCATGGGGTAAGAAGTAGCAATCTGTTGACTGGGGTGGTATGACATTGGAAACCTTTGACATATATCCTAATGTTACGTATTCCGCTAATACCCTGTTGTACTCTGTATATAGGGCCGGTGTCTTAGCTAGGCGCGTCTCATTCCGGTAGAATTGAGAGCAAACGCTCTATAGGAGGGAAATCCTGTCTAAATGGAAGGGCGACGAGATATTCTCCATTGGAGCTCCTTTCCATTGTGGTTCTGAAAAGTGTCTCGCAATAGGCACTATCTTCGTTAAGTGCCTTTTTCTTAGGAACATCTTCCAACTCCCAGAAGGCAGTTAACTGCTTGTTTATGCTTATTTCGTTAAAAAATTACACTCGAGTATTGGTTGGCAGTCGTGCGTCTGCACGGGCTCCTGAGCGAGAAGTGTATTTAAAACGTTCTTCCGTATACCGTTTAGTATTATCTGGAGATAAATGTCGCCTCCTAGGATGAGATCGACTGGTTCAATTATGAAGAACCTCTTATCCGCCATGATTAGATCAGGGAATGATTGCCGAGTCATTGCGCTCACTTATCAAGTCGGAAGATCCCCTGTTATTTGAGGTAGGACTAAGACCACTGTGTCAGTCCTTACTAAGGGGTCTGTAAGGGAATATAATTTAATAGAGCATGCCTCCTTCACCTGCGCGGATAGCGTGCTGTTGATGCCCGAGACTTGGCATGTATGCGTTTCGATGGCAAGTTAATTATTTTCTTTAGTCCTTCTGTTATAAAAGAACATTCAGATTTCGAGTCAGTAAGTGCCCTGGCCGAGAAATTGACTCCATTATGGTGTATGTTAACACGTGCTGTTTCTAACAATACTCCCTTAGTTGTATTCGCATAAAAAGAAACGACATTATTAACATCTTTTCTTTTTTCAGATTTCAGCATTTGCCTAGCCTACTGTGAGGCTTGTCATCTGAGGTGTTTTGACGCCACCTCTGGTGGAGCAAGGTGTTGTGGCTTAAGTGACACGAGCTGCAGTTAAATGGACTAGTGAATCATGTCAAAGAGTGTCCAGCCGACAGACAGTTCAAACAACAACTGTTGCTCTTGATGTGGGCTATTCTGTCTGCAGTGGTTAGCTCACGGAATTTCTGGCAGCTTCGTAATTTGTGCTGCTTACTATTGCACTTCTTGCATGACAGTTTTGTGGGCTGGCTTGGTATGGGTGCTTCAGATGGTTTGCTACCCCTGAGTCAGAAACGGTTTCTAACGTTTGGAAGCGGTTGAAAAGAAATGTGCTCATATCTTCCCATTTTGGTATCTCTGTTTAGTTCTCTATTGTTTGTTCCCATAAAACTAAAGTACATTCGGTAAGTTTAGCGGAACATAGATATGTTATTATTGCATCCCAATTAGAAATGTCAATTTGATGACATTGGAGCTACGAAATGCAATTATTAATGTCGCGTTGTAGCTTTTTAATTGCAGTTCCGCATTCACTTTCTACAGCGGTTAGACTAAGCAACGTTTTTAATTGAATGTTTGCCAGGATACGATTGTTTTCGTACCGATCACTCAGATTCTTCCAGGCTGTTGAAAAGCCTTCGTTTGTCAATGGACACCTGCGCACATTTTCTTTTGCCTCCCCTTCAGTTTTTTAACCAAAACTTACCGGAGTAAGGCGTTAAGTATATATATGGCCGTGAATAAATCTCTAAAGGTGAGCCAGGAGTCGCGAATATTATTTTCCCGGCTTGAAGTTTCAGCAACTCTAGGTGCCAATGTGGCAGGTACGGTTAATTTTTTGACCTCAGCATTAATGGTAGCCATGCATTTCGAGAGGCTCCGACAAACTAAGTTCCACTGTCGGAGTAGATGTTCTTTGGGCATCTTTGTCTGGCAACAAACCTTGCGAAAGCTGCCAGGAACGAGGCGGTACTAAGGTCACTAGTGGCCTTCAAGTGAATAGCCTTGGTCGTGAAGCAGACAAAGAGGTCGAGTACCCCCTGCGGGTTAGGGGTTTAGAATATGCCCGAGGTAGGCATACCGGTCGTAAGAGGCGACTAATATGCACAAAGGTAATGACGTGCAACTCGATGGCTGATCTACGGATATGATGCCTCTCACCTCTCATTACCCATCTCTCCTTCCTTACGGAAGGAGGGGTGACATGACCTAGAAGGTTCCACTGGTCATAAATCGCTACCACGACAGTCGGGCAGTTCCGCAAGGGAGTACCGGAGCGTACCGGGTTCAAATCCGGCCAAGGACTGTTAATTCGACAACACTCTCCAAAACCTTCGGGGAGTGTTTTTGTCGTTACTACAACAACAACAACAACAACATGCATTTCGAGTAGCATGCGAAACAGGCCTTATTTTTTTGTCTCACAGACTGCAGGTCTGTTGAGCTAAGAAGACCTTCATACGACGTTTTGGTCTTCTTCCACAAGGACTTAGATACTCTTGCTGTATTGCAAGTGTACTTATCTAAGTCTTTAACTTGTATAGAGCTGAAGTCTTGTTCAAACTTAACTATGCAGTCGGAGAGTCGTATATAAGTTTTCATTCTTTCAATGAATTTAAATATCTTGCCTCTTTACAGTAAATACGAGGGTGGAGTATAACTCAGAGATATATATTGCTTGAACTTAAGCGAAATTATACAGACAGTGACGCAGATAGAAATCTGAATGCAGATTTAATGTGTCTAAAGAAAGTATATTAGTGAAGCGAAATGTGAAGTGGCACTGATAGAAATCTGGGTCCAGATTTAATGTGCCTTTGGGAGTAATATTAGAAACGAACGTAATTTCCCTGAATTACCACAAAACCAAAATGATTTTTCTAAATCGAGCAATTCCAGCTTTTTCCAATTAAAAGGTGGAAAGTTATTTGTTAAAATGTTTGACAGTAAAATACATTATAAATAGTATTTGACACAAGTGTAACCTACCACTAGCCACCCAAGGCAGTTTAAAGATATGAACGTGATTTGTTCTGTTTGTGAGTCAATATTATTGTTCAAGTGAATTTTTTGTGATGTATCACCAAAACTATCAACCAAATGGAAATGGAAGGGATTTGTAGGATTTGGAAAATCGGTAGAACCGAAATGTTATGTTCAGAACAGTGATATTGAGAAAAATAAAATAAAAATTAAATTCACTGACTGCCTGCCTTCAGCTGTGTCGGATAACCCTTACCACTGGCGGGGTGAATTCCCCGATAGTCAAAAGGCCAGTAGTGTGTTCTTAAGAACACAAAATTTCCACTTTGTTTTTAATGATAGATCACGAACTCCCCTGTATACGATCGCTCCTAGGTAAAAAAAAGGTGTGCAAGGCCCATTCAAAAATAACCACGTACCTTTAGCAATATTAAAGTGATGATCGATGCTGTTTTTATGAGTGGTTTGTATGTGATGTTTGTGTTGCAACTGGGCTGTTGTTCACAATGCGCTGTGATGGTAAAGTGTGATGTGATTTGCTGTATGGACTGTATGTGATGACATGCTGGTGACCTGTGTATACTTGTAGCTGGTTGATGTGATGTGGTGATGCCAGTAAATATGTGTGATGTTGTTGTCTGCTCGCTGGTTTCGCCTGTCAATCGTTAGTGTATTTGCTGTTTGTTTGCTGGTTTTGTGTACCCCCGCATGGCAATGAATATCCACAATGTTTGACTTTGAATAATTAGCATGGATTTTCGCAGATAGTTTGATATAAATTCACGCGAGAATGTCCAAATGTTACGGCGTAGTCAATCCAATAAAAGGCGGCACGTTTAAAATACACTTAATAAATATTCACAGATTTTATTCGATTTTAAACCGGGAAAGTTCGTCGCAACCGCCGAGCAGTAACTGTCGTTGAGTTTTCTCCTCTACTTAGTTACCGCTTGGCGGGGTATGAACGGTTACCGGTACAACCCCATTAATTGAGTTGGGGGAGAAGCGTAATATTTTAGGGGTGTATGTATCACAACAAAGGTATGCCTCGTACCACGTTTCGTTATTCTAGGTGAACGTTTCTGAAGTTATTAACACTCGATGTTTGAATATTGGTCATTCATATGTGCGCGGTGCCACAACCACTTTTCGAAATTTTGCAAAAAAAAAAATTCCTAATATAATGATCAAGTCAATATATATACTATACATTACCATTTTAGCTGCTTTTGTCAATGAATTATTATATTTTATCACTAATTTGGAAAGGAAAAAAGACGTAGCAGCCATTTCGCGCTAACTAGAAATTGAATAAACAGAATACATGTACTTACGACTAAATTGCTTTTGCTCTAAATTCATAACAGTTCTTTTCACAGCGACGAGACTTTGGGAGGGTATGGATATTATAATCAAAAAGCTAAAATCGAAAATTATGGCTCCTACGTCTTTTTTACGAAAAGGGCTCGATATGGCAAAAATTGTGTGTAATGATGTTTATTATTTACAAACGTTTTTTCTTTTCTCTTTTTAGCTGAATCAATTAAGAAGATGCTGGAAAATCTACCGCCGAAACGGATATGTAAAAAGATATTTCCTACTCTTACCAAAACCAAAAAGTCCAAATTCATAACGAAGCACAAAATTTATAGCAGCCAAGGTAGGATTAGATCTTCACGCACCAGGCAAATGTCAAAGCTTTCTAAGACTAAAACCAAATATGCAAACAAAACAACTAGAAATAAAAAAGCATTACACCATAAAACGGACAACATTTTGGTTAATAGAAATTCAAATGATAAAGAAAAGGAAGATATTAAAAGTTTCCAAAGTACTTGCGAAAACCCGTCTTCAGCTGATATATCTATAGATAGTGAATTAGTCGAAAATGCAGGGAAAGGTTTAGAAGACAAGAGTAACCACGCCGTGACACATTCAAAAGGACCAACCGTGACAGATGAAAAAGCGAAAACAACGAAAATAGCAATCGAACCAGGGATTCTAATAACTGGGAGTCGAGTTTGTGATAGCTTACGCTCTAACAAGTCTGAACAACAAGTAGCTCAAAACAATTTACAATGCACAGATAACTCCACTTGTAATAAGAAAAGAAGTAAGAAAATTAATGATTGCATTGCAATGCTTACCGGGAAACTGGAAGAAAAATTAAAGACAGAACAACACTCGGTAAATAGAGATGAATTATGTTTAGAAGCAGGCGTCAGCAAAAACAAATTATCTAGTGAAATAAAACTGCCAAAAAGAAAAGCATTATCTCGAAAGATTATTAAAATAGATACTGTTACTACCCAAACTCCTTTCGGTGATACTCAAACAGTTTCAGATTCTACGGCGACAACACCATTTCTTATAGCAAAAATACCATGTAGACCGGTCATTGAAAAGACCATAACTCAAGAAGTCACTTCACTATCAACGAACTCTAAAACAATAACTCCACTCAAAGTAACGGTGCAAGATGATGTTAATATGAATTATACTCAAAAGGCTATAAATATAAACTTATTGCAAGGACATGATAAATGTTCTCAGTTCAAAAAGAATACGACGCAATTAGTCCCGCCAAACATGGATTCGGCTATTTCTGTATTGCCTCAGCTTCCGTTAGCTTCTTTAAATCCTAATACAGCAACGTTATTGCACAAAAAACACAATTCCGTGTTCATAGATAAAATTAAAAAAATATCACCCAGGAATCCAATTAAAGAATTGGTTCCTCCATTTCCAGCTCTGCCATTGGCTCTGCCACTGCAAAATATTCAAGTAAATATATCGCCATTACATCCGCCGCTGCCGCCGCCTCCACCACCTGTTTTATCAGTATTATCGCAATCATCAATTTTACAAACGCCAGTGCCTCTAACTCCAGTAGTACCTGTTGCACCTATGGCACCTATAGTACCCGTTGCTCCAACGACGCCTATAGTTCATGTGGCTCCGTTGCTCACTTCGGAACCTTTGAACTTATCAAATACGAAAAATATGAAAAAGCACAATCCAAACGAATTAGTTTGTTTACCTGCATATCGAAGTAGTATACCAGCAAGAAGACAGACAATTTGTGGCTTTGATGCAAAAAACTTCATTTTAGAAGATGAACCATTAGATCTTTCAAAGAAATCAAATAAGGATCAACCCAAAGATATTCCTGCTATATTCCTTATGCCTATTATGAAGCCAGTTGCAACACAAAATGTCCATTCAGTAGGTATCAACTTAACGGTTGCCCCATATCAAGATGCGGTATTAAATAAACAATTCTATTCTAATTTGGAATTATTGAAGATCCCACAGATACGAAATGCAAGTAATACTTCGGCAGCTAGCAACGAAACGGGTTTTTCAAACGCGGCTCCTAAGTTCTCATCCAAAAAACGGATTCCAGGCAAGAACAACAATGAATTCACTGCAAAACAAACTATGAGTAACAACTGTAAAGGTGCTAGTAAAGAAATGGCATCAAACAAGAAAGATAATTCAACAAAGGGGAAAGTTTCTCAAAAAATGGACGACGAGGTTATTAACCACATCGATGACGCCATAAACTCGGTGATTAATGCTGTGAAAGCTAGTTTTCCGGATAATGATGATGAAGACAGTGAAAGAAAGAAATTTTACGTGAATAGTAATATTGTGTCACAATTAAGTTCAATACCTCCGTCAGTGAATCAAACACCACCTATAGAGCAAGTTGAGCAAATCCAAACGCACTCGCCATCATTACTCCAACTTGCTGCACCAAATTTGTCATTGACTTTTATAAAGTCACAGAAGAGTAATGAAGAAATGTCGAAAAATGAAGATGAAAATATCAAAACGATAAAGTCGTCGCCATTTCTACCTCAGAAACGCTACGTACGGTCAAAAACTTTAGATTGTCGTCCAAGCAAATTGCCGGTAACACCAGACATTGTATCAGACAGTATGCAACATTTACCTAACGAGCCAGTGCCTGAAAACCATGTTTCAAATGGTAATGAAACAACAACGAAATCGTTGGCAACTTCTCTGAATTCTGTAAGTTCAGTAATTAATGAAAATATCACAGAAGCCTTAATTGATAGCCCAAAAGCTGACTGTAAATCAAAATCTAAAAGTTGTGAAAATCCAATAGAAAATCGAGAATCAGAACTATGCCAAAAAACAAATACTGACTTAAGTGTATCTAATGACATTTACATAAATGAAAAAGAGCCTTTGAGCCTTCCGTACAATTCCCATGATGAAGTGAATAAATGTGTCTATCCTCAAGTTAAAGCATCTCATGAAATTAATCCTAGCATTATAAATGAAGAAAATATGAGCAATATAAATAACACATCATCAGGCTTTTATAGCTCTGGTCAAGTAGATAATACGGTCGAGGCAAAGAAGAAACAACGACGTCGCCGTAAGAATGAATTAGCTGCTATTGTAGCCGACCAACTTTTAGAAAGCTTTAAAATAGATAAAACACGTCGTGATAATCTGAAAAAGTTAGAAAATCTAGCTTATGAAAAAAGTGAGGATTTATTTGTAACAGGGATGCTATTAATGTCTAGTACTAAGAGAAATGTAACAACATCTAAATCAGATCACTCAAATAATGATGTTAGTTTAAATAAAAACTCTCAGGATATAATGCGACAGAAGCAGGATCAAAACAAAACTAAAACAAACAAGTCCCGTCACAAGCAAAACACAATTATAGAACCACTTAGTACAAATAAAGAACCAAGTGAAACCCCCAAAGCTGAAGAGATTGTTAATAAGAGATGTAGGAAAAAGCAGTATCGTAACAAAAGTAAACCATTAGATAACGAGAATATAAGTAAACTAAAATCGTCATTGGAATCATTTTCTATTGGTATAGAAAAGCAACTTACAGAATTGGAGCAAAGAAACTCTGTAGCCGTAACAGTGTCTGAAACGAAGTTATCTAGTACTTCACCAGCATCTGTAAGACCATCACTCCTAAGACCGAGCATTCTTTCTGCTAATAAGGAACCAAATGTAACAGATAATAGGACATCGCTCGTTGAAAGTAAAAGTATAATTTCCAGTCGAGATCCGCGTCTTAATAAGAATATCCACAAAAATGAGCAGAAGAATCTTTTTGAAGCCAAACCAGGTGAAAATGAAAATCCCTTAGATGACATAGGAGACGTTGAAGAAGATAACTATCTCACAGAAATAGCTAAGAATGTAAATGAGAAGATTATGTCTTCTGAGAATCAAGAGTTTATGTTTGTCAATGATGGCTTCGAATTGGTGAATGAATTGCCGGACGATTCGAATAGTAAATTTTATAGTCGGCCACCCACTTCTATGAGTGTTTGGAGTGCGCCTAATTTTAATGATGACCGTTCGAATTTCGGGTCTATTTGTGATGAAAATACAAATACAGAAGTAATGGATATGGATTTAGAAGATGAGCTAAGCGTTTATACCAGTTACTCACAAGATGTAGGGAGGGGTCGTGGTAGAAGAAGACGTCGACGGCGAAGTATTTTATTGAAGCGTAGACCGAAAAAACGGCTCAAACCCGACTCTTCCACGGAAAAATTTGAGTGCACCTTATGTAAAAAAGTTTTTTATTCACTTAACTCATTAACTAAACATAATATGACATTAGCACATGTATCAAAGTTATCCGCGCAAGAATACTTATTATCAAAAACATTGGTGAGCACTTCAGCTACTCTACCAGTAGATACCACCGTTCCCGAGTTTCAAAAACATAATCCCATTGAATGCTCCTCAACAAAAATACCAACGGACTGTAATGATATGAATCGAATTAACCAATTGAAAGATACTTGGTTTAGTCACACACGTTTTAGTAATCAAGAACAAGTCCAAAATAGTATTTCACTACGGGAGCACAGCAACACTAAAAAAGATAAGAATGCCTTCAACAACTCGGCGAGGTTAACTCTTAATCCCGATGAACGCTTGTTCTTTGAATGTTGTAACATATTGAAAGGCGCGGAAACAGCTTGTATAACTAATGCCGATGAAAGTAATGTTGGCAGCAGTTTCGAGTATAACTTCAAAGACAAGACTTCAATATGTGTGGCTCAAGATAGTAAAATAAAATCGTCAAGGGACGAAACACCAAAAGATCGTCTTACACCTGACCGAGTTACTTGTAAGCCCGCCAACTCTCAGCATGAATTCAGAAGTCCGCCTACCATACATCCAACTATCATAACTAAAACTGGACATCCAATTACTTCTCGAGATCAGTAAGTATTGATTACAGTGTACTCAGTGAATCACGGCTTATATTCTCAAACTGTTAAACTTCAGCGTCTAAGAGGTCGAAATGCTTTCTGTTTGTTGGTTGTTAATACTAACAGTGTATATATTTTGATTATTATAGCAGTCCTTTGCTTTGCTTATTCGGCGTATCCATTCATAGAATGGGAGGTGAAGGACGAAACAGGGTTATACTCATGTTGACAGTCCTTTGCCAAATATGAGTCAGGAACGCTTAGGTACAAGCACCTTGCGCCACCATCCCGACTATCGGGGTAGCATTTTCGTTGACCCCGCAACCCGTGTGGTTGTGGATTTTGGTCGCCCCTTATGACAGGCATATTCTAACCCCGTAACCGCTTCGACCTGCCTAATGGGCACGATTTTGTTGTTTTTGGCGACAAAACATTCCCCGAAGGCTTTGGGAAGTGTTGTCGGACAGTCCTTTGCCGGATATGAACCCGGTACGCTTCGGTACTCCCTTGCGGTACGGCCCGACTATCGTGGTAACGATTTAGTATGACCAAAAAAACCTTCTAGGTCATGTCATGAGAGGTGAAGGCATCATGTCCATAGATCTGCCATCGAGTTGCACACGATCATACCTCAGAAGCGTCATCGAATCCTTCTACCTCGAGTCCAAGGAAACAGGCAACAGGGTTGGATCAGAGCGAAATTGGTGTTAGAAGAGTGTAGTCTATTGAGCTAAAGATATGTTTGGTGTTGTTGTTGTTGTTAACAGTGCTTCGCCCTGCCCAATCGGCTCGATCACTTTAAATTGTCATCAGGGTTGGACCAGAGTGATGTAGGTGTTAGAAGAGTAGGTTCGACTGAACAGGAAAAGAGATGTTTGGTATCATGAAGGGACATACCACATGTAGAACATGTGTTTGGTATGTTGGGGTTCAGTCTGGATAATTAAGAGTTTAACCTATTACAATATCCAGAGCGAAGTTGTGTTAGCATGACTCTAGTCTCCCTCGGAAGTACACGCTCCTCTTCAGCCAATTCAGGTGGCTGAGTAATGATAATGTGATTCACAGGCCGAGATCTGAGGGATCTGTCTACCGACTCGGTGTGGAGGTCATTTGCACCATGGATGACTAGGTTTATGACTGTTCACAAGGAACTGTTTACTCAAGAGTTCCTCGTGCACTTGAACATTGAGCAATTTTGCCTCTTGATGGAGGTGAGGCTCAGATGACATAAGCAGACATCCCGTAGCAGTTCTGATGACGGTGTTTTGGCAGACTTGCAATTTCCTCAAATTGGTGTCAGCAAGGTTGGGCGCCCATATGGGCGCAGCGTAGTCAATAACCGGTCGGCCAATATCCTTATATGTAGCAATCAATGTTTCTTAGTCTTTTCCCCAAGTACTGCCGGCCAGTGACTTGAGGATCTTATTGCGGCTCTGTACCTTTGAAGCTATTGCGGTGGCATGACCAGCGAAGGTGAGGCCGTTGTCAAATGTTACACCCAAGATTTTCGGGTGGTTGACAGTAGGTAGAGGTACTCCGTCTACATGGACATTTAACTCTTGCCCCATCTGCGCATTACATGTCGTAAACAGGGTCGCCGTCGATTTAGTCGGATATAGGGTCAGATTTCGCTCGGTGAAGAAGCTGGAAAGGTCACGGAGGTAACTTTTGATTCTAATACAGAGTTCGTCAATGGAGGGACCCTTGCCCGAGGCCATTATCGTGCAGTGGCCAGCGTAGGAAACAATGGAGACTCCCTTTGGTGGGGATAAAGTCTCGAAATATAGGAATTAAACAAAAGGGGAGAAAGAACACCACCTTGCGGCACCCCTTCTTTTATTCTTTGTGACCTAGATTTCTTGTTCCTGAATTTGACTGATGCCTGTCGGCCATTTAGGTAATTAGCGGTCCACCTTTTAAGGCCGGCAGGGCGCGGTGTCTCTTCCAGGTCTCAAAGGAGTGTGGCGTGGTTGACCGTATCAAATGCATTTCATGGGTCAAGTGCCACGAGCACCGTCCAATGGTTTGGTGGGTGTTGATTCAAACCATAATTTATCTGTGTTGTAATTGCATTTAAAGCGGATGTAGTGCTGTGAGATTTGCAGAAACCATGCTGGTGATCGGCCAATTTCAGATTTGCAATAAAGTGAGGGAGCAGAATGGTCTCTAGTAATTTCGCAACCGGCGAAAGGACGGATATCGGACGATAAGAATCTTCTTGGTTCGCCGGCTTGCCTGGTTTTAGTAGGGGAACTACAATCGCCTGTTTCCATATCTCAGGTATGACGAAAGTAGTTAGAGAGAGGTTGAAAAGAGCCGCTAAATAACTCTGTCCCTCGTGGCCTAGGTGTTTGTTTGATCATCTTCATGGCTATTCCGTCGGGTCCGATGGATTTTGAGGGTTTGGCCTTCATTATGGCTTCCTTGACCTCTGCGACTGAGACGGCAATTGGCGCAGTGCCTGTCCTCAGGTGGATGCATTATAAACAGCCGGCAAAAGAAACTCGCGCATTTCCTGGCGTCCGATTTGACACTGTCGCCGAATGCAATGGGATCTGCGGGATTGATGAGTCTCACTTGGTCACGTTCTCTTGCCATCGCCGCAGGAAAATTCGGACAAATTTCTGGAATTCTACCAGCAGAAATAAAGCGGCCTGAGGCTGAATCAATAACTTTGCGAAACTCTCTTTCACCTTTGCGTACGTCTGTCGGAGTGGGTAAGGCAGCGAAGGAGCGCTCTGTATAGTCCGTAAAGCGGTCCCAGTCCGCTTTGGTGAAGTTAATGTATGTTATGGTGATTGTTGTTGGAGCAAAGCTCGAATTTTTTATGTTTTGTTTGTTAATTGTTATTAGAGGAAAAATTACAACGTTATGCACAGCGATGGTATGGGATGACATGTTTCGAAGTGCCCAACTCTCATCAGACCCCTTTTCGGACACTGAGATACGAACCCAAGTGTCTGCACCAAAGCCGCTGTTAGAGTACTCTAACAACTAAGCTATGATGCCCTGTAGCGTCACGATGCATTTTTCTTCTAATGTGCCATTTGCTTATTCCTTTTATACATTCTTTGGTACATATATTTTATATGTCAACTCAAGGAAAGTGGAATATTTTTAGGCGCGTTCATAGAACAGTTTTAGATACAGAAGGGCTTTTTTGCATATCAACACTTCCGTGTTATTTGTTATGCACCCGCACTGTACCTGTAACAATTAAAGTTATGGTGATTGTTGTTGGAGCAAAGCTCGAATTTTTTATGTTTTGTTTGTTAATTGTTATTAGAAGAAAAATTACAACGTTATGCACAGCGATGGTATGGGATGACATGTTTCGAAGTGCCCAACTTCTCATCAGACCCCTTTTCGGACACTGAGATACGAACCCAAGTGTCTGCACCAAAGCCGCTGTTAGAGTAGCCGCTGTTATATGTACCAAAGAATGTATAAAAGGAATAAGCAAATGGCACATTAGAAGAAAAATGCATCGTGACGCTACAGGGCATCATAGCTTAGTTGTTAGAGTACTCTAACAGCGGCTTTGGTGCAGACACTTGGGTTCGTATCTCAGTGTCCGAAAAGGGGTCTGATGAGAAGTTGGGCACTTCGAAACATGTCATCCCATACCATCGCTGTGCATAACGTTGTAATTTTTCCTCTAATAACAATTAATGTATGTTAGTTTATCAGTCGTTATGTAGTCGGTCGGTCGTTCAACGGAGAGTAGGATGGGTAGGTGGTCTGAAGCTAATGTAAGCATCGGTCGCCAGATGACACAGTTAATTAGGCCCGCGCTCGTTATGGAGATGTCTGGCGAACTGTGGCAGTTACCTGCCACCCTAGTGGGGGCATCTCCATTGACTGTACAGAATGCTGAGTTGTCTATTTGGGCTGCAATAGCGTGTCCTCTGCTGTCTGCTGGAGTGCCAGAGGTTGTGATGTGCGTTGAAGTCGCCTAGGATTAGATGGTTATCTCCCCTTAGCAACGCACTAATGTCGGGATAATAATCTCTAGGACAACACGTGGCAGGGGGAATGTAGATGTTTGTAATTTGCAGGTCGACGTCGCCTGACCGGACTACTATGCCTTAGCATTCTAAGGTATAGTCCCTGGGGTCGACGTTAGGATAAAATAGATTATATTGTATAGAGTGATGTGTAATGAACGCAAGGCCACCCCCATGACCGCTGGGACGGTCTTTTCGATGTACAATATACCCATCACAAGTTCGTAAATCCGGTGTTGTGTTCAATTTTGTCTCTTGTATCGCGGCGATTTTGATGTTGTGCGACTTCATAAAGTCAGTTAACTCCGCGATCTTTCCAGCTAATCCGTTACAGTTCAGCTGTAAAATTTTGAAGCATGTAGGAGGGGAAGGGGGGACATGCTAGGCGTGAGGGACGGATGCGCCTGGGTTGGGTTCGACCCCAGGCCGTAACAAGAGACAATGGAGCAACCCAACTGCCAGGGTTTGCTCCGAGGATGACAATTTAAGGATAGGACGGAACAGATTGGACAGGATTACACGGAAATAACATCCCTTGGCCCGGTAAAAAAAAACCGGGTCGTTCCGGTACGATAGAACCGGCTATGTGGGGTGTCATGAGGGCCAATGGCTGTTATTTCGGTGTAATCCTGTCTAATTCGCCTCGTCCCACCCTAAAATTTTCGGTTTTTGGAGCAACGGGGCTGATCCATTTTCTCTTGTCATGGGCGGGTATCGAACCTAATCCTGTATCGAGATATTGGACCTGCTGAACTGTTCTACTACACAAATCCAGTTGTTCTGGACTTAACCCTGCCATCAACAGTCCCCATTGTTCTTTTCGCCCTCTTGTTCACATCCTATAGCGTCCTGCGGGATGCACCCCTATTGCCACTCTCGTCCCCAAACAGTAGAACAGTCTTCCCGACAAGCAGCGCTGCTGCCACCTTACTTCCGACTGCCGCTAACTCTCAACAGCGCAAACACCCCACTGTAAATAATTAGAAAGGGGGTGTTACATGGTGGTGTCCTCTCCCCCATCTTGTTTCATTTATATATATGAGGGCCCCCTTTCCATTCCCCACCAGAGGAAGCCTGTATAGTCTCCTACGCTTCGAGGAAGGGCCCCTCCATTGATAAACTCTGTATGGCGAGTAAGACTTTTCCAGCTTTTTCACCGAGCGCAAATCTTTACTTCATGACATGCGCAGATGAGCCAAGAGTTGACGGCGTTATGCTACCAACTGTCAACCACCCTAAAATTTAGGGTATGACAAGAGTCTCCCCTTGGCCAATCATACCACCACAATAGCCACAAAGATACAGAGCAGCAACAAAATCGTCAAGTCACTTGACGACAGCACTTAGGTAATGATAAGATCCGGCATCACATCAATCAGCCGTTTGATCTGCGGAATCACATCCGGGATTTAAATGACCTCCACACCAAGTAGGTAAAATCCAACCTCAGATCCCGGCCTTTGAACCTTGTTATTGACATCCCACCACCCGAAGTAGCTGAAGAGGAGAGCGTCCACCCTAGTGAGACAAGAGTCACTCTGGCACAACATTATTATTACACTGGTTAGCAAAAGTTAGGTCGATTCTGAGAGTGAGGGGTGAAAATAGAGGCTAAATTAGAAGACCCGTATCGCGGCTTTTGATTATGTTCGAATTTTTTTCTAATCGACCTTCGAACTTTGCAGTCAAATGCCGATTGCAATATGCTGTGTTTGTATGGTTTTTGGCTATAACTTGTCGACTAATTGATATTTTTTCAATCTGTTAAAGCCAAATTATTGCTAGAGACCTGTGCAACAATTAAAATATAAAAAAAAAAATTGATTTATAAAATTTTTGTAGTGCTTATGAAGCAAAATGTTGGAATTTTTTTTTTCATGCTTTTTGAACATATTTTCCACAAAACTAAGTCTTTTTTCTTTCTGTTTGATCTATAATATGCTTCTCAATTTTGTCAGTGTTGGGTTTGAATAAAAATTTAAAAAGAAATTATAAAAATACGGAAAAAATATAATTTTGAAATGTTAGTTATGAAAAGTTTTAAGTAAAAAAATTAAATTAATGATTTGGTCAGTTGCCGTTTAGCAGGCGGCTGTGGATCAACATCACTGCTCTCTCTAATATCTTGGTCATCGTCATCAGAAAGGTCGAAAAATTCGTCCAAAAAAATTTTCATATCAGGAACAAGACTTTCGTGTAGCCTATTGTCTTTAGGCCATTTCCATCCAATGCGACTATCCCACTTATGCTGTTTGTACTGGCTTCTTCCTCTATCGCACAAAAAACCCGACGACCAGATGCTGTTAAGCCTGTAATCAATGAAACTATTTTGAGGTCGCAGCAAATGCGCCACTGGTGTTCGTTATGTTTGACTACTTCCAGAATGTGTTTCAAATTATCGAAGTTTTCACTAGTGTCAGTGCTATTCGCAATTGGAACAGAAGGCATTCTATTCGTCTTGTGCAAAAGCACAACTTTTAAGCTGATTAGTGAACTATCGATGAATAAACGCCAATCATCTTTTTTATAGGTTAACCCTTTCGTCTCCATTAACTTTTCGATCTCGTTGCAATAAGCGAAAGTTTTTGCATCATTCACATTGAAGAACTTTTCTAACTCTTTTTGGCGTTTTCGATATGCTTTTACTTTGGCCTTTCCCCAGAAAATTATTTCCTTTCAAAAATGAAGCCAGTTCTTCTGATTTCTTCTGAGTCAAACATAAACTTGCATCCAATTGCTTTTGTGTGACTAGGATTGGGTCCTTTGATGTTTCATAGGATGTACCTTCACCAGGGTCGTATTCTGAGAAGAAATGCATGGATATAGAGCGGTGGTTGTAGTACTGATATCTGTTTGATACTTCGGTATGTTGGTACTGGAACGAATTCTGAGTGCGGTAATGGTAAGTGGACACTTGGCACTGATACATAAGTTTTATTCTTTGCTTTCCTTCTATTCAAAGTTTTATGGTAGTTGATACATCCATAGCAATTTTCTTGTTGATGCGGGCTGTTGTCTAACCACATCGTTGGTATACCAAAAGGCATAGCCTTCTTTTCACTTTTCCATTGCATAACACTTGAATAGCAATTAAAGCAAACTTTTTTAGGGGCATAGTTTACGTCAGTGAAAACTCTTGCAAGAAATATTGTTTATAGGCCTCCAAAAAACAATCACTCGCATTGCCACATTTTTCATCACTTGCTATGAAACTTCCACAAACATTACAAAAATGGTCCATTTTACATTTTTGGTCCGACATTTTTAATACAATATATATTATACAATGTTGTTTTTGTTATTTTTATGAAACCGATGCACTTAACTTAAATCACTCACAAAATGAAATAAGTTCCAAAAAAATTAATAGCGAATTTTATAATGACCGAGCGAAAATTAAAAGACATCAGCTTCGGCTGGGTTTCGAGTCTTAACTGAATCTTTATTTTTGATATTAGTTCGCTTGTACGAAAAAAATAAAAATCGCTACCTGTGCGGTGGTTGGAAACAAAAAAGAGGAAGACGAGAAAAAATAGGAAGAAGGGGAAGGAATTTATTGCATTTGCCTGCCAAATTCGAAGGTCGATTAATTTAGCCTCTATTTTTACCCCTCACTCTCAGAATCGACCTAACTTTTGCTAACCTGAATTTGTTCCACAGTGTTATTGTAGCAATACTTCGCCCTGTTTAGTCGGCGCATCCATTCATGGGACGTGACGGACCAAATAGGGTTATACTGATGTTGACAGTCTTTTGCCAAATATGAATCCGGTAAAAGCACCTTGGAGTACCAGGCTGATTGCCATGGTAGTGATTTCGTTGACTCCGGAATAGGAATCGATGTGGATTTTAGTCGCGTCTTACGACTAATTAGGGTCCACAGTCACATAAATATATAGGTCACCAGGCCTTAAATGGCTGAGGTAGGCATACCTGTCGTAAGACGACTAATATCTGAAAGGTAATGACATGCAACTTGATGTCTGATCTACGGATATGATGCCTCTCACCTTCCATTACCCATCTTCCCCTTTCTTACAAAAGGAGGGCTGGATTGACGTAGAAGGTTCCACTGGTCATACCAAATCAAATTACCAGAGCTACCAGGTTCATATCCGGCGAAGGACTGTCACTTTCGACAACGGAGTTTTTTTGTTGCTACAAACAACTAAACAGAGCCGGTAAACTTCTTTGTCAGCCCCCTGCGGGTTAGGGGTTTAGAATATGCCCGAGGTAGGCATACCGGTCGTAAGAGGCGACTAATATGCACAAAGGTAATGACGTTCAACTCGATGGTTGATCTACGGATATGATGCCTCTCACCTCTCATTACATGACATGACCTAGAAGGTTCCTCTGGTCATACCAAATCGCTACCACGACAGTCGGGCAGTACCGTAAGGGAGTACCGGAGTGTACCTGATTCATATCCGGCCAAGGACTGCCAGTTCGACAGCAACCCCCAAAACCTTCGGGGAGTGTTTTTGTCGTTACAACAACAACAACAACTTCTGTGTCAGCTCCACTTGTCATACAAGCGAAAGTCGGTCTAGATACTATTACAGTAAGAGTTGAACTTACTTATCCAGACTAAACCCACACATGCCGAATGTTTGCGCATCATGGGGTGGGTCCGCACGCGATACCAACCATGTGTTTACCTGCTCGAAGCAGGCTCTTCTAACACAAATTTCACTCTGGTGCAATCCTATTAAAACCCGTTTCCTGGAACTCTCAGTGTACTCTACGGGCCAACATCTCGATGTAAAAGGCAAATTCCTGCAAAGTCTCATCATTTTAGAATCGATTCTGTAGTTTTATTCGCATATCTGTTTCCGATGTTCACTGCCATAAGGTCTCTTAACTGCACCCACCAATGCATCATAATTGTTTCGGGCGCCGTCGGGAAAAGGCTGTAAGATTTCGGCTGCAGGTCCCTTCAATGTCACGAATAGTGCAGCAACTTTGTATCCAGTGCCCCAATTATTCATTGCTGCCGTCTTCGCAACCTGTAGCTTGAATATCTGGAAATAAACAGATCCATCAAAAGATATTTACCTTCGGAATGATCGTCAGTTAGATGATGCAGTTGAAACTCCTGGATACGATCTCTCAAGGCTTCCACCTTAGCCTCAATTTTATCCTGTGCTTGCAACTGCGAATATATATGCCTTTTGTTCTACCATTTGTGCAGAGATCTGTGATGATACCTGCTTCAGCTGGCATGCGATGTACGAGGTGTGTTCAAAAAGTATCGCGAATTTTGAATTTTCGCTGGTTACGTATATTCGAATTTCGAATTTTTTGTGGCGTTATGTTGGTACTCATGTCTCTCACTTATGCCGACAAGCTCGGCCATTTTGAATGTTCAGTTAATTGTTGACAGCTGCTTTGCTTGCACGTGTTTTGGATCGTCTTCGATTTTTACCTATTTTTTTACCAAAATTGCTCAATTGTGACCAAAAACAGCATCGCATGAACATTGCTAATGAGATGTTAAACTCTGTCCGCGACGACCCAAATTTGCTCCAGAGGGTCATAACTGGTGACGAATCGTGGGTTTATGGTTATGACGTGGAAACCAAAGCTCAATCATCTCAATGGAAGCTGCCGCACGAACCAAGACCGAAAAAAGCGCGCCAAGTTCGGTCGAATGTGAAAGTTTTGCTGACAGTTTTCTTCGATTGCAGGGGCGTGGTGCATCATGAGTTCTAGCCACAGGGAAGAACGGTCAATAAGGAATATTACCTGCAAGTTATGCGCAATTTGCGCGAAGCAATCCGCCAGAAACGCCCGGATTTGTGGAAGAACAAAAATTGGCTTTTGCACCACGATAACGCCCCTGCTCACGCATCGTTGCTTGTGCGCGACTTTTTGGCCAAAAACAACACACTAATGATGCCGCAGCCACCGTATTCCCCAGATCTGGCCCCCTGTGACTTTTTCTTGTTCCCTAAACTGAACAGGCCCATGAAAGGACGACGTTACGCTTCTCTTGACGAGATAAAGACGGCATCGAAGGAGGAGCTGAACAAGATACAAAAAAATGATTTTTTGAAGTGCTTCGAAGATTGGAAAAACCGTTGGCACAAGTGTATAATATCTCATGGGGATTACTTTGAAGGGGACAAAATAGATATTCATGAATAAATAAATAATTTTTGAAAAAACACAAAATTCGCGATACTTTTTGAACACACCTCGTATGTCTTATGTTCTTCCAGCTGAAATGTAATACGTGTATGCTTTTCTTCAAGTTGAGATGCCATGTGTGTTCTCTGTTCTTCCAACTGAGACCCGTTTGAAATGGTGTCCGACATCTGAGTCAATACAGCCAATAACGAGTTTGTGTCCACGCTTGCGACTTGAATCGGAGACTTCTCTTCCATTTTTGTCGATGCTTCTTACACGAGATGAAAAACATAATTATCAACGTTAATTCCTTTCGCTACCATAGCCTCTCGCAATCCTGACTATAACTTTGGTTAATTGCCTGTTATATTTAATCCTCATTGTTCCAACTTATTTTTGAGTTGCTAAATCTTTAATTCATTTAACTTCGCTATTTCCTTGTTACCTTTGAAATGTCTCGGATTATTTAAAAATACCTCTTCTGCCACAAATTCGAATTGTGACGCAATCGATGACACTTCGATTATTCCTCCTGGGTTCGATCACTATAAACTCAAATAAAAAACTCCAGTGCTGTTAACAAATTTATTTATTAGTAATAACCACAACACAGATTAACGAGTAAGGCAAATGTAAGTTCACTGTACAACACTTGAAAATAAGCTGCCTTGCTTGGTTAGTGCCTTTTATAGTCCAACAACTTACCCACCTAGACGTTTCTAGGTTGCTGGCTCTTCTTGTTCTCGATTTATCGATGTTATTTATCGCCATCTCCTCGGTACCTCGTATTCGTAAACACTATTTCTCTTTCTCCTGCTTACGTGCATTAGTGTAGTAATCGCTATTTCTTTTGTGTTAATTAGTGTTATTACAGAGCAACTCGGAGTCGCTATTATCAGAAATTCTCTTGTTTTCAATTCAAATTTATACAAAATTTGAAGAATATTGGCAAAAATGTAGCCAATATGCAGTAACTGATACATGATTCAAAAAAGACTGAACGCTCAGAGGAAAGAGTCCGGTATCCGCTCCTTTAATTTAGGTTTATTGGGTATGTATATTGGGGAATCAGCAATGAGGTAATTACGGATATGGCAGATAACCCAAAATTCAATTGGTTGGCTATGATATGGGAATGGCGTTAGCGTTATGGTAATCGATTATATTGATATCCATAAGGTTGGTTGGATCAGCTGTTTTATATGGATATGGCTATGTCAGCACGAAGAGGGCTCTAAGCCGGCAGAAAACCAAAAGGGTGTAAAGTTCCCGAATTATTATTTTGCCGGTAAAAAAAAAATTTTTTACCACACTTGAATTAGGGCCTAAAGGAGTATGCGTTGCTCTTGTTATTTGCAAGGGCGTATTCTTATTTCATCTATAACCTTCAATAAGAAACCTCGATTTAGATTATTTTGGCAGTTAAATCTCGACATATATTAAATAAAATATGTTTAAACTTGTTCACTGTCAACATCTTTAAAAATGTTTAAGTCATTTTACAATATATGACATGCTTTGGCTTTACGATGGTAAAATAATAAATTTTATATTATATTTTTATGTTTTGGTTTTTAGGAATTCACCCAATTATTCTGGAGTTTCGCAGTTTTCTGCAGTAACTAACACAACATCTAGATTCAAAACAAAGGCTGCCATGAAGGGTTATGAAAACACGAATGTCGACTTGATGTTATGTAAAGAGGTGCAGGCAAACAAGCCGGCAATATGTAAATTGACAGAACTTGCAGATATCGCCTTGGGAAATGAAAACTCAAATTCTCCAGATTTTACTAATTTATCAAATCAAGAAGGCACTATGTTTCGACAACTAACAAATCGAGAATATCTCACATCGTCGGTTGATGTTAGAAATCCAAAAAATTGCAGCGATGGCAATGTCGAACGAATTAAAAGCAATGAAGCGCATTCTTCAACATCGTCCAAAACTATAATGCATTCTTCAAAAATTAAACCTGTAATTGATGAAAATAGTAAAACGACATTTAGAAAGATTGTAATACCAGATAGACCCTTCAAAAATATTGGACTTGAGGAAAAAGAAACTATAACTTTCCAAAAACCTAAAACTACTGTTAATTTGCTGACAGATGATAATAGTGTTTCTACGACTACTTACTCGGATCGAGATGATTTTGATTTTGCTTCATTGAGTTGTGATGAAGAACCCGATCCAAAAACCGGTAATACAAGAAATGTTAAGAATAATTCTGATAGTAGTTCTAGTCGGGCGACAGCGAAAACTTTTGAAAATAAATCCCTTATAATGGATCGTATATTTAAAAACATGGGTACAAAAGCAAAAGCAACTGTTAAGGTCCAAAGTATTGAAATACAAAAAGATCCTTCACCCAAAGCAGATATTAATCAATTGTTTGATGAACTACGTGGTCATTGCGGAACTAAGGTGAGACCATCAGAAAATATTACAAAAAATAATGCCAACTTAGAAAGCTCCGAAAATATGCAATCCAAACCCAGGCAGGCGTCATACCAAGACAGACCAGTACCACTTAATCGTAGGCCAAAAGAGACTCGAAAAAAGGCAAATGTTTGCCCAAAAAGTCAAAAAGAAATCACTAGACTGCAATCAGAACTAGGTATGAGCCAAGAAGAGATAGTCAAGTTAATAAACGAGGGTCAAAGAAAATCTAAAAGGCGTTGTGCAACGAATAGACCAAAAAAGCTAGTTGAAATGTGGAGTTCGGATGAATATGAAGAATTTTTATCCACGAAAGATATAATAGCCTTAATAGAAGAGAAAGAAAAACAGGAGACGCGGAAAAAACGCAAAACTCCAAATCAATTAAACGCGAGTAGTAATAAAAATAAAGACAACGAGACCCCCAAATTCATAGCGAATAGACGAAAAAGTGTAAGATGCATTACCGACAAAGAGGATAACAAATTAGGAATATCTTCCCAAATTCAAAAGAATGAGTGCAGTAAAACAAACGGTACTGCGAAAACACAGTTCAATCATATTTCCACACATTCCTTGGAGAGTAAAGGAAAGTATACTCGTAGTTCTACATTAACTGATAACAATATTAAACATAGAAATAGTATTAATAGCGAAATAAACCATAAAAGTACAATAAATAATAAGAAAAGAAAAGTTTCCAAGGATAATTCCGATGATGTTGCATGCAAATCTTTGGCATTAAATAAATATACTAAAAAAGCTTCCCAAGATTGCAGTGTAAAATGTGTGTCCCGTAAAGGTGATACCACAGATAATTATAAATCCCATAAAAAAAATATTAATTCTAGAACTAGAAGTAATAAAGAAAAACAATATAGCGAATGTAAGGATGCTGTAAATATTATAAGAACATTAAATAAGAAATCTAGCGCAAGAGTTGAAACTAAGAAACACACAAATAATAATAACAATGTCAATAATCAAAGCTATAAGAATCGAAGAAACAATCAATCAAACCAGTCACCCCCACGTCGAAAACGTTTAGCTTCCGAAAAATTATATTATTGGTCATCTTCAAGTGATGAAGAATTTGGAAAAATTAATTCATCTTGTGCGCAGGAGTTTGATAATGGCGAACAATATCAAAAGCATGGTTGGATTGTTGGAGACTCGCATAAAAAACTAGTGACTTTACTCGCAATAGCAAAAGGAAATAAAAAAGTTGATAACAGTTGTAGCGTAAAGAAAAATGTTGGCAGAAAAAAAAATTGATGTTACTGAATAAGCATGTAAATATATATATTATATAGTATAAAATTTTAAAATTAAGATAATGTTATGTGTATAACGGGTTTTTTATTAAATATATTTTTAAAAAAAGGCCTAGCTTATGATAAATTACACACATTGTTGTACTAACTAATTTTTCTAAATTTATTTATGAAGTGTCATAAATACACACAGGCAATAAAATATTTCGGACCAAAACAATCGATTGCTACGATAAAAGGGGTTCGGGTTATAACTCTTGCAGTTATGTACCTAGGAACTTAACTTTTTGCAGCTTTTGTACTTAATTTATCGAGCCCTGTGCGCAAAAAAACCGTAAGAGCCAAAAGGAAAATTTTACAGAAGGTTTTTTTTTAAATTATTTAACCCGTACTAGTTTGGCATCTTCTTTTGCGAAGCGGAGTGGGAGGTAGTCGATGAAGGTACTCCGAGAGAGTATAATGAAGGAAATCGCGTTCAGAGTTGTTTTAAAGTAAAAACTGCAACTAAAAACTTAAATTTGAACTGAAATTTACACTTTATAGTAACTGATAAGGTGTTCTAATTACTTTATATTTAATAATTTAGGAGTTTTATGTCTTCACGTTCAATATTGCAGTATTTCAATTTGATTTTTTATTATTGCATACAACGCACCCTGTGTGGTTTGTGTGTGTGTGCAGATTCGGAGTAAGTTGCGCTACTAGTAGACATATACTATGCTTGAAACAGAGCTGCAAAAGCGTGCAATCTTTTGGGATTATAATTCATCATATTGGGATTGGTATTTATTTAATTCAATTTCCCCTATTGAAGAATGTAACTTAAAATTTCCCCACTTTATTCACGAGTGGGAAATAAGACTGCACACATTTAGATTTTGAAAGAAAGATTGAAAATACTGAATGAAAAAAAAAAAATTATTTTAACACTGAATAAGCATTAAATTGAATGCAGCCTTTTAATGGTGTGCTGAAACTTATTTAGTACCAATCCATCGATACAAACATGCTATAGGCACGGAACCCTCTCAAATATGCACATGGTTGCTTTTTGTTAAAGACATTTCAAAGCAGCACACAAAATATGGTTTATTTGGCTTTATACACCTTTTATTAGTTAATTTTTTTATCATGAACCACAAAAATATTAACTGAAACAATATTTACTTTTTGAAAATATCATAATCATGAAATATGCAAATGTCAAATATTCTAACAAATCTGCTTTAAAATTGTCAGTTTTCTAAAAAAGCATTGCCATTGTATCATTAAATACATATCTTCATATACTATCAGACCCCGCAGACGTTGTCCTGTTCCTCATCATTTGACGCTTCCTCTTTATTCCTTTTACTTCTCTTCCTACGCCCATATCTTCTTCCTCTTCTTTCCCCTCTTGTTTCCTCTCACATCTCCCATTTACTCTTCCTACTCGCCTTCTCCCTTTTTATCTGCTGGTATTGATATGTGCTTAACTCCAAGGGTGGTCTTGCTAACGCTAACTTTTTCCAAGGTATTTGGTTGATATATAGGACACGTATATTTAATTAATTATTATAAAGGGTGTTTTTTTTTAGGGGTATAGAACTTCGAATTGAAATAAAACACAAGAAAATCGTTTTAAGGTCCATCAATTTGGCTTTATTGGAAGGATAATTTTATGCCATTAATGTTTAAATATGATTTCGGGCATGTGGCCGCCGCGGCTGGCTCGAATAAAGCCAATTCTACTGGTCCAATTTTCAACCACTTTTTCGAGCATATGGGGCCGTATGTCGGCAATAACGCCACGAATGTTGGCTTCCAATTCCCCTAACGTTTCTGGTTTGTTGGTGTAGACGAGCGACTTCACATATCCCCAAAGAAAATAATCCAATGGTGTCAAATCACACGACCTTGGTGGCCAATTGACAGGTCCATTCCGCGAAATTATGCGCTCATCGAATGTTTCCTTCAATAAATCGATTGTGACGTGCGCTGTGTGGCATGTAGCGCCGTCTTGTTGGAACCACAACTCATCCACATTCATGCCATCCAATTCGGGAACAAAATAGTCGGTTATCATGGCTCTATACCGGTCTCCATTAACGGTAGCTGCCTCTCCAGCATTATTGCGGAAGAAGTATGGCCCAATGACTCCACCAGCCCATAGAGCACACCAAACAGTCAGTTTTTGTGGATGTAATGGCGTTTCAAGGGTCTCATGTGGATTCTCTTCACTCCAAATGCGGCAATTTTGCTTGTTGACGTAGCCATTCAACCAAAAATGAGCCTCATCACTGAACAAAATTTTGCGATGAAAATCAGCATCGAAATCAATCTCATTTTCGGCCCATACACCAAAATCACGACGCATTGCATGGTCTCGCGGCTTTAATTCTTGCACAAGCTGGATCTTGTAAGGTCGCAAGCCAAGATCTTTGCGCAAAATCTTCCATAAAGTTGATGGACAAAGCTCCAATTGCTGTGCACGGTGGCGAATCGATTCATTCGGGTCCTCTTCAACACTTTGCTCTACAGCGGCAATTGTTTCTTCGGTGCGCACTGTTCGACGTCTCTGCGGATGCGTATTATCACATAGAGTAAACGTAGTGCGAAAACGATCCATGGTTAACCGAATTAATTGCTCTGATGGACGATTATGTCGACCATAAAATGGACGGAGCTCACGGTAAACTTCGCGAACTGAACCATTATTTTCGAAATAAATTTGCACGATTTGCAAGCGTTGTTCTTTTGTCAACCTGTTCATGATGAAATGGCAAACCAAACTGAACATAAATGACATTAGAGTTGCCAGATTTGACCACAAAATGCCAGTTTTATCTCTATTCGAAAAACAAACCTGTAAAAAAAACACCCTTTATATTATTATCTTGAAACAAATAAATTAATTGTTATGCCGAATTGCAACTTTATATTTATGACCCCATTGGACCGCTGACCCCACTGTGAAAGTGTCAGAAATCGGTAATAAAGTTTGGACGTCAACAGGGGAAAACAAATCGGTGTATTAAATGCCCCTCGGCGGGGATCTCTATCTGACGACAACTTCGAAAAGCTGCTGTTAATGAAAACAAATTTTTAATCTCAGTTTTTGGCGACCTTTCTAATTTATTAAACTTGTTAGTTAGCCGGCTTGAGGTCCGATGTATTTTACAGGAAATTAAAAAACGATGTTTTCAATCTGTAAACCAATATATTTCGGTTATACACGATAACCGTCTTCAGGGTTAACCATAAATATAAACATAAAGCACAAATTATAATAAAAACTACATGAACAATTATTACTTAAACATTAGTTACATACATTTTTGACACGTCCTCCCCGTTCTACGTGGAGCTGTTATTTGTGTTTATTATCAAATGTCTGTATGAGAGCGTGCAGTTTGCGACGTCCGTTTTAAAATTAAGTAGTCTTATGTTAGTCGGTGTGTTTAAAATATGAAGCATTTCCAGTGTGAATGTCTTTCCGTATAGTTGTTTTTGTTGAAGTATTTTTATTTCGTCAAAGCTCGGAATTTCCAGCTGATATAAAAGCTCTTTTGGCGAAGGGTCCAAAGTTCCCGATCCCTATAGGAAATAAGAGTTTTTCACTATTCCAATACATTACGTGTGTTGAGGATTTAATTCAAACACTCAAAACAAAAGAGCAACAAGAAGAAGCGCGAACAAAATAAGCAATATTGATAAAAGATCATACAACAAACAACAGGCAAAGTGCAATAGATCGTGCGATACTAGATACAGTGAAAGGGACACGGAAATTTCTAAGTAAAAATGACAATATTCGAATTTTAACATCTGACAAGGGAAACAAGACGGTAGCGATGGAACCTAATGACTGTAATAATAAAACGAGTGATATATTTAACGACTTGACGACGTTTACATGCCAATTATATTATTTTATTCTCTCGGATTTTTTTATTCCTTCGGAAAAAAGCCTCCAATTTTCTTCTACGGAGCTAAATAACTGGGGAATGGGAATTTCGAATTTTCGAAATCAGCTGTTTTGCGAAATGACATTTCATGGTGGATTTTTTTTTTGCAAAATAAATTCAAAAGTTAAATGAATGTGACGAATTCGTATTAAATAAAGTAAAAAATATATAAAACAATGTATAGTATTGCTTTTCATATGGTGGTGGAGGAAATTAATGAAGAAATAGAAGTACAGAAGCGCGATAGTACGAATCCGCTTGAGCTGCCGCAATCATTGTAGGTAGTTTCATTCAGTTTTATTTCTATGTTTAATATGCTTTGTGGCCATTGCAGAATTCAAAAGTATTATAGAGTAAATAAGCCCGCATTTCGATACTTATTGGAACTTCTCACATCGCACACTCAGCAATGCAAAAAACAATTTGGGATTTCGCCGCTGGTGAACCTGAGCGCAGTTCTAAGATTCTTTGCGGAAGGTGGATATCAAACAGGAGTTGGAAAAGACATCGACGTTGCCCTAGCCCAACCCACTTTTAGCAAAGTCTTGGAAGAAGTGGTTGAGATTTTTGAAACAGTGCTTTGTTCCAGATGGATAAGTGCGTCAATGAACAGTGATGAAAGGAGACGAATTTCAAGAGCATTATATGTGAACCATGGGATTCACAGTGTTATCGGGTTTATTGATGGAACGAAACTTCGTATCATCGCACCATCGGAAAATAAGCATCTGTTTTATAATAGTAAAGGATACTACAGCTTAAACGTGTTGCTGGTAGGGTTTTCAAAACATGTGTTTTATATTACATACATATATTTGTGGTATTTAACAGATGTGTGACGATGATTTCAAGATTCGGTGCGTCGACGCTACTCATCCAGGTGCTTCCCATGACTCCTTTTTATGGAAAGTTAGTGAATTGAGACCTCACCTTGAAGAACAGTATTTACGAGGTGAAGGGAATTTTTGGTTACTAGGTAATATCAAAATCTTTGAAATGGAAATATGCATGTATATACTTTGATATTACTTACACCTTATCAATCAGGAGACGCTGGGTACCCTTTGGAACCATGGCTAATGACACCGAATCGAACCCCAGAAAAAGGCTCCATGCAAATGAAGTTTAATGATGCTCATTCGAAATGTCGCATCGTGATAGAAAGAACCAATGGCGTGCTGAAAAATCGATGGAGATGTCTCCTTGGGGCAAGAGAATTATATTACACAAATAAGAAACGTTTGTTGCGCGTTACACAACGCATGCATACTTTTCAAGGCATACACATACATGATTGAAGAGTAGGCTCAGTTGAGCAGATGAACAGATGGTTAGTATCGTGGGGAGACACGCCGCATGCCGGGCAGACATTTGGCATGTCAGGGTTCAGTCTGGATAGGTAAGAGTTTAGTCTGTTACAATATCCAGAACGAACTTGAGCCAGCGTGACTCTTGTCTCCCTGGGCAGTTCGCGTTCCTCGTCGGCAACAGGTGGAGCTTGTGCCTGTAGGACTGCATTCACTGGACGAGACCTGACAAAGGAGTTTACCGACTCCGTGTGGATGAGGTTAAGGGCCCGCCGGTGCACATTTGGACCAAACGGCGAGAAAATGTGATGCAGGATCTCGTCCTAGTGCTTACGGAGGTGACTCCTTATTCTCCTGGGAGGCGGATTTTCGTTAAGCAGGCTCCCGTTCAGGTGCTGCGGTTTATGGCAGTTGAACAGGAATTGCCTGGTCAACATCTCACAATGCCCTTTGACATCGAGCATTTTTGCTTCACTATGAAGATGGTGCTCAGAAGACATAAGGAGGCACCCCGTGGCAGTTCTGAGTGCGGTGTTTTGGCAAGCCTGCAACCTCCTCCAGTGTGTGCCTGTTCTTTTTTGGTCGTCATAATGCATGGTTCAAACTTGATTATAATGTAGCCTAAATATACTATAGAAAGTATAAAAAATTCAAAGGTACTTGTGATAAGCTAAACAATGCAATGCTTATCATTATTTTTGGTGCTAATCTTTCACACATTGAAAATACTATAAGCATCAATGCATTGTCGCCAATTTAATTGCTTAATATACAGTTTAAATAATAAACAGTATTAACACTAAGTACTAACATGGAATAAAATAAAAAGCATTTCAAAATTAGGTAGGTAAATGGATAAAGTAAAAAAATCAAAATCAGTTATTCAAATATGACTAAATGCTAAAGAAAAAAAAATTAAAACATCACAAGGTCACTTATTCTATTTACATACATACATACATTACTAAAAGCTTCAGTACCATAATTTTTCCACATAACTAAGTCATGCCTCTTCATTTCCTCCATTTTCTCCTTTTTCAGCTTCTGCATTTTTTTGAAATGCTTTTTTTCAAATTTTTTAGGTTATCTTTCTGCTCTTTGGAATCAGTAACTGCGGTTTTTATAGTGTCACAAAGCTCCCTTTGTATACTTAATTTTTGGAGAATCTCGGAGGATTGTCTTTTTGATCCGGCTTTTTTCGATGAAGTTGGCCTTTCAAAACTTGAAGCTTCGGGAGTTGGTGTTTCTGGAGAAAAAAATCCACTATCCGTTGTGGTCTCATTCTCAACTTCACACTCGTGCACTATCACAACCTCGTTCACCATCCTATCCACATTTACCACCGCTTCCACATTCACAACCTCACATACACTCACTGTTATACACTCATTCACCGATTTCTCATTATCCATCTCATTCACATCTTCCCTGCGTTGCACTAATCTTCGTGATGGCAGTCCACATATTTTGCCGACTCCTGCCACGGACTCCTTCATCTCGATTAGTTCAAAGATGGTTATTTCTGTTGCGGAGAACTTGTATTCAAGGTTGGGGCCACCACCAATTCCTCTGGAATGCTTAAGGTTACTGGCAGCCTTTTGTCCTACGTATTTCTTTTGATCACACCACACCTAGAATATATGAATATTTATAAGCTTTTATATAGGTCTACACCATTTTGTCAAACAAAATACCTTCTTCCATTCCGCAATACATTTCGTTGGTGGCCCTGCCGAATAAAGCTCCTCAATTTTCCGCCAAAATCTTTTCAAAACCTCTTTGCTTCTCTTATGGAATCCTTGAGCAATTTCTGCATGGCTTTGCATCATGTTTACTAGCATTTCTATTTGTTGCTTATTTGTACTTTTCGACCTAAAATAACAAGTATTGTAGTAAAATATGAATGTAATTTAGTATATATGTACCCAATTTAAAATTATTTCATTTGAAATACATTTAACTTACATTTTTACGAAGTTGCGTTCCATCAATAAACCCGATAACACTGTGAATCCCATGGTTCACATATAATGCTCTTGAAATTCGTCTCCTTTCATCACTGTTCATTGACGCACTTATCCATCTGGAACAAAGCTCTGTTTCAAAAATCTCAACCACTTCTTCCAAGACATTGCTAAAAGTGGGTACAGTAAGGTACAGTCGAAACCAAAGAGATGCGCGAGCGCTTTCTGCCGGCAATTTGTACTGCATCCTCCGGTTGGCAAGGAAATCAGGCGCGCCATCAGGGAAGCGCACAAACGCAAAAACAACCAACCGCCCATTGACATCACCACCACAGAGGTTCGGGAGGCCATACGTGGGTCCAAAAACTCCAAATCTATTGGCCTAGACGGTATATCCATGCTGATGCTAAAACATCTCCGTGATGAGGGAGTAAGGTACCTAACAACCGTCTTCAATCTGTCCATGACCACCTTTGTCATTCCAGAATGATGGAAACAGGCCAAGGTGGTGCCAGTACTAAAGCCCGGCATATCGACCGGTATCACTCCTCTCGCCAGTAGTGAAGACCCTTGTCACCGATCAAGTGGTATGAATTTAACTTGCTTTCATCAGTCAGTTAGCAGTATAGCAGTTTATTTCGCAGTACGTTCTTCCACTTCCTTGGCTGATCGGTGACTGAATTGAAAATACCTATTTTCGCGACTATTTATCTCTTCATTAGCAAACGGTTAAACGATTTCCATTTACCGTACAAGCTTGGAAGTTGGAAGAATGCACTGCAGTTTACAAAAACACCAAACAGGAGAAGCGGTCACCTTGACTAAACAAGAAATAAGCGAAACGAACAGTTGAAATTTATGCATGTATATTGTACTTACGTACATATGTATGTTACAGAATTTTAGTTGGCATGAACAGCTTTAAAATGTAAAGAATATGAAACAATAAAACATGAAAACAACAAACCTTAGTATGTGCATATGCCTGTAAACAATGGTAATTTCAAATATAGTTGTGCGTAAGTATGTAGACAAATTTAAAGCAGGGATTCCCAACATCCCCGCCCCCGTGAATCAGGAAGATTCACCATCATCAACGTCCAGGACAGCCAGCTTGGAAACTGCTCGCCGTTTTACTCCACCAGTAGTTCGTATGTCTGCGCGCCGTATTTCTCCATCGGAGCCAGGATACACGTCCTCGACCTTGCCACGACACCATTCTTTACGTGGAACATTTGGGTCACATATGAATACCAAGTCACCCGTTTGTATTGGCTTCTTCCGCTGGCACCATTTCACCCGTCGAGTTAAGGTTGGCAGATACTCAGATATCCACCTCCGCCAAAAGTGATCTCTCAATTGCCGTCCGATGCGCCACTGTTGACGTAAACCTTTACCATTCTCAATCTCGATGCAAGCGCTAGGAGTATTTGCTGTGTTTGTTTCACCCAGTAAGAAATCGTTAGGAGTTAGTGGTTGTTCCTGATCGACGCTGATCGGCAAGTGTGTTAACGGCCTAGAATTAACCACGTTCTCTGCTTCAATAAGAAAGCTGTGCAGCGTATGTTCTCGAGGCGCAGTCTCATTCAAAGTGTGACGTAACACCCGCTTGACGCACTGCACCATTCTCTCCCATGCGCCACCTTCTGCCGGATTAAATGGTGTGTTGAATACCCACTCCACACCCCTTCGCGATAACTCGCTTTGAAAACGATCGCAGTCAAATACTTCTGTGAATCGCTTTGCCTCTCGGTCAGCCCCAACAAAGTTTTTACCGTTGTCCGATCTGATGCGTATGGGCACTCCGCGTCGGTTCATAAAGTTTCGCATAGCGATAATGCATGAATCCGTGCTTAGATCATGCGCCAATTCCAAATGTACAGCTCTCACAGTCAAACAAGTAAAAAGTGCCACCCACCTCTTCTCAGTGCTGCGTCTGACAGTGATAGTTACCGGGCCAAAATAATCGAGACCTGTAAAGCTAAATGGCCGAACGTACGGAGTAAGCCTATCAATGGGCAGAGGCCCCATCAATGGAGCCACAGGCGCTGCTTTGTTTAATCGACATACTGAACATGCGGCGATCACACTGCGCAGCAAACTTCGTAGACGTAGCACCCAGTAACTGCGACGAATGTTGCAAATCGTAGCCTCAGAGTTTTGATGGCGTGAGGCGGAATGATAGTGCGTTACTAATAATTTTGTAAATACATGGCCAGGCGGCAAAATAATGGGGCGTCGCGTGCTGATTGGCAGCCAGCTGGCAGCGTCGATGCGTCCCTGCACACGTAAAACACCCTCCTCGTCTATATATGGCGTTGTAGCAATGCACTGTCTTTAGGGATGTCATGGCCATTTTTAATGGATTCGATTTCCGCACCGTATACCTCGTGCTGGACTAGGCGACACAAAATACGTTTGGCTGTATCAACTTCGTTAGCGGTGACACCGTAGCATCGATCTGGCTGAACCCGGCGGCGGCAAATATCAATAAAGCGGATCACCCAAGCAAATGTTCTGACCAATCTATCAAATGAAGAAAATTTTTTAATATTTATAAGGTTGGAACTTACGATGACTAAGGCAAATTTTGGACGCAGTTCATCATCGGGTTCGTCGTGGCTATGATCGATGACATCTTCACAAGGCCACGTAAGCTCCTCCTTCTGTAGAAACTGGGGTCCACATGACCAGCGCGCTACTTTGCTAAAATCGACGTTATCATTTTTACGCGTCGCTTCGTCTGCCACATTTAGTGCAGTGGGTATCCATCTCCAATTACGTATGTTGGTAGTTGCTAAAATCTCCGCCACCCTATGTTGCACAAAAGGTTTATAGCGACGATGCTCACTTCGAAGCCATTTGATCACGGTCGTCGAGTCGCTCCACAAGATACAGTCTTCGATGTCTACTGAATGCTCTTCACGTATGCACTGCATAAGACGAGTACCCAAAACCGCTGCCTGCAGTTCCAGCCTTGGTATTGTCAAAGTCTTCATTGGGGCGCATTTTGACTTTGCGCATACGAAAGCCACCTCAACATCTCCAAAGGAATTACAAGATCGCCAATAGGCAACAGCGGCAAAGGCGTCTTCACTGGCGTCGACAAATACGTGGAGTTGCAATTTATATGGAGCACCGTTGCGGAAATAAAAACGTGGTATAGCATATTCCATCACCGCTGATAGTTGTTTGCGCCACTTCTCCCACGCTGCGTTGACGTCATTTGGCAACAGTTCATCCCAACCAATATAATGCCTCCACACCTCACGCATTAGTAATTTGGCTCCAACTACGAAGTTGCTTAGCAATCCTAAAGGGTCGAAGATGGACATAACAACGCTTAAAAGTTCTCTTTTGCTAGGGCGCCTGATTCCATTTATCACCGCTGGGTCTACGTTATGGAATTTCAACTTGAAGCCGAAACAATCTGAAAATGATTCCCAAAACATGCCAAGTACAGAATTGGAAGTAAAATGGCGGAGCTCGAAACCTGCTTTCTTGTGAATGGCTCGCACCTCTTTTGATACTGAAATTGCTTCCTCTTCCGAGCTGAAACTGTCCACGAAGTCATCGACGTAGTGGTGGTCCAATATTGCCTTCGCAGCACGTTTGGTTATATTATCTTCGTTTTGATGCTCCAATGCGTTAATTATTTTGACATAATTGGCTGCGCAAGGCGAACATGCTGCGCCGAACGTCATTACACACATCTCGTAGATATCTGGAGCGCTTGTTGGATCACCATTACGCCAGAGAAACCGTTGAGCACATCTATCTTGTTCTTGAATGAGCACTTGGTGGAACATCTCCCTAATGTCTGCACACACCGCAACAGCACCTTCCCGAAAATGAAACAATATAGATGTCAACAAACGATATGACTGCGGCCCCTTCAGCAATTGTGAATTGAGGGATATGCCACTTACCTCGGCTGCGGCGTCGAAAACCATACGCAACTTACCCGGTTTATTAGGGTTAGCAACGGCAAAATGTGGCAGGTCGTAGGCGTAGACAGTGCGGCTTCTGCAGCGGACAGTTTCCGTGCATATTTGTTGCTGACATAAGAATCCATGATGCGCTTGTACCCGGTGGCGAAATTTGTATCACGACTCATCTTCTTTTCCACATTTGCTAATCGTTTCAGAGCCATGTTGTAGCTATTAGGCAATTGAATGTTGTCAGATTTCCATAAAAGACCTGTTTTGAACCTTCCATCGACTCGGCATGTTGTAGTCTTCAGGATAGCTTTAGCTCGAACGTCTAAGTCACTTTCTATCGGGGGGGCAGCTCTAACCCCGAAACTCTCAGTATCAAAAAAATCAGACACCATATTATGCAAAAGTTGATCGGCCTGGCTGTTCACGTACAAACAAGTTGACGGCAATGTCGATGAAGCAATCGTTGGACCAAACACCACCCAGCCCAACTCTGTTTTAGCGACGAAAGGACCACTCGTGTTCAATTTTATTGTAGACGACGGCAAACCTAAGTGACAATGATCAAGGCCAATCAATAGTTTGGGTCTTACCTCGTTATATGGCCGAACTGGTAAATGGCTCAGTTGAACATCGGACTTCAAATCATCCTTACTCACGCTCTGCAAGGGGAGTTGTAAGTTTGATACTGCAAAAACGCTTTGGAGGCTATGTTTATGCTCCATACCGGCACCACTGATTAGCAAATCTACCACAATTGTTGGCTCTTCGACTGTACGCCCTCCAAACCATTGGATGTTCAAATTCTGCTTTCGTCCATGAATGCCTAACTCTCGAACGATGTCACTGTCGATCATTGTTATGGATGACCCTTCATCCAGGAGTGCGTACGTATCGATGCGTCTTTGGTTGCCGTGCAAAGTGACTGGAAGGATGCGGTACAAGAGCTTGCTATCAGCGGAGCTACAACTCAAAACTGCTGGTCCTGGATCTTGTGAAACTTGTTGAATATGAGATGACCGTTGGGTTGGTGTTGGCCTGTTCGAGATTTGAGCGTTCCCAGATGTGGATGTTTTGCAAGGCTGCGATGGCGTTGATTGGCTTGGCAAATGGTTTTTGTTCCCGATGGCTTCATGCAGAAGCTTGTGATGCACCCTGCGGCACCCCTCGATAGCGCATGGCTTACGGCGTTGGCAATTCCTTGTACCATGACCTAAACTGAGACAAGAGAAACACATACGATTTCGTTTAACTTCTGCCCACCTGTTCGGAACCGAAATTTCTAAGAAGCGCGCACACACTTCTGGCTTATGGGAACCCTGGCAAATAGGACATCTCGACGATCGCTGCGGCTCGGTGGCATGTAAAACAGTACGGCTCTTTGACTCCTTCGGTTGATTTTCAGTGCAAACAGTGCAAATAACATTGGCCAACTTAGACAACCAATCACAGAAATGCTTTACGTTCGCATATGGCTGAACCGTTGCTGCGAAGCTAGCCCACTCGACGCGCTTACTAACGGGCAACTTCGATACCAGGTCGTCAAGAAGTATAGGATTAACCAAGTGTAACTCACCTCCATGAGCAGATTGCAAAAACACACAAATATTACTGACCTTAGTTGCAAACGGGATGAGTTTTGCCATGGCGTGCTCCGAAATGGGTGCTATTTCCCTCACCTTTGACAACTGGCTGCGAATCAGTTGTTCAGGACGACCAAACCTAAATTTCAAAAGCTCCAAAATGTTTCCCACGTTGTTGGGGTGTATCAGGAGTGACTTGACAGCTTCGTATGCGTCTCCCTTTAGACTTCTCTGCAAACGTTGATTGTTCTCAAAGTTGCTATACCCATACATCGCAGTGGACTCTGTGAAAGCCGTGCAAAATATTGGCCAATCTTCGGGCTTCCCACAGAAATCCGGCAGAGGCTGCATCTTCCTTGGGAAGCTGGACAATGGCGTGGGTGTAGAACTCATATTTGTGATATTAGGAACCGGGTTTGTAATGGAGCTAATAGAGCGTGTGTCAGTCGGTGGTACAATTGGCTGATACATATTGTTCATCATCGCAACGGTCGGTGTATTAGCACCGGCGGTACTTGTGACGTAGAGTGGCGGAGAGTAACGGGCTTTATCTAATTGTGGCAATTGTATGTTTGGCGAACGTGACCCCGACGAATATGTTATCGGTGCCTGTGTTGTTTGTGGCCCCGCTGACTGCGAGACTGATACCCTGGCGGCGGTATTGTGTGCATTTGATGTGCTTGGTATATTGGAATTTTGCCCCTCACTACGCGCTTGATTCTCTCTTATTACCGTCTGTGCTGCTGACAAACTGTTTTCCAACATGGCGATTCGCCTTTGTAGAGCTGCGACCACATTATCTTGACGTGCGGCGGCATTGGCTGATGAAGATCGTGTGGTGACTCCGACGGCACTTGGAGCGGCTGACGAATCGGAGGTGGCAACTGGTGCATCGGTGACCTGGCTGGCCCTTGATACGGCTGTTGGTTGAGCATTTGTTTCCATAGCTGGCGAATTGGCTGATGTGGGACGGCGAGGTGACTTGCCCATGAAATATAAAACAAAAGGAACCAAAGAAACAAACAACAAAGGTTATGTCAAATTATAAGAAAATAATCAAATTAAAATTATGCAATCCAATCTGCAGCTGAAATTGTATGGCACCGGCAATGGTTGTGCAAATCCAATCTGCTGCTAAAATTATATGGCACCGGCAATGGCTATGCGACTCCAAATTCAATCTGCTGCTAAACTGCATGGCTCCGGCAATAAATTATAAAATTATGTCGCATATGCAAAGGCATTGCGAAATAAAGCTGTCACCGATCAAGTGGTATGAATTTAATTTGCTTTCATCAGTCAGTTAGCAGTATAGCAGTTTATTTCGCAGTACGTTCTTCCACTTCCTTGGCTGATCGGTGACTGAATTGAAAATACCTATTTTCGCGACTATTTATCTCTTCATTAGCAAACGGTTAAACGATTTCCATTTACCGTACAAGCTTGGAAGTTGGAAGAATGCACTGCAGTTTACAAAAACACCAAACAGGAGAAGCGGTCACCTTGACTAAACAAGAAATAAGCGAAACGAACAGTTGAAATTTATGCATGTATATTGTACTTACGTACATATGTATGTTACAGAATTTTAGTTGGCATGAACAGCTTTAAAATGTAAAGAATATGAAACAATAAAACATGAAAACAACAAACCTTAGTATGTGAATATGCCTGTAAACAATGGTAATTTCAAATATAGTTGTGCGTAAGTATGTAGACAAATTTAAAGCAGGGATTCCCAACAACCCTGGAGTCGGTCTTGCTCCCTTACTACACCGCTAACCTACGATTAGCCGAACATCAGCATGGATTCCGCAAAATGCATAGCACTACCACTGCGCTAAACGCCATCACCACACAGATAGGTGTCGGTCTCAACCAATCTCGCCCAAACGACAGGACCGTGCTAGTTGCACTTGACTTGTCGAAAGCTTTTGACACTGTCAATCACGCACAACTCATTAACGACCTGGAAGACTCAAACCTTCCCCCCTGTCTAAAGCGTTGGACCGCCAACTATCTGAGTGGCCGGCAGTCATCGGTGGAATTTAGAGGCGAAAGATCAAAACCACGTATAATTAAGCAAGGGGTGCCACAGGGTGGTGTCCTATTCCCGCTTCTGTTTAATTATTACATATCGAGGCTCCCTTCCCCACCAGAAGGCGTCTGGATCGTCTCCTACGCCGATGACTGCACGATCCTGGCGACTGGACCCTCCGTCGATGAGCTCTGCTCGAGAATTAATTCTTACCTGCCAACCCTTTCCAGTTTCTTCGCTGCACGGAACCTGACATTGTCACCGACCAAATCCTCGGCCACCTTATTTACGACGTGGACAGCGCCGGCGAACATGGAATTAGACGTCTACGTCGACGGCATTAAGCTTCCGACTGCCACACACCCCAAAATCTTAGGGGTCACGTTTGATAACATCTTCAAATACGGTGCTCATGTAGCCGCGATTGCCACCAAAGTACAAAGCCGTAACAAAATCCTCAAGTCACTAGCTGGCAGTACTTGGGGTAAAGACAAAGAAACGGTACTGGCAACGTACAAGGCAATCGGCCAGCCGGTTCTGAGCTACGCGACGCCAATATGGTCGCCGGGGTTACAGACACACATTGGAGGAGGTTGCAGGCCTGCCAAAACACCGCACTCAGAACTGCCACGGGGTGCCTCCTTATGTCTCCTGAGCACCATATTCATAATGAGGCAAAAATGCTCGATGTCAAAGAGCACTGCGAGATGTTGACCAGGCAATTCCTGTTCAACTGCCATAAACCGCAGCACCCGAACGGGAGCCTGCTTAACGAAAATCCACCTCCCAGGAGAATAAGGAGTCACCTCCGTAAGCACTAGGACGAGATCCTGCATCACATTTTCTCGCCGTTTGGTCCAAATGTGCACCTGCGGGCCCTTAACCTCATCCACACGGAGTCGGTAAACTCCTTTGTCAGGTCGCGTCCAGTGAATGCAGTCCTACAGGCACAAGCTCCACCTGTTGCCGACGAGGAACGCGAACTGCCCAGGGAGACAAGAGTCACGCTGGCTCAAGTTCGTTCTGGATATAGTAACAGACTAAACTCTTACCTATCCAGACTGAACCCTGACATGCCAAATGTCTGCCCGGCATGCGGCGTGTCTCCCCACGATACTAACCATCTGTTCATCTGCTCAACTGAGCCTACTCTTCTAACACCAATTTCACTCTGGTCCACCCCTGTTGAAGCCGCGAGGTTTCTTGGACTTCCGTTAGAAGAGCCTGATGACAGTGTTGGACAAGGGGTGACATCCTAGGCAGGTTAAGTAGTCGCTACAACAACAACAACAACAACCAAAAAAGAATTTGTGATATTTAAATCGTATTAAATAAGTATAAGAAATTGAATTGTGATAAATGAATTAAGACTGAAAAAGTGAATTTAATGAATTTTGGAAATATAAATTAAATAATGAATTCAAAATAAATATGTGAGTTTTTCTTAAAATCTAGAGATTGTTTCCAATGTTGTTCCGTATGTTTTGAGCTGCAGGAAAATGCTGGGGAGAGGTCAAAGGGACGGTATCTGCATTGCCATTCTGAATTGACTGCTCTTCAGCTGGTTGTAGTTCAATCAAGTATGTGTATGCCTTGAAATGTATGCATGCGTTGTGTAACGCGCAACAAACGTTTATTGTTTGTGTAATATAATTCTCTTGCCACAAGGAGACATCTCCATCGATTTTTCAGCACGCCATTGGTTCTTTCTATCAAGATGCGACATTTCGAATGAGCATCATTAAACTTCATTTGCATGGAGCCTTTTTCTGGGGTTCGATTCGGTGTCATTAGCCATGGTTCCAAAGGGTACCCAGCGTCTCCTGATTGATAAGGTGTAAGTAATATCAAAGTATATACATGCATATTTCCATTTCAAAGATTTTGATATTACCTAGTAACCAAAAATTCCCTTCACCTCGTAAATACTGTTCTTCAAGGTGAGGTCTCAATTCACTAACTTTCCATAAAAAGGAGTCATGGGAAGCACCTGGATGAGTAGCGTCGACGCACCGAATCTTGAAATCAGCGTCACACATCTGTTAAATACCACAAATATATGTATGTAATATAAAACACATGTTTTGAAAACCCTACCAGCAACACGTTTAAGCTGTAGTATCCTTTACTATTATAAAACAGATGCTTATTTTCCGATGGTGCGATGATACGAAGTTTCGTTCCATCAATAAACCCGATAACACTGTGAATCCCATGGTTCACATATAATGCTCTTGAAATTCGTCTCCTTTCATCACTGTTCATTGACGCACTTATCCATCTGGAACAAAGCACTGTTTCAAAAATCTCAACCACTTCTTCCAAGACTTTGCTAAAAGTGGGTTGGGCTAGGGCAACGTCGATGTCTTTTCCAACTCCTGTTTGATATCCACCTTCCGCAAAGAATCTTAGAACCGCGCTCAGTTTCACCAGCGGCGAAATCCCAAATTGCTTTTTGCATTGCTGAGTGTGCGATGTGAGAAGTTCCAATAAGTATCGAAATGCGGGCTTATTTACTCTATAATACTTTTGAAATCTGCAATGGCCACAAAGCATATTAAACATAGAAATAAAACTGAGTGAAACTACCTACAATGATTGCGGCAGCTCAAGCGGATTCGTACTATCGCGCTTCTGTACTTCTATTTCTTCATTAATTTCCTCCACCACCATACACCATATGAAAAGCAATACTATACATTGTTTAATATATTTTTTACTTTATTTAATACGAATTCGTCACATTAATTTAACTTTTGAATTTATTTTGCAAAAAAAAAATCCACCATGAAATGTCATTTCGCAAAACAGCTGATTTCGAAAATTGGAAATTCCCATTCCCCAGTTATTTAGCTCCCTAGAAGAGAAGAATTGGAGGCTTTTTTCGAGGGAATAAAAAAATTCGGGAGAATAAAATAATATAATTGGGCTGTATACGTCGTCAAGTCGTTCAATATATCACTCGTTTTATTATTATAGTCATTAAGTTCCATCGCTACCGTCTTGTTTCCCTTGTCAGATGTTAAAATTCGAATATTGTCATTTTTACTTAGAAATTTCCGTGTCCTTTTCACTGTATCTAGTATCGCACGATCTATTGCACTTTGCCTGTTGTTTGTTGTATGATCTTTTATCAATATTGTTTATTTTGTTCGCGCTTCTTCTTGTTGCTCTTTTGTTTTGAGTGTTTGAAATAAATCCTCAACACACGTAATGTATTTGAATAGTGGAAAACTCTTATTTTCTATAGGGATCGGGAACTTTGGACCCTTCGCCAAAAGAGCTTTTATATCAGCTGGAAATTCCGAGCTTTGACGAAATAAAAATACTTCAACAAAAACAACTATACGAAAAGACATTCACACTGGAAATGCTTCATATTTTAAACACACCGACTAACATAAGACTACTTAATGTTAAAACGGACGTCGCAAACTGCACGCTCTCATACAGACATTTGATAATAAACCAAAATAGTTAACAGCTCCACGTAGAACGGGGAAGACAAGTTGACGGCAATGTCGATGAAGCAATCGTTGGACCAAACACCACCCAGCCCAACTCTGTTTTAGCGACGAAAGGACCACTCGTGTTCAATTTTATTGTAGACGACGGCAAACCTAAGTGACAATGATCAAGGCCAATCAATAGTTTGGGTCTTACCTCGTTATATGGCCGAACTGGTAAATGGCTCAGTTGAACATCGGACTTCAAAGCATCCTTACTCACGCTCTGCAAGGGGAGTTGTAAGTTTGATACTGCAAAAACGCTTTGGAGGCTATGTTTATGCTCCATACCGGCACCACTGATTAGCAAATCTACCACAATTGTTGGCTCTTCGACTGTACGCCCTCCAAACCATTGGATGTTCAAATTCTGCTTTCGTCCATGAATGCCTAACTCTCGAACGATGTCACTGTCGATCATTGTTATGGATGACCCTTCATCCAGGAGTGCGTACGTATCGATGCGTCTTTGGTTGCCGTGCAAAGTGACTGGAAGGATGCGGTACAAGAGCTTGCTATCAGCGGAGCTACAACTCAAAACTGCTGGTCCTGGATCTTGTGAAACTTGTTGAATATGAGATGACCGTTGGGTTGGTGTTGGCCTGTTCGAGATTTGAGCGTTCCCAGATGTGGATGTTTTGCAAGGCTGCGATGGCGTTGATTGGCTTGGCAAATGGTTTTTGTTCCCGATGGCTTCATGCAGAAGCTTGTGATGCACCCTGCGGCACCCCTCGATAGCGCATGGCTTACGGCGTTGGCAATTCCTTGTACCATGACCTAAACTGAGACAAGAGAAACACATACGATTTCGTTTAACTTCTGCCCACCTGTTCGGAACCGAAATTTCTAAGAAGCGCGCACACACTTCTGGCTTATGGGAACCCTGGCAAATAGGACATCTCGACGATCGCTGCGGCTCGGTGGCATGTAAAACAGTACGGCTCTTTGACTCCTTCGGTTGATTTTCAGTGCAAACAGTGCAAATAACATTGGCCAACTTAGACAACCAATCACAGAAATGCTTTACGTTCGCATATGGCTGAACCGTTGCTGCGAAGCTAGCCCACTCGACGCGCTTACTAACGGGCAACTTCGATACCAGGTCGTCAAGAAGTATAGGATTAACCAAGTGTAACTCACCTCCATGAGCAGATTGCAAAAACACACAAATATTACTGACCTTAGTTGCAAACGGGATGAGTTTTGCCATGGCGTGCTCCGAAATGGGTGCTATTTCCCTCACCTTTGACAACTGGCTGCGAATCAGTTGTTCAGGACGACCAAACCTAAATTTCAAAAGCTCCAAAATGTTTCCCACGTTGTTGGGGTGTATCAGGAGTGACTTGACAGCTTCGTATGCGTCTCCCTTTAGACTTCTCTGCAAACGTTGATTGTTCTCAAAGTTGCTATACCCATACATCGCAGTGGACTCTGTGAAAGCCGTGCAAAATATTGGCCAATCTTCGGGCTTCCCACAGAAATCCGGCAGAGGCTGCATCTTCCTTGGGAAGCTGGACAATGGCGTGGGTGTAGAACTCATATTTGTGATATTAGGAACCGGGTTTGTAATGGAGCTAATAGAGCGTGTGTCAGTCGGTGGTACAATTGGCTGATACATATTGTTCATCATCGCAACGGTCGGTGTATTAGCACCGGCGGTACTTGTGACGTAGAGTGGCGGAGAGTAACGGGCTTTATCTAATTGTGGCAATTGTATGTTTGGCGAACGTGACCCCGACGAATATGTTATCGGTGCCTGTGTTGTTTGTGGCCCCGCTGACTGCGAGACTGATACCCTGGCGGCGGTATTGTGTGCATTTGATGTGCTTGGTATATTGGAATTTTGCCCCTCACTACGCGCTTGATTCTCTCTTATTACCGTCTGTGCTGCTGACAAACTGTTTTCCAACATGGCGATTCGCCTTTGTAGAGCTGCGACCACATTATCTTGACGTGCGGCGGCATTGGCTGATGAAGATCGTGTGGTGACTCCGACGGCACTTGGAGCGGCTGACGAATCGGAGGTGGCAACTGGTGCATCGGTGACCTGGCTGGCCCTTGATACGGCTGTTGGTTGAGCATTTGTTTCCATAGCTGGCGAATTGGCTGATGTGGGACGGCGAGGTGACTTGCCCATGAAATATAAAACAAAAGGAACCAAAGAAACAAACAACAAAGGTTATGTCAAATTATAAGAAAATAATCAAATTAAAATTATGCAATCCAATCTGCAGCTGAAATTGTATGGCACCGGCAATGGTTGTGCAAATCCAATCTGCTGCTAAAATTATATGGCACCGGCAATGGCTATGCGACTCCAAATTCAATCTGCTGCTAAACTGCATGGCTCCGGCAATAAATTATAAAATTATGTCGCATATGCAAAGGCATTGCGAAATAAAGCTGTCACCGATCAAGTGGTATGAATTTAATTTGCTTTCATCAGTCAGTTAGCAGTATAGCAGTTTATTTCGCAGTACGTTCTTCCACTTCCTTGGCTGATCGGTGACTGAATTGAAAATACCTATTTTCGCGACTATTTATCTCTTCATTAGCAAACGGTTAAACGATTTCCATTTACCGTACAAGCTTGGAAGTTGGAAGAATGCACTGCAGTTTACAAAAACACCAAACAGGAGAAGCGGTCACCTTGACTAAACAAGAAATAAGCGAAACGAACAGTTGAAATTTATGCATGTATATTGTACTTACGTACATATGTATGTTACAGAATTTTAGTTGGCATGAACAGCTTTAAAATGTAAAGAATATGAAACAATAAAACATGAAAACAACAAACCTTAGTATGTGCATATGCCTGTAAACAATGGTAATTTCAAATATAGTTGTGCGTAAGTATGTAGACAAATTTAAAGCAGGGATTCCCAACAACCCTGGAGTCGGTCTTGCTCCCTTACTACACCGCTAACCTACGATTAGCCGAACATCAGCATGGATTCCGCAAAATGCATAGCACTACCACTGCGCTAAACGCCATCACCACACAGATAGGTGTCGGTCTCAACCAATCTCGCCCAAACGACAGGACCGTGCTAGTTGCACTTGACTTGTCGAAAGCTTTTGACACTGTCAATCACGCACAACTCATTAACGACCTGGAAGACTCAAACCTTCCCCCCTGTCTAAAGCGTTGGACCGCCAACTATCTGAGTGGCCGGCAGTCATCGGTGGAATTTAGAGGCGAAAGATCAAAACCACGTATAATTAAGCAAGGGGTGCCACAGGGTGGTGTCCTATTCCCGCTTCTGTTTAATTATTACATATCGAGGCTCCCTTCCCCACCAGAAGGCGTCTGGATCGTCTCCTACGCCGATGACTGCACGATCCTGGCGACTGGACCCTCCGTCGATGAGCTCTGCTCGAGAATTAATTCTTATCTGCCAACCCTTTCCAGTTTCTTCGCTGCACGGAACCTGACATTGTCACCGACCAAATCCTCGGCCACCTTATTTACGACGTGGACAGCGCCGGCGAACATGGAATTAGACGTCTACGTCGACGGCATTAAGCTTCCGACTGCCACACACCCCAAAATCTTAGGGGTCACGTTTGATAACATCTTCAAATACGGTGCTCATGTAGCCGCGATTGCCACCAAAGTACAAAGCCGTAACAAAATCCTCAAGTCACTAGCTGGCAGTACTTGGGGTAAAGACAAAGAAACGGTACTGGCAACGTACAAGGCAATCGGCCAGCCGGTTCTGAGCTACGCGACGCCAATATGGTCGCCGGGGTTACAGACACACATTGGAGGAGGTTGCAGGCCTGCCAAAACACCGCACTCAGAACTGCCACGGGGTGCCTCCTTATGTCTCCTGAGCACCATATTCATAATGAGGCAAAAATGCTCGATGTCAAAGAGCACTGCGAGATGTTGACCAGGCAATTCCTGTTCAACTGCCATAAACCGCAGCACCCGAACGGGAGCCTGCTTAACGAAAATCCACCTCCCAGGAGAATAAGGAGTCACCTCCGTAAGCACTAGGACGAGATCCTGCATCACATTTTCTCGCCGTTTGGTCCAAATGTGCACCTGCGGGCCCTTAACCTCATCCACACGGAGTCGGTAAACTCCTTTGTCAGGTCGCGTCCAGTGAATGCAGTCCTACAGGCACAAGCTCCACCTGTTGCCGACGAGGAACGCGAACTGCCCAGGGAGACAAGAGTCACGCTGGCTCAAGTTCGTTCTGGATATAGTAACAGACTAAACTCTTACCTATCCAGACTGAACCCTGACATGCCAAATGTCTGCCCGGCATGCGGCGTGTCTCCCCACGATACTAACCATCTGTTCATCTGCTCAACTGAGCCTACTCTTCTAACACCAATTTCACTCTGGTCCACCCCTGTTGAAGCCGCGAGGTTTCTTGGACTTCCGTTGGAAGAGCCTGATGACAGTGTTGGACAAGGGGTGACATCCTAGGCAGGTTAAGTAGTCGCTACAACAACAACAACAACAACCAAAAAAGAATTTGTGATATTTGAATTGTGATAAATGAATTAAGACTGAAAAAGTGAATTTAATGAATTTTGGAAATATAAATTAAATAATGAATTCAAAATAAATATGTGAGTTTTTCTTAAAATCTAGAGATTGTTTCCAATGTTGTTCCGTATGTTTTGAGCTGCAGGAAAATGCTGGGGAGAGGTCAAAGGGACGGTATCTGCATTGCCATTCTGAATTGACTGCTCTTCAGCTGGTTGTAGTTCAATCAAGTATGTGTATGCCTTGAAATGTATGCATGCGTTGTGTAACGCGCAACAAACGTTTATTGTTTGTGTAATATAATTCTCTTGCCACAAGGAGACATCTCCATCGATTTTTCAGCACGCCATTGGTTCTTTCTATCAAGATGCGACATTTCGAATGAGCATCATTAAACTTCATTTGCATGGAGCCTTTTTCTGGGGTTCGATTCGGTGTCATTAGCCATGGTTCCAAAGGGTACCCAGCGTCTCCTGATTGATAAGGTGTAAGTAATATCAAAGTATATACATGCATATTTCCATTTCAAAGATTTTGATATTACCTAGTAACCAAAAATTCCCTTCACCTCGTAAATACTGTTCTTCAAGGTGAGGTCTCAATTCACTAACTTTCCATAAAAAGGAGTCATGGGAAGCACCTGGATGAGTAGCGTCGACGCACCGAATCTTGAAATCAGCGTCACACATCTGTTAAATACCACAAATATATGTATGTAATATAAAACACATGTTTTGAAAACCCTACCAGCAACACGTTTAAGCTGTAGTATCCTTTACTATTATAAAACAGATGCTTATTTTCCGATGGTGCGATGATACGAAGTTTCGTTCCATCAATAAACCCGATAACACTGTGAATCCCATGGTTCACATATAATGCTCTTGAAATTCGTCTCCTTTCATCACTGTTCATTGACGCACTTATCCATCTGGAACAAAGCACTGTTTCAAAAATCTCAACCACTTCTTCCAAGACTTTGCTAAAAGTGGGTTGGGCTAGGGCAACGTCGATGTCTTTTCCAACTCCTGTTTGATATCCACCTTCCGCAAAGAATCTTAGAACCGCGCTCAGTTTCACCAGCGGCGAAATCCCAAATTGCTTTTTGCATTGCTGAGTGTGCGATGTGAGAAGTTCCAATAAGTATCGAAATGCGGGCTTATTTACTCTATAATACTTTTGAAATCTGCAATGGCCACAAAGCATATTAAACATAGAAATAAAACTGAGTGAAACTACCTACAATGATTGCGGCAGCTCAAGCGGATTCGTACTATCGCGCTTCTGTACTTCTATTTCTTCATTAATTTCCTCCACCACCATACACCATATGAAAAGCAATACTATACATTGTTTAATATATTTTTTACTTTATTTAATACGAATTCGTCACATTAATTTAACTTTTGAATTTATTTTGCAAAAAAAAAATCCACCATGAAATGTCATTTCGCAAAACAGCTGATTTCGAAAATTGGAAATTCCCATTCCCCAGTTATTTAGCTCCCTAGAAGAGAAGAATTGGAGGCTTTTTTCGAGGGAATAAAAAAATTCGGGAGAATAAAATAATATAATTGGGCTGTATACGTCGTCAAGTCGTTCAATATATCACTCGTTTTATTATTATAGTCATTAAGTTCCATCGCTACCGTCTTGTTTCCCTTGTCAGATGTTAAAATTCGAATATTGTCATTTTTACTTAGAAATTTCCGTGTCCTTTTCACTGTATCTAGTATCGCACGATCTATTGCACTTTGCCTGTTGTTTGTTGTATGATCTTTTATCAATATTGTTTATTTTGTTCGCGCTTCTTCTTGTTGCTCTTTTGTTTTGAGTGTTTGAAATAAATCCTCAACACACGTAATGTATTTGAATAGTGGAAAACTCTTATTTTCTATAGGGATCGGGAACTTTGGACCCTTCGCCAAAAGAGCTTTTATATCAGCTGGAAATTCCGAGCTTTGACGAAATAAAAATACTTCAACAAAAACAACTATACGAAAAGACATTCACACTGGAAATGCTTCATATTTTAAACACACCGACTAACATAAGACTACTTAATGTTAAAACGGACGTCGCAAACTGCACGCTCTCATACAGACATTTGATAATAAACCAAAATAGTTAACAGCTCCACGTAGAACGGGGAAGACGTGTCAAAAATGTATGTAACTAATGTTTAAGTAATAATTGTTCATGTAATTTTTATTATAATGTGTGCTTTATGTTTATATTTACGGTTAACCGTGAAGACGTTTATCGTGTATAACTGAAATATATTGGTTTACAGATTAAAAACATCGTTTTTTAATTTCCTGTAAAATACATCGGACCCCAAGCCGGCTAGCTAACAAAATTAGAAAATTAATTATTTTTAGCATGGTCTTCACTTTTTATTTGTTGATTATACGTAAGTTTTTTACATATTCCATATGTTTGCTCACAACTTTATTAAACTTAAATTACACATAAGATTGTAATTAAATGTTTGTCACATGACAGGCTTAAAGCAGTGTTTTAATGGAATGTCAGGATTTCATGAAATAAATTTGAATTATTTGGATTTTAAATGAGACTACCGTGCCGACGTTATTTTTTCCTTAAAGTCATTAAATACACCCCGTTTTCTTTCAATTTCCATCAATGCCCCTTCATCCAGCTTTAATTTTTCTTCTACCTGTATCTCTCCGCTGACATAGCGTACCCCCTTCATTATAGTATTAAGTGACTTAGAATAATTTCTACGAAAAATAGAGATGAGAAAGTGATGACATCAGTGCCTTTTGTCCGGATTTTAGTCTAAGCAGCCAGACCTTGGTCACCTTGAAAATCAAATTTTAAATCTAAACCATTCTCGAGCTGCACAACAAATTTAAACAAAATCAGTCAAACCGTCTAGTAGGTATTTAACCACAGAATAATTATATATATAAGCTAAACAAATTATTTTTCACTTTGTGGAACTGCTCACACTGAATTGATTGAATCTTTTTACAGCTCTGCCTTGAAATTAGGTACTTAACCTCTCTTTAGCCCAGCCTATACGCTGCTAAAAATTTGAGTTTAAATTTTAAACCATTCGTCGGTTTAAGCAATTTGTTAAACGTTTTTGTAATAAATTCCAAACCTTTCAATTACCTACACCAATTTTCAATTTGTTGCGGTTTAGAGTTCAAACTGAACTGAAAATAAACGTCTAAAATTTTTTTAATATCTTTTCATTTATCTATTGCTTATTTGTACCAAAAATTTTTGTTGATTTTACGGCCTTAATATTTTCAAGTATTCATGAAACGAGCTCAAGGCCAAGAATAATAATTTTTCACTTTTTAATTTTTATGAAAATTATTGTTTTTGTATTTTTTAATAATTATTTTTTAAATAATTATATTATTAATTGAATCAGTCGCCGACTGATACTCACCGCGAGTGGATGTTTTTTTATCACAGTGATTTTTGCTCTTTTCCTTTGATACAGTTTTCTATTTTCGCCAAATACTTTGCAAGCGTGTGTGACTTTAATTCATTTCTTGATCTAATCTTCATTGCTTAGTAGTGTTTTGGTGGAAAATATAACAATATAATGGCCCCCGGGCCACCAAACTTGGAGGACAATCGGTTTGCTTTGCTTTCCGATAGTCCCAAATCCAAAAGAAAAAAACCAACATACACACCTATACACCCTAGTCTCCCCCAAAAAAAACAAGAAAATCCAAAATACATCACTATCTCTGCAGCCGATAAAGCAAAACCTCTTTCAAAATATTCGTGCTTTGCCGTACATAAAGCCATAGAAGTGGTAAGCAAAGAGGTGATTTCGATCTCCGAGATACGAGATGGGAACCTTCTTTTATTAGTTAAAACTCCCGAAATAGCACAAAGATTTATATCGCTCAAAAAACTGTCCGGAATTTGTGACGTTATCATCAATTACCAAAACAATCTTAATTTCACAAAAGGAACTATTTTCGCACCGTGTCTCAACGACGTTCCTGATGCGGAAATTATAGAAAATTTGAAAGAACAAGGAGTTGTTGATATTTACAAATTCAAGAAATCCATAAATAAGGTCGAAGTACCTACAGGTGTGGTGCTTTTAACATTCGACTTATACTCCCTACCTGAAAAAGTTAATGTCTCATGACGCACAGCCCGTGTAAGGCCATATTTCCCGAACCCCATGAGGTGCAAGTCCTGCCAACTTTTAGGACACACCATGAAACGCTGCAACAACAAGCCTGCTTGTGTCAACTGCAATTTCCCCCCCCACGGAACAGAGGTTTGTTCCCGAGTTCTTTGTGCTAACTGTGCTGGCGACCATCCGTCATCGACGAACACGTGTCCACGATACCTTCAAACAAAAGCAATTTTAAAAATAAAGACAGAGAAAAAATGCTCCATGCGGGAAGCAATAAACCTTCATAAATCCCAAGCGCCCCCTCTCCCCACCATGTCTTTTTCACATGTATTAAAAGAAAACGACCCAAACAAGAAAACGCATAACAACGATCAAAAGTCAAATACTGCACAAACAACTTCAAGCACAGCTTCAAAATCTCTTAATTCTAACCAAACCTCAAATATAAATGTCACACAAACCAGTTCTTCTACAACCAACTCTGAATCAAATTACACAACCAACAATGTTACAAACAACGAAACTCTTTCTTCTTTCGATTCTTCTTTAAATCAGATTCTGAACAATATTAGCAACAACGCTTCACTTGTCAACTCTACCTCTCAATTCATCAATGATCTTCAGTCTCAGTCAATCCAAGTTTTTAACTCTGCATATGTTTATCAACCTGGCGACTCATTACTAACCCAACATACTACTAATCTTAACAACACACCGCTTACTACAGTAAATAATACTCCTGTACCTTATGGTATAGAGAATTCAGAAGAAAACTGTATGACAGTTTCGGATGAAGAGTTTTAACTCTTCTCCCCAGTCATTCTTTTTTCTCTTAAGTCTTTTTTCCCTTTTTTTTTTAATTTAATGTTTAAAGTTTTACAGTGGAACCTTAACGGGCTCTACAATAACTACACAGAACTTGAAATTCTTATTCAAGAACACTCACCAAATTTTATTGCACTACAAGAAACACACATTGCTGCGAACAAAGACGCTCCAGTCTCGCAGAAATATGTGGCCTATTTCTCTAACTTAGCTCAAAATACCTCCAACAAACAAGGCATCGCAGCACTAATCAGAAAAGACATCCCACATAAAGTAATACCGATTCACTCGAATATCTCAGTATTAGCAGTAGAAATATCTATTGGATTCAAAATAACAATTATTTGTATTTATATTCCTCCGCAACAGATTTTCACGTTAGCAGAAATGAAACATATCTTAAGCTCGGTATCTACTCCCGTCATTGTAGTTGGGGACTTTAATTCGTGGTCCCCACTTTGGGGCTCGTCCCTTACCAACCAAAGGGGTGCTATCTTAGAAAATCTTATTACTTCAGAAAACTTAATAGTTCTAAATGACAAATTACCCACACATTTTTCTACTCACAAAACGTTTACGCATGTAGACGTGTCCATGTGCTCTGCAACTATGGCCCCAAAGATGACTTGCCGTACTCTCGACAACTTATGCTGGAGCGATCACTTTCCGATCATTACGGAGCTAACCACGCATAGCTTAATTAGACACTTCCCTAAGCCCAAATTTTTATCCGACAAGGCAGACTGGCCCAGATTTACGGAAGTGATCTCTACTTCGATAGCTAACTTTCCATTTTCGAATAATATTAACGAAGAAGCCGCAAGCATTGCAAAAATGATACGCTCCGCAGCGCATCTCTCTATACCACAATCCACATACAAGCCACGCAAAAAGATTGTGCCTTACTGGTCTCAAGAGCTTGAAAATTTAAGGAAATTAAAGCAACAGAATTGGAAAGCTTATAAAAGAACGAGATCAAACGAAAACCTTGCCTTATACAAAAAATCAAATGCAGCCTTTCGGAAAAAATCTAAAGAAGCTAAACGAGCCAGCTTTGCAACGTTTACTGCGGCAATAACCCCTAATTCAAATATAAAAAAAATCTGGTCGGACATAAGAATGCTCACAGGAGCTTCCACTCAAAGCCCTATTAAGTTTGTGAACAGCCAAAACGGTCCAATTTACGACTCTGCGCTAATGGCTGAGTACTTTGCTTCCACCTGGTCCGAATACTCGCTTGACTCCAATTTCAATGACATATTCGTAGCCAAGAAATACGAGACCTTAGGTCAGGTGTACGACAATCCTAATTCTTCGACTGCAGTCATAGAATCTGACATAACTACTTTTGAATTTGAAGCCACACTTTCCAAATTAAAAGGAAAATCTCCAGGTTTGGACAGAATTTCTTACGAAATGCTGAAAAACTCCCCAACTGAGCTAAAACACAGGTTAATTCGCCTTTATAATAACATCCTAAATACTGGAACTGTTCCACAAGCCTGGAAAACCGCATTATTAGTACCCATTCCAAAATCAAATAACCCCTCTACAGAAGTATTAGACTTTCGACCAATATCACTTATAAGCTGTATAAGTAAGTTATTAGAAAAAATAGTATCCAAACGGGTGATGTGGTACATTACTAAAAATGGTCTCATCAGTCCGCGTCAGGTCGCCTTTAAAGAAGGGCAAAGCACTGCCGATGCCCTATTATACTTTGAAGACTTCTGTGCCACTGGCTTATCAAACCGCAATCATATATCAGCATTAAGCTTAGACTTTGAAAAGGCTTTTGACCGTATCGGTGCGCACGTCGTCTTACGTCAACTAGGCAAATGGAATTTCGGCAATAAAATTTATAATTTGATAAAATCGTTTCTAACGAATCGAACACTCAGAACAAAAGTTAACAATAGTCTTTCGTCCTTGCATAACTTGTATAACGGAATACCCCAAGGGTCTCCCTTATCGGTCATCCTATTTACCATTGCCTTTGACGAAGTAAGCCAAATAATTTCAAAACATCAAAATATCTCACATATCATATACGCGGATGACGTTTTGATGTTTTCGAAGCTGAATGATTTGACATCTGCTCAAACTTCTTTTAGTGAAATCCTGACAGATATTGCCAGCTGGTCAAAATGCGCAGGAGCGAACCTGTCACTTAGTAAATGCAAAACCATTCACATTTGCAGAAAACGTAAATGTAATAGCTTAAATCTAGTGTACAATAATGTCAACATTGTAAATGAATCTAGCATAAGATTTCTAGGTGTAATTTTCGATAAAAACTTTAGTTTTAAGGAACACTGTGTATGGTTAAAACAATGCTTAGCTGCCAGGTTAAATATAATTAAGTACCTATCTTCCAAACATTGCCTAATCCATACAGAAATTCTTATAAATCTTACTCGCGCTCTGATCCTGTCTAAAATCGATTATGGACTGCCAATCTACGGAAATTGTGCTCAGAGCAATCTGAAAATGCTTAACCCCACATACCACACGGCGGTCCGTAGGAGTATCCGGGCTTTCCCCACATCACCTATTCGATGCATCCTAACAGAAGCTGGCCTCCCCAGTATCGAAGAAAGAGTAAAACACACTACGGTGCGACTGATTCCGAAGATTTTTTCATGCAACAATAGCCTTTTACATCAAGCTACTGTCTCAAGAACATCAGCCAAGAAGACTCCAAGGCGGAAACCGGCAATATTAAGGTGCGTAGAGTACGCGAAGGAATTAGGAATTACATCCTCGCCACAGTTTCGTCCTATCGCACAGTCACCACCATGGCATTTGAGGCCGTCTTCTTTCCTCCTATGGCTAACAAAGTTTCCTAAAACGAGTACGAGCTCTATTGTATACCAGCGCCTTTTTCAAGAATACTCCGCACCATTTCGCAAAGACTGGAATTTCATCTTTACCGATGGCTCCAAATGTCTAGAACATACTACTTTTGCTGTTACCCAATCGGATGGAAAAACGATATCAGCTGGACTACTTCCGCCTTATTGTTCTGTACTTACTGCTGAAGCGGCAGCGATTTATAGCGCACTGAAGTCAGCGGTGACCTCAAAACAAAAGACAATTATTTGCTCCGACAGCATGTCCACATTATCCAGTGTGTTAACCCGAATCTTCCCACGATTACCATATGGTAATGCAAACATGCCGTTGCAATTTTACGTATTATGTCTGAAGTAAATAACAAAAACAAAAAAGAATAACTGTATTTCACGCAGAATAAATGCAGCTCACGGAAAAACATAAGTTTTTTTGTTATTTTTAGTGCAGCTAGCAAAGCTATAAGACGTCAAAGTCAGGTGAAAAAAAAAGTGAATTATTGTGGTTTTTTAACATGGCACGTCGGTAAGTATATGAATAACTTTTTGATTTTTTGATATATTTCCAAAAAAATTACATCAGTTGGTAGCTAATGAAATAAACTAGTAAATGCAAGTTTAGTTTTGTTTGAAATTTGATTTTTTGTGTAACTTTTTTGTATTTTACTCAAGGCGTTACCATATGGTAACCGTGGGACGTCTAGGGTACAGGGCTTTAGTTACGTTTGGTGTAGTTTTTTTTTGAGATTTTTGATCATATTTATTGATATTTTGTGAATTACAGCGAATGCTTGATTTCATTCAAGAACTCGATGAAGCAGAAGATCAAAATCAACTGTGTGATATTCCAACCACTCTTTATATCGAGCCTCCTGTGGATGGCAACGAATCTGGCGAAGATGACGCTGAAGATGATTGTGCGGGCATTCCAGATAATGTTTGCCCGGCTCAGCTAAGAGGTGGCTGCGAAGTTGTTATGGCTAGTGGGCGACGTATGCAAGGTTTCGATGAAGAGGAGGATATGGGAGGCATGTTAAGAGACGGTATAAGCATACCATCATTTTAATCTTATAAACCCTAAATTTTTCAGCACCAAATCCAGGAGATTTGCCTGTTATTGAGGTTGAGGACACTTTTAGTGAGATGGAGGATGAAGAAACAACGGCTAATAGTTCAGAATCTCCAATGAGGAAGCGCTTACGTAAAATTGAACCGAAACCTTCAAACGTTGCACTGCCATCAGGAAACATGGAAACTGTATTTGAATGGGTCAAGAAGAAATCGTCATCTCTAATTCTAATTTTTCCAAGCGCAAATTACGAAGATTGTCGCCATTCACTGCCACACGAACAGTTTGAAAAATTTGTTGATGACACATTATTGGAACATATTTGCGAACAAAGTGCGTTATATTCGGTGGAACAGAATAGACCGAACCCAAATATAACAGTCAGCGAACTTAGAGCATATATAGGCATATTGATCGTCACTGGCTACAATTATCACTCCAATTACAAACATTTGTGGAGTCAGGATGAAGACATTCGGAACAATCTTGTCAGTAAAACCATGCGTCGGAATCGTTTTCAAGAGATTTTGCAAAATCTCCACTACGAAGAAAATTCCAAGGCTTCTTCAAAAGACGGCCCAAATCCTGACAAAATGTGGAAACTGCGTCCTCTTACGGATCATTTGAAAGCAAAAATGATAGAAAATTTCCATCCGGAACAAAATCTTTCTTTCGGCGAAAGTATGATATCCTATTTTGGTAAACATGGATGCAAGCAATTTATAAAGGGCAAGCCATTACGATTTGGATATAAAGTCTGGTCCCTATGCACTCCATCTGGTTATTTGGTGAATTTTGAAATTTACCAGGGGAAGAATCCTTGATCGAATTTGGAGTACGAAGCAAAGTTTGGAAAATGCGCCGCTCCTTTAGTCAGCATGATCGACGATTTTCCTGATGAATTGAAATCGCTGTCTTCCACTTTTATTTCGATAACCTGTTTACTAGTTATCCTCTGTTGGCATATCTCAAGTCATGCGGATATAATGGTACTGGAACAATCCGAGAAAACAGAATTCCAGCAAGCTGTCCACTAGTGCATAAAAAAGACTTCAAGTCAATGGAAAGAGGTTACTCTGAATCAATTGAAATGAAAAGCACTGGTATTTGTTTGGTGAAATGGAAAGATAACAATGTTGTCTGCATGTTATCTACCTGCTTTGGTGAGGATCCGAAATCAATGGCACAGCGTTATTCGAAGGCAAGTGGATCGAAAATAAATGTACCCCGTCCTTGCGCAATCACGGAATATAATAAATTTATGTGATTAGATCAAAATCTATCCCTGCACCGCATCGCATACAGGGGAAAAAAGTGGTGGTCTAGCATTTTTACCTGGCTGTTAGATGCTTGTATTCAAAATGCATGGCAACTTTACCGAAAAGATCAACATATCAGTCAGTTAGAATTTCGACGACAACTTGCAGTATACTACTGCAAACACTATGGTATACCGCCCAAAAGTCCTGGACCTGCGCCCTTTCACAGATATGCATACCAACCAGGTCGAGTTGAACATACTCTGCGCTAGGATCAGGGTGGACATTTTGTGGTACCATCAAATCGTAGGCATTGTGCGGTGACGGATGCAGAGTTAATGAACGAACTGCATGTGGTAAATGCAACGTAGGACTTTGCGTACAATGTTTTGCTCAGTACCACACAAAACCATGATAAATTTCAGTTCAAAAATGTTTTTTTTTTTCATTGTGAATTCATTTATTTTACTTATTTTTTAAATAAAAGTGTTTGAAAACAGTTATTTTTTGAAAAATTAAAAATAAAACGACATTCGAAAACCATTTTGTCTTTCATTAAAAACATGTACCCTAGAGGTCCCATGATTACCATATGGTAACGCTAGTTTTCCGCATTTTCCGGAAAATCGAAGCGAGGAAAATGAAAATGGACTTCATTTTCGTGCTCAGGAGATCGAAATACATAAGTATACAACATTTCACAAAAATCCAAAACAAAAAAAGTTATGGGACTTCCCGGGTAAAATATGGTAAATAAATCGCCTCCAATCGCCGATATACGAAGTTTGCTGATAGACAATTCTTCGCAAATAAAACTCATGTGGGTTCCTGGCCATTCAGGCATTAACGGTAATGAACTTGCCGACCAAACAGCGAAAGAGGCCGGCCAACAACCACTACATATTGTTGATTACATAACGCGCAAGGATATAAGCAACCACATAAATAAGTATATCAATTTCCAAAGAACCTCTGAATGGAGCTCATTTCAGCACCAATATGCGGAGCTGAACCCCACTGCCACTCGGGCCACTTATCCTACAAATTGCCGGACAGGCGACATAACTGCCTTTGTCCGTCTTCGCATAGGGCATACAATTGCTACACATTCCCATCTATTAAGTGGAATGATGCCAATGGGTTGCCCATATTGCAGCACCACACCCCTAACAACGAAGCACCTACTAGACAGCTGCGAACACTTCAAAACGATTAGAGAATCGTTATTTACTAGCGGGAGCCCGTCAGTGATGTTGAAATCGGTCACCAAAAACAATATCGAAAAAATCGCAGAATACTTAATCAGAGCCGATATTAGAAAAATAATCTAAGACGTATTTAATTTTATTAAGTTAACCTCATTATTATATTTCTTTTATTATATTCTCATTCTTAATACCCTTTATTAATATATGTTGTAATATAATTATTTGAATCCCTCATTTTGCACAATTTTAGTTTATTAAACCAGTTTTTAGTAGAATGTGAGCCGAAAGCCCTGGCAGCTAGAGCTCCTTTTTCTCTGTAGAATAGCAATTTTATTGTTGTTTTTCATCTAATAAATAAATAAATAAATATTAATTGAATAGAGCAGGACACATTTTTAGAGACAACCGCCATAGCTTTTTTTATAGATCCATTTCGGAAGCTGCTAGGCTTCTTCATCAGAGAAATTTTGGAACGCATTGCTAACCATTACGCTGGTTTTGATGTTATCTAAACTCCTAATTCTATTCTTCTGTACCATATACATGAACCACTTCCGCCATCTGACAGTTAGTAGTATGATCATGATGGATTTGTTTTGGCAGATCTGCTTTATCATCATCAGCAGAACTGGCTTACCGCGTGCTCTCGGTTTCGTTATTGCTTATTTGTACCAACAATTTTTGTTGATTTTACGGTGTGTACATTTTCAAGTATTCGTGAAACGAGCTCAAGGCCAAGAATATAGGAACGCGAACTGCCTAGGGAGACAAGGGTCATGCTGGCCCAACTTCGTTCTGTAGCCCGATTCTGTAACTTTTAACGACGCGCCGAGCGTTAAGCTTATCGCCAAATTTTGGCGTTTGTTCTTAACGAAAATGCGATTCTGTAACTCTCCTTTAACGCCGCTAAACAGCTGACTCTTGATGGCAATACTTCTCTTTTCGCCGTATTTTGCACTAAATTACATGCTCAAAACTTACAACTAATTTTTTTACTTTTTCCAAACACTAAAACACTTGCAAATATTTTAACGCTATTGTTAACTTCTTCTTCTTTAAATGGTGACCTAATCGCCTGGGCGATTTTGACCGTCCAACATAGCTCGCCAGTCGTTTCTTCGTTGCGCCAACTGGCGCCAATTGGAACCACCGCGGGATCGCAAATCGGCCTCCACTTGGTCCTTCCATCGGAGTGGTTGTCTCCCTCTTCCTCTGCTTCCACCGGGGGGTGCCGATAAGAATACCTTCTGGGCTGGAACATCTTCGCTCATTCGCACTACGTGGGCTAGCCAGCGAAGCCGCTGTGTTTTAATTCGCTGAACAAAGTCGGCGTCTGCGTAAAGTTCATACAGCTCATCATTAAATCTTCTTCGGTACTCGCCGTCGCCAACGCGTAGAGGTCCACAAATCTTTCGAAGAACCTTTCTCTCGAATACTTCCAGAGCCGCCTCATCAGATGTTGTTAGTGTCCACGCCTCTGCACCATATAGCACGACGGGTGCGATGAGTGACTTGTAGAGTGTTATTTTCGTTCGTCGAGAGAGGACTTTACTTTTCAATTGCTCACTCAGTCCGAAGTAGCATTTGTTTGCAAAAGTAATTCTTCGTCGGATTTCTAGGCTAAGATTATTGTTTGTGTTAATGCTGGTTCCCAGGTAAACGAAGGCCTTTACTGTTTCGAAATTATTGCTGCCAAGGCGCGAATGCGCTGACTCTTTGCATGATGACAGAAGGTACTTCGTTTTGCCCTCGTTCACCATTAATTCCCTTTTTTCCGCTTCTTTTTCTAATTTGGAGTAAGCAGAAGTAACGGCGCGGTCGTTAAGCCCAATGATCTCAATATCGCCAGCATATGCCAACAGTTGCACGCTTTTATAAAATATTGTTCCAGCGCGGTTAAGTTCTGCAGCTTGTATTATTTTATCCAGCATTAAATTAAAGAAATCGCACGATGTCTGAAACCTCGTTTAGTTTCGAACGGCTCGGAAAGGTACTTCCCAATTCTGACCGAGCTGGCGGTGTTGCTCAAGGTCATTTTGCATAGCCGTATAAGTTTTGCGGGAAAACCAAATTCAGACATAGCAGCATATAGCAGCTTCTTTTCGTGCTATCGAAAGCCGCTTTAAAATCAACAAAGAGATGTGTGTCGATTATTTTTTCACGGATTTTTTCCAAGATTTGGCGTATTGTAAAAATCTGGTCGATGGTAGATTTACCAGGTCTGAAGCCACACTGATAAGGCCAATCAGTCTGTTCACATCAGGCTTCAGTCTTTCGTACAATACGCTTGATAGGACCTTATATGCGATATTCAAAAGGCTGATTCCGCGATAGTTGGCGCAGTTTGCAGGATCGCCCTTCTTGTGGATTGGGCAGAGAACACTTAGATTCCAATCTTCAGGCATGCAAGTTAACGGCAGCCTCCACACATCAACCTTATGGTAACTGTAAACAAGATTTGGATTCTTCATACCGCGAGCTTTAGAATAACAAAACTGTCTTTTGTTTATAATCTGCTTTTTCCGTTATTCATGGAAGTTTCCATTAATAAGAAATCGATATCTTCATTCCAAGGCCAAGCCATTTCAACATACATCTTTGCAATTTCAAAGCTGAACTTAGTTCTTAAGTAAATAATGTAAACACTATAAGTAAGACCAAATTGAAAATAAAGAGTTAGTTTTTGATCAACAGCACAATCGAGGTGACATTGACTCCTTCACTTGCCGCGAAGTAACAAATAGGCTATCTTTTTAAAAAAAGCCTTTGTCTTTAGACAAAAGCTTAACTGGCGCCCGAGCAGGGACTCGCGTTAAATAAAGGATCGTCGAAGGAGAAAATAAAAAGTATCCTCGATCCTACGCGAGTTGTTAAATAAAGGATCGTCGAAGGAGAAAACTGAAAAGTATCCTCGATCCTAAAAGAACTGTTTTTAAAAGTAAAGTGGATCCTAAAGGAACTAATAAGTATCCTGGATCGCACGCGTTACGAAAAAAGGGGAAAAGTCCAAGTACCCTAGTTCGCGAGTGTCGAGTATTACAAAAAAAAACCTGGAAAAAAAACATAAAGAAGTGACTGAAAGTTAACATCAAAAAGAAAAGAAGGAAAAAAAGCCTCAGTGAAAAAAAACCGAACCCTTACCGAAACCTTTTACCGAAACAAGGAATACAAAATACCAGGAATACAAAATACACAGAAGGACTGGGAGCAGTGACTGGCAGCGAAAGAACCATGAGAAATTGATTATAATTAATTGTTATTTTAGTTAGTTTTTAAGAAAATATTTGAAAAAAAAGGAAAAAATGTAAGTTGGGCTTAAAAAATTAAAAGGAAAGAAAATAATACAGCTAAAAAGTGTATGCAATTAGGTTCGGTTGTATAGGAGAAGATAATTGAGCTATAAAAATAATAAATCATTTAAATGGGAAATAGTCCCAGTGGTCCAAAGTACAAACGGTTGTATTATTTTAATTATTGTGGTTGTGACCACAAAACCGAAAATTGCGCTCTCTTGAAAAAGAAAAATATAGGAAAGTTAGGTTATTAAAAGTGAAAGAACCTTAACAAAATTCATGAACATCGACCTTTCTGATTTAGGAAATCAGTTCGGAAAATTATCGGTTAGTATAACTGTAAAAATGACAGACGCACTTAGTGTAGATTTAATTTCGCGACTAATCGCAGACGCCACAATTGGCCTGCGACAGGAAATTCTGAAATTACGTTCAGAAATAGAAGTGAACGCTTGCAGGGCCACAGACTATTCAAAGGAAGTAATAGATGAAAGTATTCAATGCCAGGAGTCCTTAGAAGTAATAAAGTCCTTGCCTGAATTTCCGGGGAAAATTAACGCATATGTTAGTTGGAGGGAATGCAATGAGCCTATATAAAAGGCAAAGTAAAAAATACTTTGCGGCACTCACAATCATGCGAAACAAAATTACTCACGATGCTAATGACACGCTAACCAACCACGGTACCGTGTTAAACTTTGATGCAATAATCGCGAGGCTCGATTTTGCATATTCAGATAAACGCCCAATACATATTATTGAGCAAGAATTAAGTGTAATTCGCCAGGGTCAAATGTCGGTTGTAGAGTGTTATAACCTGGACAACAAGAAGCTGACATTAATTATAAATAAAACAATCCTGACTCATGGTGGTGATGCGGAAATTACCAAACAATTAAACAAGAAAAATAGGGATCATGCCCTCCGCATATTTATTACGGGATTGAATGCTCCGTTGGCGGCCGCTGTGGTGTGAAGGTAGTGTTGCCGGCCTACCACACCGAAGGTCCATGGTTCGAGCCCTGGTACAGGTAACATCAAAAGTGAATTGAAAAAAGTTTTTCAAAACGGGGTCGCCCCTCGGCAGTGGTTTGGCAAACTCTCCGAGTGTATTTCTGCCATGACAGGCTTCTCAGCAAAAATTCGTCTCCTTTGTAGATGCCGTTCGGAGTCGGCAAAAAACTGTAGGTCCCACCAATTTGTAGGGAAAATTCAAATCGGCACACCACAAATTGGAAGAGAAGCTTGGCGCAAAAATCTCTTATGAGGTTTATGATGATATACCTGTTGTATATCGCGCCATAGAGAGAGAATGCTCCGTTGAGGGACATAATATTCTCTTTGAGTCCTCAAGATCTTCCGGATGCATTAGCTAGGGCTCAGGAATTAGAGTCAAATAATCAAAGAGCTCGGTTCGCTCAGAGTTTCGCGAATGACAACACAAAGATAAGACCAAACCCCTTGACAAATAATTTACGGTTTCCTTCAGGGATAAGACCAAATCCCAAAACAAATGATTTGGGTTTCCCTTCAAGGATAAACCAACAAAAGGTGGAGCCAATGGATGTTGACCCATCTGTCTCCAGACTTTACAATAAAAATTACCACGTCGGAGGACAACAAACTGGTAATTTTTCTGGTGCAAAACCACAAATGACCGCACCAAATTTTAACCTTAACAGAGCTCAACCAAATTCGAGTTTTCAAACTCGAGACGCTCATGCTCCAAAACGCTCAAGAGACAGTAACCACAGCTTCCGCCCACAAGAAAAAACACAACGAATAAACCACATTCGAGAGAATCATTTTTTAAAGGAGGAGGGGACACACTCCCCTACATCCATGTCTATGACGGAAAATTAAGTAGGAAATTAAAAGCTCTTATTGACACCGGAGCTACCTCTTGTTATATAAAGACAGGAGTTTTAGAAGATAAGAATGAATTAGTCACATCAGGCTTCAGTCTTTCGTACAATACGCTTGATAGGACCTTATATGCGATATTCAAAAGGCTGATTCCGCGATAGTTGGCGCAGTTTGCAGGATCGCCCTTCTTGTGGATTGGGCAGAGAACACTTAGATTCCAATCTTCAGGCATGCAAGTTAACGGCAGCCTCCACACATCAACCTTATGGTAACTGTAAACAAGATTTGCATTCTTCATACCGCCAGCTTTAGAATAACAAAACTGTCTTTTGTTTATAATCTGCTTTTTCCGTTATTCATGGAAGTTTCCATTAATAAGAAGTCGATATCTTCATTCCAAGGCCAAGCCATTTCAACATACATCTTTGCAATTTCAAAGCTGAACTTAGTTCTTAAGTAAATAATGTAAACACTATAAGTAAGACCAAATTGAAAATAAAGAGTTAGTTTTTGATCAACAGCACAATCGAGGTGACATTGACTCCTTCACTTGCCGCGAAGTAACAAATAGGCTATCTTTTTAAAAAAAGCCTTTGTCTTTAGACAAAAGCTTAACTGGCGCCCGAGCAGGGACTCGCGTTAAATAAAGGATCGTCGAAAGAGAAAATAAAAAGTATCCTCGATCCTACGCGAGTTGTTAAATAAAGGATCGTCGAAGGAGAAAACTGAAAAGTATCCTCGATCCTAAAAGAACTGTTTTTAAAAGTAAAGTGGATCCTAAAGGAACTAATAAGTATCCTGGATCGCACGCGTTACGAAAAAAGGGGAAAAGTCCAAGTACCCTAGTTTGCGAGTGTCGAGTATTACAAAAAAAAACCTGGAAAAAAAACATAAAGAAGTGACTGAAAGTTAACATCAAAAAGAAAAGAAGGAAAAAAAGCCTCAGTGAAAAAAAAACCGAACCCTTAACGAAACCTTTTACCGAAACAAGGAATACAAAATACCAGGAATACAAAATACACAGAAGGACTGGGAGCAGTGACTGGCAGCGAAAGAACCATGAGAAATTGATTATAATTAATTGTTATTTTAGTTAGTTTTTAAGAAAATATTTGAAAAAAAAGGAAAAAATGTAAGTTGGGCTTAAAAAATTAAAAGGAAAGAAAATAATACAGCTAAAAAGTGTATGCAATTAGGTTCGGTTGTATAGGAGAAGATAATTGAGCTATAAAAATAATAAATCATTTAAATGGGAAATAGTCCCAGTGGTCCAAAGTACAAACGGTTGTATTATTGTAATTATTGTGGTTGTGACCACAAAACCGAAAATTGCGCTCTCTTGAAAAAGAAAAATATAGGAAAGTTAGGTTATTAAAAGTGAAAGAACCTTAACAAAATTCATGAACATCGACCTTTCTGATTTAGGAAATCAGTTCGGAAAATTATCGGTTAGTAGAACTGTAAAAATGACAGACGCACTTAGTGTAGATTTAATTTCGCGACTAATCGCAGACGCCACAATTGGCCTGCGACAGGAAATTCTGAAATTACGTTCAGAAATAGAAGTGAACGCTTGCAGGGCCACAGACTATTCAAAGGAAGTAATAGATGAAAGTATTCAATGCCAGGAGTCCTTAGAGGTAATAAAGTCCTTGCCTGAATTTCCGGGGAAAATTAACGCATATGTTAGTTGGAGGGAATGCAATGAGCCTATATAAAAGGCAAAGTAAAAAATACTTTGCGGCACTCACAATCATGCGAAACAAAATTACTCACGATGCTAATGACACGCTAACCAACCACGGTACCGTGTTAAACTTTGATGCAATAATCGCGAGGCTCGATTTTGCATATTCAGATAAACGCCCAATACATATTATTGAGCAAGAATTAAGTGTAATTCGCCAGGGTCAAATGTCGGTTGTAGAGTATTATAACCTGGACAACAAGAAGCTGACATTAATTATAAATAAAACAATCATGACTCATGGTGGTGATGCGGAAATTACCAAACAATTAAACAAGAAAAATAGGGATCATGCCCTCCGCATATTTATTACGGGATTGAATGCTCCGTTGGCGGCCGCTGTGGTGTGAAGGTAGTGTTGCCGGCCTACCACACCGAAGGTCCATGGTTCGAGCCCTGGTACAGGTAACATCAAAAGTGAATTGAAAAAAGTTTTTCAAAACGGGGTCGCCCCTCGGCAGTGGTTTGGCAAACTCTCCGAGTGTATTTCTGCCATGACAGGCTTCTCAGCAAAAATTCGTCTCCTTTGTAGATGCCGTTCGGAGTCGGCAAAAAACTGTAGGTCCCACCAATTTGTAGGGAAAATTCAAATCGGCACACCACAAATTGGAAGAGAAGCTTGGCGCAAAAATCTCTTATGAGGTTTATGATGATATACCTGTTGTATATCGCGCCATAGAGAGAGAATGCTCCGTTGAGGGACATAATATTCTCTTTGAGTCCTCAAGATCTTCCGGATGCATTAGCTAGGGCTCAGGAATTAGAGTCAAATAATCAAAGAGCTCGGTTCGCTCAGAGTTTCGCGAATGACAACACAAAGATAAGACCAAACCCCTTGACAAATAATTTACGGTTTCCTTCAGGGATAAGACCAAATCCCAAAACAAATGATTTGGGTTTCCCTTCAAGGATAAACCAACAAAAGGTGGAGCCAATGGATGTTGACCCATCTGTCTCCAGACTTTACAATAAAAATTACCACGTCGGAGGACAACAAACTGGTAATTTTTCTGGTGCAAAACCACAAATGACCGCACCAAATTTTAACCTTAACAGAGCTCAACCAAATTCGAGTTTTCAAACTCGAGACGCTCATGCTCCAAAACGCTCAAGAGACAGTAACCACAGCTTCCGCCCACAAGAAAAAACACAACGAATAAACAACATTCGAGAGAATCATTTTTTAAAGGAGGAGGGGACACACTCCCCTACATCCATGTCTATGACGGAAAATTAAGTAGGAAATTAAAAGCTCTTATTGACACCGGAGCTACCTCTTGTTATATAAAGACAGGAGTTTTAGAAGATAAGAATGAATTAGCCATTTACAAAAGAATTAGAACAGTGAACGGCTATTCGATCATAAAATATTACCACATTATTAATTTATTTGGAGTGAGACAAATTTTCTACGAAATAGATAATTTAGAATCAGACCTACTCCTGGGGTATAGGTTTTTAAAAAATATTGAAGCGCGCATTGATTTGCGCAACGGAGAAATAATTTACAAAGTTGGGAATGGAGAGGAAAAAACTGAAAAAAGCAATTAATATTAACTTTCAAAGTGAAAGAAATAAGAACTGAAACCCCTTGCGATATAAAAACCCTAAGGCGCCCGCTGAAGTAAATACCAGCAAAAATAAATTGAAGTTAGAGAATTTGAAAAGGGCAAAAACGCCTATTAAAAGTGAAAATTTGAAACCCTTGGGATATAAAAATCCTAAGGCGCCCGCTGAAGTAAATACCAGCAAAAATAAATTAAAGTTAGAGAATTCGAAAAGGACAAAAACGCCTATTAAAAGTGAAAATTTGAAACCCTTGGGATGCAAAAATCCTAAGACGCCAACCGAAGAATTTACCGGTAATATATTGATGAACAAATATTTTTCTTTGGGATACGAAAATCCTAAAGCGCCAGCCGAAGAATATTCCGGCAATATTAAGGACAATTATTCAATGCTGAATGAAAATGGTTCAGAAATGGAGGTTGAAGAACGTATCAGTGACAGAGATAGTGAAAGTGACAATGAGGAACTGTCAAGCTACAAAAAATACGTAAACAATAAAATAGGCGAAAGACATTTTAATATTAATACAAGTTTTCCATTTAGAACAGATGTAAGGGCTGAAATAAGAACGGCAAAAGATGATCCAATATGGAGCCGTCAATACCCATATTCCAATTCTGTAAGCTCATTTGTTAATAGGGAAATAGAAAGGATGTTAATTGAAAAAATTATAAGGCCTAGTAAAAGCCCCTATAATTCGCCGATTTGGGTGGTACCAAAAAAGGGTACAAACGAGGATGGCTCTCCTAAGCTTAGAATGGTGATAGATTACAAAAAGTTAAACGAGCATACTGTTTCAGATCGTTATCCTATTCCGGATGCAAATATAATTTTGGCAAATTTAGGAAAATCGAAGTTCTTTTCAAGCATAGACTTGGAATCCGGTTTCCATCAGATTTTGATGTCGGATAATGACATAGAGAAGACAGCTTTTTCTGTTAACAACGGAAAATACGAATTTTTGCGTATGCCTTTTGGTCTAAAAACCCTCCCAGAATTTTTCAGAGAGCAATGGATGACATTTTACGGGAGCATATAGGGAAAATATGCCACGTCTATTTAGATGATATAATAATTTTCTCAGAGGATCTGGGACAACATCTGAAGGAATTGGAAACCATAATTGAAATATTGAGATCTGCAAATATGAAAATTTCAATTGAGAAGTCAAAATTTTTCAAAACAGAAGTAGAATTCTTGGGCTATGTTGTTGCTCAAAATATTATTAAAACCGATCCAAAAAAGATCGAGTTAATATCAAATTATCCCGAACCTAAGAATTTACGCCAAATGAGAGGTTTTCTGGGTATCACTGGGTATTACCGCAAATTTATAAAGGACTACGCTGCAATAGCAAAGCCCTTGACAAAGTATTTGTCAGCTGAAAACGGTAGAGTTTCCAGGAACATGTCAAAAAAAGTAGCAATAGAGTTGGATGAAGACGCAAAAATTGCATTTAAGGAATTAAAAAAACATTTGGCAGCGGAAATGGAATTGGTACAACCAGATTATTCAAAAAAATTTGTGTTAACTACAGATGCGTCTAATTTCGCAATGGGCGCGGTACTTTCACAAGAAAATAGACCAATTACTTTCGTGTCAAAAACTTTAAATAAAACAGAAAGAAATTACGCTACAAATGAAAAGGAATTGTACGCCATTGTGTGGGCGTTAAAGAACCTTCGAAACTATTTATACGGGGTAACTAACCTCGAAATTCATACAGATCACCAACCATTGACATTTGCAATGTCAACCCGTAATCCCAATTCTAAGATGAAGAGGTGGCATGCCTTCATTGAGGAATTCGCACCAAAGTTCGTATACCAACCAGGAAAAACGAATGTTGTAGCAGATGCATTATCACGAATAGAGGTGAATAATGTAACGGATGATTCAGAAGATAATCAATCCATACATTCTGCTGAGAGTGACGAAAACTCTATTATCAAGGAGACAACAAGACCACTCAATCAATTTAAACAACAAATAGTTCTTATTAAAAATAGATTCACAATACATGAGTCTGTGACTAACTTTGGAAAAACAAGACATTTAATTGAGTTCGATACAGTTGATAATTTTGCTAACAATACTCAAAGAGTTTGTTCAACCAGATTAGGTAACAGCAATTCATTGCACAGTGGAAGATTTGTATGAAGTCCAACAAAAAATTAAAGAAACTTTCAGTAACAAATTCTTGTACACAAGATCATTTCCAATGGACGTGATTGATAGGGGGGATCAAGCAAGTATAATAGAGGAAACACACAGTAGGGCACACCGAAGCTTTACTGAAAATATAAAACAAATTCAGAAACTTTGCTACTGGCCTGACATGCAAAAACAATTTAAAGAATATATTAGGAATTGTTTAATTTGCAATAAAAACAAATATGACCGCCACCCGAAATTGATTCCTATAAGTGAGGTTCCTATTCCAAGAAGGGAAGGTGAACAGCTCCATATAGATGTATTTTAAAACTTAAATTTATTACCTGCGTTGATGCATATTCTAAGTTTTTAGTTATAAAAAGTATAGAGGATAAGATCAATATAGAAGAGAAAATCCTGGACATTTTGCAGACATTCCCAGAAGCAAGATGCATTACAATAGATAACGAACCAAGTTTAACCACACCTCAATTCAAGGCTTTGATGCAGAGACTGAATGTTGAAATAAGATTCTGCGACCCTAGACATAGCTCTAGTAACGGTCAAATAGAAAGAGTTCACTCGACCATAATTTAATGAGCGATTTAGAGACTCTGTATAGAGCAGCTCAACAGTATAATTTAACAATTCACTCGGTGACAGATTTTAAACCTGTCGATGTGTTTTACAATAAAAAGGATCATGAAATGATTTCAGAAAAATTAAAAATGGCACAAACCAAAATGCTTAGTTTTCATAATAGAAATAGAAACAGTAAAGAATTTTATCCAGGTCAAATAGTTTATGAGAAAGTTATAGGAGAGCGAAATAAGTTAAAACCTAGGTATAGAAAACAGCAAGTTAAAGAAAACTTGGGAAATAAGATAATTATTAACAATAGAAACAGAATTATTCACAAAGATAATATTAAAACATAATATTTCAGGTTTACACTATGGTTATTTTTATTTTTGGATTACTGCTTACTTTAACTACAGCAGACATAATAGATTACACCAGCGATGACTATGTCCTAATTCAAAATGGGGAAGCACTAATGTACGAAGGTTTTGGAAACATTTTTCACATCACAAATCTAACCTACTATAGGACGATGTTCGAAAATGAACAATCATATTTTTTGCAAGAAAAACAAAAGCACACATATTCAACAACAGATTATTTAGAAGTAGAGGCAGAACTTAATATTATAGAATCTTCTTTAATGCAACTGCAGAAAACTAGGACTAAAAGAGGAATTAATGAAATAGGAACATTGTGGAAATGGATTTCAGGAACTCCAGACCACGATGATTTTGTAACCATATCTAGCAAAATAAATGATTTAGTAGAAAATAATGAGCAATTTATCACAAATTCGCAAATGTTTAAAGAAATAAAACGATTAACAAATTTAGTAAATGATATTGCAGGAGCTTCACAGGAAAAAATAATTCGTAAACAAAGAATAAAGATGATTATATATGAATTACAAAATGTTTTACAGACTATCACATTAGCAAAAGGTGGAATTTTAAATTCACATATAGAAACAAAAGAAATAATTCAAAATGAAAAGCAAACACTAACTTTGACTGATTTGTTGGATGTTTCAACGTTTAAAATCTTACAAAAATCAGATTTAATTATATTATACATAAAATATCCTATTGTCAAAAATACCTGCATGTTATTTGAAACTAGACCAATTGCACAAATTAATGGTAAATTAATTATTGAAAATCAAGTTGCACTATGTGGCAATACATTTATATCTGTTGAAAAATGTAAAATTGAAATAAACAATATTTTTTGTAAAAAAGATTTTAAAGAAACCTGCTTAATATATTTGTTAAACAAAAAACCAGCAAATTGTACAAAAATTAAAGAAATAAATAAACAAATATACATAATAAAAGATGGAGCTATTTTAATCTCAGGAAAGCACAAAGTTAATGAAACCAACGTAAATGGCACATATTTAGTAACTTTTGATACATCTGTAAACATAGACAATAAAACATTCGAAAATCCAACTGGAAAAATTGTAAAATTTCTTAAGCAAAACGACTTAAAAAATTATGAAATACTAGAGTTCATTGATTCAGATGAAGAAACTTTAAAATTTAAAAATATACATTTGTTACAAAAAATTAATAATAGTTTCACTCAAAATCCAATTTCAATGTCATTATTAACCCTAATGTCATTTTTAATTGGTTCATTCGTTCTTTATAAGATAATATTGCAATTAAGTTTAAAGTGACAGGAAAGATCGCATAAGATTCAAGCGGATTTGTATGTTGAAATTCAAGACAAATTAAATACCCTACTTAAAAAAGAATTCGATGAATCCGGGACGATTCATCTTAGGGAGGGGGGAGTTAACGGCAGCCTCCACACATCAACCTTATGGTAACTGTAAACAAGATTTGGATTCTTCATACCGCGAGCTATAGAATAACAAAACTGTCTTTTGTTTATAATCTGCTTTTTCCGTTATTGATGGAAGTTTCCATTAATAAGAAATCGATATCTTCATTCCAAGGCCAAGCCATTTCAACATACATCTTTGCAATTTCAAAGCTGAACTTACTTCTTAAGTAAATAATGTAAACACTATAAGTAAGACCAAATTGAAAATAAAGCGTTAGTTTTTGATCAACAGCACAATCGTGGTGACATTGACTCCTTCACTTGCCGCGAAGTAACAAATAGGCTATCTTTTTAAAAAAAGCCTTTGTCTTTAGACAAAAGCTTAACTTGCATTCATCCAACCATATTCTGAATAGAAGCTGATGCATGCGCCTTGCCAGCTCCTCGCCTCCGTGTTTGAATAGCTCAGCAGGCAAACTATCAGCGCCAGCTGCTTTATTGTTTTTCAATCGGAATATTGCTATTCGCACCTCATTATAGTCGGGTTGTGGAACGTCAATTCCATCATCTTCGATTGTTGGCTCGGGTTCGGCATCTTCTCTGGTTTCTTGCTCAGTTTCTCTATTTAAAAGGGCAGAAAAGTGATCCCTCCATATTCTGAGTGCTCTCTGAACATCGGCCACCAGGTCGCCGTTCTCATTCTTACAGGAGTTTGCCCCGGGTTTAAAACCTTCTGTCATGCGCCGAATTTTTGGATAGAATTTTCGGGCATTATTCCCGTTGGTCAGCATCTCAAGCTCCTTTATTTCACGCTTTTCTGCCATTTTTCGCCCGGAAAAGCCGCCTCGCTTCCCTCTTCAACTACGGGTAGTGTTCACACACACTCCCCGTTGCATTCGATATCAGCGTTGCCTTGTAGGCTTCGTCCTTTCTTTTCGTTGTTAACACCTCGAAAATAATTCGCGACAGCTAACCACACAAGCAGTGTTAGCTAACACTTTTCGTGTGGTTAAAAGTTAAGGAATAGGGAAAAACGTTAAAAATGGTGTTAAGCGAAGTTAACGCTAACACCTGGGGTTAAAATAGTTACAGAATCGACGTACTGGATACTTTAACAGACTATTCAGACTGAACTCTGACATGTCAGATGTCTGCCCGGCATGCGGCGTGTAAGCTATTTTGCATAAGAACTTTCTGCTATTTTCTTTCCAGGCATATATTTACAAAACACGTGCAATTACCACTGTTGTTAAAACGTTGCCACCTATTTTGGTAGTTAACAAATTAGCAGCATCTTTGCGGGGCAGAATACCAGGGTGTAAAGTTAATAGATGATTTACCTTGTATGTTCAAAAGGGGGTCGCCCCTGTGCAGTGATTTGGAAAACTCTCCGATTATGTTTCTGCCACGGAAGGGTTCTCAGCAAAAATTCATTTGCGCAGCCAATTTGTAAGAGAATTTGGAAGTAGCACACCACAAATGGGTTAAGAAGCTCGGCCTTAATATCCTCGGAAGTATATATAGTTATTATAATATATATTTTCGAAGGTTATGTATGCACTAACAACGATTAAGCAAAAATACATATTTCACAAATTTTCGAAACTTTAATTATTTTCTAAGCTATAGCGCTATACACATATTTTCGAAACTTTTAAACTTTAGCTGGTATCCTGTTGTTGTTGGTGATGTATTAGCGATATTTTGCCTGCCTAGTCGCCATTTCCCTTACCTAACATTGTCATCAAGCTCTTCTAACGGAAGTCCCAGAAGCCGCGCGGCTTCAATAGGGTTGGACCATAGTAAAATTGCTGTTAGAAGAGGCGGCTCAGTTGAGCAAATGAATAGATGGTTCGTATCATGTAGAGACACGCCGCATCCCTGGCAGACATTTGGTATGTCGGGGTTTAGCCTGGATAGGTAAGATTTTAACCTGTTGCAGTATCCAGAACGAAGTTGGGCCAACATGACTTTTGTCTCCCTACACGGCTAAAAGTTTGAGTTTAAATTTTAAACCATTTGTCGGCTTAAGCAATTTTTTATACTTTTTTAATAAATTCCAAACATTTCAATTACCTACACCAATTTTCAATTTCTTACGGTTTGGATTTCAAAATGAACTGAACAAAACGTCTAAAATTTTTCACATTTTTTTCATTTATTTCTGAAGGTTTTTTCAAGTCAAGTCAATGATTTTTTCTCATCACAATTTTGTGTGCGCCGTAGCTCAGTGGGTAGAGTAGACGACTCGAATCCTGCCAACTGATACGAATGTTTTTATGGTTTTTTTAATTGTTAAACATATCTGATTTAAAATGAAAACTCTTCTGTTCACGCTCCGTTTCTCGAAAACTGGTATGATTTTAATTCTCAACCAAATTTGGTTTGGACATATATGTAGCTAAAAAAAGTTTTAAATTTAGGCTCAAGTTGTAAGCCGTGTAGGCAGTTTGCGTTCCTCTTCGGCAAAACGTGGAGCTTGTGCCTGAATGACGGCGTTCACTGGGCGAGAGCTGACAAAGGAATTTACCGACTGTATGAATGAGTTTGAGGGCCTGTCGATGCACCTTTGGGTCAAACGGCGAAAAAATATGATGCCGCATCTAGTCAAAGTGCTTATGGAGATGACTCCTTATTCTGCTAGGGGGGGGATTTTCTTTGAGCAGTCGCCTATTCGGGTACTGCGGTTTTAGTAATTGAACAGGAATTGTCTGGTCAATATCTCACTATGCTTTTTAACTCTGAGGATTTTTGCATCGCTATGAAGGTGGTGCTCAGGTGACTGCATCCCGTGGCAGTTCGGGGTGTCAGCTCTGCATTCTCCTGCAGCGTGTGTCTGCTAGGCCCGGCGACGATATAGGCGTCGAGACACCCCCTGGTGGTGAGGGGAACCTCGATATGTACACGGCTAGAAATTTGAGCTTAAATGTGAAACCATTTGTCGGTTTAAGCAATTTATTTGGCTTTCAATTACCTACACCAATTTTCAATTTCTTGCGGTTTAGAGTATAAGCTGAGCTGAAAAAAGGTCTAAAATTTGTTTAATAGCTTTTCATTTATTTCTAAAAGTTTTTTCAAGTCATTGAATTTTTCTCTAAACTGTAGGTCAACGGGTAAAGCAGACGACTCTGCTGCGGGGCACGTCGGTTCGAGTCCTGGCAGCTGATACAAAAGTTTTTTATATTTTTTAATTGCTAAGACATTTCTGGTTTTCAATTTAAACTCTTTTCTTTGCTTTCACTTTTTTGCTGGCTCGAGGTCTATGTTTTTCTCGCAAAAACTAATAAATCGAAATGACGGAAAATTACCTTATGTGGACTCAATTATAATAAGACATGGTAATGAAATAAAGCTAAAGTGGTATAAGAAACCTATAGCATCAGGACGAATCATCAATTATAATTTTAAACATCCGAAAACGATGATAATTAATACAGCGAGAGGCTGTATTCGACGAATGTTAAAAATATTTGACGACACTTACCACAGAGAAATTAAGACTGAAATTAGAATGATATTGAAAAATAATGATTTTCCAGATAATATTATAAATTCTTTAATAAGAAAATCGGTATCAGAAACCCATAATCGTGTAGTAGACTGGCCGAAGGTATTTAAATCAGTAGTATATGTGCCACAATTGTCAGAGCGGCTTAAAAAATCAGATTGCTACAACAATGAAAAAATAAAAATAGCACACAAACCAATAAATACTTTAAAATACATTTTCAATAATACCAAATCAAAAATACCAATCGCGGAAAAAAGTAATGTCATATACAAAATACCTTGCAAAGGTAATCTCAACGAACCCTGTAACAAGTTTTATGTAGGAACTACAAAGTCAAAATTAAAAAGTAGATTAGCGCAACATAAATCTGACTTTAAATATTGTCATCAAACACAAAACCATAAAACGGCTCTAATGGCCCACTGTGCAAGCAATGAACACTCTTTGACGAAGCTTCTGTGCTCCAGCAAGAAAAACAATACAAGAAGAGATACACATTAGAAATGCTGCACATAATCAACACACCGACAGAAAAGAGAATAAATTACAGATCTGATGTTGAGGGAGTAGCGCAGACGTATAGACATTTGTTATCAAAAAATAGTTAGTATGATACTCCACGTTAAGCAGTGACAACGTGTTAATAAATGTATGTATGAAAACCATTTGTTATTAGTTATGTAACTTATTTATTACATTAATATTTTTGTTGTTATTAGTTTGTCCTGAAGACGATTGCCGACGGCAATTGAAATATATTGGCAAAACGAAAAACTTGTGTTTTTATTCGTTTTTGCGAGAAAAACATAGACCTCGAGCCAGCAAAAAAGTGAAAGTTAAGAAGGAAAGGTCGACAAAACAGAACTCTTTTCTTTACGCTCGTTCTCTCGAAAACTGGCATAATTAAAATTCTGAACCAAATTTGGTTTGGACATATATGTAGCCCAGAAAAGTTTAAAATTTAGGCTAAAATTATTAGCCGTGTGGTTGCGATCGTTCGCCTCGGAACTGCACCGATGACTGCCGACCACTCAGATAATTGGCGGTCCAACGCTTTATACAGGGGGGAAGAGTTGACTCTGCAAGGTCATTAATAAGCTGTGCATGATTGCAACCAGTACAGTTTTGTCATTAGGGCTATTTTGGTTGAGACCGATACCTATCTGAGTGATAATGGCGTTAAGCTCGGTGGTCGTGCTATGCATTTTACGAAAACCATGCAACGGAAACCATGCCGCAAGTTAGCGGTGAAGTAAGGGAAGAAGATTGTCTCCAAGGTCTTCACTACTGGCGAGAGGAACGATATTGGTCGATAAGACTCCCCCACGTTAGCTGGCTTGTCAGCCTTTAGTAGTGGCATCGCCGTTACCTGTCTCCATTTTTCTGGAATGACAAAGGTGGTCATAGGCAGATTCAAGACAGTTGTTACACCCTCGTTACCGAGACGTTTTAACATCAGCATGGATATACCGTCTGGGCAAATTGATGTAGAGCCTTTAGACCTCCGAATGGCCTCCTGAACCTCTGTGGTGGTGATGGCAATGGGGAGCTTGACTATTTTTTAATTTCTGCGCTTCCCTGGTGGCTTGTCAACCGGAGGATGCAGTAAGAATTTCCGGCAGAAAGCGCTCGCGCATCTCTTAGGTTTCGACTGGACCTTATCACCGAAGGATTTCACAGTGGACCATAATTTGCCAACATCAGCAGAGAGGTTGGAGGACCTCAGGTGCTCCTCCCATTTGGAGCATTTGTGTTGATCAGCCGTCTGATTTCCGCACTGAGATCCTATATTTGGGGATCCTTAGGGTCTAAGCGTCGCACATGGTCACGTTCATTAGCCAGGGCCGCTGCATCTGCGGGGGGTGCGTCCGCATTTCCTTGATTCTTCCTGACGGAATGTATTTATTTGAGGCTTAGCCGTCACAGGTCCGAAGATCTGATCGGGCACCGAGCTTTGTCTCCTGTAACGTAGCAATCTTGATATTTTACCGCTTCATAAAGTTCACTATTTCACTAACCTTGCTGGTTAGGCCGTTGCAGTTCAACTGCAGAACGCGAAAGTGGGGGGAGAAATAGTTACGCTGGGAGTCAAGGACTAGTGCGTATGCCTAGGTGGAAGCAGGCTAGGTCGCGCGCTTCGTCGCAATCTGAAGGGCGAAGCATAGGGACCACCTGAACGAGGCGAATCAGTCGGCGTTGTAGGTTGCGCAGCTTGACTTCATGACGCAACGTTCGTATCAGTCCATAAATTCCTGTTTCCGAGTTCAGAGCATATAAGCAGGTAACGTAAGCCAAGGCAAGAGTTGCATTTGACTGATTCTGCCGGTGTATATAATCTCAACCGACAAACAGTGCACATGGTGTAAGGGACCAGGAGCTGGTGGCTTTGACTTACATTTGTGCTAGTGCTGGAAGAAGAAGGGGAAATTGTGAGTGGAAGGGGGGGTGGGCTGTCGCTCAGCATTGCTCACATCTAAGAGAGAGGTGCTAAGCAGAAAGTAGCTGTGAGCTGCTTAAGCTTAAATTTTAAACCGTTCGTCGGTTTAAGCAATTTTTTAAACTTTTTTGTAATAAATTCCAAACCTTTCAATTACCTACACCAATTTGTTGCGGTTTAGAGTTAAAACTGATCTGAAAAAAGGTCTAACATTTTTTTAATATCTTTTCTTTATTTCTGAAAGCTGTTTCAAGTCATTGAATTTTTCTCTAAACAGTTTTCTGTGCGCCGTAGCTCAACGGGTAGAGCAGACGACTCTGATGCGGGGCGCGTCGGTTCGAGTCCTGGCAACTGATACAAAAGTGTTTTATGTTTTTGTAATTGTTAAGATATTTCTGCTTTAAAATTTAAACTCTTTTCTTTAAGTTCATTTGCTCGAAAACTGGCATAATTTAAATTCTTAACCAAATTTTGTTTGGACACATATGTAGCCCAGAAAAGTTTAAAATTTAGGCTAAAATTTTTAGCCGTGCAATACTTGCCGGGCTGTGTTAGTGCTGTTAGTCGTGGAGACTGTATCTGGAACATGTGGCGGTGCGACGCTGGATCGGCGTTGGCCACGGAACGCTCTAGGACGTGAACAGCAACGGCCACAAAAGTTTTAAATAAACTAGGTGGCCTGTGTGTGGAGGGATTTAGCCCGGAGCAGCTTGTACATTCAAAACATTGGGCGGAGTGTGAACGTTTGACGTAATTTTTCTTCCAGCAAACGAAGCAGATCCATTCTCTTGCTCCCGGGTTGGTTCAACGCCCGCCCGGAGCAAGAGAGTATTGAGCAGCCCTGCTGCAAGAAGCTGCTCGGAGGATGACAATATTAGGGAAAAATTACGAGTTACACAGGGTAACATCGAAATAACAATATTTTTTTGCAAAAATTATTCGCAAACTTTATAATGTTGGGCATTTCATTACAAACTATCAGCAGAAAAAAATGGGACCCGGCAATGGACCGGGAGTTATTTCCTTTTTTAATGTAGGAGGTTTGTTCATGTAACACTGTTATAAACAAAGCTCGGAATTTTATGGCGTTGTGTAATTAATATTGGGGTCAAAGCAAAGGCATTCATCATCAGTCCTTAGAGTTTAACCCTCTAACAGGCCAATTTTTGTTGCAAATGAAAAAACTCATACCTAGTAATTCTAGAGCGATAAAATCATATATCCAAAAGGGCTCAAAATTTTGCCTCCGGGGCTGAAACCCCCACCCCGCTTCTAGCCGGACTTGCCTGTTAATTGCCCACTCAGAAGCTAAGTTGGCAGATTGTGTTCTTCAAATGAGACAGGTGGTACGATAAAGTTTATTTCGCACTGGGCATGGTTTAGTAAAAGAATTTACCTTTATTTATGGATTTTGTTTCGGTGCTGTTCAGATCAGTAGCCCGATTCTGTAACTTTTAACCACTCGCCGAGCGTTAAGCTTATCGCCAAATTTCGGCGTTTGTTCTTAACGAAAGTGCGATTCTGTAACTATTTATTTTAACGCCAGGTGTTAGCGTTAACTTCGCTTAACACCATTTTTAACGCTTTTCCCTATTCACTAACTTTTAACCACACGAAAAGTGTTAGCTAACACTTTTTGTGTGGTTAGCTGTGGCGAATTATTTTCGAGGTGTTAACAATAGCGTTAATATATTTGAAAGTGTTTTATCATTTGGAAAAAGGAAAAAAATTAGCTTTGAGTTTTTTGCATGCAATTTAGTGCAAAATACGGCGAAAAGAGGAGTATTGCCATATTTTATCACCATCAAGAGTCAGCTGTTTAGCGGCGTTAAAGGAGAGTTACAGAATCGACCTACAGAAGTTTCGGATCAAACGATTTTTAGCATTGAGCATGTCTGCCTTGCAATTAAATACTATTGAGGAGTCGTAAGATGACGCCCGATAGCAGTTCCAGGGCCAAAAGCTTTACTCGTGACTGACTGATCGACTGCTTTGGACGTTTCTTTACCACTACCCCAAGAAGGGCCAGCTAATGACTTAAAGATTTTGTAATGGCTTTTAGCTTTGGGGATAGTCGTCGTTGCGCACATAACATTTCAGGATGTCGAATAGTGTGAAGGATTTGGGGGGTGGGGTTAACCACGGGTTGCATTAAAGTAAGGGAGAAAAGTGTTTCCCCTGCGGGTTAGAGGTTTAGAATATGCCCGAGGTAGGTATACCTATCGTAGCGGTGACTTAAATGCAAAGCGGTTATGACTTGCAACTCGATGGTTCATGGTAAGATGCATCTCACCTCTAATAACCCATCTTATTTCTTACGGAAGGAGGAGTGACATGACCAAGAAGGTTGCACTGGTCATATCAAATCGCTCTCGCGACCGAAAGGGAGTACCGGAGTGTATCGTTTTCATCGGGGGCAAAGGACTGTCGCTTTCGACAACACTCCCCAAAACCTTCGGGGATTGCATTGTCGTTGCAAACAACAATAATAATTGCTTCCAGAATGGTGGAATATAAATAGCCGTCTTCATTCTTGGTCGATATCTGCTACGAATTCCCATCGCAGATTTGGAGATTTAATCTGAGGCTGAGCTTTCGCTTTAGGGATGTTCTTCTGCTGCTTGTCTTCGGTTGTTTAAACTTCTCCATTTTCCTGTGGATACGCTCTTGGCCTTTTACAATAAGAACTACTTCCACGCCCAATAAACAACGGATACTGATAATATTATCACAGCAATACTTCGCTAGATCGGCGAGTCCGATTTGTGGACCTCTACGCGTTGGCGACGGCGAGTACCGAAGAAGATTTAATGATGAGCTGTATGAACTTTACGCAGACGCCGACATAGTTCAGCGAATTAAAACACAGCGGCTTCGCTGGCTAGGCCATGTAGTGCGAATGAGCGAAGATGCTCCAGCCCAGAAGGTATTCTTATCGGCACCCGCCGGTGGAAGCAGAGGAAGAGGGAGACCACCACTCCGATGGAAGGACCAAGTGGAGACCGATTTGCGATCCCGCGGTGTTTCCAATTGGCGCCAGTTGGCGCAACGAAGAAACGACTGGCGAGCTATGTTGGACGGTCAAAATCGCCCAGGCGGTTAGATGACCATTTAAAGAAGAAAGAAGAATTTTTCTCTAGAAATTTGCAAAATTTTTCTCAGATCGCTGGCTCCGTCACATTAGCTAACCTACCGTACAGCTCTTTGGCAATATGACAGTTTACAAAACAATTATTTCGCTAAAAATTATTTTATCAAGCTTGGCTCGAGTTCGATCAGGGATGTCATTGATTATTTGTGTCTCATATTCGTAGTTATAAGAATGACTCTGTATTTTATTTCTTCAGGAAGTTACAATTAAACTCTTAACTAGTCAACATTGCGTTTCAAAAGACTCTTTCTATCAACAATGGTTATGGGCCCAGAGCGCAAAGGGCAAAATAAAGTTTATTGAAAAATTAAATTGCAGCTAAATAAAATTCGCAAAGCGAATAGTGACTGCTTGATCAAATCGTGTGTGCTCGGTTCGGTAAAAGAAACAATTTTTGCAAAATGAGTGTATCCCTCCAAATAGAAAAACTTGGGGAGGAAAATTACGACGTGTGGTCGTTAACAGTGAAAAGTGTTCTAATTACCACAGATTTATGGAAAGTTGTGTGTGGCAAAAAGCCAGAGGATGCTACTGCTGAAGAAAAAGAAAAGTGGGACACAGCAGACCAGGAGGTGCTGGCATGTTTGTTCTTGAATGTGAAACCCACGCAATTAATGCATATAAAGTCATGCACAACAGCGGCAGAGGCATGGAAGAAGCTGCGCCAAATTCATATGCCAAGTGGACCTATTAGAAAGGATAGATGTACCAAAAACTGTTGCGTTTAAACATGCAATAAAGTGACAATGTGTGTGCGTATGTAAACTGGCAGAGTTAGACATACAGGGTGGCGCAAAAGTTATCCTCCTATCAGAAAATGCTATAAATTTTGCGATTGGCCCCTAAAGTCAGTTCTGTTTTGACATTTGTGTAGTAAACACATGCGAAATACACGCTAATAAACAATGTTACGCTACACTGCTCCAGAACGCGGAATATTGCTGACTATTTATTTGACCAATAATCGGTCGGGGCTAAACGGTTACTGTGAATGGTGAGCGCTACAGAGCAATGATCAACGGGTTCTTTTTGCCGCAACTTGATGACTTGGGATTGGAAAACATGTGGTTCCAACAAGACGGTGCAACAGCACACACTGCACGTGCCACAACCGATATGCTGAACATCGGAAGCTTACTTTTGCGCCCCCTTGTACAAATAAACGACGAACTAGAAGTAATTATGTTGTTGTGAAGTCTTCCTAGTTTCTGGGAAAACTTTGTTGCTGTTGAGACACGCGACAGCTTGCCAACGTTCGATGCTGCAAAATCAAAAATTGTAGAAAAAGGAGCGCGTAGGCAAGAGAGAGATGAACGAGATAGTACACAAGCTGTATACGCGTGCGACAGCAAAAGCACAAATTCAAATGCAGCGGAAAAACAGACAAGTGCGCGTACAGAAACCGACGATAAGAAAAACAAAGCCAATGCGAAGGTGCCAAAGAATCAAAACAAATTCAAATTCAAGGGGAAATGCTTCAACTGTCAACAAACAGGTCATCGGGCAAGTGAATGCCGAAGTGAAAAGAAAAAGAGTACACAAGAAAAAGAAGAAGATGAAATGTCGAATTGTTTGTTAAGTTGCGGCAGCGGCGCTATACAATCAAAATATACATGGTGCATCGACAGTGGTGCTACGTCGCATATGTGTTGTGAGAAATGTTTGTTTGTATCGTTTGCTGAAAAAGAAGCAAAAATGATGTTAGCGGCAAATCAATATGTTGAATCACCCGGTATTGGTACTGTAGTGATACAAAATGGTAAACAAAAGCTTACTTTGCAACATGTTTTGTATGTACCAGCGCTTCGAATGAATTTTTTGTCAGTGAGCAAAGCAGCGCAGTTCGATAATTTCACGACGTTTGAAAAAGATGTTGCCGTTGTAAGAAACAAAGAGCAAAAAATAGTATTACAAGCAAAGCGAGAAAATAACTTATATTTGTACACAGTAAAAAATGTGGTGGGTGAAGTTAATATGATAACTGAAAATTCGCTTGTAACAATGTGGCATAATAGATACGGTCACTTGAATTTTCAAAATTTAAAAGAAATTAATGATAAAGAATTAGTGAGTGGCATGAAATTGAAAAATATGCCAAAGCAAATGAATTGTGATACGTGCAACAGAGCCAAAATTTGTGCGTTACCTTTTCCACAAAAAACTAAACGTTCAACAAAGAAAGAACTTGAACTTATTCATACAGACGTATGTGGGCCTATGAATGCAAAGTCGTTGGGTGGCAATCGTTACTTTGTCACTTTCATTGATGATTTTTCGCGCAAAATATTTGTTTATTTCATGAAGGCCAAGAATGAAGTTTTTGAAAAATTCAAAAAATTTAAGTGCTATGTACAATGCCAAATGGACTGTAAAGTGAAGGCATTACGAAGTGATAACGGCACAGAGTATATAAATAATAATTATGAAAATTATTTGGAAAAGTGTGGCATAAAAAGAGAATTGACCGTACCGTATACGCCACAGCAAAATGGTGTTGCGGAACGAGCCAATCGCACTATAGTTGAAATGGCCAAAAGTTTATTGATTCATGCGAAGCTTGAAGAGTACTTGTGGGCTGAGGCGGTACTAACCGCAGTATATCTACGCAATAGATGCCCAACTCAAGCATTGAATCGACGCACTCCATTCGAAATATGGAAACAGCGTAAACCGTCAGTGAAACATCTACGTATTTTTGGGTCTCGAGCATTTGCGCTAGACAAAACAAATAAAAGTAAGTTCCAAGCAAAAGGTAAGGAGTATATATTTGTTGGTTACTCCCAAACTGCAAAAGCATATCGCTTATACGACCGCCAGCGACGCGTTATTGTAGCAAGACGCGATGTAAAATATGTTGAAAATGATTTTGGCACAGAAATAAGTAACGATGAAAATGATGACTTCGCGACATACATCATTCGCCTTGACCCTGCTGAAGTTCCAGAAAAAGAACGGTCAATAGTCAGTCCTGAAAAAAGTGTTGCAGAAAATGGTATGCATGGGGAATCCGGCGATGATGAGGAGGAGTTTGCCACAGCTGGTGAATCTGAAAGTGACGATCAAGAAGAAACTCATCATGAACAAACTGCATCGGCTACAGACCGAATTGAGGTACCAAAGCGTGGGCGTGGTAGACCAAAATTAGTTCGTACAGGTCAACCAGGCAGGCCCAGGAAGCAGTTGCAAACGTTAAATAGCGTAAATTGTTTGGAGGATGGTGAAACGCCACAAACTCCGACAGAAGCATTGAATGGTCAATATGCAAGTGATTGGCGCAACTCTATGCAAGAAGAGTACGACGCGCTAATAAAGAATAATACATGGAAAATGGTGGATTTACCAAAGGGACAGAAAGCCATTGGGTCAAAATGGGTGTACCGAATAAAACGCGATGCCAACGGTGATATCGAAAGGTTCAAATCTAGGTTAGTTGCTAAAGGTTGCGGGCAACTATTGGGTGTCAACTACTGGGAGACGTTTTCTCCAGTGATACGTTACGAGACTATTCGCATGCTTTTTGCGATAGCTGCAGAAAAACAGCTGTATATGCATCAGGTTATCGAACGCGTATTTGAACGGCAAGCTTCAGAAGATGTATATATGAAGCAACCAGAGGGTTTTGTAAACAAACAACATCCTGGCAAAGTATTGAAGCTACAGAAGGCGATCTATGGGTTGAAGAAATCGCGACGTGTTTGGAATAGCACGTTAGACGCAGTATTGAGTGGCATTGGCTTCAAGAAGTGTGAATACGAATCATGATTGTACGTAAAAAATGAAAACTAGCAGTTTAGTTACATCGCCGTCTACGTTGATGATTTGATCATCATGTGCTCTAATCAGAGCGAAATAGCAGCAATTAAGAAGAAGATAGCATCGAAGTTCCAGATGCATGATGGCGGCGCGGTAAAGTATTTCCTTGGTTTGGAAATTTAGCGAGATGGTGATAGAGGTGCAATTTCTCTTCATCAAACAAAGTACATAAAATCACTTTTAGAGGCATATGGTATGCAGAATTGTAGAACAGTAGCAACACCGCTTGATCCTGGTTTTCAATTTGGATGCAAAGTCGAAAACTGTGTAAAGGTAAATGTTACTGCATATCAATCACTAATTGGTTCTCTCATGTATCTAGCGGTCTTGAGTCGGCCAGACATTTTGCATGCAGTGAGAAAACTATCTAGGCGCAATACAGATCCGCACGTTGAACATGAAACGGCACCAAAGCATGTCTTGCGTTATTTATCAGGTACTATAAAGCTACGCATTGTATATCGCAAGACTGGTGAATATGTAAAGGGATTCGCCGACGCAGATTGGGCGAACGATCCATGCGACAGAAAATCATACACAGGTTATGCATTTTATTTGGGAGGCAGCGCATTCTCATGGGAGGCAGTGTACCTCAAACGACTATTAAACGAAATAGGGTGGCTTAGTACAACACCAATGACGCTCTATGGTGACAACGTCAGTGCGCAGCATATAGCACGCGATCCAGTTCACCATAAACGTACAAAGCATATAGATATCAAGTATCATTTCATTAGAGAAAAAGTGGAGAATAATGAAATTCATTTGGAATATGTTCCTACACAAGATAATGTTGCCGATATTTTGACTAAATGTTTAAACAAACAGAAGCATTGCAATTTTGTAAAATCACTTGGATTAAAGTAAAAATATGTTTTGTTTTTGAAGTAAATATGTAATCTTGAGAAGAAGTGTTGGAAATGTAAGACTAATATTTGCTTAATGTATACATGTGGCAACATTGCATATGAAATGTCATTGATTCTCTTTGTCTCATATTCGTAGTTATAAGAATGACTCTGTATTTTATTTCTTCAGGAAGTTACAATTAAACTCTTAACTTGTCAACTTTGCGTTTCAATAGACTCTTTCTATCAACAATTTACATTCGGAAAAACTTTTTTTCGAGAATCCGTCCTGAATCCGACACGACATCATCTTGATTTTTGCGTTCATTGGGCAGACACGACATTGAATTAAATAGTTAGTTCTTTAATCCCGCTACTAAATTCAATGGGATAATCCGAATCACAGTTTACTATCAAGACGAAGAAAGCCAAACTTTATTTTTCTATAAAATAAAGGATTTTTCGACAAAATAGCTTAGTAAGAAGTCCAAAGCATATGGTTCTAAATGAAGTAATTACAATTATGCAAGTATTCAAAAAATATTCAACAAATATGTAAAAAATATTGCAAATTTAATTCTGCATAAAATATGACAATAAACAAAAAATTTGCTAATAAATCTTTTTTTTATACAATCAGTTTGAAAATTGGTCTGGGGCTTCTATGATGTCGAACAAAAATCGGCACTTGCATACAATTTCGAGCCTTGGTTATAAAGAAAATAATATAAGAAGAATAAGGAATGTAATAATGGCAACTCTTGCTAGAAAAAAAAGAAATGAAGTTTGGTAGAAGATACCATCTTGTATATATATTTCCAAAATGAGTGAAATCGGTTTGACCAATCGCGAAAAAATTGGGGCTTCGAAAATAGGTTTATAGATATAACTTTTAAAATAATTTGAATTTCTGGCCCAAACGCATTTTTTTGCTGTTGTGGACTAAACAAACCAGTCTTAGAAAGAAAGCCGAACTTCGATAAAAAGTGGCCCTCTTCACAAATTTTTATCCATATTCAAATGTAGAAAAATTAATGTCGGTTGGGACCGCTGCCCTGTTTATGACAGTCAAACAGTAAGAAGGTTCTATAAGTGTTTAGAATTCAACAACATAGCTAGTAACTGCACTCGAAAACAGAGATGTAGCAAATGTTTAGGGGAAAGTAAACTAGAAGATTTGAAAATACACAAGTAAATAAATGTTGGAATTGTGCGGAAATGCCAATAAGCAATTAGGGTATAAGTAAAATGCTGACCACAATATTGAGTGGCAGACCATAGCAGCCGGGAAAGAAATGATTTTTTATTTAACAGGTGTATTATCGTAAACCTCCGTGTAGATTTTTTCGCCTAGCTTCTCTTCAAATTTTGTGGTGTTCTGCTTTGTATTCTTACCTACTTATTGGCGGTACCTACAGTTTTTTTGCCAACTCCGAACGACATCTGCAAAGCAGAAGCCTTCCGTGCCAGAAATACACTCGGATAGTTTGCCAAACCACTGCCGAGGGGCGACCCCGTTTTGAAAAAACCTTTTCAAACGAATTTTGATATTACCTGTCCCGGTACTCAGTGTGGTAAAGGAGTGTTGTGTAAATTTCGTGAACAACAGAATCTCAGGTAATGCAACCGTTTTATTCGCCTTTTTAGTTACTAATTCAAATCCTTTGCCTCAGACAATGCGACTAAAGTATATTGAATACAATGAATATCAATGATATAGTAGATTACATAAACGTTAACGAATGTTTTAACGAATGTTAAAATTTAGAAAGAAATGGTAGAACCATGAATTGACCGATGTTAATAAACAAAAGTATTTCTTGCGGTTACAAGCTAGGTTATTTCAGTAACGCTGTAAAAGAGTGCCAGGATTAATATATCTTAAACATATATTAATATCAGATATTACAGGTTTGAGATCATGAATTGGAGATAAGCTGCGTTGATGCTTAACATCCTGGCGCTTGCCACGTCTCCTTTGCTTGGAATGTCAGTGATGTAAGAAAATACTTTTTTTTTTTATTATTGACGACAAAATTTAAGTAAAACACTTCAATTAAATGAGTCGAAAAATTTACATGTTTTCCATGGGGCGATTATGGTATTATCATAATTTATTGGGGCTTAACCGTCTAGGCGATTTTGTCGCTGAGTATCAAAACACGCCAGTCCTACTTTCGATTTTATTGGCCTGGATCTTCTCCTGGATTTGGCTATCGTGGAGATCTTATACCGATTAGGTCGAATCAGCTCGTTTACGATGGGCCTCAGTCTTTCCCTTATAAGTGATATCAAAGATGGGAAGTTAAATATATGTGGCAGCATAACAAGTTCATTCTTGTTCATTCTATTATTTTATCAATCAGAGTGATCTGGCAGCACAAAAATCGTATGTTAATATTCGCTCTTATCTTTACATATTTCGTTGCGTTCGATCTTTCTCTTTTGGATATTCACCGAGTCAAGACTTCAAAATACCAATCACGTGTAAATAAAATCAATTAGCAAAAATAGTTTTACTTAAAATAAATTGTTTTCAACATCTTAATATTATTCGAGTAAAATACCGGCGTATTATTTATACTTTGGTAAGCGTACATCAAATGGTAAGCATAAACGCCATACTGGTGACCTCGCAAACTAAGAGGCGCTCCTTTTGCAAATCGTGGTTATGGTTGATAGTGGCATCGGAACACCGGCTGGGCAGGCACCGCCAGCTGAAAATGTGTCAGTTGTATACTCTCGTTTGCCCATTCCGGCAATTTCCAGCGGAAACATAGATGCATGGTTCACAACGATGGATTTTTGGTTCATAGCGAGCGGAATCATGTCCGACAAACAAAAGGCAGCGACAATTCTGGCAGCTTTAGACCCCAGCGTTATAGCGCAGCTTAGCGATACCATTGCTGCAATGCCCACGAGTGAGCGTTATCCTTACATAAAAAGCAAAGTTCTTGAGCACTATACAGATAGCGAACATCGGCGACTTAACCGCCTCTTGTATGAAATGCCATTGGGAGACAAGCGGCCGTCCGAACTGTATAGCGAAATGAAGCGTGTTGCTGGCAATGTTCTTGGCGAAACCGCACTTAAAGGGTTGTGGACAAAACGCTTGCCTGAAGTGGCGCAGCCCGTCGTAGCCGCTTCATCTGGTACTGCGTCGGAGTTTACACGAATCGTGGACACAATTGTCGATGCCCTAACCCCAAATCAAGTCAACGGGGTTGCTTCAAGCTGTCAAGGAGAAATTCAAGAGCTCCGAGCAGCAGTCGTAGAACTAAGTAATTCGTTCAAAAAATTACATTCCCGTTCGCGTTCTCGAACACCTAGGCGCTCACAAAACGTTCGTTCGAGCAGTCGAAGTTCACTGAACAACACTGACGAGTGCTGGTATCACCAGAAGTTTGGCAACAACGCCCGTAAATGTCGTAGTCCATGCCGTCGCAAGCAACGTACCGTTAAAGCTGTTACCTAAAACGGCAATACACAATCTTCTTGACATACAACCCAAAGAAGATGCTCTAGCAAAGTTACCGTTGTACAACCCTATATTTTCCGCTACAAAAAACGTTTTTTAGTGGACACTGGCACCGATGTGTCCGTGCTTCTACTAACTTCCAAAAACTACGACATGCGAACTACTGCCACACAGCTATATGCTGCTAATGGTTTTCCAATAAAAGTAATCGGAGAAAAGCGCATACAATTAGACCTTGGCCTTCGTCGTGATTTTCACTGGTCTTTTGTTGTCGCTGACGTAACCTCCCCGATCATAGGCGCAGATTTTCTACGTTACTACGATTTACTTGTTGACATGAGGCGAAATCAGCTAATTAACAATATAACTAAGGTCAAATCGGGATTGGCTACACAAGCCACAGTCGCTACAGTTGAAATCAAAACATTTGATTTAACTCATCAATTCGCGGATATCTTAGCTGATTTTGCAGACATCACCCGACTTTCGCCTTATGGGCCTCCTACCAAATCTACAATAATGCACCGAATAGAAACAACCGGTCAGCCTGTAGCATGTCGTCCTCGCCGCCTGGATCCAGAAAAGCTAGCCGCCGCTAAGAGGGAATTCGAGTTTCTTCTAAAAGCTGGCATCTGCCGACCCTCAAACAGCAATTGGGCAAGTCCGTTGCACTTAGTAAAAAAAAGTGACGGAACCTGGCGACCATGCGGCGATTATCGCGCCTTAAATGCACAAACCATACCAGACCGGTATCCGCTGCCGTACCTCTCAGACTTCACGAATATATTGCAAGGAAAAACAATTTTCTCCAAAGTGGACTTACAAAAAGCCTTTCATCAAGTTCGCATACACCCTGATGATATTGGGAAAACGGCCATAACGACGCCATTCGGCTCTTACGAGTTTTTGTTTATGACGTTCGGTTTATGCAACGCTGCACAAACATTTCAGTGTTTGATTAATGAGGTGCTGATAGGGCTAGATTTCGTATTTCCATATATAGATGATATATGCGTAGCTTCGTCGTCCGTAACACAACACCGCGAACACTTGCAAACAGTTTTTCAAAGACTGCGAGATAGCCGCCTTGTTATTAACGTAAAGAAATGTGAATTCGGCATAAAAGAATTAAATTTTCTCGGACACTACGTGAATTCCGATGGAATAAAGCCGTTACCAGACAAGGTGACAGCGATAGTAAATTACCCAAAACCGGCCGTAGCAATGGAATTAAAAAGTTTTATTGCGATGATAAACTTTTATAGGAGATTCCTGCCACGCGCCGCATCGTATCAACAGCCCCTGCATAACATGATTTCTGGAAACAGAAAAAAAGATCGTTCACCACTAGTATGGACAGCGGAAGCAGAGGTTGCCTTCGAAAAATGCAAACATGAGTTAGCCAACGCAACATATCTCGCGCATCCTGCAGTTGGAGTAAGCCTGGCTCTCTACACTGATGCTTCAGATCATGCCGTTGGTGCCGCTTTACACCAGGTGGTCAACGGACAACTTCAGCCGTTGGGTTTCTACTCTAAAAAGCTAACAGCTGCCCAGCGTAATTACAGTACTTATGACCGTGAACTCACTGCCATTTATCAAGGAATTTGGCACTTTCGATACATGATCGAAGGCAGAATCTGTTACATTGTTACTGATCACCGTCCATTGATGTACGCTTTTCGCCAGAAACTGGAAAAAGCGCCACCGCGACGAATGCGCCAATTAGATTTCATCGGTCAGTTCACCACCGACATAAGGTACACTCCGGGCAAAGACAATGTTGCAGCTGACTTCCTATCCCGGATCCAGTCTATAGAACAGTCAGTAGACTACGAAAAAATCGCAAGCGCACAGCAGTCCGACATCGAGTTGCGACAACTCCAAGCCCAACCATATACACAATCGTCAATTAACCTCAAACCGTTCCCTATTCCCAGTTGCGACAAGCAGCTTATATGTGACATGTCTACATCAACGATAAGGCCGTACATTCCTAAAAAGTTTCGGAATCAAATACTATCAGCAATTCACAATTTGTCGCATCCAGGAAATCGGGCATCAGCGAAGTTAATTACAAGTCGGTTCCTATGGCCGCGGATACGTAAAGACATTGCCAAATTTGTTAGGAGTTGTGAATCGTGCCAGTGTGCTAAGGTGATCCGACATACAAAATCGCCTACTGTCAAATACGATCCTCCTAAAGATCGATTTGCACACATTAATATTGACATAATTGGCCCGTTTCCGCTTTGTGATGGCCAACGATATTGCCTGACCATCATAGACCGCTACACTCGATGGCCTGAGGTAGCACCTATTCCCGACATATGTGCCGAAACTGTAGCAAAAGCTCTTCTTCATAGCTGGATATCACGATTCGGCGTTCCAACGCGCATTTCATCAGACCGCGGCAGACAGTTTGAGTCAGGCGTATTCAGCGAACTTGTGAAAACAATTGGCGCCACCCATCTGAAAACTACACCATACCACCCCCAAGCCAATGGGATCATTGAGCGGTTCCACAGAACACTTAAGGCTGCGATTTGGTCTCATGATCCGAACAAGTGGACGCACAACTTGCAATCTATTCTTCTCAGCCTTCGAGTAGTTTATAAACCAGATATAAACGCATCACCTGCTGAATTGGTATATGGAACCACGCTTAAAGTTCCGGGCGAGTTTTTCAACGCAGGCAAAATCTGTGACCCAACTAGCGAAGTAGTGTCACAATTTCGAACATCAATGCAAAGCCTACTGCCCACTGATACAGCGCATCACTCACCGCAAAAGCCGTACGTGAGTCAAGCACTGCGTTCAGCGACACACGTTTTCATCCGCAACGACTCTATTCGTCCATCACTTACGCATCCATACGACGGCCCTTACCCTGTCATTCGGCGTACATCAAAGTATTTCACAGTCAACGTTAGAGGTAAACCAACAAGCATAAGCGTGGATAGACTTAAACCGGCATTTCTGTCGAATTTCGAAAAATGCAATGAACCTATTCAACCACAAAATATTCCGACGAAACCTTTCCGAACAAGGCGCCAAGTAAGTTTCGCTAACCGTAGATAGTTTCGTCTAGAAGGGGAGTACTGTGGCAGCATAACAAGTTCATTCTTGTTCATTCTATTATTTTATCAATCAGAGTGATCTGGCAGCACAAAAATCGTATGTTAATATTCGCTCTTATCTTTACATATTTCGTTGCGTTCGATCTTTCTCTTTTGGATATTCACCGAGTCAAGACGTCAAAATACCAATCACGTGTAAATAAAATCAATTAGCAAAAATAGTTTTACTTAAAATAAATTGTTTTCAACATCTTAATATTATTCGAGTAAAATACCGGCGTATTATTTATACTTTGGTAAGCGTACATCAAATGGTAAGCATAAACGCCATATATATAACGGCTTGATATTGTAAGCAAAGCCGACTTACCCAAGTCGCAGTTAGTGGTATTGTAACCGATTCCAAACAAACTGGTATGTTCATTGCATTTAATTTTTTAAGAGCCCTTTTTTCATCATTTTATTAATTAAAAACCTAGGGGAGAAAACGTCCTTAAATCATTTAAGTAAATAGTTCGTCTTATGTATACTGCGACGCTGGATACCAGTTGGAGCCGTGGCTTCTGACTCCTTATAGAACACCAAGAAAAGATTCGGCAGAATTACGATTAAATGACAACTATCCGAAATGCCGAAATATCATTCAACGTACAAATATGGGTTTAAAGAACAGATGGAGATGTATTATTGCGGTAAGAGAACTGCACTACGCACGTGAGAAAGTTGTGGAAATTGTAAACGTTTTTTGTTGCTTACTATTTTGATATTTTATTAAGTGGTCAAGTAGTTTTAGCCCAAATAAATATCTAGCAATGTTGCTATAAACATCAAGCTTGATTTTGCATACAGAGTCACAGTTAGCATACATTTGACAGCCATAAAGTAGCCTAGGTATTAGGTACGCTTTTGCAAGGAGTCGTCTAATGCTTAAAGGAGTGAAATACTGTTCTAGCCACAGTGTACGAAGCATTCCATACACTTTATCTTCATTACTGATGATGTGGATATTCTTAGCGAAAAGACGGGTCGTCAGGATAGAGTTAACTAATTATAGGTCCATACTAATTTTTTTTTCGTATGTACAGGAATAATCTTTGCAACTTTCCAGCACTTAGGGAAACCACGGGTCATCAGGATAGAGTTAACTAAATAAGTGACATGTGACAGAATCTTTCGTAGTATTATTTTAAGTAACTTTGCGCTGGTACGATCAAAACAAATGGAGTTGGGCTTGACCGAAAGTATGGTTTCCAAAACATCACAGTCATTGACACAAACAAATTAGACTCCCAGCGTGAATATTTCTCCCCCTTCGCACTTTCGTGTCCTACAGCTAAACTGTAACGGTCTAACCGGGAAAGTGAGTGAAATAGTGAGTTTCATGAAGCGACAGAACATCAAGATCGCTGCCATTCAGGACACGAAGTTAAACGCCCGATCAAATCTTCGGACTTGTGACGGCTACAACATCCACCGGCGTGACCGAGAGAGAGGAATTGGGGGCGGACTCGCCTTCATCACTCACCAATCTGTGCAATATCGTCGACCCGAGGGACAACCTCCTGGAACGTCAAAGAATGGTTGTCCGGACAGGCGACGTCGACAACATTTATGTACCTCCTGCCACCTGCTGTCCGAGAGATTACCACCCTGACATCAGTGCGTTACTCAGAGGCGATAATCGAGTAATCCTCGGATACTTCAACGCACACCACGATCTGTGGCACTCAAGCCTACAGGTTGATGGTAGGGGACAGGAATTGGCTGAACAAATAGATTCGAAGTTTTGCACTGTGAACGGCGATGCCCCCACGAGAGTTGCGGTAAATTGTTCTAGTTCGCCAGACCTCACAATTGTCAGCGCGGATCTCATAAACTGCGTTGAATGGTGACCAATGCTAACTCTTGCATCGCATCATTTACCGATAGTCCTCTCAATCGATCGCCCCAATGACTTTGTTACTTCTGAGAATCGCACTTTCACTTACTTCAGTAAAACTGACTGGGTTGGTTTTCTTAATTTCACTGAGAGCACCTTCGCTGCTCTTCCCACCCCGTCTGATGTACAAGAAAGGGGAAAAAGCGTTTCGCATGGGCATAGCTTTAGCCTCCAATCAATATATTCCGTCACGTAGAATTAAGGAGATACGTCCGTATTTCCCCGCAGAGGCAGCGGCCCTGGCTAATGAGAGTGACCACGTGCGACGCTTGAACCCTACGGATCCCCAACTCATCGGATCATGCACAACTCATTAACGACCTGGAGGATTCAAGCGTTCCCTCTGTCTAAAGCCTTGGACCGCCAACTATCTGAGTGGTCGGCAGTCATCGGTTGAATTTAGAGGCGAAAGATCAAAACCACGTATAATTAAGCAGGGGGTGCCACAGGGTGGTGTCCTATCCCCGCTTCTGTTTAATTACTACATATCGAAGCTCGTTTCCCCACAGGAAGGCGTCTCGATCGTCTCCTACGCCGATTAAGCTTCCGACTGTCACACACCCCAAAATCTTAGAGGTCACGTTTGATAACATGTTCAAATACGGTGCTCATGTAGCCGCGATTGCCACCAAAGTACAAAGCCGTAACAAAATCCTCAAGTCACTAGCTGGCAGTACTTGGGGGAAAGACAAAAAACGTTACTGGCAACGTACAAGGCAATCGGCCAGCCGGTTCTGAGCTACGCGACGCCAATATAGTCGCCGGGGTTACCAGGCACACATTGGAGGAGGTTGCAGGCTTGCCAAAACACCCCACTCAGAACTGCCTCCTTATGTTTCCTGAGCACCATCTTCATAATGAGGCAAAAATGCTCGACGTCAAAGAGCATTGTGAGATGTTGACCAGGCAATTCCTGTTCAACTGCCATAAACCGCAGCACCCGAACAGGAGCCTGCTCAACGAAAATCCGCCTCCCAGGAGAATAAGGAGTCACCTCCGTAAGCACTATGACGAGATCCGGCATCACATTTTCTCGCCGTTTGATCCAAAGGTGCACCGGCGGGCCCTCAACCTCATCCACACGGAGTCGGTAAACTACTTTGTCAGGTCTCGTCCAGTGAATGCAGTACTACAGGCACAAGCCCCACCTGTTGCCGACGAGAAACGCGAACTGCCCAGGGAGACAAGAGTCACGCTGTCTCAACTTCGTTCTTTATACTGTAACAGACTAAACTCTTACCTATCCAGACTGAACCCTGACATGCCAAATGTCTGCCCGGCATGCGGCGTGTCTCCCCACGATACTAACCATCTGTTCATCTGCTCAACTGAGCCCACTCTTCTAACTCCAATTTCACTTTGGTCCACCCCTGTTGAAGCCGCGAGGTTTCTTCGACTTCCGTTATAAGAGCCTGATGATAGTGTTGGATGAGGGGTGACATCGTAGGCAGGTTAAGTAGTCGCTACAACAACAACAACAACAACACAAACAAATTCAAGAGGACTGGCATCAAAATTTACACGCTCACAATAGTAATCAAGACGTACATTAGGACTGGATACAGGCAAATTAATGTTCACTGCATTAACAACAGCGAAAAGGGGTGCACTGTCTTTAAGTTTCCCGATGCCAATTGTCATCATGGTATTCCAGGTTTGTCGCGTATTCATTGTCAGACGAAACTTTTCTTTATAAAATAAAGTGTTATGTCTTCTAATTGCTTTGGTAGCAGTGATTATAGCCGATCGAAAATGGTTAAGAGTATCATTAGTACCATACCTCTTACAACGTGAGAAAGCTTTATATTGATTAAATATTTAATGTTGGAATTAAACCAAGGCCTGCTGCAGCGATTACCTATTTTGCTTTTAACTGGGACGTAGTAATCAAAAAGCCAGTTAATTTTGTCCTGCAGAAAAGAAGTCTGATCATCAATAGATACAAAGTTTCTAATTAGGTTCCACTCTGCCGACTCAACAGCAGAAGTATGCCATTGATAGTTAATTCTTTTAAAGTCTTTCAAGTTGATTGGAAGTCATAAGTAAAGAAAGCTACATCATGGCTTAAAAAACTGGAGGCACATAATTGGCTGTAGTGGAGGGAGTTTTGGAGAGTGCCATTTGTACCAGTGAAGTGCGTTGGTGAAGAGGTGTCAGTGGGGTATAGTACAAGGGATTCCATACTTAGTTTTAAATCAGAATAGTGAAGCAGGTTGCTATTGAAATCCCCGGATTTTATAATATTATTGTAGTTGTCGAGCAGCGGTTGGATGAATTCTGTAAACCCCAATAAATTAACATGACGATTCGGTCTGTATATACACTGAATTAAAAGAGCAGGTTCACCGTTTATTCTGTAACTTGGAATGCAAGCATTATTCCAAAGCTGAGGCAGAGGAAGATACTAAAGATATGCTAAACAAGCGACCAACAAAAGAGGAGATGTCAGCAGAGTGTCCTGTCGCCAAGTCATATTGAGCACAGTAGAACAGTTTACAACATATATCTGGTGTCTTACATCGAATATGGGAGAGTGAAGATGGTCAATGTATTCGAAAGCTCATAGTTGTGCCAAGGAAGTGGTTCTCATGGAATTACACAACGGTTCAAGTGGAGGAAATCTTGGAATCACCAAGACCTAAGAGAAAGTCAAGCAGAAAATCTATTGGTTTGGTTCCTGTCAGTTGGTCGCTGAGTGGATTGCCAACTATGAGGTGTGTATCAAAGCAAAAGCACCGAAATTGAGGAACCATGAACAAATGAAACAGTATAACTCAGGAGCACCATTTAAGAGGATTGCCATGTATGTAGCTGACCTATTTCCTACTAGCAAACTCGGAAACAAATATGCACTAGTAGTTATGGACTATTTCAGCAAAGATCGACAGAGTCAAATGCCTTGGAATGGTCGAGTAGAGTTAGGAAGTTTGATTATTGGCATCAATTTCGTTACGGATGCTTTCAATTACATCCAAGAGTGCCGATGTGCAACTGCGCTTCGTCCTAAAACCAGACTGTGATTAATGTGTTAACATGCACAGAATGCATTATTTGCTTGCGCAAGATGCGTTCAACCACTTTCGACAGAAAGGGCAAGATAGCGATAGGTCTATCTATACTCATTATTTTTCTTATGTACAGGAATAATCTTTAGAACTTTATATCACTTAGGGAAAACACAGGTCGTAAGGAAAAAGTTAACTAAATATGTGACTTGTGGAAGACTCTTTTTAGTATAATTTTAAGGAACTTCGCACTGGTGCCAACGAAACCAACGGCGTTGGACTTGACCGAAAGTATGGTTTTCACAACATCACAGTCATTGACACAAACAAATTCAAGAGGACTGACATCAGCATTAACAGCAGCGTCAATTGTCCTGATGGTATTCCAGGTTTGTCGTGAATTCATTGTCATACTAAATTTTTATTTATAAAACGATATCTAGCTGTTCTAATTGCTTTGGTAGCTATGATTCTAGCCGAATGAAAATGGTTCAGAGTATCGATAGTACCATACCTCTACCAACGCGAAAAAGCTTTATTACGCATTTTGATGAAATATTTAATGTTGGAATTGAACCTATTGCTGCTATTAACTATTTTGATTTTAACGGGGACGTCGTAATCAAAAAGCCAGTTTATTTTGTCCTGCAGAAAAAAAGTTTGGTCGTCAATAGATACAAAATTTCTAATAAGGCTCCACTCCACAGACTCAACCGCAAAAGCAAGCGAGTCATAGTTGATTCTTTTAAAGTCTCGATAAGTTATGAAAATATTCGTTTTAGTTGGCTGGAAGTCGTAAGTCAAGAAATCATGTTTTGAAAAACTGGAGGCACATAACTGGCTGTAGTGGAGGGATTTTTGAAGGTCACTGACAAAGAATACATCAAGGAGGGTGCCATTTGTGCCAGTGAAGTGCGTTGGTAAGGAGGTATTAGTAGGGTAAAGTTCGAGACAATCCATAGTTAGTTTTAAATCGAAGCAGGTTGCTATTAAAACCTCCGACTATTATAATAGTAGTGTAGTTGTCGAGCAGTGGTTTGATGAATTCTGTAAACCCCATAAAATTAAAATGACGATTCGGTCTGTATACACACTCGAATAAAAGCTTGTTATCATTAGAAAAGAGCTCGATGAACACATATTCAATAGGCTTACCATCACAAGAAACAACATAGTCTACATGACAAACAATCTTTAACATACATTGCAACACCACCATCATCGCGATCAGCTCGGTTGGTAGTTGGTAACCACTTACTCTTAATAAGCAGTTTGTGTGGCTAGATATAAACCATGTTTCAGAGACACAAAAGACATCAATGCTCAAGTTTTCAAAGAGGTATATAAACTCATTAATCTTTTTATATAAACTTTTCGCATTTATATGTATTATGTTGAGCTCACTAGAAAGGGTAAATTTTTTAACCAAAACACTCCCCAAAACCCAAAAAATATTTTTTTCTTCAAAAAACTGTTATCGCCAACGTTTTTAGCGGATATTTTGGGTCGGACAGGGTATACATGAAAATTTTAAAACCAAACGAAATTTTTTTAAGTAGGTCATGAAAAAAACTTAAAAAATCAAAGTCGAAAAAAGTCAAAAAAATTAAGTTTCGCAGGCTCGAAAATTATTTTTTTTGGGTATGCGTAGTGGAACTTTTTTTCCTGAGCCCAAAACCTATCGAAAAATCGATGGCGCGATATCGGTTAATAAATCGACCCAGTCTAATATGTATATATAAAAGTATATGAATAAATAAAAAAAGGTAATTAGCGAACGTCCTGGTGATCATCGCTAGTGATCTGCCCTCTTTCATCACAAAAGAATCGCTTTGTAACTGGGCTGATGTTCTCAAGATCTTTTGAGGAAATCCAAGGAGGTGATTGTACACGAAGGGTTGTCTTTCTTCCTCTTAATAAAAACTAGACCCCTTCTAGTGAATACAGAAAAATTTCAAATTTCGTAGTTGTCTTTAGTCAGTGACTCATTTATATAAATGCAAGCATCAGAGTTAATTCCGACATAGGTAAGACGCAGACCAATTTTATTTACATACACGGCTGTAATCAGCTGTCGTTTTTAGTAATAGGTTTCTGTTAACAGATTTCGTGTTCGAATTGTACCTTTGAGTGGAGGCGGTTGTATGTTCATAACCACTTTTATTTACACGGCTGTAATCAGCTGTCGTTTTTAGTAATAGGTTTCTGTTGGCAGATTTCTTGTTCGAAATATACCTATCAGTGGAGGCGGTTGTATGTTCAGGGCGAAACAGGGATGATGGTACATATTATGCAAATTTTCAGAATCCTCTCGAGGAGTCCCGTGTACTCTGACACCACAAGCACCTATAAGATTTTCTTGCTTGGACAAGTTTGTTTCTTATAATGCTATTTGTTATGGAAAACGCATCTAAAATGGAGCAGTAAGGAAGGCGGTCGGTCAATGGTGCACTGTGGCTAGTCATTGTCGGCTGGGGTGGGTTCTTGCCAACCTTACCGTCCTGCGCCATAAGCAGAAAAATTCAAATTATGCCTTTAAAAAGCGGGGAAAACGCACAAAACCGCGAAAAACAACTACAAAACAACATTCGGTTGAACCCCGGATGCCACGGACAGACCGTTGACATTTAAAGTTCAAACAACTCAAATAAAACTTAAAATTCAAAAGTGACCGAAAATGAAAGCGAAATTGAACGGATATGAAACGAAAGGTAAGAAAAGTACAAATTTAAATGAACCTGAAAATTGAAACGAACCAGAAGACCGGTTAGAAGAGCTGAAAAATAAAAATGCAAACAAAAAGGGTCGAATAATACAAGGAGGCGCCGCGGGTGTTGTTGCGACGCCCGGTGCTAGGCCCACCCTCATCCATGGCCATCGACGCACCTAATTTCGATCACCCCTTACCTAAATCCTAATTGGCTTCTAAATGATGGACGCAGTCAGCATTCCCAGTTTAAGTTTATTCACAAGTCATTTTGAAATAATATTTTTGCTTAAAAATTACCGTGAGCAAAGCTTTTAATTTTGCAAAGCTTTAAATCTTATTATTTATAACCACAAAACCAGGTTTTATTTGGTTATGTATATTATATTACTATTTTATTTATCTCGGTTCATTATTTATTGATTTTGCTTTTACGTATTTATTTTAGCTCATCACTTTTTATTTGTTTCATTATTTATTAATTTCATTAATTATTGAGTTGGCCGTTTTAATATGTTATTGGTTATATTAATTTAGCACTTACAGAAAATCTGTATTTGAATTAAAATATTTTTTTTGTATGTATATTTTTATTTTATCATATCGATATTTAGGTATTTCTTTTATTTTTCTCCTTTTGTTTTTTACTTTTATGAAAATCTATCTTTTCTTACTTCTTATGTTATTTCTAATTTTGTTCGTCTAGGTTCTACGTAGTAACTTTAATTTAAATTCATTATGCTAGAAAACCAATATTTTCCATATATACGAGTATATTTTTTCCCTCCTTATTCTACTCTACCAATTCTGTTAGTTATTTTTCTTCGTTATTTAAATCTTACTTTATCTAACCTCAGTCTAACTAATTTTTTTCAATATTTTAATCTATTTCAATTTTGATTGTTGGGTTGTCTTCTTATTTGCTATTCACTAACTCCTTACATCTTAGATTTTACTTTATTTTAATTTAGTCTTTCCTTTTTTTCAAAATTAATTAATTATTTAACCCTTACAATTTAAGTTGTAAGTAAACATAAATATTTTCTTTCTACTCTCTAATAATCCTATAATTAAAATTTTTATTTATATCTATATTATTCACTAATGTTAGTGTTTGGTCGCACCCATTTTTGGAGTAGGCCGTTGGTGGGGCGCTACTGTTACTGGTGCTGATAGGGTTGTTAGTATTGTAGGTGCAGCGGGCTTTGCTGTTGTCACTGCTGGTTCTTGTTGTTGCCGGTGGTTAGGGCAGCGGGCCTATGTTACGTCGGCCCCTGCTGTTGTCGCTGCTGATTGTTGTGTGTTGTTGCGCGCTATGTTGGCGCGTTGATGTTGCGCGCTATCGGGCGTTGTTGTAGCGCTGTCGTTAGCGTTGCGCTATGTTGATATGTCGCCATGTTCGTTTGCGCGGGGCTCTTCGAGGTCCGGTGTCACGTTGATCGTACGCGATATTTCTGCGCGTTGTTGTAGCACGTCGCTGCGCTCTATATTCGCACGCGCTACTTTGGCGAGATATTGTGCCCTATAGTAGCGCGATGTTGTTCCGGGCTTTAGTGGCGCGTTTATTTATGCCCGTTGAAGTGGCGGTGGCACGCTGATGCACCTAACGAGGCGCTGTATCGCACGGTAATGTGGCGTGTGTTGCACGCTAATGCGGTGTGCGTTGCGTGTTGCGCGCTAATACGGCGTGCGTTGCGCGTTGATGGCACGTACTTTGGGCAGTCTGATGGCGCTGATGCATTCTGCAAACAAAAAAAGGAGGTAAACAAAACTTTTTTTTGTATATATATTTTATAATTTTAAAATAAAATAAGGGCTCTTCAAGATACGGCACGATATCTACGCAAGCATATAACGAAGATGGAAGGGTTATTGTTACACTTACGCCAAAAGGCTTGGTTACGCCGACGCGGCTGAAATGATCGTAAGCAATACAAATACATTTTGAGATACTACAGTTCGATTCCAAATATCTTCTCGAAAAAGCTATACTAGTCAGACTAGCTACCGTTAGCCCTTAGCTAGATAAGAACCGATGTTAGAACACACAAGAATAGCTCCTTTAAAATTATTAGCTAAACACATAATTAAAGCGGAAGATCCTTTATACTTTATTATACTTATGGCCACAAGTATTAACAGCCAAACCTCAGATAGGCTGTTATTACTTGTTGCAACAGATATATACTTTTTCAAAAATGTCTCAACTGCTACTGTATTGCTTTGACAATTTTTAAATTATTTTTTTTTATACCAACCACTGCTAACCACATTTTCTAAAAATACCAATACATACGTATTTTTAGTTTTGATAAATTTCCCGAATGTTGAAAATAAACAGCTGTTTTAAAAATTAAACTATGCTTGTCAAATTTCTTTTGTGATGCCGGTTTTCGTCTGAGTGCTTATAGAGCTGTTTCTCTTTTTGCCGTGGAGGCGGCTCAACTTAAGTTTGTGTACAATTTTTAGTAAAAATGTAAATATGTACCTATATATTTTAATAAATATTAAAATTCATTAATTTTCGGGTAATTTCATTGGAAAAATTGATAGCTATCGTCTATTTGACAATAACCAGTATAACTGATATTTCATTAACCAATTCAGCTGATAAAATTAACCATATGTTATTCACTTTGGTAACCAAAATAAAAAAAATTAGTTTTTTTCTTTTATTGCTTCCTCACATCATAATGTCTATAATATGTAGGCACGGCGGTAAAAGCCGCTAACAACGCTTTTCATCCCAAAGGACTCTTTGCTATTGAGGTGAAGCGATACGATTTTAGTATATGGATGCTGTTTGGAATGACTAAAAGAAACCTCGCTGACTTCCAGTTATGTATGACCCCCGTCTAATTATAATACAATGGCTAAGATTTTACCATCTATTGTATGGCTTTTATTGGAAGACGTTAGAGCAGCTTTTAGCGCGACGTTATGTACATATGTACGAGTATATGCTTATGCATGCCCGTACACATCAGCAACATCAAAACCGAAACCATTCAAAGTATGTATTGTCAAATGTTACTAGTTTTATTGAAATTTTTAATTGCATTTATGCATGATAAAAACACTAAGGGCCGGTTTCACCGGCTCGACTTAACTTAGTTAAGTCGAGTTTTCACTTTTTCAGTTTCACCATCTAATTTAACTAAGTCACAACTTAGCCAGGTGACTTATTCCCGACTAAGTCAGTGTTGCTGTCGCTCAAAACCTAAATGTCAGTAATGCTCCTAATTTGTTTTGCACAATATCCCAGCCCGAAAATTCGTCAAGCATGACTTTAATGGCGTATGCGTAGATGCATGTGAACGCTTGTTTTCTAGCATGCAACCATTACGAAACTATCGTAACTGACTAAAGAGAAGTGGGTGTAAAATCAATACATTCCTTTGTGTATGGCCATACATGCCCATTTCGCACTGGGGTGTTGGGATGCGCAGAAAGTCTGGTATGAAAAAATACTACTATGCATAAAACAGTTGATCGGGTTGTTGTGTTAAAAATTATTTAAGTCGCTCAGTTGGTGATACCCAAAATTAAGTTAGTCTCGAATCTGTGCTAACTTAAGTCACGATTAAGTTTTAGTCTTAGTCGCGTCACTTTGCACTTCCATGTGCGCCCTATTTGCTATTATTGCCGAATCGATCTTTCTGCTGACTGTTGTTTACTTCACTTTGTTGACTGTTGTCTTCACAAACTATGTTGCAGAGTCAGCGGTTATGCGGATGCGCGTGTAGAATAGTTGACCATTTGCAAAAGTCAACCTAGTTAAACTTCTGAAAGCTGTTGAGTTAACTCTTCCCCCCTTTAAGTATGATCGTCCTCAATCATTAATAGAACGGGAGGTTATTGAAACTTACATATGTTGGAGTGTGCCTATAGTGCCTGTCGGCGTATCTTCCTGTCTCGTTTTAGTTTGCACTGGCTTTATAACTTCCTTTTCTACATATTAGATTTTTATGGAACGTTTCCTTAGGAAGAAGATAATTATTATAATTATTGAACTTGCTGCCATTGTAGCCTTTTTAATAGAGTTGATTTCGTCTGCGTTTTTGATGTGCAGATCTTTCAATGCTTCTAAGGAGAGGAGTTCTGTGTGATTTTTCTAGTGGGATTGGCTGGAGAATTGCGGGGATAGTTCCGATCGTTCCTGCTTCAATATTACTGAATTGTTGGTCGTTTATTTTAATTGTTGAATTATTGAATATAATAACATGAGTGCCATTAATTGTTAGGGACGTGATGGCCATTTGTTGTTGAACAAGTTGAGTTCAAGCTATAAATAATTCTAGTTATACATAAATCTTTATTTAAATCTACTAAATTGATTTCTTTACATAGTGATATATCGTTGTATTTTTCACATTAATTTTTTATTCCAAATATTGAATTTTTTCCTTTTAGCATTTCTTTGTATTCGATTTTAATTACAGTATTATTTTTCCTTTTTACAGGTCTCATAATTATTTTCTTAAATGTTTCCTTAATCGTCAGCGTATTTTAACCATATACAAAATTTTCGTTTCATTATTTAAAACATTTACTTTTGATAGTTCTAGGGCTTCTTCGGCACTTTTAAATAGTATTTCTTCTTCTTTTAGTTTATTAATCGACAATTCTAATTCCTCTTTACTTAATGCTACGGAGTTTAAAATATTTTCTTTTGCCCATTGGATGGCATATCTAATGTTTATTAATTCTTCTATCACACAATCCATCGTAGCAAATCTTCGAACGAAATGTACGCTCCGAATCGGAGAAATTTTTTATCATGCAACCCATGTGAATTCGAAAAAGTTGTTGCCATACTCAAATCTTAAATTTTGACGTTTCGAAGTCAGATGTTTTGCAATAAATTGAAATTTCAACAAATACAAGGGTAAATAAATTTAATTAAACTGGAATATACATATATTGGAAAAACAAAGCTTTTAAGTGTTATGGATTCTTCGTTGATATTTGCTATAATGTTGGTGGAGGCGGAAGGTGAAAGAAGTAGATCGAATATGAAAATTCAACGAAAAATATTAAGGGACGCAAGCAATCCGCTCGATGTCGAGGACACAATGTAAGTATAGGAATAACTTCATAACTTCATAGATTAACTTTATTTTATGAAACAGGTTTACTAAAAATTACCGCTTGAATAAGGCGACCTTTTTGTACGTCTTAAGTGTCCTAGATGGGAATGCACGCTCACAGAGGCCGTGCTCCATCTTTTCGCTCCATCGTTTGTCTTCCGTATTACGTTTTTTTGCGGAGGGTGGGTACCAGCATGGAGTGGGAAAGGACTTTGACATTCCCACGGCTCAATCCCCATTTTGTGGCGTATTAAAAGACGTGTTATCCACTCTTCAATGTCATCTATGTCCTCAGTGGGTGAATTTTGATTTGAGCAACGAAGAAGAAAGACAAGCAAAGATGGACTTTTATCAAAAATATGGATTTCCTGGTGCAATTTTATGTGTAGACGGAACACACATTAAAATTGTTGCACCAGCTAAAGACAAATTCCTGTATTTTAATCGTAAAGGGTACTATAGCATCAATGCTATCTTGCAAAAACTGATATTTAAAATATCTATCTAATTTTTTATTTATTTCAGATATGCGATAATAAAATGAGAATTCGTTACGTGAATGCGCAGTATCCTGGCAGCAACCACGATGCTCATATTTGGAACGTAAGGAGCGCGCGAAATTTTTTTGAAAATAAATACCTAAACGGCGAACGAAACACTTGGCTTTTGGGTATGTGCATACACATATAGACCGTTTGAATAATTTTTTGCTAAAATGATTTTATTTATTCCACAGGAGACGCTGGATACGCTCTAGAGCCATGGTTAATGACACCTTTTCGTTCACCTACAACAGGAAGCGCCGAAGGAAACTACAATAAAATACATGCAAAAGCGAGAAATACTATAGAAAGGACCATAGGTGTATTTAAGAACCGCTTCAGATGCCTTCTGGGTGCTCGTGAGCTTTATTATGAACCCATGAAGGTTTGCCAAATAGTGAACGTTACCGCAGCATTGCACAATATTTGTATCCATTATCGTGTGGTTGATGATTTTTCAGAAAATGTTGAAGAAAACCGTTTTAATCAAACGTATGAAACTTCTCCTTCAACATATACTGATGCAGCTATTCGGATAAGGGAATATATATCTGCAACATTAAGACGACTATAATATTCAATTAAAAAATAGCAAAACTTATATGTATTAATTCATTTACACTTTTTTTATTGAAACTTTTGGTATATAAGTAAAGCTATGTACATATACATATATGTATTAATTAATTTGTACTTTTTTAATGAAACTTTTGATAGGCACTTGTATATAAATAAAGGAATGTACAGGGTGGCGCAAAAGTAATCCTCCTATCAGAAAATGCTATAAATTTTGTGATTGGCCCCTAAAGTCAGTTCTGTTTTGACATTTGTGTAGTAAACACATGCGTAATACACGCTAATAAACAATGTTACGCTACACTGCTCCAGAACGCGGAATATTGCTGACTATTGATTTGACCAATAATCGGTCGGTGAAAAACGGTTACTGCGCAAAAGTAATCCTCCTATCAGAAAATGCTATAAATTTTGCGATTGGCCCCTAAAGTCAGTTCTGTTTTGACATTTGTGTAGTAAACACATTCGAAATACGCGTTAATAAACAATGTTACGCTACACTGCTCCAGAACGCGGAATATTGCTGACTATTTATTTGACCAATAATCGGTCGGGGCCAAACGGTTACTGTGAATGGTGAGCGCTACAGAGCAATGATCAACGAGTTCTTTTTGCCGCAACTTGATGAATTGGGATTGGAAAACATGTGGTTCCAACAAGATGGTGCAACAGCACACACTGCACGTGCCACAACCGATATGCTGAACATCGGAAGCTTACTTTTGCGCCACCTGTTACATATACATACTTACATATGTATAAATTTTATTTTTTTTTTGAAAATCGCATTTCAGCTTTTTTCTTCAAGTAATAACATTTGTTTTTTTATTCAATTTTTAGCACTGATCAAATCTTCCATGGATTGGTTGTGTCTACGAGTTTCTTCCACTTCTGCATTCCTCAGGTCGTAGTGCTTTTCCATTGCTCGGTATAAGCGTCGTATACCGGAACAAATATGTTCCAGCTGTTGTTCCTGTATTGTGTACTATGGTCTTTTCCTGAAATTCCTTTTGAAGCAAAAAATTTTCTTGAAGTACTTCTGCTCTATTTGTATCAGTTGGCTTGCGCGCAGAGGAAACACGTCTCGAAAGTGCTGGACTGCGGCTCGATGACGTCATTGACACGTCAGCCTCGATCTCATTTTCAGAGTCGGCTGCAACAGGTAGCCCAACACTCACAGTGTTCTCAATTGTGTACTATTATGGGCTTTTCCTGAAATTCCTTTTGAAGCAAAAAATTTTCTTGAAGTACTTCTGCTCTATTTGTATCACTTGGCTTGCGCGCAGAGGAAACACGTCTCGAAAGTTCTGGACTGCGGCTCGATGACGTCATTGACACGTCAGCCTCGATCTCATTTTCAGAGTCGGCTGCAACAGGTAGCCCAACACTCACAGTGTTTTCAATTGTGTACTATGGTCTTTTCCTGAAATTCCTTTTGAAGCAAAAAATTTTCTTGAAGTACTTCTGCTCTATTTGTATCAGTTGGCTTGCGCGCAGAGGAAACACGTCTCGAAAGTGCTGGACTGCGGCTCGATGACGTCATTGACACGTCAGCCTCGATCTCATTTTCAGAGTCGGCTGCAACAGGTAGCCCAACACTCACAGTGTTTTCAATTGTGTACTATGGTCTTTTCCTGAAATTCCTTTTGAAGCAAAAAATTTTCTTGAAGTACTTCTGCTCTATTTGTATCAGTTGGCTTGCGCGCAGAGGAAACACGTCTCGAAAGTGCTGGACTGCGGCTCGATGACGTCATTGACACGTCAGCCTCGATCTCATTTTCAGAGTCGGCTGCAACAGGTAGCCCAACACTCACAGTGTTTTCAATTCCATTCGTGATAGTCTCTAGTGCTGTCAATCGGATGACAGCTTCCTCCATTTCATTAAAATGGTGCTGCCTGTTTCGACCGCCACCAGTAGCTGTTTGTTCTTTTGTTTTCCGCTAGCTTCCTTTTAATATACGCCTTCCAGTCTAGCCATGCCTAGTAAACACGATATATATACATATATACACACAAGCAAGGCACAGCAAATTACACATTTTACCTTTTTCCAGCTAGTGATGTCTTTCTGAGGTGGGTCCATGCTGTTAAGCTCCTCCGCCACCTTTTTCCAAAACTCCGACGCTTCTTCCTTAGAGCACTTTGAAAAGCCGTGTGCCATACAGGGCTTTTCTTGCAGCAAAGCCGCATACTGTTGCCTTGTTGTTATCTTGGACCTGTATTTTGACAAATTAAATACTGATTACGCGTTTATTCAATAAATACTTACATTTTTATAATTTTTCCAATTTTTCGTGGATTGTCCGCTTACAAAATCTTGTCGTAGAAAAATGGTGGGAAATTTGACATTTAGAGTGTGTTCAGTGAATGCTATTCTCCGAATTTCGAATTTACATTCGGAGTTGTTCGAAATGCATGAATGCTTTTGTAGTAACTTCTCCGAAAAACAGTATACGATGGAGTGCGTGATAATTGTATTTATCATCTTGTTAATAATGTGAGTTATGTTATTTATTCGTTTTTCGAATAATTTATTTACTACTAGTTGCTTATTATTATTTTTATTCAAATTTTCTAAGTTATTTGTTATTATCTCAAGATCTTCGTGATCGGGAGATTCGGCTATATACTTCCATGCCGTTCCTAATATGTCGATTGATTTTTTCCTTCTGATGGATTTTGAGGGTTTTAGAGCGTTTAGAATTTCAAGGGTTTGGATGGTTTCATGTTTTAGAATGGCATATAGGAAGTTATTATTAGGGTTTTGGTTGATCATCTCTTCATATGTCTCTGTTAAAAATTTTTCGTATTTCTCTAAGTCGATGAGATGAATGAATCTGAATGTGCCTTTTGCTTGTCCATTGTCTATCGTCACTAGCTGGGATTTGCTATAGTCTACAATTTGTACGTCCGAAGAGGAAGTTACAATAAGAATAATAAGAATACAAATGATGAAAAGTATGTATTGGTCCATTTTTCCTAAAAGAAATATTAGATACTGTTTTAACTGGCGTCCTGTGATTTTCAGAAACCGTTTCTTTTTTATATTTTGGAGTTAACTTGGATCCTAGTCTTTTATTGATTTTAACGTAAATGACTTCTCGGCGAGAAGTTTTTGTTTTCGGGCCTATTTTTGCTTTTTCTTAAGTAAGGCAATGTTATCCTGTCTTTGTTGTTCTAACTGTTATGGGTCACTATAAATTCTATTTCCAAAAAATGTATCGGTTTACTTTTTGTCGTTGAGTGTATTGAGGAATTGTATTCTTGAACTGATTTGAATAGTAATTCTTCAAACGTTATTCCTACGGAAGTTGCTTTTAGACATTTCATTATTTTGGAAAGTGTACCATGGAATCTTTCTATTTGCCCTTTGTTGGTGCTACTATAAGGTGGTGTGGTATAAACGTTGATGGACATTTGGTCCTTGAGTAGGGATGATATGAAGCGGAATTAAGGGATTTTTCGTTATCTATTATTACGAGTTTTGGTATTCCGAAGGCAACCATTAGTTCTATTATTGGGTCTTTAATTTGTTCTATCGCTCTCGTTTGTATTATTTTAACCTGTGCATATTTTGAGAATTTGTCAATTGCAGTGAGGATGAGCTTTTTTTCGGTTAAATATGGACGATGTCTCCTGGGAATTGGGGAATAGGCGTTTCCGGTATCTGCGGTTTAGGAGGGTGTCTATCGTATTTGTGTTCACGGCATGTAGAGCATTGCCTAACCGTTTTTCGATTTTCGAATGCATGGCTGGGAAGTAAATTTTTTTAAGATTTGTGCTTTATTTTCGCGACTGTTTCTGTGTGCCCCTGTGAAACGGGTTGTGCGTTGGGTTTGGGACCCACCACATAAAACAACGTTCCAATGAAATTCAACAACAAAGCCTCGGATATGAGAACCCCTTTTTTAGATGACAACACCCGCAAACGAAATAAGGATTATGAGATAAGGGCATGTACCTGGAATGTCCGGTCCCTTAATGAGGAAGGTGCCGCTGCCCGGCTGGCTGAGGTCCTGAGGAAAGCAAAAGCTGACATCACCGCCATACAAGAGATGCGATGGACGGGGCGAGGAAACACCAGAACACCTTGCAACATCTACTGGAGTGGGCATGAAGACAAGCGCAGATTCGGCGTGGGATTTGTGGTGGGAGAGAGACTCCGTCACCGAGTACTGTCGTTCACACCCGTGAACGAGCGTCTCGCTGCAATCCGCATAAAAGTACGATTTTTCACCATATCGTTTATCTGCGCTCATGCACGGACGGAAGAGAAGGACGACGTGGAAAAGGATGCATTCTACGAGCGCCTGGAAGAAGCATACGAGCGCTGCCCCCGTCATGATATCAAAGTCGTGCTTGGCGACTTTAACGCCAGGGTGGGTAAGGAGGGTGTATTTGGCCCCACTGTCGGGAAGTTCAGTCTCCACGATCAGACTTCGCCAAATGGATTCAGGCTGATCGACTTCGCCGGTGCCCGAAACATGGTCATATCCAGCACTAAGTTTATGCACAGGAAGATCCATCAGGCTACATGGCCGTCCCCCGATCGAAAAACACGCAACCATATCGACCACGTTGTGATAGACGGACGGCATGCTTCCAGCGTTTTAGATGTTCGCACAATACGAGGACCTAACATCGACTCTGATCACTACCTAGTAGCAGCCAAGATTCGTACCAGCCTCTGTACGACAAAACAGGTGCAACAAAAAACGCAGGGAAAGCTGGACGTCGAAAAGCTGCAATCGCAACAGACCGCCAATTATTTCGCAGATAGCCTCTCACACCTGCTCTCCGAGAGCACAATTCAACCTAGTGGAATGCATGAGCAGTGGGATCATATCTCAGGAGCACTCCGTACCGCAGCCGAAGAAGTAATTGGATTCCGGCGAACGCGAAGAAACAACTGGTATGATGATGAAGAGTGCCGCGCTGCAACGAAAAGAAAGGACGAAGCCTACAAGGCAACGCTGAGATCGAATGCAACGAGGAGTGTGTGTGAACACTACCGCGAGTTGAAGAGGGAAGCGAGGCGGCTTTTCCGGGCGAAAAAAAGAGAGGCAGAAAAGCGTGAAATAAAGGAGCTTGAGATGCTGGCCAACGGGAATAATGCCCGAAAATTCTATAAAAAAATTCGGCGAATGACAGAAGGTTTTAAACCCGGGGCAAACTCCTGTAAGAATGAGAACGGCGACCTGGTGGCCCATGTTCAGAGAGCACTCAGAATATGGAGGGATCACTTCTCTGCCCTTTTAAATGGAGAAACTGAGCAAGAAACCAGAGAAGATGCCGAACCCGAGGCAACAATCGAAGATGATGGAATTGACGTTCCACAGCCCGACTATAATGCGAATAGCAATATCCCGATTGAAAAATAATAAAGCAGCTGGCGCTGATGGTTCGCATGCTGAGCTATTCAAACACGGAGGCGAGGAGCTGGTAAGGCGCATGCATCAGCTTCTATGCAGAATATGGTCGGATGAATGCATGCCTGAAGATTGGAATCTAAGTGTTCTCTGCCCAATCCACAAGAAGGGCGATCCTGCAAACTGCGCCAACTATCGCGGAATCAGCCTTTTGAATATCGCATATAAGGTCCTATCAAGCGTATTGTGCGAAAGACTGAAGCCTGATGTGAACAGACTGATTGGACCTTACCAGTGTGGCTTTAGACCTGGTAAATCTACCATCGACCAGATTTATACAATACGCCAAATCTTGGAAAAAACCCGTGAAAAGAGAATCGACACACATCATCTCTTTGTTAATTTTAAAGCCGCTTTCGATAGCACGAAAAGGAGCTGCCTATATGCCGCTATGTCTGAATTTGGTTTCCCCGCAAAACTTATACGGCTATGCAAAATGACCTTGAGCAACACCGCCAGCTCGGTCAGAATTGGGAAGTACCTCTCCGAGCCGTTCGAAACTAAACGAGGTTTCAGACAGGGTGACCCCCTTTCGTGCGATTTCTTTAATTTAATGCTGGAGAAAATAATACAAGCTGCAGAACTTAACCGCGCTGGAACAATATTTTATAAAAGCGTGCAACTGTTGGCATATGCTGACGATAGTGATATCATTGGCCTTAACAACCGCGCCGTAACTTCTGCTTACTCCAAATTGGAAAAAGAAGCGGAGAAAATGGGATTGGTGGTGAACGAGGGCAAAACGAAGTACCTTCCGTCATCATGCAAAGAGTCAGCGCATTCGAGCCTTGGCAACCAAGCCACTGTTGACAGCAATAATTTCGAAATAGTTAATGACTTCGTTTACCTGGGAACCTGCATTAACACCAACAATAATGTCAGCCTAGAAATCCGACGAAGAATTACTCTTGCAAACAAATGCTACTTTGGACTGAGTAGGCAATTGAAAAGTAAAGTCCTCTCTCGACGAACGAAAATAACACTCTACAAGTCACTCATCGCACCCGTCCTGCTATATGGTGCAGAAGCGTGGACACTAACAACATCTGATGAGGCGGCTCTGGGAGTATTCGAGAGAAAGATTCTTCGAAAGATTTGTGGACCTCTACGCGTTGGCGACGGCGAGTACCGAAGAAGATTTAATGATGAGCTGTATGAACTTTACGCAGACGCTGATATAGTTCAGCGAATTAAAACACAGCGGCTTCGCTGGCTAGCCCACGTAGTGCGAATGAGCGAAGATGTTCCAGCCCAGAAGGTATTCTTATCGGCACCCCCCGGTGGAAGCAGAGGAAGAGGGAGACAACCACTCCGATGGAAGGACCAAGTGGAGACCGATTTGCGATCCCGCGGTGTTTCCAATTGGCGCCAGTTGGCGCGACGAAGAAACGACTGGCGAGCTATGTTGGACGGTCAAAATCGCCCAGGCGGTTAGATGACCATTTAAAGAAGAAGTTTCTGTGTGCTCTTTGGTGTTCTTTATTGATTATTTGTTCTTGTTCTGTTACGGATACGATGTCCTGAAGAATAGTTTGTGTAAAACGAATTTTAGTACTTGCGAAATGGGGTGGATAAATTTCTTGTATCTTTTCCTTCAGGCTTTCTGTCGTGTATAGGCCGTTTAGTAATGTTGGGTCAAGATGTCGTTTCAATATGTCTATAATGTCCTGTGTCGAGTAATTTAGTTTTGTAATTGTATGCCTAGGAAATGGTAAATGGAAGGAATAACTATCTTCGTCCCCAATCATTAAGAAAAGTTGGTTCTTGAAAGCATTTATGGGGGCTTCGGTGGCAGGAATAAGAAGGTGAGATGAGCTTTGGTTGGAAGGTGAGATGAGTCTGGATAGCGCGTCTGAGACGACGTTAGTTCCTCCTGGTGTGTATTTCATCTCGTAGTTGTATTCTTCGAGGATACACTTCCATCTCTTAATTTGTCCATTGTGGCTTTTATTACTCAATGCAAAAGTAAGCGGTTGGTGATCTGTGAAAATTACAACTTTCGCTAACACATGCAGAAAGTTTCTAAGTGAGGTGAGAGCCAAGATTATTGCCAGCATTCCTTTTTCATTCGCGGCATAATGTTCCTCTGTTCTATTGAGTGATCTCGATATTAATGTTATTGGTTTTCCGGATTGTTCAAGGACAGTGCCCAGAGCGTAGTTTGATGCGTCGGTAGTAAGGTGAAATTCTTCTTTGAAATTAGGGTAGTATAGTATGACTTCTTTTGATGGTAGCGCGTATTTAATTTTATTGAAAGGTTTTACTGGAAGAATTTTTGGACACGTGTCCATCTTTCCCTCTTAAAAGCGAGGTCAGTGGTTTTGCTAGTTTAGCATAATCTCTGATGAAGCGTCGAAAATAGCCAGATAGGCCAAGGAAAGATCTTAAGTCCTTCAAATTTTTTGGGCAAGGAAATTCCTGAACTGTCTTTACTTTCGCAGGATTGATTTTTATTCCTGTGGGGGAGACAATGAAACCTAGAAATTCCGCTTCTTTCTTGAAAAACTCACATTTGTCCAACTGGACCTTCATGTTTGCCTTTTCGAGCGTGTGGAAAATCTTTGCAACATTCTAGATTTGGCTCTGTTCGTCTTTGCCGAACATAACAAGTTTTCCCTATATATTTTCTTAATATGTCATCTAGCGCTCGCTGGAAAATAGCTGGAGCGTTCTTTAATCCGAATGGAAGTCTGGTCCGTTATTTATTGAAAATGCTGTCTTCTCAATGTCGGATTCTCTTAATGGAATCTGATGGAAGCCACTTTTCAAGAAAAGAACGTAAAAATATTTGTTATTTCCCAGTTGTGAGATAACCTCATTAATTTCTGGGATTGGTTATTTGTCGGCTATTGTTTGTGTATTTAATTTCCTAAAATCTATTACCAATCTATATTTGTTTTGGCCTGATGAATCTAATTTTTTGGGTACAACCCAAACGGGTAAGTTATACGGTGAGCGGGATGGTCGAATAATTCCGTCTTTTAACCAATTTTTTATTTCTTGTCTCTCATAGTAAGGGGATATGGATAGTATTTGGTATAGACTGTGTTATGGTTTACTTTCAATTGATAGTAATTGTTACTTGGTTCAATGCGGTTGGTTGGGTGACAGTTTTGATTCACCTTCCGGTTTGACGTTTAGCTACGGGAAAGTGCGTGATTTCTGCTGAGGTGGCAGCACCAAATGGTTCAATCCGTTCATAGCAAGCATTTGAAGGTAACGACCAATCAGAATGTTCCACCTGGTAATAATCATGCCACGTCAACGGGTAACGGAACTTTTCCATTGCGCAGTCGCGTTAAGTGAATAATTTTGGGCATAGCAGCGTCACCGGCATTCGACCAATTCAAAAGGTATACCGGATTTGAGCGGGAGCGGTCGTGCGCGTGTAAAAAGAAAAGAAAAAAAATGTTAGTATCATTTCGCGAAAAAGTTGTTTAAAAAGTGATTGCGTTGTTTTTCTTCTTTATATGTATATGTGTGTACATACAGAAGTATAAATTTAATTATTTCCACAGTAAAAGAAATCATGTTACGCGTGTGAATATACTTTACAGCTAACCTACAGCGTCTACATATAGGCTTACTATTGTGAAGTACCTAAATATTAATATACCTGGACAGCAAAATCAGTGTGTGTGCGAGTGTGTAGTGAAATTTCGCTAAATTATTATACATACCAAAATCAAATCTGAAAAAAATTACTAATAAATACGCAGCTCACTTTTATGAAAGCATTCTGAATCAAGTTAAATTGAGCTATTGAATCGGCAATTCTGTACGACGGCACGTGCTGCTGATGTGCGTCCGAGAGTCTCGGGGGGTGTATCGGGCGACGGGTTGTGACCTCCATGTCGATGGTCCGGGGGCGGAAGTTCTATATTTTGTGGCTGTTTAGAGATATTTGCAATCCAAGTAGAAAATTTTTCGTCATTTTCATGTGGTTGTTGTAATCACAGGTTAGGGTGTACCAAAAAGTGCAAAAAGTGTGTTCTGCTCAAAAATATTGTGGACCGCGTAGCCGGGGGTTGGACCGGCTAAGGGTTATTCTTTTGAAAGGCGGCCAAAGGCCGCCTACGCGAAAAGGTGTTGTGCACATAAATACCTTGGATGAAGCCGCCTATTTGGGATCGAACCTAGCGCATTCTGAGTTTTTGCTAATGGCTTTTCACTGAGACAAATTATTTGATTCCCGCCTTCGGATTGTTGGTGCAGAGATCGGAACGCGTCGATTAATGCCTTTCCCGAGATTTTTGAACGTATATTGGCGGTTGAATGCTGTCGTATAGAATTGCCATTGAATCTGAATAGTTTTAGCATTCGGCCTAAAACCTATTTAATCTAAGTTATGATGCATTTTTTAAGTCAGTATGCCTACTCAAGATGTTTAACCAAGAGCAAAGCGATTCTGCTCATTCAAAAATTGTCTTGCTTAGCGAACTACAAAAAGCTTACCACCTTAATCAAATTTGTAATTAAAAGTGCATAGCGTGCGGTGCTGTAAAAGACTTACTAGTAAAGCATAAACCTAGACAACAAAATACTAAACAAAAATCTACAAAAAAATATAAAAACAAAATAAAGCTACAAAAGTAAACTACAAAAACCACAACAAAAATAACAACTTGGCGATAATAAATAGCTAAAACAAACAAACCAACAAACAGAAGAAGTTCACAAAACAGCAGTCAAAGAAATCACAACAACAACCACATCATTAGCAGCAGTAGCAGCAGCCACAACAACATTCCTGGATATCCAGCAACAACAACAGTAACCACCGGTAACAACAAAACCGGAAGACAACCAGCATCGACATCAGCAGGGGCCGCCCTCTTCTAGGCCCACTGCAAAACCACCCGGATCGACCACAACAACCAGCAGTGACAACAGCGAGGGCCGCCGTAATGTAGGCCCGCTGCACTATTACCAACAACAACAACAGTAGCGCGACCCACAGCCTACTGCAACAACCGGGTGAGACCTATCTGATGTAGACGTAACTTCTTTTCATTTATTCATGCGCTAGTATACCATGATGTATACGTAATGTATCAATTTTTTTGTATTACTTATAATTAATTTTTACCTAGTACATGCTAAGCGTATGACTGCAATGAAAATTTCAAGCAAAAAAAAAAAAAAAAAAGAAAACAATGAAACTTGAAAAATTTTAATTAGCCAACAGTTAATATGATTCAACAATTAAAAGTGTACTACAAAGAGAATGAAAAGGAGAGAGAGAGCGAAAGAATATAGTAAGCGTAGTGAGAGATATTTCTAAAAACTGCATCAAAATAAATACATAAGGAGAAATTAAATCAGCAAAGTCAGTAGAGAAAGAAAAGAAGCAGCAAAAATATAATTAGAATGACAAAAACATCAACTAAAACCAATCCACTAAAATTTTTATAAATTAAGATAAAAAAGAAAAAAAAAATTTTTTGGTAGAGTTAATGTAAAGTATATTTTCAAAACTAGAGGGGGAAAAATGATTAAATAATGATGGTTCTAATAAGATAAAGTATTAAAACTGTCAAACCGAAAGGGGGGGGAACGGTCAGGTATGTAGAAATAGAAATAAGGTCAGGTATTTAAGATACAACTAGAAACAAAAAGCGTAACTACTTAAAATAAATAATGGATCTTTTTGATAAAACTAATAACAAATAATAATTATTAACCTTCCAACCGCCCCTTGTAACCGAATACTTTTTTTTGGATTTTTCTTGTTTATCTAACGTGGTTGGAGATTTTTCCTTTCAATATGGATCAGTCGGCTGAACGCATGACTACTAGGAACTCGGTACGAGGAAGTGGGGGCAAGCCTAGAAGTCAGGGTAGAGGGGCGCTTCCGAAGCAACCCACCAATCGACTTCTGGTACTGCATTCTCCAATAGGTAGTCCGGGCGGGGGAGATCCGACCAGGATAGTGTTGAATCCTGCTTCCAACCATAAAATGGATAGACCAGCTAGTACTAATATCCTTGACTCGTCCATGGCAGCAGATCCAATGCAAAATATTTTTGACCCTTCAACTGGCGTGTTAACAAGTATGCAGGGGGAAGCTAGAGCTTCGGTTCAAGACCGTATACCTCCTGACACTTTAGGTGATAGGATCACTACGCAAAGGAACAATGCCGAGGTCCCTCCTGTAGATTCGTGGGTGAACGTGCTACATCAGCTGTTCAGGACATCGCAGGAGGAGATGCGGAACGAAATGAGGACGATCAGGGAGAACATGGACTTACTCAACGCCGCAGTAACATCGTCGCAGGGTAGTGCGACCTATACCAGTAATACCAATAGGGAGGAAAGGAACCAAGCCCCGACATTCGTTAGTAACCAGGCCAACATCGTTTCGAATAGCGTGGCAGTGGAACCACAGGATTGGAAGATTTCCTTCGATGGTACTGGAAGCGTTGCTGATTTTTTGTTTAAGTTGGACACCGTATGTGAGCGGACTCAATGCTCTAGCGACCAACTTATGGCGAGTTTTCATCTCTTTTTGTCAGGACGGGCGGAAGAATGGTATTGGCTGTTCACAAAGCAGAATCCAACCGCGAATTATCCCTTTTTGTGCTATTCCCTGAAGCGTGAGTTTGGAACATTGAAAAGTGACCACGAGATTGTGATGGAAATCTCAATGCGTAAGCAGAAGTTAAGTGAGTCATACGACGTGTTCCACACTGACATAGTAGCACTTAACGCACGCCTCAGAGAACCGATGTCTGAAGTCCTCCTGATTGACATTATAAAGAGAAACGTCAACAGTAGCCTTAAGCTAATGCTCTTCAATGCGGATGCTAGGACATTGCATGATCTACGCGATATAGCACGAAGAGGGGAACAAGTTCTGAAAGAAAGCAAAATATTGGGAACCACTTACCATGGACGTCAGGTCAACGAGGCCCGCACGATAACACCGGACATGAGGATGGAAGGCGAGGATTGCGAAGCTGACCCGCAGATAGAGGCGTTGGAGTACCGGCGCAATAGAAAACCGGATTATTCCGGAATTCAATGTTGGAATTGTCAGGCCATGGGGCATTCGTATATTTATTGTGAGGAACCCATTAGGAGTCCCTTCTGCTTTAAGTGCGGGCATAGAGGCGTGTTTACCCCAAAATGTCCAAAGGACCATCGCCGGCAGGGAAACCAATATCCGAGCGAGAAGATGGGGGAAACTCGTTCGGTGCCATAGCCCCCATATCAGCCAGTGCTCAAGGAGTCGCCTCGAGTACTGAACCAAGTGGTAGGTCCCTCGCGAGCGGAGAGTTCCAAGGCAGTGTTGAACTTCCAAGGAGCAGTGGCACTCTGGCGAAGGAATACCCAAAAATAGTTTTAACTTTTCCTGACAGTACAGACGGTTCTGATTCCGATAGTCCGAGGTCATCAGCGGTAATTTGCAAACCAATAAAAATCTTGAAAGCCCCGAGTAGGGAGGTCGCCTGTCAGACGCAATTTCCACCTAGTTTGGAACAAAGGGTAACCAATTACGAGCTAGTTAGGTCGAGAATTTTTCATAACCCAGAGTCATTTGTATAAGATATTTTGAAATGTAGGAAGAGATATAACAGTCGAGTACAGGAGCGTAAACTGTTACAAAGCACCACTTTGGTGCTCACCGAGGATGAAAGGCCTCTGGTGCGAGTAAAAATAGAAAACAGTTTCATAGTAGGGTTGCTGGACTCAGGCGCGAATGTCTCTATCCTTGGGAAGAACTGTGAAAAGTTTTTGGATTCAATTGGACTTAAATACCACCCACTACAGGCTTTCGTATACACGGCGGGTGGCGGCAAGCAGAAAATATTAGGGTGTGTTTCCTTACCAGTGACGTTCAAAAATTCCACCAAATCTATTCGTTTTTATCTTGTTCCGTCGCTTCTTCAAGAAGCCTATTTCGGAGTTGATTTTTGGAGAGCCTTTGCGCTGGCGCCCGAAATATTTCCCAGTGTGGAGTGCATAGACTTTAATAATAAAAATGATGACGAAATAAATTTCCATGATTTGTCACCAACCCAGAAAGTCAATTTGCAGAAGGTCATAGAGACGTTTCCTTCTTTCGAAAAGTTAGGATTGGGGCAAACGAGATTGGTTGAGCATCATATTGATACTGGTGATGCAGTCCCAATCAAAAGTAAACATTTTCCTCTTTCGCCACCGAGGCAAGCCGAAGCTTTTAGCGAAATAGATAGGCTGCTCGAAATGGGAGTTATAGAAGAGTCAAACTCGCCTTGGTGTAGTCCAGTTGTTCTAGTTCGGAAGCCAGGGAAGGTCAGGCTCTGCATAGATTCCAGGAAGGTCAACGCGGTAACTAAAAAGGACTCGTACCCGTTGCCTCATATCAACGGCCTATTGAGCAGACTGAAGGACACGCACTTCATTAGTGGCATTGATCTGAAGGACGCGTTCTTTCAGATCAAGCTGACAGAGTCTTCCAAGGAAAAAACAGCATTCGCAGTTCCTGGGAAGCCTCTGTACCACTTTAAGGTGATGCCCTTTGGTCTGTGCAATGGACCGCAGACTATGAGCCGCCTGATGGACAAGGCAATTCCCTCGCGGTTGCGGGAGAATGTCTTCGTCTACCTGGATGATCTAATGGTATGCAGCACTAACTTTGAAGACCACCTAAAGTTGCTTGCGGAAGTGGCGAATTGTTTGAGGGACGCGGGCCTCACAATCAATGTGAAGAAGAGCAAATTTTGTCAGAAGGAAATTCGGTATTTAGGGTACTTGATAGGTAGCGGGTGCTTGAAGGTAGATCCTGGGAAAATAGAAGCAATGCAGAACTTTCCGATCCCTAAATCTCCGCGACAGGTTCGTAGGTTTGTGGGCATGGCAAATTGGTATAGGGCATTTATTACAAATTTTGCTGACCTAGCAGGTCCTTTGACTGATTGTCTTCGCAAGTCAGCAGGCCCATTTAAGCTTACCCCTGAAGCGGTAGAAGCATTCGAAAAGTTAAAAGAAGCCTTGAGCTCCGCTCCTATCTTGGCCCAACCCGATTTCTCAAAGGAATTTGTTATTCAGTGTGATGCTTCAAAAATAGGTGTAGGGGGCGTGTTATTCCAGGTCGATGACGAGGGCGCTGAGCATCCAATCGCGTTTGTTTCAAAAAAACTTAACAATGCTCAGCGCAATTTTACTGTAACCGAACTGGAATGCCTCGCCGCCATTATAAGTGTCAAGCGTTTTAGACCGAACATAGAGGGGTTGCCATTCCGAATCATAACTGACCATTCAAGTCTCAAGTGGTTGCTGACTCAGAAGGACTTGAGTGGCAGGCTGGCTCGATGGTCACTCCTACTGCAAAGATACGATTTTGCCATGGAGCATCGCAAGGGAACCCTGAATATAGTACCGGATGCCCTCTCGCGTTTTGATGTAGACGAGCTAACCTCCTCCGCCCCACCTCACGAAATTGACTTAGCATCGCCGGAATTTGAAAGCGCGGAATACTTGGATCTTTGCAGAACCATTTTGGAAAACAAAGATGCACTACCAGATTTGAGTGTAAATGATGGCGTGGTTTTAAAAAGGGTTAAATTTCGTAAGGGTGTGGCGGATGAGGAGGACTCGTTATGGCGGGTGTGGTTACCGACAGGGTTAACTGAGAAAGCGATAAGTCTTGCACATGATGCGAATAGGAGTTACCATGGGGGTTGGCAGAAAACTTTAGAGCGTGTCAGACAAAATTACTTCTGGCCTAGGCAAGCTAAAGACGTTAGAGACTATGTACAGAAATGCGACACTTGTAAGGCTGTTAAGTCAACAAATCAGCAGTCAAGACCACCTATAGCGAACACTTTTGCTTCAGAAAGACCATTTCAGCGGTTCTATTGCGACTTTCTAGGACCTTACCCGCGATCTAAGCGGCGCAATCAGTTTCTCTTCATTGTTCTAGACCATTTTGCAAAGTATGTTTGGTTGAAGCCCATGCAGAGAGCAACAGCTGTTAATGTTATGAATTACTTTACCTCTGAAATTTTTCCATCGGTTGGGTTTCCTGAATATATCCATAGCGATAATGGTAAACAGTTTATCTCTAAGGAAATGAAACAATTCCTCGAGAATTATGGGGTGACCCATATAAAGGCGGGGTTATACTCGCCGCAAGCAAACGCGTCAGAACGCGTAAATAGAGAAATTGTTTCAAAAATAAGAATTTTCCTTAAAGATAAACAGGATCATACCGACTGGGACAAGCATATACCCGAAATTTTAGCGGTGTTAAGAAGCGATTTCCATACCTCAATTCAGTGCTCTCCATACTTTGCCTTATACGGTCAGAACATGGTCCAACACGCCTCAGCCTATAATATATTAGATAAACTCGGTACTCTTAGGGAAGATGAAATTCCAATAATAACTAGGGCGGATAAGTTGTCCACCATTCGCGAGCAAATTCGTAGGAATTTAGATCAGGCGAAGGATAGGGGAAACAACGTTTATAACAAACGCTCTAGACAAGTTAACTATAGGGAAGGTCAGGAGGTTTTTAGGAAAAATTTTGCTTTGAGTAACTTTAAACAAGGCATAAACGCCAAATTCTTGCCGAAGTACCTCAAGTGCCGAGTGCGTCGAAAAGTAGGCAATGCGTTGTACGACCTAGAGGACCTGACAGGGAAACTGATAGGTCGCTTTCACGCTTCGGATATTCGCCCACAATAACAATTTTGATTTTTTTTTCACATATACATTTTGACATTTGGAACCGTAACTGGGCGTTTTGGCGGTCGGGGACAACTCGCCCAGTATCCTCCCCGAGCATTGACTTAATAGGGTATTTACATACGCTTCCATCGGAAGTAGTGGATAACCTGGCAATCCTCGGTTATGCGGATTGTCTTTCGGAGTTTTGACGAGTTCTCCTTAATTAAAATGTCTACCGGGTGAAAAGTTTTTTTACCATGGAACAAGCTTCTCCGGTTATTTTTTTGCTAAACCTTTTTGTGGGGGTGAAACCAATAGAACCAAAAATTTTCGGAGTTTTGACGAGTTCTCCTTTATTAAAATGTCTACAGCCGCGAAGCATTGTAACTAGGAAACCAAAATAAATTCTCCGTTTGCCTCGGAGTTTTGACGCGTTCTCCGATATCAAAATGTCTAACTAAATTACACGTTTTTCTTATAAGCCTATTTCGGTGGGGGTAAAGCCACTTAACAAATTTCCATTTGCCGCAAAGCCTACTAAACTATGAAACAAAATACTTCAAAAATTTCCCGGCTAGCTCGTGGTAGAACTAGAGACTCTTATCTAGGGGTGAGTCGTGCCCCACGTTTTTACCCAGAAATGGCTTCCTTGCAAGTAAACCTTTTCCTGTTCGCTTCATCGACCGGTCTTCGAAGCGAAGCAGGCCTGTTATGGTTTACTTTCAATTGATAGTAATTGTTACTTGGTTCAATGCGGTTGGTTGGGTGACAGTTTTGATTCACCTTCCGGTTTGACGTTTAGCTACGGGAAAGTGCGTGATTTTTGCTGAGGTGGCAGCACCAAATGGTTCAATCCGTTCATAGCAAGCATTTGAAGGTAACGACCAATCAGAATGTTCCACCTGGCAATAATCACGCCACGTCAACGGGTAACGGAACTTTTCCATTGCGCAGTCGCGTTAAGTGAATAATTTTGGGCATAGCAGCGTCACCGGCATTCGACCAATTCAAAAGGTATACCGGATTTGAACGGGAGCGGTCGTGCGCGTGTAAAAAGAAAAGAAAAAAAATGTTAGTATCATTTCGCGAAAAAGTTGTTTAAAAAGTGATTGCGTTGTTTTTCTTCTTTATATGTATATGTGTGTACATACAGAAGTATAAATTTAATTATTTCCACAGTAAAAGAAATCATGTTACGCGTGTAAATATACTTTACAGCTAACCTACAGTGTCTACATATAGGCTTACTATTGTGAAGTACTTAAATATTAATATACCTGGACAGCAAAATCAGTGTGTGTGCGAGTGTGTAGTGAAATTTCGCTAAATTATTATACATACCAAAATCAAATCTGAAAAAAATTACTAATAAATATGCAGCTCACTTTTATGAAAGCATTCTGAATCAAGTTAAATTGAGCTATTGAATCGGCAATTCTGTACCACGGCACGTGCTGCTGATGTGCGTCCGAGAGTCTCGGGGGGTGTATCGGGCGACGGGTTGTGACCTCCATGTCGATGGTCCGGGGGCGGAAGTTCTATATTTTGTGGCTGTTTAGAGATATTTGCAATCCAAGTAGAAAATTTTTCGTCATTTTCATGTGGTTGTTGTAATCACAGGTTAGGGTGTACCAAAAAGTGCAAAAAGTGTGTTCTGCTCAAAAATATTGTGGACCGCGTAGCCGGGGGTTGGACCGGCTAAGGGTTATTCTTTTGAAAGGCGGCCAAAGGCCGCCTACGCGAAAAGGTGTTGTGCACATAAATACCTTGGATGAAGCCGCCTATTTGGGATCGAACCTAGCGCATTCTGAGTTTTTGCTAATGGCTTTTCACTGAGACAAATTATTTGATTCCCGCCTTCGGATTGTTGGTGCAGAGATCGGAACGCGTCGATTAATGCCTTTCCCGAGATTTTTGAACGTATATTGGCGGTTGAATGCTGTCGTATAGAATTGCCATTGAATCTGAATAGTTTTAGCATTCGGCCTAAAACCTATTTAATCTAAGTTATGATGCATTTTTTAAGTCAGTATGCATACTCAAGATGTTTAACCAAGAGCAAAGCGATTCTGCTCATTCAAAAATTGTCTTGCTTAGCGAACTACAAAAAGCTTACCACCTTAATCAAATTTGTAATTAAAAGTGCATAGCGTGCGGTGCTGTAAAAGACTTACTAGTAAAGCATAAACCTAGACAACAAAATACTAAACAAAAATCTACAAAAAAATATAAAAACAAAATAAAGCTACAAAAGTAAACTACAAAAACCACAACAAAAATAACAACTTGGCGATAATAAATAGCTAAAACAAACAAACCAACAAACAGAAGAAGTTCACAAAACAGCAGTCAAAGAAATCACAACAACAACCACATCATTAGCAGCAGTAGCAGCAGCCACAACAACATTCCTGGATATCCAGCAACAACAACAGTAACCACCGGTAACAACAAAACCGGAAGACAACCAGCATCGACATCAGCAGGGGCCGCCCTCTTCTAGGCCCACTGCAAAACCACCCGGATCGACCACAACAACCAGCAGTGACCACAGCGAGGGCCGCCGTAATGTAGGCCCGCTGCACTATTACCAACAACAACAACAGTAGCGCGACCCACAGCCTACTGCAACAACCGGGTGAGACCTATCTGATGTAGACGTAACTTCTTTTAATTTATTCATGCGCTAGTATACCATGATGTATACGTAATGTATCAATTTTTTTGTATTACTTATAATTAATTTTTACCTAGTAAGCGTATGACTGCAATGAAAATTTGAAAGAAAACAATGAAACTTGAAAAATTTAAATTAGCCAATAGTTAATATGATTCAACAATTAAAAGTGTACTACAAAGAGAATGAAAAGGAGAGAGAGAGCGAAAGAATATAGTAAGCGTAGTGAGAGATTTCTAAAAACTGCATCAAAATAAATACATAGGAGAAATTAAATCAGCAAAGTCAGTAGAGAAAGAAAAGAAGCAGCAAAAATATAATTAGAATGACAAAAACATCAACTAAAACCAATCCACTAAAATTTTTATAAATTAAGATAAAAAAGAAAAAAAAATTTTTTTGGTAGAGTTAATGTAAAGTATATTTTCAAAACTAGAGGGTTAAAAATGATTAAATAATGATGGTTCTAATAAGATAAAGTATTAAAACTGTCAAACCGAAAGGGGGGGGGGACGGTCAGGTATGTACAAATAGAAATAAGGTCAGGTATTTAAGATACAACTAGAAACAAAAAGCGTAACTACTTAAAATAAATAATGGATTTTTTTGATAAAACTAATAACAAATAATAATTATTAAGGAAAGCTATTCCAACAAAATATTAATTACTTAAATTAAAATAACTTAAAATAAAAATAAAATAAAATCAAACATACAAGAAAATAAAATAATGAAACAAGGCCACTAAATGAATAATTAATGCGGTAAATCGAAATAAAGATAAATCGACTAAATAAAATAAAGCTTAGTGATCACAAATAATATTAGTAGATACATAAATAAACTCAACGAAATACTTAAGAAAAAATAAGCCCAGTAGAGATTTTTTTCTTGTTTCGTGGTTTTTTTTTGATTAGTCTTAATAGTTTCTATAGAGTTTAATTCGAACATAAATACCTAGTATTTGATTTAAACCTAAATACCCAGGGATTTAAACTATATATATATGCCTAAATACATTTTCTTTTACTTTCTTTTGTTGCACCCTAATGTGGTAAAAGCTAATTTAAAATAGCCAAAATAGGGCTGAATTTAAAATACCTTGTTATAAGTTAAGCAAAACAATGAATTATAAATAAATGTTAATTAAAATGGGAATGCTGACTATTCTCTTCAAATAGAAGGCATGTAGGACTAATAGGTAAGGGGCCATCGGGATTCGGTTTGGTGCACCGATGGCCATGGATGAGGGTGGGTCAGCACCAGGGCGTCGCAACAACACCCGCGGCGCCCCCTTATATGTTCGGCCCTTTTCGCTTATTAAATTTTATTTTCAGCTTTTTTTTTTCAGATGTGGTAACCGGTCGGTTCCGGTTCGGTTCTTTTTTTTTGTTTAAGATTTCCGGTTGTTTTCTTTTGATTTCCGTTACTAGTTCGTTCTTTTTTTTGTATCGGTTATTTTTAAATATTGGTTTGTAGTTTAAATTTCCCGTTTCTTTTGAATTTGTTTGATTTTTCGGTTTTTTTTTTATTATTTGAATTTGAAATTTGATGTCAACGGTCTGTCCGTGGCATCCGGGTTTAACCGGATGTTGTTTTTATAGTCGTTTTGCGCGGTTTTTTTGCGTTTTCCCCCGCGTTTTAAAAGGCATGATTGTACCTTTTTCTGATTATGGCGCAGGAGGGTAAGGTTGGCAAGAACCCACCCCAGCCGAAAATGACTAGCCACAGTGCGACCTCATATCGTGCCGACCGCCTTCCTTACTGCTCCATTTTGTTGCGTTACCATAACAACTGGGGTATCTGAGGAAGTTCTGATATCTCCTACAACCGTAGTGGTGTATGTTAGTTCTTCGTCAGGCTCTGTAAAAAGATGTGGATATTTTCTTGTCAAGTGACTTATGTGTTGTTTTTGTGTAGCTGTCATATGGTCAGTTCTGACGTCAATTTTATTAACTGTAGGTGAGAGTTTCTGTTTAATTTTAATTTGTAAGCCATTGTCCAATGTCAAGGTGTCGTCATGTATGTTTACTGTACCATGAAGGTCCTTGAGGCTGTCATTTCCTATAATTCCGTCGAAAGATTTTAGTGTAGGAAGTAGGAAGAATTTTAGATATGTGCAATTTTTTCCAAATAAATTAATAATTGTATGATGGGTGATTTCGATCTGTCCGGCAATAGAATTCGCGAAAAATGGTTTGTTGTTGGATATCTTTTTAGGGACATGACAGGGTTGGATATAGTTTTTACTTGATCCTGTATCGATCAACATTTTGAAAATTTTTCCGTTCTTCGTGTTAAATTCAACATAGGGCAACGAAGAGCTGTTCATTCTAAAAAATGGATATCAATATAATCCTGCATTTCAGATTGTGGGTTTCCCTCGGCATATTCTTGAGCTGATTGCCCATTTTCTTCCGCTGTCAATGCGGTTTCATACTCCTGTGCAGTAGGAGTCCAGTCTTGTTGATAGTATTTGTCCGTAACGTTCTGTGGGTCTTGTGGGTATTCTTGTTAGTAATTTTGTTATGCACCGGCTTCTATATGGAAATTCCTTTGTTGTTTTGGAGGCATTTGTTGTGAAAAGTTTGATGGTCTTTTCACACCGTTATTAGCTTGGGGTCTATTCATGTAATTCACAGCTCTAGAATGAAGGGTTTTGTCAACATCCATTGGTTCTGGTCGTGAGAATTGAGGCTTAGCAGGGACGTGTTGCCCTAATGGTCTGTGATGTTGGACATTACGGTAATTATTGAAGGGAGCCTGAGGGCGATATTGATTCGCGAAGTTTTGAGGTTGCATTTGGGGTCTTGGCATATATGCCAATTGGGGATGGCTCTCTCATACCAAGAAGTCTTGGCAAGTCGCCTTTCAGTCCTCGTATGAAGGTGTCGAGGGCTTTGTCGCGGTATGTGCGGGTAAGTAAATGCATAGATTCTGCACCGACTTCCATGCAGCCGAGTTTGTTTAGAATAAGAGAAAGATGGGAATAAACGCGTTGGGAAAATTCTTGAATAGTGAGGTTGCCCTGCACTAAGGATACCGAAATCTCGCTTATCGGCGTAATGAAGGGTAAGGCATCTTGAAATAGCCTTCCAGTTCAACGGTGTATTATAAGATTCGAGGGCAATGTCGGCGTTGCCCACAACGTTGAGGATACCGTTATATTTCGGCGTTCCTTTAAGGGGCTCGTAGATCTGGAGTATACGATCTGCGCTCTTTTTACAAATGTTATATTATCCTGGATTACCGGAGAATTCGCGCAGGCATCTAACGACGTCCGGTATTTTGTCAAGCTCCGTTATATTGTTCAAATGACTTGCGGCAATAGTCACGTCAGTTATGTGGGAAAAATTTGCATTCGGATTGAGAGCTGCTTGTACCATATTTCGTCCTTCTTTTCTAAAAATATTGTTGGCAAGTCCTGTCACTATATTTGTCAGTTGATCCATATTAAATGAACCTAAAGAGGAAGCAGTTGGTTGGGAGGATAGGTTAGGCACAGGTGCGTTAAGCACAGGGGGTCTGATTAGGTTGTTAGGCTTTGCCATTCTTAAAAAAAATTTTTATTTATTATTTATATTTATGGTGAATCGCAGATAATGTTTGTTGTTATAAGCTGGAGGCCCCCTCCGAAGGTGGTGAATCGCAGCTTCGAATTGTATTATTTTATTGGCTTTACAAGCCCGATATTATTGAATGATAGAAAAATCTTATTATCTATTTTCGAATTTTGCTATTAAAGTATCGAATTTTTTTCCTAGCTATTTTTAATTCTCAATATTATTATTAAAAGGTTAGAAAGAACTCTTGTCTTCTTTAGTTTTCTTATTTTCTTTTCCACATTTGTAGAACACTTTTTAAGTTTTCACTATTTTTAATTTTTGATATTATTAAATGATTGAAGAGTTCCTGTATTAGTTAATTTTTAAAAAAAAAATTTTTACGATTTCAATTCACAATTTTTTGTATTCTTAATGCTATTCTTACTCTATTCACTTCCCGGCGGTTGGGTGTAGATCCTTTTTGCGTCGGTTACTAGGGCACCTCCGAATCGTCGCACATTAGAAGCGCGCGTTCCTTTCCTACCGGAATTCAACGCTGGAACGGCTCTAGATTCACGTCCTGTTTTCTGTAGATTATCTCACTTCGCTTGCACACTCTGTAGTGAGTCAGCTTGGTTGCAGGTTATCTCACTTCTTTAGTGCACTGTGCAGAATGCTTCTTATTGAAGGATATTCCATTTCCTTGGCGCGCTTTGGTGAGTGCTCTTTGTTGAAGGATATTCCACTTCGCTGAAGCGCACTGTGGTTAAATTCCTTTGTCGTTGTCACTAACCCGTTCACACGCGTCAAACAATACGCTTTAAACAAATATTACTTTAACGCGAACCTTAAACCGGTCCCTGCTCGGGCGCCAGTTAAAGTTTTATTTATCAATTTTTATTTCTAAAAAAGCTGGCGGAGTTTTGTTCGCTCATGAATGTCTTTATTTGAATCCAAACTTAAGATTAATTACAATAATTTGCTTAGCTTAAAATTACACCTACTATTGGCCTCACGCCACGTTGCACTTCCATGTGCGCCCTATTTGTTATTATTGCCGAATCGATCTTTCTGCTGACTGTTGTTAACTTCAATTTATTGATTGGTCAACCTAGTTGAACTTTTGCAAGCTGTTGAGTTAACTTGTATACTTACCACTTTATTATATGGTCCTTTATTGCGCACCCACCGTTTAGAATTTTTTTCCTATCCGCATTTACCATGGCCACCACTTTCGCTTTCTTTCACGTTTCTCTAATTCGATACCCCCTTCCACTTTTCAGCAGAATCTTTGCAATAAAATGTATCGTTGCGCCAAAGTATATGTCAAGTAACGGACGAAGGTAAATTTCAGAATTTAACTTTAACAGAAAATATATCATAAAACCGAAAGGGCATACGAGCGAATGCCCCTGACAATCTTAGACAGAAGCAAACGAGTTGAATCACTCAATAAATTGCGTTTGTATTTATTATTTCGCACTCCTTTTAAACACATTCATATTTACTGCAGTTAGTTTATAGCTTTGCACACATTTTCCAGCTTTTATCTGCGCTCTTTTGTAAACGTTTATTGCGCCACTAGCACACGACCGCCCGCATAAAGTTCAACTACACTTTTGAATTCATTTGAATGCCGGCGACGCCGCTACGGTAAGGAATCGCCAATCAACGGCGACTGCGCAATGAAAAAGTTCCGTTACCCATTCTGACGTACCATGATTGTTGCCAGTTGGCACGTTCTGATAAGTGGTTGCCATTATGGCTCGGACTTTTATTTTTATTTTAGAGACCTTTTTAGTACTACCAAATCCTGTAAAAGTACAGTATGCATTTCAGGAAAAAGGACAATATACTATGGAAACTAAAGTTAAAGAAATGAGTTTGCTTTTTCATAGCAAATTACATGAGCATTAAACTTACTTTAAACCCAAAATTTTATAATTACAGCTTTTACTTAATACATAAGAACAGAATGATTTTAGTAAGGTTTACTTTTGCTACTATTTTGCTTAGCTGCTACTTTTAATAAGGATAATTGTTTCGTATGGAGCAAAAAAAAAGATAACTAAATATTAATAGTGATTGATTACTCTATAGGAGAGTTTATAGTTCAAAAAAAACCATTCTATCAAAATAAATTGGCTTGTACCACTCTTCTAGGAAAATATAAAGCGTACTAGATTTAGGCTAAAGTGCAGTAGGTATTAGGATTACTGCAATTTTGGTCAAGTCCCAACCCTGAAGGCACGCTTTCGTTGGCGCGCAGAAAAAGGAAGGTTATAGACCATACGTTAGGTGTGTTACCTTGATGGCTCGCGGGGCCCCTACGTTATTGGGTTTGTGATAGGAGACACATGACACTCCTCATCCGACCTGGCCATTGACAATAATATTCCGATTTACAGGTTTCGTTAAAATAGTAAATAATGAGAATACTGCCGCTTTAAAAGCCCACTTAAGCCCAACCTTATAATTCTGTCACGAATGGATTAGTAATTAATCACCATTTGCTGCTGAAATTTATCCTGGCAATCCAGTTAGTTTTTACTCGTAATCGGTCGAAACCGTGATGTCAGCCGTGTCAACGTCAGGGATCAGCACAGGGTTCCATGTGTCTCCTTTTCTGTTTAGGCTCTCATCTTGTAAAGGGTGTTTTTTTTAGGGGTAGAGAACTTTGAATTGAAATAAAACACAAGAAAATCGTTTTAAGGTCCGACAATTTGGCTTTATTGGAAGGATAATTTTATGCCATTAATGTTTAAATATGATTTCGGGCATGTGGCCGCCGCGGCTGGCTCGAATAAAGCCAATTCTACAGGTCCAATTTTCAACCACTTTTTCGAGCATATGGGGCCGTATGTCGGCAATAACGCCACGAATGTTGGCTTCCAATTCCCCTAACGTTTCTGGTTTGTTGGTGTAGACGAGCGACTTCACATATCCCCAAAGAAAATAATCCAATGGTGTCAAATCACACGACCTTGGTGGCCAATTGACAGGTCCATTCCGCGAAATTATGCGCTCATCGAATGTTTCCTTCAATAAATCGATTGTGACGTGCGCTGTGTGGCATGTAGCGCCGTCTTGTTGGAACCACAACTCATCCACATTCATGCCATCCAATTCGGGAACAAAATAGTCGGTTATCATGGCTCTATACCGGTCTCCATTAACGGTAGCTGCCTCTCCAGCATTATTGCGGAAGAAGTATGGCCCAATGACTCCACCAGCCCATAGAGCACACCAAACAGTCAGTTTTTGTGGATGTAATGGCGTTTCAAGGGTCTCATGTGGATTCTCTTCACTCCAAATGCGGCAATTTTGCTTGTTGACGTAGCCATTCAACCAAAAATGAGCCTCATCACTGAACAAAATTTTGCGATGAAAATCAGCATCGAAATCAATCTCATTTTCGGCCCATACACCAAAATCACGACGCATTGCATGGTCTCGCGGCTTTAATTCTTGCACAAGCTGGATCTTGTAAGGTCGCAAGCCAAGATCTTTGCGCAAAATCTTCCATAAAGTTGATGGACAAAGCTCCAATTGCTGTGCACGGTGGCGAATCGATTCATTCGGGTCCTCTTCAACACTTTGCTCTACAGCGGCAATTGTTTCTTCGGTGCGCACTGTTCGACGTCTCTGCGGATGCGTATTATCACATAGAGTAAACGTAGTGCGAAAACGATCCATGGTTAACCGAATTAATTGCTCTGATGGACGATTATGTCGACCATAAAATGGACGGAGCTCACGGTAAACTTCGCGAACTGAACCATTATTTTCGAAATAAATTTGCACGATTTGCAAGCGTTGTTCTTTTGTCAACCTGTTCATGATGAAATGGCAAACCAAACTGAACATAAATGACATTAGAGTTGCCAGATTTGACCACAAAATGCCAGTTTTATCTCTATTTGAAAAACAAACCTGTAAAAAAAACACCCTATAGGTGCTTCTTTTATTTTGGTGTCTTCCACTACTTTTGCCACTTTGCTTGACACATTTACTAGCACGCGTTTACATGCAAAAGAAAATTGCTCCTTCCACCTGACTAAATACTTTAAATTCAATATTAAAAAGGAAACACCCTTTTGGATGTCAATTGCCCATTCCCTTAATTTGACACTTTCGGGCATCCTGGGTTACCCGCAATTCAATTCTGGCCACACCAAGAACACACCAAACGCTTGTTTGTTTGGAAATTAAAAGTTCCGTAATTGGTGCCTTTTCCACTCTATGGGAATATTTGGTGTTGCCACTTCAGCAAAATCATAGCACTTTCCCGTAGCTATCGATTTAATGTCAAACCGGAGAGTGAATCCAAACTGTTAAGTTACTTAACCAACCGCAGTGGGTCATAACCAATTGAACCAAATAAAAATGACTATCAATTGAAGGTAAACCATAACAGGCCTGCTTCGCTTCGAAGGCCGGTCGATGAAGCACACAGGAAGAAGGTTTACTTGCAAGGAAACCATTTCGGGATATTAAAAAAAACGTGGGGCACGACTCACCCCTAGATAAGGGTCTCCAGTTCACCACAAGAGAATTTTAGAAGTTCTTTTGTTTAATAGTTTAGTAGGCTTTTGCGGCAAATGGAAATTTGTTATAGTGATTTCGCCCCCACAGAAATAGGTTAGAGAAAAGAAAACGGAGAGGTAAATTTGGTTTCCTAGTTATACGCTTTGTGGCAATAGACATTTTGATATCGGAGAACACGTCAAAACTCCGAGGCAAACGGAGAATTACTTTTGTTTCTTAGTTAAACAGGCTTCGCGGCGATAGACATTTGTTATTGGAGAATTCGTCAAAACTCCGAAAAATTTGGTTCTAGGGGTTTCACCCCCCACAGAAAAGGTAAAAAAAAGAAAAGAAAAACGGTTAATAAAGCTGCTCGGCCTTTTGACATTTTGATTAAGGGGAACTCGTCAAAACTCCGAAAGACAATCCAATTACACGAGGATTTTCCAGGTTATCACCAAAACGCCCAGTTGAAATAGTAAATTTGGCTAAAAAAAAATTGGTAAAAAATTCTGGTTACTGTGCACGGATATCTGAAGCATGGAAACGGCCTATCAATTTCCCTGTCAGGTTTTCCAAGTCATACCACGCATTACCCACTTTTCGGCGGACTTGACACTTAAGATATTTCGGCAGGAACTTGGCGTTAATGCCTTTTTAAATTTGCTCAAAGCAAAATTTTTTTGAAAAACTTCCTAACCTTCCCTGTAGTTAACTTGTCTGAAGAGTTTTTTAACGTTGTTTCCGCTATCTTTCGCTTGATCTAAATTCCTACGAATTTGCTCGCGAATATTTGACTTGTCAGTCCTAGTTACCATTGGGATTTCATCATGCCTAAGAGCGCCGAGTTTATTTAATAAGATGCAGATGCGTGCTGGATCATACTTTGACCATATAAAGCAAAGTATGGAGAGCACTGAATGGAGGTATGAAAATCACTTCTTAAAACTGCTAAAATTTCGGATATATGCTTGTCCCAGTCAGTATGATCCCGTTTATCTTTCAGGAAACCTCTAATTTTTGAAACAATGTTTCTATTTACGCGCTCAGACGAGTTAGCCTGTGGCTAGTATAGCCCTGTCCTGATATGGATTAACCCGTAATTCTCTTGAAATTGCTTCATGTTCTTTGAGATAAACTGTTTACCGTTGTCGCTGTGGATATACTCAGGGACCCCTACAGCTGAAAAAATTTCAGAAGTGAAGTAATTCATAACGATCTATATTGGAACGATTTTTCGTCAACCCTTGTCAATTTTTGTTTTGTTACAAACCGGTTTCGGCGATCCGCCATCTTCAGTTTTCATGTTCTGATCTGTGTCTATCCATTGTTATGTATTTATAGTCTGGATGCTGTGCCAGGTACTGTTAATATGCGTGTATATGGTTCGTGTGTTAGGTTCATGTGTTACGAATGCTCCCGAACGGGTACCTGTAATAATGGTTGTAGTTTGTGGATGTTAGGTCAGGTAATGTTAATCGTGTCTTTGAATAGTCTATATTGTAGCTCGTTACTTAGGTAGAAGTCGGTGATTTTCGTCTTTTGGTTTAATTTCTGTGTTCACTGGTTTATTGTTATTCGTTTGGTTATTGTACCTGCTGCGTTGTTTTGTTTTTTTGTAAATTAGTTTTAGCGGCTCAAATATTGCATCAGAATTGGTGCTGTTTGTTCGTTTATTATTTTCCCGTCAAAAGTCTTTAGTTTGTATATTTCTATGTTTTCAAGCACATTTAAGCGTCGACTTTTCTTTGTACGTGAAGTGTTCTGGCTGTGGTTTTGATGTTTGCCGGGGTGCATTTGTTTTCGAACAGGTGATTAGCAAAGTTCGATTCTGGTGTGATGGTGGGTTTCCGCGCTTTCTTGTTGTAGTCCCTGATGTGCTCCCGAAATCGTGTACTTATTTTTCGTCCTGTTTGTCCTATGTAGCTGTGCTGGTATTGGCTGGCTTCGCAGGTAAGCTTGAGGTAGTGTTGGTTCTTAGTTTTTGTCCTACGTTGTTCGATGTTCTGAACGCTGTGTTGATGTTGTGTTTCTTGAAAAAGTTTGCCAACTTGCACGTCGTGTTTCCAGTGTATGTCATCGTCGTCCAAATTTTGGATTTCTCCTCTACGTTTTCTATTTTCTGCACCCCATGGTTTCTTTGGAGTTTATCCACTAGGGCTTTTTTGTGTCCGTTGCTCGTAGCTATGCTGTGTATGGTGTTGAGCTCTTTCTTGTACGATTTCTGAGTGAGTGGCGTTCTTTGGAGTCTGTCTACTAGGTGTCTTAATGCTGCATTCTTGTGCTGTTGCGAATGGTTTGATGTATAATGAATTATGGTGTCCGTGGTTGTTGGTTTTCTACAGATATAGTAGATAAACTTGTTTGTGAGTTTGTCAATTCTTATTGTTAGGTCCAGGTAGTTCAGTTCTCCATCTTTCTCAGTTTCCATAGTGAATTTTATGTTCTTATGCTGCTTGTTTAGGAATTCTAGTATTCGTTCCTCATTGTTGGTATTCAATGCGCAGATGATGTCGTCGACGTACCTTGCGTCACTCCCATCTTGGTTTTTCTTCTTTCTTTAAATGGTAGTCTAACCGCCCGGGCGATTTTGACCGTACAACATAGCTCGTTTCTTCGTTGCGCCAACTGGCGCTAATTGGAAACACCTCGGGATCGCAAATCGATCTCCACTTGGTCCTTCCATCGGAGTGGTGGTCTCCCTCTTCCTCTGCTTCCACCGGCGGGTGCCGATAAGAATACCTTCTGGGCTGGAGCATCTTCGCTCATTCGCACTACGTGGCCTAGCCAGCGAAGCCGCTGTGTTTTAATTCGCTGAACTATGTCAGCGTCTGCGTAAAGTTCATACAGCTCATCATTAAATCTTCTTCGGTACTCGCCGTCGCCAACGCGTAGAGGTCCACAAATCTTTCGAAGAATCTTTCTCTCGAATACTCCCAGAGCCGCCTCATCAGATGTTGTTAGTGTCCACGCTTCTGCACCATATAGCAGGACGGGTGCGATGAGTGACTTGCAGAGTGTTATTTTCGTTCGTCGAGAGAGGACTTTACTTTTCAATTGCCTACTCAGTCCAAAGTAGCATTTGTTTGCAAGAGTAATTCTTCGTCGGATTTCTAGGCTAACATTATTGTTGGTGTTAATGCAGGTTCCCAGGTAAACGAAGTCCTTAACTATTTCGAAATTATTGCTGCCAACAGTGGCTTGGTTGCCAAGGCGCGAATGCACTGACTCTTTGCATGATGACAGAAGGTACTTCGTTTTGCCCTCGTTCACCACCAATCCCATTTTCTCCGCTTCTTTTTCCAATTTGGAGTAAGCAGAAGTTACGGCGCGGTTGTTAAGGCCAATGATATCACTATCGTCAGCATATGCCAACAGTTGCACGCTTTTATAAAATATTGTTCCAGCGCGGTTAAGTTCTGCAGCTTGTATTATTTTCTCCAGCATTAAATTAAAGAAATCGCACGAAAGGGGGTCACCCTATCTGAAACCTCGTTTAGTTTCGAACGGCTCGGAGAGGTGCTTCCCAATTCTGACCGAGCTGGCGGTGTTGCTCAAGGTCATTTTGCATAGCATTTCAGACATAGCGGCATATAGGCAGCTCCTTTTCGTGCTATCGAAAGCCGCTTTAAAATCAACAAAGAGATGATGTGTGTCGATTCTTTTCTCACGGGTTTTTTCCAAGATTTGGCGTATTGTAAAAATCTGGTCGATGGTAGATTTACCAGGTCTGAAGCCACACTGATAAGGTCCAATCAGTCTGTTCACATCAGGCTTCATCTTTCGCACAATACGTTTGATAGGACCTTATATGCGATATTCAAAAGGCTGATTCCTCTATAGTTGGCGCAGTTTGCAGGATCGCTCTTTTTGTGGATTGGGCAGAGAACACTTAGATTCCAATCTTCAGGCATGCATTCATCCAACCATATTCTGCATAGAAGCTGATGCATGCGCCTTACTAGCTCCTCGCCTCCGTGTTTGAATAGCTCAGCAGGCGAACCATCAGCGCCAGCTGCTTTATTATTTTTCAATCGGGATATTGCTATTCGCATTATAGTCGGGTTGTGGAACGTCAATTCCATCATCTTCGATTGTTGGCTCGGGTTCGGCATCTTCTCTGGTTTCTTGCTCAGTTTCTCCATTTAAAAGGGCAGAGAAGTGATCCCTCCATATTCTGAGTGCTCTCTGAACATCGGCCACCAGGTCGCAGTTCTCATTATTACAGGAGTTTGCCCCGGGTTTAAAACCTTCTGTCATTCGCCGAGTTTTTTGATAGAATTTTCGGGCATTATTCCCGTTGGCCAGCATCTCAAGCACCTTTATGTCACGCTTTTCTGCCTCTCTTTTTTTCGCCCGGAAAAGCCGCCTCGCCTCCCTCTTCAACTCGCGGTAGTGTTCACACACACTCCTCGTTGCATTCGATCTCAGCGTTGCCTTGTAGGCTTCGTCCTTTCTTTTCGTTGCAGTGCGGCACTCTTCATCATCATACCAGTTGTTTCTTCGCGTTCGCCTTAATCCAATTACTTCGGCTGCGGTACGCTCCTGAGATATGATCCCACTGCTCATGCATTCCACTAGGTTGAATTGTGCTCTCGGAGAGCAGGTGTGAGAGGCGATCTTCGAAATAATTGGGGGTCTGTTGCGATTGCAGCTTTTCGACGTCCAGCTTTCCCTGCGTTTTAGTTGCGCTTGTTTTGTTGCACAGAGGCGGGTACGAATCTTGGCTGCTACTAGGTAGTGATCAGAGTCGATGTTAGGTCCTCGTATTGTGCGAACATCTAAAACGCTGGAAGCATGCCGTCCGTCTATCACAACGTGGTCGATATGGTTGCGTGTTTTTCGATCGGGGGACGGCCATGTAGCCTGATGGATCTTCCTGTGCATAAACCTAGTGCTGGATATGACCATGTTTCGGGCACCGGCGAAGTCGATCAGCCTGAATCCATTTGGCGAAGTCTGATCATGGAGACTGAACTTCCCGACAGTGGGGCCAAATACACCCTCCTTACCCAACCTGGCGTTAAAGTCGCCAAGCACGACTTTGATATCATGACGGGGCAGCACTCGTATGCATCTTCCAGGCGCTCGTAGAATGCATCCTTTTCCACGTCATCCTTCTCTTCTGTCGGTGCATGAGCGCCGATAAACGATATGGTGAAAAATCGTACTTTTATGGGGATTGCGGCGAGACGCTCTTTTACGGGTGTGAACGACAGTACTCGGTGACGGAGTCTCTCTCCCACCACAAATCCCACGCCGAATCAGCGCTTGTCTTCATGCCCACTCCAGTAGTGGTTGCAAGGTGTTTTGGCCGTGTTTCCTCGCCCCGTCCATCGCATCTCTTGTATGGCGGTCATGTCAGCTTTTGCTTTCCTCAGGACCTCAACCAGCCGGGCAGCGGCACCTTCCCCATTAAGGGACCGGACATTCCAGGTACATGCCCTTATCTCATAATCCGTCGTTTGCGGGTGTTGTCATCTAAAAAAGGGGTTCTCATATCCGAGGCTTTGTTGTTGAATTTCATTGGAACGTTGTTTTATGTGGTGGGTCCCAAACCCAAGGCACAACCTGGTTCACGGGAGGTTGAATTCTATTACACGTTTGTATAGCGAGCCGCTTGACCCAAGACAGACTCCCGCTTGCAGCCGCACCACATATTGATCAGACGCTGCTGTTTGAGCCCCCAGCAAGCCCTTAAACGGATTATGTCGGAGTGGCCTTACCAGGTTGTCGCCTTCTCACGTTTAGCTCACCACCAAACGGGTGTTCGGTGGTTACCCAGAGGATACTTGGGCGCAAAGCCCGGAAGTAGTGAGCTGCTTGAACCGCATGCAAAAGAATCGATCGGGTCATCCCCAGGTGAATGGCGATCAGAAACTTTCCCCACTTGCGTGGACTTCTGCACACGGCCCCATCCTCCTGCAAACGGTCCCATCCTCCTGTCAAAACATCTGAAGACTTTACTGAATGACACGCTTGAACTAGACCATGAACATACAATAAGGAATACAACTGAACTAATAGAAAGACTTGAAACCGTTAAACTCGCAGAGAACAGCAGAATCGTATCCTTTGACATAAAGGACTTGTACCCGTCTATACCGCTTCCAGAGACATTGGACATAATAAACAAAACACTACTTAAGAACACAAAGGATACGGTCAGAACAGCACAAATTACAAATACACTAGAAACAACTCTACAGCAAAACTACTTCAAGTTCAACAATAAAATATATAGACAGACAAACGGACTGGGAATGGGTAACCCAACATCATCCATTCTCATGGAGGCATTCATGCAGAACTTGGAAATAAAATATATGCATGAACTAAAAACCAAGATGGGAGTGCCATTTTACGCACGGTACGTCGACGACATCATCTGCGTATTGAATACCAACAATGAGGAAGGAATACTAGAATTCCTAAACAAGCAGCATGAGAACATAAAATTCCCTATGGAAACTGAGAAAGATGGAGAACTGAACTACCTGGACCTAACAATAAGAATTGAAAAACTCACAAACAAGTTTGTGTACTATATCTGTAGAAAACCAACAACCACGGACACCATAATTCATTATACATCAAACCATCCGCAACAGCACAAGAATGCAGCATTAAGACACCTAGTAGACAGACTCCAAAGAACGCCACTCACTCAGGAATCGTACAAGAAAGAGCTCAACACCATACACAGCATAGCTACGAGCAACGGATACAAAAAAGCCATAGTGGATAAACTCCGAAGGAACCATGGGGCGCAGAAAAGAGAAAACGTAGAGGAGAAATCCAAAATTTGGACGACGATGACATACACTGGAAACACGACGTACAAGTTGGCAAACTTTTTCAACAAACACAACATCAAGACAGCGTTCAGAACATCGAACAACGTAGGACCAAAACTAAGAACCAACACTAACTCAGAGCAGCCGTTTAGCGAATATGGGGTATACAAGCTTACCTGGAATGCCAGCACAGCTACATAGGACAAACAGGACGAAAAATAAGTACACGATTTCGGGAGCACATCAGGGACTACAACAAGAAAGCACGGGAACCCACCATCACACCAGAATCGAACTTTGCTAATCACCTGTTCGAAAACAAATGCACCCCGGAAAACATCAAAAACACAGCCAGAACACTTCACGTACAAAGAAAAGGTCGATGCCTAAATGTGCTTGAAAACATAGAAATATACAAACTAAAGAATTTTGACGAGAAAATAATAAACGAACAAACAAGCACCAATTCTAATGCAATATTTGAGCCGCTAAAACTAATTAAAAAAAAAAAAACCAACGCAGCAGGTACAATAACCAAACGAATAACAATAAACCAGTGAACACAGAAAACAAACCAAAAGACGAAAATCACCGACTTCGACCTAAGTAACGAGCTAGAAAAACAACCTTCAATATAGACTATTCAAACACACGATTAACATTACCTGACCTAACATCCACAAACTTATTAACGAGCGTTAAAAACAACCATTATTACAGGTACCCGTTCGGGAGCATTCGTAGCACATGAACCTAACACACGAACCATATATACGCATATTAACAGTACCTGGCACAGCACCCAGACTATAAATACATAACAACGGATAGACACAGATCAGAACATGAAAACTGAAGATGGTGGATCGCCGATACCGGTTTGTAACAAAACAAAAATTGACAAGGGATGACGAAAAATCGTTACATCTAATATCCACCCTGTCGGAAAAAAAGAAAATCAAGTCAACTAATTCAAAACGTTTACCGTCGTCGCTCTCTGCATGGGCTTCAACCAAACATACTTTGTAAAAGGATCCAAATCAATAAAAAGAAACTAATTCCCCAAAGACATGGTCTTTCCGAGGTGAATGTATTTGCTATAGGTGGTCTGGCTTGTTGATTTGTTGCTTTTACTGCCTTGCAAATGTCACACTTTCCTACATACTCCCTTACGTCCGTAGTTTGGGTTGGCCAGAAGCTCCTGTTCGCATCATGTGTAAGTCGTATCGCTTTCTCTATTAACCCTGTCGATAGCCACAGACGCCATAACGAGTTCTCCTCATCCTCCATATCTTTACGAAATTTGACTCTCTTGAAAACCGCGCCCTCATTTACGCTAAAATCCGGCAGCGCCTCTTCGTTATCTAAAATCTCTATCTCTATGGCGCGATATACAACAGGTATATCATCATTAACCTCCTAAGAGATTTTTTGCGCCAATCTTCTCTTCCAATTTGTGGTGTGCCGATTTGAATTTCCCCTACAAATTGGTGGGACCTACAGTTTTTTGCCGACTCCGAACGGCATCTACAAAGGAGACGAATTTTTGCTGAGAAGCCTGTCATGGCAGAAATACACTCGGAGAGTTTGCCAAACCACTGCCGAGGGGCGACCCCGTTTTGAAAAACTTTTTTCAAATCACTTTTGATGTTACCTGTACCAGGGCTCGAACCATGGACCTTCGGTGTGGTAGGCCGGCAACACTACCTTCACACCACGGCGGCCGCCAAATTTTATCTAAAATAGTTCCGGTTAAATCCGAGTATTCGGCACTTCCAAATTCCGGCGACTCTAAGTTTATTTCGTGAGGTGTTGTAAGACAGGTTGTTGTTGTTGTTGTTGTAACGACAAAAACACTCCCCGAAGGTTTTGGGGAGTGCTGTCGAACTGACAGTCCTTGGCCGGATATGAATCCGGTACTCCCCGACTGTCGTGGTAGCGATTTATGACCAGTGGAACCTTCTAGGTCATGTCACCCCTCCTTCCGTAAGGAAGGAGAGATGGGTAATGAGAGGTGAGAGGCATCATATCCGTAGATCAACCATCGAGTTGCATGTCATTACCTTTGTGCATATTAGTCGCCTCTTACGACCGGTATACCTACCTCGGGCATATTCTAAACCCCTAACCCGCAGGGCAGTGCGTCTACATCAAAGCGCGATAGAGCATTCGGTACGACATTTAGGCTTCCCTTGCGATGTTCAATTTTAAAGTCATATCTTTGAAGGAGAAGCGACCATCTATCCAACCTTCCACGCAAATCCTTTTGAGTCATCAACCACTTGAGACTCGAATGGTCTGTAATTATTCGAAATGGTAGACCCTCAATGTACGGTCGGAAGCGTTTGCCACTGACTATGGCTGGTAGGCATTCCAGCTCGGTCACCGTATAAATGCGCTGGGCATTGTTTAACTTCTTTGAAACAAAAGCTTTTGGATGCTCAGCGCCCTCGTCATCGACCTGGAACAGCACACCACCCACGCCTATTTTAGACGCATCGCGTTGAAAAACAAATTCCTTCGAGAAATCGGGTTGGGCCAAAACAGGAGCGGAACTCAAGGCTACCTTGATCTTTTCGAAAGCCTCTATTGCCTCAGGAGTAAGTTTAAATGGTCCTAGCGATTTCCGAAGGCAATCGTTCAAAGGACCTGCTAAATCAGCAAAATTTGTAATAAATGCCCTATACCAATTCGCCATGCCTACAAACCTAGGAACCTGTCTAGGAGACTTAGAAATTGGGAAACTCTTAACTGCCTATATCTTTCCTGCATATACCTTTAAACAGCCGCTACCTATCAAGTACCCTAAGTATCAAATTTCCTTGGGACAAAATTTGCCCTTCTGTACGTTAATTGTTAGACCCGCGTCCCTCAAACATTTTGATACTCCCGCCAACAATCTCAGGTGGCCCTCAAAGTTCTTGCATACCATCAGATCATCGAAATAGACAAAGAAATTCTCCCGCAAACGCGAAGGAATTGCCTTGTCCATCAGTCGGCTCATTGTTTGCCTTCCATTGCATAATCCGAATGGCATCAGCTTATAGTGATAAAGAGGTTTTCCTGGAACTGCGAACGCTGTCTTCTCCTTCGATAATTCCGTCAACTTGATTTGGAAAAACGCGTCCTTCAGGTCGATACCACTGATGAAGTGAGTATCCTTCAACCTGTTTAATAGGCCATTGATATGCGGCAACGGATATGAGCCCTTTTTCGTAGCCGCGTTGACTTTTCTGGAATCAATACAAAGCCTGACCTTCCCTGGTTTCAGGACCAACACTACGTGGCTACACCACGTCGAGTTCGATTCCTCGATAACTCCCATTTCGATCAGCTTATCTATCTCACTAAAAGCTTCGGTGGCGAGAGAGGAAAATGTTTTCTTTTGATTGGAACCGAATCGCCCAACTTCTCAAATAACGGAAACATATTTACTACACTCTGCATTTCGACCTTCTGCCTTGTTGTTAAATCATGGAAATTATGGTCCTGTTCCTTTTCTTCGCTAACCTCTAGACATCCTATACTGGGAAATATATCAGGTGCTAACGCACGAAATATGCCTCTTGAAGAAGCGAAGGAGCAAGATAAAAACGAATAGATTTGGTAGAATTTTTGAAAGTCACAGGCAAGGAAACAGAATCGAATATTTTCTACTTGCCGCCACCCGCCGTGTACACAAAAGTCTGTAACGGGTGATACTCGAAACCATTAGGAAATCCTGACAATTCTTTCCAAAAATTTAAACGTTGGCTCCCGATTCCATCAAGCCCACAATGAAGCTGTCTTCTATTTTCACTCTAACAAGAGGTCCTTCATCTTCCGTAAGAACGAGAGTAGTACTCTGTACGAGCTTGCGCTCCTGCGCTCGTTGGTTATATCTATACCTACATTTCAAAATACTTTCGGACACTGAGGACTCTGGTTGATTCTTAAAAATTGTATACCTTAATTGCTTATAACGGCGTTCCCTTTCCTCTAAGCTAGGTGAAAAACTGTCCTGACAATCGACACTCCCATTCGGGGCTTCCACAATTTTTATTGGTTTGGAAATTACCGCTGATGACCTAGGACTATCGGAAGCAAAACTTTCTGTACTATCGGGAAAAGTTACTACTACTACTCCCTGGAAGCTCACCACTTCCATGCGAACCACTGCTCGCGAGGGACCTACCACCTGGTTCAGCACCCGAGACGACTCTTCGAGCACTGGGTCATATGGGAGCTATGGCACCGAACGAGTTTCTCCATCTTCTCGCTCGGATATTGGTTTCCCTGCCGGCGATAGTCCTTTGGACATTTCGGGGTCAACACCCCTCAATGCCCGCACTTAAAGCAAAACGGGTTCCTAATCGGTTCCTCACAATAAATGTATGAATGGACCATGGCCTGACAATTCCACCATTGAATTCCCGAATAGTCCGGTTTCCTATTACGACGATACTCCAACGCTTCGGATCGGCGGGTCAGCTTCGCAGTCTTCGCCTTCCATCCTACTATCAGGTGTTATCGCTCGAGCTTCATTAACATGGCGTCCAGTTGACGTTCGGCTTTATTATGTCAATCAGTAAGCCCCTCACATCGGCTCCCTAAGGAACACGTCAAATGACTCATTTAGCATCTGATAAAAATAGATGAAAACTCGCCATAAGTTGGTCGCTAGAGCATTGAGTCCGCTCATATAGGATGTCCAACTTAAACAAAAAAAGCGACGCTTCCAGTACCAGTGGTTTCACCGCCATGCTACTGAAAACGATGTTAGCTTGGTTGCTCGCGAATGTCTGTGCTCCGCTCCTTTCCTCCCTATTGGTATACCTGGTATAGCTCTCAACGCCTTGTGAAGATGTTATTGCCTCGTTAAGTACCTTCATGTTATCCCTGATAGTCCTCATTTCGTTCCTCATCTCCTCCTGAGAAGTCCTGAGCAGCTGATTTAGTGCGTTCACCCACGAGTTTTCAGGAGGGGCCTCGGCATTATTCCTCTGAGCAGTGATCCTATAACCTAAAGTGTTAAGAGGTATAGAGTTTTCTAGAAAACCATTAGCTTCCTCCTGTATACCTGTCAACACATTAGTCGGAGGATCGAAGAGATTCTGCACTGGCTCTGCTGCCATGGTTTCTGGTTGGAAGCAGGATTCAATACTACCCTGGTCAGATCTCCTCCGCCCGGGCTACCTACTGGAGAATGCATTACTAAAGGCCGATTGGTTTGCTCTTTCGGAAACGCACCTCTTCCGACCGATCCATATTCTCTTGAAATATATCTCTAAACCAACTTAGGTAAACAAAATGGAAAGAACAAGGTTCGGTTATAAGGGGCGGTTGGAAGGTACAAGACTCACTCCCCCTTACCCTATAATGCCGACGACTGTAAAATAAAAAAAAATCTCAATCAATGTCTGACTTTGGTAATTGGATATTCGCATCGAATTTCCATGCGAATAAAAGAAAACTTAGTATATGCAAATGTACTAGCTGAAAAAATTGGGTTAATGAATAAACGTGGTTATTATATAAATATGATATATAATAATAAAACGGTATATAGCTGGCAAAAGCTATTGTATTTGGTGACTAACTGCGAATGCTGACATCCCATTATTATAATCAGTGGAGTAGCCAGCATTTCGGGAAGAGGGGGGCGGAAATATTAAATCGAAACCTGAAATTTAAGGCACAATAAATTTTGTTTTAAAAATGTACGGAAATTTCGCGGAGTTTAAAAGCAATTTTATCAAAGTCATATTTTTTTCACAATTTTTGGAGTTTGCAGTTTTGTAGTTCATTAAATTCAGTCAATCTTAAGGTCGTGACAAATTTTGCTGATTTCTGGAAATTTTTTTTCCGAAGAGCTAAAGTGTTTTGTTTCATATAAAAGAAATTGCTTTCATAACCTTGTATTGAGGAAAATAAAGAAGTTCCGAAGAAAATATTATTACTTATAATGCGAGTTTTAATCTTCTCGTATAAAGAGAAAGGATAAATGAGACAGGATATTCAGCAATCTTTGGCAATTGTTAGCTAACACCGGCCGCCGTGGTGTGAAGGTAGTGTTGCCGGCCTACCACACCGAAGGTCCATGGTTCGAGCCCTGGTACAGGTAACATCAAAAGTGATTTGAAAAAAGTTTTTCAAAACGGGGTCGCCCCTCGGCAGTGGTTTGGCAAACTCTCCGAGTGTATTTCTGCCATCTCCTTTGTAGATGCCGTTCGGAGTCGGCAAAAAACTGTAGGTCCCACCAATTTTTAGGGAAAATTCAAATCGGCACACCACAAGTTGGAAGAGAAGCTTGGCGCAAAAATCTCTTAGGAGGTTTATGATGATATACCTGTTGTATATCGCGCCATAGAGAGAGAGTTAGCTAACACTTTTCGTGTGGTTAAAAGTTAGTGAATAGGAAAAAGCGTTAAAAATGGTGTTAAGCGAAGTTAACGCTAACACCTGGCGTTAAAATAGTTACAGAATCGACCTACTGAAGTGCTTAAAATACAGTTTTTGGCGGAAGATTATGTTACTTTAAGAACCTTCTCCATAAATTGATTTCGGCCACTATATTTTGGCTTTGAACAAGTGGTTCACAAAATTCAGCAAGCTTAAATACATTTTTGTCATTTTCTTCTTGATGACTTGTTGAAAAACCGAAACGAAATCTTTAAAGAGGAGTTTTATGTTGAGTGAATCGAGTATCCATTTCCATTCTTAGATATATCGTATGATCAATTCATAAATGGATAAAAACAGAAATCTTCAAATAAACATCTATGTTACTTGCTTGCAGACATTGACTAGGTTTGAATTGGTTCTATTTGATTTCAATATCCATGTCACAGGTTATGAACCATTTTTTCGAAGTCATCTTCGTCGGAACGAATACGTCGTAACTCCAGTACTAAATCTTTTGCGAAATCCACTACAAGCGCTAAAACATATCTGTTGTTATTTAAAAAAAAATATTTTTAATATTGACCTAAGAATTTTATAATGCTACGCAATAGAGAAAACGTTAAAATTTTTTAAATTTTGAGCCTTTCGCATAACAAAACGGACACCATAAATTTATCAATAAATACAATTAATTGACACTATTTTTTGTCAACTTCACCCTGGCACTTTATTATAAATACTAAAATTTAATGGGTCATAAAACTGCAAATCGGAATTTGTTAAAAAACTCGGATTAAAAAGTGAAGAATTTTTATTAAACTTGGCCAAATTTTCCAAATTGAAATTTGCTTTTGAATGGTTTTTGTTAGACAATGGGCTATACTTTTATAAAAAACGTGTAAAAAATTCTCGTCGCTATCTATTTCTCCGCCGTTGTGTTCTGTGATTAAATTAAGAGGCCTGCCTACTCTAGTATTTTCAGACCGGCTGAATTCGGATTTTCAAAGGCATGAGAGATAAGGGAGTACAGTTTTACGGTATTTATTTTTATTACTACAAGAAACAATGTATACGCCTGCCTTGAAACGGGGTTTATTGGCTTGAAAGCCTAGCGAATTTTGTAGACAGTCTGAAAAAACTAGCATATGTATATAAGCTTACTATTACACTAACCGACAATTTCATATATTCATAAAACTGCACCTTGTCATTTGTGTTATTCAATCTAAAGTAAAAAAAATAGTAGTTCATTGACGAAGGGGGCGAATCTAAAACCCCAAAGCTGATCAGAAAAGTTATCACGGTCAGCGCCTCAGATGGGCACCATCTGTTATGGAAAAGGAATCTAAAATGGAGTAGTGATATCAATGGTGCACTGTGGCTAGTCATTGTCGGCTGTGGTGAGTTCTTGCCAACGTTACCGTCCTGCGCCATAAGCAAAAAAAAATCAAATCGTGCCTTTAAAAACTCGGGAAAACGCACAAAACCGCGAAAAACAACTACAAAACAACATCCGGTTGAACCCCGGATGCCACGGATAGACATTGACATTTAAAGTTAAAACAACTCAAATAAAACTTAAAATTCAAAAGTGCCGGAAATTAAAACGAAGTTGAAACGGATATAAAACGAAAGGAAAGAAAAGGACAAATTTAAAAGAACCTGAAAATTGAAACTAACCAGAGGACCGGTAACAAGAGCTGAAAAATAAAAATGCAAACAAAAATGGTCGAATAATACAAGGAGGCGGCGCGGGTGTTGTTGCGACGCCCGGTGCTAGGCCCACCCTCATCCATGGCCATCGACGCACCTAATTTCGATGACCCCTTACCTAAATCCTATATGACTTCTAAATGATGGACGAAGTCAGAGTTCCCAGTTTTAATTAAGTTTTTCAAAAGTCCTTTTAAAAATAATTTTTGCTTAAAAATTACCGTGAGCAAAGCTACTAATTTTGCAAAGCTTTAAATTTTATCATTATTTATTAATTTTGCTTTTACGTATTTATTTTAGCTCATCACTTTTTATTTGTTTCATTATTTATTTATTTTATTGATTATTGAGTTTTATTATGTTATTGGCTATATTAATTTAGCAGTTACAGAAAATCTGTATTTGAATTAAAATTTTTTTTTTGTATGTATATTTTGATTTTATCATATCGATATTTAGGCATTTCTTTTCTTTTTCTCCTTTTGTTTTTACTTTGTTGTTGGTTTTACGGTCTGTTCATTTTACATATTTTTGTAAGTATAACGAGCTCAAGACCAGTTGATAATAATTCTTAGTTAATTATTATTATTTTTGATTAGAGGAAAAATTGAAAGCAACAAACATATACAGGCTATAGTTATAGTACGATTTCGAAAACAGCCACGATTTCTCGTCAGACTAATTCGTATAGTTTTGCTATTTCAGAGGATCTTGTGGAGAATCGAACCCACTCACTCTGATTGCCAGCGCAGCTGCCTAACCCATAGGCTATGCTGCGTGTAGTTTTGCAAGCTGCTTAATTCAAGTTTTCCTCTAATTGTTGTTTGTTATCTTGCCAACGGTATACACAATATTTTAGACATTCTGTCTATATGTAAATCATGCATGCTGGAATTTTTTTTTGTACATTCTTCTTTTCTATTTTTTACTTATATGAAAATCTATCTTTTCTTACTTCTTATGTTATATCTGATCGCCGAGGTTCTACGTAGTAACTTTAATTTAACTTCATTATGCTGGAAAATCAATCTTTTCCATATATATACTTTTTTTCCTCTTTATTCTTTTTTTTCAAAATTAATTAATTATTTAACCCTTACAATTTAAGTTTTAAGTAAACATATATATTTTCTTTCTGCTCTCTATTAATCCCCTGGCACCCTGGGTTACCTGCAATTTAACTCTGGCCACACCAAGAATACACCAAGCACTTGTTTGTTTGGAAATTAAAAGTTCCGTTGTTTGGAAATTAAAAGCAACCGTCTTTTCCACTCTATGGGAATATTTGGTGTTGCCACTTCAGCAAAATCATAGCACTTTTCTGTAGCTATCCAATTTAATGTCAAACCGTAGAGTGAATCGTAACCAACCGCAGTGAGTCATAACCAATTGAAGCAAATAAAAATGACTATCAATTTAGGGTAAACCATAACATATTTCAACTTGAAGAACTTCAATTTTTTTGTGTACTTTTCCTGAAACTTGTTACAAAATACCTTCAATATACGGCTTTCCGACTCCAGAATTTCTTTCGCAACCATCTCATTTAATTCAGCAAACCGTTGATCCATTGTGCGAATAATATTTGAAGAAAAGTCACTGATACGCGGAGTTTTGGGTTCGGCACCATTACAGATAGCCTCTTCACGACGCTTACCAGCACCTGAAGACATTAATAAGAAACGGCATCTGTGATTCCATTGCTATCTAAAGACAGGTATTTATTAACAGTTCGTGTTGTTATAAAAGTAATTTCAAAGATTAAAGAACCGTAAATAAAATGAGGCCTTCAGTGCAATAGAAGACTAACCCAGAAATCAACAAATTTCAACTAATGACATTATTAGGTAGCATAAAACATATAACATTTTATGCAAATTATGGTCTAAGTTACGTTTACTTTATATTCACTAGATATTGGCACTTAAACCGTTATTGCATTTGAGGAGCAAGAATGGACTAAAACGACAAAATTTAAAAATCATATTTTAATATAACCACTCTTATAACTTGAAATAATGTACTAAAAATAAAAGTTGTTCCGGATTTGGGTTTTGTAAAATCTTTCTCATAAATGGAGCCATTTCTTATTACCATTTATCTCAATTTAAAATATTCGGGCTTAATACATTATTGCGTGATTCAAGGAAATCTGAATCGATGCAGGTTAGCTGATGAACTGCTAGACCAACTGGTGCTTGATCACCAAATAAACTATGCAATCATCAGCGAACCTTACAAGGCCAGAGACAGCTGGTACATTGACGAATCTGGCGCTGCTGCTATCTGGATAGTGGACGCCAATACCAATGTTACTAATCGTGCTGCCGGGCATGGCTACGTCCGTGTAACTGTAGCGCGAACAACTCTTGTTAGCTGCTACCTGTCACCAAATGACCCCATTCAGAGGTTCAAAGAAAAGCTGGAGCTATTAGAAGACGACCTACGGGACCAAACGGGCAACCTGGTCATCGCTGGAGACTTCAACGCTAGAGCAATAGAATGGGGCATGCCTCAAACTAATACCAAGGGAAAACTAATTCTGGAAATGGCAGCCCGACTCGGTGTGGTCGTACTGAATACGGGCACGACCCCAACATACAGGCGCCCGGGCTTTGGGTACTCGATCCCCGACATAACGCTCGTCTCGGAGAGACTCTTTCCAAACGCGGTTGGGTGGAGAGTGATGGAGGACCTTACTGGCAGCGACCACAACTACATCACCTTCCAACTCGACCATCCTGGTCAGAGACCGGCAGCGAACGCATCATACAAAACCCGTAGATGGGATTCAGCTAAAGTTGACGCCACCAGGTTCACCGGAACAGTGCTGGCGAAAGCCATACGGATAACCGACGGCACCAATACGCCACATGCGGCGGTTGAAGAAACCATGCAATGCATGCGCCATGCTTGCAACGTCTCTATGCCACGAATAGGAACGTGGCGAGGCAAGAAGCAGGTATATTGGTGGAATAGCGAAATCGCGGAACTCCGGAAAACATGTCACAGAATGCGAAGACTGGCGACGCGCTCACGTGGCAGATCCGAGGCTCTTGAAAGGGCGGAGGCGTACAAGGGGGCGAAAAAGGCTCTCGGCGCCGCCATAAAAGCAAGCAAACTAAGATGCTGGAAAGAGCTCTGTAAGGAAGTGGATCAAGACCCCTGGGGACAAGGGTACAAAATAGTTATGAAGAAACTTCGACCACCAAATCAGACGATGGACGAAGATGACATAAGGAACATCGTGGAAGCGCTATTCCTCACGCAACTTACTAGAGAAGAGGAACATGCAGCACGAGATGACCGCAACGTGGTACCTTTCAATGAAGAAGAGCTAGAAAGAGCCCTGCGTAGCATGACTGCTGGTAAAGCCCCAGGACCCGATGGAATACCTGCGGAGGCAATCAGATTAACTGCTTACAGTTGTCCAGAGCTCTTGTTACACATGTATAACAAATGTCTAGAAGCAGGTGTCTTCCCCGCCAGATGGAAGACAGCACGGCTCGTCCTCATACCGAAAGGCAAAGGGGACCCAAGCTCTCCATCATCCTTTCGCCCACTATGTATGCTCGACACAGCGGGAAAAATGATGGAGAGCCTTATAAAGCAACGTCTAACAGCAGCCATAGAAGACGAGGGTGGACTCTCCCACCGGCAACATGGCTTTCGGAGAGGGCACTCCACAATAGACGCCATAGCAGAAGTCGTAGAGGCAGTCCGGAAGGCCGAGACGGCAAGCCATCAACCAAGGCCGGTGGTACTATTGGTGACGTTAGATGTTAAAAACGCTTTTAACTCTGCCAGGTGGGAAGACATGCTTGATGCATTAGAACGCTCCTTTAAGGTCCCGATATACTTGTTAGATATATTGAGGGACTACTTAAGAGACCGTTGGCTAATCTATGAAACGACGCAAGGCCAAAGAAAGGTGAAGCTAACAGGCGGGGCAGCACAAGGGTCGGTGCTCGGCCCTGATCTTTGGAATGCTACCTATGACAGTCTCCTTCGAATGCAGATGCCAGAAAGCACTTTTCTAGTTGCTTTTGCAGACGACGTGGCTGCGGTGATAACAGCACGAAACTGCGACCTGGCACAGCTTAAACTGAACCAAGTGATGCGCAGTGTAGACGAGTGGATGAATAATCACGGCCTCCAACTGGCTACAGCCAAGACAGAGATCGTGATACTAACGAAAAGAAGGATTCCCACAATCACCAACATGAATGTTGGGGATCAACAGATAGAGACGCGCCGCTCTACGAAATATCTAGGGGTGAAATTGGACAACAAGCTGACCTTCTCGGAGCATCTAAGAAGCTCCTGCGAGAAGGCTGTGAAGACCATCGCAAGTCTGAGTCGGCTAATGGCAAATACAGGTGGACCAAAGCCATGCATAAGAAAGCTGCTGGCGTCCGCCTCAGATTCTATACTGTTGTACGGTGCAGAAGTCTGGGCGGACGCAATGAAATTTGGGAAGTATCGGGCCGCTATTACCGCAGTCCAACGTAGAGGGGCCCTGAGAATCGCCTCAGCATACCGCACGGTCTCCGCAGATGCTGTTCTGGTCATCGCGGGGACTATACCGATATATCTCCTCGCTGAGGAAAGAAAAATGACTTACGACACTCGTGCAGAGGTACGTAGAGACGTTGCTGCAACGCGCAGAGGCGCGTGGTGATTCGATCCGGCGGTGGCAACTACAATGGAGCAGCAGTGCTGCTGGAAGGTGGACCAGGGTATTAATCCCCGAACTAGAACCATGGCTGAACCGACCTCATGGAGAATTCGACTTCTACCTGACCCAGTTCTTAACCGGACACGGTTATTTCCGTGAATATCTCCATAGAATGGGCAAAGTTCAAACCCCGAACTGCACCTACTGCGGAGCCATAGACGACGTACGCCACACCTTCTTCGAATGCGAGCAATTTGCAGAAGAAAGAAGGCGGGTGGAAGAGACAATTGGCGAACTTTCCCCGGGCAGTGTCATTCGCAAGATGACCTGCGAAAACGTTAGATGGGACATAGTCAGACGATACGCGAGGAATGTCCTCCTTGCGAAACGGGAAGACGGTTGTCTAGCCAGTTAGCGTGAGAGTAGCCATAGAGCTCACGTAACGCGCTTCCTTACCTGAAGTAATGCTAAGCGCGGTCCCAGGTAAGGAAGAATGCGCGGGCCGTGGGAGGTTAGGTTTTAGTGCGGTATACTTCAAGATAAGAAGGAGTCCCACACTCGGAGAGTTCCGCTGCTAGAGAATCTAGTAACGAGGGCTCAAACCCGGTTAGTGCATAAAGCATTTCCTCCTCCGACGAACACAAAAAAAAAAAAAAAAAAAAAAAAAAAAAAAAAAATACATTATTGCTCTGAAGGCCTCAAATAATTTCGTTAAATTCTCAACATTAGTTAAGTGCTATGGTTATTACTTTTACAATGCGTTTTAGATGCGTTTTTTTCTTCATACATTTTTTTGCTAAAGTTTTCCGGATCCTCTCTCCGGCAACAGAATATGAAAATAGGATGAAGTAGAGAAAATAAGATGGAAAAAAGTTAGACTTTTACAAAAACTGAGACCGCTATTTCGAAAACCGCGATTTAAAAAAATATGTTATAATACATTTAGTTTCGTTAACGTAAAAAGCAATGAAAATTAGTTATATCCACCTTTATGTATAATAAACCGCTGAAGTGAACGGCACACTCACTTTTTTTGTAGGACCTACACGAAAGCTACCAACGTTGCCTAAAGTGACAACTTCAGTTTTTTTTTCAAAAATGTTCAGATTTATCCCTTAAGATTTTCCAGAAATTGGTAATGTTTTTAAAATTAAAATACAAGGAAGAGTGGGGAGTAAAGTGCGGTTTTTGAAAACCCATTGTGATTTAAATAAAGTAATTTTGAGAATATAAAATTTTTTTTTATAATTTTTTGTTTTGCCGTTCTTTGATGTTGTGTAGGGAAATGGCTTGGCTACCCAAAGAATCATATGTTCACTATGCTGAACCTGGAGTAAAAAAAATCATTTTTGTCAACGACGCACAGTGGCGCCTCTGCCGTTAAAGCATGGCAAAAATAAAAAAAATCATGAAAGCGTTCGCTAAATCTAATACATGTTTCTAATAGAGAATTTTCCAGGGATCAAAAATATACAACTGTTTTTTCACAGAAAATTATAGTTTACCAGGTAGAGCCGCTCAAAGTTGACCAATTTTCAGCATTGGGAAAATGTGAACTTTTTCTTCTTTTTCGTTGTATTTAAAATGGTTTTGTGAGTAAATGAGGCGGCCGGTTGTCGTTTTCTTTTATAGCAATTAAAACTAATTTAATTTAGGATTGAAACAAAAAAAAATTGTTTTTTTTTTGTTAAAAGTTGGCGGATATACCTGTTTTTCGCAATGCCTATTTTTAGGCCCTTTTTAAAACTTTGATGAAAAAAAAGAAATGTTAAAATATGTGCTCCGTCAAATTAACAGTGGTTATTTGTGAAATATTCAGTTACCCAAATTCATAAAGTCTACCTGCGTCCAGCTGCAACTTCACTTTTTACATCAAATAAAGTTAAACAACCTTGGGCATAAATACGCGCCTGAACAGGTATATATAATTCAGTACGGCCGTAAGGTCGTTTTTGTTATTGGAACTTGGTAACAACATAAATTTTTTTAGTTACGAATTGTATACCTGAAATTCATTTTAATAATTTGAGTAGGTATATAAAGCTATCCGTCATACAATGCACATTATCATTCGTCTTTTGGAGATTAAGGAACTTAGTCTTCTGTTTACTTAAATAAAGTGAATAGTATTTTTAAAAATAGTTCACAGTTTAATATTTAGTCAGATACACTCGAAGCCAATTCTAATATGTATCTAGAAAACTCGAAACTATTTGCGGTGTTTAAATCTACAAAGTCAAGACGGGACATCGTTGAGGCTATTATGAGAGAATTAGCGAGTGAAACAAGCATTAAAGAAAAGGAAGGCCTGGAAGAAAAAAAGCGTTTACAATACATTATGATAGAAAGAAAATGGAAGGACGTCTATCGTAACAATTGAAAATTTCTAAGTAAGCATGAAAAGTGGCTAGCTGACACAACTTTCTTGGACGAAGAAACGCCTAGCACGTCAACCAATCCAACTAGAGGGAGACCAAAAAACCCCATAGAAGAGTGTTCTACCTACACAAGGAAAAGGAAGCTGTCTGATACCACAAAAGCTTTGGCCACGACTCATCTTTCAGAAGCACTGGCTATTAAATAAGAAAAGACGAAGAAAACGTGAAGTCTCATATAACAGAAGCAGTTGCGGTAGCAAGTTCAGTGCGACTGATGAGGATCAAAAACAGCATTCCCACGCCACCAAATGCGCTACCTAGGAAATACACTCCCGAAGAAGCTTAGGCGCTATTTATAGATCTCGGTTTAACGAAGAAAAAATATATTATATTGCGTAAGTCATTATTGCAACGTAATGCCGATATTTTACCTGGATACAAAAAATTTACTCAAGCCAAGAAAGAAGCAGTTCCTCTAAGTCCCAAAATAGCCGAAGTATCTGCTGAAATTGAGCTACAAAACCTAATGGATCATACGTCTACACGACTCCTTCAAAGTTTTACTGAAGAAAAGTTGAAATCACTGCCAAAGGAGCTAGCATTGATAACTAAGTGGGGCTGTGATGGATCATCAGGACAAAGCGCATATAAACAAAGAATAAATGTAGACGATGAAACAATTACAGATAGTAATATGTTTATGGCTTCTATTGTTCCATTACGACTAAAAGATGAAGCTTCAGAATATTGGAAAAATCCACGTCCGTCATCAACTATATTGTGCCGCCCGATATTATTTAAATACGAGAACGAGTCTTCGGAACTCATAAAAGCTACAGTGAGTGATATAAAAAATCAAATTGCCAAATTAGAACCAACAATAATTGAAATTGAAGAGGGGAATGTCATTACAATAAAGCATGATTTTCTTCTAACAATGGTCGATGGAAAAGTTTTGAACTTAATCACAAATACGACATCTACAATGAAATGTTCCATTTGTAAGAAGAGCCAAAAGGACTTTGAAAATCTTGATGATTCAATAACTGACGAACTAAACTATGAGTATGGAATATCTCCTTTGCATGCTAGGATAAGATGTATGGAATTTGTTTTGAAGCTGGCTTATACACTACCACAACAAGGAGAAGTTTTCGACGACAATACAACATGCAAGGAGAAACAAAACAGAAGAAAAAAAATAATTCAGGATGCATTCTATAAAGAGATTGGCCTTAGAGTTGACTGTCCAAAGTATGGATACGGAAATACAAAAGATGGTAGCTCCTCAAGAAGATTTTTTTAAAACGATGAAGTGACTGCTCGCATAACAGGAGTTGATAGAGATATTGTGAAAAGATTGGGAGTAATTTTAAATATTTTAAACTGCCATGAACCAGTTAACGGGCACAAATTTGGAGAATGTGCATCTAAAACTACAGAGTTGCTGCATCAAAAGTATCCTGAGAAGAAACTTACACCAACGGTACATAAAATTTTAGCACATGGAAAAGATTTAATAGAGTACCAGTGCTTACCATTAGGAGAATTGTCTGAAGAAGCTCAAGAATCTAAGAACAAGGACTACAAAAGATATAGATGTATGAACACCTGCAAAGTCTCACGAGTTAGACAAAACGAAGACCTTTTCAACATGTTAGCTATCTCTTCTGATCCAGTCATACCATCTATGAGGTATGTAAGAACACAAAAAGATCTTACAGATGCGTATAGCTAAGAAATGGTTGCTTCGCTAGATATATGTTCCAGTGACGATGACTATGTTAAGATAAAATAAGTTTCTCACTTCTTATCACAACAATGAAAAAGAGATTTACTAATCAATTTTGTTACCTTATTAAAAATAAGATATCTATGTACAAGTTAATTTTTTATTTCAAATAAAAGAATTAATTAATTTAGTAATTTATAAATACATACTTTTCGTTATTGCATTTCTCTAAAGTTTATCAAATTTATTTTAAAGCTTAGGCATTTCGCCTTCAAACGAGTATTAAATTTTTATAGAAATCAATACGTCTATCGAGTTTGGTACAAATTGGTAAAGCGGTTACTAAGATCAAACTTTTTAGCATAAATGGGCAGTGCCACTCCCCCTTTCCCAACCATCGTTGGCTGTTTAATCTTTAGCTCAAATAAAATTTCATTGAACCACTTTCAATAACTTTTAGTTATTATTAAAATACATATTTGGCTTGTAAATTAAAAAATAAACATGTAAAATTTTACGATGCATTTTGAAGAACCTTGTTATTGTGGCACTAAAAGCGGACATTTGAGTTTTATAAGAGTATTGCCATTTAAAAGAAACAATACGTCTATCGATTTTGGTAGTTATTGATGACGTGACTTCTTAGATACAACTTTTTGTCATAATCTTATTTAATGCTTAAATACGTCATTATAAGACAAATCTCATTTTATTTTTTTTATTTTTTACTAAAAACATTTTGTTTTTGCATTTTTCTAAAAATTTTCGACTTTGACGAATTTTTTAGAAGCACCCTGTATCTTTGACATTCTGAGCTTTCACACAATAAAACTTCATATAATTAGATTTCATTTGCACTTAAAATTTTTATCTTCATTGGTTCAAAAGTTATGATTTTTGCAAAGAAAAAACTCAAAAGGCGCCTCTGTGCGACGCTGCAGAAAGGGCAAGAAGTTTAAATGCGAAGGTAACAACATTCGAAACAGGAAAGCAGATGGGTTTTCAGGTAGTAGAGGCACATCAAAAACATTTGCTCTACAAAGCATAAAGAACGATATTACAAAAAATAAATTAACAAGTAAGGAAGTCTAAGTTCGGGTGGAACCGAACACTATATACCTAGTAGTGATCTATTATGGCATACCAAATTACGCAGGTCTATTTTAATACTTTCGGTTCGTATTTGCGTTCAAATAGACAGACGGACATACAGATAGACGTATCGAGAGACGGACATGGCTACACGGACTCAGCTCATCCTCCTGATCATTTCAGTTTTTTTTTTGATAGGACTATAGCTTTTTCTTCTCATACTTAAAACATTTCATGTTGATGAAAGGTATGAAAATCAAAAAAGATATACAACTTCGCTTTTGCAGTGGGGTATTAACTACTTGCCCGGATATTTCACTTTTCATCCTGAACGTTTTGATATCTTACTTATATTATAAATGCGTAAGTTTGTGTGTGAGTGTGTTTGAACCGTTTTCACGCCCAAACTACAGCACCGATCTATACGAAATTTTGCACACTTATTTCCCGATGTCTCGGATAGGTAACAAGTTTCATGAAATCTCAATACCTCACATGGTTATGGAATTATGGGCACTAATGTGACCCAACTAACCCAAAAATGTATTTTATCCAATGAATTTATGCAATTGGTGCCCTAAAACCTTAAAATGTGCATACAATATGGGTATTGAACGAAAGGGGAAGGCCACAGTATTCTTTTGGACTTTGCAATATTTCGATAACTTTATCGATAACTGAGATCGGTCAGAATGGGGTCACCCAAAAACCCATGAATTCGCATACAATATGGATATCAAACGAAAGAGGAAGGCCACAGGATTCTTTTGGACTCTGCAATATTTCGATAACTTTATCGATAACTGAGTTATCGATCAGAATGTGGTTGCCCAAAAAACCATGGATTTGCATACAATACTGGTATAAAACGAATGGGGAAGGCCACAGTATTCTTTTGGACTTTGCAATATTGCGATAACTTTATCGATAACTGAGTTATCGGTCAGAATAAGGTCGCCCAAAAACCCCTGAGTTTGCATACAATATCAAACGAAAGGGGAAGGCCACAGGATTCTTTTGGCCTTTGAAATATTTCGATAACTTTATCGATAACTGAGTTATCGGTCAGAATGGGGTCGCCCAAAAACCCATGAATTTGCATACAATATGGATATCAAACGAAAGGGGAAGGCCACAGGATTCTTTTGGGCCCTGCAATATTTCGATCAATTAATCGATAACTGAGTTATCGGTCAGAATGTGGTTGCTCCAAAACCCCTGAATTTACATACAATATGGATATCAAACGAAAGGGGAAGGTCACAGGATTCTTTTGGACTCTGCAATGTTTCGATCAATTAATCGATAACTGAGCTATCGTTCAGAATGTGGTACTCCAAACCGCCTAAATTTGCATACAATACGGGTATCAAACGAAAGGGCAAGGCCACAGGTTTCGTTTGGACATTGCAATATTTCGATAAATTAATCGATAACTGAGCTATCGGTCAAAATGTAAAAGCCCTGAAACCTCTAAATTTGCATTAAATATGGATATGACACGAAACAGAAAGGCTAAAGATTCATATGGACTTCTCGATATTTCAATAAACTAACCGATACTGCTATGTTTTGTTATATAAGTTAATCGATAACTGAGTTATCGGTCAAAACGTGCCTAAAAAATTCATCGCCATATCTACAAAAATACTTTTAAAAACTAATTGCTATGATTTTAAAGTTTAGTTACTATGCATCAAGGCGAATTCATATAAGGTGAGAGAAAGGCGAATTTAGCATGTTCAGAAATGTCAGATCAAAAGAAAATAACGTTCATGTAATGAATTCGCCTTGCTATACATACAATACGAATTTTATTTTGCGTTTTCGGTACTTTTTCTGTCACTTAGGGAAAACAGATTCAAGACGACAACGACGGTGCGGCACCTCTCAAATTATTTTTACACATGTTCTTATGTAGAGGAATTTTTCATGAATGCCGCTGTCGCCAGATTAGATCTATTTATAATTTGACAGCGACGGTCGTGGCGTCCTTTTTTCTTTTTGTGAATTAAATCGAAAATATATGCAAATTGCTTTAAATATGTGTTGAAATTGATTAGTTTTATGTTTTTTTTACACATGCAATACACATTTTTTTGCTGTTTGAGCTAATGCCGAACTGTCGTTGCCGCTTTCATTATTATCATGTCGTCGGTGCTTGGCGGCAATTATCGTCAAGCTTCGGGTTTTCTCCGTTGTCGTTCGCAGTCGTCGTTTTGAATGTCGGCCGGGCTGTTGTCGTCTTTAATAAATATGAGTAAATCGTCACCTGTCAAACATAAAATCAAATATTTTGAATTCATTCTTTGTAACGTTTGAGCAAAATAGTTGTGCATTTTAAAGATATTGATATCGTTTCTGCGGAAAATATCCTTTTAGTAAGTTTAGCAATTCTTCATATTTTGGTTGCTTCGCTGTTTCGTAAAAATTAAACTTTTATGAGTGAAGCTCTTCCGGTTTGTTCGATATGTATCTCTTCTTCAATTTGATCTGAAAAATAATTAATAGCTTTGGCTTTTGTTTAGAATCCTTTATTAGAAGTTGGTGCTCTGTGTGAATTTAATTGTTTACAAGTGCTGCTCAGAAATTTTTAATATTTGGTGTGTAACCTGATTATTTAAGGTTTTTTGTATATCATTATTTTAAGGAACATGTGAACTTTAAAAGTTATCTGTTTGATTATTGCTTTTTTATACCAACAATATTTGTTGATTTACGGCCTGTATATTTTCAAGTATTCATGAAACGAGCTCAAGGCCAAGAATAATAATAATTTTTTACTTTTTGAGTTTTTATGAAAATTATTATTGTTTTTATTTTTTTTAATAATCATTTTTAATTAATTATTAAAAGTTTTTTTATTGAATAGAGTAGGAAAAATGTTTAGAGACAACTGCCATAGCTTTTCTTATAGATCCATTTCGGAAGCTGCTAGACTTCACTCATCAGAGAAATTTTGGCACGCATTGCTAACCATTAAGCTAACAATACGCTGGTTTTGATGTCACCTAAACTCCTAGTTTATTCTTATTTACCATATGCATGAACAAACCCCGCCATCTGGCAGTTAGTAGTGTAATCATGATGGATTTTTTGACAGATCTGTTTTGTCAGCAGAACTGCCTTACCGTGTGCTCTCGGTTTTTTATTATTGCTTTTTTATACCAACAATATTTGATTTGAGAGAAATTTTGGCACGCATTGCTAACCATTAAGCTAACAATACGCTGAGCTCGTTTCATGAATACTTGAAAATATACAGGCCGTAAATCAACAAATATTGTTGGTATAAAAAAGCAATAATAAAAAACCGAGAGCACACGGTAAGGCAGTTCTGCTGACAAAACAGATCTGTCAAAAAATCCATCATGATTACACTACTAACTGCCAGATGGCGGGGTTTGTTCATGCATATGGTAAATAAGAATAGAACTAGGAGTTTAGGTGACATCAAAACCAGCGTATTGTTAGCTTAATGGTTAGCAATGCGTGCCAAAATTTCTCTGATGAGTGAAGTCTAGCAGCTTCCGAAATGGATCTATAAGAAAAGCTATGGCAGTTGTCTCTAAACATTTTTCCTACTCTATTCAATAAAAAAAACTTTTAATAATTAATTAAAAATGATTATTAAAAAAATAAAAACAATAATAATTTTCATAAAAACTCAAAAAGTGAAAAATTATTATTATTCTTGGCCTTGAGCTCGTTTCATGAATACTTGAAAATATACAGGCCGTAAATCAACAAATATTGTTGGTATAAAAAAGCAATAATAAAAAACCGAGAGCACACGGTAAGGCAGTTCTGCTGACAAAACAGATCTGTCAAAAAATCCATCATGATTACACTACTGACTGCCAGATGGCGGGGTTTGTTCATGCATATGGTAAATAAGAATAGAACTAGGAGTTTAGGTGACATCAAAACCAGCGTATTGTTAGCTTAATGGTTAGCAATGCGTGCCAAAATTTCTCTAATGAGTGAAGTCTAGCAGCTTCCGAAATGGATCTATAAAAAAAGCTATGGCAGTTGTCTCTAAACATTTTTCCTACTCTATTCAATAAAAAAAACTTTTAATAATTAATTAAAAATGATTATTAAAAAAATAAAAACAATAATAATTTTCATAAAAACTCAAAAAGTGAAAAATTATTATTATTCTTGGCCTTGAGCTCGTTTCATGAATACTTGAAAATATGCAGGCCGTAAATCAACAAATATTGTTGGTATAAAAAAGCAATAATAAAAAACCGAGAGCACACGGTAAGGCAGTTCTGCTGACAAAACAGATCTGTCAAAAAATCCATCATGATTACACTACTAACTGCCAGATGGCGGGGTTTGTTCATGCATATGGTAAATAAGAATAGAACTAGGAGTTTAGGTGACATCAAAACCAGCGTATTGTTAGCTTAATGGTTAGCAATGCGTGCCAAAATTTCTCTGATGAGTGAAGTCTAGCAGCTTCCGAAATGGATCTATAAGAAAAGCTATGGCAGTTGTCTCTAAACATTTTTCCTACTCTATTCAATAAAAAAAACTTTTAATAATTAATTAAAAATGATTATTAAAAAAATAAAAACTATAATAATTTTCATAAAAACTCAAAAAGTGAAAAATTATTATTATTCTTGGCCTTGAGCTCGTTTCATGAATACTTGAGTTATCTGTTTGATAAATAAAAATGTTTCCGAAAGAAGCTTAGTTATTTTGCTTATTTCTTTGATGCGAGCCGAGCCGCGGGTAAATGCTAGTACATTAATAAATATATATCTCGATTCGTTTATGCCGAATGAAGTAATATACCTTGTGTGCGTAAAAAATAGATATAAAAAAGGGTGTCTCTTATAGGCGCCAAAGTACTCAACCGATCTATATGAAATTTTCATTATATATACTTGGGTTCACTGGGTACAGCATAGGCAATATATAGTTTTGGAAAAGCGTCCGGAGCTACTCCCCCAGGCTATATAAAGTTTCAATTCGTCATAACTCCGAACTTGTATGGTCTAAATTAATGATATTTCGATATATGTGTCAATATCTACATAATTTTGGAAAAGTGGGCGGTTCCATGCCCACATATTTTGTGCCTTGTTTTTGCTCTCGAACTTTCACGATAGGTTCAGGAGTTCGCCGGGCACGACACGGTCTGTGTATAGCATTTGGGAAAGCCCCCAGGTTATATAAAGCTGCAGTTCGGTGTAGCTAGGTGTTTATTTGGTTGAAGTTAATGACATTTTATACATAGATGTGTTCTATATATCAAAACGTAAAACAACGTCTATCGGGTTAGCTAGTATATCATAAAACGGCAAAAGCAAACAACGAATTTCAGCATTCTTTTGTAAAACTGAGAGACTAGTTTTGCGTTCAAATAGACAGACGGACAGACAGACAGACGGACGGAAAGACGGACATGGCTAATTCGACTCCGCTCATCGTGATGATCATTTTAGTGAACTTTTCTCTTCTTCTTCTCATACTTACATACACTTAATGTTTATGAAAGGTATGAAAATCAAAAAAGATATATAACTTCGCTATTGCAGTGGGCTATTAATTACGTGCTCGAATATTTTGTTTGTGTGTTTTCCGATTTGGCTAGTTTTTGGCAGGAGTATAATACAGAAGCAGCTGGCCAATTTTCATTGAAATATCGAGATTGAATTATAAGCGGTTGCCTTTGAAAAAGCAGAAACTGTATGCTGAAAAGTGAGCGGCGCCACGCCTACTTCTTCAAAATTGACAAAATTTGTTTGCAGTCGAGTTTTTCTTAAAAAGCTTATTATGTGTGCTAAATCTAATTGATATAACTTGCTTAGTTGTAGAAATATCGCTTTTTAAATTTTCCAAAAAAAAATTTCAGAACTATGGTAAAAAACTGGGCGTGGACATTAACCGATTTCGCCCATTTTTACAACAAACAGTTATCTTTATATATTGAACATTATCACCAAATTTTGTTTCGCCAAATCAATTTTTGGCGGAGTTATGGCATAAAAAGTTTTGTGGAATAATCCACTATAAAAGAGATGGGGCCACGCCCTTTTTCGAAAATTTATATTTTTGGATTTCTTAGTTCACGGAAACTTTAAAAGTGAATTATAAATGATGAAAAGCTATTTTACGCAAAGTTATTGTATATTTAATATATCTACGATCCTCTTCAAAATCTTTCATATAAAAGTGGGCGTAGACCGTAACCGATCCCGCCCATTTTTCCTGGAACATTCCTTGCATACCTGGAAACCTGCGGGCTGAATTTCGTTTCGATATCTTGAACGGTTTTTGATTTATGATTAATATTGTTTCTAAATTTGAGTTAATCAAAAGTAGGCGGTGCCACGCCCATTTTCAAAAAATTCTTCAAAATTTTATTTTATGCCTCAATCTCAATGTATTCACCAAATTTTATCCTTACACCTTCTATGTACTGAGTAATCACTTTTTTGTGTTTTCGAAAATATTCTATATATTAAAAGTGGGCGTGGCTATCATCCGATTTTACCCATTTTAAATAGCGTTCGGAGATGAGTGCCAAGGAACCCGTATACCAAATTTTATTAAGATATCTCAAAATTTACACAAGTTATCGTGTTCACAGACGTACGGACGGACATGGCTTAATCAATTTATCTTTTCGTCCTGAACATTTTGATATATATAAGTCAATATCTATCTCGATCCGTTTACATATTAAAGTTAATATACCTTGTGTGCGTAGCTTTACTAGGTATAAAAATAAGTATATATTCAAAATTACATTTAAATTTAATTTACTTAATCAATTTTATTTGGAGTTTAAATAAAGATGCGTTTTCAAAAAGCGCCCTTGAAATCCCACTTCCTTTTATTTTGATTAAAAAAAAATTATCAGTTTCGGAAAAATCATAGGGATAAAAATAAAAATTTTTGAAAAACAAAAAAAAAGTTAAGTTATCCCTCTAGTCAACGTTGGTAACTTTCGTGTGGGTCCTACAAAAAAAGTGAGTATGCTGTTCGCTTTAGCGGTTTATTGTAACTAAAGCTGGATATAACTAATATTCATCGTGAGAAACCATAGCTTTTTACGTTAACGAAACTAAATCTATTATAAAATATTTTTTTAAATCGCGGTTTTCGAAATAGCGATCTCAGTTTTTGCAAAAGTCAAACTTTTTTCCATCTTATTTTCTCTACTTCATCCTATTTTCATATTCTGTTGCCGAAGAGAGGATCCGGAAAACTATAGAAAAATAAATCATCTAGTGTATATGTAGCAAAATTATGTAAAATAATTTAATTAATCAAAAACAGTCACAGTTTAAAAATATTTACTTTTGATAGATAGTTTCTCAAGTATACCTTTTTGGTGCAGAAAATTTTGGTTTACCAGGCAGATAAATTTTAAAGTTTATTTGTGAACACAGCCCTAAGTGCCGTTAGAAAAAAGGTATGTAGTATCGTAGCCCATTGCAAACAGGTTTACTTGAGATTTTTGACTGAGGTCGTTTTGCGAATAGGTATACAGGCAAAAAAAAACAGATTTTGGATTTTTTTGACTTGGCCACGAATAGTTCAATTCCACTTAGGTATGAAGTATACAGGTCCAATATGACTTTAATATTAATTGGAAGGACATGCCCATCGCTGTTTTTATACCTAGTAGTGCTACGCACACAAGGTATATTAACTTTAGTCGCCTAGTAGAAACGCCTAGCACGTCAACCAATCCAACTAGAGGGAGACCAAAAAACCCCATAGAAGAGTGTTCTACCTACACAAGGAAAAGGAAGCTATCTGATACCACAAAAGCTTTGGCCACGACTCATCTTTCAGAAGCACTGGCTATTAAATATAAAAAAGACGAAGAAAACGTTAAGTCTCATATAACAGAACCAGTTGCGGTAGCAAGTTCAGTGCGACTGATGAGGATCAAAACCGGAATTCCCACACCACCAAATGCGCTACCTAGGAAATACACTCCCGAAGAAGCTTTGGCGCTGTTTATAGATCTCGGTTTAACGAAGGAAAAATATATTATATTGCGTAAGTCATTATTGCAACGTAATGCCGATATTTTACCTGGATACAAAAAATTTACTCAAGCCAAGAAAGAAGCAGTTCCTCTAAGTCCCAAAATAGCCGAAGTATCTGCTGAAATTGAGCTACAAAACCTAATGGATCATACGTCTACACGACTCCTTCAAAGTTTTACTGAAGAAAAGTTGAAATCACTGCCAAAGGAGCTAGCATTGATAACTAAGTGGGGCTGTGATGGATCATCAGGACAAAGCGCATATAAACAAAGAATAAATGTAGACGATGAAACAATTACAGATAGTAATATGTTTATGGCTTCTATTGTTCCATTACGACTAAAAGATGAAGCTTCAGAATATTGGAAAAATCCACGTCCGTCATCAACTATATTGTGCCGCCCGATATTATTTAAATACGAGAACGAGTCTTCGGAACTCATAAAAGCTACAGTGAGTGATATAAAAAATCAAATTGCCAAATTAGAACCAACAATAATTGAAATTGAAGAGGGGAATGTCATTACAATAAAGCATGATCTTCTTCTAACAATGGTCGATGGAAAAGCTTTGAACTTAATCACAAATACGACATCTACAATGAAATGTTCCATTTGTAAGAAGAGCCAAAAGGACTGAAAATCTTGATGATTCAATAACTGACGAACTAAATTATGAGCATGGAATATCTCCTTTGCATGCTACGATAAGATGTATGGAATTTGTTTTGAAGCTGGCTTATACACTACCACAACAAGGAGAAGTTTTCGACGACAATACAACATGCAAGGAGAAACAAAACAGAAGAAAAAAAATAATTCAGGATGCATTCTATAAAGAGATTGGCCTTAGAGTTGACTGTCCAAAGTATGGATACGGAAATACAAAAGATGGTAGCTCCTCAAGAAGATTTTTTTAAAACGATGAAGTGACTGCTCGCATAACAGGAGTTGATAGAGATATTGTGAAAAGATTGGGAGTAATTTTAAATATTTTAAACTGCCATGAACCAGTTAACGGGCACAAATTTGGAGAATGTGCATCTAAAACTACAGAGTTGCTGCATCAAAAGTATCCTGAGAAGAAACTTACACCAACGGTACATAAAATTTTAGCACATGGAAAAGATTTAATAGAGCACCAGTGCTTACCATTAGGAGAATTGTCTGAAGAAGCTCAAGAATCTAAGAACAAGGACTACAAAAGATATAGATGTATGAACACCTGCAAAGTCTCACGAGTTAGACAAAACGAAGACCTTTTCAACATGTTAGCTATCTCTTCTGATCCAGTCATACCATCTATGAGGTATGTAAGAACACAAAAAGATCTTACAGATGCGTATAGCTAAGAAATGGTTGCTTCGCTAGATATATGTTCCAGTGACGATGACTATGTTAAGATAAAATAAGTTTCTCACTTCTTATCACAACAATGAAAAAGAGATTTACTAATCAATTTTGTTACCTTATTAAAAATAAGATATCTATGTACAAGTTAATTTTTTATTTCAAATAAAAGAATTAATTAATTTAGTAATTTATAAATACATACTTTTCGTTATTGCATTTCTCTAAAGTTTATCAAATTTATTTTAAAGCTTAGGCATTTCGCCTTCAAACGAGTATTAAATTTTTATAGAAATCAATACGTCTATCGAGTTTGGTACAAATTGGTAAAGCGGTTACTAAGATCAAACTTTTTAGCATAAATGGGCAGTGCCACTCCCCCTTTCCCAACCATCGTTGGCTGTTTAATCTTTAGCTCAAATAAAATTTCATTGAACCACTTTCAATAACTTTTAGTTATTATTAAAATACATATTTGGCTTGTAAATTAAAAAATAAACATGTAAAATTTTACGATGCATTTTGAAGAACCTTGTTATTGTGGCACTAAAAGCGGACATTTGAGTTTTATAAGAGTATTGCCATTTAAAAGAAACAATACGTCTATCGATTTTGGTAGTTATTGATGACGTGACTTCTTAGATACAACTTTTTGTCATAATCTTATTTAATGCTTAAATACGTCATTATAAGACAAATCTCATTTTATTTTTTTTATTTTTTACTAAAAACATTTTGTTTTTGCATTTTTCTAAAAATTTTCGACTTTGACGAATTTTTTAGAAGCACCCTGTATCTTTGACATTCTGAGCTTTCACACAATAAAACTTCATATAATTAGATTTCATTTGCATTTAAAATTTTTATCTTCATTGGTTCAAAAGTTATGATTTTTGCAAAGAAAAAACTCAAAAGGCGCCTCTGTGCGACGCTGCAGAAAGGGCAAGAAGTTTAAATGCGAAGGTAACAACATTCGAAACAGGAAAGCAGATGGGTTTTCAGGTAGTAGAGGCACATCAAAAACATTTGCTCTACAAAGCATAAAGAACGATATTACAAAAAATAAAATAAACAAGTAAGGAAGTCTAAGTTCGGGTGGAACCGAACACTATATACCTAGTAGTGATCTATTATGACATACCAAATTACGCAGGTCTATTTTAATACTTTCCGTTCGTATTTGCGTTCAAATAGACAGACGGACATACAGATAGACGTATCGAGAGACGGACATGGCTACATCGACTCAGCTCATCCTCCTGATCATTTCAGTATACTTTTTGATAGGACTATAGCTTTTTCTTCTCATACTTAAAACATTTCATGTTCATGAAAGGTATGAAAATCAAAAAAGATATACAACTTCGCTTTTGCAGTGGGGTATTAACTACTTGCCCGGATATTTCACTTTTCATCCTGAACGTTTTGATATCTTACTTATATTATAAATGCGTAAGTTTGTGTGTGAGTGTGTTTGAACCGTTTTCACGCCCAAACTACAGCACCGATCTGTACGAAATTTTGCACACTTATTTCCCGATGTCTCGGATAGGTAACAAGTTTCATGAAATCTCAATACCTGACATGGTTATGGAGTTATGGGCACTAATGTGACCCAACTAACCCAAAAATGTATTTTATCCAATGAATTTATGCAATTGGTGCCCTAAAACCTTAAAATGTGCATACAATATGGGTATTGAACGAAAGGGGAAGGCCACAGTATTCTTTTGGACTTTGCAATATTTCGATAACTTTATCGATAACTGAGATCGGTCAGAATGGGGTCGGCCAAAAACTCCTGAATTTGCATACAATATGGATATCAAACGAAAGGGGAAGGCCACAGGATTCTTCTGGACTTCGAAATATTTCGATAACTTTATCGATAACTAAGTTATCGGTCAGAATGGGGTCACCCAAAAACCCATGAATTCGCATACAATATGGATATCAAACGAAAGGGGAAGGCCACAGGATTCTTTTGGACTCTGCAATATTTCGATAACTTTATTGATAACTGAGTTATCGATCAGAATGTGGTTGCCCAAAAAACCATGGATTTGCATACAATACTGGTATAAAACGAATGGGGAAGGCCACAGTATTCTTTTGGACTTTGCAATATTTCGATAACTTTATCGATAACTGAGTTATCGGTCAGAATGGGGTCGCCCAAAACCCCCTGAATTTGCATACAATATCAAACGAAAGGGGAAGGCCACAGGATTCTTTTGGCCTTTGAAATATTTCGATAACTTTATCGATAACTGAGTGTTGGAGACATGAACTCTAATTTGATTGAATTTTAAAACAAAATTTTCCCTAATTACTCAATTACGATTTAATAAATGAATTTACACTTATATACTTACCTTAGAATAACTTATCTTGTAAAATTTAACTTAAATCATTTTGCTAAACCACATATGTACTTACCTTAAATTCCTTAAATCTACTTACATCATTTTGCCAAAATACTTACCTTTGTTCTCTATCTCTATGGCGCGATATACAACAGGTATATCATCATAAACCTCCTAAGAGATTTTTGCGCCAAAGCTTCTCTTCCAATTTGTGGTGTGCCGATTTGAATTTTCCCTACAAATTGGTGGGACCTACAGTTTTTTGCCGACTCCGAACGGCATCTACAAAGGAGACGAATTTTTTGCTGAGAAGCCTGTCATGGCAGAAATACACTCGGAGAGTTTGCCAAACCACATGCCTTTGTTAAAATACCCTAAATAAACTAAATACTTAAATTTACTTAAATTAATTTGCAAAAAATACTTACGATTCCCGCACCCTGTAAACAAAATAATTTATAATTTGCTCATTTTGTACCATTTACTTTCCGTTTGCTCTATTTTGTACATTTTACATACATACATACATACTTGCTTACCGTTTCCTTGCTGTGCAGGAGACTTAGAAAATTGTTAAGTGCAGTTCGTTTATAACTACCGCCCGCTAAGTACCGAATGTCAATCGAGTGATTTCTTAGTGAAAGATTAAATCTAAATAATTTTGAAAATTAAATAATATTTGAATTTAAAGTAGTGCGTTTTCTTTAAAAGTAAAGGAGCGAAGAGTGAAGTGCTAGTGACGCTATAGACCCCCCAAAGCCCATACTTACCAATTAATATACATGGTCCATTGAGGCCACAGTGGAAATCAGTGACCTATAAATTATAAATTCAAAAAATAATAAAAATTTGACTCTATACATACTTACCTATGGGAAAAATCAATTTATAAAAATTTACAAAACAAAGAAAGTCAAATAAACATACATACCGGGTGCGCGTCGCGTATACAAAAAATTCATTAAAAAAGTGTGAAATAAACAAAAAAAATACAAAGCACACATAAAGTGAAAAAAAAAAAACGCAAGAAGTAGTCCAGTAAAATTAGAAAAAAATAAACTTACGTATAAAAAAAAGTGCTGGAAATAGAAAAAATAATCATATAGTGATTAAACTAACTACTCGAGCTACGTACCAGAGTGAATTTTTTCATAAAATAAAGCACAGTCTAATGTGACAACCGTAAACACCGCGATTATACGGATATATATACATAGTGAAAAGAAAAAATCACCGAGAGCAGAAACGGTATTCGTGAAGATCTGTGCTGAACATTTAAATTTTGTGTAAAAAAGGGCACACATTAGACCCATCCAAAATTTTTTTTGTGGGACAGCGGCTCTAATTTTGTAGCAATATTTGAAAAAATATATATATATTTTACTTTACCACGAGCAGTAGACCTGCACAAGTGGTACATCAGCAACCAACAATAAAACGATCCCAACAACATCAAAATCAACACAACACCAAAAGCACGCAATCACAGGAACAACAGCAAATCAGCATACATCTAACCAACAGTTCAAAACAGGTGATACTTAAACAAGAATGCCAAAGTAAGTACACCCAGTACAAAATATTATACATATTCACAAGTACAGCAAATTTACCCACCCTTCGATCGGTAGTTCGAACCGTTCATTTACCCAACAACACCGCATACTCTGGTTAGATAAAACCCATAAAAGGTACAGTCGAACCTTAACCCAATAGTTCGTACATATGTACATAATATAAATTGCAATCGAAGCAAAATTTTCTCATCTCATAGCGGCACTTATCTTTGGAAAAGAGCTGTACTTGTCTCCTCACATATATATATACTCACACCCTCATATATAAATACTGCAACTCATACACTCTTGTATACATATAATTGATTCTCATCATTAACTCTCTCACCCAAAATTAGTTGCTACCCAAATATATGTAAATAACCCGTTGCATATATTTTTCGCAACAAAGAAAAAATCTCCAAAAAACTCAAATTTTCACTAATCTCTGCTGCACAAATAAACTCCGCCCATAACTCTAGGTAAAAAACTAAAACTCAATAAAAATTAGTTTTTTCCGTGACCCAGGAAAGAAAATCACAAAAATTTAAACACCCTAATACACACTTCTTTAAAACTAAGACTTCACTCAATACACAAATTAGAACTCGAGTAAAATAATTGCAACTCAAAGCAATTATAGCTCCACCCACTCTCCTTTTATTTCTACACGCCATATACACATATTTATATACATACCCACACACTTGTACTTAGAAGCGCTAAGACAAGTAATTTCCCACCCTCAACACAAAAGCCGCTCATATCCACTTGTTTGTGCAAATTCCGCTACTCGAAATTGCACAGTGGGACTAGGCAACTCAAAAACTAAGTAAAATTACAGTGGTAAAAAACACTTAAATTCTCAGTAAATTTTAGACTCAAATTTAAATTCTAATATGGCGGACGAGAAAAAGGAGCAATCCAAAACCCTGAAGCCACAGTCAGGAGTCGTTACCCGATCTAAATCCCAGTCGGAAGATGAATACGGGGTTTTGGACAAAAAATGTTTCCTTGAAATTAACAAATTGGAAAAATTCTGCGAAAAATGGTGGAACTTAGCGGAAACGGACCACTCTGAGACCAGTCTGAAGCTGTACTTGGAGGAACTCAACAAGCGAGTAGACGCAGTGGAACCTGCATATGAAGCGGCACAGCTAGGCAGAACGGAGGAAAAGTTCAGGGCGACATGCGAGGAGGCATACAACACATCTCTAGACACAGCGATGAGCACCAAACTCAGGATAAGCGAGTTGATTAGCACCCTACAACCTAGTCAACCAAACTTAAGCCACATACAGGTGACCCATACCCCCGCTGAACACCAACCCTATCTCAAAGTCCCCGCATGTGACACGGAAGTCTTCTACGGCGGTTATGAAGACTGGCCGTCGTTCCGGGATATGTTCACTGCAGTCTACATAAATCACCCAAAATTATCTCAGGCCCAAAAACTCTATCACCTGAGAGCAAAAACCCGTGGCAAAGCAGCTCTGATTATTAAAAAATATCAACTTAATGATCAAAACTTCGAGCTGGCCTGGGGAGCACTCAAATCCCGATACGAGAATCGGAGAATTCTCGTAGATAACCAATTAAATACACTATTTAATATGCCCACAGTTTACTCTGAAAATGGTGAAAGAATTCAAGAAATTCAAACCACCATAAATAACTGTATCTCGACCCTAAATGCGAGCGATGTCTCAACTGATAACTGGGACCCCATCCTCGTATTCTTATGCTCATCAAAACTACCTGATGAAACCCTTGCACTCTGGGAACAATCACTCGATTCCAGAAAAGAGCTACCACTTTGGTCGGAGATGGACAAATTTCTCACGACTAGGTACGAAGTGGTAGAGCGACTCGGCACATATAGACCCAATAAACCCCGTAACTCAAACTCAAGCTTCAACCACAGATCTTCGACGCCCCAAAACCAGCCGAATTTCAGGAATCAGACCCAAACATTCCATGTGGATTCAAAGAGGCAACCCTCATGCAAACTCTGTAATCTGAATCACTCATTAATGAGCTGCATAAAATTCAGAGATCTCTCGACTCAAGAGCGAAGCAAATTCGTAAAAGAAAACAATTATTGCACAAATTGTTTAGCTTGCTCGCATTTGGAAAGAGATTGTGGTAGCAATTTCACCTGCGTATATTGCCAAAAACGACACCACTCTCTACTTCATTTCCAAACCAAATCAAACTCTCAAAACTCAGCACAGGGGCAACAAAGGAGCAAGGCGCAACCCCAAGTTGAAGACCCAGACAGAACATCAACGTCAAAAGATGCCAGTCGAACCCAATCAACTCAAAACCCATTTAAGAAAAACACGACATCGACTCACTTCGCAAGTAGTAGCGAAACCACCCTCTTACCCACAGCTTTAGTCACAGTGTCAGCTAACGGCGAATATCATAAAATTCGAGCACTGATAGACCAAGGCTCCGAAAAAACCTTTGTAGCCTCTAGAATACAAAAACTATTTCAACTACCAACCAAAGAAACCCATTATAAAATATCGGGCATGGGAGGCTCGGTAGTTCAAAACTCAAGTAAGATCTGCGAGATAACTCTCTGCTCGGCAGATCTGAAAACACAAATAAGTACTCAAGCGATTTTACTGCCTAAATTGACTCATTTCCTACCCAGCGTCAAAGTGTCGACAGTAAATTTGAAGGAAATTGCAACATTGCCACTCGCTGACCCTCAATGTTTCACACCCTCAAAAGTCGACATGGTTATAGGCAGCGATCTCACTCCCCAAATATTAGTCCAAGGGTTACAAGCCAACGTAAGTGGCTCGTTATTAGCCCAAAATACGATATTTGGGTGGATACTCAGCGGACCCATTAAAGAGACTGTAAATACATTCTCGACTCAAGTACTCGAGAGTCCCGATGATACTCTCAGTACAATACTCCAGCAGTTCTGGCAACAGGAGGAGCTACCCATGACTCAAGCTCTTTCTGAAGATGACAAATTTTGCGAGGAACTCTACCGCAAAACCGCCCACCGCCGGGAAGATGGTAGATATGTTGTGAAACTACCATTTAAAAGGGAATTTCCAAACACGCTCGCCCTGGGACATTCGCGAATTGCTGCACAACAACAATACCTCAGCGTTGAGAGATCCCTTGAAAAAAACCCCGAGCTGAGAGAAAAATACTCTGAAGTTTTGGAAGAATATATCACCCTTAACCATATGGAGGCAACCTCATCCCGCGAGGTAATCGATAAAGGAAAGTATCTTTCCTTCTATCTCCCCCATCATGCTGTCTTAAAACCCAAAACAACAAAGGTGCGCGTTGTCTTCAACGCATCTAGAACCACTCATTCTGGAAACTCCTTGAATGACGCTCTACACTCAGGCCCTATACTCCAAAACGACTTAATGCTCGTCCTACTCAAATGGCGATTTTTTAAGTATGTATTCAATGGCGACATCGAAAAGATGTATCGCCAAATTCTCGTTCACGAAGAGGATCAGGATTTTCAAAGAATTCTCTTCCGAAGATCCCCACAGCAGCCAATGGAGGACTTCAAATTAAAGACAGTGACGTTTGGCGTCAACTGTGCCCCGTATCTCGCGATACGTACTCTGCATCAACTCGCAGAAGACACAAAGCCCACCCACCCACTCGCCCATGATATATTGCTACACGAAACCTACGTAGACGATATACTTTCGGGCGCACACAGTATACAGTCCGCTCACGACTCTCTAAACCAGGTTATCGAAGCGTTGAAATCAGCCGGTTTTCCACTCAAGAAAATAACGGCAAATCACTCAGAATTATTGCAATCCATTCCAGAATCTGATCTCCTAGATGCAGATTTTCTCAAATTTCACGATGCCAGCTCAACGAAGACTCTCGGCATAAAATGGAATGCCATAAACGACTCTTTCTCATACTCTTACGACCCTCTACCTGCAGCAAACTCTAACACAAAGAGGCAAATTTTATCGGCGGTTGCGAAATTGTTTGACCCGGCAGGGTGGCTATCGCCAATAATTATACGAGCCAAGACTCTCCTCCAGGAACTCTGGTTAGAAGGAACAGACTGGGACGAACAAGTCAAACCCAGCGCTTTCCACAAATGGAATACATTTCGCGAAAATCTCTCCGCGATAAATGAAATTAAAATCCCTCGATGGGTTGAATTTTCACCCAATAAACCCTTTCAGATGCATGGACTCTCAGATGCATCCGAAAAAGCATTCTGCGCTTGTGTGTACCTGCGAGTGCAGAATAGCGATAACACATTCTCAACTCACTTACTCGTGGCGAAAAGCAAAGTGGCTCCATTGAAAACCGTGAGCCTGCCGCGTCTAGAACTCTGTGGAGCAGTACTACTCACCAAATTGGTAAAACAAATTCGCTCCCACCTAACCCTAACTCCACATGACCTGTTGCTCTGGTCGGACTCCGCCATCGTACTAGCATGGCTGGAAAAACCCCCACACACTTGGAAGACCTACGTGGCAAATAGAACCTCACAAATTCTGGAGAACGTGAGTAACGCCACTTGGAGACACGTACCCAGTGGAGATAATCCAGCAGATCTTGGCACCCGTGGATGCACACCCAAAGATCTAGCCGAATGCTCCCTTTGGTGGAAGGGCCCAGAGTGGTTGGCCAAATCCCCAACGTCCTGGCCGAAACCAGTGACACAAACCCCTACTCCACCGGAACAAAAGCGCACTCAAGCATTTCATGCGGCAGATAGGCCTGATCTACTCGAACGCTTTTCTTCCTACTCATGAGCTCTACGAGTCCTTGCTTATATGTACCGTTTTATAAACAGGGCACAAGGACTCGATACTCTAAAAACGATCACGCTAACCCATGAAGAAATGCATCAGGCAAAGGTTCGTTTGATCGTGTTGACGCAACAGAAATATTTCTCTGCCGAAATCGCGGATCTACAGTCCAACAAACCACTCCACAAAAAGAGTTCACTATTAACTCTGAACCCTGTGCTAGACGAAACAGGCATAATGCGAGTGAATGGTCGGCTCGCAAAGGCCAATCTTAGTTACAACGAGCGATATCCCATTATTATTCCCGATAATTCTCGTTTTTGCTCTTTACTCTTAGAGTTTGTTCACTCTACCTTGTTGCATGCCGAAAAACAACTGATGATCCGCATGATACAACAGGAATACTGCATCCCTAGACTCAAACAAAAGGTGAAGAAGTGCATATTTCATTGTAAGACGTGCACTATCTATAAACAACAGGCTAAATCTCAAATAATGGCCGCACTCCCTCCGGAAAGGTCCACATACTCTCTCCCATTTCACACGACCGGTATCGACTTTGCTGGACCTTTTCTAGTTAAAACATCAATCTTACGGAAGGCATCTTACTCCAAGGCATACGTTTGTGTGTTCGTATGTTTCTCAACAAAAGCGGTCCATCTTGAAGTCTGCTCAGATCTGACGACCGCTGCGTTTAAAGCAGCATTTGCGCGGTTTGTTAGTCGTCGTGGACTCCCACACAAAATAATGTCAGACAATGGAAAAACCTTTATTGGAGCAAGTCGTGCCATTCAAAAGGAGCTTTCTTCTTTTCTCAAGGAAGCCGCAACTGACATAGCTCAAAAATATGCTACTCATGGACTGTCCTGGCAATTCATCCCACCATATGCTCCTCACATGGGCGGACTATGGGAAGCGGCAGTTAAAAGCTTTAAAACCCATTTCCTTAAAGTTGCAGGCGGTCAAAAATTCACATTTGAAGAATTTACTACCCTACTCACTCGAATCGAAGCGGTTCTCAACTCTAGACCGCTATCTCCGATGTCGCAAGATCCAAGTGATTTACTCGCTCTAACTCCTGGACATTTCCTCCGTGGTGCTCCACTACTCGCGTTACCCGAACCCAACTCCGAGAATCTTTCGCTCATCAACAAATGGCAAAAATTACAAGTTCTACACCATCAATTTAGTACGCGATGGAAAAACGAATATCTCAAAGAACTTCATAAGCGTACTAAATGGAAAACGCAGCAGCCAAACATCAAAGAAGGTGATTTAGTCGTCGTTAAGGATGACCTTTTCCCCCCGAATGAGTGGCGACTCGGACGCGTTACTCGTCTCCATCCCGGCTCGGACGAAAAGGTTCGAGTGGTAGATGTCCGCACTCAAAGCGGAATATACACACGACCCATTGCAAAACTTTGCGCACTTCCCCCAGCCGAATAAGATCTCCACCCTCACTCTACAAATCTCTCCGTAGCATGTAAACTCTAGGATATCCATCAGACCCTACTGTTAGCACCCGTACTCACCTCATAAAATCTTTATCTTTATATTCTCATTACAGACGCTACGAGAGTTTCAGCACTTGTCGGCTCTGTTGCCAAAAACACTCGTTGCGCTATTGCAACGCCTTTATGGCTATGACCCCGGACGAACGCTATGAGTCGGTGCGGGCTCATAAATATTATATAAATTGTTTGGCAACCTCCCACGTAACGGGCGCATGCGACTCCCCGGACAGTTGCCACAAATGCGGCCTTGCACACCACACGCTGCTACATAGACAGCAAGAGAAACCTCCGAAAAGGCAGAAGAATAGACGCAGTGTAATCAAACCGAAGGAGAAACCCACTACTCGCCGAGTGGTTACTGTAGAACCCAAGAAGAAGAAGAGGGGAGAACGTAAGGATACTCAGCGGCGTTTGAAGACCCTGTTCTCCACAGCAGTGTCCACCTTGGCAGAGATGCAGGAGTTGCTGCTTCCCTCATCGGAGCAGGCCGGCCGCCATGTTGGAGACATGAACTCCAATTTGATTGAATTTTAAAACAAAATTTTCCCTAATTACTCAATTACAATTTAATAAATGAATTTAATACTTACCTTAGAATAACTTATCTTGTAAAATTTAACTTAAATCATTTTGCTAAACCACATATGTACTTACCTTAAATTCCTTAAATCTACTTACATCATTTTGCCAAAATACTTACCTTTGTTAAAATACCCTAAATAAACTAAATACTTAAATTTACTTAAATTAATTTGCAAAAAATACTTACGATTCCCGCACCCTGTAAACAAAATAATTTATAATTTGCTCATTTTTTACCATTTACTTACTTACCGTTTGCTCTATTTTGTACATTTTACATACATACATACATACTTGCTTACCGTTTCCTTGCTGTGCAGGAGACTTAGAAAATTGTTAAGTGCAGTTCGTTTATAACTACCGCCCGCTAAGTACCGAATGTCAATCGAGTGATTTCTTAGTGAAAGATTAAATCTAAATAATTTTGAAAATTAAATAATATTTGAATTTAAAGTAGTGCGTTTTCTTTAAAAGTAAAGGAGCGAAGAGTGAAGTGCTAGTGACGCTATAGACCCCCCAAAGCCCATACTTACCAATTAATATACACTGAGTTATCGATCAGAATGTGGTTGCCCAAAAAACCATGAATTTGCATACAATATGGGTATCAAACGAATGGGGAAGGCCACAGTATTCTTTTGGACCCTGCAATATTTCGATCAATTAATCGATAACTGAGTTATCGGTCAGAATGTGGTTGCTCCAAAACCCCTGAATTTACATACAATATGGATATCAAACGAAAGGGGAAGGTCACAGGATTCTTTTGGACTCTGCAATATTTCGATCAATTAATCGATAACTGAGCTATCGTTCAAAATGTGGTTGCTCCAAACCGCCTAAATTTGCATACAATACGGGTATCAAACGAAAGGGGAAGGCCGCAGGTTTCGTTTGGACATTGCAATATTTCGATAAATTAATCGATAACTGAGCTATCGGTCAAAATGTAAAAACCCTGAAACCTCTAAATTTGCATTAAATATGGATATGACACGAAACAAAAAGGCCAAAGATTCATATGGACTTCTCGATATTTCAATAAACTAACCGATACTGCTATGTTTTGTTATATAAGTTAATCGATAACTGAGTTATCGGTCAAAACGTGCCTAAAAAATTCATCGCCATATCTACAAAAATACTTTTAAAAACTAATTGCTATGATTTTAAAGTTTAGTTATTATGCATCAAGGCGAATTCATATAAGGTGAGAGAAAGGCGAATTTAGCATGTTCAGAAATGTCAGATCAAAAGAAAATAACGTTCATGTAATGAATTCGCCTTGCTATACATACAATACCAATTTTATTTTGCGTTTTCGGTACTTTTTCTGTCACTTAGGGAAAACAGATTCAAGACGACAACGACGGTGCGGCATCTCTCAAATTATTTTTACACATGTTCTTATGTAGAGGAATTTTTCATGAATGCCGCTGTCGCCAGATTAGATCTATTTCCAATTTGACAGCGACGGTCGTGGCGTCCTTCTTTTTTTTTGTGAATTAAATCGAAAATATATGCAAATTGCTTTAAATATGTGTTGAAATTGATTAGTTTTATGTTTTTTTTTACACATGCAATACTTTTTTCAAATTTTTTTGCTGTTTGAGCTAATGCCGAGCTGTCGTTGCCGCTTTCATTATTATCATGTCGTCGGTGCTTAATCGGTGTCTTGTTTTTGCTCTCGAACTTTCACGATAGGTTCAGGAGTTCGCCGGGCACAACACGGTCTGTATATAGCATTTGGGAAAGCCCCCAGGTTATATAAAGCTGCAGTTCGGTATAGCTAGGTGTTTATTTGGTTGAAGTATATGACATTTTATACATAGATGTGTTCTATATATCAAAACGTAAAACAACGTCTATCGGGTTAGCTAGTATATCATAAAACGGCAAAAGCAAACAACGAATTTCAGCATTCTTTTGTAAAACTGAGAGACTAGTTTTGCGTTCAAATAGACAGACGGACAGACAGACAGACGGACGGAAAGACGGACATGGCTAATTCGACTCCGCTCATCGTGATGATCATTTTAGTGAACTTTTCTCTTCTTCTTCTCATACTTACATACACTTAATGTTTATGAAAGGTATGAAAATCAAAAAAGATATATAACTTCGCTATTGCAGTGGGCTATTAATTACGTGCTCGAATATTTTGTTTGTGTGTTTTCCGATTTGGCTAGTTTTTGGCAGGAGTATAATACAGAAGCAGCTGGCCAATTTTCATTGAAATATCGAGATTGAATTATAAGCGGTTGCCTTTGAAAAAGCAGAAACTGTATGCTGAAAAGTGAGCGGCGCCACGCCTACTTCTTCAAAATTGACAAAATTTGTTTGCAGTCGAGTTTTTCTTAAAAAGCTTATTATGTGTGCTAAATCTAATTGTTCGTCAAGCTTCGGGTTTTCTCCGTTGTCGTTCGCAGTCGTCGTTTTGAATGTCGGCCGGGCTGTTGTCGTCGTTAATAAATATGAGTAAATCGTCACCTGTCAAACATAAAATCAAATATTTTGAATTCATTTTTTGTAACGTTTGAGCAAAATGGTTGTGCATTTTAAAGATATTGATATCGTTTCTGCGGAAAATATCCTTTTAGTAAGTTTAGCAATTCTTCATATTTTGGTTGCTTCGCTGTTTCGTAAAAATTAAACTTTTATGAGTGAAGCTCTTCCGGTTTGTTCGATATGTATCTCTTCTTCAATTTGATCTGAAAAATAATTAATAGCTTTGGCTTTTGTTTAGAATCCTGTATTAGAAGTTGGTCTCTGTGTGAATTTAATTGTTTACAAGTGCTGCTAAGAAATTTTTAATATTTGGTGTGTAACCTGATTATTTAAGGTTTTTTGTATATCATTATTTTAAGGAACATGTGAACTTTAAAAGTTATCTGTTTGATAAATAAAAATGTTTCCAAAAGAAGCTTAGTTATTTTGCTTATTTCTTTGATGCGAGCCGAGCCGCGGGTAAATGCTAGTACATTAATAAATATATATCTCGATTCGTTTATGCCGAATGAAGTAATATACCTTGTGTGCGTAAAAAAATAGATATAAAAAAGGGTGTCTCTTATAGGCGCCAAAGTACTCAACCGATCTATATGAAATTTTCATTATATATACTTGGGTTCACTGGGTACAGCATAGACAATATATAGTTTTGGAAAAGCGTCCGGAGCCACTCCCCCAGGCTATATAAAGTTTCAATTCGTCATAACTCCGAACTTGTATGGTCTAAATTAATGATATTTCGATATATGTGTCAATATCTACATAATTTTGGAAAAGTGGGCGGTTCCATGCCCACATATTTTGTGCCTTGTTTTTGCTCTCGAACTTTCACGATAGGTTCAGGAGTTCGCCGGGCACGACACGGTCTGTATATAGCATTTGGGAAAGCCCCCAGGTTATATAAAGCTGCAGTTCGGTATAGCTAGGTGTTTATTTGGTTGAAGTTAATGACATTTTATACATAGATGTGTTCTAGAGATAGAGATAGAGATAAATATCTAATTGTGCTTCACTACTTGGTGTGAATAGTGTTAAAAAGTTTTGATAGTGATTCATTATTATAAATTCATTTTGTTGAATTTGTGTGTGCCGAGTTCTTTGCATATTTTATTTGTTGCTATTGAAAGGCTTTATTTCATATTGCAATTGTTGTTGTGCTCTGACTTGCTTTTCTTATTTCTTTTTCGTTACAGCTGTTTTGCGTGGTTTGTTGAACGTCAGATACAGTGTGTTTAAAACTGTTCGCTCAGTACTGTGTCATTTAAACTGTCAGGGTTGCTTTTCTTTAATCCGCTAAATTTTTTTTCTTAACTTATAATTTTTATTATAAATTTATATAAGTATTTATATGAAAATGTCGTGCATGATAGCAAACTGCCAGTTAAAAAGCGAGTCCGAACGCTTTGTAGCTTGCTGGCTGTGTGATGGACTTGTCCACGCCAAGTGCACTGGGTTAACCGGTAGAATAGCTGACTTGCTTAACGAAGGAAAAGGCCTGCGCTGGTCTTGTTCCAAATGCCGGTCGACGGAAGTTGATCTGTGTAAAATCTTTAGGCATATCAAAAACGGTTTTTCTGAAATAAGCAAAGATTTTTCATTGCTGACTGAAAAGTTCCAAAAATATGAAAATATTTTCAAAACCTTGGAAACTTTGGAGAATTCGCCTCATTTGGAATGCCCTGATCATCGCGAAAACAAGCGCAGGCGTACGGATGATCGGCCTACTACCTCAACAGTCCCGAACTTGCCTCAACCCCTTGAACTTATAGATTTGGCTTCTCCAGTTCCTAGTACGGTTGTCCGAGCAACGTCGAAGAACGCCCCTTCAAAAATGTCCACTAGGAAAAACCAGGAAATTCCAACTATTGCAATGGAGTCTGAACCAATCGTTGGTAAGCTGGTTGTGGATCCTCGCAAAAAATCTATTTTTGTGTCTAGGTTCCATCCAGACACTACCGAGGATGATTTGTTGTACCATATTTCTTCTAAAGTTAAAGATCAAAGCGTAACTGTTAGAAAATTTAATTTCACATATCAAAGAAGTATGTCTTCGTTTAAGATTGATGTATCTGGGAAAGATTTCGATACTCTTTTGGACAGCTCTTTTTGGCCTCCCGGGGCTCTTGTGCGGGAGTTTGAATACAGACCGAATAGGAATGTTCAAAATGTAGCGAAAATTTCTCGTAATAACGTTGAGTCAAAAAACTGAGCACTAAATCCGTGAATATCTTTTATCAAAATGTCAGAGGTTTAAATACCAAATTAACTGATCTCTTTTTGAAATCTTTTCATTGTAAATATAACGTAATTGCTTTTACCGAAACTTGGCTAAAACCTCATGTTTTCAATTCAGAGTTTTTATGTAATGAATATCAAGTATATAGAAATGATCGCTTGAACAGAGTCGGGGGTGGTGTTCTACTTGCCGTTCATTCCTCCATCCCTTCAGAAGAGGTTAATATTCCTAACATCGATTTCATTGAGTTCAAATGCATCCGCCTTCAACTAGACAACGTCTCTATGTACTTATATGTTTGCTACATCCCTCCAGCATCAGATTTTTCAGTCTACATGCAACATGTCTCTCTGCTCAAAACTGTTAACCTTATGACTAAAGCTTCAGATTCAATTATTGTTTTGGGTGATTTTAACTTACCTCATATATCGTGGAACATATCTGATGGTAACATTATTCCAAATCCGTCCAAACTGGGGTTCAATGACTTTTTAGATGGAATTTCCGATCTTTGCCTTAATCAAATAAATGTTACCGCTAACAAGTTTGGGAAAGTCTTAGATTTAGTGTATGTTAATGATATAAACCAATTTTCTGTAAATCGTTGCGATCCGTTGGTTTTACCAGAAGACCTTTACCACCCTTCTATGGAAATAGTCTACGAAACCATAAGTAATGGCCAAGGCACTCAATGCTACTCATGTAGTAGCTTTGATTATAACTTTTCCAAAGCAAACTACAAGAAATTAAATAAAGAACTGTCTAAATTAACTTGGCCCGAATTTGGTTGTGATATCGATCTAAACGTCTCACATTTCAATCACACTATTTACTGCCTATTTGAGAAGTTTATTCCTAAACGTAAAGTAACTTATGATCATCCTACGCAAGCTTGGTTTACTAAAGAGCTTAAGGCTCTTAAAAATAGGAAAACGCGATCATTTAATTTATATAAGAAATCCGGATTAAATAAACATTACCTACTGTATTCCATTCTACGTCAGAAGTACATAGATTTAAATAAAAAGTGCTATAAAGCTTATATTTCTAAAACGAAAAGAGACATTATTCTCAATCCTAAGTCATTTTATGGTTTCGTAAATTCTAAACGTAAAGTATCCGGGTTTCCCTCAGCCATGAAATATCGAGACATTATATCTAGCGATAATCAATGTATCGCAAATTTTTTTGCTCAATTTTTCACTTCTAACTATTCTGCTGTCACCAATTCAAACTTTCAAAACTATCCCTATAAGCTACACGGGACAAATTCAATTAATTCACCAATTATATGCGCCAAAGATGTTCTAATTTACCTTAAAACCTTAAAAGAATCTTTTAAATATGGTCCTGATAGGATTCCTACATGTTTCTTGAAAAAGTGTGCGAATCATATTTACCAACCCCTTACCAATTTGTTCAATCTATCACTAAAGTGTGGTGTTTTTCCAACTGCGTGGAAAGAATCGTTTCTCTACCGCTGCATAAAAGCGGGAGTAGGTCTTCTATAGAGAACTATCGTGGCATCGCAAAGCTTTCTGCCATCCCAAAATTGTTTGAAGCTATTGTTGCAAATCATATTACGGGTCCGATCTCTACCTTGATAGCTGACTGCCAACACGGGTTCAGTAAGGGAAAGTCCACAGTTACGAATTTACTTGAGTTTACCAGTCATGTCTCAAATGGCTTTAGAAAAAAACTGCAAACCGACGTTATTTATACGGATTTCAGCAAAGCTTTTGACAAAGTGTGTCACTCATTACTTATTCATATACTCGATCAGTTGGGCTTCCAGCCGGGTCTCAATCGCTGGATCTCTTCTTACCTTAGTGACAGGACACAAAGAGTAATGTTTAAAAATTTAGTATCCGATGTCATTTATGTCTCTTCGGGGGTTCCTCAAGGAAGCCACCTTGGCCCGATTCTGTTCTTGTTCTTTATAAATGATATTTCTACAATAATAAAATTTTCAAAAATGCTAATGTATGCCGACGACGTAAAGCTTTTCATGTCATTCGCGTCATTTGAAGATAGAAATAAGCTACAATCAGATCTAGATACACTAGTTACTTGGTGCGATTTAAATTATATGCCACTTAACCTTAAAAAATGTAAACACATGGGTTTTTCGCGTGGAATTTCTCAGCCGGCTTCCTATACAATTAAAAATTATAGTCTTGAGCAAGTGTATGATTTTGTTGACCTGGGGGTTACTATGGACTATAAACTCAGTTTCAACCGCCATATTAATACAACAGTCAATAAGGCTAGAGGTGTCCTAGCATTCGTTAAACGATGGTCTAAAGAATTTAGAGACCCTTATGTAATTAAAGCCCTCTACACTATATTAGTCAGACCGATACTTGAATATGGTTCTATAATTTGGAACCCGCGTTACCAGGTTCATGTAGATCGCCTTGAATCAGTTCAAAAACAATTTTTACTATTTGCCTTAAGAGATTTTCATTGGGATCCCTCGTACAATCTGCCACCCTATACGAATCGTTTAAAACTCATTAATCTACACACACTTTCTAGTCGGAGGGAAATGCTTGGAACTATTTTTATGATTAAATTGCTAAATGGCTCACTATCCAGCCCATTTCTTCTAAGTGAAGTGAACTTCAATGTACCGTCTCGTCCTTCAAGGCATTTTAAACCTCTAGTCTTAAAACAGTGCCGAACCAATTTTCAGTTAAATGAGCCTTTTCGCTGTTTGTGTCAAGATTATAACTCTCTTTCTGGTAGATTTGATATTTCAGACTCGCTTTTCAGCATAAAAAAATCAATTCTTTCTGTCCTAAATTCATAGCTACTAATTGTTTTTTATTCTTTGACTTCTATTTTAACTTTTAACAATAATTTTATTCTGTTAACTAGTTATTTCTTAATGTATAATCTATCCTATATCTACTTTACTTAGCTGATGAGGTTTTCTCTGTAGCTGAGCAGTTTTAGATCTCGACGATTAACGAACCAAAGCCTTTCAACGACTCGGCACGAACGAATAATCCGCGCGTTATGCGGATGCGCCCCTCGCGCCGGTCGGGCGGGATATGGTGGGTAATCCGTTGGGAATTATTATTATTATTATTATTATTATTATTATATATCAAAACGTAAAACAACGTCTATCGGGTTAGCTAGTATATCATAAAACGGCAAAAGCAAACAACGAATTTCAGCATTCTTTTGTAAAACTGAGAGACTAGTTTTGCGTTCAAATAGACAGACGGACAGACAGACAGACGGACGGAAAGACGGACATGGCTAATTCGACTCCGCTCATCGTGATGATCATTTTAGTGAACTTTTCTCTTCTTCTTCTCATACTTACATACACTTAATGTTTATGAAAGGTATGAAAATCAAAAAAGATATATAACTTCGCTATTGCAGTGGGCTATTAATTACGTGCTCGAATATTTTGTTTGTGTGTTTTCCGATTTGGCTAGTTTTTGGCAGGAGTATAATACAGAAGCAGCTGGCCAATTTTCATTGAAATATCGAGATTGAATTATAAGCGGTTGCCTTTGAAAAAGCAGAAACTGTATGCTGAAAAGTGAGCGGCGCCACGCCTACTTCTTCAAAATTGACAAAATTTGTTTGCAGTCGAGTTTTTCTTAAAAAGCTTATTATGTGTGCTAAATCTAATTGATATAACTTGCTTAGTTGTAGAAATATCGCTTTTTAAATTTTCCAAAAAAAAAATTCAGAACTATGGTAAAAAACTGAGCGTGGACATTAACCGATTTCGCCCATTTTTACAACAAACAGTTACCTTTATATATTGAACAGTATCACCTAATTTTGTTTCGCCAAATCAATTTTTGGCGGAGTTATGGCATAAAAAGTTTTGTGGAATAATCCACTATAAAAGGGACGGGCCACGCCCTTTTTCGAAAATTTATATTTTTGGATTTCTTAGTTCACGGAAACTTTAAAAGTGAATTATAAATGATGAAAAGCTATTTTACGCAAAGTTATTGTCTATTTAATATATCTACGATCCTCTTCAAAATCTTTCATATAAAAGTGGAAACCTGCGGGCTGAATTTCGTTTCGATATCTTGAACGGTTTTTGATTTATGATTAATATTGTTTCTAAATTTGAGTTAATCAAAAGTGGGCGGTGCCACGCCCATTTTCAAAAAATTCTTGAAAATTTTATTTTATGCCTCAATCTCAATGTATTCACCAAATTTTATCCTTACACCTTCTATATACTGAGTAATCACTTTTTTGTGTTTTCGAAAATATTCTATATATTAAAAGTGGGCGTGGCTATCATCCGATTTTACCCATTTTAAATAGCGTTCGGAGATGAGTGCCAAGGAACCCGTATACCAAATTTCATTAAGATATCTCAAAATTTACACAAGTTATCGTGTTCACAGACGTACGGACGGACATGGCTTAATCAATTTATCTTTTCATCCTGAACATTTTGATATATATAAGTCAATATCTATCTCGATCCGTTTAGATATTAAAGTTAAAATACCTTGTGTGCGTAGCTTTACTAGGTATAAAAATAAGTATATATTCAAAATTACATTTAAATTTAATTTACTTAATCAATTTTATTTGGAGTTTAAAAAAAGATGCGTTTTCAAAAAGCGCCCTTGAAATCCCACTTCCTTTTATTTTGATTTAAAAAAAATTATCAGTTTCGGAAAAATCCTAGGGATAAAAATAAAAATTTTTGAAAAACAAAAAAAGTCAACGTTGGTAACTTTCGTGTAGGTCCTACAAAAAAAGTGAGTATGCTGTTCGCTTTAGCGGTTTATTGTAACTAAAGCTGGATATAACTAATATTCATCGTGAGAAACCATAGCTTTTTACGTTAACGAAACTAAATCTATTATGAAATATTTTTTTAAATCGCGGTTTTCGAAATAGCGGTCTCAGTTTTTGCAAAAGTCAAACTTTTTTCCATCTTATTTTCTCTACTTCATCCTATTTTCATATTCTGTTGCCGAAGAGAGGATCCGGAAAACTATAGAAAAATAAATCATCTAGTGTATATGTAGGGAAAAATTAAAAATCGGCACACCACAAATTGGAAGAGAAGCTTGGCGCAAAAATCTCTTAGGAGGTTTATGATGATATACCTGTTGTACATATATCGCGCCATAGAGAGAGAGAGTGTATATGTAGCAAAATTATGTAAAATAATTTAATTAAACAAAAACAGTCACAGTTTAAAAATATTTACTTTTGATAGATAGTTTCTCAAGTATCAAGAAATTTTTGAAAATGGGCATGGCACCTCCCACTATTGATTAAGCCAAATTTAGAAACAATATTAATCATAAATCAAAAACCGTTCAAGATATCGAAACGAAATTCAGCACGCAGGTTTCCAGGTATGCAAGGAATGTTCCAGGAAAAACGGGCGGGATCGGTTACGGTCTACGCCCACTTTTATATGAAAGATTTTGAAGAGGATCGTAGCTTTGCATCATTTATATTTCCGTAAACTAAGAAATCCAAAAACTATAAATTTTCTAAAATGGGCGTGGCCTCGTCCCTTTTATAGTGGATTGTGCCACAAAACTTTTTATGCCATAACTCCGCCAAAAATTGATATGGCGAAACGAAATTTGGTGATAATGTTCAATATATAAAGGTAACTGTGTTTTGCAAAACTGGGCGAAATCGGTCCATGTCCACGCCCAGTTTTTTAACTTAGTTCTGAAAATTTTTTTTGGAAAATTTAAAAAGCGGTATTTCTACAACTAAGCAAGTTATATCAATTAGATTTTGCACACATAATAAGCTTTTTAAGGAAAACTCGACTGCAAACTATTTTTGTGATATTTTGAAGAAGTAGGCGTGGCGCCTACCACTTTTCAGCTTAAAATTTCTGCTGTTTTCACGGGCAACCGCTTATAATTCAATCTTGATATTTCAGTGAAAATTTGCCAGCTTGCTCTCAGTAGTATGTATTATACTCCTGCCAAAAACTAGCCAAATCGGAAAACACACAAGCAAAATATTCTAGCACGTAGTTAATAGCGCACTGCAATAGCGAAGTTATATATCTTTTTTGATTTCCATACCTTTCATAAACGTTAAATGTATGTACGAGTAAGTATGAGAAGAAGAAGAGAAAAGTTCACTAAAATGATCAGCACGATGAGCGGAGTCGATTTAGCCATGTCCGTCCCTCCGTCCGTCTGTCTGTCTGTCCGTCTGTCTATTTGAACGCAAACTAGTCTCTCAGTTTTACAAAAGAATGCTGAACGTAAATATGAACTGAAAGTATTAAAATAGACCTGCGTAATTTGGTATGCTATAATAGGTCACTACTAGGTATATAATGTTCGGTTCCACCCGAACTTAGACTTCCTTACTTATTTATTTTCACCTCATTTGTATATTAAAAAAAATTATATGTTATTGTTCATAATTAGCAGAAACACCAACCGGTTCGTTTTCATCAATCACTTAACCAGCACCATTTTCCAACACTAAGCACTCTTACATAAATATCAGTGGATTTTTGGATTTCCTTTGCGGTTGTGAGCACGCACATAACAAGTTTTCGGTTGTTAATCAGTTGTTAAATATTGTGGCGAATATTCTCAAGCACGTACCATCCCTAACTCAATAACACTCCCACTTCTAGTTAAAAACAACAGAGATAACGATGGCTACGCTTATGCATGCAAGCATATACCAAGCAAGAGGAAGAGAGATCGCGCGAGTATTTGCGAATACGATGCAAAAAAGAAATGTCAATAAATAACACCGAGCCTTCGAGAGCACGAAGAGCGAACAACCAAGAAACTTCTGGGTGCGTAGGATAGCACCTTGTTGGACTATATAAGGCAGTGACCAAGCAAAGCAAGTTCTTCAGTTGATATTCAAGTGTTATACAGTGAACTTACTGTAAAGTTACCAAACTCGTGAATTTGTATTGCGTTTATACTAGTCAATAAAACTAGCTATTTGTTACAGTAATTGTGCGTGTGTTTATTTGACTTTATAGTGATCAACCCAGGATTAATAATCCCGGAATCATCGAATTCGTCACAATTGGTGTCAGACGAGGTATTGTTAAATAAAGTGATTACAAGGATAACAAGGACATGGCGAAGTTGAATGAATTAAAGATCTAGCACCTCAAAAATTAGCTGGAGCAATGTGGATTTACGATTGCGAGAGGCTATGGAGACTTGTAGAAGAAGCATCGACAAAAATGGAAGAGAAGAAGGAATCTACGATTCCAGTGGGAAATGTGGACGCAAACATCATATTGGCTGTATTGACTCAGATGTCGACCAAGATGTTTAAACTCAAGTTACGTAATCAATGAAAAAATATAAGAAATTTATTTTCGGAGTACGAAAGTTTTATTTTCAAAAGTCATATTTAGTTACAATTATTTAATAAATCAACTCTTCGAGGTACTGCAAAAAACTCTTTCAAAATGATTTGCTGATCGATTTTGGCATCGCGATGTACATTGAGTGAAGCTAAGCCGTTCAGACGATCTTAAGACATTGTTGATCTCAAATTCGTCGTGATAAATTGAAAATCTTGTTACAAGGAAAATTTATAGCTCCGTCTGCATTCGTAACTAATTAAGAAATAACATAAAATTAAAAAGTGGCTTCGTCTATTTATTAAACCATAAGTGTTTTAAATTACATCAATTACATAATTGATATCAAAACTCTGTTCCGGCGAAAGTATTTTGCGAAAAACTATTTAGTCAGAGAGGTGCTCCAACTGCAATTTTGCTTTTGTATGTATGTGCATAGCAGCTGAATCGATACAGCAGCAACAACTTCTACAGATCTTTAAATTACATAATTAATATCAAAACTCTGTTCCGGCGAAAGTATTTTACGAAAAACAAGTAAGTCAGAGTGGTGCTCCAACTGCAAATTTGCTTTTGTATGCATGTACATACCAGCTGACTCGATATAGCAGCAACAACTTCTACAGATCTTTGCACTTAGCGACATCTGTGTGTCACTGTTTACTAATACTGGTTTGAGTCCCGGATAGCTGCCATCGGCGACACTTGTGCAAAGTTTCTCAAAGATTATAATTAAACTGCAATTACAGGGCTGCCACCTACCTTTTTCCGAATTTCTTAAAAACAATTTCATAAGCCCCAAAATGTCTGCTGGTGCTGGTAAACGACGTGGTGGGGCTATGAGCTCTGACGTGGAGCCTAAACCCCTCGTATAAGCGAATCATCGTCAACCATTATACGCAATATGGAGCTACGCTTATCTAAAAATAACGAATTGGTTGCGAAACAAATTGCGCAACAATTTTTAGAGTCAGAAAACAGGATTATGGAATTGGTAGCAAAACAAATTCTTGAGTCGGAAACCAGGATTTTGAAGGTTTTTTGCATCAAATTCGAAGAGAAGTTTGATAGTCTTCGGCGTGATTTGTCTGACTTGAACGAACGGAATACTCGCTTGGAGACTGCATCAGAGAGGGTTTCAGCTCTTGAAGCCGAGGTTGCTAAAAACGTATGTTTCCAGGCAGGAAAATCGTGCAGCCGCTTGTGAAGTTAGAGTTCACGGAATTCCTGTTGTTGAATCCGAAAACTTACAAAATCTACACAACCATCTCTGTTTTGCTCTAAACCTTCAACCACCCGTGCTTAAAGCCATATTTCGATCGAGAAATCTTCCTGGAACCTTCCTGGAAGTTGACCCTGCTGTCATAATTCAATTTCAGAGGAACATATTACTTAAAGCCGTAGCTGATTATCGGCGTCTTAACATGTGGGAGTTAACTCAGAAGCTCGCATCTACATAAACGAGACTTTGCCTAAATCGAATCACCAAATTTTCAAAGCAGCTCTGAGTCTCAAAAAATGGAAAAAGGTTTGGTCTGTGTTTACTAGAAGGGGCCTGGTCTACATAAAACTCCCTGGATATGCTTAAAGAGCTTGAAAACTTCAATCCAGAAAGCGACCGATCCTTTCGTGAAGAAGAGAACACTTGTGACGACCATCGGGCTGCTCCGAATGAACAATAACTTCTATCTTAACCATCTATGCATATACTTCTTTTCTTCTATGTTCTGTTCTTATTTACTCATGTACTTTATTTCAATAGGTTACTCGTTAAGTAAATATTTAATATTGTCAGTGTTTTCTAGCAGTGTGAATTCAACTTTACTGTTTTTAAGTCCTTTTAATGGCTATGTCAAATTTTAACGTTATGAGTTCCAAAGACTCTACGTATACTATGTTGCGTGTTCTTGGTAAGCAGGCAATAGGGCTCAAAATAATTCATATAAACGCCCAGAGTTTCTATAAAAAGATTGATGAATTTAGATACTTTTTTGAAAATTCTTCAATTGACGTTCTTTGTGTATCCGAAACTTGGTTTACGTCTCGCCATAGTAACGGTTTGTTGAAAGTAAGTGGTTACCAATTGTTCAGAGCTCATCGCGAGGGTCATGGTGGTGGTGTTGCGGTTTATGTAAAAGATAGCTTGTCCTGTAGACTACGTTGTATTTCTGGAGGGCGTGATTCGGTTGAATATGTGTTTATTGAGATACTTTCAGACCCTAATAAGCTTCTTATTGGATGTGTATATCGCCCCAATCGTCAAGAGAACTTCTCGGATTTCACTGAATTCATTCAGCCACTCCTTTGCAGTTACACTAATATTATAATTGCCTGTGATTTCAACAGCAATTTGCTTGTAGACACCGGGTTAAGACTAAGTATGGAATCACTTGGACTCTATCCTGTGAACGCCTCCTCGCCTACGCATTTCCCTCGTACTAGCAGCACTCTTCTTGATCTTTACTTTGTAAGCGACCTCTAAAAATCCCTCCACTACAACCAATTATCTGCTTCTGGTTTCTCGAAGCACGACTTAATTTTCATGATATATGACTTCCGGGCAATAGGACCACCTGGCCCCGTGACCTATCGTGACTTTAATAGAATTAATTATGAGTCGCTCTCAGCTGAGTTAGAGTCGGTGGAGTGGAGCCTCATCCGGAATTTCGTTTCTGTTGAAGAACAAACATGCTTTCTACAAGATAAAATTAGCTCTTTGATTGCTATGTCCCTTTAAAAACGAAAATAGTTAATCGGTGCAGTAGGCCCTGGTTCACTGCCAATCTTAAACATTTAATTTATATGCGCAATAAAGCTTATACGCGTTGGAAGAGGTATCGCACTGCTGAAACAGTAAAACAATTTAAGTCGGCCCAAATCACTGCAACGAAGGCAATTAAAAGAGCGAAAACTTTATTTTACAATGAGAAGTTTAGCCTTGCTATGAACTCGCGCCAAACTTGGAATACTATAAGGACAATTGGCGTAGGAAAGACTAAGGAAAGAGATCCTCTTTTCTCTAATTTAGATGAAATGAACGTAAATTTTGTTTCCTTGCCTTTATCTAATCCTCCTGTACATCTCGATAGTTATTCTGACCTTGTAAATGATGGCATCAGTCCTCTTGAATTTGTAGGTGTTGATGACTGTGATGTAGTCGAAGCCATCCTTTCTGTCAAGTCCAACGCTATTGGTTTTGATGGAACCAGTGCCAAGTTTCTTAAAATTATCCTGCCAAAGATTTTGCCTCACGTGACCTACCTAGTAAACTCTATTCTAACGACCTGTGTTTTTCCGACGTGCTGGAAAGTCGCTAAGATTATTCCTGTGCATAAGAAAAATAATGAATTCAGACCCATTGCTATCTTGCCTTTTCTATCAAAAGTTATGGAGCGTATCATGCATAAACAGATTATGTCATATGTTCATGCAAACCGACTTCTCACGGACCATCAGTCTGGTTTCAGACCGAAACGAAGTTGCATTTCGGTACTTTTGGAAGTAATCGAAAGCATTCGGATGGAAATTGATGGTAATAGTCTAGCTTTTCTTACTCTTCTCGACCATTCCAAGGCGTTTGACTCGTTTGATCATGAGCTTTTATGTTACAAGCTGAAAAACCTGTTTAATTTTTCCTGTCATGCCGTTGCTTTGATTAGGTCTTACCTACTTGACAGATCGCAGGCTGTATGTGCTGGAGGCAAAACGTCTAATTTCATACCTGTGCTCAGGGGTGTTCCACAAGGTTCAATCCTGGGCCCTTTGTTGTTTGTACTATATGTTAATGACTTACCTAATACCCTGCAACATTGCAATGGCATATTTATGCTGACGATGTCCAATTGTATATGCCCTGTCCACCTGATCGTATTCGTACGTGTTTAAATGAACTCAATTCCGACCTGATGCGGGTAGGTGCATGGGCATCTGCAAATGGTTTGTCAATTAATCCTGAAAAATCTAAATGTATTGTCATTCGCAGAAAATCCTTCAATACACAAGACCTGGATAAAGTGATACTGGGCGGTTCTGTTATACAATATGTTGATACTGCGAAAAATCTCGGTTTAGTATTCAACAAAACTCTGACATAGAATAATCACATTTTTAGTGCAATTGGCAAAGTGTATGGCATGCTCCGCACACTATGGCTAGCTCAGTATTTCACTCCTTTACACATCAGACTTCTTCTTGCTAAAGCGTACTTGATACCCACGCACTGTATGTTGTGAGATTTATGCTAGTTGTGACTCTTTATGTAGAAACAAGCTTAATGTTATTTATAACAACATTGCCAGATATGTATTTGGGCTAAAACGATCTGACCATGTGTCTGCGTATGCTGAAAAATTGTTAAACATTTCTTTCGACAATTTGTTAAAAGTCAGAACTCTGCTGTTCATACACAAAATAATTCATATAAAGGAACCGAACTATTTATATCAAAGGCTTCAGTTTCTACAGTCTTCAAGGTCTACATTGCTTGTTTACACTAAACACAGAACTCTGACATCCGAGCGTAAATTTTTCATTAATGCGGTTCGTCTTTGGAACTCACTACCATCCAGATTAAGGCTTCTTACAAATCCACTGCTTTTTACAATAATCGCTAATTATTCCAACTCTATTGTACAGGGTGTTTTTTTACAGGTTTGTTTTTCGAATAGAGATAAAACTGGCATTTTGTGGTCAAATCTGGCAACTCTAATGTCATTTATGTTCAGTTTGGTTTGCCATTTCATCATGAACAGGTTGACAAAAGAACAACGCTTGCAAATCGTGCAAATTTATTTCGAAAATAATGGTTCAGTTCGCGAAGTTTACCGTGAGCTCCGTCCATTTTATGGTCGACATAATCGTCCATCAGAGCAATTAATTCGGTTAACCATGGATCGTTTTCGCACTACGTTTACTCTATGTGATAATACGCATCCGCAGAGACGTCGAACAGTGCGCACCGAAGAAACAATTGCCGCTGTAGATCAAAGTGTTGAAGAGGACCCGAATGAATCGATTCGCCACCGTGCACAGCAATTGGAGCTTTGTCCATCAACTTTATGGAAGATTTTGCGCAAAGATCTTGGCTTGCGACCTTACAAGATCCAGCTTGTGCAAGAATTAAAGCCGCGAGACCATGCAATGCGTCGTGATTTTGGTGTATGGGCCGAAAATGAGATTGATTTCGATGCTGATTTTCATCGCAAAATTTTGTTCAGTGATGAGGCTCATTTTTGGTTGAATGGCTACGTCAACAATCAAAATTGCCGCATTTGGAGTGAAGAGAATCCACATGAGACCCTTGAAACGCCATTACATCCACAAAAACTGACTGTTTGGTGTGCTCTATGGGCTGGTGGAGTCATTGGGCCATACTTCTTCCGCAATAATGCTGGAGAGGCAGCTACCGTTAATGGAGACCGGTATAGAGCCATGATAACCGACTATTTTGTTCCCGAATTGGATGGCATGAATGTGGATGAGTTGTGGTTCCAACAAGACGGCGTTACATGCCACACAGCGCACGTCACAATCGATTTATTGAAGGAAACATTCGATGAGCGCATAATTTCGCGGAATGGACCTGTCAATTGGCCACCAAGGTCGTGTGATTTGACACCATTGGATTATTTTCTTTGGGGATATGTGAAGTCGCTCGTTCACACCAACAAACCAGAAACGTTAGGGGAATTGGAAGCCAACATTCGTGGCGTTATTGCCGACATACGGCCCCATATGCTCGAAAAAGTGGTTGAAAATTGGACCTGTAGAATTGGCTTTATTCGAGCCAGCCGCGGCGGCCACATGCCCGAAATCATATTTGAACATTAATGGCATAAAATTATCCTTCCAATAAAGCCAAATTGATAGACCTTAAAACGATTTTCTTGTGTTTTATTTCAATTCAAAGTTCTATACCCCTAAAAAAACACCCTTTACATGCATTTCCTCATTTCCTTATTATAGTCATTAAGTTATTCAATTATTGTAACTTCCATAATGCGAAGCAATGGTTAACATTTGGAAACGCATCTTAATTACAAATATCGAGTGCTTCAAGTGAGTTTTTTATTTCCTTTCCGGCAATGAGCTTCCGCCAAAGTTGTACTTCGTTCACCCAGATGTCACGGGAATCGTCGTGCAAAATTTAACAGTATGATTGGAATAGTTGACCGCAGGACGCTTCGAAAATTTACATTTTGTTGGGAAAAAGGCAAGCGAATTTTTTTAAAATATTGCGGTGATTTAAGAATCGATCTTGCAAATGTGTCAGAAACGAATCAATGTACGGTATGTAGATTGTTATACGGAAATAATCTTCAACTGAATCAGTTTGTACTTTGGAACGTTGGGTCTGTTTCAACGCAATCCTCACGGTTTTGAAAATTTGTCTGAACTCCCCCTTAGCGTTTTCTCTTCTTTTCATCAAAGTTTGTTTCGCAGCATCAGCCAATTTGATAGCCCCTCCCAGATCTTGATTTTCTCCTTGAAGTACTCGACTCGAGACAATGTGAGAGAATGCACCAAACTCAAAATATGAATATCTGGAAATTTACGGTTTTTATAGCTGAAAGCAGTTGGAAAGCTTCAGACAAAGTCGTTGGGTCTTTCCAGTTGGTGGAAATCACTTATAGAAGGTGAATTACTGCTGGTTGCAAATGGAGATATGTTGCGACGGACTCATGCTGTTCTACCAATCTGGTTTTAAAAATTTTTTTTTTTAATTTCTTCACTCGAGTTTCCGAAAGATGCTCATTTTCATTTATCGCACCCTGAAGGGCATTTTGGCGTTTCGGATAAATGAAGAAGGAATTTATATCCTCTAGAACTCTCAGACAATTTTTGATTCCCGTTATATTGCACGCAGAGCTTACCGCCAAATTGAAGCTATGAGCAGCAAAATGGGAGTAGAGCGCGAGTGGATAGGTTTTTCTGACAACAGCTTGAGCCCCTTGAAACTCTCCGCTACGCGCTCTCGCACCGTCATATCCTTGCCCGAAGAAATACGTGCAATCCAGCTCGGAAGATTTTAGGAAATCAAGGTAAGCAGTTCCTATTCCCTTTCCAGTGAAATCGGTGATAGGAACAAAACACAAAAAAACTTCCTGAATGATGAGCATTTATCCAAGTAGCGAAGGCAAATTGAACCTTGTTCTACTCCTGCAATGTCTGGCGTGTCATCTCCGAGAAAAGAAAAACCCTTCGATTTGTTCACTCGATCGATGTTGTAACTCATGATGAGGTGGTGACAAAGGTTGATTATTTCATTCTGGGCAAGGTTGCTTATGTACATTGCATTTTTTGGTGAATCACTCAGGTGTTTTTTCAACTGCTTATCAGTTTTGGCTCGATATCTTAAGAGAGCTCTAAAGTTACCATCATCCGTCAACGGTTCGTCTTCAGAAATTCTTCCCGTATCATTGGAACCTCTGAGAGCAAGTCCTTGTCAGCCACACAGGATAACTGTTTCAATAATTGGAATCATGCGTAGTTTGCTTTCATTCAGAAAGTCTAATTTTTGTTTCGACAGTTGCAAATCAATGGGTAAAGCATTTTCTTCTTCGATTCCCATTCTCAAAGACCATTGCAACAGACATTTTTTGTGGTTTTCTAATGAACTGTGCTTTTCGAAAGTTTTCAGTGCTATTTTCCAGTTTTTAATGGGGTGGTAACTAACTGGCCCAGAGTTTGATTACCGACTCCTCTCAATGTAGCACAAAATAAGACACAGTATTTGCAATATGCACCGTCTTCAATTGCCGAATACGCTAGCCATTGATGTTTTTGGAGCCAAGAGCGTTAAAACTTCAAACTTCTAGGGCCCGATGCGGGAAACTGTAGCCAATCCAGAAATTGAGTTTATTCCAAAAGCTGTGATTTTTGAAAAAACAATCGAATATCATAGGAGCTGAGATCATTTTTCAAAGAGCAAACTGGCAAAGACGTGCTTTTCTGCACCCCCAAATTAAATTCGACTTCTGTAGTAGTCAGTGCTAATCCCGTTTGTGGCTTACATGCGTAAATTTCAGCAATATTTGTCGAGTTTTAAGCTCAGTACGACTACATTCACCAACGTCCTAGCATGAACCAAGCAGCAATATTTGTCGAGTTTTAAGTTCAATACGACTACATTCACCAACGTCCTAGCATGAACCAAATAATAGTATGCACTTAGTACAAATCTGAATTTATGCTGTATTTAATATAATGTTAAACTTACATCTTCGTTCTCGATTCGCCTTTTTTTTACACAGAAAACGACGAATATCCATGGTAAAAAATATTAGGATAGGACTTATACAAACTATTCAATAATAATGCAGCTGTAAGGAGTATCAGTTGGAATGGAATTTAACCATTTGGAATATAAATGTATGCTAAAATATCCGCAATAGGGGATACCCCCTGCGCACGGGCCTGGTGCTCGCAGTTGGAAGCACAGAAGGAGAAGGTTACGTAAAAACTAGAAGTGCAAGATGCAAAAATTGAGAGGTCACATCGAGGAATTGCAACTGAATCGTACAACTGCTTCAACGCGTATTCTCAAGATAAAAATCCCATCTTTTTACTCTGTTTCTTTCCAGGTATTCAAGCTACATTTTGAGAAAATGGCAGCTGTGAATAATTGGGACACTGAAAAAAAAGTTGCTTCACTATTCGTGGCATTGAAGCTGAAATCTTGCAGACTATACCTGACGGCGAACGAAATAATTATGAGGCATTGATAGGTGCAGTTGAGAGATCATTTGGTAGCGAACATCGGTAGCAGATATACCAAGTAGAGCTGCAGAATCGCTTCCAGAAGGCTAATGAGACTTTCCAGGAATTCGCAATGGACATCGAGGGAGTACACAGAAAGGGCTTTATAAATAGAATACGTGATGTGCAGACGAAGCGAGCCACATATGCAAATTCAAAGATATCATTCGCTGAGATCGTATCACATGTTCTGACGCAAGAAACAGCCTCGCTTTCGAGTAAACTAGCATACAAGGCTCATCATAGAAGTGGAAACTCCGGCTTGGATAGACAAATTTTTGGAAGCGTTGAACGGGGTACAGAAGAAAAGCGATGGTGCCATCAAATGCTTTACTTGCGAAAAACCAGGTCGCATAGCACGTTATTGCGGCACTGGCTCCAGTAACTCCAACAAGGTGGACGGAAACGTAAATCTGAAGGAGATGAGCAAATGTTCCAAGCAAGTCAATCGTTAAACTAAATCGAGCGAGCCGAAAGAGGCGTGGACTGGCTCCCGCAATTGAATGCCCCATAATCTCTGTCTCACAAATCGGAAGGGAAGCTAGTAATCTTACTGTTGGAAGATATGTGGACGGAAACATCATTCATTGACCGTGGAGACGGGCGCATCTCATTCCATCATTCGATCTGATTTAGTCAACAAGGAGATGAGTCGATTGCGTACGGCCACTGGTGGAGACACCCAAGTCGTAGGGGAAGCACCATGTCAAATCGTAATTGGAAACGTGTCCGCTCTACACAATTTTATAGTGGCAGATATTTTTGACGAATGCATAATTGGTGTGAACTTCTTAAGCGAGTAAGGCATCAAGATCGACATGAAGAACAAGATTATGAACTATAAGAATATGGATGTCCCACTGAATTTTGGTTGAAAAGAGAACGTAAGCGAGTAGTCGTGGAGGAAACCCAACAAATTCCACTAAAGTCAGAAGCGATTATATGGGCAAAGATCGATGGAGATTTTGGGACAAACCAATTGTGGAGGTAGCAAACTAATCGAAGACGAATATATTAGTTGGAAAACCCCTGGCTCAGACGTAGCAAGATGGATATATACCAGTAAGAGTACTTAATGAGTTCAAATCGCCAATTAAACTTTTAAAAGGAGCTATATTGGGACAATGCCAAGAGGTCGAGGTAGTTATGAATTGTGAACAAGTTCAGGAAAATGTTTCTACCAGCGAGATTGATCTTTCAGATGATATCACAGCGTGGACGGAAAGGTTCGAAAAAGATCATCAGAGTAAGGCAAAGCAACTTCTAAAAAAGTACTCGGTCATATTTGAAAAGGATGGTTCCACCAGGTCGGGTCAAAGTTGTCAAGCATCAAATTGATATTGGTGATGTAAAGCCAATCCGCCAAGCTCCTCGAAGTATTCCATTGGCCGAACGCCAAGTGGTAAGCGAAATTATACAGGAAATGAGCGGTCTTGTACAAAATGGGTTTCACTTGAAAAGCGGCTACTGGCAAATGGAGGTATAAGATGGGAATAAAGAAAAGACAGCCTTCAGGGTTGGAGAAGGGCTTTGGCAATTTACGGGAATGCCCTTCGGACTATGCAATGCTCCAGCTACTTTTGAGAGACTAATGAATCAGGTACTAAAAGGATTGCATTGGAAAACGTGTTTGGTGTACCTGGATGACATTATAGTGCTGGGAAAAAGCTTTGAGAAACACCTAAAGAACTTGGAGGAAGTTTTCCAACCGATAGCTCGTGCCACTCTGAAACAAAGTCCCAAAAAATGTCACTTGTTTAAGAAGGAAGTAAAATATTTGGGTCACAAGGTAACTACAGAGGGCATCTGCACTGCTAAAGATAAGATCGAAGCCGTAAAGGATTGGGCAAGACCGAGGAATTTGCACGAGTTACGAAGTTCCTTGGGCTATGCACATATTATCGCCGATTTGTGCTGAATTTCGCCAGCGTAGCTAGTAGCCTCCATGAGCTTACCAGAAAAAATACGTGCTTTGAATGGAAGAACGAACACGAATCGGCTTTCATCGTTCATTCTGGATACAGATGCGAGTGGTTATGCCATAGGTGGTGTTTTTTCCCCAGATTATCGATAGAACTAAGAAGGTATTTGCGCACTATAGCCGAACAATCAGGAAGCCTTAAAGAAACTACTGTGTAACACGGAGAGAACTGTTGGCATTGGTAGAGTGCGTCAAACATTGCCGCAAGTATCTCTATGGGCAGCGATTCCACGTCAGGACAGACCATGCAGTGTTGAAGTGGCTCTTTCAGTTGCCTAATCCAGAAGCTCAATTGGCACGGTGGATATAGCAACTGCAAAGTTATGACTTTTCCATGGAGCATCGAAAAGGTAGCACTCACGGAAATGCTGATGCAATGTCACGACGACAATGCAACTTGTAATGCAAGCATTGTACCAAAGGTGAGGCAAAGGAAGGCATTATAGATGTGCGATTGATGACTATAACATCTATGGAGGAATGGGATATGGGTCAATTAAATAATTGTCGGCACGAAGACCCAAATCTGGTTCGTCTGATGCAAGGGCTTGTGCGAAACGAACGACCAACAAGAGAGAAGATGCAGGCAGAGAGTCCTGTTCCCAAGTCATATTGGGCATAGTGGAACAGTTTACAATTGGTATGCGGCTGTTTGCATCGAATATATCAATATCAATGTATTCGCAAGTTGATGGTTGTCCTAAGGGAGAAAGAGATGTTCTCAATGAATTGTATAACGGTCCAAGCGGAGGGCATCTCTGAGTCACGAAAACCTTAGAGATAATCAAACAGAGATACTAATGGGGATGGATGCTGTCAGTCGGTCGCGGAATAGATTGCCAACTGTGAGGTGTGCATCAAAGCAAAGGACCGAAATCGAGGAGCCATGTGCATATTATACAGTATAACTCAGGGGCACCATTTAAAAGGATTGCCATGGCTGTAGATGGCCATTTACTACTAGCAAATCCGGAAACAAATATGTGCTAGTAGTCATGTACTATTTCAGAAAGTGGCCAGAAGTGTACCCTATTCCAAATCAAGAGGCAGAAACCGTAGCAAAAGTGTGCACTAATAATTGGGTAGCGAGGTTTGGTGCACCGATGGAACTACACTCTGACCAAGGCAGGAATTTCGAATCAGCTGTATTCCAGGAAATGTGCAAGACATTGGGCATTCGAAAAACTCGAACAACTGCACTGCATCCTCAGTCAGATGGCATGGTAGAACGATTCAATAGAACCTTGGAGGAACACCTAAGGAAAGTGGTGCAAAAGTTCCAGAAAGTTTGAGATAGTCACATCTCATTGTTTCTGACGGAATATCGCTCTTCAGCACATGAGACAACAGGTCAGACTCCTGCAAGGGTAATTTTTGGAAATGATCTTCGGTTGCCTGCTGACTTGAAGTTTGTGATAAATGCTAATGCCGGATTAAATGCTCGGAAATCCACTAGCATCTTGGAAGAGGAAATGTGAAAAAACACACGACCTTGTAAGACAACGAACAAAGATCATGAGTGATAAGATTAAAGCCAGGTACGACAAAGCATTCAACTCTGAAGGTTTTACGGAAAGATATTTAGTGCTGCTATACAACCCACAATGTAAGAAAGGTTTGTTTCCGAAATAGCAGTGGAACTGAAAAGGCCCATACAAAGTCAATTAAGTGCTAAACGATGTTGCATACAAACTATTGGAAGGCCACTGAATAAATTAAAGGTGGTCCATTTGGAAAGGCTAGCTGCTTTTGGCTCGGGCAATGTGATCGGGACGATCAGACTTAGGTGGAGGACAGTGTGGCGAATATTCTCAAGCACGTACCATCCCTAAACCAATAACACTCCCACCTCCAGTATAAGGCAGTGACCAAGAAAGTCAGGTTCATCAGTTGATATTCAAGTGTTATACAGTGAACTTACTCTAAAGTTACCAAACTCGTGAATTTGTATTGCTATTATAATAGTAAATAAAACTAGCTATTTGTTACAGTAATTGTGCGTATGTTTACTTGACTTTATAGTGTTTGAACCCAAGATTAATTACCGAGGAATCATCGAATTCGTCAAATATAATAAAGTGTTGCAAGTACTTATTTTATTTGCATTCGTATCCAATTGGCATCTCCGCTAACCGAAAGTCTGTGTAGTACGATTTTCAAATCATAACCCAGTTGATCACGCCATATTTCGGTGTGCAACTATCATTTTAATCACACCTATTTTTGTGCAACGTTTAAGGACTTGTCTGAAACATGTATCGGCAAGGAAAAGTCACTTTCGAATGTGCAACGTCTTCATTATTTTAAGGCCTGCATACAAGGCGACGACGAACATTTGTTACGCAACATCCCTGTAACCGACCACAATTTTCAAATAGCGTGGGAGCTATTGACGCTGGGTTATGATAGTACAAGCGACTTAATTAATGCCATGTAAGCGCAATCAATAATCTTCCCAAAACTAATTCGGAGTCCGCTTCTCAGATACGAAACATTATTGATGTAGTCAACGGAGCTTATCGAGCACTGATTCAGCTTGGCCGCCCTACTGAACAATGGGACAACTGTTTTGTGTTTTACGTCACTGAGAAGAGATCTCACTTGGTGCTCCTGACACTACTCCCACGTATGACGATTTGAAGAACTTCGTACAAGGCCGTGTTCAAGGCCTGCTAACGGACCAGATAAGAAAAATAGCTCGTCATCAACAAGACCCCAACTATTACGCAGTTAGCGAACTTGCTGGTCTCAAACTAGCAGATCCAACTCTCGCTGAGCCTGATAGGGTAGACTTGGTTGTGGGCGCTTGCATCTATGGATCCCTACTGTGCGGTGAGCTAAAACGGTCGAAGAATAACGCACCTGTGGCACAAAACACTCGTCTAGGATGGATTGTATACGGGCCAACTACATCAAACATTCAACCGAATTTGGAGCCAAAGTGGTGCACCAACACTGCAATTGAACTCAACGAATTGGTTAAACAAATATGGGCAAGACTTATCATCATCACCACCAATGACAATGGACGAATTGTATTGCGCGGCATACTTTGAAAATACTACAAAGCGTGACAGCAGCGGGCGCTTTTCAGTGCGCTATCCTTTTGAAAGTATCAGCCGATTTATCAGAGAATCAAAGCAAGACGCGTTAAGACTTTTCAAATATGTCCGATGTCGAGAAGTGTTTCCGTCAAATTAGAGTGGACGATGAGGACACGGATACACAGCGTATCTATTGGTCCAACGCAGAGGGCCAACCGCAAGTATTTCGCCTCTTAACAGTGACGTATGGACTAAACTGCTCACCATACTTAACGATGAAAGTGCTGCATGCCCTCGCAAAGAAAGAGGAAGACAAATTTCCAGGAGCATCGGAAATTCTACTCGAGCAATTTTACATGGACGGTTGCCTGCATGGCGCCAACGATGTATTAAAGGCGGTAAGTCTGGAAATTAGCTACAAGAACTACTTCGCTGTGGGGCGTTTTCTTTGCGGAAGTGGAATTCCAGTTCTGTAACTTAGCATTAGACCGAGAAACCAAGGACCAAAGTGTTTGGTATATTTTGGACATGCGCTTCAGATACCATCGAGTACAAAATATTACTTACATGCTACAGAGGGCCCATCACTAAACGCCAACAGCTGTCCGACGTAGCAAAAACATATGGTGATCTAGGGCTACTAGCTCCAGTCATTGTCGTCGGCAAAATCATTTTTCAGGAGCTTAAGGTACTTTGGTGGGCATGAGATGACCCCATTCCAAGTCCACACCAGCAGAAGTGGAAAATGCTTCGCGCCAAGCTCCCGTATCTCTAGTCGATTAAGATTAAACTATGGGTTCACACATCAAAAAACACATGATGTGTCCAAATCAGCCTACGCAGCCGTGTGACCAACGCCGACGGACGACGTTGGCCAGCACAACCCAACATATCTACTATATCAAGTAGCTGCCTTTGCCACTACCGCTGCTGAACCCATACGAGAGCAGCTACTATCAAAATATTCAAACATCAACAAACTCATCGTCGTGAAAGCCTGGTGCCGAAGGTGTTTAGCAGCAAAACTACACCTACCGCATTCCTTGGAGGCATGGTGCACTGTATCGGACCGAGCAGCTTCGCTAAATTTATGGCTCAGGTACGTTCAACATGTTAATTTTTCTAATGGCATATCTTGTCTTCGTCAAGGTAAACCTCTCTTGACCAAGCCTAAGCTAGGAAAATTGAATCCAACCATTGATAAGGATGACATACTGCGACACTTGTCTTCGTCAAGGTAAACCTCTCTTGACCAAGCCTAAGCTAGGAAAATTGAATCCAACCATTGATAAGGATGACATACTGCGACACCCTGCGGGTTAGGGGCTTAGAATGTGCCCGAGGTAGGCATACCGGTCGGAAGAGGCGACTAATATGAACAAAGGTAATAACGTGCAGCTGATAGTTGATCTACGGATATGATGCCTCTCACCTCTCATTACCCATCTTATCCTTCCCTACGGAAGGAGGGGTGACATGACCTAGAAGGTTTCACCGTTCATAAATCGCTACCACGACAGCCGGGCAGTACCGCAAGGGAGTACCGGAGCGTACCGGTTTCAAATCCGGCCAAAGACTGTTAATTCGACAACACTCTCCAAAACCTTCGGGGAGTGTTTTTGTCGTTACCACAACAACAAGAACAACAACAACATCACATACTGCGAGTTAACGAACGTCTCAAACATGCTATGCTATCAGATGCAGATGGATTTCCGATTATACTAGCAAAAGATGACAAATTTACTACATTGCTTTTATTTATTTATTTATTTATTTATTTATTAGAAATACAATTCTAAATAATTATATTACTTAGCGAAAGGCACTAGCGACTAAGGCTTTTAGCACAAGCTCATGAGAGTACACTGCTCGGTGGGGCTCAGACTACCCTGAACTTTATGAGGCGGCGGTTCTGGCCTATTTATGGGCGATCATCCATAAGAAAATGCATTAGCCGCTGCATAAAATGCTTTCGCCACATCTGATGTGAACCGACTAAACCATTTTCCCACTGCGGCATAGACTACGGGAGCCCCAGTTCTGGGTTTCACCTCTGATATGTACAGCGACTGCGCTAAGAAGAAAGACATTTCGCAATATCGAAAACAGTTAGAGGCCGGGGCAAGTTATGGTGCAGTTCGAAGAGTTTCCTGGCACTTCATTCCACCTAGGCCTCCCAACTTCGGAGGTATATGGGAGGCGGGCTACAACATCATCAGCGGTGGAGTGCTGAGTATTTAAGGGAGCTTCAGATTCGAAGTAAGTGACCACAGACGCAAAAGAATTTGAAGATCGGGGACTTTTACGTGAGAACCAAGCGCATCCTACTCAGTGGCTTCTGGGTCGTGTCATCCAATTATATCCTGGTGAAGATTCTAATGTACGTTTTGCAACTGTGGGTAAAAATCAACGACTTTGAAAAGAGCAATATCTAAATTAGTGCCGCTTTCCATCGACGAAGAGCATACACTGCAAAGGGTGGGCAGATAAATATTTCGTCGCACAGGACGAGGTGGGCGGAATGTTCATAATTAGCAGAAACACTAACCGATTCGTTTTCATCAATCACTAAACCAGCACCACTTCCCAACAATGACTATTTGCACTCAACTGCATGTGTCACAATTTTCTACATTATGCTTTGTTGTTTTGTTCCTGATACTAGTATACATAAATATCAGTGCATTTTTGGATTTCCTCTGCGACTGTGAGCACGCGTTTTCACATAACAAATTTTCGGTTGTTAATCAATTGTTAAATATAATAAAGTTTTGCTACACTGTGGAAACTAGTACTTATTTTATTTGCATTCGTAACAGTTATCATTAAAAGATCGTTCACATGATTTCTGAAATTATCGAAGAACTCCTAAACTATGAATTTTAAATCCTGTTTTTGAATAATTTTATCCGTGAATATCTCTTTAATGGTCGATTTTTTGGCCCACCCTATTACATACTTATATTTTTAAAAGGAAATATTTTCAATGCTGAGTTCGAGTATATTCTTTTTTAGTATAAGATACTTATCATAGTTTTTGTAAAATAAATTAATAATTTGTACTTCATTTACTTTAAATAAAAAAATGCAAAGGCACATAGTACCTAAAAAAAAGGTATTGTTGCTGGCCAAGTATGTCATGAGTCTTAGTTGAGTTCCATTTTGTTGCACTAATCAGAATGCCCGAATAGTTGCATGTACGATATGTTACTATGTGATTTTGTACTTGTGAATGATACTTTGTAGTGACCCTTATATCAATTGTTAAATTTTGTCAACACACTTTCATTTACATTTTTCGTATATCTATGTACATTATAATATACAAGGTGGCGCAAAAGTAAGCTTCCGATGTTCAGCATATCGGTTGTGGCACGTGCAGTGTGTGCTGTTGCACCGTCTTGTTGGAACCACATGTTTTCCAATCCCAATTCATCAAGTTGCGGCAAAAAGAACTCGTTGATCATTGCTCTGTAGCGCTCACCATTCACAGTAACCGTTTGGCCCCGACCGATTATTGGTCAAATAAATAGTCAGAAATATTCCGCGTTCTGGAGCAGTGTAGCGTAACATTGTTTATTAACGTGTATTTCGCATGTGTTTACTACACAAATGTCAAAACAGAACTGACTTTAGGGGCCAATCGCAAAATTTATAGCATTTTCTGATAGGAGGATTACTTTTGCGCCACCCTGTATGTATGTCTATGTGTTTCCAATCTGAATGAGAGTTGATATTGAAAAAAATCTTTTCATGTAAACTTTTAGATTTCATTTTGTTTTGTTATTTATGTATTTATATATATGTATGACTTGCTGTATTTTGAAGTTACTGAAAAAGTTTTTCTGAAATGTAAAAAATGTTATTTGAATTTGTTCAGATTAAAAATATCATTGAACTGAACGGACGTGTTATTTAAAATTGCGGCATCCTACAAGTCAGAAGTGGGATCGAGCGATAGCCTTACTGAGAAACTTAAAGAATTTTTTTTTTCTCTTCTTCAAATAAGAACGTGACGAAATACATAAATTACTAAATATCTAACTAAATCAGAAATAAGTGGTAAATTTCAACGATTTTTAAACAAGGAAATTTGAAATTTGATTCATAGAAAGGGCAATTATTTATCTCGTGAAAGCAATAATAATCATCAAGTTATTGAGATGGAAGATCTAATTTGCGCTAAGGATTATTCTGCGGTTCAGCTTCGGGAATGGTTAAGGCAATTAAAATGGTCTACGTCTGGATGTAAAACGACATTGGCGTTGCGGATTAATAAAGTACCAAAAGATCAGCAGGGTGTTTGTCCCGTTTCTCATCTTGGATCTGAAGAATATGCTGAAAGTGAAGCTGGCTAGGTTCAAGAGAAACAAGAAACTGAAGATGCAAATGATAATTCTATGTGTTTACGCGACATCGGTAGCCACACGTCCCAATCCCAAAACCATAATATTCATTATACCCATATTGCATGAATTGTACATAGAATAATACTCGTCATATAAATATTTGTCATGAATTGTATATAATCTTATTATAACGCATGGATTACATTATATTTTATTATTATTACATTATATTTACTTATCACAACTTATGAACTCACCTTTAGATTTAAGTGTTAAAATTGTAACGATTTGCGACGTGTGGCAACCACGCGTAAATCACCCCACACTAATTCGCCGCACAGCTGATAGCTGGTCGGCCATCATTTTATTTTTGCATATCATATTATCGTTGTTATTACTTTTGGCATATTTTTCTACACCGGCTCGGTTTTTTTATAAGCTTTTCTCAAAAGGAAATAAAATAGTTACAAAACCTATCGAAATAAAAGGTATCAAAATTTAATTATTGTAACTCAAAGTGAAAGAGTTGTATCAATATCCATCGGTTTGCGTCTGTAAAAAAGGTAATAAATAAATCAATTACAAGTGCATATATGCTTTGAAGTTGAGTCCGGAGACTGTAACATTCAAGAAAAGTTTTAAAACCGAAGTTTAGATATTACGTTCACCCGTGTTGCGGACTACCAGGTTGTGAAATACCAATTACGGACACATCCATCATTCCATGAGCAGGAGCTTTCCCGCGCAGTAAGTTCAACAGATTAACTAATGGTCCTTCTTCGCCATTGAAAAAACCAGCCCCTGCCAATACATTTTTATAATACGAGTACATAATATTATAATCCCCATAATTTTAATTTGTTGGCTCCCGCCACAAACAATTTTTCCCGCCAATTTATTTGTCAGTCCCTTAAAGCGAAAATTCTCACACATACAGTGTTATATTAAACACTAAAATCCCTTGCGGTACAAATTATATATATACAACCAAAAGACAGTGGGCCTTATCGCCAATTTCACCCAACAAAAAATAATTAATAAATTTCTCACAGTTAGATTAAAAATCAAGTCTCTAAGCTTTAACAAGTAAAATTCCGTGTCAAAGCCAAATAAAGCAATAAACTAAATTATATATTGCATAAATCCCATAAAATTAATTAATTAAATTAAGATATTCCAACAATCCACTGCTCCCTGCAATTAATACTTTGCCACATATTAATAAACAGCATACGGTGATATATCCCCCTGAACAGTGGTACAAGACTGCTACATCCCCCATCAAAATTTTTTTTTGTAAATAAACGCAACAGTCTCCAAATAATTCCCAAAATTGCCAACGTAAAATTAAGTAAATCCCTTTTCAGAATGACTACCGTAGCCGAAAATAAATTTATTTCCGAAACGGATATTTTTACGGATTACTGCACTCGGTTCCGCTCAACTCCAATCCAAGATAATACCGAGGCAGCCCTAAAATTAAAGGACAAAAACATAGATGTTTTTTGGTCAAGAGTACAGAGCGCGTACGACGTGGTAGTAGAGACTGACGACCAGGACCTCCCCAAGGACTTTAAGTCCGCCGCTTTCGGTAAATACCGAGCCTGCCTAATCGCATATAAGGACACCAAAGTTCAAATAGGCGACCAACTCCAACTCAAAGCATTGAGTAACCCCGCGCCTCAAGAGCAACCCCAACCCCCAAAGAGTCCTCCCATATGAACCTGAAAGTCCCCCATGTGATACAGAAATTTTTTATGGAAGGTATGATCAATCGCCGTCCTTCCGAGACATGTTCACGGCGGTCTATATCAACCACTCGAAACTCTCCAGTGCCCAGAAACTGTATCACCTCAGACATAAGACTAAAGGAAAGGCAGGTCAAATAGTGGAACAATTCCCGTTAAGCGACGAAAGTTTTGCCCTAGCATGGGAAGCTCTCAAGTCGCGATACGAAAACAAAAGAGTCCTGGTCGATAATCAAATCCGAATTCTAAGGAATTGAAAAGCTATTCAATCGGAAAACAGCGATGAGATCCAGAGGTTACAATCCTCAGTACACAACTGTCTCCAAATTCTAGCGACACAACAAGTCGAAACCTCCAGTTGGGATCCCATATTAATATATCTGGTAACCTCGAAACTTCCAGAGAATACAGTTGCCCTGTGGGAGCAATCATTAAGCTCCAGAAGAGACTTCCCGAACTGGTCCCAAATGAACCAGTTTCTGCCCACTCGCTACGAGATAGTGGAAAGGGTGGATCAATGGCGACCAGCCAAACCCCGATATAATCCACCCTCCACAAACTTCTCAAGGCCTCACCCCAGTCAGAACAATCCCCAGTTCAGGCAGGCTCAACCCCAAAACCACGGCAACAACTCCCTTACGCAAACCAAATCTCATGCCACAGAGCACCAAAAATTTTATACCTACAAATTATGCAAAAAGTCCACCCATACTCTACAAAGCTGTTTGCGGTATAAAAGGTTGCCAAACTCAGAACGTAAAAAATTCGTTAAAGAAAACAATATTTGCGAGAATTGTTTAGCTCAAACGCATGTGCTAAAAGACTGTCAAAGCACGAGAACGTGCATGCACTGCCAAGGCCGGCATAACACCACCCTTCACGACACAGCAACCCCCAGCACCAGTTCCGGAATCCAAAGGACACGATCACAGGTAGCCACCATAGAAGCCAGCAATCCCAGGCTTCAGGACGTCAGCCAGGCGGCACCCAAGGAAGGAGAACCCTCTACGCCCAACAGCTCCCAAGTACAGTCGTTCCATGCTGAAAATGATAGCCAAATCATACTCCCGACAGCAAAAGTCTTGGTAGAACATAGAGGGGATCTATTTAAGCTTAGAGCCTTAGTGGACCAAGGCTCCGAAAGAAGCTTCATATCCGACAAAGCTCAGACCAAACTCGGGCTTCCCTTTACCCTCTCCCTGTTTGAAATATCGGGTATGGGAGGCGGAGTGGTACAAACATCCAACAAGCTGTGCTCGTTGACCCTAGCCTCAAATGACAATAAGGTGAAAATAAAGGCCGAGGCAATAGTGCTTCCCCGCACCACTAGGCAGCTCCCAACATTCAGGCTGAGTGACAGCCAAAGGCGCAAATGGTCCCATCTCAAATTAGCAGACCAGAACTCCCAGAACCCATCCCAAATCGATCTGGTATTGGGTAGTGATCTTATCCCACAAATAATGCTAAATGGCATAGAAAAGATCTCTCCCAGCCTGCTAGCCTAAAATACAATATTTGGATGGATCATAAGCGGCCAAACTCCCGAAAAGGTTGGAGCACATTCCTCGCAAGCATGGGAAATTACAAATATTCAGCTAAATGAACAGCTGAGAAGTTCTGGGAAATCGAGGAGATACCCAGAACTCGAGTGGAAACCCCAGAAGATCAAATGTGCGAAGAGCTCTATCAACGCACAACCACTCGAATGGATGACGGTCGATATATGGTTTGCCTCCCATTTAAATCATCATTCCCGAACGACATCGACCTAGGCCAATCCCGTACTGCAGCCCTACGACAGTTTCATGGAATGGAACGCAGTCTCTCAAAAAAGGGCGATCTCAAACAGCAGTGTGACCAGGTACTCAAAGAATACCTGTCCCTCGGTCACATGGAAGAATGCAGTCCCAATTAATTGGAATCCCAAGGAAAATACTGCTCTTTCTATCTCCCTCACCATACCGTCGTCAGGCCAGACAAAAAGACAACAAAAGTCAGAGTTGTATTCAATGCTTCCAAGAAGTCAGGTTCTGGTCACTCCCTTAACGATGTGTTATGTACCGGACCAACCCTCCAACCCGATCTCCGACTTATGTTGTTAAAATGGCGGACATATAAATATGTGTTTAATGGCGATGTAAAAAAAATGTACCGCCAGATACTCCTACACCCCGATGACCGAGACTACCAACGGATAATATTCCGAACTCCCGAAGACAGTCCAATAAAGGACTTCAAGTTGAAAACGGTCACCTTTGGGGTGAACTGCGCTCCCTTCCTGGCTATTCGCACGCTACACGAGCTGTCGAAAGATATAGCCAACTCCCATCCACGCGCAGCCCCAATATTAAAGTCCGAGACGTATGTTGACGATATTTTATCCGGCAGTCATGATCTTACCTCTGCCGAGCATCCCTAAACGAGACTATTGATGCTCTCAACTCAGCCGGCTTCCCTTTAAAAAAGATCACGGCAAACCATCCGGACATACTCAAACAAATTCCCAAGGCGGACTTACTTGAAACCGACTTCCTCGAGTTCGAGAAAAGTAGTACCGCCAAAACCCTAGGAATTCAATGGAATGCGCGCTCGGACACATTCTCGTATACTGTGGACTCAGACCCAGCCTCAACAGCAGCCACCAAGCGGCAGATACTTTCCTCAATCGCAAAACTTTTCGACCCCGCAGGGTGGCTGACGCAGCAAAAATCCTGATGCAGGAATTGTGGTTGGACGGGACTGATTGGGATGAACATGTCAAACCGATACGTCTCGTAAAATGGAAGCAATTCTCAAGAAATCTGCAGATATACAAATAACCCGATGGATTAACTTCGCCCCTGACCATCTGGTCGAGCTCCATGGTTTTTGCGACGCCTCTGAAAAGGCTTATTGCGCAACTCTCTATGTGCGAACAACTGTCGGCACTCAAGTTTACTCTCACCTCCTAGTCTCCAAAGGCAAAGTGGATCCTCTCAAAACTATAAGTCTGCCACGCCTGGAACTATGCGGAGCTCTCTTACTAGCTAAACAGTAGTGCAACCCCATCTCGGCCTCACTAGAAGAAAGTTGACCATGTGGTCGGATTCAGAAATCGTGTTGGCCTGGCTCGAAAAGCCGCCTCACTCATGGAAGACCTATGTCTCCAATCGAACAGCCCAGATCATAGACCTCGTAGGTAATGTCCCTTGACGACACGTGCGAAGTAAAGATAACCCCGCAGATCTGGGAACCCGAGGTTGTACGCCAGTCGATCTCTCCAATTCGGCCCTCTGGTGCAATGGTCCAGAGTGGCTTTCCAAACCCCCGGAAGATTGGCCTCTACCAACAGTTCGCAACGTCAACCCCCCAGAGTCACGTAAAGTAGAAGCCCTACATGCTACGGAAGAGACGGAGGATCTCTTAGATCGGTTCTCTTCCCACCCTCGTGCTTTACGTGTAATGGCTTACGTGCTAAAATCTGTACGTCGGCTAAAAGACGCGGTGAACGGTATTAATTACATAGCCGACCCTTCTCTAACTCATGCCGATCTCAAAAGATCGAAACATCGTCTGATCATAATGGCCCAAACTCGATACTTCGCTCTTGAAAGATCATGTCTAGAAGACTCAAACCCCGTTGGAAAACGGAGCTCCCTACTCGTACTTAATCCCTTCCTAGACAAGAGCGGAGTCTTCCGAGTGAATGGTCGACTAGCCCATGCAACCCTCACTTACAATGAGCGTCATCGCATCATTTTACCCGAAAGGTCTCGGCTCTGTACCCTATATATACGTTTCCTTCACGAAATGCTCCTACATGCGGAAGCTCGTCTCATGCAACAAATCTTAAGGCAAGGATTTTACATTGCCCGTCTCAAACCACTGATCAAAAAATGCATATTCCAGTGCAAAGTCTGCACCACTCACAAACAACAAACGCGATCACAAATTATGGCAGCCTTACCCCCCGAACGTTGTAGATTCGCTCCACCCTTCATCACGACTGGTGTGGATTTCGCTGGCCCATTTCAATTGAAAGCATCCATGCTCCGATCTCAAACCCTCGTAAAGGGCTACTTGGCCGTCTTTGTCTGTTTTACCACCAAAGCGGTCCACCTGGAATTATGCTCAGACCTCACCAGCAAGGCTTTTCTTGCCGCCTTCGCCCGATTTGTAGAACGCCGAGGATACCCAAACCAAATGATGAGCGACAACTGCAAAACATTCATCGGCGCAAAGCGTGTTACCGAATTGGAATTCGTATCGTTCCTGAACGAAGTATCGCCGGGTATCGTACAGAAGTACGCCCCCCAAGGAATCAACTGGAAGTTTATACCCCCCGGCACCTCACATGGGCGGATTATGGGAATCCGCTGTCAAAAGCTTTAAAACGCACTTTAAAAGGGTCGCCGGAACCCACAGCCTCACCTTCGAGGAGTTCTCGACTATATTAATTCGGATAGAAGCCGTACTTAACTCTCGTCCCATCTCCCAGCTTTCCCAGGACCCGAATGACCTCACCGCCCTCACGCCAGGTCATTTTCATCGAGGAGCACCAATTCTCTCGCTTCCCGAACCGAATCACGAAAATCTCTCTCTGATAAATAGGTGGGAACGACTGAAAGTTCTGCATCATCAGTTCAGCAGACGCTGGAAAACTGATTACCTCACCGACCTTCAAAAGTGACGAGGGCCCTCAGTGCCCACTCCCATCTTCCTAACTTAAACCAGTCCACAAAGCTCATACTATCGTTAGCACTCAGGCAACAACCTAGGCACTCCCCAAACCTATGCTTAATCCCAGGCGTATAACTAATATGCATATACTACTCTCTCTTTTCAACAGATGGATCGTCAACGCCCTCCGGTCCCAACACCACGCCGCTCATTGGTATCGCAGGTGACCCTGCCCGCAGCCCGTCCGCGCCGTAGCGAACCCGTACCGGATTACCGGAAATGCAGGTTGTGTATGCGTCATCACTCGCTACTGATGTGCCCAGTGTTTACGGCCATGCAGGCGCAACAACGCTTCCTAATTGCTAGGGCACATCAGTATTGCACCAACTGCTTACCAGTGCACCTCCACAGAAACCTGCCAGGTCTGCGGGCAGCACCACCACACATTTCTTCATCGGGACACCGGAGGTCGACAACCCACGCGCGTCGCACCACCTGCAGCGGAAATACCTCCGCCACCGCGAACCGAGCCGTCGAGCAGCAACTCGCCGTCGCCGTCTTCAACCACAGCCTCCCAGGGCTAATGGTCGTGCTCCAAATACACGTCAACCGTCACGACCAATCAGCGTCGGGGATCGCACCATCCGGTGCACCGCAACCTGCTTACGCACAGACACGTATAAAAATAAGTTGGGGCGGATCCTTATTCAGAAAGCAGTTCGGGCCTTGCAGGAGTTGCAGCATACACTAGGCGCTTAGTACGCCTAGGGGAGGCAGAATGTTTACGCGACATCGGTAGCCACACGTCCCAATCCTAAAACCATAATATTCATTATATCCATATTGCATGAATTGTACATAGAATAATACTCGTCATATAAATATTTGTCATGAATTGTATATAATCTCATTATAACGCATGGATTACATTATATTTTATTATTATTACATTATATTTACCCATCACAACTTATGAACTCACCTTTAGATTTAAGTGTTAAAATTGTAACGATTTGGGACACCAATTCGCCGCACAGCTGATAGCTGGTCGGCCATCATTTTATTTTTGCATATCATATTATCGTTGTTATTACTTTTGGCATATTTCTCTACACCGGCTCAGTTTTTTTTATAAGCTTTTCTCAAAAGGAAATAAAATAGTTACAAAACCCTATCGAAATAAAAGGTATCAAAATTTAATTATTGTAAGTCAAAGTGAAAGAGTTGTATCAATATCCATCGGTTTGCGTTGGTAAAATGGGGTAATAAATAAATCAATTACAAATGCATATATGCTTGGAAGTTGAGTCCAGAGACTGTAACATTCAAGAAAAGTTTTAAAACCGAAGTTTAGATATTACGTTCACCCGTGTTGCGGACTACCAGGTTGTGAAATACCAATTACGGACACCTCCATCATTCCATGAGCAGGAGCTTCGCCGCCACACAGTAGCACATTCCTGGACTACCCGCGCAGTAAGTTCAACAGATTAACTACTATGCAGCATAGAAATGTTCCTGTGAAAGAAAGCAATGCTGAAAGAGATGTCATTGAAGTGAATTCATTGTTTGTGCAACGTGAGGTTGAATTACTAAGGCGTGAGAAGGAATTTTAGGAAACGAAAAACGAATTTTTCCGTAGAAATCCTAGTGTGCAAGGTATGAGTGCAGTTAATTTGTTATCGTCTTGTGAGCGGAATAACATAGTAAGTACATCAGTGGATAATATAATAGCGTTAGTGCCAGAGTATAACGGTGACAATAAAGTTGATGTTTGGGCAACTCAAATTGAAAATGTCAGAGTTACCTATGCGGTTGACGAAAATACAATTCGTTTATTATTGTTTGGGAAGTTGAGAGGCAAGGCACAGCAATGGCTGTACTCAAACACGAATTAAGCTATTGAGAGTTTTATGCAATTGCTTACTGAATTAAAGGAAACATATGGTTCCAAACAAAGTAAGCTGGTTTTACGGAGAAATTTTGAGATGCGCAAGTGGCATCAGAAAGAGAGTTTCTCCGAATATTTTAATGAAAAGGTAATGTTGGCAAATCCTTTAAAATTGGATGAGGAGAAGTTAGTAGAATGGTATTAGTGATGAACATTTGCGTGTTCAAGGCTATCTGCAGTGTTTTACTAACAAGTTGCAATTATTACAAGCATATTCTAAAGTAAAACAAAAGGTAATAGCGGTATAGTCTTTAGATGTGGCAGTTGTTAAAAATGCAGGTGTAAGGTTTTACAACTGCAATTCTATGGGCCATTATGCTTCGGAATGTCGAAAGCCTAGCAGGGAAAAGGGGACTTGTTATGCTTGTGGAAGTAAGACGCATCTTGTTGGTGAGTGCCATGAACGTAAGAAAGCAGTAAACTTTTTGGAGGATAATGATTATGTAAGATCTTTTTCATTTATTGTAAAACATTATAGTAATTTTTGTTTTTCTTTAGACTGCTTAGTAGATACCGGAAGTCCTATTAGTTTTATTCGAAAGTCCAGTGTTCCTGGCGGAATTCATGTTAGTTTATTTTGAAATGTCAATTCACAATTTTTTGGTGTAAATAAATCAAAGATTGAAACTTTTGGAAAATTTGTGTGTTCTATTTTATTGTGTAAAAAGGAGTTTTCAATGACATTTGTTATAGTAGCTGACAGGACAATGGTCTATGATGCAGTCTTGGGAAGAGATTTTTTAAAAGTTTAAGTGTCAAAATTTTGGAGAATTTAATATTTTAGGGAAAGATAGTAGTGATAAAGATTGTGAAAGTACTGCGAAGGAAAATTAGATTATTAAATATGGAAACACAAAAATAGAGAATTACGAAAATGTTAATGTTTTGTTAAAAGATGAAGAAGTTGCTGGAAGTGTTAATGAAGTGTGTTCGAAGATGATAACAAAATTAATCGTGAGTGTTTTCTTGAAAATCCATTGATGGCAGTTTCACCTAATGAACAACATGATGCCTGTTTTAAAGTAGGAAGTATGTCCAGATTATCGGATCAAACAAAATTAAAAGAGTTGTTTACAAAGTATTATGTTAATTGGCCCCGTCCTTTAGAACCATTGATGAAATGTCAGATGAAATTAACATTGAATAGTGATAAACCGCCGTGGTGTGAAGGTAGTGTTGCCGGCCTACCACACCGAAGGTCCATGGTTCGAGCCCTGGTACAGGTAACATCAAAAGTGATTTGAAAAAAGTTTTTCAAAACGGGGTCGCCCCTCGGCAGTGGTTTGGCAAACTCTCCGAGTGTATTTCTGCCATGACAGGCTTCTCAGCAAAAATTCGTCTCCTTTGTAGATGCCGTTCGGAGTCGGCAAAAAACTGTAGGTCCCACCAATTTGTAGGGAAAATTCAAATCGGCACACCACAAATTGGAAGAGAAGCTTGGCGCAAAAATCTCTTAGGAGGTTTATGATGATATACCTGTTGTATATCGCGCCATAGAGAGAGAGAGTGATAAACCATTTAGTTGTCCACCTCGGCGTTTGTCATATAGTGAAAAAGATGTCCTCCAAAAATTACTAGATGAATATTTGAGAAAAAAAAATAACTAGGCCGAGTGAGTCGGAGTTTGTATCACCTATAGTACTAGTTACAAAGAAAACTGGTGACCTTAGGAGGCGTGTTGACTTTAGGACTCTTAACAAAGTGACAGCTAAAGATAATAACCGATACCTCTTATAGATGATTTGTTAGACAGGTTAGTACATAAAAAGATCTTCACTAAACTTGATTTAAAAAATGGATTTTTTCATGTTTTATGGCTTATGAATCGGTAAAATGTACATCATTTACAACCCCGTTAGGACAATTTGAGTTTTTAAGAATGCCATTTGGGTTGAAGAATGCTCCGTCAATATTTCAAAGGTTTGTTAATAAGGTATTTTTGGATATGATAAGGTTGAATAAGGTTATTATATAATTAGGTGACATTATGATTGCGACAGAAAATGTGGAGGAGCATTTAAACATTTTGGCAGAAGTTTTCCAAAAATTAGTTGAAAATAATTTAGAGCTAAGGTTAGATAAATGTGAGTTTTTGGTAAGTCGGGTAAAATACCTCGGATATACTATTACAGCAGATGGCATACAAGCTGATGATAAAGGCCTTGAGGCAATTAAAAATTTTCCGATTCCAAATAAATTACAATCTTTTCAAAGTTTTCTTGGACTATGTTCGTATTTCCGGAGGTTTGCTTAAGATTTTTCATCGATTGCCAAACCCTTATATGATTTAACGAGGAAAGACAAAAAGTTTAAATTTGGGGAAACTGAATTATTATGCTTTGAAAAGTTGAAGGAAAAGCTTTTGGAGTCATCTTTTTTAGCTTTATACGATCCAAACGATGAGACAGAGCTGCACTGTGATGCAAGTAGTATTGGGTTTGGGTCTATTTTAATGCAACTCAAGAAAGATGATAAAATGCATCCGGTGTTTTACTTTTCCAAACGAACTAGTGAGGTAGAGTCGAAGTATCATAGTTTTGAACTTGAAACTTTGTCAATAATATATGCACTTAAAAGGTTTAGAGTTTATTTGCAAGGTTTGAAGTTTAAAATAATAACAGACTGTAATTCATTAACTTTGACTTTAAATAAGAAGGAAATGAACCCAAGGATAGCAAGGTGGGCGCTAGACCTTCAAAATTACGATTATGTGTTAGAACATCGTTCAGGCACTCGTATGCAACATGTAGATGCACTTAGTCGTTGTAACAATATTTTAGTTTTAGAATGTAATACTTTTGAGGAAACTTTGATTATTTGTCAGAATAAAGATAAGAAGTTAAAAGAGTTGCGCGACTTGCTGGAAAAGAATGAACATCGTGTTTATGAAATGCGTAATGGTATTATACTCGTATATAGGAAAAAGGAGAATGGGTTAGTTTTTTATGTTCCAGAAGATATGGAAAATCATGTGTTATATAAATACCATGATGAGATGGGACATTTGGGAATAGACAAGACCCTGGATATTGTTTCAAAAAGTTACTGGCTTCCTCAAATGAAGCGAATAATTACAAATCATATACAAAATTGTTTGCAGTGCATGACTTTTTCAAATAAGAATGGTCGAGAAGAAGGGTTTTTGAATACCATTCCAAAAGGAAATCTACCTTTTGCAGTAGTGCATATAGAACATTTTGGACCGGTTGAATTTAAGATCGTTGAAACATATATTAGTTGTAGTAGATGCATTCACAAAATTTGTGAAGTTATATCCGACTAAAACAACAAAAACTAAAGAGGTAATTTGTGCTTTAAAGGAATATTTTAGGTCGTACAGTCGTCCAAACATGACAGTATCTGATAGAGGTAGCTGTTTTACTTCATCTGATTTTTTATAATTTTTGAATGAGGAGAATGTTAAACAAGTTAAGATAGCTGCAGGCTCGTCACAGGGTAATGGTCAAGTAGAGAGAGTAAATAGGACTATAGGCCCTATGTTTGCGAAACTTTCAAGCTCTGATAAAAATGTTCACTGGGTCAGTGTAGTAGAAACTGTAGAATTTGCACTAAATAATACCTTGCATAGGTCTGTTAAGGAGTATCCTAGTGTACTGTTATTTGGGGTTAAACATCGAGGGAAAATATTAGATTCGTTGAAGGAAAATATAATTGAAGAGGTGCAGTGCAAGGAGCAAAGGTCATTTATGGATATTAGAAGAATCGCAGCAGAGAAGAAATTACAGAAATACAATGAAGAGTATGTAAATAGCAAACGTAAGGTGCCAAATGTTTTGAAAGAAGGCGATTATTTGATGTTGAAAAATTTTGATTAACACACAGGTGTGTTGAAAAAACGTATTCCCAAGTTTAAGGGACCTTATATGATACATAAGGTATTGAGAAATGATCGCTATGTGGTGAAAGAATTTGAATGTTTTCAACAGTCGAGAACGCCATATGCTGGTGTGTGGGCAATAGGAAATTTGCGACCATGGTTCGAAGGGTGTAGGAAAGTTGAAGGTGAAATAGGAGATCAGCGGATCTCACTAATCAGAATGCCCGAATAGTTGCATGTACGATATGTTACTATATGATTTTGTACTTGTGAATGATACTTTGTAGTGACCCTTATATCAATTGTTAAATTTTGTCAACACACTTTCGTATATGTACATTATAATATATGTATGTGTACGAGGTGTGTTCAAAAAGTATCGCGAATTTTGTGTTTTTTCAAAAATTATTTATTTATTCATGAATATCTATTTTGTCCCCTTCAAAGTAATCCCCATGAGATATTATACACTTGTGCCAACGGTTTTTCCAATCTTCGAAGCACTTCAAAAGATCATTTTTTTGTATCTTGTTCAGCTCCTCCTTCGATGCCGTCTTTATCTCGTCAAGAGAAGCGTAACGTCGTCCTTTCATGGGCCTCTTCAGTTTAGGGAACAAGAAAAAGTCACAGGGGGCCAGATCTGGGGAATACGGTGGCTGCGGCATCATTAGTGTGTTGTTTTTGGCCAAAAAGTCACGCACAAGCAACGATGCGTCAGCAGGGGCGTTATCGTGGTGCAAAAGCCAATTTTTGTTCTTCCACAAATCCGGGCGTTTCTGGCGGATTGCTTCGCGCAAATTGCGCATAACTTGCAGGTAATATTCCTTATTGACCGTTCTTCCCTGTGGCAAGAACTCATTATGCACCACGCCCCTGCAATCGAGGAAAACTGTCAGCAAAACTTTCACATTCGACCGAACTTGGCGCGCTTTTTTCGGTCTTGGTTCGTGCGGCAGCTTCCATTGAGATGATTGAGCTTTGGTTTCCACGTCATAACCATAAACCCACGATTCGTCACCAGTTATGACCCTCTGGAACAAATTTGGGTCGTCGCGGACAGAGTTTAACATCTTATTAGCAATGTTCATGCGATGCTGTTTTTGGTCACAATTGAGCAATTTTGGTACGAATTTCGCGTAAAAATCGAAGACGATCCAAAACACGTGCAAGCAAAGCAGCTGTCAACAATTAACTGAACATTCAAAATGGCCGAGCTTGTCGGCATAAGTGAGAGACATGAGTACCAACATAACGCCACAAAAAATTCGAAATTCGAATATACGTAACCAGCGAAAATTCAAAATTCGCGATACTTTTTGACCACACCTCGTATGTGTTTCCTATCTGAATGAGAGTTGATATTGAAAATTACTTTTCATGTAAACTTTTAGATGTCATTTTGTTTTGTTATTTATGTATTTATATATATGTATGACTTGCTGTATTTTGAAGTTACTGAAACAGTTTTTCTGAAATGTAAAAAATGTTATTTGAATTTCTTCAGATTAAAAATATCATTGAACTGAACGGACGTGTTATTTAAAATTGCGGCATCCTACAATATTTTCTTCAAAGGGTTTATTTTCGATTTCCTTTTTCTTCATTTCTTCCATGATATAGTAGTGTCTTTTAATTTCTTGCAACTTTTCTTTTTCTACAAAGTTCGGTTCCTTCAAAGCAGTTCCCATTCTTTATAATGAGTTTGATTTAGGCTATATATATTATTCAGCCTTAAATATGTAAGAAAACCTTAAATATCCTTACTGTAATAAAAAACGAACCCATTGCCACAACAGCCGGTTCTATCGTACCTGAATTTCCGGTTTTTTTTTTACCCTGCCAAGGGCTGCTATTTCATTGTAACCCTTTCTTATTTGTCACGTCCCACCCTGAAATTTTCATCTTCGGAGCAGTCCCTGGCAGCGGTATGGAACCCAACTCCGGATAAAGACACCGGATCTGCTGCGTTTGCTGGAGGAAAAATTATGTTAGATGGTCGAGTTTTATCTAACTATTCACGTGTAAGAGATGTCTTCACACATCCGGATGCACAGGGCATAACCCTGCCATTCACAGGCCCCGAACTTTCTTCAGTACATTTGAAGCACCATTTTGTAGACGCCCTAGGGCATCCCGCGGCACGCGTCTCTAAAGCGCACCCCTACCGACCCTTCCATCCTTAAGTGGCGACAACAGTAGCACAGTCTCCACGACTATCAACACTGCTGGAATGCCTTCACCTGCTCCCGACTTTCGCTCACGCCCAACATGAATCGAAATAACATCAAAATCCCTGCGATTCAAGACACTAAACGGAACAGGAGATGTGACCTACGGACATGTGATGGGTGCAGTGTACATCGTAAAGACCGTCCCGACGATATTGGGGGATCTCGGGTTCATTATACACCACACTGTACAAAATAATATTTTTGTCCACGACATCAACACTAGGAACTCTGCCTTAGAATGTTATGACATAGTGGCTCCGGTCTGGCGTTGTCCCTCTACAAATTTTTAACAGCTACATATCCTCTGTCAGGTGTTGCCCGAGGGACTATCACCATCAGTATGTTGCTATGAGGTGATAAACGTTTTATCCCCGGCGACTTGAACGCACACCATGATCTCTAGCAATCGAACTTGTCAGCAGATAGCAGAGGGCAAGCACTTGCAGAACAAATAGAGGGCTCGGAAATCTGTACAGTCAACCGAGACGCCCCCACTAGAGTGGCAGATAATTTCCACAGCTTGCCTGACATCTCTATCGTAAGCGCAGTGCTCATCAACTGCGTAGACTGGTGACTGGTGACCTAAACTTACCTTGGCATTTGACCATCATTACATCCACTGCCAGACGTACGCCAAGGTGACCGAGAGTTTCGCAAAGTTATTGGTTCAGCCTCAGGTCGCTTCTTTCCCGATGAAGAATACCTGAAATTCGTCCGAATTTCCTTGCGGAAGCAGCGGCTCGTGCAAGAGAACGTGGCCAAGTGCGACTCATCAATCCCACATATCCCCAAATAAAAGAACTCAACGTGGAAATCCGAGGGACAGTTAACTAGCACAAACTGATTAAGTGAATACAACATCTTGAGACATCCCACCACTCTGGCGGAGTCGGTGAACTATGGTCAACAGTCAAACGCGACGACAAGGTGGCTATTACCGATGCGTGAGCCCTCTTCGGCGACACAGCGGCCGTTGCGGTCACCTTCGCCGAGGTCAAGGAAGTCATTTAAAGCTAAGCCCTTAAAATCAATCGGTAAACACTCCTGAGATATGGATACAGGCGAATGTGGTTCCCCTTCTAAAACCTGGGAAGCCGCTGAATAAAGAAACTTATATCGCCCGATATCTCTCCTATTGCTGGTTGCGAAGTTATTAGAGACTACTCTGCTGCAAATCTGCACTTGGCCGAACACCAACACGGACTCTGCAAGCGTTCGACACCGTCAACCACGTCAAATTCAGTCTCCGCTCCCTGTCGGCCTAAAAAGCTGTACCGCTAACTCTTTCAACGGTCGGCAGGCGTTAGTCAAGTTCAGGAACACTAAATTTAAATCTCGAAGGATTAGACAGATGGAGCCACAGGGTGGCGTCCTAACCCCCATTAACTGTTTCATTTCTATATTTCGAGGCTTCCTCCTTCATCAGGTCGAGTATCTGTATTTGAAACCGACCAAATATACGGCGACTATGTTTACAATATGGAATGTGCATATGATGAGGTAAGAGTTAAACGTCCACGTAGATGGGGTAACTCTACCTACTGTTACTTAGCCCAAAATCTTCCACGTCACATCGCAACAGCCTCAAAAGTACAGAGCCGCAACAAAATCCTCGAGTCACTTGCCGACAGCAATTGGGAAAAGATAAAGAAACTTTACTTGCTACATAAACGCTGCGCCGATACGGTCGCCCAACTTTGCTGACACCAGCTGGAGGAAGTTGCAAGTCTACCAAAACGCAGCCAGCGGACTGCCATGAGATGTCTTCCTATGTCATCTGAGGGTCACCTCCATGAAGAGACTATAATACTCAATGTTCGTGAGCACACGGAAGTGTTGAGCAGACAGTTTTTACTGAACAGCCGCAAACATAGTCATCGAAACCGTCATCTACATTCACATCCACATTACCTTGCCGTTTGATCTGCCTAACCATAGGCAGGCTCTAAATGACCTCCACATCGATTCGATAGACAGATCCCTCAGCATTCCCACAACAGCCGGTTCTACGTACCGAATGACTCTGGTTTTACCCTATTAGGGGATGTTGTTTCGATCTAACTCTGTCTAACGCGTCACAGATCCCTCAGATCTCGGCCCCTTAAATCCCTAGAGTCATACTAACACAACTTAGTTCTGGATATTGCATTACTTATACAGACTCACCCCCATCATAGGCGTGCTCTAAACGACCTCCACACCGAGTCGGTAGACATATCCCTCAGATATCGGACTGTGAACCCCGTAATTGACATTCAACCACCGAGGGAGACTAGAGTCATGCTAGCTCAACTTCGTTTTTGATATTGTAATAGGTTAAACTCTTAATTGTCCAGACTCAACCTCATCATACCAAATACTTGCCCTGCATGTGGTATGTCGTCTCATGATACTAAACATCTCTTTACCTGCTCAATTGAGCCTACTAACACCAATATCACTCTGCTCGTTTCTTTTGACTCCCGTTTGATGACGATTTGCAGATGACGATTTGCAGAGTAATCGTGGTAATTTCCTGTATTCCAATGCATTGCCGTTTTAGATCCAAAACTGCAGTTTTTATATGTGAGCATATTTTGGTATGAATTTTAACTTCCTCTTTCAAGGCTGCAGCTGCAATGCCTTTTTTACCTTTTCGAAGAGGGGAGCATAGTTTAGTTTATAGAGCAGCGCTTCTAATTTTTCAATGCTTACATGAACAGCTTCTTCTTCTTTAAATGGTCATCTAACCGCCTGGGCGATTTTGACCGTCCAACATAGCTCGCCAGTTTCTTCGTCGCGCCAACTGGCGCCAATTGGAAACACCGCGGGATCGCAAATCGGTCTCCACTTGGTCCTTCCATCGGAGTGGTGGTCTCCCTCTTCCTCTGCTTCCACCGGCGGGTGCCGATAAAAATACGTTCTGGGCTGGAGCATCTTCGCTCATTCGCACTACGTGGCCTAGCCAGCGAAGCCGCTGTGTTTTAATTCGCTGAACTATGTCGGCGTCTGCGTAAAGTTCATACAGCTCATCATTAAATCTTCTTCGGTACTCGCCGTCGCCAACGCGTAGAGGTCCACAAATCTTTCGAAGAACCTTTCTCTCGAATACTCCCAGAGCCGCCTCATCAGATGTTGTTAGTGTCCACGCTTCTGCACCATATAGCAGGACGGGTGCGATGAGTGACTTGTAGAGTGTTATTTTCGTTCGTCGAGAGAGGACTTTACTTTTCAATTGCCTACTCAATCCGAAGTAGCATTTGTTTGCAAGAGTAATTCTTCGTCGGATTTCTAGGCTAACATTATTGTTGGTGTTAATGCTGGTTCCCAGGCAAACGAAGTCCTTTACTATTTCGAAATTATTGCTGCCAACAGTGGCTTGGTTGCCAAGGCGCGAATGCGCTGACTCTTTGCATGATGACAGAAGGTACTTCGTTTTGCCCTCGTGCACCACCAATCCCATTTTCTCCGCTTCTTTTTCTAATTTGGAGTAAGCAGAGGTTACGGCGCGGTTGTTAAGGCCAATGATATCAATATCGTCAGCATATGCCAACAGTTGGACGCTTTTATAAAATATTGTTCCAGCGCGGTTAAGTTCTGCAGCTTGTATTATTTTCTCCAGCATTAAATTAAGGAAATCGCACGATAGGAGGTCACCCTGTCTGAAACCTCGTTTAGTTTCGAACGGCTTGGAGAGGTACTTCCCAATTCTGACCGAGCTGGCGGTGTTGCTCAAGGTCATTTTGCGTAGCCGTATAAGTTTTGCGGGGAAACCAAATTCAGACATAGCGGCATATAGGCAGCTCCTTTTCGTGCTATCGAAAGCGGCTTTAAAATCAACAAAGAGATGATGTGTGTCGATTCTTTTTTCACGGGTTTTTTCCAAGATTTGGCGTATTGTAAAAATCTGGTCGATGGTAGATTTACCAGGTCTGAAGCCACACTGATAAGGTCCAATCAGTCTGTTCACATCAGGCTTCAGTCTTTCGCACAATACGCTTGATAGGACATTATATGCGATATTCAAAAAGGCTGATACCGCGATAGTTGGCGCAGTTTGCAGGATCGCCCTTCTTGTGGATTGGGCAGAGAACACTTAGATTCCAATCTTCAGGCATGCATTCATCCAACCATGTTCTGCATAGAAGCTGATGCATGCGCCTTACCAGCTCCTCGCCTCCGTGTTTGAATAGCTCAGCAGGCATTCGGGCATTATTCCCGTTGGCCAGCATCTCAAGCTCCTTTATTTCACGCTTTTCTGCCTCTCTTTTTTTCGCCCGGAAAAGCCGCCTCGCTTCCCTCTTCAACTGAACAGCTAGCTCAACAGTATCTTGCCGTTCCTCCTCGGTGATGTCGCTATTTCAACTTCCTGTATTTCTGTAATTTTATGATTTTTGGATCGCGGCACTCGCTAGCGAGCGGAAATACCAAGAATTTGAAATGTAGTCATTAGATAGCGAGCGAGTGTTCATACGTATCGAGCGAAATGTCATTCGTTAGCTAATTGTCAGTCGAGCTGTAGGCAGTTGGAGCCAATATTTTGATAAAATAGCAAAATATAACGAGGATAGCTAAAATGTAGGTTACTTTTTCTTTTTGTAATTCTATTAGAGACATAACTAATGTTTTTAGGACAAATGTGAACAAAGTAAATATGCGCCAAAAGAATTAGCTGAATAAATTCATGATGCAGCATCAAGATTTTGCCAATAATAGAGTTATACAGTTTAGCTTATGCTCTAATGTCTAAATATATATAAGTCACTAGAGAACATGCATTAATATACATAAGAGCAGCTAACGTATAAGAGTACTTACGGGTTGCCACCTCTATGTATATTCTTACATCTTTCCTCCAAGATATTACGTACAATTCTGTGTTTTATATATACATATATAAAATAAAGTAAAATTCTTAAATTCATACTTATACGTCTTATATATTTTTCTTCCATATGTGTAAATTATATGTCATATTATCAAATATATGCATATATAAAATAAAGTAAAATTCTTAAATTCATACTTATACGTCTTATATCTCTTTCCTCCATATGTGTAAATTATATGTCATATTATCAAATTCAAATTTTTAGCTTTAATTTCAATCTTTCAATTTATACACACGCATCACTGTAGTTTAAAGAAAATGTGAATATTAAATATAAATGACTATATGAACATAAAGTAATATTTTTACTTTAGGAAATTTATGAACTTAGTTTAAAATTTAATTAGTGGTCGACTGAAACCGTGATCTTGGCCGTAACAGATAAGGAGAACGTTCTGTTGTTGCCTCTTTTTAATCATTAGCTTTGTTTTGTGTGTTTGGCAAAACTGGCATTGTATCATATGATGAAAGATTTGACCCTTTTATGTGCCGTGTGTTTCGCTGATACACTTCTCCTGTGCTTAACTTGACCAAGTAAGATCTCGACGTATTTAGTTTTTCAATAATTACACCTTCTACCCATTCATTTTTAGCCCACACCCACACCTTTTGCCCCTCCTTAAACATTTCCTTTTGTTTTGTCTGTCTATCAAAATACTTTTTATTTTGTGCATTTTGCTTTCCAATTTTGTTAGGCACCTCTGTAACTATTTTCGGCTTTAAAGATTCCTCTGAAATTGGGATTGGAGTTCGAGTTATGCGCGACATCAAAAGTTGTGCAGGCGAGGCATCCATGCCTTTCACAGGGCTGTTTCTATACTCTAAAAGAGCCAAATTTAAGTCACTCTTGGACTCCGAGCATTTTTTAAGTAATTTTTTGGCTATTTGTACTCCCTTTTCTGCAAAAGCTCTGCTTTGTGGATAATTTGGTGAACAGAAGATGACATTGAATTCATATTATTTGCTAAAATTTCTGAACTCATTGCTGTTAAAAGGATTGTTGTCCGAAACAAAATATTTTGGTATTCCAAAAGTCGCAAATACGGGCTTAAGGGCTGAAATTACTTCGACAGCGGACTTACTTTTTATGTTTAAAACTTCAATCCATTTCGAATACGAATCAACGAGTACGAGATAATTTTTTCCTGAAAACATTGCTATATCTGCGAAAACCCTTTCAAATGGGACAGACGGAATTGCATGACTTATCAAAGGTTCTTTCTGTGTCGCGTAAGAGTATTTCTGACATATTTTGCACTGGGATACGTATGAGTCTATGTCATTATTTATGCACACCCAGTAAAAAAGCATTCGATCCCTTTTTTTCATTTTGTCACTGCCTGAATGGGACACATGTAACCAATTCAGGACAACAAATTTGCGGGCTTTTGGGTACCACTATTTTTTCACCCAATAAAACTAAGCCTCCTTCACAAATAATATAATTTTTAAGTTTACTTAAGTATTTTAGACATGGCGATAAACTATTTTTTGTCTTAGGCCAACCTATTTTAAAATATTTCATTACTTCTTTTAGGTCGGAATCCTTTTGAGTCTCATTTTCAAATAGTTTTCGCTTTTCATCCGACATACTTATGTGATGAATGCAACCCTCCAAATCTATTACATCTTTTATATTGAACTCTTCATCAGTGTAACGTGACATTACGTCTGCAAGGTGCAAATACTTTCCAGGCACGTAACAAAGATTGAGCCTATACCTATCCAACTTGAGTCTCATAGGTTGGAGTCTTATTGACGGAATTTTATCAATACTTTTTTCAAAAAGGGGAATTAAAGGTTTGTGGTCTGTTTCAACCAAAACTTCACGCCCATATATATAGTAATGGAATTTTTTACAAGCAAACAAAATTGCCAGAAGTTCTTTTTCAATTTGGCCATAATTTTTTTCTGTGTCACTTAGTGCACGCGACGCCCACGAAATTGGTTTTTTATCCTGCAATAGGCAAGCACCTATACCATACGCGCTAGCATCAGTTTGGATCACAACACTTTTCAATTGATCAAAATTTTGTAAAGACGTAGCATTTACCAACAGATTTTTAATTTGGTTCATGCAATCCGTGTGTTTTTGCAAGCAACTAAAGTGCACATTCTTCCGAAGAAGCTCTCGAAGGGGCTCAGTTTTGTTTTCCAAGTTTGGCAAAAAGTCCCGTAAGTAATTTATCATTCCCAGTATTTTTTGTAGACCCAGAGATTCGATTCGGTTTTCATTAATTTCAAAGCCGTCCTTTGAAAGTGTAAACCCCATGTATTTCACTCTTGACAATCTGAGCTGCAGTTTGTCTTTGTTAAATTTTATATTATTTGTAGCAGCTACCTGCATCACCATTTTAAATATTTTGTCGTGCTCCTCTAAAGACTTTGAAAAAATAAGTAAGTCGTCAAAATAAATGAATACGCCTTCTATGTTTCCAAAAAACTTTGTGGTATACCTCTGAAATATCATTGGAGCAGGTTTAAGTCCAAAAGGAAGCCTCAAGTATCGGTATACCCCAAATGGAGTACTAAAAGAACAAATATTACTCGACTTTGCATCCAATGGGATATGGAAATAACCATCTTTAAGATGAAGAACCGAATACACTGTCATGCCTACAAGCTGTGACCTAAGCTCTTCTATTGTCGGTATGTTAAATTGCTCTAGAACCAATGATCTATTTAAATGTTTAGGATCAAGACAGATACGTATGCCATTATTTGGCTTTTCAACAATGACAATGTTTGAAGCCCATTCAACGGGCTCCGGAACTGATTTAATAATTTCCATTTTCTCAAGTCGATTTAGTTCATCCCTTAGCGGCTGCATTAACTTTTGCGCAACTCTACGGGCTGGCTGAGCGATAGGTGTCGAACCTTTCTTTAATTTTAGAGAATAAGCGCCTGGAAACTGTCCTATCCCAGAGAAAACGTTTTTATACATTTGAAGCACCTCGTGATCTCCCCTATTTTTATTATTGTTGTTGCTATATTGAACTTCTGCAACCCTCTTGATAAATTTCAATTCCTCACATGCTTCTCTTCCTAATAATGGTACCACTCCGCGGTTTTCCTTAACAATAATAAATTTGTAAGATTTTTTAACGTTATTAACATTACATGTTAATTTTATCTCCCCTTTCACCTCAATCTCATGCCCACCAAAAGCTTTTAGTGACACGTTGGTTTTTTTCATCACATGATCCATCCCTTATTGTCTGATATTTCTTTCAGAGAGAATATTCTCATCCGCACCCGTATCCAACTTGAATCGAACGCTCTTACCCTCAATCTTTATGCCACCGTACCACGCTTTCACTCCACCACCAACAGCAGCAACAATATCGGAATAATACACTGCTTCTTCTTCTACAGAGCTGTTGTCATCACGTGAAGAAGAACTGTCGTCTAGTTTGACAGCATTAACTTTTTTTTTATTACGGTATTTACAGGCAGCACCAAAATGGTTAAGCCTTTTGCAATTGAAACATACTTTATTGTAAGCTGAACACTTGTTCTTCACGTGACGAGTCAGGCATTTTGTACAATTTTCAAGTTGAATTTCACTTTTGGATTGCTTTTTAAATTTACGACTTACATTTTGTTTTTGTTTAACAACATTTACAAAACTACCCCTAGATCCCGAGGCCGAAGGTACCTCTTGTATAATCCTGGTGTGCTCTTTGTTGAGCTCGTACAACTTACAAATTTCTAAAGACTTCTCCAGTGACAGCTCCCGATCAGCCAACAACTTTTCCCGCAGTTTTTTGTCGAATACACCCATCACTATGCGATCTCTCAAAATAGAGTCCTCCAATGTACCATAGTCACACGATTTCACCAGATGCCTCAGGTCTTTCACAAATAGCTCAAATGATTCGCCATCGTTTTGTATTCTTGAATTAAATACAAAACGTTCAAATATTATATTTTTCTTTGGAATGCAGTATTCGTCAAATTTTTTCAAAACAATTTCCAAGGACTTAGCCTCAGTTTCGGAGAGGTTTAGAACTTCAAATATTTCAATGCCGCCTTCGACCAATAACTTAAATACTGCCACTTGCGCCTCTTTTTCTAGTTTCACTAATCCAATTGCTACTCCATATGTCATAAAATTTTGTTTGAATTTTTTCCAATTGTCCGCCAAGTTTCCAGCTATAGCTAACGGGGTTGGCGTGGGCAAATTTGATGGCAGCATTCTTTGTGGATTAGTGATTGGAACTTCCTTTTCCTTTGCGTCGTTGGTTGTATTAGTCATTCAAGTTTTTAGGCTTTTTTTTTTTTTTTTTTTTGATTAAAAACATAATTCTTATTTTTGTTTTTTTGCACACACGTGTATAACCTTAAATTTTATTTAAGTATATTCAATACACCAAAACGATTCAATGATTTGTCCGCAGCGCCATGTAAGATCTTTACTTGTGCTTTATTGAATGACTTCATTTGAGTTACACAGTTTAGCTTATGCTCTAATGTCTACATATACTCGTATATAAGTCACTAGAGAACATGCATTAATATACATAAGAGCAGCTAACGTATAAGAGTACTTACGGGTTGCCACCTCTATGTATATTCTTACGGGTTTAAATCATGATTCAATCACAAGAAGGTTAGCTCTCTAACTGATGTTTAGTTTGCAAAATATTGCGGCTTCGGTGTAAGCATGGTAGCCACGATTTTCGTCAAACAAAGACCATTTAGGGCCGCTTTCATAAAATCCGGTTAACGCTAATTGACATATTTCGTACGGTTAGCTGTCAAACTAATCGCCCTTAATGGTTTATATAGCAAACTTATCCGCTCAAACTGGGAAACATTTGTGCTTCTAACACGAGGGCAAAGTTTTTTTTAATAATAATGACAATGACAGAAAACAATCGAACATAGTCCACCGAGTGAATAGTGAAGTGATAAGTTCCAATGAGATAAGATTGGCTCCTATTTACTCATGCACACTTAGAACAAATGATGACTTAAAACATTTATACATAAGTTACGCCAGAACTGATTATCCAACCCAGAGAATGGTAGTCAAGTTTTGTCAAAAATAACAGACCTAAGGAACAGCTTTGATCTTAGTAAGTATGTATGTAAGCAGGGCCAAAACTTTAAGACAAGCATTGTTACATACCGGAACGTCTTGGGTTTTAAACGTACACGATTAGATCCCGCAACATGCAAGCAGTTTATTGAAAAAAAGGTCGCTAGCTACTTTTGTCGACTCTACTGGAAAACCTTAAGATGAAGAAGAGCGGGGCCAACCTAGGTTAACTTGAGTCATACTACATTTACACTGCACCAAATGAGTAATTTTGGGTGAAAAAACCCTAATGCGTCGCATTTCCCCATACAAATCGCATTTCCCAAATGACTGATTTCATCAAATTTTACCGCGACAACATAACATTTTTGTGTTTGAAGTTTCGGGTTTGAAATTACTCATTTGAATTTTCCAAATGCGGCGCAGTGTAAATGTTGCATCACTCTGTGCTAAATTACTACCAACAGCGCCTTCGGAACTGGGAAGAACCTCTCCGTGCCATTCGAAACCCCAACGGGGCTTCATACCAGGATACTCCCCCTTGTGCGAGTTCTTCAAACTGATGTTTGAGAAGATAATTCGAGTAGCAGAGCTGAACCGCAATTCTACAATGTACTACAAGAACGTGCAAATGCTGGCTTATGCCGATCAAATTGATGTCTTTGAGAAGAAAGTCTTGCAGCCACGTGACTGTTGATAGTGACATGTTTGAAACTGTGAGGGACTTCGTCTATTTGGGAACCAGGGTTACCACCGAAAATAATGGCAGCCGAGAAATTCAACGGAGAACCCAAGGCGAATTCAGTACAAGGTGGCATTATCCAATCAGCTGATAGCCACTTTTTTCTCGAATTTTGACACTACAAATTTCACCGCAGTACGATTCTGAAATTAGATCCATTAATTACAAAAACAAAATACATGGAAAATGTGTGTCTGTATGTTTGTAATTCGCCTTGCTTCCACCTTATATTGAATTCGCCTTAGGAGTATCCCTCTGAGTAGACAACTGAGAAGTAAGATCAAGCTCTACGAGTATAAGGCTGTCATTACACCTGTCCTCATGTGACACTGTCGAAAGAAGATGAGATGGCCATTGGAGTATGCAAGAGAAAAGTTCTGGTCCTTTCCGTGTTGCCAACGCAGAGTATCGAAGGAGATTTAACGATGAAAGTCCAGAAGGTTATAATACCGACACCCGAATTCGGCAGCATAGGAAGGGGGCATCCTCGACTGAGTTGGAAAAAGCTGGAGGGGGATGACTTGAACTCCCGTGTTTCCAATTGCCGTCAGTTATCACTGAAAAGGTATGACTGGTGTGCTTTGATACACAATGGCCAGAATCGCCCAAGCGGATAAGCGCCAATAACACCGCGTTACACACATTCTGTCCTATGATTTTCATGAACACGTCAGAATTTTTTTTTATGTGTTAAAGGTTAAATATCGATCCAAAGTCTTTCACACAGGCGGACAGACGGACGCTACCTTTATACTTTATACATAAAAAAAAAATTCTGACGTGTACATGAAAATCGCCGATACAGTGTATTTTTATTTTTTCTCCCCTTTCCGAAAAAGTACATTTGGTTCATAGGACAGAACTAAAGCTCGTTTTTGTAACGCAGTGTAAAAGATGATGATGATGTAAATGATTCTCCGGGGACATAAGGAGACAGCCTGTGGCAGTTCTCAGTGCTGTGTTCTGACAGGCCTGCAATTTCTTAAAGTTTGTGTTCGATAACCCCGGCTATCATATTGACGACTTGTAACTCAAAACGGGCTGGTCTTATACGTTGTTGTGAATAGGACACCACACTGCAGCACCAATTGTTTAATCCTGCGGGGTTTTGATAGTTCGCCTCTAAACTCCACAGGCGATGCCGATCACTCAGGGCCCGAATCGCGGCAGTCGCAAGGGAGCGAGCGATCGCATAAAGTAAAATTTCCCAACGTGTCGAATGGGCAGACCGCGGCATTCGATACGAAACGAGTAAAAATTTCTTTGCAATAACATCTTTGTCTCTTCTCTGACTGACTTATAGGAAGTGTAAAAAAAGCGAAAATAAACAGAAAAAGAAGAGATTTGTATTGAAATCCATGATTCAACTACTGAAAGGTTAGCTCTCTAGTGACAGATTTTGACAATTGCAGCCACCTGAAAAATTGTCATTCACATTCTGGGTTGCCTTTTCGGGGAAACTATTTAGAAATAGTAGTATTAAAAAAAATTTTTAATTAGAAAATTTATTAATTTAGCACAGAGTGATGCTACATTTACACTGCACCTCATTTGGAAAATTCAAATGAGTAATTTCAAACCCGAAACTTCAAACGCAATGCGTTCCACTAAAATTTTATGTTGTCGCGGCTCAAATGCTAGCAAATTTGATTAAATCAGGTATTTGGGTAATGCGATTTGTATTTTTTTCGCCCAAAATTACTCATTTGGTGCAGTGTAAATGTAGTATGACTCAAGTTAACCTAGGTTGGCCCCGCTCTTCTTCATCTTAAGGTTTTCCAGTAGAGTCGACAAAAGTAGCTAGCGACCTTTTTGTCGACCAAATCGTGTACGTTTAAAACCCAAGACATTCTGGTATGTAACAATGCTTGTCTTAAAGTTTTGGCCCTGCTTACATACATAGGTACTTACTAAGATTAAAGCTGTTCCTTACGTGATATGAAGTCTGTTATTTTTGATAAAACTTGACTACTATTCTCTGGGTTGGATAATCAGTTCTGGCGTAACTTATGTATAAATGTTTTAAGTCATCCTTTGTTCTAAGTGTGCCTGAGCAAATAGGAGCCAATCTTATCTCATTGGAACTTATCACTTCACTATTCACTCGGCGGACTATGTTCGATTGTCTTCTGTCAATGACATTATTATTAAAAAAAAACTTTGCCCTCGTGTTAGAAGCACGAATGTTTCCCAGTTTGAGCGGATAAGTTTACTATATTAACCATTAAGGGCTACTTTCATAAAGGCCGGTTAAGCCTAATCGGCAATTAGTTTGACAGCTAACCGTACAAAATACTTCAATTAAACAGCGACTAACGTTAACCGGCTTTTATGAAAGGGGCCCTAAATGTTCTATGTTTGACGAAAATCGTGGGTACCATGCTTACACCGAAGCCGCAATAGTTTGCAAATCTTTGTTGCCCGAGTGAGCCGAATTGTACTGATGTTTCATTAAAATCAAGTTGTTAAACTTATTTTACCAACATTCTCATTTTAAAATTTATGATCTACACAGCGATGGTATGGGATGATATGTTTTGATGTTGTTATAGTTTACTTCTCAAAATTTATTACTTCTAATTTCCTACTTTTTTGATTTTTCGTCGTGTTCTAACATGCATTTTCGCAGCATGAAAGTTAACGAACTGCGCAATAAATGTTGCGATGTGGGCTTGCCAACACAAGGCAACAAAAATACGTTGGTCGAAAGACTGGAAGCAAAACAAAACGCACGCGGACAACTTTGTGAGTGCAAACGAAACGATGTTAGAGAGGATTAACACGTTAAAAAAGACAATTGCCGAGCTTCAAAGACAAACGCGAAACGAACATGAGGTTCAAAATCAAAGAACATATCCGCAAAAGAGAATCCGTTTCTCAGAGAGAGTAATTTTTTCGCCCGTCGCGTCGGTCTCCAACGGCGAAGTGAGTTTGCAGTCCTTCCACATAATGCATTACGAAACCCTTACATGTACTTTATTGCCATCTATTACATTGTATGCTGACATGTAATGAAAGAATTTCTATGATTTCTGCTTCGTAAAGTGTTTAAACTTCGTGAAAGTTCGTCTTTGCTCTATTGCCGTACATTCACACAATTATTCCATTACGAGTAAAGAGGTATGTAATCGGCTTTGTCTATAAAACGGCCATGCTTATGGGAAAGTAATCTTGGTTGTGACTAATTCTTGAAGGGAAACTGCCTGCAAAGTGTTGGAGAAGTATTGCATTTTGTAACGTGAATTTTCGCCGCTGGGGTGTGTCTTCACCACAGCTGAATTTGGTAGCAATGAGTATAAATGGTTGTGTAGCAAATGCATATGTACATGATTGCTTCGCTAGTAGCAACGAACATGCAACCGCCAAGTATGTTTACAACATAGGTCGGCATTTTTTTTTGTGAGGCTGGATTGGTGAATGCGAGAGTAACTTCGCTACAGTGGTGCTAAGAACAAAATGTTCGCGTCAGTTGCTTAACCGACAGCGAGGAAGTAACAACGTGATCGCTTTAGCGCAAAAATTGTATGATACTATTTATGCGCGACCTAAAAATGACTGGTAAACATTTTTTCATGATTTCAGATCCCTTTGCGAAAATGCAATGTCTCTTAAAGATTTTGTTAAATATGAGGGTCTGGAAAGAGACAATATTTTTTTGGGGGAAAAAATATGCTTTTGCGAAAGTATAAGGAATGGGTTTCCCAAAATGATAATAAAATTTGCAGAAATACGGAAACCATGTTAAAAAGGGATCTGTCAAGCTTTATAAGCACAAGCATACTTAGGAAGAGAAGACCTTTTTCAGAGGTCTAGAGGGCTGTTAATTTTTTCTAAAGTTTCAAAACAATTTTTTTTTTATTAAAACATCGCCTAAAAAATGTTTCCTTGCCTAACTATGCCCAGTACCCAGATGGGGTACCTTTGCCGACCTATGGTTTACAACTACACATACACCATTCGTATCAACGGCTGAGAATATGAACCAGCATAGGCAATTTCAAGAGAATTCTAATTGGAATACAGAAAATGTGCAAAATAGGGGTGGAAATCCTCATGCGAATTTTAGTGCAGCGCAAACTCAAGAGTATAGTAAAAATAATTTTAGGAACGTGCCAATTAACTACAATCGAAACATGTGTGACGATATACATACGAATAACGTGAACCCGGTGTTTTATGAAAATAGTCCCTATTCATGCGTTAATATGCGAAACTCATATAATACTGTGAGTGAAGTGGTTAGTTTATTACCTGAATTTGATCCGTCAAATGACATGTCACTAAACCCGAATCAGTTTATACAAAGAATTTGAATGTTACGTAGAGCTTCTAAGTGGGGTGACCAAGTAATTTTGTTTGCGGTGCAACAGAAGTTAAAAGGGTACGCAAAGTATTGGATCGTGGGCAGAATTTGTAACAAAATTTCGTGCTAAATTCTCGGTAACTAAAAATGTCGCGGATGTACATATAAAAATTGGGAAACGCGTAGAAAACGTAGAGAAGCACCGCAAGAATATTATTTTAAAATGGTTGCAATCGGGAAAAAAGGAGAAATTCCAGAATCGGCGATCGCGCGCTACATAGTAAACGGGATCAATGATCCAAAGATGCGAAAAAAGATTTCAAATGAATACGAAAACTGTGACGCGTTATTACTCGATATTCAAAACTATACCGTGCATAATGAAGTGAAGTTCGAGCCGTTTAGCTATAAGAAGAAAACTGTTGGCGATACGTTTGAGTGTAGAAATAAAGAAAATGTTGATGAACGTGCAATGTCAACAAATGCCATAATGGGTGATAGACCCACGCTGGTCAAATGCTATAATTGTTCAAAACAACGGCATATTTCAGTAAATTGTCCAGAACCACAGCGAGTGGAAAGATGCGAACCATGTCACCGTACCGGACATAAAACAATAGATTGTAAACAAACAACAACTAAAACTTGTGCAAACGCGAAAATAAACAAAATAGATAGAAACAAAATGGTTAACGAAAACCTAACAAAGGAAATTAATTCATTCATTCATTAATTTATTGATTGTCAGTATTAGCACAATAAGATCCTGGTTGATCTTTTATAGTGCAACAATGATTACATAAAATTGGGTATAATTCTTAAAACTGAAATCTTAAAAATTTATATACTGTTACAGGTACAATATTGAAAGCAAGAAAGAATAAAGTATTAGCAGTATTAATATAAGGGTGACAATAGTAACAAGGACACATAACAACAATATTTTACAACAATGATTGACTAGGCTATAAGGAAGAAAGAAAATATAACATTCTTAAAATTGCCCTTAAGCTATTGGGGATAGAGTTCCATATGCGGATAGCATTGACGAAGAAAAGTCTTGCAGAGTTTAGATAATTGTAGCTGGACACGATCAAATCACATCTGCGAGCAGATCTAGAGAATGTTAGATTATTATATAAGTAAGTAGGCATTTTATCAGCAATCACGCGACACAGAAAGATACAGTTTCTTGCCTTAAGATACTCAGATATTTCACAACCAAAGATACTCGTTCTCCACGCAGATATATGATCATACTTTGCCAAACCGAAGACATACCGCGTGACATGATTAAAGGCGACATCAATCTTATGTGCCGATTTAGAGTCTAATTTGCGGTATATGCATTCTGAATAGCAGATAATTGGTAGTATTAGTTGTATTGCAAGGCGCTTTCCTATTTCAAGTGGGGTGAAGGCCGCAGACATTCGTAAATTACGTAGAGTGTAGTAAACTTTACTTATAACAGCGCTAATATGATCATCACATGAGAGACTAGAGTTAATAACCACCCCAAGATTCTTTACTTTAGACACATATTTGAGGCTCTTATTATTAATGCATAAAGCTGGGAGATCCAAAGAATTAATTTGCCTTTTAGATATGGGTAACACAGTTCACTGTTAAGGGAAAGACAATTTCTTTGCGCCCAAGACGAAATAGCTGACAAGTCGCTATTAAACTTGGCACAAAGCTGAGAGGCTTGTGCATGTGTTCCAGACATATACAGTTGTATATCATCTGCATAAGCATGCATTTGCGCATACAAACAGGTGCTAAATATGTCATTAATAAACAGGCTAAATAATAACGGTCCAAGTATAGATCCCTGTGGTACACCACTAGACAAAAACTTAAGACTAGAGAGCTGCGACCCCACTTTCACTGGTTGTGCTCTACCACGCAGATAACTCCTTATGAGACTTACCGCAGCGTCACCAAAAGCGAAATAAGACTTTAACTTCATACATAACAACGTGTGGTTAACAGAGTCAAACGCTTTGGAAAAGTCAAGCAAACACAACATTGTTATCTTGTTACTGTCATAGGGGGCCCGTATATCATCCAGGATTTTAATAATTGCAGTTGAGCAGCTAAGCTTTGCTCTAAAGCGAGACTGGAATGGGGATAGTAGTTTGAATTTATCAATATGTGAATGAATCTGTTCAGATAATAAGGTCTCAAAGGTCTTTGACAGTGCAGGTAGAATGCTTATGGGACGAAAATCACTTAGACAGCTGGCTGTCTTATTTTCAGGAAAGCAAGAGGTTGTGATGCAGTGGTTGAAAATATGGGTCAGCAATAGCATTTGAGCGTACCTTATAAATGCATCTCACCACATCATGCTCCGACACAGCACAAAATTCAAATTGTTGAGAAAAAGTCACAGGACAAGGAATCGGGTGGGTGCTAGGATCATTGGAAGAGATAGCACAATTTACCAACACAGCATTCAGATCTTCAGGGTCAAGCGAGCAATATGGGTTGTCTTTAACATGCACACGAAGACTTTTCAAGTTACGTTACAACACATTATTTGGAAGTTTACAATTTAACATTCTACGAAAGTATGACCGCTTCTCATGTTTTATATTGGCAGTAGCTACATTTCGTATATTCGTATACGCACGCCAGTTTATATCTGTTGGATTTCTTTTCCATTCCGCATAGGCTTTGTTACGTTTTATAATTATATCACGAGCAGTTTTGTTGAGCCATGGACAAGAACGTGACTTTCTTTGAGCGTTGCGCATCGGTACATGAGCATTATAAAGTGATAATCTTACTTATATTATAAATGCGTAAGTTTGTGAGTGAGTGAATGTGTTTAAACCGTTTTCACGCCCAAACTACAACACCGATCTGTACGAAATTTTGTCATCAAATTTTGATGTCACGGATAGGTAACAAGTTTCATGAAATCTCAATACCTCACATGGTTATGGAGTTATGGGCACTAATGTGACCCAACTAACCCAAAAATTTATTTTATCCAATGAATTTATGCAATTTGGTGCCCTAAAACCTTAAAATGTGCATACAATATGGGTATTGGAAGAAAGGGGAAGGCCACAGTATTATTTTGGACTTTGCAATATTTCGATCAATTAATCGATAACTGAGTTATCGGTCAGAATGTGGTTGCTCCAAAACCCCTTAATTTACATACAATATGGGTATCAAACGAAAGGGGATGGTCACAGGATTCTTTTGGACTCTGCAATATTTCGATAAATTAATCGATAACTGAGTTATCGGTCAGAATGTGGTTGCTCCAAAGCCCCTTAATTTACATACAATATGGGTATCAACGAAAGGGGATAGTCACAGGATTCTTTTGGACTCTGCAATATTTCGATAAATTAATCGATAACTGAGTTATCGATCAGAATGTGGTTGCCCAAAAAGCCATGAATTTGCATACAATATTGGTATCAAACGAATGGGGAAGGCCACAGTATTCTTTTGGACCCTGCAATATTTCGATAACTTTATCGATAGCTGAGCTATCGGTCAGAATGGGGTCGCCAAAAAACCCCTGAATTTGCATACAATATGGATATCAAACGAAATGGGGAAGGCCACAGCATTCTTTTGGACTCTGCAATATTTCGATCAATTAATCGATAACTGAGTTATCGGTCAGAATGTGGTTGCTCCAAAACCCCTTAATTTACATACAATATGGGTATCAAACGCAAGGGGATGGTCACACGATTCTTTTGGACTCTGCAATATTTCGATAAATTAATCGATAACTGAGTTATCGATCAGAATGTGGTTGCCCAAAAAACCATGAATTTGCATACAATATTGGTATCAAACGAATGGGGAAGGCCACAGTATTCTTTTGGACCCTGCAATATTTCGATAACTTTATCGATAACTGCGTTATCGGTCAGAATGGGGTCGCCCAAAAACCCCTGAATTTGCATACAATATGGATATCAAACTAAAGGGGGAAGGCTACAGTATTCTGTTGGACTCTGCAATATTTCGATCAATTAATTGATAACTGAGTTATCGATCAGAATGTGGTTGCCCAAAAAACCATGTATTTGCATAGATTATTGGTATCAAACGAATGGGGAAGGCCACAGTATTCTTTTGGACCCTGCAATATTTCGATAACTTTATCGATAACTGCGTTATCGGTCAGAATGGGGTCGCCCAAAAACCCCTGAATTTGCATACATTATGGATATAAACTAAAGGGGGAAGGCCACAGTATTATTTTGGACTCAGCAATATTTCGATCAATTAATCGATAACTCAGTTATCGGTCCGAATGTGGTTGCTCCAAAACCCCTGAATTTACATACAATATGGGTATCAAACGAAAGGGGATGGTCACAGTATTCTTTTGGACTCTGCAATATTTCGATCAATTCATCGATAACTGAGTTATCGGTCAGAATGTGGTTGCTCCAAACCGCTTAAATTTGCATACAATATGGGTATCAAACGAAAGGGGAAGGCCACAGGTTTCGTTTTGACATTGCAATATTTCGATAAATTAATCGATAACTAAGCTATCGGTCAAAATGTAAAAGCCCAGAAACCCTTTAAATTTGCATTAAATATGGATATGACACGAAACGGAAAGGCCAAAGATTCATATGGACTTCTCGATATTTCAATAAACTAACCGATACTGCTATGTTTCGTTATATAAGCTAATTAACTGAGTTATCGGTCAAAACGTGACTAAAAAATGCATCGCCATATCTCCAAAAATTCTTTTAAAAACTAATTGCTATGATTTTAATAAGTTTAGTTACTATACATCGAGACGAATTCATATAAGGTGAGAGCAAGGCGAATTTAGCATGTTCAGATCATGTCAGATCAAAAGAAAATAACGTTCATGTAATGAATTCGCCTTGCTATACATACTGTGGCGAATTCGATGATTCCTTGATTATCAATCCTGGGTTCGATCACTATAAAGTCGAATAAACACACGCACAGATAATGTAACTAATAACTAGTTTTATTTACTAGTAATAAACGCAATACAAATTTGAGAGGTTGGTAACTTCGCAGTAGTTCACTATTGAACGCTTGAAAATAAACTGATCAACCTGCCTTGCTTGGTCACCGCCTTATATAGTCCAACAGGGTACTTGCCTACGCACCGAGAACTTTCTTGGTTATTCGCTTTTCGTGTTCTGGAAGGGTCGGTGTTATTTATTGGAATCTCCTCTTTGCATCGTATTCGCAAACACTCGCGCCATCTCTCTTCCTAGTTACACGCTTGCATGCATAAGCGTAGCCATCGTTATCTCACCTGTGTTTAACTAGTGCTGGGAGTGTTATTGAGTTAGGGATGGTACATGCTTGAGAATAATCGCCACACTGCCCTCCACCTAAGTCTGATCGTCCCAATCAGACACATTGCCGGAACCAAACGCAGCTAGCCTTTCTAAATGGACCACTTTCATCTTATTCCTTGGCCTTCCCATAGTTTGTATGCGATATACCACATCGTTGATCCGTTTTATGACTTTGTATGGGCCTTCCCAGTTACATTGTAGTTTTGGGGACAAACCTTTCCTACGCTGTGGGTTGTATAGCAGCACTAAATCTCCTTCTATAAAACCTTCCGAATTTATTGCTTTGTCGTACCTGGCCTTCATTTTATCGCTCATGATCTTAGTCCGTTTTCTCACAAGGTCGTGAATTTCTCTCATTTCTTCTTCCAATACGCTAGTAGATTTCCGAGCATTCACTCCTGCATCAGCGTTTATCCCAAACTTTAAGTCAGCTGGCAATCGAAGATCATTCCCGAAAATTACCTTTGCAGGAGTCTGACCAGTTGTTTCATGTACTGCAGAGCGATATGCCATTAGGAATAAGGAGATGTGAGTATCCCAATCCTTCTGGAATTTATCCACTACTTTCCTCAGGTGCTCTTCCAATGTTCTATTGAATCGTTCCACAATGCCATCTGACTGAGGATGTAGTGCAGTTGTTCGAGTTTTCCGAATGCCCAATGTCTTGCACATTTCCTGGAACACAGCTGATTCGAAATTTCTGCCTTGGTCAGAATGTATCTCCATCGGTGCACCAAACCGAGCTACCCAATTGTTAGTAAACACTTCTGCTATGGTTTCTGCCTCTTGATTTGGAATAGGGTACACTTCTGGCCATTTGCTGAAATAGTCCATAACTACCAGTACATATTTGTTTCCGAGTTTGCTAGTAGGAAATGGACCAGCTACATCCATGGCTATCCTCTCAAATGACGCACCTGAGTTGTACTGTTTCATTTGGCCATGGCTCCTTGATTTCTGTCCTTTAGCTTTGATGCATACTTCACAGTTGGCAATCCACTCCGCGACCGATTGACGGCAACCAACCCAATAGAATCTTTGCTTGACTTTCTCCAAGGTCTTGGTGACTCCAAAATGACCTCCGCTTGGACCGTTATGTAATTCATTGAGTACATCAGGGATTTTCTTCCTTGGGACGACTATCAGCTTTCGAACACATTAACCATCCTCACTCTCCCATATTCGATGCAAACAACCGGATTCTAATTGCAAACTATTCCACTGTGCCCAATATGACTTGGCAACAGGACTTTCTGCTGACATCTCCTCTCTTGATGGTCGCTCGTTTCGTTCGATTCCTTGCATTACACGTGTAAGATCTGGATCTTCGTGCTGAAACCTACTTAATTGATCCATGTCCCATTCGTCCGTAGATGTTATAGTCATGTGCCGCACATCTATAATGTCTTCCTTGGCCTCAGCTTTGGAACAATGCTTGCATTCCAAGTTACATGGTCTTCGTGACATTGCATCAGCATTTCCGTGGGTGCTACCTTTGCGATGCTCTATGGAAAAGTCATAACTTTGCAGTCGCCCTATCCACCGTGCCAATTGACCTTCCGGATTACGGAACTGTAAGAGCCATTTCAACGCTGCGTGGTCTGTCCTGACGTGGAATCGCTGCCCATAGAGATACTTGTTTAAATGCTTAACGCACTCTACCAATGCCAACAGTTCTCTCCGGGTTACACAATAGTTCCTTTCAGGCTTCCCAATTGTGCGGCTATAATATGCAACTACCTACTCCTGCCCATCAACAATCTGAGACAAAACACCTCCTATAGCATAACCACTCGCATCTGTATCCAGAATAAACTTTGAACCTGGAATTGAATATGCTAACATCGGGGCAGTGCATAGTCGTTCCTTCAATGTTTGAAAAGCCACCTCCTGTTCCTTCTTCCATTCAAAACTCATATTCTTTCTCGTAAGGTCATGGAGACTACTAGCTACGCTGGCAAAATTCGGTACAAATCGGCGATAATACGTGCACAGCCCAAGGAAGCTCCGTAACTCATGCAAATTTCTCGGTCTTGGCCAATCCTTTACGGCTTCGATCTTTTCCTTAGCAGTGCAGATTCCCTCCGTAGTTACCTTGTGACCCAAATAACTTCCTTCCTTTTTAAACAAGGAACACTTCTTAGGACTTAGTTTCAGACCAGCACCAGCTATTCTTTGGAAAACTTCCTCCAAGTTCTTTAGGTGTTCCTGAAAGCTTTTTCCCAGCACGATGATGTCGTCGAGGTACACCAAACATGTTTGCCAGTGCAATCCTTTTAGTATCTGGTCCATGAGTCTCTCAAAAGTAGCTGGAGCATTGCATAGCCCGAAGGGCATTACCGTAAATTGCCAAAGCCCTTCTCCAACGCTGAAGGCCGTCTTTTCTTTATCTTCATCCTTCACCTCCACTTGCCAGTAGCCGCTTTTCAAGTCCAGTGTGGAAAACCATTTCGTGCCAGATAACGAGTCCAGAGTATCGTCGATTCTTGGCAATGGATAACTATCCTTCTTCGTTACGTCGTTCAATTTTCGGTAATCCACACAGAACCTCATTTTTCCATCCTTCTTTTTCACTAGTACTACCGGTGAGCTCCCATGGACTAGCTGATGGTTCGATCACGCCGCTGTCACTCATTTCCTGTATAATTTCTCTTACCACTTGTCGTTTGGCCAATGGAATACTACGAGGAGCTTGGCGGATTGGTCTTGCATCACCAGTATCAATTTGATGCTTCACAACTTTGGTCCGACCTGGTTTGGAACCATCCTTGTCAAATATGCTCGAGTACTTTGATAGAAGTTCCTTTGCCTTTTTCTGATGATCTTTTTCGAGGCCTGCCGTCCACGACATGATATCATCTGATAGATTAATCTTGATGGTGGAATCATTTTCCTGAAGCTGTTCACAATTGATAACTACCTCGACCTCTTGGCATTGTCCCAATATTGCTCCTTTGGAAAGTTTAATCGGCGATTTGAACTCATTAAGTACTCTTACCGGTACACGTCCATCTTGTTTTGTCATAGCCAGGGTTTTTCCTACTAATATGTTCGTCCTTGATTTGTTTGCTGCCTCGAAAACCCACAACTTGTTTGTCCCATAATCTCCATCAATCTTTGCCCATATGATTGCTTCCGACTTCGGTGGAATTTGTTGGCTCTCCTCCACAAGCACTCGCTTACTAACGTATTTGTTTTCGTAACCAAAATTTAATGGCACATCCATGTTCTGGTAATTCATAATCCTGTTTTGCATGTCGATCTTGATGCCTTGCTCGCTTAAGAAGTCCACACCAACTATGATTTCGTCAACAATATCTGCTACTATAAAATTGTGTAGAACGGCCACGTTCCCAATAGCGATTTCACATGTTACTTCTCCTAGGACATGGGTGTCCTCACCCGTGGCCGTACGTAACTTTGCTCCATGCAATGGTCTCACCTCCTTGTTGACTAAATCAGATCGAATTATGGAATGTGATGCGCCTGTATCCACAGTTAGTAAGTGCTCTTTTCCATCCACATATGCAACAACAGTAACATTACTAGCTTTCCTTCCGATGCTCGCTACCATAGCGTCTCTCAACTGCACCCATTAATGCTTCATAATTGTTCCGTTCTCCGTCAGGAATAGTCTGCAAAATTTCGGCTGCAGGTCCCTTCAATGCCACGAATAATGCAGCAACTTTGTCTTCCATGCCCCAATTATTCACAGCTGCCGTCTTCTCAAACTGTAGCTTAAATACCTGGAAAGGAACAGAACCATCAAATGACGGGATTTTACCTTGGGAGTATTCGCTAAAGCAGATGGACGGTTCAGTTGCAACTCCTGGATACGGCCCCTTAACGCATCTACCTCGGGCTCTATTTTATCTTGAAATTGTGCAATTTTTGCATCTTGCACTTCTAGTTTCGCTGACACCTTTGCTTCCTGTTCTTCCAACTGCGATGAGATATATGCCTTCTGTTCTTCCATTTGAGATCTCATGTATGCCTTCGTTTCATCTAGTTGAGCTGAAATCTGGGATGTAATACGTGTATCCTGTTCTTGCAGCTGAGATACTATGTGTGCCTTTTGTTCTTCCAACTGAGATGCCATGTGTGTCTTTTGTTCTTCCAACTCAGATGCCATGTGTGTCTTTTGTTCTTGCAGCTGTGTCGATATGCTAGATGACATCTGAGTCAATACAGTCAACAACGCATTAGTGTCCACACTTACGGCTGGAATTGTAGACTCTTTCTCTTCCATTTTTGTCGATGCTTCTTCCACAAGCTGAAACACATGATCGTCAACGTTAATTCCTTCAGCTTCCATAGCCTCTCGCAATCGTGACTGTAGCTCTGATTTATTGCCTGTGATATTCAAGCCACGCTGTTGCAGCTCATTTTTGAGTTGCTGGATCTTCAGCTCATTCAACTTTGCCATGCCTTTGTTATCCTTGAAAACTCTCGGTATTTATTTAACAATATCACTTCTGACACCAATTGTGACGAATTCGATGATTCCTTGATTATCAATCCTGGGTTCGATCACTATAAAGTCGAATAAACACACGCACAGATAATGTAACTAATAACTAGTTTTATTTACTAGTAATAAACGCAATACAAATTTAAGAGGTTGGTAACTTCGCAGTAGTTCACTATTGAACGCTTGAAAATAAACTGATCAACCTGCCTTGCTTGGTCACCGCCTTATATAGTCCAACAGGGTACTTGCCTACGCACCGAGAACTTTCTTGGTTATTCGCTTTTCGTGTTCTGGAAGAGTCGGTCTTATTTATTGGAATCTCCTCTTTGCATCGTATTCGCAAACACTCGCGCCATCTCTCTTCCTCTTCCTAGTTACACGCTTGCATGCATAAGCGTAGCCATCGTTATCTCACCTGTGTTTAACTAGTGCTGGGAGTGTTATTGAGTTAGGGATGGTACATGCTTGAGAATAATCGCCACAATACAATACCAATTTTATTTTGCGTTTTCGGTACTTTTTCTGTCACTTAGGGAAAACAGATTCAAGACGACAACGACGGTGCGGCATCTCTCAAATTATTTTTACACATGTTCTTATGTGGAGGAATTTTTCATGAATGCCGCTGTCGCTAGATTAGATCTATTTCTAATTTCACAGCGACGGTCGTGGCGTCCTTTTTTCTTTTTGTGAATTAAATCGAAAATATATGCAAATTGCTTTAAATATGTGTTGAAATTTATTAGTTTTATGTTTTTTTTACACATGCAATACTTTTTTCAAAATTTTTTTGCTGTTTGAGCTAATGCAGAACTGTCGTTGCCGCTTTCATTATTATCATGTCGTCGGTGGTTGGCGGCAATTATCGTCAAGCTTCGGTTTTTCGCCGTTGTCGGTCGCAGTCGTCGTTTAGAATGTGGGCCGGGCTATTGTCGTCGTTAATACTAAATATGAGTAAATCGTCACCTGTCAAACATAAAATCAAATATTTTGAATGAATTTTTTGTAACGTTTGAGCAAAATAGTTGTGCATTTAAAAGATATTGATATCGTTTCTGCGGAAAATATCCTTTTAGTAAGTTCAGCAATTCTTCATATTTTTCTTGCTTCGCTGTTTCGTAAAAATTAAACTTTTATGAGTGTTTATATAATAATACAATTTATGAAGCTCTTACGGTTTGTTCTGTATGTATCTCTTCTTCAATTTGATCTGAAAAATAATTAATAGCTTTGGCTTTTGTTTAGAATCCTGCATTAGAAGTTGGTGCTCTGTGTGAATTTAATTGTTTTCAGTGCTGCTAAGAAATGTTTAATATTTGGTGTGTAACCTGATTATTTAAGGTTTTTTGTATATTATTATTTTAAGGAACATGTGAACTTTAGAACTTATCTGTTTGATAAATAAAAATGTTTTCAAAAGAAGCTTAGTTATTTTGCTTATTTCTTTGATGCGAGCGGAGCCGCTGGTAAATGCTAGTAGTATACTATTTAAAAAGATTAGCTTATCATTCATCGATGGCAAGCTCCAGCAATAAGTCCAGTCAACACAAGATATATCGGTGCTCAAGTTGTTAAAATTAATCGAGCGATAGTCAGGAAAACAACGAGGAACAGAAACTAAATTATCATGGTTAAAAGTAATGTCAAAGGAACAGAAAATTAGATCATAATCAGACAAAAACGAAATTTGGTCGAATTTTAAGACAGAAGACAAATCGGACACAATGAAATAATGGAGTAGACTAGGACAACAGTTATTTCCGTACCTAGTCGGTATAGAGGAATTGACTAAGGAAAGACCAACACTAGACACATCATCTAGAAGGCGGGAGCTGTACATATCACGACATAACATATTTACATTAAAATCATCACAGACTATTATTTCATCATAATCCACTGCTACTACCGACAACGCATTAAAGAAATCGTTTACACTTAAACATCTATTGGGATTATACAAACAAGACAAAAGGACCTTAGACAGGGAATTGGACACCTCCACCAACAAGTACTCCGTTGTACATTCCCCAGCATGGGATACTATTCTCGATTTAGGGTATTTTTTACAGTAAATAGCTACCCCTCCACCCATTTTATCTATTCGATCATTCCGATACATAGTATAACCCTCAATTTCAAAATGTGCATCCTTTATCTCATTCCTGAACCATGTCTCCGATACACATATAACATCCACCGAAGACTGTTCAAATATTCTCCTCACCTGATCCATTTTCTCAGTATTAAGGCTTCTAGCATTAAAATGAACCACATTAAAACCCTTTTGCCGACTGCACAAAATATTCACAAGCGCGAGACTATTATCGCCAACGCCATTCACATTATAGTCTACCATCATTAGCATAGCACAAGTTAATAGCAACTTTAAGATAACAAGAAAATAACAAAATTGATAATATGCAATAACTGAGTTTAACTACCTTTACAAAAACTAATGCACTACAACTAGGAAATATGCTTAAGACTAAACTAGCGAAACGGATGCAAGTCCTCTACACAGTTAATACCTGTGGGCGGGCTGTCCGCAGCGCTGTGGCTTCTCACATAAACCAGGCCTCTTATTGTGAAAACCGACTTCAGCTTCCCATTTCGACGCAGTTTAACGGCTTCTTGTAGCAGAACTCTATTTTCTTTAGAGGGGCTTTCATAAATATGAAAGGATCCCTCCATACCAAGAGGAAGCAGGGAAATAGCTGACTTGATTTTTTACGTTGCTCACGAAAAGCTCGCAGGGTACGATTGCGGTCTAGAGGCGAGTGAAATTTTATGATAATGACACTGTTTACATTTGAGGTTGAGCGTTTCGTTCGAAAAATATCCCTTATTTGAGGAGCCAGGAAGTCAATAGTCCGACAAACCATGTTAAATATAGTTTTTAAGTTTTCGCCTCCATAGTGGGGTACGCCAAATACGACCGCATCAGCGGAAATATCATGCGCATCCCTCTGTTCCATGATATCAGTTATCATGTTTTTCATGGAAGTCATTTCCTGCTCAAATTTCATCGAATTCGTTTCCAAAACAGTAATGCGGGCTGATGAGTCGGCAACCATAGCATTAAGCGCAGGTACTTCTTCCTCCATTCGCTTTGAAAGCTTGTTTTCTACCTCAGTTAGTCTGTCGGCTACACTTTCAATTAGAGGCCGCAATTGTTCCGATCAACTTTCTCTTCGAGATCTTTAAGTTTATCAAAAACAGTCGCAAGGGTGACACCATCATCAATCTTAGCCACTTTTGCAGTTGGGTTCTCCTTGCTTAGTCTACGTTTAAGTGTAGCAGATGAGGGGCCAGCAGTAGACATCGCAACTTATGAGTATTTATTGATTCGTCTGGTCACCTTAATTTAATCTGATCAGTAGAAAAACTTCACACACAGGTGGCGCTCTTGCCCTCTTAACAAGTGTCAGACCAGTAGATAATGGCGCAAAGTGTATTACTTGTATGCACTATTTGTTGTTGCTGCAATGCAATTATATTCTTAAAGCGCTTTTATGAATTTTATGAATTTTCACAAAAAGTACACCAGATAGCAGAACAGAGTCATTAACTTCCGCTCAACAGGAAGCACATTAACATATATTTAGCGATTTTTGCAATTGTTTAACACTTTAAACCAATTTATTAAATTTTGAAATATACGAGCAATAAAACTTTCGACTTGCTAAACCAGGGTTGCCAAAATCAATCAATGAATGAGTATGAAACAAAAGCAATAATAGATTCAGGTAGTGTTTGTTCGCTAATACGTCGGAAAGTAGCAATTCAAATCGGAAATATAGTTGAGTGTATGCACATGTTGAAGGGTTTTGCTGGCGGCACATATCAATGTAATGCTAAAATCCTAGCCTCAATCCAAATGGACAACAATCGATATTCACCTGAGTTATGGGTAGTTGACGACGACCATATTGATGAAGATGTGTTGCCTTGCAGAGACGTAGTCTGCCAAAGTGGTAAACGACTAATAATAGGAAACGATAAGTGCACGGTTGAAAACCTATAAACTGTTTCAAATATTTCTGTAGATGAAGGATCAAAATTACAAGCAATTATACAATCAAACCGCGATATTTTTGCTGAAACGATGTCTGAATTGGGTAAGTGCACAATAGCAAAAATGTGTATTAAACTCACTAACGATAAGCCTATATGTATGAAACCATAAAGGGTACCATTTCCTAAACGAAAGTTAGTGTCCGAAATCGTATCCGAATTGCTAGAAAATGAAATTATTCGATATTTTGACTCAGCATACGCGTTGCCAGTGGTGCTAGTCGAAAAATCAAACGGTGAATCGAGACTGTGTGTGGACTATAGGTGTTTAAATAACATTACTGTGAGAAAACCCGTATCCAATGCCAGTAGTTGACGAATAATTTGCGCAGTTAGCGGGAAATAAATATTTTACAATCCTAAATTTGAGAATGGGCTTTTTTGATTGATAGTGGGGCAGAAATTTTGGTATTACCCGCGTCTAAATTTCCTCATACGAAACGTTCAGATATAATTCCCACAGCAGCTAATGGTTCAACATTTTCTACTTTCGGGAAAAGGCTTTTAAACGTTAATTTAGGTTTAAGACGTGAATTTCCTTTCACGTTTTTGATAGCTAATATAGCTAAACCGATAATTGGGGCCGATTTTCTTTGCAAATATGGTCTATTGATCGATATTAAGCATAAACGTTTAGTAGATCTTTTAACAAATCTTTCGGTCAATACCATATCTTATTTTTGCGATATCCAATTACCTAAACTATTTGCGGTTGATAATTAATTTACAAAATTATTAAAAGAGTTTCCGTCACTTATTGCGGAGCCAGACTATACAAAACCTGTTAAACATACAACGGTACATCGACTTGTAACGGAAGGAAGCCTTCCATTTTCTAAGCCTAGGCGCGTAGATCCGGTTAAATACAAAGTCGCTAAAACAGAATTTGATTTTTGGTTAAGACAGGGATTTGCCGGCCTTCAAATTCTTCAGTGGCCTCTCCACTTCATCTTGTACCTAAAAAAGAAGTAAACGATTGGCCTCCTTGTGGCGACTTTAGAAGATTAAATATTGTAACTGTACCGGATCGTTATCCTTTACCCCACATTCAGGATTTTAATATGAATCTTCGTAATAAAAATATATTTTCAAAATAAGACTTAGGGCATATCACCAAATTCCTATGGCTGAGGAAGACATTTATAAAACGGCAATTACAACTCCTTTCGGTATGTTTGAGTTCATGCGAATGCCTTTCGGACTTAGAAATTCTGTGCAAACTTTTCAACGATTCATAAATGAGGTAGTTAGTGACTTAGATTTCGTATATTCCTATATCGATGACTTACTTATTGCAAGTAAAGATGAAGAACAGCATTTAAAAGATTTGCGAGTACTTTTTCAACGTCTTTCAGAGTACGGTTTAAATATTAAGCCAAGTAAATGTACTTTTGGCGTAACAAGTATATATTTTTTAGGACATAATATTTCTGGCACAGGTATTCGACCTTCTGACAAAAAGGTGGCAGCTATTCATAATTTCGAACTTCCGAAATCAGTTAAGCAGGCACAAAAATTTATTGGTAGGATAAATTATTACCATAGATATATTCCAAAATAAGCAGAATTTACGAACAAAATTTATGATATAATTAGCAAAACAAATAAAAAACGTGACAAAATTTTAGTGTGGGACAGCATGTCGATTGAAGCTTTTGAATGCATTAAGGATAAGTTTGCATCTACGATGTTGTCAAATCATTTTAACAAAGATGCCAAATTATCCTTAATCTAATACAGCTATTGGTGGTGTTATACAATAAAATTATAATAATGGGACTGAACCTCTTGCATTCTTTTCAAAAAAAACTTTCGCCAACTGAAACTAAGTACAGTGCTTTTGATAGGGAACTATTAGCAATTTATTTAAATACAAAACATTTTCGATATCTTTTGGAAGGTCGAAAATTTACAGTTTATACGGACCATAAACCTTTAACCACAGCCTTAAATTCAAAAACAGAACGGAGTCCCAGACAAACGAGAAATTTGGAATTTATAGCACAATTTACTGATGACATACAATACATTAAAGGAGAATTCAATGTTGTAGCAGATACGCTATCTAGAGCTTTTGAGTGAAATGCAATACCCAATACAGAACTGAATTTTAAAGTTTTACAAACTGAGCAACAAAAAGATAATGACTTAAATCAACTTTTATCTGATTTTCAACATCTAAATTTAAAACTATTTAGTATTCCAATTTTAAATTTTAATATTTGGTGTGATGTTTCAAGAGAAACTCCTAGGCCATTTGTACCAAGTATTTTGCAAAAGACAGTATTTGATATTTTACATGGAATAGCACATCCGGGTACAAGAGCTACACGACGGCTCATAGTTAAAAAATATGATTGGCCTAATATGAATAAGGATATTAATATTTGGTCAAAAGAGTGTCTTAATTGTCAGAAGTCTAAAGTTTATCGTCACACAAAATCCCCTGTTGTCAAAATCCAAATTCCCAAAAATAGATTTGAGCACATCCATTTAGATATAGTTGGACCGTTACCTATTTTAAAAGGACATCGTTATTTTTTAACGATTATTGAAAGACTTACCCGTTGGCCTGAAGCATATGCCTTAAAAGATATTTCAGCAACTACAATTGCAAATAAGTTTTTTAGAGAATATACGAGTATATCTCGGTTTGGAATTCCGTTAAAGATAACAACTGATCAAGGTAGCCAATTTACATCGAAATTATTTTCAGAGTTAACTAAATTACTTGGTAGTCATCAAATTACAAATTCCGCATATCACCCTCAAGGAAATGGTATGGTTGAAAGGTTTCATAGGCAATTAAAAGCTACTAGAGAGGACACAAATAATTGGTATGACGAGTTACCTGTCATATTACTTGGTTTGCGATCTATTTACAAAGAAGACATTTCGGCCACACCAGCGGAAATGGTTTTTGATTAGAATTTACGTTTCCCAGGGGAACTTGTCGTTTCATCAGCTGAGAATAGTTTATCAACTGAAATTTTGGGTAGTTTACGTGAAAATTTTCGGAATATTAAGTCTAATTTAAATCATCATCGAAATTGTGATACCGGAATTTACGTCCCTAGAGATCTCCAAACTTGTAAATTTGTTTTTGTTCGCGTTTTAAATAAATATTCGTTGCAGCAACCATATGAAGGACCTTACAGGGTTGTGGAAAAGGATAAGAAATATTTTAAACTTGAAATCAATGATAATATTAAAACTATCCCTATAGACAGGTTAAAACCAGCGATTATTGAAACAACACACACAAACAATACCACTAATAATACACATAAAAAGAGAGTAACATTTAATTTGTTTGATGCTAATTTTCGTGAAGGGGGAGTAGTGTAGGGTTCTTATGTTTAATTCGTTTATTCCTTATACTAAGTTATATTTATTCTACTTTAATATTTATTACTTTGGAGCTTTGTTATTGAAAATGTAACAAATTATTTAGTTTACAGTTTTGATTTTTCTGGTTTTCAAAAATTTTCTTGTTTGAGTATTATTAAATTTTATCTAGGAATTGAAAGTTTCTAATTTTTGTAATAAAATATATTTAACGAAGCTCATCAATCTTCCTTAATTTGATATCTATATCAGTGACCAAAACGTGAAAAAGAAAATCATCACCGTTTTTCAAAAGAACCCAATATTTTAGACAGAAAACTAGCGCAGAAGGTGGGATGTTCCGGGTTTTTTGACCGTAAAGCAAAAAAGGAAGCTGGTCTCAAAACGTTCAAAGTTAAAAAAGTTCCAGACAGAAACTCTGTGAAGAATGTGGAAGCAAAAAATCGCGCAAAGAAACTAAAAATTTGGTTCTTTGAAAAATTCAATTCCTGCATCATGGACGACGAGACGTATGTTTTAGCCGACTTTCCAGCAATTAAAAACTTTAAAGTGCCCACTAGTGTTACCGAAACTACACCATTTCCAGATGGATTTTAGAAAGCGTCAATTGGATTTTAGATTGGTCATTTGGAGTTTCGAAAGCGTCAATTGGATTTTAGAATAGTCAATTGGATTTTAGAAAGCGTCAATTGGATTTTGGAATCGTCAATTGGATTTCAGAAAGCGTCAATTGGATTTTAGAAAACGTAAATTGGATTTTAGAAAACTCACCATTTCCAGATGGATTTTAGAAAGCGTCAATTGGATTTTAGATTGGTCATTTGGAGTTTCGAAAGCGTTAATTGGATTTTAGAATAGGCAATTGGATTTTAGAAAGCGTCAATTGGATTGTAGAATATTCAATTGGATTTTAGAAAGCGTCAATTGGATTTTAGAAAACGTAAATTGGATTTTAGGAAGCGTCAAATGGATTTTAGAAAGCGTCAATTGGATATGAGGAATAGAAATATTTTAGTAATTCATTTATTCAGATATTTTTTCTTTATATTTTAGCAACATAACATATGCATATAAATGAACGATATGTGTAATATAATAAAAAGTGGATAACGAACATCGAGAGCAGTATAAGGAAGACATTATATACATATGAAATGTGAATATACATAGGTGCAATATAAGAATGAATTATAACATATATGTACATGTAATTATGATGATAATGAAAAAATGAGCAAGCTGAATATGCAACAAAATACATGTTTTATATATATATGTAAGTACTTGCAGAACATAAATTGACTTTTTTAACAAACTTATTCACCAACCCGCATGTCTTCTCTGGCAATTGCATCGGCATAGAAACTGGTGCTGTGCTGCACTGCTCTTGCACAATCTCCTCCGGTTATTGTAGCCTTAGCGTCGTCGATCAGTTTTTCTAAATACTGCAATCGTTGTTCGCATACCCCGGAGCCTACTGTTTGAGGTATGTCCATATGACTTTTGACATTACTTTTTACTTTTGACCAAATAATTTCTATGGGGTTTAACATTGGGCTATATGGACCCAGTCGCAAAAGTTCTGACCTTCCACCAGAATACTCTTGGATGACCGCTCCCAAGTTTGAATGGCATGGAGCGTTGTCACATACCACGACCAAGTCAGAGAGACTATTTCCTTGCTCTTCCCACTTGTCAAGCAGTTTTCGTGTCCATACAGCACAGGTAGATGCATTATAAGACCCTCTTTGTCTATCGACAGTCACTACACCTGATGTTGAAATCCCGCCTATCAGGTGAACGTTTGGTCCTCTGGCTGCGGGAACCTGCTGTACAGCACGATTGCCGACTTTCGACCGCCCCTTAGTGTGACGACAAAATAAATTAAAGTTGGTCTCGTCGATCCAAACTATTTGTTTGCCACTTTGTATATACGCATTAAGTTGAATGACATAATTAGCACGCTTTTCCTTATTTTCTGCGCTGTTCATTGTGACTGGCTGCGTGTGAACGGTTTTCAATGAATACAGCTTCCCCTCGAGGTAATTGCCAACTGTAGACCGGGAGAGCACTACTCCCAAATCGCTTTCAACGCGCTCAACAATTTGCTTTAATGTTACGCTACAATTTTCTTCAATCCACCCCAACATAACATTTACCTGCTCACTTGACAATAATTTCGGCCTATTTCCACCTCTTGGTTTACACGTGCTTCGCCCAGATTTCACCCATGACCATGCTGTTTTATACGGGACATCCAAAGTCTGGGCCAAACTCACCCAATTTTCTCCCCTTGCGGCTGCATTCACGATCCTCTCCCGGTCCTGCGAAGAGGTTCCGATGTTCACTCTTCTTTCACGTGCATTAATTCCTGAGTACACAGATTCGATATAAACAAAGCTATGCAAATATGATAATATGTTTACCTGATATATCACTTCGACATATAGGACACGTTCCTTCCTCCACTACAATCCTTTGGACACACATTGTATGAAACAAATGTCCACAAGGCAATATGCTACTCACTTCTTTGCCGCGACGCATCGAAATTAAGCAAATACCGCAGTCGTCCATTACTTGCATTTCTATTAATTTTTTGTTTTTAATTTGCTAAATAATCGGGGCACGATACAATGTTAAGTATTTTATGTAAAAAAAATTGTATTTACAAATATCGCACATAAAAAATTTATGTTACTAAGTTTTTATAGGAAATTTGAAAAGTAAAGTCAACATTTTCCGAAATCAAACTGAAACTTTCTAAAATCCAATTTACGTTTTCTAAAATCCAATTGACGCTTTCTAAAATCCAATTGACTATTCTACAATCCAAATGACGCTTTCTAAAATCCAATTGACTATTCTAAAATCCAATTGACGCTTTCGAAACTTCAAATGACCAATCTAAAATCCAATTGACGCTTTCTAAAATCCATCTGGAATTGGTGAGTTTTCTAAAATCCAATTTACGTTTTCTAAAATCCAATTGACGCTTTCTAAAATCCAATTGACGATTCCAAAATCCAATTGACACTTTCTAAAATCCAATTGACTATTCTAAAATCCAATTGACGCTTTCTAAAATCCAATTGACTATTCTAAAATCCAATTGACGCTTTCTAAAATCCAGTTGACGCTTTCTAAAGTCCATCTGGAAATGGTGTAGACGATTTTTGGGTTTAACCGGGTATTTCCGAAAATTCGTACCGGAATACGCGCTCATCTCGAAACCGTTAACAACATTACTTGCGAAGAACAGCGAATCTTTCATATGGGGTCCAAACCAACAACCAGATTTTGAGAATTTAACCGAACTGCTAAGTAACACTCGGTACTTGCGTTATACGATAGGACGGCCGAGCATGAAGTACACACCGATGCATAAGTTAGGGTATTTGTTTTTCGATTCCCCAAAAAAATATGTTTTGTGACGACAAGTCGTCTTTATTAGTTCAACTTCAACTAACTTGACAATTTTGTTCTTACAACTATTTATCCTAAGAAGTCACGTTGGCGGCGCAGGTGATATTCCAATGTTGTTGTTGGTTGAATTCTTAATGTTGGCCGTTCCCATGAACGGTAATGCACGGTCAGCGTCTGAGCGGTTGCGCGTGTGGTGTCGTATGCGCGTGGGACAGTGGCTATCGTCCAAGTCGCATGCTTACGTTGCATTATACCTGCTACTTATTTTACATATTCACTTGTTGGAAGTTATGTAGACCGATTTCAGCGTATGAGGCGTTAACTCCTCCTCCTTTAAAACATGCCGCGTCCTCGTTGGATGGCATATCATTCGAGAGAGTTGATCTTTTTGTTGGTGAAGGGGTGTTATCTTTTAAATTGCTTGTTTTGACTTGAATGTTAATTTTTGTTTTCCTGTTTGAAATTATATTTTTGGCTACTATCGTTATTGCGATAATTATTGATATTATTATGACTGTAGAGCCAATGAAGAGGCTTGTCTCGTATTTCGAGTTCAGGGAGTTAATTTTCTGAATATTCGCCACGTTAAGCTATTTCAAATATTGTAACGAAAGAACTTCCTCAAGGTTTGTTGTGGCATTTGACGATTTAGAAATAGCAGGTAGGGGTTTTACAAAAAAATGATTTTTGTTGGAAAAATACCTGTCTCCAATTGACAGACTTGAGTTATCATATTTAATTAAAAATGTGCCATTCAGATTTATTGTTTTATCATCTATTTTTAATGGTCCATCGTAGCCATTGATTAGTAACAAGCCGGCTGTTATCTCTTCTACAGCGGGTATGTGGTGATTGTTGGTTATGGCGCAATTGGATGAATATCCCTTTAGTAGGTTTGGTATACAGGTGGTTGACGTGACTGCTTCTATATTATCCTGCTTACATAAAATTAGTTTGTTTATGTTCTTACAGCTATTTGTTACACCGAATATTTCTTTATTACAAATAATTAAATTTTCATATTCAATTTTAATTGACTTATTGCCTTGCTTTATAGGTTTTATTATTATTGATATACAAAGTTCTTTACTCGTTAAGGGAAATTTGACAATATAAACAACGGAAGATAAATTTGATGCAATTTTGACATCACTAAATTCAATTGCTTCGATTAAATTTAAGTAAAGCATACTTTGCTTTTCTAGCGCGTGTTTAATTACAGTTAATTCTTCGTTAGACAATATGAATGAATTTACAATTCCGCCTTTTGCCCATTGCATTGAGTAGTCAATATTTATCAATTCTTCTTTAATAAATTTTAATATTCTTTCAACATTTCTTTCTATTTCTAATTTGAGAGCATCGCTAGATTTTATTTCGTTTACAATAACATTTAAAATATGTGTTAAGTTATTTAGTTTTTCTAATATAATTATTTGTTGGTTATTATTACTTAGAACATTATTTATTTTATCGCTTATTATTTTAAAATCTTCGTGATCTGGGGATCCAGCAAGCCATTTCCAGGCTGTGCAGAGGGAATCTATTGATCTCTTGGTTCTGTTGATGTTGTTGTGGTTGTTTTTGTTGTTGTTGTTGTGGTAACGACAAAAACACTCCACAACAGTCCTTGGGCGGATTTGACGGTATGCCTACCTCGGGCATATTCTAAACCCCTAGCCCGCAGGGTTATCTCTAGGTTCTCTTGGGCTTTAACTGGGATAATATGGATCGGGTGAATTTCTGTTCTTGGGAAAGGAATGGGTAGTTTCGGCTTTTCCTAGTTATGTCATGTTCAATCGTAGTCTATATGTTGTCTAGTAAAGAGTCGTACTAGTCGAGGTTTATAGAGTGTATTAGTCAAAATGTTCCGGTCTGCACTTTTGCGGTTCTTACTTCTATCGTCACTATGGGGCTGTTCGTATAATCCAAAATTTGGGTTTCCACATTGCAGAAGACAATTAAAATCCTGACATTAAGGGTGAATTTATTTTTTGATATGACTTTTATGGATAGTTCGGCCCGATTGTGTTAAAATTGTGTTGCCTTTATCTTCCTGTACTATCTCCTTTTTGTATCGGGGCGTTAATTTGTTTCCTAATCTTTTGTCAATTCTAACGTAAACAACTTCGTTAGAATTGAATGTCCTAAAATGGGTTTTACGTTTGTTATGAAGCTCTAAATCTTTTTCCTGTTTATTTTTTAAATTTATAAAGTTTTCTTCTATGTCTAATTCTATAGGGTTTGGTCCTACTGTTCTTCCGAAAAATACCTCTACCGGCTTTCGCTTGGTAGTGGAATGGATAGAGTAATTGTATTTGAAGAGGGATCTATTATGGAGATCTGAAAAATCGGTGTGCGTATTTTCTGCTGTTGTGCATCGTAAGACTTCGGAAAGAGTTGAATGAAATCGTTCTATATATTTGTCCATTTATGGAACTTTTATATGACAGAGTTTTAAAAATTTCTATACCGTATTAGTTTTCCAGCATAAAAGTTATGGGGGCTGCGCCCAAGGATTTCTCATTATCTATTACATTTTTTTCAGGAATTCCAAATATTGTCAAAAGGTCCCGTAAAGGACTTTTTATGTCTTCGGTTTTAATGCAATTTGTCACTGAGGGATTAAGGTATCTTTTTCGTATGGCGGTGAGGCTTTCTTCAGTAAAATTTCTTTCTACTATAATGTGCCTGTGATAGCTAGGAAATGGTATTTTGAAGTAGTATGAAGATATTTCGCCTGTTGTAATGAAGATTTGATTCTTGAAAACGTTAATTGGCGCGTCACTGTAAGCTATGAGGATTTGGGCTGAGCTTTTATCACTATGTTGGGTTGCTGACATGGAGTTTATTTGTTGTGGGGGTCTAGAGAGTGCGCCTGCAACGATGTTGTTGCTGCCAGGTTTATATTTAATTTCGTAATTATATTCCTCGAGTATTGATTTCCATCTTTTTAGTTTATTATTGGTATTTTTGTTACTAAGCGAGTATGTTAACGGTTGGTGATCCGTGCAAATTTTTACTGTAGTCGAACCGTAAAGGTAATTCCTAAAAGTTTTTAGAGCCCATATTATGGCTAGGAGTTCTTTTTCATTAGTCGGGTAATTTTCTTCCGTCTTTGTCAATGTTCTAGAGATAAAAGTTATAGGTTTTCCTTTTTGCTCCAGGACTGATCCTAGGCGTAGTTTGTCGCGTCGGTTGTCAGGTGAAATTCCTTTTTGAAGTCAAGGTATTGCAACATGACGTCAGAGGATACTAAGGAGTTCTTTAATTTGTTAAAACATCGCTTAATTATCAAGGGTAATTTTTATTTTAGATGATAGGTTTTTGGACACACGTCCCACCTCCCGTCTTAAAAGTACCGTTAGGGGTTTGGAAAGTTTTACATAATCTTTAATGAAACGGCGGTAATAGCCGGAAAGTCTTAGAAAGGATCGAAGTTCTGTTTTATTTTGTTTTGTTGTTTTTCCGACAGGGTGAATGATTGATGTATATTGGAACGATTTTTCGTCATCCCTTGTCAAATTTGGTTTTGAGACAAACCGGTTTCGGCGTTGTGCCATCATCAGTGTCGATTTTCGTTCTGATCTGTTGTGGTCGTTTGTCTTGTATTTATAGTAGGTAGCAGGTAACGTCAGCATGGTTGTCTTTTTGTGTACGTGTGTGCATGTGTTGTGTGTGTACATTCAGAAACGGGGGTGGTTTGCATCGATCGGTTTTTTTGTGCTTGACTGAGGCAGGTAAAAGTTGGTGATTTTTGTTGTTTGACCTTTTTTTGCTTGTTTGTTGTTTTTGATCTTTTGCTGTTTTGTGCTTATTTGTCGGTGCGTGTGTGTTTGTTGTACCTGAGTGGTTGCTTTGTTTTTTGTAAACCAATTTTAAAGGTTCGAATATTGTGTCGGAAACAGTGTTTGTCTGTTCGTTTATTATTCTACCGTCGAATGTTTTTTGTTTGTAGATTTCCATGTTTTCGAGTACGTTCAGACGTCTGCCTTTTGCTTGTACATGTAGGACCTTGACTGTTTTTTTGATGTTTCCGGGGGGGCATTTATTCTCCGCCATGTGATTCGCAAAGTTGGACTCTGGTATGATGGTTGGATTCCGTATCTTTTTGTTGTAATCTCTAATGTGTTCTCTGAACCTCGTTCTTACTTGTCGTCCGGTTTGTCCTATGTAACTGTGCTGGCATTCACAAGTGAGCTTGTATACACCATGGCTGCTAAATGGATCTTCTCAGTTAGTTTTGGTTCTTAGCTTCCGTCCTAAATTGTTCGATGTTTTGAACGCTGTGTTGATGTTGTATTTTCTAAGGAAATTTGCTAATTTATATGTTGCCCTTCCAGTATATGTCATTGTCGTCCAGGTTTGTGTACTTTCTCCTCCATTGTTTCTTTTTTGTTCTCTAAGGTCTGTCCTGAGTTTATCTACTAGTGCTTTTTTATATCCGTTGTTTGTAGCGATGTTATATATTATTCCAAGCTCTCTTCTATATGCTTCTTGTGTAAGAGGTGTTCTTTCCAATCTTTGTACTAAGTGCCTTAGCGCTGCATTTTTATGTTGTTGTGGGTGGTTCGAGGTATTATGTATTATTGTGTCGGTGGCCGTTGGTTTCCTATATACGTCGTAGTTGAATTTATTGCTAGCTTTATCAATACTTATTGTGAGGTCCAGATAATTGATTGCTCCGTCTTTTTCGGTTTCCATTGTGAATTTTATGTTCCCGTGCTGCTTGTTGAGGTACTCCAGTACTTGCTCTTCGTTGTTGGTAGTTAAAACGCATATGATATCATCCACGTACCTTGCGTAAAATAACACTCCTAATTTGGAATTTAATTCCTGTATATACTCTTTTTCCAGGTTTTGCATAAACGCTTCCATAAGAATAGCCGATGTTGGGTTTCCCATCGCAAGTCCGTTTGTTTGTCTGTACATTGTCGCAACGAAGGCGGACAAAGGCAGTATATAACAAAAACCGAAAAACTCATCGAGGATATGGAATGTCGTAGAATAAGAGTGAACCCCACGGATGAATACCAGAAAGAAATCAAAGTGGCTATAAAAACTGCAACAAATATAATAGATACCAACTCGGCATATACATTAGTCCAAATGAACCCGTCAACTCCACCACTGATTGCGCTACCAAAAATCCACAAGCCAGGCAATCCAATGAGACCAATCATTAATTTTAAATCGGCACCATGCTATAAGATATCTAAATATTTAAAAACAGTATTGAAGGACACACTGGAACTTAGCAACGAACACACCATAACTAATACATCTGAACTAATAAACAAACTTAGGACCGTTGAAGTGACAAAGGACAGCAAATTGGTATCTTTCGACATAAAAGATCTATACACATCAATACCACTAGCAGAGACATTGAACATAGTAAACTCTATAATACTACGTAAAACAAAAGATAAAGTGAAAAGTACGAAAATCACGAACACGGTAAGAACCACACTACGTCAAAACTATTTTCAATTCAACAATAAAATATACAGACAAACAAACGGACTTGCGATGGGAAACCCAACATCGGCTATTATTGTGGAAGCGTTTATGCAAAACCTGGAAAAAGAGTATATACAGGATTTAAATTCCAAATTAGGAGTGTTATTTTACGCAAGGTACGTGGATGATATCATATGCTTTTTAACTACCAACAACGAAGAGCAAGTACTGGAGTACCTCAACAAGCAGTACGGGAACATAAAATTCACAATGGAAACCGAAAAAGACGGAGCAATCAATTATCTGGACCTCACAATAAGTATTGATAAAGCTAGCAATAAATTCAACTACGACATATATAGAAAACCAACGGCCACCGACACAATAATACATAATACCTCGAACCACCCACAACAACATAAAAATGCAGCGCTAAGGCACTTAGTACAAAGATTGGAAAGAACACCTCTTACACAAGAAGGCATATAGAAGAGAGCTTGGAATAATATATAACATCGCTACAAACAACGGATATAAAAAAGCACTAGTAGATAAACTCAGGACAGACCTTAGAGAACAAAAGAAGACAAAGAAACATTGCTTGCTACATATAAGGCTATTGGCCGGCCGGTTATTGACTATGCTGCGCCTATATGGTCGCCCAACCTTTCTGACACCAATTGGAGGAAATTGCAAGTCTGCCAAAACACCGCCATCAGAACTGCCACGGGATGCCTGCTTATGTCATTTGAGTCTCACCTCCATCAAGAGGCGAAATTGCTCTATGTTCAAGAGCACGCGGAACTCTTGAGTAGACAGTTCCTTCTGAACTGTCACAAACCTAGTCATCCAAACCGACATCTTTTGGATGTAGCACCGCCCCCCAGAGACATAAGGAGACATCTCCGTAAGCATTACGATGAGATCCGGCATCATATCTCTTTGCCGTTTGATCTGCGGAACCATAGACGGGCTCTAAATGACCTCCACACTGAGTCGGTAGACAGATCCCTCAGATCTCGGCCTGTGAATCCCGTTATTAATACTCAACCACCTGAATTGGCTGAAGAGGAGCGTGTACTTCCGAGGGAGACTAGAGTCATACTAGCACAACTTCGCTCTGGATATTGTAATAGGTTAAACTCTTACTTATGCAGACTGAACCCCAACATACCAAATACATGCCCTGCATGTGGTATGACCCCTCATGATACCATACATCTCTTTTCCTGTTCAGTTGAACTCACTCTTCTAACACCCACATCACTCTGGTCCAACCCTGTGGAAACTGCGCATTTCCTCGGACTTCCGTTAGAAGAGCCTGATGACAATTTAGAGTGATCGAGCCCATTGGGCAGGGCGAAGCACTGTTAACAACAACAACAACAACAACAGAACAAAAAAGAAACAATGGAGGAGAAAGTACACAAACCTGGACGACAATGACATATACTGGAAGGGCAACATATAAATTAGCAAATTTCCTTAGAAAATACAACATCAACACAGCGTTCAAAACATCGAACAATTTAGGACGGAAGCTAAGAACCAAAACTAACTCAGAAGATCCATTTAGCAGCCATGGTGTATACAAGCTCACTTGTGAATGCCAGCACAGTTACATAGGACAAACCGGACGACAAGTAAGAACGAGGTTCAGAGAACACATTAGAGATTACAACAAAAAGATACGGAATCCAACCATCATACCAGAGTCCAACTTTGCGAATCACATGGCGGAGAATAAATGCCCCCCGGAAACATCAAAAAAACAGTCAAGGTCCTACATGTACAAGCAAAAGGCAGACGTCTGAACGTACTCGAAAACATGGAAATCTACAAACAAAAAACATTCGACGGTAGAATAATAAACGAACAGACAAACACTGTTTCCGACACAATATTCGAACCTTTAAAATTGGTTTACAAAAAACAAAGCAACCACTCAGGTACAACAAACACACACGCACCGACAAATAAGCACAAAACAGCAAAAGATCAAAAACAACAAACAAGCAAAAAAGGTCAAACAACAAAAATCACCAACTTTTACCTGCCTCAGTCAAGCACAAAAAAACCGATCGATGCAAACCACCCCCGTTTCTGAATGTACACACACAACACATGCACACACGTACACAAAAAGACAACCATGCTGACGTTACCTGCTACCTACTATAAATACAAGACAAACGACCACAACAGATCAGAACGAAAATCGACACTGATGATGGCACAACGCCGAAACCGGTTTGTCTCAAAACCAAATTTGACAAGGGATGACGAAAAATCGTTCCAATATACATCGGTCGAAGTTCTTTTATAGTTTGAGGCGGTGGAAAGTCTGAAATAGCTTTCACTTTTGCAGGGTTGGTTTTTATTCTATTTTTGGAGACAACAAATCCCAAAAAATCTACCTCCTCTTTGAGGAATTCACATTTATCAAGCTTAATTTTCATGTTAGCATTTTGAAGTGTCCTAAAAATTATTTCTACATTTTTTAAGTTAGAGGGTTCATCTTTGCCGAAAATTATTATGTCGTCTATGTAGACGAAGCATATTTTTCCTATATAGTCTATAAGAATGTCATCTAATGCTCGTTGGAATATGAAAGGCGCATTCTTTAGCCCGAAAGGGAGTCAGGTAAATTCATATTTACCATTCTCTCTCTCTATGGCGCGATATACAACAGGTATATCATCATAAACCTCCTAAGAGATTTTTGCGCCAAGCTTCTCTTCCAATTTGTGGTGTGCCGATTTGAATTTTCCCTACAAATTGGTGGGACCTACAGTTTTTTGCCGACTCCGAACGGCATCTACAAAGGAGACGAATTTTTTGCTGAGAAGCCTGTCATGGCAGAAATACACTCGGAGAGTTTGCCAAACCACTGCCGAGGGGCGACCCCGTTTTGAAAAACTTTTTTCAAATCACTTTTGATGTTACCTGTACCAGGGCTCGAACCATGGACCTTCGGTGTGGTAGGCCGGCAACACTACCTTCACACATATTTACCATTATTGACTGAAAAAGCTGTCTTTGCAATATCAGATTCGATTAAAGGAATCTGATGAAAACCACTTTTTAAGTCAAGATCTTTAAGAAATTTATTTTTTCCGAGCTGGGAAAGTACCTCATTTGTATCTGGGATCGGGTAGCGATAAGGTATAGTGATTGAATTGAGTTTGCGGTAGTCGATTACCATTCTGTATTTTTTATGCCGGATACGTCAGATTTCTTGGGAAATATCCAGATGGGAGAGTTATAAGGTGATCGAGAAGGTCTTATGATTCCATCCGCGAGTAATTTTGAAATTTGCTTTTCTACTTCATCCTCAAGCGACATAGGGTATGGGTAGTATCTAGAGTATATTGGGTCTTGAGTGGTGGTCCTTATTTCGGCTTTGACTGTGGTAGTGTAAGTTAATTTTTCATCTAGTTCGGAAAAGTTGTGTAAATGGCGTAGATTTTGAAGTTTTTTTGTCTGTGACTCTGTAAGGTGCTCTGTTCTTATTTCGATGTTGTTCAGTGACTTTGCTTATTTTTGCTTAACTGCTATTTTTATTCTGGTTTTTATTAGCATCTGATTTTTTGACATGAAAATTATAGCTCCTAATTGTTTTGGGGCCGTGTGCAGAAGTCCACGCAAGTGGGGAAAGTTTCTGATCGCTATTCACCTGGGAATGGCCAGAGCGATTCTTTTGCATGCGGTTCAAGCAGCTCACTACTTCCGGGCTTTGCGCCCAAGTATCCTCTGTGTAACCACCGAACACCCGTTTGGTGGTGAGCTTAACGTGAGAAGGCGACAACCTGGTAAGGCCACTCCGACATAATCGGTTTAAGGGCTTGCTGGGGGTTCAAAGCAGCGTCTGATCACCATGTGGTGCAGCTGCAAGCGGGCGTCTGTCTTGGATCAAGCGGCTCGCTATACAAACATGTAATAGAATTCAACATCCCGTGAAACGGGTTGTGCGTTGGGTTTGGGACCCACCACATAAAACAACGTTCCAATGAAATTCAACAATAAAGCCTCGGATATGAGAACCCCTTTTTTAGGTGACAACACCCGCAAACGAAATAAGGATTATGAGATAAGGGCATGTACCTGGAATGTCCGGTCCCTTAATGGGGAAGGTGCCGCTGCCCGGCTGGTTGAGGTCCTGAGGAAAGCAAAAGCTGACATCACCGCCATACAAGAGATGCGAGGAAACACGATCAAAACACCTTGCAACATCTACTGGAGTGAGCATGAAGACAAGCGCAGATTCGGCGTGGGATTTGTGGTGGGAGAGAGACTCCCCCACCGAGTACTGTCGTTCACACTCGTGGACTCATGCACCGACGGAAGAGAAGGACGACGTGGAAAAGGATGCATTCTACGAGCGCCTGGAAGAAGCATACGAGCGCTGCCCCCGTCATGATATCAAAGTCGTGCTTGGCGACTTTAACGCCAGGGTGGGTAAGGAGGGTGTATTTGGCCCCACTGTCGGGAAGTTCAGTCTCCACGATCAGACTTCGCCAAATGGATTCAGGCTGATCGACTTCGCCGGTGCCCGAAACATGGTCATATCCTGCACTAGGTTTATGCACAGGAAGATCCATCAGGCTACATGGCTGTCCCCCGATCGAAGAACACGCAACCAGATCGACCACGTTATGATAGACGGACGAACAGTGGCGCCTTTTGAGTTTTTTCTTTGCAAAAATCATAACCTTTGAACCAGTAAAGATATTTTAAAAATTTAAAATGCAAATGAAATGTAATTATTTGAAGTTTTATTGTGTGAAAGCTCAGAGTGTCACAGATACAGGGTGCTTCTAAAAAATTCGTCAAAGTCGAAAATTTTTAGAAAAATGCAAAAACAAAATGTTTTTAGTAAAAAATAAAAAAAAATTAAATGAGATTTGTCTTATAATGACGTATTTAAGCATTAAATAAGATAAACTCATGATTTTGATAAGATAGCGCCCACCTATGACAAAAAGTTGTATACTTAGACACGTAATCAATAACTACCAAAATGGCAATACTTTTATAAAACTCAAATGCCCGTTTTTGGTGCCACAATAACAAGGTGCTTCAAAATTCATCGTAAAATTTTACATGTTTTTTTTTTAATTAACAAGCCAAATATGTATTTTATTAATAACTAAAAGTTATTGAAAGCGGTTCAATGAAATTTTATTTGAGCTAAAGATTAAACAGCCAACGAATTTTGGAAAAGGGGAGTGGCACTGCCCATTTATGCTAAAAAGTTTGATCTTAGTAACTGCTTTACCAATTTGTACCAAACTCGATAGACGTATTGATTTCTATAAAAATTTAATACTCGTTTGAAGGCGAAATGCCTAAGCTTTAAAATAAATTTGATAAACTTCAGAGAAATGCAATAACGAAAAGTATGTATTTATAAATTACTAAATTAATTATTTCTTTTATTTGAAATAAAAAATTAACTTTTATATAGATATCTTATTTTTCAAGAAAGTAACAAAATTGATTAGTAAATCTCTTTTTCGTTGTTGTGATAAGAAGTGAGAAACTTATTTTATCTTAACATAGTCATCATCACTGGAACATATATTTAACAAAGCAACCATTTCTGAGCTATACGCATCTGCAAGATCTTTTTGTGTTCTTACATACCTCATAGATGATATGACTGGATCAGAAGAGATAGCTAACACGTTGAAAAGGTCTTCGTTTTGTCTAACTCGTGATACTTTGCAGGTGTTCATACATCTATATCTCATCAGGAAAAATATCGGCATTACGTTGCAATAATTACTTACGCAATATAATATATTTTTTTTTCGTTAAACCGAGATCTATAAACAGCGCCAGATCTTCTCCGGGAGTGTATTTCCTAGGTAGCGCATTTGGGGGTGTGGGAATGCTGTTTTTGATCCTCATCAGTCGCACTGGACTTGCTACCGCAACTGCTTCTGTTATATGAGACTTCACGTTTGGTTCGTCTTTTTCATATTTAATAGCCAGTGCTTCTGAAAGATGAGTCGTGGCCATAGCTTTTGTGGTATCAGACAGCTTCCTTTTCCTTGTGTAGGTAGAACACTCTTCTATTTGTTTTGTTGGTCTCCCTCTAGTTGGATTGGTTGACGTGCTAGGCATTTCTTTGTCCAAAAAAGTTTTGTCAGCTATCCACTTTTCATGCTTACTTAGAAATTTGGAATTGTTACGATAGACGTCCTTCCATTTTCTTTCTATCATAATGTATTGTAAACCAATTTTTTCTTCCAGGCCTTCCTTTTCTTTAATGCTTGTTTCACTCGCTAATTCTCTCAAAATAGCCTCAACGAAGTCCCGTCTTGACTTTGTAGATTTAAACACTGCAAATAGTTTCGAGTTTTCGAGATACATATTAGAATTGGCTTCAAGTGTATCTGACTAAATATTAAACTGTGAACTATATTTAAAAATACTATTCACTTTATTTAAGTAAACAGAATACTAAGTTCCTTAATCTCCAAAAGACGAAGGATGATGTGCATTGTATCATGGATAGCTTTATATACCTACTCAAATTATTAAAATGAATTTCAGGTATACAATTCGTAACTAAAAAAATGTATGTTGTTACCAAGTTCCAATAACAAAAACGACCGTACTGAATTATATACTCGTATACCTGCCTGAGCGTATTTATGCCCAAGGTTGTTTAACTTTCTTTGATGTAAAAAGTGAAATTGCAGCTGGACGCAGGTAGACTTTATGAATTTGGGTAACTGAATATTTCACAAATAACTACTGTTAATTTGACGGAGCACATATTTAAAATTTTTTTTTTTCCATCAAAGTTTTAAAAAGGGCCTAAAAATAGGCATTTCGAAAAACAGGTATATCCGCCAACTTTTAACCAAAAAAAAAAACAATTTTTTTTTGTTTCAATCCTAAATTAAATTTTCTTTAATTGCTATACAAGAAAACGACAACCGGCCGCCTTATTTACTCACAAAACCATTTTAAATACAACGAAAAAGAAGGAAAATTTCAAATTTTTCCCAATGTTGAAATTTGGTCAACTTTGAGCGGCTCTACCTGGTAAACTATAATTTCCTGTGAAAAAACAGTTACATCGACTCTGATCACTACCTAGTAGCAGCCAAGATTCGTACCCGCCTCTGTACGACAAAACAGGTGCAAAGACGCAGGGAAAGCTGGACGTCGAAAAGCTGCAATCGCAACAGACCGCCAATTATTTCGCAGATCGCCTCTCACACCTGCTCTCCGAGAGCACAATTCAACCTAGTGGAATGCATGAGCAGTGGGATCATATCTCAGGAGCACTCCGTACCGCAGCCGAAGAAGTAATTGGAACGCGAAGAAACAACTGGTATGATGATGAAGAGTGCCGCGCTGCAACGAAAAGAAAGGACGAAGCCTACAAGGCAACGCTGAGATCGAATGCAACGAGGAGTGTGTGTGAACACTACCGTGAGTTGAAGAGGGAAGCGAGGCGGCTTTTCCGGGCCAAAAAAAAGAGAGGCAGAAAAGCGTGAAATAAAGGAGCTTGAGATGCTGGCCAACGGGAATAATGCCCGAAAATTCTATCAAAAAATTCGGCGCATGACAGAAGGTTTTAAACCCGGGGCAAACTCCTGTAATAATGAGAACGGCGACCTGGTGGCCGATGTTCAGAGAGCACTCAGAATATGGAGGGATCACTTCTCTGCCGTTTTAAATGGAGAAACTGAGCAAGAAACCAGAGAAGATTCCGAACCCGGGCCAACAATCGAAGATGATGGAATTGACGTTCCACAACCCGACTATAATGAGGTGCGAATAGCAATATCCCGATTGAAAAATAATAAAGCAGCTGGCGCTGATGGTTTGCCTGCTGAGCTATTCAAACACGGAGGCGAGGAGCTGGTAAGGCGCATGCATCAGCTTCTATGCAGAACATGGTTGGATGAATGCATGCCTGAAGATTGGAATCTAAGTGTTCTCTGCCCAATCCACAAGAAGGGCGATCCTGCAAACTGCGCCAACTATCGCGGTATCAGCCTTTTTGAATATCGCATATAATGTCCTATCAAGCGTATTGTGAGAAAGACTGATTGGACCTTATCAGTGTGGCTTCAGACCTGGTAAATCTACCATCGACCAGATTTTTACAATACGCCAAATCTTGGAAAATACCCGTGAAAAAAGAATCGACACACATCATCTCTTTGTTTATTTTAAAGCCGCTTTCGATAGCACGAAAAGGAGCTGCCTATATGCCGCTATGTCTGAATTTGGTTTCCCCGCAAAACTTATACGGCTATGCAAAATGACCTTGAGCAACACCGCCAGCTCGGTCAGAATTGGGAAGTACCTCTCCTAGCCGTTCGAACTAAACGAGGTTTCAGACAGGGTGACCCCCTATCGTGCGATTTCTTTAATTTAATGCTGGAGAAAATAATACAAGCTGCAGAACTTAACCGCGCTGGAACAATATTTTATAAAAGCGTGCAACTGTTGGCATATGCTGACGATATTGATATCATTGGCCTTAACAACCGCGCCGTAACTTCTGCTGACTCCAAATTAGAAAAAGAAGCGGAGAAAATGGGATTGGTGGTGAACGAGGGCAAAACGAAGTACCTTCTGTCATCATGCAAAGAGTCGAAGAGAACGAAAATAACACTCTACAAGTCACTCATCGGACGGGTGCTGCTATATGGTGCAGAAGCGTGGACACTAACAACATCTGATGAGGCGGCTCTGGGAGTATTTGAGAGAAAGGTTCTTCGAAAAATTGGTGGACCTCTACGCGTTGGCGACGGCGAGTACCGAAAAAGATTTAATGATGAGCTGTATGAACTTTACGCAGACGCCGACATAGTTCAGCGAAATAAAACACAGCGGCTTCGCTGGCTAGGTCACCTAGTGCGAATAAGCGAAGATGCTCCAGCCCAGAAGGTGTTCTTATCGGCACCCGCCGGTGGAAGCAGAGGAAGAGGGATACCACCACTCCGATGGAAGGACCAAGTGGAGACCGATTTCCGATCCCGCGGTGTTTCCAATAAGCGCCAGTTGGCGCAACGAAGAAACGACTGGCGAGCTATGTTGGACGGTCAAAATCGCCCGGGCGGTTAGATGACCATTTAAAGGAGAAGATGATTCTAAGGATACGTTCAACGCTCTTTTTCTAAGATGCGAACTCTCGAGGATCACCTGAAAAATATCTAAGACATCTTACTACATCAGGTACCCTATCTAGTCCTGATAAATTATTGGCGTGCCTGGGGTCAATTATCTGGTCGGTAACAATTTCCCGTGCAGGGTTTACAGCACTTTGTATTAAAGATGGCGCTTCCGCCAGAAGTACCTGTGATACTATGCTTCTAATGGCAGTTGCCAATTCCGGGCTGACCTGAGTATTATTGGCCAGTGAAGCGGCATTTGAGTTTAGGATAGAGGGCCTAATTATATTGTCTGGCATTTTGAGAAGTGGAACTTATTCTAATTTTCAAGCTAACTATTCTATGACAGTATAGAACTTTTTGTTTCCTATTCCAATTTGTGATGGTTTTAGTGGATTATCAATCTCTGGAGGGTCCCTTTTGTGGTGAATCGCAGAGTTTTTTTTTGTTATTTATTAAGATTTTATTAATTTTATTGGCTGTACGAGCCTTGTATTATTTTGTAAAACTTTAGCAGTTATAGTGATAATAAAAAAAATTAATCTTAAATTAAGTATTCCTTAAGACTTATAGGACGTTATCTTTTAACCACACTTTATATTCTTTTTTTTGTTAATAATTAGCTTTCCCAAACAAATTTATTTAATTAATTCACTAATATAATTTACACTAAAAAAAACTATTCAATTAATTCTAGATGCTTACGTTAGTCTTAGCATAGCCATGGCGATTCTGGAAACTCCTTTTTGAGGCTCTTGATGAGGATCTACTTGGGTTCAGAGATGCGCACTCTTGTTGTTGTTGTTGTTGTTGTTGTTGTAGCGACTACTTAACCTGCCTAGGATGCCACCCCTCGTCCAACACTGTCATCAGGCTCTTCTAACGGAACTCCAAGAAACCTCTCGGCTTCAACAGGGGTGGACCAGAGTGAAATTGGTGTTAGAAGAGTAGGCTCAGTTGAGCAGATGAACAGATGGTTAGTATCGTGGGGAGACACGCCGCATGCCGGGCAGACATTTGGCATGTCAGGGTTCAGTCTGGATAGGTAAGAGTTTAGTCTGTTACAATATCCAGAACGAAGTTGAGCCAGCGTGACTCTTGTCTCCCTGGGCAGTTCGCGTTCCTCGTCGGCAACAGGTGGAGCTTGTGCCTGTAGCAGTGCATTCACTGGACGAGACCTGACAAAGGAGTTTACCGACTCCGTGTGGATGAGGTTAAGGGCCCGCCGGTGCAACTTTGGATCAAACGGCGAGAAAATGTGATGCCGGACCTCGTCATAGGGCTTACGGAGGTGACTCCTTATTCTCCTGGGAGGCGTATTTTCGTTGAGCAGGCTCCCGTTCGGGTGCTGCCGTTTATGGCAGTTGAACAGGAATTACTTGGTCAATATCTCACAATGCTCTTTGACATCGAGCATTTTTGCCTCACTATGAAGATGGTGCTCAGGAGACATAAGGAGGCACCCCGTGGCAGCTCTGAGTGCGGTGTTTTGGCAAGCCTGCAACCTCCTCCAGTAAGTGTCTGCTAACCCTGGCGACCATATAGGCGTCGCGTAGCTCAGAACCGGCTGGCCAATTGCCTTGTACGTTGCCAGTAACGTTTCTTTGCCTTTCCCCCAAGTACTGCCAGCTAGTGACTTGAGGATTTTGTTACGGCTTTGTACTTTGGTGGCAATCGCGACTACATGAGCACCGTATTTGAACATGTTATCAAACGTAACCCCTAAGATTTTGGGGTGCGTGACAGTCGAAAGCTTAATGCCGTCGACGTAGACGTCTAATTCCATGTTCGCCGGCACTGTCCACGTCGTAAATAAGGTGGCCGAGGATTTGGGCGGTGACAATGTCAGGTCTCGTGCAGCGAAGAAACCGGAAAGGGATGGAAGGTAAGAATTAATTCTCGAGCAGAGCTCATCAACGGAGGGTCCAGTCGCCAGGATCGTGCAGTCATCGGCGTAGGAGACGATCGAGACGCATTCTGGTTGGGAAGGGAGCCTCGATATGTAGTAATTAAACATAAGCGGGGATAGGGCACCACCCTGTGGCACCCCTTGCTTAATTATACGTGGTTTTGATCTCTCGCCTCTAAATTCAACCGATGACTGCCGACCACTCAGATAATTGGCGGTCCAACGCTTTAGACAGGGGGAAGGTTTGAAGCCTCCTGGTCGTTAATGAGTTACGCATGATTGACAGTGTCGAAAGCTTTCGACAGATCAAGCGCAACCAGCACGGTCCTGTCATTTGGACGAGATTGGTTGAGACCGACACCTATCTGTGTGGTGATGGCGTTTAGCGCGGTGGTAGTGCTATGCATTTTGCGGAATCCATGCTGATGTTCGGCTAGTCGCAAGTTAGCGGTATAATAAGGGAGCAAGACCGACTCCAGGGTCTTCACTGCTGGCGAGAGGAGTGATATCGGTCGATAAGACTCCCCCTCGTTGGCCGGCTTGTCGGGCTTTAGTAGTGGCACCACCTTTGCCTGTTTCCATCTTTCTGGAATGGGTGGTCATGGACAGATTGAAGACGGTTGTTAGGTACCTTACTCCCTCTTCACCGAGATGTTTTAGCATCAGCATGGATATACCGTCTGGGCCAATAGATTTGGAGTTTTTGGACCCCCGTATGGCCTCCCGAACCTCCGTGGTGGTGATGGCAATGGGCGCTTGGCTGTTTTTACGTTTGTGCGCTTCCCTGATGGCACGCCTGATTTCCTTGTCAACCGGAGGATGCAGTACAAATTGCCGTCAGAAAGCGATCGCGCATCTCTTTGGTTTCGACTGTACCTTATTACCGAAGGTGATGGCTATTTTGTCGTTAGGTTTGATCGGATTTGACAAGCATTTAACAGTGGACCATAATTTGCCAACACCATCAGAGAGGTTACAGGACCTTAGGTGTTCCTCCCACTTGGCGCGTTTGTGTTGATCAACTAGCCGTCTGATTTCCGCAGTGAGATCTTGGATTTGGGGAGCCGTAGGGTTCAAGCGTCGCACGTGGTCACGTTCATTAGCCAGGGCCGCTGCCTCTGCGGGGTAATACGGACGTATCTCCTTAATTCTACCTGACGGAATGTATTGATTGGAGGCTGAAGCTATGACCAAGCGAAACGCCTTTTCCCAGAAGGGGTGGGAAGAGTAGCGAAGGTGCTCTCAGTGAAATTAAGAAAACCAACCCAATCAGCTTTACTGAAATTAGTGAAGGTGCGTTTCTGAGAAGTAACAAAGTCATTGGGGCGATCGATTGAGAGGACTATCGGCAAATGGTCCGATGCAAGAGTAAGCATTGGTCGCCATTCAACGCAGTTTACGAGACCTGCGCTGACAATTGTGAGGTCTGGCGAACTGGAACAATTTACCCCATCTCTCGTGGGGGCATCCCCGTTCACAGTGCAAAACCTCGAATCGTCTATTTGTTCAGCCAATTCCTGTCCCCTACCATCAACCTGTAGGCTTGAGTGCCACAGATCGTGGTGTGCGTTGAAGTCTCCGAGGATTACACGATTATCGCCTCTGAGTAACGCACTGATGTCAGGGTGGTAATCTCTCGGACAGCAGGTGGCAGGAGGTATATAAATGTTAATGATTTCTAGGTCGACGTCGCCTGTCCGGACAACCATCCGGAAGGCGAGTCCGCCCCAAGTCCTCTCTCTCGGTCACGCCGGTGGATGTTGTAGCCGTCACAAGTCCGAAGATTTGATCGGGCCTTTAACTTCGTCTCCTGAATGGCAGCGATCTTGATGTTCTTCCGCTTCATGAAACTCACTATTTCACTTACTTTGCCGGTTAGACCGTTGCAGTTTAGCTGTAGGACACGAAAGTGCGAAGGGGGAGAATTATTCACGCTGGGAGTCAAGGACTGTTGCGTATGCCTTGGTGGAAGCAGGCTGGGTCGCGCACTGCGTCGCACTCTAGAAGACGATGGATCCAAAGCACCGGAAGGTGGCGAATCGGTCGACGTTGTAGGTTACGTAGCTCGACTACATGGCGCAACGTACGTATCAGTCCATTAGTTCCTGTTACCAAGTTGAGAACATATAAGCAGGTGACATAGGCCAAGGCAGGAGTTGCATTTGACTGATGTCGCAGGAGTATATAGTCTCAACCGACAAACAGAGCACATGGTGGCTTTGGCTTACATTTGTGCTAGTGTTGGAAGAAGAAGGGGAATTTGAAAGTGGGAGGGGGGTCGGCTGTCGCTCGGCATTGCTCCCATCTGAAACAGAGGTGCTACGTAGAAAGTAGCTATGAGCGGCTGTGTGAGGTGTTGGGCGGGAGTTACACACTACTTGCTGGGCATTATTAGTGCTGTTAGTCGTGGAAACTGTTTCTGAAGCTTGTGACGGTGCGATACTGGATCGTCGTTGGCCACGGGACGTCCTAGGACGTGAACAGCAAGGGGCCACAAAAGTTTTGTAGAAACTAGGGGGCCTGTGTGTGGAGGGATTCAGCCCGGAGCACCTAGTTTTGTGCAACCATCTTTTACAAGAATTGCATTGGATGGAGTGTGAACGCTTAACGTAAATCTTCTTCCAGCAGACGCAGCAGATCCATTCTCTTGGACCCGGGTTGTACTCGACCCCAGCCCGGAGTAGGAGAGTTTTGAGCAGCCCTGCTGCAAGGAGCTGCTCGAAACATGACAATATTAGGGGAAAAGGTGACAGGTTAGCAGGGTAGTGTCGAAATAACAGCCCTTGGTCGGATATAAAAATTCGAGTCATTCCGGTACGATAGAACCCGCTGTTGTGGGAATGATGCGCACTCTTCGTGGTGCGTGGTTACTAAAACAGGATCCTACCACCAATTTGGTGTCCAATGCGTTGGGGCACTTATCAGGGCCACTACTCCGAACTGTTGCACTTTGTTTTTAATTAAACGAGAAGCGCGAGGCACTACTTAAGGACCTTTTACAGTTAGGGTATTTTTTTTTTCGATTCCCCCAAAAAATATGTTTTGCGACGACAAGTCGTCTTTATTAGTTCAACTTCAACTAACTTGACAATTTTGTTCTTACAACTATTTATCCTAAGAAGTCACGTTGGAGGCGCAGGTGATATTCCAATGTTGTTGTTGGTTGAATTCTTAATGTTGGCCGTTCCCATGAACGGTAATGCACGGTCAGCGTCTGAGCGGTTCCGCGTGTGGTGTCGTATGCGCGTGGGACAGTGGCTATCGTCCTAGTCGCATGCTTACGTTGCATTATACCTGTTACTCATTTTACATATTCACTTGTTGGAAGTTATGTAGACCATTGTCAGCGTATGAGGCGTTAACTCATATAGCATTGGGTTAGCGGGTGTGTTACTTCAGTCAAACGATAACAAGACGTGGAGGCCGGTATTATATTTTAGTAGGCTTTGTAATCCTGGGGTAAGCAAATATTATGCTTACGAACTAGAGGTGCTTGCCGTCGTAGAGTCCTTCGAACGGTTCCGAATGTACGATTTTGAAATAATTCATGGCGATGGAACTCGTGTGTCTCATGTAGACGCTTTGAGCCGTGCACCAGATCAACAACCAAACAACGTCGAAACGGCAGGGTTTGTAATGAACCATGCAGTTACAGGATCCAATGTTGACGTCATTGGTAGGCATATTGAAAAAAGAGATAGTTCATGTCACGACGAAATGGGTCATTTTGCTCTGGAAAAAACTATCAAACGAATACAAGCACATTTTTGGTTCCCCAAAATACGTAAATACGTTAAAGAGTATATATCGCCGTGCCCAAATTGTTGTTATAATAAGGCTCGCCAAGGGATGGCGGAGGGACAGTTACACTTCACCGAAGTAGCACCCATACCATTCCGGGTCCTCCATATTGATTATCTGGGACAATTTACTAAAAGTAATCGAGGTAATTGCTACGTTTTAGCAATTTGCGATGGCTTTTCGAAATATTTAGTCGTAAAGCCAGTACGTAACACAAAAACTGCAGCAGTTATAAATGCCTTAAACGAAATTACGAGTTATTTTGGACTACCGGCCAAAATAATAACCGATCGAGGTACAGCTTTTACCTCGAAACAATTTCCACAGTTCTGTAAGAAGAATCGTATCCAACATATTAAAAACGCTGTCCGCACACCGCCAGCTAACGGCCAAGTGGAGCAAGTGAATCAAACAATTCTAAACTTTCTTCGGACCAGAACTGAGAACGAAAGATTGGGATCTTTTATTGCGTACTGTTCAGTTGTCAATGAATTCGCAACGAAATGATACTTCGGGTTACTCAGCAAACGAACTCATTTTCGATTCTCGTCTCCGTGAAATCTTACAAAACCATTTAATCGCCGATGTTCACGATATAACTGAGAGTTTTGAAACGCAATGCATATCAGAAAAACGACAACAAGCAGTAGAAAAGATAAACCAGGAAAGTGAGAGATGGAAACGGCGTTTCGTCAATAAACACCGAAAACCTACTGATATACTCGTATAGTGGTAGTCGAAAATGAACCACCAGCAACCGGTGAGTCAAGGAAACTAGAACCTAAAATTCGAGGTCCGTATGTAATCGCACGAAAACTGAGAAACGACCGATATTTAGTTGAAGATATATCCGGTATACTTATTTTCCTTAGATATCAAACTTGACATGGTACACAATGGTTATGTTAGTTCCCGGCCGGGGAGCACGCCTAAGGCTGACTGCATATACTGAAGGTTATAACACTATCCCCCGCTAATAGGAAGTTATGTTAAGTCGTACACTCGGAGGTGTGCTGGTTTATTTCGTACTCGTGCAGGTCTTCGACTCGGCTGTTCCGGATTTGGAGCAGTTAGTGATTGGTTTGGCTCTTCTTGCTGCTCTGGAGTTCGAGGTAGTGTTTCTATATGTATTCGAGATTCCGCATCTTTCAATTCTGAATTAGGTTTATATGCAGTTTCGCTTCGCTAAAAATTGTACTGGCTATACAAAGGTATGATTTTGGTGGTCTGCTGGGTCGGAAATTTTATTTGAAGTGCTTTCCAGGTCTTCGACTCGGCTGTTTCGGATTTGGAGTAGTTAGTGATTGGTTTGGCTCTTCTTGCTGCTCTGGAGTTCGAGGTAGTGTAACTATCTCAGGAGCATCTGGAGCGAACTTGAATTTCCGCTTTTGAACTTTTGTGACTTTTAGTTGGTCTACATGGCGTTTTAAAGTGTAGGCATCATCTAATTTAACAATGTGGAGTTGACCTATCTTCCCCTGTACAGTACCTGTTTTTTTAGTTGTTTTGCTATTTTGTGTACATATATGACACTGCGTTACAAAAACGAGCTTTATGATAATAAAAAATTCTGACGTGTACATGAAAATCGCCGATACACGTGTATTTTTATTTTTTCTCCCCTTTCCGAAAAAGTTTATTTGATTCATAGGACAGAATGTGTGTAACGCGGTGTAATACTTGGACTCTCTCCCTTCGCTTATTTCACGCACATCTGGTACAGAATCCGCATCTAATTGAATCTGTATGTCTTTTTAGGTAAAGCTCTGCTGGGCTCATACCAGTACTAAGAGCAGTTGCTCGGTATCTCTATAAAATGTTGACTTTTTGTCGCAGTGGTCCTGGTTCTGTTGACATAGTCTTTAACTTCCTTTTAAGTGTTTGAACATTTCGCTCGACAAGACCATTCGTACCCGGGTGCCCTGGTGCTATGAGTTTCTGGAAAATCCCATTTTTGGTGCAATACGATTTAAAATGTGTGCTTGTAAAAATAGTTGCGCTATCAGACACCATGATCGATGTAAATCCATGAGTCGCGAAAATATCAGATAGAAGATTAATTGTGGATTGGGTTGTTGGCGCATTCCGTCTAACTCCGAATTCTGTCTATCTAGGCTTTGCATCCACGACCACGAGAAAATGATTATCTTGGAATCGTCCGGCGCAATCTATATGTACTCTCCCCCAATTTTCTTTTGGTTTCTCCCAGTTCGTCGGTTTGTTTTGAACTTAAAACATGATTCGCACGATTGTACTGTCCGCTCTATATCACGGTTAATACCTTTCCATATGCAATATCTTCGAGCGAGCTGCTCCATTTTAGTTACGCCAGGGTGAGTGCGATGTAGTTCTTAAAGAATGTTTGACTGAAGGCTTTTTGGAATCACTACTTGTTGCCCCTTAAAAATAATGCCGTTATTAAGCATATACGTATCTTCTTCGTTCCCATTCAGATGTTTGAAAGTTTGGGATCTTTTGCGGTCTCTGATGCTAAGATTTTCGAATTTATGTATTCGCTGGATATTTCAAAGAGGGATAGCAAACAGAGTACATTTATCTCTTCATTGATTACTTTGTCCGTACAATGCTTTCCTGGAAGTCGTGTTTGCTCTGGAGAGACAGGCTGCGTTGGTATGCTCCAAACCTTTTCTGTAAACTACTTCATAATTGAAGCTCGATAGGAATTCAGCCTATCACAGGCGATGTTATAGCTGACATTTTATTGTGCTGATGAGCTGATGAAAAATTCTTGTAAGTGGGCGATTGTTGGTGACAAGTTGAAATTTTCTTCCATAGACATACATAAGAAAATTATTGATACTGAATATTATAGCTAATGCCTCGTGAACTAACGGTCAGTAATCTGGAAGCGAACGCAACGGGGTAGTGCCGTTTATTGTATGGGAGAGTACCCCTGCTATACCTGTAGGGCTAGCATCGCAAGCAATGACTACTGGAAGTTCCGGATTAAAAGGTCTGAGTACCTGATTGCTACTGATTATGTTTTCGAGTTTAATGAACGCGGCTTCGCAGTTGGATGACCAATGAAACTGTCTCCCTATCTGGAGTAGTTGGCGATAATTTATAGATAATAGGTTTGAAATAAATCTCGAATAATATATTACCATGCCTAGAAATCTTCTGACATCATCGACTGTTGCTCGACGAGCCATCTTGGAAATTTGATTAAATTGTACGACATACCCAAGATATTCTACGTGAGTTTTCAGAAACGAACATTTGTACCGATTCAAGTGTAAGTCCTATTTCTTTAAACGTTTAAGACACTCCATCCGGTTTTGTTTACATTCAGCTTCTGTAGACACGTGTACCAAAATATCATCGAAGTAGGACATGGTTTTGTTTAACCCACATAAAATTTGCTCTATTATAAGATTGAATTCAGACGGTGCTGTCTTTATGCCGAATGAAAGTCTATTCATCCTATATGTTCGCTTATGGGTTGAGACCGTCTGAATTTCACTGGATTCTGGACTAACTCTAATATGTAAATATGTCTCATAGAGGTCAAGACGACAAAAATATGTTGACCCTTTCAGGCTCACATGTTTCGTTTTGTTATATCATTTTAGTTCTACTATTCGCATTTATTTGCTTAGTTATCCCTTTTCTTACTTATATCTAAATATTAAAAGGCTAACATTTTTCCATACAATCAATTGCCAGAGCGTATCTCATTTAAACATGCATATTTCCCATTAACATGTATTTTATTACATATTATATTTAATAAATCATGCATTATTTATTTGTAAAGTTTTCTGCAAAAAGCTGTTAACCGCAGTATCTAACTGTGTCATTGCACATGTAACAGTGGCGCAGGTGATAAGCGTCTCGGTTAGAACGATTACGTTCCAAGGTTCGAGGGCAGGTTCCGGACAACTTTTTTTTTTTTTAATTTGTCTTTAAATATATGTATGAAAACTTCGTATGTTGGCTATTTTTTTTAATTTATTACATTCTTAGCCCAATATTTTTCTGTTCATGACCTCTATCTTACAGTGAAAACCCCTAATTTTTCAAAAGAACTCCAGAAAATGATTATATTTATATGCACTATATACATCAAAACAAATTCTGTCGGACTGAAAAACTTTATAGTAATTTCGAAATTTATCGGAGCTCATTATTTCTATCAGGTGTTTCCGATGAGATAGACCCTATATATAAAATACAATAAGAGAAAACACAGTTTGTAGCTACTTTAAATTTATATTTAAAAAGGGTTAGAAATCGTGTTAATTTTTCTAAATATATCAATTGTTTTCTTCTTTAAATATTTTAATTTGAGCCCTTGCATATATGTATGTAGACTAAATTTGACCCGTTATGTTGGGTATAAGTTGTGGTTGGGGGGCCAGAAAACTATCATATGTTGAAGTTGTAATAAAATCCTGAAGGAAAAAATGCGAAAACTGCCTGTATATAAAAAAAACCGATATGAAAACTGGCGTCAGGCTAATGTTGAGAAATTTCATTAATTTCAAAAGCCATATGGATATGTATGCATGTAGGTACTCGTATACTCCCAACCGTGGAAATTTTTTCGTGGCTATAGCGCTTAGGTAAGGTATTTGACAGCACATATGTATGTATCGGAACAGCGCAGGTGTACGCGTCTGCAGTGGAATGCTTGCGTTTTGTGCATCGAGCCCAGGTTCCGGACAATCATTTTTTTTTAAATAGATTTTCTTCTCATTTAGAATTTATTAAGATTTTAAAGCAATATTTTCCTAAAACATATTTTATGCAAAGAAACGCAAGAAAATTACTAAAATTTACCATAACAAAATATGTAAGGTAAATACTTACAAAGTTTAATGGTTTTTTTAAGGAGTTTGCTTTTTTACTGCCTTTATATTTGCATGTATATATAATTTTTATTTCTTTTTCATCGATTTTCTTCTTATCTTGACTTTTGAATTTATTAAAATTTTAAAGCAACAATTTCCTTAAACAAATTTTATGCAAAAAATCGCAAGAAAATTACTAAAATTTACCATAACAAAATCTGTAAGGTAAATACTTACAAAGTTTGATGTTTTTTTTTTAAGGAGTTTGCTTTTTTACTGCCTTTATATTTGGATGGATATAGGACTGGGTATACTTATATGATAAATAATAAGTTGAGGTTATATATATATCACAAAATATTATTGAAATGCTATAAAAGCCAATATGAAATGGCTAAATATGTCTTAATTAGGGTTAGGAAAAAAGCAGAAAACCATCATATTCTGAAGTTGCAATTTTCCCCCGCCAAAAACACCAGATCTTAAGGGAAAGCACTGTTTGCATATAAAAAAACGATAATTTCATTTAAAAAAAAAAATGTGTATGTGAACACATTCCTAACGGTAAAATATTTGTACTCTCTCATTGAGCACGTTGAGCGGCGTCGGTTCGGTCAACTCACATTTCATTCGCTCTAATTGAGTTGAAGTATACTGCAGCTTCGGTGCGTCTGTCTAATTTGATTTAGAGTTGCCCCCCTTTATGCTGATCTGTACGAAAATCTTAAAACAAAAATTCCAATTTGTTTCAACATATCTCGCGCGTTGTATTACAGGCAAGCAATAGTTCAAAATTAAAATTTTTAGAGAAAACACAATAAAAGTTTAATTTTTTTATAGAACTCTATTATAAAAATGATGTTCAAGAGCATGCTTAGCAGCCTCTGTGTATATATCTCAAATTTCAATTGTTTTTTTAAACGCAATAAACTTTCTTTTTTTTTAAATTCCAAAGTAAAAATTAGATTCAAAGGTTTTCATGGCCACTTTCTTCGTCCGGTTTTTAGATACATCCTTAAATATTTGTTTTAAATATATCTCGAACGTGTTATTAAAAACAATATTAATTAAAAATTTAAGTTTTTAGAGAAAACACAATGAAAGTTTTCATCCGTAGTCGCTGCTGTTCATATAATTTCAAATTAAAATAAATATTAGAAAACGCCATCAAACTTCTTTTTTGTTTGTAAAATTCTGTAATGAAAATGAGATTCAAAGGCGTCATGGCCACTTTTTTCAGCCGGTTATTTAGATATAATTTAAATATTTATTTTTAACATATCTCGAAAGTTTTATTCCAAACAATGGTTCAAAACTAAAATTGATGATATGAAGTGAATTAAAGAGATAAAGTGTCTTTTATACATGTAGTTAAGGTTAAAAGCCAAAAAACCATCATATGCTGACTTTGTAATAATCCCCCGCTAAATAGGTTTCCAAAAAGACAGATCTAAAGGAACAGCACTGTCTGCATATAAAAAAAATTCAAAAAGGAAACAGGCGCCATGCTCACATTGAGAAACTTCAAAATAAACGCTAAACTCATTTAAATAAAAAATATGTATATGTGGACACACTCCTAACGGTAAAATATTTGTACTCTCTCATTGAGCACATTGAGTGTTGTCGGTTCGTTCAACTTATGTTTCATTCGCTCTATATTTTTGTTCTCTTACTCATTGAGCAGCTTTGACGCGGCTGTCCAATTTGATTTTGAAAGAGAGTTGCCCCCCCCCATTATGCTGATCTGTACCAAAATCTCAAAAAAAAAATTCCAATTTGCTTCGACATATCTCGCGCGATGTATTGCAAGCAAGCAATAACTCAAAATTAAAATTTTGAGAGAAAACACAATAAAAGTTTAAGTTTTTTATAAACCTTTACTATAAAAATGTTGTTCAAGAGCATCAAGCAGCCCCTCTGTATACAATTCGAATTTGAATGTTTTAAAAACGCTATCAAACTTCTACTTTAAAGTAAAATTCCAAATAAAAATGAGATTCAAAGGTATTCATGACCACTTTCTTCGGCCGGTTATTTTATTTTCAACATATCTCCAACGTTTTATTCCAAACAATGGAAATTCTTTCTGCTACGACGCTTACATTCCAAGGTTAATTGGTTTTTAAATATGTATATGAAAACTTCTTACCATGATTTTTTTTTTTAATTTATTATGTTTTAAACCCAATATTTTTCTGTGTATGGCCTCTATCTTGAAGTAAAAAAATATAACTTTTGCAAAAAAAAAATATTTCCAGTGTATCAACATAAAATACTTAAAAAATATCTACATAGCTTCATGAATTTTTTAAGAAATTAATTCTTTTCCAAATGTTTTAATTTGTCAAAGGGCAGACATATAACTCGAACCCTTACATATGTAGACTAAATTTGACCAGTTAAGATGATAACCTTCCTTAAAAATCAGCATGAAATGTGTTTTAAATATGCCTAAGTTGTGGTTAATGAAAAAAGACAGACAACTATCATTTCATTGTAATTTGACTTCAAAAAAGCCACATGTAAAGGAAAAATTGAGAAAGCTGCCTGTATGTAAAAGAAAAACCAATATGGAAACCGGCGTCACGCTAATATTGAGAAATTTGTGGAACCTCCAAATGAGCGTTTCATTCATTTTCAAAAGCCGTATGGATTTGTATGTATACTCCTAATGGTGGAAATATTTTCTGAAAAAGGCATAAGCGTCTCGGGTGAGACGCGTGCGTTCCATGTTTCGAGCCCAGGTTCCGGACAATAATTTTTTTTTATAAAATTAAATTTTTTACCTTGACTAGAATTTGTTAAGTTTTTAAAGCAGTCTTTCCTTAAAACCAATTTTTTGCAAAAAACCGCAAGAAAATTACAAAAAATTTACCATAACAAATATGTAAGATAAATACTTATAACCAAAAAATACTAATAACCAAAAAATTACAAAATGGCAACAATGTCCAAACGGTGGACATATTTTCACTCACTGAGCACATTGAGTTAAAGTAACCATTATATATCATTATCCAATAATACAGGTCGTGTTAATAGACCAGCTGATTTTTACTTTTGTCTGGAATTTTGACATTACACTCATTTCTCAGTACGATTTTGACGTTAAGCTCACAAATTACAAAAACAAAATACATGGAACATTTTTGTGTGTCTGTATGTTTGTCGAGCTGCTACGACCTTTTGTAGTTGAATCATGTTGTTGTATACTTTAACTCAATTTGCTTAATGAGTAAGAGAATGAAAATATTTCTACCTTTTGGAGAGCAAATGAAATACGCCACTACTTTAACTCAATATGTTCAATGAGTGAGAGAATCAAAATATTTCACCATTAGGAGTGTGTCCACATATACATATTTTGATTGAAAATAAATTTAGCGTTTATTTTGAAGCTCCTCAAATTTCAGACAGTGCTGTCAATTTAGCAATTTTCCTTTAGATCAGGCTTTTTTGAAACCCATTTAGCGGGGGACAATTACAACTTCAGTATATAGTTTTCCGGGTTTTTTCCTTAACCACAATTTAGACATTTCATATTGACTTTTATAGCATTTCAATAATATTTTGTGATATATATGTATGTATATGACTTGAACTTATTATTCCTTATGGCTGTGCGTATAATTTTACCTTAAGGCCTACATCAATCAGAAAAAAGTAAATTCCTTAAAAAATTTCATAAAACTATGTAACTATATAAGTATTTATCTTACATATTTTGTTATGATAAAGTTTTAGTAATTTTCTGTTAAAGAAAATATAAAGGAAAGACTGCTTTTAAAACTTAACAAATTCAAGTCAAGGTAAGAAATTCAATTTTATAAAAAAAAAAAAAAATTATTGTCCGGAACCTGGTCTCGAACTATGGAAGGCACCCGAGACGCTTATGCCTTCTTCAGAAAATATTTCCACCATTAGGAGTATACATACATATCCATACGGCTTTTGAAAATGAATGAAACGTTCATTTGGAACAAATTTCTCAATACAAGAAAATTACAATGATTTGATGGTTTTCTGGCTATTTTCCTCAACCACAACTTAGACATATTTAAAACACATTTCAATTCAAGAATGTTATCATCTTAACTGATCAAATTTAGTCTACATATTTAAGGGTTCGGGTTATACATATGTCTGCCCTTTGACAAATTAAAATATTTGAAGAAGAAAGAAGTTGATGTCTTCAGGAAAATTTACACGATTTGTAACCACTTCGTAAATATAAAATTGAAGAAACTACAAACTATGTTATTGGTTTTTTGTGTTTCATCTCATCGGAAAAATAATGAAAATTATCGAAATTATCTACCGAACTCTGATAAACTTCGAGATTTCTATCGAGCTTCTCGTTCAAATGGAATTGGATTGTGATATAAATGAATATTCTAATATTACGACATATGGGCTGCATATAAGTTTACCTCAAGCCGAAACTTACCGAGAAAAAAGTGGATTTCTTCTGGCGGTTTTTTTGAAAAAAAATTGTTTTTCTTACTTCAAAATAGAGGTCTTAAACCGAAAAAGATTAGGTTAAAAATCTAATAAATTAAAAAAAAAATCAAGATAAGAAGTTTTCATATATTTAAAAACAAGTTCAATTTAATAAAAAAAAAAAACAAAGTTGTCCAGAGAACCTGTACTCGAACCTTGGAACACACGCTTTCTACCTCAGACGCTTACCACCTGCGCTACCTTGGTATACGAGTATAGAACACCGCAGTCAGATACTGTAGTTAAGCGCCATGGCTTTATGCAGAAAACTATTGTTACAAATAAATGAAGCACTATTTGTTAAAGAAAATATGCCTATGCACCGCTCCTGATCCATAGGAAGATATCAAAATACATTTAAATAGAAATTATGCATGCTTTGGTAAGATGGAAATTGATTGTATGGAAAAAGTGTTAGTCTATTAATATATATATTACATTATCATTTTGGTTTTCTTGTTTTAATATTTATTTTGCTTTATTTTACATACTTTAGTGTATCACCTTTTATATATTTGTGGCCTTTAGTTTGTTATAATTATGTATATTAATTTATTTTATTAGGATTAAGATTTTGAATTTAGATATAATTAAAATGAAAACAAGTAAGGAAGTCTAAGTTCGGGTGGAACCGAACATTAAATACCCAGTTCTGTATAAGTGATCGTGGTAAATTGTAGTGGAGTTATGACTTATAGAGGTTTTAAACTTTTTCTACTACCATGTGGGCAATCTTATTAATAAAAATGACTGTGTGTTTGTGTGTCTGGCGTCCAAAGTACTTAACCGATCTTTATGAAATTTGCGCAGTAGATTCTTGGATTTACTGGTTCCAGCATAGGCTATATATAATTTTGAAAAGCGTAGATAGTATACCTCGTTTCATGTTTCGTAATTCTATCTTACACCGTTCTGAAATTATTAACAGTCGAATTTGAAATTTGCTTAACTTATAAGTGGGCGGACCACGCCCAGTTTCCAAAATTTTGCAAAAATCGTATAAAGAATAAGAAAATTGAGGTAACTGCCTAATTATATTATTATACTTGTATCAGTTAATTAGATATGGCCACTTCAATATTTCTACCACCTTTCCATATAACTTTTATAAAAAAGTAGGCGTGGTCGAAAAGCGATGTCGCTTACTTTCTATGGGTACATTTATCACAACAATAGTATGCGTCCTACGAAATTTCGTTATACTAGTGTAAGCGGTTCTGACGTTTTTTAGAGTCAAAGTTTGAAAATTTCTTCACGCATATGTGGGCGGTGCCACGCCCCTTTTCCAAAAATTGTATAACATCGTAATTTTATCATAGTAGTTGCTTTTATTATTGAATTAACCCATTTTATAGGTTTTTCGAAATTTTCCATATCGAAAAAAGGGGCATGATTATGAGTCCATTTCGCCAATTTCAAATAGCAACCTACCTTGGCCGGAAAGCAACCTGTGTGCCAAATTGCATTCAAATATCTAAATTTTTACTCAAGTTATCGTGTCTACGGACGGACTGACGGACATGTCTTAATGCATTCCTCTGTTCATTTTAAGAACTTTGATATGTGGAACTCCATATCTATCTCTATTATTTTGTACGGTTATATGACCAAAACTATAATACCCTGTGTACTAGTACACGCTGGTTATAATAAATCATTAATTGGCTTTGAGTGATTATATGATAATATGTATATTTAAATTTTTTTTTTTTTTTAAATGGGTAAAATTGGTTGGACTTAAATATATAACATAAAAGAATCATAAATCTTATATATAAATAGACAAGATGAATGCAATGTAGAACCGTTTTCTGCTAAACTATAATTCTAAGGTATACAAATTATATATGTATAGATAGGAAATTTTGAGGTGTACTTTTATCCGTAAATAAAAAAAAATTAAGAAATCATTTTAATATAAAAAATTTAACATAAAAGTCACACCACTACACATTCACTTATTCACACTATAGACATGCTGTGTGTGTGTGTACTTGCTTTTTGTGTACTATGCTGAATCGTGAGCATGGCGGAGGAGCTGCTTTCTAGGAAAAAATTAAGAGCCGTAGTAGTGTGAGTAGACTTGCCATGCATGTTTTTGTGTTATTCGTGTGGTCGGCTCTCACTGTGAGTGCGAAGAGTTGGTAGTGGACCAATGAAAAATAAGTATTCGCACTATAGATACTCTGTTGTGTCATGCATTTTTGCTTTAGTTGTTGTTATTGTATTGATTACTGGCTACGATGCCCAGTGTCAGCTGCTCTCCTGAGAGCACTAAAAGTTGCTTTGTTGGATACATTAAGCAAGCAATGTAAAATATGAGCAAATATGTAAAATTCATTGCTGATACCTACAAACAGGGTTTACAAAAATAAAATAAATGATTACTCATAAAGAGTATTAAACACCGAAGAAAATTAAAGGAAAATAGAGGAAGGGAAAAGAATTGAAAGGAAGGAAAATTAAAGGAAAGAAAGGAAAGAAAAGGAAAAGGAAAAGGAAAGGAAGGAAAGGGAAGGGAATGGAAAGGATAGGAAAGGAAGGAAAATTAAAGGAAAGATAGGAATGGTAAGGAAATGAAAGGAAGGAAAGGGAATTAAAGGAAAGGTAAGAAAACGAAGGGGAAAGAAAGAAAATAAAAGCAAGGGAAGGGAAAGGAAAAGAAGTTTGAGGAAAGTAAAAAATAAAATAAGAGAGTAAAAAAAGAAATCAAGGAAAATAAAAATATTTTAGAGGAAAGGAACGACATAGAAAGGAAGAAAAAAAGGCGGATAGAACATACCTACAGCAAAAAAATAAAATAAAATAAAATAAAGTTTATTGGTTGAATTTCAACCACTGGGCGAACTCTAGTATTCTTAAATAACCAAAATATTATGATTTTAACATCTATACTACTTATAAAATAAAGTCGCTAAAAAGCTATGTACGGAATTGGCTTCGCACAGAATGCTCCGATTTGAAAGCGGTTTTTTGCATTTTAAAGGTTAGCTATGTGAGATAGACTTTTTTATATAATGTGAAGGAATATATAAAGGGGGCGTGGCAATCTTACAAAATGTGGTAAAAAAACATAAATTTTTGGTTTACACAGCCATACATCATAACCTAATCAACCGATTAGAATGAATCTTCCTTGAAGTTAAACTTTGAAATATTTACTTTCGTTCTGCATCAAAAAAAATAGTAGATTTCTTTCTAATTTAACGAAAATTGTTTAAACAAAAGCAGCACTTTTTCCAAAAAAATCTGTTTGTGTGTTTGTTCGCTGCCAACCGAATAAGTCAGCGTGCTTTAAGCGACAGCTGTGGTGAGCCATTCATTTGATGAATTCGCGAAAGAGCTCGGTAGCGTTACTTCACTTCGGACGTATGTATGTATGTAATGTTAATTATAAAGTTGTTTTAAACATTATCAACCTGTGTGAAACAAGGTGCGGGTTGCTAGTATACATATAAAGAAATAATTTAAATTTAAGACAGGAACGCTATCTTATAGTAAGGTAGAATACCTAATGAATGTGTAATTCTATAAAACGTCAATGCATTTGCAAAACCGTTTATATTATAATTGTTATATTTTGGGATGGAACGTTAAAACTCATTACTGCCCTATTATCAGTATCACATTGAAAATTTTAACTTGATTTGATAGAAATGAATGAATTATTACCTATGATTACCGCTGTTTGCTACACTTAACATAAAACTAATTCTAATTAAAGAATAAATATATAAATATATCTTGAATGTGTTTTCGTTATGAGGGAGATCAAATCTGTGATTCGGTAATTAAGTACTAGAAGGCTTTACCAGACTTAATTCAAGTTTCCTTACAAGAATAGTTTTTTGGTAAATCAAAGCTTTCTTAGAAAGAATTAGTTTAAGTTAAATCAAAATTGAGATTTGATCTCGGCATCAATAGATCTCCGGTAGGTATCTTATAATTTCATTTTTAGACATGGGAAAATACATTTTTTTATGCAATAACTACTTTTTTTCATTAATAATTTTCCAACAAAAAAATTGCAGTAACATTCATTTATATATTTATTTTGAGTTTTCTACATCTAAGACCAACCTATACATTTATCGTGCTATTCAGTAAAATAAATTTGGTTTGGCCGTTGGTGGGCCGCTACTGTAGTTATGGCTGGTGTTGTTGTTACTGCTGGTGGTTGACGTTAAGGCAGCGCCTATAACAGGGCGGCCCGTGCTGTTGTACTTGCTGTTTGTTGTTACCGGTGGTGGTTATGGCTGGTCTTGTTGCTGTTGCAGCAGCCCGTTCGTGTGGCCGTTACTGTTGTTGTTGAAGTTGCAGTAGCCCGTTCGTGTGGGGCGCTACTCTTTGCGTTACGATGGTGCGTTTGTGCGCGCTATAGTGACCCGCCGATGTCGCTCGTTGGAGGCGCGTTCGTGCCCGCGTTGTTTGTGCACGTTGATGTGGCACGTTGTTGGCGCTATGGTGTAGCGCGTTGTTGCACGCTAATGTGGCGGGCTCTTGCCGCCTAAAACTAATGAAAAAGTGTCAGCAAGGTAATTTACCTCTAAGCTAATTTACCAACTCACCTCTATTGTCGATTGAAGTGTTAAGTACCTTAATTCATGTATAGCAATATTATTGGAATGTCTACACATGGATTCAAGTCCCAAAAAAGGCAATAAGATTGATAAAGGGGCTACTTTAGCTTTTGTGGTGTGCCCGCTGTGAGTGCCTGATAGTGGAAATTGTTGATGCGTGCGGTGACAATGACAAATGACGGTGTTGATAATCCTGATGTTATCAGTGGATAGTATGGTGTATAAGATATTGTTGGTGTTGATTGCAATTGAATTCATTCATTTCCGAGACAATTTTCGGTTTTAAGAGCAAAATTCACACAGCTCCTCAGCCTTCAAATTTTACTGCATATCCACGGTATCAAAGAGGGATCCTTACTCCATTGTTGTTTTATATATGTATGTAGATTAGTATATTTTAAACCATATGCAAATGCATGTAAGCATTATATCTTTTGTATTATTTGCCGAGTAAAAAAAATGGTCGTGTAAACTTTTACCGGCAATGTATATGTAAGACAGATTATTAAACAAATCTTGTTTTTACCACTTTGCTATAATTAGTTTAATTAATTAATTTGTATTGTTATATTTATAACACATATATCCATGTCTGTTGCAAAATTTCTAATTCCAATTGCGCTCACTACAGTCTTAAATCTGGTGACTTTACCAATCTTTGCCATACATATGTATGTTTTTATGAGGTATATACGCTACTATTTATTTATTTAAACACATTTATGCGCGCGCGAATCGGAGTGGAATTTAGTGGATTAAGGTACTCCGAGAGAGTGTAATGAAGGAAATCGCGTTCACAGTTGCTTGATTGTTGCCGGGTGCCGTGCTGTGCTTGGTGGTTGCCATCAGGGCTCGGATTTTTTATTACTACCAAATCCGGTAAAAGTACGGTACGCATGCGACAAAAAGGGAAATATACTATGAAAACTAAAGTTGAAGCTATAAGTTTGTTTTTTATTGCAAAACAAATGAGCATCCACTTCAGGATTTACTTTAGAACCCAAAATATTGTAATTACGGCTTTTACTTTATTACTTACGAACAGAACGAATTTAGTAAAAAGTGCGTCTCCGAATCCAGTAGCAAGTGTGGACGCGAATATGATATTGGCTATATTGACTCAGATGTCGACCAAAATGGAAGAACAGAAAACGTGCGTAGTATCTCAGCCGGAAGAGCAGGAGACGCGAATGTCGGACAAATTAGAAGCACAAGGGGAGCGTATATCCATGCAGGTGGCACAAATGTCTTCGCAGTTGAAAGCACAGGAGGAGAGGTTTATGTCAAAACTAGAAGTGCAAGATGCAAAAATTGCATAATTTTAGGACAAAACTGAGGCTGAGGTGGAAGCTTTGAGAGGTCGTATCCAGGAGTTACAGCTGAATCATCCAACAGCTTCCATGAATACTCCAAAGGTAAAAACCCCCATCCTTTGATGGGTCTGTTCCTTTTCAGGTATTTAAGCTACAGTTTGAGAAGACGGGGCATTGAAGACAAATTTGCTGCACTGAAGTGACCTGCAGCCAAAATCTTACAGACTATCTGGATGGCGAACGAAGTAATTATGAAACTTTGAAGGATGCGGTTAAGGGGCGATATGGTAGCGAACATCGGAATATATACCAAATAGAGTTGCAGAATCGCTTCCAGAAAGCTAATGAGACTTTGCAAGAATTTGCATCGGACATCGAGAGGTTGGCTTATTTAGCAAATGCGGACGCACCCGTAGAGTATACGAATAGGGTAAAATCCAAGCTTTCATAAATGGAATACGTGATGTGCAGACGAAGCGAACCACATATGCAAATTCAAAGATATCATTCGCTGAGATCGTATCAAATACTCTGACGCAAGAAACAGCCTCGCTTTTGAGTAAACCAGCATACAGGGCTCATCGCGTAGAAGTGGAAACTCCGGATTGGGTAGACAAAATTTCGGAAGCGTTGAACGGAGTTCAGAAGAAAAGTGATGGTGCCATCAAATGCTTCAAGTGCGGAAAACCAGGTCACATAGCACGTTATTGCGGCACCGGCTCCAGTAACCCCAACAAGGTGGACGGAAACGTAAATCTGAAGGAGATAAGCAAATCTTCCAACCAAGTCAATTGTTAAACTAAATCGAGCCAGTCGAAAGAGGCGTGGACTGGCTCCCGCAACTGAATGCCCCATAATCTCTGTCTCAAAAATTGGAAGGAAAGCTAGTAGTCTTACTGTTGGAGGATATATGGACGGAAAACATCATTTACTGACGGCGGAGACGGGCGCATCTCATTCCATCATTCGATCTGATTTAGTCAACAAGAAGGTGAGACCATTGCATGGAGCAAAATTGCTTACGGCCACTGGTGGAGACACCCAAGTCGTAGGGGAAGTAACATGTCAAATCGCAATTGGAAACGTGGCCACTCTACACAATTTTATAGTAGCAGATATTGTTGACGAAATCATAATTGGTGTGGACTTTTTAAGCGAGCAAGGCATCAGAGTAATGAGTTTAAATCGCCAATTCAACTTTCCAAAGGATCTATATTGGGACAATACCAAGAGGTCCAGGTAGTTATGAATTGTGAACAGCTTCAGGAAAATGTGTCTACCAGCGAGATTGATCTTTCAGATGATATGACGGCGTGGACGGAAGGCCTCGAAAAAGATCATCAGAGTAAGGGAAAGCAACTTCTAACAAAGTACTCCAGCATATTTGAAAAGGACTGCCCCAAACTAGCTCGGACCAAAGTTGTGAAGCATCAAATTGATACTGGTGATGCAAGGGCAATCCGCCAAGTTCCTCGAAATATTCCATTTGCGCCCCTGCGGGTTAGGAGTTTAGAATATGCCCGAGGTAGGCATACCGGTCGTCAGAGGCGACTAATATACTGTAGTGTAGCCAAAATAAATGCATACATAAATACATGCACACTTACAAACAGTCGGCACGCAGCTATTAAAAACTGTCGAATACGCTTTGTCAGCAAAGTCACACGCTATGCGGCAATGCCCACAAATGCGTTGCAATCATACGAATATATGTATGAACATATGTGCGAATGCACAAGCCAATGTTTGTGTATGAATGTAGGTATGAATGTACCAGCGAGCGTTTGCATATGGTGGCTTACATACTTTGGTTGAGCTTAGAATTTAGGTAAATATGTATTATGGTAAATAAGTTGTATATAAGAATTTATTGTATAAATAGGAGAAAAATATGTTGAACAAATTAATTCATGTTTACTGCCGAATGATGGCACTACCCAAACTTATTTCTTTTTAATAGTTCACATTACATGGCGATCCTGCCTGGTCTGCAGTATTTAAAAGCAGACTTTCTATAAAGATCTTGCCTGGTCTGCTGTCTTTAAAAGCAGACTTTCTATAAAGATCCTGCCTGGTCTGCTGTCTTTAAAAGCAGACTTTCTATAAAGATCCTGCCTGGTCTGCTGCCTCTGAAAGCAGACTACCTTTAAAGATCCTGCCTGGTGTACTGTTTTTAAAAGCAGACTCCCTTTACAATTCCTGCCAGGTCTGCTGCTTGCATTAAAGGCAGACCACTTTTTGGCAAAGAAAATTAATTAATTACGAAATGAAATTCAAAGCACCAGCATAACAGGGTGGAATAAAAAAAAAATCCCGCGGCAAGGGTGAAGGCTCAACCATTTACACGGACGAAATTCATGTGGACAAGGAAGCGGTTTATTGGTTCATTTCATTTCAATTCATGGCAGCCTCCTTACAAAACCTTCCATTATTGACACACAAGCATAACAGGGTTGAATAAAAAAACAAAAATCCCGCGGTAAGGGTGAAGGCTCAACCATTTACACGGACTAAATTCATGTGAACAAGGAAGCGGCTTATTGGTTCATTTCATTTCAATTCATGGCAGCCTCCTTACAAAACCTTCCATTATTGATGCTGGCCTGAGCACTAATCCCGCAGCAAGGGAGACTTATATCATTTAAGTATTTTACTATATATTTAGAAGCATATAGCAACCTAACGGCTGCTGCCATTAAGGGCAAAAAGTAGATTTTTGCTTGTAAAATAAGCATTTTTTTTTTCTCTTTGTGTACTTTAGTTTTTTTTTTTCAAATGAATGAGGAGTTAGATATCATAAGTCGGGCAGAATTTGACGCAATATTCTTGCGTTACAGCAAATTGATGGTAGAAGACAAGGTTAAAGTGGAAATAGAGATAAAAACAAAAGAAGTAGGTGAAATAGTAAGGATAGAAGCAGCAGAAATAATTAAACAAGGCCCTAAAGCAATAACTATAGAGGAATATAGGCGTAGGACGAAACCAATAAAGGTAGAGGAACCTAAGATTCCCAAACCTATTAGGAGCAAAAGAAAGATAGGAGGAAAAAGATTTAACTACAGAAGAGCAGTAGCAATACTGTACCAACAAATTACTCTAACTACAAACACGGAGGAAAGAATCCGTTTAAAAAACGAAATAAATAAGATCAAGGATACATAAAAAAAGTATTTTTTTTCCTTTTCCATTGCGGTGCTAAAATTTTTTTTTCTCTATGGAGAGCGCTTTGCCTAATGACCTTGATTACGAGGCTATCAACAGTATCGTTAATAATTTGGAAAGTGAAAGCGCAATTGAGGCCCGTAGAGAAAAGGAAAGATTAAGACCTTACAGTGAGGAGGAAAGGAAAACACTGGTTTGGCTTAAAATCCATTGGAAATATATAGGAATGACTAGGGAACCAACCCTTGAAGATGTAAGGTATAACACAGCAATGGAAGAAGTAACAGTCCGAGCCCTAATAAAATTTGGCCTAAAAGAACTGTAAATGAAAAAGGGAAAAATATGAGTAAAACGGAAATTTTTTTTTAAATAAAGAAAATACCAAAAATAAAATAAATCATTGCATTTATAGTTTTTCTTACGATGGGAGGCCAAGAATCCAAAGTGGAAGAGCCTAATGCTAATAGCCGACCACACTGAGGCACTAGAGTTTATTAAAATCTTGTTAATAATATTAGCAATCTGCACTTGCCTCAATTTGTTTCTCAAATTATACTCGGCTTACAACAAATTTTTAAAGAAAAAATACATGAGCCGAGCAGATGGTCTAGACAAGGTCTAAACCCAAAGGAAAATTATATACCCCAATGGACAAATGGGAAACCATTCTGAATACACGGGTGGAAGAGAAAATTTTGGCGGAAAGGTCATATAAGTGTATTAACAAAAGTATACCCATACAAAGAGTAACGGTATTGAAACATCTCACGGCAATATTACAGGCGTTGAATAATATAGGAAAAGCCACACAAAAGGTGTACTCGTATAGCAAGTTGACAGCTAAGCATCAGCTAGAGGTACAACAAATATTTTCCAGTGTCAGGGATAAATTGGTATTCTTACTAGCTAGATATAACATTGAGGCATTGGCCCCAAATTCATTTGAAAAAGAAATAGAACTAGATTTTGCCATCTTATTGCCGGAGGCTCAACCCAATCTGGAGGAAGCCGTAAAAATTGAAATTACTGAAAAAGAATTATAGACAGAAAACGCCAAAATGCCACTGACAAATGTAGATTTCATTAAAACTGCATCATCGATCTTACCAGATTTTGATGGAAAATCAGAAAATCTGTCTAGTTTTCTCGATGCCCTTGATATACTGGAGCAAATCAAGGATAGTCACGAGGCTATCGCGGTATCCATGATAAAAACAAAACTCAAGGGGACAGCTAGAAACATAATAAGTACTGAATCCTCTATTCAAGAAATTAAACAAAGATTAAAGTCACAAGTTAAGGGTGAATCAGTAGAAGTTTTGTCGGCAAAACTCCTGAACATCCAACAACGCAGTAAAACTGGAAATCAATACACTGCTGAGATTGAAAAACTCACAAAATCGTTGGAAGGAGCATACATATCTGACGGACTAACACCGGAGTTAGCTACCAAGTATGCTACACAGTCAGCTGTAAAAGCTATGTGTAAAAATTGCTTTGTCAAGGCATAACAAGCACTATTGGCACAGTTAAAACAGATTTAAAGGATGATTTCCTATTGATTAGACACAAGCTTCATGTAGTAGAAGACAATTTTCCAATCCCATGTGATGGAATACTGGGTCCAGATCCCGCAAGATCGGAAGTAGTCCGACAAATCCACATTAAAAATAAAAATTCTGATTTACTAATTCCACAACAAGAATTGTCTGAAGGCATATTTGTTGCAAGTACCCTAGTAGATTCACAGCAAACATTCGTCAAAATTATAAATACAACAGATGAAAATGTAATACTTCATGGTTTTAATATAAAAACAGAAAATTTGGATAATTATTCAATAGTTAAATATAATAATCTAGAAAATGAGCAGAACAGTAAAGAAAAATTAGAAAGATTAAATAAAAATTTTCCACACTTTACCCATGAATCACTTAATGCATTATGTGCAGAATTCATTGACATTTTCTCATTAGAAACAGAACCAATTACCACTAATAATTTTTACAAACAAAAACTTCATATGAAGGACAATAACCCAGTTTACGTAAAAAACTACAGAATACCAGAAGCCCACAAGAGCGAAATAAATAAACAAGTAAATAAATTAATTAAAGACGACATAGTAGAACCTTCAAAGTCAGAATTTAATAGTCCAATTTTATTAGTACCCAAAAAATCACTCCCTAATCACCAAGAAAAAAGATGGAGAATGGTTGTCGACTATAGACAAGTAAATAAAAAATTAACCGCAGATAAATTCCCACTGCCAAGAATTGATGACATACTAGATCAATTGGGAAGAGCTAAATATTTCTCGTGCTTGGATTTAATGTCCGGTTTTCATCAAATAGAACTCAGTTCAGAGTCAAGGGATATCACATCCTTTACAGCAGATAATGGCACCTATCGATTTAAAAGACTACCTTATGGCCTTAAGGTTGCCCCAAATTCATTTCAGAGAATGATGGCATTGGCATTCTGAGGCTTGAAACCTTCACAAGCATTTCTATACATGGACGATTTAGTCGTATTAGGATGCTCCGAAAAACATATGATTAAAAACTTACGGGATGTATTCGAAACTTGTAGGAAGTATAATTTAAAATTACATCCGGATAAATGCATATTTTTCAATCAAGAAGTAACATACCTTGGTCATAAGTGTACAAGCAAGGGAATTTTGCCAGATCCCAGTAAGTTTGAAAATGTTAAAAATTATCCAACTCCTAAAAATGCGGATGAAGCGAAACGATTCGTCGCATTTTGCAATTATTACAGAAGATTTATTCCAAACTTTGCAGAATATTCTAGGATAATAACAAGGCTTTGCAAGAAAAATGTAGTTTTCGACTGGACAGAGGATTGTAAAAAATCCTTTGACTATTTGAAGGCTGCGTTAATAAGCCCTAATATCTTACAGTGCTAAGCCAATAGTATGAAGGAAAACAATTGCCAATTGCCTATGCATCAAGATCATTCACAAAAGGAGAAATTAACAAAGCAACAATTGAAAAAGAATTATTGGCCATTCATTGGGCCATAACATATTTTAGACCATACGTTTATGGTAGAAAATTTTTAGTCAAGACAGACCATAGACCTTTAACATTCCTATTTTCGATGGAAAACACCTCATCAAAATTAACTAGAATCAGACTAGATTTGGAAGAATATGACTTCGAGGTGGAGTATACGAGGTGTGTTCAAAACGTATCGCGAATTTCGTGTTTTTTCAAAAATTATTTATTTATTCATGAATATCTATTTTGCCCCCTTCAAAGTAATCCCCATGAGATATTATACACTTGTGCCAACGGTTTTTCCAATCTTCGAAGCACTTCAAAAAATCATTTTTTTTGTATCTTGTTCAGCTCCTCCTTCGATGCCGTCTCTATCTCGTCAAGGGAAGCGTAACGTTGTCCTTTCATGGGCCTCTTCAGTTTAGGGAACAAGAAAAAGTCACAGAGGGCCAGATCTGGGGAATACGGTGGCTGCGGCATCATTAGTGTGTTGTTTTTGGCCAAAAAGTCGCGCACAAGCAACGATGCGTGAGCAGGGGCGTTATCGTGGTGCAAAAGCCAATTTTTGTTCTTCCACAAATCCCGGCGTTTCTGGCGGATTGCTTCGCGCAAATTGCGCATAACTTGCAGGTAATATTCCTTATTGACCGTTCTTCCCTGTGGCAAGAACTCATGATGCACCACGCCCCTGCAACTGTATCAACTGTCAGCAAAACTTTCACATTCGACCGAACTTGGCGCGCTTTTTTCGGTCTTGGTTCGTGCGGCAGCTTCCATTGAGATGATTGAGCTTTGGTTTCCACGTCATAACCATAAACCCACGATTCGTCACCAGTTATGACCCTCTGGAGCAAATTTGGGTAGTCGCGGACAGAGTTTAACATCTCATTAGCAATGTTCATGCGATGCTGTTTTTGGTCACAATTGAGCAATTTTGGTACGAATTTCGCGTAAAAATCGAAGACGATCCAAAACACGTGCAAGCAAAGCAGCTGTCAACAATTAACTGAACATTCAAAATGGCCGAGCTTGTCGGCATAAGGGAGAGACATGAGTACCAACATAACGCCACAAAAAATTCGAAATTCGAATATACGTAACCAGCGAAAATTCAAAATTCGCGATACTTTTTGAACACACCTCGTATAGCAGGAAAACAAAATTATGTAGCAGACGCATTATCACGCATAGATATCAAAGATCTTAAAGAAATTTCAGTAGAAGCGTGCAAAATATTAAAGGTTACAACCAGATCTGAAACAAAACAAAAAACCAGTAATAAATCCAGTAATAATACAAAAGAAAAACAAAGTCACAATGAGAACCCTATAATACATATATGAAGCGCTTAATAAATACGAAGTTAAAAGACATGTCAAGCTCGTTTTCAATCCTCCGAAATTATATTTCAAAAAAGGAAAGAAAATTTGTAGTGAAATAACTAAATATAAAAAACCAAATTGTTGAGGCGAAGATTTACTTAGGACAATTCTTTGCCAGGCTAGAGGTAGAAGCCGGCGATTTGAAAATTGTAAAAATACAGTTGTCCTTAGGAGACAAATTGTTTAAAGATAACTATACTCGAGTAGATGAATTTAAAGAAATAGATACCAAAGTTCTCAAAAATCTAACTATAGCATTAACTCCGGAGGTTATGCATGTGACGAATAACAAAGAAATTAAAGAAATTCTTTATAAATATCACGACGATGCTGTTTTTGGTGGCTACCCAGGAATAAATCGTACGTCAAATAAAATAAGACAAAAGTATTACTGGAATAATATGAAAAATGACATAAGAAAACATATCAAAAATTGCATTCACTGCAATAAAAATAAAACCTATAAACACCTGAAAGAACGAATGGCTATAACGGAAACGCCACCAAAGGCTTTCGATATAGTACAGATCGATACAATAGGACCATTTCCAAAATCGATACTGGGAAATGAATATGCAGTTACTATTATATGTGACCTGACCAAATACTTGGTTACAGTACCCGTCCAAAGCAAACATGCGGTAGCAGTTGCTAAGGCAGTATTTGAACATTTCATTCTAATTTATGGTTGTATGAAAACAATTATAACGGATATGGGAACCGAATACAAAAATAGTTTATTTGAGGAATTGTGCAAGCTCTTAAAAATAGAGCATAAAACCTCAACACCCTACCACCATCAAACTTTAGGTACTGTCGAACGCAGTCATAGAACATTCAGTGAATATGTGCGTTCCTACATATCCATTGACAAAGACGATTGGGATGAGTACCTTAAATACCTTTCGTATTGTTACAATACAACACCTTCAACAGTTCACGCCTATTGTCCTTTTGAACTAGTTTTTGGAAAGACACCTCTGACTTACGAATTTTTAAAAGAAAATGTAATTAGCCCAGTATATACTCGTAATCATGAGGCTTACGATAAGGAAATTAAGTATGGTTACAGTTAGCACAAGAAAAAGCTAGAAAATTAGTACAGGAATCTAAGCAAAAACAAAAAGTTAGCTATGATAGGAAAATACAGTATAAGGAAATAAATATAGGAGATTTAGTACTAGCCAGAAATGAAGCAGGTCATAAGTTAGACAATAAGTATAAAGGGCTCTATAAGGTAGAAAATATTGATAGAAATAATAATTTTACTCTAGTTCCTTATAAGGTAGAAGGCATAGATAGGAATAATAAGTATATTATAAGTAATGAGAATAAGAAAATCTTAATACACAAAAATAGACTTAAATTGTTAGAATAAATACACTGCATTTTGACTCACATGTTTACTCATAAATTTTTATTGTATACTTACAAACAAACCCATAAATTAGGAAATTTATTGTATACAAATAAAAACTTATTAAAATAAAATTGTTTCATTTAATTACTCTCAATGTAACTCAACACTTAAGAAAAATGTTTAAAAAAAAAGTCGTATAAATGCACCAATATACAAACCAACATGTTACCGAAATTAATTATTTAATAGTCCACTTGAAAATAAAGTAAACAAAGAACAAAATTTTGTCACTTAAACAAACTGTATCAACTTCCACTTAAGACGTAAAGTAAATAAACACAAAATCTAAGCAAGCTATAAAAATTAATCGAATTAGAGTTTTACATATATATATACGAGTATATATAAAACTTTTTGAAAAGGTAGATGTAGTGTAGCCAAAATAAATGCATACATAAATACATGCATACTTACAAACAGTCGGCACGCAGCTATTAAAAACTGTCGAATACGCTTTGTCAGCAAAGTCACACGCTATGCGGCAATGCCCACAAATGCGTTGCAATCATACGAATATATGTGTGAACATATGTGCGAATGCACAAGCCAATGTTTGTGTATGAATGTACCAGCGAGCGTTTGCATACGCTGGCTTACATACTTTGGTTGAGCTTGGAATTTAGGTAAATATGTATTATGGTAAATAAGTAGTATATCAGAATTTATTGTATAAATAGAAGAAAAATATGTTGAATAAATTAATTCATGTTTGGTGCCAAATGATGGCACTACCCAAACTTATTTCCTTTCAATAGTTCGCATTACAATACGTAACGCCGTGCAACTCGATGGTTCAACTACGGATATGATGCTTCTTACCTCTCATTATCATGACCTCATTATCATGAAGAACACCTAAAGAACTTGGAGGAAATTTTCCAACAGATAGCTGGTGCTGGTCTGAAATTAAGTCCCAAAAAGTGCAACTTGTATAAGAAGGAAGTAAATTAATTGGGTCGCAAGGTAACGACGGAGGGCATCTGCACTGCTAAGGAAGAGATCGAAGCCGTAAAGGATTGGCCAAGACCGAGGAATTTGCACGAGTCACGAAGTTTCCCTGGGCTCTGCACATACGTAGCTAGTAGAATCCATGAGCTTACCAGAAAAAATACATGCTTTGAATGGAAGAACGAGCACGAAGCGGCTTTCCAAGCCTTGAAGGACCGACTATGCACTGCCCCAATGTTAGCATATCCGATCCCAGGTTCAACGTTTATTCTGGATACAGATGCGAGTGGTTATGCTATGTACTATAGCCGAACAATCGGAAAGCCTTAACGAAACTACCGTGGAACACGGAGAGAACTGTTGGCATTGGTAGAATGCGTCAAACATTTCCACAAGTATCTCTATGGGCAGCGATTCTACGTCAGGACAGACCATGCAGTGTTGGAGTGGCTCTTTCAGTTCCGTAATCCGGGAGGTCAATTGGCACGGTGGATAGAGCTACTGCAAAGTTATTAGACAGGGGTTACAGCAGGTTCTTCACCGAGCGAAATTTGACCCTATCTCCGACTAAATCGATGGTCACTTTGTTTACGACATGGAATGCGCAGATGGGGCAAGAGTTAAATGTCCAAAATCTTGGGCGTGACGTTTGATAACGGACTCACCTTCGCTAAGTATGCCACCGCAATAGCTTCAAAGGTTTAGAGCCGCAATAAGATCCTCAAGTCACCAGCCGGCAGTACTTCAGGGAAAGATAAAGAAAAGTTGTTTGCTACATATAAGGCTATTGGCCGACCGGTTTTTGATTATGCTGCGCCCATATGGTCGCCCAACCTTTCTGACACCAACTGGAGCAAATTGCAAGTCTGTCAAAACACTGCCACTGGAGTCTCACCTCCATCAAGAGGCTAAATTGCTCAATGTTCGAGAGCATGTGGAATTTTTAAGTAGAACTGCCATAAACCTAGCCATCCAAATCGACATCTATTGGATGAGGCCCCGCCCCCAGAGACATAAGGAAACATCTTCACAAGCTCTATGACGAGATCCAGCCCCACATTTCCTTGCCGTTTTATCTGCGTAACCATAGGCGGGCTGTCGGTGGACAGATCCCTCAGATCTTGGCCTGTAAATCCGGTTATTGACATTCAACCACCCGCATTAGCTGAAGGGGAGCGTGTATTCCCGAGGGAGACTAGAGTCGTGCTAGCACAACTTCATTCTGGATATTTTAATAGGTTAAACTCTTACTTATCCAGACTGAAGCCCACACTCCCTGCATGTGGTATGTCCTCTCATGATACTAAACATCTTTTTTCCTGTTTAACTGAACCTAATCTTCTAACACCAACATCACTCTGGTCCAGCCCTGTTGAAACTGCGCGTTTCCTGGGACTTCCGTTAGAAGAGCTTGATGACAATTTAGAGTGATCTTGGCCATTAGTCAGGACGAAGCACTTTTAACAACAACTACAACAACTGCAGAATTATGACTTTTCCATAGAGCATCGCAAAGGTGGCACTCGGGGAATTGCTAATGCAATGTCACGACGACAATGCAACTTGGAATGCAAGCATTTTTCCAAAGCTGAGGCCAAGGAAGACATTATGGATGTTTACAATTGGTATCCGGTTGTTTGCATCGAATATGGGATGTTCAATGTATTCACAAGTTGATAGTTGCCCCAAAGAAGAAAATCCCTGATGTTCTCAATGAATTGCATAATGGTCCAAGCGGAGGTCATCTCGGAGTCACCAAAACCTTAGAGAAAATCAAACAGAGATTCTTTTGGGTTGGATGCCGTCAGTCGGTCGTGGAATAGATTGCCAACTGTGAGGTGTGCATCAAAGCAAAGGACCGAAATCGAGAAGCCATGGGAAAATTAAACAGTTTAACTCAGGAGCACCATTTGAAAGAATTGCCATGGATGTAGATGGCCATTTACTACTAGCAAATCCGGAAACAAATATATGCTAGTAGTTATGGACTATTTTAGCAAGTGGCCAGAAGTGTACCCTATTCCAAATCAAGAGGCGGGAACCGTAGCAAAAGTGTTCACTAGTAATTGGGTAGCGAGGTTTGGTGCACCGATGGAACTACACTCTGGACAAGGCGGGAATTTCGAATCAGCTGTGTTCCAGGAAATTTGCAAGACATTCGGCATTCGAAAAACTCGAACAACTGCACCGCATCTTCAGTCAGATGGCATGGTAGAACGATTCAATAGAACGCTGGAGGAACACCTAAGGAAAGTGGTGCAAAAGTTCCAGAAAGTTTGGGATACTTACATCTCCTTGGTCCTAATGACATATCGCTCTTCAGTACATGAGACAACAGGTCACACTCCTGCAAGCGTAATTTTTGGAAATGATCTTCGGTTGCCTGCTGACTTGAACTTTGGGATAAATGCTGATGCCCTAATAAACGCTGGGAAACCCACTAACGTCCTGGAAGAGGAAATGAGAGAAATACACGACCATGTAAGACAAGAACTAAGATCATGAGTGATAAGATTAAAGCCAGGTACGACAAAGCAATCAGCTCGGAAGGTTTTACGGGAGGAGATTTAGTGCTGCTATACAACCCACAACGTAAGAAAGGTTTGTTGCCGAAATAGCAGTGGAACTGGGAAGGCCCATACAAAGTCAATTAAGGGATAAACGATGTTGCGTACAAACTATTGGAAGGCCACTGAATAAATTAAAGGTGGTCCATTTGGAAAGGCTAGCTGCTTTTGGCTCGGGCAATGTGATCGGGACGATCAGACTTAGGTGGGGGCAGTGTGGCGAATATTCTCAAGCACGTACCTACCCTAACTCAATAACACTCCCACCTCTAGTTAACCATAACGAAGATACCGATGGCTACGCTTATGTATGCATGCTTATTTTTAAAAACAAGTGAATTAATTAAATGAACCCGTATTAAATTAGCATTAAATATTGGGCAATTTAGTACGATTTCGGTTTTGGACTGGGCTAGCTTAAGGGACCTAAGTATACCTTCCAAAGAATGTTTTATTGCCACCGTGTTTTTCAAAATTTTTTCAAGGATGTATGCACATAAATATGTATAATTAAGTTATTAATTGCAGCAATTCTCTTACTATTTCGTTGATATGGGGATAAGTTCTGACTACTTCCTAATGTCAAATATGATTTCTCCTTTCTGGGGGTGCTTTTTTGATAGTCTTAAAAATAACAAATATTTATAAAGTACATATTGCAGTTTAATTTAAGACCAAAAAAAATTTACCATAAGTTTCTGATGTGTTGTTTGAGAGGCTTGTAGACATGTTGTCCATGTCAGTTGCATTCAGAAAAACGGTGAAATTGCTCATTATGAATAACAGCTACAAAAACTAAGACGTTATTGCTGACCAGTTGTAAAACTTTGCTTGAAACTTGGTATATGCTATGCGTACAGCATTGTTCACTTAGCCAAAATGATTTTGAACAAAAAAATGCGCCAAACTTGAATTCAGAGGCTCGTAAAATAGATATTCCAGATTTAAAACTTCGTTTGATCGTATTATAGGGCAGTTTTCATTTTAATGCATTGATTGTATTTTAAATCATCATTTAAATCGGTTGAAAATCTGTTGTCCTCAAAATAACTTTCGTCTTCCTCCGAAACAACAAAATTTTCACAACTTTCAGCTTTACTTCCAGAATCACTTGCAACTTCACTGATTGACCTATAGTCGTTAACGAGTGCTAAACGGGTTCGTTGCATTTGGGTTCGTTTTTTTTTTAATATTTCGTTTGGGGATTAAAAGATGAAGACAATTTTTTTGTTTTGTTTTATATTTGAAAAGGAAAGATTTTATTTCATTTCACAACAGTAAGGAATTCATTTCGATTACAACAATGAAGTGTAATTTATTTGAATTTCTTTAAGTAAAAAAATGAAAGTAAATCCAAAGTAAATATTGAATCGAAGCGTTATACGTGTCCGCAAATTCTCCGTCTCATTGAAATGCTCTTTGGTAAACCACATTTTTTGTTTTTTTGTCTGACGTTAACACAAACAAAGCGGATGGCTTCCCAACTCGTGAACACGCAAAGTATAGCTGACCATGTGAAAAACAATGATTTTCTAAATTTATTCCGCAAACACTAAGCGATTGGCCTTGCGACTTGTTGATTGTCATTGCGAACGCAAGGTTAACCGGAAATTGCAATCGTTTGAAGTCAAAAGGAAGATCAGTCGGAATCATGGGTATTCGAGGAATACATACATTTTCACCCGCGTACTTACCATTAATAATTAATTTTTTTTTTATTTTATTTATTATTCATTTTCTCATACAAGGTTTTTATAAATCTCGATGGTTGCCTCAATCAAATTCAGCATAAGTTTTTTCACCGCAAGTCGAGTACCGTTGCAAAGTCGCGGTGGATTCAAATTACGCAATATCATAATAACTGAACCAACTTTGAGTTGCAAGTTATGTGGTGGAAGTCCTGGTAACACCAGAGAGTTCAAAAAATCCGTTGGATAATTTACTACATCATCGGGATTTGTTATTGATTTTGATTGAATGGTGAAATTCAGTGCGTGTACATCATTATTCTTTGCGGACAGAGTTGCTCGTTGACTTAACCAAGCATAATTCTGATAATTCTCACTAATGTTTGGGAAAACATTTTCAATAAGAGCTGATTGAGAGTCTACAAATCGGCAAAAGTTGAGAGTCTACAAATCGGCAAAAGTCGTTGGTAAGAGTAATTAATTCAGTTATCGCATCAACTGGGACTTTTCCATTTCCAATAGCTAACAATTGTTTTGAAAATTGTGCAGCACTTTGATCATTTTGAAGTTGAACTCTCATATTAGTGGTTAACGATAATGTTTTTACGTTATTCCGCAAAGGTGATGCCTTCAGGCAAGCATTCAATTCATCTGCAGGCGTTCCACGAGGAATTACTGGCAACGTCTGCCTGAAATCGCCTGCCAACAATATCATCAAGCCGCCAAAGATGTTGTTATTTCGCCGAAGATCCTTCAGTGTAAAGTTAAGTGCTTCAAGTGATTTCTTATTTGTCATTGTGCACTCATCCCAAACAATGAGCTTGCATCCACAATTTTCCCATTGCACTGGATCGGGAAATATTGCATGCTGGAGTATCAACTATGTTTAAATTGAGTGGCAACTTAAGCGCAGAATGTGCAGCACGACCGCCATCTAGAAGAGTCGCCGCAATTCCAGATTATGCTAACGCCAAAGCTATGTCACATCTTGATCGAACAGTGTCCAAAATCAATGAAAGTACACATTTTTTCCCGGTTTATTGCGCTTAGATTTTTGTTCGTTGATACGCCTGAATATGCAAAATTAAATGGATTGTTAATGGAACCCAATAATAGCAATAATTAGTGTGTTAATATTGTACTGCGCAAGTGGAAAAGTCAAACTGGAGCCATTACTTACACCACAACAGCCACTGAAAGCATTGTTCGATGGAAGTGATCCTGATTCCAAATCGAAATGAATTCCTTACTGTTGTGAAATGAAATAAAATCTTTATAAAACAAAAAAAAAAAATTGTCTTCATCTTTTAATCCCCAAACGAAATATTAAAAAAAAAACGAACCCAAATGCAACGAACCCGTTTAGCACTCGTTAACGACTATAGGTCAATCAGTGAAGTTGCAAGTGATTCTGGAAGTAAAGCTGAAAGTTGTGAAAATTTTGTTGTTTCGGAGGAAGACGAAAGTTATTTTGAGGACAACAGATTTTCAACCGATTTAAATGATGATTTAAAATACAATCAATGCATTAAAATGAAAACTGCCCTATAATACGATAAAACGAAGTTTTAAATCTGGAATATCTATTTTACGAGCCTCTGAATTCAAGTTTGGCGCATTTTTTTGTTCAAAATCATTTTGGCTAAGTGAACAATGCTGTACGCATAGCATATACCAAGTTTCAAGCAAAGTTTTACAACTGGTCAGCAATAACGTCTTAGTTTTTGTAGCTGTTATTCATAATGAGCAATTTCACCGTTTTTCTGAATGCAACTGACATGGACAACATGTCTACAAGCCTCTCAAACAACACATCAGAAACTTATGGTAAATTTTTTTTGGTCTTAAATTAAACTGCAATATGTACTTTATAAATATTTGTTATTTTTAAGACTATCAAAAAAGCACCCCCAGAAAGGAGAAATCATATTTGACATTAGGAAGTAGTCAGAACTTATCCCCATATCAACGAAATAGTAAGAGAATTGCTGCAATTAATAACTTAATTATACATATTTATGTGCATACATCCTTGAAAAAATTTTGAAAAACACGGTGGCAATAAAACATTCTTTGGAAGGTATACTTAGGTCCCTTAAGCTAGCCCAGTCCAAAACCGAAATCGTACTAGATTGCCCAATATTTAATGCTAATTTAATACGGGTTAATTTAATTAATTCACTTGTTTTTAAAAATAAGCATGCATACATAAGCGTAGCCATCGGTATCTTCGTTATGGTTAACTAGAGGTGGGAGTGTTATTGAGTTAGGGTAGGTACGTGCTTGAGAATATTCGCCACACTGCCCCCACCTAAGTCTGATCGTCCCGATCACATTGCCCGAGCCAAAAGCAGCTAGCCTTTCCAAATGGACCACCTTTAATTTATTCAGTGGCCTTCCAATAGTTTGTACGCAACATCGTTTATCCCTTAATTGACTTTGTATGGGCCTTCCCAGTTCCACTGCTATTTCGGCAACAAACCTTTCTTACGTTGTGGGTTGTATAGCAGCACTAAATCTCCTCCCGTAAAACCTTCCGAGCTGATTGCTTTGTCGTACCTGGCTTTAATCTTATCACTCATGATCTTAGTTCTTGTCTTACATGGTCGTGTATTTCTCTCATTTCCTCTTCCAGGACGTTAGTGGGTTTCCCAGCGTTTATTAGGGCATCAGCATTTATCCCAAAGTTCAAGTCAGCAGGCAACCGAAGATCATTTCCAAAAATTACGCTTGCAGGAGTGTGACCTGTTGTCTCATGTACTGAAGAGCGATATGCTATTAGGACCAAGGAGATGTGAGTATCCCAAACTTTCTAGAACTTTTGCACCACTTTCCTTAGGTGTTCCTCCAGCGTTCTATTGAATCGTTCTACCATGCCATCTGACTGAAGATGCGGTGCAGTTGTTCGAGTTTTTCGAATGCCGAATGTCTTGCAAATTTCCTGGAACACAGCTGATTCGAAATTCCTGCCTTGTCCAGAGTGTAGTTCCATCGGTGCACCAAACCTCGCTACCCAATTACTAGTGAACACTTTTGCCACGGTTCCCGCCTCTTGATTTGGAATAGGGTACACTTCTGGCCACTTGCTAAAATAGTCCATAACTACTAGCATATATTTGTTTCCGGATTTGCTAGTAGTAAATGGCCATCTACATCCATGGCAATTCTTTCAAATGGTGCTCCTGAGTTATACTGTTTAATTTTCCCATGGCTTCTCGATTTCGGTCCTTTGCTTTGATGCACACCTCACAGTTGGCAATCTATTCCACGACCGACTGACGGCATCCAACCCAAAAGAATCTCTGTTTGATTTTCTCCAAGGTTTTCGTGACTCCGAGATGACCTCCGCTTGGACCATTATGCAATTCATTGCGAACATCAGGGATTTTCTTCTTTGGGGCAACTATCAACTTGTGAATACATTGAACATCCCATATTCGATGCAAACAACCGGATACCAATTGTAAACATCCATAATGTCTTCCTTGGCCTCAGCTTTGGAAAAATGCTTGCATTCCAAGTTGCATTGTCGTCGTGACATTGCATTAGCAATTCCCCGAGTGCCACCTTTGCGATGCTCTATGGAAAAGTCATAATTCTGCAGTTGTTGTAGTTGTTGTTAAAAGTGCTTCGTCCTGACTAATGGCCAAGATCACTCTAAATTGTCATCAAGCTCTTCTAACGGAAGTCCCAGGAAACGCGCAGTTTCAACAGGGCTGGACCAGAGTGATGTTGGTGTTAGAAGATTAGGTTCAGTTAAACAGGAAAAAAGATGTTTAGTATCATGAGAGGACATACCACATGCAGGGAGTGTAGGCTTCAGTCTGGATAAGTAAGAGTTTAACCTATTAAAATATCCAGAATGAAGTTGTGCTAGCACGACTCTAGTCTCCCTCGGGAATACACGCTACCCTTCAGCTAATACGGGTGGTTGAATGTCAATAACCGGATTTACAGGCCAAGATCTGAGGGATCTGTCCACCGACAGCCCGCCTATGGTTACGCAGATAAAACGGCAAGGAAATGTGGGGCTGGATCTCGTCATAGAGCTTGTGAAGATGTTTCCTTATGTCTCTGGGGGCGGGGCCTCATCCAATAGATGTCGATTTGGATGGCTAGGTTTATGGCAGTTCTACTTAAAAATTCCACATGCTCTCGAACATTGAGCAATTTAGCCTCTTGATGGAGGTGAGACTCCAGTGGCAGTGTTTTGACAGACTTGCAATTTGCTCCAGTTGGTGTCAGAAAGGTTGGGCGACCATATGGGCGCAGCATAATCAAAAACCGGTCGGCCAATAGCCTTATATGTAGCAAACAACTTTTCTTTATCTTTCCCTGAAGTACTGCCGGCTGGTGACTTGAGGATCTTATTGCGGCTCTAAACCTTTGAAGCTATTGCGGTGGCATACCTAGCGAAGGTGAGTCCGTTATCAAACGTCACGCCCAAGATTTTGGACATTTAACTCTTGCCCCATCTGCGCATTCCATGTCGTAAACAAAGTGACCATCGATTTAGTCGGAGATAGGGTCAAATTTCGCTCGGTGAAGAACCTGCTGTAACCCCTGTCTAATAACTTTGCAGTAGCTCTATCCACCGTGCCAATTGACCTCCCGGATTACGGAACTGAAAGAGCCACTTCAACACTGCATGGTCTGTCCTGACGTAGAATCGCTGCCCATAGAGATACTTGTGGAAATGTTTGACGCATTCTACCAATGCCAACAGTTCTCTCCGTGTTCCACGGTAGTTTCGTTAAGGCTTTCCGATTGTTCGGCTATAGTACATAGCATAACCACTCGCATCTGTATCCAGAATAAACGTTGAACCTGGGATCGGATATGCTAACATTGGGGCAGTGCATAGTCGCTCCTTCAAAGCATGTATTTTTTCTGGTAAGCTCATGGAAATTTGCAAGTTTTTTTTATGCCACTTCCAAAGATATATAATTTTTGATCTTTTTGCAAAATACGATAATTTTTTGATCTTTTTGGCTTTTCGACTAAAAATTTGCAAGTTTGGACAGACTGGTGAATTTAACTTCAAATGCACTATCCATATAATTTACACAATTCAACTTACCACCTTAAACAAAAATTTGCAAGTTTTTTTTATGCCACTTCCAAAGATACATAATTTTTGATCTTTTTTTTTTAATATTATTGGCATACAAATTTACATTCATGTACGTTTGTACCGCCCGCACTAATCAATCAACTGCTGCTGTGATAATCCAACTCTTTGCTTAAATACTTTTTATCCGCTTTTATTAAATCACTTTTATTAAATCATTATTCACGTGTCTGACCTTAAAATTATGCGTGCTTAAGTACTTTTTTAGCGACGAACCTTTCAGGTACATCGAGCGCACGATTTTACTTCGGCTAACTCGAAACGTCGGCGTGGAGAAAAAGTATTTAAGCAAAGTGTTGGATTATAACAGCAGCAGTTGATTGATTAGTGCGGGCGGTCAGCCACCACCGTACAAACGTGCATACATGTAAATTTGTATGCCAATAAAATGCAATGCCTGCTTACAACAACCACTGATGAGTATTTTTGTAGGTTTGTCTGTTTGTTATTGAGCTAACACACAGGCATACATACAATATTTACACCTAATGCTGAAAGTTTCCAATTGATCTGTTAGGAAACGAATAACTTCAACCTCAATTTCACAGTGAACGCAATACCGGTTTTAATTTTGCGTTTGAAAGAACGTGCGTATAATAAAAAATGCCACATAAAATTAATGGCGCTGTATGTAAAAAATGATTTCCCCTATTTTCCTGCTTTTCTTTTGGAATTTTTCCTGAATTTTGTTTGCTATCAACCTCACGGCGCCCGAGACTTTTCCAACGAATGCAAAATCATTGAAATCGGTTCGTGCGTTCTTGAGATATAGCGTCAGGAAGGAAAACCCGACTTATTTTTATAATGTACCAGGATCACCCCTGGTCCACATTTTTGGCGATATCTCGTAAGCGGGGTAGCATAGGGTCCTGAAAATCACCTCTTTTTTAAACACTCATCGACACCTTTTATTCGATACCCATATCGTATAAACACCTTCTAGAATCACCCCTGGTCCACATTTTGGTCGATATCTCGGAAAACGGGTCGCATAGGTTTTTAAAAATCACCTCTTTTTCAAATACTCAACAACACCTTTTATTTGATACCCGTTTTGTAGAAAACCCGTCGGGTCTTATATGGGACCAATAACTACACCATGTTCAAAAACTCGTCAACAACTTTCATTTGATACCCATATCTTACGAACCCGTTATAGGGTTACCCTGGTCCACATTTTGTGGAATATCTCCAAAACCTTTCCAACTTCTTATACTTTTTTTGGCCATAAACCATGTCGGGCTCCATCGAAAACTACGTGCAAAATTTCATTTAATTCGGTCCAGCCGTTCTGGAGTTATAGCGTCAGGGAGGAAAACGCGACTTATTTTTATATAATAGATTGAAAAAATTCTTTACTTCTTTTGAAGATAAAAAACATTTGTGACTTACAAAATTCTAAGTTTCTAACTGAGTAGAAAAATCATCATCCTCAAGCACTCCTTTTGAGAGCTTTTTCGGACCCCTTTTAAACTCAGCTTTTCGAGCGCTCCGTCGAGGGTGTATTTTGGGAGTTACTTTTCGCTCCTAGCTCGGAGCACTCCGCACTTGGTTGAATGGGAATAAATAACACCGACCCTTCGAGAACACAAAGAGCGAACAACCAAGAAACTTCTGTGTGCTTAGAAGAGGACTATATAAGGCAGTGACCAAGAAAGGCAGGCTGATCAGTTGATATTCACGTGTTATACAGTGAACTTACTGTGAATGTAGTGCTTTTATACTAGTAAATAAAACTGGCTATTTGTTGTAGTAATTGTGCGTGTGTTTATTTGACTTTATAGTAATCGAATCCAGGGTTAATAATCAAGGAATCATCGAATTTGTCACAATTGGTGTCAGACAAGGTATTGTTAAATAAATACCAGTAATTACAAGGATAACAAGGACATAGCGAAGTTGAATGAATGAAAGATCTAGCAGCTCAAAACTAAGCTGAAACAACGTGGATTAAATACAACAGGAAATAAATCAGAGCTACAAGCACGATTGCGAGAGGCTATGGAAGCGGAAGCAATTAACGTTGACGATTTTGTGTTTCATCTTGGGGAAGAAGCATCGACAAAAATGGAAGAGAAGGAGCCTTCGAATCCAGTGGCAAATGTGGACACAAACATGATATTGGCTGTATTGACTCAGATGTCGACCAAAATGGAAGAACAGAAAATAAACATTTCAACACAATTTCAAATTTCTGCTCAACTAGAGGAACAGGAGGCCCGGATATCGTCGAGAATTGCATTGCAACTGGAGGCACAGGAAGAACGAATGGCATCACAGCTAAGAATGCAAGACGCAAAAATAACTGAAGTGCAGAAGGTGTTCAGAGAACGGCTGAACAAAATTGAGGCTGCAGTAGATGCACTGAGAGGTCGCATCCAGGAGTTGCAGCTGAATCGTCCAACAGCTTCCACGAATACTCCCAAGGTAAAAACCTTTGATGGTTCTGTTCCTTTTCAGGTATTTAAGCTACAGTTTGAGAAAACGGCAGCTGTGAATAATTGGGGCACTGAAGACAAAGTTTCTGCACTGTTCGTGGCATTGAAGGGACCTGCAGCTGAAATCTTACAGACTATTCCGAACGGATAAGGGAACAATTATGAAGCATTGATGGGTGCAGTTGAGCGGCGATATGGTAGCGAACATCGGAAGATATACCAAATAGAGTTGCAGAGTCCCTTCCAGAAGGCTAATGAGACTTTGCAAGAATTTGCATCGGACGTCGAGAGGTTGGCTTATTTAGCAAATGCGGACGCACCCGTAGAGTACACGAATAGGGTAAAAATCCAAGCTTTCATAAATGGAATACGTGATGTGCAGACGAAGCGAGCCACATATGCAAATTTAAAGATATCATTCGCTGAGATCGTATCACATACTCTGACGCGAGAAACAGCCTCGCTTTTGAGTAAACCAGCATACAAGGCTCATCGCGTAGAAGTGGAAACTCCGGATTGGGTAGACAAAATTTCGGAAGCGTTGAACGGAGTTCAGAAGAAAAGTGATGGTGCCATAAAATGCTTCAAGTGCGGAAAACCCGGTCACATAGCACGTTATTGCCGCACCGGCTCCAGTAACCCCAACAAGGTGGACGGAAACGTAAATCTGAAGGAGATGAGCAAATCTTCCAACCAAGTCAATTGTTAAACTAAATCGAGCCAGTCGAAAGAGGCGTGGACTGGCTCCCGCAACTGAATGCCCCATAATCTCTGTCTCAAAATTTGGAAGGAAAGCTAGTAATCTTACTGTTGGAGGATATATGGACGGAAAACATCATTTACTGACTCTGAAGACGGGCGCATCTCATTCCATCATTCGATCTGATTTAGTCAACAAGAAGGTGAGACCATTGCATGGAGCAAAATTGCTTACGGCCACTGGTGGAGACACCCAAGTCGTAGGGGAAGTAACATGTCAAATCGCAATTGGAAACGTGGCCGCTCTACACAATTTTATAGAGGCAGATATTGTTGACGAAATCATAATTGGTGTGGACTTTTTAAGCGAGCAAGGCATCAGAGTAATGAGTTTAAATCGCCAATTCAACTTTCCAAAGGATCTATATTGGGACAATACCAAGAGGTCGAGGTAGTTATGAATTGTGAACAGCTTCAGGAAAATGCGTCTACCAGCGAGATTGATCTTTCAGATGATATGACGGCGTGGACGGAAGGCCTCGAAAAAGATCATCAGAGTAAGGGAAAGCAACTTCTAACAAAGTACTCCAGCATATTTGAAAAGGACTGCCCCAAACTAGGTCGGACCAAAGTCGTGAAGCATCAAATTGATACTGGTGATGCAAGGACAATCCGACAAAGAAGAAAAGACATCCTTCAGCGTCGGAGAAGAACTTTGGCAGTTTACGGTAGTGCCCTTCGGACTATGCAATACTCCAGCTACTTTTGAGAGACTAATGAATCAGGTACTAAAAGGATTGCATTGAGTGCTGCGAAAAGGCTTTGAGGAACACCTAAAGAACTTGGAGGAAGTTTTCCAACGGATAGTTGGTGCTGGTCTGAAATTAAGGCCCAAAAAGTGCAACTTGTTTAATAGGGAAGTAAATCATTTGGGTCACAAGGTAACGACGGAGGGCATCTGTACTGCTAAGGAAGAGATCGAAGCCGTAAAGGATTGGCCAAGACCGAGGAATTTGCACGAGTTACGAAGTTTCCTTGGGCTCTGCACATATTATCGCCGATTTGTGTTGAATTTCGCCAGCGTAGCTGGTAGCCTCCATGAGCTTACCAGAAAAAATACGTGCTTTGAGTGGAAGAACGAACACGAAGCGGCTTTCCAAACCTTGAAGGAGCGACTATGCACTGCCCCAATGTTAGCATATCCGATTCCAGGTTCACCGTTTATTCTGGATACAGATGCGAGTGGTTATGCCATAGGTGGTGTTTTTCCCCAGATTGTCGATGGAACTAAGAAGGTAGTTGCGCACTATAGCCGAACAATCGGGAAGCCTTAAAGAAACTACTGTGTAACACGGAGAGAACTGTTGGCATTGGTAGAGTGCGTAAAACATTGCCACAAGTATCTCTATAGGCAGCGATTCCACGTCAGGACAGACCATGTAGTGGTGAAGTGGCTCTTTCAGTTCCCTAATCCAGAAGCTCAATTGGCACGGTGGATATAGCAACTGCAAAGTTATCACTTTTCCATAGAGCATCGAAAAGGTAGCACTCACGGAAATGCTGATGCAATGTCACGACGACCATGCAACTTGGAATGCAAGCATTTTTCCAAAGCTGGGGCGAAGGAAGACATTATGGATGTGCGAATGATGACAATAACATCTACGGAGGAATGGGATATGGGTGAAATAAAGAATTGTCAGCACATTGTCCAGATCTGGTTCGTGTGATGCAAGAGCTTGAGCAAAACGAACGACCAACAAAGAGGCGATGTCAGCAAAGAGTCCTGTTCCCAAGTTATATTGGGCACAGTGGAACAGTTTACAATTGGTATCCGGTTGTTTTCATCGAATATGGGAAAGTGAGGATGGTCAATGTGTACGAAAGTTGATAGTCGTCCCAAGGAAGAAAATCCCTGATGTTCTCAATGAAACGCTTAACGGTCCAAGCGGAGGTCATCTCGAAATCACGAAAACCTAAGAGAAAATCAAGTAGAGATTCTATTGGGTTGGATGCAGTCAGTCGGTCGCGGAATGGATTGCCAACTGTGAGGTGCGCATCAACATTCCCACAACAGCCGGTTCTATCGCACCGGAATGACCGGGGTTTTTACCCGGCCAAGGGCTGTTATTTCAGTGTAACCCTGTCCAATCTGTCCCGTCCCACCCTTAAATTGTCATCCTCGGAGCAACCCCTTGCAGCTGGGTTGCTCCATTGTCTCTTGTTACGGGCTGGGGTCGAACCCAATCCTGGACCAAGAGACTGGATCTGCTGCGTTTGCTGGAAGAAAATCTATATTAAACGGTCGTATTCGGTACAATGCGCCAAGTGTAAGAGATGGTTACATAAATCTGGATGTTCAGGGCTTAACCCTGCCCTCCACAGACCCCGTACTTTCTTTAGTACTTTTGAGGCACCTTGCTGTACACGTCCCGCGGTAGTCGCCGCTCTGGCACTCCCTTGCCGCTTCTACCTACTTCCAATAGTCACAATAGTGGCTCAGTCTATACGACTGGCAGCACCACTGGCATCCCTGGCTCACCCACTCCCGACTGTCGCTCACGCACACCAGCGTCTCCATCTCACACGGCCGCTCAACACTCCTATCCCCTCCGGAATAGGCCAGATATGAGCATCGCCGAGCGTCAGTCCTCTCTGTCTCTGCCCCTAATGTCCCCCGCTGCTTCCAGCCTGCACGTGGGTCAGGAACACCACCTCCTAGTACCTTTCACTACGTGCACCGTTTGTCGGCAAAGATTATATACGCCTGCGACATCGGTCAAGTGCAACAATTGCCTTAGCCTGTGTCGCACCCTTATGTGCTCTGGGCTCGCAAACGGTAACCTCTGCACGGATTCGTTCATAGCCCCCTGTTGCAGTACACAGCCGCCCTCTACGCCAGACAACATCGGCCATGGCGCTGTCAACTCTAGACTGCGACATAGTTTAGGCCTTAGCCTACCTCCACCTAGGCAAACGCATCCGTCCCTCACGCCTAGTATGTCCCCCGTCTCCCCCCTACACACTTCAAAATTCTGCAGCTGAACTGTAACGGATTAGCTGGAAAGATCGCGGAGATAACTGACTTTATGAAGACGCACAACATCAAAATCGCCGCGATACAAGAGACAACACTGAACACGAGATCGAACTTACGAACTTGTGATGGGTATAATGTACATCGTAAAGACCGTCCCAGCGGTCTTGGGGGTGGCCTTGCGTTTATTACACATCACTCTGTACAATATAATCTATTTTCACCTGACGTCGATCCCAGGGACTCTACCTTAGAATGCCAAGGCATAGCAGTCCGGTAAGGAGACGCCGACCTGTAAATCATAAACATCTATATTCCTCCTGTCACGTGTTGTCCTAGAGATTATCATCCCGACATTAGTACGTTGCTAAGGGGCGATAACCGTCTAATCCTAGGCGACTTCAACGCGCATCACGATCTCTGGCACTCCAACTTGCCAGCAGACAGCAGAGGACACGCAATTGCTGACCAAATAGATAACTCAGCATTCTGTACAGTCAATGGAGATGCCCCCACCAGGGTGGCAGGTAACTGTCACAGTTCGCCAGACATCTCCATAACGAGCGCGGGCCTTATCAACTTTGTCATCTGGCGACCGATGCTTACGTTAGCTTCAGACCACCTACTCTCTGTTGAACGACCGACCGACTTCATAACGACTGATAAAATAACATACATCGACTTCACCAAAGCGGACTGGGACCGCTTTACTGAATATACAGAGCGCTCCTTCACTGAATTACCCACTCCTACGGACGTACGCAAAGGCGAAAGACAGTTTCGCAAAATCATTGATTCAGCCTCATGCCGCTTTATTCCTGCTGGCAGAATACCAGAAATTCGTCCGAATTTCCCGGCAGAAGCTGCGGCGATGGCAAGAGAACGTGACCAAGTGAGACTCATCAATCCCGCAGATCCCAGAATAAAAGATCTCAATGCGGAAATTCGTAGGATCGTCAACGAACACAAGCTGACCAAATGGAAACAACACCTCGAGACATGCAACCTCTCCGGCGGAGTCGGCAAATTATGGTCGACTGTCAAGGCCCTATCCAATCCGACCAAACACAAATACAAGGTCGCCATTGCTTTCGGCGACATCGTCAAATCGTACGCCAGGAAATGCCCGAGCTCCTTTTGCCGGCTGTTTATAATGCCACCTGCGGATAGGACTAAGAGAAGAGCCTGCCGACGTGTGCGCAAACACAAACACTCTACTGCGCCCATTGCCGTCTAAGTCGCAGAGGTTAAGGAAGCCATAATGAAGGCCAAACCCTCAAAATCCATCGGAAAAGACGGAATCGCCATGAAGATTATCAAACACCTTGGCCACGAAGGACAGAATTATTTAGCGGCTCTCTTTAATCTCTCTATAACTACCTTCGTTATACCTGAGATATGGAAACAAGCGATTGTAGTTCCCCTATTAAAACCAGGGCAGCCGGCGAACCTAGGAGAGTCTTATCGTCCCATATCCCTCCTTTCGACGGTAGTGAAATTACTAGAGTCCATTCTGCTTCCTTACTTCGTTACAAATCTAAAATTGGCCGATCATCAACATGGTTTCCGCAAAAATCAAAGCACGACATCCGCTTTGAATGTCATTACAACGCAGATTAACAACGGTTTGAATCAACATCCACCAAACCATAGAACGGTTCTCGTGGCACTTGACTTGTCAAATGCATTTGACACGGTCAATCACGCCACACTCCTCCGAGATCTGGATGAGACACCGCTCCCTGCCGGCCTTAAGAGGTGGACCGCTAATTACCTCAATGGTCGACAGGCAACAGTCAAATTTAGGAACAAGAAATCTAGACCACGAAGAATAAAACAAGGGGTGCCGCAAGGTGGTGTTCTCTCTCCCCTTTTGTTTAATTTCTATAGGGAGTCTCCATTGTTTCCTACGCTGACGACTGCACGATAATGGCCTCGGGCAAGGGTCCCTCCATTGATGAACTCTGTATTAGAATCAACAGTTACCTCCGTGACCTTTCCAGCTTCTTCACCTAGCGTAATCTGACCCTGTCTCCGACTAAATCTACGGCGACCCTGTTTACTACATGGAATGCGCAGATGTGGCAAGAGTTAAATGTCCACGTAGACGGAGTACCTCTACCTACTGTCAACCACCCAAAAATCTTGGGTGTGACATTTGACAACGGCCTCACCTTCGCTGGTGATGCCGCCGCAATAGCCTCAAAGGTACAGAGCCGCAATAAGATCCTCAAGTCACTGGCCGGCAGTACTTGGGGAAAAGACAAAGAAACATTGCTTGCTACATATAAGGCTATTGGCCGGCCGGTTATTGACTATGCTGCGCCTATATGGTCGCCCAATCTTTCTGACACCAACTGGAGGAAATTGCAAGTCTGCCAAAACACCGCCATCAGAACTGCTACGGGATGCCTGCTTATGTCATCTGAGTCTCACCTTTACAAGAGGCAAAATTGCTCAATGTTCAAGAGCACGCGGAACTCTTGAGTAGACAGTTCCTTCTGAACTGTCATAAATCTAGTCATCCAAACCGATATCTTTTGGATGTAGCACCGCCCCCCAGAGACATAAGGAGACATCTCCGTTAGCATTACGATGAGATCCGGCATCATATCTCTTTGCCGTTTGATCTGCGGAACCATTATTAATACTCAACCACCTGAATTGGCCGAGGAGGAACGTGTACTTCCGAGGGAGACTAGAGTCATACTGGCACAACTTCGCTCTGGCTATTGTAATAGGTTTAACTCTTACTTATCCAGACTGAACCCCAACATACCAAATACATGCCCTGCATCTCTTCTCCTGTTCAGTTGAACCCACTCTTCTAACACCTACATCACTCTGGTCCAACCCTGTGGAAACTGCGCGTTTCCTCGGACTTCCGTTAGAAGAGCCTGATGACAATTTAGAGTGATCGAGCCCATTGGGCAGGGCGAAGCACTGTTAACAACAACAACAACAACAGGTGTGCATCAAAGCTAAAGGACCGAAATCCAGGAGCCATGGGCAAATGAAACAGTATAACTCAGGATCACTGTTTGAAATGATTGCCATGGATGTAGCTGGGCCATTTCCTACTAGCAACCTCGGAAACAAATATGTACTGGTAGTTATGGACTATTTCAGCAAATGGCCAGAAGTGTACCCTATTCCAAGTCATTCAATAGAACCTTGGAGAAACACCTAAGGAAAGTATTGGATACATTTCAGAAGGATTGGGATAGTCCCATCTCATTGTTCATGATGGAATATCGCTCTGCAGTACATGAAACAACGGGTCAGAATCCAGCAGAGGTAAGAAAATGATCTGCGGTTGCCTGCTGACTTGAAGTCTGGGGTAAATGCTGATGCAGGAATAAATGCTCGGAGATCCACTACCATCTTGGAAGAGGAAATAAGAGAAATACCCGACCTTGTGAGACAACCAAAATCGTGAGTGATAAAATGAAAGCCAGGTACGACAAAGCAATAAATTCAGAAGGTTTTACGGGAGGAGATTTAGTGCTGGTATAGAACCCACAACGTAAGAAAGGTTAGTTCCCGAAATAGCAGTGCAACTAGGAAGGCCCATACAAAGTCAATTTACGGATAAACGATGTTGTCTATCGCATACAAACTTTTGGAGGGCCAAGGAATAAGATAAATGTAGTCCATCAGGAAATGCTGCATTTGGTTCGGGCAAATGTGCCTGATCGGGATGATCAGACTTAGGTGGAGGGCAGTGTGGCATATATTTTCAAGCATGTACCATCCCTAGCTCAATAACACTCCCACGTCTACTTAAACACAACATACTACATAAGGCAGTGATCAAGAAAGGCAGGTTGATCAGTTGATATTCAAGTGTTACGAGTACACAGTGAACTTACTCTAAAGTTACCAAACTCGTGAATTTGTATTGCTTTTATATTAGTAAATAAAACTAGCTATTTGTTACAGTAATTTTGCGTATGTATATTTGACTTTAAAACCGAGGAATCATCGAATTCATCGCAATATAATAAAGTTTTGCTGTACTGTGGAAACTAGTACTTATTTTATTTACATTCGTAACCATTTGGCATCTCTTGCGGGGAACCTTACTCTCCGCTAACCGAAAGTCTGTGTAGCACGATTTACAAATCATAACCCAGTTGATCACGCCATATTTTTTCGCGATAGGGTCTACATCAACAACAGATAAAACCACGGCACTTGACCGCGAAGAAAACGTGGAAAATTTTATTTCTTACTTTTTAATTAACATCCGCAAAACTGTTAAGCAAAAACAAACTTAAAGCATTTGCTGGCACCGTAATTTTTCTGTTGCTTTCCACTCAATGCTTCCAGAATGGTGTCTACCCAGTCTGCCGGTTCTACATCCACGCGGCGAGCTTTGTATGCCGGCTTACTCAATAGCGAGGCGGTTTCCTGCGTTATAGCATGTGATACCCTTTCAGCAAATGTCCTTTTGGAGTTTGCATATGTGGCCCGCTTTGTCTCCACATCCCGTATTCCATTTATGAAAGCTTGGATTTGTACCCTCTCCGTGTACTCTACGGGTGCGTCCGCATTTGCTAGATGGACCAACCTCTCGATGTCCGATGCATATTCCTGCAAAGTCTCATAAGCCTGCTGGAAGCGATTTTGCAGCTCTTTTTGGTATATCCGCTTCCGATGTTCGCACCCATCAATGCTTCATAGTTGTTCCGTTCTCTGTCCGGAATAGTCTGTAAGATTTTAGCTGCAGGTCCCTTCAATGCCACGAACAGTGCAGCAAACTATAGCTTAAATACCTGAAAAGGAACAGAACCATCAAACGATGGGGTTTTTACCTTTGAAATATTCAGCTGCAACTCCTGGATGCGACCTTTCAGTGCATCTACTGCAGCCTCAATTTTGTTCTGCCGTTCTCTGAACACCTTCTGCACTTCAGTTATTTTTGCGTCTTGCATTCTTAGCTGTGATACCATTGGTTCTTCCTGTGACTCCAGCTGCAATGCAATTCTCATCGATAACCGGGCCTCCTGTTTCCCCAGTTGAGCTGAAATTTGAAATTGTGTTCTGTTCTTCCATTTTGGTCGACATCTAAGTCAATATAACCAATATCATGTTTGTGTCCACATTTGTCACTGGATTCGAAGGCTCCTTCTGTTCCGTCGGTGCTTCTTCCACAAGATGAAACACAAAATCGTCAACGTTAATTCCTTCCGCTAATTCCTAGCCTCTCGCAATCGTGAATGTAACTTTGATTTATTGCCTGTAGTGTTTAACCCGCGTTGGTCCAACTCATTTTTGAGTTACTGAATCTTTAATTCATTCAACTTAGCCATGCCCTTGTTATCCTTGCAATCACTGGTATTTATTTAACGATACCTCTTCTGGCACCAATTGTGACGAATTCGATTAGTATAAAGTCAAATAAATACACGCACAAATAATGTAACTAATAGCTAGTTTTATTTACTAGTATAAACGCAATACAAATTCCCAAATTTGGTAACTCCACAGTAGTTTCCTGTACTATACTTGAATACAAACTGATCAACCTGCCCTGCTTGGTCGCTGCCTTATATAGTCCAACAGGGTGCTAACCTACCCACCCAGAAGTTTCTTGGTTGTTCCCTCTTAGTATACTCGAAGGGTCGGTGTTACTTATTGCCACCTCCTCTTTCCATCGTATTAGCAACCACTCGCGCCATCTCTCTTCCTCTTCCTTGATACACGCTTGAATACATCGTTATCTCTGTTGTGTTTAACTAGTGGTGCGAGTGTTATTGAGAATATTCATATATAAAATTTGTCGAGTGCGGACGTGTTTTTTGTCGCTCTGCAAAAGAATAACTTTTTCTAACTCTAACTAATGTGATTCAGTGTGATTTAATGTAATTTTAAAATTAATAAGGTCAACAAGTTAACATTTAAATCTCCCAGCTTTGATTTATGTGACCGTTTACAAATTTTGATAAACTTCACAAGTATTATCAAATAAACAGATACAAGACTCATAAAAACCAAAAACAACATTAAAGGTGTAAGAGTAAAAACAATTTTTGCGCGCTCATTGCTGCAATTTCTCTTACCTTTCGTGCTAAAGAAAACAGAACAGGAATCATAAAAAACACAAAAACAGCCTGCTGACTTGAAGTCTGGGGTAAATGCTGATGCAGGAATAAATGCTCGGAGATCCACTACCATCTTGGAAGAGGAAATAAGAGAAATACCCGACCTTGTGAGACAACCAAAATCGTGAGTGATAAAATGAAAGCCAGGTACGACAAAGCAATAAATTCAGAAGGTTTTACGGGAGGAGATTTAGTGCTGGTATAGAACCCACAACGTAAGAAAGGTTAGTTCCCGAAATAGCAGTGCAACTAGGAAGGCCCATACAAAGTCAATTTACGGATAAACGATGTTGTCTATCGCATACAAACTTTTGGAGGGCCAAGGAATAAGATAAATGTAGTCCATCAGGAAATGCTGCATTTGGTTCGGGCAAATGTGCCTGATCGGGATGATCAGACTTAGGTGGAGGGCAGTGTGGCATATATTTTCAAGCATGTACCATCCCTAGCTCAATAACACTCCCACGTCTACTTAAACACAACATACTACATAAGGCAGTGATCAAGAAAGGCAGGTTGATCAGTTGATATTCAAGTGTTACGAGTACACAGTGAACTTACTCTAAAGTTACCAAACTCGTGAATTTGTATTGCTTTTATATTAGTAAATAAAACTAGCTATTTGTTACAGTAATTTTGCGTATGTATATTTGACTTTAAAACCGAGGAATCATCGAATTCATCGCAATATAATAAAGTTTTGCTGTACTGTGGAAACTAGTACTTATTTTATTTACATTCGTAACCATTTGGCATCTCTTGCGGGGAACCTTACTCTCCGCTAACCGAAAGTCTGTGTAGCACGATTTACAAATCATAACCCAGTTGATCACGCCATATTTTTTCGCGATAGGGTCTACATCAACAACAGATAAAACCACGGCACTTGACCGCGAAGAAAACGTGGAAAATTTTATTTCTTACTTTTTAATTAACATCCGCAAAACTGTTAAGCAAAAACAAACTTAAAGCATTTGCTGGCACCGTAATTTTTCTGTTGCTTTCCACTCAATGCTTCCAGAATGGTGTCTACCCAGTCTGCCGGTTCTACATCCACGCGGCGAGCTTTGTATGCCGGCTTACTCAATAGCGAGGCGGTTTCCTGCGTTATAGCATGTGATACCCTTTCAGCAAATGTCCTTTTGGAGTTTGCATATGTGGCCCGCTTTGTCTCCACATCCCGTATTCCATTTATGAAAGCTTGGATTTGTACCCTCTCCGTGTACTCTACGGGTGCGTCCGCATTTGCTAGATGGACCAACCTCTCGATGTCCGATGCATATTCCTGCAAAGTCTCATAAGCCTGCTGGAAGCGATTTTGCAGCTCTTTTTGGTATATCCGCTTCCGATGTTCGCACCCATCAATGCTTCATAGTTGTTCCGTTCTCTGTCCGGAATAGTCTGTAAGATTTTAGCTGCAGGTCCCTTCAATGCCACGAACAGTGCAGCAAACTATAGCTTAAATACCTGAAAAGGAACAGAACCATCAAACGATGGGGTTTTTACCTTTGAAATATTCAGCTGCAACTCCTGGATGCGACCTTTCAGTGCATCTACTGCAGCCTCAATTTTGTTCTGCCGTTCTCTGAACACCTTCTGCACTTCAGTTATTTTTGCGTCTTGCATTCTTAGCTGTGATACCATTGGTTCTTCCTGTGACTCCAGCTGCAATGCAATTCTCATCGATAACCGGGCCTCCTGTTTCCCCAGTTGAGCTGAAATTTGAAATTGTGTTCTGTTCTTCCATTTTGGTCGACATCTAAGTCAATATAACCAATATCATGTTTGTGTCCACATTTGTCACTGGATTCGAAGGCTCCTTCTGTTCCGTCGGTGCTTCTTCCACAAGATGAAACACAAAATCGTCAACGTTAATTCCTTCCGCTAATTCCTAGCCTCTCGCAATCGTGAATGTAACTTTGATTTATTGCCTGTAGTGTTTAACCCGCGTTGGTCCAACTCATTTTTGAGTTACTGAATCTTTAATTCATTCAACTTAGCCATGCCCTTGTTATCCTTGCAATCACTGGTATTTATTTAACGATACCTCTTCTGGCACCAATTGTGACGAATTCGATTAGTATAAAGTCAAATAAATACACGCACAAATAATGTAACTAATAGCTAGTTTTATTTACTAGTATAAACGCAATACAAATTCCCAAATTTGGTAACTCCACAGTAGTTTCCTGTACTATACTTGAATACAAACTGATCAACCTGCCCTGCTTGGTCGCTGCCTTATATAGTCCAACAGGGTGCTAACCTACCCACCCAGAAGTTTCTTGGTTGTTCCCTCTTAGTATACTCGAAGGGTCGGTGTTACTTATTGCCACCTCCTCTTTCCATCGTATTAGCAACCACTCGCGCCATCTCTCTTCCTCTTCCTTGATACACGCTTGAATACATCGTTATCTCTGTTGTGTTTAACTAGTGGTGCGAGTGTTATTGAGAATATTCATATATAAAATTTGTCGAGTGCGGACGTGTTTTTTGTCGCTCTGCAAAAGAATAACTTTTTCTAACTCTAACTAATGTGATTCAGTGTGATTTAATGTAATTTTAAAATTAATAAGGTCAACAAGTTAACATTTAAATCTCCCAGCTTTGATTTATGTGACCGTTTACAAATTTTGATAAACTTCACAAGTATTATCAAATAAACAGATACAAGACTCATAAAAACCAAAAACAACATTAAAGGTGTAAGAGTAAAAACAATTTTTGCGCGCTCATTGCTGCAATTTCTCTTACCTTTCGTGCTAAAGAAAACAGAACAGGAATCATAAAAAACACAAAAACAGCATTGATAAATGCAAAAATAAAAATAAACAATATTTGTGCGCTTATTGTTGTAATTACTCTTTGTTGTTAGAGAAGAGTAAGGTAGCACTAGCAAGTAAAACCAAAGTCACCTCGCGCGCTTGTTGCTGTGATCATTGTCATTTTTATTTCGTGCTGTGCTCTTTCTGATGTACCGCTGTTGCTGAAAATAGGGTGATCTGAGTGCGACATGAACAGGGTTTCAACACGCTCTACCAATAATAATAACATTTATAATAAAACTACTAATAATATATCTCCAAAACCCCCTGCATGAAGGTCTCGCAAAAACTAGTCGTGAACTACTGCAGTTTGCCTTGCACCTAAAGAGACAGAAGCGTATACATGCAGCTTTTTCTATCCGTGGTTGCATTTATGTAAAAGCTCAACTGCATGGCGAAGCAGTTAAAGTTGTCAACAGTGATGATATGGAGCACCTTGCGGGCATGAGCGCATGACTATTAATTACTCTTATGTCTCCTATGTTACACATTTCCGTCATTTCTAACTTTGCCTACTCTTCTATGTATGCATTCTATAAAATCTCTCAATCTCTAGTGATATATTAGAGTCGCATTCATATGCATTCTAAATGTACTCATGTACCTGTAGTTGTTATTTTTGTAACTTAGTCCAATGATGGTAAACCCAGCAATATGAGCTCTGGCGTTGGTGATAATTAGAAAATTGTGTTAGATATTATGTGCAAGCAATGCCCCGGTCTAAATGTTGTGCACTTTAATGCAAGAAGTCTCGGTGGTGATAAATTGAACTATGTTAGAAACGTTTTCGAGGAATCCTCAGTTGATGTAATTTGTGTTTCAGAAACCTGGTTCAATGCCTCAGTACCAGATTTGGTATATAGTATTCGAAACTATAATCTTATTCGCCACGATAGATGTGGGCAAAGAGGAGGAGGTGTGGATATATACTTCAAAACATCCTTAAAAGTACGCCCTCTAGCTAAATCTTCTAATTATGATACCGAATTTATCATTGTGGAAGTGTCAGATGGCGTGAAAAGCTTGTTAGTGTCGTGTGTATATAATCCCCGTAAGTGCTGTCTGTTAGATTCTCTTTTTGAGGAACTCTCCATGTTTGTGATAGATTATGAATTTTATGTAATTTGTGGTGATTTTAATGTAAACCTGCTTATAAATCATACATTTTCCGATAAATTGCACGATCACGTGTCGGCAGCAGGTCTGGCTATAGTTAATAAAACTGAACCTACGAGATTTGCAAATAATGCAAACCCTAGCCTGCTCGACTACTTTATTTCCTCTAGCCTTAACCATATATTAAAGTTTGACAAAATGTTCTTTATTAGCGATCATGACTTAATATTTTGTACAGTTGGTATTATGTTAAATCGTCCAACAGTTGCAAGTAGTTTTATGTACCGTGATTTTAAGTCTATAAATGTAAATGAGCTACATAATGCTTTGTCATCTGCAAATTTTGATGACTGTTTGTTTTGTGATACTGTAGATGGAAAACTACATCTCTTTAATGAAACATTGACAAAAATTTATGATGATCATGTTCCTCTTCGTATGGCTAGAGCTAACCCGTCATGCCCCTGGTTCAATAAAAAGGTGAACTTAGCAACCAAGTTTCGGAATAAGGTTTACAGTAAATGGCGAAGGACAAAGACCGATCTCGCCTGGTGCCAATATAAAATTGCCCTTAACAAAGCTACGTTCCTGATAAAGTAAGCAAAGAAAAGATATTGCAGTGATAAATTGAGTCCATCACTTCCCTCAAAATATCTGTGGCGGCTTAAGTTCCGCCTTGACTTGAACGTCCGTGGTAGTGTAAACCCTGAATGCGACCTAGACCCAAATCTATTGAATGAGTTCTTCACTATAACAAGAACTGATGACAATTTTTCTCATAGACTGAGCAGTCTTTCGGAATATGCCGGCCCTGTAGAGAATTTTCAATTCGTGGGCGTAAGTGAAATGGATGTACTGAAAGCAATATTGGACATTAAATCTGATACAGTTGGTAATGATGGAATCTCTTTAAAATTTGTCAAACTTGTTCTTCCATCCATTTTGAGCACTATTACGCATATAATCAACCACTGTTTTACTACCTCTTGTTTTCCAGTGGAGTGGAAAAAGGCTGCTATACTCCCGGTAGCCAAAAAGAACAGGCCTCGTGATCCTTGTGATTATAGGCCGATAAGTATTCTACCAGCTGTAGCGAAAGTTTGTGAGTCATTGATGGCAGCACAAATCTCGACGTATATTCAATGTCACAACTTGTTATCTCCACTACAGTCCGGATTTAGGCCAAATCATAGCTGTGCTACCGCTATGATGAAAGTGCTTGATGACGTCAGAATACAATACGACAAGGGTGAATTGACACTTCTATGCCTTTTAGACTTTTCTAAAGCATTTGATATGGTTGATCATAATATATTATGTTCAAAACTCAAATATATGTTTGGTTTTTCGGACAATTCACTAGTTTTAATGAAGAGCTACCTTGAAGGCAGGGCACAAAAAGTAAATTCAATTAATTCCTTTTCCACCTTTAAGATTGTTTCGGAAGGTGTTCCTCATGGGTCTATCCTAGGACCTCTTTTGTTCAGCTTGTTCGTCAATGATGTGTTCTCAGTATGTAAATGCGTATGCTGATGACATTCAAGTGTACTTGTCTAGTCGATTCGGTCTTGTTGAAGATTTATGCTTCAAATTAAATAATGATTTGTCTGCTATTTCACAATAGCGAGTGATAACCGTTTATGTCTAAATGCGTCTAAGTCATCTGTGTTGCCAGTCTATAACAGTGACGTGCAAGTTGAAAGTATTCCTGAGTTGTTTATTGGTAATAATGCTCTGATATTTACTAACAAAGTTAAAAGTTTAGGCTTTGTTATTAACTATAAGTTGTCATGTACTGATCACATTAACACTACAGTCAGTAAAGTTTATTTTGTACTACGTAGATTGAGAATGGCTGCTTCATGTACGCCATTGGAAACTAAACGCAAGTTAGCTAGGCAGCTTATTATACCGCATATAACGTACTTCCAGCTTGTATACAGCAAGCTTGATTCAGTATCCGCCCACAAAATTGATATCTTGTTTAACAATGTTACACGTTACGTCTGTGGCCTAAAAAAGTTTGACCACATATCGCTATGGAGAAAAGAAATCTTGGGGTGTAGCATCAATAATTTTCTTGCTGCCAGAAATTGTATTTTTATATACAAGCTACTTGTGTGGAAATCTCCGAAGTACTTATACGAAAAGTTAAATCCGACTAGGTCAACGAGACTTCACAATCTTAACGTCCCGAAGTATACATATTTGACAACATCCAGACTGTTTTTCATCAACGCTGTGAGGCTCTGGAACAACATGCCCGAATGTATTAAATCTGTTCTGAATAGCACTAACTACAATGAGACTGTACTTAACTACTTTAAATCATTGTAATGAATATGACTGTAATTTATCTTTTATCTCTCCTTCAACTTTACCTTCACTTTGCTTTAACACCTATATTCTCATCTAATCTCTATAATGCTTGTGTTTCTAATTTCGCTTATATGCATTCAGATGTATTTTTCTAATTTGATTTAATATCAACATAATTATTTTACTTAATGTAAGTTGATGTACTCTTAAAAGACGTTAGTCTTACATGTACAACCATTTTAACCTTAAAATAAAATAAAATAAATAGATATTCATTTACACATATCTGGCACCAACTTGTACTTGCTGGCGGTTCAGCTAATGACAAACCGCCATTGTTTATTTACAAATGATTCGGAAAAATGGATGGCGGTTTATTTAAAGTTACTACTTTTGCATTCTGTGTATTTTAATCGGGCAAAATATATAAACTAAGTTGTGCCGGCGTTAAATATAGTTTAGTGCTTGTCTTATTTAATTGTTTATGTGTGAAATTATAAGGAAATCGGATACATTTTGTATGTTTGGTTATGCAAATTTCCTATTTCATAAACAAATTTCTCATAAAACATAATCTGCCTCAAATTTCGGTGTTTGATTTTGTGGTCTGTGAGACCTCATCTACCCCTCCACAGCAAACATTTTTTTTATATTGTAACAAATAGTTACTTATACAAATTAACGAGTTGGGTAACTCCACAGTAAGTTCACTGTACAACACTTGAAAATAAACTGGTCACTTGCTTGCTTACTGCCTTTTATAGAAGCTTCTAGGTTGTTCGTTTTCGTGTTATCGAAGGGTCGTCGTTATGTATCAATCTGTTGTTGTAATGGGCACGACACTCATTGTCATCAAGCTCTTCTAACGGAAGTCCAAGGAAACGCACAGTTTCAACAGGGTTGGACCAGAGTGATATTAGTTTTAGAAGAGCAGGTTCATTTGAACAGGTAAATAGATATTTAATGCCGTGAAGTGACATACCATAAGCACGGCAAGTATTTGGTATGGTGGGGTTGAGTCTGAATAAGTAAGATTTTAACCTCTTACAGTATCCAGAACTAAGTTGTGCTAACATGACTCTCCCTTGATAGGACACTCTTCTCTTCAGCTATTTCAGGTCGCTGTACTGGGTTCACGAGCCGAGATCTGACGGATCTGTCTACCGACTCAGTGCTTACGGAGATGATGGTTCGGATGACTAGTTTTGTGGCAGTTCAGTAAAAATTGTTTGCTCAACAGTTCTGCGTGCTCACAAACATTGAGCATTTTAGTCTGTTGATGGAGGTGAGACTCACATGACATAAGCAGGCGTCCCGTACCAGTTCTAATGGCTGTGTTTTGGCAGATTTTCAACTTCCTTCAATTGGTGTCAGCGAAGTTTGGCGATCATATGGGCACGGCATAGTCAATAACCGGTCGACCACTTTTTCATATTTGTGCCAAGGCCTAAGGATCATATCCAAGATTTTGGGATGATTGACAGTAAGTGGAGTTACTCATCCCCATCTGCGGCTCCACGTCGCAAAAAAGGAGTCTTCGTCGATTTAGACGCGGACAGGGTCAGATTTCGCTCGCTTATTGGTGCAAACCATAGTTTATCTGTATCGTAATGGTATTCAAAGCAGATATGCTGTGAGATTTCCGGAAGCCATGTTGGTGTCCGGCCAAGTGCAGATTTGCAGTGTAGTACGGAAGCAGTGTGGTCTCCAATAACTTCGCAACCGGCCGATATGATTTTCCTTCTTTCGCCAGCTTCCCTGGTTTTAGTAGGGGAAGTACAATCGCCTTTTTCCATATCTCTAGAACGACGAAGGAGGTTAGCGATAGGTTAAAAATAGCAGCTAAATAACTTTGCCTAACTCGTGGCCTAGGTGATCTTGAGGGCTTCGCCTTCACTATTGGCAATAAATGAAACAAAATGTCAAGATTTATTTTTAATTTCTATATGAGTAGTTTGTAATGCCAAATATAAGGACATTGAGCAGTAGTTGTGAGTAGTATGTCAGACCTTTTATAAGTAAATATTGAGCAGCTTAGTATCTTGCCCAAAGTACTTTATAAGAATATGAATGAGTAAAACGATGCTTTGTTAGACCAAAATAGATTTTTTTTTTGTATGAAAATGTAATTAGAAAAAAAATGACAATCACACAATAAGAGGAAGTCCTTATATTCTTCACACGGCCTGAACAAATTTGAACACATTATTAAGGGCTCTCGTCATTAAGAAAAATGCTTTATAAGTATATAAGCCGTCTAGTACGGATAGTTATCTAAATGTACGTACGTACTCGTATGTGTGTACATACTTTCATCAGTTTCTAATTAATTTATAGAGATTGATTTATTTTTGATTTTCCGACAAGGTGGAAAGTTGATGTATATTGGATCGATTTTCCGTCATCCCTTGTCAAATTTAGATTTGTAACAAACCGGTTTTGGCGTTCCGCCATCCTCAGTGTTTAGCTTTGTTCTGAACGAAATTTTACAAGGGATTAAGGAAAATCGTTCCAAATTATCGACATTTATAAATAGATTTACGCTAAACTAAGAAACTTGCTTTTTAGTGGAATTTATTAAGATTAACTCACGGATTATATGTAGTGCTTGCCTTTCAGTCCGGACGTTGAATCCCACCGAACCCATTTTCATTAAAAAAGATTTAAAAACCTTCAAGTAAAATGCTTTCATAAAAAGCTATTCCATCATGCCAATTTTAGAATTATTACTTTTATGAGAACTTAAACAGGGCTTATTACACGAAATTGGCCATTTACATAAAGATGGCTCTGTAAAAAAAGTGGTAGTTAATTGAACGTTTGTGTCTGTCTAATTTTACCACCAATAGGGTCATGACAACCTACGAATTTTAAATCAATAAAAAAAATAAATGGGTAAGAGTTTCTAAAACGGATCACTTAAAATGGTGAAAATTTATTGTTGAATAAAAATGGTATTATTTGGTGGCTATTTACAATGCAAACAAATAACTATCTTTGATTTTTGGAAAAAAAAAATGGTATCCTGCTTTATGGCGAATTGGAAATATGTGGCCTTTTTATTTAAAAGTTCAATAACTTCCGATATACTGGACTTTGAAAATTCAAATACCAATATTCAAGAAACTCTTCAGGAGCACATTTTTCATTTCTTTGAAAGTTAATTTTAAATATACCGATTTATAAATCGGTGCAAAAACCATGCCAAAAATTGGCCCAGAGCAAGTTTTTGCACAAAAAAAAATTACCACATATGCAAAATATTACTCTAAGATATTCCGTTGAGGACAATTTAGGATTCCAGCGAGCCCGGAAGGGCAATTGGTACCATGCGCTAGCGTTAGACGAGCAAGGAAGAGAGACGCCTTTTTAGGAAAAAGAAACGTATGGCCGAAGGGCGTGAGCGTGAGGATCTTAATATGTTGTCTGACAGGAGGGTTTCAAGGCCAGGGTTAATTCCTGCAGGATCAATAATGGCGGCCTGGTAACCGACGTACCTAGCGTACGTAAGTTATGGAGGAATCACTTCTCTTTGCTAAATAGCGAGGAAGACGACGAACCCGATACTCCATTCCCTGACGATTGGAAAAACGTACCACCGCCCGACTATGACGAAACCACAAAGAGCCTGGAAAGGACGGATTACCCGCCGAGCTGTTCAACCACGGAGGCGAAGAGCATGCCTGAAGATTGGTGTCAAACGTTCGCACTCTGTTTAATGCTCCAAATGTAAAAGATAACTACACAAAACAAGTTGCTCCGGGCTAAATCCCTTTCGAGGTCCATTGCTGTTCACGTCCTAGGGCGTCCTGTGGCCAGTGTCGATCCAGTTTCGCACCGCCACATGTTCCAGATACAGTCTCCAAGACTAGCAGCATTAATACTGCCCAGCAAGTAGTGTGCAATCGCCGCTGCGGCTGTCACCCCCGGCGCCAACACCTCACACGGCAGCTCACAGCTACTTTCTGCGTAGCGCCCCCTCTTGGATGTGAGCTATGCTGAGCGACTAAATTGTTAGTACACTACGTGCATGTTTGTCGGTTGAGATTATATTCACCGGCGGCATCAGTCAAATGCTACTCATGCCTTGGCTTATGTCACCTGCTTTTATGCTCTGAACTTGAAAACAGGAATTTATGGAGTTATAGGTACGTTGCGCCATGTTGTCGAGCTGCGCAATCTACAACGTCGATAGATTCACCTCCTTCTTCGGGTGGTCCGGATCCCTCGCTCGGATTGCGATGACGCACACGACCTGTCCTGCTTCCACCTAGGCATACGCCCCAGTCCTTGACTCCCAGGGTGACTATTTCGCACTTTCGGGTATTGCAGCTAAATTGCAACAGAGTAACCGTCAAGGTTAGTGAAATAGTTTATTTCATGAAGCGCATTACAACAAGAGAACACCTTAAAACGTAAAGGCATGGTTGTCCGTTCAGGCGATGTCTAATTTGAGATCATTAATATTTATATACCTCCTGTCACCTGCTGTTCGAGTAAGTATCGCCCTGACACTCTTGCATTACTCAGAGGCGAGAATCGAGGAATTTTCGGAGACTTTAACGCACACCATGATCTTTGGCACTCAAGCCTACAGGTCGATGGTAGGAGGCAGTAATTCGCTGAAAAGGTAGAAAATTCGATGTTTTGCACGGCGAACGAGGATGTTTAAGTTAGCCAGACCTTACCATCGTCAGCGCTGGTCTCATAAACTGCGTTGAATGGTGACCGATGTTGACCCTTGTATCAGATCCTTTACCGACTTTCCTCCCAACTGATCGTCTCACCGACTTTGTCACCTCTGAAACCCGTACCTTCACTAATTTCAACAAAGCTGATTGGATTGGTAGGAGATAAGTCGTTTCGCATAGTCATAGCTCCAGCCTCAAGTCAAAACAATCCGTCAGGTAGAATCAAGGACGCACCACATTTCACTGCAGAGACAGCGGCCCTGGCAAATTAAAGTGACCATGTCCGACGCTTAGACACTAGGGATCCACAGATTAAGAATCTTAAGTGGGAGGAGCAACTAAGGTCCTGCAACCTCTTTGCCGGTGTTGGCAAATAATGGTCCACTGTCAAAAAATTTTGCAATCCAACTAAAGCTAAAGACAAAATATTCATCGCTTGCGGCGATGAGGTTCAATCGAGACCATAGAGATGCGCGAGCGCTTTTGGCCGGCAATTTGTATTGCATCCTCCAGTTGGCAAGGAAATCGGACACGACACCAGGGAAGCGCACAAATGGAAACATAGTCCATTGCCATCACCACCACATAGGTTCAGGATGCCATTCGGAGGTCTAAAGTTGATAGCTGCGCTTGACCTATCGAAAGCTTTCGACACGGTTAATCACGCGCAACTTATTGCCGATCTCGAAGATTCAACTCTTTTCCCCTGTCTAAACCGTTCGACCGCCAATTATCTGAGTAGGCGGCAATCATCGGTGGAATTCACAGGCGAACGACCTAAACCACGTATAATTAGGCAAGGGGAGCCGCGGGGTGGTGTCCTATCCCCGCTCTTGTTTAATTACAATATATCGAGGAATCCCTTCCCACCAGAGGGTGCCCCGATAATCTCTTACGCCGATGATTGCACGATTCTAGCTACTGGCCCTCCTTAAATGAGCTGTGCGCAAGAATTAATTCTTACCTCCCGTCTTGTCCGGTTTTTTCGCTCGGTAAAATCTGGCACTGTCCCCGACTAAATCCTCTGCCGCCTTATTCACGACGTGGACAGCGCAGGTGAACATGGAACTAGACGTATACACATCCCAAAATACTAGAGATCACGTTTGATAACATGCTCAGCTATGGTGCTCATGCATTCGGGATTGCCACCAAAGTACAAAGTCCTAAAACTAACTAGCTGACAGCATTTGGGGAATTGGCCTGCGGCTTCTGAGCTCCGCGTCGCTATATGGTCACCGGTGCTAGCAGATACACACTGGAGGAGGCTGCAGGCCTGCCAAAACACCGCACTCCGAGCAGCCACGGGTGACTACTTATGTCTCCTGAGCATCACCTTCACAGTGAGGCTAAAATGCTCGGTGTAAAAGAGCATAGGGAGATGTTAACCAGGCAATTCCTGTTCAACTGCTATAAACCGCAGAATCAGAACAGGAACCTGCTCAACGAAAATCCAGGAGAATAAGGAGTCACCTCCGTAAGCGCTATGACGAGATCCGGCATCACATTTTCTCGCCGTTTGATCCAAATCGGCGGGCCCTCAATCTCATCCACACGGAGTCGGTGAAATCCTTTGTCAGTTCTTGTTCGGTGAATGTAGTCCTACAGACACAAGCTCTACCTGTTTTCCGATGAGGAACGCGAACTGCCTAGGGAGACAAGGGTCATGCTGGCCCAACTTTGTTCTGGATACTGTAACAGATTAAACTCTTACCTATCCACACTGAACTCTGACATACCAAATATCTGCCCATCATGCGGCGTGTCCGCCTATGACACTAACCATCGTATTATCTGCTCGACTTTGCCGAGTCTTTTAACACCAATTTCACTCGGGTCCAACCCTTTTGAAGCCGCAAGGTTTCTCGAACTTCCGTTAGAAGAGCTTGATGACTATGCTCGGAAAGGAAGGTGACGACTAGGCAGGAAGAAGCATCGCTAATACAACAACATTGTACAGTATGGTGTGTTATAAACGCGAGACCCCTCACTACTCTTTTCGATGTACATTGTACCCATTACAAGTTCGTAGGTCCGATCTTGTGTTCAGTTTAGTTTGTCAAATCGCAGCGATTTTGATGTTTTTTAGCTTCACGAATTCAGTTGTCTCCGTGATCTTGCCAGCTAATCTGAAACAATTAAGCTGTGCAATTTTGAAGTGCGCCGGAGGCGAGTTAAGCTGAAGTTATTGGTGCGTTATCGGTAACCTTATAAATGAGCTGATTCAACCAACTTTATGAGAAACAATGCAATCGATTATTGGTGCTTATCCGTAAAGTAACCTTACCGACCAATTGCATGTTGGTTTTTCTCTTACGTTCAGGCTACGACTACAGCGATACGACAAACGCACCAATAACTTCAGCTTTAGACGTCATATTAGGTTTGGGGGACGGATGCGTCTGCCTAGGTGGTGGTAGCCTGAGGCCCAAGCTGTGTCGCAGTCTGGAAGGTAATGATCCTATTCGCTAGCCCAGAGCAAATAAAAACGTGAGACATGCCAATTGTTGCACATGACCGCTGCCGCAGGCGTATATAATCTTTGCAGAAAAATCGCGCACGTTTTGAAAGGAATGGCAGGGTTAAGCGCTAAACATCCGGATTTGTGAAGCCAAACACGTGACGCATTGAACAGAATGCGACCGTTCCACATACATTTTTCTGCCAGCAAACGCAGCAGATCCAGCCTCTTTATCCGGGGTTGAACTCGATACCATCCCGTAAGAAGCGCCCATGGAGCAACCCCGCTGCAAGAGTTTGGTCCGAGGATTACAATTTCGTGGTGGGGCGTGACAAATTAGACAGAGTTATACTGAAACAGCCCTTGGCCGGGTAAAAAAACCCAAGTTATTCCGGTAAGATAGAACCAGCTGTTTTGGGAATGCTTCGTAGGCGTCATTTTCCTTACCTGGAATTGTCAACAAAGCCTTCTAACGGAAGTCCCAGGAACCTCGCGGCTTCAACAGGGTTGGACCAGAGTGAAATTGGTGTTAGAACGGTCGCCTGAGTTGAGCAGATAAATAGATGGTTAGAGTCATGGGGAGACACACAGCATGCCGGGCAGACATTTGGCATGTCAGGATTCAGTCTGGACAGGTTAGGGTTCGAGTTCTTCTTTGCCAATAGATGGAGCTTGTGCCTGAATGACGACGCTCACTGTGCGAAAGCTGACAAAGGAGTTTACCGACTATGTGTGGATGTTGTTGAGGGCCCGGTGGTGCACCACTGCGAAAATATGTGGTGCATGTTTCATGCAAAGATTATGTTACGGAGATGTTTGCTGGGAGGTGGATTTTCACGCAGGTGCCTGTTCGGATGTTGCGGTTTGTAACAGTTAAACAAGAATTGCTTGGTTAGCATTTTATTATGCTCTTTAACACCTAACATTTTTGTAAAGGAGAAGTTCAGGTGACAAAAGGGGACATCCCGTGGTTGTTCTGATTGCGGTGTTTTGACAGGCCTGCAACCTCATCCAGTGTGTGTCTGATAGCCCTGGTGAATTGTCTTGTACGTTGACATCAGCATTTATTTATCTTTTCCCCAATCGTGCAGCCATCTTCGTAAGAGAGAATCGGGCCACCCACTGGTGGAGAGGGGAGCCTCGGTATGTAATAATTAAACAAGAGCGGGGATAGGACACCACCCTGTGGCACGACTTGCTTAATTATACGTGGTTTTGATCATTCGCCTCTGAATTCCACCAATGATTGGCGACCGCTCAGATAATTGGTGGTGCAACGCTTTAGAAAGGGGGAAAAGTTGAATTTTCAACGTCTTTAATAAGTTGAACGGGATTTACCGTGTCATTAGGACAATTTTGGTTGAGACCGACATTTATCAGCGTGGTTATGGCATTGAGCGCGGTTAACGTGGTGTACATTTACCGGAATCCATGCTGGTGTTTGGCAAGCCGCAGGTTTGCGGTGTAATAAGGGAATAGGATCGGATCCAGTGTCTTCACTACTAGCATAGAAGAGATATCAGGCGATATGACTCCCCTACGTTAGCTGGTCTCCCAGGCTTTAGCAGTGGGACACCCTTGCCTGTTTCCATTTTTCAGGATTGAAGAAGGTGGTCATGGGCAAGTTGAAGGCAGATGTTAACTATCTTACCCCTTCATCGCCAAGATGTTTTAACAGCAGCATGGATTTTCTGCCTGAGCCTATTGACTTGGAGCCTGTAGACTTCCTTATGGCCCCCTGAACCTCCGTGGTGGTAACGGCAATGTGCTGCTGGCTATTTTCTCGTTTTCTCTCGCTACCTTGTGTCCCAAATAACATACTCTTTCATTTAACAATGAGCACTTTTTGAGAATCAATTTCAGAACGGCCCCATATATCCTTTGGAAAACTTTCTACAAGTTCTTCGGCCGTTCCTCACGGATTTTCCCCAGCAAAATGATGTCGGCCAGGTACACCAGGCATGTTTTCTAATGCAGTCCTTTTAATACCTGATTCATGCGTCTCTCAAAAGTGACTGGAGCGTTACATAGTCCGAAGGGCATGACTCTTAATTGTCCTACTCCACCGCTGAAAGCTGTTTTTTCTTTATCTTCATCTCCTACCTCCACTTGCCAGTATCCATTCTTCAAGTCCAATGTGGAAAACCATTTTTTACCAGATATTGAGGCCAGAGTGTGGTCAATTCTTGGCAATGGATAGCTGTCCTGCTTTGTTACGACACCCATAGAAATTAATTTCTCCATCCTTCTTTTTTACTAGTACTACCGGTGACGAGTCGATCACGCCGCTGATACTTATTTCCTGTACTATTTCTGCTACTACTACTCTTACCAGTAAACATCCATCTTGTTTTGTAATAGTCAGGGTTTCCATTTAGTATAGTCGTCTTTGATTTTTTTGCAGCCTTCACAACCCACAATTTGTTTGTCCCATAATCTCCATCAATCTTTGCCCATATAACTGCTTCCGACTTCGGTGGAATTTGTCGGCACTCCTCCACGAGTACTCTGTTACTGGCGTAGTTCTTTTCGTAACCAAAATTGAGTGGCAAACCCTTGTTCTGCATGCCTTTATACCTTTGTCCATTAAGAAGTCCACACTAATTATAATTTCATCAACAATGTCTGCCACTATAAAATTGTTTATAATGAAGTGCTCCCAATCGCGATTTCACATTTTACTTCTCGTAGGACTTGGGCGTCCATCTTTGCTTTATGTAATGGTCTCACCTTCTTGTTGACTAAATGAGATCGAATGATGGAATGAGGTGCGCCCGTATCGCTAAATGCTGTTTCCGTCCACATATCTTCCAACAGTAAGATTACCAGCTTTCCTTAAAAAATTTTTCATTCTCGGTTTACTAGGGTGGAAACATTTATGATTGAATTGGAAAATTATCTTTTACTTTCGGTACTGCCGGGGAAGATTTTTAGTCTTGCTAAATTGTTGAATTTGGCCTTTCGGAAATTTTTAAGGTGTAATTTGGTTTAAATTTCGCGGTTTTTCTTTCATTTCCGTAAATCTTGTTAGAAATCATGGAAATTAATAGATTGTCTCAAGAGGAGTTGGCGTATGAGATGAGGCAAGAGGATTGCCAGTAGCATCGGTAGAATCTATGCGTAAATCGTTGCGGGCATCGCGAGGGGTAGAAAGGCGAGGATCGGTGGATTTATTCAAGGAATACCCGTTTTCGTTCGAGGAGGATAAGGCAGCAGTAGAGGAAAAAATGGAGGAAATTGCGAAACTGTTGTCCAACGTTGGAAAAGCGGGTAAATTGTCAGTTGCGGCTAAGGCGACCACGAAATTGGAGTGGTGTTTGAATAAAATAGGGCGCGCGAAACCGGAAAATGATGAGGACATGGCAGCGCAAACGGAAATTAGGAGCAAGTTAGTTTTACTACTGGGAGATTTGCAGGAGTTAACTGGCGAAAATGAGGGTGAAAAGCCGTTATAACCCAGTATTGAAAATACGAAACAAGTGGCCCCAGCATTGGCCCAAAAGGAAGATGAGGTGCGACCAATCCCACTTGTGGTCCCAACGGGGGTGATAGGTGGCCCAGTAACAGGAGTGATACAGAAGCCTTCGAATTTGGCTAAATGGGAGTTGAAGTTCGACGGGGAAAAATCAGGTTTGTCTCTGTTGTCTGTCTTGTTGTACGCGTTTTTAGAGCGGGTTGATGAGCTGAGTGGGGCACGCGGTGTTGCCAAGGCTCAATTACTTCGAGGGGCGGTTGATTTACATATTTTCGGGAAAGGCACTTTTGTGGTTCCGTTCGGTTAGGCGGTCGATAACGAGCTGGGAAGAATTGGTTCGGGATTTAAAGTTGGAGTTTTTACCCCCTAAATACGATGATTTGTTGATGACGGAAATTCGAAGAAGGACTCAAGGGGCCAACGAGTCCATAGGGGTGTACGTAGCGGCGTTGAGAATAATGTTTGGTAGGCTGCAAGAGCCAATTTCTGAGAGTAGGATGTTAGGGATTATTAGGGCGAATCTTCTACCTTTCTACCAGACCCATTTGGGACTAGCTACTCCAGGGTCGATTTCGGAGTTCGTCGCTTTGGGAAGAAAATTAGAAGCAGTTAGGTCATCGGTCGATGCTTTTGTCCCCCCTCCAAATCCTAGGTCTAAGGGTTTGCTGGAACCTGACTTGGCCTACGTCTCCGTAGGTTGCGAAGTTGCTTCGGTGGACCAGTCCAGGAAATAGGGTGAGTCCCAACACACGTTGTTTCCATTGCAAGCGTTTTGGTCATGTTTCTAAGGATTGTCGGAAGACATTAAAATGCTTCGGTTGTAGTAGATCTGGAGCCATGAAGCGGGACTGCCCGGTATGTGCCGCGAAGCCTAATGGTGGCCAGGAAAATAATAGGAGAGCGGTTCCCGAGGGAAGGCGGTCTTTAAATCCGTTTAAGTCGAGTTCTGATTCCTACTTAAAGTCGAATGGTGCTTCGGTGCTTCTAATAGTTCGGGAAACGGGAATTAGACTCCTGTGAAGGCAGGTCAGGTAGTCTATCAGGGCGAGTTAGTAATCCTCCTAACTTCCAGCTGGCTATTATAGGCGATCGTCGAGTCGTTTCTTATATGGGATATCCGTTAGTGGCTAGTGGCCATGATCAACGGCCTCATTTTGATGTTTCGGTGTTTGCTTTTTCGTTTAAGGCACTGTTAGATTCTGGGGCTTCGCGTACAGTGGTTGCTCGGCTCGGTTGGAGCATGTTACAGGCGTACGGTATAAAAATTTCAGTCCCTGATAATTCTCTACAGATCACTTTGGCGGATGGTAGCCAAGTATCTACGTTAGGTTCTGTGTTGCTACCAATAGTGGTGGAGGGCATGTCGGTCCTCATCGATTGTCTTGTTGTTCCTGGCGTTCCCCATGCTCTTATTCTTGGTATCGATTTTTGGACCAAGGCGGGTATAGTCCCGGATCTGAGCAGAATGGAATGGTCGTTTTCTGGACTGGCAAAGGAGCTGTCGGTAGCACTCATGGACCACAGTGAGTTAGATGCTAGTCAGTCTGAAGCGTTAGGTAGATTAGTTGGGAATGCTTTCGAGGCTATGCCAGACGGGTTAGGTCGAACCCACCTTGTTGAGCATAAGATAAGAGTAAAGGCAGGAATTGAACCTGTGAAACAGCGGTGCTATCCAGTATGGACGAAGAATTGAAAGATATGCTCAACAAGGGTGTAATTGAGAAGTCGCATAGTCCGTGGGCCTCCACGGTGTTCATGATAAGGAAGAAAGATGGTAGCTATAGTTTTTGCGTAGACTACCGGGTATTGAACAAGTGTACCGAAAAAGATAGTTATCCCCTACCCTTTGTGTCGGCGACCTTGGATAAGCTGAGGGACGCCAAGTTTTTATCAAGTTTAGATATAAAATCCGCTTATTGTCAAATACCAGTCGAGGAAAAGTCTAGGCCCTTTACAGCATTCACGGTGCCAGGCAGGGGTCTGTTTCAATTTAAGAGGATGCCCTTTGGTTTGCTTAATGCACCAGCAACTTGGCAAAGGTTCATAGATTCTGTGATAGGTCCTGAATTAGAGCCTCATGTCTTCGTGTACCTAGATGACATACTCATCGTTACAAATAACTTTGAAAAACACTTAGAAATCCTAGAAGAGGTTTTGGATAGGTTAGCGAAAGCAGGTCTTAGGCTCAATCGAGATAAATGCAATTTCTGTAGGCCAGAGTAAAATATTTAGGCTATATTGTAGATAGGAATGGCTTGCATGTGGATCCCGAAAAAGTTGAGGCAATGGCTAGGATTGAGAAACCAAAGAATTTTAAGCAAGCGCGATCGTTTATAGGTACAGTGTCCTGGTACCGCAGATTCATCAAAGATTTTTCCGAGTTAGTCAGACCTCTCACCGAATTGACAAAGAAGAATAACAAATTTATTTGGAGCGACGATTGCGAAAGGAGTTTTAAAGAAGCTAAGGAACGGCTAGTTACGGCGCCTGTTTTAAACTGTCCCGATTTTAATAGGCCCTTCATTATTCAAACAGACGTGTCTGATTTTGGTATAGGAGCAGTAATTACCCAAGAATTTGAAGATGGTGAGAAGGTGATTGCGGATCTCAGCAGGTCTCTTAATAAGGGTGAAAGAAATTATTCAACCACAGAAAAGGAATGTTTAGCGGTCCTGTGGGCAATCGAGAAATTACGACCATACGTCGAAGGCGCGAAATTCAGGGTGATTACCGATCATCACTCTATAGTTTGGTTAAATAATCTGAAAGATCCTTGTGGTAGATTGGCTCGTTGGGCATTGAGGCTCCAACAATACGATTTTGATATCATTCATCGAAAAGGGAAGGAACACGTTGTCCCCGATTTGTTATCTCGAAGCGTCCCCGTTGTTTTCGGATGGTGTACTCCTGAGCCTTGGTTGCACAAAATGATTGATTCGGTCTCGAAGCAACCCCTGTGGTACCGTAACTGGAGAGTAGAAGATGGAGTCCTCTATAAGTTCGTTAAGTCCGCGTATCCATCCAGCTACGGGGAGGGGCCCGAGTGGAAGAAAGTAGTCGGTAGCTCTGAAAGAACTGGTGTATTGGAAAGTTGTCACGATAGCCCATTGGCTGGGCATATGGGCGTAAGGAAGACTTTTGATAGGGTTGCTCAAAAATTCTATTGGCCTCGTATGAAATCCGATATTGCGAAATATATACGCACGTGTAAAGTTTGTCAGCAGGTTAAGTCTGAAAATAAACAGCCAGCTGGGGGAATGATAGAGAGATCCAAAGAAGTGGAACCGTGGGAAATGATTTGCGTCGATTTGATTGGTCCTTTGGTTAAGTCGTTCCATGGTTATCCATATATTCTCACCGTTGTCGATTATTTTTCGAAATTTCCGTTATTGTTTTCTTTGCGTACAGCGACGGCAAAGAATGTTTGTAAAACCCTTGAGGATAACTTTTTCTTTTATTTGGTGTACCCTGATCTGTTGTTTGCGATAATGGACCTCAGTTCCGGAGTCGTGAGCTTCAGGGTCTCTGCGGTGTCTACGGCGTCCAGTTACGGTATACCGCGAATTGTCATCCACAAGCTAATCCGGCGGAACGAATAAACCAGATTATCAAGACTACGCTTAGGGCTTATGTCTCAGAAAATCAAAGAACGTGGGATCAGCAATTAGCGAAGGTAGCATGTTGTATTAGGTCGTCACAGCACGAGGTGTTAGGAGTTACGCCTTATTTCGGAAATTTCGGTAGAGACATGGTGCTTGAGGGTAGTCAAAGTTATATTAAATCCCTAGGAGAACAGGAGCATCTAAACTGCGAGGAGAGGGCAAAGAAAATGTCAGAAATGAGGGCAGACATACTTTCGAAGTTAGAACAGGCAGGAGCTAAGCTAGCGCAGCAATATAATCTCAGGAGAAGAGATGTCCAGTACATGCCAGGAGAGCTTGTCTGGAAAAAGAACTTCGCTCTGTCAGACGCGGCGAATTATCTTGCGGCAAAATTAGCCCCGCAGTATGTAGGTCCTTTCGTCATAAAGAAACGAGTGTTCCCTTGGACTTATTGTTTAGTTGATGAAACTGGTAAGGACAAAGGAGTCTGGAATGTTCGAGATTTGAGGCCGTATCGAGATAGGTAGCATTAGCGTCAAAGAAGGATTTTCCTTCTTTTACGAGGAAAGGGTGGAGTTGTCGCGGGCTGATCGCGACAAAAGTTTTCTGGTCTGGCATTTCTTTTTCTATGCGCTCGACGCACTGGTAGAGCAAATTTTCTTTGTATTGTTTTACCCTACGTGAGTGTGTTTGTGCGCTTTACTCAACTAGCGTTGTTCCACACCCCACCACCAGTAAAAGGAATTGTAGAGGAAATGTAAGCGAAAATACACTGAGAGGAGTGTCATCGCCTTCTCCTGTTTGCGGCGCTTCGAAGTGCCCGCTAAGTTATGGCAATATGTGTATGTGTATCATTGGACGGGGCGACCGAGAGTACCGCGGATGGCGGTTCGGCGCGACCGGGTGATCACCCACACGCACGCCTGTTATGTATGTTGGCATGAATATGTGCTAGCGCCCAGCCCTTAGCCTGGCTTGCAGGTGCTCGTCAGATTTATTCTATCTGTTAAGGCGAGAACATCGTTCTCAGTGAAAGTAGTGCGCGAAAATTATTAGTTAAAGAAGAGTTTTAATTAAAAGTAGATTTTCGATTTTTTTGTTAGTTACAGTGCGGGAGTTTTGTTGGCGTAGCGAGAAACGGAGAAGTTGTTGTGTTTTCCAGCAGGAAAATCGTGTTCGTAAATTTTGGTGGTGGTGTCGTGGTGGACACCGTAGGAGCTCTGAGCCGGCACACACTTCGGCTAGATAAGTATCGGGTTTGGTTGTTGTTGTTTGTTTTCTGCCCTTTTGTTTTCTCTCCCCGTGTCATCCCATCCTTTTAGCGTCCCGCACCCAGAGCCCAGTCACTTGGCGGGTTAAAGTTTTCCCTGGCAGCTCAGGGACTGTGCGAGTGGGTTCGTAACCTTTTGGTTGGACCTCACCTCGGGTGCACCACAAAACTATTTGTTTGTCGTAGATTTGTTAATTGGCGTTGTGAGTAGTTGTGATTGATTACCTTCTTGGTGTAGGAATTATACCCATCCCCAACCCCCCTCCTTTTGGAGCAGTTAGTAACCCCACCGTCTTTACTGGGTTTAGCCGGCTGCGTTTGTATATTCCTATTGTCACCCATTAGTGTTGTCACTGTGATTAGTTGCGGGATTAGGGTTTCGGGACTAGCGATCCCGAAGTGTTAATTAAGGTGGTGACAAGCTGAAAGTCGTCCGAAGGAAAAAAATCCAAGTACATCGGAAAAATATGTTACGTCTACATTGACGACATAATAGTATACGGTAGCGACGCAAAAGGACATCTTGATAACGTGGATAAGGTCTTTGCAACACTCCGAGAAGCGAATCCGAAGGTAAATTTAGAAAATACATGTTTTTTGGAAAAGGAAGTTGAATTCCTTGGCTACATAATTACTCCTGATGGAGTATGCGCTAAACCAAAGAAAATGGAAGCTATAAAGCTTATTTCACCTTCTGAAAATTTGAAGGATTTGAAGAGTTTCCGGGATTTGACCTCATACTACAGGAAATTCGTTAGAAACTACGACAAGGTTCCTAAGCCTTTGACCAACCTTACACGTGGCAAAAATGCTCAGGTAAAAGCTAACGCGTCTAGAAAAATAGCTATTGAACTAGACAATGAAGCTCTGGAGGCCTTCTGCGAGTTAAACCACTACTGGTATCTGCTGATTGCCTGGCGTTCCCTAATTTCGGCAAGCCGTTCAACCTCACAACAGATGCTTTGAACTATGCCATTGGGGCAGTCCTCTCACAAGGGACGATTGGCGAGGACAAGCCTACCGAAGGGTTTATGTCTCATCACCAGAACACGATGCAGATGCATTAAAAAAGATTCCCGAAAGATTTCTTGGGTTGTTACAAAATGTCTATGGCAACAACGTTTAAAGATAACGAGTAAGATTGTGGAAGATGTTACGGTTGCAGACAGAGTGTTCTAGGTAATTGAGAATAAACACAAAAGAACGCATAGAAATCCTTGTTGGCTAGATTAGCCACAACACTGGCGGGTACAATCCTGCCGCCAACATTCACCACATCACCCATCAACACTAACACAGTCACGCACGCATAAATTGTCAACACCATACACACACACTTTGTGAACAAAAACACAATTCCTAAAACTCCGAGCAAAACGGTCCCCTATCGCCTGAGCCAAAATAAAATTCCAAATTTATTAAAGATTTTAAAGTTGTTGTTTTTCAATATTTTATTTATAGTTGCGAGTGCAGAGTTGAGTTAAAGTGCAGTAAAGTTCCTACTAAAGTGCCCTTAGATAGTATATGGTCCTACTTCGCCTAAGAGACAGGCAAAATAAAAAGTTATAAAGAGGTACATTTACCCAACATTTAATAGCCATAAAAGTGCAAATAAGTGGAAAATAAACAAACACAATAAAACATAATAAAATATAAATAACAAAACTTTCGGGAGCGAAAACAACCAAAACATATAAAAATAATAAATAAATAAATATACAGTCCACTAAAATCAACCATACAGGCGCGAACCAAATCCAACAAATAAATAAACTACATCAAAACACAACAGGGAAAATAAAAAGAAAAAAGTCGAGCCAATACAACAACAACAGAAGGCTAACAGCAAGAAATCTCCAACTTGCTCAACTAAAAGGATAAGTACAACCCCCCTTTCCCCTGAAAAAAGAGCGGTGAGTTGAACAGTTTTCAATCTTATATACATAAATTTAGCGTTCTGCATAATAAAAGCGTAGGTAAATTTTCGTGTTGCTAAAACAATAGCAACCAAAAGCAAATCCGCTTTTTTGCACTTACATACGTAGTACATATTTTTAATAAAATTAAAAAATTTCCCATCAAAAACGGAACATTTCAAGATAAACCGTAGTCGAAAAAAAGCCACAAAAAATATACATATATACCGTTTTCCAGGTTTGATCAAAGTTCTGATCACCACTTACACATACATAGATTTACCTTCATATAAATTTAGAATCCCATATTCAGTCCCGTAAAAAAAGTAAACTAACAAAATACTTATCTAAATTTCAAACCGCGGGTTGTCTGCTTATTTTTCGTGTTGTCAAGCACAAACAAAAATTAACAAAAACAAAATACTCAAGTTTCACTTGCAAATTTACTTGCCAATACCCTCTTTGCTTGCATTCCCTTATATACATAAGTCAAGTAAAGGCAAGATTGTGTACCCTAAATAAGCAGAAACTACAAAGAAAAAGAAACGAAAACATTTCATAACTTTTTTCTAACATCCCATCAAATTATCTGAATACTTATTATATTCACGGGAAAAATATAGACAAACACACAAACGTGTGTTAAACGAAAAAGCTGCTGACCAGCACCCAAAAAAAAAAAATTAACAAATAACAAAGTTCCTTGCACTAAATCGCATTGAATTTAGAATTGCATAGGCAAAAGAAAAGCAGAACACAATTTACGCACGTTTACTCAATGTCTGGTTATGATAAACTTTATCACATGATAACCTAATCATGGCTTGCCTCAGAATGACATTTTCGTTTACACAAAAGTCTGATTAAGTTATCATGATAAAGTTGGTCATTGGGAACGTTTTTGGAAAAAAATTCACAAAACTTTCATTGTGAACGAATAAAAAGTGACAGCTGCTCTGTTTTCAATATTAAACGAACCATTTTGGGATATAAATTTCGATTGTAATATTTCTTTATATGGATATTATTATATTTTTAAACTGTATTACTTGCAGAGCTTGTTAGCAAAACAATTTGTCACAAAATCAGACATTTACTTTCAGCTATCACTTTTTGTTTGCTAAGCACATAATCATAGGTCCATCCTTTGATAACTTTTATCAGAAGATAATCAGACATTGAGTAAATGGTTTTTGGATCAACCTCTGATAAAGTCTTGATTAAGCAGTTAATTAGCCATTGAGTAAACGGCCCTTAGACTATTGTTTGTCTGCATTGTTATTGTACACTGCAATACATTTGGACAAACACAAAAACTTGTGTTTAGCCACCCTCACAAAAAATTGGGTATATAAAACCGTACAGTTTTATAACTTGACCATAGTCAAGAGGGTAACCCAACAAACTTTTTGTGCACGAAAGCATATAAGAAAGTATACATAATTAAAAACATATTTTTAACTTTGAATTAATTAGTATAATCAACCCCGACTTGGAAATTACAGTCGCGAGTAAAATGAAAGCAGTGATACTTATAAAATCGTGGTACGCTAAAATAATATATTCTAGTACAAATATATATATCAATATTTTTAATCTAAAAAATAAAATTAGTAAAGACTGACAAACTACAGTCGCGCGCAAAATATATGCACCAACAAACGTAAAAGCTTGGTAAATTCAAAACAAAAAGCATAAAAAGAAAAAAAGATACATATAAATATATCTACAAATTTATTGTAAAAAAGGTTCAGCTTCTGACGTGTAATGTCAACGGACCCTAAATTATTAGATGCACCCAAAATGGGTGAAGAAGATAATCCTCAAGGCAGCCCTGCTAAAAGCACCAGTTTAAAACAGGATGCAAAGCAAAAAAAGGGCAAAGATTTTTCAGCTGCAAAATTTATTGCAGAAAGTGACAGTATCATAAGATACTGCACTAGATTTTCCTCAATTTATATAGAGGAAAATACAGAATCGGTTCTGGAAGTGAAAGAAAAATCACTTGACAGATTTTGGACACGGTTTCAGTCGGCATATGACACAGTCATCGAAACAGATGATTCAGAATTGCCCGAAAATTTTAGAAACTCGACATATTCAAAATTTGAAAACTGTTTAGACCAGTACGAAGAAACTAAGGCTTTGATCTCCGATCAAATCAAACTTCGAAAGCCTGTAACTGCACCTACTCCACCCCAGCGAGTAAAGCTGCCCTAAATACAAATACAAGAAGCCAGTTCCGGCATATACCTCAAAGTGCCAGCCTATGATAATGAAGTATTACAAGGGGGTTATGAACAATGGCCGTCCTTCCGGGATATGTTCTCAGCCGTGTATATAAACCACCCAAAGCTATTACAAGCACAAAAACTATATCACTTGCGAAATAAAACGAAAGGTCAATTTTAATCTGGCTTGGGAAGCGTCAAAACCTAGAAATGAAAATGAAAGAGTATTGGTCGATAAACAAATAACGACACAAATGAACTTACCAAAAATCCAAAAAGAAAGTAAACAGTCACAAACTGTTTGTCCCGTAAAAAATGCCCAACGTGGCAACAAATGAAAGATTTCCTCACCACCCAGTTCGAAATCGCAGAACGGGTAGATAATAAAGTACCAAAGCCGAAAACCATACACGAAGACCGAAATAGAAGCTTCTTTAAACCCCAAGCCAGTAAATAAAGTTCACATAATAATAGTTTCAACAAGTCTCAATTATTCACCTCTGAACACCATAGACAAATGTCATGCGAACTGTTCGGCGGAGGTCATTTATTGAGATTTTGCAAGAAATTTGGAAATTTAACAATAAACGAGCGAAATAACTTAGTCAGAACTAAAAAACTCTGCTCAAACTGTTGTCACCTAGCCACACTGTACAGGCATGTCAGAGTAAATACAATTGCTCATATTGTCATAGAAGACATCATTCGATGCTCCATAATAATAATTATAATACTCCTCAAAACAACTAAAACACCAAAAGAACCACGGGGCTAGCTGCAACAGCTTGAAGTCAGAATACAAACGCTTCATTCAGAAAATGAAAGCAAAACATTGCTATGGACAGCAATTGTCTCCATCGAACACAGAGGAGAACTATATAAGCTAAGGGCCTTAATCGATCAAGGATCACAACGATCATTTATATCATCTAAGGTCCAAAAAATTTTAAATCTGCCAACTAAACAAGCCAATTTTGAAATTTCAAATAAAATCTGCTTTATGGCCCTGGTTTCACCAAGCGCGGATCAAATTATAGAAGCACAAGCTACAGTTCTGCCGCGACTTACCAATATGCTTTCCAATATAACATAATAGCAAACACTGGCAAAAGTTTTCGCATCTGAAACTAGCCGATCCCAACTGACATACACCCGTCCCTCAAATAATACTTCAAGGTGTTGAGAAAATTTCCAACAACCTATTAGCCCCAAATACAATCTTTGGATGGATTTTAAGCGGCCAAGTCAACGAGAAACTCTCTGCCTTTACAACGCAAGTGGAAGATATTTCAAATCATTATCTTAACTCACAATTGAGAAAATTCTGGGAGGTAGGAGAACTAGCCCCAATCTCCGTTACTACACCTGACGACAAGTATTGTGAAGACTTCTACGAAGCCACAACTACGAGATCAGAAAACGGACGGTACGTCGTTCGACTACCATTTAAACAACAATTTTACACTACAGCAGTTTTTAAGTATGGAAAGAAACTTACTTAAAAAGGGCGAGCTAGAAACCTCATACGACAATGTCCTTGAGGAATACATAAAGTTATATCATATGGAACCAGTAAATTCCTATGAGAAAATTACAAAAGGCAAACACAAAATTACAAAAGGCAAACGCATCCTTTTATCTACCCCACCAGTTACCAAACCTGAAAAACTTACAACAAAAGTAGGAGTGGTGTTCAATGCATCTAAATGCACGAGCTCAGGTAACTCATTAAATGACGTTTTAAACACGAGTCCAACATTATAACCCGATTTAATGCTACTTTTCCTACAGTTGCGTATATATATATACGTATTCAATGGATATGTACAGGCAAATCCTAGTACATGAAGACGACTAAGACTATCAACGCATTATATTCCGCAATTCACCGAGTAGTCGAATCCGCGGCCACAAACTAAAAACGGTGACATTTCGCGTGAACTGCGCTCCTTTTCTAGCCATTCCAATATTACACGAACTGGCAAAAGACGCAAAAGACAAATTACCGGTAGCCGGGGCGTTGCTAAGCTCTCAACCTTGCGTAGACGACATACTGTCTGGAAGCCACAGCCTTCCTCTAGCATGCGAGTCACTAGCTCAAGTTATCGAAGTCCTCGATTCAGCAGGGTCTCATTAAAAAAAATTACCTTCTAACCACCCAGAAATACTGGCAAATGTTAATAAAGAAAACTAGCTAGGTACCAATTTTCTAAAGTTTGAAAAAGAGAGCACAACCAAAACTTTGGGCATACGATTTTCATACACTCTTGAGTCGATATCTGCAAAATCCGCAAAAACGAAAAGACGAATTTTGTCATCTGTGGCAAAACTTTTCGACCCTGCACCAATTATGATACAAGCGAAAATCCTCATTAAAGAATTATGGCTAGATGGAAACGATTGGCACGAAGTGGTTAAACCACTTCGTTTAATAAAATGGTCCCAATTTGCAAACAACTTGCACACGATCTCCGAGATACAGATACCTCGGTGGGTGAATTTCTCACCCGACCATCAAGTCGAACTCCACGGCTTCTGCGATGCTTCTGAAAAAGCATACTGCGCAGCTATTTATGTGCGAACCCAGCACAATGGCAAAATTACAAGTTACCTATTAGTGTCAAAAGGCAGGGCCGCACCTCTAAAGACTGTAAGCCTCCCACGGCTCGAGCTATATGGCTCACTCCTGTCGTAAAACTAGCCTCGGCCGTACAAACACATTTCAACCTGAACAATCGGAAATTATATCTTTGGTCCGATTCAGAAATCGTGCTAGCCTGGCTAGAAAAACCACCACATACGTGGAAGACATACGTGTCAAACCGCACAGCTCAAATCATTGACCTAGTTCGGCCAGCAACTTGGCGACACGTTGCCAGTGCTGACAACCCTGCGGATCTTGGCGCAAGAGGCTGCAAACCCCTGCACCTTACAACCACCACACTTTGGTGGAATGACCCCAACTTGCTGGTAGAATCATCAAACGCATGCCCAAAGTCGCCTGCGCGCAATATCATAGCCCACGAAAGTCGAAGAATCGAAGGCTTTCATACAACTCTGGAGGACACGGACATCCTCGAGCAACTTTCGTCGTTCCCCCAAGCCTTACGAGTAATAGCGTATCTGTTTCAATTTCTAAATCGCTTAAAGAGTAAGGTGAAGGGAATACCCAACACCCCAAGTTAAAATATCCCTAATTGAGTCCACGCAGACTTGCTATTATAGTAGTGAACGAACACTTTTAATGGCATCGAAGCCCATTGCCAAAAAGAGTACATTCTTAGTACTTAGCCCCTTTGTAGACTCTAAGGGACTGCTTCGTGCCAATGGCAGGCTAGCGAACTCCAGTCTGAGCTACAATGAGCGGCACCCTATAATTATACCGAAAAATCCGCATTTACCTCAATATTTATTAATTATCTCCACCTCTTAATGATACACGCCGAGCACAGGCTAATGCAACAAATGATTCGACAAAAGTTTTATATTCCTCGACTTAAGCCTCATGGCAGCTCTACCACCTGAATGCTGCAATTTTTCTATGCCTTTCACCATCACTGGTGTAGGATTTTGCCCGACCTTTCCAGTTAACGGCCTCGATGTTAAGGTATTCTACAACAATGACGGGTTACGTGGCTGTTTTTGTATGCTTTACGACAAAAGCCGTGCACTTCGAATTATGTTCAGATCTGACAATAGCAGCTTTTCTAGCGGCATTTGCACGCTTTGTCGGACGGCGAGGTTTTTCCTCTAAAATCATGAGCGACGATGGAAAACCCTTCATTTGTGCCCAACGGGCTACCGAAAAGGAGTTCATACAGTTCGATAAAGAAGTCTCCCCGGATATAATTGAAAAAAACGCACCTCAAGGCATTAATTGGCAATTTATCCCAACAAGTGCCCCACACATGGGTGGACTATAGGGATCAGCTGTGAAAAGCTTTAAACCACATTTCAAGAAACCCACTGGCAATAATAAATTTACATTTAAAGAGTTCATTTCGTTACTTATTCGAGTTGAAGAAGTTTTAAACTCACAGCTGCTATCAGAACTCTCGCAAGATCCCTCCGACTATACAGCCCTCACCCCTGGGTATTTTATTAGAGGAGCTCCACTTCTGGCTATAATAAAAAAACGAGAGCTCACTTTTCCTCATAAATCGACGGGAACGAATCAAAATTCTTCATCATGAATTTAGTCGCCGATGGAAAGATGAATATCTTAATGACATTCAAAAACAACATCGCAGAAAAACAATCAAGAAGTACCAACATTTGGAAAATGCGTCTTAATTCACGACGAATATCGCCCTCCTACTGACTGGCGGCTTGTCCGCATCGAAAAGGTAAATTACGGTTCCGACGGGCACATCCGAGTAGTTCACCTACGTACACAAAACGGTAAACTAACTCGACCGCTCGTCAAATTTTGTTTTTTACCAACCGAGTCTAAAACCGCTAATACTTTAAAATAAATATACAATCAAATATGGAGCAATTTATCCAGCCAAACGATATTGCTACCCGGACGGAAATACCCCAATCCTAAAGAGGTATGTCGAAGGACTGTCGTTTCCTCGAACAAAACGGGAAATTATGTCACATTTTTATATCACATTTGAAAAACATGTGTTGATAAAATGCTTTAATCAAGCAACCACATGCATTTTTGAGGCACTAAAGTCTACTCTTTTCCCACACAGATCATAACGAACATGGAAGTTGATGAAAACGCCCCGACACCAACAATCCGCTCTGCGTTTACCGTGCCACGAGCACGAGTAGCACCTACTGCAGCACCGCGCACTACCATTCCCCGGGTCAGCTGCACCTACCGAGGCGGCTCACAGGCCACAGGCCACCAGGACCGATGCATTGGTCATGCCGGAAGGACCTCCAAGGGACCCGTGGTAGCGCATGGAGTGCGTTGCCCTCTTTGCTGTCACCCGCATACACCACGCATATGCGGCATTTTTAAAGGCGTGCAGCCGCCGCAATGTCAGCAGGTAGCGCAGGACTAACTTCAAAGGAACGCATTTCGATAGCAGTGGGTAGGTATAACAATACCGTTCACTCTGTTATCAAGCGAAAACCGGCGGACGTGTTTCTCAACCTGACCTCAAGAATAAATTATAAGGAGTTATTAAATTTTAGAAAAAAAACATGGAGGATATAAGAACTTTATTAGAGAAAGAGCAGGAGGTTAGACACGCGAGGTTGAATACGAAACGCACTTCTCCGCGTTCTTTCTGAACCGGAGACAAGGTGTTTATCTCCAACTAACAAATTAAGATCAATTAGCAGCCACTATATGAAGAACAAACCATTTCTGAGAATAGAAACGCAACAATACTTACACAAACCGGAAAAAAATTCCATAAAGCGGAAGAAAAAATTATAATTACTATACCACTAATTACTAACATTGAAAACTATCCACAAACGCTTTCGCTAGTGGTCCAATAAAGCCTTTCCGCATTATTCCTCTTAGGTCCTGAAAAATTCAAGCACCAGCTCACCTTTTCAATAGTAAGTCTTAATTTAAATATATTGGGAAATTGGGTATATTCGCATATTGAAATTAAGTTGAAATGTTAGTCTAAGTCTAAAAGAATGAAATGAATAAAGGAAAAAAATATAAAAGAAAAAAAGTATTTATGAAGAATTTCCACACTTTGAAATCGAATTTTAAGTTATAATTACTTAGCCGTAGCTAGTCCTTAAAAAAATTATTTCTAATAAAACTCCTTTTTTCTAAGTGCGGTGAAACATAAAATTGAGTATGTTCAAAATAAATTTAACCGCACAGTATCTGCCTCTGCGCAACCGCGCACATCTACGATGTCTTCAAGATTGACTCTCCAATATTAACAATCCGCAATGGATATTGTTGGATCATCAACGGGCAATTTAAACTGAGTCACACTATCGATCTGGTTAGGTACGACAAGGTTGTGGACCGACTCAAAACGCAATCACCGATCTCAATATAACTGAACCCGCATCCAAAATACTTGAATACCATCTGGGAAACGTCGCAATTAACCTTCACGATTTAAAAGGAAAAGATACTAGGAGACAAAGGCGATCTATAAATTGGATTGGACCCGCTTGGAAGTGGGTCGCTGGCACGCCTGATGCCACGGATTGGGATGAAGTGCTCCAAAACCAGAACGATCTGATGAATAACGATGAACAGCAATATCAGGTAAACTCTGAAGTACGAGTATTCAAAACAACTCCCGAGCTTTTGCTGGCAATCAATAATCTCATCACAACCACAAATGACGTGCAAAGCCGCAGGAAGATGGAACAAACTTCTCAGAAGATCTAAAACAAAATCATGATCTTAGAGGAGGGCATTTGTGAACTGGTTCGCGCTTGCCAAAGGACCAAGGCAGGCGTAGTTAACACCAATATACTAAGCAAGGAAGAAATAAACCGACTTATCAGCGATATTGAAGTCCTTGATAGTTCGCAACATCATCCAGGGCGGTAATCGTATAGACATGAAATATTCAACTTTCTAACAAACACCAAACATATGGCATCAAAGATCAATGCTTATCCTACTAAAAGAGGAAGATTGCTCCTCGCGACTACTACAAAGGAGGTGAAGCCAGCTGACCATACTTGACTTCTAATGAATCCATGGTCGAAATAATCAACGGAATGGTAAGATCAGACCACAACACTAATTCTCTATTGGGTTCTTCTATCCTACAGATGCAGAATGAGAATGGTAAGATCAGACCACAACACTAATTCTCTATTGGGTTCTTCTATCCTACAGATGCAGAATGAGACCATCGAAATAAACTACCAAACTTACCGGAGCGAGAGTAGTTCTGGAATCCAACTTCTACCTCCTGTCCTGACAAGCGTGTAGAACAAAACTCTCGTGGTAGATATCAATCTTGTCCACGAGATGACAACAGGAAATGTCGACTCCTTCACTACCTAAAAGGGAAAGCAAACTGGTTTATGACTTCGGAGGGTATGGGCTTTGCCGTTTTGGTCATAACTATTTGGTTAATCTAGAATAGGATAACGGCAAAATTAAGTATCCCGAGCTGGAATATTTCATTCCTGAATAAGAGCTTCCGTGGGCATAGGCGAGGATTCCCCCAACCTCCTAATCTACGGGACGCAGATCGATCGTTGCACGAGCCGCAACGTCAGCACATTTGCATTTTACAATAAAAAGCAATACCTGGAATTTGGTAATGTGGGAAATCAATGCCACGGTCATTCCCGACTGTAGCTTATGCACAATTGCGTAAGGGTTGCGTCGCTGCCTCCGACGCTGATGTTAATAAGTGAATAAACTTGTGAAACCTAAACTAGTGTTTTCCTTAAGAGCGAGTTGGCCCTAGTGTAATTTTTTAAGTGCAAAGGACTTCAGATTTGTTAAGTTATACATATAACATGGGTTTCAGTTGTAATAACGACTGTCATACATTTCAGTGTCATAATCCAGACCGATTCCAAACCACGAGTCTGTGCAGGGAAGAAAGCTTACTTACCCAGATACGTGCTCTGTTTATAAGGTCCTAATTATATACAATTCATTGAAAAATTGTTCATCATTTTATTTCAACATGGCATTTCATTATAAAATTAGATGTCTCATTTCATTATTAATACAGACGTCAATCAATATTATTCGCTGCACTATGGTCAGATATGCGTAAAGCTCATACAGCTCATCGTTAAATTTCATATATGCGCCGTTAGCATCACGGGAAGGACCACAAATATTCCAGTGAACATTTCTCTCGAATACTCCAAGGTGCATTTCATCTTCTTTCGACACTATCCATGATTCCGAGGCGTGCATGAGGACAGATATGATGAGAGACTTATAGAACGCGATCTTCGTCGGTCAAGAGAGGGCTTTACTTCTCAGTTGTCTCGTCAGTCTAAAGTAGCAGATGTTGGCACGAGTGATTCCCCGTTGAATTTCTCGGCTGGCATTATTTTCGGTGTTAAACCTGGTTTCCAAATTAAGGAAGTCCCTCACAGACTCCAATTTGTAATTATCAACAGTGAGGGGGCTGCCAACGCGCAGTCTTTTAACGTGCCATATTTCATCTCATTATACAATTAATTTTCTTAAGAATAAGAATAAATAACTTGTATCTACTAAATTATTCCATCTTCACAATTAATGTTCAACATAGCCCAACAGTTCAACTCGTTGCACTCTGGCCCAAGATACACTTCTTCAATAGGTAGCGTGATATGCGGTGACCTAACCTTACAGTTTACTCGGAGCTCCGACTTTTTAATACAGGTTTGACCAATTTTAAAAAATATTTTGACAGACTTTGTATGAAGCTGATTTTTAAAGGATTCTTGGTTTGAAAAAGGGCACTGAGAACATTAAAATATTCAAGGACATATTTCAAATACAACAAATAAGCTTTGTTACATAGATTTTCAAGCTCTCTTAATATAAATTCTTCTGATTTCAATAGGTCCTGAGGACTTGCATAAGTGAAATATTGCACAAGTACATCCCAATTTTCTAAAATCCGAACAATACATTTTTGGTGTGACAACCATCGAGTAGTGATGGGCCGTAAATTTTTTTTTCGCTCTTCATTAAAAATGGACTGATATTCCTCTTATATCGCGAAGCGCTTTGCACTTCCCGAAACTTGTCGTAACAATTCCTCCGGGGCTCTTGGCAAACACGCTTTATGAGTAATAATAGCAGACGAATGGCAAATACCTTTAATTACAAGCGTTTCTGGGAGTTCATCCACTAATCGGGAAGCAAATGAGTTATGTGTGCCCACCATCACACTCGCACCGTCACTGCACATACCTTTATAATGATATACATATATTGGGTTAAAATCAATATTTCATGGGTTATTTCTTTCTACAAATCTATGATGATTTCAAAAGGGATCTCCTTAGAAGCAATGAAGTCCTTAAAAGTTTTAAAAAGCGCAGCGGCTGAACAACCTATCTCCACAGGTAACAACTGCAGCAAACGAACAACGACTTTAACAATCTGGGCATCATAAAATCTTACCAGCGCACACATATCCTCTTTGGATGCAATGTCCGTGCTTTCATCAATCATTACTGAAAACTGAGTACCATTAAGAGTGTTGACTAGTTCTTCCTTTTCAGCTGTCGCCAAAACATTTGTTATAATATTGACGCACTTCTGTCTGCACATTTTGGCGTTTTTGATAATGTCTGAATCTGGCACAATGTCCTTAAGAAGGGGCAGCAAATTATCGACGATTTGAAAGGATACATTATGCTCCGCAAAAAACAAGCTAAGTTTTATTTCAAACTTTTGAGTAGACCCCCGCAAACCACCTTCTCCCGATTGCTGGAAAAATGAAACTATGGGTTTCGTTATCTTTATCGCTGTAACCTTTTCTTTGTGCTTTTTTGTTTCGGAATGCTTCACTATTTCTGATTTACTACAATTCATACTCTTATCGCAAGCAATACATTTGCATTTATACGGATTTCCATTTAAAAGGTGCAGCCATCCTTTAAAAACATCCAATTCCAACCAACCCATATTAAACTTCTGTTTGCGATATTTTGTACGCTTGGAAGTCTGGCTATCAGCGCCAGAAGAATCTGATGACTCCATCAATACTAATCTGCAACCTTTGATATACAATATAATCAAGAAATTAAATTAATTTGCACACAAACTTACTCACACAAAATTTCTTTAAAATTAATCCACAACTGAGATTGTACAAGTTAGAAAATTAAGACACTAAATATTTCTTGCTTCTTGCAGCGCGTGAAAATATTAAGAACAGCTAGGGAAATATTTTCTGATTCGAACTGCAACGGCAAGGAAAAATAACCGAATGTCAATGCAAAGAGGATTTGCAAAAGGCCCTTGTCCTAACCGTGATGCCAGATCTGTTATCAATCACAAGAATTCTTTTCATTGCAAAACTGAAATGGGCTGTAAACTTAAAGTGTGGAATAGAAAACCGCGGTAAAAACACTTAAACAATAGTATCTAAGAAAAAGTACCTACATTTCGCATAGTTATAAAAATATGTCCTTTTTTCCCCACTCTCGATTTTTACAACCTAAAAACCCTACATGTAGGGTTTCCCCTACTTCTAGCATCACTGATAGGCACTCACAATGTTTTAACAAGTTTAAGTCTAATTTCTGTAGGAGTTTGCGATCTTGAAACTCTCCGTCATCAGCCGGATGTTTTGATAGAATTTTCGAGCATTATTCCTGTCAGCCAGCATTTCAAGCTCCTCACACTCACGCCTTTCGGCCTCACGTCTCTTTTTCCTAAAGAGGCGTCTCTTGTTCCGTGCCTCAGGACAGTGCTCCCATACCCTGCGGGTTGTGCCCGCTGGTAAGGTGTCTCTGTAGGCAGAATTCTTCTTGTCCGAGGTGGCGCGATATTCCGCAACGTTCTTCCGGACTTGTTGGCACACTATCGTGACCTCAGCGGCAGTACGTACTGCGTGAGGGATATTCTCCGACTGCTCTGTTACATCGTTAAGTCGATCATTTCTCTCCGAGAACAGGTGTGAGAGTCTATTGGAGAAACTATCTGCTGCCTGTGTTGTGCGCAACTTTTCAACGTCAAACTTTCCTTCCGTTGTTGTGCGTATCTTGGATGCGACAAGATGATAGTCTGAGTCGATATTGGGACTTGGTAGTGTACGCACGTCTAGAATGGTGGAGCTATGTGCGTCGTCGATCATGCCATGATCAGTTGGGTTTCTAGTTCTTTAATCAGGAGGCAGCCAGGTGGTTTGATGTATTTGTTTATGCTGGAGCCTGATACTACTATTGCGAGCAGCGAAGAAGTCAATCACCCTAGTTCCCTTAGGAGATGTTACATCATGGAGACCAAATTTTCCGGCTGTCGGACCAAAAACTCCTTCCTTGCCCAACCTGGCATTAAAGTCGCCCAGCACGGTTTTGCTATCATGTTGGGGCAGCGATTATATGTTTGTTCCAGTTTATCGTTCAAATATGATAAATGTTATGTTAAGGAATCTCACTTTGACGCGGATCGCAGCGAGACGGAGGTGAACGCTGACACTTGGGGCCATAGTCTCTTTCCTACTACGAATCCTTCACCATCTATACCAGGTACTCTCCCTTAAAAAGTACATTCCTTTATAATTGTCATTGAATCGTTTTGCCGGGTAGTCAACAGTAAAGAGTGTTCTCATTCGAGGTCAAAAGTTGACGTATTTAGCTGTTTCAAGGGAGACGATTTTTTTCGCCAGTCCTCGAGCTTGACTTCTAACCTTTCTGTTCCTGTCATCCTGAATTGACATTAACGCATTTATGGTAGGAAGAAACCCAACTTTCACAGCTTTTGTAGCATCGGCACGACAAGATCAGCGAGTACTACTCAATCGCTTGAGACTGTAAGATACTTTGAGTGAGGATAAGAGTTAAATTATACCGCGTCGTTGAACTGGTGAAAAATACGAAAAACTCTTCTTAAAAATTCTAAAAGTAAATCCGAAGAGTGTAAATTTTATTAAATTAACATTTCTTTTACCTGTGAAATTGAATCCGGAACTATTTTATATGAGATCATCTACCTAAACTTGCCTCACTAATTTTCCAACCTTGGGCAGTAAGGACAAATGTTTGGGCTATCATATCCTGCCATGTAAATACTCATATCACATTTATAGAGGTCGGAAAATTACCGAAAAGTCGATTTTCGTAAAAAGTTGTACAAAAAAATTGGCTCCTAAAGAAATTTTTTTGAATTTGTCAGCAGAGCGCTTTAAAAGTTGAAATTGCAGTGTAAATGTATGGAATTGTAATATAGTTTTTTGTCCATAAAATCCAAAATTTTTGAGCAAAAGCCGTGAATTTTTTTGCGCTTATAGATCCTAGCATGGAGAACACAATGGTGGCTTTTTTTTTGAGTTTGGCTTTTTCCGCTTATTGCCACAGAATTATCTGCAGTGAATGGGCGATAACAGCGCCCTTGGATGATTAATATAAAAATTCGAATAGCATGAGGACTTTACAGAAAATACTTTAATGTGTTGCCGCAGCTGGTCTTGTGTTTATTAGTTTAGGTTAAGTTGTTATTTTGTCAAGTAGAATGTTTTGTGTCATAACTAGAATCGATAAATGTAACTACAATCGTGAACTTCATCGCCAAGTTGACATATCTATTTTCACATAAAAGTTAAATCGATTATTGGCGGTGGAGTGCGTAGACGCACAAAAGCGTAAGTCTGATTTTATTTAGAATGTAACTTTGAGTTTTATATGGTAACCTTTCGTTCTCATAGGAAATAAAGCAAACGCATTTTCAACGTGAAAGAGCAAGCTTTTATTTTGCAGGCACCCACCACCGAGGAATTTAACAGCCTTTATTTCGCTTTTTATTGAAAAAGCAAAACAACTTGTGGAGTTGGAAGGTGCGCTCTGGCGCAGGCAAAAGCGTGGTAATTATCGAACGTGTTCGCTGCTGCATTTGCAAACACAATTTATGCGTATTTAATCCGAGTGATCGTTGGTATATATATGAACACACAATTGATGGAATTGCGTATTGGAGTAATGTGATTGCTGGTACATATGCGCATTACGGAAATTACGTCCCTAGGTTGAGTGGAGCCATCAATTAGAAAGGAATCGGTGAGTACCCTGGGAGATTGTTTAGGGGGAATAATTGGTGGCCAGAAGGTAGCATAAATAAATGTGTTGAACTGAAACTAAATATATATATATTGTAGCCTAAAATAATAAAGAAAAATAAACGGGAAAAACGGTATTGAAGAAAAATAGCGGAACGACTTTCGACGTTAGCGCAAATTACATACATACAGTAGCATGAGAAAAACACGTGCGGGTACAAGTCTAGATAGGCAAGAAGAGGACGGCGATATGAATCAAGAATTTTCAGAAGCAGAGGTACAGCAACCAATGATGAATACACCTGGCAATCAATCGCTAGAATTAAAGTTAGCGGAAATCCTTCAGCAAGTGCAAAGCATTCAAGAAGAACTTAGGCAAGCTAGACAAACTCCAGTGAATACGAGTATTCCCGATGGAATTATAACAGGAGCATCTAGCGTCGTTAATCGTTCACAAACTAATTCTAATATCGCGCCAGCACGTAAGCTATATGATTTACCAGAGTTTGATGGTCGTCCAGAGGATTGGCCAATGTTTAGGGAGAATTTTATAGCTACAACTGCAGAGTTTCAGTACAGCGACACGCAAAACATGATGCGACTTCAAAAAGCGCGCAAAGGTAAAGCTAGGGAGACAGTTGAGTGTTTACTAATACATAGTCGAAATGTGAGTCAAATAATGAAGGTTTTACAGGAACGTTTCGGAAAGCCGGAACTTCTGGTAAAAAGACAAATAAATAAAATTCGTAATTTTACACCTATATCCGAGCATCGAATTGAGCAATTGGTAGTATTCGCAACTAAGGTACAAAATTTGTCTTCCTTCCTCCAAGCAGCTGACTGCGACCACCACCTATCGAATCCAACATTGATGGAAGAGCTGTTGTTGAAGCTGCCCATACAAAGGCGCATCGAGTGGGCACGACACGCCGTGTCGATCGTGCCACGTCCAACCATCTGCCATTTCAGCGATTGGCTGCAGGAATTATCCGAGGCCGTTAAGCTTGTGCGTATTCAAACGTTGAGTCGCGCCAAAACAGAACTGAAGGGCGCTCGAGGTTTTTTCACGTAAATGAGGGTAATAACGAAAATTCTAGAATTGTATACGCAGTTTGCGGAGATAAGCATGCTACTAGCAAGTGTGATAGGTTTATTCGTATGGATGTTCCCGATAGGTGGCGTGTGGTACGACGTAAAATACTTTGTTTCAACTGATTCAAAGGAGGGCACCGAAGTAATCTGTGTGGTGAACAACATGCATGTGGAGATAGGCGGTGCACAAAGAAGCTGCACGCACTTTTGCACCAATCTAGTTCGAGAAGTAGGGATGGAGATTTGACACGTTCACGATACGCGTCACAACCACCAGCAGTTCCGGGTATTCAGCAACCATTGCCATCGACTTCAAGACAGGCAGTTAAGCAGCAGCAGGTATCCGATGAAGCAGTTTCAGTTTTCACCAATACGGTAGTCCCTCAACATACACCGAAGTTGTTCTTTAAGATTTTGCCCGTGTTTTTGTATGCCAATGGGAATGAGATCAAAACCTACGCATGCTTCGACGAAGGGTCAGCGATTTCCCTAATGAATCGTGGTCTAGCAGTTCGTCTTGGGCTTGAAGGAAAGAGCGATAATTTAACATTACAGTGGTTCGGAAGCACAACCGTAACGGAACGGTCACTCAGAGTGGACGTCGAAATATCCGGAGCTGGGCGTAATCGTAGGAAATTTAAATTGCAAGGCGTTCGCACGGTTGAAAACCTTCAGCTACCAATGCAGTCTCTTAGCTTATCGGAGGTGCATTATAGACACCGACATTTGCCTACTATGCAATACAGCGATGCGACACCAGAGTTGCTGATTGGTTTGGACAACGCTTACCTTGGTATCCCACGTCGAATAGCGTATGATGGTAGTAGCGGACCTGCTGTGATTTTAACCCAACTAGGATGGGTGATTTACGGTACGGGAAGTGCCTCAAGCGCGAACGTTCGTTTTCATTCCTTATTCGCACGGGTAGCCGATACATATGAGAAGACGGAAAAGTTGGAGAATTTAGTAAGCGAGGACATTGTCAATGAGAACATGGGAGTAAATATGATGAAGCGGCCGGTTGAAGCTGAGGACATGCTGAGAGCTAAGAACATGATGGAAGAGAATACGAAGCGCGTTGGTCGTCGTTACGAAACATGTCTACTATGGAAGCAAGAAGGAGTATCGTTGCCGGAGAGTCGGCCAATGGCCGAGAAAAGGTTTTATTCGTTAGAGAGAAAATTTAAAGGCAATGATGCATTTAGAACTGCGTATTCAGCTATCATTTCTGAATACATACGCAAGGGTTATTGTCGTAAGCTGAGCCGTAAAGAAGTGGAAGAAAAGAACGGGTGAACGTGGTACCTGCCCCACTTTGGCGTGTATAATCCCAACAAGCCGGGAAAGCTGAGATTGGTCTTCGATGCGGTGGTTGAGTCTCACGGCATATCACTAAACTCCATGCTGCTAAGTGGACCAGATCTATCGCAGCCTTTGACGGTGGTTCTAATGAAATTCCGACAGAAGCCAGTGGGTGTTTGTGCGGACATTGTGGAAATGTTCCACCAGATAAGAATTCGTCGTGAAGATTTGACAGCGCAGCGTTTTTTGTGGAGAAGTGATCCTGGGGCGCCTGTAGAAGAATATGTCATGAATGTTATGACATTTGGAGCCACGTGCTCGCCATGCTCAGCGCAATTCGTAAAGAATAAAAACGCAGAACGGTTTAAAGATAAATTTCCTGAAGCAACGGCAGCCATCATATACAACCACTATGTAGACGATTTTGTTCATAGCTATTCAAGCACAGAGGAGGCCCTAAAGGTGACAAAACAGGTAATTTGGATACATCAAAATGGAGGCTTCGATATAAAGAGATTCGTATCGAATTCGAGCTCCATTTGCGATTTAAATAAGGAAAGGTTATCTGTGCCCGCTATGAATCTAGATAAAGAAAGCACCGAGCTGTTCCCAAAAGTACTTGGAATGTTTTGGGTGACGAAAAGCGATGTACTAAAATTTACCTTATCGTTTGGGAAAGTTAGTCACGACGTGCTCTTGATGAAACGTAAGCCAACCAAACGCGAGGTTCTCAGCATGACCATGTCGGTGTTTGATCCTATCGGATTCGCAGCAGAGTACACATTGGAGGCTAAGCTGATCCTACAGACAATATGGAGAGAGCAGAAAGAATGGGATGTAGAGGTTTCCGATGCAGTTAGTGAACGATGGAAGAAATGGCTACGAGCGTTACACGATTTGGAGAGAATAAGTGTACCACGTTGCTATGGAACGAATTTTATGTCATCATCGGTGGAACTACACGTGTTCGCAGACGCGAGTGAATCGGCGTATGCTGCAGTGGCCTACTGGAGATTTGCAGGCGACAATGGCGTTATACAATCATCATTCATTGCTGGAAAAACTAAATGCGTCCCAACTAAGCTCGTATCCGTTCCTCGACTCGAGCTGCAATCGGCAGTGCTCGCCACCCGTTTAAGGAGAACCATCCTAGAGAGTCACGATAAGTCTCCAAATCGTATAATTATATGGTCTGATTCACAAACGGTCTTATCCTGGATTAGATCGGATCATCGTCGATACAAACCTTATGTAGCGCATCGTGTCAACGAAATTTTAGATGGCAGTAACATCGACGATTGGCGATGGTTGCCCAGTGCATCAAACCCAGCTGATTTTGGAACACGAGTCAGAGACAAGAAGAGAGAATCATTCTGGATCACGGGACCTAAGTTCCTTCACGAAGATGAGAAAAAATGGCCATCGAGCATATCTTGCGAAAGTACAAATATTGAATTGCGTAAAAGATTTACTATTTTACTAATTAACGTTAACACTTCATTGTTTAATAGATTTTCGTCATTTACAAGACTTAAAAGAGTAGTTGGTTGGATAATGCGGTTTAGAGGAAATTGTCACCAATTGAAGGATTCACGCGTCTTTGGTAACTTGACCACTGCTGAGCTAAGGCGAGCTGAAACGGTCATCATCCGAGCAGTACAAATGGAATCGTTTCCTGACGAATATCATTCATTGATCGTGGGCGAGCAACTTAAAAAGGGGAGCGCACTGGTGACACTCAGCCCAATTAGGATTGGAGGGCGAATAGACGCTGCAGTTTCTGTTCCGTATTTTACGAGACGTCCAATAATTCTACCCAAGGTTGGCCACCTCACGCAGATTATCATAGACTACTACCACGGTGTTTGGAAACACCAAAACGACTCCATAATAATTGCCGAAATACGACGTAGGTACTGGATACCACATATCAGAGCGGAGGTTCGGCGGGCTACAAGAAGGTGTACGTTTTGTATCAAAGAAAGAGCTACTCCACGTCAGCCGTTGATGGGCCAGCTGTCAATAGATAGGTTGTCACCGTTCGTCAGACCCTTTACGTACGTTGGCTTGGACTACATGGGACCGTTCACAACTGTCATTGGTAGGCGGAGCGAAAAGCGCTGGATCGCCCTTTTCACATGTTTAACTACGCGTGCAGTTCATTTGGAGGTGGCGAAGGATCTTTCCACCGATACGTGTCTGACTTGTATTAAAAATTTTATGTGCAGACGCGGAACGCCGGTACGTATTCGCTCCGATAATGGGACGAATTTCATCGGTGCTGACAAGGAGTTAAAACGCCAGTTGAGGGAATTCGAGAACGGCCTGATAGCAGATTCTCTGTCGAACATGAATATAGAGTGGGTTTTCAACTGTCCACTTAATCCACATGCCGGAGGTTGCTGGGAGCGGTTGGTGCGCAGCGGCAAAAGAGCGATGGGACATGCAGTTCACGGCGAGAACCTTCATGAGCACACTCTGTACAGTCTGATGTGTGAGGCTGAAAATATCGTAAACTCCCGACCGTTAACGCACATTGCACTGGACGAACCGACTGACCAACCTCTAACCCCTAATCACTTTCTCCTAGGTACACCGAATTGCGAACAAACACGACACTCTAGAGAAGAGAAGTTCCGTGTTACCCGGAAACATTGGCGGAAAGTGCAGCAAATGCAGTATCGTTTTTGGAAAAAATGGATCGACGAATACCTCTCCGATCTGACGCGACGAACCAAATGGTGCCAGCCGGAAACTCCACTAGCCGTAGGAGATGTTGTTTTGGTATGCGAGCGTGGCATGCACCAGTCAAGTTGGCCCATGGGATGGGTAGTGGAGGTATTTCCTGGCAAAGACAACCAAGTAAGGGCTGCACGGATCCGAACGAAGGCGGGCATCTATAAGCGACCAGCCTGTATCCTTGCCAAAATGGAAATTGGTGAATCTGGTTAGATTCACGGAGGCGGGGATGTTGCCGCAGCTGGTCTTGTGTTTATTAGTTTAGGTTAAGTTGTTATTTTGTCAAGTAGAATGTTTTGTGTCATAACTAGCATCGATAAATGTAACTACAATCGTGAACTTCATCGCCAAGTTGACATATCTATTTTCACATAAAAGTTAAATCGAATATTGGCGGTGGAGTGCGTAGACGCACAAAAGCGTAAGTCTGATTTTATTTAGAATGTAACTTTGAGTTTTATATGGTAACCTTTCGTTCTCATAGGAAATAAAGCAAACGCATTTTCAACGTGAAAGAGCAAGCTTTTATTTTGCAGGCACCCACCACCGAGGAATTTAACAATATGACTTATATAGTTGTTGAGCTCAAGGTGTATTGACAACACAACCAGTTGTTTTATTTAAAGTCAGGCCTAGAGCTCAACAACTACATATGTCATATATATTTACTAACGGCCAAAAACCATCGTAATCTACAAGCTTTTTTTAATTCAAGCCCCTTGACAGAATGATTTTTCAGATCTATTTAGCCCAACTCGCCTCCAAAACTGCTCTAAAACCAGATTTTTATTACCTTGTTTATACGAACATAACCTTAAGAGAAAAAATCGCAAAAAATCAACGGTAACCTCTAGGTACTTAAAATTTGCACTATGTTATACCAAAACTAACTGTTCTATAAAATTGGTTCCATTTTGGAAAAGAGGCGCAGCACCGCTGAACAAATTTAAAAATATTAATGATAATAATTCAGAACCGTTTATGCTAGAATAACAAAACTTGATAGGAAATATGCTATTGTGTGCTTTTCGACCACGCCTACTGTTTCATAAGAAATATCTGAAAAGGGCGTGGAAATACTGAACTGGCCATATCTCATTGACTGAAAGGAGTACGTCGCCCAAGAAGCTTTTAGAAGGCGTTTTGATGCGATAAAAACTCGTCGAACCTACTGAATGTAATACGGGTATAGGGTACTACCAACCAAAGTTGTTGATAAAATCAAAGATGCTCGGAATCCCTATTTCAGATACCCTCTCCAGGTTTTCCAAAAGCGCTCCTAAAGGGTTTTAGACGCATTCTATCTAGAGCGGGGCATTTTCATAGAAAATGCTCAACGGTCTCTTTGATAGTTATGTCCTTACAACTTCTGCAGTGATCATAGTGCGAAATGCCATTCTTTTTTTATGGATACTTCATGGTCAGTAAGTGCAGCCAAAATTTGCTTGCATGCATGCACTATGGCGCTGATACTGCCTGGCTGTTAGAAAAGATCATCACTTTACCAGTTATGTTCCTGTCCTTGAGTGATTTGCAGGCTTGCAAAATCGCAAGAACTCTTCTTGAAACACACTGCAATGTGAGGGGAATGAATGATACAGAAATGTGTAGAGACTCCGAGAGAATCCCGGCCCCCTCCACCTGAATCTATCTTGGACCCATCGGTCTAGATTTGAATGCTCTTGTCAACTGTAATCATGCCCCTCTTCCAAACATTCCTTCTTAGAACGATAGTAGTAGTACTGCTCACAAACTTCAGCTTGTGAAGACAATAATCTGGTTTGGCACTAATGTGCCCGCTAGAGGATTGTTAAGAATACTACTATGCCATTGATGAGTTTCCTTCTAGCACCCAGACTCCCTGAGTCTCAGCGCAGTTTGTGCCGATATTTTTTTTTTTTTTTTTAATTCCCAACGGATTACCCACCATATCCCGCCCGACCGGCGCGAGCGACGCATCCGCATAACGCGCGGATTATTCGTTCGTGCCGAGTCGTTGAAAGGCTTTGGTTTGTTAATCGTCGAGATCTAAAACTGGCGGTTGAAACTGAGTTTATAGTCCATAGTAACCCCCAGGTCAACAAAATCATACACTTGCTCAAGACTATAACTTTTAATTGTATAGGAAGCCGGCTGAGAAATTCCACGCGAAAAACCCATGTGCTTACATTTTTTAAGGTTAAGTGGCATATAATTTAAATTGCACCAAGTAACTAGTGCATCTAGATCTGATTGTAGCTTATTTCTATCTTCAAATGACGCGAATGACATGAAAAGCTTTACGTCGTCGGCATACATTAACATTTTTGAAAATTTTATTATTGTAGAAATATCATTTATAAACAACAAGAACAGAATCGGGCCAAGATGGCTTCCTTGAGGAACCCCCGAAGAGACATAAATGACATCGGATACTAAATTTTTAAACATTACTCTTTGTGTCCTGTCACTAAGGTAAGAAGAGATCCAGCGATTGAGACCCGGCTGGAAGCCCAACTGATCGAGTTTATGAAAAAGTAATGAGTGACACACTTTGTCAAAAGCTTTGCTGAAATCCGTATAAATAACGTCGGTGTGCAGATTTTTTCTAAAGGCATTTGAGACTTGACTGGTAAACTCAAGTAAATTCGTAACTGTGGACTTTCCCTCACTGAACCCGTCTTGGCAGTCAGCTATCAAAGTAGAGATCGGACCCGTAAGTTGATTTGTAACAATAGCTTCAAACAATTTTGGGATGGCAGAAAGCTTTGCGATGCCACGATAGTTCTCTATAGAAGAACTCCCGCTTTTATGCAGCGGTAGAGAAACGATTCTTTCCACGCAGTTGGAAAAACACCACACTTTAGTGATAGATTGAACAAATTGGTAAGGGCTTTGGCGCATATAATTGGTGAATTAAGTGAATCTGTCCCGTGTAGCTTATAAGGATAGTTTTGAAAGTTTGAGTTGGTGACAGCAGAATAGTTAGAAGTGAAAAATTGAGCAAAAAAATTTGCGATACATTGATTATCGCTAGATATAATGTCTTGATATTTCATGGCTGAGGGAAACCCTGATACGTTTCGTTTAGAATTTACGAAACCATAAAATGACTTTGGATTGAGAATAATGTCTCTTTTGGTTTTAGAGATATAAGCTTTATAGCACTTTTTATTTAAATCTATGTACTTCTGACGTAGACTGGAATACAGTAGGTAATGTTTATTTAATCCAGATTTCTTATATAAATTAAATGATCGCGTTTTCCTATTTTTAAGAGCCTTAAGCTCTTTAGTAAACGTTTGGGAATAAACTTCTCAAATAGGCAGTAAATAGTTTGATTGAAATGTGAGACGTTTAGATCGATATCACAACCAAATTCAGGCCAAGTTAATTTAGACAGTTCTTTATTTAATTTCTTGTAGTTTGCTTTGGAAAAGTTAAAATCAAAGCTACTACATGAGTAGCACTGAGTGCCTTGGCCATTACTTATGGTTTCGTAGACTATTTCCATAGAAGGATGGTAAAGGTCTTCTGGTAAAACCAACGGATCACAACGATTTACAGAAAATTGGTTTATATCATTAACATACACTAAATCTAAGACTTTCCCAAACTTGTTAGCGGTAACATTTATTTGATTAAGACAAAGATCGGAAATTCCATCTAAAAAGTCATTGTACCACAGTTTGGACGGATTTGGAATAATGTTACCATCAGATATGTTCCACGATATATGGGGTAAGTTAAAATCACCCAAAACAATAATTGAATCTGAAGCTTTAGTCATAAAGTTAACAGTTTTGAGCAGAGAGACATGTTGCATGTAGACTGAAAAATCTGATGCTGGAGGGATGTAGCAAACATATAAGTACATAGAGACGTTGTCTAGTTGAAGGCAGATGCATTTGAACTCAATGAAATCGATGTTAGGAATATTAACCTCTTCTGAAGGGATGGAGGAATGAACGGCAAGTAGAACACCACCCCCGACTCTGTTCAAGCGATCATTTCTATATACTTGATATTCATTACAAAAAAACTCTGAATTGAAAACATGAGGTTTTAGCCAAGTTTCGGTAAAAGCAATTACGTTATATTTACAATGAAAAGATTTCAAAAAGAGATCAGTTAATTTGGTATTTAAACCTCTGACATTTTGATAAAAGATATTCACGGATTTAGTGCTCAGTTTTTTGACTCAACGTTATTACGAGAAATTTTCGCTACATTTTGAACATTCCTATTTGGTCTGTATTCAAACTCCCGCACAAGAGCCCCGGGAGGCCAAAAAGAGCTGTCCAAAAGAGTATCGAAATCTTTCCCAGATACATCAATCTTAAACGAAGACATACTTCTTTGATATGTGAAATTAAATTTTCTAACAGTTACGCTTTGATCTTTAACTTTAGAAGAAATATGGTACATCAGATCATCCTTGGTAGTGTCTGGATGGAACCTAGACACAAAAATAGATTTTTTGCGAGAAACCACAACCAGCTTACCAGCGATTGGTTCAGACTCCATTGCAATAGTTGGAGGTTCCGGGTTTTTCCTAGTGGACGTTTTTGAAGGGGCGTTCTTCGACGTTGCTCGGACAACCGTACTAGGAATTGGAGAAGCCAAATCGATAAGTTCAAGGGGTTGAGGCAAGTTCGGCTCTGTTGAGGTTGTAGGCCGATCATCCGTACGCCTGCGCTTGTTTTCGCGATTATCAGGGCATTCCAAATGAAGCGAATTCTCCAAAGTTTCCAAGGGTTTGAAAATATTTTCATATTTTTGGAATTTTTCGGTCAGCAATGAAAAATCTTTGCTTATTTCAGAAAACCGTTTCTGATATGCCTAAAGATTTTACAGAGATCAACTTCCGTCGACCGGCATTTGGAACAAGACCAGCGCAGGCCTTTTCCTTCGTTAAGCAGGTCAGCTATTCTACCGGTTAACCCAGTGCACTTGGCGTGGACAAGTCCATCACACAACCAGCATGCCACAAAGCGTTCGGACTCGCTTTTTACCTGGCAGTTTGCTATCATGCACGACATTTTCGTATAAATACTAATATAAATTTATAAGAAAATTACACGTTAGAAAAAATTTAGCGGATTAAAGAAAAAACAGCCCTGACAGTTTAAGTGACACAGTACTGAGCGAACAGTTTTAAACACACTGTATCTGACGTTTAACAAACCACGCAAAACAGCTGTAACGAAAAAGAAATAAGAAAAGCAAGTCAGAGCACAACAACAATTGCAATATGAAATAAAGCCTATCAATAGCAACAAATAAAATATGCAAAAAACTCGGCACACACAAATTCAACAAAATGAATTTATAATAATGAATAACTATTGAAACTTTTTAAGACTTTTCACACCAAGTAGTGAAGCACATTAAGTATTTAACTCTATCCACTTTAATTATAATTTTAAAATATCAAAGATATTATTAATTTATTAAATATAATAACAGAGAAAAATATAAACAGAACTACACAGCTTGACGTTTGCGTAACAGAACTTGACAAAGTATTTAAGTCGATTGGAAGCAATTTGAAAGTAGGAGCTCCGGTGACACCAACACACGCGGTACGTTGAACCTTCTGTAGGTTGATGCGATTTTAGTTCTTTCGAAAAGCTTTCTACCACACCACAGATCCGTAAGTCCGCACAGGCCGCACCACCGCCTAGTGCAGGGATAGCACCATCTTCGGCCTGAAATCCCATTTCTTTCCAAACATCGATTTGTAGGCGTAGAAAGCAATGCAGGATTTCCTTACCAGCTCCTCGACGCACGCGTTTTTCAGTTCAATTTACAATCAATTATTAGCCCCAGATACCTGGTGTTAGAAGATAGGGATAACTGCTGGAGTGATACAGGTGAATTCATAAACTTTGGCAGTTACATCAATTTTCTTATCAGTTATGACTCAAGCAATTTTCAAATTCGAGTGTTAATAACTTCGGAACCGAGTAAGATAGAATTACGAGACTTGACGCGAAGTATACCGAAACGAAATTTTAAATTTCGGCTATTAATAACTTCAAAACTGTGTAAGATAGAATTACGAAGCTTGACTTGAGGTATACTATGGAGGTGTAAGGTATGCCCACGGCAAAATCGGTTAACGACTACGCCCACTTTTGTACTAAAGTTTTCTATAAGGGAGGTAGGAAAACACAACATGCCAAATCACCTTCACTGATACAGATAGAATGCTAGAATTTGGTAGTTACAATGACCTGATGATCTTTTTAATGATTTTTTTTTAAATTTGAAAAATGGATGTTGCACCGCCCACATATGAATGAGCAAATTACTTGCCAATAACTTCAGAAACGTTTATTGTTGTTGAAAGTATGCAAAATCGTAAGTCGGCCATACCCACTTTTTCATAAAAGTTCACTGAAATTGTTGTTGTGGGAATGAACGAAGATGGTATTCTTATCGACACTTTATCAGCCCAATTCTAAATGAAAATTTCGCACGGATTTTTTCCCCTCTCCCATTCCTCGTATTCAGAATAAAAAATCCTTGGGAATTTTTTCACTCTTCCCTTTCCTCTTATTCTTAATAATGTTCGAAAAAGGGAAAACCAGTTAAGGGAGAAAATTAGCTATTACGAATTTGAGGAAAAGGGAGATTTCGGTGTCATTTTTAAGGAATTTTTTTACCAGCTAAACTGAAAAGAGCGCGGGATAAAATTTAATGTTTCTTGTATTTTTATAGAAAAACTATTAACTTGTGTAAGTAAAGGGTGTTTTTTTAGGGGTATAGAACTTCGAATTGAAATAAAACACAAGAAAATCGTTTTAAGGTCCATTAATTGGGCTTTATTGGAAGGATAATTTTATGCCATTAATGTTTAAATATGATTTCGGGCATGTGGCCGCCGCGGCTGGCTCGAATAAAGCCAATTCTACTGGTCCAATTTTCAACCACTTTTTCGAGCATATGGGGCCGTATGTCGGCAATAACGCCACGAATGTTGGCTTCCAATTCCCCTAACGTTTCTGGTTTGTTGGTGTAGACGAGCGACTTCACATATCCCCAAAGAAAATAATCCAATGGTGTCAAATCACACGACCTTGGTGGCCAATTGACAGGTCCATTCCGCGAAATTATGCGCTCATCGAATGTTTCCTTCAATAAATCGATTGTGACGTGCGCTGTGTGACATGTAGCGCCGTCTTGTTGGAACCACAACTCATCCACATTCATGCCATCCAATTCGGGAACAAAATAGTCGGTTATCATGGCTCTATACCGGTCTCCATTAACGGTAGCTGCCTCTCCAGCATTATTGCGGAAGAAGTATGGCCCAATGACTCCACCAGCCCATAGAGCACACCAAACAGTCAGTTTTTGTGGATGTAATGGCGTTTCAAGGGTCTCATGTGGATTCTCTTCACTCCAAATGCGGCAATTTTGCTTGTTGACGTAGCCATTCAACCAAAAATGAGCCTCATCACTGAACAAAATTTTGCGATGAAAATCAGCATCGAAATCAATCTCATTTTCGGCCCATACACCAAAATCACGACGCATTGCATGGTCTCGCGGCTTTAATTCTTGCACAAGCTGGATCTTGTAAGGTCGCAAGCCAAGATCTTTGCGCAAAATCTTCCATAAAGTTGATGGACAAAGCTCCAATTGCTGTGCACGGTGGCGAATCGATTCATTCGGGTCCTCTTCAACACTTTGCTCTACAGCGGCAATTGTTTCTTCGGTGCGCACTGTTCGACGTCTCTGCGGATGCGTATTATCACATAGAGTAAACGTAGTGCGAAAACGATCCATGGTTAACCGAATTAATTGCTCTGATGGACGATTATGTCGACCATAAAATGGACGGAGCTCACGGTAAACTTCGCGAACTGAACCATTATTTTAGAAATAAATTTGCACGATTTGCAAGCGTTGTTCTTTTGTCAACCTGTTCATGATGAAATGGCAAACCAAACTGAACATAAATGACATTAGAGTTGCCAGATTTGACCACAAAATGCCAGTTTTATCTCTATTCGAAAAACAAACCCGTAAAAAAAACACCCTGTATATACTGAACTAAAATAATTTTATATTAGAATACGATGTATTTTAGATCGAAAAGTACAAATGTACAACAGATATGGCTGTTGATGCAAGGCCATCATGTAATTGTATTTTTGAGTTGCTGAGTGTGCGATGTAAGGAGTTCCGGGCTTGTTTATTCTATAATACTTTTTAAACCTGCACTTCTACATTGTAGATAACGTTTGCGGCAACTCAAGCGTATATGTACTATCTCATAATCCTGTGTTTATTTTCCTGTGGCTCTTATTCGCTTAATTTGTGCCACAAACGTATTAAAAGCAATAGTAAACGTTGTTTTACATTTTTTTGTTTTTTAAAACGAATTCTTCACAATATTTACATTTTTAAATTTCGTTAGGCAGTTTAGAAATCCGTGTATACCATGCCAATTGCCAAAACAGCTGATTTCGAAAATTCGAAATTCCTCTTCCCCAATTATTCTTCTCCCTAGGAGAACATAATTGGAGGGAACAAAAAAATCCGAGAGAAAATTATTCCGTGAGAATATTTAGAATTGGGCTGTATATATAGTGACGAATTCGATGATTATTTCTTCCTGAGCTCGATCTCTATAAATTTAATTAAAAACAAGCACAAATAATGTAACAAATTGCTAGTTTTATTTACTAGTAATAAACTAAATACAATTTGACAAGTTTGGTAACTCCACATTAAATACACTGTATAACACAGATCTGAAAGATCAATCTCGCTGGTAGAAACATTTTCCTGAAGCTGTTCACAATTGATAACTACCTCCACCTCTGCCATTGTCCCAATATAGCGCAATTGGAAAGTTCAATTGTTGATTTGAACTCATAAAGTACTCTTACCGGTATATGCCCATCTTATTTTTTCTTAGCCAGGGTTTTTCCAACTAGCATAATTTCCATCAATCTTTGCTCATATAACCGCTTCCGACTTCGGTGGAGTTTGTCGGCTTTCCTCCACCGCTACTGACGTAGTTTTTTCGTTGCCAAAATTGAGTGGCACCTCCATATTCTTATAGTTCATGATCTTGTTCTGCATGTCAATCTTGATGGCTTTGCTGGCTTGAGAAGTCCACACCAATTATGATTTCGTCAACAATATTCGCCACTATAATATTGCATTTCCCCTTCACCTGAATTGCCGCAATAATGTGCTATGTGACCATCACATTTTTTTCTGAACTCTGTTCAAAGCTTCAAAAACTTTGTCTACCCAACCCGGAGTTTCCACTTCTACACCGTGAGCCTTGTATGCTGGTTTACTCAAAAGCGAGGCTGTTTGTTGTGTCAGAGCATGTGATACTATCTCAGCGAATGATATCTTTGAATTTGCATATGTGGCTCGCTTCGTCTGCACATCACGTATTCTATTAATAAAGCTTTGGATTTGTACCCTTTTTGTATACTCTACGGATGCGTCTGCGTTTGTTAGATGAGTCAACCCTCGATGTCCTATGCGAATTCCTGCAAAGTCTCATTAGCCTTTTGGAAGCGATTCGGCAGCTCTACTTGGTATATCTGCTTCCGACGTTCGCTACCATATCGTCTCTCAACTGCACCGAACAATGCTTCATAATTGTTCAATGTCACGAATAGTGCAGCAACTTTGTCTTCAGAGCCACAATTTTTCACCGCCACTGTTTTCTCAAACTATAGCCTGAATACTTGGAAAGAAACAGAACCATCAATTTACAGAAATTTTACCTTGGGAGTATTTGCTGAAGCAGATGGACTGTTCAGTTGCAACTCCTGGATACGGCATTTCGAAGCATCTACTTCGGCCTCAATTTTGTATTGAAATGGTCAATTTTTGCATCTTGCACTTATAGTTTTGACGTAAACCCCTCTTCCTGTGCTTCCAGCTGCGAAAACATTGTGCCACCTGCATGGATATACGCTCCTCTTGTGCTTGTAATTTTTACGACATTCGCATCTCCTGCTCTTCCAGCCGAGAAGTAATATGTGTCTCTCGTTCTTCCAGTTGAGCTGAAATGTGTGTTTTCTGTTCTTCCAGCTGAGATGCCATGCAAGTTTTTTGTTCTTCCAGCTGAGATGCCATTCAAGTTTTCTGTTCTTCCATTTTGGTCGATATCTGAGTAATTCGTAAAGAAATTGTCGAAGAAATAGCTGCGAGTATTACATTCATATCCAAACCAGTAGGTGAATCTTCCAACTTCGCATTTCCCTCTCCCGTATCAGGATGAAAAACATGTTCGTCTACGTTAATGCCTTCTGCTCCCATGGCCTGCCGTAGCCGTAATTGTAGCTCAAATTTATTACCGCTTGTGTTTAAACCCCTTTCTCCAATTCCTTCTATAGTTGTTGGATCTTCAATATATTCAACTTAGCCCTGTCTTTTTTATCTTTGCAATCACTAGTATTTAATTAACAATACCACTTCTGACACCAATTCTGGCGAATTCGATGAGTACTCGATTATTTATTCCTGAGTTCGATCACTATAAAGTTAATTAAAAACAAGCACAAATAATGTAACAAATGTCTAGTTTTATTTACTAGTAATAAACGCAATACAATTTCTCGAGTTTGGTAACTCCACAGTAAGTTCACTGTATAATACTTTAAAATAAACTGAACATCGTTCCTTGCTTAGTTACTGCCTTATAAAGTCCGACAAGGTCCTATCTTACGCTCCTAGGAGTTTCTACGTTGTTCCGCCTCGTGTTCTCGAAGGATCGGTGTTATATATATGTCTTCTCTTAGCTGCGTATTCTTGATCACTCGTGCTATTTCTCTCTCCCGCTTCCATGCATGAGTGTAGTCTATCTCTGCTGTGTTAAACTAGTGGTGGGAGTGTTATTGAGTTAGGGATGATACATACTTGAGAATATTCGCCACAATATTAAAACAGCTGAAATATGTTTCGAACGATACAGACAATGGTGTTGGTATTCTGTTGGTTTTGTTAAGTCGTAACTTACACTTGGAGCACGCAAACATACAACCAAGAAAATACGAAGGAAAGTAAATTTTGTTTTATATGTGTATCAATATTGATTAAAGGACACATACCTCAAAATATCATTAATTTAAACCAAGTACATTCATAGTTATAACGATATGTAATTTTATATAGCACTGTGGCGTGCCACCCCCTATGGTGTGCGTTAAAATCTCCGAGGATTAAAGGACGTTCGAATCTGAGTAACGCACGAATGTCACTCATGATCTCAAGATCGACATCGCCTGACCGAACAACCATACCCTGACATTGTGAGGTTTTGTCCTTGGGGTCGACGTCGGTCTCAAAAAGACGATACTGTTCAAATTATTGCTCTTCAAGCTCTTCTAACGGAAGTTCAAGGAAACGCGAAGTTTCAACAGGGTTGGACCAGAGTGATATTGGTGTTGAAAGAGTAGGTGCAACTGAACAGGTAAAGAGTTAATTAGTATCGTGTGCGGACACACTACATACAGGGCCAGTAGCAGGTATGTTGGGGTTGAGTCTCGTTAAGTAAGAGTTTAACCTGTTACAAAATCGCTCCTCTTCAACTATTTCGGGTGGTTGGATATCAATTACGGAGTTCACAGACTGTCGTTCAGAGCCCGCTTTTCATTACGCAGATCAAACGGCAAGGTAATATGGTACCGGACCGCATCATAGTGCTAACGGAAATGTTTCCTTATATATCTAGGAGGCTGAGTTTCATCCCATTGGTGACAGTTCTAATGACTAGTTTTGTGGCAGTTCAGTAAAGTAGGTGAGACTCAGATGACATAAGCAGACATCTCGTGGCAGTTCTGATGGCTGTGTTTTGGAAGACTTTCAACTTCCTTCAGTTGGTGTCAGCAAGGTTGGGCGACCATATGTGTTATGGAACCTTACGAGCATACTTACTATGGGTTGACAATTGTTTAAAAGTTGTACCATGTTCACTTGATGGTGAGAAGAAGTTGGTGGACGTCTGCCCGTGTGCGTCTAGCTGTCCCAGAGCTTCAGCCACTTTTGTGGATTCGTTGAACAAACGAACCACCAAACCACCAGTTGAGACAAACCCAAGGCCTAGCAAGAAAAAAAGTTACGCACACGAAAGGGTTAAGGAATTTTCTTACTACATCACCTATCACGACCAATGATTATATTGTTTATGAAATACACACCACCTTGCCTTTCGCGCTTAGCGCTCTTGACCCACCCATCCATGACTTCTCAGATATTAGCGAGAAGTCCCAATATAAATCCAACAACAACAACAAGCGAATTTCAGGCCATTCTTGACAAAATGTTAACAATTCATTTTATTTAAAGATAAAAGGTTAATCAACTATTTAGAAAGTAATTATTTAACTTCATACTAAATTAAATGAAGAATAACAAATAAAGTACTTATTTTCGTACTGTATTTATCTCCGAAACCCGGGGCACAATATGGAAACGGAACATTCAAATCTTAGTTAACCTTACGAAAGTTAGAGTGAGATCATGGGATTTGAGGAAGCGAACGTTTTCCGAAATAAAAATAAATAGGTTTTGAGCGAATAGGAATAATTATGAAACGATATTAAAGCCTTTGGACATAAAAATCATAAAAGATATTATTTAAATAAAACATAGTTATTTATTTCATTACTATATCGTTTCATAAAAATACTGTTTTTTTTTAATTCCTCTCTATCCGCTCTTACATTCCACTAACATTACTGAGAGAGGTAATGATCGCAAAAGAAACACAATATGTGTGTAGCACAAAAAAATAAAAAAGGAATCAGTAATGTAGCAATAAAGAAACAACTTACGTGCATTAATGTTGCAGGAACCAGTTGAAGGCCTTCGAAGGTTATGCTGCCGCTGTAATGTAAAATCTTTCCTCACACCTTAGTTAAAACTTTGTTTTTTATTTTAATAAATCAACTGGATTTCATTATCCATTTATGGCCGCTCCAATACGATATTGAAGATCTCTCACTAACTCTCTCATTAAGTTAATTTATCACAATCACATCTATCTTTCTCTTTCTATCATTACTTTCAATTTACTATTTCTTATCGAAATTATTTATTTTGAACTAATTAATTTAAAATTCAAGTAAGATTTTTTTCTTTTCTGTAATAAATCATTAAACATTAATTGTGCTTCACAGCTTTAAAATTTAAGTACATGTGTAGATATGAACTTTGTAAGTTTCACCAATTCACCTCTCTTTCTTTCATTGTTCTTGGAATACATATATATATATATATACATATTTATTTTTTTTTTGGTTTTTTATATTTTTATTTTGCAAATTTATTTATTTAGGCTTTTTCTTTTCTCTTTGGGCAGTATTTTTAATGCATTCAAAGTTCCAAAGGGGTGGTTTTTTAACCCGAACATATGGAGTAGGTCAAATTTACCCTGACTTTAAACGTAGGAAGACATATATATGAGCATGACAAAGTACGAGAAATGTAACATCATACATTTAGAAGAAAACTCAAAAGCGCTTTATTAATTATTTGAAACTTATTTTTTTTTCTCTTTCCCCACATGGGTTAAAGATAGGTCGATGGTAGCCTCATAGCCAGAGGTTAGTAAAATGTTGGTGCCACCATTCCTCTACCGCAATTCCTCAGCTGCACTTGTTGCATTTGTTGGCATTGAACCACTTCAACCAGGAACCAGGAAAAATCTGCAGTCCACTTAGAGGCCAACGCTTTGTAGAATATCGCGCGGAATAAATCACCCGGTTTTATTACTAAATTTTTTTTTTTTTTGCAAGGAACTTTGAAACGCGACTTTTTTTTTTGCTAAACGAGTTTGATTTTCTACGTTTAAGATTTACTAGAATTGCGGTCGCGTACACTTATATTATTTTTCTGACGGTGCTGCTTCACAGTATAGGAACAAATACAATTTTATAAATTTGGCGCTCCATGAAAAAGAGTTTGGAATGAAAGCAGAATTTTTTGCTACTTTTCATGGAAAAGGAGCTTGCGACGGAATTGGTGGTTTTAAAAGACAGGCGAAAAGAGCTAGTTTACAACGATTCGATGCAAATCGTATTACGACCGCCCAAGATCTTTTTCAATGGGCGAAACATTTTTTCAATAAAATTAGTTTTGCATTTTGCACGAATAGTGAACATGAAATTCACGATTTAGAGCAAAAAGCTCGATTTCAGAACGCAATTAACAATAAAAAATACACGTTTATTTCATATTTTAAACCTATAGACGAAGAACGAATGGAATGTAAGCTTTTTTCGGAGGACTCGAAATCTATTGTAAACGATATGTTACAGAAAAAAGAAAAAATGTATCTAAAGGCAGACGTGTAAATTAATGCTATATGAATTACAAAACAAAATATATGTATATCATTATTTCTATTAATATTTAAATGCATCCAATTAAATGTATCATTTGAAGCTTTATAGGATTTAAAAAACAAATAAACCAAGAATGGACTTTACAATAACTGTAATTCCTTAAAAACTATATAGTTGCTCAAAATTTTTTTTGCACGTACTTAAACCTAATCAAATAATGTACATTTTGTAATATAATTGACATTAATATCGCGCAGAGAATGAATGCACTTAAAATTTTATTTGTTTAAAAAAAATTATAAACAAATTAGTATAATTAAATTTAAAAAAAAACTATGTGGTTATCTGCGTTAATGCTTTCTTAAGATACACAAAAATTTTCGTGTAAGTCGTAATAAAATTGCAGCTGCAGTAAGCGTTACAAAGCACCGATACATAAATTTTCAAATGCCGAACAATGTTCCAAAAAATTCGAATATCTCCGAAATTTTTTGGTGACATATTTGAGGGTACTCAAATAATATATAACTTATATTTAGTTCAAAATTCCCAACATGGAAAAAAATGAGGGGGCCACTTCAGAAATTTTTACTTATTTGCCAATATTGGTGCTGAAGATAGGAGGGTTTAAATGAGCTCAAATGAGGTTTGCGCATCTTCTGTCCATTTGAAAACTCTAGGCTTTTTTAACAAATTCATCATTGGTGCAGTAACGACTGCGAAGTTCGGTACAAAGCGTCTGTAATGCTTGACAGTTTGGCAGGTTGGCGATATTGTGTGACCGCGGATATCTTATCCGGATCCGTGCGGAGTGTACCATTCCCGACAATATACCCTAGATACTTTACTTCTCGCAAACAAAATGTACTCTTCTCTATATTTATTGTTAAGCCTTCGTTTCGCAAATAATATGCAACTTCCGACATCGTTTTAATGTGAGCATCAAAACTTTCCGAGATAATAAGTAAATCGTCTAGATACACGAATACATTCTCTCTTAAGTTTGAGGGAATCACGCGATCCATTAACCTACATAGGGCCTGAGGGGCATTGCATAAGCCAAAAGGCATTACGCGGCATCTATACAATGGACGGTTTGGTACCGTGAAACATGTTAAATCCCTGCATTTGTCCGACAATGGGATTTGCTAAAATGCTCGCCTTAAATTGAGCAAAGATATAAAATCGGGTTTTGGTAAGCGACTGAGTATCTCATCTATGTGGGGAATAGGATACGAGGGCTGCATTTTATATTTTGCGCCTTCGCAACACTACATGTGATTAGCTGTAATTAGTTATTTTTATTGTAAAGGTTGGTATTTTTTGGCATAAACTTGCATATAACGTTTTCACTTACGAGTTTTATTTGTGTTTATTTATAGTGAGTTTAAAAATTCATATTGCCTAAAAATGGAATTAACCCGTGAACATTTTCGTGCGATAATTTACTACAATTTTCGACGTGGATTATCGAGACAGGAGTGCATCAATCAACTTACTTCTATTTTTGGCGTTGAATGAAAATAAATCTTTTGTAATTTGCAAACGTTTTTGTTGCTCAATTGTCAGGGTGTGCATATCCTTCATATCATCGCTTCTATTGATAACGGTGCTTTCAAAATCAGTTTGGCTCATCAAATGTGGTGCTATTTGGAATGCTATCCAACAATTGACTCCTAAGATCAAACTATAAAAAAGTAATTTTTCTGTTTTGCCTTTGTACGTTACATCAAAGTAAAATTTACCAAATACAAATTGGTCGTGTCCATCCGCAGTTCGTATCGACAAACAATGTTTGGTTCTAATATTTTTATCAGCGCATACCTTTTTAGCTAAGCTGTAAAAGAAACCTGCGCTCCGCTATCGAGCAAAGCTAAATGGGCTTTATTTAACATCTGTATTTCTGCATATGGACGTAAGTCGGATGAATGGTTTCGCAATGAGCATATCAAACTGTTGAGCTCGTTTTTACCTGCTTTTATCTTTTTTCCAAAATGTATTTGAGCGTACAGTTGAACGTGATTTACGCGGTCTAACATTTTCGGTTTTGCCAAGAATTTCCTTCCTCTTCTCTTCGTAAAATTTTAAACGATTTTGGTAAGGCACTAAATGTCCAAATTCTGGTTTGTATGCATTATCGGTACTTTTATTTCCGTTTTGCGGTGTGGTTTTATTTACTCCTTCCGAGTCCTCGCTCGCTTGCAAGTTTCCCGAACTGCATTTCGTACAATTGGGTTTGTATACACCTACACTACCACAGCCGTAATTGTTCGCTCTTCTACGCAGTCAAAGTATCGAAGGGCACTTCTTTGTGAGAATTCCAACACATACGCTTATTGTTGCCCATACGCCGTGTCACCACGTAAATTTCAATGGCCTCTTCTACTGTGTTTGTTTCGATTTCAGCTGCAATGTCAACTTCGTTAACTTGCTTAAGACTAGCGGAATTTCTATACGGTGTTGGCAAAGCTGCATTACTCGGATACGACTGTCTAGAAATTTCGAGTAATAAACTTTCATGCTTGATACATAACTCGCGCAATTTAGCTACAAAGGGAATGAAGAGGTATAATAGTTGCTGCCTCAAACGCGCCCTTAAACCTCTCTGTAATATTTCAACAAATTCTGACTCACGAATAGGGGCGTTTCAATTTTCAGCCACTTTGAATATTGCATTGCGATACTCGTCGAATGTATCAGACATACCTTGCTTGCGCATATGTATGGCTTCTTTGATGTCTGTGTCGGTACGGTATGCGGCGAAATGGGTACGTAAAGCTTGGCAAAGATTAGGCCAAACAATGCGATATACTGAGCGTCTGTAACGCCAGTACCAATCTTTGGCCTCCTTTGTAAACACGCTTTGAACATGTTCGCAAAATAAAGTAAAATTTCCTCTTAGTATGTCGATCACCTGGGACTCAACTCTATAAAAAAAATTCTCTACTGAAAGACGATCGGAGCCATCAAATTTGATGTCCCAGTTGGAAATAAGGCTAACAATTTTGCCAGAGTTAGTGAAGTGTGAAATGTCACTACTGCGAGGAAAACCTATATTCGCATGCATGTAGCTGTTGCCTTGTACATGCATATTTACCGGGTCGCTGCCATGTTAAATATTCACAAAATCCGGTGGATCTTGCGGCCAATCCACTAATGGCGGTAACTCATTACTGTGAGAAGGTTGCAAGTTTACATTTTGCAACCGAGATATAATATTATTAACCGACTGATCTAACCGCTGCTCTAACTGAGAAGTTCGGGATTCAAAGTCTTCAAATAAATTTGCTTGTCGCGCGGATACAACAGCGCTGACTAAATTACGAATCCTTTTTTCTTCCGACTGCATATTGGATGCATTGTTGCTAGTGTTTGGGTCCACGGCTTCTGGCTGTGTTTGTTGGGGATCAGAATTTCCTGAAGCTGCTTGTGTAGCCACATTAGCTTCGACTGATTGCTGCTGCAGTTGTGCTTCCTGTGAGGTAAACTGCCTCTCTGGATTAGCGGGAATAGTTACCGAATTAGTTTGCGAACGCGTTGTCATACCCGGTGCCATTAAGGGCAAGAATAATTGTTTCTAAGCCAATTCAAAAGGCAAGCGTGGTGAAATTTGTGATTGCTTGCGGTACGCAAAGCATTGGAATTTAGGGTAAAAATTTAGCGGCAGATTGTGTATATATTATTGGAAGTCGGTACAGGGAGTACGTACTCATTACTGTGACGTATCGACAAAGTTGGTGCGGTATAAAAAAAATGTTTGCAAAAAAATGTATGTATATATATGTGTAAATGAAATGGTGTATTTTAATCAAAATACATAAAAATCAAATAGTTTTTAAATATGGTCTTGATGTTGTTTATATTATAAGTAGGCAAAAGACATCTGTGTATGATTTCACTTTCATGTGATATTAAATTTGTATTGTTTCGGTACATGAAACTCACGTATTCCGACTTTCAAAAAAAATTGGTGAAACTAGATCATGGTCTTCTAAACATATAAGAACGTTTTTCCAAGTTCAAGTGGTATTTAAAATATGCATTTAGTCAAATTTAAAATAAATCCAACGTGAATATAAAAAGGTAACGAACAAAATACGTCAGTTGAACTTGCGTTTACGTGGTCACAGACATGCTTGGTACGACATGAATTCATCTCATCGTTTGAAACTAAATTCCAAATACCAATTACTATAGGACCGATACAACAAAATGAAAATTAATGAAGAAAAAAAATTCCTAAAGGACAAATAAGTTTATTTGTAGAACCCCTAACTAAGATTTTAAAAAATATATTCTGGCCTTCTTCTACGTTGGGGCCCCACGCTGGGCGCCATTTTCTGGTATGTTATAAAAGTTGTACCATGTTTACCTGATGGTGAGAAGAAGTTGGTCGATGTCTGCCCGTGTGCGTCTAGCTGTCCCGGAGCTTCAGCCATTTTTGTGGATTCGTTGAACAAACGAACGACCGAACTACCAGTTGTCCAAGGCCTAACAAAAAAACATTACGCACACGTAAGGGTTAAGGAATTTTCTTACCACATCACTTATTATGACCAATGATTATATATTTTATAAAAAACACACCACCTTGCCTTTTAGCGAGAAGTCCCAATATAAACCCAACAACAACAAGCAAATTTCAGACCATTCTTGAAAAAACGTTAGCAATTCATTTTATTTAAAGATAAAGGGTTAATCAACTATTTAGAAAGTAATTATTTAACTTCATACTAAATTTAATGAAGAATAACAAATAAAGTACTTATTTTCGTACTGTATTTATGTCCGAACAACGGGGAACAATATGGAAACGGAACATTCAAATCTAAATTCTCTCTCTCTATGGCGCGATATACAACAGGTATATCATCATAAACCTCCTAAGAGATTTTTGCGCCAAGCTTCTCTTCCAAATTGTGGTGTGCCGATTTGAATTTTCCCTACAAATTGGTGGGACCTACCTTACGAAAGTTAGAGTTAGATTGTGGGATTTGAGGAAGCGAACGTTTTCCGACAAATAAAATAATTAGGTTTTGAGCGAATAGGAATAATTATAAAACGATATTAAAGCCTTTGGACATAAAAATCATAATAGATATTATTTAAATAAAACTTAGTTATTTATTTCATTACCATATCGTTTCACAAAAATACTGGGTTTTATTTTTTTTTTAAATTCCTCTCTATCCGCTTTTACATTCCACTAACATTACTGAGAGAGGCAATGATCGCAAAAGAAACACAATATGTATGTAGCGCAAAAAAATAAAAAAGGAATAAGTTATGTAGCAATAATGAAACAACTTACGTGCATTAATGTTGCAGGAACCAGTTGAAGGCCTTCGAAGGTTATGCTGCCGCTGTAATGTAAACTCTTTCCTCACACCTTAGTTAAAACTGCCGCTGTAATGTAAATTCTTGCCTCACACCTTAGTTAAAACTTTGTTCTTTATTTTAATAAATCAACTGGATTTCATTATCCATTTATAGCCGCTCCAATACGATATTGGAGATCTCTCACTAACTCTCTCATTAAGTTAATTTATCACAATCACATCTATCTTTCCTTTTTATCATTATTTTCAATTTACTATTTCTTATCGAAATTATTTATTTTGAACTAATTAATTTTAAATTCAAGTAAGATTTTTTTTTCTTTTCTGTATTAAATCATTAAACATTAATTTTGCTTCACAGCTTTAAAATTTACGTACATGTGTAGATTTGAACTTTGTAAGTTTCACCAATTCACCTCTCTTTCTTTCATTGTTATTGGAATACATATGTATGATATACATATTTATATTATTTTGGTTTTATATATTTTTATTTTGCAAATTTATTTATTTAGGGTTTTTTTTCTCTTTGGGCAGTATTTTTAATGCATTTAAAGTTCCAAAGGGGTTGTTTTTTAACCCGAACATATGGAGTATGTCAAATTTACCCTGACTTCAAACGTAGGAAGACAAGAGATATGCACTTAAATGCACTATTGCTTATACTTGTACATATGTATGAGTATTACAAAGTACGAGAAATGTAACTTCATACATTTAGAAGAAAACTCAAAAGCGCTTTATTAATTATTTGAAACTTTTTTTTTTTTCTCTTTCCCCACATGGGTAGGTGTCGTGATTTTAAAAGGGGATAGATATATAGAAATGAAAAAATATCTATACGAAACAGATGTATTTAACCCTTGCTTTCCTTTATGTCTTTGTTATGATACCAGCCGACCTTGACAATTGATACATTGAATTTCCTTTTGTGGCAAGAATAGTGGCTTTAACAAAAACGGGTGCTAGCTTGACGTTAAACTTACTGGCTTTGTCGCTCAAACCAAAATTCCGACGATATACTTTTTCACCTATAGTAAAAGTTTTAAGTCGGCTACGAAGGTTATAGCGTTTAGCTGACTTTTCAAATGCGCCTTGTATGTTTTTGGCCAAGTCAGTACGCACAAGTCGGAGCTTGTCTATGCTGTCTGTTACATATGGGCGCGGCACAGTCAATAACCGGTCGGCCAATTTTCCTTATTTGTAGCAGGCAAAATTTTTCTTTTTTTTTCCCCCAAGTGCTGCCGGCAAGTGACTTGAGGGTCATACCCAATATTTTGGGATGATAGACAGTAGGTAGAGGTACTCCATCAACTAGGACGTTTAACTCTTGTCCCATCTGCGCGTTCCAAGTCGTAAAAAGTCGCCGTCGATTTAGGCGGATACAGGGTCAGATTTCGCTAGGTAAATACGCTGGAAAGGTGTCGAAAGTAATAGTTTATCTTAGCCCAGAGTTCGCCAATGGAGGGCCCTTACCCGAAGCGATAATTGTGCAGTCGTCAGCGTAGGAACAATGGAAAGTCCCTTTGGTGGTGGAGAAAGCCTCGTGATACAGAACTAAAGATGGTCTGGATTTCTTGTTCCTAAACTGGACATTCGCCTTCCGAGCGTTGAGCTAGTTAGCGCTCCACCTTTGTAGGCCCGCAGGGAGCGGTGTCTCTTCCAGATCTCTTAGAAGTGTGGCGTGGTTGACCGTCAAGTGCCACGAGCACCGTCCTATGGTATGGAGGATGTTGGTTCAAACCATAGTTTTTCTTCGACGTTATGGTATTCAAAGAACATTTTGTGCTGTGTCTCTTCCGGAAGCCATGTTGGTGTCCGGCCAAGTGCAGTTCGTCCGGTCGGATTTATCTTGAATCGTTCACCTTGACATACGTCTTTCCGGTACGCTCAGGTGAAAAGCACATTGTGGCATAAGCCCGACTGCCGTGGCAATGATTTCGTTGACCCGCAACCGGGGTAGATATGTGTTTTAGTCGCCTCTTACGACAGGCATGCCTACCTCTCGCATATTCTAAGCCCCTGTCTAATTATTCTCGGTTCCGATGTTTTATTCCTAAAAACCTACCGTACGATAGTTAGCGGCCCACCTTTTAAGGCCGGCTGGGAGACTAGGTCAAAATCTTTTAATACGATAATTGCCACGAGCACCTTCCGGTGATTGGGGGTGTTTTGATTCAAACAACTATTAGTTTGTGTGTTTATGACGTTCAAACCGGTGGTGATGGTTGGCCAGGCTTTAGGAAGGGGACAACTCTCGCCTGTATAGATATGTGTGAATTGGTGGGGGTTTTGAGCGAGAGATTGAAAAGAGCTACTAAGTATCTATGTCAACCTCGTGGCCAAGAGTTCCAGCATCTTTATGGAAACACCGTCGGTGACTGCAAGACATGTCATCCCATTCCATCGCTGCAAATTGTTGCAATTTTTCTTTAATATCAATTAGCAAACAAACACTAAAGCTAAGCACTGTTCCAACAACAGTTCCCTCGACAGGTTTCTGTTTAATATCTCAAAAACATAAGAACGTGCAAAATGGTAGAGGGGGACGTGGGGGCAGAAAGGGACAGGGCTGACATTTGGCATTGCTCGCATATGTCCTGCTACGAAGGGAATAGGAGTCTTGAACGGCCTAGTGAGGTGGAGCAACTGGAAGTCGTGAAGACTGAGCTACTATTGTAGCATGGCGCCTTAGAGCGTGATTGTCCTAAAGGAAGTACGGGGTCTGTGGCTGCCCTGAACATTCCGATTGTGTAGCCATATCTTACGCATGCGGAATGGAAAAGGATACGAACGTTAAACATAACATAGAACCGGCTTTTTGCAGCGCAGTCGAAAACGGCCTTGCACGCAGAAAGCTTAAAAGACTAGTTATTCACGATACTAATCTTTTTTGTTTAAAACAGCATATTCTCAAGTTAGTCCAAGCAAACAGGCTTTTTAGTAATAATTATAACTCTCAACCGAATTACCCACCATATCCCGGCCGAGGGGCGCATCCGCATAGCGCGCCAATTGTTTGTTCGTGCCGAGTCTTTGAAAGGCTTCGGTTTGTTAATCGTCGAGATCTAAAACTGCACAGCTTCGGAGACCAAACGAAATTGCTTTTTGTTTACTTATTTTCTTAGCTCAGTTTAAGTGAAGTTGGCTGCTATAATTTCATCTGTCAAAAGATTTTCCTGGTACATTTTAAGAGCTGATTCATAATAGAGAAGTTTTTTCACCGTCCACCGAGCGAGTGGATAAAATAACCGAATTGTGTTGTTGATTTTAAGGTAATTCGATGAATAAGTATTCATTTCACACTGTTCCAAGATACATCAGCTCTTGTTTTTTGGGAAGTCGAACATAAAAGTTCGGATTCACATTCCCCTACATTTGGCACACACACTTCTGCTTGCGAAGTTTTCAAATTTCTTTGTATCTTTTTACATCCGATTCAAAGGTAAGCATGTGTATATTTAATTTTTTTTTCTAATAATCGAATTCAATAAAGTTTTCGCTCATGTCTTCAACATGCTGCCGGGCCTGCGTGGAAGGGATGCCAATGAGGTCTTCTAACCTTTGAATTGCACTCAGCGGGGTTGAAACCCGGTACCATTTGGGACGCTCCTGCGGATAACTCGATGATTTTCGGTCGATTTTGTGGTCGGAGCTAGCTGTTAGTTGAGTGTGCTCTTTGAGGTTGGCGAGTTCCGAGTTGGCCGGTGGTGATACAACGAACTACCGATGTAATAAGGTGTGCTGCGCTAACCCACGCCACCGAGAAGAGTCTGGTGAATTGCAATTGCCCGTAGTGTGTGAGGTGGCGAGGCAATAGACGCAGTACCAATGAGCTCACCGGTACCTCAGCGAGTGGATTTGGCATTACATGGATAAGCCAACGTAGCCGCTGGGTTTTTATGTCGATGTCTGCGTAGAGCTCATACAACACATCATTAAATCTTCTTCGGTAAACACCGTCGGCATCGAGTAGGGGCTCATAAATCCTCCGAAAAACCTTTCTCTCGAATACTCCAAAGGCCAACTCATCTGCGGCTGCCATCGTCCATGCTTCTGCTCCATATTGCAGGACGGGTATAATGAGCGACTTGTAGAGCGTGGTTTTTGTTCGTCGAGAGAGGACTTTGCTTCTCAATAGTCTACTCAGTCTAAAGTAACATTTATTGGCAAGGGTAATTCTTCGCTGAATTTCTAATCTGACATTATTGTTGTTGTTAATGCTGGTTCCCAGGTAAACGAAGTCCTTTACTATTTCAAACTTATGGCTGCCAAGACGCGAATGTGCTGAATCTTGGTATGATGACAGCAGGTATTTCGTTATGCCTTCGTTCACCTCAAACCCACTTTTTTCGATTCTTTTTCCTATTTGGAGTAGTCAGAACTTACGGTGCGGTTATTTAAGCCAATGATGTCAATGTCATTGGCATACGCCAGCAATTTAATAGATGGTTCCTGCGAGGTGTAGTTCTGTGGCTTGTATTATTTTCTCCACCATCAAATTAAAGAAATCGCACGATAGGGGGTCACTCTGTCTAAAACCTCGCTTAGTTTCGAACGGCTCGGAGTGGTCCTTCCCTATTCTGATGTTTCCCAACGTCATTTTGCACAGCCGTATAAATTTTGCTAGGAAACCAAATTCAGACATAGCTGCATATAAACAGTCCTTTGCCTGCTATCAAAAGCGGCTTTAAGATCAACAAAGAGGTGATACTTACCTTTAAATCTTTGAAATCACCTTATAAATACTTACCGTTCCCTAAAATACTTACCTTTAAATTATATACGTATTTACACTTTTTTCAGATTCCCCTTGTAAACAATAAATTTACTTACCGTTTATTGAAATTCTTATATTTGCATACAAACACATGCATAAGAAGTAAGGAAGAAAAGAAGTAAGCGGTCCTATGCTAGGTAATGGGCCGCTATAAAGTTAGTAGTTCGCAAAATCTCCAAACAATACCGTCGCCTCAAATCTGTTAATAAAGCTAATTTTGTAATTTTTTAAATCGAAAATCAGTGCTTCTTCCTAAATGAAATTAGGGCATGATTATCAAACGTTACCGTCACAGGAGCATTTATCAAACCAAACGGCATCTTCACATACTCATATTGCCCATTTGGAGTAACAAAAGCGGTAAATGGTATCGATTCTGGCGATATATTAATCTGGTAGAATCCACTTTTTAGATCGAGCAGGGTAAATATTTTTTTTCCTTCTAAAGACTCTAAACAATCCTCTATTAGTGGCAATGGATAGTTATCTCTTACAGTTATCTTATTTAGGCCTCGATAGTCAACACAAAGTCTCTCGACCCCATACTTCTTTTTCACTAAGACTATGGCTTATGCATAGGGCGAATTACTTGGCCTAACTATTCCATCTTCTTGTAATTGCTCAACTATTTCTTGAACCGTAGTTCTCTCTCGGAAAGATAATCTTCTAGAGGTACAATGGAAGAGAACGTCTGTGGTCAAATGTGTCCTTATAAAGTAATCTAGAGGCTTAATGGTAATATTCTTTGGCGCTGTATGCGCATGTAGGATAATATTATTTAATTCCTTACGCTGAACATCGCTCAAATTTGAGTCAATATCTAATTCTTTATTATCAGATTCAATTTCTATGCTGAAAACTTCTGGAAAATTCATTCCACTACCATCAGTTGATTCACGAGGGACTTCAACACACTCAGCGCTTAGATTTTCGTCTACACTATTCTTATCATGTCTATCAACTTGTATACACCTTTCATTTAAAATTTTATTCTTTTCCATATTCATAAAATCATTCGGTTTCGAAGTGCAAAGATTTGTTTTACAACTAATAAATATTAACAACACAACCAGTCGTGGAAAGAAACACACGTGCTGTGCCCGAGAGGGACCGGCACAGGCTTAGTAGCTTAAAGCGGAATTTGCAGCGGCATCAGAAGTACCGACGGCGGCAGAATAGGCAACAGTAGCAGAGTTAGCAACGACATCAATATCGGCAGCAGAATTTGCTACGGTAACGGGAACGGGATTGGCGACGGCGACCATATCGGCAGCGGAATCGGCAGCAGGATTGGACTTGGCAACAATATCGGCAGCGGAATTTGCCAATGATGGCACGACCATGGCATAATAGCACAGGGTTGCTCCAATGTATACAATATTAATTTTAAACTTAATAAAATAGATTACATTTAAGTTTACAGGTATAATTTTTTTTTTAATAGAAGAGTTTGGTAGATACTTTACTATTATACTTGACAAGCTGACTCGGCAAACTTCATTCTGCCCAAAAAAGATGTTTTTATTGAGTTCATTTCAAAAATTCTCAAGTTCCACGGTTTTTTTTTTTAATCGAAAATCACCGATTGTTCACAATTTGAATTGTGTATAAATTAAACCATGATACTCGAACAAGAAAGTCAAGGTATTTCCACTTTGACGTAAACTGTATTGGCTGCCATTCGCACCTTTTGTCAGTTGTTGAAAGTTTTTTTTTTCATTTTTATAATATTTTGAAAAGCAATTAAGGTATAAATTAAGGATCATACAGCCCATAATAAACAATTCATAAACCGACATTCACCACCTTAGGCGAACCCTCCATTTTATAACATAAGCTTAGTTCTGCGATTCCCTTTGGGACCCTCCAGGATATAAAAGCTCCCCTCTCAGGGAGAGGTAGATTAAAATGATATATACCATAAGTTATAAGTGAAACAGCGAAAGCTAGAAAACAATTTACTACGTCTCCTCCTAGAAGGTCTGTGCGGCTAAAACAGGAATAACATCAAAAGAAGCAATCCTGTGACCCCGAAGAACCTCAGGTGCGTGAGTGAAAAAACGTAAATAAAAGGTGGAAAGTTTAAATCTATCCACAACCACGATAGAAATGTCACCAAAAAAAGTTTGCACGCTGCGTGGTAGTTGCCTTTCCCTTAAGGGCACGGCAATACCTATTCTTTCCATTAGCTATCCCTAGTGTACACACAAGAACACACTGAGTTTGACTTCATTTCTTCCTTAGTGGTGTTTCCAGAGTACACGTCACACACGCTGAAGATTGCAATAGAATTACGCTGTGAAGCAAGCCGTGCTTTCAATCTGATGACGATGTCCTGTGAAACGCCATTTGGCACATGTCGGCTTCACCAATAGAATACGGTAAAGTTTTCACTACAATACTCACAGTTTCTTTCACGTTGTTTTACAGGGAACTGTGTAACAACAATCAACGAAATTAAGCAATAACAAAATTGGAAAATGTTTCAAAAAGAGCGAAGAAATAACTCTCCGATTTGCGTAGTGTAAAAAATACCTGAACCATCTGGCGAAAAGTATAGAATGCTAGTGGACTTTAAACGCTTAATTGCGGTCACGGTTCCAGAAGCTTACCCTATTCCCGATATAAATGCAACTCTAGCCAGTCTGGGGAACGCTAAATATTTAACCACTATCGAGCTCACCTCAGGCTTTCATAAGATGGCAATGAAAGCGGCGGACATACCACAAACAGTATTTTTAACCATGAACGATAAATATGGCGCCTGCCATATTCCTACGCATGATTGATGATGTCCTAAAGGAATATAAAAGGAGGATTTGCTACATGTCTATCGACGACATTGTCATCTTCGGCAAAGATATCGACGAACATTTAAAACATTTTGAAATAATATTGAAAAGGCTCGCGGATGCCAAGTTAAGGGTAAATTTCGATAAAACTAAGTTTATGGGCTATGTATCATATCGAAATAGGATCATTTGAAAGCCCAGGCTATAGAGAACCTTTCGCCCCCAAACCCACTTAAAGAACTGAAATGTTTCTTGGGAATGATGTCATATTATCACAAGTTCATTCGAGAATATGATATCTTCGAAATCCAAGGAGACAAATTTTTACCAGCATTCATAAACTCTCCAAATTTGCGAAACTTTTTCACATAAAAAACCGATCTTCCGTCACTCTTCGCGCCAAGATGGCTAAGCGAATTCATTCAATTTTACAACCCTTAAGATGATTGTAACCGTCAATGAGAAGGGATTTATGCCTCCTTTGGTTCGCAACTACATACTAGGTTTGGGAATTGAGTTATACCAGGTTGGTTGGTTGGTTCTGGTGGCGAGTCTCCTGCAACTCCAATTAGCGCTGATGCGCCGTTTTGATACCACAACTCGTGAATTAACCAATGAAGGATGTATTATAGAAGACTTTGAATGTGCTTATAGAGTATAGTTGGAATCCCATCCGACTATATCCACCCTGTGGAGTTCAAATATCTAAGGAGGTCCCCAGGCTTCATGTCCCTAAGCTCTGAGAGACTTTCGAAAAAGGGCCTACCAAGGTATTTAGATCTCTTCCCCCAGTGCACTGGACATTCGCAAAGTAGGTGCTCTACCGTCTCTTCCGCCCCCGGGAGATTGCAACTGCGGCACGAAACGTTGTGCTCTAGCCCCATCCGCGCCGCGTGAGCCCCAATAGTCCAGTGCCCTGTTAGTACTGCTATCAGCCTGAACATGTCCCTTCTATTCATCCTGAGAATGGATAGGGATCGTGCCTCGTTGTAAGATGGCCATATACTCCTAGAAACTCTGCAGGACTGCAGACGCTTCCACCTTTTATTTGCCTCGCTAAACCAGTGCTGAGAGATTTTGCCCTTGATAAGTCCCAGGGGTACGAGGACCTCCTTCGCTCCTGTGACATCAAGAGCCGATCCACCTCGGGCTAGCTCATCTGCCATATATATTTCGGTGCCCCGGCACCCAAATTAAGGAAACGATATGCCGACGAGCCAGCCTCGTGGCCCACTCCCTGCACTGATTTACCAGGCTCCATGTTATCGTTGCAGACCCCAGAGCCCCCAGGGCTGCTTGGCTATCAGAAAATATTGCTATCATTTTACCTGTGCCTTCCGTTTCCACCAAAGCCTTGCATACCTCCTGGATTGCAAAGATCTCTGATTGAAACACGCTCGCTGAGTCCGGGAGGCGCAAAGAAATGGAAAGAGCCGGGTGTGTTGCGAAGACTCCTGATCCAACTCCACAGGCCATCTTGGAGCCATCCGTAAACACTGAAATGTCGAAATTGTGAGTGAATTCGCCTTCATTCCAGTCCTTTCTGGTTGGAAAGAGGATCGAATAATTTATATCTAGCGCTGTCCCGGGACAGATATAGTCCGATTGGGTTGCAATACACGAGTCCTTAATATTGAAGAGTATGCGGCCGTGTCCGTACGTGCGTTCTCTCCATAGTCCCAACTCGCGGAGCCTAAGTGCCCCCTGTGATGCTGTCTCCTTAATGAAGAAATCGATCGGAAGCATGTTGCAGATCACGTTCAGAGCCTCTGAAGGGCATGATCTGATGGCACCTGTGATTGCTCCACAGGCAGCTCGTTGAACTTTTGCCAAGCATGCTACTTATGTAGTTCGCCTCGACTGCCTTCCACCACACAAGTGCACCGTAAGTAAGTATCGGTCGGATGACTGCCTTGTACATCCATGCCGTGAGTTCCGGCCTGAGACCCCACTGTCTCCCTAGCATTCTTTTGCATGCATACAGAGCCCCATAAGCTCTTTTGACTCTGTTTTCTGTATTTAGTCTCCAATTCAACTTAGGCGTCAAAAATACACCTAGATACTTCACGCTGTCAGAAAGACTCAACTCCTGGCCGTTGAGAGAAGGTAGAGAAAAGATTGGGATTTTCGTCCTAGTTGTGAAGAGAACCAACTCCGTCTTGGAAGGGTTTACGTTGAGCCCAGCAGTCTGTGCCCATTCGCTCAGCTTCGCCAGTGCTCCCTGCATTATTCCACTGAGCACATTGGGGCATAGGCCAGACACCATTATGGCTACATCGTCCGCGTAGGCCACCACCTTCACTCCCCCCCTGTTGAGTTGGCGAAGTATGCCGTCTAAAACGCAGACCCAGAGAAGTGGTGACGGAACGTCCCCCTGTGGAGTATCCACGGATGCGTAGTGACCTCACTATCTCCAAGCTTGGCACTTATCAACCTTGACCTCAGAACAGTTCCTATCCAGTTTACAATAGGATCCTCTTTGATAAGTGTAAAGAGCGAATCCTCTATCGCCCCTAATCGAACGTTATTGAAGGCTCCTTCTATGTCCAAGAAAGCCACCAGCATGTACTGTTTTCCTTCCAATGTACCTTCCACCTTGTGTACTACTTCGTGAAGAGCGGTTTCGGTTCATTTACCCTTGATATACGCGTGTTGCGCTGTTGGCAACCCAGGGGTACCCAAACTTCCGCGAACATGAACATCCACTAGTCTTTCGAAGGTTTTTAGAACAAATGACGATAGACTAAGGGGTCTAAAATCCTTAGGCTTCTCATGGCCCCTCTTATTGACCTTTGGGATGAAGACCAGTTTAGAGGGACGTGATTTAGCCGAATACAAGCCCTGAAAATAAGTTCCAACCAGGGTATCACCGCCGAGCTTGCCCTCTGCGGCATGGCTGGGAGAGTTATACCAGACTACAGAAGTGAATGGTCAGGTCGAAAAATTCCACTCTACTGTAATTGAAATCTACTGATGCCTTCGCAAGAAGATCAATAACATTAGAACGAAAGGAATTGGGTTACATTGCAGTGGATCGTTACAATTCCATAATACACTCCGTAAAGAAAAGGAAACCTAGCGATATATTCTCAAACAGAGCCGAGAGATTAAACTACCAGGGCTTGACCGATTTCAAAAGTAGGGTTCACTAAGAGATTAGGGAACAAATTACGAAAAACCAAGAGCTTAGAAATCTTCGGCGGCCACCGTGGTGTGACGGTAGTGTTGCTGGCCTACCATATTGAAAGCCCAAAGTGCGAGCCCTGGCACAGGTAACATCAAAAGTGGTTTGAAACAGTTTTTTCAGAACGCCGTCGCCCCTCGCCAGTTCTTTGGCAGACTTTCCGATTGTATTTCTGCCATGGAAGGCTTCTCAGCAAAAATTCGTCTACCTTTCGGAGTCGGCAAAAAAACTGTATGTCCCTCCTATCTCTAGGAAAAATTAGAAGCCGCCCACCACAAATTAGAGAGAAGCTCTGCCTTAATCTCCTCGGAGGTATATATCACGCCAATTGTTTACTTATTTTTCTTTAAATAAGAAAAGAAAAGGACCAAAGAAATTAAAGCCTGGAGACGCTCTTTACGTTACAGATAAACAGATAAAAGTGAAGCAGAAACCTCTCTTGTCGGCAAGGACAACAGGGTAACTGTGGTAATAGACACTGGTAGGAAAGTTCATAAGGCGCAAATTAAAACAGCTCCCAAATAAAACAAAAAATAAAAAATTTTACAAAAAACAAAAACTAACCACCTGAAAACAAAAAAATAATAATAAGTAAGGAAAGCGCTGTCTTCGGCTGTGCCGAAGTTTATTCACCTTTCATGAATACGCATCACGGGTTTAAGTGTCCGATCCTTACTTAAAATAAATGCAAACTCTGTAAAATGTTGATGGTCTTACCCTGTTAATTCAAAGATACATAGCCCAAGCCCCGCTTATCGGAAAAATGTGTTGTATGGGTGCTATACGATATATTTGTCCAATATTGATGATTTTCACTACACACATTACATATGTAATAAGTACTGTAAGTACCAAATTTTGTGTTTCTCGCTATTAAATTGTAATAGTTATAGCCCAAGCCCCATTTATCGGAACAATCCATTGTATGGGAGCTATATGTTATGTAGGTCCGATCTGGCTTCATTTGTCACATTACGTATATACTATGTGCAAAATCTGCAAAATTCCATGTTCCTAGCTCTTTAATTTTAAAAATTTATAGCTCAAACCCCATTTATCGGAACTACCGGTTGTATGGGAGCTATATGCTATACTAATCACATTACGTATATAAAATGTTTGAAACCTGCAAAATTTAAAGTTCCTAGCTTTTTAATTGCAAGATTTATAGGTCAAACCCCGTTTATCGGAAAAATCGATTGTATGGGAGCTATGCGTTGTATTGGTCCGATCTTGTTGGTTCCGACAAATGATTAATATCAGAGATATCTCAAAAGCTGAGGGACTAGTTTGCGTTCAAACAGACAGACAGTCGGACGGACAGATGTACATGGCTAAATCGACTCACCTCATCGCCCTGATCATTTCGGTATACTTATTGGTGGGTCTATCTCTTCTTCTTCTCATACTTACAAACATCGGACCACAGTTATAATACCATTTAATGTTAATAAAAAATTATAAAAATAAATAATAAAAAGACAAGGAAAAAAATGTTTTTATCCTTATAATATTCCCCGGACTGAAGTAGACAACAAAAAAGAAAAATCTTATGGTAGCAAACCTTCTAAAAGTTAAATAAAGAATAATAATAATAATACCCAAAAAGCCACAAAAAATAATTTTTTTTAAATTTCTACTTTGAAATTTGATGAAGCTTTGAATGATAAATTTAACAAGCTGTACCGATCTACCATTAATTAAATATAATACAAAAATCATCCATTTTTAATTTTTCACCGTCCCTGCTTATAAGTAAAATATACAAGTTTATACTTAGCAAAACAATAGGGTAATACTGATCTAAGTAGCTTTTACTTTGGTTTTTCTAGCCATGATAAGAATCATCTTACTCTTACATGGTCGTGGCTAAATCCTGAACGGACACTTCAGTTTAGTCCATGTGGTCGACCTTAACTATTTCAATGCATTGAAGAAATTGAGCGAATCAAAACAGCATAATATCAAAAGCGAGCCTGTGCGTACTGTATTGCAATTCCACCTAAACCAAACTACAATTCGGCTCGACGAACTCCAAGTATGCTAGTAAAAAAAAACACGCTCTATCGACTGAATTGGTTCTGCATTGGAGTGGCTTACGGTCTCCAAAATTAGCAGATTGGGATTATAACCTTCGAACCATGAATGACGTTGTAGTTAAAAACAACCACCAGTAAGGCGTCAATAAGAAGCTGTTCAATGCTACCCGAGAGACGATCGCGAAAGCTAATGAAATGGTGCTACACATCAACGCTATAAGTCAATATGTTAGCGAAGATAGCCTGGAGCTCCTGGGCATAGGTAAAGTCATAATTCTGAAGGAACAGATATCAGAGATTGTGTAGGCTTGTCAAAGGGCAAAGTCCACAGTCATAAATACCTGCTTGATCGCGATGAAATCCAAAAGTTAATAGCGGAAGAAGATTCGCAACCATACTAGAACACCATCGAAGCCATAGAGTAGGGATGGGCTTCCGTGTATTTAAACGGTAGTGTCGTATGGTTGGTAGCAAACCGGAAGAGATGACGAGAAAAACAAGGAAACAATGGTAGAAGGAAAGTTATAAAAGGCAGTGGCCAGCTATAGAGTTTCTTTTTCTAACTTGGATGCCGACAAAGATAAGTAGATATCGTGACCCTAACGCTGAAAAATAAACGGGAGTGTGGTGTAAAAATGTTTCCCTTACACGCGTTTTGACCGAAATCCATCTTTTAACAAGCTGTAAATTTTATTTAAAACGACACATTCTTGCAAATAAACAAAATAATATTCAACGTGGATCCTCCGTGGCAAAAGTTCATACTTCGCGCATGGGCGCCCAGTTAAGTTAGTAGGAGGCTAACCGCTTCTACTAAGCCCCCAAGTTGTTCCAAAGCAAAGTATCGTCCAGCCTCCTGTGCTACAGGTATACCCCGTTAACTTGAGAGTGAAGAGACCAGATTGCGGTGGAGATCAGCCAGCAAAAAAAAGCGTGATCCAAAATATTATTACGCCTGCGGCGCTTATCTAAAAGTTATTAAAATTCATTTAATACAATTTTTTACATAATGATAGTACAATGAAATGAAATAAAAATCGTGCGAATATTCGTCTGTGGCGCTTTTCTTAAAATGATCAACATTCATTAAACAAAATTTTTTATTTCATATACATACATATGTAATATATAAAATAAAAATTTGGAATATAAGCTTCACTGACATTAATGCCTCTGACATTATGACACGTCACATTAGGTGTCTATGGGAAGTTGGGAAATTGATCTTGAATTGATAGCAACTGGCTTCATATATCGAAAAGATAAGATGGTTCTTGACTGCGTCCACGGTTCATCCGTGTATTGTATAAATGTTTGGGAAGAGCTTTGGTCACTATGCTGTGTTCCGGTCAGGGAATTTACCTGTGTGTTTTGAGGCATTCTAGATAGTGCGTCGGCCACAACGTTGGTTTTTCCGGGCTTGTAGCTAAGCCCGTAATTGTACTCTTCTAACACGGCTTTCCATCTCTTAAACTATTATTCTTTTTAATGCTAAAGGTTGGTGGTCCGTGAAAATGTTGACTGCAGCAGAGCCGTAAAGGCAGCTTCTCAAGGACCTCAGGGCCCAAATTATCGCTAACATATAGTTTTCATTTGTGGCGAAGTTTCCCTCAGACTTCGATAGGGACCTTGATATAGAAATGATGGATTTGCTGTCTTGTTCGAGCACTGCTCCTATTGCGGGATTGGAGGCGTCAGTGGTCAAATGAAAGTCCTTACTAAAATTTAAGTATTTCAACATCAAATTTTTGTTTTTTTGTGGATAATTGTGGTTTTTGTGGATAATTTGTTCATTTGTCCCTCCTCCGCTCTTAAGATAAGAAAGCGGTTGGGTTATCTTGGCGTAATTCTTACTAAAACGTCTGCCGTTTTTTCAATATCGGATTCCTTTAGTGGTATTTGATTTTATCCGCTTTTTAGGTCAATGACAGAGAACGGAGACAGAAAAACCTATTACGCCCCAATTGCGCAAGTACCTCGTTAATTGCAGGAATAGGATATCGATCTGCGATTGTGATAGAGTTAAGCTTTCGGTAGTCAATTAGTAGTAGTCTATACTACTTGCTTCCTGCGGAATATGGCTTGTTGTTTAGGATCCAAACAGGCGAGTTATGGGGAGAAGGAGATGGTCGGATAATACCGTCTTCGACGAGTTTGTTCCCTTGCTTCTCAACTTCATTCTTTAAAGACATTGGATAATATTTGGAATGAATTGATGAGTCATTGTTTTGTTTAAGGCTCGGCAAAAAACGTAGGAAATTTTTGTAGTAAATTGCAACTTATGAACATACGAGTATTATGCTAGATAGCGTGGTAAATTGAATTAGTATGCCATGAAAACTACTAGTAGGCTTTGAAATCAAATCGAATATCCTCAGCACATTGAAATCAATGTAAACACTAACAACAACCGCAAGTTAATCAAAGCTAGTGTATGTATGTATTATTTTTACTGTTTTTTTTTTCAAAACTTAATGGCGTTGGGGCACCTCAAAACATACTATAAGAAAAATAATATTTTGCACACATATTTCTGGGGTAGAAAGGCAATTTTCTACGGGTCTGCCAAAAGCGATTTCAAAAAAAAAAAAATTTCGCTCCACCCTAGTGTGCAAATAAACTTTTACCACATTCATTTTCTTCTTCGCATGAAAATATTTTGTACAGATTGCTGTTTGTTATAATCATTTATCGATAACTCTTCATTTGCATTAAAATATTGTGACGAATTCGATGATTCCTTGATTATCAATCCTGGGTTCGATCACTATAAAGTCGAATAAACACACGCACAGATAATGTAAGTAATAGCTAGTTTTATTTACTAGTAATAAACGCAAAACAATTTTAAGAGTTTGATAACTTTACAGTAGTTCACTATTGAACGCTTGAAAATAAACTGAACCGTCTGCTTTGCTTGGTCACTGCCTTATATAGTCCGACAGGGTGCTTGCCTACGCACCGAGAACTTTCTTGGTTGTTCGCTTTTCTTGTTCTGGAAGGGTCGGTGTTATTTATTGGCATCTCCACTTTGCACCGTATTCGCAAACATTCGCGCCATCTCTCTTCCTCTTCCTAGTTACACGCTTGCATGCATAAGCGTGGCTATCGTTATCTCAGTTGTGTGTTAACTAGTGGTGGGAGTGTTATTGAGTTAGGGATGGTACATGCTTGAGAATAACCGCCACAATATATTGGTTAAGTTGTTTCTGGATTAATCAATCTTCTCGTTTTATAGTCAAGTATTATATTCACTGTATGTAAGTAAAATATTATTGCCAATTGTTCCATCAAAACTAGTGTGGAAATAAAATTCAAGAAATTCTATATATTCGTTTGGCTTTTCAAACTCCGCAAAAAGTGGCACCTTGTATTTAACATTCGTTTTAACATTGCGGTTTAAAACTCTTAATGCAGAAATTGAAGAGCTTACTCTCCACTTAGGATTACATATGTTTGGATTATAATACTGAATTCTTCACCAGTGTCTACTATAAATTTAAGCTTCTTTACTGGTGTACTAATAACTATATAAGGTAATCTTGTAGGCAGGGCTCCTAAAAATTTGGCCCTGTTTGGTTAACACTTATTTCCATAGGTTCAACACCGGTTGAATCGTTTGTGTAATTTGGTCTCTTGTTGTTTGTTTGCTCAAGGCCACTTTCAAATCTATTAAGTAAATTATTATTTGCTCTATAATTGTTGTTGGACCTTCTCGTCCGATTACTGTTGTTGTACGTTCTACTTTGTATCGAAGAATTTGGTTGACGGTAGTACCCATCGTAATTTTGATTTTGTTGTAAAGGTCTGTTAAAACAAGACGTTTGCTGCTGTTGTGCATCTATGTTATCGTAAGTCGGTTGCTGTTGATGAAAATTTCTGTTAACATAAGTTTGTTGATGATGTCCATATCTATCACTGTAATTTTGCTGTTGTTCACAGAGAAATCAATTGTTATATTGTTGCTGAACATTTCGACTAAAATTTCTACTACGATTACCTGAATATTGCCCCTGATTGTTGAAAAATGCTTCATTATTGTTGTTATATTTTAAAGAGCCGTTAGTTTTAATAATTTCAAATGCCTCTCTTAAACTCTTAGGATTGCGGCTAACTATAATACCCTTAACTGGTTCTGGCAAACCATGTGTAAATGAATGTCAAGCGATTCTTGCATTACTACTAACTTCCGAGCCATGGCCATTGTTGTTGAAATACAAAGCGTTATTTAATCGACACAAATAGTTGTTCAACTTATTTAAAAAAATTTCTATGGTAGAATCACAACGACACGATCTAATTTTATCTATAAGTTCATCTGCAGAATTTTTTTCGCCATAATATTCAATTAAAATAGCTTTTATTTCCGGCCAAGTATTTAAGTTACCATTAATAAGCAACGTTTTTCTTGCAATACCTTACTTTTGATTTACAACAACATATAATTTTTGTTGTTTTATTTTCTTATTTTGTTAACTCTCACTATCTCTCTGCTCTCTTATTCAAATGCTGATCGCACCTCTCCTTCAAAAATGTCGATTGATTGCTATATGGGGGTCCGTTGGCATGATGCATGTATCACTTCTCCATAAAATTGTAGGTAACACTTCTCCAAATATAATATTGCTCGTTGGTGAAGCTATATATTCGGTTTTCTCCACACTCGGTAAAAGTTTCTCGACGGTGTTTTATAGACACGTATATTTATTATACATATATAGTTCCAGATCTATGACTTATGGTTATGTTCACTATGACATTTATTTTCCAACTAACTTTACATATTTTTCTGACGACTAATTATGCTTATAACTGAAACTAAAAATAACGGTTAGTGAGAAACTTATAGTAAGACTATTAATGCGTATGAATGTTTAAAGAGTATCAGTGATAAATTATTAACTAAGAGATTAAACTAAGAGAGTGAGTGAATAAAAGAATGAGGTGACAGAAGAGTGGGTGTTAATATATAACTATATAATAAAGTTCATATAAATCAAGTAGGTAAGTTATTTAGCATTATTTTTGAAAACTGCCAAACTGTTCACCTCGCAGAAAGTTAACATCAATACTATACCGGTCGTAAGAGGCGACTAATATGCACAAAGGTAATGACGTGCAACTCGATGGTTGATCTACGGATATGATTCCTCTCACCTCTCATTACCCACCTTATCCTTCCTTACGGAAGGAGGGGTGACATGACATAGAAGGTTTCACTGGTCATAAATCGCTACCACGACAGAGGGGCAGTACCGCAAGGGAGTACCGGAGCGTACCGGGTTCAAATCCGGCCAAGGACTGTTAATTCGACAACACTCCCCAAAACCTTCGGGGAGTGTTTTTGTCGTTACCACAACAACAACAACCTTTATACATAAAAAAAAGAAATTCTGACGTTTACATGAAAATCGCCGATACACGTGTATTTTTATTTTTTCTCCCCTTTCCGAAAAAGTATATTTGGTTCATAGGACCGAACTAAAGCTCGTTTTTGTAACGCAGTGTTATAGTACTGAAGTTGCGGTTGTCGGTATATGGATTTTTGATATGAAAAGTGTTCGCTTTGGAATTGTGGGATACATATATTGCAGCATAGGAGAGGTTTGTTGGGGTATATGGGCAAGTTGTGGGTAGAAGGGATGTAGATTTCTACTGAAAATTAAATGGAGTTGGAGTAGGGTTCAAGTATTGCGGCATGCTATACTGATTGTTGGCATGTATGGACCTAAAGTTTTGGTTTTCCAATTTTGAGCATAAGTGTAGGGCTTCCTTCATACCGCGGAGCCTTGCAAGGTCACATGATAATCCTCTTACGAAGATATCGAGCTCTTTATCACGGTATGTGCTGGTAAGTACTCGCATAACCTCATAGTTGATCTCCATACAGGCGATCTTTTCAGGATGAGGGATGCGTGTTTGTACACCTCAGCGTAAAACTCCTGGACAGTCTTAAGTTCCTGTGTAAGACAAGTCAGGGTACTGAGGTCCCTCTTGTCGGCATAGTGCGTTTACAGGAAACCCGAAATTGCTTTTCAATTAAGCGGTGTATTATACGCTTCGATTGCAGCATCTGCACTGCCAACTATCTTGTTCCTGATCACATTCAGGATCCCGCAATATTTCGGTGTACCCACACTCGGTTCGTAAATTTTTAAAATTCTTTCTACACATTTCCTCCAACTACTGAATTCGGTGGGTTTTCCACTAATTCCCTTAGGGAGCGGACAACATCCGGAACTTTGTCCATATAGATATGTTCCTAAATTCATTGGTAGTGGTCACGGAAGGTGCCTGACTTGTACCAATAACTGCTCCAGCATTGGTCAGAAGCGAGGGCCTAATAATGTTTTCGTTTGGCATCTTCACAAAAAAGAGTAGTCACTTAATATAACTAAAATAGATCTGTTCACTTTTACTTAGTTTTATTGGGTCACAAATTGTATTGATTAAAGAATTTATAATTTTTTTTTTGTATCACTTAAATCTTCCAAACATTTTTTCTTACTTCGTCTCCCAACTCAAATACTATAGGATTGGCAGTCATTTATAATTTGGTCCTTTTTGACTGCAAAATGTACTTTAAAGTTATATCTTTTCAAGTGGATGTCACACGCTTAAAAGATTAGATTGATTCAAGCGGTCATTAAACACTCTAAAAGGCAAAGCATATTTTGTTTTCCTCTTTTTATCAGTTACTTTACACGATCAACATATGTTGAAAAAGACTTAACCAAGAATTAGTTTGTTGAATGTAACGCTGTTTGTTGAAAAATTAGTTGCCAACGTGTACTTATTTTGATATGTATCGGTAACTAACCACCCATCTGCATCACATGTTGACCATAACAAATAATATTTTGTTATGGTAACGCATCAAATTGGATCGGTAAGGAAGGCGGTCGGCATGATCTCAATGGTGCACAGTGGCTAGTCATTGTCGGCTGGGGTGGGCTCTTGCCAACCTTACCGTCCTGCGCCATAATCAGAAAAATTCTAATCATGCCTTGAATACGCGGGGAAATGCACAAAACCGCGCAAACAACTATAAAAACAACATCCGGTTAAACCCGGATGCCACGGACAGACCGTTGACCTTCAAAATTTCAAAACTCAAATAAATTAAAAAAAAAACCGAAAAATCGAATTAAAAATTAAAAGAAACGGGCGTAAAAATTTTCAAAAAAAAAGGAAACTTAAAATTCAAAAATAACTAAAAATGCAAACGAAAATTACAACTGAAATAAACGACCGAAAAAAAACTGATAAATTTACACTAACGGGAAAAAACCCTGAAATTTTAAACGAACCGGAAATGACCGGTTACCATGCTGAAAAGTAAAAAGATACAAGCAAAAAAAAACGAGGCCGAATAATATAAAGGGGATCCGCGGGTGGTGTTGCGACACCCTGGTGCTGACCCACCCTCGTCCATGGCCATCGGTGCACCAAACCGAATCCCGATGGCCCCTTACCTAACCTCCTATACGCCTTCTAAATAAAAGTGGACGTCAGCATTCCCATTTTTACAACAAATTTATTTATAATTCATTTAGAGGTAAATCTTACGGTTACCTATTGTTTGCTTGATACTTTATAACAAGGAAACGAACGCATTTAGAACCAATATAAACACATTCGAATTACTGGTCTGAAATTAAGCATTTTATATCACTACGGTAGGAAAGAAATACAGCAAACTAATCCAAAGAAAGTATTGTTTTTTTTTGTTTTTTAGTTTTTAAATGTTATATTTAGCTGTTGTTAGTTATTTATTTATATATTAATAAGTGGCCATTTTATTCGTTATTATTAGGTTTATTAAGCTATGTTATTAGAATTTTAGGCATATTTTGGTTTTAATTTATATGTTATTATTACTTTTACTTATTTTAATAAATACATTTTTCTTTGGTTCCTTTTTTTTTTTTTGTTCTAACTCGTTTAGTTATAGCTAACCTAAGTCTTATCTAATAAGTTCTCTAATTTAAGTTTATTTTCGTATCTAAGTTCTAATCATATTTCCTTTAAATTTATATTACTTTCTTCTCTTAAGTGGTTTTCTTTTCTTCTAGTTTTGAAAATAAATTTTACATTTAATTTTCCCTATTTTTTTTTTTTTTAATCATAAAAAAAAACTACGTCTATATTAGATAGGTCTCACCCGGTTGTTGCCGTAGGCCGTTGGTGGGGCGCTACTGATGTTGTTGTTGGTAATAGTGCAGCGGACCTACATTACGGCGGCCCCTGCTGTTGTCACTGCTGGTGTTGTTGTTGCTGTTGCTAGTGCGGCGGGCCTATATTACGGCGGCCTTCGCTGTTGTCACTGCTGGTGCTGTTGTTGCTGCTGCTAGTGCGGCGGGCCTATATTACGGCGGCCCTCGCTGTTGTCACTGCTGGTGCTGTTGTTGCTGCTGCTAGTGCGGCGGGCCTATATTACGGCGGCCCTCGCTGTTGTCACTGCTGGTGTTGTTGTTGTTGGTGATGATGATGATTGGTTAGTGTATGCAACGTTTGCGGCTGCTGTTGAGTATGTGCTTGTTGCTGTGGGTGCGGTTGTTGCTGCTGTTGCTGTACCGTATGATGTGTAATATGCTGATGTTGCAACTGTTGTTGCAGCTGCTGCTGTGTCTGTGTTATTGGTTGTTGTGGTGTTAATATTTGTTGTTGTAAGTGCGGATTATTATGTGCTGTCCCAAAATGATGTTGTTGCTGTGTCTGAAGATGACTTATAGACGAAGCTGTCTGTGGTGCCATCTGCAGTTGTGCGCCGGCGGACATAATTAGCAAACAACGCTGAAGTCGTACCCATTTTTGAAGGCACCATCACAAAAGCAGAATTGCGTTAAATATTTATTCTATATACTAGTATTATTTTCACAGTGATAACTAAAAATTTGTTTTAAGAGTTACTTCATTCGCCTTATAAGCGCAATCGATTGTAGAGTATGTCTGTATTTATATCGATAATAGAATAATTAGGATAATCGTTCAACATTAACCGCCCGATTAATACAGCAGCTGGTAGAACACAATTTGATGCCACACAATGCGCTTTTTAAATGCCGCATTTCGTTGTTGCTCTCTTTCAGTTTCGTTTTAAATTTTCTTTCACGAAATTTTGGGTTTTTTTTTTTTGTGATTTTTACCACGCTTCGGGCTACTTTTGCCGAATCTTCGCACAAATTCCAAATACCGTGCAATTATGTATTTTGCCAGACTACAAAAACTTCTTTGCTCTGTCTTTGAGCGAAAAAAATTCTTTGCTTCTGATTCGTTTTTCTTCACGTCTCGTTTCGTCTTAACGAGTTTAGTAAAATCGTCACTCGATTATTTCTCGTTTTTTTTTTTTAAATATTTGCTGCTGCTGCTAAATAGGGCTCCTTTTATACGAATGCATGCGTATACACGACTGAAGGCGTAGAAATGTGCTACTGGCTTTCGTTTTACATTTTTAGTATTAACGACGTTTTTCTCAATTACAATTTATATGTAATCGGTCCGTTATTCTTTGCAGTACATATTTTTTTTTCACTATTCACTTAACTTTGCCCTTTAAGCATTATGCGAAAAATTTAATCGAAAATTTCAGCAGCAGCAGTCGAGCAAAATTTTCACGATTCTCAACCAATTTTCAACGTTCTTTTTTTTTCTTTTTTTCGCGCACACGTCCGTTTGGTTTTATGGTTTGATCACTTTTAAAAATTTCTTTAAGGACGCCGACGCCGCCTTGGCGACGAGAAAAATTTCCAGGCCTTAGCGACTGCGCAATGGAAAAGTTCCGCTACCCAGTCTGACGTGGCATGATTGTTGCCACTCGGGTTGGTGGTTGCCATCAGGGCTCGGACTTTTACTTTTATTTTAAATACATTTTCACTACTACCGTCTTCGTAAAAGTACAGCACGCATTTCAAAACAAAAAAAAAGGATAATATATATTATTGAAACTAACGTTGAACATATGACTTTCCTTTTTTTTATTATAGTTGATTTAATAAGCATCGCACTGCAGGAATTACTTAAAACTCAAAGTACTGAAATTACGCTTTGATGTGACACATAAATGAAAATGATTTTAGTACTCTTAGCTTTACTACTATTTCACACTAATTTTATTAAAGGTAAACAATTTTTTTTCTATGGAACAAAATAAATTTCAAGAATATTTGTACTGTTGAATGACTTCATAGCCGAGTTTATAATTGGGAAAAAGCATCACTTATCAAAATAAATCAGAGTTTGGGACTATTTTAAGGGAGCATAAAGCGTAGTAGTATTGGGTAAAGTGCAGTAGGTATTAAAATTACTGCAATTTTGATCAAGTCCGAACCCTGAAGGCACGCTTTCGTTGGCGCGCAAAATAAGAAGGTTCTAGACTATGCGCTTGGTGTGTTCCCTTGGTGACACGTGGAACCCCACGTTACTGAGTTTGGAGTAGGAGACACATGGAGCTCCCCATCCGACCTAGCCATTGACAATAATATTCCGATCTACTGGTTTCGTTAATAAAGCACATAGCAACAAATCACTGCCGCTTTAAACTCATTCAAGTCTAATTATACCATACTTTACAAGTTGACTAATAATGGATTGCCATTTGCTGCTAAAATGTATTCTGGCAATATACCTAGTTTTACCCGCATTCGGTTAAAATTTAGAGGTCAGCTGTGTTAAAGTCAGGGATCAGGACGGGATTCCATGTGTCTCCCACCCTGGGCAATATGGCATTTTGGGGGCGTATCTTTCACTTTGGTGGTTTTGGTAATGTATTGGTTTTTGTTTTTCGAGATATTGCATTACAAAACGGCATTGTTTATTCCGTGCATACTTTGTACTCGTGTACTTTTACCAACATAAATACTTTGAATTCACCCTCCAAAGGAAAACCCCGTTTTTGGATGCCAATTGCCCATTTCCCTTTTTCTGACACTTTCGTTACCCGCAATTTAACTCTGGGCACACCAAGAACACACCAAACACTTGTTTGTATGGAAATTAAAAGTTCCGTTATTGGTGCCTTTTCCATTCTATGGGAATATTTGTGCTGCCACTTCAGCAAAAATCAAGCACTTTCCCGTAGCTAAACGTCAAACCGGAAGGTGAATCAAAACTGTCACCCAACCAACCGCATTGAACCAAATAACAATGATTATCAATTGAAAGTGAACCATAACAAGCCTGCTTCGCTTCGAAGACCGGTCGATGAAGCGAACAGGAAGAAGGTTCACTTGCAAGGAAGCCATTTCTGGGTAAAAAAAACGTGGGGCACGACTCACCCCTAGATAAGAGTCTCTAGTTCTACCACGAGCTAGCCGGGCAAGGAAAATCCGCCAGTAAATTAAAATTTTTGAAGTATTTTGTTTCATAGTTTAGTAGGCTTTGCGGCAAATGGAAATTTGATATATTGGTTTTGCCCCCACAGAAATAGGCTTATAAGAAAAACGTGTAATTTAGTTAGACATTTTGATATCGGAGAACGCGTCAAAACTCCGAGGCAAACGGAGAATTTATTTTGGTTTCCTAGTTACAATGCCTCGCGGCTGTAGACATTTGTTATGGGTAAACTCGTCAAAACTCCGAAAATTTTGGTGGTAGTGGTTTCACCCCCACAGAAAAGGTTTAACAAAATAATAACCGGAGAAGCTGGTTTCATGGTAAATAAGCTTTTTACTCCGAAGACAATCCGCATAACCGAGGATTGCCAGGTTATCCACTACTTCCGATGGAAGCGTATGTAGCGTAAATACCCTATTAAGTCAATGCTCGGGGAGGATACTGGGCGAGTTGTCCCCGACCGCCAAAACGCCCAGTTACGGTTCCAAATGTCAAAATGTATATGTGAAAAAAAAATCAAAATTGTTATTGTGGGCGAATATCCGAAGCGTGGAAGCGACCTTTCAGTTACCCTGTCAGGTCCTCTAGATCGTACAACGCATTGCCTACTTTTCGACGAACTCGGCACTTGAGGTATTTCGGCAAGAATTTGGCGTGTATGCCTTGTTTAAAGTTACTCAAAGCAAAATTTTTCCTAAAAACCTCCTGACCTTCCCTATAGTTAACTTGCCTAGAGCGTTTGTTATAAACGTTGTTTCCCCTATCCTTCGCCTGATCTAAATTCCTACGAATTTGCTCGCGAATGTTGGATAACTTATCCGCCCTAGTTACTATTGGAATGTCATCTTCCCTAAGAGTACCGAGTTTATCTAATATATTATAGGCTGAGGCGGACCATGTTCTGACCGTATAAGGCAAAGTATGGAGAGCACTGAATTGAGGTATGAAAATCGCTTCTTAACACCGCTAAAATTTCGGGTATATGCTTGTCCCAGTCGGTATGATCCTGTTTATCTTTAAGGAACATTCTTATTTTTGAAACAATTTCTCTATTTACGCGTTCCGACGCGTTTGCCTGCGGCGAGTATAACCCCGTCCTTATATGGGTCAGCCCATAATTCTCGAGAAATTGTTTCATTTCCTTAGAGATAAACTGTTTACCATTATCGCTATGGATATATTCAGGAACCCCAACCGATGGAAAAATTTCAGAAGTAATTCATAACATTAACAGTTGTTGCTCTCTGCATGGGCTTCAACCAAACATACTTTGCAAAATGGTCCAGAACAATGAAGAGAAACTGATTGCGCCGCTTAGATCGCGGGTAAGGTCCTAGAAAGTCGCAATAGAACCGCTGAAATGGTCTTTCTGAAGCAAAATTGTTCGCTATAGGTGGTCTTGACTGCTGATTTGTTGATTTAACAGCCTTACAAGTGTCGCATTTCTGTACATAGTCTCTAACGTCTTTAGCTTGCTAGGCCAGAAGTAATTTTGTCTAACACGCTCTAAAGTTTTCTGCCAACCCCCATGGTAACTCCTATTCGCATCGTGTGCAAGACTTACCGCTTTCTCAGTTAACCCTGTCGGTAGCCACACCCGCCATAACGAGTCCTCCTCATCCGCCACACCCTTCCGAAATTTAACCCTTTTTAGAACCACGCCATCATTTACACTCAAATCTGGTAGCACATCTTTGTTTTCCAAAATGGTTCTGCAAAGATCTAAGTATTCCGCGCTTTCAAATTCTGGCGATGCTAAGTCAATTTCGTGAGGTGGGGCGGAGAAGGTTAGCCCGTCTACATCAAAACGCGAGAGGGCATCCGGTACTATGTTCAGGGTTCCCTTGCGATGCTCCATTGCAAAATCGTATCTTTGCAGTAGGAGTGACCATCGAGCCAGCCAGCCACTCAAGTCCTTCTGAGTCATCAACCACTTAAGACTTGAATGGTCAGTTATGATTCGGAATGGCAAACCCTCTATGTACGGTCTAAAACGCTTGACACTTATAATGGCGGCGAGGCATTCCAGTTCGGTTACAGTATAATTGCGCTGAGCATTGTTAAGTTTTTTCGAAACAAACGCGATTGGATGCTCAGCGCCCTCGTCATCGACCTGGAATAACACGCCCCTACGCCTATTTTTGAAGCATCACACTGAATAACAAATTCCTTCGAGAAATCTGGTTGGGCCAAGACAGGAGCGGAGCTCAAGGCTTCTTTTAACTTTTCGAATGCTTCTACCGCTTCAGGGGTAAGTTTAAATGGGCCTGCTGACTTGCGAAGACAATCGGTCAGAGGACCTGCTAAGTCAGCAAAATTGGTAATGAATGCTCTATACCAATTTGCCATGCCCACAAACCTACGAACCTGTCGCGGAGATTTAGGGATCGGAAAGTTCTGCATTGCTTCTATTTTCCCAGGATCCACCTTCAAGCACCCGCTACCTATCAAGTATCCTAAATACCGAATCTCCTTCTGACAAAATTTGCTCTTCTTCACATTGATTGTGAGGCCCGCGTCCCTCAAACAATTCGCTACTTCCGCCAGCAACTTTAGGTGGTCTTCAAAGTTAGTGCTGCATACCATTAGATCATCCAGGTAGACGAAGACATTCTCCCGCAAACGCGAGGGAATTGCCTTGTCCATCAGGCGGCTCATAGTCTGCGGTCCATTGCACAGACCAAAGGGCATCACTTTAAAGTGGTACAGAGGCTTCCCAGGAACTGCGAATGCTGTTTTTTCCTTGGAAGACTCTGGCAGCTTGATCTGAAAGAACGCGTCCTTCAGATCAATGCCACTAATGAAGTGCGTGTCCTTCAGTCTGCTCAATAGGCCGTTGATATGAGGCAACGGGTACGAGTCCTTTTTAGTTACCGCGTTGACCTTCCTGGAATCTATGCAAAGCCTGACCTTCCCTGGCTTCCGAACTAGAACAACTGGACTACACCAGGGCGAGTTTGACTCTTCTATAACTCCCATTTCGAGCAGCCTATCTATCTCGCTAAAAGCTTCGGCTTGCCTCGGTGGCGAAATAGGAAAATGTTTACTTTTGATTGGGACCGCATCGCCCGTGTCAATGTGATGTTCGACTAGCTTTGTTTGACCCAGCCCTAACTTCTCAAACGATGGAAACATATCTACTACCTCCTGCAGCTCGACCTTCTGCCTTGTTGTTAAATCATGGAAATTATACTCCTGTTCCCTTTCTTCGCTAATCTCTAGACATGCTACACTGGGGAATATATCAGGTGCTAACGCAAAAGCTCTCCAGAAATCAACTCCGAAATAGGCTTCTTGAAGAAGCGACGGAACAAGATAAAAACGAATAGATTTGGTGGAATTTTTGAAAGTCACTGGTAAAGAAACAGACCCCAATATTTTCTGCTTGCCGCCACCCGTCGTGTATACGAAATGCTGTAGTGTGTGGTATTTAAGTCCAATTGAATCCAAAAACTTTTCACAGTCCTTCCCGAGGATAGAGACAATCGCGCCTGAGACCAGCAACCCTACTATGAAACTGTTTTCTATTTTTACTCGCACCAGAGGCCTTTCATCCTCGGTGAGCACCAAAGTGGTGCTTTGCAAAAGTTTACGCTCCTGTACTCGGCTATAATATCTTTTCCTACATTTTAAAATATTTTCGGACACAAATGACTCTAGATTGTTTTCGAAAATTCGCGACCTTACTAGCTCGTAATTGGTTGCCCTCTGTTCCAAACTAGGTGAGAAACTGGCCCGACACGCAAAATCTTTTTTCGAAGCTTTCAAGATTTTTATTGGTTTGGAAATTGCCGTTGATGACCTAGGACTATCCGAATCAGAACTATTGGAGCTATCTCTACTATCAGGAAAAGTCACTATTATTTTTGGGTATTTCTTCGCCAGGGTGCCACTACTCCTCGGAAGCTCACTAGCTCCATGCATACCCTCGAAGAACTCACTTGGTTCAGCGCACGAGACGACTCGAGCACTGGCTGATATGGGGGCTATAGTGTCGAACGAGTTTCCCCCATCTTCTCGCTCAGGTACTCGTTTCCCTGCCTGCGATGGTCCCTAGGGCATTTTGGAGTAAAGACTCCCCTATTCCCACACTTAAAGCAAAACGGATTCTTGATGGGTTCCTCGCAATAAATATACGAATGGCCCATGGCCTGGCAATTCCAACACTGGATGCCTGAATAGTCCGGTTTCCTATTACGTCGGTACTCCAACGCCTCTATCTGCGGGTCAGCTTCGCAATCCTCGCCTTCCATCCTTATGTCCGGTGTTATCGTGCGGGCCTCGTTGACCTGACGTCCATGGTAAATGGTTCCCAATATTTTGCTTTCCTTCAGAACTTGTTCCCCTCTTCGTGCTACATCACGTAAATCATGCAACGTTCTCACATCCGTGTTGAAAAGCATCAGCTTAAGGCTACTGTTGACGTTTCTCTTTAAAATGTCAATCAGTAGGGCTTCTGACATCGGCTCTCTAAGGCGCGCGTTTAGTGCTACTATGTCAGTGTGGAACACGTCGTTGACTCACTCAGCTTCTGCTTACGCATTGAGATGCAGTACCAGAGGCCGATTGGTGGGTTGTTTCGGAAGCGCCCCTCTACCCTGACCTCTAGGCTTGCCCCCACTTCCTCGTACAGAGTTCCTAGTAGTCATGCGGTCAGCCGACTGATCCATATTGGAAAAAAAAAATCTCCTAACCACGTTAGATAAACAAAAAAAAGTTAAAAAAAGTGTTCGGTTACAAGGGGCGGTTGGAAGGTATAACAAGTCAAGATTCACTCCCCCACCCTATAATACCGACGATTGCAAAGTTTTGAAAGATAAAAATTGAATTAATGCAAATTTTCCTAACCGATATTTGCATCAACTAATTACCGCGGATATGTCAAAAAAAAAATAAATATATACATACAAATATACATATGCTGAAAGAAATTGATTATTAGTATATATACTCGTACGTGTTGAAATGTAAATATATAAAAGCAAAGACGGTATAAGGTTTGGCAAAAGCTAGTTGTGTATTTATATATTTAATGGGAATGCTGACATCCCATCACTAGAAGGCATAGGTATAACAAAAAAAAACGAAATAACACTAGACAAGGACATTCTTCTAGGTACACCTACCGCAATGCAGGGGTGGTTATAAGACACCTCGCCCTGAGACATGTTGGTGTACCATGGCGAGAATTGGCAAAATTTTTAGACTTATTTGGACTCCAGTACTCCGGACCGCAATGCAGGGGCTGCTAAGGGCTGCCTCCCTGAGACTGGTCGGAGCACTGGATACCAGCGATCAAAAACGTCAAAACTAAATTTTTTTTTTTTTTTGAAACACCCCTCCTCAACCACGCCGCAATGAAAGGATGCGGGTTAGTACCGCTTTTCCCCAGACTTGCGCAGTTGGAAAGGGGTGGCTATTGGGTCCCTACTCCTCCTCCCGCAATGCAGGGGCTGCTAAGGGCTGCCTCCCTGAGACTGGTTGGAGAATTGGGGGTCCCTACGAAAAAAATACATACAAAAAAAAAACGAAGACAAAACAAAACATCACGTTCGGCAGAAACATAAATATTAATAGCCCCAAAAAAAAACTAAACCCCACTTAGCGGACATATATATTTTTCCCGAAGCCGACATCGGACCGCAGACCCGGGACAAAAAAAATTAGTCACTACAAAAAACTAAGTGCGTTTAGCACTGCCTCACCGGGTGAAATGAAAACTTCCGGTGGACATGACGTTCAGTCTCGTGGAGCCCTTAGCTACTGAACACGATGACCAATCCGGACAACTTGATCAGTCCCACCATCCCGTCGCAACGCAGGTGGCGGCTCCTGGGCGGCCTGCCTACCTGGGACTTACGGGATAGTGAAACCTCACAAGCTGACCAGAAAAGTCACCGCGGTCGGCGCTTCAGGCCCCACGTTGGGCGCCATCTGTTATGGTAACGCATCAAATTGGATCGGTAAGGAAGGCGGTCGGCATGGTCTCAATGGTGCACAGTGGCTAGTCAGTCGGCTGGGGTGGGCTCTTGCCAACCTTACCGTCCTGCTTCATAATCAGAAAAATTCTAGTCATGCCTTGAATACGCGGGGAAATGCACAAAACCGCGCAAACAACTATAAAAACAACATCCGGTTAAACCCGGATGCCACGGACAGACCGTTGACCTTCAAAATTTCAAAACTCAAATAAATTAAAAAAAAAACCGAAAAATCGAATTAAAAATTAAAAGAAACGGGCGTAAAAATTTTCAAAAAAAAAGGAAACTTAAAATTCAAAAATTACTGAAAATGCAAACGAAAATTACAACTGAAATAAACGACCGAAAAAAAACTGATAAATTTACACTAACGGAAAAAAAAGCCCTGAAATTTTAAACGAACCGGAAATGACCGGTTACCATGCTGAAAAGTAAAAAGATACAAGCAAAAAAAAACGAGGCCGAATAATATAAGGGGGCGCCGCGGGTGGTGTTGCGACGCCCTGGTGCTGACCCACTCTCGTCCATGGCCATCGGTGCACCAAACCGAATCCCGATGGCCCCTTACCTAACCTCCTATACGCCTTCTAAATAAAAGTGGACGTCAGCATTCCCATTTTTACAACAAATTTATTTATAATTCATTTAAAAGTAAATCTTACGGTTACCTATTGTTTGCTTGATACTTTATAACAAGGAAACGAACGCATTTAGAACCAATATAAACACATTCGAATTACTGGTCTGAAATTAAGCATTTTATATCACTACGGTAGGAAAGAAATACAGCAAACTAATCCAAAGAAAGTATTGTTTTTTTTTGTTTTTTTTTTTTTTTAGTTTTTAAATGTTATATTTAGCTGTTGTTAGTTATTTATTTATATATTAATAAGTGGCCATTTTATTCGTTATTATTAGGTTTATTAAGCTATGTTATTAGAATTTTAGGCATATTTTGGTTTTAATTTATATGTTATTATTACTTTTACTTATTTTAATAAATAAATTTTTCTTTGGTTCCTTTTTTTTTTTTGTTCTAACTCGTTTAGTTATAGCTAACCTAAGTCTTATCTAATAAGTTCTCTAATTTAAGTTTATTTTCGTATCTAAGTTCTAATCATATTTCCTTTAAATTTATATTACTTTCTTCTCTTAAGTGGTTTTCTTTTCTTCTAGTTTTGAAAATAAACTTTACATTTAATTTTCCCTATTTTTTTTTTTTTAAATCATAAAAAAAAACTACGTCTATATTAGATAGGTCTCACCCGGTTGTTGCCGTAGGCCGTTGGTGGGGCGCTACTGATGTTGTTGTTGGTAATAGTGCAGCGGACCTACATTACGGCGGCCCCTGCTGTTGTCACTGCTGGTGTTGTTGTTGCTGTTGCTAGTGCGGCGGGCCTATATTACGGCGGCCCTCGCTGTTGTCACTGCTGGTGTTGTTGTTGTTGCTGGGTTAGTGCGGCGGGCCTATATTACGGCGGCCCTCGCTGTTGTCACTGCTGGTGCTGTTGTTGCTGCTGCTAGTGCGGCGGGCCTATATTACGGCGGCCCTCGCTGTTGTCACTGCTGGTGTTGTTGTTGTTGGTGATGATGATGATTGGTTAGTGTATGCAACGTTTGCGGCTGCTGTTGAGTATGTGCTTGTTGCTGTGGGTGCGGTTGTTGCTGCTGTTGCTGTACCGTATGATGTGTAATATGCTGATGTTGCAACTGTTGTTGCAGCTGCTGCTGTGTCTGTGTTATTGGTTGTTGTGGTGTTAATATTTGTTGTTGTAAGTGCGGATTATTATGTGCTGTCCCAAAATGATGTTGTTGCTGTGTCTGAAGATGACTTATAGACGAAGCTGTCTGTGGTGCCATCTGCAGTTGTGCGCCGGCGGACATAATTAGCAAACAACGCTGAAGTCGTACCCATTTTTGAAGGCACCATCACAAAAGCAGAATTGCGTTAAATATTTATTCTATATACTAGTATTATTTTCACAGTGATAACTAAAAATTTGTTTTAAGAGTTACTTCATTCGCCTTATAAGCGCAATCGATTGTAGAGTATGTCTGTATTTATATCGATAATAGAATAATTAGGATAATCGTTCAACATTAACCGCCCGATTAATACAGCAGCTGGTAGAACACAATTTGATGCCACACAATGCGCTTTTTAAATGCCGCATTTCGTTGTTGCTCTCTTTCAGTTTCGTTTTAAATTTTCTTTCACGAAATTTTGGGTTTTTTTTTTTGTGATTTTTACCACGCTTCGGGCTACTTTTGCCGAATCTTCGCACCGTGCAATTATGTATTTTGCCAGACTACAAAAACTTCTTTGCTCTGTCTTTGAGCGAAAAAAAAAAATTCTTTGCTTCTGATTCGTTTTTCTTCACGTCTCGTTTCGTCTTAACGAGTTTAGTAAAATCGTTGCTTACAAATACAACGAGTCTGTCAAGTCACTCGATTATTTCTCGTTTGTTTTTTTTTTTTTTAAATTTTTGCTGCTGCTGCTAAATAGGGCTCCTTTTATACGAATGCATGCGTACACACGACTGAAGGCGTAGATGTGCTGCTGGCTTTCGTTTTACATTTTTCGTATTAACGACGTTTTTCTCAATTACAATTTATATGTAATCGGTCCGTTATTCTTTGCAGTACATATTTTTTTTTCACTATTCACTTAACTTTGCCCTTTAAGCATTATGCGAAAAATTTAATCGAAAATTTCAGCAGCAGCAGTCGAGTAAAATTTTCACGATTCTCAACCAATTTTCAACGTTCTTTTCTTTTTTTCGCGCACACGTCCGTTTGGTTTTATGGTTTGATCACTTTTAAAAATTTCTTTAAGGACGCCGACGCCGCCTTGGCGACGAGAAAAATTTCCAGGCCTTAGCGACTGCGCAATGGAAAAGTTCCGTTACCCAGTCTGACGTGGCATGATTGTTGCCACTCGGGTTGGTGGTTGCCATTAGGGCTCGGACTTTTACTTTTATTTTAAATACCTTTTCACTACTACCGTCTTCGTAAAAGTACAGCACGCATTTCAAAACAAAAAAAAAGGATAATATATATTATTGAAACTAACGTTGAAGATATGACTTTGCTTTTTTTTTTATAGTTGATTTAATGAGCATCGCACTGCAGGAATTACTTAAAATTTACAGTACTGAAATTACGCTTTGATGTGAGACATAAATGAAAATGATTTTAGTACTCTTAGCTTTACTACTATTTCACGCTAATTTTATTAAAGGTAAACAATTTTTTTTTCTATGGCACAAAATAAATTGCAAGAATATTTGTACTGTTGAATGACTTCATCTTCTTCTTTAAATGGTCATCTAACCGCCTGGGCGATTTTGACCGTCCAACATAGCTCGCCAGTCGTTTCTTCGTTGCGCCAACTGGCGCCAATTGGAAACACCGCGGGATCGCAAATCGGTCTCCACTTGGTCCTTCCATCGGAGTGGTGGTCTCCCTCTTCCTCTGCTTCCACCGGCGGGTGCCGATAACAATACCTTCTGGGCTGGAGCATTTTCGCTCATTCGCACTACGTGGCCTAGCCAGCGAAGTCGCTGTGTTTTAATTCGCTGAACTATGTCGGCGTCTACGTAAAGTTCATACAGCTCATCATTAAATCTTCTTCGGTACTCGCCGTCGCCAACGCGTAGAGGTCCACAAATCTTTCGAAGAACCTTTCTCTCGAATACTTCATAGCCGAGTTTATAATTAGGAAAAAGCATCACTTATCAAAATAAATCAGAGTTTGGGACTATTCTAAGGGAGCATAAAGCTTAGTAGTATTGGGTAAAGTGCAGTAGGTATTAAAATTACTGCAATTTTGATCAAGTCCGAACCCTGAAGGCACGCTTTCGTTGGCGCGCAAAATAAGAAGGTTCTAGACTATGCGCTTGGTGTGTTCCCTTGGTGACACGTGGAACCCCACGTTACTGAGTTTGGAGTAGGAGACACATGGAGCTCCCCATCCGACCTAGCCATTGACAATAATATTCCGATCTACTGGTTTCGTTAATAAAGCACATAGCAACAAATCACTGCCGCTTTAAACTCATTCAAGTCTAATTATACCATACTTTACAAGTTGACTAATAATGGATTGCCATTTGCTGCTAAAATGTATTCTGGCAATATACCTAGTTTTACCCGCATTCGGTTAAAATTTAGAGGTCAGCTGTGTTAAAGTCAGGGATCAGGACGGGATTCCATGTGTCTCCCACCCTGGGCAATATGGCATTTTGGGGGCGTATCTTTCACTTTGGTGGTTTTGGTAATGTATTGGTTTTTGTTTTTCGAGATATTGCATTACAAAACGGCATTGTTTATTCCGTGCATACTTTGTACTCGTGTACTTTTACCAACATAAATACTTTGAATTCACCCTCCAAAGGAAAACCCCGTTTTTGGATGCCAATTGCCCATTTCCCTTTTTCTGACACTTTCGTTACCCGCAATTTAACTCTGGGCACACCAAGAACACACCAAACACTTGTTTGTATGGAAATTAAAAGTTCCGTTATTGGTGCCTTTTCCATTCTATGGGAATATTTGTGCTGCCACTTCAGCAAAAATCACGCACTTTCCCGTAGCTAAACGTCAAACCGGAAGGTGAATCAAAACTGTCACCCAACCAACCGCATTGAACCAAATAACAATGACTATCAATTGAAAGTGAACCATAACAATTTTAACAGATATTGTGGTGTGAACAAAGCTATCTAACGATAGCATTAGTTCCAAAGAGATGTTTTGTCAATGACGTTTTTTAAATTAGAATTCCAATTGGATATTACATTAAACCATGTTCGCAATCTTACAACATTTAATTTTCTTCAACATCGACCTCACATACCCATATTTGAATCGGAATCCGGATTATATAATTTAGCCATTTGGTCATATAAAAAGTGGGCAAAATGGAATAATAGGCGTATTTGAGTATCGTTTCTAAGTTGATTAGAGTGCGGTGATTTCAAATATTAAATTTCTTTTTACTTAGCTCTTATATTTTTCATTGAAATTGCAAAATTTGTTTTCACAAGTAGTTCCAATACAAACTAGTTTCTTTATTATTTACATGGGGAGTCTTGATACCAACATTTAAGGATTCGAAGTTTTATTCTATCGCTTAATTCATTTAGGTCTCTTTTACTCAAACACTCTAGGAACGGCAGGCATTTTTATTTTCTTCAAAATGCACTTTAAAATTATTGTATCTTTTGATGTGGATGGTACATGCTCAAAAAATTAGGTGCATTTAAGAAGTCACTAAATGCTCTAAAAGGCAAAGCATATTTTGTTTACCTCTTTTTATCATTTCCTTTGCAAAAACAAGATATGTTGAAAAATACTGAAAAGAATTAGTTCTTTTGATGTAACGCTGTTTTTTGAAAAATTTAATTCATCAACGTCTACTTATTTAGACATGTATCGATGACTAACCATCTAGTCTAAAAAAAATGCATCACATGTTGACCATAAAAAATAATGTTTTAACAGATATTGTTGTATGAACCGATTGGATGTTATGGTAAACCATGTTCACAATCTGGCAACACCTTCCTTTAAACATCAACCTGACACATCCATATTCGCAATCCTTAAGAGAAATTATTGTCCAATTTAGGTATTTGGAAGATTTTTTTTTAATGAATTTGTTGTGCCAAAAATGCTTTGTAGTATTCAGGGTTTCATATTTGGACTTCAATTAATGCAAAAATTGCACATACTCTTTCATATGGACAAGCAAGAATCCAGGTCGACTAAAATTTCATTTTTTTTTTTCAATTAAATCTATATTAATTTTAGCAAGAAATCCTATACTATCTTTAGTTTTTTTTTACTATTTGACGCTTGACTAACACTGAACACCACAGTAATAAATTTTACGGGGTTTTAAAATTTTGTTGGCATTTAAATGATGGAGAATACTGTTGTAGCTGTAATAAGTGATTTCTTTTTGTAAAAAGTGTATTATACCCTTAAAAACAGTTTTATTCCAAAAACGCGCTATAAAACTGCAGATTTATTTTAAAGAAAACGGCCAATTTTTTTATTTAAAAGAATAAAAAAGAAAAAACATGCGTGCACACACTTTTTAATCACAGCTTTGTAAACATCCGCATTTCTGAGATTTTATTTAACGAATTTTCGAAAGTACCAATTGGCACGTCTCAACCAGGAAACTTAATATTTCTTAAAAAGCGCTTTTGAGTAGTTTCTTTAAACATTTTCTAATGAGAAAAATATTATGTTAAGATAAGGTATAATAAATTGTATTTTTGGTAATTTTTTTTTAAAGATTCCAGCTAAAGGCACCCACAAAAATCTTGTTTCTTTTTTAGTACCCAACTTCAAGCGCTTTTTGTAAGGAACGTATTAAGTTCAAACAAAAACTAGAACCAGATCCTCTATCTTGGATATATTACCTTTCCAACGAAACCGTTCCAACGATTTTTATGATTTTTCCCGCGCATACAGCACTGTGCGACTGGGCCATTGGGCGCCAGTTGGACACCGTGTAAGTAGACGTGCCGGTATTAAAGATGCTGGATTATTGTTACGTGGTTGCTTTGAAGTTTTGTACAAGCTACATTGGTACATCATTTAGCCTTGAGTGCTCTTTTTTGTATTTCCTGAGGCATTTTGTACACTGATATGAGGAAGGAATTCATAAAAAACAATACCAATAATTTAATTAAGTTAACTGACTTTTATTGTTGTATAACGTCGTTTTTCAACATGAAGAGCACGTCGGTAAGTTATGTGTCGACAGTACAGACCAAAATGTATTCAATAAAGTGTGGTTTACAGTTAAATATGACTCTCTTGTAAGGGACTATTTATTATGTCAACCGAATATAAGCAAATGAAATAACCCTTTGAGGTGCATGTACCTTTCAATAAGTTTTTTCTATAAGTTTTTTTTTTAACTTTATTGTTGTTGTTGTTGTGGTAACGACAAAAACACTCCCCGAGGGTTTTGGGTAGTGTTGTCGAATTAACAGTCCTTGGACGGATTTGAACCTGGTACGCTCCGGTACTCCCTTGCGGTACTGCCCGATTGTCGTGGTAGCGATTTATGGTCAGTGGAACCTTCTAGGTCATGTCACCCCTCCTTCCGTAAGGAAGGATAAGAGGGGTAATGAGAGGTAAGAGGCATCGTATACATAGATCAACCATCGAGTTGCACGTCATTACCTTTGTGCATATTAGTCGCCTCTTACGACCGGTATGCCTACCTCGGGCATATTCTAAACCCCTAACCCGCAGGGCCGAATAGAATACCAGCTTATTCTACTAATCAAAATAATAATTTGTTACTTAATACTAGCGGCCGCCGTGGTGCGGGGGTAGTTTTGTTGGCTAACCACATCGAAGATCCAAGGTTCGAGTCCTGGTACAAGTAACATCAAAGGTGGTTTGAAAAAGATTTTTCAAAATGGGGTCGCCCCTCGGCAGTGGTATAGCAAACTCTCCGATTATGTTTCTGCCATGGAAGGCTTCTCAGCAAAAATTCGGCTTCTTTGCATATGCCTTTCGGAATTCGCAAAAAACTGCAGGTCCCGCCAATTTGTAGAAAAAATTATAAGCAGCACACCACAAATTGGTAGAGAATCTGGGCCTTAATCTCCTCGGAGGTAAATTCTTATTTTTTATTCGTTTTTTCTTTCAACGGCTGTATGTATGTATGTGTACTTTTAATCCATATTATTTATTATTAAGAATATATAAATATATAGTATGACTAGCACTATAACATAAACCAAAGTGTTGTTTTAGGATAAACTTGCAAATAAATAATTTGATTTTTTGCTTAAATAAAGCAAATTTTTATACCAAACCGTTTTAGCTTTCCCCCCATGAAAATTTTTAACTTTTGAAAATCTTCAATCTTCTTTTGATATTAAAATTGTAGGATTTGTGACTCTATCCCGCAGTTTATGTTCTACTCTTGCTATCATATTTGTAATTTTATTGAAAAATCTATGAATTTCAATGCAACTTAAGTTGCCCTTCGTGACTTTTAGAATCTTTAATTTCTCTGTCAACTAGACCAATATCGACTTTAAAGCCGAATTTCGGCTGAGATCTAACATCATACATATGAATTCAATGAGATAGACTTCCATAAAATTAAAGACTTTTGTGAAAAATGTTCGGGTAAAATTCGGGTCTCTCTCTTTCTCTTTATGGCGCGATATACAACAGGTATATCATCATAAACCTCCTAAGAGATTTTTGCGCCAAGCTTCTCTTCCAATTTGTGGTGTGCCGATTTGAATTTTCCCTACAAATTGGGTCTAACCCTACAAAATATCCGAATTTCGGTAATTTTCTCTAGCAACGAAGTTTATCAGTACCAACAATAGACTCTTGAATTTACAACAAAATTTTCTATTATATTCCTTCATTTGAATTAAAGTCAAACAACAATTACACTGTGGAACAAATTCAGGTTAGCAAAAGTTAGGTCGATTCTGAGAGTGAGGGGTGAAAATGGAGGCTAAATTAGAAGACCCGTATCGCGGCGTTTGTTTAAACTTTGCAGTCAAATGCAATAAATTTCTTCCCCTTCTTTTTTTTATTTTCCTCGTCTTCCTCTTTTTTGTTTCCAACCACCGCACAGGTAGCGATTTTTATTTTTTTCGTACAAGCGAACTAATATCAAAAATAAACATTCAGTTAAGACTCGAAACCCAGCCGAAGCTGATGTCTTTTAATTTTCGCTCGGTCGTGATAAAATTCGCTATTAATTTTTTTGGAACACATTTCATTTTGTGAGTGATTTAAGTTAAGTGCATCGGTTTCACAAAAACAACATTGTATAATATATATTGTATTAAAAATATCGGAACTAAAATGTAAAATGGACCATTTTTGTAATGTTTGTGGACGTTTCATAGCAAGCGATGAAAAATGTGGCAATGCTAATGATTGTTTTTCGGAAGCCTATAAAAAGGGGCGAAAGTACGACATACGTTCCGTGATCGTAATCTGTTTTTTAATTCACAATAGTGTTGAAAATGTCCAACATTTTAAAAGAGTTATAATGCATAATTGAACCGACCGAAACTTCCAGCCAAGTGCTCGCTTATGCCGTCATTCGGAATTATGGGCTTCAATTTTTAATTGTTAATTAATTAACAATTAATTTAATTAAATTGTGATTTAAGAATTCTGTTTCGATCACGGAACTTAAAAAAAGTTTGCTTTAATTGCTATTCAAGTGTTATGCAATGGAAAAGTGAAAAGAAGAAGGCTATGACTTTTAGTATACCAATGATGTGGTTAGACAACAGCCCGCATCAACAAGAAAATTGCTATGGATGTATCAACTACCATAAAACTTTCCAATTACTATTACCGCACTCAGAATTCGTTCCAGTACCAACATACCGAAGTATTGATCTTCAAACAGATATCAGTACTACAACCACCGCTCTATATCCATGCATTTCTTCTCAGAATACGACCCTGGTGAAGGTACATCCTATGAAACATCAATGGACCCAATCCTAGTCACACAAAAGCAATTGGATGCAATTGTTGCAATTTTGTGTTTGACTCAGAAGAAATCAGAAGAACTGGCTTCATTTTTGAAAGGAAATAATTTGCTGGCTAAAGGTACCAAAGTAACACCATATCGAAATCGCCAAAAAAAGTGAGAAAAGTTCTTCAATGTGAATGATGCAAAAAATTTCGCTTATTGCAACGATATCGAAAAGTTAATGGGGACGATAGGGTTAACCTATTAAAAAGATGATTGGCGTTTATTCATCGATAGTTCACTAATCAGCTTAAAAGTTGTGCTTTTGCACAAGACGAATAGAATGCCTTCTGTTCCAATTGCGAATAGCACTGACACTAGTGAAAATTTCGATAATTTGAAACACATTCTGGAAGTAGTCAAATATAACGAACACCAGTGGCGCATTTGCTGCGACCTCAAAATAGTTTCATTGATTACAGGCTTAACAGCATCTGGCCGTCCAAAATATCCGGGTTTATTGTGCGATAGAGGAAGAAACCAGTACAAACAGCATAAGTGGAATAGTCGCATTGGATGGAAATGGCCTAAAGACAATAGGCTACACGAAAGTCTTGTTCCTGATATGAAAATTTTGTTGCCGTTGCTCCACATTAAACTTGGCATTGCTACAAATTTTTTGAAATGTATCGCAAAAAGACCAGCAGTATTCAACCGCTTAAAAGACATTTTCCCAAGACTAAGTAACGCCAAAATTCAGGAAGGGGTTGTTAATGGTCCCGACATACGGAAACTAATGAGTAGTCAAGATTTTGACCAAGTTCTGACAGACCGAGAATTAAATACATGACTCGCATTGAAAGCAGTCATTAAAGGACTTTTGGGTAAAGAACGCAAAGACAGGGAATCTGTTGCAAACATGTTGGCAGCTTTCGATGAAATTGGGGTTAATATGTCGTACAAAATTCATCTCTTGCATTAGCATCTTGATCAACTCGCTCAACAGTTGCGAACTGAATCTGATGAGCAAGGCGAACGTTATCACCAAACTGTGCCTTCATTGGTAGCTAGATTTTTCTAATATCTTTGTCAGAGTGCACAATTTAAGCAAACTATCCAGATGCAATTTGTTGGTGTTATAAAAACACCTTTGAAGAAGAGGAAGACGAGGAAAAAGAGGAAGAAGGGGAAGACAAAGATGAAATTCCAGAATATCAGTTGGACAAATTTATCGACATTTCTGATGATGATGAGGATGACTAAGATATTAGAGAGAGCAGTGATATTGATCCACAGCCGCCTGCTAAACGGCAACTGGCCAAATCATTAATTTAATTTATTTAATTTTTTTACTTAAAACTTTTCATAACTAACATTTCAAAATTATATTTTTTTTTCGTATTTTTATAATTTCTTTTTCAATGTTTCTTCAAAACCAACAAACCAAAAGAAAAAAGACTTAGTTTTGTGAAAAATATGTTCAAAAAGCATGAAAAAAAATTTCCAACATTTTGCTTCATAAGCACTACAAAAATTTTATAAATAAATTTTTTTTTTAATTTTAATTGTTGCACAGGTCTCTAGCAATAATTTGGCTTTAACAGATTGAAAAAATATCAATTAGTCGACGAGTTTTAGCCAAAAACCATACAAACAACATGCTGAAAATCGGCATTTGACTGCAAAGTTCGAAGGTCGATTAAAAAAAATTCGAACTAACATAAACAAACGGCGCGATACGGGGCTTCTAATTTAGCCTCTATTTTCACCCCTCACTCTCAGATTCGACCTAACTTTTGCTAACCTGAATTTCTTCCACAGTGTAATTGAAATTTCGAAAATTTACAACAAAAATAATTTAAAATTGGTTTTCTAAAGGGTTTTAAACTGAACAGCTATGGCGGTTGTCTCTAAAATGTTCCAATAATAATTTTCATAAAAATTATTCTTTTTGGCCTTGAGCTCATTTATAGTCATGAATACTTTAAAGAATGTACGGACCATAAAAGGAACAATTCAATTGAAATTTTTGTACACAAAATAAAAAATAAAACTATTTTTCATAATATGGTCTCGGCAATTAATTGTACATTATCCAATATTTATTTGATAGTCTTGCTAAATTCAGATAGGATATTTTGGTTGTAAAACCGCCTATGTATAATTGATGAGAGCTTAACATAAAATAATCGGCGGTCTTAGGTAATTTATTGTTCATTGTGCACATTCGTACTTAGTAATATATTTGTTCGTACTGTACCTTGATAAGAATTGAAACAGAAACATCACTAGATACTCGTTATACATTTCAAAATAGCAAGCAATTTCTTAAAACCCAGCTTGTTTACTATACCATGGGAGTCCCAGGTCAATATTTTGGAAAGTCCAACTGCATATTTACTTGACGTTCATAACGTTAACGTTGGTCATTAATGCGAAGATACTTATTTTGTCAAATTTAAATTAGTAGGAAAGGATTGTATTAAAAAAAAGTGTTTGTACTTTACTGAAGTTTCTTTTTTTTTCAAGTAATATCACTTTTCCCATTTCGCGGTATTTACGAAGAATAAAAGTTCTTGGATCCCAATAATGTTTTTGTTTTCTCTAAAAGCAATCTTATATCTTACATATATTATGTGGAAAAAATAGTAAACTTGTATGATTAAAAATCTAGCATATATAAAGTAATGTTCGGAGAATGATTTAAAACAGTTTACACATTTAATAAGAAAAAGTTATGTATATTTATTCAAAAATTTGTATAAGCACATGTAAAAATAAATGGAAGCATTTTTTAACGAAATATAAAAGGAAGATGACCAATTCCTTAATCATCTCTGAACCAATGAAATAAAAATTGTATAAATACTAATATGTCTAAATATGTATATATTTAATTAACTGTAAGGCACTTTGAGAATTTTCATCAGTGTTAACCATCTTCGAGTTTTTGCAACGTATTGGAATAAATATTTATCATTTCAATTACATATTACTTATTAAATATTATATACTTGTATGTACTCTTCTTTAAAAACATGAAAAAGTAGGTAATTTTTACGTTATACAGGTAGTTACGTTAGTATATTATCCAGATAAATATATTTTCAAATTTATTGCTACAAAATATAAATTTCTTATTTCAAATTGACTTCAATTTTCACAACTGCACCTAATTTATGTAATTACATTATTCATTATATTAAATTATAAATTAATAGTTTATATGAAAATATTTTTAGTGGCAAAGAAATTTGTTTGCATACAAAAATGAAATGAAATATGTTTATAGCATATAGTATATAAATGTATATAAGCAGACATATGTACATTATTTGTATATAAATGCAAAATAAATATTATATGTATATACATTTCTATGTAATTTAATAAATGCAATAGCATATTTTGCCTATTTATCGATCTCCAACTAAGCTAAGCCACCCTTTCTAGTATATACCCATTTTCTGGATAAAGAGATACTAATATAAAATGTATAAATTATAAAAAAAATGTTTCTTTTAAATAATTTAGGTTATATATATAATTAAAAATGTAAAATAACAAAAAACTAGAATTTTAAATATTATGCAAATTGAGATTTCGTCAAATTATAAAGCTACGTTAGGAAGTTTTTCAATAGCAGAGCTTAATCTGTTAAAAACTGGCAAACGTGCATCTTCACCACTAATAAGTGATGAAACAGAATTAACTTTGGCTGGAACTGTATTTACATTCCTTATTATAGCAATTGGGGAACTAGAACTCTTTTGTAATACCTGTTTTCCTTGAACGGTAACAGGTTTTATAAAGAGCGAAGTCTGGTTTTGTATTGAATTTAATAATATATTAGGTGGTGGTGTATTCACTGGTGAAATTGGGGCATTTGGGCTCTCTGGTGGAGTGTTTATGTAGGAAAATGAGCTTTGAAAAGCCGAATTAACGGGGCTAACTTGTTCACCAAATGTAAAATTGGTCATAGAACTAGTAGGGCTTAAAGATAGTGATCCTGTTGGAGATTCTCGGTCTGAACCTGTGGACATGCTCAGAGGAGGACTCAAAGGAATGGAATGATTGGGATTAGCAGCATTGTTTCCTTGCTTGGACTGTAAAGGGTAAGTCGAAATGCAGTTATGAAAACTGGAATGGTTGTGTAATTTGGATTGCTGTTGTTGTTGCATTTGTTGTAAGGCTCGTGCTTCATCGGCATTATGAACGAAATGACATCTCGGTCCATAAGGACAGAATCCAACGCTGTGAAATGTGCGACAGTATTCAGTTTTGTACTTTGGGTGTCGTTGTAGGTTACGTAACTCATAATATCCATGAGCGAACTGGCACTTTTCTCCATACTTGCATTCACCAGCTTCCTCAAATGGACGACATAGTTCAGTTTTGTACCTTTAAAAAAGAAAAATGAAATATGTATAAGTATATATGTAAGAATTAAGTTTTAGTTAATTTCTTTAAGTATAAGTTTCCAAAATTTGTTACACAACATGCTACGTGGTCTGAATTATAATAAAAACAGACATGATGATACTTTTTTGAAAATTTTGTATAAAGTATCTGATGAACTCAAAAAGTGGACCGACAAAAGAAAAGTTCTTATCGTCTTGGCATTGAATATATTAATTGAGCAATATATCTTAGAAAAAATTTCTTTCGGTCCACTCAACTTTTCCGAATAGTCTTTGTTGCTGCAACTTTTACTCTTTTACTTTTGATTCATTTTTGCAACTTTATTAGCCCTAAACTTATCTTCGAAGCAAATCTCTGTATATTTCGACAGAATGACTTGCTGATATATCCACCTTAATCACGTTTCTTCCTCCGTAAGAAATAGCACGAAGATTTGATGAATGTCTTTGTAGATGAAACCATCCAACAACCCTTCAATCGGGTGAATTGAACCGACTACATGACCGGACAACCGTCCCTAAACCATAACACTGCCTCAATCGTGTTTCACCAACCAAAAAGTATAGTAAAAGTTGGTAAGCGTTGTTCTTTAGGCCTGCGAACAAGCCTCAGAACTTCCGAATATTTATGTGTGATCTTGAAACCCCTTTATCTCCCTTTTAACTGAAATCAATCTATTTCAAATTATTTTGGTCGAAGTACCACCGGCTAATTATTTCTAGCAATTTTTAGACCACAAATCATTCAACCTCGTTAACAGTTAAATGAAAAAAAAAGAACCTATGTTTGAAATTTTTCGTAATACATATATCGACTTGATAACTGTGAATCACTTTTACAGCAATTTTACGCTTTTTGAACACATTCAAGAAAAACAAGACTTTTGCTTTAGTTTTTTTTGCACAAGTTTTTTAGTTCGCTGGAAAGGTGCAATTAATGTTTTAATGAACATTGATATCGTGACCTATTAGATCTATAGAAAATTTTCTTCTACAGTTTGTTTTTTATTGAATAATAAAGTTGTTTGTGTGGATTTCGTATACATTGTTTTCGTACAGACCAATCAGAAATTCATAAAATTCGGAAACGAGCTACAACTTTTAATCGATTTTTAAAAACTGACTCACAAATACTTATAACTTTTCTGAACTTGTCGAACAATTTTAACACCTTTTTTACTATACCATGGGAGTCCCAGGTCAATATTTTGGAAAGTCCAACTGCATATTTACTTGACGTTCATAACGTTAACGTTGGTCATTAATGCGAAGATACTTATTTTGTCAAATTTAAATTAGTAGGAAAGGATTGTATTAAAAAAAAGTGTTTGTACTTTACTGAAGTTTCTTTTTTTTTTTTCAAGTAATATCACTTTTTTCATTTGGCGGTATTTACGAAGAATAAAAGTTCTTGGATTCCAATATTGTTTTTGTTTTCTCTAAAAGTAATCTTATATCTTACATATGTATATTATGTGGAAAAAATAGTAAACTTGTATGATTAAAAATCTAGCATATATAAAGTAATGTTCGGAGAATGATTTAAAACAGTTTACACATTTAATAAGAAAAAGTTATGTATATTTATTCAAAAATTTGTATAAGCACATGTAAAAATAAATGGAAGCATTTTTTAACGAAATATATAAGGAAGATGACCAATTCCTTAATCATCTCTGAACCAATGAAATAAAAATTGTATAAATACTAATATGTCTAAATATGTATATATTTAATTAACTGTAAGGCACTTTGAGAATTTTCATCAGTGTTAACCATCTTCGAGTTTTTGCAACGTATTGGAATAAATATTTATCATTTCAATTACATATTACTTATTAAATATTATATACTTGTATGTACTCTTCTTTAAAAACATGAAAAAGTAGGTAATTTTTACGTTATACAGGTAGTTACGTTAGTATATTATCCAGATAAATATATTTTCAAATTTATTGCTACAAAATATAAATTTCTTATTTCAAATTGACTTCAATTTTCACAACTGCACCTAATTTATGTAATTACATTATTCATTATATTAAATTATAAATTAATAGTTTATATGAAAATATTTTTAGTGGCAAAGAAATTTGTTTGCATACAAAAATGAAATGAAATATGTTTATAGCATATAGTATATAAATGTATATAAGCAGACATATGTACATTATTTGTATATAAATGCAAAATAAATATTATATGTATATACATTTCTATGTAATTTAATAAATGCAATAGCATATTTTGCTTATTTATCGATCTCCAACTAAGCTAAGCCACCCTTTCTAGTATATACCCATTTTCTGGATAAAGAGATACTAATATAAAATGTATAAATTATAAAAAAAATGTTTCTTTTAAATAATTTAGGTTATATATATAATTAAAAATGTAAAATAACAAAAAACTAGAATTTTAAATATTATGCAAATTGAGATTTCGTCAAATTATAAAGCTACGTTAGGAAGTTTTTCAATAGCAGAGCTTAATCTGTTAAAAACTGGCAAACGTGCATCTTCACCACTAATAAGTGATGAAACAGAATTAACTTTGGCTGGAACTGTATTTACATTCCTTATTATAGCAATTGGGGAACTAGAACTCTTTTGTAATACCTGTTTTCCTTGAACGGTAACAGGTTTTATAAAGAGCGAAGTCTGGTTTTGTATTGAATTTAATAATATATTAGGTGGTGGTGTATTCACTGGTGAAATTGGGGCATTTGGGCTCTCTGGTGGAGTGTTTATGTAGGAAAATGAGCTTTGAAAAGCCGAATTAACGGGGCTAACTTGTTCACCAAATGTAAAATTGGTCATAGAACTAGTAGGGCTTAAAGATAGTGATCCTGTTGGAGATTCTCGGTCTGAACCTGTGGACATGCTCAGAGGAGGACTCAAAGGAATGGAATGATTGGGATTAGCAGCATTGTTTCCTTGCTTGGACTGTAAAGGGTAAGTCGAAATGCAGTTATGAAAACTGGAATGGTTGTGTAATTTGGATTGCTGTTGTTGTTGCATTTGTTGTAAGGCTCGTGCTTCATCGGCATTATGAACGAAATGACATCTCGGTCCATAAGGACAGAATCCAACGCTGTGAAATGTGCGACAGTATTCAGTTTTGTACTTTGGGTGTCGTTGTAGGTTACGTAACTCATAATATCCATGAGCGAACTGGCACTTTTCTCCATACTTGCATTCACCAGCTTCCTCAAATGGACGACATAGTTCAGTTTTGTACCTTTAAAAAAGAAAAATGAAATATGTATAAGTATATATGTAAGAATTAAGTTTTAGTTAATTTCTTTAAGTATAAGTTTCCAAAATTTGTTACACAACATGCTACGTTGTCTAAATTATAATAAAAACAGACATGATGATACTTTTTTCAAAATTTTGTATAAAGTATCTGATGAACTCAAAAAGTGGACCGACAAAAGATAAGTTCTTATCGTCTTGGCATTGAATATATTAATTGAGCAATATATCTTAGAAAAAATTTCTTTCGGTCCACTCAACTTTTCCGAATAGTCTTTGTTGCTGCAACTTTTACTCTTTTACTTTTGATTCATTTTTGCAACTTTATTAGCCCTAAACTTATCTTCGAAGCAAATCTCTGTATATTTCGGCAGAATGACTTGCTGATATATCCACCTTAATCACGTTTCTTCCTCCGTAAGAAATAGCACGAAGATTTGATGAATGTCTTTGTAGATGAAACCATTCAACAACCCTTCAATCGGGTGAATTGAACCGACTACATGACCGGACAACCGTCCCTAAACCATAACACTGCCTCAATCGTGTTTCACCAACCAAAAAGTATAGTAAAAGCTGGTAAGCGTTGTTCTTTAGGCCTGCGAACAAGCCTCAGAACTTCCGAATATTTATGTGTGATCTTGAAACCCCTTTATCTCCCTTTTAACTGAAATCAATCTATTTCAATTTATTTTGATCGAAGTACCACCGGCTAATTATTTCTAGCAATTTTTAGACCACAAATCATTCAACCTCGTTAACAGTTAAATGAAAAAAAAAGAACCTATGTTTGAAATTTTTCGTAATACATATATCGACTTGATAACTGTGAATCACTTTTACAGCAATTTTACGCTTTTTGAACACATTCAAGAAAAAACAAGACTTTTGCTTTAGTTTTTTTTGCACAAGTTTTTAGTTCGCTGGAAAGGTGCAATTAATGTTTTAATGAACATTGATATCGTGCCGGCTAAAAACGCTATAAGGGTCCAAAGGTCACCGGTTTTTGGCAAATATCTCGTGACCTATTAGATCTATAGAACATTTTCTTCTACAGTTTGTTTTTTATTGAATAATAAAGTTGTTTGTGTGGATTTCGTATACGAGGTGTGTTCAAAAAGTATCGCGAATTTGGTGTTTTTTCAAAAATTATTTATTTATTCATGAATATCTATTTTGTCCCCTTCAAAGTAATCCCCATGAGATATTATACTCTTGTGCCAACGGGTTTTCCAATCTTCGAAGCACTTAAAAAAATCATTTTTTTGTATCTTGTTCAGCTCCTCCTTCGATGCCGTCTTTATCTCGTCAAGAGAAGCGTAACGTCGTCCTTTCATGGGCCTCTTCAGTTTAGGGAACAAGAAAAAGTCACAGGGGCCAGATCTGGGGAATACGGTGGCTGCAGCATCATTAGTGTGTTGTTTTTGGCCAAAAAGTCGCGCACAAGCAACGATGCGTGAGCAGGGGCGTTATCGTGGTGCAAAAGCCAATTTTTGTTCTTCCACAAATCCGGGCGTTTCTGGCGGATTGCTTCGCGCAAATTGCGCATAACTTGCAGGTAATATTCCTTATTGACCGTTCTTCCCTGTGGCAAGAACTCATGATGCGCCACGCCCCTGCAATCGAAGAAAACTGTCAGCAAAACTTTCACATTCGACCGAACTTGGCGCGCTTTTTTCGGTCTTGGTTCGTGCGGCAGCTTCCATTGAGATGATTGAGCTTTGGTTTCCACGTCACAACCATAAACCCACGATTCGTCACCAGTTATGACCCTCTGGAGCAAATTTGGGTCGTCGCGGACAGAGTTTAACATCTCATTAGCAATGTTCATGCGATGCTGTTTTTGGTCACAATTGAGCAATTTTGGTACGAAAATCGAAGACGATCCAAAACACGTGCAAGCAGCTGTCAACAATTAACTGAACATTCAAAATGGCCGAGCTTGTCGGCGTAAGTGAGAGACATGAGTACCAACATAACGCCACAAAAAATTCGAAATTCGAATATACGTAACCAGAGAAAATTCAAAATTCGCGATACTTTTTGAACACACCTCGTACATTGTTTTCGTACAGACCAATCAGATATTCATAAAATTCGGAAACGAGCTACAACTTTTAATCGATTTTTAAAAACTGACTCACAAATACTTATAACTTTTCTGAACTTGTCGAACAATTTTGACACCTTGTGCAGTTCCTAAGAAATCATATAACTGCTAGCAGAAAAATTTGTAATTGGTTTTAACCTGTAATTCACACTCGTCTAACTATTGAAAACTAGTATAAATAAAGGCCTTTCAGGCGTTCGAATGTGGTATGGAAAATATAAAGTCTCACATTTTCTCGAAATTTGGGTAGCTACCGCTTTCAAGATATATTTTCTTCTACGGATTTTTCTTTTACTGTAGGAAGGAAACCTTTAAGCATTGCGAACTCCTCAAAGAGACAAAAATAATCTATATACTTTATAGAAAAAACTTTACAAATATCTTTCTATTTTTGAATATACATCTAGTTCTAAGCGAAACGTTTTAAACTTCTCAAATATCTCTACATCTCTACATATAATAAAATTGTAAAACGTCGATGCCTGTTCATTGCAGATATTTAAGAAAGATCGATAGGAGGGATCATTATTGAGCCAATAGAAGCCAAATCAACAATTTTTAGAATTTTTGTCTGTCTGTCTATATGTTTGGGCGCGCACCACTCAAAAACTGCCGTTATATTACTAGACGTTTAACTTAAAATTTAAGGTATTATATGTTCCTATATCTGGACCAGTTTCGGAGACATCGACCAATATGTGGACCAATGTGTCTCAAAATGTGTTTAGTACAATATGTGTATCAAATGAAAGGTGATAAGTGATTCAATAAGCGATGTAATTAAGTTCCATATCTTATCTGGTATATGTGGGAGATATAATGATTAAAACCGGACTCAGTATATTCTAAGTTCTGTGACGCAGCGAAGCGGGCACGGGCTTAATAGTATAAAAGCTGTCTTGTAAAAATAAATACGTTCGTATTCAATTTAAGTATGCAATATTTGTGTATGAAAAACTTTGAGTTTGAATATGAAACACATGGAATCTAAAAATATGTATATTAAATTAACAGACGTTGAATTTAATAAAAACATATTTAATCAAAGCAGTAGAACGATTTACAAAGATTTATGTATGGCAAGCACCCAAGCTTTTATCAGGTAATCTTTTAAATTAGGAGAGTTTAAAAAGTGCATTAATATTTGAATTCGGTTCTAAGCTTTGTTTGTCAAATGTGCATAAATTGTTGAAGAATAGACGCAAGCGTTTTAACGAAAGTTTTCGTGAATACCTTTTGGAGATGGGCAAACAGATTAATTTAGACGAGGCAAGTAGTCTATGATCTACTTCATTGACGGTGTTCCTAGCACAAGATTTAACAAGGCCGTACTGTAACAAGCAAAGTCTATTAAAGATTTAAAGGAGCAGGCGAAAGTTTATGATAGGATACGGAAAGCTTATTCAGAGAAATCAAAGACAGGACCAAGTGTAGTAACTGTTGAGAGTAAAACAGGTACGGCAAAACCGACAGAAGAAATACCAAAAAGGTGTTTTAAGTGTGGGGATAGACCCCATATAGCAGGGCAGTGTCCAGAGAAGCAATTCAAATGCATGGAAATGGGTCACCATGCATTTGAGTGCAAAGGTAAGCCCAAGTGAACCAAAGAAATTGAGAAGGAACCGAGCACAGTAAGCACTTTGAGCAACGAGGTTTTTCAACCTTTTTGTAATGATTTTAGGTTCGAAGCACTTATCGACTGGGAATGTTCCTTCAACTTAATACTACATTTACACTGAATGAATTGCGTGATTTTCATAGAAAAAATCGAAATGCGGCGAATTTCTCCACACAAATCGCATTCACAAAATCACGTATTCAAACCAAATTACACAGCAAATCCGATTAATTAATGAAGGTTTGTTTCGAAAGCGTCACACTTGTTTGATTGATACTTCATAACAAAGGAACGAAGGCATTCAAAGACGATATAAACACATTCGAATTACTGGTCTGGAATCTCGCATTTTAGATCAGTATAACCCATATACGTTCCGATACAACCGAAGAAAATTATATAGTGCTTGTGCAAACGTGATCGAGACAATACGGAGCTTTGAGACTTTGATACATGTAGACGACATATAGCTAAATATAATGTTTCATGTAGTCAGGGAAAAGGATGTCCAATTTGCAGGGATGATAGGAAAAGCAATTCTGAAGGACGTATATTTTATTTTAACCGAAAAATTGGTATTTTTTAGAAAGAAGAATTTGGCAGATAAGCAAACAGTCGAGGGTACAGAGGAATAATTGATAATAAACCTAAAAACTGGATAAAGGACTTTGATGTAATGAATTTCAACGAATTAAAGGAGGTGGAAACACTGGACATGGGACGTCTAGAAAAGAGTTTGAGTAGGAGAGTAGAGGGTTTAATAGATCAATATACACCAACGGGTGATTGCAAATCACCAGTTAAAATGGAAATTGTTTTGTCGGACGACGCACAGTGCTGCGTCTCCATATAAAAAGTGGGCAAAAATAGAATAATAGGAGTCTTTGAGTATCGTTTCTAAGTTGATTAGAGTGCGGTGATTTCAAATATCAAATTTCTTTTTACTTAGCTCTTATATTTTTCATTGAAATTGCAACATTTATTTTCATACGTAGTTCCAATACAAAATAGTTTCTTTATTATAGTTTCTTTATTTTGATACCAACATTTAAGGATTCGAAGTTTTATTCTATCGCTTAATTCATGACAAGTGAGATATTTTAGGTCTCTTTTACTCAAACACTCTAGGTACGGCCGGCATTTTTATTTTCTTCCTTTTTGATTGCAAAATGCACTTTAAAATTATTGTATCTTCTGATGTGGATGTCACATGCTCAAAAAATTAGGTGCATTTAAGAAGTCACTAAATGCTTTAAAAGGCAAAGCATATTTTGTTAACCTATTTTTATCAGTTACTTTGCACGATCATGATATGTTGAAAAATACTGAGTCAAGAATTAGTTCTTTTAAAGTAACGCTGTTTATTGAAAAATTAAATTCATCAACGTCTACTTATTTCGACATGAATCGATGGCTAACCATCCAGTCTACAAAAAATGCATCACATGTTGACCATAAAAAATAATATTTTAACAGATATTGTTGTATGAATAAAGGTATATAACAACAACATTAGTTCCAAAGTAATGTTTTCTCACAGATTTTTTTTAAATTAGAAATCCGATTGGATGTTATACTAAACAATGTTCACAATCTGGCAACACCTTCCTTTAAACATCAACCTGACACATCCATATTCGCAATCCTTAAGAGAAATTATTGTCCAATTTAGGCATTTGGAAGATTTTTTTTATATGAATTTGTTGTGCCAAAATTTTTTTGTAGTATTCAGTGTTTCCTATTTGGTCTTCAATTAATGCAAAAATGCACATACTCTTTCTAATGTGCAGGCAAAAATTCAGATATCGACTACAATTTCATATTTTAAAATTAAATCCATATTATTATTAGCAATAAATACTATATTATCTTTCGTTTTTTTTTCACTATTTGACGCTTGACTAACACAGAACACAATGATGATAAATGATCGAAATTACTGTCGTAACAGTAATAAGTGAATTTTTTTTTTTGTAAATGTGTATAAAATGCGGATTTATTTCGAAAACGCGCAGTAAAACCGCAGATTATTTTCCTTTTACTTTAAATATAAAGACCTATTTTTCTATTTAAAAGAATAAAAAAAAAAAACCTTCTTTCACATACTTTTTAGTTATACCTTTGTAAACTTAAGCGTGTGTGAAATTTTCTGCAACGAATTTTCGGGTGTACCAAATGTCACGTCTTAACCAGGAAACTTAATATTTCTTAAAAAGCGCTTTGGAGTGGTTTCCTTAGAGATTTTCTAATGAGAAAAATATTATGTCAAGATATAATAAATAGCATTTTTGGCTTTTTTTTAATGGTTCCAACTAAACACACTCGCATTAAACAAAATTAAGAAAGACCTAACATTAAGAGCTTTTTATAAGAAACTCATTAGTTAGAAACTAAGACCCGATTCTTTATCTTGGATAAATTACCTTTTCAACAATACCAAACACTTTGACATCAGCGACTATGATTTTTATCATTTTTGCCCGCTCATACCGCGGCGGGTCCGTTTATCAACGCCCTAGGCGAATGTTGTTTGAAGATAAATAGTTTGATGATAGGCAAATAGAAGAGTGGTTAAGAGAAGGATTTATCGTACCTAGTACTTCCAACTATACTTCCCCGATTGTGGTCGTTCCAAAGAAACGTTAAGGGTGTGCCTATAGGCAGCTCAATAAAAAAATTAGGTACAACTATACGATGGTCGTTATGGATGACGTTCCATGTTCCAGTGGAGCCACAATCGAGAAAATACACTGCATTCATAACAAGTGCCGCACATACGAGTTTTGCGTTGTACCATTCGGTATCTCAAATTCCCCAGCTATCTTCTGTAGGTATATCAATGCCGTGTTTCCCACGCTAATGCGGAAAGGTACAGTGATTACATATATGGATGACTTAATAATTCCGCCAGTAGACGAAAGTGACAGTATTGAGGAGCTGAAAGATGTTTTGAAAGTTTGTTCTGCGTATGGACTGAAAATTAAGTGGACCAAGTGTCACTTTTTAAAACGTAAGGCCGGGTTTTTAGGGTACATTATCGAAAACGCTACAGTACAAATTTCCTAAGAAAAGACGAGAGCTATTCAGAAATTCCCTTTGCACCAGATAAAAAGTGTTTACAGAGATTTCTAGGACTAACGTCGTATTTTCGTCGTTTTATCGAAAATGTTGCTGTCATTGTCAGACCGTTATCAGACTTGCTAAGGGAAGACGTAGTTTTTAAATTAGTAGAAAAAGAAATAGAAGCTTTTCAACAATTAAAACCACATTTACAGAGTCGCCTGTATTAAGGATATTCTCTTAAAGTGCGGTAACTGAAGTTCACACTGACGCCAGTAAATACGGGTATGGGGCTATTCTACTGCAGACGGATCCGGATGATCAACAACTACATCTGGTGCAATACATGAGTCGGAAAACTAAGCCTGTGGATGAGAATTACCCGTCATATGAGCTAGAAGTACTGGCAATTATAGAAGTTTTGAAAAAGTGGAGAATATACCTTTTAGGAATAAAATTCAAAATTTTATCTGATTGTACGCATTTACCATGACGCTTAAGAGGGCATGGCAAGATGGGCTTTGTTTCTGCAAGATTTCAACTATGAAATCGAGCACAGACCCGGAATGCAAATGAAGAATGTAAACGCTTTAAGTAGGGTGTATTGCTTAGTGTTAGAGGACTCATTAAAGTACAGACTTAAGGAAGCACAGCTGAAAGACGAATGGAGGGAAGCAGTTCGTAAAATCTTAGAAAGGGACGAGTTTGAGAACTTCTATGTCAAATACGACATCCTTTTCAAGAACCCCGAAAAGACCGATTATGATATCAGCGGGCATGGAAGATGAAGTCATAAAAATGGTTCACAGGGTAGGGCATTTCTCGAGAATCAAACCTCAGGATCTGTTAGAGAAAACGTTTTCACATTCCTCAAATCAGCACAAAGATAGAACAGGTGGTACTAAACTGCATTGAATGTATCGCTAATAATGCCAAGTCACGAAAGAAGGATTTCTAAATTCAATAAATAAGGAAGATAAACCATTAGGGACATATCACGTTTACCATGTAGGACCACCGAAACAACCAGCAAGTCATATAATTATTTATTCGTAGTCGTAGACGAATTTAGCAAATTTGTGTGGTATACCCCACAAAGAATACAGGAGCAGACGCAGTAGTAGATAGGCTAAAGAAACAGGCAGCAGTATTTGGCAATCCAAAACGTATTATTAGTGATCGGGGAGCTGCATTTACCTCAAACTCATTTAAAAATACTGTTAGACTGAAAACATTCAGCATTTACTTATAACAGACGTACCTCGCGGAAATGGGCAAGTGTAGAAAATTAAGAGAATAGTAGTTCCTATCCTATCGAAACTGCGCAGTGAAACACCAAGCAATTGGTACAAGCACATAGATAGGGTACTGCAATATATTAATAATTCCCCAACAAAGCTCACCAAACATACGAGGTGTGTTCAAAAAGTATCGCGAATTTGGTGTTTTTTCAAAAATTATTTATTTATTCATGAATATCTATTTTGTCCCCTTCAAAGTAATCCCCATGAGATATTATACTCTTGTGCCAACGGGTTTTCCAATCTTCGAAGCACTTAAAAAAATCATTTTTTTGTATCTTGTTCAGCTCCTCCTTCGATGCCGTCTTTATCTCGTCAAGAGAAGCGTAACGTCGTCCTTTCATGGGCCTCTTCAGTTTAGGGAACAAGAAAAAGTCACAGGGGCCAGATCTGGGGAATACGGTGGCTGCAGCATCATTAGTGTGTTGTTTTTGGCCAAAAAGTCGCGCACAAGCAACGATGCGTGAGCAGGGGCGTTATCGTGGTGCAAAAGCCAATTTTTGTTCTTCCAAAAATCCGGGCGTTTCTGGCGGATTGCTTCGCGCAAATTGCGCATAACTTGCAGGTAATATTCCTTATTGATCGTTCTTCCCTGTGGCAAGAACTCATGATGCACCACGCCCCTGCAATCGAAGACAACTGTCAGCAAAACTTTCACATTCGACCGAACTTGGCGCGCTTTTTTCGGTCTTGGTTCGTGCGGCAGCTTCCATTGAGATGATTGAGCTTTGGTTTCCACGTCATAACCATAAACCCACGATTCGTCACCAGTTATGACCCTCTGGAGCAAATTTGGGTCGTCGCGGACAGAGTTTAACATCTCATTAGCAATGTTCATGCGATGCTGTTTTTGGTCACCATTGAGCAATTTTGGTACGAATTTCGCGTAAAAATCGAAGACGATGCAAAACACGTGCAAGCAAAGCAGCTGTCAACAATTAACTGAACATTCAAAATGGCCGAGCTTGTCGGCATAAGTGAGAGACATGAGTACCAACATAACGCCACAAAAAATTCGAAATTCGAATATACGTAACCAGCGAAAATTCAAAATTCGCGATACTTTTTGAACACACCTCGTACCCCATTTAAGATCCTAATGGGACTGGATATGCGCAGGGCCAACATGCCAGAGCTTCAAGAACTTTCAGAAGATCCGGTTTCGGTTTTCCGAAATTGGCAAAGACCTGTCTTTACTAGTAGAAAAGTTTCATAAGTACGAGACAGTTTTTAAAACTTTTAAGTGTTTAGACGAAATCTCCCGATTCAAACACTGATATCCGTGAAAACAATCCTAGAAGTACTGATGATTCCTAATGTCCTGTAATCCTAAACACAATTCCAATTCCTAATGCTATCGCACCCTTATCGGTAGAACTTATTGATTTAGCCTCTCCAAATCCATCAGCGCAGTCATCGACCTCCAAAACAGCGTCGTCGAAGTCAACTTCGAAAAACAAACCCGAGCCCCAACCTATTAGGTTGGCACCTGAACCAACTATTAGGAATCTGGTTGTGGTTCCACGAAATAAGTCTATTTTTGTGTCTCGTTTCGAAACTGACACTACGTAAGAGGACTTGAAGTTTTACATTCAATCTAAAATCAAACCCGATAGTCTGACTATAAAAAAGTTTAAATTTAATTATGAAAGAAACGTCTCTTCTTTCAGAATTGATCTTTCTTTGAATGATTTTGATTCAGTTTTGAAGAGTTCGTTTTGGCCTTCTGTAAATTTTTACTATCAAAATGTTATAGGTGATAAATACCAAACTTACCGAACTTTATTTAAAATCTCTTTGCTGTAATTACAACATTATTTCCTTTACCGAAACGTAGCTAAAACCACACATTTTTAACGCTGAAGTCTTATCTGATGATTATCAGGTATTCAGAAACGATCGCATTAACCAAGTCGGGGGTGGCGTTCTCATAGCTATTAATTCGTCAATGCCCTCTGAGGAGGTTAATGTTCCTTGCATCGAGTCATGTGAATTCAAGTGCGCCCGAATACAGCTGGACAACGCTTATATATACTTGTTGAAAACTGTAAATTTAATGACTAAACTTTCCGATTCGATGATCTTTCTGGGCGATTTTATCCTACCGCATATATCGTGGAATATCTTTGACGGAAGCATTGTGCCAATTCCATCCAAAGCGGGGTATAATGACTTTTTAGATGAAATGGCAGACCTTTGTCTTAATCAAATAAATGTTATCCCTTTCGGAAAGGTCCTGAACTCAGCTTTCGTCGATGATACATCTAGGTTCTGTTTGAGTAGGTGCGATCCTTTGGTTTTACCGGAAGACGTTTACCATCCTTCTTTTGAGATCGTTTACGAATTCAAAACTAATGAAGACGGCAGTGATACCAAACCATGCGATTCTAGTAGACTCTTTGACTTCGACTTTGCTAAAACCAACTTTAAAAAATTAAATAAAGAGTTGTCTAAATTAACTTGGCCTAAATATTATGGCGATATTGAGCTTAACATTTCACATTTTAATAATACTATTTATAGGCTCTTTGAAAAGCATGTACCTAAATGTAAATATTTCTCTGATGAACCAACGCAAGCATGGTTTACTAAAGAACTGAAAGCTTTTAAAAATAAAAAGAACCGTTCATTCAAGCTATACAAGAAATCCGGTTTAAGCCAAGATTACTTAAAATACTCCATCCTACGGCAGAAATACTTTGAACTGAATAAAAAATGTTACAATATGTAAAATTAAAAAGAACCTTATATGTAACCCAAAGTCTTTTTATGGTTTCGTAAACTCTAAACGTAATATAAGACGGTTTCCTTCTGCCATGAAATTCCAAGACTGTATATCCAGCGATAATCAAGATATTGCAAATTTCTTTGCCCAAGTTTTTAAATCTAATTATTCTACTGGTACCTTTTCTCGATTAAACAAATATCCATATCAGTTAAATGCAAAACAACATCATTAATAGTCCTATAATTTCTCCTGAAAATGTTTTATTCTATCTGAAAACCTTAAAGGAATCATTAAAATGTGGCCCTGATATGATCCCGGCATGTTTTCTCAAAAATTGTGCTAACTACATTTACCAGCCTCCAACCGATCTATTTAATCTGTCTTTAAAAAGCGGCGTCTTTCCAACTGCTTGGAAAGAATCTTTCCTTATACCACTTTATAAGAGTGGGAGTAGGTCATCTGTAGATAACTACCGCGGAATCGCAAAGCTTTCCGCTATTCCCAAATTATTTGAAGCCATTCTTACAAATCAGCTCACAACTTCTATATCCACATTTTTTGCAAATTTCCAGCACGGCTTTTGTAAAGGTAAATCAACAAGTACAAACCTACTAGAATTCACAACCCATGTTTAGAGAAAAAATGCACACAGATGTTATATATACAGATTTCAGTAAAGCGTTTGACAAAGTTTGCCATTCTTTACTTATTCATAAACTTTTTCTACTGGGCTTTCAACCCAGTCTCACCCGCTGCATATCTTCTTTTCAGAACACTAAGAGTAGTTTTTAAGAATGCGCTATCTAATGTCATCGATGTATCTTCTGGAGTTCCTCAAGGTAGCCATCTTGGCCCGATTCTGTTTTTGCTGTTCATTAATGATATATCCAGTACTATCAAATTTTCAAAAATTTTGATGTACGCTGACGGCGTTAAGATTTTTATGTCTTACTCGGTGAGCGAAAATAGAGCTTTACTTCAATCAGATCTTGGTAGACTGGGTGCTTGGTGCGATCTAAACTACATGCCGCTCAATCTTAAAAAATGTAAATATAGGGTGTTTTTTTTACAGGTTTGTTTTTCGAATAGAGATAAAACTGGCATTTTGTGGTCAAATCTGGCAACTCTAATGTCATTTATGTTCAGTTTGGTTTGCCATTTTATCATGAACAGGTTGACAAAAGAACAACGCTTGCAAATCGTGCAAATTTATTTCGAAAATAATGGTTCAGTTCGCGAAGTTTACCGTGAGCTCCGTCCATTTTATGGTCGACATAATCGTCCATCAGAGCAATTAATTCGGTTAACCATGGATCGTTTTCGCACTACGTTTACTCTATGTGATAATACGCATCCGCAGAGACGTCGAACAGTGCGCACCGAAGAAACAATTGCCGCTGTGGAGCAAAGTGTTGAAGAGGACCCGAATGAATCGATTCGCCACCGTGCACAGCAATTGGAGCTTTGTCCATCAACTTTATGGAAGATTTTGCGCAAAGATCTTGGCTTGCGACCTTACAAGATCCAGCTTGTGCAAGAATTAAAGCCGCGAGACCATGCAATGCGTCGTGATTTTGGTGTATGGGCCGAAAATGAGATTGATTTCGATGCTGATTTTCATCGCAAAATTTTGTTCAGTGATGAGGCTCATTTTTGGTTAAATGGCTACGTCAACAAGCAAAATTGCCGCATTTGGAGTGAAGAGAATCCACATGAGACCCTTGAAACGCCATTACATCCACAAAAACTGACTGTTTGGTGTGCTCTATGGGCTGGTGGAGTCATTGGGCCATACTTCTTCCGCAATAATGCTGGAGAGGCAGCTACCGTTAATGGAGACCGGTATAGAGCCATGATAACCGACTATTTTGTTCCCGAATTGGATGGCATGAATGTGGATGAGTTGTGGTTCCAACAAGACGGCGCTACATGCCACACAGCGCACGTCACAATCGATTTATTGAAGGAAACATTCGATGAGCGCATAATTTCGCGGAATGGACCTGTCAATTGGCCACCAAGGTCGTGTGATTTGACACCATTGGATTATTTTCTTTGGGGATATGTGAAGTCGCTCGTCTACACCAACAAACCAGAAACGTTAGGGGAATTGGAAGCCAACATTCGTGGCGTTATTGCCGACATACGGCCCCATATGCTCGAAAAAGTGGTTGAAAATTGGACCTGTAGAATTGGCTTTATTCGAGCCAGCCGCGGCGGCCACATGCCCGAAATCATATTTAAACATTAATGGCATAAAATTATCCTTCCAATAAAGCCAAATTGATGGACCTTAAAACGATTTTCTTGTGTTTTATTTTAATTCGAAGTTCTATACCCCTAAAAAAACACCCTTTATATGTGTTTTTCGCGCAGAAATACACAACCTGCTTCCTACATAATCAACAATCATAGTCTTGAACAAGTGCATGATTTTATGGACTTGGGAATTATGATGGATTGTAAACTTAGCTTCAATCTCCATATTAATGCAACTGTCAATAAATCTAGGGGTGTTTTATCATTCGTTAAGCGATGGTCGAAAGAATTTAGTGATCCGTACGTAATTAAAGCCCTTTTTACAACATTAATAAGACCGATATTAGAATATGGCTCAATTATTTGGAATCCGAGCTACCAGGTCCACGTTGATCGGTTAGAATCGCTTCAAAAACAATTTTTACTTTTCGCTTTAAGAGATCTTTCATGGGATTCCCTGTATAATTTGCCTCCCTATACTAATCGCTTGAAACTTATTAACCTTCCTACCCTTGCTAGTAGTAGAGAAATGCTCGGAACAATATTTATGATTAAATTATTATTTGTTGGGAGAAGTAAACTTTAACATTCCTTTGCAGCCATCAAGACATTTTAAACCAATTTTTTTAAAACAGTGTAGGACTAATTTTGAATTAAATGAGCCTTTCCGATGTTTGTGTGACAATTATAACACTCACTCCAGTACATTGGATATTTCTTACTCGCTTTTTAGCATTAAAAAATCGATACTATCCTTGCTTAACCCATAGCAACTTTATGAATTTACTCTTTACAATCGAACTGATTCTTTCTTCTCTTAATACATTATTTATAAGTTTTAATTTCTTGTGTTACTTAGCTGATGAGTTTCCCTCTGTAGCTGAGCTGCCTTTCAAGGACTCCGCAATATATATATAATAAAAAAAAAAAAACAAAACAAACCGTGCGTTATGCGGATGCGCCCCTCGTGTCGGTTGGGCGTGATGGTGGGTTATCCGTTGGGAATTATTATTATTATTATTATTAATAATAAAAAAAGAAGCTAAAGAAAATGTCTTACAAATGCAGCAGGAAAATCGCAAATCGTACAATTTATGCAGCAGGGAAGAAACGGGTTACGAACTCAATGAATTAGTAGCAATCAAAAGAACTCAGTTTGTCAGCGGACTAAAACTAAAGCCTAAGTTCTTAGGGCCGTATAAGATAGTTAACAAGCTTAACCATGGGCGATATGAAGTTAAAAAAGGGCGATCACAAGGAAACGGGAAAGAAGTCAACAGTTGCGGAGCATATGATAAAATGGACTAACTCAAAGAAATCAGGACGGCCGAATGTAGTGCTGGACGTAGACGGACTGTTTACGTATTCTGTGTATCAACCTTTAGCTTTTAAAGAGGAATTGACGAAACACGGCAAACGTCAGGTACCGACCAATTCAAAATGACAAACGAACATAATTACGATTCGTACTGCTTGCTAAGAAAGATTAATTTGATAAGTCGCCAAACTGTGCTTTAATTAATAACCTAAAACTTAATCAATTTTTTTTTGTGTGATTACTTCTGATTGTTTGTGATTATTTGACTGCTTTTCACGCACGTAAGCACGTACATGGAAATATGTTTCAGCGATGCATACAGTTCGTCTTTATACATATATGAATATTCATACATACGAGTACATATGTAATAAAAACACGTCAACGCTAAACCGGAATCCGGTAAAAAAATTGCTGGTCCGTATGGTTTAAGGACATAAAAACGACATTATATCCAGATAAATGTTCTATGATAGGGTCGTTTTTCAAAGAGCATAGCCATCTTTTCATAAGGTTTTATGTTATGGGGAATATAACCTCACGTCCGATAAAATCATTACAGCAAAAGGTTTTATGAAAAATATTGCTCATTGAAAGCCTTTTATTATAAGAAATAAACCATAGTTGAAAATTTTAAACACTAAGCCGAGCCGAAAAGTCAATATTCTGAACCCCGAACTGGTAATGGAAATATGGACATTTTATCATGGTATATGTCTACTACTAGCGCAACCTATTCCGAATATAAACACACACACACACAAACCACACAAGTTGCGTTTTATTCAATATTAATGCAAACAAATTTAAATACTGCAATATTCAAGTTGAAGACATAAAACTCCCAACTTATTGAATATAAAGTAGTTATAACACCTTATCAGTGACTATAAAATGTAAAATTCAGTTAAAATTAAAGTTCTTAAGTATGTTTTACTTTGAAACATCTATGAATGCGATTTCCTTCATTCCACTCAATCCGGCCACCCTTTTTTTTTGCGGGTGGAGATAAAGAAAACTTGCTCATACACCGAAGCTGATACCGTCGCACCAAGCGTGTCCGTGGACTGAAAAAACTTCCCCAAAATTTTGGAACTGTCGCCCGGCCCCGGGACCACTTTCGTATTGCTTCAGGATGGCGTTTCATATTTATCATTCCTTGAGAACCTTCTATTGTACCTGCGTCAAGGTTCCGCTTTTTTGCTCTGTGTAGTTTCTACAAAGTTGGTGATTTGTTTCCACACTTCCGGGCCGATCAAAATTTTTTCTATGCGGTTCTCGGCAGTAATTTCGCCAACACTTTCTTCGAGCACTTGTCGCTCCTCGGTCCATCTTGAGCATTTGAAGAATGCGTGTTCAGCATCGTCTGCGTCTCCGTACACCGATTTCGGATCTTCGACTTTTCACATTCTATATAAGTACTTTTGAAGTACCCATGCCCAGAGAGCGTTTGGGTAACGTAGTAGGTAACCGCGCCAAAGTTTCTAGTGCTCGATACCTTAGCGTCAGTGCTCAGTCTTGCTGTCCATCTTTCGATTTTCTTGTACTGATGTTAGGAGTTTACAGCGGTTCTTATGTTTCTATAGGTTCTCCGATGTTCGCCATCAGCCTACTTAGTAACGATACATGCTAACATGCCTTCTCCGTCGCATGCTGAATTTGTGCCTAGTATGTTAGTGGCGAATCTAATTTTACGCCTAAATAGTTAACTACTTTCTTTGATGTTATAGTTCTGGAGAGGGTTTCGAAACCAACCTCTAACGGTATGTACTTTTAGTTAAGAGTTTAAGCTCAGTTTTTTCTGCCGCCGGTTGGAGGCCTCGCAGTTCTAGCCACTCCTTTGTGTGTATCATAACCTGATTAAGCTTCCTGTACATCTTCTGTATTCCGGGCGGTAATGACTGCGGCAATGTCGTCGGCGTATCGGACTAAGACGGTATCACCGGGCGAGAATTAAACCTTGTGCTGCTCTGCATGTGACGTTGATGTACCGCGGGCCCGCGACATAAGGCTGAGGTCTTTTAAGTAGCTTCTGTTGGTTTGCTGTAGGTAACATCGGATTTGAAACCGTTTGCTCTAAGTCAGTCAGCATTCGGAGGTGCATAATTCGCCTAGATTTGTTATTACCTTGCTGGGATGCCAAGTAAGACATCCTCAATTGCGCCTAAGGTGATCTTTCCAGGACTGAAACCGTATTGCCTTGGCGATAGTCCACCTGATTGTTCTATGGCGGCTGCAATACGTGGCTTTAGTAGCCTTTCAAAAAATGTCTCCGCTGTATTGAGCATGCATAATGGCCGGTACGCAGATGTCGAGTTTGGGTCTCCTTTGCCCTTGCCTATTAGTACTTACTGCTGTGCCTTCCATGTTTTCGGGAATAATCCGTTCAGGTAGGGCTTCAGGTCTGGGACCTTATTGTTCTTCAACCTCCGTGCCGCAGCATGAAGGTCTTCTGGTGTAAATGCTGGAGGATCTTCGGGCATGTTGATCCGATCTTCACTGACTTCCCTGATTTCATGAGTAGGGAAAAATGCGTTCACTATGATATCTGTTACGTTTGCATCTGAATCCGGAGTCGGCATTCTGGCCCCAAATCTTCTTCAGTACTATCCTGTAGCCCAATCTCCAAGGATTTCTGTTGACGTCTTTCCGGAGCTCCTCCCATTTCTTCTTCTTGCTCTAAATGATGGTGGCTTTCAAAAGCTTCCTCCCTTTTTTATAATGAACATCAAGTTAGCGAAGCACCCCAAACGAATCGAGTCGGGACCAGGTAGGTAATTTGCCATTAATTTACCGTGATTTTGCCTAATATAAACCGTGTTAGAGACGAGATATTGAAACCGGACTTGTGGCATAATTTGCCGCTAATTTGCCGTGATTTATAGGTAACGAATTTCATTAGGGTGCTTCGCTTAGTTGACACGAAGTTACTTATACAAAAAAGTCGGAAAACAATTGAGAGACAAAATAAATTTTTTCCCCACAAGTCCGGTTTCAATATCTCGTCTCTAACACGGTTTTCAATAGGGTGCTTCGCTAAGTTGACACCAAATTATCCATACAAAAAAGTCGAAAAATAATTGAGAGCCGAAATTAATTCTTTCCCGGCTAAATCACGGCAAATTGTGCCACAAGTCCGGTTTCAATATCTCGGCTCTAACACGGTTTTCATTAGGGTGCTTCGCTAACTTGACATTGGAGAAAACATTACACGGCAAAATTAATTCTTTCTCGGCAAAATCATGGCAAATTAGCGGCAAATGATCCACCTAGTCCCGACGCGATTCGTTTGGGGTGTTTCGCTAACTTGATGTTCATTTCATACTGTTATAAGTCACTCGTATCTCTTGTAGAAATTTGATTAATGAAATAAAGAAGTTTGAAAATCTTCCTTAGTTTAATTGAAGGAAAGTTACATAAGGTTAGATGTTAAATAAAATAACTTCTTCTAATTTTCCCCAGTGTTTTCCGACACCGAACGGCATCTGCAAAGCAAATGAATTTTGCTGAGAAGCCTTCAATGGCAAAAATACACTCGGAAAGTTTTCCAAACCATTGCCGAGGAGCGACCACCTTTGGAAAAAACTTTTTCATACCACCTTTGATGTTACCGGGACTCGAACCTTGGACCTTCGGTGTGGTAGGCCAGCAACACTACCGCCCACGCCATGGCGGTCAAGTGAAAATATCCGAGAAACGTATTTTTTGCACCTTAAGACTGAAATGACTCGACCACCAAAACCTATTTAAAATGTCCGAATCCAATTGTATAATAAACTTACTTGTGTGATCTCAAGTTAATCGGCCTATGTTATGGCGTGGATATTGATAAATCACAAAAGGTTTTTCAACAACAAATCTATTGACTTACTTACGAATCACACCTTCTGATATGTGCTTTAATATTTCAGCCTGTAGTTTAAAAATTTAAGGGCTGATTATGCAAGTTACCGAGACACTCATATTCACCACTATATAACAAAAAATTTGCACAACAGCCGGTTCTATCGTGCGGGAATATCTCGGGGTTTTCCACCTGAATAAAGGCAGTTATTTCGATGTAACCCTGTCTAACATTCCACGCCTCCCCTGAAAGTCATCATCAGAGCAGTTCCTTGCAGCTCCCTACTCCGTCTGCTGGAAGAAGATTCTTTGTACTTCATGCGAAAGATGGTTGCACAAGCCAAGTTGATCCGCCTTAATTCCCCTGGCCCCTTCTATCCCCGCCCCAAGGCATCCCGTGGCCATCAATGCTACTTTATCAGATGCAGTTTCCACGGCTGGAAATATTAATATTGCCCAGCAAGCTGTGAGTGACCCAAGCTGTCACTAGCGCCCAACGGCGCCACCACCTCATACAGCAGCTCACAGCAACTCCTGCGTAGCACGTACCTTCTGGATGTGGGCACTGCTTAGCGACAGCCTCCCTCATACCCACTTCCCATTCTTCTTACAGCGCCAGCACTAGTACAAGACAAGGAAACTAGCTACTGATCTCTTTCATGATCACACTGATGCCTTGGCCTGTGTCACTTCCTCAAATGATCAGAGTTTGGACACAGAAATTTATTTTATTTTATTTTATTTAATTAAACTTATAATCAATTATAAAATTTAATTTTGAAGAAAAAAACCAGCTTCCAGGGCTATCGGCTGTGTCTGTAAAAATTGTGTTATATTTTCGCGTTGATGGCACGAATGTAGTTGTAGATGGTGTTGATGTTTTCGATTGTAGTTGATTTTATTAGGGTCATTGGATTAAGGTTGTTAGCGCTGGATGCGCGGATATTTTGGAACAGTGGGCATTCGAGGAGTAGGTGAATGACGGTGAGTGGGGTGTTGCAGTGCAGACAAAGACAGCTGCTTTGATCGTTTAGTAGATGTGAATGTGTTATGTTTGTATGGCCAAGGCGAAGGCGCGAAAATGTGATGATTTTCCTCTTTTTAATGGTTGTGGGATATATTGCTGGTGTGCAGTTGGGATTTACTGATGAATAACGGTGTTGATGGTTGTGTAGTCTTTGTTCGTTTAGTAGTGTGTGGTGTTGTTGGAGGCTGGCTCTTTGAAAGTCGATTTTTTCCACTATGGTGCTTGTGATGGTTGGAGATCCGCAGGCGCGACGTGCTGCGGTATCTGCTCGTTCGTTGCCAGTTATGCCTGTATGTCTTGATACCCAGATTAACCTGGAGTGTGGGGACTGATGGAGTATGTCGCGGATAATATTTATGGTGTTCCAGTGTGTATTAGTGGTGTTTTTTATAGCTTCTAGGACTGAGAGACTGTCAGTCAGTATTATTGCTTTTTTATTCCTATTACTGGCCGTTTGTAGGGCGTCTAGGATACCGGCGGCTTCCGCTGTGAATATCGATGCGGTGGGATGCATCGAGTAGTAAGATAAAGTTTGTCCCCTAGAATCTACTACGGCGTCGGCGGTGTTGTGTTCTCCTTTGGAGGCGTCTGTGAACAATATTTCATATTCTTCGGAGTGGAATCGGGATAGTAAATGTTGGACTAGTTGTATGTATACTTCATTGGGAGTGTTGTCTTTTTTGTGCTTTGCGAGGTCTGTGTTGCAAATTTTTTCGTCGAAGAGGCAGGGTGGGTGCTTCGGAGTGTGTTGTTTGTAAAGTTGACATGGTCCACTGCGGTACTCAAGGCGAATACTGTGTATTGCCGACGGAACTTTTGAAGTTTTGTTGCTCATACAGACTTTTTTTGCATGGTTGTCTATTATAGAGTGTTATTCGAATATGATTTTAGGCAGTAGTCGGAGTCTGCTTTCTGAAATTCTTTCTTCTAGTGCTGGGAGACCAGATTCGGCCAACATGTTGTTTATAGGGGTGGTGACTCTCCTGACGGCCTGGTGATAAATGGGTTTGATGATGTTGAGTAGTTTTTGGGCTGTTTCCGTATAGAAATAGTCCCTAATCTATTTTGCTCAGCACGAGTGTCTTGACCATGTATGTAAGGGTGTTGATATGTGTAAAGCTTCTGCCTGCTAGGTATCGGATTAAATTGGTCCTGGATGTGAGCGACTTTTTTAAGTTGATAAGGTGATTGTTCCATTTATAATTTTTGCTGAATGTTATCCCGAGAGTTTTTTGTTTATCAAGTATGTTATAAGATGAGAGTTTATTGTTAGGTCGGCTGGATTGCAATTGTGTTTTCGGCAGATGTGTAAAATTCCAGACTTGGAAAAGTTGATTTTCGCTCCGGATGTATTTGCTCAGCTGCATATTGTGTTTATGACGTTTTGAAATACTGCGTTATTGTCATTGTTGTCATTATTTTTGGCTAGTATGTATAGATCGTCTGCATATATGCAGTGGTCTAGTGCTTTATATTTGTAGATAATGGTGCTTAAACGGTTGAAGGCGAGTATGAAAAGTGTTGCTGACAATGGTGACCCTTGGGGGAACCCGTTGTGCAACTGTTGTGTTTCAGAAAATGTATTGTTGACCTTGACTCTGAAGCGGCGATTGGTTAGGAATGATTTAATAAATGTTATTATTTTTGTCCCTATTCCCCACGAATGAAGAGTTTCGATGATAACGTGTGCACCAATTCGGTCGAATGCTTTTTCGAAATTGATGGATAGTATGAATACGTGGTTCCTTGCTGATAGGGCTTTAGTTGTGTAAAAATCGATGTGCAGCAGAGCGTCCGCGCAACCGCTCTTGCGTTTGTATGCCACTTGGTTTGGTGCTATAAGCTTCCTTGATTCCAGAAACCAGGAAAGTCTCTTGCCGATGATTTTTTCTAAAAGTTTAGCTAGGCACGGTAGTAGTGAGATTGGTCGGTAGCTGGAAGCTATCGTTGGGTCTTTATTTTGTTTCAATATGGGTACGATTATTGCAGTTTTCCATGTGAATGGGATTACTCCAGTGTCAAATATGTTATTATATAATTCGAGTATTTTAGGTAGTGTCCAGTCCGAGGTGTGCTTGATCATTTTGTAGGCAATATGATCCGCACCGGGAGTGTTCCCTTTAGAACACTTGATTGCATGTTTTAGTTCTGCTATAGTTATAGCAGTTTCCAGTACCTTAGGTTGGAAATTCGAGGGATTGATCGGGTGTGTATTCCTTACTTGATATTTCGCTACTTTGAAAGCTGGGGAAAAGTTGTTGTCGGAGGAGAACTCTGACCAGTGTACTGCGAGGTGATTTGCGATATTGTTGGGATTGGTTAACATTTGGTTATTGTTGTTTATTGCGCCAATAATGGTGTCCGCATTTCTTATGTAAATTATTTTCAGTTGATTCCATATTTGGCCGATGGGGGTGTCTCGGTTGATCGAGCTTGTGAAAACTGTTGAAAGCATTGGGCTTTTGACGATTTTGGTTCTTTACGAAACTTGGCGTAGGCAATTTTGAACTTGATAAGATTTGCGTTTGTGGGGCATCGTTTGTATTCTGTCCAATAGGTGACCTTTTCCGATCGTAGTGTGAAGAGTTGGGTGTTCCACCAAAAAACGGACTTTGTCTTACTTGGGTATGTTTGAGGGATGCACTTATTTGCAGCAGCGCGAAAGGATTTGGTAAGTAAAGCGGCGTCTTTATTTGCTTAATTCGAAAATGTTCGTTTCCTCAGTGCCACCTCGGTGTTTTTGGCGTAGTCTTCCCAGTTAGCCTCCTGCAGTTTGTATTTTGGTAGGAAGGGTTTGACAAGGTGTTTTCTGCTTAGTGATAATGTGGTTTTAATAGGAAAGTGGTCACTGTGGTGAAGATCATCCAGAGTGTAACTAGACGTTATGAGAAGAAGAGATGTCGAGCAGCAGGCGATGTCGATGTGTGTGAACGAGGCGTGTGTCGAGAAGTGAGTTGGCTGCATGTCATTAATTATACATAAATTATGTGTTGATATGCCGGCTTCGAAAGTGATTCCTCTGGTGTTGTTTGTTCGCGAACCCCATAAAGTGTTCCAGCTGTTTATGTCTCCTACCATTATAACCGGGTTGTGTACGTTTTGGAACAAGTTATCAATGTCCTAAGTGGTGAATGGTTGGTCGGGTGGTATATATATGGATATGACGGTAAATTTGATGTTAAGTTGGATGTTGATGCATATGTTTTGTATTGCGGATGTGTTGAAAATTTGTGTTTGTGGGATATTGCTTTTTATAAGTACGCCGACTCCTTGTTTGCCATAAGTGTTAAAGTTGTGATTGGAGGTATAGGGGTAAGGCCAAAGCGGCAGTGTGTTTCTTGAATTGATATAACCTGTGGTTGGTGTTAATTTTTGAGTAGCTCTAGGTCAATATTGTTATTAATGAAACCTTTCATGTTCCATTGCAAAATATTGAATTTACTTAGCATTTTTTGTGAAGGAGCTTATTTATTCGTAACGCGGAGTTTACGAAGATAAGCCCTCATCTGCATCTATTTGCATTGAGTTGCTTTCTGTTGGGAGGTAGTAGTTGTTACTTGATATTAGTTGTTGTGTTAGTTTTGTTATTGGTGACGTGGTGTTGTTGGTGTTTTCGTTATGATTGTTGTTGGTATTTGGTTTGTTGTTGGAGGAGGACATTTCGTTGTTGATGGTGGTTGTTTTTATAATTTTTTCCGAGTTGGGCTTCGAAGGAGAAGTTGGACGTTTTAGTTGCATTGCGTTCGCTGGCTTTTGGTGTGGTTTGGTTGGTGTTTTTTGGTGTTGTTACATTGGTAGCTTTTGGTGTTGATCCTTTGGCAGCGTTGGCATATGAAGGTTAGAATTATCTCTGTTTGGATACATTTGGTTATATTTTTTGTAGGCTTCCCCTAGGGTGCATTTGAAGATTGTTTTTATTTGTAGCACGTCTTTCATTTGTTTGAACCTTGGGCAATTCTTGTCGTTTGAGGCGTGGTCGTCTCCGCAGTTAGCACATTGGGTACAGTTTCCTGGTGTATGTGGGGGCAGATTACACCCTTCGCTTCAATAGCGGTTTTTGGTTTGTCCCAGGCGCTGGCAGTTGCGACAACGCATTGGGTTGGAGAAGTATGGGTTGACCTTAACTTTGTACCATGCGACGTCAAGGGTTTTCGGGAGTTGATAGAGGTCGAAAGATATTACCATTTTACCGGTAAATGTTGATTTGCCATCTTTTGTGGTGGTAAACTTGAATACTTTTGTCACCCCTTGGCTTTTCAATTCTTCTACTATCTCTTCTTCTTTTACGTTTATAAGGCATGGCGCGTAAACTGTATCTTTTACAGTGTTTAGGTTTTCGTGAAGCTTGACGGCAACGTCAAATAGATTGGATAAAGTTTTGGTTTTTAGAAATTTATCGGCGACTTTTTGGTTACGGGCGAGGATAAGGAGCGAACTGTCTTTTAACTGCTTGATGGTGTCAACTTGTGTTGAAATTGCGTCAATGCATTTTTTTATGACGAATGGGCTGAGTTTTTCAAGCTCCTTGCCGGGAGATGAAAGGATTAGGTATTTGGGGTGGTTAAGGGAAGATTGTTTGTGGGTTTGGTTATGGTAGGAGTGTTCAATGAAGTCACTTTCATCGTTTAGCACAGAAAATCTGTTTGCGCCTCTATCTGGAGGCTCAGGCGGCATTTTGTTGTTTAGCCTACGGCGCTTGTGATTGGTTGCAATGATCGAACTATGCGAAGGCTAGTCGAAATTAATATAACAAAGCGGATGAATTTTTGAAGCCTTCCATGGCAGAAATACCTCGCTCAAATTTTTTTATCTTGTGGTATACCATCTATAATGGCATTCGCTGCAACAGTATTGTTTTCACCACTATAGAGTAGGCTCAGTTGAGCAGATAATTAGTGTCATGGGGAGACACGCCGCATGCCGGGTAGACATTAAGCATGTCAGGGTTAAGTCTGCATAGGTGAGAGTTTAGCCTGTTACAGTATCCAGAACCAAATTGGGCCAGTATGACCCTTGTCTCCCTAGGCAGTTCGCGTTCTTCTTCGGCAACAGGTGGAGCTTGTGCCTGTAGGACTCCATTCACCGGACGTGAGCTAACAAAGGAGTTTACCGACTCAGTGTGGATGAGATTGAGGGCCCGCCGGTGCACCTTTGGATCAAACAGCGAGAAAATATGATGCCGGATCTCATTATAGTGCTTACGGAGATGACTCCTTATTCTCCTGGGAGGCGGATTTTCATTGACCAGGCTTCTGGTCGGGTGCTGCGGTTTATGGCAGTTGAACAGAAATTGCGTGGTCAGCATTTTGCTATGCTCTTTTACTCCGAGCATTTTTTCCTCACTATGGAGATGATGCTCAAGAGACATAAGGAGGCATTACGTGGCAGCTCTGAGTGCATTGTTTTGGCAGGCCTGGGCCATATAGGCGTCGCGTAGATGAGAACCGGCTGGCCGATTACCTTGTACGTCGCCAGTAACGTTTCTTTACCTTTCCCCTAAGTGCTGCCAGATAGTGACTTGAGAATTTTGTTGCGGTTTTGTACTTTGGTGGCAATCGCGGCTACATGAGCACCGTAGTTGAACATGTTATCAAACGTGGCCCCTAAGATTTTGGGATGTGTGACAGTCGGAAGCTTGATGCCTTCGACGTAGACGTCTAATTCCATGTTCGCCTGCGCTGTCCACGTCGTAAATAAGGTGGCCGAGGATTTGGGCGGTGACAATGTCAGGTCTCTTGCAGCGAAGAAACCGGAAAGGGATGGAAGGTAAGAATTAGTTCTCGAGCAGAGCTCATCACCGGAGGGTCCAGTCGCCAGGATCGTGCAGTCATCGGCGTAGGAGACCATCGAGACGCCTTCTGGTGGGGAAGGGAGCCTCGATATGTAGTAATTAAACAAAAGCGGGGATAGGACACCACCCTGTGGCACCCCTTGTCTGATTATACGTGGTTTTGATCTTTCGCCTCTAAATTCAACCGATGACTGCCGACCACTCAGATAGTTGGCGGTCCAACGCTTTAAACAGGGGGGGAAGAGATGAGTCTTCCAGGTCGTTATTGAGTTGCGCCTGGTTGACCGTATCGACGACTTTCGACAGGTCAAGAGCAACCAGCACGGCCCTGTAATTTGGGCGAGAGGAGCGATATCGGTCGATAAGACCCCCTTCTCCATTTTTCTGGAATGACAAAGGTGTTTATAGATATATTGAAGACAGTTAAGAGGTACCTTACTCCCTCTTCTCCAAGAATTTTTTAACATCAGCATTGATATACCGTCGGGGCCGATCGATTTAGAGCCTTTAGACCCCCGTATGGCCTCCTGAACCTCTGCATCTGATTTCCTTGTCCATCGGAGGATGCAGTACAAATTGCCGGTAGAAGGCGCTACCGCATCTCTTCGGTTTCGACTGGACCTTATCGCTGAAGGCGATGGATATTTTGTCGTTAGGTTAAGTCGGATTTGACAAGGATTTAACAGTGGACCATAATTTGCCAACACCAGCAGAGAGGTTACAGGACCTTAGGTGCTCCTCCCGTTTGGCGCGTTTGTCTTGATCACCCAGCCGTCTGATTTCCGAATTGAGATCTTGAATTTGGGGATCCGTAGGGTCTAGGCGTCGCACATGGTCACGTTCATTTGCCAGGGCAGCTGCCTCTGCGGGGAAATACGGACGTACCTCCTTGATTCTACATGACGGAATGTATTGATTTGAGGCTGAAGCAATGACCATGCGAAACGTTTCTCCCCTCGTACGTCAGACGGGATGGGAAGAGCAGAAGGTGCTCTCAGTGAAATTAAGAAAACCAACCCAATCAGCTTTACTGAAATTAGTGAAGGTGCGAAAAGTGACAAAGTCGGCGGGGCGATCGATTGAGAGGACTATTGGTTTATGATCCGATGCAGGAGTTAGCGTTAGTCGCCAGTCCACGCAGTTTATGAGACCAGCGCTGACGATGGTAAGGTCTGGCGAGCTAGAACAATTTACCGCGACTCTCGTGGGGGCATCCCCATTCACACTGGAGAACGCCGAATTATCTATTTGTTCAGCCAGTTTCTGTCCCATACCATCTACCTGTAGACTCGAGTTCCAGAGGTCGTTGTGTGCGTTAAAGTCTCCGAGGATTACACGATTATCGCCTCTGAGTAACGCACGGATGTCAGGGTGGTAATCCCTCGGACAGCAGGTGACAGGAGGTATATATATCTAAACTACTGTAAACAGAGCAATTTGTTAGTTTAAGGGTAACCCTTTACTTTAACAATCATGTTTAAGTTTGTAATAATTAATGTAAATTGGCAGCACTAAGAATGAAGAATAAAAATGGCCGGCACTTCCGGTTGGATAAGAAATAAAGAAAGACGAATCAAAAGATAAATCGCTGTTAATCGTGAAACATCTATTAAATAAAAATAAAGAATATATCAATTTACAACTTCGGGTGTCGGGCAAACCCGTTACCAGTGAAATTTCCCAAATTTATGCGAGTATGGTAAATCCACGCCAAGAATTAATCAACGCGCTACAAGACGACCAGGTGGAATTCCCATCTACTGCCACCACGGCTCAGCTACGAAATGTACTGCAGAATATGGTGGGCAGTCAGGGCAATTCTGCCGTTCAAAATTGTCCTAGGACCGCTGTTGCAAATATTGCTGCTAATGCCGACGCTTTGCCAAACGTTGGCAATCGTGATGGCGGTCCACATACGTATGCCACAACATAAATATGAATGATACCGCCATGCCTATAACCACTTCTGCCGACACAAACCATGCAGATGATATATGTGTTGTTTCTGACATTCGCCCAGCCACTGCTGTTACCACCTCTTCTGCCGCTTTTGGTAATGCCGTTGTTGATTCTGTTGCCGCTGCCGCTCCTACTTTTGACACTGCCGCCACTACCGTTCCTCGTTTTGCCGACCTAGACCAGGAAGTACTAGCACTCAAAAAGAGGCTGGAGATGATGAAGCTCATGCAACAAATTGATGAGTTAGAAGGCCGAACAACGACGATGTCTTATCGAAGACTTGACTTCGGCGACATCTAGCACCCGTTACCAAAATTTAATGGTGACGATGTTGCCTACCCTGACAGACATTTCATCAGAGACTTTGAGGAGATTAAGGAATCGACAGGAGCTGACCAAAATTTCAGGCTCCTTGCCTTGCGAGGCTCCTTAACCGGTACTGCGCGTGTGTTCCTCTCAACCACAACGGCATTAAATTATGACACACTAAAAGAAGCTCTTATAAAAGAACTCAACTCAGCGGTGACCAGGCAGGAAATTTATAAAATGCTTAGCCAGCGACGTTGGAAGAAGAGTGCATTCTACGTTTTGCATTGCTACGTTTTATCAATGCAGGCACTGGCCAAGCGATCGAACATAGCCGAACAAAAGGTTGTCGATTTTATAATCGACGGAATTGGAAACAGTGTCCCGAATTTACACTTGCTCCTTTCTGCTCGAACCACTGACGAACTAAAAGCTATCATCAGCCGATACCAGCATAAATATTGTGAGCAATACCCCTGCGGGTTAGGGGTTTAGAATATGCCCGAGGTAGGCATACCGGTCGTAAGAGGCGCCTAATATGCACACAGGTAATGACGTGCAACTCGATGGTTGATCTACGGATATGATGCCTCTCAGCTCTTACCCATCTTATCCTTCCTTACCGAAGGAGGGGTGACATGACCTAGAAGGTGTCACTGGTCATAAATCGCTACCATGACAGTCGGGCAGTACCGCAAGGGAGTACCGGAGCGTACCGGGTTCAAATCCGGCCAAGGACTGTTAATTCGACAACACTCCCTAAAACCTCGGGGAGTGTTTTTGTCGTTACCAACAACAACAAAAAAACTGAGAAAAAAATACTCTGCTTCAATTGCTCACAAAACGGGCACATAAAGCCGAATTGACCTTTTCCCCTAAGGCCTGAAGGGTCTTGTTTTAAATGCTGGAAGATGGGGCATGACCACCGCAGTTGCCCTAACCCGAGGAAAATTTTGAAGCGGAAAGATGACATAGCTGCTGTGGAAATAATAGTGCCGTACGAAGATGATGCCGATACCGTAGGAAGATACAATTATGTAAGAATGGAATTTAAGTTGGCTAGGAAGATAGTTTCTAAACATACTTTTTCTCTTTTCGATGCCGGTAGCGCTGTTAGTTTCATTCTAGTCTCCGATGTCCCAAAAGAACTTGGTATAAACGCAAGCCCGAGAGCTGTTACTACACTTAGAGGAATAGGTGGAAAGCCATTAATAATTTTTGGAATAATAAAATGTAAAATTTTCTTTAAAAATAAAATAAACTTTGTTGAATTGAAAGTACTTGCCGATAATTGTATGTGTTTGCCTGTTGTTTTATTTTGTTTTGTTGTTTTTCCGACAGGGTGAATGATTGATGTATATTGGAACGATTTTTCGTTCTGCCATTTTCAATGGCTAGTTTCGTTCTGGTCTGTGTCTATCCGCTGCGTTGTTTTTATAGTCCGTGGGTGCTGTGGCAGGTAATGTCAATGTATGTGTTCGTGGTAGGTAACGTTAATATGCGTGTGTGTGTGCGCGGTATTGATACGTCCGAATTGTTATCTGTCCCAAGGGTTGTTTTTGTAGGTATGTAGACATACCGCTTGTTAGCTAAGCGGTAAGTTGAGGAACATGTGTTCGAGAACAACTGCACCCCAGCTAACATAAAAACAACGGCTCGAATACTTCACGTACAAGGAAAAGGCCGGCGGCTTAATGTACTTGAGAACACGGAGATATACAAGTTAAAAACATTTGACGGCAGGATCATAAACGAACAAACCAACACTATCTCTGACGAAATATTTGAACCCTTAAAACTAGTTTACAAAAAAACAGCACAAGCCAGCAGGTACAGCAACCAAACACGTAACAATGAACAAGCAAAAACGAAATATGAACCAAACGGCAAAAATCACCGATTTCTACCTACCTCAACCTACCGCTTAGCTAACAAGCGGTATGTCTACATACATACAAAAACAACCCTTGGGACAAGTAACAATTCGGACGTATCAATTCCGCGCACACACACACGCATATCAACGTTACCTACCACGGACACATAGATTGACATTACCTGCCACAGCACCCATGGACTATAAAAACAACGCAACGGATAAACACAGACCAGAACGAAACTAGGCATTGAAAATGGCAGAACGCCGGAACCGGTTTGTCACAAAACCAAACTTGACAAGGGATGACGGAAAATCGTTCCAACAAAAATCAGCTTACTACCCTGTCGGAAGATCAACACAACAAAATAAATTCTTGAAACTGTTTAACATAAAATTAACTACTATAGATGGGATTGAAAGCTATCCACAATGATATGGTATATTTTAATAAGTCGCTAGAAAGTGGAAGTGTTCTTAGCTCTGACGGAGCCATCGCTAACTTGAGTAGTTCCATAAAAAAGTCCAGTGAACTTGATGTAAAGTGCCGACGTTAATGTTTTGATCATAGTGCTGTTGATGTTCCAGATATTTTCTGCATTGATACGAGTTTCGATAAAAATTGCGTTGATAATAACCCTAAGTTACCTGAAGATCAATATTTAGATATGAAACAGTTAATAGAGTACACCTACCTCAAGAAAGACATTAAGGTTGAACCTTTCATGCACGAAATGAAGACACATCTGACAACCAATGTACCATTTCATTGCCCTCCGCGCCGCCTGTCCTTTTTGGATCGTAGTAATGTGCAAACTATAGTAGACGAATTGCAACGGGAAGGTGTAATCAGACCCAGCAACTCGCCATATGCTTCCGCAATCGTGTTAGTACAGAAAAAGAACGGAAAGATTCGTATGTGCATTGACTATAGGACCCTGAATAAAATAACCATTCGCGATAACTATCCTCTCCCACTAATTAAGGATTGTATCGAATTCTTAGAAAGTAAAGAATATTTTTCCATACTAGATTTGAAGAGTGGATTCAATCAGGTGCGGATGTCACCAGAATCCCTACACTTCTTTTGTAACTCCCGATGGTCAGTACGAGTACTTGAAAATGCCGTTTGGCTTGAAGAATGCTCCTGCCGTATTCCAGCGCTTCATTAATAGTATATTTCGAGATTTAATAGAGAAGAGGCAGATAATTAGTTAAATGGACGATATTGTAGTAGCAACGCAGGGATTAAAGGAACACAAGACTTTACTGGAAACTGTGCTACAGCGACTTTGAAAACAGGTACTGAAATTAAATTTGGATAAATCGAAATTCGCGTACAGGGAAATATATATAACTTGGGGTATAAAGTAAGTAATGCCGGAATCAGACCAAACGGTTCCCATATTAAAGCATTCGAAATTTCCCATTACCCACAAACCAAAATCAATTGCAGTTTTGCATAGGATTATTCTCCTTCTTTCGTCGCTTTGTGCCATCGTTCTCTCAGATAGCCAAGCCATTGCAAAACTTAAGCGACAGACTACTTTCGATTTTAACGTTTTAATGAGCTGAAAGCTCGATTAATCGAATCGCCGGTCCTGGCAATATACAACCGTGGGAAAGAAACTGAACTGCACTGTGATGCTAGTTCAATAGGTTTTGGTGCTGTGTTGTTACAGCGACAGGGAGATTCTATCCTGATGTATATTGGAACGATTTTTCGTCATCCCTTGTCAAATTTGGTTTTGAGACAAACCGGTTTCGGCGTTGTGCCATCATCAGTGTCGATTTTCGTTTGTCTCAAAACCAAATTTGACAAGGGATGACGAAAAATCGTTCCAATATACATCAATCATTCACCCTGTCGGAAAAACAACAAAACAAAATAAAAGATTCTATCCTATTTCAGATTTTTCTAAAACCGCTTCTAGTGCCGAATCCAAGTATCATAGCTTTGAGCTTGAAACATTAGCAATTATTTACGCTTTAAGAAGGTTCCGAACTTATCTAGAGGGCATGCCGTTTAAAATAATAACTGACTGCAATTCCTTGGAGTTGGAAAATTACAGCTATACCATTCAACATAGAAAGGGTACGTTAATGGCTCATGTAGATGCACTGAGTAGAGTGCAGATTGCGACCATTATTAATACCGGAGAGGTAGAATTCCAACTCCAAATTGCCCAAGAACGCGATGAAACCATCAGTTCACTAAGAAGCCGCCTGCAAAATGGGGTGGTTCAAGATTTCAGTCTAATAGATGGATTGGTATATAGATTGAAGACGGGCGGTAGAAGACTGCTATATGTGCCCAGTGAAATGGAATCGAATATTATTAGACTAATGCATGAAAAGATAGGACACCAATCCGTCGAAAAGATTGTCAATAAACTAAGCCTGTACTATTGGTTTCCAAAAATGAGAATGAAAGTAGACAAATTTATCAGAAATTGCTTGGAATGTTTGATGTATGCCACACCTCCACGTATCAGAGAGAGGAATTTTCATGCTTTCCCGAGAACACAAGTGCCGTTTGATACCCTTCATATTGACCACTTTGGTCCACTGCCGTCCCTAAACTCAAAGCGTAAGCGCGTTCTAGTTGTGATCGATTCATTCACCAAGTTTGTGAAGCTTTACTGAATCAATTCTACTAGTACTCGAGAAGTTACCTCCGCTTTAGAAAAATATTTCAATTATTACAGCCGACCAATGCGTATTACACCGCGTTACACACATTCTGTCCTATGAACCAAATATACTTTTTCGGAAAGGGGAGAAAAAATAAAAATTTCGTTCATAGGACAGAACTACAGCTCGGTTTTGGAACGCAGTGTTATAAGGGACAGAGGAACTTGTTTTACATCTATGGAGTTTAATAGTTTTCTCTCAAGGCGAAATATTGATCATGTTAAAGTAGCCGTCGCCTATCCACAAGCGAGTGGGCAAGTCGAACGTGTTAATAGATTTCTTAAGACGATGTTAGGTTAATTGACTGACCCGTTAAACCATGCCGACTGGTGCCTAAAACTGTTGGAGGTGGAATATGCCAAAAATAATTCCGTTCATAGCACTTGTCGAGACACCCCTAGCAGACTACTATTCGGTGTAGAGCAACGCTGAACAATTATCGACGAATTCACAGAATACTTTCAGGAGAAGACGAACTCTGATGTAGGGCGAGATTTGGCATCCATTCGGCAGGATGCATCCGATGCTATTAAGACCAGACAGAGCTATGAAACCAAGCGTCTAGCTATCGATAGCGCCAAGCCCAAGAGTTATGAGGTTGGAGATTACGTCGTTATTAGGAATGTTTACAATACTGTTGGAGTTAATAAAAAATGTGTACCCCAATACAAGGGACCGTATGTAGTGCATAAAGTATTGGGAAATGAGCGGTACGTCATTCGCGACATTAATAATTGTCAATTAACCCAACTTCCGTATGCTGGGGTAGTTGAAGCCCACCGTATTAGGAGGGGGTTGGATGGGACAAGTGATGGCCCCGTCGAGCAAGAAGAAGAAGAGCAGGATCCGTTAGACGTAAGAACTAATTATTTACCAGTACGTATGATCGAGGTCGATCTATTGTCAGATTGGCCGAACTGTAAACTTCTGTAAGCAGAACAATTTGTTAGTTTAAGGGTAACCCTTTACTTTAACAATCATGTTTAAGTTTGTAATAATTAATGTAAATTGGCAACACTAAGAATGAAGGATAAAAATGGCCGGCACTTCCGGTTGGATAAGAAAGAAAGAAAGACGAATCAAAAAGATAAATTGCTGCTAATCGTGAAACATTTATTAAATAAAAATTAGGAATATATCAATTTACATAAATGTAAATTATTTCGAGATCGACATCACCTGACCGGACTAGCATACCTTATCCCTCGGGTCGACATCAGGCTCAAATAGACATTATTGGACAGATTGATGAGTGATGAAAGTGGCTCTGCGGGTTAGGGGTTTAGAATATGCCCGAGGTAGGCATACCGGTCATAAAAGTCGACTAATATGAACAAAGCTAATGACGTGCAACTCGACGGATGATCTACGGATATGATGCCTCTCATTACCCATCTTATCCTTCCTTACCGAAGGAGGGATGAAATGACCTAGAAGGTTTCACTGGTCATAAATCGCTACCACGACAGTCGGGCAGTACCGCAAGGGAGTACCGGAGCGTACCGAGTTCAAATCCGGCCAAGGACTGTTAATTCGACAACACTCCCCAAAACCTTCGGGGAGTGTTTTTGTCGTTACCACAACAACAACAACATGAGTGATGAAAGAAAATCCGCCCCCGAGTCACGCCGATGGATGTTGTAGCCGTCACAGGTCCGAAGATCTGATCGGGCACCAAGCTCTTTTTCCTGAATCCCAACAATCTTGATATTTTGCCGCTTCATGAAGTTCACTATTTCACCAACCTTGCCGGTTAGGCCGTTGCAGTTCCATTGTAGAACACGAAAGTGCGAAGGGGGAGAAATAATCAGACTAGGAGTCAAGGACTGGTGCGTATGCCTAGGTGAAAGCAGGCTGTATCGCGCACTGCGTCGCAATCTAGAAGACGAGGGATCCGGACCACCCGAAGGAGGCGAATCGGTCGACGTTGTAGGTTGCGTAGATCGACAAGATGGCACAACGTACGTATCAGTCCAAAAGTTGCTGTTACCAAGTTGAGAACAAATAAGCAGGTGACAGAGGCCAAGGCAAGAGTTCCATTTTAATGATGTCGCAGGTGTATATAATCTCAACCGACAAACAGTGCACATGGTGTAAGGGACCAGGAGCTGGCGGCTTTGACTTACATTTGTGCTAGTGCTGGAAGAAGAAGGGGAGATTGTAAGTGGCAGAAGGAGGGTCGCTCAACATTGCTCACATCTAATAGAAAGGTGCTACGTAGAAAGTAGCTGTGAGAAGCTGTGTGAGGTGTTGGCGCCGGTGGGCGTGAGCGGCAGCGGGAGTTACACACTACTTGCTGGGCAGTAGTAGTGCTGTTAGTCGTAGAGACTGTATCTGGAACTTGTGGCGGTCCGACATTGGATCGACGTTGGCCACGGGACGCCCTAGGGCGTGAACAGCAAGAGGCCACAAAATTTTGAAGAAACTAGGGCCCTATGTGTGGAGGGATTTAGCCCGGAGCTCCTTGTTTCGTGCAGGCATCTTTTACATGTGCTACTGTGGACGGAGTGTGAACGTTTAAAGTAAATCTTTTTCCAACAAACGCAGCAGATCCATTCTCTTGGTCCCGGGTTGGATTCAACACCCCCCCCGGAGAGTTTTGAGCAGCCCTGCTGCAAGGAGCTGCTCGGAGGATGACAATATTAAGGGAAAAGGTGACAAGTTAGACAGGCTAACGTCGAAATAACAGCCCTTGGTCGGGAAGAAAAACCCGAGTCATTCCGGTACGTACAACCGGCTGTTGTGGGAATGTTGTTTTCATACTCACTTAGGCTTTCTCTTAGCTTTACAACCTCACTCAGCAACTCTTTTATAAGTGCACTATCATATTCCACCCTCCTCTCTATAACATTGTAGTTGGCTGGTAGTAGTTTTTCTAAGCCTTATAAAATGTTGGCGTGAGACGATTTTTATTTCCAGTGGAGAAACTCAGTGTGTGACTTGAACCAGCACTAAAACTTCTACAGTCTTGTACTGATCCCCCCCCCCCATACTCCCGTTAAGTATTCCGTCTGGAGGTGGTTTGAGCAATAGTCGCCACGTCTGTTGGTCAGCGTTACTGTACTTCCATTTCAATTCTAAGGCCCGCTTTCATAAAAACCGCTTAGTGCTTAATCGGAGTTTAATCAGTGATTTGGCTAAAAACCGTTTTCACAAAGGCCGATTAGTACAAATCGGCCGATAAACTTTACCGGCGATGGATAGCCGATTATCTGTTAACCGAGCAAAAATTGACATTTGTCAGTTGTGGAGAAAAAAATTTTTATTTATATTTACACGAAAAACTTTGAATTTATTAACTAACTGCTACTTCGTTAGTATTCCGTAATGTTTTCAAAGATTTTGTAAAATTTATGCTAGTTAATCATACCGAAAGGTTTTCGTTTTTTTATTTATAACTGTGGCCAAGTGAAACGTGTAACAACAAACGTAAATTGTACAATAAAAATTAGGTAATTCTATACGACAGCACGTAACTGCTAATATACGTGCAAAAATCTCGGAAAGGTATCAAAAGACGCGTTTTGATCTCTGTATCAATAATCCGAAAGCGGAAATTAAATAATTTGTTTCAGTGAAAAGTTATTAGCAAAAAACCCAAAAATGGCTCAGGTCCGATCCCAAATAGAGGGATTGATCCAAGGTACTTATGTGCACAACACCTTTCTGCGTAGGCGGTCCAACACCGGCTACGCGGTCCACAATATTTCTGCGCAGAACACATTTCTGCACCTTTCGGTACACCTTAACCACATTAAAATGACCGAAATTTTTCAACTTTGATTGCAAATATCTCTGAACAGACGTATAATATCGAATTTCCGCCTTCGGATTATTGATACGGAGGTTAAAACCCGTCGTTTGATACATTTCCCGAGATTTTTGGACGTATATTAGCAGTTACGTGCTATCGTATAGAATTACCAAAAAATTAATATAAACGTATTTAGCGCAATAATAAAGTAATGGAGCGTAATATAGAGCTGTACAATATGTCACGTTGGGGCTCTTGGCGCTATACAAGAAAAGCACGTGTATTTCAAAGTAGGGGAAACTTTTTTGAAAAGTATGAGGATGACACCTTTATTCAAAGGTTTCGTCTCTCCAAACAAAGTGTTTCTGGTGTTTCAGAGAAAATTGAAGGAAAAATACGAAACTACACTGAAAGGTTTGTGAAAATGTATTCAATTCTATGGCTTATATTAATAAAATTCGATTTACAGAAACCCAATGGAGATGCTATTGTTAGCCTTGCGTTTTTATGCGTCAGGAAGCTTCTTAATTACAGTAACTGATTTCTGTGGAGTGAGTGTGGCCACTGCCAGCCGGGTCGTAAAGAAAGTGTCTCATGCAATTGCATAACTTTCCAAAGAGTACATACGAGGTGTGTTCAAAACGTATCGCGAATTTTGAATTTTCGCTGGTTACGTATATTCGAATTTCGAATTTTTTGTGGCGTTATGTTGGTACTCATGTCTCTCACTTATGCCGACAAGCTCGGCCATTTTGAATGTCCGAGAAGATGTTGAAAGGCCGAGAAGATGTGCAAAGAAGAACAAAAATTGGCTTTTGCACCACGATAACGCCCCTGCTCACGCATCGTTGCTTGTGCGCGACTTTTTGGCCAAAAACAACACACTAATGATGCCGCAGCCACCGTATTCCCCAGATCTGGCCTCCTGTGACTTTTTCTTGTTCCCTAAACTGAAGAGGCCCATGAAAGGACGACGTTACGCTTCTCTTGACGAGATAAAGACGGCATCGAAGGAGGAGCTGAACAAGATACAAAAAAATGATTTTTTGAAGTGCTTCGAAGATTGGAAAAACCGTTGGCACAAGTGTATAATATCTCATGGGGATTACTTTGAAGGGGACAAAATAGATATTCATGAATAAATAAATAATTTTTGAAAAAACACAAAATTCGCGATACTTTTTGAACACACCTCCTACAAATGCCTAAAACCAGTACAGAGCTGGAAATTACTAACCGTAGTTTCCACCGTATTGCGAGTTTCCCCAAAGTTGTCCAATCACCTGGTGAAGAAAGTGTGGAGTATTTCGAAATCGAAAAGGATACTTTTCCTACAATGTGCAAGCAATCTGCGATGCAGACCTAGTTATAAGAGATATTGTTTTATTTATTGTCAATATCTGGACATATGCATGTGACCTTGCCTTCAAATAAATGGAATAAGATCACTTCAAAGCTTTCACATGTCATACGTAATGGTGATCAGGAACAAACTTATAGTGGTTGTTTAAATTTATCTTTTGCCTATGTTGAGGGTGAATCATTGTTGATGGCTCTAAAAGATGTGGCTTTATCAAGCGGTTCAGCATAAACCTCAGCATCGTTATAGCCTTCATATGTGCTGCAAGCAATCGGGACTGAGGATTTGGCACATAGTTGAATAAGGTATGTGAGCTAAATACATAATTATGTATTAGGTGTATTTGATAATAAATTTTATTTTATGTACAGAACACTATTATACATGGGCGGCCTTCGGCCGCGATTCTTAAAAATAACCCTTCGCGGGTCCAACACCGGCTACGCGATCATCAGTATTTCTGCGCAGAACACACTTCTGCGCTTTTCGGCACACCCTATTACTGTGTACAACAACCACATGGAAATGACGGAAAATTACGCGGTAGCTGTCGTAAACAGTTACCTTCTAACCCATTATCATTTTGTCGAAAGAGAACATCACAGCGCAAAAAAAAACGATGAAGTTGGCATCATATTATTCATAATGGGCACAAGTGTTGAAAACTTTCAACGTAATGTTATAGACTGTAAACAAGGCGAGGTACGAGCAATACGGTACAATGGTATGCCGCTTACTATAATGAAGTTCCTAGCTAATGAATCTACTTTTCAGTTGACGGCTCTTATTGTTTGAGTTGTGCTTCGGATAAAAAAATCAAACTTTGGAATCCAAAATCGGGATTATTGTTGAAAACGTACGGTGGTCACGCGGATGAGGTTATCGATGCAGCTGGCAGTTGCGGCAGTTGTCATATAGTTTCGTCCAGTCTCGATAAAAGCATTATTTATTGGGAAGTTCCACAGGTGTTCCAGTACGTCGACTAAGAGGTCATGCTGGTGGTGTACGTTGCGTCTGAATGAAGACTCTTCTATTACAATATCCGGTGGACGAGATAGTGCAGTTCTATGTTGGGATATACGAACACGGCGTTCAGATCCCGTACAGGCTATAAAAGATGCAAAGGATTGTATTACAAGTATTCAAACGAATTAACACAAAATTTTAACGTCTTCTTTGGATGGTTGTATACGTTAATATGATATAAGGGTTGGCTAGTTAGTGTGTGATAAAATTGGAGAACCCATAACATTCTTAAAACTAACACGAGATGAACAATGTTTTGTGACAGCATGCCAAGATAGTACGGTTCGCCTTATACACTGCGATACCGTGAGTTTGTTATCAGAGTATACAGGACATAAAGCTGAAGACCATCATATTGAATGCGGCATTATGGCGAATGATGCGCATATATTATCGGGAACAAGCGAATTAGTAAGTTTTAATTTGACATGAAATCAATCCAAAATACTAAGTAAAAAGTATTTTCAGGTAGCAGCGGAGTTGTTAACTCACTGGATACTCACCCACCCTTCTGACTATTTATAACAATGTCCCAGATGTACATATCATCGTGCATTCCCACAACAGTCGGTTTTATCGTACCCAATTGAAGTGCGTTATGCGCAGAAATACTGGGGATCGCGTAGCCGGTGTTTGGCCGGCTAAGGGCTATTTTTTTGAAGCGCGACCGAAGGCCGCCTATGCCGAAAGGTGTTCTGTACATAAATACTATGGAACAGGCCCCTAATTTGGGATCGAGCCTGGGACATTTTTTGGTTTTATGCCAATAGCTTTTAAATTACTAAAAAGATTGGGTTTCCCCACCGGATTATGGTTCCTGGGACCGAAACGCGTCTCTGGGTACCAATATCGACATTTTTAGTGCAGTTTTTGGAGTTGACGTTGAATGTAAAGGACTACCAAAATAGTTACGAAAATATTACTGCAATTAGCTCAAAATGAGACTGAGTTTGTGTAGATGAAGAAGGTGAATTAGCCGCATAAACTTCATTTTAATATCTTTTTAAATTTAAATTAACGTATGAATATATATATAAAGCATTTCAACACCCAGTTGATATTCCTATCTTCAATAAATATTTTCTAAAGAAAACTTGAAATTTTTGGTGGTTTGTTGTTGTTTTTGGTGACAAAAACTCGCCGAAGGAAGTAGCAGTCCGTATGTGCACAACACCTTTCTGCGTAGGCGGTCCAACACCGGCTACTCGGTACACAATATTTCTGCGCAGAACACATTTCTGCACCTTTCGGTACACCCTAATCTGTGATTACAACAACCATATTAAAATGACCGAAATTTTTCAACTTTGATTGCGAATATCTCTGAACAGACGTATAATATCGAATTTCCGCTTTCGGATTATTGATACGGAGGTTAAAACCCGTCGTTTGATACATTTCCCGAGATTTTTGGACGTATATTAGCAGTTACGTGCTATCGTATAGAATTACCAAAAAATTAATATAAACGTATTTAGCGCAATAATAAAGTAATGGAGCGTAATATAGAGCTATACAATATGTCACGTTGGGGCTCTTGGCGCTATACAAGAAAAGCACGTGTATTTCAAAGTAGGGGAAACTTTTTTGAAAAGTATGAGGATGACACCTTTATTCAAAGGTTTCGTCTCTCCAAACAAAGTGTTTCTGGTGTTTCAGAGAAAATTGAAGGAAAAATACGAAACTACACTGAAAGGTTTGTGAAAATGTATTCAATTCTATGGCTTATATTAATAAAATTCGATTTACAGAAACCCAATGGAGATGCTATTGTTAGCCTTGCGTTTTTATGCGTCAGGAAGCTTCTTAATTACAGTAACTGATTTCTGTGGAGTGAGTGTGGCCACTGCCAGCCGGGTCGTAAAGAAAGTGTCTCATGCAATTGCATAACTTTCCAAAGAGTACATACGAGGTGTGTTCAAAACGTATCGCGAATTTTGAATTTTCGCTGGTTACGTATATTCGAATTTCGAATTTTTTGTGGCGTTATGTTGGTACTCATGTCTCTCACTTATGCCGACAAGCTCGGCCATTTTGAATGTCCGAGAAGATGTTGAAAGGCCGAGAAGATGTGCAAAGAAGAACAAAAATTGGCTTTTGCACCACGATAACGCCCCTGCTCACGCATCGTTGCTTGTGCGCGACTTTTTGGCCAAAAACAACACACTAATGATGCCGCAGCCACCGTATTCCTCAGATCTGGCCTCCTGTGACTTTTTCTTGTTCCCTAAACTGAAGAGGCCCGTGAAAGGACGACGTTACGCTTCTCTTGACGAGATAAAGACGGCATCGAAGGAGGAGCTGAACAAGATACAAAAAAATGATTTTTTGAAATGCTTCGAAGATTGGAAAAACCGTTGGCACAAGTGTATAATATCTCATGGGGATTACTTTGAAGGGGACAAAATAGATATTCATGAATAAATAAATAATTTTTTGAAAAAACACAAAATTCGCGATACTTTTTGAACACACCTCGTACAAATGCCTAAAACCAGTACAGATCTGGAAAGTACTAACCGTAGTTTCCACCGTATTGCGAGTTTCCCCAAAGTTGTTGGCTGCATTGACTGCACCCATATCAAGGTCCAATCACCTGGTGAAGAAAGTGCGGAGTATTTCGAAATCGAAAGGATACTTTTCCTACAATGTGCAAGCAATCTGCGATGCAGACCTAGTTATAAGAGATATTGTTTTATTTAATGTCAATATCTGGACATATGCATGTGACCTTGCCTTCAAATAAATGGAATAAGATCACTTCAAAGCTTTCACATGTCATACGTAATGGTGATCAGGAACAAACTTATAGTGGTTGTTTAAATTTATCTTTTGCCTATGTTGAGGGTGAATCATTGTTGATGGCTCTAAAAGATGTGGCTTTATCAAGCGGTTCAGCATAAACCTCAGCATCGCTATAGCCTTCATATGTGCTGCAAGCAATCGGGACTGAGGATTTGGCACATAGTTGAATAAGGTATGTGAGCTAAATACATAATTATGTATTAGGTGTATTTGATAATAAATTTTATTTTATGTACAGAACACTATTATACATGGGCGGCCTTCGGCCGCGATTCTAAAAAATAACCCTTCGCGGGTCCAACACCGGCTACGCGATCATCAGTATTTCTGCGCAGAACACACTTCTGCGCTTTTCGGCACACCCTATTACTGTGTACAACAACCACATGGAAATGACGGAAAATTACGCGGTAGCTGTCGTAAACAGTTACCTTCTAACCCATTATCATTTTGTCGAAAGAGAACATCACAGCGCAAAAAAAAACGATGAAGTTGGCATCATATTATTCATAATGGGCACAAGTGTTGAAAACTTTCAACGTAATGTTATAGACTGTGATGGTATGCCGCTTACTATAATGAAGTTCCTAGCTAATGAATCTACTTTTCAGTTGACGGCTCTTATTGTTTGAGTTGTGCTTCGGATAAAAAAATCAAACTTTGGAATCCAAAATCGGGATTATTGTTGAAAACGTACGGTGGTCACGCAGATGAGGTTATCGATGCAGCTGGCAGTTGCGGCAGTTGTCATATAGTTTCGTCCAGTCTCGATAAAAGCATTATCTATTGGGAAGTTCCACAGGTGTTCCAGTACGTCGACTAAGAGGTCATGCTGGTGGTGTACGTTGCGTATGTTTGAATGAAGACTCTTCTATTACAATATCCGGTGGACGAGATAGTGCAGTTCTATGTTGGGATATACGAACACGGCGTTCAGATCCCGTACAGGCTATAAAAGATGCAAAGGATTGTATTACAAGTATTCAAACGAATTAACACAAAATTTTAACGTCTTCTTTGGATGGTTGTATACGTTAATATGATATAAGGGTTGGCTAGTTAGTGTGTGATAAAATTGGAGAACCCATAACATTCTTAAAACTAACACGAGATGAACAATGTTTTGTGACAGCATGCCAAGATAGTACGGTTCGCCTTATACACTGCGATACCGTGAGTTTGTTATCAGAGTATACAGGACATAAAGCTGAAGACCATCATATTGAATGCGGCATTATGGCGAATGATGCGCATATATTATCGGGAACAAGCGAATTAGTAAGTTTTAATTTGACATGAAATCAATCCAAAATACTAAGTAAAAAGTATTTTCAGGTAGCAGCGGAGTTGTTAACTCACTGGATACTCACCCACCCTTCTGACTATTTATAACAATATCCCAGATGTACATATCATCGTGCATTCCCACAACAGTCGGTTTTATCGTACCGAATTGAAGTGTGTTATGCGCAGAAATACTGGGGATCGCGTAGCCGGTGTTTGGCCGGCTAAGGGCTATTTTGTTGAAGCGCGACCGAAGGCCGCCTATGCCGAAAGGTGTTCTGTACATAAATACTATTGAACAGGCCCCTAATTTGGGATCGAGCCTGGGACATTTTTTGGTTTTATGCCAATAGCTTTTAAATTACTAAAAATATTGGGTTTCCCCCACCGGATTATGGTTCCTGGGACCGAAATGCGTCTCTGGGTACCAATATCGACATTTTTAGTGCAGTTTTTGGAGTTGACGTTGAATGTAAAGGACTACCAAAATAGTTACGAAAATATTACTGCAATTAGCTCAAAATGAGACTGAGTTTGTGTAGATGAAGAAGGTGAATTAGCCGCATAAACTTCATTTTAATATCTTTTTAAATTTAAATTAACGTATGAATATATATATAAAGCATTTCAACACCCAGTTGATATTAATATCTTCAATAAATATTTTCTAAAGAAAACTTGAAATTTTTGGTGGTTTGTTGTTGTTTTTGGTGACAAAAACTCGCCGAAGGAAGTAGCAGTCCGTATGTGCACAACACCTTTCTGCGTAGGCGGTCCAACACCGGCTACTCGGTACACAATATTTCTGCGCAGAACACATTTCTGCACCTTTCGGTACACCCTAATCTGTGATTACAACAACCATATTAAAATGACCGAAATTTTTCAACTTTGATTGCGAATATCTCTGAACAGACGTATAATATCGAATTTCCGCTTTCGGATTATTGATACGGAGGTTAAAACCCGTCGTTTGATACATTTCCCGAGATTTTTGGACGTATATTAGCAGTTACGTGCTATCGTATAGAATTACCAAAAAATTAATATAAACGTATTTAGCGCAATAATAAAGTAATGGAGCGTAATATAGAGCTGTACAATATGTCACGTTGGGGCTCTTGGCGCTATACAAGAAAAGCACGTGTATTTCAAAGTAGGGGAAACTTTTTTGAAAAGTATGAGGATGACACCTTTATTCAAAGGTTTCGTCTCTCCAAACAAAGTGTTTCTGGTGTTTCAGAGAAAATTGAAGGAAAAATACGAAACTACACTGAAAGGTTTGTGAAAATGTATTCAATTCTATGGCTTATATTAATAAAATTCGATTTACAGAAACCCAATGGAGATGCTATTGTTAGCCTTGCGTTTTTATGCGTCAGGAAGCTTCTTAATTACAGTAACTGATTTCTGTGGAGTGAGTGTGGCCACTGCCAGCCGGGTCGTAAAGAAAGTGTCTCATGCAATTGCATAACTTTCCAAAGAGTACATACGAGGTGTATTCAAAACGTATCGCGAATTTTGAATTTTCGCTGGTTACGTATATTCGAATTTCGAATTTTTTGTGGCGTTATGTTGGTACTCATGTCTCTCACTTATGCCGACAAGCTCGGCCATTTTGAATGTCCGAGAAGATGTTGAAAGGCCGAGAAGATGTGCAAAGAAGAACAAAAATTGGCTTTTGCACCACGATAACGCCCCTGCTCACGCATCGTTGCTTGTGCGCGACTTTTTGGCCAAAAACAACACACTAATGATGCCGCAGCCACCGTATTCCCCAGATCTGGCCTCCTGTGACTTTTTCTTGTTCCCTAAACTGAAGAGGCCTATGAAAGGACGACGTTACGCTTCTCTTGACGAGATAAAGACGGCATCGAAGGAGGAGCTGAACAAGATACAAAAAAATGATTTTTTGAAGTGCTTCGAAGATTGGAAAAACCGTTGGCACAAGTGTATAATATCTCATGGGGATTACTTTGAAGGGGAGAAAATAGATATTCATGAATAAATAAATAATTTTTGAAAAAACACAAAATTCGCGATACTTTTCGAACACACCTCGTACAAATGCCTAAAACCAGTACAGAGCTGGAAATTACTAACCGTAGTTTCCACCGTATTGCGAGTTTCCCCAAAGTTGTTGGCTGCATTGACTGCACCCATATCAAGGTCCAATCACCTGGTGAAGAAAGTGCGGAGTATTTCGAAATCGAAAAGCATACTTTTCCTACAATGTGCAAGCAATCTGCGATGCAGACCTAGTTATAAGAGATATTGTTTTATTTAATGTCAATATCTGGACATATGCATGTGACCTTGCCTTCAAATAAATGGAATAAGATCACTTCAAAGCTTTCACATGTCATACGTAATGGTGATCAGGAACAAACTTATAGTGGTTGTTTAAATTTATCTTTTGCCTATGTTGAGGGTGAATCATTGTTGATGGCTCTAAAAGATGTGGCTTTATCAAGCGGTTCAGCATAAACCTCAGCATCGTTATAGCCTTCATATGTGCTGCAAGCAATCGGGACTGAGGATTTGGCACATAGTTGAATAAGGTATGTGAGCTAAATACATAATTATGTATTAGGTGTATTTGATAATAAATTTTATTTTATGTACAGAACACTATTATACATGGGCGGCCTTCGGCCGCGATTCTAAAAAATAACCCTTCGCGGGTCCAACACCGGCTACGCGATCATCAGTATTTCTGCGCAGAACACACTTCTGCGCTTTTCGGCACACCCTATTACTGTGTACAACAACCACATGGAAATGACGGAAAATTACGCGGTAGCTGTCGTAAACAGTTACCTTCTAACCCATTATCATTTTGTCGAAAGAGAACATCACAGCGCAAAAAAAAACGATGAAGTTGGCATCATATTATTCATAATGGGCACAAGTGTTGAAAACTTTCAACGTAATGTTATAGACTGTAAACAAGGCGAGGTACGAGCAATACGGTACAATGGTATGCCGCTTACTATAATGAAGTTCCTAGCTAATGAATCTACTTTTCAGTTGACGGCTCTTATTGTTTGAGTTGTGCTTCGGATAAAAAAATCAAACTTTGGAATCCAAAATCGGGATTATTGTTGAAAACGTACGGTGGTCACGCGGATGAGGTTATCGATGCAGCTGGCAGTTGCGGCAGTTGTCATATAGTTTCGTCCAGTCTCGATAAAAGCATTATCTATTGGGAAGTTCCACAGGTGTTCCAGTACGTCGACTAAGAGGTCATGCTGGTGGTGTACGTTGCGTATGTTTGAATGAAGACTCTTCTATTACAATATCCGGTGGACGAGATAGTGCAGTTCTATGTTGGGATATACGAACACGGCGTTCAGATCCCGTACAGGCTATAAAAGATGCAAAGGATTGTATTACAAGTATTCAAACGAATTAACACAAAATTTTAACGTCTTCTTTGGATGGTTGTATACGTTAATATGATATAAGGGTTGGCTAGTTAGTGTGTGATAAAATTGGAGAACCCATAACATTCTTAAAACTAACACGAGATGAACAATGTTTTGTGACAGCATGCCAAGATAGTACGGTTCGCCTTATACACTGCGATACCGTGAGTTTGTTATCAGAGTATACAGGACATAAAGCTGAAGACCATCATATTGAATGCGGCATTATGGCGAATGATGCGCATATATTATCGGGAACAAGCGAATTAGTAAGTTTTAATTTGACATGAAATCAATCCAAAATACTAAGTAAAAAGTATTTTCAGGTAGCAGCGGAGTTGTTAACTCACTGGATACTCACCCACCCTTCTGACTATTTATAACAATATCCCAGATGTACAGTGGGGAGCATTAGTGAGTACATAGATGATATTTTTGTACTTAATAATGCATAACAAGAGTAATAATAAAGATAACAACAACAATTTTTTTTTATTTGTTTGATGCTTAGTATACTTCAATTTTATTTATATTACAACAACAGAAAATATCAAAGTCCAATAACAAATTAATAAAAACCAAAACAAAATACATGTACTCAATTTTGCACCATTTTAAAATATGAATATAATGAGCGAAATCAATATTTGGTCCATAAGCCTTTGTTTTTAATCATGCTTTTCATGCGCTTTGGCATACTTTCCACCAAGTTCTGAATTATTTCATCCGGTATATCCAGCCATTCCTTGGCAACACGCTCCCAAAGCTCGCCCAGACTTGTAGGTGCCCTTTCGTATGTGCCTAATCGTCGTTTCACAATTGACCATAAATTTTCAATTGGATTGAGATCAGGACTTTGTGCAGGCCACTCCATCACCTGAAATTTTTGCTCACTGAGCCACTTCTTCACGATTTTGGCGGTATGCTTAGGGTCACCATCTTGTTGAAATATGACCTCTTCTTCAGGATAAGCGCTCCTGTCAACAAAATCGGGAAGATGGCTATGTAAGAGGTTCAAATAATCCTCTTTCCTCATAATTCCATCAATTTTCTGGAGTGGTCCAATATCCCACCATGTGAAGCAACCCCACACCATGATGTTACCTCCACCATGTTTCACAGTCTCTTTCACGTAATGTCTTTTGATGGTTTCATTTGGGCGGCGCCATTTCGATTCGTCTGACCAAATAACACATTTCCAGTCGTCTTCAGTCCAATTCACATGATCTCTTGCAAACTTTAGTCGCGCCTTAACATTTTTGGCAGATGGAGCAGGTTTTTGTTTTTTAACCGCCGAGATATACCCAATTTTGTGGAGGGATCTTCTTGCAGTCCATCGACTGACAGATTTACCTATTTCCAAGGCTGGATTTCCTGGTGTCAAACACTTGTCTTTTTTCACTCGTGCCATCATTAGGCGTGCGTCCGCATCTGTCAAAAGCTTTTTACGTCCTCTGACCTTCACATTTGATTGACAATTTCGCCTTTTCTGTGCTCTTATCACTACCGACTGGCTTATTTTCAAATCCGCAGCAATTTGCCGAGAAGAAGATCCACTTTCAGTCATCGAAACAATTTTGTCCTCAACTTCACGCGATATTTTTTTCGTTGTTTTTATATTTTATTTATTTAAATATTTTTGAAGATTTATTTATTCTTTATTTATCTCAAAATACGTCCACAATATGCAAAACATTATCTTAGATTAGAATTTACTATAAATTAAACACTCTATTTGGAAAAAAACGGTAAATATTTAATGCATTGCTGAAAAGATAACGGGTGCAAAATTGAGTACATGTATTTTGTTTTGGTTTTTATTAATTTGTTAGTGGACTTTGATATTTTCTGTTGTTGTAATATAAATAAAATTGAAGTATACTAAGCATCAAACAAATAAAAAAAAATTGTTGTTGTTATCTTTATTATTACTCTTGTTATGCATTATTAAGTACAAAAATATCATCTATGTACTCACTAATGCTCCCCACTGTACATATCATCGTGCATTCCCACAACAGTCGGTTTTATCGTACCGAATTGAAGTGTGTTATGCGCAGAAATACTGGGGATCGCGTAGCCGGTGTTTGGCCGGCTAAGGGCTATTTTGTTGAAGCGCGACCGAAGGCCGCCTATGCCGAAAGGTGTTCTGTACATAAATACTATTGAACAGGCCCCTAATTTGGGATCGAGCCTGGGACATTTTTTGGTTTTATGCCAATAGCTTTTAAATTACTAAAAATATTGGGTTTCCCCCACCGGATTATGGTTCCTGGGACCGAAACGCGTCTCTGGGTACCAATATCGACATTTTTAGTGCAGTTTTCGGAGTTGACGTTGAATGTAAAGGACTACCAAAATAGTTACGAAAATATTACTGCAATTAGCTCAAAATGAGACTGAGTTTGTGTAGATGAAGAAGGTGAATTAGCCGCATAAACTTCATTTTAATATCTTTTTAAATTTAAATTAACGTATGAATATATATATAAAGCATTTCAACACCCAGTTGATATTAATATCTTCAATAAATATTTTCTAAAGAAAACTTGAAATTTTTGGTGGTTTGTTGTTGTTTTTGGTGACAAAAACTCGCCGAAGGAAGTAGCAGTCCGTATGTGCACAACACCTTTCTGCGTAGGCGGTCCAACACCGGCTACTCGGTACACAATATTTCTGCGCAGAACACATTTCTGCACCTTTCGGTACACCCTAATCTGTGATTACAACAACCATATTAAAATGACCGAAATTTTTCAACTTTGATTGCGAATATCTCTGAACAGACGTATAATATCGAATTTCCGCTTTCGGATTATTGATACGGAGGTTAAAACCCGTCGTTTGATACATTTCCCGAGATTTTTGGACGTATATTAGCAGTTACGTGCTATCGTATAGAATTACCAAAAAATTAATATAAACGTATTTAGCGCAATAATAAAGTAATGGAGCGTAATATAGAGCTGTACAATATGTCACGTTGGGGCTCTTGGCGCTATACAAGAAAAGCACGTGTATTTCAAAGTAGGGGAAACTTTTTTGAAAAGTATGAGGATGACACCTTTATTCAAAGGTTTCGTCTCTCCAAACAAAGTGTTTCTGGTGTTTCAGAGAAAATTGAAGGAAAAATACGAAACTACACTGAAAGGTTTGTGAAAATGTATTCAATTCTATGGCTTATATTAATAAAATTCGATTTACAGAAACCCAATGGAGATGCTATTGTTAGCCTTGCGTTTTTATGCGTCAGGAAGCTTCTTAATTACAGTAACTGATTTCTGTGGAGTGAGTGTGGCCACTGCCAGCCGGGTCGTAAAGAAAGTGTCTCATGCAATTGCATAACTTTCCAAAGAGTACATACGAGGTGTATTCAAAACGTATCGCGAATTTTGAATTTTCGCTGGTTACGTATATTCGAATTTCGAATTTTTTGTGGCGTTATGTTGGTACTCATGTCTCTCACTTATGCCGACAAGCTCGGCCATTTTGAATGTCCGAGAAGATGTTGAAAGGCCGAGAAGATGTGCAAAGAAGAACAAAAATTGGCTTTTGCACCACGATAACGCCCCTGCTCACGCATCGTTGCTTGTGCGCGACTTTTTGGCCAAAAACAACACACTAATGATGCCGCAGCCACCGTATTCCCCAGATCTGGCCTCCTGTGACTTTTTCTTGTTCCCTAAACTGAAGAGGCCTATGAAAGGACGACGTTACGCTTCTCTTGACGAGATAAAGACGGCATCGAAGGAGGAGCTGAACAAGATACAAAAAAATGATTTTTTGAAGTGCTTCGAAGATTGGAAAAACCGTTGGCACAAGTGTATAATATCTCATGGGGATTACTTTGAAGGGGAGAAAATAGATATTCATGAATAAATAAATAATTTTTAAAAAAACACAAAATTCGCGATACTTTTCGAACACACCTCGTACAAATGCCTAAAACCAGTACAGAGCTGGAAATTACTAACCGTAGTTTCCACCGTATTGCGAGTTTCCCCAAAGTTGTTGGCTGCATTGACTGCACCCATATCAAGGTCCAATCACCTGGTGAAGAAAGTGCGGAGTATTTCGAAATCGAAAAGCATACTTTTCCTACAATGTGCAAGCAATCTGCGATGCAGACCTAGTTATAAGAGATATTGTTTTATTTAATGTCAATATCTGGACATATGCATGTGACCTTGCCTTCAAATAAATGGAATAAAATCACTTCAAAGCTTTCACATGTCATACGTAATGGTGATCAGGAACAAACTTATAGTGGTTGTTTAAATTTATCTTTTGCCTATGTTGAGGGTGAATCATTGTTGATGGCTCTAAAAGATGTGGCTTTATCAAGCGGTTCAGCATAAACCTCAGCATCGTTATAGCCTTCATATGTGCTGCAAGCAATCGGGACTGAGGATTTCGCACATAGTTGAATAAGGTATGTGAGCTAAATACATAATTATGTATTAGGTGTATTTGATAATAAATTTTATTTTATGTACAGAACACTATTATACATGGGCGGCCTTCGGCCGCGATTCTAAAAAATAACCCTTCGCGGGTCCAACACCGGCTACGCGATCATCAGTATTCCTGCGCAGAACACACTTCTGCGCTTTTCGGCACACCCTATTACTGTGTACAACAACCACATGGAAATGACGGAAAATTACGCGGTAGCTGTCGTAAACAGTTACCTTCTAACCCATTATCATTTTGTCGAAAGAGAACATCACAGCGCAAAAAAAAACGATGAAGTTGGCATCATATTATTCATAATGGGCACAAGTGTTGAAAACTTTCAACGTAATGTTATAGACTGTAAACAAGGCAAGGTACGAGCAATACGGTACAATGGTATGCCGCTTACTATAATGAAGTTCCTAGCTAATGAATCTACTTTTCAGTTGACGGCTCTTATTGTTTGAGTTGTGCTTCGGATAAAAAAATCAAACTTTGGAATCCAAAATCGGGATTATTGTTGAAAACGTACGGTGGTCACGCAGATGAGGTTATCGATGCAGCTGGCAGTTGCGGCAGTTGTCATATAGTTTCGTCCAGTCTCGATAAAAGCATTATCTATTGGGAAGTTCCACAGGTGTTCCAGTACGTCGACTAAGAGGTCATGCTGGTGGTGTACGTTGCGTCTGTTTGAATGAAGACTCTTCTATTACAATATCCGGTGGACGAGATAGTGCAGTTCTATGTTGGGATATACGAACACGGAGTTCAGATCCCGTACAGGCTATAAAAGATGCAAAGGATTGTATTACAAGTATTCAAACGAATTAACATAAAATTTTAACGTCTTCTTTGGATGGTTGTATACGTTAATATGATATAAGGGTTGGCTAGTTAGTGTGTGATAAAATTGGAGAACCCATAACATTCTTAAAACTAACACGAGATGAACAATGTTTTGTGACAGCATGCCAAGATAGTACGGTTCGCCTTATACACTGCGATACCGTGAGTTTGTTATCAGAGTATACAGGACATAAAGCTGAGGACCATCATATTGAATGCGGCATTATGGCGAATGATGCGCATATATTATCGGGAACAAGCGAATTAGTAAGTTTTAATTTGACATGAAATCAATCCAAAATACTAAGTAAAAAGTATTTTCAGGTAGCAGCGGAGTTGTTAACTCACTGGATACTCACCCACCCTTCTGACTATTTATAACAATATCCCAGATGTACATATCATCGTGCATTCCCACAACAGTCGGTTTTATCGTACCGAATTGAAGTGTGTTATGCGCAGAAATACTGGGGATCGCGTAGCCGGTGTTTGGCCGGCTAAGGGCTATTTTGTTGAAGCGCGACCGAAGGCCGCCTATGCCGAAAGGTGTTCTGTACATAAATACTATTGAACAGGCCCCTAATTTGGGATCGAGCCTGGGACATTTTTTGGTTTTATGCCAATAGCTTTTAAATTACTAAAAATATTGGGTTTCCCCCACCGGATTATGGTTCCTGGGACCGAAACGCGTCTCTGGGTACCAATATCGACATTTTTAGTGCAGTTTTTGGAGTTGACGTTGAATGTAAAGGACTACCAAAATAGTTACGAAAATATTACTGCAATTAGCTCAAAATGAGACTGAGTTTGTGTAGATGAAGAAGGTGAATTAGCCGCATAAACTTCATTTTAATATCTTTTTAAATTTAAATTAACGTATGAATATATATATAAAGCATTTCAACACCCAGTTGATATTAATATCTTCAATAAATATTTTCTAAAGAAAACTTGAAATTTTTGGTGGTTTGTTGTTGTTTTTGGTGACAAAAACTCGCCGAAGGAAGTAGCAGTCCGTATGTGCACAACACCTTTCTGCGTAGGCGGTCCAACACCGGCTACTCGGTACACAATATTTCTGCGCAGAACACATTTCTGCACCTTTCGGTACACCCTAATCTGTGATTACAACAACCATATTAAAATGACCGAAATTTTTCAACTTTGATTGCGAATATCTCTGAACAGACGTATAATATCGAATTTCCGCTTTCGGATTATTGATACGGAGGTTAAAACCCGTCGTTTGATACATTTCCCGAGATTTTTGGACGTATATTAGCAGTTACGTGCTATCGTATAGAATTACCAAAAAATTAATATAAACGTATTTAGCGCAATAATAAAGTAATGGAGCGTAATATAGAGCTGTACAATATGTCACGTTGGGGCTCTTGGCGCTATACAAGAAAAGCACGTGTATTTCAAAGTAGGGGAAACTTTTTTGAAAAGTATGAGGATGACACCTTTATTCAAAGGTTTCGTCTCTCCAAACAAAGTGTTTCTGGTGTTTCAGAGAAAATTGAAGGAAAAATACGAAACTACACTGAAAGGTTTGTGAAAATGTATTCAATTCTATGGCTTATATTAATAAAATTCGATTTACAGAAACCCAATGGAGATGCTATTGTTAGCCTTGCGTTTTTATGCGTCAGGAAGCTTCTTAATTACAGTAACTGATTTCTGTGGAGTGAGTGTGGCCACTGCCAGCCGGGTCGTAAAGAAAGTGTCTCATGCAATTGCATAACTTTCCAAAGAGTACATACGAGGTGTATTCAAAACGTATCGCGAATTTTGAATTTTCGCTGGTTACGTATATTCGAATTTCGAATTTTTTGTGGCGTTATGTTGGTACTCATGTCTCTCACTTATGCCGACAAGCTCGGCCATTTTGAATGTCCGAGAAGATGTTGAAAGGCCGAGAAGATGTGCAAAGAAGAACAAAAATTGGCTTTTGCACCACGATAACGCCCCTGCTCACGCATCGTTGCTTGTGCGCGACTTTTTGGCCAAAAACAACACACTAATGATGCCGCAGCCACCGTATTCCCCAGATCTGGCCTCCTGTGACTTTTTCTTGTTCCCTAAACTGAAGAGGCCTATGAAAGGACGACGTTACGCTTCTCTTGACGAGATAAAGACGGCATCGAAGGAGGAGCTGAACAAGATACAAAAAAATGATTTTTTGAAGTGCTTCGAAGATTGGAAAAACCGTTGGCACAAGTGTATAATATCTCATGGGGATTACTTTGAAGGGGAGAAAATAGATATTCATGAATAAATAAATAATTTTTGAAAAAACACAAAATTCGCGATACTTTTCGAACACACCTCGTACAAATGCCTAAAACCAGTACAGAGCTGGAAATTACTAACCGTAGTTTCCACCGTATTGCGAGTTTCCCCAAAGTTGTTGGCTGCATTGACTGCACCCATATCAAGGTCCAATCACCTGGTGAAGAAAGTGCGGAGTATTTCGAAATCGAAAAGCATACTTTTCCTACAATGTGCAAGCAATCTGCGATGCAGACCTAGTTATAAGAGATATTGTTTTATTTAATGTCAATATCTGGACATATGCATGTGACCTTGCCTTCAAATAAATGGAATAAAATCACTTCAAAGCTTTCACATGTCATACGTAATGGTGATCAGGAACAAACTTATAGTGGTTGTTTAAATTTATCTTTTGCCTATGTTGAGGGTGAATCATTGTTGATGGCTCTAAAAGATGTGGCTTTATCAAGCGGTTCAGCATAAACCTCAGCATCGTTATAGCCTTCATATGTGCTGCAAGCAATCGGGACTGAGGATTTCGCACATAGTTGAATAAGGTATGTGAGCTAAATACATAATTATGTATTAGGTGTATTTGATAATAAATTTTATTTTATGTACAGAACACTATTATACATGGGCGGCCTTCGGCCGCGATTCTAAAAAATAACCCTTCGCGGGTCCAACACCGGCTACGCGATCATCAGTATTCCTGCGCAGAACACACTTCTGCGCTTTTCGGCACACCCTATTACTGTGTACAACAACCACATGGAAATGACGGAAAATTACGCGGTAGCTGTCGTAAACAGTTACCTTCTAACCCATTATCATTTTGTCGAAAGAGAACATCACAGCGCAAAAAAAAACGATGAAGTTGGCATCATATTATTCATAATGGGCACAAGTGTTGAAAACTTTCAACGTAATGTTATAGACTGTAAACAAGGCAAGGTACGAGCAATACGGTACAATGGTATGCCGCTTACTATAATGAAGTTCCTAGCTAATGAATCTACTTTTCAGTTGACGGCTCTTATTGTTTGAGTTGTGCTTCGGATAAAAAAATCAAACTTTGGAATCCAAAATCGGGATTATTGTTGAAAACGTACGGTGGTCACGCAGATGAGGTTATCGATGCAGCTGGCAGTTGCGGCAGCTGTCATATAGTTTCGTCCAGTCTCGATAAAAGCATTATCTATTGGGAAGTTCCACAGGTGTTCCAGTACGTCGACTAAGAGGTCATGCTGGTGGTGTACGTTGCGTCTGTTTGAATGAAGACTCTTCTATTACAATATCCGGTGGACGAGATAGTGCAGTTCTATGTTGGGATATACGAACACGGAGTTCAGATCCCGTACAGGCTATAAAAGATGCAAAGGATTGTATTACAAGTATTCAAACGAATTAACATAAAATTTTAACGTCTTCTTTGGATGGTTGTATACGTTAATATGATATAAGGGTTGGCTAGTTAGTGTGTGATAAAATTGGAGAACCCATAACATTCTTAAAACTAACACGAGATGAACAATGTTTTGTGACAGCATGCCAAGATAGTACGGTTCGCCTTATACACTGCGATACCGTGAGTTTGTTATCAGAGTATACAGGACATAAAGCTGAGGACCATCATATTGAATGCGGCATTATGGCGAATGATGCGCATATATTATCGGGAACAAGCGAATTAGTAAGTTTTAATTTGACATGAAATCAATCCAAAATACTAAGTAAAAAGTATTTTCAGGTAGCAGCGGAGTTGTTAACTCACTGGATACTCACCCACCCTTCTGACTATTTATAACAATGTCCCAGATGTACATATCATCGTGCATTCCCACAACAGTCGGTTTTATCGTACCGAATTGAAGTGTGTTATGCGCAGAAATACTGGGGATCGCGTAGCCGGTGTTTGGCCGGCTAAGGGCTATTTTTTTGAAGCGCGACCGAAGGCCGCCTATGCCGAAAGGTGTTCTGTACATAAATACTATGGAACAGGCCCCTATTTGGGATCGAGCCTGGGACATTTTTTGGTTTTATGCCAACAGCTTTTAAATTACTAAAAATATTGGGTTTCCCCCACCGGATTATGGTTCCTGGGACCGAAACGCGTCTCTGGGTACCAATATCGACATTTTTAGTGCAGTTTTTGGAGTTGACGTTGAATGTAAAGGACTACCAAAATAGTTACGAAAATATTACTGCAATTAGCTCAAAATGAGACTGAGTTTGTGTAGAGGAAGAAGGTGAATTAGCCGCATAAACTTCATTTTAATATCTTTTTAAATTTAAATTAACGTATGAATATATATATAAAGCATTTCAACACCCAGTTTATATTCCTATCTTCAATAAATATTTTCTAAAGAAAACTTGAAATTTTTGGTGGTTTGTTGTTGTTTTTGGTGACAAAAACTCGCCGAAGGAAGTAGCAGTCCGTATGTGCACAACACCTTTCTGCGTAGGCGGTCCAACACCGGCTACTCGGTCCACAATATTTCTGCGCAGAACACATTTCTGCACCTTTCGGTACACCCTAATCTGTGATTACAACAACCACATTAAAATGACCGAAATTTTTCAACTTTGATTGCAAATATCTCTGAACAGACGTATAATATCGAATTTCCGCTTTCGGATTATTGATACGGAGGTTAGAACCCGTCGTTTGATACATTTCCCGAGATTTTTGGACGTATATTAGCAGTTACGTGCTTTCGTATAGAATTACCAAAAAATTAATATAAACGTATTTAGCGCAATAATAAAGTAATGGAGCGTAATATGGAGCTATACAATATGTCACGTTGGGGCTCTTGGCGCTATACAAGAAAAGCACGTGCATTTCAAAGTAGGGGAAACTTTTTTGAAAAGCACGTGCATTTCAAAGTAGGGGAAACTTTTTTGAAAAGTATGAGGATGACACCTTTATTCAAAGGTTTCGTCTCTCCAAACAAAGTGTTTCTGGTGTTTCAGAGAAAATTGAAGGAAAAATACGAAACTACACTGAAAGGTTTGTGAAAATGTATTCAATTCTATGGCTTATATTAATAAAATTCGATTTACAGAAACCCAATGGAGATGCTATTGTTAGCCTTGCGTTTTTATGCGTCAGGAAGCTTCTTAATTACAGTAACTGATTTCTGTGGAGTGAGTGTGGCCACTGCCAGCCGGGTCGTAAAGAAAGTGTCTCATGCAATTGCATAACTTTCCAAAGAGTACATACGAGGTGTGTTCAAAACGTATCGCGAATTTTGAATTTTCGCTGGTTACGTATATTCGAACTTCGAATTTTTTGTGGCGTTATGTTGGTACTCATGTCTCTCACTTATGCCGACAAGCTCGGCCATTTTGAATGTCCGAGAAGATGTTGAAAGGCCGAGAAGATGTGCAAAGAAGAACAAAAATTGGCTTTTGCACCACGATAACGCCCCTGCTCACGCATCGTTGCTTGTGCGCGACTTTTTGGCCAAAAACAACACACTAATGATGCCGCAGCCACCGTATTCCCCAGATCTGGCCTCCTGTGACTTTTTCTTGTTCCCTAAACTGAAGAGGCCCATGAAAGGACGACGTTACGCTTCTCTTGACGAGATAAAGACGGCATCGAAGGAGGAGCTGAACAAGATACAAAAAAATGATTTTTTGAAGTGCTTCGAAGATTGGAAAAACCGTTGGCACAAGTGTATAATATCTCATGGGGATTACTTTGAAGGGGACAAAATAGATATTCATGAATAAATAAATAATTTTTGAAAAAACACAAAATTCGCGATACTTTTTGAACACACCTCGTACAAATGCCTAAAACCAGTACAGAGCTGGAAATTACTAACCGTAGTTTCCACCGTATTGCGAGTTTCCCCAAAGTTGTCCAATCACCTGGTGAAGAAAGTGCGGAGTATTTCGAAATCGAAAAGGATACTTTTCCTACAATGTGCAAGCAATCTGCGATGCAGACCTAGTTATAAGAGATATTGTTTTATTTAATGTCAATATCTGGACATATGCATGTGACCTTGCCTTCAAATAAATGGAATAAGATCACTTCAAAGCTTTCACATGTCATACGTAATGGTGATCAGGAACAAACTTATAGTGGTTGTTTAAATTTATCTTTTGCCTATGTTGAGGGTGAATCATTGTTGATGGCTCTAAAAGATGTGGCTTTATCAAGCGGTTCAGCATAAACCTCGGCATCGTTATAGCCTTCATATGTGCTGCAAGCAATCGGGACTGAGGATTTGGCACATAGTTGAATAAGGTATGTGAGCTAAATACATAATTATGTATTAGGTGTATTTGATAATAAATTTTATTTTATGTACAGAACACTATTATACATGGGCGGCCTTCGGCCGCGATTCTAAAAAATAACCCTTCGCGGGTCCAACACCGGCTACGCGATCATCAGTATTTCTGCGCAGAACACACTTCTGCGCTTTTCGGCACACCCTATTACTGTGTACAACAACCACATGGAAATGACGGAAAATTACGCGGTAGCTGTCGTAAACAGTTACCTTCTAACCCATTATCATTTTGTCGAAAGAGAACATCACAGCGCAAAAAAAAAACGATGAAGTTGGCATCATATTATTCATAATGGGCACAAGTGTTGAAAACTTTCAACGTAATGTTATAGACTGTAAACAAGGCGAGGTACGAGCAATACGGTACAATGGTATGCCGCTTACTATAATGAAGTTCCTAGCTAATGAATCTACTTTTCAGTTGACGGCTCTTATTGTTTGAGTTGTGCTTCGGATAAAAAAATCAAACTTTGGAATCCAAAATCGGGATTATTGTTGAAAACGTACGGTGGTCACGCGGATGAGGTTATCGATGCAGCTGGCAGTTGCGGCAGTTGTCATATAGTTTCGTCCAGTCTCGATAAAAGCATTATCTATTGGGAAGTTCCACAGGTGTTCCAGTACGTCGACTAAGAGGTCATGCTGGTGGTGTACGTTGCGTCTGTTTGAATGAAGACTCTTCTATTACAATATCCGGTGGACGAGATAGTGCAGTTCTATGTTGGGATATACGAACACGGCGTTCAGATCCCGTACAGGCTATAAAAGATGCAAAGGATTGTACTACAAGTATTCAAACGAATTAACATAAAATTTTAACGTCTTCTTTGGATGGTTGTATACGTTAATATGATATAAGGGTTGGCTAGTTAGTGTGTGATAAAATTGGAGGACCCATAACATTCTTAAAACTAACACGAGATGAACAATGTTTTGTGACAGCATGCCAAGATAGTACGGTTCGCCTTATACACTGCGATACCGTGAGTTTGTTATCAGAGTATACAGGACATAAAGCTGAAGACCATCATATTGAATGCGGCATTATGGCGAATGATGCGCATATATTATCGGGAACAAGCGAATTAGTAAGTTTTAATTTGACATGAAATCAATCCAAAATACTAAGTAAAAAGTATTTTCAGGTAGCAGCGGAGTTGTTAACTCACTGGATACTCACCCACCCTTCTGACTATTTATAACAATATCCCAGATGTACATATCATCGTGCATTCCCACAACAGTCGGTTTTATCGTACCGAATTGAAGTGTGTTATGCGCAGAAATACTGGGGATCGCGTAGCCGGTGTTTGGCCGGCTAAGGGCTATTTTGTTGAAGCGCGACCGAAGGCCGCCTATGCCGAAAGGTGTTCTGTACATAAATACTATTGAACAGGCCCCTAATTTGGGATCGAGCCTGGGACATTTTTTGGTTTTATGCCAATAGCTTTTAAATTACTAAAAATATTGGGTTTCCCCCCCCGGATTATGGTTCCTGGGACCGAAACGCGTCTCTGGGTACCAATATCGACATTTTTAGTGCAGTTTTTGGAGTTGACGTTGAATGTAAAGGACTACCAAAATAGTTACGAAAATATTACTGCAATTAGCTCAAAATGAGACTGAGTTTGTGTAGATGAAGAAGGTGATTTAGCCGCATAAACTTCATTTTAATATCTTTTTAAATTTAAATTAACGTATGAATATATATATAAAGCATTTCAACACCCAGTTGATATTCCTATCTTCAATAAATATTTTCTAAAGAAAACTTGAAATTTTTGGTGGTTTGTTGTTGTTTTTGGTGACAAAAACTCGCCGAAGGAAGTAGCAGTCCGTTGCCAGATATGAACCCAGTACACTCCGGTATGTCAGTATAGATGACAGATGGGTATATAATGTTCGGTTCCACCCGAACTTCGACTTACTTGTTTTTAGGTACATTTTATAATATACTTTGTCTCAAGGTTTCATTTTGTAAAGCAAAAAACAAATTTTTATTTTTATTATATTTATTTCTTTTTTCGACCTTTGTCTTCATATAATTATTAAATTTTTTTAAATAACTTAGTTTAAACTAAAATAAAAAAAAACGTCTTCCTAACTTTACTACTGCAGAGGAAGCGTTGCTAATATCCTTGGCTGAGCAGCACGCCAAAATATTGGAGAACAAAAGAACAGACGAGGTTGGTGTCGAGGAGAAAAAGAAAGTTTGGGAACAAATTGATCGCGCTTTTGAGGCCCAGATGGGTGTCAAGCGTCGCTGTGTAGCTCCGGTATTGTGCGCCACCAGTTTTATACAATTCCCTTCGCTCTTCAGCTAGGGACTTTCTCCTTTAAGTTTTTTGAGCCACGCTTGACACCCATCTGGGCCTCAAAAGCGCGATCAATTTGTTCCCAAACTTTCTTTTTCTCCTCGACACCAACCTTGTCTGTTCTTTTGTTCTCCAAAATTTTGGCGTGCTGCTCAGCCAAGGATATTAGCAGCGCTTCCTCCGCAGTTGTAAAGTTAGAGAGACGATGTTTTTTTTGGTTCGCTGCCGTTTCCATTTATTTAATAACAACTAATGCAGGAAATTGGTGCTTTGTGAAATCGTTAACAAAACGAAAATCAGCTGTTTTGGCGGCTTTTGCCAATTCACAATGCAACTTTTTGTTAATTTATTCACAATGATCGGTCTAATCGGCGATAACTTAACCAGGCTTTGGTGAAAACGAAATTGTCAATTCAGAAAATCAGCGGTTAAGCAATCACCGATTAGGAATAATTTAACCGGTCTTTATGAAAGCGGCCCTAAAGTGGAGATCTTTTGTTAGATTTTTATTCTACTAGTCTGGAGTGTTATTGAAAGAAGGTCGTTCTTGTCCAACAACAAAAAATACGTGTATAAATGTAACTACATACGTATGTAATCAACCAACTACATCTACTCTTTCATTTGTCTGATTAGTTCAGCACAAGCTAGGAGGTTGGAATGGCCGTGCTTTCAATCCGCATCTAAGATACTTACGTATGTTTCCATGTCTCCAGTTAGAATGCAATGCAGTGGAGAGGCCGCGTCTCCAAACTGCACTTTTTGGTATAGGTCAAGTGGACCAAACGGTCTGAAGCGCCGTGTTTCCAACCCGCATCTATGCCATGTTTTCATCAAGCCTTCGTACAATTGCTTCAATTACAGTGAAATACAGTTGAGGACGTCGGTTATCCAATCTGTTTCTTAGCGGGCTTATATTTTCAATCCGGAGTTCGCTCTGGCATAGGTCAAGTAGGCCATCCCCATTATACCACTGTCTGGCCGGTTGGAGAGGTCTTGTCTCCACTCTGTTCCTTATCCGTGTACATGTGTAATGTTTTATTTCTTATTTAGTGATATTTATCAAGCTGCTTTTGAAATTTGGACGGTTGGAGAGACCTTGTCTCCATCCGTCCTATGTTTTTCGCGCTTTGCCCTTTGCCTTCAGTAGGTAGAAATCTACTTCCCCGTGTGTTATAGTAAACTCGCTCAAGAATTTTGCCTTGCAGAAGCGAGCAGACATACGGGTCTGTAGTTGGATGGCGGTGTGAGATGTGGAGAGACAGCTGTTTGCCGTGTTGTTGTTCGTGTTTTCGGCGACGTAGCCATAATTATCGGCAGAATATGTAGTTTGGGGTTGGAAAATTATAAAATTTAAAATATTATATGTTCACCAAATTTATTAGACTATACACTTCACATAATTTGCAAATGGCGACTTCTTCACGAACTTTACGAAAGCGTTCAAAAAGTTATTTTCCAGCAAAATTGATTCTCCCCTGCAAAATCATGACGACTTCTTCACGAACTTTACGAAAGCGTTCAAAAAGTTATTTCCCAGCAAAATTTATTCTCCCCTGCAAAATCACGGCAAATTATGCCACAAGTCCGGTGCTTTGCTAAGCTGACGCGAACTTGATTATATAAAAAATAATTGCACGCCAAAATTAATTCTTTCCAAGCTAAATCACGGCAAATTATGTCACTAGTGCGGTTTCAATATCTCGTCTCTAACACGGTTTTCATTACGGTGTTTCTCTAAGTTGACACGAAATTGATTCTGTTAAAAAGTCGAAAAATAAGAAAAGGAACTTTGCTCAACCACTATGCAAACGTCCTTTGAACAACTGGCAAAAATAGCGAATGATAGCAAACACAGTTTACGTCGTCGTGGAAAATGGTTGGTATAAAAGATATTAATAAAAAGTTTTACCACACTTTTAAATCACAATTCGTAACATAAAATGTTCACAAGTTTACTTAAAAAATATTTACCTGGAAGTATTAACTTGTTGCGGTAGCGGCTCCGATTGTGTTCTTTCTAGTTTACGGTGTAAATTCATATTTCCAAAGTTTTCTAATAACGTGGTAACAAATGTTTCAACATTTGCTTCGATTTGAGGTTGAGGTTGTGGCTGTGAAATCGTTCTGGTCAAAGTTGTGTGGGGACGACATTTTTCAAGATCTTTTTGCCGATCAAAGTTTACAATTGCTTCCCTTGATTTGGTAGATTTATCCATTTCTGTTTTAATTATATCACCTACGTTGTTGACTGATCGACTATTATGCACTTGATCATGCGGCTGATTCTGAAAATGTATGAATTTAGCGATTAAATTTTAAATTTTCAATACAAACATAATTGCACAATTAATATAAAGGCGTAGAGGTCTCGCGAATCTAATAAACCGAAAGGAAGGTGAAAGGTTAACATAGTAATTTACGAAGTTTAAAAAAGCGCTGAGGATTTACACGTTTATACCACAGATGTTATTTTCTCAAATTGGTTTTTATTATATAAATAAATAACTGCCAATATCTGATATTTCTAATAGCACTGGATCACAAATTTAAACTTTTTTATTCACCAGAGATGACGTTATGAATTTCGAATGCAAAGCCAAACGCTTATTCCGAAAATCGAGGTCATTTTGGGTTCTATGGATACCGATTTACCCTTATTCAGTAAACAAATAAAAAGATGCTCCACTTAAACATGTGCTCAAAAGGTGCTCGAGAAATGCCCTACCCCCAAAAAAATTGCTCCCCCTTTGGTACTACACACGTGTATGTGCATATGTAAAAGCAAAACATAAAAACTTAGCAATTTGTATACCTAGTAGTGCTACCCACACAAGTTACATTAACTTTAGTCGCGTAATGGAGATACATATTGACTTATATATATCAAAATGTTCAGGAGGAAAAAAGAAATTGATTAAGCAATTTCCGTCCGTCGTAAATTTTGAGATATCTTAATGAAATTTGGTATGCATGTTCCTTGGCACTCATCTCCGAGTACTATTTAAAATGGGCGAAATCGGATGATAGCCACGCCCGTTTTTATATATAGAATATTTTCGAAAATACAAAAAAAGGGATTATTCAGTAAAACTTATAAGGATAAAATTTGGTGGGTACATTAATGGTAAGGCAGAAAATAATTTGTTCAAGAAATTTTTGAAAATGCGCTTGGCACCGCCCTTTTTGATTAAGTCAAATTTAAAAATATTATTAATCATAAATCAAAACCGTGTATCGAAAAGAAGTTCGGCACACAGATTTCCAGGAATACAAGGAATGTTCCGGAAAAAATGAGTGAAATCGGTTAAGGTCCACGCCCACTTTTGTAAGAAAGATTTTGAAAAGGATTATAGATATATTTAATAGGCAATAACTTTGCGAACAATAGCTTTATACCATTTTTATTTCACTTTTAAAGTATCCGTGAACGAAGAAAGTCAAAAAATATAAATTTTCGGAAATGGGCGTGGCCCCGCCCCTTCTATAGTGGATTATTCCATAAAACTTTATTCCACAAAACTTTATATGCCATAACTCCGGCAAAAATTGATTTATCGAAAAGATATTTGGCGAAAATGTTGAACATATAAAGGTAAATGTTTGTTGTAAAAATGGGCAAAAACGGCTCACACCCAGTTTTTTAACATAGTTCTAAAAAATTTGTTTGTAAAATGTAAAACGCGACATTTTTATAACCATGCAAGCTATATCAATAAGATCTTGCACACATAACAAGCTTTTTAAGCTAAACTCGATCGTAAAACAAATTTTGTGGATTTTGGGGAAGTAGGGGTGCCGCCGCCCACCTTTCAGCATAAAAATTCTGCTATTTTCAAAGGCGATTTCTTGTAGTTTGACCTAGATATTTCAAACATAATTGGTCAGCTACTTCTGAATGGTATGTAGTATACTTCTGCCAAAAATGAACCAAATCGGATAACACACAAGTAAAATATCCGGGCAAGTTGTTAATACCCCACTGCAATAAGGAAGTTATATACCTTTTTGTTTTTCATACCTTTAATGAACATGAAATGTTTGTAAGTATCAGAAGAAGCGATGGGCCCTATAAGTAAACTGAAATAATAAGGACGATGAGCTGAATCGATTTAGCAATGTCCATCTCCCCGTCCGTCTGTCTCTATTTGAACGCAAATTTTTCCAACATAAAATGTGCATGTATTGGTATTTTGAAAAAATATGGTTAGCAGTTGTTGATAGGGAAGCTATTTATATACAAATAAATTAATGTAGGGCCGCCGTGGTGTGCCGGTAGTGTTGCTGGCCTACCACACCGAAGGTCCAAGGTTCGAGTCCTGGGACAGGCAACATCAAAAATGGTTTGAAAAAGTTTTCTAAACGGGGTCGCTCCTTGGCAGTGGTTTGGCAAACTCTCCAAGTGTCTTTCTGCTATTGAAGGCTTCTCAGAAAAAATCTGTCAATTTAAAAATTCAAATTCATTCAAAACGCCACACCACAAATTGGAGGGGAAGCTCGGCGCTAAAATCTCTTAGGAGGTTTATGATGATATACTTGTTGTATATCGCGCCATACATTTATATTTTTCTTAAATTAATTTGCTCCTCAAATGTCATAACAGAAGTGTTTTTATGTAAAACAATCAGCTGGCTTTATAATACGAACTGAAAAGTATTAAAATAGACCTTCGTAAATTGATGTGCCATAATAGATCACTACTAGGTATACGAGTATAATGTTCGGTTCCAACCGAACTCAGACTTACTTTTTTTTTTTTTTTTAAGGGGAGCAAATTTTTTCATAGTTGGAATTTCTCAAGCACCTAATTTCTGCATAATGACTTTTGATCTCATCGTCATGTTTGACCGTTTACGCATATTGCTTTGTTAGGTTTACCCTAAAGCAATTTGTTTTTTTTTTTAGTTTATTGTTCTACTGACTTTGCTCTTCTAGCTTTATGGACCTCATTATTAGGATCAAATAAATACATTAATATAATACCTAAGTACCCTGTATGTATTAGTAACAACTGCATATTAGGGGTTAGAATATGGTTTGGGCCTTAAAATACTAGCATTTTAAATAAATCCACATAATACACTAATATCCCTATATGTATTAGTAACCCCTGAAGGTACCCCTAACCTAACCCGGTGTAGAGATGCCCGCTATCACGGGAGTCGGACTGGTGCCGCAACGTGTTTATACAAGAGCGCCCTGTTTGGTCCATATTTATTATTATAATGTGTATGAGTTTTGTCTTAACTTTATGGTCTTATTTTAAACTCGAAATAATTATGTGTTTTATTTTGACGCTTTTTTAAGAGTATGATTGGTTTCTCTCAGAAGAATTTATTCTTATATTCGAATAGTTGAAATATTAGATGGAATGCGCATAATTACCTACTATTCACGTGCATAAAAGAAACTCTAACAGGAGATTTACTCTAAATTTAGTATAAACATGTATGTGTATGTAAACTAATAGAAATATTTCAGTTATTTTTACATAATAATATGTATTGTGCTAGATTTTAAAGCACGAGATTTCAGGTACAAAATTCAGTGTATTCATCGCTTGAACGTATTAGCATGCATCATGTGCTTTATGTTTGTACATATGTTTGGATCATATATGTAATAGTTCTATATTGCTACTATCCTATCTGCGAAATGTGTTTGAATTCCGTCAAACATTATGAGTGCAAATGTAACTTCTGCGCATGCGCGGTTTTTTGTGTGTTAGTATATGACCATTAGGGTGTCCCTTATTTTTAGATGTCTTTTTTTTGTAACGCATACCCTTCAGATCGGTTCTCCTTAATCCAATATACTCAATAAAAAAATATATGCTCATTACGAAAACTCTAAACCGTGCCGAATTACTTTGGAAACGAGTTGGTTCAGGTTCAACGGTTAACATTCGATCAAATTCTTTTTATTTGAAATGAGGAGTTCTATAAACAATTTTTTACGATTTGGGTTTTATATATTATATTCTAAATAAAGTGTACTAATATTTAGAATATAATTTTACGAGTAGTATCCTCGATTTTCTATGGAAAAAGACAAGAAAAGGCAATTTCACTGGCAAAAGAACTCTTTGAAAGCCAAATACCACCAAATACCACGCAAATGCTCTTTCGAAACAACAAATTGTTCCATATGGATCACATTGTTATTAAATTTTCATGTTAAATGTTCATCCGTCAGTGGCGCCACCTTCTGTATTAGAACAACAACGCAACGCCGTGCAGCTTTATACAGAAATATAGCCCGGCCACATTCAAAACGACGACTGCTACCGACAACGGCGAAAAACTGAAGCTAGACGATAATTGCCGCCAAGCACCGACGACTGATTATAATGAAAGCGACAACGACAGTTCTGCATTAGCTCAAACAACAACAAAAAATTTAGAAAAAAGTATTGCATGTGTTAAAAAAATGTATAACAAATCTATTTCAACACATATTTAAGGCTATTTGCATTTATTTTGATTTTTATTCACAAAAAGAAAAAAGGACGCCACGACCGTCGCCTGTCAAAATAGAAATAGATCTAATCTAGCGACAGCGGCAATTCATGATTAATTGCCGCTTTGTCGTGTCGTGCCCAAAAAATTCCTCCCCATAAGAACATGTGTAAAAATAATTTGACAGATGCCGCACCGTCGTTGTCGTCTTGAATCTGTTTTCCCTAATACGCTAGCTTTTTCCAAATAGTTAAAAACCATTTGAAAATACTAGGCCAACTGATTTGGCGGCGTTTCTTATTAATAGAAAAAAATGTCTACATAACTGTTCGTTCAAATAAGACGTGCAGTGCATTATTATTCTTGAGTTTTCGGGTAAATAACGCGGATAGTTTTTCATTTCGAAAATGTCAGTGGAAGTAAGAAGCAATAAAAACAGTATATTTCTGGTGGGTGAGATTAATCACCAAATAACAGGCGCAAAATTACCGTCAAATCGTCTAATTCTTGCGGTTCTGTTTTTCAACATTCGCGAAATAAAGTTAAATATTAGTAACAGTGCAAATCTTGTGGCTCGGGAGTGCATTATATTCTGGGAAGAAGCTAGAATACTCACCAGAGCTTTCCCTAATTGTGTTAAAAAAGTTGTGGATCTTTATCAGTTCTGGCGAGAGCTGCAAAAAAATTGTAAGAAGATACCGGATTTTTATAAACGTCGCGAGGAGGAGTTTCAACAGGATTTGGATAATTTATTCGATATCGCACATGCTGATGCTCTCAACAGAATTAAAATAGAAGAAGATAAAGTATTCTTACGTAAACAGAGAGAGCCAGGCCGCCCAGGTTGCTTAATGGTTGTAGTCAAAAAGTTGGCTGTAATTGAAGAAAAGGCAAGGTTAAGACAACTAGCAAAAGAGAAATATAGATTAAAACAAATGCCCTCAGATGGCTTATCGACATCTGTTGCTGCTTACAAGGATATGACACATACAGAATTACATGACCAATCTGCAAGCTCTGAAGAAAGTCTGAACGTTCTTTAAGTGCAGTAGCGGAAGAGGAGGAAGAAAAAATTTCATCACGCCAAAATTGGTTGCGACTTTAGACAGATGTCAACTCAGCATTCGAGATTCTGTTTATGTAGTTCAAGCTGTAGTGGAAGCACTAGGTCTTAACTGTGAAGATTACGCAATCAACAAATCCTCTATTCAACGCATTCGAACGCAAATGAGAAAACATAGAGCAGAATCCATTAAATCTGATTTTCAGAATAACATGCCCGAAGTTGTTGCTGTTCATTGGGATGGAAAACTGTTACCTAGTCCCAACGTAAAAAGCTCTAAAGAAGAACGCTTGCCAATCGTTGTTTCGTTTGAAGAGAAAGAACAAATTCTTGCAGTCCCGAAATTAGAGAGCTCTTCCGGCAAAAATCAAGCAAATGCAGTACTAAATACGCTCAATGATTTGAACCTTAATGATAAGGTACAAATAATGTGCTGTGATACGACAGCATCTAATACAGGTCGCTTGAATGGAGCTTGTGTGCTTTTGGAGCAAGCATTAGAAAGAGAATTGTTACTTTTTGCTATTCGTCATCATGTTTACGAACTTGTGCTAAAAAGTGTATTTCAAAATAAAATCCAAGAGGACAGTACCAGTCCCGAGATTCCACTATTTAAAAAGTTCAAAAATAACTGAATAATTCTAATGCTATCGAACCCTGCTCTAATTTCGTAAAACAACACTTTTGTGAGACGATGATAAATGAATTGGTGGAGTTTTATTACAACGAACTGGAGAAGTCAATTGTACGAGATGATTATCGGGACCTGATTGAACTAGCTTTTATTTTTTTGGGAGGAAACTCTGAGAATAAAATTAAAATCAGACCTCCAGGCGCATTGCATCAAGCACGGTGGATGGCAAGAGCTATTTTTACTCTATAAAGATATGTTTCTTGCAGTCTCAATTTAAAATGAGCGTCAAGGACGGACAAGCGCTTAGAGATATTTCTTTATTCATTGTGACAGTTTATGTTAAGCCCTGGCTAAGATGCAGTAAAAGCGCCGAATCAAGACTTACTCTTTCTAAAGATCCTGAAGGATTACGAAAGAGTTGACAAGTTGATTTCCAAAGCAGCTTTAGGAAAATTCAGTCACCACCTGTGGTATTTATCAGAAGAAATAACCCTGCTATCAATTTTTGACGACGACGTTGATGAACAAACCAAGAAGAACTTTTGAACTTTATGTGTTTTATTTTGACGCTTTTTTAAGAGTATGATTGGTTTCTCTCAGAAGAATTTATTCTTATATTCGAATAGTTGAAATATTAGATGGAATGCGCATAATTACCTACTATTCACGTGCATAAAAGAAACTCTAACAGGAGATTTACTCTAAATTTAGTATAAACATGTATGTGTATGTAAACTAATAGAAATATTTCAGTTATTTTTACATAATAATATGTATTGTGCTAGATTTTAAAGCACGAGATTTCAGGTACAAAATTCAGTGTATTCATCGCTTGAACGTATTAGCATGCATCATGTGCTTTATGTTTGTACATATGTTTGGATCATATATGTAATAGTTCTATATTGCTACTATCCTATCTGCGAAATGTGTTTGAATTCCGTCAAACATTATGAGTGCAAATGTAACTTCTGCGCATGCGCGGTTTTTTGTGTGTTAGTATATGACCATTAGGGTGTCCCTTATTTTTAGATGTCTTTTTTTTGTAACGCATACCCTTCAGATCGGTTCTCCTTAATCCAATATACTCAATAAAAAAATATATGCTCATTACGAAAACCTTAACCGTGCCGAATTACTTTGGAAACGAGTTGGTTCAGGTTCAACGGGTAACATTCGATCAAATTCTTTTTATTTGAAATGAGGAGTTCTATAAACAATTTTTTACGATTTGGGTTTTATATATTATATTCTAAATAAAGTGTACTAATATTTAGAATATAATTTTACGAGTAGTATCCTCGATTTTCTATGGAAAAAGACAAGAAAAGGCAATTTCACTGGCAAAAGAACTCTTTGAAAGCCAAATACCACCAAATACCACGCAAATGCTCTTTCGAAACAACAAATTGTTCCATATGGATCACATTGTTATTAAATTTTCATGTTAAATGTTCATCCGTCAGTGGCGCCACCTTCTGTATTAGAACAACAACGCAACGCCGTGCAGCTTTATACAGAAATATAGCCCGGCCACATTCAAAACGACGACTGCTACCGACAACGGCGAAAAACTGAAGCTAGACGATAATTGCCGCCAAGCACCGACGACTGATTATAATGAAAGCGACAACGACAGTTCTGCATTAGCTCAAACAACAACAAAAAATTTAGAAAAAAGTATTGCATGTGTTAAAAAAATGTATAACAAATCTATTTCAACACATATTTAAGGCTATTTGCATTTATTTTGATTTTTATTCACAAAAAGAAAAAAGGACGCCACGACCGTCGCCTGTCAAAATAGAAATAGATCTAATCTAGCGACAGCGGCAATTCATGATTAATTGCCGCTTTGTCGTGTCGTGCCCAAAAAATTCCTCCCCATAAGAACATGTGTAAAAATAATTTGACAGATGCCGCACCGTCGTTGTCGTCTTGAATCTGTTTTCCCTAATACGCTAGCTTTTTCCAAATAGTTAAAAACCATTTGAAAATACTAGGCCAACTGATTTGGCGGCGTTTCTTATTAATAGAAAAAAATGTCTACATAACTGTTCGTTCAAATAAGACGTGCAGTGCATTATTATTCTTGAGTTTTCGGGTAAATAACGCGGATAGTTTTTCATTTCGAAAATGTCAGTGGAAGTAAGAAGCAATAAAAACAGTATATTTCTGGTGGGTGAGATTAATCACCAAATAACAGGCGCAAAATTACCGTCAAATCGTCTAATTCTTGCGGTTCTGTTTTTCAACATTCGCGAAATAAAGTTAAATATTAGTAACAGTGCAAATCTTGTGGCTCGGGAGTGCATTATATTCTGGGAAGAAGCTAGAATACTCACCAGAGCTTTCCCTAATTGTGTTAAAAAAGTTGTGGATCTTTATCAGTTCTGGCGAGAGCTGCAAAAAAATTGTAAGAAGATACCGGATTTTTATAAACGTCGCGAGGAGGAGTTTCAACAGGATTTGGATAATTTATTCGATATCGCACATGCTGATGCTCTCAACAGAATTAAAATAGAAGAAGATAAAGTATTCTTACGTAAACAGAGAGAGCCAGGCCGCCCAGGTTGCTTAATGGTTGTAGTCAAAAAGTTGGCTGTAATTGAAGAAAAGGCAAGGTTAAGACAACTAGCAAAAGAGAAATATAGATTAAAACAAATGCCCTCAGATGGCTTATCGACATCTGTTGCTGCTTACAAGGATATGACACATACAGAATTACATGACCAATCTGCAAGCTCTGAAGAAAGTCTGAACGTTCTTTAAGTGCAGTAGCGGAAGAGGAGGAAGAAAAAATTTCATCACGCCAAAATTGGTTGCGACTTTAGACAGATGTCAACTCAGCATTCGAGATTCTGTTTATGTAGTTCAAGCTGTAGTGGAAGCACTAGGTCTTAACTGTGAAGATTACGCAATCAACAAATCCTCTATTCAACGCATTCGAACGCAAATGAGAAAACATAGAGCAGAATCCATTAAATCTGATTTTCAGAATAACATGCCCGAAGTTGTTGCTGTTCATTGGGATGGAAAACTGTTACCTAGTCCCAACGTAAAAAGCTCTAAAGAAGAACGCTTGCCAATCGTTGTTTCGTTTGAAGAGAAAGAACAAATTCTTGCAGTCCCGAAATTAGAGAGCTCTTCCGGCAAAAATCAAGCAAATGCAGTACTAAATACGCTCAATGATTTGAACCTTAATGATAAGGTACAAATAATGTGCTGTGATACGACAGCATCTAATACAGGTCGCTTGAATGGAGCTTGTGTGCTTTTGGAGCAAGCATTAGAAAGAGAATTGTTACTTTTTGCTATTCGTCATCATGTTTACGAACTTGTGCTAAAAAGTGTATTTCAAAATAAAATCCAAGAGGACAGTACCAGTCCCGAGATTCCACTATTTAAAAAGTTCAAAAATAACTGAATAATTCTAATGCTATCGAACCCTGCTCTAATTTCGTAAAACAACACTTTTGTGAGACGATGATAAATGAATTGGTGGAGTTTTATTACAACGAACTGGAGAAGTCAATTGTACGAGATGATTATCGGGACCTGATTGAACTAGCTTTTATTTTTTTGGGAGGAAACTCTGAGAATAAAATTAAAATCAGACCTCCAGGCGCATTGCATCAAGCACGGTGGATGGCAAGAGCTATTTTTACTCTATAAAGATATGTTTCTTGCAGTCTCAATTTAAAATGAGCGTCAAGGACGGACAAACGCTTAGAGATATTTCTTTATTCATTGTGACAGTTTATGTTAAGCCCTGGCTAAGATGCAGTAAAAGCGCCGAATCAAGACTTACTCTTTCTAAAGATCCTGAAGGATTACGAAAGAGTTGACAAGTTGATTTCCAAAGCAGCTTTAGGAAAATTCAGTCACCACCTGTGGTATTTATCAGAAGAAATAACCCTGCTATCAATTTTTGACGACGACGTTGATGAACAAACCAAGAAGAACTTTGTAATTAACTTAAGAAGAGAAAGCTTTGATGATTCCGGAAAGAGAATCGAAGGATGAAACGTCGTTATCTTTATATGGTGAATATTAATTCATATGTATTAAGCTATGCTCACTATTTACTAAACGCTAAACTTTTGTTCTTGTTTTAGAAAAATCTTTGAGTGATTTCATCACTATTAGAAGCAAAAATATATTTTCGAGGCTAAAAGTTGACTGCAGTTTCCTTCAGGAAAATATATCTTCGTGGGAAGAAAACGTGGCCTATATAGAAGCAAAAAAGAAGATTTTGTGCTTAAAAGCGGTTAATGACACACCTGAAAGAGCTGTTAAACTTATGCAAGACTTTCATGGTTTGATAACCGCAGAAGAAGAACAAAAGCAGTTCCTTTTACGCTGTGTGCAAGAACATAGAGATATGTATCCAGATTGTAAAAAACAGACTTTAAAAAGAAGATGTCCTGAGTAATCCTATTAACAATATTTAAATTAAACAATCTTTAATACGAATTTCTATTAGCATTATTAAACAAAGCAATGAACATTTTCGTTGATCTAGCTACTAGATGAAGAAAGAAACTGCTATTTTTGAGGCCCTGTCGGCACGGGTTAAAATTTACGTGGAAACCTAAAATTTGTTATTTAAGCAGAGGTTTGTATACTAAACCGAATTAGAGGGTATGCGTTTTGATAATTGCAAAACGAAATATTTCGTTCTATAAGGGACACCCTAATGACCATATATATGAACACACATTTATACAATTGTAGTGGCGTATCGAAAAACGTAGTAAAGGGCCATTCAAGCAAGAGGACATTCTCCCCGTTTTACAAAAGTTGCAGTTGCAGTTCTTATAAAACTGTTTAAGAGATTGAATAATGAAAGACGAATAAATATGGTAAAAGGTTTGGCATAGTATTTATTATTTAAACATGGTTAGCAGCCATATAACTTATAGTTTTTACATAGGTAAATCCTTAAAAAAAAATTTAAAACCAATAAATAAATTCATATATTTTGAAAATCTATTATATCACACAAAATCGAAAATCCGCTTTCGGATTATTGGTACCGACGTCAAAACGCGCCTTTTGATAGCTGTCCCTACATTTTTGGACAAGTTTAGCAGTTGTCTCCTAAAGGAAACGACTACCATTTTTTTAATAATTTTGTAAAAATTAACACATTCATAAATTTTGTATATATTTATATTTTTTTGTCCCCCCATAAAAACATATTTGACATATGTAAGTAAAGTTCATTAACTATAAATTTAAAATGTATTCATGAAACGAGCTCAAGGCCAAGAATAATAATTTTTCACTTTTGGAATTTTTTATGAAAATTATTATTGTTTTTATTTATTAATAATCATTTTAATTAATTATTAAAAGTTTTTTGGATTGAATAGAGTAGGAAAAATGTTTAGAGACAACTGCCATAGCTTTTCTTATAGATCCATTTCGGAAGCTGCTAGACTTCACTCATCAGAGAAATTTTGGCACGCATTGCTAACTATTAAGCTAACAATACGCTGGTTTTGATGTCATCTAAACTCCTAGTTCTATTCTTATTTTTACCATATGCATGAACCACTTCCGCCATTTGACAGTTAGTAGTGTGATCATGATGGATTTTTGACAGATCTGTTTTATCATCAGAACTGCCTTTCCGTGTGCTCTCGGTTTTTGTTATTGCTTTTTTATACCAACAATTTTTTTGTTGATTTACGGCCTGTACATTTTCAAGTATTCATGAAACGAGCTCAATGCCAAGAATAATAATTTTTCACTTTTGGAATTTTTTATGAAAATTATTATTGTTTTTATTTATTAATAATCATTTTAATTAATTACTAAAAGTTTTTTGGATTGAATAGAGTAGGAAAAATGTTTAGAGAGGAAGTGGTTCGTGCATATGGTAAAAATAAGAATAGAACTAGGAGTTTAGATGACATCAAAACCAGCGTATTGTTAGCTTAATGGTTAGCAATGCGTGCCAAAATTTCTCTGATGAGTGAAGTCTAGCAGCTTCCGAAATGGATCTATAAGAAAAGCTATGGCAGTTGTCTCTAAACATTTTTCCTACTCTATTCAATCCAAAAAACTTTTAATAATTAATTAAAATGATTATTAATAAATAAAAACAATAATAATTTTCATAAAAAATTCCAAAAGTGAAAAATTATTATTCTTGGCCTTGAGCTCGTTTCATGAATACTTGAAAATGTACAGGCCGTAAATCAACAAAAAAATTGTTGGTATAAAAAAGCAATAACAAAAACCGAGAGCACACGGAAAGGCAGTTCTGATGATAAAACAGATCTGTCAAAAATCCATCATGATCACACTACTAACTGTCAAATGGCGGAAGTGGTTCATGCATATGGTAAAAATAAGAATAGAACTAGGAGTTTAGATGACATCAAAACCAGCGTATTGTTAGCTTAATGGTTAGCAATGCGTGCCAAAATTTCTCTGATGAGTGAAGTCTAGCAGCTTCCGAAATGGATCTATAAGAAAAGCTATGGCAGTTGTCTCTAAACATTTTTCCTACTCTATTCAATCCAAAAAACTTTTAATAATTAATTAAAATGATTATTAATAAATAAAAACAATAATAATTTTCATAAAAAATTCCAAAAGTGAAAAATTATTATTCTTGGCCTTGAGCTCGTTTCATGAATACTTGAAAATGTACAGGCCATAAATCAACAAAAAAATTGTTGGTATAAAAAAGCAATAACAAAAACCGAGAGCACACGGAAAGGCAGTTCTGATGATAAAACAGATCTGTCAAAAATCCATCATGATCACACTACTAACTGTCAAATGGCGGAAGTGGTTCATGCATATGGTAAAAATAAGAATAGAACTAGGAGTTTAGATGACATCAAAACCAGCGTATTGTTAGCTTAATGGTTAGCAATGCGTGCCAAAATTTCTCTGATGAGTGAAGTCTAGCAGCTTCCGAAATGGATCTATAAGAAAAGCTATGGCAGTTGTCTCTAAACATTTTTCCTACTCTATTCAATCCAAAAAACTTTTAATAATTAATTAAAATGATTATTAATAAATAAAAACAATAATAATTTTCATAAAAAATTCCAAAAGTGAAAAATTATTATTCTTGGCCTTGAGCTCGTTTCATGAATACTTGAAAATGTACAGGCCGTAAATCAACAAAAAAATTGTTGGTATAAAAAAGCAATAACAAAAACCGAGAGGACACGGAAAGGCAGTTCTGATGATAAAACAGATCTGTCAAAAATCCATCATGATCACACTACTAACTGTCAAATGGCGGAAGTGGTTCATGCATATGGTAAAAATAAGAATAGAACTAGGAGTTTAGATGACATCAAAACCAGCGTATTGTTAGCTTAATGGTTAGCAATGCGTGCCAAAATTTCTCTGATGAGTGAAGTCTAGCAGCTTCCGAAATGGATCTATAAGAAAAGCTATGGCAGTTGTCTCTAAACATTTTTCCTACTCTATTCAATCCAAAAAACTTTTAATAATTAATTAAAATGATTATTAATAAATAAAAACAATAATAATTTTCATAAAAAATTCCAAAAGTGAAAAATTATTATTCTTGGCCTTGAGCTCGTTTCATGAATACTTGAAAATGTACAGGCCGTAAATCAACAAAAAAATTGTTGGTATAAAAGAGCAATAAATTTAAAATGTTTACCTTTCCTTTACGGCCGCCACTGAGACTTTATACGAGTATCCCTTTCCCACTGTAAACCTGTACTGTAAAGTTTGGCGAACTGCAATATATGGTTTGGTTGTATGTGCATAAGCAGTAGTTACATTTTTTTATTCGAATACTTACTAATCGAATAGTTGTAATTTATTGGAATAGTTGTTTATTCGGCAAATGAGGTCGGAATAGTGTTGTTTTATTATTAATTATAATAATTAATTAACTGTTCGAATAGTGTTCTGCGAATAATTAAATACCATTGTTGTGTGGAAATGAATCACTAGATAGATATTTACCATAAAATGACTATAAATAGATATTTATTAATACTTTTGTATGTTTGTTACAATTATATTTGGATGGCAGGTTTTCTGCTAGGGTTTTAAGCAAGGTATGCTAGGATAGAAATTCATTGTGGGCAGGCAAGGAGCTGGTTTAAATTATGAACATCAAGTTAGCGAAGCACCCCAAACGAATCGCGCCGGGACCAGGTGGATAATTTACCGTTAATTTGCCGTGATTTTGCCAGGAAAGAATTAATTTTGCGTGTAATTTTTTTTTCCGAATTCTGGGGTGATCGCTAACTTGACATCAACTTAGCGAAGCACCCTAATGAAAACCGAGTTAGAAGCGGGATCTCGAAACCGGACTTGCGGCATAATTTGACGCTAATTTGCCGTAATTTACCCGGGAAATTAATTCTGCCGTTCAAATATTTTTCGACTTTTTCATATAGGTAACTTCGTGTCAACTTGGAAACCGTGTTGGAGACGAGATATCAAAACCGGAGTTGGGGCATAATTTGACGCTAGAAAGAAATGATTTTGGCGTTCGATTATTTTTCGACTTTTTCGTATAGGGAAAATCGTGTCAACTTAGCGAAGCACCCTAATGGAAATCGTGTTATATCAAAAGAATAAATATCAACTACTTTTCTTTAATTTTGACTTAATTAGTTTATAATACTGGTTTTTGTAGAAATCCATCTTTATTTAAGTAAAATTAATTAAAACAATTATTTTCCAATGACCATTTTTTAAACCGCTGCTTTTCGCATACATTTTGTAATAAAAAGTTTTATGAATACATACGTGTGTTTCCATTTCTTGAAACGATGCATAAAAACATATTTTTAAACTTTCAAGCATGAGAGAACCATATCAGGTGCAAGAATTGATTTGACAGTACAATTATTCCTCGGTGTGATTTCGACTTCAAACCCGCTAATTAGGAAAACAAGGTACATGGAAGAGGCATATATGTATGTCTCTATGTACATATGCCACCATCTGTAACTATTATTCCGCCACGCTTACAAATGCTGTCAAAATTCAACAATCAAGCAGCGTTGTGCTTCTCGTACAAGCAATCTTTAGTTCTTACATGAAGACAATACTTTATTGCGAAATTAAGCAGCATGAAGACTGAAAATGTATCAAAATAGGGAATTACATGATAAAAACGTATCAAAACACGAATTTTACAAAACAGTTTATCAAATATGATACAATTGTATCAAAAAGGTAACGCTGGGTACATCTCGTTTTCCGCATGCTAAATGACTTCGACTGTCGTTGCTTAGATGCCGCTTTGAGTTCGAGCATAAGCTTGCAAAATAGACACAGTAGTGATCAAAAAGTAAAAATTGATCAAGTAGTTAGTTAGAATTTCCTTCTTTTGAAAAAGTGGCGTCATTGCTTTTACTTGGATTTGTGATGCGAAGCCTTCGGCTGTCGCTGCTTTGAAACTTTTCATCAATCCTAGTAATAACTCAATAAAAATTTGTTTCGTTCTTTCTTTCCAAAATACAAACTGAACGCTGCTTTTAAAAAATTCCATTTAGTTTTGTGGTACAGCTCTTTTTCAGACTGTCTTAGTGGTTTCATTAGGGTGCTTCGCTAAGCTCACACGAAGTTATCTCTATCTATCTCTATGGCGCGATATACAACAGGTATATCATCATAAACCTCCTAAGAGATTTTTGCGCCAAGCTTCTCTTCCAATTTGTGGTGTGCCGATTTGAATTTTCCCTACAAATTGGTGGGACCTACAGTTTTTTGCCGACTCCGAACGGCATCTACAAAGGGGACGAATTTTTGCTGAGAAGCCTGTCATGGCAGAAATACACTAGGAGAGTTTGCCAAACCACTGCCGAGGGGCGACACCGTTTTGAAAAACTTTTTTCAAATCACTTTTGATGTTACCTGTGCCAGGGCTCGAACCATGGACCTTCGGTGTGGTAGGCCGGCAACACTACCTTCACACCACGGCGGCCGCCGTGGTTAACTATACGAAAAAGTCGAAAAATAAGCACCCCAAAATTCGGAGAAAATTATTACACGGCAAAATTAATTCTTTCCCGGGTAAATTACGGCAAATTATGCCGCAAGTCCGGTTTCGATATCCCGTCTCTAACACGATTTTCATTAGGGTGCTTCGCTAAGTTGATGTCAAGTTAGTGAAGCACCCCAGAATTCGGAGAAAAGATTACACGGCAAAATTAATTCTTTCCCGGCAAATTATCCACCTGGTCCCGACTCGATTCTTTTGGGGTGCTTCGCTAACTTGATGTTCATGTTTAAATTGTGTAAAGCAACATATACAAAATAATACTACCTGCTTACTATTTTTTGCTAAGTAGGATACTACAATAGAAATTCAAGGCAAAAGTAGGCAGATGGTGAAATGAAGAATCGCTTAAGTTTCAATTGCAAGTGCATACACCTATTAACTGACACAAATTTCTAACGTGGCCTACTATGATAGACCATTTTAAAATAGCCCGAGATTTTTCCGCTAATCCACAGAAATACGCACGGTACTGACTTGACGACAAGTTTAATGCAGAGGGCTTTCCTGGAACTGTGCCGCTCTAACATGTTTCATTCAAACACAAAAATGGTATGCAACTATTCGCACAACACTTTTCGAATAGTTATTAAATTATTCAAATAATAAATAAAAAGCTATTCAAACCCCATTAACCGAATAAATGGTATTCGAATAGTTAAACAAATATCATTTAAGCTTATGCACACATTTGTATACGCAAAGATACATACATACATACAAAACGTGAATTTCGCTTCCGACCTCTCACGCATTTTAATACAACTATTCGAATAACACTATTTGAATGAACGGATAAATTATTCGAATAAATAATATTCGAATTTTTTGAGACGAATGTTATTATTCGTTTATTCGAAGAGTATTTATTCGAATATTGTTCGAAACATCCAAGAATCCTTAATATCGAAACTCAATGCTCGTCACTTTCGTCACTAAGATTTGGCGGAAAAAACTAAAATGTGAGTGCATAAAATGAATTTTTAAAGACATATTTACGCCTGAAAAGAAAATCTCTACATATGTATAATTAGGCAATTCAGAAAGTATCTTATTGTCTTATGTAGTATTTTTTTCAATACAACCCAACAAGCAAAGTAAACTTATAACAAATCTTTAAAAAGCTTTCCGAAATAAGTATGAAGCTTACAAAATTCAGATTTTTCGATTATAAAACGTTTGAAAAGAAACGTTGTGTAATTGAAACGACACGTTGATAAAAAGCTTATTAATTTAAACCTATAAAATAGATTTTAAAGAAAGCTTTCTAAAAGTTTTTTTGAAACTTTATTCAAACCATATTTTGTATATTATTTAGCTATTGCAATAAAATAAAAAACTAAGTTCTAATCATACATTGAATGCTGCAACTTAAACCAACTATTACCAGTTTGCGGAAGTGGTTAAATGCAGCCATGATTTTTGCGTTTTCGCCGTCATTCTCATATAAAATCTTGTTTGAAAAGAATTGGAAATATTTTAAGTTGAAAGAAAAAAAAAACTGGCAAATGGTTTTTTCTGAATTTTTATAAACATTTGCATTTCACTTTTGAATTGAAATTAGTTGTAACAGTTATTTCTTGAAGTTTATAAAAAGTTTACTCGAAACTTTCAAATAAATTAAAACTGAAAAAGCTTACATATCGCTTATTGTAGCAAGTTTACTTTTAATTATTTTGAAAAACATTTACAGAAATGATTGTTGGGAACTCTTGTGAACACTACATTGAGTTGTATGTCGTGTTCATATACATCAAGTTGAATTTATATGAAAACTTTTCACTTGTTGATAGAAAATTTCAAATAAACTTTGAAATGTAAAAAAGCACACTGCTCATGTAACTGCGATTCTAGCGCAAATGGCAACGCTGTCAAATACAAACAATGCTCAATAGAGAATAAAAACGAACGAAACTTTGTGTAAAAAAGTGCTTATATTGCTTATTAATTCTTGTGAACTAGTATGTGTATTTCCGGTATTTTCTGTCCTCAAAAATATTTACAAGCCACGTGCAATTTTTTGCGGTTACGCGACATCACCACCTATTTTGGTTGTTACGAAATTAAGCCGGCAGAAAAACAAAAAGGTGTAAAAGTTTCCAAGTTATTTATTTGTCGGTAAAACGAATGTTGTTGCCACACTAGAATTAGTATTATTTTACTACCTTTATAGGGTAGACGCACTAGTTTCCGAACACTTAACGTTTTCCTCAACTTTGACTTCGACTAATTTTCTCATTCTAAACGCTACCTTTTTGTTGTTGGTTTTATGGTCTGTCCATTTTTACATATTTTTTAAGTTTAACGAGCTTAAGACCAGTTGATAATAATTCTTAGCTAATTGGTATTATTTTTGGTTAGAGGAAAAATTGAAAGCAACAAACATATACAGACTGTAGTTACAGTACTATTTCGAAAACCGCACCGATTTCTCGTCAGACTAATTCGTATATTTTGCTATTTCAGAGGATCTTGTGGAGAATTGAACCCAGTCACTCTGACTGCAAGCGCAGCCGCCTAACCCATAGGCTATGCTGCATGTAGTTTTGCAAGCTGCTTAATTCAAGTTTTCCTCTAACCGTGAAAAGATATACTGTTTATGATAGCATAAATATTTCTCAATAATATGGCATCTGTTTAATTTAAAAATAAAATGTTTTTAATATTTCAAATAAAATATTTGAAAAAGTTCGAGTTGCTCTACTTTCCGGACAGTAAAGTTTAGTTTCCTGACGCTTTGGTTTTAGTTTCCGGACACCCGAAATTTGTATGTACACAAAATTTTTTACTGTATTTCCGAAACATACAGAATACAAAAAATACGTCTTAAGCATATTCACATCTCTTTGTCCTGACATCTTTCTGATTTGGACACTGTCCATAAACCAACTGTTCGATCGTTGGGTCGAGGGATCAGGCAAACTTACGGCGTACGTAGTTGATGTTTTATTTGTCATAATTGGTAGATTTTTGCCAACAATTAGCTATACGAAGGTCCGGGAATTTCAGGAGGTCCATGTCTGGGTATCCGACGTTGGGTTAATCGCAAAATAAGGATTTACATAGTCTTACTTTCTAGGAGCTATAAGATCCCGAATTGGACTAGGCCTAAACTAGGAGGGGTTACCCTGCAGGAGCAACAAATTAAAAAACTGGGAACAATTTTGGACAGCAATCAGTCTTGGGAACTAAATATATAAGAGGAAGTGAAAAGTGCCTCAACTGCACTTTATCCATGCAAAAAAAAAAATGTGAGGCTTTCCACCCTCTTTCTAATTGGGTATTGACGGCAATTGTGGAACTAATAGTTTTTATCGAGTCCTCGTTTGGTGGCCAGCTACACAAAAAAGAACGTTTGTTAACAAACTGAAGAGAGTATGCTCATAACACCGCGTTACACACATGAACCAAATAAACTTTTTCGGAAGGGGGAGAAAAAATAAAAATACACGTGTATCGGCGATTTTCATGTACACGTCAGAATTTTTTTTTGTTTTATGCATAAAGTATAAAGGTCGTAGGTTAAAAATCGATCCAAAGTCTTTCACACAGGCCGACAGACGGACACTACGACCTTTATACTTTATACATAAAAAAATAAAAAATTCTGACTTGTACATGAAAATCGCCGATACACGTGTATTTTTATTTTTTTCTCCCCTTTCCGAAAAAGTATACTTGGTTCATGGGACAGAACTACATCTCGTGTTTGGAACGGAGTGTAAGCAATAAATAATACAATGGAAGGTTTGAAAGCCACCCCGACAGAACTATTAAATACCATTCGGTACATCGCACCCGTAGTCTTAGGGCCGTTTACTCAATGTCGGTTATGATAAACTTTATCACATGATAACCTAATCATGCCTTGCCTCAGAATGACATTTTCGTTTACACAAAAGTCTGATGAAGTTATCGTGATAAAATTGGTCATTGTGAACGTTTTTGGGAAAAAAATTCACAAAAGTTGAATTGTGAACGGATAAAAAGTGACAGCTGCTCTTGTTTACAATTTTTAATGAACCATTTTGGCGTACAAATTTCGATTGTAATATTTCTTTATATGGATATTATTACATTTCTAGATTTTATTCCTAGCAGAGTTTGTTAGAAAAACAAGTTATCACAAAATCAGATGTATACATTCAGCTCTAACTTTTTGTTTTGCTAAGCACATAATCAGAGGTCCATCCTTTGATAACTTTTATCAGAAGATAATCAACGAATCGTCGATAATCAGACATTGAGTAAGCGGTGTTTGGGCCAACCTCTGATAAAGTATTGATTAAGCAGTTAAGCAGACATTGAGTAAACGGCCCTTAGTGGGTAAATGAATATTGTTAACAACTGAAACTAGGCTCAATGCCTCGTGGCCGTAGCCTGTACCAGCGCCATCAAAAACGGTGCCGACAGATTGTATGGTCCCGCCCGTGCTTCGAAATGAGTGTTGAAGCTACAATAGATGTGAAGGCTTGAAATGGTACGGTTGGTACCATACACATTTACACCGATTTTTCCAAACCTGCTTTATACTGTGCTTATCCGAAGTTCAACAAATCCTACAAGCTGGCAAATTACAACAACTAAAAGTGTATTAAAGTGCAAACAGGCGCTAGGAAGAATTAACAAGGAGGGGACGTACATCTATACTGGGTCATCGGGCATATGGGCATAGATGGAAGCGAAAGAGGTGATATGTTTACCTAGAAGGTAATTTTTCAGAATTTTTTTTTTCTTTGTCCTATGAACCAAATATATTTTCGGAAAGGGAAGAAAAAATAAAAATACACGTGTATCGGCGATTTTCATGTACACGTCAGAATTTTTTTTTTCTGTCCTATGAACCAAATATACTTTTTCGGAAAGGGGAGAAAAAATAAAAATACACGTGTATCGGCGATTTTCATGTACACGTCAGAATTTTTTTTTCTGTCCTATGAACCAAATATACTTTTTCGGAAATGGGAGAAAAAATAAAAATACACGTGTATCGGCGATTTACATGTACAAGTCAGAACAATTTTTTTTTTTTTGCAGTGCTCCGTCCGTGGTAGCCAAATTGTTGGTACAGCGTACTTTATTGTTGACCTTCCATCAGTAAACTGCATAAATATCTATATTAAAATTCTGACGTGTACATGAAAATCGCCGATACACGTGTATTTTTATTTTTCTCTGTAAGGAATGGGGTGGTATTCCTTAAGGTTTACTCGATACTAACTGCCGGCCAGAGCCACGGATGTCTACTTGGCGTCAAGATAGTATTGAGAAGCTCGACCTTCTCGCAAAATTAAAAGAGTCCTAACTCCAACGTTGTACAATGCTCAGTATTATCTGCCAAACAGAGCCACGAATGTCTACTGTTGTCAAGGTAACGCTGAGTAATGTACGCAGTGCAAAGTAAAAGACGGGAGACAATTAAGTTTGATGTGCTTTATTTGCAAGTCGGCGGTCAAGTCTCTGTTTCGCTTGCTATGCTGTTCCCTTATAGGCAGAGATCATACAAAGTACATAAGTAAAAACAATAACATTGACCGTTAGGTATTTTAGAACAAAAGTAATAACAGTGGTGGTGAACAATATTATGACTGTAGCAAATTGTAAAACATAACAGTCTCGTCAATATAAAATGAACGTACATAAAATAATATTTACACAGTACAATGTTAGCAAGCAAAACTAAGTAGTTAATGAATATCGTATACATGTATAAATGCAATATAATCAGCGCCGTTACATCCTCCCCCTCTGACGCAGAAATCGTCCCGATGAAGCAGTCAGCATTCAATGTGCTTTCCTTGGTCGTAATTTTCTACCAGCAGTGGAGTTGTCTTCGTTGTGCTGTAATTCGTTATCACTACTTACTGGTTGCGTGTTGCTTGGTTTAGCTTGAGGCGTTTTACTAGGCCTCCCTCGTTTTCGGTGCGGGTAAATTGGATCCGCATTTGGGCCATCATATGGCGTTAAGTCTGATGCGTGATGTGTTGCTATGGGGTGATCATTATCAAGCGAAGAAATGACATAACATGCTATACCCTTCTTTTCCATGATTCGATATGGTCCATCTCGTCGTGTTGCAAATTTCGATGTTACACCTTCGCTAGCGTTGCTTAGGACATGTGTAGTGACCAGCACTTTGTCACCAATATTGAAGTTTGGTTGCTGTCTTCTTTTTCGGTCAACTAAGCTTTTATTTTTATCTTGCTGCTTTTCTTGTATTTCCATTGCCAATTTTAGGGTGTTGGCAAGTTTTAGCAAATGAGGCGTTATTTGTGGAACGAAGTTTTCTACTTCGACTATGGCTTTCAGGTCGTGGTGGACTTCGAGCGGGCTTCTCAGTTCTCGGCCAAACGTGAGGTATGCTGGTGTATGGCCAGTACTTTCGCACTTTGCTGTATTCATAGCAAATCTTATTGAAGGTAAACAAGTATCCCAAACCGTATGGTTTTTGTTGACGTATATGGACAATTGGGTTTTTAGGTCCCTATTTTTCCTCTCAACTGGATTTGCCTCCGGGTGATAAACAGGTGTAAACGATTGATCAATGCCGAGGCAGTATGTTAGCTTTCGCATCACGGCTGACACGAACTGGCTTCCGTTGTCCGCGTGCATGCGCCTAGGCACGCCATATCTCAATATGATTTCATTTAGAATGATTGCTGCGCAGTTTTCCGCTGTGGCATCTCTTAATGCAAAAAGTTCTATCCATCTGGTGCAAATATCTTCGACCATGAGGATCCATCTATTACTTTTATTGGTGCGTGGTAAAGGACCAAATAAATCCATGGCAACAATTTCAAATCTTGTATTGCTACACACCGTTTGCAGTAGGCCAGCAGGCTTTAGGTTTGTCGGCTTGTACTTCTTGCACTCAATGCAGGACTTTACGTAATTTGCGATTTCTGTGCGCATACCTTTCCAATAATAATGAGGGCTTATGCGACTGGTGGTGCGATCTATACCGTAGTGACCGGCTGTAGGATCGTTGTGAAATTTATCCAAAATCATCGCTCTGATCGATTTAGGTACCACTAATTGGCCATTCTCGGAATCTTCTTCCGAACAAAAACGATATAAAACACCGTTGGTCATTATGTATCCGCGACTAGTATGCCTCGTGACATTTTCGTCTTCTTTTTCGAAAGAATCGATAATTTCTCTAATGTCATCATCTTGCATCTGCGCGTTTCGAAACTCTGCCGCACCTTTCCGTGGAAAATCAATTTCGACCGCATGACACTCGCAGTGTACTTCTACGTGGTCCACAAGTTGACAAGGTGGGCGAGAGAGCATATCTGCTATCACATTCTGCTTGCCTGCAGTATAATCAAATTTTAAATTGTAAGTTTGGAGCTGTAACGCCCATCTTGCAAGGCGTCCAGTTGGCGTTCTTAGGCTAAACAGCCACTTTAACGGCTGGTGGTCAGTAAGCACTGTAACTTCAGCACCTTCAATATAGCCACGAAACTTTTGCGTCGCCCATACAACAGCCAATGCCTCGCGTTCTGTTGTGGAGTAATTTCTTTCTGCCGGGAGTAGCAGACGACTAGCATATTAAATTGGGTGCTCTTCTTCCTTCAAGTTACTCGCATCTGTTTTTAATACAAATGGCTTCGTTTCGTTGACTTGTTGCAAAACTGGTGGTGATGACAAAAGTTGTTTAAGTTCGTCGAAAGCTTTTTGCTGCTCTTCTGACCATTTCCAGGGCACGTTTTTCTTTGTCAAGCTTGATAATGGCTTCGATACTTCTGCGAAATTGGGGATAAAGCGTCTATACCACGAACATGTTTGCAAAAAGGATACCAATTGCTTTAAGTTTTTGGGATTCGTTCGCTTTACGATGGCCTCCGTTTTTTCGCTATCGACTTTCAAGCCATTTATTGTTAAAATGTGTCCAAGGTATTTTACTTCTGAACAACAAACTAAACACTTCTTCCTATTCAGTTGGAAGCCAAAATCATTTAATCTTTTTAACGTAAGACGCAAATCTGTCAAGTGTGACTCAAAGTCTTTTGAGCAGACAATTATATCGTCAAGGTATGCCAAGATCAAAATTTGCGGTAAACCAGAACTAAATTTATCTATCAGTCGCTGGAATGTGGCCGGGGCGTTTTTCAAACCGAACGGCATGCGGTTAAAAACAAATATACCAAATGGTGTCGTAAAAGCAGTTTTCTCTTTGTCTTTTTTATTCATTTTAATTTGCCAATATCCGGCTTTCAAATCAATGGTAGACATAAAAGGTGTGACCTTTGCTGCATGAAGCAAATCATCTATTCTTGGCAATGGGTATGTGTCCGTCACGGTCAGAGCGTTTAACCGCCGGTAATCTACGCAAAATCTCAGCGCTCCATCTTTTTTGGGGATTAAAACCACCGGAAATGACCAAGGTGATTCATTTTCCTCAATTACATTATTTTTTAACATTTCATCCAGTTCAGTTTTAAGCTTAGCTTTCATAGCTGGCGAGATACGATATGGCTGGCATGAAATTGGTGCATGATCGCTTGTTTTAATGCGGTGTTCTACGTGCGCTATTGGCTTCGCAGCGTTTTCAAATATACCGCTGTGTTCGCAGAGCAACTTTTCTAAACCAGATTTTTGATTTTCGCTTAGGTATGTTCCTTCCTCCCTACGCAGCTTTATATCGAAGGAGTGCAATTCTATTGCGCAGCCAACCTTCTTTTCAGCTTTTTTGACTTTCTTCATAGGTGGGAACAAATCATTACTTTCAGCTGTTTTGTAACCCATTCGTACAGTATCTTTAAAAATATCATGAATAGGTTTTGGCGAGTATTCGTAATCGCTTTTAGAGGCTTCGCTGTTGCTTTTCTCAAACCAGGACATAAAGGAATACGCCTCATTGTGCTTGGCATTATGATTTCGCACATTTGTTGCTGTGAGCGTTAGGCCTTCTTCAGCTTTCGTAGGCCGCATTTTAAATTCAAAGATATTATTAGGATTATCCTTAAAATGCCATGTTCTTTGAGCCAAGTCCATAACTACACCAGCTTGTTCGAGAAAATCAATACCTAGCAACGTCCGGTTATTTTGAGCAGACGATAAGCATATAAAACGGATACGCTTATATCGCTTGCCAATTGTCATATCGACGATTGTTGAATACACCTTTTGCTTACGAGGAATGCCATCAGCCAATAAAACTTCAGCAAATACCTCTTTGAATTCTACGCCCTTTTGCTTAAGCTTCTCAAATAGCCTAGTACTAGCTACGCTCGTGCGTGCAGCAGTATCTAAACATGCTTCGCCATTTAACCCATGCACATTAATGTCTATGGTGGGTACATCCCTACCAACAATAGTGGTTTGAACCGAGTTAAAGTCGAGATTTTGAGGGCTATTTATAGGATTTTTCTTATTACAATTTGGGCATTTTGATCGATAATAGCCAGCCGCACCGCAGCCATAACAACTTACGGTGGTTTCTTCCACCTTTACCGCTTTCTTCTTTTCATCTTCCATTTTTTTGTAGCAACTTTCAGCGGTATGGTTTTTCTTCCTACAATAGGTACAGCGCGCAGCGGACTTGACAGGGGTATCGTCGATCTTACATGCTGTTTTGCCAACGTCATTGTTATTCTCAGCGATGAACAACTCGGCTTCTCTTGCTTTATCTAGCAGCTCATGGAATGACTTTACGCTTTCGCGTGGTACCCCCCTCTCACGAATTTTCAGCAAAAGCTGAGAGTAAATTATATTTAGCATAGTTGCCTCGCTAAGCTTTTCTTTTAGTTGTGCAAATAACTGCCTTTTCTTACATATAAAAACATCTATTGGTTCGGAAAATCTTTGCTTATCTTGAGTGATTTCGGCAAATATACGCCAATCAGGTTTTGGTGGTGAAAATGCTTTTTGCAGAAGTTCGATTGCATCAGCAAAAGTCCTAGCCTCATTTTGAACACCCTGCCACCAGCTAGACGCATAACCCTCTAGCAGCAGCGGAAAACTAATCAGAGCTCGGTCTTCGGTAATGTTTTCTGCTTCTTTGTAAACTAATATTGTGGATATAAAATCTTCCACCTGGCTTACACCTTTTGCACCACTAAATCGCGCACTACATTTGCTAAATGTACCCCTAGGCTCTTGGTTGACATGCAAATTCCCTATTAGCTGACGAAATTGGTTTTCGGTTAGTGTCACATTTGCAGAACTGTTGTTAGTATTCCGATTTGCCAAAATTATTTTAGTAAGGCGCCAATGTAAGCGCCAAAAATTATTTTCTGTTGATCGCTTTTTTTTTTAAGCGAATTAATTTATGTTTAGTTGGGCGCCAATGTAAGGAATGGGGTGGTATTTCTTAAGGTTTACTCGATACTAACTGCCGGCCAGAGCCACGGATGTCTACTTGGCGTCAAGATAGTATTGAGAAGGTCGACCTTCTCGCAAAATTAAAAGAGTCCTAACTCCAACGTTGTACAATGCTCAGTATTATCTGCCAAACAGAGCCACGAATGTCTACTGTTGTCAAGGTAACGCTGAGTAATGTACGCAGTGCAAAGTAAAAGACGGGAGACAATTAAGTTTGATGTGCTTTATTTGCAAGTCGGCGGTCAAGTCTCTGTTTCGCTTGCTATGCTGTTCCTTTATAGGCAGAGATCATACAAAGTACATAAGTAAAAACAATAACATTGACCGTTAGGTATTTTAGAACAAAAGTAATAACAGTGGTGGTGAACAATATTATGACTGTAGCAAATTGTAAAACATAACAGTCTCGTCAATATAAAATGAACGTACATAAAATAATATTTACACAGTACAATGTTAGCAAGCAAAACTAAGTAGTTAATGAATATCGTATATATGTATAAATGCAATATAATCAGCGCCGTTACATCTCCCCTTTTCGAAAAAGTATATTTGGTTCATGGGACAGAATGTGTGTAACGCGTTGTTAATCGCCTCTTACGACTGGATTCTAAACCCCTAACCCGCAGGGGTGTATATATATACTAGCGCTGTCCGGAAACTAATGCAGTTACTCTATTAAGTCCCTTTCTTGTTTGTCCGCTCATGTTCTTACGAAATTTCGGAATCTTGCAAAGTCTTTTTGGGTGACTTCCTGTTTAGCTAGACACTTGAAACTTGTAACACAGTTTCGAACTCCGTGACAATGCAATGTGAGCACAGATCTAGATATACTGAAAATTTATTAAAAATTTGATATCTTGGGAATGATTTTTAAGTAACTTCCCGGTAAGCTAAAACATTGAAACTCGACACAGATCAACAAATCACATTGTTCAGAACCCGGTGAAATGCCATTTTTGATCAAAAAAATTTAGCTAGGTGACGCACAGATCTACCTATTTTCAAAATTCATTTGAAGTTGGGATTCTTGCGTACGATTTTTAACTATTTTCCTGGTGACCTATGAAACTTAGCAAATAGTTCGGGATACCATGAGAATTAATTTGTAGAAAAAGAAATTGCGCTACGTGGCGCGCTTATCGCGATACGTGAAAAAAGCTGAAAAATGCGGGGGAATCTCGCGATCGATTTTTCAGTATTTATGCGGTAAGCTAGAGACTGGAAACTGAACACATGCGGTAAGCTAGACACTTGAAACTTGACACATGTTTTAGATCCCGGTGACAATTCAACATTTGATCCCATAAATTCCGCAAGGTGGCCCACGGATCGAGCTATTTAAAAATTCGTTTGAAATTGGGAATCTTGCGACCGGTTTTACACTAATTTTCTGGTGACCGAGGGAATTGAAGCTTAGCACATAGGTCAGGATACGATGACAGTATAGTTTGTTGAAAATAAAATTCCGCTTTGTGATCGAGATAATTGAAAAACGGGGGCATCTTGGGGCAGATTTTTGAATATATACACTAATAACTGTTACCAGATAAGCAATGTGCCAGTGTTGGGCAAATAAGAATTGTTGAAACAATCAATAACACTGTGCACGATCAAGATTAGACATATAAAGGAAATTCGGGTACGCTGAGCACGACGGCACTATTCATTTGTCTAGGTTAGCTCTTCCTTAGGAGATATTGGCCTTTAAAAGTATCTTACTAAATAGCTGATTTCGGTTCATGATATGATATCTGAGTAAAAAAAACGAAAGATGCTTCGTTTCGTAAAGATTATACCTCACAGAAGATTTCATCCAGATATCTCAAAAACTTAGGGACTAGTTTGCGTACAAACAGACAAACGGACAGACGGACATGGCTAAATCGACCCAGCTATCACCCTGATCATTTCGGTTTGCTTATTGGTGGGTCTATCTCTTCTTCTTCTCATACTTACAAACATCGACCAAAGTTATAATACCCTTTCATGCTCATGAAAGGTATAAAAATTAACAATATACCTATGTATTAAAAAAATATTGATTACCAGTGATCAAATTTTCCCCAATAAATAACAATATAACGGAATAAAATGTTTTATTATTTTGTTGAATCATCTACTAATTGAAATCTTCCAGAAACTATGTATATTTACATATATTTATTACATCGATTTTTATTATTGACTTAATCTGGAAAAAGACGGAACGAATGTGAAAAAGTATGCATATTTCAGTCGAAAATTGATGGTTAAACGAACGTGGCATATTTTTGCTTAAATATTGAGTAAACTTTCATCCATAACGTCGATCTAAAAGTAAAAAATATGAAAATAAATCGAAAAAAATTTACATTTTTGTAAAAACCCTGTGTTCAAAATTATCCGAATTGTAATATTCTTGATGAAATATCTTCTGTGAGGTATAATCTGTACAAAAAGATGCATCTTTTGTTTTTTTTTCTCCGATATCATATCGAAATTGTCTGTTATATGAACCCTTCATGAACCGAAATTAGCCAATTAGTAAGATACCTTTAAAGGCCAATATCTCCTAAACCAGAGCTAACCTAGACAAATGAATAGTACCATCGTGCTCAGCGTACCCGAATTATCTTTATTGGGTATGTCTCCTCCCTGTTGAAAAAAAATAGTTCATTTTACGGGCACAGTGTAACTAGCATATTAATTGCAACTTCTACAATTAACATTTTATTTACAATCATTAAGAAATTACCAATTAATCAATTGCAAAGCTCGCAATTAAATATTCATAAATTATTAATTGAGTTTCTCTATGAATTTACCAACAGTTAACGCGCTACGCGAACATTATCTGGGTAATATTACCGAAACATTTCCACAAGAGCCGGTTCCATCGTACCGGAATGACGATGTATCCCTGTCTAACTCGTCATTTTCCCCCCTAAAATGTTCATCCCCCGAGCAGCCCCTTGGCTGCTCAATACTGTCTTGCTCCGGTCGAGTGTTGAAGGAGGTTTATGTCAAACGTTCACATTCCGTCCAATATTACGAATGTAAAAGATGTCTGCACAAAACAAGTTGCTCCGAGCTAAATCACTCCACACACAGGCCCGCTAGTTTCTTCAAAACTTTTGTGGCATCTTGCTGTTCACGCCCTAGGGCATCCATGACCAACGTTGATCCAGTGTCGTACCACCATGTACATGTTCCAAATACAGTCTCCACGACTAGCAGCACTAACACTGCCGCTCAAGCCCCCCGGCGCCAACACCCCACACAGCAGCTCACAGCAACTCCCCTCCCACTAACGATTTCCCCTTCTTCTTCCAGCACTAGCACAAATGTAAGTCAAAGCCACCAGCTCCTGGTGTCTTACACCACGTGCACTGTCGGTTGAGATTATATTCACCGGCCGCATTAGTCATATGCTCTGAACTCGGAAACATGAATTTATGGTCTGATACGTACGCACCAGTCCTTGACCCCCCAGCGTGACTATTTCTCCGCCTTCGCACTTTCGGATCCTGCAACTGAACTGCGACGGCCTAACCGGCGAGGTTAGTGAAATAGTGAACTTTATGAGATGGCAAAATATCAAGATTACTGCGTTAAAGGAGACAAAGCTCGGTGCCCGATCAGATGTCCAGACCTGTGACGGCTATAACATCCATCGGCGATACCGTCTATTTGAGCTGATGTCGACTAGAGGGACAACACCTTAGACAAGGCATGATGTACGTTGGAACGATTTACAGTCATCCCTTGTTTGGACACAAACCGGGGTCGGCGACGTGCCATTTTTCGTTCGATAATCGTGTAATCCTCGTATACTTCAACGCATACCATGATCCTTGGCACCCAAGCTTACAGCGATGGTAGGGGACAGGAGCTGACTGAACAAATAGAAGATTCGACGTTCTGCACGGTGAACGGGGATGCCGCCAGAAGTTACCATCGTCAGCGCTGGTCTCATAAACTGAGTTGACTGGCGATCGATGGTGACTCTCGCATCAGATCATTTACCGATTGTCCTCTCAATCGATCGCCCCACCGACTTTGTCACCTCCGAAACCCGTACTTTAACTAATTTCAACAAAGGTGTTTGGGTTGGTTTTCTTACCTTAACTGAGAGCTGCTTAGCTGCTCTTCCCACCCCCTCTGACGTACGAGAAAGGGAAAGAGCGTTTCGCATGGTCATAGCTTCAGACTCAAATCACTACATTCCGTCAGGGAGAATCAGGGAGGTGCATCCGTATTTCCCCGCAGAGTCAGCGGCACTGGCAAATGCACGTGACCATGTGCGACGCTTAGACCCTACGGATCCCCAAATTCAGTATCTCAATGCGGAAATCAGGCGATTGGTTCATCAACACAGACGCGTCAAGTGGGAGGAGGCACCGAAGGTCTGTAATCTCTTCTGGTGTTGGCAAATTATGTTCCACTGTCAAAACCTTGTCCAATCCGACTAAACCTAACGATAAAATATCCATTGGCTTCGGCGATAACGTCCAGTTGAAACCGAAGGGATGCGGTAGCGTTTTCTGCCGGCATTTTGTACTGCATTCTCCGGTGGACAAGGAAATCAGATGCGCCAGCAGGGAAACGCACAAACGCAAAAATAGGCAAGCGCCCTTTGCCATCACAACCACATAGGTTCAGGAGGTCATTCGAGGGGGCTAAAGGCTCAAAACCGATTGGCCCGGACGGTATATCCATGTTGATGTTAAAACATCTCGGTTATGAGAGAGTAAGGTCCCTCACAACTGTCTTCAATCTGTCCATGACCACCCTTGTCATTCCAGAAAAATGGAGAAAGGCAAAGGTGGTGCCGCTACTAAAGCCAGGCAAGCTATTAGTAGCTTTAGATTTATTTTGTTTGTAGTTTTTACCCATATCAACAACTTTTTGTTTCGCATACACACTGTATTTATCCTATCCTATCCTACCTATCGCTTCTGTGCGGGGGATCTAGCTCGACGTCCAGCTGGACCCCCACTTTTGAGGTGTTACATCACTGGTCTACTATAACGAAAGGTCCTTGGTAATAATTCAATTAAAAGGTCCAATGCCATACTTTTTTGACTAAAACTATTAAAACTGTCCAAACTGGAAATTCCAGCAAAATAATTAACTGGATGGTCAACTAAAATATTGTGAAATTATATTTAAAATCACATGAAAAAGAAAAAAAAGCGATCTGAATACACAATTTCAAACCAAATTTTGCAAGGATTTCCTGTATTTAATTATTTTTTCAATATGTAACTTCGAAAGGTAACTTTCTCGTATTTAAATTTTGTTTGTCAAATAAAAAACAGGTCATCGTTTGACAGATATATCAGAAGTAGCAGTAAAAATTCTTATTTCTAAAACATGTAACTTCTGATTGAAAGACCTTATTTACTCTCTTTTTTTGTGTTCTCAGTAGTTAGAGAACCGAGTACGGGATGAATTTCTAGTAACTGCTGACTGCTTCTGCCTACCTCTGACTCGTACGAGATTACAACTTAACCTTCAAAGAAAAAAAATGCTATACCAAAATTTAAACTTTCTGTTCTGAAGCTACTTCGTTTAAAAGTTTGTAAAATTTGGTTTGCTCATCTTTTTATCATACATGAGTCATAAAAGTCTCATATGACCATATTTCTGAGGATCATATCGGTCAAATGTTTCGGGCTTATATCAGATACTTATAATATGAGGCTCTGAGAATGTTTTTGGGATATTATTTATGTTTTCTGTTACTTTACACCCGATAAATTAAATCTCCTCTTTATTCTTGTTTTAATAAAAAATAAGTACACGTTACATGTATATTAAAACCTAAGTAAACCGGTATTACCACCGTCACGTGTGCGCAACTGATAAGGCCTAGTAACTAAAGTTCAAATAAAATTTTAGCCACCAAACTATCCTATTTGCGATTGAGTTAGAGAAATCGATAAAAGGAAATGATCAATTCTTCTCCATTAAAATATCTGCGAGATAATTTTCTCGATTGCGAATTTAACATCACACCTCCGATTTCGTTCAAAATCGGTATTCACGTACTCACCATAATATGGTTTGACACGTTTGGTTTTTTTTTGTCCTTTTTCGTAATCATTCATCATATCCCGAGTTGTACAAATGCCACAGACTTCCTCTTAACACCATTTGAACCCTTTTACATATTTTCTTTCTTGCATTTAATTTATTTTATTTTTTTCAATAAAATTTCACAGCGCTACCCTCGAAATTCTCAATTCTCAAGAAGAGCATCCGATTCCTTATTAAGTTCTCTATAAAATCAATGCCTTAGGGATGAACTTACATTTTTTACATTGAACATTCAATTTTCTAAAGAATGATAAAACAAAAAATACGTGTCAAAAAATTTTGTATTTTATTAAAGCTTTGTCCTATTTTCAGTTAAATTTTTATGTTGTTTTGAAAAGTTCATTTTTGAAGCAAAAAATGTGGTTTTCATATAAAAATTATTCAGATCCATATACATATGTACTCATATGTACATACTTACAGGATATAAATAAAGAAGATACAGCCTTCTATAATAAGTGATTTTCAAAAGCTTGCAGGAAGACTTTTTTTTTTACAAATTGTACATTTAACTCGCAATAATATTGCACCAAACAAACACTCAAAATCCAAAAAATATATACCATATACTCAAAATCCAAAAAATATATACCATACTGTTACCTCGATGCTGTAACACACATTATGCAACTTAACCATTACATATGTATTTATGTATGATATAGAGCTCAATTTCAAACTGATACTAGCCAAAATACCACTCACTTAAACAAGTTAAATCACGAGAAACTTAAATGCTTCATCCAATAACCTGCTGAGCAACCATGCAAAGTTATACCGAAGTCAAGTAAATGAGGCAAACTCATATACGTCATGGCAAAAAAATAGGAAAAAATTACAATAATAAAGCAGACTTCAACTCATTTTTAGGGTATGGAGTAACATACAAGGCACCATGCAGTCAACAGCCAAACTACTCAGCAATCATCTAGTTCATTACGTAGTCTGAGCGACGGCAATGTTTCCATTATCACAACCGTGTAAAAAACGATGGAGTATCAGAGTATTCCAACACTTATGCTCATCCATATAAAAAAGGTGGTACAATTTACATGGCGATGTCCGCTGATTGGAGCACCTAATCCATCCATGCAACTTTGCAGTCTTTATTCCTTTTGTTATTCACGAATAATTGTTCCTTTTCCATTCCTTGTGTGGAATAAAAAACTTTTAACGCATTCCGCATGTAAATAATGAAGTTAGAAAGCGGTCCTTAATTGAAAAGTGTCCCTGCAGTCTACTGACAAACTGGTTAGTAAACATTCTAGTTCATTAACTAGAATTTCGTGGGCTTATTCATACCAGTTTGAGCGACTGCAACGTTTGCGCTATCATAAGCAGCAACCCTCTAAAATTGTCGATACATGCGTACACGAGCGAAAAAAAATACAATTCAGTATTCGGGCCGCAATAGTTCAGTTAACAACGCCGTCCTACATTTTAATTTTCTATTCAACTAATATTCTGAGTTTTTAAATATTCATTTAATTAAATTAAATATAAGACTTTCTTGTAAATAATAGTTCTGATAGCAAATCATAATCCTTTTGAGAATTTCGTGGTTTAAATAGTATATTTGGGTTGCAGATCATGCACGTACATGCATGTCAACAAAATCACCCTTGTTTTTGCCACGTCGCTACTGCAATAACGGCACAGCAGCGAAGCAACAACGAGAGTAAGAAATGTTCAAATGAAACCACGAAAATAATTGAAAACGTAGCGATCATTTGTCAAATCAATTGTGTAAGCAAATAACCTTTCATTTTGGAATAATTTAAGTAACCTTTTTGTAATAAAAGCTTTTAAAAAATTCACAAAGTTTGTATTGAATTGTTGATATTTTTCTCGTTTGATTTATTGTGATTGTAAAATGCAGTTTTCATAAACAAACTAACAATGATTCTCCAACGGAATCGTTTAAAACCTGCACCAACGAAATGGGCGACCAGAGGCACATACAATAACAAGCACTTTTAAAAAAAATTTGGTTACCAAAAACTTGCACATTATGTACTGGAATTTCATAATCGAGTTATCTGCATGGTTATTTGCAAAGAACTCCGAAACTTAAAGTTTTTACCATACAAAGCTGATCTTCCTTGAATTTCTTTAATTTTATGTAAAGATATTTTTACAAGTATGGATTAGATTCTATCTGAGATTAATATTTAAATTTTAAAACTTCCATAAAATGTTTAAAGAAAATTTAAAGATTTATGCATGTGAAAAAAATTATAAAATTCAATCAGAAAAGGAATATTATTAAAAAAGAAGAAAATAGATTTTTAGATGTGTTCCCAGGCCAAAATTGATAAGAATAGCGACTGTACTTTTATTGAAATTGGTTCCATTTGTTTAATATAGTGAAAGATATATTTTTATATCTGATGACATATATTTTATATCTGAGGACTGAATTTTCAGTAAAGTGGTTTGTAATGTAATTTTGCAATTTTCGTGTATTTTTAAACCAAAAATGAACTAACCTAGTATGAAGTGGTACAATAACTGGTATGGTTCAGGTGTATGTACTGACTAGTATGTAAACTGGTATGATCCTGATGTATATACAGATTAGTATTTTGAATGGTATGATATTGATATACGAGGTGTGTTCAAAAGGTATCGCGAATTTTGAATTTTCGCTGGTTACGTATATTCGAATTTCGAATTTTTTGTGGCGTTATGTTGGTGCTCATGTCTCTCACTTATGCCGACAAGCTCGGCCATTTTGAATGTTCAGTTAATTGTTGACAGCTGCTTTGCTTGCACGTGTTTTGGATCGTCTTCGATTTTTACCTATTCAAAAAAATAGATCAAAGAACCTGTATCAAATTTTGTGTGAAAAACGAAATTAAGTGCGCGGATGCATTCCGAATGTTGACTGTGGCATACGGAGGAGCTACCTTGGACCGAAGCAACGTTTTCGGTGGTACAAAATGTTCTCAGAAGGCCGAGAAGATGTGCAAAGAAGAACAAAAATTGGCTTTTGCACCACGATAACGCCCCTGCTCACGCATCGTTGCTTGTGCGCGACTTTTTGGCCAAAAACAACACACTAATGATGCCGCAGCCACCGTATTCCCCAGATCTGGCCTCCTGTGACGTTTTCTTGTTCCCTAAACTGAATAGGCCCATGAAAGGACGACGTTACGCTTCTCTTGACGAGATAAAGACGGCATCGAAGGAGGAGCTGAACAAGATACAAAAAAATGATTTTTTGAAGTGCTTCGAAGATTGGAAAAACCGTTGGCACAAGTGTATAATATCTCATGGGGATTACTTTGAAGGGGACAAAATAGGTATTCATGAATAAATAAATAATTTTTGAAAAAACACAAAATTCGCGATACTTTTTGAACACACCTCCTATATGACTTGTATATTGCTGATGCGGAGACGGCCTAGTATGCCAATTGGTATCATAGGACATCGCCGTACTAAAAATACCAGTTGGAAAAATTGCAGAAATGAACTAGTTGAGCCGGCTTGGCAAACTAGTATTTTACTAGTATAAAACTAGTAGAATTGACTGCAGGGATGGTTTAAAGAATTTTTTTGAATTGACATACGTCTTGCACTAATATCGAAAATGACGAATCTCTAGATTTTCTATTTTAGGTATAGATTCGTAAATCTACTGCAACTGCAACTGCAGTAAGATCCCAACCCTGGCTTTCGCATTTCAGATAAATTTTGGCTCTCGCAAGAAACAATCGGTTAAAATTGTTGTCATTGTTCGGCAGGGGTGCATCTGATAACGAAAGTGGGTGGCACACCGAGGTCGATCTCTGACAGGATTGCGGTAGTAGATGGAAACTAATAGGAATAATTATTCCGGAATACAAAAAGGAATAAGAGCTGCAAACTTGCATTCCTTATTCCAAAAAATGGAATAAAGGCTGCAATCAAAAGTACACCTACTGCCTCTCTCGCTTTGGGGTAGAATACTGCATGGATTAATCTTTTGGCAGCATTTTTAAAGTAACGTATATGCTTCATAGACTGCTCAGCAGAGTTGTTAAAGAATGCATTCCTTTTGGAATAACTATTCCTTGGATTGTAAAGTTTTTGGATGCAGCCTTTATTCCATTTTTTGGAGCATTTGAAAGTACTCTCAAGTAGGTGCGCCTTGAAGTATTCAAAAGCAAAGAAATGGAATACTCCGAGAAGGATTAGGTGATCCAGTCAGTGGATATCGCCATGAAAATTCGCGCACCTTTTTTATATGAATGAGGATAAGTGTTGGAGTACTCTGATACTCCTTAAGAAGTATTCTTTGAATGATGGAACAAAGTATTTCCGTTTTTTATAAGGAAACTAGCAACCCGCTCCGTCGCTGTCAACCGACGAACGAACACACAAACAGCGTTCTTTCACCATACGATGTTGCCCCACCTCATTCATGTTGAATTAGATCGTATGGTGAAAGAACGCTGTTTGTGTGTTTATTCGCTGTCAAGTTCTAATGGCTCATTCGTTTAACAGCGAACAAACACACAAACAGCTTTTTTGGAAAAAGTGCTGCTTTTGTTTAAACAATTTTGGTTAAATAAGATATGAAACAACTATTTTTTTTGATGCAGAACGAAAGTAAATATTTCAAAGTTTAACTTCAAGTAAGTTTCATTTTAATCGGTGGATTCGTTTAGGATTTATGGCTGTATAAAAGAAAAATGTATGGGTTTTTACCACATTTTGTCCGATTGCCACGCCCCCTTTATATATTTCTTCACGTTATAATGACATAAACCTTCCTCTTCAACCAATCTATGTATTAAAAAAAACCGCATCAAAATCCGTTGCTTAGTTTTCAAGATTTAAGCATTCAAGGGGAAATACAGACAGAAAAAGTGACTTTGTTTTATAATATGTTAAGATAACAACAACCCTCAAAACCGTCGATTGATACGTACATACATGAGCGAAAAATACAACAAATCAGTATTCGGATGGCAATCGTTGAGTTAACCACCCATCTTACGTTTTCATTTCCTATTAAACTAACATTCTTGAATTTAAGGATTAATTTGAAGTTGCTAGTTGTTATAATCAAATCATAATCCCCTTAATTATTTCTATATCAGCAAATCAGCTCAGTCCCGTACGGTGCCCTCTGGGAGCCGGCCCACACCCAGTTGTAATATTTGGCCTTACCCTAGGTACTGCGGATTTCAGCTCGGGGTGGCCGAACCGATGCATGGCGCCTCAGGCAGCCGCGTAGCGGTTGTTATGGATAGGGCAGAGGGGCTTCAGGTGATGCCGGAGTCTGGCGTTCCAATCCAAAGTGCGCTTGAGGGCGAGGCGGGGACAACTGAGGGAGCTGTGTCTACCGGTGGAGGTGAACTCAGTAAGCGGCTCGCTACTGAGCAGAATGCCGAAACTGGGGAGCGCGCCCCTCGGAGTCCCCCGACCACGCCCACTGCCTTTACCAGACCTAATGAGAGGCCACCAATTAAATATGTGGGGTCGAAACACAGGCGGGCAGCGCTCAGGATCTTAAGAAGGTCCTGGCACATGCCAGATCTGCTAACCAAGGCGCTGCCTGGTGATGTAGAAGTAAAGGCCGAATTGGAATGGGCCAGGAATATCATCCCGTACTCCGGTAGTCGTCCGGCAGGCGAAGAAGGGACCGCCGAGCGCAACAGGTCCATGGAAGCCGGGGCAGGTACTCAAAAAGGGTTAGAGTCCAGGGCCCCACGTTTGCAGAAGTTGCTAAACGTAGCATTCTTCTGGGGGTCTTTGACGGGATTACCCAAGGTGAGAAGTCCTTCCGGCTTCACTGGGAATGGATACGGGCCGAGATGGCCGTCCACGCAGTCAGTGTCACCTCGTAGAAAGAAGTTGGGTGGTTCCAGGGATCGGTGAAGATAGTGGACTGCAAGGATGCTAAGGTGGCCGTGATGTAGAAACGTGCTGTGTCACGCATCGATGAAGTCTACACTCGTGCGCTCATCAGGACTGTTGACTTCAACGACATCCCTTGTAGACCAAGAGCAAGGGTCTCGATGCCGGCCAAATCCAAGGATCCAGAAGGCGTCCTAGAGTGTTTCAGGGCATACAATCCTGACATTCCAACCGGCGATTGGAAGATCTTAAGGATAATCGACAGCAAAAAGGCTACGCGTCAGGGAGTCCTTCCACCTGGAAAGAAAGAGGGGCAAGGTGCATTTTGGGTTCCTTGACGTTAGAGTCAAGGTGCACCCAAACGACGAGACAACTCCGACACAGGCCGCCAAGCGGACGGTTGAAGAGACCAACGGTCACGTCATCGTGCGAGGCGATGCGAATGCACATCACCCAGAATGGGGCAGTAGCGATATAAACGAAAGAGGTGAGTCACTTTTTGATTTTGTACTAATACACAATATCTTAATATGCAATAGGGGTATGGAGCCCACTTTTGTCACAAAAAACAGAAAGGAGGTTTTGGACGTCACGCTATGCTCGAGAAGCGCGGAGGAAATGGTAAGGGGCTGGAGGGTTTACGATGGGCACGTCTCTGACCATCGCTACATCCGCTTTGACTTGGACCACCACCTCTCCTTCTAGGAATCTAAAGATCGCCAACTGGCAAATTTACAGAAAGGAGCTGGAAAAGCGTCTTTCAGGCCTCGTAGCGCACCGGGGTGCTTGAAAAGACCAGACGGGTCATGGACTTAAACGGGGGAAGAAACTCTACAACTCCTCCTTACCACACTTTCCGGAAGCGGAGAACAGTCTCAGGCACCAACCAGATAGGGGGCAGGCCGAAAATGACATAGGGCAATACTTTACCGCCAAAAAAATAGAATGGACTATCGAGTTATTTAAACCATTCAAAACTCCGGATCTAGATGGCTTAGCACCAGTGCAACTTCAGCAATCGATGGAGCAGAGCACCCCTTCGCTGCAGGCTATATATCGAGGTTTGCTCACCTATGGTTATATACCTAGTCCTTGGAAGGATTCTAGGGTGATTTGTATACCTAAGGCAGGTAGAACGTCTAACGTTGGCCCTAAAGACTTTAGGCCCATCAGTCTGGCGTCCTTCCAGCTCAAGGTACTGGAGAGGCTGTTGGAATCCCACTTTAGGGACAAGTTGGACAGCAAAATCGCATTGTCACAACATGCATACATACATGCTACATGATATTGTAACGCATATCGAAAAATCCTTAGCTAATAAGGAGTACACACTTATAGCCTTTCTGGACATTGAGGGAGCATTTAAATTGGGTAATTATGTACGATACCTTGGTATCATTATCGATAAAAAGCTCACATGGGGTGAGAACACCCAAGAGCGTGCTAAAAAGGCCCTAGTGGCCCTTTACTCATGCAGGGCCGCCATAGGACATAGATAGGGACTGTCCCCCCTAAAATTACTCTATGGCTCTACACCGCAGTAGTAAGACCAATCCTCCTTTATGGAGTTCTGGTCTGGTGGACGGGTCTGGATAAGAGATTGAATTACATCGCACTACAAAGGGTACAAAGAAGTGCGCTCATATGTGTCAGCGGGCGCTGCGCACCACGGCTGCGGAGGCACTGAATGCAGTCCGGAACGTTCTACCGGTGGATCTAAGCGGTAAGCTGCTAGCGGCATGCGCCGCACTGCGTCTAAGGAATCTACCAGGATGGAGGTCACTTGATGAAGGGCACTCATCCATCCTCAAAAACCTTCCGGTGTATAGTTCTGACTACTGTACACCGAAGTATTGTTTCGAGATGAAATATGACATTACAATTCCAGAGAGAGAATATTGGAGAAATATGTCCTCCTAGAAACAGTGGATCAATCCACCTGTATACAGATGGATCGAAGCTTGATAATAAGGTGGGCGGCCGAGTTTACGCTGATCAGCTGGGAATAAGTATAGGCTTCCGTCTGCCAGATAACTGCAGTGTGTTTCAAGCAAAGGTGGCAGCTTTACAGGAAGCTGTAGGAAGATTGAAGACAGCCAATATCGATAGTGGTGATGTCTTCATATTCTCAGATAGCCAAGCAGCCCTGAAAGCGCTGGGAACTATCACATGTAACTCCAGGACTGTGGAGGGCTGCCGCAGATCTCTGAGATGGCTGAGCACTCTCGATTCACCTGGTGGAAAAACATCAGCACCTGCAACCATACAAAACTGGTGGGGCCAGATATCATATCGAGTAGATCGGAAGATTTACTTACACTTAGAAGGGGGGCTCTCGTAATTTATGGGTCTCCTCACGGGGCACATATGTATAGGTAAACAAGCCAAAAGGCTGGGTACTCCCTTCAATGACTTCTGCAGGAGCTGCAGAGATGAAGAGGAGCCTGAAACAGTGAAGCATCTTCTCTGCGAATTCCCTGCACTGTGGGGAAAAGGACTAAAATATATGGGGTCCGGCTATTTCAATCACCTCACCGAATTATCCAAGATAAAGCCAAAGAATATTCTACGCTTTGCGGAATCCACAAGATGGTTTGAGTAGGGGGTCAGTAGATCCATGTGGTATCACAACGGGCCCTTTGTGACCTAAGTGTGCTAGTGGTAACTAGCAGCCACTGCAACCTAACCTAACCTATTGTGAAATGATATTTTAATAAATAAAGAACAAGGACAACTGTACTCAAACGTAATCAATTAGAAGATGCGAAAACGAAAACGCCGAGCAGAGGCACATACGACAACGAATGTGCAATAGAATGGGTCGGCTCTCTTACACAACAAAAAAAGGTGCAAAAACTGTGTTAGTACAATACACAATGGTCCCAATTCCATTTTTTTTGGTATAAATTCAACTAATGCAGCTACGCAGTTGAAAGTTGATAAATCCTATAGCAATGGCATATGGAAGAAAAATAGCAAATATCTGATCAATCAGACCACGCCCACCGTGACTGCCAGTAGGGTGTCCCTTCCAGGTATGAGAAAAATTTCCTTTTGAGATACGATATCGCAAAAGGTGTCAAAATTTGCGTAATTGAATACAGAGTTCTATATATTTATGTATGTTAAGGTAAATTTCAAATAAATAAGCGAATTTCAATTTCTAAAAACCAAATTAGGCACTAATAGGGTGTGTCGAAATAGTTTTTTGAGGGTTTTCTTAACGCAAGACCCTTAAAGCTTGCGTGTTTCGAAATAGTATAATAAGTAACGTCCGCAACGGACATTGCGTGGTTAAGACAGCGCCAGAATACTATATTAGCACCTGCAACATACTTTTACCGACAGCAGGTTCCTAAATACGCCCAGTTTTTACCATACTTCTAACTGAAAATTCAATAAATTCGTTCAAACGTAACGTCCGCAACGCCAGGAAATACCCATATGCGTTCAGTTGTGTATAAAATAATACCACAGAAATTTAACAGATTCTGTGCCCGTGAGTCACCGGTGATCACAACAAAAAACTTACCTTAAGTAACATGTAAATGTTCGCCAGTTATCATGACATGAAAATGTATCAAAAGCGTCGTATTATTTTAGTCGTGATAAAAAATTCCTTTACAATTCAGAGCGCAATATTGTTTTTCTTCTTGGTATTTGTGTTAATTTTTAAATTATTATTAAATATTTATTAATTTTCCAGAACAAAACTAAACACCAAATTAAAAGTTTGTGCTAATTATACAAAAAAGAAAATAAACAAAATAATATCCAATCCAAGATTTTTTCCATTTTAATTTAAATTTAAATAGATTCCACATCCAAATCAAATGCATATTCATTTACACTTTGCAAGTCGTCGTTATCTGAAACATCATCGTTGTCATTGAAAGATATATTAGCGCAATCTTCATTAGAATTATGACTTGCTGGTTCCAAAAGACTAATTACATCTGGTGGGAGAGCCTTATTTGGATTTTGAGATCTTCTCTTAGTAAGACAAAGGCCAGATAGCAATGGATCCGAAGAGTCCATAGCTCTATGGAAAACATCAAACATATTGTTAGTTCGACTGTTTTTTCGAGCGTGTGATATCCTATCGTGCTTATAAAATTTATTTCGAGCTTCCGAAGCATTTTCTTCAAGACGGCCAACCGGAAGTGCAGAAGCGGAAATAATCTGAGAACCATGCGCTAAAATGTTGTGAACGGTCGGAGACATTGGATACCACGGATACTTTTCCAAATACAGAAGCGCAGCTTTTTCACAGAATAGTTGAAATTTTGAAGCATTAACAATATATTCACAGGAAATTGTTATTAAAATTGTATGAAAATGTTTAAGGACTTTCTTTTCAAAGTCAAATATTGACGCAAACAAGTCACAATTCGAAAACGCTCTCCTAGCCGTGTTACCATCATTGGAACTTCCACTTCCGTTTTGTTTCGGTTTGTCCACGTGCAGTCCCATTTCTTCCCATAATCTCTTTTGAATTTTTGTTTGACGTTCAGCTAATTTTCTTTTTAATCTAGTACCTCCTTCAGAATATGTCAAGGAGGGGCGTCCTACCTTACTAGACTTCACACAATCTTGTTCTCCAATTTTGATTACCATATGCCGAGAATACCACTTGTGATGTTTACTTTTGAATAGTTCAATATCTCCCTTGAATTTTTTAAAAAATCTCTTAATATAAGTGTCAAAATTTTCAATTTGTTTGTTAATTTCTTGAATTTTCCGTTTTGTGAGACTTGCACTTATTTTTCCAAACACCCACTTTGAGATTTTTTTTTTTTTTTCATTTGACACCCAATTGTCGAACAATTCGGAATTGCTGAGATAGAAGTTAACTGGAAAAATATCGAATTTTTTAAAAACGGCAATAAACGGCTATAATATTTTGGCATGGCTTTATTAAATACACTTTACTTAATAATATACGAGTAGAGTCTTTACTTTTGTGAAGAATTGTGTAGCTAAATATATAACTTTTTGTCTACGAAACACAAAAATTATAAATTTTTTTTAACATAATATACTTTTCTCAAAGCACTTCAAAGCTACCCTAATACACTTAGAAACATGGAAAAACTTGTTAAGAGTAAATTCTACTTACTTTTTCCTTCGTTATCCATAAAAATGTGCACTTGTTTTCAATCAAGCTTAATTTTACAATATTAAAAAGGTCACAGCAAAAAAAAAATACGCAAAACTTTAATATTATTGTGGCGAAACAGCTGACTTTGATGGCTTGTCAGAAACTAATGGTTGCCAGATATATTGAATTAAACTGGTTTTAAGGTGCAATAGTACTCGTATGTATGTACCCTGCATGTCCTATGGAGTTAACCATTGTACCCATTTATACCCGGACGGGGACTAATCGGATTTCTACTCTAACGGGTACTTTTAACTGCTACAAAACTAAAATTTACTTACACCCTTAAAAGTATGCTACACAAATACACATTCACTTATGTACATTGAGTTATAGCCCACTGTGGACGAAAGGTATTAACCGCTGACAACTAACTTTAGAGATTAATCTCACAATTTTTTGCAGGGTAAAGTTAAAATTTTGTATATATACAGGGCGGCTAATGAAAGCCGCTACCAAAAAAAAATTAAATAACTTTTTTTCTATTTAATGAATCTGGTTAATTTTTTTTTTATTTTGCAGATTGACTTTTACATTTAACAAAAATGGATAACTGGGACACTGAAACAAGAATTTGGATTGTCCGCCGCTATCACGCACTGGAGTCCGTAGTTTCGGTTCAAAGAGAGTATAGGCGCGGCAATCCTCCGAGCAGATGGACCATAATAAGACTTGTAAACAATTTTGCCGAGCATGGGACAGTCAACAGAAGACCTTACCATCGAAACCCTTCAGTTCGAACGAAGGAAACAATCGCTGCTGTAGCTGCTGCCATACAAAACAATCCACGTGTTTCGACAAGAAGCTTATCTGCTCAAATGGGTGTAAGCAGACTGTCATTACAGTCAATTATGCACAAAGATTTGGACTTATTCCCATATAAAATTCAAATGGCCAACAAACTGAACGCTGCAGACTTGCCGATTCGCTTGGAATTTTGCCAGAAGATGCTTCAAATGGTGGAAGAGGATGGAAACATGTTGAACTGTCTTTTCATGTCTGACGAGGCCCATTTCGATTTAAACGGCAACATAAACAAACAAAATTGTCGAATATGGAGTGCTTCCAACCCACAGATACTCCATAAGACGGAATTGCATCCACTTCGTGTCACAGTGTGGTGTGCAGTTTCATCACGCTGCATTGTCGGGCCCTACTTCTTCGAAAAAAACGGTCACACCGTTACGGTTACTGGAGACCGTTACTTGAGCATGTTGAGAGAGTTTTTCTATCCAGAATTACGCCGAATGAGAATTTCTTTCAACTCTGTGTGGTGTCAGCAAGATGGTGCAGCTCCTCATATAGCCCAACCTGTTATGACAGAAGTGCGACGAAAATTTCCCAATAAGCTGATATCCGGAAACTCCACATTCCGTTGGCCACCCAGGTCGCCTGACCTTACTGCACCTGACTTTTTCTTGTGGGGTTATTGCAAACAGGAAGTCTTCAAAGCAAAACCAACAAATTTGAATGAACTAAGGCAATCCATTCGAGAAACAATTGCGGCTATTCCTGTCTCAACTCTCCAAGCAGTAATGAACAACTTTTTGGTAAGATGCCGCACATGCATCGACGAGCAGGGGGGGCATTCAAATTCCATTATTTTTAAAACTAATTAAGCTATATTTAATAAAATTTAATGAGCTCTAACATGAATAAAAGAAAAATTAATTCCATACACTGAAAAAAAAAGTATTTGAGTTTCTTAATGTAGCAAAATTCATCAGCCACCTTGTAAATGTAAGGAGTTGAATGAGACCAATCACTAACCACTCAAGAAAAAAGGAAGTGAGCGTGGCACCTCCCATATAAATGAGATTTCTCCTACTGCATGCCTCTGAAAGTATTGATGGTAGGATATTGAAATTGTCACGTCGAGAAAAAGGGGAGGAAGGGAGAAGTGGGCAATACATGCAAATTACATTTCTCGTTGTGCATATCTTTGGAAATATTCGCAAAGTTATATCGATCCCTAGCCGGAATTTGGGCGTAACCAACAAAATGAAAATCCATATTTTGACATATATCGAGAATTCTGTTTATTTTAAACGATATCATAAAATATGTACCACTACAAAAAGCAAAGGAGTCTTATGTAAGTAACATTTTGCCTTAATTTTTTTTATATTTGTGAACTAAACAACTTTCTATAAAATTTATTTTTTGTTGGTTAAACTAAGATAGCAGTTATGGCTCGATATGATGTTGATCTCTATCCCCACCAGGAAAACGGCAGATTACTGAAAACTAGAACAGAGTTATAACTAAGAGGTTAATCTCTAACATATCAAGAAAAAATATGGATAAAAGAGAAAAGGGCGTGGCACCTCCCATATAAATGGGAATATTCTTACTGCGTATCTTTGCAAATATTCATGGTAGCATGCTGGAAACTGCCTCAAGGTAATATGAGGTTAATCTCTACCACTTTAAGACAAATTGCGGATAAGGGAGAGAGGGAGGGTTAGGATAATGATAGGGATAGGAAAAGTAATACGCATAGACAATTTTCCTAGATTCATGCAGGTAAATTTCTGGGAAGCACAACGTCTGCCGAGCCTTCTTGTTATATATACTATAATATTCAGCAATACGCCGAAAAAAACAATGGAGTAACAGAGAACTCCGAAGAAATTCTTTTTCATATTTTCATAATTTACATGGCGATGTCTTAGGATTGGATCACTTACTCCATCCCGGCCCAGCAAACTTTTAGGTTAGAGGACGATTAGAAAGCGACTCGAAGAAGGTTACAGAACGGTTTGAGAAACTGTCGAGAATTATAGCATTCTCTACAAAAAGGGGACTTAGTTTTCTATATCGAGAAAAAGGTTAATTATCTAATCGAATTCTAATTGGTTTCTAATGTGAACTTTTTTTGTAGTGCTCTCTAATCGACTTTATTCTTTAGCCGGCAATTTTAAGTGATGATTCGGAATCAAATGCATTTCGACTACATAAACTTTATTGTTGTATGTACATATGCTTTCATTTGTTTTGTTAATTATACTTTTGTTATATTTATTTCTTAATTTTGCTTTTACTTCTGTTTGGAAATATTACTATTTAGGTATATCTTCAATAGTCGAGCGCTATGTACATAGCCAATATGGATAACTATATGTATTCTGTTTTACTTAGGTTTTTGCTGAAACATAGGAAAACATAAAGGTTAAAAGAACTTTTTTACTACTTTAATACCATGTAAAAAATAGTTTAGTTTTCCATTCCACTGAAAATTGAGTTTTCCCCTAATCACACTTACCTGCTACTCTCATACAGAAAAATCCAGATTAAAACTTAAGCAACTCCGTATCTTGCGTCATATCGCATTACACTGCCTTTGTATTATTTTTAACGCTATAAACTGGTTTGCGACTATCGCATCTACCGTATGTATCCGCTCTTCGCAACCATGCATACATTCCCTTATATTGCATGTTCAAACATATGGTCTAGTTTCTGCGTTAAGCTCGTAACTACACTTTTGGAGAAAACTCATTTTTTATGTGGAATTACTCTTCAGATATGGCGAAATTCGAAGTGAAAATTAGTTCGGTAAAAAAAAAGAAATCGTCTTGGTTTTTGGTTCGATCAGTAACCTCGTATATACATTTGCAATATGCAAAACGTATGTTTCTTAGTTGGGTTTCTTCGTTTTTTGAAATATGTTTCATTTGTAGATACGAGGTTAACGCAGAAATAAGACAATATACACCGCTTATGATCTTCTCCTTGTAACTTGCTCAACAACTTGTACCAGAGTAAATGCTCACTTCAGGTTCCGCTCTCAAGTAAAATATCAAGCAACATATTACAGGTAAGCTAAAATAATTATTAAGCAACACGTTGCAACGTGTTAACAATTATTTATCTCCAAACATATATAAGAAAACAAGTATTTGTGTATGGATTCACAATACCGCCAAAAATGCACACCTTATATACATACAGTATGCAAAATCCGTATTCGTACACTAGTTACTAGTTTTTCTAAACTAACACAGCTCTTTCTTTATGTTATTGAAATATTTTACTTAAGGATGTATTAACATATTCGAAATTAAGAGTGCTTCATTAAGTTGATAAAAATTTGGATATTTAAAACGTGGAATTGACATAATGGTAAATACTTCGAAATTTGTTGGCAAAATCCATATTCGTACAGCCTGGCATTCCTCAAAAACTAAGCTAGAAGTATGCCGTTTATTCGAAACATCTCATATTTCGATTTGAGGTGCGTTGTATTTTCTGTCAGATTTCAGGTGTGCTAATTTTTGTGAGCGAAAACCTTAAAATAGTTAAAAAACCAAAATGGGACGTAAATCAAGTGAACTAATAATTGAAATGAGAAATTAAGTCATAAATTTACATAAAGATGGTAAATCTTTTAGAGAAATTGCAAAAGATTTGAAACGGAGTATTCAAGCCATCATTAAAATATATAAAAATAGCGGACGAATCAACAAAAAAGTTAGAAATGGGAACAGATGTGTTCTAAATAGGCGACATAGCTCTTTTATTCTGCGAGAAATAAGAAAAGATGTGACCATAAGCTCAGTTAAGCTTTCTGCTCTTTTATATATGAACTTCAAGACAAAGGTGACAGCACAAACAGTACGAAATTTCATAAGAAAACAACTTCAGAACAGAATCGCGAGAAGGAAACCATTTGTTGATGTAATAAATCGAAGAAAGCTCATAAATTTTGCAAAATAAGTCATATCGCTTCTGGAAAAATGTTATTTTTAGTGATGAATCTAAATTCAACGCAAAGATGTCAGACGGAAGAGTTAAAATATGGAGGGAGCCAAACACCAGCTTGCGTAAACAAAATCTTATACCTACTTTCAAACACGGTGTTTCAGTGCATCTGGAGTGGGAAATTTGCACTTTATTGATGGTATCATGAATGCTAAGATGTATATTGATATATTGAAGCGAAATCTCCATCATAGTGTTGAAAAATTGGGACTTGGGGGTCGATTCATCTTCCAGCAGGATAATGACCCCAAACATACGGCTTTAGATACGAGACTTTGGATACTCTACAATCGCCCAAAGTACTGGAAAACGCCACCTCAGAGCCCTGACATAAATCCTATTGAGAGCTTGTGGTCTATTTTGAAAACTTCCACAAAAAATTATAATATCAGAAACGTTCAAGACCTGAAACGAGTATTGCGTCCAGAGTTGGACAAAATCAACCCAAAACTCACAAAAAAATTGGTAAAATCAATGCCACGTCGTCTACATACTGTTTTAAAACAAAAAGGTTATCCAACAAAATATTAATTTTATTGTAACGAACTTTGTCATTTAAATGGTGTACAAATACAAATTTTGTAAGTTAAATAATGTACGAATAAGAGCTTTGTCTACTAATTTCGACATATCTCCCACAATCTTAATGTATGCCGACGACGTAAAGCTTTTCATGTCATTCGCGTCTTTTGAAGATAGAAATGAGCTACAATCAGATCCAGATACACTTGTTACTTGGTGCGATTTAAATTATATGCCACTTAACTTTAAAAAATATAAACACATGGGTTTTTCGCGTGGAATTTCTCAGCCGGCTTCCTATACAATTAAAAATTAAAGTCTTGAGCAAGTGTATGATTTTGTTGACCTGGGGGTTGCTATGGACTATAAACTCAGTTTCAACCGCCATATTAACACAACAGTCAATAAGGCTAGAGGTGTCCTAGCATTCGTTAAACGATGGTCTAAAGAATTTAGCGACCCTTATGTAACTAAAGCCCTCTTCACTACATTAGTCAGACCGATACTTGAATACGGTTCTATAATTTGGAACCCGCATTACCAGGTTCATGTAGATCGCCTTGAATCAGTTCAAAAACAATTTTTACTATTTGCCTTAAGAGATTTTCATTGGGATCCCTTGTACAATCTGCCACCCTATACGAATCGTTTAAAACTCATTAATCTGCACACACTTTCTAGTCGGAGGGAAATGCTTGGAATTATTTTTATGATTAAATTGCTAAATGGTTCACTATCCAGCCCATTTCTTCTAAGTGAAGTGAACTTCAATGTACCGTCTCGTCCTTCAAGGCATTTTAAACCTCTAGTCTTAAAACAGTGCCGAACCAATTTTCAGTTAAATGAGCCTTTTCGCTGTTTGTGTCAAAATTATAACTCTCTTTCTGGTAGATTTGATATTTCAGACTCGCTTTTCAGCATAAAAAAATAAATTCTTTCTATCCTAAATTCATAGCTACTAATTGTTTCTTATTCTTTGACTTCTATATTAACTTCTAACAATAATTTTATTCTGTTAACTAGTTATTTCTTAATGTATAATCTATCCTATATCTACTTTACTTAGCTGATGAGGTTTTCTCTGTAGCTGAGCAGTTTTAGATCTCGACGATTAACAAACCAAAGCCTTTCAACGACTCGGCACGAACGAATAATCCGCGCGTTATGCGGATGCGCCCCTCGCGGCGGTCGGGCGGGATATGGTGGGTAATCCGTTGGGAATTATTATTATTATTAAATTTTACATGTTGATAAAACATATCTAGTTAAAAATGTGCTTCTTATACGACATGTATTTAAACATCCTTGAAGCGCATTTTTCAGAAAATAGAGAAGAGCTGTGTTAGTTTGGAAAAAGTAGTGGTGTACGAATACGGATTTGGCTTATTGCTTTTGATGAAGCGACTTTTAACACAAGATCTTACATTTGTAAAGAGTTGTAGGTAAAATTCTACATACTACATTTTATTTCTCTGTACTGATGTCATAGGGTCCAAATCTCCGTCTCAGAGATAACTTTTCGTATAACGATGATGTAAGTTAAGGCCTTATTATAAGACAAAAGTAGAGTGTAGGCTTCCCTTACTATTAACCCTCTAACAGGATAATTTTTGTTTTAAATGAAAAAACTCATATTTGTAATTTCAGTGCAATAATCTCGAATGTTAAGTCATATTTCCAAAAGGGTTCATATTTTTCCTCCCAGGGCTGAAAACACTACCCCCGTTCTAGCCAGTAGCCGGAGTATGATTTCGGGCCCATAATTTTATAAATAAACATTTTATTCAACATGTTATTCATAAATTATAATCATTAACAATTATTTCAATTACCAACAATTTTGCTTTTTACAACAGAAATACGTTTTATCACTTTTTCGGAAAGGGGAGAAAAAATAAAAATATTTGACGTGTACATGAAAATCGCCGATACACGTGTATTTTTATTTTTCTCCCTTTCCGAAAAAGTATATTTGGTTCATAGGACAGAAAAAAAACCAAAAAAAAAAAAAAATTCTTACGTGTACACGAAAATCGCCGATACACGTGTATTTTTTTTCTGCCTTCCGAAAAAGTATATTTGTTTCATAGGACAGAACTAAAGCTCGTTTTTGTAACGCAGTGTTATGAGTGCAAATGTAATTTCTGCGCGGTATATTTTGTGTTAGGATATGTGAACACACTATTATACAATTGTAGTAGCATTTCGAAACAAAAGTAGTAAAGGGCCATTCAAGGAGCATTCTCCCTTTTTACAAAAGTTGCATGGTTCTTATAAAACAGTTTATGGGATTAAATAATGAAAGACGAATAAATATAGTAAAAGGTTTGGCAAAGTATTTATTGTTTAAACAAGGTTAGCAGCCATATAGCTTATAGTTCTCACATAAATCCTTAAAAAAAACCAATAAATAAATTCATGTATGTTGCTTTACTTAAGTGAAATTAATTAAATTAGTTAATTATTACTTGTTGGTTCAGAAATAATATGAACTTCGTAAATTTTTTCGCATGTACTCTTTTTTTTCGTCTGTGGTTTTTTTCCATCGAGTGTCCAAGTATAACCCTACAACTTCTTTACACACACCCATACCTTTCGCATATATTTATATTTTATGTTTTCCCACGAAAAACCCATTTGACGTAAGTAAAGTTTATTAATTCTTAATTTAAAATGTTTACCTCTCCTTTCAACCTAAAAATTTTACCCCACTGAGATTTTATATCCCTTTCCCACTGTGTATCTGTACTGTAATGTTTGGCGAACTGTACTCATAATTACTAGCAATATAGAAGTATGTATTACATATATGGCTACCACTTACAATTATAAAATCAAGATTCCGACATAGATAAAATATTTGGCGAAGATTATTTGTCAATAATTATAGAAGAAAATTAGAGGTATATGTTTTATATCTGTTTAACTTGCTTGAATGCTTTTATTTCTTAACATATCATTTATTTATAAATATATCATCATTTAAAATTTATCTGCCTGGTAAACAAAAATTTTCTATACCAAAAATGTTATATACCAAGGGTGTGCAAGTCATCCTACTCCAGCTTTTTTAAACTCAGTTGAGGTCGCACTTTTCCTCTGCTGCCGAATTCGGGTGTCGATATGGTTAGATCTGCTCGTACAGTTAATTGTTAAATTTCCTTTGATACCCGCAGAACTTTTCTCCTGAATACTCCAAGGGGCATATCATCTTCTTTCGACGCTGGCCATCATTCTGAATTGTACATAAGAACAGGTGTGTTGAGAGATTTATAGAGCGTGATCTTTGCGTGCGGCAGTGTGTTTCTCGTGCCAGAAGAGGGGGGAAAGAAAAGATCATCGGTAGGGGAGAAGATTAAGTCGGCAGAGTAGTGAGATAGTATGTGTAACAGAACCAGAGGCGTAGTCAAGATCAAGAAGAAAGGGGGGGTTAATTTTTACGTTAGGATAAGATTTTAGCTGCCGAAACCAAATGGATTTGTTCTCATTAGTACCAGGTAGCAGTTTAACTTTCAAAACAATTTCCCGAAAAAATCCTTTATATTAACATTTTCTGTTAGTGCCTATTGCCTTATTTCAATAAAATTATTAAAATGTGATGTATGTATCTTAAAACACCTTTCAAAATATACCACAATAACAATTTTAAGGCTTACTTTTCCTCGACACCGCCAAACAGCAAGTAGTACATATGTAGGTGCCCTCATGGATCAAAACTCAATATAGTGTTCCATACTTAAAAGATTTTTGGCCATAGAAATTTAAATTTAAATGTCGAAAAATCACTCTCATATTCTTTGTTTTGTTTTAAAAATCTTAGTTAACTAACAAGGTCTCCGGATCCCGCCCCCAGCCCTCCTGGCTACCTCACTGAATACATCAATTTGTGGCAGTGACGCCAGTTATTACAAATATGAGGGATTTTCATATTGTAGATTTTTCTAACCCTATTCAAAGTATTAAAAGCGTGTCGATAAAAATAATAAAATCAATTTTTTATAAATATAAAGGCTAATACAAAATAAATAGAAGAGTTTTCAAAAATACAATTTGTTAAATATTTTGGAGAATAGGTATGCCTTTGACTGAGTTGAAATAGTGCTTGCATTGACTTCAATGACTTTGAAATTTTGATGGGAATGAAACAACACTAGGTTACTTTTAGACCCCAATACTAAAATGCTTTAGAAATTTGGTTCATATCTTTAAATTTTGCAGTGAATAAAACAACACTAGCTTACTTTAAGACCCCAATGACCCAATGGATATCTAGCTAAAAACCTTTTTCACAATTGCCAGTTAGCACAATTAGTCAATAAAGTTAACAGGCAATGGAAGAGCGGATTATCTGCTAACATCTGACAGCTGTGGCTGCTTTTGCCTATTCACATTGCAACCTTTCTGAATTTTTTTCTTGATTTATTCATAATCGGGTTTTTGTGCAAACGAAATAGTCAATTCAGGATTTTTGGAATCTTGCGCATATATATATAATACTTGAAAATATTAAATATGCGTACTAACATACTTAAGTGCGCACCTGTAGATGATTTTATTTAATTTTTTGGATAATCGCATTTGAAATATTTCACACAAAATTACTCTTTTGGTACAATGTAAATGTAATATCAAATTACCACCAAACTACTTTTGTTATGTTGGTCTGGCATCCTCAATCGCAATTTTGTTTGTGTGCTCTGCTCACTAATTTTACACACCAGGGTTAGAACTATGGAAAAGTATTAGTACAAGGTGGCGCAAAAGTAATCCTCCTATCAGAAAATGCTATAAATTTTGCGATTGGCCCCTAAAGTCAGTTCTGTTTTGACATTTGTGTAGTAAACACATGCGAAGTACACGTTAATAAACAATGTTACGCTACACTGCTCCAGAACGCGGAATATTGCTGACTATTTATTTGACCAATAATCGGTCGGTGAAAAACGGTTACTGCGGAAAAGTAATCCTCCTATCAGAAAATGCTATAAATTTGGCGATTGGCCCCTAAAGTCAGTTCTGTTTTGACATTTGTGTAGTAAACACATGCGAAATACACGTTAATAAACAATGTTACGCTACACTGCTCCAGAACGCGGAATATTGCTGACTATTTATTTGACCAATAATCGGTCGGGGCCAAACAGTTACTGTGAATGGGGAGCGCTACAGAGCAATGATCAACGAGTTCTTTTTGCCGCAACTTGATGAATTGGGATTGGAAAACATGTGGTTCCAACAAGACGGTGCAACAGCACACACTGCACGTGCCACAACCGATATGCTGAACATCGGAAGCTTACTTTTGCGCCACCTTGTATTACGTGGCGAAATATATCGTAGCAAAATAATAACTCCGTAGTAGATTTTCCAAAGGCAAGAATTCAATATGTTTATTATGCATAACTATTGGAAAATATAGACCCTGCACATTACGGACGGGTTATAAAAACTGTAGTACGGCGTTGAACATAATCGTGCAAAAATATACTTTCTTTTTATGTTTTCTTCAATATGACAGTTAGTTGAGGGATTTATCAAATTGCGCCGAAAAGAGTTAAGAAAATATTATAAGGACTTTTCCCATTTTGAGACAAGTTACAAGTACATATCGTCGCTCTCTTGGCACGAGCAAACCACCCTAAGTTACCTCAATCCGCCGAAATATACTGATTTTTGAAAAAACAATAAACTTTTAAACTTGATTTGTATTAAGTACTTAAAAAATAGTTGCATACTTCAATTCAGTAAATCTTTTCTTTCTAAAAAATCATAGTAGTAGTAGTAAAGTAGTAGATTTTCATATATTTCGCGAAACTTACTAAATCTACATACTGCTCGAAGCTGTGTATGTGTAGTGGTTCACATGTACACGCTCCCCATCCCTTGCCTAGCACTTTAGCGACATGCACAAGCAATAGTGATTTTCTGTTGAATTTTTCGACTGACATTATTTTCGGTGTTAATGCTGATTTCCAGAGGCAGGTGTAAGAGTCATAACTTCAGATGACCGCAAAAAACTGTTTAAGTTAAAAGTCGTATGAGCAAGCTTGCATAAGAATTGGTTGTACATTTTCGCTACTGACGCTGCATTTGTAAAATCTATGACGTATGGGTAATGTCGACAAATCTATTTAAAATCATTTATTATGATTGGGACAAATTCTTTTTCTTGCTGGGTTAGAGCTTCTTTGGAAGATATAGTTGAAAGAAACCTACAAGTTTTTAACCTTTTCTATGCATTTCGACGCTTTCGCCTCATCATCAAGGAAATCTATTTCATAATTAAAGCACCATAAATTAGTTAACATTAAATTCACAGCTTTAACAATAACTCACTAATAACTAATTTCAAGCATGTACCTTCCCTAACTCAATAACACTCCCACCACTAAAACAGCATGAGTGTTTGCGAATACGAGGCAAAGAGTAAATGCTGATAAACAACCAGTGTTCTAGAATTCAACTACAAGACCAATCCAGAACGGTGGAGACGCTTGTAGGTGATGAAACTGGTGCTCGGCCAAACTTTAAAAGAGGTCCAGAAAGCTAGCAAAGCAAAGTCAGCAGAACAATAAACTAACTTATGGAAAATTATGTGCTCTAAATGTGCTAATTAAGTGTCTAATCCCAAAAAAATGCTCTTCAATTTTTTTCAAAAAATTATGTTCTGCTAGTTTATTTTGTTGTGTTTATCTTCCGACAGGGTAGTTAGCTGATTTTGTTGGAATGATTTTCCTTCATCCCTTGTCAAGTTTGGTTTTGTGACAAACCGGTTCCGGCGTTCTGCCATTTTCAATGCCTAGTTTCGTTCTGGTCTGTGTTTATCCGTTGCGTTGTTTTTATAGTCCATGGGTGCTGTGGCAGGTAATGTCAATCTATGTGTCCGTGGTAGGTAACGTTGATATGCGTGTGTGTGTGCGCGGAATTGATACGTCCGAATTGTTACTTGTACCAAGGTTTGTTTTTGTATGTATGTAGACATACCGCTTGTTAGCTAAGCGGTAGGTTGAGGTAGGTAGAAATCGGCGATTTTTGCCGTTTGGTTCATTTTTCGTTTTTGCGTTTTTGTTACGTGTTTGGTTGCTGTACCTGCTGGCTTGTGCTGTTTTATGTAAATTAGTTTTAAGGTTCAAATATTTCGTCAGAGATAGTGTTGGTTTGTTCCTTTATGATCCTGCCGTCAAATGTTTTTAACTTGTATATCTCTATGTTCTCAATTGAAGTATTCGAGCCGTTGTTTTGATGTTAGCTGGTAGATTCTGGTATTATGGTGGGTTTTCGTGTTTTTTTGTTGTAGTCCCTGATATGCTCTCGGAATCTTGTGCTTATTTTCCTTCCTGTTTGTCCTATGTAGCTGTATTGACATTCACAAGTAAGCCTTTACACTCCGTGTCTGTTGAATGGGTCATCAGAACAGTGGCCATTAGCAACGAAGAAGCACAACTTCTAGGGAAGGGCCTGAAGCACAACATCGTGGATGGCATTAAGGCAAAAAGAACTGAGCAAGCGATAGAGATGCAGAGGTTGCAATATCGCTTCTTCCATATGAGGAACAGGAGCATGCAAGGTACATGTGCAGAGAAATCATAAGCAAGAAAGTAAGAGCCCAGGAAGCACAAAAAAGAAATAAGGAGCTGAAAATATTGAAAAGGCTACAACGAAAGCTAAAAGATAACAACATCGTCACAATGAAGGCAGACAAAGGAAACACAACAGTGCTAATCAGTAAAGATAAATATATAGCAAAGGCAGAGAAGCTCATCGAGGAAATGAAATGCCGCATTATTAGGGATAACCCCACGGATAAATACTAGACCGAAGTTAAAGAGGTTATAAAAAATGCTACCAAAATAATAGACGAGAGGATGGCATATACCCTAACACAAATGAATCCATCTGCTCCTCCACTCATTGCGTTACCTAAAATCCACAAGCAGGATACGCCGATAAGACCCATAATTAATTTTAAGTCCGCGCCGGGTTATAAACTGTCGAAACATCTAAAAACGATTTTAAGCAATACGATAGAGCTACTCCAAAGTCTTGAGACCGTTAAACTCACAAAGAGCAGTAACCTCGTATTCTTTGACATAAAGGACTTATACCCGTCAATACGACTAACAGAGACAATGGATATAGTCAACAAAACACTACTGGACAAAGCTGAAGATAAGGTAAAAACTGCGCAAATTACCAAGGCGATAAGAACTACGCTGCGGCAAAACTATTTCCAGTTCAACAACAAAATATATAGACAGGCAAACGGACTAGGAATGGGTAACCCAACATCGGCCATTCTCATGGAAGCATTCATGCAAAACTTGGAAGGAAAATATATACAGGAGTTAAAAACCAAGTTAGGCGTATCATTCTACGCTAGATACGTGGATGACATCATCTGCATCCTAAGTGACGATAAACATAGCGGCGAATAATGGATAACGAAGAGCAAATACTAGAGTTTCTCAAAAGGCAACATAGCGACATAGAGTTCACAATGGAAGTAGAAAAAGATGGAATAATGAACTACCTGGACCTAACTATAGGGATTGACAAAATAAGAAATAGGTTCAACTACGGCACTTATAGAAAACCGACTGCCACGGACACCATAATACACTCTACATCAAAACATCCGGAACAGCACAAAAATTCAGCATTGAGGCACTTAGTGGATAGGCTTCAGAGAACGCCGCTCACACAGGAAACATACAGGAGAGAGCTCAATACAATATATAACATAGCGGCGAATAATGGATGCAAGAAAGCACTTGTGGATAAACTCAGAAGTAGCCATGCAACACAAAAAAGAGTTAGCGTAGAGGAAAATCCAATGATTTGGACAGCAATGACATACACTGGAAAAGCGACGTACAAATTGGCAAACTTCTTTAAAAGATGTAACATTAACACAGCATTCAGAACATCTAACAACGTAGGACAAAAACTAAGAACCGAGACTAATTCTGATGACCCATTCATCAACAGACACGGAGTGTATAGGCTTACTTGTGAATGTCAATACAGCTACATAGGACAAACAGGAAGGAAAATAAGCACAAGATTCCGAGAGCATATCAGGGACTACAACAAAAAAACCCACCATAATACCAGAATCTAACTTCGTGAACCACATGTTCGAGAACAACTGCACCCAGCTAACATCAAAACAACGGCTTTAGGATAAACGTAGCAGAGCAGTATGTGTAAACAGTCAAACAAGACTAATAGATCAAAAGTTACTCATATTATTCAGAAATTTTGTGCTCCTAATATACCCTACCCCAAAAAATTGCTCCCCTTTTACAAACAAAAGTATGTTCTGCTAGCTTTAGGCTAAACCTAGCAGAGCAGTATGCGTTAACAGTCAAACAAGACTAATCAAAGTTATTATGCAGAAATTTTGTGCTCAAAATGTGCTCCTAAAATACACTACCCCCCAAAAAATTGCTCCCCTTTTTTTATAAAAAAATTGATGTTCTGCTAGCTTTAGGCTTAACCTAACCGAGCAATAAGCATAGACAGTCAAATAAGACGTATCGATCAAAAGTTATGCAGAAATTTCGTGCTCAAAATGTGCTTCTGAAATACCTTGCCCCCTAACAAATGGCTACTGTTTTAAAAAAAAAAATTTATATTCTGCTAGCTTTAGGCTAAACCTAGCAGAGCAGTATGCGTAAACAGTCAAACAAGACTAATAGATCAAAAGTTTTGTGCTCAAAATGTGCTCCTGAAATACCCTACCACCCCAAAAAATTGCTCCCCTTTTTTAAAAAAAATATATATTCTGCTAGCTTTAGGCTAAACCTAACCTAGCAATATGCATAAACAGTCAAACCTGACAATTAGATCAAAAGTTATTATGCAGAAATTGTGTGCTCCTGTAATACCCTATCCCCAAAAAATTGCTTATCATTTTTGAAAAAAAAAATGTATGTTCTGCTAGGCTTAGGCTAAACCTAGCAGAGCAGTATGCTTAAACAGTCAAACAAGACCAATAGATCAAGAGTTATTAAGCAGACATTTTGTGCTCAAAATGTGCTCCTGAAGAACCCTATTCCCAAAAAATTGCTCCTCTTAAAAAAAAAAAAATTATGTTCTGCTAACTTTAGGCTTAACAGTAGCAAATTCAGAAGCGATCATAGCTTGTCAGCTTGAGTAACAAGTGCGAGGGGCATAACAACAATCGTTGTCACCACCCTGGCTGAATGGTTTTGTACAAATGCATGTGTGATGGTCTGACAAAATGTAATTATGAAATAAAAGCACACGATTAAATTTTTATAGGCTTTTTAATTGTTATTTTACTTAGATATCCCCGTACAAGGTGCGTATTCTCTAAATGATCACATTTAGAATACCTGATATTAAATAAATATAGCCTAGAAAAACACAAACTTGCAATTTCTTCTTTCCCTTACAATCTTTATAGTAGTATTTTTAGTTTGATTAAAATTTCTCCAATTGCTCATTTTGTCGAAAAAATCGAAATGCCACGGCACAACGTACTTCCACGGAATATGACAATTTACCTTATACAAGTATGGTTATAACTTACAATTATTATGATAAATTGTCGCTTACAGCTCCACCAAATATAAACCCACAAAACTTTTCAATTTGCTTAAAGCGCACAGAATTCAATTTCGGTTGCCTTTATACAAATTATATGAACATAAGAAAATTTTGATAGAAAATTAACGTGGTGCGTTTGTATATGGTTGAGCTGTTACACCCATATGATTTTACTCCCTTCAAATATTATTTTTTTTAATTTTAAATAAAATGCGAAAACAAGCATTACGGGTAATTCAATAAACATTTTCCAGTATAATTACTACATAATAAGTCTTTTATACTCGTTGACATTTCTGTGATTTATAAGAAACTCAAAAGCAAAATAATTATTATTTTTGGATGTCTGGATAATATCATGATAATCAAAGCTGTTCAACATTTTTTTATTAAAGTGTGAACCACAACACCATTTTCAAAAAAATTTACGACCCAAACCTTTTTTATATTTATCAATGATTCTTTATTCAGTTTTACTTAAAGCTTAGCAATAGGTAACTAGGTACTAAATTAAAAGACATTCCGATTTCATAAAGTTTTAGTGGTTTAACGTGTTTTTTTTTTTTTGTTTGAAAGAATGCAATTCTGAATATACATTTTTCAAGTATGTTAATATTAATTAATTAATTTATTGAGCACAAAGTTTCTGCATAATAACTTTTATCTATTCGTCTTATTTAACTGTTTACGCATACTGCTCTGTTAAGTTTAGCCTAAAGCTAGCAGAACATCAATTTTTTTTTTTACAAAGGGGAGCTATTTTTTGGGGTAGGGTTTTTCTGGAGCACTTTATTGAGCACCTAATTTCTGCATAACAACTTTTGATGTATTCCTCTCGTTCGACTGTTTACGTATACTGCTCTGCTAAGTTTAGCCAAAAGCTAGCAGAACATCAATTTTTTTTTTACAAAGGGGAGCTATTTTTTTGATGACCCATTCATCAACAGACACGGAGTGTATAGGCTTACTTGTGAATGTCAATACAGCTACATAGGACAAACAGGAAGGAAAATAAGCACAAGATTCCGAGAGCATATCAGGGACTACAACAAAAAAACCCACCATAATACCAGAATCTAACTTCGTGAACCACATGTTCGAGAACAACTGCACCCAGCTAACATCAAAACAACGGCTTTAGGATAAACGTAGCAGAGCAGTATGTGTAAACAGTCAAACAAGACTAATAGATCAAAAGTTACTCATATTATTCAGAAATTTTGTGCTCCTAATATACCCTACCCCAAAAAATTGCTCCCCTTTTACAAACAAAAGTATGTTCTGCTAGCTTTAGGCTAAACCTAGCAGAGCAGTATGCGTTAACAGTCAAACAAGACTAATCAAAGTTATTATGCAGAAATTTTGTGCTCAAAATGTGCTCCTAAAATACACTACCCCCCAAAAAATTGCTCCCCTTTTTTTATAAAAAAATTGATGTTCTGCTAGCTTTAGGCTTAACCTAACCGAGCAATAAGCATAGACAGTCAAATAAGACGTATCGATCAAAAGTTATGCAGAAATTTCGTGCTCAAAATGTGCTTCTGAAATACCTTGCCCCCTAACAAATGGCTACTGTTTTAAAAAAAAAAATTTATATTCTGCTAGCTTTAGGCTAAACCTAGCAGAGCAGTATGCGTAAACAGTCAAACAAGACTAATAGATCAAAAGTTTTGTGCTCAAAATGTGCTCCTGAAATACCCTACCACCCCAAAAAATTGCTCCCCTTTTTTAAAAAAAATATATATTCTGCTAGCTTTAGGCTAAACCTAACCTAGCAATATGCATAAACAGTCAAACCTGACAATTAGATCAAAAGTTATTATGCAGAAATTGTGTGCTCCTGTAATACCCTATCCCCAAAAAATTGCTTATCATTTTTGAAAAAAAAAATGTATGTTCTGCTAGGCTTAGGCTAAACCTAGCAGAGCAGTATGCTTAAACAGTCAAACAAGACCAATAGATCAAGAGTTATTAAGCAGACATTTTGTGCTCAAAATGTGCTCCTGAAGAACCCTATTCCCAAAAAATTGCTCCTCTTAAAAAAAAAAAAATTATGTTCTGCTAACTTTAGGCTTAACAGTAGCAAATTCAGAAGCGATCATAGCTTGTCAGCTTGAGTAACAAGTGCGAGGGGCATAACAACAATCGTTGTCACCACCCTGGCTGAATGGTTTTGTACAAATGCATGTGTGATGGTCTGACAAAATGTAATTATGAAATAAAAGCACACGATTAAATTTTTATAGGCTTTTTAATTGTTATTTTACTTAGATATCCCCGTACAAGGTGCGTATTCTCTAAATGATCACATTTAGAATACCTGATATTAAATAAATATAGCCTAGAAAAACACAAACTTGCAATTTCTTCTTTCCCTTACAATCTTTATAGTAGTATTTTTAGTTTGATTAAAATTTCTCCAATTGCTCATTTTGTCGAAAAAATCGAAATGCCACGGCACAACGTACTTCCACGGAATATGACAATTTACCTTATACAAGTATGGTTATAACTTACAATTATTATGATAAATTGTCGCTTACAGCTCCACCAAATATAAACCCACAAAACTTTTCAATTTGCTTAAAGCGCACAGAATTCAATTTCGGTTGCCTTTATACAAATTATATGAACATAAGAAAATTTTGATAGAAAATTAACGTGGTGCGTTTGTATATGGTTGAGCTGTTACACCCATATGATTTTACTCCCTTCAAATATTATTTTTTTTAATTTTAAATAAAATGCGAAAACAAGCATTACGGGTAATTCAATAAACATTTTCCAGTATAATTACTACATAATAAGTCTTTTATACTCGTTGACATTTCTGTGATTTATAAGAAACTCAAAAGCAAAATAATTATTATTTTTGGATGTCTGGATAATATCATGATAATCAAAGCTGTTCAACATTTTTTTATTAAAGTGTGAACCACAACACCATTTTCAAAAAAATTTACGACCCAAACCTTTTTTATATTTATCAATGATTCTTTATTCAGTTTTACTTAAAGCTTAGCAATAGGTAACTAGGTACTAAATTAAAAGACATTCCGATTTCATAAAGTTTTAGTGGTTTAACGTGTTTTTTTTTTTTTGTTTGAAAGAATGCAATTCTGAATATACATTTTTCAAGTATGTTAATATTAATTAATTAATTTATTGAGCACAAAGTTTCTGCATAATAACTTTTATCTATTCGTCTTATTTAACTGTTTACGCATACTGCTCTGTTAAGTTTAGCCTAAAGCTAGCAGAACATCAATTTTTTTTTTTACAAAGGGGAGCTATTTTTTGGGGTAGGGTTTTTCTGGAGCACTTTATTGAGCACCTAATTTCTGCATAACAACTTTTGATGTATTCCTCTCGTTCGACTGTTTACGTATACTGCTCTGCTAAGTTTAGCCAAAAGCTAGCAGAACATCAATTTTTTTTTTACAAAGGGGAGCTATTTTTTTGGGGTACGGTTTTTCTGGAGCACTTTATTTAGCACCTAATTTCTGCATAATAACTTTTAATTAATCATCATGTTTGACTGTTTTAGCATATTGCTCTGCTAGGTTTAGCCTGAAGCTAGCAGAACATCAATTTTTTTTTTACAAAGGGGAGCTATTTTTTTGGGGTAGGGTTTTTCTGGAGCACTTTATTGAGCACCTAATTTCTGCATAATAACTTTTGATCCAATCATCATGTTTGACTCTTTTAGCATATTGCTCTGCTAGGTTTAGCCTAAAGCTAGCAGAACATCATTTTTTAGAAAAAATAGAATAGCACTTTATTTGGGATTAGGGCACTTAATTAGCACCTTTTGAGCACCTAATTTTCCATAAGTTAGTTTTTTGTTCTGCTGACCTTGCTCTGCTAGCTTTATGGACCTAATTTTTGATCGATTAGTCTTGTTTGACTGTTTACGCATACTGCTCTCCTAGGTTTAGCCCAAAGCTAGCAAAACATAAATTTAAAAAAAAAAAAAAAAAAAAAAGGGAGCAATTTTTTTGGGGTAAGGTATTTTAGGAGCACATTTCGACCACAAAATTTCTGCATAATAACTTTTGATCTATTAGTCTTGTTTGACTGTTTACGCATACTGCTCTGCTAGATTTAGCCGAAAGCTAGCAGAACATAATTTTTTTTTTTTAAAAAGGGGAGCAATTTTTTGGGGGTAGCGTTTTTCAGGAGCACTTTATTGAGCATAAAATTTCTGCATAACCACTTTTGATCTATTAGTCTCTTTTGACTGTTTACGCATACTGCTCTGCTGGGTTTAGCCTAAAGCTAGCAGAACATCATTTTTTTTTTTTAAATGGGAGCAATTTTTTGGGGGTAGCGTTTTTCAGGAGCACTTTATTGAGCATAAAATTTCTGCATAACCACTTTTGATGTATTCCTCTCGTTCGACTGTTTACGTATACTGCTCTGCTAAGTTTAGCCAAAAGCTAGCAGAACATCAATTTTTTTTTTACAAAGGGGAGCTATTTTTTTGGGGTAGGGTTTTTCTGGAGCACTTTATTTAGCACCTAATTTCTGCATAATAACTTTTAATTAATCATCATGTTTGACTGTTTATGCATACTGATCTGCTAGGTTTAGCCTAAAGCTAGCAGAACATAATTTTTTTTTTTTAAAAGGGGAGCAATTTTTTGGAGGTAGCGTTTTTCAGGAGCACTTTATTGAGCATAAAATTTCTGCATAACCACTTTTGATCTATTAGTCTCTTTTGACTGTTTACGCATACTGCTCTGCTAGGTTTAGCCTAAAGCTAGCAGAACATCATTTTTTTTTTTAAATGGGAGCAATTTTTTGGGGGTAGCGTTTTTCAGGAGCACTTTATTGAGCACAAAATTTCTTCATAACCACTTTTGATCTATTAGTCTCTTTTGACTGTTTACGCATACTGCTCTGATCTCATAACATAATTTTTTGGAGAAAATAGAAAAGCACTTTTTTTGGGATTAGGGCACTTAATAAGCACATTTAGAGCACATAATTTTCCATAACTTAGTTTATTGTTCTGCTAACTTTGCTCTGCTAGCTTTATGGACCTTTTAATTTCTACATAACTTTTGATCTAATCATCATGTTTCACTGTTTACGCATATTTCTAGGTTTAGCCTAAAACTAGGAGAACATCCTTTAAAAAAAAAATATATATGGGCACTTTTTTTTGGGATTAGAGTACTAATCACCTTATTTTCCATAAGTTAGTTTATTGTTCTGCTAACTTTGTTCAATTCCATTAAATAGTTTTTGAATGATGCGACCCAAACATACAGACAAAAAATTCTAAAAACTGCTGATTTGGATTCTATTGGCTTGAAAATGAACCCTCCTATCAATTTTCCTTGAATATCTGGAATGTACAATTCCATTCAGTAGTTTTTGAATGATGCACACCCAAACATACACACAAAAATGCTAAGAAAAAAACTACTGGTTTGGGTTCTATTTTGCTTTGTCTTAGTGGTCTCATTAGGGTGCTTCGCTAAGTTGACACGAAGTTACCTATACGAAAAAGTCGAAAAATAAGCACCCCAAAATTCGGAGAAAAAATTACTCGGCAAAATTAATTCTTTCCCGGCTAAATCACGGTAAATTATACCCCAAGTCCGGTTTTTATATCTCGTCTTTAACACGATTTCCATTAGGGTGCTTCGCTAAGTTGACACGATGTTCCCTATACGAAAAAGTCTAAAAATATTTCAACGGCAAAATTCATTCTTTCCCGGGTAAATTACGGCAAATTATGCCACAAGTCCGGTTTCGATATCCCGTCTCTAACACGGTTTTCATTAGGGTGCTTCGCTAAGTTGACACGAAGTAACCTATACGAAAAAGTCGAAAAATAAGCCCCCCAAAATTCGGAGAAAAAGTTACACGGCAAAATTAATTCTTTCCCGGCAAAATCACGGCAAATTATCCACCTGGTCTCGACTCGATTCGTTTGGGGTGCTTCGCTAACTTGATGTTCATACAAAATTTTCAATCCGAAAACTCTTTTCTTCAATATTTTTATTTAATCAACGTGTTTATACAATTGTAATATATTATTTATTTGATAGCTGAAAGTCCACAGTTACGAATTTACTTGAGTTTACCAGTCATGTCTCAAATGGCTTTAGAAAAAATCTGCACACCGACGTTATTTATACGGATTTCAGCAAAGCTTTTGACAAAGTGTGTCACTCATTACTTATTCATAAACTCAATAAGTTGGGCTTCCAGCCGAGTGTCAATCGCTGGATCTCTTCTTACTTTAGTGACAGGACACAAAGAGTAGTGTTTAAAAATTTAGTATCCGATGTCATTTATGTCTCTTCGGGGGTTCCTCAAGGAAGCCATCTTGGCCCGATTCTGTTCTTGTTGTTTATTAATGATATTTCTACAATAATAAAATTTTCAAAAATTTTAATGTATGCTGACTACGTAAAGCTTTTCATGTCATTCGCGTTATTTGAAGATAGAAATAAGCTACAATCAGATCTAGATACACTAGTTACTTGGCGCGATTTAAATTACGAGTATATGCCACTTAACCTTAAAAAATGAAAACACATGAGTTTTTCGCGTGGAATTTCTCAGCCGGCTTCCTATACAATTAAAAATTATAGGCTTAAGCAAGTTTATGATTTTGTTGACCTGGGGGTTACCATGGACTATAAACTCAGTTTCAACCGCCATATTAACACAACAGTCAATAAGGCTAGAGGTGTCCTAGCATTCGTTAAATGAAGGTCTAAAGAATTTAGCGACCCTTATGTAACAAAGCCCTCTTCAATACATTAGTCAGACCGATACTTGAATACGGTTCTATAATTTGGAACCCGCGTTACCAGGTTCATGTAGATTGCTTTGAATCGGTTCAAAAACAATTTTTACTATTTGCCTTAAGAGTTTTCATTGGGATAAGTTGTACAATCTGCCACCCTATACGAATCGTTTAAAACTCATTAATCTGCACACACTTTCTAGTCGGAGGAAAATGCTTGGAATTATTTTTATGATTAAATTGCTAAATGGTTCACTATCCAGCCCATTTCTTGTAAGTGAAGTGAACTTCAATGTACCGTCTCGTCCTTCAGGCATTTTAAACCTATAGTCTTAAAACAGTGCCGAACCAATTTTCAGTTAAATGAGTGTTTTCGCTGTTTATGTCAAGATTATAACTGTCTTTCTGGTAGATTTGATATTTCAGACTCGCTTTTTAGCATAAAAATCAATTCTTTCTATCCTAAATTCATAGCTACTAATTGTTTTTTAATCTTTGACTTCTATATTAACTTCTTACAATAATTTTATGCTGTAAACTAGTTATTTTTTAATGTATAATCTATCTTATATCTACCTTACTTAGCTGATGAGGTTTTCTCTGTAGCTGAGCAGTTTTAGATCTCGACGATTAACAAACCAAAGCCTTTCAACTACTCGGGACGAACGAATAATCCGCGCGTTATGCGGATACGCCCCTCGTGCCGGTCGGGCGGGATATGGTGGGTAATCCGTTTGGGAATTATTAAAAAAAAATTATAAATATCCATAACTGTAACACAATTGCACTAGCGACCATTGTAACAAGGAGTCTGACAAAGAGGCAACGTAAATTCACGATCTGAAGGTTCAAACAGATCGTTTCCGTGGCATTCGGGCCACTAGTACCGGTAACTGCATTCGCTCTGGTAAAGGACTGCCCCTCTGAAAGGGAAATTACTGTTAAACTTTTAAACAGAAGGAAAAACATATCGTGAAATTGGCCGAACTGTTGGAAGAACACATTATTCCATTCAAAGAGTGATACAAAATTACAAAGAAATCGGTATTTTCGTTTTTCGACCGTGTTCAGGACGGCCAAAAGTACTGACAGAACGGTAAACTCGTAGCATTTTGCAAAATGACAGCATAATCTCCCGACTTCCAGCAACCAAAATAGCTCAAAATAAGACTTTGCACAGACGTCGTTCGTAAAATTTTAAAGAAAGCCGTTTATATCTGCAATTAATAGGCAAAAGGGCGTTTCTTTCGCAAAAGAACACATAAACACGCCTCTAGAGTTTTGGGAGAAGGGTTTTTTCCGATGAAAGCAAGTTCTGAGTCTTTGGAAGCAAAGGGCGTAAGATTGTATGGCGAAAAAAGGGTACTGCACTCGATAAATGCAACTTGATGCACGGTGGAGGTGGAGCAATGGCATGGGGATGCATGGCTAGCAAAGATGTGGGCCGAATGGAGTTTATTGAATCCACTATAAACAATTATGCATACCTTAACATATTGCAAAGGAATTTGAAGCAAAGCGTTGAGAATTTAGGACTAGGAAATGATTACTACTTTCAGCTGGATAAAGATCAGAAGCATACTTCTGACATAGTTAAGCTTTGGTTGCTCTATAATGTTTCCCATCAGCTGCGAACACCACCACAATCCCCATATTTGAACCCCATAGAGCACCTGTGGGATTTACTGGAGCAAAAAAAAAATCGGCAGCGCACAACTACCTCAATTGCTATGCTCAAGGAAGTACTACGTGAGGAATGGTCTATGTCGATATCATGCTAAAACGTCTGGCGGAATTTCTTAAACGTAAGAGCTATCTCACTCCTTATAAGCATTTAAGCGAAATTTTGATAAAAAAATATTTCTGTCTAACTATTTACTTTGTAAGCAGACTTTTTCTTATGGAAATTCAGGTGCATTCATGTTCTTTATTTTTTTTTTTTTTATGTTATTGATGGAAAACTTGATCTCTTTTTTATAAAATTCGAAACTAAATACCCTTAAATGAATTTAAAATAAATTTGATTTTGTAAAAGTTATATTAAAGCCTTTTTTCAGAAAGTAATTTTTGTGTATTCCTTGTACGCAGACTTTTTCTACCGAGTGTATTTAATGCTAATTTAATACGGGTTCTTTTAATTTATTACACCTTTTTTTAAAAATATCGAACACCCTTAAGCCAGCCCAACACCCAAAAAAAATGTTTGTGCAACCAAAAAACGAAAACGTACTAAATTGCACAATATTTAATGCTTATTTGATACGGGTTCATTTAATTTATACACGGGTTTTTTAAAAAATATTGAGGGTTGGGGTAGCTTTAATTTAAAGGAGCTGAAAATGATCCGGCCCAGAGGTTATTCTTACCAGTGAGAGTAGAGTACATAGGACCACGACCGCGAGTGTGTGTGGAACGAGTTTAGATCCTTTAGTGTTTCCAATTGCATCCCGTTAGAAAACCGAATAAGCGACTGTTTAAACGGCAATTAAGTATGTATATTAGGCCGGGTCGATTTGTGGGGAGGCAAAAAAATCGCCCATTTAGAGTGCTCCAGTCGAGTCCAAATGTATGACCGACCCCCACTAACTTTGGAGGCCCGACCCACCGATGCCAGTGGCACACCCCCTGGAACCCCCCTGGGGGTTCACTATACAAACATTTCAAAAAATCGCCGGTGTTTTTTCTTTTTGGAGTTTATTTTTCTCTTTAGAAATTTATTTAGTCAGAACATATGTAAATGAAAAAATGAATTTAACTTAGTAATAGAAAAGAAATTTAAAAAAATTATTAGAAATTAGCGTTTTTACAACCCTTTTAAAACCAAGGCATCACTGTGATGCATTTGCATGTCGTAAACATAGTTATGTGGGTTTTTTATTCAACCGTTTTAAAAAATGAAGGTATCACTGTGACACAATTGCAGATCGTAAAATTGCTTTTGTTGTTTTTTTTAAGCCACCACAAGACACAGCAGGTAGAATTGAAATTACCATTTCATTCTTATTACCTCGTCTCGTAGACCATATACATATAACGCAACAGTTTTTGTGAATGCATTAAGTCGTTGTGAAGAACTCAAAGTGTGAAGTGCTAATTTCAGATAAAAAAATATTTCAAAACAAATAATAAGTGAAGTGACCATTCCAAATCAAAAAGTTTACAATGAATCCACCATCCTCTACACCGCAAGATGAAGCAACTACATCAACAACTATCGAAAACCAAATGAGTCATATACCCAAGCATGATGTTACTGTTTTTGGTGTGTCTACTGATTTAACTGATCTTAATTTACCAACCCATCTGGATATCTTGAGATATTATCTTTACTTAAGCGAACGTGCTAAAACAGAACAAAAAAAGTTTTCCCATAAATCATTCACTATTCAAGTACAAGATAAGTTGATTGGAATTTGGGAAAAACTTGGTATGGAAATAATGCTGAAAAAAAGTGTATTTCATAAATTGAATAAATTGCTTGACAAGTAGCAAGAGCAAATCAAGAGAAAAACAACACCCAACAATTTACAGAGTATGTAAAATCTTTGGAAACAATTTTTTACATTGGAACATGTAAATGCGATTTGAAGGCAGCTCCATGTGCATGCGGCTGGGTTCCCGAACGCCTCAAAGAGTTCAATGCATGATCAACATAATCAGAAAATATCTTCGCATTCGGAAAATATCTTGTTATCAATGTTGTTTGATGATAGGAAAGAAAAGCGCGACTGTGCCATCAAGAAAATTCTACGCTATCGAACCGATGTTGACGAGCCAATGGAACTTAGAGTTTATAAAAAACCAGATATAAACTTTAATTGCACAAGTTATACGGAAATGATCAATTTGAATGATATAAATATCGTATTTGAACCACCATTCACGCGAAGCGTTCCGTGCGATACATTGAAAGAATATTTAAATCAAGATGATCCACCGTTTAATGATACAAAAATTCCATCACACATACAAGGAACGGAACGACATGTTCAATTGCTAGCTAGCGTTTTCAAACGGGTTATACCGGAAAATGTAGAGGCTGTTATGGCGACGACATTAGAGAGCCGTGCGAAATTGCCCAGACTTGAAAGTAAAAAAGACTTCAAACAATAATTTTTTTCAGTTTCTTTTCTATAACTCACTTAAATAAATTTTTTCATTTACATATGTTCTGACTAAATAAATTTCTTAGGAGAAAAAATAGATATTATTATAAATAAATAATAAATATTATTATAAATAAATAAATAAAAATAAAGAAAAAACATAGGCATTTCGCTGATTTTTTCATGTAAAGTGCAAAACCGGCGATTTTTCACAGTGAAAAATTATTTAGAATTGGTCTGTATATTTCAGATAAAACGTTTGTTTGACATCAGTATACAAATATAAGGTGTAAGAGGAAATGTTGCATACAACTGATACTTACTCGATTTTCCGGCGTTATATTATAAGTGTTTTTACCAATATAAATAAGCCTTATATAAGGATTGAATGGTTTGGTGGGTACCTACATATGTATGTATATATGCCTTGTAGATGGCCATATTTATATACTATATTGAGCTTAAAATTCCAACCCTGTTATATTGTTGGTGTATTTAAATATATGCGTGCTCTTTTTCTGATTTCAAATACCGGTTTCGAATTGGTGATAACTTCGAAAACATGAGAAATAAGCTAAATAAATAAATAATACGATTTGTACATATAACATTAAGTAACCATGAGGTATACAACAAAGTATGGTATAACAAAAGAGTGGTACAGTTTACATAACATGCAATGATTGAGGTCTAGGTCAGTTGGACTATTATAGTATGTTGTATATTCACGGTAGTTCACAGCCCTTAACATCGTTTAGCTATGGCAATAGCACATATTGACTTTGTTGGAAAAGTGTCAATATAATCGATGAAAATAATAGTTAACAGCAATATAAAGGGATATGTAAAAGCTTTTTCGATTAAGAATTTCCACAATTTGGCCGCCCTTGAATCCATACATACAAAGTTGATGTTTCCAGCAATACCGAAAAAACAATTGAAATTAGGATAACTGGGTTGCTAGAACAGCTAGGTTTCTTAGCAATCAGATGTACATCTGTACATATATCGGTAATTGCCGGACTCTTGCCGCTTGTCCGAAAGGTTCAAAACAAAAGCCACCCAAGAACATTTGCAAATAGAATTATTGGTGTTGGGCTCCAGCCATTTTGCTATCGGAGTTTCTTCTTATACTGTAGTATTATAGATCGATGATTGGTCAAACTTTCATAGTTATTAATTTCAATTTATTAAATTACAGCTCTTTAAAAAGCATAGAATATGTGAAAATGTAGAAGAAAGTTGTGAGCATGTATGTAATAAAGAAACTCATATGTATGTAGGACCTACATTGTAGGTACGTGTTTTTATCATGAAACTCAAGTAAGCGAAGCACCCCAAACGAATCGAGTCGGGACTAGGTGGATAATTTGCCGTGATTTAGCCGGGAAAGAATTAATTTTTCCGTGTAATTTTTTCTCCGGATTTTGGGGTGTTTCGCTAATTTGACATCAACTTAGCGAAGCACCCTAATGAAAATCGTGTTAGGGATGAGATATCGAAACCGGACTTGCCGCTAATTTTCCCTGATTCAGCCGGGAAAAAAATAATTTTTCCGTTTAATTAGGTTTCGACTTTTATATATAGGTAACTTCGTGTCAACTTAGCGAAGCTCCAGATTGAAAATCGTGTTAGAGACGAGACATCGAAACCGGCCTTGTGGCATAATTCTGCAGTGATTTATTAAAAAACAAGTGTAATAAATTAAATGAACCGGTATTAAATTAGCATTAAATATAGTGATATGTAGTACGTGTTCGGTTTTTGATTGTGGTAAAATTTTTTTGGTGGTTGGGGATGGCTTAAGGGGGTTCGTAATAGGGCTCGATATTTTTTAAACAACCAGTGTAATAAAATAAAAGAAACCGTATTAAATTATCATTAAATATAGTGATTTTTTGGTACGTTTTCGGTTTTTGATTGTGGTAAAATTTTTTTGGTGCTTGGGGTGGCTTAATTTTTTGATATTTTCCAAAAAAAAGTGTAATAAAATAAATGATCCCGTATTAAATTAGCATTAAATATTGCGCAATTTAATACGTTTTCGTTTTTTGATTGGGCTAGCTTAAGGGAGCTCAAATTCCCTATTAATTGGAGACTTCAATATTAACTTGAATATGAATACAGCATGTAGCGGTAAATTAAATGAAAGTATTGTGAATGATGACCTTTTATATGCAAATGCAGACATAGAGTCTTGTGTACCAACAGAATCTGAGATCATGAAACCATTTCATTCGCCGTTAAAGTTAATAATTCAAATCCTTTGCGAAAAGTGATTGCATCAACGTCTTGGGAAAATTACTCTGCGGAGAACATAATACATTTTTTACGACAATGGGTCTTCAGTATATTGAATTCTATGAATATCAATGATGAGGTTGATTACATAAATGCTTGTTTAATGAGTTGTATGGGTTCATTGACCTCCGAGAAAACCCGAACGTTAAAACTTAACAAAAATGGGTACGAACATGAATTAACCGAAGTTAATAAACATAAATATTTCTTGCAGTTGCAAGCTAGGTCAACGGCAAAGCACTACAAAAACTCATAAAAATAAAGAAAGCTAAGTACATGGAGAATAAAATTTATCCATGTAAATAGTGCTGACAGTAAATTCATGTGGAAGCCCCTGAAACAGGCAGTCAATTTAACCGAGGAGCAAGACAGTTTCTTGAAGGTGATTGTAAAAGGGGTGACATATGAAACACCCAAATACATCGCTTAAGCTCTACTAATTTTTTATTGATAGCATTGTTGATATAAATAGGGAAATCGAAGAAGTGGCATGGCTAGTAGCCATTCCTTGCACTAACAAGGACCTGTATGAAATTCGAATAAAATAAACGTAGATGATGTGGTTAAGATTATTAAGAGATTTAAAAATAAAATTGCCGGTAAAAACTTACTTGCGGAAGGAGTAATAAAATATTCGATTTCTTACATGGGACATTTTTATGCTGAAATCATAAATAAATCCATTAAAACTGGAATAGTGCCTACCCCATGGAAAATATCAGCAATAACACCAATACGAAAGGTAAAAAGTGCAGTTATAGGTGACTAGTTTAGACCGATTAACACCATGTCAAATATCGAAAAAATTCTTGAGATAGTAGTAAAACCCAAGGGGACTTCCATAAATTACGTGAACCATTTTTCAAGAATTTTTGACCCCCGCCCCCCCCTTCGGTGAGACTTAGTGAGACTTGGTTAGGCCCCTCCCCCCTTAAGTGAGATTTACGTTAAGCATGTTCGATCGATGCAAGTATCCTGGTGTACAGTTTCGATTGAAATAATCGAACACATGTCATCTCTGGTTCCGGTAAGGCAAGAAGACTGTATTTGGAAGTGTATACCCTCCATTCAAAAGACAAAGCAGCTACTTAGCACGGCGAGTCACCACACGCGTTGATTGAATCCTGATGGCAGATTCTCGTTCAAAACAAATTGGAGTTAGTACATAACTTTTTAAGTTGATGTGAGATTTTCGACTACACCCCCCGGGTTTAAGTGAGGTTTGGTGAGATTGGTGGAGAGGAAAGAAGACCTTAATGCAAAGAAAATTATAGTTGCAGTTTTCATTGATTTTAATGCTCGCCAAATTACAGAAAACCGGCATTAGGGATGTTGAGCTGAAGTGGCCTAAGAGCTTTTTAACAAACCGCAAACAAAAACAGCTATAAAGTCGGTGGTCTCTGAAGAGGACATGGTAAAAAGAGGATTGCCACAAGGATCAGCGTTAGCGCCGGTCCTATTTAACATGTATATAAATGATATAACCTGGTTGAAAAAACAAAATAGGGCTCTTTGGATGATGATTTGTTAGAAGTAAGTGAAGCAGATATTATGTTAGCAAGGAGCAAAATGCAGGAAGATCTAAACTCCCTGAACTGAATAAAGATTACCATATAATTGAGCTAGAAATTATCAATACAAAGTCTGATGAAGTGAAAATATTCAAGTATTTAAGGATTCAGATTGACAATAAGTTGAAGTGTAGTGATCATATTGATTATATAGTGGCCAAAATTTAGCAGGAAGATTGGATTCTGGAAAAGAACATGTAAATATATAAGTAAAGAATATAAGTTCAAAAATTACAGGTCCATAAGAGAGCCACACTTCATTTATTGTCCAACAATATTTTTTATTGCAAAACAAAGCTGAGATTTATCCTAAACCGGCAATATGACGCTCCAATACAAAGCATGCTCGAAACACTCAATTGGGCCCGTGTAACACTGCTAATATTTTAGCATAGCATGAAATTTGTATTTGAGCGATAAACTTATGTATGTCAATGAAACCCAGTCATTTGCAGTTAGAGAAAATAATAATGTTAGATTACCTCTTTTTAGAACAGAACTGGACAAGCAAAATATATTTCATTAAGACTTAAAATCTTTTAATGAACTTCCAAGTCATAGAGAAGATAGTAAAGATGTAAGCACATTCAAAAAAAGTTTGATGGTGTATTGTAAAACCCTCCCAATAAGATACAAATTTTACAATTTCCCCTTCTTCTCTTCCATGGTCGGAAAAATTTAAAGAGTACATAAATCCATACTTCATATACAATAATGTTGAAAACGAGTTCTTTTCAACTTTCCAGTCAGTGTGGCCATCAAAAGAAGAGATGCTGTGTTGATCGGAATCACGTACATTCCGACAACATTTATAAACAATTGTCTATACAGACAATTGTCTTCTAGGAGCTGGAGTAAGGGTGGATTGGAAACACGTCCTTTCCAACCTCCCAAAAACAGGGGCTCGTCATTTAAACTGCAATGCATTTTATTTTATTTTGTTGATCGGAATCCTGTCCATTTCGACAGCATACATATTGATAAAAAGAAACAAACTATGGCGGTGGAACATTGAAGGATTGGAACTGCGTCCTTTCGAACCTCCTAACAAGAGTGTGAAGCAACTGGTCCTTTGGACTGCCAGTTACAGCCGCTGATCGGAATTCCATGCATTCCGACAGCATAAATATTTCCAATATTATTTGCATATAGTTAATAAATGTAGTATTCTAAGTTTTAGGCCCAAAAACCGTAATAATAAATAAATTAAAACTAGGATTTTAGCTGACACAAAAACCAGCGCTCTGTTAGCTTAATGGTTAGCACAGCGTGCTAAAATTTGTCTGCTGAAGAAGTCTAGCAGCTTCCGAAGTGGATCTAAAGAAAAGTTATGGCGGTTGTCTCTAAAATTTTCTTATTCTATGGTAATGAAAACTTTAAATAATAAACTAAAAATAATTATTAAAAAATAAAAACAATAATAATTTTCATAAATAAAAAGGAAAATTACTATTCTTGGCCTTGAGCTTGTTTATAGTCATGTTATATTTTGTTATTAAATTTACTTTGCGTTTTTGGAAATATTTATTATGCTTGGATTTTTATTGTATGAATTGAAATCATTGTGTATCAAAACAAGTGTGATATGTTATCTGTCAAAGGCACATCAACATGGAGTCGCTGTTTACATCTAAGACACTTCAATATGGCGACGCATCCTGTACAAAGCGAACTCCTATCTTCTAACGAATGATAGAAAGGGATGCTGGATGAGACCAATATAGAATATAAAAAAACAGTCTCTGCCTTAGATATCACAATTGACATGGTACACAATGAATAAAATTTTCAAAATGAAAATTTTCGATCAATAAAATATGAATTCATAAATGTTATTTAACTATTAAATTTAATTTAATTAATTTTTCACTTTTTTAATTTTTATGAAAATTATTATTGTTTTTATTTTTTAATAATTAAGTTTTTTTTTTTTTTAATTGAATAGAGTAGGAAAAATGTTTAGAGACAACCGCCATAACTTTTCTTATAGATCCATTTCGGAAGCTGCTAAGCTTCTTCATCAGAGAAATTTTGGCACGCATTGCTAACCATTAAGCTAACAATACGCTGGTTTTGATGAAAATGTCCAGGCCGTAAATCAACAAAAATTGTTGATATAAAAAAGCAATAACAAAACAAACAAAACAGATCTGTCAAAAAATCCATCATGATCACACTACTAGCTGTCAAATGACGGAAGTGATTCATGCATATGGTAAAGAATAGAACTAGGAGTTTAGATGTCATCAAAACCAGCGTATTGTAAGCTTATGCGTGCCAAAAAAGTGAAAAGTTATTATTCTCAATATGCACTTTTCATTTTAATTAAATTATTAAAAATATTTCATGAATTTTATCAAAACATAAATAATGTTGTTGTTGTTGTTAACAGTGCTTCGCCATGCCCAATGGGCTCTATCACTCTAAATTGTCATCAGGCTCTTCTAACGGAAGTCCGAGGAAACGCGCAGTTTCCACAGGATTGGACCAGAGTGATGTAGGTGTTAGAAGAGTGGGTTCGACTGAACAGGAGAAGAGATGTTTGGTATCATGAGGGGACATACCACATGCAGGGCATGTGTTTGGGATGTTGGGGTTCAGTCTGAATAAGTAAGAGTTTAACTTATTACAACATCCTGAGCGAAGTTGTGCTAGCATGACTCTAGTCTCCCTCGGAAGTACATGCTCCTATTCAGCCAATTCAAGTGGCTGAGTATTGATAACGGGATTCACAGGCCGAGATCTGAGGGATCTGTCAACCGACTCGGTGTGGAGCCCGCCTATGGTTCCGTAGACCAAACGGCAAAGAGATGTGGTGCCGGATCTCCTCACCGTAGTGCTTACGAAGATGTCTGCTTATGTCCCTGGGGGACGGGGCTACATCCAATAGATGTCGATTTGGATGACTGGGTTTATGACAGTTCAGAAGGAACTGTCTACTCAAGAGTTCCGTGTGCTCTTGAAAATTGAGCAATTTTGCCTCTTGAGACTCAGATGTCATAAGCAGACACCCCGTAGTAGTTCTGATGGCGGTGTTTTGGCAGCCTTGCAATTTCCTCCAATTGGTGTCAGCAAGATTGGCGACCATATGGGCGCAGCGTAGACAATAACCGGTCGGCCAATAGCCTTATATATAGCAAGCAATGTTTCTTTGTCTTTTCACCAAGTACTGCCGGCCAGTGACTTGAGGATCTTATTGCGGCTCTGTACCTTTGAAGCTATTGCGGTGGCATGACCAGCGAAGGTGAGGCCGTTTTCAAACGTCACACCCAAGATTTTCAGGTGGTTGACAGTAGGTAGAGGTACTCCATCTACGTGGACATTTAACTCTTGCCCCATCTGTGCATTCCATGTCGTAAACAGGGTCGCCGTCGATTTTGTTGGAGATAGGGTCAGATTTCGCTCGGTGAAGAAGCTGGAAAGGTCTCGGAGGTAACTGTTGATTCTAGTACTGAGTTCGAGGCCATTATCGTGCAGTCGTCAGCGTAGGAAACAATGGAGACTCCCACTGGTGGGGGAGAAGTCTCGAAATATAGAAATTAAACAAAAGGGGAGAGAGAACACCACCTTGCGGCACCCCTTGTTTTATTCTTCGTGGCCTAGATTTCCTGTTCCTGAATTTGACTGATGCCTGTCGACCGTTGAGGTAATTACCGGTCCACCTTTTAAGGCCGGCAGGGGGCGGTGTCTCTTCCAGGTCTCGAAGGAGTGTGGCGTGGTTGACCGTACCAAATGCATTTGATAGGTCAAGTGCTACGAGAACCGTCCTATGGTTTGGTGGGTGTGGATTCAAACCATAATTTATCTGTGTTGTAATGGCATTCAAAGCGAATGCAGTGTTGTGAGATTTGTGGAAACCATGCTGGTGATCGTCCAATTTCAGATTTGTAATAAAGTAAGGGAGCAGAATGGTCTCTAGTAATTTCGCAACCGGCGATAGGAGGGATATCGGACGATAAGAATCTTCTTGGTTCGCCGGCTTCCCTGGTTTTAGTAGGGGAACTACAATTGCCTGTTTCCATATCTCAGGTATGACGAAATTAGTTAGAGAGGTTGAAAAGAGCCGCTAAAAACCTCTGTCCCTCGTGGCCTAGGTGTTTGATCATCTTAATGGCGATTCCGTCGGGTCAGATGGATTTTGAGGGTTTGGCCTTGTTGTTGTTGTTGTTGTTAACAGTGCTTCGCCCTGCCCAATTGGCTCGATCACTCTAAATTGTCATCAGGCTCTTCTAACGGAAGTCCGAGGAAACGCGCAGTTTCCACAGGGTTGGACCAGCGTGATGTGGGTGTTAGAAGAGTGGGTTCAACTGAACAGGAAAAGAGATGTATGGTATCATGAGGGATCATACCACATGCAGGGCATGTATTTGGTATGTTGGGGTTCAGTCTGCATAAGTAAGAGTTTAACCTATTACAATATCCAGAGCGAAGTTGTGCTAGTATGAATCTAGTTTCCCTCGGAAGCCTTCATTATGGCTTCCTTGACCTCTGAGACTGAGACGGCAATAGGCGCAGTGGAGTGTTTGTGCGCACGTCGGAAGACTCTTCTCTTAGTCCTATCCGCAGGTGGATGCGTTATAAACAGCCGGCAAATGAAGTTAGCGCATTTCCTGGCGTCCGAAATGCAATGGCGACCTTTCGAGGTTGCATGCCTCGAGGTGTTGTTTCCACTTGCTGCTGTTGTTGTGGTAACGACAAAAACACTCCCCGAAGGTTTTGGTGAGTGTTGGCGAATTAACAGTCCTTGACCGGATTTGAACCCGGTACGCTCCGGTACTGCCCGACTGTCGTGGTAGCGATTTATGACCAGTGAAACCTTCTAGGTCATTTCACCCCTCCTTCCATAAGGAAGTATAAGGTGGGTAATGAGAGGTGAGAGGCATCATATCCGTAGATCAACCATCGAGTTGCACGTCATTACCTTTGTGCATATTAGTCGCCTCTTACGACCGGTATGCCTACCTCGGGCATATTCTAAACCCCTAACCAGCAGGGGTTAGGTCCACTTAGTCAGTTTGTGTTCGTTGACTATCCTACGATCTAAGATCTTTGATTCTGGGATCTGCGGGATTGATGAGTCTCACTTGGTCAAGTTCTCTTGCCATCTACCAGCAGGAATGAAGCGGCCTGATGATAAATCAATGACCTTGCGAAACTCTCTTTCACCTTTGCATACTTCTGTCGGAGTGGGTAAAGCAGCGAAGGAGCGCTCTATATAGTCCGTAAAGCGGTCCCAGTCCGCTTTGGTGGAGTTAATGTATGTTAGTTTATCAGTCGTTATGAAGTCGGTCGGTCGTTCAACGGAGAGTAGGATGGGTAGGTGGGTTGAAGCTAATGTGAGCATCGGTAGCCAGATGACAAAGTTAATTAGGCCCGCGCTCGTTATGGAGATGTCTGGCGAACTGTGGCAGTTATCTGCCACCCTGGTGGGGGCATCTCCATTGACTATACATAATGCTGAGTTATCAATTTGGTCTGCAAAAGCGTGTCCTCTGCTGTCTGCTGTTATCGCCCCTTAGCAACGCACTAATGTCGGGATGATAATCTCTAGGACAACACTTGGCAGGGGGAATATAGATGTTTATGTTTGTGCATTAGGGGCAGAGAAAGAGGGGACTGACGCTCGGCGATTCTCATATCTGGCCTATTCCGGAGGGGATAGGAGTGTTGAGCCGCCGTGTGAGATGGAGACGCTGGTGTGCGTAAGCGACAGTCGGGAGTGGGTAAGGCTGGAATGGCAGCAGTGCTGCCAGTCGTGTAGACTGAGCCACTATTGTGGCCAATGGAAGCAGGTAGAAGCGGTAAGGGAGTGCCAGAGCCGCGACTACCGCTGGACGCCCTTGGGCGTGTACAGCATGGTGCCTCTAAAGTACTAAAGAAACTACGGGGTCTGTGGATGGCAGGGTTAAGCCCTGAGAATCCAGATTATGTAGCCATCTCTTACACTTGGCGCATTGTACCGAATTCGACCGTTTAATATAAATTTTCTTCCAGCAAACGCAGCAGATCCAATCTCTTTGTCCAGGGTTGGGTTTGACCCCAGCCCGAAACAAGAGACAATGGAGCACCCCAGCTTCTAGGGTTTGCTCCGAGGATGTTGTTGTTGTTGTTGTTAACAGTGCTTCGCCCTGCCCAATGGGCTCGATCACTCTAAATTGTCATCAGGCTCTTCTAACGGAAGTCCGAGGAAACGAGCAGTTTCCACAGGGTTGGACCAGAGTGATGTAGGTGTTAGAAGAGTGGGTTCAACTGAACAGGAGAAGAGATGTATGGTATCATGAGGGGTCATACCACATGCAGGGCATGTATTTGGTATGTTGGGGTTCAGTCTGGATAAGTACGAGTTTAACCTATTACCTGAGCGAAGTTGTGCTAGTATGACTCTAGTCTCCTTCGGAAGTACACGCTCCTCTTCAGCCAATTCCGCTGGTTGAGTATTAGTAACGGGATTCACAGGCCGAGATCTGAGAGATCTATCTACCGACTCGGTGTGGAGGTCATTTAGAGCCCGTCTATGGTTCCGCAGATCAAACGGCAAAGAAATATGATGCCGGATCTCATCGTAATGCTTACGGAGATGTCTCCTTATGTCTCTGGGGGGCGGTGCTACATCCAAAAGGTGTCGGTTTGGATGACTAGGTTTATGACAGTTCAGAAGGAACTGTCTACTCAAGAGTTCTGCGTGCTCTTGAACATTGAGCAATTTTGCCTCTTGATGGAGGTGAGACTCAGATGACATAATGAGGCATCCCGTAGCAGTTCTGATGGCGGTGTTTTGGCAGACTTGCAATTTCCTCCAGTTGGTGTCAGAAAGATTGGGCGACCATATAGGCGCAGCATAGTCAATAACCGGCCGGCCAATAGCCTTATATGTAGCAAGCAATGTTTCTTTGTCTTTTCCCCAAGTACTGCCGGTCAGTGACTTGAGGATCTTATTGCGGCTCTGTACCTTTGAGGCTATTGCGGTGGCATGACCAGCGAAGGTGAGGCCGTTGTCAAATGTCACATCCAAGATTTTTGACAGTAGGTAGAGGTACTCCGTCTACGTGGGCATTTAACTCTTGCCCCATCTGCGCATTCCATGTAGTAAACAGGGTCGCCGTCGATTTAGTCGGAGATAGGGTCAGATTACGCTCGGTGAAGAAGCTGGAAAGGTAATGGAGGTAACTGTTGATTCTAATACAGAGTTCATCAATGGAGGGACCCTTGCCCGAGGCCATTATCGTGCAGTCGTCAGCGTAGGAAACAATGGAGAAACAAAAGGGGAGAGAACACCACCTTGCGGCACCCCTTGTTTTATTCTTCGTGGTTTAGATTTCTTGTTCCTAAATTTGACTGTTGCCTGTCAACCATTGAGGTAATTAGCGGTCCACCTCTTAAGGCCGGCAGGGAGCGGTGTCTCGTCCAGATCTCGGAGGAGTGTGGCGTGATTGACCGTGTCAAATGCAATTGACAGGTCAAGTGCCACGAGAACCGTCATATGGTTTGGTGGATGTTGATTCAAACCGTTGTTAATCTGCGTTGTAATGGCGTTCAAAGCGGATGTCGTGCTGTGATTTTTGCGGACCCATGTTGATGATCGGCCAGTTTTAGATTTGTAACGAAGTAAGGAAGCAGAATGGACTCTAGTAGTTTCGCTACCGGCGAAAGGAGGGATATCGGACGATAAGACTCTCCTAGGTTTGCCGGCTTCCCTGGTTTTAGTATCTCAGGTATAAGAAGGTAGTTAGAGAGAGATTAAAGAGAGCCGCTAAATAACTCTGTCCTTCGTGGCCAAGGTGTTTGATCATCTTCATGGCGATTCCGTCGGGTCCGATGGATGTTGAGGGTTTGGCCTTCATTATGGCTTCCTTAACCTCTGCGACTGAGACGGCAATGGGCGCAGTAGAGTGTTTGTGTTTGCGCGCACGTCGGAAGGCTCTTATCTTAGTCCTATCCGCAGGTGGATGCATTATAAACAGCCGGCAAAAGGAGCTCGCGCATTTCCTGGCGTCCGATTTGACGCTGTCGCCTTTGTCTTTGTTTTTGGTCGGATTGGATAGGGCCTTGACAGTCGACCATAATTTGCCGAATGCGCCGGAGAGGTTGCATGTCTCAAGTTGTTGTTTCCACTTGGTCAGCTTGTGTTCGTTGACAATCCTACGAATTTCCGCGTTGAGATCTTTTATTCTGGCATCTGTGGGATTGATGAGTCTCACTTGGTCACGTTCTCTTGCCATCGCCGCAGCTTCTGCCGGGAAATTGGGACGAATTTCTGGTATTCTGCCAGCAGGAATGAAGCGGCATGAGGCTGAATCAATGATCTTGCGAAACTCTCTTTCGCCTTTGCGTACGTCCGAGTAGTCCGATGACCGGTGCCTCTACCAGGGGTGCCGATCGGGAGGCCAGCAACGCAGCTACCACCAATCCTGTAGCTTCCACCAGTCTCCTTGCCATTCAGCGCAAAGCGTCTGGCGAGTCCGTAGCTGGGGGCGCCAAGGGTGAGGGGGGTGCTAGCGATAGGGCCAAGGACTCGATGCCTAGGCAACCCACAAAGGCCAGCCACCAGGATAAGCGGTCTGCAGCCCGGATTCTGTACAGAAACGCGACCTCACCGACAAGGGAGGAAGATGTTTCTGCGGAGGTTTGGGTGAAGCTCCAGCGAGACCTGGCGTGGGCTCGGCGGGTAGTGCCGGATTTTAAACTGGAGTTGTATGGCGCTAACAAAGGGGAAGCCTCTAAGCGCAATCGCTCAGTGGAGGTGACTACCCCAACGGCACCGAAAAGGGCCAAAACGCAGGGAGGCTATACACGGTCTTTCGCGGCGGTAGCCAAGGATCGCAAGATCATTGGCGTTATCGATGAGGGCAGCGTAGATGGCAGGATCCCGAAACAACAATGGAAGTGGATCGAAGCCGCGCTCGCTAAAGTTGCCATCCAGGTGAAGAGGGAGAACCCTGGACCGCCACCATCCTATACCGATGCAGGATGGTACCAAGGCAATGTCAGGCTGATCGCCTGTGGAGACGCTAGGTCCGTGGACCTATACAAGATTGGCGTGCAGCGAATAGGGGAAGTGTACCCTGGCGCGCGCCTCAAAGCAGTGGATGCGTGCGACATCCCGCAGCGGCCAAGAGCTAGAGCCTGGGTTCCAGTGACGCCAACGGAGCCAGATGAAATCCTGGAACAATTGCAGGAGTTTAACCCGGGTCTACCGACCCAAAACTGGAAGGTGGTCAGCGTGGACAAAGCAGCCGGACAAGCGACGATGCAGATAGTTCTGCTGCTAGACCAGGTAAGCATCGAGGCCCTGGACCGGTGCGACTACCGCGTAAGCTATGGTTTCAAAAATATAAGCCTGAAGGTATACAAGGCGGACGCCGAAGCCCTGGCTAATTTTTCATCTCTGGCGGAGGTGGAGCCTCCCCCCAGCGATAACGAGATGGAGGTTGATGACAGTGGGTCGGATGTGCGGAGCGGCTATGCCTCGTCCAGCTTGGACGGTAGCGGGACTCTCAGGAGGCTTTACTCCGAGAGTCAGCTTCTGAGCGAGGACGACGCCGACGCGACGCTCACGGAGGAGAGTGCTAAAAAGCAAGATGATGAGGGTCCTCCAAATCAACCTTCATCACAGTAGAGCAGCGTCAGCTGCGCTTCTACTCCAACTTTCGGCAGGGGGAGTAGATATCGTTTTAGTTCAAGAACCGTGGATCACTGGAAATAGGATCTGTGGTTTGAGGACTCCCACTTACAAGCTCTACAGCGCTCAAGATAAGGGTAAGCCTCGTACGTGTATTTTAGCTAAGTCGAATATTAACGCTTTTCTTCTACCCCAATTTAGTGACGGAGATCTGACAGCGATTAGCGTCGAGGGGTTGGGTAGAAGTTGTAGATTTGTCTCCTTCTATCTGGCCCACGATCACGAAGGTTCACTACCGCCACATAACTTCAGAGAGCTCGTGAGTTCCACTAGGCCACGTAATAATCTAATTGTGCTTGGAGGCGATGCGAATGCCCATCACACTCAATGGAGCAGCACCGACACAAACGACCGAGGTGAGTCACTATATAACTACTTATTAGGCACTAATCTAAGTTTATGCAACAGGGGAAGTGACCCCACATTCATAACAAGGAACCGCGAGGAAGTCCTTGATATTACACTGGTCAGCGACTCCTTCAGCGACCTCATAGAATCATGGAGGGTTCTAACAGAACACTCCTTCTCAGACCATAGATATATTAGTTTCTCAATAGCAGATACGCACACATGTCCAAAATTCATACAAAATATAAAAAGAACAAACTGGGGCTACTACAGGAAGCTCATTGATAGAAATCTATCAAAACAAATGGTCACACCTAGAAATGATAAGGAACTAGACGAGCTAGTCAACACTTTTAATCAACAATGCAAGCTTGCTTTAGATAAGGCCTGCCCGATCAAAAAGGTAACGGAAACCCATAAGCCACCTTGGTGGTCGTCTGATCTAGATAGACTCAGGAAGGCTTGCAGGGTTGCCTTTAATAAAGCCAAACAGGACGGCCGCGAGCTATCCTGGGCTGTTTACAAAACTAAGCTAAGTACATATAAAAAAAGAAATCCGCAAGGCCAAACGAACCTCCTGGGTGGAATTCTGCAGTGAAATTGAATCCACATCTGCTGCCTCGCGCTTGAGGAGGGTGCTCTCAAAAGCGCCAGCAACACTGAGCCACGTCCAAATGCCAGATGGGCAGTGGACGGATTCGACTACGGATACCATGAATCTGCTCCTGGATACACATTTCCCGACATGCACAGACGTGTCTACTACTACCGGCGGAAAGGTGCCTTCCGATCAAATGATAAGGGAGATCACCGATGAGAAGAAGCTAGATTGGGCTTTATCTACCTTCAAGCCCCATAAGTCGCCTGGACCAGACGGAATATTCCCGGCCCAGCTACAACATACATCCGGGCTTATCATGCCCTGGTTGAAAGCTATGTTTATAGGCTGCCTAAGGCTCAACTACGTACCCACTTCATGGAGGGAGGTTAAGGTAGTCTTCATCCCCAAAGCCGGGAAGCCATCTCATACTAAACCTAATGACTTTAGGCCTATAAGCCTATCCTCATTTCTTCTTAAAACCCTAGAAAGACTTCTGGAGGACTATGTCAGAAGATCGATTGACCCAACTCAGCTCTCGCGGGCTCAGCATGCCTACAGTAAGGGTAGGTCAACAGATACTGCCTTGCACTCTCTTGTATCTGTTATAGACAAGTCACTTAACCTAAAGGAATATACATTGGTGGCTTTCCTCGACATTGAAGGCGCTTTCAATAACGTCCTTCCGGAAGCTATCACCTCTGCGCTGACGGGTCTGCGGGTCGATACCTGTCTGGTGGAGTTCATTCGTAAACTGCTTACTAGCAGACGGATCACAACCGAGCTAGGTGGGAACTCGATTCACAGACTCGTTAACAGAGGTACCCCACAGGGAGGTGTTCTCTCACCGCTACTTTGGGTGGTTACTGTAAACCAGCTTCTACGCCTCATGGAAGCGGAAGGCCACCAAGTGATTGCGTACGCCGATGACATCTGCGTTATGATGCGGGGAAAATTCCCTCAAACTCTATGCAACTTAATGGAATCAGCCTTATCTAAAATTTGTGACTGGGCAAAGTCAACAGGTCTGGGGGTTAACCCCGAGAAAACCGAGCTAGTCCTTTTTACTAGAAGGTACAAAATACCGAACCTTATACCACCAAAAATTGGTAACACGACTTTGGCATTCAGTGACAAAGTCAAATATTTAGGAGTTACTCTAGACAGGAAACTACTCTGGGGTGACAATATAACAGAACGGGTTAAAAAGGCAACGTGCGCGTTGTTTACTTGCAAGAGAGCAATTGGTGTTTCGTGGGGGTTTTCTCCCAGGGTAGTGCACTGGATCTACACAGCCATTGTTCGCCCGATCCTACTCTACGGAGTGCTAGTCTGGTGGCCTGCACTTACTAAGAATACGTACCTCAAACAGATACAAAAAGTCCAAAGGAGTTCAGAACTCTGCATAACCGGGGCCCTTGGGTCCACCCCGACAGAAGCACTCAACACTATGCTGCATCTACCACCGCTTGATTTGGTGGCGAAGGAAGTAGCCACGATCACAGCTTTGCGAATAAGGGAGACTGGCGTCTGGATAAATGGACAAAGTGGGCACGCCACAATCTTGGGCAACCACGCGCCTGTTAACATTCCACCACACACGGACTATTGCGCGTCAAATAACGTGTTTGTCAGGAACTACGAGGTTATAATACCGACAAGACAAGAATGGGACAGCAGACCACATACGGTTCGGGGCGCCATCAACATCTTTACTGATGGCTCCAAGCTTGAGGGGAAGGTGGGGGGAGGAATCTTTTCACCGGACCTGGGACTAGAGATCTCCTTCCGTCTTCCCGACCACTGCAGCGTGTACCAAGCGGAAATGCTGGCAATACACGGCGCGGTGAAAAGCTTGGTATCCATGCCCCAAAATGGTAAACAGATCTATATCTTCTCAGACAGTCAGGCCGCACTTAAAGCCTTGAACTCATATGTCGACAATGCAAAGTCGTTAACTGAATGTCGCAGATCTCTCAACGAGATGGCTCAGCACTTCAGTATTAGCCTTATTTGGGTACCTGGGCACAGGGATATTGAAGGCAACTGCAGAGCGGATGAGCTGGCTAGACGGGGTACCACCACCCATCTCCTTCCAGGAAATAGCTCGGTAGGCATACCCATGGCCTCCTTTAAATTTAGTGTTAGCACAAAAACAATGGAAATAGCAAGTATGCTCTGGTCAGGGCTCTCGACGTGTGAGATATCCAGGCTAACCTGGCCTTCCTACAACAAAAGACGTACAAACTCCCTGCTGTCCCTCAATAAATCGGACATTTCATCCCTGGTAAGGGTTCTACCAGGGCACTGTTTAATAGGCACTCACGGCGCCAGAATGGGCGCAATGTCTAATGATTACTGTCGCAGCTGCAGATGTATTGAGGAGGAGGAAAGTGTTCAGCATCTGATGTGTCAATGCCCTGCACTCAGCAGGCGACGGTTAGCTATCTTGGGCCAACCGTTTCTCAATAACCTCGCTGAGGTATCACAAATGGAATTAAAAGCGTTATCTAAATTTATTGACTCCACGAAGTGGTTCGATCCCCTGCCTTGAACAGGGTGTGAGTTGGTTTCCCTGGCGTCGACGGCAGCGCAACCGTGTGAGTCGACTGGTCCTTCTCAGCTCTCGGGAGACCTTTGAACTCGGATACTCTAGGGTTGTTGGATCGGCTAACTGTTAAACGGCTGAGCTGCTGTCGGCGTCGGGGATGACTTGCTCGCATCTCTGGGGCATAGAGGTGGGTAGAGACCGTATAGGGTATCACAATGGGCCTATTTAGTGGCCTAAGTGTCGGGCAGAGTCCAGGTACTCTGTCCTGCCCTTGCAACCTAACCTAACCTAACCTTGCGCACGTCCGTAGGAGTGGGTAAGGCAGCGAAGGACCGCTCTGTATATTCAGTAAAGTCCGCTTTGGTGAAGTTGATGTATGTTATTTTATCAGTCGTTATGAAGTCGGTCGGTCGTTCAACAGAGAGTAAGATGGGTAGGTGGTCTGAAGCTAATGTTACCATCGGTCGCCGGAGTTAATAAGGCCCGCGCCCGTTATGGAGATGTCTGGCGAACTGTGGCAGTTACCTGCTACCCTGGTGGGGGCATCTCCTTTGACTGTATAGAATGCTGAGTTGTGTATTTGGTCTGCAATTGCGTGTCCTCTGCTGTCTGCTGGCAAGTTGGAGTGCCAGAGATCGTGATGCGCGTTGAACTCGCCTAGGATTAGACGGTTATCGCCCCTTAGCAACGCACTAATGTCGGGAGGATAATCTCTAGGACAACACGTGACAGGAGAAATATAGATGTTTATGATTTGCAGGTCGGCGTCTCCTGACCGGACTGCTATGCCTTGGCATTCTAAGGTAGAGTTCCTGGGGTCGACGTCAGGGGAAAATAGATTATATTGTACAGAGTGATGTGTTATGAACGCAAGGCCACCCCCAAGACCGCTGGGACGGTCTTTTCGATAGGTACATAAAGCTAGCAGAGCAAAGTCAGCAGAACAAAAAACTAACTTATGGAAAATTATGTGCTCAAAAGGTGCTAATTAAGTGCCCCAATCCCAAAAAAAGCGCTCTTCTATTTTTTCCAAAAAATGATGTTCTGCTAGCTTTCGGCTAAACCTAGCAGGGCAGTATACGTATACAGTCAAAAGAGACGAATGCATCAAAAGTTGTTATGCAGAAATTCAGTGCTCAATAAAGTGCTCCAGAAAAACCCTACCCCAAAAAAAAGCTCCCCTTTAGGCTAAACCTTGCAGAGCAGTATACGTAAACAGTCAAAAGAGACGAACCCATCAAAAGTTGTTATGCAGAAATTTTGTGCTCAATAAGGTGCTCAAGAAAAACGCTACCCCAAAAAAATAGTTCCCCTTTTTTAAATAAAAATTGATGTTCTGCTAGCTTTAGGCTAACCTAGCAGGGCAGTATACGTATACAGTCAAAAGAGACGAATGCATCAAAAGTTGTTATGCAGAAATTCAGTGCTCAATAAAGTGCTCCAGAAAAACGCTACCCCAAAAAAATAGCTCCCCTTTTCTAAACAAAAATTGATGTTCTGCTAGCTTTAGGCTAAACCTTGCAGAGCAGTATACGTAAACAGTCAAAAGAGACGAATGCATCAAAAGTTGTTATGCAGAAATTTTGTGCTCAATAAGGTGATCCAGAAAAACCCTACCCCAAAAAAATAGCTCCCATTTTTAAAAAAAAATTGATGTTCTGCTAGCTTTAGGCTAAACCTAGCAGAGCAGTATACGTAAACAGTCAAAAGAGACGAATGCATAAAAAGTTGTTATGCAGAAATTTAGTGCTCAATAAGGTGCTCCAGAAAAACCCTACCCCAAAAAAATAGCTCCCCTTTTTTTAAAAAAATTTTATGTTCTGCTAGCTTTAGGCTAAACCTTGCAGAGCAGTATACGTAAACAGTCAAAAGACACGAATGCATCAAAAGTTGTTATGCAGAAATTTAGTGCTCAATAAAGTGCTCCAGAAAAACCCTAACCCAAAAAAATAGCTCCCCTTTTTTAAAAAAAAAATTGATGTTCTGCTAGCTTTAGGCTAAACCTCAAAAGTAATAAAGAAAGTACGGGGTCTGTGGATAGCAGGGTTAAGCCCTGAACATCCAGATTTATGTAACCATCTCTTACACTTGGCGCATTGTACCGAATACGACCGTTTAATATAAAATTTCTTCCAGCAAACGCAGCAGATCCAGTCTCTTGGTCCAGGATTGGGTTCGACCCCAGCCCGTAACAAGAGACAATGGAGCAGCCCAGCTGCCAGGGTTTGCTCCGAGGATGACAATTTAAGGGTGGTGTCATTTGCACAACACTGATTAGCGATCAGATGGCATCACCGTAACAACTGCTTGACGAAGGACAACTTGGCAAAAGGAAAAGAAAATACTTAAGCAATGCAAAAGAACTCGCGCGACAAGAGATTCATTCCAATTTTGTCATCGTCGAGTAAGCAGCGGGAAAACAGGCACCAATTAGAAACGAAACGCACACACGCACACGAAACGCAACAACAACACATCCCACATCATAACCAGCAAGCAAATCGTCGTATACAAATATTTAATCAATTTAACGTGTATTTTCGCAAAGCAAATAAACTCTATATATTTAACTTTAATATAAATTGCAAGTGTTCGTCCTTTTTAATCGTTTGACGTCGACATAAAAAGTTTTCTAATTGCCTGAAACCCGCTGCTATTCGTTAGTGTATATCGAAGTATTGTCTTTGTATCGTCCCGTTATTTGGATGTCTGCTGTTTGTGCCGGTTTTAAGATTGGAAAACTACCGAATTTTTGGACAGTTACATCAGGAGATTGGCTGACCGCTATGTTCTGTTATCAAGTTGCTGTGTTTTAATAGAATAAATTATTTAATATTATAATCTGCGGTATACATAAAAACATTTGAGTTTGTTGCAAATATATTTGCTGGTTTTGTGGTTTACGTCAATTCTGCAACGTACATAAATTTTTGTGGCATACATAAATGCAATGTTAACGAGGCTTCAAGCCAATATGAGTCGAGCTGCAAGTGACAACGAGGAGGGACATTCCGATGCAGATGCCACCGCCATTAACATTGGAACAGATAGCTCTACAGCACAGCCTCAAGCAAATACTGGGAACGATGCGATAGCCTTTTTGGTAGCCAGCATCGCAGCACTCAGCGATAGTGTACGCAAGCTACGAGAAGAAACCAACAAGAGTCAGACTGAGGTCCAACAACTACGGCAGCGAATTGAAATGGATGTTACTAACGCATTAACGTCTGAGGTACGGCCGCCGGCCACACAGTCGCCACAACCGGTAGCAGAGATGCCACTGCCCGTAGTACAGCCGCCAACGTCGTTGCCAAGGGACTCGTTCCAATTTGTGGAGGGTTTAGCAGCTAAGCTCTATCCATTGCCAACCTTCGACGGTAACCCGGAGGATTGGCCGTTATTTTTTGCGAATTTTAACGATACTACGGCAGAGTTCGGCTACAATAACAGGCAAAACCTCATGCGCTTACAAAAGTCACTGCAAGGTAATGCCAAACGGTCAGTCACATCGATGCTCATCTATCCTGATGACGTGCCTAAAGTAATGAAGGAGTTGGAATTCAATTTTGGTCGACCTGACTTACTAATTCGTGCACAGCTATTAAAAGTGCAACAGTTTCCGGCCATTCAAGACAACCGCATTGATCATGTGCTAGAATTTTCGAATGGAGTGCGAAACATATCAGCCTTTTTTAAATCTGCAAAATGCGAACACCACCTGATGAATCCGACACTCTTAGAACAACTGATTTCAAAACTGCCGTTGTCGAAACAGTACGAGTGGAGCCGGTACGCCGCAAACATGTCGCCGTTTCCCACTGTGGAAACTTTTGCCAACTGGTTGAGCGATCTCGCCAAGGTCGTGTCCATCATGCCAGGTATTGCCGAGATTTCACTTCGGAATAATCAACCATCATCGTCATCGTGGCGCCAAAATGCAAACGCCAATCGTCAATCAACTTCGGGTGGAGGACCACCGCGTCGTGTCTTGCACAGTAGTGAGGAGCAGCCTAAATGTCCATGCTGCAGCCAGCCTCATATCATAACTAGTTGTCGTAAATTTGAATCACTAGACTGTGCAGGTAAGTGGTCTCTTGTAAAACAACAACGTATGTGCTTTGGTTGTCTTCAAAGGGGTCATGGTCTATCTAAGTGTCACCGTCGCAAAGCGTGTGCCATAAATGGTTGTGATCGTATGCACCACCAACTACTACATCAGGACAACCGAGTGTCAACCGAGCCTACTGCCGATCGAGAGCACATTCTTAATTGTCGCAGTGGATGTGAGTCTAGCTTGTTCAAAATATTGCCAGTTATTCTGTCGGGCCCGCATGGTAGTATGGAGGTTTATGCCATGTACGACGAGGGGTCTTCTGTGTCGCTACTTGAGGATGAGGTCGCCGTGCAATTGGGGTTAAGAGGTCGAGCCAATTCCTTAACCTTGCAATGGTATGGTGATAGCCAAACAACAGAGTGCTCAAGAATGGTATCTTGCGATATAAGAGGGGTAAACAGCCGACAAAATTATAACATCAAAAATTTGCATACCATCAAAAGACTGAATTTGCCAAAACAGTCATTCGACAAGTCCATGCATCCACATATACAAGCGTTGCCAGCGCACAACTACGCCGATGTACAACCTGTTTTACTGCTTGGTCTTGATAATTGCCACTTAAGCGTGCCAAGCCAGACAGTCGCCGCCAGATACGACCAACCAGTTGCCATCAATACGAGACTGGGCTGGGTTGTGTATGGGCCACTGCGAGACGAGATCAAAACCACTCCAAAAGTTCTACACATCCGTCAGTCAAACGCTTTGGGTCAGCTCAACAAATTAGTCGAAGAGTACTTTTCTATTGAAGATTTTGGTGTCAAATGTAAGACCGGGTTGCAGTCCGACGAAAACCAGCGTGCTAGAAAAGTTCTAAAAGAAACAACGAGAGATCTCGGCCAGAGATATGAAGTTGGTTTGCTTTGGCGTGAAGAGAGGGTAAATGTTCCGTCAAGCTTTACAATGGCCAAGCAACGTTTGCTCAACACCGAGTCACGCATGTTGAAAGATCCAGTTTATGGTGAAAAATATAAGAGAGAGATGGAGAAGTACCTCTAAAAGGGCTACGCAAAACTTTTAACGCCTAATGAAGCTGCCAGGGAAGGACCAACGACTTGGTATCTCCCTCACTTTGGGGTCGTCAACCCACATAAACCAGAAAAGCTTCGTATTGTTTTTGACAAAGCAGCCGCAACGAACGCCATATCTTTGAACTCGGTCTTGTTGAAAGGTCCCGAGCAAGCACAACCACTTTTGGCCATAATTCACAAATTTCGTCAAGGAGTAGTCGCAGTCGCTGGTGACATCCAAGAGATGTTCTCTCAAGTGCGTATCAAAGACGCTGACCAGGATGCACAACGATTTCTATGGCGAGATGGAAATCAAGACGAGCCAAGCCGCACGTATAAAATGCAAACCATGATTTTTGGAGCCATTTGCTCGCCATGTTGTGCTGAGCATATTAAAAATATTAACGCCGCCAAATTCCAGTCAACGATGCCCAGAGGTATGCGTGCAGTCATTGAGAGCACGTACGTCGATGATCTGGTCATAAGTTTCAACAGCATCAACGAAGCCATCGAGGTCACTAAAGAAGCCATTGCAATCAACGCCGCAGCTGGCTTTAAATTACGTAATTTCGTTTCCAACAATAAGCATGTTGAGCGAGAATTAAATGGAGGTACCGTCGTCGACAACGAATTAATAAAAATGGAGCGTCAGGCAACAATGGAGAAAGTACTAGGTATGTTTTGGAACACTGCTAACGATGGCCTAGAATTTAATTTCAGATTCCACAAAATCGCCCACGATGTTATTGATGGTTCACGAGCGCCTACTAAGCGCGAGTTATTGGCCATAGCAATGTCAATGTTTGATCCCTTTGGTTTTTTGGCAAACATAACAATAACCGTCAAACTGGGAACCAAGACAACCTGGGAACAATCCAGAGTAGACACCATACACCGCTCCCACACAATCGTGTGGTACACGGATGGCTCGAGGACCCCAGAGGGAATCGGAGCCGGAATATTCGGCCCAAGAGCGCGGATATCAGCGCCTCTGGGGACATACCCGAGCATCTTCCAAGCGGAAGCATACGCCATACACCACTGTGCAGAGTTAAACCTGCAGCGTGGATATAGTAATGAGCGCATCGCTATACTTAGCGACAGCCAAGCTGCACTCAAGGCAATCTCATCGTATGAGGTAAAATCAGCGCTCATCCGCGAGTGCATTGAGAAGCTAAATGACCTAGGAACCAACAATAGGGTGCTTCTAGCATGGGTTCCAGGTCATACAGGAATCGAGGGTAACGAGCAGGCTGATAGCCTAGCACGACATGCAGCAAGCACAAGCCCTATCGGGCCTGAGCCAATGTTGCCAGTGGGTCCTCAAACGCTTAAAGAATGCTTGAGGAAAGACGAAAAAAAGGAACGAGAGGAATACTGGCGCAATGCGTCGGGCTTGCGGCAGTCAAAGTTGCTCTTGGGGGGTTATAATACCTCTCGCTATAGAGCAATAATAAGCCTCTACAAAGCTAATTTAAGAATTCTAACTGCTATTCTTACAGGTCATTGCAGACTCAACAGCCACCTACACAAAATGGGCATAAGGGCGAATGACAACTGCCGGTTCTATCATACGACGTCGGAGACTGCAGAGCACATCCTTATGGCATGCGACGCAATAGCCAGGAAAAGAGCACAAGTCCTGGGATCACCATGGCCAGAGCAGACGGAATTAGAAGCCCTCAGGCCAACTGAAATCCTCACCTTTTTGAGGGAAATTGGCTTGGAAGAGGTGTTGTAATTAGATGAGGGCACAATAGACCACCTGGTCGCAGTGCTATCCTCAAGAATATCTATCTATCTATAACCGTCAAACTACTAGTACAGTCATTGTGGAAGTTGCGTATACAGTGGGACGAGCCAATACCGTATAAATTAGCAGAGCAGTGGTTCAAATGGTGGAAAAACATACAGTCAGTCAAACGTATTTCAGTGCCACGACGCTATTCCGTAATGTTGCCAGTCGCAGAAGACATACAGTTGCATTCGTCGATGCCTGTTCTAGTGCATATTCTGCTGTTGCATATCTGCGTGTAAACAAAGGTCGTAAAGTTGATGTTACTTTGGTGTGTGCCAAGTCAAGGTGTGCACCACTGAAGGGCATGACGATTCCGCGGCTGGAGTTGCAAGCCGCAGTCCTGGGTTGCCGCCTCAAAGAGTCACTCGAACGCTGTCATGACTTTCGAGTGCATAGTACATTTTGGAGCGATTCTAAAACTGCCATATTGTGGATTCGCTCTACAGATCGAAATTACAAACAGTTCGTCGCATTTCGTGTGGCCGAAGTTTTGAATGTCACAACCGCAAATCAATGGCGATGGATCCCCACGACTCAAAACGTGGCAGATGAAGCAACACGATTACGAACGTCGTTCGAGTGTGAACCAAAGTCAAGGTGGTTCATGGGTCCCGCATTCCTATACCACGATAAGTCATGTTGGCCGCAAGACACATCAGAATTGTCACCTGACCACTGTGCCGAAGAGGAGTCTGCAAAACGAATCATGACGCTGTCAAACCCAGAGAAGTATCCTATATTTTTTTACTAATTTTTCATCTTTTTTGAAGATTGTTCGAACGGTCGCCTGGATTTTTCGATGGCGGTACAATGCCAAAGCTGTTAATCGCCGAAGAGGGAATCTTACTGCCTTCGAGCTTGCCAACGACGAAACCGTTATTCTTCGAAGAGTGCAAGATGAGTCCTTTGCCGATGAAATCAATGCCATTAAGGAAAAGGGATGCCTCCCAAAATCCAGTACGATATACCAACTCACGCCATTTTTTGACGTCGATGGTCTGCTCAAAGTCAATGGCAGAATCGACGCCGCCTATTGCCTACCAATCTCAGCTCGACGCCCAGTTATTATACCGCATAATCATCACGTTACACGACTCATAATGAAACAGTACCATAGCCGTCTGCATCATCAAAATGATCTTCTTACAATTAATGAAATGAGACAAAAGTTTTGGGTATGTCGTGCGCGTGCACTACTCAAGTCAATTAAGAGGGAGTGTTCCGCGTGTATTTTCAACAACGCCAAACCCGTAACTCCTCTCATGGGTCAATTGCCGATTGATCGACTTACGCCATACGTCCGCCCGTTTTCCTACGCCGGAATCGACTACTGTGGTCCGTTTTATGTTGCCATTGGGCGTAGAAAGGAGAAGCGATGGGTGGCGCTATTCACCTGCTTAACTACGAGAGCAGTACATTTAGAGATAGCGGACGAGCTATCAACTGACGCTTTTATTCTTTGCCTGCGCAATTTTGTTAACAGACGAGGGGTGCCAATTAAAGTTCGCAGCGATAATGGCACAAATTTTGTTGGAGCCCAAAAGGAACTAAAACAGGAACAACGTTTATTTGACTTCAGTCGTATTGAGGGCGAAATGGCACAACGCAACATACAATGGGTGTTCAAGTGCCCTGCGAATCCGTCTGCGGGTGGTTGTTGGGAGCGCCTCATTCAGTGCGTCAAACGTTTGTTGCAGCGCGTATTAAAAGAAGAAACACCACGGCTTGAAACTTTCAGGAGCGTTCTTATAGAGGCGGAAAATATTATAAATAGTCGCCCGCTAACCGAGTTGCCAGTAACGCCACACGAAGATGCGCCATTAACACCCAACCACTTCTTGTTAGGATGCCTTAATTCGACGCAAACGCCTGGCCCAGACGAAGAAAAAACCTGCCTACGAAAACAATGGCGCATATAACAAAATTTGAAGGATCGACTTTGGAAGAGGTGGACAATCGAGTATTTGCCCCAGTTATTGCGACGCTCTAAGTGGAGAGACAAAGTAACGCCACTTCAGCCTGGGCAATTGGTAATAGTATGTGACTCCACGCGACCAAGGAGCCAATGGGAGCTAGGTAGAATAACTCAGGTGTGCGTAGCTAAAGATGGGCAAGTGAAGACTGCCGAAGTTAGAACTAGTTCCGGACTACTACGTCGCCCAGCCAGCAAGCTAGCCGCTCTGGAGCTAGTGAATCCTCCAGAGGATCCACCGGGGGGTGGGATGTCATTTGCACAACACTGATTAGCGATCAGATGGCATCACCGTAACAACTGCTTGACGAAGGACAACTTGGCAAAAGGAAAAGAAAATACTTAAGCAATGCAAAAGAACTCGCGCGACAAGAGATTCATTCCAATTTTGTCATAGTCGAGTAAGCAGCGGGAAAACAGGCACCAATTAGAAACGAAACGCACACACGCACACGAAACGACACAACAACACATCCCACATCATAACCAGCAAGCAAATCGTCGTATACAAATATTTAATCAATTTAACGTGTATTTTCGCAAAGCAAATAAACTCTATATATTTAACTTTAATATAAATTGCAAGTGTTCGTCCTTTTTAATCGTTTGCCGTCGACAGGTGGGACGGGACAGATTGGACAGGGTTACACTGAAATAACAGCCCTTGGCCGGTTAAAAAAAATCCGGATCATTCCGGTACGATAGAAATTGCTGTTGTGGGAATGCGGTGACAGCGGGGATCGCCAGGTCCCCCCCCCTCCGGGAAAGATAGGAAGAGAGAGGTCTGCATCTGGGGTAAGTGCAGAAATACCGAACTGGTGCCAGGGTTTTCTAGGAATAGACGCCCTTCTACCGACAGTTCGGTCCAAAGCAGCCCTTCGCTAGAGGCATACGAATAGCGGTGCTGCCAAGGAACTACCCTGCAGCGATCCCGTGTCAGGGGGAGCTCACCAGACTGCAAGTCGCCATCATAGCAGAGGTAGCGAGTAGCGGAGGGCTGGACTAGCCCACTGTCCTTAAGTGGGGTGTATTTCAGGCCAGATCTACTATTGGTGGACTGTAGGGACGCGAATACGGTAACTTGGCTTAACAGGACCATCCCAAGACGGCCTCAGCCCTTGCCACGAGGAGAGGGGATGATATACCACCCAGGCACACAGTCCCCATATTTCTGCTCAGGAGCCCGGAATGGTCAACCGACATTGTGCTGAAGCTCCTCAAGGCACAGAACTCGGAACTGCACACCGAGATGTGGCGCATCTTCAGCACTAGTGTTGAGGATGGGGAGCTTCGCCTGAACATCGCCATAGACAAGGCCTCCTTTAATTAGGAGAGCGGCTTTGAGGTCAATTATCGGTTCAGCTACGTTCCGGTGAAACCCTGGAAGCAGAAAGCAGCCAGCACCGCTTAAACTGGGAGTGCCGGCCAGAAGAGTGAAGGGGACTCGGCTACAGAACAAGCGGGCGAATAGGCAGCAGGTAAACCCGCACAAAGCTCAGCCAGCTCAGCGCTCAGACTTGCTGGAGGGCATAGACCTGGAGGGCAACCTGGACACATGAAGTTAGCGGGGCAAACGATATTTTTTAAAATATTGGCGCGGCAAATTTTTTTGTTTCACTTATAATTACCCAATAGTTGATTTATTGCTACGTAAAAGTTGTTTTGCCAAGTTCAGAGAGGTTTGCAATGCTCTCGAAAGGCATGATTCTCTAAAGGTCTTTCATTGGTCGTTTAGGAGGAATTTGAAATGTTTCCCTCATTACTCTCCTAGGTTTTCAAAAATTTTCCAAAACTTCCCTATTACTCGATTGTGATTAATAAAAAAGTATTAACAAAAACTTCATTCTTTTTTCCCGGGAGGTGAAAGGGAGTTTTTCTATCACTCTGGTTCTACTATGTAGGGTAAAACCATGATTCAATAACTACAAGGTTAGCTCTCTAGTGACATATTTTGACAATTTCCGCCATCTTGCTACCTGAAAAATTGTCATTTACATTCTGGGTTGCCTTTTATCGAAATTTTGTAAAAATAGTAGTTAAAAATGTAATATTATACAAAATTTTAAATATGTTGGTTTCAGAAAATAGATTAATTTGCACTATTATTTAGATCGACTTTTGGGAGTGTAGTCGTTTTATAAAAGCGTGGAACTGTTGGCATATGCTGACGATACTGATATCATTGGCCTTAACAACCGCGCCGTAACTTCTGCTTACTCTAAATTAGAAAAAGAAGCGGAGAAAATGGGATTGGTGGTGAACGAGGGCAAAACGAAGTACCTTCTGTCATCATGCAAAGAGTCAGCGCATTCGCGCCTTGGCAACCAACCCACTGTTGGCAGCAATAATTTCGAAATAGTAAAGGACTTCGTTTACCTGGGAACCAGCATTAACACCAACAATAATGTTAGCCTAGAAATCCGACGAAGAATTACTCTTGCAAACAAATGCTACTTCGGACTGAGTAGGCAATTGAAAAGTAAAGTCCTCTCTCGACGAACGAAAATAATACTCTACAAGTCACTCATCGCACCCGTCCTGCTATATGGTGCAGAAGCGTGGACACTAACAGCATCTGATGAGGCGGCTCTGGGAGTATTCGAGTCAATCGTGACTTCAAAACTGATCCTTATGTGATTCGAAGTCTTGTTTTTAACAAAACTTAACTACTATTCTCTGGGTTTGAAAATCAGTTCTGGCTTAACTTAAGTATAAAGCAACAGTTGTAAGTCAACTTTTGTTTTAGGCGTACATGAATAATAGGAACCAATCCTATCTTATTGAAACTTATCAGTTTACTATCCACTTGGTAGACCATGTCCGTTTGTCTTTATGCCCTGAAAGGTTTCCAACAACTATGCATCTTGTCAATTTGTCATTATAATTAAAAAAAAAGCATAGCCCTATAGTCAGAAGCACGAATGTGCGATTATTCAGAGTTTGAGTTGATAAGTTGAACCGTTTTTTATTGTTTTTTAATTGATTATAGAGAAAATTTACAACGATTTATACAGTGATAGTATGGGATGACATGTTTTGATGTTGTATTTAGTTGACTTTACAAAATGTATTACTACTAATTTCCTACTTTTTTGATTTTTCTACTACCTACTTTTCCTAGACAAATGAAAAAAATACTCCTACTTTTTTTCGTTCGCAATAGAAACCCAGGAAATGGAAGTGTCAAAAGTAAACGTCAGCTAGAGAGCTAACCTTGTAGTTATTGAATCATGGGTAAAACTATATATACTTTTCACTTTACGCAAAACCAGAATTGACCCCAAGGCGCTGAAAACAAGAACGGCACTGCAGTATTCTCCAACAATTTTTTTCGTGGTTGGTATAGATTTGCTTTGGTGATTTTTAGGCCTAGTTTGAACTGAATTAGAAACCTAGTTTTTTTCTGACTAGTTTCTTGTTTCACTGGAGAGTATGTACATGTGTAGTTGCAAAAGGTAGGAATGGAAATGTACTAAATGCGTCATTTTATTATATTGTGTGAAGATACATGTGTGCAAGTGAACTATATATTTATATATAAACCTGTAAATACCTGCATTAGGGTATGCATTTATTTACGGCCTGATTCTGAGCGCAACCGGTAAATATGCACCTGGATTAACTAACCGAAAATCGTTGCCGCCGGTTATACATTTAATGTAACCGCGAAAAATGCGGACCAAACGAAACTAATATCAGCGGCTTAAAACATTATCAGATAGGTTTTTATAGGAATTTCCATTTAAAATATACATTTTTACGCTAGTAAAATATAAACAAACGTTGAAAGAAATTTTATTAGAAGAAAACTACAGTTATATGTGCTCCCAGGGACCTTCAAAATAATGCACGCACTCGCTTCGCGGTTAACGAGCACCTACGTACATACACTTTATAAAGACCCGGCAGACGTTGTACTGCCTAAAAATTGTGTTACCTGAATTTAACAAATTGTACTCTCCGCCCTTTCCTCTGTGGGTACAGACATGTACATAGTTTCGAATATATAGCGGTTTAACTATATAGCAGCTTTACATAACCGGGAGGCTTTTCCAACAACTTTTTACAGCCTGTGTCGTGCCCAACGAACCGTGCGACTTTAGAGACACCGACAAAAAAATGTGGACATTAATGAAGCACAAAGATAACACAAAATGTGTGAGCACCGCCCACTTTTCCAAAATTATGTAAATCAAAGTATCAATAATTTAGACCAAATACGTTCAGGTGGATGACGAACTGAAATTTTATATGGCCTAGGGGCGTGGCACCGCCCACTTTTCCAAAATTACATATATATCGCCTATGCTGTAATCAGTCAACCCAAGAATATACTGTGAAAATTTTATTAAGATCGGTTGAGTATTTGGACACACATTCATTTTTGTTTATAAGCAGGGCTGCGCAATCCTTATATACTTGAAGCACTTTTGGTTTGGTTTTGCCCTCAAATATAGGCACAGATTTACACTTTGTACATGAAATTTTGTTACCGATAATGTGTGGTATCGAAAGTAACCACGCCTCTCTTTTGTATGTGTATAAAATATTTTATCAAACTCTCTGATAGTAGTTTATTTAATTTGCTTGTTATATAGCTAAAATAATGAGGAAGAATCTGCGTAATTAAAAAAAAGTAAATTCTTAATTAGTGGAATCCATTAAGGTAATTCTATACGATAGCACGTAACTGCTAATATACGTCCAAAAATCTCGGAAAAAGTATAAAACGACGGGTTTTAACCTCCGTATCAATAATCCGAAAGCGGAAATTCGATATTTTATGTCTGTTCAGAGATATTTGCAATCAAAGTTGAAAATTTTCTGTCATTTTCATGTGGTTGTTGTAATCACAGATTAGGGTGTACCGAAAAGTGCAGAAATGTGTTCTGCGCAGAAATATTGTGGACCGCGTAGCCGTTGTTGGACCGGCTAAGGGCTATTTTTTTGAAGCGCGGCCGAAGGCCGCCTACGCAAAAAAGTGTTATGCACATAAATACATTGGATCAAGCCCCCTATTTGGGATCGGACCTGGGCCATTTTTGGGTTTTTTACTAATAACTTTTCACTGGAAAAATTATTTAATTTCCGCTTTCGGATTATTGATACAGAGATCAAAACGCGTCGTTTAATACCTTTCCCGAGATTTTTGGACGTATATTAGCAGTTACGTGCTGTCGTATAGAATTACCTCCATTAACTTTACGTAACCTATCACGGCGTAAACTGCTCCTGCTTGGAACGAAACTCGTTATTTAAAAAAGCTTTTTTTTTGCGATCTCTTCAAAAGATTGTCGAAATTTTTTTTTTTTTGCATACTCAGTTTAAAAAAAAAATATCATTGTACACATTTTTTTGTACATGTATTGTGATTTACTCTTCCATATAAAATAATTTGAGCACCACTGTTTATAAGATTTACATTCAAACATCTATATTATTTCTTATTTCAAGTTAGAGTTTTATAAGAAGTACGCTGAACAAATTATTTGAACATGGTTTTAAGTAGCCTACACCGCTGCACGATCGAAATGAAATGCTGGAACCAAACAATATATGTGTATACATATGTAGTGTTTTTGGGACAATGTACTTTACTGCTAAAATGTGTATACGAGAATGGGCCAATTGACCAACACATTGACGTTTTTAGGAAGTATTTGTTTTGAGATATCGTTTTAGCTGTTTCATTATACTTTATATACACATGCATATATGTGCATACATAGGTGTAGTCAAAGGAATGAAACATAATATGTATAGGAAATTTACTTAAAGTCGTTTTGTATCGTTCCAAACGTCGCGGATGTCGCCTTCTACAGACCCTATCTTGTTAAAAATTTCGATTTAATGTCTAATCATCGTCTTACGTTTTATTGGGGCTTTTGCATGTATGTATGTATATTTACATATTCAATTTATTACACTATTACTATAAAAGTAAATTTATACAGTCGGAGCTTTAGTAGAGTGAACGTATATCTACGTATAGACGTTATGTATCTAAATATGTATGCATGCCAGAAATTTTGAGCTGGAAGACCACATCTGAACCATTCGGGATTCAATTAATTGTTACAAATTATTAAGAATTATCATGACTTTTGTCTAAATCGCATTCGCGATTTCTAAAAAAATTCCTAGTGAGAAGATTGAGAGAAAACTGACATTTAATTAGCTATCAAAGAAACCAGCTAATATTGGCACATGGTTGCGTCATTGTCCAATACTTGTGTTGAAATACTTTTTTTATTCACAGAATTTACAGTCCTATGTTTGAACTATAACCAAATTCACCGCATTGACAATTGCTATAATTAAAACAATAGTCATATTTTGGTATGTTTGGAAAAATTCGAAATAAATATTTTCAAAATAGAGGCACGATACTTGTGAGTATCTGAAAGCATTTGAAGTTGCTATTGTTGTTGTTGTAACGAAAACAAAAACCCTCCCTGAAGGTTTTGGGGGGTGTTGTCCGAATTGACAGTCCTTTGCCGGATATGAACCCGTTACGCTCCGGACTCCCCGACTTTCGTGGTAGCGATTTATGGGTAATAAGAGGTGAGAGGCATCATATTCGTAGATCAACCATAGAGTTGCACGTCATTGCCTTTGTGCATATTACTCGCCTCTTACGACCGGTATGTCTACCTCGGGCATATTCTAAGCACCAAAACAGCTGGGGCGATGCCGAACCTTATTATTCTGGAAGTAGGATTTTCGTTGAGCAGGCGCCTGTTCGGGTGTTGCGATTTGCAGCAATTGAATAGGAATTGCCTAGTCAACATCTCACCTGCAACCTCATCCAGTCTGTGTCCAGCCAATTGCCTTGTACGTTGCCAACAACGTTACTTTGACTTTTGCCCCCAAATGCTGCCAGATAGTGACTTGAGAATTTTGTTGCGTCTTTGTACTTTGGTGGCAATTGGGGCTGCATGAGCACCTTATTTAACAAACGTGACCACTACGATTTTGGGATGTGTAACAGTCGGAAGCTTGGTGCCGTCGGAGTAGAAGTATAACTCAGTGACAGTGCCAGATTTCGTTCAACGAAGCAACCGGACAAGGATGTAGTAATTAAACAAAATCGGGGATATGACACCACTCTGTGACACCCTTTGTGTAATTATACGAGGTTTTGACCGTTCTCTTATGAATTCCACTCAGATAATTGGCGGTCCATCGCTTTAAACAGGGGGAAGAGTTAACTTTTCAAGGTCATTAATAAGGTGCGCGTGATTGCCGGTGTCAAATGCTTTCGGTCGATAAGACTCCCCCACGTCAGCTGGCTTTCCAGGCTTTAGTAGTGGCACCACTTTGCCTGTCTCCATTTTTCTTAAATGACAAAGGTGGTCATCGAAATTCCCTCATTAATGGTATGTTTTAACATCAGCAGGGATAAACAGTCTGGGTCGATTAATTTTGAGAATTTAAACGTGCGAATGGCCTCGTTGTTGTTGTTGTTGCTAACAGTGCTTCGCTATCCCTATTGGGCAAGATCACTCTAAATTGTCATAATTCTCTTCTAAAGGAAGTCCGACGAAACGAGCAGTTTAAACAGGGTTGGACAAGAGTGATATTGGTGTTAGAAGAGTAGATTCAGTTGAACAGGAAAAGAGATGATTTGTATCATGAGGAGACATACCACATGCAGGGCAAGTTTTCGGTATGGTGGGGTTCAGTCTGGATAAGTAAGAGTTTAACCTATTACAATATCCTCGGAAGTACACGCTCCTCTTCAGCCAATTCAGGTGGATTTACAGGCCGAGATCTGAAGGATCTGTCTACCGACTCTGGGTGGCAAGGAAATATGGTGCCGGATCACATCATAGTACTTGCGAAGATGTTTCCTTATGTCTCTGGGTAGTGGGGCTTCATTCAATAGATGTCGATTTGGATGAGCAATTTATTCTCTTGTTGGAGGTGAGACTCAGATGCCATAAGCAGACATCCCGTGGCAGTTCCGATGGCGGTGTTTTGGCAGACTTGCAATTTCCTCCAGTTGGTGTCAGTAAGGTTAGGCGACCATATGGCCGCAGCATAATCAATAACCGGTCGGCCAATATCATTATATGTAGCAAGCAATGTTTCTTTATCTTTCCCCCCAAGTACTTCCGGATAGTGACCTGACGATATTATTGCGGCTCTGTACCTTTGAAACTATTGCGGGGGCATGAGATGTAACCCTCTCTAATTTGTCAATGGCCTCGTGAACTTCTGTGGTGGTGATGGCAATGGGCGCTTGACTATTTTTACATTTTTGCGTTTCCCAGCGGCACGTCGAATTATCTTGTCCCCGGAGGATGTAATTCTAATTGGTTTCGCCTCCCCCTCATTAGCTGGCTTGCCAGGCTTTAGTAGTGGCACCACCTTTGCCGGTCTCCATTTTTGTGGAATCGCAAATGTGGTTATAGACAGATTGAAGGCGGTTGTGAGTTACCTTAATCCCTATTCGCCGAGATGTTTTAACATCAGCATGGATATACCGTCGGGGCCGATCGAAATAAAAACCCTTGGTCGGTTAAAACCCGAGTCAGTCCGGTACGATAGAGCCGGCTGCTGTAGGAAACACCAACGTGTCATCTGACCACTACTGTGGCCACGTGATCGCTACGATCATGCAAAAAGCATTGAGAAATCTTCATGGGAAAAAATTCAAAGTTCTTACTCATCGTTGTTGTATGTAACGAGAAAAATACGAAGATTGCCCCAGTAATTAGAACCCGGAGAACAAATATTTTAATTATTTTCGAAAATATTTGCGAAAAACTGAAAAGTTACCCTAGGCCGATCCAAATCTGGGGCGTGATCCATACTTTTTAGGTGTAGAACACCTTTTTGAGTTTGCGGCCTTTGGCGGCGATTTAATAAAATAACCCTTAGCCGGTCCAACACCGGCTACGCGATCTCAAGTATTTCTGCGTAAAAATAATTGTTCTCAGGCAGATTTTTATTACTGGGACCGAAACGCGTCTTTTGATACCCATATCGCCATTTTTGGATGAATATTAGCACTCGGTGGCTGTCGTAAACAATTACCCGTCGAAGTCTACAACCTCCCGGAAACTGGCATAAGCAAATACACACACACGAGTACTATGAAATTTGCGTTAGGCGCGGTTCGGGGAAGCTATTGCTGCCTCTTTTTTTTAATATTTTGGTCATTGGATTTAAGCTTAGGGTAATTGTTTCCTTTAGGAGACAACTGCTAAAACACGTCCCAAATTATCGGGAAAGGTATCAAAAGACGCGTTTTGACCTCGGTAACAATAATCCGGAAGCGAATTTTCGAGTTTTTGTTTCAGTGAAGAGATATTTGCCATCAAAGTTGAAAATTTTCTGTCATTTTCATGTGGTTGTTGTAATCACAGATTAGGGTGAACCGAAAAGTGCAAAAAGTGTGTTCTGCGCAGAAATACTGTGGACCGCGTAGCCGGTGTTGGACCGGCTAAGGGTTATTTTTTTGAAGCGCGGCCGAAGGCCGCCTACGCAGAAAGGTGTTCTGCACACAAATACCTTGGATCAAGCCCCCTATTTGGGATCGGACCTGGGTCATTTTTGGGGTTTTCGCGGATAACTTTTCACTGAAACAAAAAATTGAAAATCCGCTTCCGGATTGTTGATACCGAAGTCAAAACGCGTTGTTTGATACCTCTCCCGATATTTTTGGACGTGTTTTACCAGTTGTCTCCTAAAGGAAACAATTACCAAGCTTAGTATTAGCTAAGTAAACTCAGTATTTGAGTTTCCAAATAGGGCGGATTTTGGATATTATGAATTGTCTATGCGGCACATTTCAAATCTTATGATTTTGCCACTGTAATATAGCGTAAATATTATATTAATAAATAAATAATGTATTACAGGTAATTACCGCTTGGAGAACATCGCCGCATTCAAAATAAATTGACGAAGAATTGTTTGTACTCTTCTGCTGAACAATAGCTGCGGACATTATCAAAGGATACAATTGTAGAATATCAACAATAAAATTGTTTTTTAAAACGTGCCAATTCACACAAAATCTCTTCCAGTGAAGATTTATTTTTCACAATATATTAAGGGATTACTTCATTTAATTATAGTAAATTTGTTTCTTAAATAAACACAAACTAAATATGTCTCAATAAAATCGTAATGTCAGCATAAAAATACTTTTTTTTTACAGATAGCCCGATGTAAGAACGTTGTTTCGTTTTTAGTTGTTCCTATATTTGTTTTCTGAAGTGAAGTAGGTACCGCGTTATCTTGATACTGGTTTGTAAATATGTATGTTGGTTGACGTTTTCTTGCTTATTTACTTCAAGCAAAATATTATCAGCCTTCCGTCTGTTGATCAAATGATTCTGGTTTTTCTGTGCAGTCGCTGGCGTTGGTAATGTTAATGGCGTCTCCAATTGACGTTTTGGTTCAGTGCAGTTGTACTTGCCGTTCCTGCCAAAGTACAAAGTACATGTATCAATTGATTGTTCCTTGCATTAAATTTATTCACCAATTCTAAATTTGATATTCTTATGCCATTTGCTTCAAGTGCGAATGAATCTGCAACTATTACATTATTTTATCAACACGGGAACTAATCACAAACTTTTCTAACCCTTCGTTGTATTATATGCTGACATATATATTTTCACTTATTCAATATAATTGGAAGTCATTACTTCACACGGGTTGCGCTTTTGAAAAATACTGCGCAAAAATATTTAAAAAAAAAAAAAAAAACCTACCAAACTTCAAAGCACTCGAAACAAAAAACCCCACCAACACATCAAGATAATAAACCACGCTGGTCAAACTCGATCGGAACACTGAAAACTTTGAATTGAAAACTGTTGAAAATATACATAAGTAATCGATCATCGATAACTTTTCGTTGAATATATTGTGCCATTACTAACTCAATAGTACTCCCTCTACTAGTTAAACACAACGGAGTTAACGATGGCCACACTTTTATATGCAAGCATGTACCAAGGAATAGGAAGAGAGATCGAGTAGGTGTTTGCGAATACGATGCAAAGAGGAGGTGCCAATAAATAACACCGACCCTTCGAGAACACGAAGAGCTAACATCCATGAAAATTTTGGGTGCGTGACCAAGCAAGGCAAGTTGATCAGTTTATTTTCAAGTGTTGTTCAGTGAACTACTGCGAAGTTACCAAACTTTTAAATTTGTACTGTGTTTATTATTACACTGCGTTACAAAAACGAGCTTTAGTTCTGTCTTATAACCAAATATACTTTTTCGGAAAGGGGAGAAAAAATAAAAATACACGTGTATCGGCGATTTTTATGTACACGTCAGAATTTTTTTTTATTGTATAATTATACATACGTAGAGATGCGTGACAAAAATTTTTTCTCAGTTGAAACCCCAGGGGGCGAGGCGGGATAAAATTGAAGCTGAAATGGGTGCTTTAAAAGATCGTATTCAGGAGTTGACATTGAATCGGCCAACTGCTTCAATGAATATTATCAAGGTAAAAACACAATCTTTTGACGGTTCCGTTCCTTTCCATGTATTTAAGCTACAGTTTGAAAAGACGGCAGCAGTGAATAAGTGGGGAACTGAAGATAAATGTGTCGCGTTATTCGTGACATTGAAGGGACCTGCAGCCCAAATTTTACAGACTATTCCTGAAGGCGAACGAAACAATTATGAGGAAATGATGGGTGTAGTTGAGGGACGCTATGGTAGCGAGCAACGAAAACGATATACCAAATAGAGCTACAAAATCGTTTCCAAAAACCTAATGAGACTTTGTACGAACTTGCATCGGACATCGAGAGGTTGGCTCATCTAGCAAACGCAGACGCACCCGTAGAATACACAGAAAGGGTAAAAATCCAATGCAAACCCCAAAAGGACATTCGCTGAAACGGTATCGCATGCTCTGACGCAGGAAACAGTCTCACTTTTAACTAAACCAACGTAGAACGGCCAGATTGGGTAGGCAAAATTTTGAAAACGTTGAACGGAGTACAGAAGAAAAGCGATGGTTCCATCAAATGTTTCAAGTGCGGAAAAGCTGGTCACATAAGCACGTCATTGCGTCACTGGCTCCAGTAATCCAAGCAATTCAGGTGGGCTTAAACGCAAAGTTAGAGCAAATGAGCAAAATGACTGCCCCATAATCGCTGTGTCACAACTCGGACGGAAAGTGAGTAATGCTACTGTTGAAGGGTACGTGGAAGGAAAGAAGCGCTTGCTGACTGTCGATACTGGTGCATCACATTCCATCATTCGGAGGGACAACTGGTGACAGCCAGCAAGTCCTGGGAGAAGTGACATGCAAGGTTGTGATTGCGAATGTGGCTACGTATCACAACTTCTTGGTAGCGAATATTGTCGACAAAGACATCATTGGCGTTGATTTCCTGGCTGAGAGAGATATTCAATTCAATTCAATTCAATTCATTTATTAAGTCAATGGCAAAAACCTTACTGACTAGATTTACAGATTCCTTAAACTTAAACTTAAAACTAATGAAATATTAAATCAATGGCGGATTATCTCGGTAGTAAGATTCAATATCTGCCTTGAAATGGGACCTTGACATTGCGAAATCGAGATCAATAATTCTACAGATGCGATTTAACTCGTTGAGCCCTCTAATAAGTGGGGCAAATTTGAGATAATTCGATCTCAGAATACCAATATAAAAAATATTAGTAGAGCGTAGAGCTCTATTGGGGATATTAAAACATATATGTCCAAGAAGAGCTGAACAATCAAAGGCACCGGAAATTAAGTCAAAGATAAACATTAGATTTTGAACAGCTCGCCTAATATCGAGCGGCTGAGCATTAATTAGCATACACCTGGCAGGATAGGGTGGCAGAGGACTAATAAAATTGAGAGGTTGAACAGCAAATCGTGTGAATTTACGTTGAACTCTTTCAATTCCAACAGAGTGTGTTTTATACATGGGATTCCATATAACTGAGCCATACTCTAATTTTGATCGCACTAAAGAATTGAACAAAATTTTCCTCGTATAGGGGTCTTTGAAATCCTTCGCATAGCGTCGAAGAAAGGCCAAGTTAGAATATGCTTTCGGTATAATATGGTTGCCATGGTTAACAAAAGTGAAGGAAGAGTCAAAAATTACTCCTAAATCACGAAATTCTCGAACCGATGCAAGAGCTACATTAGAAACCAAATATATAGACGCACGCGCATTCATAGACTTGGAGAACGTTATGTGGCAGCACTTACTACCATTGAGGCACAATTTATTTTGAATGGCCCAAGCGTTAAGTGCATTCAGATCCTCCTGCAAGAGCAGGGCGTCCGATTCAGAAGAGATCCTGCTGAACAGTTTTAAATCATCTGCATACAATAGATAGTTTGTATGCTTTAGGTGCAAGCCGACATCATTGATGAAAATTATAAATAAGATGGGACCAAGAATACTACCTTGTGGCACACCCGAGGTTGCAAGAAAGTTGTAAGACTTCACAGACTCAATTTGGACGAAAGAGATTCTATCAGTGAGATACGACTTAAGCCAAACCAAAAAAATGGAGTGGAAACCTAAGTTTTCAAGTTTTGACACAGTGGGATACTGTGTCAAACGCTTTAGAGAAATCAGTGTAAATTGTACCAACTTGACAACCGTCTTTAAAAGCAGAAACACAGTAATGAGAGAATACAGCAAGATTAGTGACAGTCGATCGCCCTCCAACAAAACCATGCTGACATGGATCGATTAAACCTTTGATCGCAAATGCTAACTTTTCCTTGACCACTTTCTCAAAAAGTTTGGAGCAAGTAGACAATTTAGAGATTGGCCTGTAATTTTTTACCTCATTTCTGTGGCCTGACTTGAATATTGGGGTGATAGACGCCAATTTCCACCGATCAATGAAAGTTGCGGTGGATAGCGAAACATTGAAGATATGGCATAGCGGAACACTGAGGGAATAGCTACATTTTTTGAATAAAAATGAACACAAATCATCAATATCCTTTTTCAGTGAAGATTGTAAGGACGATATTCCATTAATAATATCTGTTTGGGATATAGACATTGACCCAAAGTCCAGGGATTTGGGTGTACCGATAAAAAGGCTGTGAGCCGTATAATCAGAGTCAACAACAAAGTTAGACTTGAAAAAATCAGCAAAAAGATTTACGGAATCAGCTAAGTCATTTGAGGAAACCCCATTATATATAACACAGGTGGGAATATTACCAGAACCTTTTTTTGAACGTACATAGTTCCAAAAAGATTTAGGATTTTTTTTCAATTCATTCTCGCAGTGCAGAATGTATTTGTTGTATAAAAATTTATCGAGTAAATTGAACTCTCTCATATAAAATAGGTATCTTTCTTTAAATAATATATCGTTAGTTGCTTTGTACTTTTTAAAAAATGTGTTCCTTTGGTTTTTCAACTTTTTCAACCTAGAATTGTACCAAGGTAATTTATCTTTTTTAACCGGAAGCAGAGACAGATTTCTACTAAATACATCAGACAGTTCAAGCAGAAGGATGTCGAAACATTCGGCAGCGGTATTACCAGAGAAACTAGACTCCCAATCAACTTGCGATATGCTCGAGTTGAGTAACTCAAAATTTGCATTTTTGAGATTAAACGATTGAATGTTTTGAGGTGTTCGGTCTATAGGGACAAAGTCTACAAATTCTAAGGTTAAAGATAGCGGCACATGATGCATAACGGACTTAGGGAACAGACTTACAACGGCCAAGAAGTACCTCTGATCTTTGTACACAATAGTGGCTATAGCACCAAGGAAGTGATCTTGGAGATGGGGCAGAATGAGCCTCGTAAGGCAGAGGTAGCTCCTCGACAATTATATTTCAAGGACAGGTATCTCCTGAAGAAAATTCGGAAAGGGCAGGTGGAAGATCCAGATTTGGCACGTGTGTTGAAAGGACTTAAGGAGAACAAATAGACAATAATAGGAGAGATGATTAGAGAGAGTGGCATCGCAAAAGCATATTGGGCACAATGGAGTAGCTTAAAGCTAACATCTGGTTGTTTGCATCGGATATGGGAAAGTGAAGATGGCCAGAATCACCGAGCACTTACTAAAGAAAACGCTGCAATAGCTAAATCTGCGGTTCTACTGAATCGGTTGCAGACAAATAGTGAGGGAATGGATTACTAAGTGTGCAAAAGACGAACATCTGGTGGTCGTGGTCCGAGGAAGCAACCCAACTTAGTGAAAAAAGTGAAACAGTGTACTGGGCATGAGAGAATGGAAAGTCATCCTGAAGAAATGAGTTGCAAGAATATTTGTCAAGTACCACTGGGCACGAAAGTGAAGGCACAAATCCATGTGGGCCGAGACAAAATGGTTGGAATGTGTAACAGTGTAAAGCAGGAAGGGTAAAAGTCGAGTGTTTCATAAATGGAATACGCGATGTGGAGACGAAGCGGGCTACACATGCAAACCCCAAAAGGACATTCGCTGAAACGGTATCGCATGCTCTGACGCAGGAAACAGCCTCGCTTTTGAGTAAACCTGCATACGCGGCTCATCGCGTAGAAGTGCAAACTCCGGCTTGGAAGCGTTGAACGAAGTAAAGCAAAAAAGTGATGGTGCCATCAAATGCTTCAAGTGCGGAAAACCAGGTCACATAGCACGTTATTGCGGCACTGGCTCCAGTAAGCCCATCATTTTAGGTGGACGAAAACGCAAAGCTGGAGAAGATGAGCAAGATGAATGCCCCATAATCTCTGTGTCACAACTCGAACGGAAAGGGAGTAATGTTACTGTTGAAGGCTACGTGGACGGGAAAGACCGCTGGCTGACTGTAGATACTGGTGCATCACATTCCATCATTCGGAGGGACTTGGTCAGCGGAAAGGTGCGACCACAGCGGAAAGCTAAGTTGTGGACAGTAACTGGAGAAAGCAAGCAAGTCCTGGGAGAGGTGACATGCAAGGTTTTGATTGGGAATGTGGCTACGTATCACAACTTCTTGGTAGCGAATATTGTCGACGAAGTCATCATTGGCGTCGACTTCTTGGCTGAGAGAGACATTCACATCAACGTAAGGAACAGGGCTATGACTCACAACGGCCAAGAAGTTCCTCTGGTCTTTGGACACAATAGTGGCTATACCACCAAGGGAGTGATCTTGAGGATGAAGCAACAGAAGCCTCGTAAAGCAGAGGTAGCTCATCGACCAAAGGCTTTCACGGACAGGTACCTCCTGAAGAAGATTCGGCAAGGCCAGGAGAAAGATCCAGATTTGGTACGAGTGTTGAAAGGACTGCAGGAGAACAAACAGCCAAGAAGAGGAGAGATGATTAGAGAGAGTCGCATCGCAAAAGCACATTGGGCACAATGGAGTAGCTTAAAGCTAACATCTGGTTGTTTGCATCAGATATGGGAAAGTGAAGATGGCCAGAATCATCGAGCACTTTTTGTTGTTCCCAAAGCCAGAGTTTCAAACGTTATCAGAGCGTCGCATAGTTGCTCAGATGGAAAGCACATGGGAATAAAGAAAACGCTGCAGGAGGTAAAGCGGCGGTTCTATTGGATGGTTGCAGACAATCTGTAAGAGAATGGATTATTAAGTGTGCAAAGTGTGCTGACGATAAAAAACGAACATCTAGTGGTCATGTTCCGAGGAAGCAACGCAACTCAGTGGATAAGGTGAAACAGTGCACTGGGCATGAGAGAACGGAACGGAATCCTGAAGAAGTGAGTTGCAGGAATACTTGCCATGTACGACTGGGCCCGAAAGTGAAGGCACAAATCTATGCGGGGCCAGATAAAATGGTTGGAATGTGTGACAGTGTAATGCATTGTGGGAATCTCTGCAGGAGAGGATTAATGTCGGAGTTTCAATCCCTGGAGGAAATGAAGTTTAATAAAGCGGTGCCAACCATTGAGCGTCTAGCAGCGTTCGGTTTGGGAAATGTGTCTGATAGGGACGATCAGACTTAGGTGGAGGGCAGTGTGGCGATTATTCTCAACCATGTACCATCCCTAATTCAATAACACTCCTACCACAAGTTAAACACAACCGAGATAACGATGGCTACGCTTATGCATGCAAGCGTGTAACTAGGAAGAGGAAGATAGATGGCGCGAGTGTTTGCGAATACGATGCAAAGAGGAGACGCCAATAAATAACACCGACCCTTCCAGAACACGAAGACCGAACAACAAAGAAACTTTTAGGTGCGTGGGGTAGCACCCTGTCGGACTATATAAGGCAGTGACCAAGCAAGGCAGTTTGATCAGTTTATTTTCAAGTGTTGTTCAGTAAACTAAATTTGTATTGCGTTTATTACTAGTAAATAAAACTAGCTATTAGTTACAATATCTGTGCGTGTGTTTATTTGACTTTATAGTGATCGAACCCAGGATAAATAATCAAGGAATCATCGATTTGTCATCATCGAATTTCACAACAATAAGTTTTATGTAAAGTTGCTTTGTCGTCGCACAACACCTAAAGTTCGGTTAAAATGGATGGAAATAAAGATGAAAACAATTTTAGTGGCCACGTATTAAACGAAGCGGGCCACATATGCAACCCCCAAAAGGACATTCTCTGAAACCGTATCGCATGCTCTGACGCAGGAAACAGCCTCGCTTTTGAGTAAAGCTGCATACAATGCTCATCGCGTAGAAGTGGACACTCCGTTTTGGGTGGACAAAATTTTGGAAGCGTTGAACGGAGAACAGAAAAAAAGTGATTGTGCCATTAAATGCTTTAAGTGCGGAAAACCAGGTCACACATCGGAAGGAAAGCTAGTAATGTTACTGATGTTGCATATGTGGATGGAAGAGAGCACTTACTAACTGTGGATACAGGCACATCGCATTCCATAATTCGATCTGATTTAGTCAACAAGGACTTGAGAACGTTGCATGGAGTAAAGTTATGTTCGGCCACTGGTGAGGACACCCATGTCCTAGGAGAAGTAACATGTGAAATCGCAATTGGGAACATGGCCGTTCTACACAGTTTTATAGTGCCAGATATTGTTGACGAAATCATAGTTGGTGTGGACTTCTTAAGCGAGCAAGGCATCAAGATCGACATGCAAAACAGGATTATGAATTACCAGAACATGGATGTGCCATTTAATTTTAGTTACGAAAACAAATACATTAGTTAGCGAGTGCTTGTGGAGGAGAGCCAACAAATTCCACCGAAGTCGGAAGCAATCATATGGGCAAAGATTGATGGAGATTATGGGACAAACAAATTGTGGGTTGTCGAGGCAGCAAACAAATCAAGGAGGGACATATTAGTAGGAAAACCCCTGGCCGTGACAAAACAAGATGGACGTGTACCGGTAAGAGTACTTAATGAGTTCACTTATCAATTGTGAACAGCTTCAGGAAAATGATTCTATCAGCAAGATTGATCTTTCAGATGATATCACGTCGTGGACGGCAGGCCGCGAAAAAGATCGTCAGGAAAACGCAGAGGAACTTCTACCAAGTTCCTCAAGCATATTTGACAAGGATGATTCCAAACAAACCAGGTCCGACCAAAGTTGTGAAGCATCAAATTGATACTGGTGATGCAAGACCAATCCGCCAAGCTCCTCGTAGTATTCCATTGGTCAAACGACAAGTACTAAGAGAAATTATACAGGAAATGAGTGATAGCGGCGTGATCGAACCATCAGCTAGTCCATGGAGCTCACCGGTAGTACTAGTAAAAAAGAAGGACGGAAAAATGAGGTTCTGTGTGGATTACCGGAAGTTGAACGATGTAACTAAGGAAGACAGTTATCCATTGCCAAGAATAGATGACACTTTGGACTCGTTATCTGGTCCACACTGGACTTGAAAAGCGGCTACTGGCAAGTGGAATTAAAAGACGAAGATAAAGATAAGACGGCCTTCAGCGTTGGAGAAGGGCTTTGGCAATTTACGGTAATGCCCTTCGGGCTATGCAATGCTCCAGCTACTTTTGAGAGACTCATGGACCAGATACTAAAAAGATTGCACTGGCAAACATGTTTGGAGTACCACGACGACATCATCGTGCTGGGAAAAAGCTTTCAGGAACACCTAAAGAACTTGGAAGAAGTTTTCCAGAGAATAGCAGGTGCTGGTCTGAAACTAAGTCCCAAGAAGTGTTCCTTGTTTAAAAAGGAAGTAAGTTATTTGGGTCACAAATAACTTCGGAGAACCGAGCATGAGTTACGGAGCCTCCTGTGTGTACGTATTATCGCCGATTTTTACCGAATTTCGCCAGCGTAGCTAATAGTTTCCATGACCTTACTAGGAAGAATATGAGATTTGAATGGAAAAAGGAACAGAAGGTGGATTTTCAAACATTTAAGGAACGGCTATGCACTTCCCCGATGTTAGCATATCCAATTCTGGGTTCGAAGTTTATTCTGGATACAGATGGGAGTGGTTAGCAGAGTGATAGCAGAAGTGTTTACTAACAATGGTAGCTAGGTTTGGTGCACCGATGGAAATAGATTCTGACCAAGGAAGGAATTTCGAATCAGCTGTGCTCCAGGAAATGTGCAAGACATTCTTCTTTTCTTCTTTAAATGGTCATCTAACCGCATGGGCGATTTTGACCGTCCAACATAGCTCGCCAGTCGTTTCTTCGTTGCGCCAATTGAAAACACCGCGGGATCGCAAATCGGTCTCCACTTGGTCCTTCCATCGGAGTGGTGGTCTCCCTCTTCCTCTGCTTCCACCGGCGGGTGCCGATAAGAATACCTTCTGGGCTGGAGCATCTTCGCCCATTCGCACTACGTGGACTAGCCAGCGAAGCCGCTGTGTTTTAATTCGCTGAACTATGTCGGCGTCTGCGTAAAGTTCATACAGCTCATCATCAAATCTTCTTCGGTACTCGCCGTCGCCAACGCATAGAGGTCCACAAATCTTTCGAAGAACCTTTCTCTCGAATACTCCCAGAGCCGCCTCATCAGATGTTGTTAGTGTCCACGCTTCTGCACCATATAGCAGGACGGGTGCGATGAGTGACTTATAGAGTGTTATTTTCGTTCGTCGAGAGAGGACTTTACTTTTCAATTGCCTACTCAGTCCGAAGTAGCATTTGTTTGCAAGAGTAATTCTACGTCGGATTTCTAGGCTAACATTATTGTTGGTGTTAATGCTGGTTCCGAGGTAAACGAAGTCCTTTACTATTTCGAAATTATTGCTGCCAACAGTGGCTTGGTTGCCAAGGCGCGAATGCGCTGACTCTTTGCATGATGAGAGAAGGTACTTCGTTTTGCCCTCGTTCACCACCAATTCCATTTTCTCCGCTTCTTTTTCTAATTGGGAGTAACCAGAAGTTACGGGGCGGTTGTTAAGGCCAATGATATCAATATCGTCAGCATATGCCAACAGTTGCACGCTTTTATAAAATATTGTTCCAGCGCGGTTAAGTTCTGCAGCTTGTATTATTTTCTCCAGCATTAAATGAATGAAATCGCACGATAGGGGGTCACCCTGTCTGAAACCTCGTTTAGTTTCGAACGGCTCGGAGAGGTACTTCTCAATTCTGACCGCGCTGGCGGTGTTGCTCAAGGTCAAGGTATAAGTTTTGCGGGGAAACCAAATTCAGACATAGCGGCATATAGGCAGCTCCTTTTCGTGCTATCGAAAGCGGCTTTAAAATCAACAAAGAGATGATGTGTGTCGATTCTTTTTTCACGGGGTTTTTCCAAGATTTGGCGTATTGTAAAAATCTGGTCGATGGTAGATTTACCAGGTCTGAAGCCACACTGATAAGCTCCAACCAGTCTGTTCACATCAGGCTTCAGTCTTTCGCACAATACGCTTGATAGGACCTTATATGCGATATTCATTCCGCGATAGTTGGCGCAGTTTGCAGGATCGCCCTTCTTGTGGATTGGGCAGAGAACACTTAGATTCCAATCTTCAGGCATGCATTCATCCAACCATATTCTGCATACAAGCTGATGCATGCGCTTTACCAGCTCCTCGCCTCCGTGTTTGAATAGTTCCGCAGACAAACCATCAGCGCCAGCTGCTTTATTGTTTTTCAATCGGGATATTGCTATTCGCATTTCATTATATTCGGGTTGTGGAACGTCAATTCCATCATCTTCGATTGTGGGCTCCGGTTCGGCATCTTCTCTATTTTCTTGCTCAGTTTCTCCATTAAAAGGGCATAGAAGTGATCCCTCCCTCAGTGCTCTCTGAACATCGGCCACCAGGTCGCCGTTCTCGTTCTTACAGGAGTTTGAACCAGGTTTAAAACCTTCTGTCATTCGCCGAATTTTTTGATAGAATTTTCGGGCATTATTCCCGTTGGCCTGCATCTCAAGCTCCTTTATTTCACGCTTTTCTGCCTCTCTTTTTTTCGCCCGTATGCTTCTTCCAGGCGCTCGTAGAATGCATCCTAATCTCGTAATCCTTATTTCGTTTGCGGGTGTGATCATCTAAAAAAGGGGTTCTCATATCCGAGGCTTTGTTGTTGAATTTCATTGGAACGTTGTTTTATGTGGTGGGTCCCAAACCCAACGCGCAACCCGTTTCGCGGGAGGTTGAATTCAATTACACGTTTGTATAGCGAGCCGCTTGATCCAGGACAGACGCCCGCTTGCAGTCGCACCACATGGTGATCAGACGCTGCTGTTTGAATCCCCCGGCAGACCCTTAAACCGATTATGTCGGAGTGGCCTTACCAGGTTGTCGCCTTCTCACGTTTAGCTCACCACCAAACGGGTGTTCGGTGGCTACCCAAAAGATACTTGGGCGCAAAGCCCGGAAGTAGTGAGCTGCTTGAACCGCATGCAAAAGAATCGCGCTGGCCATTTCCAGGTGAATGGCGATCAAAAACTTTCCCCACTTGCGTGGACTTCTGCACACGGCCCCATCCTCCATGAAAAACTCGAACAACTGCACTGCATCCTCAGTCAGACGGCATGGTGGAACAATTCAATAGAATCTTGAAGGAACAGCTAAGGAAAGTAGTGGATAAGTTCCAGAAGGATTGGGATGCTCATATCTCTTATGCATGCAAGCGTGTACCTAGGAAGAGGAAGAGAGATGGCGCGAATGTTTGCGAATACAAGGCAAAGAGGAGATGTCAATAAATAACACCGGCCCTTCGAGAACAAGAAGAGCGACAAACAAGAAAGCTCTCGGTGCGTAGGCAAGCACCTTGTCGGACTACATAAGGTATTGAGCAAGCAAGGCAGGTTGATCAGTTTATTTTGAAGTGTTGTTCAGTGAATTACTGTAAAGTTACCAAACTCTTAAAATTGTTTTGCGTTTATTACTAGTAAAGAAAACTACCTATTAGTTACATTATCTGGTGGTGTGTTTATTTGACTTTATAGTAATCGAACCCAGGATTAATAATCAAGGAATCATCGAAATCGCTACAATACTTTTTGGCTTCAAGTATTTAGATCCCGGCATCGTATCGAACATGATCCAACTACAATAGGTCGTAATTTGTGAGTTTAACGTCAAAATCGTACTGAGATATGAGTGCAATGTAAAAAGTCCAGCCAAAATTAAAAATCAGCTGGTCTATTAACAAGACCTGTATTATTGGATCATGGTATAGAATTTGTAGGAAAATATGGCAATTAACAAAGGAACACGCTAGTAGACCAAAGACACTGTTTTGTTGGTTGTCCCTTTCTAACTTGTGGCGGTGATCCTTCTTATTGCAACATGCACTTATTTCGTTTCAAATTTCTACTTCGAAAAAAGAAACCGCAATAAAAAGACACATTTTTTACCATACAAAATTGAATGAGCTACAAACTGCACGCCCAAAAAAAAAAAATTTTTTTAATTCTGAAAAAAACGGGAAATGTGTATGAAAATTTGTCGACATTTCGTGAATTCTGGAAACATTTTCATAATGTAATTAAAATTTTTTTAGTATTTACTTTCGACCTATATATTTGGAGAAAATCATTTTAAATAATTTCACTAAAGCCAAAATTGGTGAACACGGCAAAAAACTACCTGAACGCAGACTTATTCTGCCTAGTGTATTTAGATTTAAGCCATTGTAATTGAAACTTTAGATACATATCAGTATGTGGAATCTTATCCATACTAATATATATTTTGAAAGCCGTTTTTTCTGGACCGCAAAGCTCCAAAACGGCTTCACCGAATTAAATGAAATTTTGCACGTAGATTTTGCTTGGTAAAAAAAACTATAAGAATCCGGGAAGGTTTTGGAGATATCCCGCAAAATGTGGACCAGGGTAACCTTATAACGTGTTTATACAATATGGGTATCAAATGATGTGCTTTAAAATTCGTTCTATATAAGAACCCGTTTTCGAGATATTGACCAAAACGTGGACCAGGTGCGGCCCTAGACGGTGATTCTACAATATGGGTGTCAAATGAAAGCCGAGATATTCACCAAAATGTGGACCATGTTCGGACCTACAAGGTGTTTGTTTGTGAACCCGTTTCTGATAAAAAGGGGACTAAGTGTGACCATAGAACAATATTTTTTCGATATGGGCATCGAATTTAACGTGCTGATTAGGGTATTAGCAGGCAATGGTTTTTAGGTCAATATGCCACCCCTTTTTCGAGATATCCATGTGGACCAGGGATAGGAATAGGGAGCTCCTCAAGTCAACAGCTCAACCTTTTTCGGACATAAATACCAAAATGTCACCAAAAGAGCCATTAAATATATTTGGACAATATGGGTATCAGCGAACAATTTTTAGTTGAATATCTCAACGTCTCCGTAATAAGTTCTAAATTTCATGCCAACTTACAAAATTCAAGGTCAGGTATACCATCTTACTGGATCACTATTACCAGAACCGAATGTACATGCCCAATATCTACAAATGTATTTTATTTCCGAGGTTGACCAAACTTCCATTTGCTCAAACATGATACCAACGTTGAACTTGGAAGTTATTAAAATACTACAAAATTTGCTGCATACATGTAACTTTTTTATTTCGAGCTTCAAATATAATTTAGAGCATATGCCAAGGTCCGATTCTGCAAACGATTTTAGGTTGGTTATCCATGCGTACAAACTACCTGCTAATGAGCACAGAGGGCGATATAATGCACCCTTAGTAAACGGGGTAGCTGTACTTTTGATAGACGGAGACAATTGTTTTGCACTGTATCCCATCATGTTTTTAAAAGGAGAAGACGGATACTGTTTAAACATGCCAAATTATATTGGAACCAAGTTTATCTCTTGCATGCAGTTCTATGGTTTATGGTCAGGGATAACTGTTTAAATCAGCTTCATTACTTTAAAAACTTATCAAACCAATACTCAGTGGACATAATGGCAAAATGATTTCTGGAAGATTGAATTTTATACGCAGAAATCAGCAAAAACTATGGGCTCTAATATAAATGTTTCTAGTATTGGACAAAAAGTCTTACTTCCTTTATCATTTACGGGTTCAGTGCGTTACATGCAAGAAAAAACACAAGACGCGATAACATATGTACGCCATTATGGCCGGCCTGACTTATTTATAACTTTCACGTGTAATCCTGAATGGCCAGAAATAACTCAGGAGCTTTTTATTGCCCAAAAATCACACAATCGACATGATGTAGCTAGAGTTTTTCATTCTTTCAACGAAAAAATGCATATTGGGAGAAGGTGGGTGTCACATGCCCTCTGTAGAACGGTAAAAACGTGGATTGCCGCATTGTCATACACTGCTCTGGCTGCAGACAAAAATTCAGCCACACGAAAAATATAGCATCATTTGTAGTGAAATCCTGAACCCAAGCGATGGTCCACTTCTGTATAAAATGGTATGCAAAAATATGATTCATGGACCATGTGGGCAGCATAACATGTTCTTACCTTGCCTGGCAGAAGGCAAATGTCTGAAAAGGTTTCCTCGCAGTTATAGAGCGGAGACGCAGTCCGGCAAAGATGGCTACCCAACATACCGTAGACGGTCTACTGGAAATGGAGGTAAAACTGCCAACCTTGATGTACGTGGCGCTATAACCAGAATATTTAATAGATGGGTCGGTCCTTATTGCCCTATGCTCCTGCGATGCTTTTCAGCTCATATAAATGTTGAATACTGTCATTCTGTAAAATTTATCAAATACATATGCAAATATGTCAACAAGAGCACAGATCAGGCTACATTTTCCTTCCAAAAGAATTCTGATGAAGCTCAAAAATATCTCAACGGTCATTATTTAATAATAATAAAAGTTTTCCAGAAGGAAGCGCGGAGTTGCTGTTTAAGGTAACCCCGATATCACTTCTTCTGCACTTGGTAGAGTTTATAATGTCCACCCCAATGAAACTGAATGCTTTTATATGCGTTTATTGCTACACAATATTCGAAAGCTTGAGGACTGTAAATGGTATAGTTTTTAATACTTTTCAAGCCGCTTGCCGAGAGCTACAACTTTTGGAAAATTACGATTATTGGAAAAATTAATTAGCTGAAGCATCTCTTTTACATTCACCGTCAATGCTATTCTGCATTATAATAGTTTTTTGCAACTAACATATGGCAAGGTTGTCAGCTGCATTGATAACAAAGCTGCTCAAACATTTTTTTTAGATACTCTTGGTGGTTGTAGAAAACCCGTATTACTTAATCTTCTTCTGGCTTATGCCAGATCTAAAGGTAACGTGTCGCTGGCAGTAGCGTCATCGGGAATCGCAGCCACTCTATTATCCGCTGGTCGAACAGCCCATTCCACTTTTAAATTGCCCTTAAGCGTGTCCGTCCAAGAAGAACAGATTTGCTCAATTTGAAAGATCTGGCCACTTGCCAAAATTTTACAAGATGCAGTACTGACTTGGAACTTGAACAAAACATCCTGTTCCAAATATTTTGATGTGATCCAAACATGGTTTTCGACCAAACCATTTTTCATATGGTGCACTCCGCGGACACTTGCTATTTGTTGTGCGGTTCAACAAATACTGTGACGAATAAGATGATTCCTTAATTATCAATCCTGGGTTCGATCACTATAAAGTCAAATAAACCAGGGACCGAAAATAATTGTTATATTTTTTTTTCAGAAGAAAAGGTTACGCGAAAATTCCCTTTATATGTTTTAGGGAATTTTTAACCATTATCGTAAGAGGAATTTTATTTTGATCATCGTAACCAATATAAATGAGAGATATATTTTTTTGGTTACGAATAACCATTAAGTCAACCAAACATTTTTTTGGTTACCAATAACCATTATCGCAAGTAATATAATTTTTTGGTTATCGGTGACCCACTCGACAGCAAACTATTTTTTCTGGATAGTGGTAAATTTTTCTTATATTACGTTATTATGGCATGATCAGAAAAGCATTCGTAGTTTACCCTTCAATGAACTTATTCTTGTCAATTTCGAAGAAAAAGCGTAAAAGCAATTGTACACAATTTACCGTTACTTATTTCTGAGCATGTACACATGTTTTAGTATACATATTTTGTTTTTGGAAATCCATTCTCTATCTCGAAAATATTGTATAAAGCGTTCCAACTACAGGGAAACCTCGTTTATGAGAATATCAGTAACAGTCCGAAATTATGTATTTAAATAAACATTTGTCTACAAACCTTTGAATAATTAAAAACTTCAAATCATAAAAGCAGAATAAATCAGGTAAACTGCATACGTTTTTGTAAATAATCCAACAAGTTTAGTAAATTTTAAAAGTCCCATTACTCCAAAATTGTATACCTCAATTACTTTTCGCTATCCATTGAAGGGTTCGACGATACTTCACTGTAGTTGTGTTCGTGTGGTTGTTCATGTGCATTTGTAAAGTGATTGTGACCGATTATAGTGCACTTTAGGAGCGCGGAAAATTAGATTGGTTTATTGTTCAAAATTAAAATAATATGGGTAGAAAACGAAACGTCATTATTCGCGATTTTTTCCATTACAATGAAAGGACAAACGAATCGACTTGCAAGACATGCACCATGATATTTGTAGGAAATCATGTAACGAATTTAAGGAGGCACATGATGGGTAAACATAATGAAATGTATCAAAAGTCCATTGAAGAGTACGAAGACCTTGATAATTCGAGTGATTGGGATGCAAAAGTAAAATTTTCTGTGAAGTATTCAAAAAAACAAATCAATAATGCTTGCCTCGAATTGGTTACACAGGAGTCCCAGCCGCTATCGTTCTTCGATTCAAATGGTTTTAAGAGTCTGAGTGAACAAATATTTCAAGGTCTTAATATGACTCCCATTACGTCTCACAATATCATGGCAGTAGTAAACGAAGAAGAAATAAGACTGAAAAGACTTATTACGAAAAAATTTAAAAGAAAAATAATATCCCTTAAAATGGACAGTGCAACCCGACATAACCGTTCAGTTTTCGGTATTAATGCGCAAATATTAGAAAAGGGAAAAGTGGAAGTTTTTACATTATCCATGAAAGAGATTTATGTGCCGCAGACTGCTGTTAATCTGAAAGCAGAGGTTGAAGAAGTATTGCGAGACTTTAATATATCTAAGAAGCAAATATATACTATAACTACAGATAACGGTCGAAATATGCTAAAGGCGGTTGATTTGCTTGCAGCAACTGAACATGAAGAGAATTGTGCCCAAAATGGCTCCGAGGAATCATTATTTAACCTTGAAGAGTTTGAAAATACCTTCAGTGCAGAAAATCGAAATATGTTTTCTGTTAAATGTGCAGCTCACACCTTGCAATTGTTTGTGAAAGACTTTCTGAGCAAAGCCAATATTAATTCAATTGTTGAAAAAGCGAGACAACTAGTGAAAACTTTAAGAACGCCGAAGTGCAGGTAAGTTTCCAACACTGAACCAATTTTTAAAATGTAGTAACTTTAACTATCATTATTTATTCATATATTTTTATTTGCTTAGACAAGTCTTGCAAATGCTTAAACTAGGCAAACCTTCCTTAGATGTTCCTACTAGGTGGAGCTCCACATTTACAATGCTAGAGAAGCTATCCAAATATAGGGAAATTTGCAATGAATATCTGAATCAACCATTGTCAGATGAAGAATGGTGTGAATTAAAGGACTTGCTGGTTGTTTTGAGCCCCCTTCACGAAACGACAGTTAAATTGCAGCGAGAGCAACTGGTTATGGGCGATTCTTACAAAGCTTGGTTTGAGCTGAAGGTGAAATTGGAAAGTTTAAACACCGAGGCATCAGTAATTGTTGCGGATTGTATAAAAACGAAAGAGCCAGATTTGCTTAACGCCGACGTCCTTAACGCCGCAATATTTTTGGATCCACGCTTTCGTCGTTTGCTTCCACCAAATAAAAAGGAAGAGGCGAGAGTTCACCTGAAGAAGTTGGCAACACAAGTTAATGAATTGAATCAGGTTTGTGGGCGCCGATACTAAACTTTGCTTTATACTTTAATGATACTTATGTTCTATTTTAGAGCGATAGACATCTTGCCCTTCAGAAAGTAATGTGTTCATTGACGAAACGTCAAATACTAGCACTTCGTCTTTAGTTCGTCAGACTTTAAGAAGCTTGGAAGTTGACTCGTCGTCAGAGGATGAGACGGCAAGCGTGGTTTCACAAACACTGGTAAAAACCTTTGCGGAAATCGACACCTACCGGGAGTTGATGTCGATGCCAACCTTCTGCAATACTGGGAGGAGAAAAAATATTCACTCCCATTCCCCAGCAACTCAAGTTAGCTTCGAACGAGCAATCTCTGCATTGAGGCTGGTACTAAGTGATCTTAGATGTAACCTCTCAGATGATTCATTGCGATCGCTAATGTTCGTTAAACTAAATAATAAGTCCTAGTGCCATAGAGAAAATATCGTATAACCACTTTTCTATTGTTCGGATTTTTATGATAAAATGAATTTAAAAGTTTTTAACTCTTTTTTTTTGCTATGGATAACCAAAAAATTATATTACTTGCGATAATGGTTATTGTTAACCAAAAAAATATTTTGGTTTACTTAATGGTTATTCGTAACCAAAAAAATTGTCTCTCATTTATAATGGTTATGGTGACCAATATAAAGTATCTCTTACGGTAATGGTTAATTATAACCAATATTTGAATACATCAGTACTAATGGTTAAATGGGACCTTTTTATCATTTTTCTTATAACAGTTACGTCCCTGAAATAAACACACGCACAGATATTGTAAATAATAGCTAGTTTTATTTACTAGTAATAAACGCAATACAAATTTAAGAGTTTGGTAACTTTGCAGTACTTCACTGAACAACACTTGGAAATAAACTGATCCACCTGCCTTGCTTGGTCACTACCTTATATAGTCCGACAGGGCGCTTGCCTACGCACCGAGAACTTTCTTGGTTGTTCGTTTTCCGTGTTCTGGAAGGGTTGCTGTTATTTATTGGAATCTCCTCTTTGCATCGTATTCGCAAACACTCGCGCCATCTCTCTTCCTCTTCCTAGCTACACGCTTGCATGCATAAGCGTAGCCATCGTTATCTCAGCTGTGTTTAACTAGTGGTGGGAGTGTTATTGAGTTAGGGATGTTACATGCTTGAGAATAATCGCCACACTGCCCTCCACCTTAGGTTGATCGTCCCGATCAGACACATTTCCCGAACCAACCGCTGCTAGCCACTCAATGGTTGGCACTGCTTTATTAAACCTCATTTCCTTCAGGGATTGAAACTCCGACATCAATCCTCTCCTACAGAGATTCCCACAATGCATTGCAGTGTCACATATTCCAACCATTTTGTCCGTTCTTAATCCGGAATGGATTTGTGCCTTCACTTTCGTTCCCAGTGGTACAAGGCAAACATTCCTGCAACTCTATTCTTCAGCGATTCGGTTCCGTTCTCTCATGCCCATTGCACTGTTTCACATTATCCACTAAGTTGCGCTGCTTCCTCGGAACATGACCACTAGATGTTCGTCTTGAAAGCCAATGAGCCTTACGAGGCTCCTGCTGCTCCATCCCGAAGATCACTCCCTTGGTGCTAAAGCCACTATGGTGTTCAAAGATCAGAGGAACCTCTTGGCCATTGTAAGTCATAACACTGTTGCTTACGTTGACGTGAATGTCTCTGTCAGCCAAGAAGTCGATGCCAATGATGACTTCGTCGACAATATTCGCTACTAAGAAGTTGTGATGTGTAGCCACATTTCCAATTGCAACCTTGCATGTCACCTTTCCAAGGACTGGCTTTCTATCACCAGTTACTGTCCTCAACTTAGCTTTCTGCAATCGTGTCACCTTCCCGCTGACCAAGTCACTCCGAACGATGGAATGTGATGCACCAGTATCCACAGTCAGCAAGCGCCCTTTCCCGTCCACGTAGCCTTCAACAGTAACATTACTCGCTTTCCGTCCGAGCTGTGACACAGAGATTATGGGGCATTCACCTTTCTCATCTTCCCCAGCTTTGCGTTTACGTCCACCTGAATTGCTGGGGCTACTGGAGCCAGTGCCGCAATAACGTGCTATGTGACCTGGTTTCTCGCACTTCTGTACTCCGTTCAACGCTTCCAAAATTTTGTCTACCCAAACCGGAGTTTGCACTTCTACGCGATGAGCCGTGTATGCAGGTTTACTCAAAAGCGAGGCTATTTCCTGCGTCAGAGCATGCGATACCGTTTCAGCGAATGTCCTTTTGGGGTTTGCATGTGTCGCCGCTTTGTCTCCACATCGCGTATTCTATTTATGAAACACTCGACTTTTACCCTTTCTGCATTACACTGTCACACATTCCAACCATTTTGTCTGGCCCCGCATGGATTTGTGCCTTCACTTTCGTGCCCAGTGGTACTTGACAAATATTCTTGCAACTCATTTCTTCAGGATAACTTTCCATTCTCTCATGCCCAGTACACTGTTTCACTTTTTTCACTAAGTTGGGTTGCTTCCTCGGACCACGACCACCAGATATTCGTCTTTTGAACACTTAGTAATCCATTCCCTCACAGTTTGTCTGCAACCGATTCAATAGAACCGCAGATTTAGCTATTGCAGCGTTTTCTTTAGTAAGTGCTCGATGATTCTGGCCATTTTCACTTTCCCATATCCGATGCAAACAACCAGATGTTAGCTTTAAGCTACTCCATTGTGCCCAATATGCTTTTGCGATGCCACTCTCTCTAATCATCTCTCCTCTTCTCAGCGCTTTGTTCTCCTTTAGTCCTTTCAACACACGTGCCAAATTTGGATCTTTCTCCTGGCCTTGCCGAATCTTCTTCAGGGGTACCTGTCCGTGAAAGGCTTTGGTCGAAGAGCTACCTCTGCTTTACGAGGCTCCTGTTGCTCCATTTGCAAAATCACTCCCTTGGTGGTATAGTCACTATTGTATCCAAAGATCAGAGGAACTTCTTGGCGGTTGTAAGTCATAACCCTGTTCCGTACGTTGATGTGAATGTCTCTCTTAGCCAAGAAATCGACGCCACTGATGACTTCGTCAAAGAAATTCGCTACCAAGAAGTTGTGACACGGAGCCACATTCCCAATCACAACCTTACATGTCATCTCTCCAAGGAATTGCTTGCTTCCACCAGTTACTCTCCACAACTTGGCTTTCCGCATTCGTCTCACCTTCCCGCTGTCCAAGTCACTCCGAATGATGGAATGTGATGCACCAGTATCCACAGTCAGCAAGCGGCCTTTCCCGGCCACGTAGCCTTCAACAGTAACATTACCCGCTTTCCGTCCGAGTTGTGACACAGAGATTATGGGGCATTCATCTTGCTCACCTTCTCCAGCTTTGCATTTACGTCTAATTAAATTGCCAGAATTACTGGAGCCAGTGCGGCAATAACGAGCTATGTGACCTGGTTTTCCACACTTAAAGCATTTGATGCCACCATAATTTTTCTGTTGTTTTCCACTCAATGCTTCCAGAATTGTGTCTACCCAGTCTGGCCACTCTACCTCCACGCGGTGACCTTTGTATGCCGGCTTACTTAATAGCGAGGCTGTTTCCTGCGTTAGAGCATGTGATACCGTCTCAGCAAATGATCTCTTTGGATTTGCATATGTGGCTCGTTTCGTCTCGACATCACGTATTCCATTTATAAAGCTTTGGATTTTTACCTTTTCTGTGTATTCTACGGGTGCGTCTGCGTTTGCTAGATGAGCCAACCTCTCGATGTCCGATGCGAATTCGTGCAAAGTCTCATTAGGTTTCTGGAAGCCATTCTGTAGTTCTATTTGGTATAGCTGTTTTCGATGTTCGCTACCATAGCGTGTCTCAACTGCACCCATCAATGCCTCATAATTCTTTGGTTCGCCTTCAGGAATTGTCTGTAAGATTTCGGCTGCAGGACCCTTCAATGCCACGAATAGTGCAGCAACTTTGTCTTCCGTGCTTCAATTATTCACAGCTGCCGTCTTTTCAAACTGTAGTTTAAAAACCTGAAAAGGAACAGAACCATCAAAGGATGGGGTTTTGACCTTCGGGACACTCGTTGAAGCAGTTGGACGATTCAGTTGTAACTCCTGGATACGACCTCTCAGTACATATACTTCAGCATCGATTTTATTCTGTAGCTGCGCAATTTTCGCATCCTGGACTTCTAGCTGCGAAGACATTCATGCCACCTGCATGGATAAACCCCCCTCTTGTGCTTCCATTTTGATGTTATACATGGAGGATGGGGCCGTGTGCAGAAGTCCACGGAAGTGGGGAAAGTTTCTGATCGTCATTCACCTGGGAATGGCCAGAGCGATTCTTTTGCATGCGGTTCAATCAGCTCACTACTTCCGGGCTTTGCGCCCAAGTATCCTCTGGGGAACCACTGAACACCCGTTTGGTGGTGAGCTAAACGTGAGAAGGCGACAACCTGGCAAGGCCGCTCCGACATAATCGGTTTAAGGGTTTGCTGGGGGATTCAAACCGCAGCGTCTGATCACCGTGTGGTGCGACTGCAAGCGGGCGTCTGTCTTGGCTCAAGCGGCTCGCTATACAAACGTGTACTTGAATTCAACCTCCCCTGAAACGGGTTGTGCGTTGGGTTGGGGACTCACCACATAAAACAGCGTTCCAAAGAAATTCTACAACAAAGCCTCGGATATGAGAACCCCTTTTTTAGATGACAACACCCGCAAACGAAATAAGGATTACGAGATGAGGAAATCTACCTGGAATGTCTGGTCCCTTAATGGGGAAGGTGCCGCTGCCCGGCTGGTTGAGGTCCTGAGGAAAGCAAACGCTGACATCACCGCCATACAAGAGATGCGATGGACGGGGCGAGGAACCACGATCAAAACACCTTGCAACATCTACTGAAGTGGGCAAGAGGACAAGCGCAGATTCGGCGTGGGATTTGTGGTGGGAGAGAGACTCCGCCGCCGAGTACTGTCGTTCACACCCGTGACGGACGTGTCGCTGCAATCCGCATAAAAGTACGGTTTTTCACCATATCGTTTATCTGCGCTCATGCACCGACGGCAGGGAAGGACGACGTGGAAACTGATGCATTCTACGAGCGCCTGGAAGAAGCATACGAGCGCTGCCCCCGTCATGGTATCAAAGTCGTGCTTGGCGACTTTAACGCCAGGGTGGGTAAGGAGGGTGTATTTGGCCCCACTGTCGGGAAGTTCAGTCTCCACGATCAGACTTCACCAAATGGATTCAGGCTGATCGACTTCGCCGGTGCCCGAAACATGGTCATATCCAGCACTAGGTTTATGCACAAGAAGATTCATCAGGCTACATGGCTGTCCCCCGATCGAAAACCACGCAACCAGATCGACCACGTTGTGATAGACGGACGGCATGCTTCCAGCGTTTTAGATGTTCGCACAATAGGAGGACCTAACATCGACTCTGATCACTACCTGGTAGCAGCCAAGATTCGTACCCGCCTCTGTACGACAAACCAGGCGCAACAAAAAACGCAAGGAAAGCTGGACGTCGAAAAGCTGCAATCGCAACAGACCGCCAATTATTTCGCAGATCGCGTCTCACACCTGCTCTCTGAGAGCACAATTCAACCTAGTGGAATGTATGAGCAGTGGGATCATATCTCAGGAGCACTCCGTACCGCAGCCGAAGAAGTAATTGGATTCCGGCGAACGCGAAGAAACAACTGGTATGGTGATGAAGAGTGCCGCGCTGCAACGAAAAGAAAGGACGAAGCCTACAAGGCAACGCTGAGATCGAATGCAACGAGGAATGTGTGTGAACACTACCGCGAGTTGAAGAGGGAAGCGAGGCGGCTTTTCCGGGCGAAAAAAAGGGAGGCAGAAAAGCGTGAAATAAAGGAGCTTGAGATGCTGGCCAACGGGAATAATGCCCGAAAATTCTATCAAAAAATTCGGCGAATGACAGAAGGTTTTAAACCCGGGGCAAACTCCTGTAAGAATGAGAACGGCGACCTGGTGGCCGATGTTCAGAGAGCACTGAGAATATGAAGGGATCACTTCTCTGCCCTTTTAAACGGAGAAACTGAGCAAGAAACTAGAGAAGATGCCGAACCCGAGCCCACATTCGAAGATGATGGAATTGACGTTCCACAACCCGACTATAATGAGGTTCGAATAGCAATATCCCGATTGAAAAATAATAAAGCAGCTGGCGCTGATGGTTTGCCTGCTGAGCTATTCAAACACGGAGGCGAGGAGCTGGTAAGGCGCATGCATCAGCTTCTATGCAGAATATGGTTGGATGAATGCATTCCTGAAGATTGGAATCTAAGTGTTCTCTGCCCAATCCACAAAAAGGGCGATCCTGCAAACTGCGCCAACTATCGCGGAATCAGCCTTTTGAATATCGCATATAAGGTCCTATCAAGCGTATTGTGCGAAAGACTGAAGCCTGATGTAAACAGACTGATTGGACCTTATCAGTGTGGCTTCAGACCTGGTAAATCTACCATCGACCAGATTTTTACAATACGCCAAATCTTGGAAAAACCCGTGAAAAAAGAATCGACACACATCATCTCTTTGTTGATTTTAAAGCCGCTTTCGATAGCACGAAAAGGAGCTGCCTATATGCCGCTATGTCTGAATTTGGTTTCCCCGCAAAACTTATACCTTGACCTTGAGCAACACCGCCAGCTCGGTCAGAATTGAGAAGTACCTCTCCGAGCCGTTCGAAACTAAACGAGGTTTCAGACAGGGTGACCCCCTATCGTGCGATTTCTTTAATTTAATGCTGGAGAAAATAATACAAGCTGCAGAACTTAACCGCGCTGGAACAATATTTTATAAAAGCGTGCAACTGTTGGCATATGCTAAGGATATTGATAAGATTAGCCTTAACAACCGCTCCGTAAATTTTGGGTACTCCAAATTAGAAAAAGAAGCGGAGAAAATGGGATTGGTGGTGATCTAGGGCAAAACGAAGTACCTTCTGTCATCATGCAAAGAGTCAGCGCATTCGCGCCTTGGCAACCAAGCCACTGTTGGCAGCAATAATTTCGAAATAGTAAAGGACTCCGTTTACCTGGGAACCAGCATTAACACCAACAATAATGTTAGCCTAGAAATCCGACGAAGAATTACTCTTCCAAACAAATGCTACTTCGGACTGAGTAGGCAATTGAAAAGTAAAGTCCTCTCTCGACGAACGAAAATAACACTCTATAAGTCACTCATAGCACCCGTCCTGCTATATGGTGCAGTAGCGTGGACACTAACAACATCTGATGAGGCGGCTCTGGGAGTATTCGAGAGAAAGGTTCTTCGAAAGATTTGTGGACCTCTACGCGTTGGCGACGGCGAGTACCGAAGAAGATTTAATGATGAGCTGTATGAACTTTACGCAGACGCCGACATAGTTCAGCGAATTAAAACACAGCGGCTTCGCTGGCTAGGCCACGTAGTGCGAATGGGCGAAGATGCTCCAGCCCAGAAGGTATTCTTATCGGCACCCGCCGATGGAAGCAGAGGAAGAGGGAGACCACCACTCCGATGGAAGGACCAAGTGGAGACCGATTTGCGATCCCGCGGTCAAAATCGCCCAATCGGTTAGATGACCATTTAAAGAAGAAGACGTGTCTCCGTTTGTTCCATCTGAGATCTCATGTATGCCTTCTGTTCGTCTATATGGACTGAAATCTGAGATACCATGCTAGTCTTCTGTTCTTCCAACTGAGATGCCATGTGTGTCTTTTGTTCTTCCAACTGATATGCCATGTGTGTCTTTTGTTCTTCCAGCTGAGATGCCATGTGTGTCTTTTGTTCTTCCAACTGAGATGCCATGTGTGTAGTTTGTTCTTCCAGCTGTGTTGAAATGCTAGATGACATCTGAGTTAATACAGTCAACAACGCGTTAGGGTCCACACTTGCGGCTGGAATTGTAGACTCCTTCTCTTTAATTTTTGTCGATGCTTCTTCTACAAGTTGAAACACATGATCGGCAACGTTAATTCCTTCAGCTAACATAGCCTCTCGCAATCGTGACTGTTGCTCTGATTTATTGCCTGTTGTATTCAATCCACGCTGTTGCAGCTCATTTTTGAGTTGCTGGATCTTCAGCTCATTCAACTTTGCCATACCTTTGTTATCCTTGCAAACTCTCGGTATTTATTTAACAATATCACTTCTGACACCAATTGTGACGAATTCGATGATTCCTTGATTATTAATCCTGGGTTCGATCACTATAAAGTCAAATAAACACACGCACATATAATGTACCTAAGAGGCAGTTTTATTTACTAGTAATAAACGCAGTACAAATTTAAGAGTTTGGTGATTTCACAGTAGTTCACTGTTCAACGCTTGAAAATAAACTGTTCAACCTGCCTTGTTTGGTCACTGCCTTATATAGTGCGACAGAGTGCTTGCCTACGCACCGAGAACTTCCTTTGTTGTTCGTTCTTCGTGTTCTCGAAGGGTCGGTGTTATTAATGACATCTCCTCTTTGTCTTGTATTCGCACACACTCGCGCCATCTCTCTTCCTCTTCCTTGGTACACGCTTGCATACATAAGCGTAGCCATCGTTATCTCTGTTCTGTGTATCTAGTGGTGGGAGTGTTATTGAGTTAGCGATGGTACATGCTTGAGAATAATCGCCACAGCACATACTTGAGAATAATCACCACACTATAGATGTACTTGTCGGTTCTGTCATTCTAGGGTGTGTAACGCTGCGCGGCTTCACGAAATTGCGCTGATAACGGTGTTGGCGTCACTGCCACTGATACCTTTATTTGTGTTTCCGTAAGGCCATGACGCCAGTAGTGCCAGACACACTAAACTACTACAAAACACCGCTGTACTGGAGTGGTGCCACTGTCGCTATTGAGTTGAATGTGTGTCTGGCGCTGTCGTCGCCATTGAGTTTATGTTTTACTCTATTATCGCTGCACTGACGTGGCGCCACTACCACCCTTGAGTTGAAGGTGTTCCTGGCGCTGCTGGCGTTATGGCGTTATGGTATCACAAATAATGGTATCAGCGCCAGTGACGCCAACATCCGCGCTACAGCTACCAAGGCGCTACCAAAAATATTGAGAGGTATACTCAAAGACGCTTTTCGGTTTCAGGAATCACAATCCGAGTGCAGGAAACTAAGATTTGAAACAATTAAAAAGTTATTAACAAAAAAAGTTGAATAATTTTGCCTTTTGTCCATTACTTTTAAACGGGTAAAAAAAGCTACACTCCGCCTTCGGATTCTTTATCCTGGCATGAATACGTGTTTTTAAATACCCCCTCAAAACGCTTTGTATTAGTATTATGATGTCTCATAAACTGTGCCCCTAGCGAATATGGTATCATTGCGCCAAAAAAGCACTTAACGCAATTGCGTTGACGCACTGCGCTGATACCGGCTATGGCGCTGGCTTCATGGTATCAACGCCAAAAAACGCCTTACTGTCACGGTAGTTGCACTTCGACTAATGTTGTGGTATTTTGTAGTATCGGACCAAGCGAATTCACTTAGACGCCAAATACATCGCACAAATTTATTTGCGCCAGTGACACAAGGATTTGCGGGATGGATGTCGTGGATGTGCTATTTGCGCAGAGAACTGTGCCAAAATCAAAAGATAAGATTTTTACGCATGCCTGCAAACATTGCGCATGCTTTTCTTCGTGTGTGGTGGTTATTACTCAGTTCACCTGTATTTATTGAGAATGAAACATTGCTATCGGTACCATAAATTTGTGTTGGCGAAGTTGTACAAATTTGTATATAAAAAAAGCAAAAAGTAAAGCCGAACTTACTTTTTAATACAATTAGAGTACATGTTTCTTTTCCTGCGCTGGCTCAGAAATAAATTTTGTGAAGTGTTTTTTGGTGTGTATGTCAAAATTCTGAGTTGTGCCAATTTATAGTTTGTGGAGTTGTGCAAGGACTTTGTCTGTTGTATTTGGCACTTAACAGGCAAGTCAAATCTATACCAGGTGATATCACGACGGATTTGTTGCTGTATACACACACATACTTCATGTGTTTTGTTTTTCCCTTGACCCGAAGGTTTTGGGGAGTGTTGTCGAATTAACAGTCCTTGGCCAGATTTGAACCCGGTACGCTCCGGTACTGCCTTGCGGTACTGCCCGACTGTCGTGGTAACGATTAAATTACCCAGGTTCGATCCCAAATGGAGGCCTGTTCCATATTATGTATGTGCAGAACACCTTTCTGCGTTGGCGCTTCAAAAAAATTACCCTTACCCGGTCCAACACCGGCTACGCGATCCCCAGTATTTCTGAGCAGAACACACTATTGCAAATTTTCGGAACGCCCTATATACTTGTCTACAGCAACCACATGAAAATGACAGAAAATTGTTAACTTTGCTTGCAAAATCTTAAAAATATTGGGTTTCCCCAACATTTTTAGTGCAGTATTTGCACTTGTTTTTATCAGAATCATTCGAGCATTGCAAATGCAAATCAAGTTTGTTTACCTTATTATTGAACCATGTTTGGTACAATTAAATAACATGTGGCTTGTATTTTCAGCTGTGTTACCGAATTCACATTTGGTATCGTGATATATGTTCATTTTGTGTAGTGTTGCTTTTGCAAAATGTGTGATTAGGAAGAATTCTGTTTATATTCTTTATCTCCGTTGGCTCTAATTTAATATATTTTTTCTGAAACCATAGTACATTTGGCAGTTTTTTTTTATTGATTATTTTTTCTTTGTAGTCTCTCTCCCATTCCTCTAAAATTTTGTTTTTTATATCATTTATCGCATCTTTGATTGACCATGGTATTCTAATTCTTTCTCCATATTGGCTTGTTTTTTTTGCTGCTTCATCCGCTCTCTCATTTGCTATGACGTTATAGTGGGCTGGAATATGATGGATTTCTACGATTTCTAACGTTGATGAGTTGACTGCTTCGATAATGTCTTTAATTATGTAGTTATAGCTTTCATTGTTTTTTTATACCTGAAAAACTACTTAAGCTGTCTGCGAGTATTGATATGTTATGGTTAACGCATCTATTATGGATCGGTAAGGAAGGCGGTCCGCATGATGTCTATGGTGCACTGTGGCCAGTCATTGTCGGCTGGGGTGGGTTTTTGCCAACCTTACCGTCCTGCGCCATAATCAGAGAAATTCGAAAAACCGCGCAAACAACTATAAAAACAACATCCGGTTGAAAGCCGTTCAAAAATTCGAAAACTCAAATAAAACCAGAAAAATCAAATCAAAATGCAAAAGAAACTGACAACAAAATAATCAAAAATAGGACTTAAAATTCAAAAATACCCGAAAATGAAAACGAAACTGAAATAAAATTAAAAGAAAAAAACAAGACAATTTTAAATGATCGGAAGAAAAAAAAAAGTTGAAAACTGAAACGAACCGGAAACGACCGGTTACAAAAGCTGAAAAATAAAAAGAAACAACATAAAGAGGCCGAATAATACAAGGGGGGCCGCGGGTGTTGTTGCGACGTCCGGTGCTTAGCCCACCCTCATCCATGGCCATAGTCGCACCTATATCTCGATGGCCCCTTACCAAAATCCTATATGCCTTTTAAATAAAGAGAAACGTCAGCATTCCCATTTCAAGTTATAAGTTTTATTTAAAATTCATTATCCTAATTATAATAATAAAAGTAAACTACTGTATTTTAAATACATTGGGATGTATATTACAAGTAACAATCAGTGAAAGTACCAAAACTTTTACTTTTTATTCACCAGTATTTTTCTGGTATATACATACCTGGACAATATCGAAGAGATTGCTCTTATACTCCAGTTTTTTATTCGACATTGTACTTGATTAATTCACATTTACATGAAGTATATAGGGTAATTCTATGGCTAGGACAACGTCGTTTCACTGAAAGCTTATCTGGGTATTATCTGGTAAATACGGAGCAATTGCCAGTAGGGTGTTTATTGGTTTATTATTGAGTAATTTATTTGTTTGTATTTCATTTTATTTATTTGTTTCGCGATATTTATTTCTTTATTTATGGTATTTTATTTATCATAAATTTGTTTAATAATTATTTTGGGTTTTTAATGTACTTAGTTCGCGCCTATATTTTAAAGTTTTTAATTCTTATTACTAACCTTAACTTAATTTCATTTTGTACGAGTATATAACTCCTACATTTCTACCCTTAAAACTTGGCTTTTTTTCTTCAATTTAATTTGGTTTTGTTTTCCTACGTCTAAATGTTGGTTTTCCGAACCAAGATAATTTAATGTTGTCTTACTGTAATAAGCTAAGTTCGGTGTGTGTGTTTTTTTTCAAGTTCTAATTTAAAAGTCAGTTATATCTAACATAAATTTGGATTATGTATGTATAAGATCTAAATATTTTATGTATGTACTAAATCTAAATATTTTAGGTCTCACCCGGTGATGGTAGGCCGTTGGTGGGCGCTACCGTTGTGGTTGTTGTTATTGTTGGTGCCGCGAGCCTTTGCGGCCCCCGCTGATATCACTGCTGGTTGTTGTTACCGGTGGTGGTTATCTCCGGTGGTTGCTGTTGCGCGCTATGGTGGTGAGTTTGTTGAAGAGCTTTGCTGCAGCGCCAGTACTCCGAGTTTGAGGGTGCTATATTAGCTAGTGCGCGCTATAGTGGCGTGATGTTTATGCGCGTGAAAGTGTCGCGTTTGGGTAGTGCGCTGATGAACCTAAAAAGCCGCGTTTGTTGCTCGGTAATACGTTGCGCGCTAATGCTGCGTGTCGGGCAAGCTGATGGCGCGCTGATGCATTCTGTAAACGAGAAAAAGAAGTAAACACATTTTTTTTTGATCACTGAAGTATAACGAGGGTTTCTTTCATTATGTTGCTAGTAGTTTTCCAAGCGTCAAATCAATAGATTTAGAAATACCCGGTTAGCAACATTTCACGGTGAAAAATATTGCCAAAGAGATTACGCAATAAAAAAAATATATTCCAGCCGTAAAACTAAAAATGATGAGTAATGATGCCACAACTATTATAATTATTATTTTTTTTTTGAAACATGCCCTAAAACATAGGGACAGATACAAATTTAAAAAATTTAAAGCACCTCTTTATGAAATTTCCTTTCCTTTTTCCTTAAATATTGAGGCACTAAAAACAAATTTATATTCGGGATTGAACGTACTAATTTAATTGAACTAAAAAGGAAAAAATACACCGCGTTACACACATTCTGTCCTATTAACCAAATATACTTTTTCGGAAAGGTGAGAAAAAATTTAAATACACGTGTATCGGCGATTTCTATATGCACGTCAGAATTTTTTTTTTATGTATAAAGTATAAAGGTCGTAGTGTCCGTCTGTCCGCCTGTGTGAAAGACTTTGGATCGATTTTTAACCCTTTTTTCGGTCCAAAATCTTTCACACAATCGATTTTTAACCCTTTTTTTCGATCCAAAGTCTTTCACACAGGCGGACAGACGGACACTACGACCTTTATACTTTATACATAAAAAAAAAAATTTGACGTGTACATGAAATCCCCTTTCCGAAAAAGTATATTTGGTTCATAGGACCGAACTAAAGCTCGTTTTTGTAACGCAGTGATATGGAAGCGAAATTTTGAAGAAATTAATGCATTAAACCATTTTCCAAGTCTTAAAAGCACCACATAAATTTCTAAATGAACATAAACTTGCAATTAAAATTAAACTAACATCATTATTTTATCGCCTTTTCGAATATTACTACTGGTAACTACCTACTTGAGTACTACGGGTAATTAATTGCGTTCATCTTTGATAATAACCCGTATAGGGTAACAGCAAACACGACTTTTTCTCCTAGATGACTATTTTACTTCTTAAAATACATAGGCATATCAAACGCTCATTGAAAAAAAAAAAATATCAAAATAATAATTTCAAAATTGTCCAAAAAAAATGCTGGTTGGGTATACTTTAATATACCTACGCTTACTCCTGTGATTTCGCGCTGATGGGGTAGTTATGGCTGGTAGTGGTTGTTATATCTGGTGGTGGTTTCAGCGGTGTTACCGTAGATAGCTACAAGGTGGCGCAAAAGTAATCCTCCTATCAGAGAATGCTATAAATTTTGCGATTGGCCCCTAAAGTCAGTTCTGTTTTGACATTTGTGTAGTAAACACATGCGAAATACACGTTAATAAACAATGTTACGCTACACTGCTCCAGAACGCGGAATATTGCTGACTATTTATTTGACCAATAATCGGTCGGGGCCAAACGGTTACTGTGAATGGTGAGCGCTACAGAGCAATGATCAATGAGTTCTTTTTGCCGCAACTTGATGAATTGGGATTGGAAAACATGTGGTTCCAACAAGACGGTGCAACAGCACACACTGCACGTGCCACAACCGATATGCTGAACATCGGAAGCTTACTTTTGCGCCACCTTGTACAACAGCAGATAATGGCTGCACATATTTTAGTTACCACAAACGATTGCCGTCTTCCCCAATCTTTTGTTGTATATTCCCCAATTTATTTGTGATGTGCTTGTCTAGATGTTATTCTATTCTGCACTGTCTAGATGTTAGAACCGCAGCGGTATTCTGGAAATCCCTGAAGCTTAATATTGATCGCCAAAAACTCTAAATGTATTTCAGCAACATTTGGCGACTTTTGCGATTCCAGTGAATGACAATCTCCTAAAGTCTCCGTGTTTTCAAAAAAAAAAAAATAATTCTCAAAATTGAGTAGAAAAAAGAAAAAAATTTAAATATTGAATTTAAAACCAATCTTCTCAGATGAAACAAATGAAAAAAGACAACCGAAATAAAAACTAATTGAACAAAACGAATGACGTCTGAAGAAATAATTGCAGTAATACCATTACAAATTGCCACTAACGCACATCAACGCGCATAAACAACGTGCCTTTATAGAGCGCCACCATAGCGCTGCGCCACCGTGTTACTATAGCGCGAAACAAGTCTGGTCGAACGACTTGATTAAAAAAAATCTCTTCTTTATTGATTAACGTTCATACATTGATTGCTTTACAAAAGTTTTTACAAGCTAATTTATAATATTTTTATGTTTAGTAATCAAAATTGAACTATTGGTTAAGGTATCGAAATATTTCATTATTGATTTCGTAAGTGTCAATGCACTTATTTTGTTGTGAGCTAATTGCTTAATTTCTCTAATAAATATTTACGAAATTGTTTTGGTACAATGCACTTGTTTACTTTATTGGGTGTACTGTTACGCTGACCAGTCAACCTCAATTCGGTTTTCTGTTGGAGTGGAATGGCCAGGTGACGTAACTCCTCCTTCCCTTGATTGAAAACACTCCTGGTGTTTTGTATTTATGATTAGTTCAATTCTTTATGTTTGTTTGTAAAATGAACAAAAATTACGAACAAAGCCAAAGCAATTGCTGCAATGAATGAAATTATTAGCCAAATGTTAATTTGATATTTGTGGTAGGTAAGTTCTTCGATTTTCTGAGCGTTTTCAATTTGGGTGATGATTAATTCATCAAATGTGGGTTGAAGTTGCGTATAATTGATATTTGATTCGAGATAGCGTATTACATATTTTTGTTCAAATGATTTATTTATGTTTTTATAAGTTTCTTTTCTGATTTTGAGTTCACAATCGTTAAATGTTATAAGATGAGTTCCTACTAAATACAATATTCTTTCGTTACATGTACTGCTTATTTCGATTCCTTTCGTATTCTTTACAATCATTAAGCCTTTTTCAATTTCTTCGATTTCTTCTTTACTATTTTTTGTTTTCTTACAATTTTTCCTGATTATGCATGAATTTGAAATTTTCAGATTTTTCAGGTATACATTTTTTGAAAAATGATATCTTGTATTATTGACCTCTTAAACATGTTCGCTTTTAAATGTTAGCTCCTCCGAATTTAACATTAAATTTAGTCTAGCTGATGCTAAATTATTTTAAATGTTTTCTATGCTACTACTAAGTGTCCTAATTCTAAGTAGGATGTCGAGGTATATGATCTGTCTGTGTATGTCTCTATTCTCGTTTTGTATTGAATTTAATTTAAGAGAAATATGTGTTCTATCTGACTCTATAGCTTTTTTGATGCTTTGGAAAGTTTAATTAAAGTTGTCGTTAATTTTTATGTTTTTATTTATAGTTTCTATAGCAATATGGTTGTTCACGTCGATAACTTTGAGATGCTCTTCTATATTCTGTTTGTCGTCGTCGTCCATGGTTCCATACAACCATTTCAATGGTGTACCTTAGATGTTAACTAATCCTCTTTTTTGCTTATGTGGTAATAGTGTGTAAAGTTTATTTCTTAACGTTGTGAATTCCTGTGTCAAGATTTGTTCCTTTTCGGTCAGTTTAGAGTCCCTAACTAAATTTTCTAGTGCGTCAATTATATTTTCTATGGATGATTCTTTCCTTAGTATCCGTTATCCTGTCATAATTTATCTTTTTGTCAGTTTTTCCTGCTGCTACGTCTGAAGGCGTTGCTTTCAGGGTTGAATGAATGTTGCTATTGTAGGTCTGGATACACTTGTACATTTTCTCTCTGGTTGATAAGGTAGGAAACTCTATTTCTGTGATTCTAAATTTTTCTCCTATCGTATTGTGAAACCTTTCGATGTCTGAGTTGCCCGTGTGACTATTGGGTTTGGTAAAGTGAACTACGACACTTTCTTCTCTTAAGAAGTCCTTCACATTTACGGAATTGAATTCGTTATCGGTTATAAATAGCTTGGGCTTTCCTATCATCGCAAAATACATCCTTAAAGTCTCTACAATTGTAATGCTGTTTTTGTCTTCTAGGTAGAGTGCTACTGCAAACTTTGAAAACTTTTCGATGAAAGTCAAGAAGTTGGGTTTCTTAATTGTGTAAGTGTCTAAATGTATTACTGCATTTGTGTCTTTCGGTGTTTCTGTTAGGTGGAATTTTGGTTTTATTGGTTTCCTATCGTATTTAGTTTGGCAACATACTCGTATATCGAAATTGTTTATAAATTTTTGAATAAGCTGTTTTAAATTTTTATGTTATGTTATGTTTTTAATCCTTCATAGTTTTCGTTGATGCCTGAATGGCCACTTTCTGTGAAGTGATAATTTTTTATGTATCTGAAAGATTCGTCCTCGTCTCGCATATCTTTGGCATGATATGAGCATTTATAGAATTTCATTCCTCCATTAAATAATTCTATTAATTTCTGTTGTACGACATTGTACTCGCTATAGGGGAGTTCGGAGAAGGTTCCCACTTTTCCTAATTTGAGGTATCTTCGAAAAATGTCGGACATGAAACCACTATTTATGTCTTCTAAGCAAATAAATATCTTCCGTTTACTATTAACAATTTCTCTCTCTCTATTTTTATAATCCGATAGTATTATTGTGGTATGAAAACGATTGACTACTGTATCAAGAATTGGAAAGCGATCTTAAAATCCTCCTCCTGGTAGTGAATAGTTGCACAAGTGCTTATGTTATCAATGTCATCCTCTATCTGTACATCTACATTTGCTAGATAAATATCACCTGTATCATTATTTATTCTACTTAGGAAGTCGGCTAGGGTATTTTCCTTACCTTTTATATAACCGATATTAATGTCGTATTCTCCTAATTTAAGTATCCATCTCTATAATCTTGGGTTAATATCTTTTCCTCTGTATTTTGTTTGTAGCCACTTGAGTGGTTGGTGATCTGTTAGCAAATCAAAGTTCCTACCATAAACATAGGGTCTAAAATAATTAACCGCCCATACTATGGCAAGGAGTTCCTTTTCTGTCGTTGAATACTTTCTTTCATGCTCATTCAAAGTTCTACTTGCATAGCATATTAGGTGTCCTGCTTGCATTAGTGCACTTCCAATTGCGTACTCACTTGCAGCTGTTACAATTTCAGATTTCTTTTTGAAGTCCGGGTACTTCAGCACCGGTGGGGAGATTAGTAATCTTTTTAGTTTGTAGAAAGCATGTGTATCATGAATGTTGACTTTTACATCCTTTTTCAGATATTTAGTCATAGCCTGAGCGATTTTGGCGTAATTTCTTATGAATTTACGGTAGTATTCAGTTGCTCCTAAAAATGACTTTATCTGTTTCGCTGTTTGCGGCAGCTTGAGTTTTTGTATTGCCTCCACTTTGGTGGGGTTCGGCTTGACACCTTCTGTGGTCAAGATGTGTCCTAAATACTCTGTAGTTGTGGCGAAAAAATTATATATGTCAATCTGAATTCGAAGGTTGTGTTGCCTTAGCCTATTGAAAATTTTCCTGATATTATCCATGTGTTCCTGGGCTGTGGTGCTGAACACAAGGATATCGTCTAGGTAAACGACACATTTTTTATTAATGTAATCCCTTAATACTGAGTTCATAAGCCTTTAGAAAGTGGCTGGGGAATTTTTTAGGCCAAAAGGCATACGAACAAACTCATAGTGCCCTAGTGGAGTAGAAAATGCGGTTTTCACCCTGTCTTCTTCTTTAATGAGAATCTGGTGAAAGCCCTTGGCCAAGTCTAATGTGGTGAAGTACTTCCTAATTACTCCAGTATGTTTTCAATATTGGGAATAGGAAGTTTGTCGCTTACAGTAATATCGTTCAAGGCTCTATAGTCTATAACGATACGCCATTTCTTTTTCCCGGATTTGTCCACTTTTTTAGGGACGATCCATTGGGGTGAGTTATAAGGTGAACAGCTTTCTTTAATGATACCATGTTCTATCATTTCCTTTATCCTCGTGGATTTGGGGGTAGCGATAAATTTTAGAATATACAGGCCTATCAGTTGTTGTCACGATTTCGTGTTTCACCTCATGTGTGTGGCAAAGTATTTGTCCTTCTTGAAAAAATAAATCAGCATTGTCGTTTACGATTACCTGTAGGATACTTTTTACTTCTTCATTCATGTCCTCCCGTAATAGCTTTTGCATAATGGTGCTATCTACCTGTGTGACTTCGAGTGTATGTATATCCTCGAACTTATGTGGACATACATCAATGAATCTCGTTCTAACATTATGAATTTGGATATATCCATCCTTTAGGTTTATAACTGCTTCCATAGGTTCAGAATATTGCGTCGAATTTTTTATTTTTCAAGTTGGTCAATTTCCAACTCATGAAATTGTTTTCTTTAAATTCCTTTGGTAGGGGGGTGGTAATTTCAGTACTTACCCCCACGTTTCCATCTAATGTCCTAAAAGTCATGGGTTTTGTTAGTTTGATTCGTTTGTATTTGAGATGTATTTGAGCCTGTGTCGATAAGGCATGTTATCTCGTCCTCACCGATATTTAATTTAATTAACGGTAGATTATGGGGTCGGCCGGAGACCGAAAATTTTCGCCCTCTTCGTGAGCAGCTTCTATATTGTCGACTTCCATAGGTTCAGTCCGGTTGTTTTTATATTGCCCTGAGTTCGTGGAATTATTTTGGAATCGCCTACTCTGCTGAGAGTGGCGATTAAATTGGCCAGAGTTGGCTCTTGGTTGGCAAGGGTGCTTGGTGAGAGGAGTGTGGAGATGAATTATATGTGAACCTAGTAGGCCTATTTAGCTGTTTTCTTAACATCCCTGTCTCTTCTAGCAGGTAGTATGCGTCTCTTAGGGAATTTTTGCTTCTACTGTATACTATGCTGGCTAAATTAGGGTCTATGCCATTAAGAAAGGTTTTCAAAATTATCGACTCATTGACCGTTGGTGAAAATTCTACAGGTTTATTAGTGTCTTGGTCGTATTTTGTATTGAGTTTGTCTAAGATATTTCTTAAAATACTAAAATAGTCACTTGAGTTGTTGTTCTTTGCGGTGATTGCTTGATGGTAAAGGTTATGATATGTTTCCTTAACTCCAAAGTTTCTTATGAGTTCACCTTTTATGCTATCCCAGGTTGGCGTTGGTCCCAAAGTTCGAATTGTATTAAGGGCTGCTCCCTGGATCTTTGTCCTAATGTAGCGTTGGAATACGAACTCTTTGAGAGTCGCATTTTCGTTAAATAGAGGTAGTACTAGTTCTACTTCCCTGATGAAAGCGGATAGGTCGTATGATCGGTCACCCCGGAATTCTTTTATCCTTGATGCTTCCTTGATGAGTTCCGTCACGGGAATTGCCAGTTTTTGCTGTTGATTTTCCACACTTGCTTTGAGTTCCGTAGTGAGGTCCTTCAGGATAAGTATTCTCGCTCAATTGTTCAGAGGTTTCGATCCGTGATGATATTTGTCTTTATGGATTTGCTTGTTTCACTTGTGGTCAAATCTATAGATTTTTGTCCCACTTTATTAGGTAAATTTTGATTGATTTTCACAAAGTCACTTGCACAATCTTTTAGAACTTAGTAGAGTTTGTAGTCAAATTTTTAGATTTTTGTTCTACTTTAATGGTTCAACTTCGGTTGATTTTCACAGACTCACTTGCAAAATCTTTTAGAACTTTCTTTATTTTGTGGTCAAATCTTTAGATTTTTGTTCCACTTTAGTAGTTCAACTTCGGTTGATTTTCACAGAGGCACTTGTAAAGTCCTTCAGAACTTGCTTTATTTTGTGGTCAAATCTTTAGATTTTTGTTCCACTTTAGTAGTTCAACTTCGGTTGATTTTCACAGAGTCACTTGCAAAGTCCTTCAGAACTTGCTTTATTTTGTGGTCAAATCTTTAGATTTTTGTTCCACTTTAGTAGTTCAACTTCGGTTGATTTTCACAGAGTCACTTGCAAAGTCCTTCAGAACTTGCTTTATTTTGTGGTCAAATCTTTAGATTTTTGTTCCACTTTAGTAGTTCAACTTCGGTTGATTTTCACAGAGCCACTTGCAAAGTCCTTCAGGATTTGCTATGTTTCGCGATCAAATCTTCAGATTTCTATTTCCCGAAACTTTGGTTCTATCAATTCTTTAGAATTGATCTCCGTTGACTGCGCCTAACAAGTCTGGTCGAACGACTTGATTTAAAAAAAATCACTTCTTTATTGATTAACGTTCATACATTGATTCCTTTACAAAAGTTCTTACAAGCTAATTTATAATATTTTTATGTTTACTCATCAAAATTGAACTATTGGTTAAGGTATCGAAATATTTCATTATTGATTTCGTAAGTGTCAATGCACTTATTTTGTTGTGAGCTAATTGCTTAATTTCTCTAATAAATATTTATTGGTGCAATGCACTTGTTTACTTTATTGGGTGTACTGTTACGCTGATCGGGTTTCTGTTGGAGTGGAATGGCCAGGTGACGTAACTGGCGCAACAACGTGCTACACAACAGCGACTCCAACGAGCCACATCCTCGCATGCAAACACCGGACATAATCACCCACCTTACAGAAGAAGGGGTGGCATGACCTAGAAGGTTCCACTGTTAATACCAAATGCTACCACGACAGTCGGGCAGTACCGCAAGGTAGTATCGGAGCGTACCGGACTAATATCCGGCCAAGGACTGTCAGTTCGGCAGCACTACGCAAAACCTTCGGGAAGTCTTTTTGTTGTTACAGCAACCACAACAACAAGCAACGGCCTACTGCAACATCCGCGTGTGACCAAGCTAATGTAGCAAAGTAAACCAGAATTAGTGTAGAATGTAAAATAAAAGTAGATACATTTGGTTTATTATAGCATTTAACTCAGAAAGAAAGAAAAAAATGGTTAGTAAAAAGTTTTAGAGTTAAAGAAAAAAAAAACTTTGTACTTAGAAAAACTGAAATTTAACGAAAGAGAAATATTTAAAACTTTGGCAAAAACAAAAAAGCTCGGTAAAATTGAATTATATAAACTATAATAATAAAACTAATGGCCACGAATAAGTGAATAATGTGTGTAAAATAACGTAAATACCTAAAGGTAAAATATATAAATAAATAAATGAAAACTAAAATATGTAATAATATTTAAAGCCAAACATATTTGATTAACACTATTCGAATTTTATTGTAGATTTTGTATTCAAAGTGGAAATTTGAAAAACGAGTAGGTTCTGGATGCTTTTATTTTAGATATTTAGCTCGAAGCAACCTCTCATTTGAATTAAACTCTGGATTTTTTAAAACTTTGCAATACATACTTAGCTACGCTAAATTTAAATAATTGTTCACTATAGCCTAAGTTAAGAAATGAATTATAAATAAAACATTATTTAAAATGGGAATAATGATCCTCTAGATTTAGATGGCATGTAGGATTTATAGGTAAAAGGCCATCGAGATATAGGTGCTTTCGATAGCCATGGATGAGGACAGGCCAAGCACCGGGCGTCGCCACAACACCCGCGGCGCCACCTTCTATTGTTCGGCCCTTTTTCTATCATCTTTTATTTTCAGCCGTTGTAACCGGTCGTTTCCGGTTTGTCTTGAATTTCAGGGATTTTTTCCGTTGATTTAAATTTAATTGTTTTTTTTTTTAACTCGTTTTATTTAAATTTTAATTTGATTTTCCGTTTTTGGTTACTTTTGAATCTTACGTTTTATTTTGAATATTTTGTTCTGTCAGTTTTTTTTTTGAATTCTGATTTTTTTACCCCGGTTTCATTTAAGTGGTTTTTAAATGTGAACCAGTGACGTTGCCAGGGGGGGATTTGGGAGAGTAAACTTATCTACATAACTCTACCGGAGAAGTAATTAAAATATTGATGTCTACATGATTTACAATTGTTGAATATCCTATCTTATTTATCCCTTCTCTTTGTACGAGAATATTGAAACTCGCTTTATAAGTAATAATATTTTCTTCGGGACTCCTTTATTTTCCTCAATATATATATAAAAGAAAACTCTTTAGCTCTTCGGAAAAAAAATTGCCAGAAATCAGCAAAATGTGTCACGACTTTAAGATTGCCTGAATTTAATAAACTACAAAACTGCATACTCCAAAAAATTCTAAAAATTCTGAAAAAAGTGTAAGACTTTGATAAAATTGCTTGGAATCCTCGCGAATTTTGCGTACGTTTTTAAAACAAAATTTGTTGTGTCTCTCAAATTTCAGGTTTCGATTTAAACATTTTTTCATCCCTCCCCTTACCGAAATTCTGGCTACGCCACTGATGTGAACGGTCTGTCCGTGGCATCCGGGGTCCAACCGGATGTTGTTCTCATAGTAGTTTTGCGCTGTTTTGTGCGTTTACCCAGCGTTTTCAGAGGCATGATATGACCTTTTCCTGTTTTTGGTGGAGGACAGAAATGTTGGCAAGAACTAACCCAGCCGACAATGACTAGCCACAGTGAAACCCTGAATCATGCCGACCGCCATCATTACTGCTCCAATATGGTTGCGTTAACCATATCAGGTAGTGGGTATGCATCGGGTTCACTGGCAGGGTTGAGCTGGCGATAGTCTATGCACATCCCCCATGTTCCTTGCTTATTAGGGACCGGCACGATTTGGGAACTCTATACGCTTCTTGAGGGTTCAATTCTTTCTCAGGCCATTAGTTCGATGGCTTCCTCATCGAATACTTGTTGCATGACTGGATTACAAGGGTAGTAGCGTTGTTTCAGGTGTCGGTTGTGCTTCAGTTGGGCCGGTCATCGCACTAAAACGCTTGTTATGGTACGCTAATAAATTTTCCAACTTAGCATTTTTGTTGTCGGTTAGGTGCTCTCTCGAGCTAGGCGTGCATAGCCTGTGAGCTCGTCCGTTCTCCTGGTCAGAGTGGCATCCAGCAGTTGGTCATCGATCTTAAGGATGGCTTGCTTATCTCGTAGGAAATCCATTCCCAGGATCATTCTTTAAGCGAGGTTTGGAATGACGGAAACCAGCATGTTGGTTGCTCTTCCGTTGTACTATATCCTTCGAACTGTAGACGCATGTTTGGTCCTCCAGTTGTATGCTTCGTTTTCTGAGTTGTGATTGGATCTTGTGTTCTTCCAGATGCTTCCTAATTGAGTCATCCACGTATGACAGCGCGGCGCCAGTATCTAATAGCGCTCGCACAATAATGCCCTCGATGTTGACTTTAATGTAAAAGCGGCCGTCTAGTAGACTTTTGGTAGGTGAATCGAGTTTTCGGGCGGGTGTCTTCGTTGAAGTTCTCAGCTGGACGGATGGTGCTTGACTCCGGTTCCGTCTATTACTTGGCGTAGTCCTGGTTGTGTTGCTGGTGGTAGCCTTGATGCTGGATTGGTTGGCCCAACTGCATGGGAAATCCCTCGACAATGTCTTGTCCTGACCGCATCTGGAGCAAAAAAATTTCCTGGGCCCTCTGCATTGGAACCGGTGATGACCGCCATCCGTGCAGCGCCTGCAACACGCTTCGCTATCGTATTCTTCTTGCATTTGGTGTAAGCTATGCTATCACCTTTCCTTGCTTGGCTTCCTCACTTTTGAACACTTCATACTCTTCGGTCAATTACAGCATCTCCTCGAGGGTCCGGAATTTGCCACGCTAAACAAAGAGGCGGTGTTCCAGGTGGTCCTCCTTGCACATGGTTGGATGTTGGCAAATAACGGTCTGTAGAGCGAGGATATAGTCCTTGTCCTATTCTCGGCTTTTTTGCTATCCCTGGCGGATGGTCTCCTCCAGATGGCTGAGGTGCCGCCTAGGTAGAAAGAATCTCCGTACCTCTTCCCGAAAATCTACCCACTTGTGCATCTATTTGCGGATACGGTGCCATTGGATTGCCTTTCCGCGCAACAGTTCGGGGAGAGTTGGGAGGAGTCGGTCTTCCAGGCGAGGCGTGTAGCGGCGGGGTGCTTTGGAACGAGACTTAAGCGCACGCTATATAGGTAGCTGAATGGAGGACGGGGCTATCCAGCTAGGACTTCATATGCCCATCAGTGGGCTGATGGGAGATGCACCTTAAGGACACAGCACTATCCCCCTTGCTTAGTCATCGGTCTGCCCCGGAGCCAGGGCATGGTCTTTCTACTTAACATCCAACCAAAAAGAGGAGATGCCTTAGTGTGTTGGCCCCTCGATGAATACCTCCGTCCCCCGCTCGTTTTCGCACACGAGCTTTGTAGGTGTCAGGAGAGGGGGGCGACGGTGTACCGGCTTTATACAATATAGGGTGGCTTGCCGGTCGGGGGGGTTAGGCATTGTGCTTAAAGCATCGTTGCTTCCTGACAACCCGCAACTCGTCCCATAGCCAAGACCAGAGCTAAATTTAGCGTCAGTACGCCTCCGAAACATCACCACAGTTCCACTTAGCTAGCCAGCGGAGCGATAAGCCAAAAGGCAACTACTGCCTTTGACTCACCTACAATGAATGATACAGTGGGGATCGTATTATTGTAACGCTACGTTGCAATTTGGTCGGAAAGTTATTGCTTCTTGGTTTTTATGTATTCTCTTAATGTTTGCTTCTCTAAACTTATGATGGCTAATGGTTAATATTTTAGGTATCAAATTTCGTGCTGTGTTTATTTTATAGTTTAGTGGTCAAGCAGAATAATAGTTTATTAATTGGCCAGACGAAATGGGTTTAGAGTACCAGTCCAGGATGATGTGGTTGCCTTCCCTGACTATTTTGGCATCTAAAAAGGGTGTGCAGAGGGTTTTTCCACTTCTACTGTGAATTCTAGTTTGTTTTGATTCAGCATTTTAAAAATTATGTCCAGATCACTTCGTCTGAAAATTACGTCATCAACATATTTAATAATTAGCTTAATTTTGATGTTATGCTTGCTTCGTAGTTCTGTGACTGTTCTCTAGCAAATCGTCCATGACAATGTCCGCAATTGTTGGGGAAAGTGGGTTCCCCATTGGCATACCATAGGTTTAAGCAAATGGTTTTCCAAAGGATATAAAATAGCTATTTTCTTTTAAACATAAATCCACAATTTTATGAAAGGTATTTTTCGGAATGTTCAGTTTTTGTTGTGTTAAATTAAACTTACTCATAATTATTTTGGTAGCTAGATATGTAGATATATTTGTAAATAAGGACACAACGTCGAGTGACACTAACAGTTCATCATCATTTACAAGTATATAAACTTTAGAGAGAAGTAAGGAACGAACACATCGATTATCACTCGTCTAAATATATGGCTTACCAAAGATCCACAAGCCAAATTTACCATTACGACAAATATCGTCATCCGTCAACGTCCCCTGCCGAATCCGAATTGTCGAAATATGTAGGAAACACGCTAAACAGCCTAGTTAATATATGATAAATTCAATATTAAAAACTAGCTCGATTTTAAAGAATGTTGTTGTTGCTGTTGCAGTAGCCCGTTCGTGTGGGAGCTTCTGTTGTTGTTGCTGTGGCAGTAGCCCGTTCGCGTGGGCACTACTGCTGTTGGTGCTGTTGCACTTGTTTTTAACACTTTGCTCTGAACTTTCACTGTGTTTTACCAACATTTTTTAAATTAAATCTGAATTTTGGTTCACAATTTCGCACAGGCACATTTTTTGTTTACGTTTATTACGCCTTATCGCAAGCGTCCGCGTCAAGTTCGATTATTTCTTCCCTTGAATTGAATCAGGCGACGCAGTTATGCTGTCGAGAAAAATCGTCAAGCAACGGCGACTGCGCAATGGAAAGGTTCCGTTGCCTATTTTGATGTGCTATAATCGTTGCCAGGTGGCGCACTCTGATTGGTGGTTCCATCAGGGTTCGGAGTTGTTTTAGGCATTTTTATTACTACCAAATCTCGTAAAAGTATAGTATACCTGCCAGAGAAAAAAACATTTAGCAGGAAACTGAAGTTAAATCAATGGGTTACCTATTTCGTAGCAAAATATATGAGCATTGAGCTTTAGGTTCTACTTATATAAAAAAAATGTGACAATTATGGCTTTTACTTTATTACTTACGAGCAGAATGAATTTAGAAAGGTTTACTTTTTAATACTCTTTTCCTTGCTTACTACTTACATAACTTCAATTAATTTTCGTATAGAACAAATTCGAAATATTTTCTTTTTCGTCAAGCAATGGCGACTGCGCAATGGAAAAGTTCCCTTGCCTATTTTGATGTGCTATAATCGTTGCCAGGTGGCGCACTCTGATTAGTGGTTCTATCAGGGTTCAGAGTTGTTTTAGGCATTTTTATTACTACCAAATCTCGTAAAAGTATAGTATACCTGGCAGAGAAAAAAACATTTATCAGGGAACTGAAGTTAAAACAATGAGTTCGCTATTTCGTAGCAAAATATATGAGCATTGAGCTTTAGGTTCTACTTATATAAAAAAAAAATGTGACAACTATGGCTTTTACTTTATAGCTTACGAGCAGAATGAATTTAGAAAGGTTTACTTTTTAATATTCTTTTCCTTGCTTATTACTTACATAACTTCAATTAATTTTCGTATAGAACAAATTCGATATAGTTTCTTTTTCGTCTCTGAAACGGAATAGTTCGTGACTCTTACTTTACTGGTAAGTTTATAATAAAAAATAAACCAAAAATAAATTGACTTGTGCTACTATATTTCGAAGGAAGATAGTAAACATGTTAGAAAGCATAGATTTGGGCTAAAGTGTAGTAGATATTACAATTACTGCAATTTTGGTAAAGCCTGGGCGATACGCTTCTGTTGACGCGCAAAAAAAGATGGTTCTAGACCTTGCCTTTGGTATATTCAATTGGTAGCCTGCTGGACCCCACGTAACTGGGTTTGGATAGGATACACATGAAACTCCTTGCCCGACCTAGCCATTGACAGCAAGGTTACGATCTACAGGTTTCGTTAAATAGAGAATAATTATATTTTTATTATTATCATTATAATGAGCATATTGAGCATACTGAGCGCTTTTACAACTCACTTCAGCCAAAACTTTATAATTCTTTTAAGACTTGATCAAATATACATTTAATTCTTCTTCTTCTTTAAATGGTCATCTAACCGCCCGGGCGATTTTGACCGTCCAATATAGCTCGCCAGTCGTTTCTTCGTTGCGCCAACTGGCGCCAATTGGAAACACCGCGGGATCGCAAATCGGTCTCCACTTGGTCCTTCCATCGGAGTGGTGGTCTCCCTCTTCCTCCCCTTCCACCCGCGGGTGCCGATAAGAATACCTTCTGGTCTGGATCATCTTCGCTCATTCGCACTACGTGGCCTAGCCAGCGAAGCCGCTGTGTTTTAATTCGCTGAACTATGTCGAAGTCTGCGTAAAGTTCATACAGCTCATCATTAAATCTTCTTCATCATTAAATCTTCTTTAATTAATTACTCGATATTTGATGTTGGATTTTATTCTGGTATTATTGATAGATTTTACTCGAGGTCGGTTGAAAGTCAGGGGTCAGTGCAGGGTTCCATGTGTCTCCTGCCCTGTTTGAGTTGGCATCTTGAAGGTGTCTCTTCCAATTTGATGGTTTCCGCTACTTTAGGCACTTTTTTTGATTTTGTTTACAATACAAATAAAAATTGCATTGAATTTATTGTACGGTCATATTTCGTAGATACCTTTTGTACTCGTGCTCTTTCCACCTGACTAAATACTCAACATTCAATTATGTCAAGAAATACATTTTTGGATGCCAACTGCCCATTTCCCTCAATTCGACATTGCCGGGCAACGGGTTACTCGCAATTCAACTCTTCCCACAACAAGAACACACCGGCCATTTGTTTGTTTAGAAAACAAAAGTTCCGTTATTGATGCCGTCCCCACTCTATGGAAATAAATTTATTTACTTCTTTATAATTACGGCTTTTCAGGCCTCAAACTTGGAATAATACATTTATGAACTATATACACATAATATTGGAAATATTTATGCTGTCGGAATGCATGGGATTCCGATCAGCGCTGCAACTGGCAGTTCAAAGGGCCAGGTGTGAAGCAACTCTTGTTAAAAGGTTGGAACGGCCGCGTTTCCAATCCTCCAATATTCCAGCGTTACAGTTTGTTTCTGTCGGAATGGACAGGATTTCGATCAACAAAACAAAAACAAATAAATGACAGTTTAAATGACGAGCCCCTGTTTTTGGGAGGTTGAAAAAGGCGTGTCTCCAATCCACCCATACTCCAGCTCCTAGAAGACAAATGTCTGTTTGTATAGACAATTGTTTATAAATGTTGTCGGAATGTACGTGATTCCGATCAACACAGCATATGATATCCACACTGACTGGGAAATTGGAAGGCCCTCATTTCCATCCTCCATTAATGTATATGAAGTATGGATTTATGTACTCCGTCAATTTTTCCGACCATCAAGTTTTTTACTACTATCTCAATAATTTTTTTTGATATTTGGCAACATGTTAATCGGTCTAAACTCCCCCCCTATAACTGAATTTTTTACCTTTCTTATTGGTTCTATTGTTGATATTTTCCATGGGTTGGGCACTATTCCACTTTATAATTACAGTATAAGAATGTCCCATGTAAGATATCGAATCTTTTATTACTAATTCCCTAAGTAAGTTTTTTCCGCCAATTTTATTTTTAAATCTGTTAATGATCTTAACCACATCATCTGCGTTTATTTCTTCGAATTTCATACATGTCCTGTTCAGTGCTGCCATTTTAGCTGTTTTCCAGGTAGATCTAGCTTTTTTTTGCCGTTTAGCTGGAAAAAATGGAATTTAGCTGCTAGCTTTTTTTTTAGCTTTTTCCAGAAATTTTTTTAGCTTTTTTCCCCGATGTGGGAAAAGATCTCATTCAACTCATGAACAATTCTAAGATTTATGCTAATTCAGCGGATGATGAAGAAAATTGTAATATTGACATATTTTAAAACGTATTTATTGTATATTAACCCACATTACTACCTTTTATATTATATATATAGTTATTTTGCATTGTATGCCATGCAAGTATATTTTCTTTTAAATAACACCTGATAACTTAATGGGACTTTTTATCGAATAATACAGTGATCTGTAATTTAAATTTTACTCGTTGTACCTTTTATATTAATAGCAACTAATTTATATAGTAAATAGAAATATTAGCCTTACAGCCCAACCTAATATAACCTCACAGCGTTTTTTACCGCACGAAAATAAACGACCTTTTCGGCTTTAACCAAAATAAATTTGCGTGCGTGAGTAACTCTCATATACGCAACAGACATGGCAGCTGAGCGTAAATGTCAAATCGATATGTCACGTAAAACAAAAATTGGAAATTGTGTTAGGTTTTTACGCTATGCGGTTACTGTAGGTTGCTCTCAATTTGTATGTGCATGAGACATTTTTGACAGAAAATTTCCGGAGTGCGTTTATATTTATTAGGTTGGGATGTTAGTTTGACGTAATTTTAAAAAATATTTATTATAATTCCAAGAAACAAGCTCAAGGCCAAGAATAATAATTTTTCACTTTTTGAATTTTTATGAAAATTATTATTGTTTTTATTTTTTTAGTAGTCATTTTTAATTAATTATTAAAAGTTTTTTAATTGAATAGAGTAGAAAAAATGTTTAGAGACAACCGCCATAGCTTTTCTTATAGATCCATTTCGAAAGCTGCTGAGCTTCTTCATCAGAGAAATTTTGGCACGCATTGCTAACCAATAAGCTAACAATACGCTGGTTTTGATGTCATCTAAACTCCTAGTTCCATTCATCTTTACCATATGCATGAACCACTTCCGCTATTTGACAGTTAGTAGTGTGATTTTTTATTTTTATGAAATTGGAGTATAAACAACCTTATTTTTTTTTTTTTTGTATAAAATATTACTTTTTTATATACTTTTACAAACTTTTGAATAAAAAAAACGAATAAAACATGTGAAAAGATGACTTCATTTTTTAGCTGTGTTTGAGCCTAAATAATTTTTTTAAGCTTTTTTTAGCTTTTTGTTTTTCTCTGTTCTAGCTTGTACCGTGGGTACATGCATGCACTTGAGTCACCATCACATAAACAAAGTTTTCCCTTATTTTTTTTTAAATTTCTCAACTTTCGCTTTCTTTCAAATTTTCATACAGAACACCCTGTAGTTCCCAACACTGTTTTAAGCTTAACATCCTTCAATTATCAATTCGAACATATGATTTTCGATACCAAAATTATCGATAATCTATATGTCAATTACTACCTCATGGGTCTCGGCCTTATATCCGGCCCGAAAATCGTTCTTTTCCTGAAGAATCATCGTACTTAGCTGATCGTAAGTGTGGAAGTGTAGGTAATAAATCAATTTTTCAGGCTAACTCGAAAGGTTAAAATCGCGAGTGTTAATTACACAAACCCACTTCCCACCATCGCTACATTCAATACAACCAAATTAAAAGGAAATTACAGAAAATCGGTAAGAAAAGCTCTAAATTTTCAATTAAAGTTTTTATAAGTGCTGGAAGTGTTTAAAGTACAATCCCCTTCTTAGGCTATACCGCAAATACCAGCTAGTGCAGCCTGAAAACGCGCGGAAAGTGTTGTTGCGGCCGGAACCAATCGCCAGCTGAATGCCCCTAATGTATGCCGGCAAAAAGTGGCCGAATATTACCTGCTATCCACCCAATACAAAGCCTTGTTCCAGTAACATAAACTTAATCTAAGAAACCCCGAAATTCAAGAAAATTTCTTATCCTTAATTTTTTTCTTGTATAAATTTTCAAATCTTCAATTTATCAATTCCTATATAAAAAGCTAGAATACAAGTAAGCCAGTGGAAAAGGCGGTTTTCTACTTTATCGTTAAGCTCTAGCGATTCGGGATCGCTAGAAGCTGAAATAGAAAAAAACATGAATTCAACCCAAAAAAAAAAAAAATTTTTATCATAACCTAAAAAGAAAAAAAAAAGAAGTCCAATGTAAAATTTATAAAGTAAAAGTAAATTAAGTTGCTTTTATGTATGTACATTTTGCTATCTGCATACATATATGTAGATATACATACATACATACTGACTTAGGCTTAACTAAAAAGAAAGAAAAAAAAAATGAAATCTTAACTTAGCACTTACCTTTAGATACATTTTAGCCCCCTGTAAATATGAATTTAAGTTTACCTTAATACCTACCTTTGTTATACTTACCTAAAAGATTTAAATTTTGAATACATACTTGTAATTTGCATGGATTCATAGTTTTGCATAATACATACATACATATCGACATAGGTAGATTACCATGTGATAAGTGTCCAAAGCTGACCTAGTTCCACAAAATGCTATCAGTTAACATTTTTGTGTCATTTTCTTTCATCTTTTCTCACTCTCAACCCAAACCACCACCAAAGTCAAAAGTTGATCTTTGCAAAGTTTGGTGATCCTCTTAATTTCATTTCATAATCTCTTAGTTTTTCTTTGCTTTTACCAAAGAGCCTAGATCTTTGCTATTTTCTTATTTACGCCCACGTCGATGGTGACCAATCCATAATCCCTTTTTATGCGACCTTCGCTTTTCATATGTACAGTGGCGGACAGCAAAATAGCCCCACTGGTCCACAAACTAAGTTCATAATATAATTTTTTTTGGATAAAATGTTTTAAATGCTACTTATACTAATAATACATACGAGCAACCTATGATTAGCAAAGACAGCAGCTACGTACCAGAGCAAGGAAGGCCTTTTTCGCTTCGTGGGACAGCGTTGGACTAAGTAAATGGTAACTTAACAACAAAACATGTAAGTGAACTTAATTCATTTTATCCAACCACTATTTTAATTCAACTAGAGAAGGTGCCTAGTCCCACATGTACTTACATACATATTACTTATGTATGTACGTAGATGCAGCCGACTCGTTTTATTATGTTTGCGTGCAGTAATTTTGCACATAAGTTCATACATATATATGTATATAGGTATAGGCATCTCGTCTTTGGTTTTTTTTTGGTATCCATAATTTTTTTTGCTATAGGATTTTTGAGAGCTCTAATTTGCAAAGACAAGAGAGCTAAAGTTGTCATTTTTTTTTTTAATTCTTTTTTCTATTTCTTTACTTTTGGATGTTTCAATTCTTCGAAAGCGGCAAGGTCGTTGACCATATAAGTAAAGATTTGAATATATAGTTGTTGAGATAGGTTAGTTTTGGTCAGCTGATCACAATACCCCCAAAGAAACTTTGTAACGAATATTCTAAGTAGCTTAGAGATAGCTAACTTGTTGTTGATAAGTTCGAATATAAGTATAATTAATAATGAGTTGAATTATAAATAAAATTTGTACATGGATCTATAATTTAATATCTTTGGTCTGATTCCGTAGTTAGTGTGGACGGTCAGATTGGGGCTCTATAACATCTTAGAGCCATGGTAGGGTGGGTTAAGGGCAGCCGTTCACTTTCTATGCGCGCTGCCAGGTATGGGGTTTTCCAGGTGCAGGTTGTAGGTCTCATGCTTCGGGTAAGTTCATACGTGTGCAAAGTAATGTTCTCGTTAGGCCCCCTAAGCTGACAGATGATGGCTTGGTTTGGTATGAGTGCTTAGAACCCTCCCCAGGCTGAAGCTCCCGAAAGAATGCCAGTGCACACACCGCTCGTACCAAACATGCATTGCAAGCCCATCTTAGGTGCAGAGGCTGAAGGGGCGTGTAACAAGCTAGATTGCTGAAAAAATTCTGGCAACACTGGTTCTGTTAGTGCATGGAATGTTGTTGCTACTTCTTCAATTTCCCTATTTATATCAATTTATAATGAGTTTAGAGCTTCAGCGATGTCTTTAGGTGTCTCATAAGTCACCCCTTTTACAATCACTTTCAAGATACTGTCTTGCTCCTCGGTTAAGTTGACTGCTTGTTTCAGGCGCTTCCACATGAATTTGCTGTCAGCACTATTTTGATCAATTGTATTCTCCATGTACTTAGCTTTCTTTATTTTTATGAGATTTTTGTAGTGCTTTGCAATGGAGTTGTATTCCGTAAAGTCACCCGTTGACATAGATTGGAACTGCAAGAAATATTTATGCTTATTAATTTCGGTCAATTCATGGTCGCAGCATTTATTTCTAAGTTTTAACGTTCGGGTTTTTTCGGAGGTCAATGAACCCATACAACTCGTTAAAAAAATCATTTATGTAACCAACCTCATTGATATTCATAGTATTCAATATACTGAAGTCACATTGTCGTAACAAATGTATCATGTTCTCCGCAGAGTAATTTTCTCAAGACGTTGATGTGATCACTTTTCGCAAAGGATATGAATAATTAACTTTAACGGCGGATGGATCGGTTTCATGATCTGAGATTCTGTTGTTCACGCGATTTACCCAAGACTCTATGTCTGTATTTGCATATAATAGGTAAATTTTTCCTTGGTACGTCTCAACAATCCTGGTATTAAATTTTATCATTTGTTTCATTGCACTTCGTCCAAAAATGTCCTTTAATTTACAGCTACATGTTGAATTCAAATTCAAGTAAATATTGAAATCTCTAATTAATAGGGAATTTGTTCCTGTTTCACATACTTGTGAAAGTATCTTATCTAAGTAATCTAAAACTTCACTGCTGCTAGAACTCGTATAATGGTACAGAACACCTATTGCCACTTAACATCGCAGTTCTTTAATTTGATTACTGCAGACCAGACGTTATTTCCTATTGCTCTGTTATACCTGGCCTCAAACTCAATAGGGCTGAACACATTGAATACGGTGGCTACAAACCACAGCTACAATAAAACAAATCTATTCCACAACTGTAGTCAAGCATTGGCTACTTGATTATAATGAAAGCAGCAGCGACAGGTGTGAATTATCTTAAAAAGTAGGAAATAATTATTGAAAAAGTACAAATTGTGTGAAAGAAACATATACTTTAATAAATGAAACTTATATTATAAGTTATTCACTCTTCCTTTCGTTTTTATTGACAAGAAGAAAACAACGCCACGATCTGTCGCTTGTAAAAATAGAAATATATTTAATATGGCGACAGCGGCATTGGTGGTTAGTAGCCATGGAGCTACGATGCGCTTAAAATAATGATTTACATAAGAACGTGTGTAAAAATAATATGACAGCGGGCGCTTTGCAGTCGCCGTCTTGAGTGTAATCAGGCCTAATTCCTTTTTTTAGTAGTAGAACTACACCGCCTGTATGTCTGCTATGAGAGTCGCATCGAAGTGCTGTATAGCATGAAATATTTATTTCACCATCTGATCTACTTCTTCTATACGCCTCTCAAGTTCACCTTAGTTAGCTAAGAAACTACAAATATTTAAATAAATACATCTTAAATTAAAAGCATTTCTTTCCCGTCTGCTAAAATCTGGTTGCTAAAAACCAGCTCTTTGCTTTTCCAGTTTACATTTTCTTTGATAAACTGGGCACTCATGACTCATAATATTGTGGTCACTTAAAAAGAAGAACGAAAAATGGCATTGAAAATGGCACATCGCCGAAACCGGTTTGTATCCAAACCAAATTTGACAAGGGATGACGGAAAATCATTCCAATATATATCAGCCTTCCACCCTGTCGGAAAATCAACAAAACAAAAAGAATCAATTAAACTGAACCCCTAATTGCTTATTTGCGTCTATACAATTCCCACATTTAATTACTTTCCTATTTTCAATACAATCTTCAGGTTTATGTCCCCTAAACATTTGCTACATCTCTGTTTTTAAGTGCAATTAATTTCTATGTGGTTGAATCCTAAACACTTATAGCACATTCTTACTGTTTGGCCATCATAAACAGAGCAGCGGTTCCAACCAACATTAATTTTTCTACATTTCAATATGTCTTCATAATATTTATGTTCTATTTCAATTACAGAATTGAAATGTGAGTGATTTTTAAGCATTTCATTTTTGCATCTCTTAGTGTCTCATTTTGGGCAGCTATTCTGTTAACTATTTCATTTTCATTATGCTCAGCACTAATATTTGCAACAACAATTTTTTGGCAATGGATTTTAGGCTCTGCAATGTTGTACTTATTTTGATCTAATCTTTCTGGTAGCGTATCTTTTATTTTGTTCTTATCATTAGCTGAATTTGCACTTATAATTATAGTGACATTGTTTTTATTTACTACCCTACCTCTTTTCAACTGAGATAGGCATATTTTGTTTAAGTCTGTTTTGGTTTTTTCCAATGTTTGCTTAACTTTTGGTTTAATTACAATTGGAGGTATTTCCTTTGCTACTTTTGCATATGAGCAGGTAACACTGTCATCAACATAATGTGAGGACCCCAACCCGGAGGCTTGTGGAGCCCTCACAACACATATATATAGATATCTTAACGAATGAAGTTAATTTGAGTTATACACTATTTTATGAAATATACTGAATTTTTATATTTTTTGGACATATGCCGTTCTATAAATGAACCACGTACGCATTTTTGCACGCAAACCCACTTAGCTAATATATATACGATTATATATATATTTGAGATATTTTTAAAAGAACATACCATCGAATATCAATTTCTTACAAATAGGAACACTCTAATATACATATATACATATGAGCTTTACCATACACTAGATTTGGCAGCGACGCTTAGAGGTTAGAAACCGGCCTATGCAAAGGAGACGGCAAACAATAAGCATTAGAAAATGCGAACATTTAAGCGCACAACAATGCATAGCAATACAAATCTACAAGAAACTGGCATATGAGGGAAAGAAAGCGTACAGGCGTGTGTAGATATGTTCGGTGCAATGCAAGAAACTGGCATATGAGGGAAGAAAAAGTACAGGCGTGTGTACATATGTTCGATACGAGGAGCCGGCATATGAAATATACGTTAATAGTTATAAGGAAAATAGAATAATAATAAGGAAAAGGTTAACTTATAAGATTATGTACAATAAGTATATAAGTATTTATTGTTGTTAAGTAACAGTTTGCCTGCGTTCAAATTAGTATAAAAGGGCGATGAATTCCTTAGAAAAATTTAGTAGTTAGCTACTAGCTAGGCATAGTAGTCGATGGTTTTCACCTCCGATGAACATACACCTGGGAGTTTTCATCTCACAAGTACTATTTTTATATTCTGCAGGGGTTTTCACATTAGTAGACGGTAGGGCTAAGTAGGGGTTTTCACCTCTGCCGCCTTTAATTTAGCCAGGAGCAACTTAAGCTATAGTAAGTGGTGGTTGTCACCTCCACCACCTTTAGCGTAGTTAGAGATAAATTTAAGATTGTAGATGATATTTGAAAAAAATTAATTAAAGAAAAATATCAAAACTAAATAACTAACAGGGTCTTATCATCTGGAGAAAAACCATAGGGAACTCTATTTGTAGGAACCCTGGACGGACTGAGCATACCCCGGTAATTTGGAAAGTCCGTCACAAATGGCGCCCGAGCAGGGACTTCTTTAAGTCAATTTTACGGAGTTTGAAGAATTATACTATGAGAAAGCAAGCAACTAGGTAAAACAAGTGGAAACTGCGAGAGGATAATACAACCAGAAAAAAATGATAAAGAGGATACGCACAAAGCCAAGAATATTATACGAGTCAGCAAGGAAGAAAGTTAAAACAAAGCATCATGGTAAGGATAACATGGGTGTACTAACTCAATCGTGAGGATCTAGTGGAATATAATGAGGAATTTGGTTTGGAAGGCACGGGAACGGTGGAAGAATTAAGGAAACGATTATCAGGATTTATCCAGACGCACGGTGACGATGAAAAATTAGAGGAACGCTTTACCGAGTTAGCTCTTCGTCACGCTCGGCCAACGATAACGGTCAATCCACCAACACCCAAAGATGGCGGCGAACAACCACTACCAGGCCGCATCGGGCCATCCGAGGTAAACTTATGCAGTGACCGGCACAACGAAGCACCAGCATATACATTTAACCAACCGGAATCGTTTACTAACACCTTGGACCGGATACGTAAGTGGGGTTTGAGGTAAGACGGCGAGAAGGACCCACTTGGATTTATAGAGCGGGTAGAAGAACTCGCCGACAGCTATGCGATGAACCGCAACTCTATTCCACGAGCTCTACCTGAGCTTCTCAGAGATAAGGCGTTGGTATGGTTCCGCAATAATAACCGACACTGGCAAGAATGGGAAACCTTTAAGAAGGATTTCTTGAAATTCTTTTTGGGTTCAAATTTCGAACGCTTAGACGACGAAATCAGGCAGCGAGTCCAACGCACAGGAGAAAAATTTAAGGGCTACGTACTTACGTTACAGGGGCTTATGCGGCACTCCGATTACAGCATCGAGCAAAAGCTGAACCGCATACACCGGAACTCGAGGAGAGAGTACCAACTGTACGTCAAACGAAGTGAATTCAGCAATCTGGAGGAGTTGTTAAGCCTGGTCGAAGACAACGAGAATATCGCACTGGAGAGAGAACCACTCAGGCCAGCCGCAAGACCATTTGTTCCTAGACGACAGGAGGAACGGTACCATTATTTACATACGGAAGAGAATAACGATCAACACACAGTAAGAAGTGAACAACCAGTAATAAAGCTACCAGCACATACACAGCAAGGGCAAGTAGATCCAAGGACTGCATGCAGGCGGTGCGGAGAGAACGGACACTTCGCTTATGGGGGCCGTAACTCTCGACGTAGCTTCTGCTGGACGTGTGGTAGAAGAGGTGTTCCGACACGCGACTGCTGTCGCAGACAGCAGGGAAACGACCAGAGGTCCCATTGGCAGCGAGGGCTGGTGTCTCAAGAGGTTCAACCTCGTACTCAATAAATACATTTAAGCAAACGCAAGGGCGAATCTTGGCAGCGGTTACAGTGAACGGCAAAGACGTGATGGCATCAGTGGACACCGGAGCAACGAGGAGTTTTGTGAGCGAGTCGATGGCAATAAGCTTAAATGCACGCAAGATCAAAGAAGTAGATACTCGAGTGGTGATGGGCGATGGTAGAGCGAAGGGCGTAGGGGAAGCGATAGGTGCAGAGGTAAAGTTGGGCGATAAAGTACACCGGAGCAAGTTATTGGTATTACCAGGGCTAGTAGATAAAGTGGTTATTGGAACAGACTATCTGGCAAAGGCAAACATGGAGTTGAAGTGAGGTAACCAAGCAATAGTATTACGAGCAGAGGATCACAAGCAGGACGTACAACAATAGTAGAAGAGCATAAAGATATCAAGGAAAACGCAAGACCCGAACCCACTACAGAAGCACAAAGCACCACAGATATCGCGGTAAGTGAATTTCTTAACCATGAATTAAAGATTTTTGAAGAAATGTCGGGAGGATCTAATGTAACCGAGCATAAGATAGTCATGCGAGATGACCGCCCAATTAAACAGCAGGAGATAATTAACAAGGAGATTGATGAGCTTATAGCGAAGGGTTGCATTGAACCATCGCACAGCCCTCACAGCGCACCTATAGTTTTAGCAAAGACGAAGAACGGCAAATGGAGACTTTGCGTCAATTATCGGCAGCTCAACGCCCGGTCAGTACCAGACGCATATCCGTTGCCACGCATACAACATATTTTAGACAGGCTTAGAAGTGCTCGGTTTATCAGCAGCCTGGATTTAAAGAAGGGCTTTTAGCAGATCCCAATGGAGGAAGGCAGTAAGCAGTATACCGCATTTACGATACCTGGACGAGGACTTTATCAGTGGAAATTAATGCCATTCGGACTACACTCCGCTCCAGCAACGTTTCAGAGGGCACTTGATCGTGTCATAGGCCCCGAATTAGAGCCACATGCGTTCGCGTACCTAGACGATATTATAATAACAAGTAGCACATTGAAAGACCACATAAGGCACCTCACAGAAGTTTTTCAGCGTCTAAGGCGACCAAAACTTAGGATTAATCCCGAGAAGTGCGAGTTCTTTAAGAAAAGTTTGAAGTACTTAGGCCACGTCGTCAGCAAAGAGGGCATACACACCGATCCAGACAAAGTAGCGGCGATTAAAGAGCTCACACCACCAGGCAATATACAAGAGTTACGAAGGTTTCTAGGAATAGTGTCATGGTATAGGAGGTTCGTTGCTGATGTTTCAAAAGTGGAAAATCCATTGACGTCGATGTTAAAGAAGGGAAACAAATGGAAATGGTCCGAGGAACAGCAGACGGCGTTCGAATCGTGAAGAGTGCGGTTATACAAGCGCACAAGGATTTCACGAAGAGGTTTAGATTGCAAACGGATGCGAGTGACCTTGGCCTCGGCCCTTTACTCACACAAGGAGTGGACAAGGAAGAGCGGGTGATAGTATACGCGAGCCGGAGATTGAACAAAGCAGAAGCCAATTACTCACCGACAGAGAAGGAATGTTAGGCCTTAGTTTGGGCGATACGGAAAATGCGGCCGTACCTAGAAGGATACAATTTCACGGTGATCACAGACCACTTGGCATTGAAGTGGCTGAACGCAATCGAGAGTCCGTCAGGTCGTATTGCTAGATGGGCGCTCGAGCTACAGCAATATACATTTGACGTCCAGTACAGGAAGGGGAAGTTGAACGTCGTAGCGGACGCACTATCACGGCAACCATTAGAGGAACAATTTGGAACGATGACCACGCAGCCGAACGAAAGCAGTTGTAATTGGCACGAATCGAAAATAGCAGAAGTAATGAAGGCACCCGAAAAGTTTCCGGACTACGTTATTCAAGACGGGAAATTATACAGGCGAATTGTAAGTCAGATGGATGGTGAAGATTCCATTCCATGGAAGTTGTGCGTACCGACACCACAACGTCGAAGAGTGCTAAGCGAGATTCACGACACACCAAGCGCTGGACATATGGGAATACGAAAGACGATTGCACGAGCGATGACACGTTACTACTGGCCAGGTATGTTCAGAGACGTGAGGAAGTATGTGCAGCAGTGTCATGCATGTCAGCCAACAACAAGCGGACAGTAAGATGCTGACACGAATCCCGGGGGAACCTTGGGCAACAGTATGCGCGGATTTCGTAGGACCACTTCCGCGTTCAAAGCATGGCAACACGATGGCTTTAGTATTCGTGTATAGATTTTCAAAGTGGGTAGAAGTTGTGGCACTACGAACGGCAACGACGGAGAGTTTAATACGAGGGTTAAGGGAACGAGTTTTGGCTAGATTTGGATCACCAAAGGTATTAATAACAGATAACGGACCACAGTTCGTGAGTAGAAGTTTCAAGGGATTCTTGGAAGATCTCGGCAAACACACCAGCTAACAGCACCATATACAGCACAGGAGAACCCGACAGAGAGAGCGATTAAACGATTTATAGCACAGTTTAGCGGCAAAGAGCAGAGGAATTGGGACGAGTTCATACCAGAGATAACGTTAGCATTAAATACGATTGTATGCGAATCAACTGGTTATAGCCCAGCATACGTGATACAAGGTAGAGAACCAAGAATACCAGGCGCTTTTTACGACGCACAAACATTTGGAACGGGAGAGGAAAGAGTTATTCTGAGCGAGAAGGGAACACGGATGAAGGAAGTGTACAACATGGTACGACGTAGGCAGCAAAGCGCGTCCACAGAGCAAGCAAGGTATTACAACTTACGTAGAAGACAATGGCAACCGGCCATAGGCGACTTAGTATTGGTCAAAGAGCATCAATTGTCCAAAGCAGTAGACAATTTCGCGGCAAATTTAGCAGCCAAATACGCAGCCAAATACAGTGGCCCCCACCGAGTGATGAACTTCGTGTCACCGGTGATCGTACACAAGGGCAAGAGGAGGAGAGCCCACGAATTAAAAGCATACGACAGGCCAGAGAGCGAGAAACGTCAACAGGAGGCACGGTCACGTAGATCAAGCGGGCGTAACAAAGAAAACGCGTCTGCAGGCACGCCGAACGGGCAAGTTACAAAGTGGGAAGGACCGAGTTCGTCGCAAAAAACACAGCAACAATCGACGTCACAAACAGTAATACGAAAGGCAAATCCAGAACGCAATACCGAGCATGTCCCGTAGCGAGATGTGGATCTCTATCGATAACAAATTCAGTTGATAATAGTCCGAAGGTCGAAGTTATAGTAGAAGAGATACGGGGTCAAGCATCAACCATGGAAATCGGAATGCAGATGGCAGCGGATTACGCCAACAACATGGTCAATAAGCATTGGAATAATACAATCGATTGTTTCGTCACTTTTAGTTTTACGACGAGAGAGGGAAGCCCGGAAATATATATTGGCATGGATGATAACCATCCCACACAGACAAAGAGTACAGAAAATAATTTCACTAGGCGCAAGGCGATAACTTATCAAACACCTTCCTAAGCACAAGCGTTTTGGCGAGTAATTCAGATCACGGTGGTAATATGAAACAAACCTAAACAGTTCTCATATAATATTCAAATGAAATAACAAATTAGAAAAATTTGTCACATAATTAAACATTCTAGGGGGATTTAGGGGCACCCTACTGTGGTACCATCAGGCACAACAGCAGTAGCAGAGACGATCACCTGATTCAGAAACCCAATGACAATGCACAGCGACGAAAATATTACAAAAAATATGCAAGTGATTGGAAATGTCCTGTTACCATAAACCAAAGAACAAACTTACCCAGCAACAACAGATTAACAGAGCAGCAATAGAATATTATCAAAAGCCCAAAACTGAGTTCTGCCTAGAAAACCACCGTTGATCGCGCAATGAAAATTTAGTACAAATACCGGCCGCAATGCCCAGGATAATCAAACAGGAAGCCAGTATGGATACCCGCGACATTGAACGCTACACCAGCGAGAAGGCAGCAGATGGTTCCCTTCGCCTTAAGATTAGGCTGATAGCCCAACAGCAGCAACCGGAGGAGACGACTTCCGTGGAAGACCTCGTCACGGAGAGCGACGCCGACAGCGCTTGCACTGAACCATTCGGGCAGTTAGAAAGCGACTCGGAAGGCCAAATCCCAAGTCCAAGCTACAATGGAAGTGACGACAACGATGGCGGAGCGATGGTACGGCAGTCAACCCCGATCTCCGTGTCATCAGAGGGCGAGGCGGACGAGGATGACGAGGGGCGACAACAAGGCGAGTTGTCCATCCCACAGGAGGATGAAGAGCGTTACGGTCCGGGGTACGTAGACTACACCCGACGCGTTAATATGCGGATGAGGCTCTAGTATGGCGACGTGATGGCGGAAGGGCACACCCCGCACACCCTGAGGGAGCAGATCCGCGACGGAAAAGATGAAGGAGATGTACCTGCCGGTCAGAGTGACGTACTAGGTCTGACGGCCAGCGACGATATGGCACTCGGAGCTGAAGGAGATGCGGAGGCTCTGGTAGGAGAAATAGAGCGATGGTTGGGTGAATCCACAAAACCTATACCAGGCACCTGGGAGAGCCAAAGAGGGATCGAGCCCCTGCCAGAGGCGCTTATCAAAGGCGTGGAGGCACACCTCCAACAGGCGCAAGCACGCAGGAGAGAGAGGACGTCCCGCCGGGACATAGGAGAAAAAGGGTTCCGAGTTAGTGACTGTAAGTCTTCTTGCGGCAGGTGAGCGGTGGGTGTGAGGACCCCAACCCGGAGGCTTGTGGAGCCCTCACAACACATATATATAGATATCTTAATGAATGAAGTTAATTTGAGTTATACACTATTTTTTATGAAATATACTGAATTTTTATATTTTTTGCACATATGAAGTTTTATAAATGAACCACATACGCATTTTTGCACGCAAACCCACTTAGCTAATATATATACAATTATATATATATTTGAGATATTTTTAAAAGAACATACCATCGAATATCAACTTCTTACAAATAGGAACACTCTAATATACATATATACATATGAGCTTTACCATACACTAGATTTGGCAGCGACGCTTAGAGGTTAGAAACCTGCCTATGCAAAGGAGACGGCAAACAATAAGCATTAGAAAATGCGAACATTTAAGCGCACAACAATGCAGAGCAATACAAATCTACACACGAGAAACACTGGAAGTGACCAACGCAAGCGTACAGGCGTGTGTACATATGTTCGCTGCAATGCAAGAAACTGGCATATGAGGGAAGGAAAGCGTACAGGCGTGTGTACATATGTTCGATATGAGGAGCCGGCATATGAAATATACGTTAATAGTTATAAGGAAAATAGAATAATAATAAGGAAAAGGTTAACTTATAAGATAATGTACAATAAGTATATAAGTATTTATTGTTGTTAAGTAACAGTTTGCCTGCGTGCAAATTAGTATAAAAGGGCGATGAATTCCTTAGAAAAATTTAGTAGTTAGCTACTAGCTCGGCATAGTAGTCGGTGGTTTTCACCTCCGATGAACGTACACCTGGGAGTTTTCATCTCACGAGTACTATTTTTATATTCTGCAGGGTTTTCACCTCAGTGGACGGTAGGGCTAAGTAGGGGTTTTCACCTCCATGACCTTTAGCGTAGTTAGAGATAAATTTAAGATTGTAGATGATATTTGAAAAAAATTAATTAAAGAAAAATATCAAAACTAAAATAACTAACAGGGTTTTATCATCTGGAGAAAAACCATAGGGAACTCTATTTGTAGGAACCCTGGACGGACTGAGCATCCCCCGGCATTTTGGAAAGTCCGTCACAATAAATTTTATTTAGAGTGGCAAAATTTTTTAGCTCCTGTAATTATTTCCGCTTTTTGCTTTGAGAAGGATTCATTTCGCATGTTTTCTTTGCTTAGTTTTTCTTTGTTTTCTATGCATAGATTTTCTACTTTTTCAATAATTCTGCTTTCTCTGTGTTTACTTTGTTAATTTTTTCTAAAACTTTTGTTATTTCTTTTTCATTATGTGTTATGGATGCATTGATTTCATTCTTGTGATCGGTCAACATTTTCTCAATTTCTACTTTTTGCTCTCTTACGTTTATTTTGAGAGTATTTTTCTAAGTGCCTCGGCAACATTCGAAAAGTACAGAATACATACATCACACATACATCTTATATAGGGGCAAGTCTCCATTCCTTTTAAACAATAATCATCTATAGATACACATGCTAATGATTTGTGGTAAATTTTACCACCTTACCACTTTACACCTGTCTCCCCTTTTATAAGTTTGCAACATTTGTTGCACTTATCCATATTTATTTATTTAAAGTCGATACAAACACAAAACGGTCGACTATTAACAATAAAAGGGTATGTATACAAGTCATTAATAAAGATTAAAATGATTCCTAATATTACATATGCAATGAAAACATAACAATAGCGTAACTAAAATTACATTCAATATAATGATACCAATGTTGCCAGGAAGCACGGGATTCCAATCGGCTGTTTAAGAGGTTGAAAAGGACGTGTTTCCAATCCTCCCTAATTCCAAATGTTAACTTTATTAGATTTAGCTTTATCATATTAGTTGTCGCACTGCAACATATTCCGATCAATTATCAACCCTGGGTTCGTTCACTATAAAGTTAAATAAACACACGCACAGATATTGTAACTAATAACTAGCTTTATTTGCTAGTAATAAACTGAAAACAAATTTGGTAACTTCACAGTAGTTCACTGAACAACACTTGAAAATAAACTGATCAACCCGTCTTGCTTGGTCCCTGCCTTTTATAGTCCAACAGGGTGCGTGCCCACGCACCGATAACTTTCTTGGTTGTTCGTTCTTCGTGTTCTCGAAGGGCCGGTGTTATTTATTGACATCTGTTCATTGCTTTGTATTCGTGGACACTTGCGCCATCTCTCTTCCTCTTCCTTGGTACACGCGCGCATGAGCGTAGCCATCGTCATTTCTGTTGTGTTTAACTAGTGGTGGGACTGTTATGGAATTAGGGATGGTACATGATTGAAAATATTTACCACGCTAGCCACCACCCGATCAGACACATTGACCGAACCAAACTCTGGTAGACACTCAATGGTTGGCACCGCTTTATTAAATCTTAAATCTTGAAACTCCGACATCAATCCCCTCCTGCAAAGATTCCCACAATGCATTACACTGTCACACATTCCAACCATTTTGTCTGTCCTTAATCCCGCATGGCTTTGTGTCTTTCGTTTCCAGTGGTACTCGCCAAATAATCTTGCAACTAACTTCTTCAGGATTCCTCTCCATTCTCTCATGCCCAGTGCACTGTTTCACTTTGTCCACTAATTTGCGTTGCTTCCTCGGAACATGCCCACTAGATGTTCGTCTTTTATCCTCAACTTAGTAATCCATTCCCTCACAGTTTGTCTGCAACCGATATAATAGAACAACCGCTTTAGCTCTGGCAGCGTTTTCTTTATTCCCATGTGGGCAAATATGCGACGCTTTGATGACATCTGAAATTCTTGCATGGTGAACAACAATAAGTGCTCGATGATTTTGGCTATCTCGGCCAGATGTTAGCTTTAAGCTATTCCAATATGCATTTGCCGATGCGACTCTCTCTAATCATCTCATCTCTTCTCGGCGCTTTGTTCTCCTTTAGTCTTTTCAACACACGTGCCAAATCTGGATCTTCCTCCTCGCCTTGCCAAATATTCTTCAGGAGGTACCTGTCCGTGAAAGCCCTTGGTCGAGGAGCTACCTCTGCTTTACGAGGCTCCTGTTGCTTCATCTTCAAGATCACTCCCTTGGTGGTATAGCCACCATTGTGTCCAAAGGCCAAAGGAACTTCTTGGCCGTTGTAAGTCATAACCCTGTTCCTTACGTTGATGTGAATGTCTCTGTCAGGCCAGAAATCGACGCCAATGATGACTTCGTCGACAATATTCGCTACCCAGAAGTTGTGATACGTAGCCACATTCCCAATCACAACCTTACATGTCACTTCTCCCAGGACTTGCTTGCCTTCACCAGTTACTGTCCACAACTTAGCTTTCTGCAATCGTCTCACCCTCCCGCTGACCAAATCACTCCGAATGATGGAATGTGATGCATATGTGGCCCGCTTCGTCTCCACGTCGCGTATTCCATTTATGAAACACTGGATTTTTACCTTCTGCGTATACAGGTGCGTCTGCATTTGCTAGATGCTAAGATTTCGGCTGCAGGACCCTTCAATGCCACGAACAGTGTAGCAACTTTGTCTTCAGTGCCCAATTATTCACGCATTGACCTCTCACGCACTCTCCCATATTCGATGCAAACAACCGGATTGTAATTGCAAACTATTCCAATGTGCCCAATATGACTTGGCAACAAGACTTTCTGCTGACATCTCCTCTCTTGATGGTAGCTCGTTTCGTTCGATTCCTCTCATCACACGTGTAAGATCTGGATCTTCGTGCTGACACCTCTTTAATTAATCCAAAACCCATTTGTCCGTAGATGTTATAGTCATGAGCCGCACATCTATAATGTTTTCCTTGGCCTCGGGTTTCGAACAATGCTTGCATTCCAAGTTACATGGTCTTCGTGACATTGCATCAGCATTTCCGTGGGTGCTACATTTGCGATGCTCTATGAAAAAGTCATAACTTTGCAGTCGCTCTATTCACCGTGCCAGTTGACCTTCCGGATTACGCAACTGTAAGAGCCATTTCAACGCTGCATGGTCTGTCCTGACGTGGAGTCGCTGCCCATAGAGATACTTGTGGAAATGCTAAACGCACTCTACCAATGCCGACAGTTCTCTCCGGGTTACACAATAGTTCCTTTCAGGCTTCCCAATTGTTCGGCTATAGTATGCAACTACCTTCTGCTGCCCATCAACAATCTGGGACAAAACACCTCCTATAGCATAACCACTCGCATCTGTATCCAGAATAAACTTTGAACCTGTCAGCCAAGAAGTCGATGCCAATGATGACTTCGTCGACAATATTCGCTACTAAGAAGTTGTGATGTGTAGCCACATTTCCAATTGCAACCTTGCATGTCACCTTTCCAAGGACTGGCTTTCTATCACCAGTTACTGTCCTCAACTTAGCTTTCTGCAATCGTGTCACCTTCCCGCTGACCAAGTCACTCCGAACGATGGAATGTGATGCACCAGTATCCACAGTCAGCAAGCGCCCTTTCCCGTCCACGTAGCCTTCAACAGTAACATTACTCGCTTTCCGTCCGAGCTGTGACACAGAGATTATGGGGCATTCATCTTGCTCACCTTCTCCAGCTTTGCGTTTACGTCCACCTGAATTGCTGGGGTTACTGGAGCCAGTGCCGCAATAACGTGCTATGTGACCTGGTTTCCCGCACTTCTGTACTCCGTTCAACGCTTCCAAAATTTTGTCTACCCAAACCGGAGTTTGCACTTCTACGCGATGAGCCGTGTATGCAGGTTTACTCAAAAGCGAGGCTGTTTCCTGCGTCAGAGCATGCGATACCGTTTCAGCGAATGTCCTTTTGGGGTTTGCATGTGTGGCCCGCTTCGTCTCCACATCGCGTATTCCATTTATGAAACACTCGACTTTTACCCTTTCTGCATTACACTGTCACACATTCCAACCATTTTGTCTGGCCCCGCATGGATTTGTGCCTTCACTTTCGTGCCCAGTGGTACTTGACAAATATTCTTGCAACTCATTTCTTCAGGATAACTTTCCATTCTCTCATGCCCAGTACACTGTTTCACTTTTTTCACTAAGTTGGGTTGCTTCCTCGGACCACGACCACCAGATGTTCGTCTTTTGCACACTTAGTAATCCATTCCCTCACTATTTGTCTGCAACCGATTCAATAGAACCGCAGATTTAGCTATTGCAGCGTTTTCTTTAGTAAGTGCTCGATGATTCTGGCCATCTTCACTTTCCCATATCCGATGCAAACAACCAGATGTTAGCTTTAAGCTACTCCATTGTGCCCAATATGCTTTTGCGATGCCACTCTCTCTAATCATCTCTCCTATTATTGTCTATTTGTTCTCCTTAAGTCCTTTCAACACACGTGCCAAATTTGGATCTTTCTCCTGGCCTTGCCGAATCTTCTTCAGGGGTACCTGTCCGTGAAAGGCTTTGGTCGAAGAGCTACCTCTGCTTTACGAGGCTCCTGTTGCTCCATTTGCAAAATCACTCCCTTGGTGGTATAGTCACTATTGTATCCAAAGATCAGAGGAACTTCTTGGCGGTTGTAAGTCATAACCCTGTTCCGTACGTTGATGTGAATGTCTCTCTTAGCCAAGAAATCGACGCCACTGATGACTTCGTCAAAGAAATTCGCTACCAAGAAGTTGTGACACGGAGCCACATTCCCAATCACAACCTTACATGTCATCTCTCCAAGGAATTGCTTGCTTCCACCAGTTACTCTCCACAACTTAGCTTTCCGCATTCGTCTCACCTTCCCGCTGTCCAAGTCACTCCGAATGATGGAATGTGATGCACCAGTATCCACAGTCAGCAAGTGGCCTTTCCCGGCCACGTAGCCTTCAACAGTAACATTACCCGCTTTCCGTCCGAGTTGTGACCAAGAGATTATGGGGCATTCATCTTGCTCACCTTCTCCAGCTTTGCATTTACGTCTAATTAAATTGCCAGAATTACTGGAGCCAGTGCGGCAATAACGAGCTATGTGACCTGGTTTTCCACACTTAAAGCATTTGATGCCACCATAATTTTTCTGTTGTTTTCCACTCAATGCTTCCAGAATTGTGTCTACCCAGTCTGGCCACTCTACCTCCACGCGGTGACCTTTGTATGCCGGCTTACTTAATAGCGAGGCTGTTTCCTGCGTTAGAGCATGTGATACCGTCTCAGCAAATGATCTCTTTGGATTTGCATATGTGGCTCGTTTCGTCTCGACATCACGTATTCCATTTATAAAGCTTTGGATTTTTACCTTTTCTGTGTATTCTACGGGTGCGTCTGCGTTTGCTAGATGAGCCAACCTCTCGATGTCCGATGCGAATTCGTGCAAAGTCTCATTAGGTTTCTGGAAGCCATTCTGTAGTTCTATTTGGTATAGCTGTTTTCGATGTTCGCTACCATAGCGTGTCTCAACTGCACCCATCAATGCCTCATAATTCTTTGGTTCGCCTTCAGGAATTGTCTGTAAGATTTCGGCTGCAGGACCCTTCAATGCCACGAATAGTGCAGCAACTTTGTCTTCCGTGCTTCAATTATTCACAGCTGCCGTCTTTTCAAACTGTAGTTTAAAAACCTGAAAAGGAACAGAACCATCAAAGGATGGGGTTTTGACCTTCGGGACACTCGTTGAAGCAGTTGGACGATTCAGTTGTAACTCCTGGATACGACCTCTCAGTACATATACTTCAGCATCGATTTTATTCTGTAGCTGCGCAATTTTCGCATCCTGGACTTCTAGCTGCGAAGACATTCATGCCACCTGCATGGATAAACCCCCCTCTTGTGCTTCCATTTTGATGTTATACATGGAGGATGGGGCCGTGTGCAGAAGTCCACGGAAGTGGGGAAAGTTTCTGATCGTCATTCACCTGGGAATGGCCAGAGCGATTCTTTTGCATGCGGTTCAATCAGCTCACTACTTCCGGGCTTTGCGCCCAAGTATCCTCTGGGGAACCACTGAACACCCGTTTGGTGGTGAGCTAAACGTGAGAAGGCGACAAAATTCAATTCAAACAGCAGCGTCTGATCACCATGTGGTGCGACTGCAAGCGGGCGTCTGTCTTGGATCAAGCGGCTCGCTATACAAACGTGTACTTGAATTCAACCTCCCGTGAAACGGGTTGTGCGTTGGGTTTGGGACTCACCACATAAAACAGCGTTCCAAAGAAATTCTACAACAAAGCCTCGGATATGAGAACCCCTTTTTTAGATGGCAACACCCGCAAACGAAATAAGGATTACGAGATAAGGGAATGTACCTGGAATGTCCGGTCCCTTAATGGGGAAGGTGCCGCTGCCGGGCTGGTTGAGGTCCTGAGGAAAGCAAACGCTGGCATCACCGCCATACAAGAGATGCGATGGACGGGGCGAGGAAACACGATCAAAACACCTTGCAACATCTGCTGGAGTGGGCATGAGGACAAGCGCAGATTCGGCGTGGGATTTGTGGTGGGAGAGAGACTCCGTCGCCGAGTACTGTCGTTCACACCCGTGAACGATCGTCTCGCTGCAATCCGCATAAAAGTACGATTTTTCACCATATCGTTTATCTGCACTCATGCACCGACGGCAGAGAAGGACGACGTGGAAAAGGATGCATTCTACGAGCGCCTGGAAGAAGCATACTGCCCCCGTCGTGATATCAGACTTCGCCAAATGGATTCAGGCGGATCGACTTCGCCGGTGCCCGAAACATGGTCATATCCAGCACTAGGTTTATGCACAAAAAGACTCATCAGGCTACATGGCTGTCCCCCGATCGAAAACCACGCAACCAGATCGACCACGTTGTGATAGACGGACGGCATGCTTCCAGCGTTTTAGATGTTCGCACAATAAGAGGACCTAACATCGACTCTGATCACTACCTGGTAGCAGCTAAGATTCGTACCCGCCTCTGTACGACAAAACAGGCGCAACAAAAAACGCAGGGAAAGCTGGACGTCGAAAAGCTGCAATCGCAACAGACCGCCAATTATTTCGCAGATCGCGTCTCACACCTGCTCTCCGAGAGCACAATTCAACCTAGTGGAATGTATGAGCAGTGGGATCATATCTCAGGAGCACTCCGTACCGCAGCCGAAGAAGTAATTGGATTCCAGCGAACGCCAAGAAACAACTGGTATGATGATGAAGAGTGCCGCGCTGCAACGAAAAGAAAGGACGAAGCCTACAAGGCAACGCTGAGATCGAATGCAACGAGGAGTGTGTGTGAACACTACCGCGAGTTGAAGAGGGAAGCGAAGCGGCTTTTCCGGGCGAAAAAAGAGAGGCAGAAAAGCGTGAAATAAAGGAGCTTGAGATGCTGGCCAACGGGAATAATGCCCGAAAATTCTATCAAAAAATTCGGCGAATGACAGAAGGTTTTAAACCCGGGGCAAACTCCTGTAAGAATGAGAACGGCGACCTGGTGGCCGATGTTCAGAGAGCACTGAGAATATGGAGGGATCACATGTCTGCCCTTTTAAATGGAGAAACTGAGCAAGAAACTAGAGAAGATGCCGAACCCGAGCCCACAATCGAAGATGATGGAATTGACGTTCCACAACCCGACTATAATGAGGTGCGAAAAGCAATATCCCGATTGAAAAACAATGAAGCAGCTGGCGCTGATGGTTTGCCTGCTGAGCTATTCAAACACGGAGGCGAGGAGCTGGTAAGGCGCATGCGTCAGCTTCCATGCAGAATATGGTTGGATGAATGCATGCCTGAAGATTGGAATCCAAGTGTTCTCTGCCCAATCCACAAGAAGGGCGATTCTGCAAACTGCGCCAACTATCCCGGAATCAGCCTTTTGAATATCGCGTATAAGGTCCTATCAAGCGTATTGTGCGAAAGACTGAAGCCTGATGTGAACAGACTGATTGGACCTTCAGACCTGGTAAATCTCCCATCGACCAGATTTTAACAATACGCCAAATCTTGGAAAAACCCCTTGAAAAAAGAATCGACACACATCATCTCTTTGTTGATTTTAAAGCCGCTATGTCTGAATTTGGTTTCCCCGCAAAACTTATACGGCTATGCAAAATGACCTTGAGCAACACCGCCAGCTCGGTCAGAATTGGGAAGTACCTCTCCGAGCCGTTCGATTTGCACATGTTTGCAGGCATCCGTAAAAATCTTATCTTTTGATTTTGGCACAGTTCTCTGCGCAAATAGCACAACCACGACATCCATCCCGCAAATCCTTGTGTCCCTGGCGCAAGTAAATTTGTGCGATGTATTTGGCGTCTAAGTGAATTCGCTTGTTCCGATACTACTAAATACCACAACATTAGTCGAAGTGCAAAAGAACTACCGTGACAGTAAGGCGTTTTTTGGCGTTGATACCATGAAGCCAGCGCCATAGCCGGTATCAGCGCAGTGCGTCAACGCAATTGCGTTAAGTGCTTTTTTGGCGCAATGATACCATATTGCTAGGGGCACAGTTTATTAGACATCATAATACTAATACAAAGCGTTTTGAGGGGGTATTTAAAGACACGTATTCATGCCAGGATAAAGAATCCGAAGGCGGAGTGTAACTTTTTTTACCCGTTTAAAAGTAATGGACAAAAGGCAAAATTATTCAACCTTTTTTTGTTAATAACTTTTAAATTGTTTCAAATCTTAGTTTCCTGCACTCGGATTGTGATTCCTGAAACCGAAACGCGTCTTTGAGTAATAGAGTAAAACATAAACTCAATGGCGACGACAGCGCCAGACACACATTCAACTCAATAGCGACAGTGGCACCACTCAAGTACAGCGGTGTTTTGTAGTAGTTTAGTGTGTCTGGCACTACTGCCGTCATGGCGTTACGGAATCACAAATAAAGGTATCAGTGGCAGTGACGCCAACACCGGTATCAGCGCAATTTCGTGAAGCCGCGCAGCGTTACACACCCTAGAATGACAGAACCGACAAGTACATCTATAGTGTGGTGATTATTCTCAAGTATGTGCTGTGGCGATTATTCTCAAGCATGTACTATCGCTAACTCAATAACACTCCCACCACTAGTTATACACAACAGAGATAACGATGGCTACGCTTATGTATGCAAGCGTGTACCAAGGAAGAGGAAGAGAGATGGCGCGAGTGTGTGCGAATACAAGGCAAAGAGGAGATGTCATTAATAACACCGACCCTTCGAGAACACGAAGAACGAACAACCAAGGAAGTTCTCGGTGCGTAGGCAAGCACTCTGTCGCACTATATAAGGCAGTGACCAAACAAGGCAGGTTGATCAGTTTATTTTCAAGCGTTGAACAGTGAACTACTGTGAAGTCACCAAACTCTTAAATTTGTACTGCGTTTATTACTAGTAAATAAAACTGCCTATTAGTTACATTATACGTGCGTGTGTTTATTTGACTTTATAGTGATCGAACCCAGGTTTAATAATCAAGGAATCATCGAATTCGTCACAATTGGTGTCAGAAGTGATATTGTTAAATAAATACCGAGAGTTTTCAAGGATAACAAAGGTATGGCAAAGTTGAATGAGCTAAAGATCCAGCAATTCAAAAATGACCTGCAACAGCGTGGATTGAATACAACAAGCAATAAATCAGAGCTACAGTCACGATTGCGAGAGGCTATGTTAGCTGAAGGAATTAGCGTTGACGATCATGTGTTTCACCTTGTAGAAGAAGCATCGACAAAAATTAAAGAGAAGGAGTCTACAATTCCAGGCGCAAGTGTGGACCCTAACGCGTTGTTGACTGTATTAACTCAGATGTCATCTAGCATTTCAACACAGCTGGAAGAACAAACTACACACATGGCATCTCACAGACACACATGGCATCTCAGCTGGAAGAACAAAAGACACACATGGCATATCAGTTGGAAGAACAAAAGACACACACGGCATCTCAGTTGGAAGAACAGAAGACTAGCATGGTGTCTCAGATTTCCGTCCATATAGACGAACAGAAGGCATACATGAGATCTCAGATGGAACAAAAGGAGACATGTCTTCTTCTTTAAATGGTCATCTAACCGATTGGGCGATTTTGACCGCGGGATCGCAAATCGGTCTCCACTTGGTCCTTCCATCGGAGTGGTGGTCTCCCTCTTCCTCTGCTTCCACCGGCGGGTGCCGATAAGAATACCTTCTGGGCTGGAGCATCTTCGCCCATTCGCCCTACGTGGCCTAGCCAGCGAAGCCGCTGTGTTTTAATTCGCTGAACTATGTCGGCGTCTGCGTAAAGTTCATACAGCTCATCATTAAATCTTCTTCGGTACTCGCCGTCGCCAACGCGTAGAGGTCTACAAATCTTTCGAAGAACCTTTCTCTCGAATACTCCCAGAGCCGCCTCATCAGATGTTGTTAGTGTCCACGCTACTGCACCATATAGCAGGACGGGTGCTATGAGTGAGTTATAGAGTGTTATTTTCGTTCGTCGAGAGAGGACTTTACTTTTCAATTGCCTACTCAGTCCGAAGTAGCCTTTGTTTGCAAGATTTGCGGATTCTAGGCTAACATTATTGTTGGTGCTAATGCTGGTTCCCAGGTAAACGAAGTCCTTTACTATTTCGAAATTATTGCTGCCAACAGTGGCTTGGTTGCCAAGGCGCGAATGCGCTGACTCTTTGCATGATGACAGAAGGTACTTCGTTTTGCCCTAGATCACCACCAATCCCATTTTCTCCGCTTCTTTTTCTAATTTGGAGTAACCAAAATTTACGGAGCGGTTGTTAAGGCTAATCTTATCAATATCCTTAGCATATGCCAACAGTTGCACGCTTTTATAAAATATTGTTCCAGCGCGGTTAAGTTCTGCAGCTTGTATTATTTTCTCCAGCATTAAATTAAAGAAATCGCACGATAGGGGGTCACCCTGTCTGAAACCTCGTTTAGTTTCGAACGGCTCGGAGAGGTACTTCTCAATTCTGACCGCGCTGGCGGTGTTGCTCAAGGTCAAGGTATAAGTTTTGCGGGGAAACCAAATTCAGACATAGCGGCATATAGGCAGCTCCTTTTCGTGCTATCGAAAGCGGCTTTAAAATCAACAAAGAGATGATGTGTGTCGATTCTTTTTTCACGGGTTTTTTTCCAAGATTTGGCGTATTGTAAAAATCTGGTCGATGGTAGATTTACCAGATCTGAAGCCACACTGATAAGGTCCAATCAGTCTGGTTACATCAGGCTTCAGTCTTTCGCACAATACGCTTGATAGGACCTTATATGCGATATTCAAAAGGCTGATTCCGCGATAGTTGGCGCAGTTTGCAGGATCGCCCTTTTTGTGGATTGGGCAGAGAACACTTAGATTCCAATCTTCAGGCATGCATTCATCCAACCATATTCTGCATAGAAGCTCATGCATGCGCCTTACCAGCTCCTCGCCCCCGTGTTTGAATAGCTCAGCAGGCAAACCATCAGCGCCAGCTGCTTTATTATTTTTCAATCGGGATATTGCTATTCGAACCTCATTATAGTCGGGTTGTGGAACGTCAATTCCATCATCTTCGATTGTGGGCTCGGGTTCGGCATCTTCTCTAGTTTCTTGCTCAGTTTCTCCGTTTAAAAGGGCAGAGAAGTGATCCCTTCATATTCTCAGTGCTCTCTGAACATCGGCCACCAGGTCGCCGTTCTCATGCTTACAGGAGTTTACCCCGGGTTTAAAACCTTCTGTCATTCGCCGAATTTTTTGATAGAATTTTCGGGCATTATTCCCGTTGGCCAGCATCTCAAGCTCCTTTATTTCACGCTTTTCTGCCTCCCTTTTTTTCGCCCGGAAAAGCCGCCTCGCTTCCCTCTTCAACTCGCGGTAGTGGTCACACACACTCCTCGTTGCATTCGATCTCAGCGTTGCCTTGTAGGCTTCGTCCTTTCTTTTCGTTGCAGCGCGGCACTCTTCATCATCATACCAGTTGTTTCTTCGCGTTCGCCGGAATCCAATTACTTCTTCGGCTGCGGTACGGAGTGCTCCTGAGATATGATCCCACTGCTCATACATTCCACTAGGTTGAATTGTGCTCTCGGAGAGCAGGTGTGAGACGCGATCTGCGAAATAATTGGCGGTCTGTTGCGATTGCAGCTTTTCGACGTCCAGCTTTCCTTGCGTTTTTTGTTGCGCCTGGTTTGTCGTACAGAGGCGGGTACGAATCTTGGCTGCTACCAGGTAGTGATCAGAGTCGATGTTAGGTCCTCCTATTGTGCGAACATCTAAAACGCTGGAAGAATGCCGTCCGTCTATCACAACGTGGTCGATCTGGTTGCGTGGTTTTCGATCGGGGGACAGCCATGTAGCCTGATGAATCTTCTTGTGCATAAACCTAGTGCTGGATGTGACCATGTTTCGGGCACCGGCGAAGTCGATCAGCCTGAATCCATTTGGTGAAGTCTGATCGTGGAGACTGAACTTCCCGACAGTGGGGCCAAATACACCCTCCTTACCCACCCTGGCGTTAAAGTCGCCAAGCACGACTTTGATACCATGACGGGGGCAGCGCTCGTATGCTTCTTCCAGGCGCTCGTAGAATGCATCAGTTTCCACGTCGTCCTTCTCTGCCGTCGGTGCATGAGCGCAGATAAACGATATGGTGAAAAACCGTACTTTTATGCGGATTGCAGCGACACGTCCGTCACGGGTGTGAACTACAGTACTCGGCGGCGGAGTCTCTCTCCCACCACAAATCCCACGCCGAATCTGCGCTTGTCCTCTTGCCCACTCCAGTAGATGTTACAAGGTGTTCTGATCGTATTTCCTCGCCCCGTCCATCGCATCTCTTGTATGGCGGTGATGTCAGCTTTTGCTTTCTTCAGGACCTCAACCAGCCGGGCAGCGGCACCTTCCCCATTAAGGGACCGGACATTCCAGGTACATGCCCTTATCTCATAATCCTTATTTCGTTTGCGGGTGTTGTCATCTAAAAAAGGGGTTCTCATATCCGAGGCTTTGTTGTAGAATTTCTTTGGAACGCTGTTTTATGTGGTGAGTCCCAAACCCAACGCACAACCCGTTTCAGGGGAGGTTGAATTCAAGTACACGTTTGTATAGCAAGCCGCTTGAGCCAAGACAGACGCCCGCTTGCAGTTGCACCACATGGTGATCAGACGCTGCGGTTTGAATCCCCCAGCAAACCCTTAAACCGATTATGTCGGAGCGGCCTTGCCAGGTTGTCACCTTCTCACGTTTAGCTCAGCACCAAACGGGTGTTCAGTGGTTCCCCAGAGGATACTTGGGCGCAAAGCCCGGAAGTAGTGAGCTGATTGAACCGCATGCAAAAGAATCGCTCTGGCCATTCCCAGGTGAATGACGATCAGAAACTTTCCCCACTTCCGTGGGTTTCTGCACACGGCCCCATCCTCCATGTATAACATCAAAATGGAAGGAATGGAAAAATGATTTCCCCTATTTTCCTGCTTTTCTTTTGGAATTTTTCCTGAATTTTGTTTGCTACCAACCTCACGGCGCCCGAGACTTTTCCAACGAATGCCAAATCATTGAAATCGGGTCGAGCGTTCTTGAGATATAGCGTCAGGAAGGAAACCCCGACTTATTTTTATAATGTACCAGGGTCACCCCTGGTCCACATTTTTGGCGATATCTCGTAAACGGGTCGCATAGGGTCTTAAAAATCACCTCTTTTTCAAATACTCACCAACACCTTTTATTTGATACCCGTTTTGTAGAAAACCCGTCGGGTCTTATATGGGACCAATAACTACACCATGTTCAAAAACTCGTCAACAACTTTCATTTGATACCCATATCGTACGAACCCGTTATAGGGTTACCCTGGTCCGCAGGCAATCGAAAACTACGTGCAAAATTTCATTTAATTCGGTCCAGCCGTTCTGGAGTTATTGCGTCAGGGAGGAAAACGCGACTTATTTTTATATAATAGATTGAAAAAATTCTTTACTTCTTTTGAAGATAAAAAACATTTGTGACTTACAAAATTCTAAGTTTCTAACTGAGTAGAAAAATCATCATCCTCAAGCACTCCTTTTGAGAGCTTTTTCGGACCCCTTTTACACTCAGCTTTTCGAGCGCTCCGTCGAGGGTGTATTTTGGGAGTTACTTTTCGCTCCTAGCTCAGAGCACTCCGCACTTGGTTGAATGGGAATAAATAACACCGACCCTTCGAGAACATAAGGAGCGAACAACCAAAAAACTTCTGTGTGCTTAGAAGAGGACTATATAAGGCAGTGACCAAGAAAGGCAGGCTGATCAGTTGATATTCACGTGTTGTACAGTGAACTTACTGTGAATGTAGTGCTTTTATACTAGTAAATAAAACTAGCTACTTGTTGTAGTAATTGTGCGTGTGTTTATTTGACTTTATAGTGATCGAATCCAGGATTAATAATCAAGGAATCATCGAATTTGTCACAATTGGTGTCAGACAAGGTATTGTTAAATAAATACCAGTAATTACAAGGATAACAAGGACATAGCGAAGTTGAATGAATGAAAGATCTAGCAGCTCAAAACTAAGCTGAAACAACGTGGATTAAATACAACAGGAAATAAATCAGAGCTACAGGCACGATTGCGAGAGGCTATGGAAGCGGAAGCAATTAACGTTGACGATTTTGTGTTTCATCTTGGGGAAGAAGCATCGACAAAAATGGAAGAGAAGGAGCCTTCGAATCCAGTGCCAAATGTGGACACAAACATGATATTGGCTGTATTGACTCAGATGTCGACCAAAATGGAAGAACAGAAAACAAACATTTCAACACAATTTCAAATTTCAGCTCAACTAGAGGAACAGGAGGCCCGGTTATCGTCGAGAATTGACGCAAAAATAACTGAAGTGCAGAAGGTGTTCAGAGAACGGCAGAACAAAATTGAGGCTGCAGTAGATGCACTGAGAGGTCGCATCCAGGAGTTGCAGCTGAATCGTCCAACAGCTTCCACGAATACTCCCAAGGTAAAAACCTTTGATGGTTCTGTTCCTTTTCAGGTATTTAAGCTACAGTTTGAGAAAACGGCAGCTGTGAATAATTGGGGCACTGAAGGCAAAGTTACTGCACTGTTCGTGGCATTGAAGGGACCTGCAGCTGAAATCTTACAGACTATTCCGAACGGATAACGGAACAATTATGAAGCATTGATGGGTGCAGTTGAGCGGCGATATGGTAGAGAACATCGGAAGACATACCAAATAGAGTTGCAGAGTCCCTTCCAGAAGGCTAATGAGACTTTGCAAGAATTTGCATCGGACATCGAGAGGTTGGCTTATTTAGCAAATGCGGTCGCACCCGTAGAATACACGGATAGGGTAAAAATTCAAGTTTTCATAAATGGAATACGTGATGTGCAGACGAAGCGAGACACATACGCAAATTTAAAGATATCATTCGCTGAGATCGTATCACATACTCTGACGCGAGAAACAGCCTCGCTTTTGAGTAAACCAGCATACAAGGCTCATCGCGTAGAAGTGGAAACTCCGTATTGGGTAGACAAAATTTCGGAAGCGTTGAACGGAGTTCAGAAGAAAAGTGATGGTGCCATCAAATGCTTCAAGTGCGGAAAACCAGGTCACATAGCACGTTATTGCGGCACCGGCTCCAGTAACCCCAACAAGGTGGACGGAAACGTAAATCTGAAGGAGATGAGCAAATCTTCCAACCAAGTCAATTGTTAAACTAAATCGAGCCAGTCGAAAGAGGCGTGGACTGGCTCCCGCAACTGAATGCCCCATAATCTCTGTCTCAAAATTTGGAAGGAAAGGTAGTAATCTTACTGTTGAAGGATATATGGACGGAAAACATCATTTACTGACTGTGGAGACGGGCGCATCTCATTCCATCATTCGATCTGATTTAACCACAAGAAGGTGAGACCATTGCATGGAGCAAAATTGCTTACGGCCACTGGTGGAGACACCCAAGTCGTAGGGGAAGTAACATGTCAAATCGCAATTGGAAACGTGGCCGCTCTACACAATTTTATAGTGGCAGATATTGTTGACGAAATCATAATTGGTGTGGACTTTTTAAGCGAGCAAGGCATCAGAGTAATGAGTTTAAATCGCCAATTCAACTTTCCAAAGGATCTATATTGGGACAATACCAAGAGGTCGAGGTAGTTATGAATTGTGAACAGCTTCAGGAAAATGTGTCTACCAGCGAGATTGATCTTTCAGATGATATGACGGCGTGGACGGAAGGCCTCGAAAAGGACCATCAGAGTAAGGGAAAGCAACTTCTAACAAAGTACTCTAGCATATTTGAAAAGGGCTGCCCCAAACTAGGTCGGACCAAAGTTGTGAAGCATCAAATTGATACTGGTGATGCAAGGACAATCCGACAAGCTGCTCGAAGTATTTCACTGGCCAAACGCCAAGTGGTAAGGGAAAGTATACAGGAAATGAGCGATCTGGTACAAAATGGTTTTCCACACTGGACTGGAAAAACGGCTACTGGCAAGTGGAGGTAAAGGATGGAGATAAAGAAAAGTCTTCCTTCAGCGTTGCAGAAGAGCTTTGGCAGTTTACGGTAATGCCCTTCGGACTATGCAATACTCCAGCTACTTTTGAGAGACTAATGAATCAGGTACTAAAAGTATTTCATTGAGTGCTGGGAAAAAGCTTTGAGGAACACCTAAAGAACTTGGAGGAAGTTTTCCAACGGATAGTTGGTGCTGGTCTGAAATTAAGCCCCAAAAAGTGCAACTTGTTTAAGAGGGAAGTAAATCATTTGGGTCGCAAGGTAACGACGGAGGGCATCTGTACTGCTAAGGAAGAGATCGAAGCCGTAAAAGATTGGCCAAGACCGAGGAATTTGCACGGGTTACGAAGTTTCCTTGGGCTCTGCACATATTATCGCCGATTTGTGTTGAATTTCGCCAGCGTAGCTGGTAGCCTCCATGAGCTTACCAGAAAAAATACGTGCTTTGAATGTAAGAACGAACACGAAGCGGCTTTCCAAACCTTGAAGGAGCGACTATGCACTGCCCCAATGTTAGCATATCCGATTCCAGGTTCACCGTTTATTCTGGATACAGATGCGAGTGGTTATGCCATAGGTGGTGTTTTTCCCCAGATTGTCGATGGAACTAAGAAGGTAGTTGCGCACTATAGCCGAACAATCGGGAAGCCTTAAAGAAACTACTGTGTAACACGGAGAGAACTGTTGGCATTGGTAGAGTGCGTAAAACATTGCCACAAGTATCTCTATGGGCAGCGATTCCACGTCAGGACAGACCATGCAGTGTTGAAGTGGCTCTTTCAGTTCCCTAATCCAGAAGCTCAATTGGCACGGTGGATATAGCAACTGCAAAGTTATGACTTTTCCATAGAGCATCGAAAAGGTAGCACTCACGGAAATGCTGATGCAATGTCACGACGACCATGCAACTTGGAATGCAAGCATTTTTCCAAAGCTGGGGCCAAGGAAGACATTATGGATGTGCGATTGGTGACTATAACATCTACGGAGGAATGGGATATGGGTGAAATAAAGAATTGTCAGCACGAAGATCCAGATCTGGTTCGTGTGATGCAAGGGCTTGAGCGAAACGAACGACCAACAAGAGAGGCGATGTCAGCAAAGAGTCCTGTTCCCAAGTTATATTGGGCACAGTGGAACAGTTTACAATTGGTATCCGGTTGTTTTCATCGAATATGGGAAAGTGAGGATGGTCAATGTGCACGAAAGTTGATAGTCGTCCCAAGGAAGAAAATCCCTGATGTTCTCAATGAAACGCTTAACGGTCCAAGCGGAGGCATCTCGAAATCACGAAAACCTAAGAGAAAATCAAGTAGAGATTCTATTGGGTTGGATGCAGTCAGTCGGTCGCGGAATGGATTCCCAACTGTGAGGTGTGCATCAAAGCTAAAGGACCGAAATCCAGGAGCCATGGGCAAATGAAACAGTATAACTCAGGATCACCGTTTGAAATGATTGCCATGGATGTAGCTGGGCCATTTCCTACTAGCAACCTCGGAAACAAATATGTACTGGTAGTTATGGACTATTTCAGCAAATGGCCAGAAGTGTACCCTATTCCAAGTCATTCAATAGAACCTTGGAGAAACACCTAAGGAAATTATTGGATACATGTCAGAAGGATTGGGATAGTCCCATCTCATTGTTCCTGATGGAATATCGCTCTGCAGTACATGAAACAACGGGTCAGACTCCAGCAGAGGTAAGAAAATGACTTGAAGTCTGGGGTAAATGCTGATGCAGGAATAAATGCTCGGAGATCCACTACCATCTTGGAAGAGGAAATAAGAGAAATACACGACCTTGTGAGACAACCAAAATCGTGGGTGATAAAATGAAAGCCAGGTACGACAAAGCAATAAATTCAGAAGGTTTTACGGGAGGAGATTTAGTACTGGTATAGAACCCACAACGTAAGAAAGGTTTGTTCCCGAAATAGCAGTGCAACTAGGAAGGCCCATACAAAGTCAATTTACGGATAAACGATGTTGTCTATCGCATACAAACTTTTGGAGGGCCAAGGAATAAGATAAATGTAGTCCATCAGGAAATGCTGCATTTGGTTCGGGCAATGTGTCTGATCGGGATGATCAGACTTAGGTGGAGGGCAGTGTGGCATATATTTTCAAGCATGTACCATCCCTAACTCAATAACACTCACACGTCTAGTTAAACACAACATACTATATAAGGCAGTGATCAAGAAAGGCAGGTTGATCAGTTGATATTCAAGTGTTACGAGTACACAGTGAACTTACTCTAAAGTTACCAAACTCGTGAATTTGTATTGCTTTTATACTAGTAAATAAAACTAGCTATTTGTTACAGTAATTTTGCGTATGTTTATTTGACTTTAAAACCGAGGAATCATCGAATTCGTCACAATATAATAAAGTTTTGCTGTACTGTGGAAACTAGTACTTATTTTATTTACATTCGTAACCATTTGGCATCTCTTGCGGGGAACCTTACACTCCGCTAACCGAAAGTCTGTGTAGCACGATTTTGAAATCATAACCCAGTTGATCACGCCATATTTTTTCGCGAATTGGAACTTCGAGTTGTTGTTGGTGTGCAACTATCGTTTAATCACACCAGCTATTTTTGTGCACCGTTTTAGATCGGGTCTACATCAACAACAGATAAAACCACGGCACTTGACCGCGAAGAAAACGTGGAAAAATTTATTTCTTACTTTTTAATTAACATCCGCAAAACTGTTAAGCAAAAACAAACTTAAAGCATTTGCTGGCACCGTAATTTTTCTGTTGCTTTCCACTCAATGCTTCCAGAATGGTGTCTACCCAGTCTGCCGGTTCTACCTCCACGCGGCGAGCTTTGCATGCCGGCTTACTCAATAGCGAGGCGGTTTCCTGCGTTATAGCATGTGATGCCCTTTCAGCAAATGTCCTTTTGGGGTTTGCATATGTGGCCCGCTTCGTCTCCACATCGCATATTCCATTTATGAAACACTGAATTTTTACCCGTTCCGTATACTCTACAGGTGCGTCTGCATTTGCTAGATGGGCCAACCTCTCGATATCCGATGCGAATTCCTGCAAAGTCTCATTAGGTTTCTGGAAGCGATTCTGTAGCTCTATTTGGTATATCTGTTTTCGATGTTCGCTACCGTAGCGCCTCTCAACTGCACCCATCAATGCTTCATAATTATTACGTTCACCGTCGGGAATCGTCTGTAAGATTTCGGCTGCAGGACCCTTCAACGCCACGAATAGTGCAGCAGCTTTGTCTTTCGTGCTCCAATTATTCACAGCTGCCGTCTTCTCAAACTGTAGCTTGAATACCTGGAAAGGAACAGAACCGTCAAAAGATGGGGTTTTTACCTTGGGAATACTAGTTGAAGCAGTTGGACGATTTGGTTGCAATTCCTGGATGCGTTTTCTCAAAGCAACCACCTCAGCCTCAATTTTGTCCTGGAGTTGTGCGATTTTTGCACCTTGCACGTCTAGTTTTGACGTAACCCTCTCTTCCTGTGCTTCCAACTGCGAAGACATTTGTGCCACCTGCATGGATATACGCTACTCATGTGCTTCCAATTTTGACGACATTCGCGACTCCTGCTCATCCAGTCGTGATGTAATGCGTGTCTCCTGGTATTCAAGTTGAGATACCATGCAAGTTTTCTGTTCTTCCAGATGAGATGCCATTCGGGATGTAATACGCGTGTCCTGTTCTTCAAGCTTAGATGCCATATGTACCTTCTGTTCTTCCAGCTGTGTGGAAATGCTTGACGACATTTGAGTCAATACAGCCAACAACGCGTTTGTATCCACACTTGCCACTGGATTTGGAGGCTCTTTTTTCTCTTCCATTTCCGTCGATACCTCCTCCACAAGATGGAAAACATAATCATCAATGTTGATTCCTTCCGTTTCCATTGCCTCCCGTAGTCGTGATTGTAGCTCGTATTTATTGCCTGTGGTGTTTAGTCCCCGTTGTTCCAACTCAGTTTTGAGTTGCTGAATCTTTAATTAATTCAACTTAGCGATGTCCTAGCTATCCTTGCAACCACTGGTATTTATTTAACAATACCGCTTCTGACACCAATTGTGACGATTTCGATGATTCCTCAATTATCAATCCTGGGTTCGATCAGTATAAAGTCAAATAAATACACGCACAGATATTGTAACTAATAGCTAGTTTTATGTACTAGTAATAAACGCAATACATATTTAAGAGTTTGGTAACTTCACAGTAGTTCACTGTTTATCGCTTGAAAATAAACTGATCAACCTGCCTTGCTTGGTCACCGCCTAATATAGTCCAACAGGGTGCTTGCCTCCGCACCGAGAACTTTCTTGGTTGTTCGCTTTTCGTGTTCTGGAAAGGTCGGCCACAGTATCCATTCGTGTTGTTGTTGTTGTTAACAGTGCTTCGCCCTGCCCCAGATTGGACAGGGTTACACTGAAATAACAGCCCTTGGCCGGGTGAAAAAACCCGGGTCATTCCGGTGCGATAGAACCGGCTGTTGTGGGAATGACAATTCGTGTTCCTAATAGTTACTTATAACAAATTAAATTGAACCTATAATCAACAATATACAAATCATTGTTTACCCGTACTAGTTTGGCATCTTCTTTTGCGAATCGGAGTGGAAGGCAGTGGATGAATGTACTCCGAGAGAGTGTAATGAAGGAAATCGCGTCCAGAGTTGCTTTAAAGTAAAAACTACAACTAAAAACTTCAATTTAAACTGAAATTTACATTCTGCAGGAACTGATAAGGTGTTATAACTGCTTTATATTCAATAATTTGGGTGTTTTAAGTCTTCACGTTCAATATTGCAGCATTTAAATTTCATTGTTTTATTATTGCATACAATTCACCCTGTGTGGAGAAGATGCCAAACTAGTACGGGTAAACAATGACATATACTATGATACAAAACGAATTGGCGTTGGCGATATACTAGCTTTTGCAAAAATTCTTCACACTTTGCTAGAACGTATAAGTAATGAAGTAAAGTTAAGTTAATAAAAATAATTTTGGCTCAGAACATCACGCAAATTATTAAAACACATAATTCTTAGAAAATATTGATATGAACGATAAAGCTATTAAGCTTTTAATAATTGGCGAGAGTGGTGTTGGAAAGTCCAGGTAGGCTATTACTTTCATAATACGTAACATTTGCTCAGGCAAACACTTGTTAAATATAAGACCAATATCTAAATACTAATGGTAAAAAACGAATAGCCTCATCCGACGCTTTGTAAATGATAAATTCGATGACAATCACGATGTAACTATTGGCATGGACTTCAAGAGCAAAGTTGTAAACATCGATGGACTTGAATATAAGCTGGCACTTTGGGATACAGCAGGCGCGGAACGATTCCGCAGTCTAACTCCGAGCTTTTACAGAAAGGTTTTGCGACTTAAGTGCAGAATAGATACATTTCGCAAATTAAAATTTTCACAGGGATTGATAGCAGTACTTATGTTGGTTTGAATTGTGTATTTTTTTTGGTGCAAATAAACACTTTTGGGGTTATTCCATGTCAAAAGGTGAATTTTGAATTTTTTTAAATCAAAATATGGTAATTGTTTCCTTTAGGAGACAACTGCTAAAACACGTCCGAAATTATCGGGAAAGGTATCAAAAGACGCGTTTTCACCTCAGTAACAATAATCCGGAAGCGAATTTTCGAGTTTTTGTTTCAGTGAAGAGATATTTGCCATCAAAGTTGAAAATTTTCTGTCATTTTCATGTGGTTGTTGTAATGACAGATTAGGGTGGATCAAAAAGTGCAAAAAGTGTGTTCTGCGCAGAAATACTGTAGACCGCGTAGCCGGTGTTGGACCGGCTAAGGGTTATTTTTTTAAATCGCGGCCGAAGGCCGCCTACGCTGAAAGGTGTTCTGCACATAAATACCTTGGATCAAGCCCCCTATTTGGGATCGGACCTGGGACATTTTTGTGTTTTTTGCGAATAACTTTTCACTGAAACAAAAAATTTAAAATCCGCTTCCGGATTGTTGATACCGAAGTCAAAACGCGTTGATTGATACCTCTCCCGATATTTTTGGACGTGTTTTAGCAGTTGTCTCCTAAAGGAAACAATTACCGTTATGGAAAACTGTAAAAAAAATAAGTATCAAAAAAATTCCTTATTAACTGTATTATTAAATATTAAAATATTGTAGACGATGCAATTACCTTTAATTTGATACCCATATTTCTCTATAGAAATTGGGCAATTCCACTATTAAAGGGTAAGTAAAATTTTTTTTCCGGGAAATTGTGTACTGTGGATGGTGTACCCGGTGTTGGATCGGCCCAGGGTTATTTTTTGTTTCGCGGCCGACGGCCGCCATTGCAGAAGAGTACGAGTATTCTGTGCAGAAGTACTGTGGATGGGGTAGCCGGTATTGGATCGACCAAGGGTTATTTTTTGAAGACCGGCCGAAGTCCGCCAACGCAGAAGGGTGTTCTGCAGAAGTACAGTGGATGTCGTGGCCGGTGTTGGATCCGCCCAGGGTTATTTTTTGAAGATCGGCCGAAGTCCGCCAACCCAGAAGGGTGTTCTGCCGAAGTACTATGGATGTCGTAGCCGGTGTTGGATCGGCCTAGGGTTATTTTTGTTGAAGAAAATAGATATTTCATAGAATTTTTACAATATGTGGTTTTTGTGCATTTTCAGTACATGTGGATCAAAAGGGTTAATAAATTGCACATTAAATGAAAGGTATTTTTATAAGCTATTTATAGGTCTTTAATTTTCCAAAATCCGTTTACTAGTTTGGAAGATATTTTGAATTAAAAAAATCATAGTTTGACCTTTGACATTGAATATCCCTTCAACACTTTCGTTGCACCAAAAAAAAAATACCGTTAGAATCGGTATAAAATTCTCTATAATGTCCAATTTTTCACTTTAAAATTTGACAAATGTGTGTATTCTGCACTTGTTCCGGTTTTGCTCCATAAGTACATATATATAAATATATTACATATGCTATTTTTTGGTATATTATATTTTCACAGGCATTGGGCGCTGTACTAGTGTATGACATCACTAATCGTGAATCATTGACCAAACTAGAGGCATGGCTTGTAGAGCTAGCAAACTATAGCGATAATCCAAACATAGCAACTATCGTTGTTGGAAATAAAATTGACAAAGAACGAGTTATAAGCAGGGAAGAAGGATTGAAGTTTGCACGCCAGCACAGGGCCCTCTTCCTGGAAGCTTCAGCAAAAAATGATCATTATGTTGAGGATGTGTTTAAGGAAATAGTAGAAAAGGTATTATTTATTTGTATTTTTATTTATAATATTTGCGTGGTTCGCCGGAACAAATGCAGAATAGCTCCAACTCTGATAAAAAAAAACCAAACATTGGAATCGATAGACATCATTGCAGTGAACATAACGGGTGGCGTTCTTCAAAGAAATTCTTAGATAGGGCGTTTTTGAAAAATATTTTCAAATAGGGTGATCCCCCACACCCTAGTCGATTTTATAGGCATTCAAATTACCTTTAATTACTCAGTTGGAAATATATGCATGCGGCATCAGTATTTCAGGCATGAATTAGCTCTTTTTATGCATGCCAGTATAAATTCTCGTTCATGTCCACGTGTTGTTTTTCAGGGAGCATGCATGCTCTATTCCTTGTTGTTGTTGTGGTAACGACAAAAACACTCCACGAAGGTTTTGGGGAGTGTAGCCGAATTAACAGTCCTTGGCCGGATTTGAACCCGGTACGCTCCGTTACTCCCTTGCGGTACTGCCCGACTGTCGTGGTAGTGAAACCTTCTAGGTCATGTCACCCCTCCTTCCTAAGGAAGCATAAGATGGGTAATAAGAGGTGAGAGGCATCATATCCGTAGATCAACCATCGAGTTGCAGGTCATTACGCATATTAGTCGCCTCTTACGACCGGTATGCCTAGCTCGGGCATATTCTAAACCCCTAACCCGCAGGGCGGGTCCTTCTCTATTCCTTCTTTTGGACTGCTTTTGTATGTATCTGTATTAATTCTTAAAGCATACTAGTACGTACACATGATTTATAGGTAAAAAATCACTTATGCTGCATGTATGAAATAGCATTGGTTTTTCATACATCAATAATATTTGTATTCATACATCTAACAGGAGCAAAATGAAGACAAATTGCACAACTTTGAAACATCAAAATAAGAACAAAAGGGAAAGTTTTCGTGACCCTTAACCAGAGTTGTTAAAGAATGCATCTCATTTCGAATAATTATTCCTTGGATTGCAGAATTTTTGATTGCAGCCCTTATCCATTTTTTCATTCAGTGGATTGCATACCGAAAAGAATGCATATCGCATTCCTTTTTAAACTACGTATTAACTATGCTTAAGTGTTTTTTGTCTAACCGCAATCCTGTCAGAGATCGACTTCGGTTTTTTGTTTTCCGACGCACCCCGGCCGAACAATGACACCAATTTTAAACGATTATAACTTGCGCGAGCCAAAATTTATCTGAAACGCGAAAGCCAGGGCTGGGACTATATTGCAGTTGCAGTAGATCTATAGGCAATCCTAAACCTAGCCGAAACTCAATCAATCTTATACTTTAAATCAAAAATAGAAAATCTAAAGACTCTTCAATTTGGCTATTAGGAATGCAAAAGGTATAATTATTACGTAATAACAAAAAGGAGTAGGGACTGCAAATTTGATTCCTTATTCCAAAAAATGGGATAAAGGCTGCAATCTATAATTGTTATTCAGTGAATGGGAATACATGGCTTGCATTCCGACATGAGTGCAACGGCCTCGTGTAATCCTCCTTTTGCACTCAAGTTTACAGGTCGATGGGTGTTGTTGTTTTTGGCTGAACAAATAGATGATTCGACGTTCTGCACTGTGAACAGGAATGCCCCAACGAGAGTCGCGGTAAATTGTTCAAGCTCGCCATCGTAAGCGCTGTTCTCATAAACTGCGTTGACTGGCGACTGGTGTTGGCTCTTGCATCAGATCATTTACCGATTGTCCTCTCAATCGATCGCCCCACCGACTTTATCACCTCTGAAAATCGCACTTTCACTAATTTCAACAAAGCGGAGGGCTGGTTTTCTTAACTGCACTGAAAGCTATTTCGCCGCTCTTCTCATCCCGTCTGACATACAATAAGGGGAAAAGAGTTTCGCCTGGTCATAGCTTCAGCCTCAAATTAATACATTCCATAAGGAAGAATCAAGGAGGTGCTTCCGCATTTCCCCTCAAAGGCAGCGCCCTTGGCTAATGAACGTGACCTTGTGCGACGCTTAGACCCTACGTATTATCAAATTCAGGATCTCAATGCGGAAATCAGACGGTTGGTTGATCAACACAAACGCGCCAAGGTCCTGCACCTAAGGTCCTGTAACTTCTCTGCTGGTGTTGGCAAAATTTACTACCCGACAAATTTTCAAAAATTTCCATATCCTCGATGCATGTTTCTTATGTAGAAATTCCGGTTGATTCCAAATATGTAATCAGATAGTTTAAAAGTAGAACAGTTTTCGATATTTTTTGAAATTTAAAATTATGAGCTATGAAAAAAAAGTAGGATTACTAATCTGTCAATAGCTCAGCCATTATCGTCTCGATTTTCATCTTATTTGATTCCATTTTGAGAAGCTGAAATACCATTTCCACCAAAGAAAAAATAATTAAAATCGTTCAGTTTTTTTTTATCTCTATCTTCTTTTTTGTAATTTTTTTTTAACGAAATAGTAAATAACCTGGTTTTACAATGTGAGTCAATAGCCTATTTCTTAGTTAACCTTTTGGTACTTTTCGGATTATTATTATTATTTTTAACATAGTTTACAAAATCAATTTATAAAGTATAATGAATATAGCACCTGGTTACCAAGACCATTTGGTTCCCTCTTATGGAATATTCTATTGTTTTGGCTTAATACCAGGTTGTCATAACTTAATGGATTTTTCCAGTTTTGCTAAGTGTTGTGGTAAACGTTATGTAATTTCAAGAAATTATTCACCAAGCTGTTTCATTTTTACTGCAGTCTAGGGCAATGTGCATTGGGGTTGGTACTTTTGATAGCGGGCAAAGTTGGAGCATATGTTCGGTTGTCAATGGTGTCGAACATGATGAACATTCCATCTGGCTATTTGCATTGTAGTAGTGGGATGTATTGAATAACATGGTTCCTACTCGCATTCTTGCTATATCTATACATTGCTCCCTTGTGAAGTTTCTATTATAATTTGGTCTCTTTGTTTGCGGATTGTGTGACCGAAGGAATGAATTTGAAGATCTCCATCTATCTTGTTCTTCTTCTTCTTGTATTTTGAAACAGTAGTTTGTTATTATACTACTATGGCAAGGTACTTCTACGGTTAATGGTAGGCATAGTGCTTCTTTGGCTTTTTGATCTGCTTGTTCATTCCCTTTGATTCCTACGTGCCCTGGGACCCAGATGATTTTTATCATTTGGCTTTCTTGAGCTCTTGGGAAGTCTGGTCCATTGTAGTTAGCCGAAGCAATGTATTTTATAACACTTTTGACACTTTCTGCGTTGAAGATTACTGCATGTGGCGGTAGTAGAGCTTGCTTCAGAGTTTTAAAAGAGTCAACTGAAGTTTGTTCTACTATAGCGTATACTGAGGAATCGCCTTGGTTTGAGCCGTCAGTATATATGGTAAGATCTGGATGGAAATCACTTTTTATTTTCGAGAAGTAACATTTGTATACTTCGGCACTCGTGTTTTCTTGTTTGTAGGCGCAGAGGGACATGTCTATATCGATTTTTAGTTTCGACGTTGTTTGATTTTTTAACGGTTGTACCGGCATGGGTGTTTTTTTATTATTAAGGTAGCTTATTATATTCTCCAATGCTTATGCTTTTCTACCACCTGTCCTTTTGTTCGCTGATTGCATCCCCCAGATGTGTTCGTGTAAAGGGTGGTCACTCAGCGTCAAAGCTTTAGCTGCGAGACTAGGTGACCTCCTATGTAGTTGCCAATTGAAATTGTGGTACCTCGCTTCTAATCTGAGGGCATCTATCGGAGTTGCAGAGAGCAGACCTGCTGCCGTGCGAAAGCATTTATTCATCGCTGCGTTAATTTTGTTTTTATCCTTTTCGGATGTACATTCATATATAGTGAGTCCATGTTGAATTATTCCTTCTGATATAGCTCTACTTATTGAGATACCAATGTCTATGTGTGGTCCCTTCTTTCTGGTGCAAATTACCTTAAGAAGGTTGTTGACTTTACCCAGTTTTTCACAAATTGTGTTTACATGCTCCTTCCATAATGCGTTTCTTGAAAAGGTGAGGCCAAGGATCGATATTTTTTGTTTTAGCTTAATGTCTTGGATGCCTATTTTTACAGAAGATATATTGCACTTGTTTTTCTTGCATATATGCAGAGCTTCTGCCTTATTGATAGGTATCACTGCTCCTGTTGCTTTTGCCCACTGTTGTACTTTAGTGTTGATGTTATTCAAGCTACAGTTAATTTGCTCTGTTGTGCCTGAAGATAATGCAAAAATATTGTCCGCATATATACCGATAAAGTCTACGCCACTTGTGTTTATGATATTTTTTATAAGCGTGTTGCAGTACGTTGCAAACAATACGACTGACAGCGAAGATCCTTGAGGGAGGCCAATTTCTAAGCTAAAAGGTTTAGATAAAAAGCCATCTACCCGGACTGTTATTCTTCGATGCGACATAAAGGACTGGATAGTTTTTAACACCGGCACAGGAATGCCCCAGCTGGAAAGTTCTTTTATTACTACAAACGACATCACTCTATCAAATGCCTCTTCTATATCTTCTGATAATATAACATTATGTTTATTTGCTTTGATGTTGGTTTTGATCTTTGCCTCTAATGTGTGACATAGTGTGTGTACTCCATGCTGCGGCAAAAAGGTATGTTGTTCTGGCAGAAAGTGAGATTTGCAGTTTTCCCTAATTTTCCTTGCTATAATTTTATCGAAGGCTTTAGCTAGAACTGATACTAACGATATAGGTCGGTATCCTTCTACTAGGTTTGCACTTTTGTTTGGTTTGGGTATTGGTGCAAGAATTGCTACTTTCCAGTAGTGTGGATAAACTCCAGTTTGGAGAATTTTTGTGTATAATTGACATATTCGAATCTTAAGTGATATGTGCGAATGTTGGATCATGGCGTATGTTATTTTATCTATACCTGGAGTTGTACCCTTTGAACTTGAAGTTGCTATATTGAGGTCTTCAACGGTTATGTTATTAATTTTATTATGTAGGCTGTGGGCTTCCTCGGAGGTGGTGTCAATTTGGAAATTCTTTTTAGCGCTTATTACTTGGGGATCGAAAGATTTGTCGGAACCTATTAAGCTCCATGTTTCTTCGAACTTTTCTGCTATCAATTGTGGGTGAGTTATACATTTACTGTCGGCAAATAGGGTTGGGAAACTTATGTGTTGTGGTGATTTAATTTTTTTGATTTTGCTCCATATTGTCTTTGTGTCCATAGTTGGGTTGAGAGAGTTGATGAAATTTTGCCATGTATTCTTCTTGGCTTGCTTACATGCTCGCCTAACCTGCGCACATAGTCTCTTGTAGTTTATTACGTTTGCTGTATCGCGCCTTGTCTTAAAGGCCTTCCAGGCGAGTTCTTTAAGTCAATTAATTTGGCTATCTCGGCATTAAACCATACGGGGTTTTTCCGTAATTGAATACTTTTTTTTGACTGGCATGGACTCATTTGCTGATTTCCTAATTATTTTCTTTATATTAGCTGCCTCTTGGTTAATGTTCGCCGTTTCTGAGAAGTGCTCGCTAATTTCTACGTTTTTTTTTTGAGAAAAGCTCCCAATTTGCTTTAACATCAACGAAGCCTGGTTTAAATTTTTTCAAACCCGGTGTGATGTTATTAAAAAATAAAATCGGGAAGTGATCGCTGCCTTGTGGGATGCAGCTCCAGGATAAGGTACCTGCCAATTCTGCACTGGCCATAGTTACGTCTACGGCCCTCAGAGTATTTTTTGTATTAAGTATGAATAAATTTTAAATGTACGTATTTGTTCTGCTATTATATTTCGTACCTTTTGCGTTAAATTATATTTTATCGTTTAATAACGTGTTGCCATATAAATTCATTTTAAATAATACGATTGGCAATACCGAATGCGTATATGTGTACACATTCGTAGTTGTCAAAATTTTACCTAGCCCCATGGGCTAGGGTAAATTCTGAAGTTCATACTCACCACGATCTATCTATCTATGGCGCGATATACAACAGGTATATCATCATAAACCTCCTAAGAGATTTTTGCGCCAAGCTTCTCTTCCAATTTGTGGTGTGCCGATTTGAATTTTCCCTACAAATTGGTGGGACCTACAGTTTTTTGCCGACTCCGAACGGCATCTACAAAGGAGACGAATTTTTGCTGAGAAGCCTGTCATGGCAGAAATAAACTCGGAGAGTTTGCCAAACCACTGCCGAGGGGCGACCCCGTTTTGAAAAACTTTTTTCAAATCACTTTTGATGTTACCTGTACCAGGGCTCGAACCATGGACCTTCGGTGTGGTAGGCCGGCGACACTACCTTCACACCACGGCGGCCGATAAATGTCAGAATTTTCTTTCGCTCTGTCAAAATTTACAATTTTCAACCGATTGGCACAGGGCCTATATCGATATGCAAAAGTTATCTTTATTAAAATAGCTCTCTCTAACATCATTCGTAAAACCAGCAAGACGTGTTTTTATCTACAAGGCAATAATATATTTCACTAACACTTACAACATGGTGAAATATCTTATAATTTGGTAAGTGCAATAGATGCAGATTTTTTTGCACCATATGTGTTTCCTGTAAGATGATTATATCGGGGCTATGTTTTGATACTAATAATTCAAGGGCATATTTATTGTTGATAAACCCTTGAATATTCCATTGGAAGACTGTGATGTTAAGACCGAGATCCATGATTTTGTATTACTTAAAGAAGGGTTTTTGAGATTGTTTATTCAAGGTCTGAGATGTCGCTGTCAAGTTGTTTTGTTGGTATAAAGTATTTGTTGCTTTTTATTAAGTGTTGAGTTAAATTAGTTATAGGGGATTGATGTATTTGCGTTTGAGTGTGATCGCTAGAGGCGTTGTGAGTTGTGTTGTTAATTGAGTGCATTGGAGTTGAGTAGTAGTTGTTATTGTTGGCTATTGTGCAAGTTCTATGTCTCTGCTTTCTGTGTTCGTATTGTTATCAGTATTATTAGAAGGTATCAATAGTTGTTGTTAAACTTACGTTTTTTTCTGATGAGTTTGTTTTTGTGATTTGTTTGGTTTGTTCTGATATTTTTTTTTTAGTAGTGTGTCAATGCTGGAGTTTGATGAACTTTTCTTTTGAATGTTATTTTGAGGTGAAGTACTGGCTAGAGTTTGGTTGATGGTTTGATTTGTATTTTTTTGGTTTTAAATGTTATTTAAATGTTGTGTGTTAGGTGGTGTGATTTGGTTGGTGTTTTCTTGTTGCGTTTGTTCGATGTTATTATTTTTTGCAGTTTGTGCATATGAGGTTTTGTTGTTTGGTTTATTTCTAGGCTCTATTTGGAATGCAGTGGGGTTGCTATTGTAAATCGTCCAAGCTTCTCGTACAGTACACCGACGTTCGATTTTGGTCTTATTGATCGATTTATGTTTGAGGAAGCTAGGTCAAGAGGGATCTTCGGAGGTATGGGTATCAACTTCACAATTTACACAGAAGGTTCGCGGACAGGTCTCATGAGGAGGTGGGGTGGCACATTTCTTGCATAATTCAATGTTCTTACATTTATTTTTTGTGTGACCCAGCTTTAAGCAATTTCTGCATTTCATAGGGTTATGGATATATTCATGAACTGCGACTCTTTCCCAGCCCAAGCTAATTTTTTCTGGTCTTCGGATGAGGTTGAATGTTACTATTGCTGCTCCTGTTGGGGTTAGTCCATCATTTCCTAGTTTCATTACCTTCCTTACCTCGATGACTTTTTGGTCTGCTAAACCTTCTTCTAATTCTTTTTCGGAAAGATTTATGATATTTCTCGAGTAGATTCTACCCTGGGTTGAGTTAAGGTTTTTGTGGAACGAGATTTTTACTGGCACAATGTCGATGTGGGTGGCTTTTATAAACTTTTGTGCTGCTGCAAGGTTGTTTGCCTTTATCATCAAGTCCCCAGATTTAAGTTCAGTTACCTCTGAGAACTCCGCACTTATGTGCTTGAGACCCTTTTCTATTTGGAAGACGTTGTAGGATGTTAATTTTCGTATCTCAGCGTCATCTTGACAATTAGCGGTGGCTACTAGGTATCGTGGGATATGATCGTCGTTTTGTTGAACTGGGGCCAGAGGTAAGAAGTCCTCGTCCCTAGGTCTTTTTGGTTTAGATGTTGGGAAAGATATGTTCTCGTCCGGATTTAGGTTTTTAAACCTATTCCTATGTGGGGGGTTAGCCCCTCTCATCTTCTCTATTTCCCGATAAGCAGAGGTATAATTTTTAACACCACTTGGAAATAAATAAAACACTCGAAGAATAGCGAGAAGAAAACAAAAACAAACTATTTATTCACACTAGCACTAAAGTACGCAGCATGCGAAAAACACGCTGTATACGGCGACTGCCCGGCTAGACTGACTTTTCGGATTATATTCAGTAGAAAAATCACAATGTTATAAGAGATTTAGTGAACAAACCTAAATTTTTCATTGAACTTCCAGATCTTGGAAATTTTGAACCACTATAGTAATATCTATGTTTTTCACTGTTTTTAAGATAAATTGGCAAGCTTTGCTTATACTATCAACATTTCGTTCGACATTTAAAGGGATTAGTCTTTTATTTTTCCAAAAAAAGAAGCAATGAGTAATAACGTGCGTATAAATAAGTGCAAAACCCACCGAATAAGTTATGTTATATGTGTGGAAGGTGAATTTTCACATCGGCTAGAAATTTTACTGAGAGTCTGCAAACTGATTTTCGCTTATGTTTTTATATTGTTCCGCAAAACATTTGCGGACCATGGACACCGAATGTTTTGTGTAATACTTGCGGAACAAGCTTAAGTACCTGAAAGTTTGGTGTAAAGTAAGTGCGAGTTTCCGGTACTCATTTTCTAAATTTATTTATTTACTTGATTCACGATAGTCAACATTTACGATTTTCCGCTCTGGCAATATGGCGTCGACCAATGCTGAATCAAATCGGACGTCATCGCAGGGTTGAGTATGCCGACGTGCACTGTTTTACTAAAACAATCTTGCATTCCTCAGACGTTTCTTATCTAAATCAACAAGAGGAGCATGAATCAAGTGAAACAGGTAGAACTGATTTTGAAGAAGAAATAGTTAGTAAGCCGCTTACGCAAACAGAATTGAATGACTGGATCAGAGATTTAGGATTGTCAAAGGAGAAGTCGGAGCTGTTGCCATCAAGGATAAAATACCCGGATTTGTGACTTCTGAGGTTAAAGTTACATACCACAGATGTCGTCACAAACGTCATGATATAAACAGTTTGTTCAAAGAGTTTGGAGACCCGTATGAGTCTAGTGAATGGCTCCTATTTATCGACAGCAGTAAGCTGTAACAAAAAACCATCAATTCCAGTGGCACACGCAGTTGGTATGAAATAATCATATGAACTCATGTCGAAAATCCTTGACCTTATCAAATATAATAAAATATCTTTGTGCAGTTTGTGCGAATTTTCTAGGAAGCATTAGAAGTCCAAATTACATGATCGATGATTTGCTAACAGGCTTATGGCAGATCAGTACAAACTGTCTACTTAAGAGTTTCCCATGCTCTCGAAGATTAAGCAATTTATCTTCTTGATGGAGGTGAGGCTCAGATGACATAAGCAGACATCCCGTGGCAGTTCTGATGGCGGTGTTTTGGCAGACTTGCAATTTCCTCCAGTTGGTGTCAGCAAGTTTGAGCGACCATATGGGCGCAGCGTAGTCAATAACCGGTCGGCCAATAGCCTTATGTGTTTCTTTATCTTTCCCCCAAGTACTGCCGGCTAGTGACTTGAGGATCTTATTGCGGCTCTGTACCTTTGAAGCTATTGCGGTGGCATGACCAGCGAAGGTGAGGCCGTTATCAAACGTCACACCCAAGATTTTCGGGTGTTTGACAGTAGGTAGAGGTACTCCATCTACGTGGACATTGAACTCTTGCCCCATCTGCGCACTCCATGTCGTAAACAGAGTCGCCGTCGACTTAGTCGGAGATACGGCGAGATTTCGCTCGGAGAAGAAGCTGGAAAGGTCTCCGAGGTAACAGTAAATTCTAGTACAGAGTTGCTTAATGGAGGGGCCCTTGCCTGAGGCCATTATCGTGCAGTCGTCAGCGGAAGTACGATGAAGACTCCCTCTGGTGAGGGGGGGAAGACTCGAAATATAGAAACTAAGCAGAAGAGGGGAAAGAATACCACCTTGCGGCACCCCTTGTTTTATTCTTCGTGGTCTAGATTTCTTGTTCCTAAATTTGACTTGATGCCTGTATAAAATTCCGAGGTTTCCACAATAAATTACGAGGTTTCCAATTTAATATAAAGTTGTATTTATTTACATAAGTAATAAAGATATTCGATCTTACAAAATTGTGTCTTGCTTTTCTTATCGCTTAGTAGAGAAGGACAGTTTCTTAACCTAGAGATGTGGTATATACAAAAGTGATAGTGATTTGTCACTGTGTAAACCCTAAGGCTATGCACATATAAGTACAAGATGAATCTACAACTTAACACGCCTCTTTAGATTTATCTTGTATTGCAATCAAATTACATTTATCATATTTCTAAATTTTTCTTGACACAATGATTTTGTAAAAATGTCTGCAATATTATTATCTGAATTTACTTTAACCACATCTATAATCTTTCTTTCAACAGATTCATGTACATAATGATAGTGAATTTCAATATGTTTAGAATTCTTAGTAAAGTTACCATACTTTGCTATATTAACTGCTCCTGAGTTATCTTCATATACACTAATTGGTTTTTCACATTTTAAATCAAAAACTTTCAATAATTCAATTACAAATTTTAATTCACTTACAGCTTCTGACAATGCTACATACTCCGCAAAAGTTGAAGCTTTTGTTACTGATTTCTGTTTTCTTGATTTCCAATATACTACATTTCCAAATAATCTTATTACATACCCTGTAGTTGATTTCCTATCCAAAGTGTCACCAGCCCAATCGGCATCGACATAACAATCAAGTATATTAATATTTTCTCTTCTTTTGTAAGTGAGTTTTAAAGTTTTAGTTGAATATAAATACTTTAAGATTCGTAGTAAATATTTGTAATGTGTTTTGTCGTAGCAATTTTGATATCTACTCAAATAGTTAACACTAAAACTTATATCTGGTCTTGTAGCTGAACTTATATATAATAAGGCGCCAATTAAATTCCTATATTTAATACTCTTTTCGCATATATCTGATTTTTCTAGTTTCAAATTCACTTCCATAGGTGTTTTATATAATTTGCTCAATTCCATATTATAAATTTTAGCTAACAACTCAATGTACTTTGTTTGGCTCAATTTCATTTCATTTTTACTGGACTCATAATCCACGGTTATACCAAGGTACTCTTTAATTTTTCCAAGATCTTTCATTTTGAACGTTTCAGATAATTGGCCTTTTACTTTAATAATTTCGCTCTCATCTCTAGCACAAATTAATAAATCGTCAACAAAAATTAAAAGGTAAATTACCCCTTTTCCAATTTTACAAGTATATAAACAAGAATCAATCTTGCTTCTTTCAAACCCAATACCCGTCAGAAATTTATCAAGGCATTCGTACCATGCTCTTGGACTTTCTTTTAAGCCATATAATGCTTTTACCAATTTACACACTCTATTTGTACCATCCTCATAACCTTCTGGTTGCCTAACATAAACTTCGGACTGTACCTTGCCATTCAAGAATGCTGTTTCTACATCCATTTGCTCAATCTCTAACCCCATTTGGCAACAATACGATAATAAAATTTTTAATGTTTGCATTTTAGCAACAGGAGAGTAAATGTCATCAATCTCATCAGTTTGTTGAAACCCTCTAACTACCAATCTCGCTTTGTACGTCCCATCTGATTTTTTGCTGTAGACCCATTTTACATCCAAAATTTTGTTATTATTAACCTGTTCAACTAACTTCCAAGTTTTATTTTTATTTAAGCAGTCAATTTCTTTGCTCATAGCTCTTTTCCAAAATGCAGCTTCACTTGACTCTATCGCCTCCTCGAACGAATTAGGTGTATCGATACTACAAAGATTTACATAAATATTATTACATGTGTACTTTTCAAGTTTCTTTGGCTGCTTCTTCACACGCTTCGATCTGCGTACCTCAGATGGAGTTACATTTCCTTCACTAGTATCACATTGCGTTTCCGCTTCTTCACTACTTTCGTTTTCTTTTATATCTGTACTTTTAAAACTTTCATCCAAAGATTTATCATTAGTATCTTCCTCAACATTTGCACCCTCGTCTATGGGCTCATCCTCACCCAAACCAATACATTTGACTCCTTCTTCGACAAACTCTACATGCCTAGCGACTACGACTTTATTATTCAAAAGTATACGGTAACCAACCCTGCTGTAACCTATCAAAATACCCATTTCTGCCTTCTTATCCCATTTGGATGTTCTCTTTTGTTCTGGTTTCCTGACAAAAACTTTGCTCCCATATAACCTCAAATTTGAAACATCCGCTCTTTCTCCAAAAAATATCTCATATGGTGTTTTATTTTCTATAGTATTTGTTATAGTACGATTTTTCAAATAAGTTGCCGCACAAACGATTTCTGGCCAATACCTTTTATCCACGTTTGCTTCAGCCAATAAACAACGGGACATATTCATTATAGTTCTATTAAATCTCTCCGCAGTTCCATTCAGTTCGTGAACATATGCTGGACAATTATTAATAATGATTCCTTTTTCTTTTGCGAAATTATAAACCCTTCCATTCAAATACTCTGAGCCATTGTCACATCTCAAAAATTTTACTCTTTTTCCCGTCAAATTTTCACTTTCATTTACATATTCAACAATAGAATCAAATACCTCCGCTTTGGATTTCATAACATACACTTTTGCTATCTTACTATAGTCATCAATGAAAGAGACAAAATATTTTTCACCTTGGAAGCCGATTGTTGAAAATGGTCCACACACATCAGTGTGTACAATTTCCAACAAATCCTGTGCTTTTCGCCTATTGTTTTCAAACGAGATATTGTGCATTTTGTTTTCAATGCATGTCTTACATTTCATAAATTCTGATTCAAGTTCATTTGGCATTCCTCTTAACATCTGTTTTTTTGACATTTCATTTAAATATTTGAAATTTACGTGACCCAACATTCGGTGCCACTTCTCCTTTTCACTCATATTTTCCGTATTTTTATTTGCAATATTCACCACAGGTTCACATAGTTTAAATTTACTTTTTATGATATACAGATCATTAATTTTAAAAGCTACTGCAGTTACTTTACCATGACTACCAATAATTTTTGTCATATTGCCTTTCGAGACCACTACGTTATCTTTTGTTAATTTACTGTAGCTAATCAAATTTGATTTCATATCTTTTATAAAAAATACATTCTTCATTTCAATGAAATTATTTCTTCCAAAAGCTTCAAAATAGCTGAATACATTTCCAATTTTTGTTGCTTGCACAACTCTGTTATCCCCTAAATATACATTCACAGGTTTCTCCAGAACTTTATAGTTTTTAAAAAACCTATCACCATTTATTATGTGGTCCGTACACCCACTATCGAGTAACCATTTTATTTCATTACCTTTTACGCTCCTCGTTTCTGTATTTGCCGCCACATGACGTGCAATTGTTGTAACCCACGCGCTGTTTCTATCTTCGTTCCTCTGTTCGGCTTGCTTATTCGCTTTATGTGTATTTGCGTTATTCTCGCCATGATAGTTGCCACGACCTCTGCCATAACCGCCTCTTCCGGCCACTTGCCGCCCTCGTGTTGCTCGCCATATATTTCCTTCGCTATTTTTGCACTCTCTTTGGAAGTGTCCAGTTTCGCCACAACTGAAACACTTTTGGCGCTTAATTACATAAAATGCGTTTGACTTCCGTCCACTGCATTCTTCCTTGCCACTTTTCAGCTCCGCCATCTCTATTTTGTTTTTGACGTAATCAGCCGTCTGATCCTCAATTTTTAGCGTGTCTATTAAGTCACCAATATAACTGTAGGATTCTGGCAACGTGTTAAGCATGTAGTTAAATTTTTCTTTCTCCGACACGTTTGCTCCTGCGCTTTTCAGTTCGTTCACACAGTGTTCAAAATCTCCGAAAAATGTAGCTGAGTCGGAGTACTCTCGTAACCTTAACCGCTCTAACTTGTTCCTACAGACGATTTGTAGTGCTGTAGACTCCTTCATGTACAACGCATCAAACTTTTTCATTATTTCGAATGCGGAGTCTTTGTCACACACAAATTCAAGCTGTTTGTTGGAAATTGCGCTATACTCGTATATATAATTTACAGCGCGCAAATCTTTTTCATCCCAATCTTCTTTATCGGACGCGACCTTTTGCCTCTCTGCTACGTCTTGACACTTTTTCATTTTCAAAAACATCAGCATCCTCTTTTTCCACATTTTATAATTTTCCCCATCGAACACGGGAATTATGATTTCGTTTTTCGCCGCCATTTTAATTTCTTACCGCGTGCCCTTTTTTTTTCTCTCTCTTTTTGTATGTGACAACAATTTTCCTTTCTATTCGTCAATTTACAGCTTCACAACTTCTTTACGAACCTTGCTCTGCTACCATATAAAATTCCGAGGTTTCCACAATAAATTACGAGCTTTCCAATTTAATATAAAGTTGTATTTATTTACATAAGTAATAAAGATATTCGATCTTACAAAATTGTGTCTTGCTTTTCTTATCGCTTAGTAGAGAAGGACAGTTTCTTAACCTAGAGATGTGGTATATACAAAAGTGATAGTGATTTGTCACTGTGTAAACCCTAAGGCTATGCACATATAAGTACAAGATGAATCTACAACTTAACAGCCTGTCGACCATTGAGGTAATTAGCGGCCGACCTTTTTAGGCCGGCAGGGAGCGATGTCTCTTCTAGATCTCTGAGGAGTGTGACCGTGTCAAATGCTTTAGGATGTTGATTAAACCCATGATTTATTTGCGGTGTAATGGCGTTCAAAGCTGATGTTGTGCTGTGAGATTTTCGGAAACCATGCTGGTGATTGGCCAATTTCAGATTTGCATTATAGTATGGCAATAGAATGGTCTCTAGTAACTTCAAGACCGGCGAGAGGAGGGATATTAAACGATAAGAATCTCCTTATTTCGCCGGCTTCCCTGGTTTTAGTAGTGGAAGTACAATGGCCTGTTTCCAGATCTCTGGTGTGACGAAAGTAGTTAGTGAGAGGTTAAAAAGAGCCTAGGTGTTTATTCATCTTCATGGCGATTCCGTCGGGTCCGATGGATTTTGAGAGTTTGGCCTTCATTTGGTCTAGATTTAATTGTACAGAGTGATATGTAATGAACGCAAGGCCACCCCCGTGACCGCTGAGACGGTCTTTTCGATGTACATTATACCCATCACAAGTTCGTAGGTCCGATCTTGTGTTTAATTTTGTCTCCTGTTTCGCGGCGATTTTGATGTTGTGCGACTTCATAAAGTTTGTTATCTTTTTTTTTGATCCTTTAATCAAAAATAATAATAATTAACTAAGAATTATTATCAACTGGTCTTGAGCTCGTTATACTTACAAAAATATGTAAAAATGAACAGACCATAAAACCAACAACAAAATAAGTTTGTTATCTCCGTGATCTTGCCAGCTAATCCGTTACAGTTCAGCTGTAAAATTTTGAAGTGTGTAGGGGGGCCATGCTACGCGTGAGAGACGGATGCGCTTGCCTAGGTGGAGGTAGGCTGAAGCCTAAGCTGTGTCGCAGTCTAGAGTTGAGAGCGCCCTGGCCGTTGTTGTCTGGCGTAAAAGGTGGATGTGTACTGCAACAGGGGGCTATGTATCCGTCCAGAGGTTTCCGTTTGCGAGCCTAGAACACAAAAGCATGTGACACAGGCCAAGCAATTATTGCACTTTACAGATGAGGCAGGCGTATATAATCTTTGCCGACAAACAGTGCACGTAGTGAAAGGCACGAGGAGGTGGTGGTCCTGGCCCTCGTGCAGCTGGAAGCAGGGGGGGGGGGGGAATTGGCGGCAGAGAAAGAGGGGGCTGACGCTCAACAATTCTCATATCTGGCCTATTCCGGAGGGGATAGGAATGTTGAGCGGCCGTGCGAGATGGAAACGCTGGTGAGCGTGAGCGACATTCGGGAGTGGGTGAGGCGGGAATTGCAGCAGTGCTGCTAGTCGTGCAGACTGAGCCACCATTGTGGCTGTTTGAAGTTGGAAGGGGCGGTGGGGTTAGGCGTTTACAACATGGTGCCTCGGAAGTACTAAAGAAAGTACGGGTTCTGTGGATGACAGGGTTAAGACCTGAGCATCCGGATCTGTCAAGCCATCTCTTCCACTTTTTTTTTTTTTGGGGTTTGCTCAACATATGATAGTTGAGAAAAATTGGCTAACGACATAGTCGATAATGCCAGATCAAATGAAAAAAGTAGGTGGTTAAACATTTTTGGTATTTAATTCACAATTGAATTATAACTCAGCTGATTATGACACATGGTCTATCTCTCAGTCAATTCACATCACATTTATCGTTCCGTTATTCGATATGTTCCGTTATTTTCACATATTTTCAATATCCAGTTTTTTTCCTTTCACAAACATTGTTTCTATTTTTCGAGGTTCCCGTTTTTATATCCGTTATGTTTTTTATTCACACAATTTTTCTTCCGTTATTCCAAAAATTTTTCTTTTCGAAAATATAATTTTTCCAAACTAAATTTGTTGGTTTGCCCTGCACATCCCAACTACTCAGATTTATGGAAAGGAGTGCACAAGCTATCCTCCAAGCCCATTTGAAGCAACACAGCCAACACCAAGTCTATTTTTCAATATGGCTGAGTCACTAGGTAGCTCGGCACAACCTTTCCGGGCAACACACAAACACGAACTGATCTCTTACACTTAGTGCATTGAACAGAATGCGAACGTTTAACATAAATTTTCTTCCAGCAAACGCAGCAGATCCAATCTCTTGGTCCGGGGTTTGATTCGATACCAGCCCGTAACAGGAGAAAGTGGAGCAACCCTGCTGCAAGGGTTTGCTCCGACGATGACAATTTAAGAGTGGGACTTAACAAATTAGACAGGGTACACTGAAATAACAGCCCTTGACCGGGTGATAAAACCAGGGTCATTCCAGTACGAACAACCGGCTGTTGTTGGAATGTCGTCGCCTATATGGTCACCGGGGCTAGCAGACACACACTGGAGGAGGTTGCAGAACTTTCTAAACACCGCACTTAAACTGCCACGGGCTGCCTCCATATATCACCTGAACACCATCTTCATAGCGAGGCAAAAATTCTCGATGTTAAAGAGCTTGTGAGATGTTGACCAGGCAATTCCTGTTCAATTGCTGCAAACCGCAGCATCCGTTGGCGTTAAGTGCGGTGGTCGTGCTATGCATTTTACGGAATCTATGCTGATGTTTGGCGAGTCGCAGGTTAGCGGTGTAGCAAGGGAGCAGGATTGTCTGTAAAATTTTGAAGTGCAGAAGGTGAGGTTGGGGTCATACTAGGCGTGAGGGACGGATGCGTTGGCCTGAATGGTGGTAGGCTGTGTCCTAAGCTGTGTCGCAGTCTAGAAGGTAATGAACCTTGGAGATTTGAGGGTGAGACCAGATTATCTGGCGTAGAAGGCTGCGGCGTTTTGCAGCAAGGTGTTATAAACGTATCCGTCCAAAGGTTTCTGTTCGCGAGCCCAGAGCATATAAGAAAGTGGCATAGGTCAAGACAATTGTTGCATTATATAGTCTTTGCATGGCGTATATAGTCTTTGCCGACAAACAGTGCACATTGTGAAAGGCACGAGGAGATGTTGGTCCTGACCAATGTGCGTGCTGGAAGTAGGGGGGGACATTGGGGGCAGAGATAGAGGGGACTGACGCTCGGCAGTGCTCGTTGGTCTATTCCGGAGGGGATAGGAGTGATGAGCGGCTGTGCGAGGTAGGAGACGCTGTTGAGCGTGAGCGGCAGTCGGGAGTGGGTGAGGCGGGCATTGTAGCAGTGCTGCTAGTCGTGAAGACTGTGCCACCATTGAAATATATCAGGTGGCTAAATAAAGCGCAAAACACGACTGCCTTTGGTTACGTCCAAAATCGAATGATCTCTTTTATTTTCAAAATGGAGTTTTTCACAAACCTTTCTTACTGTCTATCATTTACATATTTCTTCTAGTCATTGTTTTACAATTCATTCTCAAAAGCTGTGTTGCTTATGTCCTAGTTGGTAAACTTACTCCGAAACTGCTTAAGGCGAGCTCTCACTGTGCAACTTAATCTAGATTATTATAACCTACATTAAGTGTAGTGTAATTATATACTACTATATATTCCTACAACTCGGCCGTCCTGATTTATCTAATCCCCTGATTCTACTACGCTGGAGTGTAGATGCCGTCAGTTCTCTTTTTGCACATAAGCCCTCGAATCTCCTAATTTTATCTATGGTTGTACCATGGCTTTAAGTTCATAACAGACCAAGTACCCTTGTGCGAAACTCGTGTTTGTTGAAATCCTTCTACATCTTCGACCTCATAGCACAACAACAACAACAACGTTTTGCACTGTGAATGGGGATGTCCCCACGAGAGTTGCGGTAAATTGTTCTACCACCTTTGTCATTCCAGAAAGATGGAAACAGGCAAGGATGGTGCCACTAATAAAGCCCGGCAAACCGGCCAACGAGGAGGAGTCTTATCGACCGATATCACTCATCTCGCCAGTAGTGAAGACCTTGGGGACGGTCTTGCTCCCTTACTATACCGCTAACTTGCGACTAGCCGAACATCAGCATGGATTCCGTAAAATGCATAGAACGACCACCGCGCTAAACGCCATCACCACACATATAGGTGTCGGTCTCAACCAACCTCGTCCAAATGATAGGACCGTGCTAATTGAGCTTGATCTGTCGAAAGCTTTCGACACTGTCAATCATGCGCAACTCATTAACGACCTGGAGGTTTCAACTCTTCCCCCCTGTCTAAAGCGTTGGACCGCCAACTATCTGAGTGGTCGGCAGTCATCGGTTGAATTTAGAGGCGAAAGATCAAAACCACGTATAATTAAACAAGGGGTGCCACAGGGTGGTGTCCTATCCCCGCTTTTGTTTAATTATTACATATCGAGGCTCCCCTTCCCACCAGAAGGTGTCTCGATCGTCTCCTACGCCGATAACTGCACGATCCTGGCGACTGGCCCCTCCGTAGACGAGCGGTGCTCAAGAATTAACTCTTACCCCACATCCCTATCCGGTTTTTTCGCTACACGAAATCTGACACTGCCACCGACTAAATCCTCGGGCACCTTATTTACGACGTGGACAGCGCAGGCGAACATGGAATTAGACGTCTACGTCGACGACAGCTTCCGACTGTCACACACCCCAAAATCTTAGGGGTCACGTTTGGTAACATGTTCAAATACGGTGCTCATGTAGCCGCGATTGCCACCAACGTACAAAGCCGTAACAAAATCCTCAAGTCACTAGCTGGCAGCACTTGGAGGAAAGATAAAGAAACGTTACTGGCAACGTACAAGGCAATCGGCCAGCGGGTTCTGAGCTACGCGACGCCTATATGGTAGCCGGGGTTAGCAGATACACACTGGACGAGGTTGCAGGCCTGCCAAGACACCGCACTCAGAACTGCCACGAGGGGCCTTCCATGTCTCCTGAGCACCACCTTCATAGTGAGGCAAACATGCTCGGTGTTAAAGAGCATTGCGAGATGTTGACCAGACAATTCCTGTTCAACTGCTATAAACCGCAGCATCCGAGCAGGAACCTGCTAAACGAAAATCCGCCTCCCAGGAGAATAAGGAGTTACCTCCGCAAGCACTATGACGAGATCTGGCATCACATTTTCTCGCCGTTTGATCCAATGGTGCACCGGCAGGCCCTCAGCCTCATCCACGCGTAGTCGGTAAACTCCTTTGTCAGGTCTCGTCCAGTGAATGCAGTCCTTCAGGCACAAGTTCCACCTGTTGCCGACGAGGAACGCGAACTGCCTAGGGAGACAAGAGTCATACTGGCTCAACTTCGTTCTGGATATTGTAACAGACTAAACTCTTACCTATCCAAGCTGAACCCTGACATGCCAAATGTCTGCCCGGCATGCGGCGTGTCTCCCCACGATACCAACCATCTGTTCATCTGCTCAAACGAGCCTACTCTTCTAACAGCAATTTCACTCTGGTCCACCCCTGTTGAAGCCGCGAGGTTTCTAGGACTTCCGTTAGAAGAGCCTGATGACAGTGTTGGATGAGGGGTGATAATTTAGGCAGGTTAAGTAGTCGCTAATACTACAACAACAACAAAGAACACCACCGTGCGGCACCCCTTGTTTTATTCTTTGTGGCCTAGATTTCTTGTCCCTGAATTTGACTGATGCCTGTCGAACATTGAGGTAATTAGCGGTCCACCTTTTAAGGCCGGCAGGGAGCGGTGTCTCTTCCAGATCTCGAAGGAGTGTGGCGTGGTTGACGGTATCAAATGCATTTGATAGGTCAAGTGCCACGAGAACCGTCCTATGGTTTGGTGGTTGTTGATTCAAACCATAGTTTATCTGCGTTGTAATGGCATTCAAAGCAGATATAGTGCTGTGAGATTTGCTGAAACCATGCTAGTGATCGGCCAATTTCAGATTTGCAATAAAGTAAGGGAGCAGAATGGTCTCTAGTAGTTTCGCAACCGGCGAAAGGAGGGATAACGGACGATAAGAATCTCCTTGGTTTGCCGGCTTCCCTGGTTTTAGTAGGGGAACTACAATCGCCTGTTTCCATATCTCAGGTATGACGAAAGTAGTTAGAGGTTGAAAGGAGCCGCTTAATAACTCTGTCCCTCGTGGCCTAGGTGTTTGATCATCTTCATGGCGATTCCGTCGGGTACGATGGATTTTGAGGGTTTGGCCTTCACTATGGCTTCCTTGAGCTCTGCGACTGAGACGGCAATAGGCGCAGTGGAGTGTTTGTGTTTGTGGGCACGTCGGATGACTCTTCTCTTAGTCCTATTCGCAGGTGGATGCATTATAAACTGCCGGCAAAATAAGCTCGCGCATTTCCTGGCGTCCGATTTAACACTGTCGCCGAATGCAATGGCGACTTTGTCATTGTATTTGGTCGGATTGGATAGGGCCAGGACAGTCGACCATAATTTGCCGACTCCGCCGGAGAGGTTTCATGCCTCGAGGTGTTGTTTCCACTTGGTTTGATTCTGGGATTTGCGGGATTGATGAGTCACTTGGTCACGTTCTGCAGAAAATTTCGAGCGAATTTCTGGTATTTTGCCAGCAGAAATAAAGCGGCCTGAGGCAGAATCAATGACCTTGCGAAACCCCACCTCCTAGTACCTTTCACTACGTGCAGCGTTTGTCGGCAAAAATTATATACGCCTGCGACATCGGTCAAGTGCAACAATTGCCTTGACCTGTGTCACACCCTTACGTGCTCTGGGCTCGCAAACGGTAACCTTTGGACGGATTCGTTCATAGCCCCCTGTTGCAGTACACAGCCGCCTTCCACGCCAGACAACATCGGCCATGGCGCTGTCAACTCTAGAGTGCGACATAGTTTAGGCCTTAGCCTACCTCCACCTAGGCAAACGCATCCGTCCCTCACGCCTAGTATGTCCCCCGTCTCCCCTCCTACACACTTTTTTTGCAGCTGAACTGTAACGGATTAGCTGGAAAGATCGCGGAGATAACTGACTTTATGAAGACGCACAACATCAAAATCGCCGCGATACAAGAGACAAAATTGAACACGAGATCGGACTTACGAACTTGTGATGGGTATAATGTACATCGAAACGAGGTCCATAAAGCTAGCAGAGCAAAGTCAGCAGAACAAAAAACTAACTTATGAAAAATTAGGTGCTCAAAAGGTGCTAATTAAGTGCCCTAATCCCAAAAAAAGTGCTCTTCTATTTTTTCCAAAAAATGATGTTCTGCTAGCTTTAGGCTAAACCTAGCAGAGCAGTATACGTAAACAGGCAAAAGAGACGATACATCAAAAGTTGTTATGCAGAAATTTAGTGCTGAATAAAGTGCTCCAGAAAAACCCTACCCGCAAAAAAATAGCTCCCTTTTTTTTGTATAAAAAATTGATGTTCTGCTAGCTTCAGGCTAAACCTAGCAGAGCTGTATACGTAAACAGTCAGAAGAGACGATACATCAAAAGTTGTTATGCACAAAATTTTGTGCTCAATAAGGTGCTCCAGAAAAACCCTACCCCAAAAAAATAGCTCCCCTTTTTTAAATAAAAATTGATGTTCTGCTAGCTTTAGGCTAAACCTAGCTATTTTTTTGGGTTAGGGTTTTTCTGGAGCACTTTATTGAGCACTAAATTTCTGCATAACAACTTTTGATGTATCGTCTCTTTTGACTGTTTACGTATACTGCTCTGCTAGGTTTAGCCTAAAGCTAGCAGAACATCAATTTTTATTTAAAAAAGGGGAGCTATTTCTTTGGGGTAGGGTTTTTCTGGAGCACCGTATTGAGCACTAAATTTCTGCATAACAACTTTTGATGCATTCGTCTCTTTTGACTGTTTACGTATACTGCTCTGCTAGGTTTAGCCTAAAGCCAGAACATCAATTTTTTTTTAAAAAAAGGGGAGCTATTTTTTGGGGTAGGGTTTTTCTGGAGCACCTTATTGAGCACTATATTTCTGCATAACAACTTTTGATGCATTCGTCTCTTTTGACTGTTTACGTATACTGCTCTGCAAGGTTTAGCCTAAAGCTAGCAGAACAAACATTTTTTTAAAAAAAGGGGAGCTATTTTTTTGGGGTAGGGTTTTTCTGGAGCACCTTATTGAGCACTAAATTTCTGCATAACAACTTTTGATGCATTCGTCTCTTTTGACTGTTTACGTATACTGCTCTGCTAGGTTTAGCCTAAAGCTAGCAAAACATCAATTTTTATTTAAAAAAGGGGAGCTATTTTTTTGGGGTAGGGTTTTTCTGGAGCACCTTATTGAGCACTAAATTTCTGCATAACAACTTTTGATGCATTCGTCTCTTTTGACTGTTTACGTATACTGGTCTGCAACGTTTAGCCTAAAGCTAGCAGAACATCAATTTTTTTTAAAAAAGGGAGCTATTTTTTTGGGGTAGGGTTTTTCTGGAGCACCTTATTGAGCACTAAATTTCTGCATAACAACTTTTGATGTATCGTCTCTTTTGACTGTTTACGTATACTGCTCTGCTAGGTTTAGCCTAAAGCTAGCAGAACATCAATTTTTATTTAAAAAAAGGGAGATATTTTTTGTGGGGTAGGGTTTTTCTGGAGCACCTTATTGAGCACTATATTTCTGCATAACAACTTTTGATGCATTCGTCTCTTTTGACTGTTTACGTATACTGCTCTGCAAGGTTTAGCCTAAAGCTAGCAGAACATACATTTTTTTTAAAAAAAGGGGAGCTATTTTTTTGGGGTAGGGTTTTTCTGGAGCACCTTATTGAGCACTAAATTTCTGCATAACAACTTTTGATGCATTCGTCTCTTTTGACTGTTTACGTATACTGGTCTGCAACGTTTAGCCTAAAGCTAGCAGAACATCAATTTTTTTTAAAAAAGGGAGCTATTTTTTTGGGGTAGGGTTTTTCTGGAGCACCTTATTGAGCACTAAATTTCTGCATAACAACTTTTGATGCATTCGTCTCTTTTGACTGTTTACGTATACTGCTCTGCTAGGTTTAGCCTAAAGCTAGCAGAACATCAATTTTTTTTAAAAAAGGGAGCTATTTTTTTGGGGTAGGGTTTTTCTGGAGCACCTTATTGAGCACTAAATTTCTGCATAACAACTTTTGATGCATTCGTCTCTTTTGACTGTTTACGTATACTGGTCTGCAACGTTTAGCCTAAAGCTAGCAGAACATACATTTTTTTTAAAAAAGGGAGCTATTTTTTTGGGGTAGGGTTTTTCTGGAGCACCTTATTGAGCACTAAATTTCTGCATAACACCTTTTGATGTATCGTCTCTTTTGACTGTTTACGTATACTGGTCTGCAACGTTTAGCCTAAAGCTAGCAGAACATCAATTTTTTTTAAAAAAGGGAGCTATTTTTTTGGGGTAGGGTTTTTCTGGAGCACCTTATTGAGCACTAAATTTCTGCATAACAACTTTTGATGCATTCGTCTCTTTTGACTGTTTACGTATACTGCTCTGCTAGGTTTAGCCTAAAGCTAGCAGAACATCAATTTTTTTTAAAAAAGGGAGCTATTTTTTTGGGGTAGGGTTTTTCTGGAGCACCTTATTGAGCACTAAATTTCTGCATAACAACTTTTGATGCATTCGTCTCTTTTGACTGGTTACGTATACTGCTCTGCCAGGTTTAGCCTAAAGCTAGCAGAACATCAATTTTTATTTAAAAAAGGGGAGCTATTTTTTGGGGTAGGGTTTTTCTGGAGCACCTTATTGAGCACTAAATTTCTGCATAACAACTTTTGATGCATTCGTCTCTTTTGACTGTTTACGTATACTGCTCTGCTAGGTTTAGCCTAAAGCTAGCAGAACATCAATTTTTATTTAAAAAAGGGGAGCTATTTTTTTGGGGTAGGGTTTTTCTGGAGCACCTTATTGAGCACTAAATTTCTGCATAACAACTTTTGATGCATTCGTCTCTTTTGACTGTTTACGTATACTGGTCAGCAACGTTTAGCCTAAAGCTAGCAGAACATCAATTTTTTTTAAAAAAGGGAGCTATTTTTTTGGGGTAGGGGTTTTCTGGAGCACCTTATTGAGCACTAAATTTCTGCATAACAACTTTTGATGTATCGTCTCTTTTGACTGTTTACGTATACTGCTCTGCTAGGTTTAGCCTAAAGCTAGCAGAACATCAATTTTTATTTAAAAAAAGGGAGATATTTTTTGTGGGGTAGGGTTTTTCTGGAGCACCTTATTGAGCACTATATTTCTGCATAACAACTTTTGATGCATTCGTCTCTTTTGACTGTTTACGTATACTGCTCTGCAAGGTTTAGCCTAAAGCTAGCAGAACATCAATTTTTTTTATAAAAATGGGAGCTATTTTTTTGGGGTAGGGTTTTTCTGGAGCACCTTATTGAGCACTAAATTTCTGCATAACAACTTTTGATGCATTCGTCTCTTTTGACTGTTTACGTATACTGCTCTGCTAGGTTTAGCCTAAAGCTAGCAGAACATCAATTTTTATTTAAAAAAGGGGAGCTATTTTTTTGGGGTAGGGTTTTTCTGGAGCACCTTATTGAGCACTAAATTTCTGCATAACAACTTTTGATGCATTCGTCTCTTTTGACTGTTTACGTATACTGGTCTGCAACGTTTAGCCTAAAGCTAGCAGAACATCAATTTTTTTTAAAAAAGGGAGCTATTTTTTTGGGGTAGGGGTTTTCTGGAGCACCTTATTGAGCACTAAATTTCTGCATTTTGATGTATCGTCTCTTTTGACTGTTTACGTATACTGCTCTGCTAGCTTTAGCCTAAAGCTAGCAGAACATCATTTTTTGGAAAAAATAGAAGAGCACTTTTTTTGGGATTAGGGCACTTAATTAGCACCTTTTGAGCACCTAATTTTCCATAAGTTAGTTTTTTGTTCTGCTGACTTTGCTCTGCTAGCTTTATGGACCTCTTCGATGTACATTATACCCATCACAAGTTCGTAAGTCCGATCTCGTGTTCAATTTTGTCTCTCGTATCGCGGCGATTTTGATGTTGTGCGTCTTCGTAAAGTCAGTTATCTTCGCGATCTTTCCAGCTAATCCGTTACAGTTCAGCTGTAAAATTTTGAAGCGTGTAGGAGGGGAGACGGGGAAATGCTAGGCATGAGGGACGGATGCGCTTGCCTACGTGTAGATAGGCTAAAGCCTAAACTATGTAGCAGTCTAGAGTTGACAGCGCCATGGCCGTTGTTGTCTGGCGTGGAAGGCGGCTGTGTGCTGCAACGGGGGCTATGAATGTATCCGTCTAAAGGTTACCGTTTGCGAGCCCAGAGCACATAAGGGAGTGACACAGGCCAATGCAATTGTTGCACTTGACCAATGTCGCAGGCGTATATAATCTTTGCCTACAAACGTTGCACGTAGTGAAAGGTACGAGGAGGTGGTGGTCCTGGCCCACGTGCAAGGTGGAAGCAGGGGGGGGGGCATTGGGGACAGAGAAAGAGGGGACTGACGCTCGGCGATGCTCATATCTGGCCTATTCCGGAGGGGATAGGAGTGTTGAGCGGCCGTGCGAGATGGAGACGCTGGTGAGCGTGAGCGACAGTCGGGAGTGGGTGAGGCGGGAATGGCAGCAGTGCTGCCATTCGTGTAGGCTGGGCCACTATTGTGGCTATTTGAAGTTGGTAGGGGCGATAGGGGAGTGCCCGAGCGACGACTACCGCGGTACGCCCTTAGGCGTGTACAGCATGGTGCCTCGAAAGCACTAAAGAAAGTATGGGGTATGTGGATGGCAGGGTTAAGCCCTGAGCATCCAGATTTATGTAGTCATCTCTTACACTTGGCGCATTGAACCGAATGCGACCGTTTAATATAAATTTTTTTCCAGCAAACGCAGTAGATCCAATCTCTTGGTCCAGGGTTGGGTTCGACCCCAGCCCGTTACAAGAGACAATGGAGCAACCCAGCTGCCAGGGTTTGCTCCGAGGATGACAATTTAATGGTGGGACGGGACAGATTGGACGGGACAGAATACCTTAGTTGGGATAGCGAAATTTTCTATTACCTTAAGTCCCTTTTCACTTCATCTGAAAATATTTTATTGATAAACTTTTGAAACTTTGTGGGGGCATTTTTCAGCCCGAATGGTATCCTTAAATATTCATATTGTGCCAGTGGTGTAGTAAAAGACGTATACTTTATGAACTCTTCGCCCATGAAAACGTGAAAGAATCCGTTTTTAAGGTCTAGTTTTGGGAATACCTTTTTGTTCACTAGCCTATCTAACAGATCGTCTATGAGGGGTATGAGGTAGCTGTCCTTTGCAGTCATTTTGTTAAGTTTTCTGTAGTCAACGCATAGCCTCAGGAGACACAAACTCCGACTCGCTAGGTCGTATGTAACCTTTCTTTAGGTACTCATCAAGTATATTCTGTAACTCTGTTTTCTCTGTGTACGACAGCCTTCTAGGGGCACACGAAAATCGACTGTTTTTTTCTAATACGAGATGCATATCTTTTCTAACCAACGGTTTGTCTGGCGTCTTTGAATTTACGTACACTTTGTTAAAAATTGTTTGCAAACAACGTTTATCATCAAACTTGACTTTTTCACCTACATTGAGGTCTGCGCACGTTTATTCGCAAATCTCTATCGCCATTATTTCGTTTATGACCTCGCTAATATTGACATTCTCGCTAACCTCTATGTTGGCACTGCCGGCGCCGTGCTCATTCTCGCGTAAGACATTTTTACATTTGCCTACATTGTCAATCATCTCCGCTTCGCATAGTTTCTCCACTTCGACTAAGTTGTTGATCAGCTACTTCTCCTCCTTGCGCTACCCTGTCCATAAATTCAATATTGCCGATCTTTAGTTTCGCATCACTTGCTTCGATAAAGTCTCTACCCAGTAGTAGTGAATACCCAATACACCCATTAGAACACTGACTTAACATTGATATTTTCCAAAAATATTTAAGACTGAGCTATTTAACCCGTAGTAACTATCCTTTACTTTTTCCAACCTGACGCCCATGTACATGACGGTACCATGTCCTGTTTCATCAAACTAACTGGACTGCCTGAGTCGACTAGACATTCTACAAACATATAAAATTAACACAATTCACATACAACTTAAAATAACTTACAAAGGTGTTTTTTGGCCTCTCGTACTCCTTGCAGTTTGGCGCATAGTGACCTTTTTCTCCGCATGCGTAGCACGATCCGGATTCTCGCTTTTCTTTTCTGCAGTCTTTGGCGTAGTGACGTACAGTTGCAATTATAACACCGTAATCGCTCTCCTTGCTGTGGTGTGGATGTCGGACGTTTTGGTAGCGTTAATGTCCGGAACGCTCTTACAACCTCGTTTGCAGACGCGAAGTTATGCAGTTTCGCTTGGTCACGGAGTTGCCTATCTGGAATTCCTCTATTTTGTCGTGGTGTCGGAACTTCGTTGTTGTTGTTGTTGTTGTTAACACTGCTTCGCCCTGCCCAACGGCCTCGATCACTCTAAATTGTCATCAGGCTCTTCTAACGGAAGTCCGAGGAAACGCGCAGTTTCCATAGGGGTGGACCAGAGTGATATTGGTGTTAGAAGAGTAGGTTCTGTTGAACAGGAAAAGAGATGTTTGGTATCATGAGGGGACATACCACATGCAGGGAAAGTGTTTGGTATGGTGGGGTTCAGTCTGGATAAGTAAGAGTTTAACCTATTACAATATCCAGAACGAAGTTGTGCTAGCATGACTAGTCTCCCTCGGTAGTACACGCTCCTCTTCAGCTAATACGGATGGTTGAGTATTAATAACGGGATTCACAGGCCGAGATCTGAGGGATCTGTCTGCCGACTCGGTGTGGAGGTCATTTAGAGCCCGCCTATGGTTCCGCAGATCAAACGGCAAAGAGATGTGGTTCCGGATCTCATCGTAGTGCTTACGAAGATGTTTGCTTATGTCTCTCGGGGCGGGGCTACTTCCAATAGATGTCGATTTGGGTGACTGGGTTTATGACAGTTTATTTATTTATTTATTTGCTTATGTCTAAATACAACAGACACTTAAAAATAGTTAAATTAATTATAACTTAAGAAGTAAGTTTTCAATCTAAATTGCAAGAGTGATTTACTATAAGTTAGATCTAACTCCAGAAAATTTGAGAAAAAGTTGTATTCTAAAAGAGTTCTACACAATGGGGCATTAGCACCATAGACTGTTCTATGAACTCCAACACGAACGACTTCAAACTTTCTTAAATTTCTACAAGGCACATTAAAATGTATTCGTTGAAGAAGACATGGGCAATCTATCTTTCCAGAGATGAGATCAAAGATAAACGATATTGATAAGAGCGCTCTCCTATCTAATAATAATGGCAAACATATTAAACGACATCGTGCTATGTAAGATGGAATCGGTTCAGAAAAGTTTAAGGAACGCAGAGCAAAACGAATAAAGTACTTTTGGACTCTTTCTAAACGATTTATATGCACTGCATGGTATGGTCTCCATATATAAGCTGCATATTCAAGCTTGGATCGTACAAAAGCAGAATAAAGAACTTTATAAGTGTATGGGTCTGAGAAGTGAGAAGAGTGACGTTTAACGAAAGCAAGTGTACCAAGGGAACTAGTAATAATATAATTTAAATGCGTAGCAAAGCTAAATTTGCAATCAAAGAACACGCCTAATTCTTTGATTTCGTTAACTTCAGAAATGCACGAGTGTGCTAAGAAGTAACGAGTCTCAAAAGGCTTGATCATCTTAGAATAAGTCACTTTACGGCACTTATCAATATTAAGATAAAGCCTATTGGTAACGCAGTAATTAGAAAAATTATTAAGTTCACCTTGCAGCACGGAAGAGTCATATGGTCCGTTTATCACCGAATATATCTTAAGATCGTCTGCGTATAAAAAAAATTTAGCCGATTTGAAACACGATGAAATGTCATTAATAAACAGCACAAATAATAAGGGACCTAAAATGCTACCTTGTGGTACCCCAGAGCTGGAAACAAATGGCTTCGAAAACTCGCCATCTATAGCAACCATGCAGCTCCTGTTAAACAAGTACGATTTGATCCACTGAAGAAAACTGGAATGGAGCCCCATGCAAGAAAGTTTGAAAATAAGAATTTTGTGAGAAATTTTATCAAACGCCTTGGAAAATTCTGTATAAATCGTATCCATTTGTAGGCCACTACGAAAGCATGAATAGCAGTCCTCAGTAAACACAGAAAGATTAGAAACCGTCGATCTTGCAGGCACAAAACCATGCTGATTTGGGCAAATAAGATGCTTTACATTAAAGTAAAGTTTCTCCTGTACAATACATTCAAACAGTTTAGCAATCGATGATAGCTTAGCAATTGGTCTGTAGTTAGATACATCACATTTGTTGCCATTTTTAAAAACAGGGGTGATAGATGTAATTTTCCAGTCATCAATAAACAGTCCTGATGATAAGGACGTTAAAGATTAGCGTGAGAGGTTTTACCAGTGACGAGCAATTTTACAAAAGTCTCTTGCATAGGCCATCAACATCAGTCCGAGAGGAATCCTTGACTTTTATCAAACCCTCTATAACATCATTTTCAGAAAGTACCAAAGATCCCAGGGAAAAAGAAGAGCTTGCTATATCGTTGAGACTAAGACGTAAGGTAGCAAAATCATTGGCAGACAAATCCTCATCCAAATCAAAATTGGATGAAAAAAAGTCCGCAAATAAATCAGCAGCCTCACCAATAGAAGATACGGACATATCATTATAAAAAACAGTTTTTGGAATACTCGATACACTCTTCTTTGACTTAATATAGCTCCAGAACTTTTTAGGATTCGATTTTATATTTCTCTCGAAATTATTAATATATTTTTCATATAGACTCTTATTCAAGTCGTTGAATTTTGTCCTGTAGGATATAAATAACTCGTAAAAATCAAATCTGTTAGTAATTTTAAACTTCTTAAAAAACTTATTTCTCAAATTTTTTAGATGTTTAAGCTCAGATGTATACCAAGGAATCTTATATGATTTTTTCTTAAAAGTAGGAACAAGTTTATTACAAATATCAGATAATGAATTTTTAAATATATTAAAGCAAAGTTGCAACTACATTATTTATAAAAAGAGAATCCCAGTCGATCTCACTTAACCCTACATCCAAAGCATAAAAATCGCACCGATCAAAATTTAATGATGGCTTAGAAGTAGAAAAGGAGGTATTGAAGAAATCTAGGAATTACACTTCCAGTAAAGTTGGAGTGTGATGCAAATTAGGCGGCGATATAGAAGTTGCAGCTTGCGACAGCAAAAAGTTCAAATCGCTACTAATAAAAACTAAATCAAGATAGCGTTGCAACCTGTTATGCAAGCCATTAACTTGCGATAAACCCACACTCAAAAAGTTATCTATAACATACGATTCAATATTATGAGTGATATTTGAGGCAGTTAAATAAGCATCATTATCGATGTAAGGCCAGTTTACATTGGACAAGTTAAAGTCACCAAGAACACATAATTGATTGTTGGCAATTTCACGATGAAGAGCGAGAACGTTATCAACATGTGATTCATAGACACATGCATCACTAAGAGGCGCAATATAAGAAACGCAAATATAGAGGTAACCCACAGAACCACTCAGCCCGACACACAGTTGATCGAGGATAGAGTCATTATTATTCAAATCATAGAGCATAGCTTGTAAATTGCAACGAGCTGCTATCAGCACACCGCCTCCTCTACTGCAGCCAGTTTTATTAGCATCTCTATCCTTACGGAAAACATCAAAGCAGCTTAAATTAAAATATTCTGCGTCACAAAAATTTGAGTTGAGCCATGTTTCAGTCAAAACAAACATATCATACTCCAAAAGAGAGCTCAGCATGCCAACACTACTAGTTTTGCCTCTTAGACCAGAAGTGTTTTGGTAGTATATTTTAATACGTTGATTATTACGAACAATCAGGTGCGAGTTAGTTGCTCCCCTTTTTTGGGAAAAAAATGAAAAGGACGAACAGAAACATTCACCGGCCAGTTCAGAAGGAACTGTATACTCAAGAGTTCCGCGTGCTCTTGAACATTGAGCAATTTTGCCTCTTGATGGAGGTGAGACTCAGATGACATAAGAATACATCCCGTAGCAGTTCTGATGACGGTGTTTTGGCAGACTTGCAATTTCCTCCAGTTGGTGTCAGCAAGGTTGGGCGACCATATGGGCGCATCGTAGTCAATAACCGGTCGGCTAATAGCCTTATATGTAGCAAGCAATGTTTCTTTATCTTTTCCCCGAGTACTGCCGGCCAGTGACTTGAGGATCTTATTTCGGCTCTGTACCTTTGAAGCTATTGCGGTGGCATGACCAGCAGTGAGGCCGTTGTCAAACGTCACACCCAAGATTTTCGGGTGGTTGCCAGTAGGTAGAGGTACTCCGTCTACGTGGACGTTTAACTCTTGCCCCATCTGTACATTCCATGTCGTAAACAGGGTCGCCGTCGATTTAGTCGGAGATAGGGTGAGATTTCGCTCGGAGAAGAAGTTAGAAAGGTCACGGAGGTAACTGTTGATTCTCGTACAGAGTTCGTCACTGGAGGGACCCTTGCCCGAGGCCATTATCGTGCAGTCGTCCGCGTAGGAAACAATGGAGACTTCCTCTGATGGGGGGGAAGTCTCGAAATATAGAAATTAAACAAAAGGGGAGAGAGAACACCACCTTGCGCCACCCCTTGTTTTATTCTTCGTGGCCTGTCGAACATTGAGGTAATTAGCGGTCCACCTTTCAAGGCCGGCAGGGAGCAGTGTCTCTTCCAGGTCTCGAAGGAGGGTGGCGTGGTTGACCGTATTAAATGCATTTGAAAAATGTGTTGATTCAAACCATAATTTATCTGTGTTGTAATGGCATTCAAAGCAGATGTAGTGCTGTGAGATTTGCGGAAACCATGTTGGTAATCGGCAAATTAAAGTAAGGGAGCAGAATGGTCTCTAGTAGTTTCGCGACCGGCGAAAGGAGGGATATCGGCCGATAAGAATCTCCTTGGTTCGCCGGCTTCCCTGGTTTTAGTAGGGGGATTACAATCGCCTGTTTCCATATGTCAGGTATGACGAAAGTAGTTAGAGGTTGAAAAGAGCCGCTAAATAACTCTGTCTCTCGTGGCCTAGGTGTTTGATCATCTTCATGGCGATTCCGTCGGGTCCGATGGATTTTGAGGGTTTGGCCTTCATTATGGCTTCCTTGACCTCTGCGACTGAGACGGCAATAGGCGCCGTGGAGTGTTTGTGTTTGTGCGCACGTCGGATGACTCTTTTAGTCCTTTCCGCAAGTGGATGCATTATAAACTGCCGGCAAAAGAAGCTCGCGCATTTCCTGCCGTCCGATTTGACGCTATCGCCGAATGCAATGGCGACCTTGTCATTGTATTTGGTCGGAATGGATAGGGGCTTGACAGTCGACCATAATTTGCCGACTCCGCCGGAGAGGTTGCATGCCTCAAGGTGTTGTTTTCACTTGGTGAGTTTGTGTTCGTTGACTATCCTACGAATTTCCGCCTTGAGATCTTTGATTCTGGGATCTGCGGGATTGATGAGTCTCACTTGGTCACGTTCTCTTGCCATCGCCGCAGCTTCTGCCGGAAAATTCGGACGAATTTCTGGTATTCTACCAGCAGGAATAAAGCGGCCTGAGGCTGAATCAATGACCTTCCGAAACTCTCACCTTTGCGCACGTCCGTCGGAGTGGGTAAGGCAGCGAAAGAGCGCTCTGTATAGTCCGCAAAGCGGTCCCAGTCCGCTTTGGTGAAGTTGATGTATGTTAGTTTAGCAGTCGTTATGAAGTCGGTCGGTCGCTCTACGGAGAGTATGATGGGTAGGTGGTCTGAAGCTAATGTAAGCATCGGTCGCCCGTTGACAAAGTTAATTAAGCCCGCGCTCGTTATGGAGATGTCTGGCGAACTGTGGTAGTTACCTGCTACCCTAGTGGGGGCATCTCAATTGACTGTACAGAATGCTGAGTTGTCTATTTGGTCTGCAATTGCGTGTCCTCTGCTGTCTGCTGGCAAGTTGGAGTGCCAGAGATCGTGATGTGCGTTGAAGTCGCCTAGGATTAGACAGTTATCGCCCCTTAGCAACGCACTAATGTCGGGATGGTAATCTCTAGGACAACACGTGGCAGGGGGAATGTAGATGTTTATGATTTGCAGGTCGACGTCGCCTGACCGGATTACTATGCCTTGGCATTCTAAGGTAGAGTCGCTGGGGTCGACGTCAGGGAAAAATAGATTATATTGTACAGAGTGATGTGTAATGAACGCTAGGTCACCCCCATGACCGCTGGGACGGTCTTATCGATGTGGATTATACCCATCACAAGTTCGTAAGTCCGATCTTGTGTTCAATTTTGTCTCTTGTATCGCGGCGATTTTGATGTTGTGCGTCTTCATAAAGTCAGTTATCTCCGCGATCTTTCCAGCTAATCCGTTACAGTTCAGCTGTTGTGTTTTGAAGCGTGTAGGAGGGGAGACGGGGGACATGCTAGGCATGAGGGACGGATGCGCCTGCCTAGGTGGAGGTAGGCAAAGGCGTAAACTATGTCGCAGACTAGAGTTGACAGCGCCATGGCCGTTGTTGTCTGGCGTGGAAGGCGGCTGTGTACTGCAACAGGGGGCTATGAACGTATACGTCCAGAGGTTACCGTTTGCGAGCCCAGAGCACATAAGGGTGTGACACAGGCCAATGCAATTGTTGCACTTGATCGATGTCGCAGGCGTATATAATCTTTGCCTACAAACGGTGCACGTAGTGAAAGGTACGAGGTGGTGGTCCTGGCCCACGTGCAAGGTGGAAGCAGGGGGGGGGGGGCATTGGGGACAGAGAAAGAGGGGACGGACGCTCGGCGATGCTCATATCTCGACTATTCCGGAGGCGCATTGACCCGAATGCGACCGTTTAATATAAATTTTCTTGCAGCATACGCAGCAGATCCAATCTCTTGGTCCAGGGTTGGGTTTGACCCCAGCCTGTAACAAGAGACAATGGAGCAACCCAGCTGCCAGGGTTTGCTCCAAGGATAACAATTTAAGGGTGGGACGGGACAGATTGGACAGGGTTACACTGAAATAACAGCCTTTGGCTGGGTAATAAAACCCAGGTCATTCCGGTACGATAGAACCGGCTTTTGTGGGAATGCCTACCTAGTAGTCACCTCCTTTACCTAACATTGTCATCAGGCTCTTCTAACGGAAGTCCCAGAAACCTCGCGTCTTCAAAAGGTTTGGACCATAGTGCAATTGCTGTTAGAAGAGTCGGCACAGTTAAGCAAATGAATAGATGGTTAGTATCATGGGAAGACACCCCGCATGCAGGGCGGACATTTGTCGTGTCAGGGTTCAGTTTGTAGAGGTAAGCGTTTAAGCTGTTACAGTATCCAGAACGAAGTTGGGCCAGCATGACTCTTGTCTCCCTAAGCAGTTCGCGTTCCTCTTCCACAATAGGTGGAGCTTGTGATTGAATTACGGCGTTCACTGGGCGAGAGCTGACAAAGGAGTTTACCGACTCTGTGTGGATGAATTTGAGGGCCCGTCGATGCACCTTTCAATCAAACGCCGAAAAGATATGATGCCGGATTTAGTGCTCACGGAGATGACTCCTTATTCTCCTGGGAGGTTGTTTTTTAGTCGAACAGGCGCCTGTTCGGGTGCTGCGGTTTGCAGCAATTAATTAATTAATTGCCTGGCCAACATCTCACTATGCTCCTTAACACCGAGCATTGAAGATGGTGTTTAGGTGACATAAAGAGGCATCCCGTGGCTCTGAGTGCGGTGTTTTGACAGACCTGCAACCTCCTCCAGTGTGTGTCCAGAGACCATATAAGCGTCGCTTAGCTCAGAACCGGCTGGCCAATTGCCTTGTACGTTGCCAGTAACGGTTCTTTGTCTTTCCCCCAAGTGCTCCCAGCTACTGACTTGAGGATTTTGTTGCGGGGCCAATCCCACAACATCCGGTTCTATAGTACCGGAAATACTTGAGGTTTACTCGAACAAGGTCTGTTATTTCGATGCAATTTAGTCTATCTTGTCACATTTCCTCCTAAAACTGTTATCCTCCGGGCAGCCCCCTTGCTGTATACTCTACTACAACCCCGGCAAAAACACCTCACACAGCAGCTCACAGGTACTTTCTGGGTAGCACCTCCCTCAATGCAATGCTGGACGACAGCCCACCCCAACCCTACTAACAATTCCCCTTTTCCCAGCACTAGCACCAATGTAAGCAAAGTCCACCAGTTCTGATCCATTACACCAAGCGCACTGTTTGTGGGTTGAGATTGTATTCACCGGCGGCATCAGGCTTATGTCTTCTGCTAATATGCTCTGAAATTGGAAACAGGAATTCATGGACGGATACGTACGACGCCTACAACGTCGGTGGTTTCGCCTCCTCCTTCGGGTGGTCCGGATCCATCGCCCTCGTCTTGACTCCCAGCGTGACTACTTCTCCCCCTTCGCATTTTCGCGTTAATAGGCAAGGTTAATGAAATAGTGAATTTTCACATTCTCTTTTTGCCTTCTAAGTAGAACGGACGTTGCAAAAAAAAAAAAAAAAAAAAAAAAGTGTGATAAGTGCCGCGGCAAAAGAAATTAATTCCCGCCAAAAGTTACTGAATACAATTGAGGCCATAAATCAAAGAAGCTCAGACACAACAACAATTGTTTGCAAAGACTGATCACCGTTCACCGGTGTCACACATAATATAACAAAATATCAATAAAAATATTGAACACCAAACCAAACCCCGCTTTCAAATGTGTGTGGACGTGTCTTGGGCATAACTCTTTTAAGCTTGTTATGGAAACGCGTCAAATTGGATCGGTAAGGAAGGCGGTCGGCATGATCTCAATGGTGCACAGTGGCTAGTCATTGTCGGCTGGGGTGGGCTCTTGCCAACCTTACCGTCCTGCGCCATAAGCAGAAAAAGGTCAAATCATGCCTTTTGAAACGCGGGGGAAAACGCAAAAAAAACCGCGCAAACGTCTATAAAACAACATCCGGTTAAACCCCGGATGCCACTGACAGACCGTTGACATTTAAATATTCAAAACTAATAAAAAAAGGGGAAAACTTCAAATTAAAAATTAAAAGAAACGGCAACCAAAATATTTAAAATAGAAATCAAAATTGAAAATTTACCGAAAATAAAAAGGAAATTAAAACTGTAATAACGAACGGAAAAGAAGAAAAAAACGGATAAATTTAAATTAACAAAAAAAACCCTGAAATTTTAAACGAACCGGAAAAGACCGGTTACCACGCTGAAAGAAAGAAAAATATAAGAAAAAGGCCGAACATTAAAAGGGGGCGCCGCGGGTGTTGTTGCGACGCCCTGGTGCTGACCCACCCTCATCCATGGCCATCGACGCACCTGATCTCGATGGCCCCTTACCAAAAATCCTATGCCTTCTAAATAATAAGAAAATTCAGCATTCCCATTATTAATTTACAGTTTTTTTATTTATAAGACATTATTTAAACTTAGGTCATAGTGACTGTACGACTAACTTAGCTAGGGCCAATTAATATTAGCTTGAATTTATTCCTAAGCTCTAGGCAATGAAAGCAAAAACAACATTTAAAGGAAAGGTTCTGAGGAACTAGAACCATCATTCCAATGACTAGTTGTCGACTATAAAATAAAAAAATAAATATTTTAAACTCATCGCTTCGTAACATTAGGTTCAAAAGAAAAATTTTGGTTTTGCTATTATCTTATACCTTAGTTGTATTTATTGCATTTTATTGTTGTTATTTATTGCTAGCTATCCTTTTGAATAATTGATTTACTTCAAGTGATTGTTCATGTTATTATTATTATTTCATTTTGCTTTATGTTTATTTATGATTTCCTTTTATTTTAAATATTTGAACTTTTTTTTTGTTTTAAATTTCTTTTCCTTTATAGGTTCCTAGTTTCCAAATATTTGTCTTATCTTCCTTTTTGGGTTTGATTATAACAAGTTACAATAAAGATTCAATATTCGATTTTGGTTTATTCCTACATCTAGGCGTTTACATTTATCCTTCTAGTCTGACTTAAATTATTCTATCTTAATCCGTATTAGTTTTGAATCTATTTATTTATCTTCTAATTTATTCGGAAAAATTGTCTCTTATTTTTCTTCTATTCCTGTCAAATCCTATCTTCTAAATCCTAATACCTTTCTTATTTTCTAAACAAGTCGCTTACCCTACTAACATACCACTAACCTTAATCTACTCTAGGTCTAATTCAGCTTATTTTTGCTTTGATTTATTTAATCAAATCAATTTCATTTTAACGTGCTAATCGGCACGGACTCACCCGGTGGTTGTGGTAGGCCGTTGGTCGGGCGCTACTGTTGTTGTTGTTTCTGCTTAATGCGTTGTTGTTGCAGTAGCTAGTACGGCGGGCGTGTAATACGGCGGCCCTCGCTGTTGTCACTGCTGTGTTGTTGTTGTCGTTGCTGAGGCTGGTGCGGCGGGCCTATAATACGGCGGCCCTCGCTGTTGTCACTGCTGTATTGTTGCCGGTTTTGTTGTAACCGGTTGTTATTGTTGTTCTTGCTGATGGCTAGTGCGGCGGGCCTATATCATGGCGACCCCCGCTGTTGTCACTGCTGTTGTTGTTGTGGTCGATCCGGGTGGTTATGCAGTGGGCCTAGAAGAGGGCGGCCCCTGCTGATGTCAATGCTGGGTGTCTTGCCGGTTTTGTTGTTACCGGTGGTTACTGGTGCAGCGGGCTTTTAACAGAGCGGCCCCTGCTGTTGTTGTTGCTGGTTGTCGTGGTCGGTCTTGTTGTTGCCGGTTTCGTTGTTACCGGTTTTGTTGTTACTGCCGGATTTGTTGTTGCCGGCGCTGTTACTGCCGGATTGTATGTTGCCGGTCTCTGTTACTGCGACGTTGTTATTGCCGCCTAGTTGTTACCGGTTTTGTTGTTGGTGGTTGTTGTTGCCGGTCTTATTGTGCCGGTTTCGTTGTAACCGGTTTTGTTGTTGGTGGTGGTTGTTGTTGCCGGTCTTATTGTTGCCGGTTTTTTGTCTAGCGCGGTGTGCGTTGGGCGTTGATGCGTTCCGATAGGACTTTCCCCTTTTACTAGTGTTCTTTTGGTCTATAAAGCACATTTCCATGCGTGCTTGTTATTATTGGTATTCTCTCCACATATTCAAACCGGAATTAATAATTTTCTTTTTCTTTTTTTTTTTTTCACATAAAGGTATAAATTTTGATGATAAACGATAGAGCTATGTTCGGAAAATATTATCAAAATATGATTATTGCCATTACTACACAGAACTACGCAAATATACAGTATGTTGAATGCTAACAAATAATTTCCATTTAATAGCTATCGAAGTCTATTGTGTTTCGATTATAGCAAAGCGATAATCAACCGACATCAGTTCTAGTGGTCAACACTACGCATATGAATGGTGTTATACACCAATTTGTTTCGCAATTTTTCTTGCTATATACAATTTTTTGTTTGTTTTTTTTTTCACTTCACGCGCACATGACCGCTCGTGTCCAACTTAGTTATACTTTTGAATTGGTCGAATGCCGGTGACGCTGCTATGCCTGAAAATCGTCAATCAACGGCGACTGCGCAATGGAAAAGTTCCGCTACCCAGTCTGACGTGGCATGATTGTTGCCACTCGGGTTGGTGGTTGCCATCAGGGCTCGGACTTTTACTTTTATTTTAAATACCTTTTCACTACTACCGATCTTCGTAAAAGTACAGCACGCATTTCAAAACAAAAAAAAAGGATAATATATATTATTGAAACTAACGTTAAAGACATGACTTTGCTTTCTCATAGTTGATTTAATGAGCATCGCACTGCAGGAATTACTTAAAATTCAAAGTATTGAAATTACGCTTTTATGTGAGACATAAATGAAAATGATTTTAGTACTCATACTTTTAATACTATTTCACACTAATTTTATTAAAGGTAAACAATTTTTTTTTCTATGGAACAAAATAAAATGCAAGAATATTTGTACTGTTGAATGACTTCATAGAAGAGTTTATAATTAGGAAAAAGCATCACTTATCAAAATAAATCAGAGTTTGGGACTATTCTAAGGGAGCATAAAGCGTAGTAGTATTGGGTAAAGTGCAGTAGGTATTAAAATTACTGCAATTTTGATCAAGTCAGAACCCTGAAGGCACGCTTTCGTTGGCGCGCAAAATAGGAAGGTTCTAGACCATGCGTTTGGTGTGTTCCCTTGGTGGCCCGCGGGACCCCACGTTACTGGGTTTGGAATAGAAGACACATGGAGCTCCCCATCCGACCTAGCTATTGACGATAATATTCCGATCTACAGGTTTCGTCAATAAAGCACATAGCAACCAATCACTGCCGCTTTAAACTCATTTAAGTCTAATTATACCATACTTTACAAGTTGACTAATAATGGATTGCCATTTGCTGCTAAAATGTATTCTGGCAATATACCTAGTTTTACTCGCGTTCTGTTGAAAATTTGATGTCAGCCGTGTTAAAGTCAGGGATCAGGACAGGATTCCATGTGTCTCCCACCCTGGGCAATATGGCATTTTGGGGGCGTATCTTTCACTTTGGTGGTTTTGGCATTCTTTATTCCGTACATACTTTGTACTCGTGCACTTTTACCAACATAAATACTTTAAATTCATTCTACAAAGGAAAAAATCCTTTTTGATGCCAATTGCCCATTTCCCTTTTGTCTGACACTTTCGGGCGCCCTGGGTTACCCGCAATTTACTCTAGGCACACCAAGAACACACCAAACCTTGTTTGTCTGGAAATTAAAAGTGCCGTTATTGGTGCCTTTTCCATTCTATGGGAATATTTGGTGCTGCCACTTCAGAATGAATCAAAACTGTCAGCCAACCAACCGCAGTGAGCCCTGACCGATTGAAATAAAAATGACTATCAATTGAAAGTAAACCCTAACAAGCTCCAAATTTTTAAACAAACTGATAAACTGACAAACACATGTAATTTTAATATCTTACTTTTGCAACTCCGTGCACAAATTGGCTAAAAAGAAAAACACAAAATTTTAAATCAAAATTCAAAGCTTCTCATACAAAAACCTAAACTATCGTTTTATGCTGTGCAACCACTTAAGGTGCACCAGATTAAAAGTAAACCAGGTGAGTGATCTGGTTTCCAAATCCCTACAGGAACTCAGAAATCATTGGTGGTGTAGATAGGGCCCAAATCCGTTCACCCTCATTATTGTTCCATTTCTCCAATGTCCAACACTGCCGGCAGAAAGGCCAAATCTGAAATGGCACCCTCGATATCTCCATCGACGGTGTCACCGATTAACGACAGTGCTGCGGTCGTAAATGCAAAAAGTGGTAGGACAAAAAGAGAGCTGGAACAAAAAGTCATCAAAATAGTTAAGATGCAGGATTTTACCAAGGTAAAACCCCTTTTAGCATCCAACGAGAAAAAAAGTGAGGTTCGGAGAGTAGATAGGAAATCTGACGCAAATTTTCCCGCCAATATTAACATTCCTAAAAACATACACTCAGACAAATTAGACACACACACGGAAAATACGAAGAACGGACAAGAGGAACATGAAAAAATCACACACACACATAGCTTGACACAACCTGAAAATACAGGTACGGCAACGGTATTATATCCACCTGAATATAGTGGTTTCTACTTTGTACTTGTGGAGTCGTCAGCCTGCAAGGACATGACAAATGACAAACCAACCAACGGACTTAATCTTTTCAACATCTCATCTATGCCATAGGCAAATCCCTATACAAAGTTATCTTCAAAAACGCTGCCGCAGCTAACAACTTTCTTTTAAATGACAAAATAAAAAAATAAAAAGGCCTAAAAGCCTTTGTCCCTAGGTCAGCTTTTGAAACATATGGTGTCATCAGGGGCATTCCGACAATATACAGGGTGGCTGATGAATTTTGCTACATTAAGAAACTCAAATAATTTTTTTTTCAGTGTATGGAATTCATTTTTCTTTTATTCATGTTAAAGCTCATTAAATTTTATTAAATATAGCTTAATTAGTTTTAAAAATAATGGAATTTAAATGCCCCCCCTGCTCGTCCATGCATGTGCGGCATCTTACCAAAAAGTTGTTCATTACTGCTTGGAGAGTTGAGACAGGAATAGCCGCAATTGTTTCTCCAATGGATTGCCTTAGTTCATTCAAATTTGTTGGTTTTGCTTTGAAGACTTCCTGTTTGCAATAACCCCACAAGAAAAAGTCAGGTGCAGTAAGGTCAGGCGACCTGGGTGGCCAACGGAATGTGGAGTTTCTGGATATCAGCTTATTGGGAAATTTTCGTCGCAATTCTGTCATAACAGGTTGGGCTATATGAGGAGCTGCACCATCTTACTGAAACCACACAGAGTTGAAAGAAATTCTCATTCGGCGTAATTCTGGATAGAAAAACTCTCTCAACATGCTCAAGTAACGGTCTCCAGTAACCGTAACGGTGTGACCGATTTCTTCGAAGAAGTAGGGCCCGACAATGCAGCGTGATGAAACTGCGCACCACACTGTGACACGAAGTGGATGCAATTCCGTCTTATGGAGTATCTGTGGGTTGGAAGCACTCCATATTCGACAATTTTGTTTGTTTATGTTGCCGTTTAAATCGAAATGGGCCTCGTCAGACATGAAAAGACAGTTCAACATGTTGCCATCCTCTTCCACCATTTGAAGCATCTTCTGGCAAAATTCCAAGCGAATCGGCAAGTCTGCAGCGTTCAGTTTGTTGGCCATTTGAATTTTATATGGGAATAAGTCCAAATCTTTGTGCATAATTGACTGTAATGACTGTCTGCTTACACCCATTTGAGCAGATAAGCTTCTTGTCGAAACACGTGGATTGTTTTGTATGGCAGCAGCTACAGCAGCGATTGTTTCCTCCGTTCGAACTGAAGGGTTTCGATGGTAAGGTCTTCTGTTGACTGTCCCATGCTCGGCAAAATTGTTTACAAGTCTTATTATGGTCCATCTGCTCGGAGGATTGCCGCCAAACGTGCGCCTATACTCTCTTTGAACCGAAACTACGGACTCTAGTGCGTGATAGCGGCGGACAATCCAAATTCTTGTTTCAGTGTCCCAGTTATCCATTTTTGGTAAATGTAAAAGTCAATCTGCAAAATAAAAAAAAAATTAACCAGATTCATTAAAAAGAAAATAAGTTATTGAATTTTTTTTTGGTAGCGGCTTTCATTAGCCACCCTGTATGACGACGACGAAATAAAAGCAAATGCACAATCGTCTGTGCAGATCAACTCGGGTCGAAGGTTTTCGCGCAAAATTCATGAAAACAACACATTTGTGCCAACAACAACGGTAAAACTAGGGTTCATTGGCAAAGACATTCCAAATTTCATAATATTAGACCATGTAAGAATTTTAGTAGAATTTTTTATTCCCCCTCTGCGTCAATGCCTCAACTGCGGCAGGATTGGTCATGTTCAAACCTCATGCAAGTCCAAAAAGAGGTGCATCAAATGCGGCTTACCTCAGTGCGAAAATGACACTTGTGAAAAAAAATGTATTCTCTGTGCAAGCACAGAACACATCTCGACGGACAAGTCGAAATGCTCTGCATGGGAATGTGAACAAACAATTCACTTTGTAAAAAATATTAAAAATATCTCTAGACGCGAAACACTAAAAACATACTTCTCGGACAGAACAAACCAATTTGACATACTAACCGATGACACAGACCTCCTGAAGTTTCCGGAAACAAATGACAGCACGAAGAATATGGACTTTACAATAAACAGGAAACTCACAAGAACAAAGTACAACATAGTAGTTCAAAAAGCATCCGCGGAATCAAAGCGCCACCGACCGCCCAGGGAACCCAGGGAAACCAACAGAACTGAACCAGTATACAATACACCACAGTACCTGAAAGCAAGAGTCACAGAAATTGAAAGACTTTTCAACGATCTTCTCCAAATTCTGCAAAAAGACGGAGTTAGGGATCACCTAGGTGGGGCCACAGAAAAAATGAATACACTAAAAGAAAAATTGTATGCTAATGCTCTAAATGAAGATTTGGTAGCTATACAAGCAGGGACCGTAGTCCCATTACAGTAAACAATCATGACAGGTGCAATTAGAATTATGCAATACAACTGCCAAAGCCTAAAAGCAAACATCAACTCAACAGAATACTACCTTAATCACAATGATGTAGATGTGGGATGTTTCAGTGAAGTCTTTTCGAATCATGAGCAACCACATAGAAACATTATAAACTATAACATCTTGGAAAAAAATAGAAATGACGGATATGGGGGTGTTGCCATCCTACTAGAAAAGAGAATTAAATTCTATAAAATTAATTACCACTCAGAAAATGACATCCTAATTATCCGTACCACCAACCTCAACCCAAACTTAACTACCTGTGCGGTATATTTCCCCCACTCAATTCTCATAGAGGAAATCACTAGACTTCTTTCCTTTCTTGACAATCAAGAAAACGCGCTGATTCTGGGAGATTTTAATGCGAGAGCTAGGATCTGGGGGGACTCCACTCAGACGTGCAGAGGCAATAACCTCCAAAACATAATTGACGAACATAACTTTTTATGTCTAAATGACGGCTCCATCACCTTCAAAACGGACTTAATGGCTAACACGGGATCAGTCCTAGATCTAGCCTTCTCTAACTGCAACCTTCATTTCAAGTGGAAAGTAGACAACGTGAGACGTGGCGGAAGTCATCACTTCCCAATAATCATCGAAACAAACTCAATCACAATTGCAGGCACAAAGTTTCGCTCCAACAAAAAACTAATGGAGAACCTCAAACACATTGACATAGAACCTGACATTGAGGGCATCCACGTAAAGTTCAACCACGAAATAAAAGCTGCGACCCACGTCATTAAAGGCAACCATTCCCCCAAAGCGTGGTGGAACGAATCAATAGCTAAAAGTTATCGATTCCTTAGGATCGCTTTTCAGAAATGCAAACTCCACCCCTCGCCGGAAAACCTCCAAACCCTTCAAGACACAAAAAAAGAATGGAAAAAGGAAGTAAAAAAAGTCTAAGCTGCGAGCTTTGAATCTAAAAATAACGAACTCAATGAAGACCCACCATCAAAAGAATCCTGGAGATTCGTTAAAGCCATGAGAGGTGATTCCAAAAACTCAAACAAGTTTGAGTGGACTCCGGACAATGACAAAGATTACCTCCAAATCTTAAAAAATCAAGTCCCCTCTCCAGAAATCCTCCCAATCAATATTGAGTCAACTCCAACAAATTCACTAGAAATCAGCTTCGAGGAACTAAAATCTATTCTAAACAGCAAAAAGAAGAAATCCGCGGGGGGTGCGGATGGTATAACGTATGCCATGCTAAAAGCCCTACCAGATCCAACTCTGAACAACATTAGAACCGCATTAAACAATGCCTTTCTAATTAATCAAATCCCTGATAGATGGCGCACCACCAAGATAGTCCCCCATCCCAAAGAAGGGAAAGGATTTAAGTGACCTTAATAACTTTAGACGAAGATTGGAATCTAAGTGTTCTCTGCCCAATCCACAAGAAGGGCGATCCTGCAAACTGCGCCAACTATCGTGGTATCAGCCTTTTGAATATCGCATATAAGGTCCTATCAAGCGTATTGTGCGAAAGACTGAAGCCTGATGTGAACAGACTGATTGGACCTTATCAGTGTGGCTTCAGACCTGGTAAATCTACCATCGACCAGATTTTTACAATACGCCAAATCTTGGAAAAAACCCGTGAAAAAAGAATCGACACACATCATCTCTTTGTTGATTTTAAAGCCGCTTTCGATAGCACGAAAAGGAGCTGCCTATATGCCGCTATGTCTGAATTTGGTTTCCCCGCAAAACTTATACGGCTATGCAAAATGACCTTTAGCAACACCGCCAGCTCGGTCAGAATTGGGAAGTACCTCTCCGAGCCGTTCGAAACTAAACGAGGTTTCAGACAGGGTGACCCCCTATCGTGCGATTTCTTTAATTTAATGCTGGAGAAAATAATACAAGCTGCAGAACTTAACCGCGCTGGAACAATATTTTATAAAAGCGTGCAACTGTTGGCATATGCTAACGATATTGATATCATTGGCCTTAACAACCGCGCCGTAACTTCTGCTTACTCCAAATTAAAAAAAGAAGCGGAGAAAATGGGATTGGTGGTGAACGAGGGCAAAACGAAGTACGTTCTGTCATCATGCAAAGAGTCAGCGCATTCGCGCCTTGGCAACCAAGCCACTGTTGGCAGCAATAATTTTGAAATAGTAAAGGACTTCGTTTACCTGGGAACCAGCATTAACACCAACAATAATGTTAGCCTAGAAATCCGACGAAGAATTACCCTTGCAAACAAATGCTACTTCGGACTGAAAAGTAAAGTCCTCTCTCGACGAACGAAAATAACACTCTACAAGTCACTCATCGCACCCGTCCTGCTATATGGTGCAGAAGCGTGGACACTAACAACATCTGATGAGGCGGCTCTGGGAGTATTCGAGAGAAAGGTTCTTCGAAAGATTTGTGGACCTCTACGCGGTGGCGACGGCGAGTACCGAAGAAGATTTAATGATGAGCTGTATGAACTTTACGCAGACGCCGACATAGTTCAGCGAATTAAAACACAGCGGCTTCGCTGGCTAGGCCACGTAGTGCGAATGAGCGAAGATGCTCCAGCCCAGAAGGTATTCTTATCGGCACCCGCCGGTGGAATCAGAGGAAGAGGGAGACCACCACTCCGATGGAAGGACCCAGGGGAGACCGATTTGCGATCCCGCGGTGTTTCCAATTGGCGCCAGTTGGCGCAACGAAGAAACGACTGGCGAGCTATGTTGGACGGTCAAAATCGCCCAGGCGGTTAGATGACCATTTAAAGAAGAAGAATAACTTTAGACCCATAGCCCTCATATCCGTCTTGATTAAATGCATTAACTTGTGCATTAAAAACAGAATCTCCAGGCACATAGAAGAAAATCAAATACTTCCCAAACACTCATTTGCCTATAGGAAAAGGAAATCAGCAACAGTATCCATAAACGCAGGGAAGTTGCCTCTCTCCCTGCCTTTTTAATCTGTACACTAAGAACTTGCACACCATTCGGGATTCCAACAACAAACGTTTCCAATTTGCCGACGACTTCATAATAATGTCTTTCCACCACAACCTTCAGCAGGCCTCAGACAACCTACAGGCTAAACTTAACGACTTTTCCAATCTATGTCGGCATCTAAACCTCTCCTTCAATCCTACAAAAACCAGTGTCATGGCTTTAAGCCAAAATGCTAACTCAGTCGTCGATATTACCTATCAGAATAGATCCCTTGAACAGGTAAGAGCAATCAAATTTCTGGGTAGAACCATCAGTGCCTCTAGCGGCCAATGAGCACTACGAAAACATCATCAGGCAATCCAGGAAAAACTCGAACCTGTTCAAATCAATCACATCCATTAAGTCGGGTTTACACCCTCAAGTAGCTCTCAATTACTACAAGTCCATCGTACGTAGTAAAATTTAGTATTGCAGAACCTCCACCTCTCATTGCGCCAAGACAACTAACAAAAAAATACAGACGTACTAGAACAGCTTTCTTAGGAGAGGCCTAGGTTTAACCCCGGCAACCCCAGTGCCACTTATATACGCACTAGCAAACGAACTTCCACCTGCAGAAAGAGGCAAATGGTTCACAGCCAAAGAACTCGTAAACAATGTTTCTCTAGATCCCGATTTCATGCAACTTCTAACAAACCACACACATGTCAAATCAAGCTACAGCCAGACATACAACGAATTCAAACAGATTTTTGACAGGTTAGATATGGTAGACAGTCCGGTGCTGTCCCCCAATCTAAGAGTAATAACATCTACATTACCTGACAAAAAGTCCAATCTGGCTCCTAGTACAATAAAGTCAATATATGCCAGCATTCAAAACCAATACATAACCTTCAGCTACAAAATCCTTTTCACAGATGCATCTGTTGGAACCACAGCCACAGGCTGTGGGATCTACAATCAGTCCGACAAAAGCGAAACAGCCATACAACTCAGTATCAAATCCTCCTCTTGCTTTGGAGAAATCGTTGCTATATATATGGCACTACAGCAGGCCAGGGACAAACAATACGACAAAATTGCAATCTTCACGGACAGCCTAGGGGCATGCCAACTCCTCCAAAGATCGGACTGAGAACTCCTACATTCTAAAAATTCACGAACTAATGCAGGATACGGACTTCAACAAAGTTGACATTATCTGGACCCCCAGCCACAAAGGTATTGCTGGAAACGAGAAAGCCGACATACTGGCTAAAAATGCACTAAACTGTGATAAAACAACTCTAGTCAAACTTTCCAAAGAAGAAGCCCTTAGGCTTATTAAAACCCAAATAACGGACACATGGTACGACGAGATACTCAACTACGCCAGAGACAGACAAACTCTTCTCACAAGGTTATTCCCAATTAGACCAAGCAACCCATGGTTTCATAAATGCCAACTAAGTGCAAAACAAATAAAAACACTCAACAGAGTGCTCGTTGGATGCACCTATGATGGGGCATACCTGCATAAAATCAAAATACTAGATACAAACATATGTGCTTGTGGAGAAACCGAGAGCTACACCCACAAAACCTTTGAGTGTAGACTTCTCGAAAGCGCTCGCACAGGCCAAAATATATTCAAAGACTACACCACTTTTGAACAAATTTTCCAAACAAGATCACACAACTTGCAGAATTCTTTACAAAAGCAAAAACAACGTTCTAATCATGCATCAAAGCAATCACTTATAATGCTTTATACAGACAAAATATTGGCTTACTAATGGTGGTGGTACCGTCCACCACATCTCTCTCCACACCCCTTCAATTTCCCTCTTAAATCACAAAAATAATCATATAATCATAAGTTACTTCAATTCGCATCAAAACGGTGATAGACAATAAGGAACTTAACGTTAATATGGCATCACTGTTCCTGTCACTTTGGATCAAATCACTACGCTATACATTCACCCGTATACATTAATCAGTTGGATTCATTTGGATTTATTTTATTTTGGAAATATCTACACGCTCGTGTAGCAACTCAAATAAAGGCTAAACAATTGTTAACCCCATAGCAGAGTAATCGTGCACGTACACACTCAAGTGTACAACCAAAACGGATACAATTTAAGCAAGAGGAAATACCTGGCGTGTGGAGACAAAATCTCTGGCGGCCGCCGTGGTGTGAAGGTAGTGTTGCCGGCCTTCCACACCGAAGGCCCATGGTTCGAGCCCTGGTACAGGTAACATCAAAAGTGATTTGAAAAAAGTTTTTCAAAACGGGGTCGCCCCTCGGCAGTGGTTTGGCAAACTCTCCGAGTGTATTTCTGCCATGACAGGCTTCTCAGCAAAAAATTCGTCTCCTTTGTAGATGCCGTTCGGAGTCGGCAAAAAACTGTAGGTCCCACCAATTTGTAGGGAAAATTCAAATCGGCACACCACAAATTGGAAGAGAAGCTTGGCGCAAAAAATCTCTTAGGAGGTTTATGATGATATACCTGTTGTATATCGCGCCATAGAGAGAGAGTGAATTTCATGAAGCGGCAGAATATCAAGTTGCTGTGTTACAGGAAACAAAGCCCGGTGCCTGATCAGATCTACGGACCTGTGAGTTACAACATCAATCGCTGTGATCGTGCGAGAGGACTTGGGGGTGGACTTGCTCTCATCACTCACCAGTCTGTGCAATATCAAATATTTGAGCCCAATGTCGACCAAAGAGACAGCACCTTAGAACGTCAAGGCATGGTCAGACGATGTCGATCTTGGGAGAACTAATATTTATATGTTGTTGTTGTTGTGGTAACGACAAAAACACTCCCCGAAGGTTTTAGGGAGTGTTGTCGAATTAACAGTCCTTGGCCGGATTTGAACCCGGTACGCTCCGGTACTCCCTTGCGGCACTGCCCTACTGTCGTGGTAGCGATTTATGACCAGTGAAACCTTCTAGGTCATGTCACCGCTCCTTCCGTAAGGAAGGATAAGATGCGTAATGAGAGGTGATAGGCATCATATCAGATTATTTACTGATTGTCCTCTCAATCGATCGCCCTACGGACTTTGTCACCTCTGAAAACCAAACCTTCACTAATTTCAACAAAGCTGACTGGGTTTTCTGAACTTAACTGAGAGCTTTTTCGCTGCCCTTCCCACCCCTTATGTCGTACGAGAAGGGGAAATAGCGTTTCGCATGGTCATAGATTCAACCTCAAACCAATACATACCGTCTGGGAGAATTAACCTCTTCGGGTATAATGTCCACATATGTGTACACATAAACACTTTTACTTTTTTTAATATATATTTATTTATTTTTAATAGAAAAACATTAAAATAGCTTTTTCTTTTTATTACATAAGAATATTTTGTTTTATTTTGCAGTTATATTAAAAATTAAAAACTTCGAAAAACTGTTTATTAGTATAAAAAAAAAATTTAAACAAAATTTTGTTTGAAATAAACTCTTCAGACACCAGTTATTAAAAATAAGTCATAAACAATTATTTTTTCGAGCGTATTTTCGGTGCGGGATTGAAGAGGTTAAGGAGGTTCGTTCGCACTTCTCCGCGGAGGCAGCGGTCCTGGCAAACGAACGTGATCATGTGCGACGCTTGAACCCTACGGATCCACAGATTAAGGATCTCAAGTGGAAGGAGCACCTAAGGTCCTGCAACCTCTTTGCTGGTGTTGGCAAATAATGGTCCACTGTCATATAATTGTGTAATCCGACTAAAGCTAAAGGCAAAATATTCATCGCTTTCGGCGATGAGGTTCAGTCGAAACCCAAGAGATGCACGAGCGCTTTTTGCAGGAAATTTGTATTACATCCTCCGGTTGGCAAGGAAATCGGACGCGCCACCAGGGAAGCGCACAAACGGAAACATAGTCAAGCGCCCATTGCCATCACCACTACAGGGGTTCAGGAGGCCATTTCGAGGTCTAAAGGCGTAACTTTGATAGTTGCGCTTGACCTATCGAAAGCTTTTGACACGGTTAATCACACGCAACTTATTAACGATCTCGAAGATTCCCCCTGTCTAAATCGGTTTACCGCAAATTATCTGATTCGTTAGCCATCATCGGTAGAATTCCAGGGTGAACAATCAAAACCACGTATATATAATATTAGCAAGAGGTGCCACAAGGTGGTGTCCTACCGATCTTGTTAATATACTACATATCAAGGCTCCCCTCACCGCCAGAGGAGCAAATACAAGGCAATTGGCTAGGCCGTTCTAAACTACACGTCGCCAATATGGTCTCCGGCGCTATCACACATACACACACTGCAGGGGTGTCAAAACACCTTATCCTATCCTTATGCCACCTGAACACGACCTTCACAGTGAGGCAAAAATGCTGGGTGTTAAAGAGTATTATGAAATGTTGACCAGGCAATTCCTGTTCAATTGTTACAAACCACAACATCCGAACAGGCTCCTGCTTAACGAAAATACGCCTCCCAGGAGAATAAGGAGAAATCCCCGTAAAAACTATGATGAAATCCGGCATCACATATTCTCACCGTTTGATCAAAAGGTGCACCGACAATACGCCTCCCAGGAGAATAAGGAGAAATCCCCGTAAACACTATGATGAAATCCGGCATCACATATTCTCACCGTTTGATCCAAAGGTGCACCGACAGGCCCTCAACCTTATCCACGCAGAGTCGGTAAGCTACTTTGTCCGGTCTCGCTCGGTGAATGCCGTCATGTCGGCATAAGCTCCACCTGCCGAAGAGGAACGCGAACCTTATAAAACAAATAGTACCATCCGTGCTTTAGTTATGGCAACCTTTGTTTCATGAAATATGCTAACTTCCTTCTAGGGATTAAACATTTCACAAATAGAATTCGCTAATGCAAAATACCGTAGAACATATAGAAGGTTTAAGGCAACGAGTAGTAGTGGGCAACAGTTAACCATCAATTCTCGCCTGAGTAATTCACTGGATTAATCTGCTTTTAATTTGCCAGCTTTAATGCTATATAGTAGCACTTTTATATTTATTTTTGTATTTGTTTCCTTTAGGAGACAACTGCTAAAACACGTCCGGAAATGTCTGGAGAAGTACCAAAATACGCGTTTTGAGCTCGGTATCAATAATCCGAAAGCTCAATAAAACTTTGTTTCAGTGAAAAGTTATTGGCAGAAAACCAAAAATTGATTCCAAATATTGAGCGGAATCCATGGATTTATGTGCAGAATACATTTTGGATTTCATTAAAAAATTAATCCTTAGCCAGTCCAACGCCGGTTACGCGTTCTTCAGCATTTCTGCGCAGAACTTATTTGTGCACTTTTCGGAACACCCAATTTTTAACATTAATTGCAAATATCTCTTGACAGAAACAAAAAATTTTCTTCCTATCGGAATATTGATACCGAGGTCAAAACGCGTCTTTTGATACCTCTCCCGACAGTTTTGGTCGTGTTTTAGCATTTGCCTCTCAAAGGAAACAAGCACCTTTATTTTTGTATAATATTCAAAATCAAAGGTTATATGTAACTCCAGTGAAATATTTATTTAAAACAGTGAATTTAAGCATTTTAAGGGTAGGTACAGTGGTGAATTACCTACGAGCAATGCGACAGCGGCCACTTCCATTCGTTATTGGATATTCTAATAGGGTATTTCTATACGACCGTACGTAACTGCTAATATACGTCCAAAAATATCGGGAAAGGTATAAAACGACGCGTTTTGATATCTGTATCAATAATCCGAAAGCGGAAATTGAATAATTTGTTTCAGTGAAAAGTTATTAGCAAAAAACCCAAAAATGCCCCAGGTCCGATCCCAAATAGAGGCTTGATCCAATGTATTTATGTGCACAACACCTTTCTGCGTAGGCGGCCTTTGGCCGCCCTTCAAAAAATAACCCTTAGACGGTCCAACACCGGCTACGCAGAACACATTTCTGCACTTTTCGGTACACCCTAATCTGTGATTACAACAACTAATCTGTGATTACAACAACTACATGAAAATGACAGAAAAATTTCAACTTTAATTGCAAATATCTCTGAACCTGAACACACATAAAATATCGAATTTCCGCTTTCGGATTATTGATACGGAGGTTAAAACCCGTCGTTTTATATCTTTCCCGATATTTTTGGACGTATATTAGAAGTTACGTGCGGTCGTATAGAATTACTTCTAAGATCTCAACCTTCGCTGCTAATACATATGTACATGTACTCTTTTATTCATTTAGATAGTTACTTCGGATTATTACAATATACAAGCTGGAAATACTGTTGATGTAGCTGCAGAGGACGATGGCTCGAATGCATCATATTGCAGTTGTTGATTTTCTGTTAACATCATTGCTGTATGTAGTTTTGTAAAAAGTATATATACGAGTATGTCAGATACATGTAATATTTAAGTCAAATTAACGTGTATTTATATGAAATTAATATAATATAAATAATATAATTATACAAACAATTGTTATAACAGAGGAAAAGTTGTTGTTGTTTGTAGCGAAGTTTTTAGAAGAAGTTTTAACATTGTTGGACCAGAGTGATATTGGTAGAGTAGGTTCAATTGAACAGTTAAAGAGATGATTGTGGCTTTTCCTTTTCTAAAAAAAATGTTGCCCTCTCAGTTCAACTGTTGAATAACCTGGCATTCTGCAAAATGGTTCAATTTGTAGATAATGATGCCCTTTTGATTAGTCAGTGGGCAATATCTTCTGAAAATATGCACGCGAACCCACGAGAGAGTTAACAAAACCAAACAGAGCCACATTATATCCAGAAAAGAAAAAGATTGTTACAAGCCCCTTCAGCCTCTGCACCTAAGATGGGCTTGCAAGACAGGTTTGGTACGAGTGGTGTGTGTACTGGCATAAGTACGGGAGCTTCAGCCTGGGAGGGTTCTTAACACTCATACCAAACCAAGCCATCATCTGTCAGCTTGGGGGGCCTAACGGGAATACTAACTTGCACACAGAAACTATCCGAAAGCATGCGACCCACAACCTGCACCTGGAAAATCCCATACCTGGCAGCGCGCATAAGCGATGAACGGCTGCCCCTAACCCACCCTACCATGGCCCTAAGGTGTTGATAGGGCCCCAATAGACTGCCCACACTAACTATGGAATCAGACCAACAATGTTAATTACAATTCCATTTTACACAATTTTTATTAAAATTCAACTCATACTTAAAGTTATAAGATACGTATCTATGAAAAAAGACAAACTAAATGAAAACTTAACTCTTTAAGTTTAATAATAATCCCTTAGCCAATTCTTAGATTACTTACAATTTACTTTAGGGGGTATGGTGATCAGCTGATCCAAATTATCAAATTGCAATTACTATATACCTTAGGCATGTGGTCAACGACCTTGCCGCTCTCGAAAAGTTGGAGCATTAATGAAAAACAAGAAAGGAAAAAAAAAAAACCAACTCCTACTCTTTGGATTTGCTTTGGAATTTAGCATGCCAGAGATCCCAAAAATCACGCAGCATAAAAAAAATAAATGCAACACAAACTCAGGAGACGATGCCTACATACATATGTATGTATGTATATACTTAGGTGCAAAATTAGCTCCAGAGAACAGAAAAAAAACTAGTACATCTACGTACATACATAACTATGTATGTAAGTATATGCGTAATTAGAAATTTTCTCTAGCAATACGAAAATAGTTGGTGAAAAAAAAAATATGTTCACTTACATGTTCTGGATACTGCTACTTTATGCAATCCAACGTTGTCCCACGAAGCGAAGAAGGCCTTCCTTGCTTGGTAAGTACATATATAGCTGTTGTCGCTGGTTACCATAAGGTGCTCATGAACGAATTAGTTAAAAGAGATTATAACCAATTTGTCCAACCATTATTCATTAAAATATTTCGTTACGCAGTGAGGCTATTTGGCTGTCCGCCACTGTCGATATGGAATAAGCGAAGGCCGCTTAAAAGGGATTAGCAATTAACCACCATCAAAATGAGTGGGAGCAAAGCAAAACTAAAGTTAATCAAAAACTAAGAGTTGAAAAAAAACTGGGAATTAAGAGAATCTCTCAAACCCTAAACCTTCATAAGATCATTAATTTGATTTTTCTTTGTTCTGTTGAGAGTAAGAGCAGTTAATAGAAAACAGATAAAATGTTAGCTTTTAACATTTTGTTTAATTGGGTCAGATTTTGGAAGCTAATCACCTGTAAATCTACATTTTTGTAAGTACATAACTTAGATATGTGATGACCATATTTTAATGCAAATTTCTTTTTGTTGTCTATAAAATCTTCATGATTATTTTTCCTTAGACTACGGTAAGTATTAAATTAGGTATTAATGCAAGGGTAAGTAATAAATTAGGCAGTATATTAAATCGGAAGGGTGCTGGACATCTTAAGGTAAGTTATAAGGTAAGTAAAACTTAAGTTACTAAATACAATTTAGTTTAAGCCTAAGTGGTGAAGGAGAAGAAGAAGCAGTAGTTAAATGCACATACGAAGCATATGTTTTTCGATATAGGGATGCCAATATGCATAAAATGGTAAGTTTTGGGTGCTAAGTTAGATTTTTCTTCATTCTAGGCTATTTTCGTAATTCTTCTCGGAAATTAGTTCCTGGCGATCCCGAACCGCCAGAACACAAGGGCCCTGTGGAAAACCGCCTTTTCCACTGGCTTCAATAAAATTTTAGGCTTTTACACAATCTTCTTAACTGCAATTCAAAATTTCGTATATGTAATTCAATTATTAATTATGGTAAGCTTAGCTGGTATGAGTAGGAGGTGGGGTTGGACTCCGGTCACTTGCCGCCGGTATTCGTCAAGGTGGTTGTCTTTCTTATTTGGGGTATTTAGCCAAGTTACACGACCGCAACACACGAGTTTGCGTACACCGCACTTCAATGATAATTTTATGTAGGTGATTCTTTGGGCTTAAGCCCGAAAGGGGAATTCGATTTTAACCACTACCACCACAAATAAAAAACACTACTAAAACTTAAAGGTTTTCTTACCGGGACCTCGACGAATCCTTGTAGGGAATGCTAGTTGCAAGAACCGCTGACCATATGGTTGGGGCTTACAAATGTCGGCTGGTGGCTCGCGATTTTAACTTTCCTTTTTATTTTTCTGTTGAGGGCGCACTTCAAACGAACTATGAAAGTTTGGAGGGTGATGGATTTGCTCCTTACAGCAATACGGTTGTCCAGGAAAAGAACGATGTCGATTCCGGATATCAGTGCGAGACCCATACGACAAAAATTGACAGATTGATAGTCGATAATTTTCGTATCTAAAATCATATGTTCGAGTTGATGCTTGACGGAAGTGGAGCTTAGAACAGTGTTAGAAATTACAGGGTGTTATGAATGACAGACAAAACATTGGTACCATGATCAAAAGTAGGAAAAGTGTAAAACTAGAAAACTATAGGAAATTTATAAGTATGTGCATGTGCCCACGGTACATATACCCCCCGCCTAAAGTGTTGGTGCGGTCGGTAACTTGCCTCTATCTTTTTGGATATCTTTTTGATTATAAATAGCTCGCTTTCTTGAAAGCACATCTTCCAATTCATATAAGCAGTTGCCTTTTTTCGCAATCACATTAGCTTTCACGGACTTAGGGCAAATTTGGCGCAAAATTTCTTAGTGGCGTCACTCAAAACAAAATTCCTGCGATATACGGTATCTCCTATCTTAAAGTTGGTTGCGGAATTTCGCAAATTGTATCTCCTAGCGGAGCATTCAAATGCTTTCCTAATGTTCTCCGCAACAGAATCTCGAATCAACGCCAGCTTGTCATTTCTGCCGAGAATGTTGTCATCGAGAGCTCCTAACTTCCGCAATAACGTATATTCGTCACACTGCACGGACATAGGGGATCGAAGTGTACTGTTGGATGGCTTGGTTTGCTGGCAGGTTTCGCAACTGCGGACAAAATCTTTGACGTCAACCGTCATATTGGGCCAATAAAAGTTGAGCCGTAACCGCCCCAAGGTCTTCGCGATTCCTCCGTGGCATTTGTTAGGCGGGCAGTGGGCATTTGTAATCACGTCTTCGACTAAGGTTATTGGGATCCATAGCTTCCAGTTGTGTACCTCTCGCTCAGGGTTGCCGTTGGGATGTTCGGTTCTTTTATATACGCGAGCATCAACTATTTGCATGTCTGGCAGACGACTTTGATTAGTTTTAACTTGATTTATTAATTTCTTATATTCTTCGGACGCAAATTCGGACGATTCTATATCAACTAACGGACGGAACTCCAATTCATTTATTTCCTCGAAGTTTTGGCGGGATAAGGTGTCAGGTACTACATTCAAAGTGCCTTTTCGGTGTTCTATATTAAACCTATAACCTTGAAGCTTCAATGACCATCGGGCCAATCGGGTGGATAAGTCGCTTTGGCGCATCATCCATTGAAGACTGGCATGGTCGGTCACAATTGTGAAATCTTGCTCTTCAACATAAGCTCGGAACTTCTTTAGGCTAAGAATAGCGGCTAGGCATTCCAGCTCCGTAACACTATAATTATTTTGTGACTTGTTGAGCTTCTGGGAGAAATATGCAATTGGGACCTCGATACCATCTTCATTCTTCTGCGCCAAAACCGCACCAACTCCGAGCTTAGATGCGCCACATTGGATGATGAACGGCTTCTCATAATTAGGACTAGCTAGGAAAGGGGCGGAGCATAAAACTTGTTTCAAGTTGTCAAATGACTTTTGAGCTTCGTTATTCCAAGTAAAATTCTTGTTTTTCTTCAACAAGTTGGTTAATGGGGTCGTAATGGATGCGAAGTTATTTACGAATCGACGGTACCAACCGGCCATTCCGAGGAAACGCCGGACTTGTTTAACATTCGTCGGTACTGGGTAGTTTGTAACGGCCGAAATCTTTTCCGGGTCGGTTCGCAGAGTTCCGTTTCCCACAATATATCCCAAATACTTCACCTCAGCGATGCAAAACCTGCTTTTCTCAACGTTGATGGTTAAACCAGCTTTTCTTAAATGATGAGCAGCTTCAGAGAGAACGGACATGTGACTATCAAAGTCTTCGGACAATGTAAGCAGATCGTCTAAATAGACAAAAACTTGGTTTTTCAGTTTTGGAGGAATGACGCGCCATCAAGTGGCAAAGAGCTTGAGGAGCGTTGCATAAGCCAAAAGCCATTACACAGTAACGATACAACGGACGATTGGGGACGGTAAAACAAGTATAATCTCGAGAGTTTTCAGACAGAGGAATTTGCCAAAAGGCACGGCGCAAATCTAGCGAAGTTATATATTTTGCCTTTGGTATTCTGCTTAATATACCATCAATATGGGGAAGGGGATAAGCGTCCTTAATGGTTACGCTGTTTATTTTCCTAGAATCAAGACACAGACGGACCTTATTCGGCTTCTTCACTAATACAACAGGACTGGACCAGGGACTATTAGGTGACTCTTCGATCACACCTTATTGAAGCATTTCATCAATCTCCGCGTGAACTAACTTCTACCGCAGGAGAAATGGGGAAATATCTTTGTTTAATCGGACGGACATTGGGCTGTAACTCTATCACGTACTCCATAAGAGGCGTTTTTCCTAAACCTTCTTTTTCACAATTCGGGAATCAATTCTTAATAAACTTTAACTGAACTTGTTGCTCGTCAGTTAAGAAAAGGGTACCATCTTCAGGCTGTACATCGAGGGTAACTTCAGATATGATATGTGACGCTATTCGGAATTTAATCCAAAAATCGACCCCTAAAATAACTTTTTGCGACATACTTGGAATAACGAAAAACGTGATCGATTGACTCCTATCTTCGAATTTTACTTCCAAGTCTATAACACCGAAAACCACTTGCGTTTTCCCATCAGCCGTGCAAACAGCTGTTTTGTGTTCTCGCAACTTATTCTGCTTGCGAATCTCGTCAGCTAGTGAGGATCCGATGCATTAGACTTGGGCTCCACTGTCTAGTAGTCCCAAGTATTCTACACCACCATCGCATCTTCGCATATGGCCTTAGGTCAGATGACTTCTTGGTCAAGGAACAAATAAAGCTTTTAAGGGACTTTCGTTGTTCCTTAATACCTCGCCAAAACTCTTTAATACGGACGGACGAACGACTTAAACCTGATGATATAATATTTACTCCTGAAAATATTCGGTTACGGGCTTCCTTATAGTTTCTCAGACGGACTTCATACCGAACAATTTTATGGACATTTGGACTAGTAATTGGAGGCTTACTTTCCCTAACTGGATGTAAAATCGAGGGTTTCATTGTTTGGTTTTGGGGTCTTTGCGAGGGTTCAACCTGGAAGCCTCGCTCGCTTTCGAGTTTCCCGAACAAGTTTCGCAGTTTGGCCTATAAACGTTTGCCTTGCCACAACCGTAGCAAAATACTGTGCGATCTTCCAAGCAATCCATGTACCTGTGACCCTCGGATCTGCAGTTCCAGTAAACCAATTTCGACGCATCGAACGTTCGCCTTGTCACTTCGTCCACTTCGCACTCCATGTCGACTGGTGTATCCTCCTCGTACTGAAGCTCGTTTGCATATCGCCGCTGGATTGGTCGTGTGTTTCCTGTTGGTAATGAGTTGTTCGACTTGTTGATATCACTAGCAAGGCTTTCGCCCTTCAAGCAAAGCCTACGCAGTTCGGCGAGCGAGTTAATGGGCACATACAATAACTGCTGACGGATTCGGGGCCGTAAATTGTGCTGCAGGATCTCTATGAGCTCCGCCTCAGTCAGTGGCACTTGTAGGGGTTCCGCTAGTTTGAACACCGAGTTCCTGAACTCATCAAAGCTCTCGGTCATACCCTGCTTTCTGCTCCTAACCTGCTCCTTCAACTCAAAATCGCTTTTGTGTTGTTGGAAATTAGTCCTGAGGGCTTGGCATAGGGAGGTCCAAGTGACTCGTTCGACGGAACGTCGATATCTCCAGTACCAATCTTTCGCATCGTGAGTGAACAGACTTTGGACATGCTCGCATAGCAAATTATAATTACCGCCGAGTGTATCGATTACCTGGCATTCGATGCGGTAAATAAAGCTATCGACAGACAGTCGTGGGGAACCATCGAAAGTAACACCCCAGCTCGATATGAGGTGTGCAATCCTACCGGAATTCGGTACACTCGACATATCGCTCGAATAACCTGCTGGTGGAATTGTCGGTGCACTTGGATTTTCCCTATTCAAGTTTAGTCTAGCTAAGACATTGGCAAGGGTACTCTCGAGTCTTTGCTCGATCAGTTGCGCTACTCTATTTTCAAGATAGTCGACTACAGTAGCCTGTCGGGCCGCGATCACAGCTGCTACAATATTCCTAATCCGGCCTTCTTCATCCCTATTATTAGCATCTGGGGCAGGGGATGGCAAGGACATGGCACCGCCAACCGCCGGTTGTTGGTCATTTTGTGGGGGATCTAGGTTTTTATTAGAACGAAGCTCATAGTGGTTTTGCCTAACTTCCTTGCTGCTACAATTAGCTCGACATTGGGGACAAGTAGAGTTCTTCTTCAGCCAGTTCAATAAGCATGCCCTATGAAAATTATGAAAGCAACCCGTGGTTAGGACGTCGTCGGTTTCTTCAAGGGTTTCCTGGCAGATTGAGCAGCCATTACCCTGCATTGGTGTCCACGCCGGACCCTGACTATGAGCCATCATAACAAAAAAATCAAAATTAAATAAAAAAAAAAGGAAAAAATATCCCAAAGCCGATATTAAGGCCAAGTATGAATTCTAAACCTAAATCGAGCCTCAACAGCTAATGCAGCTCCAAAGAAAATCAAAGTACGATAATTTCCAATTTCATGTCAGGAAGTAAGTATGAGTGTATGTATTTTGCGGATATCAAAAAAAAAAAGGTCCTCGATTCTAGTCTCGTCAGAAAGCTTCACGGAAAGGAAATCCATAAATAAATAAAAGGATTTTGAAAAACCTTAGTAAAATGAAGAAAAAGGAATCTAGGGATCTAAGTTTAAAAAAAAATTATTGTATATAAAAGTATCTAAGCACATACATACATATGTATTCGATCTATATATGTGAATAGATGGGTATAAAAATATAATCATAAGATTATAACATTACAGAAATAGATCTGATATTGCTACTTATCTTCCGATGCGGTGTTAAGTTTTTTCGAAGTTCAAAGAAAAATTTATATAAAAAATTTTTTCTCCAAAAAAGGAAAGCTAAAATCGGCAGCAATAAACAAAGTCGCAAAACGAATTAAGGCAGTAAAAAAGACAATCATCAAAATATTGGTCTGACTTCCGAGCTCTGTGGCAGTCAGTTTGGTAGGGGCCTTCCAGGTCAAATGGCAGTGGGTACTCAAAACTTTCGGCACAAAGATAAAAATAAAAATTATAGAAAAAAATTTAAATATCAAAAAAAATAAGAAAAAAAAAAATTTGTATTTGGAGGAATTTCTTGAATCGTAGGGTAAAATGCTATCGGTTGGTTAGCTGCCATAAAGTCTAACTAAAACCACAGTTCCAGATAGTATCTTATCCTTACCAACCAAAACCTGAAAATTATAAGTGTTTTAATCAATCATCGATTATGTACCTCAGCGTCAGCGGTCAGATCCGTTGACATAAAGCCTTTAGGATTCTGCAATTCAGCGTCAGCACTGGTATGTTCTCATAGAAAAAAAACTTCAAAACTAGCTGATTTGGGTCAAAACTACAACATTTAGTTATTAATTTTGCTATTCCACTAATCAATCTTTGGCAAAAAGAGATGAAAAAAAGTGTATTTTCAAAAGCGCACGGACCAAAGATATTCCAAGAGGGAATGTTGAAAGGAGACCACAAGAATTAAGGCTACTAACCAGTTCGCCTCGTTGTCAGGTCCCTGCTCGGGCGCCATTTTCTGTTACGAGAATACTAACTTGCACACAGAAACTATCCGAAAGCATGCGACCCTCAACCTGCACCTGGAAAATCCCATACCTGGCAGCACGCATAAGCGATGAACGGCTGCCCTTAACGCACCCTACCATGGCCCTAAGGTGTTAATATGGCCCCAATAGACTGCCCACACTAACTATGGAATCAGACCAACAATGTTAATTAGAATTCCATTTTACACAATTGTTATTAAAATTCAACTCATACTTAAAGCTATAAGATACGTATCTATGAAAAAAGACAAACTAAATGAAAACTTAACTCTTTAAGTTTAATAATAATCCCTTAGCCAATTCTTAGATTACTTACAATTTACTTTAGGGGGTATGGTGATCAGCTGATCCAAATTATCAAATTGCAATTACTATATACTTTAGGCATGTGGTCAACGACCTTGCCGCTCTCGAAAAGTTGGAGCATTAATGAAAAACAAGAAAGGAAAAAAAAAAACCAACTCCTACTCTTTGGATTTGCTTTGGAATTTAGCATGCCAGAGATCCCAAAAATCGCGCAGCATAAAAAAAATAAATGCAACACAAACTCAGGAGACGATGCCTCATACATATGTATGTATGTATATACTTAGGTGCAAAATTAGCTCCAGAGAACAGAAAAAAAACTAGTACATCTACGTACATACATTACTATGTATGTAAGTATATGCGTAATTAGAAATTTTCTCTAGTAATACGAAAATAGTTGGTGGAAAAAAAAAATATGTTCACTTACATGTTCTGGATACTGCTACTTTATGCAATCCAACGTTGTCCCACGAAGCGAAGAAGGCCTTCCTTGCTTGGTAAGTACATATATAGCTGTTGTCGCTGGTTACCATAAGGTGCTCATGAACGAATTAGTTAAAAGAGATTATAACCAATTTGTCCAACCATTATTCATTAAAATATTTCGTTACGCAGTGAGGCTATTTGGCTGTCCGCCACTGTCGATATGGAATAAGCGAAGGCCGCTTAAAAGGGATTAGCAATTAACCACCATCAAAATGAGTGGGAGCAAAGCAAAACTAAAGTTAATCAAAAACTAAGAGTTGAAAAAAAACTGGGAATTAAGATAATCTCTCAAACCCTAAACCTTCATAAGATCATTAATTTGATTTTTCTTTGTTCTGTTGAGAGTAAGAGCAGTTAATAGAAAACAGATAAAATGTTAGCTTTTAACATTTTGTTTAATTGGGTCAGATTTTGGAAGCTAATCACCTGTAAATCTACATTTTTGTATGTACATAACTTAGATATGTGATGACGACATTTTAATGCAAATTTCTTTTTGTTGTCTATAAAATCTTCATGATTATTTTTCCTTAGACTACGGTAAGTATTTAATTAGGTATTAATGCAAGGGTAAGTAATAAATTAGGCAGTATATTAAATCGGAAGGGTGCTGGACATCTCTTAAGGTAAGTTATAAGGTAAGTAATAAGATAAGTAAAACTTAATTTACTAAACACAATTTAGTTTAAGCCTAAGTAAGTGGTGAAGGAGAAGAAGAAGCAGTAGTTAAATGCACATACGAAGCATATGTTTTCGATATAGGTATGTCCATATGCATAAAAAGGTAAGTTTTGGGTGCTAAGTTAGATTTTTCTTCATTCTAGGTTATTGTCGTAATTCTTCTCGGAAATTAGTTCCTAGCGATCCCGAACCGCCAGAACACAAGGGCCCTGTGGAAAACCGCCTTTTCCACTGGCTTCAATAAAATTTTAGGCTTTTACACAATCTTCTTAACTGCAATTCAAAATTTCGTATATTTATTTCAATTATTAATTATGGTAAGCTTAGCTGGTATGAGTAGGAGGTGGGGTTGGACTCCGGTCGCTTGCCGCCGGCATTCGTCAAGGTGGTTGTCTTTCTTATTTGGGGTATTTAGCCAAGTTACACGACCGCAACACACGAGTTTGCGTACACCGCACTTCAATGATAATTTTATGTAGGTGATTCTTTGGGCTTAAGCCTGAAAGGGAAATTCGATTTTAACCACTACCACCACAAATAAAAACCACTACTAAAACTTAAAGGTTTTCTTACCGGGACCTCGACGAATCCTTGTAGGGAATGCTAGTTACAAGAACCGCTGACCGTATGGTTGGGGCTTACAAATGTCGGCTGGTGGCTCGCGATTTTAACTTTCCTTTTTATTTTTCTGTTGAGGGCGCACTTTAAACGAACTATGAAAGTTTGGATAAGTGTAAAACTTGAAAACTATAGGAAATTTATAAGTATGTGCATGTACCCACGGTACAAGATATAGTATCATTACGGGACATACCATATGCAGGCAATTATTTGGTTTCGTGGGGATGAGTCTGGATAGTAAGGGCCGCTTTCATAAAAGCCGGTTAACGCTAACCGGGGGGTTCAATTGACGTTAATACGTTGAAAGCTGACTATTATGCAACGAAAGGGCTAAAGCGGTAACCTCTATCACGAACCGCTGCTGACAATGCGAAAACCAAGTGTCAAAAACAAATAACAGGTAAGTCGCAATCGTTTTGGGTAAGAATATTATTAAAAAATTCTCCATTATTGTCATTCTCCATTATTGCCCAAAAAGACTACAAGCACGATTTTTCGAGAGCTTGTTAATAAGCAAAGGCAAATATGTGTAAATGTATTAAAATATTTAGTTTTTGAATCAAAAAAATGTTGAACAAATTTATAACATAAAACCAATTATTTTTAAATAAACAGTTTCACCAAATAATGAAAATTTTTGTTTACTAATCGTCTGGTAACTCGAGTGCATTCCTGACATCTTGCCATCTCCGCCTTAGAATTTTTAACTCAGCTTCTTCCGGCATAACTAAAGCAATTGCTTGATACATTATTATCTATATATATAAAAGAAAGTGACGTTAGTTCCAACGCTCATAACTCAAGAACGCCTGCACCGATTTGGATGATTGACACTAATTTACATTGTTCTCTGACCAGAATAGGAGAATACACAATAAAATTTCCGAATTCCTGAAAAAAAAATTTTATTTTTCCATAAATTTTTTTTTTAGAAAAGCTTAATAATGGACCGATCGATGGTGAAGTGGAATTGTGTTTGTGTGAAATAGTTACATCTATGTGGATAGGGATAGTGGTAGAGATAATGATAGGGATAGGAAAAGCCAATATTTCCAATATATCCATTCAGGTAAATATCTGGGCAGGACAAAGTCTGCCGGTCCCTCTAGTTTATAATACTTAACTCAGATATGCCCAATGTCATACATGTAGAACGCCCAAATTTGTGATTGCATAGCGCGCCACGTGCTTTTATGTACCGTTTATTTTGTTTATTAAGTTAGTATTTGTCAGTAGCTCGCGGTCGACAGTATACTTAGCTAGTTTTTTTCTATAATTTTCGTGTTATTGAATCATAAACCTGACAGTTTTTCAAAATGTCGGCGTTACGTTTGCACGGTAAGTAGAATTTTTCTTAACTAATAATTAATAAACAAAGTATTTTGTTTATAATCAATTATAAAACGTATAACCTAAGTGATATAGCATGTCTTGTTGATTGCTGTCATTTGTGGTTTTTGTAATATTAGCGAAAATGTGAGTGTCCTATATGTAGGACATTGGGCATATAGTGTACTTCATATTTTTTCAGGGGATTTTCTTCGCATGAAGCTTTGGCTCTTTTGGAGGATGATGATTTAAACGCTGATTGCATTATATTGTTTCCCCCCACAAATGCAATTGAAGATATTACAGATGAAGATTCTGGATATGAAGATATAAACAATTTACCGGCATCACAAATGAAGTTTTGTCAAACATAAGTGCTGATGATGAATGGGAGTGAAATTAGAAAAACTTTAATTTCCGGTAAGAAAAAGCCTGAGAAAAGTGTAAATTACCACTATGAGGCGTGGACATGGTAGCGCAAAATGCCTGGCAGATACATAAGAATTATGGTGGCACAATGGACTAATTATCTTTCCGAAATTAAAAAGATAAGGTTTACCAAAAAGGGCATCCTTCGAGAGATAGTAATGAAGAATTGCGCTTTGACAGATTGGACCATTTTGTAATATCACAAGAGAAACAAACCAGATGTGCGGCTAGTCATCAGAAAACCACAACTAGGTGCCAAAAATGCTGGGATTACATGTGAGATGTTTTGTTACATATCACACCAAATAAATTTAAACCCGTTGACAGTATGCTATGTTCCCAATGTCCTCTATACATAGGACGGCTCTGAAATCCATTTTTTCAGGTATCGCTCGTTAATCGTGTCGTTCGCCAAAGGGAGTGAGGCGGTTAGTATGCCAATGCCAAAAGCTGTATCCTGATTGTTCAAAAAGAGCATTGAGAAAACCTTTAGAATATGTGGCTTCAAATAAAGCAATCACCTTATTTTTCTTAGTTTTTAAGATTTAATTTAATATGTATTTTCTATATAGAATCTGGTAGCACCGGTTCACCATATTTTGTTTACATTGTCATTCTTGTATCATTCTAGAAAGTCAATGTAAATGTGTATACATGATTCTCTTTTTCTTTCACTTCTTTTGGATATTCGTAGAATGAACACGCGTGCTACCAATTGTAACTTAACGTAACTCGCAGTAATTAAAAACCTTAATATTTTCTGAATAAATTTATTGTAACCAAAAGCTGCTGTATACGATTATTTACATACGGTTGTTAGGTAAGAATTTTAGCTGAGAAATCCGCAGAAACATTTCCGCCAGTAGGATTTCCACATTTGTGACCCCGATAAAGAATCTGCGAGAATCTTAAAGCACGTGGCTTTCTTTTACAAAGATGGCTGATGAAGAAAATCAACAGGATAGCGGCGTAGGCCAAATCAGCCCTCAACAAAATCGCATTACAGGTGAATTACAGCACATTAGCATCAGACCACCAGCATTCTGTAAGCAGCGACCCGAATTATATTTCATTCAAATGGAATCAAATTTTGCGATTTCGCATGTAAGAAGCGACGATACGAAATATCATTATGTAATAAGCTCAATAGATTCGGAAGCAATACCCACCAGTAGCAAACAAATGCGAGGCCGTAAAAAAAGCACTCATTGCTGAATATGCGGACTCTGATCAACGTAAAATACGCAAGCTGATTAAAGAAAGTGAGCTCGGCGACCTAAAGCCAACGCATGAAGGAATTGGCCAGGGATAAGCTTAGCGATGATGTACTAAAATCGCTATGGCTTGAGCCATTGCCTGACAATGTACGTGCGGTTATATCAATCGGCACTGGTGATTCAACCGACATGGCAAAGAAAGCCGATCAGATGATGGAAATGTTAAACTTTTCAAACGTAGCAGCTACTCGTGGTGACTCCGCATTGGAGAAGCAGATACAACGTCTGCAGGCTCAAATAGATGAACTCAGTGTATCTAGAGCATCCCGTAGTCGGAATAAAGGATCAGAATCTCGTGGCAGAAGCCGATCGCGTCCACGTTTTCTTTTCCGTAAATTTCAGTGGTGGTTTGGTGTAAAAGCAAAAAAGTGCGTCGAATCATGTCAGTTCAAGAAATTTAACATGACGGAAAACTAGAAGAAGCTCTGTTAGCAGAGACGACGCACAGAGCTGGTTTGACTGAAAGTCGTCGTCTATTTCTAAATGATCGCAAAACCAATCGTCGATTTCTCATCGATACTGGCGCCGATTTCTCTGTAGTTCCACCGCAACATTTCGACAAGCCAGACTTAATTCACACTCTATACGCAGCTAATGGCACTCCGATCAAAACATACGGAACAAAGGTTCTACAAGTCGACTTCGGGTTAAGAAGAGCAATGGACTGGAAATTTGTGGTTGCGGACGTCAACAGACCGATTATCGGAGCGGACTTTCTTCACGAGTTTGGACTGCTGGTTGACTTGAGAAGAAAAAAACTTGTCGACACCACAACAAAAATTGAGGTGAGCAGATCTATACAATTTCACCGAATCTGCCTGAACCAATCAAACGTATACTAAGTGAGTCCAAATATTTAACAAAACCTTTTATTGTTTCTAATTTATCGCTCAACACAAAAGTGAGGCATCACATAGTCACAACAGGGCCTCCTATTTTTTGCAAAGCGCGGAAACTTAATCCCGAAAAGCATGCTATCGCAAAAAGCGAGTTAAATTACATGCTAAAGCAGAACATCTGTCGATCGAGTAGTAGTCAATGGGCAAGCCCACTGCACATAGTGCCCAAGAAAGAACAAGGCAAATGGCGTCCTTGTGGCGACTATCGCAGACTTAATGAAATAACTCAACCGGATCGGTATCCAATACCACATATCCAGGATTTTGCGCAAAAGTTATATGGTAAGTCCGTATTTACAGTAATAAATTTGGAGCGTGCTTACGACCAGCATCCGATCGCCGAAGAAGATCGCTAGAAGACTGCCGTAATAACACCTTTCGGTCTATACGAATTTAACGTTATGACATTCGGTTTACGCAATGCAAGTCAAACGTTTCAACGTTTTATGAACGATATATTTCAAGATATGGAATACGTTGTCGTTTATATAGATGACATTTGCATTGCTTCAGCTTCAGAGGAAGAGCATGCGAATCACTTGCGAGCAGTGTTTCAGCGCCTGCGTGATAACAACCTAAAAATAAATGTTTCTAAATGTCACTTCGCAAAATCTGAAGTAATATTTCTTGGGTAAAAAGTATCGAAAGATGGTATTGCACCACCAACTGACAAGCTTGAAGCCATCGCTAACTTCAAAAAGCCCACCGTAGCTCACGAGTTGAGACAGTTTGTCGCCATGCTGAATTTTTATCGTCGCTCGCTGCCAAACGCTGCTTTGGTGCAGGGTAAACTTCTCAAACTTATAAAAGGGAATAAAAAGAAAGACAAAAAGCCAGTCATCTAGGACGCTGAGGCAGAGGAAGCATTTGAACAGTGTAAACGCGACTTAGGACAAGCAATGCTACTTGTACACCCTTCGCCAAATATATAATTTGACAGTGATATGCGATGTCTCAACAATAAACGTAAGACCATACATATCCGAAAAGTTTCGCAAACAGGTATTTGAGTCTGTTCACAACATTAGTCACCCTGGGAAAAAGGCTACGATCAGGCTGGTGACAGAGCGGTTTGTGTGGCCGCGCATGAAGCAACAGGTTGGCCGCATGGCATCATCATGCCTGCAGTGTCAAAAATCAAAAGTGTGGAAACAATCGCGCAGCGCTAGACGGTTTTCAAGTGCCCTCTAAGCGATTTCGTCACATTAACATTGATATCATTGGCCCTTTACCATTATCGGAAGGTTATAAATACTGCCTAACTTGCATAGATCGATTTACTCGATGGCCTTCGGCAATTCCCATGCAAGACATTACGGCTGAAACAGTTGCCAAAGCGTTGTTGCATGGTTGGATAGCGCACTTCGGCGTACCCTCGGCTATTACCACTGATCAAGGTAAGCAGTTTGAATCCAGGCTGTTCGAAGAGTTGACGACCCTCGTTGGTGCCAAACATTTCAGATCAGCTGCTTACCATCCGCAAGCGAATGGCCTGATTGAGCGCATGCATAGGTCACTCAAGACAGCAATCAAGTGTCACACAGATAGTAATTGGATCAACAGCCTTCCTATTGCGTTATTAGGGCTTCGTACAAGTTATAAAGAAGATTTGGGAGCCACGTCAGCGGAAATGGTATACGGTGAGAATTTAAAATTGCCTGGCGATTTTTTTTACTAACCAAACCGTCGAAGACACCGACTATGAATTTCTTGGCAATTTAAAAAATGCAATGGCAAACTTAAAACCCGTCCAGACTTCCAACCATGCAGCAAACAAAGTTTTTGTACAACGCGATATCAACAACTGCAAGCATGTTTTTGTTCGCGATGACTCGGTTAGACCACCACTCAAGCAGCAATATGATTGTCCAATCAAAGTAATTCGCCGTTTTGATAAGTATTTCGACATTGAAATAAATAATAGAGTCGTAAGAATTAGCATAGATCGACTTAAGTCTGCACATCTATCCGAAGACAGGAACAACAACATCAATCAACCAAAATCTGCACATCAGAGCATTCTAAAACCCACATCAGAATCTTCGAGCGAAAGTGATTCTCTTTTTCTTTCACTTCTTTTGGATATTCGTAGAATGAACACGCGTGCTACCAATTGTAACTTCACGTAACTCGCAGTAGTTAAAAACCTTAATATTTTCTGAATAAATTTATTGTAACCAAAAGCTGCTGTATACGATTATTTACATACGATTGTGAGGTAAGAATTTTAGCTGAGAAATCCGCAGAAACATTTCCGCCAGTAGGATTTCCACAAATATATTATGTTTTATTTTATCCTTTTCAACAAACAATAAAATAAGTGTGATTTCTTTGTTTTAATATGTTGTAATAAATGTATTCATTTACAAAATCAATATCACAACATTAGCACGATGTCATAAGTTCTTTCTTAGATGTACTTTATCAAGCTTTGACGACACAGGCTATTGTTTTAGCTTAATTCCACGGCAGGCAGCGCATTGTAACCTCACACCTTAATTCAAGTCCATGCTGAGTAGCAACGACTAAAACTTGGTACTGCATTATTCCAGACGCATCGTCAGCATAACTATATTTTACACGATTGTGAGATGGAACCAACTCATAAAGCACTTGTGGGAACTAACGGTCAAACAGATTCGCAGGCAATGGGCTGCCAACAATTACACAACTAATGTCCGCTGCCGGAGATTTGACCCAGGGCCCAAGAGTGGGGTTTAAGTAAGAGTTAAGAAAGGATATAAAAACAAGTCTATAGAAATAAAGTGAAAATGTGAAAAAAAATTTAGAAGCATATAAAACAAGTCTATAGAAATAGAGTGAAAACATGGAAAAAATATTGAAGTTTATGAAAACAATCTGGAGTAGAGTAAAAAAGTGAAAAAAATATTGAAGCATTTGAAAACAAGTCTATAGAAACGTGACATCCTGTTGAATCAATGATTACAATTAAGTGACAAAAGGAGTGCTCCTTTATAAATAATTACTGCAGTAAACGGATGCCCACTATTGGCAAACTAACAACCTTTTTTCTATAAAATAAATATTTTACAACTAATTTAAATATACCAATGGATTCATTTTTTTTATCGAGAATCAAATTTGACTGATTTTTATGGAAAAAAATCAATGATAACAATTATTTCTGATTTTTATTTTTATAAATCCTTTGTAACAGTTATTTTGGATTTCTATTTTTATAAGTCCAGTGTAACAGTTATTTTTGATTTATAATTATAAAAGTCATGAATAACAATTAACCACTGACTTTTTTTTTAAAGTCATGCCTGTAAAAGTCATCATAATTTTTCGAGGAAAATAATTTTTTTAAGATCAAGACTATTGTTTTATTGGAAGAAATTACAAATATGAACATACATATTAAAATTTCTTGAGGATATGTTTGTTTTTAACTTAAATTTTTTTTAAAGAAAAGTACAAGTAAAAAATAAAGCTTACAAAAACAAATTGAAAGCAGCCACATTTTGTAAGCCGTTGAATTTCCTACAAAAATAGCTGTGTTCGGTGACAAAACTTGCAAGGAAGTGTCAGTAAAGTGAGAATGACGTAAAACTGAAACGCAAAAAAAAGTGTTCGCCGAACAGGAGTCAGTAAAACCTTGCAAGCTTGTTGCCTTTTAGTTAGTTCAAATTTTAAAATTTTTGTTGCTTTCCTATGTCACGCTCAGCTGTTTTTCACTTACAAGTTTTATTGGGTGAAATTCCCCCAGCAGGAACTTGCAACTCTCTCTCTCAAAGAAATGTCAAAATGGGCTCTTTCGCTGCAAATGCTTTGTGTCACCGAACACTTTCCAGTAAAAATTTTATAAAATTATTAAAAATTGTATCGTCACCGACCACAGTTAACGTTTTCCACTGGAAAGTAATAAGATGCAAAAAATATAAAAATTCGATACAATTTTGTATGGGAAATGTCTTATGATTTAGGCGCGAGTTTAGCTGAATGTGAAGGATTAATTTTGGTCTTATATTTCTTTGTAGGTCCTAACCTGCAAATTTGAAAGCGTTTGATAAAAAGCCAACTTGAGAAATAAAGGACACCCTACATGTATATAATTAAATTTATTTTACAATGTATAGGTTATACTGAATTTCACACCACATACTTTTGTTAATATGCATTAAATTTGTTTTGAGACGGCATTCGAAACTAAAATATAAATACTTTTTACAGAATGCCTTACCTTTCCTTTCTTTTAATATTAACAGTCTTAATTTAAGTTAATTTAAGTCAATATTATAATTTGAATACATATGTTTATTTCAGAAAGAAAAATGAATAAATCAATCAATCAATCTTAACATAAGATCACATAATAATCGTATGATTTACATTCTGTTATGATGATGCACCTGCTATTGTACATGTATCTATACCGTCCAGTACAATGGACACTGCTAGTCCCCGGCTAATATACTCGCAAGCTTTATACATACGAATATAACATGGGCATATCATATTCAGTAGGCAATCGCCTCCGCTCTACATAAATAGGGATAGTAAACTACCATACATCGATAATGCTCCTTTTGCATGTAGGTGCTCGGCCTAAAACTCGTTAGGATTATAAGTGCGTCAGTCGATTATTATTATTAAATCTCTGATAGTTCTGAATTTAACTTGCAAATGGTCCTTTTAACAGCTTTCACTGAAACCTTTAGTGGTTAAATTTGTTTGAAATTTAGTTTGTTACCGATACTATCTTCACGAGAATCCCTGCACACCCACTGTTATAATTGTAATTGAAACTGTGCTGCTTTAGTTACATAGCTAAAATTGGCGGGGAGAATCTCCGTAATTAAAAAAACAACGATATTCTTAGTAAGTGGAATCCATTAACTTTATGTAACCTTGAAACCGGACTCGTTATTTAAAAAAGAAAATCTCAGAGTACACATATTTTTGTGCATGGATTGTGAATTACCCTTCCATATAAAATAATTTCAGCACCACTGCATATGAAAGTGTCTGAGCTTCATACCAAATTGTTTTTGTTTTGCACTTTTTATAAGAAACTCAGGCACTTTCATATGAATTGCATGGCGAAATCACTAGATGGTGATCGCAAGTGAACAGCTGATTGCTTGTTCTTCTCGTTTGTAACTTGCAGGGTATTTTAGGATGTCATTAAAAAAAAATTCAAAAATATTTGTGTTTTGAAATTTCTAACACTTCTAAGTTAAATTTAATAAATTATAAAATCTACCGACTCGGTGTGGATATTGTTAAGAGCCCGCCTATGGTTCCGCAGATACAACTTCTGGGTAATATGGTGCCCTTGCGCATAATAGTGCTTACAAATATGTTCCCTTATATCCCTGTGTGGCGGATATTTCGATGCCTAGGTGTTTGAGAGTCCAGCAAAAACTTCCTGCTCAGCATTTCCGTGTGCTCACTAACACAAGGAAATTTAGCATCTCATTGGAGGTGAGACTCTGGGGCGGTAAGAAGACATATCGTAACAGTACTGATTGCGATATTTAGGCAGACTTGTAACTTCCTCTACGTTCCTTAGGCTTTTCCCAAACAGTTTCCAGCAATTGAGATTCATAATGCCCGGTATCGCTCCTGTCGCCGGTTGAAAAGACTCTAGAGAAAATACTGCTTGCCTGTTCCCAAACCTATGCATCATCACCGCCAAACGCCATTACTACACAGATGAGCACCAACACACACCTAACCATAGGGTACTCGGTGCAATTGATATCATCCTGCCTCCATAGTTTTCGACGCCAACGACTGTGCGATTATAGTAACGTGTTCTGTAGAAGGATCAGTGGTTTTCAGGTTTTTCATCTAGCAAAATCTGAGACTATCACTGACTAAATCAACACTGTTTACGTCATCGAATGCCCACATGTGAGATGAGTTAGTTGGCGTTGATGGCATTAAGCTACCCCTTGTCAACCACTTTTAAACCTTGGGTGTGACGTTTGACAACAGTCATAATATCGGTACTTATACTTTGAAATAGTCTCAAAGGTACGAAGGCGTAACAAGATCCTAAAGTCTCTCGCGTCAGAACTTGGAGAAAATATAAAGGTAATTGTTTCCTTTAGGAGACAACTGCTAAAACACGTCCAAAAATATCGGGAGAGGTATCAAACAACGCGTTTTGGCTTCAGTATCAACACTCCGGAAGCGGATTTTCAATTTTTTGTTTCAGTGAAATGTTATTCGCAAAAAACCCAAAAAACACCCAGGTCCGATCCCAAATAGGGGGCTTGATCCAAGGTATTTATGTGCAGAACGCTTTTCTGCATAGGCGGCCTTCGGCCGAGCTTTAAAAAAATAACCCTTAGCCGGTCCAACACCGGCTACGCGGTCCACAGTATTTCTGCGCAGAACACACTTTTTGCACTTTTCGGTACACCCTAATCTGTTATTACAACTACCACATGAAAATGACAGAAAATTTTCAACTTTGATTGCAAATATCTCTTCACTGAAACAAAAACTCCGCTTCCGGATTATTGTTACCGAGGTCAAAACGCGTCTTTTGATACCTTTCCCGATAATTTCGGACGTGTTTTAGCAGTTGTCTCCTAAAGGAAACAATTACCAATTAAAAGAAACGTTTATTGATGGGTGATGAAGGCAAAACACTCCCAAGGGTGTGTAACGGTGCGCGGCTTCACGAAATTGCGCTGATACCGGTGTTGGCGTTACTGGCGCTGATACCTTAATTTGTGATACCATAACGCCATGAAGCCAGCAGCGCCAAAAACAATAAACACCTACGAAACACCGTTGTACTGGAGTGGCGCTACTGGTGCTATTAAGTTAAAGAGTTGCCAATCGCTGTTTTGTAAATCTCTTGTATCTGACGCTGCCGGCGCCATTGAGTTTATGTTTTACTCTGGTCTCGCTGCACTGAAGTGGCGCCACTGGCACCATTGAGTTGAAGGTATTTCTTGCGCTGCTGGCGTCATGGCGTTATGGTATCACAAATAATGGAATCAGCGCCAGTGACGCCAACATCCACGCTACAGCTACCAAGGCGCTACCAAAAATGTTGAGAGGTATACCCAAAGACGCGTTTCGGTTTCAGGAATCACAATCCCAGTGCGGAAAACTAAGATTTGAAACACTTTAAAAGTTATTAACAATTACACTCATTACTTTTAAACGGGTAAAAAAAGTTACACTCCGCCTTCGGATTCTTTACCCCCTCCAAACGCTATTTATTAGTTTTCGGTGATGTCTCATAAACTGCGCCCCTAGCAATATAGTATCATTGCGCCAAAAAAGCACTTAACGCAATTGCGTTAACGCACTGCGCAGATACCGGCTATGGCCCTGGCTTCAAGGTATCAACGCCAAAAAATTGGCGCCGCGACCCAGCCTTAGTGCCCGGCACATGTTTGGGGATCTGAGCGAGCACCGAACTTAGTTTTCTGTATTGCAGCGATTTGCTGTTGCCTAGCTGCATGAAACTGTTCATCTCAGTAATAGTTGCCGGTGGAAATTAGGTAGTGATGCGTTTACCTAGGTGGATGCATGGTGAGTCGCTTAGGCCGTTGCGGTCTGGCATTTTTACTTCAAATCTTGCCATAATTGGCGCAGAAAAGACAAGTATATAATATATTTTTCGCAAATAAACAATTTTAAATAATTTGAAAGATGTAAAAGTCAGAACAAAATGGATTTGGAAAAAAAGTGCTTTCATATTTTCTTTGACATTTTTAAGTACCAAAATTTGAGGCGAATCGAAGCGAATACTGCCGAATTCGCCTTGCTATCTCCACGTAATTAGTTCCCCTTGAGGAATTGTATTTATATGTGAGGGCATATGGAAGTACTTTGAACATTGTATTCAAAGTGTAAATTTGTATCTGTGCCTATTTTTGAGGGCAAAGCAAAAACAGAAGTGCTTCAAGTGTATAGGGAGTGCGCAGCCCTGAATATAACCATCAAAAAGTGCGAAATATTAGGATGACTTTTATAAGCATGACCTTTAAAAAAAGTCAGTGGTTAACTGTTGTTCATGACTTTTATAAATATACATCAAAGATAATTGTTACACTGGACTTTTAAAAATAACTGTTACATTGGACTTTTAAAAATAAAAATGAAAAATAACTGTTACATAAGATTTTTAAAAACAAAAATCAAAATTAACTGTTACATAGGCCTTATAAAAGTAAAAATCAAAAATAACTTACGGGGCGATTTTTAAAATAAAAATGGTAACAGTTACGGCCCCTGATTACCGCTAAATATTCCATTTTTTAAATCACAAATTATTTTCTGGGTTTCCTTATCGCGATTCTGTTCAGCAATTAACCAACTGCCCGAAATATCTGCAATGTTAATTTCTTTTCTTCCCACTTTATCAACGTTGTGCTCATTTAAACTACGTTGTGGATTTCTTTAAAGAAATCGTATGGGCGATCGCCATTCCTATGTACAATATCAAAATTAAAGGATTGCAAAAAAGCCCGCCATATGTGTACCCTAGGTGTCAAGTTCAGCTTGCTACGTGCCGATTTTCGAGAATTACAGTCTGTAATAACAACAAATTTCCAGCCATATAATATATTCCTAAAGTGCTTCACAGCATTTATATTGGAACGAATTTTCGTCATTCCTTGTCAATTTTGGTTTTGTAACAAACCGGTTTCGGCGAACCGCCATCTTCAGTGCTTGATTTCGTTCTGATCTGTGTCTATCCGTTGTCATGTATTTATAGTCTGGATGCTGTATCAGGTAGTGTTAGTATTAGTGTATATGAGTCGTGTCTTGCGAACGTATCCGAACGGGTACCTGCAATGAGGGTTGTTTTTAACGCTCGTTTATTAGTTGTGGTGTTATATCGGATAATTAGTTTGAGGATGTTAGGTCAGGTAATGTTAAGTGTATACTTAAGGGTGGGTTTTGACGCTCGTGAGTCATGTAGATGTCATTAGTTCTGGTTTTAGATCAGGTAATTAGTTTGAGGATGTTAGGTTAGGTAATGTTAAGTGTATATTTAAGGGTGGGTTTTGACGCTTGTTAGGCATGTAGAAGTCAGTGATTTTTGTTTTCTGATTTGTTTTGTATGTGTGCTCGTTTATTGTTACTCGTTTTGTTATTGTACCTGCGGTGTTGTTTATTCCTCTGTAAATTAGTTTTAGCGGTTCAAATATTGCGTCAGAAATGGAGTTTGTTTGTTCGTTAATTACTCTCCCGTCAAATGTCTTAAGTTTGTATATTTCCATGTTTTCTAGCACATTTAAGCGCCGCCCTTTTCTTTGTACGTGAAGTATTCTGGCTGTGTTTTTGATGTTGGTCGGGGTGCATTTCTTTTTGAACATGTGATTTGCATAGTTTGACTCTGTTGTGATAGTGGGTTTCCGTGTTTTTCTGTTGTAGTCCCTGATGTGCTCCCGGAATCGTGTACTTATTTTTCGTCCTTTTGCCCTATGTAGCTGTGCTGGCATTCGCAGGTAAGCTTGTATATTCCTTGTTTCCTGAATGGTTCTTCCGAGTTAGTGTTGGTTCTTAGTTTTTGTCCTAAGTTGTTCGATGTTATGAACGCTGTGTTGATATCGTATTTCTTGAAGAAGTTTGCCAATTTGTGTGTCGTTTTTCCAGTGTATGTCATTGTAGTCCAGATCTTGGATTTTTCTTCTGCGTTGTGTCTTTTTTGTGCTCCATGGTTCCTTCGAAGTTTGTCCATTAGGCATTTTTTGTATCCGTTGCTCGTGGCTATGTTGTATATGGTGGTTAGTTCTTTCTTGTATGATTCCGGAGTGAGGGGTGTTCTTTGAAGTCTGTCCACTAGGTGCCTTAATGCCGCATTTTTGTGCTGTTGAGGATGGTTTGACGTAGCATGAGTTATGGTGTCTGTAGTTGGTGGTTTCCTGTAGATGTCGTATTTAAACTTGTTTGTAATTCTGTCAATTCTTATTGATAGGTCCAGGTAGTTCAGTTCTCCTTCTTTCTCGGTCTCCATAGTAAGTTTTATGTTTTCATGTTGTCTGTTTAGGAATTCTAGTGTTCGTTCTTCATTGTTATTGTTCAGTATGCATATGATGTCGTCGACGTACCTTGCGTAAAATTTCACTCCTAGTTCGTTTTTTAGTTCTTGCATATATTTTGTTTCCAAGTTCTGTATGAATGCCTCCATGAGAATTGATGACGTTGGGTTTCCCATTCCTAGTCCGTTTGTTTGCCTATATATTTTATTGTTGAACTTGAAGTAGTTTTGCTGTAAAGTTGTTCTTAGTGTGTTTGTGATTTGTGCTGTTCTGATCATATCTTTGGTTTTGTCTCGTAGTGTTTTGTTTACTATGTCTAATGTCTCTGGAAGCGGTATGGAGGGATATAAGTCTTTTATGTCAAATGAGACGATTGTGCTGTTCTCTGTGAGTTTGACGGTTTCAAGTCTTTCTATTAGTTCGTTTGTATTCTTTATTGTATGTTCATGGTCGAGTTCAAGCGTGTCATTCAGTATCGTCTTTATATGTTTTGAAAGTTTATAACCCGGCGTTGATTTGAAATTTATTATTGGTCGCATTGGCGTGTCCTGCTTATGAATTTTTGGTAGCGCTATTAGTGGGGGGGGCTGATGGGTTCATTTGTGTCAGAGTATGTCCCGTCCTATCGTCTATTATTTTTGTGGCATTCTTAATGGCCCTTTTGGTCTCCATCTGGTATTTATCGGTGGGATCCTCGCTGATTATGCGGCATTCACAGCATTTACAACTGCAAGAGTCTCCAATTCATAAGAATTGTGCTTTGATTCAGCAGGTGTGGTACTCTTACTAAAATATGCCACGACACGAAGTTTTTTGTCACTACTTTGCATAAGGATTGCACCATATCCTAGAGCACTTGCATCAATGTGCAGTTCGGTAGGAAAACTTGGATCGAATATAGTATGAACTAGCGAATCCGTTAACACTGCTATAATTTTTTGTCTAATAACTTCATGTGATGTCTTCCAAATAAGATTTCCCCTTTCCTAAACTTGTTAATGCATACAAAGGTGACATTCCTTGGAAAAATTTTGGAACGAATTGCCGAAAATACGAAGCTAAACCGTTTTTGGTGGAGGAAGAGTTACCAAGTTACTCTACCTTTCGCATAAGAATGTAAAAGGTCTCCAAGAACTTTCATAACAGCCTGTTGAAAGACTGCTGGAGCGTTTCGCAATCTAAATGGCATGGCTAAGTACTCAAAGTGACCCTCCGGTGTTACGAAAGCCGCTTTTACTATCGAATCTGTAGGCCGATTCTGTAACTATTTTAACGCCAGGTGTTAGCGTTAACTTCGCTTAACACCATTTTTAACGCTTTTCCCTATTCACTAACTTTTAACCACACGAAAAGTGTTAGCTAATACTTTTTGTGTGGTTAGCTGTCGCGAATTATTTTCGAGGTGTTAACAATAGCGTTAATATATTTGCAAGTGTTTTAGCGTTTGGAAAAAGTAAAAAAATTAGTTTTGAGTTCTTTGCATGTAATTTAGTGCAAAATACGGCGAAAAGAGAAGTATTTCCATTTTTTATCACCATCAAGAGTTAGCTGTTTAGCGGCGTTAAAGGAGAGTTACAGAATCGCATTTTCGTTAAGAACAAACGCCAAAATTTTGCGATAAGCTTAACGCTCGGCGTGTGGTTAAAAGTTACAGAATCGGGCTACTGGATGCACTGGTATTTGATGATAACCACTAGCCATATCCAAAATCGTGAAATAACAGCTTCCATGAAGTCTATTAATTTGATCAGATATTAAGGGTAAAAAATATCTCTCATTAATTGTATTAAAATTTAATTGGCGATAATCTACGCACATGCGGTCTGAACCATCATTTTTCTTAATCAGTAAAATGGGGCTAGCAAAGGGAGAGAAACTGGTCCGAATTACACCCACGCTTATGCCTGGTTTTCATTATGTCATATATGACGTCAAATGTTGTCAAATTAATGAAAACGGGTTGGCATACGGTGTCAATTGCGTTTGCAGTCAGTTATGACCACTCCCTGTCATATAAAATGACAGCCATATGAAAACGATCAAATTTCTGTTTGACAAATGAGTTGGCAACGTTTGACACAAAAAAGCAATTTGACAACATGTTGGCAAATGTTTTATTTGACGTGCGAACAGCTGTTTTTCGCCTTCTTCACACATCAATGGTAAGTGGAATACAATTTTTACAAAAGTTTATTTATTAACTTTTTACATTCTTGTTTTTAGTGTAAAATAATAAAAATGGACGAGTCAAGTAATTCCATAGCTTTCGCACACCCAGACAGTGCTGGTGTTCTAAAGAAGAAGCGGGTGCGAAAGCTGAAGGAAGCGTGGACAGCCGACCAAACTGAACCCTTAATCCAGGAAGTAGAGGTCAGGGAAGGTACCTGGAACTTCCTTTCACCTCAATACAGGGATAGGAATTTGAGGGAGGCTCAATGGCAAGATGTGGCCGATAGCGTAAAGATGCCACGATCGGAAGTGTCCGCCAAATGGAAGAGCCTGCGCTGCTCTTTTCGGGTAAGTTTGTTTTTGGTTTATAGAAATATAATTGCTAATCCAAACTTTTGTAATAGGCGGCGTTCAACCGAAAGCAGCTCAGCAAGAGTGGCCAAGGTGCAGTGCGATCTATTTCAATGAATCCGCTGTACAACTCCCTCAAATTTCTTAAGCCGTCACTGCAAATTGAGGCAAATACGACCTCAAACTTGCCAGATGTAAGTATATTTTATTAATATCCATAAATATGTGTGGAGTTAAGTTTACATACAGTTTTCACAACATATTTATGTGCAGAGGCGGCCTTTGGCTGCCCTTCAAAACAATAACCCTCAGCCGATCCAAAGCCGGCTACGTGATATTCAGTAGCTTAGCGCATAACACATTTCTGCGCTACGTCCTGGGACCATTACCAAAAAAATGTGCTGTATGTTAACTTATGTCCTCCACTGTATATGTATCTACACATCCACTGTATATGTATCCATGTATATGTATTATAGAAGTGTTCATCGCCGCAGATGCCACCAGCTTCCCTGTCTGATACGGACAGTCTTTTGGAGCTTGAGGACGTGATGTCAACGCCGTCAACATCCCGAGGATCGGTGGCACGACGACGCGCTCCTAAAGACGACGATGGATTTTCTGAGGTGATGCAACGTGCATTGGAGACGATGTCAGCGGCAGCAAAAAATGATGCTTGGGACGATGTGTGCAACTTCGTGGCATCAAATGGTCGCGAATGGGCAGCTGAACTCCCTCAGCTGGCAAAGGAGTTCAAGGCTGAGTTGTATGGGCTGGTATTGAAATACCAGAACAAATTTGCACGGTAAGAGCAGAAACAGAATGGTGTTGATAAAATCTTAATTTTTCTTTTTTTATTTTAGCCCGGAATGATGCCGTTTTTAGATTTAAGTATGTATTTTTAGATTTAGCCATGTATTTTTAGATTTATGTATGTATGCGTCGAAGATAAATTGGGATTTAATGGAAAGTTTTAACATACATTTTTTTATGTGTATTTTAAATTTTTCTTTCAAAATATAGGAAAACTTATAGCTCATGTATAAATGAAAATTGTATAAGCTCAAACAAAGTTTAGGAGAGTTAGTCAAGTTTTGGTAACTCGTTAATTTATTCACAGAATTTTTAGAAAATTTCTGAGTATACAGTTTTGTAGCACTATCAAATTTAGATCAGGAATGTGCAAGTTGGAAGTAGCTAAAAAATTTCCGTGAATTTTCAGAATTTTTTTCGTCGAGGGTGTTGAGTAATTCCTTTCATACAAAACTTAATTTGTTTGTTGCATTCTGGGAATGATAAGTAAACATATTTTGAATGTAAGTAAAAGTTAACATATGAAATGTTTAATTAAAGAGCGTACAAGAAAAGGTGTTCACCAAAAGATAGACATTTTCATTAGCATGATATTTTAACCTTTTAATGGAAAAAATGATTTGTCTACGTTTTGCTGAATACCTTTTTTTGTACGCTCTTTAATTAAACATTTCATATGTTAACTTTTACTTACATTCAAAATATGTTTACTTATCATTCCCAGCCGTTCATATAGTCTTTGTTAAAATAATTTTATTAAGGCTTAAATTTTGAAAAAATCGCATAAAACTGTTCTGCCAATGCTAATGTGCACCACTGTATATAAAAATAATTTAAGATGTCATAACTTAGCAATTGACTTCGCTTCTATTATTTTAAGGATAGCAAGTACAAAGAAAACTATAAGACTTTAAAAGTACAAATTATTTTTTAATAAATGAAAATATGAAATGAAATAATATGAAATTTATGATGTTGTTTATTACTTTCGAGTTACAGATAGTTATTGCTCACTTTCTTGAAAACTACCAAAATGAGTCATGTAGTATAGTCCTATTGTATTGCCATGCAACTTCACCATGGGGTGTCATGAAGTAATTCATAAATTGTTCGCGTACATTTACCGCGTCGCTTGCTGGCCTCCCTAAGCCACTGCTGGGCCGAATTGATGGGAGGGTTCCGTTTTCTCCAAGCTCCATTCGCCAATTTCCTTCAACAGCAACGCCATCTGTCTCATTGTCCACGTCAGATCTTCTTAGGTATACTGATTTGCGGCTTAATAGAAAGTTGTGTAGGACGCAAATGGCGAGAACAATAGATTTTGCATGTTCTGGCTTCACGTCCATTGGCCTTCTCAGAATTCGATATCGCGATGCACATATCCCGAACACATTTTCGACTACGTTTCTTGCTCGAGACAGCCTATAGTTAAAAATTTTGTGCGACATAACTTGTTCACGATAACAAAAGGGTTTCATTAAGTACGGCTTTAATGGAAAAGCGTCGTCAGCAACAATGACAAATGGCATTTCATTTCCTTCATGTGGGAGTGGTTTCGGTGGTGGAAAATTGATTGTGTTGTCAGCAAGTGCACTAGAAAGTGGACATCTGTGTATTTTGGAATAGGAGTTCATAAATATTAAGGTAAACTTGCAAGATTTATTTAGCAGTATTACCTTCCAAAAACACCACCAGCAGACTCACGACCATATGCACCAACTTCTACAAACAAAAATTTGTAGTCGGCATCCACCATAGCCATCAGTACAATGCTGTTGTACTTCTTGTAATTAAAATATTCTGAGCCACAGTTTGCAGGCGCCTGTATAGCTACATGTTTGCCCTCCAATGCTCCACAGCAATTAGGGAAATTCCATCGCTGTTCAAAGCGGTGGGCAACCGCGGTCCATTCTTAACCACTGCTGGGAACCTTGAGGAAATATAACCAACCAATTTATTTTTGTTTCTGATAAGAAAAACGTTACATGAATACTCACCTTTAGAAATTCGTCTTTTAAAGCCTCAAATATAGCACGGCATGTCTCATGTATTGCATGACAAATCGTAGTTTTTCCCAACAGAAAAACAGTCATTAGACTGGAAAAGCTATCTCCAGTTGCCAAGTAACGTAAAGTTACTGCCACCTTTTCCCCTACCGAAATCGCTTCCCGAAACCTGGTATTGTTTTTATACAAGTAAGGCGTTAGGCGATCTACAAGGAAGTCAAAATCGTCCAGAGTCATCCTCAAAAAATTTTTCAGCCACTTTGGATCTTGCAGGAACAGCTTAGAACGCAGTGTGGTGTAGAACCCACATGCTCCTCTATCCCGCAGACCTGGTCTAACCCACCATTGCTTCCGCTTTCTTAACTGGTTCCTCTTCCTTATCCATGCCCTTAAACTTGTCACAATACAAATTGTGGCAGCAGCTATTGCCACTTGTTTATTTTTACGCATTTTTTTGGTTTAAATTATTATTTTGTATGATTTTCACTTTTTCCACTGTTTGTGTTTTGTTAACAAAAATGTACCAGCTGATCAGCTGTCATAAATATTTTTTTCACGTTTGACATCGATAGTGAAAATGGGTTGCCAATCGACTGACACAAAAATTTGACGACAGTCTTTGACACGCACTGCGTTATCGATTTCATGTCAGTTTTTAAAACGTAATGAAAACGCATTTGACACCAAATCGCCATGGTGGCAGTTAAGTCAGCTTTTGATGTCAGTCATTTTGACCTAATGAAAACCAGGCATTAATAGTTCATGAATTCTTTTGCGAACAATGACCCGTTCCTCGAAACTTAGTCTATAAGGCGGTCGATAAACGGTCTTATTCGGATCCTTTAAGCGTATTAGCATAGTAAAACTTTCTTTGAACCTGTTTTAAATATTTACTCATTTTGATTGAAATTGAATGGGAATATCTGTATTTAGATTCCTAACACTAAGGACTTCGTTTACCTGGGAACCAGTATTAATACCAACAATAATGTTAGCCTAGAAATCCGACGAAGAATCGCTCTTGCAAACAAATGCTACTTCGGACTGAGTAGGCAATTGAAAAGTAAAGTCCTCTCTCGACGAACGAAAATAACACTCTATAAAGTCTATAAAGTCACTCATCGCATCCGTCCTGCTATATGGCGCAGAATCGTGGACACTAACAACATCTGATGAGGCGGCTCTGGGAGTATTCGAGAGAAAGGTTCTTCGAAAGATTTGTGGACCTCTACGCGTTGGCGACGGCGAGTACCGAAGAAGATTTAATGATAAGCTGTATGAACTTTACGCAGACGCCGACATAGTTCAGCGAATTAAAACACAGCGGCTTCGCTGGCTAGGCCACGTAGTGCGAATGAGCGAAGATGCTCCAGCCCAGAAGGTATTCTTATCGGCGCCCGCCGGTGGAAGCAGAGGAAGAGGGAGATCACCACTCCGATGGAAGGACAAGTGGAGACCGATTTGCGATCTCGCGGTGTTGGGGCCAGTTGGCGCAACAAAGAAAGGACTGGCGAGCTATGTTGGACGGTCAAAATCGCCCAGGCGGTTAGATGACCATTTTAAGAAGAAGAAGATGTAGATCCTATTTTAAGTAAAAAAGTATATGTGTTTTTTGTATATGTTTAACCCAGATAACCCTAATGTCCTATATATAGGAAGGCAAGTTTATGTATTATAACGCATACGCGCGGACGTTAACAAATAACGGGAAAGCGCTGTTATATATATAGAGAGATTGCGCAACTGCGTTGATAGTTTTCATTTGCTCTTTCTATAGAAGTGTGAGATATTTGATTTTGAAGTTTGTGAAACTTGGAAAATGCAAAATTATAACATACGCTTTCAAAAAGTTAACTTGAGGGTGCTAAAATTAAAACTTTTGTAATGCTTTATATTGGAAAAGCAGAGTAACATATGTGTGTAATCGAATACATTCACTGACATGAACTATATATGACCGTTCCAAAAACATAAAAATCGTATATTAATTTTTGCTTAAAGCATATAAATACGTTTTTATAGCTGTTTTAAAAAGTATGGAAGGGAAAAATTGGAAAAATTTCCACTGCATAACTTTTAGGGTTATCTGGGTTAAATAAAAGACTAAAAAACAGTTTTAATGAGAACTTACAATGATCAATAAATTTTTAAAGACAAAATTATGTGTTTTTTTAGTGAAAGAGTGTTTCGTATTCTGTTTTGTATATTTTGTGCTGTGAAGATGTTAAAGACACCACATCTGCGTTTTCGCTAATCGGGTCGGTTTGTTCCGTTGTAGGATTTGTTTCGGTAACATCTGTATGCTTTGAAAGGTCTACATATGTTATGCAAAGCACACCACACGTTGAGTATTTTGTCCGCTTTTTTGGGGTATAGGAGGAGACACCTCCATCGGTTTTTCAGGAATCCATAAGTTCGCTATATTACATTGCGGCATTTCGTTTCGGGGCCTTCTGGGTTTCGATGTGGCGTCAGAAACCATTGTTCTAAAGTATATCAAACGTAAAAAAACAAGATATTTTGGATATATATTCTGGATAAAGGTTTAAATATGTTTACCTAGTAACCAATTGCACTACTCGACAAAAAAATATCCTCGACATTTGATACATGATTCCTATGTAGAATTTCCTGCTGATCCCAAATATGCAAGCAGATAGTTTAAAAGTGGAACAGTTTTCGAGATATTTTAGTTTCTGAGCTAAGAAAAAAATTTAGGATAACTAATCTTTCAATAGCTTCGACATTACCGTCTCGATTTTTATCTTATTTCATTTCATTTTGAGAGGATGAAATACCATTTCTACCAAAGCAAAAATAATTACAGTCGACGTTAAAGGGACGGAGTTATGACGAAGAAAAATTTTTTTTATGCAAATTTTTAATTTTTTTTTTGACATTCATCTCCTTTTTTGAAATTTTTTTCAACTATTGCTGTTTTGTACCAACAATTTTTGTTGATTTTACGGCCTGTACATTTTCAAGTATTCATGAAACAAGCTCAAGGCCAAGAATAATAATTTTTCACTTTTTAATTTTTGTGAAAATTATTGTTTTTATTTTTTTAATAATCATTTTTTAATTAAATTAAAAGTTGTTTAATTGAATAGAGTAGGAAAAATTTTAGAGAAAACCGCCATAGCTTTTCTTATAGATCCATTTCGGAAGCTGCTGGGCTGCTTCATCAGAGAAATTTTGGCACGCATTGCTAACCATTAAGTCTAAGGAAAAATGTCAAGCAAAATGCAAATGAAATAACTCATTTGAATTTTCCAAATGCGGTGCAGCTTAAATGCAGTATAATTTTACAATCCATCGTAATTCCCGAGTCCACAAAATCATGCAAAAGCGAGAATAAACAACAGTTTGTTGCGAAATATTTCACTCACCAGTCAATTTTAAGTGAGAGCTGAACAAAATGTAAGTAAATTTTACTTTTAATAAAAAAAAATCACTTTTTACATTAATATTGTATTGGTTTTGGATTTTTTAGGACAAAAGTATTACTACATTGCAAATAGACGACTTAGTTAGCCTTATGTAGCCGGCAGCCGGAAATTGAGAAGGTAAAGAAGCGCTGAACAGATTTTGGCTAAATGCAGAGGAGTTAAATTTGGCAGGACCACCAACAAAATGTATCGCCGAATGGAAAAAGGTACCTACATATTTATAACTGAAGTTTTATTAATAGGGGCTTATCAAAACTATCGCATTACAGGTATAGGGCGATCAAAAAAGGTACGTGAGGCATAAAGCAGCCACTAACATTAAGCATGCGAAAGATACTGGTCCAAATCGGCAGTATAATATATCGGCGACGGAAGTAGCCATTTATGAATGGATTGGCATGCAGGAGTCCGTGGCGAGGAAGTTTGAGATGCCACAGCCGGCAAAAGTTTAAATAGTGGTACCTACCGGACGGCCGAGATCAACCAACCGGGGACCAACATAACTTTTCCAATATTAATGGAATTATGGGTATTGGGATTGTGGCTGATTGTGTGAATGAAGATGTACTTGCCGTATGAATGTTGATGTACCTTCCAGTGTGAGTGTTGAGGAGGAGCGGCCTACTTCTTCGAGAAGGTCAAAGAGTAAAAAGAGTCCTTCAGGCGTTCTCGAGGAAGAGCTTTCAATCCAGCGTGAGTTGTGTGGTTTGGTGAAGAAGCAAGTTATTTGGAAAAAAAACTTATACCTTAAAAAAAAAGAAACACTTTAAAACCACGGCGAAGTACAAGAAGGAAAAGTTACAGCTTTTTAAAAGGCAAACCAAAGTAATGGAAAAAAATATGATTTGCCAAATCCCAAAACCGCAATAAATATGAATTCGGTTTTTTTTAAATTAATTTTAGACGTTTTAATTTCATTATGTAAATATATTTATTTTGAGTATTTTTTTCTTTTCGTTTACATACTTTTATATATTTTAATTTTATTATGTAAATATATTTTTTTTTCGTATACATAAAAAAAAATAATTGCCCCGATATATACCTCCTAGGGAGATTAGGGCCGAGCTTCTCTACCAATTTGTGGTGTGCTGCTTCTAATTTTTCCTACAAATTGGCGGGACCTAAAGTTTTTTGCCGATTCCGAACGGCATCAGATGCATTTTTGCTGAGAAGCCTTCCATGGCAGAAACACACTCGGAGAGTTTGCCAAACCACTGCCGAGGAGCGACCCCTTTTTGAAAAACTTTCTCAACCCACTTTTAATATTACCTATCCCAGGACTCGAACCTTGGAACTTCGGTGTGGTAGGCCGGCAGCACTACCGCCACACCAACGCGGCTGCAATTAATTTATTTGTATATAAATAGCTTCCCTACAACAACTGCTAACGTCATTTTTTCAAAATGACAATACATGCATATTTTAAGTTTGAAAAATTTGCGTTCAAATAGACAGACGGACGTCGTCCTTATTATTTCAGTTTACTTATTGATGGGTATGAAAAGCAAAAAAGGTATATAACTTCCCTATTCGACTGCTGAGTGGCATATTTCAAAATCTTTTTCAAAAACGTCCTATATCAAAATTTGTTTCAATAACGCCCTATTTCAAAATTTGATTCAAAAACGCCCTATCTCAGAATTTTTTTCAAGAACGTCCTATCTGAGAATTTAAAAACGCCCTATCTCAGCTAAAAATGTATTGAATATTTGTTGAGATATGGCGTTTTTGGAACTAATTCTAACATAGGGCGTTTTTGAATCAAATTCTCCGATAGGGTGTTATTGAAAAAAATTTTAAGGTGGGTCGTTCTTCAAAGAAATACTGAGATAGGGCGTGGCGTTTTTAAAAAATATTTTGAAATAGGGTGATCTTCCACTCAGCAGTCGTATTGCAGTTGGGTATTAACAACTTGCCCGGATATTTACTCGTGTGTTAACCGATTTTGCTTCATTTTTAGCAAGAGTATACTACATGCTATTGAGAAGCAGCGGATTGAAATATCTAGTTCAAACTACAAGCAATCGCCTTTGAAAATAGCAGAATTTTTATGCTGAAAGTGGACGGCGCCACGCCTACTTCCCTAAACTTCACAAAATGTTTGTACGGTCGAATTTTGCTTAAAAAGCTTTTTATGTGTGCAAGATCTTCTTGATATAACTTGCATGGTTATAAAAATATCGCGTTTTACATTTTAGAAAAAAAAAAATTTCAGAACTATGTAAAAAACTGGGCATGGCCGTTAACCGATTTCGCTTATTTTTACAACAAACATTTATCTTTATATATGTGCAACATTTTCGCCAAATATCGTTTCGATAAATCAATTTTTGCCGGAGTTATGGCATACAAAGTTTTGTGGAATAATCCACTATAAAAAGGCGGGTATGCGCCCATTTTCAAAAATTTATATTTTTCGACTTTCTTCGCTCACGGACACTTTGAAAGTGAAATAGAATGATATAAAGCTTTTGAACGTAAAGTTATTGCCCATTAAATATATCTATGATCCTTTTCAAAATCTTTCGTATAAAAGTGGGCATGGACCTTAACCGATTTCGCCCATTTTTTCCCTGAACATACTTTGTATTAATATAAATATGTGTTCTAAATTTCGTTTCGATATCTTGAACGGTATTTGATTTATGATTATTATTTCTAAATTTGACTTAATCAAAAGTGGGCGGTGCCACGCCCATTTTCAAAAACTTCTTTAACAATTTGTTTTTCGCCTTAGCGTTAATGTACACACCAATTTTCATCCTTACTGAATAATCACTTTTTTTGTATTTTTGAAAATATCCTATATATATGAAAAGTGGGCGTGGCTATCATCCGATTTCGCCCATTTTAAATAGCTCTCGGAGATAAGTACCAAGGAACCTGCATACCAAATTTCATTAAGATATCTCCAAATTTACTCAAGTTATAGTGTTAACAGACGAACGGACTAAGCCATATCAGTTTCTTTTTTCCTCCTGAACATTCTGATATATATAAGTCAATAAATATCTTTACCATCGTATTCAGCGATTGGTTTTCACTTCAAACGTGGAAACAAGAAAACAGTTGCAGCAAGAATTAAGTTCAATGTCGTTTCTAAAGAGGAAAATGTCAACACTGAGCAATGAATGCGAGCGAATTGACACCAAACGTCAGAAACATAATCCAATTCCATTTGCAGTCAAATGCTTCATATGTCATAAACCTGGACACAAAGCGGCGATATGCTAACATAAATTTGATGAAGCCTCACAATCAACACCCAAGAAGGAACCACCGAATCGAAATTCTTTCAACCAAAATAAGGCATCAGTGAAGTGTTCTCCCTGTCAGAGTTTGGAGCATTACGCCTCCCGATGTCTAAACACAACCGAAAATACAACATCGTCAAGTGGTACACCTAATCGTAGAATTGATATTTGTGATGTAAAGTCTCCATCTGGTATTTTACGACAGCCAGGTGAGCATTACATTTTTTATTATGATTCTGGAGCGGAGCGTTCACTTATGAAAAAAACTATAGGAGCGTTTAAACAATGTTGTAAATATGTCAGGTATTGGTCACGCGAGTGTTACAAGTATTTTACAGATTTTAACCACAGTTGAAATAAATTAAATCTTAATGGAAATGCTTTTTCTTCTCTTACCGGATGAACATTTGCCGTCCAATATCCTGATAGGACGTGAGGTCTTAAATCAGGGCGTGTGTGTTAGAATGAGTTCGAAGAAATTAGTTTTTAGTAAAGTCGAAGTTTCAGTTAATATTTGTAAGAAGCAAATTAAAATCTTCAGTGTTAGGAATCTAAATACAGATATTCCCATTCAATTTCAATCAAAATGAGTAAATATTTAAAACAGGTTCAAAGAAAGTTTTACTATGCTTTAACGCCGCTAAACAGCTGACTCTTGATGGTGATAAAATATGGAAATACTTCTCTTTTCGCCGTATTTTGCACTAAATTACATGCAAAGAACTCAAAACTAATTTTTTTACTTTTTCCAAACGCTAAAACACTTGCAAATATATTAACGCTATTGTTAACACCTCGAAAATAATTCGCGACAGCTAACCACACAAAAAGTGTTAGCTAACACTTTTCGTGTGGTTAAAAGTTAGTGAATAGTGAAAAGCGTTAAATATGGTGTTAAGCGAAGTTAACGCTAACACCTGGCGTTAAAATAGTTACAGAATCGACCTGCAGATTCGATAGTAAAAACGGCTTTCGTAACACCGGAGGGTCACTTTGAGTACTTAGCCATGCCATTGAGATTGCGAAACGCTCCAGCAGTCTTTCAACGGGCTGTTATGAAAGTTCTTGGAGACCTTTTACATTCTTATGCGAAAGGTAGAGTAACTTGGTAACTCTTCCTCCACCAAAAACGGTGTAGCTTCGTATATTCGGCAATTCGTTCCAAAATTTTTCCAAGGAATGTTACCTTTGTATGCATTAACAAGTTTAGGAAAGGGGAAATCTTATTTGGAAGACATCACATGAAGTTATTAGACAAAAAATTATAGCAGTGTTAACCGATTTGCTAGTTCATACTATATTCGATCCAAGTTTTCCTACCGAACTGCACACTGATGCAAGTGCTCTAGGATATGGTGCAATCCTTATGCAAAGTAGTGACAAAAAACTTCGTGCCGTGGCATATTTTAGTAAGAGTACCACACCTGCTGAATCAAAACACAATTCTTATGAATTGGAGACTCTTGCAGTTGTAAATGCTGTGAAGCACTTTAGGAATATATTATATTATATGGCTGGAAATTGGTTGTTATTACAGACTGTAATTCTCGAAAATCGGCACGTAGCAAGCTGAACTTGACACCTAGGGTACACATATGGCGGGCTTTTTTGCAATCCTTTAATTTTGATATTGTACATAGGAATGGCGGTCGTATGGGCCATGTTGATTTCTTTAAAGAAATCCACAACGTAGTTTAAATGAGCATAACGTTGATAAAGTGGGAAGAAAAGAAATTAACATTGCAGATATTTCGGGCAGTTGGGTAATTGCTGAACAGCATCGCGATAAGAAAACCCAGAAAATAATTTGTGATTTAAAAAATGGAATATTTAGCGGTAATCAGGGGCCGTAACTGTTACCATTTTTGTTTTAAAAATCGCCCCTTAACAGTTATTTTTGATTTTTACTTTTATAAGGCCTATGTAACAGTTAATTTTGATTTTTGTTTTTAAAAATCTTATGTAACAGTTATTTTTAATTTTTATTTTTAAAAGTCCAAGGTAACAGTTATTTTTGATTTTTATTTTTAAAAGTCCAGTGTAACAATTACCTTTGATTTATATTTATAAAAGTCATGAACAACAGTTAACCACTGACTTTTTTTAAAAGTCATGCTTATAAAAGTCATCCTAATATTTCGCACTTTTTGATGGTTATATTCAGGGCTGCGCTTTGCCCTCAAAAATAGGCACAGATACAAATTTACACTTTGAATACAATGTTCAAAGTACTTCCATATGCCCTCACATATAAATACAATTCCTCAAGGGGAACTAATTACTTGGAGATAGCAAGGCGAATTCGGCAGTATTCGCTTCGATTCGCCTCAAATTTTGGTACTTAAAAATGTCAAAGAAAATATGAAAGCACTTTTTTTCCAAATCCATTTTGTTCTGACTTTTACATCTTTCAAATTATTCAAAACTGTTTATTTGCGAAAAATATATTATATACTTGTCTTTTCTGCGCAAATTATGGCAAGATTTGAAGTAAAAATGCCAGACCGCAACGGCCTAAGCGACTCACCATGCCTCCACCTAGGTAAACGCATCACTGCCTAATTTCTACCGGCAAATATTACTGAGATGAACAGTTTCATGCAGCTAGGCAACATGATGTGAACAGACTGATTGGACCTTATCAGTGTGGCTTCAGACCTGGTAAATCTACCATCGACCAAATTTTTACAATACGCCAAATCTTGGAAAAAAACCCGTGAAAAGATAATCGACACACATCATCTCTTTGTTGATTTTAAAGCCGCTTTCGATAGCACGAAAAGGAGCTGCCTATATGCCGCTATGTCTGAATTTGGTTTCCCCGCAAAACTTATACGGCTATGCAAAATGACCTTGAGCAATACCGCCAGCTCGGTCAGAATTGGGAAGTACCTCTCCGAGCCGTTCGAAACTAAACGAGGTGAGGGGCGAGACAGGGTGACCCCCTATCGTGCGATTTCTTTAATTTAATGCTGGAGAAAATAATACAAGCTGCAGAACTTAACCGCGCTGGAACAATATTTTATAAAAGCGTCCAACTGTTGGCATATGCTGACGATATTGATATCATTGGCCTTAACAACCGCGCCGTAACTTCTGATTACTCCAAATTAGAAAAAGAAGCGGAGAAAATGGGATTGGTGGTGAACGAGGGCAAAACGAAGTACCTTCTGTCATCATGCAAAGAGTCAGCGCATTCACGCCTTGGCAACCAAGCCACTGTTGGCAGCAATAATTTCGAAATAGTAAAGGACTTCGTTTACCTGGGAACCAGCATTAACACCAACAATAATGTTAGCCTAGAAATCCGACGAAGAATTACTCTTGCAAACAAATGCTACTTCGGACTGTGTAGGCAATTGAAAAGTAAAGTCCTCTCTCGACGAACGAAAATAACACTCTACAAGTCACTCATCGCACCCGTCCTGCTATATGGTGCAGAAGCGTGGACACTAACAACATCTGATGAGGCGGCTCTGGGAGTATTCGAGAGAAAGGTTCTTCGAAAGATTTGTGGACCTCTACGCGTTGGCGACGGCGAGTACCGAAGAAGATTTAATGATGAGCTGTATGAACTTTACGCAGACGCCGACATAGTTCAGCGAATTAAAACACAGCGGCTTCGCTGGCTAGGCCACGTAGTGCGAATGAGCGAAGATGCTCCAGCCCAGAAGGTATTCTTATCGGCACCCGCCGGTGGAAGCAGAGGAAGAGTGAGACCACCACTCCGATGGAAGGACCAAGTGGAGACCGATTTGCGATCCCGCGGTGTTTCCAATTGGCGCCAGTTGGCGCAACGAAGAAACGACTGGCTAGCTATGTTGGACGGTCAAAATCGCCCAGGCGGTTAGATGACCATTTAAAGAAAAAAAGTCCTATCAGGATATTGGACGACAAATGTTCATCCGGTAAGAGATGAAAAAGCATTTCCATTAAAATTTAATTTATTTCAACTGTGGTTAAAACCTGTAAAATACTTGTAACACTCGCGTGACCAATACCTGACATATTTACAACATTGTTTAAACGCTCCTATAGTTTTTTTCATAAATGAACACTCCGCTCCAGAATCATAATAAAAAATGTAATGCTCACCTGGCTGTCGTAAAATACCAGATGGAGACTTTACATCACAAATATCAATTCTACGATTAGGTGTACCGCTGGACGATGTTGTATTTTCGGTTGTGTTTAGACATCGGGAGGCGTAAACTCTGACAGGGAGAACACTTCACTGATGCCTTATTTTGGTTGAAAGAATTTCGATTCGGTGGTTCCTTCTTGGGTGTTGATTGTGAGGCTTCATCAAATTTATGTTAGCATATCGCCGCTTTGTGTCCAGGTTTATGACATATGAAGCATTTGACTGCAAATGGAATTGGATTATGTTTCTAACGTTTGGTGTCAATTCGCTCGCATTCATTGCTCAGTGTTGACATTTTCCTCTTTAGAAACGACATTGAACTTAATTCTTGCTGCAACTGTTTTCTTGTTTCCACGTTTGAAGTGAAAACCAATCGCTGAATACGATGGTCAAATTGAGCCACATGTGCCAGCACTATTGAAATAACTATTTCCTTCGTTGATAAATTTTTTAACTTTTTTGATAACGACGTCATTATTGTTGCTGCATAAGATGCAAGACTTATCTTCTTTTATATTTAGTCGCGTAACGGTGTTATGTAACGGCATAAACGAATCGAGATATTTATTGACTTATATAGATCAGAATGTTCAGGAGGAAAAAAGAAACTGATATGGCTTAGTCCGTTCGTCTGTTAACACGATAACTTGAGTAAATTTGGAGATATCTTAATGAAATTTGGTATGCAGGTTCCTTGGCACTTATCTCCGAGCGCTATTTAAAATGGGCGAAATCGGATGATAGCCACGCCCACTTTTCATATATATAGAATATTTTCAAAAATCAAAAAAAGTGATTATTCAGTAAGGATGAAATTTGGTGTGTACATTAACGCTAAGGCGAAAAACAAATTGTTAAAGAAGTTTTTGAAAATGGGCGTGGCACCGCCCACTTTTGATTAAGTCAAATTTAGAAATAATAATCATAAATCAAATACCGTTCAAGATATCGAAACGAAATTTAGAACACATATTTATATTAATACAAAGTATGTTCAGGGAAAAAATGGGCGAAATCGGTTAAGGTCCATGCCCACTTTTATACGAAAGATTTTGAAAAGGATCATAGATATATTTAATGGGCAATAACTTTACGTTCAAAAGCTTTATATCATTCTATTTCACTTTCAAAGTGTCCGTGAGCGAAGAAAGTCGAAAAATATAAATTTTTGAAAATGGGCGCATACCCGCCTTTTTATAGTGGATTATTCCACAAAACTTTGTATGCCATAACTCCGGCAAAAATTGATTTATCGAAACGATATTTGGCGAAAATGTTGCACATATATAAAGATAAATGTTTGTTGTAAAAATAAGCGAAATCGGTTAACGGCCATGCCCAGTTTTTTACATAGTTCTGAAAATTTTTTTTTTGTAAAATGTAAAACGCGAAATTTTTATAACCATGAAAGTTATATCAAGAAGATCTTGCACACATAAAAAGCTTTTTAAGCAAAATTCGACCGTACAAACATTTTGTGAATTTTAGGGAAGTAGGCGTGGCGCCGTCCACTTTCAGCATAAAAATTCTGCTACTTTCAAAGGCGATTGCTTGTAGTTTGAACTAGATATTTCAATCAAAATTGGTCAGCTGCTTCTCAATAGCATGTAGTATACTCTTGCCAAAAATTAAGCAAAATCGGTTAACACACAAGTAAATATCCGGGCAAGTTGTTAATACCCAACTGCCATACGACTGCTGAGTGGAAGATCACCCTATTTCAAAATATTTTTTAAAAACGCCACGCCCTATCTCAGTATTTCTTTGAAGAACGACCCACCTTAAAATTTTTTTCAATAACACCCTATCGGAGAATTTGATTCAAAAACGCCATATCTCAACAAATATTCAATACATTTTTAGCTGAGATAGGGCGTTTTTAAATTCTCAGATAGGACGTTCTTGAAAAAAATTCTGAGATAGGGCGTTTTTGAATCAAATTTTGAAATAGGGCGTTATTGAAACAAATTTTGATATAGGACGTTTTTGAAAAAGATTTTGAAATATGCCACTCAGCAGTCGAATAGGGAAGTTATATACCTTTTTTGCTTTTCATACCCATCAATAAATAAACTGAAATAATAAGGACGACGAGCTGAGTCGATTTAGCAATGTCCGTTTCTCCGCCCGTCTGTCTATTTGAACGCAAATTTTTCAAACTTAAAATATGCATGTATTGGCATTTTGAAAAAATGTCGTTAGCAGTTGTTGTACTGAAGCTATTTATATATGCGTTGGTGTGGCGGTAGTGCTGCCGGCCTACCACACCGAAGTTCCAAGGTTCGAGTCCTGGGATAGGTAATATTCAAAGTGGGTTGAGAAAGTTTTTCAAAAAGCGGTCGCTCCTCGGCAGTGGTTTGGCAAACTATCCGAGTGTCTTTCTGCCATGGAAGGCTTTTCAGCAAAAAATTCATCTGCTTTGTAGATGTCGTTCGAAGTCGGCAAAACTCTGTAGGTCCCGTCAATTTGTAGGAAAAAAATCAAAACGGCACACCACAAATTGGAAGGGAAGCTTGGCGCAAACATTTCTTAGGATGCTTATGATGATATACCTGTTGTATATCTCGCCATACATTTATATTTTTTTTTTTAATTAATTTACCCCTCAAAACTCGTAACTGAAGTGTTTTTATTGAAAACAATCAGCTAGCTTTATAATACGAACTGAAAAGTATTAAAATAGACCTGCGTAAATTGGTGTGCCATAATAGATCACTACTATGTGCCACCCGAACTTAGACCTTCCTTACTTGTTTTAATTAATTTTAGACGTTTTAGTTTCATTATCCGTGGTCGAAATTCGACCAATTTAAATTAGTTTAACTTATTAAATCGTCTGTTCATATTTTTCCCCAGCACTGTCTAAAGGCCGAAATAGTTGAAAGATATTTTCTACTGGAATCCCCTTTTTAATTTAGTTGAGTTATTTAGGGCCATACTCATAAAATACGGTTCACACTAAACAACGGGTAACTTGACAGCTAACCGAACAAACTCAGTCAATTAAACCCCCAAAGGAATGTCTGAAAGCCCACAATCAGTGCTACCACTCCTTTCAGATTCGTTCAATATTTCAAAAGCTTACGCGTAATTAAAACCATTGGATTTGATGGACATTATCAAGAACATAGTTAGACTAAGGTCCGGTTTCACCAACTGAGCGACTTAAATAATTTTGAACACAACAACCCGATCAGCTATTTTATGCATAGTAGTACTTTTTCATACCAGACAACTCTGCGCATCCCAATACCCCAGTGCGAAATGGGCATGTTTGGCCATACACTAAGGAATGTATTGATCTTACACCCATTTCTCTTTAGTTGGAAGGTGCTAAATTGAGCGCTTGCTTAAAAACAATAGTTTCGCAATGGTTGCATGTTAGAAAACAAGCGTTCACATGCATCTACGCATACGCCGTTAAAGTCATGCTTGACGAATTTTCCGGCTGGGTCATGGTACAAAACAAATTAGGCGCATTACTGACATTTAGGTTTTGAACGACAGCAACACTGACATAGTCGAGAATAAGTCAGCTGGCAGGCTGACTAAGTTGTGACTTAGTTAAGTTAGATGGTGAAACTGAAAAAGTGAAAAACTCGACTTAACTTAAACCAACCCTAACAGCAGTAACTCAACAGCAGTAAATTTTTTTCCGCCCAACAGAGGTGTCCGCATAAGCCATTTTTTCATTTAAATAAAATATACTTATATAACATTAATGAAACAAGATATGTGTATATTTATTAATTTGAAACTTTGTATATGTACGAACGAGTTTGTTCATATGCATATACATATACACATCTCATTTACAAACAGTAATAACAAAAATAGAAATTCCACTTCGGAGAATAAATTACATAAAACTTAAAATGTAGGATTGGTCACTGAAAAAACTGGGAAACTGTCGATTGACGTAATTTTTTTTTGTTTTTTTAAAAGAAAACTATTTTGCATATCATTCTCCAATTTTTACAAATTGGTCCATCTTTATTCGCTAGAAAATTATTTAACACACGGAAAATAAATTTAAGTTAAATATGTTTCAGATTACCGTTCGGCTAATGTGCGTACAGACAAATTGTCGTCCTCACTCGCGCATTATTTCAATTTTATCTTTTAAGTTCAGGTTTGACCTCGCCATCGTTTTACGTGTTTGCACTATCACTCAACATAATTCACTGAGCAAACCAAACTAGGCATGCACTTTAAAAAATATTTTAAAGAAACACGGGGAATCCCCTTTTTAATTTATATACATTGTATGTACAAACCAATACGACGCTTTTAAACGTCTTTATAAATGTAACGAACGTTTCGTTGGCTCTTTTATATTGTTATTTAAACCTATATCTTGTCCGCCTATGAGGAGTTCGCGTCCGCCTAAGAGATGTTTTTGTTTGATTTGTTAAGAAATCTAATCTTTTTGTCCGTTGACAAGAGGCCCGCGTCCGCTCAATAGAAGTTTCTGGTTCAGTTTTATGGCAAATGACTGTCCGCGTCCGTCCAATACAGAGTCCGCCTAAGGGAGGGAAATTTGTTCCAAAAATTGTATTTTAAACTTGATGCATAAGAAAATGTCCGCACAAAGGAGGTGCCCGTCTAATAGAGGTGGCCGTTAGGAGAGGTTTCTCTGTAATAGTTACTTTAACTCAATGTGCGAAAATATGTCCACCGTTTGGAATGGTATGTGTATACATGTCTATGGTTGCCATTTTAGAATTTTTTTTTTTAGTATACAGAGTGCTTTTTTGTAATCCATTTAACGGAAGAATATTACAAATTAAATTCAGCAATTCCGTCTCAACGATTCACCTTCCTACTTTGATTTTGTTTTCTTTTTGATCTCAAATTTTAAATTATACGGAGGTCTTGCATGCTTTTGAATCCCATTTTAATATTGTAGTTTTATGAACAAATAAAAAGTTTACTCCGTCTTCCCAAAAAATTTACATTTTATTACAAACACTTAAGTTTTTCAGGATTGTACGATGCACCTAAATAACCGAATGAAAATAGTGGCCATGAATACCTTTATGTATACATTTTAAGCTGAGCAGATCTGCAATTTTTTAGTGCAAATAAAACAAAGTTTTATTCCACCTTACATCCCGACGTTTCGCCAATTTTCCTTGGCATCTTCAGGGGAGTGACGCTATTTATTTATTTAAACAAAGAACAAAAGTAGATATAAATTTTAACACTTTGAAAATATTGCAACGTGAACATGGATTGCGTAATTAATTACTCACATAAAAATGGAAATTATGTACTAAAAACGGTAAACTAAACTATACTATAAATACAAAAAACTTTAAAAAAAACATTTAAAATTTAAAATTCGATACCGTCTGTGTGCGATAAACTTGTCATACTAAAGATAAACTATAAGCATAATAGATAAGAAGCGGCAATATTGTCAGTATCTTCTTTTTTGTTTATTGTATTTGGCCTTTTTTGTAATATTCTTAGGCTCTCTAAAGTGTAACGTGTTCTTTCTCTTCTTTCGTTGTCTAATATTTTTGTGTTTGCAAAGTCAGCTGTGTGATTGTTTTCTATTGCGTGCTGTGACAATGCTGTGCTTTGTTTTTGCTTTTTGATGTCGGCTTCGTGTTCAGCTATTCTCGTGCCTAATGAACGCTTTGTTATCCCTATGTAGACTTTGTTGCAGTTTTCTTTGTCATTTCCTTTGCACTGTATTTCATAAATTACATTACTGCGTTGTTGGGGATCTATTGGAGTTTTTGTTTTTGTAAAGCACGTTGGCAGGGTGCAATTTGATTTGTATGCTAGTGTAGTGTTGTGTGTTTTGGTAAATTCGTGTGCAAAGTTTTCTGTGATGAATACCTTTGAATCTAATTTTTATTATAGAATTTTACAAAAAAGTATAAGTTTGATGCCGCTTTTAAAAAAAATTTTAATTTTGAATTACATGAGCCGGGGCGACTATGGATGCCGTTGAACCTCATTTTTATAATGAGGTTCTATAAAAAAATAAAACTTTTATTGTGTTTTCCCTAAAAATTTGAATTTTGAACTATTGTTTGCAAATAAAACGCCCGAGATATGTTGAAAACAAATTGGTGTTTTTTTTAAGATTATGGTGCAGATCAGTATAGGGGAGGGCAACTCTCGCTCGAAATCAAATGGTGACAGACGCGCCGACGCCAATATATACTTAAACTCAATTTGCTTAAGGAGTAAGAGAATGAAAAAATTCTACCGTTTGGAGAGCAAATGAAATATGAGTTGGACGCACCGACGCCACTTCTTTAACTCAGTTAGCTAGAGAATGAAAATTTTTCGCCGTTAGAAGTGTGTACACAGAAACATATTTTTATTGAAAACTAGCTGATGCCCGCTACTTCGTATGCTTAAAAATTACAATGAAGCAACAGCATAATTATTTTTTTGAGAGCGTCGAAATGAAACACCACTGGTACTGACTTCATTTTATTTATTTATTTTAATAGGCCTATAGCGCCTGTAGCTAGGGCCTCGAAATGTAAATGCAATTATTCCATATAGATATACATAGAGGGGTTAAGTTTCGAAGCAACATAATTAAGTTTCGAAGCAACATAATCGGAATGCCTTTTTTTAAAACGATGCTATGAGCGGGAAGTCCGGGCGCCGAAAGAGAGTTGAGGAACTCAACATTATATCTGAAAATTCCTGCGCATAGGGGTTGTCTACCTCACATTTTTAAACCTATTGTTACTTGTTTGATGGAAAAAAATGGATGAACGAATGAATGAGATGAACCCCACGAACGCAGAGATGAACTCATTGAAATGTTGCTTCCATTGACGGCCAATACGCACAAATTCACTTAGCTTTATTTAATTTACTAAATTTACTTCACTTTATTAATTTTTATTAACAGAATTTACTTGCAAATTCGCGTATTTATTCGTGTGTGTGTGAGTGTGGGGCAAAGTACCTCACTCAAATTTTGCAGGGAAAGTACAGGGTGGCGCAAAAGTAATCCTCCTATCAGAAAATGCTATAAATTTTGCGATTGGCCCCTAAAGTTAGTTCTGTTTTGACATTTGTGTAGTAAACACATGCGAAATACACGTTAATAAACAATGTTACGCTGCACTGCTCCAGAACGCGGAATACTGCTGACTATTTATTTGACCAATAATCGGTCGGGGCCAAACGGTTACTGTGAATGGTGAGCGCTACAGAGCAATGATCAACGAGTTCTTTTTGCCGCAACTTGATGAATTGGGATTGGAAAACATGTGGTTCCAACAAGACGGTGCAACAGCACACACTGCACGTGCCACAACCGATATGCTGAACATCGGAAGCTTACTTTTGCGCCACCTTGTATATAAAAAGATCTAACAAAATCTAGACAAAAATTAGTTCAGCACAAAAAGATTAATGCACCTTTATCGTCATCCAAATATCGTGATAAATATTGACCGTGTAGCTGCCGCCTTGCGTAAATCAATTGACTGACAGGTGTCTAGCAGGGACATAATATCTCCGAAAATCAGGTGATCACAGCTGTTATTGATGGATTAATTTCATTTAAAGCGAAAAGTTCATGTTATGTTTCTAGGGCCTTTATAAATTTTTTACAAAATATAAAATGGAATATACATAAATATTGGGACTTTTTTGAAAAAGCTGTTGTTTTTCGTCCGGATACTTTTTATAGTAATTTTCGAATGTGTTTTTTGCTTATTTTTCTTTGTCTCGGGTAAAAAAGTTTGCAATGATGTGAGTACAAACATGCAGAGAAAATGCACCATATTTTGGTCAATAACTCGGGCACGGGTAAGATATCTAAAGGGAAGTTATCCTAAATTTTAAGTTAGACGTTAAGTGATGGAATGGTGAAAGTTTCATGCAATTCTATTCAGTAGTTTATGAGTGATACGCACAAATCATACAGTCACCCTTGGTCCACATTTAGGTCAATAAATTGGGAACCGGGTAAGATATCGCGGTGAAAGATATCTTGAATTTTAGGAGAGACGTCTAGAAAATGATTATTAAAAGTTTCATTCATTTCTATACAGTCGTTTTTGTGTGACGCTGGCGTTATGGTAAAAAACCACATTTTTGGTCACATTTTCCCCAAATTTTGGTCAATAACTCGGGAACTGGATGTTGTCCTAAAATTTAAGTTAGACGTTAAGTAATAGAATGGTGAAAGTTTCATGCAATTCTATTCAGTAGTTTTTGGATGCGCGCACAATCATACAGACGGACAGACAAAAATTCTAAAAATTGTAGATTTGGGGTGGCCAAGAACGACCTCTCCTATCAGTTTTTCTTGAATATCTTCAATGTACAGCCATCGACCTGTTACAATTTTATTATATGTAAAGATGAATTTAACGTTTGCTTTGAAGTTCCTCAAATTTCTCAAGATGTACTGTCAATTTAGCAACTTTCCCTTTAGATCTGGCTTTTTTGAAACCCATTTAGCGGGGGAAAATTACAACTTCTGCATATGATGGTTTTCTATTTTTTTTCCTTAACCATAATTTAGACACATATAAAGACATTTCATATTGACTTTTAAGGCAGTTTTGTCATATGAACTGGTCACATTTAGTCTACATCTGTTGGGGTTACTGTTATATGCCAGCCATTTTACAAATTAAAATATATGAGCCGGGAAATAGTCGATGTCTTCAGGAAATTTAACCCGATTTCTAACCACTTAGTAAATATAATATTAAAGGAGCTACAAACTGTGTTAAATATAATATTAAAGGAGATACAAACTGTGATTTCGGTTTTTGTGTTTTATATATGGAGTCTATTAGCAATTCCGTCTCAACTTGGAAACCGATAGAAATAACGTTATTTATCGAAATTATCTATCGACGGAAGTGCTGATAACCTGTAGCCCGATTCTGTAACTTTTAACCACTCGCCGAGCGTTAAGCTTATCGCCAAATTTCGGCGTTTCTTCTTAACGAAAGTGCTATTCTGTAACTCTCCTTTAACGCCGCTAAACAGCTGACTCTTGATGGTGATAAAATATGGCAATACTTCTCTTTTCGCCGTATTTTGCATTAAATTACATGCAAAAAACTCAAAACTAATTTTTTTTACTTTTTCCAAACGCGAAAACACTTGCAAACGCTAACACCTGGCGTTAAAATAGTTACAAAATCGACCTACTGAACCCCATATAAATGATGCTTTCTAAAAATATTGAAACAAAAGCCAAACTGCATAATTGGGTATAGCATTATACTATACATCAGTGATGTAACGAACTCCACTTTTTGAACATTCGCGAATGCGAATATCCACTAATGATATTCGCTAATGCGAATATTCAGTTGTTAAAATTTGTCGATAATTGTGTAGGGATATGAAGTCTCGTTCGATAGACGTGTGTTTCGTTTGCATTTTGTTCGCGAATCGACATGATGCCAAGACTCTTGGCCATTGTGTACTCCTACTAGTTTGACATCCTCTTTCGCGAATCGGAGTGGAAGGCAGTGGATCAAGGTACCCCATATACTATGCTCCTAGGTACCCTCTCGACATTTTTCATGGCGCCATCTACGAAGTTTTCAACGGTGAGTTTTTATAAATATACACCCCTATTCTGCATTTCGATTACGCTCCGCCGAGATAGAAAGTAGGTATTCTGCGTTACGATTGAATCAAAAGAAGAGGAAGTGCTATAACTTTCTCGAAATCAGCTGTTTGCCTTGAAATATGTAAAACTGGCACATAACAAAGCAAATATACACAAAAAAAACGGAACTACAATCGAAGTGTAGAATAGGCAGAATTGTAAATTTCGAAGTTGAACTGAACGGAAACGAAACGCAGAATACCAAAGTTGCCAAACGGAGAAAATTTCGTTCGAAGTCGAAATGTAGAATAGGGGTGATTCATAATCTAGTTTTTCTGTCCCTCCTGGCCAGAGTATATGTCTGCAAGTAGCGCTACTTACTCCGAAGCCCCACAACAGCCGGTTCTATCGTACCGGAATGACCCGGGTTTTTTACCCGGCCAATGGCTGTTATTTCAGTGTAACCCTGTCTAATCTATCACGTCCGACTCTCAAATTGTCACCCTCGAAGCAAACCCTTGCAGCGGGGTTGCTCCATTGTCTCTTGTTACGGGCTGGGGTCGAACCCAACCCCGGACCAAGAGATTGGATCTGCTTCGTCTTCTGGAAGAAAATGTATACTAAACGGTCGCATTCTGTTCAATGCGTCAAGTGTAAGAGATGGCTTCACAGATCTGTATGCTCAGGGCTTAACCCTACCATCCAAAGAACCCGTACTTTCTTTAGTACCATCGAGGCACCATGTTGTACACGTCTTAGGGCGTCCCGCGGTACACGTCGCTCCAGCGCACCCCCACCGCCCCCACCATCCTTTAGCGACCACAATGGTGACCCAGTCTTCACGACTAGCAGCACTGCTGCAATGCCCGCCTTTCCCACTCCCGACTGCCGCTCACGCTCAACAGCGTCTCCACCTCGCACAGCCGCTCATCAACCAAATCGACACAGGGGTTGAACAACGGGTAGATTTTGTCCCGAAAGATTATTTTAACATGGACGGCCTGAACGTGAAGCTAGTGTGTCCATTGTAAACCAGTTTACCATTAATCATCCCGAAACCAGCCTCAGCTTTGGCCAGAAGACAGACGCGCTTTCCCTAATGGTGATATGATGGCTCAGTTTACGAGTTCCACAACATAAAAACTTTTGTGGCCAACCTCAGCGGACGAGTGGGCGAAATCGAAACATCAGCAGCCCAGGCCTAGGATCACCGCTCCATTCAGGCATCCACGTCAACTGACAGAGGTCAGGGTAGTATAAACTGATCGGAACTGAAGGCAGAACTATTAGCCAACTTCAAGACCGTAGAGTCCGACTACGAGGGGATTCGCCAAATAATGGAACGAAAACAGCTGGCGAGGAAGGGATTTGATGACTTCTATGGGGAAGTACATAAGTTGACCTTCAGGCTATGTAGGAAAATACCTGAAAAGGAGCTGGTGGGGATTATTTAGGGAAAACTTAAGCCATACCTGACATTTGTGTCCAAAATGGACACACTAGCAGAGCTAAAGACGGAATGTAGGCGAGCGGAAAAGGTAAAAAAGAGAACCGGAGTAGGCCTTAAGGGGGAATAAATGAGCTAGTCTACCCCGACTCCTCTTTGACCGACGAAGGAGCCAGCTCTAAGCCGCTAGAAGCAATAGGGAACCCTTTTAAGAATAGATTGAACCGTGGTCAAACTCCTGACAGCAGGACGCAAAGTGTACCGCCACAGGGTACACTGGCTACTGCAGATATTCCCAAAGCATCCATCCATTTATCTTTCCCTTTGCCTTTCCACCTAATGTTGTGCTTCTCGTGTGGGATGCTGGTTGACCATTTTGTGAAAAATCCGGCGGAGGCCAATAAGGGGGGACGATGTAAAGCAAATTTCCACAATATGTTTTGTTTTTCCTGTGTGGGGAATATTTCCTTCTGCGTTTTCAAAGCACCGAAATCTGGCAGAGATGGCCGGGGGCTTCAGCCAGGAGAAGGACCACAAGGGCAAGGCAGCGGGTTAGGGGTATGCCCGAGGTAGGCATACCGGTCGTAAAAGGCGACTAATATGTACAAAGGTAATGACGTGCAACTCGATGGTTGATCTACGGATATGATGGCTCTCACCTCTCATTATCCATCTTATCCTTGCTTACGGAAGGAGGGGTGACATGACCTAAAAGATTTCACTGGTCATAAATCGCTACCACGACAGTCGGGCAGTACCGCAAGGGAGTACCGGAGCGTACTTCAAATCCGGCCAAGGACTGTTAATTCGACAACACTCCCCAAAACCTTCGGGGAGTGATTTTGTCGTTACCACAACAACAACCACAAGGGCAACAACCCATAAATATTCCTATAATAAGGAAGTTAGCACTAGATTAAATGTAAGCAACCACATGAATTAAAGAGTTAACCTGTAAGAAAGTTAGATTATGAAGAAGCAAGGATAAGTATATTTTGTGAAGCCGTAATAGAAAAAATAAGAAGAAATTTTAAGAAAATCGAAAAGATGAGGGAAAAAGGAAAACATTCCAAAGGATACGTCATAAGATTATGACCAAGTGGAAGCAACACCAAGAGGCATGCAACCTCTCCGGCGGAGTCGGCAAATTATGGTTAATAGTCAAGGCTGTATCAAATCCGACCAAATACAATGACAAGGTTGCCATTACATTTGCGGACAGCGTCAATGATAGGGCCAAGAGTCGTGCCATCCGTCGGGCGCACAAACACAACACAGGGCCCATTGCCGTCTCCGCCTCAAGCAAGCCACAATAAAGGCCAAGCCCTCAAGATCAATTGGACCCGACGGTATTGCCATGCAGATGTTGAAACACCTAGGCCATGAGGGAATTTATTTGGCGGCTCTCTTTAACTTCTCGCTAAAACCTTTCGAAATTCCAGATATTTGGAAACACGCGATTGTGGTCCTCCTACTTAAACCAGGGAAGCCGGCGAACCAAGGAGAATCACATCGTCCGATATCTCTCCTGTCGCCTGTAACGAAGTTATTGGAGACCAATCTGCTCCCATACTACACTGCAAACCTGCAGTTGGCCGAACACCAACATGGCTTCCGTAAGACACGCAGCAGAACAATCTATCTCTATCTCTATGGCGCGATATACAACAGGTATATCATCATAAACCTCCTAAGAGATTTTTGCGCCAAGCTTCTCTTCCAATTTGTGGTGTGCCGATTTGAATTTTCCCTACAAATTGGTGGGACCTACAGTTTTTTGCCGACTCCGAACGGCATCTACAAAGGAGACGAATTTTTGCTGAGAAGCCTGTCATGGCAGAACAATCGCTCTGAACATAATTACGACGCAATAAATTATGGTTTGATTAAACAGCCACCAAACCATACGCTTAAAAAGGTGGACCGCTACTACGTCAACGGTCGGCAGGCGCCAGTCAAATTTAGGAACAAGAAATCTAGACCACGAAGAATCAAAGAAGGGGTGCCGGAGGATGGTGCCCTATCCCACCTTTTGCTTAATTTCTATATTTCGAGGCTTCCTCCCCCACCAGACGGAGTCTCCATTGTATCCTACGCTGACGACTGCACGATTATGGCTTCAGGTAAGGGCCCCTCTATGGACGAACTCTGCACGAGGATTAACTGTTACCTCCGGGACCTCTCCAGCTTCTTCACCGAGCGAGACCTGACCCTATCTCCGACTAAATCGACGGCGACACTTTTTACGATGTGGAATGCGCAGATGGGACAAGAGTTAAACGTCCACGTAGATGGAGTACTTCTACCTATTGTCAACCACCCTAAAACCCTGAGTGTGACGTTTGACAACAGCTTCACCTTCGCTAGTCATGCCACCGCAATAGCATCTAAGGTACAGAGCCGCAACAAGATCCTCAAGTCGTTGGCCGGCAGTACTTGGGGGAAAGATAAAGAAACATTGCTAGCCACATATAAGGCTATTGACCGACCGGTTATTGATTACGCTGCGTCTTAAGGTCGCCCAACCTTTCTGACACCAACTAGAGGAAGTTGCAAGTCTGCCAAAACACCGCCATCAGAACTGCCACGAGATGTGTGCTTATGTCATCGGAGTCTCACCTTCATCTGGAGGCCAAAATGCTCAATACATGCGAACATGCGGAACTGATGAGCAGGCAGTTTTTACTGAACTGCCCCAGACCCAGTCATCCAAACCGCCATCTATTGGATGAAACTCTGCCCCCGAGAGACATAAGGAAACATCTCCATAAGCACTATGATAAGATCCAGCACCACATTGCCTTGCCGTTTGATCTGCGCAACTATAGGTGGGCTCTAAACGACCTCCATATTCGGTAGACAGATCCCTCAGATCTCGGCCTGTAAACCCCGTAATTGACATCGAACCACTTGAAATAGCTGATGAAGGGCGTATTCTTTCCAGGGAGGCTAGAGTCATCCTAGCACAACTTCGCTCTGGATATTGTAATAGGTTATACTCTTACTTATCCAGACTGAACCCCACCATACCAAATACGTGCCCTGCATGTGGTATGTCCCCTCATGATACCAAAAATATCTTTTCCTGCTCAATTGAACCTACTCTTCTAACACCAATATCACTCCGGTCCAACCCGGTTGAAACTGCGCGTTTTCTTGGACTCCCGTTAGAAGAGCTTGACGACGATTCTCAGAGTGATCGTGCCCTTTAGGCAAGGCGAAGCACTGTTAATAATAATAACAACAACAACAAGCCCCACAACACAACCCAACACAGGGTGGTTTACATTCAATATTAAAACAAACAAATTTAAATAATATAACATTGGGGTCTATCACCTATTCCGAAGGAACTGCCGACGGGAGAAATGTAATAGATTATGAAAGAATTCGATCGATTTAATCGGAATTTGCAAGTGAATTTCGATAAAGTCATGGAGATCACAAAACTCTATTACAATTATTCCCCGCCGCACAGTGGTCGAAAAAGGGCATATTTGGTTCAAAACCACCTAGAGGCCACAAAACTTAACTGATTTTTAAAATTTAAGCGGGGTATTGTTCAGGAGCTAAAAAGCAAGAGATTGTCGACGCATTTTGTTTTAATTTTTTGTCTAAAAAAGCATAATAACACAGGCACACAAAAAAAATTTACTTGGCTGTACATTTCACAAAATCCATTTAGGAACATGTGAAGCGAAGTGCTGCATCTGAATCCAAAGTCTGTTTGGCCAATATATAGCATAAATTTCGAGAAAATAGCGAAAAGCTAAAAAAAGCCAACAAAAATTGCAACGACACGAATAAAAAAGCTACTTGCACATTTTACCGGACTCACCTACTGACATGTATTTCGACAATCTGAACTCATGCATCACCAAAATCTCTAGTTGCTTGCCAAAAACCACAATTTATCAGTAAAAATCGGGATAACCATTTCTGTTACTTCTTTTATTAATCAATTATTCCGAAATTTTGGGGAATATATAGATCAACCGAATCTCGGATTCGGTACGTTGATTTGTGTGCCCCTATATGGGTATTGGCAAATATATAGCCAACTGTTTTTGCATGCCAGTATAATTATCTTAAAATCGATGTTCTGTGTATAGCTATATTAAGACTTCCTTTGGATTAAGGTTCAACTGATTGCCGAGTCATCACTCGTAACCAAAGATTTTTCGCGAATCATGAACTTTCGGCTCAAATTACTGGGATTGACCTCGACCTTATATATCGCATCAAAATAATTTTAGGGGTACTATCGAGTGGCTATGAGATCAACACAGACAAATTTTCTCTTTACGCCAGGGAAACAGCGGAGCTTTATGTAGGGCTCTACTCATGACATCCCATGACGCCAACACTTCACAAAATAGTGATCCATGGACCTGAGGTAATCGAGAAAGCTCTGTTGCCAATAGATCAACTACATTCGACTATATCGAGAAAATTTTGCAAGAAAGTTCTGTCGATTTTTAAGTAATTAAAAATATAACTAAATGTTTCATAATGTTTACAGAATTCTGAATTCTGACCCAATGTTAACAGGTATGAGATTACAAAGAAGGAAAACATCGCAACCCTTTGCAAAAGAAACCATTTCTATGCTTCAATGTAGTGACCATGACCTGCTAGACATCATCCCCTCTGATGATGAGTCTCAAAAACTTATAACGAAGCATGCTGTATTTATTACATATGTAATGTGTGTAGTGTAACTCATTATTATTGATCTCTAATGGCAACGGAACAGAAGCAAAAGATTTTTTCTGGTGCTTTTTATGTTAATTAAGAAGTTATTCGAACAGTTAAAATTTAATAAAAGTCAATCGCTGATAGTTAAACGGAAGGCCAATTTTCTAATAGTGAAGTGATACACCAACAACATCAATTTGAGCAGATACCTTACAAGTTAGAATTCAGATCAACTTTTTGGATCCGATCGCCACTGCAACAACACCTACAGAAGCTAAAGAAGTAAGGGTAAGACAATCTGCGGCCAAATCCGTAGTAGTTACACATACGTAATTTGGATAAATCTCCATTATTGCTCTGCCGCTACGCTGCCGACGGTGCTACTCTGTTTGTTTCTCCTTTTTGCTGATCTTTTCTGTGCCAATTAGTTGCACTTGATTCCATACATCCTTACATACTTACGGAAACAACACCTGCTGTGACGTGCAACAGCTGACAAATAACATCAGAGAGGAGTGCTGCCATCGTGATTGATTTTTGTTACCAAATTTGTACTGCCAAATTATAGTAGATTTGTATAACCCAACTTAGTTCTTTCTCGAAATAACTGCCATGTATCAATTAACGTAAATATTACTTTTTGTGTATATCATTGTATTGTTAGTGCATATTATTGCTATAACTTTGTAAGTGAGCGCTCAGCCACGGTACAAGTGGCGAAATCCCGGCGCACAGTGTAACTTTTGTCATTTTTACAAAGCCAAAATTAATAACAGCCAATCCAAAGGAGCAATTAATTTGAAATTTTGCAGTGTGGTTGCAGATACCTAAATCTGATTTGGGAATAAAAATGGGAGTGATCCGCCAACTTTTACTTCTTGCCCTCATATAAGGTGAAATTTCACATAATCATATTTTCTACTTTAGAAGCATTTTCCAGTGCCAATATAAATAAAAATTGTTTAGATTTCTTAACTTTGCCTTAGAGGCTTTGGATTAATATTTAAACAATTTTATTTTCAAAGTCAAACGCAACGTAGGTACATATATTTGTAAAAACTAAATCGAAATACAAACTTATAAATAAAAAATGATATTATAACTGGTATAAAGTTAAGCGGAGTCAATATCGTCGACATGCTCTGGTTCAGATAATAAGCCAATAACTTCACTCGTTAATGCTCGCCGCTTTCACCTAGGGGTTCCCGCAAACTGTTTAAGAACGGGTATGACGATATCAGCAATCTGTGCAGCAAATCCAAGTTACTACAAATTCTTGAATTTTTTCTGGTGAAAAGTTCACGATAGTTTCGTGCATCTTTGTTTCTGGACTGTTGAGCTTCTTCCGAAAGTTGACCAATAGGACGAATAGAAGACACGATTATACTCTTTTCATGAAACATAATTTTATGTACGCTCACTGGCATATTGTACCAAGCATATTCCGATAAATATAGTTCCCTTGTCTCTGTCACATAGTGGCCAAAAGCTTCAGAAGTTATTTGAAACCCACATCCTATGCATGAAAGTATTGTATGAAACCTTTTCAAAAGATTGATGTTTATACCGGTTATGTCTGATGTTATTTCAGGATCACCAAAGAATCTCGCAGTGTTGCCATATTTTGTGTTGCCGGTTTTTTGCTTTGGCATATCAATCAAAAGACCAAGTTCTTTCCTGAATCTATTTTGGATATGTTCTTTCTTTTTTTTCCATCTTTTCTATATTTTCTTCGCCCCGCACACACCAGGTCTTCATTTTCATTCGATAAGCGATGTGTAGCATACATTCCATGCATCGTATCCAAGCCGACAGGGCTCGCATATTGTTCATATCTTTGGAGAAGCCCCACACATGTAGCACTTTTGCGATGATGTATATGGCGATAGAGCGTTGCAAATTTTGCCACCAATCATGCTTAACACAAACGTTGACTTCACTAGTAAGTTTAGGTTATCTGTTTACATTGTTGTAACAAAAATATATTTACCCATTTCTTTGTTTTAAAGATCTACCTAAGATCTCAAACTGCGAGCGAGCTTTAGGTAGGCATTTATGTGATGTATACATACATATGTCGCCACCCTAAGCCAAGGTGTTAGGCACCGTGCTGATGGCTGAATGGTCAGCGGGTGTATATCGAATAGCTGATCGCGAACGGTCCCCTCCGACGCCCGGGCAAGGTCGGTTGTATAAGTGCCTTCTCGCGCGCATGCCGGCTCTGCGGGCGGGTGACCAGTCCTTTCCGTGCATACTCGTGGGACCAAATCATGAATAGAAAAACAAATTCTAACAACAAACAAAACAAAAATACGAAAACCAATGACGAACTACAGGAAGGGACACTAGACACTACGCCAGCGACATCACGGACGAACACAGGCGACATTAGACGACAGGAGGACACAGGTACAGGACTAAGGCTGGGGAAGACGAACTCCTCTGATGACGAGTTCCTCTCCTCCAGTGAAGAGACGGACTGACGAAGCGTCGGAGCAAGTACCGTAGCAAACGGTACTCCGCCACGCAATCAACCTTCTTCGAAGGCTGCCAGGAGGCAGTCTTCTGTTAAAAAGACGCAGGGAGAAAACGATACCAGCTCGCTCTGTCTGTCCTGGAGAGGATAGAACGGAACAGGGTGAATGATACCGTTCATCCCAAGGATGCAGCCGACCGCGTCAGGTTTGAAGCGGTGGTGGACGAGTACCGGGCGTACTTGAACACCCAGCAGAGATCCCCAGCGAGTAAACGGAATCGGTCTCTGGAAGAGGCCCCTGAAGGCTCTAAGAGGAGCAGGGTTACCGGTGGGGAGGCCTCCACTTCAGCCGGAGTCCTGGAGGGGGCAAAGTCTTTCGCCGACATGGCCAGGTGCAACCTTCACGTTGCCCTCGTGGATGAGACCACAAGCAGCGGCAGGCCCGTCCTGGAGAGGTGGGGGGAGATTGAGGCTAGGTTGTCTCAAATGGTAATCGATTTCATGATGGCCAACCCGGAGGGAAATCTCCCCTCATTCGACTCGGCGGAGGTTGTCCGCGGCTACAGGGTGGTCAAATGCGAGGACCAACAATCGAAGGACTTCCTGGCGAAGTGCCTCTTAGATTTGCGCGGTGCCTGGGAGGGCTTACGGCTAAAGCTCATCCCAGCGGCCAAAATTCCTCGACGACCAAGAGCTCGGGTGTGGATCCCGAGAATGAAGATTGACAGCGGGACGCTGTTGAAATACCTACAGGTACACAACCGGCAGGTTCCGATGGGTGACTGGATGGTCATCAGGAGGACGGTAAGCCTAGGACATGCGTTTTGGTAAAATCTAACTACACTGCTTTTCTTATTTCTTCCCACAGTTCTCTAGATCTCACGGCGATCACAATGGAGACAGCTGACGGAGTCAGCACGGTTATTGCCTCGTGCTACATGTCACACGGCAGAGAAACTCCGCCGTAGGAGGTCCGAAACTTGTTGCGGGACTGGAAGTCACATAACATTATAATCGGGGCGGATGCCAATGCAAGACACTCTCTATGGGGGATTTCGGAAATAAACATGCGCGGTGAGTCACTTTTCGATTATATTATTAGTATGGATTTACGAATCGAAGCACACCCACCTTTGTATTTCCTAGCACGGATACTTTCAACGGGTGGGAGGAGGTAACGTTACTATTATTCCTCACCGCAATGCAAGAAGGACTAATTGGCATAAGTTCTGTAGGGTGGTGAGCTAGGAATATCTTCGGTTCAGGAAATCACATCAGTGGGTGACCTGAACGCAAGCAGTAACAAGCTAGGGAAGGCCTTGGGGTCGGCTCCACGGATAGCCTGTCCTAAAAGCTTTAGTAAAAAGTCTTATCCTCCTTGGTGGAACCCGGATCTCTTTAGGCTCAGAAAAGAGACGCGCAAACTTTTCAATCTGAGTCACTCTACTAGTAACTGGCAACCATACAAAGAGAGTCTCAGGTGCTATAAAAAGGCGATTCGAAAGGCCAGGCAGGAATCCTGGAGGGACTTCTGCTCATCTATCGAATCGACCAAAGAATCTTCGAGAATGGGAAAAACTCTCTCAAAAGAAAAGTCCTGTCCATCCTTCATCAGGAAGGATGATGGGTCATGGAAAACGGCGGAAACTCTTGAGTTGCTTATAAGTACACACTTCCCAGGCGGTAGCTCCATGGAGATGGAACCAAGGGAACGTACTGGGACAGTACCCTCCCCTCAGCTAGTGAATGAGCTTATAACGCAAAAGAAGATTGAATGGGCAATCAACAGTTTTTCACCATATAAATCACCAGGTCCGGATGGAATTTTCCCAGCCATGCTGCAGAGGGCAAGCTCGGTGGTGATACCCTGGTTGGAACGTATTTTCAGGGCTTGTATTCGGCTAAATCACGTTCCTCTAAATTGGAGAGGAACCCGGGTGGTCTTCATCCCAAAGGTCAATCAGAGGGGCCATGAGAAGCCTAAGGATTTTAGACCCATTAGTCTATCGTCATTTGTTCTAAAAACCTTCGGAAGACTAGTGGATGTTCATATTCGCGGAAGTTTGGGTACCCCTGGGTTGTCAACAGCGCAACACGCGTATCTCAAGGGTAAATCAACCGAAACCGCTCTTCCCGAAGTAGTACACAAGGTGGAAGCTACATTAGAAGGAAAACAGAAGGCGGCTTTCTTGGACATAGAAGGAGCCTTCAATAACGTTCGATTAGAGGCGATAGGGGATTCGCTATTTACACTTGGCATAGAGGACCCTATTGTAAACTGGATAGGAACTGCTCTGAGGTCAAGGTTGATAAGTGCCAAACTTGTAGATAGTGAGGTCACTACGCATCCGTGGGGGGGTACTCCACAGGGGGGCGTTCTGTCACCACTTCTCTGAGTCTGCGTTTTAGACGGCATACTTCACCAACTCAACAGGGGGGGAGTGAAGGTGGTGGCCTACGCCGACGATGTAGCCATAATGGTGTCTGGTCTATGCCTCAATGTGCTCAGTGGAATAATGCAGGGAGCACTGGCGAAGCTGAGCGAATCGGCTGGGCTCAACGTAAACCCTTCCAACTAGGACTCTTCACAACTAGGACGAAAATCCCAATCTTTTCCCTACCTTCTCTCAACGGCCAGGAGTTGAGTATTTCTGACAGTGTGAAGTATCTAGGTGTATTTTTGACGCCTAAGTTGAATTGGAGACTAAATACAGAACACAGGGTCAAAAGAGCTTATGGGGCTCTGTATGCGTGCAAAAGAATGCTAGGGAGACAGTGGGGTCTCAGGCCGGAACTCACGGCATGGATGTACAAGGCAGTCATCCGACCGCTACTTACTTACGGTGCACTTGTGTGGTGGAAGGAAGTCGAGGCGGACTACATAAGCAGCATGCTTGGCAAAGTTCAACGAGCTGCCTGTGGAGCAATCACAGGCGCCATCAGATCATGCCCTTCAGAGGCTCTGAACGTGATCTGCAACATGCTACCGATCGATCTCTTCATTAGCGAGTTGGGACTATGGAGAGAACGCACGTACGGACACGGCCGCATACTCTTCAATATTAATGACTCGTACATTGCAACCAAATCGGACTATATCTGTCCAAGGACAGCGATAGATATAAATTATTCGATTCTCTTTCCAACCAGAAAGGACTGGAATGAAGGCGAATTTACTCACAATTTCGACATTTCAGTGTTTACGGATGGCTCCAAGATGGCCTGTGGAGTTGGATCAGGAGTCTTCGCAACACACCCGGCTCTTTCCATTTCTTTGCGCCTCCCGGACTCAGCGAGCGTGTTTCAATCAGAGATCTTTGCAATCCAGGAGGCATGCAAGGCTTTGCTGGAAACGGAAGGCATAGGTAAAATGATAGCAATATTTTCTGATAGCTAAGCAGCCCTGGGGGCTCTGGGGTCTACAACGATAACATCGAGCCTGGTAAATCAGTGCAGGGAGTGGGCCACGAGGCTGGCTAGTCGGCATATCGTTTCTTTAATTTGGGTGCAGCGGCACCGAAATATACAGGGAAACGAGATGGCAGATGAGCTAGCCCGTGGTGGATCTTGATGTCACAGGAGCGAAGGAGCCGGTTCCCACAACAGCCGGTTCTATCGCACCGGAATGACCCGGGTTTTTTCACCCGGCCAAGGGCTGTTATTTCGGTGTAACCCTGTCCGGTCTGGGGCAGCGCGAAGTACTGCTTCTGCAGTCCTGCAGAGTTTCTAGGAGTATATGGCCATCTTACAACGAGGCACGATCCCTATCCATTCTCAGGATGAATAGAAGGGACATTTTCAGGCTGATAGCAGTACTAACAGGGCACTGGACTATTGGGGCTCACGCGGCGCGGATGGGGCTAGAGCACAACGTTTCGTGCCGCAATTGCAATCTCCCGGGGGCGGAAGAGACGGTGGAGCACCTACTGTGCGAGTGTCCAGTGCACTGGGGGAAGAGAACTAAATACCTTGGTAGGCCGTTTTTCGAAAGTCTTTCAGAGCTTAGGGACATGAAGCCTGGGGACCTCCTTAAATATTTTAACTCCACAGGGTGGATATAGTGGGATGGGATTCGAACTATACTCTATAAGCACATTCAAAGTTTTTCTATAATACATCCTCTCTCTCTCTCTATGGCGCGATATACAACAGGTATATCATCATAAACCTCCTAAGAGATTTTTGCGCCAAGCTTCTCTTCCAATTTGTGGTGTGCCAATTTGAATTTTCCCTACAAATTGGTGGGACCCACAGTTTTTTTATTATAATACATCCTTCATTGGTTATAATACATCCTTCATTGGTTAATTCACGAGTTGTGTTATCAGACCGGCGCATCAGTGCTAATTGGAGTCGCAGGAGACTGGCCACTAGAACCAACCAACCAACATACATATGTATATTCCCGAAGCACTCAATTGCTTAGAAGTATCACCCATAACCCAACAGGTCCATGGAGGTGGGAGGAGCCTCTAATCCTAAAAGGGTTAGAGTCCAAGGCCCCTCGTTTGCAGAGGTTGCTAAAGGTAGCATACTTCTGGGGGTCTTGGACTCTAATCCCAAACGGGAGAGGTGCTTCCGGCCTAACTGGGACTGGGTGCGGGCTGAGACGGCTAACCACTCGGTCAGTGTCTTTGCCGAATTCCCTGGTCCCATCCCCTCCTGGAAAGAAGTGGGGTGGTTCCATGGTTCGGTGAAGGTAGTGGCCTGTGGGGATTCGAGGTCCGCTGCCATGTACAAGAGGGCAGTTGAAAGGATGGAAGCGGTCTACCCTGGTGCGATCATCAAGGCCGTGGATCTCAGCGAGATACCATGTAGACCGAGGGCTAGGGTTTGGATACCATCCAAGCCCGAGGAGCTAGGTAAGGTCCTAGAGGTTTTCAGGGCCTACAATCCGGATCTTCCAACCGGCAATTGGAGGATCCTTAGATTGGCGACGAGCACCAAGGCAACGCGGCAGGCGGTCTTGATGCTCAACAAAGAATCTATCCCTCTCCTGGAAAGAAGGAAGGGCAAGGTGAACTTTGGCTTCATAGAGGTCAATGTCTACACGAATGACCTTAGGTCAGTGAATGACCTAGAGGAGGAGCTGGAGAAGGACGACGGTGATGAGGCGGATGAGGTTGTCGAAACCAACCGGGCCAATCCGATGGATGGCTCGGAACAAGACGACGCGGCGCATCGGCCTCCTCACTGGGGTCTTTCCTGGGCTTCGCTAGGTGGTGCGCGGCGCACTCGGGTGAGGAGCCTGTGTCAGATGAGGACATTGGCAACGTTACGGTGGTGGAGAGGCGTAGTAACCAGGATGGTGCGGGTGCTACAAATCAACCTCCACCACAGTAAAGCAGCTTCGGCTGCACTGCTGCTCCTTCTGGCATCAAAGGCGGCAGCAGATATAGCCCTCATCCAGGAACCATGGGTGGTAGGGTATAGTATATGCGGGCTGAAGGCAGCAGGTTTCTCACTGGTAAGTGGTGCTACTGTAGGGAGACCTAGGGTATGTATCCTGTTAAAATCTAACATACATACTTTATTTCTTCCACAATTTAGTGACAAGGATACGACATCCATTCAAATAGAGGTCAATGGAACAGTATGCACATTGACCTCAACATATATGGCGCATGACGAGCCATCTCCTACACAGGCTGTGCGTAGGCTCTTGCCAATGCCAAGGCATGCCAATGAACACGTCATCGTAGGGGGCGATGCCAACTCACACAACCCAGCCTGGGGCAGCAGTGATGTAAACGAAAGAGGTGAGTTAGCCTTTGATTTTATTTTACAACATAACATCTTCATATGTAATAGGGGTGTGGAGGCCATCTTTGTTACTAAGAATAGAAGGGAGGTTCTAGACGTTACGCTTTGTTCTAGAGGCGCGCAGGGCATGGTCAGAAATTGGATGGTTTACGATGAACACTCCTTCTCGGACCATCGCTACATCCGAGGCGTACCGTCCACCTCCTCCCCGTATAGAAATCTTAAGAACGCCAATTGGCATACGTATAGGAAGGAACTGCATAAGTACCTTTCAGATGATTATCCCGATACACCTAGGGACACTAAAGATATAGAGGATATGGTGGTAAATTTCACCACAGCATGTCAGGTAGCTTTAGATAAAGCCTTCCCCATCAAAAGGGCTAGGGGTAAGCAGAAACAACCCTGGTGGAACCCCGAGCTAGATAGATACCGGAAGCTTTGCAGACAAGCTTTTAATAGTGCTAAGGCCTCGAAGGAGGTCTCGAAGTGGGAAGCTTATAAAGAGCACCTTAGAAAGTACAAAAAAGAACTCAGGAAATCAAAAAGAACCTCCTGGAGAGATTTCTGTAGAGGAATAGAATCGGTATCAGAGGGTTCTAGGTTAAGGAAGATTCTATCCAAAGCACCTCGTAGTGGGCCGGGGTGTCTGAAAAAGCCTGTTGGGTCTTGGACTAACACGGGGGAGGAAACGTTGCAACTACTCCTTCATAATCATTTTCCAGAGAAAACGATTATAGGTATCAACCACATTTTAGACACGTGGAACTTGACCTGGAGCAGTTCCTTACCAATAAAAGATTAGAGTGGGCAATTGGGTCATTCAAACCATTTAAAGCACCGGGCCTAGATGGCATAGTGCCCATACAACTTCAGTAATCAATGGAACAGAGCATCCCTTGGTTGCAGGCGATATACAAGGGGGTGCTTACTTTTTGTCACATCCCAGACCCTTGGAGAGATTCAAGGGTAATTTTTATTCCTAAGGCAGGTAGAACGTCTCATGTTGGCCCAAAGGATTTTAGACCGATCAGTCTGGCGTCCTTTCAACTCAAGGTACTGGAGCGGTTGCTGGAGCCCCACTTTGGAAATAAGCTAGAGAGCAGAATCGTACCTTCGCAGCATGCATACATGAAAGGCAAGTCCACTGAGACAGCGCTACACGAGGTTGTTACGCACATAGAAAAATCCTTAACTTGCAAGGAATTCACATTAATAGCCTTTCTGGACATTGAAGGGGCCTTTAATAACGTCACGCCGGAAGCGATCACGGCAGCCCTGACGGCCTTGGGTATCGAACCGTGGCTGGTGTCCCTAGTGTACCAAATCCTGATGAGCAGGAGGGTGCATGCGGACCTAGCCGGGGTATCGGTGGACAAGGTTGTCAACAGAGGTACGCCGCAGGGTGGGATCCTCTCCCCTCTTCTGTGGGTAGCCACAGTAAACGGACTGCTGGAAATCCTGGCGGGGGAGGGGGGGGTCTAAAGTCACAGCGTATGCGGACGACCTTGCGGTGGCTGTGAGTGGTAAATATCCACAAAAGCTCTGTGACATTATGCAGAGAAACCTTAGACTAGTCGAAAGACGGACCGGAAATAAAGGTCTGGGTGTTAACCCGACCAAAACAGAGCTGGTTCTGTTCACTAGGAAATACAAAATCCCGGTGCTACAGCTACCAGCTATAGGTAAAACGACCCTTAAACTTGGTGACTCCGCTAAATACCTGGGGGTTATCATTGATAAAAAGCTCACGTGGAAAGAAAATATCCAGGAGCGCGCTAAAAAGGCACTAGTGGCCCTATACTCTTGTAGGGGTGCCATAGGGCAGAAATGGGGACTGTCCCCTAAAATCACACTTTGGTTCTATACCGCTGTGGTAAGACCAATTCTCTTGTATGGCGTCCTTGTCAGGTGGACGGGTCTGGATAAGGGCTCCAATATCACCGTAATTCAAAGAGTGGAGGTCCCGTTGTGAAGGCCACTCATCCATCCTTAATAATCAACCCCGCGTACAGTTCGGACTACTATACTCCGAAGTACTGTTTCGAGAAGAAATTTCAAATCACAATTCCGGAACGAGAATATTGGGACACTGTACCTCCCCAAGACAACGGTTCAATCCATATATACACAGACGGCTCGAAACTTGATGACAAGGTTGGAGAAGGGGTGTACGCTCCCCAGCTGAGTCTTAATCTTAGTTTGCCTGACCACTGTAGTGTCTTTCAGGCGGAAGTGGCTGATATACAGGAAGCTGTAGAATTTCTGAAGACAGTAGACATCAATAATGGTGATGTTTATATCTTTTGTGATAGCCAAGCAGCTCTCAGGGCGCTGGGGGCATATACATGCAATTCCAGGACTGTGGATGGCTGCCGCAAAACTCTTAACGAGATGGCTGAGCAGCTCTCGATTCACCTGGTATGGGTGCCTGGACACTGTGACATAGATGAGCTTGCTAGGGGGGGCACATCCGCTCCACTTTCACGGTCCTGGAAGGGTTTGGGCATGCCGCTCGCGACTTGTAAGCTCTTAACGAGGCATAAGTTCCTCCAACAAACAAGTGATAGATGGGACAAGATCAGTACTTGCAGTAATGCAAAGATGGTGTGGCCACAGATCATAGCGAGTAGGTCAGAGGACCTACTCAAACTCAGAAGGGAGGAACTCCGGCTACTGATGGGGCTTATAACGGGGCATATAGGTCTAGGCAGGCATGCAGAAAGGTTGGGTATTCCCTCTAATGACTTCTGCAGAAGCTGTAGAGATGAGGAGGAGCCTGAAACGGTGAGGCATCTCCTATGTGAATGCCCCGCGCTGTGGGGTAGTAGGTTGAAATATCTGGGGTCCGGTTGTTGTTGTTGTTGTAGTAACGACAAAAACACTCCCCGAAGGTTTTGGAGGTTGTTGTCGAATTAACAGTCCTTGGCCGGATTTGAACCCGGTACGCTCCGGTACTCCCTTGCGGCACTGCCCGACTGTCGTGGTAGCGATTTATGACCAGTGAAACCTTCTAGGTCATGTCACCCCTCCTTCCGTTAGGAAGGATAAGATGGGTAATGAGAGGTGAGAGGCATCATATCCGTAGATCAACCATCAAGTTGCACGTCATTACCTTTGTGCATATTAGTCGCCTCTTACGACCGGTATGCCTACCTCGGGCATATTCTAAACCCCTAACCCGCAGGGGTCTGGGGTCCGGTATTTTTCATCATCTCGGCGAATTATCATTAATTAAGCCAAAGGACATTCTGCGTTTCGCGGAATCCACAAAATGGTTCGAGTAGGGGTTTTTTTTTTTTTTGGGGTGCAAGCGGTCTTCGTTGTCGCTAGCGCCGTACCCGTGGCGCTGGACGGCTGTTCCGGCCGGCCTTATAGAGGTCAATGCAATGCGTTGGTGGCAAGTATAATCGATTACATTGATCTCCATTGATTTCCCAAGGTTTGATTGGGGCAGCTGGTTGGCGTTGTGGGTGTGGAGTTGGCGGCGACGGGGATTGCTTCTACCTTTAGATCCATGTGGTATCACAACGGGACTTCCGGGGCCTATGTGTTCTAGTTCATTTGCTAGCAGCCACTGTAACCTAACCTAACCATCACCCATAATAGACGACCCTCAGGTAGGCGTGCTATACATAACATAAATTGATGGAAGGCGTGATATACATAACATAAGTTGATGGGATAAGTGCACAACTCGTTAACTATGGGAAACCCCATATGACAAACAATGAAGGCTATTCAGTGCACAAGTTTCCTTTTTCTGGGTTTTTACCATTTCAGGTATAACTGGTTTTTTTTTTGGGATGTAGTATTGTAGACTTGAACTGAGGACATTCCATTGTTAGGTCACTGTGCAGTCATACGTGAGCGAGGGCATAGATACCTTGCGATTACAAAGAAAAACGCAAAATCTCGCAAATGGTTTTTTTTTTATCTGAAACTATATGAAATTCCCTTTAATGTGTATTTATTCGTTGAACCAAATTGGGCCAAATCATGCAAGTTTTATTTGATTGAAAACGAAAAATTTTTTAAGCTTACCAAACTTTTAGTGGCTGTCTAAAACAAAAAAACAAAAAATTTTTTAAAATGCCTACGTGGCGGAATCTTACTAATGCTGTTATAAACTACCCAAGTATGTTAAGTAAAATAGTTTGAAGTCAAAACAGTTATCCAAAAATCCACCACGTGGCCACAAAGTTGGTCAAGAGTTTTGGACTGTGAAATGATTTTTACACTTGTTTCAATTATCCAAGTTTCATAATGCTTATCATGGTGATCGTGGGTTTTTTCTTTGCTTTGTACACATTTTCTTAACAGTTGGTTATTAATCTGTTGCATGTAAAAAAATTTTTGAGATTGGAGAACATTGTTTTTTGGACTTTTGCATCCTAAAAGTGAAAAAAGTTACACTGCGCGGCGGTAGAATTCAAAGAATGTACTGCCAAACTAAAGCAAGTAGATGACATGATAACATGCTCATTCCCACAACAGCCGGTTCTATCGCACCGGAATGACCAGGGTTTTTTTCACCCGGCCAAGGGCTGTTATTTCAGTGTAACCCTGTCCAATCTGGGGCAGGGCGAAGCACTGTTAACAACAACAACAACATAACATGCTCTGGTGGATGTGGGTATAACTTTTGTGTAACGTGTAGCAAGATAAAGAGGAGCAAAATAAAGATAATAACGGATAATATCAATTTGAAATGGTACTTCGACCGAGCTGCAAAAGTATGGCGAAATGCTAAATAATGCTCGTTCGAATATTCTTGATAATAACGAAAGTACCCAAATGAACTACGCTAAAGCACTGAAAGAAAATGATGGAAAAATTGTAATAAAACCAGTCAATAAGAACGGAAAAACAAAAGAAACTAAAAAAGCGCTGAAAAAAGTGATTGAACCCACTGCCGGTCTTGTCAAAGAGATTTATAGAGGTGGTATAGTCTTAGAGTGGAAGAACAAAGACGCAAGGAAGTTCATCAGAAAATTGAAGAGAGTATTGGAAAGGAATATGAAGTTGAGCAAACGAAAGGGCAAAATGAGATAAGAAAGATATTCAAAGTAGTTTGATTGACTGAACACATAAGCAAAGAGCGTATTATTGAATGCCTAACGAAACAAAATGATGAGTGCGTAGGCAAAGACTTGAAAGATTTAAAAGTTTATGAAAACAAAACACGCAGGGAAGAATGTTTCAATGTGTTAGTAAAAAGAGAAGAAGTTACCTGTGAGAATATTGTGAAGAGAAGTAGAGTTAACATCGAATGGGATACTTGTATGGTGTTTGAGCACATTAGTGTTATGAGATGTTTTAAATGTCTAGGCTATAAGCACAAATCGAGTGAGTGCACTAACAAAAGTTCATGTGGCAAATGCGCAGGAAATCATGATACTCATGAATGTACCTCTGAGATAGTAAAATGTGTAAATTGTTGCGAATTGGTACAAAAGAAAGTGATTGATGTTGATGTGAACCATTCAGCATATAGCCTGGACTGTCCTGCATTTAAAAAATATGTAAATGCAAAAAACAGGACGAGAGTGTAGCAACGAAATCTAACAGAATTTAATTGTAATTATTTGAACGCAAGTAGTATCACAGCTAATAAAAGCGAGTTGGAGAAAGTAGTTGAGATTTGGATGCCACATTTAGTCTAATGTTCTGAGACATGTGCGACTAAAAATATCTTAAATCAAGAATTACAAATAAACCTAGTTAGATGCAATTCCCATAGTAGACATACGGGGGGTGTACTGATATACGTTCATAAAGCAATTGAATATAAAACTAAAATTAATTACTCACGCAGTAATAATATATGGTTTCTACTATAAGAGGTTCAAAACATTACCCCAAAATATCGAACAGGTGTTGATTATCCCTCGCCTAACTCTAGTGATGCGGATTTTATTAGCTATCTTAGCGAAATTGTGAACAGTCAATGCACCGACGAGAACACTGTAATTATCAGAGATTTCAATATAAATATGTTTAGAAATACAGCAGGCAACTATTAGAGTTATTTCAATCCTGTACCATGTCGCAAAAAATTAACCTCTATACTAGAAAGTCGGAAGATGTTGAAACATTGATTGATCTGCTGTTTACAAACAGTAACAGTATTTCGTGTAAACGGTTGGACATGTATCCAATATCTGATCACGAAACAATTAATTTTAAAGTAAATCTTAAAAAATCATTGGCAATGAGACTGAAAAAATCTGTAATATCTTGGGAAAATTATTCAAGTGAGAATCTGGTGCATCTCTTAGCTCAATATAATTATAGCGAATTCTCCAATTTGAATATCAACAATAAACCTGAGTATCTAACAGCTATACTCGTATTATCCGAAGTAATGAGCACTCTCACGTTTCCGAAGGAAATAAGTGTCAAATTAATGAACAAATGGTATGATATTGAATTGGCAAGCCTAAACAAGCTTACATACAGCCTGCATAAAATAGCCTTAGAAACGGGAATTTGGCACGATTATATTACTGTGAAAAATCAATATAAACGGTTAGTAAGAGTCAAAAAGGTTAAATACATGGAGCGTAAGATAACCGCTAATGTAGGAGATAGTAAGTAGTAAACCATCTCAAAAATTGCATAAGTCTATCAAGAGGGCAAATACCATCAACAAAGTCTCAATAAATAGCATGTACTCGTATACACATCTGAAAACGAAATTGCTCAGGCATTAAACAATTATTTTATCGATAGTATCAAAGAAATCAACGCTAATATAGAAGTTGTAGACGAGGAAGTCCCGATATCTCAGTTAACTGAACACAATTTTAAATTTGTCAAAATAGATAATGATGAAATAGAGAGAGTTGCTACTGGTTTCAAAAATAAAATAGGAGGAAATAAACTTTTAACCGAAGGTGTCATAAAAGACTCGGTAACATATTTTGGATTTTTCTATTCGCAATTAATAAACGAGAGCTTGAGAAATGGAGTTGTGCCAAACCTTTGGAAAACGTCAATTGTTGTTCCTGTAGAAAAAGTGTCGAATACAATTCGAGCTGAGGAGATGCGCCCTATAATCACATTATCGAATGATGAAAAATACTTGAACGTGTGGTTCAAAAACAGTTAGTACAATACCTAGAAACTAACAAGATATTAATCCCGCAACAGTCTGGGTTTAGGAGGAAACACTCATGCGAATCTGCAGTGAACTTGGTTATAGCACATAATGGCAGTTTTCCTAGACCTTAAACGGGCTTTTGAGACAATAGATCAGGATCTATTACGAAAAAAATTAGCCTGTATAGGAACAAGTGGTACTGAGCTGAAATGGTTCGAAAGTATTACAAGGAACCGTAGCCAAGGAACAGTCATTGAAACAGAGCTATCAGACTCCAGGAAACTAACCGTAGGGCTACCTCAAGGCTCATTTTTAGCACCTATATTACTTAATATATATATATAAATGACATGCCGAACTGTGTAAAGCACACGGGAATTTGGCACGATTATATTACTGTGAAAAATCAATATAAACGGTTAGTAAGAGTCAAAAAGGTTAAATACATGGAGCGTAAGATAACCGCTAATGTAGGAGATAGTAAGTAGTAAACCATCTCAAAAATTGCATAAGTCTATCAAGAGGGCAAATACCATCAACAAAGTCTCAATAAATAGCATGTACTCGTATACACATCTGAAAACGAAATTGCTCAGGCATTAAACAATTATTTTATCGATAGTATCAAAGAAATCAACGCTAATATAGAAGTTGTAGACGAGGAAGTCCCGATATCTCAGTTAACTGAACACAATTTTAAATTTGTCAAAATAGATAATGATGAAATAGAGAGAGTTGCTACTGGTTTCAAAAATAAAATAGGAGGAAATAAACTTTTAACCGAAGGTGTCATAAAAGACTCGGTAACATATTTTGGATTTTTCTATTCGCAATTAATAAACGAGAGCTTGAGAAATGGAGTTGTGCCAAACCTTTGGAAAACGTCAATTGTTGTTCCTGTAGAAAAAGTGTCGAATACAATTCGAGCTGAGGAGATGCGCCCTATAATCACATTATCGAATGATGAAAAATACTTGAACGTGTGGTTCAAAAACAGTTAGTACAATACCTAGAAACTAACAAGATATTAATCCCGCAACAGTCTGGGTTTAGGAGGAAACACTCATGCGAATCTGCAGTGAACTTGGTTATAGCACATAATGGCAGTTTTCCTAGACCTTAAACGGGCTTTTGAGACAATAGATCAGGATCTATTACGAAAAAAATTAGCCTGTATAGGAACAAGTGGTACTGAGCTGAAATGGTTCGAAAGTATTACAAGGAACCGTAGCCAAGGAACAGTCATTGAAACAGAGCTATCAGACTCCAGGAAACTAACCGTAGGGCTACCTCAAGGCTCATTTTTAGCACCTATATTACTTAATATATATATATAAATGACATGCCGAACTGTGTAAAGCACAGCGATGTCAATCTGTTTGCGGATGATACTTTAATAATGATATGCGGTAAGAATGTGAACGAAATGGTTGAAAAGCTGCAATTTGATTTAGACGAAATATAAAAATGGCTGTGGTTGAAAAACTCAAACTAAATATTTTCTTTTCTTCTTTAAATGGTCATCTAACCGCCCGGCGATTTTGACCGTCCAACATAGCTCGCCAGTCGTTTTTTCGTTGCGCCAACTGCCGCCAATTGGAAACTTGGTCCTTCCATCGGAGTGGTGGTCTCCCTCTTGCCGATAAGAATACCTTCTGGGCTGGAGCATCTTCGCTCATTCGCACTATGTGGCCTAGCCAACGAAGCCGCTGTATTTTAATTCGCTGAACTATGTCGGCGTCTGCGTAAAGTTCATACAGCTCATCATTAAATCTTCTTCGGTATTCGCAGTCGCCAACGCGTAGAGGTCCACAAATCTTTCGAAGAACCTTTCTCTCGAATACTTCCAGAGCCGCCTCATCAGATGTTGTTAGTGTCCACTAGACCTGGCGCAGCTTATATGAGATTTTTTTTTTTTGGAATTTTGAGTACGGGGATTGGTCAAATATGCGATTCGATGTAATAATTCATGTGGTAAATTTTTAACTCAATCAGAGTGTTCCAACCTGTGCCATAATGAGGTCAAAGGTCAAAATATAGAAAAACACTTGGTTTTTTTACTGTTATCTGTTTATTTATTATATATAGAATGTAATGACCTCATTTTTCCTCAATATTTTGCACAGTAATTTTTTCTATATGTCCAATAATTATAAGAAAATTTATAAATATTAGAAAAGAGTAAATTAGTAAAAATTCCATTGAACTAAGGCGGGCCACTGACTGCAAAATTATCTGCACAAGACTGTTGTTGGAATTGAGTGGAATTGCGTTCACTGAGTTCACAACAACAAATTACTCGAATTTGCGCAGATAATGTAGTCAGTGGCCCGCTTAACGGTAAATTCATACATTACGGTTCACATACGCCAATGTTGATAATTAGACAGACTGAGACGTGCAAATAGAGCTTTTAATATTTTGTCATTGCGAAATTGACTGTGGTTAAGAAAGGGTCTTTATTAAAATAATTAAAAATAGTAAAAGTTATACTGCAATATCGTGATGGCTGTAAATAATTTTGTTACACTTAGATCTGCTGACACAAACGTATATTTGATAGGAAAATGTGAAAAAAATATACTTGGAAGCAAGTTACCGTCAAAACTACAAGTGCTGAAATGTTTTTTTTACTATGTGCGGTGTGAAAAGAAAACAATTAAGGAAAGTGCTAAATTGGCTTCGAAGGAAATATTGCCTTTTTGGGAAAGAGCACGTATTCCAACGTTAAACAAAAGAACATGTGACGATAAATTGGTGAAATTATATGATGAGTGGAGAACAGTACAGAAATTTTGTACATCTTCGTTTCCTAGTTCTCGTAAAAAGGAAAATGATTTCAATGATAATTTGAACAATTTATTCGATTTTGCACATGCTGATGCTTTAGAAATGATAGCTATTCCTGAGGACCGAGACTTTTTAATTAAACAAAGAGACTAAATACAGAACACAGGGTCAAAAGAGCTTATGGGGCTCTGTATGCGTGCAAAAGAATGCTAGGGAGACAGTGGGGTCTCAGGCCGGAACTCACGGCATGGATGTACAAGGCAGTCATCCGACCGCTACTTACTTACGGTGCACTTGTGTGGTGGAAGGAAGTCGAGGCGGACTACATAAGCAGCATGCTTGGCAAAGTTCAACGAGCTGCCTGTGGAGCAATCACAGGCGCCATCAGATCATGCCCTTCAGAGGCTCTGAACGTGATCTGCAACATGCTACCGATCGATCTCTTCATTAAGGAGACAGCATCGCAGGGGCACTTAGGCTCCGCGAGTTGGGACTATGGAGAGAACGCACGTACGGACACGGCCGCATACTCTTCAATATTAATGACTCGTACATTGCAACCAAATCGGACTATATCTGTCCAAGGACAGCGATAGATATAAATTATTCGATTCTCTTTCCAACCAGAAAGGACTGGAATGAAGGCGAATTTACTCACAATTTCGACATTTCAGTGTTTACGGATGGCTCCAAGATGGCCTGTGGAGTTGGATCAGGAGTCTTCGCAACACACCCGGCTCTTTCCATTTCTTTGCGCCTCCCGGACTCAGCGAGCGTGTTTCAATCAGAGATCTTTGCAATCCAGGAGGCATGCAAGGCTTTGCTGGAAACGGAAGGCATAGGTAAAATGATAGCAATATTTTCTGATAGCTAAGCAGCCCTGGGGGCTCTGGGGTCTACAACGATAACATCGAGCCTGGTAAATCAGTGCAGGGAGTGGGCCACGAGGCTGGCTAGTCGGCATATCGTTTCTTTAATTTGGGTGCAGCGGCACCGAAATATACAGGGAAACGAGATGGCAGATGAGCTAGCCCGTGGTGGATCTTGATGTCACAGGAGCGAAGGAGCCGGTTCCCACAACAGCCGGTTCTATCGCACCGGAATGACCCGGGTTTTTTCACCCGGCCAAGGGCTGTTATTTCGGTGTAACCCTGTCCGGTCTGGGGCAGCGCGAAGTACTGCTTCTGCAGTCCTGCAGAGTTTCTAGGAGTATATGGCCATCTTACAACGAGGCACGATCCCTATCCATTCTCAGGATGAATAGAAGGGACATTTTCAGGCTGATAGCAGTACTAACAGGGCACTGGACTATTGGGGCTCACGCGGCGCGGATGGGGCTAGAGCACAACGTTTCGTGCCGCAATTGCAATCTCCCGGGGGCGGAAGAGACGGTGGAGCACCTACTGTGCGAGTGTCCAGTGCACTGGGGGAAGAGAACTAAATACCTTGGTAGGCCGTTTTTCGAAAGTCTCTCAGAGCTTAGGGACATGAAGCCTGGGGACCTCCTTAAATATTTTAACTCCACAGGGTGGATATAGTGGGATGGGATTCGAACTATACTCTATAAGCACATTCAAAGTTTTTCTATAATACATCCTCTCTCTCTCTCTATGGCGCGATAAACAACAGGTATATCATCATAAACCTCCTAAGAGATTTTTGCGCCAAGCTTCTCTTCCAATTTGTGGTGTGCCAATTTGAATTTTCCCTACAAATTGGTGGGACCCACAGTTTTTTTATTATAATACATCCTTCATTGGTTATAATACATCCTTCATTGGTTAATTCACGAGTTGTGTTATCAGACCGGCGCATCAGTGCTAATTGGAGTCGCAGGAGACTGGCCACTAGAACCAACCAACCAACATACATATGTATATTCCCGAAGCACTCAATTGCTTAGAAGTATCACCCATAACCCAACAGGTCCATGGAGGTGGGAGGAGCCTCTAATCCTAAAAGGGTTAGAGTCCAAGGCCCCTCGTTTGCAGAGGTTGCTAAAGGTAGCATACTTCTGGGGGTCTTGGACTCTAATCCCAAACGGGAGAGGTGCTTCCGGCCTAACTGGGACTGGGTGCGGGCTGAGACGGCTAACCACTCGGTCAGTGTCTTTGCCGAATTCCCTGGTCCCATCCCCTCCTGGAAAGAAGTGGGGTGGTTCCATGGTTCGGTGAAGGTAGTGGCCTGTGGGGATTCGAGGTCCGCTGCCATGTACAAGAGGGCAGTTGAAAGGATGGAAGCGGTCTACCCTGGTGCGATCATCAAGGCCGTGGATCTCAGCGAGATACCATGTAGACCGAGGGCTAGGGTTTGGATACCATCCAAGCCCGAGGAGCTAGGTAAGGTCCTAGAGGTTTTCAGGGCCTACAATCCGGATCTTCCAACCGGCAATTGGAGGATCCTTAGATTGGCGACGAGCAACAAGGCAACGCGGCAGGCGGTCTTGATGCTCAACAAAGAATCTATCCCTCTCCTGGAAAGAAGGAAGGGCAAGGTGAACTTTGGCTTCATAGAGGTCAATGTCTACACGAATGACCTTAGGTCAGTGAATGACCTAGAGGAGGAGCTGGAGAAGGACGACGGTGATGAGGCGGATGAGGTTGTCGAAACCAACCGGGCCAATCCGATGGATGGCTCGGAACAAGACGACGCGGCGCATCGGCCTCCTCACTGGGGTCTTTCCTGGGCTTCGCTAGGTGGTGCGCGGCGCACTCGGGTGAGGAGCCTGTGTCAGATGAGGACATTGGCAACGTTACGGTGGTGGAGAGGCGTAGTAACCAGGATGGTGCGGGTGCTACAAATCAACCTCCACCACAGTAAAGCAGCTTCGGCTGCACTGCTGCTCCTTCTGGCATCAAAGGCGGCAGCAGATATAGCCCTCATCCAGGAACCATGGGTGGTAGGGTATAGTATATGCGGGCTGAAGGCAGCAGGTTTCTCACTGGTAAGTGGTGCTATTGTAGGGAGACCTAGGGTATGTATCCTGTTAAAATCTAACATACATACTTTATTTCTTCCACAATTTAGTGACAAGGATACGACATCCATTCAAATAGAGGTCAATGGAACAGTATGCACATTGACCTCAACATATATGGCGCATGACGAGCCATCTCCTACACAGGCTGTGCGTAGGCTCTTGCCAATGCCAAGGCATGCCAATGAACACGTCATCGTAGGGGGCGATGCCAACTCACACAACCCAGCCTGGGGCAGCAGTGATGTAAACGAAAGAGGTGAGTTAGCCTTTGATTTTATTTTACAACATAACATCTTCATATGTAATAGGGGTGTGGAGGCCATCTTTGTTACTAAGAATAGAAGGGAGGTTCTAGACGTTACGCTTTGTTCTAGAGGCGCGCAGGGCATGGTCAGAAATTGGATGGTTTACGATGAACACTCCTTCTCGGACCATCGCTACATCCGAGGCGTACCGTCCACCTCCTCCCCGTATAGAAATCTTAAGAACGCCAATTGGCATACGTATAGGAAGGAACTGCATAAGTACCTTTCAGATGATTATCCCGATACACCTAGGGACACTAAAGATATAGAGGATATGGTGGTAAATTTCACCACAGCATGTCAGGTAGCTTTAGATAAAGCCTTCCCCATCAAAAGGGCTAGGGGTAAGCAGAAACAACCCTGGTGGAACCCCGAGCTAGATAGATACCGGAAGCTTTGCAGACAAGCTTTTAATAGTGCTAAGGCCTCGAAGGAGGTCTCGAAGTGGGAAGCTTATAAAGAGCACCTTAGAAAGTACAAAAAAGAACTCAGGAAATCAAAAAGAACCTCCTGGAGAGATTTCTGTAGAGGAATAGAATCGGTATCAGAGGGTTCTAGGTTAAGGAAGATTCTATCCAAAGCACCTCGTAGTGGGCCGGGGTGTCTGAAAAAGCCTGTTGGGTCTTGGACTAACACGGGGGAGGAAACGTTGCAACTACTCCTTCATAATCATTTTCCAGAGAAAACGATTATAGGTATCAACCACATTTTAGACACGTGGAACTTGACCTGGAGCAGTTCCTTACCAATAAAAGATTAGAGTGGGCAATTGGGTCATTCAAACCATTTAAAGCACCGGGCCTAGATGGCATAGTGCCCATACAACTTCAGTAATCAATGGAACAGAGCATCCCTTGGTTGCAGGCGATATACAAGGGGGTGCTTACTTTTTGTCACATCCCAGACCCTTGGAGAGATTCAAGGGTAATTTTTATTCCTAAGGCAGGTAGAACGTCTCATGTTGGCCCAAAGGATTTTAGACCGATCAGTCTGGCGTCCTTTCAACTCAAGGTACTGGAGCGGTTGCTGGAGCCCCACTTTGGAAATAAGCTAGAGAGCAGAATCGTACCTTCGCAGCATGCATACATGAAAGGCAAGTCCACTGAGACAGCGCTACACGAGGTTGTTACGCACATAGAAAAATCCTTAACTTGCAAGGAATTCACATTAATAGCCTTTCTGGACATTGAAGGGGCCTTTAATAACGTCACGCCGGAAGCGATCACGGCAGCCCTGACGGCCTTGGGTATCGAACCGTGGCTGGTGTCCCTAGTGTACCAAATCCTGATGAGCAGGAGGGTGCATGCGGACCTAGCCGGGGTATCGGTGGACAAGGTTGTCAACAGAGGTACGCCGCAGGGTGGGATCCTCTCCCCTCTTCTGTGGGTAGCCACAGTAAACGGACTGCTGGAAATCCTGGCGGGGGAGGGGGGGGTCTAAAGTCACAGCGTATGCGGACGACCTTGCGGTGGCTGTGAGTGGTAAATATCCACAAACGCTCTGTGACATTATGCAGAGAAACCTTAGACTAGTCGAAAGACGGACCGGAAATAAAGGTCTGGGTGTTAACCCGACCAAAACAGAGCTGGTTCTGTTCACTAGGAAATACAAAATCCCGGTGCTACAGCTACCAGCTATAGGTAAAACGACCCTTAAACTTGGTGACTCCGCTAAATACCTGGGGGTTATCATTGATAAAAAGCTCACGTGGAAAGAAAATATCCAGGAGCGCGCTAAAAAGGCACTAGTGGCCCTATACTCTTGTAGGGGTGCCATAGGGCAGAAATGGGGACTGTCCCCTAAAATCACACTTTGGTTCTATACCGCTGTGGTAAGACCAATTCTCTTGTATGGCGTCCTTGTCAGGTGGACGGGTCTGGATAAGGGCTCCAATATCACCGTAATTCAAAGAGTGGAGGTCCCGTTGTGAAGGCCACTCATCCATCCTTAATAATCAACCCCGCGTACAGTTCGGACTACTATACTCCGAAGTACTGTTTCGAGAAGAAATTTCAAATCACAATTCCGGAACGAGAATATTGGGACACTGTACCTCCCCAAGACAACGGTTCAATCCATATATACACAGACGGCTCGAAACTTGATGACAAGGTTGGAGAAGGGGTGTACGCTCCCCAGCTGAGTCTTAATCTTAGTTTGCCTGACCACTGTAGTGTCTTTCAGGCGGAAGTGGCTGATATACAGGAAGCTGTAGAATTTCTGAAGACAGTAGACATCAATAATGGTGATGTTTATATCTTTTGTGATAGCCAAGCAGCTCTCAGGGCGCTGGGGGCATATACATGCAATTCCAGGACTGTGGATGGCTGCCGCAAAACTCTTAACGAGATGGCTGAGCAGCTCTCGATTCACCTGGTATGGGTGCCTGGACACTGTGACATAGATGAGCTTGCTAGGGGGGGCACATCCGCTCCACTTTCACGGTCCTGGAAGGGTTTGGGCATGCCGCTCGCGACTTGTAAGCTCTTAACGAGGCATAAGTTCCTCCAACAAACAAGTGATAGATGGGACAAGATCAGTACTTGCAGTAATGCAAAGATGGTGTGGCCACAGATCATAGCGAGTAGGTCAGAGGACCTACTCAAACTCAGAAGGGAGGAACTCCGGCTACTGATGGGGCTTATAACGGGGCATATAGGTCTAGGCAGGCATGCAGAAAGGTTGGGTATTCCCTCTAATGACTTCTGCAGAAGCTGTAGAGATGAGGAGGAGCCTGAAACGGTGAGGCATCTCCTATGTGAATGCCCCGCGCTGTGGGGTAGTAGGTTGAAATATCTGGGGTCCGGTTGTTGTTGTTGTTGTAGTAACGACAAAAACACTCCCCGAAGGTTTTGGAGGTTGTTGTCGAATTAACAGTCCTTGGCCGGATTTGAACCCGGTACGCTCCGGTACTCCCTTGCGGCACTGCCCGACTGTCGTGGTAGCGATTTATGACCAGTGAAACCTTCTAGGTCATGTCACCCCTCCTTCCGTTAGGAAGGATAAGATGGGTAATGAGAGGTGAGAGGCATCATATCCGTAGATCAACCATCAAGTTGCACGTCATTACCTTTGTGCATATTAGTCGCCTCTTACGACCGGTATGCCTACCTCGGGCATATTCTAAACCCCTAACCCGCAGGGGTCTGGGGTCCGGTATTTTTCATCATCTCGGCGAATTATCATTAATTAAGCCAAAGGACATTCTGCGTTTCGCGGAATCCACAAAATGGTTCGAGTAGGGGTTTTTTTTTTTTTGGGGTGCAAGCGGTCTTCGTTGTCGCTAGCGCCGTACCCGTGGCGCTGGACGGCTGTTCCGGCCGGCCTTATAGAGGTCAATGCAATGCGTTGGTGGCAAGTATAATCGATTACATTGATCTCCATTGATTTCCCAAGGTTTGATTGGGGCAGCTGGTTGGCGTTGTGGGTGTGGAGTTGGCGGCGACGGGGATTGCTTCTACCTTTAGATCCATGTGGTATCACAACGGGACTTCCGGGGCCTATGTGTTCTAGTTCATTTGCTAGCAGCCACTGTAACCTAACCTAACCATCACCCATAATAGACGACCCTCAGGTAGGCGTGCTATACATAACATAAATTGATGGAAGGCGTGATATACATAACATAAGTTGATGGGATAAGTGCACAACTCGTTAACTATGGGAAACCCCATATGACAAACAATGAAGGCTATTCAGTGCACAAGTTTCCTTTTTCTGGGTTTTTACCATTTCAGGTATAACTGGTTTTTTTTTTGGGATGTAGTATTGTAGACTTGAACTGAGGACATTCCATTGTTAGGTCACTGTGCAGTCATACGTGAGCGAGGGCATAGATACCTTGCGATTACAAAGAAAAACGCAAAATCTCGCAAATGGTTTTTTTTTTATCTGAAACTATATGAAATTCCCTTTAATGTGTATTTATTCGTTGAACCAAATTGGGCCAAATCATGCAAGTTTTATTTGATTGAAAACGAAAAATTTTTTAAGCTTACCAAACTTTTAGTGGCTGTCTAAAACAAAAAAACAAAAAATTTTTTAAAATGCCTACGTGGCGGAATCTTACTAATGCTGTTATAAACTACCCAAGTATGTTAAGTAAAATAGTTTGAAGTCAAAACAGTTATCCAAAAATCCACCACGTGGCCACAAAGTTGGTCAAGAGTTTTGGACTGTGAAATGATTTTTACACTTGTTTCAATTATCCAAGTTTCATAATGCTTATCATGGTGATCGTGGGTTTTTTCTTTGCTTTGTACACATTTTCTTAACAGTTGGTTATTAATCTGTTGCATGTAAAAAAATTTTTGAGATTGGAGAACATTGTTTTTTGGACTTTTGCATCCTAAAAGTGAAAAAAGTTACACTGCGCGGCGGTAGAATTCAAAGAATGTACTGCCAAACTAAAGCAAGTAGATGACATGATAACATGCTCATTCCCACAACAGCCGGTTCTATCGCACCGGAATGACCAGGGTTTTTTCACCCGGCCAAGGGCTGTTATTTCAGTGTAACCCTGTCCAATCTGGGGCAGGGCGAAGCACTGTTAACAACAACAACAACATAACATGCTCTGGTGGATGTGGGTATAACTTTTGTGTAACGTGTAGCAAGATAAAGAGGAGCAAAATAAAGATAATAACGGATAATATCAATTTGAAATGGTACTTCGACCGAGCTGCAAAAGTATGGCGAAATGCTAAATAATGCTCGTTCGAATATTCTTGATAATAACGAAAGTACCCAAATGAACTACGCTAAAGCACTGAAAGAAAATGATGGAAAAATTGTAATAAAACCAGTCAATAAGAACGGAAAAACAAAAGAAACTAAAAAAGCGCTGAAAAAAGTGATTGAACCCACTGCCGGTCTTGTCAAAGAGATTTATAGAGGTGGTATAGTCTTAGAGTGGAAGAACAAAGACGCAAGGAAGTTCATCAGAAAATTGAAGAGAGTATTGGAAAGGAATATGAAGTTGAGCAAACGAAAGGGCAAAATGAGATAAGAAAGATATTCAAAGTAGTTTGATTGACTGAACACATAAGCAAAGAGCGTATTATTGAATGCCTAACGAAACAAAATGATGAGTGCGTAGGCAAAGACTTGAAAGATTTAAAAGTTTATGAAAACAAAACACGCAGGGAAGAATGTTTCAATGTGTTAGTAAAAAGAGAAGAAGTTACCTGTGAGAATATTGTGAAGAGAAGTAGAGTTAACATCGAATGGGATACTTGTATGGTGTTTGAGCACATTAGTGTTATGAGATGTTTTAAATGTCTAGGCTATAAGCACAAATCGAGTGAGTGCACTAACAAAAGTTCATGTGGCAAATGCGCAGGAAATCATGATACTCATGAATGTACCTCTGAGATAGTAAAATGTGTAAATTGTTGCGAATTGGTACAAAAGAAAGTGATTGATGTTGATGTGAACCATTCAGCATATAGCCTGGACTGTCCTGCATTTAAAAAATATGTAAATGCAAAAAACAGGACGAGAGTGTAGCAACGAAATCTAACAGAATTTAATTGTAATTATTTGAACGCAAGTAGTATCACAGCTAATAAAAGCGAGTTGGAGAAAGTAGTTGAGATTTGGATGCCACATTTAGTCTAATGTTCTGAGACATGTGCGACTAAAAATATCTTAAATCAAGAATTACAAATAAACCTAGTTAGATGCAATTCCCATAGTAGACATACGGGGGGTGTACTGATATACGTTCATAAAGCAATTGAATATAAAACTAAAATTAATTACTCACGCAGTAATAATATATGGTTTCTACTATAAGAGGTTCAAAACATTACCCCAAAATATCGAACAGGTGTTGATTATCCCTCGCCTAACTCTAGTGATGCGGATTTTATTAGCTATCTTAGCGAAATTGTGAACAGTCAATGCACCGACGAGAACACTGTAATTATCAGAGATTTCAATATAAATATGTTTAGAAATACAGCAGGCAACTATTAGAGTTATTTCAATCCTGTACCATGTCGCAAAAAATTAACCTCTATACTAGAAAGTCGGAAGATGTTGAAACATTGATTGATCTGCTGTTTACAAACAGTAACAGTATTTCGTGTAAACGGTTGGACATGTATCCAATATCTGATCACGAAACAATTAATTTTAAAGTAAATCTTAAAAAATCATTGGCAATGAGACTGAAAAAATCTGTAATATCTTGGGAAAATTATTCAAGTGAGAATCTGGTGCATCTCTTAGCTCAATATAATTATAGCGAATTCTCCAATTTGAATATCAACAATAAACCTGAGTATCTAACAGCTATACTCGTATTATCCGAAGTAATGAGCACTCTCACGTTTCCGAAGGAAATAAGTGTCAAATTAATGAACAAATGGTATGATATTGAATTGGCAAGCCTAAACAAGCTTACATACAGCCTGCATAAAATAGCCTTAGAAACGGGAATTTGGCACGATTATATTACTGTGAAAAATCAATATAAACGGTTAGTAAGAGTCAAAAAGGTTAAATACATGGAGCGTAAGATAACCGCTAATGTAGGAGATAGTAAGTAGTAAACCATCTCAAAAATTGCATAAGTCTATCAAGAGGGCAAATACCATCAACAAAGTCTCAATAAATAGCATGTACTCGTATACACATCTGAAAACGAAATTGCTCAGGCATTAAACAATTATTTTATCGATAGTATCAAAGAAATCAACGCTAATATAGAAGTTGTAGACGAGGAAGTCCCGATATCTCAGTTAACTGAACACAATTTTAAATTTGTCAAAATAGATAATGATGAAATAGAGAGAGTTGCTACTGGTTTCAAAAATAAAATAGGAGGAAATAAACTTTTAACCGAAGGTGTCATAAAAGACTCGGTAACATATTTTGGATTTTTCTATTCGCAATTAATAAACGAGAGCTTGAGAAATGGAGTTGTGCCAAACCTTTGGAAAACGTCAATTGTTGTTCCTGTAGAAAAAGTGTCGAATACAATTCGAGCTGAGGAGATGCGCCCTATAATCACATTATCGAATGATGAAAAATACTTGAACGTGTGGTTCAAAAACAGTTAGTACAATACCTAGAAACTAACAAGATATTAATCCCGCAACAGTCTGGGTTTAGGAGGAAACACTCATGCGAATCTGCAGTGAACTTGGTTATAGCACATAATGGCAGTTTTCCTAGACCTTAAACGGGCTTTTGAGACAATAGATCAGGATCTATTACGAAAAAAATTAGCCTGTATAGGAACAAGTGGTACTGAGCTGAAATGGTTCGAAAGTATTACAAGGAACCGTAGCCAAGGAACAGTCATTGAAACAGAGCTATCAGACTCCAGGAAACTAACCGTAGGGCTACCTCAAGGCTCATTTTTAGCACCTATATTACTTAATATATATATATAAATGACATGCCGAACTGTGTAAAGCACACGGGAATTTGGCACGATTATATTACTGTGAAAAATCAATATAAACGGTTAGTAAGAGTCAAAAAGGTTAAATACATGGAGCGTAAGATAACCGCTAATGTAGGAGATAGTAAGTAGTAAACCATCTCAAAAATTGCATAAGTCTATCAAGAGGGCAAATACCATCAACAAAGTCTCAATAAATAGCATGTACTCGTATACACATCTGAAAACGAAATTGCTCAGGCATTAAACAATTATTTTATCGATAGTATCAAAGAAATCAACGCTAATATAGAAGTTGTAGACGAGGAAGTCCCGATATCTCAGTTAACTGAACACAATTTTAAATTTGTCAAAATAGATAATGATGAAATAGAGAGAGTTGCTACTGGTTTCAAAAATAAAATAGGAGGAAATAAACTTTTAACCGAAGGTGTCATAAAAGACTCGGTAACATATTTTGGATTTTTCTATTCGCAATTAATAAACGAGAGCTTGAGAAATGGAGTTGTGCCAAACCTTTGGAAAACGTCAATTGTTGTTCCTGTAGAAAAAGTGTCGAATACAATTCGAGCTGAGGAGATGCGCCCTATAATCACATTATCGAATGATGAAAAATACTTGAACGTGTGGTTCAAAAACAATTAGTACAATACCTAGAAACTAACAAGATATTAATCCCGCAACAGTCTGGGTTTAGGAGGAAACACTCATGCGAATCTGCAGTGAACTTGGTTATAGCACATAATGGCAGTTTTCCTAGACCTTAAACGGGCTTTTGAGACAATAGATCAGGATCTATTACGAAAAAAATTAGCCTGTATAGGAACAAGTGGTACTGAGCTGAAATGGTTCGAAAGTATTACAAGGAACCGTAGCCAAGGAACAGTCATTGAAACAGAGCTATCAGACTCCAGGAAACTAACCGTAGGGCTACCTCAAGGCTCATTTTTAGCACCTATATTACTTAATATATATATATAAATGACATGCCGAACTGTGTAAAGCACAGCGATGTCAATCTGTTTGCGGATGATACTTTAATAATGATATGCGGTAAGAATGTGAACGAAATGGTTGAAAAGCTGCAATTTGATTTAGACGAAATATAAAAATGGCTGTGGTTGAAAAACTCAAACTAAATATTTTCTTTTCTTCTTTAAATGGTCATCTAACCGCCCGGCGATTTTGACCGTCCAACATAGCTCGCCAGTCGTTTTTTCGTTGCGCCAACTGCCGCCAATTGGAAACTTGGTCCTTCCATCGGAGTGGTGGTCTCCCTCTTGCCGATAAGAATACCTTCTGGGCTGGAGCATCTTCGCTCATTCGCACTATGTGGCCTAGCCAACGAAGCCGCTGTATTTTAATTCGCTGAACTATGTCGGCGTCTGCGTAAAGTTCATACAGCTCATCATTAAATCTTCTTCGGTATTCGCAGTCGCCAACGCGTAGAGGTCCACAAATCTTTCGAAGAACCTTTCTCTCGAATACTTCCAGAGCCGCCTCATCAGATGTTGTTAGTGTCCACTAGACCTGGCGCAGCTTATATGAGATTTTTTTTTTTTGGAATTTTGAGTACGGGGATTGGTCAAATATGCGATTCGATGTAATAATTCATGTGGTAAATTTTTAACTCAATCAGAGTGTTCCAACCTGTGCCATAATGAGGTCAAAGGTCAAAATATAGAAAAACACTTGGTTTTTTTACTGTTATCTGTTTATTTATTATATATAGAATGTAATGACCTCATTTTTCCTCAATATTTTGCACAGTAATTTTTTCTATATGTCCAATAATTATAAGAAAATTTATAAATATTAGAAAAGAGTAAATTAGTAAAAATTCCATTGAACTAAGGCGGGCCACTGACTGCAAAATTATCTGCACAAGACTGTTGTTGGAATTGAGTGGAATTGCGTTCACTGAGTTCACAACAACAAATTACTCGAATTTGCGCAGATAATGTAGTCAGTGGCCCGCTTAACGGTAAATTCATACATTACGGTTCACATACGCCAATGTTGATAATTAGACAGACTGAGACGTGCAAATAGAGCTTTTAATATTTTGTCATTGCGAAATTGACTGTGGTTAAGAAAGGGTCTTTATTAAAATAATTAAAAATAGTAAAAGTTATACTGCAATATCGTGATGGCTGTAAATAATTTTGTTACACTTAGATCTGCTGACACAAACGTATATTTGATAGGAAAATGTGAAAAAAATATACTTGGAAGCAAGTTACCGTCAAAACTACAAGTGCTGAAATGTTTTTTTTACTATGTGCGGTGTGAAAAGAAAACAATTAAGGAAAGTGCTAAATTGGCTTCGAAGGAAATATTGCCTTTTTGGGAAAGAGCACGTATTCCAACGTTAAACAAAAGAACATGTGACGATAAATTGGTGAAATTATATGATGAGTGGAGAACAGTACAGAAATTTTGTACATCTTCGTTTCCTAGTTCTCGTAAAAAGGAAAATGATTTCAATGATAATTTGAACAATTTATTCGATATTGCACATGCTGATGCTTTAGAAATGATAGCTATTCCTGAGGACCGAGACTTTTTAATTAAACAAAGAGAGCCAGGTCGTGTTGGGAGCATGATTTCTATAGATCAATGTCTCGCAAATAAAGAAAAACGGAAGGCGCAAAGGTTAGAAGAAGAAAATCGACGCAGAGCAAAGTATCAAAGATTGGAAAGCACTCAAGGTATTTATTTAATTCTGCTGAAACAAATAATATGTAAGTTTCTCTTTCAACTAATTTTTTTTAGAGTTGAGTGTAGACTATGATGTAAGTGATGAAAGTGAATGTGAGTCTGAAAAATCTGTAGAGCAGTTGATGATCGTATCAAACACCAACGAGCTGAAAAAAAAACGTGGTAAAAAAAGCTTCATAGATGATAGCATGCTTGCTTGCATGGATGCTGGCAATATGTCAACCCCACTCGCAATTCATTTTATTATTGCAACAGCTAAAGCTTTGGGTCACAATATTGAAGATCTGGTTATTAATTGTACAAGTTTGAGAAAACAGCGCAAGGAATATCGTCGGCGTCATGGTACAGAAATTATTGAGAATTTCAAGGTATAAAAGCTAATTTTGGATTTGTTATGAATACTTCTCAGAGCGAAAATTTTTTCAGATCCCTGATACATTTGTGTTACACTGGGACGGTAAACTACTCCCTGCAATGACTGGAAAGGAAAAAGTAGAACGCCTAGCTATTGTTTTAACGGCAGATAATATAGAAAAATTAATTTCCATTCCAATTATTGAATGTGGAACTGGTGAAGCAATCGCCCAGTCCATATATAATTACTTAGAAAAAATGAATATGATAAATTCGGTGGAAATGGTATGCTTTGACACGACAGCTACAAACACTGGTAAACGTAACGGTGCTGGAATGTTGCTGGAACAAAAATTGAAACGTAGCTTGTTGTGGTTGCCATGCAGGCATCATATTGCAGAAATCATACTACGAGCTGTATTTGAAATATATTTTGGAAAATCTTGTGGCCCGGAAGTTGCCATATTTGAACGTTTTTCGCGGGAATGGAACACTTTCAATTTAAAAGATCTTTCAATTGGAATCATGGATGAAGAAGTGCGACGTGCTATAAATGCAGAGGAATGTGAAGCCAATAAAGAATTTTGCATCAAAAATATAGCAAAAGACCACATTCGCCATGATTACAAAGACCTATTGCAACTCATGTTTATTTTCTTAGGTGGCAGCATCCCGAACTTTTCCTTTCGTGCACCTGGCGCGACGTCACATGCGAGGTTTATGTCAAAAGCGATATATGCCTTAAAAATGTTTGCTTTGCAAAAACAATTTAAAATGTCTTCCAGCCATTTGAATGGATTCCGCAATGTGTGTATTTTCGTGGTGCGTCTTTATATTCCGTATTGGTTTCGAACTACTAATGCAGTCGAAGCACCAAATTTGGATTTGCAGCTGGTAAAAAACATTGCCGGTTATTACGACCCAAAAATATCTCTAGCCTTATTAGATAAAATCAAAAACCACTTATGGTATCTGTCCGAGGAAGCCGTTGGTCTCGCCTTTTTCGATTATAATGTGGACTTAAATGTGAAAAGAAAGATGGTTGAAGCACTAGCATTAGAAAAAGAGTTTGAAAGCAATGACGACAATGGCGTTTATCTGCATAAAAATGTAAATGCCAGCATTGAAGAAATGAAAGCATTCATAAGTAAAGATTTAAGTGGTTTTGTAACGCAAAGAACTAGAAATATCTTTTCACTATTGGAAATAGACGTAAAATTTTTCAACTTAGATCCCTCAAACTGGTGCGAAAATGCAGAATATTGTACAGGTGTTCAAATCCTCAAAAACGTCACTGCTGTTAATGATTCTGCTGAGAGCAAAGTAAAACTAATAACAGATTTTAACCGGTCTTTAACTCATAGCGAAGAAGATAAACAATACTTGCTTCATATTGTCGAGAACTACAGGCAAAAGTTCCCTTCATATACTAAAACTTCGCTTTTGTAATATTCTTGAGACATATATTAATGATTGAAATGCAAATTGTGGAAAAATTGCGTCATTTTATTTTTTCTTTAATAAATAAACAGATAACAGTAAAAAAAACCAAGTGTTTTTCTATATTTTGAACTTTGACCTCATTATGGCACAGGTTGGCACACTCTGATTGAGTTAAAAATTTACCACATGAATTATTACATCGAATCGCATATTTGACCAATCCCCGTACTCAAAATTCCAAAAAAAAAAAAATAACGCCAGGTCTAGTGTCCACGCTTCCGCACCATATAGCAGGACGGGTGCGATGGGTGACTTATAGAGTGTTATTTTCGTTCGTCGAGAGAGGACTTTACTTTTCAATTGCCTACTCAATCCGAAGTAGCATTTGTTTGCAAGAGTAATTCTTCGTCGGATTTCTAGGCTAACACTATTGTTGGTGTTAATGCTGGTTCCCAGGTAAACGAAGTCCTTTACTATTTCGAAATTATTGCTGCGCTGACTCTTTGCATGATGACAGAAGGTACTTCGTTTTGCCCTCGTTCACCACCAAACCCATTTTCTCCGCTTGTTTTTCTAATTTGGAGTAAGCAGAAGTTACGGCACGGTTGTTAAGGCCAATGATATCAATATCGTCAGCATATGCCAACAGTTGCACGCTTTAATAAAATGTTGTTCCAGCGCGGTTAAGTTCTGCAGCTTGTATTATTTCCTCCAACATTAAATTAAAAAAATCGCACGATTGGGGGTCACCCTGTCTGCAACCTCGTTTAGTTTCGAACGGCTCAGAGAGGTGCTTCCCAATTCTGACCGAGCTGGCGGTGTTGCTCAAGGTCATTTTGCATAGCCGAATAAGTTTTGCGGGGAAACCAAATTCAGACATAGCGGCATATAGGTAGCTCCTTTTCGTGCTATCGGAAGCGGCTTTAAAACCAACAAAGAGATGATGTGTGTCGATTCTTTTTTCACGGGGTTTTTTCAAGATTTGGCGTATTATAAAAATCTGGTTGATGGTAGATTTACCAGGTCTGAAGCCAAACTGATAAGGTCCAATCAGTCTGTTCACATCAGGCTTCAGTCTCTCGCACAATACGCTTGATAGGACCTTATATGCGATATTCAAAAGGCTGATTCCGCGATAGTTGGCGCAGTTTGCAGGATCGCCCTTCTTGTGGATTGGGCAGAGAACACTTAGATTACAATCTTCAGGCATGCATTCATCCGACCATATTCTGCATAGAAGCTGATGCATGCACCTTACCAGCTCCTCGCCTCTGTGTTTGAATAGCTCAGCAGGCAAACCATCAGCGCCAGCTGCTTTATTATTTTTCAATCGGGATATTGCTATTCGCGCCTGGGTTGTGGAACGTCAATTCCATCATCCTTGATTGTGGGCTCGGGTTCGGCATCTTCTCTGGTTTCTTGCTCAGTTTCTCCATTTAAAAGGGCAGAGAAGTGATCCCTCCATATTCTGAGTGCTCTCTGAACATCGGCCACCAGGTCGCCGTTCTCATTCTTACAGGAGTTTGCCCCGGGTTTAAAACCTTCTGTCATTCGCCGAATTTTTTGATAGAATTTTCGGGCATTATTCCCTTTGGCCAGCATCTCAAGCTCCTTTATTTCACGCTTTTCTGCCTCTCTTTTTTCGCCCGGAAAAGCCGCCTCGCTTCCCTCCTCAACTCGCGGTAGTGTTCACACACACTCCTCGTTGCATTCGATCTCAGCGTTGCCTGGCAGTTGTTTCTTCGCGTTCGCCGGAATCCAATTACTTTTTCGGCTGCGGTACGGAGTGCTCCTGAGATATGATCCCACTGCTCATGCATTCCACTAGGTTGAATTGTGCTCTCAGAGAGCAGGTGTGAGAGGCGATATGCGAAAAAATTGGCGGTCTGTTGCGACTGCACCTTTTCGACGTCCAGCTTTCCCTGCGTTTTTTGTTGCACCTGTTTTGTCGTACAGAGGCGGGTACGAATCTTAGATAGTGATCAGAGCCGATGTTAGGTCCTCGTATTGTGCGAACATATAAAACGCTGGAAGCATGCCGTCCGTCTATCACAACGTGGTCGATCTGGTTGCGTGTTTTTCGATCGGGGGACAGCCATGTAGCCTGATGGATCTTCTTGTGCATAAACCTAGTGCTGGATATGACCATGTTTCGGGCACCGGCGAAGTCGATCAGCCTGAATCCATTTGGCGAAGTCTGATCGTGGAGACTGAACTTCCCGACAGGGGGGCCGAATACACCCTCCTTACCCACCCTGGCGTTAAAGTCGCCAAGCACGACTTTGATATCATGACGGGGGCAGCGCTCGTATGCTTCTTCCAGGCGCTCGTAGAATGCATCCTTTTCCACGTCGTCCTTCTCTTCCGTAGATGCATGAGCGCAGATAAACGATATGGTGAAAAATCGTACTTTTATGCGGATTGCGGCGAGACGCTCGTTCACGGGTGTGAACGACAGTACTCGGTGACGGAGTATCTCTCCCACCACAAATTCCACGCCGAATCTGCGCTTGTCTTCATGCCCACTCCAGTAGATGTTGCAAGGTGGTTTGATCGTGTTTCCTCGCCCCGTCCATCGCATCTCTTGTATGGCGGTGATGTCAGCGTTAGCTTTTCTCAGGACCTCAACCAGCCGGGCAGCGGCACCTTCCCCATTAAGGGACCGGACATTCCAGGTACATTCCCTTATCTCGTAATCCTTATTTCGTTTGCGGGTGTTGTCATCTAAAAGAGGGTTTCTCATATCCGAAGCTTTGTTGTTGAATTTAATTGGAACGCTGTTTTATGTGGTGGGTCCCAAACCCAACGCACAACCCGTTTCACGGGAGGTTGAATTCAAGTACACGTTTGTATAGCGAGCCGCTTGATCCAAGACAGACGCCCGCTTGTAGTCGCACCACATGGTGATCAGACGCTGCTGTTTGAATCCCCCAGCAAACCCTTAAACCGATTATGTCTGTGTGGCCTTACCAGGTTGTCGCCTTCTCACGTTTAGCTCACCACCAAACGGGTGTTCAGTGGTTCCTAAGAGGATACTTGGGAGCAAAGCCCGGAAGTAGTGAGCTGATTGAGGCGCATGCAAACGAATCGCTCTGGCCATTCCCAGGTGAATGACGATCAGAAACTTTCCCCACTTCCGTGGACTTCTGCACACGGCCCCATCCTCCAAACTAAACATCAGCAAGACAAAGTTTAAGGTCATATCCAGAAGATCCATAGACATACAGAGCCTGAACACTTTAAATATAAACCATGAAACAATAGAAAGAGTGCTAAACATTAACTATTTGGGAATAAAAATTGGTGATAAGTTGAATTTTAATGACCAAATCGATTACACTGTGGGCAAAATTGCAACAAAGCTGTACTTCATGCAACGCACGTGCAAATTTCTAAAAAGAAAATACAAAATAATGGTATACCGGGCTATAATCGAGCTTCTTTTAAATTATTGCCCAACCATACTTTTTATAATGAATGATAGCCAAATTTATAAATTACAAAAACAACAGAATCGTGCTATGAGATTCATTCTGCGGAAGCGGTATGATACGCCGATCACAGACATGTTATCTACTCTCAATTGGTTAAGTGTTAAACAACAACACTTTTATTACACAATGAAATTCGTTAAAAATATTATGGACCTTAAAGTTAACATAAAGTATGGCAATTATCTACACAATATTGATACCCGTAGAAAGAATGATTTTAAGCTACCTGAATTCAGATATGAGGCAGATAAATGTAATATTTTCTATAAAGGTCTAAAATGTAACAGATTTTTTACTTTTTGCGACCTTTTTGACTATATATAATCATTTGTTGTTGAAGCTGGCTCTAGGTCAGTTGTATTAAAAACACGCTGTTTTAGTTTTTTTCTCCAATATGTTTCGATTTCCAACGGAAATCATCATCAGGGACTACAACAAAAATATAATATTTATTTAACACTAGTTTTTCACAGATAGGTATAAAAGTATACATATGTACATGTAAACAAAGATAATTCCTATAAACATACATACATTACTTCAGCTGTTGTATGCACAGCAACTGGTCAGTTCGGCATGCTGTTGTGAACTGATTTGCGCGAGTCAAGCAGATGTCGGTAAAGGTGTGCAATGGCTTCCGAATCTTGCATATAATTCAGTCTCTTATTCTCGTTCGTGTCTATTATGTGGAGCATCCCTAAAGTAAAACGTTTGTTGTAATGTCGTTCTTGCTGTAGTATGCTCACAGCGTCAAACTCAGGTTTATGTCCGCTCTCCGCACAGTGGGCCGCAAGTGCTGTTTTATATGAGATATTAGATTTTTGACATTTGATATCCGATCGGTGTCCAGCTATTATAGTTTTAAGCTTATTTTTCGTTGTTCCAACATATTCTTTGTTGCATTCGTTATCTACGTCTCCTGCACATGGTATTTTATATCTAATATTATTTTTATCCATCATTTCCACTTTGCTTTTCATGTTTTTGAAAAATATATTATTAGTGTACGTCGGTTTATGTGCTAATCCAATTATTTCTTTGCCGTAAATATTAGAACATTGTAATCTTTCGGAAAAGCCCGGTATGTATACAATTGATTTGTATATAAGTGGTTTTTTGCCTTTAGTTTTCGATTTGGTACCGTTTTCATGTGTATTAATCAGCCTATAAATCACCCCGGATGGAAAATCATTCATCTTCAGGATGTGTTTTATACGTTTTTTGTTCTCAGCGTGGAACATTTCGTCGCTAGTATCTAGAACTCTACTGATGAAGTTTTTCGCCGTGTTGAAAATCATGTTTTTGGGGTGTTTTGAAAGATAGTACATGATACGTCCTGAAGATGTAGGCTTTTGGTACCAATCTAGCTTGATTTTGTTGTCAATTTTACATACTAAAGAGTCTAAAAAGGGGGTAATTTGTCATTGTTTTCCAACTCCATCGTGAATTGGATGTTTTTATGATTGGAGTTAAGCAGGTCTAAAGTTTCATTCAGTTTATCCTCTTTCACTATCGCAAACACAACATCTACGTATTTACTAAGTAGTCTAGTGCTCGCCGTTGCTTTTCTTAAAATTTCTTCCACGACCGACGTACACTAATAATATATTTTTCATAAACATGAAAAGCAAAGTGGAAATGATGGACAAAAATAATATTATATATAAAATACCATGTGCAGGAGACGTAGATAACGAATGCAACAAAGAATATGTTGGAACAACGAAAAATAAGCTTAAAACTAGAATAGCTGGACACCGATCGGATATCAAATGTCAAAAATCTAATATCTCATATAAAACAGCACTTGCGGCCCACTGTGCGGAGAGCGGACATAAACCTGACTTTGACGCTGTGAGCATACTATAGCAAGAACGACATTACAACAAACGTTTTACTTTAGAGATGCTCCACATAATAGACACGAACGAGAATAAGAGACTGAATTATAAGCAAGATTCGGAAGCCATTGCACACCTTTACCGACATCTGCTTGACTCGCGCAAATCAGTTCACAACAGCATGCCGAACTGACCAGTTGCTGTGCATACAACACCTGAAGTAATGTATGTATGTTTATAGGAATTATCTTTGTTTATATGTACATATGTATACTTTTATACCTATCTGTGAAAAACTAGTGTTAAATAAATATTATATTTTTGTTGTAGTCCCTGATGATGATTTCCGTTGGAAATCGAAATATATTGGAGAAAAAAACTATAACAGCGTGTTTTTAATGTAACTGACCTAGAGCCAGCTTCAACAACAAATGGTCTAAAATGTTATAATGAATTACCTAGTACTGTTAAGCAAATTAAAAGCACATCTGAATTCAAAAGAGCACTTTTCGCATATTGTAAGTCTATGCCAATAGCTTAAGGCATTGTTAAGAAAACAAAGCAATAAATTCTGCTTCTGGTTCTGCTTTTGTTCCGTTCTTTTTCTTATCTCTCTTTTTTTGTTGCCTTTATTTTATTTTAATTTAATTTTTAGTTTTTATTTTATTAAATGAATTTAATGTAACCATAGAGTTCCTATATGCTTAGGTTTAGATTAAGCTATTTAGTAGTTAGTAGTGCATATAAAATTATAATAAAATAAAAATAAAATATATTGCCCCCATACTATATCTATTTTTAAATTAAATAAGACGGTCAAATTTTGCACTGTATGCATTTATTTATTTAAGGATCAAAGACTAAAAAACAGTCAAGCGTATTCATGAAAGGTATACAGCTTTTGGCACAGCCTAAGACATCCCTTACTTGTTTTATAAATAATATTTACATTTACCACTACAATGATGATAACGGTGACATACTGTATCTGCAGAGGATATTTGGTTTTTAGTTAGTCACAAAACTAAGCGCGTGGCGAAGCCTCACGTAACCTTGGCCTGCTAATAATTCAAATAAAAGTAAGATTAAGGTGAAATCACCATGCGTAATATAATTAAACTATTTAAAGCCAAAAAAAATTCTGGCCGGCCAGATTGCTTAAATTGCTTAAGTCATTTGCGAAATCACCACAAGCTCTAAATCTATCGTTATTTGTTGGAGTTTATTACACAAAGGCAGAATGCACCGGTTTTGAGTGAGGGATTTTTAGTTTTGTGTTAGCAAAAATAAAAAAAGACCGCGTTAATTATTAAAAAAAAAATAGTTTTTAATGTTGACCTAAGAATTTTATAATACAAATCAATAGAGAAAATTCTGAAATTTCATAAATTTATCAATAAACTTCCATAATTGGCACTTAATAAGTCATAAAACTGCATATCCACCTTTTTTATAAAAATTCTGATTAAAGAGTGTGGAATTTTGATGAAACTTGATTAAATTTTCCTAGGTTTTGTACAAAGTTTGTAATTTGTTCTTGCATGTTTTTTATTTGATAATGGGCTACACTTTTATAAAAAATTTGTATAAAACTCTCGGCGCTATCTAGTTTTCCTCCTTTATGTGCTCAGATTAAATTAATGAGCCTGTACACACTAATATTTTTAGACCGTCTGAATTCGGATTTTTAAAGACATGAGAAATAAGGGAGTAGAGTTTTTTTTAGTTTAGAGCAATTTCAGACATTATTATTTCGGTCTGTTATTTTATTACTACCAGAACTAATGTGTACGCATATTTCGAAATCGGTTTTATCATCTTGAAAGACTAGTGAATTTCGTAGAAGGTCTACTAGCCGACAATTTCATATGAAATGAGAAAATTATAAGTCGGAAGCATAAAATGGCATTGTGTTATTAAATCAAAAGTAAAAAAATGGTAGTTCATTGACGAAGGGAGGGCGGACCTATCCCCTCCATCCCTCCCTGGCTACGCCACTGGATTCTATTTATTTATGCACACATTTGGAGCAGAAGTTGACTTACAACTGTTACTTTATACATAAGATAAGCCAGAACTGATTATCAAACCCAGAAAGAAGTATTCAAGTTTTGTCAAAAATAACAGACTTCGACATAAGGAGCAGCTTTGAAGTTACGATAGACCCTGTGTAAGAATGTAAGTATGCAGGGCCAAAACTTAAAAATAACTGTGGCTACATAACGGAATGTCTCGGGTTTTAAACTTCCCCAACCCCAGAATGTAACTGACAATTTTTCAGGCAGCAAGATTGCTGCAATTGTCAAAACATGTCACTAGAGAGCTAACCTTCTAGTGATTTAATCATGGGTATGCGTATAAGCTTACTTTAAGTCCTATATTATTCAGAAAAGGTAAAGTCCTTAAAAAAACTTCAAAAAACTATATAAGTTTTTGTGTTACATATTTTGTTATGGTAAATTTTAGTAATTTTCTGGCGGTTTTTCAAAAAATTCGTTTTAGAAAAATATTACTTTAAAAACTTAATAAATTCAAAAGTCAAGATAAGGAAATTCAATTTTATAAAAAAAACCAGTAAGGAAGTCTAAGTTCGGGTGGTACCGAACATTAAATACCCACTGTGTAAAAGTAATCGTGGTAAATGGGTAAATTTTTGTGGAGCTATGACCTATAGAAGTTTGGGTTTCTCAGTGAAAGGTTGAGGTCATAAACAGACAAATATTAGATTAAAATTTTAATGAATTTAAAAAAAATCAAAATTAGAAGTGTTCATATTTTTAAAAACAAATTCTATTTAATACAAAAAAAAACAATTTTCCATGACCTATGATGGAACCTTGGAACGCACGCGCTCTACCTAAATTGCTTACCACCTGCGCTACTGCTGTATGTATAATGACGCAGTCAGATACTGTACTCATAGTTAAGCACTATGGCTTTATGCAGAAAACTTTAATTAATTATTACAAATAAATTAAGCATTATTTGTTAAATATAATGTGCCTATGGGCCGCTCCTGACCCATACGAAGATATCAAAATACAGTTTTCTTGAAATTATGGCAATTGATTCTATGGAAGCCTAAATATATATATATATATATGAATTCTGTTTTTTTAATTAATTTTAGACGTTTTAATTTCGTTATGTAAATACATTTAATTTGGTGTTTTTTTGCTTTCGTGTACATGCTTTTATTTTTCATGTTTTTTCTTTGCTTAGTATTAAGTACATTGAAATTTTTGAAATTTTTCCTTAAAATTAGGCTTTTTATATTGCGTTTGTTTTATTTTGTTTATCAGATTTTTTTCATGCTAATATGTTCATCAGTTGTTTTTCTATTTGATATTGAATTTATAATATTTTTCCAACGCTTTATTTATGCAAATATGTTTAATATATTCGTTTTATATAAAGCATGTCAAAGTTATAACATTTGTTATGTTTTACTTTAATACTACATTTACACTGCACCAAAATCCCAAATGCGTCGCATTTCCCCATACAAATCGCATTTCCCAAATGACTGATTTCATTGCATTCTCTCGCAATTGCTGGCATTTGGGCAGCTACAAGGTGGCGCAAAAGTAAGCTTCCGATGTTCAGCATATCGGTTGTGGCAGGTGCAGTCTTGTTGGAACCACATGTTTTCCAATCCCAATTCATCAAGTTGCGGCAAAAAGAACTCGTTGATCATTGCTCTGTAGCGCTCACCATTCACAGTAACCGTTTGGCCCCGACCGATTATTGGTCAAATAAATAGCCAGCAATATTCCGCGTTCTGGAGCAGTGTAGCGTAACATTGTTTATTAACGTGTGTTTCTCATGTGTTTACTACACAAATGTCAAAACAGAACTGACTTTAGGGGCCAATCGCAAAATTTATAGCATTTTCTGATAGGAGGGTTACTTTTGCGCAGTAACCGTTTTTCACCGACCGATTATTGGTCAAATAACAAGTCAGCAATATTCCGCGTTCTGGAGCAGTGTAGCGTAACATTGTTTATTAACGTGTATTTCGCATGTGTCTACTATACAAATGTCAAAACAAAAATGCCAATCGCAAAATTTATAGCATATTCTGATAGGAGGATTACTTTTGCGCCACCTTGTACAACATGAAAAGGAACCCAAAAGTGAAAGGTGAGTGCAGTGTACCCAGTGCGAAAAGGAGTGAATTTATACATAGTCCTCTCGGTGCCACGAAAGTGAACCAGCAAAAAGAAAAAAAAAAGCATACCTATTTCAATTTAAAAGTACACAAAGCAAAAGTGGTACAGTGCACAAGTGCTCAGAAGTTGTATGTTTCTGCATTACGGTGCTCCGTAAAAGTCAAAGTTGAAAAAACCTGAAACAAAAGAAAATTTAGTTAAAAATAAATAAATACAAGAAATAGTGGGTGCTCCGAAAAACCTAAAAAGAAAAAAGTTATAAATAAAGAAAATCCAAAATTCCTATAAGTTCGAAAAGGTATTTTTACATTTTGAATACAAGGTACTCCAAAATAGCCTGAAAATAAAGAAGAAAATAAGACTTTTACTACATTGTGAAATATATAAAAAATAAAAAAAAAATAAAAAATTTTGTGAAAAAGAACATTATATATATATTATTATATTATAAGAATAAATTCAAAATTAAAAGTTACGAATTAAGATCCTATTAAATTATTCAAACGGGTGCTCCAAAACAAGTAAATAAAAAACTAAAAAACAAAAACCTGAAAAAAGAAAATAAATTTTTTTTTAATAAAAGTGGCGAAGAAAAGTTGGAGTTGGAGAATAGAAAAAAAATCAAAATCCTGAAAAGAAAGAAAATGTTATATTAAATCGTTGGTGAAGAACAAGTCCTGAGAGGAAAAGAAAAGACATTTTTGTTAAAAAAAGCCTGAAAAAGAAAGAAAGTTCAAAAGTGAAAAGCATTTAAGCGAAAAGGCGGTGACCTAAATAGAGAAAAAAGTATATATACTTAAATAAAAAGTTAGTGACTTAAAAACAAAGAAAAAATTAAAGTCGGTAACCTGGAAAAAAAAAATTAAGTGAAATATACAATACCCTAAGAAGAAACAAATTGAAACGGTGATCTGAATAAACAAAACAACAAAAAGTGCCAACGTCCAAACAACATCAAAAAGTACAGTCACGCAAGACTGCGACATACATCAGCCCGAAATCCAGCAAAGAATTCAGCCTTAGCAAGCCGTTACCCAAGGAGCGGTATCCACAACCCGTTGCAGTTCTCAAGGTATTCACCCAATCCGCTAATTTATTTTAAATTACACATTTTAAATACCTCAAACACATATATTACTCCCCTTCTCTATCCCACATACGGCACACTGCCCCGCTAGCAATTTGCTGTTCATTTGTACAAGTGCATAACTCCGCCCACAACAAATTCGAAATTTCCAACTCACATATATACACATACTTGTACTCAGATGCTCTGAGACAAGTACATAATCTCACCCCGCTCAAAGCACAGCAAGTATACATATACATATATACACATTTCCAAAAGTGCTGCTACTTAAAAATAGTACAGTGGCCCACAGCTACTAAAAGCTGTCTTCAAAATACAGTGGGGCAAACCCATTAAAATATTCTCGTGTACTCCTTAGACACATTTCGCAAAATATATTACTGTTGTAGCATTACTCAGAATACGTTTCACTTTCAATGCAACTCTTTGCATATACAAATATTGACCCAAATAAATTATGTTGAATCCAACGGGATTTCAACAACATATATCGTATCTGCTTACATTTGTCACCCAATTACTCAATTCGTCACATTGACCAACGCACGTATCGATCAGCATGACTGATCGACAGTATCGGTTTGTCAATGTGAACTACCAACTTATTGCTGACTTTGCACACAATGTAAATACTTTTAGTTTGTAAGTATTAGTGTAATTATGTATACGTAGGTGAAGTAAGAAATTGTATAAAAGAGAAAGCTTTTTAATAAAGAATTATTATTGACTTAACGCTAACCATCAGCGTACATTCAATCAGAAACAAAGATATTACATGGCGATCCTGCCAGCCTAGCCTATACTTCCATTGTAACCACGAATGGCAACGCCAAAGAACGTGCTATAACCACTGATTCAGTACCGACTGTAATATTACGCGAGCACGAATCATCACATCAAGGACATAGTCATAAGCATGGGCATGTTCACTCACCGCATGAATCACTGAGCGCGGTTGTTTCGATGATTATAATGGGCGATGGACTGCAAAACTTCACCGATGGCATGGCAATAGGGGCAGCATTCGTAGAGAACATTACATGGTGATCCTTACAAGGAAAAGATTTGAAGTGTCATTTGAAATTGATGTTAATGGAATTTTGCAAGTTAGTGCCGAAGACAAGGGAACTGGCAGCAAGACGGCGAGTTAAGTATATTTAGAATAATTTGAGCACGCCTCGCGGCCGCTAAACCAATAGCCAAATTTTATTTTGCTTAGGAATAATTTAAGAATACAAAAATTAAGAGATCATAGCGTAGATAACGCATTTTGATTATGCGCCAATAAAATTTTGTAACACAAATAAAATATTTCGGTTAAATACAGCTTTAAGATTAAAAGAAAAAATTAACATGCTAAGAAATAAAAAATAGAAAATAAGAAATCTTGTTAATAAACAAATTGAGTAAATTGGAATGCCGAAATATATTTTCTTAATTTTGCTGAAATATCCCCTTAAATGAAAAACAAAAAAAAAACAGGGCAACTCTAAATTATAATAAAATAAAGAAACTAGTTAATCCTCTTTAAAGATAGTTAAGAAAGAAAGACCACCCCCCCCCCCAAAATGGATAGCGCATTGCCCGACGACCTTGACTACGAGGCAATCAAACGCTCTGTTGATAACTTAGAGTGTGAAAACACACTCGAGGCACGCACCGAGACTCGTAAGTCACGCCCTCGCGAGAGTAGAAGAGCAATTAAAAATAAAATTTCCTGTATGAACCTAATCTTTAGATTCATCGGAATAGACAGAGTGGCTACAATTGAGGATTCCTACAGGGTGGCGCAAAAGTAATCCTCCTATCAGAAAATGCTATAAATTTTGCGATTGGCCCCTAAAGTCAGTTCTGTTTTGACATTTGTGTAGTAAACACATGCGAAATACACGTTAATAAACAATGTTACGCTACACTGCTCCAGAACGCGGAATATTGCTGACTATTTATTTGACCAATAATCGGTCGGGGCCAAACGGTTACTGTGAACGGTGAGCGCTACAGAGCAATGATCAACGAGTTCTTTTTGCCGCAACTTGATGAATTGGGATTGGAAAACATGTGGTTCCAACAAGACGGTGCAACAGCACACACTGCACGTGCCACAACCGATATGCTGAACATCGGAAGCTTACTTTTGCGCCACCTTGTATAGTCAGGAAACCATATAGTCGGAAACTGTCGCCATGATTCGAGCGTGCGAACGCCTAGGCACGATGTAAATAAATTAAAATGAGACAAGAAACATAGTACACATTATTATTTCTCATCTCCTTTTCCATTCAACTCAATATCAGAAAGCACTAATTATTTGTAAAAGGACAAGAACATAACCAGAAGCCAATTTTCGCCTTATTTAAGAACATTTTTAAATTTGGTGGAAAAATTGAATGAAATTTCAAATGCAATATAGAAGAAGAAATGTCAACTTCTGTTGAGAAGTATTTTCATATTAATTTCAACAAATTTTTGTTGAAAAATAGAAGGAAAGTAAAAAACAGAGACTTCTTTCCGTTTTTTCCAAAAATGAAAAACAAAAAGGCAGCATCAATATCACCAGAGTTCGATGGCAAACCCAGAAACTTATCCTGTTTTCTGGATACCTTTAAGATATCCGACCAAATCAAAGACAGTAACGAGGTTACCCCGATATTCATGGAGAGAAATGCCTCCAGTACTAATACTAAATAAAAAACAAAACAATATTAATAACATATAAAGTCACAAAGAGAACCATAAAATAAAAATGTGAAGCGCTATATAAATGTGAAACAAAAAGACTAGTCTAGCTCGTTTTCAAAAGAAAATTTGTAGCATGAAAAACCGATTGTTGAGGATAAAATTGACTTAGGACAATACTTTACCAGGCTGAAATAAGCCGGCAATTCGGGGGAAAGGAATAATACAGTTGTCCTTAGGGACAAATTGTTTAAAAAATTATTATACTCGAGTAGGCACATTTATAAAATGAAAAATATGTACCCAAGTTCTCAAACAAAAAAAATTAATATCGCAATAACTCTGCAGGTTATGCATGTGACGGAAAATAAAACAATTTAAAAATATACGATGATCCTGTTTTTTGTTGGCCTCCCAGGAATCATCGAATAACTAATAAAATAAAATAAGAGTATTGGACATACATAACAAATTATCTGCCTTACGAACCCCTTCAAAGAAATTTTAATTAACCCATAATACATATATGAAGTTTAATATATAAAAAGAAAATTTAAATTAATACAATTATGAAGTTTAAGATAAGGAAAATTAATATAGGTACAAATAACGCAAGATAGAACCAAGAAATTAACATAGGAGATTTAGTATAAGTTAGAGAAGAGGCCTCCCATAAGTTAGAACATAGATATAACGGACACTATAAAGTTAAAAGCATTGATAAGAATAATAATTTTACTTTAATACCACATAGCATAGGAAATAACAATAAGACCAACAAAAATAAAGAAATTATAATTCATAAGAATAGACTTAAAACAGTAGAGAACCTTTAGTAATAAAAATAAGCACTCCACTTTACTCATAATAATAAACAGGCACACGAGCCAAAGAAAACAAAAACAACATGTTATGTTCAAAAAAAAAAAAGAGAAGTCAGCACAATAAAGACACATGGGAAACATATGTAAACAAATAAAAAACCTCATAAACACACTCTTAACTTTCGATATTAAGTTACCGTTATGCAATATTTTGCAACGGCATACGAAAAGCTATTAAAATATTGTAAACGCAAGCAAACCTTAAGTGGGTCATTAAGTCTTTTTAATAGCCGTACACTATTGTCTTCAATTGTATACGACTATTCTTAAGGCGGATGGTGTAGCATTACTCAGAATACGTTTCACTTTCAATGCAACTCTTTGCATATACAAATATTGACCCAAATAAATTATGTTGAACCCAACGGGAGTTCAACAACATATATCGTATCTGCTTACATTTGTCACCCAATTACTCAATTCGTCACATTGACCAACGCACGTATCGATCAGCATGACTGATCGACAGTATCGGTTTGTCAATGTGAACTACCAACTTATTGCTGACTTTGCACACAATGTAAATACTTTTAGTTTGTAAGTATTAGTGTAATTATGCATACGTAGGTGAAGTAAGAAATTGTATAAAAGAGAAAGCTTTTTAATAAAGAATGATTATTGACTTAACGCTAACCATCAGCGTACATTCAATCAGAAACAAAGATATTACACTGTGTACTGCTAATACACAGTATATTACTAACATCTTCTCGTGTAATACACATTTACTCAATTATATTTTTTGTGTACTCCTATTACACACTCCCATAAAATACCCACGTAAGAATGGCTGAAGATAAAGTAGAAAAACCATTGAATCTCCCAGCTCCCCAAGGACCAAGAACACGGTCAAGATCTCAAGCTGAAGAGGAAGAATTGTCCCTAATAATGAAAAAATCCTTATTCGAATTGGCAAAACTGGAAAAGTTCTGCGAAAAATGGTGGAACATCTGTGAGACAGATCACACAAAACCCATTTTGCAGACTTATTTGGAGGAACTCAACATGCACATAGCAGCATTAGAACGGGCATATGAAGCAGCGCACCTGAATCTCACAGAGGAACGGTCCCTGGCAGCAATAAACGAAAGGTACGACAACGCGATGGAGACAAATATGCACACCAGGACTAGGATAAATGAGCTGCTCGCAAATCTGGAGCCGAATCCTATCACCCCAAGTCAACGACCGACGCCAGCACCCATGGCTAACTTCGAACCCTGCCTCAAAGTTTCCGGATGCAACACAGAAGTTTTTCACGGAGGATACGATACGTGGTCATCATTCAGAGACATGTTCACGGCAGTGTACATAAATCACCCCAAACTTTCTCAAGCACAAAAACTCTACCACTTGAGGCAAAAAACCCGTGGAAAAGCAGCCCTAGTTATTCAAAAATACGCTCTCAACGACCAAAATGTGGAACTGGCGTGGGGCGCACTCAAATCTAGGTACAAGAATCGTAGAATTTTCGTGGATAACCAGCTTAAAACTCTATTTAACATGCAACTCGTATTCTATGAAAGTGGGGAAAGAGTTCAAGAAATTCAAACTACTATAAATAACTGCCTCTCCACCCTTAACTCCAACAATGGGCCCACTAGCAACTGGGATCCCATACTTATATATTTATGCTCCTCAAAGCTTCCCGATGAGACTCTAGCGCTATGGGAACAATCGCTGGAATCGAGAAAGGAATTACCCCTATGGTCGGAAATGGACAAATTCCTCACTACCAGATACGAAGTAGTGGAACGCCTAGGTACTTACAGACCAAGTTATGCTGACGACGTCCAGCTGTATCTCTCCGGTAATCATGAGGAGACTAGTGTTACATGCTCAAAGTTAAATAACGACTTAGCATCCATCTTTTATTGGGCGAAGAGAAATGATCTGCATCTTAACAGTGATAAATCGTATGTAGTACCGATTGCTAAAAAACGCATAGACTTATCTCACATTCCTGCCTTATACATTGCCGATAAAGCGCTAAAGCTTGTATCAAAAGTGACCAATCTTGGATTCATTATTAATTCCACGTTAACTTGCGATCATCATGTGAACTCGGTTGTTAGTAAAGTATATAATATTTTAAGAAACTTCAGATTATCTGCAATTTATACACCGGTAGACGTTAGAAGAAAGCTTGCTATCCAGTTAATTATGCCGATAATATGTTACTCTGAACTAATTTATAGTAAGCTCAGTTCTCAATCAGCGCATAAAATTGATGTTGCATTTAACAATGTTACGCGTTATGTGTTCGGTCTAGCGAAGTTTGATCACATTTCTGGCTGGAGATCTCGTTTGTTAGGCTGCGAAATCAGTGATTATTTGAAAGCTAGAAATTGTACTTTTCTTTGTCGGCTCATGTTGTATAAGGAGCCCAGTTACTTATACAATAAACTAATCTTCCCTAGGTCTCCTCGAATAACTGACTTGATAGTGCCTACTTATAACTAATTAACTTCTGCGCGGCTATTCTTCGTTAATGCTATTCGAACCTGGAACTCAATCCCAGTTTCTATCAGAGTCAGTATAAATAAAAGCAACTATAAGAATGTTCTTTATACGTATTTTAGCTAAGACAAATGAATTTATATTAGGTTTGCGCTCTCTATAAAATTGTATGTTGTTTAATTCTTAATTGTGTTATATATATATATAAGTTCTAGCTTTAATTATTCTTAAAGATTATTTATTTTGAAAATCTACATAGTTGTTCGTACTCTGTTTTTATTTCTTTTTGTTGTACTATAAAAGATCGTTGATCTTATTGTACTAATATTTTCTTGCAATAAATGAAATGAAATGAATTGCGTGAAATTCAAAAACCTTAGTGTGCCGGAGAGAAACAATTTCGTCAGAAACAATAGCTATTGCAAAAATTGCTTAGCATATTCCCACTTGGAGTCCGAGTGTAGAAGCAATTTCAAATGTATGTATTGTCAAAAGCGACATCACTCTCTGCTGCATTATCAGACACCTCTGCCAGAAAACTCCCACACTTCTCGCCAAACGCAGAGAATTAATCAGTCCAAAGTCACTCCCCAAATAATAAGTGACCAAGAAAAACACTTAACATCCAAACAAGAAATGCAATCTCAGGAATTGCGAACTGAAACCTCCTCAACAAAGCAAGATACAGCGAATAAAGTGCTATCTCATTTCTCCTCCAATAAGGAACGAACGTTGCTGCCCACAGCAATTGTCCCGATACTCCATCGAGGAGAAACGTTCAAAATCCGTGCGTTGGTAGACCAAGGCTCTCAAAAGTCATTCCTCTCCTCCCGAATACCACAATTGCTGGGCCTACCAACAAAAAGAACAAACTACCAAATACTAGGAATGGGCGGGCGCATAGTCCAAAACTCCAATAAAACATGCGCTATAACAATTTGTTCTCTGGATTTAAAGACCCAAATCATTACCCAAGTCATAATATTACTACAATCAACGCACTTTCTCCCATCTTTTAAAATAGAAACGGAGGAACTTCAAAATTTCTGTTTCTTTCCAGGCCGAATATATATGGTAATAGGTAGTGATATACTCCCAAAAATCCTCCTCCAAGGTCTCGAAACCAATGTTGCTGGAAGCCTCATTGCTCAGAATACCATCTTTGGATGGATATTGAGTGGACCAGTAACTGAGCAAACTTCAACCTTCTCCACCCACATAGTGGAAAACCCCGATGACTCCCTAAATGAACTCCTTAAGAATTTTTGGGAGCAGGAAGAAGTTCATTTCACCACACCCATCGCAGATGAAGATAAGTTCTGCGAAGAACTCTACACAAAGACCACCATTAGAAGAGAAGATGGTCGCTACATGGTAAAGCTCTCCTTTAAGAAAAGCTTTCCAGAAACGCTAGCCCTCGGACACTCACGACCCGCTGCTCAGCAGCAGTATGTTAGCATAGAAAGAACGCTCGAAAATAAACTCGAGTTAAAAGAAAAATATTCTGAAGTGTTGGAAGAATATTTAACCATGAATCACATGGAACCCACCTCACCAGTCGAAAAGAAGGTAGATACTATTCTATAAAAGAAGGTAGATACTATTCCTTCTATTTACCCCATCACGCTGTTATAAAACCAGACAGCAAAACAACCAAGGTACGAGTGGTCTTTAATGCCTCCAAACTCTCGAACTCAGGTAGTTCATTGAATGACGTACTACATACTGGCCCAACTCTACAAAACGACTCTACAAAACGACTTAATGCTCATTATCCTAAAATGGCGCCTGTATAAGTTCGTTTTTAACGGCGACATCGAAAAGATGTACCGCCAAATACTCATACATCCAGAAAATCAAGACTATTAAAGAAAACTAAAAACAATTACCTTTGGTGTTAATTGTGCCCCATACCTAGCTATTCGCACCCTCCATCAACTAGCAGCAGACACCAAAGACAAATTCCCAACCGCCAACAATGTTCTTCTGCATGAGACTTATGTGTCCTCTCTGGCGGACACGATATACAGTCCACACTCAACTCCAGAAATGAAGTTATCCAAGCATTAAAGTCAGCCGGCTTCCCGCTGAAGAAAATAACGGCCAATCACCCAAGCATACTGAAGTCTATCCCAAAATCTGACCTCCTTTATGAAGATTTTCTCAAGTTCCATGATGCAAAACAAAGACACTTGGAATAAAATGCATGACAAAGACACTTGGAATAAAATGGAATGCCCTAAACGACTCCTTTTCATACTCATATGACCCTATACCTGCCGCTTACTCAAACACAAAGCGGCAAATATTATCGGCAATTGCGAAATTGTTCGACCCGGCAGGATGGCTATCGCCAATAATGATTTTAGCCAAAGCCCTCTTCCAACAACTCTGGTTGGAAGGAACAGACTGGGACAAACATGTCAAACCCTCCACCTTCCACAAATGGAACAATTTTCGGGAAAATCTCTTAGCGATAGCCTCCATACAAATCCCTCGATGGATCGTATTCTCTTCCGACAAACCCTATCAAATTCACGGATTTTGTGACGCTTCAGAAAAAGCATTTTCCTCGTTCGTGTATTTACGCACGCAGAATGGTGAAAACGATGTTACCATTCACCTATCAGCTGCAAAAAGCAAGGTGGCTGCCTTAAAGACAGTAATCCTTCCCCGACTAGAACTTTGTGGAGCAGTACTACTCTCCAAACTAGTAAACCAGATTTGCTCTTACCTCCATCTGCCCTCAAATGAGCAAACTCGTTGGTCAGACTCCTACATAGTCCTAGCATGGCTAGAAAAACCACCCCACACTTGGAAGACCTATGTAGCGAACCGCACTGCCGAAATTCTCCAAAGGGTCAGTAATGCTACCTGGCGTCACGTGGCAAGTGGTGATAATCCAGCAGATCTGGAAACCCGTGCATGTAAACCAAAAGATCTAGCGGAATCCTCCCTATGGTGGAAAGGCCTCGAGTGGCTCTCTAAAACTCCCACTTTATGGCCAAAACCGATACCTCAAACCCCCAGTCCGCCAGAACAGAAGCGCATTGAAGTATTACATACGGTGGATACCTCGGATCCATTGGAGCGCTTCTCCTCGTTCGCCAGAGCCCTTCGCGTCATTTCGTACGTCTATCGCTTCATCCACAAAGCGAAAAAACTACCGATTTCCTCAGCTCGTTCTCTATCTCAAGAGGATATAACATATTCGAAGGAACGCCTTATAATCCTAACCCAACAAATATATTATGCGGAAACAATTTCCCTGCTTAAAGCCTAAAAGCCAATAAGTAAAAAGAGCTCACTGCTACCACTCAGTCCGATGTTAGACAAAAAGCGGATATTACGTGTCAGCGGTCGCCTCAGTTACGCCGCCCCTTAGCTACAACGAACGTCACCCGAGTATAATTCCCGAACCCTCAAGATTCTGCTTGCTTTTCCTAAAATTTACCCGCACTCTCTTACTGCATGCTGAAAAGCAGCTCATGATCAGGATGGTACACCAAGAGTATTGAATCCCCCGCTTGAAGCAGAAAATGAAGGCTTGCATTTTTCATTTCAAGACCTGCACGATCTACAAACAAAGGATGAACTCGCAGATCATGGCCGCATTACCCGCCGAAAGGTCGACGTATACCGTTCCATTTCGCACCATAGGAGTCGACTTCGCGGGCCCATTTCTCGTAAAGACGTCAACTCTACGCCGCTCCTCCTACACCAAAGGTTATGTCTGCGTATTTGTTTGTTTCTCCACAAAAGCCATTCACCTTGAAGTCTGCTCGAGCTTGACTACCGAAGCTTTTAGAGCCGCATTTGCGCGTTTTGCCGGCCGCCGCGGCATCCCTCATGAAATCATGTCCGACAAAGGAGAAACGTTTATCGGCGCACATTGAGCCATAAAAAAGGAAATCTCCCTTTTTCTCAAGGAACCAGGCAAAGACATCGCCCAAAAGTATGCTCCCCAGGGCCTCTTGTGGCAATTCATCCCGCCATATGCTTCTCACATGGGTGGACTTTGGGAAGCTGCAGTCAAAAGTTTCAAAACCCATTTGACTAAAGTCGCCGTAACCATGAGTTCTCATTTGAAGAATTTACAACCCTAATCGTTCGCATCGAGGCAGTCCTCAACTCAAGGCATATTTTTCCCATGTCCGAAGACCCGACTGATTTACTTGCATTAACCCCAGGACACTTCCTGCGCGGGGCCCCACTGCTATCTCTGCCTGAACCTAATGCAGAAAGCCTCAGCATCATGCACAAATGGCAAATGCTGAAAGTCTTGCACCATCAATTCGGCAACCGCTGGAAGAATGAGTACCTCCAAGAGCTACATAAACGTCAAAAATGGAAAACCCGACAAAGCAACCTCAAAGAAGGAGATCTGGTCGTCGTCAGGGATGATCTCCTACCCCCCAACGAATGGCGATTAGGGCGCATCTCCAAACTCCATGTAGGACCCGGCGAGAATGTTCGCGTCGTAGAAAGATGCACTCAAAACGGAACAATCACTCGTAATATCACTGAGATATGTTTATTGCCCCCCTCATAGTTCTCCTCCAACATTTTCCTGATAATCCTCCAACCCTCCATTGCAATCTCCGATTTAACATAATGCTTACTGCTCTCTTAACGTTTTCTCACCATGGAACTGGGAAAATGCCGCCTATGCTGCTGCCAACACTCGTTGCGTCATTGCCATGCATTTTTGGCTATGACTCCGGCAGAGCAATACGAATCCGCCCGCGTCCATCGCTACTGCATCAATTGCCTGGCCACATCCCACATTACCGGTGCATGCAACTCGGAAGAAGCTCACCACACCCTTTTGCACCGTCCGACAATTTCATCGTCAACACGTGACCGGCGTCCAACACCTCCGCCACCGGTGCGCAATGGGCGCGATGATCAACAAAGGCGAGTCACCCGTACCATCGAGAGAGCAGCGCCCCTGAAATGTCAATCAACGTAACATAAGGAAGTTGGTTAACCAAGCAAAGGTCACTCCACAGAAACTGCAAGAGTTTCTAAATTTGTCAACTTCGCAGGCCGGCCGCCATGTTGAAGACATGGATGAAGATCTAATTCAATTTGATTAATACATTCTTACCTTCTAAAACTTATTTTTTATACATAAATACTTACCTGTTAAATTGCATACATAAATTGTTGAATTTACACTTAAATCTGAATTTTATACTCACCTTGTATACATACGTATACTTACCATTTTGAATTGAATACTTACCTTAAACTCTACTTACCATTTATATCCATACTTACCCTAAATTATACTTACCTTTGAATTCGAACAACCCTAATGCGAAACTCTAAAAACAAATTGGAAAACTACCGCTTCTTTAGGTACTTACCTTTATGTACATATGTATGCTCACTGCACAGCTTAGCGGGCGGTCATCGCACAGTGGTCTCGTGAGGTTCAAAACCACCTAGAGGGCACAAAACTTAACCGACTTTTAAAATTTAAGAGGGGTATTGTTCAGCAGCTAAAAAGTAAGAGATTGTCGACGCGTTTTTTTTAAATTTTTTGTCTAAAAAAATTACACTTTGCAACAAAATTACAAAATTTTTAAAAAATTGTTTCGACTGTTTCACAGATTCTAGACCATATAAAGCATACAATAACTGCATGCTCAAAATTTCCACTACCCCCACCCCCCCAAAATCTGGAATTAGGGGCAAAAGACTCCTTTAGAGTTCAAAAAATTACACTGTGCAACAAAATTACAAAATTTTTTAAAAATTTTTTCGACTGTTCTACAGATTCTAGACCATATAAAACATACAATAACTGCATGCTCAAAATTTCCACTACCCCCGCAAAATCTGGAATTAGGGGCAAAATACCCCTTTAAAGTTCAAAACCACCTATAAAAATTTTGAGTATGCAGTTATTGTATGCTTTTTTAGACAAAAAATTAAAAAAAACGCGTCGACAATCTCTTGCTTTTTAGCTCCTGAACAATACCCAGTTTAAATTTAAAAAATCGGTTAAATTTTGTGGCCTCTAGGTGGTTTTGAACCAAATATGCGCTTTTGCGACCACTGTGCATCGGCGGCCGCTAAGTTAGTTGTCGTTGAGCGCGCTAATAATATCATCGGTTTTCCCTAAATAATTGTGCAAACAAAAATTGAGAAATAAAAAAGGAAGTAGAGACTATGAAGTTAGTGTAAACTACAACTCAATTTCTTCTACAAACTTAATTTGATATTATATTATTATAAATAAAACTACTTTGAAATTCCAAATTATAAATAAAGCGAAATAAACCTTTCATACAAAAAACAAAAGGGATTGTGGCTATAATTAAAAAGGAACCTTAAAGTGAAAGGTGAGTGCAGTGTACCCAGTGCGAAAAGGAGTGAATTTATACAAAACTTTTTTCGAACGCATTGCGTTTGAAGTTTCGCATAAAGGAAATGTCAAACAAAATGCAAATGAGCTGTAAATGGTTCTGAAATGACTCGTTTGAATTTTCCAAATGCGGTGCAGTGTAAATGTAGTATAAAAATGTTTTGTTATATTTTTATTAATATGCATATGCTTGGATCGAGCGGCTCGCTATACAAACGTGCAACTGAATTCAACATCCCGTGAAACGGGTTGTGCGTTGGGTTTGGGACCCACCACATAAAACAAACGTTCCAAAGAAATTTAACAGCAAAGCCTCGGATTTGAGAACCCCTTTTCAGATGACAGCCCCCGCAAACGAAATAAGGATTACGACATAAGGGTATGTCCGGTCCCTTAATGGGGAAGGTGCCGCTGCTCGGCTGGTTTAGGTCCTGAGGAAAGCAAAAGCTAACATCACCGCCATACAAGAGATGCGATGGACGGGGCGAGGAAATACGATCAAAACACCTTGCAACATCTTCTGGAGTGGGCATGCAGACAAGCGCAGATTCGGCGTGGGATTTGTAGTGGGAAAGAGACTCCGTCACCGAGTACTGTCGGTCACTCCCGTGAACGAGCGTCTCGCCGCAATCCGCATAAAAGTACGATTTTTCACCATATCGTTTATCTGCGCTCATGCACCGACGGAAGAGCAGGACGACGTGGAAAAGGATGCATTCTACGAGCGCCTGGAAGAAGCATACGAGCGCTGCCCCCGTCATGATATCAAAGTCGTGATTGGCGACTTTAGCGCCAGGGTGGGTAAGAAGGGTGTATTCGGCCCCACTGTCAGGAAGTTCAGTCTCCATGATCAGACTTCGCCAAATGGATTCAGGCTGATCGACTTCGCCGGTGCCCGAAACATGGTCATATCCAGCACTAGGTTTATGCACAAGAAGATCCATCAGGCTACATGGCTGTCCCCCGATCGAAAAACACGCAACCAGATCGACCACGTTGTGATAGACGGACGGCATGCTTCCAGCGTTTTATATGTTCGCACAATACGAGGACCTAACATCGGCTCTGATCACTATCTAAGATTCGTACACGCCTCTGTACGACAAAACAGGTGCAACAAAAAACGCAGGGAAAGCTGGACGTCGAAAAGGTGCAGTCGCAACAGACCGCCAATTAATTCGCAGATCGCCTCTCACACCTGCTCTCTGAGAGCACAATTCAACCTAGTGGAATGCATGAGCAGTGGGATCATATCTCAGGAGCACTCCGTACCGCAGCCGAAAAAGTAATTGGATTCCGGCGAACGCGAAGAAACAACTGCCAGGCAACGCTGAGAGCGAATGCAACGAGGAGTGTGTGTGAACACTACCGCGAGTTGAGGAGGGAAGCGAGGCGGCTTTTCCGGGCGAAAGAAGAGAGGCAGAAAAGCGTGAAATAAAGGAGCTTGAGATGCTGGCCAAAGGGAATAATGCCCGAAAATTCTATCAAAAAATTCGGCGAATGACAGAAGGTTTTAAACCCGGGGCAAACTCGTGTAAGAATAAGAACGGCGACCTGGTGGCCGATGTTCAGAGAGCACTCAGAATATGGAGGGATCACTTCTCTGTCCTTTTAAACAGAGAAAGAGCAAGAAAACAGAGAAGATACCGAACCCGAGCCCACAATCGAAGATGACGGAATTGACGTTCCACAACCCGACTATAATGAGGTGCGAATAGTAATATCGCGAGTGAAAAACAATAAAGCAGCTGGCGCTGATGGTTTGCCTGCTGAGCTATTCAAACACGGAGGCGAGGAGCTGGTAAGGCACATGCATCAGCTTCTATGCAGAATATGGTCGGATGAATGCATGCCTGAAGATTGTAATCTAAGTGTTCTCTGCCCAATCCACAAGAAGGGCGATCCTGTAAACTGCGCCAACTATCGCGGAATCAGCTTTTTGAATATCGCATATAAGGTCCTATCAAGCGTATTGTGCGAAAGACTGAAGCCTGATGCGAACAGACTGATTGGACCTTATCAGTGTGGCTTCAGACCTGGAAAATCTACCATCGACCAAATTTTTACAACAAGCCAAATCTTGAAAAAAAACCCGTGAAAAAAGAATCGACACACATCATCTCTTTGTTGATTTTAAAGCCGCTTTCGATAGCACGAAAAGGAGCTGCCTATATGCCGCTATGTCTGAATTTGGTTTCCCCGCAAAACTTATACGGCTATGCAAAATGACCTTTAGCAACAACGCCAGCTCGGTCAGAATTGGGAAGTACCTCTCCGAGCCGTTCGAAACTAAACGAGGTGAGGGGCGAGACAGGGTGACCCCCTATCGTGCGATTTCTTTAATTTAATGCTGAAAAAAATAATACAAACTGCAGAACTTAACCGCGCTGGAACAATATTTTATTAAAGCGTGCAACTGTTGGCATATGCTGACGATATTGATATCAATGGCCTTAACAACTGCGCCGTAACTTCTGCTTACTCCAAATTAGAAAAAAAGCGGAGAAACTGGGACTAGTGGTGAACGAGGGCAAAACGAAGTACCTTCTGTCATCATGCAAAGAGTCAGCGCATTCGCGCCTTGGCAACCACGCCACTGTTGGCAGCAATAATTTCGAAATAGTAAAGACTTCATACCTGAAAACCAGCATTAACACCAACTATAATGTTAGCCTAGAAATCCGACGAAGAATTACTCTTGCAAACAAATGCTACTTCGGACTGAGTAGGCAATTGAAAAGTAAAGTCCTCTCTCGACGAACGAAAATAACACTCTATAAAGTCTATAAAGTCACTCATCGCATCCGTCCTGCTATATGGCGCAGAATCGTGGACACTAACAACATCTGATGAGGCGGCTCTGGGAGTATTCGAGAGAAAAGTTCTTCGAAAGATTTGTGGACCTCTACGCGACGGCGAGTACCGAAGAAGATTTAATGATAAGCTGTATGAACTCTACGCAGACGCCGACATAGTTCAGCGATTTAAAACACAGCGGCTTCGCTGGCTAGGCCACGTAGTGCGAATGAGCGAAGATGCTCCAGCCCAGAAGGTATTCTTATCGGCGCCCGCCGGTGGAAGCAGAGGAAGAGGGAGATCACCACTCCGATGGAAGGACAAGTGGAGACCGATTTGCGATCTCGCGGTGTTGGGGCCAGTTGGCGCAACAAAGAAAGGACTGGCGAGCTATGTTGGACGGTCAAAATCGCCCAGGCGGTTAGATGACCATTTTAAGAAGAAGAAGATGTAGATCCTATTTTAAGTAAAAAAGTATATGTGTTTTTTGTATATGTTTAACCCAGATAACCCTAATGTCCTATATATAGGAAGGCAAGTTTATGTATTATAACGCATACGCGCGGACGTTAACAAATAACGGGAAAGCGCTGTTATATATATAGAGAGATTGCGCAACTGCGTTGATAGTTTTCATTTGCTCTTTCTATAGAAGTGTGAGATATTTGATTTTGAAGTTTGTGAAACTTGGAAAATGCAAAATTATAACATACGCTTTCAAAAAGTTAACTTGAGGGTGCTAAAATTAAAACTTTTGTAATGCTTTATATTGGAAAAGCAGAGTAACATATGTGTGTAATCGAATACATTCACTGACATGAACTATATATGACCGTTCCAAAAACATAAAAATCGTATATTAATTTTTGCTTAAAGCATATAAATACGTTTTTATAGCTGTTTTAAAAAGTATGGAAGGGAAAAATTGGAAAAATTTCCACTGCATAACTTTTAGGGTTATCTGGGTTAAATAAAAGACTAAAAAACAGTTTTAATGAGAACTTACAATGATCAATAAATTTTTAAAGACAAAATTATGTGTTTTTTTAGTGAAAGAGTGTTTCGTATTCTGTTTTGTATATTTTGTGCTGTGAAGATGTTAAAGACACCACATCTGCGTTTTCGCTAATCGGGTCGGTTTGTTCCGTTGTAGGATTTGTTTCGGTAACATCTGTATGCTTTGAAAGGTCTACATATGTTATGCAAAGCACACCACACGTTGAGTATTTTGTCCGCTTTTTTGGGGTATAGGAGGAGACACCTCCATCGGTTTTTCAGGAATCCATAAGTTCGCTATATTACATTGCGGCATTTCGTTTCGGGGCCTTCTGGGTTTCGATGTGGCGTCAGAAACCATTGTTCTAAAGTATATCCAACGTAAAAAAACAAGATATTTTGGATATATATTCTGGATAAAGGTTTTAATATGTTTACCTAGTAACCAATTGCACTACTCGACAAAAAAATATCCTCGACATTTGATACATGATTCCTATGTAGAATTTCCTGCTGATCCCAAATATGCAAGCAGATAGTTTAAAAGTGGAACAGTTTTCGAGATATTTTAGTTTCTGAGCTAAGAAAAAAATTTAGGATAACTAATCTTTCAATAGCTTCGACATTACCGTCTCGATTTTTATCTTATTTCATTTCATTTTGAGAGGATGAAATACCATTTCCACCAAAGCAAAAATAATTACAATCGACGTTAAAGGGACGGAGTTATGACGAACAAAAATTTTATTTATGCAAATTTTTAATTTTTTTTTTGACATTCATCTCCTTTTTTGTAATTTTTTTTAACTATTGCTGTTTTGTACCAACAATTTTTGTTGATTTTACGGCCTGTACATTTTCAAGTATTCATGAAACAAGTTCAAGGCCAAGAATAATAATTTTTCACTTTTTAATTTTTGTGAAAATTATTGTTTTTATTTTTTTAATAATCATTTTTTAATTAAATTAAAAGTTGTTTAATTGAATAGAGTAGGAAAAATTTTAGAGAAAACCGCCATAGCTTTTCTTATAGATCCATTTCGGAAGCTGCTGGGCTGCTTCATCAGAGAAATTTTGGCACGCATTGCTAACCATTAAGCCTAAGGAAAAATGTCAAGAAAAATGCAAATGAAATAACTCATTTGAATTTTCCAAATGCGGTGCAGCTTAAATGCAGTATAATTTTACAATCCATCGTAATTCCCGAGTCCACAAAATCATGCAAAAGCGAGAATAAACAACAGTTTGTTGCGAAATATTTCACTCACCAGTCAATTTTAAGTGAGAGCTGAACAAAATGTAAGTAAATTTTACTTTTAATAAAAAAAAATCACTTTTTACATTAATATTGTATTGCTTTTGGATTTTTTAGGACAAAAGTATTACTACATTGCAAATAGACGACTTAGTTAGCCTTATGTAGCCGGCAGCCGGAAATTGAGAAGGTAAAGAAGCGCTGAACAGATTTTGGCTAAATGCAGAGGAGTTAAATTTGGCAGGACCACCAACAAAATGTATCGCCGAATGGAAAAAGGTACCTACATATTTATAACTCAAGTTTTATTAATAGGGGCTTATCAAAACTATCGCATTACAGGTATAGGGCGATCAAAAAAGGTACGTGAGGCATAAAGCAGCCACTAACATTAAGCATGCGAAAGATACTGGTCCAAATCGGCAGTATAATATATCGGCGACGGAAGTAGCCATTTATGAATGGATTGGCATGCAGGAGTCCGTGGCGAGGAAGTTTGAGATGCCACAGCCGGCAAAAGTTTAAATAGTGGTACCTACCGGACGGCCGAGATCAACCAACCGGGGACCAACATAACTTTTCCAATATTAATGGAATTATGGGTATTGGGATTGTGGCTGATTTTGTGAATGAAGATGTACTTGCCGTATGAATGTTGATGTACCTTCCAGTGTGAGTGTTGAGGAGGAGCGGCCTACTTCTTCGAGAAGGTCAAAGAGTAAAAAGAATCCTTCAGGCGTTCTCGAGGAAGAGCTTTCAATCCAGCGTGAGTTGTGTGGTTTGGTGAAGAAGCAAGTTATTTGGAAAAAAAACTTATACCTTAAAAAAAAGAAACACTTTAAAACCACGGCGAAGTACAAGAAGGAAAAGTTACAGCTTTTTAAAAGGCAAACCAAAGTAATGGAAAAAAATATGATTTGCCAAATCCCAAAACCGCAATAAATATGAATTCGGTTTTTTTTAAATTAATTTTAGACGTTTTAATTTCATTATGTAAATATATTTATTTTGAGTATTTTTTTCTTTTCGTTTACATACTTTTATATATTTTAATTTTATTATGTAAATATATATTTTTTTCGTATACATAAAAAAAAATAATTGCCCCGATATATACCTCCTAGGGAGATTAGGGCCGAGCTTCTCTACCAATTTGTGGTGTGCTGCTTCTAATTTTTCCTACAAATTGGCGGGACCTAAAGTTTTTTGCCGATTCCGAACGGCATCAGATGCATTTTTGCTGAGAAGCCTTCCATGGCAGAAACACACTCGGAGAGTTTGCCAAACCACTGCCGAGGGGCGACCCCGTTTTGAAAAAACTTTTTCAAACCACTTTTGATGTAACCTGTACCAGGGCTCGACCTTGGACCTTCGGTGTGGTAGGCCAGCAGCACTACCGCCACACCAACGCGGCTGCAATTAATTTATTTGTATATAAATAGCTTCCCTACAACAACTGCTAACGACATTTTTTCAAAATGACAATACATGCATATTTTAAGTTTGAAAAATTTGCGTTCAAATAGACAGACGGACGGAGAAACGGACATTGCTAAATCGACTCAGCTCGTCGTCCTTATTATTTCAGTTTACTTATTGATGGGTATGAAAAGCAAAAAAGGTATATAACTTCCCTATTCGACTGCTGAGTGGCATATTTCAAAATCTTTTTCAAAAACGTCCTATATCAAAATTTGTTTCAATAACGCCCTATTTCAAAATTTGATTAAAAAACGCCCTATCTCAGAATTTTTTTCAAGAACGTCCTATCTGAGAATTTAAAAACGCCCTATCTCAGCTAAAAATGTATTGAATATTTGTTGAGATATGGCGTTTTTGGAACTAATTCTGACATAGGGCGTTTTTGAATCAAATTCTCCGATAGGGTGTTATTGAAAAAAATTTTAAGGTGGGTCGTTCTTCAAAGAAATACTGAGATAGGGCGTGGCGTTTTTAAAAAATATTTTGAAATAGGGTGATCTTCCACTCAGCAGTCGTATTGCAGTTGGGTATTAACAACTTGCCCGGATATTTACTCGTGTGTTAACCGATTTTGCTTCATTTTTGGCAAGAGTATACTACATGCTATTGAGAAGCAGCGGATTGAAATATCTAGTTCAAACTACAAGCAATCGCCTTTGAAAGTAGCAGAATTTTTATGCTGAAAGTGGACGGCGCCACGCCTACGTCCCTAAAATTCACAAAATGTTTGTACGGTCGAATTTTGCTTAAAAAGCTTTTTATGTGTGCAAGATCTTCTTGATATAACTTGCATGGTTATAAAAATATCGCGTTTTACATTTTAGAAAAAAAAAAATTTCAGAACTATGTAAAAAACTGGGCATGGCCGTTAACCGATTTCGCTTATTTTTACAACAAACATTTATCTTTATATATGTGCAACATTTTCGCCAAATATCGTTTCGATAAATCAATTTTTGCCGGAGTTATGGCATACAAAGTTTTGTGGAATAATCCACTATAAAAAGGCGGGTATGCGCCCATTTTCAAAAATTTATATTTTTCGACTTTCTTCGCTCACGGACACTTTGAAAGTGAAATAGAATGATATAAAGCTTTTGAACGTAAAGTTATTGCCCATTAAATATATCTATGATCCTTTTCAAAATCTTTCGTATAAAAGTGGGCATGGACCTTAACCGATTTCGCCCATTTTTTCCCTGAACATACTTTGTATTAATATAAATATGTGTTCTAAATTTCGTTTCGATATCTTGAACGGTATTTGATTTATGATTATTATTTCTAAATTTGACTTAATCAAAAGTGGGCGGTGCCACGCCCATTTTCAAAAACTTCTTTAACAATTTGTTTTTCGCCTTAGCGTTAATGTACACACCAATTTTCATCCTTACTGAATAATCACTTTTTTTGTATTTTTGAAAATATTCTATATATATGAAAAGTGGACGTGGCTATCATCCGATTTCGCCCATTTTAAATAGCTCTCGGAGATAAGTGCCAAGGAACCTGCATACCAAATTTCATTAAGATATCTCCAAATTTACTCAAGTTATAGTGTTAACAGACGAACGGACTAAGCCATATCAGTTTCTTTTTTCCTCCTGAACATTCTGATATATATAAGTCAATAAATATCTTGACCATCGTATTCAGCTATTGGTTTTCACTTCAAACGTGGAAACAAGAAAACAGTTGCAGCAAGAATTAAGTTCAATGTCGTTTCTAAAGAGGAAAATGTCAACACTGAGCAATGAATGCGAGCGAATTGACACCAAACGTCAGAAACATAATCCAATTCCATTTGCAGTCAAATGCTTCATATGTCATAAACCTGGACACAAAGCGGCGATATGCTAACATAAATTTGATGAAGCCTCACAATCAACACCCAAGAAGGAACCACCGAATCGAAATTCTTTCAACCAAAATAAGGCATCACTGAAGTGTTCTCCCTGTCAGAGTTTGGAGCATTACGCCTCCCGATGTCTAAACACAACCGAAAATACAACATCGTCAAGTGGTACACCTAATCGTAGAATTGATATTTGTGATGTAAAGTCTCCATCTGGTATTTTACGACAGCCAGGTGAGCATTACATTTTTTATTATGATTCTGGAGCGGAGTGTTCACTTATGAAAAAAACTATAGGAGCGTTTAAACAATGTTGTAAATATGTCAGGTATTGGTCACGCGAGTGTTACAAGTATTTTACAGATTTTAACCACAGTTGAAATAAATTAAATCTTAATGGAAATGCTTTTTCTTCTCTTACCGGATGAACATTTGCCGTCCAATATCCTGATAGGACGTGAGGTCTTAAATCAGGGCGTGTGTGTTAGAATGAGTTCGAAGAAATTAGTTTTTCGTAAAGTCGAAGTTTCAGTTAATATTTGTAAGAAGCAAATTAAAATCTTCAGTGTTAGGAATCTAAATACAGATATTCCCATTCAATTTCAATCAAAATGAGTAAATATTTAAAACAGGTTCAAAGAAAGTTTTACTATGCTTTAACGCCGCTAAACAGCTGACTCTTGATGGTGATAAAATATGGAAATACTTCTCTTTTTGCCGTATTTTGCACTAAATTACATGCAAAGAACTCAAAACTAATTTTTTTACTTTTTCCAAACGCTAAAACACTTGCAAATATATTAACGCTATTGTTAACACCTCGAAAATAATTCGCGACAGCTAACCACACAAAAAGTGTTAGCTAACACTTTTCGTGTGGTTAAAAGTTAGTGAATAGTGAAAAGCGTTAAATATGGTGTTAAGCGAAGTTAACGCTAACACCTGGCGTTAAAATAGTTACAGAATCGACCTGCAGATTCGATAGTAAAAACGGCTTTCGTAACACCGGAGGGTCACTTTGAGTACTTAGCCATGCCATTGAGATTGCGAAACGCTCCAGCAGTCTTTCAACGGGCTGTTATGAAAGTTCTTGGAGACCTTTTACATTCTTATGCGAAAGGTAGAGTAACTTGGTAACTCTTCCTCCACCAAAAACGGTGTAGCTTCGTATATTCGGCAATTCGTTCCAAAATTTTTCCAAGGAATGTTACCTTTGTATGCATTAACAAGTTTAGGAAAGGGGAAATCTTATTTGGAAGACATCACATGAAGTTATTAGACAAAAAATTATAGCAGTGTTAACCGATTTGCTAGTTCATACTATATTCGATCCAAGTTTTCCTACCGAACTGCACACTGATGCAAGTGCTCTAGGATATGGTGCAATCCTTATGCAAAGTAGTGACAAAAAACTTCGTGTCGTGGCATATTTTAGTAAGAGTACCACACCTGCTGAATCAAAACACAATTCTTATGAATTGGAGACTCTTGCAGTTGTAAATGCTGTGAAGCACTTTAGGAATATATTATATTATATGGCTGGAAATTGGTTGTTATTACAGACTGTAATTCTCGAAAATCGGCACGTAGCAAGCTGAACTTGACACCTAGGGTACACATATGGCGGGCTTTTTTGCAATCCTTTAATTTTGATATTGTACATAGGAATGGCGGTCGTATGGGCCATGTTGATTTCTTTAAAGAAATCCACAACGTAGTTTAAATGAGCATAACGTTGATAAAGGGGGAAGAAAAGAAATTAACATTGCAGATATTTCGGGCAGTTGGGTAATTGCTGAACAGCATCGCGATAAGGAAACCCAGAAAATGATTTGTGATTTAAAAAATGGAATATTTAGCGGTAATCAGGGGCCGTAACTGTTACCATTTTTGTTTTAAAAATCGCCCCTTAACAGTTATTTTTGATTTTTACTTTTATAAGGCCTATGTAACAGTTAATTTTGATTTTTGTTTTTAAAAATCTTATGTAACAGTTATTTTTTATTTTTATTTTTAAAAGTCCAAGGTAACAGTTATTTTTGATTTTTATTTTTAAAAGTCCAGTGTAACAATTATCTTTGATTTATATTTATAAAAGTCATGAACAACAGTTAACCACTGACTTTTTTTAAAAGTCATGCTTATAAAAGTCATCCTAATATTTCGCACTTTTTGATGGTTATATTCAGGGCTGCGCACTCCCTATACACTTGAAGCACTTCTGTTTTTGCTTTGCCCTCAAAAATAGGCACAGATACAAATTTACACTTTGAATACAATGTTCAAAGTACTTCCATATGCCCTCACATATAAATACAATTCCTCAAGGGGAACTAATTACGTGGAGATAGCAAGTCGAATTCGGCAGTATTCGCTTCGATTCGCCTCAAATTTTGGTACTTAAAAATGTCAAAGAAAAAGAAAATATGAAAGCACTTTTTTTCCAAATCCATTTTGTTCTGACTTTTACATCTTTCAAATTATTCAAAACTGTTTATTTGCGAAAAATATATTATATACTTGTCTTTTCTGCGCAAATTATGGCAAGATTTGAAGTAAAAATGCCAGACCGCAACGGCCTAAGCGACTCACCATGCCTTCACCTAGGTAAACGCATCACTGCCTAATTTCTACCGGCAAATATTACTGAGATGAACAGTTTCATGCAGCTAGGCAACAGCAAATCGCTGCAATACAGAAAACTAAGTTCGGTGTGCCTCTCAACATTTTTGGTAGCGCCTTGGTAGCTGTAGCGTGGATGTTGGCGTCACTGGCGCTGATTCCATTATTTGTGATACCATAACGCCATGACGCCAGCAGCGCAAGAAATACCTTCAACTCAATGGTGCCAGTGGCGCCACTTCAGCAGCGAGACCAGAGTAAAACATAAACTTAATGGCGCCGGCAGCGTCAGAGACTTACAAAACAGCGATTGGCAACTCTTTAACTTAATAGCACCAGTAGCGCCACTCCAGTACAACGGTGTTTCGTAGGTGTTTATTATTTTTGGCGCTGCTGGCTTCATGGCGTTATGCTATCACAAATAAAGGTATCAGCGGCAGTAACGCCAACACCGGTATCAGCGCAATTTCGTGAAGCCGCTCACCGTTACACACCCTTGGGAGTGTTTTGCCTTCATCACCCATCAATAAACGTTTCTTTAAATTGGTAATTGTTTCCTTTAGGAGACAACTGCTAAAACATGGCGTTATGGTATCACAAATAAAGGTATCAGCGCCAGTAACGCCAACACCGGTATCAGCGCAATTTCGTGAAGCCGCGCACCGTTACACACCCTTGGGAGTGTTTTGCCTTCATCACCCATCAATAAACGTTTCTTTAAATTGGTATTTGTTTCCTTTAGGAGACAACTGCTAAAACACGTCCGAAGTTATCGGGAAAGGTATCAAAAGACGCGTTTTGACCTCGGTAACAATAATCCGGAAGCGGAGTTCTTGTTTCAGTGAAGAGATATTTGCAATCAAAGTTGAAAATTTTCTGTCATTTTCATGTGGTTGTTGTAATAACAGATTAGGGTGTACCGAAAAGTGCAAAAAGTGTGTTCTGCGCAGAAATACTGTGGGCCGCGTAGCCTGTGTTGGACCGGCTAAGGCTTATTTTTTTGAAGCGCGGCCGAAGGCCGCCTATGCAGAAAAGTGTTCTGCACATAAATACCTTGGATCAATCGATTATTATTATTAAATCTCTGATAGTTCTGAATTTAACTTGCAAATGGTCCTTTTAACAGCTTTCACTGAAACCCTTAGCTGTATAAATTTGTTTGAAATTTACTTTGTTACCGATACTATCTTCACGAGAATCCCTGCACACCCACTGTTATAATTGTCGAAATTGTGCCACAACTTTCGACTTCACAAGCTATGCACACAGTGAGCGTGCCTGATCGCGTTATGTTAGCGACAGCAGTGGTCAAGGTGAAAACTTGCTCCGGTGATTATGTGTCAGCTCGTGCGCTACTTGACTCGGGGTCTCAAGTAAATTTTATGACTGAAGAGCTGGCACAAAGGCTGCGAATTCGGCGAGAGAAGGCAATATTAAATGTTATCGGGATAGGTAATGCAACCCAAAAAGTTCGGTCCAAGGTCAGTGCAGTCGTAGAATCCCGAGTTAACAACTTTGAGTTTCTCGCAGATTTTTGGGTAATGGGAGCGATTTCCGCAAATCACCCAGATCGGGCTGTGAACACCACAGGTTGGAAAATTCCAGCCAATATTGAGTTAGCCGATCCTGGGTTCCATAAGTCCTCAAAGGTCAATCTTTTGTTGGGAGCCGAAACTTTCTTCGATCTTCTTACGGTAGGTCAGATTAAAACCGACCCAAGGTTCCCAACGCTTCAAAAAACACTTTTGGGTTGGGTTATTTCAGGCAAATACGTCTCCCACCAAAGTGAGCATTCCCAAGCTAGCAGTGCCTTATGCAAGGCTGAAGATGATTGCGAAGCAATAGATGAAATTGTCCAAAGATGCTGGGCAATGGAGGAGATTCCTTCAGAATCACAGGCTACAAAGTTCACTGCCGAACAAAGGGAATGCGAGGACTACTTCGTTAAGACTACTGAAGTCTTACCGTCGGGACGGCTTCAAGTAAGATTGCCGTTCAAAACTGACCAAACTATGTTGGGTCAGTCATTCGAAACCGCAGTTCGGCGGTTTCAGGCGCTGGAGAGACGTACGTTGAAAGATCCAGAACTTCGTCAAATGTATCTGGACTTAATGGAAGAGTACTTGGCTATGGGCCACATGAGCCCTACTGATAACAAAATCCCGAGTGAAGCCCACTATTTCATTCCGCATCAGCGTGTCTTAAGACCACAAAGTACGTCGACGAAACTCCGCGTTGTTTTCGATGCGTCGAGTCGGAACACAAATTGCGTTGAATGACATTTTGATGGTTGGACCGACCATTCAGGCGTAAATGAAAATGATAGAAATTTTCAATTAATAGTGTGGAGAAAGCATCCATCCGAGCCTCTGCAAATTTTTCGTTTAAAAACCGTTACTTATGGCACTGCGCCAGCTCCATTCCTCGCAACACGGTGTTTGCAGATGCTAAGTGATGTGAATGCACAAAAGTATCCACTCGATGCCAAGGTAATATGCACCGATTTCTACGTAGACGATCTGTTAACCGGATCTGAAGATTTTGAATCCCTCGACAGAATTCGCTGTGAGGTAACCGACGTCTTAAAGTCGGCAGGATTCCAGCTAGCTAAGGGGTTCTCTAACCACCCGAGTTTTTTCGACAGTCAGAGTCTGGAAAAATCGTTAAGTTTCAACGATTCCGACTCCACTAAAACGCTGGGAATCCACTGGATGATACATTTGATGAGTTACGAGCTACAAAACGAAATATTTTATCGGTATCTGCCCGACTCTTTGATCCTCTTGGTTTGCTGGCCCCACTAGTGATCTCAGCTAAAATCCTATTGCAAGAGCTGTGGATTAAGAAACTAGATTGGGATGAGTCCATTCCGTTGTATCTCAACAGCAGTTGGCAGAATTTTAAAGCGAATTTGTTACAGTTGCCGTCAATCAGCATTCCTCGGTTTGTTTATACTGAGTCGAGTGCTAATTGTCAAATACATGGCTTCGCCGACGCCTCAATAAGGGCGTATGGTTGCTGTATTTACATTCGAAGCCAATTCGCTAATGACGTTAAATTCATTCTGCAAACTGCAAAATCCAGGGTTGCTCCGCTGAAGACCAAGTCTCTTCCTCGTTTAGAGCTCCTGGCAGCGCATCTTTTGGCCAAGTTATGGTCGCGCATTGCGCCAATGTTGAGTCGACCTATTGACAGCACAACTTTCTGGACAGACTCCGAAATAGTTTTGCATTGGATAAAAACACATCCATCGACGTTGCAAACATTCGTTGCAAATAGAGTGTCCGAGATTCAAGAGTGGACTCAAAGTGCTTCATGGCGGCATGTCTCAACCAAACAAAATCCTGCGGATCAAGTGTCTCGGGGTTGTAGCGTGGATGAAATACAGAACTCAATATGGGTTTCTGGCCCACAGTTCCTCTTGGAAGACCCCGCAAGTTGGCCAATAAATAGCCATTTTGAATTAACGCCTGAAGAACAAGCACTGGAAAAGAAGAAAAACGCCAGCGCCTTAGTAGCAGTGAGTGATGACCGTAATCCACTCGTAACTGTGATTGAAAAATATTCCTCACACCAAAAATTACTTCGAGTTTTTGCCTATATTCTGCGATGGGTCTTAAAAGTGAGAAATCGGTCCACCAAATATGATCCAACACCATCGGCACAAGAGTTGCAATTAAGCTTCTTAAAAATTGTTGAGATTGTCCAAGGTGATGAATATGGCCAAGAAATCCTCAAATTGTCGAAAAATCTGACACTACCGTCGAGCTTGCAAAAGTTAAATCCATTTTTGCATTATTATTCAGAACAGTCCTTGTCGTTGAAATTGTTACGAGTAGGCGGTCGTTTATTAAACGCGCCGATCCCTTACGATGCCAAGTTTCCTCTATTATTGAGTAAAAATTCGCAGTTCTTAAATTCTTATATACGGTTCTTACATTTACGCAACCACCATGCAGGTGCGAAAGCATTGGTTGCAATTCTACGTGGAAAAATTTGGTTAGTTAATGCTCGAGAAGCATGTAGTCGAACCGTGCGAAACTGCATACATTGCTTTCACTACAAACCAAAGTTGAAGAGCCAAATAATGGGCAATTTACCAGCCGACAGGTTGCGTGCTATGCGACCATTTATGGTTTGTGGGGTAGATTTTTGCGGTCCAATTTACGTCACACAAAAGATACGGGGTCGCCCCCCGGTAAAAATGTACATTGCGGTCTTTGTGTGTTTTACCTCAAAAGCTGTCCATTTGGAACTTGTATCTGATTTAAGTTCTGATAAATTTATTCTCGCCCTTAAAAGGTTCGTTGGACGCCGGGGAATACCAGCGACGATTCACTGCGACAACGCGACGAACTTCGTGGGAGCCGATCGCAAACTCAAGGAACTGAGGGAAGCGTTTCTGAAGCAGAAGGAGGAGGTAGTCCAATACGCCGCAGAAGAAGGGTTCAGGTTCACCTTTATACCTCCCAGGGCGCCCCACTTAGGCGGATTATGGGAGGCGGCAGGGAAGTCGGCGAAGCACCTGCTCGTACGAGCCGTAGGCAACGCGAATCTCACCGCCGAAGAAAGCGGAACGCTGCTCGTAGAGGTAGAGGCTGTGCTCAACTCGCGCCCAATCGCTCCACTCAGCCAAGATCCGAACGACGGCGAGGCTCTATCTCCGGGGCACCTCTTAATCGGTTGCCGCCTCAGGGCAATGCCAGAGGAAACGGCACTCCCGGAACCCAGCACGCGCTACTCCGACAGATGGCAACATGTGTGCTCAATCAAGCGTCGGTTTTGGCAAACGTGGTCCAGGAGTTACCTCCTGAGTTTGCAGGAGCGCAACAAGTGGCAGCACCCACAACCCAACGTAGAGGTAGGAGAGCTCGTCGTCGTTCACGAAGACAACGTCCCGCCCCAGCAATGGATTCTAGGCCGAGTGACAGATACGATCGCCGGCCGGGACGGGAAGGTGAGAGTGGCCGACGTTCAAACCAAAACAAGAAAAATTAGGCGTCCTATACACAAGCTAGCCGTGTTACCATTAAACGATAGTTGAAGAATGCAGATTCGTTCAAGGTGGCCGGTGTTAAAGCAGACGACTAATTTAAGAATGTATACCTAAATTAATACATAAAAATGAAATGTAATTAAAAATGAATTAAAATAGAGAAATAATAATTACACTTACCTAAATACTTAAATAATACTTACCTTATACTTTCTTATTACTCACCTTATACTTATCTTACGATTACTTACACTTGCCTGATTTTCCCGTGTAATGAATTTTGATTACTTACCAGTTTACCTACCTTAAATTTTTATTACCACCCTAATGTAAGTAAATGCATGATTACAGTATTCTAATGTACCTATGTGCATGCGGTGTGTGTATACCTTCTTACAAGCACGGCTTTGTCCGCGCTCTCTTGTACATATACACACATACGTATGTTCATAGGTGCAGGCGAAGAACTTACCGCTTATTGGAATTGGAAGTTTTGTGCTAGGTGACAAACTGTAAATTAAATGTAAGAAAATATTATAAAAGGAAGAAAATGAAACATTAAAGGGACAGTTTATGAGTAATCGACAGCGGCGGTGTTTTTTATTACGAGTGGCAGGTGCAGATTTTTTCTAAAGCCATTTGAGACATGACCGGCAAACTCAAGTACTTCGTAACTGTGGACTTTCCCTTACTGAACCCGTGCTGGCAGTCAGCTATCAAAGTAGAGATCGGACCCGTAAGTTGATTTGTAACATTAGCTTCAAACAATTTTTGGGATGGCAGAAAGCTTTGCTATGCCACGATAGTTCTCTATAGGAGACCTACTCCCGCTTTAATGCAGCGGTAGAAGAAACGATTCTTTCCACGCAGTTGGAAAAACACCACACTTTAGTGATAGATTGAACAAATTGGTAAGGGGTTGGTATATATGGTTCGCACACTTTTTCAAAAAACATGTAGGAATGCTATCAGGACCATATTTAAAAGATTCTTTTAAGGTTTTAAGGTAAATTAGACCATCTTCGGCGCATATAACATTAAATTTGTCCCGTGTAGCTTATAGGGATAATTTTGAAAGTTTGAATTGGTGACAGCAGAAGAGTTAGAAGTGAAAAATTGAGCAAAGAAATTTGCGATATCTTGATTATTGCTAGATATAATGTCTTCATATTTCATCGCTGAGGGAAACCCTGATACTTTACGGTTAGAATTTACGAAACCATAAAATGACTTTGGATTGAGGATAACGTCTCTTTTGGTTTTAGAGATATAAGCTTCATAGCACTTTTTATTTAAATCTATGTACTTCTGACGTAGAATGGAATACAGTAAGTAATGTTTGTTTAATCCGGATTTCTTATATAAATTAAATGATCGCGTTTTCCTATTTTTCAGAGCCTTCCGCTCTTTAGTAAGCCAAGTTTGCGTAGGATGATCATAAGTTAATTTACGTTTAGGAATAAACTTCTCAAATAGGCAGTAAATAGTTTGATTGAAATGTGAGACGTTTAGATCGATATCACTACCAAATTCAGACCAAGTTAATTTAGACAGTTCTTTATTTAATTTCTTGTAGTTTTCTTTGAAAAAGTTAAAATCAAAGCTAGTAAATGAGTAGCATTGAGAGTACCTTGGCCACTACTTATGGCTTCGTAGACTATTTCCATAAAAGGGTGGTAAGGGTCTTCTAGTAAAACCATCGGATCACAACGATTTACAGAACATTTATTTTTATCATCAACATACATAAGTTAAGTCGAGTTTTTCCCTTTTTCAGTTTCACCATCTACCTTAACTAAGTCACAACTTAGTCAGCCTGCCAGCTGACTTATTCTCGACTAAGTCAATGTTGCTGTCGTTCAAAACCTAAATGCTCCTAATTTGTTTTGTACAATGTCCCATCCGGAAAATACGTCAAGCATGACTTTAACGGCGTATGCTTAGATGCATGTGAACGCTTGTTTTCTAGCATGCAACCATTACGAAACTATCGTTTTCAATTAAGCGCTAATTTTAGTATCTTCCAACTAAAGAGAAATGGGTGTAAGGTCAATACATTCCTTCGTGTATGGTCATACATGCCCATGTCGCACTGGGCATGTGACTGCCTTTTGCAAATTTTGATATTTTCGAGACTTCTATGTAATTGACATTTCTGAAATGTAAAGTAAAAGCGTAGTCAACCCACTAGCTATAGTCTTGCCAAGTTACACACCATAATACATGAAAATAGTACGGATTTTGCGTTTTCACTAGTAATTTATTTAGTCACCCTTTTCTTGCATTTTACTAGAAGCTGCAACGGCAACATTGTTCTTCACTGTCGCACATGCATATGGATTTATGTATGTGTGAATGTCCATATTGCATGGATGAAGGTGTTATGTGAAATTTTCGCATTTTCGCTATGTATATGAAAATTCAGAACATTCAACTGAGTTTTCGCGAAATTTAAATGTTTGCACATATATCCTTCATCCATTCAACCATGACAGCAGCCTTGGACATACACAAATATGTACATACATGTATTAGATGGGATAATACGTGTTGACGTTTGTACGTACAAAATTATGTGATAATAAACATTTTCTTATCAAATCTGATTATGAATGAATATTTTTTTGGATAAAACTATAGTATTAGTATACTATTATAAAAATTATAGGTTATGGCTAGGTATTTTTAATTAAAATTCGGAAAAAATATATAGAATTAGGTATGAATTCTTTCATAGATTACTTAATTTAAATAAAAGTCAACAATTGCCATTAGAGGTAGGTATGGCTTTTTTGAAAACTATGAAGTTGTGAATTTTTTTTTTAAATTTAATTCAAATTCGGTAAAAAAATATAGAAGTATTGAATTAACTATATGAAAAGTTATAATAATATTATTGAAATAATATGTATATTTCAGCTACTTGATATCTATTTCTACTTTACATACTAAGGTTTTGTATAGCAGGACACTTTGCAATCAAATATTTCATACTTGTAAGCATGTCTTGCATATCTTGAAGCATGCTTTTCATATCCAATTGGAAATTTTATTTTGTTTTATTTTCAATCTAAAATGCGTTTTCTAGTTAAAAAAAATATCAAATATTAATAAAAAAGGGGGAAAAATGTTTCTTCCTTGTGATGGGACTTGAACCTGGGTCTGGTAAGCCAAACCACCATATGAAATGGAAGCTTGCATGCATGTTTTATGGAAATAAGAATAAAAATATCTTCAAATATCTATTGGAAAACATTTTCAATTAATAAAATGAAAATATATCAATATTTTGATATTTGTCATATTTAATATTTTATTTTCATTTAGTTGACCAATTTGCACAAACATAATAGGCAAATATCCTCAACTTTATGAAAACGCAATGTCCGGAAAGACTCAACTTCATCAAAAACTCAATGAAGTAAGCTACTCAAAGTAAAAATTTGCTACTCATTCGATCAGCTGATATTTGGCAAAGTCACTCTAAATAAATTAAGAAAACGCACGAAAGGGAATGCTTCAAACCCTAACAGATATCGGCGAGCAGGTTTAGCGAGTAGCTCTGCTCGAACATACGTGTTGGTGCCTCCTCTTCATACATGCTCTTTAAGGTTTTTATAAATGTATCCATGCATCCATTTTAAAACGCAATAAAAACAAAGCGTAGCGGGAAGTCACATAACTCATTGCCTAACAACCCTTACCATATTGTGTGAGAGCGTGTAAATTTCGTCAGCGTTCAGATGACTGCACACACTGACACTACCAAGAGCATACAAGTTAACACAACACTTCACTAATTCCAAAATGTTCAATAACCCCGTAAGTTGCGACATGTTCCGGTCAATTTATTAGTAAACGCTGATTATGCGTCTGAAGAATATTGACACAAACAACCGTCAGCACTAACCGGCGTAAACAACAGTCAGCAATCAACAATTGACCTATTTAATAAGAAATTGGTTGTCAGCAAATTTATAACAAGAAGCTAGGTGTAAAGTAAGATTAAGAAGTAATTGTAAATTAATCTTAAGTTTTACTCGAACGAATAAAGTATCGACAGCGGGCATAGTCCGTTCGCTCTTTTTTAAAAATTAATTTAATGAGGTAAAACTTTAACTGGCGCCCGAGCAGGGACCGGTTAAAGTTCGTGTATCCGTAAAGTCTTTTGGCAAAATAATTAGCCAACGCGTCGTTAGTGTAAAAAAGCCTGCAGAAAATCAGACTAATAAAACATAACCAACGCATCGCGAGTTTAAAAAAAAAAGCCTGTAGAAAAACAGCCGAATGAACTCAAAGCGAAGGACTAACAAATAATCACCTGCTAAATCGCAGCTGAAGAACGTGAACACAAACTTGCCGGTCAAAGGTGTTAGGATCCTGTGGGAATAAAACACCCACCTCTGAAAATCAGTGTGACACGGTGGTACCGCAGTAGCCGCAGCAGCAAAAAGGAATAATACCCCATCACCAAGAGGTGCTTAACAACAGTAAGAATAGGTTAAGATTAAAAATAGAAAATAAGAAAATTTGTTTTGAAGAAATTTGAGAAATAAAAAAAAAAAAAAGGCGAAAAGTGAAATTTTAAATTTTTGTGAAAAACCACGTAAACAATTTTCAAGAAAATATTCCAGGAAAATTTTTTTTTTCTTTCCTCCTTTTCTGTAAGAAAACAAGAAGTAAAGTTAATAGTTTCAAGAAAATAAAATATTAAAATTTTTCCAAATAACTAACACAATAAAATCCGGCTCGTACAGCCAATAAAAGAATATATATTTTGAAGCTGCGATTCACCACCTACGGGGGGACCCTCCAGCTTATAATAAAAAAATTCTCTGCGATTCACCACAACCAAGGGACCCTCCAGAAGAATTATAAAATAAAATAAAAAAAATAAATAAAAAAAAAAAAAAAAAAAAATTATTTGTTAATAAAATAAAACAACCACATAATGTCCAACTCCAACAACTTATTCCGCCCACCCACGCTTAACGCACCTGCCCCACCAAATCCTGCTATTCCATTCAATATGGACCAACTAACTAATATAGTGACAGGACTAGTAACTGACATAATGAGACAGGAAGGACGAACCATGGTCCAAGCGGCTCCAACCCAAACGCTAATTTCGCGAATATAACGGACGCAAACCATTCCAATAACATAACTGAGTTAGACAAAATTCCGGACGTAGTTAGGTGCCTACGTGAATTCTCAAGCAACCCAGGAGAGTACAACTCGTGGAAGAAAAGCGTAGATCGAATTCTTCAGATCTACGAACCCATGAAAGGTACACCCAAATATTATGGCATTCTAAATGTCATTAGAAATAAAGTCGTGGGCAACGCCGACATCGCCCTAGAATCTTACAATACCCCCTTGGACTGGAAGGCTATTTCAAGATGCCTTACCCTCCACTATGCTGATAAACGAGATATAGGTACCCTTGAGTACCAAATGACCTCATTAGTGCAAGGCAACCTGACCATTCAGGAATTTTATCAGCGCGTGTACTCCCATCTCTCACTTATTTTAAATAAACTTGGATGCATGGAAGTCGGCATAGAATCGATGCATCTACTGACACGCACATATAGGGACAAAGCCCTGGATACCTTTATAAGAGGATTAAAAGGAGACTTACCAAGACTCCTTGGCATGAGAGAGCCGGCAGATCTCCCTCAAGCCCTTCACTTGTGCCTAAAATTGGAAAACCAAAACTTCCGTTCTAATTACGCCCTAAATACCAGCAGTCAAAATAGGAAACCTCACGATTTCCGACCACCGCTCCCACCAAAAAAATTAACCAATGAATTTTATCCCCAATTGGCATACATGCCCAAGCCTCCAATTAACTTATCGAACCAGTATCGCCCTCAAGTTCCATTGAACAATTACCATAATCCCCAACATTACAGACCATTGAAGCAACCTCCAAATAGACCACAACAACCACGTCCAGAGCCAATGGACGTCGGCAAATCCCTACATTCACGAGCAGTAAATTACATGAATAGACCCCCAATAAATAATAATAATGTGAATAGACCCCCAATAAATAATAATATGAAAAGACCCTCAAATTTCTCCCAACAAGTTCCTCTTAAACAACAAAGGAACTACCACATAGAAGGAAGTGGACACCAGAATACCACACAAGACCAGTGGTACCAACGATACGAACCAGACCAACACTACCAACCGGACTGGACACCCACTTCAGAAGAGTATGAAGCTGCATTGATGGCAGAACAGCCAGAACAGACAGCACAGACATACGCTGAAATAAATTCACAACCTGAAGAGCATGATCATATTGACATCCATTTTTTAGAATGAGTAGTTCTTCACTGCCTTACGTAGAATGTAAAGCGAAGAACGGAAAAATTCTCAGAATGCTAATCAATACAGGGTCAAGCAAAAACTATATCCAACCCTGCCATGTCCTTAAAAAAATACCCAATGACGAACCATTCTTTGCAAATTCCATAGCCGGACAAATTCAAATCACCCACCATACGACCATCAATCTGTTTGGAAGCAATGACACTACTTTAAAATTCTTTTTACTACCTACGCTTAAATCCTTCGACGGAATAATAGGAAACGACAGTCTTAAAGAACTCCGTACCACAATAAACATACATGACGGTACCCTTACTCTAGGCAATAACAAAAAAATTAAAATTAGACAGAAACCGTCTCCAACAGTTAATAAAATAGACGTTAGGACCGACCACATGACAAGTATGCAGAAACAATACATAAACCACCTTACAAACAAATATCCCAACTTATTTACCGAACCAGATGAAAAACTTACTTATACTACTACCATAATAGGAGAAATTAGAACCTCTTCAGAAACTCCCGTATATACCAAATACTATCCCTACCCCCTAGCCATGAGAGATTTCGTGAAACAAGAAATAGGAAATTTACTAAAAGATGGAATAATTAGGCCCTCCCGTTCACCCTACAACTCACCTGTGTGGGTTGTCCCCAAAAAGTTAGATGCGTCTGGACAAAAAAAATACAGACTCGTAATAGATTATAGGAAACTGAACACCCTAACAATAGCCGACAGGTATCCAATCCCGGAAATTAACGAAGTAATCTCTCAACTTGGCAACAACACATATTTTTCTGTTCTTGATTTAAAGAGTGGCTTCCACCAGATTCCCTTGAAGGAAACTGATATCGAGAAGACAGCTTTTTCGGTCAACAACGGCAAATATGAATTCACCCGACTCCCGTTCGGACTCAAAAACGCACCCGCCATTTTTCAACGAGCTTTAGACGACATCCTGAAGCAACACATAGGCAAAATATGTTATGTCTACATAGACGACATAATAGTATTTGGCAAAGACGAGAAAGACCACCTTAAAAATGTTGAAACAATTTTCCATACGCTTGAAAAAGCAAATATGAAGGTCCAACTGGACAAATGCGAATTTTTCCGAAAAGAAGTCGAATTCCTAGGTTTCATTATATCACCCTCAGGCATAAAAACCAATCCCGCTAGTGTAAAAACAATTCAGGAATTCACTTGTCCCAAAACGTTAAAAGACTTGAGATCCTTTCTTGGCCTATCAGGGTATTATCGACGCTTCATCAGAGATTACGCCAAACTAGCGAAACCTCTGACCTCGCTTTTAAGAGGGGAAGATGGACGCGTGTCCAAAAACGCCTCAAACAAAAAGCTGGTTGTGCTTGATAAAAGTGCCCTAGAAGCTTTCAACAAAATTAAATCTTCACTAATATCAAAGGAAGTCATCCTATCATACCCAGACTTCAAACAGGAGTTCCACCTCACTACCGATGCATCAAACTACGCCCTAGGCGCCGTCCTTGAGCAAGCAGGCAAACCAATAACCTTTATATCCCGATCACTAAATAAAACCGAAGAGAGTTATGCCGCAAACGAAAAAGAAATGCTGGCAATGATCTGAGCTCTAACGACACTGAGAAACTACTTGTACGGATCAGCGAAAGTTGTGTTTTTCACAGATCACCAGCCTCTCACTTTTGCATTGAGCAACAAAAACCACAATGGAAAAATGAAGAGATGGAAATGTATCCTTGAAGAATACAACTATGAAATGAAGTACAAGCCAGGGAAAACGAACGTCGTAGCAGACGCACTCTCTAGACCTCCACTGACTGACATTAACGTCCTGTCTACCACTGACCACAGCGACGAAAGTTCCGCACACCTACTCATCCCAGCCACGGAAGCACCAATAAATGCTTTCAAAAATCAATTATTCTTATTATTCGGTAACGAAGACAGTTACAAATTTGAACTACCATTCCCCAGTTTTCACAGACACACAATTACGAAACAAGACTATTCTACACAGGACATTATTGACATATTTAAACGATACATTGACCCAGCATTAGTCAACGGACTATACACTACAGAAAATCTAATGGGCAAAATTCAGGAGGTATACCCACTTCATTTCGCAAATACTAAAATTCGCTTCACACAAACTCTACTACAAGATATTGTACCCGAAACAGAACAAGAAGAAATCATAATTAGAGAGCACAATAGAGCTCACAGAAATAGTCAAGAAAACAAAACGCAAATTTTACAAAAATATTATTTCCCAAGTATGCATTCAAAAATTGAGAAAATAGTTAAACAATGTTCCACATGCCGCGAACACAAATACGATCGGCATCCACCAAAACCGCTGATACAAGAAACCCCCATTCCTCAGTCCCCAGGAGAAATCGTACATATCGACATTTATTCAACAGAAAGGAAGCTAATCCTCACTGCCATTGACAAATTTTCAAAATACGCACAGGTTAAAATGATACAAAGCAAAGCAATAGAACATATTAAAGACTCAATAAGAGAGTTAATGATAGCCTTTGGAATACCAAAACTGGTAGTAATAGACAATGAAAAATCCCTTAATTCTGCCACAATTTCATCCCTACTCAAAGACCACATGTCCATTGACATATATACTACCCCACCTTATAGCAGCACGAGCAATGGTCAAGTAGAAAGATTCCATAGCACACTCTCAGAAATCATGAGATGTCTCAAAGCAACCTACGAAGGAATAACATTTGAGGAACTGTTATTCAAATCAGTACAAGAATATAACTCATCAATCCACTCCACTACTAAAAATAAACCCATATCCCTATTTTTCTGAAATAGAGTGTTTACTAACCCTGAGCAGCTAGAAAAGCAAAGACTAGACAATATTTCCCAACTTAAGAAGAAACAGGATTTAGACCGTTCCTACCATAACAAGAATAGATCGGAAGTTAAGGATTACTCCCCAGGTGAAATAATCTACTTTAAAATAAATAAAAGACTCGGTTCAAAATTAACCCCGAAATACAAGAAAGAAATAGTATTAGAAAATAATAGGACAACAATAAAAACTGTATCAGGACGAACCGTTCACAAAGGACTGATAAAGAATTGAACAATTTCTTTTTAGGCAAAATGGACTATATCGGACTTCTAATCATCTCCACCATAATTACAACCTCACTATCGGACGTGAAAATTTTAGACTACAGTAAAGCACAATTAGTTACAATAGACAACGGACAAGCAAAAATACAAGACGGTACCTTCAGACTTCTTCACATCATTGACTTAGAAAAATACGAACAATTCTTGACCGAGACTTATGACGAAATAACAAACCAAACCCCCAAAGACAACCTCCTATATCCCATCCTTAAACATGAAACCTTCCAAACCTTCGATATCCTAAATACCCTAAAACCTGTTAGTTATAATAAAAATAAGAGATCAATCGATATCTTGGGAACGGCATGGAAATATATTGCCGGATCTCCAGATCATGAAGATTTGAAAATAATAGATAACAATTTGAATAATTTGAACGAAAATAACGATAATCAAATATTAATAAATAATTTATTCGAAAAACGTTTAAATAATGTTACTAACATAGTTAATAACATGTTAAACACAATACGGAAAAATGATAATGTTTTGATTGAAATTCTAGTAAATTTACAAAATAAAATAAGACTAATAAAGGAAGAATTAATAAATATAAGATACGCCATACAATGGGCAAAAAATAATGTAGTAAACTCTGTAATACTAAGCAAGGAAGAAATCGAATTATCAATAAATAAATTAAAAAAGGAAAAAATCCCATTTGAAAATGCAGAAGAAGCATTAAATTTATCAGAAGTAAATGTATTAAGCAAAAACATGAAAATTGTATACATGGTAAAAATACCTGTAACATTAGAATAAACATTTAGAAGAATTATTATACGACCGGTAAAAAGACCGAACAATATTGTTATTAAAACTGAATATAAGGAAACATTAAAAGGAGTAAATACAATTTATGGAATAAAAAATAAATGCGAAACCTATAGTCATGTAACAATTTGCAAAGAAACGAATTTGGTAGATTTAGATAAAGATTTATGCATAGCTAGGATTATTAATAGCCTAAATTCAACATGCTCGACAACCAATGGCCACCAAGTCCCTACGTTAGAAGAAATAAGATCAGGAATAATATTGCTTAACCAATTCAATGGAAAATTAGAAATCAACACGGCACCGCAAGAAATAAACGGAACGCATGTAGTAATGTACCACAATTCAACAATTAAAGTCAACAGTCAAATATTCAGCAACATGGAAGCTAAGCCAATTGAAACCATCCCCGCAATACTGCAGCCAAGCCCATTAGAGAAGGAGTATGTAGAACTACTTTCCTTAGAGGCTTTGAAAGATCTACACATCAGAAACATACACCGAATATACGCACTCAAAAAGGCGACATTCTCTATAGGAAGCCTAATAACGGCAACATCATTAATAACCCTAATACTTTTCCTTTTCCTAAGAAACGATCCGTGAAGATCCAATACGTTGAAAAAGAAATAGTAAAACCCAGCACAAACCAAGAAATTACACCAACAAATAAAACAAATCACGTTCCGACGTACGTAAGTTTCAACGACTTGCCATTTTATTGATGATCGAGGACGATCATACTTAAGAGGGGAGGAGTTAACACAACACTTCACTAATTCTAAAATGTTCAATAGCCCCTAAATTGCGACATGTTCCGGTCAATCTATTAGTAAACGCTGATTATGCGTCTGAAGAATATTGACACAAACAACCGTCAGCACTAACCGGCGTAAACAACAGTCAGCAATCAACAATTGACCTATTTAATAAGAAATTGGTTGTCAGCAAATTTATAACAAGAAGCTAGGTGTAAAGTAAGATTAAGAAGTAATTGTAAATTAATCTTAAGTTTTACTCGAACGAATAAAGTGTCGACAGCGGGCATAGTCCGTTCGCTCTTTTTTAAAAATTAATTTAATGAAGTAAAACTTTAACTTACATGCTCTTTGACACTACGCAGAAAGGATTGCAACCCACGCTGTCTCACTACAAACCTTACCCGTACAATACAAACGCATTGCCGTTGAACTCAGTGAATATTGAGAAGTTCTCGAATTCATATGTGAATGGAGGCATGAAGGCCTTGAATTCCAATCTCAAGGAGCATATATTCAACTTATATTAAAAAGATAAAGAACAAATACGGAACCATACAATAAGTAAAATTAACTGAAATTTAAATAGGATGGAATTTAGATAGCCCTGAAGATTGAATTAAAGAATGTAAGAAAAGTATAAAAATTAAACGAAACATTTTATTTGAGAGAAATAGAGTAAACAAATAACTAGAAATCTAATTAGATCCCCTAAATTAAACATTAAATTCAGTAGACGTTGAAGTCTATAATAATTAAACAAAATAAAGTTAAAACCAAAGATGTAAATACTTAAGATGTATTTCACAGCGGTATTGTTTACAAGTCTTATTATGGTCCATCTGCTCGGAGGATTGCCGCCAAACGTGCGCCTATACTCTCTTTGAACCGAAACTACGGACTCCAGTGCGTGATAGCGGCGGACAATCCAAATTCTTGTTTCAGTGTCCCAGTTATCCATTTTTGTTAAATGTAAAAGTCAATCTGCAAAATAAAAAAAAAATTAACCAGATTCATTAAATAGAAAAAAAGTTATTTAATTTTTTTTTGGTAGCGGCTTTCATCAGCCACCCTGTACATATATACAGGTACACGTAGAGGCAGAGTTTTGACCACCCACAAAGCCAGGGAAATTATGTACATACATCTATGTGCAAAAAGATGGATACCGACTAAATAATATTTTTTAATAATAATAATAACTCCCAAATAGATTACCCCGCATGTCCGGCCCGACCGGCGCTAGGGGCGCATCCGCATAACGTGCGATTATTCGTTCGTGCTGAGTCGTTGAAAGGCTTTGGTTTGTTAATCGTCGAGATCTAAAACTGCTCAGCTACAGAGAAAACCTCATCAGCTAAGTAAAGTAGATATAAGATAGATTATAAATTAAGAAATAACTAGTTAACAGAATAAAATTATTGTTAGAAGTTAATATAGAAGTCAAAGAATAAGAAACAATAAGTAGCTATGTATTTGGGATAGAAAGAATTGATTTTTTAATGCTGAAAAGCGAGTCTGAAATATCAAATCTACCAGAAAGAGAGTTATAATCTTGACACAAACAGCGAAAAAGGCTCATTCAACTGAAAATTGGTTCGCCACATTTTTAAGACTAGAGGTTTAAAATGCCTTGAAGGGCGAGACGGTACATTGAAGTTCACTTCACTTAGAAGAAATGGGCTAGAGAGCGAACCATTTAGCAATTTAATCATAAAAATAATTCCAAGCATTTCCCTCCGACAAAAAAGTGTGTGCTGATTAATGAGTTTTAAACGATTCGTATAGGGTGGCAGATTATACAAGGGATCCCAATGAAAATCTGTTAAGGCAAATAGTAAAAATTGTTTTTGAACTGATTATATGCGATCTAATTGAACCTGGTAACGCCGGTTCCAAATTATAGAACGGTATTCAAGTATCGGTCTGACTAATGCACTGAAGAGGTCTTTAGTTACATAAGGGTCGCTAAATTCTTTAGACCATCGTTTAACGAATGCTAGGACACCTCTAGCCTTATTGACTGTTGTGTTAATATGGCGGTTGAAACTGAGTTTATAGTCCATAGTAACCCCCAGGTCAACAAAATCATGCATTTGCTCAAGACTATAATTTTTAATTGTATAGGAAGCCAGCTGAGAAATTCCACGCGAAAAACCCATGTATCTAAATTTTTTAAGGTTAAGTGGCATATAATTTAAATCGCACCAAGTAACTAGTGTATCTAGGTCTGATTGTAGCTTATTTCGATCTTCATGACATGAAAAGCTTTACGTCGCCAGCATACGAGTACATTAACATTTTTGAAAATTTTATAATTGTAGAAATATCATTTATAAACAACAAGAACAGAATCCGGCCAAGATGACTTCCTTGAGGAACCCCTAAGAGACATAAATGACATCGTATACTAAATTTTTAAACACTACTCCTTGTGTCCTGTCACTAAGGTAAGAAGAGATCCAGCGATTAAGACCCGGCTGGAAGCCCAACTGATCGAGTTTATGAATAAGTAATGAGTGACACACTTTGTCAAAAGCTTTGCTGAAATCCGTATAAATAACGTCGGTGTGCAGATTTTTTCTAAAGCTATTTGAGACATGACCGGCAAACTCAAGTACTTCGTAACTGTGGACTTTCCCTTACTGAACCCGTGCTGGCAGTCAGCTATCAAAGTAGAGATCGGACCCGTAAGTTGATTTGCAACATTAGCTTCAAAAAATTTTTGAGAAAGCTTTGCTATGCCACGATAGTTCTCTATAGGAGACCTACTCCCGCTTTAATGCAGCGGTAGAAGAAACGATTATTTCCACGCAGTTGGAAAAACACCACACTTTAGTGATAGATTGAACAAATTGGTAAGGGGTTGGTAAATATGGTTCGCACACTTTTTCAAGAAACATGTAGGAATGCTATCAGGACCATATTTAAAAGATTCTTTTAAGGTTTTAAGGTAAATTAGACCATCTTTGGCGCATATAATTGGTGAATTAATTAAATTTGTCCCGTGTAGCTTATAGGGATAATTTTGAAAGTTTGAATTGGTGACAGCAGAAGAGTTTGAAGTGAAAAATTGAGCAAAGAAATTTGCGATATCTTGATTATCGCTAGATATAATGTCTTGATATTTCATCGCTGAGGGAAACCCTGATACTTTACGGTTAGAATTTACGAAACCATAAAACTTTGGATTGAGGATAACGTCTCTTTTGGTTTTAGAGATATAAGCTTCATAGCACTTTTTATTTAAATCTATGTACTTCTGACGTAGAATGGAATACAGTAAGTAATGATTGTTTAATCCGGATTTCTTATATAAATTAAATGATCGCGTTTTCCTATTTTTCAGAGCCTTCAGCTCTTTAGTAAACCAAGTTTGCGTAGGATGATCATAAGTTAATTTACGTTTAGGAATAAACTTCTCAAATAGGCAGTAAATAGTTTGATTGAAATGTGAGACGTTTAGATCGATATCACTACCAATTTCAGGCCAAGTTAATTTAGACAGTTCTTTATTTAATTTCTTGTAGTTTGCTTTGAAAAAGTTAAAATCAAAGCTAGTACATGAGTAGCATTGAGAGTACCTTGGCCATTACTTATGGTTTCGTAGACTATTTCCATAAAAAGGTGGTAAGGGTCTTCTGGTAAAACCATCGGATCACAACGATTTACAGAACATTTATTTTTATCATCAACATACACTAAATCTAAGGGCCGGTTTCATCAGCTCGACTTAACTAAGTTAAGTCGAGTTTTTCCCTTTTTCAGTTTCACCATCTAACTTAACTAAGTCACAACTTAGTCAGCCTGCCAGCTGACTTATTCTCGACTAAGTCAGTGTTGCTGTCGTTCAAAACCTAAATGTCAGTAATGCTCCTAATTTGTTTTGTACAATGTCCCAGCCGGAAAATACATGAAGCATGACTTTAACGGCGTATGCTTAGATGCATGTGAACGCTTGTTTTCTAGCATTACGAAACTATCGTTTTCAATTAAGCGCTAATTTTAGTACCTTCCAACTAAAGAGAAATTTGTGTAAGATTAATACATTTCTTCGTGTATGGTCATACATGCCCATTTCGCACTGGGGTATTGGGATGCGCAGAGTTGTCTGGTATGAAAAAATACTACTATGCAAAAAACAGCTGATCGGGTTGTGTTCAAAATTATTTAAGTCGCTCAGTTGGTGAAACCCAAAATTAAGTTAGTCTCGAACATTGTTTACCCGTACTAGTTTGGCATCTTCTTTTGCGAATCGGAGTGGAAGGCAGTGGATAAATGTACTCCGAGAGAGTGTAATGAAGGAAATCGCGTTCAGAGTTGCTTCAAAGTAAAAACTACAACTAAAAACTTCAATTTAAACTGAAATATACATTCTATAATAACTGATAACGTTTTATAACTGCTTTATATTCAATAATTTGGGAGTTTCAAGTCTTCATGTTAAATATTGCAGCATTTAAATTTCATTGTTTTATTATTGCATACAATTCACCCTGTGTGGTTTGTGTGTGTGTACAGATTCGGAGTAAGTTGCGCTACTAGTAGACATATACTATGGTCTCGAATCTGTGCTAACTTAAGTCACGACTTAGTTTTAGTCTTACTCGCGTTGGTGAAACCGGCCCTAAGACTTTCCCAAACTTGTTAGCGGTAACATTTATTTGATTAAGACAAAGATCGGAAATTCCATCTAAAAAGTCATTGTACCCAAGTTTGGGCGGATTTGGAATAATGTTTCCTCAGATATGTTCCACGATATATGAGGTAAGTTAAAATCACCCAAAACAATAATTGAATCTGAAGCTTTAGTCAAAAAGTTAACAGTTTAGGGCAAAGAGGCATGTTGCATGTAGACTGAAAAATCTGATGCTAGAGGGATATAGCAAACATATAAGTACATAGAGACGTTCTCTAGCTGAATGCGGATGCATTTGAACTCAATGAAATCGATGTTAGGAGTATTAACCTCTTCTGAAGGAATGGAGGAATGAACGACAAGTAGAACACCACCTCCGACTCTGTTCAAGCGATCATTTCTATATACTTGATATTCATACATAAAAACTCTAAATTGAAAAAATTACGTTTTAGCCAAGTTTCGGTAAAAGAAATTACGTTATGGTGATTGTTGTTGGAGCAAAGCTCGAATTTTTATGTTTGTTTGTTTGTTAATTGATATTAGAGGAAAAATTACAACCTTATGCACAGCGATGGTATGGGATGACATGTTTCGAAGTGCCCAACTTCTCATCAGACCCCTTCTCGGGCACTGAGATATGAACCCAAGTGTCTGCACCAAAGCCGCTGTTAGAGTACTCTAACAACTAAGCTATGATGCCCTGTAGCGTCACGATGCATTTTTCCTCTAATGTGCCATTTGCTTATTCCTTTTATACATTCTTTGGTACATATATTTACATATATATTCACTTCGAAACATGTCATCCCATACCATCGCTGTGCATAACGTTGTAATTTTTCTCTAATATCAATCAACAAACAAAACATAAAAATTCGACCACTGCTTCAACAACAATTACCATAGCTATAATTGATACAGGTACAGTGAGGGAGCATAACAAATAACACGGAAGTGTTGATATGCATAAAAGCCCTTCTGTATCTAAAACTGTTCTATGAACGCGCCTAAAAATATTCCACTTTCCTTGACTTCACATATAAAATATATGTACCAAAGAATGTATAAAAGGAATAAGCAAATGGATCATTAGAGGAAAAATGCATCGTGACGCTACAGGGCATCATAGCTTAGTTGTTAGAGTACTCTAACAGCGGCTTTGGTGCAGACACTTGGGTTCATATCTCAGTGTCCGAGAAGGGGTCTGATGAGAAGTTGGGCACTTCGAAACATGTCATCCCATACCATCGCTGTGCATAAGGTTGTAATTTTTCCTCTAATATCAATTAACAAACAAACAAAAATAAAAATTCGAGCTTTGCTCCAACAACAATCACCATAACTATAATTGTTACAGGTACAGTGAGGGTGCATAACAAATAACACGGAAGTGTTGATATGCATAAAAGCCCTTCTGTATCTAAAACTGTTCTATGAACGCGCCTAAAAATATTCCACTTTCCTTGAGTTCACATATAAAATATATGTACCAAAGAATGTATAAAAGGAATAAGCAAATGGCACATTAGAGGAAAAATGCATCGTGACGCTGCAGGGCATCATAGCTTAGTTGTTAGAGTACTCTAACAGCGGCTTTGGTGCAGACACTTGGGTTCATATCTCAGTGTCCGAGAAGGGGTCTGATGAGAAGTTGGGCACTTCGAAACATGTCATCCCATACCATCGCTGTGCATAACGTTGTAATTTTTCCTTTAATATCAATTAAGAAATTACGTTATATTCACAATGAAAATATTTCAAAAAGAGATCAGTTAATTTGGTATTTAAACCTCTGACATTTTGATAAAAGATATTCGCGGATTTAGTGCTCAGTTTTTTGACTCAACGTCTGTTTTCAAACTCCCGCACAAGTGTCCCGAGAGGTCAAAAAGAGCTGTCCAAAAGAGTATCGAAATCTTTCCCAGATACATCAATCTTAAACGAAGACATACTTTTTGATATGTGAAATTAAATTTTCTAACAGTTACGCTTTTATCTTTAACTTGAGAAGAAATATGGTACATCAAATCATCCTCGGTAGTGTCTGGATGGAACCTAGACCCAAACATAGATTTTTTGCGAGGGACCACAACCAGCCTACTAACGATTGGTTCAGACTCCATTGCAATAGTTGGAGGTTCCTGGTTTTTCCTAGTGGATATTTTTGAGGGGGCGTTCTTGGAAGTTACTCGGACACCCGTAGTAGGAATTGGAGAAGCCAAATTGATAAGTTCAAGGGCTTGAGGCAAGGTCGGCACTGTTGAGGTAGTAGGCCGATCATCCGTTTTGAAAATATTTTCATATTTTTTGAATTTTTCAGTCAGCAATGAAAAATTTTTGCTAATTTCAGAAAAACCGTTTCTGATATGCCTAAAGATTTTACAGAGATCAACTTCCGTCGATCGGCATTTAGAACAAGACCAGTGCAGGCCTTTTCCTTCATTAAGCAGGTCAGCTATTCTACCGGTAAACCCAGTGCACTTGCCGTGGACAAGTCCATCACACAGCCAGCGTGCTAAAAAGCGTTCGGACTCGCTTTTTACTTGGCAGTTTGCTATCATGCACGACATTTTTGTATAAATAAATACTTATATAAATTTAGAAAAAAATGATAAGTTTAAGAATTTAGCAGATGGCAGAAAAACAACCCTGGCAGTTGAAATGGCACTGTGCTGAGCGAGCAGTTTTAAACACACTGTATGTGACGTTCAACAAACCACGCAAACAGCTGTAATGAAAAAGAAGTCAGCACACAACAACAATTGCAATACAAAATATAAGCCTTTCAAAAGCAACAAATAAAACAATTGAAATATACAAATAACTCGGCACATACAAATTCAAAAGTATGAATTTATAATGATTAATCACTATTGAAAGATTTAACAATTTTCACACCAAGTAGTGAAGCAAATTAACTATTTAAACTCTTTTAACTTTAATTATAACTTAGAATATTTAGAATATCAATATATGATTTAATTATTAAAGAAAACACAGAGCAAAATAAAAAAGCTTGATGTTTGCGTTTACTTAGACTAATTCAACTTTTAAGTTCACAGATTTTTGGCGGGACTGAGGAAAAGAGCTATAGGCATACATAGCTACACCAACAGTATATACAAAGGGACGAGCCGAAATCAGCGGAACGCCAAGACATAATTGAGCCAAAAAGACTCCGAATAGCTAAAAGAGATCGACCGAGAGAAGGATAGAGAGAGAGACAAAGTGGGATTGGGTTCCGCTCCCGAAGGCAGTGTAAGCTCCCTAACGTCATACCAGCGTCGACAGCAGCCGAACAGCAGCAGTAGCAGAAGCCTACGCCAATCACGTTGGCATAATTTTATTTCAAATAAGTTATGGGGATTGTTGATTAAATCCGTAAAAAAATGTATTTGTTAGACGAGACAAGTCGGAATGTGGATGGGTTGTAGCGGTACATTTGTCATTCCCATGCACGGTAGTGCAACGCCAGCGCTTTCTTTTAATGCGCTATTGGCACCTGAAGTAGGGAATGTGGGTGAGGCATGAGCGGTGCCGTGCTGCCAAAATGTCCCCATGGAACGGTAATGCAATGTGATCGTTTGTTATGACTGGGCAACTTGTTTGTAGTCAAGAATATGTATGGATGTGTTTGGCTTTAACTGATTTGCAATCAAGAATGAGTTTGACTGTTTGTGGCGTTAACCTATATTAAATTTTCTTATATTTTTTTTTCTGCACGCATAATTTGGTTACTACCTGAGTAGTTTAAGTTCTAGGTTTTTAGAAGTTTTGGTTGTTTTGTTTTCCGCACTTTCACGCAGTTATACCCTTATACTACATTTACACTGCATCGCATTTGGAAAATTCAAATGAGTCATTGCAAACCCATTTACATTAGCTCATTTGCATTTTGTTTGACATTTTCCTTTAGGCGAAACATCAAATGCAATGCGTTCCACAAAAATGTCATGTTGTTGCGGCCCAAATGCGAGCAATTGCGAGCGAATGCGATGAAATCAGTCATTTGGGAAATGCGATTTGTATGGGAAAATGCGACGCATTTGGATTTTTTCGCCCAAAATTACTCGTTTGGCGCAGTGTAAATGTAGTATTACCAGAGAACGTATACATAATGAGAAGGCGTAATTTTTGTGTTCCATGGATGGCTTCCATTCTCGTGCAACCGTCTCAGTTGATTCACCACTGTGTCAGTTATCACCACTGTGTCAGTTGATTCACCAAATAATTGAGAATTTCTGTATCTTTTAAATAACATTTTCTGTTAGCAAAGAAACAAGAGAATTTCCATTTGCAGAATTTAACAATTATTTACTTTGATGCATGGATAAGTACAATTATCGTATATTTTTCAAATGATTTTATATTATTATTTTATATAAAAAATATATTAATAAATGTGATTTAAAAATTCAAAAACTAATAATAAACATGTTTTCATTAGTAGATAATGCATAAGTTCATGGACTTGAACTGTAGTATTAGAGGGCGATTAACAATGAAATTTTTGGCGTTTTGGTTAAGACCTCGGAATTTATTTTTTCTAAGTTTGCGAGTTCGAATGCACCTGTCAGCTTATATTTCTTTTATTTTTGTTTGATAATCAATCAAATAGCCAATTTTATTTTGACATTCTTCATTTTTCCTTTTGTTCGAGATGATTCGGCAAAAATCAACAAAAAAAATCAGCGCCAAATAGCTAAAACAGCCGTATTCACTAGGCGCTCATAAAAATATGTCATGCCCTTATGCTGCAAGCATAATTTAATTTGTCTTCTTCGCGCTGCAAATATTCCTAGCACACACATTGTCATATAAATGCCAGCATATGTATGCGCGTCATAATGTGCACAGAACATATGCGTTTCATACTCCAGTCTTCCCCGTCCTGATCAAAGTACGATCAAACACACATCGATTCACATACAGAAAAAATTGCAGGCATATAAATGTGTGTCATAATGTACACTTGTCGCTATTGAAATTTGTCTTCTTCTTCGTGCATAAAAATATACAACAACAAATGCGTGGATATTTATGTGCGTACTGATGTACACTTCTACTTCATATATATGTGCGTAGTGTTTCAAAATATACAACAACAAATGCGTGGATATTTATGTCCGTAATGATGTACACTTCTACTTCATATATATGTGCGTAGTTGTTGTACTTTTGCAAACACTTCTTCTTTTGCGACATTTGACTGATTTGGACAAAGTTTTCAATTTTAGAAATGAATGAATGTCGAAAGAAGAAGACTAGAACCATCGAAAACTTTTGTTAAACCAAGTGACCATAAAAATATGTAGGTGTCAGCCGAAAATATGAAATGATTTTTAATGTCCATTACACATACATATACAAGTCTTGTTCACATATGGGGATACCAACACGTTGAATAAATTGACTTGAAAAAATTCGATACCCGCATTCGTCTCATCTAGAGATCAAAGTGAAGAAGAACAAGAAGACAAATTTCAATGTCCATAATTGCCAAAATCTTACAAAACTTGGTATTTAAAATATTTTATCCAGAAAGTTGAAATTGAAGAAGCATACTGAACATAATTTGCTCTCAACACTTCCATTCTACCAGGCAATCATAAAAATATGCACATGCCTGTTCAGAAATATTCAAATTATTCTTCTTGTTTGCACCCGTCTTCGTCTTAGCAAATCTTCCTATCTATATGCAACAACAAAATCTATTCTTACGCACAAAATCCAACAACAAAAATCCATTTCTACGCGCAAACCTTAAAATGTAAGAACAAGAATTCATTCAAGCCTCCATTCATAAAATAAATAAAATATTTTGTCGAGGAAGATACAAAGAAATGTTGCAACAAGGCATTTGAACAAATATCATAAAATTCAATGTTTGTCCATTTTATAGAATCCAGAAAGTTCTAATGAAATGTTGCAACAAGGATTTGAACAAATATCATAAAATTCAATTTTTGTCGATTTTATAAATCCATAGTTGAACATGAAGAAGCATAGTTTGCTCTCCACACATCCATGCTACCAAGCAATCATAAAAATATGCACATGCCTGTTCAAAAATATTCAAATAAATTAGTGATCCTAATAGACATACTTATGTAAATATTTCATTTGTACCACGCATGGTGCATAAACACATGCACATATATTGTTGCAGAAATATGCTTCTTGTTTCCACCCGTCTTCGTCTTAGCGACAAATATAACAAGAAGAAGAAGACACAAAAAATCAAACCTGCAAAAAATCTAGACAGCCGACAGCGGTATTCGAACTCGCAACACCACAAAAAGTAAACCATGACAATGGCTCTACACTCTATACCAAAGATATTATAAACGGAATGCCGTCTAATTTGGTACTTAACAATAAACCAGCAGTACAACCAAAAACTCAGATCTTTGTCCCTAAATTTCATGATGAAATTGACAAAATGTTTACTTTTTATTGTTTATTTCATTATTTATAATAATTAAATATTTATAAATTACCTTATTAATACTAATTATAAATAAAACAAAGAAATTAAATTACATAATAAAATTGTTAATTTTGCCAACAATTGTTCAAGTACGCCAACATAAGTGATAACAGCAGAGAATTTATTTGCAAGCAAACATATAGCAGAAAACATACATTTAACAGCGCTGAGAATGGTGGTGAGTCAATTAAGTTGGAAAAATCTGAAATTAGTTGAAACATATGGACGGGTGGTGAATCAACTGAGACGGTTGCGTGGGAAAAAGTTGGAACATATCAATTCCGCCTTCTCAATATGTATACGTTCTCTGGTATTACCAGAGAACGTATACATAATGAGAAGGCGTAATTTTTGTGTTCCATGGATGGCTTCCATTCTCGTGCAACCGTCTCAGTTGATTCACCACTGTGTCAGTTATCACCACTGTGTCAGTTGATTCACCAAATAATTGAGAATTTCTGTATCTTTTAAATAACATTTTCTGTTAGCAAAGAAACAAGAGAATTTCCATTTGCAGAATTTAACAATTATTTACTTTGATGCATGGATAAGTACAATTATCGTATATTTTTCAAATGATTTTATATTATTATTTTATATAAAAAATATATTAATAAATGTGATTTAAAAATTCAAAAACTAATAATAAACATGTTTTCATTAGTAGATAATGCATAAGTTCATGGACTTGAACTGTAGTATTAGAGGGCGATTAACAATGAAATTTTTGGCGTTTTGGTTAAGACCTCGGAATTTATTTTTTCTAAGTTTGCGAGTTCGAATGCACCTGTCAGCTTATATTTCTTTTATTTTTGTTTGATAATCAATCAAATAGCCAATTTTATTTTGACATTCTTCATTTTTCCTTTTGTTCGAGATGATTCGGCAAAAATCAACAAAAAAAATCAGCGCCAAATAGCTAAAACAGCCGTATTCACTAGGCGCTCATAAAAATATGTCATGCCCTTATGCTGCAAGCATAATTTAATTTGTCTTCTTCGCGCTGCAAATATTCCTAGCACACACATTGTCATATAAATGCCAGCATATGTATGCGCGTCATAATGTGCACAGAACATATGCGTTTCATACTCCAGTCTTCCCCGTCCTGATCAAAGTACGATCAAACACACATCGATTCACATACAGAAAAAATTGCAGGCATATAAATGTGTGTCATAATGTACACTTGTCGCTATTGAAATTTGTCTTCTTCTTCGTGCATAAAAATATACAACAACAAATGCGTGGATATTTATGTGCGTACTGATGTACACTTCTACTTCATATATATGTGCGTAGTGTTTCAAAATATACAACAACAAATGCGTGGATATTTATGTCCGTAATGATGTACACTTCTACTTCATATATATGTGCGTAGTTGTTGTACTTTTGCAAACACTTCTTCTTTTGCGACATTTGACTGATTTGGACAAAGTTTTCAATTTTAGAAATGAATGAATGTCGAAAGAAGAAGACTAGAACCATCGAAAACTTTTGTTAAACCAAGTGACCATAAAAATATGTAGGTGTCAGCCGAAAATATGAAATGATTTTTAATGTCCATTACACATACATATACAAGTCTTGTTCACATATGGGGATACCAACACGTTGAATAAATTGACTTGAAAAAATTCGATACCCGCATTCGTCTCATCTAGAGATCAAAGTGAAGAAGAACAAGAAGACAAATTTCAATAGCGACAAGTGTACATTATGACACACATTTATATGCCTGCAATTTTTTCTGTATGTGAATCGATGTGTGTTTGATCGTACTTTGATCAGGACGGGGAAGACTGGAGTATGAAACGCATATGTTCTGTGCACATTATGACGCGCATACATATGCTGGCATTTATATGACAATGTGTGTGCTAGGAATATTTGCAGCGCGAAGAAGACAAATTAAATTATGCTTGCAGCATAAGGGCATGACATATTTTTATGAGCGCCTAGTGAATACGGCTGTTTTAGCTATTTGGCGCTGATTTTTTTTGTTGATTTTTGCCGAATCATCTCGAACAAAAGGAAAAATGAAGAATGTCAAAATAAAATTGGCTATTTGATTGATTATCAAACAAAAATAAAAGAAATATAAGCTGACAGGTGCATTCGAACTCGCAAACTTAGAAAAAATAAATTCCGAGGTCTTAACCAAAACGCCAAAAATTTCATTGTTAATCGCCCTCTAATACTACAGTTCAAGTCCATGAACTTATGCATTATCTACTAATGAAAACATGTTTATTATTAGTTTTTGAATTTTTAAATCACATTTATTAATATATTTTTTATATAAAATAATAATATAAAATCATTTGAAAAATATACGATAATTGTACTTATCCATGCATCAAAGTAAATAATTGTTAAATTCTGCAAATGGAAATTCTCTTGTTTCTTTGCTAACAGAAAATGTTATTTAAAAGATACAGAAATTCTCAATTATTTGGTGAATCAACTGACACAGTGGTGATAACTGACACAGTGGTGAATCAACTGAGACGGTTGCACGAGAATGGAAGCCATCCATGGAACACAAAAATTACGCCTTCTCATTATGTATACGTTCTCTGCTAATATATCCTCCATACAGCAGATGTTAGCCTTCGTCGGGGATTAGGTTTGCTTGACGGTGGTTATCCCTGTAAAAAACGTTGGAGCATCAGAGTACTCCAACACTTATCCTCATTCATATAAAAAAGGTGGTCCAATTTACATGGCAATGTCCGGTGATTGGATCACCTAATCCTATTCGGAATACCATTTACTTTGCTTCTGAATAGTCTATAGAGCACCTACGTTGGAGTACTTTGAAAATGCTGCCAAAAGATTACTCTATAGAGTATTCTAGACGAAAGCAAGAAGGGAGTATGTGTTCTTTTGAGGACCACCTACTCCCGCTCTAGCTTTGCTGTTGAATACTCTATAGAGGAATCCCATGGGAGTATTTTGAGCGTACTCTCACGTAGGTGGTCTATAGAGTATTCAAAATCAAAGAAACAGAGTACTCCGAGATGGATTAGGTGATCCAATCACCGGACATTGCCATGTAAATTGGACCACCTTTTTTATATGAATGAGGATATGAGTTGGAATACTCTGATACTCCTTTAGGAGTATTCTATGGAGTATGAAACGGAGTATTTCCGTTTTTTGCAGGGATGTGTTTTTCATTGCAGTCTTGCTTTTATCTGAGCGTATCAATTTTCCATATACCATAAATATACACACGCGGTAGTTGTAAAGATTTTACGTTCTGTAACAAAATAGCTGCCAAAAACACACCAGTAGGTTGTGCGAATTTTTAACATTACGTTTCTGTGGTACGGGATCAAGAAAGAAAAGGGGCAGATGTACTATTAAGTCTATGAATTGTTATTTGATAAGAAGCTAAGATAGTTTAGGGTTAGTAGGAATATTTAAAACAATATTATGACGATGAGCTAGGGCCAGCGACTATGCCACATGCAACCCTTGTCTTACCCCAACAGCCAGCTACATAACAATGGCGCCCAGGCGAACGGTCGGTGAGGGCGATAAGTCCGTATATTGCTATTGTCATGTCCAGGCGAAGGGTCGATGAAGGTGATAAGTCCGTATATTGCTATCGTCATGTCAAGGCTCTTTGTACTATCCTTGGAAGTGTGGAACTACACGCCCAGAGACTAGTCTCTGAGTGTGGATACCACACCTTCCTACTCTCGTCGTAGCGACTTCCTGTAAACCACACTCACCGGTAATGCCGGATCACCGGCTAGGTAGCTTAAACAGGCTACCACGATCTCCTACCTAACGTCCCTACCTAGCTGGGTGCCATACTTAGTACCACCTGCTCAGATTAAAAATCCAAGCATGGAACCCTGATATGGTCACTCAGCTTACTCTTATTATGTTTGCCATGATGAGATTTACCACCAAAATTAATCTTAGCGGCGTGGCCATTATGATGGTCCCTGTCCAAAGTCAGAAGAAGGAAATAAGATAGACATTGAAATTAAACAAAGGAAGAAAAAGAAAGGCAAGAAGATTTGGTCCCGAAGGATTATTTTAACAAGGAGGGCCTGGACTCGAAGCTATTGTGTCTATTGTAAACCAGCTTACCATAAATCATTCCGAAACCAGCCTCAGCTTAGAAGATGGACGCGCTTTCCCTAATGGTGATATGATGGCTCAGTTTACGATCGAGTTCCACAACATAAAAACTTATGTGAGGAAAGACGACCGGAAGGAGGAGGTCGTGCCACACAAGAGTCACCACTTTGTGAAAAGATGGGCATCTTGGTTGAGAGTTCTCTATATAGAATTGAGAAGGTGCAGCATCTAATCTCTCATCACCAGCTCCAAAGGATTTCGTGACGGGAGCGGCTTTGAAGTGGTACTGGCAGGTGCTGGAGGATCACACCGCGGATCTAAGCTTCGGGTACCCGGAACTGAAGGCTTCTGCCTATTTTAGCCAACTTCAAGACCGCAGAGTCCGACTACGAGGGGATTCGTCAAATCATGGAGCGAAAACAGCTGGCGAGTGAGGGATTTGATGACTTCTATGGGGAAGTACATAAGTTGACCTTCAGGCTATGTAGGAAAATACCTGAAAAGGAGCTGGTGGGGATTATTTAGGGAAAACCTAAGCCATACCTGACATTTGTGTCAAAAATGGACACACTAGCAGAGCTAAAGACGGAATGTAGGCGGAAAAAAGAGAACCGGAGTAGGCCTAAAGGGGGAATAAATGAGCTAGTCTACCCCGACTCCTCTTTGACCGACGAAGGAGCCAGCTCTAAGCCGCTAGAAGCAATAGGGAACCCTTTTAAGAATAGGTTGAACTGTGGTCAAACTCCTGACAGCAGGACGCAAAGTGTACCGCCACAGGGTACACTGGCTACTACAGATATTCCCAAAGCATTCATCCATTTATTTTCCCCTTTGCCTTTCCACCTAATGTTGTGCTTCTCGTGTGGGATGCTGGTTGACCATTTTGTGAAAAACCCGGCAGAGGCCAATAAGGGGGGACGATGTAAAGAAAATTTCCACAATATGTTTTGTTTTTCTTATGTGGGGAATAGTTCCTTCTGCGTTTTCAAAGCACCGAAATGTGGCAGAGATGGCCGGGGGCTTCAGCCAGGAGAAGGACCACAAGGGCAAGCCAGCGGGGTATGCCCTAGGTAGGCATACCGGTCGTAAAAGGCGACTAATATGTACAAAGGTAATGACGTGCAACTCGATGGTTGAACTACGGATATGATGCTTCTCACCTCTCATTACCCATCTTATCCTTCCTTACGGAAGGAGGGGTGACATGACCTAGAAGATTTCACTGGTCATAAATAGATACCACGACAGTCGGGCAGTACCGCAAGGGAGTATCGGAGCGTACTTCTAATCCGGCCAAGGACTGTTAATTCCACAAAACTCCCCAAAATCTTCGCGGAGTGATTTTATCGTTACCACAACAAATGTAAGCAAACCACATGAATTAAAGAGTTAACATGTTAGAAAGTTAGAGTATGAAGAAGCAAGGAGGAGTATATTTTATGAAGCCGTAATAGAAAAAATAAGAAGAAATTTTAAGAAAATCGAAAAATGAAGGAAGAAGGAAAACATTCCGAAGGATACGTCATAAGATTATATCTAGGATAATAACAGTAAGAGGGTATAACCGATGTTTTGCACAAACGAAGAAAGGAAGCACTAGCGCTGCTGGATTCAGGAGCTGGAGCGAGTTGTTTCGGAAAGAGCAGTCTACAATTTTTAGAATGCCATGAAGATATGGTCCTACCAGAAGCTCACCAAAGCATTAGAACCGCAAATGGAGCGGAAACACCGGTGACAGGTGTGATAAAACTATCAGTAGAATGGGATGGTCTGAATAGAGAGTTGGAGTTTTTAATAGTGCCATGGTTGCACCAGGAAGTTTACCTTGGAATAGACTTTTGGAAGGTGTTTAACCTAAATATAATTGGCAGAAGTCCCCCTGCACGCCAAACCCACACCGCCGTATCAGAATTCCTGCCTGCTGGTGGTGATCTGTCCTTCGACGCTGTTATGAAGCCTTCTAGCGTATTCAGTATGGGTTGACAATTGTTTGCTATGTGTGCCGGGTTTACGACTAACCCAAGGCCTAACAAAAAAAAAAAATTATACGCACACGTAAGCGTTCGGGGGATTTCTTTCCGCACCATTTTTAATGACCAAAAAAATATACATTATTTTGTCAAAATCTAAATACTAAATTTCGCCTAATATGGGGTTGTACTTCCTATTTCCTCACCGCTCTTTACCCACTCTCCATGACTCTTCATTCCCACAATGGTAGGTTCTATCGTACTGGAACGAAGCGGATTCTTTTTACCCGGCCAAGGGCTGTTATTTCAGTGTAACCCTGCCTAATCTGTCATGTCACAACCTTAAATTTTCATCCTCGGAGCAAACCCTTTCACCAGAGTTGCTCTATTTACTCCTGTTACGGGCTGGAATCGAATCCAGCCCAGGACCAGGAGATTGGATCTGCTGCGTTTGCTGGAAGAAACTTTATATTAAACGGTCGTATTCTGTTCAATGCGTAAAGTGTAAAAGATGGATTCACAGATCTGTATGCTCAGGGCTTAACCCTGCCAGACCCCGTACTTTCTTTCGTACCTGCGAGGCACCATGTTGTACACCCCCTAGGGCGTCCCGCGGTACGCGTCGCTCCAGCGCACCCCCACCGCCCCCACTATCCTTTAACGGCAACTGGCAACTTGGTCAGGACCAACATCTCCTCGTGCCTTTCACAATGTGCACTGTTTGTCGGCAAAGACTATATACGCCTGTGTCATCGGTCAAATGCAACAATTGTCTTGGCCTATGCTACGTTCCTATATGCTCTGGAATCGCGACCATAAACCTCTGGACGGATAGGTTTATAGCGCCTTGCTGCAACACGCCGCAGCCTTCCACACCAGATAATGTGGTGCCTCCATCAAACTTTCAAGGTTCATTCCCTTCTAGACTGCGACACAGCCTAGGCCACAGCTTACCACCACCCAGGCAAACGCATTCGTCCGTCACGTATAGTATGACCCAACCTCGCTTCCAGCACAATTGTAACGGATTAGCTTAACAACATAAAATCGCTGCGATTCAATAGAACAAACTGACCACAAGATCACACTTACGAACTTGTAATGGGTATAACATCCATCGGAAAGACCGTCCCAGCGGTAATGGGGGTGGTCTCGCGTTTATAACACACCACACTCTACAATATAATCTATTTGTTCCCGACATAGACCCGAGGGACTCTACCTTAGAATGCCAAGGTATAGTGGTCCGGTCAGGCGATGTCGATTCGCAAATTATCAACATCTACATTCCCCCTGTAGCATGTTGCCTGAGGGAATATCACCCTGACATAGGTGCGTTGCTAAGAGGTGATAACCGTTTAATCCTCGGTGACTTCAACGCACATCACGATCTCTACCACTCCAATCTGCCAGTAGACAGCAGAGGGCATGCACTTGCGGAACAAATAGATGCCTCGGCATTCTGCACAGTAAACGGAGACGCCCCCACCAGAGTGGCAGGCAACTGCCACAGCTCGCCAGACATATCGATCGTAAGCGCAGGACCTATGAACTGCGTCGACTGGCGACCGATTCTGACATTGGAATCCGCCCTCCTGTCAATTATACTCTCAATCGAGCGACAGACGGACTTGTTTACCTCTGAACGAGGAACCTTTATCAACTTCAGCAAAGCGGACTCCGACCCACACCGACAGACATACGCCAAGGTGAAGAAGAGTTTCGCAAGGTTACTGATTCAGCCTCCGGCCGCTTCATTCTAGCTGGAAGGATACCGGAAATTCGAGATACCGAAATTTCCCTGGAGAGGCAGCGGCCCTGACCAAGTGAGACTCCTCAATCTCGCAGACCCCAGAATTAAAGATCTTAACGCGGAAATCCGACGGACGGTCTATGACTAAAAGTTGACCAAGTGGAATCAGCACCTAGAAATATTCAACCTCTCCGGCGGAGTCGGCAAAATAAGGTCAACAGTCAAGGCTCTATCAAATCTGACCAAATACAATGACAAGGTTGCCATTACATTTGGTGACAGCGTCAAATCGGACCCCAGCGATGCCCGAGCTCTTTCTGCCGACAGTTTATAATGCTTCCACCTGCTGATAGGGCCAAGACACAGCGCCCGTTACCATCTCCGTCACGGAAGCCATAATGAAGGCCAAAGCCTCTAGATCAGTCGGACCCGACGGTATTGCCATGAAGATGTTTAAACACCTAGGCCACGAGGGACAGAGTTATTTGGCGGCTCTCTTTAACCACCACAGGCGTCAGTCAAATTTAGGAACAAGAAATCTAAATGGCTTCGGGTAAGGGCCCTCCTTTGATGAACTCTGTACGAGGATTAACTGTTACCTCCGAGATCTTTCCAGGTTAGGGGTTTAGAATATGCCCAAAGTAAGCATACCGGTCGTAAGAGGCGACTAATGTGCACAAAGGTAATGACGTGCAACTCGATGGTTGATCTACGGATATGATGCCTCTCACCTCCCATAACCCATATCTCCTTCCTTACGGAAGGAGGGGTGACATGACCTAGAAGATTTCACTGGTCATAAATAGATACCACGACAGTCGGGCAGTACCGCAAGGGAGTATCGGAGCGTACTTCTAATCCGGCCAAGGACTGTTAATTCCACAAAACTCCCCAAAATCTTCGCGGAGTGATTTTATCGTTACCACAACAAATGTAAGCAAACCACATGAATTAAAGAGTTAACATGTTAGAAAGTTAGAGTATGAAGAAGCAAGGAGGAGTATATTTTATGAAGCCGTAATAGAAAAAATAAGAAGAAATTTTAAGAAAATCGAAAAATGAAGGAAGAAGGAAAACATTCCGAAGGATACGTCATAAGATTATATCTAGGATAATAACAGTAAGAGGGTATAACCGATGTTTTGCACAAACGAAGAAAGGAAGCACTAGCGCTGCTGGATTCAGGAGCTGGAGCGAGTTGTTTCGGAAAGAGCAGTCTACAATTTTTAGAATGCCATGAAGATATGGTCCTACCAGAAGCTCACCAAAGCATTAGAACCGCAAATGGAGCGGAAACACCGGTGACAGGTGTGATAAAACTATCAGTAGAATGGGATGGTCTGAATAGAGAGTTGGAGTTTTTAATAGTGCCATGGTTGCACCAGGAAGTTTACCTTGGAATAGACTTTTGGAAGGTGTTTAACCTAAATATAATTGGCAGAAGTCCCCCTGCACGCCAAACCCACACCGCCGTATCAGAATTCCTGCCTGCTGGTGGTGATCTGTCCTTCGACGCTGTTATGAAGCCTTCTAGCGTATTCAGTATGGGTTGACAATTGTTTGCTATGTGTGCCGGGTTTACGACTAACCCAAGGCCTAACAAAAAAAAAAAATTATACGCACACGTAAGCGTTCGGGGGATTTCTTTCCGCACCATTTTTAATGACCAAAAAAATATACATTATTTTGTCAAAATCTAAATACTAAATTTCGCCTAATATGGGGTTGTACTTCCTATTTCCTCACCGCTCTTTACCCACTCTCCATGACTCTTCATTCCCACAATGGTAGGTTCTATCGTACTGGAACGAAGCGGATTCTTTTTACCCGGCCAAGGGCTGTTATTTCAGTGTAACCCTGCCTAATCTGTCATGTCACAACCTTAAATTTTCATCCTCGGAGCAAACCCTTTCACCAGAGTTGCTCTATTTACTCCTGTTACGGGCTGGAATCGAATCCAGCCCAGGACCAGGAGATTGGATTTGCTGCGTTTGCTGGAAGAAACTTTATATTAAACGGTCGTATTCTGTTCAATGCGTAAAGTGTAAAAGATGGATTCACAGATCTGTATGCTCAGGGCTTAACCCTGCCAGACCCCGTACTTTCTTTCGTACCTGCGAGGCACCATGTTGTACACCCCCTAGGGCGTCCCGCGGTACGCGTCGCTCCAGCGCACCCCCACCGCCCCCACTATCCTTTAACGGCAACTGGCAACTTGGTCAGGACCAACATCTCCTCGTGCCTTTCACAATGTGCACTGTTTGTCGGCAAAGACTATATACGCCTGTGTCATCGGTCAAATGCAACAATTGTCTTGGCCTATGCTACGTTCCTATATGCTCTGGAATCGCGACCATAAACCTCTGGACGGATAGGTTTATAGCGCCTTGCTGCAACACGCCGCAGCCTTCCACACCAGATAATGTGGTGCCTCCATCAAACTTTCAAGGTTCATTACCTTCTAGACTGCGACACAGCCTAGGCCACAGCTTACCACCACCCAGGCAAACGCATTCGTCCGTCACGTATAGTATGACCCAACCTCGCTTCCAGCACAATTGTAACGGATTAGCTTAACAACATAAAATCGCTGCGATTCAATAGAACAAACTGACCACAAGATCACACTTACGAACTTGTAATGGGTATAACATCCATCGGAAAGACCGTCCCAGCGGTAATGGGGGTGGTCTCGCGTTTATAACACACCACACTCTACAATATAATCTATTTGTTCCCGACATAGACCCGAGGGACTCTACCTTAGAATGCCAAGGTATAGTGGTCCGGTCAGGCGATGTCGATTCGCAAATTATCAACATCTACATTCCCCCTGTAGCATGTTGCCTGAGGGAATATCACCCTGACATAGGTGCGTTGCTAAGAGGTGATAACCGTTTAATCCTCGGTGACTTCAACGCACATCACGATCTCTACCACTCCAATCTGCCAGTAGACAGCAGAGGGCATGCACTTGCGGAACAAATAGATGCCTCGGCATTCTGCACAGTAAACGGAGACGCCCCCACCAGAGTGGCAGGCAACTGCCACAGCTCGCCAGACATATCGATCGTAAGCGCAGGACCTATGAACTGCGTCGACTGGCGACCGATTCTGACATTGGAATCCGCCCTCCTGTCAATTATACTCTCAATCGAGCGACAGACGGACTTGTTTACCTCTGAACGAGGAACCTTTATCAACTTCAGCAAAGCGGACTCCGACCCACACCGACAGACATACGCCAAGGTGAAGAAGAGTTTCGCAAGGTTACTGATTCAGCCTCCGGCCGCTTCATTCTAGCTGGAAGGATACCGGAAATTCGAGATACCGAAATTTCCCTGGAGAGGCAGCGGCCCTGACCAAGTGAGACTCCTCAATCTCGCAGACCCCAGAATTAAAGATCTTAACGCGGAAATCCGACGGACGGTCTATGACTAAAAGTTGACCAAGTGGAATCAGCACCTAGAAATATTCAACCTCTCCGGCGGAGTCGGCAAAATAAGGTCAACAGTCAAGGCTCTATCAAATCTGACCAAATACAATGACAAGGTTGCCATTACATTTGGTGACAGCGTCAAATCGGACCCCAGCGATGCCCGAGCTCTTTCTGCCGACAGTTTATAATGCTTCCACCTGCTGATAGGGCCAAGACACAGCGCCCGTTACCATCTCCGTCACGGAAGCCATAATGAAGGCCAAAGCCTCTAGATCAGTCGGACCCGACGGTATTGCCATGAAGATGTTTAAACACCTAGGCCACGAGGGACAGAGTTATTTGGCGGCTCTCTTTAACCACCACAGGCGTCAGTCAAATTTAGGAACAAGAAATCTAAATGGCTTCGGGTAAGGGCCCTCCTTTGATGAACTCTGTACGAGGATTAACTGTTACCTCCGAGATCTTTCCAGGTTAGGGGTTTAGAATATGCCCAAAGTAAGCATACCGGTCGTAAGAGGCGACTAATGTGCGCAAAGGTAATGACGTGCAACTCGATGGTTGATCTACGGATATGATGCCTCTCACCTCCCATAACCCATATCTCCTTCCTTACGGAAGGAGGGGTGACATGACCTAGAAGGTTCCACTGGTCATACCAAATCGCTACCTTGACAGTCGGGTAGTACCACAAGGGAGTACCGGAGCGTACCAGATTCATATCCGGCCAAGGACTGTCAGTTCGACAGCACTCCCCAAAACCTTCGGGGAGTGTTTTTGTCGACGTTTGATCTCTCGCGGGCTCTAATTGACCTCCTCGGAGCAAACCCTGGCAGCTGGGTTGCTCCATTGTCTCTTGTTACAAGCTGGGGTCGAGCCCAACCCTGGACCAAGATATTGGATCTGCGGCATTTGCTGGAAGAAAATTTATATTAAACGGTCGCATTCGGTTCAATGCGCCAAGTGTAAGAGATGGCTACATAAATCTGCCATCCACAGACCCTGTACTTTCCTTAATACTTTCGACGCGCTATGCTGTACACGCCTAAGTGCGTCCCGCGGTAGTCGTCGCTCTGGCACTCCCCTACCGCCCCTACCAACTTCAAATATCCACAATAGTGGCTCAGTCTACACGACTGGTAGCACTCCTGCCATTCCCGCCTCACTCAATCCCGACTGCCGCTCACGCTCACCAGCGTCCCCTTCCCGCAAGGCAGCTCAACACTCCTATCCCCTCCGGAATAGGCCAGATATGAGCATCGCCGAGCGTCAGTCCCCTCTTTGTCTGTCCCCAATGCCCCGCCCCCCCTGCTTCCAGCCTGCACGTGGCCAGGACCACCACCTCCTCGTACCTTTCACTACGTTCACCGTTTGGTGGCAAAGATTATATACGGCTGCGACATCGCTCAAGTGCAACAATTGCCTTGGACTGTGTCACACCCTTATGTGCTCTGGGCTCGCAAACGGTAACCTTTAGACGGATACATTCATAGCCCCCGTTGCAGTACACAGCCGCCTTCGACGCCAAACAACAACGGCCATGGCGCTGTCACCTCTAGACTGCGACATAGTTTAGGCCTTAGCCTACCTCCACGTAGGCAAGCGCATCCGTCCCTCATGCCTAGCATGTCCCCCGTCTCCCCTCCTACACGCTTTAAAATTTGACAGCTGAACTATAACGGATTAGCTGGAAAGATCGTGGAGAGAACTGGATTTATGAAGTCGCACAACATCAAAATCGCCGCGATACAAGAGACAAAATTGAACACAAGATCGGACTTACAAACTTGTGATGGGTATAATGTACATCGAAAAGATCGTCCCAGCGGTCATGGGGCCGGCCTAGCGTTCATTACACATCACTCTGTACAATATAATCTATTTTGAACTGACGTCGACCCCAGGGACTCTACCTTAGAATGCCAAGGCATAGTAGTCCGGTCAGGCGACGTCGACTTGCAAATCATAAACATCTACAATCCCCCCGCCACGTGTTGTCCTTGAGATTATCATCCCGACATAAGTGCGTTGCTAAGGGGCGATAACTGTCTAATCCTAGGCGACTTCAACGCACATCATGATCTCTGGCACTCCAACTTGCCAGCAGACAGTAGAGGGCACACCATTGCAGACCAAATAGGCAACTTAGCATTATGTACAATCAATGGAGACCAGGGTGGCTGGTAACTGCCACAGTTCGCCAGACATCTCCATAACGAGCGCGGGCCTAATTAACTTTGTCATCTGACCACCTACCCATCTTACTCTCCGTTGAATGACAGGCCGGCTTCATAACGACTGAAAAACTAACATACATCAACTCAAAACGGACTGGGACCGCTTTACGGACTATACACAGCGCTCCTTCGCTGCCTTACCCACTCCGACAGACGTACGCAAAGGTGAAAGAGAGTTTCGCAAGGTCATTGATTCAGCCTCAGGCCAATTTATTCCTGCTGGTAGAATACCACAAATTCGTCCGAATTTTCCTGCAGAAGCTGCGGCGATGGCAAGAGAACGTGACCAAGTGAGACTCATCAATCCCGCAGATCCCAGAATCAAAGATCTCAATGCGGAAATTTGTAGGATAGTCAACGAACACAAACTGACCAAGTGGAAACAACACCTCGAGTCATGAAACCTCATTTGCGAAATCGGCAAATTCTGGTCGACTGTCATGGGTCCTATCCAATTCGACCAAATACAATGACAAGGTCGCCATTGCATTCGGCGACAGTGTCAAATCGGACGCCAGGAAATGCGCGAGCTTCTTTTGCCGTCTGTTTATAATGCATCCACCTGCGGATAGGACTAAGAGAGGAGTCATTCGACGTGCGCACAAACACAAACACTCCTCTGCGCCTATTGCCGTCTCAGTCGCAGAGGTCAAGGAAGCCATAATGAAGGCCAAACCCTCAAAATCCATCAGACCCGACGGAATCGCCATGAAGATGATCAAACACCTAGGCCACGATGGACAGAGTTATTTAGCGGCTTTTCTCTCTAACTACTTCCGTCATACCTGATATATGGAAGCAGGCGATTGAAGTTCCCCTACTAAAACCAGGGAAGCCGCTGAACCAAGGAGATTCTTATCGTCCGATATCCCTCCTTTCGCTGGTTGCGAAATTACTAGAGACCATTCTAGTCCCTTACTTTACTGCAAATCTGAAATTGGCCGATCACCAGCATGGTTTCCGCAAATCTCACAGCACTACATCCGTTTTGAATGCCATCACAACGCAGATAAATGGATATATGGTTTTAATCAACACCCACCAAACCATAGGACGGTTCTCGTGGCACTTGACCTATCAAATGCATTTGATACGTTCAACCACGCCACACTCCTGCGAGACCTGGAAGAGACACCGCTCCCTTAAAAGGTGGACCGCTAATTACCTTAATGGTTGACAGGCATCAGTCAAATTAAGGAACAAGAAATCCAGGCCACGAAGAATAAAACAAGGGGTGCCGCAAGGTGGTGTTCTCTCTTCCATTTTGTTTAATTTCTTTATTTCGAGACTTCCCTGTACTAGAATCAACAGTTACTTCAGGGACCTTTCCAGCTTCTTCACCGAGCGAAATCTGACCTATTTCCGACAAAATCGACGGCGACCTTGTTTACGACATGGAATGCACAGATGGGGCATGAGTTAAATGGCCACGTAGACGGAGTACCTCTACCTACTGTCAACCACCCGAAAATCTTGGGTGTGACATTTGATAACGGCCTCACCTTCGCTGGTCACGCCACCGCAATAGTTTCAAAGGTACAGAGCCGCAATAAGATACTCAAGTCACTGGCCGGCAGTACTTGGGGAAAAGACAAAGAAACATTGCTTGCTACATATAAGGCTATTGGCCGACAGGTTATTGACTACGCTGCGCCCATATGGTCGCCCAATCTTGCTGGCATCAATTGGAGGAAATTGCAAGCCTGCCAAAACACCGCCATCAGAACTGCTACGGGATGTCTGCTTATGTCATCTGAGTCTCACCTCCATCAAGAGGCAAAATTGTTCAATGTTCAAGAGCACGCGGAACTCTTGAGTAGACAGTTCCTATTGGATCTAGCCCCGCCCCCCTGAGACATAAGCAGACATCTTCGTAAGCACTACAATGAGATCCGGAACCACATCTCTTTGCCGTTTGATCTGCGGAATCATAGACGGGCTCTAAATGACCTCCACACTGAGTCGGTAGACAGATCCCTCAGATCTCGGTCTGTGAATCCCGTTATCAATACTCAGTCACCTGAATTGGCTGAAGAGGAGCGTGTACTTCAGAGGGAGAGTAGAGTCATGCTACCACAACTTCGCTCTGGCTATTGTAATAGGTTAAACTCCTACTTATCCAGACTGAACCCTACCATACCAAACACTTTCCCTGCATGTGGTATGTCTCCTCATGATACCAAACATCTCTTCTCCTGTTCAGTCGAACCTACTCTTCTAACACCTACATCACTCTGGTCCAACCCTGTTGAAACCGCGCGTTTCCTTGGACTCCCGTTAGAAGAGCTTGATGACAATTTAGAGGGATCGAGCCCATTGGGTAGGGCGAAGCACTGTTAACAACAACAACAACCGACCTCCATACCGAGTCGGTAAACAGATCCGTCAGATCTCGGTCTGTGAACCCCGTAATTGACATCGAACCACTTGAAATAGCTGATGAAGGGCGTATTCTTCCGAGGGAGACTAGAGTCATCCCAGCACAACTTCGTTCTGGATATTGTAATAGGTTAAACTCTTACTTATCCAGACTGAACCCCAGCTTACCAAATACGTGCCCTGCATGTGGTATGTCCCCTCACGATACCAAACATCTCATTTCCTGTTCAATTGAACTCACTCTTCTAACACCAATATCGCTCTGGTTCGACCCTGTTGAAACTGCGAGTATCCTTGGACTCCCGTTAGAAGAACTTGATGACGATTCTCAGCGTGATCTTGCCCATTAGGCAAGGCGAAGCACTGTTTATAACAACAACAACAACTCTTCAGATTTTAGCGAAGAGTCTCAATACAAAAATGACAACAGCTAAATTTCAGACGATTATCTTACAAATATTATATATATATTTATAAAAGAAAATCTTAATCACTATATTAGCATTGTATTCATAAGAATATTAACCAAAAGCAAATACTTCGATTTAATAAAGCCTTAGCCTATGAGGATCAATATAGAAATGGAACAAATGCTTTAACTGCCCTATTATGGGGCAGATTGTCATCGTGAATACTAACAATTGTTATAACCCAATTCCACTTGTTCCTATAATTTACAATTGTCATCGCAGCTGTCACTACCTCAGTCGTAGATGACAAGCAAGCTGACAATAGCATTATAAATTTGAATATACAACAAATTTGTCAAAGAAGAAGTGGTATTCAAAAAAAATGATTTAGATTTATATTAGAAAAGAAAACAAAATCACAATTTTGACGATATTGATTAATATCAAATAAATTAAATGTTCTTTTTTATTATTATTGACAATTATTCTAAATTTTTCCAGTAAATTTTCAGTATTTCATAGTAATGAGTATATATCTGCCTCGTTCTCTCTTTACTTTGTACCAAACAAGTCTACTGGACGTGCGCACTAGCCTTATATGTATATATGTACATACACTAGAGCGGGTCAAATTTTGTCCCCACCAGGAGTATAGCAAAAACGTAATCTACATTTAGTCAATTTTAATAGAGATATCAGGCTTAAATTATGAGAAATTAGCCTAAAATGAACTTTTAACTACTATTTTATCATTTTTAACAAATTTCTTATGAAATTTTTTTTTTCTATACAGCTAAAATAAGTTCAGAACATTTCCAACAACTTTCATTTAGACAGCAAAATTTTTGTATTTAAATTTAAAATGGATGAACCAAATCCTTCTACATCATCTGAATCCACTTTATCACATATAAATACTTGAACACGATATTATGGCATTTGGTTTATCAAGTGATATTTTTTTTTTTAAGTGATCATGTTAAAATTCAAAGAAAAATGTTTTCGCATAAAAATTTAACTCCTCATGTAATTGATAAATTGGTTGAAATTTGGAAAAAATTGAATATTCAACTAATTGATAGACGTAGTATTCTAAGAAAACTAAATGTTTTAATTGAAAAATACCACGAAAGCATGAAACACAGAAAAAAAGTTCAGAAATTTACAGCATTCGTACACTCAACCAATGAATTATTTTACATTAGAAAATGTAAATGCAAGTTAAAAACAACAGAATGCTCATTTGGTTTAATACCAAATCATTTAACCTTCAAGCGGGCGCGCCATCTTTTGTAACAAAAGCGGTCGCGCGTAGTCTTTTCAACGCCTCAATTGAAATGCGAGATTTAAAGTGGTTTAAGTTGTGGAATTAATTTTTTTTATTAGTTTTAGTTATTATGTAATCATAAAATAATATATTACAGGAAAAGTACTTTTTTTTTGTCATTTTAAATGAGGGAAAAACATAAAAAGTAATATTATTCATTGAATGCAAAGTAAATTCATTAATCTTAACAAAAAACCAAACATATTTTTTTTTGTACTTGCCTCTCTATTGGGCTCATCATCTATCATCATTTCTATTCCCCATTCGCGTAGAAATTTACGTCTTTTTTTGATAACTATACCATTTTCTCTCAAAATTACCATTGAGTTTACTCCAGCAATATCTAACAAGCGAAAAAGAGTGCCAATGGCCACCTATTGCACTTCCTTGATACGGAATACAATTTTACCTTTTTATCTACTTCATCAACTCCACCTTTTGTTTTCTTGTAAAAAGTTATAATAGCTGGTTTTCGCTTCTCGTTAGAGCTGGTGTCAATTTCAGCTGTACGATGAAGTGATGAAATCAGAACAACAGATCGGTTCTTTTTAGGTACATACGATACCAGGGTAGAAATATTTGAAAACCCAAATTGACTAGAATACTCTGGCATTCCCTTCGCAATGAAACACGGGGGAATTTCTTTTTTATTTTTACGAAAAGTGCCAACAATAGACATTTTATCATTTGTGGCTAAATCTTTTACAAGAGGAATGCTGGTGAACCAGTTATCAATGGTCAAACTTCGTCCGGTTCCCGAAATTGGTGAAATTAACCTTTTTACAACATCACTTCTTGAATTACTGATTTGAAGCGGTCCGTCTGGTTGTCTCCCAGCATAAAGCTCAATATTCAACGTGTAAAAGTTTTTTGAATCCACTAGTGCATACATTTTTAGCCCATATTTGTCAGGTTTTGATTTTTTGTATTGTCTAAAAGGACATTTTCCGCGGAATCTGCACATCATTTCACCTATTACAACATTCTCACTAACAGAATAATAACATAAAACATATTTAGCACTTCTCGTATGGGCGCAGCTTTGTCTTGGGCTCGGCGAAAACTTCTTGTGGATGCATCATCAAACCCGAGAGGGTTTAGAAGAAATTTCATCCTTTTAAGAGGCATAGTATTTGGAAATATGGCAATACCAGTAGCATCAGTATACATATCCTCCAAGTTTCCATGAGACATTCGTAAGGTTCCAGCAATATATAATAATCCGAACAGTGCCCGAATCTCAACAGAATCCGTAATTTTTGCAATCTCGAGCTCTGGAGTATGCGCTTTCTTTTTTCTGTATAAATATTTTACTACTGTCGTTATAATTTTATCGCATATGAACAAGTCCCATGCTTTTATAGATGTTGTTACGCCAATGCCTTTTCCCAATAACACCAGCCTCTTGAGTCAGAATATTATGGGGTGGATACCTGACTCTATCCCTATTTGATTTTTTCCATTTTGTAACATTATCACGTGCCATGAAGTATGCAGCTCTATCAGCCAAAGGAATGTTTTCCTCTTCCGAGCTACTTTCTTCGTTTGAATGTTCCATTTCTTCATCAGATTCCACATCTGGACTGCATTCAGATATTTCTGATTCCTCATTACATTCCACATCAGGTAAGTGGTCAGAGACTTCTGATCCTTCATCACTTTCATCGTCTTCCTCTTGCAGAATTTTCATTATTTCACTTTCACTTATTCTTGTTTTAGCCATTTTTACCAATAATTGCAACACTTTATTATATCAGGAAATATGCACAGAGAGTCGCGCGTAAACTAAACGACGTCAGGCGCGCGTAGTCTTTTCGACGACGAGAGGCAACTGAAGTAAATGCTTGCTATAAACAGTCGACAAGCGTTAAAAAGAGATGGAAATAGTGCATTCAATTGGAAATCAACTAACCTCAAGCTACTAGAGCTGCCAAATATCTGGGATTATATACACCAAAATTATAATACTTTATTCACCATGGGCAGTCGAAAAGACTACGCGCGACTTCTTGAAGGTTAAAAGAATTGAAGATGGGCCAACATAATGATAGAAACAGTCAGTGATGATACAACATACGAACCACTTGGAACAGATATGGAAACAGTATTGGCGACTAAGCTTCCAGCTAAATCAAAACTCATCGAATTGAATAAATTGATTGGAAAGAAACTTTATTTTAGGCAACGTTAAAAATTTGCTGTTTTCTTTGCGTCTGTAATTTTGCGAGTGAAATCAAATTCAATGTCAATGCTCTTCGAAACAATCAAATTCAACGTTCGAAGTAACATGTACATAAGATTTTGTACAGAGCAAATATATTTATACGTATAATATAATAACACGTATCAAAAAATATTGTATGTAATCTTAACAAAATGAAACATTGATAGCGTTATTTGTTAACATAAGCGATTTGCACACATATTTTGGTGGTTATTACATATGTAGTTGTTGCATGCTGAGCAACGTGAGAGAATTCGAACACTGCATTCCCCTCTCGAAACTAATTAAAATACATAAATAATAAGCGAAGTGCGCTTGAATACAAGAATATGTGTTACAAGTTGAGCGCGTTGAGAGGATTCGAACAACTAAATGAGAAATTTGAGAATATATGAAATTGACATTAGATAGACACAAAGTTGCATTTGTACATCTTCTTTAAATGGTCATCTAACCGCCTGGGCGATTTTGACCGTCCAACATAGCTCGCCAGTCGTTTCTTCGTTGCGCCAACTGGCGCCAATTGGAAACACCGCGGGATCGCAAATCGGTCTCCACTTGGTCCTTCCATCGGAGTGGTGGTCTCCCTCTTCCTCTGCTTCCACCGGCGGGTGCCGATAAGAATACCTTCTGGGCTGGAGCATCTTCGCTCATTCGCACTACGTGGCCTAGCCAGCGAAGCCGCTGTGTTTTAATTCGCTGAACTATGTCGGCGTCTGCGTAAAGTTCATACAGCTCATCATTAAATCTTCTTCGGTACTCGCCGTCGCCAACGCGTAGAGGTCCACAAATCTTTCGAAGAACTTTTCTCTCGAATACTCCCAGAGCCGCCTCATCAGATGTTGTTAGTGTCCACGCTTCTGCACCATATAGCAGGACGGGTGCGATGAGTGACTTGTAGTGTTATTTTCGTTCGTCGAGAGAGGACTTTACTTTTCAATTGCCTACTCAGTCCGAAGTAGCATTTGTTTGCAAGAGTGATTCTTCGTCGGATTTCTAGGCTAACATTATTGTTGGTATTAATGCTGGTTCCCAGGTAAACGAAGTCCTTTACTATTTCGAAATTATTGCTGCCAACAGTGGCTTGGTTGCCAAGGCGAGAATGCGCTGACTCTTTGCATGATGACAGAAGGTACTTCGTTTTGCCCTCGTTCACCACCAATCCCATTTTCTCCGCTTCTTTTTCTAATTTGGAGTAAGCAGAAGTTACGGCGCAGTTGTTAAGGCCAATGATATCAATATCGTCAGCATATGCCAACAGTTGCACGCTTTTATAAAATATTGTTCCAGCGCGGTTAAGTTCTGCAGCTTGTATTATTTTCTCCAGCATTAAATTAAAGACATCGTACGATAGGGGGTCACCCTGTCTGAAACCTCGTTTAGTTTCGAACGGCTCGGAGAGGTACTTCCCAATTCTGACCGAGCTGACGGTGTTGCTCAAGGTCATTTTGCATAGCCGTATAAGTTTTGCGGGGAAACCAAAGTCAGACATAGCGGCATATAGGCAGCTCCTTTTCGTGCTATCGAAAGCGGCTTTAAAATCAACCAAGAGATGATGCGTGTCGATTCTTTTTTCACGGGTTTTTTCCAAGATTTGGCGTATTGTAAAAATCTGGTCGATGGTTGATGTACCAGGTCTGAAGCCACACTGATAAGGTCCAATCAGTCTGTTCACATCAGGCTTCAGACTTTCGCACAATACGCTTGATAGGACCTTATACGCGATATTCAAAAGGCTGATTCCGCGATAGTTGGCGCAGTTTGCAGGATCGCCCTTCTTGTGGATTGGGCAGAGAACACTTAGATTCCAATCTTCAGGCATGCATTCATCCGACCAAATTCTGCATAGAAGCTGATGCATGCGCCTTACCAGCTCCTCGCCTCCGTGTTTGAATAGCTCAGCAGGCAAACCATCAGCGCTTTATTGTTTTTCAATCGGGATATTGCTATTCGCACCTCATTATAGTCGGGTTGTGGCACGTCAATTCCATCATCTTCGATTGTAGGCTCGGGTTCGGCAACGTCTCTGGTTTCTTGCTCAGTTTCTCCATTTAAAAGGGCAGAGAAGTGATCCCTCCATATTCTGAGTGTTCTCTGAACATCGGTCACCGGGTCGCCGTTCTCATTCTTACAGGAGTTTGCCCCGGGTTTGAAACCTTCTGTCATTCACCGAATTTTTTGATAGAATTTTGGGGCATTATTCCCGTTGGCCAGCATCTCAAGCTCCTTTATTTCACGCTTTTCTGCCTCTCTTTTTTTCTCCCGCATTTGTACATCAAGAACTTATTAATTAGGGTGATCCCTTTTATAATAATTTATACTTTATATCGTCGTTTACAATAACATTCCACCTCCAGGGGAATCATTAGGTGATTCACAAATATCCAAAGCGGCTAGCTTGCTGGCTGGTCGTCGTAGTACTCCCTGACTGGTTTGCACCAGCGCGGTTCTTACTTGGCCGTCTTTAGCTGCGATGACATCTCTTATTATGCCTTTCATCCACTGACTACGGGGTAAACTAGGATCACATAAAATGACAACTTGATCAGGTTTCAAAGGCTCCACTTTCTCTCTCCATTTTGGGCGACGTAACAGTGATGGCAAATATTCTGTGACTCATTTCTTCCATAACTGATCTTCTAAGGCTTGTGATATTCTATATTGCTTACGTAGACACATATTTTGTTTTTCGATGTTTGGCGTTTGTGTCGAGTTGAGGAAACCCAGTAGGAAATGGTTTGGCGTTAGTGGCTCTGGGTCAGTTGGAGAAACCGGAACATCTGTTAATGGGCGACTGTTAATTATGTTCTCAGCTTCAATGAGTGTACTTCTGAAGGTTTCCAAACGCGGCGCTTCTTCTTTTAGTACATGATAAAGCAGACGTTTTACACACTGTACTAGTCTTTCCCAGCATCCACCGGCTGATGGGTTGGCCGGGCAATTGAAAACCCATTCAATTCCCTGCTTTGTACATTCCTGCTCGATCCGGGTAAAGTCAAAGAGATTTGTTTCTGATTTTAAAATTTTCTGGGCACCTACGAAATTGGTCCCGTTGTCACTGCGCATTCGGACCGGCGTGCCTCTTCTGTTGACAAAATTTCTTAGACAAACCAAAAATGCGTCCGTGGACAAATCTTCCGCCACCTCCAGATGTATGGCTCGCACGGTGAGACACGTAAATAAAGCGACCCACCGCTTTTCCCGTCGCCGCCCAATTGCGATTTGAAATGGACCGCAATAGTCGACCCTTGTGTAACTGAACGGACGAGTATATGGCGTCAAACGATCGACTGGCAATTGTCCCATCAGAGGTGTATTAGGCTTTGCGACGTTGATTTTACATGTGGTACACGACCTTTTCACGGACTTTAATACAGAGCGGATATGCGGCACCCAGTATTTTTGTCTGACTTCGTTAATTGTCAAGTTGTCGTTTTGATGATGAAACTTTTGGTGAAAATGTGCTCGTGAAATAGTGCTTTTGCGGCAATATGACTGGACGACGTGCTGATATTGGCAGGTAACATGCTGCATCTATTCGCCCGTTGACGTTTATTAACCCATCATCATCCAGAAATAAAGTTAGTGCGTACATGTTGCTCGACTTGGATACTTTCTGACTTGTTTGCAATTGGCTAAGTTCGGCGTCGAATTCTCCCTCCTGTATGTGACGACATACTCGTATAGTGTTTTCTGCTTCGGTAATTTCAAGTGGTTTCAGTTCTCCGGTACGACGATTCACATTTTTGGCATTGTGTATAAACCTGCGTACCCAACCCACGACTCTTATTACCTTGAAAAGGGAAGAAAAATTTGTCATATTCAAGATATACTCATATTTTGGCATTGTGAGGAGTAGGATGTTCTTTTTCTCTTCTGTGGCGCAACCATTGGACGTAAAATAAGCTGGTTCTGCCGGCCATTCTTCTTCGTTGAGTCGCAAAAAGTCTGGCCCCTTTATCCATCTACAATTTTGGTCAAAGTTGAACTCAGCTTTACCTCGTGTAGCTTCATCAGCCACGTTAAGTGATGTCGATAACCACCTCCACTGAGACGGTTCGGTTGACTCAAGAATTTCCGAAATCCGGCAGGCGACAAATTGTTTGTACTCTCGTGTGGTGGACCTGATCCATAGCAGCACTGTTTTGGAATCGCCCCAATAGAAAATTTTATCAAAAATGAAATCGTGGCACTCTTGTATAGATTTGGATAAGCGACATCCCAAGACAGCTGCTTGCAGCTCCAACCGAGGCACTGTCATACTTTTTAATGGCGCGCATCGTGACTTAGCTGCGACGAACATAACATCGACCGTACTACCTTTGCATATGCGCAAATATGCAACAGCTGCGTATGCACTAGAGCTAGCATCGACGAAGACGTGCAATTGAATTTGATCGGCTGACATTAAAATCGTTGAGTAACACGTTGGTACGGAAAACGATGAAACTTTCTGGAAACTTTCCCACCATGACATCCAGTTGTGGTTGAGTTGTGGTGGCAATGGCTCATCCCACTCTGTTTGTTCCAGAGCGATTGTAACAAGAGCTTCGTGTAAATCGTGATATTGGCTAAAAATCCGAATGGATCGTAAATTGCCATTCTCTCTCTATGGCGCGATATACAACAGGTATATCATCATAAACCTCCTAAGAGATTTTTGCGCCAAGCTTCTCTTTCAATTTGTGGTGTGCCGATTTTTGAATTTTCCCTACAAATTGGTGGGACCTACAGTTTTTTGCCGACTCCGAACGGCATCTACAAAGGAGACGAATTTTTGCTGAGAAGCCTGTCATGGCAGAAATACACTCGGAAAAACTTTTTTCAAATCACTTTTGATGTTACCTGTACCAGGGCTCGAACCATTGACCTTCGGTGTGGTAGGCCGGCAACACTACCTTCACACCACGGCGGCCGCCATTACTATACCCAAAAGTTCACGTTTTGTCGGTGGACGTTAGAAGGTCACCACGTCTCGAACAACCTTGTGAAATTTTGTGTGGAATTCAAAGGAGTCGTTAACAGTATTCCAAAACATGCCTAAGACCTTATCTACTGTACCCTCGTGTTCCATATTCACGGCCGTCACCGGAGTTTTTTCTTCACCGCATAAAAAAGTTTGCAGTGACTTGTCATTAGACAAAAAGTTTCTTAGTTTAAAACCAGCGGCTGCACTTATAGCAACGGCTTCTTTAACGACTTGCTGAGCTTCAGTTGAATTGCTGAAACTAATTACTAAGTCGTCGACATACATGTTATGAACTACGGCTGTAGCACCTCGTGGCATGGTTAACACGAATTTTGCAGCGTTGATATTCTTCACATACTCCGCACAACATGGCGAGCAAATTGCTCCGCATATCATTGAAGTCATCACGTAGGTTTGTATCGGCTTAGCTGGATCTCCATCCCGCCACAAGAAACGCTGCGAACTTTGATCTGCATCCCTTTTTCTCACCTGCGAAAACATCTCTTCGATGTCAGCTGCGACTGCCACAACACCCTGTCGGAATTTGTATACAATGACGATGAGCTATTGTGCGTGCTCAGGGCCTTTTAACAAAACTGAATTTAATGATATGTTAGAGGTTGCGGCAGCGGCGTCGAAAACTATTCTCAGTTTATTGGGCTTGTGAGGATTTACTACACCGAAATGCGGCAAATACCACGTAGTAGGGCCTGAATTCCCCTCTTCTTCTGGTGACAACAACCTGGCATATCCTTTGGTAATATATTTTTCCATTTCACGTCTGTAGCTGGCGGCAAAACTAACATTCGTACTTCAAGGTTCATTAACCTGCGATAAGACATGTCAAAGTTAGGCGGAAGTGTGATTGAATCACTTCGCCATAGCAAACCCACTTCGTATTTATTACCCACATCTCTGGTAGTCGCTTGCAGTGTGGTCCTGGCTCGGCGATCTTTATCTGACTCAAGCGTGACGTTTAAGCTACGTACCCCAAAACTTTCGATTGAATAATGTTCGTGTACTAACCTGTGTAACTCTTGTAATGACTGCGACTGACGTATATGTAGTACTCTTGGTGGCACAATTTGATGCTGTTGACGAGGTCCATACGCTATCCATCCCAATTGTGTGCCTATAGCGATTGGTTGATTCGGCCCTGCATCAACCGTTCCATTGGCGATGCCCAGGTAGCTGTTGTCCAGACCTAACAACAAAACTGGCTTGACGTTGGTATAACTTTTAATTGGCAAGGACTGTAAGTGTGGAAACTGTTGTTTGTCGAATGACTGACTTGGCAAATCAAGTGATTTGACGGTATGTACTTTCTTCAAATAGAACTCCGAAGCACTACCTTTAATAGCCAACGAAACTTCTCTGGATTTTTCTTTGACTTGACTTTCGCCATACCATTGCAAAGTGAGTGGCCTATTACGACCACGAAGGCCTAATTTGTTGGCAATATTTTCTTCTAACAACGTAATAGATGACCCTTCGTCAAACATTGCGTAGACAGACAGGCATCCATTTTGACCATACAATGTAATGGGCACGATTTTAAAAAGTGTCGATTGCCCATCAGATGTGCAGTTCAAAACTCGTTCTACTTCTTCAGCGCCAGGTGCGGACGATAGTGATGCGCTTTGATGGAGTGACTTGTGATGCATACGCTTACAACCTTCCAATGTGCACTCTTTTCGTTGGCGGCAATTGCCTAAACTATGGCCTTTACGGAGACAACCAAAACATAGCCTGTTATTTTTAACAAAACTCCATTTGGTGGGGAGATCTAATGACAAAAACTGACTACAATCACCCAACTTGTGTGGTTTACCACACTTTATACATAAAACTTTTGCTTCAGTCTGTACCTCATTGCTATGCAAGACACGACGTGCATTATTTGTACTAGCGTTTGTTTGGCGAGTACTGCTTTTAGGCTGCGAAGCCGACGCTGGCTGAACGACGTTGGCTTGGATGGAACGGAGTGACACTTCCGACACCCCTGGTAACAATGATATGACCTTCGCAATTTCGCTAAGCCATTCAACAAAATTTTCCACTGTAGGGAAAGGCACAATATTTGCTGCGCGTTGACTCCACTCATATTGTTTTGATGGCGGCAATTTTGACACCAAACACTCCAGCAACGTAGGGTTCATGAGGTGATGGGCGCACCTTGCCGACTTAAAAAATGCAACCATATTTCGGGCGCGGTTAGAAAAATCTAAAATCTGATCTAATTGACTTTCACTTATATACGAAAACTTCTGAACCTTCTGTAATTGGGCTTTAATTAATAATTCAGGGCGACCGAAGTTAAACTCCAGCTCCTGAATAACCTGCGGCACATCATCAGGAAATATTAACAGTGACGTTACTGCTCTTTTCGCAGCACCCTGCAGGGCTTTATGCAGGCGCATTAAATTTTGCCTGTTGCTGTATTGAAATTCGTTGGTTGTGTCATTATAATTGGCTAAAAAAAGTGGCCAGTCTTCCGGATTGCCGTCGAAATTGGGCAGTGGAAAAAGCTTGGCGGCAGAATTGTCCATAAAAGTCAACGTACCTGCATTGAGTGTTGGCGTTGGTAAAATACGCGGCGGTAACTGCGTTGACGACAAAGGTTGGTGTGGCTGTGTTGACTGTAAAATCGGCCGTTGATGTATTGGTGACGATGACTGTTGCATTTGCTGTGGCGGCTGACCATTCCGTTGTTGCTCTGTTGACAATTGCGTTTGCGTTTGTAGCGGCTGCGGAGCGCTGACGGCGTAAACAGCGTTGGCAGAGCTGTCTCCGACTGCATACTTACTACGAGCGGCGTCACTTCGCAGCTCTTGAACACACTCACGCAACGATGTTATGCTAGACACCAATAATGCGATTTGGTCAACGGGTATGGTCACTGGGTGACTTCCAGAAGCACCTTGCTGGTCATCTATGCCTTGCTGTTCATCCATATCTGGCTCTAACGTGTCGTTGTTGGTAGACCCGTACTCTGACTTGTCGCTTATGGAGTCTGTACTACCGGCTGCTTTTCTTGCCAAACCTCTTGTTATTATCGGCATTTACTTTAAGGACTCCAAGAAAACAAATTTTTAAACAATATTGGCGACAAAGCTTCCAGCTAAATCAAAACTCATCGAATTGAATAAATTGATTGGAAAGAAACTTTATTTTAGGCAACGTTAAAAATTTGCTGTTTTCTTTGCGTCTGTTATTTTGCGAGTGAAATCAAATTCAATGTCAATGCTCTTCGAAACAATCAAATTCAACGTTCGAAGTAACATGTACATAATATTTTGTACAGAGCAAATATATATATATGTATAATATAATAACACGTATCAAAAAATATTGTATGTAATCTTAACAAAAGGAAACATTGATAGCGTTATTTGTTAACATAAGCGATTTGCACACATATTTTGGTGGTTATTACATATGTAGTTGTTGCATCTGAGCAACGTGAGAGAATTCGAACATTGCATTCCCCTCTCGAAACTAATTAAAATACATAAATAATAAGCGAAGTGCGCATGAATACAAGAATATGTGTTACAAGTTGAGTGCGTTGAGAGGATTCGAACAACTAAATGAGAAATTTGAGAATATATGAAATTGACATTAGATAGACACAAAGTTGCATTTGTACATCAAGAACTTATTAATTAGGGTGATCCCTTTTATAATAATTTATACTTTATATCGTCGTTTACAATAACAAACAGGTTAAGCAAGGACATTATACTTAACGATACGATGCTATAAATTTTGCTATGATGTGTGACAGATCCGGTGTTTCAGATAGAGTTGCTTCATGTTTAGCAACAGCCCTTTTCGAAGATATAAATTTTCGAGATGTTCGTGGTGAACTTGTCATAATAGATAAATCTAAAGTTGCAAGAGAAAAAATTAGAGATGAAGTGCTTCGTAAACGATACATAGATTCCAACATAGCTGCATTTTCTTTCGATGGCTTTCTGCTTATTCATTAACTAGAGAGCAAATTAATCAGAAATTGCATACAAATATGGTAAAAGAACTCCATTTAGTTGTTCTAAAAGAGCCTAATGCTGAATTACTTGGATATGTTAATTTGGGTGAAGAAGAAAATGCAAAACACAAATTAAAAAAATCAAATGAATTCTTCAATAGAAAAAGAACTAGCTATTACTGGAATAGAAAATGATGTTATAAGACTTTTTGAAAATCATTTAAATATACCACTTCACTGGTTTATATGTTTGCTTCATTTCAATGAATAACCATTTGGTCATTTATTCAGAGCATTAGATAAAACAGTCACGAGTGGACCAAGAGCAGCAAGTGGGAATATATTCAAAGCCATTCAAGACTGTGAAAAATTTCAGGTATGCATTTGTTAAAATAATTTTATATTATTTTTTCAATCAAATTAAAATAGAAAAATTATACTAATTTTAATTGATCTAAAAAATGTATTTTTCAGGGTGTAAGTGATTTTGAACCAATAGCATTGGAAAATAGGCCTGGTATGATCAGTTATGAACAAGAACGAGAATTATCTACAGATGTTAAATATTTATATCAAATGGCCAAAGCAATTTCAAATGGTGCTGCTTCAGTTGATTTAGCTAACATAAAACCGGGACCAGTTGTACATTCTCGATGGCTAACCAAAGCAAGCGGGGTATTACGTCTATTCGATATACAACAACTAATACACCATCGGAAAATTTGAAAACTCTCTCTTTCTCTATGGCGCGATATACAACAGGTATATCATCATAAACCTCCTAAGAGATTTTTGCGCCAAGCTTCTCTTCCAATTTGTGGTGTGCCGATTTGAATTTTCCCTACAAATTGGTGGGACCTACAGTTTTTTGCCGACTCCGAACGGCATCTGCAAAGGAGACGAATTTTTTCTGAGAAGCCTGTCATGGCAGAAATACACTCGGAGAGTTTGCCAAACCACTGCCGAGGGGCGACCCCGTTTTGAAAAACTGTTTTCAAATCACTTTTGATGTTACCTGTACCAGGGCTCGAACCATGGACCTTCGGTGTGGTAGGCCGGCAACACTACCTTCACACCACGGCAGCCGCAGTTTATATTATTAGAATGTATGTGTCAATGTATTTCAATGTAAAATACTATAGTTCTGTTGTATATGGCAGTGTACTTTTTTTGTGATCCAAAATAATTCATATTACGCTCATCCAGAAAACATTTTATTAACAATGTTATTTGATGATAGAAAAGCCATACGGGATAGAGCTATCAATCCAATTTTATACTATAGAGAAAAAGTACTTGATCCAACTAAAGTCAGAGTTTACAAAATATATAATATCAATTTTAATGCTTCAGATTCTACTGATATGATTGATCTGAATGACGATAATTTACTATCTGAACCGGCATTCACAAGAAATATTCCATATGATCACTTGGTACAATTCTTAGATTATGATGAGCCAACACTAGATGATCCTAATATTCCAATGCATATACAAAGAACAGAAAGATATGTACACTTGTTAACATCTGTTTTCAAACGTGTTACAGACAAAAAACGTGAAGGTGTTATGGCTGTTACAGCAGAAAGTCGTGAAAAACAACCACGAATGGAGAGCAGAAAAGATTTTAAAAAATAATAACATAACATTACTTTTATTTTGAAAAATTGGTTAAATGGTCAATTCTAAGTAAAAAAATTATTTTTTAAATAAGTTACATTAAAATTATAAGAATTGTGTTTTTTTACTTATTACTTGAAAATATAGGTTTTTTTTTGAAAATTTTTTTCTACTAAAAGGAATTCGAAAAAATAAAAACTGTTTGGATAAAAGTTGTTGGAAATGTTCTGAACTTATTTTAGCTGTAAAGAAATAAAAATGTTCCATAAGAAGTTTGATAAAATGATAAAATAGTAGTTAAAGTTCATTTTAGGCTAATTTCGCTTAATTTAAGCCTGATATCTCTACTAAAATTCAAAAACACTATACTAGATATTATTAAATTAAAATTCTGAAATGTACGTAAAATACCTTTAAAGTAAGCCCAATATGATATTTTTCCTATAATTCTATCAGAAGCTATGAAGATTTTTTGGCCAAACCCTACATTCATATGGCAAAATATCTATTTTGCAAAAGTGGGGGACTCGAAATCAGACTTAGAGCTAAGGTGTCTTCAGCAATTTTTCTCAGAATCATCTATATGTTTTTGCTATACTCCTGATGAAAAAAATCCATCCATACAATTTGACCCCCTCTAATACATATATATTTAGAATTGAAAGTTTTGTGAAAGCCTCTTTGGCATGCCTAGGTGTGTCTTTAACTAATAAATCAAGTTTACATTAAAAGGTCTACGTATCCCCGACAGCTGGCCAGTGGACGGAGGAACCATAAACACGTAAGTCATTTTTATCCTTGATTTATTAACAATAATTTTTTTCTTTAAGGAAATTTTCTTACTTTTATATTCAAAAGGTGCATATACATATGTACGTATATGTATGTAGACATGTACCTTAACTCACTTAAACGGACTTTACAGCCTTGTGCGTAAAGCCTGTCTTTTTTTTTGTATTATGCAGAAACACACGAGAATGTACATACATGCATATATTTGCACTTATGCCCGGATCGTTTATACATGCATATCATTTTTTTAATTAGAAGTATTTGTCATTAAAATCAATTTAAGTCAATAAGAAGTAAGTAAGAAAATTTCATAAAAGTTGTTGCAACATATAGTCCACATAGGATCCACTCCGCCTATGGGAGCGTTTGGAACGTAAGAGCGAATTGAGAATAAGGTTTTTGAACATGTTCGAATGGTTATAAGTTGGTTTTATTCTGTATTCTAAAAACAGGTTGGAAATGTTAGATTAGCACTATTATCGTTTTCTCAATTCAATTGGCATTTACGTTAAATTTTGATCGAACATTCGAACTAATGCTCTTTCGTTTATACATGCATATCATTTTTTTAATTAGAAGTATTTGTCATTAAAATCAATTTAAGTCAATAAGAAGTAAGTAAGAAAATTTCATAAAAGTTGTTGCAACATATGGTCCACATAGGATCCACTCCACCTATGAGAGCGTTGTGGAACGTAAGAGCGAATTGAGAATAAGGTTTTCGAACATGTTCGAATGGTTATAAGTTGGTTTTATCAGAGAACGTATACATATTGAGAAGGCGGAATTGATATGTTCCAACTTTTTCCCACGCAACCGTCTCAGTTGATTCACCACCCGTCCATATGTTTCAACTAATTTCAGATTTTTCCAACTTAATTGACTCACCACCATTCTCAGCGCTGTTAAATGTATGTTTTCTGCTATATGTTTGCTTGCAAATAAATTCTCTGCTGTTATCACTTATGTTGGCGTACTTGAACAATTGTTGGCAAAATTAACAATTTTATTATGTAATTTAATTTCTTTGTTTTATTTATAATTAGTATTAATAAGGTAATTTATAAATATTTAATTATTATAAATAATGAAATAAACAATAAAAAGTAAACATTTTGTCAATTTCATCATGAAATTTAGGGACAAAGATCTGAGTTTTTGGTTGTACTGCTGGTTTATTGTTAAGTACCAAATTAGACGGCATTCCGTTTATAATATCTTTGGTATAGAGTGTAGAGCCATTGTCATGGTTTACTTTTTGTGGTGTTGCGAGTTCGAATACCGCTGTCGGCTGTCTAGATTTTTTGCAGGTTTGATTTTTTGTGTCTTCTTCTTCTTGTTATATTTGTCGCTAAGACGAAGACGGGTGGAAACAAGAAGCATATTTCTGCAACAATATATGTGCATGTGTTTATGCACCATGCGTGGTACAAATGAAATATTTACATAAGTATGTCTATTAGGATCACTAATTTATTTGAATATTTTTGAACAGGCATGTGCATATTTTTATGATTGCTTGGTAGCATGGATGTGTGGAGAGCAAACTATGCTTCTTCATGTTCAACTATGGATTTATAAAATCGACAAAAATTGAATTTTATGATATTTGTTCAAATCCTTGTTGCAACATTTCATTAGAACTTTCTGGATTCTATAAAATGGACAAACATTGAATTTTATGATATTTGTTCAAATGCCTTGTTGCAACATTTCTTTGTATCTTCCTCGACAAAATATTTTATTTATTTTATGAATGGAGGCTTGAATGAATTCTTGTTCTTACATTTTAAGGTTTGCGCGTAGAAATGGATTTTTGTTGTTGGATTTTGTGCGTAAGAATAGATTTTGTTGTTGCATATAGATAGGAAGATTTGCTAAGACGAAGACGGGTGCAAACAAGAAGAATAATTTGAATATTTCTGAACAGGCATGTGCATATTTTTATGATTGCCTGGTAGAATGGAAGTGTTGAGAGCAAATTATGTTCAGTATGCTTCTTCAATTTCAACTTTCTGGATAAAATATTTTAAATACCAAGTTTTGTAAGATTTTGGCAATTATGGACATTGAAATTTGTCTTCTTGTTCTTCTTCACTTTGATCTCTAGATGAGACGAATGCGGGTATCGAATTTTTTCAAGTCAATTTATTCAACGTGTTGGTATCCCCATATGTGAACAAGACTTGTATATGTATGTGTAATGGACATTAAAAATCATTTCATATTTTCGGCTGACACCTACATATTTTTATGGTCACTTGGTTTAACAAAAGTTTTCGATGGTTCTAGTCTTCTTCTTTCGACATTCATTCATTTCTAAAATTGAAAACTTTGTCCAAATCAGTCAAATGTCGCAAAAGAAGAAGTGTTTGCAAAAGTACAACAACTACGCACATATATATGAAGTAGAAGTGTACATCATTACGGACATAAATATCCACGCATTTGTTGTTGTATATTTTGAAACACTACGCACATATATATGAAGTAGAAGTGTACATCAGTACGCACATAAATATCCACGCATTTGTTGTTGTATATTTTTATGCACGAAGAAGAAGACAAATTTCAATAGCGACAAGTGTACATTATGACACACATTTATATGCCTGCAATTTTTTCTGTATGTGAATCGATGTGTGTTTGATCGTACTTTGATCAGGACGGGGAAGACTGGAGTATGAAACGCATATGTTCTGTGCACATTATGACGCGCATACATATGCTGGCATTTATATGACAATGTGTGTGCTAGGAATATTTGCAGCGCGAAGAAGACAAATTAAATTATGCTTGCAGCATAAGGGCATGACATATTTTTATGAGCGCCTAGTGAATACGGCTGTTTTAGCTATTTGGCGCTGATTTTTTTTGTTGATTTTTGCCGAATCATCTCGAACAAAAGGAAAAATGAAGAATGTCAAAATAAAATTGGCTATTTGATTGATTATCAAACAAAAATAAAAGAAATATAAGCTGACAGGTGCATTCGAACTCGCAAACTTAGAAAAAATAAATTCCGAGGTCTTAACCAAAACGCCAAAAATTTCATTGTTAATCGCCCTCTAATACTACAGTTCAAGTCCATGAACTTATGCATTATCTACTAATGAAAACATGTTTATTATTAGTTTTTGAATTTTTAAATCACATTTATTAATATATTTTTTATATAAAATAATAATATAAAATCATTTGAAAAATATACGATAATTGTACTTATCCATGCATCAAAGTAAATAATTGTTAAATTCTGCAAATGGAAATTCTCTTGTTTCTTTGCTAACAGAAAATGTTATTTAAAAGATACAGAAATTCTCAATTATTTGGTGAATCAACTGACACAGTGGTGATAACTGACACAGTGGTGAATCAACTGAGACGGTTGCACGAGAATGGAAGCCATCCATGGAACACAAAAATTACGCCTTCTCATTATGTATACGTTCTCTGGTTTTATTCTGTATTCTAAAAACAGGTTGGAAATGTTAGATTAGTACTATTATCGTTTTCTCAATTCAATTGGCATTTACGTTAAATTTTGATCGAACATTCGAACTAACGCTCTTTCGGAAAGGCTATGTTAACAGAAAGCTTTGTAAATGGTTGCATGCACATACCTTGTAACGTACACGTAGTGAATCCGCCCCTTTGCGTTATCGATGTGGAACGCCCCTCAGCTAGCTCAGTTTGGCAAGGCGCAGTTCTCAACCCTTGGCCACATCGATGCAGGGCCGATTGTTACAATCCCTGTTTCGTTCATCTCCATAGATCCCCTTTGGAAGCCCACCCTTCCTTGGACCGCTCGTTTTAGCTCGGGTTTCGCAGGTCCCCTATCTTACCTTTGCTCCAGATTCCAAATTACCTACCCCTTCGTCATCATTCCCCTCCCCACCCAGTTAATTTAGCACACCATTTCGTTTTATGTTTTTACTTCAATATACCATTTTTTTAATCATAAAAATTATTTCCTTAAACTCTATGTACAAAAAAATCGTTACTTATTTGCAACAAAAATGGTTACATGCATATCAAGGTAAAGTATCATAAAAAAATTATACGTTTCTAAAAATTTATGAGCCGTATCAAAACGTAGCGGTTCATACCAAATTACAACATAAAGCTCTTTATTACGACAGATATAATTTTCACAACAAAAAAAAACGATACGGTATTCGCAAATTTTAGTTTAGGCTGGATACTTCCGAATACATATTAAAACTCCTAGTTTAACAAAAATGTCAAATGTTCACAAAAAGATATACTAGTATTGAAACAGATTAACGGTTTATGCCGGGTAAAACACCAAAATGCAATTCTAACAGGTTATCCTTTTTGAGTTTTATATGGACATATATGTGTATTCAAACGAATGTACATGAACATAAAAAAAAACTGTACTCGACTTTATTTCATTACAAAAAGGCCATACATATATCCAAAAAAAAAACCAAGATGCATGATAAGAAGATATTATGTATATATACATATGTATCGTTTTAGTTCTATGGGACTTCCTCTCTGCACGGTAAAAAACAACTAAACTTATATTGTCGAAAATTTCGAGTTTTTAGCCCGAATCCTATGGCCTACCTGAAAGAGCTCTTTAAGGGGGTTTTAAGGGGTTTCTGGGAGCTGAATTTTACAGCCATTAACAAGAATTTGATTTTTTTTTTTTTTTTTGGGTTTAGTTTAATCCGCCCGCGATATCGTTTATGCCTCTAATCTCGTAAAGTTTAGCTTATATCAACTGAAACCATTTAAAACTGATCATTATACGTACTGACAAATATTCACATATACATATATTAATCTACGATGAAATTTTGTGCAAACGGTTGTGGAGGCACTGTGGTGCTTCTCGAGGAACTGAAACTCGGCTACTTGATTGAACGTTGGTGAAAGATTTTAAGTTGGGTTGAAGGTAAATGAAAATTTCCCTGTGGCTCCGCAATTGCTTTTGGTTATGAGGTTAGGGTGTCCCCGCTATAGAAACGAAGAAATTTACGTGTTACCGGGTTGTAACGAACAAGTGGTGCTCCGACGCCATTTTGGCGTTCTCGCATCTCGCACACTATCCATGGATATAAATTAAAAAAAAAATTACTAAAATCCCAAAAAAATTTTAAATTTACAAAAAAAAAAATCTAACCAAGTGAACATTTACTTAAGAATTGAAAATCGCGTGGGGATTTGCACTATTGGGGCTTAAAGTGACCGTAGTCGATAGATACGGGTACGAGAACCCCAAAAAGGCGCGAGGCAAAGATGAATAAAAAAATGCAAAAACACACTTTAGGACACAAAAATTTGTAATTTTGGGTGACTTACCAACTCAAAACTGCCTCGTAATAGCATAAAATCTTACTAAAGATGGGACACTCTTTCTTCTGCCCGGTTCTTTCTTCTGACGGGTGTCTGAACCCCAAAACTCTCCACTGCGGACTCCAGTCGCAGACACTTCTTGCTTTTCCGTATTAATTTTGTTCTGGCCAGCGGCCCAAATATTTGTGGCACGGGCGCGCGGAAATAGTTGTGGCTTTTCGCCTCACTCCGTTTACATTAATAATTCTGACAAAGTAAAACGTATTGTCCTTACTGGACTTCGCGGACAGGGAAATATATATCCTAATTTAAACTTTTAAATTTTTTCAACGTTTGCCGCACCGACTTGCGCACTCTCGGAGTGTTGACTTTCATTTATCTACAGTTTTGTGTTCCGACCTACCACTTACCCTCTATTTATTGGCACACTTAAAAACGTAACACCGTTTTCACTTCCCGTTTTGTATTGTTTTACTATTGTATTTCCAGCCACCAACACCGGAGGTCATTACCCTATGGCTATCCCTTTTTCCTTACTCACCATACCCTCACTTGTCATATGGCAACCTTTTCCAAGGGAAGTTACTAAAATATCCCATTGGTGGGAAACTTCCAATTGTCAACGCCTTTGACGTTTCTCTTGTTTTACACAATCAAAACACCTCAAATGTACGCAGATAAAAAATGCCGGCAATTATTTTGATGTTTAGCCCTAATAAAAGTGTTATATGGCCGAGATTTGCGATTAAATATTTTTAATAATCCTACCGATGTCCATACTATGCAGGACCACAACATGGTAGCACCACTCTCGCCCGTATCTCGTCGTATCATTTTCTGGCTGCCACCTAACTCCTAATCCTCCAAATCTTTCCAAGAAAGGCTGCTACTCCTAGATGGTAAGGTACAACAACCATTTCCCGGTAGGTTTATAATTGAGTATAAGACAGTACGACCATTACCAAATGATTTACATATTAATTTCTTTAGTCATGTTGTATAGGCTAGTTCAAGGTCAAACCTGCGGTGGTCGAATCTCTGTGGCTATTTTTGGCATGCGTAATCACACTTTTGTTGGTGTATACCCCAGATGAATGATCCCCAACAAATTGTGACGCGAGCGGGACAAGGTCGCGCCTATCTAGTAAGCGCCCAAACGTGGGGAACGCCCACCGACCCTGACAATGTCTCCTGCCACGAGAGCTATGCCGGGCCTACATTGATGCGATTGACTAACTGAATTGTATGCTGCTTTACGGGAAGTACTCATACGATATACGTATATATAAAAAATATTTACTTTATGGGATATTTACAGGTAATTTTCTTGGGGACAACTTCGGATTGCGGTCTCTCCGCCAACTTGACCCTCATCGACGAAGAGACGCGTCATGCTGCTATAATACTATTGTTTGATGTCTTTCGCGTGCCACGCTCCAAGACTTTTTCCTGCTAGGGACTCCAATAGGTACATGTTGTTACCCACAACCTTTGCAACACGACACTTCGTAAATTTCCTGCAAAACTTAGCGTTAATGTTTTGCTTAAAATCGCTAAGCACATAGTTCCGTTTATAGACTTCCTGCCCAGGTATGAATCGTATCTCGCGTATTCTTTTGTTGTATCTAGATGCATTCGTCTCGTACGACTCGTGTAAATTTTCTTTTATTTTCTCCCGCATTATCCTAAGTCTATCGCTTTTGTCGAGAGTGAACACCTCGTTATCTGACAGACAATCTAATTTTCGTGCTAAGGCATAGTCTGCTCCATTTGTAAACATATTATAGCCAAATAGCGCGAAATACGGTGAAACTCCTGTGGCCGAGTGTACCGCGCTACGGAGAGAGCATTCAATCTCTGTAAGATATAAATCCCAATCTCGATGGTCGTTCTCGAGATATGACCTAATTGCCGCTAGCACAGATTGATTTGCTCTCTCAGCAGCGTTCGCCTGCGGAGAGTAAAAGGCAGTTTTCATATGCTTTACCCCATAATTTTCTAGCAATGCCGAGAATTGCTTTGAAACGAATTGCTTGCCATTATCTGAATGGATGATTTCCGGTACACCGAACTTATGGAAAATCTCGTCGGTGACGAACTTAACCACATTCCCAGCGGTGGCTTCACGCATCGCTTTTAAAAATATAAATTTTGAAAAATGATCCATTACAATAAAAATGAAACAATTGCCCCTTTTAGATCTTGGATATTTGCCGAGGAAATCTATGTACAACTTCTGAAACGGGCGAACCGTGGCTACCTCTTTCCCAATCCCTGGTTTTAGAATCGAGTTAGATGGTTTAGTCTCTTTACAAACCTGACACTCCCTTACAAAATTCCTAACCTGCACCAGCATATTTGGCCAATAGTATAACCTACGTAGACGATGTAACGTCTTGGCCATACCTCCATGAGCGGCTATCTCTGGACAGTGGGCGTTTTCGATAAGGGTAGCCGTCAACGCTTCAGGGACCCATAGCTTCCACTCGTTTTCCTCTAATTCCATATCTTTGAACAAAAACTTTTTATACACCATCCCATCTTCCACTTTCAGATCGGGAAGCCTTTCTTTATTATTCTCAATCGTTTTTATCAGCTCCCGGTACTCCTCTGATTCGAATTCGACTGTGTCCATGTTCGCAATCGGAGACAGGCTGACTTCTTCTATGCAACGCGACAGTGTATCGGCCACTATATTGTCCGAGCCTTTACGGTGTTCAATTTCAAAATTAAAAGCTTGCAATAGCAAAGACCACCTCGCTGATCGACCATTCAAATCTTTCAATGACATTAACCATTTCAAGCTCGCGTGGTCCGTCACCACCGTAAACGGCATCAGGTCAATATAGGGCCGAAATCGCTTGACAGCCATCACTGCCGCGAGGCATTCTTTCTCCGTCGTACTGTATTTACGCTGACACTCATTAAATTTTTGAGAATAATACGCGATTGGTTTCTCAGCGTCATCGTTTTCTTTCTGGTATAGGACAGCCCCCAGACCATAATCAGATGCATCACATTGCACCCAGAATCGCTTCGAAAAATCCGGGTGCTTCAGGACCGGTGCCCTAGGCTATTGAATGCCTCCAATGCGTCCGTCGATATTTCAAACTTTCGACCTTTCTTCAAAGCGTCTGTTAGAGGCGCGGCCATTGTCGCGAAATCCTTAATAAAACGCCTATACCAGCCAGCAGTACCAAGAAAACTACGAACTTGTTTCACAGTTTCAGGGACAGGAATATTTTGTATTGCTTTAATTTTTTCTGGGTCCGTTTTTAAGATCCCACCCCCTACTATGTATCCTAAATAAGGCAATTCTTTAAAACAAAATTTGGATTTGCTTAGACCTATGGTTAAATTTGCGTCCTTCAAGCATATGGCTACTTCTTGTAGAATTCGCAAATGGGAATCAAAATCCGGTGCTATTATTAATAAATCATCAAGATAAATGAAAACGTTGGATTTCAGTCGTTGCGGAATTACCCGGTCCATTAGCCGGCATAGCCTTTGGGCCGCATTACATAATCCAAAAGGCATTGTTACAAATTGGTATAATGGGCGTCCAGGTACGGTGAACGCGGTATATGGCTTACTCGCGTCGTCCAACTCGATCTGCCAGAATGCATGCTTTAGGTCTACGCTGCTTATGTAGTGCGTATCATCCAGACGACTTAGTATACCCTCGATATTTTGGAGTGGGTACGCGTCTTTCACCGTCACTGCGTTTAGCTTCCGTGCATCCAGGCAGAACCGATTCTTACCCGGTTTACGCACAACTGTCGTTCGGTTACTCCACGGGCTCTCGCTCTCCTCGATTACGCCCAGCTCCAACATACGATCTACCTCTTCATAAACTATTTTCTGCATAGCAGGGGACAGAGGGTAATGCCGCTCTTTAATGGGCACCGCTTCTTCTACAAGTTTAATGGTACGCTTTTCCAGACTTGTTCGACCCAACCCATGCTTTTCGAAGGTTTTGAAACCGCTAACTACTTCGTCCAATCGCTCTTTTTGCTCTTGTGTGAGATTATGTAATACACGCCGTTCATTTTTATCTTCTTCGGGGACCATCTCCTGTTCTAATTTAGTAAAGTCTATCTCCTCTACCGATATAACCTCAGGTGCCAGCTGGAAAATACGCCAAAAATCAACGCCCAGGTATATATTCTGCTCGAGATACGGGCACAAATAAAATGTAATTTCGCGTTCTAGTGTATTGAATCTTGCAGGTACCGTCACTTTGCCGAGAACATTATGCCTACGACCGCCAGCGGTTCTAACGGAGGACACATATCTCTGAATGGGCACACCGATTTCGTCAACGAATTCCCTACAGCCTCGGCCCAGAATGCTAACGCATGCGCCAGTATCCAATAAGCCGCGTGTTTTTATACCTAACATTTCGATATCCGCGTAAACGCGCGGATCTGTACTACTAATTTTCTTCACTGAGGCCACTAATTTTTGACGCAGGATTTTCCGTTGACGAAATCGTTGTCTAGCTTTTTGTACTTTGCGCGAAATTCCGCGCCTACCCATCACAATGCTATCGGCAAATATTCTTTCGCGAGCTACGAGGTACTTCCTATAACGTTCTTCGTATGATGGCGCATTTTCCTTGGCAACCTTTGGTTGCATCCCTACGGTATTACTTCTTTTAAAAATGCTAACTTCGTTATTGTTATCGATTTCACTTTCTGTCGGGGTGTTAGTGGACGCATCTACTTTCCCTGGGTTTGTGTGGACCGCGGTTCCCCCGTTACAACCGCATTCCGTGCCATGTTTCCCGCAGGGTTGCACAATGGACACTTCGGGGTAATGACGTCTAGCTTGCCACACTTATAACAAAAACTGCGTCGCTTAAGTGACATGCATTCGGTGAAAAAGTGGCCATCGTCACCACAATTCCAGCATGATACACTTCTGCGAGCAGTTTTCTGCTTAGCTGATGAATGACGTATTTCCTCCACGGCGACTTGACCCTCATCGCCGGGAGGAAAATCTTCTTGGTCTTCGGCTTGGCAAACTTCATCGACATGTTGTGTACGAGGCACATACCCGTTCGCTGGCGTACGTTCGCGACGCGGAAAACACCGTTCAACTTCCTTACATTCCATTCTAAGTTGGTCTAGTGAGTAAGCCGAAATCGGGTAAACTAATTTAGCGAGGGATTCGCGTAAATTACCCTTCACTAACCGTACCACCTCGTATTCTGGAATGGGGTTCCGGAGTCGCGAACGCAGGGTACCAATAACGTGGAAGTACTCGTCGATGGTTTCACCCGCCCTTTGTTTCCTCTCAGTCATTTCTCTTAACACCTCAAAATCAGTTTGTTGCGATGCATACTGACGATGCAACGCATATTGGAGGGTTGGCCAGTCGACTCTACCATGTGACCGGATATAAAGCCAGTACCATTCACGAGCCTCCCCGCCTAGTAACTTGTGAAAATCGCGCATGACGTCACCCCATGCACACCCATATTGCCCTTTCAGGTATTCCAAACGAAAAATAAAATCTTCTACCGACATGGCATCGCGATGCCCCTGGTAGCTTATACCCCATTTCTCAATATTTAGGTCTGACCTAGCACACTCCCTACTTTCTCGTTCGCCCATTGCCCGAAGTCCTGCCGAGATAGCCGCTGGTGCGCCTGCATATGCCATTGGTGGTTGGCGAACTGGTGGTGGCTCGTTGGGAGCGTATGCATAAGTTGCGGCATGAGCCGTGGTGATATTATTTCTATTAGTGTTGATGTTGGTTGGAGGACCCCGGACTGCTACATCTTTGTTGGAACGTCTGGACTCTTGGGATTCGAGACTGGAATTGTGTCTCATCCTCTTATTTCGATTACGTGCCCTATTTCCCCCCCCCCCCCTTGTACTCCTACACCTACGTTTTGGGTCGCCCTAGCCAACTCGGTCATGGTATCACGCACCTCATTTAATATGGCATCCTTTGCTTCAGCCATTATCTCTTTCAACATCGGCGCTATGTTATTACGAAGATCGATTGGGACATCAGTTGCCGGACGATTGGATTCGCCATTATTGGGCATGGTGAGTGAAGGGAAGGGCAAGTTGGATGAGGGTTGAGCTGGTTTGGGTTGCATAGGTGGCTTCTTTATTGTACCTGTATTCTTGCTAGGAGGTTGCTGCTGGTTGATAGCTGGTGTTTTGTCCCCGCCTGCAGCTCCTGCCATGTTACCCCCGCCTATTCGATCCGAGAGATCTATGAAAGTGGGTTCATTTGCGCCCGGGTGTTGGGATTGTTGCGTATTTTCAGGGAACATATTTGCCTGCTTAGTTCTAAATCTGGTATTATACGGGGCTGGTCTAAACTTCATTAAATTCACACACGAAAATTTCTTTTGATAAAATTATCGGGTTTCTAACCTCTCACTCAACAATTTCGGGATTTCCTTTTATATCAATTGATTTCAATCTATAATTGTGGGGAGGTTCTGATGACTTACGGGTATGCACAAAATTTAATTTCGGTTCGGAATCATTCGAGCAAGTGTAACGTTCCTGTTGGGATCTATGGAATTCGATCTTTTATCAAAAAAAAGGTTCATTATTAAGGGAATTTCACCCGGTATGCAACACAAGCTTTACATAAATCAATGCTTGCGGCCATATCTAGCTGATCTTACTTGAAGCAACTTATCAAAATATTTTTATAAGGCCTTCCAAGCATCCTGAATCAAAAAACGAAAAAAAAGGTATTGTGTTTGAAATTTTAAAGAAAAATTGATTTTATCTTGAAACGGTTTCAGATGCTAATAGCCCAACGACTAAGTTTGGCTATGCCACCTGCACATAGGCTATGGCTTGGATCTGTCCTCGCGATTCCAACCTCCCGGATCGATGCTATTGGGCTCTTGGATCTTGCACCACGACCAAGTCACCGAGTTGGGATGATGGTTACCTGAGAACAGCTCCATTTAGTTCGACGACTATAACTTGCTACATTAACTACGATTGAAATTTATTTATTTTATTTAACAAAGATTAATTTTGGGCTTGTTTGCCTGAATAGGTCTTAAAAATCAGAAAAATGTTTGTTCTTTGATGGGCGCCAATTTCAATCTAAGGCGCTCCCTAGGATCTTCCGTTTAGGCGTCTATATATATATGTATACATGTATATATATATTGCCGAATCTAAGATTCCAGTTTTGGTATCTTATACCCTTATGCTTTTCAGTTGGGCGCCATATTTGTTATTGTAACGTACACGTAGTGAATCCGCCCCTTTGCGCTATCGATGTGGAACGCCCCTCAGCTAGCTCAGTTTGGCAAGGCGCAGTTCTCAACCCTTGGCCACATCGATGCAGGGCCGATTGTTACAATCCCTGTTTCGTTCATCTCCATAGATCCCCTTTGGAAGCCCACCCTTCCTTGGACCGCTCGTTTTAGCTCGGGTTTCGCAGGTCCCCTATCTTACCTTTGCTCCAGATTCCAAATTACCTACCCCTTCGTCATCATTCCCCTCCCCACCCAGTTAATTTAGCACACCATTTCGTTTTATGTTTTTACTTCAATATAAGATTTTTTTAATCATAAAAATTATTTCCTTAAACTCTATGTACAAAAAAAAATCGTTACTTATTTGCAACAAAAATGGTTACATGCATATCAAGGTAAAGTATCATAAAAAAATTATACGTTTCTAAAAATTTATGAGCCGTATCAAAACGTAGCGGTTCATACCAAATTACAACATAAAGCTCTTTATTACGACAGATATAATTTTCACAACAAAAAAAAACGATACGGTATTCGCAAATTTTAGTTTAGGCTGGATACTTCCGAATACATATTAAAACTCATAGTTTAACAAAAATGTCAAATGTTCACAAAAAGATATACTAGTATTGAAACAGATTAACGGTTTATGCCGGGTACAACACCAAAATGCAATTCTAACAGGTTATCCTTTTTGAGTTTTATATGGACATATATGTGTATTCAAACGAATGTACATGAACATAAAAAAAAACTGTACTCGACTTTATTTCATTACAAAAAGAACATATATCTATATCCAAAAAAAACCAAGATGCATGATAAGAAGATATTATGTATATATACATATGTATCGTTTTAGTTCTATGGGACTTCCTCTCTGCACGGTAAAAAACAACTAAACTTATATTGTCGAAAATTTCGAGTTTTTAGCCCGAATCCTATGGCCTACCTGAAAGAGCTCTTTAAGGGGGTTTTAAGGGGTTTCTGGGAGCTGAATTTTACAGCCATTAACAAGAATTTGATATTTTTTTTTTTTTTTTGGGTTTAGTTTAATCCGCCCGCGAGATCGTTTATCCCTCTAATCTCGTAAAGTTTAGCTTATATCAACTGAAACCATTTAAAACTGATCATTATACGTACTGACAAATATTCACATATACATATATTAATCTACGATGAAATTTTGTGCAAACGGTTGTGGAGGCACTGTGGTGCTTCTCGAGGAACTGAAACTCGGCTACTTGATTGAACGTTGGTGAAAGATTTTAAGTTGGGTTGAAGTTATATGAAAATTTCCCTGTGGCTCCGCAATTGCTTTTGGTTATGAGCAGAGAACGTATACATATTGAGAAGGCGGAATTGATATGTTCCAACTTTTTCCCACGCAACCGTCTCAGTTGATTCACCACCCGTCCATATGTTTCAACTAATTTCAGATTTTTCCAACTTAATTGACTCACCACCATTCTCAGCGCTGTTAAATGTATGTTTTCTGCTATATGTTTGCTTGCAAATAAATTCTCTGCTGTTATCACTTATGTTGGCGTACTTGAACAATTGTTGGCAAAATTAACAATTTTATTATGTAATTTAATTTCTTTGTTTTATTTATAATTAGTATTAATAAGGTAATTTATAAATATTTAATTATTATAAATAATGAAATAAACAATAAAAAGTAAACATTTTGTCAATTTCATCATGAAATTTAGGGACAAAGATCTGAGTTTTTGGTTGTACTGCTGGTTTATTGTTAAGTACCAAATTAGACGGCATTCCGTTTATAATATCTTTGGTATAGAGTGTAGAGCCATTGTCATGGTTTACTTTTTGTGGTGTTGCGAGTTCGAATACCGCTGTCGGCTGTCTAGATTTTTTGCAGGTTTGATTTTTTGTGTCTTCTTCTTCTTGTTATATTTGTCGCTAAGACGAAGACGGGTGGAAACAAGAAGCATATTTCTGCAACAATATATGTGCATGTGTTTATGCACCATGCGTGGTACAAATGAAATATTTACATAAGTATGTCTATTAGGATCACTAATTTATTTGAATATTTTTGAACAGGCATGTGCATATTTTTATGATTGCTTGGTAGCATGGATGTGTGGAGAGCAAACTATGCTTCTTCATGTTCAACTATGGATTTATAAAATCGACAAAAATTGAATTTTATGATATTTGTTCAAATCCTTGTTGCAACATTTCATTAGAACTTTCTGGATTCTATAAAATGGACAAACATTGAATTTTATGATATTTGTTCAAATGCCTTGTTGCAACATTTCTTTGTATCTTCCTCGACAAAATATTTTATTTATTTTATGAATGGAGGCTTGAATGAATTCTTGTTCTTACATTTTAAGGTTTGCGCGTAGAAATGGATTTTTGTTGTTGGATTTTGTGCGTAAGAATAGATTTTGTTGTTGCATATAGATAGGAAGATTTGCTAAGACGAAGACGGGTGCAAACAAGAAGAATAATTTGAATATTTCTGAACAGGCATGTGCATATTTTTATGATTGCCTGGTAGAATGGAAGTGTTGAGAGCAAATTATGTTCAGTATGCTTCTTCAATTTCAACTTTCTGGATAAAATATTTTAAATACCAAGTTTTGTAAGATTTTGGCAATTATGGACATTGAAATTTGTCTTCTTGTTCTTCTTCACTTTGATCTCTAGATGAGACGAATGCGGGTATCGAATTTTTTCAAGTCAATTTATTCAACGTGTTGGTATCCCCATATGTGAACAAGACTTGTATATGTATGTGTAATGGACATTAAAAATCATTTCATATTTTCGGCTGACACCTACATATTTTTATGGTCACTTGGTTTAACAAAAGTTTTCGATGGTTCTAGTCTTCTTCTTTCGACATTCATTCATTTCTAAAATTGAAAACTTTGTCCAAATCAGTCAAATGTCGCAAAAGAAGAAGTGTTTGCAAAAGTACAACAACTACGCACATATATATGAAGTAGAAGTGTACATCATTACGGACATAAATATCCACGCATTTGTTGTTGTATATTTTGAAACACTACGCACATATATATGAAGTAGAAGTGTACATCAGTACGCACATAAATATCCACGCATTTGTTGTTGTATATTTTTATGCACGAAGAAGAAGACAAATTTCAATAGCGACAAGTGTACATTATGACACACATTTATATGCCTGCAATTTTTTCTGTATGTGAATCGATGTGTGTTTGATCGTACTTTGATCAGGACGGGGAAGACTGGAGTATGAAACGCATATGTTCTGTGCACATTATGACGCGCATACATATGCTGGCATTTATATGACAATGTGTGTGCTAGGAATATTTGCAGCGCGAAGAAGACAAATTAAATTATGCTTGCAGCATAAGGGCATGACATATTTTTATGAGCGCCTAGTGAATACGGCTGTTTTAGCTATTTGGCGCTGATTTTTTTTGTTGATTTTTGCCGAATCATCTCGAACAAAAGGAAAAATGAAGAATGTCAAAATAAAATTGGCTATTTGATTGATTATCAAACAAAAATAAAAGAAATATAAGCTGACAGGTGCATTCGAACTCGCAAACTTAGAAAAAATAAATTCCGAGGTCTTAACCAAAACGCCAAAAATTTCATTGTTAATCGCCCTCTAATACTACAGTTCAAGTCCATGAACTTATGCATTATCTACTAATGAAAACATGTTTATTATTAGTTTTTGAATTTTTAAATCACATTTATTAATATATTTTTTATATAAAATAATAATATAAAATCATTTGAAAAATATACGATAATTGTACTTATCCATGCATCAAAGTAAATAATTGTTAAATTCTGCAAATGGAAATTCTCTTGTTTCTTTGCTAACAGAAAATGTTATTTAAAAGATACAGAAATTCTCAATTATTTGGTGAATCAACTGACACAGTGGTGATAACTGACACAGTGGTGAATCAACTGAGACGGTTGCACGAGAATGGAAGCCATCCATGGAACACAAAAATTACGCCTTCTCATTATGTATACGTTCTCTGTTATGAGGTTAGGGTGTCCCCGCTATAGAAACGAAGAAATTTACGTGTTACCGGGTTGTAACGAACAAGTGGTGCTCCGACGCCATTTTGGCGTTCTCGCATCTCGCACACTATCCATGGATATAAATTTAAAAAAAATTACTAAAATCCCAAAAAAATTTTAAATTTACAAAAAAAAAATCTAACCAAGTGAACATTTACTTAAGAATTGAAAATCGCGTGGGGATTTGCACTATTGGGGCTTAAAGTGACCGTAGTCGATAGATACGGGTACGAGAACCCCAAAAAGGCGCGAGGCAAAGATGAATAAAAAAATGCAAAAACACACTTTAGGACACAAAAATTTGTAATTTTGGGTGACTTACCAACTCAAAACTGCCTCGTAATAGCATAAAATCTTACTAAAGATGGGACACTCTTTCTTCTGCCCGGTTCTTTCTTCTGACGGGTGTCTGAACCCCAAAACTCTCCACTGCGGACTCCAGTCGCAGACACTTCTTGCTTTTCCGTATTAATTTTGTTCTGGCCAGCGGCCCAAATATTTGTGGCACGGGCGTGCGGAAATAGTTGTGGCTTTTCGCCTCACTCCGTTTACATTAATAATTCTGACAAAGTAAAACGTATTGTCCTTACTGGACTTCGCGCACAGGGAAATATATATCCTAATTTAAACTTTTAAAATTTTTCAACGTTTGCCGCACCGACTTGCGCACTCTCGGAGTGTTGACTTTCATTTATCTACAGTTTTGTGTTCCGACCTACCACCTACCCTCTATTTATTGGCACACTTAAAAACGTAACACCGTTTTCACTTCCCGTTTTGTATTGTTTTACTATTGTATTTCCAGCCACCAACACCGGAGGTCATTACCCTATGGCTATCCCTTTTTCCTTACTCACCATACCCTCACTTGTCATATGGCAACCTTTTCCAAGGGAAGTTACTAAAATATCCCATTGGTGGGAAACTTCCAATTGTCAACGCCTTTGACGTTTCTCTTGTTTTACACAATCAAAACACCTCAAATGTACGCAGATAAAAAATGCCGGCAATTATTTTGATGTTTAGCCCTAATAAAAGTGTTTAATGGCCGAGATTTGCGATTAAATATTTTTAATAATCCTACCGATGTCCATACTATGCAGGACCACAACATGGTAGCACCACTCTCGCCCGTATCTCGTCGTATCATTTTCTGGCTGCCACCTAACTCCTAATCCTCCAAATCTTTCCAAGAAAGGCTGCTACTCCTAGATGGTAAGGTACAACAACCATTTCCCGGTAGGTTTATAATTGAGTATAAGACAGTACGACCATTACCAAATGATTTACATATTAATTTCTTTAGTCATGTTGTATAGGCTAGTTCAAGGTCAAACCTGCGGTGGTCGAATCTCTGTGGCTATTTTTGGCATGCGTAATCACACTTTTGTTGGTGTATACCCCAGATGAATGATCCCCAACAAATTGTGACGCGAGCGGGACAAGGTCGCGCTTATCTAGTAAGCGCCCAAACGTGGGGAACGCCCACCGACCCTGACAACCTACGTACTTAGCATATCAAGGCTAGCATAAGAAAACTATTTTGTTGGTTTGTTTTGATTTGTAGATTTAGATAGAAAATTAGATAAACTGTATTTTGTTATTGTTAACTTTAAATTAACGATGGAATCAATTATGTTAATTGCGTGAGGGGCATTAGGAATGGAAAATGGGCTAAGAAAAAAATCCTCAATATACTATTACCAGGATGGGCGGGTAAAGAGCAAAGGAGGCTAATAACAACGGAAGCCCTCCTACACATCCGGTGAGTATGTTGGTTTTCAGCAGTCAGGTACATTTTGGATTTAAGTTCCGCTAAGTATCTTTTGTTTTTTTTGAATTTTTTTGTCACATACATATATTTGCATTGGAAAAGGAGAAAACTTTTAACCGAGGTCTTAACCACCCCCTTTATGCTTGCGAGTTACTCGAAACGAAAATCTCTGCATACAATTTTTTCTGTTGATGTGCCGACCCAAAAGTCAGCATAGGAGCAAGAACCCCACCCCATTCGCTGAAGTTTAGCTGGTGATATTTAAGCAGAGTACGCTCCTTAAACCCTATACCTACACGGTCGGATAGGCTACCCATGGCTTGGCAAACCGTTTGCGTTTTTATGCTCGGTTGGTTTGGAGATTCAGCGCTGTGGAGCTGCCTATTAGTGTTCATCTTGTCTGTTATTGTCTGGTGCGTCCGCTTTTTCTAATATAGAGAGTCGCGGTTCGTTACCCGTGAGGCGAGGACACAATCATATGTGTTACCTATTTCTAAGAACAATCTCTCTAATATTAGCATCCCTCCAATATGCATTGCGAGCACACCTTTAGAAACTGTCGATAAAGTCAACAATCTTGGATACATAAATAAATCTAATCTCACTTGCTGTGGCTACATAAATGCTGCGGTGGGTAAGGTTTATGGTACCTTGCGTAGTTTACGGAGTTCTGCAACCCTACGTTTTCAAATCAGGAAAACTGGCAATGCAACTCATTCTACCTATACTAACCTACTCTGAGCTAGTTTATAACAAGTTAGACTCTATATCTGCTCACAAAATTGGTGTTGCATTTAATTATGTCCAAACTTTTAGGTTGCAGTATATTAAATTATCAGAAGGCTAGAAGTTGCATTTTTCTCTACCGACTAATTCAACAACAAACGCCGTTGTATTTATATAACAAAATACTGTTTAGTAAATCCAACCGTTCATGTAATTTAACTATTCCTTTATTTAACTATGTTAATTTCACAAGACTGTTCTTTGTCAACGCGGTGCGTCTCTGGAACTCTATTCCTGCTGCTTTAAAAAATACTCTAAACCAAAACAACTATAGGAGAATCCTTCTAAAAACTGAGAGATAAATACGATACGCGTGTTGCCAACGTTTTGGTGCATTATGTATACACTATTGGCTATAGAAATTACCACTGCTTATATATTAAGGCTTACGATATTTCTCACTATTAAGAGTGAGACAAAGGAAAAATTACGGATAGGTGACACTAAACTACTAACCCAATTATTAGAACAATGTATATTTATGGACATACAGGGTGGCTGATGAAAGCCGCTACCAAAAAAAAATTAAGTAACTTTTTTTCTATTTAATGAATCTGGTTAATTTTTTTTTTATTTTGCAGATTGACTTTTACATTTAACAAAAATGGATAACTGGGACACTGAAACAAGAATTTGGATTGTCCGCCGCTATCACGCACTGGAGTCCGTAGTTTCGGTTCAAAGAGAGTATTGGCGCACGTTTGGCGGCAATCCTCCGAGCAGATGGACCATAATAAGACTTGTAAACAATTTTGCCGAGCATGGGACAGTCAACAGAAGACCTTACCATCGAAACCCTTCAGTTCGAACGGAGGAAACAATCGCTGCTGTAGCTGCTGCCATACAAAACAATCCACGTGTTTCGACAAGAAGCTTATCTGCTCAAATGGGTGTAAGCAGACAATCATTACAGTCAATTATGCACAAAGATTTGGACTTATTCCCATATAAAATTCAAATGGCCAACAAACTGAACGCTGCAGACTTGCCGATTCGCTTGGAATTTTGCCAGAAGATGCTTCAAATGGTGGAAGAGGATGGAAACATCTTGAACTGTCTTTTCATGTCTGACGAGGCCCACTTCGATTTAAACGGCAACATAAACAAAGAAAATTGTCGAATATGGAGTGCTTCCAACCCACAGATACTCCATGAGACGGAATTGCATCCACTTCGTGTCACAGTGTGGTGTGCAGTTTCATCACGCTGCATTGTCGGGCCCTACTTCTTCGAAGAAAACGGTCACACCGTTACGGTTACTGGAGACCGTTACTTGAGCATGTTGAGAGAGTTTTTCTATCCAGAATTACGCCGAATGAGAATTTCTTTCAACTCTGTGTGGTTTCAGCAAGATGGTGCAGCTCCTCATATAGCCCAACCTGTTATGACAGAATTGCGACGAAAATTTCCCAATAAGCTGATATCCAGAAACTCCACATTCCGTTGGCCACCCAGGTCGCCTGACCTTACTGCACCTGACTTTTTCTTGTGGGGTTATTGCAAACAGGAAGTCTTCAAAGCAAAACCAACAAATTTGAATGAACTAAGGCAATCCATTCGAGAAACAATTGCGGCTATTCCTGTCTCAACTCTCCAAGCAGTAATGAACAACTTTTTGGTAAGATGCCGCACATGCATCGACGAGCAGGGGGGGCATTTAAATTCCATTATTTTTAAAACTATTTAAGCTATATTTAATAAAATTTAATGGGCTTTAACATGAATAAAAGAAAAATGAATTCCATACACTGAAAAAAAAATTATTTGAGTTTCTTAATGTAGCAAAATTCATCAGCCACCCTGTACATATGTAATTAATAAAAAAAATAAGTAAATTTTTTTTTTTTGAATAATTTCGTTATGTTCTTCTAAACATTTAGTTCTATCAATGATTTGTTCACGTTTTTTTTTTTTTTTGTTTGGTTTTGGTTACTATAAAAGCTTTGTTTGCCAATATTTCCAGCTCGACACTTTTCGCCGAGATTTAGCAGTTTCTAGTGGGTTTCTTTAGTTAAATTAGTTTTTTCTTTGGGTGTTTTGGCTGCACTATGTCAAGAAAACATTTTCATTTATTGGACGCTTTGATTCTCGCAGCTCTAGCCTCGCCACTACAAACAACGGGATAAACTGGATACGCCATACAGCGAAAGCTATTGTTATGGTTTACTTTCAATTGATAGTCATATTTATTTAGTTCAATCGGTCAGGGCTCACTGCGGTTGGTTAGGTGACAGTTTTGATTCACCTTCCGCTTTGACATTTAGCTACGGGAAAGTGCGTGATTTTTGCTATAGTGGCAGCACCAAATATTTCTATATAGTGGAAAAGACACCAATAACCGAACTTTTAATTTCAAGACAAACAAGTGTTTGGTGTGTTCTTGGTGTGCCCAGAGTTAAATTGCGGGTAACCCATAGCGCTCGAAAGTGTCAGACAAAAGGGAAATGGGCAATTGGCATCCAAAAAGGGGTTTCCCTTGTATGGTTGAATTTAAAGTATTTAAGTTAGTAAAAAGAGCACGAACAACAAAGTATGTGCGGAATATAAACGTACAATAAATTCAATACTTTTTTATGCACGATCTCGAAAACGAAAACCAACAAATGTCAAAACCACCAAAGTGAAAGAGACGCCTCCAAAAGTGCCAAATTTCCCAGGGTGGGAGACCCATGGAATCCTGTCCTGATCCCTGACTCTAACAAGGCTGACATCAATTTTTCAACTGAACGCGAGTAAAACTCGGCATATTGCCAGAATACAATTTTAGCAGCAAATGGCAATCCATTATTAGTCAATTTGAAAAGTATTGTAAAATTAGGCTTAAATGAGTTTAAAGCGGCAGTGTTTTTTTACTATGTGCTTTATTAACTATTCCAAGCCCAGTAACGTGGGGTGCCCCGAGTCACCAGGGGAACACACCAAACGCATGGTCTAGAACCTTCCTAAGTTTGCACTCCAACGGAAGCGTGCCTTCAGGGTTCGGACCTGATCGAAATTGCTGTAATTTTAAACATACTGCACTTTAGCTCAATCTACTACGCTGCACTTTAGCTCAATCTACTACGCTTTATGCTTCCATAGAATAGTGCCATAATCTGATTTTTTTGATAAGTGATGCTTTTTCCCTAACTATAAACTCTCCTATAAAGTCATTAGCCAGTAAAAATATTCTTGCATTTTATTTTGTTCCATATGGGAAAAAATTACCTTTAATAAAAATAGCCAATAGTATTAAAAGTACTAAAATCATTTTCATTTATGCCTCAAACAAAAGCGTAATTACAGTAATTTGAGTTACAGGTAAAGGCAAGAGTTCAATGCTCATTTAATTTCCTACGCAAAAACAAAGTGTTCATACAAAAATATGAACACACAACTCTGCCACTCTAAAATAAGTATATTTATACAGTCCACTAGAATTTTATGATAGTATTGTCATACATACATACTTACAAAACAAACAGGATAAGGTACCTAAACCTATCACACACACACACATATGTACACACATACAGTCCACTAGAAGGAAAGATAAGCATACAAAACATATGGTTTCTTATCTTGTCCTAATATTTAAGCAATCCCCTTGAAACAGTCTAGACAATCGATCGTTAAACCCAGACGATCGGTGATTAAGACACAGCAAAACAATAGATAAATTGTACTTAGGCTAACATTAAAATCAGTCCCTTTTACATAAACACACGCACTTGTATAGTAGATTAAGGAACATAATTTTAAGATTTAGTATATAAGCAACTGTAAAATAGTTGAAGAACCAGAACTATAATAAATTCTCAATCAGCAACACCATCAAGCTGTTCTTTTTATTGAAGATTTTAGTTTCCCCCCACCAGAGGTAAGGGACTTTAATTCTCAACATTTGGTCAATCGAGCCGGATAAAAGAGCTCAAGCGTAAGTACTGTAAGTTTCAAAGAAAAAAGAGCGTTACTTAGCAGTATCAAAACCTATTTATGTGAGCCGGAGCAGCAAAGACTGTCCGCATTAAAAAAGCGTTTTCGTGGCTAAACAGCGAAAAGTGTAAAAAAAAAAAGCGTTTTCGTGACTAAACAGCGAAAAGTGTAAAAAAAAAAAAGCGTTCTCGTGGCTAAACAGCGAGAAGTGCGTGTGGGGTTTTTTAAAAAATATATATAGATATCAAATGTGCAAGCGTTTCTCGTGGCTACAACAGCGAGAAGTGGTAAAAACGTGCGTTTAAAGAAAATCGGAAGAGAACTCTAAGTGTACAAGCGTTTCACGCGGCTGGAACAGCGTGAAGTGTGCTAAAAAAGAAGAACTCTAATAAGCGTTTCTCGTGGCTGGAACAGCGAGAAGTGTTAAAAAGAAGACTGAAAACAAAAATCAATTTTTAAGCAATCATCATGGAAACTCTGCTACAAAGACAGCGCCAGTTGGGCGCACTTGCTGAAGACGAACAACAAAAAATAGAAGGCGGAAAAATAAGAAAAGCCGCATGTCCTGAACATATTAGACACGTCCAAACAATTATAACGGAATTTAATGCTAACCATGCCAAAATTGTGGCCAAAAATAGTCCAGAAGCGGCCGAATACTTTAGCAAAGAGTATTACGAACATATTCTTAAGCTTCTGGAACAGTGCATTCAGCAGTTAAGAATACAAAGTGAAGCAGAAGAATCTACAGCATCAGGTGGCTCGACATCAGCAGCAGCAGATGGCGCAGCATCAGCAGCATCAGGTGGCTTATTGACAACAGGCCATAAACAATTTACACCTCAGTACATACAACCAGATAATAGTGCGGAGGTACAAATGAGATTTAAACGTCGAGGAGAAAAACTAAGAAAGACCATCAAAGAAATACAAAAGAATAGTTTGCTTTCGGTCGAAGAAGTAAGAGAGCTCAAGACGAAGCTTCAAATACAATTCGAATATGTAGAAGAAGCGTTTTCTGAAACTCGTAGCATCAAGTTAGAAAATATAAATAAAGACACAATAGAAGAATACATGGAAGACCTCCAAGAAAACTATAGTATTTATATTGAAAAATTGACTAATAAGTTAAAAGGAACCATGTCAACACAGACTGTGTCTGCCACAATGAAGTTGCAGGAAATTAAGATTCCAATATTTTATGGCGACATGAAACAATGGTCATCATTTCGGGATCTTTTCCAAGGTTTGGTGCACAATTCAAAGCACTTCACTGAAGTAGAAAAAATGTTTAGATTGAAATCAGCATTAGCAGGGGAAGCTGGAAGATTAATTCAGCATTTACCAGTAACCGAATGCAACTACGAAGCCGCGTGGAAAATACTCCACGAAAGATACGAAAACAGAAGGTTGCAATTCACAACACAAGTGGACCGACTTCTGGATCAACCAACAGCAAATGGGGAAAGTGCGGCCAGTATGAAGCAGCTCTTGGATACCACCAAAGAATGCATCTATGCTCTAAAAGGGCTTAATTTGAATTTAGGCGATGAACAAGCTATTATAGCTCGAATAGTTGTTCGCAAACTGGACAAAGAAAGTCTCCGGTTATATGAGCAGAATGTCAAGAAAACTAGAGACATACAAAGCCTAGATGATGTGTTTGGTTTTTTGGAGCAACAATATCAAGCTCTAGAAGCGATAAGAGACAAAAAGACAACTAAATGGAGCAATCAAAAGCCACCACAACGAACACCCACATTCTATACGGCTGCGCAAAAGACCTGTATATATTGCAAATTTTCTGGGCATCAAATTGTGGAATGCAGAAAATTCCAGGCATTGACTACCATGAGTCGTAGGAATTTCATAGTAAACAATAAGCTATGCAACAAAAGGAAATGCAGTAAGTGTGGAAGAAATCATCATAATTTACTGCATTACAATGAGTTCCAAAAGGAGAAAGGAGCAGGTGAAGAAAATATAAAAAAAAAATCATCAGCTATGATGACACAAAACTCCGAAACATCAATACTCTTAGCAACAGCACAAATACGAGTAAAAGCAGCAAATGGAGAGTACGTGATTATGCGAGCACTTATTGATCAAGGATCACAAAAGACTACCATTTCCGAGGAAGCGGCTCAGATACTACGGTTACCAAAAAGAAGAGAAATAACTGAGCTGCAAGGGCTAGGGAATACTACGGTAGGAGTCTCCAAATTTAGAGTAAATATTCAAATTAAACCGAGATTCCTAAGCAATGAAATATACGATGTCGAAGCACTAATTTTACCAAGATTAGCAAGTGCACAACCAGATAAAACGTTTAACTGGGATATAGAACAATGGAGGAACTATACCTTAGCTGATCCCTACTTCAATAAATCAGATCGGATCGACGTCGTTATTGGAGGAGACTTATATGCTGATATATTAGAGGAAGGCATATTCAAGAAAGATAGAATACTAGGCCAAGCCACGAAATTAGGGTGGATATTGTCCGGAGTTCTACAGCAACCAAGAAAGAGTAGTAGAATCATAGCAGCGGTGACTACAACATTGGAGAGGTTTTGGGAGATCGAAGACACCACATCTCCAGAGAATAAAACAGATGAAGATGAATGTCTAGATATTTTTGACAAAACGACAACAAGAGATGAAAATAATAGATTTGTCGTCAGTCTGCCCTTCAAAAAAGGAAAGGAATTAGGTGACTCTCGCAAACAAGCAATAGCGATATTTCTGAATCTTGAGAAAAGATTGGCTTCAAATGACGAACTGAGAAAGCAATATACTCAATTTATGAAAGAGTATTTAGAAATGGGACACATGAAAAAAGCAAGTGAAAATAATTGCGGGAAATACTATTTGCCACATCAAGCCGTAATTCGAGAAGACAGTCTCACAACTAAGCTACGAGTAGTTTTTGATGCATCTGCGAAAACTACAAACGGTACCAGCTTAAATGACATCCTGTTCATAGGGCCAAGGCTCCAAAAAGATATATTCGATATCATTATTAAATGGAGGCTTTGGCAATTTGTGTTAATAAGCGATATAGAAAAGATGTATAGGCAAATTAAAGTAGCAGAAGCTGACCAAGATTATCAGCGCATATTGTGGAGAGACACGAGAGAAAAGCCGATAAAAGAGTACAAATTGCAAACAGTTACATACGGAACAGCATCCGCTCCTTTTCTTGCAACAAGAACATTAAAAGAAATCGCCAAACTCTGCGAGCCCTGCAATAGCTTGCTTTCAAACATCATCAAAAACGATTTCTACATGGACGATTTAATGACAGGAGCAGACTCAATAAGAGAATGTAAAGCCATTCAAGTCGAAATATCAAAACATCTACGAAAATATGGATTTCACTTAAGAAAATGGATGTCGAATAATAGTGAAATTATAGCAGCAATTTCCCCAAACAGCGAAAAGGAGGTAATACAAATAACAGAAGACGAAACAATTAAAACTTTGGGTATACAATGGGACCCGACCAAAGATACGTTTGGATTCAATATAAATTTGCCACCGAAAAAGCTAGTAACAAAAAGACAAGCCTTATCTGATTTGGCGAGAATTTTCGATCCGATGGGTTGGCTGTCACCTATGACCGTTTTAGCAAAGTTGTTTATACAAAAACTTTGGTTGATGAAACTCAACTGGGATGAGTTCCTTGACGAGAATTTGGCAAAAGAATGGCAAGAGTTTATGCAACACGTACCAGATATAAAAAGAGTAAAAATTCCTAGATGGTTTGAAACAAAAAATGACGTTGAAATTGAACTTCATGGGTTTGCAGATGCATCTGAAAAAGCTTACGCAGCAGTTGTATATGCTAAAGTTGGATCAGTTATAACGATAATTGCTGGTAAAACTAAAATAAATCCAATTAAAAACAAAAAGACGCTACCAAAGCTGGAATTATGTGCGGCCCACCTTCTTGCTATATTACTGCAAAGGATAAAGACAATTATCAATAGAGAAAGTAAAATATTTGCTTGGAGTGATTCGACTATAACCTTAGCATGGATAAATAATTCCCGAAATAAAGACAAGTTCATTAAAACCAGAGTAGAACAAATCAAATTATATGCTCCCACAGCGATATGGCGACACGTCGGAACCAAGGACAATCCAGCTGATGTTGCATCCAGAGGAATATTTGCAAACAAACTTGTAGAGCACGAACTATGGTGGAAAGGCCCCAAATGGTTACAAGGAGAGGAAAATCAGTGGCCAATGCAGAGTATATTCAAAATTGATGCCTTATATGTCTCAACTTCAAAAGGATCAAATTTTTTGGATGAGGTAACACTGAAGTATTCTAGTTTAACGAAATTAACAAGGGTTGTTGCTTATATATTGCGATTTATAAAACGAATACGAGGCCAAAAATATCCTTCATACTTGATAAAATCAGAACTTAAAGAAGCTGAACAGATAATAATAAAACATCAACAAAGGGTACAATTTAGAGAGGAAATTCAGAGCTTGGAGACTAAAAAAGAAGTTAGTAATAAAAGTCATATCGCAAGCTTAAACCCAATCCTAGACAACAATGGAATTCTTCGAGTAGGTGGTAGATTGGAGAATACAAAATTTCAATTTAATCAGAAGCACCCGATAATATTAAATAAATCACATTTATCAACATTAATTATTGAAAACAGTCACAAAACAACCTTACATGGAGGAAACAAGTTAATGGAATCCATGATCAGAAGGAATTATTGGATAATTGGATTAAAAAATTCAATAAAGAAAACTATAAGAGCTTGTAATCGGTGCATACGTTACCGCAAGGAAACAGCTAAACAAATAATGGGCAATCTTCCAGAATTTCGAGTATCGCTGTCGATCCCATTCACACACGTTGGTATAGACTATGCAGGTCCAATGTATATGAGATGTTCGAAAGGAAGAGGGCAAAAAGCATTTAAAGGCTATATAGCTGTATTTGTATGTATGGCAACAAAAGCCATTCATTTAGAGGCAGTGAGGGATTTAACAACTGAAGCTTTTCTAGCTGCCTTGAAACGATTTTTTGCTAGAAGAGGTAAAAGTCAGCATATATACTCAGACAATGGAACAAATTTTGTCGGAGCATGCAGAAAATTAGACGTAAAAAATAATTCAACGATAGCCCCCATATTAGAAGCAGACAAAGTTCAATGGCATTTCGGGCCGCCGGCAGCTCCTCACTTCGGAGGAATTTGGGAAGCTGTCGTCAAGTCTGTAAAATATCACTTGAAAAGAGTGATAGGCGAAAGTAAATTGACATTCGAAGAGATGACTACGTTACTATCACAGATTGAAGCAGTGCTAAATTCGCGACCTCTTTGTGCTATTGATAGCGAAAGCGATATAGATGTTTTAACCCCTGGGCATTTTTTAATAGGATGCCCACTAATAGACTGTCCTGAAGCAGATGATGACACAACGAGAGATTCATTAGACAGATGGAAATTGATCCAAAAAATGAAAAGAGATTTTTGGAAACGGTGGGAAAGCGAATATGTCACAATGTTGCAACAAAGAATGAAATGGAAAACAAAATCCGACAATCTAGTAGAAGGTCAAATAGTCATTATTAAAAATGAGGAAACCCATCCGGCAAAATGGCCATTAGGCAAAGTTTTAAAAACTCATCCTGGAAGCGATGGAAAAACCAGAGTTGTAACTCTAAAATTACAAAATGGGATAATTAAACGACCCATTCATAAACTATGCCCGCTAGAAACAACAGACAACAGCAATACAGAAGAGCGAAATCAAGCTACTAGTCTGTTGACAGCAAGAACATCAAAAAAGACAGCAACTACAGGGGGCCAGACAATAACAAAAACAATGATGATGTGGTTCTTTACCTTTCTGATGCTAGCAGTGCAAGTAAAAGCATTAACCATAAAGGATACAGCGAGAACAGGTGCTTCAGTAGCTGAACTAAGAAACAATACAACAATATACTTGGATCCAATTGGCAAAATAGACGTAATAAATTCAAAATGGAACTTAATCGTTTATTACGAGTTAGGCTCCTATTACGAACGAATGGATAAAATAAACGAATTTATTAACAGACTTGAACATCAATGCCAAATATTGACCGATTATGAAGAGGCTTGTGTAATGATTACCACAACTTTGAAGCATAAATATAGTAACCTCAAGTCAAATAACGAGCTGTTCATGAAATCAAGGAAATAGAAAAAGACGTGCACCATTCGAATTCGTTGGCTCACTTTACCATATTTTATTTGGAATCATGGATGCTGACGACCGCAAAAGCATGGAATCAAATATTAAAAACATTTTTGAAAATCAAAAGGATATTGCAAAGTTATTTAAGAAACAGACATCCATAGTTGATTCTACAATAAATATATTAAAAAAGACAACCGATGAAGTGAACAAGAATTTTCAAAAGATGAATCAACAGCTCAATAAATTTTATCATGAATTAGTTCAAAATCAAAACGCCGAACGAATGACTTTAATGTTTCAAATATTAACCATTCAAATAAGAATAATTATGGACGAATGTGAAGATATTTAGTAACGCAATAATACATCTAGAATGTGATACCAATCAACACATGAGAATGGAAATCCCTAAACAAGGCGTTATCACAATAAGAGAAGGATGTACAGTTCGACATGAAGGAGTAACTCTAACCGCATCTCATCAGATACAATCTACAATCAAGGAAGAATTACTATCCTCGCCTTGGATAAAGGACATTGAGAACATTCCAGAACTGCGAATTAAACCTTTTGATTCCACCTTAATTAACAACACTAAAGACATCCTTAAACTTAAAGGGCAAATAGAAGATCTCAAAAAAGAAAACATCAAATTAAAAGGTATCAATTTCCACCAGATAAGTGGTCATACTTCACTGTCTTTAATCGTAATAATAGGACTTATTATCATTGTATTATATTTAAGATCGAAATGTAAAACAAAAACAGCTGTAGCTGTTTCATTCGAACTTCCAGCTAGAAATAATGTTAATTAAACAAATTATTAGAAAACATATTTAGTATTGCCCTTTGGCAGAATGTTCATACAAAAATATGAACACACAACTCTGCCACTCTAAAATAAGTATATTTATACAGTCCACTAGAATTTTATGATAGTATTGTCATACATACATACTTACAAAACAAACAGGATAAGGTACCTAAACCTATCACACACACACACATATGTACACACATACAGTCCACTAGAAGGAAAGATAAGCATACAAAACATATGGTTTCTTATCTTGTCCTAATATTTAAGCAATCCCCTTGAAACAGTCTAGACAATCGATCGTTAAACCCAGACGATCGGTGATTAAGACACAGCAAAACAATAGATAAATTGTACTTAGGCTAACATTAAAATCAGTCCCTTTTACATAAACACACGCACTTGTATAGTAGATTAAGGAACATAATTTTAAGATTTAGTATATAAGCAACTGTAAAATAGTTGAAGAACCAGAACTATAATAAATTCTCAATCAGCAACACCATCAAGCTGTTCTTTTTATTGAAGATTTTAGTTTCCCCCCACCAGAGGTAAGGGACTTTAATTCTCAACACAAAGCTAACTTTATTTTCCATGTTACATTGTTCTTTTTTTATCTTGGTGTGTATACTAGTACTAAAAAGGTATTTAAAATAAAAATAAAAGTCCGGGCCCTGATGGCAACCACCAACCCGAGTGGCAACAATCACGCCACGTCAGAATGGGTAGCGGAACTTTTCCATTACGCAGTCGCCGTTGCTTGACGATTTTCGACCATAACGGCGTTACCGGCATTGAATTAATTTGAATGGGATAGTTGAACGCAAATTGGACGGTTGTGCGCGGCTCGGTGCAGTCAAAAAAAAACATATTCCACACACCCAAAACGCCAATAAATAAGAGTGTTGTGACTGATGTCGGCTTTTTAATTTTAATGAAATTATACTTTAGTGCGGTATTGAAAAAATTCAAAGATCGAAAAAGCCTAGCTTAAGCTTATATATCGGTCTGAAGTGTACATTCTCCATATATCCGAGATAAAATTTTTCAATGTTCTTGGTTAAGTGCAAATAAGTGATTTTTTTTTTTAAAACCCATTCTTGGCTTGAACGAAAACCAAAGTGTGCAATGAATATTTGATTGGTGTGGCTGAAGAAAATTTTCATTTTATCAAAAGCCAACAAATCAAATTAATTTGTTTTAGTAAAAAAATGTTTGCCGGTTGAGTGCAAATTTTGAACGAATTTGAATGTAACATTTTCGTAATAATATACACGAATAAAGTTAAAAGCCACATCAAACCCGGCCACAACAAACCCGCCAAGAACAACCGGTAACAAGACCGGCAAAACAAGCCCGGCAATAACAAATCCGTCAGTAACAAAGACCGGCAACAACATCAGCAGTGACATTAGCGGGGGCCGCCATGATATAGGCCACTAGCCATCAGTAAGAACAACAATAACAACCGGTAACAACAAAACCGGCACGACAACCAGCAGTGACAACAGCGGGGGCCGCCGTATAGTAGCCCCACCGCAGTAACCACCGGCAACAACCAGACCGGTAATAACAACAGGTAAACAACAACCGGTAACGAGACAACCAGCATTGACATCTGCAGGGGCCGCCCTCTTCTAGGCCCACTGCACTATTACCAACAACAACAACAGTAGTGCCTCACAAACGGGCTACAGCACACATCAGCAACGACAACAACAACACAGCAGTGACAACAGTAGGGGCCGCCGTAATGTAGGCCCGTTGCACTATCAACAACAACAGTTGCGCCCAACCACCAGCCTACTGCAACAATGGGCGAGATCAACCTGATGTAGTTAGCTCCGTTTTTTTTTTGTAAATAATATAGAATGAAATTAAACAAACTAAATTCAGCTTAAGCCAACTTAGTTTAAACGGAGCTTAAAGAACGCATAAACCCCCGTGCCTTAGTATTCCAAAAATGGTTATGTGAAACTTGTGAAAATTGATTTACTTTAACGCATTCCTCTAAAAAGTTGACTTCATATTAGAGCAATGCGTTTAAGTGTTTGTTTTCTTTATTATAAAATTTAGTATTTAAATGGGCAAATTATCAAGTACTTCAATTCTTTAAACTTACAAGATGTGAATTTACTTAATACTTTTTGCTGCGATTTTACGAAAACAAAAATGTTTGCTTATAATGCAAAAGTCTTAATTGCTATTTGAGTGTTTAATGTACAACTTCTTTTTTTTTTATATTAGCATACATATAAATGAAAAACAAAACAAAAAGGTTTAAACAAGTAAATTAAATTTCAACGAACTGCTTTATTGCCCTTTTTTTTATTATTTAAAATTATAATTAAATTTATAGCTATTGGTTTCCTTTAAGCCATCAGTTTTCCATTTACATGGAAAATTAGCAAAAAAAATTAAAAACTATATGATATAAAATAATTTAAATATCGATTTCCATTTAAATTGTAATCCGTGGACCGTTAGGGTCATTTATTAAATTTAGTAATACTTTTAGAAAATTAAGACAAAGTTTAAAAAAAAAAAAAAATTAAGAATTTTAAAATAAAATAATATTCCTTCGATTCCAATTAAACTTCTAGAATACATCAATACTGATACAAAAATTGTAGCCTAGCCGTAATTTTAGATAATATAATATTGAGATAATATTGGTATAAGCGTAGATCTATAATTTCATAAATCGGTTATAAATAAAAACTAAAACAAAACTTGATTTATTAAAATAAATGAACATAATAATAATAATATGTGACTTAAAAATAAAATTTAATTCGAAAACCCTAAGAAAAATAAACGCAAAGAAAATAAAATAAAATAAAATAAAATGAGTAACATAACTATCTAATAAGACCAAAAACCAATTTTTTTTTAAGAAAACTCGGTACAAACAAATAAATCTTTTTTTTCTTTTTGGCGCTTGTATAAAGTAGTTTATGCTAGTGTAGAATGTAAGTACTTTTCTGATGAATTTTAAATAAATTGTAATTAATATGGGAATGCTGACGTTCCTGTTTGTTTAGAAGGCACATAGGATTTTAGGTAAGGGGCCATCGGGATTAGGTTTGGTGCACCGATGGCCATCGATGAGGGTGGGTCAGCACCAGGGCGTCGCAACAACACCCGCGGCGCCCCCTTATATTGTTCGGCCCCTTCACGTTTATTTCCTTTTGTTTTTTTCAGCTTTTGTAACCGGTCCGTTCCGGTTCGTTTTTTATTTTTATGTTTTTTTTCCCTTTCCTTAATTTAAATTTATCTGTTTTGTTTTCCTTTTCCGTTCGTTATTTCAGTTTAAATTTCGTTTTCATTTTCGGTTAGTTTTTAATTTTAAATTTTCTTTTTGAACTTTTTTTTTGTCCGTTTATTTTAAATCTTAATTCGATTTTTGTTTTTTTTTTTTGAGTTTTGAGTTTTTAGAATGTCAAAGGTCTGTCCGTGGCATCCGGGTTCAACCGGATGTTGTTTTACAGTTGTTTTGCGCGGTTTTGTGAATTTTCCCGCGTATTAAAGGCATGATATGACCTTTCTCCGTTTATGGCGCAGGACGGTAAGGTTGGCAAGAGCTCACCCCAGCCGACAATGTCTAGCCACAGTGCCACCCTAGATCATGCCGACCGCCTTCCTTACTGCTCCATTTTGACGCGTTACCATAATAAATGGCGCCCAACGTGGAAACCGAGGCGCTGACCGCGGTGACTTTTCTGGTCAGCTTGTGAGGTTTCACCATCTCGTATGTCCCAGGTAGGCAGGCCCAGGAGCCGCCACCTGCGTTGCGACGGGATGGTGGGACTGATCAAGTTGTCCGGACTAGTTGTCGTGTTCAGTAGCTAAGGGCTCCACGAGACTTCAAGTCAGGTCCACCGGAAGTTTTGCATTTCACCCGGTGAGGCAGTGCTAAACGCACTTAGTTGTTTTTAGTAGTTTCAATTTTCTTTTTGTCCCAGGTCTAATGTCCGATGTCGGCTTCGGGAAAATATATATGTCCGCTAAGTGGTGTTTAGTTTCTTGGGATTTATTTAAATTTCTTTTTGCCGACCGTGTCTGTGTAGTTTTGCCTTAGTTTTTGTATGATTTTTTTTTAAAGGGATCCCTACTCCGCCGACCAGTCTCAGGGAGGCAGCCCTTAGCAGCCCCTGCATTGCGGTCCAGAGTACTGGAATCCTAATAAGTTTAAAATTTTGCCAATTTTCGCCATGGTACACCAACATGTCTCAGGGCGAGGTGTCTTATAACCACCCCTGCATTGCGGTAGGTGTACCTGGAAGAATGTCCTTGTCTAGTGTTATTTCGTTTTTTTTGTTATGCCTATGCCTTCTAGTGATGGGATCTCAGCATTCCCATTAAATATATAAATACGCAACTAGCTTTTGCAAACTTCATACCGTTTTTGCTTTTTACATACTGCATTTAAACACGTAATAATCAATTTTTTTCAGCATATGTATATTTATATGTATATATTTATTTTTTTAAAACATCCGCGGTAATTAGTTGATGCAAATATCGGTTAGGAAAATTTCCATCAATTCAAAAAATTATTTTTCAAAACTTTACAATCGTCGGTAATATAGGGTAAGGGGGAGTGAATCTTGACTTGTTACACTTTCCAACCACCCCTTGTAACCGAACAGTTTTTTTAATTTTTTTTGTTTATCTAACGAGGTTAGGAGATTTTTTTTTTTCAATATGGATCGGTCGGCTGAACGCATGACTACTAGGAGCTCTATACGAGGAAGTGGGGGCAAACCTAGATGTCAGGGTAGAGGGGCGCTTCCGAAACAACCCACCAATCGACCTTTTGTACTGCATTCTCCAGTAGGTAGTCCGGGCGGAGGAGATCCGACCAGGATCGTATTGAATCCTGCCTCCAACCAGAAAGTTGATAGACCCGGTAGTACTAATATCCTTGACTCGTCCATGGCAGCAGAGCCAATGCAGAATCTCTTCGATCCCCCGAATAACGTGTTGACAGGAATACGGGAGGAAGCTAATGGTTTTCTACAAAACCCTATACCTCTTAACACTTTAGGTGATAGGATCGCTACTCAGAGGAATATGGCCCCTCCTGGAGATTCGTGGGTGAACGTGCTACATCAGCTGTTCAGAACTTCTCAGGAGGAGATGAGGACGATCAGGGAAAACATGGACTTACTTAACGCGGCAGTAACATCTTCACCACCCGGTGCGAGCTATACCAGGAATACCAATAGGGAGGAAAGTATCCGAGCACAGACCTTCGCGAGCAATCAAGCTAACATTGTTTCCGGTAGCATGGCGGTGAAACCACAGGACTGGAAGGTCTCTTTCGATGGTACGTTGCTGATTTTTTGTTTAAGTTGGACACCCTATGTGAGCGGACTCAATGCTCTAGCGACCAACTTATGGCAAGCTTTAATTTATTTTTATCAGGACGGGCTGAAGAATGGCACTGGCTGTTTACCAAGCAGAACCCAAACGCGAACTATCTCTTTTTGTGCTATTCCCTGAAGCGTGAGTTTGGAACATTGAAAAGTGACCACGAGATCATGATGGAGATCTCAATGCGTAAGCAGAAGCTAAGTGAGTCATACGACGTGTTCCACACTGACATAGGAGCGCTAAACGCACGTCTTAGAGAACTAATGTCCGAGGCCCTACTGATTAACATAATAAAACGGAACGTCAACAGTAGCTTGAAACTAATGCTCTTCAATGCCGATGCCAGGACATTACATGATCTACGCGATATAGCACGAAAAGGGGAACAAGTGCTAAAGGAGAGCAAGATTCTGGGAACCACCTACACTGGACGGCACGTTAGTGAAGCTCTAGCGATAACACCTGATAGTAGGATGGAAGGCGAGGACTGCGAAGCTGACCCGCAGATCGAGGCGTTGGAGTATCGACGCAATAGGAAACCGGACTATTCAGGAATATAATGTTGGAATTGTCAGGCCATGGGCCACTCATACATTTATTGTGAGGAACCCATTAGGAACCCGTTTTGCTTTAAGTGCGGGCATAGAGGGGTGTTCACCCCGAAGTGTCCAAAGGACCACCGCCGGCAGGGAAACCAATACCCGAGCGAGAAGATGGGAGAAACTCGTTCGGTGCCATTGCCCCCTTATCAGCCAGTGACCGAGGAATTACCCCACGCGCTGAACCAAGTAGGACCAGCGAGGGTATGCAAGGAAATAGTGGCAAAGGAATGCCCAAAAATAGTAGTAACTTTTCCTGATAGTACAGATAGCTCCAAAAGTTCTGATTCCGATAGTCCCAGGTCATCAACGGCAATTTCCAAACCAATAAAATTTTGAAAGATTCGAAAAGAGGCCAGTTTCTCACCTAGTTCGGAATACAGAGTCAACAATTACGAGCTAGTTAGGTCGCGAATTTTCAAAAACAATCCAGAGTCATTTGTGTCCGAAAATATTTTGAAATGTAGGAAGAGATATTATAGCCGAGTACAGGAGCGTAAACTTTTGCAAAGCACCACTTTGGTGCTCTCAGAGGATGAAAGGCCTCTTCTTCTTCTTTAAATGGTCATCTAACCGCCCGGGCGATTTTGACCGTCCAACATAGCTCGCCAGTCGTTTCTTCGTTGCGCCAACTGGCGCCAATTGGAAACACCGCGTCTGAGCGCGTAAATAGAGAAATTGTTTCAAAAATAAGAATTTTTCTGAAAGATAAACAGGATCATACTGACTGGGACAAGCACATACCCGAAATTCTAGCAGTTTTAAGAAGTGATTTTCATACCGCAATTCAGTGCTCTCCATACTTTGCTTTATATGGTCAGAACATGATTCAGCACGCATCAGCATATAATATATTAAATAAACTCGGCGCTCTTAGGCAAGATGAAATTCCAATAGTAACTAGGGCGGATAAGTTGTCCAACATTCGCGAGCAAATTCGTAGGAATTTAGATCAGGCGAAGGATAGGGGAAACAACGTTTATAACAAGCGCTCTAGGCAAGTTAACTGTAGGGAAGGTCAGGAAGTTTTTAGGAAAAATTTTGCTTTGAGTAACTTTAAACAAGGCATAAACGCCAAATTCCTGCCGAAATATCCCAAGTGTCGAGTCCGCCGAAAAGTAGGGAATGCGTTGTATGATTTAGAAGACCTGGCAGGGAAATTGATAGGCCGTTTCCATGCATCGGACATACGTCCACAATAACTAGACTTTTGAAATTTTTTTTTTACCCAAACTTACAATGTCATCTGGGCGTTTTGGCGGTCGGGGACAACTCGACCAGTATTCTCCCCGAGCATTGATTTCGAAGGAAATCCACGTGCGGTTCCACCGGGAGCAGTGGATAACCTGCCAATCCTCGTGTAAGCGGATTGTCTTTCGGAGTTTTGACGAGTTCTCCTTAATCAAAATGTCTATCGGGTGAAAAGCTTTATTTACCATGAAACCAGCTTCTCCGGTTATTTTTTGTTAAACCTTTTCTGCGGGGGTGAAACCACTAGAAGCAGGTAAACTAAGAAACAAAAAGTAATTCTCCGTTTGCCTCGGAGTTTTGACGTGTTCTCCGATATCAAAATGTCTATTGCCGCAAAGCGTACAACTAGGAAATAAAAACTTACTTCTCCGTTTTTTATCGAGCCTATTTCTGTGGGGGCAAAACCACTATATCAAATTTCCATTTGCCGCAAAGCCTACTAAACTATGAAACAAAATACTTCAAAATTTTCCTTTACTGGCGGATCTTCCTTGCCCGGATAGCTCGTGGTAGAACAAGAGACTCTTATCTAGGGGTGAGTCGTGCCCCACGTTTTTTTACCCCGAAATGGCTTCCTTGCAAGTAAACCTTCTTCCTGTTCGCTTCATCGACCGGTCTTCGAAGCGAAGCAGGCCTGTTACTTTCAATTGATAGTCATATTTATTTGGTTCAATCGGTCAGGGCTCACTGCGGTTGGTTAGCTGAAAGTTTTGATTCACCTTCCTAACCCAGGGCGCCCGAAAGTGTCAGACAAAAGGGAAATGGGCAATTGGCATCCAAAAAGGTGTTTCCCTTGTATGATTGAATTTAAAGTATTTAGGTTAGTAAAAAGAGCACGAACAACAAAGTATGTGCGGAATATAAACGTACAATAAATTCAATACTTTTTTATGCACGATCTCGAAAACAAAAACCAACAAAATGGCAAAACCACCAAAGTGAAAGAGACGCCTCCAAAAGTGCCAAATTGCCCAGGGTGGGAGACACATGGAATCCTGTCCTGATCCCTGACTCTAACACGGCTGACATCAATTTTTCAACTGAACGCGAGTAAAACTAGGCATATTGCCAGAATACAATTTTAGCAGCAAATGGCAATCCATTATTAGTCAATTTGAAAAGTATTGTAAAATAAGGCTTAAATGAGTGTAAAGCGGCAGTGTTTTGTTACTATGTGCTTTATTAACGAAACCTGTAGGTCGGAATATTATCGTCAATAGCTAGGTCGGATGGGGAGCTCCATGTGTCTCCTATTCCAAGCCCAGTAACGTGGGGTGCCCCGAGTCACCAGGGGAACACAACAAACGCATGGTCTAGAGCCTTCCTAAGTTTGCACGCCAACGGAAGCGTGCCTTCAGGGTTCGGACCTGATCGAAATTGCTGTAATTTTAGTACATACTGCCCTTTAGCTCAATCTACTACGCTTTATGCTTCCATGGAATAGTGCCATAATCTGATTTTTTTGATAAGTTTTTTCCCTAACTATAAACTCTCCTATAAAGTCATTAGTCAGTAAAAATATTCTTGCATTTTATTTTGTTCCATATGGGAAAAAATTACCTTTAATAAAAATAGCCAATAGTATTAAAAGTACTAAAATCATTTTCATTTATGCCTCAAACAAAAGCGTAATCACAGTAATTTGAGTTACAGGTAAAGGCAAGAGTTCAATGCTCATTTAATTTCCTACGCAAAAACAAAGCTAACTTTATTTTCCATATTACATTGTTCTTTTTTTATCTTGGTGTGTATACTAGTACTAAAAAGGTATTTAAAATAAAAATAAAAGTCCGGGCCCTGATGGCAACCACCAACCCGAGTGGCAACAATCACGCCACGTCAGAAGGGTAGCGGAACTTTTCCATTGCGCAGTCGCCGTTGCTTGACGATTTTCGACCATAGCGACGTTACCGGCATTGAATTAATTTGAATGGGATACTTGAACGCAAATTGGACGGTTGTGCGCGGCTCGGTGCAGTCAAAAAAAAGAAAAAACATATTCCAAACGGAAAACGCCAATAAATAAGAGTGTTGTGGCAGATGTCGGCTTTTTAATTTCAATGAAATTATACTTTAGTGCGGTATTGAAAAAATTCAAAGATCGAAAAAGCCTAGCTTAAGCTTATATATCAGTCTGAAGTGTACATTCTCCATATATCGGAGATAAAATTTTTAAATGTTCTTTTTTCTTTCAAAAAACCATTCTTGGCTTGAACGAAACCCGAAGTGTGCAATGAATATTTGATTGGTGTGGCTGAAGAAAATTTTCATTTTATCAAAAGCCAACAAATCAAATTAATTTGTTTTAGTAAAACAATTTTTGCCAGTTGAGTGCAAATTTTGAACGAATTTGAACTTAACAATTTCGTAATAATATACACGAATAAAGTTAAAAGCCACATCAAACCCGCCAACAACAACCGGTAACAAGACCGGCAAAACAAGCGCAGCAACAACTATCCGGCGGTAACAACAATACCGGTAACACAACCGGCAGCAACAATACCGTCAAAACTAGGCCGGCAATAACAAATCCGGCAGTAACAAAGACTGGCAACAACATCAGCAGTGACATTAGCGGGGGCCGCCATGATATAGGCCCGCCGCACTAGCCATCAGCAAGAACAACAATAACAACCGGTAACAAAAAAAACGGCACGACAACCAGCAGTGACAACAGCGGGGGCCGCCGTATAATAGGCCCACTGCAGTAACCACCGGCAACAACCATACCGGTAATAACAACAGGTAAACAACAACCGGTAAACGAGACAACCAGCATTGACATCCGCAGGGGCCGCCCTCTTCTAGGCCCACTGCACTATTACCAACAACAACAACAGTAGCGCCTCACAAACGGGCTACAGCACACATCAGCAACGACAACAACAACACAGCAGTGACAAAAGCGAGGGCCGCCGTATTATAGGCCCGCCGTATTATAGGCCCGCCGCACTAGCCTCAGCAATGACAACAACAACACAGCAGTAGCGCCCGACCAACAGCCTACTGCAACAATGGGTGAGATCAACCTGATGTAGTTAGCTCCGTTTTTTTGTAAATAATATAGAATTAAATTAAACAAACTAAATTTAGCTTAAGCTAACTTAGTTTAAACGGAGATTAAAGAACGCATAAAACCCCGCGCCTTAGTATTCCAAAAAATGTTATGTGAAACTTGTGAAAATTGATTTACTTTAACGCATTCCTCTAAAAAGTTGACTTCATATTAGAGCAACGCGTTTAAGTGTTTGTTTTCTTTATTATAAAATTTAGTATTTAAATGGGCAAATTATCAAGTACTTCAATTCTTTAAACTTACAAGATGTGAATTTACTTAATACTTTTGCTGCGATTTTACGAAAACAAAAATGTTTGCTTATAATGCAAAATTCTTTATTGCTATTTGAGCTTTTATTAATAAGTGTTTAATGTACAACTTCTTTTTTTTTATATTAGCATACATATATATGAAAAACAATACAAAAAGGTTTAAACAAGTAAATTAAATTTCAACGAACTGCTTTATTGCCCTTTTTTTATTATTTATAATTATAATTAAATTTATAGCTATTGGTTTCCTTTAAACCATCAGTTTTACATTTACATTGAAAATTAGCAAAAAAAAATTGAAAACTATATGATATAAAATAATTTTAATATCGATTTCCATTTAAGATGTAGTCCGTGGACCGTTAGTGTCATTTATTAAATTTAATTATACTTTTAGAAAATTAAAACAAAGTTTAAAAAAAAAAAATAAAAAAATTTAGAATTTTAAAATAAAATAATATTCCTTCGATTCCAATTAAACTTCTAGAATACATCAATATTGATACAAAAATTGTGGCCTAGTCGTAATTTTAGATAATATAATATTGAGATAATATTTGTATAAGCGTAGATCTATAATTTCATAAAGCGGTTATAAATAAAAACTAAAACAAAAATTGATTTATTAAAATAAATGAACAAAATAATAATAATATGTGACTTAAAAATACAATTACATTCGAAAACCCTAACTTAATATGTCTAATCGTAAAAAAAAAATAAATAAAACGGCCAAACGCAGACAAAATAAAATAAAATAAAATAAAATAAAATAAAATTAATAACATAACTATCTAATAAGACCAAAAACCAATTTTTTTTAAAGAAAACTCGGTACAAACAAAATAATTTTATTTTTCTTTTTGGCGCTTGTATAAAGTAGTTTATGCTAGTGTATAATGTAAGTACCTTTCTGATGAATTTTAAATAAATTGTAATTAGAAGGCATACAGGATTTTAGGTAAGGGGCCATCGGCATTAGGTTTGGTGCACCGATGGCCATGGATGAGGGTTGGTCAGCACCAGGGCATCGCAACAACACCCTTCGGCTCCTTCACGTTTATTTCCTTTTGTTTTTTTCAGCTTTTGTAACCGGTCCGTCCGGTTTTTTTTTTAATTTTCATGGATTTTTTCCTTTCATTAATTTAAATTTATCTGTTTTGTTTTCCTTTTCCGTTCGTTATTTCAGTTTTAATTTCGTTTTTTGATTTTCGGTTAATTTTATTTTTGACCTTTTTTTTTTTGCCCGTTTACTTTAAATTTTAATTCGATTTGTCTGTTTTTTTATTTGAATTTTGAGTTTTTTGAATGTCAACGGTCTGTCCGTGGCATCCGGATTCAACCGGATGTTGTTTTACAGTTGTTTTGCGCGGTTTTGTGCATTTCCCCGCGTATTAAAGGCATGATATGACCTTTCTCTGTTTCTGGCGCAGGACGGTAAGGTAGGCAAGAGCCCACCCCAGCCTACTAGCCACAGTGCGACCCTATATCATGCCGACCGCCTTCCTTACTGCTCCATTTTGACGCGTTACCATAACCCTATGCTGAGATAAAGCCAGGATTCTCTTCTGTTAAACCGTATTTTTGTGCATAGATTTTCATATGTCTTGACAGGGTTACGAAATTATGTATTAGAAAAGTGTCAAATCTAAAGAGAATATTCCCTATTAGATTTTTAATTAAATGATATGAATGTGTATGCAAATAGTTACCCAAAACAGGAATTGGCAGCAGTCTCCTGATATAAAAATGAACGATAATGAGGGCTGTGAGAAGGCACGTAAGCATTTCAATTTAGATTTAGATTTAAATTTAAATGAGAAAAACTTGCTTTTGAAATTGATTGCAATATTGTATTATAGTCTAGATTTATTTCTACTGAAACGTTACTTAGATTTCAATTCTTCAAAACGTACTTAGTACGTAAAAAAATAGACAACTCACAAGCGATGCTCTACTTGGACGGCTTGAAGATGAAAAGACAGGCCTGCTTAGAATTTTTTCTGTCGAAAGCTTTGATCAAGTCAACCTCAGGCGATTCGGCTTGAGTAGTGTAATTTTTCCTTGTAGAAAGGGACAGAAACTAGGGTGTCTTATGTTGGAGCTGTGTTTAATGCGCTCATTGTTTAAAGCAACATCGGAAATGGCTGAATTGCCAATCACCAACACTAAGACTTTCTTTGGTTTGTTTCTTATTATGTAGCTAGTTGGGTACAATACTCACTGAGATTTCTACGGTATGCAAATTTTGAATTGCAATGTACGCCATATTTATAGTTACGCTACAAGTGCCACTACATTCCCCCCAAGCCAAAATCAGCCTTGTGCGTCAAAAAGACAGAAACTGATGCCACTTGTAACCTGAACAGTCGTCACTGTCGTGTATCTTTAGCGTGGTAAATTCCTATGGGCTTCCCTTGAGGATCTTCTACTTCATAGTAACAATTACACAACTTCCGCAGCACTCTTGCTTTAAGAAAAGTTGGTGCCAGTTTCGCATTGAAACCTTTCCCGAAATTGCTTTGCCGGAAATTTCTTCGGTATATTTCTTGGCCTACTTCGTAAGTTACTTCTTTCGCTCGTAAATTATATACTCTTTCGTTTCTTTTGTGCTGCTTTCGCATCTGTTGGCTTCCACAATTTCTTACTATTTCCAATGTATCCTCCCTATTAAAGTTTATATGTCTATCTTCTAGTTGTTCGAGCTTCCGCAATAATTCATATGCTAATTGCAGATATATCCGTAGTGTTAACTCGAGAGAGTACATCTGGAACTATATTCAGGCTTCCTGTGTTGAATTTTAAAGAAAAATCCTTGGAGTTTTAAAGCCCATCGCGCTAGTCTCGAGCTAAGGTCCGTTTGTGACATAAGCCATTTCAATGACGCATGATCCGTGAACTCATGCCCTTACTCGTACGCTCTGAACTTCTTAATGCTGAGTATTGCTGCTAAACATTCTTGCTCAGTCACGGAATATTTACGTTGTGCTTGGTTGAGTTTTTTTGACATGAACGCTATCGGAATTTCCTCGTCCTGAGGGGAGAATTGCGCCAATACGCTACCTATGCCAGTTTTGCTTGCATCACAGGGGATAAAGAATGGCTTTCTAAAGTCTGGACTATGTAACACTGGGGCTGAGCACAGGGCTGTTTTCAATTTTTCAAATGCTTCCTGTGCTTCCCTATTCCAAACAAATTTTCGATTTCCCTTAAGCAAATCAGTCAATGCACAGGATATTGATGCATAGTTCTCAATGAAATTCCTGTACCAACCGGTCATTCCTAAAAATCGTCTAAGTTGCTTGACAGAACGTGGCTGTGGAAACGTAGTTATGGCAGAGACTTTTTCGGGATCTGTTTGCACAGTTCCGTTCCCAACTTTATAACCTAGGCAGTGAACTTTTTCAGACAAAATTTGCTTTTAGCTATATTCATAGCTAGCCCGGATGTTTGTATACATTTGGCAACATCACGCAAAACTTCGAGATTATTTTCAAAGGATTCGGATACCACCGAAAGGTCATCCAAATAAATAAAAACTTTGGTCTTAAGGTGCTGGGGAATTACACGGTCGATAAGGCGAGACTTAGTTTGTGGAGCATTATATAGGGCAAAAGACATTACCTTCCTGGTACCGTAAACGCAGTGTTGTCTTTAGATGCCTCATCTAAGGGTATTTGCCAAAAGGCGTCCTTCAGATCGAGGCTAGTAATAAATTCTGCCTTTGGTAACCGGGACAAAACGCCGTCAATATTGGGTAACGTATACGCATCCTTTTTTGTAACCGAGTTCAATTTCCGGCTATCCAAACACAACCTAACTTTCCCCGGCTTGCGAACAAGAACTATAGGAGAAGACCAAGCACTTTCTGACTCCTCTATAACTCCCAATTCTATAATGCGATCAAGTTCTTCGAACATAATTTTCTCATTGTCTGGAGACACGGGAAAATGTCTTTGCTTTATAGGCTTCGCTTCGCCAACGTCAATCAAATGAGTTAGCAATTTAGTTCTACCCAAGCCTTCGCTAGAAAACGACGGAAACAATTCTACCACTGTTTCTAACTGCTTTTGCTGGGTATCTGTTAGCAAATGAGAAAGTGTATCTTCAGGTGGTTCGCTTTTACTAAGTTCACTTATTAAGGTTTTAGGTAAGAAATCGAACGATTTCCAGAAATCGATTCCTAAATAAAGCATTTCCTTCAGACTTGAGATTATGAAAATAGTGATAGCTTTTGTGGCTCCCTGAAAGGTTATATTAGTGCCAACATATCCAATTATATCTTGCGATTTACCATCGGGTGTACGCCCAGAAGCCTGAAATTTTCGAAGTGAATTTGTGGCGGCTACTTTTCTTGCAAATTGTGCACCTACACAACTAATTGACGCACCGGTGTCTAGTAACCCAGATACCGATTTGCTGAATGTATTCACCACTGCGTACGGACGAAAGTCTGATGATTTCTCGAAAACTGAACCAATAAACTTTTTCTGGTTTTCCCGGACTTTTGCCCAAAACGATCGAATGCGATTTGTAGAACGAATTGCACGTAGGGGCTTCGGCGGGTCTCGGAAGATTCTTTGGCGCACTCTCTCATATTCATCCAGGCGAACATGGTATGATTTAAAAGGACTTAGGCTCTTATTTCTGTTTACCAACGAATCTGTAGTATTGTTGGGATGTAGGTTAGCTTTATTTACTTTATTTTGGGTGTTTGGGTGGGTCTGTGTGCACTCAGAGGTGCACTTCCCTGCAAGTTTTTTGACTTAATGCAGTTTTCGCAAGTGGGCTTATATGAATTTGGTTTGCCACAGCCGTAGCAAAAGATTTTGCGTTCACTTAGGCAATCTTGATAACGGTGACCGGTTTTGCGAGCAATTCCAGCAAGTTAAGGTGATAGCGGAGATATCATCACCGTTGGTTATGTCCACCGTTACCTCCTCACTTACGCTGCTAGCATCCTGATCGTTGCCGATTTCGGTTACAAACCTGCGTGGTCCGATATGCTTTTCTTATCGGGGTGGAATGGCGACGTTGCAAATCTTGCAAGAAAAACTCACCCCTGCGACAAATCTCTTTTAGGCGAGAAATGGAAGAAATTGTAATATTCAGGATTTCATGTTGTATTTCGGGTAACAGATTCCTGCGCAAAATTTCTACTAGGGCTTGCTCTGGGATGGGCTCAGACAGTCTATCTACGATTTGGCAAATACAATCATAAAACGAATCGAAAGTTTCGTTAACTTTCTGCTTTCTGTCCCTAATAATTTCGAAAATTTTTGAATTTTGAAAATTTACATATACACGATTTATGGAAAGTATGGCTGCACGCCGCAGTGGCCATTTGTGAGGAATTGGCGATGCTGTTTTCACATATGTGGCTAAACATCGTAGCCCCTTGAAGGGACAAACTTTCTGTACTAGTTTTAAAAGACATGGCTTCGATTCTAAAAACAAGATCTATTACGGGTCCAACAACAACAAAAAGAGTACCCGCGATTTGAAAATAGGCGAAAGTATTGATTACTTGAACAACAACAAAAATGAAAAATATGCTTTCTGATATACTTGATTTCGTTGACTAGTCGGCAGGGGATACATGAATAACATTCACATACAAGACGATATTCTAGGCAACAAGAAGAAACTTAAATAATATAGGTAACAAGCCTTTTGACATAAGCTTATTCCCGACATAACAAGCCAACAGGATAAAATACGTAGACCAGTATTTTTCCATGGTGAAAGAGTTCAATCAAAATTCCGAAAAAAAAAATTGGGAAGGCATCACAAACACTATCTTCAAGCGCGGTCAGTTTGCAGGCTTAGGCCACATCTCGCGTGATTCAAACAGCCATAAGAAGTATTTCGAAATCCCTTTGAAAATAAAATAAGATTAAAAGATTAAATATAGGTATATTAACATCCTTTGGTTCATATCATAAACAAAACTTTACTTTTTTTAAGAATAAAGAAATTCCAATCGGGTATGAAAGATAAACAAAATTTTATTGGGAACCCACAACTGTTGTTTGAAGTCGTTCTTGAACTAGTAATTAACTAATAGTTGCTAATGGGGCCCCACGTTGGGCGACAAAAATTTATTTCTGTAACATGTAGCCGTGGCAGTAGGTCGTATTAAAGGGTGTTCGTTTTAGGGCAGAGGTACGCTGACAACCACGCGCTGCTCTCCGGCTTCTATCTCGTCGGCTACTTGTATGGGATTCATTCAGTTCATATACATCAATCATTCACCCTTTCGGAAAAAACAACAAATCAAAACTGTTCCTTATGTGATTCGAAGTCTTGTTTTTAACAAAACTTAACTACTATTCTCTGGGTTTGAAAATCAGTTCTGGCTTAACTTAAGTATAAAGCAACAGTTTTAAGTCAACTTTTGTTTTAGGTGTGCATGAATAATAGGCACCAATCCTATCTTATTGAAACTTATCAGTTTACTATCCACTTGGTAGACCATGTCCGTTTGTCGGTATGCCCTCAAAGGTTTCCAACAACTATGCATCTTGTTAATTTGTCATTATAATAAAAAAAAAACATAGCCCTATAGTCAGAAGCACGAATGTGCAATTATTTAGAGTTTGAGTTTATAAGTTTACTGTATTAGCCATTAAATGTTCTAAGTTTGACGAAAATCTCTGGTATCGTGTTTACACCGAAACCACGTTTGGCGGCAATCCTTCGAGCAGATGGACCATAATAAGACTTGTAAACAATTTTGCCGAGCATGGGACAGTCAACAGAAGACCTTACCATCGAAACCCTTCAGTTCGAACGGAGGAAACAATCGCTGCTGTAGCTGCTGCCATACAAAACAATCCACGTGTTTCGACAAGAAGCTTATCTGCTCAAATGGGTGTAAGCAGACAGTCATTACAGTCAATTATGCACAAAGAGTTGGACTTATTCCCATATAAAATTCAAATGGCCAACAAACTGAACGCTGCAGACTTGCCGATTCGCTTGGAATTTTGCCAGAAGATGCTTCAAATGGTGGAAGAGGATGGAAACATGTTGAACTGTCTTTTCATGTCTGACGAGGCCTATTTCGATTTAAACGGCAACATAAACAAACAAAATTGTCGAATATGGAGTGCTTTCAACCCACAGATACTCCATGAGACGGAATTGCATCCACTTCGTGTCACAGTGTGGTGTGCAGTTTCATCACGCTGCATTGTCGGGCCCTACTTCTTCGAAGAAAACGGTCACAGCGTTACGGTTACTGGAGACCGTTACTTGAGTATGTTGAGAGAGTTTTTCTATCCAGAATTACGCCGAATGAGAATTTCTTTCAACTCTGTGTGGTTTCAGCAAGATGGTGCAGCTCCTCATATAGCCCAACCTGTTATGACAGAATTGCGACGAAAATTTCCCAATAAGCTGATATCCAGAAACTCCACATTCCGTTGGCCACCCAGGTCGCCTGACCTTACTGCACCTGACTTTTTCTTGTGGGGTTATTGCAAACAGGAAGTCTTCAAAGCAAAACCAACAAATTTGAATGAACTAAGGCAATCCATTCGAGAAACAATTGCGGCTATTCCTGTCTCAACTCTCCAAGCAGTAATGAACAACTTTTTGGTAAGATGCCGCACATGCATCGACGAGCAGGGGGGGCATTTATATTCCATTATTTTTAAAACTAATTAAGCTATATTTAATAAAATTTAATGAGCTTTAACATGAATAAAAGAAAAATGAATTCCATACACTGAAAAAAAAATTATTTGAGTTTCTTAATGTAGCAAAATTCATCAGCCACCCTGTATGTATGTATATAAAATAAACATACAATCATGCGATTTTTTATTCCCAATTTTGATTTTATACCCCATACAATGATGGACATAAAATTAAAAAAAATTTATTGAATGAATTTAATGACGTCTATAAAGTACAAAATGAAAATTTTCGCCTGTAGCGCTTTAATCAAAATTCATTTGATATAATTTTTTTATTTCATAAAAATACATATATGTATATATAATGTCATTGACATTAATTCCATCGACATTATGACAAGTCACCGAACCTGTCTACTCAGTAATTTCGCATATTCTCCTCTTTATGAAAGTAAGACTTAGATAACATAATAGGATATCACGTAGCAGTTGTTTTAGCCGGCTTGCAACTTGCTTCAGTTGGTGTCAGAAAGAGGGCGAGGATATCGGTATAACATAGTCAATAACCGGTTGGCCAATAGCCAGATAAGTAGCATTCAACGTTCCTTTGTCTTTACCCCAAGTGCTACCGGCAAGTGAATTGAGGATCTAATTGCGGCTCTGTACCATTGTGGCTATGGCGGTGGCATGATTAGCGAAGGCAAAGTCGTTGTCAAACATCACACCCAAAGTTTTAGGGTGGTTGACAGTAGATAGCGTTACGCCATCTTCATCGCGTAAAGATTGTTGTCTCGATTAAGTCGCTGATATGTTCAGATTTCGTTCGGTAAGAAGCTGCTCATAATAAAGAGTCCATTATTGGAGGGGCTCGAAGGCATAATAGTACAGTCATCAGCGTAGGAAACTATAGTAAATCCCTCGGGTATTTGGACACTACCCCGTGGCGTGCTCTGTCTAATTCCTCTTGGTTTTCTATATATTATATATATAGATATTTTTAAAATGCAAATGAAAGCTAATTATTTGAAGTTTTATTGTGTGAAAGCTCAGAATGTCACAGAAACAGGGTGCTTCTAAAAAATTCGTCAAAGTCGAAAATTTTTAGAAAAATGCAAAAACAAAATGATTTTAGTAAAAAATAAAAAAAATAAAATGAGATTTGTCTTATAATGACGTATTTAAGCATTAAATAAGATAAACTAATGATTTTGATAAGATAGCGTGGCAAAAATTTAATACTCGTTTGAAGGGGAAATGCCTAACCTTTAAAATAAATTTGATAAACTTTAGAGAAATGCAATAACGAAAAGTATGTATTTATAAATTACTAAATTAATTAATTATTTTATTTGAAATAAAAAATTTACTTGTACATAGACATCTTATTTTTCAATAAAGTAACAAAATTGATTAGTAAATCTCTTTTTCATTGTTGTGATAAGAAGTGAGAAACTTATTTTATCTTAACATAGTCACCGTCACTGGAACATATATCTAACAAAACAACCATTTCTGAGCTATACGCATCCGTGCGATCTTTTTGTGTTCTTACATACCTCATAGATGATATGACGGGATCAGAAGAGATAGCTGACATGTTGAAAAGGTCTTCGTTTTGTTTAACTCGTGATACCTTGCAGGTGTTCATACATCTATATCTTTTGTAGTCCTTGTTCTTAGATTCTTGAGCTTCTTCAGACAATTTTCCCAATGGTAAGCACTGGTACTCTATTAAATCTTTTCCATGTGCTAAAATGTTATGTACCGTTGGTGTAAGTTTCTTCTCAGGATACTTTTGATGCAGCAACTCTGTAGTTTTAGATGCATATTCTCCAACTTTGGGTCCATTAACTGGTCCATGGCAGTTTAAAATATTTAAAATTACTCCCAATCTTTTCACAATATCTCTATCAACTCCTGTTATGCGAGCAGTCACTTCATCGTTTTCAAAAAATCTTCGTGAGGAGTTACCATCATTTGTATTTCCGTATCTAAGGCCAATATCTTTATAGAATGCATCCTGAATTATTTTTTTTCTCCTGTTTTGTTTCTCCTTACATGTTGTATTGTCGTCGAAAACTTCTCCTTGTTGTGGTAGTGTATAAGCCAGCTTCAAAACAAATTCCATACATCTTATCCTAGCATGCAAAGGAGATATTCCATACTCATAATTTAGTTCGTCAGTTATTGAATCATCAAGATTTTCAAAGTCCTTTTGGCTCTTCTTACAAATTGGACATTTCATTGTAGATGTCGTATTTGTTATTAAGTTCAAAACTTTTCCATCGACCATTGTTAGAAGAAAATCATGCTTTATTGTAATGACATTCTCCTCTTCAATTTCAATTATTGTTGGTTCTAATTTGGCAATTTGATTTTTTATATCACTCACTGTAGGTTTTATGAGTTCCGAAGACTCCTTCTCGTATTTAAATAATATCGGGCGGCACAATATAGTTGATGACGGACGTGGATTTTTCCAATATTCTGAAGCTTCATCTTTTAGTCGTAATGGAACAATAGAAGCCATATACATATTACTATCTGTAATTGTTTCATCGTCTACATTTATTCTTTGTTCATATGCGCTTTGTCCTGATGATCCATCACAGCCCCACTTAGTTATCAATTCTAGCTCCTTTGGCAGTGATTTCAACTTTTCTTCAGTAAAACTTTGAAGGAGTCGTGTAGACGTATGATCCATTAGGTTTTGTAGCTCAATTTCAGCTGATACTTCGGTTATTTTGGGACTTAGAGGAACTGCTTCTTTCTTGGCTTGAGTAATTTTTTTGTATCCAGGTAAAATATCGGGAGTACGTTGCAATAATGACTTACGCAATATAATATATTTTTTCTTCACTAAACCGAGATCTATAAACAGCGCCAAAGCTTCTTCGGGAGTGTATTTCCTATGTAGCGCATTTGGTGGAATGCTGTTTTTGATCCTCATCAGTCGCACTGGACTTGCTACCGCAACGGCTTCTATTATATGAGACTTCACGTTTTCTTCGTCTTTTTTATATTTAATAGCCAGTGCTTCTGAAAGATGAGTCGTCGGCATAGCTTTTGTGGTATCAGACAGCTTCCTTTTCCTTGTGTAGGTAGAACACTCTTCTATGGGTTTTGTTGGTCTCCTTCTAGTTGGATTGGTTGACGTGCTAGGCGTTTCTTCGTCCAAAAAAGTTTTGTCAGCTATCCACTTTTCATGCTTACTTAGAAATTTTGAATTGTTACGATAGACGTCCTTCCATTTTCTTTCTATCATAATGTATTGTAAAGCAATTTTTTCTTCCAGGCCTTCCTTTTCTTTAATGCTTGTTTCACTCGCTAATTCTCTCATAATAGCCTCAACGAAGTCCCGTCTTGACTTTGTAGATTTAAACACCGCAAATAGTTTCGAGTTTTCTAGATACATATTAGAATTGGCTAAATATTAAACTGTGAACTATATTTAAAAATACTATTCACTTTATTTAAGTAAACAGAATACTAAGTTCCTTAATCTCCAAAAGACGAATGATAATGTGCATTGTATGATGGATAGCTTTATATACCTACTCAAATTATTAAAATGAATTTCAGGTATACAATTCGTAACTAAAAAAATGTATGTTGTTAACAAGTTCCAATAAAAAAAAACGACCTTACGACCGTACTGAATTATATATACCTGCTCAGGCGCGTATTTATGCCCAAGGTTGTTTAACTTTATTTAATGTAAAAAGTGAAGTTGCAGCTGGACGCAGGTAGACTTTACGAATTTAGGTAACTGAATATTTCACAAATAACTACTGTTAATTTGACGAAGCACATATTTTAACTTTTTTTTTCCATCAAAGCTTTAAAAAGGGCCTAAAAATAGGCATTTCGAAAAACAGGTATATCCGCCAACTTTTAACAAACAAAAAAAAACATTTTTTTTGTTTGAATCCTTAATTAAATTATCGTTAATTGCTATACAAGAAAACGACAACCGGCCGCCTTATTTACTCACAAAACTATTTTAAATACAACGAAAATAAGAAAAATTTCAAATTTTTCCCAATGTTGAAAATTGGTCAACTTTGAGCGGCTCTACCTGGTAAACTATAATTTTCTGTGAAAAAACAGTTGTATATTCTTGATTCCTGGAAAATTCTCTATTAGAAACATGTATTAGATTTAGCGAACGCTTTCATGATTTTTTTGATTTTTGCCATGCTTTAACGGCAGAGGCGCCACTGTGCGACGCTTGCCAACCGTTGAGGTGGTTAGAGTCCAGCTTTTTAGGCCGTCAGGAAGTGGTAACTGCTCCAGATCTTGTAGGAGTGTAGCATTATTGACAGTATCAACGGCTTTTGATAAGTAAAGTGCCGCGAGCATCGTCCTGTAGTTTGGACTGTGTTGGCATATAAAGAAAGCTTGGGTGCTTGCGGAAGCCATATTGATTGTTGGCCAAGTGCATAATTACAATGTTGTAGAGTAGTAGTTATAATCAAAGGTCAAGTGTCACGAGCACCGTCCTATGGTTTGGTGGGTGTTGATTCAAACCATAATTTATCTGCGTCGTAATTGTCTTAAGAGCGGTTGCTGTGTTAAGAGCGGTAATTTATTTAAACAAAAAACAAAATTAGATGTACAATTTAACACTATGAAAATATTGTACTGATTTATTTTGTTGTGTTGATCTTCCGACAGGGTAGTAAGCTGATTTTTGTTGGAACGATTTTTCGTCATCCCTTGTCAAGTTTGGTTTCGTGACAAACCGGTTTCGGCGTTCTGCCATTTTCAATGCCTAGTTTCGTTCTGGTCTGTGTCTATCCGTTGCGTTGTTTTTATAGTCCGTGGGTGCTGTGGTAGGTAATGTCAATCTATGTGTCCGTGGTAGATAACGTTAATATGCGTGTGTGTGTGCGCGATATTGATACGTCCGAATTGTTATCTGTCCCAAGGGTTGTTTTTGTAGGCATGTGACATACCGCTTGTTAGCTAAGCGGTAGGTTGGGGTAGGTAGAAATCGGTGATTTTTGCAGTTTTGTTCATATTTCGCTTTTGCTTGTTCATTGTTACGTGTTTGGTTGCTGTACCTGCTGGCTTGTGCTGTTTTTTGTAAACTAGTTTTAAGGGTTCAAATATTTCGTCAGAGATAGTGTTGGTTTGTTCGTTTATGATCCTGCCGTCAAATGTTTTTAACTTGTATATCTCCATGTTCTCAAGTACATTGAGCCGCCGGCCTTTTCCTTGTACGTGAAGTATTCGAGCCGTTGTTTTTATGTTAGCTGGGGTGCAGTTGTTCTCGAACATGTGGTTCGCGAAGTTAGATTCTGGTATTATGGTGGGTTTTCGTGTTTTTTTGTTGTAGTCCCTGATATGCTCTCGGAATCTTGTGCTTATTTTTCTTCCTGTTTGTCCTATATAGCTGTATTGACATTCACAAGTAAGCCTATACACTCCGTGTCTGTTGAATGGGTCATCAGAATTAGTGTCGGTTCTTAGTTTTTGTCCTAGGTTGTTAGATGTTCTGAATTCTGTGTTGATGTTATATGTTTTAAAGAAGTTTGCTAATTTGTACGTCGCTTTTCCAGTGTATGTCATTGCCGTCCAAACCTTTGGATTTTCCTCTACGTTAACTCTTTTTTGTGTTCCATGGCTACTTCTAAGTTTATCCACAAGTGTTTTCTTGTATCCATTATTTGCCGCTATGTTATATATTGTATTAAGCTCTCTCCTGTATGCTTCCTGTGTGAGCGGCGTTCTCTGAAGCCTATCCACTAAGTGCCTCAATGCTGCATTTTTGTGCTGTTGCGGATGATTTGATGTAGAGTGTATTATGGTGTCCGTGGCAGTCCGTTTTCTATAAATCCCGTAGTTGAACCTATTTGTTATTTTGTCAATCCCTATATTTAGGTCCAGGTAGTTCATTATTCCATCTTTTTCTACTTCCATTGTGAACCCTTTGTTGCTATGTTGCCTGTTGAGGAACTCTAGTATTTGCTCTTCGTTATCGTCATTTAGGATGCAGATGATGTCATCTACGTATCTAGCGTAGAATGTAACGCCTAACTTGGTTTTTAACTCCTGTATATATTTTCCTTCCAAGTTTTGCATGAATGCTTCTATGAGAATGGCCGATGTTGGGTTACCCATTCCTAGTCCATTTGTCTGCCTATATATTTTGTTGTTGAACCGGAAATAGTTTTGCCGCAGCGTTGTTCTTAGCGCGTTGGTAATTTGCGCAGGTTTTACCTTATCTTCAGTTTTGTCCAGTAGTGTTTTGTTGACTATATCCATTGTATCTGTTAGTGGTATTGACGGGTATAGGTCCTTTATGTCAAAGGATACGAGTTTACTGCTCTTTGTGAGTTTAACGGTCTCAAGTCTTTGGAGTAGCTGTATCGTATTGCTTATTGTGTATTCGTGCCCTAGTTTCAGAGTTTCCTTTAAAATCGTTTTTAGATGTTTCGACAGTTTATAACCCGGTGCGGACTTAAAATTAATTATGGGTCTCGTCGGCGCATCCTGCTTGTGGATTTTAGGTAACGCAATGAGTGGAGGAGCAGATGGATTCATTTGTGTTAGAGTACATGCCATCCTCTCGTCTATCAATTTGGTAGCATTTTTTATAACCTGTTTAACTTCGGTCTGGTATTTATCCGTGGGGTTTTCCCTAATAATGCGGCATTTCATTTCCTCGATGAGCTTCTCTGTCTTTGCTATATATTCATCCTTACAGATTAGCACCGTTGTGTTTCCTTTGTCTGCCTTCGTTGTGACGATGTTGTTATTTTTTAGCTTTCGTTGTAGCCTTTTCAATATTTTCAGCTCCTTATTTCCTTCTTGTGCTTCCTGGGCTCTTACTTCCTTGGTTATGATTTCTCTGCACATGTGCCTTGCGTGCTCCTGTTCCTCATATGGAAGAAGCGATATTGCAACCTCTGCATCTACTATCGCTTGCTCAGTTCTTTTTGCTTCATTGCCATCCGCGATGTTGTTCTTCAGGCCCTTCCCTAGAAGTTACGGTTCTTCGTTGCTGATGGCCACTCTTGTTAGGTTTACAAAACTTTTGTTAAATTCGTAAACTCAGAAATAGCCATGGAACACAAAAAAGAGTTAACGTAGAGGAAAATCCAAAGGTTTGGACGGCAATGACATACACTGGAAAAGCGACGTACAAATTAGCAAACTTCTTTAAAAGATATAACATCAACACAGCATTCAGAACATCTAACAACGTGGGACAAAAACTAAGAACCGACACTAATTCTGATGACCCATTCAACAGACACGGAGTGTATAGGCTTACTTGTAAATGTCAATACAGCTATATAGGACAAACAGGAAGAAAAATAAGCACAAGATTCCGAGAGCATATCAGGGACTACAACAAAAAAACACGAAAACCCACCATAATACCAGAATCTAACTTCGCGAACCACATGTTCGAGAACAACTGCACCCCAGCTAACATAAAAACAACGGCTCGAATACTTCACGTACAAGGAAAAGGCCGGCGGCTCAATGTACTTGAGAACATGGAGATATACAAGTTAAAAACATTTGACGGCAGGATCATAACGAACAAACCAACACTATCTCTGACGAAATATTTGAACCCTTAAAACTAGTTTACAAAAAACAGCACAAGCCAGCAGGTACAGCAACCAAACACGTAACAATGAACAAGCAAAAACGAAATATGAACCAAACTGCAAAAATCACCGATTTCTTAGCTAACAAGCGGTATGTCTACATACCTACAAAAACAACCCTTGGTACAGATAACAATTCGGACGTATCAATACCGCGCACACACACACCCATATTAACGTTACCTACCACGGACACATAGATTGACATTACCTACCACAGCACCCACGGACTATAAAAACAACGCAACGGATAGACACAGACCAGAACGAAACTAAGCATTGAAAATGGCAGAACGCCGAAACCGGCTTGTCACAAAACCAAACTTGACAAGGGATGACGGAAAATCGTTCCAACAAAAATCAAAATATTGTACCGTAAACATGGATTGTATAATTAATTACTTACATAAAAGTGGAAATTATGAACTAAAAACGATAAACTATATTATTAACACCAAAAACTTTAAAAAACATTTAAAATTCGATACCGCCTATGTGCGGTAAACTTGTCATACTAAAGATAAGCTTTAAGCAGAATAGATAAGAAGCGGCAATATTGTCAGTATCTTCTTTTTTGTTTATTGTAGTTGGCCTTCTTTTGTAATATTCTTAGGCTCTCTAAAGTGTAACGTGTTCTTTCTCTTCTTTCGTTGTCTATTATTTTTGTGTTTGCAAAGTCAGCTGTGTGATTGTTTTCTATTGCGTGCTGTGACAATGCTGTGCTTTGTTTTTGCTTTTTAATGTCTGCTTCGTGTTCAGTTATTCTCGTACCTAATGAACGCTTTGTTGTCCCTATGTAGACTTTGTTGCAGTTTTCTTTGTCATTTCCTTTGCACTGTATTTCATAAATTACATTGCTGCGTTGTTGGGGATCTATTGGAGTTTTTGTTTTTGTAAAGCACGTTGCCAGGGCGCAATTTGATTTGTATGCTAGTGTAGTGTTGTGCGTTTTAATAAATTCGTGTGCAAAGTTTTCTGTGAGCCTGGGAACTTATGTGACACTGAAATATCGCTTTGTTTGGTTATTTTGTGTTTTTTGGGTATTGTTATTATTTGTGTTATTTTGTTTTTGTTCGATCAAACTTGGTCCGGACAATTATTCTTATCGTAATTGTAGAGGTTCTTATTAAGCGTCGTTTTTATTTTTCTAGCATTGGCGTCATGAAATTGTGGCTGAAATGGCTGATCGAGAGTACTTTGTGTATAACGTTCTTGGCAGTATTTATTTTGTATTTAAACGTTTGTTAAGAAAAGAAGTTTATGAGGCGCCCAGAAGCAGTTGGTTTTGAGTACCAGTCCAATATTCGTCGGATCTGTGTATGCGAGGGTCCAAAAAGGGGATATTGCTGTTTTCTTCTTTTTCGATGGTGAACTTAAGTCGATTATGATAGCTGTTAAAAACATCTAGTATTATTTGCATCTTTTCGGGCAATAATGGCAAAAATCTCATCTACATATTTCGCAAGGAATTTAATGTGTATGTTATGTTGTTGTTCTAGTTCCATAAAGGTGTGATTAAGTACGTCATCCATGACTGTATCGGCGATAGTTGGGGAAAGGGGGTTGCCCATGGGCATTCCATAGGTTTGGGTATACACTTTGTTGTTGTGGAAGAAGTAGTTGTTGTCCTTAAGGCAGAATTGTAGAATGTTGTGAAATTTGCTTTTCGGTATATTTGTGTTTACTTTTATTTCATCCCATTTTTGCATTATAATTTTGGCAGCTAGATTTGTTGGTATGTTAGTGAAGAGGGAGATGACATCAAACGACACTAACAATTCATCATTACATATATTTAAATTTTGCAATCTTTCTTTTAAGTCAAACGAGTTTTTTATGTTGTATTAGAGTTCAGAATATTTCCTATGAATTTGGACAAATGGTAACATTGAACATTGATGGACGAGACGATAGGACGTAAAGGACGTTCGCGCTTATGGATTTTGGGGAGACCATATAACAACAATATGTAGATGACATTTTTGCCATTATTGCGGCGATCACAGCGCATCATGTTGCGATACGGTTCAATCAAACATTCAGCGCGGATCGAACCTCACGCATGCGCGTCGACCTATTACCTAGATGCACTCACACACGCGCTAAAGCGGTTAGTTGGATTCCTGGCACATGCAAACATAATATCTCCCACACATGCAAACATACACATATATGTTCCTCCACCACTATTGAAACGGGTAACCCACCTTTATATTTTCAAATCTAATTGTTGAAGTATTTCCCAGCAAGAAAAGAACAATGATCTTAATCTGTTCGAAGTAGCTGTAAAATAAAGGGTAAAGGCAATAACAAATACATTATAGCGCCATCTACTTGACAATTGATAAGAAGGGAAATTTAACTTAGGCTAACATTACATACTTCAACACTTTTCCTTGTTAATTATAGTTAAATTTGAAATAAATTGTATTATAACATAATTTCTGAGTCGCCTTTATGATTTATGTGAGTCCCATCTTCAGTGATAGAATTTTGAGTCTCGTGTTCGGCAACGGTATAGTCATTATATCTGCTAATTGATGTTCTGTTGAGATTTGTTGGATACACAATTTGCCTTCTGTCACCTTCTCTCTGATGAAAAAGTGCTTTATGGAAATATGTTTGGTTCGGCGGTGAAATTCTGGATTTTGAGCTAATCTAACTGCTGCAGAGTTATCAACTAGAACGATGGGAATAGCTTTAAGCTTTATGATTCCTCTGAAAAGTCTGCTTAACCATATTGCTTCTTTGGCTCCCTCGTTTGCTGCTATAATTTCTGCTTCAGTTGTGGAAGTTGCCACAATCGCTTGTCGTTGACTGAGCCAAGAAATCGCACCTCCTGCATATTTTACCACGACTCCTGACGTCGAGCGGGCAGTCTTCATGCACCCTCCAAAATCAGCATCGCTGTAGACCTCTAAAATACCTACATCTTTGTTGTACCGGTAGAGTACTTCAAGGTCTAAAGTACCTGCTATGTACCGAAAAACTCTCTTGGCTCGTACGATGTCCTCATGAGTAGCATTTTTCAATGCTCTGGAAATAAAACCCACACTGTACGCCAAGTCCGGCCGTGTGCCCAGCATTAGGTACATCAGTGCTCCTACAGCTTGCCTGTAGGGAAATTTTGTTGCTTTGTCATCTTTCCCTGGTGCGCAGTATTGGAGTTGAAACAGGTTTGCATTCGGAAAAGTGGAAGCGTTCTAAAATTTTCTTTGCGTATGATTTTTGATTAATTTTAATGAAATCTTCTTTTTGCTCAATTTCTAGTCCCAAAAAGTAACTTGCCTTGTTTGAAACAATTTTGAACCCTTTTTTCAACTCACCAATAAATGTCTCCATCTCACGTGGATCTGATGCTGCTAGAAAACCATCATCCACGTAAATTACCAGAATGAGTTTTTGACCACATCTTTCTCGAATGTACAAGCACGGGTCAGCGTCACTGGCCTTGAACTCATGCTTTTCAAGGAAGCCTCCGAAGCGTTTGTTCCAGCATCTAGGTGCTTGCTTGAGACCATATAAACTTTTCTGTAGCTTACATACTTTACTGGTCCCACCTCATATCCTTATGGCTGTCTCATAAACACGATCTCTTCGAGCTCTCCGTATAAAACGCTGTTGATACATCGAATTGTTTTAAATGCATGCTTTCACTGGCTGCAATACATAGGATTGAGCGAATCGTTCCCATTCTCGCTACTGCACTGAATGTTTCGCTGTAATCAATGCCTTGACGCTGAATGAAACCCTTCAGAACCAGCCTCGCTTAATACTTGTCTATGCTTCCATCAGGGTTTTTCTTAAGTCGGAAACCCCATTTGCATGGAATTGCCCTTACATCTTGTGGCAGTTCTGTCAAAGTCCACGTTTTATTCTCTTTTAACGAGGCTATTTCACGATCCGTGGCTTTTCTCCAATCAATTGCATCGTCGCTCTCAAGAGCTTTTTCAAAAGATTCAGGGGATTCACTCAATTGACTGTGGATTTCCTCTACGGACATAACGAAGTTTTCGAGGTGCCTTGGCTTCTTTAAAGCTGAGGTTATTCTCAATACACTTCCGGTAATTTGCGGATCTTGTTCTTCGGAGCTACTCTTTGACTCTTCTTCGTCATCGCTTAGTGACTGAAAACCCTCCTCTTCATCGATCTTTGCATCGAGGTCGTCGTCACGTTCATCCTTTCCAATATCCCTAAACGGAAGTGACTGGAAACCCTCCTCTTCATCGATCTTTGCATCGAGGTCGTCGTCACGTTCGTCTTTTCCAATATCCCTCATTCATACTCACATTCTGTTTGTCTTTCGTCGAAATGCACATCTCTGGACAGGATAACTTTGTTGTTGCTCGGAATGTATATTCGGTATCGCTCATCTCCATCATACCCTACAAGTAATCCTTTCTCTGCCTTCTTATCCATTTTCTTTCTTTTTGCATCTGGTAAGTGGACATAGCAAGTAGACCCAATGATACGTAAATGTTTGATTCTAGGTTTCTTTTTGACCCACAACTCGAAAGGACTTACGCCATCTTCAGAAGACTTTCCAGTTCTGTTTAGAATGTAAATTGCTGACATCACCAGATCAGCCCATATTTCATCTGGAACTTTATTTTCAAAATTCGAATATTTAAAGGTCCTTGCCATTTCGACAATTGTCCTATTTTCACGTTCGCTACCGCCATTTTGTTGCAGTTAATTTCTGTACTATTCCGTTTTGTGCCAAAAGGCGTTTTACTTTAATGGAATCAAATTCTCCCCCATTATCACTAAGTAGCTCTTTAATCTTGTGTCCAAGCGTTATCACCTCGGATTTGTGTTTAATTACAAAACCATAACGAAATTTTGTATAACTGTCTTTGAACACAACCAGAAATCGTTTTTTGCTAAACGATTCACAGAATGGACCTACAACATCAGCGGAGAAAAGTTCGCCTGCTTTAGTAACCTTCGCTCTAGTACCAAAAGGTAGACGATGCGCTTTTCCATAAATGCAGGGCTCGCATATTTCTTGTTGCAACTTAACTGTGATGCCCAACTCTCTTTTGAGCATGTCTTGTACGTGTCGCTTGTCTTGGTGACCCCACCTCTCGTGATATAGCTGCAGCGTTGATGTCTCTGCTTCAGCAATAGTGACCCTTTCGACGTTTTCAACACTTAATGGTTCGACAGCTGCCTTGTACAGAGTCCCGCCAGAGTTTCGCACAGCACTGTTTTACCATTTATCTCCAACCAGCATTTAGTTGAAGTTGAGTGGAACATACTATTTCCATTTCTGTCTTAAGCTGCTAAAACTGAAAAAAGATTTTTAGAAATTTTTGGAACATACCAGACGTCGCACAGTGGTCTAGTGATGTTCAAAACCACCTAGAGCGCACAAAACTTAAACGATTTTTAAAATTTAAATGGGGTATTATTCAGCAGCTGAAAAGCAAGAGATTGTTGACGCGTTTTTTTTTAATTTTTTGTCTAAAAAAATTACACTGTGCAACAAAATTAGAAAGATAAAGCATACAATAACTGCATACTCAAAATTTCGCAAAGCGAACGACGCATTACTAACGTGCTGATCCCAGGTCTTTTGTTTCCCGCCGATATTTAATTTTTTTTTGTTATTTGTACAAGTAAGACTGATTCTTTTGGAAGTACATCGATCCAATTTAATAATTATATACTTACAAAGGAAATGTATCTTAACCTATTATAAAAAAACAAAGGAAATAACTTAAAAATTATACAATTAAAACATCTTTAGAACATAGGTCGATGAAGCAAAGATAGGACTTTAAATTAAAATGATAGTTATGGGTTAAGTTCCACAGACGGATTGTACTGACAAAGAACATTCTGGAGGAGACTGTGTATCTAAACTCGGAACCAATAGATTCGAAGTCCGGGTAGACTGGAAGAAAATTAGATTTTTAAATAAGTAAGACGGCTTTAGATAATGTATTAATTTATGCAAGAAACAGAGATTTCTCAATTTTAGGAAATTATAAATATCACATCCGAGAATTCGTTTGGCATACGAAGATATATGATAAAATTTCCTCTTAGAACAAATGAACCGAGCAACATTGTTAAAAGCAAGTTGCAATTTGTTGAGAGAAATTGAATCAAGGCTACCGTAAATTAGTTCACTATAAGAAATTTGGGGTATTATAAGTGCTTTGATCAGTTTCATCCTTGTATCCCGTGGTAACAAATAGGCAATTCTGTACAAATTTCTCAGGGATATGTCTTGCTGACCATAAGAATTATATGGTCAACACAGACCAGCTTAGAATTGATTTTATAACCTAAATTTGTTGCCACAACTTTAAAAAAAAGTTTACCTCCATTAAGCGTAACTTCAGGAAAGCTGTTTAAGTCGTTTGACGTGTTTTAGATTGCTACCGCCTTTGATTTAGTAGCATTAAGAGACAGTTTATTTAAGTGGGCCCAGTTTACTATACGTGCTAAATCTTTATTCAGCCTTGCGAATAAGTCTTCTGTGAGCCCAATAGGGCGATACATGTATATTTGTGTATCGTCTGCATAAAGATGCATCCCAGCTTACCAAAGTCGGAGCGCTCCGAAATAATGATCCAAAAAGAGTCCGTAATTTGAGCTTTTTTGGAGTGTTATTTAGTAAACATCAAAACAGCCACTTTTTAATGAAGATTCACGGAGCCTTGGGAGAAGAAATGAATATTGTAGAACGGATAAACTGCAAGGCTCAATTATATGAACGATTTAGAGCATTTTCTGATCCTTTTTGTTGTACGCGTAAAGAGAACTGTAAGAAAATAAACGTTGTAGAGCGAGTGACCGGCAACGTTCAATTATATGAATGCTTTAAAGCATTTTCTGAAGTTTTTTTTTGCCTAAGATAACTTAAAGTTTTTTTTCTCAATGTCTATCAATCGCTGAAAGTCAAGGGAACTGTAGTTAAAAAGCAAACGAAATAATATATTTATTGATATTTATACTTTCAGATGCATTTGGACTATCTTTAATTAAACATTTTTCTTCTTCAAAGTGTAGTAAAAAATTGTGTCTAAAGAGTCACAAGACTCAAACTAAGTATCAGTAAAGCATCAATAAAAGGCTCCAAAAAGAGTGCAAAAAGGCTCCAAAACCCATCAGAATGGAGGAAAAAATGTGCCTAAAAAGAGTCAAAAAAGGCTCCATACAACCTTCAGAAAAGCATCAATAAAGAGCTCCGAAAAGAATCCAAAAAGGATCCGAAGTTCATTAGAAAAGAGTCAGAAAACGATCCAAATTCATAGGATTCGGACTCATTTCCGACTCTTTTTTATGACTCCTTTAGGTGTGCCCGCGTAGAGCGATTTTTCGCTCCATTTGGGCTCCGAAAAGAGCTCATTTCGGAGGGTAAAGCTCCGAGAAATGTGCGTTTTATGGCTCCGAAAGGAGTTTTTTTTCCTACTTTTGGTTAGCTGGGATGGAGGCATTCTGGCAACAGCTAATTATGTCATTGATGAAAAGTGAAACAGTATTGGACCTAAGATAGATCCCTGAGGAAACCCAGATGTTATTGATTCCAAATAAGATACTCGATAATAATATTGAACTCGCTCAGAGAAGTCACTTATATCAAAAGCTCGGGAGAAATCTAGAAGTACAAGTATTGTCAGTTCATTACTGTCGTAGGCCTGACGTATGCCTTCAAGAATCTTTAACATAGATGGCGCACAACTATGCCCTTGTCTAAATCCCGATTGGATCTCAGATAGTAAATTATTCTTACTTATATATTCAGTTATCTGCGCTGCTAATAACTTCTTATATACCTTAGATAAAGCAGGAAACAGACTTATTGGTCTAAACTCTTTATAAGAGCTCGAAAATTTGGTTGTCGGGACTGGGACAATGTTAGCCATTTTCCAATGACTAGAGAAACTACTGCTTGTGATCGAAAAATTAAAAATGTGAGTAAGCGGAGAGGTGGCAAAAGCAAGGATAAGTTTGATAAATCGTATGCTGATTCCAATACCAAAAATATGAATTATGGCCAATAACGGTTTCCTTATTTACCAATTTTTTTAGAGTTAGTTTTTCTCACTGGAAGAATAACTACAAATAGAACATGTACTCGCATACGTTGTACTCATGGGCGTATGTTAGCCTGCAGTTAAGGTTCTGGCAGTGTCTGCAATCAAAAGCCAGATCACTCGCTTTTGATTGTGGGCAGCGAGCGGGTCATCGGCACGAAACCTCAACGGCACAACACATAAACGCAAAGCGAAGAAACAAAATAAATTATCTATCAAAAATTATCAAATAGTTAATATAAAAAGCTACATGAAATCAGGATAGAGAAACCAAAAAAAAAAAATCCATTAAGTGTCAAAGAAAAATACGATAAAATTATCAAGCAATACGAATATCAAAATAGACGAAAATAATTGCCGGGTTTAGGCAAAACATAGATCAAAAATGAAATGTTATCAAAACAAATTCAGGAATCACCATAAAAGCAAAGAAAATGACTGTGCAGCAAAAAAACTAACCCAAAAAAAAAGAACAAAAGAGAACTTAGCATATAAGAAACCCAAAACGATGCCAGTGTTGATCTCCGCATCCACTGCTTCTGCTTCCTCTTGCCTCTGCTCTCACTCTGCTTTGCCGTTCCGTAGTTTCCGCGTGTTCCTGATTTGCACCGCTTGCTTGTATGCCTTTCTTTTTCGGTTACTGACCCCTTTCCGGTTAAACACGGAAACAGCTGCTCGACGGTAATTATGCCCAACTTGAAATGTAGGTGGTTGCGAAATATGTATGTTCCGCGTGCCTAGTTTTAAAACCATGCATTGATGTTTTGCAGAGCGTGCGGGTTCACTGATTTTGACAAGTGGATATGCCTTTATGTATGTGGCGATTGTTTATGCGCTGCACCCAAGCGGTCTTCGCTTAACGCAAAAATAAAAAGACCCGAGGTTCCTGGTTTTGCCTCCCGCTGACAAGAACCTGTAAAAGAAGCAAAAAGTTAAGTAAATATTATATATGATTAAATGTATAATTTTATTTAAATTAATTTAAAAATTTTTTTTATTTTTTTATTTTTATTTTATCAAGTCAAAAGTGTCAGACCCTGGTTTGACGCTTCCATAAAGCGCCTTATTAATACCCGTAATCTTGCGTACTTGCGGTGGAAGAGGTACAGAACGCCCGAACTGCTAAGCTTATATAAATCTTCTCGAATCGCCGTAAATAAGGCCGTGAGAACGGCTAAAACTTCATTTTATAGGTCCAAGTTCAGTTCTGCTATAACTTCCAAACAAAAATGGAAAACAATAAAGGATACCGGTATAATTGAGTCCAAACGAAACACAACTAATCTCTTGAATGTTGATGAGTTAAACGAGAACTTTGCCAAAACGCCAGCTACCTCGTCTAATGTTAGTATTGCCAAATATAGTAATCATGTAAATGCCAGTTACTGTCCTTCTGAATTTGTTTGTGTTGATGAGTGCGACGTCGTGCATTCAATACTTTCTGTTAAGTCTAATGCTGTAGGATTCGATGGTGTTTAAAATAATCCTCCCTATGATCTTGCCACATGTGACGTACTTGATAAACTGCATCCTTACGTCTTGCATTTTTCCAAAGTGTTGGAAGGTTGTGAAAATAATACCTGTACGAAAGAAAAACAATGATTACAGACCTATAGCTATCTTCCCTTCCTTGTCAAAAGTAGTTGAGCGCATACTGTATAAACAGATGACGTCTTATGTGCAACAGCATAGCCTCCTAACGGAGCGTCAGTCCGGTTTCAAATCAAATAGGAGCTGCTCAACTGCTCTCTTGGACGTGATTGAAAGTCTTCGTGTATATATAGATAGCGGTAACATTGCATTTCTTACTTTTCTAGATCATTCCAAGGCCTTCGACTCAGGCGGTTTGCGCCGACAACACAACATCTAGCTTCCTACCTGTCGAGACTGGAGTACCCCCAAGGCTCAATATTGGGTCCTTTATTGTTCGTGTTGTATATTAATGACTTACCCCGTATTCTGGAGTATTGTGCTGTTCATATGTATGCTGATGATGTGCAATTGTATGTCTCCTGTCCTCCTGAATGTCTTGGTAACTGTATCGTTCACTTCAACTCTGACCTTAGGCGAATAAGTGAGTGGGCTTCCTCCAATGAACTGTGTTTGAATCCCGAAAAATCCAGCTGTATTGTTCTTAGCAGAAAGTGTCTTAGCACCAGTGAGTTCGACAATATTATTCTGGACAATTCAGTAGTCAGATACGTGGACTCGGCTAAAAACCTTATATTTAATAAAACACTGACATGGAAGGATCATATAAGGGTGGGTCAAGTGTATGGAATGCTTCGCACACTCTGGCTAACTCAATGTTTCACTCCATTAAACATAAGACTGCTTTTAGCTAAGACGAACTTAGTTCCTACGCTTCTATACGGCTGTGAAATATTTGCAAATTGTGATTCTGTAAGTATGCAAAAACTAAATGTTGTCTATAACAACCTTGCCAGGTATGTGTTTGGGCTAAAAAGACGTGACCACGTTTCAGTTTATGCTGAAAAAATTCTTAATATTTTATTTGGAAACTTACTAAAAGTTAGAACACTTTTAGCCTTACACAAAATAATTCAGACTAAGGAACCCACATACCTATTTGAAAGGCTAACATTTCTTCAATCTTCGAGGTCCCTACGTTTGGTACACCCTAGACATCGTATACTCACATCTGAGCGTCAGTTCTTCATATTTGCTATTCGTATTTGGAACTCTCTTCCTGTCAGGCTATCCCTAATAATAAATGCACTGCGCTTTAGGAAAGAAATATCTAATTTTTACAATAACGTGTAGTTAATTAAGTAGTAGAAAACGAGTTATAAATTAATAATTAAGTCAAATTGACTGGATCAATTATTGTTATCTTTTATAACCTTTCATTGTCATAAAATCTGTTATCCTATCTATCTACTCTATTTTAAAATCTAATCATAAATGTACTTATACTGTGACTAGCACTATTATATAATTTTTTAAATTGCTGTGCTAGAATGATTGTTTTATATAATAAATTCAAATTATTTTGACCGTTTTTTTTTTTGCTATTTTCATATTTTATTTTTTCTCTCTGTAATTTAAAGATTTAATTCTAGAACCACCCAAGTTTTTATTTTTTCTTTCTAATAAATTTTACTCCAATTTCGTTTCAATTAAATAACTTTACTTTGCGTAAATTAACAAAAAAAAAATATTCTTTTATTTATTTATTTATTTTTTTTATTTAATACGGTCTATGAAACAATATTTCTTAAAGACTAATAAGATTATGTAAATTTGCATATGAATATTACAGATATAGTTCGTACTAAATAAATAAAATTAAAAGTGTATAGTCACACTTTATATATCTATATATAATGATCTTAAAAGAATCAAAAAAATCGATGACAACATTTTGAGATAGAATATTAAACTCTCGCATTGATCTATGAAGAGGCGCGTTGCTGGCAAATTTTGTTTTAACCTTATTGCAATAAAAAGGGTACGTGGCGCGAAGATTACGCCTAGGGACATTACAAGTAATCCTCTCCAAAATATAAGCACAATCTATAACCCCTTGGATGATATTGATCTTGAAGGACAATGACAATGAAGGAAAATCTTCTGAATAAGTTCGATTCTATTAATTGAGACTTGGTTGTATGGCCTCCAGATGAAGACTGCGTACTTAAGTTGTGAACGAACAAAGATTACATATAACAATTTTAGAGTGTAAGGGTCACAAAACTTGGTCGGATTCCGACGGACAAAACCAAGTACCGAGTAAGTCTTAGCAATGATGAAGTCAACATGACTCTTAAAGGACAGATTCGGATCAAAAATAACCCCTAGGTCTTTAACTTCACCAACATTTTGTAGCGTTTTATTCGAAATGTGATACGATTATTGCGAAAATTAAGGATTTTAGCTTACGTCATTTTAAAACATTTGTTAATATTTAAAGATAGGTGGGAGTGTACACCAAGAATGAATAGCGTCTAGATCACGTTGGAGCTTAACTTCATCAGATTCGTCTTTGGCTATTGCAAATATTTTAAGATCGTCCCGCACATTAAAAAATTTGCGAATTGAAAGCAGCTACTAATATCATTAATGTGATATGAATAAAAAGAACAAATAGTAGAGGGCCCAAGACCCTACCTAGCGGGACACCAGATGAAGCAATGAAGGGTTCTGCGAATATACCGTCAATAGTAACTACACAACGTCTATTAGATAGGTACGATTGGATCCACTCCAGAAAGTCGGAATGGAAGCCCAGACGTTCTAGTTTTTCGAGTAGAACTTTATCAAAAGCTTTAGAGAAGTCTGTATATACACAGTCGACTTGGAATCCATCCGAGAAGGCAGTATTGTAGTAATGTGTGAGCACAGCTAAATCGTGGTCGTTGATCGACCAGACACAAACCCATGTTGGTTATGGCAAATAAGCGACTTAGTTGCAAAGTAGAGTTTATGTTATACAATGCACTCAAAGAGCTTCGAAGTAGTAAAGAGCTTCGATATAGGCCTATAGTTCCGGACATCATTTTTTTACCAGATTTTAATAAAGGAACTATGAAAGCTACTTTCCAATTATAAGAAAAAGTGCCGGAAGCGAGAGATATATTAAAAATGATTTTTAGAGGTTCAATAAGAGCAGGACATTTTCTAAAAAGGACGGACGAGAAGACATCAACATCAGTTGCATATGAGGGCTTTCGTGAGTTCAACCCCTTAGCAATGTCTTCAGAAGATAAGGTAAGACTACCAAAATTTAAATTAGAGGCAGAGATTGGAGAAGAGTTAGTCGAGGGGGCATCATTGTTGGCAGCAAAGTTTGACTTAAAGAAATCAGCAAAGAAATTAACGACATCTTTGGGCCTTCCAGTAAATTTATCATCGCGAAAAACTGATGTGGGAATATATGATCGTGATCTTTTGGATTTAATAAAAGTCCAAAAATATTTTAGGTTACTTTTAATGTTCCACTCTGCACCGCGAATGAATTTCCTATAAAAATACTTATCTAGGCGATTAAACTCAACAGCAAAGTACTTGTATTTCATATAAAAATAAATATTTTTAGTGAACTGAAATCTTTTATGAAATTTATTTCTAAAATTTTTAAGCCTTTTTAATTCTGTAGTGTACCATGGGATTTTATGAGATCGCTTTTTTTAACGGCTATATTTTTCAGACAGAACTCGCGCATGTATGTTTTTAAACTGGAAAAACAGTTAGCAGTACTTGAAATTGATAAAATAGATGACCAATTGGATTCGAGTAATAAATTATTTAAATTGAAAAAATCACAGGAGTTTTAATTGAAAGCGACCAAGTCAGAATTATTTACACATGTAGGAATGTATTCATAACAGTCAACGCGTATACTTAAGGCCTTATGATGCCTGTGGCATTAACTTATTGGCGACATGCATTCCGAAATAGAATAATTAATATTATCGCTAACAAAAATTAGATCTAATATTCTATTTAGCTCGTTGAAAAATGAAACTAAAAATACAGTTAATAAAATAAGTATCGTAGGGGGCTGTTACACCAGATGGCAGAAGGCAGGAGTTAGCAGCAATGTCAGCATGGGTGTCTGTTTGTGTATCTATTGTGTGTGTACATTTAGAAACGGGGGTGGTTTGCATCGATCGGTTTTTGTGTGGTTGTTGGTGATTTTTGTTGTTTGACCTTTTTTGCTCGTTTATTGTTTTTGATCTTTTGCTGTTTTGTGTTTATTTGTCGGTGCGTGTGTGTTTGTTGTACCTGAGTGGTTGCTCTGGTTTTTGTAAACCAATTTTAAAGGTTCGAGTATTGTATCGGAAACAGTGTTTGTCTGTTCGTTTATTATTCTACCGTCGAATGTTTTTTGTTTGTAGATTTCCATGTTTTCGAGTACGTTCAGACGTCGGCCTTTTGTTTGTACATGTAGGACCTTGACTGTTTTTTGATGTTTCCGGGGGGGCATTTATTCTCCACCATGTGATTCGCAAAGTTGGACTCTGGTATGATGGTTGGATTCCGTGTATTTTTGTTGTAGAGCCATGGTGTATACAAGCTCACTTGTGAATGCCAGCACAGTTACATAGGACAAACAGGACGACAAGTAAGAACGAGGTTCAGAGAACACATTAGACATTGTAGAACGGATAAACTGCAAGGCTCAATTATATGAACGATTTAGAGCATTTTCTGATCCTTTTTGTTGTACGCGTAAAGAGAACTGTAAGAAAATAAACGTTGTAGAGCGAGTGACCGGCAACGTTCAATTATATGAATGCTTTAAAGCATTTTCTGAAGTTTTTTTTTGCCTAAGATAACTTAAAGTTTTTTTTCTCAATGTCTATCAATCGCTGAAAGTCAAGGGAACTGTAGTTAAAAAGCAAACGAAATAATATATTTATTGATATTTATACTTTCAGATGCATTTGGACTATCTTTAATTAAACATTTTTCTTCTTCAAAGTGTAGTAAAAAATTGTGTCTAAAGAGTCACAAGACTCAAACTAAGTATCAGTAAAGCATCAATAAAAGGCTCCAAAAAGAGTCCAAAAAGGCTCCAAAACCCATCAGAATGGAGGAAAAAATGTGCCTAAAAAGAGTCAAAAAAGGCTCCATACAACCTTCAGAAAAGCATCAATAAAGAGCTCCGAAAAGAATCCAAAAAGGATCCGAAGTTCATTAGAAAAGAGTCAGAAAACGATCCAAATTCATAGGATTCGGACTCATTTCCGACTCTTTTTTATGACTCCTTTAGGTGTGCCCGCGTAGAGCGATTTTTCGCTCCATTTGGGCTCCGAAAAGAGCTCATTTCGGAGGGTAAAGCTCCGAGAAATGTGCGTTTTATGGCTCCGAAAGGAGTTTTTTTTCCTACTTTTGGTTAGCTGGGATGGAGGCATTCTGGCAACAGCTAATTATGTCATTGATGAAAAGTGAAACAGTATTGGACCTAAGATAGATCCCTGAGGAAACCCAGATGTTATTGATTCCAAATAAGATACTCGATAATAATATTGAACTCGCTCAGAGAAGTCACTTATATCAAAAGCTCGGGAGAAATCTAGAAGTACAAGTATTGTCAGTTCATTACTGTCGTAGGCCTGACGTATGCCTTCAAGAATCTTTAACATAGATGGCGCACAACTATGCCCTTGTCTAAATCCCGATTGGATCTCAGATAGTAAATTATTCTTACTTATATATTCAGTTATCTGCGCTGCTAATAACTTCTTATATACCTTAGATAAAGCAGGAAACAGACTTATTGGTCTAAACTCTTTATAAGAGCTCGAAAATTTGGTTGTCGGGACTGGGACAATGTTAGCCATTTTCCAATGACTAGAGAAACTACTGCTTGTGATCGAAAAATTAAAAATGTGAGTAAGCGGAGAGGTGGCAAAAGCAAGGATAAGTTTGATAAATCGTATGCTGATTCCAATACCAAAAATATGAATTATGGCCAATAACGGTTTCCTTATTTACCAATTTTTTTAGAGTTAGTTTTTCTCACTGGAAGAATAACTACAAATAGAACATGTACTCGCATACGTTGTACTCATGGGCGTATGTTAGCCTGCAGTTAAGGTTCTGGCAGTGTCTGCAATCAAAAGCCAGATCACTCGCTTTTGATTGTGGGCAGCGAGCGGGTCATCGGCACGAAACCTCAACGGCACAACACATAAACGCAAAGCGAAGAAACAAAATAAATTATCTATCAAAAATTATCAAATAGTTAATATAAAAAGCTACATGAAATCAGGATAGAGAAACCAAAAAAAAAAAATCCATTAAGTGTCAAAGAAAAATACGATAAAATTATCAAGCAATACGAATATCAAAATAGACGAAAATAATTGCCGGGTTTAGGCAAAACATAGATCAAAAATGAAATGTTATCAAAACAAATTCAGGAATCACCATAAAAGCAAAGAAAATGACTGTGCAGCAAAAAAACTAACCCAAAAAAAAAGAACAAAAGAGAACTTAGCATATAAGAAACCCAAAACGATGCCAGTGTTGATCTCCGCATCCACTGCTTCTGCTTCCTCTTGCCTCTGCTCTCACTCTGCTTTGCCGTTCCGTAGTTTCCGCGTGTTCCTGATTTGCACCGCTTGCTTGTATGCCTTTCTTTTTCGGTTACTGACCCCTTTCCGGTTAAACACGGAAACAGCTGCTCGACGGTAATTATGCCCAACTTGAAATGTAGGTGGTTGCGAAATATGTATGTTCCGCGTGCCTAGTTTTAAAACCACTGATTTTGACAAGTGGATATGCCTTTATGTATGTGGCGATTGTTTTTGCGCTGCACCCAAGCGGTCTTCGCTTAACGCAAAAATAAAAAGACCCGAGGTTCCTGGTTTTGCCTCCCGCTGACAAGAACCTGTAAAAGAAGCAAAAAGTTAAGTAAATATTATATATGATTAAATGTATAATTTTATTTAAATTAATTTAAAAATTTTTTTTATTTTTTTATTTTTATTTTATCAAGTCAAAAGTGTCAGACCCTGGTTTGACGCTTCCATAAAGCGCCTTATTAATACCCGTAATCTTGCGTACTTGCGGTGGAAGAGGTACAGAACGCCCGAACTGCTAAGCTTATATAAATCTTCTCGAATCGCCGTAAATAAGGCCGTGAGAACGGCTAAAACTTCATGTTATAGGTCCAAGTTCAGTTCTGCTATAACTTCCAAACAAAAATGGAAAACAATAAAGGATACCGGTATAATTGAGTCCAAACGAAACACAACTAATCTCTTGAATGTTGATGAGTTAAACGAGAACTTTGCCAAAACGCCAGCTACCTCGTCTAATGTTAGTATTGCCAAATATAGTAATCATGTAAATGCCAGTTACTGTCCTTCTGAATTTGTTTGTGTTGATGAGTGCGACGTCGTGCATTCAATACTTTCTGTTAAGTCTAATGCTGTAGGATTCGATGGTGTTTAAAATAATCCTCCCTATGATCTTGCCACATGTGACGTACTTGATAAACTGCATCCTTACGTCTTGCATTTTTCCAAAGTGTTGGAAGGTTGTGAAAATAATACCTGTACGAAAGAAAAACAATGATTACAGACCGATAGCTATCTTCCCTTCCTTGTCAAAAGTAGTTGAGCGCATACTGTATAAACAGATGACGTCTTATGTGCAACAGCATAGCCTCCTAACGGAGCGTCAGTCCGGTTTCAAATCAAATAGGAGCTGCTCAACTGCTCTCTTGGACGTGATTGAAAGTCTTCGTGTATATATAGATAGCGGTAACATTGCATTTCTTACTTTTCTAGATCATTCCAAGGCCTTCGACTCAGGCGGTTTGCGCCGACAACACAACATCTAGCTTCCTACCTGTCGAGACTGGAGTACCCCCAAGGCTCAATATTGGGTCCTTTATTGTTCGTGTTGTATATTAATGACTTACCCCGTATTCTGGAGTATTGTGCTGTTCATATGTATGCTGATGATGTGCAATTGTATGTCTCCTGTCCTCCTGAATGTCTTGGTAACTGTATCGTTGACTTCAACTCTGACCTTAGGCGAATAAGTGAGTGGGCTTCCTACAATGAACTGTGTTTGAATCCCGAAAAATCCAGCTGTATTGTTCTTAGCAGAAAGTGTCTTAGCACCAGTGAGTTCGACAATATTATTCTGGACAATTCAGTAGTCAGATACGTGGACTCGGCTAAAAACCTTATATTTAATAAAACACTGACATGGAAGGATCATATAAGGGTGGGTCAAGTGTATGGAATGCTTCGCACACTCTGGCTAACTCAATGTTTCACTCCATTAAACATAAGACTGCTTTTAGCTAAGACGAACTTAGTTCCTACGCTTCTATACGGCTGTGAAATATTTGCAAATTGTGATTCTGTAAGTATGCAAAAACTAAATGTTGTCTATAACAACCTTGCCAGGTATGTGTTTGGGCTAAAAAGACGTGACCACGTTTCAGTTTATGCTGAAAAAATTCTTAATATTTTATTTGGAAACTTACTAAAAGTTAGAACACTTTTAGCCTTACACAAAATAATTCAGACTAAGGAACCCACATACCTATTTGAAAGGCTAACATTTCTTCAATCTTCGAGGTCCCTACGTTTGGTACACCCTAGACATCGTATACTCACATCTGAGCGTCAGTTCTTCATATTTGCTATTCGTATTTGGAACTCTCTTCCTGTCAGGCTATCCCTAATAATAAATGCACTGCGCTTTAGGAAAGAAATATCTAATTTTTACAATAACGTGTAGTTAATTAAGTAGTAGAAAACGAGTTATAAATTAATAATTAAGTCAAATTGACTGGATGAATTATTGTTATCTTTTATAACCTTTCATTGTCATAAAATCTGTTATCCTATCTATCTACTCTTTTTTAAAATCTAATCATAAATGTACTTATACTGTGACTAGCACTATTATATAATTTTTTAAATTGCTGTGCTAGAATGATTGTTTTATATAATAAATTCAAATTATTTTGACCGTTTTTTTTTTTGCTATTTTCATATTTTATTTTTTCTCTCTGTAATTTAAAGATTTAATTCTAGAACCACCCAAGTTTTTATTTTTTCTTTCTAATAAATTTTACTCCAATTTCGTTTCAATTAAATAACTTTACTTTGCGTAAATTAACAAAAAAAAAAATATTCTTTTATTTATTTATTTATTTTTTTTATTTAATACGGTCTATGAAACAATATTTCTTAAAGACTAATAAGATTATGTAAATTTGCATATGAATATTACAGATATAGTTCGTACTAAATAAATAAAATTAAAAGTGTATAGTCACACTTTATATATCTATATATAATGATCTTAAAAGAATCAAAAAAAGCTTCTTTGGTTATTGAGAAATCGATGACAACATTTTGAGATAGAATATTAAACTCTCGCATTGATCTATGAAGAGGCGCGTTGCTGGCAAATTTTGTTTTAACCTTATTGCAATAAAAAGGGTACGTGGCGCGAAGATTACGCCTAGGGACATTACAAGTAATCCTCTCCAAAATATAAGCACAATCTATAACCCCTTGGATGATATTGATCTTGAAGGACAATGACAATGAAGGAAAATCTTCTGAATAAGTTCGATTCTATTAATTGAGACTTGGTTGTATGGCCTCCAGATGAAGACTGCGTACTTAAGTTGTGAACGAACAAAGATTACATATAACAATTTTAGAGTGTAAGGGTCACAAAACTTGGTCGGATTCCGACGGACAAAACCAAGTACCGAGTAAGTCTTAGCAATGATGAAGTCAACATGACTGTTAAAGGACAGATTCGGATCAAAAATAACCCCTAGGTCTTTAACTTCACCAACATTTTGTAGCGTTTTATTCGAAATGTGATACGATTATTGCGAAAATTAAGGATTTTAGCTTACGTCATTTTAAAACATTTGTTAATATTTAAAGATAGGTGGGAGTGTACACCAAGAATGAATAGCGTCTAGATCACGTTGGAGCTTAACTTCATCAGATTCGTCTTTGGCTATTGCAAATATTTTAAGATCGTCCCGTACATTAAAAAATTTGCGAATTGAAAGCAGCTACTAATATCATTAATGTGATATGAATAAAAAGAACAAATAGTAGAGGGCCCAAGACCCTACCTAGCGGGACACCAGATGAAGCAATGAAGGGTTCTGCGAATATACCGTCAATAGTAACTACACAACGTCTATTAGATAGGTACGATTGGATCCACTCCAGAAAGTCGGAATGGAAGCCCAGACGTTCTAGTTTTTCGAGTAGAACTTTATCAAAAGCTTTAGAGAAGTCTGTATATACACAGTCGACTTGGAATCCATCCGAGAAGGCAGTATTGTAGTAATGTGTGAGCACAGCTAAATCGTGGTCGTTGATCGACCAGACACAAACCCATGTTGGTTATGGCAAATAAGCGACTTAGTTGCAAAGTAGAGTTTATGTTATACAATGCACTCAAAGAGCTTCGAAGTAGTAAAGAGCTTCGATATAGGCCTATAGTTCCGGACATCATTTTTTTACCAGATTTTAATAAAGGAACTATGAAAGCTACTTTCCAATTATAAGAAAAAGTGCCGGAAGCGAGAGATATATTAAAAATGATTTTTAGAGGTTCAATAAGAGCAGGACATTTTCTAAAAAGGACGGACGAGAAGACATCAACATCAGTTGCATATGAGGGCTTTCGTGAGTTCAACCCCTTAGCAATGTCTTCAGAAGATAAGGTAAGACTACCAAAATTTAAATTAGAGGCAGAGATTGGAGAAGAGTTAGTCGAGGGGGCATCATTGTTGGCAGCAAAGTTTGACTTAAAGAAATCAGCAAAGAAATTAACGACATCTTTGGGCCTTCCAGTAAATTTATCATCGCGAAAAACTGATGTGGGAATATATGATCGTGATCTTTTGGATTTAATAAAAGTCCAAAAATATTTTAGGTTACTTTTAATGTTCCACTCTGCACCGCGAATGAATTTCCTATAAAAATACTTATCTAGGCGATTAAACTCAACAGCAAAGTACTTGTATTTCATATAAAAATAAATATTTTTAGTGAACTGAAATCTTTTATGAAATTTATTTCTAAAATTTTTAAGCCTTTTTAATTCTGTAGTGTACCATGGGATTTTATGAGATCGCTTTTTTTAACGGCTATATTTTTCAGACAGAACTCGCGCATGTATGTTTTTAAACTGGAAAAACAGTTAGCAGTACTTGAAATTGATAAAATAGATGACCAATTGGATTCGAGTAATAAATTATTTAAATTGAAAAAATCACAGGAGTTTTAATTGAAAGCGACCAAGTCAGAATTATTTACACATGTAGGAATGTATTCATAACAGTCAACGCGTATACTTAAGGCCTTATGATGCCTGTGGCATTAACTTATTGGCGACATGCATTCCGAAATAGAATAATTAATATTATCGCTAACAAAAATTAGATCTAATATTCTATTTAGCTCGTTGAAAAATGAAACTAAAAATACAGTTAATAAAATAAGTATCGTAGGGGGCTGTTACACCAGATGGCAGAAGGCAGGAGTTAGCAGCAATGTCAGCATGGGTGTCTGTTTGTGTATCTGTTGTGTGTGTACATTTAGAAACGGGGGTGGTTTGCATCGATCGGTTTTTGTGTGGTTGTTGGTGATTTTTGTTGTTTGACCTTTTTTGCTCGTTTATTGTTTTTGATCTTTTGCTGTTTTGTGTTTATTTGTCGGTGCGTGTGTGTTTGTTGTACCTGAGTGGTTGCTCTGGTTTTTGTAAACCAATTTTAAAGGTTCGAGTATTGTGTCGGAAACATTGTTTGTCTGTTCGTTTATTATTCTACCGTCGAATGTTTTTTGTTTGTAGATTTCCATGTTTTCGAGTACGTTCAGACGTCGGCCGTTTGTTTGTACATGTAGGACCTTGACTGTTTTTTGATGTTTCCGGGGGGGCATTTATTCTCCACCATGTGATTCGCAAAGTTGGACTCTGGTATGATGGTTGGATTCCGTGTATTTTTTTGTAGAGCCATGGTGTATACAAGCTCACTTGTGAATGCCAGCACAGTTACATAGGACAAACAGGACGACAAGTAAGAACGAGGTTCAGAGAACACATTAGAGATTACAACAAAAAGACACGGAATCCAACCATCATACCAGAGTCCAACTTTGCGAATCACATGGTGGAGAATAAATGCCCCCCCGGAAACATCAAAAAAACAGTCAAGGTCCTACATGTACAAACAAAAGGCAGACGTCTGAACGTACTCGAAAACATGGAAATCTACAAACAAAAAACATTCGATGGTGGAATAAAAAACAAACAGACAAACGCTGTTTCCGACACAATATTCGAACCTTTAAAATTGGTTTACAAAAAACAAAGTAACCACTCAGGTACAACAAACACACACGCACCGACAAATAAACACAAAACAGCAATAAATCAAAAACAATAAACGAGCAAAAAAGGTCAAACAACAAAAATCACCAACTTTTACCTGCCTCAGTCAACCACACAAAATCCGATCGATGCAAACCACCCCCGTTTCTGAATGTTCACACACCACACATACACACACGTACACAAACATACACCCATGCTGACATTACCTGCTACCTACTATAAATACAAGACAAACGACAACAACAGATCAGCACGAAAATCGACACTAATGATGGCACAACGCCGAAACCGGTTTGTCTCAAAACCAAATTTGACAAGGAATGACGAAAAATCGTTCCAATATACATCAATTATTCACCCTGTTGGAAAAACAACAAAACAAAATAAAACAGTCTCTGCATGCATTTTGTATAGATCAAAATCACTATAAGGGGGAATGTACGAAGCTGAGAAGAGCCACCTAGTCACACGCATATTTCGTCAAGCAGGGAATCGTTGTTAGTGAGAGTTACTAAGTAGGCGCGGTGCTTGCGTTGAACAGCGATTAGAACACCTCCACCTCTGCGTGAGCCCGTTTTTAAGGAACCTCTGTTCTTGCGAAAAACATGAAATGCGTTCAACTCGAAGAATTCTCCATCAAAGAAGTCCGAGTTCAATCACGTTTCCATAATGACAATAATATCGAAGTCCATTTGGGCCGTAAATGAGCTATCAATATCAGACTTAGTTCTTAAGCCCGCAATGTTTTAAAAATATATTTGAAGACCATTAGACGTTGTAGAGCGCATAAGTAGGTGAGAATAAGTAGAATCGGTTCCGATGATAGATTTAGCTATGGTTTGAGTGGTGCCAACCCTCGCTTTTGTAAAAAAGGTTTGATTTTAACATGTGTGGGCCACAAATTTGCATTAAGAGCCGAACTGGCATAATTAACTGGCACACCAAGTTTGAAATTAAACCACTCACGGGTATTATTTACAGCGGATTCTTTAATAATTTAAAACATAAGATTTCCTCAGTTTTAATGCCAGTGTGCTGAAAGATGTACTTACTAATATCATCCGCAGTGACAGGGGCCGCGAATGAGGATAAATGGTACCAAGTGTTGCGAAGGGCAACATTGAGATCAGTATTACTGTGACAACCAACCACAACAGCTGATTTTTTGTTTTCCTATTCTTCTCTTCCATTATCTTTGATTTGCTTCGATAGAATTCGCCTTGTTTAGAAGTAGCATTCAAAGTAATAGAAGACGATGTGTTATTATTCACAGTAGCGAGTGCCGTAGCATTGTTTTTAGCATTAAAAATATTGGGAGTAAGCAAACGCGATGATAACGGTACACGGCAGCGTCAGCAGCTGCAGCGATAGCCGTAGCAGAATTTGCACACGAAATGACACGGCTCACATAATCGATGACAGTACAGAGGACTGTGAGCTTTTGGCAAATTTCTGCACTTGTTTAGCCTGAGCGCGATCCGGCTTAGCAGGTATAGGAAAGGGTAATGCTTTGACTGAGAGCGCGTGACAATTGCATTTGGACTTTTTTTACCAATAGTGGGAGTACACACACTACAAACACCCACCAAAACAGTTTTAATTTCACTCAGAAATGAGAAAATTTCCTCTACTTTGGATACAATGGCAAAGTGGTATTGACACATGTATCACATCTATACAAAAGATTTGCATTCGAATTTAAAAGTTGTATGCAATGCGAGTTTAATTTAGAACATTTTATATGTACCAGTTCACAACAAATATTACAGGAGATAAAATCTTCCTTCAAGAGTAAACTGTCGCAGATTAAGTACTTAGACATTGCAAAATTATAAAAATAAAACGAAATTAATGAGAGCGAGTAAAAACACGTCCGCACGCACGAACGTCTGCTAGTTTTTATTTATTCAAACGATTTGTAATCGGATTTTTAATTCGCTTTTTGGCATCGCTTACTTCCAAATATTTTATTTGTTTATAAAACCTTTGTTTTCTTTTCGAACAACTCACCCCGGTGTTTAGCGGGATGATGTAGTGGAGGATTTAAGGTGTGGGACTCACTTCAGGTCCCATAAGTTGTCGGAAATACCCACCGTTTGTTGAACGAGGATACCGGTTGCACACTTTATATATATACATATTAACAAATTTATTTTTTCACTACCTTCCACTACACTTTAAGACTGCACGATGCGCAGACGGGTTTGTCTTTATGGTTAGCCACTTCTATACTGAAACTTCTAACACTCGGATAACCTATGGATTACGGCACATCATGTTGCGATGCGGTTCAATCAAACATTCAGCGCCGATCGAACTTCACGCACGCGAATCGACCTATTACCTAGATGCACTCCCACATGCGCTAAAGCGGTTAGTTGGATTCCTGAGACATACAAACATACACATATATGTTCCTGCGCCACTATTGATAAGACTGTCGTTACAGCGCCTTTGCTGCTCTTACCGACCCTTCTGAAGTACGAGAAGGGGATAAAGCGTTTCGCATGGTCATAGATTCTGCCTCAACTCAATACATTCCATCAGGGCGAATTTAGGAAGATCGTTCGTACTTCCCCGCAGAGGATGGTCCACTTTAAAATCCTTGTACAATCCGACTATGCCTAACGACAAAATATCCATCGCCTTCGGCGATAAGGTTCTGTTAAAACCGAAGACATGCGAGAGCGCTTTCTGCCGGCACTATGTATTGCATCTTGCGGTGGACAAGAAAGTCAGACGCGCCACCAGGGAAGCACATAAACGGCCCATACGAAATATCCATGCTGACGTTAAAACATCTCGGTGATGAGGGTGTAAGATATGTACTTGTTGTTACTAACAGTGCTTCGCCCTGCTTAATGGGTGCGATCATTCTGAGAATCGTCATCAAGCTCTTCTAACGGGAGTTCAAGGAAACAAGCAGTTTCAACACACAGTTATATTGGTGTTAGAAGAGTAGGTTGAACAGAAAAAGAGATGTTTAGTATCATGAGGGGGCATAGCACATGCAGGGCACGTACTTGGTATGGTGGGGTTCAGTCTGTCGTGTTAAATATCCAGAACGAAGTTGTGCCAACATGACTCTAGTCTCCTTCGGAAGAACGCGATAATATTCAGCTATTTCAAGTGGTTGGATGTCAATTACGGGGTTCACAGGCCCAGATCTGAGGGATCTGTCTACCGACTCGGTATGGAGTTCGTTTAGAGTACGCCTATGGTTGCGCAGATCAAACGGCAAGGTAGTGTGGTGCCTGATCTCTAGGGGGCGGACCTTCATCCTACAGATGGCGGTTGTGATGACTAGATTTTTGGCAGTTCAGTAAAAAATGTATGCTTTGAGCATATTAGCCTCTTGATGAAGGTGAGACTCGTGGCAGTTCTGATGGCGGTGTTTTGGCAGACTTTCAACTTCCTCCAGTTGGTGTCAGCGAGGTTGGGCGACCATATGGGCGCAGCGTAATCAATTCCCGGTCGGCCAATAGCCTGATATGTAGCAAGCAATGTTTCTTTATCTTTTCCCCAAGTACTGCCGGCCAATGACTTCAGGATCTTGTTGCGGCTTTGTACCTTTGAGGATCTTGCGGTGGCATGACCAGCAGAGGTGAGGCTGTTGTCGAACGTCACACCCAGGATTTTAGGATGGTTCACGGTAGGTAGAGGTACTCCATCTCCGTGGACGATTAACTCTTATCCCATCTGCGCATTCCATATCGTAAAAAGAGTCGCCGTCGATTTAGTTGCAGACAGGGTCAGATCTCGCTCGTTGAAGAAGCTAGAAGGGTCCCGGAGGTAGCAGTTAATCCTCGAACAGAGGCTGCCAATGGAGGGGCCCTCATCCGAAGCCATAATCGTGCAGTCTTCAGCATAGATACAATGGAGACTCCGTCTGGTGGGGGAGGAAGCCTCGAAATATAGAAATTGAACAAAAGGGGGAATAGGACACCACCCTGCGGCACCACTTGTTTGATTCTTCGTGGTCTTGTTCCTAAATTTGACTGACGCCTGCCGACCGTTGAGGTAGTTGGCGGTCCAACTTTTTAGGTCAGCAGTGAGTGGCGTCTCTTCCAGAACTCTTAGAAGAGTGGCGTGATTGATCCTGTCGAACGCTTTCGAGAGGTCACGTGGCACGATCACTGTTCTTATGGCATTCAAAGCGGATGTTGTGCTGTTAGTCTTCCGGAAGCTATGTTGTTGTCTGGCCAAGTGCAGGTTAGCTATGTAATACGGGAGCAGAGTGGTCTCCAATAGCTTCGTAACATGCAACAGGGGAGATATCGGCCGATATGAATTACCCTGGCTCGAAGCTTCCCTGGTTTTAGTAGGGGACGGACCACAATCGCTTGTTTCCAAATGTTTGGAATGGCGAAAGTGGTTAGCGAGAGGTTAAAGAGAGCCGACAAATAACTCTGCCCCTCGTGGCCTACGTGTTTCAACATCTTCATGGCAATACCGCCGGGTCCGATTGATCTTGAGGGAATGGCCTTCATATGGCTTCCTTGGCCTTGGTGACGGAGACGGCAATGAGCGCTGTCAGCACGTAGATGCATTATAAACTGTCGGCAAAAGGAGCTCGCGCATCGCCTGGCATCCCATTTGACGCTATCACCAAATCTAATACAGACCTTGTCATTGTATTTGGTCGGATTTGATAGGGCCTTGACTTTTGACCATAATTGCCGACTCCGCCGGAGAGGTTGCATGCCTCTAGATATTGCTTTCACATGGTCAACTTGTTGTCATTGACCGTCCCTCGAAATTTTGCTTTGAGATCCTTAATTCAAGGGTCTGCGGATTTGAGGAGTCTTACTTGGTCACGTTTTCTTACCAGAGCTGCTTCCGAAGGGAAATTCGGTCGAGTTTCCGGGATTCTTCCAGCGGGAATGAAGCGGCCAGAGGCTTAATTGATAACCTTCCGAAACTCTCGTTTATCTTGGCGTACGTCAGTCGGTGTGGCTAGGGTAGCGAAAGAGCGCTCTGTATAGTCCGCTTAAGTTAATGAAAGTACGTCGTTCTGGTTATGAAGTCCGTCTGGCGCTCGATTGAGCGTATAATTGCCAGGTGGTCGAATGCCAATGTCAGAATCAGTCGACAATTGACGCAGTTTATGAGTCCTGCCCTTACGATTGAGATGCCTGGCGAGCTGTGGCAGTTGCCTGCCACTCTGGTGGGGGGTCTCCATTCACTGTACAGTATTCCGAGGCATCTATTTGTTCCGCAAGTGTAATGTGCTGCACTGTCTACTGGCATATTGGAGTGCCAGAGATCGTAGTGTGCTTTGAAGTCACCGAGGAATAAACAGTTATCACCTCTAAGCAACGCACTTATATCAGAGTGATAGCTCCTCGGGCCACATGTTACAGGGGGTATGTAGATGATGGTAATTTGCAGATCGACATTGCCTGACCGGACCACTATACCTTGCCATTCTAAGGTGGGTCGATGTCGAGAAGAAATATGTTATATTGTACAGTGTGGTGTGTTATGAACGCGAGACCACCCCCATTACCGCTGGGACGGTATTTCCGATGCACACTATACTAGTAAGTCTAATCTTGTGTTCAGCTTGGCCTCTGGATTGACGATTTTGATCAGCTAATCCGTTACAATTAAGCTGTACAATTTTGAAGTGCGCCGGAGGCGAGGTAGGGGTCATACTAGGCGCGAGGGACGGATGTGTCTGCCTAGATGGTAGTAGCCTGACGCCCAAGCTGTGTCGCAGTCTAGAAGGTAATGGGCCTCGAATATTAGATGGAGAGGCCAGATTATCTGGCGTGGAAGGCTGCGGCGTGTTACAACAAGGCGCTATGAACGTATACGTCCAGAGGTTCCTATTCGCGAGCCCGGAGCACAGAGGGGTGACATGACCTAGAAGGTTTCACTGGTCATAAAACGCTGCCACGACAGTCGGGCAGTACCGAAAGGGAGTACCGGGTTCAAATCCGAGCAAGGACTTTTAATTCGAGAATACTCCCCAAACTCTTCGGGGAGTGTTTTTGTCGTTACCACAACAACAACAACACATGCCAAGGCAGTTGTTGCATTTGACACAGTGCACGTTGTGAAAGGCACAAAGGCACGGTTTCTTCGCTGGGCGAAATCTGGTACTGCCACCGACCAAATCCTCGGCCACCTTATTTACGACGTGGACAGCTCTGGTAAACATCGAATTAGACGTCTACGTCCACGGCACCAAGATTCCGACTGCCACACATCCCAAAATCATAAGGATCACTAATGGCGGTTAATAACCGTTTGCGGTTGGAAAAATAATACTTATACTTGCCGATTATAGCGGATTAAAGAAAAACACGTCAATTCACTTCTATAGATTTAATAGCAAGCAAGGAAAAACGGTGCTCGATTCTCTTTCCAACCTAAAAGGACTGGAATGAACGCGAATTCACTCACAATTTCGACATTTCAGTGTTTACGGATGGCTCCAAGATGGCCTGTGGAGTTGGATCAGGAGTCTTCGCAACACACCCGGTCTTTCCATTTCTTTGCGCCTCCCGGACTCAGCGAGCGTGTTTCAATCAGAGATCTTTGCAATCCAGGAGGCATGCAAGGCTTTGCTGGAAACGGAAGGCATAGGTAAAATGATAGCAATATTTTCTGATAGCCAAGCAGCCCTGGGGGCTCTGGGGTCTGCAACGATAACATCGAGCCTGGTAACTCAGTGCAGGGAGTGGGCCACGAGGCTGGCTAGTCAGCATATCGTTTCTTTAATTTGGGTGCCGGGGCACCGAAATATACAGGGAAACGAGATGGCAGATGAGCTAGCCCGAGGTGGATCTTGATGTCACAGGAGCGAAGGAGGTCCTCGTACCCCTGGGTTTATCAAGGGCAGAATCTCTCAGCACTGGTTTAGCGAGGCAAATAAAAGGTGGAAGCGTCTGCAGTCCTGCAGAGTTTATAGGAGTATATGGCCATCTTACAACGAGGCACGATCCCTATCCATTCCCAGTATGAATAGAAGGGACATTTTCAGGCTGATAGCATTACTAACAGGGCACTGGACTATTGGGGCTCACGCGGCGCGGATGGGGCTAGAGCACAAAGTTTCGTGCCGCAATTGCAATCTCCCGGGGGCGGAAGAGACGGTGGAGCATCTACTGTGCGAGTGTCCAGTCCACTGGGGGAAGAGAACTAAATACCTTGGTAGGCCTTTTCAAAAGTCTCTCAAAGCTTAGGGACATAAAGCCTGGGGACCTCCTTAAATATTTGAACTCCACAGGGTGGATATAGTCGGATGGGATTCCAACTATACTCTATAAGCACATTCAAAGTTTTCTATAATACATCCTTCATTGGTTAATTCACGAGTTGTGGTATCAAAACGGCGCATCAGCGCTAATTGGAGTCGCAGGAGACTCGCCACTAGAACCAACCATCAGACAGTGCTTGCGAGATTTGTAATGCCATTAGAAAGGAGATCATTTACAAAGTTGCCACTTAGGCTCGAACATGCAGGCCGCCTTGAACAACTGTTCAAAATTACAATAAATAAAATACATGATTAAATTCAAGTTCAATCAATTTGAAAATATGTCTGACTTTGTAGGTAGAAGTGATAGTTTGGCAATAGGTAGTAGAAATTCCCCTTCTGACGTTCTCAATCTCACTACGCGAACATGATCATCTTTCCCAGGGCGGGTATCGATTATGAACTACTACGATGTCGTTCTCTTGTAGGTTTTGCGTCGACCTACACCATTTCGTTCGCTGCTGCAAATTGACGAGATACTCGTCGCGCCAACGCTTCAAAAAATGTTGTCTAACTGATGTAATGATTTGCCATCGTTCAAAAGTGTCGACCTACACCATTTCGTTCGCTGCTGCAAATGGACGAGATACTCGTCGCGCCAACGCTTCAAAAAATGTTGTCTAACTGATGTAATGATTTGCCATCGTTCAAAAAGTGTGCCTTTGTAAACTTCCATGTCAGGGTCAGGTAGCCCCTTAAGCGGCTCGCCGATGATAAAATGGCCTGGTGTAAGAACCTCCAAGTCGTCAACATCGCTAGGTATCGAACATATAGGGCGTGAATTCGCGCAGACTTCAACTTCGGTGAGTACAGTGGAGAATTCTTCGTACGTTAGAAGAGTTGAAACCAACGCTCGCTTAAGGTGGTATTTTACTCTTTTCATGCCAGCCTCGCAAAAGCCACAAATGTGAGGAGCGCTCGGCGGATTGAAATGCCATATCGTCTGAGAACAGCGAAATAAGTGGCAAGTTTCTCATCTTGGACGCAAAGTTCGTAGGCCGCTCGTAACTTCATTTCGGCACTGACAAAATTCGTGCCGGTGTCGGAGTACATATGTTGGAAGTACCCTCGGTGGTTAGTGAATGGCTTGAATGCCGCAATGAAGCTTACCGAAGATAGGTCACTCGGTCCAACTTTTTAGGTCGGCAGTGAGTGGCGTCTCTTCCAGAACTCTTAGAAGAGTGGCGTGATTGATCTTGTTATGGCATTCAAAGCGGATGTTGTGCTGTTAGCCTGCCGGAAGCTATGTTGTTGTCTGGCGAAGTGCAGCTTAGCTATGTAATACGGGAGCAGAGTGGTCTCCAATAACTTCGTAACATGCAACAGGGGAGATATCGGCCGATATGAATTACCCTGACTCGAAGCTTCCCTGGTTTTAGTAGAGGACCACAATCGCTTGTTTCCAAATGTCTGGAATGGCGAAAGCGGTTAGCGAGAGGTTAAAGAGAGCCGACAAATAACTCTGCCCCTCGTGGCCTACGTGTTTCAACATCTTCATGGCAATACCGCCGGGTCCGATTGATCTTGAGGGAATGGCCTTCATATGGCTTCCTTGGCCTTGGCGACGGAGACGGCAATGAGCGCTGTCAGCACGTGGATGCATTATAAACTGTCGGCAAAAGGAGCTCGCGCATCACCTGGCATCCCATTTGACGCTATCACCAAATCTAATACAGACCTTGTCATTGTATATGGTCGGATTTGATAGGGCCTTGACTTTTGACCATAATTGCCGACTCTGCCGGAGAGGTTGCATGCCTCTAGATATTGCTTTCACATGGTCAACTTGTTGTCATTGACCGTCCCTCGGAATTCCGCTTTGAGATCCTTAATTCAAGGGTCTGCGGATTTGAGGAGTCTTACTTGGTCACGTTTTCTTACCAGAGCTGCTTCCGAAGGGAAATTCGGTCGAGTTTCCGGGATTCTTCCAGCGGAAATGAAGCGGCCAGAGGCTTAATTGATAACCTTCCGAAACTCTCGTTCATCTTGGCGTACGTCAGTCGGTGTGGCTAGGGTAGCGAAAGAGCGCTCTGTATAGTCCGCTTAAGTTAATGAAAGTACGTCGTTCTGGTTATGAAGTCCGTCTGGCGCTCGATTGAGCGTATAATTGGCAGGTGGTCGGATGCCAATGTCAGAATCAGTCGACAATTGACGCAGTTTATGAGTCCTGCGCTGGTGGGGGGCGTCTCCATTCACTGTACAGAATTCCGAGGCATCTATTTGTTCCGCAAGTGCAATGTGCTGCACTGTCTACTGGCATATTGGAGTGCCAGAGATCGTAGTGTGCTTTGAAGTCACCGAGGAATAAACAGTTATCACCTCTAAGCAACGCACTTATATCAGAGTGATAGTTCCTCGGGCCACATGTTACAGGGGGTATGTAGATGATGGTAATTTGCAGATCGACATTGCCTGACCGGACCACTATACCTTGCCATTCTAAGGTGGGTCGATGTCGAGAAGAAATATGTTATATTGTACAGTGTGGTGTGTTATGAACGCGAGACCACCCCCATTACCGCTGGGACGGTATTTCCGATGCACACTATACTCGTAAGTCTAATCTTGTGTTCAGCTTGGCCTCTGGATTGACGATTTTGATCAGCTAATCCGTTACAATTAAGATGTACAATTTTGAAGTGCGCCGGAGGCGAGGTAGGGGTCATACTAGGCGCGAGGGACGGATGTGTCTGCCTAGATGGTAGTAGCCTGACGCCCAAGCTGTGTCGCAGTCTAGAAGGTAATGGGCCTTGAATATTAGATGGAGAGGCCAGATTATCTGGCGTGGAAGGCTGCGGCGTGTTACAACAAGGCGCTATGAACGTATACGTCCAGAGGTTCCTATTCGCGAGCCCGGAGCACAGAGGGGTGACATGACCTAGAAGGTTTCACTGGTCATAAAACGCTGCCACGACAGTCGGGCAGTACCGAAAGGGAGTACCGGGTTCAAATCCGAGCAAGGACTTTTAATTCGAGAATACTCCCCAAACTCTTCGGGGAGTGTTTTTGTCGTTACCACAACAACAACAACACATGCAAAGGCAGTTGTTGCATTTGACCGATGCAGCAGGCGTATATAATCTTTGCCGGTCAACAGTGCACGTTGTGAAAGGCACAAAGGCACGGTTTCTTCGCTGGGCGAAATCTGGCACTGCCACCGACCAAATCCTCGGCCACCTTATTTACGACGTGGACAGCTCTGGTAAACATGGAATTAGACGTCTACGTCCACGGCACCAAGATTCCGACTGCCACACATCCCAAAATCATAAGGATCACTAATGGCGGTTAATAACAGTTTGCGGTTGGAAAAATAATACTTATACTTGCCGATTATAGCGGATTAAAGAAAAACACGTCAATTCACTTATATAGATTTAATAGCAAGCAAGGAAAAACGGTGCTCGATTCTCTTTCCAACCTGAAAGGACTGGAATGAAGGCGAATTCACTCACAATTTCGACATTTCAGTGTTTACGGATGGCTCCAAGATGGCCTGTGGAGTTGGATCAGGAGTCTTCGCAACACACCCGGTCTTTCCATTTCTTTGCGCCTCCCGGACTCAGCGAGCGTGTTTCAATCAGAGATCTTTGCAATCCAGGAGGCATGCAAGGCTTTGCTGGAAACGGAAGGCATAGGTAAAATGATAGCAATATTTTCTGATAGCCAAGCAGCCCTGGGGGCTCTGGGGTCTGCAACGATAACATCGAGCCTGGTAACTCAGTGCAGGGAGTGGGCCACGAGGCTGGCGAGTCAGCATATCGTTTCTTTAATTTGGGTGCCGGGGCACCGAAATATACAGGGAAACGAGATGGCAGATGAGCTAGCCCGAGGTGGATCTTGATGTCACAGGAGCGAAGGAGGTCCTCTTACCCCTGGGACTTATCAAGGGCAGAATCTCTCAGCACTGGTTTAGCGAGGCAAATAAAAGGTGGAAGCGTCTGCAGTCCTGCAGAGTTTCTAGGAGTATATGGCCATCTTACAACGAGGCACATCTTCATGGCAATACCGCATACTCTTGAGGGAGTGGCCTTCATATGGCTTCCTTGGCCTTGGCGACGGAGACGGCAATGAGCGCTGTCAGCACGTGGATGCATTATAAACTGTCGGCAAAAGGAGCTCGCGCATCGCCTGGCATCCCATTTGACGCTATCGCCAAATCTAATACAGACCTTGTCATTGTATTTGGTTGGATTTGATAGGGCCTTGACTTTTGACCATAATTGCCGACTCTGCCGGAGAGGTTGCATGCCTCTAGATATTGCTTTCACATGGTCAACTTGTTGTCATTGACCGTCCCTCGGAATTCCGCTTTGAGATCCTTAATTCAAGGGTCTGCGGATTTGAGGAGTCTTACTTGGTCACGTTTTCTTACCAGAGCTGCTTCCGAAGGGAAATTCGGTCGAGTTTCCGGGATTCTTCCAGCGGAAATGAAGCGGCCAGAGGCTTAATTGATAACCTTCCGAAACTCTCGTTCATCTTGGCGTACGTCAGTCGGTGTGGCTAGGGTAGCGAAAGAGCGCTCTGTATAGTCCGCTTAAGTTAATGAAAGTACGTCGTTCTGGTTATGAAGTCCGTCTGGCGCCCGATTGAGCGTATAATTGGCAGGTGGTCGGATGCCAATGTCAGAATCAGTCGACAATTGACGCAGTTTATGAGTCCTGCGCTGGTGGGGGGCGTCTCCATTCACTGTACAGAATTCCGAGGCATCTATTTGTTCCGCAAGTGCAATGTGCTGCACTGTCTACTGGCATATTGGAGTGCCAGAGATCGTAGTGTGCTTTGAAGTCACCGAGGAATAAACAGTTATCACCTCTAAGCAACGCACTTATATCAGAGTGATAGTTCCTCGGGCCACATGTTACAGGGGGTATGTAGATGATGGTAATTTGCAGATCGACATTGCCTGACCGGACCACTATACCTTGCCATTCTAAGGTGGGTCGATGTCGAGAAGAAATATGTTATATTGTACAGTGTGGTGTGTTATGAACGCGAGACCACCCCCATTACCGCTGGGACGGTATTTCCGATGCACACTATACTCGTAAGTCTAATCTTGTGTTCAGCTTGGCCTCTGGATTGACGATTTTGATCAGCTAATCCGTTACAATTAAGATGTACAATTTTGAAGTGCGCCGGAGGCGAGGTAGGGGTCATACTAGGCGCGAGGGACGGATGTGTCTGCCTAGATGGTAGTAGCCTGACGCCCAAGCTGTGTCGCAGTCTAGAAGGTAATGGGCCTTGAATATTAGATGGAGAGGCCAGATTATCTGGCGTGGAAGGCTGCGGCGTGTTACAACAAGGCGCTATGAACGTATACGTCCAGAGGTTCCTATTCGCGAGCCCGGAGCACAGAGGGGTGACATGACCTAGAAGGTTTCACTGGTCATAAAACGCTGCCACGACAGTCGGGCAGTACCGAAAGGGAGTACCGGGTTCAAATCCGAGCAAGGACTTTTAATTCGAGAATACTCCCCAAACTCTTCGGGGAGTGTTTTTGTCGTTACCACAACAACAACAACACATGCAAAGGCAGTTGTTGCATTTGACCGATGCAGCAGGCGTATATAATCTTTGCCGGTCAACAGTGCACGTTGTGAAAGGCACAAAGGCACGGTTTCTTCGCTGGGCGAAATCTGGCACTGCCACCGACCAAATCCTCGGCCACCTTATTTACGACGTGGACAGCTCTGGTAAACATGGAATTAGACGTCTACGTCCACGGCACCAAGATTCCGACTGCCACACATCCCAAAATCAGAAGGATCACTAATGGCGGTTAATAACAGTTTGCGGTTGGAAAAATAATACTTATACTTGCCGATTATAGCGGATTAAAGAAAAACACGACCATTCACTTATATAGATTTAATAGCAAGCAAGGAAAAACGGTGCTCGATTCTCTTTCCAACCTGAAAGGACTGGAATGAAGGCGAATTCACTCACAATTTCGACATTTCAGTGTTTACGGATGGCTCCAAGATGGCCTGTGGAGTTGGATCAGGAGTCTTCGCAACACACCCGGTCTTTCCATTTCTTTGCGCCTCCCGGACTCAGCGAGCGTGTTTCAATCAGAGATCTTTGCAATCCAGGAGGCATGCAAGGCTTTGCTGGAAACGGAAGGCATAGGTAAAATGATAGCAATATTTTCTGATAGCCAAGCAGCCCTGGGGGCTCTGGGGTCTGCAACGATAACATCGAGCCTGGTAAATCAGTGCAGGGAATGGGCCACGAGGCTGGCTAGTCGGCATATCGTTTCTTTAATTTGGGTGCCGGGGCACCGAAATATACAGGGAAACGAGATGGCAGATGAGCTAGCCCGAGGTGGATCTTGATGTCACAGGAGCGAAGGAGGTCCTCGTACCCCTGGGACTTATCAAGGGCAGAATCTCTCAGCACTGGTTTAGCGAGGCAAATAAAAGGTGGAAGCGTCTGCAGTCCTGCAGAGTTTCTAGGAGTATATGGCCATCTTACAACGAGGCACGATCCCCATCCATCCTCAGGATGAATAGAAGGGACATTTTCAGGCTGATAGCAGTACTAACAGGGCACTGGAGTATTGGGGCTCACGCGGCGCGGATGAGGCTAGAGCACAACGGTTCGTGCCGCAATTGCAATCTCCCGGGGGCGGAAGAGACGGTGGAGCACCTACTGTGCGAGTGTCCAGTGCACTGGGGGAAGAGAACTAAATACCTTGGTAGGCCCTTTTTCGAAAGTCTTTCAGAGCTTAGGGCCATGAAGCCTGGGGACCTCCTTAAATATTTGAACTCCACAGGGTGGATATAGTCGGATGGGATTCCAACTATACTCTATAAGCACTTTCAAAGTTTTCTATAATACATCCTTCATTGGTTAATTCACGAGTTGTGGTATCAAAACGGCTCCTCAGCGCTAATTGGAGTCGCAGGAGACTCGCCACTAGAACCAACCATCAGACAGTGCTTGCGAGATTTGTAATGCCATTAGAAAGGAGATCATTTACAAAGTTGCCACTTAGGCTCGAACATGCAGGCCGCCTTGAACAACTGTTCAAAATTACAATAAATAAAATACATGATTAAATTCAAGTTCAATCAATTTGAAAATATGTCTGACTTTGTAGGTAGAAGTGATAGTTTGGCAATAGGTAATAGAAATTCCCCTTCTGACGTTCTCAATCTCACTACGCGAACATGATCATCTTTCCCAGGGTGGGTATCGATTATGAACTAGAACGACATCGTATCTCTTGTAGGTTTTGCGTCGACCTACACCATTTTGTTCGCTGCTGCCGAGATACTCGTCGCGCCAACGCTTCAAAAAATGTTGCCTAACTGATGTACTGCATAACTTCAGGGTCGAGGAATGATTGGAGGCGTACGAGGCTACTCCGCACAGGTACTGGCTTGTTTAATCTGCAATTAAAATCTCTTGTTCGAAAGGATCAAGCTGAGAATGTCTTACCAGCGCTAATTCAGCTGTGCGAAGTTTGGCGCAAGTTAAATAGCCCGTGGCGCGGCTCAGAGTACCAGAAAAAGAAGTCTTGATGCGTGCGTTGTTGGAAAACGGATTAAATATGCGGTTACCCGCCTGAGCATGTTGCATGATTGGTAATAGGTGACATGATTTCTTTGTCGATTTCAACTCCAACTCAATAGTATGTGGGGGGGACGGACAAGCCCAGGGATTATTGGGTTTTCGAAGCCAGCTTGGTCCGTTCCAAGCGGATATGGCAGAAGTTGCGAGGCCGAGATGCCTCTCCAAGCACAATCGGAAGGATTGTGTTCCGACGATACGTGCCCCCAAGTTTGTGGCGCTAATACCTCTTGTACGTCGGATACGCGATTTACCACGAACGTAGACCAGCGGCCTGGAGCTCCTTGTAACCAAGCCAAGGTAACCATAGAATCGGTCCATGCGAGCAGCCTTTTTATATTGCCGTCAAGACTTGATTGGACTTGTAGAACTAATTTTGCACCTAGATGAGCAGCACAGAGTTCCAGCCTAGGTAACGACGTAGTTTTGAAGGGTGCTACACGGGTTTTCGCTGCGAGTAGTTACCATTTGGATGTTGTGTGCGACAATAAAGAGCAGCCGCATACGCAGCCTCCGGGGCATCTGTAAATACGTGAAACTCGTTAGCTGATGTTAAACTGGTACCCAACCAACGATCCAAGTTTAGCGACGAGAGCCTTATCAGCTCGAAGCGATATGTTGCCCAATTTTCGGCTATCTCAGTGGGTACTAAGTCGTCCCAGTCCACACTTGACCACCAAATTGATTGAAGCCAAATTTTAGAACTTATTTTGCACGAAGCGACTAATCCAAGCGGGTCGAATATTTTACTGGTGTCGGATAGTAAGTTTGTGGGGCAAGTCATCTAAATTTACTGCGATAGAGAGCATATCGTTGTTGGTGTGCCAGATACACCCTAGCGTGCGGACTTCATTACCTTCAGCTAAAAGATGCACACTGGATGAGGGGGTCGGCCTGTCAAAACACCCCACTCAAAACTGCTACGGTATGTCTCCTTATGTTACCTAAACACCATCTTCACAGCGAGGCCAAAATGCTCTGAGTTAAAGAGCATAGTGAGATGTTGACCAGGCAATTCCTGTTCAACTCTTGCAAACCGCCACACCCGAACAGGAGAATAAGGAGACATCTCCGTAAGCACTATGTTGAGATACGGAACCACATTTCTTCGCCGTTTGATCCAAAGGTACATCGGCGGGCCCTTAACCTCATCCATACAGAATCGGTAAACTCTTTTGTCAGCGCTCGCCCAACGAATGCCGTCATTCCGGCACAAACTACACCTGTTGCCGAAGAGGAACGCGAACTGCCTAGGGAGACAAGAGTCATGCTGGCCCAACATCGTTCTGGATATTGTAACAGATTAAACTCTTACCTATCCGGACTAGATGAGTAGTCATACTGGTCGTAAGAGGCGACTATTATGCAGAGAGATAATGACGTGCAAGTCGATGGTTGATCTACGGATATGATGCCTCTCACCTCTCATTACCCATCATGACCTAGAAGTTGTCACTGGTCATACCGAATCGCTACCACGACAGTCGGGCAGTACCACAAGGGAGTACCGGGTTTCCCACAACAGCCGGTTCTATCACACCCACAACAGCCGGTTCTAGCGTACCAGAATGACTCGGGTTTTTTTACCCGCCAAGGGCTGTTATTTCGATGTTACCCTGTCTAACTTGTCACTTCTCCCTTTAATGATGTCATCCTCCAAGCAGCTCCTTGCAGAAGGGGTGCTCAAAACTCTCTTGCTCTGGGCGGGTATTGAACCTAACCCGAGACCAAGAGAATGGATCTGCTGCGTTTGCTGGAAGATCTACTTTAAACGTTCACACTCCGTCCAATGTAACAAATGTAAAAGATGACTGCACAAAACAAGGCGCTGCGGGCTAAATCCTTCCACACATAGGACATCTAGTTTCTTCAAAACTTTTGTGGCCCCTTGCTGTTCACGCCCTAGGGCGTCCCGTGGCCAACGTCGATCCAGTGTCGCACCGCCACAAGTTCCAGATAGTCTCTACGACTAACAACACTAATACTCCCCAGCAAGTAGTATCTAACTCCCGCTGCCGTTTACGCTCACGCCCACCGGTGCCAAGACCTCACAGCTACTTTCTGCGTAGCACCTCTCTTTTAGATGTGAGCAATGCTGAGCGACAGCCCACCACCCTCCCACTTACAACCTCCTCTTCTTCTTCTTCCAGAACTAGCACCAATGTAAGTCAAAGCCACCAGCGCCTGGTCCCTTACATTATGGGCACTGTTTGTCGGTTGAGATTATATTCTCCTGCGACATCAGTCAAATACAACTCTTGCCTTGGCCTAGTCACCTGCTTATACATATGTTCTCTACTTGGTCCGGATCCTGCGTCTTCTAGATTGCGACCCAGCCTGCTTCGACCTAGGCATACGCACCAGTCATTGACTCCCAGTGTGACTATTTCTCCCCCTTCGCTCCTTCGTGTCCTACAGTTGAACTGCAAAGGCCTAACTGGCAAGGTTAGTGAAATAGTGAACTTCATGAAGCGGCAAAGTATCAAGATTGCTGCGATTCAGGAAACAAACCTCGGTGCCTGATCAGATCTTCGGACTTATAACGGCTACAACATCCCTCGGCGTGACCGTGCGCGAGGACTTGGGGGCGGACTTGCTTTCATCACTCATCAGTCTGTGCAGTACAGTCTATTTATGCCTGATGTCGACCGGAGGGATAACACCTTAGAACTTCAAGGTATGGTTGTCCGGTCAGGCGATGTCGATCTCGAAATAAGTAACATTTATATACCTCCTGTCACCAGCTGTCCGAGGGAATACCGTCCTGACATTCGTGCTTTACTCAGAGGTGAGATCCGTGTAATCCTCGGAGACTTTAACGCACACCTTGACCTCTGGCACTCGAGCCTACAGGTCGATGGTAGGGGACAGGAGCTGAATAAATGGATGATTCGACGTTCTGCACTCGTTCCCACAACAGCCGTTTCTTTGTACCGGAATGACCCGGGTTTTTTCACCCGGCCAAGGGCTACTATTTCAGTGTAACCCTGTCTAATTTGTCAAGTCCCATCCTTAAATTGTCATCCTCGGAGCAAACCATTGCAGCAGGGTTGCTCTATTTACTCTTGTTACGGGCTGGAATCGAATCCAACCCCGGACCAGGAGATTGGATCTGCTGCGTTTGCTTGAAGAAAATGTATGTTAAACGTTCGCATTCTGTTCAATGCACTAAGTGTAAGAGATGGCTTCTCAGATCCGGAAGCTCAAGACTTAACCCTGCCATCGACAGACCCCGTACTTTCTTTAGTACTTTCGAGGCACCATGCTGTACATACCTAAGGGCGTCCCGCGGTACACGTCGCTCTAGCGCACCCCCACCGCCCCTACCAACTTCAAGCAGCCACAATGATGGCTCAGTCTGCACGACTGGCAGCACTGCTGCAATTCCCGCCTCACCCACTCCCGACTGTCGCTCACGCTCACCAGCGTTTCCATTTCGCACGGCCGCTCAACACTCCTATCCCCTCCGGAATAGACTAGATATGAGCATCGTTGAGCATCATCCCCCTCTTTCTCTGCCTCCAATGCCCCCCCCCCCCCCTGCTTCCAGCTTGCATGTGGGCCAGGACTAACAGCTCCTCGTGCCTGTGCGTTCATTATACATCACTCTGTTCAATTAAATCCAGACCAAATGATGGCCAAACCCTCAAAATCCATCGGACCCGACGGAATCGCCATGGAGATGATTAAACACTTAGGCCACGAGGGACAGAGTTATTTAGCGACTCTTTTTAACCTCTCACTAACTACTTTCGTCATACCAGAGATCTGGAAACGGGCGATTGTAGTTCCCCTACTAAAACCAGGGAAGCCGGCGAAATAAGGAGATTCTTATCGTCCAATATCCCTCCTCTCGCCTGTTATGCAGTTACTAGAGACCATTCTATTCCCATACTATAATGCAAATCTGTAATTGGCCGATCACCAGCATGGTTTCCGAAAATCTCACAACACAACATCCGCTTTGAATGTCAGTACAACACAGATAAATCATGGTTTGAATCAACATCCTAACGCATTTGACACGGTCACACTCCTCAGAGATCTACAAGAGACATCGCTCCCTGCCGGCCTAAAAAGGTGGGCCGCTAATTACCTCAATGGTCGACAAGTATCAGTCAAATTCAGGAACAAGAAATCCACACGACGAAGAATAAAACAAGGGGTGCCGCAAGGTGATGGTCTTTCCCCCCTTTTGTTTAATTTCTATATTTCGAGTCTTCCCCCCCCCCCCCCCCCACCAGAGGGAGTCTCCATTGTTTCCTACGCTAACGACTGCACGATAATGGCCTCGGGAAAGGGTCCCTCCATTGACCAACTCTGTACTAGAATTAACAGTTACCTCCGTGACCTTTCCAGCTTCTTCACCAAGCGAAATCTGCCCCTATCTCCGACTAAATCGACGGCGACTTTGTTTACGACGTGGAATGCGCAGATGGGGTAAGAGTTAAATGTCCACGTAGATGGAGTACCTTTATCTACTGTCAACCACCCGAAAATCTTGGGTGTGACCTTCGACAACAGCCTCACCATCGCTAGTCATGCCACCGCAATAGCTACATATGAGGCTATTGGCTGACCGGTCATTGATTATGCTGTGCGCATATGTTCGCCCAAACTTTATGACACCAACTGGAGGAAATTGCAAGTCTGCCAAAACACCACCATCAGAACTGCCACGGGATGTGTGCTTATGTCATCTGAGTCTCATCTCCATCAAGAGGCTAAATTGCTCAATGTTCGAGAGCATGCGGATCTCTTAAGTAGACAGTTACTACTGAACTGCCATAAACCTAGCCATCCAAATCGACATCTATTGGATGAAGCCCCACCCCCTAGAGACATAAAGAAACATCTTCGCAAACACTATGACGAGATTCGGCACCACATTTCCTTGCCGTTTGATCTGCGTAACCATAGCCGGGCTCTATATGACCTCCACACCGAGTCGGTAGACAGATCCCTCAGATCTCGGCCTGTGAATCCCGTTAGAGACATTTCACCACCCGTATTAGCTGAAGAGGAGCGTGTACTCCCGAGGGAGACTAGAGTCATGCTAGCACAACTTCATTCTGGATATTGTAATAGGTTAAACTTTTACTTATCCAGACTGAACCCCACCATACCAAACACTTGCCCTGCATGTAGTTTGCCCCCTCATGATACCAAACATCTCTTTTCCTGTTCAATTGAACCTACTCTTCTAACACCAACATCACTCTGGTCCAGCCCTGTTGAAACTGCGCGTTTCCTCGGACTTCCGTTAGAAGAGCTTGGTGACAATTTAGAGGCAGCGGCCCTGGCAAATGAACGTGACCATGTGCGACGGATCCCCAAATTCAAGATCTCAATGCGGAAATCAGACTGCTGGTTGATCAACACAAACGCGCCAGATGGGAGGAGCACCCAAGGTCCTGCAATCTCTCTGCTGGCGTTGGCAAATCATGGTCTACTGTCAAATCCGACCAAACCTAACGACAAAATATCTATCACCCTTAGTGATAAGGTACAGTCGAAACCGAAGAGATGCGCAAGCACTTTCTACCGGCAACTTGTACTGCATCCTCCGGTTGAGAAGGAAACTATACGAGCCACCAGGGATGCGCACAAACGTAAAAATAGTCAAGCGCCCATTGTCATTACCACCACAGGTCTAAAGGCACGTATAATCAAACAAGGGGCGCCACAGGGTGCTGTCCTATCCCCGCTTTTGTTTAATTACTCCCCACCAGAGAGTGTCTCGATCCTGGCGACGGGCCCCTCCGTAGACGAGCTGTGCTAAAGAATAAACTCTTACCATCCTATCCTTGTCCGATTTTTTCGCTAGACGATACTTGACATTGTCACCGACCAAGTCCTCGGCCACCTTATTTACGACGTGGAGAGCTCTGGTGAACATGGAAGTAGACGTCTACGTCCACGGCACCAAGATTCCGACTGTCACACATCCCAAAATCATAAGGATTACGTTTGATAGCATGTTTAACTACAGTGCCCATGCAGCCGCGATTGCCACCAAAGTACAAAGCCGAAATAAAATTCTTAAGTCACTATCTGGCAGCACCTGAGGAAAAGACAAAGAAATGTTGACAACGTACAAGGAAATTGGTCAGTCGTTTCTGAGCTACGCGATAAAAATATGGTCGACGGGTCTGGCAGATACACACTGGATGAGGTTGCCGGCCTGTCAAAACGGCCCACTCAGAACTGCCACGGTATTTCTCCTTATGTTACCTGAACACCATCTTCACAGCGAAGCCAAAATGCTCTGAGTTAAAGAGCATAGATGTTGACCAGGCAATTCCTGTTCAACTGTTGCAAACCGCAACACCCGAACAGGCGCCTGCTCGACGAAAATCCGCCCCCCAGGAGAATAAGGAGTCATCTCCATAAGCACTATGATCAGGGCTGCGCAATCCCTATACACTTAAAGGACTTTTGTTTTGCCCACACACAGCACAGATACAAAGTTACACTTTGAATAAAAAATTTTTTTCAAAGCACTCTCATATGCCCTCACATTTAAATACAATAAAAGTATGAAAGTGCAAAACAAAAACCATTTGGTATGAAGCTCAGGCACTTCCATATGAAATAGAAATTTACACTAACAAATTGATAATGAAAAAGTTTTTAAAATATTGAGGCACTGAGAAAAATTTATATTCAGAATTGAATGTACTCGAATTTAATTGAACAAAAAAGTAAAACATATGGGAGCGGAATTTTAAGAATTTTGATTCATAAAACCATTTTCCTTATAAGAAACACAAAAACGTCTAAATGAATATAAACTTGCTTCAAAAAGTTATTAAAATGAAGCTAAGGTTGGTCCGAAACATAGATGATGGCAACCGTAACTAGTGCAGCTGGGTATAAAAATAGACTTCTGGTCTCATAAAAATCTAAATATATTACCAAGGACTATTCCTTGATATTTTATTTATTTTTTTTTATTTATTTTAAGGTTAAAATGGTTGTACATGTAAGACTACCGTCTTTTAAGAGTACATCAACTTACATTAAGTAAAATAATTATGTTGATATTAAATCAAATTAGAAAAATACATCTGAATGCATATAAGCGAAATTAGAAACACAAGCATTATAGAGATTAGATGAGAATATAGGTGTTAAAGCAAAGTGAAGGTAAAGTTGAAGTAGAGATAAAAGATAAATTACAGTCATATTCATTACAATGATTTAAAGTAGTTAAGTATAGTCTCATTGTAGTTAGTGCTATTTAGCACAGATTTAATACATTCGGGCATGTGTTCCAGAGCCTCACAGCGTTGATGAAAAACAGTCTGGATGTTGTCAAATATGTATACTTCGGGACGTTAAGATTGTGAAGTCTCGTTGACCTAGTCGGATTTAACTTTTCGTACAAGTACTTCGGAGATTTCCACACAAGTAGCTTGTATATAAAAATACAGTTTCTGGCAGCAAGAAAATTATTGATGCTACACCCCAAGATTTCTTTTCTCTATAGCGATATGTGGTCAAACTTTTTTAGACCACAGACGTAACGTGTAACATTGTTAAACAAGATATCAATTTTGCTGTATACAAGCTCGAAGTACGTTATATGCGGTATAATAAGCTGCCTAGCTAACTTGCGTTTAGTTTCCAATGGCGTACATGAAGCAGACATTCTCAATCTACGTAGTACAAAATAAACTTTACTGGCTGTAGTGTTAATGTGATCAGTACATGACAACTTAGAGTTAATAACAAAGCCTAAACTTTTAACTTTGTTAGTAAATATCAGAGCTTTATTACCAATAAACAGCTCAGGAATACTTTCAACTTGCACGTCACTGTTATACACTGGCAACACAGATGACTTAGACGCATTTAGACATAAACGGTTATCACTCGCCCATTGTAAAATAGCAGACAAATCATTATTTAATTTGAAGCATAAATCTTCAACAAGACCGAATCGACTAGACAAGTACACTGGAATGTCATCATCATACGCATGCGCTTTAACAAATTTACATACTGAGAACACATCATTGACGAACAAGCTGAACAAAAGAGGTCCGAGGATAGACCCCTGAGGAACACCTGCTGAAACAGTCTTAAAGGTGGAAAAGGAATTAATTGACTTTACTTTTTGTGCCCTGCCTTCAAGGTAGCTCTTCATTAAAACTAGTGAATTGTCCGAAAAACCAAACATATATTTGAGTTTTGAACATAATATATTATGATCAACCATATCAAATGCTTTAGAAAAGTCTAAAAGGCATAGAAGTGTCAATTCACCCTTGTCGTATTGTATTCTGACGTCATCAAGCACTTTCATCATAGCGGTAGCACAGCTATGATTTGGCCTAAATCCGGACTGTAGTGGAGATAACAAGTTGTGACATTGAATATACGTCGAGATTTGTGCTGCCATCAATGACTCACAAGCTTTCGCTAGAGCTGGTGGAATACTTATCGGCCTATAATCACCGGGAGTATAACAGCCTTTTTCCACTCCACTGGAAAACAAGAGGTAGTAAAACAGTGCTTGATTATATGCGTAATAGTGCTCAAAATGGATGGAAGAACAAGTTTGACAAATTTTAAAGAGACTCCATCATTACCAACTGTATCAGATTTAATTTCCAATATTGCTTTCAGTACATCCATTTCACTTACGCCCACGAATTGAAAATTCTATACAGGGCCGGCATATTCCGAAAGACTGCTCAGTCTATGAGAAAAATTGTCATCAGTTCTTGTTATAGTAAAGAACTCATTCAATAGATTTGGGTCTAGGTCGCATTCAGGGTTTACACTACCATGGACGTTCAAGTTTCTTAAGTTCCGCCACAGATATTTTGAGGGAAGTGATGGACTCAATTTATCACTGCAATATCTTTTCTTTGCTTGCTTTATCAGGAACGTAGCTTTGTTACGGGCAATTTTATATTGGTACCAGGCGAGATCGGTCTTTGTCCTTCGCCATTTACTGTAAACCTTATTCCGAAATTTGATTGCTAAGTTCACCTTTTTATTGAACCAGTGGCATGACGGGTTAGCTCTAGCCATACGAAGAGGAACATGATCATCATAAATTTTTGTCAATGTTTCATTAAAGAGATGTAGTCTTCCATCTACAGTATCACAAAACCAACAGTCATCAAAATTTGCAGATGACAAAGCATTATGTAGCTCATTTACATTTATAGACTTAAAATCACGGTACATAAAACTACTTGCAACTGTTGGACGATTTAACATAATACCAACTGTACAAAATATTAAGTCATGATCACTAATAAAGAACATTTGGTCAAACTTCAATATATGGTTAAGGCTAGAGGAAATAAAGTAGTCGAGCAGGATAGGGTTTGCATTATTTGCAAATCTCGTAGGTTCAGTTTTATTAACTATAGCCAGACCTGCTGCCGACACGTGATCGTGCAATTTATCGGAAAATGTATCATTTATAAGCAGGTTTACATTAAAATCACCACAAATTACATAAAATTCATAATCTATCACAAACATGGAGAGTTCCTCAAAAAGAGAATCTAACAGACAGCACTTACGGGGATTATATACACACGACACTAACAAGCTTTTCACGCCATCTGACACTTCCACAATGATAAGTTCGGTATCATAACTACAAGATTTAGCTAGAGGGCGTACTTTTAAGGATGTTTTGAAGTATATAGCCACACATCCTCCTCTTTGCCCACATCTATCGTGGCGAATAAGATTATAGTTTCGAATACTATATACCAAATCTGGTACTGAGGCACTGAACCAGGTTTCTGAAACACAAATTACATCAACTGAGGATTCCTCGAAAACGTTTCTAACATAGTCCAATTTATCACCACCGAGACTTCTTGCATTAAAGTGCACAACATTTAGACCGGGGCATTGCTTGCACATAATATCTAACACAATTTTCTGACTATCACCAACGCCAAAGCTCATATTGTTAGCTGGGTTTACCATCATTGGACTGAGTTACAAAAATAACAACTACAGGTACATGAGTACATTTAGAATACATATGAGTGCGACTGTAATATATCACTAGAGATTGAGAGATTTTATAGAATGCATACATAGAAGAGTAGGCAAAGTTAGAAATGACGGAAATGTGTAACATAGGAGACATAAGAGTAATTAAAAGTCATGTGCTCCTGCCCGCAAAATGCTCCAAATCATCACTGTTGACAACTTTAACTGCTTCGCCATGCAGTTGAACTTTTACATAAATGCAACCACGGATAGAAAACGCTGCATGTATCCGCTTCTGTCTCTTTAGCTGCAAGGCAAACTGCAGTAGTTCACGACTAGTTTTTGCGAGACCTTCATGGATATATATATTTATATATATATTTATATACGCTCATCTTTGTCATGACCAATATCACGTAGTGAAATACCTCTTTTCTGCAGTTTAAAGAACTTAGCCACCGCCATGAATATTTTCGGTCGATCACTTGACGAGACAAGCTTTACAATAATTGGTGGATGAAAGCCTTTGCTGTTGTTATTGTTTTTGCGCACTCGAAACGCATCACGAAACGGGGGAGTAACCACTTGTATAGCATTGCAGATGTTATTGAACACATCACTCAAGTTTTCATCATTCAGTTGGGGTATGCCATTAATTATAAGGTCAGTAGAAACGGTGATATTTTCAGATTCTCTGGCGAATGATTTAAGGCTAGCGATCTCTTCCCTAAGCTGTTCACACTATCTTTCAGACATATCAACCCGCTCTTCTAGCTTAGTTACTCTTAACATAACTGCTTCCATATTGGCAGTCACTTCACCAAACCTAAGCATCATTCTCTCCTCAAGCTCTCTTATTTGAGCAGACAGTTTACTCGCCATACTCTCTAGCTTCTCTTCAATTCGCAAAAACCCCAAAGCAGACGGACTATTCATGTTTTTTGAGCTAACAGGTACAGCAGGGGGTTTTGGAGATATATTATTAGTAGTTTTATTATTAATGTTATTATTATTGGTAGAGCGTGTTGAAACCCTGTTCATTTCGCACTCAGATCACCCTATTTTCAGCAACAGCAGTACATAGGAAAGAGCACAGCACGAAATAACAATGACACACAGCAACAAGCGCGCAAGGTGACTTTGGTTTTATTTGCTAGTGCTACCTTACTCTTCTCTAACAAGAAAGAGTAATTACAACAATAAGCGCACGAATATTGTTTATTTTTATTTTTGCATTTATCAATGCTGTTTTTGTTTTTTTTTATGATTCCTGTTCTGTTTTCTTTAGCACGAAAGGTAAGAGAAATTGCAGCAATGAGCGCGCAAAAATTGTTTTTATTCTTACACCTTTAATGCTCTTTTTGGTTTTTATGAGTTTTGTATCTGTTTATTTGATAATACTTGTGAAGTTTATCAAAATTTGTAATAGGTCACATAAATCAAAGCTCGGAGATTCCTTATTAATTTTAAAATTACATTAAATCACACTGAATCACATTAGTTAGAGTTAGAAAAAGTTATTCTATTGCAGAGCGACAAAAAACACGTCCGCACTCGACCAAAAAGAAAACCTTATTTCAATAGGTAGCGTTTAGATGGAGACAGAATAAAATTTGGTGTACTAATTTCAGTTGGCATAGGAAATTTTGTTACCGAAAATGTGTGGAATGGAAAAGTAACCAGCCTAACTTCTAAATGTGTATGAAATATTTTTCAAAATCTCTGATAGTTCTGAATTTAACTTGCAAATGGTCCTTTTACCAGCTTTAACTAAAACCCTTAGCGGTATAAATTTATTTGAAATTTAGTTTGTTACCGGTACTATCTTCACGACAATCCCCGCACACGAACTGTTGTTTTAATTGTCGAAACTGTGCTGCTTGAATTACATAGCTAAAATTAACAGGAAGAATCTCTGTAATTAAAAAACAAGGAAATTTTTAGTTAGTGGAATCCATTAACTTTATGTAACCCCTCACGGCCTGAACTGATCCTGCTGGGACCGGACTCGTTATTTAAAAAAAAAATTTTTTTTTTTTGCGATATCTCCAAAAAAAATTCGATCTTTTTTTTGTGCTTCTTTAAATGGTCATCTAACCGCCCGGGCGATTTTGACCGTCCAACATAACTCGCCAGTCGTTTCTTCGTTGCGCCAACTGGCGCCAATTGGAAACACCGCGGGATCGCAAATCGGTCTCCACTTGGTCCTTCCATCGGAGTGGTGGTCTCCCTCTTCCTATGCTTCCACCGGCGGGTGCCGATAAGAATGCCTTCTGGGCGGGAGCATCTTCGCTCATTCGCACTACGTGGCCTAGCCAGCGAAGCCGCTGTGTTTTAATTCGCTGAACTATGTCGGCGTCTGCGTAAAGTTCATAGGGCTCATCATTAAGTCTTCTTCGGCACTCGCCGTCGCCAACGCGTAGAGGTCCACAAATCTTTCTCTCGAATACTCCCAGAGCCGCCTCATCAGATGTTGTTAGTGTCCACGCTTCTGCACCATATAGCAGGACGGGTGCGATGAGTGACTTGTAGAGTGTTATTTTCGTTCGTCGAGAGAGGACTTTACTTTTCAATTGTCTACTCAGTCCGAAGTAGCATTTGTTTGCAAGAGTAATTCTTCGTCGGATTTCTAGGCTAACATTATTGTTGGTGTTAATGCTGGTTCCCAGGTAAACGAAGTCCTTTACTATTTCGAAATTATTGCTGCCAACAGTGGATTGGTGGCCAAGGCGGGAATGCGCTGACTCTTTGCATGATGACAGAAGGTACTTCCTTTTCCCCTCGTTCACCACCAATCCCAATTTCTCCGCTTCTTTTTCTAATTTGGAGTAAGCAGAATGACGAATGACCGGTTACACTGAAATAACAGCCCTTGGGCATTCCGGTATTTAGAACCGGCCGTCAATGAGCTGTGCTCAAAAATAAATTTCTATCTTCCTTCCTTTTTCGCTGAGCGAAACCTAACATTGTCACCGATTAAGTCCTCGGCTACCCTGTTTACGACTTGGACATGGAATTAGACGTCTACATCGACGGCATCAAGCTTTAAAATGTCCTCCAACCCAAAATCTGAGGAGTGACTTTTGATAACTCACTTTTGCTATTCATTTAATCGCGATCGGCATTCAAGTACAAAGCCGCAACAAAACCCTCAAATGACAGCCTGGCGGTACGTGAGGAAAAGATAAAGAAACGCTGCTGGCAACGTACAAAGCAATTGGTCTAGGCTATCGGTCACCAACTGGACCAAGTTGCAGGCTTGTCTGAATACCGCGCTCAGAGCTGCCACGGGATGTCTCCTCGTGACACGGCGAAGAAAATAAGGAAAAGATGAAAAAGGAGAAAGAACATATCCAAAATAGATTCAGGAAAGAAGTTGGTCTTTTGATTGATATGCCAAAGCAAAAAACCGGCAACACAAAATATTGCAACACTGCGAGAAGATTCTTTGGAGATCCTGAAATAACATCAGACATAACCGGTATAAACATCAATCTTTTGAAAAGGTTTCATACAATACTTTCATGCATAGGATGTGGGTTTCAAATTTTTGAGTATCATAAGGTGTAAGTCTTTGGTCCGTAAGAAATTTTGCTGATTTTTGGCAATTTTTTTTCTGAAGAGCTTAATTGTTTTTTCCATATAAAAAAAAATTATGTTCATAACTTTATATGGAGGAAAATCCTAAAGTCCCCAGAAAAAAAATTGCCAAAAACCAGCAAAATTTCTTACGGACTTAAGACTAACACCTTATGATACTCAAAAAACTTCTGAAAACTCTGAGGAAAAATCTTAAAATTTACATGAAAATTTGTCGAATTTTTGCGAATTGTGTTAGAATTGCCAGAAAGTAGGGTATATTTATTTATGTGAGTAACCGTATATATAGCAAAATGTTCAGGAGGAAAATAAAAATGTATTAAGCCATGTCCGTCCGTCCGTCTGTTCGTCTGTGAACTCGATAACTTGAGTAAATTTTGAGATATTTGGTATGCAAGTTCCTTCGAAATCGGATGATAGCCACGCCCGCTTTTTATATATAAAATATTTTCGCAAATACCTAAAAAGTGATTAATTGTCGAAACTGTGCTGCTTGAATTACATAGCTAAAATTAACAGAAAGAATCTCTGTAATTAAAAAACAAGGAAATTTTTAGTTAGTGGAATCCATTAACTTTATGTAACCCCTCACGGCCTGAACTGATCCTGCTAGGACCGGACTCGTTATTTAAAAAAAAAATTTTTTTTTGCGATATCTCCAAAAAAATTTCGATCTTTTTTTTTGTGCTTCTTTAAATGGTCATCTAACCGCCCGGGCGATTTTGACCGTCCAACATAACTCGCCAGTCGTTTCTTCGTTGCGCCAACTGGCGCCAATTGGAAACACCGCGGGATCGCAAGTCGGTCTCCACTTGGTCCTTCCATCGGAGTGGTGGTCTCCCTCTTCCTCTGCTTCCACCGGCGGGTGCCGATAAGAATGCCTTCTGGGCGGGAGCATCTTCGCTCATTCGCACTACGTGGCCTAGCCAGCGAAGCCGCTGTGTTTTAATTCGCTGAACTATGTCGGCGTCTGCGTAAAGTTCATAGGGCTCATCATTAAGTCTTCTTCGGCACTCGCCGTCGCCAACGCGTAGAGGTCCACAAATCTTTCTCTCGAATACTCCCAGAGCCGCCTCATCAGATGTTGTTAGTGTCCACGCTTCTGCACCATATAGCAGGACGGGTGCGATGAGTGACTTGTAGAGTGTTATTTTCGTTCGTCGAGAGAGGACTTTACTTTTCAATTGCCTACTCAGTCCGAAGTAGCATTTGTTTGCAAGAGTAATTCTTCGTCGGATTTTTAGGCTAACATTATTGTTGGTGTTAATGCTGGTTCCCAGGTAAACGAAGTCCTTTACTATTTCGAAATTATTGCTGCCAACAGTGGATTGGTGGCCAAGGCGGGAATGCGCTGACTCTTTGCATGATGACAGAAGGTACTTCCTTTTCCCCTCGTTCACCACCAATCCCAATTTCTCCGCTTCTTTTTTCTAATTTGGAGTAAGCAGAATGACGAATGACCGGTTACACTGAAATAACAGCCCTTGGGCATTCCGGTATTTAGAACCGGCCGTCAATGAGCTGTGCTCAAAAATAAATTTCTATCTTCCTTCCTTTTTCGCTGAGCGAAACCTAACATTGTCACCGATTAAGTCCTCGGCTACCCTGTTTACGACTTGGACATGGAATTAGACGTCTACATCGACGGCATCAAGCTTTAAAATGTCCTCCAACCCAAAATCTGAGGAGTGACTTTTGATAACTCACTTTTGCTATTCATTTAATCGCGATCGGCATTCAAGTACAAAGCCGCAACAAAACCCTCAAATGACAGCCTGGCGGTACGTGAGGAAAAGATAAAGAAACGCTGCTGGCAACGTACAAGGCAATTGGTCTAGGCTATCGGTCACCAACTGGACCAAGTTGCAGGCTTGTCTGAATACCGCGCTCAGAGCTGCCACGGGATGTCTCCTCGTGACACGGCGAAGAAAATAAGGAAAAGATGAAAAAGGAGAAAGAACATATCCAAAATAGATTCAGGAAAGAAGTTGGTCTTTTGATTGATATGCCAAAGCAAAAAACCGGCAACACAAAATATTGCAACACTGCGAGAAGATTCTTTGGAGATCCTGAAATAACATCAGACATAACCGGTATAAACATCAATCTTTTGAAAAGGTTTCATACAATACTTTCATGCATAGGATGTGGGTTTCAAATTTTTGAGTATCATAAGGTGTAAGTCTTTGGTCCGTAAGAAATTTTGCTGATTTTTGGCAATTTTTTTTCTGAAGAGCTTAATTGTTTTTTCCATATAAAAAAAAATTATGTTCATAACTATATATGGAGGAAAATCCTAAAGTCCCCAGAAAAAAAATTGCCAAAAACCAGCAAAATTTCTTACGGACTTAAGACTAACACCTTATGATACTCAAAAAACTTCTGAAAACTCTGAGGAAAAATCTTAAAATTTACATGAAAATTTGTCGAATTTTTGCGAATTGTGTTAGAATTGCCAGAAAGTAGGGTATATTTATTTATGTGAGTAACCGTATATATAGCAAAATGTTCAGGAGGAAAATAAAAATTTATTAAGCCATGTCCGTCCGTCCGTCTGTTCGTCTGTGAACTCGATAACTTGAGTAAATTTTGAGATATTTGGTATGCAAGTTCCTTCGAAATCGGATGATAGCCACGCCCGCTTTTTATATATAAAATATTTTCGCAAATACCTAAAAAGTGATTAATTGTCGAAACTGTGCTGCTTGAATTACATAGCTAAAATTAACAGAAAGAATCTCTGTAATTAAAAAACAAGGAAATTTTTAGTTAGTGGAATCCATTAACTTTATGTAACCCCTCACGGCCTGAACTGATCCTGCTGGGACCGGACTCGTTATTTAAAAAAAAAATTTTTTTTTGCGATATCTCCAAAAAAATTTCGATCTTTTTTTTTGTGCTTCTTTAAATGGTCATCTAACCGCCCGGGCGATTTTGACCGTCCAACATAACTCGCCAGTCGTTTCTTCGTTGCGCCAACTGGCGCCAATTGGAAACACCGCGGGATCGCAAATCGGTCTCCACTTGGTCCTTCCATCGGAGTGGTGGTCTCCCTCTTCCTCTGCTTCCACCGGCGGGTGCCGATAAGAATGCCTTCTGGGCGGGAGCATCTTCGCTCATTCGCACTACGTGGCCTAGCCAGCGAAGCCGCTGTGTTTTAATTCGCTGAACTATGTCGGCGTCTGCGTAAAGTTCATAGGGCTCATCATTAAGTTTTCTTCGGCACTCGCCGTCGCCAACGCGTAGAGGTCCACAAATCTTTCTCTCGAATACTCCCAGAGCCGCCTCATCAGATGTTGTTAGTGTCCACGCTTCTGCACCATATAGCAGGACGGGTGCGATGAGTGACTTGTAGAGTGTTATTTTCGTTCGTCGAGAGAGGACTTTACTTTTCAATTGCCTACTCAGTCCGAAGTAGCATTTGTTTGCAAGAGTAATTCTTCGTCGGATTTCTAGGCTAACATTATTGTTGGTGTTAATGCTGGTTCCCAGGTAAACGAAGTCCTTTACTATTTCGAAATTATTGCTGCCAACAGTGGATTGGTGGCCAAGGCGGGAATGCGCTGACTCTTTGCATGATGACAGAAGGTACTTCCTTTTCCCCTCGTTCACCACCAATCCCAATTTCTCCGCTTCTTTTTCTAATTTGGAGTAAGCAGAATGACGAATGACCGGTTACACTGAAATAACAGCCCTTGGGCATTCCGGTATTTAGAACCGGCCGTCAATGAGCTGTGCTCAAAAATAAATTTCTATCTTCCTTCCTTTTTCGCTGAGCGAAACCTAACATTGTCACCGATTAAGTCCTCGGCTACCCTGTTTACGACTTGGACATGGAATTAGACGTCTACATCGACGGCATCAAGCTTTAAAATGTCCTCCAACCCAAAATCTGAGGAGTGACTTTTGATAACTCACTTTTGCTATTCATTTAATCGCGATCGGCATTCAAGTACAAAGCCGCAACAAAACCCTCAAATGACAGCCTGGCGGTACGTGAGGAAAAGATAAAGAAACGCTTCTGGCAACGTACAAGGCAATTGGTCTAGGCTATCGGTCACCAACTGGACCAAGTTGCAGGCTTGTCTGAATACCGCGCTCAGAGCTGCCACGGGATGTCTCCTCGTGACACGGCGAAGAAAATAAGGAAAAGATGAAAAAGGAGAAAGAACATATCCAAAATAGATTCAGGAAAGAAGTTGGTCTTTTGATTGTTATGCCAAAGCAAAAAACCGGCAACACAAAATATTGCAACACTGCGAGAAGATTCTTTGGAGATCCTGAAATAACATCAGACATAACCGGTATAAACATCAATCTTTTGAAAAGATTTCATACAATACTTTCATGCATAGGATGTGGGTTTCAAATTTTTGAGTATCATAAGGTGTAAGTCTTTGGTCCGTAAGAAATTTTGCTGATTTTTGGCAATTTTTTTTTCTAAAGAGCTTAATTGTTTTTTCCATATAAAAAAAAATTATGTTCATAACTTTATATGGAGGAAAATCCTAAAGTCCCCAGAAAAAAAATTGCCAAAAACCAGCAAAATTTCTTACGGACTTAAGACTAACACCTTATGATACTCAAAAAACTTCTGAAAACTCTGAGGAAAAATCTTAAAATTTATGAAAATTTGTCGAATTTTTGCGAATTGTGTTAGAATTGCCAGAAAGTAGGGTATATTTATTTATGTGAGTAACCGTATATATAGCAAAATGTTCAGGAGGAAAATAGAAATTTATATTAAGCCATGTCCGTCCGTCCGTCTGTTCGTCTGTGAACTCGATAACTTGAGTAAATTTTGAGATATTTGGTATGCAAGTTCCTTCGAAATCGGATGATAGCCACGCCCGCTTTTTATATATAAAATATTTTCGCAAATACCTAAAAAGTTATTATTCAGTACATAATACACCTATAAGGATAAAATTTGGTGAGTAGATTAACATTACGCGTAAAATAAAATTTTCAAGAAATTTTTGGAAATGGGCGTGGCACCGCCCACTTTTGATTAAGTCAAATTTAGACATATGATTAATCATAAATCAATAATCGTTCAAAGATATCGAAACGAAATTCGGCACACAGATTTCCATGAATACAAGGAATGTTCCGCGAAAAAATGGGCGGCATCGGTTAAGGTCCACCACCACTTTTTTATGAAAAGGATCATAGATATATTTAATAGGCAATAACTTTGCGTAAGAGCTTTATATCATTCCTATTTCACTTTTAAAGTGTCCGTGAACGAAGAAATTCGTAATTGGATTATTCCACAAAACTTATTGAGTCATAACTCCGGAAAAAATTGATTTGTCGAAAGGAAATTTGGCGAAAATGTTGAATATATAAAGATAACTGTTTATTGTAAAATAGGCGAAATAGGTTGAAGGTCACGCCCAGTTTTTTAACATAGTTCTGAAAAATTTGTTTGTAAAACTTAAAACGAGATATTTCAATAACTATGCAAGCTATATCAAGAAGAAGGTTTTGGGGAGTGTTGTCGAAAGTTACAGTCTTTTGCCGGATATAGACGTGGTATGCCCAACTGTCGCGGGAGAGATTTGGTATGACCGGCGCAACCATGTAGGCCATGTCAATTAGGGAAGGAGAAGATGGGTAGAGGTAAGAGGCATCATGTCCGTAGATCAACCTTTGTACATTTTAGTCGCTTGGTATGACCGATATGCCTATCTCAGGCATATTCTAAACCCCTAACCCACAGGGGTATTAACACCTACTTCTTTTGGTCCACCCAGAAACAATTAGATGTTGTTGGTACCGCTAGGAAAGGAGAGCGAAGACTAGGCAGTGCGGAGAATTTTATTCAACAACTTTTTTCTTTGATTTGCTCATGTTCGTCGACATTTTTTAATCAATATATTGAAAACGGCGATTTTTCTTAATAAGCTGTTCAGCTAAAGTTATTATCTTTATTTTAAAATGGGGATGTAATTCACATATGAATTTTTAAATTTATATAAATACGCAACATAATTTTACACATGTTATTTACCTATACCGATCTTTTTTGCATCCACTTCATAAATAAGCAGTCTCCACATTTTTACAACGAATACTTCAGCTTCTTCGTCTAGGACCTAGAATTTAGTTTTTGCTCAATTAAAAATATGTAATTTTTAAAGATCGATTACTAACCATTTGCACATCATCTAAAATGCTTTGAGGCGAACTTCCTGCAAGTACCTTCGAGCATATAAAATCGACAAGAGTTGGTTCCGGCTCACCAATGTATTCAATAATTTTTTTGTTTATCCATGGTCGAATTTTTCGCTCCATCAGGTTGTTGTCAATTTCGTTTCGATCAAGTTTATAATTGAATAAATCGTCCTTTTGTGTGGGGATTCTATCAATAATACTTTTAATGTGACGACGCTTTTCATCATGTAACCTAGTGTTATTTTCCTCCTTTTTGTTATTCAGTGTTTCTGTAGTGGCAGTATCATTCTTACCATATTTTCTTTGGCTCGACTTTTTGATATTAGAATTAAGGCGATCTGTCTGTGAATTGCTCCGAGTTCTCGTTTGGTTGTCGTCATAATCTGTGATAAAAAATTATATTATATTATCGTAATATTATATAGGTAACTCATTTCAGCTACCTAATGGTACTAATTTTCGCCTTTTGGAATTACTTTCATCATCCACGTCGTCGTCATTGTTGAAAACACCTGTAGACTCAATTTTCTTTTTCTTTGAGTTGGCGCCTAGGTTCAAACTTATTAAGGGGACCTGAGGAGGTGGCGTAGTAGCGTCTGCATACTGAGGCTTGGAATTTTCTACAATTTGGAATGGGCCCGATGGCGTGCAGTTAAATGTATCGGTATTCGTACTAGGGGCGAAATCACGAGACTCAGAATTGTTACGACTGTAGTGACTTTCCATATTTGAATCTGGTCTGGAGTTACCGTCTTCATTTGAAATCGATTCCACGGAATACGATTTATTTACAACACCCTGTCCCCCTTCGTCATTTGAATTAACGTCAAGAATTTCTCGTTTGGCTTCAATTGATTGCAATTTTTCCCTTATACGCTCTTTTTCACGCTCTTTGCGTTGCAAGTTTTCCAGGTTTACATCAATCAATATTTGAGGCTTATATAATTTTTCATGTTCTTTTTTTGCTTTTTCGTATTCCTGTGTGGGATTTTCATATTCGCCATTAAAAATTTTGGTTCGTAACTCTTCCAATTCCTCTTGTTCTTTATTGCGATCTTTCGCATCAAGATCTGCTTCTCGCACTCTCTCCCCCAATCTCCGTTGTAACTCTCGTCCTCTGTAATATTAAGTACATACATAGTGAAAGTATTACCCTTAAAAATTACACTGAGCAACAATTTTAAGGTCATTGAATGTATTGTTTTTAATTTACAAGTGGCTTTTTTTGATATCCCAAATAAGATTACATTTTGGAGATTCCTAGAGGGTTAAAATGTTCTCAGTAGTAGTGGGACTATTTTCGAAAAAACGAATAATAACACTCGTTTCAATAAAAAATTCGAATAGTCTAAAATTTAGAGGGACTATGGGGGTTGCACTAGTTTATTTAAATAAATAAGATTTATTAAAATTATCTTTAACTCTAATACAGTGCACTGAATAAGAAAAATGGTGTCGATAGCTCGACGGATGTAACTGCACTACTATTAATAAATACAACTACTTTTTTAGCCTCCTGGGGGCCAATTCTTGCTTGGCGTTACCGTGAAGTCAAAAGTAAATACGTAAGTTCACCAGGATTTTCGATTCCCGTTTTATTTTAAATTTTCGATTTGAAATGAAGTGAAATAAGTTAACGCCAATATAAATTTGGTGATAGCGTCAAAATTTCTAAAAATTCAAACAGGATTTTTTACAAATGTAAACATTTTAAGGAGGATGGGGCCGTGTGCAGAAGTCCACGCAAGTGGGGAAAGTTTTTGATCGCCATTCACCTGGGAATGGCCAGAGCGATTCTTTTGCATGCGGTTCAAGCAGCTCACTACTTCCGGGCTTTGCGCCCAAGTATCCTCTGGGTAACCACCGAACACCCGTTTGGTGGTGAGCTAAACGTGAGAAGGCGACAACCTGGTAAGGCCACTCCGACATAATCGGTTTAAGGGCTTGCTGGGGGGTTCAAACAGCAGCGTCTGATCACCATGTGGTGCGGCTGCAAGCGGGCGTCTGTCTTGGATCAAGCGGCTCGCTATACAAACGTGTAATAGAATTAAACCTCCCGTGAAACAGGTTGTGCGTTGGGTTTGGGACCCACCACATAAAACAACGTTCCAATGAAATTCAATGGCGGCCGCCGTAGTGTGAAGGTAGTGTTGCCGGCCTACCACACCGAAGGTCCATGCTTCGAGCCCTGGTACAGGTAACATCAAAAGTAATTTGAAAAAAGTTTTTCAAAACGGGGTCGCCCCTGGGCAGTGGTTTGGCAAACTCTCCGAGTGTATTTCTGCCATGACAGGCTTCTCAGCAAAAAATTCGTCTCCTTTGTAGATGCCGTTCGGAGTCGGCAAAAAACGGTAGGTCCCACCAATTTGTAGGGAAAATTCAAATCGGCACACCACAAATTGGAAGAGAAGCTTGGCGCAAAAATCTCTTAGGAGGTTTATGATGATATACCTGTTGTATATCGCGCCATAGAGAGAGAGAGAATGAAATTCAACAACAAAGCCTCGGATATGAGAACCCCTTTTTTAGATGACAACACCCGCAAACGAAATAAGGATTATGAGATAAGGGCATGTACCTGGAATGTCCGGTCCCTTAATGGGGAAGGTGCCGCTGCCCGGCTGGTTGAGGTCCTGAGGAAAGCAAAAGCTGACATCACCGCCATACAAGAGATGCGATGGACGGGGCGAGGAAATACGATCAGAACACCTTGTAACATCTACTGGAGTGGGCATGAAGACAAGCGCAGATTCGGCGTGGAATTTGTGGTGGGAGAGAGACTCCGTCACCGAGTACTGTCGTTCACACCCGTGAACGAGCGTCTCGCTGCAATCCGCATAAAAGTACGATTTTTCACCATATCGTTTGTCTGCGCTCATGCACCGACGGAAGAGAAGGACGACGTGGAAAATGATGCATTCTACGAGCGCCTGGAAGAAGCATACGAGCGCTGCCCCCGTCATTATATCAAAGTCGTGCTTGGCGACTTTAACGCCAGGGTGGGTAAGGAGGGTGTATTCGGCCCCACTGTCGGGAAGTTCAGTCTCCACGACCAGACTTCGCTAAATGGATTCAGGCTGATCGACTTCGCTGGTGCCCGAAACATGGTCATATCCAGCACTAGGTTTATGCACAAGAAGATCCATCAAGCTACATGGCTGTCCCCCGATCGAAAAACACGCAACCAGATCGACCACGTTGTGATAGACGGACGGCATGCTTCCAGCGTTTTAGATGTTCGCACAATACAAGGACCTGACATCGACTCTGATCACTACCTAGTAGCAGCAAGATTCGTACCCGTCTCTGTACGACAAAACAGGTGCAACAAAAAACGCAGGGAAAGCTGGACGTCGAAAAGCTGCAATCGCAACAGACCGCCAATTATTTCGCAGACCGCCTCTCACACCTGCTCTTCGAGAGCACAATTCAACCTAGTGGAATGCATGAGCAGTGGGATCATATCTCAGGAGCACTCCGTACCGCAGCCGAAGAAGTAATTGGATTCCGGAGAACGCGAAGAAACAACTGGTATGATGATGAAGAGTGCCGCGCTGCAACGAAAAGAAAGGACGAAGCCTACAAGGCAACGCTGAGATCGAATGCAACGAGGAGTATGTGTGAACACTACCGCGAGTTGAAGAGGGAAGCGAGGCGGCTTTTCCGGGCGAAAAAAGAGAGGCAGAAAAGCGTGAAATAAAGGAGCTTGAGATGCTGTCCAACGGGAATAATGCCCGAAAATTCTATCAAAAAATTCGGCGAATGACAGAAGGTTTTAAGCCCGGGGCAAACTCCTGTAAGAATGAGAACGGCGACCTGGTGGCCGATGTTCAGAGAGCACTCAGAATATGGAGGGATCACTTCTCTGCCCTTTTAAATGGAGAAACTGAGCAAGAAACCAGAGAAGATGCCGAACCGGAGCCCACAATCGAAGATGATGGAATTGACGTTCCACAACCCGACTATAATGAGGTGCGAATAGCAATATCCCGATTGAAAAACAATAAAGCAGCTGGCGCTGATGGTTTGCCTGCTGAGATATTCAAACACGGAGGCGAGGAGCTGGTAAGGCGCATGCATCAGCTTCTATGCAGAATATGGTCGGATGAATGCATGCCTGAAGATTGGAATCTAAGTGTTCTCTGCCCAATCCACAAGAAGGGCGATCCTGCAAACTGCGCCAACTATCGCGGAATCAGCCTTTTGAATATCGCATATAAGGTCCTATCAAGCGTATTGTGCGAAAGACTGAAGCCTGATGTGAACAGACTGATTGGACCTTATCAGTGTGGCTTCAGACCTGGTAAATCTACCATCGACCAAATTTTTACAATACGCCAAATCTTGGAAAAAAACCGTGAACAGAGAATCGACACACATCATCTCTTTGTTGATTTTAAAGCCGCTTTCGATAGCACGAAAAGGAGCTGCCTATATGCCGCTATGTCTGAATTTGGTTTCCCCGCAAAACTTATACGGCTATGCAAAATGACCTTGAGCAACACCGCCAGCTCGGTCAGAATTGGGAAGTACCTCTCCGAGCCGTTCGAAACTAAACGAGGTTTCAGACAGGGTGACCCCCTATCGTGCGATTTCTTTAATTTAATGCTGGAGAAAATAATACAAGCTGCAGAACTTAACCGCGCTGGAACAATATTTTATAAAAGCGTGCAACTGTTGGCATATGCTGACGATATTGATATCATTGGCCTTAACAACCGCGCCGTAACTTCTGCTTACTCCAAATTAGAAAAAGAAGCGGAGAAAATGGGATTGGTGGTGAACGAGGGCAAAACGAAGTACCTTCTGTCATCATGCAAAGAGTCAGCGCATTCACGCCTTGGCAACCAAGCCACTGTTGGAAGCAATAGTTTCGAAATAGTAAAGGACTTCGTTTACCTGGGAACCAGCATTAACACCAACAATAATGTTAGCCTAGAAATCCGACGAAGAATTACTCTTGCAAACAAATGCTACTTCGGACTGAGTAGGCAACTGAAAAGTAAAGTCCTCTCTCGACGTACGAAAATAACACTCTATAAGTCACTCATCGCACCCGTCCTGCTATATGGTGCAGAAGCGTGGACACTAACGACATCTGATGAGGCGGCTTTGGGAGTATTCGAGAGAAAGGTTCTTCGAAAGATTTGTGGACCTCTACGCGTTGGCGACGGCGAGTACCGAAGAAGATTTAATGATGAGCTGTATGAACTTTACGCAGATGCCGACATAGTTCAGCGAATTAAAACACAGCGGCTTCGCTGGCTAGGCCACGTAGTGCGAATGAGCGAAGATGCTCCAGCCCAGAAGGTATTCTTATCGGCACCCGCCGGTGGAAGCAGAGGAAGAGGGAGACCACCACTCCGATGTAAGGACCAAGTGGAGACCGATTTGCGATCCCGCGGTGTTTCCAATTGGCGCCAGTTGGCGCAACGAAGAAACGACTGGCGAGCTATGTTGGACGGTCAAAATCGCCCAGGCGGTTAGATGACCATTTAAAGAAGAAGAAAACATTTTAAGTGATAAAAATTACTTTTATTTTCACAATTCTATAATAAACAATCATTTACCAAGCACAACTTGTGTCATCGCTATTAAAAATGTTCTTCAACAAAGAGTTTTCACTGCATATATCAGGGGTCGAATTACGTTATCCGTTCCATGATCGAAACGAATTTTTAAAATCACAATAGCCCTAAGCTCATAATGCGGAAAGACGGCATAGGTGAACAATTGGCTGGAAGTAGCGGTCGGTTTATTTATGCATTATTTTTCTTTTGTTTTAAGTTGGACAGTTTCAAAGTTATTGTGACTTAAAAAACGGTTAACGATCACGGAACGTATGTCGTAGTTCGGCCCCAAATTAGCATTTTAGAGCCCAGTGAAGTGTGGAAAGGAAACTGTAAAGTGATAATTAAAGTGAAAAAATTTTCACTTCACGATAACAAAACCAGAATTGACCCCCTGCGCAGCTAGACACCCGTAACTATTTATGTACATATGTACGTGTGTAAAAGGAATATACAGGTTAGTGAACGGTAGGTAAAATTAGTAAGGTCAAAAATTCTTTGTTTGATAAGTGTTTTTAGAAAGGCTCAAGCGGTCAGGGCCTTGTGGTAAGATACGACCAAAATACACAAAAGTTAATGACGGGGAAATTGTTGGTTTGGGGAGTGTTTTTGTGATTATTTCGAGTAAAGGTAAGTGAATATAGTAAGGTTAGCATTTTTAAGGTGTATACCCAACAAACACAGAAAAATTTATTCTCCAACGTTTGATAAAACCTTTATTCTCAAGTTGAGATTCAGCTTTCCTCACAACTTGAGGTTAAGCGTTATTCCCCAACGTAATTCCTCAACTTGCGGTATTTGAGATGAAGTTGAGAAATTGTTAACAACTTTCTGGCAGCACTTTCACATATTCACAATGTGTTGATCTGGCATCAAAGATGAAACATATGTTTTTATGACTCAGCGAAAAGGTTATTACAAAATTTAACAAAAGTGATTTAGAACAAAAAGGTGCACATAAAAATAAATAGTTTGCAAGGTTCGAAAATTTAAATATTAATAAAAATGCAGTGTAAAAGAATAAAAACTGAAGTGGAACATATAGTGAATTTGCTAGCAGAACGTCAAGTAGTAGCACCTGCAAGTCCGCTGCATCAGGAGCAAGAGGGCGCCTCATTTGCAAATCCATCCACATCCTTTTCAATAGTTCAGGCAGTGAATCCAGTGATTCGGAATTTTATGATGCTCCCCTTTAGCTACAAATAGTTTGTTAGCAATTTAGGGCAAATCCGTTTCAGGTTTGCCAAAAGATTAGAGAACTTTGAAGTCCACTCCTAGAGTCCCGCCTGTTGAGAACATGGGAAATGTAGAATACCATTACCAGGATCCACTCACTGATTTTCTTCTGAAAAGTTGGTATGGTTCTTCCGAAATTCATCTCAATTTTAATTTTGATGACCTCCTACTTGCAAAAAGGGTAATTGTTTCCTTTAGGAGACAACTGTTAAAACACGTCCGGAATTATCACAATAATCCGGAAGCGGATTTTCGAGTTTTTGTTTCGGTGAAGAGATGTTTGCAATCAAAGTTGAAAATTTTCTGTAATTTTCATGTGGTTGTTGTAATCACAGATTAGGGTGTACCGAAAAGTGCAGAAGTGTGTTCTGCGCAGAAATACTGTGAACTGCGTAGCCGGTGTTGGACCGGCTAAGGGTTATTTTTTTGAAGCGCGGCCGAAGGCGGCGTACGATACAACAAATTTGAAGTAATAGGATTATCAAAAAGTAATAGTTCCTCTGTAATTACTGCCAGGGAAGTTTTAAACCCGACCGACTTCTTAAGTATACCCATTAAATCATCCAACTTCAACATCAAATATTGCACTTTATTGCAATTTTCTGATAGTCAAATTCAGCACTCAGTAGAAGAAATTTTGAATTCGACAAATTTTTATTTATACCCCTTATTCAGATGGATTTTTACAGCACTTTCCTCAATTCGACAATGTCAGAAGTGAATCAGACGGTAACCAAAAAAGGTGAGTTTTAACTTAATATACATTAAGCTTTATATTTAATTATACTTGTTTTTATACTTTGGTTTTCAGATTTTGAAGAACTAAAAAACAAAATAAATAATTTAACGAAAATATTGTGAAAGCTAAAACTTATGTAATGTTTTTAAAAATATATTTATATACGTTTTTAGCTTATTCATATTTGAGAGAGTCATCCGCAGGTGTATACAAATATATAAAGACTTGAATGGATGAAGGTGTTATATTGTAAAAAAATGTTGAGCAAACTGAACTAAAGTTTTAAATTTTGATACAATAATAAGGATTCTGCTGACCTTAAGTCGACGTTTTATACAATTTGCAGACAAACTACTAGTTGATGGCTATGAAACCTCAATATTCAAACCTTCATTCATACATGTATTCATATACAAGTAAGAGTAAAAAAAAACTATAGATTTCTTTAAAAAAAAAATTGTACTGTTTCCATTTAAAACTATGCGACTTTTTTTCAAATGGGATTTTAACATGTATTTGTTTCTTTTAAGATCAAAAAACAACACAAAAATTACTTAAACGAGTTCTTGAAGAGGTCAAGGCTACAGGAAATTTAAAAAGTTACACTCGCAAGCCAATAATTCCAAAAGTGCCTTTTACTAACGAAACCGATTTTAAAGAGTTTGAAACGAAGATTCAGAAATCAGAAAATAAATATAATGACTTGGTACGTTCGGAAAAAAGTTCACAGAGTAGTTTGAATGATATTCTTTGCTTTACATTACTTTTTAGGTCGCAGAATTTATGAACATAGTTTGTGGGAATCCATCAAAATTTTTAAAGGAACTTGGAAGCTGATGAAGTTGCTCAAAAATGTTGCTGGCAGGGAACAACTAGTAAAATGCCTATTCGTGCTTTATCAGTGACAACAGCATTAAAACGTGAGTACGAGGTGTGTTCAAAAAGTATCGCGAATTTTGTGTTTTTTCAAAAATTATTTATTTATTCATGAATATCTATTTTGTTCCCTTCAAAGTAATCCCCATGAGATATTATACACTTGTGCCAACGGTTTTTCCAATCTTCGAAGCACTTCAAAAAATCATTTTTTTGTATCTTGTTCAGCTCCTCCTTCGATGCCGTCTTTATCTCGTCAAGAGAAGCGTAACGTCGTCCTTTCATGGGCCTCTTCAGTTTAGGGAACAATAAAAAGTCACAGGGGGCCAGATCTGGGGAATACGGTAGCTGCGGCATCATTAGTGTGTTGGTTTTGGCCAAAAAGTCGCGCACAAGCAACGATGCGTGAGCAGGGGCGTTATCGTGGTGCAAAAGCCAATTTTTGTTCTTCCACAAATCCGGGCGTTTCTGGCGGATTGCTTTGCGCAAATTGCGCATAACTTGCAGGTAATATTCCTTATTGACCGTTCTTCCCTGTGGGAAGAACTCATGATGCACCACGCCCCTGCAATCGAAGAAAACTGTCAGCAAAACTTTCACATTCGACCGAACTTGGCGCGCTTTTTTCGGTCTTGGTTCGTGCGGCAGCTTCCATTGAGATGATTGAGCTTTGGTTTCCACGTCATAACCATAAACCCACGATTCGTCACCAGTTATGACCCTCTGGAGCAAATTTGGGTCGTCGCGGACAGACAGCAATGTTCATGCGATGCTGTTTTTGGTCACAATTGAGCAATTTTGGTACGAATTTCGCGTAAAAATCGAAGACGATCCAAAACACGTGCAAGCAAAGCAGCTGTCAACAATTAACTGAACATTCAAAATGGCCGAGCTTGTCGGCATAAGTGAGAGACATGAGTACCAACATAACGCCACAAAAAAATTCGAAAGTCGAATATACGTAACCAGCGAAAATTCAAAATTCGCGATACTTTTTGAACACACCTCGTATGCTTTAAATTTACTGCACAATTATATATATATTTATATACATTTAATTTTAGAATCCTACAATCAAAAGTTTGGTGTTATTGCTACTGACATCGAATTTGAAAATACAATAATATTTTTTTTCCAGCATTGCAGCAAATCGCCTCACTGAAGGAAAATAGCAAATTAGCTAATCGTTTAACGTTTCCAAAGCACAATGGTTGTAAACTGTTGGATGAGTCGATTAGTTGCATTCCAGAAAACCGTTGGTCCATACACCGAATTAGTGATCATAAAATAGGTCCGCTACATTCAATCAACGTGTTTATTCAATTGTTTTTTGACAGTTGGTTCAACGTACCGATTCCAAAATATACTTAACTCAATCTTGAATGTCCAATAAGAATTAGTGTTTCAAATTGTGTTCCTCGATTATTTTTTAGTGTAAACGGCTGTATTATGTACGGTGAAGTGAATCGTGAATGGATTTTCGAATGCTTCTAAATGGATAATGCGGCTATTTAGAAAGTTTACTTAAAATAGTATGGTTTTGTCCTTTTTTCTGTTAACTACTTTCATTGCAACAAAGCGACCTATAGCGCGTCATTGACCTTTTATACGTATTCAAAAATTCATTCACCATTCACTTCACCGTACATAAAACGGCCAATAATTTCAATCAAATGCCAAAAATTATATTTCGTTAATTTTTATTGCAAAAATATGTACAACTGTTTTTCGAACAACTGCATATAATAACTAAGTATAAAACAAATAAAAAAATGAATTAAAGCTATAAAAAGAGAAGAAAAAAAAATTGCCTTTGATTCCAATTAGAGAATTGCCTTTGAGGTGAAGTTGAGAATCAATGCATTCTCAACTTGAGAATCAGTAAAATTCCCATATTTAAAAAGTGCCTTTGAAGTTGAGAACACTATAATCCCGCTATTGAGCTGCTGTTGAGAATTAACGTTGGAGATTTGAGCAAGGGATTTGATCTCAAATGCATCTCAAGTTGATATCAAACAAAATTGTTTGTTGGGTATGTAATTCATTTATAATTCACTATGTGTGCATGTATGTATTATGTAGAGATGTGTTAATTTATTATTATTCGGTGCAGCCCATGTTGTTGTTGTTGTTGTGGTAACGACAAAAACACTCCCCGAAGGTTTTGGGGAGTGTTGTTGAATTACAAGCCCTTGGCCGGATATGAACCCGGTACGCTCCGGTACTCCCTAGCGGTACTGTCCGGCTGTCGTGGTAGCGATTTATGACCAGTGAAACCTTCTAGGTCATGTCACCCCTCCTTCCGTAAGGAAGGATAAGATGGATAATAAGAGGTGAGAGGCATCATATCCGTAGATCAACCACCGAGTTGCACGTCATTACGCATATTAGTCGCCTCTTACGACCGGTATGCCTACCTCGGGCATATTCTAATGCAGCCCATCGTTTTTGTTGCTTTGGGCGATCCTAGGGTTGTTACTGTCGCGTGTGGTGGCCAATACCGCATCGGTGAAACCTATACGGTGAGTCGCATACACCCGTGACGAGCGAAGTTGCCAAGCAGTTAATGTATTACTTATGCGCCCGCACTGATTCATACTCCTGCTCTGGAATCATAGCCATAAAGGGAGGGCAATACCGCCACTAGTTCTATTAGCAGCACAAGCGGCATGTGCTACAATTTCCGTAGCGTCAGTAGCGAGAATTTAAAGAAGTAATTTGTGAGATGAGGATGTGATAGTAATTCCTACAGGTTACAAGCTGCGCATAGATTTAGAGAGTGAGGATCGTATGTATATTCCGCATTGAGTACAGAAGTCGGACGGGGCTCCGTCTGAAAGGTACGCATGGCCCAAATGAAGGTTTTATTATTGCGCTGGATTTGCCTTGTTCTTCCCAGTATGTCCCTTCTAGCCTAAGTTGCTGGATGAGTGTTTCAGCTAGTATGGTATAGTATAGCCACCCTGCCGGATCAAACAATTTAGCAACCCCCGATAATGTTTACCTCTTCGTGTTCGTGTTTGCGGCTGGAAGAGTGTCATAGGAGTATGAAAGGTGGACTATTATAGCATCCATGCTATATAAAATTTTAAAAAATCTGCATCTAAAGGTCAGATTTTGGTATTTCTTTCAATATTTCCGGGTGATTTGCCGTTATTTTCTGAAGTGCCTGTTTTTAAAGCTTAGATAAGTTGTTGAACGTGGGCTGTGATAGTAATCTTTACAGGTTACATGCTACGGTATACCGTATCAATATATTGTAGGCAAGTGGGTAGGGGTTTCTTTCTTCTTCGAGTTCATGGAGTGCGCATACAGTGAGATACAGGCACAGTTGACGCCAAACGTAGCAGTCTTCAAGTTCAAGACTTATATAGGCAAATAAAAGAGAATTCTTTGAAACTCCTGATCTTCTATGTGAACGAGTATTTGGCGATTCATTTTTTCGATGTCGCCGTTGAACACGTTCTTACAAAATCGCCATGTGAGTAGGACAAGCATTGAGTCGCTTTGGAGTATGCGGCCTGTGAGTGAAACATCTTTTAACGAGTTTCCTCAGTGAGTAGTTCTATATGCGTTGAAGACAACTCTGACGGGGATAAAAGGAGAGTTAATTTCCGTTCTCGCTGACCTCGCGGGATAAGGTTGCTTCCATATGGTTCCGGGAGAGGTTTTTTTCTTAGTAGTGGGATTCTCCAAGCTAATAAATTGTTTCTATGAAGCAATCAGGGACAACAAATAACAGTTATTAATGGAACCTTTAACTAAAAATATACTATAAGAGAAATGTTTACAACTAATTTAAATACACCAATGGATTTATTTTTTTTACCTACAATCAAATTTGACTATGATTTTTATTTTGCAATTTTTATAGAAAAAAAATCAAAGATAACAATTATTTCGGATTTTTATTTTTATAAATCCTATGTAACAGTTACTTTTTATTTTTATTTTTAAGTCATGAGTAACCCTGACTTTTTAAAAGTTCTTTAAGGTGTTTGTAGGTCTGTGTGCTATTTTTATTTTTTCTCGATCATAGCAGTCCGATTATGCATCATTCTTCGTATACAATATAAATACAGCGATGGGCTTTATACGAAGGATGATGCAGACTTCAGGCGAAATTTACCACAACGATATTAAAATAGGAATAATGCAGTTACTAAGGAACAATGACTTTCCAAAAAGGACAATCAACACATTGTTAAGGAGATTTAGTCATAGAAACCGTAAAGAAACTCAAAAAATTCCATTATCTTTGAGTAAGTGTCATATGTACCCAAATTACCAGAATTTTTAACTGAATCGGACTGCTATGATCGAGAAAAAATAAAAACCTTAAAGAACATTTTTAATCGGACAAAATCAGCGATACCACTAACAGAAAAAAGCAATGTGGTATATGAAATTCCAAATCTTTAAGTGTCATATGTACCCAAATTACCAGAATTTTTTACTGAATCGGACTGCTATGATCGAGAAAAAACAAAAACCTTAAAGAACATTTTTAATCGGACAAAATCAGTGACACCCCTAACAGAAAAAAGCAATGTGGTATATGAAATTCCCTGCAACGGTAATATCAATGAACCATGTAACAGTATATGTGTAGGAACGACGAATGCGAAACTAAAGACCAAATTATCACAGCACAAATCCGATTACAATGTCATCACGTTAACAATCACAAAACAGCACTCATGGCCCACTGTGCAAGCAGCAGACACTCGCCAAATTTCAACAATGCAAAAATACTCCAACAAGAGAAACAATACAGCAAGCGCTTCACCAGTGTGACCAGGTTAGCCTTTTCGATGCTAGATTTAGCCTCTTTTTGTCCTTTAGCCTCATAATTTTGGTTTTAGTTTCGAGGCTTTTTTTAGCCTTTTTTTAATGCAAACCTTCTATGGTCCCAACACCATATGTTTAATATAAAATTAAAGTTAAATGAAGGTAGTACTGATGACGAAATAAAGAAAACTATTCGTAAAAATTGTCAACTATTTTTAATGAAGTTGATAATCCAACTGAGACATCGCCTACCTGATAATATGAACTCTTTACAAAAGATAGAGGAGACTCCCCATCATCAGAGGCATAGTTTGATTTGAAAAAATCAGAAAATAGGTTTGCTGTCTCTTGTGGTGAATTAGAGAATTTACTGTCAAACTCAACTGAGGTAGGTATACTTGAGGCCGCCTTTTTGGATTTAACAAAATTCCAAAAAATTTTCGTATTGGCCTTAATATTACTCTCAGTACTTCTTAAAAAGTTTTTATAGAGCTTACCATTTAGAGATTCAAATTTCTTTCGAAAATGCTGATATTTAGCTAAATATGAGAAAATGCGAAATGCTATATATTTATTATAATTTATGTTTTATGTTTGTCAACAGTTTGCCCTGAAGGCGGTTACCGTTGAGTAAACCGAAATATATTGGCATTAAAAACCGACCAAATGTGTTTTTATTTAACTCTGCCCTACCGGCAAAACCATTAAAATTATTTTTATTTTATTTATTATGGTAATTTGATTGGTTGAAAAGGTACGCAGTTTAAAATGTACATAGGTATGCCTAATACGGGAAAAATTAATTTTAAGTGCTTGAACTTTCAGACCACGATTTTAAATTGCATTCATAATCGGTAGCACCCCCTCCCCCCAAAAATAAGTCTATTTCTCTTCATATATTTGATTTTTAGGCACCTGATGATACACATTTGAGATAGTTCGTTTCATGAAACGTGCTCTGCTTCAGAAAGTACTTCATCGCTGCTAAGTGATTGTTGAAGTCCCATAGATGTCAACATCAGTGACGATGAGGAGGATAACTGCATAAAACGATTTGAAACTATGACCCCAAGACAATAAAAATAGAAAACCATTTAATGAACTATTGGGAAGATTTCTTCATCCTCATCTTGCGAATTAATTTATCCTCCGATAATCTACAAAAGCGTTTGGTAATAAAATTAAATAGAAAATGATTCAATATAACTATCAAAAAATGTAAAACATTAGTATGACTTTTATAAGCATGAGTTAAAAAAAAAAAGTTAACGGTTAACTGTTATTCATGACTTTTACCAATATAAATCTAAAATACTTGTTATTTTGGATTTAAAAAAATAAAAATAAAAAAAAACTGTTACATCTCTCTATCTCTATGGCGCGATATACAACAGGTATATCATCATAAACCTCCTAAGAGATTTTTGCGCCAAGCTTCTCTTCCAATTTGTGGTGTGCCGATTTGAATTTTTCCCTACAAATTGGTGGGACCTACAGTTTTTTGCCGACTCCGAACGGCATCTACAAAGGAGACGAATTTTTGCTGAGAAGCCTGTCATGGCAGAAATACACTCGGAGAGTTTGCCAAACCACTGCCGAGGGGCGACCCCGTTTTGAAAAACTTTTTTCAAATCACTTTTGATGTTACCTGTACCAGGGCTCGAACCATGGACCTTTGGTGTGGTAGGCCGGCAACACTACCTTCACACCACGGCGGCCGCCGGATTCTTAAAAATAAAAATCAAATATAACTGTTACATAGGACTTATAAAAATAATAATCAAAAATAACTGTTGAATAGGATTTTTTAAAATAAAAATCAAAAATAACTATTAAGGGGCGATTTTTAAATAAAAAATCGTAACAGTTACGGTCCCTGAATGCAATACTTGAGTGTCTAAAGCGAGTGTGCTGGGAAAATCTTTTTCGAAGGTTAGTTTATCCATATATCCGAGCTCGTTAGTAAGATGCAATTTTAAGCTTGGGATATCGCCTTCGATTTATAGCAAGTTGCTTGACTCTTCTATATGGCCATGGACGTCAAAGCTAAGCCCTTTCGATTTTTTCAGAAGGCAAAGAAGGCAACGCTAGCTAATCAATTAAATCCTCCTATTAATAAAACTCTAAGTATTTATTATCAAAATGTTTCTGGTAAGAGGACTAAGGGTAAAGATATATTCTGAGCCTCATCACGTTGTGTAAACGGTGTGTATGTTATTGTTGAGACATGGCTCAACGATGATTTCTTTAACCCTAGTTTATACCATACCCATCGGAAAGATAGAGATCCCGTCAAAACTGAATGTTTAAGAGGTGGTGGAGTTTTAATTGCTGTAAGGCGTTCCCTACACTTTTCTTTCGTTCAGCTCTCTGATAATGACTCTCTCCTGGACCAACTCTGTGTTTCTATTTGCAGCCCATCTGATAACTTGTTTGTCTGTGTATCATATATTCTGCCTTATAGCAACGACTTGTTTTATTGCGCCCATGCTAAAAATATTCTTGACACTCACGAAAATAATATCAATAGCCACTTCTGCATTTTGGGTGATTTTAATCTAAATAAGGTTGTGTGGTCAAAACTAGATAATGATGTCATGTTTGCTCCAACAAATGTTGATTATGCCCACGAAATCAATTTCCTGAATACTCTTTTCAGTGCCAACCTTACTCAGATTAACTCTTTTGTGAATACACTAAATAATATTCTAGATCTTATATTTGTCGATGTTTAATTTGACTGAGAATCATTTCCTTATTTCCAAGCCGGGTTTGCATCATGTGCCACTATCTTTAACATTACAGTTTGTTGACTTTGTCCCTATAGCCAGTTCAATTCAAATCATCCGCTCGTTTGCTTTCAAGAATTGGAAATTTTTAGTCTCTGAACTCGAGCATATCTCAAGTGGATTGGGATGCTAGATTCTTCGGGAAAAGCGTCACCGAATTTTTCGATGTCTTCCTGCTTGAACTGTCTGATATATTGGTACAATGCTAGGTTAAAAAAGTTGAAAAACCAAAGGAACAAATATTTTAAATTGTCAAAAGCAACTAATGATATCTCGTCTAGAGATAGATACTTATATTATATGAGACAGTTCAATGTACTCGATAAGTTTCTATACAATAAATACATTTCGCGATGCGAGGATGATTTAAAATAACATCCTAAATCTTTTTGGAATTTTGTCCGTTCTAAAAAAGGTTCTAGTAATATTCTCACCTGTGTAAAATATAATGGAATTTCCTCAGATAGCTTACTAAATTCCGCAAATCTCTTTGCTGATTTTTTCAAATCTAATTTTATTGTTGACTCTGATTCTACGGGTAGCAGGCTTGGTATAGGTACACCTAAAACCTTAGATTTTGGTTGGTTGTCTCTATCCGAAGTAGATATTATAAATGGAATATCCTCCTTACAATCCTCATCGAAAAAGGATATTGATGGATTGTCTTAATTTTTTTTTTTTTTCAAAAAATGTGTGTTCCATTATGTTACTTATTCAATGTTTCGCTCTCTACTGGAATTTTCATTGATCATTGGAAGTTGGCGTCTATTAAAGGGTTACTTGATCCATGTCAGCATGGTTTTGTTGGATGACGTTCGACTGTCACTAATCTTGCTGTGCATTCTCAGTTCTGCGTCTCTGCATTTAAAGATGGTTGTCAAGTTCACACAATTTATACGGATTTCTCCAAAGCGTTTGACACAGTATCACACCAAATACTTCTGTTGAAACTTGAAAATATAGGTTGCCACTCCGTCTTTTTGTTATGGCTTAAGTCTTACCTCACTAGTAGAGTTTGATTCGTCCAAACGGAGAGTGTAAAATCATATAAGTTTTTTGCAAGTTCAGGTGTGCCACAAGGACCCCTCTTGTTTATAACTTTTATTAATGATGTTGGCTTGCACCTAAAGCATTCAAACTATTTACTATATGCAGATGATTTAAAGCTGTTTAGCAGAATCTCTTGTGAATCGGACATACTGCTTTTGCAGGAAGATTTGAATGCTCTTAACACTTGGGCCGTTCAATATAAATTGAGCCTTAATATTAGTAACTGTTGTCACATAACGTTCTAAAAGTCCGTGAATGTGTTTCCGTCCTCATACTTGGTTTCAAATATAGCTCTTGAATCGGTTATAGAATTCCGTGATCTAGGATTAATTTACCTGATCTTGATTTCGTAATGCGAAGGTCCCAATTTAAGGCACATATTGAGTCTTACTACCGAGACCATTGAATTGATAGGAAGTGTTAATTTTTGCGTTCGGATCAGACGAGCAGAGTATTATATTTTAATAGAGGTCCTAACTACCGAACCTCCCATTCCAGATATATATTCTTTGGTCGGTAGTTGTGTCTTCAAAGTACCCGTGTCACATGTGCGGACTTTGAGAAAAGGCTGATGTTCCGAGGGGGCGGGATCATTTAGTTGAATAGGATGCATGGTGCGAAGTAACTTGCTGATCCTGAGTTTCGTGCTCATCGCCGAATGTCGTAACTTCGTCCTGAATATTTCTTCCGGTATGTTGAGGTGTGCCGCTTCATATGCAGATTCCACCGCGTCTACGCGTTTAAGTTCATCAAGACACATTTTGAGTCTGATCCGCTTTGTACCACCATTTCTTGCAGAATTTGTGCAATTTGTTGTTTTCGAAGAAGATTTTTTATCACAAAATCTTGACCGGGTGACGGGTCCTGCCGCTAGCAGTAGGGTCTGGGGTTTATCCTGTTTATCGGTAATTTTTCATGGAAAATTTGAATTTTGTTCACGTGTTGTATGGAAGAAAATACGAGGGACTTGTAACGCGTTTCTGGTTCGTTATTGTTCCACAGGTAAGTAACGAAACAAAACTGTATCGTTACATGCTATACCAAAACATGTAACGAAACTGTGAGAAACGATCTTCCGTTGTAACAAAACTATTAACAACTTCTCTGGAACAGTTCCAGCATAAACAAAACTTATACCGAAACTACCTACAGATTTGATCACAACAACAGAACTGTAACAGAAACGCGAGGTATAGAAACAAAACATGTAACGAAACCTCAGTAGCGAAGCTGTAACTAAACGTTTAGGAATAGAAAAAAAAACTTTTAACGCTACCTCGAGAACGTAATCTAAATTATAATAGTGACATGCAGTACACGTAAAGGCGGAGGGGGGTTAAAAAGTGAACATTTCTATTCGTATAAAGAAACAGGCGATGTGGATACGAAATAAAAATTGTAATTCATATACACGGTGTCCAAAAAGTACAAAGTTGTAACTTATAGCTTCGTAACTTATCTAAAACACCAATCAAGTAAGATTTGATTTTATTTTTTGTTCTAAATCGAGTATCGTTCCTATGACTCTCCAACTACGACAGACTCAAATCTGTAAAAGTCCAAGCGCCAGCTAATTGTAACGCATTTTTACAAGGCAGAAGACCGTGTGCAATATTTAAAGACTCTAAAAGTTTGGGTTTCAAGCGCGATTTTGTTTATAAAACTATAAAGCGGTACAATAAGACTTCGTCGGTTAAAAATAGACCAAGAAGCGGAAGACCGCGAACGGTTCGCAACAGTGGTAACATAAAAGTGGTGAGGGAATAAATTCGGAAAAACAATTGCCGGTCAGTTAGAAAATTGCTGCGAAATTGAATATTAGCAAAATGTTCAACACATTTAATTTTGAATAAGGATCTTGGTCTAAAAGCGTATAAGAAACAAAAAATTCACGGCGTTTCTAAATCAGCGAAAGAAAACCAAACGAGTACGTGATATTCTTGGATGGCACGGCGCTGACGAATTCGTATTTGCTGATGAAAAGTTGTTCGTTCTACAACAATCTTTTAACTCGCAAAATGATCGAGTATGCTCAGTGTCTCTAGAAAATGTCCCTAAAATGAAATGTATGTGCCCCGATTTCAAAGAGCTTCTTCTGTCATGGTGTGGGCCGGATCCTGTAAAAGACGGAAGCTTCCCCTAGTTTTCATCGAAAAGGGGGTTAAAGTTAAAGCCGGCTACTACAAACAACACATCTTAAAGGCAATAGTACTACCCAGCTGTCGCGGTTTATTCGGTGATGATTATTATTGCTTTCAACAATATGGAGCGCCTTCACTTACCGCAAACATCGTGCAACAATGGTGTCAGGAGAATTTGGCCAACTTTTTGCATAAGGACGAAAGGATGGGACGAAATGCCGATGGATATGGTTCGTGCTGCTTGTTGCTCTTTCGAAAAGCGATTACGCTTGGTTCAGTTATTCAAGGGAGGTGTTATTCATAAAAACCTACTATAAATACACTGGATCACAAATTCCAACCTTTTTTCTGCACCAGAGACGCCATAGTGAAATTCCTATGTAAAATCACCTCCTAATTCCGAAAATCAAGGTTATTTTTACTTGAATGGTACCGTTTTTGAGATATTTACGATTTACCGTTATTTCAAAAAACAAAAAAGATGGCTCCACTTAATCGTGTATATCCCAAGAACAAACTGAGCTCTTCCAATTTGAAAGCTTATAAAATTTACTATAATCAGTACATACAACACTTTTTGCTAGGTCCTGCAGATTCAAACATATTGAACAATCATTACGGATTTTTTAAATTTTTTTTGTAAAAATATAAAAAAATTTGTTCTTTGCGAGGAAGCATCTCGAAAACTTTTTGTTTTTTTGCAGATATTTTTTCCCCCCTCTAAGCTCTGTTTTATTACAAAAAAAATAAGCTATCAGTGAACAAAATCGATGGACTAATACAAAAGTTATAAGCATTCAAGTAAATATATCCATTTAATACTTAAGTACCCTACAAATAATAGCATATGTACATATGGTTCTGTCTTAACTCTATGATCTTATTTTATAATTGAAAAAGTTATGTGTCTTGTTTTGACGCTTATTTAGATTAGGATCGGTTTCTCTTATGAGAAACCAACAGTAGTCGCCCATCATAGCGACATCCCAGAATCCTTGATACCGACTTTCAATCACTTTCATTTGCTGGTGAAACCTTTCGCCATGCTCGTCACTTTCGTCGCCAAGATTTTGCGGAAAAAAATTTAAGTGGGAGTGTAAGAAATGAATTTTTAAAGACATATTTACTCCTGAAAGAAAATAAAAAAGTAAATTAGATAAATACATAAGTGACACATTAGTATATAATTTTCTTAGGCTGGATTTATCTTTCAATTCAGAACAAATTTTTTGTTTATATTTTTCCCGTTCTTGTTTGTTCGGAACTGGACGATGAATTCAGATTTATGGCTATATATTCTCATGTAAATTTATGTAATATATAATTTATTATAATATGTTTTTTTACTTACCCATTTCCGCATAGTTTTTGATTAAGTCGTTCACTATCATCTCGTAGTTAGGACTTTTGTGTTTGCCTAAAAAAGAAGTAACGACCTTTTCAAAAGAATCCCACGCTGCTGCCTCCACTGGTGACAATAGTTCTTTGAAATGGTTGTTGGTCATCATTTTCCTTATTTGCGGTCCCACAAAAATCCCTTCCTTTATTTTTGCTTCTGAAATCTCTGGGAAGATTGTCTTCAAATGATGAAAAGCTTCGCCTTCTTTGTCCAAAGCCTTCACAAAGTTTTTGATAAGGCCGAGCTTGATGTGGAGCGGAGGTAGAATTATTTTTTCCTTCTTTATAAGTGGAGAGTATTTTATGTTATCTACCCCAACTTGAAACTCGATTCGTTCTGGCCAATCCTTTATGATGTAGTGGTCTTGACGAGCTCGGCTATCCCATTTGCATAGAAAGCAACAGTATTTTGTGTATCCACTTTGTAGACCACATAGCATTCCAACGACTTTAAGATCGGCACATATTTTCCAATCATGTTCTTCGTATTTGATTAACTTGAGCAATTTTTGCATTATCTCATATGTTTCCTTCGTATTTACTGCATGCGCGATCGGGATAGATGGCTTTTGGTTGCCAATATGCAATAATACGGCCTTTAAACTTAATTTATTGCCGTCTATGAACAATCGCCACTCTTTTGAATCATATGGTTCACCAAATTGTTTGAATAGACCAGCAATGTCTTTGCAGTAACAAACACTGTCCTCCTTCGTATAGTACTTGGAAAATTCTTCGTGACGAGTTCTATAATATGTTACCTTAACATCGGATGAAACAAATTTAAATTGTTGCATTCGAGAGGCGTGTAGTTCGGCCTTTTCCTTTGACAATTCCAAATCCCTTATCCAATCATTGAGTTGTGCTTGTGACAAAGAATTTCTTTCGTTTTCCGTTTGAAATTCAGTACAACATGATGCCGCGTAATCAGATACTACTGTTGACAATGAAACTGGAGCCGGAACTAAAGTTAAATTTGATTCTGGCAATGTCGCTTCTGTTGAAATTAGTTCTGGTAATGACACTGTAGATACGCTCGCATAGGTTACTTTTCTGGACTTTCCAACCCCAAGTACTTTTGTAGTACAAATATAGCAGTCCGTTGAATGGCAAGTTGGTTCCCTCCACTTCATTGGTGTAATAAATTTCACACGTCGCCTAAATAGATAGTTTCAGGAATTAGTCAGCTATGCATTAAAAGGGAACAAATTCCTAATTTTTACAACGTACCTTTTTGTTCCGGTTTCCGAAGAAATCAATTCGACTCGGCATGTGGTGCACACAGTGTTCGGTGTCCATGGTTTTTCATTGTTTTTAGGCTCAATTCCAAAACACTTATAGTATGTAACTTTCAAAGGATTTGAAAACACACGTCTCATACTTTTAACAATAAATTGACCGCAGATGAAACAGAACATATCTGGATCATTTGTACACTCAAACTCTCGCGCCCTTTTATTCATTTTTTATTTTAAGTAAATGACGGGTTATAAACTGCAATTATAAACTGAACAGTATCCGGCGAGCCTTGCAGATATTATGAAGGAACAAGGCGCATGTACTCTTATTTATACTTAGATCCAGTAAAAATTCAAGCCTACCTAAACAAAAAGGTTCCCTAGTTCTACAAAGAAAACACTACCTGCCTCAAAAATATGCTCTTGTTTAAAATGTACCTAGGTTTGAGAAAACGACACTAACAGCTTTTTGTATCTAATAACTTTTCGAAAATCTACCTGCTAACTAACTGATATACGAATACTAACACATATGTACCAGTAGGGTACTTAAGCATTAAATGGATATATTTACTTGAATGCTTATAACTTTTGTATTAGTTCATCGATTTTGTTCACTGATAGCTTATTTTTTTTGTAATAAAACAGAGCTTAGGGGGGGGGGGCAAAAATATCTGCAAAAAAACAAAAAGTTTTCGAGATGCTTCCTCGCAAAGTACAAATTTTTTTATATTTTTACAAAAAAAATTTTAAAAATCCGTAATGATTGTTCAATATGTTTGAATCTGCAGGACCTAGCAAAAAGTGTTGTATGTACTGATTATAGTAAATTTTATAAGCTTTCAAATTTTTCAAACCGTTTTGGAAGAGCTCAGTTTGTTCTTGAGATATACACGATTAAGTGGAGCCATCTTTTTTGTTTTTTGAAATAACGGTAAATCGTAAATATCTCAAAAACGGTACCATTCAAGTAAAAATAACCTTGGTTTTCGGAATTAGGAGGTGATTTTACATAGGAATTTCACTATGGCGTCTCTGGTGCATTTTGGCTGTAAACTAGTGATATTAATTGATGCCACATAAATTCTTTTAAATAAAAATTTATAAGGGTTTAGCACTAGTATTGTTGATATACCTTAGGTTTCTATATAGTTTCGATTACGAGAAACATTTCCTAGTTTTGTTTCTATAAAGATATGTTTTGTTATAGTTTTGTTACAGAGGTAGAGTTTCAGGTTTCGTTTCTGTGCCCAGGGTTTCGTAACAGCTTAGGGTTCTGGCAGTTTTGTTACGTAAAGTTTCGTTACACTTCTGTTACTCACTGGAAACGGTTCCAGTCATTCGGTTTATAATTATGTTTCTGTATTTATGTACTTCTGGGAACAATAACAGCAGAAACGAAGTTTCGTTTATATACAAGGTTTTGTTACAAGATCCTGAAAAATTTTGAGTACCCGTGACACAAAATAATTCTGAAAATCCAGGGTAATTTTGAAGTACTTCGAACTTGCACATGATTATAAAAACACTGAATGAGCTACAGCACTTTGTACTGAAATTTTTTTTTACAACTTTGACTGAACATTGTGTAAGCTTTGAAGCGTTTATTCACGTTGTTTCTGCTATATTTTAAATGCAAATTATAAAAAACACGTAAATAAATATATTTTACTAATAAAACAATTTTCCATTTTGGGTTATTATTTTTGGGACCAATATATGTATATTAAGGTGCCTTACTAAAAAAATTAAAACTTTTCCACCGGAATTTCAACTTTCAGGCGTGTTCTGCAATTCACTTTCACTCGGATTCGCTTGCTTTAACCACAAAATTTACATAGGATCAACACGTAATTTCACTCGAAAGTGAATTTCAGAACCTGCTTGTTTCACTCTTTTCTAAGACCTCAGCCAAAATATTAAGATTTACATGAGCTGTACCAAGTTAGAGATACCTCCGAAAATCCAGTTTTTTATTATAACAGGAATTTGGAAAAAAAACAACATCAGGTGCTGAAACAGTTTGAGTATAAAAGGTAAGCGTAAAAAATGTTTGAAGATTTTATCTACGCAATCCAAACAATGAAATTTATGATGCTGCGCTTGACTATATGTCGAGGGGTATGATTGTGGAAAACTTCAAATCTTGACCAATTTACTTAACGAATTAAGTTGTTATACACAAACAGGGTTGTATTAAAAAGTAGTAAAAGTTATATGAAATGCTTAAGCCTAGTATCCGTTTCAAACAATACCAATATGCAGCCGGAAGTTACCGCTGACTTTTGTATGAATCTTCACGAACATTGACTTTTTTCTGTCCTTATAACCATTATCAATGAATTCTGATATTTTTGTAAGTATAACGAGCTCAAGACCAGTTGATAATAATTCTTAGTTAATTATTATTATTTTTGATTAGAGGAAAAATTGAAAGCAACAAGCATATACAGGCTATAGTTATAGTACTATTTCGAAAACAGCCACGATTTCTTGTCAGACTAATTCGTATAGTTTTGCAATTTCAGAGGATCTTGTGGAGAATCGAACCCACTTACTCTGATTGCCAGCGCAGCTGCCTAACCCATAGGCTATGCTGAGTGTAGGTTTGCAAGCTGCTTAATTCAAGTTTTCCTCTAATTGTTGTTTGTTATCTTGCCAACGGTATACACAATATTTTAGACATTCTGTCTATATGTAAATCATGCATTCTGGACTTTGTTTTTGTACATTCTTCTTTTCTATTTTTAGAAGATAGTTATTGTACATAACCGCGTGCTCCGGTATAAATTTATTTTGTTGTTGGTTTTACGGTCTGTTCATTTTACATATTTTTGTAAGTATAACGAGCTCAAGACCAGTTGATAATAATTCTTAGTTAATTATTATAATTTTTGATTAGAGGAAAAATTGAAAGCAACAAAATATACAGCCTATAGTTATAGTACTATTTCGAAAACAGCCACGATTTCTCGTCAGACTAATTCGTATAGTTTTGCTATTTCAGAGGATCTTGTGAAGAATCGAACCCACTCACTCTGATTGCCAGCGTGTAGTTTTGCAAGCCGCTTAATTCAAGTTTTCCTCTAATTGTTGTTTGTTATCTTGCCAACGGTATGCACAATATTTTAGACATTCTGTCTACATATATGTAAATCATGTATGCTGGACTTTGTTTTTGTACATTCTTCTTTCTATTTTTAGAAGATAGTTATTGTACATAACCGCGTGCTCCGGTTTAGATTTATTTTTGTTGTTGGTTTTATGGTCTGTTTATTTTTACATATTTTTTTAAGTTTAACGAGTTCAAGACCAGTTGATAATAGTTCTTAGTTAATTATTATTATTTTTGATTAGAGGAAAAATTGAAAGCAAGAAACATATACAGGCTATAGTTATAGTACTATTTCGAAAACAGCCACGATTTCGCGGCAGACTAATTCGTATAGTTTTGCTGTTTCAGAGGATCTTGTGGAGAATCGAACCCACTCACTCTGATTGCCAGCGCAGCTGCCTAACCCATAGGCTATGCTGCGTGTAGTTTTGCAAGCTGCTTAATTCAGCTAAGAATTATTATCAACTGGTCTTGAGCTCGTTATACTTACAAAAATATGTAAAATGAACAGACCGTAAAACCAACAAAATAAATTTATACCGGAGCACGCGGCTATGTACAATAACTATCTTCTAAAAATAGAAAAGAAGAATGTACAACAACAAAGTCCAACATGCATGATTTACATATAGACAGAATGTCTAAAATATTGTGTATACCCTTGGCAAGATAACAAAAAACAATTAGAGGAAAACTTGAATTAAGCAGCTTGCAAAACTACATGCAGCATACCCTATGGGTTAGGCAGCTGCGCTGGCAATCAGAGTGAGTGGGTTCGATTCTCCACAAGATCCTCTGAAATAGCAAAACTATACGAATTGGTCTGACGAGAAATCGTGGCGGTTTTCGAAATAGTACTATAACTATAGCCTGTATATGTTTGTTGCTTTCAATTTTTGCTCTAATCAAAAATAATAATAATTAACTAAGAATTATTATCAACTGGTCTTGAGCTCGTTATACTTACAAAAATATGTAAAATGAACAGACCGTAAAACCAACAACAAAATGAATTCTGATATTTTTGACTTAGTTCGAAGATAGGTTAATTCAAACAAAGTAAGCTAAATCACTTCTGACTAATGATTTTTTTTTTCCAACTGGCGCCAATTGGAGACACCGCGGGATCGCAAATCGCTCTCCACAGGAGTGGTTGTCTCCCTCTTCCTCTGCTTCCACCGGCGGGTGCAGATAAGAGTCCATTCCCCAACAGCCGGTTTTATCGTACCGGAATGAGCCGGGTTTTTTCACCCGGGCAATGGCTGTTATTTCAATGTAACCATGTCTAGTTTGTCATGTCCCACCCTCAAATTGTCGTCCTCGGAGCAAATCCTTGCAGCGGGGTTGCTCTATTTTCTTTTGTGACTGGCTGGTATCGAACCCAACCCCGGACCAAAAGATTGGATCCACTGCGTCTGCTGGAAGAAAATTTATATTAAACAGTAGCATTCTGTTCCATGCATAAAGTGTAAGAAATGGCTCCACGAATCTGGATGTTCAGGGCTTAACCCTGCCATTCACAGACCCCGTACTTTCTTTAGTACCTTCGAGGCACCATGTTGGACAGGCCTTAGCGCGTCCCGCGGTACACGTCGCTCTAGCGCACCCCCACCGCCCCTACTATCTTCAAGCGACCACAATGATGGCCCAGTCTCCACGAATAGCAGCACTGCTGCAATGCCAGCCTCACCCACTCCCGACTGCCGCTTACGCTCAACAGCGTTTCCATCTCGCACAGCTGCTCATCACTCCTATTCCCTAAGGAATAGGTCAGGCAGAGGGACTAACGCTCAGCAGTGCCCTCCCCCCCACCCTACTTGCAGCATGCACATTGGTCTGGACCACCATCTCCTTGTGCCTTTCACAACTTGCACTGTTTGTCCGCAAAGATTATATACGCTTGCGGCATCGGTCAAATACAACAATGGCTCTGAGCTCGCGAACAGAAACCTCTGGACGGATACGTTCATAGCGCCTTACTGCAACACGCCGCAGCCTTCCACGCAAAAGAGTCTAGCCTCTCCATTTAATTACCTTCTAGATTGCGACACAGCTTAGGCTTCAGTCTACGACCACCTGGGCAGACACATCCGTCCCTTACGCCTAGTATGACCTCTACCTCGCCTCCGGCGCACTTCAAAATTATACTGGCGACCGATTCTGACATTGGGATCTGACCACCTGCCAATCATACTCTCAATCGAGCGACAGACGGACTTCATAACCTCAGAGCGACGTGCTTTCATCAACTTCAGCAAAGCGGACTGGTACCGTTTAACGGACAATACAGAGCGCTTTTTCGCTGCTCTATGCCGGAAATTTTATCGGATTTCCCTGCGGAAGCAGCGGCTCTGGCAAGAGAACGTGGCCAAGTGAAACTCCTCAATCCGGCAGATCCTAGAATTAAAGATTTCAAAGCGGAAATCCGACGGACGGTCAATGAATACAAGTTGTTCAAGTAGAAGCCACACCTAGAGGCATGCCACCTTTCCGGCGGAGTCGGCAAATTATGGTCAACAAGGAAGACCCTATCAAATCTGAGCAAATACAATAATTATGATAAAATATGACTGCACGATTATGGATTCGGGTGGGGGTGTCTCCATTGACGAACTCTGTACGAGGATTAACTGTTGCTAGAGTTGACACGAATACTTATCTGGCCGAATAACGAATATTCGGAGAGACTCTAGGCCGAATGGAATAATATTCGGCAGCCAAACATTTGGCAGCACTTGGTACTTTTCACGGGTTACAAGTTAAAGCTCTTGATTTCTACATATACTGGTAACAGTATTGAACAGATATTTTAGAAAAATGTATAGGAATTCACAGCTGCATTACTTTACGTCTCGTTTCGGAGTTATCGATCAATGTGTAGACCAGGGGTGGCCCAAAATGTGTTAGTGCAATATAGATGTGACTAATTTCAATTTTTCAACTGGTTTCGAAAATATGAGAGGGAAATAGACAAAGATGGTGTTCGCGCCTATATGGCAACTCTTTATAATATTGTTATTCCAATAAGATAACGGAAAATGAATGTAATGAAGGAAAAGAGAAGAAGAACAAAATGTCATTTCGATCTATCGTTTTGCAATTGACTTGTTGCATTTTTCTATCGTTGTAACCCGCTGAAGTATTTAATTAAAAGTTTATAAAACAAGCGTGTTTACTTCATTCTTCGCCCGCTTTCGTTTACACCGAATAAAGTTGCGTACAATAAGGAGTTCCTGAATCTAAAGTCGTATACGTTTATATCGAATACTTTGCATACATTTTATCGCTTGTTGTACGCAACAGATGGGTAGATGCGTTTAAATTTGCGCAGGTCTGCCTTTGGGCGAGATAACGTCTGCCGAGTCTGCTAGGTTTTATTGTGAGTCATGTTTAGCGATTCTGACATCGTTCAGTCGTTCGTCCGTCCAATAACAATTTTTCTTTTGTATCGGTTTGTATATCCATGAAAAGGCAAACGAAAAAACTAAAAGCATGGACGCAAACTAAGGTGGGGGATTCACCGTTCGGTAAATAAAATTGTTTATACTCAGTACAGGTACTTACAGATCTGAAACAAAATTTTACAATTGAATTTTTTGAATAACTTATTCCTGTAACAGGCCAATTTTTGTTGCAAATAAAAAAACTCCTACTTAGTAGTTCTGGTGCAATAAACTCTAATTTGAATTCATATATCCAAAAGGGTTAGTAATTTTGCTTTTCGGGCTGAATCCCCACACCCCGCCTCTATCCGGACTTACCGGTTAACTGCCCACTCCGCCTTTAGGTGGGGTATGAATTTTGGCCAATAATTCCATAAATTTAATTATTAATCCGCATCTTCTTCATAATTTCTAACGCTTAATAATTATTTCACTTACCAACAATTTTGTTTTTTCTATAGAAATCTTTTTTATCACTTTTTTGCAGTTACCAAAAACACTTCTCCCAAAACTAATTTTTTTTTACAAATTACACCCAAATTTTCAACGAGAATGACGGAACTCATAAAATATTTGGCGAAGATTATGTGTCAATAATTATAGAAGAAAAGTAGAGGTATGCGGGTTATATCTGTTTAACTTAACCCTGCTGGTTAGAGGGTTAAGTCGATGTCTGATAGAACTTTGTTGCGCATCCCGTGACATATCATCTTTGACAGGAACGCAACGCGAATCATAAAGTTAAGCAACTTCCATCTCTTTGCGTGCGTTGACATTTATTTATTTATCTAAAATTGTTGTATTTGCAAAGTCAGCTGTGTGTTTATTTGTAATTGCATGTTGTGATAGTGCTGTACTGTGTTTTTGTTTTCTGATATCAGCTTGGTGCTCGGCTAGCCTTTTGTTTAGCGCGCGCCGAGTCGTACCGATATAGACTTTGTCACATTGTTCATTGCTGTTGCCTTTGCATTGCACTTGATATACCACGTTGCTTTTCCTGTTTAATTGAACCTACTCATCTAACACCACTATCACTCTGGTCGAACCCTGTTGAAAATGTACGTTTCCTTGGACTTCCGTTAGAAGAGCTTGATGACGACTTTCAGAGTGATCGTGCCCATTAGGCAGGGCGACGCACTGTTAACAACAACCGCAACATAAGAGCCCATTCGCACAACGTAGCCTAGAAAGCGAAGCCGCTTAGTTTTAATTCGATAAACTATGTCGGCGTCTGCGTAAAGCTCAAACAACTCATTATTGAATCTTCTTCGGTACTCGCCATCGCCAACACGTAGATGTCAACAAATCTTTCGAAGAACCTTTCTCTGGAATACTCCCATAGCCGCCTCATCAGAGGTTGTCAGTGTCCACGTTTCTGCAAAATATAGCAGGACTGGTGCGATGAGAGCCTTATAGTGCTTGTGCACGAATCTTGGCTGCTACTATGTAGCGATCAGAGACGAGGTTAGGTCCTTTTATTGTGCGAACTAAAACGCTGGAAGCGTTAGTGATCGCTCAGGAAACAGCCCTGTATTCTGATGGATTTTCTTGTGCATAAACCTAGTGCTGGATATGACCATGTTTCGGACACCGGTGAAGTCCATCAGCCTGTATCAATTTATTTGGTCAATTCTCATTGTGAAGTATTAATTTTCCGGCAGTAGGGCCAAATAAACCCTCTTTACCCACCCTAACGTTAAAGTCGCCAAGCATGACTTTGATATCATGACGGTGGCAGCGCTCATATGTTACTTCCAGGCGCGTCCGTTTCCACTTCGTCCTTCTGTTCGATCGGTACGTGAGCTCAGATAAAGATATTGGCATTTACTCAAAACCCAACAGACCATCGGCTAAGCGAATTGCAATTGGGTTTAAATATAAGCAAGGCTTGAAGGCTTCTGTATTTTTCTTCATACAAGTTTATGAACGCAATTTTTTTTGTATAAAAGAAAATACTTTAGCTTGTCGGAAAAAAATTTACAAAAATCAGCGAAATCTGTTACGAACTTAAGATTAACACCTTATAACAATATTAATGGGCTACAAAACTGCATACTCCAAAAAATTCTGGAAAAAAAAATCAACATTTTAATAAAATTTCTTTGAATTTGCACTAATTTTGTGTACATTTAAAAAAAAAAGTTTATAGTTTACATAGACGGAAGGCACGCCGCAGGCATAAACAACCAAACATGGGATATGCTACAATAAAAAACAACAACAAAAACGCTAAAACAACAATCAACAAACTGTAATTAACATCTAAAAAATTGGTAAAAGTAAAATCAAGTATTAAGTTCCTATTAAAATGTAGAAAGTCAAAAATTATTCCGAATTTTATAAAAAACTCCACCAGATGTAAGAATTTATTTGTATCTGACTCGGACAAGCACTCGGACATAGATAAAATGTTACACAGACATACACACTTTTTCCTTACAAAAATCTTAAGCTTACTTATAAAACAAAAACACAATACATTACAACGATTAAACCAACAGAGAGAGCAATTAACCAAAAAATAAAAAAACAATTGAGTGAAAAAGATTTCGAAGAATTATTGGAAAACGAGAGTAATGTCGCGGAAAAAACCACAACAACACTAAAAAAGCGTCAAGAGCTGAAATATAAGAAAATTAGAGCGAAACGAAATGAAGTATTCACCAACAACATCAAGCATGAAGAGTGGTTTGTAAACAAAAGCAAATTGGAATTCCCGCGAGATATTCAAGCATTGCTAGCAAAGGGGCCGAAGTTCGCACTACCTGTAGATAACAAGAATTTCCCTCTCTTTAAATACGTAGCAGACGGTGAAGATTTGGTACAAAGCATAAAAAACAAAGATCAACAAGAGGAAGCTCGCACAAAACTCTCTTTGTTAATATCAAACCATACAACTACAACCGAACATAGTGTAATAGACAATGCAATTATAGATACAGTGGAGCAAACTAAGAAATTCTTGAAGGAAAATAAAAACGTTAGAATTTTAACATCCGACAAAGGGAAAAAAACGGTGGCAATGAAAATCGATGATTACAACAAGAAAATGGAGGATATATTAATGGATCTAGCAACATATAGAGTACAGAGACAGGATCCAACATCACGTTTACAAAGCAAAAATAATGCACTAGTAGACAAACTGTTCAAAATGGAATTAATCACAAAGAGAGAGAGAAAGAGAATGATAACAACCACCGCACAGCCACCCAGAATCTACGGCCTCCCGAAGATTCATAAGGAAGGAACTCCACTAAGACCAATATGCTCAGCAATTGGGTCACCTTCTTACACACTGTCCAAATATATGGCAGAAATTTTAAAAAACGTAACGGCAAGTTCTACGTACAATATTAAAAACACAATTGAGTTTAAAGAAAGAGTAAACAACACATATATATTTGATGATGAAAAGCTTATTTCCTTTGATGTAGTTTCGCTTTTCCCTAGCATCCCGATACAGCTGGCACTTGAAATCATACAAGAAAAATGGATAACAATTAAAGAATACACAAAAATACCAAAACAGCTGTTCATGGAAATAATTAAATTCTGCATTCAAGAAAGCAGATATTTCAAATTTAATGATACTATCTATACGCAACTAAAAGGAATGCCGATGGGAGCACCCACATCCCCAATAATAGCGGATATAGTTATGGAAAAGCTATTAGATGATACCATGCTGAAGTCGCTTTATTCGCGATAATAAAAGAAAATGAAATACAAAACACACTTAACACACTAAACGCCTTTGACAAAAATATAAAATTTACTATAGAGCTAGAGAACGATGAGGAATTACCATACCTCGATTCCATAATAAACAGACGAGGAAATCAATTAAAACTGAAGTGGTATCAAAAGCCTACAGCATCAGGACGAATTATAAACTTTAATTCAAAACATCCGAAAACCATGATTATGAATACAGCAAAGGGCTGTATACGGAAAATGTTGCAGACCTCAGATGAAATATACCACAAAGAAGTTACAAAAGACATTTTTACATTACTAACAAACAATGATTTTCCGAAAAAAACCATAAAAACTTTATTACGAAAAACTAAAAATCCAAATAGTCCAAAAACCCCCGATAAACCAATTATTTTCAAGTCGGTGGCTTATGTACCGCATCTATCAGAGCGTCTAGCAAAATCTGACTGCTATGATAAAGAAACCACAAAAATTGCGCATAAACCTACGAACACTTTAAAAAACATATTTAACAAAACAAAATCGAAAATACCAATCATGGAAAAAAATAACGTAGTTTACAAGATACCATGTAAAGGCAATAGAGATGAAACGTGCAATAATATATATATAGGTACTACAAAGTCCAAGCTCAAAACGAGAATTTCCCAGCATAAGTCTGATTTTAAATTTTGCCATCAAGTAAATAATCAAAAAACGGCACTCATGGCCCGCTGTGCAGATAGCGGCCACACACCAAACTTTGATGAGACTAAAATACTGCAACAAGAACAACACTATAACAAACGCTTCACACTAGAAATGTTACACATTATTAATACTCCGACTAACACAAGACTCAACTATAAGAACGACGTTGATCACACAGCACATATCTATAAACACCTACTCACTAAAAAACAGTACCATACTCCACGTCACAGAGAGCAGACGTGTTAATAAAAGTATGTATTTATGTGATATTTAAAATGCAAAATTTGTTTATTGTTAATTGTTTATTTTTGTTAGTTGCTACAATCCTGAAGATGATTGCCGTTGAGCAGTCGAAATATATCGATTTTAACAAAAAAAAAAAAATCAAAATGTGTTTTTAATTTTTATAATTATTGAACACGGACCTCAAGCCAGCAAAGAAATACAAAGTTTATAGTTGTTGTATTAGACCCTGCCAGATGTTTTTAGTCAAGCTTTGTTAAAATAATTTTATTAAGGCCAACATTTGTGAAAATCGCAGAAAACGACTGTATGTACACTTATGTTCGCCACTGTATGCCAACAGTGGACGTTTTCCATAAGTCTGACACAACTCTATTTCTCAAGATCTTGTTAATTAATTGTGAATATATGTCTGCAGTCGAAGTATGCGAATAACATAACAAACAAATCCAATACGCCGGCGATCGCGCATTCGGCCAACATTCCACTCGCACCGAAATCGCTGACGATGCATCTTTTTCTAACTAATCATAAGTATAACAAAATCAGTACGCTACTGTTGAGACTCGTCGCTGCAGTCAACGTAAAACACACACATACACATAGCAGCAACTGGTAGGGTATTAGGTATTTAGGTAGAGTCGTCGGATTAATAAGACAGTTGTATTAGCTCAATCAATAAGATCGGCTGCCTTTGCTGGACAGCAAAAGAAAATAAATTATTATAACCAAGTGTTTGAATAAGTGCGAGAAACACGAAAAATACTTCCGTGCACAGAATGAAAAAAATATTTTTTTTAATAATTTCTAATTAAACCTAAGGCTTTGCACGCCATGCCGAGGCGTTACCAACGAGGGAACGGACCGGATGTGAGAGGAAGATACCAGGAATCAACTCGAAATGAAGAACATGCATACCTTGAAATTGTAAGCAGAGTGTGCAGCAGCTATTTTTTTTTTTGTTTTTTTTTTTTTGTTTTGAAGTTGCACGCTATGAAGCAGTTGCTATCCAACCTAATGTGCCTTTCGAAGAATCCTTGGATCTTGTAAAAACATGCTAAATAAACATTGTTAAAGTATATAATTCTGGATCATACATCCTGACAAATGAACTTGTTTTAATTACACGGTGATCCAGCATTCAGTACCCCTAACAGTGAAAATTTATGCAACAGGGGATGTTTTCTTATATCTGGACTAAAGCGCCGAAGCAATGACAACTTAACTTAAATAGCGACATCTACATGTCACCGAATCATCACAACGGAAAGTATTGCAACAACGAACGAAGTAAATAAGAAAAAAACGAAAAACAACGAGTTTTGAATTAGGAAACAAAACAAAACGAAAAACATCAAGAAATACACTGAAGAACTGTGAACAATCAACGATGCCGGAAGTAAATGAACTAAAGATCGACCAACTTAAAGTTATATTTCGTGAGAAGGGTTTGGCCATATCTGGAACAAGAGCAGAATTAGAATTACGCCTAATAGAAAAGATTGGGGTAGATGAAATTGAAGTGCCAACTGTGATTAATCCTGGAATGCAGGAACAAATTGATGATCTGCGTGGTATGATAGAGACCATTGTCAACATGTTTCAGCAGAATAAGCAGCAACCAACTGACGTAAATGTAATACAACAAAATGTAAATAACCAATGCGTAAACGAAAGTATTAGACAAGTTTTAACGCCGACAACAAACTACAATTTTCGGTCAATTAAAGAAATATCAGACATGATTCCGGAGTTTGATCCGACCAATAAGCAGTCGTTAACAGTGCAGCAATTTATTGATCGTGTTGGTGGTGTCATGAACGCTTATCAGCTAAATGAAAGATGTGTGTTGTTGGCAGTTTACAGCCGATTAAAAGGAGTAGCTCGCGTCTGGTTGGATGCATTGCCCACAATATGATGAAGCACAAGTCCATCGTTTGATGAGTGAGTCTATACGCAAAACAGGTGAGCGTATATCGGATTATTGTTTTAGGGTATATGCTTTAGGTAAACGTTTTCAGCTAAGTGAATCTGCTATAATTTAATATACACGTCAAGGGTTGAATCATCGTGATTTGCAAAGTGCTATAGCAGCGCAAAGATTTGAAAGTGCTAAGCAAATGCTTGAAATAGCTGAAGATTGGTTAACTAATCGTGTCCAAGATACAACTTCTAAGCAAAACGTCGAAACTAAAACGTATGTGAAGAACGCACCGCGTCAACAAGCAAATAGTGAAAGCAAACAAATCGTGTGCTACAACTGTGGTGAAGTAGGTCACATATCGAGTAAGTGTACAAAGGAGCAGAAACGGTCAAGATGTGGTGATTGTGGTAGAGTGCATAAACGGGATGAACCGGTCAATTGTGGTCGTAAGCAAGCTACGCATAACGCTCGGAAATCTGAAATAACGGAAAATGGGAATTGTTTTATCAAGCAAATTTACGTAAAGGGTAAAGTAGGCTTAGCATGAGTATTATTACAGCGCGAAAAAGACGATTTTAAACCTATAGCATATTATAGTAGAGCGACTACTTCTGATGAACAAAAGTTTCATAGCTATGAGCTAGAGACTCTGGCTGTTGTTGAGTTACTAGAGCGTTTCCGATATTATATTTATGGTAAGAAGATTACAGTTAAGACGGATTGTAGCGCGCTTAAAACTACAATGCAAAAGAAAGAGCTTATTCCACGTATCGACAGGTGGTGGTTCCGAGTACAGGATTTCAACTTGGAAATTGAACATCGGCCAGGTAATCGCATGGAGCATGTCGATGCTCTAAGCCGAGCTCCTTACGAAGAAGCACACACTATTGAAGTTGCCGATTTACACACTGATAAAGCGGTAATAGGCAGAGGCGATTGCCTTTTTGGTATGCAATTACAAGATGAAAATATACGTAATATTGTAAACGACAATAAAATGAACAAAAAAGTTGACGATAGAGGGTATGTTCTACAGCATGGAAGACTTTTACGAAAAGTTGACGACAAACTCCTTTGGGTTGTACCACGAGCACTGCAGCACGAAAAGACGTTAGAGTTTTATCATGCGTGGATTGAGCTTTTAATAAACGTAAGGAAGGTAAAACAGAAATACAATATTATTATTACATTGAACTGATTCCATTCAGAACCACCCACATGGATCATTTGGGTCCATTTCCAAAAAGCTCGAAGGGAAAAGAACATGTTTTGACTATTGTCGATTCCTTTACAAAATTTACGACCTTATATCCCGTTAAAAATACATCAGCGAGATACGTAATTGAAGCTTTAAACGAATTAAGTAGTTATGTTGGTATGCCATTACGTATCGTGACGGATAGAGGTTTTGCTTTTACGTCTCGGGAGTTTAGAAAATACTGTGCTGAAAATGACATAAAACACACACTCACGGCAGTACGTACACCGAGAGCAAATGGTCATGCCTAAAGAACAAATCGCACGATTTTAACTATGCTATTACCGATGAATTCTGTCGATAAAAAATGGGACGAAACCATACGTTGTATATAGAGGTGTATAAGCACAATTAAGAATACAACTACTGGTTGTGCATCTCATGAACTGTTGTACGGTTACAGGCCACGTGATATTTTACGAAACAGAATCATTTTGAGTTTACAAGAAAACGATGAAGCATTAGATGATGAACAGCTAACGAATTTACGCGAAACAGCAGCTATGCGAATTAATGAAAAACGAGCCCTTGCGAAGTATCGTTTTGACACAAAACATGCAATTCCACATACGTTTGAAGAAAATGATTTAGTTTTGGCCGAAAATGAACCACCAAGCTCGGGAGCATCAAGAAAACTTGAACCTCGATTTAACGGACCATTTATAGTGACCAAAGTCCTTGACCACGACCGATATGTGATTGAAGCTCTCCCACAAGCACGTCGAACAAGAAAACATTATTCTTCGGTTTATTCAGCCGACAAATTGAAACGCTGGTGTCAGCTACCAACAGAAGACAATGACGAGGAAGAAATTGACGGCGATGAGTTGAGCGAAGGCGTTTAAGTTAATCAGGAAGGGCCGACTGTAAACGAATCACTCTGTACAAACGAGTAAATACTCTAATGTGAATGAATCACTCTATACATATAACGCATCACCCTAATCACTCTGTGAAGTGACAACAGCAAGTGCGAACAGTATTCGAGAGCCTTCGGCACGCACCACGTCTTAAGCTAAATTGCAACGCCATCAGTAATCGAATAAACCTTTTATTTTATAATTATTCTTTGATCAATAAATATATATATCTAAAATAAATTGAAATACAATGTACTAAAATAAACATTGTTAAAGTATATAATTTTGGATTATACATCCTGACAAATGAACTTGTTTTAATTACCCGGTGATCCAGCATTCAGTATCCCTTAACAATTGCTTGAGCGTCATGTTTACGCTGATCCGAATGAAGCGCTATCCTACAATACCATCGTAACTACAATAAGAACAGTGGACGATTCACCCGTCTACTCAAAGAGTTACCCATACTGATTTTTGTTGGAACGATTTTCCGGTTTCGGCGTTCTGCCACAAAACCAAACTTGACAAGGGATGACGGAAAATCGTTCCAACAAAAATCAGCTTACTACCCTGTCGGAAGATCAACACAACAAAATAAATCAGTTACCCATACCCCATTGCTTCGACGGAATTTGTCAATAAGGAAATATCAAGTCTGCTGCATGATGGCATCATAACGCCATCCCGTTCCCCTCATATTAATCCAATTTGGGTTGTAGATAAAAGGGGGATGGATGAACAAGGCGACAAGAAATCACGTCTCGTAATCGACTTTAGGAAGCTAAATGCTAGCACAATAAGCAACAAATATCCAATTCCGTATACATATATGATTTTAGCAAACATGAGGCCAGGTTTTTCTCAACAATAGACCTTAAATCAGGATTTCATCATATTTAGCTTGCGGAAAAGGATAGGGAGAAAACGGCTTTTTCGGTCAACAACGGAAAGTATGAGTTTGCTAGGCTTCCATTTGGCCTGAAAAATGCCCCTAGCATTTTCCAGAGATCAATTGACGAAATTGGCAAAACGTGTCATGTTTACATAGACGATGTTATAATTTTCTCTAGAACCACCAAACAACACAGTAAGGACATTGATCGAATCTTAACAAAGCTATTCTATGCTAATATGCGCGTTCCCGTTGAGAAATCTAAATTCTTTCAGGTGTTCCTTTACTTTGATTACAGGCAGACTTTTGACTTGACTACGGACGCTTCCTCTCACGCCACAGGCGCTTTTCTATCACAGAATGGAAGACCCATCACCATGCTATCAAGAACCCTGTCTTCGACTGAGGAGAACTATGCTACCAATGAGAGGGAACTGCTAGCAATACAATGTAACTATTTGTATGGCGTAAAGAAATTGAATATTTATACCGACCATCAACCACTCACCTTCGCTTTATCCGATAAAAATCCGAAAGCAAAAATGAAAAAATGGCGTGCCTTTGTGGAGAAATTTTCCACGCAGTTTCTTACAAGCCAGGGAAGGAAAACTTTGTTGCAGATGCGCTCTCTCGACAACATATAAATGCATTGAATCATAATATGGACTCAGTAAGTATTGCAGCAAACAGTGAAGAGTCGCTGTCTCAAATAATTCCCACGCTGAAAACCCCTATAAATTGCTTCCCAAACCAGTTGGTGCTTGAAGAAGGAAACGCGTCAACACTAGGATCAAGGATTATCTTTAAATCAAGAATGAGGCACCTAGAAGAAGAACTAATGAAAACTATAAAGCAATGTATCAATCCAAATGTTGTAAACGGCTAGCAGTGCGAATTGCCCATTTTGGCGAAGATTCAGGACGAACTAGTCACGGCATTTCCGGCTGTCAAGTTCCGTCACACCACAAAACAAGTAATACATGTTTTTAACAAAGATGATCAATGCGAAATTTGTCAAACTGAGCATACCCAAGCTCATCGATCGCTCGAAAGCTTCTGAAAGAAATAATTTCCAATTGCAAGATATGCCACAAGGCCAAGTATCAGCGGCATCCTCCAAACGCTGAAATAGGATCAACTTCTATACCTTCGCATCCAGGGGACCTCTGACACAGTTCAGCAACACCGGACGAACTAATATAGGAAATAAAAACAAGACGCACACATGCTGAGCAAACAGGTTTACAAAGACTTAATGCAAAGAGACGAACGCAACAGTATAACCCAGGTGATAAGGTTTTCGTTAAAACTAATAAGAGAATAGGAAACAAGTTTTCAAAACTTTATATAGAAAAAGTAATTCAAAAGGATCTTGGTACCTTTGTCATAATTGACGAACGGAAGGTACACAAGAATAATGTAAGACAGTGACTTTTTTTTATTTGTCTTCACTAGGATAATTTTGCTTTCGCTAAGATTTCAAGCTAATGCGGGAACACTCAATTACACCAGCTCTTACTACATCCCAATAACATCCAGAAAGGCGGCTGGTTATGAAGCGCACGGCTTTCTTCCACACAAAACTAATTTGTCAGCATTCGAGACGATAGCTAAAGAGACGGATATACTGCTGAAGCAATTCCCACAATAGCACGTTAAAAAACTGAAAGAAAATAACTCCAATGAAATATTAAAACTAGTGTACTCGGTAAAATGGCATCATCGGTATGCCAGAGGTATTAACATTCTGGGGACTGCCTTGAAGTGCATAGCAGGGACTCCAGACTTCGACGACTTGCAAACACTCGACACAAGAACCAATGCCCTATTAGAAGCAAACGAATGAGCGAATGAGTTACTACAAAATGCAAAAAAAAACTCAAATACATACAGGATATCTCTTTTCCCTACCAAAAATCGAATGACTGAAACTGTAATACATACAAACGAATTTTCTCCTGCAAAAACAGTTCGGGTAAAATGATGCGTAAATTTACCCGGAGCAGTACTGAAAGTTTTCGTGTTCAAGAATTTTCTGTTAGAGTGAAATGGCATATTGGTCGTTTTAAGTTTGTTTTGCTATATCTTTTTCTGTCGCACTCTTTGCATTCATAGGAATGACGAAACTAAATAGTGTTGCCCAAGTTAAGCTTTAAGCATACAAAAATTTCACAAGTGGCAACACACCAAGCTTTACTTTATTTCGTATTTTATCCGGAAAAAGTGAAAAGTGATCAAAGTATTTTATTTCAACATTGAAATTAAAGGTATGTTAAAAAACATTAATATACATATAATATCACTTAAAATTAATATTTAAAATACTTTTGAAATGTTTTCAGATTGTAGTAAGCGTTAAAAGTGTCTGTTCCTGATCTTCAGCAAAGCGTGCAGGATTCTAGTAAAAAAAAGGTAAGCGTTTTATCATAAATTTTATGAAGTAATTGTTTCCTATAAGAGAAAATTGCTAAAACATGTCCGAACATTCCAGGAGAGGTATCAAAAGACGTGTTTTGACCTTAGCATCAATAATCCAAAAGCGCATTTTCAAGTTTTTGTTTCAGTGAAAAGTTATTGGAAACAAAAAATGGCCCAGGTCCGATCCCAAATGTGTAATTACAACAACCACATGAAATTGTCAACTTTAATTGCCAATATCTCTTCCTAGATATACAAAGTCGAACTCTCGCTAGCGGATTAATGATACCGAGTTCAAAACCCCTCCTTTGGTACCTCTCTTAGAATTTTCGGGCGTGTTTTAGCAGTTGTCTTCTAAAGGAAACAATTACCAAAAAAATATGTGCTGAATTATGTGATATGTGATAAAATATTGGTAATTGTTTACGACCGAGTGCGAAAACACGTCCAAAAGTATCGGAAGAGGTATCAAAAGACGCGTTTTGGCCACTGTAACAAGAATCCGAAAGCGGAATACATTTTGTTTTAGTAAAAAGTTATTGGCATTATTATTATTACCCAGGGCCGATTACAAATAAAGGCGACTTCGAATTGCTTGGATCGAAACGCGTCTTTTTATACCTCTCCCGACATTTTTGGCCGCGTTTTTGCACTCGGTGGCGGGCGTAAACAATTGCCATAGTTATTTGTCCATGTCCGTCTATGCACACGATAGTTTTGGCATAAATGGAGTATAGCTCCCCAACTCCCAAAGTAAATAAAAAAAAGTGTTTATGTTCACTGCAATGATGTCTATTGATCCCAATTAAGTACAAATATTTTGCGGTTCCCTTTTGAAAATAATTTTTATCTATAAATATATATATACCGAAAGAGGTATATATATTTCTGTCAAGAGATATTTGCAATTAAAGTTGAACATTTTCTGTCATTTTATGTTATTGTTGTAATTACACATTTGGGATTGAACTTGGTCCATTTTTTTTTGCAAAAAACGTTTCACTACAACAAATACTAGAAAATCCGCTTTCAAATTATTGATACCGAGGTCAAAACGCGTCTTTTGATACCTCTCCTGGCATTTTTGGACGTGTTTTTCCAGTTGTCTCCTAAAGGACACAATGGCCCAAATATTTGCAATGAATAAACAAAACTTAGCACACATTTTTGGTTATTTGTTTCTCTTATACTTTAGCAAAATTCAGCACATATTTTCGAAAGTTGGTTTCCTTTACACATTTCAACAAAATTCAGCACATATTTTCCGGTAATTGTTTCCTTTAGGAGACAACTGGAAAAACAAGTCCAAAAATGCCAGGAGAGGCATCAAAAGACACGTTTTGACCTCGGTATCAACAATTTGAAAGCGGAGATTCTAATTTATATTTCTGTCAAGAGATATTTGCAATTAAAGTTGAACATTTTTTGTCATTTTATGTGATTGTTGTAGACACAAATATTGGGTGTTCCGAAAAGTGCAGAAGTGTGTTCTGTGCGGAATCGCGTAGCCGGTGTTGGACCGGCTAAGGGTTATTTTTTTAAATGTTTTTGGTTGGTGTGTTTTTCAATCCAGAGTTGAAGCTATTCTGCATTTGTTTCTTCTTACTTCAGTGAAATGTTGTGTATTTATCTAACTAATGGTATTTTATTTCCTAGGTGAAATAGCATTGGATATACCAAATCAAAAGGCGAAAACAAATCTGTGTCGACCAACAATTTGAAAGTAAGTACTGTATTTTAAGAAGTGAAAATGAAGATAAGCACTTTTTACAACAGTTTAAGCTCTGAAAAGAAAAATTGTGAAAGGAGTGCTCAGGAGTATGCAAAGCTGTCCCAATTTGCAAACGTAGATTGGGACAACCTTGATTCTAATGCAAGTACTAGCAATGTAACTGCGGAGTTATCATTTTCTGACTCCGATTCACGGTCGGAAAATGAAAATGAAATTATAGTAACAGCAGAATTTAAACGTGAAGTATTGAAATGCAATCGAAAATAATGTTCCGCAAACGTTGCTTGCTAGTTTACTTGTGGCACTTAAAAAAATTGGTGTAAACGATTTGCCTTTATGCCCAAAAACTCTTCTAGATAATAATAAGAATACAGCGCAAATTCAAAGAGTTTCTGGAGGAGAGTTTATGTATATTGGCATTCAAAAGTATTTTGAAAGAGATAAATTTAGTTTTTTAAAAGAAAGAGGAGAAGTTTTGATTGACGTAGGAATAGACGGTTTAAAATTGTTTAAGAGTTCAAGTAAAGTTTTGTGGCCTATTTTAGGTTCAATTGTTGGATTTCCAAATGAAAATCCTTTTACTATTGCTTGCTTTTCAGGAAAACAAAAGCCAAGTAACGTAAATGATTTTATGAAAGATTTTTGCGAAGAAGTGGTTTACTTAAGAGAAAATGGAAGATTTGATATTCGTATTTTTACATGCGATTCTCCTGCTCGTGCTTTTGTAACTAGTGTTCAAAGTCACAATGGTAAAAATGGATGCCCAAGATGTGTTCAAATTGGCACATACCAGAACAAAAGAGTGTGCTTCTCGAGGCAAATTTGTGACTTAAGGACAGACATTTCTTTTAAAAATAGAATAGATAAAAGCCATCACAACATTAAATTTTTACAACAGGAAAATATTCTCGAAACAACAAATTTTGGAATGGTTTCCCAATTTCCGTTAGACCCAATGCACCTCGTGGACCTAGGTGTGGCTAAAAAACTCCTTCACCTTATTCTCAAAAAAGGAAATATTGCCCAAATGAATGAAAAATTTTATTTCGTTTCGAATTGGGTACCATCTGAATTCGGAAGTGTGTAGGAATTTGGATGATAGCGGAAATTGGAAGTCCACAGAGTATAGACAATTTTTGTTGTATTCGGGGATATTCGTCCTAAAAGATTGCATTGACGAAGATTTATTTTATCATTTCATTTTATTGCATGCCAGTATACGTATTCTCTCTTGTGAAAGGTCCTGTAAAAGTGGAACCAATGTTGTTAAGGAGTTATTGCAAGAATTTGTTAATTTGTTTGGAGATATATATGATCATTTAATAAGTTTTAACGTTCACGGCCTTTTCCATTTACCTGATTGCGCTATAGATTTCGGGCCATTAGATTCTTTTTTCGCGTACAAATTTAAAACTTTATGCAACGTATTAAAAAAGTTATAAGAAGTCCTACAAATATTTTACAACAACTCTTTCTAAGACTTGAGGAAAGAAACTGTTTGCCAGAAAAGAGGATACACACATTTGGGCAGTTTTCCATAAGTCATAAGAAAGAAAAAGACTAGTTTTATTTTAGTCGATCTACAGGACCTTTTAAAGTGGTCGATTCGCGCTTAGAATCAGGAGAAGAGATTTTATTTGGATACAGTTTTACGAAACGAGAAATTACTTCAGTGAACCACTTGAATCCTTTCCTTCTCTTGGTATTTTAGTTGCAAGTGGACTTGGTAGCCAAAAAATAAAAATTTCAAAAAATACTATCGAGTACAAATATTTTGCGGTTCCTTTTGAAAATAATTTTATCTTAATTCCGATCCTTCAACACCTCTTTCACGATTTTTCAAACTAGTTTTTATATTAACATTTCTTTATATACATCAGCATTTATAAAGGGTGTTTTTTTTAGGGGTATAGAACTTCGAATTGAAATAAAACACAAGAAAATCGTTTTAAGGTCCATCAATTTGGCTTTATTGGAAGGATAATTTTATGCCATTAATGTTTAAATATGATTTCGGGCATGTGGTAGCCGCGGCTGGCTCGAATAAAGCCAATTCTGCAGGTCCAATTTTCAACCACTTTTTCGAGCATATGGGGCCGTATGTCGGCAATAACGCCACGAATGTTGGCTTCCAATTCCCCTAACGTTTCTGGTTTGTTGGTGTAGACGAGCGACTTCACATATCCCCAAAGAAAATAATCCAATGGTGTCAAATCACACGACCTTGGTGGCCAATTGACAGGTCCATTCCGCGAAATTATGCGCTCATCGAATGTTTCCTTCAATAAATCGATTGTGACGTGCGCTGTGTGGCATGTAGCGCCGTCTTGTTGGAACCACAACTCATCCACATTCATGCCATCCAATTCGGGAACAAAATAGTCGGTTATCATGGCTCTATACCGGTCTCCATTAACGGTAGCTGCCTCTCCAGCATTATTGCGGAAGAAGTATGGCCCAATGACTCCACCAGCCCATAGAGCACACCAAACAGTCAGTTTTTGTGGATGTAATGGCGTTTCAAGGGTCTCATGTGGATTCTCTTCACTCCAAATGCGGCAATTTTGCTTGTTGACGTAGCCATTCAACCAAAAATGAGCCTCATCACTGAACAAAATTTTGCGATGAAAATCAGCATCGAAATCAATCTCATTTTCGGCCCATACACCAAAATCACGACGCATTGCATGGTCTCGCGGCTTTAATTCTTGCACAAGCTGGATCTTGCAAGGTCGCAAGCCAAGATCTTTGCGCAAAATCTTCCATAAAGTTGATGGACAAAGCTCCAATTGCTGTGCACGGTGGCGAATCGATTCATTCGGGTCCTCTTCAACACTTTGCTCTACAGCGGCAATTGTTTCTTCGGTGCGCACTGTTCGACGTCTCTGCGGATGCGTATTATCACATAGAGTAAACGTAGTGCGAAAACGATCCATGGTTAACCGAATTAATTGCTCTGATGGACGATTATGTCGACCATAAAATGGACGGAGCTCACGGTAAACTTCGCGAACTGAACCATTATTTTCGAAATAAATTTGCACGATTTGCAAGCGTTGTTCTTTTGTCAACCTGTTCATGATGAAATGGCAAACCAAACTGAACATAAATGACATTAGAGTTGCCAGATTTGACCACAAAATGCCAGTTTTATCTCTATTCGAAAAACAAACCTGTAAAAAAAACACCCTATACTACTAATTAATATTTTTATAATTTATTCTTACCGCTTTTAAGAAAATGGATAATGAGGAAATTAAAAACATAATTTTCGGTGGTTCCCCCAACCCCCCAACTTCGAGATTGTATCAACAAACAACAAGCAACACGCCCTTGCCGATCCGAAAGCGAGTCAAGCTTTCGAAAACATTTAACCAGCCGGAAAAGATCACAGAGCGTGAGGATAATGTAAACAATAACAAAGGTGACATAAAAAAGATCGTTAAAAGATTAGAATCTAACTAAAATTTTATTTTTACAGATGTCATGGACATGCTACACAACATTTTCCAAAAACAATGCGATTTAGAAGGTGGATGTGCCAACATCGAGGAGAAGGTGAGTATTTCAGGTAATTCTATACGACAGCACGTAACTGCTAATATACGTCCAAAAATCTCGGGAAATGTATCAAACGACGGGTTTTAACCTCCGTATCAATAATACGAAAGCGGATATTTTATGTCTGTTCAGAGATATTTGCAATCAAAGTTGAAAATTTTGTGTCATTTTCATGTGGTTGTTGTAATCACAGAGTAGGGTGTACCGAAAAGTGCAGAAATGTGTTCTGCGCAGAAATATTGTGGACCGCGTAGCCGGTGTTGGACCGGCTAAGGGTTATTTTTTTGAAAAGCGGCCGAAGGCCGCCTACGCAGAAGTGTTATTCACATAAATACCTTGGATCAAGCCCCTATTTGGGATCGGACCTAGGCCATTTTTTGGGTTTTTTGCTAATAACTTTTCACTGAAACAAATTATTTAATTTCCGCTTTCGGATTATTGATACAGAGATCAAAACACGTCGTTTAATACCTTTCCCTTTTGGACGTATATTAGCAGTTACGTGCTGTCGTATAGAATTACCGTATTTCAACTGTTTTTTACCCAAACCATGTTATTCCATATATTTTTACATATCTTCTTCTATTTTTTTAGATAAGCGAAAAACCGGAAGTATTGGCACACCACAAGGCTATAAGGGAAGTGAAAGTGTACACCAAGAAAGTCCACCAAATTGTGTGTAAAATGAGTGGTGAGAGCGGTGACGATATTCAAAATGAGTTGGTCGACATTTTCCCGCTAACGTCAATTGCTGCAGCATTCGACCTGGAAGAAAAGCTGCACGATAAACAGTACGAGGACGCCGTCGTAAGTATTTTCCTCTCTATGCCCTATACTTTTATAAATTATTCACTAATAATATAATATAACTTTTCTTTGTAGACCTCGTACCTGTACGTTATAAAAGGAGCCACTAGAGATATAGATGCGGTATTCAAAAAAATTTTAACAGACGAGCTTATTGATAATTTTAATTGGGACGGCCGAAACACTAAAAGAGCTTTGTCCAAACTGCAGCTGATTCACATTGTTCTTTTTGGTAATATTTTTTATTTTTATTTTTTATGAAGTTATACTAACTTTTTGAATTTTCTGGCAGGCGTATTTAAATTACAAGGGCGCATATGGTACGAGAAAGCAATACGAAGGTCCGTGGAACTGAGCCACAACCGCTTCAAACAGAGGCGGTATCTTGCGAGGCTGAATGAAACTTTATAAATTTTATAATATAACGAAGTAAATGTAAATAGATTAAATTAATACAAAAATAAGATAAAATAAATGTAAATAGATAAAATTAATACAAAAATAATATAAAACAAAAGTAAACAAAATAAACTTTTTAAAATATAATAATATAAAACTAATGTAAATATTCATATTTAAAAAATAATAATATACGAGGTGTGTTCAAAACGTATCGCGAATTTTGAATTTTCGCTGGTTACGTATATTCGAATTTCGAATTTTTTGTGGCGTTATGTTGGTACTCATGTCTCTCACTTATGCCGACAAGCTCGGCCATTTTGAATGTTCAGTTAATTGTTGACAGCTGCTTTGCTTGCACGTGTTTTGGATCGTCTTCGATTTTTACCTATTCAAAAAAATGGATCAAAGAACCTGTATCAAATTTTGTGTGAAAAACGAAATTAAGTGCGCGGATGCATTCCGAATGTTGACTGTGGCATACGGAGAAGCTACCTTGGACCGAAGCAACGTTTATCGGTGGTACAAAATGTTCTCAGAAGGCCGAGAAGATGTGCAAAGAAGAACAAAAATTGGCTTTTGCACCACGATAACGCCCCTGCTCACGCATCGTTGCTTGTGCGCGACTTTTTGGCCAAAAACAACACACTAATGATGCCGCAGCCACCGTATTCCCCAGATCTGGCCCCTGTGACTTTTTCTTGTTCCCTAAACTGAAGAGGCCCATGAAAGGACGACGTTACGCTTCTCTTGACGAGATAAAGACGGCATCGAAGGAGGAGCTGAACAAGATACAAAAAAATTATTTTTTGAAGTGCTTCGAAGATTGGAAAAACCGTTGGCACAAGTGTATAATATCTCATGGGGATTACTTTGAAGGGGACAAAATAGATATTCATGAATAAATAAATAATTTTTGAAAAAACACAAAATTCGCGATACTTTTTGAACACACCTCGTACATATATTTTGACGTAGATTGAAGTTCAATAATAATTGCAGACTTTTAAAAAATACAAAAAGGTTGTGAATTCATATTTAAATTTTTTTTTTAAACTTTTTAAAAAGACTGACGTAGATGAAATGGTTGTGAATTTTTTACATTTTTATATAAAACTTTTTAAGAACCCCTTACATAGATTTAAGTAAAAATTTAATTGGATTCTACTAATTTTATTTCTTTATTAGTTTAAATATTCTTGCAAAATACTATAAACTTTAAATTTTTGTGAAGTAAACATTTTTATTTCTGAAATAAGTTTTGTTTTTAATAAATGCGAAAACCTAAAATCATGTGTTTTATTACAATTTGGAATAGGTTAGAATTTTAGTAAAATGACAATCATTTTATCTGGAACAAGACGGTAAAATTCCTGTCATCTTACAGGTAAAATTACGGTCAGACAACTTGTAAAATTACCTTAAATATGCTCTGGAAATTGCCGTCAATATAAAAATAAAATGGGAAAATAAATGTTGGTAAAATTAAGGCCGTGCAGACCGTAATATGTCGCACAAAAGAAGTAAATTTACTTGAAAATTTGAAGTTATATAACTAATAGCTGTGACGGTGTGAGCAGTGCAGATACATGTTTATCTTAGGCCAGAATAAATGAGAAAGAGCGAGATGTAAAACCACACACACAGGAACGTGAGGAAAGAAACAGTCACAACGTCTACCGATGCCCTTATAAATGTGATGGGAAAAATACGGAAACTTTCCGTATGGCTCCGGGTAAATTTACGCATCATTTTACCCGTACTGTTTTTGCAGGGTAGCCTCCACCAGAAATAGAGAGGTAGTCATGGAATTAGAAACTATTGTAACATCAGTCACTCTAGGAAAATTAAATATTATCAACCCAATCCTACTAAATGGTATAGGGACCAATACTTTGCTAGCTGCTGAACACTATGCAAATATTAGCATAAGTGATTTATTGTTCATTTCTAAACTTTAGGTTTTCCAAGATATGAAATGCATTTATTTTGTTATTAAATATCCAAAAATTGATAAACTTTATAATAATGTAAAGTTGCTGCTTGTAATTCATGACGGGTAAATAATTTCTCTAGAACCGGATATTATAGTTGAGTGCTTCGGGAAATATACCCCTCTACAAGTGCAAAGAAGCCATAACAGCAAACTTTTGTCAACCATTGAAGGAAAGCCCCTGCACGCTACAACTGCTTAACCAACACTCTGCGAAATATAAGTCAAAATCCGCTGATAATGTTGCCACCATTGAGGAAATTGGCGATGGAATAGTTGTAATCAACGACCAACCAGCGTCTATACAAACTACGAACTAAGCAAAGTTGACGAAAAGGCACTTCCTTGTAACATTTGATTGGAAGATTACAATAAACACCGCGACTAATGTCAACTGGTATAATTTGTTCGATCGCATCCTGAGGCTCCTCCTGCACAACATGTGAATTTCCCCGAACATATTGATCTACTATCACTACCATACTTGCAGAAAATAGATATCAGGAACCGTAAGGATATAGCAAGCCTCCATAATCTCGTTAACACCCGCATGTTACAAACAGGGGCTACACTTGTCTTACTCCTGGTTGTCATTGCTATAGTTACAGCATTCTTATTGAGACGGAGACAGAACAATATATTGATATTAAATGAGGTAATCAAAGAAGAAGAGGACGTCTTCACTTCAAGAGGGGAAATAGTTAACACTGACAAACGCGTATCGCGTCAGGCCCATTTCCACCGAAATTGCTGACGATACGTCTGCAGTCTAAGTAAGCGAGTAACATAGCATACAAAGTCGATACGCCGGCGATCGCGCATCCGGCCAACATTCCGCTCCCACCGAAATCGCTGACGATGCATCTGCAGCTTTAACAAATCATAACTATACCAAAATCAGTACGCTACTGCTGAGAACCGTCGCAGTCAACGTAAAACACACACACAACAGCAACTGGTAGGGTATTCGGTATTTAGCCGGACTCTTCGCATTAATTAGTCAGTTGTATTAATCGGCTGCCTTTGCTTGCCTGCAAAGGAAATAAATTATTATAACCAGTATTTTATAACACCTTCTGATAAATTTTTACTAATTCCACTTTTATTTTTACAACCAGTAGTAACTCTAGTTATTTGATTATATTTCGACAAATTTATAATTGTAGTTAGTTTACTGAGATCGGAATTTCTCCATCTACAACTTCTATATTGGAATTGATTTCTGTGATGCCACTGATGCAAAAGCGAATTAATGTCAGAATCACTTTATATCAAATGTTTTACACTATATTTATATAAAAACAGCGAAAGTGCTATTTAAGGTGCAGCTAAGCAGCTTTTATGCGCCGCTTTTTTGAATAATTCCCAAATTTGTAACAAAGTTCTTTGATATCGTATAATACACCACCACTCCGATGGAATGACCAAGTGGAGACCGATTTGCGATCCCGCGGTGTTTCCAATTGGCGCCAGTTGGCGCAACGAAGAAACGACTGGCGAGCTATGTTGGACGGTCAAAATCGCCCAGGCGGTTAGATGACCATTTAAAGAAGAAGAAGAATAGCATAAAATGAAAATTTGGAGTAAAACCTGCTTGGTCCAGTATATATGTACATAACTGCACCTCAAATACCAGTTGCGTTGTTGTTAAGGAAATTAGTAGAGCATTTATGATATTTAGCTTTTCTTAATTCTCTTTGCAAAAGCGAATTAATGTCAAATTTTTAAGAGATTTAAAGTCACTGACATTATTTCTTTTTGGGAAAGCGAATTAGTGTTAGTGACACTAATTCGCTTTTGAAATGCCACTGACATTAATTCTTCTGACATTATGACACGTACCGATAAACAACACCTAATCGACATTTTGCTGTCAGTTCAATTTAATTTTTATAACAAGTCTGACCTAAAAAATTACGAAAAAATTTTATAAATTGTCAAAGAAATCCAGTAGCGGATTCCATTGAGGGGGGCCCAAATGTATTTAACAAAAATGTTAGAAAATTTTAAAAAACAAATAATAGAAAAAAGGACTTTTGTCCTATTTGATGCTTGCTGCCACAATTATAATGGTAAAGTATAAATAGTTCTTCGCTTTAGATGTGTGTTTAGCTAATAACTTTAAATTATCTATTCTTGTGTATTGGAATATCCGTTACTATTTCGAAAATGGCATATATATGACGTGCTACATTCTTATCTGTTAAAATAAATCATGTTGTTTATCCAACAACTTGGCATCTAACCCCAATTATATATTTGTGTAGTTATACATTTTTAGAGGCCAAGAAACCTAACAACTAGCCAAGCTCTGTCGCCCAGCGACATTTTACTAAATTGCCTGCACTTCTTCCTGTGTAATACTGCATTCGTTCCTCTTCTATTAGAGCACACGCAACATATCTTGGGCATACTTCCTTTTATTATTTATGTGAATGTTTATCTTCCTTTTTATATCGAACTATCATTAAAATTAAAATTATATTTTATACCGCTCTAGTGAAAAATTTTTTATATTTCTGTAACAACAAAAATATATTCCTGCCTCGCTTAAAAAATATACTGTAATGTTTTCGACCGCCGTTAGTTCTTACTACATCCCCCGTATGTCTACTATGTGAATTGCATCTAACTAGGTTGCCTCTGATTGCAGTTCTTGATTGGAAATAACTTCACTCGCAACGTCTGATTGGTTCACATCGACATCAATCACTATTTTCTGTACCAATTCGCAAAAATTTACACATTTTATTACATTTATTATACTTCGTATCATGATTTTTTTGTTTCTGAATTTGACTGATGCCTGTCGACCATTGAGGTAATTAGCGGTCCACCTTTTAAAGCCGGCAGGGAGCGGTGTCTCTCCCAGGTCTTCTTCTTAGTCTTTATCTTCATCATCATTTTCTTCTTCTTAGTCCTTATCTTCATCATCATCAACCTCTTCTTTTCTTTTCAGAAATATAGAGAGACGATCTGAAATGGTATAGAAACTGCTAAGCGATATGCATGTTGCATTCAACATGCAACCACTAAATGCACGGATGTTGCTGTTCCCACACTTACACTTTGCATTAAACTTCTTGACATAAAACTACTTGACTCTATGAAATCTATATCTAAACAATTTATGAAATGTCATATTACTTTTTCAGTTATACAAAAATTCGTTAAATTTTTCGTCAATGCTTGGAAATAGTTGCAAAAATCATACATTTCGTATTCAAAAATAAAGTTTTTTTTCCGAAACAGTGCAAATACAGTTAAATATTAAAATAATAATATAATTTTGTTGGTTCTATTTTCTTCGACGTCCGTAAATTCTTTAAAAAGATGTACATATGTAGTTACATATTTCCTTATTTATTTTAACATTATTTGGGCAGATTGTAATTTATACAAATTGATGAAATACATATCGTAAATTCAAATTCACTTTTAATGGATATCTTTATCACGTGGATAAGAAAAGAGATTAAAGGATACACTGGGTATGTGAAAAACGAAAGGCTAACTTTTGTAAAGGAAGAATCAGAACTTTAATAAAAGATACTAGGAAACATGCTATAGTTGATTCACCATCGGAACATAATCACGATACAATGGCTGTTGATGTCAAAATTGGTAAAGCTAATAATTCTATTAAGAGAAAGGCATCAGATTTGATTACTAATAATTTTATTATTTGATTGCAAAACCGTGTAACCGTGTCAAATAATGTCATCTGTCACCGCTATATAGAACAAGACAAATAATGCAATTAAAACATCCTCAATCTGTTGAGGAATTTGAAATACCTAACTATTTGCAATATGTGGAAGGAAAATTATTTGTATTATCTTTTAAGAAGCTTGAATTCCAATGCATAATTGTAATGGCCACACTTGATAACTTGAGATTGCTTGCAAAGTCTAATATATGGATAATGGATGGTACTTTTAAAGTAGTGTCCTCACTATTAAGACAACTATTCCCAATACAAGGTCACGTAGGAACTGACAGTTGCAACGACATAGTTCCTTTAGTTTATTGATTAATGTCGGAGAAAAGCGAGAGGTTCTATAACGAGTTCGTATATGAACTCTGTAATATAGCAAGTAAGCATAATATTGCCCTTAACCCTAATCTAATTCTTTCTGATGTTGAAAGAGTGTTAAAGTTTTGAAATCTTATTTTCCTGAAGCAAAATTTAAGGGTTGCTTTTATTATTTTGGCCAAATTTTATGGCGAAAGATTCGTAAGGAAAAGTTGGAAAAAACAATATGGCACTGACGAACTTTTTTCATTGCAAATGAGGCAACTCAAAACTCGTGCTTTTGTTCCTTCTGAAGAGATACCAGAATACTTTGAGTCCAATAAGAACGGGAACCAATACTTTTTGAATATAAGTACAATTTTTGGAAGATAATTATATATACGGATAAAAATCTAAACGTGGTAAAAAGAATTATGCGTCTTTATATAATCCAAACTTTTGGTCAGTTTACCACAATGTTTTATTTAATCTTCCTTAAACTCAAAACAAACTGGAGGCCTAGCATAGACGGTTAGGTTGATAATCGGTCATACGCATACTAATGTTTCTCATTTAATCAAAAATTTAATAAAGTAATAAATAAGAGTTGAAACGAAAATTGAAAAACTTAACGCAAGGGAAAAACAACCTAAAAGGCGATGTTATGAAAATAAAGATGACAGCATTAAAACCATTCTGTTTGAAAAAGATAACTATTGCAAAGAAGACTTTTTAAAATATATAGCTGCGCAGTTGGGACTAGTGTGAACCATTTTCCCCTAAATTAGATATGTATGTTATAATGTATTTTCCTCATACATTTGCTGAAGTATATTTCAATAAAACTTTTTATGTTGATAATAATTTTTGTTAAAAAAAAATAAATGTTAATGTATTAATGGATGAATATAGAAATATAAAAATATCTATTCCCGCCGGTTTTTTTTTACTTTAAAGAAAAACTAAGGCAAGCATTGTCTGCATTGTCTATTGTCGGGATTGACTGATGTCGGGATTTGCCTTTGTCTATATTTTGCTATGTCTGAATTTTGTCCTTTCGGTATTTTATTATGTCGGGATTTTATTATGTTTGAATTGTGTCGTGTCGGAATTTCGTAATATTGTCTGGATTATGTCTTGTCGGAATTTTAAAAGTTGGGATTATGGAGTACTTCCATCGTTAACAGGCCTGAAGAGTGTGACTGTAGCCCTTATACATTAAGTAAGATCTTTAAATATCCTCAAGATGAATATTAATTGGAGTCGGAGGAGATTCGCCACACCAACCAATTAAAAAACACGCATATCAGAATCTGGATGCATTTCCATAATATTTATATGATCTATTTATGTGTAAATAAAAAAATTCTTTTAGGACCTTTAACTTCTGAAGTGAGTACGGGATGGATTTCCAGTACCTTCTCTTACGGGATGGCAACATTCGAAACTAAAAATATCTTTTGCATTTTTGAGCACTGTTTTTAATTAAACTTATGAATAAAAATTAAAAAAAATTTTTTAATTATTCTCATTTTTATCATGACCAAAACGCAACCAGGTCTCATAACCAGCAGATTTCCTTGATTGCGAGTTCTTGCTGGCCAAAATGTATCCCGCCAGAATACAACAGATAATAGCACGGCGGCCATATTGGATATTGCTTCTCTAAAACGTGAGAACAGCACAGCACATGTTAAAATGTACATAAACCGATTACAAGCAAGTTTGACAGTTTAGAGAAAATTAAAATGAAAAAAATCGAATCAGCTGTTGAGATGATATTAAATGTATAGGTATGCCATGCTTGAAATGAAAGGCCATTTTAGTCTCTCAATTTCCTCTCATTTTAATTTTTACATATCAGATGGGATTCAGATACAAATCATGATAACTCGATAGGATTCAACAACAATTATTTACATCGCGATTGGACCTGTTACTTCCTACGTTCTTCAATCATGGGTATAAGTATAAAATCATAGTAAAATAAAATTTAATTTCTTACTTGTAATATTTATGATCATCTCGTTCATCATCATAGTCTTCAACAAATTCCTTGAGTCTTTTTGCTTCTTTTTCCCGTTCCTCAAGTTTCACCTTTTCTTTAATCCGTATCTTAAAGATAAAAATGAATTAATAAATTGATATTTTCTCGATGATTCAGCACCCACCTTTTCATATTCTTTGGCCTTCCGTTTTTCCCTTAATTCCCAATTTTTAAGTCTTTCTTGATATGCCTCCTCTTTTTCTCTGGCTTTTTTTTCGGTCTTCTTACGCTCTCGCAACTCTTCTTCAACTTCCTTTTCCTTATGCAGATCTTTAACGTTTTTGACAACTTTTTCCTCTCGCTCCCTGTTTCAGCAAATATAATTAAATATATTTTGATTACTATAAGGGTTATGATAGAATAAAAGAAGTAAATTCTATTATCTATTGTATTATTATTTATTGCCGGAATAAAACATGTAGGTACCCGCGCAGAGCGGCCAATTTCAGTGCTTATAAGTGAGCCTACATGTATTAACTAATTTGTTTACAAAAACGCAAAAACAACTAAAACCGTTGTGTTTATTTTATTTTCATTTGCGATCTGACCCGAATAAAACTTATATCGATTATATTATCGGTGTAACAATGAAGGGGATCAATCCCTCCTTCACCAACAGGTTCCGTTCCGGAGTCCGACCTGTAATCCACGTCTTTTTACTGCACTGAAGTCAAAGAGCTGCGATCTGGTATCTGCTCATAAAAACTAAAGATTCAGCATCATCCAAGAAATTTATACAAGCTTGATTAGTGGACTGTGTAGAAGTGAAAGTAACAGTACCAATTCTGATTTTGTTAAGACTAACAAATTATAAACACATGTTCCATTTCTCAAGCCACTGGCATTTCATTAGAGAAACTGATGCAATGCCAAGTGAAATGTTTATAAACAAATACTTCATTTCTAACGCATCGGGTTTCATTGGTTTCCGATGCAATGCTTATGCTAAGTGTCCAGTTATTGTAAACATTAAAGTAAGTTAGGCTTCAAATTCAATAAGCTAAAATTAAGTTATAAATAAGAGTAATTGAAATGAATAAAGGCAGTTTGGTTGTGGTGCCAACGTTACTGTCGGTAACTAACCACTCGAAAACACATTTTATTATTTTTTAAAAACACCTCTTAAAATAGGAGGCTGTTAGTTGGCGCCCAATGTGGGGCACGCGTTGTAAATTTTTCCAAGTATCCTCACGGGAGGAGAAAATTAAAGAAAATATAAGTATCGTCACGGGACGAGAAAAAACAAAAAAACACGAGAAACAACTTGTCATAAAATTAAGTGAAAACGCAATCAGCAACGGTAACAAAATTGCTACAGCTAGACTCATAAAAATTTAATTGTGGCGTTCGAATCGTTTGAAAACGTTCAGCGGATAATTTCATAGTGAATTTTATCACCTTGTTGGAAATTGTAGTAAATACAATTCTATTGTAATATTACTTGGATTACATAAAAACATAGTTCATTTTACGTGTTAGTGCGCTTAGCATAACCAAAAAAATAAAAAAACAAAACGTGCATTCTACGTCATCAAGACAAAAAAGTGTATTTACTATAAATTAAGGAGAAATCATTAAAAAGTGAAAAGGAACAGAGATTTTAAACAACAAAAATTACTGGGAAAAAAGTAGAAAAACAAAGATTTTTGCAAAATAAAGCATTAAACTCAAATCATCTACCCACACCGGATATCTAAATCCCATATTTAATAAATACCTACTCCAATTACCCCTGCCGTGTATAGCTCTTAACAGAGAACACAAGAATTTCGTTGAGTGATTACAACAGTGTTTATTTGTGACGCGATTCAATAGCTAAAAACGCATTGAAGCATTAGTAACCGCAGCGGTGTAAACCACAATAACAAGGAAACAAATATTTAACCACAAAAGTTACAATAAAAATAGCAAAAACGGCGGCCAAAACAGCATCAGCAATAGCATTGCATTTACGGAAACAGTGAAAGCAGCAGTGGACGGAGAAGAACGAGTAAAATAAGGCATTAAAGTAAGATTCATTTTTATGTGTACTATGTTTAGTGACTAAGAATTCCCAGTTGTACTTACGCTGTTTAAAAATAATTATTAAAAATTTAAGTGTGGATTCGTTAATACAAGTTTTTAGAAATATGTCATTGGAAAATGAAAATGAAGCAACTAACGCTTCTTTGAAGTTAGAAGTAGCGGAGTTGCGCAGGCAAATAGAGGGGTTAACTCAGGCAACTAGCATTGCGGAATACAAGCCTGAGGTTATTAACCAACAAATTAAATGCGAGGAGTCTTTAGAAATAGTAAAATCTTTGCCCGGGCAAGCAAAACAAATATGTTAGTTGGAGGGAATCTGCAAATAATACTATGAGTTTGTACGTTAGAGGCAGCCGCAGGTATTTTGCTGCACTAACGATATTAAGAAACAAAATTACACAGAGAGAGAGCAAGAGATGAGCATTCTGAGACAGGGCTCAAACTCAATAATTGAATATTACAATAAGGTTAATGAGAAATTAACCTTGCTTATTAACAAAACAATCATGACCTACGGTACTGACAGTTCAGTCACTAAGGAAATTAATGCCAAGAATAGGCGAGATGCTTTACGCATATTTATATCAGGACTGAATGGGAATTTATGTAATATCCTATTTTCATTGTCGCCAAGCGATTTACCGAACGCTTTGGCAAAGGCCCAAGAGTTGGAGTCGAACAATATGCGAGCAAATTTTGCATTACAGTTCGGTAGACCAACTCATTCAACCAATTTTTCGCCCTCAGCAAATAATGGGCAAAATAAATATAGCCATAAAAATAATTTCAATAATAATCTGAGGTTTGCACAAGCACAGCCTCAACGAAATTTTAACCAAAGAATTGAAAGGGCGCAACCCCGACCGACCCCAATGGATGTTGATTCCAGCATCAGGGTACAAAATCGGCCGCAGCTCAAACCTGCTTATAATTATCAAAATAGTAACAATCTAAGTGGTAATATAGAAAAAAGACCACATGGAAGCACGCAGCAAACCGTGCAACCGCCCAATAAAACATTACGTTTTAACAATATTAAGGAGGATCATTTTTTAAGATCAAAATTAGCTTTGCCATATATTTTCTTGTATGACAGGGCAATAGGTAAAAATTTAAAAATCTTAGTTGTTACAGGAGCAACTAGCTGCTATATAAAGTCAGGTATTTATGAGAGTAGAAATGAATTGGCTATACAAAAAAGAGTTAAAACAATTAGTGGCTATTCAATAATACGTTACTATCATTTAATAACATTGTTCGGTAAAAAGCAAATTGTTTATGAAATTGAAAATTTAGGAGCAGATTTATTAATTGGATATAAGTTTTTGAGAGATATTAAAGCGGTAATTCATCTTGAAAAGAAGAGGTTGATAATAAATAATGATAAAGAAGAAGAAATATTTAGGTTACGAAGTGAATCCGAGCGACAGGAAAGTTTAGAAAATGAAAATACTCTGGGAGCAAGGACTTCTAAAGTGCCAGCCGATGGTAATACCGGCAAAAGGAAGGAAATTAAAAGCAAAAAAGAAAACATTCGGGACAAAGAAATCCTGAAACGCCAGACGACGGGAATTCCGGCAAATTATAAAGTAAAAAACGTTAATAGAAATAATTTTAATACAAAAATTTCGGGAGAAGATCCTGAAATTCCAGTCGAAGAATTATCCGACAGGATAATTAGTGGAAAAGGGGCGTTGAATGCATTTGCTTTGGAGGAAGAATCCTTTGAAGCACCGGCCGATGTATGTTCCGGCAATACAGAAAATAATTACAAACCTTGTAGTAAGGAAGAGTCAAATAAATTTATTGTTAGGGAAAAGGAAATAATAGCGGAAATTAAGAAAACTCATGCTGGAGTGGATATGAATTTACCGTTTAGAACAGATGTTAAAGCGGAGATTCGGACTACGACTAATACTCCGGTTTGGAGTAAGCAGTATCAATATCCGCTAGCTGCAAATAGCTTTGTTAATGAGATCAGGGGTTTGTTGCAAAATGTTGTGGTTCGTCTAAGTAAAAGCCCATACAATTCACCTATCTATCTATATTGTACCAAAAAAAGGCATAAATGAAGATGGTACACAAAAGTTGAGGATGGTTGTGGACTTTAAGAAATTAAATGAAGTAACAGTTTCGGATAAATATCCAATTCCAGACACAAATGTCATACTGTCTAATTTGGGGGGCTCAAAATATTTTTCTACAATTGATCTTGAGTCGGGATTTCACCAAACTTTGATGAAGGATAGTGATATGGAAAAGTTAGCATTTTCAGTTAATAACGGGAAATATGAATTTCTAAGAATGCCTTTTGGACTGAAAAACGCACCTAGTATTTTTCAAAGAGCTATGGATAACGTTCTTAGGGGTTACATTGGCAAATTTTGTCACGTATATATAGATGATATCATTGTGTTTTCCAAAACATTTAAGGATCACACGGAGAATTTAAAGACGGTTGTTGATACTTGAAGCCATTGACGAAGCATTTATCAGGGAAAATGGACATGTGGCACAGCAAATGTCTAAAAAAAATTGAGGTTAGATTGGAAAAGGACGCAATTATAGCTTTTGAAAGATTCAAGAAAGTACTTGCAAACTAAGTCGAACTAACTCAGCCGGATTTTACAAAGACATTTATATTGGCAACAGATGCTTCTAATTGGGAGGAGTATTAAGTCAGGAAGGAAAGCCCATAACTTTTATATCAAAAACATTGAATTCGACAGAAAAAAATTATGCAACAGACGAAAAGGAGCCTTATGCCATAGTTTGTGCATTGAAAACTTTAAGAAATTACCTTTATGGGGTATCCGATTTGGAGATTCACACAGATCATCAGCCATTATCTTGTTCAGTTTCTCCAAGAAACCCTGACGTTGAGATGAAAAGATGGAATATGCTCCAAAAATTATTTATAATCCAGGTAAAGTGAATATGGTAGCCAATATTTGAATCAGGTGTCTGATGATTTATCAGATCGTGCTACGCAGGATTATGCGGAGAGCTTAGATGGGGTGGAAATTCTGGAGACAAAGAAACCTTTGAATCAGTTTAAACAGCAGATATTGCTGAGTACAGGACGTTTTACCATACATGAGTCTGTGGTAAACTTTGGTAGGACGGGACATCTTATTGATACATCATACGATATGGTGGAAAATTTTATAACAATATTAAAAGAGGATCTCTATGCGGTTAAAACTAAATTAAAGGAAACGTTTACAAATAAATTTTTGTATGCCAGAAATTTTCCTATAGATGTAACAAATAGGGAGGACCAGGGTGCGATATTTGAACAGACACATAACAGAACACACAGGAGTTTTGAGGAAAATATAAAACAAATTTGTACGATGTACTATTGGCCTGAAATGCATAAGCCATTCAGAGTATATATTAGAAACTGCGACATTTGTAATAGAAATAAATATGACAGATACCCAGTGAAGAAGGAATACAGGTTCATATGGATATATTTTATGCTCAATCTTTGAAATTTATTACATGAATTGAAGCATATTCAAAGCTTTTGGTGATTAAACAAATTGAGGATAGGATTGCATTGGAAGATAAAGTATTAGAGATATTACAGGGTTTTCCTAATGTAAAGATGATAACACAAAATAACACTGCGTTAAAAAAACGAGCTTTAGTTCTGTCCTTTGAACCAAGTATACTTTTTCGGAAAGGGGCGAAAAAATAAAAATACATGTGTATCGGCGATTTTCATGTACACGTCAGATTTAAAATTTTTTTTTTTGTTTTTTTTTTTTGTAATTTTTTTTTTGCAGTGCTCCGTACGTGGTAGCCAAATTGTTGCTACAGCGTCCTTTATTGTTGACCTTCCATCAGTAAACTTGCAAAAATTTTTATAGCACTAGTCGCACACGACTAAAAAAAAAAATTCTGGCGTGTACATGAAAATCGCCGATACACGTGTATTTTGATTTTTTCTCCCCTTTCCGAAAAAGTATATTTGGTTCATAGGACAGAATGTGTGTAACGCGGTGTAATGAACCAGGATTTACTACTGTGCAGTTTAAAACTTTGATGCAGAGACTTAATATTGAGACTTATTTTTGTAACCCAAATCAGAGTACAACAAATGGACAGGTTGAAAGAGTTCATTCAACGATAATTGAGATTTCAAGATGTATGAAGCAGGAATATAATTTGATCAGTTTTTCTGAATCAATATATAGAGCGGTTCATCAATATAACAAAACAATAGACTCCGTAATTGAGAGTAAACCTTTTGAGGTACTTTACAATAAGGTTAAACATGATACTGTGCTACCAAAATTGCGCTTAGCGCAAGAAAAGATATTGGATAGGCAAAACAAAAATGGGGATAGGAAAACTTATTCTTGTGGAGATATTATTTACGAGAAAATAATGGGAGACAGAAATAAATTAAGACCTAGGTAAAAGAAACAGGTGGTAAAGGAGGATTTAGGAAATAGGGTTAGAATTAATAAAAGAAATAGAATAGTGCACAAGGATAATATAAAGTGATTTTTGTTGGAACGATTTTCCGTCATCCCTTGTCAAGTTTGGTTTTGTGACAAACCGGTTTCGGCGTTCTGCCATTTTCAATGCCTAGTTTCGTTCTGGTGTGTGTCAATCCGCTGCGTGGCAGAACGCCGAAACCGGTTTGTCACAAAACCAAACTTGACAAGGGATGACGGAAAATCGTTCCAACAAAAATCAGCTTACTACCCTGTCGGAAGATCAACACAACAAAATAAATAATATAAAGTCTTAATTATATACAAAATAAAGATTTAATAGTTATTTACATACAATATCCAAAAATTATATTTGATTGTAAATTGTTTGAAGCAAGGCCAATTGCCCAAATAGAAGGCAAGCTATTAATTGAAAAAGAAATTGCAAAATGTAACAATACGTAAATGTTAAAAATTGTAAAAAAGAATTAATAAATACCTACTGTAAAATTAATAATACAAATAGTTGCTTGTCAGATATTTTTACTGGAAAGAAAACTAAATGTAAAAAAGTCAAAGAAGGCAATAAAAAAGTAGATGAAATGAAACAAGGTGCTACATTAGTTTCAGGGAAGCATATTATTGATAACCAGGGGGTAAATGGAATATACTTAGTTTCATTTGAAAATCAAACAAATATTGATGATGTCACTTATGAAAATGTTGATTAAAAAATTTGGCAATATGTTAGGAGTAGTAAATTGAGTAATTTTTAAGTTATTTATTACATTGAGTCAAAAGACTATAATCTAAAATTTGATAATGTAAAGTTGATTAACTATGTAAAAAAAAAGAAATACGATCACACCTTTTATATTGGATTTTTATAGCATTTACATTTTTTATTATTATAGTATATATAATTTTTAAGATCAACAAAGTGATTAAAGAGTGGAAGAAAAATAGACATTTAGTAAAACAGGAAAAAATTATGAATTAACCGTTAAAACTAGTAACCTAACAAACAAAATTACAGAATCGGGACGATTATCTTAAAGAAAGAGTTAACAGTACACCACCCACAGTGCCCTTATGGCAATTATAAACAAGTATTTTATTTCTCACGCCACTGGCATTTCATTAGCAAAACGGGTGCAATGCCAAGAGCAATGCTTATACACAAATATCCAATTTCTCGGACATCAGCAATTTATTAGCCAAAATGTTTATAAACAATATTCCATTTCCCATGCATCAGTATTTCAGTAGCGATAGTGTCCAGTTATTGTTAACATTAAAGTAAGTTAGGTAAACTAACATAATGTTATAAATAAGAGTAACTTAAATGAATAAAGTTAGTTTTGTGCCAGCAGTGACAATTGGCAGCGAACTCGTCGAACTATTTTATTTCTTTTAAAAAACCTTCCCTAAAATGGTAAGGAGTTAATTTACACACGTATGTACGAGGTGTGTTCAAAACGTATCGCGAATTTTGAATTTTCGCTGGTTACGTATATTCGAATTTCGAATTTTTTGTGGCGTTATGTTGGTAGTCATGTCTCTCACTTATGCCCACAAGCTCGGCCATTTTGAATGTTCAGTTAATTGTTGACAGCTGCTTTGCTTGCACGTGTTTTGGATCGTCTTCGATTTTTACCTATTCAAAAAAATGTATCAAAGAACCTGTATCAAATTTTGTGTGAAAAACGAAATTAAGTGCGCGGATGCATTCCGAATGTTGACTGTGGCATACGGAGAAGCTACCTTGGACCGAAGCAACGTTTATCGGTGGTACAAAATGTTCTCAGAAGGCCGAGAAGATGTGCAAAGAAGAACAAAAATTGGCTTTTGCACCACGATAACGCCCCTGCTCACGCATCGTTGCTTGCCAAACGGCCACAGTTGGGCAGGGCGGATTTGGTTGGACGGCGACTCACCGGGAGCAGAAGTACCGCGGCGGAGGGCGTACCAGTGGCGGAGCAGCGAGCGTCGGGTCGGAAGACTATTGAGGCAGGGATAGCGGAGCGGGTCAATAGGCGGGTGATTTACCTGACGTTGTCTCTCTGTGCCGATATTCTAGTGGCGACGGTACTTTGAGGCTGTCTCTCTGTGCCGGTATTCCAAGGGCGGCGGTTTGGTGGGGCGGTACTCTGAAAAGAGACTGGAGTGAATGCGGTTAGGGTGCTGGCTCTGGGGCTGAACACCACCGCCTCCATCAGCGCACGTTATATAGGTGGCTGAATGGAGGGCAGAGTTGTTCCAGCTAGGACTTCGTAGGCCGTTCGGAGGGCTGAGGGGAGGTGCACCCTAAAGGCACAGCGATATTACCCCTTGCCCACCCATCGGTCTACCCCAGAGCCAGAGCTAAGTGGAAATCAGTTCGCCGCCGGAGCGGCACGGTCCTTCCACTCAGCTAGTCGACGGAGCGAAAAGCCGAAAGGCAACAACTCCACCGACTCACCCAACCAAAAAGAAGTGACTCCTCCAGAGTGCTGGCCCCTCGCTAGACACCTCCGTCCCCCGCTCGTATTCGCACACTATCTTTGTAGGTGTCAGAAGAGAGGGACGGAGGTGTACCGGCTCTATGCCACGTAGGACGGTTTGATGGTCGAGGGGGAGCATTGTGTTTAAAGCACAACTGCACCATAGCTAGGGCCAGGGCTAAGAGGAACGTCGGTACGCCGCCGAAGCAGCACGACCGTTCCACTTAGCCAGTCAGCGGGGCGATAAGCCCAAAGGCGACTACTGCCGCTAGTCACCTGGAGTGAATGATTCAAAATTTGTAAAATCATTCCTTTATATGGGGACGGTTATGAAATGGTGGAGAATTTCACCGCTTGCCATGGTGTGTTATTTGCCTGGGTATGAATTTATGCTGGCTGCCGGTGATCACCATGCCGTTGTTGCTGTGGATCAGCCGTGTCGAGCAGTTATTGAATGCTTTTAGGCTTAAGCAGAGTTACAGTGGGGGTCGTATTATTGTAACGCTACGTTACAGTTGTTAGCAAATATTCTATTGTTTTCGCGCTTTGATTATGTTGCAGGCGAGATAATATGCTAGTGGACAGTGTCCCTTTATGGTATCATAGCCGCTCAAAAAAATGTTTGGTAATTTCGTTGCGGCCGCCGTGGTGTGAAGGTAGTGTTGCCGGCCTACCACACCGAAGGTCCATGGTTCGAGCCCTGGTACAGGTAACATTAAAAGTGATTTGAAAAAAGTTTTTCAAAACGGGGTCGCCCCTCGGCAGTGGTTTGGCAAACTCTCCGAGTGTATTTCTGCCATGACAGGCTTCTCAGCAAAAATTCGTCTCCTTTGTAGATGCCGTTCGGAGTCGGCAAAAAACTGTAGGTCCCACCAATTTGTAGGGAAAATTCAAATCGGCACACCACAAATTGGAAGAGAAGCTTGGCGCAAAAATCTCTTAGGAGGTTTATGATGATATACCTGTTGTATATCGCGCCATAGAGATAGAGAGAATTTTCGTTGCTATTAAAATTTATATTTAAAACTACTACTAGATTTTCAATATTTCTGGTTTCAATTCGAATAAATGGATTTTTAACCACACCAACAAACTATTATTTCTATGGTTTTTTTTTTTTTTTTTAAGACACTGCGGGGTTTTCCGTAGATTTAAATGGTGGTAGAAAAAGTTAGGCACGTTCTGCTGACAACTATATGGACGCCTAGTATCTGTTGTACAAAAGATTTTGTGGGACAGGAGCTCTGCTAGCTGCTGGTAGTTCCACATCCAATGCCCGTGCTCTAAGCTATTCTTTTGGCACTAAAGGAGTCGTCCTTAGGCGAGAGTGGTAGGCAAATAGAAGGAGCCTTGACCAAATCCCTGTTCCCAGAATAAAATGTTGCCATACCCACACCTACGCACGATGGGGTTGAAATTTACCAGGTGGATTGTAGACACGTTTTATGGGGATCACACTTTAAAACTTAAAACATTTTGCTATATTGGGACTAAACTTTCTAACTTTAAATTGTCTTACCTTATTTAATATGAAATGGCTGAAAGGAATGATATGTTCACGGACTGTCCGTCCACTCCTATGGTCTGATGAGAAATTCCGCAAAGAGGGTAACTGTAGCTATCCAGGCCTTTTTATATCCTCGGCCCTGTCTTTGGGCTACGGTTTTTGACAGCTTTCTTTGCTTTATTTGGGCAGTGTTTCATGTCATTTAAATGCATCATTTTAAAGGTCGAATAAAATAAGTACAGAGAGACCTGAATGATTCGCCCTTGGTACTATTTTGCCACCTTCCCTGCGCAATGAGTCATATGTGACTCACTTGAACTTATTGCGCAAAAAAAAAACTTATAAGAAAATAAACGAAAGTTTACGTGAACGTGGAATGAGGAGAATACCATGGTATAGGGGACGGGATTCAGAATACGAGGTGTGTTCAAAAAGTATCGCGAATTTTGAATTTTCGCTGGTTACGTATATTCGAATTTCGAATTTTTTGTGGCGTTATGTTGGTACTCATGTCTCTCACTTATGCCGACAAGCTCGGCCATTTTGAATGTTCAGTTAATTGTTGACAGCTGCTTTGCTTGCACGTGTTTTGGATCGTCTTCGATTTTTACGCGAAATTCGTACCAAAATTGCTCAATTGTGACCAAAAACAGCATCGCATGAACATTGCTAATGAGATGTTAAACTCTGTCCGCGACGACCCAAATTTGCTCCAGAGGGTCATAACTGGTGACGAATCGTGGGTTTATGGTTATGACGTGGAAACCAAAGCTCAATCATCTCAATGGAAGCTGCCGCACGAACCAAGACCGAAAAAAGCGCGCCAAGTTCGGTCGAATGTGAAAGTTTTGCTGACAGTTTTCTTCAATTGCAGGGGCGTGGTGCATCATGAGTTCTTGCCACAGGGAAGAACGGTCAATAAGGAATATTACCTGCAAGTTATGTGCAATTTGCGCGAAGCAATCCGCCAGAAACGCCCGGATTTGTGGAAGAACAAAAATTGGCTTTTGCACCACGATAACGCCCCTGCTCACGCATCGTTGCTTGTGCGCGACTTTTTGGCCAAAAACAACACACTAATGATGCCGCAGCCACGTATTCCCCAGATCTGGCCCCCTGTGACTTTTTCTTGTTCCCTAAACTGAAGAGGCCCATGAAAGGACGACGTTACGCTTCTCTTGACGAGATAAAGACGGCATCGAAGGAGGAGCTGAACAAGATACAAAAACATGATTTTTTGAAGTGCTTCGAAGATTGGAAAAACCGTTGGCGAGAGTGTATAATATCTCATGGGGATTACTTTGAAGGGGACAAAATAGATATTCATGAATAAATAAATAATTTTTGAAAAAACACAAAATTCGCGATACTTTTTGAACACACCTCGTATGTTGCAACAGAAGCGACCATTACAATTGTTAATGATAATATCGGCACAATACACTAATAGAAACTCGAAACACACACATCAACCGGTCAACTTCAAAACTTGAATGAACAGCCACCTCCCCAAAGCCTTCGACATGTTCAACCACGGAGTATGTCCTAAGAGACTTGGAAGAGACACCGCGCCTTGCCAGCCTAAAAAGGTGGACCGCCAACTACTTCAACGGTCGGCAGGCGTCAGTCAAACAAGGGGTGCTGCAGGATGGTGTCCTATCCCCCCTTTTGTTTAATTTCTATATTTCGAGGCTTCCTCCCCCACCAAACGGAGTCTCCATTGTATCCTACGCTGACGACTGCACGATTATGGCTTCGGGTAAGGGCCCCTCCATTGACGAACTCTGTACGAGGATTAACTGTTACCTGCGAGACCTTTCCAGCTTCTTCACCGAGCGAGACGTGACCCTGAAAGTTGCATAGAGATCGACTATAAACTTTGGACATTATAAAGCACAAAAAAACACAATAAATGTGGGCGTGTCACCGCCCACTTTATAAAATTATGTAAATCTTGACTAAAGGACACATATATCCAAATACCATTGATTTAGACCTCCTATACAAATGAGATTTTCCGAACTGCATATTGGTTGAGGCATATGCTGATGACCTGGCCGTTGCATACAGAGGCATATTCCCACAAACCTTGTGTGATCTGATGTAGGTAGCATTGCGAGAAATCTTGTTATGGTCCTCTGGCTGCGGACTTAGCGTTAATACTGAGAAAGTGGAACTTGTCTTATACACTAAACGGTATAAAATACCACCGTTGAACCTACCAAATGGCGTGCGCCTCAATCTGGGCGACAAGGCCAAACTCCTAGCTGTGGTTCTGGGTGAAAGGCTGAATTGGAAAGAAAACTTCAAAAGAAAACGTATATTGCATTAAACACGTGCAAAAGAGCCATAGGCAGGAATCTGGGTCTTAGCCCCAAGATATGCAAATGGATTTATACCGCGATTATAAACCCATATTTCTATATGGGGTCATCATATGGTGGCCTGCCTTGGGCGAGGCTTCAAACCTGAAACTGTTAGGGATAGTCCACAGGTCCAGCATGATTAGCATAGGTGGAACTCTAAGAACTACGCCAAGCGAAGGTCTCCAGGTCATTTTAGACCTTCTTCCCCTAGATATAGAAGTATACCGAGCAGCGGCGACATCAGCCCTGCGCCTACGGGAATCGTCCAGCTGCAACACACTGACCAAGGGACATTCTAGCATACTAATCAATTCCAGTTTTCTTCCCGCAAGTACGAATCGCTGCGCGACTACAGTTTCGGAGTGCGACTTCACGGTAAACATCCCCAGTAGGGATGATTAGGTGGAAGCGGATAGGGGATACGGTGAAGAAGGTAGCATATCCATATACACCGACGGCTCTAAATTAAACGGGAGGGTCAAAGGATTGTGATCTAGAACTCGCCTTAGGTTGGACAAGACATTATCAGCAAAGAAATCTTTATTTTTAGCGATTTAATTCTAAAGATGGCAACAAGCCCCAGGGTGTCGGATAACTAAGCAACCCTGGCTAAAAAGGATTTCAAGAGATCTCGACAAATCTGCACCCTAAGGGCTGATATTTCCAAGTTAATAGGAGTTCTAACTGGGCATTTCCGTATTGGGAGACACGCGGGGAGGCCCGGTGTCCCCTATCGTCGTTGCTGTAGGAGCGGCAAAAACGACGAAGAGAAAGAAACTGTAGAACACATCATCTGCAACTGTCCCATACTAAGCTGCGCCTAAGTCTTCAAATTGATTCAAAGAGGAGGTCTAACGGTATCCTTACGTGGTATCACAACGGGCCTTCTGATACTGGCCTAAGTGTGCCTTGTGGCAGCCACTTCAATCTAACGTTTTGAAATGTAGATTTCTGTTTGAATTCCCCTTCTTTCTTCGAAGCGAAGATAATTTTAAAGTTTGTTTCGAAGACTGTCCTTGGACAAATGAACGTTCCCATATGAGCTTATTTTGACCATCAAGAGAAGGTGAGTAAAAACTTGTGTATTTCCTGCTTGTGGTGAGCAGCACTAGCTGGGTCTTTGCAGGCTCAAGCGGAGCATCGCGGTCTCAGCCCATACCCCCAGCCTTAAGTGCTATCATAATAACACTGATCATGTAGGGCAGAGACCAGATATAATATAACCATATCACCCGCGTAGTCTACCACTCTAACTCCATTCCTGTAGAGTTGACCAAATATTCTATCCATGATACAGAGCCAGGGGAGTGGTTAGATGGAACCATCCTTCCAAAGATGTGTTGTGTGATCACTACCTCCAAGCTCCCTACCCAGTTAACCGTAGGGTTTTCAATACAAAAGGCATGGAGAGCATATTCTAATGCTTCTAGAGGTTCACATTGTCAGATACTCAAAAGGTCACAACAAAAATAGAAACAATTTTGCATTTTTCCAAGCATACCTAACCATAACTATTGCCACAATTATAGCAATAGCCATTGAGTTGGACTTTATCTATCAACTCGTCTTTGTCGAATCCAAAATTAGTGGAAGTGAGAAAAAATTTAAAAAAAGACAAAGATAACAAAACAAAATAAAACAAAGATAACTTTATACCAACAGGTACAGCCATAGTCACCTGTGACCTCATACGCAGACACTAAATACTTTAACTAGGCTGGGAAAGAGTACGTGTAGAAGAATACATCCCCAATCCGAATAGGTGCGTTGATTTCCAATAGCTTGGTCAAACAAAAAAAAGATGCCGTAATGTTAAAGTATATAAATGATGTGCAGAACAGCCTCCACACAAATTCTGCATAAACTGCGACATCTATGAACACACATCACTCCTGTCCAACATTCCATAAAGTTAAGGCGGTTTGTAAATTTAAAATAAAAAACGGTGTGCAACAGGAGAAGCCTGGAAAATATATAATAGTAACGAGTTATCATATGAAATAATACCCTTTAACAAAGCCCTAAAGAAGCCAACAACAGCAGAAAACTATAACATTCTCTCTCTCTCTCTATGGCGCGATATACAACAGGTATATCATCATAAACCTCCTAAGAGATTTTTGCGCCAAGCTTCTCTTCCAATTTGTGGTGTGCCGATTTGAATTTTCCCTACAAATTGGTGGGACCTACAGTTTTTTGCCGACTCCGAACGGCATCTACAAACGAGACGAATTTTTGCTGAGTAGCCTGTCATGGCAGAAATACACTCGGAGAGTTTGCCAAACCACTGCCGAGGGGCGACCCCGTTTTTGAAAAACTTTTTTCAAATCACTTTTGATGTTACCTGTACCAGGGCTCGAACCATGGACCTTTGGTGTGGTAGGCCGGCAACACTACCTTCACACCACGGCGGCCGCCTATAACTTTACTTCTACAAAAACAAAGAATAATAAAAAAAAACAAGTACAACTAGAAACAAGAAACAAATACCATGAGCAAAAATCAAACACAATTAACCTCTTTTACGTACAACTCAGAATTCCAAAACTAAAATAACCACTCTCCAAACATCAACAACTCCGTAGATGTGAACTCAAATATGAAAACAGCAATCAAATGTTTTCGACTTGACAACGCCAAAAACTAATACTTTTGACATCAAATAATTCGCAGCACGTATAACACAACTCTTTGACACGTACCCTGAACTAAATGTTATAAACACACCCAACACATTATTTAAAACAAACCCAGCCAATAATAATACATAAAAAACCAACATCTAAAATGAAGAAATAAAAACTCAAAAAGAAAAAATCAATAAAAGTATTTTAAACAATGTACATCGCACCCGTAGACTTAGTGGGCACCCGTAGACTTAGTGGGCAAACGCATAGTGAAACTAGGCCCAATGCATCGTAGCCGACACACTGTATGGTCCCGCCCTTGCTTCGAAATATTTGTTGAAGCTACAATAGATGTAAAGGGTTGGCGTAAAGTTACGGTTGTTACACATTTACACCGATTGTTCCAAATCTGCTTTATTCTGTGCTTATACGAAGTTAAACAAATCATACAAGCTGGTAAATTACAACAACTGTCTTGAAGTGCAAACAGGCGCCAGAAAGCATTTACAAGAGGGAAACGTACATCTCTACTGGGTCATTGGTCATATGGGCATACATGAAAGCGAAAGGGATGCTATGTTGACCTAGAAGGGAAAGTCTCTTGAAAAGTAAACCATAGAACTTCCCATCAGATTGGGAGTATTGAAATGCAGTCAAGAGTTGTAAACGATCGACCAAGCAAAAATGGCTTGGAAGAAACATGGGACGGCAAAGTCTCCGAGGCCATGTGCAAGTCGTATGGGTTAACAACGTTGCTCTTGTCCGTAAAACGGGAAGACTGCAATATAATGTTTTTATAGGTTGTACGAGAAATGCTTGAACATATTTTGTGATCCTGTCGCTCGCCAGATTAAGGCTCCGACTATTACACTGCGTTACAAAAACGACCTTGAGTTCGGCGATTTTCATGTACACGTCAGAATTATTATTTTTTTTCTGTCCTATGAACCAGGGAAAGGGGAGAAAAAATAAAAATAAACGTGTATTGGCGATTTTCATGTACACGTCAGAATTTGTATCTTTTTTTATGTTTTTTTTGCAGTGCTCCGTACGTGGTAGCCAAATTGTTGGTACAGCGTACTTTATTGTTGACCTTCCATCAGTAAACTTGCATAAATTTCTATAGCAAAAAAAAAATTAATAAAATAGAGTAAATATATATTAATACATTTGTATGTTTATTGCAGTTATTTTGCATAGCAGGTTTTGTGCTAGGGCTTTAAGCCCTAATAATAAGGAAAAACTATTCAAACCCCATTAACCGAATAAACAACAACTATTCGAATAGTAAGTATTAGAATAGTTAAATAAATATCACAACTGCTTATGCACACATTTGTACACGCAACCATACATACGAGGTGTGTTCAAAAAGTATCGCGAATTTTGCATTTTCGCTGGTTACGTATATTCGAATTTCGAATTTTTTTGTGGCGTTATGTTGGTACTCATGTCTCTCACTTATGCCGACAAGCTCGGCCATTTTGAATGTTCAGTTAATTGTTGACAGCTGCTTTGCTTGCACGTGTTTTGGATCGTCTTCGATTTTTACCTATTCAAAAAAATGGATCAAAGAACCTGTATCAAATTTTGTGTGAAAAACGAAATTAAGTGCGCGGATGCATTCCGAATGTTGACTGTGGCATACGGAGAAGCTACCTTGGACCGAAGCAACGTTTATCGGTGGTACAAAATGTTCTCAGAAGGCCGAGAAGATGTGAACGACGAAGAGCGTGCCGGACGCCCGACCACTTCAACAACAGACGAAAAAATTAATGAAGTGGAGAAAATGGTATTGGCCAATCGTCGAATCACCGTTAGAGAAGTTGCTGAGGACCTTAACATATCGATTGGCTCGTGCCATTCGATTTTTATCAATGATTTGGGCATGAGACGGGTCGCCGCGAAATTCGTACCAAAATTGCTCAATTGTGACCAAAAACAGCATCGCATGAACATTGCTAATGAGATGTTAAACTCTGTCCGCGACGACCCAAATTTGCTCCAGAGGGTCATAACTGGTGACGAATCGTGGGTTTGTGGTTATGACGTGGAAACCAAAGCTCAATCATCTCAATGGAAGCTGCCGCACGAACCAAGACCGAAAAAAGCGCGCCAAGTTCGGTCGAATGTGAAAGTTTTGCTGACAGTTTTCTTCGATTGCAGGGGCGTGGTGCATCATGCGTTCTTGCCACAGGGAAGAACGGTCAATAAGGAATATTACCTGCAAGTTATGCGCAATTTGCGCGAAGAAATCCGCCAGAAACGCCCGGATTTGTGGAAGAACAAAAATTGGCTTTTGCGCCACGATAACGCCCCTGCTCACGCATCGTTGCTTGTGCGCGACTTTTTGGCCAAAAACAACACACTAATGATGCCGCAGCCACCGTATTCCCCAGATCTGGCCCCCTGTGACTTTTTCTTGTTCCCTAAACTGAAGAGGCCCTTGAAAGGACGACGTTACGCTTCTCTTGACGAGATAAAGACGGCATCGAAGGAGGAGCTGAACAAGATACAAAAAAATTATTTTTTGAAGTGCTTCGAAGATTGGAAAAACCGTTGGCACAAGTGTATAATATCTCATGGGGATTACTTTCAAGGGGACAAAATAGATATTCATGAATAAATAAATAATTTTTGAAAAAACACATAATTCGCGATACTTTTTGAACACACGCATACAAAGCGTGCATGTTCATAGCTACAAGCGATGAAAATCGTGAATTTCGCTTTCTAAATCTCTTGCAGTTCAATACAACTATTCGAATACCACTATTCGAATAATACTATTCGAATAAACGGATAAATATTATTCGAATTTTTTATACCCGTCGAATAAAAATATTATTTATTCGAATAGTCCCATGCCTACCAACTACAAATACGCTTTAGAAAACTTTGTCACCAATCATAATCCCGACATAATAGCACTTCAGAAAACACACATAGAAAAGAAAAAGTTGAATATGTTACACCTACCTAACTATATTTTTTATCATAATAAGCTGGGCTGCGCAATCCCTATACACAGAAAGCAATTTTGTTTATGTTTTGACCTTAAATATAGGCACAGATACAAATTTACACTTTGAATACAAAAAAAAAATAAAAAGGCGTGAGTATTAAGTACTCGTGGAGTTTGATGTCTAAACATATGTATCCTCTACATCAATTTTATTAAATCAGACCTCGCCCAGTGGACGAATTTCAAGCAGAAAGCTTTCATTTATTTTAGTTATTAGCTACTCTCTCCTCTCTTCTCTGCTGTACCTTTACTTTAATATATTTTTATTCTACATGCTTTTCTGTTCTTTCACCAGTCTACTTTCCTTTTCTTTCCTGTCCTTTCTTCCCTTCCCTTTTCTTTCCTCTCCTGTACTTTACTTTACTTTCCTTTCCTTACCTTTCCTTTCATTTCCCTTCCTCCCCTTTACTTTCCTTTTCTTTCCTTTCCCTTCATTTCATTTCATTCCAGCTATCATAGTTTCTTTAAATTAATTTATTTTAATTTAATTCAATCTAATGAAAATAGGAGGATAAAGAAAAACACTGTTTTTGCTTAAACCCCCCCACCGGCCAAAAAGCTCAAAATAATTTTACCACAAACAAAATTAAACATTGGCCCAATTTAAGATTACCAAATCAATAATTATTTTTTTTTGTTTTTAGTATTTTAGTTTATTTTCTTTTTATAAATTTTATTTTATATTTATTTATTTTATTTTATGTTATATTAGTTAATTTTTTTGCATTTCATTCCATGAGTATAACCATAAAGATTACACAAACAAAACAAATTAACTACCGTCTTGAGTATTCTGAGCTAAAATAAATTTAGCATGAATAATCACTTATTTTGTTTTTGTAAACACTGTGTATATTTATGAGTTGTGTATATTTAGCAGTTCCGTTCGTCTTTTTGTTGATTGATAGCATTCGTCGTGTTTTGTCACGATTACCGAATAATAACAATCACCAAAGCACTTGCATACACACACCCACATAACCAAAGCGCCACATACATATCAGCAAAGCAGGCAAAACATGATTCAATTATATATGGTTGTCGCTTGCGGCGAACAACACGTAATTACCGTTTGGCAACATATTGCCCTTATGTCGAAATGCACATGTGAGAGGGAACGCGCAATAACGATCAGCCTATTTTCTAAGCTTTCCACCTATAACACACACATAAATCACAAAATTTCTTAAAATGTTATCACAAAGCACTCGTTAAATATGAACTCACACCGAATTTTTATTAAAAGTAAATAAAATACGAAGCGAACTCAATAGCTTTTATAAGAACTGTAAACAAAGAATGTAAACAAAAAAACATAGATATGATAGTTTGGCATAAGGTGTAGATGAGGAAGAAGAAGACGCTATGTCATCTACGAAAACCATATAAATTATTTAATCATGAGGCAAACAAGATTCTATACACGCATACTAAGCCAAATTTCACTTACAACTCAGATATGCACAGAAACAACATCAACAACAAGGCACAGACAGAGACGCAGAGGCAGATCTTAAGCGTAATTACGCTGCCCTACCGAGCCCAAAGGTGCTTACACTTGAGCTTACTAGCAGCGAAGCGTAACTTTTCTGGACAGCGTAAAGATGTTTACACCTTAAAAAAAATTTCAAAGCACTCCCATATGCCCTCACTTATAAATAGTATTCATATGAAAGTGCTTGAGTTTCTTGTGAAAGTGCAGAACAAATACAATTCGGTATGAAGCTCAGGCACTTCCATATGAAATTGAAATTTACACTAACAAATTGACAATGAAAAATTATTTTAATTATTGAGGCACTGAGAAAAATAATATTCAGAATTGAATGTACTCGAATTTAATTGAACAAAAAAGGAAAGCACATGAACATATATTTAGACCTTTTTGTGTTTCTTATAAGATTTGGAAAATGGTTTTATCAAAATTCTTTTTGAAAATTCCGCTCCCATTTGTTCAAAAAGCAATTAAAATGAAACTAAGGTTGGTTCAAAACGGTCCAAAACATAGATGATCGCAACCGCAACTAGTGCAGCTGGGTATAAAAAAAAAGACTTCTGGTCTCCGAAAGGTCGAGAGATATTAGCAAGGACTATTCCTTGATATACCAAAAAATACCAGCTTATTTCAATAGGTAGCGTTTAGATGGAGACAGAATATAATTTGGTATACGAAATTTTGTTACCGAACGTTTATATGTGTATGAAATATTTTATCAAGACATCTGACAGCAGTTTATTTACCTTGCAAATGGTCATTATAACAGCTTTAACTATAACCTTTAACGGTATACATTTGTTTGAAATTTAGTTTGTTACCGATACTATCTTCACGAGAATCTCCGCACACGAAATGCATCACAAAAATCTACTTGTTTGCATGTTTTTTGTAATAATGCACAGGGAAAAAGTGTAAAAACACTTTCGATGAAGAATCACCTCACCAGCAAACTGTGGAAGAAAAATTTGTGACAGATGTTACTGTTATATAAGTATTTGATGTTGAGACGGCTCAGACCTCGTGTATACAATATGGCGGTGCTTTATTAAATGATAATTTCCAAACATAGAGGTGTGTTTCTAATGCGATAACTGAACTAGGGTTACCTAGCTCACTTATGCATTAGTATAATACAAGTTGTATCTTATGTATGTATGTATTCTTTATTTTCTTATGAACAATTTTTTCAAGTACTAACAATATATAAATAACAATATAATAATAACAATTCAAATAAGAAAATAGTTAATGACACTAAATGCTTATTTTAAAAGCAGTGGAAATGTCATTTCTTTGAGTAGAATTATAAATGCTTGTGGGGCGCATAATACTAATATAAATTTTCATGAAATTCATATTTTTTAGGTACAAATAAAATAGTCAATACTAGACTGGTTAAAATAAAATTTAATATAGGTAAAGCTAATCCTTCAGTAATACTAAACAACAGGAATTTATACAATGGGTCGCAACAGAATTTCTATACCCTCATTATTGAAACCAAGTAGCCACTGTTTGATTTCCCTCATAAACTCAGATAGTCTTCTAATGAGTTGTATCTCAGCAGGTAATTTGTTGTACAATTTACACGATACGGTAGTGAAGAAGTTACTAAAAATTGTGGTACAGAAACTAGGAACTGTTATATGAGATGACGATCTACTTCTTAGGCAGTATGGGTTGTAAAGAGGGCTTTGCGTTTACCCACTCCTTATAAAAAAATTTTCAACACTTTAAAATAGGGAAGAATACTTAATTTCTTGAAAAAGCTCATAGAGTCTGATAGATGGAACGCATTACACATTCTTCGGATGAGACACTTTTGTAAAATTGAGAGTGGGCGAAGCTTATTAGCGTACGTACTACCCCAGCAACTGATGCCATATAGTAATTTTGAGTGAATTAGTCCATGGTACAGTAATGCCAGTATTCGATTTGAGCATAGTTTTTTTAAGTTATAGAAAGAACGAACCGCTGATAACATGTACGATTTCAATGCAAAAATATGTGACGACCAACTTAGATCATTGTCGAATATAACTCCCAAATATTTAAAATTATACACCACTTCAATCTTGAAGCATTTACTGTCACAACTTTGTGTCTCATCAAAAGTATTCGTAGAGTTTTGTTGAACACAATTATTTGAACACAGGCGATGACGCATACAGCTTGAACCGTGAAAGAGAATGTCGTTTCTTGGTATTTCCTTTACGCAAATATTAAAATACATCAGTTTTGTCTTGTTGCTTACCCCGAGGTTATGGCTTGCGAACCATGATCGTAACATAAACACATCGTGATTGATATCAGCAAAAAGATTAAATGAATTATTTGATCCATATGCGATGGCAAGGTCATCAGCAAAGGTCGTTACTTTGCCAATAAATGGCAAAGAGAAGATAGAATTGATGTATATTAAAAACAAGATTGGCCCAAGAACGGAGTCTTGTGGTACCCCTACGGCTAAAGCTCTCGGTTCACTTAGATTATTTCCAACTTTAACTTTCTTAACTCTATTCGTTATGTATGACAGAAACCAACTAAGAATGTTGCCACGAAAACCCGCTGATCTAAGCTTACTCAGTAAGATACTATGGTCTACCATATCGAATGCTTTTGTTATATCCACAAAGAGACTAGCACAGCATATTCTATCATCAATCTCTCTCTATGGCGCGATATACAACAGGTATATCATCATAAACCTCCTAAGAGATTTTTGCGCCAAGCTTCTCTTCCAATTTGTGGTGTGCCGATTTGAATTTTCCCTACAAATTGGTGGGACCTACAGTTTTTTGCCGACTCCGAACGGCATCTACAAAGGAGACGAATTTTTGCTGAGAAGCCTGTCATGGCAGAAATACACTCGGAGAGTTTGCCAAACCACTGCCGAGGGGCGACCCCGTTTTGAAAAACTTTTTTCAAATCACTTTTGATGTTACCTGTACCAGGGCTCGAACCATGGACCTTCGGTGTGGTAGGCCGGCAACACTACCTTCACACCACGGCGGCCGCCTTATATATAAAAGAAGAAAAGTCGAAATGAGCATCTTCAGTTGACAGGCCGGACATAAAACCAAACTGCTTCGGGCTAAAAAATTCTATTTTATTCAAGTACGCTAAAATCCTAGCTTTTGTTGCTTTTTCAAAGATTTTTGAGATTGAAGATAGCAAAGATATGGGCCTATAGTTATTTTTATCTTTTTTATCTCCCTTTTTGAAGAGTGGTATGACTGTGGCACATTTCAAATCTTCTGGAAAAACTCCGGAGGTTATACTTAAATTAAATAAATATATCAATATATCAACAATATAAAGTGCTATGGTTTTTAACTTGCGATTTGAGACGTCATCGCTACCGCTAGAATCAGAATTGTTTAAAGTTGGATGAAAAAAAAAACTATTTCTGGGAGGTGTGTATTCAGTAACTATAGTGTTATTATGACACATTCACATCATTGGATTCCTGATTATATCAGAAACTGCTCCTACATTAACAAACAAGTTATTGAGTTCGTTTGCAACTACCAACGACTCCAAAATATCCACACCATCCACGCATAACACAAGAGAGCCGGATTTTCGCTTAGAATATCGGTTTGTAATACGATTTGCAGCGTCCCATTCTTTTTTTGGGTTACCTTGTGCTGATAAAAACAGGTTTTGGTAATATTTATCTCGACTTGACCTTATTTCTTTATTTAGCCTATATGTTAATCGACGGACACGATTCCGAAGATTAGTGTTGGCCGGATGCCTCTTGCATTTTTTCCGTAATTTATTTTTCATATTGATTTAATGTAATAAGCTGCGAGTTATCCATGGCTTCAGAGATAAAGAGGATGGTTTCGGAAAAATAGTATTTTTTGAATTGTTAATAAGGAGAGTGAGAGTGTTAAATAAATGATATGCCTTGTTAACGTGTGTTTCACCAAAAACAGTTTCCCAGTTTTCAAAGCGAAGTGACTCACAAAGAGCATTCAAATTTATTTTGCTGGAGCCTGATTGAGTATTGCAATTATTAAGTTGCCTATTTATGTTTATGTTAATAAGTTGGATACCAGTCATGCAATGGTCAGAAATTCCTAAATCAAGATTAATACCCACATGAAAGTCATATTCAAAATTACTTAATCTTCCATATACATGGTCTATACAGGTCCCTGACTCAGGGCGGGTAGTCTCTTGAATAAAAGAAATTAGACCATGTTCTGCCAGGAGTGCAAGATAGCTATCTAATAAAGTATTTACACTCAGCAAATCAAAATTAAAATCACCTTAAATAAATAAATTATCTGATTTTTCACTACACAATAGGACAGAAAACTCCTCATGAAATTGTTTAAAGGAAAGGGAATGAAATCTATAAATACATCGGAAATTACCAATGAAATCTTTATGGCATCAGCGGTTGAAAAATTAAGACAAGTAACTTCACATTCATAGCCATCTCGTATAAAAACTCCAACACCTCCTGCAGAATACGAGTCATTTGTAGTTGCGAAAAAGTTATAATTAGGCATATTAAAATCATTAATTTCGTATGAGAAAATCCAAATTTCTGAAACAAAAATAATATCGGGAAGTTTAACAAGGGAGTCAAGGTTGCATACCAAAGGGTCAAAGTTCCGTCTTAGACTTCTTAAATTTTGGTGCACAACAGTAAAGGTATTATCTTCAGATGTTAGGTATAGAATGTAGTAGGTACAATTGATGTATAAATATACTTATATATAAATATGAATATACAACATCTTACCTTTATAAATATGTATCAATACAATTTAAAATATAACACTGCGTTACAAAAACGAGCTTTAGTTCTGTCCCATGAACCAAATATACTTTTTCGGAAAGGGGACAAAAAAATAAAAATACACGTGTATCGGCGACTTTCATGTACACGTCAGAATTTTTTGTTATGTATAAAGGACCACCTTTGTCCGTCTGTCCGCCTGTGTAAAAGACTTTGGATCGAAAAAAAAGGTTAAACCTGTAACCTTTATACAAGGTGGCGCAAAAGTAAGCTTCCGATGTTCAGCATATCGGTTGTGGCACGTGCAGTGTATGCTGTTGCACCGTCTTGTTGGAACCACATGTTTTCCAATCCCAATTCATCAAGTTGCGGCAAAAAGAACTCGTTGATCATTGCTCTGTAGCGCTCACCATTCACAGTAACCGTTTGGCCCCGACCGATTATTGGTCAAATAAATAGTCAGCAATATTCCGCGTTCTGGAGCAGTGTAGCGTAACATTGTTTATTAACGTGTATTTCGCATGTGTTTACTACACAAATGTCAAAACAGAACTGACTTTAGGGGCCAATCGCAAAATTTATACCATTTTCTGATAGGAGGATTACTTTTGCGCACATAAAAAAAATGAAATGAAAATCACCGATGCACGTGTATTTTTATTTTTCTCCCTTTCCGAAAAAGTATATTTGGTTCATAGGACAGAATGTGTGTAACGCGGTGTAATGCTTAGCCAATTTGGCTTTTTGAGAATATGTTCTCGGCTTCTTCTATATAAACCTCCTTCAGTATCTTGAACTAAAAGGACCTCGGCTCTGGACATTTTTGAATTATTACACCTGGATACCAAACAGACGTGGGAGATTTCTTATACATAATTTTTTCCTTTTCATTAAGGGGCCTAAGAGTTTTGGTTTTCTTGTTGAAATTTATAGCTGAGTTTTGACTTTGTTTTTCGATTTCCGTTCTATACGCCGACTTATCAACAAGTTTAGCTTCAAAATTTTGTGACAGTGATGGAATTTTCGTTCTCAGTCTGCGAGACATGAGTAACTCGCTTGGACTTGGCATGCTATTTTTCGGAGTTGTTCTGTAATGTAAAAGTGCTGTGTATGGATCGGTTTTGTCATCTAGACATTTATGTAACATTTTCTTAATGGTTTGAATTGACCTTTCGGCCAGGCCATTCGACCTAGGCGGACCGTTATCCGAAACAAGGATTCCCGGTACCCCATGTCGGGCAAAAATAGATTTAAATTTAGTTACTACTGCCAAGCTTGAGAAACCCGTGTTAAGAAGTTCAATTTCAATATAATTTGAATAGTAGTCTACGACCAGTACATACATTCTTTTGTTGAACTCAAATAAATCACAGCCTAATTTGAACCATGGTATATCTGGTACCTCATGGTTCATCAATTCTTGTTTTCGATTTGCTACTCTGTATTTCATGCAAAGAGACTACGTTTAAGATGTCATTATTTATATTAGGCCAATACACTGATTCTTTAGCTAGATTTTGACAGCACTGCACGCCCATATGGCCCTCGTGTATGTTAAACAATGCGATTATTTTTTCAAAGCAAGTTATCTACAATTGAAAGCTCATCTTTGCAACTAAAGTAAGGCATGACTGCCTAGTCAACTGTTTTTTTATTTGATGGCCATCCGTCTTTAACATGCTTTTGCACTTTTTGCAAGACTTCATCCACTTGCGTGGCTCTTTTTATTTCTTTTATGGACTCTTCTGAAAGTCCTATGTGAGAGATTAACAAATTGCACTGTAAATCCAATTCTTTATCAATATCAAGGTTAGTTTTTTCTCTCAATGGCGCTCTAGAGAGTGTATCAACTACAAATAAATATTTACCAGTCTTATATAAAGGGTGTTTTTTTTAGGGGTATAGAACTTCGAATTGAAATAAAATACAAGAAAATCGTTTTAAGGTCCATCAATTTGGCTTTATTGGAAGGATAATTTTATGCCATTAATGTTTAAATATGATTTCGGGCATGTGGCCGCCGCGGCTGGCTCGAATAAAGCCAATTCTACAGGTCCAATTTTCAACCACTTTTTCGAGCATATGGGGCCGTATGTCGGCAATAACGCCACGAATGTTGGCTTCCAATTCCCCTAACGTTTCTGGTTTGTTGGTGTAGACGACCGACTTCACATATCCCCAAAGAAAATAATCCAATGGTGTCAAATCACACGACCTTGGGGGCCAATTGACAGGTCCATTCCGCGAAATTATGCGCTCATCGAATGTTTCCTTCAATAAATCGATTGTGACGTGCGCTGTGTGGCATGTAGCGCCGTCTTGTTGGAACCACAACTCATCCACATTCATGCCATCCAATTCGGGAACAAAATAGTCGGTTATCATGGCTCTATACCGGTCTCCATTAACGGTAGCTGCCTCTCCAGCATTATTGCGGAAGAAGTATGGCCCAATGACTCCACCAGCCCATAGAGCACACCAAACAGTCAGTTTTTGTGGATGTAATGGCGTTTCAAGGGTCTCATGTGGATTCTCTTCACTCCAAATGCGGCAATTTTGCTTGTTGACGTAGCCATTCAACCAAAAATGAGCCTCATCACTGAACAAAATTTTGCGATGAAAATCAGCATCGAAATCAATCTCATTTTCGGCCCATACACCAAAATAACGACGCATTGCATGGTCTCGCGGCTTTAATTCTTGCACAAGCTGGATCTTGTAAGGTCGCAAGCCAAGATCTTTGCGCAAAATCTTCCATAAAGTTGATGGACAAAGCTCCAATTGCTGTGCACGGTGGCGAATCGATTCATTCGGGTCCTCTTCAACACTTTGCTCTACAGCGGCAATTGTTTCTTCGGTGCGCACTGTTCGACGTCTCTGCGGATGCGTATTATCACATAGAGTAAACGTAGTGCGAAAACGATCCATGGTTAACCGAATTAATTGCTCTGATGGACGATTATGTCGACCATAAAATGGACGGAGCTCACGGTAAACTTCGCGAACTGAACCATTATTTTCGAAATAAATTTGCACGATTTGCAAGCGTTGTTCTTTTGTCAACCTGTTCATGATGAAATGGCAAACCAAACTGAACATAAATGACATTAGAGTTGCCAGATTTGACCACAAAATGCCAGTTTTATCTCTATTCGAAAAACAAACCTGTAAAAAAAACACCCTGTACAACTTGTAAGTTGCAACGTTGTAAACGCATCATAAAGCGTTGTAATCGTTGTGGAATTTTAAAAAGGGGTTTATTAAACAGCGATAATAAAGGTTTATGGTCAGTCTCTACAATAACTTTCAACCCATAAAGCTATTGGTGGAACTTATGGCAGCCGAAAAGAATAGCGAGAAGTTCCTTTTCTATTTGTGCATAATTAATCTGAGAGCTAGTCAAAGAGGCTGAAGCGAACGCAATCGGGTTTTCCTCATGAAAAATAGCAGCACCGACTGCAAAATTTAGAGGGCGTCTACAGACAACCTCAGCTGTTTGCGGGTATCAAAATACGCCAGCACCGGTGCCCTTGTAATTTCATTTTTTAGATTAATGAATTCCCTTTCATTTCAATGCCACTGTATATCTTTTTCAGTAGTTCGCGTAAGTATTTATTTTTGGCCGACCTATTTTCTATAAAAGCCCCTAATATTTAATCATGTCCTTCAATCTCTGTAATTCAGGCACTGAACGTGGTGCTGGTAACTCTGTTATGGTTTTTTTTCTGGGTTGGGTTTAATTCCCTGCTCATTAAAAATATGTCCTATGAACTTAATTTCATTTCTATAAAAATACGATTTTGTTTCATTAAACTTTAAACCTATGTTTTGAGCCCCTTCCAGTACTTTTTCCAATATTCTGTGATGTTCCGCGATGTTAGATGCATATATCAAAAAATCATGCATGCAAATTACTAACCCTTCAATGTCACAAAATAATTTTACCATTTCGGCATGAAATATTTCTAGCGTTGCATTGATACCAAAGGTTAAACGTGAAAACCGATATCTACCAAATGGTGTATTAAATGTACATAGCTTGGGGGAGCCTTCATCCAACTTCATCATCCAAAACCCTGAATTCGCATCCAGTGTAGTAAAAAGTTTAGACCCGCTTAATTTAGATTTACATTCATTAATATTCGGAAACCCAAAACGTGGTCGAAAAAAATTCAAGTTTCGTGGATCTAAACATAAGCGTAAATTGTCATTAGGTTTTGTAACTAAAACAATTGAGCTCACCCACTCGGTTGGTTCTTTAACAGGTGTAATAACTTTTAATTCCATTTAGTTCATTTTGTAAAGGCTCATACAGAGTAAACGGAATTTTCCTACGAGAATCTGTTACTGGTTCTACCTCCGGATTAACTTTTAAATGATATTAGTTTTAAGTAGCCTTAGGCCCTCAAACACATTTGAATATTCTTCAAACTTATTATTTAGACACTTTACCATATTGACCTGTTTCACTAAATCCATCAAAATGGCGCTTTGTAGACCTATAATATTATTACAATTCATATGATCAAGTGAATATTCCTTTTATTTGAAAAATAATTGTATGTTGCACATGCCTACAGTTGGCAATTTTTCGCCACTAAAGGTTAATATTTTGGTTTTGACATGTTTTTTTAAATTGTTTAGCTTCAATGTATTATACATACTCAATGACATAACACTCGCTAGTGCTCCTGTGTCTATCTGACAAATAATCTTGTTGCTGCCAATTCGCACGGTGATGTTCCAATCCCTATCTGACTGACGTGGTTTTAGTTTTTACATGACGCCCACAAACAGTTCCTCGCTCTCGTCTTCACTTTCACTTTCATCTTCCTGTAGATTTTTAATGTATTTCTTCCGTTTTTGTTTGTAGTGACAATATTTGGCGAAGTGGTTGGGCTTACCGCAAGCATGACATTTGACACCTGCAGCTGGAAATTTGTTTTTATGTAACTGTCCGCACTTTGTACATTTCGTTGTTGTTGTTTGCTCCTCAGAGGGCTTGCTGTACTTGCTGTTTGAACGCGAATGGCAATGAATATCTGTAGGGACTCTGACTTTTCGAGAATTTGGTTGATCCTCCAAATTTGACGCGGGTAAAAAAAGTTTAAATTGCGTGGACCACTTTTTCCACTCGACCGCCAAATTACTGGCCGTAAAATTTATTGGCCCTATGGTTGTCGCAAAAGTCATTACTGGCTTTTGTGCCGCAGTTTTTTGTGAATTTGTCACTAACTCCTTCTCGTCTGTCATGATTAATTTAGTTATTTTTATTTAGTTAATTGGTTCGAAAACCTGACACCATGTTATATAGGTATTTGATGTTGAGACGACTCAGACTTCGTGTATAAGTTTTGCTTTATTGCACGTGTTCTTTATTGAGTTCCATTGAAAAGTGAACTTAATAGTTACCCTAACTGCCCACCTAACCTACGATGTTGGATAACGCTGCTGCTGCTCTGCTGGCGGTTAGCGACGTTGACACGATCTTTGCGCTAACGATGTTTACTTGTTGATGTTGTAATAGCTACTTTGATGATGCAGCTAAACATGGTGAAGAGAATTGTGGCGCTTGTGATGTTGTCATAGCGCAATGACCACAGTCGATAGCAATAGCTATTGTTTTGTTGACACAGCGACGTGTGGCAACAACGATATGCGATCATGCCGTGTGATCGCATTTCTGCTGATCCAGCTAGTTGCATGAGGTGGCGTGCTGTCGTAATTTGGCTGAATGTGATTGACCTGGGCGAAGGCTAGGAAGACAACTATGATATTTGGTTAATGACATCTGTGGGAAGAAACTTGCGATAACTTGTAAAGGGCGGCACAGGTTGGGACATTAGCGTGTCCGTTATGATAACTCTTCCCCCTCTAAGTGAGGGACGTCCGCGGGCCTCTTCACAACGCTCTCGATTGCCGCTTTGAAGGATTTGGTTATAGAGACCTTCTTTTTGTTTCTTCGTATGTGTTGGTATGCGTATGCAAGCAGTCCCATGGTTAGCAGTGCTCCGAAACCGGCAAAACTCGTTATGTGACTACGCTCGATGCCGTGTTGCAGATGTTTCCTGTGCTCCAGGTTTTGATGGTTTATATGGTGTAGGTAGGGTGCGCTCAAAATCTCTAGGTGATCGGTAAGGTTTATAGCAGAAGACCACGCTGCCTCGGGTTTTAGCGGTTTGGTGGGATATTCATTGTAAAACAAGGCGCCATTGATTTTTACCTGTTTATCGAAGACCACCGTGCCGTTTACTGTAATTGGCAACTCGTTATCTTCCTCTATGATGGCCATTTGATCGTTTATGACAACAACACCGTCGCCAATTGATGCAATGTGTGCTAGATTATTGAATGTCGTGCTACAGTTAGCTGTATTACGTGTCATTAGTTGCAGTGCGTATGATGATGTTGATGCCGCCAGGCAGAATGTTGGGGTAGTGTCGCTGCAATTTCTCACTGGTATGGTGCGGTTATAACATGTCGCTAACGTAGATTCTTGTAGGTGTAGGACTTGGTGGCCGTGGGCTACTGGTAAAACTATAGTTTTCTTACATCTAAACCTAGGTATGGGATATTTTATCAAAAAGTAAATTTCTTTATTATATTGAACGATCTTAATCTTAGCTAAGGATGCAATATCGACCACCGTAAGGTTCATGAAGTGCTCTTTTTGTAATATTGATTCTATTTCCCTACTGTCTAATATAGTAGGACTCAAAACTCCAATTTTAGCAAAAGTGATGAGGTGATTATATTATCTAGTTCGGTTATCATCGCCCTGTTTCTAGCCAAAAGTATATCGTAAAGGTGGCCCGTGTCTATTTCCCTTTGTTTAGATGATTTCAAAATTTTATTTACTGTAACGGTGAGGTCATTGATTTCCCTTTGGACCTCTGTATTGATGGTGAACTGTGTTTCCTGTGATTCGATTAATTTCTCCGCTGTGTTCGTTAATATTTCAAAGTCGTCGTGATCCGGAGTGCCCGTAATGTATTTCCATACTGTTCCGAGAGCGTTCAAGCTCCTTGTCCATCTTTTGTGCGTGCTTACTATCTGTAAAAGTCTGTCGATTTGGTTTATGTCCGCGATCAACAGCTTCCTCATATGTGTTTGCGGAAATGCTCTGTCGCGTTAAATGTCTCATCCCTTAGCCATTCGTACAAGGTTAAATTGGTGAGGTGTTTGATATGTCCAAAGTTTTCCCAAACCACGACGTCTGCAGCAGTTACCGGGATATATTTTGCGGTGGTATAGTCAATTATGCGTGCTGTCGAAGGCGATGCCGATATCGCCACAACCAATGCCAAGCTGATCCTGAAACAGATGAATTTGTATTAGTGGCTATAAAGTTTCAGCGGAGGTTGTCCTTATGGACCCTCCTCCCTCTTATAAGCACCGTAGTGCCCAAGTCTTTTCCAATTTCTGCTTCTGTATAGAGCTGTGAGCTTGTTTCCTAATCTTTTGTTATTCTTGACGAGAACCTTCTCGTCTGTGTCGAACTCCCTATCCTGCCTACGCTTATTATGAGCATCAAGCTCTTTGTCTTGAGCTTCTTTTAGACGAGATGGTAAATGAGTTACGTCCTCTGTCGACCGGGAAATTGTGATCGGTTTCATTCCGGTCACTGAATGGATAGACCCATTGTATTGCACGGTAGCTAAACGGACTACTTCCTCGATATCGTCCAAATTCTTATCCAGTTTGAGGCATCGCGTTATTTCCATCAGTGTGCTATGAAAGCGCTCCACCTGGCCATTTGACGTACTATGAAGGGGTGGGGCTTTCGCGATGTCGATGTCGAAATTGTTTTTTAGAGTAGCTTTGACGCTGAGTGTAGTGACTTTTCATTGTCACAATATATGGTTTTAGTACCAGAGAACATGTTCAACAACTGTAAGAGTTGTGGTTTAACATCCACAACCGTTCTGGACCGAAGTGAGAGTACTATCGCAAATTTGGAAAATTTGTCGATGCACGTCAAAAAATATTTTACTCCGGTGGAGAAGATGTCGATGTGGAGTATTTCCCCACAATATGTTGGTATTGGTGTACGAGCAATAACTTGTTTTTTTGGGTGGCGATCGTACTTTGCCACAGAGCACACGCGGCAGTTCAACACGAACTGTTTAGTTTTCTTTTCCATTTTGGGAAAAAAATAATCCTCTATTATTTGCTTGAAGTTCTCCTGAGCTGCTCGGTGAGCCCTATTATGCTCCGTAGCGATAATTTCTTCTTGTTCATTAGGGTCTGTTATATCGGTGACGCGTTTCTCTGTGTGCCTGAACTTAACGGTCGGAAAAAGTTCGATTAAATCATGTTGGAACTGCGCCAGTGTATGTAGGTCGCATTGCAGTGCATTCACCACATCCACCTTTACAGCCTCCTGTAGAAGCCTCATTAGGTCTTTTTGGTTTTATGTGTAATTAAGTGCCTTGTTTTCTTTCCAAAGATTATAAATGTTCTTCTTTGTGGTTCTATACCTTCCTCTACCAATATTTGGTTACGGAAGCAATTGACCGGTTTATCGGTTCTTTCGATGGTGTTGGTTGATGACTGTTCGCTGTGAATCGTCTCAACACTCATGGTGTCCAAATTATTTATATGTTGTCTGGACAACGCATCCGCGTTTCATTTTCATTTTCTTTACCGGGCTTGTAGATTAGCCTTGCGCTGCATTCATCGATAAATGCTTTCCACCTTTTAATTTTAGAGTTCGGATTCCTATCTGACACCGCAAAGGTTAACGGTTGATGATCCGTAAACACATTTAACTTTGGCACACCATAAAGATAGTGTCTAAGCGTCTTCAATGCCCAGACAATAGCCAATAGTTCTCTCTCGTTTGTCGCGTAATTTTCTTCAGTAACGGACAAGGTGCGGGAGATCATAGTAATAGGTTTGCCTTCTTGGGATAGAACGGCCCCATAGCGTGTGAGGAGGCATCTGTTGTAAGGTCGAACGGTTTTGTGAAATCCGGGTACGTAAGCGTAACGTCCTCGGCTGCTAATATTTGTTTAAGGGTATCGAATGCCTTTTTCTGTTCCTCAGTCAAATCTATCTTCATTTTTTTTTGACTGGGCTGCAGTAACTCGGCCGAACTCTCCCCTCAAAATGTTTGATAGCGGTTTGGCTATCTTTGAAAAGTCCTTTATAAAGCAGCGATATCATCCTGCCAACCCCAAAAATGACCTTAGCCCTCTCAGAGTAGCCGGCTCCAGAAACTTCCGCATTGTGTCAACCTTTTCTGGGCACGTTTTAATTCCCCCTCGTGAGACCATGAATCCTAGGTACTCAACTTCAGTTTGAAAAAACTTGGATTTTTCCGCGGATACTCTCATGTTGGCTTCGAACAGACTCCTTAAAACGGACTCGACGTCCTTCAAGTGTTGCTGCTCGTCCTTTGAAAATATTATAACATCATCCACGTAGACAAAGCATATTTTTCCAATATGCTCCCTTAGTACGTCGTCTATTGCCCTCTGGAATATACCAGGGGCGTTTTTAAGGCCAAAGGCCAATCTATTAAATTCATATTTTCCGTTTTTTACAGAGAATGCGGTTTTCTCTCTATCCTGTTCCGCTAAGTTAATTTGGTGGAACCCAGATTTCAGGTCGAGAGTGGTGAAAAACCTGCCTCCACCAAGATTCGACAATATCCCTGTAATGTCAGGAATAGGGCATTTGTCGCTGATGGTCTTTTCGTTTAATTTACGAAAGTCTATGACCAATCGCTTTTTTTCTTGGCCGTTCTCATCGATGCCCTTTTTCTTAACTACTCATATAGGATTGTTATATGGTGATATAGACGGCCGGATAATGCCGTTGGATAGAAGGTCCTGAATTTCTTTGTTCACAAAGTCTGAAACGCCCAATGGGTATGGGTATAACCTGGAGTATACTGGGTCCTCATTTATAGTGCGTATGGTTGCCACTACTTTTGTATTATACGGAAGGGCCTCGTTGGGGTCTGCGAATACTCCATTCACGTTACTAACGAACGTCAAAAAACTCTGGAAGAGTCTTTATGGCGTCCAGTGTGATATCACACGTCACTAACGGGTTTATTGTAACCTTAGAGAACTTTTCTATTTGGGGTTTTGTCAGGGCCACCTGATTTTGGATAAGAGTTATCCTCCTTTCAAATTCCAATTTTTGCGCGGTTAGTGCCCTGTCCAGCTCAGCTCTGATGAGCTCGCTCACTTGTTGTGTGTCCATGACCTTTTCCTCTTCCCTAGCGCCTTCTAATCTCAACCGATTAAACAGATTGTTAAGCACCTCTTCACACATGCGCCGGAAGAAAAAAAAAAAATTTTTTTAAATTTCTTTTGCTCTACTAGACTAAGAACCAACAATCGCTTTAGCACTTTGAAATTTAATTCTTCACCATATATTTCTTATTTATCTCTTTTATAAAAAAAAAATTTTCTCTTTGAACTTAAAAGATTTCAACTTTTTTTTTTATAAAAAAATTGTTTACACAGTTTTCGTAGTTCTTATTACTTTCACTCACACACTCTAACTTAAATTCCTAATTCTTGATTAGGTTTGCTGCTTGTTGATTGCTGAGACTCTTCATTTGCCTTGTATTGTTACGATCACTCGTATGCAGGCCGTTGGTTGCCGTTAATCAAAGAAAAATTAAACTTAACTTTTATTCTTTACTGCCGCGTGCGCCAGTTTTGCTTTATTGCACGTGTTCTTTATTGAGTTCCATTGAAAAGTGAACTTAATAGTTACCCTAACTGCCCACCTAACCTACGACGTTGGATAACGCTGCTGCTGCTCTGCTGGCGGTTGGCGACGTTGACACGATCTTTGCGCTAACGATGTTTACTTGTTGATGTTGTAATAGCTGCTTTTGCTGATGCAGCTAAACATGCTGAAGAGAATTGTGGCGCTTGTGATGTTGTCATAGCGCAATGACCACAGTCGATAGCAATAGCTATTGTTTTGTTGACACAGCGACGTGTGGCAACAACGATATGCGATCATGCCGTGTGATCGCATTTCTGCTGACCCAGCTAGTTGCATGAGGTGGCGTGCTGTCGTAATTTGGCTGAATGTGATTGGCCTGGGCGAAGGCTAGGAAGACAACTATGATATTTGGTTAATGACATCTGTGGGAAGAGACTTGCGATAACTTCTAAAGGGCGGCACAGGTTGGGACACTAGCGTGTCCGTTATGATAACTTATACAATATGGCGGTGCTTTATTGAATGATCATTTCTAAACATAGAGGTGTGTTTCTAATGCGATAACTGAACTAGGGTTACCTAGTTCACTTATGCATTAGTATAATACAAGTTGTATCTTATTAGTAGTATAGGTACAGAATGTAGTAGGTACAATTGATGTATAAATATACTTATATATAAATATGAATAAATAACAGTTACAATTACCGAAATAATTAAAACAAAAACAAAAAAATTTACTTTAAATGGCTGCAGGAAAGTATGCTCTGCATATTTTAGGATTTTTTTTTACCCTTTCATGTCCACTAGTAGGATAGTTAGATAAACCAAAAAGCCTATGGTCCGCGGCACTTCCGTGTTAAATCCCTGTCGCCTGAACTATTACTCAATTTCAAAGAGAAAGTCTTAGTGTACACATATTTTTGTACATGTATTGTGATTTACCCTTCCATATAAAATAATTTGAGCACCACTGATAACAAGGATTACACTGACGCCAAATCTGGCGTAGCTCTTCTCGTCAAACGAAACTTTCAGGTTTCACAATGTCGCACATCGACAAAGAACTTATTATTTCACACCGTAACCATACTGGGAAATACTGATTTTCATATCACAAACATTTAAAAGGAAGGTGAAGTATATCTCAGCATGCATCAGCTTCTATGCAGAATTTGGTCGGATGAATGCATGCCTGAAGATTGGAATCTAAGTGTTCTCTGCCCAATCCACAAGAAGGGCGATCCTGCAAACTGCGCCAACTATCGCGGAATCAGCCTTTTGAATATCGCATATAAGGTCCTATCAAGCGTATTGTGCGAAAGACTGAAGCCTGATGTGAACAGACTGATTGGACCTTATCAGTGTGGCTTCAGACCTGGTAAATCTACCATCGACCAGATTTTTACAATACGCCAAATCTTGGAAAAACCCCGTGATAAAAGAATCGACACGCATCATCTCTTTGTTGATTTTAAAGCCGCTTTCGATAGCACGAAAAGGAGCTGCGTATATGCCGCTATGTCTGAATTTGGTTTCCCCGCAAAACTTATACGGCTATGCAAAATGACCTTGAGCAACACCGCCAGCTCGGTCAGAAAGTACCTCTCCGAGCCGTTCGAAACTAAACGAGGTTTCAGACAGGGTGACCCCCTATCGTGCGATTTCTTTAATTTAATGCTGGAGAAAATAATACAAGCTGCAGAACTTAACCGCGCTGGAACAATATTTTATAAAAGCGTCCAACTGTTGGCATATGCTGACGATATTGATATCATTGGCCTTAACAACCGCGCCGTAACTTCTGCTTACTCCAAATTAGAAAAAGAAGCGGAGAAAATGGGATTGGTGGTGAACGAGGGCAAAACGAAGTACCTTCTGTCATCATGCAAAGAGTCAGCGCATTCGCGCCTTAGCAACCAAGCCACTGTTGGCAGCAATAATTTCGAAATAGTAAAGGACTTCGTTTACCTGGGAACCAGCATTAATACCAACAATAATGTTAGCCTAGAAATCCGACGAAGAATCACTCTTGCAAACAAATGCTACTTCGGACTGAGTAGGCAATTGAAAAGTAAAGTCCTCTCTCGACGAACGAAAATAACACTCTACAAGTCACTCATCGCACCCGTCCTGCTATATGGTGCAGAAGCGTGGACACTAACAACATCTGATGAGGCGGCTCTGGGAGTATTCGAGAGAAAGGTTCTTCGAAAGATTTGTGGACCTCTACGCGTTGGCGACGGCGAGTACCGAAGAAGATTTAATGATGAGCTGTATGAACTTTACGCAGACGCCGACATAGTTCAGCGAATTAAAACACAGCGGCTTCGCTGGCTAGGCCACGTAGTGCGAATGAGCGAAGATGCTCCAGCCCAGAAGGTATTCTTATCGGCACCCGCCGGTGGAAGCAGATGAAGAGGGAGACCACCACTCCGATGGAAGGACCAAGTGGAGACCGACTTGCGATCCCGCGGTGTTTCCAATTGGCGCCAGTTGGCGCAACGAAGAAACGACTGGCGAGCTATGTTGGACGGTCAAAATCGCCCAGGCGGTTAGATGACCATTTAAAGAAGAAGAAGAAGTATATCTCACTTCCCCAGCTCACATTCACTTCGGAACTGCATATAGTAATTGGCGACTCACAAAGTACTTGGAGAGGCTCTAAACAAACTTCTCCCAGCGGTATTTTGTTGCGGTAGTTTGCCGATCTAAACAACTTTCTTATCCTTAACGATGGCTCTCCTACACTTCTAAGTATGAGGAATGCCTCTCAGCCGGAAGCCGATGATAATTTTTCAAAAACTATATACATGCATGTGGAAACGTCTAACAAACTTTGCAATAGCCATTCTACCTTTTCTGTCGAAGGTAGTTTGCACTGTGTCAGACCGGCAGTCTTGTTTCCAGCCAAAAAGAAGCTGTAGAACAGCACTCCTATCTGTGATAGATAACATTCGAGAACGAGTCGACGATAACTCTACCCCTTTTCTAACCCCTCTAGACCCCTCATAAACCTTTGACTCTGTGGACCATATTTCACTCTGTAAGAAGTTGGAAAACTTGTTCAACTTCTCAAGCGATGCAACGGCCCTCATCAGATCCTATCTTGGCGACAGAACTCAGACCGTAAATGTAGGAAGTCCGATTTTCTAAATGTTGTAAGAGGTGTCCCACAAGGCAGAAATCTTGGCGCTCTGTTATTTGTTTGGTACATAAATTACTTGCCCGCAGCCCTTAGGTATTGTAATGTTCACATTTATGCTGATGACGCACAAGTGTTGTCCTAGTGATCGAACCAGGTCGTGAATATGCAACATAAAGTACGGCTTGAATCAAATAGGTGGGCTTATAGGAATGGTTTATGCCTAAACCCTATGAAATGGAAATGTGTCATTCATAGTGTACGAGTATAACAGCATTGCAAGATACGTATATGGGTTGAAAAGACTTGACCACGTTTCATATCATGTTAAAAAGCTGGTAACCATTTTCTTCAACAATCTGTTATAAGTTAAAACGCTCATCACTCTACACAAATTTATATAAACGAATGAACCTGAATATCACTATAAAAGGCTTCTTTTTCTACACGCATCAAAATCCCTCCTCCTCTCGCATGTCAGATATCGTATGCTAACTTCTGATCGCAAATTCTTCATAACAATACGTCTTTGGAATTCTCTTCCTTCTTGCTAAAGCTTGCCCCTGCGGGGATTTTTTTAATAAATGTAAAATAAATGGGACTAAATATTTTAAATTTATATCATAATAAAAAATTCATTATTTTTATTCCAAATTTCATTATGATATGAAAATTCTCCCAACAACTTTTCAAAGGCCGAATAACACAACAGACACAAAGAATCTAAAATATTTGTTCCTATTAACTTCAAATTTATTAATGGTAATTTTTTGTGTGATGTTTATCAATGTATTGCATGAATGACATCGAATGAATGAAACAGCAATTTGCCTGAGGCGTACATAGAGTATCAGGAAACTCTTATAACTTAACTGAAAAAAATTATAAAGTACCCACTAGTTGTCGACCATAAACTTTTCGCATACTTTAAATTCATTTAAAAAGAATAAAAATTGCGAAATTTTTTATTCCAATTTTTTTTAATAAATGTAAAGTTATTATGACCAAATATTTTAAATTTATATCATAATAAAAAATGAATGTTTGGAATTAAAAATCTCGCGATTTCTTATTCCAGATATTCGCCTGCGACGAACATTTAATTTTCCTATTGAAATATTGCACGTTAAATCAAAATCAGTCACAGCTCAAATAATATTTAGTAATTTTTTCGACACAAATCGCTTCCCAAAACCTCCAGCAATAATTGCATTTGATTTTTTGTTATTAATAATCTCTTTGGCGCCTGCGGGCGTTATCTCCTTTTCAAAAGCCCTAACCCTTAGCCGACCCCCTTACGAATACAGGCACCTTGAAGTGGTGTAGGGGCTTACGTCGAGCCCAGCCAATGATAATCAAGAACAACAACAGAAAAAAACAAAACACAACAAAAACCCAAGACGAAGCAGATATACCGATAGCCAGCGCACGTGTTCCCAGAGATTCTGACAGCCCAACACATTAAAGTCGTCCAGATCAACCTCCATCATGCAGTGGCGGCCTCGGCTGTCAGGTTTACCTCGGAGGATCTGGGCATAGCGCCCATTCAGGAGCCAGGGGACTGAAAGACAGTTGTAGTAAGGTAATTTGGGATCTCTCTCAGGAGAGGCCTAGAGCATGTGTAGTGATAAGAGTTGATAAGTTTTTAAATCAAGATCTGGTAGCAGTGATAACATGGGCTCGCTGCGGCCTACTTCCCGGCAGACAGGAATATAGTCCCTCCACACAGCATACACAAACTAGTGGCATATTGCAGGAGGAAAAAATGACCACCAGTCATAGGATGTGAATTCCCACAACGTAAAGTGAGGCAGCTCGGACACAAACGCCAGAGGTGAGTCTTCTTGAGTACAAAATTAGTAACGATCTATGTATATACAACGTGGGGAACAAACCGACGTTTTTCACCAGAGCTAGAGAGGAGGTCCTGGACATCACTCTTGGCAATAACCAGGCTGAAAATCTGGTATCGAAATGGATGGTTTCCACAATTTCGATAAGTATAAGTCACCGGTGGCGGATGGCATCTACCAGCGCTGTTACACCAGGGGGATCCACTTATCCCACACATAGCTAGGATCATGAGAGCCAGCTTAGCGCTGGCTTACATAGCCACAGTGTGGAGAATAGCAACGGTAGTATTCATACCGAAAGAGACTACTCACTAGCAAAGTCCTTCAGACCGATATGTCAGACCGATATGTCTAGTGTGTTGTTTTTGGCCAAAAAGTCGCGCACAAGCAACGATGCGTGAGCAGGGGCGTTATCGTTGTGCAAAAGCCAATTTTTGTTCTTCTTTGCACATCTTCTCGGCCTTCTGAGAACATTTTGTACCACCGATAAACGTTGCTTCGGTCCAAGGTAGCTTCTCCGTATGCCACAGTCAACATTCGGAATGCATCCGCGCACTTAATTTCGTTTTTCAGACAAAATTTGATACAGGTTCTTTGATCCATTTTTTTGAATAGGTAAAAATCGAAGAGGATCCAAAACACGTGCAAGCAAAGCAGCTGTCAACAATTAACTGAACATTCAAAATGGCCGAGCTTGTCGGCATAAGTGAGAGACATGAGTACCAACATAACGCCACAAAAAATTCGAAATTCGAATATACGTAACCAGCGAAAATTCAAAATTCGCGATACGTTTTGAACACACCTCGTATAGAGCTGGCAGATCTACGGACACAGCCCTTTATCAACTGTCTACTGAGATTCAGAGTGCGTTCGCCAGAGAAGAGACAGTGCTTTGCGCTTTTCTCGACATTGAAGGCGCTTTCGACAACACGTCACATGACAGCGTTAATCGAACACTGCAGAACAGAGGGGTACTGGCACCTGTTTAGAAATGGATAAATATATATACTCCGCACAAGAATTGCTGAAACCTGGACTGGTCTCAGCACAGTACGAGTAAACACCACGAAGGGGTGGCCACAAGGCAGGGTGCTCTCACCCCTCATGTGGAGTCTAATAGAAGAAGAGCTCCTGCTAATCCTTTTTGACAATGGAATCCGATGTCAAGGCTACGCAGATGAAATCGTTATAATTGCACGGGGCAAGTTCGAGAACACCCTTTGTGATATCATACAAAGAGCATTAAATCTGACAAGGAGATGGTGTGCCAGGGTCGGGCTAAATATTAACCCGACAAAAACGGCCATAATCCCCTCTTCCAGAAAAAGAACCCTAACTGGTTTAAGAACTATAACCCTACATGGCATGTCCCTAGAATACGTGCCTGAAGTAAAATACTTGGGGGTTACTTTCGACAACAAGCTTTTATGGAAGCAAGATTTTGCGAACATGTCAGGTAGGGCTACAAAATCCATCATGGTGTGCAAGCGCATAGCGGGAAAAGGTTTAGCCCGTACATCCTACGATGGATGTACACTATGGTAGTCAAACCCCTTATTACCCGTGGCTCGGTAGCGTGGGCTTCAAGAACCGCACTCCCTACAGTGAGGCAATCACTAACCAAGATCCAGCGGTTGGCGTGTGTCTGCATTGCAGGGGCAATGCGTACATGTCCCACCGCTGCGATGGAGGCCAAAAGAAACCTCCTGAACATCGCCTAGGAAGGCTGAGGCAAAGGCAAAGTCAATGCGTCTAGCAACATGGCGAAACTGAGAGAATCGATCTCATTTCCACAACAGCCGGTTCTACGTACCGGAATGACTCGGATTTTTACATCCGACCAAGGGCTGTTATTTCGACTCTACCCTGTCTGACCTGTCACCTTTTCCACTAATACTGCCATCCTCCGAGCAGCTCCTTGCAGCAGGGCTGCTCAAAACTCTCCTGCTCCGGGCTGGGGTTGAATCCAACCCGGGTCCAGGAGAATGGATCTGCTGCGTCTGCTGGAAGAAGATTTACGTTAAGCGTTCACATTCCGTCCAATGCAATTCTTGTAAAAGATGGCTGCACAAAACCAGGTGCTCCGGGCTAAATCCCTCCACACATAGGCCTCCTAGTTTCTACAAAACTTTCGTGGCCCCTTGCTGCTCACGCCCTAGGACGTCCCGTGGCCAACGACGATCTAGTATCGCACCGTCACAAGCTTCTGAAATAGTCTCCACGACTAATAGCACCAATAACGCCCAGCAAGAAGTGTGTAACACCCGCTGCCGCTCACGCCCACAGGCGCCAACACCTCACACAGCCGCTCACAGCTACTTCTTACGTAGCACCTCTGTCTCAGACGTGAGCAATGCCGAGCGACAGCCCCCCCCCCCCCCCTCCCACTTTCAACTTCCCCTTCTTCTTCCAGCACTAGCACAAATGTAAGTCAAAGCCACCAGCTCCTGGTCCCTTACACCTCGTGCTCTGTTTGTCGGCTGAGACTATATACACCTGCGACATCAGTCAAATGCAATTCCTGCCATGGCCTGTGTCACTTGCTTATATGTTCTCAACTTGGAAACAGGAACCTATGGACTGATACGTACGTTGCACCATGTTGTCGAGCTACGCAACCTACAACGTCGACCGATTCGCCACCTTCTGGTGCCCCGGATCCCTCGTCTTCTAGAGTGCAACGCAGTGTGCGACCCAGCCTGCTTCCACCAAGGCATACGCACCAGTCCCTGACCCCCAGCGTGAACACTTCTCCCCCTTCGCACTTTCGCGTCCTACAGTTAAACTGCAACGGCCTAACCGGGAAAGTGAGTGAAATAGTGAACTTCATGAAGCGACAGAACATCAAGATCGCTGCCACTCAAGAGACGAAGTTAAACGCCCGATCAAATCTTCGGACTTGTGACGGCTATAACATCCACCGACGTGATCGAGAGAGAGGTCTTGGGGGCGGACTCGCCTTCATCACACACCAATCCGTGCAATATCGTCCATTTGAGCCCGACGTCGACCCGAGGGACAACCTCCTGGAACGTCAAGGAATGGTAGTCCGGACGGGCGACGTCGACCTCGAAATCATTAACATCTATATACCTCCTGCCACCTGCTGTCCGAGAGATTACCACCCTGACATCAGTGCGTTACTCAGAGGCGATAATCGTGTAATCCTCGGAGACTTCAACGCACACCACGAGCTGTGGCACTCAAGCCTACAGGCCGATGGCAGGGGACAGGAATTGGCGGAACAAATAGACGATTCGACGTTTTGCACGGTGAACGGGGACGCCCCCACGAGAGTTGCGGTAAATTGTTCGTTCGCCAGACCTCACAATTGTCAGCGCAGGTCTCATAAACTGCGTTGAATGGCGACCAATGCTTACTCTTGCATCTGACCATTTGCCGATAATCCTCTCAATCGATCGCCCCAATGACTTCGTTACCTCTGAGAAGCGCACCTTCACTAACTTCAGTAAAGCTGACTGGGTTGGTTTTCTTAATTTCACTGAGAGCACCTTCGTTGCTCTTCCCATCCCGTCTGACGTACGAGAAGGGGAAAAAGCGTTTCGCTTGGTCATAGCTTCAGCCTCCAATCAATATATTCCGTCAGGTAGAATCAAGGAGATACGTCCGTACTTCCCCGCAGAGGCAGCGGCCCTGGCTAATGAACGTGACCACGTGCGACGCTTGCACCCTACGGATCCTCAAATTCAAGATCTCAATGCGGAAATCAGACGACTAGTTGACACAAACGTCGCAAGTGGGAGGAGCACCTAAGGACCTGTAACCTCTCTGCTGGTGTTGGCAAACTATGGTCCACTGTAAAATCCTTGTCTAATCCGACCAAACCGAACGACAAAATATCCATCACCTTTGGTGATAAGGTACAGTCGAAACCAAAGAGATGCGCGAGCGCTTTCTGTCGGCAATTTGTACTGCATCCTCCGGTTGACAAGGAAATCAGGCGCGCCATCAGGGAAGCGCACAAACGCAAAAACAACCAAGCGCCCATTGCCATCACCACCACAGAGGTTCGGGAGGCCATAAGGGGGTCCAAAAACTCCAAATCTATTGGCCCAGACGGTATATCCATGCTGATGCTAAAACATCTCGGTGACTAAGGAGTAACCTAGCCTAACCTAACCTAACCAACACTTCCAATTTCTTCGCTGCACGGAACCTGACATTGTCACCGACCAAATCCTCGGCCACCTTATTTACGACGTGGACAGCGCAGGCGAACATGGAATTAGACGTCTACGTCGACGGCATTAAGCTTCCGACTGTCACACACCCCAAAATCTTAGGGGTCACGTTTGATAACATGTTCAAATACGGTGCTCATGTAGCCGCGATTGCTACCAAAGTACAAAGCCGTAACAAAATCCTCAAGTCACTAGCTGGCAGTACTTGGGGTAAAGACAAAGAAACGTTACTGGCAACGTACAAGGCAATCGGCCAGCCGGTTCTGAGCTACGCGACGCCAATATGGTCGCCGGGGTTAGCAGACACACATTGGAGGAGGTTGCAGGCCTGCCAAAACACCGCACTCAGAACTGCCACGGGGTGCCTCCTTATGTCTCCTGAACACCATCTTCATAATGAGGCAAAAATGCTCGATGTCAAAGAGCATTGCGAGATGTTGACCAGACAATTCCTGTTCAACTGCTATAAACCGCAGCACCCGAACAGGAACCTGCTCAACGAAAATCCGCCTCCCAGGAGAATAAGGAGTCACCTCCGTAAGCACTATGACGAGATCCGGCACCACATCTTCTCGCCGTTTGATCCAAAGGTGCACCGGCGGGCCCTCAACCTCATCCACACGGAGTCGGTAAACTCCTTTGTCAGGTCACGCCCAGTGAATGCAGTCCTACAGGCACAAGCTCCACCTGTTGCCGACGAGGAACGCGAACTGCCCAGGGAGACAAGAGTCACGCTGGCCCAACTTCGTTCTGGATACCGTAACAGACTAAACTCTTACCTATCCAGACTGAACCCTGACATGCCAAATGTCTGCCCGGCATGCGGCGTGTCTCCCCACGATACTAACCATCTGTTCATCTGCTCAACTGAGCCCACTCTTCTAACACCAATTTCACTCTGGTCCACCCCTGTTGAAGCCGCGAGGTTTCTTGGACTTCCGTTAGAAGAGCCTGATGACAATGTTGGATGGGGGGTGACATCCTAGGCAGGTTAAGTAGTCGCTACAACAACAACATCCCAATATCTCAGCTACCAAGGAACGACATTCTCAAGCAGATCGTCTTCGAAAAAAGATTGAGAGTAGAATTGGGAGACAAGATATCCTGGAAACAGTTCAGAGTAGACACCATACACCGCTTCCACACAATCGTGTTTTACACAGATGGAGACACCAGAGGGATTTGGAGCCGGAATATTCGGCCAAGAGCTGAGATTTCAGCACCTCCGGGAAGCTATCCGAGCATCTTTGAAGCGGAAGCATATTCTATATACCAATGTAGCTGAATCTGCAGCGTGGATATAGCAATGAAAGAATAGCTATACAAAGCGATCTCATCGTACTAGATAAAATCAGGGCTTATCTGCGAGTGCGTAGAAAAGTTAAATCACCTTGGAACAAACAATAGCGTGATACTAACCCAGGTCACACAGGAGTTGAGGGAAACGCCTTGCGAGACAAGCAGCGAGCGCAAGGCCCATCGGGCCTGAGCCCATACTACTAGTAGGTCCTCACACAATTAGGGAATGCCTGAAAAGTGAAGAGGAAGAGAAAAGAGAGGATTGTTGGCGCTATGTGCCGGGCATGCGGCAATCAAAGCTGCTCCTAGGGGGGTGTAATACCTCCCGCTACAAAGCGTTAATAGTTCTCTCTAGATCTAAGAATTAGAGCTGATGTTACCCGAAGACCCGGGTACTGTGGTAATGCCCGGGTACCCGGGCGCATCGGGTAATGCCCGTTTACCCGGCTACATGGGCATACTATTACCCGGGCATATTTTATTGTATTGTGGCAAACTTCTACTGTAAAAACATGTACGCATACTTTGATTTATTTCAAATATTCAATACAATGTATCAGGAGCACATAATTTCCATGTAAGCAATTATAAAGCAACCGAAATGAAAATTCAGTTGGTACAGTTCTAGGCGAAATATAAGGACCCTAAAATTAAAGTTCTGAAGTTTCTTCGATATTAAAGTGTGACGGGAACTTATAAAGCTTTTAAGAATAATGATTTATAACTACTTTAAGAGCATTAAAACTAATTTGGAAAATATATATAAATAATTCAAATATTCAAATATTTTACTATAGTAAGGATGATTGCTTTTACCCAACCTTAATTTTAACAGTTTTCAATCCATTTTGAGTTTGTCCTCAAATTAAACATGCATAGAATTTCTATTTGCGGTCTTAATGTTGTACACATCTCTGTAGTATTCAAACATTAAACAGGTAGATGATTTTGTTTTTTTGAAAAAAGTCTTGTTTATAGTCAAATATTTCTGAAAATGTAACAGGAGCACAAAACGTGTATGTAGGCTATTACAAAGCAATTCAATTCAAAATCAAATTTTAATTTCAATTTTCGGATGGTGTTTTGGCGGCTACCACAACAATGGTTATTTTTTCGAACAGTCATCCAATAAAGGGCAATATTCACTCTTCGTCGTAAACCATTCGTGCGGTATAATTAAGTTTTTACAATTTTCTAAGAAAAAAGTGCAAACCTTTTAATACGGGATGCTACAATAATTATTTTTGCAATCTTTGACAACATGCTACACATTTTTTTTATATTTCAGTCTTACCATGTTCCCTGTGGGGAGCTCTGTATTGACTACTATAAAAAATAACTTCGTCTTATTGCATATATGTAATTCTTTAATATTGGCAGTAATGTATCTTCTGTAATAACTTCGATAACATTTCGTATATATTTTGCACGTGCATATTTATAACTGAAAACATTTAAAAAATTGCCAAAGGTTCGAAATGTTGTGAAGGGTTAAAAAATATAAGGAAGAATATATGTATCTGCCATCATTGCAGACTCAACAGCCACCTGCACAAAATAGGTATACGGGCAGAAGACACTGTCGTTTTTGTCACACAAAGGCGTAGACTACAGACCACATCCTTTTGGCATGCGACGCAATCGCCAGGAAAAGGTCAAAATTCCTGGGAACATCATGGCCAGAGCACAAACACATACATACAATGTTGATACTGCTAGTTTCCTTGACTGCCCATTAGGCAGGGCAAAGCAATGTTAACAAAAACTGATGGGCCCGTTACCAATATCGTGCCATCATTTGCGTGGGAGACGATCGTGAAACGTACTCAAACAAACAAGCGGTGCTGCTAATCGTGAAGACTGGGAGAACCACCATCTCCTGTTGTTGTGTCCGCCCTGCTTAAGGGGCACGATCACTTTGAGAATAGTCATTAAATTCTTCAAACGAAAGTCCAAAGGCTGGGATCTTCATCTGTTGTTGTTGTTGTTGTTCTAGCGATGCTTCGCCCTGCCTACTCGCCACTTTCGTTACCTAGCATTGTCTTCAAAATCTTCTAACGGAAGCCCCAGGAACCTCGCGGCTTCAATAGGGTTGGACATAATTGACATTGGAATAGATGGTTGGTGTCATGGGGAGACACACCACATGTCGGGCAAACATTTGGAATGTCAGGGTTCAATCTAGATAGGTAAGAGTTTAGTCTATTACAGTATCCAGAACGAAGTCGTCACTTTCCTTATGCCCGTATGACACTACGTATTTTTCTTATGTTTTTTTTTATGTATTTTGTGCGAAAGAAACGATCTTATACAATTTTCATATTGGTGCAAACGGGCGAGCTATGTTAAAAAAACTAACGAAATACAACCAAAATACCATCTAGGCTATTAAAACAAACGAAAAAGTTTGTATTTCGTTAGCTTTTTTCGACAGTTTACTGTTTTTCGTTACTTTTTTCTGACAAATATTTTTGTTTTGAAAATAATAGGTCTGTTCAATAACAAAAAATTATTACTGGAAGTTAAGAATTATTACTAACTTCTTTTGTCAAGTATTCATTAACTCGAAAAATTTGTAAGAGAAAAACAAATCGAAAGCGTAAGAGTTTGAGAGACTTACTAATCTTTACTGGTAAATTTCTTGCTAGTAAAAATTTGTAAACTCAAAGAATTCGCTGTCAAACTCGAACTGAAATAAAATTAATAAATATTTTTTTTTTAGATTTCAAAAAATAAAATAAATTTTAATATTGATGGATAGAAAAGGGGAAAATAGAACACCTTCAATGCGTAAGTACTAAATTATGTGATACAATTCAGTTTATTTGTAAAATCTTTACAGTCTTGCTGGCAGAAAGACGCTATAACACCTAGAAAACGTAGCGCAGTGCCAGAAGGACAAATTGTTTCCCTAATAAAAAAAATAAAAAGTGGTTATTCTTTTAATTAATTTTTGAAATATGTCAATCGTCTTTTTACCTATCAATTGTTGTTTATTTACTTTTATGTAAAATTTTTCTCTTTACTCTTTATTTCATAGTAAAACTCTTATTTTAAGTATTTACTGGACAAGTATATGAACAAACCTAATAAATATTTGTTTACATAAAGAAATGGATTTGTAAATTTTAAATATTGCAACAAATTGCTTGCTAAATGCTTCTGTTTTACTAACAGATTCAAAAGAGAAGCGCAAAAAGAAGAATTATTGTTCGCACTATGAACTCTATTTATCAGGTGATGTACATACACGTCTTGCCATTTAAGCTTCATTTTTAGTTCGAGCACAAATAATATCAAAATCAAATCTTTCAGTTTCATTTTTTATTTGTTTATTTTTAAATTTTATTCTCGTTCAGCTTTCAACTAAACGTCGACCCAATTGACATTACAGACACTGTTTGTCCACCTTCAACTACCGTGAAATTGTTTTTGCAATTTGATTTTCGGTAGGTTTTCGTCAGTATTTCAAACAAAAAATACAGCAAAAATACAAGAAAAATACGTAGTGTCATACGGGCATTACCTAGCAGTGTCATCAACCTCTTCTAACGCTAGTCCCAGAAACCTCACGGGTTAAATAGGGTTGGACCATAATGAAATTGTTGTTAGGAGAGTAGGCTCAGTTGAGCAGATAAAAAGATGGTTAGTGCCATGGGGAGACACGCCGTATGCCGGGCGGACATTTGGCATGTCGGGGTTCAGTCTGGATAGGTAAGAGTCTAACCTGTTACAGTACCCAGAACGATGTTGGGCCATCATGACTCTTGTCTCCCTAGCCAGTTCGCGTTCCTCTTCGGCAACAGGTGGAGCTTGTTCCTGCATGACGGCGTTCACGTCACCAACGTCGATCCAGTGTCGCACCGATACAAGTTCCAGATACAGTCTCCACGACTAACAGCACGGTTCTATCGTACCGGAACGGCCCGTTATTTCAATGTAACCCTGTCCAATCTGTCCCGTCCCACCCTTAAATTGTCATCCTCGGAGCAAACCCTGGCAGCTGGGTTGCTCCATTGTCTCTTGTTACGGGCTGGGGTCGAACCCAACAGATTGGATCTGATGCGTTTGCTGGAAGAAAATTTATATTAAACGGCAGCATTCGGTTCAATGCGCCAAGTGTTAGAGATGGCTACATAAATCTGGATGCTCAGGGCTTAACCCTGCCATCCACAGACCCCGTACTTTCTTTAGTACTTTCGAGGCACCATGCTGTGCAGTGTACACGCCTAAGTGCGTCCCGCGGTACTCGTCGCTCTGGCGCTCCCCTACCAACTTCAAGTAGCCACAATGGTGGCTCAGTCTACACGACTGGCAGCACTGCTGCCATTCCCGCCTTACCCACTTAAGACTGTCGCTCACGCTCACCAGCTTCTCCATCTCGCACGGCCGCTCAATACTCCTATACCCTCCGGAATAGGCCAGATATGAGCATCGCTGAGCTTCAGTCCTCTCTTTCTCTGTCCCCAATGCCCCCCGCCCCCCTGCTTCCAGCCTACATGTGGGCCAGGACCTCCCCGTACCTTTCACTACGTGCACCGTTTGTCGGCAAAGATTATATACGCCTGCGACATCGGTCAAGTGCAACAATTGCCTTGTCCTCTGTTGTTGTTGTTGTTGTAACGACACACACCCTCATGTGCTCTGGGCTCGCAAACGGTAACCTCTGGACGGATACGTTCATAGCCCCCTTTTGCAGTACACAGCCGCCTTCCACGCCAGACAACAACGGCCATGGCGCTGTCAACTCTAGACTGCGACATAGTTTAGGCCTTAGCCTACCTGCACCTAGGCAAGCAAATTTTTACAGCTAAACTGTAACGGATTAGGTGGAAAGATCGCAGAGATAACTGACTTTATGAAGTCGCACAACATCAAAATCGGCGCGATACAAGAGACAAAATTGAACACAAGATCGGACTCACGAACTTGTCATGGGTATAATGTACATCGAAAAGACCGTCCCAGCGGTCATGGGGGTGGCCTTGCGTTCATTACACATCAATCTGTACAATATAATCTATTTTCCCCTGACGTCGACCCCAGGGACTCTACCTTAGAATGCCAAGGCATGGTAGTCCGGTCAGGCGACGTCGACCTGCAAATTACAAACATCTACATTCCCCTGCCACGTGTTGTCCTAGATATTATCATCCCGACATTAGTGCGTTGTTAAGGGGCGATAACCGTCTAATCCTAGGCGACTTCAACGCGCATCACGATCTCTGGCACTCCAACTTGCCAGCAGACAGCAGAGGACACGCAATTGCAGACCAAATAGATAATTCAGCATTCTGTACAGTCAATGGAGATGCCCCCACCAGGGTGGCAGGTAACTGCCACAGTTCGCCAGACAACTCCATAACGAGCGCGGGCCTAATTAACTTTGTCATCTGGCGACCGATGCTCACATTAACTTCAGACCACCTGCCCATCTTACTCTCCGTTGAACGACCGACCGACTTCATAACGACTGATAAATTAACATACATCAACTTCACCAAAGCGGACTGGGACCGCTTTACGGACTATACAGAGCGCTCCTTCGCTGCCTTACCCACTCCGTCAGACGTACGCAAAGGTGAAAGAGAGTTTTCCAAGGTCATTGATTCAGCCCCAGGCCGATTTATTCCTGCTGGTAGAATACCAGAAATTCGTCCGAATTTTCGGACGCCAGGAAATGCGCGAGCTTCTTTTGCCGGCTGTTTATAATGCATCCACCTGCGGGTAGGACTAAGAGAAGAGTCTTCCGACGTGCGCACAAACACAAACACTACTGCGCCCATTGCCGTCTCAGTCGCAGAGGTTAAGGAAGCCATAATGAAGGCCAAAACCTCAAAATCCATCGGACCCGACGGAATCGCCATGAAGATGATCAAACACCTAGGCCACGAGGGACAGATTTATTTAGCGGCTCTTTTCAACCTCTCTCTAACTAATTTCGTCATACCTGAGATATGGAAACAAGCGATTGTAGATCCCCTTCTAAAACCAGGGAAGCCGGCGAACCAAGGAGAGTCTTATCGCCCGATATCCCTCCTTTCGCCGGTAGCGAAATTACTAGAGACCATTCTGCTCCCTTACTTCATTGCAAATCTGAAATTAGCCGATCACAGCACGACATCCGCTTTGAACGCCATTACAACGCAGATTAATAACGGTTTGAATCAACACCCACCAAGCCATAGGACCTATCAAATGCATTCGACGCGGTCAATCACGCCACACTCTTGCGAGATGTGGAAGAGACACCGCTCCCTGCCGGCCTTAAAAGGTGGCAACAGTCAAATTCAGGAACAAGAAATCTAGACCACGAAGAATAAAACAAGGGGTGCCGCAAGGTGGTGTTCTCTCTCCCCTTCTGTTTAATTTCTATATTTCGAGACTTCACCCCCACCAGAGAGAGTCTCCATTGTTTCCTACGCTGACGACTGCACGATAATGGCCTCTGTATTAGAATCAACAGTTACCTTTCCAGCTTCTTCACCGAGCGAAATCTGACCCTATCTCCGACATTCCTGTTTACTACATGGAATGCGCAGATGAGGCAAGAGTTAAATGTCCACGTAGACGGAGTACCTCTACCTACTGTCAACCACCCAAAAATCTTGGGTGTGACATTTGACAACGGCCTCACCTTCGCTGGTCATGCCACCGCAATAGCCTCAAAGGTACAGAGCCGCAATAAGATCCTCAAGTCACTGGCCGGCAATACTTTGGGGAAAGACAAAGAAACATTGCTTGCTACATATAAGGATATTGGCCGAGCGGTTATTGACTATGCTGCTGGAGGAAATTGCAAGTCTGCCAAAACACCGCCATTAGAACTGCTACGGGATGTCTGCTTATGTCATCTGAGTCTCACCTCCATCAAGAGGCAAAATTGCTCAATGTTCAAGAGCACGCGGAACTCTTGAGTAGAGTTTCTTCTGAAGTGTCATAAGCCTAGCCATCCAAATCGACATCTTTTGGATGTAGCACCGCCCCCCAGAGACATAAGGAGACATCTCCGTAAGCACTACGATGAGATCCGGCACCATATCTCTAAATGACTCTAAATGACCTCCACACCGAGTCGGTAGACAGATCTCTCAGATCTCGGCCTGTGAATCCCGTTATTAATACTCAACCACCTGAATTGGCTGAAGAGAAGCGTGTACTTCCGAGGGAGACTAGAGTCATACTAGCACAACTTCGCTCTGGATATTGTAAATAGATTAAACTCTTATTTATCCAGACTGGACCCCAACATACCAAACACATGCCCTGCATGTTGTATGTCCCCTCATGATACCATACATCTCTTCTCCTGTTCAGTTGAACCCACTCTTCTAACACCTACATCACTCTGGTCCAACCCTGTGGAAACTGCGCGTTTCCTTGGACTTCCGTTAGAAGAGCCTGATGACAATTTAGAGTGATCGAGCCCTTTGGGTAGGGCGAAGCACTGTTAACAACAAAAACAAGTAGGTCCGTATTTCCCCGCAGAGGCAGCGGCCCTGGCAAATGAACGTGACTATGTGCGACGCTTGGAGCCTTCGGATCCCCAAATTCAAGATCTCAATGCGGAAACGCCCCTGCGTGTTAGGGGTTTAGAATATGCCCGCGGTAGGCATACCGGTCGTAAGAAGCGACTAATATGCGTAATGACGTGCAACTGGATGGTTGATCTACGGATATGATGCCTCGCACCTTTTATTACCCATCTTATCCTTCCTTACGGACATGACCTAGAAGGTTTCACTGGTCATAAATCGCCGGGCAGTCCGGACAAGGACTGTTAATTCGCCAACACTCCCCAAAACCTTCGGGGAGTGTTTTTGTCGTGGTAACCACGAAAGATCAAAACCACGTATAATTAAACAAGTGGTGCCACAGGGTGGTGTCCTATCCCCGCTTCTGTTTAATTACTACATATCGAGGCTCTCCCCAACAGCGGAGGGTGTATTGATCGTTTCTTACGCCGATGACTGCACGATCCTGGCGACGGGCCCCTCTGTAGACGAGTTGTGCTCAAGAGTTAACTCATACCTCCCATTCTTGTCTGAAATCTGACATTGTCACTGACCAAGTCCTTATTTACGACGTGGACAGCGCAGGTGAACATGGAATTAAACGTCTACGTCGACGGCATTAAGCTACCGAGTGTCACACACACAAAATCTTAGGTATCACGTTTGATAACATGTTCAACTACGGTGCTCATGTAGCCGCGATTGCCACCAAAGTACAAAGCCGCAAAAAAATCCCAAGTCACTAGCTGGCAGTTCTTGGGGGAGAGATAAAGAAACGTTGCTGGCAAAGTACAAGGCCATCGGCCAGCCGGGGCTAGAAGACACACACTGGATGAGGTTGCAGGCCTGCCAAAACATGGCGCTCAGAACTGCCACGAGGTGCCTTTATATCTCCTGAGCATCACCTTCACAGTGAGGCAAAAATGCTCGGTGTAAAAGAGCATAGCGAGGTGTTGACCAGGCAATTTCTGTTCAGCTGCTATAAACCGCAGCATGCGATCCGGAACTAAGAGCTGCCACCTCCTAATCCAGGGTGTTATGCGTCACCATGCCCATTGGACTGATTGCAGCCAGGAGGTTCAAAACACCGGCTGTATTTTAACGGCGCCTTTCCAAAACCGGGCCGCCTGGAAAGTAACTATGGCCTTACCCCGACAAGGGGCTCTGGCGCGGCGGACGAACCCACTTCCACTCAGATATTTAGATCGCTGAGCTCGCCATGTCGGGCAGGTGATCGTACGAACAAAATGAGCAAGAACAACAAAAATAAACAAACCACAACAAAAAACACAAAAAGAAACGGGGGCAGGAATACCGACAGCCCGCGAACCTATTCCCAGAAATTCTGGGAGAGCCATTCCAGAGAGGAGGCGATGCTCTTTTTAGAGCACATGGCAGAAAGTGACAACGATGCCCCATCATCACAAAGGTAATGACGTGCAACTCGATGGTTGATCTACGGATATGATGCCTCTCACCTCTCATTACCCATCTTATCCTTCCTTACGGAAGGAGGGGTGACATGACCTAGAAGGTTTCACTGGTCATAAATCGCTACCACGACAGTCGGGCAGTACCGCAAGGGAGTACCGGAGCGTACCGGGTTCAAATCCGGCCAAGGACTGTTAATTCGACAACACTCCCTAAAACCTTCGGGGAGTGTTTTTGTCGTTACCACAACAACAACAACATGCCCCATCATCCACTAGCACCGGCATCCATCGAGGGCCGGCCATAAAGCCTGCGAACTGCAGCTGTCGTGAGACTACTGGTGAGAATTGCGGGAATCGGGACAAAGACACGGGCAAACAAAGAGGCCAACAAACTTCCGAACCATGGTGGGCACCACAACACCAGCGTGAAGCGCGTGCCCGGAGATGAAAAGAAGAACAAACATAATGAGGGGTTCTCAAACACCCGTCAAGAACCGGCCCCAAAGCCGGCGAACTGCAGTGGCAACATAACCACCACTCATGAGCATCGCGACACCCACAACAACAGCAGGCAACACGACAACGATAGAAGGGAGGCAAACAGGGAACTTAACAAACTCGCGAACCCTGGTGTGTCTAGTACTACCAGCGTCAATCGAGAGCCCAGGCAACCGTCAAACATCATCAGCAATCGCGAAGAGACCGCAGATTACAGCAGCAGGAAGTCCAAGAAACTCGCGAGCCCTGGTGCACATAGTACCAGTGTGAATCGCGAGCCCAGAGGAATCGAATCCACAAAACTCGCGAACCATGGTGCCGCCAGCGGCACCATTGAGAATCGCGAGCAATCAACTGCAACTAAGGGGGTAGCAGAGGACAGTCGCAGGGTCTCCATCAGCAGGGACGCAGAAGGTGGACGAGACAGTCCCCCGGAAAGAAGGAAGCGGCCTGCAGGAGGCCATACAGGGGCAGACCGCCCAAGCTACCGCCACTGGGCATGGCAGGAGCCATGGATGATTACCGAAGAAAAGGGCTCAGTGGGTCGGGGGTAAAACGGTACCTCCGGAACCTCGAGAAGGGCATGTCAGCCAGAGAGGCCAGGGCAAAGGCGTATGACCAGATGAGGGCTGGCGAACAATCCGCACCAACAGATCAACATTCAGTCATTTATTGATTGTCAGTATTAGCACAATAAGATCCTGGTTGATCTTTTGTAGTGCAACAATAATTACATAAAATTGGGTATAATTCTTAAAACTAAAAACTTATATTGAAAACAAAAACAAGAAAGAATAAAGTATTGGCAGTATTAATATAAGGGTGACAATAGTTACAAGAACACATAACAACAATATTTTACAACAATGATTGACTAGGCTATAAGTAGCTAAACTCAGTTTTTAATTTGCATATACCTTACCGAAGAAATAAAATATAACATTCTTTAAATTGCCTTTAATTAAGCTATTGCGAACCGAATTGGGGATAGAGTTCCATATGCGGATAGCATTGACGAAGAAAAGTCTTGCAGAGTTTAGATAATTGTAGCTGGGCACGTCCAAATCACTTACGCGAGCAGATCTAGAGAATGTTAGCTTATTATATAAGTAAGTAGGCACAGAAAGATACAGTTTCTTGCCTTAAGATACTCAGATATTTCACAACCTAAAAGACTCGTTCTCCACGCAGATATATGATCATACTTTGCCAAAGGCGACATCAATCTTATGTGCCGATTTAGAGTCTAATTTGCTGTATAAGCATTCTGAATAGCAGATAATTGGTAGTATTAGTTGTATTGCAAGCCGCTTTCTTATTCCAAGTGGGTTGAAGGCCGCAGACATTCGTAAATTGCGTAGAGTATAGTAAACTTTACTTATTACAGCGTTAATATGATCATCACATGAGAGACTAGAGTTAATAACCACCCCCAGATTCTTTACTTTAGACACATATTTGAGGCTCTTATGATTAATGCATAAAGCTGGGAGATCCAAAGAATTAATTTGCCTTTTAGATATGGGTAACACATACGACTTTTCACTATTAAGGGAAAGACAATTTCTTTGCGCCCAAGACGAAATAGCTGACAAGTCGCTATTAAACTTGGCACAAACTTGAGAGGCTTGTGCATGTGTTCCAGACATATACAGTTGCACACCATCTGCATAAGCATGCATTTGCGCATACAAACAGGTGCTTAATATGTCATTAATGAACAGGCTAAATTATAAAATAATAACAGGCTAAATAATGTCGTCCAGCAATATGGACAAACTGAGAGATCCCAATATCTCAGCTACCAAGGGACGACATCCTTAGGCAGATCATCTTGGAAACAAGATTTAAAGTAGAATTGGGACACAAGATAACCTGGAAACAGTCGAGAATAGACACTAGACACCGCTCCCACACGGATGGCTCGAAAACACCCGAAGTCTCAGCACCTTTGGGGAACCTACCCGAGCATCTTCGAAGCAAATGCGTAGATACAGCAATGAGAGGATCGCTATACTTAGTCACAGTCAAGCCGCACTCAAAGCGATCGCATCATGTGAGATAAAATCAGCGCTTATCCGTAATTGTGTAGAAAAGTTAAATCACCTTGGAACCCACAATAGTGTGCTATTAGCATGGGTCCCAGGTCATGTGGGGGGAAATGAGCAGGCGGATAGCCTAGCTAGACATGCAGCGGGAACAAGGCCCATCGGGCCTGAGCCAATACTGCCCGTAGGTTCTCACACAATTAGGAAATTTTTAAGATGTGAAGAGGAGGAGAAAAGGGAGTGCTACTGGCGCAATATGCCAGGCATGCGGCAACAAAATGCTCCTGGGAGGATACAACACCTCCCGCTACAGGAAGATGATTAGCCCCTCCAAAGTTAATTTAAGACTGCTTACGAGTATACTTACAGGTCATTGCAGACTCAACAACCACCTACACCTTTTTAGCGTGCGACGCAATCGCTGGAAAGAGGGCAAAATTCCTGGTATCACCATGGCCAGAGCAAAAACGCAAACAAACCCTCAAGCCAACAGAAATATTAACCTTCCTGAAGTAGGTCGGCTTGGATGAGGTGGTATGAGAAGACGAGGGCACAATAGACCTACTGGTCGCGGTGCATTCCTCAATTTGTTATCTATCTATCAATCTAAGCACTATGACGAAATCCGGCATCATATTTTCTCGCCGTTTGATCCAAAGGTGCATCTTTGGGCCCTCAATCTCATCCACACGGAGTCGGTAAACTCCTTTGTCAGCTCTCGTCCGGTGAATGCAGTCCTACAGGCACAAGCTCCACCTGTTGCCGATGAAGAACGCGAACTCTCTAGGGAGACAATGGTCATGCTGGCCCAACTTCGTTCTGGATGCTGTAACAGACTAAACTCTTACCTATTCAGACTGGACCCTGACATGCCGGCTGCCCGGCATGCGGCGTGTCTCCCCACGATACATACCATCTGTTCATCTGCTCAACCGAGCCTACTCTTCTAACAGCAATTTCACGTGTTCCACCCCTGTTGAAGGCGCGATGTTTCTGGGACTCCAGTTAGAAGAGCCTGATGACAATGTTGGATAAAGAGGTGATACTTTGGGTAGGTATTTAACCGCTAATCGCTACCACAACAACAACAACGGTGCTCGTGGCAATTGAACTTTCCAAAGCTTTCGACACGGTCAACCACGCCACACTCCTAAAAGTCCTGGAAGAGACACCGCTACCTGCCGGCCTAAAAATGTCGGCAGGAACAAGAAATCTAGACCACGAAGAATCAAACAAGGGGTGCCGCAGGGTAGTATCCTATCACCCCTTTTGTTTAATTACTTTATTTCGAGGCTTCCTCCCACACCAGACGGAGTCTCCATTGTATCCTACGTTGGCGAGTGCACGATTATGGCTTCCCCTCCATTGACAAACTCTGTACGAGGATTAACTGTTACCTCCGAGACCTTTCCAGCTTCTTCACCGAGCGAGACCTGACTTTCCTTCTGACCTGTAAATCCACGGCGACACTTTTCACGACGTGGAATGGGCAAATGGGAGAAGAGTTAAACGTCCACGTAGATTGTGAACCTCTTCCTACTGTGGTATGTCCCCTTTAATCCTGGGTGTGACGTTTGACAATAGCCTCACCTTCGCTAGTCATGCCACCGCAATAGCATCTAAGGTACAGAGCCGCAACAAGATCCTCAAATGCCTAGCGAGCAGTACTTGGCGAAAAGATAAAGAAACGTTGCTAGCCACTTATAAGGCTATTTGCCGACCGGTTATTGACTACGCTGCGTCCATATGGTCGCCCAACCTTGCTGACACCAACTGGAGGAAGTTGCAAGTCTGCCAAAACACCGCTATCAGAACAGCCATGGGATGTCTGCTTATGTCATCGGAGTCGCACCTTCATCAGGAGGCCAAAATGCTCAATACAAGCGAGCATGCGGAACTGTTGAGCAGACAGTTTTTACTGAACTGCCACAAACCGAGTCATCCAAACCGCCATCTATTAAGCTCCGCCCCCGAGAGACATAAGGAAACATCTCCGTAAGCACTTGATGAGATCCAGCACCGCATTACCTTACAATGGTCCATCCCTGTTGAAACTGTGCGTTTCCTTGGACTCCCGTTAGAAGAGCTTGATGACGATTCTCAGATCATTCCCACAACAGCCGGTTCTATCGTACCGGAATAACCCGGGTTTTTTTACCCGGGCAAGGGCTGTTATTTCAGTGTAATCCTGTCCAATCTGTCCCGTCCCACCCTTAAATTGTCATCCTCGGAGCAAACCCTGGCAGCTGGGTTGCTCCATTGTCTCTTGTTACGGGCTGGGGTAGAACCCAACCCTGGACCAATAAATTGGATCTGTTGCGTTTGCTGGAAGAAATTTTATATTAAACGGGAGCATTCGGTTCAATGCGCCAAGTGTAAGAGATGGCTACATAAATCTGGATGCTCAGGGCTTAACCCTGCCATCCACAGACCCCGTACTTTCTTTAGTACTTTAGCACCATGCTGTACACGCCTAAGGGCGTTCCGCAGTACTCGTCGCTCTGGCACTCCCCTACCGCCCTTACCTAGCACTGCTGCCATTCCCGCCTTATCCACTTAAGACTGTCGCTCACGCTCACCAGCTTCTCCGTCTCGCAAGGCCGCTCAACACTCCTATTCCCTCCGGAATAGGCCAGATATGAGCATCGCTGAGCGTCAGTCCTCTCTTTCTCTGTCCCCAATGCCCCCCGCCCCCCTGCTCCAAGCCTACATGTGGGCCAGGACCTCCTCGTACCTTTCACTACGTGCACCGTTTGTCGGCAAAGATTATATACGCCTGCGACATCGGTCAAGTGCAACAATTGCCTTGTCCTCTGTTGTTGTTGTTGTTGTGGTAACGACACACACCCTTATGTGCTCTGGGCTCGCAAACGGTAACCTCTGGACGGATACGTTCACAGCCCCCTTTTGCAGTACACAGCCACCCTCCACGCCAGACAACAACGGCCATGTCAACTGTAGACTGCGATATAGTTTAGGCCTTAGCCTACCTCCACCTAGGCAAGCGCATCCGTCGCCCCCCCCCCCCCTAGCATGTCCCCCTCTCCCCTCCTACACTCTTCAAAATTTTACAGCTAAACTGTAACGGATTAGTTGGAAAGATCGCGGAGATAACTGACTTTATGAAGTCGCACAACATCAAAATCGCCGCGATACAAGAGACAAAATTGAACACAAGATCGGATTTACGAACTTGTGATGGGTAAAATGTACATCGAAAAGACCGTCCCAGCGGTCATGGGGGGTGGCCTTGTGTTCATTACACATCACTCTGTACAATATAATCTATTTTCCCATGACGTCGGCCCCAGGGACTCTACCTTAGAATGCCAAGGCATGGTAGTCCGGTCACGCGACGTCGACCTGCGAACTATACACATCTACATTCCCCCTGCCACGTGTTGTCCTAGAGATTATCATCCCGACATTAGTGCGTTGCTAAGGGGCGATAACCGTCTAATCCTAGGGGACTTCAACGCACATCACGATCTCCGGCACTCCAACTTGCCAGCAGACAGCAGGGGACACGCAGATCAAATAGACAACTCAGCATTCTGTACAGTCAATGGAGATGGCCCCATCAGGGTGGCAGGTAACTGCCACAGTTCGCCAGACATCTCCATAACGAGAGCGGGCCTAATTAACTTTGTCATCTGGCTACCGATGCTGTCATTAGCTTCAGACCACCTACCCATCCTACTCTCCGTTAAACGACCGACCGCTTTACCCGACCGACCGCTTCACCCAAAACCTTCGGGGAGTGTTTTTGTCGTTACCACAACAACAACAGCAAGTGGAAACAACACCTCGAGGCATGCAACCTCGCAAGGTCGCCATTGCATTCGGCGACAGCGTCAAATCGGACGTCAGGAAATGCGCGAACTTCTTTTGCTGGCTGTTTATAACGCATCCACCTGCGGATAGGACTAAGAGAAGAGTCTTCCGACGTGCGCACAAACACTCCACTGCGCCTATTGTCGTCTCAGTATCAAAGGTCAAGGAAGCCATAATGAAGGCCAAACCCTCAAAATCCATCTGACCCGACGGAATCGCCATTAAGATGATCAAACACCTAGGCCACGAGGGACAGAGGTTTTTAGCGGCTCTTTTCAACCTCTCTCTAACTAATTTCGTCATACCTGAGATATGGAAACAGGCAATTGTAGTTCCCCTACTAAAACCAGGGAAGCCGGCGAACCAAGAAGATTCTTATCGTCCGATATCCCTCCTATCGCCGGTTGCGAAATTACTAGAGACCATTCTGCTCCCTTACTTTATTACAAATCTGAAATTGGGCGATCACCAGCATGGTTTCCGCAAATCTCACAACACTGCATTCGCTTTAAATGCCATTACAACACAGATAAATTATGGTTTGAATACACACCCACCAAACCATAGGTGCCGGCCTTAAAAGGTGGACCGCTGATTACCTCAATGGTCCACAGGCATCAGTCAAATTCAGGAACAAGACATCCAGGCCACGAAGAATAAAACAAGGGGTGGCGCAAGGTGGTGTTCTCTCTCCCCTTTTGTTTAATTTCTATATTTCGAGACTTCCCCATCCTCGTATAGAGTACGTTAATAGAAGCCATAATCGTGCAGTCGTCAGCGTAGGAAACAATGAAGACCCCCTCTGGTGGGGAGGAAGCCTCGAAATATAGAAATTAATAATTAGATTCCGCGAGGTCTACATTTTTTGTTCATAACGCCTGCGTCCGTTGAGGTAGTTAGCGCTCCACCGCTTTGGGGAGCGGTATCTTGTTGTTGCTTGTAACGACCAAAACAACCGACCGGTATGCCTACCTCGGGCATATTCTAACCCCCTTACACGAAGGGTTTTCGGACGACATTCGTATCGGCACGCGCCGTTGGAAGCAGTGGAAAAGGGAGACCGCAACTCCAATGGAAATACTAAGTGGGTGCCGATTTGGGATCCCATGGCATTTCCAAATGGAAGATATCCTATAAGATTCAACCAAAGAATAATTATAATTTGATTTGATTTTCAGTAGTTACTGTTTTTGATTTTTAAACATAAAACCTTATGCTGTAGTGTTTTCTATAACTTACCTTTCACGTTCCCGTTCTCTATCGCGTTCGCGCTCACGCTCTCGTTCTTTTTCCCGTTCCCGTTCCCTTTCACGCTCCCGTTCTTTTTCGCGTTCACGTTCCCTTTCACGCTCGCGTTCTCTTTCCCTTTCCCTTTCCTTTGACCGAGATTTACTTCTTTTTCTCTTACTTTCACGTTCCTTCTCTTTTCTTTCTTTTTCTGGTGATAAACTACCAAGCGGGCGATCTTTACGACTAGATATACTTTCCAATTTTGAAACTATGGTTGGTTCATCGTTGTCCTCAGCATCCCAATCTTCCTCACTCCCGGTGTCTTTCACGTAAACCGATACTTTCCTTTCCCTTTCTTTTTCCTTATCATGTTCCCTTTCCTTCTCCTTCTCTTTCGTTTTTTCCTTTTCCTTTTCTTTGCGATTTTCATCAGCCTCTGCTCTTTTCCTAAACTTTCCAATCTCCGTACTAATTAGATTTCTTTTATCCTCTTCAAGATTTGCTTCTTTAAGATCCTTAATTTTATCTTCCCTATTCGGTTTAGTCTTCACTCTGCCAAATATGTCACTCCGAGTGCCATCATAATCTTCAATATCCATTTTATGATCATCAAGTACTTTTCTCATTTGATTAAGAACAAAATCATCTTCAGACTTCTCGTCTGTTGCTGACACATTAACACCATTTTTCAGTTCCTCTTCTTTATAGTTGTCTAAGAGAAGTTTATTTTTAGCGTCAACTTTAGCCACAAGCTTTTTCCCATCTATTTCAAGTTCACTAAGAAGACGTACAGCACGCATGCCCGCATGAGGCCCACTGTAGGAAGAAATTTTATACCAAAATAATTTTCGTTTTTGTATATCAAGACTCAATCCTACTCATATTCACAAAATCCAAAAGTTGATACACGCTTCCAATTGACTACTACACCACAAGCAGACAAGATTCTCTTTATTAAGGCCTCAGGCACTCGTTCACTTATATTCCCTTAATATAGAATTAATTTATTTTTATTTTATAAAACCAGATAATAATTTTTATGGGTAATTCTATACGACAGCACGTAACTGCTAATATACTTCCAAAAATATCGGGAAAGGTATCAAACGACGGGTTTTAACCTTCGTATCAATAATCCGAAAGCGGAAATTTGATATTTTATGTCTGTTCAGAGATATTTGCAATTAAAGTTGAAATTTTTCTGTCATTCCGTCTGTTGTGCACATAAATACCTGGATCAAGCCCCCTATTTGGGATCGGACCTAGGCCATTTTTGGGTTTTTTACTAATAACTTTTCACTGAAACAAATGGTAATTGTTTCCTTTAGGAGACAACTGCTAAAACAAGTCCGAAATTATCGGGAAAGATATCAAAAGACACGTTTTTACCTCGGTATTAATAATCCGGAAGCGAATTTTTGAGTTTTTGTTTCAGTGTTGAGATATTTGCCATCAAAGTTGTGGTTGTTTTAATCACAAATTAGGGTGGATCGAATGGTGCAGAAATACTGTGGACCGCGTAGCCGGTGTTGGACCGGCTAAGGGTTATTTTTTTGAAGCGCGGCCGAAGGCCGCCTACGCAAAAAGGTGTTCTGCACATAGATACCTTGGATCAAGCCCCCTATTTGGGATCGGACCCGGGTCATTTCTGGGTTTTTTGCGAATAACTTTTGAGTGAAACAAAAAATTGAAAATCCGCTTCCGGATTGTTGATACCGAAGTCAAAACGCGTTGTATGATACCCCTCCCGGTATTTTTGGACGTGTTTTAGCAGTTGTCTCCTAAAGGAAACAATTACCAAACAAATTATTTAATTTCCGCTTTTGGATTATTGAACAGAGATCAAAACGCGTCGTTTGATACCTTTCCCGAGATTTTTGGACGTATATTAGCAGTTACGTGCTGTCGTATAGAATTACCTTTTTATGTTTACATACCCACAAAAACAGTGATTATTGGACCACGAAATTGTGGAACAGGTTCAGGCATACGATGATAAACAGTCGGTTGTGAGCTAATAGTAGCAGAGCCTCTATAATTTCTTGCTGAAGGTATTGGAGGCATCATCTAAGTGAAAATAAGAATATGATAATTAGATCTAGTAGCATTCATCGAACACTTACATGAGGTGGTGGTATTGATGGATTTATGTAGGGTGGTATAGGTCCGCGCGAAGGATACGACATAGTGCCGTTGATAAATACAATATTTCCAGTACAAAAGTATCACACGATTCGTAGGTATATGCCCTGCTGATTATTATGCAGAATGAAAATATTTCTTTTGTAGCCTTATTTAATTGAATCCAATAAAAACTTTATAAAAGTTGCCACACTGGTTCCCGTCCAATTTTAATAAAATGATGGTGAACAGGGGTGATATTGCCAGACCAATCAATTTTTTAATAAGCCAACCCATGGGCAGCAGCAGCTATTTACTGCCGATTCTGCCCGTGACCGGTAATTTATCATTGGAAGATTATCTAACCGAAATTGTTATGTGTAAGAGGATTGGGTTATTGTTTACGACCGCCACCGAGTCGTAAACTTCGTAAAAAAATTTCGGGAGGTATCAAAATACGCGTTTTGACCTCAGTATCAATAATCCGATGTCGGAAAACGATTATGTATTTTTGTCAAAAGATATTTGCAATCAAACTTGAAAATTTTCTGTCATTTTCATGTGGTTGTTGTAGAAAAAGATATAGGGTTCCGAAAAGTGCAAGAGTGTGTCTGCGGAGAAATACTAGGGATCGCGTAGCCAGTGTTGGACCGGCTAGGGGTTATTTTTTTGAAGCGCGGCCGAAGACCGCCTACATAGAAAGGTGTTCTGCACATAAATACTATGGAACAGGTCATGGTACAAATATATAAAGGTAGTTCCACTTCTTCTTCTTCCCCGCCATTGGCACCATTTGACAATTCCTTTTAAAAATGAGCTTCCGTATTCTTATACCGAAAACGAACTGGTTTTTATTTCAAACGGAAACAGCTTTGAAATTGAATAAAATAATTAATATTTCTGAATTTAGTTTTTTATATGTTGGTGAAATAAATCGAAAGGTAAGTATAATATTGGTTTACTTTTGCACAGATAAAGTATTTATTTACTTTAATTTGTTTTTAGCAACATGGGTTGTATATTTAGAAACAGCTGATGCAGTACCAAAAGAACCATGTTCAGACCATTTTTCCGCTGAAGATTGTAAAGCTGGAACGCAACACACGAAAAATATTTGCGTAAAACCATAGCAACGGGTGGTTGCCATAGCAATCGGTGCATGTGGTGGTATTCGTGCTCACACGTACATGTTGTCGGCTCGCAGTGATGAAAATCAAAAATTTGTGATTTTTTCCTTTGCAAGTTAGTTAGTGTATCTGTTGTTAGCGCCTGCGTTTTACAACAACAACACCTCAGTCGCCTCGCGGCTCTGTTGTTGTTGTTGTTGTAACGACAAAAACACTCCCCGAAGGTTTTGGGGAGTGCTGTCGAACTGACAGTCCTTGGCTGGATATGAATCCGGTACGCTCCGGTACTCCCTTGCGGTACTGCCCGACTGTCGTGGTAGCGATTTGGTATGACCAGTGGAACCTTCTAGGTCATGTCACCCCTCCTTCCGTAAGGAACCGTAGATCAACCGTCGAGTTGCACGTCATTACCTTTGTGCATATTAGTCGCCTCTTATGACCGGTATGCCTACCTCGGGCATATTCTAAGCTCCTAACCCGCAGGAGTGCCACGCGGCTCTCATGACGAACACATGTACGGATAAAAAGAATTTTAACGGTTTAATCCTGTATGCCATGAAATGCAATATGAAATAAGCCTTGTTCTTATTTTAATGCCCTAAAAATTAATATACATTGAAGATTTTCGAGTAATTAAGGAATAATAATAAAGTATATGAACAAAAACATTGCTCGTTAGGGAAATTCCTACAACCTATTGTTTTGAATTTTCAATGCAAATGACGATTGACGCTTTCTGATTCTGCGTTGCCGGGCAAGCGACAATCACACAACCACCGGTTGCTATGGTTTTACGCAAGCATTTTTTGTGTTTTGCGTCCCAGCTTAAGCCGAGGAACCGATGTGCTTATATGGACCGCAAAGCAAAAAAACAAATTTACAAAATTATGGGTACAGAGCTTTCGATGAAGCCAATCAAATTATAGTTATGTTGATCTTTTATCTGAGGGGCCTTTGTAAGCCCACAGAAGCGTTCATGCAAAATTTAAAAACATTAAATTCAAATTTTTATAATGGCAATAAGAATGATTTGAACGATTCTCCTGGATGTATGGAAAATTTAACTTTTCATGCTAAAAACTTTTTAAATTTAGACGATAAAATTTTATACTACATTTACACTGCACTGAATTTGGAAAATTCAAATGAGTCATTTCAACCCATTTACATTAGCTCATTTGTATTTTGTTTGACTTTTTCCTTTACACCACATTTACACTGCACCAAATGAGTCATTTTGGGCGAAAAACTCCAAATGCGTCGCATTTCCCCATACAAATCACATTTCCCAAATGACTAATTTCATCGCATTCGTTCGCATTTGGGACGCAACAACATGACATTTTTGTGGAATGCTTTGCGTTTAAAGTTTCGCCTAGAGGAAAATGTCAAACAAAATGCAAATGAGCTAGTGTAAATGGGTTTGAGATGACTCATTTGAATTTTCCAAATGCGGTGCAGTGTAAATGTAGTATTAGGCGAAACTTCAAACGCAATGCTTTCCACATAAATGTCATGTTGTTGCGGCCGGAATGCGAACAAATGCGATGAAATCAGTCATTTGGGAAATGCATTTGGATTTTTTCGCACAAATTGCCTATTTGGTGCAGTGTAAATTTAGTATTGAAAAGATTTCTTTTGGGTAGGAAGTATTTAAGAATACGATATTTGAACAAAAAATATAATCAAAATAAAAAAGTATCCAAAAAAAACTAAAACATAATTACTAATGAATTTACTGTTATTATTTGGCGCTTTTTCTGACGGTAAGCTATTTCCAAACTTTTTTTTTTGTTTACAGGTGTAAGAAAATATCCTTTATGTCTCAATCTAGCCTCGCTCGGATGAAGAACTTTTCAACGTAGTTTTTGAAAATATTTCATGTTTATTCATTCATTAACATACTTATTTGTACGCTGTGACAACGCGTGTTCTCACGATATGAACCATGAAAATAAAGTTAAAAATTGCGTTGCACAAACAAGCCTTGTCTTATTTAAGTATTAACGAAATACAAATATAAATGTTGACTTGGAAGCAGAGATATATAATTTGTACCATTTACAAAATTTAAAGCAGTTGTATGGATCAGATTTTTTAAGTATTTTTTATTTTTCTTATATTCAAAACATTCCCTTAAATATTACAAAAATATTTCTCAGGTGGCAACGCTCTTTGCACAATTGGAAAAAGGTGCGAATGACAACCAGCAGAGTTTACGTCAAAGTGGAAATATCTTGATTTTATTGTACCATGAAACAGGCCCCCCTTTGGTCGAACCGTGTAATTTTTAGGTTTTTTGCCATTAACTTTTAAATTACTAAAAATATTGAGTTTCTCCCACCGGATTAAGGAAACCTGGGACCGAAACGTGTCTCTGAGAACACACTTTCGCACTTTTCGCAACACCCTATATCTGTGTCTCCAGCAACCACATAGAAATGACAGAAAATTTGTAACTTTGCTTGCAAATATATTGCAAACTACTAAAAGTTGTTCTTCGGCTCCGCATTATGATTCCTGGACCAATACGCGCTCTTGACACCTCTCCCGATATTTTTTGATTTGTTTTTGCACTCGGCGGCGATTGTAAACAATGACCAAGGATTGGGTTTACGGGAGCGCGCGGCAAATACATAACACATTTTTTACGGAAGGGTAAAGGGGGTGGCACAGGTCAAAAAATCAAAAAACGGGAATTTGGGACGGCTTTTATTGCAAACGAGTTTTGTATTTAAAAAAAACGAATTTTGCTAACAAAAGATGAGTTTTCAGATTACAGAGTTGCATAACAATTCAGTAAGACAAAAAAGGTTAAATTAGTAAGTGCTTAAGTTATGTTAACGAGCCGACAATGTTCGTTCCTCTGTCGCTGCGAATTCGAACCGGAGCACCCCTTCCATTAACGAAGGTACGTAGACACAAAATTACAGCATCGGTCGACAAGTCCTTGGCGACTTCTGGGTGTATAACTCTAACTGTCAGGCAAGTGAACTATGCACCCACCCCTTCTCACGAAGTCGTCCATGCCAGTGTGAGTAAATGGCTTTACATAAGGCTTAAGTCGGTCAGCTGGTAATTGGCTCTTTAGCGGAAGACTCGGTGCATCCTTTGCATTCCTGCAAAACCGGCATTCTCGCCTAACCGACTTTAAAAGACTTGATACGTTGTTCATCTACTCGTTCACGTTTTTTATCATCCCAATTTTCGATAAATTTGTACGCTCACGGCTGTCATAATCCCATATTGACATTTTACGTAGAGAGTTGCTCGTTCACGTCTGTGACGATTCGGGCCCTAGTCTATGCTTATTGCCTTTATTCAGATTGCAAACCGCGAAGTGAGACAAGTACCATACACGTTCGTTCGACAGTTTCGCTTATCGCTACCTAGTTTCTCGACGTATTCTTCCATTTTATTTTGGTACCATTCCACTCCTTGAAGTCGTTTTAGCGCAGCGTTATATTTAACTATCTGGTAGAGTTACCTTATATTCTTTCCACACTAAGAATGTCTCATATCTATCACCAACTAGTCTTGTTGTATTTCTTAAAATATTTTCTCTAATATCGTCAGATGACTTTATGATTGGCAAACTGGTATCAAACTTTTTCAAAGCAAGTTAATCAGCGACTATACATACTCCACCCTAATGTGCTATTCATGCTGAACCTGCATTTTGTATTTACTTCGCATTTTAGTATTTAGCCTAAAATGCCGCATCTTTGCGTTTACCATACAAATTTTGACACTTAAATGCAACTTTATTTTTGCATTAGCATTATAAATACAGAAATTAACCCTGCAATCTTCGAAGAAAATCGCCATTCGAATTCAAAAGAGTGGCAGTATTATCACGAAATTTATACTGTGGCGATTAATCTCAAGCATGTACCATCCCTAACTCAATACCACTCCCACCACTAGTTAAACACAACAGAGATAACGATGGCTACGCTTATGCATGCAAGCATGTACCAGGCAAGAGGAAGAGAGATTCCGCGAGTGTTTTGCGAATACGATGTAAAGGGGAGATGCCAATAAATAACACCGATCCTTCGAGAACACGAAGAGCGAATAACTAAGAAAGTTCTCGGTGCGTAGGCAAGCACCCTGTCGGACTATATAAGGCAGTAACCAAGCAAGGCAGGTTGATCAGTTTAGATTCAAGCGTTCAATAGTGAACTACTGCGAAGTTACCAAACTCTTAAATTTGTATTGTGTTTATAGCTGCCTGGCGACACGCAGGCATATCTAGTGTAGCCATAGCAACGGGTGGTTACCATAGCAATCGGCGCGAGCGACGGGTAGTCGTGATCACACGTACTTGTTGTCGGCTTTCGTTGATGAAAATCAAAAATTTTAGATTTTTTCGCTTGACAGCTGGTCTATTTGATCGTTGCCAACGTGATTGACAAGCATTAGTGTGTTAGTTTTGTGAGAACGTGAAATGAGCAGGCTCGCGGAAGAAAAAGATTTTACGTTGCGGTTTATTGAAACCTATGAATGCTTACCAGCATTGTAAACTGTTTACGTTTTGCATACAAACTTTTCATCCACAATTTTTATTTTTTTTCTTTTTTTCCGCCAAACCAACTGCAGTTACAAGCAATAAAAAATCGTCATCCGATGACATCTTTACGTCCGCACGCTACGAATTTTCAATACAAATGGCGCTTGATGATTTATGCTTGTATGGTGGCCAGGCAAGCGACAATCACCCGATTACGCATACAACCACCCGTTGCTATGGCTACAGCAGCATTTGCTTGCGTGTCGCCAGGCAGCTTATTACTAGTAAATAAAACAATATTGTGACGAATTCGATGATTCCTTGTTGGATTCGTAGGAATAATATGCTTAATTTATATTTTAATTGCTTACATTTGGCAATCTTAATATAAATGAACTTAACTTGAAATGTTGGCAACCAAGGAATTGACGAACCGAAGCAAAAATACAATGATCATAATAAGAGAGAAAGAGCCACTAGAATATTTCTGCCATACTCCTCTTTTTTATATCACTTAACGAAAGTCCATTTTGAATTCAGATGTTCATTTTATTTTTACGTATGTATTTTTTATTCTTTCGATTGACTCGCATTAACGTGGCAAGTTGTAGAAGATAAAAGAAGCTTGAATAAAATATCAAGAATAAAATATAAATCAAAAGTGTCGTTATTCGTTTAAGTTTTCCAATAGGTTATGGGCCCAGTCTATGCTAACATGTAAACTGCGCGGGGTATAACAATATGGAAAAGGTTAAAAGAAATATAAAACCTTTTGACGGTGAGAAATATTCAGTATGGAAGTTTCGTGTCCGAGCGCTATTGGCAGAAGTTGATGCCTTGCAAGTAATTGACGACGAGCCACCGATGGAATTGACTGAGAAGTGGAAACAACTCGAAAGAAGTGCGAAAAGCATAATTATTGAATTTTTAAGCGATTCGTTTCTCGGATTTGCAACAAGCAAAAGCAGAGCTAAACAAATTTTCAGAAATTTAGACGCCATATATGAGCGAAAGAGTTTGGCATCGCAATTGGCTGCACGAAAGAAACTGCTCTCGCTAAAACTCAAAGAAGAAATTCCATTATTGACGCATTTCACCATGTTTGATGATCTAATTACCGAGTTGCTCGCTTCCGGAGCAAAAGTTGAAGAAGTTGATAGAGTGGCTCATTTATTGTTGACTTTGCCTTCATCCTATGATGGCATAATAACCGCCATTGAAACATTGGCCGAAGACAGTTTAACATTAGCGTTCGTAAAAAACCGTTTACTCGATCACGAGATAAAATTAAAAAGTGACAGCAAAGACACGAGTGCAAAAGTGTTGCAAGCAGTGGAAAGTAATCGCAAAAACGAAAACAGGATTAATAAATTTTACAATTTCAAAAATAAATATAAAGCAAAGAATTATAGAAACAATATCAAAGCAAATATGAAGTGTCATCACTGTGGTAAAAAGGGTCATATTAAAAAAGAGTGTTTTATATACAAAAAGGTTTTAAGTAATCAAAATAACAATGACAAAGATAAAACTGCGCAGGTTGCAGCAACACAATCTGATAGAGGATTTGCTTTTATGATGAGGAGTACAGAAAAAAATCTAAGATCAGGAAATGTGTCTTTCCTTTTGGATTCCGGAGCGTCTGATCATTTAATAAATGACGAAAATTTATTCGATAATTATGTTGACTTGAAATCGCCAGTTGAAATTGCTATTGCGAAGTGTGGAGAGTATATTTATGCAACAAAAAGAGGGGCAGTGAGACTCCGTAGCAATTTTCAAGATGACATTACCCTTAAAGACGTTTTGTTTTGTTCAGATGTTCCGCAAAACTTACTTTCTGTGCAGAGAATGCAAGACGCAGGTATGACAATTGAGTTTCATTCAGGAGGTGTTAAAGTAAGCAAGAATGGTCAAGTGATAATTACAGGTAAAAATAATAATAATATACCTATTGTTGATTTTGCATTGTGTTCAGTAGTATGCATGTAATCTAAAAAAAATTAGTGATTACCGTTTGTGGCATGAGCGGTTGGGGCACATAAGCAAAGGCAAGTTTTTGGAAATTAAAGGCAACGATATGTTTGAAGATATAGAACTTTTAAAGAACGTAAATCCAGATGATGACTCATGTGAGGCGTGTATAAATGGTAAACAGGCCCAATTACCTTTTGAAAATTTTAAAAATAAAGATCACATAGACAGACCTTTATTTGTAGTTCATTCAGATGTTTGTGGCCCTATAACCCCTTCTACTATTGATGGAAAGAACTATTATGTTGTTTTCATTGATCAGTACACGCACTATTGTGTAACTTATTTGATCTCCTACAAGTCTGATGTTTTTGCTGTTTTCAAAGACTTTGTAGCAAAAAGTGAGGCGCACTTTAACTTAAAACTAGTAAATTTATACATTGACAATGGCAGAGAATATTTATCAAACGAGATGCGTGATTATTGTGTTCAAAAAGGCATCAGCTACCATTTGACCGTACCACATACTCCGCAACTTAATGGTGTATCCGAAAGGATGATAAGAACAATAACAGAAAAAGGTCGTGCTATGATGAATGGAGCACAGTTAGAGAAAAGCTACTGGGGTGAAGCTGTACTAACGGCAACCTTCCTAATTAATAGGACTCCAACTAAAGCATTGAAGAACAATATGAAAACACCATATGAAATGTGGCATAGAAGGAAGCCTAATTTAAAGTATCTGAAAGTGTTCGGTGCGACAGTATACGTTCATAAAAAAATTAGAAAAAGAAAATTTAATGAAAAGTCATCGAAGGGAATACTTGTTGGGTATGAACTGAATGGTTATAAATTATGGGATGTGGAAAATGAAAAATTTATAGTAGCAAGAGATGTTGTTGTTGATGAAACGAATATGAAAAATTCTAGTACTGTGGTGCAAGAGAGATCCAAAATAGTTGACTCAGAGTATCGGAATGAAAGTACGGTACATGTAGACTTCCTGAATGATAGTAGGGAAGAAAAATCTGATGAGGTCAGATCAGATAAACAGCCTAGTGATGCGGATCCAATGGATACTGGTGGACTTATATCTGAATGTAGAAATGAACACAATAATCAAGAGCCATGTTTGAAATTGAGCGAGGAGGTGCCAGATACCGAAGTAAGAAGAAGTGAGAGATTGAGATATCGACCACAAAGATCATTTGGAGACGATTATTATTTATATAGTTGTGTAATGAATACGGGTACTTATGATAATATTACTCCAATTTTTTTTTGATGAAGTAAAGACTAGGAATGATAGGATTCATTGGGAAAATGCAATAAAAGAAGAGCTTGATTCACATTTCTATAACAACACTTGGTCTCTTGTAGAAATGCCAAGAAACAAAAATATTATCGATTGCAAATGGGTTTTTACACTGAAACAAGACGAATCAGGAAACCCGGTAAGGTATAAGGCTAGACTTGTTGCACGTGGTTTTACACAAGAGTATTTAGTCGACTATGACGAAACATTTGCTCCAGTAGGAAAAATATCAAGTCTTCGTTTCATTTTGTCGATTTCAAACCAATTTAATTTAAAAGTTCACCACATGGACGTAAAAACTGCTTTCCTAAACGGCACGTTGAAAGAAGAAATATTTATGAGGGTTCCTCAAGGTTTGTCATGTGAAGATGATAAAGTTTGCAAATTAAATAAAGCAATTTATGGACTTAAGCAGGCAGCTAGATGCTGGTTCGAAGTTTTTGAGCAGTCATTAAAAGCAATAGGTTTTGTAAGCTCGGACGTAGATCGTTGCATTTACATTCTAAATAAGAATGATATACTTAGCAATATATATATATTATACGTGGATGATTTAGTAATAGCAACAGCAAATTATGAAACTTTGACTAAATTCAAAGATTATTTAATGACCAAATTTAGAATGACTGACTTAAATGAAATTCGATATTTCATTGGAATAAAAATTGAGAGAAAAAACAATATTCTAGAGCTAAGCCAGTCTTCTTATATAAAAACCATTTTAAAAAAATTTAAAATGGATGAATGTAATCCTATTAGCACTTCACTACCCGTTAAGCTTAACTACGATGCATTAAATTCTGATGAAAAATACGATGCACCGTGCCGTAATTTAATTGGTTGCTTAATGTATATTATGTTGTGTACCCGGCCAGATTTGAGTACATCAGTCAATATTTTAAGCCGCTACAGCAATAAACAAAATAAAGAGTTATGGCAATGTCTTAAAAGGGTTTTGAGATATCTGAAAGGTACGATTGATTTGAAACTTATTTTTGTTAAAAATCCAAATTATAAAGACATGCTTATTGGCTATGTTGACTCTGATTGGGGTGGAAGTGCGAACGACAGGAGAAGCACAACTGGTTATATATTCAAGATGTTCGAAACATCAATTATTTGCTGGAGTACAAAGAAACAAAATTCAGTTGCAGCTTCATCAACAGAAGCGGAGTATATGGCACTGTTTGAAGCAGTCAGTGAGGCAATATGGTTGAAAAACTTACTAAAAAGCATGATAATAGATCTTGATAAGCCAATTTTGATACTTGAAGATAATCAGGGTTGTATCAGTATAGCGAGTAATCCCTCAAGTCACAAAAGGTCAAAACACATCGATATAAAATATCATTTTTCAAGGGAACAAATTGAAAATAAATTAATAAAAATTGCGTATATTTCCACAGATAGACAGCTGGCTGACATTCTGACGAAGCCGTTACCTGCAGCTAGATTTATTGATTTAAGAAGCCAGATGGGACTAAATGACAAACGCGGAGAAGAAATAGATTTAAATAATAAGTAAATGGTCTGATTGGGTTTTTTCTGGGTTTTCCCCAATCCCTGCAACGAATGTTGGACCATTATATTGTAATACCCCAGAATTCACAACTTGCCCGAAATTAAATTAAAATATATTTGTATTTCTTTATTTTGAAATGTAATTTATAATTTTTTTATCAATGTATTTTTGAGGAGGTGTGTTGGATTCGTAGGAATAATATGCTTAATTTATATTTTAATTTCTTACATTTGGCAATCTTAATATAAATGAACTTTACTTGAAATGTTGGCAACCAAGGAATTGACGAACCGAAGCAAAAATACAATCATCATAATAAGAGAGAAAGAGCCACTAGAATATTTCTGCCATACTCCTCTTTTTTATATTACTTAACGAAAGTCCATTTTGAATTCAGATGTTCATTTTATTTTTACCTATGTATTTTTTATTCATTCGATTGACTCGCATTAACGTGGCAAGTTGTAGAAGATAAAAGAAACTTGAATAAAATATCAAGAATAAAATATAAATCAAAAGTGTGGTTATTCATTTAAGTTTTCCAATATTCCTTGATTATCAATCCTGGGTTCGATCACTATAAAGTCAAATAAACACACGCACAAATATTGTAAGTAAAGCTAGTTTTATTTACTAGTAATAAACGCAATACAAATTTAAGAGTTTGGTAACTTCGCAGTAGTTCACTATTGAACGCTTGACAATAAACTGATCAACCTGCCTTGCTTGGTCACCGCCTTATATAGTCCAACAGGGTGCTTGCCTACGCACCGAGAACTTTCTTGGTTGTTCGCTTTTCGTGTTCTGGAAGGGTCGGTGTTATTTATTGGAATCTCCTCTTTATCGTATTCGCAAACACTCGCGTTATCTCTCTTCCTCTTCCTAGTTACACGCTTGCAACTAGTGGTGTGAGTGTTATTGAGTTAGCGATGGTAAATGCTTGAGAATAATCGCCACACTGCCCTCCACCTTAGTCTGATCGTCCCGATCAGACACATTTCCCTAACCAACCGCTGCTAGACACTCAATGGTTGGCACTGCTATATTAAACCTCATTTCCTCCAGGGATTGAAACTCCGACATCAATCCTCTCCTACAGAGATTCCCACAATGCATTGCAGTGTCACATATTCCAACCATTTTGTCCGTTCTTAATCCGGAATGGATTTGTGCCTTCACTTTCGTTCCCAGTGGTACCCGGCAAACATTCCTGCAACTCTATTCTTCAGCGATTCCGTTCCGTTCTCTCATGCCCAGTGCACTGTTTCACATTATCCACTAAGTTGCGCTGCTTCCTCGGAACATGACCACCAGATGTTCGTCTTTTATTCTCAGCACACTCTGTACACTTAGTAATCCATTTCCTCACAGTTTGTTTGCAACCGATCCAATAAAACCGCCGCTTTACCTCTTGCAGAGTTTTCTTTATTCCCATGTGGCTTCCATCTGGGCAAATATGCGACGTTTTGATGGCATCTGGAATTCTTGCCTGGGGAGCAACAATAACTGCTCGATGATTCTGGCCATCTTCACTTTCCCATATCCGATGCAAACAACCAGATATTAGCTTCAAACAACTCCGTTGTGCCCAGTATGCTTTTGCAATACGACTCTCTGCTTTCATCTCTTATCTTCCTGGCTGTTTGTTTTGCTTTATTCCTTTCAACACACGTGCCAAATCTGGATCTTCCTCCTGGTCTTGCCGAATTTTCTTCAGGAGGTACTTGTCCGCGAAAGCCTTTGGGCGAGGAGCTACCTCTGCTTTACGAGGCTGCTGTTGCTTCATCTTCAAGATCACTCCCTTGTTAGTATAGCCACTATTGTGTCCAAAGACCAGAGGAACTTCTTGGCCGTTGTAAGTCATAACCCTGTTCCGTACGTTGATGTGAATGTCTCTCTCAGCCAAGAAATCGACGCCAATGATGACTTCGTCGACAATATTCGCTACCAAGAAGTTGTGATACGTAGCCACATTCCCAATCACAACCTAGCATGTCACTTCTCCCAGGACTTGCTTGCTGTCACCAGTTACTGTCCACAACTTAGCTTCCCGCAATGGTCTCACCTTTCCGCTGACCAAGTCACTCCGAATGATGGAATGTGATGCACCAGTATCTACAGTCAGCAAGCGCTCATTCCCGTCCACGTAGCCTTCAACAGTAACATTACTCGCTTTCCGTTCGAGTTGTGACACAAAGATTATGGGGAATTCATCTTGCTCATCTTCCCCAGCTTTGCGTCCACCTGAATTGCTGGGGTTACTGGAACCAGTGCCGCAATAACGTGCTATGTGACCTGGTTTCCCGCACTTTAAGCATTTAATAGCACCATCACTTTTTTTCTGTACTCCGTTCAACGCTTCCAAAATTTTATCTACCCAAGCCGGAGTGTCCACTTCTACGCGATGAGCCTTGTATGCAGGTTTACTCAAAAACGAGGCTGTTTCCTGCGATACCGTTTCAGCGAATGTCCTTTTGGGGTTTGCATATGTGGCCCGCTTCGTCTCCACATCGCGTATTACATTTATGAAACACTGGATTTTTACCCTCTCCGTATACTCTACAGGTGCGTCTGCATTTGCTAGATGGGCCAACCTCTCGATATCCGATGCAAATTCCTGTTAAGTCTCATTAGGTTTCTGGAAGCGATTCTGTAGCTCTATTTGGTATATCTGTTTTCGATGCTCGCTGCCAAAGCGTCTCTCAACTGCTCTCATCAATGCCTCATAATTATTCCGTTCGCCGTCAGGAATAGTCTGCAAGATTTCAGCTGCAGGCCCTTTCAATGCCACGTATAGTGCAGCAACTTTGTCTTCCGTGCCCCAATTATTTACAGCTGCCGTCTTCTCAAACTGTAGCTAAAATACCTGGAAAGGAACAGAACCGTCAAAAGATGGGGTTTTTACCTTGGGAACACTCGTTGAAGCAGTTGGACGATTTAGCTGCAACTCCTGGATGCGACCTCTCAATGCATCTACTTCGGCTTCAATTTTGTCTTGCCGTTCTCTGAATACCTTCTGCACTTCAGTTATTTTTGCGTCTTGCATTCTTAGCTGTGATGCCATTCGTTCTTCCTGTGCCTTCAGCTGCAATGCAATTCTTGACGACAAGCGAGCCTCCTGTTCCTCTAGTTGAGCTGAAATCTGAGATGCCATGCAAATCTTCTGTTCTTCCAACTGAGATGCCATGTGTGTCTTTTGTTCTTCCAACGGAGATGCACATGGCACATGGTGTCTTTTGTTCTTCCAACTGAGATGCCATGTGTGTCTTTTGTTCTTCCAGCTGTGTTGAAATGCTAGATGACATCTGAGTCAATACAGTCAATAACGCGTTAGTGTCCACACTTGCGGCTGAAATTGTAGACTCCTTCTCTTCCATTTTTGTCGATGCTTCTTCCACAAGATGAAACACATGATCGTCAACGTTAATTCCTTCAGCTTCCATAGCCTCTCGAAATCGTGACTGTAGCTCTGATTTATTGCCTGTTGTATTCAATCCACGTTGTTCCAGCTCATTTTTGAGTTGCTGGATCTTCAGCTCATTCAACTTTGCCATGCCTTTGTTATCCTTGAAAACTCTCGGTATTTATTTACAGCCAAATCGTCTATCTCGAAGCGAACGTTCGTTTCGTCTACCAGACGATTCGTTCGTGTGTTTGTATCATGTAAATAAACTTTCGTCTGGCAAGCACGAAAACAGCTGATTGTTACGTCGTCTTGGTTGGCATTTTCTAACGCGAATACAAGACGAAAGAGAGACGATAATCGTTTGAGAAAGACGAAAGGTTATTAGTGATCGTCAAGATGGAGGTTTCTGGCAAAAAAAGTAAGTAAACAAAAAATATGAATTATTTTGAAAATTTGAATTGAAAATTTATGCTTATAGCGTTAAAAAAGACAACAACAGCACAGTTCGAGGTACTTGTAAAGGAGATGGAAAGAAATCCTGACCTGGGCAGAGGTGTACCGGTGTTCGGATCCGATAGAGGACGAGTAGAGGAGCGGTGGGAGGAAATAAAAGTTAAAGTAAACTCCCACGGTCCACCCACAAGAACAGCTGTCGAATGGAAAAAAGTAAGTAAGCATATTATGACGTGTCTTTTTAGGAGCGGTACTTGCAGATAACAATTGAAATGCTTTTCCCGGTTGAATGTGAATGTAGATAGCAAAGGTCATAAAAATAATATTTTACGACTGTGTTGATTTTAATTCGTTTTCCGTTCCAGATATGGGCTGACTTGAAAAGCCGTACAAAGAAAAAGATAGCAGAAAATCAAAGAAGTCTAACTGCTACCGGCGGCGGTCCTTTCCGGCACTCTCCGCTGTCCGAAATGGAACAAGCCATCGACCGGCTTGTATCTATTTCTGTTGCCCCGAGTGGAAGAGTAATCGGAATTCCATCGACAGCACCCAGTCCCTCCTCAAGACGCTCGTCTGCAGAAATGCCACGGCTTATTCTGGTAGATTCGCCGAACCGTAGGCAAGTACCAGATGCTGCTATATCGCCAGTGGAAACCACTCCAACCACACAGGGCCTCCAACCAATAGCGGTAAATGCCTCCACTGCTAAGCGGTCAATTACACGAAAGCGAACATTTAAGGATACGATTGCAGAATCGGCAAAAATGCAAGCAGAGGCTGCAGTAGCACAGGCAGAAGCTGCAAAAAAGTAAGCCGAGGCATTAATGCTTCAAGTTGATGCTACAAATAGACTGCAGCAGTTGACCGGCAGTCCCAAATAATTGAAAATTTTAGGGTTTTTATTTTATTTTTTTATCTAAATAGTTTTTTTTTTAACAGCTGAAGCAGCTAATATTTTAATTTGTTTAGGAAATTCTTTTTTTTTAGATATAAGTATCAATTGAATTTTTGTACCGAAGTGATATTTTTTTTAGAATTTATATTAATTTTAGGTATTGGGACAAAGAATACTCAACAATATTGCATCCCATGAGCATTTTGTATAAGTACCTTTTTATGCTAACATTTGAGACTGAAAAAGCAAAGTATGTTGAATTTTTTATATAATAATTTTATTAGCTCTAAGATAAATGGATTTGACAGTGTACCTGAACTATAAACATACACATATATATTTTGAAATAAAATTTTGTTCCTTAAAACAAGTTTTCTGCTATTCTCATTCTTATAAGGGAAGCCGCACTTGAACCAGTGCTGTTTTCAATTTCTTCTTCGTATATAACAAGATTTTCAGAATCAGAGCTTTCGAAAGGAATTTCATGTTTGAAAAAAATGCACACGTTGTGAAGAGCGAAGCAAACATTGACAATCTGAGTCACTTTTTCGGGCGAATAATGTAGTCCTCTCGAGCCAATCATGCAACGGAGTCGGTTTTTCACAACACCATAACACCTTTCAATAACGTTACGAGCTTTCGAGTGTTTAGTGTTGTAATTTCGTTGAATGGCCTCGGATGCGCTTCTGAATGGTGTCATCAAATATGGCTGCAAAGGGTATCCAGAACCACCTACAAAATTTTTTATTTTAAGCAAAAGCTTTAACATATTATTATGCTGTATAATGTACCAAGCAGCCAGGTACTTGTTTTCCCATTGTTATGGTAATTTTTTAGCTCATCTTCTGCACTGCTCACGTTCCACACAAATGAGTCATGATTAGACCCTGGATGTCTAGCGTCAACGTATGTGACAACCATCTTGTGATCGCATATCTGTGTAAAAGAACGGATTATGTATTTGTGTGTTGGCTTTTCAATGTGTTCCATCAACACAGCCAATCACACCAGGTATTCCATACTTTTTAAAAAAATACTCTTTCACCGCATTTTCTTCATCAGAAGATCGTTTAAAATTTACCCATTTATGGTAGAAGTATTCATCAAAAATGTTCAGGAATTCTTTAATAACACTGCCCACAGTTGACTGTCCCATTGAGGAAATATTTTCGTTTCCCACAGATTTTTGATAACTTGCTGTGGCTAGAAACCTTAAAAAAATTGCCAGTTTAAGTTGAGGCGACAGATGGGTGCTTCTATGCGATAGAATAACATGCTCTTTTATTTCATCAAGGATATATTGGAATATTTCTTTATTTATTCGGAAATTTGCTACAAATCTAAAAAAGAATTCTTCTTAGCAGCATACAGGTATTATTAACATAACACTTACTCAGTTTCAGGCAGTTCCATTACATTCATCTGGTCGCGCAACCTTCTTCGCTCTATACGCATTTCCACTTCTTCAGTTTCATCAGCCCATAGCGCAATAGCAGCATACATTTGTTTTCAAATTTATTTTCCTTATTAATATATTTTAAAATAACCAAATAAAATAACAATAATACAAAATGTTTTCAAGTAAATGCAAACAATTTCCAATGTTGCCAATTAATTATAAAAACCTCTGAATAAAGCAAAAATACTTGAAATCTAGGAAAAATTCTTTCAAAATACATTAAAAATTCATCCGGCAATATCACTCCAAGAATTTTTAACGCAATGGAGACGGAAGTAACATAAATAACGTAAAACGACAGCGACAACGAACGATGAGGATACCAGATCGCAAACTGAGACGAAAACGTCAGCAGACGAATCGTTCGTGTAGCCTATCGTTCGAGATAGACGATTTGGCTGTTAACAATATCACTTCTGACACCAATTGTGACGAATTCCATGATTCATTGATTATCAATCCTGGGTTCGATCACTATAAAGTCAAATAAACACACGCACAAATATTGTAAGTAATAGCTAGTTTTATTTACTAGCAATAAACGCAATACAAATTTAGGAGTTTGGTAACTTCGCAGTAGTTCACTATTGAATGCTTGAAAATAAACTGATCAACCTGCGTTGCTTGGTCACCGCCTTATATAGTCCAACAGGGTGCTTGCCTACGCACCGAGAACTTTCTTGGGTGTTCGCTTTTCGTGTTCTGGAAGGGTCGGTGTTATTTATTGGAATCTCCTCTTTGCATCGTATTCGCAAACACTCGCGCCATCTCTCTTCCTCTTCCTAGTTGCACGCTTGCATGCATAAGCGTAGCCATCGTTATCTCAGCTGTGTTTAACTAGTGGTGGGAGTGTTATTGAGTTAGGGATGGTACATGCTTGAGAATAATCACCACAATATTGTGAAAAAAAAACTATCTGGAGGTTAATCTGATGTTTGCGAATGGAGTTAATCGAATGATTTAATAAAAATGTCTATATTTTTGCCCACGTGCTGCAAAACTTTCATAACCTCAAAACATTTTTGTAAACAAAAAACATATTACTCGAACTTGCTAAATGTGCATTTACTAATGCACCACCATGAACGCTTTTTCGAAACTAATGTCCGAAAATGCAAAATGCTGCATTTTAAATTCAGCCTGCATTTTAGCATTTAGCCCAAAATGCAGCATTTATTTTCGCATTTACCATACACATTTTGACACCTAAATGCAACTTTTTTTTTTGCATTTGCATTATAAATGCAGAAATCAACCCTGCAATAATCGAAAAACATCGCGATTTGGTAATTGTTTCCTTTAGCAGACAATTGCTAAAACACGTCCAAAAATATCGGCAGAGGTGTCAAACAACGCGATTTGACTTCGGTATCAACAATCCGAAAGCGGATTTAAAATTTTTTGTTTCAGTGAAATGTTATTAGCAAAAAACCCAAAGGTAATTGTTTCCTTTAGGAGACAACCCTTAGCCGGTCCAATACCGGCTCCGCGATCCACAATATTTCTGCGCAGAACACACTTTTCCACTTTTCGGTACATCCTAATCTGTGATTACAACAACCACATGAAAATGACAGAAAATTTTTAACTTTGGCCGTGTGCTAATCGGAAACATTTTACTCAGAGGAAAAATGAGGTGAACAAATTTTCTATGGTGTAAAAGTATTTTCCATTTCGCTGTGCCAAATGAAATGGTAAATTTTGACAGTTGTAAATTTTGACATCTGAAAAAATCACGTGCGAAAACAAATAGTCTGTGAATAAGTTTTAAATGTACGTATTTTTTGTGCCATTATATTTTGTATCTTTTGCGTTAAATTATATTTTATCGTTTAATGCATGTTGGCATATCAATTCATTTGAAATAATATGATTGGCAATAACGAATGCATATGTGTGTACACATTCGTAGTTGTCAAAATTTTACCTAGCCCCATGGGCTAGGGTAAATTCTGACGCTCATACTCACCGCGATAAATGTCAGAATTTTCTTTAGCTCTGTCAAAATTTACAATTTTCAACCGATTGGCACAGGGCCTTTGGTTGCAAATATCTCCTCACTGAAACAAAAACTGGAAAATGGAAATGGATTATTGTTACCGAGGTCAAAACGCGTCTTTTGATACCTTTCCCGATAATTTCGGACGTTTTTTAGCAGTAGTCTCCCAAAGGAAACAATTACTAAAACATTGCTTTTATATAAAAACGTGCACCTTTTTTCGTTGGAGTATGGAACTTAGTGCAGATCCTGCGCCAGACAAGAGGTATAAAAACTAGTAATTTTGTTTATGTTGTCGGTCTGACCCAATTTAAGAACAATCTGGTTCAGTCTTCAACAATAAAGTAGAAGCTATCCGAATGTGAAAAGTTGTATGTTGTTCTGCACATTTACCTATCTTTGTAGGGTCGAGGAAGCACCTTTTGGGAAGTCGACTGCCAATCGCGTGATGTTGACTTTTTCAAACAAAATTTAGATTGAGCAGAAACTTCTTTAGCCATTTGTGTAGTGCCTGGGGGAGCTTGAAGGGGAAGGAAACAAAGTTCCAAAATTCAATTTGTTTGGAAAATCGAGTGACAATTGCACTGTATGCACTTGGCTCATACTCAAAGTACCGCAGTATTGCAAATTTGTTTGGCGTGGGAAAGTCGACGGTGTGCAAACTGCTTCTGGAGATTTGCCATAAAGTGTGGCAAGTATTGCAGCCCAATTACTTACACCATCTTCCTCTAAGTAGCTATTCTATAAAAAATTGTGTTAGTGGCTTCAATCATATTGGATTCCCCCAGTGCTTGGGAGCTCTTGGTAAGCGCTTCTTAGTACTATTTTATATTGCAGTTAATTCACAATGCTCATATTACAGATGGATGTCACATAGAGATTCACCCTAAGCAAGAAGATGCGGTAGATTATATGAACTATCAGGGGTGGTATTCTATAGTTTTATTAGCTCTAGTTGACGCAAAGTACGTACCAAGCCAAACGTTCTCTGCATCTGTTTTATTGCATGTGTACACAAATAATTAATGCAGAGTTTCCTTTCTTTTTTAGGTATCGTTTTCTGTACATCAACGTGGGAAGTCCAGGGAGATGCAATGACTCCCAAATTTTCGAAACCTCAATCCTAAAACGGGAACATCGCTTTTAAGCTCGATGAGCTCTAATTTGGCGGATTTTGATGTTCCAGTAATTATACTTGGAGACTTGGCTTTTCGTCTTTCCAAATATTTAATAAAACCCTATCCATTCAGCTTGGATACAACACCAGCGCAGAAAGCATACAATTACCAACATGCCAAATCTTGAAGAGTCGTTGAAAATTGGTTTGGACGGTATAAAGCAAGGTAAACGTATGCTGGTATACGAGCAACATCAATAATTGAATAAAGGTAGATTTAAGAATATTAAATAATATGTTTAACATTTTAGGTTTCGCCGTATTGGAAAAGGTATTGACAACGTAATGGATAACGCGAATTCTATCATAAAGTTACAATAATCAAAGTTACAAAAAATAAGAAAAGTCAACGTACATACATAACTGTAACCGTAAGAAAGGAGATAGGTAATGCGAGGTGAGAGCCATCATATCCGTAGATCAACCATCGAGTTGCACTCATTACTTAAGTGCATATTAGTCGCTTCTTACGACCGGTATGCCTACCGCGGGCATATTCTAACCCCCTAACCCGCAGAAATGATATTCTGATAAACGGTTCCATTTTGATTATCTTAGTCAGAATTTCTGAAACGTATCACTTGAATTGTTTTAGACCAATATTGGTATTATTTATTGGCTATATAACCTACTCTATGAGATAATCAAAATCAAACTGTAACTGAAGTCATAACTAGCAAAAAATTCATTTTTGTTTTTCTGTGTGTAAAAATGTAATATTGTTAATTTATTAAGACGGATGTCGCAATTCGGTTGATTTTAATAAAACTACGTGTTGTCGTTTTTGATGTCAAACCGGAAGTCCTCCCATCTTTATTTTTCTCTAGTCTAGTGTTGCCATGATTTACATGCATTGTTTATATTTACAGAGTTGCCATATGTTTGACTTAAACTATTTTATACAAACTAACCTTAGGCTACGTTTACAGCTCGGCCTCGATCATATATATAATAGCTCGTATATCTAGCTACCCTTTAAGGGATCCTGCTCTTCATCCCGCTCGACGGAATCATCACTTGTTCTATCCAACCACCTTCGAATACGGTGGGCCTCAATTACCCCATCATAAGGAAGTTGGGTTAATTGGCAGTTGTTAATATCACGAATGGCATACATATGGTCCCTTGTATTGGGGAATGAACTTTTTGTTAACTCCAGCAGTATTATCTACATTTCTAATTACGACATAATCTCCAACCTCATAACTCTCCTGTTTTTACTGTCAATGGCTAAACGCTTGGTATCATAATACTCTGGCGTATGGATACCAAATCTCGCCCTGCATCAGAGTTCGCCTTCTCCTGAAAGTATTCGGTGAATTCGTCAACAATTGCTCCACGTTGTTCTATGCCAAACAAAAGTCTACTAGGGATGTCCCGGCAAGTGCTATGAACGGAGTTGTTCATGGCATACTCCACTTCAAGCAATTTCAAGCACCAGTCAGCATGGTTTATCGGGTCAGTCAGTTTTCCTAACATCGCCTTTAGGACTCTATTCACACGCTCGACTTGGCCGTTCCCTTGAGGGGAGGCGACCGCCACTTTTACGTGGTCAATATTTCGCTTAGAGAGGAAACTGCTAAACTCCATAGATGTAAAACATGTTCCTCTATCACTTATAATTCGCCTCGGACGGCTGTAATAATTAAAATATTTTTCTAGGGAAGAGGTAACTTCACGGGTACTGGTCGCATTGGTTGGGTAAAGTTTCACAAACTTGGTGAATGAATCGACTACTACTAGAATATGTTTACGCTTTGAGTTAAGAGACGGCAGGGGACCAAAATGATCGATATGAAGAGTATCGAACGGCAATGGAGTCTTAGAAATAGCATGGAAATTCCTTTCTCGAAAGCGTGGAGGTGTAGCATACATCAATCATTTCAGGCAATTTCTGATAAATTTGTCCACTTTCATTCTCATTTTTGGAAACCAATAAGACAGACTTAGTTTGTTGACAGTCTTGTCAACTGACTGGTGTCCTATTTTTTCATGCATTAACCTAATAATGTTTGATTCCATTTCGCCGGGCACATATAGCAGTTTTTTACCGTGCGGCTTCAATCTATATACTAAGCCATCTATTAGATTGAAATTTCGGACCTCCCCGTTCTCAAGACGGCTCCGTAGAGAACTGAATGTTTCGCCACGCTCTTGAGCAATTTGCACTTGGAATTCAACCTCTTCGGTATTAATGATATGTGAAATCTGCACTCTACTCAGCGCATCTACATGCGCCATAGAAGTACCTTTCCTATGCGGACGGCTGTAATAATTAAAATATTTTTCTAGGGAAGAGGTAACTTCACGGGTACTGGTAGCATTGGTAGGGTAAAGTTTCACAAACTTGGTGAATGAATCGACTACTACTAGAATATGTTTACGCTTTGAGTTAAGAGACGGCAGGGGACCAAAATGATCGATATGAAGAGTATCGAACGGCAATGGAGTCTTAGAAATAGCATGGAAATTCCTTTCTCGAAAGCGTGGAGGTGTAGCATACATCAATCATTTCAGGCAATTTCTGATAAATTTGTCCACTTTCATTCTCATTTTTGGAAACCAATAAGACAGACTTAGTTTGTTGACAGTCTTGTCAACTGACTGGTGTCCTATTTTTTCATGCATTAACCTAATAATGTTTGATTCCATTTCGCCGGGCACATATAGCAGTTTTTTACCGTGCGGCTTCAATCTATATACTAAGCCATCTATTAGATTGAAATTTGGGACCTCCCCGTTCTCAAGACGGCTCCGTAGAGAACTGAATGTTTCGCCACGCTCTTGAGCAATTTGCACTTGGAATTCAACCTCTTCGGTATTAATGATATGTGAAATCTGCACTCTACTCAGCGCATCTACATGCGCCATAGAAGTACCTTTCCTATGCTGAATGGTATAGTTGTAATTTTCTAACTCCAAGGCCCACCTAGCGATTCGGGGATTCAAATGTTTTCTCTCGACGGTCATAGCCAAGGAATTACAATCAGTGATTATTTTAAATGGCATACCTTCAAGATAGGTTCTGAACCTTCTTAAAGCGTATATGATTGCTAATGTTTCAAGCTCAAAACTATGATATTTGGACTCGGCACTAGAGGCAGTTTTTGAGAAATATGAAATGGGGTGAAATTTGTTATCACCCTGCCGCTGTAACAACACTGCGCCGAACCCTATAGAACTAGCATCGCAGTGGAGTTCAGTCTCTTTTCCACGATTATATATTGCTAGGACCGGTGCTTCGGTCAATCGGTGTTTTAACTCGTTAAAAGCACTGAGAAAAGTCTCGGTAAAATCAAAAGTAGTCGGTCGCTTGAGTAAATTTTGCAATGGTTTGGCTATCTGAGAGAACGATGGTACAAAACGTCGGAAGTAGGAGAATAACCCTATGCAGGACTGTAACTGCTTTTGGTTTGTGGGTATTGGAAAATTTCGGATGCTTCTAATATGGGATCCATTGGGTCGGATTCCTGAATTACTCACTTCATACCCTAAATAGTCTATTTCCCTTTTTGCAAACTTTGATTTATCTAGATAAAGTTTCACTCCACGTTTTGAAAGCCGCTGTAGTACAATCTTGAGTAAGGCCTTGTGTTCTTCTAGCCCTCTCGTTGCTACTACAATATCATCCATATATATAATTATCTTTCTTTCCTCGATCAAATCGCGAAATATATTATTAATAAAACGCTGGAATACGGCAGGAGCATTCTTCAAACTAAACGGCATTTTTAGGTACTCATACTGACCGTTAGGAGTTACGAAAGAAGTGTACGGAATTTATTCGGGTGACATTTGTACTTGATGAAACCCGCTCTTTAAGTCTAGAATAGAAAATATCTCTTTACCTTCTAGGAATTCAATACAGTCGTCAATCAGTGGTAGAGGGTAGTTATCTCGGACGGTTATTTTATTCAGGGCCCTATAGTCAATGCACATACGAATCTTTCCATTTTTCTTCCGTACTAGCACGATTGCAGAGGCATATGGTGAGTTACTGGGTCTGATTACCCCCTCCTTTTGCAATTCGTCTACTATGGATTGTACGTCACCCCGATCTAAATAGGAAAGGCGCCGTGGAGGGCAATGAAACTGCACATCAGTCGTCAAGTGTATCTTCATTTCATACATAAAGGGTTCAACTTTAATATCTGTATTTAGATGAGTATATCCTATCAGCTTATTTATGTCTGAGTGGTAGTCTCGAGGCAATTTGGGATCAATATCAAGGAAATTTTTTATCTATACTCGTATCAATGCAGAAAATGTCAGGAACATCAGCGGCACTAGAAGTGACAGATTCACGTCGGTATTTTACGGCACTATCGCGGCGTTTTGCTATATTAATACTCAAGTCAGCGATGACTCCATCAGCTTTAAGGGCACTTACAGTATCTAGAGACTTATTTAAATATATCTTGTCATTGCGAATAGTTTTCAAAAATGTTCCATCTATAGCAGCTAATTTTATGTTAAATAGTTTCAAGAAATCTCGTACCAAAATAACTGGCAAAGACATACAATGATCGGCAAGTACTTTTAATTCAAGAATGTTTACTTTATTTTTGAAAAAAAAACTTTATTTCAAAAATTGTTAACGGCTTTCCGCCTATACCTCTATATGTAGTAATGGGTTTCGTCCTTGTTTTCCTAAGAAGTTGTTTTGGGACGTTCGAGACTCGTATGAAACTAACCGGACTACCGGTGTCAAAAAGAGAAAGAGTAATATTAGAAACTTATTCACTAAATAACTTAAACTCTATTCTTACGTAATTGTACTCTCCTACGGTCTCTATTCCCGATTCCGTCAATTATAAAGTCAACCACCTCCTGCTCTGAGATAGTTGCTCTTTTAGCGAGTGCCTGCATTGATAAGACATAACAATGCATAGACTCTGCATTCTTCTTCCACCGTCGCTGGCTAAGCATCTTTCTTGCCTGGTCACTGCCAAGTCGAATTCTTTTATTATTGCTTCTTTTATTGGATAATAATTTAATGCAGTTGTTGTTGAAAGAAACACGCGAGCCGTACCGGTTAAAGACCATCGCAAGGCAAGAAGTTTAAAATTTTCGTCAGCTCCAGTGGACTGCATGATCTCTTCGAAGTCCCTGATAAAATGTCTGCCAGGGTAGGCGACATCATCACCATTGGCAGTGCGTGTTCGATGTCACCGAAGTCAAGTCTTCGATAAGATTTTGTCATAGATCGAGTTGCTAGCTTATCAATTTGCTGCATGCTTCAACATCTCTACTCTCTTTTGAAGTGCTAGTACTTCTTGGTCTAGGCTGGCAAGGCGAGGAACGGCAATGGCGGCAGCAAGGTTAGCAGAATCAGTGGCAGCAGTAACGTTAGCAGAATCAGTGACGGCATTTGTAAAAGCGGCAGCGGCAGAAGAAGTGGTTACACTTGTGGCAGCGGCAGAAGAAATGGTTGCACTTGTGGCAGCGGAGAAGTGGTTACATTTGTGGCAGCGGCAGAAGAATTGGTTACATTTGTGGCAGCATGACCACTCGTATTAGTAGCAGCATCTACAGTATCGGCATGGTTTACGACGGCAATAGCAGTTGCTGGCACGGCAGTATCATTCCCAGTTATGTTCGCAGTGATATTTGTATCGGCATCATAGTTGCCCACGTTTGAGCCACCATCAGCATTAGGAGCCATATTTGCATCGTCGGCACTAGAATAATTTTCAGCAGCGGAGTTGCTACGTCCGCCCACTAAATTTTGCAATAAATGTCGTAACTGGGCCATGGTAGCAGTTGGTGGAAATTCCACATGGGCATTTTGAAGTGCATCAATTATTTCTTGGCGCGGATTTACCATCTTTGTAGAATTTTTCAAAATTTTAGTGAGAATGGGTTTACCCCACACCTGAAGTGTAATATTGTTAATTTATTTAGACGGATGTCGCAATTCGGTTGATTTTAATAAAACTACGTGTTGTCGTTTTTGATGTCAAACCGGAAGACCCCCCATCTTTATTTTTCTCTAGTCTAGTGTTGCCATGATTTACATAAACTGTTTATATTTACAGAGTTGCCATATGTTTGACTTAAACTATTTTATACAAACTAACTTTAGGCTACGTTTACATGTGATAAAAAGTATCACAATAATCGAAACTAAAATATATTTAAACAATTAAGTACGACATCGGTCAGTCTTTTGGTGTCTTCTTGAATCCCCTTCGTCGTTGCTAGCTTCACCTTTTCTAAAACGGTTTGTCGAAATTGTCCATTCCTTTCGCAAAGTTATGGTTCATCTCCTCGCAAACCGTTAAAAATCGCTCAACTTGCTTCCGTTTTCCAGATTTTTCTGCTCCCTTGGAGGAACAGCCCGATGGCGATGGTGATGGTAATGGTGATTGCAATGGCGATGGAGATAGTAATGGTGATGGCAATGGCGATGGAGATAACGTCAGTGGTGAAAGTGGTGATAATGGGGTCGAAGGTACCGGCAGCGGCGAGCTACGATTTGCAGATGCCGAGATTGGAGCTGAAAGTGAAATATAATTTTTGTACACAAAAAAAATATATGATATATTAAATATGCATAGAATAAAATCGTATCCCAGGCCGAATAATTTCCCGATCCTGTGCTCTTGATAAATTGTTAATATAAAATAATAAGATTAATAGCGACAAAGCAAGAGAAATCATTTTTAATAATATAATATTTTGTTTGTCAAGAACACAGAATCGGGAAGTAGGTCTGCATTTTATTTAAAAACGTCCTTACTTGCATAGCTTTCTTCCACGATGCTCGACAAATTATGTACTGTTAATTCACCAATTATCCTGTGGACTTGCATATACAGGCGCCAGGATGGCGGGGAGGCACCGGTTGTGCCCATAGCATTGTTTACTTTCCTATGGAAAACACATAAAAAACAAATTATTTCATGTTTAAATGGAATGGTTAAATGTCTTACCTGTACTTCGCTGTCAAGTTGCCCAACTTAGCTTTAACGGCAGAGGAGTCGATGTCATATCCTTGCACCTGCATCGCTGCCGCCATCTCCTGGTAAATGTGGCTGTTTACCGAGATCCTCTAAGCTGGTCCAAATCTTGCTCCCACAACCTTATCAGCATCTGTGCACCCAAGTCCACGGGAAAGCTTCATTGTTGTTGGAAACGAGAAGGATAATAGTTTACGACAGCAGCCAGTGCTACTATTCATCCAAAAATGTTAATATGGGTATAACAAGACGCGTTTTGGTCGCAGTAATCATAATCTGCCTCCTGAAAACAAATATTTTTATTATTTAGGAATGACTCAGGTCGATCTACAACACCCGCATGGAAATGACAAATAATTGCTAACTTTGCTTGCAAATATGTTTCCTTTAGGAGACAACTGCTAAAACACGTCTGCGGATTTTCCAGCTTTTGTTTCAGTGAGGAGATATTTGCAACCAAAGTTAAAATTTTCTATCATTTTCATGTGGTTGTTGTAATCACAGATTAGGGTGTACCGAAAAGTGCAAAAAGTGTGTTCTGCGCAGAAATACTGTGGACTGCGTAGCCGGTGTTGGACCGGCTAAGGGTTATTTTTTTTAAGCGCGGCCGAAGGCCGCCTACGCAGAAACGTGTTCTGCACATAAATACCTTGGATCAAGCCCCCTATTTGGGATCGTACCTGGCTAATTTTTGGGTTTTTTGCGAATAACTTTTCACTGAAACAAAAAATTGAAAATCCGCTTGCGGATTGTTGATACCGAAATCAAAATGCGTTGTTTGATACCTCCCGATATTTTTGGACGTGTTTTAGCAGTAGTCTCCTAAAGGAAACAATTACCATAAATACCTTAGATCAAGCCCCCTATTTGGGATCGGACCTGGGTAATTTTTGGGTTTTTTGCGAATAAATTTTCACTGAAACAAAAAATTGAAAATCCGCTTTCGGTATTTTTCCGATATTTTTAGACATGTTTTAGCAGTTGTCTCCTAAAGGAAACAATTACCAATATTTTTAATATATGGGTACGCTTTTTCACGATTTCTGGAATTGAACTATTCATTTCTGTAATTTTTACATTCTTGGATATTATGGAAAAATGTAATTTTACCAAAAATAAAATAAATTTCAGAAGTCGCATTTTAATTAATTTACAATGTAAATAAAAACATATGATTCGAACTTTGGTAAACGCAAAACATATGTAAACATATATAAAACTTTCATTTGATAGCTAAACTACGTTCGAGTGCCCTTGAAATTGACTATTTTTGAATTATTTTGACATTTAAAAAAAAAATACTTTTATTTATCAATTAAATAGTTTCAAAAGTAATAATTAAAAATAAAGAAAGCAAAAACGAAAGTGCAAGAGTAACAATGTAAGTAAGTATGTATAAATTAGTATAAAATATATGTAGAGTATATTCCATATAAACAAATTTTCTGTTTCAATAAAGGACACATTTAAATAAATTCAGTTACCGGCAGAAAACAATCGTGAGCGAATTTATGCGGTAGCACCCCAACCTCGCCAAAAATATTATGCCAAATTATGTACAAGGAAAGGCGTCAGCGCTATGTTTATGGGAAGACCTTTCAGTAGGTCGATTCTGTAACTATTTTAACGCTAACGGTGTGGTTAGCTGTCGCGAATTATTTTCGAGGTGTTAACAATAGCGTTAATATATTTCCAAATGTTTTAGCGTTTGGAAAAAGTAAAAAAATTAGTTTTGAGTTTTTTGCATGTAATTCAGTGCAAAATACGGCGAAAAGAGAAGTATTGCCATATTTTATCACCATCAAGAGTCAGCTGTTTAGCGGCGTTAACGGAGAGTTACAGAATCGCATTTTCGTTAAGAACAAACGCCGAAATTTGGCAATAAGCTTAACGCTCGGCGAGTGGTTAAAAGTTACAGAATCGGGCTACAGGGCAGCTAAACGCTATAGGCCTACCAATGAAGGAAGCCAAAATGTGGGGAAAGGTATATATAAAAGAAACTATGTATTGGTAGGTGTGTATTATGAGTTGCTTAAGTAATGTTGTGGGTGTTGTGCTAACTATGCTTCGTCCTGCTTAGTCTTCACCCTCATTAAACAATACTGTCATCAATCTGCTCCAACGGGAGTTCAAGGAAACAAACAGGTGCAATAGGGTTGGCCGGAGGTGTGACTTTACTGACAGCGGAGGCGGCGTTGATTCGGCTTGCAAAAGTTTAACCGGAATTGCCTGGTCAGCCTTTCATTATGATCTCTAACGTGCGCGTAGCTCGGAATCGGCTGGCCGATTGCCTTGTACGATTCCAGCAACGTTTCTTTTCCCCAAGTACAGCCAGCCAGTGATTTGAGCATTTTTTTTGCGGCTTTGTACTTTAGTAGCGATCGCGGTTGAATGATCAGCAAAACTAAGTATGTTATTAAACGTAACTCCTTAGATTTTAGGGACAGTCGGACGTAGACGTCTAATGTTCATTTAAGCTGTCCCAGTCATGAATAGTGTGGCAGTTGCAGGTTCCGCGCGGCAGTTGCAGGTTCCGCCTCTCGCAGAAGCGTTTTGGTATGACCAGTGGAACCTTCTAGTTCATCTCACGCCTTCCTTTCTTCCTATCCGTATGTCAACCATCAAGATGCACGTAATTTCATATTACGACAGGTATGCCTACCTCGTGCATCTTCTAAACCCCTAACCTGCAGGGGGTAACACGGGAGGACACCAGGGACAGGGAGGTAGAGAAGAATCCTCGGAATCGGAACTAGCTACCTATGAGTGACAGCCTCAAACGATTTTGAGGTCTTCTATTTTTCGGGGATAGATATTCAGTCTTTGCGTATAGGTTTAGAGTGTTTGGCCTTCAGATTGGCCTCCTCAACCTCTGTGTTTATGGTTTATGCGCTCGCCTAAGACCGCGTCGTTTAGCTCTGTCAACTCCACAAATATTTATGAAGTTCTACCAACTGGGCGAATTAAAGCCCACTGGCTTCTCTGGCAAGGTTAGGTTATGCTAATGGAAGGGCATTTGATGCTGATATTCAATATACTAGTCAAATGCCATATAACAAGGGGGAAGAATGACAACGATGGTCTGCTGGTATTCAATTTTATCGTTAATTTTTATCGTTTGGTTACAGGTATACGGTGAAAAAATTGGCATTTAACAGGGGCTCAAAGTCTAGTACCTTCTGTCATCATGCAAAGAGTCAGCGCATTCGCGCCTTGGCAACCAAGCCACTGTTGGCAGCAATAATTTCGAAATAGTAAAGGACTTCGTTTACCTGGGAACCAGCATTAACACCAACAATAATGTTAGCCTAGAAATCCGACGAAGAATTACTCTTGCAAACAAATGCTACTTCGGACTGAGTAGGCAATTGAAAAGTAAAGTCCTCTCTCGACGAACGAAAATAACACTCTACAAGTCACTCATCGCACCCGTCCTGCTATATGGTGCAGAAGCGTGGACACTAACAACATCTGATGAGGCGGCTCTGGGAGTATTCGAGAGAAAGGTTCTTCGAAAAATTTGTGGACCTCTACGCGTTGGCGACGGCGAGTACCGAAGAAGATATAATGATGAGCTGTATGAACTTTACGCAGACGCCGACATAGTTCAGCGAATTAAAACACAGCGGCTTCGCTGGCTAGGCCACGTAGTGCGAATGAGCGAAGATGCTCCAGCCCAGAAGGTATTGTTATCGGCACCCGCCGGTGGAAGCAGAGGAAGAGACCACCACTCCGATGGAAGGACCAAGTGGAGACCGATTTGCGATCCCGCGGTGTTTCCAATTGGCGCCAGTTGGCGCGACGAAGAAACGACTGGCGAGCTATGTTGGACGGTCGAAATCGCCCAGGCGGTTAGATGACCATTTAAAGAAGAAGAAAGAAGAAGAAGAAAGTCTAGGACTGGTGGTGGGCCTTATGAAGAAAAACTAATAACTCCAGCGAACGAGAATATTATAGAGGCAAGTGGGCTTAAACCTTCTGTTGAGGGCCTAAAAAATGTGCATATCTGCGGTAATACTCCCAAATTTCGATATCCTCACGAGGGAACTTTTAAGGACGACTCATCGAATATTTGGACGGAGATGTGTCATTTGTTGCATTTTTTGAAGAAGAAGAGAAGGTCCCATCAATTTCGATGACGAAACATGTCGATGATGAAGCCGATATTATTCCATCAACGGCGAGGAGAAAGAGGAAAGTTAAGGATCCAAAACTGGCTCTGTTGGAGAAAAATTTAAAGACGTCCATGTTGCAAATACAGGAGCAAAAGTTGCAAATCAATGAGGAGAAATATAAACGCTTTTGTGCCTTGAAGGATGTGGAGATTAGCCTCAGAAGATGCGAGTTGGAAGCTTCTTGTGGTTCTGAGTAGAGAATTGTATCTGAAATAGAATTTTTAACTTTTTTTTTCAATTTAAATATGTTGCTTTAAGCCAAGAAAAGAAACAGAATTTAAATGAACTTCGTGCCTTTTTTTAATTTTTAATAAAATAGTTAGTTTTAAGTAATTTTCATTTCAATAAAATGTTAATATACAGTGCTGTGGTATTAACCTTAACTTTCATTCGTTTTTTATGAATTTACATAGTTTATGATACAAAATATTGAGGATCGAATGATATTATACATGTATACAAACATATGATTAAAGCTCATCAGTTCTGAGTGTGCTATACATAGATATAAAACGCAATATATACATATCAACGTAGGCACAATAATATGCCAACATTACAAAATTGAAGCTGTAAGTTATCCGCCTGCACCTACCCTGTGGGGAAAATCTTAAGTTCTAAACTAGTGCGCATCTAGTACATTTCGAACCACAAGTAGTTAGCCTTCAATCCCTTTCACATGTAATCAACTGGCGATGTCCTAGGCGGTGGAAATTTTCCCCCGCTGCATTACCTTTTCGACAGTTCCGAACTAGTTAAAAATTCGACAGTGGGGATGTAGTTTGTTTATTGCTAATATTGCTCTAGTTCTAAACTATTTCCTAATTCTGCAGTTTGGATGTAGTTAGTTTAGAATTAAAAAAAAAAATATATTTTGAAAAGCCCCTTCCATGGTAGAACTACACTCGGAGACTTTTTGCCAAATGACTGCTTACGGTCGCGACCCCCGTTTTGAAAAACTTTTTCAAACCACTTTTAATGTTACCTTTCCCAGGACTCGAACCTTGGACTTTCGGTGTGATATTCCAGCAATACTACCGCCACACCATTTCGGTTAGTTTATGCACGGCTAATAATTTGAGCCTACATTTTAAACCATTCTATCATAATGTATACATATGTAACCTTTTCTCACACTATTGATGCGTGCGCCGTAGCTGAGTGGGTAAAGCACTCGACTCTGATGCGGGACGCGTCGGTTCGAATCCTACCAATGATAATTTTTTTTTTTAATTATGATTTCAAACCTCTTAACCTTTTTTTAAAGAACGTTACAAGACCAAAACATTTTTCCAAATACATATCTAAATTTTATTAAATTTGAATGATTACACAACTGCCGGTTTCGAACTAGTGAAAATCTAGTTACTCTCTCATTTATTCTTATTAGCCACTTTATCTCTAGTTCTGAACCAGAAATTATTCTCACTAGTTACCGACTTCCCTTACAGGGTAAGAACACACACACCGCATGTACATAGGTACATTAGATACTGTACACATGCATTTAAGGGTGGTGCTATAAATTCATGGGTAAGTAAAATTGTAACTATTTAAATTTCATTTAATAATTCAAAGGTAAGTACGATTTAAATAAAGGTAAGTATATATGGTAAATATGTAGGTAAGTATAATATTATTTCTAAATGTAGATTCATTTTTATTCACATACATAAAGTAGGTATCACAAATGAAAAGAAAAGGGTGAATACATAACAGTTTTTTTGCGAGATATTTCGCCAGCCAATTTTGAGTGAGCACTGAACAAAATGTAAGTAAATTTAACTTTCAAAAATAAAAAAAATCACTTTTATACATTACTATAGTATTGCTTTTGTGTTTTTAGGACGATAATTATTAATAAGCTGCAAATATAAACTTTAGTAAGCCTTATACAAGGGCAGCCGAAAATTCCCGCGCCTTCTATAAAGGAAGCGCTGAATAGATTTTGGTAAAATGCGGAGGAGTTAAATTCGGCAGGACCACCAGCAACGTGTATTGTGGAATGGAAAAAGGCACCCTCTTATCTATAACACAACTTTCATCAATAGGAGCTTAATCGGCGAAACTGCAACTGCTTTTTGGCCTGTTGTGTGTGCGTTGTTAAAATGTTCAACAAATATGTACAGGGTGGCGCAAAAGTAATCCTCCTATCAGAAAATGCTATAAATTTTGCGATTGGCCCCTAAAGTCAGTTCTGTTTTGACATTTGTGTAGTAAACACATGCGAAATACACGTTAATAAACAATGTTACGCTACACTGCTCCAGAACGCGGAATATTGCTGACTATTTATTTGACCAATAGTCGGGCGGGGTTACTGTGAATGGTGAGCGCTACAGAGCAATGATCAACGAGTTATTTTTGCCGCAACTTGATGAATTGGGATTGGAAAACATGTGGTTCCAACAAGACGGTGCAACAGCACGCACTGCACGTGCCACAACCGATATGCTGAACATCGGAAGCTTACTTTTGCGCCACCTTGTATATGCTTATTTATCCTATAGTTTTAATAAATCTGCAAAACAATTGACTCAATAAAATGCACTCAAAATAAATTTATTACCGCTTGCAATGATTCCGTCAACTCTAGTGAATTCTTATAGACCTCTGTGCTACAAAACCTTCGGTTTCTTCATCTGCTACCATTCCAAAGGCAGTACTATGCATTTTTATGATTAATTTATTTCATTTACCAACTTTTCATCAAAAATTTGTAGCTTTTCCACTCACTGATCACAAAAAGTAGTACCAAAATCAAACGTCAAATGGCAGTACAGCTAATTTCGAATTTTCGAAATTCCCCTTCGATATTTACAATCGGGCTGAATATCATTAATTCTAATACTGTCAACACTGCGTTGGTTAAAGAGAACTTTAAATTCCCTACATATATCAAGCACTGCAGCGCAACCGTTGCAAAACATTGCCACCTTTTAGGGGCATATCTTGCCCTCTTTTCGAAACCTAGTATTTTCCACCGCCCTTTGTAAATTCCAATGGTTCTTTCCACCATATACCTAGCTTTTGAATGAACCGTGTTAAATGTACTCTCACTTGAACCATCCGCAGGATTTCTATATGGAGTTATACACCATGGTTCAAGTGGATATCCTGGATCACCTAATTACATAGAAATAGAGAATAAGTATTCATAGTTTAATACCGAAATGCATACCAAGTAGCCACGAATTATTGTTGGAATTTCTTTAAAATTGCTCTTCTAATAGAATCCCCTGTTCTGACTGTTTCCATACGAACGAATCATGGGCAGCCCATCTATAGCTTTGTAGTATACAATATATACTTTACGCGCACCAAATTAGAACAACCGGCAGCTTCTCTTGTTCGTCACAGAATGATCTCGTCTTTTATTTTTCTTTACTCTCAAGCCGCAATCACGAAAATACCGTACTGGCAACTTTTTACACATGTCTCATGAAACAATTATATTACTTAAACATATACCATCTCTTTTATGCATTCATATTACTTATCGTACTAATTCTATCTCAATTGCAAAATGGTATCCTGCCTCTTAAGTTCCACAACAGTGCAGGCAACCTAATACATTTCAGTTTCTATATTAACCCTTAGTGCACTACTATTTTTTATAAACTTTATTAACCCTTTGCATACTTTTACATACTACAACTCGGCCGTCCTGACTATGTAGAATCCCCTGATTCTACGCCTAGAGATATGTACATATATTTCGCAATCTAGAAGTGTGTTGGATTCTATACACGTTTCTTAACATAGCAGTACATTGAATTCTACAACTCGGTCATCCTGAATAACATAGAATCCCCTGATTCTACGCTCAATTAACGACAATCACAATATATACACATTTTCTTAACATAGTATCACATTGAATTCTTATATAAGCAAAACATATATATGCACTTATGTTACATTATAAAGTGTCTTTTGGTGCATTATTACAATCAAACCAAGGTTTTAAGTTAGTTACTGCCCAAACTCCTTTATATGGAACTTGAGTTTGTTGAAAGCCTTCTACATCTTCTACTTTGAATATTTTGTATGGACCTTTGAATTTGGGAATCAGTTTGCTAGAGACCCCTATTTGCGAGCTTAGGTTTGAGATCATCACATAGTCTCCTATGCTGAATTTATGTGGTTTCTGCCGACAAGCGTCTGCATATTCTTTGTTGTACGCCTGGGCTCTGCTCTGGGCTGTTTCTGCTTTACTCCTAATGCTCTTCAAATCTCTAATTTCCGGCGATTCTGTTATTTCTAGAATATTTTCTCTCGAATTATCTGCAGCTTTACCTCTTTGTATTATTCCAAACAACAGTATACTAGGACGTTCTTTAGTCGCCTTATGTATCATGTTATTCATTGACTGTTCTGCCAACTCTAGCACTTTATCCCACCCTACGTCCCTGCCGGAATCTGTCAACTTAGCTATCATCGGGCCTATAGTCTTATTCACTATTTCCACTTGTCCATTCGCTTGAGGAGAGCAAGTCGCTACTTTTATGTGAGCTATTTCATTGATTTCTAGGAAATCTTCAAACTTCTTGGACGTGAAACATGTGCCCCGATCTGAGACTAACGTCTTAGGTTTGCTATATGCTCGAAAATAATCATTTAAAGCAGCGATTGCGTCTTTGGAGGCTGTCGTCTTCGCTGGATATAAGCGTACAAATTTTGAAAATGCGTCTATTATAACTAGTATATGTTTTTGCTTTGTGCGTCCCCTGTGGACAGGACCGTAATGGTCGATATGAATCATGTCAAAAGGTTTAGCGCCCTTGGGTATCATGTTTAGAAATCCTTCCTTTTTGCCACTCTTATGTGAGAATGCTATGCACTTCAGACAATTTTGTAATGAACAGCCACTTTTTTCCTAATGCTAGGAAACCAATAGCTTCTGCGAACTGTCTCTACTACTTTTTCTATTCCTAAATGGCCCATTTCATCGTGGTATTTATATAAAACATGCTGTTCCATGGACTCAGGCACATAGAATAACAAGTTTTCGTCTTTTTTTTTGAATACCATACTATTGCGCATTTCATAGGAACTGTTTTCTTTATTCTCTAACTTCTCTTTTATCTGCCCTATATGTTGGTCTTTACTTTGGCATATTATAAGATTTTCTTCGAAGGTATTCGTATGTATTACTAGGATACTATTCGTCCTGCTTAGTGCGTCTACGTGCTGCATTCTTTTTCCCTCTCTGTGTTCTAACTCGTAGTCGTAATTCTGCAAATCTAGGGCCCACCTCGCTATTCTAGGGTTTATTTCTTTTTTGTTGAGTGTTAATGTTAATGAATTGCAGCTTTGCACATAAACTCGAAACCTCTTTAACGCATAAATAATCGCTAGTGTTTCTAATTCAAAGCTATGGTATCTAGATTCTACGTCTGTTGTTCTCTTTGAAAAATAGAAGACCGGATGCCACTTATTATCTGCTTTCTTTTGGAGGAGTATTGCTCCGAAACCTAAGGCGCTTGCATCACAGTGGAGTTCTGTTGGGTCATTGGGATCATAAATTGCTAAAATTGGTGCGTCTATCAATTTTCCTTTCAACGTTTCGAACGTTTCCATTTCAATGTGACCGAATATGAAATTTTGATCTTTTTTTAATAAGTCATAAAGTGGCTTAGCTATGACTGAGAAGTCTTTTATGAACCTACGGAAATATGAGCAAAGACCTAGGAAGCTTTGTACTTGTTGTGCTTTGGTTGGTACTGGAATTTTTTAACGGCATTTAGCCCTTTTTTATCGGCTCTTATACCTTCGCCTGTAATTAGATATCCTAGATATGATATCCTAGATCGCATAAATTCGCACTTGTCTAGACGTAGTTCTAGCTTGTTTTGCACCAAACATTTGAAAACTTTGCTTAATATGTCTAAATGTTGGTCCACTGACTCCGTGGCTATCATGATATCATCAAGGTACACGATTACTTCCCCCTTACGTATCATTTCCTCAAAAATTTTGTTAATGAATTTTTGAAAGCTCGCCGGTGCATTTCTTAGCCCAAATGGCATTTTTAAAAAACTCAAACTGGCCTAAAGGCGTTGTAAAAGATGTATACTTGATTGATTGTTCTTCGACGAACATATGGAAAAATCCGTTCTTCAAATGTAACTTTGTAAACAACTTTTTGTTCGACAGCCTATCCAGTAAATCGTCTATATGCGGTATGGGATAGCTATCTTTCGCAGTGACCTTATTCAATTTCCTATAATCCACGCACATTCTAAGCTCTCCCGTCTTCTTTTTTACCAACACGATTGGTGAAACAAACTCTGACTCGCTGGTACGTATATATCTTTTCTTTAAATATTCATCTAAAATTTTCTGCAATTCTGACTTTTCGTTATACGACAGTCTTCTGGGTGAGCAACTGAATGGCTTGTTACTTTCTACGACTATCCGGATCTCTTTCCTAACCTCTGGTTCGTTGGGTCTGCTAGCATACTGATAATTGCTTTCGAACAATTCCTGAAGCAAATTCCTATCTTTGTGACTTACATTATCGCCAACTTTGCACTCAACTTAATTAACTTCTTCCACGTCTATCGCTAAAATTTGTTCTGTTCCTTATCAGACTAATTGGGCTCCCCGAATCGATTAGGCACTCCAAAATTACGTTAACATTAGGTACGGACATTAAATCTATGCTAAAGTGACTTACGAAATTGTTTCTCTGCTGTTTCTTATTGTTGCACGATGCAGCGAAATGGCCTTTCTCCCCGCAGATGAAGCATGCTCCCAGTTCTCGCTTAGGTTTTTTGCAGTCCTTCGACATGTGTCCGTAATCGTTACAATTAAAGCATTTTATGCGTGTATCAAAATTTATGCCTCCTGCCCTCCTCGCACGCAGCTCTACGGAGCGGAACGCCGCGGCCAACTCATTGGTTGATTTGCAGTTTAATATTTTTGCCTGTACTTGGAGTTGCCAGTCCGGGATACCGTCTATGACCTGCTCTATGAATTCTTGGTCGCTAAGTTTGAGGGTGTTACCGAGTAGGCGTTTCTTGCTCACATAGTTGCAAAATGTTTCGCCCAACTTCCACCACCATTTTTCAAATTTGCGTCTGGCTACCAATATGCTCTCCCTGTTTTCAAAGGCAGCTGACATCTCCTCGATAACTTCCTTGACGGTTTTTGTGAACATCATGTTAGCATTGTACCAGGTGAGAGCAGCCCCTTTGTAATTTGAGATCCTTTTTCTAAAATTTTTAGTTTGAGTGAGTTGGACTCGTTTACGTGTGCTGCCGGGATGCTGTCGACGGTTTGTAAATTCGCATTAAGCTGCATACTTCCTCCTAATTGCACGTCACGTACACACAAAACGCTTGTGTTACATTGTTCGCCGCTATTCACCATGTTTCCGCTAGTCGCTGGGATGTCGTCTGCGTCATTGCGGTAAACCTCATTGTTGATGCCGTTACGATTTGTAACATTGTATGTATGTGTATTTGCGCCACCTGCGCCGTTGTCCTCGTATACGCCGTCTGCGCTTTCGCCGTCAAGTACGCCGTCTGCGTCGTCGTCTACCTGAATGCCACCTGCGCTATTATCGGATACGCCATCTGCCACATGGTCATTTTCACCACCTTTAGCGTTGTCGCCCTCCGTCTGGTTGTCGTGATTCGATCTGGTGTTAACAGCGGTACTGGTGCTCTGAATTTGTTGTACTGAACCGCGTGCTTCCCCTGGCAACTCGCTGAGGCGAGCTGCTAGTGAAGCCTTTGCTCCGCTCGCGTTGAGCCCTACGGCTGTGCACCACGCTTTCAGCTGCATTAGCGTATAACGTTCAGCGCTTATCGCGTCTTTTTGCATTTTATCATAGAAACAAAAATCGTATACAAATGTAGGTGGAGTTCGTTACTTCTTCTGATGTAGTATACAATATATACTTTACGCGCACCAAATTAGAACAACCGGCAGCTTCTCTTGTTCGTCACAGAATGATCTCGTCTTTAATTTTTCTTTACTCTCAAGCCGCATGAAACAATTATATTACATCAAACATATACCATCTCTTTTATGCATCCATATTACTTATCGTACTAATTCTATCTCAATTACCAAATGGTATCCTGCCTCTTAAGTTCCACAACAGTGCAGGCAACCTAATACATTTCAGTTTCTATATTAACCCTTAGTGCACTACTATTTTTTGTAAACTTTATTAACCCTTTGCATACTTTTACATACTACAGCTTGCATTTATTGCATTAATTTTGTATTGGTGATCGCATATCTGAAACGTAAAACATGCACATACATATGAATCAGAATGAAAAATCTGTTGCAAGGGCTTAAAGATTAGTTTACTATACAATATTTAATGGACCAAAATATATAACAGATTACCTATCAACTTTGATCGAAACAAAAAAATTATTCAACTTACAATCATTACATTTAAGCTGTGAAATCTCTTACGAGTAAAGAACATGTGCTTATTTTCATTGGGGTTCTGCAGGCTTATATGGGTACCTTCATTACATCCAATTACTGAAAGAGTAAAATATCTATTTTCATTTCATTTATTAAAACTTTTTCATGTTCGTGGTATCTTATACTTCTCGTAAAACCATTGCATACAGTTAGTCAGACCCTCCGGTGTAAAGCGGATATGTTTAGGACACACCTTCGATTCTATTTCGGAAGCTATTTTTGTCGTCAACTTGGAAACCAGGCTTTGACTCATTCCAATTAAGTAGTCATTACTGCTGCAGATGCTGACGAGTGGCAGTGGAAATTTCTATTCCTCAGAACATAGTTAAACGCATCTTTACTAGGCCGAAACCTTTTTATGAACCTAAAAATAATGAAAAGAATAATATAATTAAATTGCTAAGTTGTTGTGGGGTTATGACCTGTAGATGTTCTAAACTTTTTGTATTACCATGTGGGCAATCTTATAAACAACAAGTAAGGGAAGCGCTGTCTTCGGCTGTACCGGAGGCTTTATGCCTTTACTCATCACGGTTTTAAATGTCCGATCCTTACTTACAATAAGTACAAACTCTGCAAAATTTGATGGTCTTACCCTGTTAATTTAAAGATACATAGTCCAAACCCCGTTTATCGGAAACATTTTTTGTATGGGGGCTATACGATATATTGGTCCAATCTTGATGATTTTACTAAAATCATTATATATGCATTATGTGCTCTAGCTGCCAAATTTTGTGTTCTTCTCTATTAAATGGCAAAATTTATAGCCCAATCCCCATTTATCGGAACAATCGATTGTATGGGAGCTATATGTAGGTCTGATCTAACTAATTTTCATTTGTCACATTGCGTATATAATATATACCAAATCTGCAAAATTTTACGTTCCTATCTTTTTAGTTGCAAAATTTATAGCCCCAAACCCATTTATCGGAACTATCGATTTTGTGGGAGCTATGCGTTGTATTGGTCCGATCTCGTGGTTCCGACAAATGATTAATATTGGGGCGATTATTCTCAAGCATGTACCATCCCTAACTCAATAACACTCCCACCACTATTTAAACACAACAGAGATAACGATTGCTACGCTTATGCATGCAAGCATGTACCAAGCAAGAGGAAGAGAGATCGCGCGTGTGTTTGCGAATACGATGCAAAGAGGAGATGCCAATAAATAACACCGATCCTTCGAGAACACGAAGAGCGAATAACCAAGAAAGTTCTCGGTGCGTAGGCAAGCACCCTATATAAGGCAGTGGCCAAGCAAGGCAGATTGATCAGTTTATTTTCAAGTGTTGTTCAGTGAACTACTGCGAAGTTACCAAACTCTTAAATTTGTATTGCGTTTATTACTAGTAAATAAAACTAGCTATTAGTTACAATATCTGTGCGTGTGTTTATTTGACTTTATAGTGATCGAACCCAGGATTGATAATCAAGGAATCATCGAATTCGTCACAATTGTTGTCAGAAGCGGTATTGTTAAATAAATACCGGTGATTTCAAGGATAACAAGGACATGGCGAAGCTGAATGAATTAAAGATTCAGCAACTCAAAAATGAGTCGGAACAACGCGGACTAAACACTAGAGGCAATAAATCAGAGTTACAATCACGATTGCGAGAGGCTATGGAAGCAGAAGGAATCAACGTTGATGATCATGTTTTTCATCTTGTGGAGGAAGCACCGACAAATATGGAAGAAAAAACGGAGCCTCCGTGGACACTAACATGATCCTGGCTGTATTAACTCAGATGCCGACTAAAATGGAAGAACAGAAAACTTGCATAGTATCTCAGCTGGAAGAGCAGAAGACGCGAATGTCGGCAAATTGGAAACACAAGAGGAGCGTATATCCATGCAGGTGGCACAAATGTCTTCGCAGTTGGAATCACAGGAGGAGAGGGTTACGTCAAAACTAGAAGTACAAGATGCAAAAATTGCACAATTTCAGGACAAAATTGAGGCTGAGGTGGAAGCTTTGAGAGGTGGTATCCAGTAGTTGCAACTGAACCGTCCATCTGCTTCAGCGAATACTTCCAAGGTAAAATCCCCGTCATTTGATGGTTCTGTTCCTTTCCAGGTATTTAAGTTACAGTTTGAGAAAACGGCAGCGGTGAATAATTGGGGCACTGAAGACAAAATTGCTGCACTGTTCGTGACATTGAAGGGTCCTGCAGCCGAAATCTTACAGACGATTCCCGACGGTGAATGCAATAATTATGAAGCATTGATGGGTGCAATTGAGAGGCGCTATGGTAGCGAACATCGAAAACAGATATACCAAATAGAGCTACAGAATCGCTTTCAGAAGGCTAATGAGACATTGCAGGAATTTGCATCGGATATCGAGAGGTTGGCCCATCTAACAAACGCAGACGCACCCGTAGAATACACAGAATACAAGAAAATCCAAAGCTTTATAAATGGAATACGTGACGTGGAGACGAAGCGAGTCACACATGCAAATCCCAAGAGATCATTTGCTGAGACGGTATCACAAGCTCTAACGCTATTAAGTAAGCCGGCGTACAAAGCTCACCGCGTGGAGATAGAACGGCCAGACACAATTCGGGAAGCGTTGAACGAAGTAAAAAAAAAAGTAATGGTGCCATTAAATGCTTTAAGTGCGGAAAACCAGGTCACATAGCACATTATTGCGGCACTGGCTCCAGTAACCCCAGCAATTCAAGTGGACGAAAACGCAAAGCTGAAGGAGATGAGCAAACCTCCCAACCAAATCAGTCGTTAAACTAAATCGAGCCAGCCGAAAGGGGCGTGGACTGGCTCCCGGAACTGAATGCCCCATAATCTCTGTCTCACAGGTCGGACGAAAAGCTAGTAATGTTACTGTTGTTGCATATGTGGATGGAAAAGAGCACTTACTAACTGTGCATACAGGTGCATCGCATTCCATAATTCGATCTGATTTAGTCAACAAGGAGGGGAGACCATTGCATGGAGCAAAGTTACGTACGGCCACTGGTGAGGACACCCATGTCCTAGGCGAAGTAACATGTGAAATCGCAATTGGGAACGTGGCCGTTCTACACAGTTTTATAGTAGCAGATATTGTTGACGAAATCATAGTTGGTGTGGACTTCTTAAGCGAGCAAGGCATCAAGATCGACATGCAAAACAAGATTATGAATTACCAGAACATGGATGTGCCATTAAATTTTGGTTACGAAAACAAATACGTTAGTAAGCGAATCCTTGTGGAGGAGAGCCAACAAATTCCACGGAAGTCGGAAGCAATCATATGGGCAAAGATTGATGGAGATCATGGGACAAACAAGTTGTGGGTTGTCTCGGCAGCAAACAAATCAAGGACGAACATTTTAGTAGGAAAAACCCTGGCCATGACAAAAAAAGATGGACGTGTACCGATAAGAGTACTTAATGAATTCAAATCGCCGATTAAACTTTCCAAAGGACCACTATTGGGACAATGCCAAGAGGTCGAGGTAGTTATCAACTGTGACCAGCTTCAGGAAATGATTCTACCATCAAGATTAATCTTCAGATGATATCACGTCGTGGACGGCAGGCCTCGAAAAAGATCATCAGAAAAAGGCGAAGGAACTTCTATCAAAGTACTCGAGCATATTTGACAAGGATGGTTCTAAACCAGGTCGGACCAAAGTTGTGAAGCATCAAATTGATACTGGTGATGCAAGGCCAATTTGCCAAGCTCCTCGTAGTATTCCATTGGCAAACGCCAAATAGTAAGAGAAATTATACAGGTAATGAGTGACAGCGGCGTGATCGAACCATCAGCTAGTCCATGGAGCTCACCAGTAGTACTAGTGAAAAAGAAAGATGGAAAAATGAGGTTCTGTGTGGATAACCGGAAATTGAACGACGTAACGAAGAAGGACAGTTATCCATTGCCAAGAATCGACGATACTTTATAATAATAATAATAATAATAATAATTCCGAACGGATTACCCACCATATCCCGCCCGACCGGCGCGAGGGGCGCATCCGCATAACGCGCGGATTATTCGTTCGTGCCGAGTCGTTGAAAGGCTTTGGTTTGTTAATCGTCGAGATCTAAAACTGCTCAGCTACAGAGAAAACCTCATCAGCTAAGTAAAGTAGATATAGGATAGATTATACATTAAGAAATAACTAGTTAACAGAATAAAATTATTGTTAAAAGTTAAAATACAGGATGGCTGATGAAAGCCGCTACCAAAAAAAAATCAAATAACTTTTTTTCTATTTAATGAATCTGGTTAATTTTTATTTATTTTGCAGATTGACTTTTACATTTAACAAAAATGGATAACTGGGACACTGAAACAAGAATTTGGATTGTCCGCCGCTATCACGCACTGGAGTCCGTAGTTTCGGTTCAAAGAGAGTATAGGCGCACGTTTGGCGGCAATCCTCCGAGCAGATGGACCATAATAAGACTTGTAAACAATTTTGCCGAGCATGGGACAGTCAACAGAAGACCTTACCATCGAAACCCTTCAGTTCGAACGGAGGAAACAATCGCTGCTGTAGCTGCTGCCATACAAAACAATCCACGTGTTTCGACAAGAAGCTTATCTGCTCAAATGGGTGTAAGCAGACAGTCATTACAGTCAATTATGCACAAAGATTTGGACTTATTCCCATATAAAATTCAAATGGCCAACAAACTGAACGCTGCAGACTTGCCGATTCGCTTGGAATTTTGCCAGAAGATGCTTCAAATGGTGGAAGAGGATGGAAACATGTTGAACTGTCTTTTCATGTCTGACGAGGCCCATTTCGATTTAAACGGCAACATAAACAAACAAAATTGTCGAATATGGAGTGCTTCCAACCCACAGATACTCCATGAGACGGAATTGCATCCACTTCGTGTCACAGTGTGGTGTGCAGTTTCATCACGCTGCATTGTCGGGTTTCTTAATGTAGCAAAATTCATCAGCCACCGTGTAGAAGTCAAAGAATAAAAAACAATTAGTAGCTATGAATTTAGGACAGAAAGAATTGATTTTTTTATGCTGAAAAGCGAGTCTGAAATATCAAATCTACCAGAAAGAGAGTTATAATCTTGACACAAACAGCGAAAAGGCTCATTTAACTGAAAATTGGTTCGGCACTGTTTTAAGACTAGAGGTTTAAAATGCCTTGAAGGACGAGACGGTACATTGAAGTTCACTTCACTTAGAAGAAATGGGCTGGATAGTGAACCATTTAGCAATTTAATCATAAAAATAATTCCAAGCATTTCCCTCCGACTAGAAAGTGTGTGTGATTAATGAGTTTTAAACGATTCGTATAGGGTGGCAGATTGTACGAGGGATCCCAATGAAAATCTCTTAAGGCAAATAGTAAAAATTGTTTTTGAACTGATTCAAGGCGATCTACATGAATCTGGTAACGCGGGTTCCAAATTATAGAACCATATTCAAGTATCGGTCTGACTAATGTAGTGAAGAGCGCCTTAGTTACATAAGGGTCGCTAAATTCTTTAGACCATCGCTTAACGAATGCTAGGACACCTCTAGCCTTATTGACTGTTGTATTAATATGGCGGTTGAAACTGAGTTTATAGTCCATAGTAACCCCCAGGTCAACAAAATCATACACTTGCTCAAGACTATAATTTTTAATTGTATAGGAAGCCGGCTGAGAAATTTCACGCGAAAAACCCATGTGTTTACATTTTTTAAGGTTAAGTGGCATATAATTTAAATCGCACCAAGTAACTAGTGCATCTAGATCTGATTGTAGCTTATTTCTATCTTCAAATGACGCGAATGACATGAAAAGCTTTACGTCGTCGGCATACATTAACATTTTTGAAAATTTTATTATTGTAGAAATATCATTTATAAACAACAAGAACAGAATCGGGCCAAGATGGCTTCCTTGAGGAACCCCCGAAGAGACATAAATGACATCGGATACTAAATTTTTGAACATTACTCTTTGTGTCCTGTCACTAAGGTAAGAAGAGATCCAGCGATTGAGACCCGGCTGGAAGCCCAACTGATCGAGTTTATGAATAAGTAATGAGTGACACACTTTGTCAAAAGCTTTGCTGAAATCCGTATAAATAACGTCGGTTTGCAGATTTTTTCTAAAGCCATTTGAGACATGACTGGTAAACTCAAGTATATTCGTAACTGTGGACTTTCCCTTACTGAACCCGTGTTGGCAGTCAGCTATCAAAGTACAGATCGGACCCGTAAGTTGATTTGTAACAATAGCTTCAAACAATTTTGGGATGGCAGAAAGCTTTGCGATGCCACGATAGTTCTCTATAGAAGACCTACTCCCGCTTTTATGCAGCGGTAGAAGAAACGATTCTTTCCACGCAGTTGGAAAAACACCACACTTTAGTGATAGATTGAACAAATTGGTAAGGGGTTGGTAAATATGGTTCGCACACTTTTTCAAGAAACATGTAGGAATCCTATCAGGACCATATTTAAAAGATTCTTTTAAGGTTTTAAGGTAAATTAGAACATCTTTGGCGCATATAATTGGTGAATTAATTGAATTTGTCCCGTGTAGCTTATAGGGATAGTTTTGAAAGTTTGAATTGGTGACAGCAGAATAGTTAGAAGTGAAAAATTGAGCAAAAAAATTTGCGATACATTGATTATCGCTAGATATAATGTCTTGATATTTCATGGCTGAGGGAAACCCTGATACTTTACGTTTAGAATTTACGAAACCATAAAATGACTTAGGATTGAGAATAATGTCTCTTTTCGTTTTAGAGATATAAGCTTTATAGCACTTCTTATTTAAATCTATGTACTTCTGACGTAGAATGGAATACAGTAGGTAATGTTTATTTAATCCGGATTTCTTATATAAATTAAATGATCGCGTTTTCCTATTTTTAAGAGCCTTAAGCTCTTTAGTAAACCAAGCTTGCGTAGGATGATCATAAGTTACTTTACGTTTAGGAATAAACTTCTCAAATAGGCAGTAAATAGTGTAATTGAAATGTGAGACGTTTAGATCGATATCACAACCAAATTCAGGCCAAGTTAATTTAGACAGTTCTTTATTTAATTTCTTGTAGTTTGCTTTGGAAAAGTTATAATCAAAGCTACTACATGAGTAGCATTGAGTGCCTTGGCCATTACTTATGGTTTCGTAGACTATTTCCATAGAAGGGTGGTAAAGGTCTTCTGGTAAAACCAACGGATCACAACGATTTACAGAAAATTGGTTTATATCATTAACATACACTAAATCTAAGACTTTCCCAAACTTGTTAGCGGTAACATTTATTTGATTAAGGCAAAGATCGGAAATTCCTTTTAAAAAGTCATTGAACCCCAGTTTGGACGGATTTGGAATAATGTTACCATCAGATATGTTCCACGATATATGAGGTAAGTTAAAATCACCCAAAACAATAATTGAATCTGAAGCTTTAGTCATAAGGTTAACAGTTTTGAGCAGAGAGACATGTTGCATGTAGACTGAAAAATCTGATGCTGGAGGGATGTAGCAAACATATAAGTACATAGAGACGTTGTCTACTTGAAGGCGGATGCATTTGAACTCAATGAAATCGATGTTAGGAATATTAACCTCTTCTGAAGGGATGGAGGAATGTACGGCAAGTAGAACACCACCCCCGACTCTGTTCAAGCGATCATTTCTATATACTTGATATTCATTACATAAAAACTCTGAATTGAAAACATGAGGTTTTAGCCAAGTTTCGGTAAAAGCAATTACGTTATAATTACAATGAAAAGATTTCAAAAAGAGATCAGTTAATTTGGTCTTTAGACCTCTGACATTTTGATAAAAGATATTCACGGATTTAGTGCTCAGTTTTTTGACTCAACGTTATTACGAGAAATTTTCGCTACATTTTGAACATTCCTATTCGGTCTGTATTCAAACTCCCGCACAAGAGCCCCGGGAGGCCAAAAAGAGCTGTCCAAAAGAGTATCGAAATCTTTCCCAGATACATCAATCTTAAACGAAGACATACTTCTTTGATATGTGAAATTAAATTTTCTAACAGTTACGCTTTGATCTTTAACTCTAGAAGAAATATGGTACAACAAATCATCCTCGGTAGTGTCTGGATGGAACCTAGACACAAAAATAGATTTTTTGCGAGGAACCACAACCAGCTTACCAACGATTGGTTCAGACTCCATTGCAATAGTTGGAATTTCCTGGTTTTTCCTAGTGGACATTTTTGAAGGGGCGTTCTTCGACGTTGCTCGGACAACCGTACTAGGAACTGGAGAAGCCAAATCTATAAGTTCAAGGGGTTGAGGCAAGTTCGGGACTGTTGAGGTAGTAGGCCGATCATCCGTACGCCTGCGCTTGTTTTCGCGATGATCAGGGCATTCCAAATGAGGCGAATTCTCCAAAGTTTCCAAGGTTTTGAAAATATTTTCATATTTTTGCAACTTTTCAGTCAGCAATGAAAAATCTTTGCTTATTTCAGAAAAACCGTTTCTGATATGCCTAAAGATTTTACACAGATCAACTTCCGTCGACCGGTATTTGGAACAAGACCAGCGCAGGCCTTTTCCTTCGTTAAGCAGGTCAGCTATTCTACCGGTTAACCCAGTGCACTTGGCGTGGACAAGTCCATCACACAGCCAGCAAGCTACAAAGCGTTCGGACTCGCTTTTTAACTGGCAGTTTGCTATCATGCACGACATTTTCATATAAATACTTATATAAATTTATAATAAAAATTATAAGTTAAGAAAAAAAATTTAGCGGATTAAAGAAAAGCAACCCTGACAGTTTAAATGACACAGTACTGAGCGAACAGTTTTAAACACACTGTATCTGACGTTCAACAAACCACGCAAAACAGCTGTAACGAAAAAGAAATAAGAAAAGCAAGTCAGAGCACAACAACAATTGCAATATGAAATAAAGCCTTTCAATAGCAACAAATAAAATATGCAAAGAACTCGGCACACACAAATTCAACAAAATGAATTTATAATAATGAATCACTATCAAAACATTTTAACACTATTCACACCAAGTAGTGAAGCACAATTAGATATTTATCTCTATTAACTTTAATTTTAACTTTAGAATATAAAAGATATTATTAATTTATTAAATATAATCACAGAGAAAAATATAAACAACTACACAGCTTGACGTTTGCGTTAAATGTCAGACTCGTTATCTGGCACGAAATGGTTTTCCACACTGGACTTAAAAAGCGGCTACTGGCAAGTGGAGGTAAAGAATGAAGATAAAGAGAAGATGGCCTTCAGCGTTGGAGAAGGACTTTGGCAATTTACGGTAATGCCCTTCGGGCTATGCAATGCTCCAGCTACTTTTGAGAGACGCATGGACCAGATACTAAAAGGATTGCACTGGCAAACATGTTTGGTGTACCTCGACGACATCATCGTGCTGGGAAAAAGCTTTGAGGAACACCTAAAGAACTCGGAGGAAGTTTTCCAACGATTAGCTGGTGCTGGTCTGAAACTAAGTCCCAAGAAGTGTTCCTTGTTTAAAAAGGAAGTAAGTTATTTGGGTCACAAGGTAACTATGGAGGGAATCTGCACTGCTAAGAAAAAGATCGAAGCCGCAAAGGATTGGCCAAAACCGGGAAATTTGCATGAGTTACGGAGCTTCCTTGGGTTGTGCACGTATTATCGCCGATTTGTACCGAATTTTGCCAGCGTAGCTAGTAGTCTCGATGACCTTACCAGGAAGAATATGACATTTGAATGGAAGAAGGAACAGGAGGTAGCTTTTCGAACATTGAAGGAACAACTATGCACTGCCCCGATGTTAGCATATCGAATTCCAGATTCAAAGTTGTTTCTGGATACAGATGCGAGTGGTTATGCTATAGGAGGTGTTTTGTCCCAGATTGTTGATGGACAGGAGAAGATAGTTGCATACTATAGCCGAACAATTGGGAAGCTTGAAAGGAACTATTGTGTACCCCGGAGAGAACTGTTGGCATTGGTAGAGTGCGTTAAGCATTTCCACAAGTATCTCTATGGGCAGCGATTCCACGTCAGGACGAACCATGCAGCGTTGAAATGGCTCTTACAGTTCCGTAATCTGGAAGGACAATTGGCACGGTGGATAGAGCGATTGCAAAGTTATGACTTTTCCATAGAGCATCGCAAAGGTAGCACCCACGGAAATGCTGATGCAATGTCACGAAGACCATGTAACTTGGAATGCAAGCGTTGTTCGAAAGCTGAGGACAAGGAAGGCATTATAGATGTGCGGCTCATGACAATAACATCTACGGACAAATGCAACATGGATCAATTAAGGAGGTGTCAGCACGAAGATCCAGATCTTACACGTGTGATGCAAGGAATCGAACGAAACGAGCGACCATCAGGAGAGGAGATGTCAGCAGAAAGTCCTGTTGCCAAGTCATATTGGGCACAGTGGAATAGTTCGCAATTAGAATCCGGTTGTTTGCATCGAATATGGGAGAGTGAGGATAGTCAATGCGTTCGAAAGCTGATAGTCTTCCCAAGGAAGATCCCTGATGTACTCAATGAATTACATAACGGTCCAAGCGGAGGTCATCTTGGAGTCACCAAGACCTTGGAGAAAGTCAAGCAAAGATTCTATTGGGTTGGTTGCCGTCAATCGATCGCGGAGTGGATTGCCAACTGTGAAGTATGCATCAAAGCTAAAGGACCGAAATCAAGGAGCCATGGCCAAATGAAACAGTATAACTCAGGTGCGCCATTTGAGAGGATAGCCATGGATGTTGCTGGTCCATTTCCTACTAGCAAACTCGGAAACAAATATATACTGGTAGTTATGGACTATTTCAGCAAGTGGCAAGAAGTGTACCCTATTCCAAATCAAGAGGCAGAAACCATAACAGAAGTGTTTACTAACAATTGGGTAGCTAGGCTCGGTGCACTGATGGAGATACATTCTGACCAAGGCAGAACTTTCGAATCAGCTTTGTTCCAGGAAATGTGCAAGACATTGGGCATTCGGAAAACTCGAACAACTGCACTACATTCTCAGTCAGATGGCATGGTGGAACGATTCAATAGAACTTTGGAAGAGCACCTGAGGAAAGTAGTGGATAAGTTTCATAAGGATTGGGACACTCACATCTTATTCCTGCTAGCATATCGCTCTCCAGTACATGAAACAACTTGTCAGACTCCTGCAAAGGAAATTTTCGGGAATGATCTTCGATTGCCAGCTGATTTGAAGTTTGGGATAAGCGCGGATGCAGGGGTAAATGCTCGGAAATCTACTAGCGTATTGGAAGAAGAAATGAGAGAAATTCACGACCTTGTGAGACAACGGACTAAGATCATGAGCGATAAGATAAAGGCCAGGTACGACAAAGCAATAAATTCGGAATATTTTATAGAAGGAGTGTTGCTATACAACCCACAGCGTAGAAAAGGTTTGTCCCCAAAACTACAATGTAACTGGGCAGGCCCATACAAAGTCATAAAACGGATCAACGAAGTGGTATATCGCATACAAACTATGGGAAGGCCAAGGAATAAGATGAAGGTGGTCCATTTGGAAAGGCTAGCTGCGTTTGGTTCCGGCAATGTGTCTGATCGGAACGATCAGACTTAGGTGGAGGGCAGTGTGGCGATTATTCTCAAGCATGTACCATACCTAACTAAAAACACTCCCACCACTAGTTAAACACAACAGAGATAACGATGGCTACGCTTATGCATGCAAGCATGTACCAAGCAAGAGGAAGAGAGATCGCACGAGTGTTTGCGAATACGATGCAAAGAGGAGATGCCAATAAATAACACCGATCCTTCGAGAACACGAAGAGCGAATAACCAAGAAAGTTCTCGTTGCGTAGGCAAGCACCCTGTTGGACTATATAAGGCAGTGACCAAGCAAGACAGGTTGATCAGTTTATTTTCAAGTGTTGTTCAGTGAACTACTGCGAAGTTACCAAACTCTTACATTTGTATTGCGTTTATTACTAGTAAATAAAACTAGCTATTAGTTACAATATCTATTTGACTTTATAGTGATCGAACCCAGGATTGGTAATCAAGGAATCATCGAATTCGTCACAATATATTAAAAAATGGCGGCCCAATAACAAATTTCATCATATTTCTAAAACTGAGGGGCTAGTTTGCGTTCAAACAGACAGACAGACATGGTTAAATCGACTCGGCTCATCGCCCTGATCATTTCGGTATACTTATTGGTGGGTATATCTCTTCTTCTTCTCATACTTACAAACATCGGACCAAAGTTATAATACCGTTTCATGTTCATGAAAAGTATAACAATTAATGTGCGTCTGTGTAACTGGCGTCCAAAGTACTCAACCCATCTCGATGAAATTTTCACAATAGATTTTGCAGTTCAGTGGCTACGTTAAAGGCTATATACATTGTACATGTATAATTGTGGAAAAGTGGGCTGTACAATTCGTCATAACCCTGCACATATTTGGTCTAAATTAATGATATTTGAATATATATGTAATGCTCTGTCATGTATTAAGCAATATTTAAATAATTTTAATAATGTGTTGTTTGCCTCTTATTGACGTTCAAATTTCATCACCGATCTTTATGATGCTTTAACAGTGGGTTATTAATAGCCGAAATTTGATTTTTTTGTTCATTCCTATGTCCACATCAGGTCATTGCAAGTACCAAATTCTACCATTCTCTCTGCATCAGTGAAGCAGATATAGCATGTCCTGGCTTCCTATCTCTCTTTGAGAAAACTTTGGTCTAAAAGTGGACGTGGTCGTCTACCGATTTTGCTTATTTTCTGTGGGCGTACTCTACATGTGCGTAGTATACCTCGTATAAAGTTTCGTAATTCTATCTTACACCGTTATGTAGTTATTAACCCAGCCAGCAGAAAAGCATATATTTTACGGATAGTATATTTTTTCATCGATTTTTGTATCAGAAAAACGTCGGCAAAATGCACTTTTGGATGATTTGTTGCCAGAAAAAAATTGTTTATCAAATTTCAAATTAACTTTGTCAACCACTTGTGTCATTCCAAGAGAAAAGTCAAAAAAAGAATTTTGGTTTTCAAAATCAAATCAAAACATATCCATACATATTTCGCTGCTGAAAATTTATTTTGCTTTTGAAGCCCTGCTTGCCCGTAAGTACTAAAATGTTGTATATAAAATAAAATACTAGAACTAACATATGTTTTATGCTTTTGCTTATATGGGTACACGATTGTGATTAATAAGACAAAATTCGGGGTCCATCCATCTTACCATGACATGTCTTAATGCTGAATACGTGTGGATAAACGTATTACATGTTAATTTTTTGCTATGTTGTATTTAAGTATTGTTTTAAAATATATTAAATCAAATAATTTTAAATTATAAAATCATGTGGTTCAAATATACATATTTTTGAATATGCATACATATACATACATAAATACACAATAGCGAAAATGTTTTTTTCATTTTTATAAGATGGGGAAAAAGGTAGAAATCAAGGCCAAAATGTATTCGAAAAATTATGAGAAACGGGTCCGAAAATCTTTTGAAGTTGCATTAGAAAATGTTCCGGAAAAGTATTAAAAAATGTATAGGAAACGTATCTGAAATTTGCTAGAAAAATGTATGGAAAGGCATACAAAAACGCGTCAGTTTATATAGTATTTTCAGGTCTTTTACATACGTACGGTTCCCTCGCACACTTTAGTGGCAAACTGGATCGGCAAAAGTACTTGAAACGTACCACGAAAACTGACAAAATATAAGGTTGTTATCAGCATTTTCTACTTTTTTTGGATACGTTTGTGGAAATTTTGCTGGCTGGGAACAGTCGAATTTGAGAACTGCTTGACAAAAATCGTATAAAGAATAAGAAAATTGATATAAGGGCCAAATTATGAGATATGGGTAGTTCAGTATTTCTTCCTCCTTTTCATATAACTTTTATGAAAAAGTAGGCTTGGTCGAAAAGCGATTTCTCTTTTTCTACTACTGCAATAGTATGCCTCCTAAGAAATTTCGTTATTCTAGCGGTTCTGAAATTATTAAATTATTAACAGTCGAAGTTTGAAAATTGTTATGGTTTACTTTCAATTGATAGTCATTTTTATTTGGCTCAATCGGTCAGAACTCAACTCGGTTGGTTAGGTAAATTCACAGTCTTGATTCACCCTCCGGTGCTATGATTTTGCTGAGGTGGCATCACCAAATATTCCCATAGAATGGAAAAGGCACCAATAACGGAACTTTTAATTTCCAGACAAACAAGTGTTTGGTGTGTTCTTGGTGTGCCTAGAGTTAAATTGCGGGTAACCCAGGGCGCCCGAAAGTGTCAGACAAAAGGGAAATGAGCAATTGGCATCAAAAAGGATTTTTTCCTTTGTATGATGAATTCAAAGTAAAGTTGTTGGTAAAACCCAAAAACCAACAAATTGTCAAAACCACCAAAGTGAAGGAGACGCCTCCAAAAGTACCAACTTGCCCAGGGTGGGAGACACATGGAATCCTGTCCTGATACCTGACTTTAACACGGCTGACATCAATCTTTCAACCGAACGCGAGTAAAACTAGGTATATTGCCAGAATACATTTTAGCAGCAAATGGCAATCCATTATTGGTCAACTTGTAAAGTATGTTATAATTAGACTTAAATGACTTTAAGGCGGCAGTATTTGTTACCATGTGCAATATAAACGAAGCTTGTAGAACGAAATATTATTGTCAACGGCGAGATAGGATGAGCTCCCTGTGTCTTCTATCCCAAACCCAATAAACAGGGGTCCCACCGGCCATCAAGGAAACACACCAAACGCATGGTGTAAGACCTTCCTAATTTTCGCGCCAACGGAAGCGTGCCTTCAGAGTTCGGACTTGATCAAAATTGCAGTAATTTTAATACCTATACTGCACTTTACCCATATCTACTACGCTTTATGCTCCCTTAGAATAGTGCCATAATCTGATTTATTTGGATAAGTGATGCTTTTTCTTCACTATAAACTCTCCTATGAAGTCACTAATCAGTATAAATATTCTTGCAATTTATTTTGCTCCATATGGAAAAAAATTACCTTTAATAAAAATAGCGAAATAGTATTAAAAGTAAGAGTAAGTAAGTAATCATTTTCATTTATGTCTCAAATAAAAGCGTAATTACAGTAATTTGAGTTTTAGGGCAAAGTCAAAAGTTCAATGCTCATTAAATTTACCACGCAAAAGCAAAGCTAACTTTAGTTTCCACAGTATATTGTTTTTTTTTTGGCATGCATACTTTACTTTTACAGGATTTGGTAGTACTCAAAGGTATTTAAAATAAAAATAAAAGTCCGAGCCCTGACGGCAACCTACCCGAGTGTGCCACCTGGCAACAATCACACCATGTCAGAATGGGCAACGGAACTTTTCCAATGCGCAGTCGCCGTGGCTTGAAGAATTTTATTTTAAACCCTAATGGCTTCCTGAGCCTTCGCTAACAATTAAAATGTACGGTGATCTTAAATCGAAAAGACGTGCGAGCAGAAGTGAAAAATTAATTTAACTAAACTAATGCATTTTGGCATAGTGTATTTTGCACTTATGAAAGTCAGTTCGAGAATAGTTTAGATTACAATCTAAGAGGGGAAAGTTACCTAGAAGCAAATGTGAGTAAAGTGAAATGTTGCGTAAATTTAAAACTTTGTACAGAGAATAATGATCAAAATTTGTTCAAAGAACAATGCAACAACATAGTCATAAAAATTAGTGTTTCTTTGAATAATTAGTGTCATATTTCGCAAATCTTACTCCATTGGTAGACAACGTATATGTATGTACATATATTGATATGAACACACAATTTTGGTGACACCATGGCAATATGTATTTGGAAGCCTGTCAGTTTTCGGAACAGGAGTTCTTACTTACTAGAATATTTTCACATTTTCTCCTTGTGACATTATTTACGGTAAAAAAAAATTGTGTTTTTTTTTTCAAATAATATATTTTATTGCTTTAAGCCAAATAAAAAGTAACTACAGTTTTATTTCATAGCTGTTAACCAAAACTATTAATATGCTTCGCAAGACAATTAGTGGTGAGTTAAATCATCATACACTTTATGGTGGTCCCTGGGTAAAGTTGACTAGATAAATTGTCAACCTTCAAAATTTCTAAAAGGTAAAATTGTTGATTTTGCAGTTAATATTTTTGTAGTTCGTAATGTGCAAATGAAAGAAATAAAGAATATATATATTTTTGATTCCAGAAACGAGTGCAGCGCATATTGGATCCTTCAATGAGCAACGGAACGAATAGTGAGACTTTTTTTGCTACCGATTCGATCGCGTCGACACTATAACCCTGCATGACCCTGCTGGCCAGCCTGCGCCAGCGAACAACAGTAAGATAAAACCTATCGCGCTTCTTCAGCGCCACATCAACGCGCACGCCAACACACATATCAACGCGTATATAAACACGCCACCGAAGCTGGTAAAAGACTGCGCAAATATCGCAGATGATCAACACAACAACGGACCGCAAAAAGTCCTGCGCAAACGAATGTGCGACATATTAACATAGCGCGCAACGTATGCAACACTAACGCGAAACGCTCGCGCCTCATTAGGTTCATCGGCGCAACATCAATCACTCCTGAACAGCGCGTAATACCAACGAGCGAATAGCGCACATCAGCATTACGGCACCGTATAGCGCGCCAAATCAACGCGCCACTAAGCGCAACCCCAATAACGCGCCTTCGTAGCGCACACCACTAACGACCGGCTACAACAAGACCGGCAACAACAACCGGTAACAACAACACCGGTAACAACTAAACCGGCAACAACACAACCAGCAGCGACATCAGCGGGGGCCGCCCTTACATAGGCCTGCCGCACCAGCAAAGACAACAGCAGGGGCCGAACCGAAGACAAAACCGGCAAGGCAACCAGCATTGACTACAGCAGGGGCCGCCGTATTATAGGCCCGCCGCACTAGCATCAGCAACAACAACAGTAACCAGCGGTGACAACAGCGGGGGCCGCCGTAATATAGGCCAGCCGCCCTATACAATGACCAGCAACCCCCAGCAGAGACAACAACAACAGTAGCGCCCCACCAACGGCCTACTGCCACAAATGGGTGAGATCTATCCGATTTAAATATACTTTTTTTTCTTAACTCTAGTTTCGTTTAAAAATAACAAAATGAAATGTAAACTACATTAAACCACACACAAAAAAAAATTATACAGAACTAAATTTTCAATAACAAGATTTAAGAACTTAGGAGAGAAAATAGGAATAAAAGAAAAGGGAAAAACTTTAATTGGAACTTAGATATAGAAACCTACATAAGAATAACTCATTAAAAATGCAATTTGTTAAATTATTGTAAATTGACATGGTAGGACTTAGAAAATAAGAACGAAAACAAAAATTTACTAAATCCTTTTGCAAAGCAGAAAAAAAGAAGAAAAAAAAATCAAATGAATAAGTAAATAAAATACAACTTTATTAAATACTAATAATAGAAACATGCATGTATAATGCAAAATATACATAACTTTTAATAAAATAAATTGATATACCTAATCCAATAAAATCAAAAAAAAAAAAAATTAAATGGCCAAATAACAATTATATATAAAAACAAAAAAAAACTCCAAAGGGGGAAGAAAAACATTGCTTTATAAATCTAAGCGTAGGCATTGCTTTTGGTTAGATTTGTAGCTTTAAGATAATGAATTTTAAATAAAAATTTTAATTTAATAATGGGAATGCTGACGTGGCTATTGATTTAGAAGGCATATAGGATTTTTAGGTAAGGGGCCATCGGGATTCGGTTTGGTGTACCGATGGCCATGGATGAGGGTGGGTCAGCACCAGGGCGTCGCAACAACACCCGCGGCGCCCACTTATATTGTTCGGCCTTTTTGTTTGTATTTTTTTAAATTTTCAATAGGGTAACCGGTCATTTCCGGTTCGTTTAAATTTTCAGGCTTTTTTGTCGTTAATTTTAATGAGTTTTTTTTTTGCTTTAATTTTCGGTTAATTTTGAATTTGATTTCTATTTTAAATATTTTGTTTGCCGTTTCTTTTAAATTTTAATTCGAGTTTTCCGTTTTTTTTATTTGAGTTTTGAACATTTAAATGTCAACGGTCTGTCCGTGGCATCCGGGTTTAACCGGATGTTGTTTTTATAGTTGTTTGCGCGGTTTTTTGCGTTTTCCCCCGCGTTTCAAAAGGCATGATATGACCTTTTTTCTGTTTATGGAGCAGGACAGTAAGGTTGGCAAGAGCCCACCCCAGCCGACAATGACTAGCCACAGTGCGACCCTAGATCATGCCGACCGCCTTCCTTACTGCTCCATTTTGACGCGTAACCATAACAAAATTTCTTCACTCATATGTGGGCAGTGCCACGCCCCTTTTCCAAAAATATATATAGCCTATGCAGTTACCACATAAGCCTACTGTTGAATTATGGACACGGATATAAATTACTAATTGTGCCCAACCCCGATTAACTATATATTTGTTTAAAACATACTTCCGTATTTTCTGGTAACTCCAGAGGATTACTGTTGTCCCTTAGCTTTCGCCAAGTAATTTTTTGGGGCTTTCCATTAATCTCCTCATCTGAACCTTCTAAAAAGAAAAGTAGTTCAGGTGCCATGTTTTATGCGTAATACAACGACACAACGGCGCTGATGGAAACCTACACTACGGATGCAACTTGGAATTAGATATATATTAAAGAACTTTTTACTTTATTTCGAGATGACTTCGAAAAAAAATTAAAACTATTTTCCTTGTCTGTGTGGGGCCCAGTGAAGGAAAGTTACAGCTTCAACCAAATACCCTGCCGCTGTCTTCAATAAAAAGAAACAAAACTAAATGATGTCAGCAATGATGTGCATATGTACGAGTATATACATTTCAAATATTAAGGTAAAACTCACTTTAATTGTTTCTTTATACGCAATAGAAATGATGTATTCCGGCGTAAACACCACCTCTTGGAATTTCTTTGTAGCTCTACAAAATGATTTACTATAAAAAATCCTTGTTCATTTTCACTAAAACAGTTCGCTCTAGAATAAAATTTTTAGCTTAGATGGTGCATTTTGAATGGGATTTACCTTTTAACGATTTTGATATCCCTTAATACATATTTTCTTTGTTTACAAATAGAAGATGACACCTAGTCTATTACAAAACTTCATTCAATCTATTGCAGTTTGTCATGGATTACGATACGGTACTGAACGTACCTCATAATACTAATGTTGCAGGTCGTACGATTAGTCACGTAATCTTTTTCGTACGATTGCTGTGTCGATCACGGAACACGTAATTCGACCCTTGCTTCTTAGAGGTGTCTGCATATAAGGTCTGCGAACAACAGCCTTCAAACAGTACGCACCCCTTTCATAAGAAACTTATCATTACCCCTGCAAGTGCTGGCAATTTCTACATTTACACGTCTAGAAATTTCACTAGTTGCTTGGTTGTCAAATCATCTCAGGCGTAGCAATTCTTTTTTTCCCGTAAAACCGATTTCCTTTGCTACTTCTTCTTCCTCCAACAACGTAACTTTTGCACCCTCATCAATAAAAGCTATGCCTTCTATAAACCCTTTGGACCATGTAATTTAACTAGAAGGAATTTCAATAAGGTATTCTGCTTGTTTGTCTTTTCGTTTCTTGACTTGCAAATATGTGACGCGCCCATTCCTCGCGCTTATATAGTGGCAAATTGCTAACCAATTCGTCGGGAAGACTTGGGTTAGCAAGGTGTGGAACAGCACCAGCGTTTTCTAGAAACGCAACTAAATTCGTTACCATTGAACTAAAATTGGAGATCTCGATTATTCTTTCAGTGGTGTGCTCACTGCGTATGAGTACTTCCAGTCGTCCGAAATGGAACTGCAACTATGACATCACTACATCTACGCTTGATGGATGCATTAACAAGGACTCTACTTTGTTACAGGCATCTCTTTTAAGTGCTTTCTGCAGGCGGAGTAAATTTATGGTCTCTCTATAAGCTACAAAAAACATAGACCACTCCTCTGGTAAGCCGGAAAACTGTGGTAAATCCTGAATGTTACGTACGGCTATATAGTTGAATGCACATTGGAATATTGGGGTTTTGTATCGGCGACGATTTCCAGCAGTAAATTTGACATAAATTTGTATTTGGTAAATAATGACTCGAACAATTTACTATAGTATGACCTGCTTGGGAAGTAATGGGGGACGCATTCATACCAGAGGTAAACGATGTTTGAAAATAGCGGGATGAAAATGCGTCGGCATAAATTATAGAACTTGGGTTGGTATAACGAGCAGTGTTAACAAATATTTTATTGAGTACTAGCTGACCCGCCGAACTTTGTGAAGCCTTAGAGGCAGTAAACGAGCAGATTTTGGATTCTATTTTTATTAAAATGATGAATGTAAATAAAAAATTAATTTTTTATTGGTCATGTATTTTGGTGTATGGGTTGCACTCTTCCGGCGCAAGAACATTATTTGTTCTGATGGTCTTCCGACCCGTGAACATGCCATATATAATTGACCATGAGAAAAACATGGATTTTCTAGATTCAGACCACGAACTTTCAAGGATTGGCCTTGTGATTTGTTAATGGTTATGGCAAGCAATGCCCATTTGCCTAATGCGAACGCTAGGATGCAAGCAATAATCGGTGCTGCAATCGTATCGAAACGCTGCTCGATTTAAAAAAGTACTTGATAAATTTCTTCCTGTGCGTCGAAAGTTACTTACTTGTTGATTTCTGAGGTTTGCTCGACGATTTCGCATTGACAACCGAGCCGTTTCTCGGTCTGCCTCTCTTTGCTCTTGTAATTAAGAAACACGAAGTAGAGCCATACTCCTTTCTTAAGTCCTTTCATTCGCAACGTTTCGAATCCCACTTGTATTATGGTTTTGTCATGAAAGGTTTGATGGGCTTGTTCGCGGGATGATACTCTTTCTTTAAATGGTCATCTAACCAACTGGCGCCAATTGGAAACACCGCGGGATCGCAAATCGGTCTCCACTTGGTCCTTCCATCGGAGTGGTGGTCTCCCTCTTCCTCTGCTTCCGGGTTTAAAGCCTTCTGTCATTCGCCGAATTTTTTGATAGAATTTTCGGGCATTATTCCCGTTGGCCAGCATCTCAAGCTACTTTATTTCACGCTTTTCTGCCTCTCTTTTTTTCGCCCGGAAAAGCCGCCTCGCTTCCCTCTTCAACTCGCGGTAGTGTTCACACACACTCCTCGTTGCATTCGATCTCAGCGTTGCCTTGTAGGCTTCGTCCTTTCTTTTCGTTGCAGCGCGGCACTCTTCATCATCATACCAGTTGTTTCTTCGCGTTCGCCGGAATCCAATTACTTCTTCGGCTGCGGTACGGAGTGCTCCTGAGATATGATCCCACTGCTCATGCATGCGGGATGATACTGTTAATATTAATATCGGTACAATACACTAATATAAACTCGAAATACACACATCAACCGGTCAACTTCAATATATAAAATTTTTAAAACTTTCAAAGAAGTGTCAGTAAAATGAGAATGACGTAAACATCTTGCGAAACGCAAAAAGTAAAAAGTTTTCGATTAACTGTAGATACTTGCAAGCAAAACTGCTTTTAGATTTTGCATTGGTCAATAGCTTAAATTTTTAAGATTTTGTGGTTGCTTTTCTATGTCACGGTCATTTGTTTTTCATTTGCAAGTCTTACTAAGTGAATCTCCCCCACCAACTCTCTCTCGCAATGAAATGTCAAATGCGCTCTCTCCCTGCAAATCTTTTTTGTCGCACCATAAAGAAAAATATTAGAATAGGTCGGTCTCTGGTCCACTTCCCGAAAAAAAAGAATTTCAAATATCAACAAAAGCAAAGGGCTAACAAAATATCAAATTTCAAGCAAATCGCACCATAAATAAAAAGTTTTGGAATATGTCTGCCCCCAGTCCACTTCCCGGAAAAAAAGTATCCTATGTCCGTTTCCTGGTTTCAAGCTAAATCGGTTTAGCCGTTCTTGAGTTAAAAATAGTGCAACAAACACAACTTTCTTTTATTTATAGATATGTATAGATAGCAAAATCTGAGACGGAGTCCGGTTTTCATCGTTATATCCTATACCAGATAGGATATGGAACTTAATTACGTCGCTTATTGCAGCACTCATTATCTTCTTTCGTTTGATACCCATATTATACTAAACTAATTTTGGGTCACCTTGGTCCACATATCAGTCGATATCTCCGAAACTTGTCGAGTTATGGAAACAAGTCGTTGTATGTAGAGCTGTGGGGCATTGTAAAAGTGGCAGCTGTAGATGTACATGCGTACATCGGTGGGGCAGGTGTAGCACCACTTATGTGTCCAGAGTCAGCAAATAACTCAAGTTTTGTTTTATCGGCATGGCTATCGGTCGATGCCAGTTTCTTTTCGAGACATAACCTCTCTTTTTCTGAGGCGTTTAATAAAAGTTTTAACTTACTTATTTGCTGTTGAAGTTCTGTGAGATCTACTTCATTGGCGATCATTGTACGGTCACCTTCGTTTTCATCGGATGATTCCTCTCTAGAATTGGTCATATTAGTAATCGTCGTAAAGTTTGTAACGAGCTCCGGTCTATAGTCAGGGGTATAACTCAGACGATGGGCTCCTTTACAAAGTAAAAATACTAATTTAATTATATATAATTCTTGTAGTTTATTTCTAACAATCTCTTACTCAGTCTCCTATTCCCTGTAGTATCGGGATTGTTCACTAACCTTTGCTTAGTTGAGCGTTTTGCACGTCTCAACTTTCAAACTGAAGTAGTCACTGCTAGTTGCTACGTAGTAGGCGTTTTACACGTCCTACTGTATACCTATGCTGTTGGCTGTTCAGCCCCGGTTTACCCCTATTTTAAAATAGTAATTTCTTATTTCTAATAGTTAACTAATGTTATGTGTCTACAACAATAATGCACATTGTTCTTAAACTTTACTTCTTGTTGCTTTTCGCTTGCTTTTGTATATGTATAAGGCTTTTGTATTACAAGTACCAAAAATTCAGCTCTGTGAAAATCATATTCTAGGGGTCAAAATAAGAAACTTTGCCGAAGGAACCATACCTCTAAAACGATGATGTCCCCCAATTTGGGTCGAACTTTTGGGTAGGGGCAAATTTTGAAAAATCCCACTTTGACCCATTTAGAGTGCTCCAATCGAGTCCAAATGTATGACCGACCCCCACTAACTTTGTAGGGCCGACCCACCGATGCCAGTGGCACACCCCCTGGAACCCCCCTGGGGGTTCACCATACAAACATTTCAAAAAATCGCCGGTTTTGCACTTTACATGAAAAAATCAGCGCAATGCCTATGTTTTTTCTTTTTGAAGTTTATTTTTCTCTTTAGAAATTTATTTAGTCAGAACATATGTAAATGAAAAAATCAATTTAACTAAGTAATACCGGGCTTCTCTGATAGATTAAGAGGGTCGAACATTTACGATAGAGAAAAGATTAAAATAGCACATAAACCAGCATATACCACGAACATGTTCTTCAACAACATGAAAAGCAAAATAGTAACATTAGATAAAAACAACGTTATATACAAAATTCCATGCGCCGGAAAAGAAAATGAAAAATGCAATAAAGAGTACGTAGGTACCACTAAGAATAAATTAAAAACCAGAATATCAGGCCACCGATCCGATATAAAGTGTAGAACAGCTGGTAACACACAAAAAACCGCACTCGCAGCCCACTGTGCTGAGAACGGCCATCAACCAGACTTCGAAGCAGAGAGCATTAGGCCGGGTCGATTTGTGGGGAGGCAAAAAAATCGCCCATTGCTCTGTGAAAATCATATTCTAGGGATCAAAAAACAAAAGAACTTATGTAAATGAAAAAATGAATTTAACTTAGTAATAGAAAAGAAATTTAAAAAAATTATTAGAAATTAGCGTTTTTACAACCCTTTTAAAACCAAGGCATCACTGTGATGCATTTGCAAGTCGTAAACATAGTTGTGTGGCTTTTTTATTCAACCGTTTTAAAAAATGAAGGTATCACTGTGACACAATTGCAGATCGTAAAATTGCTTGTGTTGTTTTTTTTAAGCCACCACAAGACACAGCAGGTAGAATTGAAATTACCATTTCATTCTTATTACCTCGTCTCGTAGACCATATATAACGAAACAGTTTTTGTGAATGCATTAAGTCGTTGTGAAAAGCTCAAATTGTGAAGTGCTAATTTCAGATAAAAAAATATTTCAAAAAAAAAAAAATAAGTGAAGTGACCATTCCAAATCAAAAAGTTTACAATGAATCCACCATCCTCTACACCGCAAGATGAAGCAACTACATCAACAACTATCGAAAACCAAATGAGTTATATACCCAAGCATGATGTTACTGTTTTTAGTGTGTCTACTGCTTTAACTGATCTTAATTTACCAACCCATCTGGATATCTTGAGATAATTTACCAACCCATCTGGATATCTTGAGATATTATTTTTACCTAAGCGAACGTGCTAAAACAGAACAAAAAAAGTTTTCCCATAAATCATTCACTATTCAAGTAAAAAGATAAGTTGATTGGAATTTGGGAAAAACTTGGTATGGAAATAATGCTGAAAAAAGTGTATTTAATAAATTGAATAAATTGCTTGACAAGTATCAAGAGCAAATCAAGAGAAGAAACAACACCCAACAATTTACAGAGTATGTAAAATCTCTGGAAACAATTTTTTACATTGGAACATGTAAATGCGATTTGAAGGCAGCTCCATGTGCATGCGGCTGGGTTCCCGAACGCCTCAAAGAGTTCATGCACGATCAACATAATCAGAGAAGACTAACAATGGATGCATTTATGATGGAAACTGAAGAGCAAGGAGCAACGTCTATGTCATCAATGCCAACATACCAAGATCCCGATGATTCAACATACGCACCGCCACCGGTTCAAGAAGATATGGATAGAAGCACAAGTTCACAATACACAGAGAGATACGATTGTTTTAACTTTGCCTTGGCATGTGACAGATTTGGTGTGCCTGACAGAGTAGCATCAGCATTGGGAACCGCTCTTTTGCAAGATTTTAAAATTAAAGATAAGCCCGGGAAACCTCTCATCACGGATGAATCGAAAGTTCGCAGAGAAAAAGAGAAATGCAGACAAGAAGTGCTTCGCAAACGGTTAGATGATACCAATTTGTTAGCGTTTTCATTCGATGGCACAAAAAGATCATACTTTAACGATAGATAAAATTGATGAGAAGTATCATACTAGGATGGTAAAAGAACCTCATCTTGTTATTTTGAGAGAACCCAATTCTGAATTGATTGGTTACGTAAGACTGGAACATGAAACCGCTGAATACAAAACAACCAAATTAAATGGGTTTTTCAAAGATAAAAATATATCACTGGATGCATTAATTGGAATATGCACTGACGGTGAGGTAACAAACACTGGCCCACACGGTGGAATTATACGACGATTCGAATTGCTGTTAAAAAGACCAGTGCATTGGTTCGTTTGCCTTCTACACTTCAACGAACTTCCGTTTCGGCATTTGTTTGAAGCTTTGGATAAATCAACCAGCACTGGACCAAGATTGGCAACCGGAAAACTGAGCCGTCAAATCGAAACTTATGAAACTCTTCCGGTAAGTTATTGCTATCACTCATTTATTATAATTGTCAACCATTTTTAATTATTTTATTATTATATATTTTCAGGTGGTGGACGGCTTTCAGAAAATTGAATTGCAAAATATGCCCCCTGCTCCAGAAAAAACTGAATTTTCCACCGATTCGAAGTACTTATACGACATGGCCCATGCAATTTCTAGCGGCGTGGTTCCGGTGGATCTGGCTAACATCAAACCAGGGAAAATTGTACGTTCTCGGTGGCTCACCAAGGCCGCTAGATTATTGCGATTATGTGTGACAACGGAAAATCCAGATGCAAATTTAGGAATTCTGGTTGAATTTATAATTAAATGTTATGTGCCAATGTACTTCAATATCAAGTATTACAGCTCTGTCGTGTACGGCAGTGCATTATTTTTCAAGTTCATTGGTTGGTCACGATTTCTACAACCTCGTTTACGCAAAATTGTTAATCAAGTAATTAAAGATAATTCATATTATGCGCATTCGGAAAATATCTTGTTATCAATGTTGTTTGATGATAGGAAAGAAAAGCGCGACTGTGCCATCAAGAAAATTCTACGCTATCGTACCGATGTTGACGAGCCAATGGAACTTAGAGTTTATAAAAACTAGATATAAACTTTAATTGCACAAGTTATACGGAAATGATCAATTTGAATGATATAAATATCGTATTGGAACCACCATTCACGCGAAGTATTCCGTACGATACATTGAAATAATATTTAAATCAAGATGATCCACCGTTTAATGATCCAAAAATTCCATCACACATACAAGGAACGGAACGACATGTTCAATTGCTAGCTAGCGTTTCCAAACGGGTTATACCGGAAAATGTAGAGGCTGTTATGGCGACGACATTACAGAGCCATGCGAAATTGCCCAGACTTGAAAGTAAAAAAGACTTCAAACAATAATTTTTTTAGTTTCTTTTCTATAACTCACTTAAATTAATTTTTTCATTTACATATGTTCTGACTAAATAAATTTCTAAAGAGAAAAAATAGATATTATTATAAATTAATAATAGATATTATTATAAATAAATAAATAAAAATAAAGAAAAAACATAGACATTTCGCTGATTTTTTCATGTAAAGTGCAAAACCGGCGATTTTTTGAAATGTTTGTGTGGTGAACCCCCAGGGCGGTTCCAGGGGCTGTACCACTGGCATCGGTGGGTCGGGCCTCCAAAGTTAGTGGGGGTCGGTCATACATTTGGACTCGATTGGAGCACTCTAAATGGGTCAAAGTGGGATTTTTCAAAATTTGCCCCTACCCAAAAGTTCGACCCAAATTGGGGGACATCAGAATTCGTTTTAGAGGTATGGTTCCTTCGGCAAAGTTTCTTATTTTGATTCCTAGAATACGATTTTCACAGAGCAATGAGCGATTTTTAAATCGACCCGCCCTAATGTACGTATCAGTACCCGCAGAGGAAATGGGAGAAGAAGGGAGTAGAAATAGAAATTTGAGATAGAGAGGTGGTGTTAGAGGAAAATTAAGAGGGTAAAGAAGAGTAATGGTATAAGGGGTTGGGAGAAAAGTAATAGTTGAAAGAAAAAGGAGGAGATAAGGATAAATGTAGCAGAAGCGAAAAGTGGGGAGGGAAAAGAGTACAATTTGTTAAATGTAGGCAAGTAAACTTTTAGGCAGGACAACGTCTGCCGGGTCTGCTAGTATTATATAAATGTTAAAGTTTGAACCTCAGATGTTCTCTTTGGAAACACTATTTTTATACCTAGTAGTGCTACGCACACAAGGTATATTAACTTTAGTCGCCTAACGGCAGTACGTAACGGCATAAACGGATGGAGATAGATATTGACTTATGCATATCAAAATGTTCAGGACGAAAAGAGAAATTGATTAAGCCATGTCCGTCCGTCCGTCAGTCTGTGAACACGATCACTTGAGTAAATTTTGAGATATCTTAATGAAATTTGGTATGCGGGTTAAATGGGCGAAATCGGAGCATAGCCACGCCCACTTTTTATACATAGAATAATTTCGAAAACACAAAAAAAGTGATTACTCAGTACATAATACACCTATAAGGATAAAATTTGATGAATGCACTGAGATTGAGGCATAAAATAAATTTTTCAAGAAATGTTTGAAAATGGGCGCGGCACCGCCCACTTTTGATTAAGTCAAATTTAGAAAAAATAATAATCATAAATCAAAAACGGTTCATAAATCAAAAACTTTTCATAAAGAAAAAACTGTTCACATATTTGTATTAATAGAAGGAATGTTCCAGAAAAAAATGGGCGGGATCGGTTAAGGTCTACGCACACTTTTATATGAAAGATTTTGGAGAGGATCGTAGATATATTAATAGGCAATAACTTTGCGTAAAATAGCTTTACATCATTTATATTTCACTTTTAGAGTTTCCGTAAACAGAGAAATCCAAAAATTTTAAATTTTCGAAAATGGGCGTGGCCCCGCTCATTTTATAGTGGACTATTTCACAAAACTTTTTATGCCATAACTCCGCCAAAAATGGATTTGTCGAAACAAAGTTTGATGATAATGTTCTATATATAAAGGTAACTGTTTGCTGAAAAAATGGGCGAAATCGGTTAATGTCCAGGCCCAGTTTTTTAACATTTTTTTGTAGAATTTAAAATGCGATATTTCTACATTTTGCAAACTACTTTACCAACTTTCAGCAACTGTTTTACCATCGCTTAATAATAAGCGGAATGACAACAGAGGAAATGTATGTATGTATGCGCGTTGCTCGGTTTTTTTAGTCGCAGACGCAGATGTATATGCGTGTGAAAAAACAGGGCTATTATATAATTTAAATTCTAGGAACTATATACAAATTTGTGGAGGTCCCAAAGACCTAGGATTTGGGGCCTTTGCATTACACCCTTACTTCCGCGGAGTGTGACTGTTACCGCGCCGCCTCTGTTAATTCTCACCAGAAATACTTTGTCAGCTGTATGCACCTGGAACGTTCTGCGCTCTTGGATATTTTGATGGCCTCATAGCTTTTTCTACCTCATCAGGTAGGGGTTCGAGAAAGTTTTCCATCCACTTGTCGTCTGCGCAGACACTCAATGTGTCACCACCATCGATCTCTTCGTCGCGTCCTGTGTCACCTTCCTGGGCATCGCATATTTGCAGCTGTGGTGGGGGAGGGCTTTCCTTCGTTTCGCCATCATTGTAGATGCACACGCGCACGTCAACTCGTTTCAAGTACTCAATATACCCATTGCCTGCACCCTGACCTTTTGCCTTCATCACCTCCACTGTACCTCGTCGCTACGGCTCGTATTCCTCGTCTGAGGAAACATCAACTGGCATTGTGGCCCTTACCACTGCTTCTTCTTCTTCGTCGCTGTCATCTGACGGGATGGTAATTGGCGAGAGAACTTCGATGAAGTCCTCGGTTTCAGCATCGCTTTCACCCTTACTTAGCCGGCCGTATTCGCTGCCACTGTTGCTACCCTCGCTGTATTGGCTCTCAGTAAGTTCTTCACTGTTGAGGCGTCGTAGCCGTATACGCAGACTAACACCATTAGCTTGCTCTGCAGTGAACTCATTGCGCCTGTTTATTGCTGATGTTGGATTCTCTATCTCTCTATGGCGCGATATACAACAGGTATATCATCATAAACGTCCTAAGAGATTTTTGCGCCAAGCTTCTCTTCCAATTTGTGGTGTGCCGATTTGAATTTTCCCTACAAATTGGTGGGACCTACAGTTTTTTGCCGACTCCGAACGGCATCTACAAAGGAGACGAATTTTTGCTGAGAAGCCTGTCATGGCAGAAATACACTCGGAGAGTTTGCCAAACCACTGCCGAGGGGCGACCCCGTTTGGAAAAACTTTTTTCAAATCACTTTTGATGTTACCTGTACCAGGGCTCGAACCAAGGACCTTCGGTGTGGTAGGCCGGCAACACTACCTTCACAAGACGGCGGCCGCCAATGATGTTGGATTACCGCTGATGTTGGATTACTAATAATATTAAAGCCCTTTTGTGTCGCCGCTTATTGCTAATATTAATTACCATTGCACAAAACCGCGCCATTTCCCAAAAACAATATTGCTATGCGATCACTTGTTCTTAGTGCTTAGTATGTGTTACTTAGTTAGTTGCTCATGCTGCTTGCGTTGTGTGCTTGTTTGTTGTTATCCTGCAGATGTTAGCAACAGAGTTTGTGCTTATTCGAAAGAGATTTGGTGGCATTGAATTTTTGCTGTATCAGATTCTGCCGCCGTGTTGTTATTCTTGCTGTGGATGACTTAGTTGTTAGTAGCAGTAGCGTGTGCATATGGAAATGTGTAAAAATCTTTTTTTTTTATAACATTTTTAAATGAAAATAATTTTTTTCCATGCATATTACAAACATTTGGTTTCTGGATTCTTTTTCTTACATCGATTTTTTATGAATTGTTGGTGGAGATTAGTCTTCTTCTTACCGCCATTCCTTTCTATACTCTTACTTTAGTGTCCCCGTTCCTGATATTACCTCGCCTGTCATTACTCTTCATCTTCCTCTTACTTCTCTATGCTTCTTCTTCGTGGTGACCTTTGATTTTCCATGTTTCTTGTAGTTCTCTGTGCTTTTTCTTCTGTGTTTTCTCCTTGAAAAAAGTTCATTTTACCGTGTCTATAGTGATTATTGTATTTCTTCTTCCTCTTAGAGCTTTATGTTTTATTTTCTTTTGATTTTTCCCTTGACGACCATAGATTTTGCTGTATCTTGTTTCCTCGTGCTTCTTCTTCTCGTACCTTTCCTTTTTTGGCAAGTGCTCCCCTTTGGCAATCGCCGAGTTGTCACACTTTCTACCAATCCGAAATTTGACTATCCTCGCTTTGCAGTGGATTAGGCTCTGATGGATGGCCAGTGAGGGTCTCGCCCTAGTCTCTTACCCTGTCATTTTCCCTGTTTCTTGCAAACAATTTTTTCAATTCACTTACGTGAGCTGTTCTTCTCTTGTCTTGATGCGTTTTACCTAATTCGACGATTACTGGTGACACAAAATTTGTGACTTGGTAGGGTCCGCTGAATCTTGGTGCCAGTTTCGCTGCAAATCTTTCTACTTTACCAGAACCTTATCTCCGATTGCTGGATGCCATCGCCTCCTGCGCAGATTATAGTACCGTGCCTGTTCTCTTGATGATCGCTGCTGGTTTCGTCGTACCGTCTTAAATATCTCTTATCTTCGAGGCCTTTTCGTTCGGTGTTGTTACAGTCTCACCGGTTCCAAACGTCTTTTCGTCGTAGAGCGTGCTTGGTATTCGCGGTTCTCGTCCTTGTACCACGAAAGCAGGGCTATACCCGGTTGCCTCGCACACACTTGAGTCCAGCGCCAGCATGATTCCAGGTATAAATTCATCCTAATTTCGCTGCTCTTTGCCCGTAAATTGTGCCAACATTCTTTTTATATTTCGATTAGCCCTTTCAGTTGGGTTTTCCTGTAGTGTGTAGGGTGCGGCCAATTGATGTTTGATTCTGTAACCCTTTAATAGCTTCTTGAACTGTCTACTGGTGCATTGTGCTCCGTTATCAGTGATTACGACCTTCGGTATACGAAATCGGGCAAATAACATTTCTCGAAATGCTTTGTTAAGGCTACTGTCGTCGCCTTGCGGAGGGGGATGATTTCTACCAATTTTGAAAATCAATCTAAAAAGACAACTACAAGTGTTTCCGTGCTTGGACCTTTGTAGCGGTCCAACAAAGCCAGTGCATACTATAGCACAAGGATCCTCTGCTATCTGTGTCACCATTTTCCCAGATGGTTGCTGTTGACTCGGCAAGTCGGACATTGTCGTACGTACCTTTTCACTTCTCGGGACATCCCGGGCCAATAGTATCGGTTAGCCGCTGGCATGGTTGTCTTCCGGATCTTTATGTGTCCTGCCGTTGGAATGTCGTGAGGTTCTTGAAGTACTCTGTTTCTCATGGCCTTAAACACACATAGCTCCCATGGGATTGCGTCCTCGTCGTCTACCAGTAATGTGAAGTGACGATACAACTCACCGTTTTCGTTTGCAGCCATTTTCATATCGATATTTCCTTTGTCTCTCTCAACACACAGAGTTGTGCGTCCTTCGGTTGACCAGAAAGAGCGCCGGCGACTACATTCAGTTTTCCCTTGCGATACTGAATGTCAAACGAATGTTTTTTGTACTCCAATGCCCATATTGCTATTCGTCCAGAAGGACTCTCAGTCGCATTCAGCCACTTCAGTGATAGGTGGTCTGTAACTACATTAAACTGGTATCCTTCCAAGGTCTTATCTTCCGAATGGACCATACTCATTCTCCGTAGGTGAATAGTTGAGTTCCGCCTTGTTAAGTCCCCGACTAGCATATGCAATAACTCATTCTTCGCCATCTAGTTCTTGCATGAGCACTGCTCCTAGTCCAAAAGCGCTTGCATCTGTTTGTAACCTGAACCTTTGTGTGAAGTCGGGTCATGCTAACAGTGGTGCTTTCGTAAGCGAGCGTTTTAACGCCTCAAATGTCTGCTGTTGCACTTCGGACCACTTCCATCTTTTGACTTTCTTTAACATCGTTGTAAGGAGGTGCGCTATGTTTGAAAATTCTGGTACGAACCGTCGGTACCAGGATGTTACGCCTAGAAATCTTCTCAACGTTCGTGGGTGATTTTAGCTCTTTTATCGCTGAAATTTGTCGGGGTCAGTATGTATTCCTTCTTCATTTACCACATGGCCGAGATACTTCAGCCGCTTCCTTAAAAATTCGCATTATTCTTCAGTCAGCGTGGAACTCTTAACAATAATGTCGTCTAAATAAGAAAACGCGTGTGGTTCAAGTTCTGGACCGATTACGTGATCTAACGTTCTTAGAAATGTCGCCGGTGCGGAGTGCAGGCCGAATGGCATCACTCGCCACTGAAATAATCCTCGTCCTGGCACGGTGAATGCTGTATACTGTTTGCTCGCCTCTTCCATAGGGATTTGCCAATATCCGCTCTTCAAGTCTAGACTGCTTATGCATATGCGTCTGGGGCTGATCGTGCGTTCAGCTGCCGATAGTCGACACTTAGTCTCACATTACTGTTCTTCTTCCTTACTAAAACCATCAGTGTGCTGTGAGGACTTCGTGATGGTTCTATACATTTCTTCTTTAGTAATTCATCGGTGTCCTTGTTGATCGCTTCTTGGATCTTCGGATTGCGCGGAAAGTACCTTTGCTTGGTAGGATGGTCATCCGGCATTACTATCTTGTGCGTTGCGTTGTTTCACGTTCCACTCATCTTCTCGAACTGACGCAGCTCCTCGTCTAGGAAAGCTTTCATCCACTGAATATCTTCGCCTGATTCACTTTGCAATTTCACGGTTTTCTCATTGTTGTGCTTCTGTTCGATATTACGATTCTCCTTTGATGATGTGCATGCGATAGTCTCTTGCGATGCTTTCTTCGCTTGCAGTGTCAAAGAGTGACATCCGCAGATTAACGTCATGTTAGGCTTAGCCAAGATATCGGGTCTAATGATTACGTCGTTGCCTAGCCCTGGAAGGACCAGAACCTCCCTTTTATGTGCTTTATCACCGATTCCGACCTCTACGTCTATCGCCTGCATCACTGTCCTTGGTATACCATCGCCCATTACCACGTTTCTTCGTATTTGCTTAAAATTCTTCGTATTTAGATTCTGACTCGCTTAAGAAGCTCCTGGATGTACCTGTGTCTATGGTTGACATGCCCCTTTTCCATTAATTGATGCCTGTGCCAAAATCCGTCCTTCTGCCTGTTTTAAATTATTTAGACTTACCGAGGTTGTATTGCTTGACACCCTACCCCTCGGTTGTGATAAGTTCTCCGGTCGTTTCCCATCGATCTTCGGCAACAGTTTCGAGTAGACACGTCGATCGTACGCCCAACAGAATTGTCGTTGCTTACTCCGCCTTCCGACAGCAAAATTCCAGCTTTCACCGCATCGCCTACAAACGTTTTTTAGGTCTACGTAGCTTTGCTGTGCCGCTGGTGGTTCTGCTTCTTCTTGTAGCTGTCGAAAACGTACATCATGTTTTGCTGCTTCCGTGTTCCGTGTGTGCGGGTATCGTTCTTCGTTGCGTCGCGGTGGATTTGGCCTTACCATGGGCCTTTGTTGTTCTCTCTCTGTGATAATGTTTTCCAGATCCTCGACTATACTTACCAGTCCATCAAGGGTAGAAAACTCGCTGCGTTTGACGTAAAGCTGATATTCACTGCGGTTTTTCCTATAAATGCGGTTCAATTTCTGTTCTTCGGTTAAGTTGGCGTGCCGCATTAGACTCTGAAGTTCCCAAACGTAATCTTTGAATAGTTCCTTGGGCCTTTGCGTGTGCTGCCGTCTCTCGTCGTCTAATATCTCGAAGTATCGGCCGCTCAAGAAGAACCGGAGAAAGTCCTGCTTGAAGAAACACCATTGCGACCAATGCCTATTGTTGTTGCGTATTCAGATCAATGCGCGGTCTTTTAGTAGTTCAGGTAGCGCTCTTGGTAGTAAGTTTTGGTCTACCTCGTACCCTTCTGCCAGCTCTTCGACCCTCTCTATAAAGCTAAGTGGGTCTCCTCTTCCATCGTACTTAACTCCTCACTTTCGTCCGCGATCTATTATGCAAGCCTGTGGTGGTGGTTGAACAAGTGAATTGTTTGTTTCACCCGTATTGAATCCTCCATCGCCCTCGCTCATATTGGTGGGCGTCGGTGATCTCCCTTGACTTGACCTGCCGCTGCCTTGATTGGGTACGTTAAGTGATGTCGTTGGTCTTGTGTGTTTTGTTTCTAGTTCTGCGACTCTCGGAAGTTGGATTTTGGTTGATGAAACTGGCGAATTTATTCCTTAATTCGTCGACAGTTCCATACGTAACCAGATTTTCCTTGTTGAGGTAATAGATCCACCTCACTTTTACCATTGCAATTTATGTTACTTCAGCGTTCTAAATCTTGATGAAATGGAGTTTTCCTGGTATCCTGTTCCACTTTATAAGTGTCCCTGCTCGGGCGGCATTTATAACGAACTCTAATCTTCCGGTCTATAGTCAGGGGTATAACTCAGACGATGGGTTCTTTTACAAAGTAAAAATACTAATTTGATTATATATAATTTTTGTAGTTTATTTCTAACAATCTCTTAACTTAGACCAACTAGCCTTCACTCAGTCTCCTATTCCCTGTACTATCGGGAGTGTTCACTACCCTTTACTTAGTTGAGCGTTTTACACGTCTCAACTTTCTAACTGAATAAACAACCGAAGTAGTCAGTGCCAGTTGCTACGTAGTAGGCGTTTTACACGTCCTACTGTATACCTATGCTGTTGGCTCAGCCGCTACTCAACTACCTTAGCGATTGCCGCCGCTTTTATACAATTTTGCCGGCCAGTTCACCACTGTTTTACATAGCGTTAACGTTTGTAAAAAAAATTCACTGTCTTACTTATTCGTGCTTCATCGGCGTTTATTCCTAGAAGAATGAAGCCGTGAGACATTTCACAAATTCAAATTACAGAGTTGCAAACAATGCAGTAAGACAAAAAAAACTTAAATTAGTAAATGCTTACAACACTACCCGAAGGTTTTGGGGAATGTTGTCGAAAGTGAGTCTTTTGCCGACGGTCGCGGGATTGATTTGCTATGACCAGTGCAACCTTCTAAGTCATGTCATCCCTGCTTTCGTTAGGAAGGAGTAAATAGGTAATGAGAGCTGAGAGGCATCATATACGTAGATCCACCATCGAGTTGCACGTCATTACGCATATTAGGCGCCTCTTACGACAGGAAGGCCTACCTCGGGCATATTCTTAGCCCCTAACCCAAAGCGTCTGGTAGGTTTGCAGAAACAATGCCTATGTATCAGCTGTCGTTACAACGTTTAGTAACTGTTGATGTCTATGCAGGAATAAACAAACTATGTTGTCACACTTTCACTGCTTTTGCGATGTAACTCTCTTTGATCATATCTTCTCTTCTTGGCTGATAGTTCTCCTCCAGTCCTTTCAGCACACGTGCGAAATCTGGATCTTCTCCCTGATATTTCCGAATGTTCTTCAGGAGAAATTTGTCCATCAAATCCTATAGGTTATGAGCTACCTCTGCCTCACGAGGAACTACTCATTGACCTCTAAGATCACTAGTTTGCATGTCTGGCAATTCCGGCTAAGTAAGTGAAAAATTTTAAGCTCGAAAATTTTAATAAATAAAATAGTTCAAAGTGACTAACAATTTCGATATCGCTGAATGTATGTTTTAAACAACCCATTGATAGTAAATTGTTGAAGTTTTTCTGAACCAGCGTGTTTTATAGTGAATATATATAAAAGCGACTGAAAAATTGGTTGCCTCACAACAACAACCATACATAAGGTCACTTTGCGCCATTATTCATTAGCTTTGTTTTTGTTGTGTTTGACACCTGCTAGCTTAAGCGCGCCATCTTTGTGTGAAGCTTTTGGCTATCCGACTTATATTAAGGCGACCAGCCGTATATATTTCTGCACTCTGAAAGTACCATTATTGTATAGTAGAAAGTACTCATATACTGCAACTTCTACTGCTGCCAATTCATCTACTGCTCTAAAACGTAGACTAAGTAAAGGTTCTCCATCTGCATAAGCGGCTAAGCTTGATGAAGGTGTCACTCTCGCAGCTGTCTTTGCTAAACTGAAAGACTTGGAAGAGAGAGTTCAATAGCATACAGAGCAGTTGCGGCCAATAATTGAAAGGATTTCGGAGAGGCTTTTTAAGGTCGAGAATAAACTCTCAAAACGAATTGAGAAGGAAATGTCTGCAATTAGTCTTACGATTGCTGACTCGGCTCCGCGCATTTCACTTCTGGAGACTAATGCGATGAAGATTGAGGAGGATATTGGGGCCATTAAGAATCAGATGGCGGGTGCTGCACCTGATATTTCCGCCGACGCTTTGGCGTACGGAATCCCATACAGCAAAAGAGAAAACTTTTAGAGCATTTTCAACCACGTGTGTATGTCCATTGACTTCTTGGCTCCCCAAATAAGAGATATCTTTCGAACGAAAGCCTCAACTGCTACTCCCAACAGCGCGATTGTTATAAAATTTCATTACCCTCTTGATCGCAAGCGAACCCTGCAAGCCTTGGGCTAACATCGCAGAAAAATTAAATCGGCTACTCCCCTGCATCCTCTCGGTATCGAGGGGTTCTTCCATATATTTGAAAGTCTCTCAAAGGAAAACAGACTTTTGCTGCAAGAAGCCATTAAATTGCGACGAAAAGGGAAGTTGAAATCAGGTTTCACAATAAGAGGGATTGCACATGTGCGAACCGACCGGATAGAGCACATCCCACTAGTATAAGCTGTGAAGACGACTTGCCCCAGTTACGATATTTTTGTATTTGGTCGATGTGCTTTCAGTTTTGAAATTATTGTTGTAAGGGTATCTATTGGTAGGGGTGTACAAGATCCTATTGTCTTGCGTGTATAATTCTAATAGATGTAACAGTTTGAATGATTTTTTTAATACGTTGTCGACAATGGCCGTTGACTTTAATGATATTGTAGTCTGTGGCGATTTCAACGCAAATACGTTATGTAGTGACCCGTATGGCACTCGTTTTTTAGATGATGTGTCTGGGGTTGGTATTTTCATTGTATCTGATCCCTCATACCTTCTAAAGTTTGACCAAATGTTGTTTATCTCAGACCATGATTTAATTTTCTGTGCTTTTGTAGAATAATCAATCAAACACAAGCGTTCGCTTGCACAATTTCTTTATTTTATAGTCGATAATACACTACTCATATCGATAACACAGGATTGCCATAACACACTAAATATTGTGACGAATTCGATGAGTCTTCGATTATTAATCCTGGGTTCGATCTCTATAAAGTCAAATCAACACAAGAACAGATATTGTAACTAATAGCTAGTTTTATTTACTAGTAAGAAGCTCAATACAAATTTAAGAGTTTGGTAACTTCGCAGTAGTTCACTGAACAACACTTGAAAATAAACTGATCCACCTGCCTTGCTTGGTCACTGCCTTATATAGTCCGACAGAGTGCTTGCCTAGGCACCGAGAACTTTCTTGGTTGTTCGTTCTTCGTGTTCTCGAAGGGTAAGTGTTATTTATTGGCTTCTCCTATTTGCATCGTATTCGCAAACATTCTCGCCATTGATGGTTCTGTTTCATTCCAGGTATTTAAGCTGCAATTTGAGAAGACGGCTGCTGTAAATAATTGGGACACTGTAGACAAAGTTGCTGCATTGTTCGTGGCATTGAAGGGACCTGCAGCCGAAATCTTACAGACTATTCCTGAAGGCGAACGAAACAATTATGAAGCATTGATGGGAGCAGTTGAGAGACGCTATGTCAGTGAACATCCAAAACATAAATACCAAATAGAGCGACAGAATCGCTTCCAGAAGCCTAATGAGACTTGGCAGGAATTTGCATCGGACATCGAGAGGTTGGCCCATCTAGCAAAAGCAAACGCACCTGTAGAGTATACGCAGAGGGTAAAGATCCAATGTTGCATAAATGGAATACGTGATGTGGAGACGAAACGAGCTACATATGCAAATCCAAAGAGATAATTTGCTGAGACGGTAACACATGCTCTGACGCAAGAAACACCCTCGTTTTTGAGTAAACCTGCATACAAGGCTCATCGCGTGGAAGTGGAAACTCCGGCTTGGGTAGACAAAATTTTGGAAGCATTGAACGGAGTACAGAAAAAAAGTGATGGTGCCATCAAATGTATCAAGTGCGGAAAAGCAGGTCACATAGCACATTAGCAATTCAGATGGGCATAAACTCAAAGCTAGAGAAGATGAGAAAGATAAATGAACCATAATCTCTGTCACAACTCGGAGGGAAAGTGAATAATGCTATGGCGCATCACTTTCCATCATTCGGAGGGATTTGGTTAGCGGAAAGGTAAGACCATTACGGAAAGCTAAATTGTGGGCAGTAACTGGTGACAGCAAGCAAGTCCTGGGAGAAGTGGCATGCAAGGTTGTGACTGTGAATTTGGCAAAGTATCACAACTTCTTGGTAGCGAATATTGTCGAGGAAGTCATCATTGGCGTTGATTTCTTGGCTGAGAGAGACATTCACTTCAATGTAAGGAACAGGGTTATGACTTACAATGGACAAGACGTACCTCTGATCATTTGACACAATAATAATTAAAGCACTAAGGGAGTAATCTTGGAGATGGAGCAGCAGGAGCCTTGTAAGGCAAAGGTAGCACCTCGGCTATTGGCTTCCATGGACATGTGCCTCCTGAAGAAGATTCGGCAAGGCCAGGAGGAAGATCCCAATTCAGCACTTGTGTTGAAAGGACTGAAAGAGAACAAAAAGCCAATAAGACGAAAGATGTTTAGAGAGAGTCGCATTGCAAAAGCATATTGGGCACAATGGAGAGGGTTGAAGCTAATATCTGGTAGTTTGCATCGGATATGGAAAAGTGAAGATGGCCAGAATCATCCAGCACTTATTCTTGCTCCCCAGAATAATCCAGCACTTATTCTTGTTCCCCAGGCAAGAATTCCAGATGTTATCAAAGCTTCGCATAGTTGCCCAGATGGAAGGCACGTGGGAATAAAGAAAACACTGCAGGAGGTAAAGCGGCGGTTCTATTGGATTGATTGCAGACAATCTGTAAGGGAATGGATTACTGAGTGTGGAAAGTTTGCTGGGAATGAAAGACGTTATCATGTTCCGAGGAAGCAACGTAACTTAGTAGATAAAGTGAAACAGTGCACAGGGCATGAGAAAACGGAAGGGAATCCTAAAGAAATGAGTTGCAGAAATGTTTGCCGGGCACCACTGGGAACGAAAGTGAAGTCACAGATCCATGCGGGATTAAGAACGGACAAAATGGTTGGAATATTTGACAATGTAATAATTGTGGGAATCTCTGCAGGAGAGGATTGATGTCGGAGTTTCAATCCCTGGAGGAAATGAGGTTTAGTAAAGCGGTGCCCACCATTGAGTGTCTCGCAGCGTTTGGTTCAGGAAATGTGTCTGATCGGGACGATCAGACTTAGGTGGAGGACAGTGTGGCGATTATTCTCAAGCATGTATCATCTATAACTCAACAACACTCCCACCACTAGTTAAACACAATAGAGATAACGATGGCTACTCTTATGCATGCAAGCGTGTACCAAGCAAGAGGAAGAGAGATGGCGCGAGTGTTTGCGATTCCAACCCTAAGAGGAGGTGTCAATAAATAACACCGACCCTTCGAGAACACGAAGAGCGAACAACCAAGAAACTTCTAGGTGCGTGGGGTACCACACTGTTGGACTATAAATGGCAGTGACCAAGCAAGGCAGGTTGATCAGTTTGTTTTCAAGTGTTGTTCAGTGAAGTACTGTGAAGTTACCAAACTCAGCAATTTGTATTTCGTTTGTTAATAGTAAATAAAACTGGCTATTGGTTACAATACCTGTAGGTTGATTCTGTAACTATTTCACCGCCAGGTGTTAGCGTTAACTTCGCTTAGCACCATTTTTAACTCTTTTCCCTATTCACTAACTTTTAACCACACGAAAAGTGTTAGCTAACAGCCGAAATCTTACACTTACACTTTTCGCGTGGTTAGCTGTCGCGAATTATTTTCGAGGTGTTAACAATAGCGTTAATATATTTGTGTTTTAGCGTTTGGAAAAAGTAAAAAAATTAGTTTTGAGTGTTTTGCATGTAATTTAGTGCAAAATACGACGAAAAGAGAAGTATTGCCATATTTTATCACCACCAAGAGTCAGCTGTTTAGCGGCGTTAAAGGAGAGTTACAGAATCGCATTTTCGTTAAGAACAGACGCCAAAATTTGGCGATAAGCTTAACGCTCGGCGCGTGGTTAAAAGTTACACAATCGGGCTACTGCACGTGTGTTTATTTAATTCTATAGTGATCGAACTCAGGATTAATAATCAAGGAATCATCGAATTCGTTACGATATCAATAATATAGGGTAGCCGTATGTACTTCAACCTATAGTATGAGGCTGTATTACTATTACAAGTATAAGGCTACATTACTATTACAAGCATAAGGCTGTATTACTACTACAGTTCGACCAACCTGACAATCATGATCGCCCATGATCATTATATATATATATATTATTTATGCCTACTGAAGAGTCAATATTTTTAAAAACAGCGAAGTAATCTTCTTTAAATTAACTAACTACTCTATTTTTCTTTTTATTATATCCGTTATTTTAATGTTGTGTTTTTTCAATTGTTTTACTTGATTTCTCCCTTAACCTCTCTTAGTCCCTCCCTGGGCTGGAAGCGATTTGTTCTAGATACTCTGTTAGTATTTCTACCTAATTGACCTCTTTGACCAACACCAAACAAAGCTTGAGTAGGGGTTATTCCAATAGACCGGTTACCCGTGTTGTTGATTGCAAACGCAATTTTACTCAATTGCTTCACCCAGTCAGAGTGATTTATCGGATCACTGTATTTTCCAAGCATTCCAACGAGGCTACGGTTAACTCTTTCCACTTGACCGTTCGCCTGTGGGGATTGCACTGCTACCTTCACTCGAGTCATATATTTTTCTTTCAAGAATTCAGTAAAATTATTCGACGTAAGGCAACTTCCTCTGTCTGTTATGCACCTAATAGGCCGACTACAGTTGCCAAAATACTCATTTAATGCAGCAATTACTTCCTTTAGTGCTTGTGGTTAACACAGCAAACAATTTTACAAACTTTGTGAATGCATAACCTTCTTCTTTAATTGGTCATCTAACCGCCTGGGCGATTTTGACCGTCCAACATACCTAGCCAGTCGTATCTTCGCTGCGCCAACTGGCGCCAATGGGAAACACCGTGGGATCGCAAATCGGTCTCCACTTGGTCCTTCCATCGAAGTGGTGGTCTCCCCCTTCCTTTGCTTCCAACGCCGGGTGTCGATAAGTATACCTTCTGGGCTGGAGCATTTTCGCTCATTCGCACAGCGTAGCCTAGCCAGCGAAGCCTCTGTGTTTTAATTCGCTGAACTATGTCGGCGTCTGTGTAAAGCTCATGCAGCTCATCATTAAATCTTCTTCGGTACTCGTCGTCGCCAACGCGAACAGGTCCACAAATCTTTCGAAGAACACTTCTCCCGAATACCGCCAGAGCCGCCTTATCAAATGTGTAGTGTCCACGCTTCTGCACCATATAGCAGGACGGGTGCGATGAGTAAGTTATAGAGTGTTATTTCCGTTTGCCGAGAGAGGACTTTACTTTTTAATTGCCTACTCAGTCTGAAGTAGCATTTGTTTGCAAGAGTAATTCTTCGTCGGATTTCTAGGCTAACGTTAGTCTTGGTGTTAATGCCGATTCCCAGGTAAACGAAGTCCCTTACTATTTCGAAATTATTGCTGGCAACAGTGGCTTGGTTGCCGAGGCGCGAATGCGCTGACGCTTTGCATGATGACAGAAGGTACTTCGTTTTGCCCTCGTTCATACTCAACCCCATTTTTTCCGCTTCTTTTTCTAATTTGGAGGAACCAGAAGTTACCGCGCGGTTGTTAAGGCCAATGATATCAATATCGTCAGCATACCGTATGCCAACAGTTGCACGCTTTTATAAAATACTGTTCTAGCGCGGTTAAGTTCTGCAGCTTTTATTGTTTTCTCCAGCATCATTAAAGAAATCGCACGATAGCGGGTCACACTCGGGGCCTTCCTTCCTATTTCTGACCGAGCTGGTGGTGTTGCTCAAGGTCATTTTGCATAGCCGTATAAGTTTCGCGGGGAAAACAAATTCAGAGATAGCGGCATATAGGCAGCTCTTTTTCGTGTTATGGAAAACGGCCTTAAAATCAACAAAGAGATCATATGTGTCGGGGTTTTTCCAAGATTTGGCGTATTGTAAAAAGTTGGTCGATGATAGATTTACGAGGTCTGAAGCCACACTGATAAGATCCAATCAGTTTGTTCGCATCAGGTTTCAGTCTTTCGCTATTCGCACCTCATTATAGTCGGGTTGTGGACCGTCAATTCCATAATCTTCGACTGTATGCTCGGGTTCGGCATTTTGCCCCTGGCCTTATGGTATTCGGCGAATTTTTTGATAGAATTTTCGGCCGTTATTCACGTTTTTTTCGCCCGGAAAAGCCGCCTTGCAGCCCTCTTCAACTCGCGGTAGTGTTCACACACACTCCTCGTTGCTTTCAATCTCAGGGTTATATTGTAAGATTCGTCCTTTTTTTTTCGTTGCGACGCGGCACTCCTCATCATCATACCAGCTTCACTTCGCGTTCGCCAGAATCCAATTACTTCTTGGGCTGCGGTAAGGAGTGCTCCTAAGATACGATCCCACTGCTCATGCATTCCACTAGGTTGAATTGTGCTCTCGGAGAGCAGATATGAGAGGCCATCTGCGAAATAATTGGCGGTTTGTTCTGATTGCAGCTTTTCGATGTCCAGTTTTCCCTGCGTTTTTTGTTGCACCTGTTTTGTCGTACAGAGGCGGGTACGAAACTTGGCTGATACTTGGTAGTGATCAGAGTCGATATTAAGTCCTCGTATTGTGCGAACATCTAAAGCCCTGGAAGCATGCCGTCCATCTATCACAACGTGGTCGATCTGGTTGCGTGTTTTCCGATCGGGGGACAGCCATATAGCCTGATGGATCTTCTTGTGCATAAGCCTAATGCTGGATATGACCATGTTTCGGACAGCGGCGAATTCGATCAGCCTGTATCCTTTTGGCGAAGTCTGACCGTGGATACTGAACTTCCCAACAGTGGGGCCGAATACACCCTCCTTACCCACCCTAGCGTTAAAGTCGCCAAGCACGACTTTGATATCATGACGGGGGCACTCGTATGCTTCTTCCAGGCGCTCGTAGAATGCATCCTTTTAAATGTCGTCCTTTTCTTTCGTCAGTGCATGAGCGCAGATAAACGATATGGTGAAAATCGTGGTTTTATGCAGATTGCGGCGAGACGCCCGTTCACGAGTGTGAAAGACTCGGTGACGAAGCCTCCGGTAGATGTTGCAAGGTTTTTTGATCGCGGCTACTCGCCTCGTCCATCGCATATCCTGTATGACGGTGATGCCAGCTTTTGCTTTCCTCGGGCCCTCCACCAGCCGGGCAGCGCCACCTTCCCCATTAAGGGACCGGTCATTCCAGGTGCATGCCCTTATCTCATAATCCTTATTTCGTTTGCGGGTGTTGCCATCTATAAAAGGGGTTCTCATACCCGAGGCTTTGTTAGATTTCATTGGAACTTTGTTTTATGTGGTGGGTACCAAACCTAACGCACAACCCGTTTCGCGGGAGACAGACGCCCGCTGCAGCCGCACCACATGGTGATCAGACGCTGCTGTTTGAATCCCCCCCAACAAGCGCTTAAACCGATTATGTTGGAGTGGCCTTACCTGGTTGTCGCCTTCTCACGTTTAGCTAACCACCAAACGGGTGTTCGGTGGTTACCCAGAGGATACTTGGACGCAAGCGTCCGGAAGTAGTGAGCTGCTTGAACCGCATGCAAAAGAATCGCTCTGGCCATTCCCAGGTGGATGGCGATCAGAAACTTTCCCCACTTGCGTGGACTTCTACACACGGCCCCACCCTCATCATCACGGCCCCACCTGCATCAACAATAACTAATATGTGTTTACGTTTCGACTGTAGCGACGGTAATGTGCCTAAATGAATCATATAGAATGGTTTCGGATGCTTCTCTATACTATGTAAATTTCTATTGTTTGGTACAGAATACATTATACACCGAATACAGTTCTTTTTGACTTTGTCTATCTTTGTTTCTGGAAAGCAGTAATTGCTTCTAATTTTTTGGTAACACTTTTCTACCCCTTGATGACCCACCTGTTCATGAATTGATCGGATGAGATCATTTTCTTCACTATCAATTGCAGTAATCACATCCTTACAAACCAATTTATTTCTACTTAGTGCGTCTGCGTGTGGCATTTTCGTTCCAGACCTGTGAGTAACCGTATAACCATAGTTCTCTATTTCCAATGTCCATCTAGCTATTCTATTATTAATTCATTTTTTAGTCAAAGTCAATGTTAACGAATTGCAATCGGTTATCTTAAATTTAATACCCTCAAGATATACTCTAAGGCCCGTTTACCCAATGTCTCTTTATGATAAACTTTATCACATGATACCCTAATCATGGCTTGCCTCAGAATGACATTTTCGTTTACACAAAAGTCTGATTAAGTTATCAATGGAAAAAAATTCACAAAAGTTGCATTTTGAACGAATAAAAAGAGTCAGCTGCTTTGTTTTCAATTTTAAACGAACCATTTTGGCGTACAAATTTCGATTGTGATATTTCTTAATATGGATATTATTATATTTTTAAACTCTATTACTTGCAGAGCTTGTTAGCAAAACAATTTATCACAAAATCAGACTTTTACTTTCAGCTGTGACTTTGATAACTTTTATCAGAAGATAATCAGCGCGTCGTCAATAATCAGACATTGAGTAAATAAAGTCTTGATTAAGCAGTCAATCAGACATTAAGTAAATGTCCTTAAATCGTCGGAGAACATATATAATCGCAAGTGTTTCCAACCCAAAACTGTCGTAAGGCCCTTCTGCATCTAAGGTCCTTTTGGAAACATAAGCAATCGGATAAAATTGTTTATCCTCTTGTTTTTGAAGCAGAAACCCTTGTTTACTAGCACCGCAATGCAATTCTGTTTCCCTTTTCGGATTATAAATTGCAAGAACAGGGCCGGAAATTAATTTTTCCTTCAACAATCGAAACGACTTCGTACATTCGTCATCAAATAAAAACTAAGTTTGCTTTTTTAAGAGATCATATAAACAATGAGATAAAAGAGAAAAAGACTACAAACTTGCGGAAGTATGAACACAGACCCAAAAACGACTGAAGCTCGCGTGTGTTTTTCGGAATCGGATAGTTTTTAATAGCAACGATGCGATTTTCAGAAGGTGTATTTCCTACTCTGGACACCTTGTAGCCTTGGAATTCAATTTCTCCGTTTTGAAGCAGAAGGGATAACACTTTTTGAAGTAAATCTAAATATTCACCAATTGTTTTTGTGACAATAACTATATCATCAATATAGACTACTAACAAATTCTGATTCATTAGATTTTTAAATATTGTGTTTACGACTCGTTGGAATATGGGGGGCCAGGATAATTATTTCGAACGATCAACTTATTCAAATTTTTGTAGTCTATACATAACCTAATTTCCCCACTTTCATTTTTAGTCAATACAATTGATGAAGCATATGGCGAATTACTGGGGTCTATCAGCTATTCCGACGGAGTTGCCGACGGGACGAATGTAATAGATCGTGAGATAATTTAATCGGTTTAATCCGAATTTGCAAGTGAATTTCGATAAAGTTGATAGAGATCACAAAACTGTATTACAATTATTCCCCGCCGGCAGTTCCACCGGAATAGCTGATAGACCCCACTATGTCTAATAATTTTCTTGTCCAGTATTTCTTCAACTAAGCGGTTTACCTCGCCTTTTTCTTTGAAAAAGTCTTCGTGGTAAACTGAAAGTTAGAATATCACAAGTCCATTTTATTTCAGCCTCGTAAGTACTTTTGGCACGTATTTCTTTGTTTTTATCAATATATTCCATTACCAAAGTTTCGATATGTTTATTTATTTTATTTATTTATTTTATTGACAAAAATTAGCGCAATAAGACCTACGATCTTTTATAGCACAACAAAAAGAGGGATCAAGTAAAAGTTACAGTATAAAGTAAATTTTAAACATTTAACAAAATAGCTTATAGAAGAAATATAAAATATAAAATACTATTAACAGGTTTATACATCTTAAGAACAAAGCAAACTAAACAATTGTAGGTAATAATGAAGTAAAGAGACAGTTTTAGGTAAGAACAATAATAGTAGACAGCGAAACTCTGAGAGGCACTTAGTGTAACTGAAAATATGAGTACAGAACGTTCTTAAAATTTCCTCGGCTTAAGCTGCTGCGTATGGAGTTAGGAATCGAGTTCCACAAGCGAATGGCATTTACAAATAAGAGCCTTGTGGAGTTTGGGAAGCTGTACCTAGGAACAATCAGGTCGGTAGCCCTTGATGATCTGGGAAAGACTATTTTCTCATAAGATACCCTGGTGCTTTTACCAGCAAAATACGAAAAAGGAATATACAATTTCTTGCTTTGAGTTAAACACATTCATACCAAGAAGACTAGTCCTCCAACTAGATATATGGCCGTACCTAGCCAACCCATAGACATATCGAGTTACTTGGTTAAACGCAAGTTCAATTTTCCGAGTTGGCCACGAGTGAAGCTCGCTATACACAAGCTCAGAATAACTTATTATTGGCAATACTAGCTGAAGGGCAAGCTTTTTCCTAACACCAATAGGAGTGTATGGCGCAGACATTCTCAGATTTCTTAGTGTAAGATAAACTTTCCCAACAACAGAATTTACATGTAAGTCAAGAGTTTATCACATATACAAGATTTGTAATTTTAGTCACATATTTAATAGCTTTATCTTCGATATACAGATGTGGGAGAGCATCTGTGCAGATGGGTTTTCTGTAGATAGGTAGAACAAAGGACTTATCACAATTCAGGCAAAGTCCATTATGCAAAGCCCAAGACGTAATGGACTGCAAAACCAGATTGAAGTCAGAGCACAGCTCAGTTCTGTAACTTTTCTGTACTACTCAGTCCAATATCAATTTCTTCTTTGTCACTACAAACCTGAATAATATACAGGGTGGCGCAAAAGTAATCCTCCTATCAGAAAATGCTATAAATTATGCGATTGGCCCCTAAAGTCAGTTCTGTTTTGACATTTGTGTAGTAAACACATGCGAAATACACGTTAATAAACAATGTTACGCTACACTGCTCCAGAACGCGGAATATTGCTGACTATTTATTTGACCAATAATCGGTCGGTGAAAAACGGTTACTGCGCAAAAGTAATCCTCCTATCAGAAAATGCTATAAATTTTGCGATTCGCCCCTAAAGTCAGTTCTGTTTTGACATTTGTGTAGTAAACACATGCGAAATACACGTTAATAAACAATGTTACGCTACACTGCTCCAGAACGCGGAATATTGCTGACTATTTATTTGACCAATAATCGGTCGGGGCCAAACGGTTACTGTGAATGGTGAGCGCTACAGAGCAATGATCAACGAGTTCTTTTTGCCGCAACTTGATGAATTGGGATTGGAAAACGTGTGGTTCCAACAAGACGGTGCAACAGCACACACTGCACGTGCCACAACCGATATGCTGAACATCGGGAGCTTACTTTTGCGCCACCTTGTATATCTCACTAAAAACTAACTCAGTATCATCTACTATTCTTTCATTTTCATTTTTATTATCATTTAAGACTGGCAAATTTAAAATATCTTTACACTTCATTGTGCTTTTGTTAACATTAGCAGGAGTTAATTTATCAAATTCAGTAAGCATATATAAATTTATATTAAACATTTGCTAAAAGTCCCTTCCCAGCAACAAAGGGAAGGGTAAATATTTATTTGGCAAAACAAATAAAGGCAGAATTTTACGTTTATTTTTATACTTTATAAAGGCAAACATTTTTTTCTTAGGGTAAAATTTATTTGAGCTAATTCCTATGAAAGGAGTCATCTTTTCTTTCGTCAGCTCGCTACAGCTTTTTGCTTTCCTTAGAAACGTTTTGCGGATAGAACTACTCGGACTGCCGTATAAAATAAACAAAAAATATTTTCAAATAGTGGATCAGCAATACAATCAAGATCAAAGGCAACACTTACCTCTTCTGTATAATTTACATAATAAAATGCTTTCTTATTGTCTATATCTGCAACGGTTTTCAAAGAGCAATTTACATGTTGATGGTTCAAACTTCCAATTTTGAAACATTAACCCCCTTTTGTGATTTTCTTTAGGACACTCGTTTGGAAAAATTACCCCTGGTTGAACAATTAAAGCACCGCACATCCTTTCGCTCGACACTGGTTTTGCTTGGCTTATCTGGTTTCACTCTTAACTTTTCATATTTCGGAAGGAGTTTCTTAAGTTCTTATACTGAAGTCACGTTACAGAACATCACAGACCATCGAAAATATATTCAATCAAATCACGTTCTGTTATATTGAATCCGCTCGCTATTTCTTGCATTATTAGAACATAATAATGCAAACTTTCGAAATTCGACTTCCAAACATTACTAACTTCTTTTATACGTCTCTAATGTTTTCCTCTTTATTAATTTTGCTCAAATTAATAATATAAATAATATAATGCAGATCTGGCATCACCCGTAGTATAGACAAAATTCTCTCCACTCATTACCACACTGCATAGTTAAAGTGCAATTTACTACAGGGCGTAGAGGGTTTGCATATAAACTAAAGAAGAATATACGAACTTTTGACTGAAAAACAAAGCAAATGAAGAACGAAGAAAACGCCGAATCAAAACAAAACAGTCAAACAGAAGAAGCAAATAGTGAGCAAATCGAGTCCCAGCGAATATCAGTGGTAAATTCAAGCGGGGCAGAACCCAAAAATGAGTTTTACGGCAGTAAAAATCGAACCTCTTGGCAAAGGTAATAGAAATGGAAAATACAGGTGCAGGCAATCTTAACCAAAAATGAAACGTGGAAATACGTGAATGGTAGCTGCGCAAAACCGGCCGCGGCCGCCGTGGTGTGGAGGTAGTGTTGCCGGCCTACCACACCGAAGGTCCATGGTTCGAGCCCTGGTACAGGTAACATCAAAAGTGATTTGAAAAAAGTTTTTCAAAACGGGGTCGCCCCTCGGCAGTGGTTTGGCAAACTCTCCGAGTGTATTTCTGCCATGACAGACATCTCAGCAAAAATTCGTCTCCTTTGTAGATGCCGTTCGGAGTCGGCAAAAAACTGTAGGTCCCACCAATTTGTAGGGAAAATTCAAATCGGCACACCACAAATTGGAAGAGAAGCTTGGCGCAAAAATCTCTTAGGAGGTTTATGATGATATACCTGTTGTATATCGCGCCATAAAGAGAAAAAGAGCTGCGCAAAACCAGCATCACCACCCGAAGCAGTGAGCGAATGGAAAGACAATGATGCTAAAGCATCGACTCGGGTGCACCGTCTCACATGTCGAGGAAAATTCCAATCCCTTGATAAATCAGAAGGTAAGACATTAGCGTTAGCCAATAATAGCTTCACGAAAATAGCGGGGCGCGGAGTAGTAAAGGCCATGTCAAGTACAGGTTGCAATGTTATACTGAACGACACTTTATACGTACCAGACTTGCGTACAAACCTATTGTCAGTGCCGAAAATGACCCAGCATGGTCTTGATGTAACATTCACAGGAACCAAAGCGGAAATCGGCTGCGGTAGCCAATGTCAAACCCACTACACTTCAAGATTGCCACGAAGCATTCGGCCATCTAAACGAAAAGCACCTTAAAGCCATCATTGAAAATTAGAAAGTGATTGGCATTAACGTCAATACTAAAACGAACCTAGCAATGTGCAACACCTGCATTCAGGGAAAGCAAACCCAATGATCATTTCGAAAATCGACCCGCACAACTCGAGACATACTAGAGTTGGTGCACAGCTACGTGTGCGGGCCGATGAGAACACAGTCGTTTGCGGGCTCGAGGTACTTCGTTACATTTATCGATGACACGAGAAAATGGTGCCAAATATGCGTAAAAACCGAACGATTTTAGAAACGGCCAGATGCATGTTAATACATATTGAGCAGAAGCCGTCAACACTGCAAACTATTTACGAAATCGTTGTCCGTTGCAAAGTTTATATGGTGAAGTCCCTTACAAAATATGGACCGGCAAGACTCCACATTGCGGGTACCTGCAAAAGTTTGGTTCTATTGCATACATGCTAGTCAAGACACCAAACAAATGTAAGTTTAAATCAAAGTCAATAAAGTGTACATTTGCAGGATATGCCGAAACTTCAAAAGGCTACCGTTTATGGGACCCCATCGCCAAAAGATACGTCGTATTCACTTCTCAGCATAACTCAGATAGCTACGAGGAGATATTAACGAAATCACGTGTGACGAAAGCTCAGAACACGACGAGAATGGGAAAACCGACGAAAGTCTTTATAGCACAGCATTAATACAAAGTAGAATCAAAGTGGGCGTTACGTAGTGAAACCTTCGCCCCAGTGGCCAGGCTTAACACAATTCGATCAGTAATGGCCATATCTGCTGAAGTCCATCAACTCGACTTTGTGAGTGCCTACTTAAATGGATCGAGTGAAACCGAAATTTACATGACCCTTCCAGACGACCTACAAAAGGTAGCAGGTCATACTGAAGGCTCCAAGTATGCCGCAAACAAAGCATGTTTACTAAGAAAAGCAGTTTATGGTTTGAAACAGTCAGGCCGACTCTGGTATCAAAAGCTGGACCAGAAACTACAGAGTATGAACATGTTGGCAACGAAATGCGATCCATGTCTGTACAAGTTAATGCCACATACTCCGAAATTGGGCTCCCAAACTGCCCACACAAATATGTAATTATTCATACGACAACAGTATGAAATGCTACGTAAGCATGCGACCTACAAGTAGGTCGCTATCCCACGGGCATATGACACCACACGCGCAACCAATCACTTGCTGACCGTGCATTACCATTCATGGGAATGGACGAAAGTAAATAATTCAACAGCAACAACAAGAGGAATCACCTGCCGATCAACGTGACTTCGTAGCATAAATAGAAGTAAGAAGAATGTTGTAAAGTTAGTAAGCTAGTAAGCTGATTTAGTTTAATAAAGTACTACGACTTTAGTCGTCTAGTAATAATATATATATATTTTTTTGGTTTCCCATTAGAGAAACCAATAACTGGCGCCCAACGGTCCAGTCGCGTACGTTTTCCGTAAAGTAGTCAAAGGCCCTCAAGCAGTGCCTCGCGATCCGTGCGTAAAATCGCCTGAAAGTGATACAAATAAGTGGCCCTAAAGAAGCGCCCCAACGCAACGGACATTCTACCGGATAACTAGTGGCCCTCAAGAAGCGCCCCAACGCACTGGACAAGAATCCAAGAAACCAGGTGGTAAAGCTCGAAGGAACACAGCCACCTGCCCGCAAAATAAGCCGACAAAGGACTGCCAGTAGTAGCAATATGCAAAGGACCAACAGCCTTGTTCGCCGCGGGACTATTAACGTAAGATCAGACAAATTAAAGAAAAAAATTTTTCACAAAATATTTGCATGTTCAGCTCCTTTTTAATCCTTTAGTAAAAATTTTTTGCAAATTAATTAACAAAGTAAAAGACATAATAAAAATCTTAACTCTTTTTAAGTGAAGCTTTAATAAGTGAAAAATTATATAGATAGATAAGTAAAATTTTTTTAACTTTTAAGAAAAAAAGGTACAATCTTTTGAATAAGTGCAAATTTAATAAACAAGTAAGAATAATAATTAAAAGTTTTTAGCAAGTGAAACTTTAATTAATGAAATTAAAACAATTGATTTAATTTTTAGTTCAAAAATATCCCATTTTTTAAGTGAAAATAGTTAGTAAAAATTTAAACCTTCAAAAAAAAAAAGAAAAAAAAGTGCAAATTTAGTTAATAGAATAAAAATAATTACCGAAAATTTAACTTTTTGGTCAAAAATTTCTCGTTTTAAGTGAAAATTTGATTCATTTACTACTTCTAAACAACAGGCTCGTACAGCCTATAAAATAAAAGTAATCTCTAGGATAACAATTAAGAACTCTGCGATTCACCTCCACGGGACCCTCCAGAGATTGATGAAATTAAAATAAATTAAAATTTTTTAGAGCTAAAATATTTAAATACGAAAAATGATTAGGTCCTCTCTCCTAAACCCCTACAATAACCCACCTCAAAATAATTCAACGGTTAGCCCCGAATTGACAAGCGCCATAAGGAGCTTGGTGTCGCAAATACTTTCGGCAGAAGCGCCATCAGTGATACAAAACGTATTAAACCCTGCACGGGAAATAGCGGCAGATCAAGTAATCGAGGCCAGGCATGCCAATAACTTGGCAGGACTCGATAGGGTACCAGACGTCGTGAGATGTCTACGGGACTTCTCAGGCGACCCAAGAGAATTCTCCTCTTGGAAAAAGAGCGTCGAAAGGATTCTGAGGATATACGACCACGAAAGAGGCAGCCCACGTTATTTCGGTATACTTAATGTTGTACGGAACAAGATAACAGGGAACGCTGACGTAGCTTTGGAATCTTATAATACCCCGCTCAACTGGAATGCAATATCCAAGTGCCTTAATACCCACTACGCGGATAGAAGGGACATAAACACTCTGGAATACCAGATGACCATCTTCTTCCAAGGAAATAAATCAATTAACGAGTTCTATCAAAACGTTTTCTTCCACCTATCCCTGATATTAAACAAAATATCCAGCCTTGAAATGAGCTCAGAATCGATGCACGTCCTGACAAAAACGTATCGCGATAAAGCCTTGGATACGTTCGTCAGAGGCTTAAACGGAGAACTACCCAAGCTTCTGGGTATAAAAGAACCAACAGATCTCCCACAAGCTCTGCAGTTATGCATGAAACTGCAAAATCAAAGCTTTAGAACCCAGCATGCATTCAGCAACCAACCCATTCTGCGAAAAAATAGCACACCCCCACTTCCACCTAGAAAGCAACAACCCTTTTTTCCTAATCTCGCATACATACCGCAAACAATGCCTCGCACAGGAAGTTTTGGCCCATCAGAAGCTTATAGAAATGCTCAACCCCAATACCAACATTTTCCCCAATACCAGCAACTTCCCAAATACCAACAATTTCCACAATACCAGCAATTTCCCAAATTTCTACAACACCAACAATTTCCCCAATACCAAAAATACCCAAGGAATTTGAACGTTCAAAATCCCAATTACGCTCTGAAACAACCACCTAGACCCAACCAGTTCAACAATCCTCCACCAAGACCTACCCAACCAAAGCCTCCAGTCCCAATGGATATAGATGAATCTCTCAGGACAAAGAACGTAAACTATATAAATAGGCCGACCAATAATTTCCTTGCCGGAAAACGGCCAATAGCTCCATCAAATCAGATACGCCAACCTTATAAGCAAAATAGGGTAAACAATATAGAAACAACAACGACAGACTTGGGACGGCCTGACGAATCAGATAAACAAACCTTCGGGGACTATTACGACCAGTACACTGCACACGATAACAGCACTCTTGACAACCCATCTGAAGAAACTTCATATGAATTCACCGATATTCATTTTTTAGGCTAACAAATTCCAATTCAATGCAAGGACAGTACCGGGAAAATTCTTAATTTCTTAATTGACACAGGCTCAAATAAAAGCTACATTCAGCCAAATCTCGCCGAAAATCGTATTCCCAATGAGGAAATCTTTTATGCAACCTCAGTAGCAGGAAACATTAAGATAACCCACCACACCTTCATTAATCTTTTTGGATTAAAACATGAAAATCTAAAATTTTTTATTCTACCCACATTGAGATCCTTTCACGGTATTCTCGGTAACAATAGCCTTAAAGTTAGAAGGCGTAATAAAAATTTCTAGACACCAACGAAGTACTTTCACAACTCGGAAAGAATAAATTATTTACAGTTCTCGACTTGAAAAGTGGCTTTCATCAGATTCCTTTAATTGAATCTGATATCCCAAAGACAGCTTTTTCGGTCAATAACGGTAAATATGAATTCACAAGACTACCTTTCGGCCTTAAAAATGCCCCTTCCATATTCCAACGAACATTAGATGATATTCTTAGAGACTACATCGGAATAAAAATGCTTTGTTTACATAGACGACATTATAATTTTCGGGAAAGACGAGGACTCCCACCTGCAAAACGTGATAATAATTTTCAAGACCCTACAAGACGCTAATATGAAAATTCAACTAGAAAAATGTGAATTCCTCAAAGAAGAAGTCGAGTTTTTGGGATTTGTTGTCTCCAAAAATTGGATAAAAACAAATTCAGCAAAAGTGAAAGCAGTTTTAGAATTTCCACCGCCTCAAACTATAAAAGAACTTCCATCCTTTCTAGGACTTTCCGGTTACTACCGACGTTTCATCAAAGACTACGCAAAACTTGCTAAGCCCCTAACGGTACTTTTGAGAGGCGAGGAGGGACGTATGTCCAAAAATCTGTCAGCCAAAATAAAAATTTCTCTCGACAATAACGCAATGGAAGCGTTTAATAAATTTAAAAATTCACTAGTATCCTTTGCCGTCATGTTACAATACCACGACTTCGAAAAACCATTCCACTTGACAACTGACGCATCAAACCACGCCATAGGAGCACTCCTACCGCAAGGTGGTAAACCCATAATGTTCATCTCCAGAACATTGACGCGGACGGAGGAAAACTACGCAACTAACGAAAAGGAAATTCTAGCCATAATATGGGCTTTAAAAACCTTCAGAAATTATTTGTATGGTTCAACCACAGTAAAAATTTTCACAGACCATCAACCTTTGACATACTCACTTAGTAGCAAGAATACTAATAGTAAACTAAAAAGATGGAAATCAATATTGGAAGAATACAATTATGAAATCGAATACAAACCTGGCAGTAACAATATTGTCGCAGACGCACTTTCTCGACCACCACAACAAATAAATTCCTTGTCCGCAACCCAACATAGTGACGAAAGTTCAGCCCAAACTTTGATACCATATACAGACGCACCTATCAATGCATTGAAAAACCAAATTTTTATTTCCACAGGCGAAACCTCTTCATACCAATTTAAATTACCTTTTCCCACCTACCATAGACATATTATTATTGAAAGGGACTTCACAGAAGAAAATCTTACCACATTGCTGAAAAGATATCTGAACCCTACAGTAACAAATTGCATAAAAACCGAAGACAACATTTTAGGGAAAATACAAACAATTTACCAAATTCACTTCAGCAGGTACAAAGTACGTTATACCCGGAAATTCATTAGAGACGTTACAAACGTACAAACATAATAGAGCACATCGCAATCCCACAGAAAATAAAGCCCAACTCTTAGAAAGATGTTACTTCCCTCAAATGAACGCCAGAATAAAACGAATTGCAAAACAGTGCAAAGTTTGCTTGGAAAATAAGTATGAGAGACATCCGGTAAATCCTATCCTGAAACCAACTCCCATTCCTAATTATCCACGTCATATCGTTCACGTAGACCTCTACCATACCAACAACAAAATAGTGTTGACGGCAATAGATAAATTTTCTAAATACGCACAAGCGAAAGTTGTACGCTCCAGAGCAACGGAAGACATAAAGGACCCCTTAAGAAGTCTCTTGACAACATTCGGAATCCCACAAAATATCGTTATGGACAACGAAAAATCCCTAAACGCAGCCCCCATTCTTTTTATGTTAGAAACCCAATACGGTATAGAGATATTTAAAACCCCCCCATACAAAAGGTCAATAAATGGACAAATTGAACGTTTCCATTCTACACTTTCTGAAGTGCTGCGTTGCACTAAAGCGGAAAACACCCACACCGACTTTAGGGACCTCCTCAATAGAGCCATATTTAAGTATAACTATTCCATTCACTCCACTACCAAACGTAAACCAGTAGAAGTATTTTTCGGAAGAACAGTAGGACCCAACCCAATGACACTGGACAGGGAAGAAAATGTCCAAAATCTTAAAAATAAACAAGAAAAAGACTTACGACTTCATAACAAAAATAGAACCGATTTCAGGACATACAACAATAATGACGTTATTTATGTTAAAATAAATAAAAGACTAGGAAACAAATTAACACCCCGATATAAAAAGGAAATAGTACGAGAAGACAAAGGCAACACAATTTTGGCACAATCTGGCCGCACCATTCACAAAAGCCATATCAAAAAGTAAATCACACTCTTCTTTTGCAGGATCCTATTTGCCTCCTGCAATGCAGAAACCCAAATTTTAGACTATACGACCAGTCCCATAGTGACGATAGACATAGGAACTGCGAAAGTTCAAACCGGAACATTTCGACTAATACCCGCTATTGACCTCGATCAGTACGACTCCCTACTCGATAACATACACGCCACAATAGAACATGACATAACAAGGAAAAGCCGAAGTTACCCATTCCTTTCCCAAGAAGAAAAATCCATCCGATCCCTTCTATACCAGCTGAAACCCAGGAAAACCAAAAGAGCAATTGAATTACTCGGCACCGCCTGGAAATGGCTTGCTGGATCTCCTGACCATGAAGATTTTAAAATACTAAACGATAAAGTAAATAATATAGTAAGTAATAATAACCAACAAGTAGTAATAAACAAAACTATTTTCGAAAGAATAAATAATTTGACTCATACGTATTTCAAATACAATTTTAAGCGAAATGAAATCGGGCGATGCTCTTAAATTAGAAATAGAAAAAAATATTGAAAGAAAATTAAAATTCATTAGAGAAGAATTAATAAACATTGACTACTCAATACAATGGGCAAAAGCAGGAATTATAAACTCATTTATACTATCTAACGAAGAATTAATTGTAATTGAAGAAACACTAGAAAAACAAAATATGCCTTATTTAAATTTAATTGAAGCAATTGAATTTAGTGATGTTAAAATCGCATCAAATTTATCTTCCATTATTTATATCGTAAAATTCCCTTTAAGAAGTAAAGAGTCTTGTAACTTAATAAAAGCCAAAGCTGTAAAACAAGGCCATAAAGCAATCAAACTTGAATATGAAAATTTAATAATTTGTAACAAGGAAATATTTGGCGTAAGAGATAGTTGTAAGAATATAAACAATTAAATTTTATGTAAGCAAAATAGTATAAAAGAAGTTACGTTAACCACCTGCATACCACACCTATTAAAAGGATATTCATACAACTACACCCTAATAAACAGTCATCATATCCAAACGATAGAAGAAATAATGCCCGGATTATTATTTATCAACAGTTACAATGGACCCCTAAAAATAGATAACAAAGAAATCAATTTGAATGGTACATTTTTGATCAGATACGATAATTCAAGCCTATCAATTGCAGACAAACATTTTGTTAATAAAAATCAAACTTTTGCGAAGCCCTTACCAGCAATCGTCAAATCGACAAATGGTACAGCAAATCTCGAGGAAGTTCTTTTTTTGCAATATTTGAAAGAGCTCAATATAGCGAACATCCAAAAAATAGATGATGTCAACATGAAATACAAAATAAGCATTTACACATGCTCTTCGATAGTCACGCTATCACAAATTATCCTACTAGCCACCATGATTGCAAAAAAATTCAACTCTAAGAAGAAAATGAGAATAGCCATTCAAGTCAATACTAGCAGTTCAAAGGAAACCCCCACTGTACCTACAAATGAAATGCCATCCAACGAGGACGCTGCATACTTTAAAGGGGGAGGAGTTAATGCCACGTACTCCGAAATTGGGCTCCCAAACTGCCCACACATAAATATGTAATTATTCATTACGACAACAGTATGAAATGCTACGTAAGCATGCGACCTACAAGTAGGTCGCTATCCCACGGGCATATGACACCACACGCGCAACCAATCACTTGCTGACCGTGCATTACCATTCATGGGAATGGACGGAAGTAAATAATTTAACAACAACAACAATAGGAATCACCTGTGACTTCTTAGCATAAATAGAAGTAAGAAGAATGTTGTAAAGTTAGTAATTAAGCTGATTTAATTTAATAAAGTACTACGACTTTAGTCGTCTAGTAATAAAAAATATATTTTTTTTTGTTTCCCATTAGAGAAACTAATAACTTACACACATCGAGATAAAAATGTTATTGCCCTCATCGCCATATATGTTGATGACCTGATTGTGGCATCGAATAGCAAACAAAAGTTAGAACAAATAAAAGGCGAGTTCGCATCCGCCTTCGAAATTAAAGACTTAGAAACTAATACTATTACAATGTGCCAATCGAAATATGTATATTGCTCATCTACTTAAAAGGTTCGAAATGAGTGACTGCAAGCCAGCATAAAGCTGTCTAAAAAAATGTCGCCATAGACAGAAGAAGACCTCCGTTTCGTAAGTAAGTTGTCATACCAGAGCCTAGTGGGATCACTCCTGTACCTCGCCGTGTCAACAAGGCCAGATATTGCCCACATAGTCAGTGTACTGAGCCAATTCAACACCAACTACGGAACAGCACATTGGGTGGCAGCAAAATGCGTATTGCGCTATTTAAAGGGCACACAAAATCTTGAGTTGTCTTACACTCAAACCAATGGAGTTTCGTTAGCGGGATTTGCAGACGCTGATTGGGGATCCAATATCGACGACAGACGGTCGTACACTGGCTTCGTTTTTACGTTAGCCAACGCAGTTATAAACTGGTAATCTAGAAAGCAACGAACTGTAGCCGTTGCAAGCACCGACGCTGAGTACATGGCTATATTCGACTCAACGAAAGAAGCCATACACCTAAAACGTTTACTAAATGAAATATTGGGCAAAGACCAAACAGTAGTTATCTTCAATGACAACCAAAGCGCTGGCAAGTTAAGAAAAACCCCAATATAAAATTTTTTGAAATATTACAATCCATTTATGTACTTTTGCATACATACAAATGTAAGTAGATCTAAGAATACTGTCAACCCTTACCCATATTATCAATCACTGCATTACAACTTCGTGCTTCCTCGATATGTGGAAGGTTGCAACTGTCCTCCCTGTTGCCAAAAAAAAGAGTGCCAGTAGACCAGGTGATTTTCTCCCCATAAGACCTTTGAGATATTGTTATCAGAACAGATTCACTTGCACATTATTAACTTCAAATTAATTTTCCTACTTCAGTCGGCGTTAGATCAAAACATGGCTGTTCCACGGCAGTCATTAAAATTTTGGATGACATCCGGGTTCTGTATGACGGTAATCAAATTACATTGTTGTGCCTTTTAGATTTTTCTAAAGCCTTTGACCCTGTGAACCATGAATTGATATGCTTAAAATTAAAATCTTATTCCGGTTTCGGGGATTAGGCTTTACGACTCATGAGGAGCTACTTGAGTGGTAGAGCACTGAGAGTGAAAGTGGGATAAAAGCTCTCTGGTCTTAAGCAGTTGCTAAGTGGTGTACCCCAAGGTTTTATACTAGGACCGTTATTGTTCAGTTTATTTATTAATGGTATACTCGTATTTAGCACTTGTCAGTATGTGCAAATGCATGCCTATGCTGATGATATACAGTTGTATATATCAGGTACACCGCACGGATAGCTGAACTCTGCGCCGAGCTTAATGGTGACTTGTCATCTATTTCTTCTTGGGCGTTTAAGAATTGTCTTTCCCATATCAAAACGGCAGGTAAACTTGTTGGATCTTGCATCTTTATACATTAATAAGAAGTGTCGTAAGTATGTCTGTAAAGTAACGAATCTCGGTTTTGTCATTAACTCTTGTCTTTTATGTGATGGTCATATAAACGCTGTCATCAGTAAAGTCTACTATAAAGTCAACGTAATTTAAGAATGTCTGCGGAATTCACACCGCTTGGAATAAGAAGACGGCTTGCATTACAATTAATATTGCCTCTTATCTATTATGCTGAATATAAAATTCTAAATCTGCGCATAAAATTGATGTAGTCTAATCATGTCACGCGGTATGTTTTCAGGTTAGCAAAATTTGACCACATATCTGCGTGGAGAACGCGTCTTTTGGGTTGCGAAATATCTTAGTATCTTAAAGCAATTAATTTTATATTTCTGTATCTGTCAGATGCCCAACTACCTGTACAATAAGCTTGATTGCTCGAGGTGTGCGCGCGTTAGCGATTAATTGTTCCGAGTTACAACTATCTAAACTCTGCAATCCTTTTCTTCGTCAATGCTATCCGCATATGGAACTCTATACCGAATTCTATTCGAAATAGCTTAAGTAAAGGCAACTTTAAGAATGTTATTTATTCTTTCTTCCTTTAATATACATACATATACACAAAAGGCAACTGAGATCAGCTACCTATTTCCTGTAGTCTGTACAATCATTGTTTTGTTATATATGTTAACTATTTTTTATGTGTTTTCCTCTTCTTTTACTTTTATTACTTTATTCTTACTTGTTGTTATTGTATCTAAGGATAATAAATACATATTAAGTTTTGAATGTTATATTAACCCAGTTTTATAAAACGATTGTTGTGCTATAAAAGATCATATAGGATCTTATTGTGCTAATATATATTGTCAATAAACGAAATGAAATGAAATATCAGAGGCACCTCTTGGTTGTTGTCAAAATCCTGCTCCTCGCGTTGATGTGCATGATTCTCTCAGCCAAGAAGTCGACACCAATTATGACTTCGTCGAAAATATTCGCTAAAAAGAAGTTGTGATACGTAGCCACATTCGCAATTACAACATTACGCGCAGTTTCAACATGGTTGGACCAGAGTGATATTGCTGTTAGAAGAGTAAGTTCAATTGAACAGGAAAAGAGATGTTTGGTATCGTGAGGGGACATACCACATGCAGGGCACTTGTTTAGTATGGTGGGGTTCAGTCTGTATAAGTCAGAGTTTAACCTATTACAATATCCATAGCGAAGTTGTGCTAGCATGACTCTAGTCTCCCTCGGAAGTACACGCTCCTCTTCAGCCAACTCATGTGGCTGAGTACTGATAACGGGATTCACAGGCCGAGATCTGAGGTATCTATCTACCGACTCAGTGTGGAGGTCATTTAGAGCCCGCCTATGGTTCCGCAGATCAAAATATGGTATGGACGTTGTAGCAAAACTTTAAGAATCAATAACGCAGGCATACATTTGGATCAGTACGAAACGGATAAAAAGAAGCTGCACAATTGAGAGTCAAGAAAAAGTTTCGTGTAAATACTTTTATTCCCTGATTTTTGTTGGAACGATTTTCCGTCATCCCTTGTCAAGTTTGGTTTTGTGACAAACCGGTTTCAGCGTTCTGCCATTTTTAATGCCTAGTTTCGTTCTGAGAAACCGGTTTGTCACAAAACCAAACTTGACAAGGGATGACGGAAAATCGTTCCAACAAAAATCAGCTTACTACCCTGTCGGAAGATCAACGCAACAAAATAAATCACTTTTATTCCCATAATTGACACATTAAATACACATTTAAAAAAACGTTCGGCAGAATGCCAAGAAATTGATAATCGATTTAGTTTTCATTGTCAGTTAAGCTCAAAACATTGGTGCGTTATCGGTAGCCTTATAACACAGCTGATTCAACCAACATTATGAAAATTCAATCGATTATTGGTGCTATATTGTGTAGTCCCCTATCCGTGAAGTAACCTATCGCAAGATTCACAACTTATATTGTCATAGTGTCCTAAACTATGTGCTAAGTTTCAAGTCCATACGTTACCAGAAAGTTAGCTAAAAATCGATAGCAAAATTCCCAATTTCAAAACAAATTTTCGAAATAGGTAGATCCGTGCGCCACCTAGCGAATTTTTTCGATCAAATATTACATGTCACCTTGTTTTGGACTATGTGACAAGTTTCGGGTCCCTGGCTTAACAGATCAGAGCGTCATAAGGCGGAATTTAGTGTACAGGGTATTTTATTGTTGTGCCAAGTTTCAATGCACTGGCTTACCGGGAAGTTACTAAAAAATTAATCGCAAGATTCCACATTTTGTTTTTTGTTCATATAGTATTGTCCCGGAGTTCAAACAAGAAAGCGACTTAATATGGTATAAAATCAGGAGCCATATGCACCTGATGGAACCCGCTTTTTGAATCCAACACCGAAAAGATGTTTTTATTTTGTAAGTATTCGAAGCAATCGTCAGTCAGTGCTAGTGGGTAGTTGTCGCTAAGGGTTAATTTGTTAAGTGGTTTATAATCCACACAAATTCTTGTTTTCCGTTCTTTTTCACGACCAACAGAATTGCATGGAGAGTTACTTGGTCGTACCATTTATTATTTAAAAGTTCATCCAGAATATTTCATACTTCACTACGTTCAAGATAAGACAGCCCACTAGGGCTATAGTGGAAAGGAACGTCGGTTTTCGATCCAATCTTCATTTCGTACTAAAGTGGATCACCTTTCGTATTAGGGTTAAAGTAAATACTATCTATAATTTGTTGCAGGTTGGGCTCTCTCTTTATTTGTAAGAACGTCGTTTATGTCAACTTAGTCTTTGTCATAAGGAATGTCTATGTGGAATATATCAGGCAAACAAATGGAAGTGGAATCAATATTGTGACGAATTCGATGATTCCTTGATTATCAATCCTGGGTTCGATCACTATAAAGTCAAATAAACACACGCACAGATATTGTAAGTAATAGCTAGTTTTATTTACTAGTAATAAACGCAATACAAATTTAAGAGTTTGGTAACTTCGCAGTAGTTCACTATTGAACGCTTGAAAATAAACTGATCAACCTGTCTTGCTTGGTCACTGCCTTATATAGTCTGACAGGGTGCTACCCCACGCACCTAGAAGTTTCTTGGTTGTTCGCTTTTCGTGTTCTCGAAGGGTCGGTGTTATTTATTGGCATCTCCTCTTTGCATCGTATTCGCAAACACTCGCGCCATCTCTCTTCCTCTTCCTAGTTACACGCTTGCATGCATAAGCGTAGCCATCGTTAACTCGGTTGTGTTTAACCAGTAGTGGGAGTGTTATTGAGTTAGCGATGGCACATGTTTGAGAATAATCGCCACACTGCCCTCCACTTAAGTCTGATCGTCCCGATCAGACACATTGCCGGAACCAAACGTAGCTAGCCTTTCTAAATGGACCACCTTCATCTTATTCCTTGGCCTTCCCATAGTTTGTATGCGGTATACCACATCGTTGATCCGTTTTATTACTTTGCATGGGCCTTCCCAGTTACATTGTAGTTTTGGGGAAAACCTTTCTTACGCTGTGGCTTGTATAGCACCACAAAATCTCCTTCTATAAAACCTTCCGAATTTATTGCTTTGTCGTACCTGGCCTTCATCTTATCGCTCATGATCTTAGTCCGTTGTCTCACAAGGGAGTGAATTTCTCTCATTTCTTCTTCCAATACGCTAGTAGATTTCCGAGCTTTTACTCCTGCATCAGCGTTTATCCCGAACTTCAAGTCAGCTGGCAATCGAAGATCATTCCCGAAAATTACCTTTGCAGGAGTCTGACCAGTTGTTTCATGTACTGCAGAGCGATATGCCATTAGGAATAAGGAGATGTGAGTATCCCAATCCTTCTGGAACTTATCCACTACTTTCCTTAGGTGCTCTTCCAAGGTTCTATTAAATCGTTCCACCATGCCATCTGACTGAGAATGCAGTGCAGTTGTTCGAGTTTTCCGAATGCCCAATGTCTTGCACATTTCCTGGAACACAGCTGATTCGAAATTTCTGCCTTGGTCAGAATGTATTTCCATCGGTGCACCAAACCTAGCTACCTAATTGTTAGTAAACACTTCTGCTATGGTTTCTGCCTCTTGATTTGGAATAGGGTACACTTCTGGCCATTTGCTGAAATAGTCCATAACTACCAGTACATATTTGTTTCCGAGTTTGCTAGTAGGAAATGGACCAGCAACATCCATGGCTACCTCTCAAATGACGCACCTGAGTTGTTTGACCCTTTTTTTGCTTGTTTGTTGTTTTTGAACTTTTGCTGTTTTGTGTTTATTTGTCGGTGCGTGTGTGCTTGTTATACCTGAGTGGTTGCTTTGTTTTTTGTAAACCAATTTTAAAGGTTCAAATATTATGTCGGAAAAAAATCACCAACTTTTACCTGCCTCAGTCAACCACACAAACACAAACAGACACCCATGCTGACGTTACCTGCTACCTACTATAAATACAAGACAAACGACAACAACAGATCAGAACGAAAATCGACACTGATGATGGCAGAACGCCGAAATCGGTTTGTCTCAAAACCAAATTTTACAAGGGATGACGAAAAATCGTTCCAATATACATCAATTATTCACCCTGTCGGAAAAACCACAAAACAAAATATTACATGGTCTTCGTGACATTGCATCAGCATTTCCGTGGGTGCTACCTTTGCGATGCTCTATGGAAAAGTCATAACTTTGCAGTCGCTCTATCCACCGTGCCAATTGACCTTCCGCATTACGGAACTGTAAGAGCCGTTTCAACGCTGCATGGTCTGTCCTGACGTGAAATCGCTGCCCATAGAGATACTTGTGGAAATGCTTAGCGCACTCTACCAATGCCAACAGTTCTCTCCGGGTTACACAATAGTTCCTTTCAGGCTTCCCAATTGTTCGGCTATAGTATGCAACTACCTTCTCCTGTCCATCAACAATCTGGCACAAAACACCTCCTATAGCATAACCACTCGCATCTGTATCCAGAATAAACTTTGAACCTGGAATTGGATATGCTAACATCGGGGCAGTGCATAGTTGTTTCTTCAATGTTTGAAAAGCCACCTCCGGTTCCTTCTTCTCATTCAAATCTCATATTCTTCCTGGTAAGGTCATGGAGACTACTAGCTACGCTGGCAAAATTCGGTACAAATCGGCGATAATACGTGCACAGCCCCAGGAAGCTCCGTAACTCATGCAAATTTCTCGGTCTTGGCCAATCCTTTACGGCTTCGATTTTTTCCTTAACAGTGCAGATTCCCTCCGTAGTTACCTTGTGACCCAAATAACTTACTTCCTTTTTAAACAAGGAACACTTCATGGGACTTAGTTTTAGACCAGCACCAGCTATTCTTTGGAAAGCTTCCTCCAAGTTCTTTAGGTGTTCCTCAAAGCTGTTTTCCAGCACGATGATGTCGTCGAGGTACACCAAACATGTTTGCCAGTGCAATCCTTTTAGTATCTGGTCCATGAGTCTCTCAAAAGTAGCTGGAGCATTGCATAGCCCGAAGGGCATTACCGTAAATTGCCAAAGCCCTTCTCCAACGCTGAAGGCCGTCTTCTCTTTATCTTCATTCTTTACCTCCACTTGCCAGTAGCCGCTTTTTAGGTCCAGTGTGGAAAACCATTTTGTGTCAGATAACGAGTCCAGAGTATCGTCGATTCTTGGCAATGGATAACTGTCCTTCTTCGTTACGTCGTTCAATTTCCGGTTATCCACACAGAACCTCATTTCTCCATCCTTCTTTTTCAATAGTACTACCGGCGAGCTCCATGGACTAGCTGATGGTTCGATCATGCCGCTGTCACTCATTTCCTGTATAATTTCTTTTACCACTTGTCGTTTGGCCAATGGAATACTACGAGGAGCTTGGCGGATTGGTCTTGCATCACCAGTATCAATTTGATGCTTCACAACTTTGGTCCGACCTGGTTTGGAACCATCCTTGTCAAATATGCTCGAGTACTTTGATAGAAGTTCCTTTGCCTTTTTCTGACGACCTTTTTCGAGGCCTGCCATCCACGACGTGATTTCATCTGAAAGATTAATCTTGATGGTAGAATCATTTTTCTGAAGCTGTTCACAATTGATAACTACCTCGACCCCTTGGCATTGCCCCAATATTTCTCCTTTGGAAAGTTTATTCGGTGAGTACTCTTACCGGTTCACGTCCATCTTGTTTTGTCATAGCTAGGGTTTATCCTACTAATATGTTCGTCCTTGATTTGTTTGCTGCCTCGACAACCCACAATTTGTTTGTCCCATAATCTCCATCAATCCTCGCCCATATGATTGCTTCCGACTTCGGTGGAATTTGTTGGTTCTCCTCCACAAGCACTCGCTTACTAACGTATTTGTTTTCGTAACCAAAATTTAGTGGCACATCCATGTTCTGGTAATTCATAATCCTGTTTTGCATGTCGATCCTGATGCTTTGCTGGCTTAAGAAGTCCACACCAACTATGATTTCGGCAACAATATCTGCTACTATAAAACTGTGTAGAACGGACACGTTCCCAATTGCGATTTCACATGTTACTTCCCCTAGGACATGGGTATCCTCACCAGTGGTCGTACGTTACTTTGCTCCATGCAATGGTCTCACCTCCTTGTTGACTAAATCAGATCGAGTTATGGAATGTGATGTGTCCACAGTTAGTAAGTGCTCTCTTCCATTCCCATACGCAACAACAGTAACATTACTAGCTTTCCTTCCGATCTGTGAGACAGAGATTATGGGGCATTCAGTTGCGGGAGCCAGTCCACGCCCCTTTCGGCTGGCTCGATTTAGTTTAACGACTGATTTGGTTGAGAGGTTTGCTCATCTCCTTCAGCTTTGCGTTTTCGTCCACCTGAAATGCTGGGGTTACTGGATCCAGTGCCGCAATAACGTGCTATGTGACCTGGTTTTCCGCACTTAAAGCATTTAATGGCACCATCACTTTTTTTCTGTACTCCGTTCAATGCTTCCAAAATTTTGTCTACCCAAGCCGGAGTTTCCACTTCTACGCGATGAGCCTTGTATGCAGGTTTACTCAAAAGCGAGGCTGTTTCCTGCGTCAGAGCAGCGAATGTCCTTTTGGGGTTTGCATATGTGGCCCACTTCGTCTCGACGTCGCGTATTCCATTTATGAAACACTGGATTTTTACCCTCTCCGTATACTCTACAGGTGCGTCTGCATTTGCTAGATGGGCCAACCTCTCGATATCCGATGCACATTCCTGCAAAGTCTCATTAGGTTTTTGGAAGCGATTCTGTAGCTCTATTTGGTATATCTGCCATAGCGTCTCTCAACTGCTCTCATCAATGCCTCATAATTATTCCGTTCGCCGTCAGGAATAGTCTGCAAGATTTCAGCTGCAGGCCCTTTCAATGCCACGAATAGTGCAGCAACTTTGTCTTCCGTGCCCCAATTATTTACAGCTGCCGTCTTCTCAAACTGTAGCTTGAATACCTGGAAAGGAACAGAACCGTCAAAATATGGGGTTTTTACTTTGGGAACACTCGGTGAAGCAGTTGGACGATTTAGCTGCAACTCCTGTATGCGACCTCTCAATGCATGTACTTCGGCCTCAATTTCGTCTTGCCGTTCTCTGAATACCTCCTGCACTTCAGTTATTTTTACGTCTTGCATTCTTAGCTGTGATGCCATTCGTTCTTCCTGTGCCTCCAGCTGCAATGCAATTCTTGACGACAAGCTAGCCTGCTGTTCCTCTAGCTGAAATCTGAGATGCCATGCAAGTCTTCTGTTCTTCCAATTGAGATGCCATGTGTGTCTTTTGTTCTTCCAACTGAGATGCCATGTGTGTCTTTTGCTCTTCCAGCTGTGTTGAAATGCTAGATGACATCTGAGTCAATACAGTCAATAATGCGTTAGTGTCCACAATTGCGGCTGGAATTGTAGACTCCTTCTCTTCCATTTTTGTCGATGCTTCTTCCACAAGATGAAACACATGATCGTCAATGTTAATTCCTTCAGCTTCCATAGCCTCTGACAATCGTGACTGTAGCTCTGATTTATTGCCTGTTGTATTCAATCCACGCTGTTGCACCTCATTTTTGAGTTGCTGGATCTTGAGCTCATTCAAATTTGCCATGCCTTTGTTATGCTTGAAAACTCTCGGTATTTATTTAACAATATCACTTCTGCCACCAATTGTGACGAATTCGATGATTCCTTGATTATCAATCCTGGGTTCGATCACTATAAAGTCAAATAAACACACGCACAGATATTGCAAGTAATAGCTAGTTTTATTTACTAGTAATAAACGCAATACAAATTTAAGAGGTTGGTAACTTCGCAGTAGTTCACTATTGAACGCTTGAAAATAAACTGATCAACCTGCCTTGCTTGATCGCTGCCTTATATAGTCCGACTGGGTGCTACCCCACGCACCGAGAACTTTCTTGGTTGTTCGCTTTTCGTGTTCTCGAAGGGTCGGTGTTATTTATTGGCATCTCCTCTTTGCATCGTATTGAGTTAGGGATGGCACATGTTTGAGAATAATCGCCACAATATTTTTCGGGCAGTTATCGGCAGTTAAATTTCGCGAAAAGTCCTTATCAAAACTTGGCTGCACTATGAAAAATAATGCTTTAGAACCAATTATAGTTTGAGCAGTCTTGGACATATCTAAGTTACTTATGCAACATACATGACTTAATTCTTTACATTTTCACCTAATTTTTGTCAATCTGATATTAACTATACTGAGAAAATCATTTCCCAAAACAGCTGGTACAATCATGACATCATCTGGTATAAAATTTCATTAAATTTTTTATTAAAAGTTACATAGCAAGATATTTTTTCATAACATATGTAATTTTCCCACAAATCCTTTGTATTTTGGGGGTTTTCTCGCCCTTGGATCCTCCACCAATTGTTTTGGGACGAAAGATTTCCGGATAGAACTAGCCGGACTACCGGTATCAAATTTAATACTCACAAAGTTGAATGCATTGACTACGTCTCCAAATGATTGGCCATATTCGTCATCGCACATGCTCAAAATCCTATAGAAAGTGTTCAACCGTAATTGATACATCATCCCCACTAAATTTTGGGATAGCATGTTCGACGCCAGCAAAGTCCACTCTGCGCTGTTGTTGTAGAACAGCGCCGGCCTTTTTGACGTCTATTTCTTTTATTAATTTCATCATTTCTGTCAAGTCATCGTCTAAAGTTGTGGCACTCGCTTTGGTCACAGCTCCGGCGGCAGCTGTCTTAGTTGAGGCAGAATTGGCATAGCCTTAGTAAGGACGGCAGAGGCGGTATCGAAATAACAATCGGAAGTCGACCATTTTCCTTTTTCTGTATTTTAGAGTTGTATTTTCAGAGTGGTATTTTCTTATTCTATTACATTGTTCAGAGTTGTATTTGCTTATTCTATCACACTATTCTTTATGTTCAGAGTAGTTTTTAAAAAGTTATATTTAAACGTTTTATAATATGATGTATATTGGACCGATTTTCCGTCATCCCTTGTCAAAATTCTGCCAATGCTGTAGCAAGTAATGTTAATATGTGTGTGTATGCTCTGGAGCATTAGCGTTCATGTATTATGATGCGTCTAAATGGATACTTGTAATGAGGGTTGTTTTTAAACGCTCGTTAGCTAAGTGATAGCTTGAGGCAGATAGAAATCGGTGATTGTTTGCTTTTGGTTTATTTTGTGTGTTCAATTGCTAATTGTTACTTGTTTTGTTGTTGTATCTGGGGTATTTCTTCGCCTTTCGTAAAGCTTTAAAAGTTTAAATATCTCGGCAGAGTTAGTGTTTGTTTGTTCGTTTATTATTTTATATTTCCATGTTTTCAAGTACATTGAGGAGCTGACCTTTTCCTTTTATGTGAGGTACTAGGGCGGTTTTTTGTTGTTTTCAGGGGTGAATTTGTTTTCGAATATTTGATTCGCGAAGTTAGATTCTGGCACGGTGGTAGGTTTCTGTGTTTTTGTTTTGTAGTCAATAGATGTGCTCTCGGAATCGTGTACTAATTTTTAGACCGGTTTGTCCTATGTAGCTGTATTGGCATTCGCAGGTAAGTTTGTATACTCCGTGTTTGCTAAACCGGTTCTCCGAGTTAGTGTTGGTCTTTAGTTTTTGTCCTACGCTGTTTGATGTTACTACTTTTTATAAATAAATCGACCTATTTTGACGAATTCGATGAATCTTTGATTATTTCTTCCTGAGTTCGATCAGTGTAAAGTCTAATAAACACAAGTACAAACAACAAATCGCTAGTTTTATTTACTAGTATAAACGCAATACGAATTCACGAGTTTGGTAACTCCACAGTGAGGCTGACTTCCTAAACGTCAGTTGCTCTGCAGAAGTATAAAGTCAAATTTTCCTAATGTTTGATGGGCAATCGTAAAATCCGCTGCATACATTTAGGCAAGTTGGGTTCCCAAAGAAAATCATGATTTATGCAATGAATCGCAAAAGCCTCATGACAATGCATCACTGCGGTTTTCGTATTGCAGTGTTGCATTGCAAACTGATGTTTTAGGAAGTCAGCCTAAGTTCACTGTAAAACACTTGAATATAAACTGATCAACATGCTTTGCTTGGTTACTGCCTTTTATAGTCCAACAGGGTGCTACCCTACGCACCCAGAAGTTTCCTGGTTGTTTGCTCTTCGTGCTCTCGAAGGGTCGGTGTGATGTATCGACCTCTCCTCTTTGCCTCGCATTCGCAAACACTAGCGCCATCTCTGTTTTCTTGCTTGCATGCATAAGCGTAGCCATCGTTATCTCTGTTGTTTTAAAATAGCACTCCCACCGCCTTTCCAGATGGACTACGCTCATCTATTCCTTGGCGTTCCAATAGCTTGTGCGCGATAGAAAACATCATTTATCCGTTTTTTGACTTTGTATGGGCCCTCCCAGTTACACTGCAATTTCGGGGACCAACCTTTCTTACTTTGTGGGTTGTATAGCAGCACTAAATCGCCATCCATAAAACCTTCTAAATGTATTGCCGTGCCTGATTTTCATTTTATCACTCATGATCTTGGTCCGTTGTCTCACAAGGTCGTGTATTTCTCTCATTTTCTCTTCCAAGAAGCTAGTCGATTTCCGAGCATTTATTCCGGCATCAACATTTATCCCAAACTTCAAGTCGGCTGACAACCGAAGATCATTCCAAAAAATTACCCCTGCAGGAGTCTGACCCGTTGTTTCATATACTGCAGAGCGATATGATATCAGGAACAGAGATGTGACTATCCCAATCCTTCTGGAACCTATCCACCACTTTCCTTAGGTGTTCCTACAAGCTTCCATTGAATCGTTCAACTATGCCATCTGACTGAGGATTGTTATAATACAGCCCTGTCTGTATCGTTTTGAACTGACACTAAGGAGCTCGGAGCGGGCATGCATACTTGCGATAACGTCACTCGGAAATGTCGGGTTCTTGCTCCTTGCGATCCACCCTAGTATGGACATATATTTAAACAAACATTTTTCATGCACTTCACGGAACGAAACCGAAAGTAAAGCAATAAAATGCACACTGCTTTCATTCATTATATGCGGATGGACACAACAAACCAGCATAGTAAAAACAGACGGACATGTCAAAATGAAAAAAAACTTTATAACTAAGAGAAAACTTTATAACAAAAGAGAACTATGCTGAAAATATTATGTGTGCAAAAAGAAAAAAAATCATATCGGTGAGTGAGGGATAAGGTGTTATTTCTCCTCCTAATGTACTCTCACTCCCTGCCATACCATATATATTGAGAGTTATTAGCAACTCTCCCATACCCAACCAAAATAAACCCACGACTACATGTTTAGCTTACAAGACCATGATAACAAAATCTACTCTTTATTGATTACACCGCGTTACACACATTCTGTTCTATGAACCAAATATACTTTTTCAGAAAGAGGAGAAAAAATAAAAATACACGTGTATCGTGTATCGGCGAATTTCATGTACACGTCGGAATTTTTTTTTTTTGTATAAAGTATAAAGGTCGTAGTGTTCGTCTGTCCGCCTGTGTGAAAGACTCTGGATCGATTTTTAACCCTTTTTTTCGATACAAAGTCATTGACAGAGGCAGACAGGCGGACACTACGACCTTTATACTGTTCTTTCAGTTTTTCTGACAAATTATATGTAGTGTTGGATAAGGTAAAAAATGTGTGCTATGGAGTTTAATTATGTATTAAGTATGGTGAATTTAATACTACCTGGATCATTGCTGATTCATTGATGATATATAGAGTTAAAAATTTAAACAAATATTAGGAAAACAACTCTACGGTAGTATATGCGGCAATAACTATGGCCTAATATTCTGCTACACTTCCGCCCATTTGCTGAAATAGTCCATAACTACTAGTACATATTTGTTTCCGGATTTGCTTGTAGGAAATGGGCCAGCTATTCCATTGCAATCCTTTCAAATGATGCTCCTTAGTTATACTGTTTCATTGGACTATAGCTCCTCGATTTCAGTCCTTTTGCTTTGCACACCTTACAGTTTGCAATCCAATCCATTCCGAATCTCTGCTTGATTTTCTCTAAGATCTTGGTGACTCCAAGGTGACCTCCGCTTGGACCGTTATATAATTCATTAAGACCATCAGGGATTTTCTTCCTTGGGACGACTATCGGCTTTCGAACACAGCGACCATCCTCACTCTCCCATTTTCGATGCAAACAACCAGATTCCAATTGTAAACTGTTCGACTGTGCCCAATATGACTGGGCAACAGGACTTTCTGCTGACATCCCCTTTCTTGATGGTCGCTGGTTTCGTTCGATTCCTTGTTGTAAGATCCGGATCTTCTGACATTTCCTTAATTTATCCATGTCCCATTCGTCCGTGGATTTCATATCATTACCCGCACATCTATAATGCCTTCTTTCGCCTAAGCTTTGGAACGAATCTTGCATTCCACGTTACATGGTCGTCTTGACATTGCATCAGCATTTCCGTGGGTACTACCTTTGCGGTGCTCAATGGAAAAGTCATAACTTTCTCGTAGCTCTATCCACACTGCCAGCTGACCCGGATAACGAAACTGCAAGAGCTATTTCAACGCTGCATGGTCTGTTCTGACGTGGAATCGCTGCCCATAGAGATCCTTGTGGAAATGTTTAACGCACTCTACCAATGCCAACAGCTCCTTGTTACGCAATAGTTCCTTTCAGGCTTCCCTATTGTTCCGCTATAGAACGCCATCGACAGTCTGGATTAAAACACTTCCTATGGCATAACCACTCGCATCTGTGTCCAGAATAAACGGTGAACCTGCGAATAGATATGCTAACATTGGGGCAATGCACAGTCGCTCCTTCAACGTTTGAAAAGCCACTTCATGTTCCTTCATCTATTCAAAGCACATATTTTTCCTGGTAATCTCATGGAGACTACTATCGGCGATAATACGTGCACAGCCTAAGGAAACTTCATAACTCGTATAAATTTCTCGGTGTTGGCCAATCCTTTACGGCTTCGATCTTTTCCTTAGCAGTGCAGAAGCCCTCCTTCGTTACCTTATGACCAAAATTACTTACTTCCTTCTTGAGCAAGGTACACTTTTGGGGACTTAATTTGAAACCAGAACCAGCTATCCGTTGGAAAACTTCTTCCAAGTTCTTTAGGTGTTCCTTAAAGCTTTTTCCCAGCACGATGATGTCCAGATACATCAAATATGTTTTCCCATGGAATCCCTTTAGTACCTGATCCATGAGTCTCTCAAAAGTATCTAGAGCACTGCATAGTCCGAACGGTATAACCGTAAATGGCCAAATCCCTACCCCAACGCTGAAGGCTGTCTTTTCTTTATCTTCATCCTATACGTCCACTTGGCAGTAGCCACTTTTCACGTCTAGCGTGGAAAATTATTCGTGCCAGATAACGAGTCCATAGTATCGTCGATTCTTGGCAAAGGATAGCTGTCCTACTTAGTTTCGTCTTTCAACTTCCGGTAATCCACACAGAACCTTATTTTTCCATCGTTCTTTCTCACTAGTACTACCGGTGAGTTCCATGGACTAGTTGATCACGCCGCTATCACTCATTTCCTGTATAATTTCTCTTACCACTTGGCGTTTGCCAATGAAATACTACGAGGAGCTTAGCGGATTGGCCTTGCATCCCCAGTATCAATTTGATTCTTCAGAACGTTGGTCCGACCTGTTTATTATGTAAGAAGTTGCTTTACCTTTTCGAGCCCTTCCGTTCGTATACGTCCATCTTGTTTTGTCATAGCAAGGGGTTTTCCAACTGGTATATTCGTCTTTGATTTGTTTGTTGCCTCCACAACCCACAATTTGTTTGTCCCATAATCTCCATCATTCTTTGCCCATATAACTGCTTTTGACTTTGGTTAAATTTGTCTGCTCTCCTCCACGCCCCCCTCGTGGCTGGTTCGATTTAGTTTCAATATAGACTTGTTTGGGAGATTTGCTTATCTCTTTCAGCTTTGCGTTTTCGCCCGGAATTTCCGGAATTACTGGTGCCGGAGCCGCAGTAACGTGCTATGTGACCTGACTTTCCACACTTGAAGCATTTAGTGGCACATTGATTTTTATGTTGCTTTCCATTCAATGCTTCGAGAATAGCGTCTACCATTCCATTCCATTTCCACGCGGTAAACTTTGTACGCTGGTTCAGCGCATACGATGCCGTTTCGGCGAATGCCCTTTTGGGGTTTTCTTTTTTGGCTCTCTTCGTCTCCACATCACATATTCCATTTATGAAACATTAAATTTTTACCTTCTCACTGTACTCTACGGGTGCCTCCGCATTTGCTACATGGGCCAACCTCCCGATGTCCGATACAAATTCCTGCAAAGTTTTATTAGCCCTTTGGAAGCGTTTCTGCAGCTCTACTTGGTAAATCTGCTTCCGATGTTCACTACTATAGCGTCTCTCAACTGCACCCACAAATGCTTCATATTTATTTCTTCTCCATCCGGAATAGTCTGTAAGATTTCGGCTGCAGGTCCCTTCAATGCAGCAACTTTGTCTTCAGTGTCCAATTGTCGACTGCTGCCGTCTTCTCAAATTGTAGTTTAAATACATGGAAAAGAACAGAACCATCAAAGGAGGGGGTTTTTACCTTGGGAATGCTCGTTGAAACAGTTGGACGATTAAGTTGCAATTCTTGGATATGACTTCGCAAAGCATCCACCTCAGCCTCAATTTTATCTTGAAGTTGTGCAATTTTTGCATCTTGTGCTTGTGTTCTTCTATTTTAGTCGATATCCGAGCAATTTGTGAAGAAGTTATCGACGACATAGCAGCGAGTATAGCATTTATATTCAAACCAGTAGGTGACTCGACTTGCTTTTCTTCCCACTTCGCATTTGACTCTGCCATATCAGGATGGCCTCCCGTAGCCGTGATTGTAACTCAAGTTTACTACCGGTTGTGTTTAGACCCTCTTGCTCCAATTCCTTCTTGAGTTGTTGTATCTTCAATACATTCAACTTAGCCATGTCCATGTTATCCTTGCAATCACTGATATTTATTTAACAATACCAGTTTTGACACCAATTGTGACGAATTCGATGATTCCTTGATTATTAATCCTGGGTTCTATCACTATAAAGTCAAATAAACACACGCACAGATACTGTAACTAATAGCTAGTTTTATTTACTAGTAATAAACGCAATACAAATTTAAGAGTTTGGTAACTTCACAGTAGTTCACTGAACAACACTTGAAAATAAACTGATCAACCTGGCCCCTACGAATCCAGAACTTTGTTGGTTGTTCGCTCTTCGTGTTTTCGAAGGGTTGGTGTGGTTTATTGACATTTTCTCTTTGCCCTGTATTCGCAAACACTCGCCCCTCTCTCTCTTCCTTGGTACACGTGTGCATGCATAAGCTTAGCCATCGTTATCTCTGTTGTGTTTAACTAGTGGTTGGAGTGTTATTGAGTTAGGGATGATACATGCTTGAGAATATTCGCCACAGTATATATAAGAAATACTCCCCATAACTAAATGATTTGAATTTTCGGGTAATTTTTTCTCTGCTTTAACCATCCCAGCAATTTCGTTTTCTAAAAATTTTGCGCCTATATCTGCATTTGAGCCAAAAGAAAAATCGTCCTTCTTGAAACTTGGATCCAACAATTTTCCCAAAATTGAATCGTCAAGGTGCAAGCATTTAATGATTCTTTAGTTTTAAGTTTACTTTTACGGATTTATAGGAATTACCACTGAAATCGTTACAAAAGAGCTTTATGATACTAATACAGTCGCTGTGTCAATAGCTGAAATTATTTTGCTTAGGTCGCTCAATATGTCAATATCATTGGAGGGTAGGGATTTTGGTGTACTCAGGAGTACTAAAGTTCTATCTATCATCCTGTATGCGCTATTTCAACTCTTATACTGTTAATACTATTTGTGTATCGCAGCATCGTCAACAAAAAGTTGTATTTCCTTGTCAAAATACATTTCCATTTAAATAGAATTTCGGAATAGTATTTATAAACTTTGTATTTCAAAATAACTATCGATAGCGGGTAAGAGCCATTCGATAGTGAGGCCCGTTTAGACTGAAATAAACTTTCGAAAGTGCTAACTAAAGTATTCGATATATCAATAGTGCCGTCGATAGTTTTGCAGCTCTACATGTACATGTATTCGTCATGAGAGCCGCGAGGCGACTGAGCTTGTTTGCTTGTCAAACACTTCGGCCACTATCAAATAGACCAACTGTCAAACGAAAAAATCAAAAATTTTTGATTTTCATCAATGCGAGCCGACAACAAGTACATGTGAGAACGAGTACCACCACTTGCGCCGATTGCTATGGTAACCACCGGTTGCTATGGTTACACACAAGCATTTGTTGTGTGTTGCCGTGGGCCATAATGTTAGTCTTGTTTTTGTTCTGTGTCTAAGATGGGGACATTTGTGAAATCCCCTTTATAGTTGTGAGTAATTAAGTGGTGGGGAAGTGCTGTAGACGTGTTTTTGTTACTTCTAACGTTCTGTTTGTTTGGACAATATATTTTTTCTCGCAATCTTTGCATTTCACTTTATATATTACGTTCTTTTGTTGCTCCTTTTCGACTTCGTCTTTGTGTGGTTTGTGGGCAAAGCTTATCTTGTTCTTTATAATTTTGTGTAAGTTTTTGTTGTCCGTTAAACCTGGTATGTATGTGACTCCTGTATATATTCGGTTTTTTGTTGACTTATTTGTTTGTGTGTTGATGTTCGCTTGTTCCATTTTGTTAACTGTTGTTGTTATTAGCATGTAAGTCACCGTTGTGATACAAAAAATTTGCAAATTGTAATGGAAATTTTTCAAAGTTTAACTAAATTTCGTGAACTTTATGAAAGCTTTGAAATTTTTTTATGTGGATTTTATTACTGAATTTACTATACTTTAAATGAAAATTATTAAGAACACAGCTTCTATTTCAATTTAATTTCACTGCTATCATTTTGAACACAACCGTAAGTCAAGTCCATTTATTTTAAATGAAGCTAACTTTAAGGTTCCCTCCCGAGCTTCAAGACATTTCAAACCTATTCTGCAGTGAAGGACCAATTTTCAGATATTTTTAATATTTTGGACTCGCTGTTTATAATAAAATAAAACTGTTCTCTCCTCTCTTAACAAATGATTACGAATAATTCCAGAGATATGCAGTACGAAAAATGTCATTTGTATGTTAGGTGCGGCGCCCACTCCTCCCTTCTTTCTTTTCTTTATTGAGGTGTCAGAAATTCGTCTCATTTAACTCCTTACCAATTTTCAGGGTCCTATCATAAATACTTCCAGAGATATGCAGTATGAAAATTTAAATTTGTATGGGAGGTGCCACGCCCACTTCTACCTTCCACCCCTTTTTTATCGAGCTGTTAGAGATTGGACTCATCTAGCTCCTTACCAATTTTCAATATTCTACCAAAAATTCCTTTAGAGATATGCAGTTCGGAAAATCTCATTTGTATAGGAGGTCTAAATCAATAGTAATTGGATATATGTGTCCTTTAGTCAAGATTTACATAATTTTATAAAGTGGGTGGTGACACGCCCACATTTTTTGTTTTTGTGCTTTATAATGTCCAAAGTTCATAGTCGATCTCTATGCAACTTTCAGGGTCAGGTCTCGCTCGGTGAAGAAGCTGGAAAGGTCTCGCAGGTAACAGTTAATCCTCGTACAGAGTTCGTCAATGGAGGGGCCCTTACCCGAAGCCATAATCGTGCACTCGTCAGCGTAGGATACAATGAAGACTCCGTTTGGTGGGGGAAGAAGCCTCGAAATATAGAAATTAAACAAAAGGGGGGGATAGGACACCATCCTGCAGCACCCCTTGTTTGACTGATGCCTGCCGACCGTTGAAGTAGTTGGCGGTCCACCTTTTTAGGCTGGCAAGGTGCGGTGTCTCTTCCAAGTGTCTTAGGAGTATGGCGTGGTTGAACATGTCGAAGGCTTTGGGGAGGTGGCTGTTCATTCAAGTTTTGAAGTTGACCGGTTGATGTGTGTGTTTCGAGTTTCTATTAGTGTATTGTGCCGATATTATCATTAACAATTGTAATGGTCGCTTCTGTTGCAACATATTCTGAATCCCGTCCCCTATACCATGGTGTTACTCCTCATTCCACGTTCACGTAAACTTTCGTTTATTTTCTCAAAAGTTTTTTTTTTGCGCAATAAATTCAAGTGAGTCACATATGACTCGTTGCGCAGGGAAGGTGGCAAAATAGTACCAAGGGCGGATCATTCAGGTCTCTCTGTACTTATTTTATTCGACCTTTAAAATGATGCATTTAAATGACATGAAACACTTCCCAAATAAAGCAAAGAAAGCTGTCAAAAACCGAAGCCCAAAGACAGGGCCGAGGATATAAAAAGGCCTGGATAGCTACAGTTACCCTCTTTGCGGAATTTCTCATCAGACCATAGGAGTGGACGGACAGTCCGTGAACATTTCATTCCTTTCAGCCATTTCATATTAAATAAGGTAAAACAATTTAAAGTTAGAAAGTTTAGTCCCAATATAGCAAAATGGTTTAAGTTTTAAAGTGTGATCCCTTAAAACGTGTCTACAATCCACCTGGTAAATTTCAACCCCATCGTGCGTAGGTGTGGGTATGGCAACATTTTATTCTTGGAACAGGGATTTGGTCAAGGCTCCTTCTATTTGCCTACCACTCTCGCCTAAGGACGACTCCTTTAGTGCCAAAAGAATAGCTTAGAGCACGGGCATTGGATGTGGAACTACTAGTAGCTAGCAGAGCTCCTGTCCCACAAAATCTTTTGTACAACAGCTACTAGGCGTCCATATAGTTGTCAGCAGAACGTGCCTAACTTTTTCTACCACCATTTAAATCTACGGAAAACCCCGCAGTGTCTTAAAAAAAAAACAAAACCATAGAAATAATAGTTTGTTGGTGTGGTTAAAAATCCATTTATTCGAATTGAAACCAGAAATATTGAAAATCTAGTAGTAGTTTTAAATATAAATTTTAATAGCAAGGAAAATTACCAAACATTTTTTTGAGCGGCTATGATACCATAAAGGGACACTGTCCACTAGCACATTATCTCGCCTGCAACATAATCAAAGCGCGAAAACAATAGAATATTTGCTAACAACTGTAACGTAGCGTTACAATAATACGACCCCCACTGTAACTCTACTTAAGCCTAAACGCATTCAATAACTGTTCGACACGGCTGATCCACAGCAACAACGGCATGGTGATCACCAGCAGCCAGCATAAATTCATACCCAGGCAAATAACACACCATGGCAAGCGGTGAAATTCTCCACCATTTCATAACCGTCCCCATATAAAGGAATTTCACATATTTTGAATCATTCACTCCAGGTGACTCAGCGGCAGTAGTCGCCTTTGGGCTTATCGCTCCACTGACTGGACACAATGCTCCCCCTCGACCATCAAACAGTCCTACGTGGCATAGAGCCGGTACACCTCCGTCCCTCTCTCCTGACACCTACAAAGATAGTGTGCGAATACGAGCGGGGGACGGAGGTGTCGAGCAAGGGGCCAGCACTCTGGAGGAGTCACTTCTTTTTGGTTGGGTGAGTCGGTGGAGTTGTTGCCTTTCGGCTTTTCGCTCCGTCGACTAGCTGAGTGGAAGGACCGTGCCGCTTCGGCGGCGAACTGATTTCCACTTAGCTCTGGCTCCGGGGTAGACCGATGGGTGGGCAAGGGGTAATATCGCTGTGCCTTTAGGGTGCACCTCCCCTCAGCCCTCCGATCGGCCTACGAAGTCCTAGCTGGAACAACTCTGCCCTCCATTCACTCCAGTCTCTTTTCAGAGTACCGCCCCACCAAACCGCCGCCCTTGGAATACCGGCACAGAGAGACTGCCTCAAAGTACCGCCGCCACTAGAATATCGGCACAGAGAGACAACGTCAGGTAAATCACCCGCCTATTGACCCGCTCCGCTATCCCTGCCTCAATAGTCTTCCGACCCGACGCTCGCTGCTCCGCCACTGGTACGCCCTCCGCCGCGGTACTTCTGCTCCCGGTGAGTCGCCGTCCAACCAAATGCGCCCTGCCCAACTGTGGCCGTTTTCCAGCTGTGCCAGATCCGCCTTGCCGGCCCGCCGTTCAACCGCTGTTCAACTGTTGCTCCGTGCATATGTGCATAATTATATACATATGTTGGGCAATTATATGTCTGTACTTTTGTAACGCGGGTGTAGATCAAAGTGTTCACCAAATTATGTATGTAGATCAGAGTTAGGCAAATGAGGATTCCTGAATCTTGAATAATTAAAGTTTTATAGGAAATCAGAAAATATAAATAGAGAAGAACGAAACCCAGAAACTAAATTTGTTGTTTCAATCAATTTGCTTATTGGCTAACGTAAAGAATAATGGTTTTTGTGTATCATAGCTATCAAAGAGGAAATTTCAGAAAATCAATGTAGTTTTTATTGTCTTTTGATTGCCTTTCACCGTTTCATGCAAAATAATTTTTCGGATGAATTATATTAAGGGTGGTTAAATAAACACGTTGATTTCCATACTGATAAAAAATGTACATACATACATACGAAGTGTGTTCAAAAAGTATCGCGAATTTTGTGTTTTTTCAAAAATTATTTATTTATTCATGAATATCTATTTTGTCCCCTTCAAAGTAATCCCCATGAGATATTATACACCTGTGCCAACGGTTTTTCCAATCTTCGAAGCACTTCAAAAAATCATTTTTTTGTATCTTGTTCAGCTCCTCCTTCGATGCCGTCTTTATCTCGTCAAGAGAAGCGTAACGTCGTCCTTTCATGGGCCTCTTCAGTTTAGGGAACAAGAAAATGTCACAGGGGGCCAGATCTGGGGAATACGGTGGCTGCGGCATCATTAGTGTGTTGTTTTTGGCCAAAAAGTCGCGCACAAGCAACGATGCGTGAGCAGGGGCGTTATCGTGGTGCAAAAGCCAATTTTTGTTCTTCTTTGCACATCTTCTCGGCCTTCTGAGAACATTTTGTACCACCGATAAACGTTGCTTCGGTCCAAGGTAGCTTCTCCGTATGCCACAGTCAACATTCGGAATGCATCCGCGCACTTAATTTCGTTTTTCACACAAAATTTGATACAGGTTCTTTGATCCATTTTTTTGAATAGGTAAAAATCGAAGACGATCCAAAACACGTGCAAGCAAAGCAGCTGTCAACAATTAACTGAACATTCAAAATGGCCGAGCTTGTCGGCATAAGTGAGAGACATGAGTACCAACATAACGCCACAAAAAATTCGAAATTCGAATATACGTAACCAGCGAAAATTCAAAATTCGCGATACGTTTTGAACACACCTCGTACATACGTGTGTAAATTAACTCCTTACCCTTTTAGGGAAGGGTTTTTAAAAGAAATAAAATAGTTCGACGAGTTCGCTGCCGATTGTCACTGCTGGCACAAAACTAACTTTATTCATTTAAGTTACTCTTATTTATAACATTATGTTAGTTTACCTCACTTACTTTAATGTTAACAATAACTGGACACTATCGCTACTGAAATACTGATGCGTGGGAAATGGAATATTGTTTATAAACATTTTGGCTAATAAATTGCTGATGTCCGAGAAATTGGATATTTGTGTATAAGCATTGCTCTTGGCATTGCACCCGTTTTGCTAATGAAATGCCAGTGGCGTGAGAAATAAAATACTTGTTTATAATTGCCATAAGGGCACTGTGGGTGGTGTACTGTTAACTCTTTCTTTAAGATAATCGTCCCGATTCTGTAATTTTGTTTGTTAGGTTATTAGTTTTAACGGTTAATTCATTCATAATTTTTTCCTGTTTTACTAAACGTCTATTTTTCTTCCACTCTCCAATCACTTTGTTGATCTTACAAATTATATATACTCGTACTATAATAATAATAAATGTAAATGCTATAAAAATCCAATATAAAAGGTGTGATCGTATTTCTTTTTTTTACATAGTTAATCAACTTTACATTATCATATTTTAGATTATAGTCTTTTGACTCAATGTAATAAATAACTTAAAAATTACTCAATTTACTACTCCTAACATATTGCCAAATTTTTGAATCAACATTTTCATAAGTGACATCATCAATATTTGTTTGATTTTCAAATGAAACTAAGTATATTCCATTTACCCCCTGGTTATCAATAATATGCTTCCCTGAAACTAATGTAGCACCTTGTTTCATTTCATCTACTTTTTTATTGCCTTCTTTGACTTTTTTACATTTAGTTTTCTTTCCAGTAAAAATATCTGACAAGCAACTATTTGTATTATTAATTTTACAGTTGTGTGAAGGTAGTGTTGCCGGCCTACCACACCGAAGGTCCATGGTTGGAGCCCTGGTACAGGTAACATCAAAAGTGATTTGAAAAAGTTTTTCAAAACGGGGTCGCCCCTCGGCAGTGGTTTGGCAAACTCTCCGAGTGTATTTCTGCCATGACAGGCTTCTCAGCAAAAAATTCGTCTCCTTTGTAGATGCCGTTCGGAGTCGGCAAAAAACTGTAGGTCCCACCAATTTGTAGGGAAAAATTCAAATCGGCACACCACAAATTGGAAGAGAAGCTTGGCGCAAAAATCTCTGTTGTATATCGCCCCATAGATAGATAGATTTATTAATTCTTTTTTACAATTTTTAACATTTACGTATTGTTACATTTTGCAATTTCTTTTTCAATTAATAGCTTACCTTCTATTTGGGCAATTGGCCTTGCTTCAAACAATTTACAATCAAATATAATTTTTGGATATTGTATGTAAATAACTATTAAATCTTTATTTTGTATATAATTAAGACTTTATATTATTTATTTTGTTGTGTCGATCTTCCGACAGGGTAGTAAGCTGATTTTTGTTGGAACGATTTTCCGTCATCCCTTGTCAAGTTTGGTTTTGTGACAAACCGGTTTCGGCGTTCTGCCACGCAGCGGATTGACACACACCAGAACGAAACTAGGCATTGAAAATGGCAGAACGCCGAAACCGGTTTGTCACAAAACCAAACTTGACAAGGGATGACGGAAAATCGTTCCAACAAAAATCACTTTATATTATCCTTGTGCACTATTCTATTTCTTTTATTAATTCTAACCCTATTTCCTAAATCCTCCTTTACCACCTGTTTCTTTTACCTAGGTTTCTATCTCCCATTATTTTCTCGTAAATAATATCTCCACAAGAATAAGTTTTCCTATCCCCAATTTTGTTTTGCCTATCCAATATCTTTTCTTGCGCTAAGCGCAATTTTGGTAGCACAGGATCATGTTTAACCTTATTGTAAAGTACCTCAAAAGGTTTACTCTCAATTACGGAGTGTATTGTTTTGTTATATTGATGAACCGCTCTATATATTGATTCAGAAAAACTGATCAAATTATATTCCTGCTTCATACATCTTAAAATCTCAATTATCGTTGAATGAACTCTTTCAACCTGTCCATTTGTTGTACTCTGATTTGGGTTACAAAAATAAGTCTCAATATTAAGTCTCTGCATCAAAGTTTTAAACTGCACAGTAGTAAATCCTGGTTCATTACACCGCGTTACACACATTCTGTCCTATGAACCAAATATACTTTTTCGGAAAGGGGAGAAAAAATCAAAATACACGTGTATCGGCGATTTTCATGTACACGTCAGAATTTTTTTTTTTTAGTCGTGTGCGACTAGTGCTATAAAAATTTTTGCAAGTTTACTGATGGAAGGTCAACAATAAAGGACGCTGTAGCAACAATTTGGCTACCACGTACGGAGCACTGCAAAAAAAAAATTACAAAAAAAAAAACAAAAAAAAAAAATTTTTTAATCTGACGTGTACATGAAAATCGCCGATACACATGTATTTTTATTTTTTCGCCCCTTTCCGAAAAAGTATATTTGGTTCAAAGGACAGAACTAAAGCTCGTTTTTTTAACGCAGTGTTATTTTGTGTTATCATCTTTACATTAGGAAAACCCTGTAATATCTCTAATACTTTATCTTCCAATCCAATTCTATCCTCAATTTGTTTAATCACCAAAAGCTTTGAATATGCGTCAATTCATGTAATAAATTTCAAAGATTGAGCATAAAATATATCCATATGAACCTGTATTCCTTCTTCGCTAGATATAGGAGCCTCTCCAATCGGTATTTTCCGCGGGTGTCTGTCATATTTATTTCTATTACAAATATCGCAGTTTCTAATATATTCTCTGAATTGCTTATGCATTTCAGGCCAATAGTACATCGTACAAATTTGTTTTATATTTTCCTCAAAACTCCTGTGTGTTCTGTTATGTGTCTGTTCAAATATCGCACCCTGGTCCTCCCTATTTGTTACATCAATAGGAAAATTTCTGGCATACAAAAATGTATTTGTAAACGTTTCCTTTAATTTAGTTTTAACCGCATAGAGATCCTCTTTTAAAATTGTTATAAAATTTTCCACCATATCGTATGATGTATCAATAAGATGTCCCGTCCTACCAAAGTTTACCACAGACTCATGTATGGTAAAACGTCCTGTACTCAGCAATATCTGCTGTTTAAACTGATTCAAAGGTTTCTTTGTCTCCAGAATTTCCACCCCATCTAAGCTCTCCGCATAATCCTGCGTAGCACGATCTGATAAATCATCAGACACCTGATTCAAATATTGGCTACCATATTCACTTTACCTGGATTATAAATAATTTTTGGAGCATATTCCATCTTTTCATCTCAACGTCAGGGTTTCTTGGAGAAACTGAACAAGATAATGGCTGATGATCTGTGTGAATCTCCAAATCGGATACCCCATAAAGGTAATTTCTTAAAGTTTTCAATGCACAAACTATGGCATAAGGCTCCTTTTCGTCTGTTGCATAATTTTTTTCTGTCGAATTCAATGTTTTTGATATAAAAGTTATGGGCTTTCCTTCCTGACTTAATACTCCTCCCAATTAGAAGCATCTGTTGCCAATATAAATGTCTTTGTAAAATCCGGCTGAGTTAGTTCGACTTAGTTTGCAAGTAATTTCTTGAATCCTTCAAAAGCTATAATTGCGTCCTTTTCCAATCTAACCTCAATTTTTTTTAGACATTTGCTGTGCCACATGTCCATTTTTCCCTGATAAATGCTTCCTCAAGGGTTTCGCTATCGCTGCATAATCTTTAATAAATTTTTTATAATAACCCATCATCCCCGGAAAACTACGAAGTTGCCTCACTGTTTTAGGCAATGGATACCTAGAAATTGCTTCAATCTTTTCCGGATCAGTTTTAATGACATTGTCTGCCACAATACACCCCAAGAATTCTATTTCCTTTCAGTAAAATTTCGTTTTTTTTAAATGGTATTTTCATATTTGCTTTCTTCAACATATCAATAACATTTTTTAACTTCTCCGTGTGCTCCTTAAGTGTTTTGGAAAACACACTGATGTCATCTATATATACGCGACAAAATTTGCCAATGTAATCCCTAAGAACGTCATCCATAGCTCTTTGAAAAATACTAGGTGCGTTTTTCAGTCCAAATGACATTCTCAGAAATTCATATTTCCCGATGTTAACCGAAAATGCTGTATTTTCCACATCACTATCCTTCATCGAAATTTGGTGAAATCCCGACTCAAGGTCAATCGTAGAAAAATATTCTGAACCCCCCAAAATTGACCGTATGACATTGCTGTCGGGAATTGGATATTTATCCGAAACTGTTACATCGTTTAATTTTTTAAAGCCCACTAGCATCCTCAACTTTTGTGTACCAGATAGGTGAATTGTATGGGCTTTTACTTGCACGAGCTACACCGTTTTGCAACAAAACCCTGATCTAATCATTTACAAAGCTATTTGCAGCTAGCGGATATTGATATTGTTTACTTCAAACCGGAGTATCAGTCGTAGTACGAATCTCTGCTTTAACACCTGTCCTGAACCGTGAATTCATATCTATTCCAGAATGAATTTTCTTAATCTCCTCTACTATTTCCTTTTCCCTCATAATAAATCCATCTGACTCTTTCCTACTACAAGGTTCGTAATTATTTTCTGTATTGCCGGAACATACGTCGGCTGGCGCTTCAGAGGATTCTTTTTCCAAAGTGATTGTATTCAATACCCATTTTCCACTATTTATCCTGTCGGATAATTCAAAGACTGGCGTTTCAGGATCTTGTTCCGAAATTGTTGTATTCAAATTGTTTCTATTGACGTGTTTTTCTTTATAACTTGCCGGAATTTCCGTCGGCTGGCGTTTCAGGATTTCCTTGTCCCAAATTTTTACCTTTTTCCCTTTAGTTTTCTTTCTTTTGCCGGTGTTACCATCGGCTGTAGCTTTAGGAGTCCTTGCTCCCAAAGTATTTTCATTTTCTAAACTTTCCTGTCGCTCGGATTTGTAACGACAGCCTTTCACCAGCCTGCCTTAAATGAATGGCAACATGGCATATTAGCATAAGTGCCTAATACAGTGGGGCGGGGGCTTCTCAACATTGTACCTGTAACAGCTGTAAGCAACATTGCGCCTGTTAAGGCTATAGTGTTGATGAGCGCCCAGCAACATTGTGTGTAAGGCACGAACCAAAGGTATCTGTTGCCATGTTGTATGAATGTGTGTGTGCGTGGGTGTGAGTACGGGAATGACGAATGTCTAGTTGCGCGCATGTGTGAAAGGTTTCCCGAATTGGTAACTTTCTCTGCCACGGCTAAAGGTATAAAAGGGCGCAGAAGTCAACGGGCCAAAGTTGCGTTAAAACTGTGCCCTGTGAAAAATAAAAAGAGGTGCTAAGTAGCGTTTCATAAGTTCTTTTAGTGATATAAGGAAAAATTTTGTTGTGAAGTGCGCGGATTTTTAAAGGGTAAAAATAAAAACAATCCGCCGGAAAGTTTACGGCCACTCGAAATTAGAGGACCCTGGGGAACGCACCCCGCTACCACCATTGTTTTAATCAGAACACCGGATAACTGGGCAAACCGGGTAAGTAAGCCACTACTACCCAATGCCCCTCCTGGCATGCCCCTTGCGAGATCAGCTTTTTTATGGCTAATCTCCCAGGCAAGCCAAACAACAAAATTGCATGCAAGTATATGCTTGGGCACACAGATGTGTGTGTATGTGTGTCTACGATCATGCAAACATGAAACTATCTAAATACCCTCCGACAATCCTATTTTGCCTTTTTTTTAAACTTGCATTATTCTTCAATTCCAAGTCACAACGGCCTTGAGAAGACCCGCAGGGCACAGATCTGTACCTGGCAGCGCAACGCCCAGAGGCAATAGCAGAGTCAGTTAAACAACAACTAAGACTTGCAACAACAAGACACAGCATATGCACCCACGACATTCACAGCACAACAAAAAACAAAAAAAAAACACAAGCTACAGGCTGGACAAAGCTCAAGTCCCATATACATCGGCAAGAATATAATCGATTGCACCAAGGCCGGAAACAACAACAACCATAAAACCAACATAACATTACGACACCACGGACACAATTTTTGTTGGGAAGGACAACCACTAGCACGCACCGTAGGGATCAACCTGGATGGAACACACACTTCATGCTACACAACGTATGCTAAAAATTTGAGGTAAGCGCAGCACCAGAACCAAGACGAGGAGGAGCCATCGCATCACATTATTTTTGTTTTTCTTTACTTAATTTTAGTACCACTTTTTGTATACGCAGGTTTTGCTTTGCAATTGGGCATTCGAGTTTAAAGGCAGAATAGGGAATTAGTTTTCTTTGAAGTAGTCTCTTCCAAACGATGGGTAAAATCTGTGGGCATAGTAGTTCAGTACGGAGATGTTTAGGGATATACGCTTTTAATCGCATATTTTCTGGCACAAAATTTAAATTGTTGCCCCATTCTTTTTGGGTTCTGTTTCCCTTTGTTTTCCTTTAATATTTAATTTTTTTGTCCACATTTTTCTTTGGAGAGTTTCACGTTCTCTCAGTACACTTCTGTACATCGGAGTTCTTACTCCCACATGTGCGAAAGTACTCACGTTTTTTTGTACTTTGCTTCAATGGCAAATTGTGTAAACGGAATTGTTTCTTTTTTTAGTTCCGGAACCTCCGACTTCACCCCATAGCTACATTTTGGTTAATTTTTTGTTTTTTATTATTTTTTTTTTTGGCCCGGTGTGGACCTACTCACGTTTGGCAGACCTTTCGTTATTTTTTTTTTGTTGGTATGAATAAACCTATATTAACTAATTAGGGACATTGTTAGACGCACAACCAGTGCGACCGCGAGATCAGCATAAAGGCAACTGAATAGTAGCTCAAGGACCCAGATCACAAGCGAGTGATCTAGTCGAGCAAACGAGAGTGGTTACTGTGCGCATGATCATGCGTAGATAAATGAGCATAAATGTTTGAGTTTTTTTTGCAGCACAGGTACTCTGCAGTGGCGCCATTGGATGGAGTGACTTGGTGAGTATTGATTGAATCTACGTATATATGCAGCATGTGTATACATATATTAGTAACCCATTCCTGAGGGTTTGACAAAAACAAGGAACGAAGGAATATATGAATATACTTTTCTCTCAAATTCCATACCTATTATCACTCGCACATAACTCCGCGATCATTTTTTCAATTTTTTTTGCTTTCTTATCACAATTTGTTTTACATAATTACATACATATATATATTTTGGTATTGGGTTCATTGAACTCTAAATAAAATAGAATCTGGGTCAGTGGGACAAACAGCTGATCAAACGAATCAACATTAGGGGGTAACAGAATCTGAGTTTTGATTTGATGAATAAAACTTAGTTTATAACTAATTTCCTGAATTGCTAATCGAAGATAGTGTAGCATTACTCAGAATGCTTTTCACTGTCAATGCACTTCAAATATTGACCCACTTAAATTATGTTGAACCCACGGGAGTTCAACAGCATATACCAAGTGACACCTATCAAATTGTCAACCCATTACTCAATGCGTCGCTTTGACCAACACACGTATCGATCAGCACGACTGATCGACACTATCGGTTGGTCAACGTGAACTACCAAATTATGTGCTGACATTGCACACAATGCAAATACTTTTAGTGTCTATGTATTAGTGTTAGTTTGTATACGTAAGTTAAGCTAGAAATGTATAAAAGAGAAAGCTTTTGAATAAAGAACAATCAATTCTGATCATACGCTACACATCAGCGATTCAATCACATTACATGGCGATCCTGCCAGGAGCAATTCACTTTGCTTAGGATATAAAATAAAATTAACAAAATAATTTAAGAAGACATTACATGGCGATCCTGCCAGTTTTGGTCGTTCTATTGCAATTATTTAAAGATGAAGATACAGTTTTTGGCTCTCAGCATGTAAATTTGAATTTAATAAGCTGCCTACACTGAACACTAAACAGGAGGAAAATTTAGATGCTACAACTGGTGAGGACACTACACCATTTTATGCGGATCCCTACCTGCTTTTCATGAAACCGCTATATATACGGCGGGTAAACAATTGGACTTACCTGGTGGCAAATCCGTCGAATGGGCTTCACAAATAAAGGCATAAAAAGGGTGGAATAATAAAAGCAACCCAACTGGCGGTATAGTGCAAAAAAAAAAGAGTGGAATAATTTGATGACAATAAACCCCAACACTCAACAAGACTGGCAGCGCAAAATATGGTGACTGGCAGCAAGAATAGCAGCTATTAAAATATAAGTATATTAGAATAATTTGAGCACGCCTTATGGCCGCTAAACCAGTAGCAATTAAATTTGCTTAGGGATTATAAATAGTTTAATTACATGTCAGTATCAATAATGAAAGAGATTGAGACTCAAAAAGAATTTGACAAAATTTTTCATCAATGTTAATAAATTGAGTAAATTGGAATGTAAAAATACCTATTTCTTATGGATAATGCACTACCACCTGATCTTGATTATGAATTAATCAATGATATTGTTGATAAGCTAGAGCATGAAAACGAAGAAATAGGAATACAAAGGTCAAGACCTCGTAACAAGGGAGGCAACAGGAAAAATTTAGAATATTTAAAACACGTTTGGTCCTATATAGGAATGGGTAGAGAACCCACAATGAAAGACTTAGTATACCCTTCCACATTAGAAGAAGAAATAAATAGATTAATAAGGAAACTGCGTAAATAAAAATAAAAATGTAAGAAGAAAAATTTTTTACTGTTTAAAAATGGCAGCATGGTGGAAAATTGCTGTAAATAGCATTCTAGTAGGTATAGCAGGATATGAAGTTGGTAAAGAAAGTTCAGCAGAGAAAAACTCTGAAAATAGAATAGTTAAGTACGAACCACACCCTATACCTGTTGAAAATAAAGAAGAACTGTCTGATAAATGGGTAGTATACCAACCACAATTGAGGAAAAACTTCAAATAGATTTCAATCTACTACTGTCAGACCGCGCTCAGAGCCCAACTCCGACACATTCCACGACCCAGACTCAATCAATAGAGGAAAGCAAACCAAATTTTCAACCAATACACGTCCCAATAATAAACGTCACAATGCCACAAACAGTAGTTGAATTTATCAAAACTGCTTCGTCAGTATTACCAGAGTTTGATGGTAAACCAGAAAATCTACATAGTTTCCTAGATGCACTCGATATACTTGAGCAAATCAAGGATACACACGAGGCATTGGCCACTACCATGATAAAAACAAAACTGAAGGGTACGGCAAGGAATTTTATAAGCAACGAAAGCACGATAGAACAAATAAAATTAAAATTAAAAACCGCGATTAAGGGTGAATCAGTAGAAGTTTTAACCGCTAAACTCCTGAACATCCAGCAGCGTAGCAAAACTGCAAATCAGTACACAGCGGAAGTAGAGAAAATAACAAGGTCGCTAGAAGGAGCGTATATCTCGGATGGATTAAACCCAGACCTAGCCACGGCCGCCGTGGTGTGAAGGTAGTGTTGCCGGCCTACCACACCGAAGGTCCATGGTTCGAGCCCTGGTACAGGTATCATCAAAAGTGATTTGAAAAAAGTTTTTCAAAACGGGGTCGCCCCTCGGCAGTGGTTTGGCAAACTCTCCGAGTGTATTTCTGCCATGACAGGCTTCTCAGCAAAAATTAGTCTCCTTTGTAGATGCCGTTCGGAGTCGGCAAAAAACTGTAGGTCCCACCAATTTGTAGGGAAAATTCAAATCGGCACACCACAAATTGGAAGAGAAGCTTGGCGCAAAAATCTCTTAGGAGGTTTATGATGATATACCTGTTGTATATCGCGCCATAGAGAGAGAGAGCCACGAGATATGCAACACAGGCAGCAGTCAAAGCCATGTGCAAAAACTGCTCTAATAACAAGGTCAAAATGATCATGCAAGCAGGAACGTTCACAACGATGAACGACGCAATCTCTAAATTTACAAACAGCTGCACCGAAATTACAGGCAGCTCTAATACAATTTTAAATGTACGACAACAAGGTCAGTATCGGAGTAATTTCCGTGGAGGTTACCGAAGTAACAACTATGGGAATTACCAAAACAGGAGATTTAGACCGCAACCAAGGTACAACAACAATTCTAGACCAAGTAGTACCAACAATAATAGTTATAACAATAACCAAAGAGGATCACAATCCCGAAATAGCAACAGACCCTACAACCAGACCCGTAACGTGCGCAGCTGCACGCAGACGGAAAACCAAGAAGCTCCACTTCAAGAGTAAAAGAAAGAAAAATATGCGTACTAAACTTACATCTAAACAGCTATATAGCAACAAGGACATCTCTAAATAATGTAATTTCAAACTTTTTAATCGATACAGGAGCAGACATCTCCATTATAAAAAAGAATCAAATTAATCAAAGCCATAAAATAAATACGGAACAAATTACAGATCTAAAAGGCATTGGTCAGGGAATAACCAGCACTCTAGGCACAATTAAAGCAGACTTAAAAGGCGATGACCTTCTTATTTACCATAAATTTCATGTCGTAGACGACGATTTCCCAATTCCATGTGATGGAATAATAGGGCTGGATTTCATAAAAAAGTACAATTGCATTCTAGACTATGGAAAAACAGAGGATAAATTAATCCTAAGACCATATGATTTTCCCCAAACAATAACAATGCATCTTACAAATTGTCTGTCCGTCAACACAATCACAATTCCGGCTAGATCGGAAGTTATTAGACAAATTAAAGTAAATACCGATAACAAAAACATTTTTATCCTACACCAAGAATTATCTGAAGGCATTTTCATAGCAAACACAATAACAAATAAGGATCAAACTTTCGTTAGAATCATTAACACTACACATAAAAACACAACTATCCAAAATTACAAAATCAATACCGAAAACTTAGATGATTACACACTAATTAAAACACAAACACACAGTAAAAATTGCACCGATACAGAAAAATTAAAAAGATTAACAAAAAATTTTCCTAAATTCATCAACCCTCAATTAACAACACTTTGCACAGAATTTATAGACATATTCGCATTAGAAACCGAACCAATCACCTATAATAATTTCTATAAACAGAAATTATACATGAAGGATGACAACCCCGTTTACATAAAAAATTACAGATTGCCTCAAACCCAGAAGGGAGAAATCAGCAAACAAATAAATAAGCTAATAGAAGATGATATAATAGAACCTTCCATATCGGAATATAATAGCCCAATCCTACTAGTCCCTAAAAAATCACTTCCAGGAAAAACAGAAAAAAGATGGAGACTAGTGGTCGATTACAGACAAGTAAATAAAAAGCTAACAGCGGACAAATTCCCACTTCCAAGAATTGATGACATTTTAGACCAACTTGGAAGAGCAAAATATTTTTCATGCCTAGACCTTATGTCAGGTTTTCATCAAATCGAACTACACCCAGATTCGAGGGATATAACTTCATTTACAGCCGAAAATGGCACATATAGGTTCAAAAGACTACCCTACGGTTTAAAAGTAGCACCAAATTCATTTCAAAGAATGATGACCCTAGCATTCGCAGGTCTCAAACCATCCCAAGCATTTCTCTACATGGATGACTTAGTTATATTAGGCTGTTCCGAAAATCACATGCTAAAAACTCTAAGAGACGTATTCTCCACTTGCCGAAAATACAACCTAAAATTACATCCAGATAAATGCCTATTTTTCAGTCAGGAAGTAACTTATTTAGGACATAAATGCACAAACAAAGGAATATTACCCGATCCAAGCCAATTTCAAACCGTTCAAAACTATCCAATACCGAAAACAGCCGATGAAGTTAAAAGATTCGTAGCTTTCTGTAATTATTACAGAAGATTTGTACCGAATTTTGCAGAACATTCTAGAAAGGTAACTAGGCTATGCAAAAAGAATGTTGCCTTCGAATGGACAGAAGAATGTCAAAAAGCTTTTGTCTACTTAAAGGAAGCATTAATTAGTCCAAAACTCTTGCAATACCCAGATTTCGGAAAAGAATTTTGCATAACAACAGACGCTAGTGGATACGCTTGTGGTGTAGTCCTTAGCCAAGAACACGATGGCAAACAGTTACCAATTGCTTACGCTTCAAGGTCCTTTACAAAAGGCGAAACCAACAAGGCTACAATAGAAAAAGAATTAGCCGCAATCCATTGGGCCATAACTTTCTTCAGACCATACGTATATGGCAGAAAATTCCTAGTTAAAACCGACCATCGCCCACTAACATACCTATTTTCAATGAATAGTCCTTCCTCAAAGCTGACACGAGTAAGACTAGATTTAGAAGAGTACGATTTTGAAGTGGAGTATATAGCTGGTAAAGAAAATCATATCGCGGATGCATTATCCCGCATAACAATTACAAATTTAAAAGATATGGCAGTAGAAGCAAATAAAATATTTAAAATAATAACAAGATCAGCAGCTAAAAAGATCAGTAATAAAACTGAAATTAAAGAAAGTCACAAGGAGAACCCCAAAATATACGAAGCGCTAAATAAATTTGAAGTAAAAAGACATGTCGAGCTCGTTTTCAATCCTCCGAAATTTTATTTCAAAAAAGGAAAGAAAATTTGTAGCAATTTTGATACAAGCAACCTAATTGTTGAGGCTAAGATTGACTTAGGACAACTCTTTACCAGGCTCGAAAGAGAAGCCGGCAATTTAGGACTTGTACAAGTACAGTTGTCCTTAGGGGACAAATTGTTTAAAAAGAATTATACTGCAGTAGGCAAATTTATAGAAATGGGTAATAAAGTTCTCAAAAAGTTAACAATAGCTCTAACCCCAGAGGTTATATACGTGACAAATCCCGGGAAAATAAAGGAAATTCTGCATAAATATCATGACGATCCTATTAGTGGTGGCCACCCAGGAATAAATCGCATGACAGATAAGATCAAGCAGAAGTATAGCTGGCTGAACATGAAAAATGATATAAGAAAATATATAAAAAACTGCATCCACTGCAAGAAAAATAAAATTAATAAACATATCAAAGAACCAATGACAATAACGGAGACACCTCCGAAGGCATTCGATATTGTACAAATCGATACAGTAGGCCCTTTACCGAAGTCGATAAATGGAAACGAATATGCAGTTACCATTATATGCGACCTAACTAAATATTTGGTAGCTATCCCAGTCCCAAGCAAACACGCAATAACAGTCGCTAAAGCCGTGTTCGAGCATTTCATATTGATTTATGGACAAATGAAAACAATCTTGACAGACATGGGCACGGAATATAAAAATAGCTTATTCAAAGAACTGTGTAAATTGTTGAAAATTGAACATAAATATTCAACACCGTACCATCATCAAACTTTGGGTACTGTAGAACGCAGTCACCGGACATTCAATGAATATATACGCGCATACATATCCAGTGACAAAGACGATTGGGATGAATACCTCAAATATTTCGCGTATTGTTACAATACGACGCCATCCACCACACATAAATATTGCCCTTTTGAACTCATATTTGGAAAAAACCCACCAAATTACGAATTTTTAAAAGAAAATATAATCAGCCCACTATACAATCACGAAGCTTACTACAAAGAGGTAAAATATAGACTCCAAATAGCCGAGCAAAGAGCTAGGAAATTAGTCCAAGAGGCTAAAGAAAAACAAAAAACGAATTATGATAAGAACAGCTATAGTGAGGAAATTAACATAGGAGATTTAGTATTAGTTAGAGAAGAGGCCTCCCATAAGGTAGAAAATAGATATAATGGACAATATAGAGTTAAAAATATTGATAAGAACAACAATTTTACTTTAATTCCACATAGCATAGGAAATAGCAATAAAAACAAAAAAGAAATCATAATTCATAAGAATAGACTTAAAACAGTATAACACCACTCACCACCAGCAATCCAGTTTACTCACTTTAATAAACAGGCACAAGCCAAAGAAAATAAAAACCACATATTATGTTCAAAATACAACTATACACTAAATAAATAAATGTAAACGACTGAAAATAAAAAGAAAAAAAATATATATAAATGCAATAATGACAAACGAGAAACAAATGTAAACAAGTGAAAAAAAATTCTTATGCAATAATGGCAATAAGAGCCGAAAAACAATTAAAATTTTGTAAACGCAAACAAACCCTAAGTAGGTCAATAAGTCGCTTTAATAGTCGTATACAATTGCCTTCAAGTGTATACGACTATTCATAAGGCGGATGGTGTAGCATTACTCAGAATGCTTTTCACTGTCAATGCACTTCAAATATTGACCCACTTAAATTATGTTGAACCCACGGGAGTTCAACAGCATATACCAACTGACACCTATCAAATTGTCAACCCATTACTCAATGCGTCGCTTTGACCAACACACGTATCGATCAGCACGACTGATCGACACTATCGGTTGGTCAACGTGAAGTACCAAATTATGTGCTGACATTGCACACAATGCAAATACTTTTAGTGTCTATGTATTAGTGTAAGTTTGTATACGTAAGTTAAGCTAGAAATGTATAAAAGAGAAAGCTTTTGAATAAAGAACAATCAATTCTGATCATACGCTACACATCAGCGATTCAATCACATTACAATAGAATTTCTTTTTTTTTGTACATTAAGTACTTATATATGGTTTTATTAGTTTGTTCCATTTATGCATACATACATACATAGGCATATCGAGCCCTATCCGCGAAAAAAAGGTAAGCTACACTATCATCGATTTTTACTTTTTTGCACATATCGATAGTTTACAATCATATGCATCTTCTGGGAAATTTTTGTAGTTCTCATTCCCGTTAATTAGTTGCAGCGGAAGAAATTTTAATGTAACCGCCAAACTCATTTTGTGTACATTGTGCTTGATCGCGGTTTGCCGGCGCTTAGGCAATTATCGCGGTTTAGAACTAATTAGTATACATTATGAGCCATTTGGAACTAAACGTAAGTGTATTTATACATATATTTATATATTTTGCAAATGATTTAATTTCAGCTGGGAAAAGGCGCTCTTGTACCGTACTCGGATACTGATACGAAGCAAACCGACGATTGCGAAGAAGAAATTTGTGTTGGGAAAAGAGGCTATAAAAAGAAAAAACCAATACCTAAGCGACTCCTAACTAGAAAAAAGCGGTCTACTGGAGATCGACACAACCCCTGCGCTACCAAAAAATGTGTAAATGATTGCATGAAAAATTCCACTGATAGCGACAGAATTTCCATAAATGAACACTTTTGGGGTATCGGAAATAAATTAAGGCGAAAAGACTGGCTGATTTCATGTTTAAGACAAAAGAATATCCAGAGGGTGAGATCAACAAGTCCCAAGAAAAAGTTTAGCTACGATTACTCCATAAATTTTAGCGACAAAACCATAAAAGTGTGCCAAAAATGTTTGTTAAGTACTTTGAGTATATCGCAAACATTGTTAAAATCAGCGAGGGATAATGCTAAGTATCTCAATGTTGTTGAAAATATGGAACGAAAGAAACCCCATAACAAATCAGATATAGCTAAAGTATCTATACTCGTATTAAAAGCATTCATTGAAAAGTTGCCTGCAGTGCCTTCTCATTATTGAGCTATAAGAGCAATAAACGGTACATTTCACATGAGTTTCGTAATGTAGCAGAGCTATATAAATGTTATGGTAAACATTTAAAGAGCATGAACCAAGAATCAGCCAAGTTATCTTTGCGAGTTTTCCGAAATATTTTCAACAATGAATTTCATATCGGATTTCATTTGCCCAAAAAAGATAAGTGCGTGACTTGCAAGCGTTATAAAAATTTGGACAATGAAGCAAAAAGTGATTTCCGTCATACTGAAGAGTACAGAAATCACATTCAAGCCAAAGAAAAATCCAAAGAATTATTTCTGGAGGACCAAAAAAAAGGGAAATCAAATTCCGAGTTTTTATGTGCTAGTTTTGATCTTCAAAAGGTGCTTAGCACTACTCACGGGAAAAGCGTTAACTTATTCTATTCCCGAAAGTATGCGTACTACAACGAAAGTGTGTATGAAAACGGCACCAAAAATGGATATTGCTTTCTTTGGGGAGAATCTGATGGAAAAGGGGTTGCAATGAAATTAGCACAATTATTTTTCAGTATTTAACATTAGTAGATGAAAGAAAAACTCACGAATCAATAAGTCTTTACTGTGAGAGCTGTGCAGGTCAAAGCCGGAACAGAGCCATGCTCGCTGCCTTGGCGTTTTTCCTGGAGGAGTCAGTGTTTGTTAAAAATATCAAAATAACATATTTGCTACCTGAACATACCATGATGCCAGTAGACTCGATTCATAGCACTATTGAGTCTTTTATTCGTGAAAGAACTGTTTGGGCTCCAACAGAATGGTATACCATGATTGGTAGTGCTAGGACCAACCCAACAAGTTATAAGGATTGGAAAAGTTTTGCAAGTGCAATGTTTCCAACCACGTTTAGAATTAATTTCCAAAAATTACGTTCCGCTTCGTTCGAGAAAAACAGCTCTATTATTGAATTTAAATATAGATACTTTGAATGTTTTGAAACCAATGAATATGATGTGAAATCAATTCCACAATCCAGACGTAAGTCTTCATTATTAAATAATGGCCCTCTTCCACTATACAATAGGGAGCTGAGTATTTCATTAGCTAAATACAAAAACTTGAAAGACCTCTGTGACAATAACATAATCCCACACAAATTTCAAAAGAATATTTGAATCTGAAATCCGATGAAGATATTAGAGATATTCTACCAGAAACAGATGAGGAAGATAATGTAAAATAATTTATTTTGAAGTTCCAAAAAGTTCTTTTGACAACTTAGAAATGAAGTTCCTATTTTTTTACTATACATATGAAATAATTTAAGTTTTTTTAGATTTTTTTTTTTACTTTGTAAACTGGTTGAAAATGAAAAAATAAAAATAACTGCCAAATACTAACAATAGTGTTTTTAATGTCTTTATTTTAAGGTAACCGCCATATCTTTGAGAACGAGCAATTTATGGTGACAGCGAAAAAAAATGTAAGCGACAAAAAATTGTGATCTCTCACTGATAAAAAAATTTTACACATTGCATGGCTTTTCTAATGCAATAAAAAGGAATGGTACGGAGTTTCAGACAATAATCAGCTTTGAGTGCCGAAATAAGTAAAAAAAAAAAACGTTCTCCTGTAAAATTTACATTTTGTCGCTTACCTTTTTTTCGCGGGTAGGGCTCGATATATAGTTTTAGTCATGTTTTTTTGCTACAAATGAAGTACTGATTTATTTCACCTATACTGATAAAATAGCCGTAAGTAAGGAAGTTAGCTATAGCAGAAAGTTATTATTTAAAAAAAAAAAAAACAATAAAAATTACAATGAGGGATTGAAAACAAGACTTTTATTGCCAATATGCAGGGCTAGGATCTTTTTTTTATGGTGCAGGTGCGCACCCCCAGGTAAGGTGAAGGTGAGTAGTAGGGAAATGGGCTGAGGAATGACAGATAGACAGACTTAAGTCAGGTTTCGGGGCACTGTAAGGAATTAGGAGTCAGCACAGTGTCCATGGTTTCGCGCAAGCTGCGCGGAAGAGGGTGGGAGGAATCCACCTGACAGGACAGGCCTTTCCCTATTCCCTATCTTAGTTCTTTTTCCGTTTTGTTCTTTACTATACCCCTTTTTCTATCCTCTCTCATTAATTTTTAATCCATGTAGGTATGAACCCCTTCTTGTTCATGTGGCTGTAGGTGAGGGTGGTGGAAAGTAGCCTGCCCCAAGTCGACTAGCTAGCCTGGGAAGCAAGCATACCTGCTTGTCACCACTCCTCACCAAACAAACTACCAGCTACGTAAGAGATGCACTTCCCAAGCTGAATATTTCTTCTTCTTTATCGTTATTTACTATCAACTCCTTCCTTTCAAATTAATGACCGCTTTTATATCTCTCAAAAACTTAAAAATGAAAAACTTTGATTCTTCTTGCGGATTATTTTTATTTGGTCTTTTAATTTTTTTTACATCAAGTCGAGAATATGATGTCACGTAAATGGCCGCCGCCACAGTTGATTGTCATTTGAGCCCTTTTTATGGCATTTTCCATCACTTTGGCCAAAACTTCCGGCGATAGGTCCTCACATTCTTGACGGATATTGTCTTTAAGAGCTGCAAGAGTCTGAGGCTTGTTGACATAAACCCGCGACTTCAAAAAGCCCCACAAAAAGAAGTCTCGAGCGGTCAAATCAGGCGATCTTGCTGGCCAGTGCAAATCGCCAAAACGGGAGATTAGGCGCCCGGGAAATGCATCCTTCAGCATATCGGTTGTGGCACGTGCAGTGTGTGCTGTTGCACCGTCTTGTTGGAACCACATGTTTTCCAATCCCAATTCATCAAGTTGCGGCAAAAAGAACTCGTTGATCATTGCTCTGTAGCGCTCACCATTCACAGTAACCGTTTGGCCCGCGACGTCTTCGAAGAAAAAAGGTCCGATGACTCCTACAGCGAAAACAGCACACCATACAGTGACTTTGAGCGGGTGTAATGGCTCTTCGTGGGTTACATGCGGATTTTCAGTGCCCCAGAAGCGAAAATTTTGCTTATTTACGTACCCGCTAAGATGGAAATGGGCCTCATCACTCATGATTATTTTTGATGAAAAATCATCTTCCTCTTGGTGGTGATTAAGGATGGCTTGAGCGTATGTTAGACGCGATTGGCGGTCAGCAGCTAACAGCTACCAAAATTCGCTGTAAAGACCGTCGACTGATACCCATTTGCGTGGCACGTCGTCTGGTCGATGTCGACGGCGCTTCCATGACATCCTCGGCTACAGCAGCAATATTCTCTGCAGAACGGCTACTCCGGGGTCTGCCACGCCTGGCAGAATCTCGTGTTGTGCCAGTCTCTTCGAGGCGAGCGGCTAAACGTCGCAGTGTTTCACCAGTAGGCGTTGGACGGCCAGGAAATCTGCCACGAAATTCACGTTGTGCCAAAGTCACCGACCGATTATTGGTCAAATAAATAGTCAGCAATATTCCGCGTTCTGGAGCAGTGTAGCGTAACATTGTTTATTAACGTGTATTTCGCATGTGTTTACTACACAAATGTCAAAACAGAACTGACTTTAGGGGCCAATCGCAAAATTTATAGCATTTTCTGATAGGAGGATTACTTTTGCGCCACCTTGTAGTTGCTCCTGTATCAATTAAGATTTAAAAATGTTTCCCTATTGCTCTGTCATACAAGAAAATTAAGGGCAAACTAAATTTGGTCTCTAAAATGGTCCTCCTTTATATTATTAATACGCAATGTTTTGTTCGGCGGTTGCACGGTCTGCTGGGTGCTACCATGTGGTCTTTTTTCTATATTACTGCTTTCTATATTACTACAGGGTGTTTTTTTTACAGGTTTGTTTTTCGAATAGAGATAAAACTGGCATTTTGTGGTCAAATCTGGCAACTCTAATGTCATTTATGTTCAGTTTGGTTTGCCATTTCATCATGAACAGGTTGACAAAAGAACAACGCTTGCAAATCGTGCAAATTTATTTCGAAAATAATGGTTCAGTTCGCGAAGTTTACCGTGAGCTCCGTCCATTTTATGGTCGACATAATCGTCCATCAGAGCAATTAATTCGGTTAACCATGGATCGTTTTCGCACTACGTTTACTCTATGTGATAATACGCATCCGCAGAGACGTCGAACAGTGCGCACCGAAGAAACAATTGCCGCTGTAGAGCAAAGTGTTGAAGAGGACCCGAATGAATCGATTCGCCACCGTGCACAGCAATTGGAGCTTTGTCCATCAACTTTATGGAAGATTTTGCGCAAAGATCTTGGCTTGCGACCTTACAAGATCCAGCTTGTGCAAGAATTAAAGCCGCGAGACCATGCAATGCGTCGTGATTTTGGTGTATGGGCCGAAAATGAGATTGATTTCGATGCTGATTTTCATCGCAAAATTTTGTTCAGTGATGAGGCTCATTTTTGGTTGAATGGCTACGTCAACAAGCAAAATTGCCGCATTTGGAGTGAAGAGAATCCACATGAGACCCTTGAAACGCCATTACATCCACAAAAACTGACTGTTTGGTGTGCTCTATGGGCTGGTGGAGTCATTGGGCCATACTTCTTCCGCAATAATGCTGGAGAGGCAGCTACCGTTAATGGAGACCGGTATAGAGCCATGATAACCGACTATTTTGTTCCCGAATTGGATGGCATGAATGTGGATGAGTTGTGGTTCCAACAAGACGGCGCTACATGCCACACAGCGCACGTCACAATCGATTTATTGAAGGAAACATTCGATGAGCGCATAATTTCGCGGAATGGACCTGTCAATTGGCCACCAAGGTCGTGTGATTTGACACCATTGAATTATTTTCTTTGGGGATATGTGAAGTCGCTCGTCTACACCAACAAACCAGAAACGTTAGGGGAATTGGAAGCCAACATTCGTGGCGTTATTGCCGACATACGGCCCCATATGCTCGAAAAAGTGGTTGAAAATTGGACCTGTAGAATTGGCTTTATTCGAGCCAGCCGCGGCGGCCACATGCCCGAAATCATATTTAAACATTAATGGCATAAAATTATCCTTCCAATAAAGCCAAATTGTTTTATTGTGTTTTATTTCAATTCGAAGTTCTATACCCCTAAAAAAAACACCCTTTACTTCGATTGTTATTATTTTGGTTATTATAAATAGGTTTGTGCTGCGGCCGATTTTGTACCCTGATGCTGGAATCAACATCCATCGGAGTCGGTCGGGGTTGTAATCTTTCAACTCTTTGGTTAAAATTCCTTTGAAGCCGTGCTTATGCGAACATCAGATTGTTATTATTAAAGTTATTTTTGTGGTTATAATTATGTTGACCTGTATTTGCCAAAAAGGAAAAATACGTTGATCTATTGAACTGCAATGCGAAATTCCCTCTCATATTATTACACTCCAGCTCTTGGGCCTTAGCCAGAGCGTTCTGCAAGTCGCTTGGCGACAAGGAAAGCAGGATATTCGATAAATTCCCATTCAGGCCGGTTATGAATATGCGTAAGGCATCTCGCCTATTTTTAGCATTAAGTTCTTTAGTGACGGGACTGTCTGAACCGTACGTCATGATCGTTTTATTAATTAGCAAGGTCAACTTCTCGGTAACCTTATTATAATAGTCAATTATTGAGTTAGAGCCCTGTCCCAGTATGCTCACTTCCTGCTCAATGATGTGAGCTGGCTTCTTGTCCGCATAGGCGAAGTCTAATAGTGCCAAAATGGCATCAAAGTTAAGAACTGTGCCATGATTTGACAACAAATCATTGGCTTCCTGGGTGATCTTATTTCTCAATATCTAACGTAAAGACTCATTGTGTTATTAGCGGATCCCCTCCAGCTAACATATTTGCCTTGCTTGCCGGTGAATTCGGACAAAGATTTGATTATTTCGAAGCACTCATCGTATTTTATTTGTTGATAACCTCAGGCTTGTACTCCGCAATAGTAGCTGCCTGTGCTTTCCCCTCGATTTGCCTGAGCAATTCCGTTACTTCTAGTTTTAAAGAAGCATTAGTTGCGGCTACTAATATAGCCACTGTGGGGTCATTTTCATTTTCCAACGACATTTTTCCAAAAACGTGTATCAATGACTCCAGACTTAAATTTGTAACAATTATTTTAAATAGGGTAAGTTTAACACTTAATTCTTAGCCACTAAAATCAGTAAGTATAAAAATTAATCTCACTTTGCTGCCTTGGTATTCACGTTCTCCTGTTTCGTCCACTGCTGCTCACTGTTCCCGTTCATGCAATTTTAAAATAGCTGGAACCGATTATATCTTTACTTTTGTTAAGTTTCCAACAGCCCCAAGTGCGTTTGTTGCCTCAGATGCTAATTCCAATCAGGGTCTGCCTTTTAACTATATTTTCGCTTTAGCCAGCGTTGCAAAATCTGTAACACGCGTTCAAAGAGTTCTATATTTCACAACATTCTTTTGTGCTATTTATTGCTTTCACTTTGTGTTTCACGTGTTTTTCTCCAATAAAATGGTCACTGCATCCAAGGGTCACGACTTCTGCCTCTTGCAAAAAAAATTTCACCTTTATGTGAATTACACAAATCGTCTTAATACTTTTGCACAATTTCTATTTTTTTAAATAAGTTTGGCTGTAGCAACTTTGTTGAGGCAATCAGCAATATTTTTTAGTTAAAGTTTTTTCGGTTTTCTCCTCCGGTGAGGATACTTGTTTTTCCAGTTTTCTTCTCCTCTGGTGAGAATACTTTTTTTTACAATTTTTTTCTTTGTCCTCTGGTGATTATACTTTTTTTTTACAATTTTTTTCTCCTCCAATGAGGATACTTTTAGTTTTTTTTCAACGCGTTCGGCGCCAATTAACTCCTTACCCTTTTAGAGAAGGTTTTTAAAAAGAAATAAAATATTTCGACGAGTTCGCTGCCGATTGTCACTGCTGGCACAAAACTAACTTTAGTCATTTAAGTAACTCTTATTTATAACTTAATGTTACCTTACCTAACTTACTTAAATGTTTAAAATAACTGAACACTATCGCTACTGAAATACTGATGAGTGGGAAATGGAATATTGTTTATAAACATTTTGGCTAATAAAATGCTGATGTCCGAGAAATTGGATATTTGTGTATAAACCTTGGTCTTGGCATTGCACCCGTTTTGCTAAAGAAATGCCAGTGGCGTGAGAAATAAAACACTTGTTTATATGCCATAAGGGCACTGTGGGTGGTGTACTGTTAACTTGTATACATATAGTTACATAAGGTAACACTATATTTTATTACTCAATGAGTACATAGACAGCACATTATTAACGACTCCGTTCCCACGCTATTCTACTGGCAATCCGTCTGCATATTTTGGTATCCTATTGCAACCCGGAATGCAAATGCGCTACACGTGCATCCGCTGTCTTAGTTAATGAAACTAAACACCTTAGTTGAGCGAAACACGCGCAACTGCTTCTTCTCTCAATAAACGAACTACTTTAGATGAGCGCTACACGCGCAAACCCTATTCCGCTGACCAAGCATCTTTGGTCACGTAGGCAGGCTCAAGCATAGGTTAGCTTGTAGCTCTTAAGATTAAGTTAAGTCAGTCAGTGTAACTCACTCGCGGAAAACCCATGCACATAGTACAGCTATAATAACCGCGTTTTATAAATATAAGAATAATAATACTGAGTGATACGAGTTAAAGGCACATATTGCCGCTCAATAAAAGTTCGCAGGGACCGCGCGACAAAGTGACGCGGTGAAGTGGAAAAAATATAATAATAAATAGAACATACTATTGGAATAGGCCCCTTAGTAGTAGTAGGAAAATTTTTATCCTCGCAAAAAAGACGGACAGTAAGTCCAGCCTACCAATAGCGAAAACTTAAAAAAAATCATTAAAAATATAAAGCAAAAAAAATAAAAAATTTATAAACAGTTAAGACATACAGTGACTTTACAATACAAAGCAAACATTTGCAGTTAAGGGAAAATCGGAAAAAAAAAATAAAAACTAAACATAAAAAAATTATAAACAGTTAAGGCATACAGTGACTTTAAAAAGATATTAAATTAATAAGTACATCAATCATCTTTACCCCCATCATCTTTACAACAAGGAAAAATAGAAAAAAAACAATAGTAACACAAAAAATGATATAAACAAATATAAACAGTTAAGTGACTTTGGTAACAAACATCAAAAAAAGAAAAAAAAAATTATTAATAAATAAAGCAATCATCTTTACCCTCATCATCTTTACACGTCATCTTTACACCCATCTTTATCTGAATTGTGGAAAACCAGTAAGGAATGATGCAGATCCCGAAGGCACTATTGTAAGTTAAAGTTAGAAAGTAAACTAGCATTATTGTAAACAGTAGAAATATAAAAAGAAATTATAGGATTAAAATTACTAAAACAAATTTATTTTCACAAAGTGAGTCAAGAAGAACAGATAGCGACGACTCTGTCAAGGCTTAATTTACAAACATCCTCTTCTAATTCCCCAACCACTTTTACCCCTAGCCAAAAAAGGAATTGGCATCCCTAATAACAAACACGGTTTCTGCCCTGTTAAACCCACAATCAGAGGAAGAAGAGGAAACTCCTGTAGATTTTAGTAGTAACATAGAACAATCTGAGAGAGTGCCAGATGTAGTGAAATGGCCCCTCAGCCAAAGATGGTGAGTTTAGTTCCTGGAGGAAGTCAGTAGACAGAATACTATTAATGTATGGAAGGAATAAGGATACCCCGAAATATTTCGCAATATTACATACAATTAGACATAAGATCGTCGGGGAAGCAGACACAGCCCTCGATTCTGCCATGACGGCAACTTATAGAGAAAAGGCACTCGATACCTTTATACGGGGACTTAATGGCACTCTTCCAAGTCTGCTAAGTGTACGTGAACCAACCAGTTTACCGCAGGATCTCCACATGTGTCTCAAATTAGGAAATATGAATTACAAGACAATCCACGCAAATAACATTGGGCGACTGGCAAATAATCCTAAACCCAGTAACCCTAATCCACCAAGAACATCATTACTTAAACCACAAACCCTACGTCATGTCACAAAATTACAGGCCACCTGTTCCACCTAAACCCCCAACACCTATGGAAGTTGATCGGTCTCTCCAAACCAGGCAAGTCAATTACCAGAATAGGCCGCAGTATCAACAAAATCAAACATCTAATAGCAAAGCACAAGGGTTCACCAATGGAGTGGCAAATGCTAGTGGGCATCCAGCCAATAAAAGGCCACCGTCTCAAAGCCTGCACACCGCTAATAAAGTGCAACGTATTTACAATGCCGAGGCTATAGAGAGTGACCCACCAGACTGCAGTAAAGACATTGCAGAGTATCCAGAAGAATACATTAGCCCAACTTACATACGAAATCTTATCCCAAATAAATCCTTTTACGCTAACTCAGTTGGGGGCCCAGTAAAAATCGAACACCACGCAAACATTGATATCTTCGGCGAGGAATTGGGGAAAATAAAATTCCACATTCTGCCGAACTTAAAGACATTCGATGCCATAAGAGGCTGAAAACCTTAAATGCAGTGATCTTCACTAATGGCAATTGTTTCACTCTACTCAATAAATATAAATATCCTATCCACCAACTTCCAATAAATTCCATTACACATACTACCCTACGGCTTAACCATTTGAATCGTACGGAAAACGGAAAATTAAAACAACTCTTGGACTCGTGTCCAACCTTATTCTCCGAGCCAGATAAAAAATTAACCTTTGTCACTAACGTTAAAGCGGAAATAAGAACAAGGAACGATAGGCCAATCTATTCAAAAACATATCCATACCCTATGCCTTTAAAAAATGAAATAGACCAACAAATTGATGAATGATGGTATAATTCGTCCATCAAAATCTCCCTATAATTCACCAGTATGGATCGTTCCTAAGAAACAGGACGCCTCTGGTCAAAAAAAATATCGTATGGTAATTGATTATTGATGTATATTGGAACGATTTTTCGTCATCCCTTGTCAAATTTGGTTTTGAGACAAACCGGTTTCGGCGTTGTGCCATCATCAGTGTCGATTTTCGTTCTGATCTGTTGTGGTCGTTTGTCTTGTATTTATAGTAGGTAGCAGGTAACGTCAGCATGGGTGTCTGTTTGTGTACGTGTGTGCATGTGTTGTGCGTGTACATTCAGAAACGGGGGTGGTTTGCCTCGATTGGTTTTTTTGTGGTTGACTGAGGCAGGTAAAAGTTGGTGATTTTTGTTGTTTGACCTTTTTTGCTTGTTTGTTGTTTTTGATCTTTTGCTGTTTTGTGCTTATTTGTCGGTGCGTGTGTGTCTGTTGTACCTGAGTGGTTGCTTTGTTTTTTGTAAACCAATTTTAAAGGTTCGAATATTGTGTCGGAAACAGTGTTTGTCTGTTCGTTTATTATTCTACCGTCGAATGTTTTTTGTTTGTAGATTTCCATGTTTTCGAGTACGTTCAGACGTCTGCCTTTTGCTTGTACATGTAGGACCTTGACTGTTTTTTTGATGTTTCCGGGGGGGCATTTATTCTCCGCCATGTGATTCGCAAAGTTGGACTCTGGTATGATGGTTGGATTCCGTATCTTTTTGTTGTAATCTCTAATGTGTTCTCTGAACCTCGTTCTTACTTGTCGTCCGGTTTGTCCTATGTAACTGTGCTGGCATTCACAAGTGAGCTTGTATACACCATGGCTGCTAAATGGATCTTCTGAGTTAGTTTTGGTTCTTAGCTTCCGTCCTAAATTGTTCGATGTTTTGAACGCTGTGTTGATGTTGTATTTTCTAAGGAAATTTGCTAATTTATATGTTGCCCTTCCAGTATATGTCATTGTCGTCCAGGTTTGTGTACTTTCTTCTCCACTGTTTCTTTTTTGTTCTCTAAGGTCTCTCCTGAGTTTATCTACTAGTGATTTTTTATATCCGTTGTTTGTAGCGATGTTATATATTATTCCAAGCTCTCTTCTATATGCTTCTTGTGTAAGAGGTCAAACAACAAAAATCACCAACTTTTACCTGCCTCAGTCAACCACAAAAAAACCAATCGATGCAAACCACCCCCGTTTCTGAATGTACACGCACAACACATGCACACACGTACACAAACAGACACCCATGCTGACGTTACCTGCTACCTACTATAAATACAAGACAAACGACCACAACAGATCAGAACGAAAATCGACACTGATGATGGCACAACGCCGAAACCGGTTTGTCTCAAAACCGAATTTGACAAGGGATGACGAAAAATCGTTCCAATATACATCAATCATTCACCCTGTCGGAAAAACAACAAAACAAAATAAAACAGTAATTGATTATCGTAAATTAAACGAAGAAACCATACCAGATAAATACCCTATTCCAGATATTACCACTATTTTATCCAACTTAGGGAGAAATAAATACTTCTCCACTATCGACCTTAAAGCGGATTCCACCAGATTGCCCTAAATGAGGCTGATATCGAAAAAAGTGCCTTCTCAGTCGCAAATGGGAAATTTGAGTTCACGCGGCTACCGTTCGGCCTAAGAAACGCACCAGCTATTTTCCAACGCGCCTTAGATGACGTTCTAAGAGAACATATTGGTATCCGATGTTACGTCTACATCGACGATATAATAATTTTTAGCAAAACCAAAGAAGAGTATTTCGATAATTTAAGCATTATTTTCAACACTTTAGAAAAAGTTCGATTAAAGGTGCAATACGATAAATACGAATTCATTAAAGACGAAATTGAATTTCTCGGTATTATTGTTGGTCAAGATGGTATTCGCACTACACCAAAAAAGGTAGAAGCAATAACTAACTTCCCCCTTCCCAAGAATGTCCATGATTTACGATCTTTTTTGGGAATGACCGGACATTATCGTAGATTTATCAAGGCTTACGCACAAATCGCAAAACCACTCACTGAACTACTTAGAGGAGAACTGGGAAGAATTTATAAAAATCAATCCAAGAAGGTCCAATTGAATCTAACAACCCAACAAGTGGAAGCAGTTAAACAACTAAAAAATTGCTTAACATCTGCTGATGTAATACTTCATTACCCTGACTTTGAAAGGGCATTCGAGCTCACCACTGACGCTTCCCATTATGCTTTAAGAGCCGTACTCTCACAAGAGGGTAGGCCAATATGTTTTCTTTCAAGAACGCTTAGCAGAGCAGAGGAAACTTTTGCAACCAACGAAAAAGAGATGCTAGCGATCATTTGGGCCCTGCAGTCACTCAGATGTTTTCTTTACGGATAAAAAAAATTGAAATATTTTTCGACCACCAACCATTGACTTTCGCTCTCAGTAACAAAAATACCAATGCCAAAATGAAGAGATGGAAAGCGCAATTAAAGGAGTATGACCACGAAATAATCTACAAACCCGGCAACACAAACATAGTGGCAAACATAAATTCAATTACGGTCCATAGTAGCGATAGCTCCTCAGGAAATTTAATACGCTCTGTAGAAACACCCATTAATGTCTTCAAAAACCAAATTTTTATCAAAGAAGGTTCAGAATCCTCACATAAGTTCGAAATAGTTCCCCCAATGTACCATAGCCACATTATTACCGAAAGAACCTTTTCGGAGGATTCACTAAAGTTAATTTTGAAGAAACATCTAAATCCTTCGAGTGATAAATGGCATCAAAGCAACGGAGCCTTCTATACTAAAAATTCAAGCCGTTTTCCCCCCACACTTTGCTAATTTAAGATACGATTCACACAGCTGATTGTGGAGGATATAAAAAAAATACGGAAGATCAAAACCGAATTATAATAGAAGAACACATCCGTGCCCATAGGAATGATAAAGAAAACAGATTGCAAATATTAGGAAAATAATATTTTCCCTCCATGGCAATCAAAATTAAACGAATCACAAAACTATGCAAAATTTGTAAAGAAAACAAATACGATCGACACCCGAACAATCCAGAACTAGGCGCTACACCCCTACCCGAATATGCTGGACATACCATTCACGTAGACATATTTTCAACAGACAAGCACAAAGTGCTCACCTCTATTGATAAGCTTCCCAAATTAGCAGTAGTAAAGAAAATAGATGGAAAAAGTATCGAAAGTATAAGGAGGCCTTTAAGGGACATAATATTCTACTTCAGAGTGCCAAAGGCGATCGTTTTTGATAACGAAAAAACATTTAACTCGCAGCCTATAAAATTCATGTTGAAAAGTGAACTTAATATAAACATTTTACTACACCACCATATAAAGCGAAGTAAATGGTCAAATAGAAAGATTTCACTCAACTTTGGCAGAGATCATGAGATGCTTAAAACACGAGCATCCTGACAGAAGTTTTGAGAAACTTATGGGGTGGTCCGTAAATGAATACAACCTTTCCATCCACTCCGTTACAGGAAAAAAACCAGTTGATATATTTTTGGCAGACCTTCTTCATCCAATCGGGACGAACGTGAAGAAACTAGTAAGCAAATTCTCAAAAAACTCAAAATAAAACAGGAACAGGATCTTCAGTACCATAACAAAAATAGGCAGGAAGCAGTCGACTATAGTCCAGGGCAAACAATTTTCGTTAGACAAAATAAAAGATTAGGTACTAAACTTTCAAAACGATACAAAGAGGAAATAGTTAAAGAAAACAGACATTCCACAGTAAAAACAGAATCTGGCAAAATCGTTCCCAAAGACCATAACTAAATCGTATCTTCCTTTATCAAGGTCAACTATTTTATTCACCCTTCAAATACTTTGAAAATAATAATCAACAGTTAATAATCAATAAAAATATTCTTGAAAGAATTGAAAATATCATCAATAAAGACAGTTCAAAATTCCAATGATATTCAAATTTTATTGATCTTGCAATACAAATTCAAAATTGATATACTAAAAGAGGAAATAGAAAATGTAAAAAATGCAATACATCTTGCCAAGGCAAATATAATAAATAGTGAAGAAGCACATAAAATAAACAATTGATTTTTCCAAGAAAACATTCCATTCGAATCTTTAGAACAACCATTAAATTTTGCCGATGTTCAAATAGCTTATAAGGAAAAATTACTAATTTATGTAATTAATTTACCAACAACCGAAGACGAAATTTGTAACGATATTTTGATAAAACCCATAATCAAAAATAAAACAGTTTTAAAATTGAAATTTGAAAATGTATTGAAATGCAAAGGAAAATATTATGAATTGGAAAACAGTTGTAAACAAGTAAACGAAATAAAAATACAGCAATTAGTAACTTAGAAAATGAAAACTGTATCAAGAATCTATTAGAAAATAAGCCATATAATTGTACGGTTACAAATACCAAAAATGTCAAAAATATCGAAGAAATAAGTAATGGATTAATTTTGTTGAACAATTTTGAAGGAAACCTTACATATAATAACTATACAAGAATTATGAATGGATCATATCTTATTAAAAATTTTAATGAAACTATAAGAATCAATAATTTAAGCTTTACTACGTTAGAAAGAAATAGCTTCAGACCGTTGCCTGCACTAAAACAGAACGCAAACTCTCGTTCAGAGTATGAAGAAGTTTTGTCCCTAAATCTCATAAAAGAATTAATATAAAAAACATTAAGAAAATTAGTTCATTAAATTTATTGGTAAAATCCAGTGTGTTCACACATTTTGGGTTTTTGGCACTAATTGTTTCGATAGTCGCAATACTGAAGTGTAAAAGGAGAAGGAAAACAAAAATTACTGTCCAAACTGCGGAAGGGTTTCAGATGCCAAAACCAAAAAGTTCAGTGCATAAAAGTCTTAACGACATACCATTTTTTTAACCAATCGGGGACGATTGGAATTTCGAAGGGAGGAGTTAACACTATATTTTATCACTCAATGAGTACATAGACAGCACATTATTAACGACTCCGTTTCCACGCTATTCTACTGGCAATCCGTCTGCATATTTTGGTATCCTATTGCAACCCAGAATGCAAATGCGCTACACGTGCATCCGCTGTCTTAGTTAATGAAACTAAACACCTTAGTTGAGCGAAACACGCGCAACTGCTTCTTCTCTCAATAAACGAATTACTTCAGGTGAGCGCTACACGCGCAAACCCTATTCCGCTGACCAATCATCTTTGGTCACGTAGGCAGGCTCAAGAATAGATTAGCTTGTAGCTCTTAAGATTAAGTTAAGTCAGTCAGTGTAACTCACTCGCGGGAAACCCATGCACATAGTGCAGCTATAATAACCGCGTTTTATAATTATAAGAATAATACTGAGTCATGCGAGTTAAAGGCAAATAGTGCCGTTTAATAAAAGTTCAATAAAAATAAAACTTGAAAACTCGTGTTTAATTTATATATATATATATATATAAAGGCCGACTGGAGTAGAGCTTGAATTATTCCTCCTATGTACATACAAACATTGAAGCACCGATTGTTATTAAAACGCAAGTAGGTAAATAACTATTGCATAGCTGCTAAATTATGATCTCCTGGTAATACAACCAATCAATCTCTTCTTAGTAAAGATCATATCGGATCATCTAGGATACGGTAAAGCGACGCACGGTGGCGCCTTTTGAGTTTTTTCTTTGCAAAAATCATAACTTTTAAACCAATGAAGATATTTTAAAAATTGAAAATGCAAATGAAAGCTAATTATTTGAAGTTTTATTGTGTGGAAGCTCAGAGTGTCACAGATACAGGGTGCTTCTAAAAAATTCGTCAAAGTCGAAAATTTTTAGAAAAATGCAAAAACAAAATGTTTTTAGTAAAAAATAAAACAAATAAAATGAGATTTGTCTTATAATCACGTATTTAAGCATTAAATAAGATAAACTAATGATTTTGATAAGATAGCGTGGCACTGCCCACTTATGACAAAAAGTTTTATCTAAGTAGTCACGTAATCTATAACTACCAAAATCGAATCAAACTCTTATAAAACTCAAATGTCCGTTTTTGGTGCCACAGTAACAAGGTGCTTTAAAATTCATCGTAAAATTTTACATGTTTTTTTTTAATTTACAAGCCAAATATGTATTTTATTAATAACTAAAATTTATTGAAAGTGGTTCAATGAAATTTTATTTGAGCTAAAGATTAAACAGCCAACGAATTTTGGAAAAGGTTAGTGGCACTGCCCATTTATGCTAAAAAGTTTGATCTTAGTAACCGCTTTACCAATTTGTACCAAACTCGATAGACGTATTGATTTCTATAAAAATTTAATACTCGTTTGAAGGCGAAATGCCTAAGCTTTAAAATAAATTTGATAAACTTAAGAGAAATGCAATAACGAAAAGTACGTGTTTATAAATTACTAAATTAATTAATTCTTTTATTTTAAATAAAAAACTAACTTGTACATAGATATCTTATTTTTCAATAAAGTAACAAAATTGATTAGTAAATCTCTTTTTCATTGTTGTGATAAGAAGTGAGAAACTTATTTTATCTTAACATAGTCATCGTCACTGGAACATATACGAGTATCTAGCGAAGCAACCATTTCTTAGCTATACGCATCTGTAAGCTCTTTTTGTGTTCTTACATACCTCATAGATGATATGACTGGATCAGAAGAGATAGCTAACATGTTGAAAAGGTCTTCATTTTGTCTAACTCGTGATACTTTGCAGGTGTTCATACATCTATACCTTTTGTAGTCCTTTTTCTTGAGCTTCTTCAGACAATTCTCCTAGTGGTAAGCACTGGTACTCTATTAAATCTTTTCCATGTGCTAAAATTTTATGTACCGTTGGTGTAAGTTTCTTCTCAGGATACTTTTGATGCAGAAACTATGAAGTTTTAGATGCATATTATCCAAATTTGGGTCCAAAAAATGGTTCATGGCGGTTTAAAATATTTAAAATTACTCCCAATCTTTTCACAATATCTCTATCAAGTCCTGTTATGCGAGCAGTCACTTCATCGTTTTCAAAAAATCTTCTTGAGGAGTTACCATCATTTGTATTTCCGTATCCATACTTTGGACAGTCAACTCTAAGGCCAATCTCTTTATAGAATGCATCCTGAATTATTTTTTTTCTCCTGTTTTGTTTCTCCTTACATGTTGTATTGTCGTCGAAAACTTCTCCTTGTAGTGGTAGTGTATAAGCCAGCTTCAAAACAAATTCCATACATCTTATCCTAGCATGCAAAGGAAATATTCCATACTCATAATTTAGTTCGTCAGTTATTGAATCATCAAGATTTTCAAAGTCCTTTTGGCTCTTCTTACAAATTGGACATTTCATTGTAGATGTCGTATTTGTTATCAAGTTCAAAACTTTTCCATCGACCAGAAGAAAATCATGCTTTATTGTAATGACATTCCCCTCTTCAATTTCAATTATTGTTCGGGCGGCACAATATAGTTGATGACGGACGTGGATTTTTCCAATGTTCTGAAACTTCATCTTTTAGTCGTAATGGAACAATAGAAGCCATAAACATATTACTATCTGTAATTGTTTCACCGTCTACATTTATTCTTTGTTTGCGCTTTGTCCTAATGACCCATCACAGCCCCACTTAGCGCATTTGGTGGTGCGGGAATGCTGTTTTTGATCCTCTGATGCTTCTGAAAGATGAGTCGTGGCCATAGCTTTTGCGGTATCAGACAGCTTCCTTTTCCTTCTGTAGGTAGAACACTCTTCTATGGGTTTTGTTGGTCTCCCTCTAGTTGGATTGGTTGACGTGCTAGGCGTTTCTTCGTCCAAAAAAGTTTTGTCAGCTAGCCACTTTTCATGCTTACTTAGAAATTTTGAATTGTTACGATAGACGGACTTCCATTTTCTTTCTACAAGGTGGCGTAAAAGTAAGCTTCCGATGTTCAGCATATCGGTTGTGGCACGTGCAGTGTGTGCTGTTGCACCGTCTTGTTGGAACCACATTCATCAAGTTGCGGCAAAAAGAACTCGTTGATCATTAATCTGTAGCGCTCACCATTCACAGTAACCGTTTGGCCCCGACCGATTTTTGGTCAAATGGCAGTGTAGCGTAACATTGTTTATTAACGTGTATTTCGCATGTGTTTACTACACAAATGTCAAAACAGAACTGACTTTAGGGGCCAATCGCAAAATTTATAGCATTTTCTGATAGGAGGATTACTTTTGCGCAGTAACCGTTTTTCACCGACCGATTATTGGTCAAATAAATAGTCAGCAATATTCCGCGTTCTGGAGCAGTGTAGCGTAACATTGTTTATTAACGTGTATTTCGCATGTGTTTACTACACAAATGTCAAAACAGAACTGACTTTAGGGGCCTATCGCAAAATTTATAGCATTTTCTGATAGGAGGATTACTTTTGCGCCACCTTGTATTATAATGTATTGTAAACAAATTTTTTCTTCCAGGCCTTCCTTTTATTTAATGCTTGTTTCACTCGCTAATTCTCTCATAATAGCCTCAACGGAGTTCCGTCTTGACTTTGTAGATTTAAACACCGCAAATAGTTTCGAGTTTTCTAGATACATATTAGAATTGGCTGCGAGTGTATCTGACTAAATATTAAACTGTGAACTATATTTAAAAATACTATTCAGTTTATTTAAGTAAACAGAATACTAAGTTCCTTAATCTCCAAAAGACGAATGATAATGTGCATTGTATGATGGATAGCTTTATATACCTACTCAAATTATTAAAATGAATTTCAGGTATACAATTTGTAACTAAAAAAATGCATGTTGTTAACAAGTTCCAATAACAAAAACGACCTTACGGCCGTACTGAATTATATATACCTGCTCAGGCGCGTATTTATGCCCAAGGCTGTTTAACTTTATTTGATGTAAAAAGTGAAGTTGCAGCTGGACGCAGGTAGACTTTATGAATTTAGGTAACTGAATATTTCACAAATAACTACTGTTGATTTGACGGAGCACATATTTATATATTTTTTTTTCCATCAAAGTTTTAAAAAGGGCCTAAAAATAGGCATTTCTAAATACAGGTATATCCGCCAACTTTTAACAAAAAAAAAAAAGTTTTTTTTGTTTCAATCCTAAATTAAATTATCTTTAATTGCTATACAAGAAAACGACAACAGGCCGCCTTATTTACTCACAAAACCATTTTTAATACGACGAAAAAGAAGAAAAACTTCAAATTTTTCCCAATGTTGAAAATTGGTCAACTTTGAGCGGCTTTACCTGGTAAACCATAATTTTCCGTGAAAAAACAGTTGTATATTCTTGATCCCTGGAGAATTCTTTATTAGAAACATGTATTAGATTTAGCAAACGCTTTCATGATTTTTTTGATTTTTTCCATGCTTTAACGGCAGAGGCGCCACTGTGCGACGGTTAGATACCTCATGACATGCATTTTTTCATCAGCTGTAGGTTTTTTTCATATGGCCCGAATAAAGCTAGATTGTTAGTTAAACCGGCAACAAGATACCCCCTAGGAATTGATATTAGAATATAAGAACTCTTTTGTTAGTATATAAGAACATGTTAAATAAAGATTGAAATTAATATTTGGAAAATGATGAGTTAAGTGATTAGTGTGTTCCTGGAGGCAAGTGTGTTGATTATTTAAAAGGCAGGTTGTTTCTCAACGGAATCTTCGAATCATATTCACATCGAAGATCATTGTACGGTAGGGTAAAAAAACCATCTTTGACGCCACTCCAATAAACAGGCAAACATATGACCGCTTTCACCCCTTTTGCATTTAAATTGTCTTGTAGGATTATTTTTTTTTTCGTTGTCGTATATTGTTTTTATTGAGTTAGGGGAGTGTAGCTCCCGCCCTTAGATTCTGGTAAGGAGTCCTACCATTAAATTTTATGTTATGTCGGTTGAGACATTGCAACAACCCACCCTATCCCGAAAGAGCTACGGTCCAGAGGACTCACCCGCTATGACCTCTCATAAGAGAATTCCATCGGCTAACGGAATTTGACAGTGAATTTCGATAAAGTCTATAGAGTTCATAAAACTGTATTACCCCTTTGTTCGCCAAAATCAGCCAGGCGTGTTGCACCCTCGTTAAAATTCTCCGATTTGTGACGGAATTTCCTATATGCCGGGCTATGCTTAGTCCGTCCAGGGTTCGTAAAAATAGGGTTCCCTATGGTTTTCTCTAAAATGATATAACCCCTTTAATTTTTTTAGTTTTAATATTTTTGTTTTCTGGTTCTGGCTCAATTGAAGGCGGCAGAGGTGAAAACCCGTGAGATGAAAACTCCCAGGTGTACGTTCATCGGAGGTGAGAACTACCACTACTATCACCCTTTTATACTAAATTTGCAAGCAGGCAAACCTTTATCCTACAACAATTAATACTTATGTACTTATGATACATATTCTTATAAGTTTACGTTTTCCTCATTATCCTACTTTTCTTATAACTACAAATGTATTTACACAAGACGGTGCGCATATTTCCCTTCACATGCCGGCTTCTCTTATTGCAGCGAACATGTGTACACACACCTGTACGCCTACGTTGGTGACTCATTAAACCTATGGTTGTTGTTTATTAAACCTATATATTATGCATATTCTTACTTTCTTTATATACATGTATGATGCATGTCTATATTGCGAATTGTTGACTAGAATGATAGAAATTTAAGTAATCAAACGAGGTGCATGCAACCCGTGGACATTTTCTATTGGTGGGCAGTGTGTTGATCCTGGAGGTCCCCAATCGTGCAAAGCTCTAGAATTTGCAAGACGGTGTGTCAAACGATGAGCAATGCTGAATCCACCACTTCCTTCCAGTTGCGTCAAACCGATGATAACTTGCCTTAAAACAGATAAAACATATTTTACATGCAAAGCTATTTATAAATATAACATATTTTTGTACTGTCTTGAGTTCCCCTCTGGTTGATACAACGTTGTAGCTTTCTTGACAGTCACATTTAACATGTATCCATTTTTTTTCATGTCGATTTTCAACAATAACAACCAGTCCAGCCCAACCCTGTACATAGGAATAAGACAATATAAAAATACTTTTAAAATATACTGGGGTTATCAAAAAATTATTTGCAGAAAGTGATACATGTAAAAGCAGTGTGTTTAATGAGATCAATGTTGAACTATACAAGGTTTGGTAGTCCGAGGCGTTTTTGATAGTTCTCGGCTCCACGCTCTCCTATTAGCTGCCATCTGCTTGAAAGTGTTACTTCTCTTAAAATTCGAATGAAAATGGTAGTAAAAGCTAATAATTAATTTTCTACAAGCGTTTAATTTGGTAGTTTTTTGTGAGGATTAAATATTTTAACTAAATAATTTATTATTCTTACAGCCTTTTGCCTGCGACCAAAAATATATTCTGCCCCGATCTCCCTTAGGAAGTATATTATTGCTCGATGGTTTGCATTATTGTGTGCTCTGGCCATGGTGAGATCAGTAGTTTTACCCTTTTCCTGGCAATTGCATTGCATGCCAAAAGGAATTCCTCTGCAGTCTCTGGTCTCTATGACGAAAGCGAGTATATCATCTGACCTTATTCCTCATTTGTACGTGTGGGTGTTAAGTCTGCAATGATCTGTAATCTGTAAGGATACAAATTAGCATTCTTAAATTACCTTTGGAGAGGCTTATGATCGCCCTGTATCGAGATGTATTATATCACCCAGGAGCACCCACGATTGTAGTAGACCGGCACATTTCTACAGTATTTCTTTTCCTCTCATTTACTCAGACGTTACCTGATCGTTTAAGGACCCGCTGGCAGTATTGGTTCAGGCCCAAAGCGAATTGTTCTCGCTGCGTGTCTTGTTAGGCTGTCCGCCTGCCAATTTCCTTCCACCTCTATGTGGCCCGGAATCAACGCCAGAATCACGCCGTTCCGGGTTCCTAGGCAGTTAAATTTCCCCTAACAATCGCTCACCAGTGCTGAATTTATCTAATATACTGATATTGCTTTGACTGAGGCAAATTGCGTTTACTTTCGCTTGAAAGATAGACGGGTATGCCCGCAGAGGCGTTGTGATCTCAGAATGGCAAAGCGCTCATTGATATATCCGCACTTTAGGTTTAGCTCGGAACATTGGCATATAGCGTCTACTTCCGCTTGGAAGACAGTCGAGTATGCTCCCAGAGGCGTTGTGATCTGAGGACTGTACCGAAATATTGCCGCTCTTATTCCTTATGGCGTTTTCGAACCATCACTGTACCACGAGTATGTGGGAGCGGTGTATAGTATAGTATATATTCTGGTCTCCTTACAAGTTAACTTGACGCCGAATTCTAACCTAAATCTTCTTCCGAGGACAATTTGCTTAAGAATGTCATACTTTGGTTGTTGTAAGACTGGATCGTATCTCCCAGTGTGGCCAAGTTGTTGGATGACATAACTTTGCCTCTGCTTAATCCTTTCTTTGTGATTTTCAGAAGTCTTCTTTTAGCCTATTGCTCTATTGCATGACCCCGGTGATGCAAACAAGCCAGGCGCTAGATCTTGGTGAGCGATTACCTCCATAGCGATAGATTTTATAGAAAGAAATTTAGTATTGCTAATAGCAATAGCAATTCGCTATACATCACACAACGAAAGAAACCTTTGTCGCCAAAACAGCAGTGTATATAGGAAGGCCCATACAAAGTAGTAAAACGAATCCACGATGTTGTCTATCGCATGCAAACTATTGGAAGGCCCCAGATGAAGGAAGTCCACCTGGAAAGGCTAGCTGCGTTTGGTTCGGGCAATGTGTGGTGACTGTTCTCAAGTATGTAACATCCCTAAGTCAATAACACTCACACCACTAGTTAACACAACGGAGATAGCGATGGCTACACTCTTGCAGGTAAGAAGGAGAAAAAGCAATAGCACAAGTGTTTAAAAACATGAGGTAAAGAGGAGAACACCGACCCTTCGAGAATACGATGAGCGAACAACCTAGAAATTTCTAGGTGAATAAGGTACACCCATTTGGACTATAAAAGTTAGTGGCCAAGCAAGGCGGGATGATCAGTTTATTTTCAAGTGTTGTACAGTGAACTTATTGTGAAGTTATTTTATTTATTACCAGCAAATAAAACTAGCTATTTTTAAACAGAATTGTCGCGTTTGTTTATTTGACTTTAGAGTGATCGAACCCAGGAGGACTAATAGAGAAATCATCGAATTCCTCACAATACGTTTCATCGTAGCGTTGTTACGCAATCGGAATTACCCGATTCCTGGGCTGTCGCCAATCAATGCACTATGTTGTTGTTGTTGTTTTCACAGACAGTCCTTTGGCGGATATGAACCCGGTACACTCCGGCCTCCCTTGCGGTACATGCCCGACTGTCGTTGGAGCGATTGGTTATGACCAGTGCAGCCTTCAAGGCATCATATCAACCATCAAGTTGAACGTCCCTACTTTTGACAGGTACGCCTACCTCAGGCATTTACTAAACCAACAACCCTCAGGGGTTCCCAACGCACCATAACAGTAACACCTATTACAAAATAGAAGTCGTACACCACTGTACCATATTAATTCAGTTTATTTATTCTTAAACTTGTTTTCTGTTGTCTTAAGCTACTAAGGAAACAAAACATTCAAATTGTTTATTAAACCTATATATTAAATATGTATATTCTTACTTTCTTTATACATGTATGATGCATGTCTATATTGCGAATTGTTGACTAGAATGATAGAAATTTAAGTAATCAAACGAGGTGCATGCAACCCGTGGACATTTTCTATTGGTGGGCAATGTGTTGATCCTGGAGATCCCCAATCGTGCAAACCTCTAGAATTTGCAAGACGGTGTGTCAAACGATGAGCAATGCTGAATCCACCACTTCCTTCCAGTTGCGTCAAAACGATGATAACTTGCCTTAATACAGATAAAAAAAATTTACATGCAAAGCTATTTATAAATATGTATAACAAATTTGTGTACCTTTGCAATGGAGGAACCGAGTCTACTGTCTTGAGTTCCCCTCTGGTTGATACAACGTTGTAGCTTTCTTGACAGTCACATTTAACATGTATCCATTTGTTTTCATGCCGATTTTCAACCATAACAACCAGTCCAGCCCAACCCTGTACATAAGAATAAGACAATATAAAAATACTTTTAAAATATACTGGGGTTATCAAAAAATTATTTGCAGAAAGTGATACATGTAAAAACAGTGTGTTTAATGTTGAACTATACAAGGTTTGGTAGTTGCAAGGCGTTTTTGATAGTTCTCGGCTCCACGCTCTCCTATTAGCTGCTGTCTGCTTGTTACTTCTTTTAAAATTCGTATGAAAATGGTAGTAAAAGGTAATAATCTATTTTCTGCAAGCGTTCAATTTGGTAATTTTTTGTGAGAATTAAATATTTTAACTAAATAATATATTATTCATACAGCCTTTTGCCCGCGACCAGAGATCTATTCTGCCCTCATCTTGTTCACAACACCTCTTCCAAAGCGATCTCCCTAAGGAAGTATATTATTGCTTGATGGTTCGCATTATTGTGTGCTCTGGCCATGGTGAGATCAGGAAATTTACCCTGCATTGCATTGCATGCCAAAAGGAATTGCTCTGCAGTCTCTGGTCTCTTTGACGAAAGCGAGTATATCATCTGACCTTATTCCTCATTTGTGCGTGTGGGTGTTAAGTCTGCAATGATTTGTAAGGATACAAATTAGCATTCTTAAATTACCTTTGAAGAGGCTTGTGATCGCCCTGTATCGAGATGTATTATATCACCCAGGAGCACCCATGATTATAGTAGACCGGCACATTTCTACAGTATTTCTCTTCCTCTTATTTATTTAGACGTCACCTGATCGTTTAAGGACCCGCTGGCAGTATTGTTTCAGACCCAAAGCGCATTGTACTCGCTGCGTTCCTTGTTAGGTTATCCGCCTGCCAATTTCCTTCCACCTCTATGTGGCCCGGAATCAAAGCCAGTAGCACGCCGTTCCGGGTTCTTAGGCAATTCAACTTTTCCTGGCAATCGCGCATCAGTGCTGACTTTATCTAACATACTGATATTGCTTTGAGTCAGGTCAGAATGGCAAAACTCTCATTGCGATATCCGCACTGCAGGTTTAGCTCGGCACATTGGCATATAGCGTATACTTCCGCTTGGAAGATAGTCGAGTATGCTCCCAGAGGCGTTGTGATCTGAGCTCAGTAGCCAAATATTCCCGCTCTTATTCCTTCTGGCGTCTTCGAGCCATTAGTGTACCACGAGTATGTGTGAGCGGTGTATAGTATATATTCCGGTCTCCTTCCAAGTTAACTTGACGCCGAACTCTACCCAAAATCTTCTTTCGAGGACAATATGCTTAAGAATGTCATACTTTGATAGATGTAAGATTGGATCGTATCTCTCAGTGTGGCCAAGTTGTTGGATGACATGACTTTGCCTCTGTTTAATCCTATCTTTGCGATTTTCAGAAGTCTTCTTTTAGCCTATTGCTCTATTGCATGACCCCTGTGATGCAGACAAGCCAGGCGCTAGATCTTGGTGAGCGATTACCTCAATGTCAACTATGTTGTTCTTTAGCCCATGCTTTCGAGCAGGAGGTGATAATAGGTTTAACTATCATGGTGTACATCCAGCTTAGTATATTCGGGCTGCATCCCCATGTTTTTCCCGCCATGATGGAATTTGTGGCCCTGCCTGTCATGTTTTCGAAATGCTGCCTCCATAAAAACTGTAATCTATGCTTATTGCTGTTAGTCCCGATGGGGTTCTGTGAAGTGGACGATGGCCGTTGGAACCCAAAGTATAGTGCTTAAGTTTTCATACCCAAAGGCTTTCTATTTAATCTGCGGTGCCCGTGACCAGTTTCCACCCACTCTCAAGAGGAGCTTTATGAAACAGCCGTTCATCGGTTTTGCCTCAACAAAGTTGATTAACCGACACATCAAAATGCAAAACTTCAGCCCCACGGCAGCCAGCGTGGTGTGACGGTAGTGTTGTTGCTGACCTACCACAACGAAGGTCCAAAGTTCGCGTACCGGGATAGGTAACATCAAAAGTGGTTTGGAAAAGTTTCAATCAAGTTTCAAGTAAAATTCATCTTCATTTGCAGATGCCGTTTAGAGTCGGAATAAAACATGTACAGGGTGGCTGATGAAAGCCGCTACCAAAAAAAAATTAAATAACTTTTTTTCTATTTAATGAATCTGGTAAATTTTTTTTTTATTTTGCAGATTGACTTTTACATTTAACAAAAATGGATAACTGGGACACTGAAACAAGAATTTGGATTGTCCGCCGCTATCACGCACTGGAGTCCGTAGTTTCGGTTCAAAGAGAGTATAGGCGCACGTTTGGCGGCAATCCTCCGAGCAGATGGACCATAATAAGACTTGTAAACAATTTTGCCGAGCATGCGACAGTCAACAGAAGACCTTACCATCGAAACCCTTCAGTTCGAACGGAGGAAACAATCGCTGCTGTAGCTGCTGCCATACAAAACAATCCACGTGTTTCGACAAGAAGCTTATCTGCTCAAATGAGTGTAAGCAGACAGTCATTACAGTCAATTATGCACAAATATTTGGACTTATTCCCATATAAAATTCAAATGGCCAACAAACTGAGCGCTGCAGACTTGCCGATTCGCTTGGAATTTTGCCAGAAGATGCTTCAAATGGTGGAAGAGGATGGAAACATGTTGAACTGTCTTTTCATGTCTGACGAGGCCCATTTCGATTTAAACGGCAACATAAACAAACAAAATTGTCGAATATGGAGTGCTTCCAACCCACAGATACTCCATGAGACGGAATTGCATCCACTTCGTGTCACAGTGTGGTGTGCAGTTTCATCACGCTGCATTGTCGGGCCCTACTTCTTCGAAGAAAACGGTCACACCGTTACGGTTACTGGATACCGTTACTTGAGCATGTTGAGAGAGTTTTTCTATCCAGAATTACGCCGAATGAGAATTTCTTTCAACTCTGTGTGGTTTCAGCAAGATGGTGCAGCTCCTCATATAGCCCAACCTGTTATGACAGAATTGCGACGAAAATTTCCCAATAAGCTGATATCCAGAAACTCCACATTCCGTTGGCCACCCAGGTCGCCTGACCTTACTGCACCTGACTTTTTCTTGTGGGGTTATTGCAAACAGGAAGTCTTCAAAGCAAAACCAACAAATTTGAATGAACTAAGGCAATCCATTCGAGAAACAATTGCGGCTATTCCTGTCTCAACTCTCCAAGCAGTAATGAACAACTTTTTGGTAAGATGCCGCACATGCATCGACGAGCAGGGGGGCATTTAAATTCCATTATTTTTAAAACTAATTAAGCTATATTTAATAAAATTTAATGAGCTTTAACATGAATAAAAGAAAAATGAATTCCATACACTGAAAAAGAAATTATTTGAGTTTCATCAGCCACCCTGTAGGTCCCGCAAAATTTGGAGAGAATAAGTGGATACTTAAGAGCCTACTAGAGAAGCCACGGTAAAAAAAGCGCGACAGAAAACTTTTTCTTAGAGTTGGTGTGGAAATGAGTACATTGCTATGTTTATATCCAAAAGAACTCACAACAATTATATTTGCTGCTTATAAATAGTTATTAAGGTGAAAGGTAGTTCATGTTTCTTATAAGTTAATATAATATTTGTTATAAAAAGCCAATTTTTTTTTAATAAACATTCCAATTTTAAAAAGTTTATTATTGTTGTGTTTGGAGTAGGCACAATTAATATTGTCAAAGTCTTCTTTGTAGTTTACACAGTCACTTAATTTATTCTTTCTCGTATTCTCAGTCCTTCTAAATGCTTGTGTGTAACCATAGCAACCGGTGGTTGTGTGAGGGTTATTTTCGCTTGCCCGCCAATAGAGCTGCAAAAATAACGATGGTTCCCCCATCCGATGTTTTCGATAGTTTGCATCATACCATTCGATAATTTGATCCAAAACCAAGGATAGTATCGGCAAAAGACTGTCACTTTCGACAACACTCGTCAAAACCTTCGAGAAGTGTTTTTGTCGTTACAAACAGCAACAACAACATAGAAGTAAAGCTGCAAAACTATCGTCGGTTCCCGAATTGATGTTTTGGATAGTTTGCACGATACCATTCAATAGTTTCGATAGTTCGAACCAAAACCATCTATAGTATCGGAAAATACTTTTTCAACAAAACAAGAATTATTAATTCAGTATAACAAAAAAGGAATATAACAATTCGCTTTCATTGCCAGAAAATAAACTTTAGCATAAAATCCACGAAGAAAATAACGTATTGTGACGAATTCGGTGATTCCTTGATTATCCTGGGTTGGATAAAGTCAAATAAACAGTTTTATTTACTAGCAATAAACGCAATACAAATTAAAGAGTTTGGTAACTTCACAGTAGTTCACTGAACAACACTTGAAAATAAACTGATCAAGCTGCCTTGCTTGGTCACTGCCTTATATAGTCCAACAGGGTGCTACCCTACGCACCCAGAACTTTCCTGGCTGTTCTCTCTTCGCAAACACTCGCGCCATCTGTCTTCTTCTTCCTTGGTACACGCTTGCATGCATAAGCTTAGCCATCGTTATCTCTGTTGTGTTTAACTAGTGGTAGGAGTGTTATTGAGTTAGGGATGGCACATGCTCAAGAATATTCGCCACACTGCCCTCCACCTAAGACACATTTCCCGAACCAAATGCAGCTAGCCATTTTAAATAGACCACCTTCAAATTATTCCGTGGCCTTCCAATAGTTTGTATGCGATAGCCAACATCGTTGATCCGCTTCAGGATTTGCAGGGGCCGTCCTATTTACATTAAAGATTTGTAGACAAACCTTTCTTACGTTGTGCGTTGTATAGTAGCACTAAATCTCCTTCCATAAAAAATTCCAAGTTTATTGATTTGTCGTACCTGGCTTTCATCTTATCGCTCATGATTTTAGTTCGTTGTCTTACAAGGTTGTGTATTTCTCTCATTTCCTCTTCCAAGACGCTAGTGGATTTCCGAGTGTTTACTCCGGCATCAGCATTTATCCCAAACTTCCTAGCAGGAGTCTGACCTGTGGCCTCATGTGCTGAAGAGCGATATGCCATCAGGAACAAGGAGGTGTGTGTATCCCACTCCTTTTGGAACTTATTCCCTACTTTTCTTATTTATTGATTCGTTCCACCATGCCATTTTCCGAATGACAAGTGTCTTGCACATTTCATGGAATACCGCTGATTCGAAATTCCTGCCTTGATCAGAATGTAGCTCCATCGGTGCACCAAACCTTGCTACCCATTTGTTTATAAACACTTCTGCTATCGTTTCTGCCACTTGATTTGGAATAGGGTAAACTTCTGGCCATTTGTTGAAATAGTCCATGACTACTAGTACATTTTTGTTTCCGAGTTTGCTAGTATTAAATGGAGCAGGTACATCCATGGCAATCCTTTCGAATGGTGCACCTGAGTTACACTGTTTCATTTGCCCATGGCTCCTCGATTTCGGTCCTTTAGCTTTAATGAACACCTCACAGTTGGCAGTCCACTCCGCGACCGATTGACGGCAACCAACCCAATAGAATCTCTGCTTGATTTTCTTTAAGGTCTTGGTGATACCAAGATGACCTCCGCCTGAGCCGTTAAGTAATTCATTGAGAAAGTCAGCTTGCGAACACATTGTCCATCTTCACTCTCCAATATTCGATGCAAACAACCGGATACCAATTGTAAACTGGTCCACTGTGTCCAATATGACTTTGCAACAGGACTTTCTGCTGACATCTCCTATCTTGATGGTCGCTCGTTTCGTTCGATTTCCTGCATCACGCGTGTAAGATCTGGATCTTCGTGCTAATACTTCCTTAATTGATCCATGTCCCATTCGTCCGTAGATGTTATAGTCTTCAGCCACACATCTATAATGTCTTCTTTTGCCTCAGCTTTGGAACAATGCTTGCATTCCAAGTTACATGGTCTTCGTCACATTGCATCAGCATTTCCGTGGGTACTCCTTTGCGATGCTCTATGGAAAAGTCATAACTTTGCAGTCGCTCTATCCACCGTGCTAGTCGACCTTCTGGATTACGGAACTGCCTGAGCCAATTCAACGCTGCATGGTCTGTCAACAGTTCTCTCCGTGTTACATACTAGGTTCTTTCAGTTTTCCCGATTGTTCGGCTATAGTACGCCACTACCTTCTTATGCCCATCGACGACAAGGACAAAACACCTCCTATAGCATAACCACTGGCATCTGTATCCAGAATAAACGGTGAGCCTGGGATTGGATATGCTAACATTGGGGCAATGCACAGTCGCTCCTTCAACGTTTGGAAAGCGACTTCATGTTCCTTCTTCCATTCAAAGCAGGTATTTTTCATGGTAAGCTCATGGAGACTACTAGCTACACTGGCGAAATTCAGCACAAATCGGCGATAATACGTGCACAGCCCAAGGAAACTTCTCAACTCATGCAAATTCATCGGTCTTGGCCAACCCTTTACGGCTTCGATATTTTCCTTAGCAGTGCAGATGCCCTCCGTCGTTACCTTGTGAACAAAATAACTTACTTCCTTTTTAAACAAGAACACTTCTTCTTAGTTTCAGACCAGCACCAGCTATCCTTTGGAAAACTTCCTCCAAGTTCTTTAGGTGTTCCTCAAAACCTTTTTCCAGCACGATGATGTCGTCCAGGTACACCAAACATGTTTCCCAATGCAATCCTGTTAGTACCTGATCCATGAGTCTCCCAAAAGTAGCTGGAGTATTGCATAGTCCGAAGCGTATTACCGTAAATTGCCGAAGTTGAAGCCTACCTTTGCTTTTTCTTCATCCTTCACCTCCACTTGCCAGGAGCCGCTTTTCAAGTCCAGTGTGGAAAACCATTTCATGCCAGATAACGAGTCCAGAGTATCGTCGATTCTTATTTACGTCGTTCAACTTTCGGTAATCCACACAGAACCTCATCTGTTCGTCCGTCTTTGTCACTAGGACTACCGGTGAGCTCCATTTACTAGCTGATGGTTCGATTACCTCCCTTTGGAAAGTTTGATGGGTGATTTGAACTCATTAAGTACTCTTACCGGTATATGTTCACCTTGTTTTGTCATAGGCAGGGGTTTTTCCAACTAGTATATTCGTCTCTGCTTAGTTTGCTGCCTCGACAACCTTGTCCCATAATCTCCATCAATCTTTGCCCATATGATTGCTTCCGACTTTGACGGAATTTGCTGACTTTTCACCACCACTACTCGCTTACTAATGTAGTTCTTTTCGCAACCAAAATTGAGTGGCACGTCCATGTTCTTATAGTTCATAGTCCTGTTTTTTATGTCAATATTGATGCCTTGATCGCTTAAGAAATCCACGCCAATTATGATTTCATCAACACTGGCTGCCAATATGAATTTCTGCTGTACGGTGACTTTCCCAATTTCACATGTTCACAATGGTCTTACCTCCTTGTTGACTAAATCAGAACGATTGATGAAATGAGATGCGCCCGTGTCCACAGTCAGTAAATGATATTTTCCGTCCACATATCCTCCCACAGTAAGATTACTAGCTTTCCGTCCGATTTGTGAGACAGAGATTGTGGGGCATTCAATTACGGGAGCCAGTCCACGCCCCTTTCGACTGGCTCGATTTAGTTTAACGATTGACTTGGTTGGGAGATTTGCTCATCTCCTTCAGCTTTGCGTTTCCGACCACCTGAATTGCAGGGGTTACTGGAGCCAGTGCCGCAATAGCGTGCTATGTGAGCTGGTTTTGGAAGCATTTGATGGCACCATCACTTTTTTTCTGAACTCCGTTCAACGCTTCCAAAATTGTGTCTACCAAAGTCGGAGTCTCCACTTCTACAGGTTTACTCACAGGCGAGGCTGTTTCTTGTGTCAAAGCATGTGATACCGTTTCAGCGAATATCCTTTTGGGGTTTGCATATATGGCCCGCTTCGTCTCCACATCACTTATGCCTTCGTTTCGTCTAAGCTGAAATCTGGGATGTCATGTGTGTCTTCTGCTCCTCCAGCTGAGAGCCCTGCAAGTTTTCTGTGCTTCCAATTTGGTCGACATCTGAGTCACTACAGCCAATATCATGTGTCTAAGCTTTATGGAGGGCGAGTAGTTTTTTTAAGTTAAAGTTTGTATATTATTTTATTATTTGTTTAAAGAGTAGAACGGGAGGGTGCCGTGCACATGTTGCATAGGGGCAACCTTTGGTAATATTATTTTTTGTTTATTTCAATTATCTGTTACACCTGATATGTATTAATTGGGGGCGAGCACTATTGGCTCTGATACATTGTGCGGGATTGGCTTCCTAATTTTCGCTGTGAAAAACCCCGATTACAAAACATAAACTATCATAATCGTCAACGTTAATTCCTTTCAACGTTAATTTATTTTCTAAAAATTTTTGGCCTATATCTGCATTTGAGACAAAAGGAATCCTTCTTCAAACTTGGATCCAACAATTTTCCCAATATTGAATCATGAAGGTGCAGGCATTTAATGATTCTTGAGTTTTAAGTTTACTTTCACGAAATTAGAGGAATTACCACTGAAATCGTTAAAAAAAAGAGCTTTATAATACTAATACAGTCGCTTTGTCAATAGCTCAAATTATTTTGCTTAGGTCGCTCAATATGTCAATATCATTGGAGGGTAGGGATTTTGGTGTACTCAGAAGTACTAAAAATCTCGGTATCATCCTATATGCACTATTTCAACTCTTACACTGTCAATACTATTTGTGTATCGCAGCACCGTCAACAAAAAATTTTATTTCCTTGTCAAAATACATTTTCATTTAAATAGAATTTCGGAATAGTATTTATAAACTTTGTATTTCACAATAACTATCGATAGCGGGTAAGAGCCATTCGATATAGAGGCTTAGACTGAAATAAAACATTCGATAGTGCTAACTAAAGTATTCGATATATCGATAGTGCCGTCGATAGTTTTGCAGCTCTACCCGGCAACGCACCATCAAAAAACGTCAATCGCCATTTGCATTGAAAATTCTTAGCAATAGGCTGTAAGAATTTCGCCACCGAACGATGTTTTTGTTCATATATATTTTATTATTATTCCTTAATTGCTCGACAATCTTTAATTTTTATTAATTTTAGGGGCGTTGTAATAACAACAAGACTTATTTCATATTGCATTTCATGGCATAGAGGATTACACCGTTTAAAATTTGTTTATCCGTACATGTATTCGTCATGAGACCCGCGAGGCGACTGAGCATGTTTGCTTGTCAAGAGCTTCGGCCACTATCAAATAGACCAACTGTCAAACGAAAAAATCAAAAATTTTTGATTTTCATCAACTCGAGCCGACAACAAGTACATTTGAGCACGAGTACTACCACTGGCGCCGATTGCTATAGTAACCACCGTTACGCTATGGTTACACACAAGAATTTGTTGTATGTTGCAGTGGGCCATAATGTTAGTCTTGTTTTTGTTCTGTGTCTAAGATGGGCACATTTGTAAAATTCCCTTTTAGTTGTGAGTAATTCAGTGTTGGGAAAGTGCTGTAGTCGTATTTTGGTTTTTCGCGTCTGCCTTGTGTTCGTTCATTGTTACTTTTACCATTCTCTTTGTTTGACCAATATATTTTTCGACTTTGTCTTTTTTTCTTGTAAGGATTTTATGTAATGTGCAGTGTGGTTGCTTATGTTGTTCTTGTTCTTTTTAATCTTGTGTAAGTTTTTGTTGTCCGTTAAAACTGGTATGTGAGTGACTCCTGTATATATTCGGTTTTCTGTTGACTTATTTGTTTGTGTGTTGATGTTCGCTTGTTCGATTTTGTAAACTGTTGTTATTAGCATGTCAGTCACCATTGTGATACTAAAATTGATTGGTCTACAAAACTGTGTACTCAAAAATTGTCTAGAAATTCTGCACAAAATTTGCAGATTTTAATGGAAACTTTTCCAAGTTTAACTAACTTTCCTAAACTTTGTGAAAGCTTTGAAATTTTTTTTTATGTGGATAGATCTAGAAATATAGCTTATTCCTATCAATATCCCTATCCCTATCCCTATCCCCTATCCCCTATCCCCTATCCCTATCCCTATCCTTATCCCCTATCCCTATCCCCTATCCCTATCTCTATCCCTATCCCTAGCATAGGCTGTATAAAACTTCAGTTCGTCAAACTCTGACCGTATTTGGTCTAAATGAATGATATTTGGATATATGTATCCCTTAGTCAAGATTTACATAATTTTGGAAAGCGGGCGGTGCCACGCCCACATTTTTTTTGTTTTGTTTGTGCTTTATTAATGTGCAAAGTTTATAGTCGATCTCTATGAAACTTTCACAACAGGTTCAGAAAGTGTCGCCGTCGATTTAGTTGGAGACAGGTTCAGGTCTTGCTCGGCGAAGAAGCTGAGGTAACAGTTAATCTTCGTACAGAGTTCGCCAATGGAGGGCCCTTACCCGAAGTCACAATCGTGCAGTCGTCAGATTAGGATACAATGGAGGCTCCGTCTGGTCGAGGGAGGAAGCGTCGATACATAGAAATTAAACAAAAGGGAGATGGACACCAGCCTCCGGCACCCCTTGTTTGATTCTCAGTGGTCTAGATTTCTTGTTATTAAATTTGACTGACGCCTGCCGAGTGTTGAGGTAGGCCGGCAGGGAGCTGTGTCTCTTCCAGATCTCTTAGAAGTGTGGCGTTGTTGACCGTGTCGAAGGCTTTGGAGAGGTAAAGTGCCATGATCACCGTCCTATGGTTTGGTGGCTGTTGTGCTACGTGTCTTCCGGAAGCCATGTTGCTGTTCGGCCAATTGCAGGTTTGCAGTGTAATATGGGAGCAGAAGGGTCTCCAATAACTTCAAGACCGGCGACAGGAGAAATATCGAACGATATGATTCTCCTTGGTTGGCCGGCTTCCCTGGTTTTAGTAGGGGGATCACAATCGCTTGTTTCTAAACGAAAGGTAATAATGAGTGCTGCAATAAGCGATGTAGTTAAGTTCCATATATTAAATGGTATGGGATATAATGATTAAAATCGGACTCAGTCTATTATTAGTTCTCAGATGCAGCGAAGCGAGCGGGATTTCTTAGTATGTATCTTCAGAATATCTCGAAAAAAGCTCAATCGATTTGGATGAAATTTGGTATATACATTACGTACCACATTCTAAGAATTTTTACATAGCTGTGGCCATATAGGATGTTTTTACAGGGTTAAAACCTATCTGAATATTTTTTTAAATTTAATGAGATATATGCGATGTTTCATTAGTATGGAATCCGCGTTATCAGATCCATTGTGATAAATTGGAATCGGTACAAAAACAATGTTTACTTTTTGCGTTGAGGAATTTACATCTATCGAGGAATCTTCCTCCATACTGCAACCGGCCAAAACTTCTACAGCTGCCTACATTACAAAGCCGGCGAGAAATGCTTGGAGTTTTATTCATGGCAAACTCTTGAGAGGCATAGTGAATAGTCCATTCTGGCTTGGTATGATTACACTGTGGAACAAATTCAGGTTAGCAAAAGTTAGGTCGATTCTGAGAGCGAAGGGTGAAAATAAAAGCTACATTAGAAGACCCGTATCGCGGCGTTTGTTTATGTTAGTTCGAATTTTTTTTTAATCGACCTTCGAACTTTGCAGTCAAATGCCGATTTTCAGCATATTGTTTGTATGGTTTCTTGGCTATAACTCGTCGACTAATTGATATTTTTTCAATCTGTTAAAGCCAAATTATTGCTAGAGACCTGTGCAATAATTAAAATAAAAAAAAAATGATTTATAAAGTTTTTGTAGTGCTTATGAAGCAAAATGTTGGAAATTTTTTTTTTCATGCTTTTTGAACATATTTTCCACAAAATTAAGTCTTTTTTCTTTCTGTTTGATGTATAGTATGCTTCTCAATTTCTTCAGTGTTGGTTTTGAAGAAACATTGAAAAGAAATTATAAAAATACGGAAAAAAATATAATTTTGAAATGTTAGTTATGAAAAGTTTGAAGTAAAAAAATTAAATAAATTAAATTAATGATTTGTCCAGTTGCCGTTTAGCAGGCGGCTGTGGATCAGCATCACTGCTCTCTCTTATATCTTGGTCATCGTCATCATCATCAGAAAGGTCGATAAATTCGTCCAACTGATATTCTGGAATTTCATCTTTGTCTTCCTCTTCTTCAAAGGTGTTTTTCTACCACCAACAAATTTCAGCGAGTATTGCATCTGGAGATTTCTTTCCTCTGTATTTGAAACGAAAATAGTTTTCAATCGTTAACATGTTTAAATTGTGCCCTCTGACAAAGATATTAGAAAAATCTAGTTACCTTATTTCCAATGGAAGCGCAGTTTGGTGATAAGGTTCGCCTGCTCATCAGATTCAGTTGGCAACTGTTGAGCGAGTTGATCAAGATGCTGATGCAAGAGATGAATTTTTTACGACATAATAACCCCAATTTAATCGAAAGCTGCCAACATGTTTGCAACGATACCCTGTAGTTGTCTTTGCGTTCTTTACCCAAAAGTCCTTTAATGACTGCTTTCAATGCGAGCCATGCATTTAATTCTCGGTCTGTCAGAACTTGGTCAAAATCTTGACGACTCATTAGTTTTCGTATGTCGGGACCATTAACAACACCTTCCTGATTTATTCTGAATCAAACACAAAATTGCAACAATTGCATCCAATTGCTTTTGTGTGACTAGGATTGGGTCCTTTCATGTTTAATAGGACGTACCTTCACCAGGGTCGTATTCTGAGAAGAAACGCATGGATATAGGAGCGGCGGTTGTATTACTGATATCTGTTTGAAGATCAATACTTCGGTATGTTGGTACTGGAACGAATTTTGAGTGCGGAAATGGTAATTGGACACTTGGCACTGCTACATAAGTTTTATTCTTTGCTTTCCTCCTATTCAAAGTTTTATGGTAGTTGATACATCCATAGCAATTTTCTTGTTGATACGGGCTGTGTCTAACCACATCATTGGTATACCAAAAGGCATAGCCTTCTTCTTTTCACTTTTCCATTGCATAACACTTGGATAGCAATTAAAGCAAACTTTTTTAGGGTCATAGTTTACGTCAGTTATAAACTCTTGCAAGAAATATTGTTTATAGGCTTCCAAAAAACAATCACTCGCATTGCCACATTTTTCATCGCTTTCTATGAAACTTCAATAAACATTACAAAAATGGTCCATTTTACATTTTGGCTCCGACATTTTTAATAAAGGGTGTTTTTTTAGGGGTATAGAACTTCGAATTGAAATAAGACACAAGAAAATCGTTTTAAGGTCCATCAATTTGGCTTTGTTGGAAGGATAATTTTATGCCATTAATGTTTAAATATGATTTCGGGCATGTGGCCGCCGCGGCTGGCTCGAATAAAGCCAATTCTACAGGTCCAATTTTCAACCACTTTTTCGAGCATATGGGGCCGTCTGTCGGCAATAACGCCACGAATGTTCGCTTCCAATTCCCCTAACGTTTCTGGTTTGTTGGTGTAGACGAGCGACTTCACATATCCCCAAAGAAAATAATCCAATGGTGTCAAATCACACGACCTTGGTGGCCAATTGACAGGTCCATTCCGCGAAATTATGCGCTCATCGAATGTTTCCTTCAATAAATCGATTGTGACGTGCGCTGTGTGGCATGTAGCGTCGTCTTGTTGGAACCACAACTCATCCACATTCATGCCATCCAATTCGGGAACAAAATAGTCGGTTATCATGGCTCTATACCGGTCTCCATTAACGGTAGCTGCCTCTCCAGCATTATTGCGGAAGAAGTATGGCCCAATGACTCCACCAGCCCATAGAGCACACCAAACAGTCAGTTTTTATGGATGTAATGGCGTTTCAAGGGTCTCATGTGGATTCTCTTCACTCCAAATGCGGCAATTTTGCTTGTTGACGTAGCCATTCAACCAAAAATGAGCCTCATCACTGAACAAAATTTTGCGATGAAAATCAGCATCGAAATCAATCTTATTTTCGGCCCATACACCAAAATCACGACGCATTGCATGGTCTCGCGGCTTTAATTCTTGCACAAGCTGGATCTCGTAAGGTCGCAAGCCAAGATCTTTGCGCAAAATCTTCCATAAAGTTGATGGACAAAGCTCCAATTGCTGTGCACGGTGGCGAATCGATGCATTCGGGTCCTCTTCAACACTTTGCTCTACAGCGGCAATTGTTTCTTCGGTGCGCACTGTTCGACGTCTCTGCGGATGCGTATTATCACATAGAGTAAACGTAGTGCGAAAACGATCCATGGTTAACCGAATTAATTGCTCTGATGGACGATTATGTCGACCATAAAATGGACGGAGCTTACGGTAAACTTCGCGAACTGAACCATTATTTTCGAAATAAATTTGCACGATTTGCAAGCGTTGTTCTTTTGTCAACCTGTTCATGATGAAATGGCAAACCAACCTGAACATAAATGCCATTAGAGTTGCCAGATTTGACCACAAAATGCCAGTTTTATCTCTATTCGAAAAACAAACCTGTAAAAAAAACACCCTGTACAATATATATTATACAATTTTTATGAAACCGATGCACTTAACTTAAATCACTCACAAAATGAAATAAGTACCAAAAAAATTAATAGCGAATTTTATCACGACCGAGCGAAAATTAAAAGACATCAGATTCGGCTGAGTTTCGAATCTTAACCGAATCTTTATTTTTTATATTAGTTCGGTTGTACGAAATAAATAAAAATCGCTACCTGTGCGGTGGTTGGAAACAAAAAAAGAGGAAGAATTTATTGCATTTGACTGCAAAGTTCGAAGGTCGATTAAAAAAAAATTCGAACTAACATAAACAAACGCGGTCTTCTAATTTAGCCTCTATTTTCACCCCTCACTCTCAGAATCGATCTAACTTTTGCCTACCTGAATTTGTTCCACAGTGTTATGTTTACCAATACCGGTTTGTAAACTACCATGTTAAGAAAGTTAAATTTGTATGATCTTTGCTGTATATGCTTGTAATATTTGTTTCTTAATATTAATTCGTAAGCTTTAACTAATCGATTGAAAACTTCAGACACATATTTTACTTTATATTCTCTGTACAGTACCCTCATGCTGTTGTTGTTGTTGTTAACAGTGCTTCGCCGTGCCCAATGGGCTCGATCACTCTAAATTGTCATCAGGGTCTTCTAACGGAAGTCCGAGGAAACTCGCAGTTTCCACAGGGTTGGGCCAGAGTGATGTAGGGTTAGAAGAGTAGGTTCGACTGAACAGGAAAAGAGGTGTTTGGTATCGTGACGGGACATACCACATACAGGACATTTGTTTGGTATGTTGGGATTCAGTGTGGATAAGTAAGAGTTTAACCTATTACAACATCTAGAGCGAAGTTGTGCTAGCATGACTCTAGTCTCCCTCGGAAGTACACGCTCCTCTTCAGCCAATTCAGATAACGGGATTCACAGGCCGAGATCTGAGGGATCCGTCTACCGACTCGGTGTGGAGGTCATTTAGAGCCCGCCTATGGTTCCGCAGATCAAACGGCAAAGAGATGTGGTGCCGGACCTCATCGTAGTGCTTACGAAGATGTCTCCTTATGTCTCTGGGGGGCGGGGCTACATCCAATAGATGTCGATTTGGATGACTGGGTTTATGACAGTTCAGAAGGAACTGTCTACCCAAGAGTTCCGCGTGCTCTTGAACACTGACCAATTTTGCCTCTTGATGGAGGTGAGACTCAGATGACATAAGCAGACATCCCGTAGCAGTTCTGATGGCGGTGTTTTGGCAGACTTGCAATTTCCTCCAGTTGGTGTCAGCAAGGTTGGGAGACAATATGGGCCCAGCGTAGTCAATAACCGGTCGGCCAATAGCCTTATATGTAGCAAGCAATGTTTCTTTGTCCTTTTCGCAAGTACTGCCGGCTAGTGATTTGAGGATCTTATTGTGGCTCTGTACCTTTGAAGCTATTGGGGTGGCATGAACAGCGAAGGTGAGGCCGTTGTCAAACGTCACACCCAAGATTTTCGGGTGGTTGACAGTAGGTAGAGGTACTATGTCTACGTGGACATTTAACTCTTGCCCCATCGACGGTTTAGTCGGAGATAGGATCAGATTTCGCTCGGTGAAGAAGATGGCGAGGTCTCGGAGGTAACTGCTGATTCTAGTACAGAGTTCGGCAATGGAGGGACCCTTGCCCGAGGCCATTATCGTGCAGCCCTCAGCGTAGAAAACAATGGAGACTCCCTCTGGTGGGGGGGAAGTCTCGAAATATAGAAACAAAAGGGAAGAGAGAACACCACCTTGCGGCACCCCTTGTTTTATTATTCGTGGCCTAGATTTCTTGTTCCTGAATTTGACTGATGCCTGTCGACCATTGAGGTAATTAGCGGTCCACCTTTTAAGACCGGCAGGGAGCAGTGTCTCTTCCAGGTCTCGAAGGAGTGTGGCGCGGTTGACCGTATCAAATGCATTTGATAGGTCAAGGTACCACGAGCACCGTCCTATGGTTTGGTGGGTGTTGATTCAAACCATAATTTATCTGTTGTGGTGGTCCTATGGGGATAGTGTATTTAGTTTTATGGGGACTTCCTTCTTTATAAGGCTGAGGAAGTTCAGCCGATCAGATAGGCTATCAAAGAGACAGCCGAAATAGACATAAAGGTAATAGACGAGCACGTCAGTTCTTCATTTCAAATCCCCTTTATTGAATCATCTTACTCTATTTATACTAGTTCTTGTCACAGAAAGCGATTTCATAAACTCCTCCTCTTTCTTGACTTCCACATAGCTGAATTCAAATTCAGCTTGGCCAATGCTCTCTTTAGCCAATGGAAATGCTTAGCACAAAGTCAAGCAGAGCGCAAGAATAAATGCTGGCTAAGCTATAGCATTGACATACTTCAAGCTACGCTATTGGCCGAAGGTGTCAAATGCATTTATCAAATGCGTCCATACAAACAGACATGTAGGTCGTGGCTATTGCACGTTATGTACATATGCTTGTATGAATACACTACACTGTGTTGTAATGGCATTCAAAGCGGATGTAGTGCTGTGAGATTTGCGGAACCATGCTGGTGATCGGCCAATTTCAGATTTGCAATAAAGTAAGGGAGCAGAATGGTCTCTATTAATTTCGCAACCGGCGAAAGGAGGGATATCGGACGATAAGAATCTCCTTGGTTCGCCGGCTTCCCTAGTTTTAGTAGGGGGACCACAATCACTTGTTTCCAGATCTCTGGAATGACGAAAGTGGTTAGCGGAAGATTATAGAGAGCCGCTAAATAGCTCTGTCCGTCGTGGCCTAGGTGTTTGATCATCTTCATGGCGATTCCGTCGGGTCCGATGGATTTTGAGGTTTTGGCCTTCATTATGGCTTCCTTGACCTCTGCGACTGAGACGGCAATAGGCGCAGTGGAGTGTTTGTGTGCACGTCGGATGACTATTCTCTTAGTCCTATCGGCAGGTGGATGCATTATAAACAGACGGCAAAAGAAACTCGCGCATTTCCTGGCGTCCGATTTGTCGCTGTCGCCGAATGCAATGGCGACCTTGTCATTGTATTTGGTGGGATTGATAGGGCCTTGGCAGTCGACCATAATTTGCCAACTGCACCGGAAAAGTTGCATGCTTCGAAGTATTGTTTCCAATTGGTCAGTTTGTGTTCGTTGACTATCCTACGAATTTCCGAATTGAGATCTTTGATTCTGGGATCTGTGGGATTGATGAGTCTCACTTAGTCACGTTCTTTTGCCATCACCGCAGCTTCTGCAGGAAAATTCGGACGAATTTCTGGTATTCTACCAGCAGGAAAAAAGCGGCCTGAGGCTGAATCAATAACCTTGCGAAACTCTCTTTCACCTTTGCGTACGTTCGCCGGAGTGGGTAAGACAGCAGAGGAGCGCTCTGTATAGTCCGTGAAGCGGTCCCAGTCCGCTTTGGTGAAGTTATTGTATGTTAGATTATCAGTCGTTATGAAGTCGGTCGGTCGTTCAACGGAGAGTAGGATGGGTAGGTGGTCTGAAGCTAATGTAAGCATCGCTCGCCAGATGACAAAGTTAATTAGGCCCGCGCTCGTTATGGAAATGTCTGGCTTACTGTGGCAGTTACCTGCCACCCTGGTAGGGGCATCTCCATTGACTGTACAGAATGCTGAGTTGTCTATTTGTGAGTGCCAGAGATCGTGATGTGCGTTGAAGTCGCCTAGGATTAGACGGTTATCGCCCCTTAGCAACGCACTAATGTCGGGATGATAATCTCTAAGACAACACGTGGCAGGGGGAATGTAGATGTTTATAATTTGCAGATCGACGTCGCCTGACCGGACTACTATGCCTTGGCATTCTAAGGTAGAGTCCATGGGGTCGACGTCAGGGGAAAATAGATTATATTGTACAGAATGATGTAGGCAAGGCCACCCCCGCTGGGTCGATTTTTTCGATGTACATTATACCCATCACAAGTTCGTGAGTCAGATCTTGTGTTCAGTTTTGTCTCTTGTATCGCGGCGATTTTGATGTCGGGCGACTTCAGAAAGTCAGTTATCTCCGAGATCTTTCCAGCTAATCCGTTACAGTTCAGCTGCAAAATTTTGAAGTGTGTAGGAGGGGAGACGGGGGACATACTAAGGCCTAAACTATGTTGCAGTCTAGAGTTGACAGCGCCATGGCCGATGTTGTATGGCGTGGAAGGCGGCTGTGTACTGCATAAGGGTGTGACACAGGCGACGCTGGTGAGTGTGAGCGACAGTCGGGAGTGGGTGAGGCGGGAATGGCAGCAGTGCTGCCAGTCGTGTAGACTAAGCCATCATTGCGGCTACCTGAAGTTGGTAGGGGCGGTAGGGGAGTGCCAGAGCAACGAGTACCGCGGGACGCCCTTAGGCGTGTACAGCATGGTGCCTCGAAAGTACTTAAGAAAGTACGGGGTCTGTGGATGGCAGGATTAAGCCATGAGCATCCAGATTTATGTAGCCATCTCTTACACTGGGCGCATTGAACCGAATGCGACCGTTTAATATAAATTGTCTTACAGCAAACGCAGCACATCCAGTCTCTTGGTCCAAGAGACAATGGAGCAACCCAGCTGCCAGGGTTTGCTCCGAGGATGACAATTTAAGGGCGGCACGGGACAGATTGGACAGGGTTACACTGAAATAACAGCCCTTGGCCGGGTAAAAAAACCCGGGTCATTCCGGTACGATAGAACCGGCTGTTTGGGAATGTCTGTCTTTATGTACACTTTCAAATTTAGTCTGTTTGTAGACTATTCAATAAATAAAGAAATAAATATGGGTATCAAACGAAAGTTATTTTCCTACGTATTCAAAACAAAATATTTTTAAGTAGGGTTACCACTTATTGTCACCACCTGAGCTTTTCACGTTGCTGCTAAACGATAGATGTAGCCATCGGAAGCTAATTGAAGCAACCTTAGTCGCCTTGTAGCAACCGTCTCCATGTAATGGTGTTGAGATATCAACAATGATTTTTGAGGTTCAATCAGGTATCCAAGTTGCGGAAATTAAATTTTGACATTTAACTGGTGTAAGTTTTTTGTGTTTTCAATGGTCATTTAGCCGTCTGCGTAAAGTTCATACAGCTTATCATTAAATCTTCTTCGGTACTCGCCGTCGCCAACGCGTAGAGGTCCACAAATCTTTCGAAGAACCTTTCTCTCGAATACTCCCAGAGCCGCCTCATCGGATGTTGTTAGTGTCCACGGTTCTGCACCATATAGCAGGACGGGTGCGATGAGTGATCTATAGTGTTATTTTCGTTCGTCGAGAGAGGACTTCACTTTTCAATTGCCTACTCAGTCCGAAGTAGCATTTGTTTGCAAGAGTAATTCTTCGTCGGATTTCTAGGCTAACATTATTGTTGGTGTTAATGCTGGTTCCCAGGTATGAAGTCCAATACTATTTCGAAATTATTGGTGCCAACAGTGGCGTGATTGCCAATACGCAAATGCGCTGACTCTTTGTTTTATGACATCACGTACTTCGTTTTGGCCTCGTTCACCACCAAACCTATTTTTGCGCTTCTTTTTCTAATTTGGAGTAAGCAGCTGTTGTTAAGGCCAATGATATCAATATCGTCAGCATACGCCAACAGTTACACGCTTTTATAAAATATTGTTCCAGCGTGGTGAACTTCTGCAGCTTGTATTATTTTTTTCCAGCATTAAATTAAAGAAATCGCACGATAGGGGGTCACCCTGTCTGAAACCTTGTTTAGTTTCGAACGGCTCGGAGAGGTCCTTCCCAATTCTGAACGAGCTATTGGTGTTACTCAAGGTCATTTTGCACAGCCGTCAAAGTTTTGCGGGGAAATCAAATTCAGACATAGCGGCATATAGGCAGCTCTCTTTCGTGCTATTGAAAGCGGCTTTGAAATCAACAAAGAGATGATGTGTGTCGATTCTTTTCTCACGGGTTTTTTCCAAGATTTGACGTATTGTAAAAATCAGATCGATAGTAGATTTACCAGGTCTGAAGCCACACTGACAGTGACCTAGCCAGGATTTTGGGAAGGGGGGGATGAAAAAAAAATTTCCATCGATAACTGAAATTTGAGACACAATGGCTAGTGGCTTCACCTGTGCCTATTTGTTCGTATGTCCATATGCCGTTCTTACCTTTATATATTTCTTGCCTACTCCTTATTTCATGGGGTATTCATGATTTATTGAAATTTAAAAATTTAGTGACTGTATTTTTTTAATTAATTAGTGTGTAATCCAGTTTTTTTGTGAAAGTTTATAATTTTTTTTTTTTTTTTTGGGTATCTTTAATGGGGGTGTCTGCGCCTTGCACACACCAGCGCCACCCCAAACCGTCGACTCGTAGGTGCATACACCCTCCTCCTCCAAGCGGCGGAGGAGCCTCCTCGTGGTGATACCTGGGAACGCTATGGCGGCTAATTCGAGCGGCGACCTTGACTAGATTTATATACATAGGTTCTTTTGATTTCAATATCCACATTTCTTATAAAAATTCAAAGTTTGAAATTTATTCTTGCATGTTCTTTTATTAGATGATGGGCTACACTTTTGTAAAAAATTTGTACAAAATTCTCGGGGCTATCTATGTTTCCTCCATTGTGTGCTCTGATTACATTAGTATTTACAGATTGTCTGAATTCGGATTTTTAAGGACGTGAGAGATAAGGGAGCATTGTTTTAGCTCAGCGATTTTAGGCCCCTAAGTTTACGGTATTATTTCGGTTCTGTTATTTTATTACTACCAGATCCAATGTGCACGCATTCCGGTTTTATCGTCTTGAAAGCCTAGTTAATTTCGTAAAAAGTCTAAAAAGACTAGTATAAGTATACAGGCTTTATATTCAAACGCATAATCTACTAACCGACAATTTCATATAAAATGAGAAAATTATTAATCGGAAGCATAAAATGGTTTTGTGTTATCAAATCAAAAGAAAAAAATAGAAGTTCATTGACGAAAAGGGGGATCTATCCCCTCAATCACGACAGTATTCGGTGACGGAGTCTCTCTACCACAACAAATCCCACGCCGAATCTGCGCTTGTCTACATGCCCACACAAGTAGATGTTGCAAGGTGTTTTGTTAGTCTTTTCTCGCCTCGTCCATCGCATCTCTTGTATGGCTTGGAAGTCATCTTTTGCTTTCCTCAGGACCTAAACCACCCGGCCAGCGGCACCTTCCCCATTAAGGGACCGGAGATTCCAGGTGCATCCCTTATCTTATAATCCTTATTTCGTTTGCGGGTGTTGTCATCTATAAAAGGCGTTCTCATATCCGAGGCTTTGTTGAATTTCATTTCATTTCATTTCATTTATTGAGCATTTTTCTTATATCTATCTATTTACATATGTAAGCAAAGTTGCAAAATAGCAAATTAAAAAATAAAAAAGTTTAACACTATGAAGTATAAACTAACGAATGAATAATAAGTTCATGAGATCGAGTAGATATAAGAAAAAGGTAAGACATTTTTTATGTTAAGCTTAACATAGTGACAAATGTCATATCTATTAAAAATATTAATACATTAGTGCAGTGGAGTGACTGCTAAATATTGAAATTAAGTTATAATTTATAAAAACCTACTTATGATTTTTAACCTAATTACAAAGATACAACTATTGCAAAGCTAAATGTATGTAAGTGAATAAAGAAAGAACAGTGTATATACATAGTATATAAAATTAAATAAAGAAAATTATAATTTTTTTTTTCTTTATTTATGCTCTCTGTTATTAAGCTGCTTATTGAATAGGCCGTAGCAAAACTTCGATTTCATTATGTGAGAAACTCAAAAGAAAGGATTTCACACATTTTGTAAATTGTAGAATATTCCTCATGGCACGAATTTCGGAGGGTAGTATGTTGAAAAGTTTCCTGGATACAATTGTATAAAACTTAGTTGAATGTGTGGTCCTGGAAGAAGGTAAAATAACTGTAGGATGAAAGTTTATCCTAAGGTTATAAGTTTCCGGCCTCATACTATGCAGATAACCACATCTAATGAAAAAGATTTTTAAAATAATAAAGGTCTCTTACTGGAAGAATCTCTAGACTTCTAAAAAGCTCTCTTGAGGGATGCAGTCGACTTACATTAGATATTTTACGAATAACAAATTTTTGTAAAACTAGGATAGACAGAATTTTGTTGAGGGAGGCCCCCCCCCAACAGCTGATACCATATAATACTTTAGAATTAAACAGGGTGTAGTTAGAGCAGTAAGCTCTGAGGTGATAGAAACAGCGTAAAGAATATTGGAGATAATGCTTTAGGCGGGATATGTGGATGCCCCAGTTCATATTCTGATCTACAGTTATACTTAGATACCGAAAGTCTTCAACAACATCAATTATAAAGCACTCGTTACTGCAAGTATTAAGCGGATTAAACATACCATATTGAACCATGTGGCACGAATTATTGTGGAGAGCAAGACGCTCGCAGCTCGAGGAGTGGAAAACAATGTCTACGTCTGGTCTTATTTTTGCATTCAAGCTAAAAAACATTAGTTTGGTTTTATTGCTAACAATAAGCTTGTGTTTAGCGAACCACGTTCTTAAAATATGTACATCATGGTTTATGCTACTTATCAAGTCAAACGTATTTGATGAGCAATAGGCTATCGCTAGATCATCTGCAAAAGCAGTGACCTTTCCCAAGAATGGCATATCGAAAATTGAATTTACGGAAAGCGGAAAAAAAATAGGACCGAGTACAAACCTTAACGCGTTGTACTCTCCTAGTAAGATACGATTTAAACCACTCATGTATAAATCCTCGAAAGCCAGCATAACATAATTTATCAAGTAGAATTACATGATCCACAGTATCAAAAGCTTTTGTGATGTCAACGAAAAGACTCGCGCAATTTTTTTTACTGTCCAACTCTTGATAAATAAAAGTACAAAATTCTAATAGGGCATCCTCGGTTGACCGGTTGGCTCTAAATCCGAACTGCCTAGGGCTGAAGAAGCTCTTGCTTTTAAGAAATAATAGAATACGGGTTTTAAGGGCTTTCTCGAAAACCTTAGAAATGGAAGGTACTAATGAAATTGGCCTAAAATTGTTACCCTTTTTGAATAGAGGAATAATAATTGCGCATTTAAGATCTTCTGGAAAAGTTCCTGAGTAAATACAGGCATTGAAGAGATGTTTCAGAATGTCTAGCAGATTAAGAGCTACATTTTTAAGTAATTGGTTGGAAATACCATCATAACCACAAGAACCGGAATACCTAAGATTTTTTATTATTGTAAGGATCTCAGAGCCAGAGAAGGGTTCAAACAAAAAACTATTGCCTGAACTAGGTCCTTCCCAACCTGACATCACACAATTGCAGGAAGAGGCATTAGATTGCCCGACTGAAACAAAAAACTCATTAAATATATTAGAGACAACAGAAGGGTCGTCAATGATGTTGCCATGATCACTTAGAGCAATAGCCTTCTTACCACCGATGCTGTTTGGATGGATAATACTATTAACAATCTCCCATTCCTTCTTGGTGTTGCCGCTACATTCTAATAATCTATTACGAAAATAAGTATCTCGCTGCGACTTAATACTCTTTTGTAATTGCTTACACAACTTTTTATACCTGGAATGAAGCTTCTGATTATTTGGATGTTTCCTACACTTTGCACCTAGTCTATTCTTCAGTTTTGTTTTCTTGATAAGGTCAGTACTTATCCAAGGTTTAAGTTTAATTTTAGATTTTCATGGGACGCGGGTAAAACTAGCAAATTGGATATAAGTGAGTAGTAAATTTAGAAATAAATAATACGCCTTGGAAATATCAGTCTCCAAATATACATCAACCCAATCTTCTTGACGTAAATTTTCGTTTAGTAGGGAAAAGTTAACTTTTGTTATTTTTGGTTTCTCCTTCTTTTTTACTTGAAGGGAAATCCTATCTTGACACCTGTCATGGAGTGATTTGTGATATTCAGATCCAGATTAATACTAGTGAAGGTGCACATATTGTTGGAACGTTGCTCCTCCCAAATCCAACGCACAACCAGTTTCGGGGGAGGTTGTATTCAATTACACGTTTGTATAGCGATCCACTTGATCTAAGACAGGCGCCCGCTTGCAGCCGCACCACATGGTGAGCAGACGCTGCTGTTTGAATCCCCCAGCAAGCCCTTAAACTGATTATGTCGGAGTGGCCTTACCAGGTGGTCGCCTTCTCACGTTTAGCTCACCACCAAACGGGTGTTCGGTGTTTACCCAGAGGATACTTGCACGTAAGCGCCCGGAAGTAGTGAGCTGCTTGAACCGCATGCAAAAGAATCGCTCTGGCCATTCCCAGGTGGATGGCGATCAGGAACTTTCCCCACTCGCGTGGACTTGTACATATGGCCCCACCCTCCTGGTGTAAGTTATACAGTAAAATAGTATTGTCGCTTTAAAAATGTATGAATTGGTGATATTTGAGATAAAATTGAGCTATTAAAAGTATATGAAGTAAAAAAATTGTCTGAAGTTAATAAAAAATCGAGTGGAGATGTTTGAAAAGATTGTTAAGTGAAGAAATGTCACAAATTTAAATGTTGTTCGACAACAAAGCCGTTTGCATGCAGCACAACGTTTAGGAAACGAATCTTTCGACCAACGCACACAGCGTTTCAACGGAATTTCTAAATACAATAAACATTGCAGATTTGGCATCACACGAATTAAAGCTAAAAAAAATTCATTAATAATGTTGTTGCGTAACTTAGATGTAACCGAGGGTCTATGTAACGGCAAAGAAGTACATATACCGAGAAACACACTCATCCAAGGGGCCGCTAGGGTGTACCATGCAACGGCATCAATTTCCAGTATGGCCAACATTTGCCTATCATAAGTACCCTGGAGTCAACTGCCAAACTGGTTAGTATATTTATTGGTGATTTCAATATAAATCTGCATAAAAATACAACATATAGTAAGCAGTTACTTGACTTGTTTCATTCTTTTGCTATGGACCAAAAAGTTGACTTTTATACACGAAAAGGGACCAACACTGAAACATTGATTGATCTTTTATTTACGAACAGTGAGTCCATCTCTTGTAAAATACTAGATGAACATCGTATAACAGATCACGAAACCATTTACTTTAGTGTCAAATTAGATAAGATGTTTCAAATGAGAGTCAAACAAATCTTAACGTCTTGGGAAAACTATACAAGTGATAATCTCGTTAGCCAATTGCGACAGTGTAGTTATACTGAGTTTGAGAACCTGAGTATTGAAAATAAGGTTGTGTTATTACAAAACAATATATCAAGTACTGTGAGCTATCTGACATACCCAAAAGAAGTCTGCGTTAAGCTTATGAACAAGTGGTACGACGCAGAACTGGCAAATCTTAATAAACTTAAGCTAAGGCTCTATAACATCGCTCTAGAGACAGGTATATGGGATGATTATCAGACTACCCGACATAAATATAAAAAGAAAATTAAGATAAAAAAGGCCAAATACATGGAGCATAAAATTACAAATAATATAGCTGACAGCAGGGAAATGTGGAAGAACTTAAAAAATTGCATATCATTGTCTAAGGAGTGCAATATTATTAACAAAATATGGATCAAAGATCGATTTTTCACACGTGAGAGTGAAATAGCGGAGTCTTTAAATAACTATTTCATTGACAGTATCATAGAAATTAGCCTAAGTATTACTGCTAGTAGTGATGTCAGTATGGACATTGAACAAAGTAGTCTCGCATTTCAGTTTCGAAAAGTCACCACAACCGATTTACTGGATATAGTTACAAAATTCAAAAATAAAATAGGAGGGAAGAAACTGTTATCTGAAGGAGTTGTCAAAGACTCCATTACATATACTGGATACTTTTATACTCAAATCGTCAATGAAAGTCTAGAGAAAGGTATAGTACCAGACCCCTGGAAAACTTCTGTAGTAGTGCCAAGTGAGAAACTCAAAAATACTCTGAGAGCTGATGAGATTAGGCCCATTAATACGCTACCATGTGACGAAAAGATACTTGAAACAGTGGTAAAAAACCAACTAGTAAAGTAGAAGATAATAAAATTATTATACCGCAGCAGTCTGGATTTCGTAAAAAGCATTCATGTGAAAGTGCCCTAAATGTAGTTATTGCTAACTGGAAAGAAGACTTGAGCAGGAACAAACATATTATAGCCGTATTCCTGGATTTAAAGCGAGCCTTTGAGACAATTGACCAAAATTTAAACGTGAAGAAAACAAAATTCATGGTTATATCAAGACGCAATTTTAGTAACACAGACTTGCACCCATTAAGTATAAGCAATGAATCTATAGAAAGAGTCAACCAATTCAAATACCTAGGAATAATAATCGATGAAAAATTAAATTTTAACGAGCACGTTGATTACACGGTCAGGAAAATTGCTAAAAAATTGTATTTCACACAAAGAGCCTGTAGATACTTAAATAAAAGGTACAAAGTAATGGCCTACAGATCAATTATCGATCCTCACTTTATCTACTGTCCAACTATATTTTTTTTTATGAGAGAAAGTCAAATTTATAAATTGCAAAAGCAACGCAATGATACACCTATACAAGATATGCTTGCGGCTCTAAATAGGCTAAGCGTTAAACAACAGCTTTTTTACTATACCATGAAGTTCTCTCTCTCTATGGCGCGATATACAACAGGTATATCATCATAAACCTCCTAAGAGATTTTTGCGCCAAGCTTCTCTTCCAATTTGTGGTGTGCCGATTTGAATTTTCCCTACAAATTGGTGGGACCTACATTTTTTTGCCGACTCCGAACGGCATCTACAAAGGAGACGAATTTTTTGCTGAGAAGCCTGTCATGGCAGAAATACACTCGGAGAGTTTGCCAAACCACTGCCGAGGGGCGACCCCGTTTTGAAAAACTTTTTTTCAAATCACTTTTGATGTTACCTGTACCAGGGCTCGAACCATGGACCTTCGGTGTGGTAGGCCGGCAACACTACCTTCACACCACGGCGGCCGCCATGAAGTTCATTAAGAATATAATAGAGGGCAACCTGCCCGATTATTTGAAAAATAACATTAAATATGTCAGAAATATGCATTCCGTAAACACTCGAAATAGAAATGATTTCAATTTACTTTCTTATAGAACAGAATTAGATAAATTCAACTTATATTATAAAGGCCTAAAATGTTACAACGAACTTCCAAATGATGTAAAATTATGTAATATGAATCAATTCAAACAAAAACTGTATGATTACTGTAAAACACTACCAATTTAGTGCAGAATGGGCAGTCCTTCAAAATATCGTGCAAAGTGCGTGCGAACCAAGTACTTCCAGATGTACAGCCACATGCTCACGTGCAGAAAGCTGCCGAAACTTATACTGAAACGCATCACTATTCCATCAGTGCTTCGCCGTTCATATATTGTCTTCGCGCTTTACTTGCGTAGACGGCCTGTTATCTGCATCCAACTGGTTCTACCCTTGCATTGGTATGTTCCGAAGCCCATGCTTAGCACTAAAAAGTGGCAACCAAATTGTTACTGTAATTTTTCCATTTATAATCTAAGTTAGATTATAAATGAAATACTGGAAATAGGTATAAGTTTAAGCTGTAAGAAATAAATAAATAAATAAATATTCTAGTTTATTAACTAGAATTTCGTGGTCTTATTCGTACCATTTTGAGCGACTGCAACGTTTCCGCTATTATAAGCAGCAACAACCCTCTAAAATTGTAGATACATCCATACGCGAGCGAAAAAGAAAACAACTCAGTATTCGGGCAGTAATCGTTCAGTTGACAACGCCGTCCTACATTTTAATTTTCCCTTTAACTAATATTCTGAGTATTTAAATATTTATTTAATGAAATTAAGAACTTTCTTGCAAATAATATTTCTTATAGTAAAATCAGAATCCTTTTGAGAATTTCGTGGTTCAAATAGAACATTTGGTTTGCAGATCATGTATGTACGTGCATGTCAACAAAATCACCCTTATTTTTTGCGACGTCGCTTCTGCATAGCGGCGCACAGTGGCGCCTCTGCCGTTAAAGCATGGAAAAAATCAATAAAATTATGAAAGCGTTCGTTAGTTTACCAGGTAGAGCCGCTCTCTCTTCTCTCTTTATGGCGCGATATACAACAGGTATATCATCATAAACCTCCTAAGAGATTTTTGCGCCAAGCTTCTCTTCCAATTTGTGGTGTGCCGATTTGAATTTTCCCTACAAATTGGTGGGACCTACAGTTTTTTTAGTAGGTAGAGCCGCTCAAAGTTGACAAATTTTCAACATTGGGAAAAATTTGAAATTTTTCTTCTTTTTCGTTGTATTTGGTTTTGTGAGTAAATAAGGCGGCCGGTTGTCGTTTTCTTGTATAGCAATTAAAGATAATTTAATTTAGGATTGAAACAAACAAAAATTTGTTTTTTTTTTGTTAAACGTTGGCGGATATACCTGTTTTTCGAAATGCCTATTTTTAGGCCCTTTTTAAAACTTTGATGGAAAAAAAATGTTAAAATATGTGCTCCGTCAAATTAACAGTAGTTATTTGTGAAATATTCAGTTACCTAAATTCATAAAGTCTACCTGCGTCCAGTTGCACCTTCACTTTTTACATCAAATAAAGTTAAACAACCTTGGGCATAAATACGCGCCTGAGCAGGTATATATAATTCAGTACGGCCGTAAGGTCGTTTTTGTTATTGGAACTTGTTAACAACATACATTTTCTTAGTTACGAATTGTATACCTGAAATTCATTTTAATAATTTGAGTAGGTATATAAAACTATCCATCATACAATGCACATTATCATTCGTCTTTTGGAGATTAAGGAACTTAGTATTCTGTTTACTTAAATAAAGTGAATAGTATTTTTAAATATAGTTCACAGTTTAATATTTAGTCAGATACACTCGAAGCCAATTCTAATATGTATGTATCTAGAAAACTCGAAACTATTTGCGGTGTTTAAATCTACAGATCAAGACGGGACTTCGTTGAGGCTATTATGAGAGAAATAGCGAGTGAAACAAGCATTAAAGAAAAGGAAGGCCTGGAAGAAAAAATTGGTTTACAATACATTATGATAGAAAGAAAATGGAAGTCCGTCTATCGTAACAATTCAAAATTTCTAAGTAATCATGACAAGTGGCTAGCTGACAAAACTTTTTTGGACGAAGAAACGCCTAGCACGTCAACCAATCCAACTAGAGGGAGACCAACAAAACCCATAGAAGAGTGTTCTACCTACACAAGGAAAAGGAAGCTGTCTGATACCACAAAAGCTATGGCCACGACTCATCTTTCAGAAGCACTGGCTATTAAATATAAAAAAGACGAAGAAAACGTGAAGTCTCATATAACAGAAACAGTTGCGGTAAAACAGCATTCCCACACCACCAAATGCGCTACCTAGGAAATACAGTCCCGAAGAAGCTTTGGCGCTGTTTATAGATCTCGGTTTAACGAAGAAACGATATATTATATTGCGTAAGGCATTATTGCAATGTAATGCGGATATTTTACCTGGATACAAAAAAAATTACTCAAGCCAAGAAAGAAGCAGTTCCTCTAAGTCCCAAAATAACCGAAGTATCAGCTGAAATTGAGCTACAAAACCTAATGGATCATACGTCTACACGACTCTTTCAAAGTTTTACTGAGGAAAAGTTGAAATCACTGCCAAAGGAGCTAGCATTGACAACTAAGTGGGGCTGTGATGGATCATCAGGACAAAGCGCATATGAACAAAGAATAAATGTAGACGATGAAACAATTACAGATAATAATATGTTTATGGCTTCTATTGTTCCATCACGACTAAAAGATGAAGCTTCAGAATATTGGAAAAATCCACGTCCGTCATCAACTATATTGTGCCGCCCGATATTATTTAAATACGAGAAGAGTCTTCGGAACTCATAAAAGCTACAGTGAGTGATATAAAAAATCAAATTGCCAAATTAGAACCAACAATAATTGAAATTGAAGAGGGGAATGTCATTACAATAAAGCATGATTTTCTTCTAACAATGGTCGATGGAAAAGTTTTGAACTTAATAACAAATACGACATCTACAATGAAATGTCCAATTTGTAAGAGCCAAAAGGACTTTGAAAATCTTGATGATTCAATAACTGACGAACTAAATTATGAGTATAGAATATCTCCTTTGCATGCTAGGCTAAGATGTATGGAATTTGTTTTGAAGCTGGCTTATACACTACCACAACAAGGAGAAGTTTTCGACGACAATACAACATGTAAGGAGAAACAAAACAGGAGAAAAAAAATAATTCAGGATGCATTCTATAAAGAGATTGGCCTTAGAGTTGACTGTCCAAAGTATGGATACGGAAATACAAATGATGGTAACTCCTCAAGAAGATTTTTTGAAAACGATGAAGTGACTGCTCACATAACAGGAGTTGATAGAGATATTGTGAAAAGATTGGGAGTAATTTTAAATATTTTAAACTGCCATGAACCAGTTAATGGACCCCAATTTGGAGAATATGCATCTAAAACTACAGAGTTGGTGCATCAAAAGTATCCTGAGAAGAAACTTACACCAACGGTACAAAAAATGTTAGCACATGGAAAAGATTTAATAGAATACCAGTGCTTACTATTAGGAGAATTGTCTGAAGAAGCTCAAGAATTTAAGAACAAGGACTACAAAAGATTGAGATGTATGAACACCTGCAAAGTATCACGAGTTAGACAAACCGAAGACCTTTTCAACATGTTAGCTATCTCTTCTGATCCAGTCATATCATCTATGAGGTATGTAAGAACACAAAAAGATCTTACAGATGCGTATAGCTCAGAAATGGTTGCTTTGTTAGACATATGTCCCAGTTACGATGACTATGTTAAGATAAAATAAGTTTCTCACTTCTTATCAGAACAATGAAAAAGAGATTTACTAATCAATTTTGTTACTTTATTGAAAAATAAGATATCTATGTACAAGTTAGTTTTTTATTTAAAATAAAAGAAGTAATTAATTTAGTAATTTATAAAAACGTACTTTTCGTTATTGCATTTCTCTTAAGTTTATCAAATTTATTTTAAAGCTTAGGCATTTCGCCTTCAAACGAGTATTAAATTTGTATAGAAATCAATACGTCTATCGAGTTTGGTACAAATTGGTAAAGCGGTTACTAAGATCAAACTTTTTAGCATAAATGGGCAGTGCCACTAACCTTTTCCAAAATTCGTTGGCTGTTTAATCTTTAGCTCAAATAAAATTTCATTGAACCACTTTCAATAAATTTTAGTTATTAATAAAATACATATTTGGCTTGTAAATTAAAAAAAAACATGTAAAATTTTACGATGAATTTTAAAGCACCTTGTTACTGTGGCACCAAAAACGGACATTTGAGTTTTATAAGAGTTTGATTCGATTTTGGTAGTTATAGATTACGTGACTACTTAGATAAAACTTTTTGTCATAAGTGGGCAGTGCCACGCTATCTTACCAAAATCATTAGTTTATCTTATTTAATGCTTAAATACGTCATTATAAGACACATCTCATTTTATTTTTTTTTATTTTTTACTAAAAATATTTTGGGTTTGCATTTTTCTAAAAATTTTCGACTTTGACGAATTTTTTAGAAGCACCCTGTATCTTTGACATTCTGAGCTTTCACACAATACAACTTCAAATAATTAGCTTTCATTTGCATTTTAAATTTTTAAAATATCTTCATTGGTTCAAAAGTTATGATTTTTGCAAAGAAAAAACTCAAAAGGCGCCACTGTGCGGCGTACCAGCAGTGCTCAAATGAAACAACGAAAATAAGTGAAAAGAAAACGGATCACTTGTCAAAGAAAAATTTTAAAAGTGTTCCATTTTCCAAAAAAAGTTTCAAGAAAATTTAAATATTTCTTCTAGTGAAATCAATTATAAAATTCATTGAAAAAAGGATTATTTAAATAAGAAATGTTTTTCAAGAGGAAAATTGTTATGAATACCGACTATACTTTTACTGAAATTTCTTCAATATAGTGAAGTAATATTTATTTTGATAGATACATATTTTATATATGATGAATTTTTAATAAAGTGGTTTGTAATGTAATTTTGAAATTTTCTTGTATTTTCCAACCCAAAATGAACTAAGCTCCTATGAAGTGGTACAGTAACTGGTTTGATACTGATGCATGGGCTGACCATTACGACGGCTGGTATGATACTGGTGTATGTACTGACTGGTATACAAAGTGGTATGATCTTGATGTCTATAAGAACTAGTATATAAACTGTTATATTGCTGATGCAGAGACTGACCAGTATGCTAATTGCTATGGTGCTGATGCAGAAGCGGACAATTGCCATCTCGTAGGACATCGCCATGTTAAAAATACCAGTTGCTAATATGAAAAAATTACAGAACTTCAACTAGTTGCGCCGGTTTGGCTCAAACATACTCTGCAGTCATCTGCCAAACTGGTTAGTAAACATTCTAGTTCATTAACTAGAGTTTCGTGGTCTTATTCATACCAGTTTGAGCGACTACAACGTTTCCGCAAGTATAAGCAGCAACAACCCTTCAAAATTCGATGCATGCATACGCGAGCGAAAAAGAAAACAATTCAGTATTCGCGCAGCAATGGTTCAGTTAACAACTCCGTGCTATATTTTAATTTTCTCTTTAACTAATATTCTGAGCATTTAAATATTCATTTAATTAAATTAAGAACTTTCTTGCAAATAATAGTTCTTATAGTAAAATCATAGTCCCTTTGAGAATTTCGTGCTTCAAATAGCATATTTGTTTTGCAGATCATGTACGTACGTGCATGTCAACAAAATCTGCCTTATTTTTTGCGACGTCGCAACTGCATAGCGGAGTACCAGGGACGCAAAAACAAGTGAGCAGTGCTCAAATGAAACCACGAAAAAAGTGAAAACGAAACGATCACTTGTCAAAGTAAAATTTCAAAAGTGTTCCATTTTCCATAAAATGTTTCAGGAAAATTTAAAGATTTCTCTCTGTGAAATTAATTATAAAATTCATTGAAAAAAGGATTATTTAAAAGAGAAGAAAATTACTTTTCATTAATGTTTTCCAAGAGCACAATTGCTATGAATAGCGACTATACTTTTATTGAAATTTGTTCAATATAGTGAAGTAATATTTATTTTGATAGACACATATTTTATATATGATGACTGAATTTTCAATAAAGTGTTTTGCAAAGTAATTTTGAAATTTTCTTGTATTTTTGAACCCAAAATGAACTAAGCTCCTATGAAGTGGTACAGTAACTGGTTTGATACTGATGCATAGGCTGACTAGTACGACGGCTGGTATGATACTGGTGTATGTACTGACTTGTGTACAAACTGGTATGATCTTGTGTATATAATAACTAGTATGTAAACTGGTATATTGCTGATGCAGAGACTGACTAGTATGCCAATTGCTATGGTGCTGATGCAGAAGCGGACAATGTTAAAAATACCAGTTGCTAATATGAAAAAATTACAGAACTCCAACTAATTGAGCCGATTTGGCAAACTAGTATTTGACTAGTATAAAACTAGTAGAATTGACTGCAGGGTAAACATATTCTAAGCCCCCCTCCCTGCGGGTTATGGGTTTAGAATATGCCCGAGGTAGGCATACCGGTCGTAAGAGGCGACTAATATGCACAAAGGTAATGACGTGCTCTCATTACCCATTTACTCCTTCCTTACGAAAGCAGGGATGACATGACCTAGAAGGTTTCACTGGTCATAAATCGCTACCACGACCGTCGGGCAGTACCGCAAGGGAGTACCGGAGCGTACCGGGTTCAAATCCGGCCAAGGACTGTTAATTCGACAACACTCCCCAAAACCTGCGGAGAGTGTTTTTGTCGTTAGCACAACAACAACAACAACAACGCTGAACAGGATCCAGAAAAAAATTGTGTGGTCGATTGTAGGAAATAACGGAATCGACGATGGCTACGTTGTATAAGGTTGTCTCTCATGGTGAATATAACCTCACGTGCGATAAAATCAAAACAGAAAAAGGTTGTATCTAAAGAATATTGCTTATAATTGAACTCTTTACAATTCCCGTCTCCATATTGAAAGTTTTTTTTGTAAGAAAACAAGTAAGGAAGGCATGTCTTCGAATGTTCGCCGAAGACTTTATACCTATGGTCCTCTTCTTTGTGAAGGCAGAGAAGATTCTGCCGATCAATAAGCATTCGCTAGGTCTGCGAAATTGAGAAGAAATGAAGCATAAACATAACATTTAGGAGTTTAAATTCATTCTAATTTTATTTATAAAACTTACAGCTATTAATACAGTTTCTAATCACTGAAGTGATTTTCATAACTCCTCTTTTCATATTCTCAGTAGCTGAATTTCTAATTCAGCGGCTAATACTGGTATGACCAATGGCAACGTTTTGCTGAGCCAGGCATGCCGTCACATGTTCTGCCAGCGTAGTGCCGGTCTCATTGCGCTATGCAATTGGTTATTGCGGTCAAGATTATTTCTGTTTGTAGACGTATATGAAGGTTGTGTCTGTTGCATGATATGTGTGTTTGTGTGGCAATGATTTACGATAATGAATACGCATCATGGTTTCAAGTGTCCGATCCTTACTCACAATAAGTACAAACTCTGCAAAACTGTTAATTTAAAGATGCAAAGCCCAAACCACATTTATCGGAAAAATCGATTGCATTGGAGCTATATGTTATATTGGTCTGATCTGGGTGATTTTCACTACACACATTACATATATAATATGTACCAAAACTGCAAAATTTTACGTTCCTAGCTTTTTAATTGCAACAGTTATAGGCCAAAACCTTTTTACCGGAACAATCGATTGTATGGGAGCTATGCGTTGTATTGGTCCGATCATGCTGGTTCCGACATATGATTAATGTTTTACAAAATGGCTGCCTCTTACCAAATTTCATCGAGATACCTCTAAAACTGAACGCAATTCAAATAGACAGACGGACGGACGGACAGATGGACATAGCTCAATCAACTCAGCTCATCGCGCTAATCATTTCGGTATACTTATTGGTGGGTCTTTCTCTTATTCTTCTTATACTTACAAACATCGGACCAAAGTTATAATACCATATCATGTTCATGAAAGGTATAAAAAACATAGGTGAACATTTTTTGGCGAATAAATACGAAAGTAAATTTTTAATACTAACATTTCTTAATTGTTTTATTAAAAAGCATGCACACACATTAGGCTGGAATCCGAATATATAAAAATGATTTGGTGTTTAATCGAAATGATAAAACTTGAAAACGGCTGAACCAAATCAAATAATTCCTTTGGGGGGTTTGTTTGGTATTACCACGCGCAGGTCAGATTGAAAAGAAAAAATAACAAAATATTAGGGGGGCGTGGCACCTGTCATACAAACTTAACTTTTCAAGCTGAATATCTCTAAAAGGATTTATGGCAGGGACCTGAAAATTGGTATATAGCTATATTACATCAAAACAATTCTCATGCAAAAAAGTGAGGGTTATCGGAATAGTGGGCGTGGAACCTCCCATACAATCTTAATTTTTCAAGCTGATTATCTCTAAAAGAGTTCAAGGTAGGGAGCTGAAAATGTATACAGAGGTAGATGATATCAAAACCATATTCAGAAAAGTGGGCGTGGCACCTCCCAAACAAACTTAATTTTTCATGCTGAATATCTCTAAAAGGGTTTCAGGTAGAGCCCTGAAAATTGGTGTGGAGATACGGAGTAACGGAAAAAAATTGGAACTATACGAAAAGGGGGCGTGGCACCTCCCATACATACTTAATGTTTAAAGCTCAATATCTATAAAAGGGTTTAAGGTAGGGGCATAGAAATCACTATGGAGATATACGATATCAATACAATGTTCAAAAAAAATAAAAAATTATTAAAAAAGGGGGCGTGGCACCACCCATACGTACTAAACTTTCGAAAGGCCCGTTCAAGGGAGAGGAATGCCTACTTCCCCGAATTCCCTTGACTTCAACAGATTTGCCCTTCCAATTCAAACGTATGCAGTTTCCAGTGAAACTTGCATTTGCGATGACAAGAAACAAGTCACAAGGGCAGTCGCTGGAAGTATGCGGCATAAATCTATAAACGTCATGCTTTTCACATGGCCAGCTCTGTGTGGCGTGTTCCCGTGTTGGAAAACCGTATCACTATTTATTTACGCTCCGGGACAGAAAACTAAAAATGTTGTGTATCGTGCAGCCTTAAATAAATACTAATAAAATTACATATATATTTTTGAGACTTGATTAAAACTAATATAATTGAATGAAAATAGTACATACTTAGTTTTATTAAATTGCCAAAAAATCCTAGACGCGATGTGTCAGCATTCCTCAAAAGTATAGCATTTTTGAATCAATTGAATTCAAAAAGCATATTTATATCATGTTTTTGATTTGAATTTTGTATCAAAAACAGTTCAAATAAAAGTTCAGCAACTATTTATAAATATTGAGAATTTGTCAAGGACAATGAAATTGTGAAAAATCGTTAATTTTCTATTAAAAAAAATACCGGTGTAATAACAATTTTTGACAAAAAAAAAACAAAATTGTTTCGTGGCCGCTAATTTTTTTAGCAGCCAATTGCCAAATAAAATAAGATGTGCCGATGTCGCAGTCCAGGAAGAAAAGAAGAAAGAAAATTCTGCAGACATTGCTATTTAAAACGTCGCCCTAACTACAATATTAATTCTATATGTATACATAGATTTCAATGTACATACGTATGTACAAACCAAATAATTGTGCAAATCGTCTGATTTAGCGGTCGCATATTCTTCAATGCACAATGCCGTTGATTGCTTATTACTTTGCTTTTGAAATTACAATTTGTCAAAGCAGTTTCTCCTAACTTAAAAGTGGGAGAAGCAACGAATATTAAAAAATGCATTTATGTATGTATGTATTTAAAGCATATAATAACTTTAGCGGAATTCTTGTGCGTGCAAGTGTTCGGACTTAAGCAAGTGCAGCCAGTGGTAGTACTACATAGTACAATTAGGAGTAGATGATATGAGTAGAGTAGTATAGTAGGTAATTGAACATCCTCCGCCCGTTGAAAGGCTTAGGCTTTCAAAATGTTGTCGTCGATGGGTAAAAGGCATAGCTTCGCCACGGGTCGCTTGTATACACCATTTGTGGTTTTGAGCACGGCAACACGAACTACACCGTCACTTCCTTGAATCGTTTCCATGAGTCTAGCGAGAGGCCACTTTAGAGGAGGGTAATTCTCTTCCTTCACCAAAACCATGTCACCAACCTTTAGGTTAATTTCGGACGAATTCCATTTTTGTCGCTGTTGCAAGAGAGTTAAATATTCGGATTGCCATTTCCTGCAAAATTGCTGTTGCATGCAGCACATACGCTGCCATCTGCTGAGTCGGCTTATTTCAATTTGTGTTAGATTGGGTTCCATGATAGATGTAAAAGATCCACCAATTAGAAAATGTGCAGGCGTAAGCACCTCTAAGTCATCAATATTTTCTGAGATAGGGCAAAGTGGTCTTGAGTTCACAATCGCGAACGTACGAAGCTCTTCAAAGTTCAGAGCTGAGAGACCTGCAACACGATAAAAATGATATTTGATTAGTTTGACAGAGGCCTCCCAAAGGCCACCAAAATGGGGAGAGCGTGGGGGTATTAATTTCCATTCAATGCCATCGTTCAAACATTGCTCCTTTACTGACCTTATGTGATGTTGATTCAAAAGTTCCTTTAGCTCGCTCAGTTCACGCTTTGCTCCAATAAAATTAGTGGCATTATCAGACCATATTGTTTGGGGCTTTCCACGCGTACATACGAAACGTTTCAATGCGGCTAAAAACGAAGGAGTTGATAAGTCCTTTACCAGTTCCAAATGAACTGCCTTTGTTGAAAAACAGATGAAAAGGCATACGTAACATTTAATCGGCGGCCGATTTCTGACTTCGGACTTGTAAACGCTCCATTGAATTGAACTCGTTGTGAAGGCAAGCTGCCCATCAAATGTTCCATTACCTTGGGCTTAACATGAAAGCAACGAACGCACTTGTTGATGACACGGGTAACTGTTTTTCTTCCACCTATAGGCCAGGCTAGAAGGGATTGCGGACCGGCATGAAGCAGCTGTTCGTGAAAAATTGTAATAACTGCATCAGTTATCGGATGTTTCCTGGGCAAAATGATTGGGTGCTTTGCGGAGTAGTCTAGCGATGAATTCTACCACCAACTCGGAGCAATCCATTTCCGTCGATAAAAGGGTTCAAAGATCGAATGTCTGATGAAGTCTTCACTTGCTGTTTAGCTTCTAACAAATTATAGTGTCCTCTTTCAAGTGTGACCTTTGGATCATACGAATTAATAAATGGGTTCCACGCTGAAGTTCTATAGGATTTAGTGGTCCAGAGCATCTCGTACCAAGGGGTTGTAAAAAACGGGAGACATAAGCATATACCTTCCGCAATTTGGCAAAAGAATTAATAAATTTACACCTTACCGACATATCCTGTGTGGCTACATGCACAAACGCACCTTTTTTCTTCTCAGGTAGTACCTTTGGCAGGGAAGGAGATACTGGCCATTTGTATTGGTCATTTGCGAGGAATGATGGTCCATGCTTCCACATTGGCTTATTCAATAATTCCTTTGGGCTGGCTCCCTTAGATAAAATGTCAGCTGGATTCACATTGCACATACCGCCAAGTCGTGTTCTGTGTCATTGTTTGTATACTATTGATACGGTTGGCAACAAATATATTAAAATTAGCTGGCTCGTTACGCAGCCATGATAATACAATAGTCGAGTCTCACCAACAAAATACCTTACCATTACCATCTGCGCTTTGTTACATTTGCTGGTGCTGTAAAATGCGAGAATGAAAATATAAACGTGTCTACGTTAGGCTCCGAAATTAATCCAAGTGTTTTCATTACGGCGGTGCCATCATGAAAGGCTAAAAAACCTTGCTTTTCTGCATCGGCTATATCCAACAACAAATGCTTGTCATTTAAACACCATGTCCGCAACTCAAAATTTCCCAGAGAAAGTAACTCCCTGGTTTGGTATAAAATATCACGAGCTTCGTCCAAGAAATCTGCACCTGTATCATCTACATAAAAAGAGTTAGTAATGGTTTTTGCCCCAATTGGATAGGCTTGCCCTTCATCAATGCAAAGTTGTTGCATTGCTCGAATTGCTAAAAACGATGCAGGTTTTGTACCATAAGTTACAGCGTCAAGTTTGTAAATACGAAGTTGTTCAGTAGGACTATCCCTCCAGACTATACACTGCAGATAATTATCAGGATCAGACATTTTAACGCAACGATACATTTTCCATATGTCGGCAGTTAGAGCGATTTTAAATGATCGAAAGTTCAATAGCGTATCGAATAAGGTGGGCTGTATTGTAGGCCCTGCCATCAAAATTTAATTTAGTGAGCGTCCATTGCTGGTTGGTGCAGAACCGTCAAATACAACGCGTAGCTTTGTTGTTGTGCTATCTGCTTTGTGAACGCAGTGATGTGGTAAAAAATGTGCACGTACCTGGGCTGGGAGAACGTCAACCGCTGACATATTGCGAAGATCGATATATTTATTAATAAAGTGATTTAAATCTATTTACGGCCTGTTGATACGATTCTCCTAATTCTTCTGCCGAAATCTTTTTAGGTAAATGTACCGAATAAGAAAGTGATTTTCGCACCTTTCTTCTTCCACAGTCATTTGAGCCGCTGAATTTATACTATTTCCCAAAAACGTTTTACGAAATTATCAAGTTCTATATTTGTTTCAACCTCACCTGAGATGGCAACAGCTGTTAAACATGAAAATTTTGATGACCTTGTTGTACTGCTTCCAGACACAGCCCATCCTAATTTTGTTTTTTTGCAATACAGGTAAATATTCAGCCAAACGGATTTGCCCGACGCATAACAGGTCGAAAAATAACTGGCTGCTAAAATAATGTTAGCTGGAATCTTCCAGTCAACGGATTTCAAAGACCGACTTGGTTGCACATCGGTGATGGTAGGTGCGACGACTGCTGATAATTTGGTAGAGTAATAACTGATACGTGAATGTAGTTCCAGATCAACGATATGATATGCAACAAATCCATTTTGGCCTATACCAGAAGCTGATTAGCTAAGCGATTTGTGACAAAGTTGAGCTGGGATGCAGAGTCAAGCAACGCCCTGCAAGGAACCAGAACGATTTTTTACGTAAATTACTGCTGTTGCTAAGATTACAAATTGTATATTAGTGTTACTAGAGTTAAACTCAGAACTCACCAATGTGGAACCTGTGTATTGTGTTGATGGCAAACTAGAATTATTCAAGTTACCCGAGGAAAGTGCATAGTTTGATGTTGACGGCGAATCGTACACTAGTGCGTTGTTGGATGGAGCATTACCTAGATGAAGTAATGTGTGATGTTTCGATGAGCAATATTTGCAGTTACCTGATCTACAGCTCTTGACCGAATGTCCAGCTCGAAGGCAATTTATGCAAAGTTGCAATTTTTTCACCTCCTAATACCGCGAGGGTGAAAGTCGAAGAAAGTTTTCACACTGTACGATGGTATGCTGGTTAGAGGTGCATGATTTGCATTCGCTTGACGTCGAAGCAAGCGTTACCTTGCGATTATTATTTAAATTTGATCGCTTTCCTACCTGTTTGTCAGACCTTAGTGCAGTTTCTGCATTTTCCACATTTTCCAAGCGCTGGCAGCGTTTTTCCAAAAATTTAGCCATTGAGTCCCAGGATGGTAATTCATTTATGGGTGTTTCTTCTTCCCATTTCTTTCTAGAGGCGACGTCCATTTTCTGAAAAATTAATTGGATAAGCATACCATCCGCAATTTGCTCCTTCGTACCCATTGTATGCAGTGCGCGTAGATGTGTATTGATACCGTCACTTAATTCACGAAGTTTTGCCACTGACTCACCTTCGATGCTCCTAAACTGTACAATATCCCTTATATGTGTCTGAAAATTCAAACGTTTATTATCAAATCGTGCCTCTATGTAGCCATTTGTGAAGGTCGAAAGAATGCCCTCGGAACCATCCCCATCTTCCAGTTGTGAATGTGTAACTTCAAACCTTTTTCTAGCCGGTCCAACTGCTCTATTCGCACTTCAATTGCCGGTTCATCCATACTCCGCAGAGCTTCAAAAGTTAGCTTGTCGTCAATCGCAGTAAGTTGCTGCACAAGGGAATTTTGCTTCTTCCTTGTGGCTTCTAAATCATCCGGTTTCTTTGGCGGCATGAAGGATATGATCTAATATTTAAATAAAAAAGGGTTAAATAATACTGGCCGTGATCGCAAATCGGCCCTATCCAATCCGACCAAACACAAAGACAAGGTCGCCATTGCTTTCGGCGACAGTGTCAAATCGGACGCCAGGAAATGCGCGAGCTCCTTTTTCCGGCTGTTTATAATGCATCCACCTGCGGATAGGACTAAGAGAAGAGCCTTCCGACGTGCGCGCAAACACAAACACTCTACTGCGCCCATTGCCGTCTCAGCCGCAGAGGTTAAGGAAGCCATAATGAAGGCCAAACCCTCAAAATCCATCGGACCCGACGGAATTGCCATGAAGATGATCAAACACCTTGGCCATGAAGGACAGAATTATTTAGCGGCTCTCTTCAATCACTCTCTAACTACCTTCGTTATTCCTGAGATATGGAAACAAGCGATTGTAGTTCCCCTATTAAAACCAGGGAAGCCGGCGAACCTAGGAGAGTCCTCTCGTCCGATATCCCTCCTTTCGCCGGTAGCGAAATTGCTAGAGTCCATTCTGCTTCCTTACTTCGTTACAAATCTAAAATTGGCCGATCATCAACATGGTTTTCGCAAAAATCACAGCACGACATCCGCTTTGAACGCCATTACAACGCAGATTAACAACGGTTTGAATCAAAATCCACCAAACCATAGGACGGTTCTCGTGGCACTTGATCTGTCAAATGCATTCGACACGGTCAATCACGCCACTCTCCTCCGAGACCTGGATGAGACACCGCTCCCTGCCGGCCTTAAGAGGTGGACCGCTAATTACCTCAATGGTCGACAGGCAACAGTCAAATTTAGGAACAAGAAATCTAGACCACGAAGAATAAAACAAGGGGTGCCGCAAGGTGGTGTTCTCTCTCCCCTCTTGTTTAATTTCTATATTTCGAGACTTCCCCCCCCCCACCAGAGGGAGTCTCCATTGTTTCCTACGCTGACGACTGCACGTTAATGGCCTCGGGCAAGGGTCCCTCCATTGATGAACTCTGTATAAGAATCAACAGTTACCTCCATGACCTTTCCAGCTTCTTCACCGAGCGTAATCTGACCCTGTCTCCGACTAAATCTACGGCGACCCTGTTTACCACATGGAATGCGCAGATGGGGCAAGAGTTTAAAGTCCACGTAGATGGAGTACCTCTACCTACTGTCAACCACCCAAAAATCTTGGGCGTGACATTTGACAACGGCCTCACCTTCGCTGGTCATGCCACCGCAATAGCCTCAAAGGTACAGAGCCGCAATAAGATCCTCAAGTCACTGGCCGGCAGTACTTGGGGAAAAGACAAAGAAACATTGCTTGCTACATATAAGGCTATTGGCCGGCCGGTTATTGACTATGCTGCGCCTATATGGTCGCCCAACCTTTCTGACACCAATTGGAGGAAATTGCAAGTCTGCCAAAACACCGCCATCAGAACTGCTACGGGATGCCTGCTTATGTCATCTGAGTCTCACCTCCATTAAGAGGCGAAATTGCTCTATGTTCAAGAGCACGCGGAACTCTTGAGTAGACAGTTCCTTCTGAACTGTCACAAACCTAGTCATCCAAACCGACATCTTTTGGATGTAGCACCGCCCCCCAGAGACATAAGGAGACATCTCCGTAAGCATTACGATGAGATCCGGCATCATATCTCTTTGCCGTTTGATCTGCGGAACCATAGACGGGCTCTAAATGACCTCCACACTGAGTCGGTAGACAGATCCCTCAGATCTCGGCCTGTGAATCCCGTTATTAATACTCAACCACCTGAATTGGCTGAAGAGGAGCGTGTACTTCCGAGGGAGACTAGAGTCATACTAGCACAACTTCGCTCTGGATATTGTAATAGGTTAAACTCTTACTTATGCAGACTGAACCCCAACATACCAAATACATGCCCTGCATGTGGTATGACCCCTCATGATACCATACATCTCTTTTCCTGTTCAGTTGAACCCACTCTTCTAACACCCACATCACTCTGGTCCAACCCTGTGGAAACTGCGCATTTCCTCGGACTTCCGTTAGAAGAGCCTGATGACAATTTAGAGTGATCGAGCCCATTGGGCAGGGCGAAGCACTGCTAACAACAACAACAACAACAGCAAATCACGTCGGGGTCACCAAATGTTTCGTGGCCGCTAAGCTTTTTTAGCAGCCAATTGCCAAATAAAATAAGATGCAGTTCGCCAAACCGCTAAAGCAAAATAATCAAACCCAATACAAACCGCTGCATAGCCTCTATAGTAAAAAGACTCTATCGTTTAGCCAAATTTAAGCGTTATAGGTGATACCAATCGCTCCAAATAAAATACAAATCCGGATAAAACCACTGTAAAAACTCCGCTGTAAAGCCCACAAATGTGTGTCCAAATATTAAGCGGTGCCGCTTATGCCACTTGAGCCCAAATGAAAAATCCAAATTTAAAAGCTGTAGCTGATACCAAATGTTTCCAAATAAAAAGACAAAGATTTAATATTTTTGGTATGCTTTATTTTACCGCAGTTGATGTGCCGATGTCGCAGTCCAGGAAGAAAAGAAGAAAGAAAATTCTGCAGACATGGCTATTTAAAACGTCGCCCTAACTACAATATTAATTCTATATGTATACATAGATTTCATTGTACATACGTATGTACAAACCAAATAATTGTGCAAATCGTCTGATTTAGCGGTCGCATATTCTTCACTGCACAATGCCGTTGATTGCTTATTAGCTGTACCATCAGCTGATGCAGCAGTCAGTGACCTATTCTGCTTTTGCAATTACAATTTGTCAAAGCAGTTTCTTCCAACTTAAAAGTGGGAGAAGCAACGAATATTAAAAAATGCGTTTATGTATGTATGTATTTAAAGCATATAATAACTTAAAGTAAAGCGGAACTCTTGTGCGTGCAAGTGTTCGGACTTAAGCAAGTGCAGCCAGTACTAGTACTACATAGAACAATTAGTAGTAGATGATATGAGTAGAGTAGTATAGTAGGTAATTAAACAAAAATAAATAAAAAACCAAATAAATAAAAAAACAATTTTTGAAATGAACTTAATAATAAAATCTATTTTGGGCAGAACGAAGTTTGCCGGGTCAGCTAGTATAGTAATAAAAGAAAAAACTACATCGAGAAAAAGTGTATTCAAAACCACAAATTTTTTTTATTATTATGAAATTAATAACTAATTTCCGCCGTGGTGTGGTGGTAGTGTTGCCGGTCTACCACACCGAAGGTCCAAGGTTCGAGTCCTGGGACAGGTAACGTCAAAAGTGGTTTGAAAAAGTTTTCCCCGAGTGTATTTCTGCCATGGAAGGCTTCTCAGCAAAAAGTCATCTTTGTAGATGCCGTTCGGAGTCCGCAAAAACCTTAGGTCCCGCCTGTTTGTGGGAAAAAAATTCAAAGCGGCACACCACAAATTGGAAGAGAAGCTCTGCGCAAGGATATGATTACTTGGCAATTTATAAACAACACTGGACACCAACACATTTCACGATACACTTCTCTGCGTTCCACATTTCAAAGAATGATTAATTTGTTCTTACCATCTTTTTAAATAAAATATATATATCTTTTCACGCCTGAAATCGTAAGAAATGAAATACACTGATTCCCGCAAATTGTTTTGGTCCGTTTTTTGCTTTATGGCTCCTCATTGTTTATGTATCTGATGTCAGATTTTGCTCGATTAGGCAGTGCTGCCAAGTAGCAACACATAATGGAGCAAATTCTAAATAGTAAATTGTATACGTGATGTGGAGACGAAGCGAGCCACACATGCAAATCCAAATAGAGCATTCGTTGAGACAGTATCACATACACTCTAACGTAAGAAACAGCATCGCTTTTGACTAAGCCGTCATACAAAGCTCGTCACGTAGAAGTGGAAACCTGGCTCGGGTTTACTAAATTCTGGAAGAATTGAAGAGTACAGAAGATAAGTGATGGTGCCATTAAATGCTTGAAGTGCGGAAAATCAGGTCACATAGAACGTCATTGCGGCACTGGTTCCAGTAATCTCTGCAATTCAGGTGGACGAAAACGCAAAGCTGAAAGAGATGAGCAAACCTACCAACCAATTTTATAGTGGCCGATATTGTTAACGAAATCATAATTGGTGCGGACTTCTAAATGGACCAAGGAATTAAGATTGGCATGCAAAACGGGATTATGAGTTATCAGAATATGGATATCAATGTTGGTAACGAAAAGGAATACCTCATTATGCAAGAGCTCGTTGAGGTGAGACAACAAATTCGCACGAAGTCAGAAGCAGTCATACGGGCAAATATTGATGGAGAATATGAGACAAACAAATAGTGGGTTGTTAAGGCAGCACACAAATCAAAGACGAATATGCTACTAGGACCAACCCTAGCTATGACAAAACAACAGCACTTAATCAGTTTAAATTGCCAATTAAACTTCCCAAAGTAGCTATATTGGGACAATGCCAAGATAGCGAGGTAGTTATCAGTTGTGAAGAACTCCAAATGTTTCTACCTACAAGATCTATCTTTCAAACAATATAACGGCATGGACGGATAAGGCGTCTAGTACCCTAACATATTTGACAAGGACAGCCTTTAGCCTTGGACAAGAGCTGTGGCAATACCCCAGACACTTTTGAGAGACTCGTCAATTAGGTACCAAAAGGACTGTTTGGTGTAGATGGTGCTGGTCTGAAATCAAAACGCCAAAAAGTGTCCGTCGTTTAGAAGAAAGGAAGTTATTTGTGTCACAAGGTCATGTCGAAGGTCATCTGCACTGATCAAAGACGACAAAGATTGGGCAACATGAGGCATGGATTAATTAAGGATGTCTCAGCTAGAAGATCCAGATCTTGCAGGCGTGATATAGGGAGGCCAACCAAACGAGCGACAAACAAGAGAGGAGATCACGAATACCTCAGTCGCGTCAGTCGGTCGTGTACTGGATTTACAGTGGACAAAGCAATTCAGGTGTACCATTTAAAAGGATTACCATGGTTGTAGCTAGTCCATTTTGTTAAATTTCTATTTATATGGCAACACTGGTATTGATATCGTGTTTTTATACCTAGTAGTGCTACGCACACAACGTATATTAACTTTAGTCGCCTAACGGCAGTACGAAACGGCATAAACGGATCGACATAGATATTGACTTATACATATCAAAATGTTCAGGACGAAAAGAGAAATTGATTAAGCCATGTCCGTCCGTCTGTGAACACGATAACTTGAGTAAATTTTGAGATATCTTAATGAAATTTGGTATGCAGGTTCCTTGGCACTCATCTCCGAGCGCTATTTAAAATGGGCGAAATCGGATGATATCCACGCCCACTTTTTATGTATAGACTATTTTCGAAAACACAAAAAAAGTGATTACTCAGTACAAAATACACCTATAAGGATAAAATAATAAAGTGATTACTCAGTACAAAATACACCTATAAGGATAAAATTTGGTGTATACATTAAGATTGAGGCATAAAATAAATTTTCAAGAAATTTTTGAAAATGGGAGTTGCACCGCCCACTTTTGATTAAGTCAAATTTAGAAACGTTATTAATCATAAATCAAACACCGTTCAAGATATCGAAACGAAATTCAGCACGCAGGTTTCCAGGTGTGCAAGGAATGTTCGAATGGGCGAAATCGGTTAGGTCCACGCCCACTTTTATACGAAAGTGTCCGTGAACGAAGAAAGTCGAAAAATATAAATTTTTGAAAATGGCCCCTTTTATAGTGGATTATTCCACAACACTTTTTATGCCATAACCCCGCCAAAAATTGATTTGTCGAAACGAAATTTGGCGATAGTGTTCTTACTCCAAACAATGACAGTATTAACAATGATGTTGCTGCCTGTTCTCATTGACAACAACAATGTTAATTTATATGTTGAACCAGCTAATACGTGTGTTGATGATAGCATTGTTGTTATTGATTCAAGTGACATGCAAAGTGATAAGCCTACTCATGCAGAGTGGGTGGAAGTTATGAAGAAGAAGAAAGCAGGTAAAAATCGAATTACCGATAAAGATATACCCGACATCAATACCGCCGCATCTCTGTCTTCTTTTGCATCAGCTGTTATTGGGACTAATGCTGTAGTTATCATTGCGAATGTCAACAACAATCCTCAACATGTTCTTCAGAAGGTAGATGCTGCAATTAAGAATAATGATGCTAAACAAATGCGCATTATTGGTTCGAATGTAAGCACTGAGCTTAGTGTTGCTAAGACTAAGTGGCTCATATTGCGACGTTTATGCCATCCCTTACAAACGACAATATTATTGAATAAATATTCTGGTATACGAAGAGAGTTGCTTTCTTGTCACGCGCTTATTAGGAAAGGCACTGCCGTTGAATCATTGAAGCGAATTACATTCAAACTTGCTGTTCCCGAATCTGGGTGTGATAAGATGCTTAACCCTGAGCTTTCGCCTGCCGGTGTGACTGTTTGCCCTTTTCGTTTAGGCCGAAAAAGGTTCGAACCGAAGACATAGCCGCTAGATCTTACTTAGATATTAGTAGATCTATTAACAAATCAAAAGCGAGTTATGCGCTTTATTATCAAAATGTTAGTGGTATGCGTACTAAATCGTCACAATTTATCGTAACGTTATTTCAAACGAGTATGATATATTAGCTCTATCCGAGACCTGGTTGAATGAAAATTTTTTATCTTAGGAATTACAGCTATCATAACGTATTTCGTAATGATCGGTGCCCGAACGCTACCAGTCTTGAGAGGGGTGTTGGTGTTTTAATTGCTATCAGAGCGGATCTATGTAGTAAACTAATTACTAATGATTTGATAGATGGTGGCGTTGAACAAATCTGTTTAAGCGTTAAGTTTAATGACAATAAAACAATAATCATCGTTTTGTCTTATATTCCGCCAAGTAGTGAAATTGCTGTCTATTGGAAACATTTAGATAATGTAAATAGTGTCATAAGTACTGCTATGACACTAGGCTTTAGTCACTAGCCAAATTGTAGATGCCTTTGAAGCCCATGCACAACTAGACGTCATCTATACTGACTTCTCGAAAGCATTTGACAAGGTCGACCACTCTATACTATTGCACAATGTTTAATGTTACGACTACTGTAATTGTAATCATGTTTTTTTTCGATTACGATTACAGTAATTGTAATCGTGAAATGTGGAGGATTACGATTACTGTAATCGTAATCATGCAAATTGTGATTACGATTTCAGGTTATCATTGTGGCGGAATATTTCGAACTCAGTATGAAACATGCAGACCTATGAAATAAATCTGCAACACGTATAATGCATACAGCTCAAAATTTGTTATAATGACCATTTGAAACTAACAAATTATTCAGTTGTTTTTAGATCTGAATCATTCAATTATAATTTATGTAATAAAAAGTGCTTTCTCCAATTAGATGGAACTTCAGGTACTATTTTTAATCCAGATCGAAATTCAAAGTATTATATTAGCATATTACAATAAATCAACGCAAATTCCTAGCCTAGGATCATTTTGTTGTATAAAAATTAATATTTTCTTTAAGCAAGACTAATCTTTAACGGCGGATTGTAGTGCAAAGAGGCTCTTTTTAATAGAGGGTACTTTTCCAAATGTATGTACAAGGTGGCGCAAAACGAATCCTCCTATCAGAAAATGCTATAAATTTTGCGATTGACCCCTAAAGTCAGTTCTGTTTTGACATTTGTGTAGTAAACACATGCGAAATACACGTTAATAAACAATGTTACGCTACACTGCTCCAGAACGCGGAATATTGCTGACTATTTATTTGACCAATAATCGGTCGGGGCCAAACGGTTACTGTGAATGGTTAGCGCTACAGAGCAATGATCAACGAGTTCTTTTTGCCGCAACTTGATGAATTGGGATTGGAAAACATGTGGTTCCAACAAGACGGTGCAACAGCACACACTGCACGTGCCACAACCGATATGCTGAACATCGGAAGCTTACTTTTGCGCCACCTTGTATATAGAATTACAACTATTCTAATCGTAATCAACATTTTCATAATTACGATTACTGTAATTGTAATCATAAAAACTTTACGACTACGATTACAGTAATTGTAATCCTTACATTTTTTAGGATTAAAATTACAGTAATCGTAAAGTTTTTATAATTACAATTACAGTAATCGTAAACATGCAAAATTTTGGATTACGATTACAGTAATCGTAATCGTAAAATTTTTATTATTACAATTACAGTAATCGTAATCATAAGTAATCAAAATGTAATCGTAATCCTAACCTCCCCAGCTCTGCTCCAGGCTTTGTATGACCGAATAACTTGTATCTCACTCATGCTTGCCTATAACGTTATCAACGGTAACATAAACTGCTCTGATTTATCTATTTTATTCGTTCCATACCTTCCACCACGTGATTTAAGACGTACCAGACTATTTGCTGAAGTAACTCATAGAACGAGTTATGCGTTGAATGAACCCATATCCAAGGCTATACAACTAGCAAATCGATAAAGTGGTCTTCTTAACTTTAATAATAGCATATATAAATTTAAGCTTGAGCTTTTCTCTATTTTTAACTAGTCTGTAAGAAAGTCTTTTTTTTTAGACCGAAGTAAATAAATAAATATATAAAGGGAAATGTTTGTTGTAAAAATGGGCGAAATCGGTTCATGTCCACGCCCAGTTTTTTAACATAGTTCTACAAAATTTTTTTTTAAATTTAATAAGCGATATTTTTACAACCAAGCAAGTTATATCAGTCAGATTCTGCACACATAATAAGCTTTTTAATTAGTCTGCTGGTTCTCAGTAATATGTATTATACTCCTGCCAAAAATTAGCCAACTTGGAAAACACGCAAGCAAAATATTTGGGCACGTAGTTAATAGCCCACTGCAATAGCGAAGTTATATATCTTTTTTCATTTTCATACCTTTCAAAAACATTAAATGTATGTAAGTATGAGAAGAAAAAGAGAAAAGTTCACTAAAATGATCAGCACGATGAGCGGAGTCGATTTAGCCATGTCCGTCTCTCCGTCCGTCTGTCCGTCTGTCTATTTGAACGCAAACTAGTCTCTCAGTTTTACAAAAGAATGCTGAAATTCGTTGTTTGCTTTCCCCATTTTATAAGTAGAAGTTGTTTTGAAGTTTTGATACATAGAATACATCTGTATATAAAATGTCATTAACTTGAACCAAATAAATTCCTAGCTATACCGAACTGCAGTTTTACATAACCTGGGGGCTTTTCCAAAAGCTATATACAGGCTGTTACAAAAAATACCAATTTTCAAACAAAAAATAAATAATAATAGAAAAATATATATATATTAGAGGGTAAAATTTTTTTTCAGAACATTTCTAACAACTTTCATTCAGACTGCAAAATTTTTGTATTTAAATTTAAAATGGATGAACCAAATCCTTCTACATCGTCTCAATCCACTTTGTCACATATACTTGAACACGATGTCATGGCATTTGGTTTATCAAGTGAATTAAATAATCGAACTTTACCGTCTAGTCGTGACATTTTATTTTTTTTTAAGTGATCATGCTAAAATTCAAAGTAAAATGTTTTCGCATAAAAAGTTAAATCCTAATGTAATTGATAAATTGGTTGAAATTTGGAATAAATTGAATATTCAACTAATTGATAGACGTAGTATTCTAAGAAAACTAAATGTTTTAATTGTTGCAAGGTTTTAGAAGTAACATTAAAACCAAGTATACTTTTGCAAATTACTAAAAACTAAGATAGCTTCTGTAAAAGATTCATTCAATAAAAGATATAGAGCAAGATACATTAAAAGGAAATAAAATTACTACAATATTCAGAAGCGGGTTCATACGCCTAATATGGATGTTTTAAATAATTTGAAATCATATACAGTCGCGCAGCTGAAGACAATATTACGCGGAACGAAAAATGAATTAGTGATTCGTTTGGCAAATTTTCCTAATTTAAGTGCCTGAAGATAGTTTCGGATTGGGTACGGAGAATAATTGCACAAACGCTGTACATGCCGAAAATATTGGCACACGCGGTGTTGGTGAGAATTTAGAAGCCGTGGTGCTTGAAGATGATAGGCAAAGCGTTGAAGCATATGGGAGTGATGTAACAAACGACAATAGCACTTTACAGCTATTAAATAATTATGGTGCAGATGATCAAATGGGGCGAATTGTTACTAATGAAAGAGGGACTGCTGGGAGAAACCGAATAGGTAGTCAAAAAAGTGAGTGGGAGTTATTGAAAAAAGAAATAGAACTGATGAAACGGGAAAATGAATTGCAGAAGAAGGAAAATGAACTGCTTAAAAGAGAACACGAGATGGTTAAAAAAACTGACTATCAACAAAGTCAAAATAATTTTGGAATGGGTGCAAATTTAGGACCGAATTTTACCAGTACCAGCAATTTCATACTGGCAAAAGAAGTAATACCTGATTTTGCAGGCCATGGTGATCACTTCCAACAATGGGAAGCCCAACTCTTAAGTGTTCAAAAAGCTTGCGATTTGGACTACAATAATATGAAGGTGCTCATTTCTGTTGAAAGATCGAGCTTTAAAATGGTTTTATTCGCGATTTGACATAATGTCAATGAGTGTTGCAAAATTACTGAAGGAAATGCAGCTATTATTTGAAGATCGCTCAAGCCGACTAGTCCTTATGAAAGAGTTTGAAGCGAGGAAATGGCGAAATAATGAGTCATTTCAAGAATATTTTAATGAAAAATTAATACTATCTAATAAAATTTTGTTGAACGATTCCGATTTATTAGAACATGTAGTAGAGGGTATTCCGGATTATTTTTTACGATCTCAAGCAAAAATGCAACGTTTCAAGGATAAAAAGAGCTTACTCGAAGCTTTTCAAGGTGTAAAATTATTAAACAGAAAGGGACTAGCTTATAAACTAAATGAAAATAACAGCCAACAATCAAATAGGTGCTTCAATTGCAATTCTTTAGGTAATTTGGCAGCCGAATGCCGTAAGCCAAAACGCGAAAAAGGAGCATGCCACGTTTGTGCACAAATTGGACATTATGCTGCTGAATGTCCTAAAAAGAAGATCCATCATATTGACTAGGCAAATATTAAGGACCCGGATGATTATCTAAGGTATATTAATTATAGTTTTATTAGGGATCGTTATAAATTTAGTTCTATATTAAATACATTAATTGATAAAGGTAGTCCAATAAGCTTTATCCGTCAACAGTTCGTGCCAAAAGTCCTTATTTCGAGAAACTTCAAACCTGAACTACATTTTTCTGGAATTAATAAAAGTCAACTCAAAATAGTTGGAAAATTAAAATGTATAATTTCGTATAATGAAAGAGAAGTCGAATTGGTTTTGTATGTCGTTCCAGACGACACAATGATATATCCCGTAATTTTAGGAAGAGATTATTTGAAAATTAATAAATGGAAATTAAAAATAGCATCGAAAATACCATGTAGTACAGAAGAGTGTAGTTATGGAACTGAGTCTTATAGTCTAATGAATATATGTATTGAGGAAACAGGTTCATGTATTGATAATAACGATATAAGCTACGATACGAAAAGAAAGCTTGATCAAATGTTTAAAGTTAATATTTGTGCTGTAAGCGCCCTTATGAACCGGAAACAGAATGTGAAATGAAAATTGTGTTGAGTAACGAAAAACTTTCCATATCCCTCCACGAAGATTAGCTTACAATGAAAAAGAAAAACAGCAAGAAATATTAGATGATTTATTACATAAGAATGTGATTAGGCCAAGTAGATCGGAATATTTTTCACCAATTGTATTAGTACGAAAAAAAACACCTCGTTTGTACCCCCATCGGGGCAATACGAGTTTTGTAAGATGCCGTTTGGTCTTAAGAATGCTCCTTCTACTTTTCAGCGCTTTGTAAATTATGTATTTGACGATTTGATACGTCCGGGCAAAGTTGCAATTTATTTAGACGATATAATGGTATCAACCTGTACTGAGACTGATCATTTTGAGATTTTGAAAGAAGTATTTGATAGATTAGTGAGAAACAAATTAGAACTTAGAATTGATAAGTGTCAGTTTATGAAATCGGAATTGAAATATTTGGGTTTTTGGATTACAAAAGTTGGTATCAGGGCCAATAAAAATAACGTAGATGCAGTTATGAATTTTTCTATTCCAAGAAATACTAGGGATGTACATAGTTTTTCAGGGCTATGCTCGTATTTTAGGAGATTTTTAAAAGGATTTTCAGTGGAGGCTGTACCTTTATACAATTTAATACGAAAAGATGCTAGCTTCAAGTTTGGTCAAAAAGAATTGGAATGTTTCGAAAAATTAAAATCTAAGTTGATGGAAGCACCTACTTTATCTATATACGATCCAAAGGACTAAACTGAACTGCATTGTGATGCAAGTTCTCGCGGGTTTGGAGCCATACTATTGCAAAAAAAGAGAGATGGCAAATTTCACCCCTTATTTTACTTTTCAAAACGCACTACTGAAGCAGAAGCCAAATACCACAGTTTCGAATTGGAAGCATTAGAAATTATTTACGCACTAAGGAGGTTTAGAATATATTTACAAGGTTTAAAATTTTGTATTGTTACTGACATTGACTTTAAGCAAACGAGAAGTAAATCCTTGAATCGCGCGATGGGCTCTTGAGCTAGAGAATTTTGACTACAAATTAGAACATCATAGTGGCACAAATATGCAGCATGTTGATGCATTGAGTAGGATCTCCAACGAATTAGTTTTGGAAGAGAATACCTTTGAGCAAACTTTATCAATTTGTCAGAACAGAGATAAAGTAATTTCAGAAATTCGGAAAGAATTAGAAAAGAAGGAAAGCAAGGTATTTGAAATGAGAAACGGACTTGTGTATCGCAAAGTAGGTAAGGAAATTTTATTTTATGTGCCACAAGAAATGGAGGGGAATGTTCTACGACTCTATCATGATGAAATGGGACATTTTGGATGTGATAAAGTGTTCGATGCGATATCAAAAACATATTGGTTTCCTAAATTGAAGGATAAGATTCAGATACATATTCGTAACTGTTTGAAGTGTATTACATTTTCTCAAAAAAATAGCCCTCGCGAAGGGCTCTTGCATAATATCCCGAAAGGTAATGTGCCTTTTGATATGATACATATCGATCACTTTGGTCCTATATTATTGAAGAATTGCAAAAAAAAAATATGTATTTCTAGTAGTATATGGCTTTTCAAAGTTTTCAAAACTTTTTTCAACACGAACTACTGGGACTAGCGAAGTTATCAGTTGCTTAAAATTATATTTTAATACTTATAGTCGACCAAAATCTTTGTGGATTTAAATAATATAAAGCACATTAAAATACCTACTGGTTCACCACAGGCCCACGGGCAGGTCGAAAGAGGTAATCGTACCATAGCGCCGATAATTTCCAAAGTCACTAATGCAGGAAATGCCTATACGTTGGATAAGGGTTTGCCGAATATTGAGTTTGTTTTGAATAATTCTCTTAATCGAAGCATTGGTAATACACCCAGTAAAATATTATTTGGTGTACAACAAAAGGGACCAGTTATAGATTTTTTGAAAGAAAAACTGGAAGAGTTTTATTTAAACGAGGAAGGTAGAGATTTAGAAGAGATACCATCTAAGGCAGCGGAAAATTTAAAGAAATGTCAAGAGCATACAAAAGCTAAAAAAAATAGTAGTAGAATTTTAAAATCTTATGATGAAGGAGATTATGTAATGGTGAAAAACTACGTAAGTATTTCAGGAGAGTGTAAGAAATTGGTGCCTAAGTATAAGGGACCTTACAAAGTGGTAAAGGTTCTGCCCAATGATAGATATCTGTTGAAAGATGTTGAGGGATTTCAAGTTACTCAAGTTCCCTATGAAGGGATATGGAAAGCAGCAAATATGAAGTCTTGGTTAGTTAATAAAAATCACGATACAATCGGGGCGAGTGCATGCCAGGATGGCCGAACTGTTGCAAGGTTTTAGAAGTAACATTAAAACCAAGTATACTTTTGTAAATTATTAAAAACTAAGATAGCTTCTGTAAAAGAATCATTCAATAAAAAATATAGAGCAAGATACATCAAAAGGAAATAAAATTACTACATAATTGAAAAATATCCCGAAAGCATTAAACACAGAAAAAAAGTTCAGGAATTTACAGCGTTCGTACAATCAACAAATGAATTATTTTACATTGGAAAATGTAAATGGAAGTTAAAAACAACAGAATGCTCATGTGGTTTAATACCAAACCATTTAAAAGAATTTATGATGGACCAACATAATGATAGAAAATTCACAATACCTGAACATATTGGTGACATTGTAGAAGAAACACCTACAACAATACCAACAATGCCAACAGTTAGTGATGATCCAACATACGAACCACTTGGAACAGATATGGAAACAGGTGAAGCACAAATTGCAAATGAAGCAGTTGCAGAAGTATCTGTTACAATGAAACGAGGACATTATACTCAACAATACGATGCTATAAATTTTGCTATGATGTGTCACAGATTCGGTGTTTCAGATAGAGTTGCTTCATGCTTAGCAACAACCCTTTTCGAAGATATACATTTTCGAGATATTCGTAGTGAACTTGTCATAATAGATAAACCTAAAGTTGCAAGAGATGAAGTGCTTCGTGAACGATACATATACTCCAACATAACTGCATTTTCTTTCGATGGCAGAAAAAATGATTCATTAACTAGAGAGAAAATTAATGAGAAATTTCATACAAATATGGTAAAAGATCCCCATTTAGTTGTTCTAAAACAGCTGAATTACTTGGATATGTTAATTTGGGTGAAGAAGAATATGCAAAACACAAATTAAAAAAATTAAATGAATTCTTCAATAGCAAAAAACTGTCAATAGATCAATTAATTGGCATATGCAGCGATGGAGAACCAGCTAATACTGGAATAGAAAATGGTGCTATAAGACTTTTTGAAAAGCATTTTAATAGACCACTGCACTGGTTTATATGTTTGCTTCATTTCAATGAATTACCATTTGGTCATTTATTCAGAGCATTAGATAAAACAGTCACGAGTGGGCCAAGAGCAGCAAGTGGAAATATATTAAAAGACATTCAAGACTGTGAAACATTTCAGATATGCATTTGTTAAAATTATTTTATAATATTTTTCCAATCAAATTAAAATGGGAAAATTATACGAATTTTAATTGATGTAAAAAATTTATTTTTCAGGTTGTAAGTGATTTTGAACCAATAGCATTGGAAAATATGCCTGATGAAGTGATGGACAAGAACGAGAAATTTCTACAGATGTTAAATATTTATATCAAATGGCCAAAGCAATTTCAAATGGTGCTGTTTTAGTTGACTTAGCTAACATAAAACCAATGCAAGCAGGGTATTACGTCTATATACAACAACTAATACACCATCGGAAAATTTGAAAACTCTAGCAGTTTATATTATTAGAATTTATGTGCCAATGTATTTCAATCTAAAATACCATAATTCTGTTGTATACGGCAGTGTACTTTTATCAAAGTTTATTCGTTGGACACGATACCTACCACGTAATTTACTTAATATTGTAGATAGTGTAATCCAAAATAAGTCATATTACGCTCATCCAGAAAACATTTTATTAACAATGTTATTTGATGATAGAAAAGCCATACGGGATAGAGCTATCAAACAAATTTTATATTATCGAGAAAAAATACTTGATCCAACTAAACTCAGAGTTTACAAAAAATATAATATCAATTTTAATGCTTCAGATTATACTGATATGATTGATCTTAATGACGATACTTTACTATCTGAACCGGCATTCACAAGAAATATTCCATACGATCACTTGGTACAATTCTTAGATTATGATGAGCCAACACTAGATGATCCTAATATTTCAATGCATATACAAGGAACAGAAAGATATGTACAGTTGTTAACATCTGTTTCCAAACGTGTTATAGAAAAAAAAAACGTGAAGGTGTTATGGCTGTTACAGCAGAAAGTCATAAAAAACAACCACGAATGGAGAGCAAAAAAGATTTTTAAAAATAATAACATAACATTAGTTTTATTTTCAAAAATACGTTAAAATGGTCAATTCTAAGTAAAAAAAAATAATTTTTTAAATAAATTACATTAAAATTATAAATTGTGGTTTTTTGGTTATTTCTTGAAAATATATGTAGGTTTTTTGTTGAAAATTTTTTTCTACTAAAACGAATTCGAAATAGAAAAACTGTCCGAATGAAAGTTGTTGGAAATGTTCTGAACTAATTTTGGCTGTAAAGAAAAAAAATGTCCATATGAAATATGTAAAATGAACAGACCGTAAAACCAACAACAAAATACATTTATACCGGAGCACGCGGTTATGTACAATAACTATCTTCTAAAAATGGAAAAGAAGAATGTACAAAAACAAAGTCCAACATGCATGATTTACATATAGACAGAATGTCTAAAATATTGTGTATACCGTTGGCAAGATAACAAACAACAATTAGAGGAAAACGTGAATTAAGCAGCTTGCAAAACTACACGCAGCATAGCCTATGGGTTAGGCAGCTGCGCTGGCAATCAGAGTGAGTGGTTCGATTCTCCACAAGATCCTCTGAAGTAGCAAAACTATACGAATTAGTCTGACGATAAATCGTGGCTGATTTCGAAATAGTACTATAACTATAGCCTGTATATGTTTGTTGCTTTCAATTTTTCCTCTAATCAAAAATAATAATAATTAACTAAGAATTATTATTAAATGAACAGACCGTAAAACCAACAACATGATAATATAGTAGTTAAAAGCTCATTTTAGGCTAATTTCTCATAATTTAAGCCTGATATCTCTATTAAAATTCAAAAACACTATAGATATTAATACAGATTCTCAAATGTACGTAAAATACCTTTAAAGTAAGCCCAATATGATATTTTTCATATAATTCTATCAGAAGCTATGAAGATTTTTTGGCCAAACCCTACATTCATATGGCAAAATATCTACTTTGCAAAAGTGGGGGACTCGAAATCGGACATAGAGCTATGGTGTCTTCAGCAATTTTTCTTAGAATTATCTGTAGATTACGTTTTTGCTATACTCCTGATGAAAAAAAATCCATCCATACAATTTGACCCGCTCTAATACATATATAAATAAAAGTGGTGGTGAAAAAAAAACTTATGTAACTGATAAATTCTGAAACTGTAAAATTAATAAAAAAAAAAATTGTTTGTGAACATAAGAATACACATAAATCAACAGTAAGACACCAACAATAACAACATACATCAACAGGAAAAAACAACAAGACTCATCCCGCACAGCAACAACAGGAGAAATTTTTCCTAATCAAAAGCTACTATGTCTGAGTAAGTATTTTCTTAGCCACAAAATATAGTTGTACGAGGTGTGTTCAAAAAGTATCGCGAATTTTGTGTTTTTTCAAAAATTATTTATTTATTCATGAATATCTATTTTGTCCCCTTCAAAGTAATCCCCATGAGATATTATACACTTGTGCCAACGGTTTTTCCAATCTTCGAAGCACTTCAAAAAATCATTTTTTTGTATCTTGTTCAGCTCCTCCTTCGATGCCGTATTTATCTCGTCAAGAGAAGCGTAACGTCGTCCTTTCATGGGCCTCTTCAGTTTAGGGAACAAGAAAAAGTAACAGGGGGCCAGATCTGGGGAATACGGTGGCTGCGGCATCATTAGTGTGTTGTTTTTGGCCAAAAAGTCGCGCACAAGCAACGATGCGTGAGCAGGGGCGTTATCGTGGTGCAAAAGCCAATTTTTGTTCTTCTTTGCACATCTTCTCGGCCTTCTGAGAACATTTTGTACCACCGATAAACGTTGCTTCGGTCCAAGGTAGCTTCTCCGTATGCCACAGTCAACATTCGGAATGCATCCGCGCACTTAATTTCGTTTTTCACACAAAATTTGATACAGGTTCTTTGATCCATTTTTTTGAATAGGTAAAAATCGAAGACGATCCAAAACACGTGCAAGCAAAGCAGCTGTCAACAATTAACTGAACATTCAAAATGGCCGAGCTTGTCGGCATAAGTGAGAGACATGAGTACCACCATAACGCCATAAAAAATTTGAAACTCGAATATACGTAACCAGCGAAAATTCAAAATTCGCGATACGTTTTGAACACACCTCGTACATATATATACCCTCCGATCTAAGGAGCCGGACCCTAATTCAGAGCCAAACCATTAAACTTTAACGGCACAAATCTTTGCCTCCGTACGCTTTTTAATACATATGCGTACCCACTGGTAAAGTACTGTCCCAAGCAAAATCCTAAGTTGGTTTATGGTGAAATAATTGCCAAACGGAAAACTAAATTTCCTGTCTATTCTGCCTTCAAAGAAGAATCTCACTGTCCGGTTTTTATATAAAAGGAAAAACAATAAGTTCATTCGTTGTCCCATCAAAGACCTGATGCTAGGGTTGACAATCAACTATAATACTAGATAACATACTTCTGAACTATATGACTTTGAGAAACTACTTTATTTCTTTAGGTGGGGAGTTCCCAGCTAATATTCAAGACATTTTAATGTTAAATGAGTATAATGGGCATATTAAAATACAAATATTTTTGAATTTCTCAAGCCGTACTTTACACATCTTCCACAAAAGTGCTAAAGAGCTTCAAGGTAATAATATCATAATTTTGGAGGTATATAGTATTATGTCTTCATTAGAATCAGTTCTCGAACAACGTAAAAAATATTGTTTGCATGTTGTTAAAGACAAGTACCCAACTGAGGGTGATAATATTATAGACAACTTTCTAGTATTCATTGATAAATCTTTGGAACAGCAAATGGTTTGATTTTAAGGAAAGCATCTGGCTCTGCATAATACGAAAGCTGAATTTGAATCATGAGGCCTCATTTTTCGATTGTGATTCACCATCAAGAGCTCTGAATTTACAAGACAAAATGTGTATCGAGATGGATGAACTTTATTCTGAAATAGCAATATTAAATAAAATATTCTCGAAAATAAAACATCAGAATGAACTTATAAAGAGGTCTGCGGATCAAAAATGGCTGCATATTTTAAAAAATTCTGATAGTCATTTACCAAATTTACTTAAAATTATATCATTCCTACTTTCTATCCCAGTCAAGTGGCATTTACAGAAAGAGTATTTCTTTCATAGCGTCTTCGCTTGATTTTGGCTCCCTAGTTTTAACTGAGGAAGACATTTTCGTAGCTATAAATGACCTAAATTGCTCCAAGCAATTAGATGCCCACAATCTTTCTGCTTTTTTTCTCAAACAATGCAAGTCATCAATAGTGTATCCGCTACTTTTGTTGTTTAATTTGTCTCTTAGGTCAGGTTGTTTTTTGGATGAATGGAAATTGACCTCTGTTACTCCAGTTTTCAAAAGTGGGAGTAAGAATCTGGCTTCAAACTATCGTCCTATCTCTAAAATTACTAATATTGCTAAATTATTTGAAAAAATTATTAGCTTCAAAATATCATTTGCTATTAAACCCTATATTTCGTATACTCAACATGGTTTTATATCGGGCAGATCTACGGTCACCAATCTGACTGTTTTCTCAAATTTTTGCATTTCTGCCTTTGTGGATGGCTTTCAGGTAGACACAATATATACTGATTTGTCAAAAGCATTTGATAGAGTGTCTCACGACCTATTAATTAAAAAACTTGAAAAATTTGGTTTTCATTCCACTTTCTTGTCATGGGTTAAATCATATCTAATAGATAGAATTAACTATGTTGTTGTTGATGGCGCAAATTCATTTTCATATAGAGCTACCTCTGGGGTTTCTCAAGGTAGTATCCTTGGTCCTCTATTCTTTGTTATTTTCATCAATGATTGCTCAGAATGTTTTACTCTGTGTGAGCATCTACTTTATGCCGATGATTTAAAAATTTTTAAAAAAATAACAAGTTGCTCTGATATTGAAATAATGCAAAATGAGGTTAACAAATTCCAGGAATGGTGTGATCGAAATATGCTAATGATTAATATCGAAAAATGCTGCTCGGTCACCAACAACAAAATTAGATTGCCACTCTTATCTTCGTACTCTATTTCTGGACCTGTTCTCAGTTCCAGTTATAAAATGAAGGATCTTGGGGTAGTTTTTGATTCGAATTTCACGTTTATTGATCACCTGAATTACATCATACCTAAAGCATATTCCTCTCTGGCTTTCATTAGACGAAATAGTTCGGAATTTAAAGATCCTTATACTAAAAAATTACTGTTTAGTACATTTGTTAGGTCCAAATTGGAATATGCTTCGATAATCTGGAATCCGTTCTATGTAGTGCATTCCAATAGACTTGAACGTGTACAGAAAAAGTTTTTGAAATTTGCATTATCCAGTATTAGGTTTATCATGCCTATTCCGTCTTATGTTCCGCGTTGTAGACTGATCAGTCTGCTTACTCTTGCTAGTAGGCGATTGATTTCTGGATTAGTTTTTATTCGAGATGTCCTCAATGGGACTATTGATTGCCCGTTCTTATTGCATTGTATTAAACTCAATGTTCCAGCTAGAAACTTGCGACACCATGACTTATTTGCTATTGACCTCTGCAAAACCAGGTATGCTCAAAATGAACCAATTATTAGACTACTAGGGGAATTTAATTTGTTATGTAGAGTAATAAATTTAGATATATTTGTAAATCGCAATGTATTTAAAGAAAAACTTTGTTTGTACTATTTTTAATATAATTAAAACCTATTTACGCCTTAGTCTGTAAGGTTTGTAAACCATAGACTCAATAAATAAATAAATAAATAAATGAATTGGAAATGGCGGGAAGAGAGAAACCGAGCGGCTATCTCCCTAATAAAAAATGAACTTTTAGTAAATACTAATTTAAATCTCGAATGCAAAAAAGGATACGAAACATTTTTATCTAATTAGGAATTGCTAAAAACTGCCAGAAGTGCAAAAAATACATCTTTTATAAACCAAATGTTTTAAAAAACCAATGAAATGTAAATAAATTTTATTTATGTATGTATACTATACATTGTATAGGTACTGTTTTAATTTCTTTTTAATAAAATACTATATATTTTTGAAATGTACTATATTTTTTCATATTAGTTTGTAAAAGTACTATATGTTTCTGAAAAAATGTTGGCAACCCTAGGCAGATGGGGAGTAAGAATAGAGAATTTGATAATTAGAGAAGGTGTTAGAGGAAAATGAAGAGGGTAAAATAACCTAACGGAATATAAGGGTGGAGGAAAAGCAAAAGTAGTAGAAAAATTAAGACATAGGAATAAATTACAAGCAAGCGCCAGTGGGGAGAGAAGAGAGTACAATTTGTTAAATATAAGCAACTCAAATTTTAGGCAGGACAACGTCTACCGGGTCTGCTAATATAAAATAACGATGATTAACCCTATTATGAAAACTAAAGATAGTGACGCATGACCACTTACATGAAAATTGATACCTTTCAATTTGATATTTTCTTTTTTGAAAAATTCTATTTGCTGTTTGAGCGTTAGAATATCTTTAGTGTTGTTTATTAATGTAGCGTCAAACGGTTTAATTCGCAGTTCTGCAATACTTTCAATGTCTTTTACCCAAGAAGAAGATATCAATTCTTTATTGATCTTGGATAGTACGTGATAAGATGCTGTTAAAGTTACTCCTTTATGTCGAGCTGTACATCCTTCTCTTATTGTGATAACGCCTTGATTAGGGATTTACATTCGCATTTTTGATTGTTATCACATTCTAGATGTATCGTTGATTTGTTAAATAATTTGTAAATCCGACGATTTTGAGAAGATAATTTAATCCAAACATTTTCATTTGTAGAGGGCTTGAATCCCCATATCCGATTTTCAAACTGTTTTAATGCTGCTACTTTGCATTAATTGTCCGTTGCTGACTTCCAAGCCCTGGACATTGGTAATGATCTTCTGTGGTAGTTGAACACTTATCTAGATCTACTTGGTTTATCAATACATATTGCTTTAAATCCAACTTGTATATTAAATATTCTGATTTTATATCAGGGATAATCATGTTTCCTTTATATTCTATTGGCAGCGGATTTAATTTGTACGCATCTGACAGTTCATGTGATATTAAGGGAACTCTATGTTCATGACTAGTCGTAAATCAACAATTAACCCTTTTGTAGCTATGACTATAGATTTCTTTTAATTCATTACCGAACTAATTTCCAGGTAGTATTACTACAAACTAGCTTGTTTCGGATAAATGCAATTTCGTTATTAAGTTGTGAAGGTTTTCATAGTTTTGGATTTATGCGACTTTGGTTTATATCAATTAGGTAATTGATTATCGAAGTTTGTATATGTTCCCATTCGGCCATAACTATTGCTATTTGAATAGTTAATATCTGAAACTTTAAAGTCATTCTCTCGGCATGTTGATCATTAACTAATTCATTATAAAATTTGTTTAGCTGTTCATTTTTTGAAAATTTTTACTAGCTTCCTGTCTGTTTCTTAAACAACTTTGGATATCCTTTTGGTTTTCAAAAATAATTTTAATATTTGGTTCCACATTCTCTCGGTCGTCAGCATCTATGATTCCAAAATATTTATATTATAAATTGAGCCCACAAATTCGAATGGTGCTCGTCTTTTTTTATTTTATTGTTTAATTTGTTGTTTGACCTATATATTTGTGCTTTAAACTTGCGGTAATCATTACAAGGCCTCTTCATAACACCGCGTTACACACATTCTGTCCTATGGACCAAATATAGTTTTTCGGAAAGGGGAAAAAAAATAAAAATACACGTGTATCGGCGATTTTCATGTACACGTCAGAATTTTGTAGTCGTGTGCGACTATTGCCATAGAAATTTATGCAAGTGTACTGCTGCTACCACGTACGGAGCACTGCAAAAAAAAAAAAAAAAAAAAATCTTGATTTTTTTATTTTTTCTCCCCTTTCCGAAAAAGTATATTTGGTTCATAGGACAGAACTAAAGCTCGTTTTTGTAACGCAGTGTAATAAGCCAATATTTTGCACTCAAGTCTGTTAATAAATTCTTTTCCATGCATCCGATCGTAATAGGAACCTTACTCGTAATAAACGATTAAATCCCATTTAGAATTTATTATGTCTAATTTTCCGATTAAATCCAAATATATAGTGGTTGTTGTTGTTGTATTAGCGACTATTTAACCTGCGTAAAGTATCTGTAACTGCCATCAGGCTCTCATCAGGCAATCACAGAAACCTAGCGGCTTCAACAGGGGTGGACCATAGTGAAATTGCTGTTAGAAGAGTAGGCTAGGTTGAGCAGATGAACAGATGGTATGTATCGTGGGGAGACATGACGCATGCCCGGTAGACATTTGGCATGTCAGGGTTCAGTCTGGATAGGTAAGAGTTTAGTTTGTTACAGTATCCAGAACGAAGTTGGGCCAGCATGACTCTTGTCTCCGTAGGCAGTTCGCGTTCCTCATCGGCAACAGGTTGAGCTTGTGCCTGTAGGACTGCATTCACCGGACGAGAACCGACAAAGGAGTTTACCGACTCCGTGTGGATGAGATTGAGGGCCCGCCGATGCACCTTTGGATCAAACAGCGAGAAAATTTGATGCCGGATCTCGTCATAGTGCTTACGGAGATGACTCCTTATTCTCCTGGGAGGCGAATTTTCGTTGAGCAGCTTCCTGCTCGGATGCTGCGCTTTATAGCAGTTGAACAGGAATTGCCTGGTCAACATCTCGCTATGCTCTTTTACACCGAGCATTTTAGCCTCACTGTGAAGGTGATACTCAAGAGACATAAGGAGGCAGCCCATGGCAGTTCTGAGTGCGGTGTTTTGGCAGGCCTGCAACCTCCTCCAGTGTGTATCTGCTAGCCCCGGCGACTATATTTTCATCGCGTAGCTCAGAACCGGCTGGCCGATTCCCTTGTACGTTGCCATTAACGTTTCTTTATCTTTCCCCAAAGTGCTGCCAGCTAGTGACTTGCGGATTTTGTTGAGGCTTTGTACTTTGGTGGCAATCGCGGCTGCATGAGCACCGTAGTTCGACATGTTATCAAACGTGACCCCTAAAATGTTGGGGTGTGTGACAGTCGGAAGCTTAATGCCATCGACTTAGACATCTAATTCCATGTTCACCTGCGCTGTCCACGTCGTAAATAAGGTGGCCGAGGCCTTGGTCGGTGACAGTGTCAGTGTCCAGCGAAAAAACCGGACAGGGATGGGAGGTATGAGTTAACTCGACTACAGAGGGGCTCGTCGCCAGGATATATAGTATTCTTTCTTAGCTCAGCCACTAAAGCTCCTACTTTAATTGTATCATTTGTATGTAATGCCTTAACTTGCACTGCTAGCATGAGCAACGAAAAGAACTACACCATCACTGTCTTCGTTCTTTTCTGTCCTCCTGTGCCGGCTGTATTTTTTGCTATTCTTGATGTTATCAGGTTAGCACCTTGATTTAGCTCTTCTGTTTTGCTGCTGCTTGTTGTCTCTAGGGGGTATAGTTTATGCACGGGTTGTTTAAGTATCCCATTTTGTAGTTTTAGAGTAACAACTCTGGTTTTTGTATCGCTTCCAGGATGGGTTTTTATAACATTCTGCTGGATGAGTTTCTTAATTTTCAATAATTACTATTAGACCTTCTGTTAGATTGTCATATTTGGTTTTCCATTTCGTTCGTTGTTACAACATTGTGACATATTCGCTTTCCCAACGTTTTCTCTTAATTTTTTGTTAGTTTCCACCCATCTAACGATAACGATAAGATATGAGGTTGTAGAAAGGTTAAGTACCTATAGACCAGGCAAGGCGAAACCCTAATAAACATCATCATTCCTTACTGCATTTGCAGCTCAAACACCAGCAATCACAACCAAACCCCAGAACTTTGTAATTTTATTTACTTTGCTTTTTAAAAAATTTAAATTATATTACCAGTTTAAAATGAAAATTTTTTGATTATTATAATTTAATTAAGATAGATTGAAGGAACGATTTTTTTAAAATAAATTTAAATATCAATTTTTAAATATTTAATTTAAGACAATTAATGGTCATAATATACCATATTGGCGATCCTGCGATCTAAATAATAAAACTTATTAATTATACCGAACGAATAAAATGTAAAGACAGTAAAAAGAAATTTTTGATACAAATTTAATGCTGCACATATCAAGATGTCTCGCATTAACTGCACATATAGCATAATCTTATCCATGATTCAATTACAAGAAGGTTAGCTCTCTAGCTGACGTTTACTTTCGACACTTCCATTTTCCGGGTTTCTTTTGCGAACGAAAAAAAAGTAGGAGTATTTTCTTTATTTGTCGAGGAAATGGTAATAGAAAAATCGAAAAATTAGGAAATTAGTACTAATACATTTTGTAAATTCAACTAAATACAACATCAAAACATGTCATCCCATACTATCACTGTATAAATCGTGGTAAATGTTCTCTATAATCGATTAAAAAAACAATAAAAACGGTCACTGTTCAAACAAAAATTAAAATAAATATATACTGCCCTCTTTCCAGAATCATGAATGTGCTAAAATGAAAATGTTGGTAAAACAAGAATAAACGTTTGATTTCGGCTCATTCGGTTAACATGGACCGCAAAATATTGTGGTTTCGGTGTAAGCATGATACCAGGTATTTTCGTCAGACTTAGAATCTTCAATGGCTAATACAGTAAACTTATCAACTCAAACTCTGAATAATTGCACATGCGTGCTTCTGACAATAGGACTATGTTTTTTAATAATAATGACAAATCGCAAGATGCATATTTTTTTTCAAAACTTTTCAGGGTATTAAGACAAACGCACATAGTCTACCAAGTGTATAGTAAAATGACAAGTTTCAATAAGATAGAATTGGCTCCCATTATTAATGCAAACTTAAAACAGAAGTTGACTTATACATAAGTTAAGCCAGAACTCATTATCAAACCCAGAGAATAGTAGTAAAGTTTTGTTAAAAACAAGACTTCGAATCACATAAGGAACAGCTTTGAAGTCACGATTGACCTAAGTAAGTATATAAGTATGCAGGGACAAAATTTTCGATCTAAATAATTGTGCAAATTAATCTATTTTCTGAAACCAACTTATTTAAAATTTTGTATAATTTCACATTTTTAACTACTATTTTTACATAATTCCGATAAAAGGCAACCCAGAATTTAAATGACAATTTTTCAGGCAGCAAGATGACGGATATTGTCAAAATATTTCACTAGAGAGCTAACCTTCTAGTTATTGAATCATGATCTTATCCTACAACAAAAATAAGGCATACAATTTATTACAAAATACAATAATTTGACTTCTCTGACAACGCTTTTTGATTAGATATACTATGTGTAAATTTATGAGTGAATATATATATTTTTGGAATCCTTCATCATCGCTATATCACTAACTAATATTTAAAGAAAATAACCAACAATGAATTGACTCCAATACCATTATAAATTGATGTGAAAAAGTTTTACCAATACTATTTTGGGTTTCAATAAATAATTTGATTTTGGAAGACATCGAATTAGTGTTTAAATGGCATCAATTGCAATCCTTATGTGACTATTAAGCTTTCACAATATATAAGTTATTAAAAATTTATGGTGGGCAATGTTTACATGTGTAAGAGAGAAATAAAAAAATGGTCCAATTATTTCAAGATTGAAATTAATTCAAATACGAGTACATCTAGAAAAGACAATAAATACATTCAAGGAAACTATTGCAATAACAACTGGATCAATATTTGTGTGACATACATATCTATACAAATGAGTTTCGAAATTTTATCAATCGATGACAACAAGCATAAATAAAACAAGTAAGGAAGTCTAAGTTCGGGTGGAACCGAACATTATGTACCTAGTAGTGATCTACGAGGTGTGTTCAAAAAGTATCGCGAATTTTGAATTTTCGCTGGTTACGTATATTCGAATTTCGAATTTTTTGTGGCGTTATGTTGGTACTCATGTCTCTCACTTATGCCGACAAGCTCGGCCATTTTGAATGTTCAGTTAATTGTTGACAGCTGCTTTGCTTGCACGTGTTTTGGATCGTCTTCGATTTTTACCTATTTTTTTACCAAAATTGCTCAATTGTGACCAAAAACAGCATCGCATGAACATTGCTAATGAGATGTTAAACTCTGTCCGCGACGACCCAAATTTGCTCCAGAGGGTCATAACTGGTGACGAATCGTGGGTTTATGGTTATGACGTGGAAACCAAAGCTCAATCATCTCAATGGAAGCTGCCGCACGAACCAAGACCGAAAAAAGCGCGCCAAGTTCGGTCGAATGTGAAAGTTTTGCTGACAGTTTTCTTCGATTGCAGGGGCGTGGTGCATCATGAGTTCTTGCCACAGGGAAGAACGGTCAATAAGGAATATTACCTGCAAGTTATGCGCAATTTGCGCGAAGCAATCCGCCAGAAACGCCCGGATTTGTGGAAGAACAAAAATTGGCTTTTGCACCACGATAACGCCCCTGCTCACGCATCGTTGCTTGTGCGCGACTTTTTGGCCAAAAACAACACACTAATGATGCCGCAGCCACCGTATTCCCCAGATCTGGCCCCCTGTGACTTTTTCTTGTTCCCTAAACTGGAGAGGCCCATGAAAGGACGACGTTACGCTTCTCTTGACGAGATAAAGACGGCATCGAAGGAGAGCTGAACAAGATACAAAAAAATTAGTTTTTGAAGTGCTTCGAAGATTGGAAAAACCGTTGGCACAAGTGTATAATATCTCATGGGGATTACTTTGACGGGGACAAAATAGATATTCATGAATAAATAAATAATTTTTGAAAAAACACAAAATTCGCGATACTTTTTGAACACACCTCGTATTATGTCATCTCAATTTACGCAGGTCTATTTTAATACTTTCAGTTCGTATTTGCGTTCAAACAGACAGACGGACAGACAGATAGACGTATCAATAGACGGAAACGCCTACATCGACCCAGCTCATCCTCCTCATTTCAGTATACTTTTTTATGGGACTGTCTCTTCTTCTTCTCCTACGTACAAACATTTCATGTTCATGAAAGGTATGAAAATCAAAAAAGATATACAACTTCGCTTTTGCAGTGGGGTGTTAACTACTTGCCCGGATATTTTACTTTTCATCCTGCACGTTTGGATATATATTAATAAATATACATCTCGATTCGTTTATGCCGAATGAAGTAATACGATATACCTTGTATGCGTAACAAAAATAGATATAAAAAATGTGTGTCTCTTCTAAGCGCCAAAGTACTCAATCGATCTTTATGAAATTTTTACAATATATACTTGGGTTCACTGGGTACAGCATAGACAATATATAGTTTGGAAAAGTGGGCGGAGTCACGCCCCCAGCCTATATAAAGTTTCATTTCGTCATAACTCCTAACTTGTTTGGTCTAAATTAATGATATTTGGATATATGAGTCACTTAGTCAATGTCTACATAATTTTGGAAAAGTGGGCGGTGCCATGCCCAAATATTTTTTGGAAAACCCCCCAGGTTATGTAAAGCTGCAGTTCGGTATAGCTAGGAGTTTATTTGGTTCAAGTTAATGACATTTTATATATAGATGTGTTCTATGCATCAAAACGCCAAACAACGCCTACCGGGTTTGCTAGTATATTATAAAATGGCGAAAGCAACAACGAATTTTAGCATTCTTTTGTAAAACTGAGATACTAGTTTGCGTTCAAATAGACAGACGGACAGACGGACGGAGAGACGGACATGGCTAAATCGACTCCGCTTATTGTGGTGATCATTTTAGTGAACTTTTTTCTTCTTTTTCTCATACTCACATACATTTAATGCTTTTGCAAGGTATGAAAATCAAAAAAGATTTATAACTTCGGTATTGCAGTGGCCCGAATATTTTGCTTGTGTGTTTTCCCATTTGGCTAATTTTTGCCAGGAGTATAACATATATTACTGAGAAGCAGAAGACCAATTTTCATTGAAATATCAAGATTGAACTATAAGCGATTGCCTTTTAAAATAGCAGAAATTTTATGCTGAAAAGTGGGCGGCGCCACGCCTACTTCTTCAAAATTGACAAAATTTTTTTGCGGTCGAGTTTTTCTTAAAAATCTTATTATGTGTGCAATATCTGATTGATACAACTTGCTTAGTTGTAGAAATATCGCTTTTTAAATTTTCCAAAAAAAAATTTCAGAACTATGTTAAAAAGCTGGGCGTGGACATAAACCGATTTCGCCCATTTTTACAACAAACAGTTACCTTTATATATTGAACATAATCAGCAAATTTTGTTTCGACACATCAATGTTTGGCGGAGTTATGGCATAAAAAGTTTTGTGGAATAATCCACTATAAAAGCGGCGGGGCCACGCCCATTTTGGAAGACTTTTATTTTTCGGATTTCTTAGTTTACGGAAACTTTAAAAGTGAAATATAAATGATGTAAAGCTATTTTACGCAAAGTTATTGCCTATTTAATATATTCACGACCCTCTTCAAATTCTTTCATATAAAAGTGGGCGTGGACCTTAACCGATTTCGCCCATTTTTTCCTTGAACATTCCTTGCACACCTGGAAACCTGCGTGCTGAATTTCGTTTCGATATCTTGAACGGTGTTTGATTTATGATTAATAACGTTTCTAAATTTGACTTAATCAAAAGTGGGCGGTGCAACTCCCATTTTCAAAAATTTCTTGAAAATTTATTTTACGCCTCAATCTTAATGTATACACCAAATTTTATCCTTATAGGTGGATTATCACTTTTTGTGTTTTCGAAAATATTCTATGTATTAAAAGTGAGCGTGGTTATCAGCCGATTTCACTCATTTTAAATAGCGCTCGGAGATGAGTGCCACGGAACCTGCATACCAAATTTCATTAAGACATCTCAAAATTTACTCAAGTTATCGTGTTCACACACGGAGTGACGGACATGGCTTAATCAATTTCTCTTTACGTCCTGAACATTTTGATATACATAAGTCAATATCTATCTCGATCTGTTTATGCCGTTACATACTGCCGTTAGGCGACTAAAGTTAATATACCTTGTGTGCGTAGCACTACTAGGTAAAAAATCAACTTACATTTATCATAGATAATTGGAGTTAGCGAAAGTTTTTAATATTATTTTATTTAATAATTTTTAAAATTACATATTCTATAATTATATTTTTTTCACAAATTAAATAGTTTTATATTATTAACTTTTCAAACATTTAATTTTACAACATTTTAATTATTAATTTTTCCAATAGTTGTAAACTCTTTCTCCAAAGACTTCAAGTTGATTTTACCATTTTGAACAATTGTTAAATAAATATTTTATCATTTATATTTCTTTAATTAAAATTTATTAAATTTACACTTTATTCATTTTTAAAATCAACATTTTATTAACGTTACCCTCCCTTAAGACACCTTAAAAATGTATCGTACACGCAATTTCACAACAACAGAAACTCAACAAGAACACTCATCACAACAAAACACAGATTTTATTTGACACAAAACTTAAAATCTAATTCTCTAACTAAACTATTAGAAACACGTTGTGTGAAAGCTATTCTCTCAGCGAAGAAAATAGATCAGAGAAATTATTTTGTTAGTTTTCATTGGGCCAGTATTTAATTATTTATTTTTTTTTTTTTTTTTTTTTTTTTTTTTTTTGGAGCTTTTTGGAGCTTTTTGGCCGGTGAAGGTTAAGCAAAAACAATGTTTTCCTTTATCCTCCTACGCGTTTCGGTACATTTTGCACCTTCTTCAGGGAGGTCTGAAATTTATTTAGACAACATAAAACAAGTTTAATCAACACACAGTTTTACAGATTAACCAATATTGCACTTACATTAATATTAAACATTAATAAAAAACAAATTATAACAATAAGAATTAATTTTGTTGACACACTCGTCTTCTTTGCTGCACATTTTTGTTTTTTATTGCCATAGAGTAGGCACAATTGATGCTGTCAACGTCTTCTTTGAAGTTTACACAGTGATTTATTCTCTCTTGTATTCTCAATCCTTCTAATGTAAGTCTTGTTTTTGTTCTTCGCTCTGTGTCTAAGATGCGCGCATTCGTGAAGTCACCTGTATGGTTGTGTGTAATCAAGTGTTGGGAAAGTGCTGTTGTCGATTTTTTGTTTTTCGCATCTGCTTTATGTTCATTTATTCTAACTTCTAACATTCTCTTCGTTTGGCCAATATATATTTTTTCGCAATCTTTGCATTTTACTTCATATATTACGTTGTTTTGTTGCTCCTTTTCGACTTTGTCTTTTGTTCTTGTAAAGATTTTGTTTAGTGTGCAGTGTGGTTTATGTGCAAAGCTTATTTTGTTGTTGTTCTTTATAATTTTGTTTAAGTTTTTGTTGTCCGTTAAACCCGGTATGTATGTGACTCCTGTATATTTTGTGTTTTCTCTTGCATTGTTAGTTTGTGTGTTGTTGCTTGTTTGGTCAATTTTGTTAATTGTTGTTGTTATTAATGTATTCGTTACCGTACTAGGGTATCCATTTTTGTGAAGAGTGTTTTTAAGTTTCGCGATGTTTTCATTTCTGAACTCCTGATCACTAAGAGTTAATTAATTAATTACCAATATTGCACTTACATTAATATTAAACATTAATAAAAAACAAATTATAACAATAAGAATTAATTTTGTTGACACACTCGTCTTCTTTGCTGCACATTTTTGTTTTTTATTGCCATAGAGTAGGCACAATTGATGCTGTCAACGTCTTCTTTGAAGTTTACACAGTGATTTATTCTCTCTTGTATTCTCAATCCTTCTAATGTAAGTCTTGTTTTTGTTCTTCGCTCTGTGTCTAAGATGCGCGCATTCGTGAAGTCACCTGTATGGTTGTGTGTAATCAAGTGCTGGGAAAGTGCTGTTGTCGATTTTTTGTTTTTCGCATCTGCTTTATGTTCATTTATTCTAACTTCTAACATTCTCTTCGTTTGGCCAATATATATTTTTTCGCAATCTTTGCATTTTACTTCATATATTACGTTGTTTTGTTGCTCCTTTTCGACTTTGTCTTTTGTTCTTGTAAAGATTTTGTTTAGTGTGCAGTGTGGTTTATGTGCAAAGCTTATTTTGTTGTTGTTCTTTATAATTTTAATTAATTAATTAATTAATTAATTAACTCTTAGTGATCAGGAGTTCAGAAATGAAAACATCGCGAAACTTAAAAACACTCTTCACAAAAATGGATACCCTAGTACGGTAACGAATACATTAATAACAACAACAATTAACAAAATTGACCAAACAAGCAACAACACACAAACTAACAATGCAAGAGAAAACACAAAATATACAGGAGTCACATACATACCGGGTTTAACGGACAACAAAAACTTAAACAAAATTATAAAGAACAACAACAAAATAAGCTTTGCACATAAACCACACTGCACACTAAACAAAATCTTTACAAGAACAAAAGACAAAGTCGAAAAGGAGCAACAAAACAACGTAATATATGAAGTAAAATGCAAAGATTGCGAAAAAATATATATTGGCCAAACGAAGAGAATGTTAGAAGTTAGAATAAATGAACATAAAGCAGATGCGAAAAACAAAAAATCGACAACAGCACTTTCCCAACACTTGATTACACACAACCATACAGGTGACTTCACGAATGCGCGCATCTTAGACACAGAGCGAAGAACAAAAACAAGACTTACATTAGAAGGATTGAGAATACAAGAGAGAATAAATCACTGTGTAAACTTCAAAGAAGACGTTGACAGCATCAATTGTGCCTACTCTATGGCAATAAAAAACAAAAATGTGCAGCAAAGAAGACGAGTGTGTCAACAAAATTAATTCTTATTGTTATAATTTGTTTTTTATTAATGTTTAATATTAATGTAAGTGCAATATTGGTTAATCTGTAAAACTGTGTGTTGATTAAACTTGTTTTATGTTGTCTAAATAAATTTCAGACCTCCCTGAAGAAGGTGCAAAATGTACCGAAACGCGTAGGAGGATAAAGGAAAACATTGTTTTTGCTTAACCTTCACCGGCCAAAAAGCTCCAAAAAAAAAAAAAAAAAAAAAAATTTAAAAATTATTTTCAAATACTGAGATAGGAGATCTTTCACCTTCAGAGCTTTTCAGATACATGAAAGCTCTAACTGGATATGATTCCGTTGTTAGTCAGGAATTATTATTTAAATTATGGGATGACATCCATGATACCATCGATCGTTGCAATTTTTCTCTAATATCAATTAACAAACAAACCTAAAATATCGGGCACTGCTTCAACAACAATTACCATAATCAAAACATTTGTTGGTATCACAAAAAATTCAATCATAATGCCAAAGAATGTAAAAAAGGAATATAGTATTATTATTATTTATTTAGACTTAAAATGCTATCGGCTCAAAGGAATAAAGTAAAAATGGCACATTAGAGGGAAAATGCATCGTGACGCTACTCTAACAGCGGCTTTGGTGCAGGCAGTTGGGTTCGTGTTCCAGTGTCCGAGAAGAGGTCTGAAATAAGAAAGAAGTTGGTGACTTCGAAACATGTCATCCCATATAATTGCTGTGCATATCGTTGTAATTTTTCTCTAATATCAACTAACAAACAAACATAAAAATTGGAGTACTGCTCCAACCACAATAACCATAATCAAAACATTTGTTGGTATCACAAAAAATTCAAGCATAATGCTAACAAATGTATTCCACCTTGCGATTTTAACAAGAATAAGAATAAGCCAGTTTCAAATGTTTTAAACTGAACAGTTCTATTATGACAGTGGCTGATAATAGAAACGATTTTAAATCTTCTCGCCGCCTATTTGTTCATGATAAATATAATGAACTAAATTTCTTAATTGATACAGGTGCTATAGTTTCTGTAATTCCATCTTCAAAATTCAAATCATATAAAAGAAATTCAGATATTAATTTAACTGCAGCTAATGGTTCATCTATTAAAACTTACGGTACAAAACTTTTAAAAGTTGATTTAGGATTAAGACGTGATTTCGAGTTTCCATTTATTTTGGCAGACATTTCACCACCAATTATTGGCGCAAACTTTTCAAAAAAAATTTGGAAAATTACTTGACATTAAAAATTAAGAATTTATAGATTCAATCATTTAACCAAAATGTACTGAATCTTCGGCTTTTTGCGATGTTTTTTCCCTGAGAATAACAGTTTCTGAAAATAAATTTTCCAAAATTTAAAATGAATTTTCTGCCAATACCTGTGAGCCAGATTAAACTAAACGGTTCACATAATTGAGACTAAAGAAATTCTACCCTTTTCGAAACCTCGTCGTCTTGATCCAATCAAATTAAAAATTGCAAAAACAGAGTTCCGATTTGTAGATCAAACAAGAATAAATTAAGAGAACTCGATTTAAATTTTTTTAAATATTTATTTTCTTTGCTACTATTAAAGGAGTAAGAAGAACTGTTTTTAGCGGTGACTGCACCCAAATACCTAACTTGCCTGACTTTGAGTGCGAGTTGCTGTTAGAACCGTTGAGTTGCCGATTACCAAGAATTACAGGAAGATGGTGTTTTATGTTCTCTGTTGGCGAGAATTGCATATTTATGGAGTCAGGTTGCACATTCCGTTCGTCGAAAACCAGCCAAAGGCCGCTACCAGCTTGTAGTTGCTCACTCAGCATACAGAGTGCATAACTCTGAATGCTGATATTTACAATAGTCAGCATACGAGGTGTGTTCAAAAAGTATCGCGAATTTTGTGTTTTTTCAAAAATTATTTATTTAATAATGAATATCTATTTTGTCCCCTTCAAAGTAATCCCCATGAGATATTATACACTTGTGCCAACGGTTTTTCCGATCTTCGAAGCACTTCAAAAAATAATTTTTTTGTATCTTGTTCAGCTCCTCCTTCGATGCCGTCTTTATCTAGTCAAGAGAAGCGTAACGTCGTCCTTCCATGGGCCTCTTCAGTTTAGGGAACAAGAAAAAGTCACTGGGGGTCAGATCTGGGGAATACGGTGGCTGCGGCATCATTAGTGTGTCGTTTTTGGCCAAAAAGTAGCGTGAGCAGGGGCGTTATCGTGGTGCAAAAGCCAATTTTTGTTCTTCCACAAATCCGGGCGTTTCTGGCGGATTGCTTCGCGCAAATTGCGCATAACTTGCAGGTAATATTCCTTATTGACCGTTCTTCCCTGTGGCAAGAACTCATGATGCACCACGCCCCTGCAATCGAAGAAAACTGTCAGCAAAACATTCACATTCGACCGAACTTGGCGCGCTTTTTTCGGTCTTGGTTCGTGCGGCAGCTACCATTGAGATGATTGAGCTTTGGTTTCTACGTCATAACCATAAACCCACGACTCGTCACCAGTTATGACCCTCTGGAGCAAATTTCGGTCGTCGCGGACAGAGTTTAACATCTCATTAGCAATGTTCATGCGATGCTGTTTTTGGTCACAATTGAGCAATTTTGGTAAAAAAATAGGTAAAAGTCGAAGACGATCCAAAACACGTGCAAGCAAAGCAGCTGTCAACAATTGACTGAACATTCAAAATGGCCGAGCTTGTCGGCATAAGTGAGAGACATGAGTACCAACATAACGCCACAAAAAATTCGAAATTCGAATATACGTAACCAGCGAAAATTCAAAATTCGCGATACTTTTTGAACGCACCTCGTATGTTATTGCTGTAGCTATAATGCATTGCTTTGCTTTGGCGGCTGCTGCTTTGGCGGCTGCTGTATATATTAGACAGCTTGTTGTTGCTGGGTGTTAACTCTCCCCCACTTGAAGTGAAGCTGTCCGCAACTTGTATTATTATTTTCTTTAGTTCAATTTTGTCGTTTTGTTTATTTCTCAGAATAATTGCAATGGCTATGATAACGGCAATAGCGAAAACCAACAAAGCGGTTCGCTATTCTATTGAACGGGAATGTACAACATCTTGTAAGTGCGACATGTGCTCAAGATTTTTTATATTAAGCTTCTCCAAGTATGGAAGCGACAAAAATGTTATGTGATCCGTAACATTTATAGTTTGTGCCGTAGTTGCCTCAGGGCGAAAGCGGTATATTTTATTCCAATTTTTGTATGTTGTATCATTGATTGTTAACTTCTCCCTCAATCGTTACGAGAAATGTGCCCCTCGCAAATTTAGTTAAATTTCGATCAAACAAGAAAATGCTTGATTGTTTATTACTACAATACCATTGTCGACCTCGTCGACAGATTTAATACGGTCTACTGACCCCGATTTACAGCTTGCTGTGTTTTCGTTGAGCAATTGCAATACGCAAGGTTGGCAAAAGCTTGCTGTCACAATTTCTTCACAACCGTAAAGTGGAACATATTTTCCTGTACAGTCAGCCATAGCACTCCTCTCCATTGAAAGTATCCTCTCGTCGTGTATCAAAAGTTACAAGCCCTACCTATTTTCGGATGCTTTATAAGGAAATAAATACATTGGTAATTTCGAAAAATCTTAATTTTAGAAACATTTAACATATCTCTCTCTCTCTATGGCGCGATATACAACAGGTATATCATCATAAACCTCCTAAGAGATTTTTGCGCCAAGCTTCTCTTCCAATTTGTGGTGTGCCGATTTGAATTTTCCCTACAAATTGGTGGGACCTACAGTTTTTTGCCGACTCCGAACGGCATTTACAAAGGAGACGAATTTTTGCTGAGAAGCCTGTCATGGCAGGAATACACTCGGAGAGTTTGCCAAACCACTGCCGAGGGGCGACCCCGTTTTGAAAAACTTTTTTCAAATCACTTTTGATGTTACCTGTACCAGGGCTCGAACCATGGACCTTCGGTGTGGTAGGCCGGCAACACTACCTTCACACCACGGTGGCCGCATATCACTTATGCTAAAATTTGCAGAGTGAGCATGCAATATTTCGGCAATTTCTACACCGTTCAACAAAACTGGGTTGTTTATATTTACTTTACCCAAGGTAACAGAAGTGATAACAGTCTCTAACTCTATCATTACAGCTCTGTTTCTGGAGCTGACTAAAGAGAAAAGACTTCCAACATCTACGTTATCCTTTTTTGCATTCTTTAGCGATTAGTTCGCTAATCCTTTTCTGCATTTTTGAATTTATTAAAATTTGTTCCTCATGTGACTGTATCAAAGGGTCAGTGCTTTTCTCAATTTTCTGAAAGTCCTCGAAATCAGGAGTTCCGGCGATATATTTTAAAGCAGTCCCGAGGATATTAATCCCACGAGCATGTCGATGGTGAACCCTAATTGCATCAAGCGGCTGTTCTATTTGTGTCGCATCATTCTCTAAGAGTCTTTTGCCATGGCTTATAGGGAATTTCTCCGTTCACATCGTCAATTATTGATTCGTATGCGGTCACGTTAGTCTTGTGCAACAGAAACGTGCATTGGTTATACAAGGCCACCCTACCAGTTGTAAGAGGAATGTAGTACGAGCTAGTGTAGTTAAGTACCCTAGTCTCAGCCGCAAGGCCCATCACAACGACAAATCTGCAATCAAAGCAAGAGTAACTAGGTCAGTACTTTAAGTTACTTTTATGCACCCTTCGACCGTCAATCAAGACTGTGGAGCCAATATCTTCTTTTTGCACCATTTTTTCGACATAGAGCTTCGTAAATTTGTTGCTTATTCTCTTATTTGTTTTAACGAACACCTTTTCACCTGGATTATAAAGGTTCCACCTCTTTCCGGCATTATGTCTTCGTAACTCTACCTCTTAAGTCTTTACCAGTCCTTAACTCGTCTGGAATCGAATAAACAATGTCTATTGTTTTTTTTTAGTCAATTGTGTCGCTCACGCCATTTTCGAGTCCCTGCAAACGAGCAGTCTCTGTCAAGGTGCTTTGAAACCTCTCCACCTGACCGTTTTAGTACTATAAGCCGGAGGTGTAGTATAAAGTTCCACTCCAAAATGGTTTCTCAATATTGCCTTAATTGTTTCAGAATTTGAACCCAACCAAAGTTTTAGTGTACTTGTAAAAATTAAGCAGCTCATAAATTGTTCCCTTATATCGACTATAGCTCTGGTTCTTATTGGAAAAATCACGGCAAACTTCGAAAATTTGTCCACGGAAGTTAAAAAATGTGTTTTGCCGGTAGAATAAATGTCAACGTGGAGAATTTCTCCTGGGTATGAAGGAATCGGGGTCCCTCCAATTCCTGGCTTCGGGGGATACCTTTGATATTTGGCTTCATGGCATATTTTACAGTTAGAGTTCATCTCCTTCAGCATCTTCCTCATGTCGGGAAAATAATAGCACTCGGGAACTTGTTGTATGTTTTCGCCCTGTTATGTTCGGCAAGTAAAATGTCGCCTTGGTCATCCCTATTGAAAACGTCTATCACTCTCTTTGTTGTATGTCGGATGTTAACAGCAGAAAATGCAGTAAGTATTCTGTATTGAATCTTGGCAAGTGTCGGCAGATCGCACAGAAAACCGTTAACAACATTAGGATTAATGCATTGCTTCAATGCACCCACAAGCTCTTCCATATTTGAAAAAATTATATGATGCCTCATTCTTGTTCTGAAAATTATTTTTGAAGTTTCTGAAAACTTCCCACAAGGAAACAAGGAACTTCCTCAAGGATAATTTGGTTCCTAAAGCAATTCAAAGGATTTGTCACGGTCGAAATAGTCTGGGTGAGTGACTTCTCACTATTCGCCACAACACTGTCTGAGTTCTCCGCACAATCTAACACATTAATATGCTGTCGGGACAATGCATCTGCTACCAGGTTTTCCTTCCCTGGTTTGTAGTGGAACTGCGGAGAGAATTCCTTCACGAATATGCGCCACCGCTTAACCTTGGCATTTGGATTCTTGTCGGAAATTGAAAATGTGAATGCCTGATGGTCAGTGAGTATTCTAAGATTCTTCACGCCGTACAAGTAGTTGCGAAGCACCTGCAAGGCTCAAACTCAAATATGTCTTTGACCTTGTCGGGACAAGTTCTTATATCATCCCGAGACACCGTGAAGCCGAGAAATTCGACACTATGTTTAAAAAATTGGGACTTCTCAGCGAATACTTTCATATTGGCCCTAAACAATTTCGAAAGAAAAGGGTCTATATCCCTTACATGCTCCTCCGCAGTCCTAGAAAATGTAATGACATCGCCAATGTAGACATGACATGTCCTGCCTATCTCATCTCTTAGGATATCATCAGGGGCCATTGGAAAATGCTGGGAGCATTTTTCAGGCCTAATGGAATCCTGCAAAATTCATACTTTCCATTATTGATCGAAAAAGCAGTTTTTTCTCATCTCTCTTAGCTAGCCTTATCTGAATAAAACCAGATTTTAGGTCTAGTGTTGAAAAAAACTTTGAGTTTCCCATGTTCGGTAGAATAACAGAAGCATCTGGGGTCGGATTTTTGCTACTCATAGTGTTGCTATTAAGCTTTCTAAAGTCTATTACCAGGCGCGACTTCCTACAACCCTGCTCATTATATCCATTTATTTCTACCAACAAAATTGGGTTGTTATAAAGAGAGTGTGATGGCCTCACTATACCATCACGTAATAGGCCTGAAATTTCGCTATTCACAAACACCGCCGCTGCCATTGAATATGGATAGCTTCTAGAATATACAGGAAGGTCGTCAACAGTCCTTATTGTTGCAACAATGTAAGTGTTATATGGCAGAGCTTCATCTGGATCGGCAAAAACGTCGACATGCCGCTCCAATACCGATGCAGTAAGACGATCCAAGTCCACGTGGGACCCTTCCGGTTCGGTTAAGTTGTTAATTTTACCTCCGTAAGGAGATCGAAGCCTATTATACCATCAAAGGTATCCAAACTAGAAATATAAAAAATTTTTAATTTCTATTGAAAATATTTACTATGGATTTAGCGGCAAAGAGTTTTTCATACTTTTTTATTCCCTTAAGACTCGCGAGCTCTCTTATGTAACTCCTTGATGCCCCTGTATCAATAAGTAATTTTAAACCAAGTATCCTGCTGACATAGGGCAAGAGGGACCTACCTCTAGAAATGAATATGAATGAATTTTCTTCAAGCTGTTCCTCGCAAGCAATCGCGTTACACACCTCAAATATTTTGTTGCCACAACTAATTACGCCAAGTTCGTGGACACGTTGGTCGCCAATTAAGGAACTCGATTTACATTTTTTTAAATATTTATTTTCTTTGCTTAGCAGAGGCATCTGCTACTATTAAAGGAGTAAGAAGAACTGTTTTTAGCGGTGACTGCATCCAAATACCTAACTTGTCTGACTTTGAGTGCGAGTTGCTGTTAGAACCGTTGAGTTGCCGATTACCAAGAATTACAGGAAGATGGTGTTTTATGTTCTCTGTTGGCGAGAATTGCATATTTATGGAGTCAGGTTGCACATTCCGTTCGTCGAAAACCAGCCAAAGGCCGCTACCAGCTTGTAGTTCCTCACTTAGCAGAATGCATAACTCTGAGTGCTGATATTTACACCATTCAGCATATGTTATTGCTGTAGCTATTGCTTTGCTTTGGTGGCTGCTATTTATATTAGACAGCTTGTTGTTGCTGGGTGTTAGCTTATATGTAGACCATCTCATTCACACATTGCATCTCCTTTACATTTAGTTCCCAAAAAGGAACCAAATGATTGGAGACATTGTGGAGACTGCAGAATGTTAAATTTTATTACAATACCTAATCGTTCCCCGTAACACGATATTCATGATTTAACTATTGATTTAAAAAATAAGCATGTCTTTTCCAAAATTGATCTAATTCGTGCATATCACCAAATACTAATGGCGGAAGAAGATATTCATAAAAAAGCGATCACTACACAATTTGAGATGTTTGAGTTTATACGTATGCCTCTCGGTTTACAAAATAGCGCACAAACGTTTCAATGTTTTATCATTCCATCGGAGTGGTGGTCTCCCTCTTCCTCTTCCTCTTCCACCGGCGGGTGCCGATAGGAATACCTTCTGGACTGGAGCATCTTCGCTCATTCGCGCAACGTAGCCTAGCCGCTGTGTTTTAATTCGCTGAACTGTGTCGGCGTCTGCGTAAAGCTCATACAACTCATCATTAAATCTTCTTCGGTACTCGCCGTCGCCAACACGTAGAGGTCCACAAATCTTTCTAGGAACATTTCCGCGTTGTTAGTGTCCGCGCTTTTGCACCATATAGCAGGACGGGTGCGATGAGTGACTTATAGAGTGGTATTTTCGTTCGTCGGAAGAGGACTTTACTTTTCAATTGCCTGCTCAGTCCGAAGTAGCATTTGTTTGCAAGAGTAATTCTTCGTCGGATTTCTAGGCTGACATTATTGTTGGTGTTAATGATGATTGCCAGGTAAACGAAGTCCTTTACTATTTTGAAATTAAGGTGCCAACAGTGGCGTGGTTGCCAAGACGCAACTGCGCTGACTCATAACTACTACTTTGGTTTGCCCTCGTTCACCACCAAACCCATTTTCCGCTTCTTTTTCTAATTTGGAGTAAGCGGAAGTTACGGCGCCGTTGTTAAGGCCAATGATATCAATTATTATCATAGGTATATCAAAATGTTAGCAACTGAATTAGGTCCTTTACATCAAATGATAACATTAGCAACCAAAAACAAAGTTAAACAACTAAATTGGACAGAACATACTACTAGAGCTTTTGAAAATGAAAAAAAAAAATTTTACAAATTATTTATTAACACATTTTGATAAAGATGGTAATTTGTCCACTGCTGTAGATGCATCCGATGTAGTCTTACAACAAATTTAGAGCCTCTTGCTTATTTTTAAAGAAAATTATCTTCAGCAGAAATGAATTATTCCACATTTGACAGAGAACTTTTAGCAATATATAATAATAGAAGCTCACAAAATTCACACCTCTCCATATCATCCACAATCAAGTGGGATGATTGAAAGATTCAATGGATCATTAAAAACAACTATATCAGCTTTTTATGATTCAACTCATTGGTTTGAGATCCCTCCATCTATTAAAGGAAATTTAAAATGTTCTTCAGCAGAATAAGTTTATGGTCAAACTTTGCGGTTACCAGGTGAATTAGTTGTATCTGACAATAATAATAATGAGTTTGAAAATACAGCTGAGACTCTTTCTAAATTAAGGAAATATTTTTCACAAACAAGATCAAGAGTTGTACATCATAACAAAGAATATTAATTTCTTCCTAAATTTTAGATACTTGTTAGTACGCCTTTGGTAAAAGTTATTCGCAAGTCGAACTTACAACCACCTTATGAAGGACCATTTAAGGTTATTTCCAAGCACACAAGTACATTCAAAATTCAATATGGTAACACAACAAAAAGGAGGATGGGGCCGTGTGCAGAAGTCCACGCAAGTGGGGAAAGTTTCTGATCGCCATTCACCTGGGAATGTCCAGAGAGATTCTTTTGCATGCGGTTCAAGCAGCTCACTACTTCCGGGCTTTGCGCCCAAGTATCGTCTGGGTAGCCACCGAACACCCGTTTGGTGGTGAGCTAAACGTGAGAAGGCGACCACCTGGTAAGGCCACTCCGACATAATCAGTTTAAGGGCTTGCTGGAGGATTCAAACAGCAGCGTATGATCACCATGTGGTGCGGCTGCAAGCGGGCGTCTGTCTTGGATCAAGCGGCTCGCTATACAAACGTGTAATTGAATTCAACCTCCCGCGAAACGGGGTGTGCGTTGGGTTTGGGACCCACCACATAAAACAACGTTCCAGTGAAATTCAACAACAAAGCCTCGGATATGAATTTCTTATGGACACATGGTACCAGAAAAAATTAATTATTTACATACTTTTATGTTTTCACATTAAAAAAAATTGGTAAAAATAATAAAATCCATGGATCTTATATCAAACAAGTTCGTATTGATTTTTCTAATTTTTAAAATTTAAATCGAATTTTCTCAAAAACGGTTCGGCAGAAAAAGCTTAAATTTTGGATTCTGACTTTATTTGGCTCATAAAATAAGAATCCACGAGAAAATCGGTTGTGCCTTGACCCTTCAATTAAACTTGCTTCAGGCACACCGTGACTGGTATGATACTGGTGTATATACTGACTTGTATGTCAACTGATATGTTGCTGATGCGGAGGCTGACCAGTATGCCAATTGTATGGTGCTGATGCAGAGGCGGCCGCCGTGGTGTGGAGGTAGTGTTGCCGGCCTACCACACCGAAGGTCCATGGTTCGAGCCCTGGTACAGGTAACATCAAAAGTGATTTGAAAAAAGTTTTTCAAAACGGGGTCGCCCCTCGGCAGTGGTTTGGCAAACTCTCCGAGTGTATTTCTGCCATGACAGGCTTCTCAGCAAAAATTCGTCTCCTTTGTAGATGCCGTTCGGAGTCGGCAAAAAACTGTAGGTCCCACCAATTTGTAGGGAAAATTCAAATCGGCACACCACAAATTGGAAGAGAAGCTTGGCGCAAAAATCTCTTAGGAGGTTTATGATGATATACCTGTTGTATATCGCGCCATAAAAAGAAGAAAAGAAGATGCAGAGGCGGACCATTTATTTTAATATTTTATTTATTTTTTTTTACAGCTTATTAAGCCTAGCTTATAATATCTGTAAATATTAATTTATAATCTAACCTAGACTATAGAGGGCTTCCGCTTTGACGCTGGACCACAGAGTACGCGACACGCATGTACTGCTGTTGGTGTTGTGGAAGCCTGCGCATACATCACTACAATGGAAGTGCTTTACAATAATTATAAAATCTTCTTTTAAATTCCTTCACATTAGTGGATTTACCATTATTTGGTAGTTCATTAACGTATTTTAAACCTTTTTAATACAAATTATATTTGTCTGCTTCAGTCTCTTAGGCAGGTAAATTAAAATCATTTTTGCTTCGAGTATTTACATTATGCATTTTTCTTACATATTTTATATTGCTTTTCAAATAATCAGGCAGGCTGTCCTCAATAATATTTTTAATAAATTTCATCGTATAATAAAACAGTTGCTGTTTGAGGTATGTCATACTGTTTGTTAAGAATGAATCTCATAGCTCGGTTTTGTTGTTTTTGAGTTTGTAAATTTGACTATCTCTCATAGTAAAAAATATAGTTGGACAGTATATAAAATGAGTTTCGATTATCGATCTGTAAGCCATTGCCTTTTACTTAAGTACTTGCAGGTTCTTTGCGTAAAATATAACGTTTTGGCTATTTTTTCAACGGTGTAATCAATGTGCTTATTAAAGTTGAGTTTATCATCGATTTTAATTCCTAAGTACTTAATACTGTTAACTTTGTCAATTGCTTCATTGTTTATATTTAGAATTTTCTCGTTGCTCTCAAACTTCCGTCTTGATATTACCAGGAATTTTGTTTTGGTGGCATTCAGTTTAATTCTATTCAAGCATAGCCAATCATAGACACTTATTGGATCCTTTTGCAAATTTTATATATATACAATATAGGTGCCAATACAGAACTTTGTGGAAGCGCAACAGGTACCACTCTTTTTTCTGATAGAGATGACCCAATTACTGTACTTCGGTTTCTATTCGTAATAAAATATTGGAACCATTTAAGTTGCGTACCAGTAATACCTATATTGTACAGCTTTTTTAGGAACAGATTTTGATCTATCATCTCAAAAGCACGTTTGAGGTCCAAGAATACAGCTATTACATGGATATTCCTGCTTAAGTCTTCTTTCCAGTTAGATATAACAAGATTCAAAGCACTTTCACAGGAATGCTCTTTCCGGAAACCAAATTGTTGCATTATAATGACTTTATTTTCCGCCAAGTATTTCACGAGCTGATTTTTACCACCGTTTCTAGAATCTTTTCGTCGCACGGTAAAGTATTAATTGGTATAATACCATCAAGCTTTCCATAAGTTTCGAACTATCCCTCTATCTGAAATTTCGTTATAATTTATTCATAAAAATATCCCATATAAGTTATAGAGTTGTAGAGCGATTTCATCCTACTTTATAGTTTTTAAGTTTTAAAATAAAATATAAACTTTTAATAAAACTTTTGTACAGTTTGAAAATAGTGTGGAAAATAAACCTGCCTTTTTATTTCTGTGTGTGAGTATAACAATGGACCAGTTATATGGCGACCGTGGGTCGATCCTTAAAAATGGCGGCCTTTCGTGCAAAAAGAGGCATAGCCTCGGGGGGGAAAAAAACCACCGTAAGGGTTGGTATGCATAAAAATGTGCACATCTGGGAAAATGTGTACTGAATGATTTTTTTTTTTTAATATAAAATCTACAAAAATCACAAAAAAAAATTTAAAAACGTAAGATCACTATAAAAAAATTTTCTTCGAAAAACTATAAAAACATTTACAAAAAAAATATATAAAAAAAATTCAAAAAAATATAAAATCTACAAAAACCCATGCAAAAAAAATTTAAATTACATAAAATCCAAAAAAATAAAGACATGAACTCAAAGTGGTTTTTCCCACAAGCACACGATATGCGCATCCAGTAAGGAAAATTTACACAAAAAATCACAAATTTACAAAAAATAAAATTGATAAGAGGAACAAAGCTACATTTTCTACAGTGTAAACTGAGACCGAAATCTAAAAAGAAAAATAAAACTAGAAAGAAAAAAAGCAAAACTGTACCGTTTGAACAAAAAGTTAGAAAAATTAACACAAAAATATAAAGTTCAGCTGAAATAAAGTGCACAGTTGACATACAAATTTTAACGACCACCACCGTTTGCGCAGACCAACAAAATCTTCAAAAATATATAAAACTACAAATTTATAAATTTTAACCACCACCAGCATTTGCGAAACATAACGGCGTTTTAATCCTTCCATATAATAGCGGCACTTGTAAGTTCGCCACCAACATCAGGGCAGCGGCGTCAGAAGCGTCGGCAGCAGCATCACCAACACAGCGGCATACAAAGCATACAACTGCAGCAAGGGTATGGCGCATGGTGTGCAGAAATGTAGTTTGAAATTGTAGTTTAGAAAAGTAGCGTTGTTCTCGATAATTCTCTTTATACACATTTACATACTTTAGCATATGCATTAGACTGGGTCGATTTATTAACCGATATCGCGCCATCGATTTTTCCATAGGCTTTGGGCTCAGGAAAAAAAGTTCCCCTACGCATACCCAAAAAAAAAATTTTTGAGCCTGCGAAATTTAATTTTTTTGACTTTTGGCGAAAGGGTCAATTTTTTGACCAAAACACTCCACAAAACCCAAAAAATATTTTTTTTTCCAAAAAACAGTTATCGCCAACCTTTTTAGCGGACATTTTTGGACAGGGTATACATGAAAATTTTAAAATCAAATGAAAATTTTTTTAGTAGGTCATGAAAAAAAACCTTAAAAATCAAAATCGAAAAAAGTCAAAAAAATGAAATTTCGCAGGCTCGAAAATTATTTTTTTGGGTATGCGTAGTGGAGCTTTTTTTTCCTGAGCCCGAACCTATCGAAAAATCGATGGTGCCATATCGGTTAACTTTCGTCTATACAAATCGACCCACCCTAATATACATACATAGGACATAAAAGCAATGTATAATTTTGATTTAAAATTTTTATAAATTACATACATAGTACATAAAAGCAATGTATAATTTTGACCATTAAATTTTTATAATTACCCCATAATTACATTTTTAATTAAACTTTGGATTATAAATATCAACAAAAAATATACACATACATACAGATTTTGATATACTTGCAATTTGGCCTGGTAAACATCAAAAGTCAGAGTTGGACAAAAATTAAAATTTTTATCACTTGCCAAAAATAGTAATGATCATATTTTTGGAATTTATTAAGCAACAATTGATTAATCATTGTTGCAAAGTGCTAAGTCTATGTTTATTTTAAAACTTTAAATTTTTTTTAGTCTGCTAAGACTTCTTATTCAACCACGATTTCATTCAAATTTACAGTTTTTCAAATAATAAATAGTAAAACGTAATATATCTTTTTCATTCTCAGTTATTTCTCATAAAACAATTTCAAACATTTAATTCAAAATTTGTTTTTGCCCAACCCTGTCCTACAAATATAACTTTATATAAAGCGGTGCGTCCGCAATAAAAATTTGAGATTTTTTTGCGAAAACGGTGGTTCCGTGAAAAACCAATGAGATTTTTTGACTTTAAGCGGTGCGTCCGTGATACAACAACATTTGAGATTTTTTTAAAAAAAGCGCACAGCGTCCGTAATAAAACAATAGTCTAGATTTTCTACAATACTTTTTTATAATTTTCATTCGAGCTCAGTCTAAAATTTTCACACCGGTTAATTCTTTCAAATCCACGTAACAATTCCTCACTTCAAGTCGATTTCAACTCTGATTATTTTCAATTCCTCATTATTCCGTAGTTAACCAGATTTTTAGAAAAAAAAAATTCCAAATATGTTTCCCAATTATACAGTTTCAATTACTTAAATTCAGCTGTTCGCAGTAAACCAAGTAAAATACTCCTATTTCAATTTCTATTCAATCTTCATAAGTAAAATACCCCTTCGATTTCAACCTCTATTCGAACTTCATAAGTAAATTCTATATAACTTGCCCTAACTCAGTTTAAAAAAAAAAAAAATTTTTTTCGCATTGATTTTCAATATACGAGTATATATGGAACTAAGTACCAAATTCCAAAAATTCCGCGCAAGATTTCTTCTTTCTTCTTTAAATAGTCATCTAACCGCCCGGGCGATTTTGACCGTCCAACATAGCTCGCCAGTCGTTTCTTCGTTGCGCAAACTGGCGCCAATTGGAAACACCGCGGGATCGCAAATCGGTCTCCACTTGATCCTTCCATCGGAGTGGTGGTCTTCCTCTTCCTCTGCTTCCACCGGCGGGTCCCGATAAAAATACTTTCTGGGCTGGAGCATCTTCGCTCATTCGCACTACGTGGCCTAGCCAGCGAAGCCGCTGTGTTTTAATTCGCTGAACTATATCGGCGTCTGCGTAAAGTTCATACAGCTCATCATTAAATCATCTTCGGTACTCGCCGTCGCCAACGCGTAGAGGTCCACAAAACTTTCGAAGAACCTTTCTCTCGAATACTCCCAGAGCCGTCTCATCAGATGTTGTTAGTGTCCACGCTTCTGCACCATATAGCACGACGCGTGCGATGAGTGACTTGTACAGTGTTATTTTCGTTCGTCGAGAGAGGACTTTACTTTTCAATTGCCTACTCAGTCCGAAGTAGCATTTGTTTGCAAGAGTAATTCTTCGTCGGATTTCTAGGCTGACATTATTCTTGGTGTTAATGATGATTGCCAGGTAAACGAAGTCCTTTACTATTTTGAAATTAAAGTGCCAACAGTGGCGTGGTTGCCAAGACGCAACTGCGCTGACTCATAACTACTACTTTGGTTTGCCCTCGTTCACCACCAAACCCATTTTCCGCTTCTTTTTCTAATTTGGAGTAAGCGGAAGTTACGGCGCCGTTGTTAAGGCCAATGATATCAATTATTATCATAGGTATATCAAAATGTTAGCAACTGAATTAGGTCCTTTACATCAAATGATAACATTAGCAACCAAAAACAAAGTTAAACAACTAAATTGGACAGAGCATACTACTAGAGCTTTTGAAAATGAAAAAAAAAAAATTGTACAAATTATTTATTAACACATTTTGATAAAGATGGTAATTTGTCCATTGCTGTAGATGCATCCGATGTAGTCTTACAACAAATTAGTAATACAAATTTAGAGCCTCTTGCTTATTTTTAAAGAAAATTATCTTCAGCAGAAATGAATTATTCCACATTTGACAGAGAACTTTTAGCAATATATAATAATAGAAGCTCACAAAATTCACACCTCTCCATATCATCCGCAATCAAGTGGGATGATTGAAAGATTCAATAGATCATTAAAAACAACTATATCAGCTTTTTATGATTCAACTCATTGGTTTGAGATCCCTCCATCTATTAAAGGAAATTTAAAATGTTCTTCAGCAGAATAAGTTTATGGTCAAACTTTGCGGTTACCAGGTGAATTAGTTGTATCTGACAATAATAATAATGAGTTTGAAAATACAGCTGAGACTCTTTCTAAATTAAGGAAATATTTTTCACAAATAAGATCAAGAGTTGTACATCATAACAAAGAATATTCATTTCTTCCTAAATTTTAGATACTTGTTAGTACGCCTTTGGTAAAAGTTATTCGCAAGTCGAACTTACAACCACCTTATGAAGGACCATTTAAGGTTATTTCCAAGCACACAAGTACATTCAAAATTCAATATGGTAACACAACAAAAAGGAGGATGGGGCCGTGTGCAGAAGTCCACGCAAGTGGGGAAAGTTTCTGATCGCCATTCACCTGGGAATGTCCAGAGAGATTCTTTTGCAGCTCACTACTTCCGGGCTTTGCGCCCAAGTATCGTCTGGGTAGCCACCGAACACCCGTTTGGTGGTGAGCTAAACGTGAGAAGGCGACCACCTGGTAAGGCCACTCCGACATAATCAGTTTAAGGGCTTGCTGGAGGATTCAAACAGCAGCGTATGATGACCATGTGGTGCGGCTGCAAGCGGGCGTCTGTCTTGGATCAAGCGGCTCGCTATACAAACGTGTAATTGAATTCAACCTCCCGCGAAACGGGGTGTGCGTTGGGTTTGGGACCCACCCCATAAAACAACGTTCCAGTGAAATTCAACAACAAAGCCTCGGATATGAATTTCTTATGGACACATGGTACCAGAAAAAATTAATTATTTACATACTTTTATGTTTTCACATTAAAAAAAAATTGGTAAAAATAATAAAATCTATGGATCTTATATCAAACAAGTTCGTATTGATTTTTGTAATTTTTAAAATTTAAATCGAATTTTCTCAAAAACGGCTCGGCAGAAAAAGCTTAAATTTTGGATTCTGACTTTATTTGGCTCATAAAACGAGAATCCACGAGAAAATCGGTTGTGCCTTGACCCTTCAATTAAACTTGCTTCAGGCACACCGTGACTGGTATGATACTGGTGTATATACTGACTTGTATGTCAACTGATATGTTGCTGATGCGGAGGCTGACCAGTATGCCAATTGTATGGTGCTGATGCAGAGGCGGACCATTTATTTTAATATTTTATTTATTTTTTTTTACAGCTTATTAAGCCTAGCTTATAATATCTGTAAATATCAATTTATAATCTAACCTAGACTATAGAGGGCTTCCGCTTTGACGCTGGACCACAGAGTACGCGACACGCATGTACTGCTGTTGGTGTTGTGGAAGCCTGCGCATACATCACTACAATGGAAGTGCTTTACAATAATTATAAAATTTTCTTTTAAATTCCTTCACATTAGTGGATTTACCATTATTTGGTAGTTCATTAACGTATTTTAAACCTTTTTAATACAAATTATATTTGTCTGCTTCAGTCTCTTAGGCAGGTAAATTAAAATCATTTTTGCTTCGAGTATTTACATTATGCATTTTTCTTACATATTTTATATTGCTTTTCAAATAATCAGGCAGGCTGTCCTCAATAATATTTTTAATAAATTTCATCGTATAATAAAACAGTTGCTGTTTGATGCTTAGCCAATTTAGATCAGCAAGCATATCCCTGACAGGTATGTCATACTGTTTGTTAAGAATGAATCTCATAGCTCGGTTTTGTTGTTTTTGAGTTTGTAAATTTGACTATCTCTCATAGTAAAAAATATAGTTGGACAGTATATAAAATGAGTTTCGATTATCGATCTGTAAACCATTGCCTTGTATCTTTTATTTAAGTACTTGCAGGTTCTTTGCGCAAAATATAACGTTTTGGCTATTTTTTCAACAGTGTAATCAATGTGCTTATTAAAGTTGAGTTTATCATCGATTTTAATTCCTAAGTACTTAATACTGTTAACTTTGTCAATTGCTTCATTGTTTATATTTAGAATTTTCTCGTTGCTCTCAAACTTCCGTCTTGATATTATTGGATCCTTTTACAATTTTATATACAAGGTGGCGCAAAAGTAAGCTTCCGATGTTCAGCATATCGGTTGTGGCACGTGCAGTGTGTGCTGTTGCACCGTCTTGTTGGAACCACATGTTTTCCAATCCCAATTCATCAAGTTGCGGCAAAAAGAACTCGTTGATCGTTGCTCTGTAGCGCTAACCATTCACAGTAACCGTTTGGCCCTGACCGATTATTGGTCAAATAAATAGTCAGCAATATTCCGCGTTCTGGAGCAGTGTAGCGTAACATTGTTTATTAACGTGTATTTCGCATGTGTTTACTACACAAATGTCAAAACAGAACTGACTTTAGGGGCCAATCGCAAAATTTATAGCATTTTCTGATAGGAGGATTACTTTTGCGCAGTAACCGTTTTTCACCGACCGAAATAAATAGTCAGCAATATTTCGCGTTCTGGAGCAGTGTAGCGTAACGTTGTTTATTAACGTGTATTTCGCATGTGTTTAATACACAAATGTCAAAACAGAACTGACTTTAGGGGCCAATCGCAAAATTTATAGCATTTTCTGATAGGAGGATGACTTTTGCGCCACCCTGTATATACAATATAGGTGCCAATACAGAACTTTGTGGAAGCGCAACAGGTACCACTCTTTTTTCTGATAGAGATGACCCAATTACTGTACTTCGGTTTCTATTCGTAATAAAATATTGGAACCATTTAAGTTGCGTACCAGTAATACCTATATTGTACAGCTTTTTTAGGAACAGATTTTGATCATCTCAAAAGCACGTTTGAGGTCCAAGAATACAGCTATTACATGGATATTCCTGCTTAAGTCTTCTTTCCAGTTAGATATAACAAGATTCAAAGCACTTTCACAGGAATGCTCTTTCCGGAAACCAAATTGTTGCATTATAATGACTTTATTTTCGGCCAAGTATTTCACGAGCTGATTTTTACCACCGTTTCTAGAATCTTTTCGTCGCACGGTAAAGTATTAATTGGTCTAATACCATCAAGCTTTCCATAAGTTTGGAACTATCCCTCTATCTGAAATTTCGTTAATAATTTATTCATAAAAATATCCCGTATAAGTTATAGAGTTGTAGAGCGATTTCATCCTACTTTTTAGTTTTTAAGTTTTAAAATAAAATATAAATTTTTAATAAAACTTTTGTACAGTTTGAAAATAGTGTGGAAAATAAACCTGCCTTTTTATTTCTGTGTGTGAGTATAACAATGGACCAGTTATATGGCGACCGTGGGTCGATCCTTAAAAATGGCGGCCTTTCGGGCAAAAAGAGGCATAGCCTCGGGGGGGAAAAAAAACCACCGTAAGGGTTGGTATGCATAAAAATGTGCACATCTGGGAAAATGTGTACTGAATGATTTTTTTTTCTTAATATAAAATCTACAAAAATCACAAAAAAAAATTTAAAAACGTAAAATCACTATAAAAAATTTTCTTCGAAAAACTATAAAAACATTTACAAAACAAATATATAAAAAAAATTCAAAAAAATATAAAATATACAAAAACCCATGCAAAAAAAATTTAAAATACATAAAATCCAAAAAAATAAAGCCATGAACTCAAAGTGGTTTTTCCCACAAGTACACGATATGCGCATCCAGTAAGGAAAATTTACACAAAAAATCACAAATTTACAAAATATAAAACTGATAAGAGGAACAAAGCTACATTTTCTACAGTGTAAACTGAGACCGAAATCTAAAAAGAAAAATAAAACTAGAAAGAAAAAAAGCAAAACTGTACCGTTTGAACAAAAAGTTAGAAAAATTAACACAAAAATATAAAGTTCAGCTGAAATAAAGTGCACAGTTGACATACAAATTTTAACGACCACCACCGTTTACGCAGACCAACAAAATCTTAAAAAATATATAAAACTACAAATTTATAAACTTTAACCACCACCAGCATTTGCGAAACATAACGGCGTTTTAATCCTTCCATATAATAGCGGCACTTGTAAGTTCGCCACCAACATCAGGGCAGCGGCGTCAGAAGCGTCGGCAGCAGCATCACCAACCCAGCGGCATACAAAGCATACAACTGCAGCAAAAAAATTAAATTTCGCAGGCTCGAAAACTATTTTTTTGGGTATGCGTAGTGGAACTTTTTTTTCCTGAGCCCAAACCTATCGAAAAATCGATGGCGCCATATCGGTTAACTTTCGTCTATACAAATCGACCCACCCTAATATACATACATAGTACATAAAAGCAATGTATAATTTTGATTTAAAATTTTTATAAATTACATACATAGTACATAAAAGCAATGTATAATTTTGACCATTAAATTCTTATAATTACCCCATAAGTACATTTTTAATTAAACTTTGGATTATAAATATCAACAAAAAATATACACATACATACAGATTTTGATATACTTGCAATTTGGCCTGGTAAACATCAAAAGTCAGAGTTGGACAAAAATTAAAATTTTTATCACTTGCCAAAAATAGTCTGAAACTTTCGTAATGATCATAACACCGCGGGATCGCAAATCGGTCTCCACTTGATCCTTCCATCGGAGTGGTGGTCTTCCTCTTCCTCTGCTTCCACCGGCGGGTGCCGATAAAAATACTTTCTGGGCTGGAGCATCTTCGCTCATTCGCACTACGTGGCCTAGCCAGCGACGGCGCTGGGTTTTAATTCGCTGAACTATATCGGCGTCTGCGTAAAGTTCATACAGCTCATCATTAAATCATCTTCGGTACTCGCCGTCGCCAACGCGTAGAGGTCCACAAAACTTTCGAAGAACCTTTCTCCCGAATACTCCCAGAGCCGTCTCATCAGATGTTGTTAGTGTCCACGCTTCTGCACCATATAGCACGACGCGTGCGATGAGTGACTTGTACAGTGTTATTTTCGTTCGTCGAGAAAGGACTTTACTTTTCAATTGCCTACTCAGTCCGAAGTAGCATTTGTTTGCAAGAGTAATTCTTCGTCGGATTTCTAGGCTAACATTATTGTTGGTGTTTATGCTGGTTCCCAGGTAAACGAAGCCCTTTACTATTTCGAAATCATTGCTGCCAACAGTGGCTTGGTTGCCAAGGCGCGAATGCGCTAACTCTTTGCATGATGACAGAAGGTACTTCGTTTTGCCCTCGTTCACCACCAATCCCATTTTCTCCGCATCTTTTTCTAATTTGGAGTAAGCAGAAGTTACGGCGCGGTTGTTAAGGCCAATGATATCAATATCGTCAGCATATGCCAACAGTTGCACGCTTTTATAAAATATTGTTCCAGCGCGGTTAAGTTCTGCAGCTTGTATTATTTTCTCCAGCATTAAATTAAAGAAATCGCACGATAGGGGGTCACCCTGTCTGAAACCTCGTTTAGTTTCTAACGGCTCGGAGAGGTGCTTCCCAATTCTGACCGAGCTGGCGGTGTTGCTCAAGGTCATTTTATATAGCCGTATAAGTTTTGCGGGGAAACCAAATTCAGACATAGCGGCATATAGGCAGCTCCTTTTCGTGCTATCGAAAACGGCTTTAAAATCAACAAAGAGATTATGTGTGTCGATCTTTTCTCTTTCTTTCCAAGATTTGGCGTATTGTAAAAATCTGGTCGATGGTAGATTTACAAGGTCTGAAGCCACACTGATAAGGTCCAATCAGTCTGTTCACATCAGGCTTCAGTCTTTGGCACAATACGCTTGATAGGACCTTATATGCGATATTCAAGAGGCTGATTCCGCGATAGTTGGCGCAGTTTGCAGGATCGCCCTTCTTGTGGATTGGGCAGAGAACACTTAGATTCCAATCTTCAGACATGCATTCATCCAACCATATTCTGCATAGAAGCTGACGCATGCGCCTTACCAGCTCCTCGCCTCCGTGTTTGAATAGCTCAGCAGGCAAACCATCAGCGCCAGCTGCTTTATTGTTTTTCAATCGGGATATTGCTATTGGCACCTCATTATAGTCGGGTTGTGGGACGTCGATTCCATCATCTCCGATTGTGGGCTCGGGTTCGGCATCTTCTCTGGTTTCTTGCTCAGTTTCTCCATTTAAAAGGGCAGAGAAGTGATCCCTCCATATTTACAGGAGTTTGCCCCGGGTTTAAAACCTTCTGTCATTCGCCGAATTTTTTGATAGAATTTTCGGGCATTATTCCCGTTGGCCAGCATCTCAGCTCCTTTATTTCACGTTTTTCTGCCTCTCTTTTTTCGCCCGGAAAGGCCGTCTCGCTTCCCTCTTCAACTCGCGGTAGTGTTCACACACACTCCTCGTTGCATTCCTTTCTTTTCGTTGCAGCGCGGCAGTCTTCATCATCATACCAGTTGTTTCTTCGCGTTCGCCGGAATATAATTACTTCTTCGGCTGCGGTACGGAGTGCTCCTGAGATATGATTTTCAAAATTTAAATCGAATTTTCTCAAAAACGGCTCGGCAGAAAAAGCTTAAATTTTGGATTCTGACTTTATTTGGCCCATAAAATAAGAATCCACGAGAAAATCGGTTGTGCTTTGACCCTTCAATTAAACTTGTTTCAGGCACACCGTGACTGGTATGATACTGGTGTATATACTGACTTGTATGTCAACTGATATGTTGCTGATGCGGAGGCTGACCAGTATGCCAATTGTATGGTGCTGATGCAGAGTCGGACCATTTATTTTAATATTTTATTTATTTTTTTTACAGCTTATTAAGCCTAGCTTATAATATCTGTAAATATCAATTTATAATCTAACCTAGACTATAGAGGGCTTCCGCTTTGACGCTGGACCACAGAGTACGCGACACGCATGTACTGCTGTTGGTGTTCTGGAAGCCTGCGCATACGAGGTGTGTTCAAAAAGTATCGCGAATTTTTAATTTTCGCTGGTTACGTATATTCGAATTTCGAATTTTTTGTGGCGTTATGTTGGTACTCATGTCTCTCACTTATGCCGACAAGCTCGCCATTTTGAATGTTTAGTTAATTGTTGACAGCTGCTTTGCTTGCACGAGTTTTGGATCGTCTTCGATTTTTACCTATTCAAAAAAATGGATCAAAGAACCTGTATCAAATTTTGTGTGAAAAACGAAATTAAGTGCGCGGATGCATTCCGAATGTTGACTGTGGCATACGGAGAAGCTACCTTGAACCGAAGCAACGTTTATCGGTGGTACAAAATGTTCTCAGAAGGCCGAGAAGATGTGCAAAGAAGAACAAAAATTGGCTTTTGCACCACGAAAACGCCCCTGCTCACGCATCGTTGCTTGTGCGCGACTTTTTGGCCAAAAACAACACACTAATGATGCCGCAGCCACCGTATTCCCCAGATCTGGCCCCCTGTGACTTTTTCTTGTTCCCTAAACTGAAGAGGCCCATGAAAGGACTACGTTACGCTTCTCTTGACGAGATAAAGACGGCATCGAAGGAGGAGCTGAACAAGATACAAAAAAATTATTTTTTGAAGTGCTTCGAAGATTGGAAAAACCGTTGGCACAAGTGTATAATATCTCATGGGGATTACTTTGAAGGGGACAAAATAGATATTCATGAATAAATAAATAATTTTTGAAAAGACACAAAATTCGCGATACTTTTTGAACACACCTCGTACATCACTACAATGGAAGTGCTGTACAATAATTATAAAATTTTCTTTTAAATTCCTTCACATTAGTGGATTTACCATTATTTGGTAGCTCATTAACGTATTTTAAACCTTTTTAATACAATTTATATTTGTCTGCTTCAGTCTCTTAGGCAGGTAAATTAAAATCATTTTTGCTTCGAGTATTTACATTATGCATTTTTCTTACATATTTTATATTGCTTTTCAAATAATCAGGCAGGCTGTCTTCAATAATATTTTTAATAAATTTCATCGTATAATAAAACAGTTGCTGTTTGAGGTATGTCATACTGTTTGTTAAGAATGAATCTCATAGCTCGGTTTTGTTGTTTTTGAGTTTGTAAATGTGACTATCTCTCATAGTAAAAAATATAGTTGGACAGTATATAAAATGAGTTTCGATTGTATGTATGTATGTATGTTTATTTGAACAATTTCCTGGCACAACAATTTGAAAAATTATTCTTACAGTGCCAGTCATGACTAGTATAATTGATATGAATCAAATGTAAATTTAAACAAAATAAAATTTAAAGCAAAAATTTAAAAATTTAAGTTAAAATAAGTTAAAATAAATAAATGAATAAATAGATAAATAAATAAATAACAATATTGCAACTTAACCTAAGAAGAATGGTATGGAAAAAGGAAGCGAAGGGAAGATAGAGAGATAGGATAGAAGTGTAGAAATTAGGATCGTTAAAGAAATGGAAGATAAAGAAGAATATTCAAAGTAAGATTTGAAAGAGCCTACAAGTCATTATAAAAACTTATTAGGCATTCTTTAAAATGCTGTGCATTGGTAATCAATCTTAGTCTTGCTGGAAGAGAGTTCCAAAGACGGATCGAAGTAATGAAGAACTGGCGCTCGGACACTAGCATACGAAATTTAATGTGTGTGAGAAGCACTGACCTTGACGACTGTAGAAAAAGAAGCCGACTATAAAGGTAAAGAGGTTCTTTTGTATATATGATTTTGTGAAGGGTAGTTAGCGTTCTCACTTTTAGAAGATTATCGAAGGAAATGTTTAGCAACTTTTTAGCGTAGGATGAGACATGATCAAACCTTTTTAGCCCATATACATATCTAGCAATGTTGTTAAAGACAACATTTAATTTGTTCTTGCTTGCATAATCACAGCTTAAAAAAATTTCACAACTATATAGGAGCGTAGGTATTAAGTACGCTTTCGCCAAAAGTAGTCGTATATGCAATGGAGTAAAGTACTGTGTTAACCATAGTGTACGGAGCATACCATACACTTTTCCTACTGTGCGAAAAATGTGATCTTTCCATGTCAAAGTTTTGTTAAATACTATACCTAGGTTTTTTGCTGTATCAACGTATTCAATCACTGAATTTTCAAAGATAACTTTGTCTAAGCCATCTGTGTCTAACAACTTTCTATGAATAACAATACATTTAGACTTTTTAGGATTGAGACATAAGCCATTCATAGAAGCCCACAAGCCAATTTGCTTCAAATCATAATTTAAATTAGTAATACAAGAACTGATACGATCACTAGGACAGCACGTATATAATTGTACATCGTCGGCATAGATGTGAACGTTACAATTCTGAAGAACATCGGGCAAGTCATTAATATATAAAGCAAATAACAGAGGCCCCAGGATAGAACCTTGTGGCACACCTCTTGAGACGTTTAAAAAGTCAGACCTTCTACCACCGATACTTACGGCCTGAGTTCTGTCACCAAGGTATTAAATACATTTTCAAGCTTCTGGCAGAGCAAGGCATGGTCGACAGAATCAAATGCCTTCGAGTGATCAAGAAGTGTTAGAAACGCAATCCAATTTTCATCAACTCGCTCACGGATATCTTCTACTACAGATAATAGTGCTGTTGTGCAGCTTCTCTTAGATCTGAAACCAGACTGACTTTCTGTTAGGAGCTTGTTGTCATGCACATATGTAGAAATCTGCCGGTGTATGACTCGTTCGACTACCTTAGATAGAAACGGCAGAATGGCTATAGGCCTATACTCGTTGTTCGACTTTCGGATGGGGATGACTTTGGCAGCTTTCCAGTATGTCGGGAAAACACAGGTCGTCAAGATTGAATTGAACAAATATGTTATGTAGGGAAGTATTCTAGGGAGGATAATTTTTAAAAATTTAGCACATATACCGTCAAAACCCATAGCATTAGACTTCACAGAAAGTATGGCTTGCACTACATCACATTCATCAACACGAACAAAATTAAGAGGACTAACATTAATATTAGTATGAACACAATAATTTTCAGTACTTATACTATTTGTAGGAAGTGGCAGATTTACAAAATTTTTATTTATATCGTTCACGTCGACATCAGGGAGAACAGATGACTCTCCTTTGGGTTTACCTATCCCAATTTCCCTGATCTTTTTCCATGTTTCTTTCGAATTTACTGCAGCACTAAACTTATCCTTGTAGTACTCTTCCTTAGCCAACCTAATGGCTTTGGTGACAGACAGCCGAGCGGCTTTGAAGCAGTTTTGCGTTTCCTCAGTTTTGTAACGTTTCCAGCGGGAATAAGCAGAGTTACGTTGGCGAATTAAGTGACTGAGGTTAGCATTGAACCAAGGACAAGTTTTGTGCCTAGCTGATTTAAGTTTTACAGGAACATGGTTATCAAAGAGCCAATTTATATTACTTTGGAGGAACAGTGTCTGATCATCAACCGATGCCAACGTGCGAATCACACCCCAATCGACTGACTCCACTTCTGCAGTAAGAGAACTGTAGTCTATGTTTCTGAAATCACGATAAGTAAACGAATTAGTTTCATATGAAGTTTGAAAATCATAAGTTAAAAATATAAGATCGTGTTTTGAGAAACAGGGTGCAGAAAATTGGCTATAGTGGAGAAATTTTTGAAGATCGTTTACGAAGAATAAATCAAGCAAGGACGAACTAGAGTTTGTGAAATGAGTTGGCAGTGTGGAGTTAGTTGGAAAAAGTCCTAAGGATTCCATACTTAACTTTAAGCTGGAATCCACGAGTAGGTTGCAGTTAAAATCTCCAGCGATTGTAATATACTTATAACTTAAGAGTAGAATTTGTAGAAAATCAATGAAACCGCTGAAATTTATTTGGCGATTGGGACGGTACACACAGCCGATGAGGAACTTATTGCTATCTTCGGAAAACACCTCAACGAACACATACTCGACAGGATCACCAGGGTTAGAACTACAACACAATTTACAGGACAAACCACATTTAACATATATAGCAACACCGCCACCATGACCACTTCTATCAGCCCTAAAAAGTTGGTATCCATTTAATTTCACCAGGTCATTAGTATGGTGCGAAGTGAACCAGGTTTCAGATATACATATTAAATCAATGTCGGAACCTTCGCACAAGTATTTTAATTCGTCGAGCTTTTTGTATAAGCTTTGCGCATTGATGTGAATAATTTTAAGTCCTTTAGCTCGTTTGCATACTATGCGCAACATTGTGCGTAAGTTGTCTTCGGAACTTGACCACGTATTATTTAAGACCAACATTAAGATTAAGATTAAGTGATTTCGCCGCACTGCATTTAACTAATAAAAACTTAGTAGACATTTCGCTGAAAGTTAGAGTAGAGATAAAGAGAAAGGAGAAATGGATAGGATAGTAACAATAACAACATAAGACATGATTAATTAGATAATTATGAACATCCTTGGTCCCCATTAGAGACAGTATTAGTAAGTTGCGCGCCGTCATCACGAAAGGGATTTATGCTTCCGGCATCAGTTTCAACCATAGCTTCGAGAGCTTCCAAGCTAGGTACGCTTACAGGACTGTCGTTGGCTTTGCGTTTGATGTGAACGACACCCCTCATAGTGAATGCGGAAAATACCTTTTTTCTCCTCTTAAGACGAATAGCGGCTTTAAAAATTTCGTAATTAGATTTCGTGAGCGATGCATTTACAAAAATCGGTGCTTCAGAATTTATGCCAACATGAACTAATTTCAGACTTTTATTTGTATTATTTTCTTGACGCCTGAAATTCGAAATGGTTTTCAAGAGATGATTTCTATCTGCTGGTGTATGGAACTTAACGATCACAGCCGGATCTAACGCTCTGTCGTGCAGCTTACGTGGCCGAAAGATGCCCTTTAGGGAAGGTGGCCGTATGTTAATGGTGGAACATAAAGTGTCGAAAATGTTATGCAAATTCTCTCCTTCCTGATAGGGAATTCCCGTGACACTGACCTCACATGAAGCAATTTGGCTTTCAATGTGGTTTTCTTGCTTTATAATGTTTTGTTTCAGGGTGGCAATTTCACCTTCTAGGCGCCCAATATGATCGAATGCGTTTTCCAGATGAGTGACTCGGTCGCTCAACACTCTCAGATCCTGTTGCAGCTCTTGCTTAAATCCCTGGAATTTATCCTCCAGCTTCTTGCAAACAAATGCAATTTGTCTCCTCTCGGAGTCCATAATTTGCTTAGTCAAGATATCAGTGAACTTGGCAAAGCGAACATCCATGCTACGAATTAGACTCATGGGTGAGTCACTGAAACGCGGGGCTATGGTCGCAGTTTCACCTTCAGTCTCGATTGTATCCTCACAACGACGCTTTGCAGACATGTTGTCCAATTAAAATAATAACTCGGGTGAGTAAACGAAAAACAGAGTGGCAGCACGAAAATAAATAAATCGACTTAGTAGAAGTGCTAACAGTTGGCAGATGGCGCTGAGTGTTCAATAATGTATGTATGCTTGTGTGTTGTCTGGTTCAAGCAAAAATGCGAAAAAGCAAAAACAAAGCAAAAACAAAAATTGTTGGTGCACCAAATTGGCGGATTGGCAGACTTCTTCACAAATAATGATGCGGATAGGCGGAACACAGGATTTTATATTCCACGATCATAAACCACTTTGTTCAACATAAACAAGTAAAGATTACAGCAAATCGTCACAAAAAAAACCAATTTTAATTAAGTTATTCAAGCGGACCGCGCAAAGTTGTTCATACACACACGCACACGCTTTAGTTGAGTGTTATCGATCTGTAAACCATTGCCTTGTATCTTTTACTTAAGTACTTGCAGGTTCTTTGCGTAAAATATAACGTTTTGGCTATTTTTTCAACAGTGTAATCAATGTGCTTATTAAAGTTGAGTTTATCATCGATTTTAATTCCTAAGTACTTAATACTGTTAACTTTGTCAATTGCTTCATTGTTTATATTTAGAATTTTCTCGTTGCTCTCAAACTTCCGTCTTGATATAACCAGGAATTTTGTTTTGGTGACATTCAGTTTAATTCTATTCAAGCATAGCCAATCATAGACACTTATTGGATCCTTTTGCAATTTTATATATATACAATATAGGTGCCAATACAGAACTTTGTGGAAGCGCAACAGGTACCACTCTTTTTTCTGATAGAGATGATCCAATTACTGTACTTCGGTTTCTATTCCTAATAAAATATTGGAACCATTTAAGTTGCGTACCAGTAATACCTATATTGTACAGCTTTTTTAGGAACAGATTTTGATCTATCATCTCAAAAGCACGTTTGAGGTCCAAGAATACAGCTATTACATGGATATTCCTGCTTAAGTCTTCTTTCCAGTTAGATATAACAAGATTCAAAGCACTTTCACAGGAATGCTCTTTCCGGAAACCAAATTGTTGCATTATAATGACTTTATTTTCCGCCAAGTATTTCACGAGCTGATTTTTACCACCGTTTCCATAATCTTTTCGTCGCACGGTAAAGTATTAATTGGTCTAATACCATCAAGCTTTCCATAAGTTTGGAACTATCGCTCTATCTGAAATTTCGTTAATAATTTATTCATAAAAATATCCCGTATAAGTTATAGAGTTGTAGAGCGATTTCATCCTACTTTTTAGTTTTTAAGTTTTAAAATAAAATATAAATTTTTAATAAAACTTTTTTACAGTTTGAAAATAGTGTGGAAAATAAACCTGCCTTTTTATTTCTGTGTGTGAGTATAACAATGGACCAGTTATATGGCGACCGTGGGTCGATCCTTAAAAATGGCGGCCTTTCGTGCAAAAAGAGGCATAGCCTCGGGGGGGAAAAAAACCACCGTAAGGGTTGGTATGCATAAAAATGTGCACATCTGGGAAAATGTGTACTGAATGATTTTTTTTTTCTTAATATAAAATCTACAAAAATCACAAAAAAAAATTTAAAAACGTAAAATCACTATAAAAAAATTTTCTTCGAAAAACTATAAAAACATTTACAAAAAAAATATATAAAAAAAATTCAAAAAAATATAAAATATACAAAAACCCATGCAAAAAAAATTTAAAATACATAAAATCCAAAAAAATAAAGCCATGAACTCAAAGTGGTTTTTCCCACAAGTACACGATATGCGCATCCAGTAAGGAAAATTTACACAAAAAATCACAAATTTACAAAATATAAAATTGATAAGAGGAACAAAGCTAGATTTTCTACAGTGTAAACTGAGACCGAAATCTAAAAAGAAAAATAAAACTAGAAAGAAAAAAAGCAAAACTGTACCGTTTGAACAAAAAGTTAGAAAAATCAACACAAAAATATAAAGTTCAGCTGAAATAAAGTGCACAGTTGACATACAAATTTTAACGACCACCACCGTTTACGCAGACCAACAAAATCTTTAAAAATATATAAAACTACAAATTTATAAACTTTAACCACCACCAGCATTTGCGAAACATAACGGCGTTTTAATCCTTCCATATAATAGCGGCACTTGTAAGTTTGCCACCAACATCAGGGCAGCGGCGTCAGAAGCGTCGGCAGCAGCATCCCCAACACAGCGGCATACAAAGCATACAACTCCAGCAAGGGTATGGCGCATGGTGTGCAGAAATGTAGTTTAAAATTGTAGTTTAGAAAAGTAGCGTTGTTCTCGACAATTCTCTTTATACACATTTACATACTTTAGCATATGCATTAGACTGGGTCGATTTATTAACCGATATCGCGCCATCGATTTTTCGATAAGCTTTGGGCTCAAGAAAAAAAGTTCCCCTACGCATACCCAAAAAAATAATTTTCGAGCCTGCGAAATTTCATTTTTTGACTTTTGGCGAAAGGGTAAATTTTTTGACCAAAACACTACACAAAACCCAAAAAATATTTTTTTTCCAAAAAACAGTTATCGCCAACCTTTTTAGCGGACATCTTTGGACAGGGTATACATGAAAATTGTAAATTAAATGAACATTTTTTTAGTAGGTCATGAAAAAAACCTTAAAAATCAATATCGAAAAAAGTCAAAGAAATTAAATTTCGCAGGCTCGAAAACTATTTTTTTGGGTATGCGTAGTGGAACATTTTTTTCCTGAGCCCAAACCTATCGACAAATCGATGGCGCCATATCGGTTAACTTTCGTCTATAAAAATCGACCCACCATAATATACATACATAGTACATAAAAGCAATGTATAATTTTGACCATTAAATTTTTATAATTACCCCATAATTACATCTTTAATTAAACTTTGGATTATAAATATCAACAAAAAATATACACATCCATACAGATTTTGATATACTTGCAATTTGGCCTGGTAAACATTAAAAGTCAGAGTTGGACAAAAATTAAAATTTTTATCACTTGCCAAAAATAGTCTGAAACTTTCGTAATGATCATATTTTTGGAATTTATTAAGCAACAATTGATTAATCATTGTTGCAAAGTGCTAAGTCTATGTTTATTTTAAAACTTTAAATTTTTTTTAGTCTGCTAAGACTTCTTATTCAACCACGATTTCATTCAAGTTTACAGTTTTTCAAATAATAAATAGTAAAACGTAATATATCTTTTTCATTCTCAGTTATTTCTCATAAAACAATTTCAAACATTTAATTCAAAATTTGTTTTTGCCCAACCCTGTCCTACAAATATAAATTTGAGATTTTTTTGCGAAAACGGTGGTTCCGTGAAAAACCAATGAGATTTTTTGACTTTAAGCGGTGTGTCCGTGATACAACAACATTTGAGATTTTTTTAAAAAAAGCGCACAGCGTCCGTAATAAAACAATAGTCTAGATTTTCTACAATACTTTTTCATAATTTTCATTCGAGCTCAGTCTAAAATTTTCACACCGGTTAATTCTTTCAAATCCACGTAACAATTCCTCACTTCAAGTCGATTTCAACTCTGATTATTTTCAGTTCCTCATTATTCTTCTAGTTAAGCAGATTTTTAGAAAAAAAAAATTCCAAATAGGTTTCCGAATTATACAGTTTCAATTACTTAAATTCAGCTGTTCGCGGTAAACCAAATAAAATACTCCTATTTCAATTTCTATTCAATCTTCATAAGTAAAATACCCCTTCGATTTCAACCTCTATTCGAACTTCATAAGTAAATTCTATATAACTCAGTTAAAAAAAAAAGAAACATTTTTTTTCGCATTGATTTTCAATATATATATGGAACTAAGTACCAGTAAGGTAGTTCCTAAAAATTCAGGTCAAGATTCAAATTCCAAAAATTCCGCGCAAGATATCTTCTTTCTTCTTTAAATAGTCATCTAACCGCCCGGGCGATTTTGACCGTCCAACATAGCTCGCCAGTCGTTTCTTCGTTGCGCAAACTGGCGCCAATTGGAAACACCGCGGGATCGCAAATCGGTCTCCACTTGATCCTTCCATCGGAGTGGTGGTCTTCCTCTTCCTCTGCTTCCACCGGCGGGTGCCGATAAAAAATACTTTCTGGGCTGGAGCATCTTCGCTCATTCGCACTACGTGGCCTAGCCAGCGAAGCCGCTGTGTTTTAATTCGCTGAACTATATCGGCGTCTGCGTTAAGTTTATACAGCTCATCATTAAATCATCTTCGGCATTCGCCGTCGCCAACGCGTAGAGGTCCACAAAACTTTCGAAGCACCTTTCTCTCGAATACTCCCAGAGCCGTCTCATCAGATGTTGTTAGTGTCCACGCTTCTGCACCATATAGCACGACGCGTGCGATGAGTGACTTGTACAGTGTTATTTTCGTTCGTCGAAAGAGGACTTTACTTTTCAATTGCCTACTCAGTCCGAAGTAGCATTTGTTTGCAAGAGTAATTCTTCGTCGGATTTCTAGGCTAACATTATTGTTGGTGTTTATGCTGGTTCCCAGGTAAACGAAGCCCTTTACTATTTCGAAATCATTGCTGCCAACAGTGGCTTGGTTGCCAAGGCGCGAATGCGCTAACTCTTTGCATGATGACAGAAGGTACTTCGTTTTGCCCTCGTTCACCACCAATCCCATTTTCTCCGCTTCCTTTTCTAATTTGGAGTAAGCAGAAGTTACGGCGCGGTTGTTAAGGCCAATGATATTAATATCGTCAGCATATGCCAACAGTTGCACGCTTTTATAAAATATTGTTCCAGCGCGGTTAAGTTCTGCAGCTTGTATTATTTTCTCCAGCATTAAATTAAAGAAATCGCACGATAGGGGGTCACCCTGTCTGAAACCTCGTTTAGTTTCTAACGGCTCGGAGAGGTGCTTCCCAATTCTGACCGAGCTGGCGGTGTTGCTCAAGGTCATTTTACATAGCCGTATAAGTTTTGCGGGGAAACCAAATTCAGACATAGCGGCATATAGGCAGCTCCTTTTCGTGCTATCGAAAGCGGCTTTAAAATCAACAAAGAGATTATGTGTGTCGATCTTTTCTCACGGATTTTTTCCAAGATTTGGCGTATTGTAAAAATCTGGTCGATGGTAGATTTACCAGGTCTGAAGCCACACTGATAAGGTCCAATCAGTCTGTTCACATCAGGCTTCAGTCTTTGGCACAATACGCTTGATAGGGACCTTATATGCGATATTCAAGAGGCCGATTCCGCGATAGTTGGCGCAGTTTGCAGGATCGCCCTTCTTGTGGATTAGGCAGAGAACACTTAGATTCCAATCTTCAGACATGCATTCATCCAACCATATTCTGCATAGAAGCTGACGCATGCGCCTTACCAGCTCCTCGCCTCCGTGTTTGAATAGCTCAGCAGGCAAACCATCAGCGCCAACTGCTTTATTGTTTTTCAATCGGGATATTGCTATTCGCACCTCATTATAGTCGGGTTGTGGGACGTCGATTCCATCATCTCCGATTGTGGGCTCGGGTTCGGCATCTTCTCTGGTTTCTTGCTCAGTTTCTACATTTAAAAGGGCAGAGAAGTGATCCCTCCATATTTACAGGAGTTTGCCCCGGGTTTAAAACCTTCTGTCATTCGCCGAATTTTTTGATAGAATTTTCGGGCATTATTCCCGTTGGCCAGCATCTCAGCTCCTTTATTTCACGCTTTGCTGCCACTGTTTTTTCGCCCGGAAAGGCCGCCTCGCTTCCCTCTTCAACTCGTGATAGTGTTCACACACACTCCTCGTTGCATTCCTTTCTTTTCGTTGCAGCGCGGCACTCTTCATCATCATACCAGTTGTTTCTTCGCGTTCGCCGGAATCCAATTACTTCTTCGGCTGCGGTACGGAGTGCTCCTGAGATATGATCCCACTGCTCATGCATTCCACTACGTTGAATTGTGCTCTTGGAGAGCAGGTGTGAGAGGTGATCTGCGAAGTAATTGGCGGTCTGTTGCGATTGCAGCTTTTCGACGTCCAGCTTTCCCTGCGTTTTTTGTTGCCCCTATTTTGTCGTACAGAGGCGGGTACGAATCTTGGCTGCTAGGTAGTGATCAGAGTCGATGTTAGGTCCTGGTATTGTGCAAACATCTAAAACGCTGGAAGCATGCCGTCCGTCTGTCACAACGTGGTCGATCTGGTTGCGTGTTTTTCGATCGGGGGACAGCCATGAGATAAAGGCGCTGTCAAGAGATTTGTAGCATTTACCAACTATTACAGAAGATTTATTCCGGACTTTGCTTCCTTAGCAGCCCCATTGAACCGTTTGAGTAGAAAAAAGGTTGAATTTAATTGAGACAGTTCGTGTGAACTAGTTTTCGAAAAACTTAGAAAAAATTTGATGTCTCCAAAATTATTTCAGTGTTCAGATTTCACTGAAGAGTTTTCAATTACGGTAGATGCTTCAAAGTTAGGTTGTGGTGCGATACTAAGCCAAAATCATAGTGGCAATGATTTACCAATTTGTTTCGCATCAAAATCCTTTAACAAGGCTGAACAAAATAAAGCAATTATCGAATTAGAACTTTTGGCAATATATTTTGCGATTATTCAGTTTCGACCATATATCTATGGCACTCATTTCACAGTTAGATCAGATCATTGCCCTTTAGTTTATTTATTTAATTTGAAAGACCCTTCGTCTAAACTCTCTAGAATACGCTTAGAGTTTTCAGAATACAATTTCACAATAGAGTAAAAGGTAAACAGACGTAGGTAAAAGGTGAAACAAACGTAGGCGCAGATGCCATTTCGCGTATAACAATAGACGAAATTTAAGAAAATCCCGAAAGTAAAAACAAATATTATTTATGATAAAAACGGTAAAATTTCAAATATAAAAATATGCGCATTTAAAACGTAAACGGCTCGAGCTACTTACTCTTGTGACTGTTAACAAAATAGTGAATCTAGAAAAACTACTTTTGAGGCTGGAAATATTAAGAAAATTGAATGGCAAAAAGACGATATAATTTTTCAACATTAACAAATTTTAAAGAAACCGGGAATAAAATTTTAAATAATCTCACAATTTTATTAACAGAATCGGTAGAAATAGTAACAGACGAACATAAAAAACTTAAACTCATGGAAATTTATCATAATGACCCAATATAAGGCGGGCATTGCGGAAATAAGAAATTATACGCAAAAATACGTACAAATTATGACTCGTAATATTAGTAAATATGTTAAAAATTGCGAAAAATGCAGAAAAAACCTGGTCCTTACACCAACACCCTGTAAACCTTTTGATATTGTAGTTATAGATACAATAGGACCTTTGCCTGAGTCGAATAATGGAAACAAGTTCGCAGTTACCATTACATGCGACTGTTATTTTTGAAGGTTTTGTTCTTATTTACGGCATAATGAGGTCCATTAAGTCTGATTTAGGAACAGAATACAAAAATTAAATTTTCTCAGAATTGACACCACTTTTAAAAATTTATCATAATTTTTCAACAGTTTATCATCATGAAATCCTAGGTACAATTGAAAGAAATCACCGGGTGTTTAATGAATATTTACTCCATTTGAATTAGTATTCGGTAGAAATGCGATTCTATCAAATGAATTAGAAAAGGAACAGATCGATCCAATCTACAACGTTGAAGATTATGCAAAAGAGGTAAAATATAGAATGCAAAAATCCCATAAACTCGCTAAAGATTTAATAATTAAAAATAAGAATAAAAATAAGACCGGTAACTATAAGTATAAATAATAAAGTTCTTGTACAAAAAGAACCTAGAGATAAACATAGAAGCATATATGAAGGACCATATATAATCACCAAAATTGATAGAGTTAATGTCACGGTTTCCGATGAAATAAACAAAAAGAAAAAAACCGTTTACAAAAACCGAATCAATAAGGTAAGCTAAAATTTTTATATAAACATACAAATTAAATAAAAACAAAAAAAAAAATTTTAAAAATTGTTAAGTCTAGCTAATCGTTACTAAAGCATGAAATCTCAAATTGAAATCATAGAAATTATATAATATATAAGCAACAATTTATTATTTTAAGATACAATACTAGTAAGTAAAGCCAAATTTTAGTCTTCTAATAGTCTTACTATTATTATACAAAATAACAAATATTAAAGTAAATCACTTATCATACATAGTAATTAATAAATAATGCATTCTTATCTAATTGAATTGAAACAAAAAAAAGAAAATATGTGTATATTTTAAATATTTAATTTAGAACTTTTCAAAGTATCAAATACCAATATGTTAGCAAAAGTAAACCAAATATTAATTTTCAAATAGACACTTATTTATTGTAAACAAAACAAAAAAATTGTTTCTGAATGAACGAATGAAAAAACAATTTAAAACATGAGGACAAGAAGAATCTGGCAAAGCGATCACTTTGCCAAATTCTTCTTTTCCCTAGAAGGGTGATGTAGTGCGATTTCATCCTACTTTTTAGTTGGTACGCCCGCACACGTTTACCAACACTAACGTGTCGCTGCAACCGTGTACATATTGTGGCATTACTAATTGTATCTGACACTTTGTCAGCAATGCAGGGATGCACCGAACGATGGCTAAGCGTGAGGGATGATTGGCGGCGCAAACTAATTAAGTTCGTGCGCCCACACATTGCACATCGGTGGAAGTTTTAAAATAAAATATAAATAAATAAACTAGTGTGAAAAAAAACGTGCCTTTTTATTTCTGTGTGTGAGTATAACAACGGACCAGTTATAAAGTCTTTTATGACTCCTTCCGACAGAAGTTTTTTCCCTCCAGTTTTTTTTTTAAATCTACTATTTCGATTTTGTCTTTTGTAGACAATCTCTGAAACTTAAGCATGAGGGTTTAATTTCCTCAGCCAAAAGTTCTACATTGCTAATAGGAGTATATAAGCTGATTTTCACTATACTTTCTATAAAATAGTTGTTAAGTAACTGTGCTATTTCGCTCTCATTTGTTTAAAGTCGGTCGTTTTATTAGTATTTTATTGATGACATTGTTTCTTTCGACATACATATGCAAATTTCCACATAACCTTGCTGTCCCTTGAATTATGAATAATTTTTTGTTCGATGTAGTTGGCCATTTTAATCTTTATTAGTCTTTTATAATTACGCTTAGTAATGTTGTTCTACATATTCCATTCACCTGTTCTTAGCTCGAGCTTGTATAAATCATATTTGTGTTTGTTAAGATTTGCCAGTTCGGAATCGTACCATTTGTTCAGGGGTTTTATATCGACCTCTATCGAATATGTCAAGGTGGCCATTGCGTTTGTAAATTTGATACAACAATATTGCCTTGTTTTCGATGCTAAGGTTCTCAAGTCCGTAAAGTTAAGCTGTCGTAATTGGTTAAGAAGGCTATCATAATTGAATTGAAAAAAAAAAAACAAAAGGAAATATGTGTATATTTTAAATATTTAATTTAGAACTTTTCAAAGTATCAAATACCAATATGTTAGCAAAAGTAAACGAAATAATAATTTTCAAATAGACACTTATTTATTGTAAACAAAACAAAAAAATTTTTTCTGAATGAACGAATAAAAAAACAATTTAAAACATGAGGACAAGAAGAATGTGGCAAAGCGATCACTTTGCCAAATTCTTCTTTTCCCTAGAAGGGTGATGTAGTGCGATTTCATCCTACTTTTTAGTTGTTACGTGAATATTGAAAGACATTTTAGAAAGAAAATCCTTAGAGAAGGCCATATATGAAATTTCAAATAAAAATAACTTTAAATTTGGCTTCCAGGTTAAAAATAAAAAAATTTCTTGAGCGTTTTCTTGCGAACTGCATTCAGCCCTTAAAAATAGGGGCTTTACAAAGTATTGTGCTTACTAAATTCCAATTAACCAATTCTTTAAATTTTAGTTTTCATCAATTTTAACTTAAAAGGATTATGTATGCATTATTTTATTTTTATTATCTTAATTACTGTGTTATCATATTTAGAATCAACAGAAAAATAACCAACCCTTTTTAATCGCTTTTACTCACTGTTAGTATTGAATGTGTTTTTTTTTCAATTTATTATAATAATAAAAAAATTAAATATCATAATGAGAAAAAATATCTCAAAATCATGGAAATATATTTGTATCTATATTACCACATAGGTAGATACACCATGGCACTCATGCTAAAATTTCGATAAGGTACATTTACATAGGTAAGAATGTATATCAAAAGTATATATGCATGTATGTAATCAAAAATAAACTCGTTATCATCTGCTGTATCGATGTGCCGATGGGCCCAGCGACGTCGATTAAATTCGATGTTGCGTGGTCATGGGTGAGTTTGCTGTTGATAGAATTTTACCTAGTTTGATGAGCCACGATACAACACCAAAAGAAAAAGCACTTTACTACAATCAAGGCAATTAACTATATCTAAGCATTTGTATTCTTCGAACAAATGTGATAAATGCTTGCTGTTCGGATAACACCAAACTAGAGTTTGAGCCTTCTGAGGTCATCAAAATGGTTGGTTCAAAACGCTTTAACATGCATGTATGAATGAAAAGATCTTTGGTATATGAAATTACTTGCAACCAGATATTTTACATGCTTCCAAAAAAAAAATTTTTATCCAAAAAAAACCGTAAATCTTAACTTCAAAAAAAAAAAACAAGTGAATAAACTGAAAATTTTAAATTCTTTTCTGGATCTTTAAAGAGAAAAACGTTATGATAGAGAAAAAGTTCTACATCTTTAAATGAAAAGATAAATCACGATTATACCAGGGGCGTTATCGTGGTGCAAAAGCCAGTTTTTGTTCTTCCACAAATCCGGGCGTTTCTGGCGGATTGCTTCGCGCAAATTGCGCATAACTTGCAGGTAATATTCCTTATTGACCGTTCTTCCCTGTGGCAAGAACTCATGATGCACCACGCCCCTGCAATCGAAGAAAACTGTCAGCAAAACTTTCACATTCGACCGAACTTGGCGCGCTTTTTTCGGTCTTGGTTCGTGCGGCAGCTTCCATTGAGATGATTGAGCTTTGGTTTCCACGTCATAACCATAAACCCACGATTCGTCACCAGTTATGACCCTCTGGAGCAAATTTGGGTCGTCGCGGACAGAGTTTAACATCTCATTAGCAATGTTCATGCGATGCTGTTTTTGGTCACAATTGAGCAATTTTGGTACGAATTTCGCGGCGACCCGTCTCATGCCCAAATCATTGATAAAAATCGAATGGCACGAGCCAATTATGAATTAAATAGATGACATTTGAGTGAATTAAATTAAAAATTTCAGTGAAGTGAATTAAAAATTTGAGTAATTGAATAAAAAAAATTTTTCGATTGGTTGCCCGGCATATGAACGTGCTAACAGACGATCTAACTGACTTAATTTCAAATTTCGGGAATATTGAGTTAACAGAACAAAGTAAAATGAACGAATCACAACTTACACAGGTAGTAAACGCGGCCGTGTCTGCGGCTTTAGGAATGCAGAGACGAGAGTTTGAGGATAGACTTAGGGTCATGCAGGACCAAATTGTAGAGATATCCCAAAAGCCAGTAGTAGCAAAATACGAGAAAATTAAAATTCTTCCGGACAAAACTTGCGAGGAATCACTTGACGTGGTAAAAACCTTACCTGAATTTTTAGGTCAACCGGAAAGTTATGTGTCCTGGCGCGAGGCAGCACATAATGCATACGAAATCTTCAAAGACTACGATGGTAGTTCAAGACATTATCAAGCCGTTACAATCATAAGAAATAAAATTCGCGGTGCTGCCGATGCGTTGTTATCATCGTTTAGCACCGTCTTAAACTACGACGCAAAAAAAGCTGACAGCAGCCATAGGGGTGGCAAGGACAACAATAATCAAAGCGCGTACAGTAGGGCAAACACTGATAGTAGGCAGTATAGGAGTGATAACCAACCTGATGGCCAGTTCCGCCAGGAAAACGGTAATGGAAACAATCGCCAACAACATTATAGCCTGAACCGGCGAGGCGGAAATCAGGACGCACAACTGCGACAGGAACCAATGGATATAGATCCATCATCATCTCGCCTACGGCAACCTACAAACTTCATAGGAAATGGAAATGGGCAACTTCAAAAGCGTCAGGCGTCATCCGACCGTCGAACAGGACCAAAACTCCCAAGAGTGAATCACTTGAACCAAAGTCATAGCAATGAACCCAGTTCAGAATCATATGAAGTATGTGAGCAAATTGTCGAGGACCTAGAGGCGGAGGAGGTGAATTTTTAGGGGAAGGTCTCTCCTCCCCTGGATTTCTAGGACACTAGGGGAGCGAGAGCTAAAATTTCTCGTCGGCACAGGGGCCTCCAAAAACTACATAAGGCCTCTAGAGGGTCTAAAAGGAGTTAAGCCTGTCGATAATGAATTTACAGTGAAATCCATACATGGATTCACCAATATTTTAAACAAATGTAAGGTACACTTATTAAGAGTTGTATCAGAATTCTTTGTTTTGCCGGACCTGACTCTGTTCGATGGCATTGTAGGCCTTGACTTACTAAATAGGGTTCACGCGAACATAAATTTAAAAAAAGACGTTATTGAATACGACTCTGGAAAAGATCATTTTAACGCTTTGATCAATCTCGTATCAGGAGTCTTTGCAGACCCAAACGAAAAATTACCATACAACACTAATATTGTAGCCACAATCCGCACTAGGGGTAACGAGCCGACTTACGCAAAATTTTACCCATATCCACTGGAAATAAGGATCTCCTGCAAAATGGCATCATACGACGTTCGCGATCGCCTTATAATAATCCCATCTACGAGGTGTGTTCAAAAAGTATTGCGAATTTTGTGTTTTTTCAAAAATTATTTATTTATTCATGAGTATCTATTTTGTCCCCTTCAAAGTAATCCCCATGAGATATTATACACTTGTGCCAGCGGTTTTTCCAATCTTCGAAGAACTTAAAAAAATCATTTTTTTGTATCTTGTTCAGCTCCTTCGATGCCGTCTTTATCTCGTCAAGAGAAGCGTAACGTCGTCCTTTCATGGGCCTCTTCAGTTTAGGGAACAAGAAAAAGTCACAGGGGGCCAGATCTGGGGAATACGGTGGCTGCGGCATTATTAGTGTGTTGTTTTTGGCCAAAAAGTCGCGCACAAGCAACGATGCGTGAGCAGGGGCGTTATCGTGGTGCAAAAGCCAATTTTTGTTCTTCCACAAATCCGGGCGTTTCTGGCGGATTGCTTCGCGCAAATTGCGCATAACTTGCAGGTAATATTCCTTATTGACCGTTCTTCCCTGTGACAAGAACTCATGATGCACCACGCCCCTGCAATCGAAGAAAACTGTCAGCAAAACTTTCACATTCGACCGAACTTGGCGCGCTTTTTCCGGTCTTGGTTCGTGCGGCAGCTTCCATTGAGATGATTGAGCTTTGGTTTCCACGTCATAACCATAAACCCACGATTCGTCACCAGTTATGACCGTCTGGAGCAAATTTGGGTCGTCGCGGACAGAGTTTAACATCTCATTAGCAATGTTCATGCGATGCTGTTTTTGGTCACAATTGAGCAATTTTGGTAAAAAAATAGGTAAAAATCGAAGACGATCCAAAACACGTGCAAGCAAAGCAGCTGTCAACAATTAACTGAACATTCAAAATGGCCGAGCTTGTCGGCATAAGTGAGAGACATGAGTACCAACATAACGCCACAAAAAATTCGAAATTCGAATATACGTAACCAGCGAAAATTCAAAATTCGCGATACTTTTTGAACACACCTCGTAGGTAGTGGACAAAAAGGGCCTCGATGAGAACGGAGTAAAAAAGAAGAGATTAGTAATTGACTTCCGTAAATTGAACGAAAAAACCATAGACGACTCATACCCCATCCCAAACGTTGGGGTTATACTATCAAACTTGGGAAAGGCCCAGCTCTTTACGACCCTAGGCCTACAGTCTGGGTTTCACCAAATCGAACTCGCTGAGCGAGATCGGGAGAAGACCGCGTTTTCGGTGTGTAATGGCAAATATGAATTCTGCAGTCTTCCGTTCGGTCTTAAGAATGCCCCCGGCATCTTTCAACGAGCAATTGACCACGTGCTTAGGGAACATATTGGCAAATATTGCTTTGTTTATATCGATGACGTGATTATTTTCTCACAAGACGAGAAGGATGCAAACATGAGGGTATCTGTGGAAAAATCGGAATTTTTCAAGACAGAACTCGAGTACCTTGGCTTCCAAATATCAAAAGGGGGAATACATACCTGTCTGCAAAAAAAAAACAACTTTAAGGGGTGTTTGATCCTTTCTAGGGATGGCTGGGTACTATAGGTGGTTTGTTCGCGACTATGCGAAAATAGCCAAACCTTTAACCAATATCCTCAGAGGTGAATTTGGTAAGGTGTCGGCCTCCCAATCGAAAAAAATTCAAATTACATTTGATCAAGACCAAATTAATGCATTTAATAAACTAAAGAGCATACTTATACCAGATGACGTCATGTTGGCGTATGCAGACTTCAAAAAAGCTTTCGATTTGACTACCGATGCTTCTTCACACGCCCTTGGCGCGGTGCTTTCCCAAGAGGACCGATTTCAATGATCTCCAGAACACTTGATAAAAAAAGAAGAACATTTTGCCACAAATGAGCGTGAACTACTGGCCATTGTATGGGGCCTCAAAAGCCTTACGCATTACTTGTACGGTGTTAGGGAATTAAACATTTATACCGACCCTTAACCTTTGCAGTCTCAGATCGAAACTCAAATCCAAAAATTAAAGGGTGGAAGGCCTTTATTGAGGGGTATAATGCCAAACTTCATTATAAGCCGGGGAAGGACAACTTAGTGGCCGATGCCTTGTCACGCCAATTTATATATTCCCTGGATCCTGAACCCGAATCAGATGCCGCCACTGTTCACAGCGAACAGTCACTTACCTATACGGTGGAAACAGTTTCAAAACCGGTGAATGTGTACAGAAATCAACTAATTTTTGAATCAGGTCAACATCCATCCAAGAGAACATTTGCTATTTTTGGAAACAAATTACGACATTTCCTCACGTTTCCTGATGATGAGAGTTTGTTTGGAATGCTGCTAGAAACAGTAAAAACTGACGTAGTCAACGGCATTCACTGCAAGCTTCCTTTGCTGGCAAAAATTCAAAACTGGCTGGTACATACATTCCCAAATACCACATTCCGTCACACAACCGAATTTGTAACGCATGTTTTTGATCCCAATGAACAAACAGAAATAATTACACAAGAACATAAGAGAGCTCATCGCGCTTCCCAAGAAAACGTAAAGCAAATTTCTGCATCAAAGCTAAATACGTTAGGCACCCAGTAAAGCACCCTATAGGAAGAGCACCCGTTCCAACCTTTCCTGGTGAAATTCTTCACATCAACATCTTCTCTACCAATGCCACATATTTCCTTACTTGCGTCGACAAGCTATCAAAATTCGCGGTAGTGCAACCGATCCCTTCGCAAACAATAATCGATATTAAACCACGCATTCTGCAATTAGTCAACCTATTCGCAGGGACCAGGACCATTTTCTGCGATAATGAAAAATCACTAAATTCAAATACAATAAGATCTTGTCTCAGGGACTTCTTCAACATTGAAATCGTTAATGCTCCTCCCCTGCATAGTACGTCAAATGGGCAGGTGGAGAGATTCCACAGCACCATAGGAGAAATTGCTAGATGTCTTAAATTAGAAAAGGGAATTGAAGACACGACGGATCTTATTTTACTTGCCACTATTGAATACAATAAGAGTGTTCATTCCGTAACTGGCGAAAAACCTTTAGATATCTTTCATTCGCGGGTGGGTGAGACAGAAGCCAGGAATAAGTTGAAAAGAGCTCAAGAGGCAGCGCTAAGAATCCATAACAGGAAAAGATCAACAAGAACATTTGCCGTAGAAGAAACGGTCCATATTTAGTCAAATAAACGCCTAGGAAAAAAAATAGCCCCATTCTATGTGGAGGGAATAGTCCAAGAGGACCTGGGTTCTACGGTCAGGGTTAACGGTAGAATAGTTCATAAGGATAATCTTCGTTAGCTAGTTAGGTTTTTATCTTAAGTTTTATACTCTCCTATACATCTCCTTTTTCTTTCAGATTCATGACCTTGACTTCGACAAGGTTGTGGACTACTCCCTCTCGGACTACTTACCGATTACAGACGGCGACCTAGTTTTATGGGAATCCTACGGTTACATCAGACATACTACAAATCTGTCTGCCTACGCAGAATTGACCATTGACACCCGCTCTGCACTAAGACTTTACCCAAGTAGTAACATGACGAAGCTGATGATGACGGATCTGGAACGCATCGACAAGCTTCTTCGAACAGTGATGGGTCCAGTGAGACATCCGCGTAGTCTGAACATTCTGGGAACTGCTTTAAAGGTTGTAGCGGGTACACCGGACTTTGACGACTTTCAAAAAGTAACGATAGAACTTGACAAGCTTAGGGACAATAACGATCGGCAAGTAACAATAAGTTCCAAATTCCAAGAACAAGTTACCGATTTAACCAATATAGTAAATAAAATTTTAAAGGCAGAAAAACAGGAACAAATAGATACCGGGCACCTTTATGAAATTCTTTTGGCCAGAAATAGGGCTATTATTACAGACCTAGATAATATTATACTGTCAATCGCTCTAGTACAACTAGGATTATTAAATCCTATTATTTTTGATAACGCTGAGGTTGATTCAATCTTGAAAACTGAGTCTCTCAACAATTTAACTGTAACCGATTTGTTGTTAGTTTCTAGGTTTAAAGTTTTTCATGATAATAACCTTTTACATTTCCTAGTTAAGTATCCTAGACCTAAGCTCATTTGTAGGAGGAAAATTATATTACCTATAGCACACAACAACAAAACGCTCTCACTACGGGACAACGCAGTGGCAGTCTGTGGTAAAGACATTTATTCCTTGGACGACTGTGCAGGGACAGCTATGAGATTTTGCAGAAAATCGAACATCACGACTTGCGCTCAACAATTAGTAGCCGGTTTCACAGCAAAATGCAGAACAACATTTGGTGAACTAGATCCCATACAGGAAATTGATGATGGCATGGTCGTCATAAACGATCGCACGCCAACAGTAATGTCCGACAATGAAACTATTACGCTAAAAAGAGGTACTTACCTGGTAACGTTTTCAGACAGGGCAAGCGTGAGCGAAACGACATTCATCAATCGGAATGCCCTTCAGATGAAAGTAGCAGAAATTCCTTGGGCCACTCGTATAAATATAACTGGTCACGATGACATAATGAGCTTACCATACTTACGGCATCGTAAACTAGAAAACCGACAACTGATGAAGCAACTGAGCCATGGCTATAAGACAGGATTGACAGCAACATCAATGATCCTTATAATACTGCCCATAATCGTCGGGGTGCTTCTCATTATATCTATATTGAGGCACAAAAAAGGGCAAGTTGTAATAGCAAGAGCAGTTGAAAATATAACGTAAGCTTCAACTAGAAGGTCCGAGGACGTCCCCCACTTAGGAGGGGAGGAGTTATCACGGGAAGCGCAGTCAGGTTTATAATTACCTGAAAACATGTTGCGCATGGCCTGAGTCAGCGCTTCCCACGACTGCTGTGACAAAACACCACACAACAGGTATCACACACTAGCCGTGAGAACGAAATACGTTGCACATGGCCTGAGTCGGTCCTTTCCACGACTGCTGTGACAACACCACAACTACAATTCAACGGCGGAGGCGGCGGTGCTTCTTAGGGGTAATACAAGTATAGGAATTTTTGTTTTCAGTTTAGTATTAATTGGAGGTACTCATCGGTTAGAAAAAGTTCAGCCGGATTAATAAATTAACAAAAGTCTAAAGATAAGTCTTTTATTAATATTTTGTACTACTGTGGGTCCGTCTGTCCGGAGGTAAGCTAATCTCTTTTATCTATTTTGTAAACTACACTACACTACGCTGCATTTCGGGAACTTTCTCGTGATCGGGAAATGTGCCTGAATCTGCTGCTCCTGGTTAGAACTAACTAACTGACTTCGTTGCATGTTGAAAGTTAAGCACTTGTCCGTGGCATATTATTGCCTGATAGTTCAATACAATAAATTCTTGGCGCTTTTTTCTATTGCTTCTTTCTTAGTTTATCAATTCATGTTTTTTTAATTTTTATAATAATAATATCTTTTACTTTATTATTTATTTGATCTGCATTCTAAGGCTTTGTTAATATAAACTTTCTTAGTACAAGCGAAAGTATTCAAAAAGAAGTAAACAAACATGCTCTCAGCAGTAAGCTGGGTGTTACGTAGCCAATCCAATCCCTCGCTCGCATTAGCAGGCCACTGATGACCTGATTATGCCGCTAAGCCTGGCTTAACATAGATAAGAAGGCGTGGTACATATAATATTTTTGTGAAAAAATTTAAAGTTTTAGTTTTTTATTCATGCTCTGTAATAAAATTAAGTGCGAAACCCAAGTGGTCTACTTTGAAGCTAAAATTTAATTGTTTCCTAGTGTTTTTCATATTATATGAATATAAGTTATTCAATTTAATTATCTTTTATTTACATTTGCCAAGTCATTTTGCATATTGTTTTTGGTGCGGTTGATTGGCTTTTGTCATTGCTTGCTTTTGTTTTTGTTTTTTGTGCACACTTTTTGTTTTCTAGCCTAATTCTTTTATCACAGCTGTTTGCGTTGTGTTTATTGAGTGTCACAATACAGTGTATCTCAAACTGCTCCCTACTATTGCCTTTCAGTGTTGCCTTCTCTTGCTGATTTTCCCTCAAATATTTATTTTTTATTATTTTCCTGATTTGATAATTTAATGATGTCTTGCATATATCAAAATTGTCAAATCAAAAGCGAGTCAGAACGCTGTGGCGTGATGGGCTTGCCCACATCAAGTGTGCTGGGTTGACCAGAAGAGTCGTGGGCCTGGTACATGATGGCAAGGGCCTACGTTGGTCTTGTGTAAAATGCGGTTCAACCGAATTTGATCTATTTAAAATCTTTAGGGAAATCCGTAATGGGTTTTCCGAAATTGGCAAAGACCTGTCTTTACAAATAGAAAAGTTTCATAAGTACGAAACAGTTTTTAAAACTTTTAAGTGTTTAGACGAAATCTCCCCTGGTTCAAGCACTGATATCCGTGAAAACAATCCTAGAAGTACTTCCTCATGTCCTGCAATCCTAAACACAATTCCAATTCCTAATGATATCGCACCCTTATCGTTAGAACTCATTGATTTAGCCTCTCCAAATCCATCAGCGCAGTCATCGACTTCCAAGACAGCCTCGTCGAAGTCAACTTCGAAAAAAAACCCGAGCCCCAACCTATTAGGTTGGCATCCGAACCAACTATTAGGAATCGGGTTGTGGTTCCACGAAATGAATCTATTTTTGTGTCTCGTTTAGAAACTGACACTACGGAAGAGGACTTGAAGTTTTACATTCAATCTAAAATCAAACCCGATAGTCTGACTTTAAAAAAGTTTAAATTTAATTATGTATTAGTTAATTATGTATCATTGAATGATTTTGATTCAGTTTTGAAGAGTTCGTTTTGGCCTTCCGGCGCTTTTGTGCGTGAATTTGAACATAAGCCGAAGAAAAACACCCAGAATGTAGCTACGGTCCCACGTGATAGTGCAGTGTCAAAAAACTAAATGTAAAGTCTGTAAATTTGTACTATCAAAATGTTAGAGGTTTAAATACCAAACTTACCGAACTTTATTTAAAATCTCTTTGCTGTAATTACAACATTATTTCCTTTACCGAAACGTAGCTAAAACCATATATTTTTAACGCTGAAGTCTTATCTGATGATTATCAGGTATTCAGAAACGATCGCATTAACAGAGTCGCGGGTGGCGTTCTAATAGCTATTAATTCGTCAATGCCCTCTGAGGAGGTTAATGTTCCTTGCATCGAGTCATGTGAATTCAAGTGCGTCCGAATACAGCTGGACAACGCTTATATAATTAGCGGTTTGTTATATTCCTCCCTCATATGATATCTCAATCTACATGCAGCTTAAATCATTGTTGAAAACTGTAAATTTAATGACTAAACTTTCCGATTCGACGATCGCTCTGGGCGATTTTAACCTACCGCATATATCGTGGAATATCTTTGACGGAAGCATTGTCCCAATTTCATCGAAAGCGGGGTATAATGACTTTTTGGATGAAATGGCAGACCTTTGTCTTAACCAAATAAATGTTATCCCTAACAATTTCGGCAAGGTCCTGGACTTAGCTTTCGTCGATGATACATCTAAGTTCTGTTTGAGTAGGTGCGATCCTTTGGTTTTACCGGAAGACGTTTACCATAGTTCTTTTGAGATCGTTTGCGAAATCATAACTAACGAAGAAGGCACTGATACTAAACCATGCGATTCTAGTAGACTCTTTGACTTCGACTTTGCTAAAACCAACTTTAAAAAATTTAATAAAGAGTTGTCTAAATTATCTTGGCCTGAATATTATGGCGATATTGAGCTTAACATTTCACATTTTAATAATACTATTTATAGGCTCTTTGAAAAGCATGTACCTAAATGTAAATATTTCTATGAACCAGCGCAAGCATGGTTTACTAAAGAACTGGAAGCTTTAAAAAATAAAAAGAACCGTTCATTCAAGCTGTACAAGAAATCCGGTTTAAGCCAATATTACTTAAAATACTCCATCCTACGGCAGAAATACTTTGAACTGAATAAAAAATGTTCCACTGCTTATATCTGTAAAATTAAACAGAACCTTATATGTAACCCAAAGTAATTTTATGGTTTCGTAAACTCTAAACGTAATATAAGAGGATTTCCTTCTGCCATGACTGTATATCCAGCGATAATCAAGATATTGCAAATTTCTTTGCCCGGCATGGTTTCTCAAAAATTGTGCCAACTACATTTACCAGCCTCTAACCGATCTATTTAATCTGTCTATAAAAAGCGGCGTCTTTCCAACTGCTTGGAAAGATTCTTTCCTTATACCACTTTATAAGAATGGGAGTAGGTCATCTGTAGATAACTACCGCGAAATCGCAAAGCTTTCCGCTATTCCCAAATTATTTGAAGCCATTGTTACAAATCAGCTTACAACTTCTATATCCACATTGATTACAGATTGCCAGCACGGCTTTTGCAAAGGTAAATCCACAAGTACAAACCTACTAGAATTCACAACCCATGTTTCAAAAGCGTTTAGAGAAAAAATGCACACAGATGTTATATATACAGATTTCCGTAAAGCGTTTGACAAAGTTTGCCATTCGTTATTTATGCATAAACTTTTTCTAATGGGCTTTTAACCCAGTCTCACCCGCTGGATATCTTCTTATCTTCTTTTCAAAACACAAAGAGTGGTTTTTAAGAATGCGCTATCTAATGTCATCGATGTATCTTCTGGAGTTCCTCAAGGTAGCCATCTTGGCCCGATTCTGTTTTTGCTGTTTATTAATGATATATCCAGTACTATCAAGTTTTCAAAAATGTTGAATGTCTTACTCGGTGAGCGAATGTCTTACTCGATGAGCGAAAATAGAGCTTTACTTCAATCAGATCTTGATAGACTGGGTGCTTGGTGCGATCTAAACTACATGCCACTCAATCTTAAAAAATGTAAATATATGTGTTTTCCGCGCAGAAATACACAACCAGCTTCCTACATAATCAACAATCATAGTCTTGAACAAGTGCATGATTTTATGGACTTAGCTTCAATCTCCATATTAATGCAACTGTCAACAAATCTAGGGATGTTTTATCGTTCGTTAAGCGATGGTCGAAAGAATTAAGTGATCCGTACGTAATTAAAGCCCTTTTTACAACATTAATAGGACCGATATTAGAATATGGCTCAATTATTTGGAATCCGAGCTACCAGGTCCACGTTGATCGGTTAGTCGGTTAAAAAATCAATTTTTACTTTTCGCTTTAAGAGATCTTTCATGGGATTCCCTGTATAATTTGCCTCCCTATACTAATCGCTTGAAACTTATTAACCTTCCTACCCTTGCTAGTCGTAGAGAAATGCTCGGAACAATATTTATGGTTAAATTATTATAATTGGTCTCTAGCCCATTTTTGTTGGCAGAAGTAAACTTTAACATTCCTTTTCGGCCATCAAGACATTTTAAACCAATTTTTTTGAAACAGTGTAGGACTAATTTTTAATTAAATGAGCCTTTCCGATGTCTGTGTGACAATTATAACACTCACTCCAGTACATTTGATATTTCTGACTCGCTTTTTAGCATTAAAAAATCGATACTTTCCTCGCTTAACCCACAGCAACTTTATGAATTTACTCTTAACAATTTAACTGATTCTTTCTTCTCTTAATACATTATTTATAAGTTTTAATTTCTTGTGTAACTTAGCTGATGAGTTTCCCTCTGTAGCTGAGCAGTTTTAGATCTCGACACTTAACAAACCCCTGCCTTTCCACGACTCGGCAATATACTCGTATATATAAGTTAAGCAAGTCTTATTGCTTAGAATAAAAACACTTTAAACTTTTTTAACCCTTTATTACTTTGATCACTTCTTATTTAGTAGACTTTGCACCTTACATTCACTTTTTAAAACTGCCCGATCAAAGGCAATGATACCGCCTTAAATACCCTTTCGATCGATGGCTTCAGCTCTTGGAGTTGTTGTTACAGAAAAGGTCGCATTGACCTAACATTACACTTCTGCACGCGCAAGATGTGATGTCGAACCATACCGGTTAACAATGCAGTGGGTGGTTACCATGCAAGCTATGTTGCTAGGGCAAGCGCAAGCAGTGATCGGGTGCAGTTGCTGTTTGACTGCATATCAATGCTAGCACATGTGATTTTGGTTACTATGCACTGATCATAAACCAACTTAGTACAAAGACAAGCAGTGACATCGTGGGCTTAGTTGTCATGCCGTTGGACTTCCTACCTAAGTCGTGCTGTTGGTGTTGCTATGCTGAAAGCACGCGTGTGGGTGGTTGGGCTGTTGTTAGGCAAGCGCTGTTGCGATGCGATGCGGTCATGAAAGAATAGTCAGCCTGTTGTCAGGCTGCACAAACTGACCTTGAATGGTTGTGTTTTGCCTAATGTGTTGTGTTGTAGAAAAGGTGATGCTGTTGTCATGCAGGGTATGGTATCATACCTTAACTTATATAAAAAAAAAATAAAAAACCGTGCGTTATACGGTTGCGCCCCTCGTGTCGGTTGGGCGGGATAGTGGGTTATCCATTGGGAATTATTATTATTATATTGTATGCTATGTTATCATCCCATTTCATGAGATATGATAATGAGCGGATCGAGACTCGCATATCTCAGTGGTAAATCCATATGGTGATATTGTTTTCATGTTATCCCCCTTTCGTGTATAAAAATCAATCTTTTGTTCCATAGCAAAAGACCGAAACAGCTCAACTAACTGCTTACGTTGTATTTTTGTAGAGATTTATTTTTAAATCCTTAACGAAGATAACTTTATCATGTGTTAGACAATTGTTGTTCAGAATTTCGTATAAGTATGCACTAACGTTCGCATCACTCGAGCTCTCTCTCTATGGCGCGATATACAACAGGTATATCATCATAAACCTCCTAAGAGATTTTTGCGCCAAGCTTCTCTTCCAATTTGTGGTGTGCCGATTTGAATTTTCCCTACAAATTGGTGGGACCTACAGTTTTTTGCCGACTCCGAACGGCATCTACAAAGGAGACGAATTTTTGCTGAGAAGCCTGTCATGGCAGAAATACACTCGGAGAGTTTGCCAAACCACTGCCGAGGGGCGACCCCGTTTTTGAAAGACTTTTTTCAAATCACTTTTGATGTTACCTGTACCAGGGCTCGAACCATGGACCTTCGGTGTGGTAGGCCGGCAACACTACCTTCACACCACGGCGGCCTTCACACGAGCTAGGCGAGTGATAAATAAGACCTATTTGGTATCTGGTAAAGATGTTTTTGATCTTCACAGTTATCTTTATCTTTAAATGGTCATCTAACCGCCCGGGCGATTTTGACCGTCCAACATAGCTCGCCAGTCGTTTCTTCGTTGCGCCAACTGGAAACACCGCGGGATCGCAAAATCGGTCTCCACTTGGTCCTTCCATCGGAGTGGTGGTCTCCCTCTTCCTCTGCTTCCACCGGCGGGTGCCGATAAGAATACCTTCTGGGCTGGAGCATCTTCGCTCATTCGCACTACGTGGCCTAGCCAGCGAAGACGCTGTGTTTTAATTAGCTGAACTATGTCGGCGTCTGCATAAAGTTCATACAGCTCATCATTAAATCTTCTTCGGTGCTCGCCGTCGCCAACGCGTAAAGGTCCACAAATCTTTCGAAGAACCTTTCTCTCGAATACTCCCAGAGCCGCCTCATCAGATGTTGTTAGTGTCCACGCTTCTGCACCATATAGCAGGACGCGTGGGATGAGTGACTTGTACAGTGTTATTTTCGTTCGTCGAGAAAGGACTTTACTTTTCAATTGCCTACTCAGTCCGAAGTAGCATTTGTTTGCAAGAGTAATTCTTCGTCGGATTTCTAGGCTAACATTATTGTTGGTGTTTATGCTGGTTCCCAGGTAAACGAAGCCCTTTACTATTTCGAAATCATTGCTGCCAACAGTGGCTTGGTTGCCAAGGCGCGAATGCGCTAACTCTTTGCATGATGACAGAAGGTACTTCGTTTTGCCCTCGTTCACCACCAATCCCATTTTCTCCGCTTCTTTTTCTAATTTGGAGTAAGCAGAAGTTACGGCGCGGTTGTTAAGGCCAATGATATCAATATCGTCAGCATATGCCAACAGTTGCACGCTTTTATAAAATATTGTTCCAGCGCGGTTAAGTTCTGCAGCTTGTATTATTTTCTCCAGCATTAAATTAAAGAAATCGCACGATAGGGGGTCACCCTGTCTGAAACCTCGTTTAGTTTCTAACGGCTCGGAGAGGTGCTTCCCAATTCTGACCGAGCTGGCGGTGTTGCTCAAGGTCATTTTACATAGCCGTATAAGTTTTGCGGGGAAACCAAATTCAGACATAGCGGCATATAGGCAGCTCCTTTTCGTGCTATCGAAAGCGGCTTTAAAATCAACAAAGAGATTATGTGTGTCGATCTTTTCTCACGGATTTTTTCCAAGATTTGGCGTGTTGTAAAAATCTGGTCGATGGTAGATTTACCAGGTCTGAAGCCACACTGATAAGGTCCAATCAGTCTGTTCACATCAGGCTTCAGTCTTTCGCACAATACGCTTGATAGGACCTTATATGCGATATTCAAGAGGCTGATTCCGCGATAGTTGGCGCAGTTTGCAGGATCGCCCTTCTTGTGGATTGGGCAGAGAACACTTAGATTCCAATCTTCAGACCTTACCAGCTCCTCGCCTCCGTGTTTGAATAGCTCAGCAGGCAAACCATCAGCGCCAGCTGCTTTATTGTTTTTCAATCGGGATATTGCTATTCGCACCTCATTATAGTCGGGTTGTGGGACGTCGATTCCATCATCTCCGATTGTGGGCTCGGGTTCGGCATCTTCTCTGGTTTCTTGCTCAGTTTCTTCGGCTGCGGTACGGAGTGCTCCTGAGATATGACCCCACTGCTCATGCATTCCACTAGGTTGAATTGTGCTCTCGGAGACCAGGTGTGAGAGGCGATCTGCCAAATAATTGGCGGTCTGTTGCGACTGCAGCTTTTCGACGTCCAGCTTTCCCTGCGTTTTTTGTTGCACTTGTTTTGTCGTACAGAGGCGGGTACGAATCTTGGCTTCATAGTTATACACCAGATATTTTTGTTAAATGTGTTATTGTAAATTGTTTTATAATCTATTGATTCGCGTGCATATACTAAAACTCCAGCTGTATGTCTACTGTGGATTGTACATTGTATAACTGACATCTTGTAGGTCATCGCCGTGTTTAAAATATCAGTTGCTAATATCAAAACTTACAAAACTCGAACTAGTTGAGCCGGTTTGGCAAACTAGTATTTCACTAGTATAAAACTAGTAGAATTGACTGCAGGCAGTAAATCAGCATCGAAGGTACTCTCGAAAGAAAACCCGAACTAACAGACAAGTATTATGAACTCCTTAATGAATATTTGACCATGGATCACATGGAACACACCTCCCACCAAGAGATAGTTAAACAAGGGAAATATTTATCTTTTAATTGCCCCATAATGCTGTCATAAAACCCGACAGTCGTCATCAAAAATTTCCCATTTTGGCAACACGATTAACGACGTTTTCTACACAGATCCCATGCTACAAAATCGCTTAGTGCTTGTTATATTTAAATGGCGACGATATAAGTATGTTTTTAACGGCGATATTGAGAAAATGTATGGCCAAATACGCGTCCATAAGGGGATGAAGATTTTCAGCTAATCGTTTTTCGCAAACAACCAACTCTGCCGATACAAGATTTTGGACTGAAAACAGTCACATTTGGTGTGAATTTCGCACCATATTGAAATCCATGACTAAAGTTGTCGAAGCCTTAAGATCAGCTCGTTCTCTTAGAGAAAGATGTTGGCAAATCACCCTCAAATTTTGAAACCCATTCCCGACCCTGATTTGCCCCTTTGGTATTCAGTGGAACGCATTGACAGATACCTTCTTATATTCGTGTGACTCACTGTCAGCAGAAAGGACGAGAACAATAAGGCAGATTTTATTAGCAGTAGCGAAACTGTTTGACCCCACAGGATGGCTACCGCCACTAATGAATTTCAAGCCCCGGGCCTTCCAGAAATGAACTACCTTTTATGAAAACTTACCCCACATCAAACAAATTAGGATTCGTCGGTGGGTACAGTATTCCCCCTATAAACACATCCAGCTGCATATATTCTCAGATGCTTCGGAAAAAGCATTTTGTGCCTGTATATAAGTTAACGCCACAAACATTCAAACACATTCTTGATTGCAAATAAGTTAAAACCACAAACATCCATACATATTCTTGACTACAAACAAGTTGCCCAGTCATAACAAACGATCACGTTGCATTACAACAACAATCGTGACATCGTGGATAGGTAGTTATAGTTCTAAGAAATATTTTTGTACAGATTAGTTATTAAGTTTGCTTCAATAAAGTCAGATGACTTGCCTCGTCTAAAAAATAAATTTTGTTGGGCATTTAATCAACAATCCCCATAACTCCCGCCCAACGGCCCAGACGCGTCCGCTTAAGTAATAAAAGGCCCTAAAGTAGTGCCGCGCGTTTCCGTTGACAAGCAGAAAATAAATTCCTTGAGCAAAGCCGACTGGAGAATCACAGTGATAAAATTCAGTGGAATACAATCACACCCCACGCAGAACGAGGGACCCCAAGTAGCTGAGTAACGATGCAAAAAGGATTTTCTGCCCTGTTTGCCGTGGGATGTAAGAAAAAGTAGTTATAAGATGTAAGTGATACAAAATACTTTTTTTAGGTGATACAAAAAATAATAAATTCTTTTAATCAATACAATTTATGACCCAATAAAATTAAGTAAAAGTGAAAAAATCTATTTTAGTTATATTAAGTGACTACCCCTTTTTGTGGAAAAAAGAACGATGCCAAACGAAAACATTATTAGGCCCTCGCTTCTGACCAATGCTGGAGCAGGTATTGGCACAAATCAAGCACCTTTCGTGACTACTACCAATGAATTTGGGAATATAGTGAAACATCTTTTAACATAAATTCTGCAGTTAGACACTTCAGTCCTGGCCACACGCAGTGCTCAACCCCCGCAACAGTTAAGTGACCAAGTAATAGAAGAAAGATTCAGGGATAATGTGTCCGATATGGACAAAGTTACGGACGTTGTCCGCTCCCTAAGGGAATTTAGTGGAAATCCCACCGAATTCAACAGTTGGAGAAAAAGTGTAGAAAGAATTTTAAAAATTTACGAACCGAGTGTGGGTACACCTAAATATTTTGGGATCCTGAATGTGATCAGAAACAAGATAGTTGGTATTGCAGATACTGCACTCGAAGCCTATAATACACCGCCTTACTGGAAAGCCATTTCGCGTTGCCTAACAACGCACTATGCTGACAAGAGGGACCCTCGAGTATCAGATGACCTGCCTGATACAGGGACGTAAGACCAAGAGTTTCACGCTGATTTGTACGAACACCTATCCCTTATCCGGAATAAGACCTCCTGTATGGAGATCAATGATGAGGCTATGCGAGTACTTACCAACACGCACCGCGCCAAAGCGCTCGATACCTCTGTAAGAGGATTATCAGGTGACCTCTCAAGACTTGCCCTGCACCCAAGCACGAAATTGTAGAACCAAAATTATAGGTCCATATATGCCAACAATCAGTATGTCATGCCGTAACTCTTGAATCCTATACCAACTCCATTAAACCCTGTAATCCCGCCCAGGAAACCCCTACAAGGAAACCATTCCTTCTACCCACAACTTGCCCATATACCCCAACCTACCTACCCTATGCTACACTATGCCCCTAATTCCAAAACCTACACACTTATTATCAGCAACCCATATACCGACAACCACAACTCCAGAATCTACAACCCACATACCGAAAACCGCAACTCCAATACTATAACGGACAAAGTACGCCGTAACCCAGCAAGTCAACATACAATAATCCACTACCAAGACCAAGTCAACAAAAGCCCCCAATACCAATGGAGGTCGACCAGTCGCTTCAAACAAAAAATGTTAACCACACTAATAGACCAAATAACAACGTAACGTCTAAACGACCACCACCTACGCAATCATATCAACATAACAGCAGTTTTCCGAATAAAATCCTACGAGTGAATCATATTTCGCAAACACCAGACTTCGCCCCAGTCGAGATCGGTGAATATGATGGCGACATCGACGTGTGTGTCCCGGACAATCAGGGTCAATTTTGGCAGGTATACTATAACACTTACGAACAAGAAGACTAGCCTCATCAGGACGGTACTAACGAATATGTCGACGTTAATATTTTAGATTAACCTCCTCATCGCTTCCGTACTTCGAGTGTAAAACAAGTGATTGGAGAATCCTCAAATTCCGTATAGATACCGGTTCAAATAAGAATTATATTCAGCCTTCACTAGTTGTAAAACGAAACCAAATGACAACCCATTCTTTGCAAACTCCATAGGAGGAACAAGTAAGGAAGTCTAAGTTCGGGTGGAACCGAACATTATAAACGTAGTAGTGATCTATTACGGCATCCCAATTTACGCAGGTCTATTTTATTACTCTCAGTTCCTATTTGCGTTCAAATAGACAGACAGACAGACAGACATATAGATTTATCGAGAGACGAATATGGCTGCCTGATCATTTCAGTATACGTACAAACATTTCATGTTCATGAAAGGTATGAATATCAAACAGATATACAACTTTGCTTTTGCAGTGGGGTATTAACTACTTGCAGGGATATTTTACTTTTCATCCTGAACGTTTTGATATACATTAAAAAATATATATCTCGATTCGTTTATGCCGAATGAAGTAATATACCTTGTGTGCGTAACAAAAATAGATATAAAAAATTTGTGTCTTTTATAGGCGCCAAATCGCTCAACCGATCTTTATGAAATTTTCACAATATGTACTTGGGTCAAAATCGCCCAGGCGGTTAGATGACCATTTAAAGCAGTACTTGGGTTCACTGGGTATAGCATAGACGATACATAGTTTTGGAAAAGTGGGCGGAGCCATGCCCCCAGGCTATATAAAGTTTAAATTCGTCATAACTCCGAACTTTTTTGGTCTAAATTAATGAAATTTGGATATATGTGTCACTAAGTCAATATCTACAGAATTTTTCAAAAGTGGGCGGTGCTACGCCCACATATTTTGTGTTATGGTTTGCCCTTGAACTTTCACGATAGGTTCAGCAGTTCGCTAGGCACGACACAGTCTGTATATAGCTTTTGGAAAAGCCCCCAGGTTATGTAAGCCTGCAGTTCGGTATAGCTCGGAGTTTATTTGGTTCAAGTTAATAACATTTTATATATAGATGTATTCTATGTATCAAAACGTCAAAACAACTTCTACCGGGTTTGCTAGTATATTATAAAATGGCGAAAGCAAACAACGAATTTCAGCATTCTTTTGTAAAACTGAGAGACTAGTTTGCGTTCAAATAGACAGACAGACAGACGGACGGAGAGACGGACATGGCTAAATCGACTCCGCTCATCGTGCTGATCATTTTAGTGAACTTTTCTCTTCTTCTTCTCATACTTACATACATTTAATGTTTATGAAAGGTATGAAAATCAAAAAAGATACATAACTTCGCTATTGCAGTGGGCTATTAACTACGTCCCGCAATATTTACTACCGAGAAGCAGCTGACCAATTTTCAATGAAATATCAATATTGAATTATAAGCGATTGCCTTTGAAAATAGCAGAAACTTTATGCTGAAAAGTGGGTGGCGCCACGCCTACTCCTTCAAAACTGACAAAAATCAAGTTTTTCTTAAAAAGCTTATTATGTGTGCAAAATCTGATTGATATACCTTGCTTGGTTGTAGAAATATCGCTTTTTAAATTAAAAAAAAAAATGTTTAGAACTAGGTTAAAAAACTGGGCGTGGACATTAACCGATTTCGCCCATTTTTACAGCAAACAGTCACCTTAATATATTGAACATTATCACGAAATTTTCGTTCCCGCATATCAATTTTTGGCGGAGTTATGGCATAAAAAGTTTTGTGGAATAATCCATTATAAAACGGGCGGAGCCACGCCCATTTTCAAAAAAATTTTTTTTCGGATTTATTAGTTTACGCAAACTTTAAAAGTGAAATATAAATGATGTAAAGCTATTTTACGCAAAGTTATTGCCTATTTAATGGCGGCCGCCGTGGTGTGAAGGTAGTGTTGCCGGCCTACCACACCGAAGGTCCATGGTTCGAGCCCTGGTACAGGTAACATCAAAAGTGATTTGAAAAAAGTTTTTCAAAACGGGGTCGCCCCTCGGCAGTGGTTTGGCAAACTCTCCGAGTGTATTTCTGCCATGACAGGCTTCTCAGCAAAAATTCGTCTCCTTTGTAGATGCCGTTCGGAGTCGGCAAAAAACTGTAGGTCCCACCAATTTGTAGGGAAAATTCAAATCGGCACACCACAAATTGGAAGAGAAGCTTGGCGCAAAAATCTCTTAGGAGGTTTATGATGATATACCTGTTGTATATCGCGCCATAGAGATAGAGAGATATTGCCTATTTAATATATCTACGATCCTCCTCAAAATCTTTCATATAAAGGTGGGCGTGGACCTTAACCGATTTCGCCAATTTTTTCCTCGAGCATTCCTTGCACACCTGAAAACCTGCGTGCTGAATTTCGTTTCGATATCTTGAACGTGTTTGATTTATCATTAATAACATTGCTAAATTTGACTTAATCAAAAGTGGGCGGTGCCACTCCCATTTTCAAAAATTTCTTAAAAATTTTATTTTATGCCACAGTCTTAATGTATACACCAAATTTTATCCTTATAGGTGTATTAAGGACTAAGTAATCACTTTTTTTGTGTTTTCGAAATAATGCTATATATAAAAAGTGGGCGTGGCTATCATCCGATTTCGCCCATTTTAAATAACGCTCGGAGATGAGTGCCAAGGAACCTGCATACCAAATTTCATTAAGATATCTCAAAATTATTCAAGTTATCGTGTTCACAGACGGACGTACGGACGGACGGACGGGCATGGCTTAATCAATTTCTCTTTTCGTCCTGAACATTTTGATATATATAGGTCAATATCTATCTCGATCCATTTATACCGTTACGTACTGCCGTTACGCGACTAAGGTTAATATACCTTGTGTGCGTAGCAACTACTAGGTATAAAAATAAGTGTACCACACCACACCGAACTTAACCTTTTTGGTCTCAAGGACAAGAAGCTAAAATTCTTTATCTTACCAACGCTGACATCCTTTTATGCCATCATAGGCAACGATAGTTTAAAGCAACTCAAAGCTGTTATTTATACTTCAAACGACTACATGCTCATAGAAAATAAAATCAAAGTCCCCATTAATCAACAAATCTCCAAGTCAGTAAGCAACATAGAAATAAAAACCGAACATATGAGTTCAGAACAAAAAGTTGTTATTGGAAATTTAGTACAAAAATTTCCTACGCTTTTTGCCGAGCCTGATACAAAATTAACGTATACAACTAGGATCGTTAGAGAAATCCGTACAACGAATGACTCTCCAATTTATACCAAATCTTATCCATATCCAATGTCTTTAAAGAACGGAGGACGGCATTATCCGACCATCCCGTTCTCCCTATAATTCGCCTGTTTGGATCGTATATAAGAAGCCGGACTCCGCAGGAAACAAACAGTACAGATTAGTAATTGACTACCGAAAGCTTAACTCGGTCACAATCGCAGATCGATATCCTATCCCTGAAATTAACGAGGTAGCTGCGGAATTGGGACGTAATAGGTTTTTCTCTGTCATTGATCTAAAAAGCGGATTCCATCAATACCACTCAAGGAATGAGATATTGAAAAAACGGCGTTTTCCATAAATAACGCGAAATACGAGTTCACTAGACTGCCTTTTGGACTGAAAAATGCACCCTCAATTTTCCAGAGAGCCCTAGGCGATATTATTAGGGATCACATTGGCAAGCGATGCTACGTTTACATACATAGATGACATAATCAGCTTTAGTAAGGATCAAGAAGCCCATTTCATAAAAATGGTTTTTGAAACCCATGGGAATGCCAATCTAAAGATCCAGTTGGACAAATGTTAATTCTTTGCACAGGAAGTAGAATTTTTAGGTTTTATAGTCACTGCAGACGGCATAACCCATCAAAAGTAGAGGCAATAAAAAGGTACTCGTACCTAAAACAATCAAGGACTTAAGGTCGTTCCTGGGAATGTCTGGATTCTACAGACGTTTTATTAGGGACCACGCCAAGATAGCCAAACGCCTTACTCTTATCTTAAGAGGGGAGGAAGGACAAATGAGCAAACATTTATCAGCGAAAACAGCAATAACGATGGACAGTGACGCAATAGACGCGTTCAATGAAATAAAAAAAGCACTGGTATCCAATGATGTGATGTTGCAATACCCCAATTTTAGTAAGGAGTTTCAACTGAGCACTGACGCCTCCAATCACGGAATCGGAGCAGTGCTCGAACAAGATAGCAAACCGATAATTTTTACATCAAAGACTCTATCGAAGGCCGAGGAAAACTACGCCACAAATAAAAAAAGAAATGTTAGCGATCATTTGGGCCTTGAAGTCCTTGAGAAGCTACCTTTACGGCTCTGCCGCAGTCAAAATTTTCACGGATCACCAACCCTTGACATATGCCCTCAGCAATAAAAGCAATAAGAGTAAGCTCAAGAGATGGAAAGCCATCTTAGAAGAGTGCAATTACGAGCTAAGCTACAAGCCCGGAAAAACCAGCGTTGTGGCAGACGCACTATCAAGAATGCCTCAAAATACACAGGTAAATTCCCTGACCGCAACGGAGCACAGCGACGAAAGTTCCTCCCAAACATGTATACCATACACGGATGCCCCCGTGAACGCATTCAAGAACCAACTTATCTTTTCGATAGACAAAACCAGTTCCTATCAATTTAAGATAATTTTCCAAACTTACCATAAACACGAAATAGTGGAACCAGAGTACAAAGAAGAAAAATTATATAATATAGGTATTTTAAAACGTTACCTAAACCCACCAGTAACAAGTGGCATCATTGCTGACGCTTATATTCTAGGCAAAATACAGACCATTTATTCTGCCCACTTTAGTCGATATAGAGCTAAATATTCCGGGACAATAGTTAAAGACTTGACACAGGAAACAGATCAGGATGCAGAAATCATAATGGAACACAGTAGAGGCCACAGAAATGCTAACGAAAATAAAGCACAGCTACTACAGAAATTTTATTTCCCACAATTGAATGCAAAAATTAAGAGAATCACAAAACAGTGCAAGATATGCAACGAAAATAAATACGAAAGGCATCCAACATCCCCAACCCTGCAAGCTACTCTAATTCCTAACAATCCAGGACACATTGTCCACATTGACATCTACCACACTAACAATAAGGTCATCCTGACAGCCATTGATAACTTTCCAAAGATGCCCAGGCAAAGATACCTAGATGAAGAGCAACGGAGGACATAAAACACCCACTCCAAGACTTGCTAACATCCCGAAAAAATAGTCATCGACAACGAAAAATCCTCAAACACAGCAACTATTACATTTATGCCTTAAAATCAATATGGTATAGAGATATACAAGACAGCCCCTCATACCAGCACCGTCAATGGTCAGGTCGAACGATTCCAATCGACCCTCTCAGAAATAATGCGTTGTCTAAAAAGCGAAAATACACACGATAGTTTCGAGGATCTGCTTAACAGATCGCTCTGTAAATACAATTAGTCCATTCATTCGACGACTAAGAAGAAGCCCATTGAAATGTTTTTTGGATGAGTTGTAAGCACTGATCCCCAACAGTTGGAAAACTAAAGGCAGAAAAATATAAAAAATGTATCTGAAAAGCAAACAAAGGATTTAATACCACAACAAGAAAAGAACACATTTTAAGATTTATAACCCTAATGATGTTATTTTTGTAAAAAATAACAAGAGGATAGGCAATAAACTCACACCCAGGTATAGGAAGGAAATTGTGAAGGAAGATAAGCATTTTATAGTGATCACAAAATCAGGAAAGGTGGTGCACAACGCCCTCATAAGGAGTTGAAAGTAAAACAAGCAAAAAAAAAAATCAATAAAACAAAAAATGTATTAAAAAAAATATTCAAGAAACAAGGAAAAGAAAATGTTATTCTTTTTTCTCTATCCCATTTAAATATTTTTTAATTTTCTTTTCCTTTTTATATTATAAGTAAGATGAAACAAAACAAAGTGCACATGTAGTTAGTTATATAAGATAAATATCAATTCGATAGAAATTGAATAACTTCCCTCCACGGCTTACGCAGAAGTCCATATTAATGATTATTCCTCATCTCACCTAATTACCATTGACAATGGCATTTCTAAAATCAAGGACGGTACCCTTAATTTTATCCACATCATTGACACCCAAGCCTACCGAAGCGTGTTGGAAAATATTACCGACATAATAGATAAAATCCTACTGACAGGAAATCCTATTTATCCTACTCTACAGCACGAGGCCCAACCAGTCATCGAAATGTTGGAAATCGTGGAACCCATCCGCAATTTCAAACGCAGAAGACCCCCAACCACGACGACCTAAATATGGAGTTTGATCGTGCATGCGTAGCGAACAACACGTAATTGGATATTTCTCTTCTTTTTTTGCCTTGTGCAAAAGTAAATATTAAAAAAAAATAATAATCCATCTTAACTATTAAATCAACAGCGGCAGTGGTTTTAAACCAGCAGAAATAGTGATTAAGAATCATGTGCGAGCGCAATGCGCTCGACTTTGTATTCAATAAAATTATAAACTCTGAAAAAATTAATTAACTAGAGAAAGAAAAAATTACAACGTGACTGAGAACACAATGTCAAAAAATAGCAAAAACAATTACTACGCTATACTAGACGATGATCTAGAAGAGTGTAATGAAGCAATTTGTCAAATTTCAACAATATGTAAATACAAGCAAATTAAACAATGAGAGCGAAGAAACACGAGCTAATAACACAGGTAAATTTTTTTTTTTGTACATGGATTTTGCCCTATATATTCGGATTCTATGTTCAATTCTATAATAAAAATGCAATTACGAATCAAAAATATTTGGTTTTGTAGAAGTTATAGCGATTTGAAAATTTTGCATTTTTGCACCACGCTAATGTAGGTCCTTTCGCGCTACTTCGTTCGATAGAGGGCGGCGGGTAGCTACCTGATGCAGCGATGCATCGAAAAAAGATCTACTTAAAACACAACATACTCATCTTAAAAAAAAAAACCAAAAAAATGTGGCTTAGAAACAGTAAAAAGGAAATAAAAGGTCCCAGATACAAATGCTTTTAGGTAGATTCGGCAATTCGTTAAGTACATATGTATTAAGAAACACATCGAAACTTTTACTGACGGATTGGCAGGCCTAGCAATAGAGCATGCCAGCTACCTGATAGCGTTTTTGTGAGTAAAATTTTTTTTAAGAAGCTGTAGTTTCTTGGGTCAATCGTTGTGCGTGAAGTTCGCAGTGCCGAGGATTTGGAGGGAACCGAGTAATCATGACACTGATTGCTATTTTTGTGTAGTGAAACCACTGAAAGGGAAACGTTTAAGGAAAACAATATATCCGGAACTACCATCGACATTCGCTCCAGTACCACATTCGGAACAAAATCCTATACCTGATCCACCTGTGTTGGAAAAGCAACTATTCCCTCAAGGCAGCTTTCAAACACCGAGTTCATCTGCATCCGTACATTCCGAATTTGTTCCTCAATTTGAACCAGGAATACCACATCTTATCAACTCTGAAGATCTCAATGACTTAATAAGAGACTTAAATCTATCAAAAGACAAAGCAGAGTTATTAGCATCGCGGCGTAAACAGCGAAATTTACTTACTTCTGATGTTCGAATATCTCGGCAAAGAAAGCGTCATGAAGAATTTTCTTGTTTCTACAGTAGGGAAGATGGACTCTGTTTTTGCTATGACGTGAAAGGTTTATTTGAAGCAATTGGTATTCCTTGTAATACAAATGAATGGCACCTCTTTATCGACAGCTCAACAAAAAGTCTAAAAGCAATTCTACTACACAATGGAAACAAATTTCCATCTATTGCACTGGCACATTCCATACATCTCAAAGAAAATTATGACAGTATTAAAATGCTATTAACTGCAATCAAATATACGGAATACATGTGGGAAGTTATTGGAGACTTCAAGATGGTTTGTTTTTTTACTGGAAAGCAAGGTGGATATACCAAACACTCCTGTTATTTTTGCCTATGGGATAGCAGAAATGATGCCGCCCACTATCGCCAAAAACATTGGCCTGAACGTACTGAGTATGGAGTGGGAATATTTAATATTAAACATGAAGCAATTGTCGATCCTAAAAACATATTGATGCCGCCATTGCATATTAAATTGGGCCTTATTAAACAATTTGTGAAGGCTCTTAATATTGAGTCTAAAGCTTTCAAATATTTGCAGACTTTTTTTCCAAAACTGTAATATGGGAGCTTATTCAGAAGAACAAGGGGAGCGAATCCATCAAGATATAATGGAGTTTGAGAAACGCTGCCAATGCCAGTATACGGAAAGCATGATGGGGGACTATATTTGGACGTTAATAAGAGAAAATGTTACCGAATATGGCAGGAAAAGCAGGAAAAGGCATTTTTAAACATTTATACTGTATTCTAAAACTAAATTTATAAGAATAAATCTTAAATTGATTTTTACTATACTAGAATAAACCAAATCTATGTCAAATTTTGATGAATTTTCATGTTTTTCGTTTTTCCCATTTTTTTCGAACAAAACCAAATCAAAAAACTTTTTTATGTTCATATTGTGACGAATTCGATGATTCCTTGATTATCAATCCTGGGTTCGATCACTATAAAGTCGAATAAACACACGCACAGATAATGTAAGTAATAGCTAGTTTTATTTACTAGTAATAAACGCAAAACAATTTTAAGAGTTTGATAACTTTACAGTAGTTCACTATTGAACGCTTGAAAATAAACTGATCAACCTGCCTTGCTTGGTCACCGCCTTATATAGTCCAACAGGGTGCTTGCCTACGCACCGAGAACTTTCTTGGTTGTTCGCTTTTCGTGTTCTGGAAGGGTCGGTGTTATTTATTGGCATCTCCTCTTTGCATTGTATTCGCAAACACTCGCGCCATCTCTTTTCCTCTTCCTAGTTATACGCTTGCATGCATAAGCGTAGCCATCGTTATCTCGGTTGTGTTAACTAGTGGTGGGAGTGTTATTGAGTTAGGGATGGTACATGCTTGAGAATAATCGCCACAATATTCTTATTTCTGGGTGCAAAAGCAATAAAAAAAATATACGCACGACCCATATCCAAAAATGGTTTTGACCAGTGTAATGCTCTAAACAACAACAATAAACTATCAACTAAGCTGCACCTGCTAGTGTAACACAAAACAACGAATCGACAACAATTACAAATGTCAGAAGCAAGAGTAATAACAAAAACATTCCACCTATTAATACATTGGATGTAGAATCAACACAAATAATCGACCTTATTAAAAATGGTCTAAAGATAACACAATTTAAAATTAAAGAATACAATCAAAATAAACTAGCGATATACTTAACAAACCTCGATAAAAGAGTACGCGGTTACCTAGAAAAAGCCAAAGTCAAATATTATTCATATACACCTAAATGCTTAAAAACAAAAACATATTTACTGAAAGGCCTAAACGGCAATACCAATTGTGAAGAAATTCTCAACGAGCTTTGCAACTACAAAAACGACAACCTTAAAATTCTTAAAGTAAGCCCATTTACCACTAAAAAATCAATACAGCGAAATACGAGGTGTGTTCAAAAAGTATCGCGAATTTTGAATTTTCGCTGGTTACGTATATTCGAATTTCGAATTTTTTGTGGCGTTATGTTGGTACTCATGTCTCTCACTTATGCCGACAAGCTCGGCCGCTTTGAATGTTCAGTTAATTGTTGGCAGCTGCTTTGCTTGCACGTGTTTTGGATCGTCTTCGATTTTTACCTATTTTTTTACAAAAATTGCTCAATTGTGACCAAAAACAGCATCGCATGAACATTGCTAATGAGATGTTAAACTCTGTCCGCGACGACCCAAATTTGCTCCAGAGGGTCATAACTGGTGACGAATCGTGGGTTTATGGTTATGACGTGGAAACCAAAGCTCAATCATCTCAATGGAAGCTGCCGCACGAACCAAGACCGAAAAAAGCGCGCCAAGTTCGGTCGAATGTGAAAGTTTTGCTGACAGTTTTCTTCGATTACAGGGGCGTGGCGCATCATTACTTCTTGCCACAGGGAAGAACGGTCAATAAGGAATATTACCTGCAAGTTATGCGCAATTTGCGCGAAGCAATCCGCCAGAAACGCCCGGATTTGTGGAAGAACAAAAATTGGCTTTTGCACCACGATAACGCCCCTGCTCACGCATCGTTGCTTGTGCGCGACTTTTTGGCCAAAAACAACACACTAATGATGCCGCAGCCACCGTATTCCCCAGATCTGGCCCCCTGTGACTTTTTCTTGTTCCCTAAACTGAAGAGGCCCATGAAAGGACGACGTTACGCTTCTCTTGACGAGATAAAGACGGCATCGAAGGAGGAGCTGAACAAGATACAAAAAAATGATTTTTTGAAGTGCTTCGAAGATTGGAAAAACCGTTGGCACAAGTGTATAATATCTCATGGGGATAACTTTGAAGGGGACCAAACAGATATTCATGAATAAATAAATAATTTTTGAAAAAACACAAAATTCGCGATACTTTTTGAACACACCTCGTATATCGCTGTCGATATTCATGGTCCAAGCAACCGCTGAAAGCAATATTAATGAATCGAAAGCAATCAATTGTATTTTATACCACTGCATCAAATGGGAACATCTACGTAGACCTCAGATACCACAGTGCAGAAATTGCCAAAACTTCTACCCTAGCGCTGCCAACTGTAATATGCCACCAAGGTGCGTGAAATGTAGCGGATCACATAACAGCAAAGAATTCCCTCCCTCAGAAGGAGAAAATACAGAAAAGGAAAACCTATACTGTGTATTATGCAAAGAATCAAGGCACCCCGCATCCTACAGGGGCTGCGAACGATATAAGGAGCTACAACAGAAGTTAAGATTAAAAAAAACAAAATCTAGCAATAACTAAGACTAACAACCCAAATAGATACATTAACACTAATTTAAGATATGCAAACGTAACTTGAGAAGCGCACGGCGCATTAAACACTTCCAACGATCAAAATATTCAAAATTCATTCCTAGTAGAACTAAAAAATACAATTTTATCTTTAAGTAAGCAAATAACAAACCTTCAAGAACTACTAGAATTGCAGACGGCTAGAGTCGATGCAAAATGTGGTTTAATGGACTCAGTATGAGCGTTGGGCCCATGCAAGCTATTATTAAACCCCAATTAAATATTATTTCCCTTAACGTCAATTCTCCCATAAGTTTATGTAGGAGACTAGAGTTAAGTGAATTTTTGAAAAAAAAAAACCCAGACATATTATTACTTAATGAAACTAAATTAAACCCAAAACACAAGCTAAAATTTGTTGGATATAACTTGATAAGGAAAGATAGGTCGGCCGGCATGAGAGGTGGTGGAACAGAGATACTAATCAAAGACGACATTAAATTGATCATTTATCATGCTTTGAAACTTGCATAGTTAAGATACATATGGCCCCGAATAACATATTATATATAATAGCAGCATATTACCCAGCAGGAAATAATAACGACAGTTTTCAAAGCTCTAAATCTCGAGCAACTCAATCACTATTACATATTAGCAGGGGACCTTAACAGTAAGCACATGGACTGGGGAAATAATCCAAGATAATCCTAAAGGCAGAGCGTTAAAAGATTGGCTTACCACAAATGAGTTCAAATTCAGGTGCAGTATGTACGCCTCTGTATCACCTTCATACATGAGAGCAAGCTTTTTTTTGGTTGTCTGGATTGCCGATCACAGATTAAATATACTGAAATCCAACGACACCGTCAACTGTTTAAACTGCCTTCACTATGACAGCGATCATAACGCCATAGAAATTATAGCTCGTAGAGAGGTTAGCTTCTTTACACTACTGGCAAACTTAGAAGAAGGAACATTGGACTACAAAAAACCAATTGCAAAAAATTCAAAAAAACTTTGACTTCAGAACTCCAAAACGATATCCGGATACCTGAGAATAGAAATCTAAATAATATTGAGATCGACCACCACTTGAATAAGCTAAACAATATTATATTAACTGCCATAGAAAAGGGTGTCCCGAAAACAAAAACTAGCAGCATTACTCATAACCTGGCCAAAATACCAGTCTTAAAAACATTACTTTCAGAAAAAGCTAAACCTCTTACCAATATAAAAAAAAATATAACCGGCTACAACTATATTGCTCTTCTAGCACCATACAACAAGAAAAGACAAAAGTAAAGCTAATCGAGAAGCTTATGCAGGAAAATATCAAAATACATAAAAACAATCAACTAGAACATAGACCCTCTCATATTAATACTAGCGATCCTTCAAAAATATCCACTGTTAAAAAATCGATTCTCAAAACTCAAGATGATACCATCAATCACCTTTCTATCCCCTTTGGTTTATCCGAACTGATGCAAGAAGCGGGACTAAATAGCTCTTTAATTGAAAAGAATCTGACAACCAACAGCTACATTATTAAGAACAACAAATACATAGTAAATGTGACTGGCGCCCACTTTGAAGCAATCCACTCTTCAAAACAGAATGTGCCTACCAATCTACTTTACTCACAAGTTGATGAATGCTTCAATGAGTTTTTAAGAACAAAAACTTTATTTGATAGCATCGAAACAAAGAAAACCACATTTAGCACAAGAGCAAATGATCTTACCGAGGAACAGACTGAAAGCTTCTTCATTCTTCCTAACGACCTCGCAGGGGTATTCGCAAAATTGAAAGATAAATTGTCATCAGGTTTAGATCAAATATCAAATATCATTCTAAAAAATCTTCCCTCAGAGATAATATTAGAATATGGTATCTATTTAACAACATGCTGAACAATGCATATTTCCCACCTTGCCTATCAGCTTGCTTCCAAATATTAGCAAAGTCTTCGAGGTGGTAATAAATATAAACATCAGTAGAATACTCGAAAATAATAATCTGGTCAGCCCAAAACAATTTGGCTTTAAATATGGACATTCAACTATTCACGCTATTAACCTTCTAGTCTCGGAAGTAAACTGGAACTGGAATAAAAAAAATGTCACAGGAGCCTGCTTCCTTGATATCGAAAAAGCTTTTGACCAAGTTTGGATAGAAGGACTTATAACAAAACTTATCTGATACAAATTTCCTCTCCATCTGATTATATTAATTTATAATATGCTTTGTAACAGAGCATTCTCGGTATGGATAAACAATATAAAAAGCAGTCGAGAATACAATATAAAAAATGGCTTACAGTAAGGAACTGTAAATGCCGCCATCCTTTTTAACATATTCATAGTAGATCTGCTGCATAAAACAGACGATATAATAGCCTTCGCAGATGATGTTGTTATCTATCACTCAGACAGTACAATTGCCAACATAAACACACATCTTCAACTTAAATACAATACTGAAGAAGAATATACAATGGACTGGCAACTCAAATTAAACACCAACAAATGTGAAACCATTCTATTTCGTCCCCCTATCAAAAAATGCAACACTAACATTAAAAAAAAATTGGAAAAAGTTCAAAACCAAATCTGAGATTACTAACATAACAATTCAACAAAACCATAAAGTCTAATACCTCGGCATATATATATATATAAGTTCTTGTACTACAATCATCACATTAATAACCAAATAAAGAAAACAACTATTATAAAAAAATGTTCTCGACGAAATTTCTGCATAACAGACTAAAATCAATTATGTATCAGTCATTGGTAAGATCTATACTCCCACATGGTTGTCCTATTTGGTATAACTTGTCACCATCATACATGGAAAGGTTAAGAAAACTGGAAAGAAGGATCCTGAGATCATGCACCTCCTTATATAGGACAGCAAAAAGTAACTACACCAAATACGTAACAAATGCGAAAGTGTATAACACAGCCAACGTATCCAGAATTGACTGTCATATAATAAATGTAACTAGAAGACACATAATGCGCTGTCTTTATAATGATAGTAACACTCTAATAAGTGTTCCCTACTACGAAAGCGATGAATACTTCCTTTCAACCATTAAAAATGGATTTACACCACCGGAATCAATCCTATATCTTGACTAGAACGGTTTTATACAAAATAGGGACCATATACCGATTATTTATCACATTTTTAGAAGAGCCAACGTTACATCAAAAGCCCTTAACCGAGAAAACCGACGTTTTGATACATACATCTCTCCCAGAGACAAAATAGAAGCGCTTTCTCTTAATAAAAAATGCTGGTGGCTAAACAATACGCAATCGTGAATGTTGTTGTTGTTGTTGTTGTTGTAACGACAAAAACACTCCCCGAAGGTTTTGGGGGGTGCTGTCGAAGTAACAGTCCTTGGCCGGATTTGAAGCCGGTACGCTCCGGTACTGCCCGACTGTCGTGGTAGCGATTTGGTATGACCAGTGGAACCTTCTAGGTCATGTCACCCCTCCTTCCGTAAGGAAGGAGAGATGGGTAATGAGAGGTGAGAGGCATCATATCCGTAGATCAACCATCGAGTTGCACGTCAATACCTTTGTGCATATTAGTCGCCTCTTACGACCGGTATGCCTACCTCGGGCATATTCTAAACCCCTAAACCGCAGGGGCCCGCAATCGTGAATACTAACTCATGCCGGATATCCGACATAACTGTCTTTTAAACGATTTTATCTTTTATTATAAAAAGCTAATCATGCATTGTTTTTATATGTTTTTTTCTCTGCAATATAATCAAAATATTATAAAAGCTTTAAGTTAAAGCAGACATATTTAAATACCATCAATTAATAAAATGTTACCATATATATCTATAAGAAGCTCGTTAAGTACTTGAGAACTCGTCTAGAGTCATTGTAAATTTGTAGTATATACTTAAAACTATTGTTTATTTCAGTACATAGCATTATTATTACCAAATAAACAATTAAAAAAAAACACCTAAATATAATAAATGATAATTTAGAAAAACTTATAAGTAATAATAATAAACAAGTTTTTGTGAACAATGCTCTAAAGCAGAAGATAAATAATTTAACCAGAATTACAAATGACATTTTAAGTACTAACCAAAACGATAATGTAATCGCAAACGAAATTGCTTTAAATTTGCAAAATAAAATACGCTTATTAAAGGAAGAAGTTATTAATATAAAATATGCCTTGCCAGGTTAGGAGTTGTAAACTCGATAATTTTAAATAAAAAAGAAATCGGAATGTATGTTAAAGAATTTAATAAGGAAAATATGCCCTTTAATACAGTACTAAGTAACTCAACAATAATTTTGTATATTTTAAAAATACCTTTAACGACAAAAGAAATTTATAACAACTACATTAAATAATATGTAATAAAAAAGTATGTTATAATAAATTTGAATTTCAACAATGTATTAAGAAATAAGGAAAAAATATTTGGAATAAGAAACTAATGCCAGAAATATAGTTCACTAAGCCTTTGTAAGCAAGATGAATTACTAGATTTAAAAAGCGATTCTTGCATAACTAATTTGATTAATTCCACGGGTCACATGATAAATTGCCATCACATACCAAGAGCTGAACTAATCGCCCCAGGAACACTTTCTCTCAACGAGTACAAGGGTAATGTAACGATAAGCATCGAAACAAGAACCGTAAACTGCACTTTCATCATAAGTGTTATGTGTTGCCCTATGCAATCATACCCTTATGTTTATCTATACCTATTAACAAACATATGCCTATACCTAGTGACTTATCTTTATATATCTATTGACTTATATTCGTGTGGAGTCCATCTCATGAAATAAAACCAGTTGCTAATTAAGCTTCTAATGAAGAGCACGTCTTTTGCTTTACTCCGGTATACAACATTGGCGACGAGTCTGTCAACCAAACGTGTGCAAAATAATGTAATACATTATGCAGTGTACATACCTAATAAAACTTATTGCAAAATAAAAAAAAATTGGTGAAGTGCATCAAATTCGTAAATACGAATAATTAAATGCACATAATAAACTCGTAAATACGAAATACATATGTGACAAAAGAAACATTTACAAAAAAAGAAAAGAAAAAGTAATAACTAAGCGAACTACCGACACAAGATTGTGTGTATTGAACAAAAAGTCAAAATGACACCACCAATTGAGAATAATGCCGTTACCGTTTACCAAGCCACAAATGTACAACAATTTTCGCCGCAAAATGAGGCATGGCAATTATGGAAGGAGAAACTTGAGATCCACTTTTGCGAAATTAATTGCTCAGACGACAATATAAAAAAAGCCATATTGCTAAAATCCATAGGCGCTGCACCGTATGCAGTATTGCATAGTTTGTGTAGTCCAGAATCTCCGGTGAGCAAAACATTTAAAGCATTATGTGAAATGCTACACACATACTACACTCCACCTATGATAATTTTTCGCGAGCGAAAGCTATTTCATAGTGCAAAGAAAGAAGATAGTGAAACCGTCTCTGAGTGGTATGCAAGAACAAAAAAGCTTGCTCTCAACTGCAAATTTGGGACGCATCTTGAGGCTTTCCTACTAGATCGCTTTATAATGGGTTTGCCTGACAAAATATTAGAGAAATTATGCGAAGAAGACGAAAAGCTCAAGCTAGATGAAGCGCTCCGCAAAGCTTTAATTATGGAAATGAAACTCTCTAATAAATCAGAAAACAACACTAGCGTAAATTACATCAACAAATCCAAAGCAGGCAACAAGAAAATGCAAAATTCGAAGTCATCAAGCAACAATAGCAAGAGCCACAACAACAACAACAACAGCAATAAGAATAAGCAGCAGAATAAAGGCAATGCATGCAAACATTGCGGCTGGCGCAATCACCAGTCAAATGAATGCAGATATAAAGAAAGCAGATGTAATATTTGCAAGAAAGTTGGTCACTTAGCGAGTACATGCAGAGATAAAAATAAAAGTGTAAATTATGTATCAGATAATATCAATCAGAATAATAACAATGAAAATTCTAATAATCAAAACTTTTGTATTTACAGCATTTCAAGTGGAAATTCAGCGGATTATTATTTTCTCTCAGTAAAATTGGATGGCCGACAAATGAAAGTAGCTTGCGACTCTGGCTCACCCTGCAGCTTAATATCAATAACGTTATTTGAAAAATTAAACAAAAATGTAAGTCTAACTAGGTGCTCATTACCTTACGTCGATTATGGCGGAAATCCAATACAAGTCATAGGTGAATATTTAGCAACTATTGAATACCATGGTACCATTAGAAAATTGAATGTCGTAGTTACGGACACAAACAATATGCCCTTGCTTGGTTGTGATTTTTTAAGATTATTTAATTTTGATTTAGTGCAAACCGTGAAAGCTATTAATTTAAAGTGTAACATTGAGGATATTACAAGTAGTTTAAAAAGCGATTATAGCGAAATTTTTAAAAATGAGCTTGGTACATACAAACTAGGTAAGGTCTTCTTACAAATTTCTAAACAAGCAAACCCTATATTTTTTAAACCGAGATCGGTTCCTTTAGCGTGGAAGAAAAAAGTTGAAGTCAACTTACGAGAATTAATAAAAATGGATGTTTTAGAGCCGGTAGATAATGCTGATTGGGGAACACCTTTGGTGCCAATACTTAAACCCAATGGTGATTTACGAATTTGTGGGGATTATAAAGTTACCATCAACAAACATCTCATTGATTTTCATTATCCTTTACCGCTGATTGAGGAGATTTTCGCATCTTTACAAGGGGGTCAATTGTTCACAAAACTTGATCTTTCCAATGCTTACAACCAACTTTTGTAAGACGAGGACTCGTAACGATTATGTACCTGGTCTACTCATATAGGTTGTTTTAAAATGAAACGTTTGCCGTTCGGGGTTAAGCCGGCAGCAGCAATTTTCCATAAAACTATGGAAAATTTGTTGCGAAATGTACCCTTTGTAGTAGTATACCAAGACGACATCACAGTTTCAGGCAAAGACTTAGCTGAACACGTTCGAAATTTAAGGTCAGTCTTGAGTAAACTGCAAAACGCAGGTTTACGTTTAAATGTTTCGAAATGCGAATTTTTTAAAGCACAAGTGTCTTATCTTGGATTCAAAATTGATAAAGATGGTTTGAGTAAGACAACAGAAAGAATTTCGTCTGTTTTGCAGGCACCTATACCCAAAAACGTTTCTGAGTTAAGAGCATTTGTTGGGCACGTCAATTATTACTCAAAATTTGTACAAAATTTTGCCGAAAAGATGGCACCTTTGTACAAGCTCTTACAAAAAGATGTAAAGTTTTATTGGTCTCGCGAATGTCAACACGCATACGAAAATATTAAGAGGGATATCACTTCTGATTCAGTTCTGGTTCATTTTAACCCTGAAATCCCTATAGTCCTTACGACGGATGCTTCTAACAATGCGGTAGCGGGAATTTTGTCCCATAAATTTCAAGACGGCAGCGTAAAGCCTATTGCATATGTATCAAGAGCCCTGTCAAAAAGTGAAAAGAACTATAGCACATTAGAAAAAGAGGCACTTGCCATAATCTTTTCAATAACCAAACTAAAACAGTATTTAGTTGGACATAATTTCGTGTTGCGCACGGACCATAAGCCACTTTTATCAATATTTGGGGAAAACAAGGGACTTCCTTTGATGGCTGCAGCAAGAATGCAACGCTGGTCATTCATACTATCTGGTTTCAATTATAAAATTGAATACATAAAAGGATCATTAAATGAAGCTGACAATTTGTCACGCCTTCCACAGTATGACTTTGAACAAAATTATGAAGAAAAGTCATACATTTTCCATATAAAAGCGGAAAACGATCTTAGCATTAATTTCAAAGATATAGCGCGTGAAACACGTCGAGATCCGATTTTATCAAGAGTATGTACTGCTGTGACAATGGGGACAATGCAAAACCTGAAAGGCAGTGAGTTTGCTCCATTTGTCATCAAAAGCACTGAGCTAACTGTAGACCAAGAGTGTTTGCTATGGGGTTACAGAGCAGTAGTACCATCTAAATTGCGAAAGTACTTACTTGAGCAGCTACATGACTCACATTTAGGGGTCGTAAAAACAAAAGCCCTGGCAAGATCATATGTATGGTGGCCAAAGATTGATAATGACATAGAAAATTTAATTAAGCAATGCATTTCATGTCAGGAGCTTTTACCGAGTCCTAACAAAAGTGTATTAATTCCATGGGAGCCGGCTGACACAGTTTGGAGTAGAATACACATAGATTTCGCGGGGCCTATAAAAGGTTTTCAGTTGTTAGTACTCATAGATGCTTATTCGAAATGGGTTGAAGTTTTTAAAACTAAAGACATGACTTCTAACTTCGTTATATCAAAACTTCGCGAAACTTTCTGCCGCTTCGGCATTGTCAACACAATCGTTAGTGACAACGGTCGTTATTTTGTATCTGAGGAATTCAAAACTTTTTTAAAATTTAACAATATCAAACACGTACTTACTTCGCCGGGACAACCATCAACGAATGGTCAGGTTGAAAATTTTATAAAAACTTTAAAGAAATCTTTAATGGCAAACCTCAGCAGCGGCAGCGCAGACAATTTTGATATATATCTGAATAGATTTTTAATGGATTATCGAGTAACAAAACATTGTACTACAAACGAATCACCAGCTAAGCTCTTTTTAGGTAGATTTATAAAAACTCGCTTCGATTTTGTCAAACCACCTAAAATTAAAGAAAATATATTACATAGTCAAGAAAATAGTAAAAAAAATTATCCAGGAAAAAGATCTGTAGAGTTTAGTTCAGGAGATAAAGTATACATCAGAGATTACAAAAATCCTAACAAAGCAAGTTGGTCTCCTGCGACAGTTCAATTTCAAATTGGTCCACGGTCTTATAATTGTATATTTGATCATAACAATCGATTAATTAAAAGACATACTGATCAAATAAAAAGAGCGTCAGAACCGGGCATTGATATTGAGTTGCCGGATGAGGAACCCAGAAGACCTGAAGTAGATGAATCGGCGGTTGCTGAGGAAAATAACGTATCTTCTGAATCTCTGCATGGAGCTGAATGTAATGGTAATGAAAATAATTTGGACAATATATCCAGTGGTAATGAAAATACTCATGAACCTAGGTCATTACGTCCACGAAACAATGATGTTAGATATAAGTTTTAGACTGTACAAGTTGTGAGTTAACACTGAATTAGTAATCACAAAATCACAATTAAAAAAAAAAAAAAAAAAAAAAAAAAAAAAAAAAAATGTACATATGTATGTAAATATTATTCCACTTCAAAGTATGTTGTATTTAAATATGAAAATAAGGCAAATTTTTTTGGAGAGGCGTGTTATGTGTTGCCCTATGCAATCATACCTTTATGTTTATCTATACCTATTAACAAACATATGCCTATACCTAGTGACTTATCTTTATATATCTATTGACTTATATTCGTGTGGAGTCCATCTCATGAAATAAAACCAGTTGCTAATTAAGCTTCTAATGAAGAGCACGTCTTTTGCTTTACTCCGGTATACAACAATAAGTTTCAGAAACGAAAGCGTAATAGAAGGCAACAGAACTTAGAAGAATTTCGAGACACCCCCCTTAAAAGTAATGCCAGCCATAGCACAACCAAACCCAATTGAAGAAAGCGAGCTACATTTCAATAACAAGATAGAAATAAAATCACATCAAAGAGAGAAGACCGTAAATCGAACCTTCTCGGGGCTTACTCTAATAATATTAATTATCTTCATCACAGCCAGCTTCAAGGATTATGCGATACGAAGAGCAAGAGCAACCGAATGCACAAACCTATCAGAACCAAGAGGCTACGGGACAGGTTCCAATCCCTGAAATAAGAACTATACACATTCTTCAGCCGCTCGAGGACAACCGCCTTTAAGAGGGAAGGAGTTAACGCCACAAATATTCAAACTCATTCTTGATTGCAAATAAGTGAAAGCCACAAACATTCATACATATTTTTGACTACAAACATGTTGCTCAGTCATAACAAACGATCACGTTGCATTACCGTTCCATGGGAACATTTTGGCAGCAAGACACCGCTCATGCCTCACCCACATTCCCTACTGCAGGTGCCAGTAGCGCATTAAAGGAAAGCGCTAGCGTTGCACTACCGTGCATGGGAACGACAAATGTACCGCTCGTACAACCTATCCACATTCCTTACTCCAGTAACAACACGCGCATTAGAATAAAGCGCTGACGTTGCACTACCGTTCATTGGTCACAAACAACAACAAGCCTGACATCGTGGATAGGTAGAGTTCAACTTGTAAGAGATATTTTTGTAAAGATTAGTTATTAAGTTTGCTTGAATAAAGTCAGGCGACTTGCCTCGTCTAAAAAATAAATTTTTTTGGGGATATAATCAACAATCCCCATAACTTATTTTTACGGGTACAAACCCATAAAAACTGTTTTTCATCACATTTGCTAGCTGCCAAAAGCAAAATAGCACCCCTTAGAACCGTGAGTCTTACACGGTTAGAACTCTGTGGAAAAGTTTTACTCTCCAAACTAGTGAAACAGCTTCAAAATGAGTTGAATCTAATCCCACACGAACTCATTCTTTGGTGCGATTCCACCATCGTACTAGCATGGTTAGAAAAACCACCCCATACCTGGAAAACGTACGTCGTGAACAGGACATCAGAAATTCTGAAAAACGTTGACAATGCTAGCTGGCTAAACGTTTTCAACAATGATAACCCAGCGGATTTGGGTACTCCAGGCTGCAAGCCTCAGGACTTGGTAGAATGTCTATTAAGACCCAATTGGCTTATCAGACCAGCAAAGTCGTGACCGAACGATATTTCTCACCATCCAGCTCCCCCGGAACAACGACACATTAAGGTATTTCACACCCTGGAGGAGGAAAAGATAGATTTACTCAAAGTTTGTAAGAACTAAACAAAAACATTTCTAAAGCTAATCCAAAGCTTTTGCTGGTACAAGTGCGGGTTGAAATACATATTCTGTAGGAGCATTTTCAGTTGTTGTGTGGTGAGGCAAATGCAGCGGTTGAAATGCAATCGCGTGCACAGGCAGAATAATGGTATACTACAGCGAAGGCGAACTTTAAACGTCTCATCGCAACCCCTGAGACACCTCGCCTATCTACAACAACAAATTTTACATCGTCTCCAGTTCAACTGCCCAAATTTTAGTGGTGATTCTACGAATTGGTTAGCTTTTCACGACGCGTTTCAGTCTCTCGTACACAACACCGCGAGCTTGCCTGCTAGTCAGAAGTTACACTATTTGCGTAACTGTCTTCAAGGTGAGCGCTTCAACTCGTAGTTAGTTTACAAATTTGTGATGCAAACTACACTGCGTCGTGGGATTTACTCACCGCACGTTACAAAGTTTTGCGTGTCATGGTCGACGCTCATTTTAAAGCTATTTTTGCAATCCAAAAGGCACCGCGAGACACTGGTAAAGCTATTAAGCAAATTCTAAACGTCCCCATGCAACACGTCGGTTCGCTGCTGCCTTAGGTAGGCCTGTCGAGTTTTGGGACGATTGGCTCGTGCACATTACTGTGTCAAAGCTGGCTTATGAAACCAGGAAACAATGGGAGTTGTTTTTAATGAAAGATGATTTACCCACTTTCGAAGATTTAGTTGAATTCCTAGAAATACGTGCTCGTTCGCTAGAAATGGTACCGCCAGCTAATACGTTGTCGACTTTAACACGGCAGCCCAAAACTGCAACTAAAACTACAACAAACGTACTCCATGTGGTAGGTGAGCATCAGGCACCTTCCTCTAACTATAGCGCCGGAGCGAGCGCAGCCTCATGTCTTTATTGTAACGCTAAACACAACATATACTCGTGCCTACCTTTCGGAAATTAGATGTTGCTGAAAGGTTTGCTACAATTAAGAAACGCTTGCCTTAATTGCTTGAACAAGGGTCACTTTTTAGCAAAGTGCCGCAGTTCATCGACATGCATTGTATGGAGACGTCGCCATCACACCCTACTGCATGGCGGCAGCGAAGGCAACCCAACAAGCACTGGGCTGAATATACGAGATTCTTCGTTCGCAAAGCCGCAAGGCAATCTCTTTACGCAACACCGCCTATAAATGCTAACTCCGACTCACCTCATCTTGGTTGCGTAGCATCTCACCACGCTAAAGCTGATAAGGCCATATTTTTGCCAACCGCAGAAGTCTACCTGCAAGATCATGCAGGTCGATGGCAACCCGCACGAGTGTTGTTTGACAACGGCTCACATGCATCCTTCGTGACTGAGACCTGTATCCAACGCCTTCGTTTACCCAGAAAACCTTCGTCGGCTCATGTCACTGGGATCGGTTCATCAGATGGTGGTAAAGTTAAAGGTGAGACAGTGCTCTCACTTGCTCCTCGATCTCTTGCTTCGAAGCTCACGATCAACTCGCTTATTTTATCGAAAATCACAAACGATCTACCTAGCGTCTTTATACAGATGCCATCTTGGCCGCACATACATCTCATTCTCGCAGATCAGCACTACGACAAACCTGGTCCTATTGATATTTTAATAGGTATGGATGAGATGGACAAATTTTTGTTAACCGGCCTCGGCAAGGGGCCGCAAAACACAGTTTTCGGTTGGGTACTTTTCGGAAAAGCTATGCGTTCGTCCAGTCCAAGTACTGGAGTTCTATAACAACATTGTGATGTGCCACTCATTAGAATGGTGAGTAAGTTTGGGGCGCTCGAGGAGTTTCCACCTAAGCAATTTTTCACGGCCGAAGAGGAGGCTTGTGAAAAGCACTTTCGCAAACATTGCCGTCGCGCTGAGGATGGGCGTTACATCGTGCGCCTTCCGTTTAAGGAATCTGTGCCTTTAGGTGAGTCCAGAAATATATCTATCAAGAGTTTGCTCCGAATGGAAAAACGTTTCGCTGCTAATGACGAGCTGCGCCGACAATACGCCGAATTCATGCGTGAGCTCTTGATTATGGGTCACATGAAGCTCGTAGGCAACGCGCCACCACACACGAGCTACTACATGCCGCACCACGCTGTGGTGAAAGAAACCAGTTCCACCACTAAACTTCGTGTGGTGTTCAACGCCTCGTTAAAAACATCGTCCGGTTTCTCGCTCAACGACGCACTGATGATGGGACTATAGCTACAAGACGATCTGTTCTCCATAATGGTACGATTTCGGACTCATCGCTACGCTATGATGGCCGACGCACAGTGGCGCCTCTGCCGTTAAAGCATGGCCAAAATCAAAAAAATCATGGAAGCGTTCGCGAAATCTAATACATGTTTCTAATAGAGAATTTTCCAGGGATCAAGAATATACAACTGTTTCTTCACAGAAAATTATAGTTTACCAGGTAGAGCCGCTCAAAGTTGACCAATTTTCAACATTGGGAAAAATTTGAAATTTTTCTTCTTTTTCGTTGTATTTAAAATGGTTTTGTGAGTAAGTAAGGCGGCCGGTTGTCGTTTTCTTGTATAGCAATTAAAAATAATTTAATTTAGGATTAAAAATTGTTTTTTTTTTTTGTTAAAAGTTGGCGGATATACCTGTTTTTCGAAATGCCTATTTTTAGGCCCTTTTTAAAACTTTGATGGAACAAAAATGTTAAAATATGTGCTCCGTCAAATTAACAGTAGTTATTTGTGAAATATTCAGTTACCTAAATTCATAAAGTCTACCTGCGTCCAGCTGCAACTTCACTTTTTACATCAAATAAAGTTAAACAACCTTGGGCATAAATACGCGCCTTAGCAGGTATATATAATTCAGTACGGCCGTAAGGTCGTTTTTGTTATTGGAACTTGTTAACAACATACATTTTTTTAGTTACGAGTTGTACACCTGAAATTCATTTTAATAATTTGAGTAGGTATATAAAGCTATCCATCATACAATACACATTATCATTCGTCTTTTGGAGATTAAGGAACTTAGTATTCTGCTTACTTAAATAAAGTGAATAGTCATTTTAAATACACTCGAAGTCAATTCTAATATGTACATATCTAGAAAACTCGAAAGTATTTGCGGTGCTTAAATCTACAAAGTCAAGACGGGACTTCGTTGAGGCTATTATCAGAGAATTAGCGAGTGAAACAAGCATTAAAGAAAAGGAAGGCCTGGAAGAAAAAATTCTTTTACAATACATTATGATAGAAATAAAATGGAAGGACGTCTATCGTAACAATTCAAAATTTCTAAGTAAGCATGACATGGCTAGCTGACAAAACTTTTTTGGACGAAGAAACGCCTAGCACGTCAACCAATCCAACTAGAGGCAGACCAACAAAACCCATAGAGAGTGTTCTACCTACACAAGGAAAAGGAAGCTGTCTGATACCACAAAAGCTATGGCCACGACTCATCTTTCAGAAGCACTGGCTATTAAATATAAAAAAGACGAAGGAAACGTGAAGTCTCATATAACAGAAGCAGTTGCGGTAGCAAGTCCAGTGAGACTGATGAGGATCAAAAACAGCATTCCCACACCACCAAATGCGCTACCTAGGAAATACACTCCCGAAGAAGCTTTGGCGCTGTTTATAGGTCTCGGTTTAACGAAGAAGAAATATATTATATTGCGTAAGTCATTATTGACGTAATGCCGATATTTTACCTGGGTACAAAAAAATTACTCAAGCCAAGGAAGAAGCAGTTCCTCTAAGTCCCAAAATAACCGAAGTATCAGCTGAAATTGAGCTACAAAACCTAATGGATCATACGTCTACCCGACTCCTTCAAAGTTTTACTGAAGAAAAGTTGAAATCACTGCCAAAGGAGCTAGCATTGACAACTAAGTGGGGCTGTGATGGATCATCAGGACAAAGCGCATATGAACAAAGAATAAACGTAGACGATGAAACAATTACAGATAGTAATATGTTTATGGCTTCTATTGTTCCATTACGACTAAAAGATGAAGCTTCAAAATATTGGAAAAATCCACGTCCGTCATCAACTATATTGTGCCGCCCGATATTATTTAAATACGAGAAGGAGTCTCCGGAACTCATAAAAGCTACAGTGAGTGATATAAAAAATCAAATTGCCAAATTAGAACCAGCAATAATTGAAATTGAAGAGGAGAATGTCATTACAATAAAGCATGATTTTCTTCTAACAATGGTCGATGGAAAAGTTTTGAACTTAATAACAAATACGACATCTACAATGAAATGTCCAACTTGTAAGAAGAGCCAAAAGGACTTTGGAAATCTTGATGATTCAATAACTGACGAGCTAAATTATGAGTATGGAATATCTCCTTTGCATGCTAGGATAAGATGTATGGAATTTGTTTTGAAGCTGGCTAATACACTACCACAACAAGGAGAAGTTTTCGACGACAATACAACATGTAAGGAGAAACAAAACAGGAGAAAAAAAATAATTCAGGATGCATTTTATAAAGAGATTGGCCTTAGAGTTGACTGTCTAAAGTATGGATACGGAAATACAAATAATGGTAACTCCTCAAGAAGATTTTTTGAAAACGATGAAGTGACTGCTCGCATAACAGGAGTTGATAGAGATATTGTGAAAAGATTGGGAGTAATTTTAAATATTTTAAACTGCCATGAACAAGTTAATGGACCCAAATTTGGAGAAAATGCATCTAAAACTACAGAGTTGCTGCATCAAAAGTATCCTGAGAAGAAACTTACACCAACGGTACATAAAATTTTAGCACATGGAAAAGATTTAATAGAGTACCAGTGCTCACCATTAGGAGAATTGTCTGAAGAAGCTCAAGAATCTAAGGACAAGGACTACAAAAGATATAGATGTATGAACACCTGCAAAGTATCACGAGTTAGACAAAACTAAAACCTTTTCAACATGTTAGCTATCTCTTCTGATCCAGTCATATCATCTATTAGGTATGTAAGAACACAAAAAGATCTTACAGATACGTATAGCTCAGAAATGGTTGCTTTGTTAGATATATGTTCCAGTGACGATGACTATGTATGTTAAGATAAAATAAGTTTCTCACTTCTTATCACAACAATGAAAAAGATATTTACTAATCAATTTTGTTACTTTATTGAAAAATAAGATATCTATGTACAAGTTAATTTTTTATTTCAAATAAAAGAATTAATTAATTTAATAATTTATAAATACATACTTTTCGTTATTGCATTTCTCTAAAGTTTATCAAATTTATTTTAAAGCTTAGGCATTTCGCCTTCAAACGAGTATTAAATTTTTATAGAAATCAATACGTCTATCGAGTTTGGTACAAATTGGTAAAGCGTTTACTAAGATCAAACTTTTTAGCATAAATGAGCAGTGCCACTCCCCTTTTCCAAAGTTCGTTGGCTGTTTAATCTTTAGCTCAAATAAAATTTCATTGAACCACTTTCAATAACTTTTAGTTATTAATAAAATACATATTTGGCTTGTAAATTAAAAAAAAAAACATGCAAAATTTGCAAACAAAAAAACATGTAAAAATGCTTAAATACGTCATTATGAGACAAATCTCATTTTTTTTTTTCATTTTTTACTAAAAACATTTTGGTTTTGCATTTTTATAAAAATTGTCGACTTTGACGAATTTTTTAGAAGCACCCTGTATCTGTGACATTCTGAGCTTTCACACAATAAAACTTCAAATAATTAGCTTTTATTTGCACTTTAAATTTTTAAAATATCTTCATTGGTTCAAAAGTTAGGATTTTTGCAAAGAAAAAACACAAAAGGCGCCACTGTGCGACGTCGAAAAAATGTATGGGCAAGTATATGCCGATGAGGAAGATGCGGATTACCAACGTATCGTTTGGCGTGATTCGCAAACCGAACCTATTCGAGACTATCGAATGCTCCGTATTACTTACGGCGTTGCTGCGGCTGCACACTTAGCCGTACGATCTCTGCACCAATCCGCTTTAGACGCCGATGAAGCATACAAGGAAGTGGCTGGGGTTGTTGTTGTTGTTGTTAACAGTGCTTCGCCCTGCCCAATGGGCTCGATCACTCCAAATTGTCATCAGGCTCTTCTAACGGAAGTCCGAGGAAACGCGCAGTTTCCACAGGGTTGGACCAGAGTGATGTAGGTGTTAGAAGAGTGGGTTCAACTGAACAGGAGAAGAGATGTTTGGTATCATGAGGGGTCATACCACATGCAGGGCATGTATTTGGTATGTTGGGATTCAGTGTGGATGAGTAAGAGTTTAACCTATTACAACATCTAGAGCGAAGTTGTGCTAGCATGACTCTAGTCTCCCTCGGAAGTACACGCTCCTCTTCAGCCAATTCAGATAACGGGATTCACAGCCCGAGATCTGAGGGATCCGTCTACCGAATCGGTGTGGAGGTCATTTAGAGCCCGCCTATGGTTCCGCAGATCAAACGGCAAAGAGATGTGGTGCCGGATCTCATCGTAGTGCTTACGAAGATGTCTCCTTATGTTTCTGGGGGGAGGGGCTACATCCAATAGATGTCGATTTGGATGACTGGGTTTATGACAGTTCAGAAGGAACTGTCTACTCAAGAGTTCCGCGTGCTCTTGAACACTGAGCAATTTTGCCTCTTGATGGAGGTGAGACTCAGATGACATAAGCAGGCATCCCGTAACAGTTCTAATGGCGGTGTTTTGGCAGACTTGCAATTTCCTCCAGTTGGTGTCAGAAAGATTGGGCGACCATATAGGCGCAGCATAGTCAATAACCGGCCGGCCAATAGCCTTATATCTAGCAAGCAACGTTTCTTTGTCTTTTCCCCAAGTACTGCCGGCCAGTGACTTGAGGATCTTATTGCGGCTCTGTACCTTTGAGGATATTGCGGTGGCATGACCAGCGAAGGTGAGGCCGTTGTCAAATGTCACACCCAAGATTTTTGGGTGGTTGACAGTAGGTAGAGGTACTCCGTCTACGTGGACATTTAACTCTTGCCCCATCTGCGCATTCTATGTAGTAAACAGGGTCGCCGTCGATTTAGTCGGAGATAGGGTCAGATTTCGCTCGGTGAAGAAGCTGGAAAGGTCATGGAGGTAACTGTTGATTCTAATACAGAGTTCATCAATGGAAGGACCCTTGCCCGAGGCCATTATCGTGCAGTCGTCAGCGTAGGAAACAATGGAGACTCCCTCTGGTGCGGGGGGAAGTCTCGAAATATAGAAATTAAACAAAAGGGGAGAGAGAACACCACCTTGCGGCACCCCTTGTTTTATTCTTCGTGGTCTAGATTTCTTGTTCCTAAATTTGACTGTTGCCTGTCGACCATTGAGGTAATTAGCGGTCCACCTCTTAAGGCCGGCAGGGAGCGGTGTCTCATTATGGCTTCCTTAACCTCTGCGACTGAGACGGCAATGGGCGCAGTAGAGTGTTTGTGTTTGCGCGCACGTCGGAAGGCTCTTCTCTTAGTCCTATCCGCAGGTGGATGCATTATAAACAGCCGGCAAAAGGAGCTCGCGCATTTCCTGGCGTCCGATTTGACGCTGTCGCCGAAAGCAATGGCGACCTTGTCTTTGTGTTTGGTCGGATTGGATAGGGCCTTGACAGTCGACCATAATTTGCCGACTCCGCCGGAGAGGTTGCATGTCTCAAGGTGTTGTTTCCACTTGGTCAGCTTGTGTTCGTTGACAATCCTACGAATTTCCGCATAGAGATCTTTTATTCTGGGATCTGCGGGATTGATGAGTCTCACTTGGTCACGTCCTCTTGCCATCGCTGCAGCTTTTTTTTTTTTTTTTTTTTTTTTTTTTTTTTTTTTTTTTTTTTTTTTTTTTATGGCGCGATATACAACAGGTATATCATCATAAACCTCCTAAGAGATTTTTGCGCCAAGCTTCTCTTCCAATTTGTGGTGTGCCGATTTGAATCTTCCCTACAAATTGGTGGGACCTACAGTTTTTTGCCGACTCCGAACGGCATCTACAAAGGAGACGAATTTTTGCTGAGAAGCCTGTCATGGCAGAAATACACTCGGAGAGTTTGCCAAACCACTGCCGAGGGGCGACCCCGTTTTTGAAAAACTTTTTTCAAATCACTTTTGATGTTACCTGTACCAGGGTTCGAACCATGGACCTTCGGTGTGGTAGGCCGGCAACACTACCTCCACACCACGGCCGCCATCGCTGCAGCTTCTGCCGGGAAATTCGGACGAATTTCTGGTATTCTGCCAGCAGGAATGAAGCGGCATGAGGCTGAATCAATGACCTTGCGAAACTCTCTTTCGCCTTTGCGTACGTCCGTAGGAGCGGGTAAGGCAGCGAAGGAGCGCTCTGTATATTCAGTAAACCGGTGCCAGTCCGCTTTGATGAAGTTGATGTATGTTATTTTATCAGTCGTTATGAAGTCGGTCGGTAGTTCAACAGAGAGTAAGATGGGTAGGTGGTCTGAAGCTAATGTAAGCATCGGTCGCCAGATGGCAAAGTTAATAAGGCCCGCGCTCGTTATGGAGATGTCTGGTGAACTGTGATAGTTACCTGCCACCCTGGTGGGGGCATCTCCATTGACTGTACAGAATGGTGAGTTACCTATTTGGTCTGCAATTGCGTGTCCTCTGCTGTCTGCTGGCAAGTTGGAGTGCCAGAGATCGTGATGCGCGTTGAAGTCGCCTAGGATTAGACGGTTATCGCCCCTTAGCAACGCACTAGGCGTGAGGGAGGGATGCGTTTGCCTAGGTGGAGGTAGGCTAAGGCCTAAACTATATCGCAGTCTACAGTTGACATGGCCGATGTTGTCTGGCGTGGAAGGCGGCTGTGTACTGCAACAGGGGGCTATGAACGAAACCGTCCAAAGGTTACCGTTTGCGAGCCCAGAGCACATAAGGGACATAAGGGTGTGACACAGGCCAAGGCAATGGTTGCACTTGACCGATGTCGCAGGCGTATATAATCTTTGCCTACAAACGGTGCACGTAATTAAAGGTACTAGAAGATGGTGTTCCTGACCGACGTGCAGGCAGGAAGCAGGGGGGGGCCATTAGGGGCAGAGACAGAGGGGACTGACGCTCGGCGATGCTCATATCTGACCTATTCCGGAGGGGATAGGAGTGTTGAGCGGCCGTGTAAGATGGAGACGCTGGTGTGCGTAAGCGACAGTCGGGAGTAGGTGAGGCGGGAATGGCAGCGGTGCTGCCAGTCGTATAGGCTGAGCCACTATTGTGACTATTGGAAGTAGGTAGAAGCGGTAAGGGAGTGCCAGAGCGGCGACTACCGCGGGACGTCCTTGGACGTGTACAGCAAGGTGCCTCAAAAGTACTAAAGAAAGTACGGGGTCTGTGGATGGCAGGGTTAAGCCCTGAACATCCAGACTTATGTAACCATCTCTTACACTTGGCGCGTTGTACCGAATACGACCGTTTAATATAGATTTTCTTCCAGCACACGCAGCAGATCCAATCTCTTGGTCCAGGATTGGGTTCGACCCCAGCCCGTAACAAGAGACAAAGGAGCAGCCCAGCTGCCAGGGTTTGCTCCGAGGATGACAATTCAAGGGTGGGACGGGACAGATTGGACAGGGTTACACTGAAATAACAGCCCTTGGCCGGGTGAAAAAACCCGGGTCATTCCGGTGCGATAGAACCGGCCGTTGTGGGAATGAAGCGGCTGGGGTCATCATGAACGATTTCTACATGGACGATCTCCTCACGGGTTCATTTTCGATCAACGAACTTATGAAGTTGAAAAATCACATAACCCTTGTTCTATCTAAAGCTGGGTTCGAGTTAAGAAAATGGGCTACAAATTGCAACGAACTTAGGGAAAGTATACCGCACGCATCAAAGCAAATCACGCACTTGTTGGCTGAATGGCCACGAAGTACGTACACTGGGCACGATTTGGAACACGAGTGACGATTATTTATCAATTGCAGTGAATTTAACATCACTGCCTGCAGTTCTTACGAAAAGAGCTTTTCTCTCCGATTGGAGTAAAATCTTCGATCCACTCGGATTAATTGCACCTTGCACGATTCTTTCGAAAATTTGGCTACAGCAAAGTTGGCGAGCGGACGTTGAATGGGATGAACCAGTGCCTGCCGATGTCGCCGAAGAATGGCTCTCTCACCGCCAACAATTGCCTAAGCTCGCGGCTCTCAAAATAAATCGTTGGATTGGCCCCGGTGAAATTTATGATCATGCTGAATATCATGTCTTCACGGATGCATCGCAACGCGCCTACGCTGCTGCACTCTACTGCCGCACCAACTAATCGATGGAACCTTCAAGGTCGTTTTAGTCGCCACACGCGCAAAAGTCGCGCCTTTAAAGAGTACTACTCTCCCACGCTTGGAATTGTGCGCAGCGCATCTAGGTGCCAAGCTTGTCAAGCAGATCCAGCTAAGTTTCGGTGGTAAGATGAAAAAGTTATATGCATGGACTGACTCGACTATAACGCTGGCTTGGTTAAAAAGCCATCCAAGTCGATGGTCGGTCTTCGAAGCGAACCGCGTAGCTGCTGTGCAAGAAGTTTTGGCGCCTGAGTGTTGGAGGCACGTCCGTTCAGAGGACAATCCAGCTGACTGCGCGTCTAGAGGGTTGACACCTTCTCACTTACTCGCTCATTATCTGTGGTGGGAAGGGCCAAGTTGGTTAGCTGAAAGCGAAAATCAGTGGCAACGTCAGACAAACGAATATTTGGAAGAGTTGACGAAACTATAAGCTCCGAACTGCGAACTAAGAAATCTGCCTCATATCTTACGCAAACTGAAGAAGAGTCGGAACTATTGTCGAGGTACAATTCGTACACTAAACTGAAAAGGATTACGGCCTACGCTTTACGCTTCGTCAAAAATCTGCGAACAACCAGCAGTCAACGCGCTACCGGCGCTCTAACCAGGACTGAAATCCTTCACGGTGAAAATGCCCTGGTAAAGTATATCCAAACTAACGCTTTTCCAAAAGAAATTGTTTCTTACAGGTCAAACAAACCAATACCATTACGAAGTAAGTTTATCCGACTTCAGCCATTTTTGGATTCGGATGGCATTCTCAGTGTTGGCGGCAGACGTAAAACACCCCATAATCCTACCGAAAAACTCAGTGCTGACCAAGCTAATAGTTCTTGACATTCATCGTAATACGCTTCACGCCGGTCCGCAAATCATGCAAACCGTTCTTCAACGTCGATTTTGGGTTATGGGTTCTAGTAATCTCGTCCGTACAATCTACCATAACTGCGTCAAATGTAAACGCATAAACCGTCAACCACTAGGTCAAGCAATGTCCGATCTGCCAAGCAGCCGCTTAACTAGTTATCGATGCTTTTTACACAGCGCTGCCGACTTTGCAGGACCATACCATATACAATTTTCACAAGGCCGAGGATCTAAATCATGCAAGGTATATATATGCGATCCATATGCATGAGTACGGGGGCAATGCATCTCGACCTCGTTGGAGATCTCTATTCACCTGCGTTCATTGCCGCTCTTTCGAGATTTATAAACAGAAGAGGCTATTGCCAGCACATATACTCGGACAACGGTACCAATTTTGTAGGGGCTGAGAGAGAATTATACGCCGCCTACCGTCGCTGCATTAGAGGCGAAAAGTTTACCTCGTATTTGGCAAACACGCATTTAACATGGCATTTTAACCCCCCAAGCGCGCCACACATGGGTGGTTATTGGGGGGTAGGGGTGAAGCGAGTCAAATATCATTTGCCCTCGCTAGTTCGTTTTTAACCTACGAAGAATTTTCTACGCTCTTGACGGAAGTGGAAGCTTGCGTGAACTCTCGACCGCTCTATTGGCACTCTGCTAATGCTGATGATTTGGAGGTTCTCATGCCAGGCCATTTCTTGATCGGTGAACCAATAAAAGGCGCTACCGAACCTGATACTGATAATTTCTCAGGAAAGTTGCATCAGCGTTGGCAAGCTATTAGCGCAATGCGACAACATTTTAATATATTAGATATTAAAGTAATTGAAATGTAAATACCAATCTATTTTAGAACTTATAGTTATCTGTTAACGAATTTAATTTGTAAACTTGAATTTATTTTGAACTTAATTTGGTGTTCAAGGCGGCCGGTATGTTCGCGCCTATATGGCAACTCTTTATAATGTTGTTATTCCAATAAGATACTGGAAAACAATTGTAATGAAGAAAAAAAGAAGAAGAACAAAAATGTCATTCGATCTATCGTTTTGCAATTGGCTTGTTGCATTTTTCTATCGTTGTAACCCGCTGAAGTATTTAATTAAAAGTTTATATAAAATAAGTGTGTTTACTTAATTTTTCACCCGCTTCCGTTTACACCGCATTAAGTTGCGTACAATAAGGAGTTCCTGAATCTAAGGTCGTATACATTTACATCAAATACTTTGCATACATTTTGTCGCTTGTTGTACGCAACATTTGTATTATCCCTTTTCCGTTTCGGTTTTACTTCTTTACCGCAACTTCTCTACCGCAACTTAAATTCAAATTAGTTTATTATAGTTTGCTATAGTGTTCTTTGTTAAATGAAACACTAACTACGAACTGATTAAAGTTTATTTCATGCCTTTAACCAAGTGCGTTGATATTATTATTAGAACACTCGCGTCAAACCGTAAGTTTGAGAATTTACATCATGCTCAAAAATACATAAACAGTGAACAAATCGCATAATAAATTCAAGTTATCTACAATACAATTTTCCGAAAGAAAGGCGTCTTCATTCAACATTTTGTCATTGCCGTGACTTCCGGTCGCCCTCTGCAAGCTGCGGTAGTAATTTTTCGAGCATACACATACATACAAATATATTAATCTGATTTGGTTTGCATTCTGAAAATAGTAGCAGCAAAAACTATACCCAATTGCAGGTAAAATAAAAGAAAATTAAAATGTCTGCTTTTGTCAAAACTAGTGATTCTGACCTCAATGTCATTGAAAGGTTTATGACAAAAAGGATAGACAACACATTTAGCCTCGATATTGACAGTGTTGAGAGCAATTTAGTTTTGCTAAATGGTCATGTTTTGGAAACCTTGAAATTGCAATGCTGCGCATAAGATTAACGCCTGCGAAAAGTTTCGCAACTTACATTCCACTGCCAGTCCAAATTCATCAAAGAATCCAAAGCGTGCTTGAACTGTCCAGGGCACTACAAAGATCGTTACGTCCACATCCGCTCATTTCGTCGCCGATGTTAGCCCCACCGTTCCGCAAACATCCATATTACCGCGTCTGCCAGCACCAGTTCGCCTTCGAATTCCATTGCTGTCTCGAGGAATCCGCAAAAACCTCACATTACACACGAAGAGCGCTTCTGCGAAGATCATTTTCTTCTACGCATCAAAGATCACCTGATGGTTGCTTTCTAAAGAAGTTATCGCTGCACGAAGTCTATTACGCGTCGAACGGAGGATGACTCGTGACGGCGCTTCGCAATCGCGATACAACGAGTTCATGCAAGAACTTATAGATATAGGTAATATAGAACTTGTATCAGAATTGACGATTAATGCTGTGTTCTATATGCCGCTCTACGCAGTGCGGAGCTAAGGGTTCTTTTCAACGCTTCTGCTAAAACCACCTCTGGAAACAGGCTCAACGATGCCCTATATGTTGAGCCGCAATTGCAGCACGACCTATACATCAATTAGCAACGTCTAGTTTGGCGTGCTCAACCAATCAATTCAAGATTACAGCATTCTACGTGTAACGTATAGTGTGGTGGCCGCTTCTCATTTGGCTGTAGAGGCTTTGCAACAAACCGCCAAGGATTTTTCGAACGATTTTGAAATGGCCGTTTTAATAATCCTCCGCTATTTCTACGATCTTCTTACTGATACATCCTGCAAAACCGAACTTCGGTCCCTACAACAAGACGTTTCGAAAATTCTAATGGAAGGGAAAGTGGGCATCGAACTGTAAGGAGCTCAACGAAAGTATTTGCAATACCAGACACAATCGTAAGAGCATGGCGTGAACATCGTTTTTAGCTGGAGACGCTGAATTACCTGAATGTAGATCGCTGCGTCGGGTCCGGAACGGCTGCATCGAAATTAGTGCGAAGTATGTTATTCAGTTGGCGCTTGTTGCGGTTACAACCATATCTTGATGCCAACGGGGTTCTCCGTGTAGGTGGACCACTGAAATCCGCAGACATTTCGCACGACGCTAGGCATCGCATAATCTTGAATTCTCCGATATCGCGTCTTATCATCTCAGATATGCATTAGAAGGGCATAGAAATCTATGCAAATACATGTTTTTCTTAGACTTAGGTAAATCAAAATAAATAAACAATCTTTGCGAATCGTGAAATTACCTTAAAAATGGCATTCAAATGTATTTGTATATTTTGCATATTTTAGTCACAGATGCTTTTGCTTGCATTTTTTAGCACACATTTCGCATTACATTACCTATTTTTGCAATTGCGCTGGTTGACATAAACACTCCTCGAAGGTTTTGTGGAGTGTTGTCGAATTAACAGTCCTTGGCCTGTTCCTTACGGTACTGCCCGACTGTCGTGGTAGCGATTTAGGCCATGTCACCCCTCCTTCCGTAAGGAAGGATAAGATGGGTAATGAGAGGTGATATCCGAGGTCATATCCGTAGACCAACCATCGAGTTGCACGTCATTACCTTTGTGCATATTAGTCGCCTCTTACGACCGGTATGCCTACCGCGGGCATATTTTAACCCCCTAACCCGCAGGGGGTGGAAATTCACTGTCTTCGCTTGTACCTACCCTGTAGTCAACTGTCAAACTAGTTCGTTAACATTATAGTTCGTTAACTAGAATTTTGTGGGCTTATTCATGCCAGTCTGAGCGACTGCAACGTTTTCACTATCAAAAGCAGCAACAACCTCCAGAACTGTCCGTAGCTACATAGTATATAATGTTCATTCTTTACGTCTTATTTTGCGAATCGGAGTGTAAGGTAGTGGATGAAGGTAAATCGCGTTCAGAGTTGTTTTAAAGTAAAAACTACAACAAAAAATTAACTTTAAACTGAAATTTACATTCTGTAGGAACTGATAAGGTGTTATAACTGCTTTATATTCAATAATTTGGGTGTTTCATGTCTTCACGTCTAATATTACAGTAATTAAATTTGATTCTTTTATTATTGTGCTGTCTGTGTGTGTGTGCAGATTCGGACTAAGTTGCGCTACTACTAGACATATAAAATGGTAATCGTTCAATAAACAACGCCATACTACATTTTAATTTTCTGTTCAACTAACATTCTGAATTCTTAAATATTCATTTCATTAAAAAATATTCATTTAATTATATTAAATATAGATATTATAGTGAAATCACAACACTTTTGAGAGTTTCGTGCTTTAAATAGTAGATTTGGGTTGCAAATCGTGTACGTACGTGTATGTTAACAAAATCATCTTTATATTTTTTGCGACGCAACAACGAGTAAGCAGTGCTCAAATGAAAAATGAAAACAATACCATCATTTGCCAAATCAATTGTGTAAGTAAATAACATTTCTTTTTGGAATAATCAAAGTAACCTTTTTCTGAAGAAAAATGTTTCAACAAAACCATAAAAGAAGTAATGAATTGTTGTTATTTTCCAGGGTTCAAAATGGCGACACATACGAGAACAATGTGGTTAAAAACAGCAATGCTTGAAAAATTTAGTTACTAAAAACTTGTTTAAATTTTTCTATAGAGTGAAGCATGGCAGAAAAAAGGAGGTAATTCCGTTGTCAATTTTTGGTCGCGATTTTAGCTACCTGACAAGTAAAGATAATCTCTTTTTGTGCTACTAGTTCCATTAAAAATCTTGTTTAGGTCGTTTTATTTGTTTACACATTAATAAATTTTCTTGAAAAATTATTGAAAAGTTTTGTGTAGGCTGAAAATCTTTGCTTTTTGCAATGGAAAAAATGTATCCAATAGAAAAGATGAGATCTTAATTTAATTACAAATTAATGCAATACGGATATATTCATCGGGAAGGACATTCTGATATTAATCTGGCTCCCAAGGAATACATTTTTGATATATTATCCAATGATACATCAAAATCGGATAGAGCTGCTTCACAATTCAAACGTGGGAAGACGTGCTAAAGAAGGTAAATCATATAGATCAACATCTCCCTTGAGGTCCAGCTTGGAATCATCTTATTTAACGCTCCGATATTATATTTTCGCAGCCAGTAGTGGCATAGCCAAAGGACTCCCCGACATATAATCAAGACAAGAGCTCAAATGCTGGATCGTGAAATGTTCTTCCTTTCTACCCATCTTAACCATCACCTTTTCATTTGAAGTCCCGAAGAACTAGACACTAGTGCATCTTAGCTTCGGTAGCGCTTTGTGATAAAGCCCATTACTTCAGTGACAGAAACCTTCAACTTTCCGCCACCAATTCTTCTGACATACTCTTTGTTACCACACCTGAAGAAGTTACATTACAACTGACCATCGCCTTTTATGGCACAATAATCCCGACAGGAAACAAATATATAGTGCTATTACTTGGTTTTATCCCACCAAGGGGCTTTGTTTATAACCGGGTTTCATACGTCCCATTTCGTAGTGCCATGAGACTAACCCACGCAAATGATTAATCAATAAGGGCCACAACATGTCCAGTAAATGTTCTAAGGTTGGCACCCATAAATATTTTTAAACGAGTGAAAAACAAATTTTAAAACCCAGAAATACAGTTCTATTAGCCTTGATCTTTTACATCCCTCTTTTAGAGGTTTAAATAAAAATTGTGAAGTAATATTTATTTTGACATGATTACTGAATTTTAAATAAAATTATTTGTTATGTAATTGGCAATTTTCGTGTATTTTTCGACCCAAATTGAACTAACCTACTATGAAGTGGTGCAGTAACTGGTATGACACTGATTCATAGACTGACTAGTATGATAGTTGGTATGAGCCAGACGTATATACTGACTAGTAGGTCAACTGGTATAATATTGGGGTATGTACTGACTAGTATCACAACCAGTATAATGCTAAAGCAGTGACTGACTAGTGATGTAACTGGTATAATGCTGATGCAGAGGCTGGGAATTGATATTTCGTAGGCCACCACTTTGTTATATAGTTGGTAACATGGAAATAAGACGGAACTTCGAGTGGTTGGAGTGTCTGTGCCAACTACTATTAAACTAGGTTACAACATGACTGCAGGGTATGAGGATGCATTCATGTATTGTAGGTATGTATGAATGTTTCCGTGTACACATGTGTCCATAAGCAGTAGTGATATTTGTTTAACTGTGGGAATACCTCCCTATGGGGCAGTCAGTAACCAGTGAGAACATTTCTGGTTTAGAACTAGAGATAATAAGAACTAGTGTGATAGGAACTAGATTTTCACTAGTTTGAAATTCAAATGCATTTGGATTCGCATTTGTAAAAATGTTTTGTTTTTATATGGTTCTTTAAAGAAACTTTAAATTTTAAATCATAAAAAAAATCGTATCGTAGGACTCAAACCGAAGCGTCCCGCATCAGAGTCAAGTGCTCTACCCACTGAGCTACGGAGCACTCATCAATAGAGCGAGAAAAATATACATTTGTATACATTATGAATAGTGGTTTCAAATTTTAGCTCAAATTATTAGCCGTGCATAAACTAACCGCCATGGTGTGGCGACAGTGTTTCTGGACTACCACACCGAAAGCCCAAGGTTCGAGTTCTGGGAAAGATAACATCAAAAGTGGTTTCAAAGAAGTTTTCAAAACGGGGTCGCGCATCGGCAGTCTTTGAAAACTCTCCGAGTGTAGTCGTTTTTGTGTGGCGCGGGCGTTATGGTAAAAAAATCAGATTTTTGGTCACATTTTTCCCACATTTTAGTCAATAACTCGGGAACTGGATGAGATATCCAAATGAAAGTCCTAAATTTTAAGTTAGACGTTAAGTGATAGAATGGTGAAAGTTTCATGCAATTCTATTCAGTAGTTTTTGCGTGATACGTGCACAATCATACAGACGGACAGACAGACAGACAGACACACAACAATTCTAAAAATTGTAGATTTGCAACTGCTTTTTTGTAGGTAGCACTAAAAACTTGAAAATAAAAAGATAATAAACAATAATTTTAATAAATTTAATAAAGGTAGTCTTTATATTTATGTCGCTAAGAAGCAGCAGCAAAATTTGTTTTTAAATGAAGAAATTGCATATGTGAGTTTTAGTTTTGAAATTTTAAACATAATAATTCCAATCAATTTATGGGATTTAAAAATATAAAGGTGGAATACACGTTTCCAAAATAAGGCAATACCTTTTTTGATGCGGCAAATGACAAAACCTTTAAAGTCTATAAATTACCCTTTACTTCATCATTAAAGGTTGTATCAAGCGTATTGCGCGAAATACTGAAGCCTGACATGAGCAGCCTGATTGGGACTTATCAGTGTGGCTTTAGACCTGGGGTCGTATCGCATTTCCCGTTAACTGAATACTCGTTTCGTAAAATTGCTTATTTGATATTGTTTTATACGTGAACGTACTGAAATAGTTATCATAGTCAACAATTTTATTCGATAGCAAAATTGGGTTTGAAAAGAAAACAAAATTATATTTTTGGAACAAAACCAAACTGAGCCTGCAGTGTCCTGTAACAATACTTGTTAAAATCGAAAAGAGTGACCGTCGTGCCGTTCAGACGTGTTTTCCAAGTGCTCGCAAGTTTTATTTTCACTTTATTACTGTTTTCTTAATTTATCAAAAAAATGCCGTGTAGCTGTGGGCAAAAGGTTGATCGTAATCAACAGTCAATACAGTGCGCTAGCTGCAGTGAACTCTTTCATCTTCGCTGTGTTGAAATTCTTCCAGCTGATTTGGATTATTTAATTAAATCAAATATTTCTTTTTATTGCAAAGCTTGTGAGAGAGCGCGTCGCAGCTCTTTTCGCTCGCCACCCCCTGTGCCTAACGAAGTATCGGAAAATCATGGTGACTCTTTTGTGCATGATAACACTAATTTCCAGTATCATGCAAGTGCCAATAACAATAACAACGATCAATGTGTTTGCAGTGGGCAAGAACATGATTTAAAATCAATGTTGAGTAAAATAACTAAAGAAAACAAATCTTTGCGTTCTGAGGTGAAAGACCTGCGTACTGAATTGCGCTCTTTGCTGAAATTAGTGTGCGACAATAACATTGTTGTTGCTAAAGACATCAAACACATGAAAGCTGACTTCGTTTTTATTAAATCTTACCTGCCGTTGCCAGGCTCTCGCTCTCAATCGTGTGATGATTTGGACAATACTGTTGCTGAGAGTGTGTTTACCAACGATGTTGGTGCTAACAATTGTACTAATACTAATGCTGCAGAGAAAATCTCGGTCGAAAACAGTAGTAAGACCAATGACGCAAGCAGTATTCTGATAAATTTTTCTGATGTTGCTAATTCTGTCGATGTCGCTGTTGACGCTTTTACGTCTCAAGGCGACTCTGAGTGGAAAACAGCGGATAAGCGCAAGAAGAGGATAAAGAAAAATAACCAAGCTATGACAAATGTAAACAAAGAAAATAATGTATATAATCAAGATAAACCGATGCAAGCTGTTGTTGCTACAAGCTCGAACGCTGATTTGGCTGTTGTGCGACGTGATGTTGTGAGGCGCATCATATGGTTGCATATCTCTTCATTTTCGAATACTGTTACTGAAGAACATATTCTGAATTACCTTGCTGAACACGCTTCTATTGATAAAAGCCAACTGATCTGCTTTAAATTAATAAAAAAGGGTGTGGAGCCACTTACCTTAAAATGGGTAAATTTTAAACTTGGCGTGCCTGAAGAGATTTCTGACACTATTTTAAAATCAGAAATCTGGCCGGCGAACGGCAAAGTCCAGCCTTTTCGTTCCTTGCGTGCAAAACGGGATTCCTGATGCAGCTAATTTTCAATATAATTTTAATAGACTAAAAATATATTTTCAAAATGTTTCTGGTCTTCGGACTAAGTGTTCGGCAGTGTTTATGTACAGTTCTGCATTAGATTACGATATTTTCGTTTTTGTTGAATCTTGGCTGAACGAGAAATTTTTTAGTAGTGAAATTTTTGATCCAAATCTATTTGACGTTTTCCGTAAGGACCGTGATCCTGTTAAAACAGGTTGCTCGAGAGGAGGGGGTATTCTTATTGCTGTTCGGAGGAAATTCCAGGCGGCCGTGGTAGCACTCGCTAACCCTGATACACTCATTGATCAGCTCTGCGTACGTGTTCATGGTTCTTCTGGAATCTTGTATTTGTGTGCCTCGTATATTCCACCGAACAGTACAGATACCTTATATATTGCACATGCTGACAATGTTCTTTCACTGGCATCGAATGTTGTGGGTGACAATCATCTTTGTGTCCTTGGGGATTTAAACTTATGTAACTTAAATTGGTCTCATATTGAAAACACGGCTTATTTTATGGTCTCTAACGTTAACTCTTCAGCCGAAATTCATCTAATTGATAGCTTCTTAAGTATTGACTTAGTGCAAATTAATGGGCTTTATAATAGGCTAAAGAGAATTTTAGATTTAGTGTTTATCTCAAACAATATTCACTACACATTGTCTGAATGCTTTACACTAATCTTGCATACTGATAAACATCACGTTTCTATTTTTCTTGAATTGGAGTTTTATGAATTTGCTGAAATTAGCGATAAACCTGAAACGAATTTCAACTATAGTGCTTGCGATATGCCGCATTTTAATGAATTATTATTAAGCATTGATTGGTGTGATTCATTCCGTGATAATGATGTCACATCTTGTTTTCATATTTTTAAAAATTAGGTTTTCGAGTTGTGCTTGAAGCATATCCCAATTTATAAACAAAAAACATATAAGACGCCCTGGCATACTAAGAGGCTAAAACATCTGAGGAATGTTAAAAACAAATCATTAAACCAGTATAAAAGAACTGGAGATTCGGCGCACTACTCTAAATTTCAAAACGATTTAAAGGCATTCAAGTGCTTGAATAAGTTCTTGTACAGAAATTATATTGTGAGCTTTGAGGACAATATAATTTCGAACTCAAAGGCGTTTTGGCGTTTCATAAAATCAAAAAAGGCCTGCTCTTCTGTCCCTACTAATGTGTTTTTCAACGACACATCTGCAAACAATGCAGTAGATGCTGCGAATTTATTTGCCGACTTTTTTTGCTCTAATTTTGAACCAGACACTCGTGTACACACTGGTCTGCCTTCCACGAGCAACTCAGCGATCAATTTTGGCTCTCTGCGTGTTTACGTTGCGGATGTCGAGAACGGTATAGGGAAGCTTAAGCCTTCATCCAAGACGGACACAGATGGTCTTTCGGTCATACTGCTAAAAAATTGTTTGTCTTTGGCTGAGCCTCTTACAATTATATTCAACAACTCACTGGCCACTGGGACATTTGTGGATGACTGGAAACTAACTTCAATTTCTCCGATATTCAAGAGTGGTAACAAAAATGATGTTCGTAATTATAGATCGATTTCGAAGCTCTCATCTGTATCCAAACTTTTCGAGATTATAGTCAATGACAAATTATACTTTGCAGTAAAGGGCCTACTTTCGAACAATCAGCACGGATTCGTCCCAAAACGGTCCACTGTCAGTAACTTATCTATCTTTTCCGATTACTGCATTTCCGCTTTTCAGAATAGACTGCAAGTTGACTCAATTTATACAGATTTCTCGAAAGCCTTCGACAAGGTGTCCCATCAGATACTCCTGGCAAAGCTGGCGGCGTTGGGTTTTCATTCCACATTTTTGTTGTGGATCGAGTCCTATCTATCAAACAGACATTGCGTTGTTGACGTAGACAACGCCACATCCCGGTCCTTCATTGAATCCTCTGGTTTTCCTTAGGGAAGTATTCTTGGGCCTCTATTTTTTATAATATTTATCACCGATATTGGCTCATGTTTCTCTTTTGCGGAATATTTGTTATATGCTGATGATTTGAAAATATTCGCTGTCATAAATAGTTCACATGACTCCGAACGGCTGCAATCAGACCTTTTCAACCTCGAAAACTGGTGTTGCTTAAAACGACTAATGCTGAACATCAAAAAGTGTTTCCATGTGACTTTTTCGAAGTCTGCTAATACCCTACATACTTCGTATAGTATTGCCGGCTGTGCCTTGGAATCCGTTGAAGAAATCAAGGACTTGGGTGTATTTTTCGACTCTAAATTTAGTTTCTCTAACCAAGTCAACTACGTGGTAGCTCGGTCTTATGGGATGCTGGCGTTCATACGCAGAAATTGTTCTGCATTCACAAACCCTCACACCCTCAAGTCTCTATATTGTTCTTTTGTCAGATCGAGATTGGAGTATGCTGCTCCCATTTGGAGACCCTACCAAATTGGGCCCACTAAACGAATTGAGAGAGTCCAGAAAGTTTTCCTACGTTTTGCTCTCCGATCTTTAAATTTTCGGCATTTTGAGACCTTTAAAATTGGTTTTGCAAGCACCAACTATGCTGCAAATGCTCCTATCTCTAGGGCATGTGCGGATCTTAATTTGTTTTTCAGTTCTTCAGGTGTTGACCTCACTTCTTCGTATGCAACCCTAATTATACATTAAAGATCTTTCTTTTTCTAATTAGTATGATAGTCTGTAAGAATTTTTGAATTTAAAGACTGAAATAAATAAATAAATAAATAAATAAATAAAATCTTAAGCGAGTTGTGTTATGACCTCCAAGAGCAACTTTGACTGTCTTAAACCTGGCTATTGTGCCAGTGTATATACTCGTATTCTTACTCTTTGTCCTCCCTCCTCAGACATTCTCTAATTAGTTGTGGACCAACTGGTAGCAGCTGCTCTGAGCCAATTGGTGTTACTTTCGCTGCGTTTGTCGTTAAGTTATCCGCTTGCTCTTTTTCTTCAACACTCTATGACCAGAAGCCCAGCTGTATAGTGCTGCATTCTCCCAGGTGTTTCCGGTGATGCCACTTTAAAGTGGTCCCCTGATTAAGAAGCAATCTTGGCTCCTTCTGTCTTGGAAGAAACTTTTTATGTATGGAAATTGAACAGTATAGGGGATAGAGAATTAGTTTTGAGGATAACACTTCGACCTCAGTCATATCGTGCTCTCCACTCTTCACAACACTTCTTTTAGGCAGAAATCCTTTAGAAAGTCAAGAAGTTTCTTCGGGATAACAGATAGTATTCGGTCATTCTCTGGCCAAGGTAAGCCAAGATGCTTCCCTCTTTTCCGGTAGATAGCATCGCACTCGAAAAGAATGGTCCCAGAGATCTCATTCGCCATGCGACAAAAGCAACAGAGGATGCCGTTTTTCAAGGCAGGGACGATACTTTCTGGTGTAAAACAGAAGTCTTCAGTCTCTGATGATGTGACAACCTCATTTGCTTCCTCTATTTTCATTTCATGTGCTGCTTCAGGGGCGGAAATAAATCTACTTGATGCCTTCTGTTCGCAGTTTAGCCTAAAAAAAACTTCCGGATCCCGTCGTTCATATCTAAGTTTAGATGAAGACCCATATTGTCAACCATTCTATTTAAAGTTTGCCACATCTACGTACTTAGACCCTTGTTTGTGTGCGGTATATCGTTCACTTTTCGTTTGCAGAAGATTGTGCCAACTCAACCACTCAGGCTCGGTATCACACTCGCCTATCAGTCAGCCGTACTCTCGCTACCACAGTCGGCTAGGAGTACGCCTTACTTTAAAAAACCGCCTTGAAAACCTCATCCATAATGGGTTCCTGGAGCCAAGTTGGGTCCTTCAGTCTCAGGAAGTTGTTTGATACAGTATCCCCGTTTGACTATATCCCTGAGAAAGGGGTCTGGCATGTACCGCAAGGGAGTACCGGAATGTATCGGGTTCGTATCTGGCAAATGGCTGTCACTTTCGACAACACTCCCCAAAACCTTCGGGAAGTGTTTTTGTCGCTAAAAACAAGAACAAAATTACAAGTGTCCGGTCGAAATCGTCGCTGCGCCATTCTCTGTCATCCCGCCATGTATAGAATGTATTAGTCCGAGTTTCTATCATCGCATCCTTCACCGCTTGCGTGATTTGCAGGTATTTGACGACGGTACGTCTTCGCCATAATTTACATACTCTTCGAAGAGCGTAGCTTCTTTTTCTGAGCAGGCAGTTAAGTCGTCTCTCGAGGAACGAAAATAACACTCTATAAGTCATATATCGCACACGCGATGCGTGGACACTAACAACATTCGGGAGAAAGGTTCTTAGAAAGGTTTGTAGACCTCGACGCGTTTGCGACGGCGAGTACCGAAAAAGAATTAAATATTAGATGTATGAGCTTTTCGCAAACGCCGACATAGCTTAGCAATTTAAAAGCCAGCTGCCTTGCTGGCTAGGTCACGTTGTGCCAATGAACGAAGATGTTCCAAGAAGGTGTTCTTATTTGCACCCTTCGGTGAAGCAGAGGCTCCAATTGGCGCCAGTTGGCGCAACGAAGAAACGACTAGGACCAGACGGTTAGGTGACCATTTAAAGAGGAAGAAGAAGAGAAAATGAAGGGTTCGACGATCCATAAAACAGGAAGGTGAAATAATGGTCATCAAAATTTAATTTTTTATTTTTTACTTCCTCCCGTTTGAACGGTACGAATGAAGTAATATACCTTGTGTGCGTAACAAAAATAGATATAAAAAATGTGTGTCTTTTATAGGCGCCAAAGAACTCAACCGATCTTTATGAAATTTTCACAATATATACTTGGGTTCCCTGGGTACAGCATAGACAATATATAGTTATAATATATATATAAGTGGGCGGAGCCACGCCCCCAGGCTATATAAAGTTCCAATTCGTCATAACTCCGAATTTTTTTGGTCTAAATTAATGAAGTTTGGATATATGTGTCACTTAATCAATATCTAAATAAAGTTCCAAAAGTGGGCGGTGTCACGCCCACATATTTTGTGTTTTGTTTTGCCCTTGAACTTTCACGATAGGTTCAGGAGTTCGCTGGGCACGACACAGTCTGTATATAGATTTTGGAAAAGCCCCCAGGCAATGTAAAGCTGCAGTTCGGTATAGCTAGGAGTTTATTTGGTTCAAGTTAATGACATTTTATATATAGATGTACTCTATGTATCAAAGCGTCAAAACAACGTCTACCGGGTTTGCTAGTATATTATAAAATGGCGAAAGCAAACAACGAATTTCAGCATTCTTTTGTAAAACTGAGACTAGTTTGCGTTCAAATTAGACAGACAGACGGACGAAGGGACGGACATGGCTAAATCGACTCCGCTCATCGTGCTGATCATTTTAGTGAACTTTTCTCTTCTTCTTCTCATACTTACATTTGAAAGGTATGAAAATCAAAAGAGATATATAACTTCGCTATTGCAGTGGTCTATTAACTACGTCCGGAATATTTAGCTTGTGTTTTCCGATTTGGCTAATTTTTGACTGGGAAGCAGCTGACCAATTTTCAGTGAAATATCAAGATTGAATTAAAAGCGATTGCCTTTAAAAATAGCCGAAATTTTATGCTGAAAAGTGGGCGGCGCCACGCCTCAAAATTTACAAAATTTGTTTGCAGTCGAGTTTTCCTTAAAAAGCTTATTATGTGTGCAAAATCTGATTGATATAACTTGCTTAGTTGTTGTTGTTGTTGCTTTTTAAATTTTACAAAAAAATTTTTCAGAACTATGTTAAAAACTGGGCGTGGACATGAACCGATTTCGCCCATTTTTACAACAAACAGTAACCTTTATATATTGAAGATTATCACCGAATTTCGCGGTTAGGGGTTTAGAATATGCCCGAGGTAGGCATACCGGTCGTAAGAGGCGACTAATATGCACAAAGGTAATGACGTGCAACTCGATGGCTGATCTACGGATATGATGCCTCTCACCTCTCATTACCCATCTCTCCTTCCTTACGGAAGGAGGGGTGACATGACCTAGAAGGTTCCACTGGTCATAAATCGCTACCACGACAGTCGGGCAGTACCGCAAGGGAGTACCGGAGCGTACCGGGTTCAAATCCGGCCAAGGACTGTTAATTCGACAACACTCTCCAAAACCTTCGGGGAGTGTTTTTGTCGTTACTACAACAACAACAACAACCGAATTTCGTTTCGACAAATCAATTTTTGGCGGAGTTATGGCATAAAAAGTTTTGTGGAATAATCCACTATAAAACGGGCGGGCCACGACCATTTTCGAAAACTTATATTTTTTGGATTTTTTACTTTACGGAAACTTTAAAAGTGAAACATAAATGATGTAAAGCTATTTTCCGCAAAGTTATTGCCTATTTAATATATCTACGATCCTCTTCAAAATCTATCATATAGAAGTGGGCGTGGACCTTAACCGAACATTCCTTGCACACCTGGAAACCTGCGTGCTGAATTTCGTTTCGATATCTTGAACGGTGTTTTATTTATGATTAATAACATTTCTAAATCTGACTTCATCAAAAGTGGGCGGTGCCACTCCCATTTTCAAAAATTTCTTGAAAATTTTATTTTATACCGTAATCTCAATGGATACACCAAATTATATCCTTATAGGTGTATTACGTACTTAGTAATCACTTTTTTTGTGTACTCGAAAATATTCTATATATAAAAAGTGGGCGTGGCTTTCGTTCGATTTCACCTATTTTAAATAGCGCTCGGAGATGAGTACCAAGGAGCCTGCATACCAAATTTCATTAAGACATCTCAAAATTTACTCAAGTTATCGTGTTCACAGACGGACGGACGGACATGGCTTAATCAATTTCTATTTTCGTCCTGAACATTTTGACATACATAAGTCAATATCTATCTCGATCCGTTTATGGCGTTACGTACTGCCGTTAGGCGACTACCGTTAATATACCTTGTGTGTGTAGCAGTACTAGGTATAAAAAGATGACGAAAAAATTTTAAAGACTACCTTTATGTTTATACAAGGTAGCGCAAAAGTAATCCTCCTATCAGAAAATGCTATAAATTTTGCGATTGGCCCCTAAAGTCAGTTCTGTTTTGACATTTGTGTAGTAAACACATGCGAAATACACGTTAATAAACAATGTTACGCTACACTGCTCCAGAACGCGGAATATTGCTGACTATTTATTTGACCAATAATCGATCGGGGCCAAACGGTTACTGTGAATGGTGAGCGCTACAGAGCAATGATCAACGAGTTCTTTTTGCCGCAACTTGATGAATTGGGATTGGAAAACATGTGGTTCCAACAAGACGGTGCAACAGCACACACTGCACGTGCCACAACCGATATCCTGAACATCGGAAGCTTACTTTTGCGCCACCTTGTATTAGATATGGTATCTATGAGTTTTAGTTTTGAAACTGTAATCATACCAATTGTAATCAATTGGCGGCCGCCCTAGTGTGGCGGTACTGTTGCTGGCCAACCACACCGTTTCTCACCCCGTTTTTACCTTTCTCTATCACCGCGCCTCTAAGCGAAATTTCTACAAATTATATTGCCATCGTGTCCTGAACTATGTGCTAAGTTTTAAGTCACTAACCCACCAGGATATTAAAAAATCGATCGCAAGATTCTAAATTTCAAACGAATTTTCAAAATGTTACAAGAATGACTAAGTAATTGGTCAATTATGTGCATAGAAGGGATACCCTTGAGAAAATTGTGTTTGACGATACAATAAAAGTTTTTGCTCAACAGAAACCCAGGATAACCCATAATAAGGAAGATCAAAGTGAAACAAGTAAGGAAGTCTAAGTGGTGAAACCGAACATTAAATACCCAGCTGTGTAAAAGCGGTCTAGGAAAATTTGTAAATTGTTGTGGAGTTATGATTTGTAGAGATTTAAAACTTTTTCTAATACCATGTGGACAATCTTATAACCAAAGTACTCAACCGATCTTTATGAAATTTACACAGTAGACTTTCGGGTTCATTGGTTACAGCAGAGGCTATGCTGTATAAAATTACAATTCTTCATAATGATATCTGGATGTATTAAAGGATACATATATTCAAATCTATATATCAATATTTACACATTTTGAAAAAGTGGGCGGTGGATATTTATAATACTTTCATAGTGGGTTTAGGGGCCCCTGGGTCGACGCTATATAAAGTTGAAATTCAGCATAGCTACGAATTTATTTGATTCCAGATAATGACATTTTAAATAAAAGTTTCCTATATATCAAAAAAAAAAAAATTTTTGGCGTAAGTGGTGTGGTCGAAAAGCGATTTCGCTAACTTTATATGGGTATATGTACCACAACCAGAGTATACCTTCCACCAATTCCTGTAGTTATTAATAGTCGAAGTTTGAAATTTTGTTTGCTCATATGTGGACGGTTTAGTAAAATCGTCAATAGGACGACCAATTTAAGAAATCTACCAAATTTCATTATTGTAACTGCTTTTATTATTGAATTATCTTATTTTCGATATCGAAAAAAATGGCGTGGTTATTGTTCCATTTCGCCCATTTTAAATAGCTTCTGACAAAAACTGATAAGGCGTCTCTGAGAGTAATCGAGAGAAAGGTTCTTCGAATCTTTCACGGACCTTTACCCGTTTGCGACGGCGTGTACCGAAGAAGATTTAATGACGAGCTGTATGAGCTATATGCAGACATAGTCTAACGAAATAAAACCTAGGCCATGATGTGCGAATAAATGAAGATGCTCCGGCTAAAAAGTATTCTTATCGACACCCACCGGACATAGAAGAGGAAGCGGGAACCACCACTCCGATGTTGTTGTTGTAGCGATGATTCGCAATGCCTAGTCGTCGCTTTCGTTAGCCAGCATTGTCATTAAAATCTTTTAACGCAAGTCCCAGGAACCTTGCGGCTTCAATATGGTTGGACCAGAGTGAGATTGGTGTTAGAAAAGTCTGCTCAGTTGAGAAGATGAATAGATGGTAGATGTCATGGGGAGACACACCGCACCCCTGGCAAATATTTGGTATGTCAGGGTTCAGTCTGGATAGGTAGCGTTTAATCTGTTACAGTAGAGTTTACCGATTCTGTGTGGATGTTGTTGAGGGCCTGTCGATGTACCTTTGGATCGAACGGCGAAAATATGTGGTGCCGGATTCATCATAGTGTTTACGGAGATGTTTCCTTATTTGCCTGGGTGGCTTCTTGAAGCAGGTGCCTGTTCGGGTTTTGCGGTTTGGAACAGGTGACATAAGGAGACATCGCGTGGAAGCTCTGAGTGCGGTGTTTTGACAAACCTGCAACTTCCTCCAGTGGGTGTCTGATAGCCCCGGCGACCATATTAACGGCGCGTAGCTCAGAACCGGCTGGCAATTGCCGTGTAAGTTGCCTACAACGTTTCTTTATCTTTTCCGCGGGTGATGCCAGTGACTTGAGAATTTTGTTGAGTCTTTGTACTTTGGTGGCAATCGCGGCTGCGTGAGCACCACAGTTGAGCATACCCAGCGGCGAAAATTCACATTACAAAATGCAATACTTCTCCAACACTTTGCAGACAGTTTCCCTTCAAGAATCAGTTACAACCAATATTACTTTCCCATAAGCATGGCCGTAGACAAAGCCTAGTGCATGCCTCTTTACTAGCAATGGAATAATTGTGTGAATACTCGTATACGGCAATAGAGCAAAGCAGAAATCGTATAAATTCTTTCGTTACAAGTCAGCATACAATGTAATAGATGGTAATAAAGTACTTATAAGGGTTTCGTAATGCATTATGTGGAAGGACTGCAAACTCACTTCGCCGATGGGTATGATCTCTAGGATTTTGGGATGTGTGACAGTCAGAAGCTTGATGCCGTCGACGTAGACGCCTAATTCTATGTTCACGTGCGCTGTCAACATCGTAAATAAGGTGGCCGAGGATTTGGTGGGTGACAGAGCCAGACTTCGCCTAGCGAAAAACCCCGGAAATGGAAGGAAGGTGTGAGATATTTCTTGAGCACAGCTCATGTACCAAAGAGCGGCGTAAGAGACAATCCAGACACCCTCTGGTGGAGACGGGAGCCTCGATATGTAATAATCAAACAAGAGCGCGCATAGGGCTTAATTATAAGTAGTTTTGATCATTCACCCCTGAATTCCACCGATGATTGCCGACCACTCAGATATTTGGCGACCCAACGGTTTAGACAGGAGGGAATAATTGAGTCTTCAAGGTCGTAAATAAGTTGCGTGTGATTGACCGTGTCGAAAGTTTTCGACAGGTCTAGCGCAACTAACACAGTCCTGTCCTTAGGAAGATTTTGGTTGAGACCGACATTTATCTGAGTGGGTATGGCGTTCAGCGCGGTGGTCGTGCTGTGCATTTTACGGAAACTACGCTGATGTTCGGCGAGCCACAAGATAGCGGGATAGTAAGGGAGAAAGACTAGCTCCATGGGGTTTCACTTCTTGCGAGAGGAGCGATATCGACCAATTTGACTCCCCAACGTTAGCTGGTGTTCCAGGCTTTTGTAGTGCCACCACCTTTCCTGTTTTAATTTTTATGGAATGACGAATGTGGTCATAGACAGGTTGAGGAAAGTTGTTAGATATTTTATTCCATAATCGCCGAGATGTTTTAACATCAGCACGGATATTCCGCCTGGGCCTATTGATTTAGATTTTTTAGACTTCTGTATTATTTTTCTATTTGTGCGTTTCACTGGTGTCACGTCTAATTTCCTTATCCACCAAAGGATGCAATACATTTTGCCGGCAGAAAGCCCTGGCTTGTCGAATTGAACAAGGATTTAACAGTGTACCATAATTTTCCAACACCAGCAGAGAGGGTACAGGGCCTTAGGTGCTCCTCCCACTTGTCGCGCTTGTGCTGATCAACCAGACATCTGATGTCCGCATTGAGATCCTATATTAAAGGATCCGTAGGGTCCAAGCGTCGCACATGATCACGTTTGTTTGCAATGACGGGTGCCTCGGATTCGAAGTAGGAGCGAACTTCCTTAATTCTCCCTGACGGAATGTTGAGGCTAAATCTATGACCACGCGAAACGCTCTTTCCCCTTCTTGTACGTCAGACGTGGTGGGAAAAGTAGCGAAGGAGCTCTCAAGGAAGTTGCGAAAACCTGAGTGGGTTGTTGAAGCCAATGCCGAATTAGCCTAGACTTAGAATTTACTTGACTTGACTAAGTTTGCAAAAGAACTGAGGGTCAATTACTCAACGTGTCATCTTTTTTTATATTTGACGTATTGCTTTCTAATTGCCATATGAATTTAATTCATCCAAAACTTTAGTATGCCATACAATATATGAAGGAATTTATTAAAAATATTGAAAAAAGTTATATTGTAGCACAGTTCTCTCACGCCTCTCTTTGAACTTAGAAACCTAACTTGGAAATAAAACATCTGTAGTTTTCCAAGTTAAGTTATTTTCTGAGAAACTACGTTCACGTGCTGTTTATTTGGTAGATGTAGGTTTTTCAAGTCAAGTTAAGTCTAAGTTTAGCATAATTCAGCAATTACTGTAGGTTCGGTTTTCAGAGGAGATAAAGCCGGGAGGGCGATCGATTAAGCGGACAATCGGTAAATGATCCGTCGATTTGCTCAGCCAACTCCTGTCCCATCCCATAGACCTGTAGGCTTGATTGCCAGAAATTATGGTGTAAGTTAAAATCTCCGAAGAGTACACTATTCTCCCCTTTGAGTAACGCACGAATGTCAGGGTGATGCTCACTCGGACAACAGATGACAGGAGATATGTAAATATCAGTAATCTCAAGTTCGACATCGCCTGACCGGACAACCATACCTTGACGTTCTAAGGTGCTGTCCTTCGGGTCGACGTCAGGCTCAAATAGATGACACTGCACAGATTGGTGAGTGATGAACGCAAGTCACCACCAAGTCCGCTCACAGGTCCGAAGATCTACACGCAAACCGAGCTTTGTATTATTTATCGCAGCAAATTTAATACTGTGCAGCTTCATATGGGGGCAAAATAGTCACGCTGGGAGTCAAGGAGAGGGCGATGGATTCGGACTACCCGAAGGAGGAGGCGAAACCATTGACAACATGGCACAACGTACATATCAGTCCATAAATTGGTGCTGGTGCTGGAAGAGGAAGGGGAAAATGGTGGTGGGGAAGGAGTGGGCTGTCGCTCGGCATTGCTCACATCCAAGAGGGTGGTGCTACGCAGAAAGTTGTTGTGAGCTGCCGTGTGCGGTGTGGGCGCCGGGGGGCTCGATCAGCAGCGGGAGTTGCACACTACTTGCTGGGCAGTATTGTTGCTGCTTGTCGTGGAGTAGTGGGTCTGTGTGTGGAGGCCATCTTTTAAATTTAAAACATTGAGAATGTGAACGTTTGACATAAATCTTCTTTTAGCAAAGGCAGCAGATAAAGTCCCTTGGGCATGGGTTGGGTCTAACACCCATCCGGAGCACGAGAGTATTGAGCAACCCTGATGCAAGGAGCTGCTCGGAGGATGACAGTTTTAGGGGGAAATGTGACGAGTTAGACAGGGTAACATGGAAGCTCTTGGTTGGGTAAACCCCGAGTCATTGCGGTACGATAAAAGCGGCTGTTATGAGAACCACTCCGATAGAAGGACTAAGTGCTATATTGAACCGTTAAAATCGTTTAAACCGTTAAGCGCCATTTAAGGAAGAATACACTTCCTTGTCTATGTTCACTATATCAATATACCAACATAATAAAATTTATATCACTAAACATTTTCAATGTTCTGTGTTTTTATTTAGTTTTTAATCAACTTTTATCAATCGAAAAATTTAAAGCTTGTTCACTCTTGTATGGGCGGTTTTTGCGAAAATCGGTAATAGAATGATTAATTTAATAAATATATCAAATTTTATAATTAAAGCTGCTTTTGTCATTGAATTATCTCATTTTATACAAAAATCTAAAAAAGGAGATTAGTTATGGGTCGATTTTCCCAATTTTAAACAAGAACCATAATTGGCCGAAATGTGACCCGTGTGCCAAATTTCATTCAAAAATCTCTATTTCACTGATGGACGGACATTTCTTAATCGATTCTTCTATTCATTCTGATTCGGAAAAGAAATATCACAATCGAAATTTGTAAAATTGTAAACAAAATCAGCTGTTACTTTTTATGTGTTCACAATGCAAATTATGTGATTTTTTCCCCAAAAACGTTTACAGTGACCAACTTTATCACGATAACATAACAATTTGTGTAAACAAAATTGTAATTCTGAGCCCGCCCATGACAAGCTTATCATACGATAAACTTTAGCATAACAGACATTGTGTAAACGGTCCTAAAAGACATTGAGTAAATGGGCCTAAAAGCTATATAAGTATAAGTGCTATAAAAATCACGCCTTTCTCATACTTGGAAATATTATCTCAAAAGTACAGTCGGATCTCAAACGCGTACGGTGAACAGAATTGTTTTCGAATTAATCAAAATCCACGCTCATACGTTTTTTTTACACGAAGCAATGGAGTCTAGTGCAAATTAACAAATCTGCTATTAATTAATTTCAGAAAGGAATGTGGTTCACTTTTTTGGTGGGTTCTTTTCCAAGCACAGTGCCGCCTTTGTCATAAGAAAACTCGAGGCCACTGCCCAGGGCCCACATTATCAGGTGGCCCCGAAGGACCGACAAATTTCCTCACATTTATTCTCAAAATATTTTTGTCAGGCACATTACACAAAAAAAGGTACAGCTATATAACATAAAAGGGTCATTTATATAACATAAAAAAGAAGATGATGCACAAAATTGTCAAGAATACCTTTATATTTATATGGCCTACTTCGCATTCAAAACATTCGAATTCACGCAAAATAGCAGGGAAGAGTAACACAGCAGCACAGTTGGCACGATGCTATTCTGATGTGTTCTGTCGATCGCAAGATTCCCAATTTCAAACGAATTTTCAAAATAGGTAGATCTGTGCGTCATTTAGCTAATTTTTTTAATCAAATATTGAATTTTCACCAGGTTCTGAACTCTGTGACAAGTTTCTCGAAAATCGATCGTAAATTGCCCCCTGCCCCCTCTTTTTCAGCGATTTTCTTTTGTCTAGATTAGCGCGCCATCAAGCGGAATTTTGGCAAAGGTTTTTTTTATTGTTGATCTATGTGCCAAGTTTCAATGCACTGGCTTAAAAATTAACCGCAAGATTCCACATTTTGTTTTTCGTTCATATTGCATCATTGTCACGGAGTTCTGAACTATGTTACAATTTTTAAGCGTCTAGCTCAACGGGAAGTTACCTAAAAAGACTTTGCAAGATTCTGAAATATCGTATGGAAATGATCGCACAAACAAGAAAGGGGCTTAATATAAAGGCAGTAGAAATTAATAGCGAACAACAGTATTACAAGAACGACTAAGGTAATAGAAGATTTTGCTCAACAGAAGCAGAGGAAGAAACCATTATCGTAGTCGTGTTGTGTGGTAAATAAACATATTTTATTCTTTCTTTCTGATAACCCATAATAAAGAAGATCATAGTAAACAAAAATTTTTAATTCGCTTTCTCTAGTTAAAAACACTAGAAAGCAGACTATCCGTCAATAATATGGGCATATGGATACACTACAAATGAGTTACATTAATATGATCATTTCAACTTTACCTTGGTCAAGTAGTATGCTGTCATTCCTTCTCTGCCTTCGTGGCGTTGACCTTTCGTCAATGTCAGACTTATTATTGCATCAGCTAACAAATGCGGTGAAGGAGTTATTTGCTCTACTAAAAGGCGTTTAGAACTATGAATGGCTAAAATGCACTGGGGATATTGATTAGGCTCTTCGATTCCAGTATGCCAATGGTTGAACGCAAGGCAAACTAATAAGTATATATCACGCTCTAACATTTTATGACAACCAACAAATCCACGAACCTAAATTGTATAATTGATATTTCAGATGTACCGTTAGAATGAAAATATCCAAAGTAAAGGAATTATTACCTGTCGTTTGCTATGTTCCACTAGTCTTCCAATTTCTGGTGAAGCCGGAGAACGCGTTCGGAATATAACAACACATAAATCCAACTGCGACCGTTGCGATTTTTCTGAATTTCGCTGCCCCTCTTGAAAAAGTGTGAACTCAGCTTCCGTCGGTTCCAAAACGGTAAGCAGAACACATGATATTGAGCACAATGGTTGCAAGGTATCCTAAAAAATAAACATTCATATGTTTTTGTTCAGATCACAAGTTTTCAGAGGTATTAATAATAAATCATGTTGACTATGGAAAACTCGGACTTTTGTAAATATATCAAGAATATATGGAGTCATCAATAGGTGTGCCGTTGTAGTAGTAATGCGAATTTTGTTTGGAGTTTTTTGAGGAACTTTTTCAGATTCGCGCACTATAAGTTCGTCTTCTCTAGCAGACGTTATTCGTGATCGTTGCTTTTGAGGAATTTTATTAGCGGTTTCCCTTTTCTGAAATAGTGCACAGTATTGAATGCCACCCTTTTTGACACGTTAAGATGTTTCGCGATTTGGCAATACGAAGTTATGAAGTCTGACTATACAGGCTCTCATACCTTTATATAGAAAAGCTAAATGCATTGTTGTAAATTAAATGTGTTGCTCTTATTAGTTATTATTTGTATCGTTGCTAATTAGTTCACCGTAGCTGTATGTAGATAAATATTTTAAGGCCTGATAGTCGAAATAAACTGTTTACAGAGAATATTTCTTCATTTCCAATTTCCTAGGTGCAGTGCTGATTTCACTGGGCTCGTACTGATTTGCATTGATCATTCGGCATGTACATAGGTAATGATTTTTAGTCCCAAGTATCTGCCAGCCCTAGATGCTATATAAATTTGTATTTACATGTATTTATTTATTTGAGTTTGCTAGCACAACAATTTAAAAAAAAAATTTATAGTGTGTGTCATGTCATTGCTGTTTCAACAGTACTTTACCTGCCTTATCAACACGTTCGGGCCCAGAATTGTTATCCACAATGAATTCGTTGTTAGAAGAGTGTGTTCAGTTGAGCAGTTCAAAGACACACCGCATATCGGTCAAAGAGAAATATTAATTTGGGAGAAATTATGTGGTGCAAGCATGGTTAAAAAGTGCTTGGTATTGATTCATATCGCCATATTTGCAATAGTTTTTAGCAGGAACATTTGAATAAACACAAAATTGCAAATGCAAATAAAGCTTGTTTATGTTTTGTTCTTAACATTATGCTGTTTGCATCTAGTTTTGACAACCTATACGCCAGTGTGATGAAACAAACTGAATCAGCTGATGAAATTATTGAACCATGAAAATAAGTTACAAAATTAATAAAATATTTTTATTTTAGTTTTGGTTTTTACGGTCCGTTTTGCGAGCTCAGGACCACTGACAATTATAGTTGAAAAATTATATTTAAATTTTTTATTTATTTTTGTAAGTTTAACGAGCTCAAGACCGGTTGATGATAATTCTTAGTTAATTGTTATTATTTTTGATTAGAGGAAAAATTGAGAGCAGCAAATATATACAGGCTATAGTTATAGTACTATTCCGAAAACAGCTACGATTTCTCGTCAGACTAATTTTTCTAGTTTTGCTATTTCAGAGGATCTTGTGAAGAATCGAACCCACTCACTCTGAATGCAAGCGCAGCTGCGTGTAGTTTTGCAAGCTGCTTAATTCAAGTTTTCCTCTAATTGTTGTTTGTTATCTTGCCAACGGTATACTCGTATACATACATATTTTAATGCTGATCATGATCACACTACTAACTGTCAAATGGCGGAAGTGGTTCATGCATATGGTAAAGAAGAATAGAACTAGGAGTTTAGATGACATCAAAACCAGCGTATTGTTAGCTTAATGGTTGGCAATGCGTGCCAAAATTTCTCTGATGAAGAAGCTTAGCAGCTTCCGAAATGGATCTATAAGAAAAGCTATGGCGGTTGTCTCTAAACATTTTTCCTACTCTATGCAATTAAAAAACTTTTAATAATTAATTAAAAATGATTATTAAAAATAAAAACAATAATAATTTTCATAAAAATTCAAAAAGTGAAAAATTATTATTGGCTTTGAGCTCGTTTCATGAATACTTGAAAATGTACAGGCCGTAAATCAACAAATAATGTTGGTATAAGAAAAAACAGAAAAAAAAAGCAATAACAAAACCGAGAGCACGCGGCAAGGCAGTTCTGCTGATAAAACAGATCTGTCAAAAAATCCATCATGATCACACTACTAACTGTCAAATGGCGGAAGTGGTTCATGCATATGGTAAAGAAGAATAGAACTAGGAGTTCAGAGCAATTCTGCGTCCAGATTTGAATTCAGCGTATCGAAAACCTTTAGTATGGTCTGGTTTATGGTCAAATTTCTTGTCGGCCTGTGTAATTGCAGAGCTTTCAGATAAAATTGAGAAGCACCAACTTGAAGTAACCAATAGTAATTTAACTACCGGTACTGTGGATGAATTTTCAATCTGATCCACACGGAACGCCTACGTCGATAACCATCTTAGGGGTGCATAGATATTTAGAACTAGGAATCATTTCTGGAAAAGCAGATCCGCTACAATGGTGGTGCGAAAATCAATATGTTTCCAGTATTATCAGAGGTCGCAAAAGAAAAACTCAGTGCTCTTTCCGTTCACATGGAAACGCTTTTTTGTCAATGGCTGGGTTGGTCCTACCAGATAAAAGATCACGATTAAGTCCTGAGAAAACGGATATGCTTCTCTTTTTCAATTCAAACTCAAAATATTCTGTGTCAGAATAAATATATTTATGTTATTAAATATTTATTGTTAAGGTATGAATTTCTGATAACTATCTTATTAAAAATGTAGTACCACATATTTACAAATTATAAATAAATGCACACCTAAATATTTAAAAAGTTACTTTTAGCTATGTTAACTGGAATCAAGATAGCCTGAAACAGTGATTCAAATCACCGGTATAATTAACTGTGATTTGGAAATCACAGTAGCATTTTTCACGTGATTGGAAAATCCCCGTTTTGATCATCACTATCAATAACCACTGTCACTTCTGCCCCTTCGATGTAGCCACGAAACTTTTGCGATGCCCACACTAACCAAAACCTCGCGCTCGGTCGTGGAATAATTTCTCTCTGTCGGGATTAAAAGACGACTAGCATACTCAATGGGATATTCTTCTTTCTCCCCCTGGAGTAGCACAGCTTTGATCTGTTTTCAATACAAATATCTTAGTCTCATTGACTTGTTGTAAAACTGGTGAACAGTTTTTTAAGCTCCTCAAACGTTAGTTGATGATTTTCACCATTTCCAAGGAAGTTAGGGATAAATCGTCTTTACCATAACAAGTTTTCAAAAAGGATATCAACTGCTTTAAGTTTTTGGGAATTGTTCGCTTTACAATTTTTCACTATCGACCTTCAGGCAACTTATGATCAAAATATACCTCAAATATTTAACCTCTGAGCAGCAAATAAACACTTCCTTCTATTTAATTGACAACCAAAGTCATACCGTGATTTAAATGTTAATCGCAAATGTGTCATATGTGACTCAAAATTCTTCCGAGCATACAATTATGTCATCGAGGTATGCCAGGATCAAAATTTGTGGTAAACTAGAACGTAATTTGTCTTTTAGTCGTTAAAATGTAGCTGGGGCGTTTTTCAAGCCGAACGGCATGCGGTTAAAAACAAATATGCCAAATGGAGTCAAAAACGCCGTTTTTGACTTGTCTTTTGCACACATCTTGATTTGGCAATATCCTTTTTTCAAATCAGTGGTGGACATAAAAGGCGTTTCCTTAGCAGCGTGAGACAAATCATCCATTCTGGGCAACGGGTATGTATCCGTTACCGTAATTGCGTTCAAATTGCGATAATAAGACTTCCATCGCTTTTAGGAATTAGGAACAACGAGAAATTACCATGATGACTCGATTTCCTCAATTACGTCATTCTTCAACATATCGGGGTCTATCAGCTATTCCGACGGAGCTGCCGGCGGGAAATAATTGTAATAGAGTTTTGTGATTCCTATCGACTTCATCGAAATTCAAAGTTTACAATTTTCGATGAAATCTATTGATTTATTCCATGATCTAATACATTTCTCCCGTCGGCAATTCCGTCGGAATAGCTGAGAGACCCCATCTTCTAATTCAATTTTAAGTTTAGCTTTCATAGCTGGCGGTATAAGACACGAAATCGATGCTTGACCTTCTATTCTAATGCAATGCTAAACATGTGCTTTGGCTTTTCAAAATTTTCAAAAATCCATTATTGTTCACACTTGAACTTTTCTAAACTCGTTTACTGATCTGGACTGAGATGTCTTGCTTCATTACTGCGTAGATTTACCTCAAAAGTATTCAATTACATTGAGCATGCTGCTTTCATTAGAGCTTTTTATACGTTTCATGAACATGAAATGTCATTATAACTTTGGTCCGATGTTCGCTGAAATTAATACCTAGCAACGTTCGGCTAGTTTGAGCAGTTGATATGCATTTACAACGAATGAGCTTATAACGTTTGCTAATCACGAATTCTACATTAGTCGAATACACTTTGTCCAAACGAAGAATGCCATCAGCTAACACGATTTCAGCAAATACTTCTTGAAACTTTACGCCTTTTTCCTCAAGCTTTTCAAACAACGTACTACTAGCTACGCTCGTACGAGCTGCAGTGTCTAAATATGGCTCGCCATTTAACCCATTTACATTTATGTCTATGGTGGGCGCATCCCTACCAACAACAGTGGTTTGCACCGAGTAAAAATCAAGATTTTGGGGGCTGTTTATATAATTTTTCTTATTACAAGTTGGGCAATTTGACCGATAATAACCTTCAGCACCACAACCGTAACAATTAAGTGATATTTCCATTACCTTAATCGTGTTTCTCTTCTATATTTTTGGAGCAGCCATCACCGTTATGGTTTTTCTTTCTACAGTAACTACATTGGGCCTTAGCCTGAAAAGGAGCTTCGTCGGGCTTATACAAGGTGGCGCAAAAGTAATCCTCCTATCAGAAAATGCTATAAATTTTGCGATTGGCCCCTAAAGTCAGTTCTGTTTTGACATTTGTGTAGTAAACACATGCGAAATACACGTTAATAAACAATGTTACGCTACACTGCTCCAGAACGCGGAATATTGCTGACTATTTATTTGACCAATAATCGGTCGGTGAAAAACGGTTACTGCGCAAAAGTAATCCTCCTATCAGAAAATGCTATAAATTTTGCGATTGGCCCCTAAAGTCAGTTCTGTTTTGACATTTGTGTAGTAAACACATGCGAAATACACGTTAATAAACAATGTTACGCTACACTGCTCCAGAACGCGGAATATTGCTGACTATATATTTGACCAATAATCGGTCGGGGCCAAACGGTTACTGTGAATGGTGAGCGCTACAGAGCAATGATCAACGAGTTCTTTTTGCCGCAACTTGATGAATTGGGATTGGAAAACATGTGGTTCCAACAAGACGGTGAAACAGCACACACTGCACGTGCCACAACCGATATGCTGAACATCGGAAGCTTACTTTTGCGCCACCTTGTAGATGTCATCTTTATTCTCTACAATCAATATTTTAGCTTCTCTGGCTTTGTCCAGTAAATCATGAAATAAATTTACGCTTTTCCGTGAAACACTCTCGAATTTTAAGCAAAAGTTGACCATGAATGATACATATTTAACATTGTTGACTCGGTAAATTGTTCCCTTAATTGTGCAAATAGCTGTATTTTCTTACATATAAAAGCATCTATTGATTCAAAAAGGTTTTTCTTACATTGGTTTATTTCGGCAAAAATAGGCCGGGTAGGTTTTGGTGAAGAGAAAGTTTTTCGAAGGAGTACAATAGCATTATTAAAGGACCTTGCCTCATTTTTAACACTTTGCCACCAGCTTGCCGCATAACCTTCTAGGAGCCATGGGAAGCTTACCAAGGCTCTATCATCAGTAACATTTTCAAAGTCTCTATAAACGGGTATGGTAGCAATAAAATCCTTGACCTGGCTAATATTTTTTCCACCACTAAATCGCGCACTACATTTGCTAAATGTTGCTCTAGGTACAGGGTTAGCATGCAAATTCCATAAAAGGTGACGAAATTAGTGGGCCTAACACTCTTCGCAGTATTGGAATTAGCATTTGGGTTGGAACTTTCTACAACACTTGCTGCGTTATTTGTACATTTTGTCTTCTTTCCATAACTACGCCTTCGCAAACTTACAGCAGAAGAAGGGAATTCCCAAGCAACTACAGCAACGACCACAAGCAATTTAGTTTTTAAAAATCGTCAATAGAAACAACAACAACAAGTTACTGCTGGACTGGACCACCTGCGTTCGATCGTCAAAGATGCACAGCAGCAGTTGTAGATTCTTATGGTCCATGGAATTTCGTTAGGCGCCAGTAGGAAATGGGATTAGTTTCCCTAAGGGTTGCTCAACAATATTTGTTGTCACAGCCACGAATGTCTACTGTCGTCAAGATAATATTGAGGTGCCGATGCTCTTGACAAATAATGGTGGTTTTACCAACAGAGCCACGTATGTATGTCTACTGTCATCAAAATAATACTAAGTACTTAAGGGTTTTAAGTGAAGCAGCGAAATAGTATTGATGCGATTTATTTGCAAGTCGTTAATCGAGTGAGTGACCCTCTAACAATGCTGCCTTAAAAAGGCAAAGAGATCAAAGCTACAAAACAAAAAAGCATAAAAAGATCAAAACAAGTTTCCGTTAGGTATTAGACCAAAAGTAATTATCAGTGGTGCCGAATATAATTATGACTGTTACAAATTTTTAATACATAACAGTCGCGTCAATAATAAATTAAAGCACACAATACGTTTACATTACAAAAAAAAAACAATTAAAATAAACAAGCAAAACAAGTTTTTTGATGTATTATCGTAACTGAATGTAAAATATATATATAAATACGTAATAATCAGCGCCGTTACAAAATAATAATACAACTTGACTGTTTAACGTACACCAATTAATTGTCAACTAGCTGGACCCGTGCGCTCCTTGCGCAAAAAAAAAAAAACAAAAATGGTTTGAAACCTTTTGTTAGTCCAGGTCCAGGATTTTTCAAACCTTTTTCTCAAATTATAAAAAAAGATTTTAAGCTACACTTGTTGTCCGACCACAAAAAATGGTAATTCTATACGACAGCACGTAACTGCTAATATAGATCCAATCTCGGGAAAGGTATCAAACGACGCGTTTTGATCTCTGTATCAATAATCCGAAAGCGGAAATTAAATAATTTGTTTCAATGAAAAGTTATTAGTAAAAAACCCAAAAATTGCCTAGGTCCGACCCCAAATAGGGGACTTGATCCAAGGTATTTATGTGCACAACATCTTTCTGCGTAGGCTTCAAAAAAATAACCTTAGTAGGTCCAACACCGGCTACGCGGTCCACAATATTTCTGCACAGAACACATTTCTGCACTTTTCGGTACAGCCTAATCTGTGATTACAACAACCACATGAAAATGACAGAAAAATTTCAACTTTAATTGCAAATATCTCTGAACAGACATAAAATATCGAATTTCCGCTTTCGGATTATTGATACGAAGGTTAAAACCCGTCGTTTGATACCTTTCCTCATATTTTTGGACCTATATTAGCAGTTACGTGCTGTCGTATAGAATTACCCAAAAAATTATACAAATATGCGCAAACAGCTATTTGAAATTCCACCACTTATATTACATTCACATTCAGCCATAAACTTGAGTTGATTGCCAACATCAATATGAATTAACTCAAAAAATGTCCCTTTAATTCGAGTTTATGACCAGTGTGAACGCAGTCTTATTCACTTATTTTAGCAATGTTCAAGTGTAGATGGCGCGCTCGCCTTTAATTATTCTAGCACTGTTCAGTCTTACTATTCAACTGTAGATGCCGCGAGGCATATGAATGTCACAGTCACAATAGCGCTGCAGTACAAATTGATTTTTTTGTGCATTCACAATCGTTTATTTTAAAGAATTTATTTTTATAAAATACGTTTAAACAAAAGCACTCCGCTAATTAAAACATGCATGTAGAGCTAACCCCCACCTTTAAAACGATACCTTATTTATTAATATTGGTTCCAAATGAGAGCAGAAAATTAGGAAATAACACAAAAAGACCTTACAGAAATAATATATATGATTGTTTAAAGTCATAGGATATAATAAGCTCAGGTGGCAACAATATGTGGCAACCCTGTTTGGAAATACTTTTTTCAAATACGTAGGAGAATACCTTTCGTTTGATCCCCATATACATATCTCATTTAATTTAAAAAGTATTTAGATAGGTGGCAACTCCGTAAAAACATGCTATGCGGCAAGACCTAAGTAAAAATTCTTAGAATGTGGTACACTATGTACATATCAAATTTCATCCATTTCGGTTAAACCGTTTTCGAGATACAAATATACAAGAATATCTCGTTCAAAGTTTTAAGATAATGAACCCTGAAAACCATAATTTCCAAATCAATACCAAAAGCTTTTGAGCCATTGAGTATATGAAATGCGATAGGTGGCCAACAAAAACTGCCCATAGATATCAGCAGTAGGAGATATGGTATTTTGCGATACCCGGATAGTGACACCAACAAATCTGTGGACGAATATTGTGGAGCTAACACATGAATGGCACCCTGGTGAGTCCGTTATGAAACCAAAAATTTGGGCAAAGATCTCGTGGCTTCTAGTTGACAGAGAAGTAGAAGCCTATATAAAAAATTGTCGGGGCTGTTTACTAGGTTTACGTCCAAATAATGCAGCACGGATGCAAAGTTATACATTTCCAAGTGGTTCTTGGCAATTGGCCACAGACGAATAACGAGTTTCTACTTGTTTTGATTGATTATTACTCTCGATTCCAAAAAGGGAAGTTCTTGAAGAAAATTACTTCGGATACTGTAATTAGCTCCTTACAAGCGATCTTTTGCCGTTTAGGATTACCTAAATCGTTAAGAGCAGATAAAAGAAGGCAATTTGTTAGCGCGGAATTTTTAAGATATCGCAACGATAACAACATCATCCTAAACGACACCCTCTATTGGCCTCAAGCGAATGGCAAAGTTGACATGAACAAGTAGTTGGTGAAAAGATTGACAATCGCCCATTCAAAAAAACGTAACAATCTGTAAGAAATTGAAAAGTTTATCCAAATGTACAACCTCATGGTACTACCGGGTCAGCACCAACTGAATTCATGCTCAACTGTATGATTCGAGACAAAATACCAGGAATACAAGATGATGATATCTTAGGCTCGACAGAGCGAGACCTGGAAATTATTAATGAACAAAAAGGGGAAAATAGGGGGGCACGGCTCTTAGAGCGAAACCATCTGATACAAATCAGGGGAACAGAGTATTGATTCATAACTTACGCCACCTTCCGACCCCAAGGAATATGAAGTCGTGGTCCACAACGAAGTAATGGTGATTGCAGATGCAAAACGCATTCGCAGAAATATAATCCACATAAAAAAGGTATCGCAACAGGTCCTAAACGAAGACTCAAATCAAACTTCATTTCCCGAAATAGTAGCCCCTCTCATACCCACGCCTCCCCATTCAACATCCACCACTGGCAACTACAACGAGTGTCATCTCAATAAATGTGGATTAGAGTGGAAATACCGGAAATTTTACGTCTTTAAATTGTCTGAAATCTAAAATGATGCACGCTTTTTTTAATAAAGAAATATAGCAAATAAAAGAAAAAGAGTGCAATATTTTGCATTGTAAATGCGAACACACCTTTCTGACTGGCCGGCCTGTGGCCAAATAATAATTACTAGAGTTCGCCCAGTGGTTGAAATTCAACCAATAAACTTTATTTTATTTTATTTTTTTGCTGCAGGTATGTTTTATCCGCCTTTTTTTCTTCCTTTCTATGTCGTTCCTTTCCTCTAACATATTTTTATTTTCCTTGATTTCTTTTTTTACTCTCTTAGTTTATTTTTTACTTTCCTCAAACTTCTTTTCCTTTCCCTCCCCTTCCTTTTATTTTCTTTCTTTCCCCTTCGTTTTCTTACCTTTCCTTTAATTCCCTTTCCCTTCCCTTCCTTTCATTTCCTTACCATTCCTTTTATTTCCTTTAATTTTCCTTCCTTTCCTATCCTTTCCATTCCCTTCCCTTTAATTCCTTTCCTTTCCTTTCCTATCCTTTTCCTTTTCTTTCATTTCTTTCCTTTAATTTTCCTTCTTTTCAATTCTTTTCCTTTCCTCTATTTTCCTTTAATTTTCTTCGGTGTTTAATACTCTTTATGAGTAATCATTTATTTAATTTTTGTAAACCCTGTTTGTAGGTATCAGCAATGAATTTTACATATTTGCTCATATTTTACATTGCTTGTGTAATGTATCCAACAAAGCAACTTGTCGTGCTCTCAGGAGAGCAGCTGACACTGGGCATCGTAGCCAGTAATCAATACAATAACAACAACTAAAGCAAAAATGCATGACACAACAGAGTATCTATAGTGCGAATACTTATTTTTCATTGGTCCACTACCAACTCTTCGCACTCACAGTGAGAGCCGACCACACGAATAACACAAAAACATGCATGGCAGGTATACTCACACTACTACGGCTCTTAATTTTTTCCTACAAAGCAACTCCTCGGCCATGCTCACGATTCAGCATAGTACACAAAAAGCAAGTACACACACACACAGCGTGTCTATAGTGTGAATAAGTGAATGTGTAGTGGTGTGACTTTTATGTTAAATTCTTTATATTAAAATGATTTTTTAAATTTTTTTTATTTACGGATAAAAGTACACCTCAAAATTTCCTATCTATAAATATATAATTTGTATACCTTAGAATTATAGTTTAGCAGAAAACGGTTCTACATTGCATTCATCTTGTCTATTTATATATAAGATTATCACTGGCCATGAGCTCGCAAAAATTACAAAAATATGCAAAATGAACAAACCGTAAAAACCAATAACAAAATACATTGACACTGGAGCACGGGTATGTGCAATAACCATCTTCTAAAAATTAAAAAAAAAAAAAAAAGAATGTACAAAAGCAAAAAGTCCAACATACATGATTTACATATAGGCAGAATGTCTAAAAAAAATTGTACACGGTTGACAGATAACAGCAAGACTTAAAGGAAAACCTGATTTAAGCAGCTTGCAAATTACACGCAGCATAGCCTATGGGTTAGGCAGCTGCGCTTGCAAATCAGAAGTGCGCGGGTTCGGTTCACCGCAAGATCTTCTAAAAGAGCAAAACTGTACGAATTAGTCGGACGAGAAATCGAAACTGTTTTCGGAATAGTACTATCCCTATAGCCTGTATATGTTTGTTGCTTTAATTTTCCTTTAAAAATCAACAATAATAATTAAATAACAATTATTATTGTAGGGTTTATTTTAATTGATATTTAATTTACACTTTGTGCATTTTAATATTTTTGAATCATCTTAATTTTTGTAACTAAAAATTTATGAAAGATAGAAGATAAGTGATTCAAATTTTTAATTTTCAAAAATAAAGATAAATTTTGAATTTAGATAAAAAATATAAATATAGTTTTTCAATTCAAACAAGTTCGTAACTTAACTCAAAACGATAACCAATATCGGGTGATTGGGAAGCTATGCCAGCTAATGATACTGCTATGAAACGGTTGGCTTTAGTGGTAGAGCCATTTTTATACTACAAATTCCTGCACTGGTTTAATAGTTCCTACTAACTGCGTACAGATGATTTAGACTTTTTATTCAAGTAGATCCGTATTGGGAAATGTCTTCTACCATATATACAAATTAATGTTAAATTTAAACACGTTCCGGTGATATAATTAACGCTGAAGATGATCCTGTGATAATAATTTAAATTTTTTCTTTTCGAACGTTGTGGACACTTCAAGACAAAGTGTAACATTTATTAAAAAAAAATTGTGAGTAATCTATCCACCTTGTAACTAATAACATTGGTCTACAGCCAAAAACCAACAGAGACGCAAATATGAAACTCGTATGTAAAACCACCCCCTAAAGACCACCTCCGAAAATCGAGGTTATTTATGATTCTATGGTACCGCTTTGGAGATATTTACGATTTACCGTTATTTCAAAAAAAAAAAAAAAGATGGCTCCAGTTAATGATGTATATCTCATATCTCTTAAAAGCTAATAAAATTTGCTATAAACCTAATTCATATTGTTTTGCTATATCAGAGGATATTGTGGAGCATCGAACCCACTTACTCCGATTACAAACGCAGCTGCATAAACCATAGGTGTAGTTTTGAAACCTGCTTAATTAAAGTTTTCCTCTAATTGTTTGTTATCTTGCCAACGGTATGCACAATATTTTAGACATTCTATCTATATGTAAATCATGTATGCTGGACTTTGTTTTTGTACGCTCTTCTTTCCATTTTTAAAAGATAGTTACTTTTTTTTGGTTTTGGTTTTATGGTCTGTTCGTTTTTACATATTTTTGTAAGTTTAACGAGCTCAAGACCAGTTGATAATAATCCTTAGTTAATTATTATTATTTTTGATTAGAGGAAAACTTTAAAAGCTATAGTTGAATCGAAATTCTTGCAGGTATTATTGTAGTCTTGGCACAAGCATCGAAAAAGTTCATGCAACTCAAAATTTTATCTGCAAGTGGAAAATCGGCTGCCGCTACAAGGTCTTACCTATCCAGACTGAACTCTGAAGGTTTGTCCGTCATTCGTTGTGTCTCCCCATGTGTGTCCCAATGACACGAACCATCTACTCATTTGCTCAACTAAGCCGACTCTTCTAACAGCAATATCATTATGGTCCAACCCTGCTGAAGCCGCGATGTTCCTTAGACTCCCGTTAGAAGAGTGCGATGACAATGTTGGGTAAGGGAAGTGATAATTAGGCAGGTTAATCTATCGGAACAACACCAATAACCTCAACGTCACGGTGGTAGTAGGGGAGTCTGAGCACGCTCATGTTGAGGGTGCTACAGATACAGCTACACAAATCTAAGGCAGCCTGGACTGCTTTAATAAGTCGCCTTTCTAAAGGTGACGTTGACGTAGTCCTCATTCAAGAACCGTGGGTGAAAAACTCACGAATCTGCGGACTGGGGACTAGGGATTTCGAGCTCATCCGAGCTGACACAGAAGGTAAAGTTAGAACCTGTATTTTGGTTAGGTTTGAACTAATAAATTTTCACCTACCTAACTATAGAAATGGCGACGTTACAGCGGCCATACTCTCAGTTGGCGATCTTCGGCTGACGATAGCCTCCGTTTATATGCCCCATAATGCGGAGAAACCTCCACCGCAAGCTGAGGTGAATCAGATGATGGCCAACTGCACTGGACCACTTACTTATCTTATCATTCGAGGATGCTTTTATGGTAGAAACTAGGGCATGCAGCGCAGTCTCCGTAGATTTACCTTTAAGGTACGTGTCAATAGTGGTAGTGAAGAAATTGTTGATTATCCTCTCTAGGGTTTTGAGTGCGAAGAACGAGAGACTAATCGGTCTGTAGTACTACGACTCATAGTGAGAGGCTTTGCCTGCCTTCGGAATAAAGATTACCGTTGCGCTTCTCCACAAGCATGGAATAAAGTTGCCACACATGCAGGCCGTATAGATGTGGTACAGCCAAAAGCTGATGTCTCCAGTGTGTTAATTAGTTGTCCAGAGATAATGCCGTCCGGTTCGACAGACTTAAAAGGTTTGAAGCTTTTGACTACCCATTTAACTCCTTCCAACGTGATGGGTATATTTACAGCCGTGTTGATTACAGGTGCATTTGGTGTACTATGCTGGTCCAGGTACCGTCAGGTCGCCACAAATAGCTCAAGGCCGTTGCGACTTTGAGCAGTCGCCCTTCGCACGCCAAACTCTAGAGAGGATAATCAACAATTTCCTCACTACCACTATTGACACGTACCTTAAAGATAAGTCTACGGAGACTGCGCTGCATGCCCTTGTTTCTACCATAGAACCATCCTTGGATGAGAAGGATTACTGTCTGGCGGCCTTCCTCGATATCGAAGGAGCCTTTAATAATCATGGCCGAGACTCTGTTAGCATCGCCTTAACAAATCTGGGTATAAATAGGTCTCTGGTGGGACTGATCGATCAACTATTCAAGGGAAGGAAAATACTTTCATCTCTGGGAACTGTTGGTATGACACGCTACATCACAAGGGGCACACCCCAAGGTGGTGTTCTCTCCCGAATTCTGTGGAACCTAACAGTTAACTCAGTGCTAAGAACTACATGTTGGGGGCGGGAAGGTTGTGGCATATGCTGATGACTTGGCCGTTGCATACAGAGGCAAATTCCCACAAACCTTGAGTGATCTGATGCAGGTTGCTTTGCGAGACTTAGCGTCAATTCGGAGAAAGTGGATAAGGCCAAATTTCTAGGTGGGGTTCTGGATAAAAGGCTGATCTGGAAGGAAAACGGCATTCAGCGTCAAAGGAAAGCGTAAAATGCATTGTACACGTGCAAAAGAGCCATAAGCAGGAAATAAGGTTTTAGCCCCATTATATGCAAATGGATTTATACCGCGATTATAAAACCCATGCTGCTATATGGGGTTATTGTATGGTGGCCTGCTTTATGCAAGGCTTCGAACCTGAATTTGTTAGGGAAAGTTCAGAGGTCTAGCATGATAAGCATAGGCGGAGCTCTAGGAACTACGCCAACCGAAGCTCTCCAGGTCATTCTAGACCTTCTTTCTTAGATATAGAGGGGTAACGATCAGCGGTGACGTCAGCCCTCCCCGCCTATGAAATCGTCCAGCTGGAACACACAAACCAAGGGACATTCCAGCATACTTAACAATTTCGATCGCTGCGCGACTAACACAGTTTCGAAGCGTAACTTCACGTCAAATATCCCCAGTAGTGTGGATTGGGTGGAGTCGGATCGGTGCTAGGTGCAGAAGGTAGCACATTTATATACACCGACGGCTCTAAATAAAATGGGAGGGTCGGGGGGTCTTTTCATAGGATTCTGATCTAGAACTCTCTTTCAGACTACCTGATCATTGTAGTGTCTTCCAGGCTAAGGTATCTGCAATCATGGAGGCCATGGCGTGGACAGGACACTATCGGCAGGGAAATCTTAATTTTTATCAACAGCCAAGCCGCCTTTAAATCCCTTGGCTCTAACTCGTTCAACTCTGAATTACGGCTAAACTGTCGCAGATCTCTCCTTGAGATGACAAAGCAGAACTGTGTGAACCTCACGTGGGGACACAGGGACATTGAGGGTAACGGTAGGGCAGATGAGCTTGCTAGACAGGGCACGACCAAGCAGGTTCTTTCTGACAAAGAAGGCTTAGGTATACCCTTTGCCACATGAAGGCTACTGCTAAATGAATATACGTACCGACAAGCTAACGAAAGATGGCAACAAACCCCAATGTGTGGGATATCTTAGCAAACCTCGCCAAAAAGGGATCCAGGTAGATCTCTCTGATGGCCTTCTCTAGGTCTTCAAATTGGCCCGAAGAGGAGGTATAACCGTGCCTTTACGTGGTATGACCACGGGACTTCTGATACTGGCCTGAATGTACCCCTGCGGCAGCCACTTCAACCTAACCTTGCTTCATATAAATCTCTTTTTTAATGGAAATTCCTCTTCAGGTACGTCACTTTAAATATGTATATCTATTTTGGTTTATCATGCACACGTCCTAAGTTACAGGCTGTCCAGCAGTGAAAGTCTTATAAAAATTCATTTCTCAGTTTCCGAGATCCTTGAAGAGATTGTAGGCGACAATAGCGTTTGAGGGTTAGCGAAGTACTGATTTGATTTCTTTTCTTATTCACTATACGAGGTGTGTTCAAAAAGTATCGCGAATTTTGTGTTTTTTCAAAAATTATTTATTTATTCATGAATATCTATTTTGTCCCCTTCAAAGTAATCCCCATGAGATATTATACACTTGTGCCAACGGTTTTTCCAATCTTCGAAGCACTTCAAAAAATCATTTTTATGTATCTTGTTCAGCTCCTCCTTCGATGCCGTCTTTCTCTCGTCAAGAGAAGCGTAACGTCGTCCTTTCATGGGCCTCTTCAGTTTAGGGAACAAGAAAAAGTCACAGGGGGCCAGATCTGGGGAATACGGTGGCTGCGGCATCATTAGTGTGTTGTTTTTGGCCAAAAAGTCGCGCACAAGCAACGATGCGTGAGCAGGGGCGTTATCGTGGTGCAAAAGCCAATTTTTGTTCTTCCACAAATCCGGGCGTTTCTGGCGGATTGCTTCGCGCAAATTGCGCATAACTTGCAGGTGTAGTGTGACGAACAGGCTGTTGACTTCAGAATATTTCGTCACAATAAACAAACACTACTGACCTAGATAAATCATGAACTCAGCGGGAGTTCAACTTCACTAGCACATGCCGCATATTTGGTTACATATGACAGCACTTGATCGCAAAATGCTGACGCTAGACATTTCCACATATTATACATATTTACACATTAGGAAAGTAGTTTGTAAGTATTAGTGTTTAAGCTTATACGTGTAAGTCAATAATTTGTATAAAAAGAGAAAGAATTTTTAATAAACATTCACTTCTTGATCACACGCTAAACTTGATTCATTTCTTGATCACACGCTAAACTTGCTTCACTTACATGGCGATCCTGCCAGGCTTTATATCAGCCAGTCATAATCCCGCCAGGACAGTAGGCGAGAAGCAAATTTTATTGGCGTTGACAAGTGTTGCGGCCATATTTGGACTTCTTTTCGGCAAATGTTTTTGGATGAAACCTACAACAGCAAACAGAAGGCATCCGGAAGACTGGCAGCATAAGTATTTTTCGGCAAATATTTTTGAATGAACCCTCCAACACCAAACAGAAGACATCCAGAAGAAGCATAAAAAGGGTGGAATAACCATGGACAAACCATACATCCTGAAAAAAGAGACTGGCAGCTGGACATTGGCAGACATTATTTGTATAAACATACATTAGAAATTTGGTAGGCACGCCTCTACGGCCGCTAAGCTAAGAGCAATTTAATTTGCTTAGGAATTTTTTTATAAGCACATGTTGCTTAAAGTTTAACATTACAAACAAAAAATTAAAAATCAAGTTAGTATGCAAGAAATAAAAACCAAAGAAAAATTTGATAGAATTTTTAACAAGTGTCGCGATACTATCAAAGAGCTAATTGCCATTTCTGAAAAAATTTTAAAAGATCGTGACACCGAAAAGCAAGGGCCTACACCGATCACCATAGAGGAGTATCGGCGCAGGAATAAGCTTGTCAAAAAGGAGGAAACTCCCAAAATTCCTACACCCGTAATAATCCATAAAAGGAAACGAGGTGGTAGACAGGTTAGGAAGCGAAAAGAAATCGCTGAAGCTTTTAGGCTACTTAATTTAACCGTAGACATTAACCATAGGCAGAAACTAAAAGATAAAATTAAAATGTTAAGAAATAACTTATAAATAAAAACAAACAAACTGAGTAAATTGGAGTGGTAAATATTATTAAATTTTAAATTTTTATTAAATACAGGTTAAAAAGAAAAATTTTAAAATGGCATGGTGGAAAGTTGCACTTAACGGTATACTGATAGGAATAGCAGGGTACGAGGTAGGTAAAGAAAGTTCAGCAGATCAAAAATCTGAAAATCGATTAGCCCAGTACGAGCCACATCCTATTAGTGAACAGAAAGAAGAGATCACCGATAAATGGTTAACAATTTTTGCTTGTTTGGCTACATGTTTAATTGTCGCAATTGCAATTTTATTCAAAAATTATATAAAAAATAAGTTAAGACGATTGAACAATGTACAACAACGCATTTAAACGAAAAAAAAAAAAAATTGTAAACTAAGATATGAATAAATGGCAGGAAATATATGATACCCTATATAAAGAAAAACTAAAAGCTGATAAATCTTACAAATGCATAAATAAAAATATTAATATAAAAACAGAAACTATCGTAAAGCATTTTAAGATAATTTTAGAAGCTCTAAATAGCATAGGACAGGTGATCAAAGCGGTAAATAACATACTTACCAAGGAACACCAAGTAGAGTCTTACCAATTTTTCTCTGCCGTAAGGGACAAACTAGTATCTTCTTTAGCAAGATACAATATAGAAGTCAATGTACCAACCACAGTAGAGGAAGACCTACAAATAGATTTCAATGCGCTTTTGGCAGAACGTGCTCAGAGCCCATTGATAGAAGAAAATATACCAAACCTTCAACCAACAGATATACCAGGTATAAGCGTCACAATGGTGCAAACGGTAGTTGAGTTCATTAAAACTGCTTCGTCAGTATTACCAGAGTTTGATGGTACACCAGAAAACCTAAACAGTTTCCTAGATGCACTCGATATACTTGAACAAATCAAGGATACACACGAGGCATTGGCCATTACCATGATTAAGACCAAGCTAAAAGGCACAGCAAGAAATTTCATAAGCAACGAAAGCACAATAGAACACATCAAAACAAAACTCAAAACCGCGATTAAGGGTGAATCAGTAGAAGTTTTAACAGCTAAGCTCCTGAACATCCAGCAGCGTAGCAAAACTGCTAACCAGTACACTGCGGAAGTAGAAAAAATAACAAGGTCACTGGAAGGAGCGTATATCTCAGATGGATTAAAACCAGACTTAGCCACAAGATATGCAACACAGGCAGCAGTCATGTGCAAAAACTGCTCCAACACCCAAGTTAAGATGATAATGCAAGCGGGAACGTTCGCAACAATGAACGACGCAATCTCCAAATTCACAAACAGCTGTACCGAAATTACAGGCAGCTCTAACACAATTTTAAATGTACGACAACAAGGTCAATACCGAAGTAATTTCCGTGAAGGTTACAGAGGTAACAACTATGGGAACTACCAAGGCAGGAGATTCAGAACGCAACGAAGATACAACAATAACTTTAGACAAAACAACAATTCTCAGAGAGGAGCACAAGCACAGAATGGCAACAGACCCTACAGCCAGACACGTAATGTGCGCAGTTGTACCGAAACGGAAAAGCAGGAAACTCCACTTCAAAATTAACAAAACGAAAAATATGCGTACTTAATCTAAACTTAAACAACTATATATCTACAAGGACATCGTTAAACAATTCATACTCAAATTTTTTAATTGATACTGGAGCCGATATCTCCATAATAAAAAACAGCAAATATATAATAAAGGAAAAATTAATACTGAACAAATCACAGATTTGAAAGGCGTTGGTCAGGGAATAACTAGCACTTTAGGCACAATCAAAGCAGATCTAAAAGGCGATGACATTCTAATTTATCATAAATTTCATGTTGTAGAAGACAACTTTCAAATTCCATGCGATGGAATAATAGGCCTAGATTTCATAAAGAAATACAATTGTATTCTAGATTACGGAAAAACAGAGGACAAACTAATTTTAAGACCATATGATTTTCCTCAAACAATAACAATGAATCTAACAAACTGTCTGTCCGTCAACACAATCACAATTCCATCTAGATCTGAAGTCATTAGACAAATTAAAGTAAATACCGATAACAAAAACATTTTTATCCCACACCAAGAATTATCTGAAGGCATTTTTATAGCAAATACAATCACAAACAAGGATCAAACTTTTGTTAGAATCATTAATACTACACATAAAAACACAACTATCCAAAATTACAAAATCCAGACCGAAAACTTAGATGATTACACACTAATTAAAACAGAAAAGCACAGTAAAAATGGCAACGATACAGAAAAACTAAAACGATTAACAAAAAATTTTCCAAAATTCGTCAACCCTCAATTAACAACACTATGCACAGAATTTATAGACATATTTGCACTAGAAACCGAACCAATCACCTCCAATAATTTCTATAAACAGAAATTATATATGAAGGATGACACCCCAGTTTACATAAAAAATTACAGATTACCTCAAACCCAGAAGGGAGAAATCAGCAAACAAGTAAACAAGCTAATAGAAGACGATATAATAGAACCCTCCATATCGGAATATAATAGCCCAATCCTACTAGTCCCTAAAAAATCACTTCCAGGAAACACAGAAAAAAGATGGAGACTAGTAGTCGACTACAGACAGGTAAACAAAAAGCTAGCAGCAGACAAATTCCCACTCCCAAGAATTGATGATATTTTAGACCAACTTGGTAGAGCAAAATATTTTTCATGCCTAGACCTTATGTCAGGTTTTCATCAAATTGAACTACACCCAGATTCAAGGGATATAACTTCATTTACAGCCGAAAATGGCACATACAGATTCAAAAGACTACCTTATGGATTAAAAGTAGCACCAAATTCATTCCAAAGAATGATGACCCTAGCATTCGCAGGGCTCAAACCATCCCAAGCCTTCCTCTACATGGATGACTTGGTTGTATTAGGCTGTTCTGAAAACCACATGCTAAAAAATTTAAGAGACGTGTTCTCCACTTGTAGAAAATATAATCTAAAACTGCATCCAGACAAGTGTCTATTTTTCAACCAAGAAGTAACTTATTTAGGCCATAAATGTACAAACAAAGGAATATTGCCTGACCCAAGCAAATTTGAAACAGTTCAAAAGTATCCAACGCCAAAAACAGCAGATGAAGTTAAAAGATTCGTAGCCCTCTGCAATTATTACAGAAGATTTGTTCCGAATTTTGCAGAACATTCTAGAAAATTAACTAGGCTTTGCAGAAAGAATGTTTACTTCGAATGGACAGAAGAATGTCAAAAAGCTTTTGTCTACTTAAAGGAAGCATTGATTAGTCCAAAACTCTTGCAATACCCAGATTTTGAAAAAGAATTTTGCATAACAACAGACGCTAGTGGATACGCTTGTGGAGCGGTCCTGAGCCAAGAACATGATGGCAAACAGTTACCAATTGCCTACGCTTCAAGGTCCTTTACAAAAGGCGAAACTAACAAAGCTACAATAGAAAAAGAATTGGCCGCGATTCATTGGGCCATAACCTTCTTCAGACCATACGTATATGGCAGAAAATTCCTAGTTAAAACCGACCATCGCCCATTAACATACTTATTTTCAATGAAAAGTCCTTCCTCAAAGCTGACACGAGTAAGACTAGACTTAGAAGAGTACGATTTTGAAGTGGAGTACATAGCTGGTAAAGAAAACCATATAGCGGACGCATTATCCCGCATAACTATAACAAATCTGAAAGACTTGTCAGTGGAAGCAGGCAGAATATTAAAAACAACCACCAGATCAGCAGCTAAAAATATCAGTAATAAAACTGAAATTAAAGAAAGTCACAAAGAGAACCCCAAAATATATGAAGCGCTAAATAAATTTGAAGTAAAAAGACTAGTCGAGCTCGTTTTCTCTCCTCCGAAATTATATTTCAAAAAAGGAAAGAAAATTTGTAGCAATATTGATACAAGCAACCTAATTGTTGAGGATAAGATTGACTTAGGACAATTCTTTACCAGGCTCGAAAACGAAGCCGGCAATTTAGGACTTGTACAAATACAGTTGACCTTAGGGGACAAATTGTTCAAAAATAATTATACTGCAGTAGGAAAATTTATTGAAATGGGTAATAAGATTCTCAAAAAGTTAACAATAGCACTAACCCCAGAGGTTATAGATGTGACAGATCCCGGGAAAATAGAAGAAATCCTGCAAAAATATCATGACGATCCTATTAGTGGTGGCCACCCAGGAATAAATCGCATGACAGACAAGATCAAGCAGAGATATAGCTGGCTGAATATGAAAAATGACATAAGAAAATATATAAAGAACTGCATCCACTGCAAGAAAAATAAAACAAATAAACACATAAAAGAGCCAATGACAATAACGGAGACACCTCCGAAGGCATTTGACATTGTACAAATCGATACAGTCGGACCATTACCGAAATCGATAAATGGAAACGAATATGCAGTTACCATTATATGCGATCTAACAAAATACTTGGTAGCGATTCCAGTCCCAAGCAAACACGCAACAACAGTTGCTAAGGCCGTGTTTGAAAATTTCATTTTGATTTATGGACGCATGAAATCAATTATGACAGACATGGGCACCGAATACAAAAACAGCTTATTCAAAGAACTTTGTAAACTACTAAAAATTGAGCATAAAACCTCAACACCCTACCACCATCAAACCATGGGTACAGTAGAACGCAGTCACCGAACATTCAATGAATATGTACGCTCGTACATATCCAGTGACAAAGACGATTGGGATGAATACCTTAAGTACTTCGCGTATTGTTACAATACGACGCCATCTACCATACATAAATATTGCCCGTTTGAGCTCATATTTGGGAAAACCCCACCAAATTACGAATTTTTAGAAGAAAATAAAATCAGCCCACTGTACAATCACGAGGCTTATGACAAAGAAATAAAATATAGACTCCAGATAGCACAGCAGAGAGCTAGAAAATTAGTCCAAGAGGCTAAAGTAAAACAAAAGTTTAATTATGATAAAAGTAGTTATAGTAAGGAGATAAATATAGGAGATTTAGTATTAGTTAGAGAAGAGGCCTCCCATAAGTTAGATAGTAGATATAAAGGAAAATATAAAGTTAAAAGTATAGATATAAATAATAATTTTACATTAGTACCACATAACATAGCCGATAGTAAAAAACAAATAATAATTCATAAAAATAGACTTAAACCAGTATAACACCGTAGTAATAAAAAAAAAAAAAACAAAAAAAAAAAAAAATAAAAAAAATTCTAAAATAAAGCACTCCAGATTACTCAAAGTAATATATGTAAATATGCACACGAACACACATAAACAAAGTCAGTATGTTGAAAAAAAAAAAAAACAAAACACAAAAGGTTTGTAAACACTCCACTCATAATGATACAAATATACACATAGAAAAAAAAAAAATATTCAAAAAAAAAATATATATGTACGCGCAAAGCGAATGTAACCAAATAAACAAACAACGCGAGCAATATCAAAAAATTATGTACAGCAAGAAATTACAATAAAACACAAAAAGCACTTATTAATAGTCATATCCAATTTCAACCAATTATATATGACTATTCTTAAGGTGGATGGTGTAGTGTGACGAACAGGCTGTTGACTTCAGAATATTTCGTCACAATAAACAAACACTACTGACCTAGATAAATCATGAACTCAGCGGGAGTTCAACTTCACTAGCACATGCCGCATATTTGGTTACATATGACAGCACTTGATCGCAAAATGCTGACGCTAGACATTTCCACATATTATACATATTTACACATTAGGAAAGTAGTTTGTAAGTATTAGTGTTTAAGCTTATACGTGTAAGTCAATAATTTGTATAAAAAGAGAAAGAATTTTTAATAAACATTCACTTCTTGATCACACGCTAAACTTGATTCATTTCTTGATCACACGCTAAACTTGCTTCACTTACACAGGTAATATTCCTTATTGAGCGTTCTTCCCTATGGCAAGAACTCATGATGCACCACGCCCCTGCAATCGAAGAAAACTGTCAGCAAAACTTTCACATTCGATCGAACTGGGCGCGCTTTTTTCGGTCTTGGTTCGTGCGGCAGCTTCCATTGAGATTATTGAGCTTTGGTTTCCACGTCATAACCATAAATCCACGATTCGTCACCAGTTATGACCCTCTGGAGCAAATTTGGGTCGTCGCGGACAGAGTTTAACATCTCATTAGCAATGTTCATGCGATGCTGTTTTTGGTCACAATTGAGCAATTTTGGTACGAATTTCGCGTAAAAATCGATCGATCAAAACACGTGCAAGCAAAGCAGCTGTCAACAATTAACTGAACATTCAAAATGGCCGAGCTCGTCGGCATAAGTGAGAGACATGAGTACCAACATAACGCCACAAAAAATTCGAATATACGTAACCAGCGAAAATTCAAAATTCGGGATACTTTTTGTACAGGGTGCATATGAAAAATGTAAGTATTTATATAATTTAAAAGGCAAGTATTTATATATGTTCATGTACTATATAGGGTATTTCAGAGGTAAATATTTATGTAAATACATGTACTATATGGTAAGTATGTATGTATATCAACTAATTGTTTATAATATTATAAGGGGTAAGAATGTTTGTATGCATTTATATGAAACATAATTGTTTATACTGGGTACTTATTTAGGATAACATTTCTAATTCTCGAACTCGATGAGGTTTTCACTGCTCATGTTCTCAGCATGCAGGCGGCCTTGCGGGCTGAGATATCTGTCAGGTCCTGCAACCTTTGTATGCTGAGTTCCGCCTGATTAAAGAGGTTTCGGATGCGGCGTTGTAACCTGGTATTGCTTGGTGTACTCCTGTGGATAACCCGATGAGTTCGTTGCGGTTGACAGTGGTGGTCAGCCGGTCGTGAGGATACCAACGACGGTCGATGTAATAAGGTGTAAGTGCGCTAACCCACACTTCCGACAAGAATACGGTGAATCGCAAGTGCCCGTAGTGTGTGATGTGGCGAGGCAGTTGACGCAGTACCATTGTCATCAAGCGTCATCGCCAAAAACGCTCGGCAATACCTCAGCGAGTGCATCTAGCAGCACAAGCGGTAAGCCCTGGATCCGTTAGTACTGTAAAGAGAGAGAGGGAAAAAAAGAGAGAAAAAGAAATCATTTTTAGGCATGTGTAGTGATGGAGATGAGATCGGGAGTTGAGATGAAGAGAGATTTGGAGGTCGGTGGGTACTTTGACTAAGAAAGCGACAGTAAACAAAGTTAGGTTATGGTACCGGCTTGAGTGCGCATATACACCACGCAAACATTGGAAGCGGGATGAAGTATGAGGATTCGCCCTAGTCGCCATTCGCTCGGCGGCAAGAGATCGTCTTTAATGACGACTAGGTCTCCTTCGCGAATATTGGGTTGCCGGGTTTTCCATTTGCAGTTGAAGTTCCTTTAGATATCACTTTTCCAGCACTTGCTGAATTGAGGATTAAGTACCCTTAGTCGTTCCCATTTATTTGTTAGGGAGACTGGTGTTATAGCTTGCAGATCATCGGGGTCTTGAGACATTGGGGAAAGCGGTCGGAAATTTAAGGAGAGTGTTGAACTCCTAAAAGGTGAATTTTTTGGTTCCGAGCAAAGGCTGCTTTATATGCTTCTGTGGTGAGATCGGAGCAGACTTCTAGATGTATGGCTTAGGTGGAAAAGCAAACGAAAGCGCACATATATGCTTTGGCCTAAGATGCGCGTCGGAGAGTGGATGTTTTCACGGGGAAGGGTCCTGCAAAATCTACTCGTGGTGTGAAAGGGTAGTGAGTAAGTTACACATTTCTTATCATATTTCTTGCAGTGGAATATGGATTGCTTTACTTTCCGCTTGAGCCGGGGGATATAGTATTCCCGCTGTACCATGCGGATCATTAGCTGTTTCTCAGCGTAAAGGAGTGTGGAGTGCAGGAAATCCAAGAGAAGAGCGCAATACCGGGATTCGTCTGATGTAATGATAGGGTGACGCTCATTGTAGCTAATGGTTGCGTACGAGAGAAAAGTATTGATAAATAGCAACGAGCTTCTTTTAGTGGAGTTCTGCCATGTCTTCTTAATAATGTTCTCGTTGAGCATTTCCAATAGGTTACACTTTCGCTTGGTGCATCTCTTCATGGGTGAAAGTAAAACAGTGGAAGGGATAGGGAATTTCCTTGCATTGGAGATGAATCGACGAATATAAGAGAGGACTCCAAGGGCTTTAGAAAATGGGGAGAAACGATCCAAGAAATCTTCGGTTTCGCGAGTGTGGAGGGCTTCAGCTGGATTCTCACCCCTGGGTACATGCCGCGAAGTTGCTTTACTGACATTGTCAAGTATCTGGGATAAGCGGTTTGCTACATATGTTTTCCAAGTATGGGGTGGATTTTTGAGCCACGCCAACACTATGGAAGAGTCTGTCTACAGAGCTAAGCTGCTCTCCGTGAGTTAAAGTGAAGTTTGTATGTGTTTTATCAATTTGGAGGAGAGTCCTGCCCTGCAGAGCATAATCGGGGAAGACTTACTATTTGTAATTGTGCGAACCTACTCTTTGCCACGAGTAAGTGAAAGGAAATAGAGTTATTGCTGTGTTGAACTCTTAAATAGGCGCAGGCGCAATATGCAATAGGCGTCGGAGAAACCACGTAGATGGGTGGGTTCATTGGGAGTGAATTTAACCTAACGTGGGATTTGTATCTTTCCAATTGCGGAGAGATTATTTAAGCGTTTTCCATTTGAGAAGTGAATCGGGTTTGATGTGCTCATCCCAATCCGTCCCTTCCATCCAGATCTGTTGGAGCAGAGTTTTCGCTACTATCATTGTAGGCGATGGTCATCCTGCCGGGTCAAAAAGTTTCACGACACGCAAGAGAATATGTCGCTTGGTTGATGAGGTTGCTTGTGATATGGGGTCATACGAATACGAGGAGTTGTCGAGAGCGTTCCACTGTACTCCTAGAGTTTTTGTGGAGCTTGAGTAGTAGAATTTTAGAAAATCAGCATCGAGAAGATCAGACTTGGGGATTGATTCCAGTATTCGCTGTAATTTTTTTTATTGGAAAGCTTGCCGACTTTAGTACTTCGATCAGCTGAGTTATAGTATCGCGAGTGGACTGTATGTTGTGTCCGCCGGGGAGGATATCGTGCACGTAGGCTTCCTGCAAGAGGACGTTACTGGCGAGGGGGAGTTGAACTTTGCAATGTGCTGCTAGTTTTTTCAGGGCGCGAATCGCCAAGTAGGGGGCACAGTTAACACCAAAGGTTACTGTTTTTGAATTTTAAATCTTCTACTGGGCCTTGGGGAGATTGACTAAAGAGTATTCGTTGAAAGTATTGATCCTCTTTATGACCATATATTTGGCGATACATTTTTTCGATGTCGCCGTTAAATACGAATAAAACTACGTCGCCATTTTAGCAAGACGACCATTAAATCGTTTTGTAAGATGGGACCTGTATAAAGCACGTCATTGAGCGAGACGCCGGAATGAGATTGTTTCAATGCGTTGAAAACTACTCGGATTTTAGTAGTTTTACTGTCGGGTTTGATTACGGCATGATGAGGCTAGTAAAACGAAATATAATTTCCCACAAGGATGATTTCCCGAGGTGTCGTGGTTAAGTAATCCGCTAAGACGTTATTGATGAGCATAGGGTCGAAAGTGCCGTAAATCTATTGAGCTGGGAAACGAATCTTTAAACGGGAGCTGTACTACGTAGCGACCATCATTTCTCCGGAATGTGGTGTTTTTATCAGGTCGTTGTCTTTGAAAAAGGTAGCCGATGGTACTTCTTCTTGTTCCCAAAACCTTTTGAGTAGGTCTTCCAGGGAATTCGTATGACTTTCTGCTACTTGAGTTGAGAATGTCGAGATCTGTTCCTTACATGGAAACGTTGGAAAAAATTACGTCAGTTGTGGGAGTATTATCGCTTGAGTTGCGTTATGTTCCACCACTTTTCGTAATATTTTTCCAGCCTAGAAGCTTCGAAGATCAAGTTTTTGTAGAAAAGGGCTGCCTCTTCCTCATCACTCTGATATTTCGACCTTGCTTTCACTTCTATTTGAGGTTGGAGATTTTGTGGCTTTTCCTGTTTTTCATCGCCGGTACCTTCCATCATTAGTTTGTATAAGTTTTGAGTTTGAGTTTATGTGGAAATTCACGTGGTTGACAAATAAATTTTGGTTAGATTTTGTGGTTTTATGTCACACTGTATTTAAAAAAAATTCATCACTTCAGGCCCACAGTGTTATATGGGGTAGCGGGATTTGCTTGGGCGAGTGTGTAAGAACGATTTTAATTTGGAAAGTGGGAATTAGGTATTCGTCTTAGCGCTTCTAAGTACAAGTATGTAAGTATGCAGTATGGGAAAATGATAAACCAAAGGAGTGGAGCTACAATTGCAGTGAGTTGCAATTTCATTGAATGAAATGGTACTTATAAGAGATAATAGAAATACTCGTATGTCTGTTAGGATGAACCAATGATACATTTTATTTTTTTTGTTTAGAACCAAGTAAATTACTATTCGTTGAGTTGGATTTCTTTGTGGAATTTTAGTGCTGAGCTATGTGCACCGGTTCTTAAATTTTGGGTAGCAACGGGATGTGGGTGAGAATAAGATTCGGTATCCGTTGGAATTTAGGGGAAGATATTCCAGTGAAAATTTCGGCTGCAGTATTGTATACCAGGGAGAATATGAGGAATAAGTATTTGAGATGTATTTAAACATTTTTAGAGTGTTATGTATGAGATAAAATATGTATATATAAGAGGAGCTTGGCGGAACTTTTTACATAAATTAGAAAAACGAGAGCATTCCGCTGTACCTAAATATACATATGTTTTGAGCAAGGTGTACTTACTTGGGCATGTTCTTTACTTTAATACCTTATTTACCGAGGATATCTGGGGTCTCCAGTCGATATTGTTTTTGTTGTGGAGCGGATGTAATATTTCCCTTCTCTTGCTATGCTGTAATGTACACAGGTGAAATTTTGTTTGATATTTTTCTGGCATGGGGTGAACCAGGTATACAGGCAGGTATACTGCTCGTGGCATTAGATAAATAAACAGACGTTTTTATGAATATATATTTTTTTATTAGTACTATTTTTCTTCCTTTTTTTCGTGCGGTCTAATGTGCGTATAATTTCCTCATACACTCTAGATTTTTTGTATTTATTATTATTTATTTATAATAAAAGGGCACTTGGGTACTGACCCTATACATATGTATATTTATGTACGTTAGTAATTTGGTGGCCCGTTTGTTTTTTGTTGTTTTTGTCACTCGCTACACATACGTATATATTTTCTTTTTTTTTTAATTTACTTTTCCTTGCTTCTAATTGTTGGCACTTTTATTTTAAATAATAATACAACTTTTTATTCACAAGTATGTATTTTAAATTTTAAGTATTTTTCCACTTTTTTATACATTGTTTTAATTTCCTGTATATTTTGCTTAAGGGTTTTTTCTTTTTCAGCGCGTCGCGGTTGCCGAATTTTTATCTTTTAAAATTTGTTAAATTTTACACGTTTATTCAGTTTTTTTGCCTATACTTTTTAATTTTTTCTAAAATATGTTATTCTTTTCGTTCTCGGCACCAAAAGAAGATGATACATTTGCACTATATGCACTTAGGGGGGGGAACTTCACAGAATGAAACGCGCTCAAGTTCAATTTATTAACAGATTGTGGGCGACAATAGCGTTCGGGGGTCGCGAACTACTGATTTCGAAGCGGCCCATTACATAGCATTGGACCGCTTATTTTTTTTCTTATGCAATATATGTTTATTTGTATGTATAAATATTCCAATAGAACGGTAGGTAAATAAATGGGTACAGGGTGCACATGAAAAGTGTAGGTATTTACATAACTTAAAAGGTAAGTATTTAATATGTTCATGTACTATAAACGGTATTTCAGAGGTAAGTACTTATGGAAATACATGTACTATATGGTAAGTATGTATGTATATTAACATAATTGTTTATAATATTATAAAGGGTAAGGATGTATGTATGTATTCATATCAAACATAATTGTTTAGACTAGGTACTTATTTAGGACAACGTTTATAATCCTCGAATTCGATAAGGTTTTCGCTGCTCATGTCCTCAACAAGATTAAATCTTTCTATATATCTTTTTTGGATAAAAAACAGTTTTGCACACGTCCTAAGTTACAGGCTGTCCAGCAGTGAAAGTCTCATAAAAATTCATTTCCTTTGAGTTCAAACAAACAAACAGACAGACAAAAATTCCAAAAGTGGTTCAGGCGAACTCTACAACATTCCCTACATCACTTAGTCATATTTTTAAAAAAATATTCGATGTACAGACACGACTTTTTTTATAGTTTTATTATACTATAGATATTAATTGATATAACTGAATTAAAAATAAGTAAACTAATATTTTTCTTGACAGGTCCGATTTATGTGAAATTGACCATCGGCAGAGCGTTCAAACTTCATGGTTTAATTCAAAACCCATTTTAAGTTTTAAGAATTTTTATACAGTTAGGTTTCAAATCTAAACAGAAAGAAATTAAAAATCGGTTGGGAAGTTACTAAAATTTGTAAATATTGCCTAAACTGATGAATGGATTGAACATTTTTCCCAAATTTTTTAAGTATTCATGACTATAAATGTTATATTAAAATTATTATCTTTTGTTTTCCTTGATTTGTTATTGTTTATTATTAATTATTAAACGTTTTTGTTAGAGGAGAAGAAACGCTTTTAATAGTTTATTAAAGTATAACAAATAAAAAAAAAAGAAACGCAATAACAATTTTAATAAATTAAGTTATAATTCTGGGTAAACTCCGAATTTGGGACCTTTAGCGTGGGTGCTGATTTCTATCCCTTGCAGTGGCGTAGCCAGGATTTGGTGAAGGGAGAGAGACACAATAAATTTTGTTTTAAAAATGTACGCAAAATTCGCGAAAATTCAAGAACTTTTATGAAAATGTAAAACCTTTTTACACAATTTCTAAAACTTTTTGGAGTGTGCAGTCTTGTAGTTTATTAAATTTTAATACAACACTGTGTCAATCTTAAAGTCGTGACACATTTTTCTGAAAGACATAACGAGTGGCGAGCTACGGTAAAGGGCTAAAATAGCTTAGACGATTAAGCGGAATTTAAAGAAGAAGAAGGGTTGAAGAGGTGAGTTCTACTGTGGAGGTGGAAACGGGGAGACCAGCAAAAATTTGTAGCAATTTGTATAAGTTATGAAATGATGTTTTGTCACAGCTCTGAAGTGCGTAAAACGCAGTTTTTGGCGGAAGATTATGTCACTTTTAAGAACTTTCTCCATAAATTTCGGCCACTATATTTTGGTTTTGAACAAGTGGTTCATAAAATTCAGCAAGCTTAAATAAATTTTTTTTATTTTCTTCTCTGTGGTTTGTTGAAAAACTAAAGCGAAATCTCTGAAGATCGTTTTATGTTGAGTGAATCGACTATCTATTTCCATTATTATATGATCAAGACATGAATGAATAAAAACCAGTAATCTTGAAATAAACATCTAGGTTACATGCTTGCAGATTTTGATTAAATTTGAAGCGGTTCTATTTGATTTGCTTATCCATGTCACAATTTCTGAACAATTTTTCAAAGTCATGTTCGTTGGAACGAATACGTAGTAACTTAAGCACTAAGTCTTTTGCGAAATACACTACAAGCCCTAAGTCTATCTTTATTGGTTGATGTTTATTAAACAAAGGCAGAACGCATTGTGTTAACAAAGATGCTAAAAGAATGCGTTTATTATTTAAAAAAAAGCATTTTTAATGTTGACCTAAGAATTTTATAATACTAAGCAATAGAGAAAATGTTGAAATTTTTTAAATTTTGAGCCCTTCACATAACAAAACTGACACCATATATTTATCAATAAATGCCCATAATTGGCACTATTTTCTAAAAACTTCACCCTGGCACTTTATTATAAATACTAAAATTTAATAGGTCATAAAACTGCAAGTCCAACTTTTTATAAAATTCAGATTAAAAAGTGTAGAGTTTTGATAAAATTTGGTTAAATTTTCCTTGGTTTTGAACACAGTTTGAAATTTGTTCTTGAATGTTTTTTATTAGATAATGGGCTATACTTTTATAAAAAACGTGTAAACAATTCTCGTCTCTATCAATTTTCCGCCGTTGTGTGCTCTGATTAAATTATTGATCCTGCCCACTCTAGTATTTTCAGACCGCCTTAATTCGAATTTTTAAAGACGTGAGAGATGAGGGAATAGAGTTTTAGCTTAGCAATATCAGACCTCGAAAATTACGGTATTATTTCGATCTGTTATTTTATTACCACCAGAACCAATGTGCACGAATACCTCGAAACCGGTTTTATCGTCTTGAAAGCCTTGTGAATTTTGTAGAAGGTCTGAAAAGAAGCCTATATGTATATAGGCTTTATATTCAAACGCATAATCCACTAACCGATAATTTCATACATTCATAAAACTGACCTTTGTCATTAGTAAAATAAGAAAATTATAAATCAGAAGCATTAAATGGTGTTGTGTTATTCAATCGAAAGTAAAAAAATAGTAGTTTATTGACGAAGCGAGCGGATCTATCCCCCAATCCCCCCTGGCTACGCCACTGATCGCTTGTCCTATAACACACATAACAAAATAATTTCAATGTTCAACAATAGCAACAATTTTTTTCTGTATAGTTTTTGATTATCATTTGCTATACTTTTCGAAAGTTCTGCGATCACTATAATTGCCCGTAAAATACACACTACCTTGCTGGCTGCGACCTTTTGGCTGTGTAATACTTGCATTTAATATTATTTGTTTTTTTTTTATAAATTAGAGAAAATAAAGTATTTATAATAAAAGAAACATCTAGTGTTCAAACTAAGAAACCAAGTTGGTATTCCATTCGAGAACTAAACTAACTTTCTTATCAAAGTGACATTTTTACGAGACTGGAAATATACTCATATTTAAGTGAGGAAGGATATACCTTAGCTTCTCTCGCACGATACAGACCAGCTTTTGGTGAATTTAATTTGGGCTTTTTCATACCAAAGAAGGATCGGGGCAAACAATGCTTGCTTTTTAATGCTTTGTCTGATGATGAAAAAATAGCTCGAGAAGACTATCATGAAGCGCAACACAAAAATAAAACATTTGTTGCAATGTGCGTGACCTTGTGTCAAAATCACCCCACGATCTAAACGATTTTTTGAAACAAGTCACACAGAAATGGAATGTTATTCAATTCAATCGAAATTTGAAAGAAAGTCCAAAACTGTGGCGTTGTACGTTCTTGAAGGATGGGCGCAAATTATTAAAGGAGCACGAAATTCCCCAAAACCGTTTGAAGTTCACACACAACTATATCATTAATTATATTTAATTATTTTGCTCAAGAAACCATAAAACTACCTTTGCAAAATATCTGCTGGCTGAGATATATAAAAGATGAACCGTATAAGATTTTTACAAAATCAATTATTCAGATGAACATTTTTTTGTTGCTGACTTTCCGAAAAAAAGGTTGCCGCTCTTCAGTTGTAGTGTGTGAAGCGTTGGTTATTCCAAAGGAATATCATTCTTTTTATAAAAATCTAAAGGGATACGATGAAGTTCGTGACGCTTTAACCGAACCTCACTTTTTTGGAGAACCCTATTCCGAAACTCAGAACTAGTACAAATTTGCTCTAATTTCTTGAATAAAAGACATCTGGTGTTTATGAAAGGTGCAACTGTTTTCATTTACATAATTTCCAATGAGATACATTTTTAAAAATTTGTAGTTGTGCCAGAAAGATGAATGTACCAAATCTGGGAGAAAGTAAGAGAATAAGAACGTAGAAACTATATCAGTAGAAAGTGTAAAATGAGAATATGATTTCCAAAAACATTTTTATATCAGAAACTAAAATTTCATAGTTTGCAAGTGCAACAAACTTTTAAACACGGTTTCCCAAAATTTTCATTTTGGCACATTCATGCTTCTGACACGCGAGGGACGTTTATGATATCCTCTTCCAAACTGGATTTCTTATTTTGGAATATTTATTTTTTATGTAAAAATGATTCGCAAATTATTTAATATTTTTGACTTCATCATCGCGGTCAGATAGCGTTTGAGGATAATGTTGTCGGACACTCCATTACAAACTATTAGCAGACAAAAAATTGGGGCTCTGTAATGAAACGGGAGTTATTTCCTTTTTTCAAGTCGGCGGTTTCTGTGTGTGACACTGTTATAAAGAAAAGAATATAAGAAGTAGAGTTGGCAAACATTCGTGTACCTTTGATTTTGTCACAACGACTGGAAGGTCACAGTAAATCGGAGCAACAGCTTCAAATCAAATGCCGTGACTGTGGCAGCATCGGCTCCCTGCTACCGTTCCCAATCACGGTTGCCAATAAACTCAATCATAGCTCTCATATCAGCAAATGGCTGCTCACATATGAATGCATGATTTGATTTAAGAGCAATTGCGAATATATGTAAAATGTTACCGGTAGCCACAAATACGTGATGATTAAAAAAGTGTGCTGCATACAGCCCTAAGGTTGCGAAATAATTTTGAATGGAGCTTTTCAGCAAACTAATCACCTTGAAAATTTTAAGAAATTATTAATAAACTGTTGACTTCCTGAAAAAATGAGTCGCGAGGGCTTCGGCACTTTAACTGCAGGAAAAAGTAATTTCTAAAACTTTCATCTATTTGAAACTATTTGGAGACAATGGGGCATATTCATAGCCAAATTTGAGTACGAATTTAGTTGTAGCTATTCGACCCAATTCGATATGGGATATCTGTCGAAAAGGTTTTATCTAATTTTAAGTCATACTCATCTTTGACTATGACTATGCCCTAATATTTCATACTACAAACGAAGATTTATAACCAAAACAAAAAATAATAACAATCACTGCTGGTGGTTCTTCTTCCCAATGGACAGTCAAGGTCACGGATCAAAAGAGCTGTGGCTGAGAAGTCACAGTCACAAATCACACTGTTCTGAGCAATAATCATTCACTAGTACCATGAATGGTACACAGTACGTACCGAAAAAAGTGAATTAAAAGCCTCTAAAAAGTTTAATAACTCCCATCCTATTATAAGGCCCCAATTTTTTTCTGATGAAAGCGTGTAATGTAATGCCCAACAACATTATGCAAAAAAAATTAATATGACAAAAACAAAAATGCAGTTTGGTTTATATATTTCAACAATGAACAAACCCGGTTTGACCAATCATGAAATAATTCGCATAAACTAAGGGGCTTCGAAAACAGGTTTATAGCTATAATTTTGAAAATAATTCGAATTTTGTTCTGAACTATACAAATAAGTTTCAGAAAGAAAGTCGAACTACCACAAATTTTTACTCATTGCAAGTCAGAGTTTTCTAAAAATTCTTAATAATCTAAATAATCTTTTTAAAAAATGCAACATCCACACAGCATTCAGAACATCGAACAACTTAGGACAGAAACTAAGAACCAACACTAACTCGGATGACCCGTTTGACAAACACAGATTATACAAGCGTACTTGCGAATGCCAATACGGTTACATAGGACAAACAATCCGAAAAATAAGAACAAGATTCCGAGAACTCATTAGAGACTACAACAAAAAGACACGAAAACCCACAATCGTACCAGAGTATAACTAATATAACCAAAAAACATTCGACGGTAGAATAATAAGCGAACAAACAAACAGCAACTCTGATGATATATTTGAACCTTTAAAACTTGTTTACAAAAAACAAAGAAATCGCGCAGGCGAACAGGTAACAATAAACCAAAGGATCCAACAAATATATAAAATAAACCACAACACTAAGATTACTGACTTTTACCTATCTCAACCTACCACAGAAGTTAACGAACTATATTAAAAAACTACCGCATTTGCGTACACGAGAACAACCTTAATGCAGACACGGGTAGATGCATACACAAATTTTGACAATACCTGCACCGGCACCTAAAAAACTATACATAAATACGCGACAATGAACATAGACAGATCAGAACAAAAAATGGCATTGAAAATGGCACATCGGCGAAATCGGTTTGCCTCCAAACCAAATTTAACAAGGGATGTCGGAAAATCGTTCCAATATACATCATAATCTACTATTAGTAAGGTTATGTAAAAATTATTTATACAATACCTGCAGTCGGACTTCATTCCATCCGGAACGCACTTTGCAAATGTCAATGCAATCAAAGTAATTTAAGACGTCTTCGAAAGAGATCCAAAAAACACCTTCTGAAGCACCATGTGGCATTAATATTTCACGCAAATCTTCTGTCCACAGTTCAGAATCGTCAGACCAATCTCCACGCCATGAATAATGACCCCAAGGATTTCGAAGTTTTAATAAACGATGTCCTTGAATATCTCTAACATCTAAAACAGAGTATGCGTGTCTAGGCCTTAGTCCCTTCCGTTGATACTCGTCCTCATCTACCTTCATGTTTCCACCACCACAACTGGCACCCATTAAAAATCGAACACATCGACTGCTTAGTAGCTGTGCCCATATTAAATCTTTATCTAATTCATCTTCACTCGGCATAGGGAGTGAACTTGCCTGTAATGGTATGCTTTCACATGGTGCCCCAGTTAAAGTTGCTAATCCTTCAATTGAACGCCCAGAAACAAGTGCCTCATAACACCCGTGAATTTTTGCTACCGCTTTTTCAATCAAAGGCACCCAAAGTTGTTTTCTTTTAGCTTGGGAATAAACTAGTTGTCCTCGTTTGTCACACGGCAATAAGTCATCTACCAATACTGTTATCCATTTGCCGTCTTTACATAAACGAACTTGATAAGCACCTTGCAAGCATATTTCCTTGGTAACTAGCACCTCTCGAACAAGATCTTCTCTTTCCGCCAATACAGCAAGTGCACTAAGTAGCCAACAATTTCCTAACACTCCTTGGCATATGTCTGACGGTAGTGGGGTTCTGAATACAGCCCATGGCGGCATAGCTCCACCCTCACAGCTTATTTCATGAGGGCGTCTCCACTGAACTACGGGATTACCATCGGCAATACTATTTGTTGGATTATAATATAAACTCTTGGGTGCTGGAGGAAAGGAGTCATCTACAAAATGCTCATTGTTATCACTGCAATACTGAATAATATTTTCCCATTTGTTAAGGGCCTCTTTTTCTTCATTTTCCCTTAGGTTTTCCATAAGCTTGCTCTCCTGTCGAATGTCAATACTTTTTCCAGATATTGGAAGTTTTATCTCATTTAAAGAGCTCGCTAAGCCACGAGGACTAGAACACATATCGCAAACAACAGAAGCAGAACAATTTTCAAATGTACAAGCTGGACATTGCCACAGTTTTGATGAAGCAGTTGCACCGTCTTGGTTTCTGCTAATGTACGATGCAGTAAGAGAAACGGTCGTCACAGCATCTGAATTTTGAAGTAATATATTACCACTCGTGCTGTGTCGCTTAGGAATAGCACCAGATGAGCTACGAATCTGTCTTGGCGAAGGACTTCTGGAAATCTTCACTTGGCTCGGCTGTAAGCTTGTGGCCTTTATATTGGGTTGCCCATTAGAAGAATTAACATCAATCGGATTCAAAGCAATAGTTTCTGTAATTAAAATTAGTAAGACATAAGAAACTAGAAATAATTCAACATAAATCTGTGAAATGTTATTTTGTATCAAACGGGAGTCTTTGTAGAATATTATGAAATTCCTGTGGCAATTAATAAAAAACTGAAAAACCTCAAAAGCTTCACGGTCTAGAAATAATGACAAAAATGGTAAATCTTTTAATTAATTACTTCCATACAATGAAATACAAATAGTAGCTACTTATTGTAAAGGTTGAAGGTGCAAAATCGGAGCTGGTAGCAGTTCTCGGAGCTGTTTTTTATTAACATCAAACCAATTTTCTTGTTGGTTCTATCGGCTTACTACTTTGAAGTATTGCAATGTTGTAATGAGGTCGAGGCCAGGAAATTTTTATTGTTATAATTATGTTTGTAATAATTATGAAAATTGCCTCGAGCTATTTTGTTTCATTCTAATATCCATTAAAATTATAAAAAAATTAAATATTGTTTATGACAATAATATCATAAAATTATTATTATTATTACTGCCGCCTCTATCTCATTAAAACACCGCTATATGCTCACACCTGATTTCTAACTATGTCGAGCCCTAACCGCAATGTTGGTATAACCAACAAAATTATGAAAATTCGTTTTTTGACAGATATTGGTAATTTTGTTTGTATTAAACCACCTCACAAGATCTCACAACCATAATAAGTTCCAGTACAAAGGTAAACCAAAAGCAATTAAGATGTAACTGACATTTTGCATTACATTATTTTAAAAATTTTATCTTAAAAACCTTCTCATGTAACATTTTATATTTATAATTTGCTCGAGGTATAAATAAAAATAGAAGCTTTAATTAATAGTTAACTTCAACGAACCTTCATTGAGCTCATTTAACTGCATCTTCCCCGGTTCAATTGGTAGTGCTCGAACAAATTTACAAGCACTGCATACTCCAGTTGAGAGATTATTCTTAAGAGTACACTGGCTACAAGTCCAAAATTCTCCTTTTCGCAAGGTCATATCTTCTATTGAACAAATACTACGAAGCTTGGATCCTCCACATGCTGCACAAGCAATCGATGCTGGATCATTAACCAATGTACACTTTTTGCATGTCCATTGACCTGCAGTTCGATCTGTTAAATTAGTAAAAGACATGAATAGAAATTTTTTAGTTAAGGACTCATCAAAATAAATAAAAGTAAAATTATATATTTTCGAATTTTCTCTACATACGTAACGTCACCTTAGAGTGTAAACCTGCTAACTAACATTCAAAAATATTTGGCATGGCAAGCAAAAAACTATTTGAAATTTCATTGAACACATATACTCAACATAAGGTTGAATTACTTACAGGCTTATTCATAAAAAAACCTATAACGCATTATAAACCTTTAATAGTAAAAATCTATTTATAACGCTGCACTGTTTCGTGTAGAACACCCTAGCTGTACAAAAATATTTTCTGAGATTTTTCGTTTCATATGCACTCATTTATTACAATTATGTAATTTATTTTAGCTACATGCTTTATTTTTTAATTTTTTCTAGCATATTAGTTCTCCTCACACATTTGATTTTTCATATATGTACATCTTTCAAAATTACTTATTACAAAAACTTAAAAGCAAAGTATAATCACGGATCGTCGGAAACACGAATTAAGAAATTGTTGGGTACTCCTGATTTTTTTCTTGAATGTTGTAGTATGGGATGCCAAGATCTCAGACCAGTTTAATTCAAAATCGCAACATTGTATGTGATAGAAGGACCCGGCAAACTTGAGCACATTTCCGACAACCACATACACCGACAACAACGAAAAAACTAGTGAAACTTCTAAAACCCAATTTTATGTGAACAACGCGCAAAAAATTTAGTATTTTTTTTTATAAAATTTGTTTGTTTTCTGTGCAAAAATTATTGAAACTTTTTACATATTACGCACGCAAAAATTAGTTTTACAAGTTTCACTGGATTCTTGTTATTGTGGGTGTATGTGGATGTGATCAAGTTTACAATGACTTTTTCATATTAAGACGTTTTTGATGAAGGGCGTGGTTGTCTCCGATATTAAATTCAATTAATCGGACAGCCTATGAGAGTGTCCCTTATTAAAAAAAATATCTGAACTCCGTGGTTTTGATGAACCGTGTAACAAAGTAGAAGGAACAATAGTTTAAAATAAAATAAAATCTAATTCAAGAATAACAAAATATAAGAAACAATAGATATAAATAAAATGAAACCTAATGTAATACAAGTTATAGCGTAAGTTAACTTATACAATTATTTTATCATTAAATATCATCATCAGATGAGTCACTTGTGGAATAGTCATGAGTCTCAAAAAAAAAATCACTAATTTGTCAGCTGGTTCTAGGCAGGTCATAAACAGTAAAATATTGGTTTATAAATTAAAGAAATTAAAAAAATAATGCATTTTAAGTGTAGAAACATTTATATATTTAAAAAAAAATAATATTTAGCTAACAAAAAATTATATAAAAAATAATAAATTGTTCGCGATCCTGGGCTCGAACCTGCGTAGCTTACTTTGTACTCGAGACGCTTACTACCTGGGCTATCGCGATATCTATACATCCACTGTCAATTGCTGTAGTTGAGATGTATGCAAGTGGGTTTTCACCACATATCATTCTGTAAAAGAACATCACAAAAAGTTCACCAATGATATGTGGTGAAAACACATTTGCTTACATCTTACGAATACCAAACTGTATGAAAATTTAAATTGACCACAAAATGGCTCTTTTAGTGACTAGATACTAGTTACAGAATTCACCTATAAAACGTATATAAAATTTGGTGCGGGACATATAATGAATTTGAAAAAGTTGGGGAAAATTAGCCTTTCTTCTTAATCACTGAATTTAATATTTATTAAAAATATTTATATTGCTAAAAGGTTATTATTAAACAATTTAACTTACCTTGGAGCTTACAATCCATGCCAAAATTATGTAAAATTGTTCACTTAAAGGCAATATGAAGCGTAATAATAAACAATCAATTTTCAAATTAATCGGTCCGAATTGAGGTCCGTTCTGCTTATTTACTTCAATTACTCAACATATAAGAAGCGAAAATATCAATAGAATGAAAATATTCCGGTATGGTGGTTTTCACTTTTATTTTCCATTCGAAAATTTTAGAAGTAAAAGTGATGTTTTTGTCCAGCCAGCTTGTTCTACACGAAACATTGTGCGCTGCTCCAATGAACCTTACTCATAAACGCTTTATAACGATTTTATATCCATCATTTCTTGATAAGATTTTGCCAAATGTCAATTTAAAATTTTTCAAACAGAAAAAAATACTCAATAGTCGTCGATTTTGCTGTTGTTGCAGCGATGCTTCCGCTGCATAGTATTCACTCTCCTTACCCAGCATTATAATGAGTATCTTCTAAGGGAAGTCCGGTCGTTTTGAAAGAAAGTGAAGAAGGTGATAGAAGAATCTGCTTCGTCTAGCAGGTGAACCAGGGATGGACCAACATTTATTTGGCTCCTAAACCACTTCCAGAGCCAGCGAGTGCTGGGTAAGACGTTTGTAAATTTCGCGGTGTCAGAGGAGGAAAAAATACATGTAAAAGATCATACGCTTCGCTTCAAATGATTCATCGCAACTAGGTTGCAGAAACACTAAAGATTTGAAAGGAAGATATTCTCTCTCAACTACGATTTATTTTGTCACCTTACTAATATAATAAATGCATAAGTTTGTGAGTTTGTTTGCAAGTCTTTAACGTCTAAACTACACACTTATTCTAGGGAGAACAGAATAGGTGACAGATTCATGCGATTCCGGAAAAGTGGACCAGGGACCGACTTATTCAAAAAAAATGTATTCACGATGCGATTTGTTTGAAATTCGGCATCTTGGTAGACCTTTGCCTTTGTTAAAATTTAGAATACTTTTTCCGGGAAATGGACCAGGGACCGACCTATTCAAAAAAATCTTATTTATGATGCCATTTGCTTGAAATTCGGTACCTGGTAGCCCTTGCCTTTGTTAAAATTTAGAATTCCTTTTTTTCCGGGAAGTGGACCAGGGACCGACTTATTCAAAAAACTCTTATTAATTACGCGATTGGCTGATAAATAAAAATGTCTTCAGAAGAACTTTCGTTATTTTGCTTGTTTTCTTCGTGCGGACGGAGTCGCGGGTAAAAGCTAGTATATTTATATAAATATTATAGAGGTATTATAAAAGTAGTAGTATTAGAAAATCGCACTAATGCACATTTCTCATACAATCGTGTGAAAACGAAACTCTTCTCAGAGTTCTTGGCAGTGTAGCAGCGAGCTAGAAGAAAATATACGAGTATAAGGCTCCAAATGAAAAAAGGTACAAGCCGTATAAACATTAACTTATTTTACCAGTTTAATACAATTTTTTAAATATAGCTACTTTTACTTAAAAATATGTAAAATTATATGTCCTATTGGAGTACTTTCACGGATCATCTACTCCAGCTTTCCTTTTTTCGAGTACTCCTATTCGTAATTACTTGAGAGTATTTTAGAAAGTACCCAGAAATATAGCGAGTAAGCCATTCTTCCCTAGGACATCGCAATGTAAGTTCGATCACATTTCTTATATGAATGAATATTAGGTTTGGGTAGGCACTTAAACATTCATTCAATTCGGAATTTTTCCAAATAAATAAATTTCAAGAGCTCGGCTGCTTTATGAAAGTAAAATAATAAAAATATTTACATATATGAAACAGCCACAAAAATCCAATTTTGTTTGTACATTTGTGGCATTTTTGCTAAAAAAGTTACATACCAAAAAATTTCTTCAGCAGTAAGCGTCGAGAGACTTGAGTGGATAAACTCATGAACATTTTATAATTTGAATATCAAAAGCCGATGGCCATTCTATTTTCCCCATACATGTATAAAGCCATATACTCTCTCTTCATGAATCTTACATATGTGTAAGTATATTGCTTCCTCCTATGTTCTTCACCCCAATACCCAAACGTGCAAAACCTGCCCGTATGAGCATAATGGATGGTGTCTTTTCGGGGCACACAACATGCTGAGAAAACAATAGGCATGACAGGGTCAAGTCTGGATAGGGAACAGTACAATTTGATACAGTATCCAGATCGGCGTTGGACCAGAGTGACTATTGTTTCACTCTAGTATTTATGGAGATGGATCCTTACTTTACTGGGAGGTGTCCCTTATTCAGCAAAAGCTTGCTACGATACTGCGGTTTACAACAATTTAACTGTGTGTTAACATTTCGCTGTGCTCTTTACCACTGACAGGCCCAGTATGTGTCTGAAAGGCCTAGTAATCATAAATGGCGGCGCTTGGCGCAGGACCGCCTGGTCTTTCGCCTTATTCGTTCCCAGCAGCGTTTCTCTTCTTTTTACCCAAGTACTAACAGTCAGTGACTTTAAGATTTTGTTGCGGCTTTTCGTAGTTAAATGAGCAGCAAAAATGAGCGTGTTATGAAATAAAGATTTTGGTGTGAGGGACAGTCGGAAATTTGATGCCATCGAAGTAGACGTCTAATTGGTCGGTGACAATGCCAAGTTCTGCGCGGCGAAACAACCAGATAAGATTGGGAGAAAGCTATTTATTTTGGAACACGGCTCATCGAGGAAGGACCAGTTGACATTATCGTACATTCGTCTGCTTAGAAAAAGACCTTGACACCCTTCTCGAGATCTAGTAACTAAACAGAAACGGAGATTTGACACCACTCTCGGACGTTAGTCGACCCCATAGCTGGAAAGAGAAGAATTCAAACTTGTTTTAGATGTGCTTCGTTTATCATTTCAAAGGCTTTGATAGGTCAAACGCAACTAATATAGTCATTGGGCCTTCTTTGGGTTAGATCTACACTTATCTGAGTGTTTATTGCATTCATCCTCTCTATCTATCTCTATGGCGCGATATACAACAGGTATATCATCATAAACCTCCTAAGAGATTTTTGCGCCAAGCTTCTCTTCCAATTTGTGGTGTGCCGATTTGAATTTTTTCCCTACAAATTGGTGGGACCTACAGTTTTTTGCCGACTCCGAACGGCATCTACAAAGGAGACGAATTTTTGCTGAGAAGCCTGTCATGGCAGAAATACACTCGGAGAGTTTGCCAAACCACTGCCGAGGGGCGACCCCGTTTTGAAAAACTTTTTTCAAATCACTTTTGATGTTACCTGTACCAGGGCTCGAACCATGGACCTTCGGTGTGGTAGGCCGGCAACACTACCTTCACACTACGGCGGCTGCATTCATCCTTAGGTCGGATTAAAAACCGGAGCTAGTCAGATACCATAGAACATACTTTTGTGGGAATGACTATTTGACAATCCATTTTAATGACCTTTGACCAGCAGAACCACTTAGTAACTCTAGGTAAAGTTTTCCTCTCTCAGGTGTGGTTATCTTCACGAAGTAATTGTTTCATATACTGGAATTCTTCATACTTTCTGCGAGAAATCGTATTTTTACTCCCGTATAAATTTGGAAGGGGAGAAATCGGCAAAAAAAAACAGCTACTGGTTATTTTCTTTGTGGTAGTACATGCCATTCGTTGGAGGATCTTAGTTTGAAATGGATGACGCCTTTGCCGTAGTTGTGTGAGTAGACATGTCATGCAGGTACTCGTGTGGTAGTGGACCAATGAAAAACAAGTACTCGCACTATAGAGCCGATTTTGTCACAGCGACTGCAAAGTCAGAGTAAATCGGAGCGACAGCTTCGAATAAAATACTGTGACTGTGACAGCATCTGCTCCCTGCTAACGTTCCTAATCACGGTTGCCAATAAACGGAATTATAGCTCTCATAGGAGCCAATGGCTGCTCAATATGAATCTATGATTTGAGCAGCGACTAATATCTGTATTCTGTAAGTTTGTCTCATCTCAAGTCACTAAAAAGTTCACCAATGATATGTGGTGAAAACACACTTGCGTACATCTCAAGTACTGCATTTGACAGTACGAATACAGCGTCTCGAATACAACGTGTGAGAAACAGGTTCGAGCCCAGGATAGCAGACAATTCATTATTTTTATTTTTTGTTAGTTAAATATTATTTTTTTTAAATATATAAATGTTTTTATTTTTTAATTTCTTTAATTTTTAATCTAAATTTTACTGTTTATGACCTGCCTAGAACCAGCTGACAAATTAGTGACTCTTTTTTTAGACTAAAGATGTGAGACAGCTTACTGAATACCAAATTGTATCAAAATTGAAACTGACCACAAAATGTCTCTATTAGTGACTAGATACTGCTTACAGAATTCACCTTTAATTATCAGTAGATGATGCAGTCACAATTTAAGATCAACTGCGAATATATGTGAAATGTTACTGGTAGACACAAATACGTGATGATTAGAAAAATTGTGCTGCATACAGCCCAAAGGTAACGGATAATTTTAAAAGGAGTTTCTTCGCAAACAAATCACCTTTGCAGTTTTAACAAGAAATTATTAATAAGCTGTTAACTTCCTGAAAAAAATTAAAGAAATGATTACTAAAACTTTCATCTATTTGCAATCATTTGGAGACAGTATAATTTGAATTTAGTTGTAGCTATTTAACCCAATGTATGGGATATCTGTCGACAAAGCATCATCTAAATTTAAGTCATACTCAACTTTCACTATGACTATGAAATAGGATTTCAGACTACAAACGAAGATTTATAACTAAAACAAACGATAATAACAATCACTGCTGGTGCCTCTCCTTCCCAAGGGGCAGTCACAGTCACGGATCAAAAGAGCTGTGGCTGAGAAGTCACAGTCACAAATCACACTATTCTGCAAAAATCACGGGATCTGCCAACTCTAGTTATGTGAGTAAACGTGTCATGCATTTTTGCTTTAATCGCTGTTATTGTATTGATCACGGGCTACGATGCCCAGTGTCAGCGGCTCTCCAGAGAGCACGAGGAGTTGCTTTGTTGGGGACATTAAACAAGCAATGTAAAATATGGGCAAATATGTAAACTCCATTGATGATACAAAACAAAATAATTGATTATTCATAAAGAGTATTCAACACCGGAGATAGTTTTGTTTTTGTATTTGTGGTTGTGATTGTGTGAATTGAAATAAAATAAAGTAAATAAACAAAATTTAATAAAAGAGAGTGAAGGGAAGGGCAGGTAAGGATAAAAAAGGAAAGGAATGGAAAGTAAAGGAGGGAAGAAAAGAAAAGAAAGGAAAGGCAAAGAAAGAAAACCTCTGCGCGTTTGGGGTTTAGAATATGCCCAAAGTAGGCATACCGGTCGTAAGAGGTAATGACGTGCAACTCGATGGTTGATCTACGGAAATGATGCCTCTCACCTCTCATTACCTATCTTCTCCTTCCTTACGAAGGGGCGGATGACATGATCTAGAAGGTTGAACTGGTAACTCCAGGGACAGTTGGGCATGTACTGAAAGGGAGTACCGAAGCTTACCCGATTTATATCTGGCAAAACCTTCAGGGAGTACTTTTGTCACACATACAAACAAAGGAAAGGAAAGGAAACGGGTGGAAAGGAAAGTAAAAGGAAGGAAAGGAGAGAAAAGGAAACTGAAGGAAAGGAGAGGAAAGGACAGAAAAGGAAAATAAAAGAAAGGAAAGGGATGGAATGGATAAGCAAGAAAAGATAACAATAAAATAGAAAACAACAAAATAAATTAAAAGTAGTTAAAAAAAAGTTTAGTGGTTGAATTTCTCTAGTAACTTTAAACGAGCTATTCTCGTATATTTTGTATGTCCAGGATGTCTCGAAAACGGCTCAACCAGTTTGGTATGTACATATTGTACCACATTCTAAGAATTTTAACTGGGTGTTGCCACATAGGAGGTTCTTTCCGCAGTTGCCACCTATCTTAATTTTTTTAAATGAAATGAAATATGACAACATGGGTATCAAACGAAAGGTATTTTCGTATTAAACAAAGACATTTCTAAGTAGTGTTGCCACTTATTGTTGCCACCTGAATTTATTAGATCTTATAACTTTAAACAAGCTATTCTAGTATACTTGTACATCCACACTTCCTCGAAAACGGCTCAACCGATTTGGATGAAATTTGGTATCTACATGGTGTACCCCATTCTAAGAATTAACACAAAAGTGCCACATATGATGTTTTACGGGATTGCAACCTATCTGAATATTTTTAAATGAAATGAGATATGCTAACATGGGCATCAAACGAGAAGTAGTTTTCTGCGTATTTAAAAAAACACATTTCTAAGTAGGGATGCTACTTATTGTTGCCACCTATACATCCCAGGTATTAACAATTATAAATATATGTATGGATAGAAATTGCTAAACTGAAGTGCCGTCAATCAAAAAAACTTTAAAAAAAATGTATTATAATATTGAAAAATTTGTTTAAAAATACACCACCACAAATGCCAAACATGTATTCACACTATAGAGCCGTAGTTGTGTCAGTAGACATGTCATGCATCCCAGTGGGAAAAGGTAAGGTTTAGGAATGCATAAAGTAATGTATATCCCCTATAAACTATACGTGAAAACATGCATGAATTTTTCTACAGCGATGTCATAGAAAAAGTAATGTGTAGCTCGCAACAAACTGAATCGACAAAGTATACATTATTTCTTATACTACTTTATATAAATGAAAATATGTTTTACTTTCTATGAGAGAAAAGATGCATGACCTGCGTTACTTTTTATACAGGAATATTCAAAATACAAACTAGGAGATGCCGCCTCTTAGTCCAGGAGGCGACTTATTCCTTTGTACTAAGCTGGGATATAAAGCAACTAAAACACAAGAAGAAAAATAATGTTTTTGCTTGTATTTCATATTTTATTTTAATTTTAATTTTTTACAATGAAGTTTAAATTTTTTTCTCAAAGGCTCCTTCTCATGATTCAATCACTAGAAGGTTAGCTCTCTAGTGACATATTTTGACAATTGCCGCCATCTTGCTGCCTGAAAAATTATCATTTACATTCTGAGTTGCCCTTTATCGAAATTATGTAAAAATAGTAGTTAAAAATGTGATATTATACAAAATATTAAATAAGTTGGTTTCAGAAAATGGATTAATTGACATTATTATTTAGATCGACTTTTGGGGGTGTAGTGTAATCGGGGCCGTTTAAAACTGGAGACATTACGGTATGTAGCAGCGGCTGTCTTAAAATTTTGTCCCTGTATACTTGTATACTTATTAAGGTCAATCGTGACTTCAAAGCTGTCCCGTATGTAATTCGAAGTCTGTTATTTTCACAAAACTTGACTACTATTCTCTGGGTTTGATAATCAGTTCTGGATTATGTTCTTGGTAGACTATGCCCGTTTGTCTTTATGTCCAGAAAAGTTTCCAACAAATATGCATCTTGTCAATTTGTCATTTTTATTGAAAAAACATAGAAGCACGAATGTGCAATTATTCAGAGTTTCAACTGATAAGTTTACTGTATTAGCCATTGAAGGTTCTAAGTTTGACGAAAACAACTGGTATCATGCTTACACCTTAACCACAATATTTTGCAGTCTTGTTTTACCAACATTTTCATTTTAGCACATTTATGATTCTGGCAAGTGGGCGAAGATACGTACGTATTTTGACTATAGATACATGTGCATACATATATTTATTTTAATTTTTGTTTGAGCACTTACCGTTTTTTTTTTTTAATTGATTATAGAGAAAATTTACAACGATTTATACAGTGATGGTTTAGGCTGACATGCTTAGATGTTGTATTTAGTTTAATTTACAAAATATATAACTAATAATTTTGTACTTTTTTGGGTTTTCTACTGCCATTTCATCGACAAATGAAAAAAATAGTCCTATTTTTTTTTCGTTCGCAAAAGAAACCCAGAAAATGGAAGTGTCAAAAGTAAACGTCAGCTAGAGAGCTAACCTTCTTGTAATTGAATCATGGCTCCTTCTGTAAACAAAACATAAAACACAGTTAAAAAATGAAAAATGTAGTATGAGTTGATTTGGTTTTGTGTTTTTCCGACAGGGTGGATACTGGATTTATATTGGAACGAATTTTCGTCATCCCTTGTCAATTTTGGTTGTGTAAATAAAAACGAAATTCCTAAACAGACAACATGAAAACATAAAATTTACTATGGAGACCGAGAAAGAAGGAGAACTGAACTACCTGGACCTAACAATAAGAATTGACAGAATTACAAACAAGTTTAAATACGATATCTACAGAAAACCAACAACTACATGCACCATAATTCATTCTACGTCAAACCATCCTCAACAGCACAAGAATGCGGCATTAAGGCACCTAGTGGACAGACTTCAAAGAACACCCCTCACTCATGAATCATACAAGAAAGAACTAACCACCATATACAACATAGCCACGAGCAACGGATACAAAAAATGCCTAATAGACAAAATCCGAAGGAACCATGGATCACAAAAAAGACACAACGCAGAAGAAAAATCCAAGATCTGGACTACAATGACATACACTGGAAAAACAACACACAAATTGGCAAACTTCTTCAAGAAACCCGATATCAACACAGCGTTCAGAACATCGAACAACTTAGGACAAAAACTAAGAACCAACACTAACTCGGAAGAACTATTCAGGAAACAAGGAATATATAAGCTTACCTGCGAATGCCAGCACAGCTATATAGGGCAAACAGGACGAAAAATAAGTACACGATTCCGGCAGCACATCAGGGACTACAACAGAAAAACACGGAAACCCACTATCACAACAGAGTCAAACTATGCAAATCACATGTTCAAAAACAAATGCACCCCGACCAACATCAAAAACACAGCCAGAATACTTCACGTACAAAGAAAAGGGCGGCGCTTAAATGTGCTAGAAAACATGGAAATATACAAACTTAAGACATTTGACGGGAGAGTAATTAACGAATAAACAAACACCATTTCTGACGCAATATTTGAACCGCTAAAACTAATTTACAGAGGACCAAACAACACCGCAGGTACAATAACAAAACGAGTAACAATAAACGAGCACACACACAAAACAAATCAGAAAACAAAAATCACTGACTTCTACATGACTAACGAGCGTCAAAACCCACCCTTAAATATACACTTAACATTACCTAACCTAACATCCTCAAACTAATTACCTGATCTAAAACCACAACTAATGACTTCTACATGACTAACGAGCGTCAAAACCCACCCTTAAGTATACGCTTAACATTACCTGACCTAACATCCTCAAACTAATTATCTGAAATAACACCACAACTAATAAACGAGCGTTAAAAACAACCCTCATTGCAGGTACCCGTTCGGATACGTTCGTAAGACACGACTCATATACACGAATACTAACACTACCTGATACAGCATCCAGACTATAAATACATGACAACGGATAGACACAGATCAGAACGAAATCAATCACTGAAGATGGCGGATCGCCGAAACCGGTTTGTTACAAAACCAAAATTGACAAGGGATGACGAAAATTCGTTCCAATATAAATCCAAAAATGTAGTACTTCAAATAAAAATAGAGCGACACATTACTCCTTCGATTGCTTTTGGATTGATCTTTTCTTACAACAATTTTCGTATATCTTTTCATGCATGAAAAAGATAATGCATTCCCTATTACTGGGATGTTATTGTATTGCTCGTGTGATCGGCTCTCACTGTGAGTGCGAAGAGTTGGTAGTGGACCAATGAAAAACAAGTATTCGCACTATAGAGTCGGTATTGTGTACGTGACCGCTGTTGTGTGAGTAAACGTGTCATGCATTTTTGCTTTAATTGTTGCTATTTTATTATCATTGGCTATAATGCCCACCAGTGTGACTAGGTAAGCTTTCCGAGGCCATATTTAGCCGTTTTTTGTCCTTTAGCCTCATAATGTTGGTTTTAGCTTCGTGGCTTTTTTTTGGCCTTTTTTACTCTAAACCTTTTCTGGTCCCATCACCATATTTTTCATATAAAATTAAAGTTAAATGAAGGTAGTATTTATGACAAAATACAGAAAATTATACGTAAAAATTTTCAACTATTTTTAATGGAGTTGACAACCCAATTGCGACATCGCCTACCTGATAATATTAAGCTGACCAGACCTTCTCCTTTTAGGAGGATTGTCCTCCTTTTTGACAAAATTGTCCTCCTTTTCTAGTGTGGCAGCTAAAATTTTATTCAACGAACTTTTATCTCCTATGCACACTAAATTATTATATGCAAGCTTCGAAGATGCTCACAACATCACTTCGCTTTGAGAAGTTGACTAAAAACTACCGATTTTGTTTGTAATGTGTCCAGGCTATTATACTGAAATACTATGTGTCTAGGCTATTATACTGAATACTATCTTAACATATGTACGTAGTTATCGATGTATCGATACTTGGCTTGAATCACTATTGCTGCCATTGTTTTCGGATTACCTGTTGCTGTCGATATAAAAAGGTAATAAATTAAATAATAATAAAGGTCAATAATAAATCTAACCTTTTCCCTCGAACTAACATGTCCGCGAAAAAAAGAAAATGTCATTTAACCGAAAATTTAAAGGCAGAATTCGCTTTCATACATTTATGCGAGAAGAAAGACGATGCTTTTGTGAGATGCGACATTTGCTCAGCTGAATTCACCATTGCACTTGGCGGTAGATCGAGCATAACAAAACATCTTTCTTCAAAAAAACACCAAAGCCGTTTAAATTTGGCAACTACCTCCCAAAAGGTAACCAGCTTTGTAAGAGGTGAACAATTTGAAGATTCTGAAAAGAAATTGGCAACTGCGGAAGGTTTAACAGCATATCACGATGTAATGCATAACCAAAGTTCTAGAAGCTTAGACTGTGTATCCAAAATTAACCGATGTTTGCATAATCAAAAATTTCACTGCGCTAGAACTAAAGGTGAGGCAATAGTTCGTAATGTTTTTCATCAATATGCAATAGATATGCTAAAAGATGACTTAGAGAAAGCTGCTTTTGTGACTATGTTGTCAGATGCCTCAAACCACAAAGATATAAAATTGTATCCTATTTTAGTTCGCTATATGCATTTTGAAAAAGGTATTCAAACAAAAATTTTTTCATTTGAATCAATACAAGGTGAGACGTCTGAAATATTGTCCAACTACTTACATAATGTGATCGAAACCAATAATTTACAAAGTAAAGTAATTGCAATATGCGCTGATAACACCAATACAAACTTTGGAGGCGTCAATCGTAATGGTATTAACAATGTTCATAAAAATGTATGTCTTTATGTAAAAAAACACTCCTTGGAATAGGGTGCAATGCACATATTTTTTCAAATGCTTTAAATATTGCTTCTAGTTTAATGAGTATTGATGTTGAAATCATCATAGTACAAATTTATTTACATTTTGAACGGTTTACGGTTAGGGTCACTTCGTTGAAGGGTTTTTGTGAGGACGCCTCAGTAGAATACAAAAAGTTGTTAGGTTATTCAAAAACCAGGTGGCTGGCGCTAACCCCAGCAAATGAAAGAGTGCTGAAATTATTTGAACCGTTGAAATCATATTATCTAAGTTTGGAAAAATGTCCTCTTAATCTAAAAAACTTCTTCTTAAATGAATGTGCTGAAACAATTTTGTTATTTATCCATAGTCAGCCCACCATGTTTCACTCATTAATAAAAAAGATTGAAAGGGAAAACATAACAGCAACTGAAGTGAGTTTTCACTGTAACACTTTGAAAGATCAGCTAAAACGACGATGTGAATGTAATTTTTGGCCATTAATTGTTCAGTCAAATTTAAACAAATTGTCTAGAAACGATTCGGAAATTAATAAGAAGTTTTACTTGGATGTAAACAATTTTTATAATGCCGCTATTGAATATTTGGAAAATTGGTCAAAACACGACGATTACTCATACTCATTCTTGTTTGAATGGGTTTTGTTAAAAAATGAAATCGAATGGGAGCATGTATTGAAATCTTTGCTCTTTTGTAAAAACAAACTAGGTATTGTTATTGATGATAACTTGCTATTTGATGAGGTAGGCAGAATTAATAATGTTTTGAGCAATAATACATTAAATGAAAAAGAAGATGTAGAGATTGATAAAAAATGGATCAATATATTCAACTTTTTTACAAAACACCACATTCCATTCAATAACGTAAAAATATTAATAGAAATCGCTCTATGTTTACCGGGCACAAACGCAAATGTTGAAAGAGTATTTTCCATATCTAATGATATATGGACTAGTGAAAAGTCAAGAGTTGATGTGAAGACTTTAGCAGCAATGATAATTGTTAAATGTAATATTGATTTAGATTGTATGTCGTTTTATAACTAATTAAAAAATAATAATGGTTTATTGACGAAAATTCATTCAAATGCCAAATTTTGATCTCATTTTTTATTTGTACTAGCCATTAAAAGCAAAAATATGGAAAAATCTATATTCAGTACCTTGAAATATGTACGTATGGATATCAACATTGATAAACTTAGAACTTTTTAAATTCGGTGGTCGTTATTTACCTGTTTTTAGTCATATAAACTGTGAATTATTTTTGTTTTTGTTTAAAACATTGTTCATTTTCGTAATTTATATGTTTCTAAATAAATAAATGATCTAGAAGGTTGAACTGGTAACTCCAGGGACAGTTGGGCATGTACTGAAAGGGAGTACCGAAGCTTACCTGATTCATATCTGGCAAAACCTTCAGGGAGTACTTTTGTCACACATACAAACAAAGGAAAGGAAAGGAAACGGGTGGAAAGGAAAGTAAAAGGAAGGAAAGGAGAGAAAAGGAAACTGAAGGAAAGGAGAGGAAAGGACAGAAAAGGAAAATAAAAGAAAGGAAAGGGATGGAATGGATAAGCAAGAAAAGATAACAATAAAATAGAAAACAACAAAATAAATTAAAAGTAGTTAAAAAAAAGTTTAGTGGTTGAATTTCTCTAGTAACTTTAAACGAGCTATTCTCGTATATTTTGTATGTCCAGGATGTCTCGAAAACGGCTCAACCAGTTTGGTATGTACATATTGTACCACATTCTAAGAATTTTAACTGGGTGTTGCCACATAGGAGGTTCTTTCCGCAGTTGCCACCTATCTTAATTTTTTTAAATGAAATGAAATATGACAACATGGGTATCAAACGAAAGGTATTTTCGTATTAAAAAAAGACATTTCTAAGTAGTGTTGCCACTTATTGTTGCCACCTGAATTTATTAGATCTTATAACTTTAAACAAGCTATTCTAGTATACTTGTACATCCACACTTCCTCGAAAACGGCTCAACCGATTTGGATGAAATTTGGTATCTACATGGTGTACCCCATTCTAAGAATTAACACAAAAGTGCCACATATGATGTTTTTACGGGATTGCAACCTATCTGAATATTTTTGAATGAAATGAGATATGTATATTGGAACGATTTTTCGTCATCCCTTGTCAAATTTGGTTTTGAGACAAACCGGTTTCGGCGTTGTGCCATCATCAGTGTCGATTTTCGTTCTGATCTGTTGTGGTCGTTTGTCTTGTATTTATAGTAGGTAGCAGGTAACGTCAGCATGGGTGTCTGTTTGTGTACGTGTGTGCATGTGTTGTGTGTGTACATTCAGAAACGGGGGTGGTTTTTCATCGATCGGTTTTTTGTGTGGTTGACTGAGGCAGGTAAAAGTTTGTAATTTTTGTTGTTTGACCTTTTTTGCTTGTTTGTTGTTTTTGATCTTTTGCTGTTTTGTGCTTATTTGTCGGTGCGTGTGTGTTTGTGGTACCTGAGTGGTTGCTTTGTTTTTTGTAAACCAATTTTAAAGGTTCGAATATTGTGTCGGAAACAGTGTTTGTCTGTTCGTTTATTATTCTACCGTCGAATGTATTTTGTTTGTAGATTTCCATGTTTTCGAGTACGTTCAGACGTCGGCCTTTTGCTTGTACATGTAGGACCTTGACTGTTTTTTTGATGTTTCCGGGGGGGCATTTATTCTCCGCCATGTGATTCGCAAAGTTGGACTCTGGTATGATGGTTGGATTCCGTATCTTTTTGTTGTAATCTCTAATGTGTTCTCTGAACCTCGTTCTTACTTGTCGTCCGGTTTGTCCTATGTAACTGTGCTGGCATTCACAAGTGAGCTTGTATACACCATGGCTGCTAAACGGATCTTCTGAGTTAGTTTTGGTTCTTAGCTTCCGTCCTAAATTGTTCGATGTTTTGAACGCTGTGTTGATGTTGTATTTTCTAAGGAAATTTGCTAATTTATATGTTGCCCTTCCAGTATATGTCATTGTCGTCCAGGTTTGTGTACTTTCTTCTCCATTGTTTCTTTTTTGTTCTCTAAGGTCTCTCCTGAGTTTATCTACTAGTGCTTTTTTATATCCGTTGTTTATGTTATATAATATTCCAAGCTCTCTTCTATATGCTTCTTGTGTAAGAGGTGTTCTTTCCAATCTTTGTACTAAGTGCCTTAGCGCTGCATTTTTATGTTGTTGTGGGTGGTTCGAGGTATTATGTATTATTGTGTCGGTGGCCGTTGGTTTCCTATATATGTCGTAGTTGAATTTATTGCTAGCTTTATCAATACTTATTGTGAGGTCCAGATAATTGATTCCTCCGTCTTTTTCGGTTTCCATTGTGCATTTTATGTTCCCGTGCTGCTTGTTGAGGTACTCCAGTACTTGCTCTTCGTTGTTGGTAGTTAAAACGCATATGATGTCATCCACGTACCTTGCGTAAAATAACACTCCTAATTTGGAATTTAATTCCTGTATATACCCTTTTTCCAGGGTTTGCATAAACGCTTCCATAAGAATAGCCGATGTTGGGTTCCCCATCGCAAGTCCGTTTGTTTGTCTGTATATTTTATTGTTGAATTGAAAATAGTTTTGACGTAGTGTGGTTCTTACCGTGTTCGTGATTTGCGTACTTTTTACTTTATCTTTTGTTTTACGTGTTTACTATGTTCAATGTCTCTGCTAGTGGTATTGATGTGTATAGATCTTTTATGTCGAAAGATACCAATTTGCTGTCCTTTGTCACTTCAACGGCCCTGAGTTTGTTTATTAGTTCAGATGTATTAGTTATGGTGTGTTCGTTGCTAAGTTCCAGTGTGTCCTTCAATACTGTTTTTAAATATTTAGATAGCTTATAGCATGGTGCCGATTTAAAATTAATGATTGGTCTCATTGGATTTCCTGGCTTGTGGATTTTTGGTAGTGCAATCAGTGGTGGAGTTGACGGGTTCATTTGGACTAATGTATATGGCGGCCGCCGTGGTGTGAAGGTAGTGTTGCCGGCCTACCACACCGAAGGTCCATGGTTCGAGCCCTGGTACAGGTAACATCAAAAGTGATTTGAAAAAAGTTTTTCAAAAACGGGGTCGCCCCTCGGCAGTGGTTTGGCAAACTCTCCGAGTGTATTTCTGCCATGACAGACTTCTCAGCAAAAATTCGTCTCCTTTGTAGATGCCGTTCGGAGTCGGCAAAAAACTGTAGGTCCCACCAATTTGTAGGGAAAATTCAAATCGGCACACCACAAATTGGAAGAGAAGCTTGGCGCAAAAAATCTCTTAGGAGGTTTATGATGATATATCTGTTGTATATCGCGCCATAGAGATAGAGATATGCCGAGTTTGTATCTGTTATTTTTGTTGCAGTTTTTATAGCCACTTTGACTTCTTTCTGGTATTCATCCGTGGGGTTCATTCTTACTCTACGACATTCCATATCCTCGATGAGTTTTTCGGTTTTTGTTATATACTCATCTTTTTCAATTAGCACAGTTGTGTTGCCTTTGTCCGCCTTCGTTGCGACAATGTTGTTTATCCTGAGTTTATGTTGTAGGTTCTTGACTGTTTTTTGCTACGTGTTTCTCTTCTGTCCTTCCTTTGCTTTCACTTCCTTATTTATTATTTCTCTGCACATGTGTCTTGCGTGCTCTTGTTCCTCAACTGGTATTAATGATATTGCGACCTCTGCGTCTACGATCGCCTGTTCCGTTTTTCTTTTTTTGGTTTTGGTCTATAATATTGTGTTTCAGTCCCTTTTTAATAAGTTGTTCTTCCGCCGCGGTGATGGCTACTGTCGTTAGGTTTACGAGCCTGGCATGGAAATGGTGCGGTTGTTGGTTGTTGTCACGTTCGCGACGTCCTGTCAGCTTATCTAGTTTCCGGTTCAGCGTCCTGTATTTCTATTGTAGTTCATGTTCGACCTCAGTTCTTATGCGCTCGAAGCATTCCATTAACGTATCGGTAGGTAATTGCTCCGCCAACCTTAAATGGATGGATAGAATTTCGGCATTTTTTCCATCTTTCTTGGCGTACTGGTTTTTCAACTCATATCTTAGGAAGTCTCTTTCCGCCTTCCTAATTGTCCTCATGCTTGTATTTGTGTTTGTTTTCATTGTTATTTTTGCAAATTTTGGTGTCACATTCAATTCTATGCATTGTTTGTTAAACCAAATGTTTGCCTTAGTTGTACGCAATTTCAGTAAACGTCGTTTGTAAACTATTAGTAGACCGTTTTCGTTTAAGTTAAAAGCCTGACAAGCATTAACGGTTTTATTTTGTTTTGTTGTTTTTCCGACAGGGTGAATGATTGATGTATATTGGAACGATTTTTCGTCACCCCTTGTCACATTTGGTTTTGAGACAAAGCGGTTTCGGCGTTGTGCCATCATCAGTGTCGATTTTCGTTCTGATCTGTTGTGGTCGTTTGTCTTGTATTTATAGTAGGTAGCAGGTAACGTCAGCATGGGTGTCTGTTTGTGTACGTGTGTGCATGTGTTGTGTGTGTACATTCAGAAACGGGGGTGGTTTTTCATCGATCGGTTTTTTGTGTGGTTGACTGAGGCAGGTAAAAGTTGGTAATTTTTGCTGGTTGACCTTTTTTGCTTGTTTGTTGTTTTTGATCTTTTGCTGTTTTGTGCTTATTTGTCGGTGGGTGTGTGTTTGTGGTACCTGAGTGGTTGCTTTGTTTTTTGTAAACCAATTTTAAAGGTTCGAATATTGTGTCGGAAACAGTGTTTGTCTGTTCGTTTATTATTCTACCGTCGAATGTATTTTGTTTGTAGATTTCCATGTTTTCGAGTACGTTCAGACGTCGGCCTTTTGCTTGTACATGTAGGACCTTGACTGTTTTTTTGATGTTTCCGGGGGGGCATTTATTCTCCGCCATGTGATTCGCAAAGTTGGACTCTGGTATGATGGTTGGATTCCGTATCTTTTTGTTGTAATCTCTAATGTGTTCTCTGAACCTCGTTCTTACTTGTCGTCCGGTTTGTCCTATGTAACTGTGCTGGCATTCACAAGTGAGCTTGTTAGTTTTGGTTCTTAGCTTCCGTCCTAAATTGTTCGATGTTTTGAACGCTGTGTTGATGTTGTATTTTCTAAGGAAATTTGCTAATTTATATGTTGCCCTTCCAGTATATGTCATTGTCGTCCAGGTTTGTGTACTTTCTTCTCCATTGTTTCTTTATTGTTCTCTAAGGTCTCTCCTGAGTTTATCTACTAGTGCTTTTTTATATCCGTTGTTTGTAGCGATGTTATATATTATTCCAAGCTCTCTTCTATATGCTTCTTGTGTAAGAGGTGTTCTTTCCAATCTTTGTACTAAGTGCCTTAGCGCTGCATTTTTATGTTGTTGTGGGTGGTTCGAGGTATTATGTATTATTGTGTCGGTGGCCGTTGGTTTCCTATTGTTCCGTACAGGGACGATGTCACTGTGCGACCACTCCAGTTCTCACAGGGACAATCGTCACTGTACGAAGTAATGAGGTGACTTGTATGAAAACTTAGTATACTGAAAGAATTAGTGCGAGCATGACGTGGTGGTGCGGGCTTTGATGTAAATAAAAAGGGTTTTTCTGGCCATCGGCCTTTTCCCTTTAGATATTGTTTATTGCTTGTGGGCGGTGCGGGGAATGTGACTATGGCGGTAAGTGTCGATACATTTTGGTCCGTGTCGAGCCGGATATGCGCGACACAATTTAATTTCGATCATTTACCGGGAAATAACATTAATTTTTACAACAAATGTGTGAAAATACATATATGTATGTATGGTGAGGCAAGTGACGCGCGAGCAAAAATGGTGGAAAAAAGAAAAGAGAAGACATGTTTGTGAGTAGCACGCGCAGTTGGTACAAGAATGGGCTTAGTCAGTTGATAAAAGTGCGTGACATCGAATAGATCGAAAACAACACAACAGCATTAATCTACCTAAAAACTTGCATACATATATATTTTAAAAAATAAATAAAACTGAAAAAGAAAAGGTGAATGTTACAGTCCACGGCGGGCATAGTGTTTAAATATAATAAAAACTGCGGGCGAATCAAAAAAGTGAATGAGGTGTGCGCCAATAAAGTTGGCAAATATGTGTATAATAATAAGAGTGCCGGTAAAATTGTGTTTGTTTAGGGATGATAATGGTGAAGTAGGCACGTAAAAATTAAAATGAAAATAGGTGTGTTTGCAAATATGCGCATTTAGCTACATATATATGTATGTAGGGATATAAATGTTTGAGATGCACGATTTTGCATGAAATAAGTGCGCAGTTATTTCAAATTCTGGAAAATTCCTTTCGATAACGGAGCTTATTTGTGTTTTGGCGTCGGTTTTGCCTTTGCGTGAGTAGGCAAAAAATTCAAAACGATGAGAGTCCGTTTTTGTATTTGCATATTTGATAAAAAGAGCGCAGTGTTAGGTGAGAGGATAAAAATACAAGTGAGAAAGCAAGAGCCGAGTCTGCAAATGTATAGGAAAAAGGAGAAAAAGGGGTAGCTAGATTTCAATATGAAGAAAAAAAAATATGTGCGCGCAGATTTAGGTAATGAAATTTGGTGGGTGCGCGGATACTCAGAAGAGGTATATAGGTTGCAACACATAAGCAGGTATGTGCATAAAATGGTTGTGGGCAGATTTGCAACATAAGCATCGGTTAGAATTCAGTGGATGAGAAAAATGTATGCGCCGTCTAAGCGAAGGAAAAAGTGAGAGATAGTTTGATCGCGCAAGAAATGTGTGTGTGTATAGAGATATGTATGTATAAAATATGTATGCAAAACAATGTATGTACATATGCGCATGCCAGAGCTTGAGAACAAACATTTTGCGTGAAATTAAAATTATGTGGGCAAGATAAACTGGCATGATGCGTGAATGAAATATAGTGGACATATTCGTAAGTCATTAAGGCGGAAACAGGCATGCCATTTTGCATCCGATTCGTGAGCTTTCAGGGCCGAAAAAGTTTTGAGGTTCACGGCTTGGATATTAGCAAAATATATTAAATAAAAATAAAGACAGAATTCAAGATTAGCCATGCTCCTGACCTTTTCATGAGAATATGTTTAGTATTGGTGTGCATGGGCGAGATAAACATACATTTATTCAGATAAAAAGTGTGCATGTTGAATTGTGGAGGGTATATATGTATGTACATGATCAAGGGCTGGATAAGAGGCATTAATGAGAATGCACAAGTGAGCGCATGTTAAGAGCAATTCAAAAGAAAGTTTTGCAGAGGGCCAATTAGCCTGCAGGTGGGACTAGAAAGCCTCTCAACTTATAGCATGTTTGAACAAATATTAAAACTGAGGGGCCGGCTATAAGAGTGCGAGATATCAAACGAAAGTGCAAGTTGAGAGCAGGGTGGAACTGCTATTACTTGGTGCAATGCAGAATATGATGCAGCTGTAATCGTATTTTGTTTTGCATTCAGGTATGCAGGCTCCCTATAGAAATGGTAATGGGGCGCAATCAATGCACGTTGAAATATGGATATGAAAAAACACTGTAATGAATACGTGTATATGATTATCAAAAAATTGGTGCGTGTGTACATGTGAATAAGCATGGAGTGGGGCATATTCTAAATGATAAAACAATGTGGGCTTTTTGCGTATCAAATCAAGAACATTAATAATAATATACACTGTTGCGATTTTGTTTTTCTTGTCTTTTCTTTTCTTTTCTTTGCCTTTTAAAGAATGGCATCATCAAAGAGAATGAATTCTTACGCAGCAACAATCAAGCGGGCATTGGACTTCGCCATGAGTGACGAATGCGAAAGAGTTCCGGTGAGCCATGTTGAGATGAGGTTGGCGGCGTTAAAGACGGTGTGGCAAGAGTATAACAGCGAGCACAAGTCGGCGCTAGATGAGGTCGAAGACGATGACCTGCAGAGATTTGACGAAGAGACGTTGGGGCGAGTAGAGGGGCAATACTTTGAGGCTCAATCACGGTTTATGTCAAGAATTGAGGCGGAGAAAGGGAATGATGAGCCAATAAGGAAGGGGCAAGCGATAAACGTACAGGTACAAATGCCTGTACAACAAAACGACGTTAAAAATACATGGGGCGAATTTGATGGAAACATCACTAAATGGACTGGCTTCCGTGATCGGTTTCGCGCAGCCATTCACGATAACCCAAAAATTGACCCATCTTTTAAGTTTTTGTACTTGACAAACTCGCTGGTAGGAAGAGCAAAAATGACGTTTGGCCATTGGCAATTTTCGGCTGATAATTATCAGCAGGCTTGGGAGCGCTTGGGGCAGATGCATGACCAAACCTATTTAATTGGGCGAGAGCACCTGCGCAACTTCATAAGGCTGCCAGAGTTGAAGGGGCCAGTCAAGGAGAATGACCTACGGCGCATGTCAAACGTGACGCATGAGGTTCGACGTCAACTAAAGGCGCAAGGATTACCAGTCGAACACTGGGATTTCTTAAAGTACACATGTTGCATGAGCGCTTAGATAGTGAAACAGCAAGGCAATGGGAGTTGGTCCGTCAGAGCGACAATCCGAAAGTGGACGAAATTTTAGCATTCTTAGACAAACAAGCTTTGGCATTAGCTAATTCGACGAGCAGTCGCAGGCGCGTGGATTGTCGTAGTGCTTCCTACCAAAGTAACGAACCCGAGGGGCAATGTGCGAAGTCAGCGCGTAGAACGAGATGCAGAGGGTCCATCCACGTCAGGCGCCAGGAACAGACCATTGTTGTGCGAAATATGTAGCGAATCGCACATGCTTTATCATTGCCAAGAGTTTATGGCATTAACTCTTAGAGCACGTTGGGATTACGTGAACAGGCGCAGGTTGTGCCCAAACTGCTTCAAGAAAGGGCACGGGGTGCAAGATTGCTACCAGGCAGAGTGCTGGAAGTGTCCAAATAGACCTAAGCACAATAGTGTGCTATGCCCAAACAGGGAGCCAAAAAGGGTAAACAACGTCCAAGTAGCAGAAAAGGCTAAGCCAAAACAAAAGAAGAAGACAGACTGAGGTTTTGGGGCAAGAGATCGATCAAAAGAGGCGCTAGAAAATGCGGGCCAGACGAATAAGCGAAAGCGATCAAGAGAGGAGCTAGAAAATTCGGGCCAGACGAATAAGCGGAAGAATTATGAAAAATACCTCTATAATCAAAATGTGACGGAAAATGAATTTAATAAAACAGCAATAAATTGTTCGAATGAACCATATTTGGCGAGTTTTGATGATAGGCAAAATCAAGCAAGAACATTGCTGCCAACACCGATGATTAAGGTAATAATAGATAATTATGTATGTGGGCCTGTACGAGCCTTGTTAGATACGGGGTCACAAGTCAACCTAATCACTTTTGACTTACAACAACAATTTGGGATACCGACTGTACCAATTTCAAAGAAAATGGTTGGGATCGATGGTGAGCCAGTGCAGGTAAAAAAGAAAGCAATAGTTAAAATAAAACCTTGGTTTGAGTCGGGGCAAGAGATTGAAACTGAGCTTTGGGTATTACCCAAAAAAAGTCGATGGGGCCCTGTTCTACCGCAATCAGGCACTAAAGAAATTGAAATCAATTATACTGCGAACGAAAGCTGGTCTGATCCAAGATATTGGGAGGCAAGGAAGGTGAATATTTTACTGGGGACAGGTTTTGCTGCCAAAATCATGATAGAAACTCTCCAGGGAAGCAAAGCTGGGATGGTGCTAATAAGAACGGTACTAGGTATGATTCTTTTTGGAGAACATTCACAGAGAATTGATAGACAAACAGGGGAACTGGTTTCCACAGTTGAATGTAAAGACAATAGGGAGCTAGAGAAGTTGATAAGGAAATTTTGGGAGATGGATCAAATACATGAAGATGCTAAGTACACGCAAGAGGAAGAGGTAGTCGAAAAACTATTTTTAGATACTTACTATAGAGACAACGATGGAAAATTCGTTGTTACAATTCCTTTAAAAGAGGTGCACGACTTTGGGAGCTCGAGACAAATAGCGTTGAAGCGGTTGTTCTATTTAGAAAAACGCTTAGAAAGGGAACCAGAACTAAAAGTAAAATACATAGAATTCATGCGAGAATATGAAGAACTAGGGCATATGCAAGTGGTCAATGACCAAGAAACAAGGGGCAAGTTAGTATATCATATCCCACATCATTGCGTAACTAAGAAGTTTAGAGTGGTATTTGATGCGAGCTGTCGTACCAACATGGGAATATCATTAAATGAAATACAGCTACTAGGGGCAAAGTTACAAAGGGATCTTAATAAGATAGTGATGCGCTTCAGAAGGCATAAAGTTGGATTTAGCGCGGATATCCAAATGATGTTCCGTCAAGTTAAAGTGGCGAGAAATCAGTGGGATTTACAAAGAATTTTTTGGCGTGAAAAAAGAAGTGAGCCACTAAAAGAGTATTGGTTAACTGTGGTCACATATGGAATGACTTCCTCAGCATATAATGCAGTGAGAGCAGTTATCGAGAGCGCAAGACAAGCGCAAGGAAAATATCCAGAGGGCGCTAGTACCATATTAAATGACATGTACATGGATGATTGTGTAACAGGGGCAGATAATGTAGAAGAAGCTAAGAAGCTAGCGCATCAAATAAATAGCATATTGATTGGGGCTGGGTTTAAGCTTAGAAAATGGACCTCAAATAGCAGAGAATTGATAGAAGGAATGCAGATCGATGACAGCCAAGACATGGTCAAATTCGATGACGAAGCAAAAGTACTGGGTCTAGTGTGGCTAGTGGTACCGGATGAATATGCATTTGTGGTTAAATCACCAGGTTTACCAAACGATATAACAAAGCGGGTAGTAGTGAGCTGTGTTGCACAGCTATTCGACCCAAACGGGTATATATCTCCAGTAACGGTTGTGGGCAAGATTATTATACAAGATCTGTGGCGAATAAAGACAGGCTGGGATGAAAAGCTACCGTCTGAGATAGAAGAAAAGTTTAAAAAATATTGGGGCGAAATAGAAAATCTTGAAAACTTCAGAATCCCTAGATGGATTTGTACAAGCGCGAAAACTAAGATAGAATTGCATGGGTTTGCCAATGCGTCTGAGTCAGCGTATGGTGGAGTAGTTTATACCAGACTGATGCATGCGAATGGGAATATTGAGTGCAGGTTGTTAGTATCCAAAACGCGAGTAGCGCCATTGAAGAAAGTAACAATACCACGATTGGAACTGTCGGCATGTGAACTTTTATCACAATTGATAGGAGACGTGGAGAAAGCGATGAATTGGGGCGAAGTAAAATGTACACTATGGACCGACTCCTTAGTAGTACTATTTTGGTTAGAAAAGGCACCGAGAGATCTAAAAGTTTTTGTTGCCAACAGAGTTGCGACAATACAAAATAACACTGAGGCTAGGGATTGGAAGCATGTAAGCACGAAAGATAATCCTGCTGACTTATTAAGTCGAGGACTGAAAGCTAGAGAATTGGTGAATAACAGAGTTTGGTTGGAAGGCCCGAAATGGCTTTCATTACCGCAAGATAAATGGCCAGCAGACAAATTTGAACGAGCAAAGGAGGAGCGTTACAAAGAAGCAGAATCTAAGATCAAAGTTAACATAGCGAATGTTGTATCCGAAGAGCTGGAGATTTTTGTTCCAAAAATGGGGGGAAGTGGAGTGCTCGTTCCTCTCATACAGTATAAGAGCAAGTTAGAAGGAGCGTTGAACGTATTAGCGTACGTAAAAAGGTTCATAGAAGCCATTAAAGTCAGTTTCATGACGCGAAGCAAGAAGAAGAAATTGAGAAGAGGGCGAAGAACGGGGGGAACAAGTCCAAAAGTTGGCGTTCCTACCGAAGAAGAGAAGTTGTGGGCAATGGAATACTTGTTGAAGAAATCGCAAGAGAAGCATTTTGCACGAGAATTAGATTTCATACATAATAAGAAAAGATTACCTGAGCATAGCAAGATAGAATCATTACGACCAATTGTAGATAGGAATGGGCTATTGAGAGTTGGAGGTCGAATTACAGAAGCAGAGCTAGAATATGAGGCAAGACATCAGGCAATTGTAGCCAAGGGGTCTAGATTGGCACATCTGATTGCAGATTATGCACACAGACTAACGAGACATGGTGCAGTACAGGTGATGGCGCAATTCATAAGGCAAAGATATTGGATTCCACGACTGAGAGATGAACTAAGAAGATTTCTACACAAATGCGTGGTATGTGTACGATACAATTACAAACTAGAGAGGCAGCTGATGGCAAACTTACCTGCTGAGAGGGTTCAAGCTGGAAAACCATTTTTACATTGTGGACTTGACTACGCAGGACCACTCAACGTGCGTATTAGGGTGCGAGATGATTATATAGCCAAAAGCAAATGCTGGGTGGTTATATTCGTATGCTTGAAGACAAGAGCTATGCACATTGACATGGTGCTAGACTTAACAACGCAGTCATTTATTGCGGCGTATGATCGATTCATTGCAAGACGGGGAAGGTGTGCAAAGCTGTTCAGTGACAACGCAACAACATTTGTCGGAGCCAGCAAAATGATGAAGAAGGCAACGGATTACTGGAGGGGGCAAGAGGTGCTAGATCATTTGAGTATGAAGGGGACTCAGTGGCATTTCATGATTCCTGCTGCACCGCATCAGGGTGGAATCTATGAAGCTGCCATGAAGTCCATGAAATTTCACTTGACAAGGATAGTGGGCCAGAGAACGCTGGCACATGACCAGCTTACCACATTGTTAATAGAGATTGAAGCGAATTTGAATTCCAGACCATTATACCAATTATCGGATGATCCAAACGACAAACAGGCACTGACGCCTGGTCACTTCCTCATTGGAGAGCCGCTGATCCTGCCGCCTCCTTTTGTGCTAGAGGATCAACCTAAAACTGAGGGCACAAAGCTTTGGGAGCAAAGACAAGCTATGGTGAAGCATTTTTGGGCGAGATGGCATACTGACTATCTTAATAGTCTACAAGAACGGGAAAAATGGCGCAGAGAACGAGAGAACCTGAGAATTGGACAACTTGTAATAATCAAGGCAGAGAATTTTCCTCCTGCCCGGTGGGCATTAGGCAGAGTGAGCAAGATAATAACAGGCAAGGACAATCTGGTACGCTCAGTAGTAGTCGAGACACAGAACAGTCAATTAACCAGGCCAGTGCAGAAGCTGTGCGTATTGCCAACGGAACCGAAGAAGAACATGGAGCAGGACAATTAACATCTTATATAAACTAAAAAGCTGTATTTATAAAAATTGTATTGTAAAATAAGAAATAGAAAACCGTAGGTTTTTGCTGGCACTGTTCCGTACAGGGACGATGTCACTGTGCGACCACTCCAGTTCTCACAGGGACAATCGTCACTGTACGAAGTAATGAGGTGACTTGTATGAAAACTTAGTATACTGAAAGAATTAGTGCGAGCATGACGTGGTGGTGCGGGCTTTGATGTAAATAAAAAGGGTTTTTCTGGCCATCGGCCTTTTCCCTTTAGATATTGTTTATTGATTGTGGGCGGTGCGGGGAGTGTGACTATGGCGGTAAGTGTCGATACATTTTGGTCCGTGTCGAGCCGGATATGCGCGACACAATTTAATTTCGATCATTTACCGGGAAATAACATTAATTTTTACAACAAATGTGTGAAAATACATATATGTATGTATGGTGAGGCAAGTGACGCGCGAGCAAAAATGGTGGAAAAAAGAAAAGAGAAGACATGTTTGTGAGTAGCACGCGCAGTTGGTACAAGAATGGGCTTAGTCAGTTGATAAAAGTGCGTGACATCGAATAGATCGAAAACAACACAACAGCATTAATCTACCTAAAAACTTGCATACATATATATTTTAAAAAATAAATAAAACTGAAAAAGAAAAGGTGAATGTTACAGTCCACGGCGGGCATAGTGTTTAAATATAATAAAAACTGCGGGCGAATCAAAAAAGTGAATGAGGTGTGCGCCAATAAAGTTGGCAAATATGTGTATAATAATAAGAGTGCCGGTAAAATTGTGTTTGTTTAGGGATGATAATGGTGAAGTAGGCACGTAAAAATTAAAATGAAAATAGGTGTGTTTGCAAATATGCGCATTTAGCTACATATATATGTATGTAGGGATATAAATGTTTGAGATGCACGATTTTGCTTGAAATAAGTGCGCAGTTATTTCAAATTCTGGAAAATTCCTTTCGATAACGGAGCTTATTTGTGTTTTGGCGTCGGTTTTGCCTTTGCGTGAGTAGGCAAAAAATTCAAAACGATGAGAGTCCGTTTTTGTATTTGCATATTTGATAAAAAGAGCGCAGTGTTAGGTGAGAGGATAAAAATACAAGTGAGAAAGCAAGAGCCGAGTCTGCAAATGTATAGGAAAAAGGAGAAAAAGGGGTAGCTAGATTTCAATATGAAGAAAAAAAAATATGTGCGCGCAGATTTAGGTAATGAAATTTGGTGGGTGCGCGGATACTCAGAAGAGGTATATAGGTTGCAACACATAAGCAGGTATGTGCATAAAATGGTTGTGGGCAGATTTGCAACATAAGCATCGGTTAGAATTCAGTGGATGAGAAAAATGTATGCGCCGTCTAAGCGAAGGAAAAAGTGAGAGATAGTTTGATCGCGCAAGAAATGTGTGTGTGTATAGAGATATGTATGTATAAAATATGTATGCAAAACAATGTATGTACATATGCGCATGCCAGAGCTTGAGAACAAACATTTTGCGTGAAATTAAAATTATGTGGGCAAGATAAACTGGCATGATGCGTGAATGAAATATAGTGGACATATTCGTAAGTCATTAAGGCGGAAACAGGCATGCCATTTTGCATCCGATTCGTGAGCTTTCAGGGCCGAAAAAGTTTTGAGGTTCACGGCTTGGATATTAGCAAAATATATTAAATAAAAATAAAGACAGAATTCAAGATTAGCCATGCTCCTGACCTTTTCATGAGAATATGTTTAGTATTGGTGTGCATGGGCGAGATAAACATACATTTATTCAGATAAAAAGTGTGCATGTTGAATTGTGGAGGGTATATATGTATGTACATGATCAAGGGCTGGATAAGAGGCATTAATGAGAATGCACAAGTGAGCGCATGTTAAGAGCAATTCAAAAGAAAGTTTTGCAGAGGGCCAATTAGCCTGCAGGTGGGACTAGAAAGCCTCTCAACTTATAGCATGTTTGAACAAATATTAAAACTGAGGGGCCGGCTATAAGAGTGCGAGATATCAAACGAAAGTGCAAGTTGAGAGCAGGGTGGAACTGCTATTACTTGGTGCAATGCAGAATATGATGCAGCTGTAATCGTATTTTGTTTTGCATTCAGGTATGCAGGCTCCCTATAGAAATGGTAATGGGGCGCAATCAATGCACGTTGAAATATGGATATGAAAAAACACTGTAATGAATACGTGTATATGATTATCAAAAAATTGGTGCGTGTGTACATGTGAATAAGCATGGAGTGGGGCATATTCTAAATGATAAAACAATGTGGGCTTTTTGCGTATCAAATCAAGAACATTAATAATAACATACACTGTTGCGATTTTAATTTTCTTGTCTTTTCTTTTCTTTTCTTTGGCTTTTAAAGAATGGCATCATCAAAGAGAATGAATTCTTACGCAGCAACAATCAAGCGGGCATTGGACTTTGCCATGAGTGACGAATGCGAAAGAGTTCCGGTGAGCCATGTTGAGATGAGGTTGGCGGCGTTAAAGACGGTGTGGCAAGAGTATAACAGCGAGCACAAGTCGGCGCTAGATGAGGTCGAAGACGATGACCTGCAGAGATTTGACGAAGAGACGTTGGGGCGAGTAGAGGGGCAATACTTTGAGGCTCAATCACGGTTTATGTCAAGAATTGAGGCGGAGAAAGGGAATGATGAGCCAATAAGGAAGGGGCAAGCGATAAACGTACGGGTACAAATGCCTGTACAACAAAACGACGTTAAAAATACATGGGGCGAATTTGATGGAAACATCACTAAATGGACTGGCTTCCGTGATCGGTTTCGCGCAGCCATTCACGATAACCCAAAAATTGACCCATCTTTTAAGTTTTTGTACTTGACAAACTCGCTGGTAGGAAGAGCAAAAATGACGTTTGGCCAGTGGCAATTTTCGGCTGATAATTATCAGCAGGCTTGGGAGCGCTTGGGGCAGATGCATGACCAAACCTATTTAATTGGGCGAGAGCACCTGCGCAACTTCATAAGGCTGCCAGAGTTGAAGGGGCCAGTCAAGGAGAATGACCTACGGCGCATGTCAAACGTGACGCATGAGGTTCGACGTCAACTAAAGGCGCAAGGATTACCAGTCGAACACTGGGATTTCTTAAAGTACACATGTTGCATGAGCGCTTAGATAGTGAAACAGCAAGGCAATGGGAGTTGGTCCGTCAGAGCGACAATCCGAAAGTGGACGAAATTTTAGCATTCTTAGACAAACAAGCTTTGGCATTAGCTAATTCGACGAGCAGTCGCAGGCGCGTGGATTGTCGTAGTGCTTCCTACCAAAGTAACGAACCCGAGGGGCAATGTGCGAAGTCAGCGCGTAGAACGAGATGCAGAGGGTCCATCCACGTCAGGCGCCAGGAACAGACCATTGTTGTGCGAAATATGTAGCGAATCGCACATGCTTTATCATTGCCAAGAGTTTATGGCATTAACTCTTAGAGCACGTTGGGATTACGTGAACAGGCGCAGGTTGTGCCCAAACTGCTTCAAGAAAGGGCACGGGGTGCAAGATTGCTACCAGGCAGAGTGCTGGAAGTGTCCAAATAGACCTAAGCACAATAGTGTGCTATGCCCAAACAGGGAGCCAAAAAGGGTAAACAACGTCCAAGTAGCAGAAAAGGCTAAGCCAAAACAAAAGAAGAAGATAGACTGAGGTTTTGGGGCAAGAGATCGATCAAAAGAGGAGCTAGAAAATGCGGGCCAGACGAATAAGCGAAAGCGATCAAGAGAGGAGCTAGAAAATTCGGGCCAGACGAATAAGCGGAAGAAGGATGAAAAATACCTCTATAATCAAAATGTGACGGAAAATGAAAATGAATTTAATAAAACAGCAATAAATTGTTCGAATGAACCATATTTGGCGAGTTTTGATGATAGGCAAAATCAAGCAAGAACATTGCTGCCAACACCGATGATTAAGGTAATAATAGATAATTATGTATGTGGGCCTGTACGAGCCTTGTTAGATACGGGGTCACAAGTCAACCTAATCACTTTTGACTTACAACAACAATTTGGGATACCGACTGTACCAATTTCAAAGAAAATGGTTGGGATCGATGGTGAGCCAGTGCAGGTAAAAAAGAAAGCAATAGTTAAAATAAAACCTTGGTTTGAGTCGGGGCAAGAGATTGAAACTGAGCTTTGGGTATTACCCAAAGAAAGTCGATGGGGCCCTGTTCTACCGCAATCAGGCACTAAAGAAATTGAAATCAATTATACTGCGAACGAAAGCTGGTCTGATCCAAGATATTGGGAGGCAAGGAAGGTGAATATTTTACTGGGGGCAGGTTTTGCTGCCAAAATCATGATAGAAATTCTCCAGGGAAGCAAAGCTGGGATGGTGCTAATAAGAACGGTACTAGGTATGATTCTTTTTGGAGAACATTCACAGAGAATTGATAGACAAACAGGGGAACTGGTTTCCACAGTTGAATGTAAAGACAATAGGGAGCTAGAGAAGTTGATAAGGAAATTTTGGGAGATGGATCAAATACATGAAGATGCTAAGTACACGCAAGAGGAAGAGGTAGTCGAAAAACTATTTTTAGATACTTACTATAGAGACAACGATGGAAAATTCGTTGTTACAATTCCTTTAAAAGAGGTGCACGACTTTGGGAGCTCGAGACAAATAGCGTTGAAGCGGTTGTTCTATTTAGAAAAACGCTTAGAAAGGGAACCAGAACTAAAAGTAAAATACATAGAATTCATGCGAGAATATGAAGAACTAGGGCATATGCAAGTGGTCAATGACCAAGAAACAAGGGGCAAGTTAGTATATCATATCCCACATCATTGCGTAACTAAGAAGTTTAGAGTGGTATTTGATGCGAGCTGTCGTACCAACATGGGAATATCATTAAATTAAATACAGCTACTAGGGGCAAAGTTACAAAGGGATCTTAATGAGATAGTGATGCGCTTCAGAAGGCATAAAGTTGGATTTAGCGCGGATATCCAAATGATGTTCCGTCAAGTTAAAGTGGCGAGAAATCAGTGGGATTTACAAAGAATTTTTTGGCGTGAAAAAAGAAGTGAGCCACTAAAAGAGTATTGGTTAACTGTGGTCACATATGGAATGACTTCCTCAGCATATAATGCAGTGAGAGCAGTTATCGAGAGCGCAAGACAAGCGCAAGGAAAATATCCAGAGGGCGCTAGTACCATATTAAATGACATGTACATGGATGATTGTGTAACAGGGGCAGATAATGTAGAAGAAGCTAAGAAGCTAGCGCATCAAATAAATAGCATATTGATTGGGGCTGGGTTTAAGCTTAGAAAATGGACCTCAAATAGCAGAGAATTGATAGAAGGAATGCAGATCGATGACAGCCAAGACATGGTCAAATTCGATGACGAAGCAAAAGTACTGGGTCTAGTGTGGCTAGTGGTACCGGATGAATATGCATTTGTGGTTAAATCACCAGGTTTACCAAACGATATAACAAAGCGGGTAGTAGTGAGCTGTGTTGCACAGCTATTCGACCCAAACGGGTATATATCTCCAGTAACGGTTGTGGGCAAGATTATTATACAAGATCTGTGGCGAATAAAGACAGGCTGGGATGAAAAGCTACCGTCTGAGATAGAAGAAAAGTTTAAAAAATATTGGGGCGAAATAGAAAATCTTGAAAACTTCAGAATCCCTAGATGGATTGGTACAAGCGCGAAAACTAAGATAGAATTGCATGGGTTTGCCAATGCGTCTGAGTCAGCGTATGGTGGAGTAGTTTATACCAGACTGATGCATGCGAATGGGAATATTGAGTGCAGGTTGTTAGTATCCAAAACGCGAGTAGCGCCATTGAAGAAAGTAACAATACCACGATTGGAACTGTCGGCATGTGAACTTTTATCACAATTGATAGGAGACGTGGAGAAAGCGATGAATTGGGGCGAAGTAAAATGTACACTATGGACCGACTCCTTAGTAGTACTATTTTGGTTAGAAAAGGCACCGAGAGATCTAAAAGTTTTTGTTGCCAACAGAGTTGCGACAATACAAAATAACACTGAGGCTAGGGATTGGAAGCATGTAAGCACGAAAGATAATCCTGCTGACTTATTAAGTCGAGGACTGAAAGCTAGAGAATTGGTGAATAACAGAGTTTGGTTGGAAGGCCCGAAATGGCTTTCATTACCGCAAGATAAATGGCCAGCAGACAAATTTGAACGAGCAAAGGAGGAGCGTTACAAAGAAGCAGAATCTAAGATCAAAGTTAACATAGCGAATGTTGTATCCGAAGAGCTGGAGATTTTTGTTCCAAAAATGGGGGGAAGTGGAGTGCTCGTTCCTCTCATACAGTATAAGAGCAAGTTAGAAGGAGCGTTGAACGTATTAGCGTACGTAAAAAGGTTCATAGAAGCCATTAAAGTCAGTTTCATGACGCGAAGCAAGAAGAAGAAATTGAGAAGAGGGCGAAGAACGGGGGGAACAAGTCCAAAAGTTGGCGTTCCTACCGAAGAAGAGAAGTTGTGGGCAATGGAATACTTGTTGAAGAAATCGCAAGAGAAGCATTTTGCACGAGAATTAGATTTCATACATAATAAGAAAAGATTACCTGAGCATAGCAAGATAGAATCATTACGACCAATTGTAGATAGGAGTGGGCTATTGAGAGTTGGAGGTCGAATTACAGAAGCAGAGCTAGAATATGAGGCAAGACATCAGGCAATTGTAGCCAAGGGGTCTAGATTGGCACATCTGATTGCAGATTATGCACACAGACTAACGAGACATGGTGCAGTACAGGTGATGGCGCAATTCATAAGGCAAAGATATTGGATTCCACGACTGAGAGATGAACTAAGAAGATTTCTACACAAATGCGTGGTATGTGTACGATACAATTACAAACTAGAGAGGCAGCTGATGGCAAACTTACCTGCTGAGAGGGTTCAAGCTGGAAAACCATTTTTACATTGTGGACTTGACTACGCAGGACCACTCAACGTGCGTATTAGGGTGCGAGATGATTATATAGCCAAAAGCAAATGCTGGGTGGTTATATTCGTATGCTTGAAGACAAGAGCTATGCACATTGACATGGTGCTAGACTTAACAACGCAGTCATTTATTGCGGCGTATGATCGATTCATTGCAAGACGGGGAAGGTGTGCAAAGCTGTTCAGTGACAACGCAACAACATTTGTCGGAGCCAGCAAAATGATGAAGAAGGCAACGGATTACTGGAGGGGGCAAGAGGTGCTAGATCATTTGAGTATGAAGGGGACTCAGTGGCATTTCATGATTCCTGCTGCACCGCATCAGGGTGGAATCTATGAAGCTGCCGTGAAGTCCATGAAATTTCACTTGACAAGGATAGTGGGCCAGAGAACGCTAGCACATGACCAGCTTACCACATTGTTAATAGAGATTGAAGCGATTTTGAATTCCAGACCATTATACCAATTATCGGATGATCCAAACGACAAACAGGCACTGACGCCTGGTCACTTCCTCATTGGAGAGCCGCTGATCCTGCCGCCTCCTTTTGTGCTAGAGGATCAACCTAAAACTGAGGGCACAAAGCTTTGGGAGCAAAGACAAGCTATGGTGAAGCATTTTTGGGCGAGATGGCATACTGACTATCTTAATAGTCTACAAGAACGGGAAAAATGGCGCAGAGAACGAGAGAACCTGAGAATTGGACAACTTGTAATAATCAAGGCAGAGAATTTTCCTCCTGCCCAGTGGGCATTAGGCAGAGTGAGCAAGATAATAACAAGCAAGGACAATCTGGTACGCTCAGTAGTAGTCGAGACACAGAACAGTCAATTAACCAGGCCAGTGCAGAAGCTGTGCGTATTGCCAACGGAACCGAAGAAGAACATGGAGCAGGACAATTAACATCTTATATAAACTAAAAAGCTGTATTTATAAAAATTGTATTGTAAAATAAGAAATAGAAAACCGTAGGTTTTTGCTGGCACTGTTCCGTACAGGGACGATGTCACTGTGCGACCACTCCAGTTCTCACAGGGACAATCGTCACTGTACGAAGTAATGAGGTGACTTGTATGAAAACTTAGTATACTGAAAGAATTAGTGCGAGCATGACGTGGTGGTGCGGGCTTTGATGTAAATAAAAAGGGTTTTTCTGGCCATCGGCCTTTTACCTTTAGATATTGTTTACTGATTGTGGGCGGTGCGGGGAATGTGACTATGGCGGTAAGTGTCGATACACCTATATATGTCGTAGTTGAATTTATTGCTAGCTTTATCAATACTTATTGTGAGGTCCAGATAATTGATTCCTCCGTCTTTTTCGGTTTCCATTGTGAATTTTATGTTCCCGTGCTGCTTGTTGAGGTACTCCAGTACTTGCTCTTCGTTGTTGGTAGTTAAAACGCATATGATGTCATCCACGTACCTTGCGTAAAATAACACTCCTAATTTGGAATTTAATTCCTGTATATACTCTTTTTCCAGGGTTTGCATAAATGCTTCCATAAGAATAGCCGATGTTGGGTTTCCCATCGCAAGTCCGTTTGTTTGTCTGTATATTTTATTGTTGAATTGAAAATAGTTTTGACGTAATGTGGTTCTTACCGTGTTCGTGATTTGCGTACTTTTTACTTTATCTTTTGTTTTACGTAGTATTATAGAGTTTACTATGTTCAATGTCTCTGCTAGTGGTATTGATGTGTATAGATCTTTTATGTCGAAAGATACCAATTTGCTGTCCTTTGTCACTTCAACGGTCCTAAGTTTGTTTATTAGTTCAGATGTATTAAAGGGTGTTTTTTTTAGGGGTATAGAACTTCGAATTGAAATAAAACACAAGAAAATCGTTTTAAGGTCCATCAATTTGGCTTTATTGGAAGGATAATTTTATGCCATTAATGTTTAAATATGATTTCGGGCATGTGGCCGCCGCGGCTGGCTCGAATAAAGCCAATTCTACAGGTCCAATTTTCAACCACTTTTTCGAGCATATGGGGCCGTATGTCGGCAATAACGCCACGAATGTTGGCTTCCAATTCCCCTAACGTTTCTGGTTTGTTGGTGTAGACGAGCGACTTCACATATCCCCAAAGAAAATAATCCAATGGTGTCAAATCACACGACCTTGGTGGCCAATTGACAGGTCCATTCCGCGAAATTATGCGCTCATCGAATGTTTCCTTCAATAAATCGATTGTGACGTGCGCTGTGTGGCATGTAGCGCCGTCTTGTTGGAACCACAACTCATCCACATTCATGCCATCCAATTCGGGAACAAAATAGTCGGTTATCATGGCTCTATACCGGTCTCCATTAACGGTAGCTGCCTCTCCAGCATTATTGCGGAAGAAGTATGGCCCAATGACTCCACCAGCCCATAGAGCACACCAAACAGTCAGTTTTTGTGGATGTAATGGCGTTTCAAGGGTCTCATGTCGATTCTCTTCACTCCAAATGCGGCAATTTTGCTTGTTGACGTAGCCATTCAACCAAAAATGAGCCTCATCACTGAACAAAATTTTGCGATGAAAATCAGCATCGAAATCAATCTCATTTTCGGCCCATACACCAAAATCACGACGCATTGCATGGTCTCGCGGCTTTAATTCTTGCACAAGCTGGATCTTGTAAGGTCGCAAGCCAAGATCTTTGCGAAAAATCTTCCATAAAGTTGATGGACAAAGCTCCAATTGCTGTGCACGGTGGCGAATCGATTCATTCGGGTCCTCTTCAACACTTTGCTCTACAGCGGCAATTGTTTCTTCGGTGCGCACTGTTCGACGTCTCTGCGGATGCGTATTATCACATAGAGTAAACGTAGTGCGAAAACGATCCATGGTTAACCGAATTAATTGCTCTGATGGACGATTATGTCGACCATAAAATGGACGGAGCTCACGGTAAACTTCGCGAACTGAACCATTATTTTCGAAATAAATTTGCACGATTTGCAAGCGTTGTTCTTTTGTCAACCTGTTCATGATGAAATGGCAAACCAAACTGAACATAAATGACATTAGAGTTGCCAGATTTGACCACAAAATGCCAGTTTTATCTCTATTCGAAAAACAAACCTGTAAAAAAAACACCCGTTAGTTATGGTGTGTTCGTTGCTAAGTTCCCGTGTGTCCTTCAATACTGTTTTTAAATATTTAGATAGCTTATAGCATGGTGCCGATTTTACCAACTTTTACCTGCCTCAGTCAACCACACAAAAAACCGATCGATGAAAAACCACCCCCGTTTCTGAATGTACACACACAACACATGCACACACGTACACAAACAGACACCCATGCTGACGTTACCTGCTACCTACTATAAATACAAGACAAACGACCACAACAGATCAGAACGAAAATCGACACTGATGATGGCACAACGCCGAAACCGGTTTGTCTCAAACCCAAATGTGACAAGGGGTGACGAAAAATCGTTCCAATATACATCAATCATTCACCCTGTCGGAAAAACAACAAAACAAAATAGAAATGAGATATGCTAACATGGGCATCAAACGAGAAGTAGTTTTCTGCGTATTTAAAAAAACACATTTCTAAGTAGGGTTGCTACTTATTGTTGCCACCTATACATCCCAGGTATTAACAATTATATATTTATGGATAGAAATTGCTAAACTGAAGTGCCGTCAATCAAAAAAACTTTAAAAAAAATTTTATTATAATATTGAAAAATTTGTTTAAAAATACACCACCACAAATGCCAAACATGTATTCACACTATAGAGCCGTAGTTGTGTCAGTAGACATGTCATGCTTAGGAATGCATAAAGTAATGTATATCCCCTATAGCCTATACGTGAAAACATGCATGAATTTTTCTACAGTGATGTCATAGAAAAAGTAATGTGTAGCTCGCAACAAACTGAATCGACAAAGTATACGAGGTGTGTTCAAAAAGTATCGCGAATTTTGCGTTTTTCCAAAAATTATTTATTTATTCATGAATATCTATTTTGTCCCCTTCAAAGTAATCCCCATGAGATATTATACACTTGTGCCAACGGTTTTTCCAATCTTCGAAGCGCTTCAAACAATCATTTTTTTGTATCTTGTTCAGCTCCTCCTTCGATGCCGTCTTTATCTCGTCAAGAGAAGCGTAACGTCGTCCTTTCATGGGCCTCTTCAGTTTAGGGAACAAGAAAAAGTCACAGGGGGCCAATCTGAGTAATACGGTGGCTGCGGCATCATTAGTGTGTTGTTTTTGGCCAAAAAGTCGCGCACAAGCAACGATGCGTGAGCAGGGGCGTTATCGTGGTGCAAAAGCCAATTTTTGTTCTTCTTTGAACATCTTCTCGGCCTTCTGAGAACATTTTGTACCACCGATAAACGTTGCTTCGGTCCAAGGTAGCTTCTCCGTATGCCACAGTCAACATTCGGAATGCATCCGCGCACTTAATTTCGTTTTTCACACAAAATTTGATACAGGTTCTTTGATCCATTTTTTTGAATAGGTAAAAATCGAAGACGATCCAAAACACGTGCAAGCAAAGCAGCTGTCAACAATTAACTGAACATTCAGAAAGGCCGAGCTTGTTGGCATAAGTGAGAGACATGAGTACCAACATAACGCCACAAAAAATTCGAAATTCGAATATACGTAACCAGCGAAAATTCAAAATTCGCGATACGTTTTGAACACACCTCGTACATTATATTTTATACTACTTTATATAAATGAAAATATGCTTTACTTTCTATGAGAGAAAAGATGCATGACCTGCGTTACTTTTTATACAGGAATATTCAAAATACAAACTAGGAGATGCCGCCTCTTAGTCCAGGAGGCGACTTATGCCTTTGTACTATGCTGGGATATAAAGCAACTAAAACACAAGAAGAAAAATAATGTTTTTACTTGTATTTCATATTTTATTTTAATTTTAATTTTTTACAATGAAGTTTAAATTTTTTTCTCAAAGGCTCCTTCTCATGATTCAATCACTAGAAGGTTAGCTCTCTAGTGACATATTTTGACAATTGCCGCCATCTTGCTGCCTGAAAAATTATCATTTACATTCTGAGTTGCCCTTTATCGAAATTATGTAAAAATAGTATTTAAAAATGTGATATTATACAAAATATTAAATAAGTTGGTTTCAGAAAATGGATTAATTGACACTATTATTTAGATCGACTTTTGGGGGTGTGTGTAATCGGGGCCGTTTAAAACTGGAGACATTACGGTATGTAGCAGCGGCTGTCTTAAAATTTTGTCCCAGTATACTTGTATACTTATATACTTATTAAGGTCAATCGTGACTTCAAAGCTGTCCCGTATGTGATTCGAAGTCTGTTATTTTTACAAAACTTGACTACTATTCTCTGGGTTTGATAATCAGTTTTGGATTATGTTCTTGGTAGACTATGCCCGTTTGTCTCTATGTCCAGAAAAGTTTCCAACAAATATGCATCTTGTCAATTTGTCATTTTTATTGAAAAAACATAGAAGCACGAATGTGCAATTATTCAGAGTTTCAACTGATAAGTTTACTGTATTAGCCATTGAAGGTTCTAAGTTTGACGAAAACAACTGGTATCATGCTTACACCTTAACCACAATATTTTGCAGTCTTGTTTTACCAACATTTTAATTTTAGCACATTTATGATTCTGGCAAGTGGGCGAAGATACGTACGTATTTTGACTATAGATACGTATGCACATATATATTTATTTTAATTTTTGTTTGAGCACTTACCGTTTTTTTTTTTTAATTGATTATAGAGAAAATTTACAACGATTTATACAGTGATGGTTTAGGCTGACATGCTTAGATGTTGTATTTAGTTTAATTTACAAAATATATAACTAATAATTTTGTACTTTTTTGGGTTTTCTACTGCCATTTCATCGACAAATGAAAAAAATAGTCCTATTTTTTTTCGTTCGCAAAAGAAACCCAGAAAATGGAAGTGTCAAAAGTAAACGTCAGCTAGAGAGCTAACCTTCTTGTAATTGAATCATGGCTCCTTCTGTAAACAAAACATAAAACACAGTTAAAAAATGAAAAAAGTAGTACTTCAAATAAAAATAGAGCGACACATTACTCCTTCGATTGCTTTTGGATTGATCTTTTCTTACAACAATTTTCGTATATCTTTTCATGCATGAAAAAGATAATGCATTCCCTATTACTGGGATGTTATTGTATTGCTCGTGTGATCGGCTCTCACTGTGAGTGCGAAGAGTTGGTAGTGGACCAATGAAAAACAAGTATTCGCACTATAGAGTCGGTATTGTGTACGTGGCCGCTGTTGTGTGAGTAAACGTGTCATGCATTTTTGCTTTAGTTGTTGCTATTTTATTATCATTGGCTATAATGCCCACCAGTGTGACTAGGTTAGCTTTCCGAGGCCATATTTAGCCGTTTTTTGTCCTTTAGCCTCATAATGTTGGCTTTAGCTTCGTGGCTTTTTTTTAGCCTTTTTTACTCTAAACCTTTTCTGGTCCCAACACCATATTTTTCATATAAAATTAAAGTTAAATGAAGGTAGTATTTATGACAAAATACAAAAAATTATACGTAAAAAATTTTCAACTATTTTTAATGGAGTTGACAACCCAATTGCGACATCGCCTACCTGATAATATTAAGCTGACCAGACGTCCTCCTTTTAGGAGGATTGTCCTCCGAAAAATTCTTGTCCTCCTTTTTGACAAAATTGTCCTCCTTGTCCTCCTTTTCTAGTGTGTCAGCTAAAATTTTATTCAACGAACTTTTACCTCACAACACCACTTCGCTTTGAGAAGTTGACTAAAAACTACCGATTTTGTTTGTAATGTGTCCAGGCTATTATACTGAAATACTATGTGTCTAGGCTATTATACTGAATACTATCTTAACATATGTACGTAGTTATCGATGTATCGATACTTGGCTTGAATCACTATTGATGCCATTGTTTTCGGATTACCTGTTGCTGTCGATATAAAAAGGTAATAAATTAAATAATAATAAAGGTCAATAATAAATCTAACCTTTTCCGTCGAACTAACATGTCCGCGAAAAAAAGAAAATGTCATTTAACCGAAAATTTAAAGGCAGAATTCGCTTTCATAAATTTATGCGAGAAGAAAGACGATGCTTTTGTGAGATGCGACATTTGCTCAGCTGAATTCACCATTGCACTTGGCGGTAGATCGAGCATAACAAAACATCTTTCTTCAAAAAAACACCAAAGCCGTTTAAATTTGGCAACTACCTCCCAAAAGGTAACCAGCTTTGTAAGAGGTGAACAATTTGAAGATTCTGAAAAGAAATTGGCAACTGCGGAAGGTTTAACAGCATATCACGATGTAATGCATAACCAAAGTTTTAGAAGCTTAGACTGTGTATCCAAAATTAACCGATGTTTGCATAATCAAAAATTTCACTGCGCTAGAACTAAAGGTGAGGCAATAGTTCGTAATGTTTTTCATCAATATGCAATAGATGTGCTAAAAGATGACTTAGAGAAAGCTGCTTTTGTGACTATGTTGTCAGATGCCTCAAACCACAAAGATATAAAATTGTATCCTATTTTAGTTCGCTATATGCATTTTGAAAAAGGTATTCAAACAAAAATTTTTTCATTTGAATCAATACAAGGTGAGACGTCTGAAATATTGTCCAACCACTTACATAATGTGATCGAAACCAATAATTTACAAAGTAAAGTAATTGCAATATGCGCTGATAACACCAATACAAACTTTGGAGGCGTCAATCGTAATGGTATTAACAATGTTCATAAAAAATTTATGTCTTTATGTAAAAAAACACTCCTTGGAATAGGGTGCAATGCACATATTTTTTTTAAATGCTTTAAATATTGCTTCTAGTTTAATGAGTATTGATGTTGAAATCATCATAGTACAAATTTATTTACATTTTGAACGGTTTACGGTTAGGGTCACTTCGTTGAAGGGTTTTTGTGAGGACGCCTCAGTAGAATACAAAAAGTTGTTAGGTTATTCAAAAACCAGGTGGCTGGCGCTAACCCAAGCAATTGAAAGAGTGCTGAAATTATTTGAACCGTTGAAATCATATTATCTAAGTTTGGAAAAATGTCCTCTTAATCTAAAAAACTTCTTCTTAAATGAATATGCTGAAACAATTTTGTTATTTATCCATAGTCAGCCCACCATGTTTCACTCATTAATAAAAAAGATTGAAAGGGAAAAAATAACAGCAACAAATAAAATAAATTTTTTTCAGTTGATAGTTCTTTAAAAGTTAAGAAGCCGAATGTATTTTCTCACTTTCAAGAGGAAAAGTCTAGGTATTCTCCAAGTCAAGTAGCATTGATTAAGCTGCAGTGGCGAAAGCTAATAACCGTTCAGTGGACAAGTGTGACCTCTATCATAGAATTTTTGGCGGAAGTCCGAGAACATAAAAACCCTTTTTAAGAACTGGTCGAATTCGTATTTAGTTTTAGCTATTACCTTTCTGTAACGGGGAGGTTGAAAGAATTTTTAGTGCCATGAACATTTTAAAAACTCGCTGCTTAATATTAGATGTTCGCTTATCCAAATGTTGCACTGAGTTTGAAATTACCGATGATCTCTTCTCTATGATAAATACACAAACTGTTTACGCAGACTCAAGCTCTTCTGATTCATCAGTGGCTTTGTTGGAGACATTAAACAAGCAATGAAAATATGAGCAAATATGTACTACATTGATGATACCTACAAAAAGTGTTTACAAGAACAAAATAATTGATTATTCATAAAGAGTATTCAACACCGGAGATAGTTTTGTTTTTGTATTTGTGGTTGGGATTGTGTGAATTGAAATTAAATAAAAAAATAAAACAAAACTTATTTAAAAAAAGTGAAGGGAAGGGCAGTAAAGCAGGGAAAGAAAAGAAAAGGAAAGGAAACGAAAGGGAATCAAAGGGAAGGAATGGATAAGCAAGAAAAGATAACAACTAAGTAGAAAACAATCAAATAAATCTTAATCAGTTAAAATAAAATAACGTTTTGTGGTTGAATTTTAACCACTCGGCGATCTCTAGTATCTTAAAACTTTACACGGGCTATTCTCGTATACTTGTATATCCAGAGTATCTCGGAAACGGCTCAGTCGATTTGGATGAAATTTGGTATGTGCACAGTATACCACATTCTAAGAATTTCTAATTAAGTGTTGCCACATAGGATGTTTTTACGGAGTTGCCACCTATCTGCTTTTTTTTAAATTAAATTAATTTTTTTTAAATTAAATTAAATATGACAACGAGGGTATCAAACGAAAGGTATTTTCTTGCTTGTTTGTTTAAACATTCCTGAGTAGGGTTGCTACTTATTGTTGCCACCTGAGCTTATCCTATGACTTTAAACGAGCTATTATTGTATATTTGTATATCCAGAATATCTCGAAAACGGCTCAACCGACTTGGATGAAATTTGGTATATATATAGTGTACCGCATTCTAAGAATTTTTTAATAGGTGTTGCCACATATGATGTTTTTTCCGGGTTGCCACCTATTTGAGTTTTTTTTAATAAAATGAAATATGACAACATGGGTATCAAACGAAAGGAATTTTTCTGCGTATTTAAAACAAACAATTATAAGTAGGGCTGCCACTTATTGTTGGCACCTCAGCTTAGTAGATCTTATAACTTTAGAAGAGAATATATCGAAAACTGCTCAACCGATTTGGATGAAATTTGCTATGTACATAGTGTACCACACACACCGCTCTGCTGGCACGAATAAATGGGCACAAAAAGTGTGAATGAGGTGTTTTCTGGGACTATCCCAAATGTCGAACTACGTTTTCAGTAAAATCGCGGCTGCTGGTTTTCGCGAAATATCTCATTTTAACCCTTTTGGTGCTCCAAAACGATACATTTGACCATAAAATCTTTTCAAAAATTGATTTTGTATGTTTGTTGGGGGTAGAAGGGTTCTATTACTCACATAAATTGACAAAAGTCACACTTTTTAAAAAAAATTGCAAAACTACTACTAAATAAAATTAATTATTCGTATTTGGAGCACTAGTTACAGCACCCTGCATTTTGTAATGCAAATAAAAATTAAAAAATGTATCCTTAAGGATTTTGTTATGCTGAACACGAATCCGTGGTCAAAAATTTCCAACCTTCCTGAGAAAAAATGTTTTAAAATTTTATCTGGGTGTTGAAAAATAGGATGTACCACAGTCTACGAATTTTTACCTAGGTGTTGCTACATGGGATGTTTCTTCGGGGTTGCCACATATCTTAATTTTTTTTAAATGAAAGGAGATATGCCAAAATGGGTATCAAACTAAAGGTAGTTTCCTTTGTATTAAAAAAATACATTTCTAAGTGGGGTTGCCACTTATTGTTGGCACCTGAACTTGTTATATCTTATAACTTCAAACGAGCTATTCTCGTATATTTGTATATTACCATACCGTCAGCCAACGCTTGAGGTGCAGGAGTGGTCTGAGTGGGGTTTAGGGTTAATGCACTTGGGGAACCACCACAACGATTTCTTTTGTTCGAATCGCTACTCGCAGATGAGTCGTCCAAACACTTAAATGACTTGAACATGTCTTCATAGTGGTTGAACTTATCTGTTATTATATAAATTTCTTTACCTTTTTCAGAAAACGCGCTTCTAGTTTCTCTGAAAAGCCTAGAAAGATCAACTTAAGTAGAAAAAAAACAAAATTTATAGTGAGAGGGCAAAAACGGTAGTTAGTTAGATTAATACAAGCAGCTAGTTAAAATAAAAGCTAACTCTAAAACTTTGGAAAGCAGGTAAATAAAATGAAACTCTAAAAGTTTCGAAAGCACGTAAAAGGAGCGAATAGTTTGAGAGTCGCCGGTTCTGACACTTAACAAACAACGCAAACAGCTCTGATAAAAGTGAAGAGCAAAGTAACGAAAAGGGCACATGAAAACAATTGCAAGAAATGCAGCCAATCAAACAACAACAACAAATACACAATGCAAAAATGACTCAGCAAAAACAAATATGGAAAGCAAATTAATTTAAAAGGTTAAATTCATAAAGTATGAATTAATTAGTTAAAACAAATTGTTCACAATTCAACAATAAGTCTTCGCACATATTTTTATCACAAATTATAGTCAGATGAATAGTTGATTAATTTTAATTTCTCAAATAAACCACAGCACAATGTAAAAACAACTGCACAGCTATAATGACTTTTGCGGACTTTTAAAAGATCAAAAAAAAAACTCTTATTTTCAGCCCCAGGTTCTACGTTCTTTGGTGTTAGGCAGCTGTTACTAAGTTGCAAAAGTCAGGCGTAAATTCAACGGTTGCTTCGATTTGCTATAATAGCTAAGTTGCAGGCAACGAACTTGTTTGAAAGATGCTATAAAGAATTGTTTTATTTCAGTATATATTTTACAAATAAATAGGGATTTTCGGAAATATCTCAACTCTAGCGCCATTTAGCGGGTTGATTTTATGTAAAAAAGTTCTGCATACCATAACAAACATACGTGATAAAAAATAGCAAAAAGGGACCATAAATTTGGATTTTCTGCTTATCTCAACTCCAGCGCCACCTAGCGCGTTTATTTTTTTAACAGAGTTTTTGATTATGTGTCAAACATACGTGACAAAACCGAACATAACCATAAATACGGATTTTGCAAATCCAGCGCTATCTATCGGGAAAAACACATGATATGTCTATGGGACTTATCCAAAGAATAAAATGTCAAAATTTGGAAAAAAGTTCTTTCAGAAGCTTTTGTTGAAGATATGGAACTAAATTTAATTGAATTTTAAATACCCATTTTTTATATGTTTAAAATTTAACATTTCATATACATACTACTTACCTATGAATATTATACACATACATACATTCCTTTGAATTTTTTATTTATACTTACCTTTATACTCATACTTACCTTAAAACTTACCTTGAACTCATTTATACCTATGCACATATAAAAAATTTCGATAATCTAACTTTATCCAAGAATTAGTCTTGCAAACAAATGCTACTTCGGACTGAGTAGGCAATTGAAAAGTAAAGTCCTCTCTCGACGAACGAAAATAACACTCTACAAGTCACTCATCGCAAAGGTCCTGCTATATGGTGCAGAAGCGTGGACACTAACAACATCTGATGAGGTGGCTCTGGGAGTATTCGAGAGAAAGGTTCTTCGAAAGATTTGTGGACCTCTACGTCTAGTACCGAAGAAGATTTAATGATGAGCTGTATGAACTTTACGCAGACGCCGACATAGTTCAGCGAATTAAAACACAGCGGCTTCGCTGGCTAGGCCACGTAGTGCGAATGAGCGAAGATGCTCCAGCCCAGAAGGTATTCTTATCGGCACCCGACGGTGGAAGCAGAGGAAGCGGGAGACCACCACTCCGATGGAAGGAACAAGTGGAGACCGATTTGCCATCCCGCGGTGTTTCCAATTGGCGCCAGTTGGGGCAACGAGGAAACGACTGGCGACCTATGTTGGACGGTCAAAATCGCGCGGGCGGTTAGATGACCATTTAAAGAAAGAAGAACTTTCTCCAAACCAATGGAAAAGTACCGGTCCTTGTTATGTAGCTTAGGCATACATATACTATGAACCTTTTTAATTATAACTGTTTTTCCTACAAAAAATATTGTGCCTAAAATTAAATAGTAAACTAACTAAAATTGAACGCTAATTATTAAAGACTATTTTTACTCAGTAAACAAGTAAGAAAGTCTAAGTTCGGGTGGAACAGAACCTTATATACCTAGTAGTGATCTATTATGGCATACCAATTTACGCAGGTCTATTTTAATAATTTTCAGTTCGTATTATAAAGGCAGCTGATTGTTTTCAATATAAACACTTCTGTTATAAGTTTTGAGGGGTGAATAAATTTAAAAAAAATAAATGTATGGCAGGTATATCACCATGAACCTCCTAAGAGCTTTTTGCGCCGAGCTTCCTTTCCAATTTGTGGTGTGCCGTTTTGAATTTTTCCTACAAATAGGCTGGACCTACAGATTTTTGCTGACTTCAAACGGCATCTACAAAGGAGATGAATTTTTGCTGAGAAGCCTTCCATAGCATAAAGACCCTCTGAGAGTTTGCCAAACCACTGCCGAGGGGGACCCCGTTTTGAAAAACTTTTTCAAAACACTTTTCATGTTACCTGTCCCAGGACTCGAACCTTGGAGTTTCGGGGTGGTAGGCCGGCAACACCACCACCACACCAAGGCTGCCGCCATTAATTTATTTGTGTATAAATAGCTTTCCTACCAACAGCTACTTACCACATTTTTTCAAAATACCAATACATGCACATTTTATGTTTGAAAAATTTTGCGTTCAAATAGACAGTCCGACAGACCGACAGACGGACGGAGAAACGGACATTGCTAAATCGACTCAGCTCATCGTCCTTATTATTTCAGCTTACTTATTGATAGGCCCATCTCTTCTTCTTCGCATACTTACAAACGTTTCATGTTCGTTGAAGGTATGAAAATCAAAAGAGGTATATAACTTCCCTATTACAGTGGGGTAATAACAACTTGCCCGGATATTTTACTTGTGTGTTATCCGATTTGCCTAATTTTTGGCAGGAGTATACTACATACTATTGAGAAGCAGCTGACCAATTTTGATTGAAATATCTAGTTGAAACTACAAGCAATCGCCTTTGAAAATAGCAGAATTTATATGCTGAAAAGTGGGCGGCGCCACGTCTATTTCCACAAAATCCACAAAGTTTTTTTGCAGTAGAGTTTTGCTTAAAATGCTTATTATGTGTGCAAGATCTTATTAATATAGCTTACATGGTTATAGAAATATCGCGTTTTACATTTTACAAACAAATTTTTCAGAACTATGTTAAAAAACTGGGCGTGACCGTCAACCGATTTCGCCCATTTTTAAAACAAACATTTACCTTTTTGTATTCAAAATTTTTGCCGGAGTTATGGCATAAAAAGTTTTATGGAATAATCCACTATAAAAAAATTTATATTTTTCGACTTTCTTCTTTGAAAATGAAATAGAAATGATATAAAGCTTTTCAAAATCTTTCGTATAAAAGTGGGCGTAGGCCATAACCGATTTTGTCCATTTTTTCCGGAACATTCCTTCTATTAATATAAAAATGTGTGCTAAATTTTGTTTCGATATCTTGAACAGTTTTTGATCTATGATTAATATTTTTTATAAATTTGACTTGAAACTTTTATTTTCTGCCTTAACTTTACTGTACACACTAAATTTTATCCTTATAAGTGTTTTATGTACTAAATAATCACTTTTTTTGTATTTTCGAAAATATTCTATGTATAAAAAGTGGGCGTGGCTATTATCCGATGTCGCCCATTTTAAATAGCGCTCGGAGATAAGTGCGAAGGAACCTGCATACCAAATTTCATTAAAATATCTCAAAATTTACTCAAGTTATCGTGTTAACAGACGGACGGATGGACGGACGGACATGGCTTAATCAATTTCTTTTTTCCTCCTGAACATTTTGATATATATAAGTCAATATCTATCTCGATCTGTTTATACCGTTACATACCACCGTTAGGCGATTAAAGTTAATATACCTTGTGTGTGTAGCACTACTAGGTATTATAAAGTTGAAAACTCGAAAAATTAACAACGCTTTGCTTGAACTATAACAAAGTTCAACTCAATGACAATTGTTATAATTGTGACAATAGATATGTTTAGGTTTGCTTAAGCTGTTTTTGTATCAATTGTTATAATTTTTATTACCACCTATTGAATATGTGACAAGGTGACGGTCATAATGTCAATGGAATTAATGACTTTAATTCTCAGAAACGCTAAATATCATAAATGCTTTACTTATTCCGATAATAACAACGCAACTGCTATTTCAGGTGCAGTTACATAGATGATGGACTAAGCAGGTTTTACTCCAAATTTTCATTTTATACCTTACTAGAGGGACCGGCAGACTTTGTCCTTCCCAGATATTTACCTGAATGGATCTAGAAATATTGGCTTTTCCAATCCCTATCTTTATCTCTGTCACTATCCCTATCCCCATTCCTATCCCTATCCCTATCCCTATAGATGTAACTATTTCACACACACACAATTCCACTTCACCATCGATCGATCCATTATTGAGATTTTCTAACAAAAAAAAAATTATAAAAATTCGCACCATACAAAAATTAAATTTTTTTTCAGGAATTTTTCGGACATTTTATTGGGTATTCTCCTATTCTGGTCAGAGAACAATCTAACAATCTATCATCCAAATCGGTGCAGGCGTTCTTGAGTTATGAGGTTGGAACTAACGTCACTTTCTTTTATATATTTCTATATCTTAAATTGTTTTTAATGAATTGTGATAATTTTGAGAAAAGCGGCGCAGGCAAAAATTTGGAATAAAAAATTGCGCAAGTTCCATTTCATACCTCATATATGTATATACAACTGAAAAAAAATTCATTTGATACAATTTTTTTATTTCATAAAAATACATATACAAGGTAAAAATGAAAATTTGGAGTAGGACCTGCTTAGTCCATTATCTATGTAACTGCAGCTGAAATAGAAGGTGCGTTGTTATTATAGAAATTAGTAAAGCATTTATGATATTTACCGTTTCTGACATTGATAAGATTTTACAAAGAGAATTAATGCCAATGACGTTAATTCTGAAAATAATTTGACATTAATTTTCTTTGTCATTAATTCTTATTGACATTAATTCCATTAACATTATGACACGTCACCATGTAACCATGCTGAAAAAATTATTTTTAATAAAAAGGCACAGTGATGTGAGGGTATGGAAGACCCTATTGCTGCTCTGTCGGCTCTGCAGTAAGGAATGATAGTCCCAAAGCTTACAGGATATCCGTGGAAGGTGTCATATAACCAATGATGTATAGAAAGTTCATTGGTTGCGCGTGGACCGTGATGCTCACCGTGATCTCCAAAACGTAGAGCTAGTGATTTTCAGCACTAGGACGCAAATAAATAGTTTTCACTCCCTTTAAAACCTAACCATTCGTCGATTCGACGAACATTCTTTCAAATACTTATTTCTGATAACTGTTTAATTTTTGGTTTGATTTATTGTAAGCATATGTGTACCAGTTTTTAATCCTCGAAATAAAACCTTTTTTTTATTATTTTGGAACAATTCAGATATATTTTTTTAAGTCCTTTAGAAAGGCAGTCTTAAAAAGAGACAAAAAAATTCCAATAGCGTATACGTCGAATCGACGAATCGAGGAAAGTTACGTGTCTAGCGTTAAAATAATACTATGGATCTCTCTTCCAAAGAAGCGGCATTCCAGGGTGCACTGAGGAGTGGAGTTGGGACTCCACTGCGCACATACAGGCACAGCTGCATTTTTTAGAAGTAAAACTGACTACGTCAGCCACAAAACCAAAATGGCCTCTCTGCAATGAATTTCTTTAATATGGGTGCTGGCGCATGGAAACATATAGGGAAATTAAATAGCCGATGAGGTGGTTCGGCGTAAATCGGCTCTTCAGTGAAGGGGGTACATGGGCCCCTGGGTTTTATTTAGATCTTTGTGACGTTTTTGCAATAAAGTACGATCTTTACTCATTCCTAAAGGCAATGGAAAACACATATTAGATTACGGAGAAACGAAAGCAGATGAACTGCCTTGGCATAGATAGGCTCTGGATGCCTCAGAAGCAAAAGAGGTCCTTGCACTTTTGAGCCTAGCAATAAATGAAAGTGTTTGCAGTGCTGTAAAGTTTCTAGTAGTCTGTAGCGCTTCTATAATGAATAGCGATATTTAGCCGTTCGCTAAATTAATAGAAGAGACATATTCCGAGCCAATTGCCCCGCTCACTGAACACTGAACTATTGGCGCTCATGTGGCCAGTCCTGCCGTAAGCGGCAAATCGAGAGACTCATCACGTAATATTTAAAGCCATCGTCATAATAAATAGCCACCCATATTAAAAAATAGCCACCTACAATATTAAAAACATAACTAAAAACCCGACTGGCGTGGGACGCAATCTTTGCGTTAACATCGGCACCTATTGGAATCTGTTAATACTAAGATGCAATACCAAACGTCGTCTGTAAGAAGGGATAAACTCTAGTCAACTTAAGCTGGAGCTCAAACTCACGCAGGAAAACTAGGCCATAGTCGTACTCTATGAGCGAGTGTTACACGTTAAATAAATACTGTGAAACTTGGATAACGATCCATACTGATGGATTTTAAAATGCTGATTGATCGCGGAGGTGCTACACATTCAATATATATTGACAGTATTGCGATCAATATTGAACGATTTCGAAATTTCCAATACATCAATATTCCATGGTACACGTTCAATGAATTTTGTAATTCAAAAATACTGTCAGAATTTACCAAGGCCGGGTATTTGTCATTCAAAAAAGTAGTTTGAGAGACACCGTAGAGTAATCCGAAGTCGAAGTCTAGGTTGGTTTAACTTTTTACCCGTTTAAAAGTAATCGACAAAAAAACAATTATTCAAATTTTTTGTTAATTACTTTGAAATTATTTCAAATCTTAACTTTCCGCACTCGGATTGGGATGTCTGGGACCGAACCGGGTCTTTGGGTACACCTTTCGTCATTATAGTTTCACCTCGAAAAAATAGTTGACGATTTGCTGGAAATTTCTGTTAATTTTTCGGAATGGGATTTATTTTCTCGGCAGTCATTTTGTATGATATTTTAAACGAATCTAATTGTTTGAGCAAAATGATGCAGACCCCACAATGAATACTCAAAGCTGCATAACTTTAATAAATAAATTGATTTATAAATCCACAGAATATCGCCACGGATGAACACTTTAATATTGTTATAGCAGAAGCACCAAAAGTGGCTCACAAACTCAATGTTAAAACAGATTTCCCAGCAATAAATACCATTCGTCCAAGAAAAAAAACACAACTCAATTTCAATATGAACACAATGATGAAGTTTTAGTAAAGCGCAAAATTAAATATAGAGTAGAGTTTTTCTTAGAATCTTAGATCAGATAATAACTTTTTTAAAGGATAGATTCGAGGAGTTCCAAACATTTACCGACGTATTTAGCTTTTTAGCGTTAATTTATTTAATAACTCCAATGATGAGTTAATGAAATACTGTGAAGATTTAAATCTGGAGCTTCAATATGATTTAAGTAGTGATTTAGACCTTGACGGTATTGATTTGTTTAATGACATCGTTGCATTAGACTTTATTTTGCAGAAAACCAGTCTAATTATCCACGAAATATATTACAATATCTTTTTATCAATGACTTAATTTTCAGCATTTCCGGACAGCAACAGCGGTAAGAATATTACTTACACTGCCGGTTTCAGTTGCCTCTGGCGCAATATCCTTCTCAAAATTTAAAATTATTAAAAACAATTTAAGATCAACAATGTTTAAGCAAAGACTTATTAATTTAGCTATAGTTTCAATTGAACATGAAATTTTAAACAGCTTGGATACAAGAAAGTTGATAGAATATTTCCCAAATATAAAGGAAAGAAGAGTTAAGCTTCTGTAATACATGTATTGTTTTAACTGAGCCACATAAAATTTTTTCGAAGGAAATTTATTTTAATGAAATTGTGGGGTATGGTTTACAACGATTAAACCGTATTACACATTTCACAATTTTTCGAAACTAGAGTTATTTTCTAAGTTATTGCTATAAACATATTTTCGAAGTTCCAAAGTTTTTGTTTAATTTCTCGGGATTGCCCATTTCGATTTTGCTCATTTTTAAAATATATATACAAGTTGGTACCTTCTACCAAACTGCATTCTTTTTTTGTCATAAAAAATTATTCGCAAATTTTCTAATATTTCTGACTTCTTCAACGCGGTCAGATCGCGTTTTATGATAATGTTGTTGCGCATTCCATTACAAACTATTACCAAAAAAAAATTGGGGCTCGACAATGGGATGGGAGTTATTACATTTTTTTTAAATTTGTGGTATTGCTAGACCCTTCAGTTTATGACATAATAGGATCAAAATTCATTCGATGTTCATAGTACATCGGGAAACTGGCCCTAACACAAATTTTTACCCATACCTGATCAAAATAAATGTTTTATATTCATTGAAATTTTTTTATTTTTACCTTCCATGATGAAAAGAATATTAAATAGCCTTTTTATAACAAAACTAAGTATACTCGTAATATGTAGTCGAGGGCGAACAAACTGCTTGCGGCGGGCCTGCATGTGGCACTAATTGGTCTAGAACAATGTTATGGAGGCGGTGGAACATTAGATGTATATTGGAACGATTTTTCGTCATCCCTTGTCAATTTTTGTTTTGTTACAAACCGGTTTCGGCGATCCGCCATCTTTAGTGTATGTTTTCGTTCTGATCTGTGTCTATCCGTTGTTATGCATTTATAGTCTCGATGCTGTGCCAGGTACTCTTAATATGCGTGTATATGGTTCGTGTGTTAGGTTCATGTGATTTATTTTGTTGTGTTGATCTTCCGACAGGGTAGTAAGCTGATTTTTGTTGGAACGATTTTCCGTCACTACCTAGTAGCAGCCAAGATTCGTACCCGCCTCTGTACGACAAAACAGGTGCAACAAAAAACGCAGGGAAAGCTGGACGTCGAAAAGCTGCAATCGCAACAGACCGCCAATTATTTCGCAGATCGCCTATCACACCTGCTCTCCGAGACAATTCAACCTAGTGGAATGCATGAGCAGTGGGATCATATCTCAGGAGCACTCCGTACCGCAGCCGAAGAAGTAATTGGATTCCGGCGAACGCGAAGAAACAACTGGTATGATGATGAAGAGTGCAGCGCTGCAACGAAAAGAAAGGACGAAGCGTACAAGGCAACGCTGAGATCGAATGCAACGAGGAGTGTGTGTGAACACTACCGCGAGTTGAAGAGGGAAGCGAGGCGGCTTTTCCGGGCGAAAAAAGAGAGGCAGAAAAGCGTGAAATAAAGGAGCTTGAGATGCTGGCCAACGGGAATAATGCCCGAAAATTCTATCAAAAAATTCGGCGAATGACAGAAGGTTTCAAACCCGGGGCAAACTCCTGTAAGAATGAGAACGGCGACCTGGTGACCGATGTTCAGAGAACACTCAGAATATGGGGGATCACTTCTCTGCCCTTTTAAATGGAGAAACTGAGCAAGAAACCAGAGAAGATGCCGAACCCGAGCCCACAATCGAAGATGATGGAATTGACGTTCCACAACCCGACTATAATGAGGTGCGAATAGCAATATCCCGATTGAAAAACAATAAAGCAGCTGGCGCTGATGGTTTGCCTGCTGAGCTATTCAAACACGGAGGCGAGGAGCTGGTAAGGCGCATGCATCAGCTTCTATGCAGAATTTGGTCGGATGAATGCATGCCTGAAGATTGGAATCTAAGTGTTCTCTGCCCAATCCACAAGAAGGGCGATCCTGCAAACTGCACCAACTATCGCGGAATCAGCCTTTTGAATATCGCATATAAGGTCCTATCAAGCGTATTGTGCGAAAGACTGAAGCCTGATGTGAACAGACTGATTGGACCTTATCAGTGTGGCTTCAGACCTGGTAAATCTACCATCGACCAGATTTTTACAATACGCCAAATCTTGGTAAAAACCCGTGAAAAAAGGATCGACACGCATCATCTCTTTGTTGATTTTAAAGCCGCTTTCGATAGCACGAAAAGGAGCTGCCTATATGCCGCTATGTCTGAATTTGGTTTCCCCGCAAAACTTATACGGCTATGCAAAATGACCTTGAGCAACACCGCCAGCTCGGTCAGAATTGGGAAGTACCTCTCCGAGCCGTTCGAAACTAAACGAGGTTTCAGACAGGGTGACCCCCTATCGTGTGATTTCTTTAATTTAATGCTGGAGAAAATAATACAAGCTGCAGAACTTAACCGCGCTGGAACAATATTTTATAAAACCGTGCAACTGTTGGCATATGCTGACGATATTGATATCATTGGCCTTAACAACCGCGCCGTAACTTCTGCTTACTCCAAATTAGAAAAAGAAGCGGAGAAATTGGGATTGGTGGTGAACGAGGGCAAAACGAAGTACCTTCTGTCATCATGCAAAGAGTCAGCGCATTCGCGCCTTGGCAACCAAGCCACTGTTGGCAGCAATAATTTCGAAATAGTAAAGGACTTCGTTTACCTGGGAACCAGCATTAATACCACCAATAATGTTAGCCTAGAAATCCGACGAAGAATCACTCTTGCAAACAAATGCTACTTCGGACTGAGTAGGCAATTGAAAAGTAAAGTCCTCTCTCGACGAACGAAAATAACACTCTACAAGTCACTCATCGCACCCGTCCTGCTATATGGTGCAGAAGCGTGGACACTAACAACATCTGATGAGGCGGCTCTGGGATTATTCGAGAGAAAGGTTCTTCGAAAGATTTGTGGACCTCTACGCGTTGGCGACGGCGAGTACCGAAGAAGATTTAATGATGAGCTGTATGAACTTTACGCAGACGCCGACATAGTTCAGCGAATTAAAACACAGCGGCTTCGCTGGCTAGGCCACGTAGTGCGAATGAGCGAAGATGCTCCAGCCCAGAAGGTATTCTCATCGGCACCCGCCGGTGGAAGCAGAGGAAGAGGGAGACCACCACTCCGATGGAAGGACCAAGTGGAGACCGATTTGCGATCCCGCGGTGTTTCCAATTGGCGCTAGTTGGCGCAACGAAGAAACGACTGGCGAGCTATGTTGGACGGTCAAAATCGCCCAGGCGGTTAGATGACCATTTAAAGAAGAAAAAGAAGATTTTTCGTCATCCCTTGTCAAGTTTGGTTTTGTGACAAACCGGTTTCGGCGTTCTGCCATTTTCAATGCCTAGTTTCGTTCTGGTCTGTGTCTATCCGCTGCGTTGTTTTTATAGTCCGTGGGTGCTGTGGCAGGTAATGTCAATCTATGTGTTCGTGGTAGGTAACGTTAATATGCGTGTGTGTGTGCGCGGTATTGATACGTCCGAATTGTTATCTGTCCGAAGGGTTGTTTTTGTAGGTATGTAGACATACCGCCTGTTAGCTAAGCGGTAGGTTGAGGTAGGTAGAAATCGGTGATTTTTGCAGTTTGGTTCATATTTCGTTTTTGGTTGTTCATTGTTACGTGTATGGTTGCTGTACCTGCTGGCTTGTGCTGTTGTTTGTAAACTAGTTTTAAGGGTTCAAATATTTCGTCAGAGATAGTGTTGGTTTGTTCGTTTATGATCCTTCCGTCAAATATTTTTAACTTGTATATCTCCATGTTCTCAAGTACATTAAGCCGCCGGCCTTTTCCTTGTCCGTAAAGTATTCGAGCCGTTGTTTTTATGTTAGCTGGGGTGCAGTTGTTCTCGAACATGTGGGTTTTCGTGTTTTTTTGTTGTAGTTCCTGATATGCTCTCGGAATCTTGTGCTTATTTTTCTTCCTGTTTGTCCTATGTAGCTGTATTGACATTCACAAGTAAGCCTATACACTCCGTGTCTGTTAAATGGGTCATCAGAATTAGTGTCGGTTCTTAGTTTTTGTCCGACGTTGTTAGATGTTCTGAATGCTGTGTTGATGTTATATCTTTTAAAGAAGTTTGCTAATTTGTACGTCGTTTTTCCAGTGTATGTCACTGCCGTCAAAACCATTGGATTTTCCTCTACGTTTACTCTTTTTTGTGTTCCATGGCTACTTCTGAGTTTATCCACAAGTGCTTTCTTGTATCCATTATTTTCCGCTATGTTATATATTGTATTAAGCTCTCTCCAGTATGCTTCCTGTGTGAGCGGCGTTCTCTGAAGCCTATCCACTAAGTGCCTCAATGCTGCATTTTTGTGCTGTTGCGGATGGTTTGATGTAGAGTGTATTATGGTGTCCGTGGCAGTCGGTTTTCTATAAATGCCATAGTTGAACCTATTTGTTATTTTGTCAATCCCTATAGTTAGGTCCAGGTAGTTCATTATTCCATTTTTTTCTACTTCCATTGTGAACTCTATGTTGCTATGTTGCCTGTTGAGGAACTCTAGTATTTGCTCTTCGTTATCGTATCTAGCGTAGAATGCCACGCCTAACTTGGTTTTTAACTCCTGTATATATTTTCCTTCCAAGTTTTGCATGAATGTTTCCATGAGAATGGCCGATATTGGGTTACCCATTCCTAGTCCGTTTGTCTGTCTATATATTTTGTTGTTGAACCGGAAATAGTTTTGCCGCAGCGTTGTTTTTAGCGCGTTGGTAATTTGCGCAGTTTTTACCTTATCTTCAGTTTTGTCCAGTAGTGTTTTGTTGACTATATCCATTGTATCTGTTAGTGGTATTGACGGGTATAAGTCCTTTATGTCAAAGGATACGAGTTTACTGCTCCTTGTGAGTATAACGGTCTCAAGTCTTTGGAGTAGTTCTATCGTATTGCTTATTGTGTATTCGTGCCCGACTTTCAGAGTGTCCTTTAAAATCATTTTTAGATGTTTCGACAGTTTATAACCCGGCGCGGACTTAAAATTAATTATAGGTCTCATCGGCGTATCCTGCTTGTGGATTTTAGGTAACGCAATGAGTGGAGGAGCAGATGGATTCATTTGTGTTAGGGTATATGCCATCCTCTCGTCTATTATTTTGGTAGCATTTTTTATAACCTCTTTAACTTCGGTCTGGTATTTATCCGTGGGGTTATCCCTAATAATGCGGCATTTCATTCCCTCGATGAGCTTCTCTGTCTTTGCTATATATTCATCCTTCCTGATTAGCACTGTTGTGTTTCCTTTGTCTGCCTTCGTTGTGACGATGTTGTTATTTTTTAGCTTTCGTTGTAGCCTTTTCAATATTTTCAGCTCCTTATTTCCTTTTTGTGCTTCCTGGGCTCTTACTTCCTTGCTTATGATTTCTCTGCACATGTGCCTTGCGTGCTCCTGTTCCTCATATGGAAGAAGCGATATTGCAACCTCTGCATCTACTATCGCTTGCTCAGTTCTTTTTGCTTCATTGCTATCCGCGATGTTGTGCTTCAGGCCCTTCCCTAGAAGTTGCGCTTCTTTGTTGCTAATGGCCACTGTTGTTAGGTTTACGAACCTTTTGTTAAACTCGTGTGTTTGTTGACTGTTACTGTGATCGCGTCGGCCCGTTAACTGGTCCAATTTTCGGTTCAGTTTTTCATATTTGCCTTGTAGTTCGGTTTGATTCCCGTCTCTATGTGGTCGAGGCAGTCCATCAATGCAGTCGTGGGCAAGAGTCCGGACAATTGCAGATGTATCCTCAGTAGTTCGGTGTTTATCTTGTCTTACTTAGCGTATAGGCTTTGTAATTCGAACTTTAAAAAGTCCTTTTTCGCCTTCCTGGTCGTTCTCTTTTGACATAAAGGACTTATACCCGTCAATACCACTAACAGATACAATGGATATAGTCAACAAAACACTACTGGACAAAACTGAAGATAAGGTAAAAACTGCGCAAATTACCAACGCGCTAAGAACAACGCTGCGGCAAAACTATTTCCGGTTCAACAACAAAATATATAGACAGACAAACGGACTAGGAATGGGTAACCCAACATCGGCCATTCTCATGGAAACATTCATGCAAAACTTGGAAGGAAAATATATACAGGAGTTAAAAACCAAGTTAGGCGTGGCATTCTACGCTAGATACGTGGATGACATCATCTGCATCCTAAATGACGATAACGAAGAGCAAATACTAGAGTTCCTCAACAGGCAACATAGCAACATAGAGTTCACAATGGAAGTAAAAAAAAATGGAATAATGAACTACCTGGACCTAACTATAGGGATTGACAAAATAACAAATAGGTTCAACTACGGCATTTATAGAAAACCGACTGCCACGGACACCATAATACATTCTACATCAAACCATCCGCAACAGCACAAAAATGCAGCATTGAGGCACTTAGTGGATAGGCTTCAGAGAACGCCGCTCACACAGGAAGCATAGTGGAGAGAGCTTAATACAATATATAACATAGCGGCAAATAATGGATACAAGAAAGCACTTGTGGATAAACTCAGAAATAGCCATGGAACACAAAAAAGAGTAAACGTAGAGGAAAATCCAATGGTTTTGACGGCAATGACATACACTGGAAAAACGACGTACAAATTAGCAAACTTCTTTAAAAGATATAACATCAACACAGCATTCAGAACATCTAACAACGTCGGACAAAAACTAAGAACCGACACTAATTCTGATGACCCATGCAACAGACACGGAGTGTATAGGCTTACTTGTGAATGTCAATACAGCTACATAGGACAAACAGGAAGAAAAATAAGCACAAGATTCCGAGAGCATATCAGGGACTACAACAAAAAAACACGAAAACCCACCATAATACCAGAATCTAATTTCGCGAACCACATGTTCGAGAACAACTGCACCCCAGCTAACATAAAAACAACGGCTCGAATACTTCACGTACAAGGAAAAGGCCGGCGGTTTAATGTACTTGAGAACATGGAGGTATACAAGTTAAAAACATTTGACGGCAGGATCATAAACGAACAAACCAACACTATCTCTGACGAAATATTTGAACCCTTAAAACTAGTTTACAAAAAACCGCACAGGCCAGCAGGTACAGCAACCAAACACGTAACAATGAACAACCAAAAACGAAATATGAACCAAACTGCAAAAATCACCGATTTCTACCTACCTCAACCTACCGCTTAGCTAACAGGCGGTATGTCTACATACCTACAAAAACAACCCTTGGGACAGATAACAATTCGGACGTATCAATACCGCGCACACACACACGCATATTAACGTTACCTACCACGAACACATAGATTGACATTACCTGCCACAGCACCCACGGACTATAAAAACAACGCAGCGGATAGACACAGACCAGAACGAAACTAGGCATTGAAAATGGCAGAAAGCCGAAACCGGTTTGTCACAAAACCAAACTTGACAAGGGATGACGGAAAATCGTTCCAACAAAAATTAGGTTCATGTGTTACGAATGCTTCCGAACGGGTACCTGTAATAATGGTTGTTTTGAACGCTCGTTAATTAGTTTGTGGATGTTAGGTCAGGTAATGTTAATCGTGTGTTTGAATAGTCTATATTGAAGGTTGTTTTTTTAGCTCACTAAAGAAATGCATAGATTTCACGATAGGTTCGTGAACCTGACCACGGTGGACATCACCAACGAGCAACGGATACAAAAAAGCCCTAGTGGATAAACTCCGAAGGAACCATGGGGCGCATAAAAGAGAAAACGCAGAGGAGACATCCAACATTTGGACGACGATGACATACACTGGAAACACGGCGTACAAGTTGGCAAACTTTTTAAAGAAACACAACATCAACACAGCGTTCAGAACATCGAACAACGTAGGACAAAAACTAAGAACCAACACTAACTCAGAGGAGCCGTTTAGCGAATATGGGGTATACAAGCTTACCTGCGAATGCCAGCACAGCTACATAGGACAAACAGGACGAAAAATAAGTACAAGATTTCGGGAGCACATCAGGGACTACAACAAGAAAGCACGGAACCCCACCACCACACCAGAATCAAATGCACCCCGGCAAATATCAAAAACACAGCCAGAGCACTTCACGTAAAAAGAAAAGGTCGACGCTTAAATGTGCTTGAAAACATGGAAATATACAAACTAAAGACTTTTGACGGGAAAATAATAAACGAACAAACAAGCACCAATTCTGATGCAATATTTGAGCCGCTAAAACTAGTTTACAAAACACAAAACAACGCAGCAGGTACGATAACCAAACGAATAACAATAAACGAACGAACACAGAAAACAAACCAAAAGACGAAAATCACCGACTTCTACCTAAGTAACGAGCTAAAAAAAAAAAATTCAATATAGACTATTCAAACACACGATTAACATTACCTGACCTAACATCCACAAACTAATTAACGAGCGTTAAAAACAACCATTATTACAGGTACCCGTTCGGAAACACACGAACCATATACACGCATATTAAGAGTATCTGGCACAGCATCCAGACTATAAATACATAACAACGGATAGACACGTATCAATCCAATATACATCTAATATCCACCCTGTCGGAAAAAAAGAAAATCAAATCAACGCGGTGGAACACCTTCTGAGAGATTTGCCATCGAAAACCGTTGGGAGGATTTAGAAATATAGCTTGAGCGATTTTCAAGTTTTGAATGTCACCGGCCAAGACGAATTCATATAAGGTGATCGCAAGAGCACAAACAAATCTACTTCATGTATTTTGTTGTTGCTTTGGAATCGCTCAAATGCCAGACAAACCAAAGTAAGAACAAAGGGCGAATTCGTTTAGAATAAGTAAAATTTCAGAAAATCACATTAGAATGAAGGGCACAGTGTAGCGTAACATTGTTTCTCTCTATCTCTATGGCGCGATATACAACAGGTATATCATCATAAACCTCCTAAGAGATTTTTGCGCCAAGCTTCTCTTCCAATTTGTGGTGTGCCGATTTTGAATTTTCCCTACAAATTGGTGGGACCTACAGTTTTTTGCCGACTCCGAACGGCATCTACAAAGGAGACGAATTTTTGCTGAGAAGCCTGTCATGGCAGAAATACACTCGGAGAGTTTGCCAAACCACTGCCGAGGGGCGACCCCGTTTTGAAAAACTTTTTTCAAATTACTTTTGATGTTACCTGTACCAGGGCTCGAACCATGGACCTTCGGTGTGGTAGGCCGGCAACACTACCTTCACACCACGGCGGCCGTAACATTGTTTAATAACGTGTATTTCGCATGTGTTTACTACACAAATATCAAAACAGAACTGACTTTAGGGGCCAATCGCAAAATTTATAGCATTTTCTGATAGGAGGATTACTTTTGCTCAGTAACCGTTTTTCACCGACCGATTATTGGTCAAATAAATAGTCAGCAATATTCCGCGTTCTGGAGCAGTGTAGCGTAACATTGTTTATTAACGTGTATTTCGCATGTGTTTACTACACAAATGTCAAAACAGAACTGACTTTAGGGGCCAATCGCAAAATTTATAGCATTTTCTGATAGGAGGATTACTTTTGCGCCACCTTGTAGTTTCCAAAAGCATTAATGAATATAACGGTCCGGAAATTCGAAATTGCATTGAGCTCCATAAAAAGATTTATATATTATAAGGTCCATCCAAAATAATTCTATTATTTAACACACAATTTGGTTAAAATGATATTTTATCTGGGGAAGTTGTGTCACTGAGAAATGTAATAAAAACCTACATTGAGCAGTCCGCTACATTTACCTTCTCTATTTATGACTGAAAAATGTACGGGGATTTGTGATCTGAAATCAGAAGGTCTGGAGTTGTGTCGGGGTGGGCGCTATTCCGTAAACATGATTTTTAAATGTAAACTTATTCAAAGAAATTCTATGAGGGAAAAATATACCTTGCAGGAGTATCACATTTCAAGTCTAAGATACCCTGTGAAAAGTTCACTCACAAAAGCGTAGATCCAGTCCCCAAGCTCGATCGCGTTGTTCCTTCTATAATATAAAATTTCATAGTTCTAAGAGCGGAAATGACCTTTTTTATTTCAAACTGATGTTGAGGATTCGCATGTGCTTAGCCACAAATAAAATGTATGTTTTCGACAATTTTTCACTATTAACTCACGAGTTATATACTTTGTGCCAACACAAAAGTCTTTTGAACCGCCTTCGGATTATTAAAACTGAGGCTAAAACTCATATTTTTATAAATCGTCGATAGTTTTTGTTAAAAAATATGTATAGAACCGTCTTCTAAAATACCATGTTTCTAAATCAATCTATGAATTGCCAGTTTCTTATGTCCCATTCCAAGCTAAAGAACTGGCCTTAATTTTTCCCTTAATAATTTCCAAAAGTGAATTTTTTCTAAACTAAAAAACACAAGAATTTTTATATACTCGTTACCCTCTCCATGGAATGTTGGCTACGCTCTTATAGTTGTAGAAAGTGAGTGCAATGTCAAAAATGAAATAAAATAAATAAAAATTTTGAAAATCTATGAAATTTTGTTTTAAACGCTGTAAACATTTTATTGAATCCTCAATATTAGCGGAAGAATCTGATTGTTTATTACTAAATTGTGCCCCACAGGACATCGCACATCACTGCCACAAAAACCACAATAGCTGATAATAGTGTGTAATGTGGATGCGTAACATGCAGCCCATTTGCTTCCTGGTCTAAGGAGCGATAGAGCTCTCAGCAAATCGTGTTTGAGATTTCCTGAGAAACATGATTAACTGTTGATTAAATATTGTTATAGTTTTCGTGATGTTTATTTTTATATTATTTTGCTGATGTCACTCATACTAGCGTGTAAAACCAATTTTAGTAATAGAAATTCTAAAAATAAGGATTTGGTAGTTTTCGACTTTTTTCGTGCTGTATATAATTTTTTATAGTTAAGTCTCCCATGTAAAGTTTTTTCTCACGCCCCTGTTCTAATTTTTTTAAACTCATAAATAAATAAAAAGGGGTTATGTACACAAAAGAAATTTGAACCTTCGCCATTTCAGGCCAGAGAAGAAGAAGCAATCAGCTGATGGGAAAATTCTACCTTTATAAATTTGGCTTGTCACCGGCACATCAAAAGATTTATAAAATACATTAAACTATTTACATATTGTAGCTTGATTTTTTATAATTACATAAAATATTGAACATTTTTTTGACATTTTTTTAAAGCTTTTCACCTTTCATATGGTGAAGTAGAAAAGCTTTTCGTTTGTCATTGTCGGCTGACAAACGAGTGACAAAATTATGTCTATTGAACTATAACAATTGTTAGGTATAAAAAATTGGGAATAGGGCTGTAAAAATAAAATGAAGTGCGTATTTTCTAATCAAATAAAAAGTGATTTTAGCTGAATAAAACTTAAATGAAGTGAAGTGAATTGTTGGAATTTTATACATTTTTTGAGCAAATACCTTACAAAAAAACCCTACAATTTTATAAATATATTGATTAAGATGCCATTACTTACTACCAACTGTTATAGAATGTTCAGATTGTGTTACTGTTACTATACTATTCAGTTCTCTTGCACGATGGGTGCGAATTGAATCACATATCTCACAGCTATCTCTCCAAATTCGGTTATACGCATAAGAGCATTTAGAGCATGTCCACGTTCGTTTTGTATTGTCGTGTATATTATTGTCTGCATGCGGATCACAGCGGGTTGAAGATACATCCAATCTGTAATTGTAAAACAATTAGCACTTACATGTATGTAAATATTGTACCTTAACTAATCAAGCCTTAGAGCTATTAAATTTTTAACAGAGTTATTAAAGAATGTCACTATTAAAGAGTATTAAAAACAGAAAAATTGTTCTGTTATTGTAGTTTATCTATCTATGGCGCGATACACAACAGGTATATCATCATAAACCTCCTAAGAGATTTTTGCGCCAAGCTTCTCTTCCAATTTGTGGTGTGCCGATTTGAATTTTCCCTACAAATTGGTGGGACCTACAGTTTTTTGCCGACTCCGAACGGCATCTACAAAGGAGACGAATTTTTGCTGAGAAGCCTGTCATGGCAGAAATACACTCGGAGAGTTTGCCAAACCACTGCCGAGGGGCGACCCCGTTTTGAAAAACTTTTTTCAAATCACTTTTGATGTTACCTGTACCAGGGCTCGAACCATGGACCTTCGGTGTGGTAGGCCGGCAACACTACCTTCACACCACGGCGGCCGCGGTAGTTTCCTAACACTAAATATCATACAAAATAACGATTTCACAAATGGCATATCATTATAATGCCCACGCTTAATTGAGTAAATTAAAAGCATTTAAATAATGGGGTATTGTAGGCTAGTTTGACCTAATGGTTTTTTGGTGCAAATAAAAACTAAAGGTTCTTATTTCACCATCTTGCCCAACGTTTCGCTGGATATTCCAGCATCTTCAGGGGCTACACTATTTATTTTTCAAAAAGAAGAAAACAAACATGATAAAACATATAAACAACATTTAACATGTAAATTACACTTACAATAACAATTAACATAAACACTTAGCGTCTAATAATCATTACCACCTTGCGTGGTAGTCTTGTCATAACTAAACTTATTGTTATTTAAACATAGCATGTATGCAGCACCTATGCAGTCATAGTCTTCTTTTTTGTTTATCGTTTTCTCTCGGTTATTCAAAATATGCAAGCTTTCCAGTGTGTATCTCGTCAATTCTCGTTTTTCCTTATCGATGATTTTAGTGTTGTTGAAGTCAGCTGTATGGCCACTGTCTATCATATGTTGGGAGAGAGCAGTGCTGGGCTTTTGTTTTTTTATATCTGCTCGGTGCTCGGCTATTCGTAAACAAAGACTCCGCTTCGTAGTTCCGATGTACATCTTATCACAGTTTTCGTTGTCCTTCCCTTTACATTCTATTTTGTATATCACGTTGTTTTGCTGTAGCTTGTCAATTGGATCTTTTGTTCATTTAAGTTTTTCGACAAGAAAACTATAAAGATATTCAAGATATCCAGACACATTAAAATTATTGCAAGTAATTAGTAACAAGAATGCTGTAAATATTGGTCCTCTGTAAATCTTTAACCCTCTAACCAGCAAGCGGGGTTAAGTTAAACAGATATAACTCTTATACCTCTTATTTTCTTCTATAATTACACTACCCGACAAAAAAATCCTCCACATTTGATACATGATTCCTATGTAAAATTTTCTGGTGATTACAAATATGTAATCCGATAGTTTAAAAGTAGAACGATTTTCGAGATATTTTAAAATTTCAGTTTTTGAGCTAAGAAAAAAAGTAGAATTACTAATCTGTCAACATCTCTCTGAGAAAATAAAATACCATTTCCACCGCGAACAAACATTTTTTTTTATGCAAATTTCAATTTTTTTACGATTGCATCTTCGTTTTTGTAATTTTTTTTAACGAAATATTAAATAACCTGGTCTTACACTGTGAGTCCATAGCATATGTCATAGTGAACATTTTGGCACTTTCCTGATTATAATCAGTATAAAAATGACAATGTTATAGGACATTAAGTGAGCAAGCCTATGTTTATTTTGTATCACAATCTTGTATTTCAATTAATTATATAATTTTTATGTAGAATAAAAGTATTTATAGGTTAATTAATAGTAGAGAAAAATTACAACGATATGTACAGCGATGGTATGGGAAAGTACTCTAACAGCGGCTTTGGTGCATGCACTTGGGTTCGTATCCCAGTGTCCGAGAAGGGGTCTGATAAGACGTTGGGGACTGCGAAACATGTCATCCCATACCAACTAACTTAGTTGTTAGAGTACTCTACACCAGCGGTGGCTAGGTAATGGCACTTTTGGCCCAGTATGGCCCTACAACAACATTATTTGGCCATTTTAGGCCCACAATAACAACGCAAAAACAACAAAAATTATAAATACTGTTCGAATAAACGAATAATAATATTCGTTTTAAAAAATTCGAATAAGAATTATTCGAATAATTTATCCATATTTTCGAACAGTATTATTCGAATAGTGGTATTGAAATGCGAGAGATGTTGGAATGGAAATTCACTGTCTTCGCTTTTACCCATAGGTACACTTGTTTATATAGCAGGCAATGATATCGTCCGTGGAAGTATATTGCTAGAGTCTAAAGCAAGATATACCAGCAGTGGAATTCTGGAAATCGCTAAAGGATAATCTCGATCGCCCAAAAATCTCTAAATGCATTTTAGCAACATTTGGCGACTATTGCAATTCCAGTGAATGGCAATCTTCTAAAATCTCCATATTTTGGTAAATTTTTCTGACACATTTTAGCGATGAACACAAATAAACCAGATAAATTAATCAGCTGTATTTGTATTGGGTATTTGTGTCTACTTCACGTTCCCTTTTTAATAACATTAAATCATTACTTGCTTGAATTAATAATAAGTTATTATTTACAGGTCAACTATTTTGCTAAGTAACCCTACCTTTTTGCGGCTTTAGTGTTTTTACACCAAAATAGAAGAAATAATTAAAATTAATCTTTCTTAGTATTTGAGTAAACTAGCGTATTACTTAAATGTGTAATTTAAATTAATTTCATTATCCTAATATAAGAGCAATAAATAATTTAATTTTATTAGACGTCAATTAAAACATGGAATGAAACACACAGGTTTACTTCTATTTTTCCAATATATTTCGGTTACTCAGCGGGAACTATAATAATAAAGAAATGAATACCAAACCTCACATACAACAATAAAAAGTTTGTAAACAGTTATAAACATGTACATACATTATTTAACACGTCTTAATGCTGAAGCGAGGAGTTTCGTACTGTGTTATTGTGCGTTAGTAAATGCCTAGGTGCGCGACTGTATCAGTGTCCGTTTTGTAGTTGAGTCTTATGTTTGGCGGCGTATTTATTATATGTAATATTTCTAATGCGAATCGATTGTTGTAGTGTTGTTCTTGTTGTAAAAGTGATGCCTGTTCGAAATTGGGAGAGTGACCACTAGTTGCACAGTGTTTGAGTAGTGACATTGTTTTACGTCGCATTTATGCTGTGCTAGTCTGGTTTTTATACCTTTCATGAACATGAAATGGTATTATAACTTTGGTCCGATGTTTGTAAGAATGCGAAGAAGAAGAGATAGACCCACCAATAAGTATACCGAAATGATCAGGGCGATGGACTGAGTCGATTTAGCCATGTCCGTCTGTCTGTTTGTGCGCAAACTAGTCCCTCGGTTTTTGAAATATCTTGATGAAATTTGGTATGGAGCCGCCATTTTGCATGAAATTAATCATTTGTCGGAATCAGCAAGATCGGAGGAATATAACGCATAGCTCCTATACAATCGATAGCTTCGATAAATGGGTTTTGGGCTATACATTTTGCAATTAAAAAGCTAGGAACGTAAAGTTTTGCAGGTTTGGTACTTATTATGTATGTAAAATGTGTAGTGAAAATCAGCCAGATCGGACCTGCATAACATACAGGTCCCATATGTATGTATGTATCTTTAAATTATCAGTTTTGCAGAGTTTTTACTAATTGTGCGTAAGGATCAGACACTTAAAGCCGTGATGCGTATTCATGGAAAGGTATAAAGTCTTCGGCACAGTCGAAGACATCCTTTTCCTTACTTGTTAATTTTGATTTCGTTGCTCCCATTAGATATTTTCACAAGCTCGTTGTTTTTTCCGTTGCACGGAATTTTACATATCACGTTGCTTTTGTCTATTTGCGGTATTTTTGACTTTGTGTTGTTTAATATGATTTTTAAGGTATTAGAAGGTACTTTCTCCTTATCATAACAGTCTGACTTTGTTAAACGTTCGGAAAGCTGAGCCACATATGTGACTGATTTTAATATTTTAGGAGTTTCGGATTTTTTGTTCAGTATTTTTATGTTTGGTTCTATTTAATAATGTTTTAATAATATTATCCGGGAAATCATTGATTCTTAACAACGATGTGATTCCGTTTACAACCTCTTTTAGGGTTCGTCCGATATCTGCAACATACGTCGTATACAGCCCATTGCAGTATTCATTATCATCGTCTTAGAGTGTTCCAAGTGGAAATTTATGATTCGTCCAGACGCTGTTGGTTTCTTATACCACCTTAGTTTTAGCTGGTTTCCTCTCCAGATTATCATCGAGTCAAGGCACGGTAATTTGCCTTCTTCTTCCAATTTTATCGTAAACTTAATGTCTCGGTTAAACGAGTTTAAAGTTGCTAATGTAGTTTGCATCTCATCTTCGCGTATGACTGCAAATAAGTCATCAAGATATTTGGTTAATATTCTTGGTTTGTGTTGTAGTTTTTAAATCGTCTTGTTCTGTAATTCCCTCATTATAATATCAGCTACTACTGGCGATGCCGGTGACCCCATCAGCATTCCTCTCAATTGTGTGTATATCTTATCTTTAAATTAAAAATATCGACATTCTTCAATACAAAATTTGAATATTTCCATAAATATTTGTTTAGGTATATTCGCATGTTCTTTTATAATCGTCCATTTTTCTCGTATTATGTAAAGTGCTTAATATGTTGGAGTGTTGGGAAACAGCAAAACTGCGTCAAAAGAGATGAGTTTCTCATCATCACAAATAAATGTATTATTTATTCTTTCTTTAAATTCCAATGTATTTTTCATACAAAATTTTATTAGTAAATAATAACTTTTCTTCGCTTTTATTTAAGGTACTGGCGTTAAACAAATTTTTGTATAAGTGCATACATTTTCAGAAACTTTCATTTTTTCAAACAAATTTAGCATACCTAATCATTGTTTAAAACATATGAATGGTTTACAACGGAATATAATAGAAGAAAATATCTACCTGGTACTGCCGGGTAAATTCTCTATCACTCATGCAAGTAGGTCCTTTTTCTTTATTTAACTAACAAGTTTAGACACCCAAATTTAAAAGAAATAGTAAAGAGTTGTCTACTGCTGATCGTCCTTAACCAGACCATCTCACATGGGGGGATAGAACCCCCGCCAACTTTTGTATGTGTAATTTGCATTGGATCACTTTATTTATTTTTATTTATTTGTTGATTTCTAATTGAGCATCGTGTGCATAAACTTTGGCTATTAACAATGACAACGCGACAATGACTTTTTCAGTTGTTTGAAATCGATTTAGATTAACAGCCGCATTTCCTTTGGCGTTATCGTGTCCAAAACGATCGTCGCACAGTGGCGCCTCTGCCGTTAACGCATGGCAAAAATCAAAAAAATCATGAAAGCGTTCGCTAAATCTAAGACAAGTTTCTAATAGAGAATTTTCCAGGGTTCAAGAATACGAGGTGTGATCAAAAAGTATCGCGAATTTTGAATTTTCGCTGGTTACGTATATTCGAATTTCGAATTTTTTGTGGCGTTATGTTGGTACTCATGTCTCTCACTTATGCCGACAAGCTCGGCCATTTTGAATGTTCAGTTAATTGTTGACAGCTGCTTTGCTTGCACGTGTTTTGGATCGTCTTCGATTTTTACGCGAAATTCGTACCAAAATTGCTCAATTGTGACCAAAAACAGCATCGCATGAACATTGCTAATGAGACGACCCAAATTTGCTCCAGAGGGTCATAACTGGTGACGAATCGTGGGTTTATGGTTATGACGTGGAAACCAAAGCTCAATCATCTCAATGGAAGCTGCCGCACGAACCAAGACCGAAAAAAGCGCGCCAAGTTCGGTCGAATGTGAAAGTTTTGCTGACAGTTTTCTTCGATTGCAGGGGCGTGGTGCATCATGAGTTCTTGCCACAGGGAAGAACGGTCAATAAGGAATATTACCTGCAAGTTATGCGCAATTTGCGCGAAGCAATCCGCCAGAAACGCCCGGATTTGTGGAAGAACAAAATTTGGCTTTTGCACCTCGATAACGCCCCTGCTTACGCATCGTTGCTTGTGCGCGACTTTTTGGCCAAAAACAACACACTAATGATGCCGCAGCCACCGTATTCCCCAGATCTGGCCTCCTGGGACTTTTTCTTGTTCCCTAAACTGAAGAGGCCCATGAAAGGACGACGTTACGCTTCTCTTGACGAGATAAAGACGGCATCGAAGGAGGAGCTGAACAAGATACAAAAAAATGATTTTTTGAAGTGCTTCGAAGATTGGAAAAACCGTTGGCACAAGTGTATAATATCTCATGGGGATTACTTTGAAGGGGACAAAATAGATATTCATGAATAAATAAATAATTTTTGAAAAAACACAAAATTCGCGATACTTTTTGAACACACCTCGTATACAACTGTTTTTTCACAAAAAATTATAGTTTACCAGGTAGAGCCGCTCAAAGTTGACCAATTTTCAACGTTGGGAAAAATTTGAAATTTTTCTTCTTTTTCGTTGTATTTAAAATGGTTTTGTGAGTAAATAAGGCGGCCGGTTGTCGCTTTCTTGTATAGCAATTAACGATAATTTAATTAAGGATTAAAAATAGTTTTTTTTTTGTTAAAAGTTGGCGGATATACCTGTTTTTCGAAATTCCTATTTTTAGGTCCTTTTAAAACTTTGATGGAAGAAAAAAATGTTAAAATATGTGCTCCGTCAAATTAACAGTAGTTATTTGTGAAATATTCAGTTACCTAAATTCATACAGTCTACCTGCGTCCAGCTGCAACTTCACTTTTTACATCAAATAAAGTTAAACAACCTTGGGCATAAATACGCGCCTTAGCAGGTATATATAATTCAGTACGGCCGTAAGGTCGTTTTTGTTATTGGAACTTGTTACATACAACATAAATTTTTTTAGTTACGAATTGTATACCTGAAATTCATTTTGATAATTTGAGTAGGTATATAAAGCTATCCATCATAACTACAATGCACATTATCATTCGTCTTTTGGAGATTAAGGATCTTAGTATTCTGTTTACTTAAATAAAGTGAATAGTATTTTTAAATATAGTTCGCAGTTTAATATTTAGCCAGGCAATTCCAGTGAATGGCAATCTTCTAAAATCTCCATATTTTGGTAAATTTTTCTGACAGTGAATAGTATTTTTAAATATAGTTCACAGTTTAATATTTAGTCAGATACACTCGAAGCCAATTCTAATATGTATCTAGAAAACTCGAAACTATTTGCGGTGTTTAAATCTACAGAGTCAAGACGGGACTTCGTTGAGGCTATTATGAGAGAATTGGCGAGTGAAACAAGCATTAAAGAAAAGGAAGGCCTGGAAGAAAAAATTGGTTTACAATACATTATGATAGAAAGCAAATGGAAGGACGTCTATCGTAACAATTAAAAATTTGTAAGTAAGCATGAAAAGTGCCTAGCTGACAAAACTTTTTTGGACGAAGAAACGCCTAGCACGTCAACCAATCCAACTAGAGGGAGACCAACAAAACCCATAGAAGAGTGTTCTACCTACACAAGGAAAAGGAAGCTGTCTGATACCACAAAAGCTATGGCCACGACTCATCTTTCAGAAGCACTGGCTATTAAATATAAAAAAGACGAAGGAAACGTGAAGTCTCATATAACAGAAGCAGTTGCGGTAGCAAGTCCAGTGCGACTGATGAGGATCAAAAACAGCATTCCCACACCACCAGATGCGCTACCTAGGAAATACACTCCCGAAGAAGCTTTGGCGCTGTTTATAGGTCTCGGTTTAACGAAGAAAAAATATATTATATTGCGTAAGTCATTATTGCAGCGTAATGCCGATATTTTACCTGGATACAAAAAAAATTACTCAAGCCAAGAAAGAAGCAGTTCCTCTAAGTCCCAAAATAACCGAAGTATCAGCTGAAATTGAGCTACAAAACCTAATGGATCTTACGTGTACACGACTCCTTCGAAGTTTTACTGAAGAAAAGTTGAAATCACTGCCAAAGGAGCTAGCATTGATAACTAAGTAGGGCTGTGACAAAGAATAAATATAGACGATGAAACAATTCAGATAGTAATATGTTTATGGAAAAATCCACGTCCGTCATCAACTATATTGTGCCGCCCGATATTATTTAAATACGAGAAGGAGGTTTCGGAACTCATAAAAGCTACAGTGAGTGATATAAAAAATCAAATTGCCAAATTAGAGCCAACAATAATTGAAATTGAAGAGGGGAATGTCATTACAATAAAGCATGATTTTCTTCTAACAATGGTCGATGGAAAAGTTTTGAACTTAATAACAAATACGACATCTGTGAATGAAATGTCCAAGTTGTAAGAAGAGCCAACATCTTTGAACATCTTGATGATTCAATAACTGACGAACTAAATTATGAGTATGGAATATCTCCATTGCATGCTAGGATAAGATGTATGGAATTTGTTTTGAAGCTGGTTTATACACTACCACAACAAGGAGAAGTTTTCGACGACAATACCACATGTAAGGAGATACAAAACAGGAGAAAAATAATAATTCAGGATATGCATTCTATAAAGAGATTGGCCTTAAAGTTGACTGTCCAAAGTATGGATACGCAAATACAAATGATGGTAACTCCTCAAGAAGATTTTTTGAAAACGATGAAGTGACTGCTCGCATAACAGGAGTTGATAGAGATATTGTGAAAAGATTGGGAGTAATTTTAAATATTTTAAACTGCCATGAACCAGTTAATGGACCCAAATTTGGAGAATATGCATCTAAAACTACGGAGTTGGTGCATCAAAAGTATCCTGAGAAGAAACTTACACCAACGGTACATAACATTTTAGCACATGGAAAAGATTTAATAGAGTACCAGTGCTTACCATTAGGAGAATTGTCTGAAGAAGCTCAAGAATCTAAGAACAAGGACTACAAAAGATATAGATGTATGAACATCTGCAAAGTATCACGAGTTAGACAAAACGAAGACCTTTTCAACATGTTAGCTATCTCTTCTGATCCAGTCATATCATCCATGAGGTATGTAAGAACACAAAAAGATCTTACAGATGCGTATAGCTCAGAAATGGTTGCTTTGTTAGATATATGTTCCAGTGACGATGACTATGTTAAGATAAAATAAGTTTCTCTCTTCTTATCACAACAATGAAAAAGAGATTTACTAATCAATTTTGTTACTTTATTGAAAAATAAAATATCTATGTACAAGTTAATTTTTTATTTCAAATAAAAGAATTAATTAATTTAGTAATTTATAAATACATGTGAGATGGCAGCATGATTAGTGTGAGATGGGTGGCAACCACGATCATAAAAGAGAGACGAACACGAAGGCTTGGCACACGAGTCAGTCGAAGAAGAGTTAGCAACGGATAGCCAGCAGTCAATTTTCATTATATACTTTCATATATTTTCTAACTGAAATATTCAATTAAATTACATATTTCGTACATTTTAATCAAACTTAATTAAATAAACACATTAAATATTACATGGGGGCTCAACCTTTTGAACGCACATAGTTGAAAGCTGACCAATAATGCTATTGCTTCATTCTGCGAAAAAAGGAAGGCAGCAACGAACAAGGAAAGCGACAGAACAGCGTAACACACCAACAGCGAAACGTATGGAATTCGTAGAAGCAGCGACTGAAGCAGAAATAGTTGAGCTGAGCAAAATAGATAGCAAAATCGAAGAGGAAAACGAAATAAAAGAAAAAGCAGCAACAGAGGCAGAGGCAGCGAAACAAGAAAAAGCAGTAGAAGTAAAAGCAGTACACACAAAAACAGCAGCAGAGGTAAAAGCCGTGAACAAAAAAACAGCAGCAGAAGTAGAAGCAGTGCACACAAAAGCAACAGCAGAGATAGAAGTAGCGAAATTAAAAACAGCGATCGTTGAAATGGCAGATAATAATACTGAAAACAATACGGAGATGGCAACAAGTGGTGGTGGTAGCAGCGAATTTATCGAGTTACTCAAAGCTTTGACGCAAAGTATTGAGCAAAGCAATAAAAGTAGCATAACAGTGGAAAGTTTTGCAAAAGTAGTGCCTGATTATGATGGCACATCTATTCCTGTGCGTCAGTGGCTTAATAACTTCAATGAAAACGCGGAAGCATACAGATTAACAGAAAAGCAAAAGTATGTTAATGCGCGCAATAAGATGAAGGGCACTGCAAAGCTGCTATTGGAAACAGTGGCAGTGGCAACATACGAAACTTTGTGCAAAGCATTGATAGAAGAATTCGACCGAAATTTAAGCAGTAGCGAAGTACACACTATGTTGAGAGAGAGACGAAAGAAGATTTTGGAGACTTTCCATGAGTATGTTTTGAACATGAGGAAGATTGCTGCTTTGGGAAGTGTTGACGATGAGTCGGTAATAAGGTATATCGTTGATGGTATAAATTTGCGTGAAGATTTAAGGTATCCGCTGTACAGTGCGCCATCATTCAAGGAGTTGATCAAGCGGTACGAGTTAATTGAATCTATGGGAAAAGGCGGCGCGGCAAATAAACGACAACAGCCAACGCAACGTGAAGTGGAACAAGACAAAAAAGATGTGAACGACAAAGGGGCTGTGACTAAACACTGCTTCAACTGTGGTTCAGCACAGCATAAACGAGCTGATTGCAAAGAGCCAACAAAATGCTTCAAATGTAATGGGTCGGGACATATGGCGAGTAATTGTCCTGAAGTAAAAATGAGCGTTAATGTGGTGAGTCAAAATCGAACCAAATCTTTGAAAATAAATGACTGTAAAATTTCTTGTCTTGTGGATACTGGGGCTGATGCATGTTTGATGCGCAAAGGCGTATATGAAGAAAATTTTAGTACATGTTTAATGCAAAAAAGTTATGCAAAATTATACGGGTTGGGGAACTTTGCCACGTCAGTTTTAGGCAAGTTTGAGGCGGAAGTAGAAGTAGATAATCTAAGAACACGACATACCTTTTTGATAGTACCGGAGGCTAATATGAATGTTGACGCAATTATCGGATTCGATTTTTTACAAAAATTCACGGTCATTTTAAGCGAAGATGGATACAGATTTACACAATCTAATGAACGGGCAACGGAAGAGCAAGTTCAGTACAATATTTATAACATAGTGGAGAATGAAATTGATCTCGATGTAGAGTCAAGATATAAATCCGTAATTGTCGAAATCATAAAAGCTTATAAACCATCAGATTCTCAGCCGCATTGCCCTGTAAAGCTCAGGATCATACCCAGTGGTAGCAATATTTGTTTTTATGAAAGTCCTAGTCGATTGTCGCCAGCACAGCAAGAAATTGTACAGAGTCAGGTCAACGAATGGTTAAAGCAAGGTATAGTGCGACAATCCTCTTCAGATGTTGCTAGCAGAATAGTTTTGGCAAAAAAGAAAGATGGCTCTCATAGACTGTGCGTGGATTTTCGAAAGCTAAATACTTTGGTGCTGAAAGATAGATATCCGGTACCAGTTGTAGAAGATGTGATAGGAAAGTTGCAGGCTGCGAAGTATTATACGGTTATGGACTTGAAGAATGGGTTTTTTCATGTCGAAGTTGAAGAACAAAGCCGCAAATATACTGCATTCGTGACCAGAGAGGGACTGTTTGAATTTAATAAAGCGCCCTTTGGTTTTTGCAATTCACCTGCAGTTTTCGCACGGTTTATTGCGTATGTCTTCAGGCAATTGGTTAATGAAGGTGTGATGGAGATGTACGTAGATGACATAGTTATTTTTGGAAAGTCAGCTGAAGAATGTTTAGAGAATATGAGAAGGGTGCTTGGCCAAGCTCAGAAATTCGGGCTACAGATTAACTGGGCGAAGTGTAAGTTTTTAAAGACAAAAATTGTTTTTCTTGGTCATGAAATTGAAGAGCTGTCAAAAATTTTCCTGTGCCGAAAAATGTGAGAGGACTACAAGCTTTTCTGGGGCTCACTGGATATTTTCGTAAGTTTATAGAACGTTATGCGATCTTGGCTAGACCCTTAACAAACTTACTGAAAAAAAATGTTGTATTCCGAATTGGGAATGAAGAGTTAGAAGCCATTGAAAAGTTGAAGTCGGCGCTAATGCAAGAGCCAGTATTGAAGATTTTTAATTACAAGGCCAGGACACAGTTGCACATTGATGCTTCTAAGAGTGGGTTTGGAGCAACGTTGCTGCAAATGCATGATAACAAATGGCACCCGGTATATTTCTTTAGCAAAAAGACCACGAAGCAAGAGGAGGCCCTTCATAGTTATTTCTTAGAGGTAAAAGCTGCTTGGTTGGCTACGAAAAAGTTGCGGCATTACCTGCTGGGTATCACTTTTGATTTAGTGACCGATTGTGCAGCATTTAAGCAAACCGCAAACAAGAAGGACGTTCCTCGACAAGTCGTGCAGTGGTTAATGCATCTACAGGATTTTTCATTCAATATGGAACATCGCGCAAGCAGCAAAATGCGACATGTAGACAGTCTTAGCCGGTACTCTACGATGATTGTAACTTCAGAGACACGAGCACAACTTCGGAACGCACAACATAAAGATGAAATGTTGAAAGCAATTGCTGAGATTTTAAAAAATAAAGAGTATGGAGATTTTAAGATGAAAAATGAACTAATCTACAAACAGACTGAGGGGCAGGACTTATTGGCTGTCCCAAAAAGCATGGAACAGGAGATTATAAGAACCGCGCACAATTTCGGACACATGGGTATACAAAAAACCATGCACGCAATAAAACAAGAATATTATATACCTCATTTAGAGAGAAAGGTAAAACAACTAATATCCAACTGTATAGAGTGTATAACGCACAACCGTAAGTTAGGTCGCCAAGAAGATTTTTTACACTGTATTGATAAAGGGGATACACCGCTTTCTACATTGCATATTGATCATTTGGGTACTTTGGACGCTACAGCAAAATGTTATAAATATATATTTGCGATGGTAGATGGGTTCTCCAAATATACATGGCTGTACCCAACGAAAACAGCAGATGCAGTAGAGGTTGTAAGAAACCTAGAATCTTGGGTAGCAATTTTTGGTTGCCCGCAACGAATTATCAGCGATAAAGGTGGTGCGTTTATCTCGAAATTGTTTAAAGAGTTTTGCGAGAAATATAAAATCGAACACGTTCAAACAACAACTGGGGTGCCAAGGGGAAACGGGCAGATAGAAAGGGTTAACCGAGTAATAATATCCGTTTTGGCGAAAATATCAGCCACAGACCCATCTAAGTGGTATAAACATCTATCAATGGTACAAAGGGTAATAAACGCACATGTACACACTTCAACAAAATTTACTCCGTTTGAGGTTCTATTTGGGGTAAAAATGCGAAATGAAACGGACAGAGATTTACTGGCTATAGTACACAAGAAGAACTGGTGATGAATCTACAAGATGAACGCAACAAAATTAGACAGGAAGCCAGAGAACACATTCTCAAAGCACAAGAAAACTACAAACGAAATTTCGATAAAAGACGCAAGAAAGATCATGGATATCGGGTGACAGATTTAGTCGCCATCAAAGTTACACAATTCGTAGCTGGGAAAAAGCTGTCGAATAAGTATATTGGGCCGTACGAAGTTATAAAAGTAAAAGAAAATGGAAGGTACGACGTGAAAAAGGCTGGCGATTTTCAAGGCCCTATAGAAACTTCTACAAGCGCAGATAATATGAAACTTTGGCGGTTCATTATGTCCGAAGACGAGTTAAACGAAAGTGACGAAGACGGTGTGGAATCATCTGAGGCAGATGAGTTATCAGGATGACCGAGTGTGAGATGGGTGGCAACCACGATCATAAAAGAGAGACGAACAAGAAGGCTTGGCACACGAGTCAGTCGAAGAAGAGTTAGCAACGGATAGCCAGCACTCAATTTTCATTATATACTTTCATATATTTTCTAACTGAAATATTCAATTAAATTACATATTTCGTACATTTTAATCAAACTTAATTAAATAAACACATTAAATATTACATACATACTTTTTGTTATTGCATCCCTCTAAAGTTTATCAAATTTATTTGAAAGCTTAGGCATTTCGCCTTCAAACGAGTATTAAATTTTTGTAGAAATCAATACGTCTATCGAGTTTGGTACAAATTGGTAAAGCGGTTACTAAGATCAAACTTTTTAGCATAAATGGGCAGTGCCACTCCCCTTTTCCAAAATTCGGTGGCTGTTTAATCTTTAGCTCAAATAAAATTTCATTGAACCACTTTCAATAACTTTTAGTTATTAATAAAATACATATTTGGCTTGTAAATTAAAAAAAGAAACATGTAAAATTTTAAAATCATTAGTTTATCTTATTTAAATATAAAATTTCATTAAACCAATTTCAATAACTTTTAGTTATTAATAAAATATATATTTGGCTTGTAAATTAAAAAAAAAAACATGTAAAATTTTACGATGAATTTTGAAGCACCTTGTTATTGTGACACCAAAAACGTACATTTGAGTTTTATAAGAGTATTGCCATTTAAAAGAAACAATACGTCTATCGATTTTGGTAGTTATTGATTACTTGACTACTTGGATACAACTTTTTGTCATAAGTGGGCAGTGCCACGCTATCTTATCAAAATCCTTAGTTTATCTTATTTAATGCTTAAATACGTCATTATAAGACAAATCTCATCTTATTTTTTTTATTTTTTTTTGTAAGTATAACGAGCTCAAGACCAGTTAATAATAATTCTTAGTTAATTATTATTATTTTTGATAAGAGGAAAAATTGAAAGCAACAAACATATGCAGGCTATAGTTATAGTACTATTTCGAAAACAGCCACGATTTCTCGTCAGACGCCTGTATATGTTTGTTGCTTTCAATTTTTCCTCTAATCAAAAATAATAATAATTAACTAAGAATTATTATTAACTGGTCTTGAGCTCGTTATACTTACAAAAATATGTAAAATGAACAGACCGTAAAACCAACAACAAAATTTTTTATTTTTTACTAAAAACATTTGGTTTTTGCATTTTTCTAAAAATTTTCGACTTTGACGAATTTTTTAGAAGCACCCTGTATCTGTGACATTTTGAGCTTTCACACAATAACACTTCAAATAATTAGCTTTCATTTGCATTTAAAATTTTTAAAATATCTCCATTGGTTCAAAAGTTATGATTTTTGCAAAGAAACAACTCAAAAGGCGCCACTGTGCGTCGTTCGTGTGTTTGTAGCATAAATAGCAAACGATAGGCAACACATAAGAGCTAAATTCAAATGAAACGAAAAAAAGTTGACAGGTGGTTTCGTGTAGTTGAAAAATATAAAGCTACACTATCATCGGCAACATAAGATTCAGGCCATCAGAAGCAGAGCCGTCGAGGACCGAGCCGGGCCCCGGGGGCGCCAAATTTGAATTAAATCTGTTCAAAGTACCATTTACCATTTAAATTATGATAGTTAATTAATTACAGAGATTTTTATTTTTATAAAATTTTTATTTATAAAAATTAGTTGTTATTGTTGTTAACAGTGCTTCGCCCTACCTAATGAGCACGATCACTCTGAGAATCGTAATCAAGTTTTTCTAACAGAAGTCGAAGAAAGTGGCAGTTTACACAGGGTTGGATCAGTGTACCACAAAAACGCAAGTATTTGGAATGGTGGGATTTAGTATGGACAAGTAAGAGTTTAGAGTGACTATCTCGGACCCTTTTGAACCAACCAGTTGAACTAACCTCTTTCGTATATCTTTTAAGATCTGGAATTCGGTTTTCCTCTTTTTGGTTCAATTAAGATCGAATACACTTATATTGAGGAGCCCATTCTTTAAATTCTATGAATTTTTCTCAGTGATTCAAAATTAAAAAAAAAATTTTATTGTCAATTTGTTAGTGTAAATTTCTATTTCATACCGAAAGGCTTTTGCTTTACCCTTTCATATGAAACTCAGGCACTTCTATATGAATTGAATTTATTTGTGAGGGCATATGGGAGTGCTATGAAAATTTTTTTTTTGTATTCAAAGTGTAATTTTGTATCTGTGCCTTTATTTGAGGAAAACCAAAAACAAAAGTGCTACAAGGGTATATGGGTTGAGCAGCACTGACTAACACAAACTCTTCAATTGTAAAACAATATTTTTGTAGAAAACAAAATATGTATGTAGTATATATCTTTTATAACTGGTTAAAACACTGTCAATACAGGTTAGCCATGGCCGGGCTCCCTAAGGTCCCCGGGCCTCGGGGCAATTGCTCCGGTCGGCCCGACTAAAAGCACGCAATATCGTCAGCGCATATATCGTTCGTTAAGCGTGTCGTTTGCTAAAGGGAATGAGGCTGAGAGCCTTTAAAATTCCGCCGGCAACTCAATTATGGATGATGTTGCTCTATGCTAAATGCGGTCTATTGGCACCGCCAGTGGTTAAATTTTGTGCTTTTGTATTGATCCCGCTGCTCTTCTTCTGATTTTTCGCCAGTTTTGGGAGAATCCGGGAATTCCAGCCATAAACGATACTTTTTGTTACATCAATTTGCAAATTGCTCTGGTTTGTACCGTATGTATATACATATATATAATAGCATAAAGGCACAGCTCAGTGTGGTTCGATTATGTGTCATCAATTTAGAAATTACCTCTGCATAAAGCAGAATGGTAACTATAGTGGGTTTATAGTGTTTTTGGTGAGTTCATGTGCCCACATACCTATACATGCTTGTGACGCTACATGGGCCTTTCAAACTTTGTTCCACGTGAACCACCAGAAAATATTCTTCCAGTTTATAAACGATTAACGAAAGTTTCGTTCGGTATATAAGTATTAGTATGAGAAAGAAGGCATTGAGACATGACAGAAGAATAGAGGGAGTTGCACTCAATAAAGTTTTGAGTTTTATGGGAAATTTTGAAGTTTGATTTTTCGGGCCACAGTGCTGTGTGAGCGGGCAAAAATCAAAAAAACATTGCCACAATGTTAACGCCTTTGGTATTGTTGGAAAGGTAATTTATCCAAGATAAAGGATCTGCTCTTAGTTTTTGCTTCTAGCTAATGAGTTTCTTAAAAAAAGCTTTTAAAGTTGGTTATTTTTTATTTTTATTTTTTTTTATGAGTGTGTTTTGATGGAACCTTTAAAAAAAATTGCCAAAAATACAATTTACTATATCTAATCTTAACAAAATATCTTTCGTGTTAGAAAATCTGCAGGGTATCCACTACAAGGCAATTTTTAAAGAAATATTAAGTTTCCTGGTGGAGATCTGCCATTTGCTACACCCGAAATCTCGTTGCAGAAAATTTAAAAAATGCTTAAGTTTATAAAGGTTTAAAAACAAGTATGTAAAAGAAAGTTTTTTACATTTTACGAAAAAAAAAACCATTTATTACAGCTACGACAGTATTTTCCATCACTTAAATGTAAAATTAAGGCAGTAAAAATATTGCAAAATTTATAGCCGTAGACACAAGAGGTAGTGAAGCGTCAAATACTATGAAAACTTGTTATTGGTATAGATTTAATTATAAAAAATTAAATTTTAAACGATACCTGGATTTCTATCTGTCCATCAGAAAGGGTGTCTGCGCTATTTGCATTAATTGAAGAGAAAATAGGAAGCAAATAAGACAAAGCATTTTTGGAGCAAAAAATTTTATTTTTTAGTAGTGAAATGCAAACCAAGTGGAATGATAGTGGCCGCAAACGAAGCGTTTTCGAAAAAAAAATTGCAAATGGCTAAATTGGACATTCCTTTGTCTTTATGATTCCGAAGTAAATATGGATGTGTCACAGTGCCCACATTTACTTACTCCATATGTCTGAAAGTTGAGGTACGCCGGGAAACTCTAAGTTGTTTTTTTAAATAACCTTTGTAATGTAAACTTCCACATGCTTCATAGAACACTTACATAGGGGTATAATTTTAATTTAACTGTATATTAATTAAAAAGAAAGTATAGTAAAAAATTTCCGTGAACAAAGTAAGAAAATATCTATTTTTTGATGGAGCTAGTCATTGTGTGCACTGAACGAATCATATATAAATACTAAGCTAAATCGCGGTTTATAAATTTCCTTGTAAAAATGTTATACAATTATTTAGAATAAATGTACAAATGAAGGCGTTAAACGGGAAAGACCGGCAAACGAAGAATTTTGTGACGCTTCACGGAGAACCAAAAATCGAAGGGTTGAGAATTTGCTTGAGAAATATTCGATTGAAGAGCTCGAGTATGCGCTGAAAAAAAAAGATTTTTCTAAGCAAAACAGAAAGTTCAGTAAGTAGTACCAAAGGTTTGCCAATATCTGAGACCCTGACACTGTATTTTGATTTGGACTTATCAGAACGTAAATATAATATTTTACGGGATGAAATTAACCGTTTGCATAAAGACTGTATACTCGTACCAAGCCTAGGCGCATTGCAATCAAGAAAGCAAATGTTGCTGCCACCAATAAGCTCAACTGAATATTTAGCCGAAGTTGATCTTAAATCTTTATTGCTGAAAACAGCGCAAAGTGTACTGAAACTAACTTAAGATAGTGGTGATATAACCAAAGCTTCTTTGGTTTGTAAGTGGATAATGGATGGAAGTTCTGGTCATAGCCGCTACAAACAGAATTTGAGTGATCTGAGGTCACAACAAATTATCTGATATGTCTTTTAAAACAATTAATAGCCTTTCATAATATATTCGAATTTAGATCCCTAGATAGAATTTTAATTTAAATTTACTAATTTTTGCAGTATTATCTTGCCAACCACTTGTCTAGATTAATTAAATTATTCGGTTAGCAATTTCACGGTCCCGTGTCTTTTTGACAACTGATTAAAGTTATTAAAAAAATATATATATATTATAGTGGGTCGATTTGTATGGACGAAAGTTAACCGAAATCGCGTCATCGATTTTTCGATAGGTTTTGGGCTCAGGAAAAAAAGTTCCACTTCGAGCCTGCGAAATTTCATTTTTTTGACTTTTTCCGACTTAGATTTTTAAGGTTTTTTTCATGACCTAATAAAAAAAATTTCATTTGATTTTAAGATTTTCATGTATACCCTGTCCGACCCAAAAATGTCCGCTAAAAACGTTTGCGGTAACAGTTTTTTGAAAAAAAAAAATATTTTTTGGGTTTTGGGGAGTGTTTTGGTCAAAAAATTCACCCTTTCGCCATTTTTTTTAAGGGGTTTTTCAGCATACATGCAAAAATGTTTTCGGTGAAAACGAATTTGTCTCGAATTTGTCTCATATTTCCTGTCCCACTTAAAATTATGCGCTAAAAATGTTGGCGATAACGGATTTTGAAAAATAAAAATATTATTTTCGGGTTTTGAGACAAAAAAAAAAGGGTTAAAAATCGATCCAAAGTCTTTACACAGGCGGACAGGCGGACACTACGACCTTTATACCTTATACATAAAAAAAAAATGTTTGACGTGTATCGTACATGAAAATCGCCGATACACGTGTATTTTTCTTTTTTCTCCCCTTTCCGAAAAAGTATATTTGGTTCATAAGGCAGAATGTGTGTAACGCGGTGTAATAAATGCTCGTCGTCTTTATATTGTCGTCCAATTACACTACTCGACAAAAAAAATCTCCAAATATAAAATAGGCCTTTCCTGATTCTGAATATGTCTTCGATTTTCCTGTGGCAGATCTAGTTTCCAAGATATCGGCGAAAATATGAAAATTCCCATTTTTGCAGAACACTACTTCATATAGGTTAGGCAAAAATTTGTATTTTTAATTTTTTCGTTTTAAACTGTTGAATTATGCATCATACTAATTCCCATAAAAATTTCTTGCCTTCACCTCCCTTGAGTATCTTCAGTAGTTTGGCCACTATGCCAAAAAACGTTCACAAAATTTTGAAAAAAAAACCAAATTTTTTACAAAATTTCAGATTTAACCACTTTAAAATTGGAAAAATTCTATTGACGAAAAAAACTTAGCCCTCCTATGTTGTAGGTAATTTAATTACGAAAATTTTAAGCATACCAGTACAACAATCGGACGTGCCGTTGAGACTATAGCCCCGTTAACTTGCAAGCGTCTATCCTAAAATTGTAGTAATACTTTGATAAAATTGGCGAGACATTTCATTTGGTCACTCTACCTTAGGGTCTAATAAATTTAAAAAGACCTCAAGTATTTAATTGTCACTACTGTTTGTTGTAAATTTTGTTTTGCAAATTGTAGTGCAAATTTATACATACTATATCGGTAGATGTGTTTACGAAATGGCTTGTTGCAAAAGAGGTTTTAAATGTAAAAATAATCCGGATGATTTTTGCTTTATTTGCGGATATTATTTTTTCGGAAACTCAGCTCGGAAAATAACTAATTCTGTCCAAGATGCATACTTTCATTATTTCGGTTTCCGTGTAAAAAATCTCGATAAATCTTGGACACATAATTTTATTTGCGCCTCCTGTAGATTAACTTTAATGAGATGGGTATCGGGTAAAGGTCATAACATGAAGTTTGGTGTTCCAATGATGTGGACTGAACCCTTTAACCACGACCAGTGCTATTTTTGCGTGATAGACCTTAAAGGTAAAACGAGAAAAAAGAGGAAACTAATAAGTTATCCAAATGTGGCATCAGCTAAAAAACCAAAACTACATGACCATAACTCACCCATACCTAGGCCGCCTATAAGTTTTGAATTAGAAATTTGCTGAAAGACGAAAATTTTGCGAATCATTTATCACCAGTAGAAGCAGCGGCTTGGGACAGCTTTAAGCCAGTCGTTAGTGGATTTCTTGGCAACAACAAAGATCCCAACTATAGAGAGATGGTCAAAGCCTTGTTGAAAAACTACAGTGCTATGAAATGCAACATGTCCCTCAAAATGCATTTTTTGCATTCACATTTGGATAATTTTCCCGCAAACCTAGGTGCTGAAAGTGATGAACAGGGTGAAAGGTTTCACCAAGACCTCATGATTTTTGAAAAGCGTTACCAAGGTTTTTGGAATGAAGAAATGATGGGAGATTATTGCTGGACAATAATACGGGAGACAAACCCAGAAAATTATAAACGGGTAGTTAAAAGTACCCACGTCCCTCAGTATTGACCACCACGGTAAAATCGCTCAACTTGACTTTTTTTAGATGTAGATATGTATGCATTTAATGTTGCTGTCGTTGTTGTTTTTTAATGAATTGCTGATTTATACTCATATTACTCAATTGAATACAGTTTAACGTGCAAACATATGTCTATAATAAAACGTTATAAAAAAGTAAAAACGTAGTTTGAATAAAAATTGTCTCTATAAAAAATTGTAGGATAGACGCTTGCAAGTTAACGGGGCCATAGTCTCAACGGCACGTCCGATTGTTGTACTGGTATGCTTGAAATTTTCGTAATTAAATTACCTACAACATAGGAGGGTTAACTTTTTCTCGTCAATAGAATTTTTCCGATTTTAAAGTGGTTAAATCGAAATTTTATAAAAAATTTGTTTTTTTTTCAAAATTTTGTGAACGTTTTTTGGCACAGTGGGAATTAGTATAATAACAGTTTAAAACGAAAAAATTAAAAATACAAATTTTTGCCGTACCTATATGAAGTAGTGATATGTCGAGAAAAATTGAGAAGATGATGTTGTGTTACTACACGGCAAGGCGATTCAAGTTTCTTATCAAATTCGTTGCACCATGATTGATGGATCTGTTGCAAATATTTTAACTGGTACTAATGCTTTCAGTCAAGGCCGTAGCCAGGATTTTTTTCGGGGGGGGAGAGTTCCACATTATTAAAATTAAACGTCGTAATGAGAAATACGCACCAGTGTTCACACTTCCAACATTTTTTCTGTGGTAAATTTAATAAAAAACCGTGGTAGATTTTTCGAAAGCAGGAAAACATATGCAAATTTTTTTCTTTCAAAATTATTATTATTATTCAAAAAATAACGAGAACTATTACAAGTTCAACTTGAATTTAAAAACAGAACATAAAACCAACATATACTCTAGGGAGAACAAGTTTGAGTAAAGATATTTTCTTAAAATTTTCACCAACTTTAGACATTAGTAAAATTATTGCCAATTACATACATATATTGCAAAAATTTTAAAATAAATCGAAAACTTGTGCAAAGTTTGCGAAAATTCGGCGAATATCAGTCAAAATTTTCAGCTAATGTCTCAGAATTTTCAGAATATTTTGGAGTTTGCAGTTTTGTAGCTTATGCAATTTTAGTATGACTTTGTGTTAACCTTAAGTCCTTAAAGAAATTTTCGAGTTTTTGTAAATTTCTTTTCATCCGTACAAATTTATGAGAATAAACGAACACACTAGAACTCTTATTGAAAATAATACTGTGTGTTAAAATGTATGAAACCGCGAGCTTGTATCAACAATATCCTTTTTATTGTTGCTGTTTCCGACAGGGTGAGAATATGAGTTTTTCTGGAACGATTTTTCGTCATCCCTTGTCAATTTTGGTTTGGAGACAAACCGGTTTTGGCGTTGTGCCATCAACAGTGTCTTTTTTCGTTCTGTTTCGTTCGTGACAGTGTTTATTTGTTTGCATTTTGGTCGATGCTGAAGAAACAGAAATGTTACTAGAAACTGAAATGCAATAAGTAGACGTTGACGACTTTACTTTTCCAATAAACAGCGTTACTTTAAAAAAATTCTTGATTCAGTCTTTTTTAAAATGTCTTGCTCGTGCAAAGTAACTGATAAAAAGAGGAAAACAAAATATACTTTGCTTTTAGAGTATTTAATGACCTCTTGAATAAATCTTATTTCTAAAGCGCGTGACCGCCACATCAAAATATATAATCATTTTAAATTACATTTTGCAGCAAAAAAGGCCGAAAATAAAAATGTCTACCATTCCTAGAAGGTTTAATTTAAAGAAACCTAAAAGATCTCATTTTTCATGAATTTAGCCATAGAATGTAACCTCGAAGCGTTAAATGTTGGTAACAAAGCGCCCTATGTAAATAATAATGAAATTACGCTGTATTGGAACTACTTCCAAAAATCAAATTTTGTAATTTCAATCTCAGTTTCCATGAAAAATATAAGAGCTAGTTAAAAACAATTTGATATTTGAAATCACCGTACTCTAATTAACCTAGAAACGAAGTTTTGTTCAAATACACCTATTATTCTATTTTTACCCACTTTTTATATGGAGACACAGCACTGCGGCCATATTAATAATATTCACATTGAAGATCTTGAAAAATTTTTGTTTGGACATTAGTGGGTATGAACCCAATTGAAACCATTTCGAAATAGTGTTTGTTATTCACACTATAACACTTGCCCTCCAGATAACATGCCAAACCACGGAATAACTATTAATTGGTTTGACGCCAGGTTATCCCGCAATTGATGTATATTGGAACGATTTTTCGTCATCCCTTGTCAAATTTGGTTTTGAGACAAACCAGTTTCGGCATTGTGCCATCATCAGTGTCGATTTTCGTTCTGATCTGTTGTGGTCGTTTGTCTTGTATTTATAGTAAGTAGCAGGTAACGTCAGCATGGGTGTCTGTTTGTGTACGTGTGTGCATGTGTTGTGTGTGTACATTCAGAAACGGGGGTGGATTTGCATCGATCGGTTTTTTTGTGGTTGACTGAGGCAGGTAAAAGTTGGTGATTTTTGTTGTTTGCCCTTTTTTGCTTGTTTGTTGTTTTTGATCTTTTGCTGTTTTGTGCTTATTTGTCGGTGCGTGTGTGTTTGTTGTACCTGAGTGGTTGCTTTGTTTTTTGTAAACCAATTTTAAAGGTTCGAATATTGTGTCGGAAACAGTGTTTGTCTGTTCGTTTATTATTCTACCGTCGAATGTTTTTTGTTTGTAGATTTCCATGTTTTCGAGTACGTTCAGACGTCTGCCTTTTGCTTGTACATGTAGGACCTTGACTGTTTTTTTGATGTTTCCGGGGGGGCATTTATTCTCCGCCATGTGATTCGCAAAGTTGGACTCTGGTATGAAGGTTGGATTCCGTATCTTTTTGTTGTAATCTCTAATGTGTTCTCTGAACCTCGTTCTTACTTGTCGTCCGGTTTGTCCTATGTAACTGTGCTGGCATTCACAAGTGAGCTTGTATACACCATGGCTGCTAAATGGATCTTCTGAGTTAGTTTTGGTTCTTAGCTTCCGTCCTAAATTGTTCGATGTTTTGAACGCTGTGTTGATGTTGTATTTTCTAAGGAAATTTGCTAATTTATATGTTGCCCTTCCAGTATATGTCATTGTCGTCCAGGTTTGTGTACTTTCTTCTCCATTGTTTCTTTTTTGTTCTCTAAGGTCTCTCCTCTCTACTCTCTACTCTCCTCTCTACTAGTGCTTTTTTATATCCGTTGTTTGTAGCGATGTTATATATTATTCCAAGCTCTCTTCTATATGCTTCTTGTGTAAGAGGTGTTCTTTCCAATCTTTGTACTAAGTGCCTTAGCGCTGTATTTTTATGTTGTTGTGGGTGGTTCGAGGTATTATGTATTATTGTGTCGGTGGCCGTTGGTTTCCTATATATGTCGTAGTTGAATTTATTGCTAGCTTTATCAATACTTATTGTGAGGTCCAGATAATTGATTCCTCCGTCTTTTTCGGTTTCCCATGTGAATTTTATGTTCCCGTGCTGCTTGTTGAGGCACTCCAGCACTTGCACTTCGTTGTTGGTAGTTAAAACGCATATGATATCATCCACGTAAAATAACACTCCTAATTTGGAATTTAATTCCTGTATATGCTCTTTTTGTTTTTGGTTAAACGCTTCCATAAGAATAGCCGATGTTGGGTTTCCCATCGCAAGTCCGTTTGTTTATCTGTATATTTTATTGTTGAATTGAAAATAGTTTTGACGTAGTGTGGTTCTTACCGTGTTCGTGATTTGCGTACTTTTTACTTTATCTTTTGTTTTACGTGTTTACTATGTTCAATGTCTCTGCTAGTGGTATTGATGTGTATAGATCTTTTATGTCGAAAGATACCAATTTGCTGTCCTTTGTCACTTCAACGGTCCTAAGTTTGTGTATTAGTTCAAATGTATTAGTTATGGTGTGTTCGTTGCTAAGTTCCAGTGTGTCCTTCAATACTGTTTTTAAATATTTAGATAGCTTATAGCATGGTGCCGATTTAAAATTAATGATTGGTCTCATTGGATTGCCTGGCTTGTGGATTTTTGGTAGCGCAATCAGTGGTGGAGTTGACGGGTTCATTTGGACTAATGTATATGCCGAGTTTGTATCTATTATATTTGTTGCAGTTTTTATAGCCACTTTGATTTATTTCTGGTATTCATCCGTGGGGTTCACTCTTATTCTACGACATTCCATATCCTCGATGAGTTTTTCGGTTTTTGTTATATACTCATCTTTTTCAATTAGCACAGTTGTGTTGCCTTTGTCCGCCTTCGTTGCGACAATGTTGTTTATCCTGAGGTTATGTTGTAGGTTCTCTTCTGTCCTTCCTTTGCTTTCACTGCCTTGTTTATTATTTCCCTGCACATGTGTCTTACGTGCTCTTGTTCCTCAACTGGTATTAATGATATTGCGACCTCTGCGTCAACGATCGCCTGTTCCGTTTTTCTTTTTTCGTTTTGGTCTATAATATTGTGTTTCAGTCCCTTTTTAAGAAGTTGTTCTTCCGCCGCGGTATATAAAAAGCGCTAGTAGATAAACTCAGGAGAGACCTTAGAGAACAAAAAAGAAACAATGGAGAAGAAAGTACACAAACCTGGACGACAATGACATATACTGGAAGGGCAACATATAAATTAGCAAATTTCCTTAGAAAATACAACATCAACACAGCGTTCAAAACATCGAACAATTTAAGACGGAAGCTAAGAACCAAAACTAACTCAGAAGATCCATTTAGCAGCCATGGTGTATACAAGCTCACTTGTGAATGCCAGCCCAGTTACATAGGACAAACCGGACGACAAGTAAGAACGAGGTTCAGAGAACACATTAGAGATTACAACAAAAAGATACGGAATCCAACCTTCATACCAGAGTCCAACTTTGCGAATCACATGGCGGAGAATAAATGCCCCCCCGGAAACATCAAAAAAACAGTCAAGGTCCTACACGTACAAGCAAAAGGCAGACGTCTGAACGTACTCGAAAACATGGAAATCTACAAACAAAAAACATTCGACGGTAGAATAATAAACGAACAGACAAACACTGTTTCCGACACAATATTCGAACCTTTAAAATTGGTTTACAAAAAACAAAGCAACCACTCAGGTACAACAAACACACACGCACCGACAAATAAGCACAAAACAGCAAAAGATCAAAAACAACAAACAAGCAAAAAGGGCAAACAACAAAAATCACCAACTTTTACCTGCCTCAGTCAACCACAAAAAAACCGATCGATGCAAATCCACCCCCGTTTCTGAATGTACACACACAACACATGCACACACGTACACAAACAGACACCCATGCTGACGTTACCTGCTACCTACTATAAATACAAGCCAAACGACCACAACAGATCAGAACGAAAATCGACACTGATGATGGCACAAAGCCGAAACCGGTTTGTCTCAAAACCACATTTGACAAGGGATGACGAAAAATCGTTCCAATATACATCAATCATTCACCCTGTCGGAAAAACAACAAAACAAAATAAAACAGTTTATCCCGCAATCTTCCTCTAGTCATTAAACATATTTTTGGGTCGCTGATGTGTTTTCCGTTTCCTTATAATTCTACTACTGCTAACCCACCTGTGTATCGCCTTGCTGATGCCACGGCTTTTGGAAAGCTTCGTCCAGTATTCCGCTATTGCCAGAATAGTATCTGACTTGTTTTTGGTAGAATTGAAATAATAACCTCTTTACGAAATTGTTTCCTCATAAAAACATTACTTTAATATAAACTTATGTTTTGTCATTATTAATTCACGGTTTCTGATTGCTAGTTTACCTTTTGTCATTTCTGTTTATGTATTTTCATTACCACTTCACGGTTTCTCATTATTCATAATTTACCTTTCCTCATTTTAATTTACGCATTCTCAATACAAACTAATGTTTTCTCCTTATAATTTACTTTTTCTCACTATTGGTTTAAAAAGGTGTAGACAGCTGAGCTCTTTATAAGACTTATAGCATCTAAATATTAATAAGCTAACACTTTTCCTATGAATAGCTCGCGAGCCTTTTCGTAGCTTAACATAATACAATTTCTATAAAATATATGTGTTGAGGACATGATCCAATCCAACGAAATCCCCCTCCGTCTGGGAACGTTCGGCCAGTGCGGCAAAATGCATGCACTAGAGCTCAGCTGCCAGACGCCACCGCTCTCACTTTTTGCATGGGTTTTGTTTTTTAGTTCACTCAAAACTGCCCAACGTCACGCATTGCCGTCATAACGTATCGTGCTCTATTTTTATTTATCCGCCCGCCGTCGCGCCCTTTTACACATATGTATATTTTTAAATTGATGTATATTCGAACGATTTTCCGCCAGCCCTTGTCAAATTTGGTTTTGTAACAAACCGGTTTCGGCGTTCCGCCATCCTCAATATTTAGTTTCGTTCTCGAACTTTTCTCTCGAACGAAAACTAAACAATGAGGATGCCGGAACGCCGTAATCGGTTTGTTACAAAACCAAATTTGACAAGGGATGATGGAAAATCGTTCCAATGAACATCAACTTTCCACCCTGTCGGAAAATCAACAAATAAATCATATTTTTAAGTCTTGAAATTCAATCTTAAATTAAGTGTAAAAATAAAAGGTGAAACAAAACGTACAATTATTATTAGAATTTTAAAATTAAAGAGGCCGTGTCAGTTTATTTATATTGAGTGAATACTGAAAACTTAAGACATGATACTTAGCGAGAAAAAAAATATTTTGTAAAACAAAACGCAATAAAAACGCAAACCAATACAAAACTATTATAAGAAATAATAAGGGAGAAACACGAGTCGGAAAGGACACAATTAAACAAAAGTGGAAAAAATTTTAAAAAGAAGTAAGTACAAATACAAAGTATTTGGAACAAAAAGTGTACAGCGAAAAAATACATACATAATACACACAAACATATAAAAAGAGGTTAAAATATTAAAATACAAAAAAAATTAAAATTGGAAAAAACAGTGAAAAGAAAAGTAATACAAATATACATACAAACAATATATGCGTGTGCAAAAAAAAAGCGTAAGGGTGATGCAAAGGATAAACAATTGAAAAAAAATAAAAATAAATAAATACAAGTTTTCTTCTTTTTTAAATGGTCATCTAACCTCCTGGGCGATAAATAAAAGTGGTGGTAAAAAAAACATATATGAAAACAAAAAATAAGAATGCACATAAACCAACAATTAAGGACACTTCCGCAACAGGAGGAAGACACCAACAACAACACACATCAAAAGAGTAATATCAACAGGAAAACAACAACAGCAAGACCCATCACAAAACCAGATCGAATTTTTGCTAAGTAAAAACTACTATGCCTAAGTGAGTATTTTCTTAGCCACAATACATATATATAGCTTCCGATCTAAGGAGACGGACCCTAATTCAGAGCCAAACCATTTAGTCTTAACGGCACAAATCTTTGCCTCTGTACCCCTTTTCCGTACAAATGTATGCCCACTGGTAAAGTACAGTCCAGCAAAATCCTCAGTTGGCTTCTGCTGAAATAATTGCCAAACGCCAAATAAATTTCCTGTCTATTTTGCCTCCATAAAAGAATTCCACTACCCGGTTTTTATACAACAAAGACTTGATGCCTATATAAAAAAAACTCATTGTATATAATATATGTATGTACCCACTTAGGTACCTATAAACCAGGCAAGGAGAAACCCCAATTTTCGAGATTCACCACAAGACCAGTGAACCAAAACTTTACCCTTTTCAACAAACTGAGAACCCAAGTATATCACACGGAGTTTAACAATACGGCTTCGTGTAGATTATGATATGAATACCGCGCAATAAAATCTTGCGTTAGGTTTAGGAATTTATCGAGAATTAGTGTCAAAGTAGTTTCTCGTGTTTATTGCCAAAAACGTCCTCATTACCTACAAACAAAACCCAACAATCACCGCCAAACCCTAGCAATTCCAACCAAACCCCAGAGCTCTAAATGACCAAGCCGGCTGCAGTAGGAGAACGGACAACGAACAGCCTTCAACATCAAAAGGCGCCGTAAGTCTCCTCCTCCCAACAGTCTCAGGATGCAACTCAGGTTTCTACTCACGTTTCAGGTAATCAAGGAACCATCCAACTCCCAACAGCAAGAGTACCAGTATCTTCGCTGCCGAATTTCGTAAAATTCGTTGCCTAATATACCAAGGTTCTCAAAAGACGCCTACCCACCAGATATCTGGAATGAGTGGAATGGTTGTGAAAAATCCAATAAAGTCTGCCAAAGAACATTTTGTTCGGCGGACGTAACCAAAAAAAAAAGACGCACAAGCAGTAATTTTACCAAAACTTACTCATTTCTTGCCCACAGTCAGAGTTTCAAGCATTGATCTCGAAGAACTGTCCGTTTCAAAGTTAGCCGACCCACAATGTTCAACACTATAAAAAATCGATGTGGTAATCGGTAGCGATATCACCGCGCAAATTCTTAATGAAGCGCTCCAACATAATGTTAGTGGAACTTTACGAGTGTCAACGGTCAGTACCAATGTCACGAAATACACCGCTGATCTCCTAAATCGACTTTTGAGAAAGAAGTTCACCAGACCCAGCAACGATCAGCAGACGATGAATACTGCCTTTTAAATCTGGCATTCGGACACTCGCGACCAGAAGCACAGCAGCAGATCAGCACCGAACGCACCCTCAAAAGAAAACCCGAATTAAGAGACAAGTATTATGAAGTTCTTAATGAATATTTAACCTTGGATCACATGGAACCCGTCTGCCATCAAGCGATAGTTAAACAAGCGTAATATTTATCGTTTTATTTAGCCCATCATGGTGTCATAAAACCCGACAGCAAAACCGCCAAGTCGAGTCGTCTTCAACGCATTAAAAATGTATCATGGAAACTTGTTGAACGACGTTCTCCACACATGCCCCATACTACAAAATGTCCTACTGCTTGTTATACTTAAATGGCGACTATACAAGTATGTTTTTAACGGCGATAATGAGAAAATGTATCGCCAAATACTCGGCCATAAGGGGATAAAGGTTTTCAGTTAATCGTTTTTCGCAAACACCCTACTCTGCCGAAACAAGAATTTCACATTTGGTGAGAACTGAGCACCATATTTGGCGATTTAAACCCTACACGAAGTCGCCCAAGACTCTCACGACGAATATCCTCTTGCAAAAAGCATACTACTCCATGAAACGTATGTTGATGATATATTGTCAGGCGGTCACGATATACAGTCCACGTTAAAATCTATAACCCAAGTTATCGAAGATTTAAGATCAGCAAGGGTTCTCTTTGGTAAAGATGTCGGCAAATCACCCTGACATTTTTAAATCCATTCCCGACTAGATGTAGACTTTCTCAACTTCCACGATTCCAAAAACCCTTAGAATTCAGTGAAACGCACTGACAGATAGCTTCACATATACGTATGACCCACTGTCAGTAGAAAGGACAAGAACAATAAGGCAGATTTTATCAGCAGTAGCGAAACTGCTTGACCCCACAGGATGGCTATCGCCAATAATGAATAGATTGGGACAAGGACGTCAAGCCGGAGCCATCCAGAAATGGACTAATTATACTTTATAAAAACTTAAGCCACATAAAATAAATTAAAATTTCTCGGTGGGTACTGCATGGGTTCTTAGATTCTTCGGAAAAAGCATTTTGTGCCTGAAAACTGTTTTTATCACATCTGTCAAGAGCGAAGTAGCATTCCTTTAAACCGTTCGTCTTCAACGCTTAGAACTCTGCGGAGCAGTTTTACTCTCAAAACTAGTGAAACAGCTGAATCTTACCCCACACGAACTCAATCTTTGCTGCGATCCCGCCATCACACTAGCATGATTAGAAAAACCACCCCATACCTGGAACACGTAAGTCGCAAACAGGACATTGGAAATTCTGAAAAATGCTGACAATACTAGTTGGCGACAAGTTCCCAGCAAATGATAACATATCGGATTTGGGTACCCGAGGCTGCAAGCCTCAGGACTTGGTAGAATGTCCATTATAATGGGAAGGACCCAATTGGCTTATCAGACCATCAACGTCGTGGCCAAACGATATTTCTCACCACCTAGTTTCGCCGGAACAACAACACGTCGAGGCCTTTCACACCCTGGAAGAGGAAAGGATAGATCTACTCGACCAGTTTTCGGAGTTTTCTCGAGCATGTTGCGGCTCATCCGGCAAAGTACAAAAGCACAATGTCCCAGCAACTGTCAGTCTCACCCAAAATGTAAAGATGCGAAGGAGGAAATCACCATACAAATCCGAATGTATCTAAACTTTTCTTTGAACACGCCTAAAAATACTCCCTTATAAACGGCGGCCGCGGTGGTGTGGCGGTAGTGTTGCTGGCCTACCACACCGACACTCCTAGGTTCGAGGCCTGGGAAAGGCAACATCAAAAGAGGTTTGAAAAAGTTTTTAAAAAACGGGGTCGTTCCTCGGCGGTGGTTTTGCAAACTCTCCGAGTGTATTTCTGCCATGGAAGGCTTCTCAGCAAAAATTCATCTGCTTTGCAGTTGCCGTTCTGAATCGGCAAAAAACTGTAAGTCCCGCCAATTTGTAAGAAAAATTTGAAGCAGCACACCACAAATTGATGGAGAAGGTCGGCCTTAATTTCCTCGGACGTATATATCGCGCCAATTATTATAATTTTTTTGAGTTAACACATAAACAAGTAAGGAAGTTGACAGGCGCCAAAGAACTCAACCGATCTTTATGAAATTTTCACAATATATACTTGGGTTCACTAGGTACAGCAGAGACAATATAAAGTTTTGGAAAAGTAGGCGGAGCCACGCCCCCAGGCTATATAAAGTTTCAATTCGTCATAGCTCCGAGCTCTTTTCGTCTAAATTAATGAAATATGGATATTTGTGTCACTTAGTCAATATCTACATAATTTTTCAAAAGTAGGCGGTGCCACGCCCACCTATTTTGTTTTGCTCTTAAACTTTCACGATAGGTTCAGGAGTTCGTTGGGCACGACACAGTCTGTATATAGATTTTGGAAAAGCCCCCAGGTAATCGGTATAGCTAGGAGTTTATTTGTTTCAAGTTAATGACATTTTATATACGAGTATAGATGTACTCTATGTATCAAAACGTCAAAACAACGCCTACCGGGTTTGCTAGTATATTATAAAATGGCGAAAGGAAACAACGAATTTCAGCATTCTTTTGTAAAACTGAGAGTAGTTTGGGTTCAAATTAGACAGACGAACAGACAGACAGACGGACGGAGGGACGGGCATGGCTAAATCGACTCCGCTCATCGTGCTGATCATTTTAGTGAACTTTTCTCTTCTTCTTCTCATACTTACATACATTTAATGTTTATGAAAGGTATGAAAATCAAATTAGATATATAATTTCGCTATTGCAGTGGTCTATTAACTACGTCCCGGAATATTTTGCTTGTGTGTTTTCCGATTTGGCTAATTTTTGGCAGGAGTATAAAACATATGTAGTATCACTGTTGAACACATTGCATTTACAAACATTTGGTATGCACATGTTCAGTGACCACACACAATGCCAAAATATTATGACCCATTTAAATGCCATTAAACTGCACAGCGGGCGCTTGACTTCTAACGAGCGTACCGCATATCTTGTTACAATTATGATGAGTCAAGTCACTACGTCAGAGCGACTGACAAACCATTCCATAGTTATGAAACACATATGCTGACACAGCATATCGTGTGTAAGTAAATAGTTTGTAAGTATTGTAGTTTTTATACATAAGTAGTTTGTAAATATTAGTGTAAGAAATTTACTATAAATAAGAAACATTTCACTAATAAAGAATCAATGATATACAAACCATTCATTCGTATTCAACGCTTTACATGGCGATCCTGCCAGTCTCACAACACAGCGAAAACTTTGCCATTAAATTTGCGAAATCGCTTAGAGACTGAGCAGAAGGAATTTTCAACACTTTACAATTTTTAGAAGGAAGTTTTAGCACTCAGCGCTCATATTTAAATAAACATTCAATAGAGGTAACCCAGCAACTGCTGAAGTAACCAAAACGGAGTAAAATTCAGACCCTATAACTAGCGAACACATCACTTTATGCGGATACTTACTCCCATATACGGCTGATGCATAAATGGGTGGAATACAAACTGATTTGATGACAATAGCCGACAGTCGACATGACACATAAGAAGAGTGGAATTATTATTAATACATAGATCCTGCCAGTTTGGTTTTACATTAGCGAAAAATTTACTACATATAGCAAAACGTTAAAAACCAGCTAAAGGAGGATCCAATCGCAATAGCACGGCAAGTCCAACACCAGAAATCAAATTAGATTTGGACAAAAATTTGACAACACTAAGTATATTTAATTATTTATAAGTATATTTAATTATTAAAAAGCATATCAAATATTAGAATAATTTGAGCACGCCTTAGGCCGCTAAACAAGTAGCAATTAAATTTGCTTAGGGACAATTATTAGTATTAATAGGTATAATATAATGAAAGAGATTACGACTCAACAAGAATTTGACAAAATCTTTCAACAGTGTGTAGACACTATTAAAAAAGCTACGGAGCAAATTCTTAAGAGTCGCAAATCCGAAAAACAAGGTCCGACACCGATTACTATAGAAGAGTATCGGCGAAGGAACAAGCCTAACAAAAAGGAAGAAATTCCCAAAATACCGGCCCCTACAATAATACATAAGAGAAAAAGGGCAGGCAAACAAGTTAAGAGACAGATAGAAATAGCCAAAACTTTTAGGCTACTTAACCTAACCATTAATACAATTGAGCGATTAAAACTTAAAGAAAAGATTAAAGAATTAAGAAATAATAAATTATAAAAATTATACAAATGTTAATAAATTGAGTAAATTGGAATGTGAAAATACCTATTTCTTATGGATAATGCACTACCACCTGATCTTGATTATGAATTAATCAATGATATTGTTGATAAGCTAGAGCATGAAAACGAAGAAATAGAAATACAAAGGTCAAGACCTCCTAACAAGGGAGGCAACAGGCATAATTTAAAATATTTAAAACACGTTTGGTCCTATATAGGAATGGGTAGAGAACCCACAATGAAAGACTTATTATACCCTTCCACATTAGAAGAAGAAATAAATAGATTAATAAGGAAATTAAACCCGGAAGAAAATTAAAAAAAAAAAATTGAAAAAAAATAAAAAAATTTATGAATAAATAAAAATAAAAATTCAAATTAGAAAATTTTACTATTGAATTTTTTAAAAAATGGCATCATGGAGGAAAATTGCCGTAAACAGCATTTTAGTAGGTATAGCAGGATATGAAGTTGGTAAAGAAAGTTTAGCAGAGAAAAGTCAGGAAAATAAATTGGTCAAATATGAACCACATCCTATTATAGAAAACAAGGAAGAGCTTTCCGATAAATGGTTGACTGTTTTTGCATGCGTAATTACATGTCTAATCGTCGCAATTGCAGTCCTAATAAAAAACTATATAAAAAATAAATTGAGACGATTAAACAATGTACAACCACGCATATGAATTGACACGCTATAACTAGAAATGAACCAATGGAAAGAAATCCACGAAAAATTACATGAAGAAAAAGCAAAAGCTAGCAAGTCGTACAAATGTATAAATAAAAGCATCCCTATTACAACAGAAACAATAGTAAAGCACCTGAATACAATATTAGAATCTTTAAATAACATAGGACAAGTAATTAAATCGGTAAATAAATTGCTTACAGAAGAACACCAAAAAGAAGCTTACCAGTTTTTCATTGCAGTACGAGATAAACTTGTATCTTCATTAGCAAGATACAATATAGAAGTAACAATACCAACCACATTAGAGGAAAATCTCCAGGTTGATTTTAACTTACTTTTGTCAGAACGTGTCCGAAGCCGGACCCCATCACCTTCTCTTAGTCAAGGGGAAGACACCCAAAAAGTAAACATCCCAATCATAAACGTCACAATGCCACAAACAGTAGTTGAATTTATTAAAACTGCTTCGTCAGTATTACCAGAGTTTGATGGTAAACCAGAAAATCTACATAGTTTCCTAGATGCACTCGATATACTTGAGCAAATCAAGGATACACACGAGGCATTGGCCATTACCATGATAAAAACAAAGCTGAAAGGTACAGCAAGGAATTTTATTAGTAATGAGTCCACGGTCGAACAAATTAAAACCCGCAATAAAGGGTGAATCAGTGGAAGTTCTAACCGCTAAACTACTGAACATCCAACAGCGTAGCAAAACTGCTAACCAATACACAGCGGAAATTGAAAAAATAACAAAGTCATTAGAAGGAGCATATACGAGTATCTCTGATGGATTAAACCCAGACTTAGCCACGAGCTATTCAACACAGGCAGCAGTTAAAGCCATGTGTAAAAACTGCTCTAATGACAAGGTCAAAATGATCATGCAAGCAGGAACGTTCACAACGATGAACGACGCAATCTCTAAATTTACAAACAGCTGCACCGAAATTACAGGCAGCTCAAACACGATTTTAAATGTACGACAGCAAGGTCAGTACAGGAGTAGTTTCCGTGGAGGTTACCGTAGTAACAACTATGGAAATTACCAAAATCGGAGATTCAGACCACAACCGAGATATAACAATAACTCGAGGTCGTACAACAACAATAATAACCGGAGAGGATCACAAGCCCAAAACGGCAATAGATCCTACAACCAGAACCGTAATGTGCGCGCCATAACCGAAACGGAAAACCAGGAAACTCCACTTCAAAATTAACAAAAAGAAAAATATGCGTACTTAATCTAAATTTAAACAGCTATATATCTACAAGGACTTCATTAAACAATTCATATTCAAATTTTTTAATTGATACTGGAGCCGATATCTCCATAATTAAAAAACAGCAAATAAATAATAAAGAAAAAATAAATACTGAACAAACCACAGATTTGAAAGGCATTGGTCGGGGAATAACTAGCACTTTAGGCACAATAAAAACAGATCTAAAAGGCGATGACCTTCTAATTTATCATAAATTTCATGTTGTGGAAGACAACTTTCCAATTCCATGTGATGGAATAATAGGTCTAGATTTCATAAAGAAATACAATTGTATTCTAGATTACGGAAAAACAGAGGATAAACTAATCCTAAGACCATATGATTTCCCTCAAACAATAACAATGAACCTAACAAACTGTCTGTCCGTCAACACAATCACAATTCCGGCTAGATCGGAAGTTATTAGACAAATTCAAATAAATACAAATAATAAAAACATTTTCACACCACACCAACAACTATCCGAAGGTATTTATATTGCAAATACCATTACAAATAACGAACAAACTTTCGTTAGAATTATTAACACGACACAAAACGACGCAATTATTCAAAATTATAAGATTAATACTGAAAATTTGGACGACTATACACTAATTAAAGCAACCACACACAGTGAAAGCTGCACAGATAGAGAAAAATTAAAAAGATTAACAAAAAATTTTCCAAAATTTGTCAATTCTCAATTAACAACACTATGCACAGAATTCATAGACATATTTGCACTAGAAACCGAGCCAATCTCCTCCAATAATTTCTATAAACAGAAATTATACATGAAGGATGACACCCCCGTTTACATAAAAAATTACAGATTGCCTCAAACCCAGAAGGGAGAAATCAGCAAACAAGTAAATAAACTAATAGAAGATGACATAATAGAACCCTCCATATCGGAATATAATAGCCCAATCCTACTAGTCCCTAAACAATCACTCCCAGGAAAAATAGAAAAAAGATGGAGACTAGTGGTTGATTACAGACAGGTAAATAAAAAGCTAGCAGCAGATAAATTCCCACTCCCCGGAATTGATGACATTTTAGATCAACTTGGAAGAGCAAAATATTTTTCATGCCTAGACCTTATGTCAGGTTTTCATCAAATAGAATTACACCCAGACTCTAGGGACATTACTTCATTCACTGCCGAAAATGGCACATATAGATTCAAAAGATTACCATATGGTTTAAAAGTAGCCCCAAATTTTATTTCAAAAAAGGAAAGAAAATTTGTAGCAATTTTGATACAAGAAACCTAATTTTTGAGGATAAGATTGACTTAGGACAATTCTTTACCAGGCTCGAAAGAGAAGCCGGCAATTTAGGATTTTTACAAATACAGTTGTCCTTAGGGGACAAATTGTTTAAAAAGAATTATACTGCAGTAGGCAAATTTATAGAAATGGGTAATAAAGTTCTCAAAAAGTTAACAATAGCTCTAACCCCAGAGGTTATATACGTGACAAATCCCGGGAAAATAAAGGAAATTCTGCATAAATATCACGACGATCCTATTAGTGGTGGCCACCCAGGAATAAATCGCATGACAGATAAAATCAAGCAGAAATATAGCTGGCTGAATATGAAAAACGACATACGAAAATATGTAAAAAACTGCATCCACTGCAAGAAAAATAAAATTAATAAACATATCAAAGAACCAATGACAATAACGGAGACACCTCCGAAGGCATTCGATATTGTACAAATCAGACCTGGGTAATACTGAGTAGTAATTGGACTATTACGTACTTAAATACTTTATATTTTGATCTTGAAGTAATTAGTCCATACTAAGTACTTTCAGAATATTCAAGTACAAGTACAAGTACAAGTACAAGGAATTGCAAAATAATTGAAGTTTTAGCAAATACTTCAAAGTATTTGAAAAGAATTGAAAGTACTTGAAAAGAATTGAAAAATGTACTTGAATCGATTTTTTAATTATTTTCAAGTACTTTCAATTACTTACAATCGACGACGAACCGTCAAGTTGAAAACAATATTTAAAATAAAAAAAATTACATGTCGCTTGTAGTCCATATTATGTTTATATGTACAAGTAAGTAAATGTTAGAGTGGTAACTTTCTTTGCTAAATTTTGACAACAAAATTGTACGCAGTGAAGCATGATTCCACAATACCAGGTCAGATATGAGCATGGTTCTGTCAAAAAAGCACAGATTTGCTTACCCTATTTGAGAATATGTAAACAAACAAAAGCAAAACAGCCAATAATTTGACACAAGCATGCTAAAAAGAAGCATTAAGAAGAAGCAGGACTTTTACCGAAATCATCTGTATTAATACACCTTGGCAGTGAAGTAATTTTTTTTTGCAATAACAATGTATGTGCATTTACGTACACATGTTTGTATGCAAACATATGTATGGTTTCAAAGTAATACGTGCTTTTGCGAAAACAAATATAAAATCAAGTACCATAGTCCAGGTGTGATATATATTTTTTTAATTCAATTGAATTGTGATATTAATTGTAAGAATATTTAGTGATGTCTTTAAGTTTGGAAGATGATTTCTCTGCTGATGATGAAATGGCCGACCCAACGTATTCACCGGAAAGGCCGTCCAGGAAGAGGAGACTGGCATTGGAAACACCAACAACGTCCAAGAAAGCTCGCCCATCACTTGTTCTTCCTGTGATACTTGGACCAAAATTTTATTCGGACCGGAAAGAAGTTGGTTTACATGTTTTGTTTTTTGTATGTTTGTATGTTATGTATAAAAGTAAATAGTTTTATGGTATTTTTTCTAAATATTTGTCATCATTACAGACGTTCGGTTCAAAGAAAGTCAACTTATCCGCTAAGTGTGTCAAATGTGGTCGCGCCATAAAGGGATCCAGAGAAGTTACCTCTAATTTCGTAAAACATTTACGAGTTCGTCATCGCGAAATATACGAAGAGTATCGATTTTTGAAGGTATTTGCATTTAAATATGATATATATTGGTTTCTTTAATTACATAATGAAAAAATAAATGATATTATTACAGACGGGTAGTCCCGGAAATCAAACTTTACAGGACGTGTTCGACAAAAATTTAGTAGACGCGATTGTCGACGCGGGGTTACCTGCCTCATTACTCGACAGGCCGAAATTTGTGAAGGCGGTGACTTCATATGTGCCTGGCCTTACAGTAATGACCAGGAAAACCCTGATGTCCAAATTGAAGGGTGAGTATGTCAGAATGGTTGACAAAATAAAGTCAGAGATGGCAAACAATAAGTATTTTTGTACAACCGCTGACATATGGTCGTGCACTAACCGAAGCTTCTTTGGATATACATGTCACTGGTTGACAGAAAATCTGGAGCGAAAGTCAGCTGCTTTAGCATGCAAAAGGCTTCCTGGTGTGCACTCGGCGGAAAAACTAACGAGCGTTATCACCGAAATAAACAGTTCCTTTGCTCTTAATAACTCCAGCGTCGTCATGACTGTCACAGACAATGGGTCGAACTTTGTGAAGGCATTTAAGGAGCATGGAGTTCAACCCGGAGAAGAGAACGACGATAGTGATGAAGATCTGCCTTCGTTTTCCAATGAGTGCCTGCTACCCCAACACCAGCGATGTGCAAGTCACACATTAAGTTTGCTTGCTACAACTGATTTAGCGAAAGTTTTGCAATCAAACCAGACACTTTATTTGCAACATACACAGGTAATATAGTTTTGAACAACCGGTTTGTTCAAAAATATTATATTTTGTTTTCCCCCCAGATATTTGGCAAATGCAACGCTTTGTGGAAGAAGTGCAAGTGGCCGAAGTCTTGTGAGGTTATTCTGAAAAGTCTAGGTTCGGCTTTGGTTGTACCCGCAGTAACTCGTTGGAATTCATTGTATGATGCAGTCAAACGGTTACTCGCGTATAAAGCAAAGTTGAATGATTTGTGCCAAGAATTTGACTTGGCAAAATTTACCTCAGGAGATTTCTCATATCTGGAACAATATACGCTGCTACTGGAGCCCATTGCAAATATTCTCGATGACCTGCAGGAGGAGGTTAATGTAAAATATGGTTGTTTATTACCCAGTCTTTTAACGCTGAGTAACAAGTTGAAGAAATTAAGTATATCTGAAGATATACCAAACCTCAACTCTATTGCGATGACGCTGGATCAAAAGCTGAGAAAAAGATTTGAACCATTTTTTAATTTGCACCCGTCAGCAGATATTGCAATAGCTGCAACTGTATTGACTCCAGATGTGAAGACCGACTGGATCGAGGCGTTGCAGGACACACTTCCAGAATTGACTGCAGAAAGCATAAACATCAGGGTGATTAAAACCATTAAGGAGGCTCTTACAAAGGACAACCATGCTTTAGGAACTATTTCTAAAGCATTGGGATGCCCTCCAAGGAAAAGATCGAAGTACGACTTCAAACGTGCCGGTAAGAGTGTGTCTATTTACTTTTTTTCTTGTTTTTTGCATATATCGTTATTATTTTAGGTGATGGTCAAGACACAAATGCCACTGTGTCAGCTCCACAAAGTGTCGATGTGAGAACTGCGATAGCAAACCAATACTACAGTTATTTAAATGACCAATCGATGACTGATAGTAGCTGGGACCGATATCCATTGCTAAAGGAGGCATTTGTTAAATTCAATACGCCACTGCCATCATCGGCACCGGTTGAACGTCTCTTTTCTTTTGCGGGTATAATAAATAGCCCAAGGAGAGGTTCATTGACAGACTTTTCTTTTGCGACATGTAAAAAATATAAAAATATGGTATATTTTTGTAATTTTTTTTTAAATACTGGTTTCAAGATTGTAAGTAATTGAAAGTACTTGAAAAGAATTAAAAAATCGATTCAAGTACATTTTTCAATTCTTTTCAAGTACTTTCAATTCTTTTCAAATACTTTGAAGTATTTGCTAAAACTTCAATTATTTTGCAATTACTTGTATTTGTACTTGTACTTGAAAATTTTGGGAATGCCAGTACCAGTACCAGTACAATTCCTTTAAAATGTACTTGTCACAAGTCGTACTGGTACTTGATATTACCCAGGTCTGGTACAAATCGATACAGTAGGCCCTTTACCGAAGTCGATACATGGAAACGAATATGCAGTTACCATTATATGCGATCTAACTAAATATTTGGTAGCTATCCCAGTCCCAAGCAAACACGCAATAACAGTCGCTAAAGCCGTGTTCGAGCATTTCATATTGATTTATGGACAAATGAAAACAATCTTGACAGACATGGGCACGGAATATAAAAATAGCTTATTCAAAGAACTGTGTAAATTGTTGAAAATTGAACATAAATCTTCAACACCGTACCATCATCAAACTTTGGGTACTGTAGAACGCAGTCACCGGACATTCAATGAATATATACGCGCATACATATCCAGTGACAAAGACGATTGGGATGAATACCTAAAGTATTTCGCATATTGTTACAATACTACGCCATCTACCACACACAAATATTGTCCATTTGAATTAATATTCGCAAAACAACCACCAAATTATGAATTTTTAAAGGAAGATAAAATTAGCCCGGTATACAACCATGAGGCATATGACAAAGAAGTAAAATATAGACTTCAAACCGCACAACAAAGAGCTAGGAAATTAGTCCAAGAGGCTAAAGAAAAGCAAAAAACCAACTATGACAAAACTAGCTATAGTAAAGGAATTAAAATAGGAGATTTAGTATTAGTTAAAGAAGAGGCCTCCCATAAGTTAGAAAATAGATATAGTGAACATTACAAAGTTAAAAGTATAGATAAGAATAACAATTTCACTTTAATCCCACATAGCATAGGAAATAGTAATAAAAACAAAAAAGAAATCATAATTCATAAGAATAGACTTAAAACAGTTTAACGGCAATAGTAACAAGAGAAAAAAAGAATTACAACGACAACAATAAGGCATGTCTAGAAAAATAAACATATATATATGCAGCTACAAGCATCAATCAAAAGAAAAATATCACATATCACATATCATGTGCAATACAAAAAAAAAATGCACCCAACAAATGTAAACAAATGAAAAGAAAAGAATGAAAAACGCTTTATGCAATAATGGCAATAAGAGCCAAAAGACAATTAAATTTTTGTAAACACAAACAATAAGGCATGTCTAGAAAAATAAACATATATATATGCAGCTACAAGCATCAATATATATGTCTATTTTTTTTTTAAGGGGGAAGGTGTAGTATCACTGTTGAACACATTGCATTTACAAACATTTGGTATGCACATGTTCAGTGACCACACACAATGCCAAAATATTGTGACCCATTTAAATGCCATTAAACTGCACAGCGGGCGCTTGACTTCTAACGAGCGTACCACATATCTTGTTACAATTATGATGAGTCAAGTCACTACGTCAGAGCGACTGACAAACCATTCCATAGTTATGAAACACATATGCTGACACAGCATATCGTGTGTAAGTAAATAGTTTGTAAGTATTGTAGTTTTTATACATAAGTAGTTTGTAAATATTAGTGTAAGAAATTTACTATAAATAAGAAACATTTCACTAATAAAGAATCAATGATATACAAACCATTCATTCGTATTCAACGCTTTACACATACTACTAAGAAGCAGCTAACCAATTTTCATTGAAATATCTAGATTGAATTAAAGGCGATTGCCTTTGGCAAAAAACAGAAATTTTAAGCTGAAAATTGGGCGGCGCCACGCCTACTTCTTCAAAATTTGCAAAATTTGTTTGTGGCCGAGTTTTTCTTAAAAAGCTTGTTATATGTGCAAAATCTGATTGATATAACTTGCTTAGTTGTAGAAATATCGCTTTTTGAATTTTACAAAAAAATTTTTCAGAGCTATGTTGAAAAACTGGGCGTGGGCATTAACCGATTTGGCCCATTTTTACAGCAAACAGTTACCTTTATATATAGAACATTATCCCCAAATTTCGTTTCGACAAATCAATTTTTGGCGGAGTTATAGCATAAAAAGTTTTGTGGAATAGTCCACTATAAAAGAGGCGGGGCCACGCCCATTTTCGAAAATTTTAAGTTGATGTAAAGCTATTTTGCGCAAAGTTATTGCCTATTTAATATATCTACGATCCTCTTCAAAATCTTTCATATAAAAGGGGCATAGACCTTAACCGATCCCGCCCATTTTTTCATGGAACATTCTTTTCGTACCTGGAAACGTGCGTGCTGAATTTCGTTTCGATATCTTGAACAGTTTTTGATTTATGATTAATATTATTTCTAAATTTGACTTAATCAAAAGTGGGCGGTGCCATCCCCATTTTCAAAAATTTCTTGAAAAATTTATTTTGTGCTTCAATCTCAATATATTCACCAAATTTGATCCTTATAGGTGTACGAGTATTATGTACTGCGTAATCACTTTTTTTTTCTATGTATAAAAAGTGGGCGTGGCTATCGTCCGATTTCGCCCATTTTAAATAGCGCTCGGAGATGAGTGCCAAGGAACCCGCATACCAAATTTCATTAAGATATCTCAAAATTTACTCAAGCTATCGTGTTCACAGACGGACGGACGGACGGACATGGCTTAATCGATTTCTCTTTTCGTCCTGAACATTTTGATATGTATAAGTCAATATCTATCTCGATCCGCTTATGCCGTTACGTACTGCCCTTAGGCGACTAAAGTTAATATACCTTGTGTGCGTAGCACTACTAGGTATAAAAATATATGTACCAAGGAATGTAAAAGGAATAATGTAAAAGTGGCACATTAAAGGAAAAATGAATCGTGACGCTACAGCGCACCATAGCTTAGTTTTTAGATCAGTCTAACATTGGCTTTGATGCAAGCACTTGGGTTCGTATCCCAGTGTCCGAGAAAGGGTCTGATGAGAAGTTGGTTACTCCAAAATATGTCATCCCATACCATCGCTGTGCAAATGGTTGTAATTTTTCTCTAATATAAATCAACAAACAAACATTAAAATTTGAGCATTGCTCCAACAACAATTACCTTAGCTGTAATTGATACAGGTTCAGTGCGGATGCATAACAAATAACACGGAATTGTTGATATGTAATATGTATCTAAACTGTTCTATGAACACGCCTAATAATATTTTCCCTTTTATTGACTTAACATATAACAAATATATTTATTTATTTATTTATTACAGCTTATCTTAAGCTTAGCTTATACCTATTTACATTATATACTAATCTGAACTAGACTATAAATTCTAACCTAGTTACTTATCAACCAACCATATCGTGCGAATCTGTGGCAGACTTTCATATTATACCCACACAGGGTTTGTGCTAGTTCGCTGTTGTATGAAGGCCATTTACGCATGTAAAGCGCGAAGACAACATCTGAATGCACTGATTTGATCAAGTGATGGGTTTCAGTATGAGTTTCGGAAACTTTACGTATGCGTGCGGGAATACAGGCGCTACATTACAGAATATTTGGCACGCATGCACTGCGATTTATACTATGAAGGCCTGCCTATGCCGCACTATATTGGTGGGGTTCTGCAATAATTGTACAATTTTTTTTGAATATATTTCCATTACAGATTTTAACATCATTTGGAAGTTCATTATAAGATTTTAGGCCCTTATAATACAAATTATACTTGTCTGCTTCAGTTTTGTAAGAAGGCAGACTGATATCATTTTTTCTTCGAGTATTCACAGGATGCATATTTCTTACATATTTTATGTTACTCTTCAGATAATCACGCAAGTTGCCTTCTATTATGTTTTTAATAAATTTCATGGTATGGTAAAAAAGCTGTTGTTTAATGCTTAGCCAATTCAGATCGGCGAGCATGGCTCTGATAGGTGTGTCATAGCGTTTTTGAAGAATGAATCTCATAGCTCGGTTTCGTTGCTTTTGCAATTTGTAAATCTGACTATCTCGCATTATAAAAAATATGGTTTGGCAGTAAATAAAATGAGGTTCGATTGTAGATCTGCAAACCATAACCTTGTATCTTTTATTTAAATGTTTGCAAGTTCTTTGCATAAAATAAATTTTTTTTTTCTAATTTTCCCACCGTGTAGTCAACGTGGTCATTTAAGTTCAGTTTGTTATCTATTTTTATTCCTAAGTATTTTATGGTGTTAACTTTTTCAATAATTTCGCTATTTATGTATAGATCTTGCAGCTCACTATTGAAATTCCGTCTAGATATGACCATAAACTTAGTTTTGGTGACATTTAACTTTAACCTGTTAACGCATAGCCAGTCGTAGACCCTGTTTAAGTCTTCTTGAAGCTTACTATATATTTCGGTGATATTGTCCCCACTGAGCATTAGAAGTGTATCGTCAGCGAATAATTTAATATCACAGTACTTACTCGCATTCGTAATATCATTTATATAAATATTGAACAATAAAGGTGCCAGGACAGACCCTTGCGGAAGTCTGACAGGAACACCTCTTTTCTCTGATAGGTTAGATCCAATTATTGTTTGCTGATGTCTATTTACAATGAAGTCTTCACAACCATTTCAGTTCAATACCCGCAAAGCCTATATTAGCCGGTTTTTTAACAACAGATTTTGATCAATTGTCTCCGAAAACACCGCTAGTATATGTTTATTCCTGCTCAAGTCTTTTTTCCAGTTAGATATGACCAAGTTTAAGGCACTTTCACATGAGTGATTTTTTCGAAAGCCTGACTGATGTGGTATAATAATTTCATTACCTTCTAGATAATTTACAAGCTGTTTTTTTACCACTGTTTCCAGTGTTTTTTCGTCACATTTCAATGTATTTATTGGTCTAAGCTCACCAGCTCTAATAGTATATTTTACTTTCTCTATGGGCACAACAATCGAAGATTTCCATATGTTAGGCACTATACCTTTGCCTAAGCTTTCATTAAAAATTTGAGCATAAAAAAAACCAGTATAAGTTATAGAATCTTTAATCACTCTTTCCGATAGAACTTTTTTCCCTCCATTTTTATTTTTGAACCTGCTACCTATTTTAAGTATATCGTTTGTGGAGACTTTTTAAAACTTAAAAACGGCACTGCTGTTTCCCATTGGCTAAATGGCACTATTACCAGTAGGCATAGAAGGAATACTCAAGCTGATTTCTAATATGCTTTCGATAAAATAGTTATTTAAAGATTGTGCTATATCGTTTTTCAGCGTATGAAGGTTGCCGTTTATTATTAGTTTGGTAATTACATTATTTTCTTTAGACATATTGATGCAGTTTTTTAAGTTATAAGGGCGATTTTATGCAAATTAGGTTTATGCTTGATTAAGTTTGCTAGCTCAAAATCGTAGCATATGCCAGGTAAGTCATTGATTGATGTATATTGGAACGATTTTTCGTCATCCCTTGTCAAATTTGGTTTTGAGACAAACCGGTTTCGGCGTTGTGCCATCATCAGTGTCGATTTTCGTTCTGATCTGTTGTGGTCGTTTGTCTTGTATTTATAGTAGGTAGCAGGTAACGTCAGCATGGGTGTCTGTTTGTGTTCGTGTGTGCATGTGTTGTGTGTGTACATTCAGAAACGGGGGTGGTTTGCATAAATCGGTTTTTTGTGGTTGACTGAGGCAGGTAAAAGTTCGTGATTTTTGTTGTTTGACCTTTTTTGCTTGTTTGTTGTTTTTGATCTTTTGCTGTTTTGTGCTTATTTTTCGGTGCGTGTGTGGTTGTTGTACCTGAGTGGTTGCTTTGTTTTTTGTAAACCAATTTTAAAGGTTCGAATATTGTGTCGGAAACAGTGTTTGTCTGTTCGTTTATTATTCTACCGTCGAATGTTTTTTGTTTGTAGATTTCCATGTTTTCGAGTACGTTCAGACGTCTGCCTTTTGCTTGTACATGTAGGACCTTGACTGTTTTTTTGATGTTTCCGGGGGGGCATTTATTCTCCGCCATGTGATTCGCAAAGTTGGACTCTGGTATGATGGTTGGATTCCGTATCTTTTTGTTGTAATCTCTAATGTGTTCTCTGAACCTCGTTCTTACTTTTAGTCCGGTTTGTCCTATGTAACTGTGCTGGCATTCACAAGTAAGCTTGTATACACCATGGCTGCTAAATGGATCTTCTGAGTTAGTTTTGGTTCTTAGCTTCCGTCCTAAATTGTTCGATGTTTTGAACGCTGTGTTGATGTTGTATTTTCTAAGGAAATTTGCTAATTTATATGTTGCCCTTCCAGTATATGTCATTGTCGTCCAGGTTTGTGTACTTTCTTCTCCATTGTTTCTTTTTTGTTCTCTAAGGTCTCTCCTGAGTTTATCTACTAGTGCTTTTTTATATCCGTTGTTTGTAGCGATGTTATATATTATTCCAAGCTCTCTTCTATATGCTTCTTGTGTAAGAGGTGTTCTTTCCAATCTTTGTACTAAGTGCCTTAGCGCTGCATTTTTATGTTGTTGTGGGTGGTTCGAGGTATTATGTATTATTGTGTCGGTGGCCGTTGGTTTCCTATATATGTCGTAGTTGAATTTATTTCTAGCTTTATCAATACTTATTGTGAGGTCCAGATAATTGATTCCTCCGTCTTTTTCGGTTTCCATTGTGAATTTTATGTTCCCGTGCTGCTTGTTGAGGTACTCCAGTACTTGCTCTTCGTTGTTGGTAGTTAAAACGCATATGATATCATCCACATACCTTGCGTAAAATAACACTCCTAATTTGGAATTTAATTCCTGTATATACTCTTTTTCCAGGTTTTGCATAAACGCTTCCATAAGAATAGCCGATGTTGGGTTTCCCATCGCAAGTCCGTTTGTTTGTCTGTATATTTTGCGATGGGAAACCCAACATCGGCTATTCTTATGGAAGCGTTTATGCAAAACCTGGAAAAAGAGTATATACAGGAATTAAATTCCAAATTAGGAGTGTTATTTTACGCAAGGTATGTGGATGATATCATATGCGTTTTAACTACCAACAACGAAGAGCAAGTACTGGAGTACCTCAACAAGCAGCACGGGAACATAAAATTCACAATGGAAACCGAAAAAGACGGAGGAATCAATTATCTGGACCTCACAATAAGTATTGATAAAGCTAGAAATAAATTCAACTACGACATATATAGGAAACCAACGGCCACCGACACAATAATACATAATACCTCGAACCACCCACAACAACATAAAAATGCAGCGCTAAGGCACTTAGTACAAAGATTGGAAAGAACACCTCTTACACAAGAAGCATATAGAAGAGAGCTTGGAATAATATATAACATCGCTACAAACAACGGATATAAAAAAGCACTAGTAGATAAACTCAGGAGAGACCTTAGAGAACAAAAAAGAAACAATGGAGAAGAAAGTACACAAACCTGGACGACAATGACATATACTGGAAGGGCAACATATAAATTAGCAAATTTCCTTAGAAAATACAACATCAACACAGCGTTCAAAACATCGAACAATTTAGGACGGAAGCTAAGAACCAAAACTAACTCAGAAGATCCATTTAGCAGCCATGGTGTATACAAGCTTACTTGTGAATGCCAGCACAGTTACATAGGACAAACCGGACGAAAAGTAAGAACGAGGTTCAGAGAACACATTAGAGATTACAACAAAAAGATACGGAATCCAACCATCATACCAGAGTCCAACTTTGCGAATCACATGGCGGAGAATAAATGCCCCCCCGGAAACATCAAAAAAACAGTCAAGGTCCTACATGTACAAGCAAAAGGCAGACGTCTGAACGTACTCGAAAACATGGAAATCTACAAACAAAAAACATTCGACGGTAGAATAATAAACGAACAGACAAACACTGTTTCCGACACAATATTCGAACCTTTAAAATTGGTTTACAAAAAACAAAGCAACCACTCAGGTACAACAACCACACACGCACCGAAAAATAAGCACAAAACAGCAAAAGATCAAAAACAACAAACAAGCAAAAAAGGTCAAACAACAAAAATCACGAACTTTTACCTGCCTCAGTCAACCACAAAAAACCGATTTATGCAAACCACCCCCGTTTCTGAATGTACACACACAACACATGCACACACGAACACAAACAGACACCCATGCTGACGTTACCTGCTACCTACTATAAATACAAGACAAACGACCACAACAGATCAGAACGAAAATCGACACTGATGATGGCACAACGCCGAAACCGGTTTGTCTCAAAACCAAATTTGACAAGGGATGACGAAAAATCGTTCCAATATACATCAATCATTCACCCTGTCGGAAAAACAACAAAACAAAATAAGTCATTGATCTTGTTAAGGAAGTAGGGGAGACCGGGGAAGCTTCGGCTTTGGGGTACATTCGGCAATCGCGTTTTCGGTATGAAGGAATAATCTGACATGACCATAAGTTAGCGAACACTTACCCACCACTCATAAAAAATATCGATTTGTAGTCTCACATCTCTCTCTCTGCATTCGATAAATTTACACGTGCTTTGTTCTTTTCGGGAGTGCTAATAGTGTTTTCGACTCTTAAATAAAAGTGTATTCAACTTTTTGTGTTTCACTTTTTTTTTAAAACTTTGATCAAAACTAAAAGGTAAGAATGTTACCTCTGTGAAAAAAGTGATTAAGGGATAAAAAGAGTGAATTCCTTAAAATAAAATAGAGAAAACGAAAAAGGGAATGTCCGGGGTAGATACAGTGTTTTGTGTTGGGGCACATTCGGCGAACCTATATTTTTGCCGAGTGTGCCCCGGGCAGAAATAAAAGTTCGCCGATGTTCCCCGTAAAATATTAAGTAAACTTTTCTTTTTTTTTACATTTATATATGTAGATAGTGAAAAATGCTTCGAAATTATAATCAGTGGTTTTCAGTTAACAGGAATATACCCTTACAACTCACAAAATTTTAGCGAAGATGAGTTCGCTCTGGCAGATCATACGGATGAGGATAGTTTGACTGAACCTCTTCCGCTTCAGCCTGATAATATTGTTAATATTACAGACCCATTTCAGCTAGATCAAAGTGTTAGTCCACCTGTTTCCCGAACACCAGAACAAATTCGTCCCATTTCCCTTTTAAATGCTTCTAAAACCACTGCTCGATCTGGATGCTCTCGAATTTTGACTAGTTTGTGTGAGAAAAAACGGATGGAAGAAAAAGCGTCTAAAATAAACTCTCAAACAGCAAAAAGAAACATTCAGTTTCCTGGTAAAAAAAATGCTCGTAAGAACAAAAATACAAAAAATATTAAAAAAAAAATCCAGCTGAAGACTAAAAAGCCTAAAGGTTCCGTTAGAAATGATATTGATTCCTCTGACGAAAGTAACATAAGTGTTGAATACGCAGACACTGACCAGTCAGTTGGATCTTTCGTTGGTGGCAAAGAAACGCCGGAGGTGGAGAATTTTTCAAATAATGAATTGACTGATAACTTCGAACTGAATGTGGGAGATTATGTTCTTACCGCACCTGCTCAAACCTGTAAACAAAAAGTTTATTATGTTGATGAAATCATTGAGAGCCTTAGTGAATGTACATTCAAGTTAGCTATCTTAGGAAACTTGATGTTCTGCAGCCTTTATTTGTCAAGCCCGAGAACAAGGATATATAATTGGTTTTGAAAAGCGAAATTATATTTAAACTTCCTAACCCGGTGAATCGTGCTTCAACATCACGTAGTCGCACTAAATATATATTTGAAATCGGTCTAAGTGGCTTCAACATCAAATAACTTTATATTTTTTTAAAGCCAAGAAGGCAACTACAGTACCATGAAATATGCTTTTTGTTTATCCTTTTACATTTAACAAAAAAAACCAAGGATGCAACGCTTTTAAATACAGTACCATAAAATATGCTTTTTGTTTATCCCTTTATATTTAATCAAACGTAAAAATAATTTAAAAAGGACTTTTTATTCAATAACTAAATCTCACCACATGAACGACGAAGGTGCCCCGGCAATTGCCGGAGCTACCCCGCCCCGGGGTACATTCAGCAGATTTGACTCTTTTCAATTAACCTTAAATAAATTTGTCTCCGCTACAATTTCAAGAAAAGTTTCACCAACATCTTATTTTTAAATAATGTGAGACTCGTTCAAGATTATATAAGTTTCGATTTGTTGGATATTTTCTGAGATATCCAGGTTCAAAAAAAAGTGCCGAAGGTACCCCGGTCTCCCCTACTAAGCAATGCAACCTTGTTTTCGATACTCAGGTTCTTAAAGTCAGAATAGTGGAACTGTCGTAACTGGTTAACAAGACTCTCACTTGTATAATTTTTCCAAGAAATAATGGTTCTCCTTGCTCTCATTTGGGATATTTGGCCTAATTTGATTTTAAAAAGAATAGTTTCATGATACGAAATCTGATGGTCTTCCAGCTTTGTACATGAAACGGTTTTACTATTCGTAAATAATAGATCGATCATTGTTTCCGTGTTCTTGTTTTTCTTGTATAAAAATCAATTTTTTGCTCCATATCACAAGACCTAAATAAGTCAACTAACTGTTTACTATAAGTCGTGTTCTTGTAAAGGTCTATATTGAAATCACCAATGAAGACTATGTTGTCTTGTGTTAAGCAGTTACTATTTAAAATCTCAAGTAGGTATGCAATAGAATCCGCATCGCTCGAACTAGGGGAGTGATAGACAAGAGCTATTTGGTATTTAGGAAAAACGTTCTTTATTTTAATTACAATACACCAGATATTTTCGTTTAACGTACTGTTGTAGTTTATGTTATATTCAATTGAGTCATTGACATATACGAGTACTACTTAGGCCTGTATGTCTTCTGTGAGAATTACATCGTATAAGTTTATAGGTTTTTATTTCTAACTCTTGATTTGTTATTTCATCTGTCGAACAAGTCTCCGAACAAAGGATCAAATGTGGTTTTTGTATTTCTATCAGACGCTCTAGCTCACCTTTGTTAGCTACGATACTATTTATATTTAAATACACACAGCTCAGTTCTTTGGCCGTTCGTTGCTAAGCTCGAATTTTAAATTAGGACTGCGCGCATGTTTCTTGTACGCAGGGCAATCCTTATTGATGGTTGACATCTACGTCAATTACCTTCATTTAATTGTAGTCAAGTTATATTCTTTGCTATTATGAGATCCAGCACATTTGCTACAAGCCATTTTATTTGTGCAATCGCTTGCTTTGTGCTTATATCCCGAGCACTGAAAGCAGCTTAGAATATTTAAATGTTTATAAGCGACACAGGTATCCCACTCAATATACAGTCTCTTTTGTTGCACAATATCTTCGAATGTTACTGCATCAGTTTCTACTAATGCCATATAACATTCTTCCCTTCATTGGTAATTTTTTCAGTTATGCCAACTATCTGAAACATCTTTTTTATTTCACTTTACTTTTTGTTTTTTCTTCTTCATAGTCATTTCCTATAGCCTATAGAACTTTCTGTTGTACTTGCTAGCAAGCTCCCTTATTCTTCTATCTATCTATGGCGCATATACAACAGGTATATCATCATAAACCTCCTAAGAGATTTTTGCGCCAAGCTTCTCTTCCAATTTGTGGTGTGCCGATTTGAATTTTTCCCTACAAATTGGTGGGACCTACAGTTTTTTGCCGACTCCGAACGGCATCTACAAAGGAGACGAATTTTTTGCTGCGAAGCCTGTCATGGCAGAAATACACTCGGAGAGTTTGCCAATCCACTGCCGAGGGGCGACCCCGTTTTGAAAAACTTTTTTCAAATCACTTTTCATGTTACCTGTACCAGGGCTCGAACCATGGACCTTCGGTGTGGTAGGCCGGCAACACTACCTTCACACCACGGCGGGCTCCTTTATTAACTTCCTTTACATTATATACGAGACCCTCTGTAGGCTCTACTACCTTTTCCAAAGCTTCTTTCGTTTCCTTTGATTTCTTACTTTTATTTCTAGGTTTAATAACAATATTGTTCCCATTTGATTTAACTGCTTGAGAAAAAGTAATTTTCTTATTAACATTCTCGTTGGATACTTGTAAACTACTATTATTTTCCGTACTCTTATGAAATTCTTTAGATATGTCCCTAATAATATCGTTTTTCATTTCGTTTATTTTAACATCTACAGGGTGGGGCAAAAGTTATCCTCCTATCAAAAAATGCTATAAATTTTGCGATTGGCCCCTAAAGTCAGTTCTGTTTTAACATTTGTGTAGTAAACACATGCGAAATACACGTTAATAAACAATGTTACGATACAGTGCTCCAGAACGCGGAATATTGCTGACTATTTATTTGACCAATAATCGGTCGGGGCCAAACGGTTACTGTGAATGGTGAGCGCTACAGAGCAATGATCAACGAGTTCTTTTTGCCGCAACTTGATGAATTGGGATTGGAAAACATGTGGTTCCAACAAGACGGTGAAACAGCACACACTGCACGTGCCACAACCGATATGCTGAACATCGGAAGCTTACTTTTGCGCCACCTTGTATATTGTGCTCCAGAAGGGAGTTGAAGGCTGTTATGATGCTTTTTTTTTAATTGAGAACACTTATTTACAAATATCTGCTCAACTATTTGCTTGACCTGAGAAGCTTTTACTTTATTCCTTTCCTCACGTTTGCTTATTAGGTGTTTATTTTCAATAAACTTTGTATTGGTATCGGACAAAGTGCATTGGTTACAAAACCATTTCAAATTTAAGTTCCCTGTTAAAATTTTTATCGCATTTCTTTTAATATTGCTACATTTAAGACAAAAGCTATAACCGCACCCACCAGAGCGAGCTATCATTTCATCTATCTGAAGCAATTTTGTGGTACATTCTCTACACTCTGCCGGTATTATGAATGTGCGATACGACAAACAGATGCAAAAACAATAATAAAATAATAATGTTTGACTATAAATACTTAATGGGCGAATCTACTTATAATATATATATATATGTACTTATAAAATATCGATTAATAACTAAACATGGTGGCAACACTGCTTTTTGGATTTTTTTTTCACTTGTCTTTCACCCTCTGTATGTCACAATATTTCTTCCTTCTGCCTTACCAATCTATACAATGGCGTTGCTAAACAGACGCAAATATTAGGCGCTATGTTACAGGTAGGAGAAACAAAATAAAGTGGCTCACAAAATAAAGAAGATCAGCTGTATGATTTTAGCAATACTCAGTACAGCAACAAAGCACCCTGCAAGAACAGTACGTGTAAAATGATGCGTAAATTTACCCGGAGCCATGCGGAAAGTTTCCGTATTTTTCCCATCACAATTATAAGGGCATCGGTAGACGTTGTGACTGTTTCTTTCCTCACGTTCCTGTGTGTGTGATTTTACATCTCGCTCTTTCTCATTTATTTTTTGACTTAAGATAAACATATAACTGTACTTCTCACACCGGTGTCACAGCTAGTAGTCATTTGACTCGTATATAACACGTAAAATTACGGGATATTTTACCGACATGAATATCAATTGGAGTTTCAGTCATTCGATTTTTGCAGGGCAGTCAAGCAGGTTATAGTTATGCTTGTTTGTGTGCAGTCAACCTGCAGTCCCTTACTTTTGTTCTCTCTGTCGGTGACTGCAGCAGCTAAGCAACTCCGGATTATGTTGATATCCACTCTTTCTGCTTGTTGTCCACTTGTTTATTTATTCTGCTGGTGTCCAGAATGATGTTGTGATAATTTTCGTTTGATTTTCGCATTTATATCGTTTAACTTCTTAATATTTACAATATAAAAACATTGAGTAAATTTTAACATAACCGTCCCGTTCTCTACTTTATTTCACTACAGGGTATTTACAAAAAAAAAAAACAGGACCACGCGTGGCTGCGTCTCAGCACTTATGTAAATATATGTACCAAGGAATGTAAAAGGAATAATGTAGAAATGGCACATTACAGAAAAATTGCATCGCGATGCTACAGGGCACCATAGCTTAGCTGTTAGAGTAGTCTAACATCGGCTTTGATGCAGGCACTTAGGTTCGTATCACAGTGTCCAAAAGGGGTCTGATGAGAAGTTGTTTGCTTCGAAACATGTCATAATATACCATCGCTGGGCAAATGGTTGTAATTTTTCTATAATATAAATCAACAAACGAACATTAAAATTCGAGCACTGCTTCAACAACAATTACCTTAAACCCAACCAAATTATTATTACCCTGCCGTCAACTGCTAAACTGGTTAGTAAACATTCTAGTTCATTACTTAGAATTTCGTGGTCTTATTCATACCAGTTTGAGTGACTGTAACGTTTTCGCTATCATACAGCCCAACCTAATATAACCGCACAGCGTTTTTTACCGCATGAAAATAAACGGCTCAGTTAACAACGCCGTCCTACATTTTAATTTTCTCTTCAACTAATGTTATGATATCATGTACGTACGTGCATGTCAACAAAATCATCGTTATTTTTTGCGACGTCGCTACTGTAAAAACAAGTAAGCAGTGCTCAAATGAAACCACTAAAAAAAAATACAAACAATTGAGTTAGTAAGTAACGTTTGTTTTTAAAATAATCAAAGTAACCTTTTTCTAATAAAACAGTTTTTAACAAATTCATAAAAAATATGGGATTGTTTTTATTTTCCCAGGGTTGACTTATTGTAATTGTGAAATGCAGTTTTCATAAACAAAATAATACGGAATAAGGTAATGGTTTAGAAGCTGCAAAAACGAAAATGGCGGGCAGAGACACGTATAATAACAAGGTGGTTAAAAATAGCACTTTTAAAGAAACTTAGTTACTAGGAGCCCCGTGGTGTGAAGGTAGTGTTGCCGGCCTACCTCACCGAAGGTCCATGGTTCGAGCCCTGGTGCAGGTAACATCAAAAGTGATTTGAAAAAAGTTTTTCAAAACGGGGTCGCCCCTCGGCAGTGGTTTGGCAAACTCTCCGAGTGTATTTCTGCCATGACAGGCTTCTCAGCAAAAATTCGTCTCCTTTGTAGATGCCGTTGGGAGTCGGCAAAAAACTGTAGGTCCCACCAATTTGTAGGAAAAATTCAAATCGGCACACCACAAAGTGGAAGAGAAGCTTGGCGCAAAAATCTCTTAGGAGGTTTATGATGATATACCTGTTGTATATCGCGCCATAGAGAGAGAGTTACTAGGAGCATGGTTATTTGCAAAGAACTCCGAAACCTATAATTTTCTTCATAAAAAGCTAATCTTTCCCTGAAGTTCCTTAATTTTATATAAAGATATTTTTAAAAGTATGGATTAGATTCTATCTGAGATTAATATTTAAATTTAAAAAATTTCCATAAAATATTTCAAGAAAATGTAAAGATTCCTGTCTGTGAAATAAGTTATAAAATTCATTGAAAAAAAGGACTATTTAAAAAAGAAAAAAAATACTTTTTATAAATGTTTTTCAAGAGCAAAATTGCTATGAATAACGACTATACTTTTATTCAAATTTGTTTCAATTGTTCAATATAGTGAATATTTATTTTGATAGACACATGTTCTATATATGATGTCAAAATTTTCATTAAAGTGGTTTGTAATGTAGTTTTGCAATTTTAATGTAGTTCAACTCAAAATGAACTAATCTAATATGAAGTGGTACAGTAATTGGTACGCTACTGATGCATTGGCTAACTAGTATGACGGCTGGTATGTACTGAGTAGTATGTAACCTGGAATGATCTTGATGTATATACTAGTATGTGGAATGGTATGGTCTTGATGTATATAATGACTAGTATGTCAACTGGTATATTGTTGATGCAGATACTGACTAGTATGCCAATTGCTATGGTGCTGATGCAGAAGCGGACAATTGCCATCTCGTAGGACATCGCCGTGCTAAAAATACCAGTTGCTAATATGGAAAAATTACAGAACTCGAACTAGTTGAGCCGGTTTGGCAAACTAGTATTTGACTAGTATAAAACTAGTAGAATTGTCTGCAGGTTATATGCACAAAAAGAGCACCCTTTCGTCTTTAAGCCCTCTGTGGAATAAATCAGAAATAATGAGAGTAAATAATAGACTTGCTCATCCCGCCTGTACCTACAATGAGCGGCGACCAATTATTATACCCGAAACCGCTCTCTCCTATTGGTTGTTCCCCATTTGAACCTACCGAAAAACAGCTCATGGTTGGGATGGTACGGCAAGAGGTTTACATCTCACGTTTGAAGCAGAAAATGAAAAAGTACATCTTCCACTGCAAAACTTGCACCATCTTTAAACATATGAGGTTGGAGATAATGGCTGCACTGCCAACCGAGAGAGCAACCCACTCATTACCCTTCCACACAACCGGAGTCGACTTCGCTGAGCCATTTTTGGTAAAAACTCCTCCGCTTTGACGAGCCTCGTGGCTGTAAGACTATGATTGTGTGTTCATTTAGCAGTGCGCTCGCAGCCTTTGCACGATTTACTGGCCGTTGTGGCCTTACCCAACAAATATTATAAGACAACGTAATAACATTTGTTGCCGCACACGCCTTACAAAGGGAATTCGACACTTTCCTCAAGGAAATAGCTACCGATGTTGCAGAAAAGTATGCTACTCACGGATTCTCATGGAAAATCCTCCCAGCATACGCCCCCAAATGGGTGGTCTATGGAAAGCGATCGTGAAAAGATTAAAAACGCACTTTACGAAATTTTCCTTTGAGGAGCTCACTACCCTGTTAGTGCGAATAGAGGTGGTCCTGAGCTGCATACCGCTCTCTCCTATGTCCGAAGATCCTCTGGACCCCTAGGTTCAACCCAGGGGCATTTCCTACGAGAGGCACCAATTTTATAGTTATGTGGTAGAAATTCAAAGTGCTTCATAATCGATTAAGCACGCGATACAAAAATGAGTACCTCAAGGAGCTGCATAAGCGGTACAAATTCAGTCAGCGCAATGTTCAGTTTGGAGATTTAGCCGTAGTAAAGGATAATTTACTACCCCCAAATAAGAAGCGGTTGGGACGCCAATGAGCAGTGCAAAGCCGGTCGGCTAGACATCGCCAAGGGAAGCTACGGCGTTTGGTGGCGGAAGCAAAGGCGGCTTTGGACAAGGTCGAGTATGTTAAACTCTGATCCAGTTTTCGGACTAAGTTCCTCTCCGTCTGGCAAAGCCCGGCCAGCGCGGCTAAATGCATGCATTAGAGCTCAGCTGCCAACCGCCACCGCTCTCACGTTTTGTATGGGTTTTGTTTTTTAGTTTACTTAAAACTGGACAACGTTACGCATCGCCGTCATATCGTGCTCTATTTTTATTTATCCGTCTGCCGTCTCGCCCTTTTAATTTTTAAATCTTGAAATTTAATCTTAAATTGAAAGTGTAAAAACAAAAAGTGAAATAAAACTTACAATTATTATTAAAATTTTAAAATTAAAGAGGCCGTATCAGTTCATTTATATTGAGTGATTACTGAAAAGTAAGGCAATATGGTTATGTTTGTATGGGTCAGGGGCATTATATAGGCCTATCGTATTTAAATTTGATGCTTAGTTTATTTATAATTAATACATAAAGTTTTCTACCTATATGGTAAATTTCGCAAATATGTGGTGAATTTTTTACCAAGCTCATCAAATTTCCCAGCGGTCAACCATGTTACAAATTTCGATCAGCACATAAGTTCCCTCTGTAATATTACTCGAACCATTGTTCCCAGGTTGAGGGATTTCGCCCTTTTTCGAGATTTTAAGACTAATAAGGGCGAAAGAGATTTTTCTACAAAATATAGTATTTTGAAAAAATCAGGGAAGTAACGAAATGAAAAACCACAACCTTAGAAATTCAACAAAGGAATATCAAATTGCGAAATTTCCATTATTTTATGAAAAGCAAATATCTTTCATACTGTAAAGTATGTAAATTAACGCCGTTTATATAAATAGTATCAGCGCTAGCTTCTTGTACGAATGTAAGCAGAATGAAAAGTAAAAAATATTTCGTTGAAATTCAATTCTGATGATTCGCTCTGATACGTAAAATTATACTTTCTGATTTGTGTGGTAAGGATACTGTAAATAAAGTATGGATTTTTGTGCGGTGTTCCATAACATAGCATATGCATTATTTTCATACATTCTGAAACTTCAGCTTAGAAAATGGATATATAACAGTGGTCGACAGCCTAGGGCCACTACTCAAAAAAATTAGCTCTGATTCGAAAATGGCGAATGATATTAAGATGAGAAGAACAAAGTGTTCGGAAGTGATCATAACTGTTATTTGTGCAGAAGAAAACAAGGGCATTGAAAATGATTAAGTTTGATGCAAACGATTGTAGTGGATTAAAAATTAGCAGGGAGGGAAAATATTAATTATTTTTCATTATCTTGACTGAAAAAATCAGTATGTTCTAAACATTGCAAAATAATTTAAAAAATACCACCATATTTGCTATGGTATAAACTGTGGCAATCTGCAATGACTTCTATTTTTAGAGTTATATCCTTACTAATCAAAGATAATCATTATACTTGTAACTTGAGTATAATTTTTTTATTTAAATTTAGTTGTTAAAGTTTGATTTGAACATATTTAATCATAAATAATTTTATCTCGAATTAAATATTTTTGATCGCGCATAATTATTATGTTTGAATTCAATGTAATTACCTGTTAATCTTTAACATTTTTCTCAGCCGTAATCATTATATTTAATTTTTATCAAATTTTCCTCAATCATAATTATTATCTTCGATTTTTATCCTTTTTCTTCAATCATAATTATTATCTTTGATTTTTAGCATTTTCCATCACGCCTAGTAATTATCTTTTGTTTTAAAGTTTTTTTTACTCAGGAATAATGATTATAGCTTGATTTTTCTTTGCATTGTTCATCACAAAACTAGAAACGTCACACATCCTAAACTATGAGGAATTTCGGTTCAAAAACTTAAAACCAAAAATGGTAGAAAAGGTATATGAAAATATGCATGTAATATGCTTTCATTTCCATCATATCTCTACATATAATAAAATTGTAACAGGTCGATGCCTGTACAAGGCAGATATTCAAGAAAAATTTATACGAAGGATCATTACTATGAATCTAAATCAACTGTTTTTAGAATTTTTGTCTGTCTGTCTGTATATTGGGTCGCGCATCACTCAAGAATTGCTGAATGGAACTTTCGACTTTGGATTACTGGACGTTTAACTTAAAATTTAAGATATCCCTTATGTAGCTAGGTGCTTTAATTAGATAAGTGATACTCGGATGAACGTTTAATCAAGATGTATATACAGCCCTTTTCTGAATTTGATTTCAGAGGAAAATCCAAGAAGGAAGTTTCCGTCGACCAACTTGGATGATTGAGAGGCGAAACTTTTTGCTTAAAAGTAGGCAAACCTTTACCATTGAATACTAGGGGATAAATTAGACAGGGTTCCACTGAAATGGCCTCCCTTGGCCGTGTAACAAAACCAGGCTCATTCCGGTACGATAAAACCGGCCATTCCGGTACGAATGGAAACTCGGTCATCGCAAAGATGTTCTGGCGATTGCGTATATAAACAAGTATCTACTCTCTGCTTTCACTGCCAGTGTGAGAAAGAAAACAAATAATTTCACCCCTTTATTCCGGACTGAATACAAAGCATCGTTGCTAGTTCGAGCCATCTCAGGATAAATTCGTACTTCATTGTGGGACGGCCGCGTACTCTTGGCTCCTCTTCATTGGCCTCTCTTATTCAGGGTTGGGAGATACGCCTTCCGGTAGTTTCCAGGGGTGCAAGGATCTCCTTCGCCTCTGAGGCATCAAGATCAGATCCACGGCGAGCAAACTCATCGACGATATCTTGTTGCAAAGCTTCCCGCTTCCACTTCGGACATATTCAAACACTTCTTTCTTCATCACAACCAGCAGAAAGATTATTCTCATTCGCTAGTTTGTAGGTGTCTCTGTCGCCATGCCCTTTCTGATTTTCTTTTCATATTTTTTTCAAAAGTTTTTAATTTTTAAGCAATATTTCCTATTGTCATGGTAGGGGTTTTGAGAACCTTTGAAATAGAGCAATTTTAGTGAAGAAAAGGTGTTTATCAGGCCGATAAATTTGAAATTGACATGGGAAAATGTTTGTGAAGTTTAAAAGCCTGGTTCACTTAGTTTTTGTTAGGGAAGAGTCTTTATTTAAATACGCATAACTTACAAAACATACAGACAGACAGACAAAAATTCTAAAAACTGTTGATTTGGCTTCTATTGGCTAAATAATGTTCCCTCCTATAAATTTCTCTGGAATATCTGCAATGCACAGACATCGTCCTGTTACAGCTTTATTATATGTTGAGATATCACGTTTCCAAAAATACACAATTTGCCGTTTTGTAATAACCGTTTAGATCTTAAAGGTACTTAAGCCAAAGTTAATGAAAACGACAGGTTACTTTAAAGGTCTGAAACATTTCTTTGGAATGTATGTGCATTAACAGAAAGTATTCAAAGAAGTTAGTTATATCAAACGTTCAAAAAATTGTAAACAGATCATATATCGGCTTGAGCTTTTATTACATTACATTACATTTTTATTTCCCTAAATGGCAACTCCAGCTATTATACCTCAAAGTAACTTTAAGTCCTATAAGCCTAAGGAGTATCCAGTCATCAAATGAGGCAAATGAACGTACTGTAAAAATCTGAAATGAAAGCATATTACATACATATTTTTATACCCCTTTTCCCTAGTTTATGGTAGATTTTTTAATTAGTTATCTATAGGAGTAAACACTTCAGAGAAAGAGGTATGTCCTTTTTAGTTTTTGAACCGAAACTCCTCATAGTTCTGGATAAATGACGTTTCCAGTTTTATCATGAGCAAACAAAAATAAAATCAAGCTATAATCACTATTGCTGATTAAAAAAAAATGAAGAATTATTATACGTGATGGCAAATGCTAAAAATCGAAGATAATAATTATGATTGAGGAAAATTGATAAAAAATGAAAGGTAACGATTATTTTTGAAGAAAAGAGATAAAAGTCGAAGATAACAATAATGATTCACGAAAAATGTATAAAAATTAAAGATAATGATTATAGCTGACGAGGTAATTATTATGCTTAAGTAAAAACGACTAAAATCAAACATTATAACTATCCGCAAGCAAAAATAGTTATGGTGATTGTTGTTGGAGCAAAGCTCGAATTTTTATGTTTTGTTTGTTAATTGATATTAGAGGAAAAATTACAACGATATGCACAGCGATGGTATGGGTTATAGTTATATTTATTTATTTAAAACAAACAATGTGTTACACTTATAAGACGATGTCTTTTCACAGCGCATCAATAGCTATATAAACACAATATCTTAAGACCATCTACATATAACTTCAAACTATCAATAAATAAAGGTAGTAAAATACAGGATTTATTGAAAGCGGAGGAAACAGAGATATTATTAAGAGATGTAGGAGAGCTTAAGAAAGTAATGGAAATATAAGGTAAAAGAAGAAAAAGAAAAGAAACAAAAAAAAAAAAAGATTTTTTTATTTTTTTATGACGTATGCAGCATTACATAGTACCAAAGTGTTCTGTAGTTACTGGTACTTAATCGAGATAAAATTATTTTTTATCATTTAAATCATTAAAATCAAAATTTAATAATTACTGTCAAGCGAAAAGATAAAACTTTACAAGTAATAATTATTTATGAATACCGTTTCTGAAAATTAGTATTAGCCAAAAAAATATAATCGCATCAGGCAGTGACAAAGCCATTGTTATTATAAGTAAACATAAGTCACTTTGTTTTCATCTGCAAAAGGATATCCCTCATGAGTTAGTGGTAATGAAGTGTACATGTCATTCAAGTACTTTGGTAGCAAAGTCAACTGCCTGTTGAAGTGGAGCTAGTTTTAAAACTTAATATATATATTACATATATTTCAGAAAGCCCTAAAAGCTCAGCACGGTTATAAGGATTTCAATGCTCCTTCAACGAATCGTGCAATAAAAATCATTTCACCTGCAGCACCTAGAAGGGTAACACCGCAACCATGTGTAGTGAACTTTCTTCAAAACTGGTAAACTCTAAAATACTTCTTTATATGAAACAAAAACCCAACTTAAGTATTTTAAATAATGACGAAATTAAATCTTACTTGCTTTTCCTAAAACATATTTTAATACCACTTAATCGATTAAATGCCATTTTCCAAAGCGCATCTGTAATGATTCACAAACTGTATAACGAATGCTATCCAGAATTATATTAAACTAGAGGGACCGGCCGCCGTGGTGTGAAGGTAGTGTTGCCGGCCTACCACACCGAAGGTCCATGGTTCGAGCCCTGGTACAGGTAACATCAAAAGTGATTTGAAAAAAGTTTTTCAAAACAGGGTCGCCCCTCGGCAGTGGTTTGGCAAACTCTCCGAGTGTATTTCTGCCATGACAGGCTTCTCAGAAAAAATTCGTCTCCTTTGTAGATGCCGTTCGGAGTCGGCAAACAACTGTAGGTCCCACCAATTTGTAGGGAAAATTCAAATCGGCACACCACAAATTGGAAGAGAAGCCTGGCGCAAAAATCTCTTAGGAGGTTTATGATGATATACCTGTTGTATATCGCGCCATAAAGAAAAAAGAGGGACCGGCAGACTTTGTCCTGCCCAGATATAAATTCGCACCATACACAATGTATAGGAAAATACAATTTTTTTTCAGCAATTTTTCGGAAATTTTATTGGGTATTCTGGTCAGAGAACAATCTAAATTAGTGTCAATCATCCAAATCGGTGCAGGCGTTCTTGAGTTATGAGCTACATTAGTTATAGATAATGCAACCATCACAAAGATAGAATCCAGTCAGGAGGTTATACATTTATGATGATATCGCAAGTTTTATTGTAAACAGATGTAACTCAAAACAAAGTTTTGTCATTTTAAAATTTCCCATTCTCCAATTACGACAGTACTGAAGAAGTCACGATAATTTGGAAGGTATAATTAAAGGCCTGGTAAACTTTTAAAAAATATATTCACATTATTGAGAAGAAGATGATTTATTTTAGCTTTGCATTTGAAATTCGGGGTTGATTAACTTGAAAAATTCATTCAGCAAAGAATATTTTCATACGGAGTACTTCCGAAAACTACAGTTTCGTATAGAAAAAAGTACAAAAAATAAATTTTTCTGTTAGTGGAATAAAGATTTATTTAGTCTTATTTTTATCTCATTGAGTATTATCATAATTAAATATAATAATTAAAATTTTGAGTTACATCGCTTTAAAGATAGAAGTTAGAAAATGCTGTATATTTTGAAAATAATAGGAAAATTTTATTTTCAATTATTCTTTTTTAAATGCCTTGAGTTCATTGTCGCTGAATTTGTTGTAAACAATGGAGCCGTAAATGGAAATGAATGCTCATGATGGATTTTTTGTTAGCAGCGTACACTTTTTCTTTTTAGTGCACATATTCGTGACCATCGGTTTTGTTTATTATGTATACCCATTCAATTAAACAATGCTGCCAAAAGGCAGTGCTCGCTTGATGTTATGGTAAATGTGAATAGAACTAGGATTTTAGCTGACACAAAAACCAGCGCTCTGTTAGCTTAATGGTTAGAAAAGCTATGGCGGTTGTCTCTAAAATGTATTGTAATAAAAACTTTTAATAGAAAAATTGTTATTCTTGGCCTTGAGCTCATTTATGGAAATATTTTCTTTTGTCGAGCAAAGATTGTAGTCCCAGCAACTTACGCTTCCTTCGTAAGAAGGAAGGAAACTATTCCACTGAAGTCTACACAAAGCGATCTAAGTAAATATTCTTTGAACTCTTTAAATTTTCTGAGAACATACATATGTACATTGTAATAGGGACCCCATACAATTGAAAAATACTCGAGACGACTCCGGACTAGTAATACGTTATACAATTTCAGAGTTAGTGGATCATTAAACGCTCTGGTGTTTCGTCTAATTAATCCAAACATTGCACAGGCTTTAGATACCATAAAGTCGACATGTTTCGAAAATGTGAGTTTCGAATCAAATATAACACCCAAATCTTTCATTTCATTACTCCTGGATATCTTACAACTATTAAGCTCATAGTTAAAATAATGTTATTAATAGGCTTTCTTGAAACCGTTTAACGTAGCACTTGTTAATATTTAGTTGCAGTCGATTTGAGGAACACTATTTTTCCAACGTGTCCAGATCTTGTTGCATTTTGCGACTGTCTGAGTAGTTACGTAAAACTGAAAAAATCTTCACGTCATCAGCGAATATGAGGCAATTTGAAAAATTAATCCGGAAAGTTATTAAAAAATAATAAGAATAGAAGTGGGCCACAATTTGTATCCTGTGTTATACCTGACACCGCGTCGATCGTAAGATTAGATGTTGTTTTTCTTATTTTGACAATGAGTTTTCTTCCTCTAAGAAAGCAAGTAGCGCACCACTAACTCCATAGCACTCGAATTTTTTTGAAAGAATGAAGTGGTTTACATTATCGAATGCCTTGAAGAAGTCCGTATACGCAACATCCAAATGCGAACGGTTCTCAAGAGCACTAATTATGCTATTAGTCAGTATGGTGCAATTCTTACAAGCTGATCTCCCCGGAAAACTGGAACGATAGTGCATAGCTTCCATTCATCTAAAAATATTCCGTTATTAAGGCACTTTTAGAAGAGTAGAGCAATATAAAAGGCTAAAGCTTTAAAGCAATTTTTGAAAAATAAAGGAGAGATTCCTTAGGAGCCTATCTTTGGGCTTGAATCCAGTGATGAAATCGCCAACATAACATCATCTTCTGACACTAGGAAAGTCGTGAGTGTGGGTAGGGATGCAGCTGTAAGCCTAGCAAGTGGAAGTGATTTTTGGGTTTCATATATATTTTGGAAACATTTAGCAAAAAAATCACAGGAGTTGACAATGTTGTCAATGTTGACAATGTTGTGTCGACATTATAATGCAAGCTGGTGGAGAAACCACTTGTTTTCCTCGTGGAGTCGATAAAACGGCAGAGACCTGATGGGTTATATTTAAGATTATTCAAAATTTTATGAATATAATTTCTAAAAAGAAAGCCATGGACGTAATCAAACTCCGCCACGGCGTTATTTTAGCTTTATTTTTTCCATTCTTTAAATTGCACTAAACCAAGGTGGCTTGTTATTGTTAACTAGTATTTTCAAAGGGAACATAGCGAGATATAGCCTGATTAAGATTTTACCATAAAGTTTTGTGTGACTCGGTGGGACCAATCGACTCATTAAGAAATATTCAATCAAAAGTATCTAAAAAGCCACATAACGCTACAAAGTCGACTTTTGAGTTATTCCGCTCCTCCAAAAACCCCGACTCCATCGTTTCAAAATTATAAAACTGAGTCCTAATCAAGATTGCCTTATGATGTATGCTGTTATTTAAAATCGGATGAAGACATTCCTCGCAAGATAGTTTTAAATTACCAGAAGAAAATATAAAATTAAGTATTCTACCGTTATCGTTCAATATGGAATTATGTTGATTAAGACCATAAGAAAACATGGTACTAATAATATGATTATCAATGTCAGATCTGAAGTTGCAAGGCAGTAAAATGTTAATATGAAGTGACCACGATAAGCGATGTAGGTTAAAGTCACCGATAAAAATTATTTCATCAGAGTCGTTGGCACGATTAGTTATATGAACCAGATTATCTAAGTGTTAATAAATGTATAGTAACATTCTACATGGCGGAATATATGATAGTAACAAAATAGTAGCTTTTTATAGGAAAGCTTAATCTTAACACAAATTTAGTCAATCAGTTCATCAGTTTGATCTAGTGCAATTGAGCTACTACACAAATCGGCTTTTGCAGCAATCATAACACCGCCATTCTTCTCATGACCGTAGCAATAGAGATGGGATCCTTTTTCCTATAAACATTGTAGTTGCTATTAAAAAATTCACTGAATAAAATACTATTGTTGAACCAAGCCCCAGTGATGGCTATACAGTTACATTCAAGTAAAGATAAGCGCTGATAAAACTGTGTCGATTTAGATCGTATTCCGCTAACATTTTGATAATATATTTTAAAATGCTTGTTACAGCCTTGACTCTGTCCAGAGTTAGCTAAGACTCTCTCGGATTATAGGGCTTTCTGGGGAAAAAACAAAAAAGCCCAATTATTACGCTCACAGGCCAAATGCCGGCCTTAAGCAGTTTTTCGTAGCATTAAAGTTAACTTTTCTGAGTTTACTGAGATCACTGTCTTTCCTTATTAGCGGGCGGGAAACCATCAACCTTATATCGATATTTGCATGTTTAGAAACATAAGCCAGAAAATCGTCGTGAGGCACATTAGGTGAAAAAGAAGATATATGAATACATTTAAAATCAGATAAAACATTTAGGTTTTATTTTATTGCAATTGGCTTTGGTAATAGTTTTCCAATCGGGTGGTTGCTTGGGTAACGACATAGTCCCCTCAGTGGTTAGATCAACAATAGTATTGTTTAAAGTTGGTGTAGGAATGCGAGATGAATAATTATCAACAACGTGGGCAAGATTTGATGACTTGGTTGTTGATTGCTTTTAGTCTAGGATGCATCCGGGATGAGTCGCAAAGGAGGATGCGACTAACGCCAGTTCTGATCACTTTGTATGGGTTGAACTGTTCACATTATTTGAGTATGTCCTGTGGAGAGATCAAGTGTACCTATTTATACCCGAACGGGTACGAAAGGATTGTTCCAATTTCTACCTAAACGGGTACTTTTAACTGCTTTAACACTGACGTCGACATTGACGCAGTTTGCACAGGAGCACTAACCATCGTAGTTGTTGATCTCGCAGTCATTGAATGACCGACGGCAGCACTGTAGAAGCGTGAGAGTTCGCTACATCAGTGTTTACACTAGGTAGTGCATTTGTATGTGCAGACAAAGAGGTAGTTAACGGGAGAGTCTAGAGAGACAAACCAACTTATAATTGTTGCTGTCACGTTTAGCGCCGCTGCAGGTGGTGGAATTGAGTTTATTGACTCCGCTTGAAACAAGTAGATGCATGTCTTTAATATCAGATCTCTTACTCTAAGCAAAGCGTGCATTGATAGCACTTCTGCATATAAAGTGCCATATAGAGAAAGTTGTTTTTTGTCTTCATGCAGAGTGACGACTTAACATAGTATGCGAACATTCTCTTCTCTCAGAGAAGCAATTAGATCAGAAACTTGTGGCTTAGTTTTCGGCATATTGATGTTATCCATATCTTTATTGGGAGGGGGTGTAGAGGGTGAGCGAAAAGAAGCTTGACGCTCAGCTGAACAGGAATTACAAAAGAACGGCCTAGATGAAGAGAGTAAAAACTCCAAATCACTCGAATCTATACCAACACAATGAATGTGGAATAATTCTTTACAATTTGTACACTGCACTTTTTCATGAGCCCTGTTAACTTTTTGCTTGCATTTACACGGCATTATGACAACTCAGAGAATACAACTCTGCATTTATAAGCGTTAAAATTTTAGAGTCACTATTTCAACGAGAGTTTCCGAAGGTTTTTTATAAACTTTTATCAAATTTATCTAATTTAGAACTTAGAGTAATTGAAACTTTTCCAAAGAGCGATCAAAAACACTTCCGCAATTCTCTACGGTAACTGATATTAAGTATTTAAAGGTGTGCTCACAATGCATATTGAAGGGATGCTGATACTAGAAACAGTTTTCTTAGAAATAGGTAAGACATATGATTTGGCAGCATTAAGACATAAGTCGTTGTCTCTCGGTTAACAAAATATTGACATTAAATCACTATTAATTTTAAGACATAACTTAGTCATATCACTAAAGTTGATAGACAATTACAGCTGAATATGATTAGCATATGCATGTATACTTAAAAATGTATATGCATGAAACACGTCATTGACAAATAAACTTAACAACAAAAGGCCAAGTATATATCCTTGGAGAACACCGGAATTTATGCTCTTTTTTCCCCGACACACTTGTACCCTTACAAACAAAAGGTAACTCTCAATAATTTTCCGCGCAGTGTTACCAAATCCAACCTTTACGAAGGCAGATACCTTTAGGTAGTGTAGAGGCTTACGTCGCGGCGGACGAGCCATCTTCCTCTCACATATTTTACAACAATAAATTCAAGAAGAAGCGGAGGCAGACGCATCAATACTTATTCCCAGAGATTCTGGTAGATCCTTTCCAGGAAGGAAGCAATGCCATTTTTAGAGCACGATGCCCCGTCTACCAGGACCGGTATCTGTCGAGAGCCGGCCCTAAAGCCTGCGAACCACGATAGTCGCCAGACTACTTAAGAGCATCGCGGGAGTCACGAAGATAACAAAGGGGTACACAACAAACAGTCCAACAAACTCGCGAACCCTTGTGCGCCTGTGTAGATTAAATCCCCGATTATGTGTTCTTGATAAATTGTCAATATTAATAAATAGTCAAAGGAAAAAACATTAGTAGTGTTTTTTGCTCCTGCTTCAAAAATGAACTCTTTTAGAGATATTCAACCTGAACAATAAAGTTTGAATGGGAGGTGCTGCTCTCCTTTTCCGATAACTCACACTTTTTTCTCATAAGTATGATATCGCATATCTCTATACCAATTTTCATGTCCCTACCACGAACGCTTTTGGAGATATTCAGCCTGAAAAGTCAAGTTTGTATGGAAGATGCCACGCCTCCTTTCCGATAATTCCCATTTTTTTCCGTGAGTATGGTATTCATATCGTTTATCGCCATATACATTCAACATCATATACATACATCACAACAGTTTTAGAGATATTCAGCTTGAAAAATTAAGTTTTATTGGGAGGTTCCAACCCCCCTTTTCCGATAACTCCCACTTTTATCCCATAAATATGGTATTGATATCGTATATCTCTATCCCAATTTTCATGTCCCTAACATGAATACGTTTAGAGATATTCAGCCTGAAAAGTTAAGTTTGTATGGAAGGTGGCACGTCCCCTTTTCCGAAAACTTCCATTTTTTTCTTGAGTATGGTGATTAATTAAATTTCAGACCCCTACCATGAACCCTTTTGGAGATATCACGCCTATTAAATCAAGTTTGTAGGGGGGTGCCACGCCCCTTTTCCCATAGCTCCCATCTTTTTCCTCGTGAATATGGTATTGATATGAAATATCCCCATACCAGTTTTCAGGTCCCTATCATGAACCTTTTTAGAGGCATTCAGCCTGAAAGCTTAAGTTTGTATGGGAAGTGCCAAGCCCTCTTTTCCGATAACTTCCATTTTTTTGTCAGTATGGTATTGATATCGAATATCTCAATACAAATTTTCAAAGGGTGGGGCCGTATGTAGAAATCCACGCAAGGAAGGTTTCTTTTTGCATGCGGTTCAAGTAGCTCACTACTTCCGGGCGCTTGCGTCCAAGTATTCTCTGCGTATATGCCGAACGCCCGTTTGGTGGTGAGCTAAATGTTAGAAGCCGACAACCGGGTAGGGCTTGCTGGGGTATTCCCGCGAAACGGGTTGAGCGTTGGGTAAGGGACCCCAATGAAATTCATTCGGATATGATAACCCCTTACTTAGATGACAACACCCGCAAACGAAATAAGCATTTCGAGATAGGGACATGCAACTGGAACTGCCCGACGCTTAATGGGGTAGGTGCCGCTGCCTGGATGGTTGACGTCTTCAGAAATACAAAAACTGACATCACCGCCATACAAGAGATGCGATGGACGGGATAAGGAAATACGAACAAAACACATTGCAACATCCACTGGAGTGGTCATGTAGACAACGAATTCGACGTGGGATTTGTTGTGGGAGAGAGTCATCGTCAACGAGTACTGTGGTTCACACCCCTGAATTAAAGTCTCGCCGCAATCCGCATAAAAGTATGATTTTTCACCATATCGTTTATCTGCGCTCATGCACCGACGGAAGAGAAGGATGGCGTGAAAAAGGATTCATTTTACGAGCGCTGGCGACGGCGAACGCGAAGAAACATCTGGTACGATGACGAGGAGTGCCGCGCTGCAAGGAAAAGAAAGGACGATGCCTACAAGGCAACGCTGAAAGCAAATGAAACAAGGAGTGTGCGTGAACACTACAGCGAGTTGAAGAGGGAAGCGAGGCTGCTTTTCCCGGCGAAAAATTGAGAGGCGGAAAAGCATGAAATCAAAGAGCTTGAAATGCTAGCCAACGGAAATAATTCCTGAAAATTCTATCAAAAAGTTCGGCGAATAACGGAAGGTTTTAAACCAGGGGCAAACTCCTGTAAAAATAAGAACGGCGACCAGGTGACCGATGTTCAAAGCGTACTAAGATTATGGAGGGATCACTTCTCTGCCCGGAGAAATTGAGCGAGAATCCAGAGATGTGCGAACCCGCAATCGAAGATGATGAATTGGATGTTCCCCAACCCGACGAAGACGAGGTGCAAACAGCAATATGCGGATTGGAAAACAAAAAAGCAACAGGTGCAAATGGATTGCCTGCTGAGCTGTTCAAGAACGGCGGTGAGGAACCGGTGAAGTGCAGGCATCAGTTTCTATGCAGAATATGGTCGGATAGATGCATTCCTGAAGATTGGATTCTACGTGTTCTCTGCCCAACCCCTAATAAGGTAGATCCTGCAAACTGCGGCAACTATCAGATCTGGTAAATTCACCACCGACCAGGTTTTTACAATACGCCAAATCCTTGAAAAAAACTCGTTAGAAAAGAATTGACACACATCACCTCTTTATTGATTTTAACGACGCTTCGATACCAAAAGAGGTGCCTATTTGTACGAATTTGGTTTACCCGCAAAACTTATGCCGCTCTGCAAAGTGACGTTGAGCAACCCCACCAGCTCTGTCAGAATTGGGAAGGGACTCTCCAAGCTGTTCGAAATTAAACGAAGTTCCAGACAAGGTGTCCCCCTATCATGCTATTTGTTTAATTTGATGCTGGAGAAAATAATACAACCTGCAGCACTTTACCCCGCTGAAACAATATTTTACAAAAGCGTGCAAAGGCGTATGCCGATGACATTGACATCATTGGCTCAAATAACCGCGCCATAACTGATGCTTGCTCCAAACTAGAAAAAGCGGAAAAATTGGTTTGGTGGTGAACGAGCGCAAAACGAAGTCCATGTTGTCATCACGCCACTGGTGGCAGACAATTTGGAAAAAGTAAAAGACTTCGTTTACCGGGGAACCAGCATTGACACCAAAAATTATGTCAGCCTAGAAATCCAACGAAGAAGTACTCTTGCAAACATGTGCTTCGGTCATTTCTCGAAGAAGATATATAACACTCTAAGGGTTACTTATCGTAGCCGTTCTGGCTTATGGTGCAGAAGCGTGGACACCAACATCTGATGAGGCGGCTCTGGGAGTTCTTCGAAAGATTTGTGGTCCTCCACGCGTTGGCGACGGCGAATACCGAAGGAGATTTAATGATGAGCTGTATGAGCTTTAGGCAGACGCCGACTTCGCCACGTTGTGTGAAGAAACGAAGATGCTCCGGCTCAGAAGGTATTCTTATCAGCACCCGCCGGTGGAAGCAGAGGAACAGGGAGACCACCACTCCGATTAAAGGACCAAGTGGAGACCGATTTGCGATCCCACGGTGTCTCTCATTGGCGCAACGAAGAAACGACTGGTGAGTCATGTTGGACGGTCCAATCGCACTGGTGGTAAGATGACCATTTAAAGAAAAAAGGAAAGAAGATTTTCCCCTACCTTTAACCTTTTAGAGATATGCAGCTTGAAATTGAGTTTGAACTGGGAGGTGCCACGCCCCCTTTGCTGATAACTCCTATTTATTTTCTGTGAGTATGGAATTGATATCGAATATCACCAAATCAATTTTGAGATCCCTTTCATGAACCCTTTTGGAGATATTACGCCTGTAAAATCTTGTAGGAAGGAAGTATTCAATTTGGTTCAGTCGTTTTCAAGTTTTATCTTGACGAACAAACCAAGATTCATTTTTATATAGTATATATGTAGATAAACAAAAAAGATTAAATTTTACAGAGATACCGAGCAACTTCTCTAAGTACTGGTATGAGTCCAGCACAACTTTACTTAAAAAGACGTATACGGATTCAATTAGATGCTCTAAAACCAATAATACATAGCAATGTAGCGGATTCTATACCAGGTGTGCGTCAAATCAGCGAGGGAGGGAGAGTCCAACTATTACATACACAAAACAGCAAAACTTGGAAAGCTTGGAAACATTGTTAAACTAGATGATGGCTACACTTTAAAACGCCATTTAGACCAACTAAAAGTACCAAAAGTTCCAAAGCGGAAAGTCAAGTTCGCTCCAGATGCTCTTGAGATAGTTACCAGCCAGGGAAGCACTTCAACACCAACAAAATCATATGTATAGCCAGTACAATTTTCAGCGAAGCGAAACTGAATATCAACCTAATTTAGAATTGAACGATGCGGAATCTCAAATACATATAGGAACACTACCTCGAACTCCAAAGCAGCGTGAAGAGCCAAACCAATCATGCTCCAAACTCGGAACAGCGGAGTCGAAGACCTGCACGAGTACGAAATAAACCAGCACATCTCCGCGAGTTCGACTTAACATAACTTCCTATTAGCGGGGGAGAGTGTTATAACCTTCAGTATATGCAGTCAGCCTTAGGGATGTTTCCCGCCCGGGAACTAACATAACTATAATTGTCTCACATTTGTATATCGATAACTTGTATCACCACTATGGAATAAGTTGTAATTTTAATAAAGTAAAGAATAGATTACAAGCACGTGCTCTTCACCTCATTTATTTTTCAAGACATAAAATTGGACATTATTTATTTATTTAGATCTGCAACAAGAAGTTAATAGAGGCCGTAGAAAGCCACAAGTGCCTTTATATAAAAAGGTGCAAAGAATAAAAAAATAAAAGCTTGAAGGATCCAGCGTTGGAGGCAGTGGCGGTGGCAATGGTGAATACGTGTAGGTATAAACTTATTGTGGTGTTAAAGTTCCAATTAAACTAATTAAAGTAATTTTTCAGCTTATAATTGTTGCGATCTTCGTGTGACCTTTACAGCAGGGAAAAGGCGGAAGGGACCTGTGCTTCTGGCAGTGGAAGCGTGCCACGAAAACAGTGGAAGTTTAAGGATGCGATGGCTTTCGTCAACGACTCGATGGATGCTGTGAGGTGAGTAGAAAGCAGATATTCACGTAGTGGTAGTGCAAGTGGTAGTGATAGTGGTATTTGTAGAGGTGGTAGTAGTGGTAGTGTTTTTTTGTTCATTTCAGTACAAGTACAAACATCGGACTAAAAAATTACGAGGAGTTAAATTTTTATGCGAAAACATTTTACTTTGAATTTTAGCATGAAATGAAAAAAATTAAATCTTAAAATGTCACGACTAGACGGTAAATTCAGATTATTTAATTCACTTGATAAACCAAATGCAATAATATCGTGTTCAAGTATATGTGATAAAGTGGATTCAGATGATGTAGAAGGATTTCTTAAAATCATCTGTAGATTACGTTTTTGCCTGATAGAAAAAAAATTTGACCCGCTCTAATATATATAGCAGCAGACCCTATAGACGTTGTTATGCCTAAAATTCCACTTGCATAAATTTAAGAAGGGGTTCTCATATCCGAGGCTTTGTTATTGAATTTCATTGGAACGTTGTTTTATGTGATGGGTCCCAAACCCAACGCACAACCCGTTTCACGGGAGGTTGAATTCTATTACACGTTTGTATAGCGAGCCGCTTGATCCAAGACAGACGCCCGCTTGCAGCCGCACCACATGGTGATCAGACGCTGTTGTTTGAACCCCCAGCAAGCCCGTAAGCCGATTATGTCGGAGTGGCCTTACCAGGTTGTCGCCTTCTCACGTTTAGCTCACCACCAAACGGGTGTTCGGTGGTTACCCAGAGGATACTTGGGCGCAAAGCCCGGAAGTAGTCAGCTGCTTGAACCGCATGCAAAAGAATCGCTCTGGCCATTCCCAGGTGAATGGCGATCAGAAACTTTCCCCACTTGCGTGGACTTCTGCACACGGCCCCATCCTCCCTTCCCACTTCGCGTCTTCTACATTTATCCTTATTATATCTTCCTTTTTCTTTCTCCTCTTGGTTTTCCCCCTCCCCAATATACCGTTGCTCTTCTTTACCATCTTCATTTTCCTCTAACACGACCTCTATATCTCAAGTTTCTATTCCTACTCCCCTTCTCCTCCGATTTCCTCTGGGGGTACTGATATGTCCATAGTTTCGAAGATATAGCGGTTTAACCTTTTTTCGGTCCTGGTACCGCTTTCTGTTTCCAGGTTTTTTTTGACACCTATCCATATATAAAATATATTTAACTTGAACCAAATAAATTCCTAGCCTGGTGGCTTTTCACAAACTCTATATATATGGCCTGTGTCGTCCCCAGCGAACTCCTGAACCCACTGTGTCGTTTCACAGAGATCGACAATTGGACATGAATGAAGCACAAGCACCGCCCACTTTTCCAAAATCATGTAAATCTTCACTGAAGTGCACATATATCCAAATATCATTAATTTAAATCAAATTCATTTTTATTTATAAGATTATGATATTGTATGTTGGACAGTTGAGCGAAGAAGCTTTAGGATGTTCTAACAAAGATGTTAGAAACTTTAGGGAGAACTTTAGCGCACAATGGCCCAAATTGAAAATATTTTCTCCCTGAGGCATTGGAGTTATTGAAACTTGAAGTTCTAGTGCTTGAATGCGACATCGATTCTTTGTGTGATGGGTAAAGCTTACATTTTTAGTTACACATTTTGCTTCATAATTTGATTTTCGCTGTATTAGTAACGTGTTAGTGTGATTAGGGACCGCAAATAAGTGCTTGGCTAGTAATTTCAAAATCAATATATGCTGCAGGTTGATGGTTTTTAATAAAAATAAGTAACAATTTTTATCCATATTTTTTATGTTACGAGATGTGGTGAAATAGATTGCGTATGAATGGGATCTACATAAAAAGAGAAAATTGAAGGCACATTTGTTATCGCATATTTTTGCATATTTCGTTATAAGCCCATATTCATAGTTCGATTTAAACGATTTTATATAATTTTAAACTTAGTTCCAACTACGATACAAGGGAGCATGGCATCATTAGCGTTAAAGACTGACAAACCTTCCCCCCTGCGGGTTTAGAATATGCCCGTGGTAGGAATACCAGTCGTAAGAGGCGACTAATATGCACAAAGGTAATGATGTGCAACTCGATGGTTGATCTACGGATATGATCCCCCCACCTCTTATTACCCATCTTCTCCTTCCTTACGGAAAGAGGGGTGACATGACCTAGAAGGTTGCACTGGTCATACCAAATCGCTTGCCACTTTCGACAACACTCCCCAAAACCTTCGGAAATACAAAACATTCGGGGAGTGTTTTTGTCGCTACGAACAACAACAAAAACAACAACTGACAAATCTGGTATAATTCAACAATGGTATTTTTGTGTTACTTCTTCTTATGGACATGCATGTGAGTTAGAAAGAGAAAAAACACTCCCTTTCGTTTCTATAGTTGACCGCTTTGAAAAATTCGAGTTAATACAAGTGGCAGTAAAAGAACTTATGGAAATAATGTCAAACTCAACACGAAATCAAATTGATGTTATGCGAATGATCATTTTGACATTTCATCCCCAGCATTACCAAAAATGTACATTGGCTTTGAACTTTAATACGTTAGTTCGTAGAACTCATACAGTTATTTGCACTTGTTAAAAACACCTGAACATTTGCTTGAGTAGCCATAAAGACTATGCGTTTTGCAAATTTAAAGTTAAAAGTAAGAAAACGTAATTTCTGGAAACAATTAAATGTTTATATTAATATAAACTAATTTTTCTTTAGATAATTCTAAAGGCCAAAGAAAAGTGATCTTCTAAATTTGGTAAGTTATGTGTCGGAGTTTTCAGTCTTTAGAAGTGAGGGAAGCATATTAATACGCAAGCTTTGTAATAAAATGGTCTATGTAGATCGCAGATCGAGTGTGATGCAGCATCATTCCAGCTTCCCACGACAGCTCGCGACAACTCCAAGTCACACAGTGCAGAATAAATGTATGTTTTTAATTTTATGTTGATTGTTTATTATTTGTTATAATTTATTATTTTATGTTTGTGAACAGTCTGCCCTGAAGAAGGTTACCGTTGAGTAAACCGAAATATATTGGCATAAAGGTAGACCAAATTTGGTTAAATTTAAATTGACCTGAAACCAGCAAAAACAAAATAACCCAATGCGGGTTAGGGGGTTAGAATATGCCCGAGGTAGGCATGCCGGTCATAAGAGGCGACTAATATGCCTAAGATATGAGATGCAAAACCAATACACCAAGAAAGATGGAATAAATGCCGAAATTCTATCCATCCATTTAAGGTTGGCGGAGCAATTACCTACCCATACGTTAATGGAATGATTCGAGCGCATAAGGACTGAGGTTGACCATGAACTACAGGGTGTTTTTTTTACGGGTTTGTTTTTCGAATAGAGATAAAACTGGCATTTTGTGGTCAAATCTGGCAACTCTAATGTCATTTATGTTCAGTTTGGTTTGCCATTTCATCATGAACAGGTTGACAAAAGAACAACGCTTGCAAATCGTGCAAATTTATTTCGAAAATAATGGTTCAGTTCGCGAAGTTTACCGTGAGCTCCGTCCATTTTATGGTCGACATAATCGTCCATCAGAGCAATTAATTCGGTTAACCATGGATCGTTTTCGCACTACGTTTACTCTATGTGATAATACGCATCCGCAGAGACGTCGAACAGTGCGCACCGAAGAAACAATTGCCGCTGTAGAGCAAAGTGTTGAAGAGTACCCGAATGAATCGATTCGCCACCGTGCACAGCAATTGGAGCTTTGTCCATCAACTTTATGGAAGATTTTGCGCAAAGATCTTGGCTTGCGACCGTACAAGATCCAGCTTGTGCAAGAATTAAAGCCGCGAGACCATGCAATGCGTCGTGATTTTGGTGTATGGGCCGAAAATGAGATTGATTTCGATGCTGATTTTCATCGCAAAATTTTGTTCAGTGATGAGGCTCATTTTTGGTTGAATGGCTACGTCAACAAGCAAAATTGCCGCATTTGGAGTGAAGAGAATCCACATGAGACCCTTGAAACGCCATTACATCCACAAAAACTGACTGTTTGGTGTGCTCTATGGGCTGGTGGAGTCATTGGGCCATACTTCTTCCGCAATAATGCTGGAGAGGCAGCTACCGTTAATGGAGACCGGTATAGAGCCATGATAACCGACTATTTTGTTCCCGAATTGGATGGCATGAATGTGGATGAGTTGTGGTTCCAACAAGACGGCGCTACATGCCACACAGCGCACGTCACAATCGATTTATTGAAGGAAACATTCGATGAGCGCATAATTTCGCGGAATGGACCTGTCAATTGGCCACCAAGGTCGTGTGATTTGACACCATTGGATTATTTTCTTTGGGGATATGTGAAGTCGCTCGTCTACACCAACAAACCAGAAACGTTAGGGGAATTGGAAGCCAACATTCGTGGCGTTATTGCCGACATACGGCCCCATATGCTCAAAAAAGTGGTTGAAAATTGGACCTGTAGAATTGGCTTTATTCGAGCCAGCCGCGGCGGCCACATGCCCGAAATCATATTTAAACATTAATGGCATAAAATTATCCTTCCAATAAAGCCAAATTGATGGACCTTAAAACGAGTTTCTTGTGTTTTATTTCAATTCGAAGTTCTATACCCCTAAAAAAAACACCCTTTACAACAGAAATACAGGACGCTGAACCGGAAACTAGATAAGCTGACAGGACGTCGCGACCGGGACAACAACCAACAACCGCACCATTTCCATGCCAGGCTCGTAAACCTAACGACAGTGGCCATCACCACGGCGGAACAACAACTTCTTAAAAAGGGCCTGAAACACAATGTTATAGACCAAAACGAAAAAAGAAAAACGGAGCAGGCGATCGTAGACGCAGAAGTCGCAATATCATTAATACCAATTGAGGAACAAGAGCACGCAAGACACATGTGCAGAGAAATAATAAACAAGGAAGTAAAAGCAAAGGAAGGACAGAAGAGAAATACGAAGAAAAAAACAGTCAAGAACCTACAACATAAGCTCAGGATAAACAACATTGTCGCAACGAAGACGGACAAAGGCAACACAACTGTGCTAATTGAAAAAGATGAGTATATAACAAAAACCGAAAAACTCATCGAGGATACGGAATGTCGTAGAATAAGAGTGAACCCCACGGATGAATACCAGAAAGAAATCAAAGTGGCTATAAAAACTGCAACAAATATAATAGAAACAAACTCGGCATATACATTAGTCCAAATGAACCCGTCAACTCCACCACTGATTGCGCTACCAAAAATCGACAAGCCAGGCAATCCAATGAGACCAATCATTAATTTTAAATCGGCACCGTGCTATAAGCTATACAAATATTTAAAAACAATATTGAAGGATACACTGGAACTTAGCAAGGAACACACAATAACTAATACATCTGAACTAATAGACAAACTTAGGACCGTTGAAGTGACAAAGGACAGCAAATTGGTATCTTTCGACATAAAAGATCTATACACATCAATATCACTAGAAGAGACATTGAACATAGTAAACTCTATAATACTACGTAAAACAAAAGATAAAGTAAAAAGTACGCAAATCACGAACACGGTAAGAACCACTCTACGTCAAAACTATTTTCAATTCAACAATAAAATATATAGACAAACAAACGGACTTGCGATGGGAAACCCAACATCGGCTATTCTTATGGAAGCGTTTATGCAAAACCTGGAAAAACAGTATATACAGGAATTAAATTCCAAATTAGGAGTGTTAGTTTACGCTAGGTACGTGGATGATATCACATGCGTTTTAACTACCAACAACGAAGAGCAAGTACTGCAGTACCTTAACAAGCAGCACGGAAACATAAAATTCACAATGGAAGACGAAAAAGACGGAGGAATCAATTATCTGGACCTCAAAATAAGTATTGATAAAGCTACCAATAAATTCAACTACGACATATATAGGAAACCAACGGCCACCGACACAATAATACTTAATACCGCGAACCACCCACAACAACATAAAAATGCAGCGCTAAAGCACTTAGTACATAGATTGGAAAGAACACCTCTTACACAAGAAGCATATAGAAGAGAGCTTGGAATAATATATAACATCCCTACAAACAACGGATATAAAAAAGCACTAGTAGATAAACTCAGGAGAAATCTTATAGAACAAAAAAGAAACAATGGAGAAGATAGTACACAAACCTGGACGACAATGACATATACTGGAAGGGCAACAAATAAATGTGCAAATTTCCTTAGAAAATACAACATCAACACAGCGTTCAAAACATCGAACAATTTAGGACGGAAGCTAAGAACCAAAACTAACTCAGAAGATCCATTTAGCAGCCATGGTGTATATAAGCTCACTTGTGAATGCCAGCAAAGTTACATAGGACAAACCGGACGACAAGTAAGAACGAGGTTCAGAGAACACATTAGAGATTACAACAAAAAGATACGGAATCCAACCTTCATACCAGAGTTCAACTTTGCGAATCACATGGTGGAGAATAAATGCAAACACACACGCACCGACAAATAAACACAAAACAGCAAACGATCAAAAACAACGAACGAGCAAAAAGGTCAAACAACAAAAATCACCCACTTTTACCTGCCCCAGTCAACCACACAAAAATCGATCGATGCAAACCACCCGTTTCTGAATGTACACACACGTACATAAACAGACACCCATGCTGACATTGCCTGCTACCTACTATAAATACAAGACAAACGACAACAACAGATCAGAACGAAAATCGACACTGATGATGGCACAACGCCGAACCCGGTTTGTCTCAAAACCAAATTTGACAAGGGATGACGGAAAATCGGTCCAATATACATCATATGCACAAAGGTAATGACGTGCAATTACCCATCTTTTCCTTCCTTACGGAAGGAGGGTTGACATGACCTAGAAGGTTACACTGGTCATACCAAATTGCTACCACGACAGTCGGGCAGTACCGCAAGGGAGTACCGCGTTCATATCCGGAAAAGGACTGTCACTTCCGACAACACTCCAAAAAACCTTCGGGGAGTGTTTTTGTCGCTTAAAACAGAGTAAAGCCATGTGTAGTCATCCCCGAAAATTTCGACAATTCTCGAATTTGGAAAAAAGTTATTTTTTTTATGAAGTAAAAGACATGTATAAACTGTCATATGAATATTTGACTAAATAGTAAATTTTAGTAAGAGCATGATCGAATCATGCATCTTTTTAAAAATTGGTATCTTTTTTTTTTGTGCATTCTACATCCTGAAAAAAACTAAAGCGTACGTCGAATTATGCGGTAAAGGTTTATCTTCCACAATATTCAAAAGCAAAACAAAAAACAATAGAAAAGTCATGAGAATGTGAATATCTAAAAATGTCATTAACGGTTCTACCTTGGAGCCTTTCATCATGGTATACATAAAGGTTTCGAGCCACTAGTAACTTAGTTTTATTTGGAACAGATAGGGCAGTGGGATGGATGTAGAGGCTTGGCGGTCTGACTCAATGTGCGACAGTATACTATACATAGTTTCTGAACATGCAATGTATGTTACCATTTAATCATCCGACAAACCTTCGGGCACATCATTTAAAACTCTAGATTCTTAATGGATAATGTTTGCCCTAAAATGCTCTAAAAGCTATGTATATATAAATATGGAAATAGTTCAAATAAAATTGCACCAATCCTCAAAACAAAAATTTAATTCATTTCATGTTTTGACATTTCACTCACTTAGGCCTTTACATGAGCGTAGTGATCATTCCATCAAAAGGGGCAAAAGTATATAGAATTGTTTGTGTACGTAAATCGATATTTTATTTTAATCCTGGTGCTGTGTTCATGCGTGAAAAATGTTGCAAAGAGCCCAAACCTCATTTTAAACCACTTGTTTGATAAATAAAGTAAAACGAGGGTTTCTTACATCATATTACTACCTTTTTATATAGTTTTAATTTAGAAGTGAAATCAAAAGTTTTCGAATCACAGTCGTTGGAAACATTTCACGGTTAAAAATATCGCAAAGGAGATTAGGTTATTAAAAGGAACATTGAAGCCGTAAAGCTAACTAAAAATGATGGAAAACGATGCCGGAAACACATTTTTTATTCCAAATATTGAGATTGTGATTTGAAATTCATGCCTTTTACGGTAACAGACGAATGCCACTCCCGCGAATGCCATCCGACTCGTACTTCCCTCGCTTGGCGAAGTTTACGCTATTACCATAACCGTAGGATACCTGCTTTATCGACTCACGCAGCGGATTGTGTCAAAAGATTGAGAAAAAATTTACTTGATTCCAATTTATTTGAAATTAAGGGTCCGCTTCCCTGCAGCATGTGTCAGACGGTTTTTGAGGGACAGAGCACTAAAAATTTTGCAGCTGGCCGATGTCGAGTAAGTAGAATGAATAATGAAGTAACAATGCTAATTTAATTCACAAAGTTTTTGCTCCAAAAGTTCGTTAGACAGTTTCGATTAAATAAAAGTGCATAGATGCACATTTTAGGCCTAATTTGCAGTTAAATCCCTCCAGTTATTACACCGAGAGCAGGCAATAAAACCTGTATTTATGCCTTCAAATCTTAGCTGAAGGAAGATACCAAAATGCAGTTGGCAAAGACTACATGCTTGGAATGGTAACCAACAGTTTCGAAAGTATTTTCACTATTTCTTGGTGTAATGGAATGTGAAAAAATGGATAAATATAAAGATGAGTGACGTTTAACAAATGGAATCTCGTAGTTCCTTTCCTATAAGCACATTAGAAAAGCAAATCCTTCAAGACCAAATTCTCATCTACGTTGTGCAAAAGGATTTTGTTGGTGGTCCCAACGCATTCAAATCTGTGCTCACGGTTGTCCAATAAATTGCCAAATAATGGCTGTTTGGACATATTTTCGCGATATTCTCGTTCAGCTTAATTTCCTCAACCAACAAAGCGAACTGCTCACGGTTTTTGGAGCGACTTCTGTTGCAAACATAATTAGCGCATATAATTTTATTTAAAAACAAATAATTTGCCTCTTATTAAATTCAATCTTAATTTATTTTAATTCACAATTTTGGAAAATTTATGTCGAATCCGCATCAGATATTTAGCGGATCACAGAACAAATGACAGCTCTTGCGATTCGATTGCGGTTATGAGAATGCAGTGAATCCACGAACTGCTTTATCCACGTATTTCTATTCGCGAACTGCTTTGCCGATCGGTTATGAGAATAGCAGTTCTTCTCAATTCGATTCGCATTCCTTGAGGAAGGCATCCGCCGGATACCGTAATAGGCATGATTGTTTATAGGCAACTGCAAGGAATTTTTTCACCAGCTAAACTGAAAGGGATAAAATTTAAAGTTTCTTGTATTTTTATAGGAAAACTGTTATTTATGTAAGTATATACTAAACTGAAATAATGTTGTATTACAATACGATGTATTTTAGATCGAAAAGAATAATTAGCCAACAGATATGGCTGTTAGTATACTTTATGCAAGGCCATAATGAAATTGTATTCTTGAGTTGCTGAGTGTGTGATGTAAGGAGATCCAGGCTTATTTACTCTATAATACTTTTTAAATCAGCAAAACGCAAGAAAGCAAATGAAATATTCAAACAAAAAACGGAGATATCGTTTGTGTCAACTTAAGAGTATATGTACTATCGCGCAACCTTCTCTTCATAGTCCTGTGTTTATTTTTCTGTGGCTCTTATTCGCTTTAATTTCTGCCACAAACGCATGAAATGCAACACTAACCGTAGTTTTATATTTTTATACCGAGCATGTACTAGTACACAGGGTTTTATAGTTTTCAACATATAACGGTGGTTTGTAACAGTACAAAACAACGGAAATAGAGGTACAAAACAATGGAAATAGGTATACGAGGTGTGTTCAAAAAGTATCGCGAATTTTGAATTTTCGCTGGTTACGTATATTCGAATTTCGAATTTTTTGTGGCGTTATGTTGGTACTCATGTCTTTCACTTATGCCGACAAGCTCGGCCATTTTGAATGTTCAGTTAATTGTTGACAGCTGCTTTGCTTGCACGTGTTTTGGATCGTCTTCGACTTTTACCTATTTTTTTACCAAAATTGCTCAATTGTGACCAAAAACAGCATCGCATGAACATTGCTAATGAGATGTTAAACTCTGTCCGCGACGACCCAAATTTGCTCCAGAGGGTCATAACTGGTGACGAATCGTGGGTTTATGGTTATGACGTGGAAACCAAAGTTCAATTATCTCAATGGAAGCTGCCGCACGAACCAAGACCGAAAAAAGCGCGCCAAGTTCGGTCGAATGTGAAAGTTTTGCTGACAGTTTCCTTCGATTGCGGGGCGTGGTGCATCATGAGTTCTTGCCACAGGGAAGAACGGTCAAAAAGGAATATTACCTGCAAGTTATGCGCAATTTGCGCGAAGCAATCCGCCAGAAACACCCGGATTTGTGGAAGAACAAAAATTGGCTTATGCACCACGATAACGCCCCTGCTCACGCATCGTTGCTTGGGCGCGACTTTTTGGCCAAAAACAACACACTAATGACGCCGCAGCCACCGTATTCCCCAGATCTGGCCCCCTGTGACTTTTTCTTGTTCCCTAAACTGAAGAGGCCCATGAAAGGACGACGTTACGCTTCTCTTGACGAGAGAAAGACGGCATCGAAGGAGGAGCTGAACAAGATACAAAAAAATGATTTTTTGAAGTGCTTCGAAGATTGGAAAAACCGTTGGCACAAGTGTATAATATCTCATGGGGATTACTTTGAAGGGGACAAGATAGATATTCATGAATAAATAAATAATTTTTGAAAAAACACAAAATTCGCGATACTTTTTGAACACACCTCGTATATAGTGAACAAGGAATACATTAAGACATGTCCATCCGTAAAAATTGAGATATTTGAATGAAATTTGGCACACAGGTTGCTTTCTGGTCAAGATAGGTTGCTATTGGCGAATCGAACAATAACCACGCCCCTTTTTTCGATATTGCCACAGATAAGCACGAACAGCAAAAGTCGAATTAAGTCAAAATTGAGTTACTATCACCATTGAATTCTCCCTACTAAGATCTATTACCCCACAAAATTTCATGGCTTTTGCTCCAATAATGAAGATTCTATAAGCTGAAAACCAAACAAGCAATGTCGGTTTTCGGCTCTCTTGAGTTTTCAATAGCAACTTAACTCAATACTGGTTGAGAAAAGTGGATTCAATAACTGAATCAAATTTTATTTTCTTTTGCAGTAATAGCCAAAATAAAATTGCTTGCGTTTGGAATAATGACGTATTTCAAATCAGTCTATCCAAAAATACTAGTTTAATATAATAATACTGGTATAAGTTTAAATAGTATATCATAAGGTCAACCCAAAATTTGGAAAAAAGCTAAATTGTTTGTGTTTTGTTTGTGCTTCATTAATGTCCAAAGTTTAAAGTCGATCTCCATGAAACTTTCACGATAGGTTTAGAAGTTCGGTGCGTATTTATAGTTTTGGTGGTATTTATAGTGGGCGGTGCTACGCCCCCAGGCTATATAAAATTTCTATTCGTCATAAATCTTAACGTAATTGGTCTAAATTAAAGATATTTGGATATACGAGTATGTGTCATCTAGTCAAGATTTACATCATTTTGGAAAAGTGGGCGATGCCACGCAAACATTTTTTGGTTTTTATTTGTGCTTCATTAATGTCCGAAGGTTATAGTCGATCTCTATGAAACTTTCACGCTTAGTTTAGAAGTTCGGTCACGCCCCGAGACCATATAAAATTTCAATTTGTTATAACTCTAAATGTATTTGATCTAAATAAATGATATTTGGATATATGTATCTTTTAGTCATGATTTACATAAATTCTAAAAAGTTGGCGGTGCCACGCTTTCTATGTGCTTCATTAATGTCCACGGTTTATTTTCGATGTCTCTAAAACTCTCACGGTAGGTTCAGAAGCTCGTTGGGCACGACGCAGGCTGTATATAGTTTTCGGAAAAACCCCCCAGGTTATATAAAGCTGCAATTTGGTAAAGCTAGGAATTTATTTGGTAGATATGTGTCGTATATATCAAAGAAACCTTGGAAAAGGTAAGCGGTACCAAGCCCAAAAAAAGTTAAACTGCTATATCTTCGAAACTATGTACATTTCAGAGGAAATGGGGGTAGAAGGGTAGTAGGAATAGATGATTTGATAATTAGAGGAGCTGTTAGAGGAAAATTAAGAGGGTAAAATAAGCTAACGGCATATGGGGTGGGGTAAAAGCAAAAGTAGAAAAAAAAATTTGTCAGTTGTATCTATTTGACAAAATTTTATATGGGGTATCTGTCAAAAATGTAAGCCTTACTTTGTTTGACTATGCTCCATTAATTTTATTTTCAAGTTGATCTCAAATGAGTTGAGTTCAGGGAACAATTTGAGCTTTCAAAACGCTTTCTTAAAAAAATTTGAAAAATTACTTGTTGGCTGCTTGTGCTTATTTCGAGATATGTGTCCACGCTTTTTCTTTTGTTTCCTAAGTACCTTACCCGCGAATTGATAGGATGCGATGTTTTGCGGTGTTATTATTATTTGATGAACGATGCGTTCATTGCTCTTTGATTGAACGGTTGAATGACTGAACGAAGTGAGCGACCCAGTTCACTTTTGAAAAAAGAACTAGTTCGTTCGATCATTTAATTGAACGAAATCACCCAGCTTTACTTTTTACAGGTCTGAGAAAATCTTAAAGCTTATGGCATATTACTGGTGTTGCGTTTTGACTGGCTGCCTGCAAAAATATGTAAGTCCGAGCGTAGCAGAATTCTCCTGTTGGATTGACAATATTAACACTTTGGTTTGCCTTCTTTATGCAGAACTTTTCGAGTTTGTATTTTCCTATACCTAATACATAATGTGTAGATAATAAAGGCTTGTATTTCGACGATTTTTTTTTTGGATATTTTTAGCTTCTGCTTTGCGTGAAAAACTCGTCGTTAATGGGACAAACAGGTGTCAGGAAAGAGTCTACAAAGCTCTATATATTAGGCTAATAAAAATCACAAACCGTCCTAAAAAGGTCTTTTCTGAGTCCAATAAGTATCACATAAGAGTCCTAATATGAGCTGTTTATGAGCCCATTAAGTGTCACATATGGCTGCTATTCAACCTTATATGATATATTAAGTTAGGTTCTTATCGGACGACCATAGCACGAAGGGAAATACCCTCATTTCGGACTCAAAAATCAGCTCATAAAGAGCGTAAACGCTCCCATTTAGGACTCCTATGGTTTGCTGGGATTATTTATTTAAAATCACTATTATGTACATATATTAATAGATATATTTCTACATATACATATGTATCTGTTTATTTAATAGTACTTCATATAAATGAGTTTCTAAATAAAGTTGGGTTAAATTTTTTGGTAAAAGTAGAAAATTACAAGCTTTTGGTATAAAAAAAACCATCAGCAGACGCCCTTAGGATGAAACTAACAAAACGTGCTATTAGAAGCTAAAGGTAAGGACTTAGGTGCATTTCGTTTTTTATCTCGTGAGAAGCTCGTTCATTTTATAGCCTGATTGATTTTTATAACTTTACAAATTTCAAGATTATACTTTCTCTATAAAGAGTGAGTTTTTTGAGTCGATTGATGGGTTCGTTTCTTCTATGATATATACCCTTAATTTCTATTAATTTCTGAGAAATATTTAGAGCCTACTTGTAGCCGGAGCCAGCTAAAATTCATAAAATATTTATAAAAATTACGTATTTTCAGTAGCATAGTGTTGCTGGCCTACCACACCGAAGGTCCAAGGTTCGAGCCCTGGTACAGGTAACATCAAAAGTGGTGTAAAAGTTTCGCCCCTCGGCAGTGGTTTGGCAAACTCTCCGAGTGTATTTCTGCCATGGAAGGCTTCATAATAAAAATTCACCTGCTTTGCAGATGCCGTTCGTAATCGGCAAAAATCTGTAGGTTCCGCCAATTTGTAGGAAAAATTAGTAGCAGCACACCACAAATTGGTAGAGAAGCTCGGCTTTAATCTCTTCGGAGGTATGTATATATAGCGCCAAATATTGGCTGGATTAATTGTTATTGCTTTCAAACGAACTACTATCGTACAATGCCGTTTTGAACGTGTAGATGTCTCGAATAGAAAAATGTTTCAGCTATAATTGAGGAAACCTAAAAATTACGTTTTTTGAATTTAGAAATTCAACCATTCAGAAACGAGTGGTTATAACAATTAAATGTGTGCAAATTTGATTCTTGAGGACCCCAGAGAAGAGTCAGGCGGTTTTTTTAATTTGGCGTTTTAATATGACTCAGTAACTTTTTTCCTAATTGATTTGTCAAAGTTTTCGGGGATCACTTCACATGGCTTTACTTAAGAGCAATTCTTTGTTGGACTTCTACGTTGATATTATTGTTGGTGTTAATGGCGATTCCCAGGTAAACGAAGTCCTTTACTATACCGATAATATCCTAAAAAGAGGTGTCATGCCCTTTTTACAGATGTTTGATTTATTTTGGTTTTAATTCAGGCGTAGGTCCAGATACAAAATTTGAGTGAACTTCTTTATTTATTACTGGTTTTAAAAAAAACTGTTGAGTTTTATCTTGAGGCAAGTACACGAAATATCACGTGATTTATAGAAGCAAAGGGGTGTAAGTGCAGCGCTGTCATATTGAAAAAACAGGTTCAAAGCTTAAGGTCTGTAAAAAAATAGCCTCCAAGTACGTTGAAGATAAATGCTTTTTCCATCAGCGGGTAGATGTCGCTACTAGGAAAGAATTTATGTATGTATATCCTTTTGCTACCGAATAAAATATTTTTAATAATTTGATTCTGTACTTAACTTCCTTTTTATCAAAAAGTCACTTACATTCCTTTGCTTCTGACCGCCTCAATTGTTGACCAATTTTTGACATAAATTGGAATGGAATACGAATAGCTTCTTCTTAACTAGACAATTACTATGTCTGACTTTCTAAACATCAGTTGCTGTGTATAAGTACAATCGCCAAGTGCGCCTGCATACATTCAGGAATGCTTTTCATATTTACATATTTATTGCAATTGAGAAATGTCTGAAGCTAAAGCATAAGTATGGATATTTTTGTGTAAGATATTCATTTGAAGTAATAAATTTCTTACTTTTTACACTTTATTAGGGAAAATAAATAAAAGTGACAAATTGCGTTCCTAAAGAAAATCATGATTAATGCAATGTTTCACAAAATCACGATGACAATATATCACTGCGGCTTTCGTATCGCAGTGTTACATTGCAAACTAAAACTGATGGTTAGGAAGTCAGCCTATTTATGTACAAGTATTATAAACAGATCATGCAACATGCGCAGCTAATAAAAAAAATTTATCATACATTTTTGATTCACTTGATTTTCGAGGGCCTTTCCACACTTTTGCATAAATTGAGTGTTCAGTATTAGCATCCTCTTTTGGATCTGAAGTTATCAAATCAGCGTTAATGTCAACGGCATCTATTTTCGCACAATTACTACTCGAAACATTATCACTAGAAATCACGTTTTCGGTTATAGCAGTGTACGTAGCAGTCGATTCTTTGCATTTTGTTTCAGTGAAATTTTTCGTTAGATTGACATGTTCCGATTTGCTGGTTGTTGTATTAGGGAAAAGGATGTTCGGTGGTAAGTCGTTTGATAACACATTTGGTTTTCTATTTTTTTTATTTTTATTGACCATTGCGTATATAGGTTGATTATACTCCTCCTGATTTGATTTCGTATTTTTGTTTTTGATATTGGAAGCTTTGTTTGTATTTTGAATGAACTCGTTATTTTCATAAATTGGTAGTGATTCCTTTCCTTTTTCCTGTTCAATATTTCCATAGTTACAATGGAATCGTGAATTTTTGCATATTTTGTTATCTACCGGAAAGTCGATACCTTTTCCTCTATCATTCAGAGCAGCTGTTTTCATAGAATTAAGTGTCGCCCAATCATTAACAGCGATCAAGAGGCCGGATGTTGGGAACAAACAATTATTCTCGTCTAAATCTGCTTCATTTCTCTTTGAGAGTGTTGTTATTGTAAAATTTCCTTTTTTCTTGAGACTGCTACAATTTTTAATAATAGCTGCGTTGCTAAGGTACTGCCTATTGTCGTTAGATGAAGATTGCAGAGTTCCTGTCAAATCAGCATGCATGATTATTAAACAAAAAATACATGAGTTTTTGCCTTAAAAGTTATTTGTAAATACATATTTGTATTAATTTACACAATATCGTTTGCCAAATGAAAGAACAAGCTATTTAAAAATATTTTTAAAAACGCCCTACCTCAGAATTTTTTGCAATAAAGGCCTATTTAAAAATTTGGTTTAAGAACGCCCTGTAAAATTTCGAAGTAAGGCGCTGTTTAAAACAGTTCTAAGGAGGGCGTTCTTTAAATAAATTTTGAAAAAATCTCAAGTATGGCGTTTTTCAAATATATTATGAAACAGGGTGACCTTCCACTCAGCTATCGATATACAATATAAAACTATAAATATAATAATAGTTTGGCACAATATAGATTCGATGAGATTATGTACCATATTAGGAAAACAGGCTATTTATTACACAGTTAGGCCCGGTTTTTCAGTACAAGTTCAACTCAATTTGTCAGTTAAACTAAGCTTAAACTTGTTACGAATTTTTTCAGTCAACTTTAAACGAAGTTTAAACGTAGTTTAAGCGGCCAATTTGGCAGGGTTAAACTCTAGTTAACCTGTCAGCAGTTTGCATATTTGATGGTTTTGGTTGTGAAACAATAAACTGAACGCAATTAAAAAAGGTCGATATTTTTATATTTAATTAAATAAGGGAAATATAATCTGACGAAAGTGATTATAGTGACGCAGAAATTAGCGAAATCCCAACTATTACAATACTGAGGAGAAGCAATGGCGTTGAATTAGTAAACAAACGTCATCTGTTACCGTATCTAGATAAAAAAAAAACCAATGTTGCCGTATAAAAAGCAAATCTTAAAAGCGGCCTTAAACTCTCACTGAAAACCGCTCTGCAGTTTAAATTTATGCCGAGTCTAAGCAAACTTTGTTTAAACTGAGCTTAACCAAGGACTGAAAAACTGGGCCTTATAATGTTGAGTGTAATGGGGTGTGGTTGTGTAGCAATGACTCCACATTTCGAATGCACTCATTGACTAGCTTCTTGACTAAAGAATAAAGAAAAAAGTATGGGGTCTTTTTGCGAGTGGCGACTTATCAGTCATATAGAAAAATCACTTAGTGACTTAATTTTTTTGAGTGAAGTCACTAACTACAGGGTGGCGCAAAAGTAATCCTCCTATCAGAAAATGCTATAAATTTTGCGATTGGCCCCTAAAGTCAGTTCTGTTTTGTCATTTGTGTAGTAAACACATGCGAAACACACGTTAATAAACAATGTTACGCTACACTGCTCCAGAACGCGGAATATTGCTGACTATTTATTTGACCAATAATCGGTCGGTGAAAAACGGTTACTGCGCAAAAGTAATCCTCCTATCAGAAAATGCTATAAATTTTGCGATTGGCCCCTAAAGTCAGTTCTGTTTTGACATTTGTGTAGTAAACACATGCGAAATACACGTTAATAAACAATGTTACGCTACACTGCTCCAGAACGCGGAATATTGCTGACTATTTCTTTGACCAATAATCGGTCGGGGCCAAACGGTTACTGTGAATGGTGAGCGCTACAGAGCAATGATCAACGAGTTCTTTTTGCCGCAACTTGATGAATTGGGATTGGAAAACATGTGGTTCCAACAAGACGGTGCAACAGCACACACTGCACGTGCCACAACCGATATGCTGAACATCGGAAGCTTACTTTTGCGCCACCTTGTATGTGGCTAGCAACGTTTCTTTATCTTTTCCCCAAGTACTGCCGGCCAACAAACAAACAAATGCCTATCTTTGATATTTTAAAGAATGTTCGTCGAATCAACGAATGGTTCGGTTTTGGGAGTGAGCGAAGGTTAGCTTTCTAGGGTTAATGTAAACAAATTACGCCCAAATAAAATGCTGACATTTAGAATTACACTTTCTGTTATGCTGAGCCCAACACATATATATGTATGTACGTTCGTGCATACTGATTGCACATGTATATGTACGTATACATAGGCCCATAATCATAAGCCATGTTTTTTTTTGACACCCGTTACGCGTCTGCGACAAAAAAAAAACGTCATCGGCAATTGCGCATAATCCATAAAACTATTTGTCATAACTGCTCTTCAAATGTCAGACAAACAGATATTTGTTAATGAAGTAAAGCAACGCGCATTCATACATACATTTCCTCGGTTGTCATTCCGCTTATATTAAGGGATGATAAAACAGATTGCTGAAAGTTGGTAAAGCAAATTGCAAAATGTAGAGAAAACTACTTGGAAGTACTGATTTTACCCGCCACTATTTCATAGTAGCTGATAAAGTTCTGCGCTTAGCATTCCATGCAACTATAACTATTAAGCGCAAACGCATATTCGTGTAAAAGGAAACAGGGCTATAGTCAAATTAAAATAGACTTTTATCAACTTAAACATGATTCTGTAATAAACAACATTTCATGTCCGTCATAGTCAACTTATAACACATTTTATGTCTAAGACGGAGTTTTAATTTTAAAATGACAAAAATGTGATTTTAACTTGGGTTTGGCTTTTTTAAATTAACTTATGATCATCCTACGCAAGCTTGGTTTACTAAAGAGCTTAAGCCTCTGAAAAATAGGAAAACGCGATCATTTAATTTATATAAGAAATTCGGATTAAATAAACATTACTTACTGTATTCCATTCTACGTCAGAAGTACATAGATTTAAGTAAAAAGTGCTATAAAGCTTATATCTCTAAAACCAGCCATGAAATATCAAGACATTATATCTAGCGATAATCAATGTATCGTAAATTTCTTTGCTCAATTTTTCACTTCTAACTATTCTGCTGTCACTAATTCAAACTTTCAAAACTATCCCTATAAGCTACACGGGACAAATTCAATTAATTCTCCAATTATATGCGCCAAAGATGTTCTAATTTACCTTAAAACCTTAAAAGAATCTTTTAAATACGGTCCTGATAGGATTCCTACATGTTTCTTGAAAAAGTGTGCGAACCATATTTACCAACCAACCAAAAATCTGCACACCGACGGTATTTATACGGATTTCAGCAAAGCTTTTGACAAAGTGTGTCACTCATTACTTATTCATAAACTCGATCAGTTGGGCTTCCAGCCGGGTCTCAATCGCTGGATCTCTTCTTACCTTAGTGACAGGACACAAAGAGTAGTGTTTAAAAATTTAGTATCCGATGTCATTTATGTCTCTTCGGGGGTTCCTCAAGGAAGCCATCTTGGCCCGATTCTGTTCTTGTTGTTTATAAATGATATTTCTACAATAATAAAATTTTCAAAAATGTTAATGTATGCTGACGACGTAAAGCTTTTCATGTCATTCGCCTTATTTGAAGATAGTAATAAGCTACAATCAGATCTATATACACTAGTTACTTGGTGGGATTTAAATTATATGCCACTTAACCTTAAAAAATGTAAACACATGGGTTTTTCGCATGGAATTTCTCAGCCGGCTTCCTATACAATTAAAAATTATAGTCTTGAGCAAGTGTATGATTTTGTTGACCTGGGGGTTACTATGGACTATAAACTCAGTTTCAACCGCCATATTAACACAACAGTCAATAAGGCTAGAGGTGTCCTAGAATTCGTTAAACGATGGCCTAAAGAATTTACCGACCCTTATGTAACTAAAGCCCTCTTCACTACATTAGTCAGACCGATACTTGAATACGGTTCTATAATTTGGAACTCGCGTTACCAGGTTCATGTAGATCGCCTGGAATCAGTTCAAAAACAATTTTTGCTATTTGCCTTAAGAGATTTTCATTGGGATCCCTCGTATAATCTGCCACCCTATACGAATCGTTTAAAACTCATTAATCTGCACACACTTTCTAGTCAGAGGGAAATGCTTGGAATTATTTTTATGATTAAATTGCTAATTGGTTCACTATCTAGCCCATTTCTTCTAAGGGAAGTGAACTTCAATGTACCGTCTCGTCCTTCAAGGCATTTTAAACCTCTAGTCTTAAAACAGTGCCGAACCAATTTTCAGTTAAATGATCCTTTTCGCGGTTTGTGTCAAGATTATAACTCTCTTTCTGGTAGATTTGATATTTCAGACTCGCTTTTCAGCATAAAAAAATTATTCTTTCTATCCTAAATTCATAGCTACTAATTGTTTCTTATTCCTTGACTTCTATATTAAATTCTAACAATAATTTTATTCTGTTAACTAGTTATTTCTTAATGTACAGGGTGGCTGATGAATTTTGCTACATTAAGAAACTCAAATAATTTTTTTTTCAGTGTATGGAATTCATTTTTCTTTTATTCATGTTAAAGCTCATTAAATTTTATTAAATATAGCTTAATTAGTTTTAAAAATAATGGAATTTAAATGCCACCCCTGCTCGTCGATGCATGTGCGGCATCTTACCAAAAAGTTGTTCATTACTGCTTGGAGAGTTGAGACAGGAATAGCCGCAATTGTTTCTCGAATGGATTGCCTTAGTTCATTCAAATTTGTTGGTTTTGCTTTGAAGACTTCCTGTTTGCAATAACCCCACAAGAAAAAGTCAGGTGCAGTAAGGTCAGGCGACCTGGGTGGCCAACGGAATGTGGAGTTTCTGGATATCAGCTTATTGGGAAATTTTCGTCGCAATTCTGTCATAACAGGTTGGGCTATATGAGGAGCTGCACCATCTTGCTGAAACCACACAGAGTTGAAAGAAATTCTCATTCGGCGTAATTCTGGATAGAAAAACTCTCTCAACATGCTCAAGTAACGGTCTCCAGTAACCGTAACGGTGTGACCGTTTTCTTCGAAGAAGTAGGGCCCGACAATGCAGCGTGATGAAACTGCACACCACACTGTGACACGAAGTGGATGCAATTCCGTCTCATGGAGTATCTGTGGGTTGGAAGCACTCCATATTCGACAATTTTGTTTGTTTATGTTGCCGTTTAAATCGAAATGGGCCTCGTCAGACATGAAAAGACAGTTCAACATGTTTCCATCCTCTTCCACCATTTGAAGCATCTTCTGGCAAAATTCCAAGCGAATCGGCAAGTCTGCAGCGTTCAGTTTGGTGGCCATTTGAATTTTATATGGGAATAAGTCCAAATCTTTGTGCATAATTGACTGTAATGACTGTCTGCTTACACCCATTTGAGCAGATAAGCTTCTTGTCGAAACACGTGGATTGTTTTGTATGGCAGCAGCTACAGCAGCGATTGTTTCCTCCGTTCGAACTGAAGGGTTTCGATGGTAAGGTCTTCTGTTGACTGTCCCATGCTCGGCAAAATTGTTTACAAGTCTTATTATGGTCCATCTGCTCGGAGGATTGCCGCCAAACGTGCGCCTATACTCTCTTTGAACCGAAACTACGGACTCCAGTGCGTGATAGCGGCGGACAATCCAAATTCTTGTTTCAGTGTCCCAGTTATCCATTTTTGTTAAATGTAAAAGTCAATCTGCAAAATAAAAAAAAAAATTAACCAGATTCATTAAATAGAAAAAAAGTTATTTAATTTTTTTTTGGTAGCGGCTTTCATTAGCCACCCTGTACAAGGTGGCGCAAAAGTAATCCTCCTATCAGAAAATGCTATAAATTTTGCGATTGGCCGCTAAAGTCAGTTCTGTTTTGACATTTGTGTAGTAAACACATGCGAAATACACGTTAATAAACAATGTTACGCTACACTGCTCCAGAACGCGGAATATTGCTGACTATTTATTTGACCAATAATCGGTCGGTGAAAAACGGTTACTGCGCAAAAGTAATCCTCCTATCAGAAAATGCTATAAATTTTGCGATTGGCCCCTAAAGTCAGTTCTGTTTTGACATTTGTGTAGTAAACACATGCGAAATACACGTTAATAAACAATGTTACGCTACACTGCTCCAGAACGCGGAATATCTCTCTCTATGGCGCGATATACAACAGGGATATCATCATAAACCTCCTAAGAGATTTTTGCGCCAAGCTTCTCTTCCAATTTGTGGTGTGCCGATTTGAATTTTCCCTACAAATTGGTGGGACCTACAGTTTTTTGCCGACTCCGAACGGTATCTACAAAGGAGACGAATTTTTGCTGAGAAGCCTGTCATGGCAGAAATACACTCGGAGAGTTTGCCAAACCACTGCCGAGGGGCGACCCCGTTTTGAAAAACTTTTTTCAAATCACTTTTGATGTTACCTGTACCAGGGCTCGAACCATGGACCTTCGGTGTGGTAGGCCGGCAACACTACCTTCACAACACGACGCGGAATATTGCTGACTATTTATTTGACCAATAATCGGTCGGGGCCAAACGGTTACTGTGAATGGTGAGCGCTACAGAGCAATGATCAACGAGTTCTTTTTGCCGCAACTTGGGATTGGAAAACATGTGGTTCCAACAAGACGGTGCAACAGCACACACTGCACGTGCCACAACCGATATGCTGAACATCGGAAGCTTACTTTTGCGCCACCTGTTATATAAAAGAAAGTGACGTTAGTTCCAACGCTCATAACTCAAGAACGACTGCACCGATTTGGATGATTGACACTAATTTAGATTGTTCTCTGACAAGAATAGAAGAATACCCAATAAAATTTTCGAAAAATTCCTGAAAAAAAAAATTTATTTTCCCATACATTTTGTATGGTGCGAATTTATATCTGGGCAGGACAAAGTCTGCCGGTGCCTCTAGTTTTGTATAAATAGCTGAGAATTATCAATAAAGAATCAGTCGATAACTGACATCCTGTTTTATCGCCAATTGAAAATTGTTGTATTTTTTATATCAACTTCCGTTACACTGGACCGATTTTGATAATTCTCGCTTCCAAAAACTCTTCGAAGGCACAGTTTTGATTTCTTTAAAATTTTATTTTAAATATATCTATTTTTGAAATCGGTTCAAGTTTTAGCACAAAAAAAATACCACACATGCAAAAACTTACTTTCTAAGATTTGTTGCGAAAAAAATGGCCCGAAATTTGGATGCCAGTGATTTTGATTTTTAAGCAAAATTAAATTTCTTATTTATAACGCTGTAAAAATCTTTGAGTTAAACACAGCGTTCTGCTGGAATAATTCAGTTAAAAAAGCACGAAAAGTGTGAATAAGATCTTTTCGGCAAACATCCAGTGTATCTAACTATGGTGAAATCGATTCGTTTCGTGAAATATCTAACTTAAGCCCTTCTGAAGCTACACAAAAGGATATATTTTTCCAAAAAATCTCTTCAACAATAGCTTTTGTGCATTTGTTGGTGTAGACGGGTTGTAGTACTCACACATATCGACGAAAACTTTTTATTTCATTGTATTTGAATTAAAAATATAGGAAAGAGAAACCCCTGCCAACCAGCATTGGATAAAAATCTTGATAAACAGCGAGTCGCGCCTACCAAACAACTGGATAGAAAAGTGGGAAATTTTGTTCGGCGAGGTTCACTTTTAACCATGTTGAAAATGATTTTCAGTGTAGGTGTGAGTGCATACTTTTAGGCACTTGTTGTTTTCCATATAAATTCCAAAAATGTTCGATGGTGTAAGTAAAAATTGTGGAATCAGAGTTTCACCATGGTTAGCCATGGTTGGTAGGGACTAGTGTCTGGAATACGAATACATTTTTTAATGTAGTAGTAGTTTTGCAATTTTTTTTTTTTAAAGTATGGTTTTCTTCGATATAGTATGTAAGTTAGACTGGGTCGATTTGTTAACCGATATCGCGCCATCGATTTTTCGATAGGTTTTGGGCTCAGGAAAAAAAATTTCCACTATTCATACCCAAAAAAATAATTTTCGAGCCAGCGAAGTTTAATTGTTTTGACTTTTTTCGACTTTGACTTTTAAGGTTTTTTTCATGACCCGCTAAAAAAATTTTCATTTGATTTTAAAATTTTCATGTATACCCTGTCCGACCCAAAAATGTCCGCTAATAACGTCGGCGATAACAGTTCTTGGAAAAAAAAATATTTTTTGGGTTTTGGGGAGTATTTTGGTCAAAAAATTGATCCTTTCGCCATTTATTTTTAAGGGTTTTTTCAGCATGCATGCAAAAATGTTTCGTCTTGTTATGGTCGAAAAATAGACTTTTCCAAACCCGAAAATAAAGTTTTTTTTTTCATAAACTGTTATCGCCAACGTTTATAATTTAAAGTGGGACAGGAAATATGAGACAAATTCGTTTTCATCGAAAAAATTTTTGCATGTATGTATGCCGAAAAAACCCTTAAAAAAATGGCGAAAGTGTCAATTTTTTGACCAAAACACTCCCCAAACCCCAAAAAATTATTTTTTTTTTTAAAAAATGTTATCGCCAACGTTTTTAGCGGACATTTTTTTAGTAGGTCATGAAAAAAACCTTAAAAATCAAAGTCGAAAAATATCAAAAAAATTAAATTTCGCAGGCTCGAAAATTATTTTTTGGGTATGCGTAGTGGAACTTTATTTTTTCTGAGCCAAAAACCTATCGAAAAATCGATGGCGCGATATCGGTTAACTTTCGTCCATACAAATCGACCCACCCTAATGTAAGTAATAGAAATCTTTTACGCCAACAAAGGCACAGCAGCTATTGTTTAAGAGGTTTTTTGGCCAAATGTATTCTTTTGTGGAGCTTCAGAAAGGTTAACCCAGATAACCCTAATGTCCTATATATAGGACGGTCAGTTCATGTATTATCACGCGCCCGTGTGGACGTTAACAAATAACGGGAACGCGCTGTTATACGCAGCAGAGACTTCGCAACTGCGTTAATAGTTTTATTTGCAATTTTGCTGTATATTTTGAAGATTGTGAAATTCGAATAATAGAAAGTTATAACATACGCTTTGAAAGGTAAGTTTATTTAAGAGTGCTAAAGTTAAAATTTTTTCAATGTTATATTAATAAAGCAAAGTAAAATAAGTGTGTATGCGATATGCATGGACTCACGTGAACTATTTTTAAACTTTTATGGAGAATTTCAATGAATAAATGTTAGTGTACTATGTAGGACATTATGAAGATATACGTCTACTTTTGTTGTTTTATTATAGAGGTCTTTCGCTTCAATATGCTCTTGTTTTATTAGAAGATGATGAAAATGCTGCTGAAGTCGACGAAGACGCTTTTGAGGTGAATAATTTCCCATCATCATAATTACAAACCCCTGCCGAAATACGCAAATCGCGAGCAAAGAGGTGCTCTTTACCAGTTGAGATTCAGCTGACCACTAACCGAAAGCAACGAACGTATTAAAGGGGCCGACCGAGTTGCTCAAGGAAGTAGAAAGTTACGATAGACTGGATCATCTTGTAGTGCAACATGAAAAACAAACCCGCTGTGGTGATTGTTGTTGGTGCAAAGCACGAATTTTTATGTTTTGTTTGTTAATTGATATTAGAGGAAAAATTACAACGTTATGCACAGCGATGGTATGGGACGACATGTTTCGAAGTGCCCAACTTCTCATCAGACCCCTTCTCGGACACTGAGATACGAACCCAAGTGTTTGCACCGAAGCCGCTGTTAGAGTACTCTAACAACTAAGCTATGATGCCCTGTAGCGTCACGATGCATTTTTCCTCTAATGTGCCATTTGCTTATTCCTTTTATACATTATTTGGTACATATATTTTATATGTCAACTCAAGGAAAGTGGAATATTTTTAGGCGCGTTCATAGAAAAGTTTTAGATACAGAAGAGCTTTTTTGCATATCAACACTTCCGTGTTATTTGTTATGCACCCGCACTGTACCTGTAACAATTATAGTTATGGTGATTGTTGTTGGAGCAAAGCACGAATTTTTATGTTTTGTTTGTTAATTGATATTAGAGGAAAAATTACAACGTTATGCACAGCGATGGTATGGGATGACATGTTTCGAAGTGCCCAACTTCTCATCAGACCCCTTCTCGGACACTGAGATACGAACCCAAGTGTCTGCACCAAAGCCGCTGTTAGAGTACTCTAACAACTAAGCTATGATGCCCTGTAGCGTCACGATGCATTTTTCCTCTAATGTGCCATTTGCTTATTCCTTTTATACATTCTTTGGTACATATATTTTATATGTCAACTCAAGGAAGAGTGCCGCGCTGCAACGAAAAGAAAGGACGAAGCCTACAAGGCAACGCTGAGATCGAATGCAACGAGGAGTGTGTGTGAACACTACCGCGAGTTGAAGAGGGAAGCGAGGCGGCTTTTCCGGGCGAAAAAAAGAGAGGCAGAAAAGCGTGAAATAAAGGAGCATGAGATGCTGGCCAACGGGAATAATGCCCGAAAATTCTATCAAAAAATTCGGCGAATGACAGAAGGTTTCAAACCCGGGGCAAACTCCTGTAAGAATGAGAACGGCGACCTGGTGACCGATGTTCAGAGAACACTCAGAATATGGAGGGATCACTTCTCTGCCCTTTTAAATGGAGAAACTGAGCAAGAAACCAGAGAAGATGCCGAACCCGAGCCCACAATCGAAGATGATGGAATTGACGTTCCACAACCCGACTATAATGAGGTGCGAATAGCAATATCCCGATTGAAAAACAATAAAGCAGCTGGCGCTGATGGTTTGCCTGCTGAGCTATTCAAACACGGAGGCGAGGAGCTGGTAAGGCGCATGCACCAGCTTCTATGCAGAATATGGTCGGATGAATGCATGCCTGAAGATTGGAATCTAAGTGTTCTCTGGCCAATCCACAAGAAGGGCGATCCTGCAAACTGCGCCAACTATCGCGGAATCAGGCTTTTGAATATCGCATATAAGGTCCTATCAAGCGTATTGTGCGAAAGACTTAAGCCTGATTGGACCTTATCAGTGTGGCTTCAGACCTGGCAAATCTACCATCGACCAAATTTTTACAATACGCCAAATCTTGGAAAACCCCCGTGAAAAGAGAATCGACACACATCATCTCTTTGTTGATTTTAAAGCCGCTTTCGATAGCACGAAAAGGAGCTGCCTATATGCCGCTATGTCTGAATTTGGTTTCCCCGCAAAACTTATACGGCTATGCAAAATGACCGCCAGCTCGGTCAGAATTGGGAAGTACCTCTCCGAGCCGTTCGAAACTAAACGAGGTTTCAGACAGGGTGACCCCCTATCGTGCGATTTCTTCAATTTAATTCTGGAGAAAATAATACAAGCTGCGGAACTTATCCCCGCTGGAACAATATTTTATAAAAGCGTGCAACTATTGGCATATGCTGACGATATTGATATCATTGGCCTTAACAACCGCGCCGTAACTTCTGCTTACTCCAAATTAGAAAAAGAAGCGGAGAAAATGGGATTGGTGGTGAACGAGGGCAAAACGAAGTACCTTCTGTCATCATGCAAAGAGTCAGCGCATTCGCGCCTTGGCAGCCAAGCCACTGTTGGCAGGAATAATTTCGAAGTAGTAAAGGACTTCGTTTACCTGGGAACCAGCATTAACACCAACAATAATGTTAGCTTAGAAATCCGACGAAGAATTACTCTTGCAAACAAATGCTACTTCGGACTGAGTAGGCAATTGAAAAGTAAAGTCCTCTCTCGACGAACGAAAATAACACTCTACAAGTCACTCATCGCACCCTTCCTGCTATATGGTGCAGAAGCGTGGACACTACCGACATCTGATGAGGCGGCTTTGTGAGTATTCGAGAGAAAGGTTCTTCGAAAGATTTGTGGACCTCTACGCGTTGGCGACGGCGAGTACCGAAGAAGATTTAATGATGAGCTGTATGAACTTTACGCAGACGCCGACATAGTTCAGCGAATTAAAACACAGCGGCTTCGCTGGCTAGGCCACGTAGTGCGAATGAGCGAAGATGCTCCAGCCCAGAAGGTATTCTTATCGGCACCCGCCGGTGGAAGCAGAGGAAGAGGGAGACCACCACTCCGATGGAAGGACCAAGTGGAGACCGATTTGCGATCCCGCGGTGTTTCCAATTGGCGCCAGTTGGCGCAACGAAGAAACGACTGGCGAGCTATGTTGGACGGTCAAAATCGCCCAGGCGGTTAGAGTACTCTAATAACTAAGCTATGATGCCCTGTATCGTCACGATGTGGATTTTGTCAGAAGAAAACAACTACCAGATGTTAGAAATGTGATTTTGAGGTACATACAAAGTGTTTTGTTGATTTTCATACTAATATAGGGTGTTTTTTTAGGGGTATAGAACTTCGAATTGAAATAAAACACAAGAAAATCGTTTTAAGGTCCATCAATTTGGCTTTATTGGAAGGATAATTTTATGCCATTAATGTTTAAATATGATTTCGGGCATGTGGCCGCCGCGGCTGGCTCGAATAAAGCCAATTCTACAGGTCCAATTTTCAACCACTTTTTCGAGCATATGGGGCCGTATGTCGGCAATAACGCCACGAATGTTGGCTTCCAATTCCCCTAACGTTTCTGGTTTGTTGGTGTAGACGAGCGACTTCACATATCCCCAAAGAAAATAATCCAATGGTGTCAAATCACACGACCTTGGTGGCCAATTGACAGGTCCATTCCGCGAAATTATGCGCTCATCGAATGTTTCCTTCAATAAATCGATTGTGACGTGCGCTGTGTGGCATGTAGCGCCGTCTCGTTGGAACCACAACTCATCCACATTCATGCCATCCAATTCGGGAACAAAATAGTCGGTTATCATGGCTCTATACCGGTCTCCATTAACGGTAGCTGCCTCTCCAGCATTATTGCGGAAGAAGTATGGCCCAATGACTCCACCAGCCCATAGAGCACACCAAACAGTCAGCTTTTGTGGATGTAATGGCGTTTCAAGGGTCTCATGTGGATTCTCTTCACTCCAAATGCGGCAATTTTGCTTGTTGACGTAGCCATTCAACCAAAAATGAGCCTCATCACTGAACAAAATTTTGCGATGAAAATCAGCATCGAAATCAATCTCATTTTCGGCCCATACACCAAAATCACGACGCATTGCATGGTCTCGCGGCTTTAATTCTTGCACAAGCTGGATCTTGTAAGGTCGCAAGCCAAGATCTTTGCGCAAAATCTTCCATAAAGTTGATGGACAAAGCTCCAATTGCTGTGCACGGTGGCGAATCGATTCATTCGGGTCCTCTTCAACACTTTGCTCTACAGCGGCAATTGTTTCTTCGGTGCGCACTGTTCGACGTCTCTGCGGATGCGTATTATCACATAGAGTAGACGTAGTGCGAAAACGATCCATGGTTAACCGAATTAATTGCTCTGATGGACGATTATGTCGACCATAAAATGGACGGAGCTCACGGTAAACTTCGCGAACTGAACCATTATTTTCGAAATAAATTTGCACGATTTGCAAGCGTTGTTCTTTTGTCAACCTGTTCATGATGAAATGGCAAACCAAACTGAACATAAATGACGTTAGACTTGCCAGATTTGACCACAAAATGCCAGTTTTATCTCTATTCGAAAAACAAACCTGTAAAAAAAACACCCTGTAAATAATACGTTTGTTTGAACAGCAAACTTCCCTGATGTACTATATATAGGACATCTCCAAAAACTTAAAAATCGTTTAGTAATTTTTGCTTAAAGCATATAAATACGTTTTTATATCTGTTTTAAAAAGTGTGAAAGAAACAAAGTGGAAAAATTTCCACTGCATAATTATCTGGGTTAAGATGAGATATTTCTCAAAACCGAGAGATCGCGATTTCTCTGAAAACGTAGTTTGATACTCTGAATGTTCGCGCACAAGAACTCATTCACACTTTTCGTGTCCATTTATTTTAAACTTAATTATTCCAGCAGAACCTTGTGTCTAACTCAAACATTTTTACAGAATTATGAAAGAAAAATGCAATCTTGTTTAAAAATCACAGAGCAGAAAGTGTTCAAATTAAAAATCCAAGTTTTGGGCCATTTTTTTCTCAACGGAATAAAAGGACAAAAATTATTAATTGGTGATAAAACAAGATACAATTTTGTTTCCAATAATCAAAGATAGGCATTTGTTTGTATTGTCAATAGCCACCAAATAATATCATTATTGATCATCCTTACCCAGTATCAAACAATTTTTGTTCAAGGTTTTCAAACAAAAATTTATTCAAAAGTACACAATATTGTGACGAATTCGATGATTCCTTGATTATCAATCCTGGGTTCGATCGCTATAAAGTCGAATAAACACACGCACAGATAATGTAAGTAATAGCTAGTTTTATTTACTAGTAATAAACGCAAAACAATTTTAAGAGTTTGATAACTTTACAGTAGTTCACTATTGAACGCTTGAAAATAAACTGATCAGTCTGCCTTGCTTGGTCACTGCCTTATATAGTCCGACAGGGTGCTTGCCTACGCACCGAGAACTTTCTTGGTTGTTCGCTTTTCGTGTTCTGGAAGGGTCGGTGTTATTTATTGGCATCTCCTCTTTGCATCGTATTCGCAAACACTCGCGCCATCTCTCTTCCTCTTCCTAGTTACACGCTTGCATGCATAAGCGTAGCCATCGTTATCTCGGTTGTGTTAACTAGTGGTGGGAGTTTTATTGAGTTAGGGATGGTACATGCTTGAGAATAATCGCCACACTGCCCTCCACCTAAGTCTGATCGTCCCGATCAGACACATTGCCGGAACCAAACGCAGCTAGCCTTTCTAAATGGACCACTTTCATCTTATTCCTTGGCCTTCCCATAGTTTGTATGCGATATACCACATCGTTGATCCGTTTTATGACTTTGTATGGGCCTTCCCAGTTACATTGTAGTTTTGGGGACAAACCTTTCCTACGCTGTGGGTTCTATAGCAGCACTAAATCTCCTTCTAAAAAACCTTCCGAATTTATTGCTTTGTCGTACCTGGCCTTCATTTTATCGCTCATGATCTTAGTCCGTTTTCTCACAAGGTCGTGAATTTCTCTCATTTCTTCTTCCAATACGCTAGTAGATTTCCGAGCATTCACTCCTGCATCAGCGTTTATCCCAAACTTTAAGTCAGCTGGCAATCGAAGATCATTCCCGAAAATTACCTTTACAGGAGTCTGACCAGTTGTTTCATGTACTGCAGAGCGATATGCCATTAGGAATAAGGAGATGTGAGTATCCCAATCCTTCTGGAATTTATCCACTACTTTCCTCAGGTGATCTTCCAATGTTCTATTGAATCGTTCCACCATGCGATCTGACTGAGGATGTAGTGCAGTTGTTCGAGTTTTCCGAATGCCCAATGTCTTGCACATTTCCTGGAACACAGCTGATTCGAAATTTCTGCCTTGGTCAGAATGTATCTCCATCGGTGCACCAAACCGAGCTACCCAATTGTTAGTAAACACTTCTGCTATGGTCTCTGCCTCTTGATTTGGAATAGGGTACACTTCTGGCCATTTGCTGAAATAGTCCATAACTACCAGTACATATTTGTTTCCGAGTTTGCTAGTAGGAAATGGACCAGCTACATCCATGGCTATCCTCTCAAATTACGCACCTGAGTTATACTGTTTCATTTGGCCATGGCTCCTTGATTTCGGTCCTTTAGCTTTGATGCATACTTCACAGTTGGCAATCCACTCCGCGACCGATTGACGGCAACCAACCCAATAGAATCTTTGCTTGACTTTCTCCAAGGTCTTGGTGACTCCAAGATGACCTCCGCTTGGACCGTTATGTAATTCATTGAGTACATCAGGGATTTTCTTCCTAGGGACGACTATCAGCTTTCGAACACATTGACCATCCTCACTCTCCCATATTCGATGCAAACAACCGGATTCTAATTGCAAACTATTCCACTGTGCCCAATATGACTTGGCAACAGGACTTTCTGCTGACATCTCCTCTCTTGATGGTCGCTCGTTTCGTTCGATTCCTTGCATTACACGTGTAAGATCTGGATCTTCGTGCTGAAACCTCCTTAATTGATCCATGTCCCATTCGTCCGTAGATGTTATAATCATGAGCCGCACATCTATAATGTCTTCCTTGGCCTCAGCTTTGGAACAATGCTTGCATTCCAAGTTACATGGTCTTCGTGACATTGCATCAGCATTTCCGTGGGTGCTACCTTTGCGATGCTCTATGGAAAAGTTATAACTTTGCAGTCGCTCTATCCACCGTGCCAATTGACCTTCCGGATTACGGAACTGTAAGAGCCATTTCAACGCTGCGTGGTCTGTCCTGACGTGGAATCGCTGTCCATAGAGATACTTGTGGAAATGCTTAACGCACTCTACCAATGCCAACAGTTCTCTCCGGGTTACACAATAGTTCCTTTCAGGCTTCCCAATTGTTCGGCTGTAATATGCAACTACCTTCTCCTGTCCATCAACAATCTGAGACAAAACACCTCCTATAGCATAACCACTCGCATCTGTATCCAGAATAAACTTTGAACCTGGAATTGGATATGCTAACATCGGGGCAGTGCATAGTCGTTCCTTCAATGTTTGGAAAGCCACCTCCTGTTCCTTCTTCCATTCAAAACTCATATTCTTTCTCGTAAGGTCATGGAGACTACTATCTACGCTGGCAAAATTCGGTACAAATCGGCATAGCCCAAAGGGCATTATCGTAAATTGCCAAAGCCCTTCTCCAACGCTGAAGGCCGTCTTTTCTTTATCTTCATCCTTCACCTCCACTTGCCAGTAGCCGCTTTTCAAGTCCAGTGTGGAAAACCATTTCGTGCCAGATAACGAGTCCAGAGTATCGTCGATTCTTGGCAATGGATAACTATCCTTCTTCGTTACGTCGTTCAATCTTCGGTAATCCACACAGAACCTCATTTTTCCATCCTTCTTTTTCACTAGTACTACCGGTGAGCTCCATGGACTAGCTGATGGTTCGATCACGCCGCTGTCACTCATTTCCTGTATAATTTCTCTTACCACTTGTCGTTTGGCCAATGGAATACTACGAGGAGCTTGGCGGATTGGTCTTGCATCACCAGTATCAATTTGATGCTTCACAACTTTGGTTCGACCTGGTTTGGAACCATCCTTGTCAAATATGCTCGCATAATCTCCATCAATCTTTGCCCATATGATTGCTTCCGACTTCGGTGGAATTTGTTGGCTCGCCTCCACAAGCACTCGCTTACTAACGTATTTGTTTTCGTAACCAAAATTTAATGCCACATCCATGTTCTGGTAATTCATAATCCTGTTTTGCATGTCGATCTTGATGCCTTTCTCGCTTAAGAAGCCCACACCAACTATGATTTCGTCAACAATATCTGCTACTATAAAATTGTGTAGAACGGCCACGTTCCCAAATGCGATTTCACATGTTACTTCTCCTAGGACATGAGTGTCCTCACCCGCGGCCGTACGTAACTTTGCTCCATGCAATGGTCTCACCTCCTTGTTAACTAAATCAGATCGAATTATGGAATGTGATGCGCCTGTATCCACAGTTAGTAAGTGCTCTTTTCCATCCACATATGCAACAACAGTAACATTACTAGCTTTCCTTCCGATCTGTGAGACAGAGATTATGGGGCATTCAGTTGCGGGAGCCAGTCCACGCCCCTTTCGGCTGGCTCGATTTAGTTTAACGACTGATTTGGCTGGGAAATTGGCTCACCTCCTTCAGCTTTGCGTTTTCGTCCACCTGAATTGCTGGGGTTACTGGAGCCAGTGCCGCAATAACGTGCTATGTGCCTGATTTTCCGCACTTAAAGCATTTAATGGCACCATTACTATTTTTCTGTACTCCGTTCAACGCTTCCAGAATTGTGTCTACCCAGTCTGGCCGCCGTGGTGTGGAGGTAGTGTTGCCGGCCTACCACACCGAAGGTCCATGGTTCGAGCCCTGGTACAGGTAACATCAAAAGTGATTTGAAAAAAGTTTTTCAAAACGGGGTCGCCCCTCGGCAGTGGTTTGGCAAACTCTCCGAGTGTATTTCTGCCATGACAGGCTTCTCAGCAAAAATTCGTCTCCTTTGTAGATGCCGTTCGGAGTCGGCAAAAAACTGTAGGTCCCACCAATTTGTAGGGAAAATTCAAATCGGCACACCACAAATTGGAAGAGAAGCTTGGTACAAAAATCTCTTAGGAGGTTTATGATGATATACCTGTTGTATATCGCGCCATAAAAAGAAAAGAAAAGAAAAGATGTCTGGTCGTTCTACCTCCACGCGGTGAGCCTTGTACGCCGGCTTACTTAATAGCGAAGCTGTTTCCTGCGTTAGAGCATGAGATACCGTCTCAGCAAATGATCTCTTGGGATTTGGATATGTGGCTCGCTTCGTCTCCACGTCACGTATTCCATTTATAAAGCTTTGGATTTTTACCCTTTCTGTGTATTCTACGGGTGCGTCTGCGTTTGCTAGATGGGCCAACCTCTCGATGTCCGATGCACATTCCTGCAAAGTCTCATTAGGTTTCTGGGAGCGATTCTGTAGCTCTATTTGCTATATCTGCTTCCCATGCTCGCTACCATAGCGTCTCTCAACTGCACCCATTAATGCTTCATAATTGTTCCGTTCTCCGTCAGGAATAGTCTGCAAAATTTCGGCTGCAGGTCCCTTCAATGCCACGAATAATGCAGCAACTTTGTCTTCCATGCCCCAATTATTCACAGCTGCCGTCTTCACAAACTGTAGCTTAAATACCTGGAAAGGAACAGAACCATCAAATGATGGGGATTTTACCTTGGGAGTATTCGCTAAAGCAGATGGACGGTTCAGTTGCAACTCCTGGATACGGCCCCTTAACGCATCTACCTCGGCCTCTATTTTATCTTGAAATTGTGCAATTTTTGCATCTTGCACTTCTAGTTTCGCTGACACCTTTGCTTCCTGTTCTTCCAACTGCGATGAGATATATGCCTTCTGTTCTTCCATTTGAGATCTCATGTGTACCTTCGTTTCATCTAGTTGAGCTGAAATCTGAGATTTTATACGTGTATCCTGTTCTTCCAGCTGAGATACTATACAAGTTTTCTGTTCTTCCATTTTAGTCGACATCTGGGTTAATACAGCCAGTATCATGTTTGTGTCCACGGTTGCTACTGGATTCGGAGACTCCTTTTTTTCTTCTATTTTTGTCGGTGCCTCCTCCACAAGATGAAAAACATGATCATCAACGTTGATTCCTTCTGCTTCCATAGCCTCTCGCAATCGTGACTGTAGCTCTGATTTATTGCCTGTGGTATTCAAGCCACGCTGTTGCAGCTCATTTTTGAGTTGGTGGATCTTCAGCTCATTCAACTTTGCCATGCCTTTGTTATCCTTGAAAACTCTCGGTATTTATTTAACAATATCACTTCTGACACCAATTGTGACGAATTCGATGATTCCTTGATTATCAATCCTGGGTTCGATCGCTATAAAGTCGTATAAACACACGCACAGATAATGTAAGTAATAGCTAGTTTTATTTACTAGTAATAAACGCAAAACAATTTTAAGAGTTTGATAACTTTACAGTAGTTCACTATTGAACGCTTGAAAATAAACTGATCAGTCTGCCTTGCTTGGTCACTGCCTTATATAGTCCGAGAGGGTGCTTGCCTACGCACCGAGAACTTTCTTGGTTGTTCGCTTTTCGTGTTCTAGAAGGGTCGGTGTTATTTATTGGCATCTCCTCTTTGCATCGTATTCGCAAACACTCGCGCCATCTCTCTTCCTCTTCCTAGTTACACGCTTGCATGCATAAGCGTAGCCATCGTTATCTAGGTTGTGTTAACTAGTGGTGGGAGTGTTATTGAGTTGGGGATGGTACATGCTTGAGAATAATCGCCACAATATCATAACATATTTGTTTTAATCAAACACGATACGGTTGTTTTTTTTTTGCTCAGTGCGCCATACCCAATACTTGCCCTGCATGTGGTATGTGCCATCACAATACCAATGGTTGGCGTTTCATAGAACGGTAGGGGTTGTCCAGAAAACGCAGGCGTCGCTGCTTGTAAGCGTAAGTGTGGGAACCTGTGGGATTGCAGGCAGACCTTACGCGTCGCAATCTTCTGGGCCCACGCGACTTGTACGCGAAGTGGACTGATAATTTTTAAGTATTTGTGCACTCGGCGGTCTTCGTGTCACACCTACTTGCATTCGACTGTCGTCGTGTCTCTGCCGGCGTTGATTGGCTAAAATCTAAAATTTTGCATTTTGGAGGGTGGTAACATTGTGCGCCGATAGGCAACTGCGCCGTCAACGCAAGCGGAAGTTATTGCGCTGGAACAATATTCTGGCTTATGAAGGAACAAATTGTATTACTATTTTGTAAAATATAAATAAATTATACAAAGTGTTTACAAAAACAAATAAGTGATTATTCATGTTAAATTTATTTTAGCTCAGAATACTCAAGACGGTAGTTAATTTGTTGTGTTTGTGTAATCTTTGTGGTTATATTTACGGAATGAAATGCAAAAAAATTAAATTGAATAAATTCTTTTCTTTCTTTTTTAAGTGGCCATCTAACCGCCTGGGCGATTTTGACCGTCCAACATAGCTCGCCAGTCCTTTCTTCGTTGCGCCAACTGGCGCCAATTGGAAACACCGCGGGAACGCAGATCGGTCTCCACTTGGTCCTTCCATCGGAGTGGTGGTCTCCCTCTTCCTCTGCTTCCACCGGCGGGTGCCGATAAGAATACCTTCTGGGCTGGAGCATCTTCGCTCATTCGCACTACGTGGCCTAGCCAGCGAAGCCGCTGTATTTTAATTCGCTGAACTATGTCGGCGTTTGCGTGAAGTTCATGCAGCTCATCATTAAATCTTCTTCGGCACTCGCCGTCGCCAACGCGTAGAGGTCCAGAAATCTTCCGAAGCACCTTTCTCTCGAATGCTCCCAGAGCCGCCTCATCAGGTGTTTTTAGTGTCCACGCTTCTGCACCATATAGCAGGACGGGTGCGATGAGTGACTTGTAGAGTGTTATTTTTGTTCGTCGAGAGAGGACTTTACTTTTCAATTGCCTACTCAGTCCGAAGTAGCATTTGTTTGCAAGAGTAATTCTTCGTCGGATTTTTAGGCTAACATTATTGTTGATGTTAATGCTGGTTCCCAGGTAAACGAAGTCCTTTACTATTTCGAAATTATTGCTGCCAACAGTGGCTTGGTTGCCAAGGCGCGAATGCGCTGACTCTTTGCATGATGACAGAAGGTACTTCGTTTGGCCCTCGTTCACCACAATCCCATTTCTCCGCTTCTTTTTCTAATTTGGAGTAAACAGAAGTTACGACGCGGTTGTTAAGGCCAATGATATCAATATCGTCAGCATATGCCAACAGTTGCACGCTCTAATAAAATACTGTTACAGCGCGGTTAAGTTCTGCAGCTTGTATTATTTTCTCCAGCATTAAATGAAAGAAATCGCACGATAGGGGCTCACCCTGTCTGAAACCTCGTTTAGTTTCAAACGGCTTGGAGAGGTGCTTCCCAATTCTGACCGAGCTGGCGGTGTTGCTCAAGGTCATTTTGCATAGCCGTATAAGTTTTGCGGGCAAACCAAATTCAGACATAGCGGCATATAGCAGCTCCTTTTCGTGCTATCGAAAGCGGCCTTAAAATCAACACAGAGTTGATGTGTGTCGATTCTTTTCTCACGGGTTTTTTCCAAGATTTGGCGTATTGTAAAAACTGGTCGATGATAGACTTACCAGGTCTGAAGCCACACTGATAAGATCCAATCAGTCGGTTCACATCAGGCTTCAGTCTTTCGCACAATACGCTTGATAGGACCTTATATGCGATATTCAAAAGCCTGATTCCGCGATAGTTGGCGCAGTTTGCAGGATCGCCCTTCTTGTGGATTGGCCAGAGAACACTTAGATTCCAATCTTCAGGCATGCATCCATCCGACCATATTCTGCATACAAGCTGATACATGCGGCTCACCAGCTCCTCGCCACCGTGTTTGAATAGCTCAGCAGGCAAACATTAGCTCTTTATTGTTTTTCAATTGCGATATTGTTATTCGCACCTCATTATAGTGGGGGTGTGGAACGTCAATTCCAACATCTTCGATTGTGGGCTCGAGTTCGGCATCTTCTCTGGTTTCTTGCTCAGTTTCTCCATTTAAAAGGGCAGAGAAGTAACGCCTCCATCTTCTGAGTGCTCTCTGAACATCGGCTACCAGGTCGCCGTTCTTATTTTTACAGGAGTTTGCCCCGGGTTTAAAACCTTCTGTCATTCCCCGCATTTTTTGATAGAATTTTCGGGCATTATTCCCGTTGGCCAGCATCTCAAGCTCCTATATTTCACGCTTTTCTGCCTGTCTTTTTTCGCCCGGAAAAGCCGCCTCGCTTCCCTCTTCAACTCGCGGTAGTGTTCACACACACTCCTCGTTGCATTCGATCTCAGCGTTGCCTTGTAGGCTTCGTCCGTTCTTTTCGTTGCAGCGCGGCACTCTTCACCATCATACCAGTTGTTTCTTCGCGTTCGCCGGAATCCAATTACTTCTTCGGCTGCGGTACGGAGTGCTCCTGAGATATGATCCCACTGCTCATGAATTCCACTAGGTTGAATTGTGCTCTCGGAGAGCAGGTGTGAGAGGAAATGAATAAATTAAATATAATAATAAAATAAAAAAAAAATTTTAAATAAAATAAAATAAAATTAAATTAAATTAAAGGAGGCTAAGAAAGGAGTAGGTAATAACTAAAATAAAATCAAGTTTTGTGGTAGAAACTCAACCACTGGGCGAGGTCTAATTTAATTAAATTTATGTACGTACATGCTCATGCTTTGTTGAGCTTATTATTGCCACAAACGGTGTGGCGGCAGAGGTACGTCAACATAAGGCACATGACAGGTACGCCAACAGAAGGAGCGACAGAGTGTTACAGGAGCAGTGTGACCAGGTTAGCCTTTTCAAGGCTAGATTTAGCCTTTTTTGTCCTTGAGCCCCATAATTTTGGTTTTAGCTTCGTAGCTTTTTTTTTAGCCTTTTTTACTCCAAACCTTTTCTGGTCCCAAAACCATATTTTTCATATAAAATTTAAGTTAAATGAAGGTAGTATTGATGACGAAATACAGAAAACTATTCGTAAAAATTGTCAACTATTTTTAGTGGTGTTGATAACCCAATTGCGACATCGCCTATCTGATACTTAAAATGAATTCTTTCCAAAAGATAAATTTTTTTCAGTTGATAATTCTTTGAAAGTAACAAAGCCGGATGTATTTTCTCACTTTCAATAAGAAAAGTCTAGGTATTCTCCAAGTCAAGTAGCATTGGTTGAGCTGCAGTAGCGAAAGCTAATAACCATATAGTGGACAAGTGTGACCTCTACCATTAAACTTTGGGAAGTTCGATGACATAAAAATTCATTAAACAGCCCCCTTTTTTAGAACTGGTCGAATTCGCTGGTCGTTTTTGGTATTACCTTTCAGTAATGCGGAGGTTGAAAGAATTTTTAGTGCCATGAACATTTTAAAAACTAAGTGAAGGAACAAATAAAACTTAAAATGCTTTACTGGCTGCTTAATATTAGATGTTCGTTAAAAGGCTTATCTAAATGTTGCACTGATTTTGAAATTACCGATGATCTCATCTCTATGATAAATACACAAACTTTGTACGCAGAGTCAAGCTCTTCTGATTCATCAGACGAAGAAAATATTATATAATTAATTAGTTTGTAGTGATTTTTCTATAGTATGAATTTCTTTGAAAAAATTCCTAGTCAAGCAAAATGTGCCTGATATGTGTTAAAACAAGAATAGTTCCTTTAAGTTATGTGTACAGCTTCATATACAAATATTTTTAACTAAAAAAAAAAATTCCTTCTTCTTGCTGGCTTGAGGTCTGTGTTTTTTCAAAATTGAAACCAAAAATATCGATTCTACCAATATATTTCGGCTACCTACGGTAATCGTCTTCAGGGTCAAATTATTACACAAGGAATTAGAAAACAAAAAGGTCGGGAAAACGAATAATAAAAAAAAAAATTGAAAGAGATTTCGTTAAAAAATTTCTGATTTTTTTTAGCTTCTTTTTTTCTTAATCTTAGCCTTTTCTAACCTTTTTTTTGCCGATTTAGCCTCTTTTTTTGGTCACACTGTACGGGAGCCTGCCGTCGTGAAGTTAAGCCTACTCGCGATATGCAACATTAACTCTACTCGGTATATATTCAGCGTACGTTGGCAACATGTACCCACTTGCTTTGGGTACGAGGAATATTCCTCAGCAGCATGTTTCCTCGCTCTACATGTAGCTAAACGTTCGCCCTCATCATATAGTGCACCTCTGGTCAAAGGACTTATGTGTGTATTGTGTATCGACAGTGTGTTGATGTAAGTGCAGAAAGCGGAATATTTACGTATGAAAGGTAGAAGGTATGTGTGTACTAGGATAAGTGTGGGAAAAGTGGTGATCACGTATGAATGTGTATGAAGATGTGCTTGGAAGGATGAGTGAAATTCAACAAAAACTTCGGTGTGCAAAAGGTCGGGGCAGGAGCGAAAAAGAAACCGCTTAGCAAATTAAAACAGAGTTAAACGTTGGGCTAGCAGCAGCATCTCCCGAGAACAGAAAAAAGGAATTTTGGACTTCCTGTACACAGAAATACCGGTAGGTAAAAATGGCATTGCAGAGACATGTATATATCTGCTAGAGTAAATAAAATATGATCCCAAAAAAAAAATTAAATACAATATATCAATAAAAGCCAAAAACACACACACAAAAAAAGGTTGAAGAAACATGAAGAATATTTTCTTTCTAGGTTACAAGCAAGGCCATAATTAACGTTATTTGAGGTACACCTTTTATCCACGTAAGAGGGCAGAACAGCTGTGTTAGCAAGAGAAGACCTAAAGATCAACGACCTCTTATATCTAACCATCTAATATATGGGGAGCCGAAAACCAACATCGAAGAGCAAAGTAAAAACCAAAGAGGGGAATCATATGGTTTCATAAACAGACACGGGATCACGAGAACGGAGCCCAAGAGATTCCGCGAACGCTAAAACGGTGCAGAGGAAAAGGACAGAAAATTTACCACCGCTACAACCCCTACCACCTCGATCACCACCACCTGTTAACAACAAAAAAATATTCCACTTTTTTGCATTTGCGTTCAATTGATTATTATTATTTCTGAATTTGTTTGTACCTTTCCCAAATAAGCCCTTAGTACATAGCTTTTTTGTCAGTTTTAGTTCTAGCCACACAGTTTATCTTTATAACTTGGAATAAATATTTAATTTTTTTTTCAGCTGAGACCATCTCGATGATGACAGGTACTTCGTCGTTGCAGAGATAGATGAGTGCTAGAGAGTAAGCTTATGTACATAATACAACACTTTTTCTCTCTCTCTATGGCGCGATATACAACAGGTATATCATCATAAACCTCCTAAGAGATTTTTGCGCCAAGCTTCTCTTCCAATTTGTGGTGTGCCGATTTGAATTTTCCCTACAAATTGGTGGGACCTACAGTTTTTTGCCGACTCCGAACGGCATCTACAAAGGAGACGAATTTTTGCTGAGAAGCCTGTCATGGCAGAAATACACTCGGAGAGTTTGCCAAACCACTGCCGAGGGGCGACCCCGTTTTGAAAAACTTTTTTCAAATCACTTTTGATGTTACCTGTACCAGGGCTCGAACCATGGACCTTCGGTGTGGTAGGCCGGCAACACTACCTTCACACCACGGCGGCCGCTGTATATAAATGTAACATTTTTGGGAACAGTGGTGGGAGCAAAAGTTGGGATAGTTTGAGAAAGAATATAAAACAAAGAATAAAGAAGGAACCAGCTAATTTCGATAGTATATTGGTGTGGGGGTTTCCCCAGGGCACCGGAGGGGGATTCGGTGACGCGCATGATAGACAGGACGTAGATGGACTGAACTCAACGGTACGCCCACGGACGATAATCAGGATAAGGGGGCTTCGCTCGGTATGCGGAGTCATAGCGAGGCCAAAGGCTACGTACTATACGTAGGAAGGGGAGGGATGACTCCACCTCACTAGACAGGACCTTTCTTTAATTCTTTCTTTCCTATAAACTTAATTTCTGCTATTCACTTCGACATGAACAAATTATGTTTAACTGTAGGTAAAGCAGGTGAGCAGAAACTCACCCCACCCGACGAGCTAGCGAGGCTTGCCACCATGCCACATGCCACCTTCGCCTTACCCCAACAGTCAGTTTTACAACAAGTGCCGGCATAAGGCACTGCATGGGTACGTCAGCTCAAGGTGTGGTAAAGGTACGCCAATATAAGACACATCTAAGTACGCCAGCACAATGTCGGGGAGGTACTAAAAAGATGCTAAACATCACGTTTGATAATTCTTGAAAGTCAGAACACTTATCTTTTTGATAGTCTTAAACTTCTTCAGCCTCAGAGATCTACACTCCTAGTGTATACAAGATATCGGTGCCTTGTGTCTGACCGTCAGTTCTATGTAAATACCATACGTCTTTGGAGCCTTTGTCGGATGTTAAAATACGAATGTTATCATTTTTGCTCAGAAATTTCAGCGCACTTTGCATATTTGTTGTTGTATGGTATTTTATAAGTAATGAGAATTTTGTTCTTATTTCTCTTTGACTTTGATTGTTTGCACGAGATCCTCTCCATCGGCTATATATTTGAATAAGCGAAATTTCTTATTTTCTATTGGGAGCGCAAACTTTGGACCTTTTGTCAAAAGCATTCGAATACCTTGACGAAACTCAACGTCCGTTTTGTTTACAAACCACCCTTCCTTTTTGTTGCTGTCGACCAAAAAGTGGTTTCGATCTTTCATCAGTTTATCGTGCTTTGCTTTCTGTCGCATCTTCAATGTTGTTGTAAGTTTTTCTGCGACATTTTCTTCACTTTTTGACAATTCTTTAAAAATCTTCCGCGTTTATATGTTCCTTGAGTTTTGTTGTTATATGTGCCATCTGGTGTTGCTGCCTAATTAATATGTTGTGTTTATGTTTTATTAGGAGGCTGAGTATTTTTGTGTGAAAGTATTGTGTGTGTCCATCTAAGGTTTACAATTTGGTAGAACTTTTTATAAAATTAGGTACTAATTTAGATATTCTGCATTTTAATAGATAGTTAATGTTACATTTATGCCCTACCACTTTCTTTGATATGCATGTAATTTGTTTATTAGTGCTCCGCCGTTTTTATATTTGTTTTTTTGATCTGTATATTTCATTTTTTTGTTGTTGAATGTATACGGCGTGCCTTCCGTTTTTGTAATATTGGTTTTTTGGCGACCGTATATTTCTGACAATGAAAATATTATATCGTTTGACGACATCTCTCTTTTTCCCAGCATTCCAACACAGATAGCCTTTGACATTATAAGAGATAAATGGACGATAATAGAAAAACATACTAATATACCAAAGAAACTCTTCATGGAAATACTGACGTTTTGCATTGAAGAAAACAGATATTTTAAATTCAATGATATAATATATACACAACTAAAAGGATTGCCGATGGGATCACCAACCTCTCCAGTACTTGCTGACATAGTAATGGAAAACCTGTTAGACAACATAACAAAAAAGTTAGTGGGAATACCTAGATTACTCACAAAATACGTAGACGACCTATTTGCAATAATACATGAAGACGAGGTACAAAGAACGCTTGATACAATAAACTCTTTCAACAAGTATATAAAGTTTACAACGGAACTTGAGGGCGACGGAAAACTACTCAATTGTTATTAGAAGAGGAAATGAATTGAAGTTAAAGTGGTATAAGAAACCAACATCAGCAGGACGAATCATCAATCATGAAAAATTAAATAAAATACGGACGTAGATAACTGCGCTCACTTGTACAGACACTTGTTGACAAACAGACAAACAGTAAACAACAGGTGCGGACGTCTAATAAATGTATGTAAAGTTTTTAAATGTTTAAAAAATTGTTTATAAATGTTATTATGTTTCTGTGTTTTTATGTTTTGTTTTTAGTTATTCATGCTGAAGACGATTACCGTGTGTAATCGAAATATATCGGTAAAGATATAAAAACTTTGTGTTTTTAATTAAACTTTCCGGACCTCAAGCCAGCTTAAAAAATACACCATTGCATTTTTTATTCATAATTCTGTAAACATTTTTGCGTTAGATAGAGTGTTCTGCTGGAATAATTAAGTTTAAAAAAATGCGCATGAAAAGCGTCACTTCAGCCCTTCTGAAGCTCCATAAAAGGATATAATTGACTAAAAAATCTCTTAGACAGTAACTTTAGTGCAATTGTTGGTTGTTTGCTGTTTGCACATATCGGGAAAAACTATACTTTTTAAAAAAATTTGCAAAACTAATCCTGAATTAAATAATTTAGTCTCATTGCACATTAATGAACTCAAAGTTATTGGGCTCCAAAACTATGTACTAAAAATTTTGTTTAGAAACTCTGGCAAAAAAGTTGATGATTTTGATGCTAATTTTTTCAAGTTTAATTAACTTTTCTGAACTTTGTGCAAACTTTAAAATTTCTTTTTCTGGTTTCTGATATAGAATTTGCTATATTTTAAATGAATTTTATTAAAAACACAGTTTCTTATTTTTTCGTAGCGATATCCAATATAATTTCACTTCATTATTGTAACACAGCTGTACATGGTTTTGTGGTAAACCCAATTAAATTTTCTGATTAAACGGATTTATTAATAAGTTTCATGAATAATCAAATAAATTAATAGGTGATTAATAAAAAGCTAATCATTTTGGTTAATTAATTAGTCAAGTTAGGTTAATTGATTAATTGCACATCCCCAACATTTATGTAAACTTTGTAAAATATAAGAAAGCATAAAATTTATCTCACCAGGTATAACATTTGATTTTTTATTGCATTTTAGCATAAAAGTGTCCGGTAGGTTAAATATGTCTTTGCAATTATTTACGAAGCAAATGTGGCAACTGCGACAAGACAATGATTTCTCTGCATTAAGGCTTTGAGTTCTACGTAAGCAGTTCAGACGTTTTGAAACCTTTTTCCTTTTACTTTCTGGAGTTATTTGTTGATATTTCATTCCCTGCTTATAATGAATGTGCTTGCGGGTTAGAATCGTATCCTTATAAATGGGTGCCAAATAACTGACTGTGTCACATATAATACAATGCCATGTAACCGAGCTATTTTCTGTACCGCAATCATTACAAATCCAACGCCTATTTAACGACGGGTTTGAAAAGTGATGATATAACTCGATGGAGGTTTTAACATATTTTCGGGTATCTTCACAGTCGACACAATGTGATGGCAAATTTTTATTGTTGCGTTGTGGCCTTCGTAGACAACCTCTGAGCATGGACTTATAAACCCGCTTGTATTGATTTCTGAAAATCGAATTATAATTTTTTAAATATGATTCCATATCATATCTGCAAATTAACTTAAATTAAAGTAACCTTATTCTATAAAAGTAACCTATTCAAAAGAAATAATAATTTTTGATTAAATTAATCTTCATAGTAGGTGTAAACTAAAAATAATAGTTACAATCGGAGCAGCAATCTTTATCGCCCAGATATGGTTAAAATAGATTTTTTAAAAGGAAAGCATTCGGTATATGGAAGCCGAAGTCCAATATTACGCATTATCCAATGTTCGACCGAACAAATTAAAATTATGTTTTACGTTTCAGGAATAAAAAAAAACAGACCTAAGTTTCTGATATTTTATTTTATAAAATTTAAGTTCAGATACACCTTAAAAAAATACAAAGTGGGAATTACATACAACTCCATCGTCTGTCGCTATGAATAATTATCGATCGTAGGAGGCGCAGTTAGATACCTTCTCTAAACGCGGATAAACTCCTAAGACTATGTTCCTCGAATATGATGTTTTTCGAAATACTCCCGATAAACTTTGCTAGTTTGTAGCGGGGTACATTCGGTACATTCGCAGGGGAGCATATCGGTCTAAGTGATGTAATTCGTTTTATGTATAATAGGTAAACCGTGAAGTCTTCGTGCATGACGACCGAGCTTCTTTTTCAATTTGTGGTGTCTTGCAGGACGTTTGGTGGTTTGGCGTGCTTAAGAAGGTTCGTAAGGGGGCTCGATATTTTCTAAAAAAAGAAGTGTAATTTATTAAATGGACCCGTATTAAATTACAATTAAATATAGTGATATTTAGTAAGTTTTCGTTTTTGATTGGGCTAGCTTAAGGGAGCTTTTTATGCCACTCCCAACGGTAGTTGCTAAGGCAGATGAATTTTTCCGCGGAAACTTTTTCGTGGCATAAATACACTCGGAGGGTTGCCGGCAACAGCCGAGGGGCAACCACAATTAAAAAAAACTTTGCCAACCATTGTTGATATTACCTGGAACATTGGGTCTCTAAACAAATCGTATGTTCGACCAAAAAAATCAGTATGTTCTTAACATTGCAAAACAATTTAAAAAATACCACCATATTTTGTATGGTATAAACTGTGGCCATCTGCAATGATTTTTATTTTTAGAGATATATCCATCCCTGCAGTCAACTGCCAAACTGGTTAGTAAACATTCTAGTTCCTCTTCTTCTTTAAATAGCCATCTAGCCGCCTGGGCGATTTTGACCGTCCAACATAGCTCGCCAGTCGTTTCTTCGTTGCGCCAATTGGAAACACCGCGGGATCGCAAATCGGTCTCCACTTGGTCCTTCCATCGTGGCCTAGCCAGCGAAGCCGCTGTGTTTTAATTCGCTGGACTATGTCGGCGTCTGCGTAAAGCTCATCATTAAACTTTCGTTGGTACTCACCGTCGCCAACGCGTAGAGGTCCACAAATCTTTCGAAGAACCTATCTCTCGAATGCTCCCAGAGCCGCAGTTATCAGATGTTGTTAATGACATAAAGCAGGACGGGTGCGATGAGTGACTTATAGTCTTATTTTCGTTCGTCGAGAGATGACTTTACTTTTCAATTGTCTACTCAGTCCGAAGTAGATTTGTTTGCAAGAGTAGTTTTTCGTCGAATTGCTAGGCTAACATTATTTTTGGTGTGATGCTGGTTCACAGGTAAACGAAGTCCTTTACTATTTCAAAATGATTGCTGTGTGGTTCTCAACGCGCGAATGCGCTGACTCTTTGCATGATGACTAAAAGTACTTCTTTTTGCCGTCGTTCACCACCAAACCCGCTTTTTTTCTAATTTGAAGTAAGCAGAAGTTACGCCGCGGCTGTTAAGGCCAATTATATTAATATCGTCAGCATACGCCAACAGTTGCACGCTTTTATAAAATATTGTTATAGCGCGGTTTAGTTCTGCAGCTTGTATTATTTTCTCCAGCATTAAATTAAAGAAATAACAAAACGGCATATAGGCAGCTCCTTTTCATGCTATCGAAAGTGGCTTTCAAATCAACAAAGAGATTATGTGCGGCGATTCTTTCCTCACGAGATTTTCCCAAGATTTACCAGGTCTGAAGCCACACTGATAAGGTCCAATCAGTCTGTTCACGCCAGGCTTCAGTCTTTCGCACAATACGCTTGATAGGACCTTACATGCGATATTCCAAAGGGGGATTCCGCGATAGTTGGCGCAGTTTGCAGGATCAGGCATGCATTCATCCGATCATATTCTACATAGAAGCTGATGCATGCGCCTTCCCAGCCCCTCGTCTTCGTGTTTGAATAGCTCAGCAGGCAAACCATCGGCGCCAGCTGCTTTATTGTTTTTCAATCGGGATATTGCTATTCGCACCTCATTATAGTCGGGTTGTGGAACGTCAATTCTACATAGAAGTTGATGCATGCACCTTACCAGCTCCTCGTAGCCGTGTTTGAATAGCTCAGCAGGCAAACCATCAGTGCCAGCTGCTTTATTGTTTTTCAATGGGGATATTGTTATTCGCACCTCTTTATAGTCGGGTTGGGGAACGCCAATTCGATCATCTTCGATTGTGGGCTCGGGTTCGGCATCTTCTCTGGTTTCTTGCTCAGTTTCTCCATTTAAAAGAGCAGAGAAGTAACGCCTCCATCTTCTGAGTGCTCTCTGAACATCGGCTACCAGGTCGCCGTTCTTATTTTTACAGGAGTTTGCCGCGGGTTTAAAACCTTCTGTCATTCGCAAAATTTTTTGATAGAATTTTCGGGCATTATTCCCGTTGGCCAGCATCTCAAGCTCCTTTATTTCACGCTTTTCTGCCCCTCTTTTTTTCGCCCGGAAAAGCCGCCTCGCTTCCCTCTTCAACTCGCGGTAGTGTTCACACACACTCCTCGTTGCATTCGATCTCACTAAGTCTCGACTTGAAGTTAGTTTTAAATGTTTACTTAAAAAACGGTACTCTTTTCCGAAAGACTGTTTCTGAGCGATCTGAGCTAAAAAAAAGCAAGGGTTTTCGCAACTCTTCTACCGAAAGTGGTCCGCGGAGTCTCAAACGCTTATCTTTGGTGTGAGTGTTATGAATAAATCGCAATTAAAAGGCACAGCTTCGCTACAGCCGTTTGATATTAGAAAACCGTTCGAAGTCAATGATACAATCATCCGTCTCTTCACGTGTGGCACAGGCTAAACTTTGTTTCGTCAAGGCTTACTGATGTCTATACTGGCCGACACCAATTATCTACACTGTCGCGTAAAAATTTAATCCACCATAATGAGGACGTATTAAGCTCATTAAAGGATGCACCACGTGATATCAAATCGCCTGGATTTTGTTTAGATTTTGCATGCAACCATGTCGTGTTGTTCGCAGCATCACTAATCTCTGCTATGCGATTTTGAACAAATGTCTTAAGCTGATGTGGAATCCACATTGTGGGTGCATATGCAACCACGACCAAACTATGGTGGAGTCAGTCGAAATGACTACCTTATCAAATTTAAGTCTCAGTGATTTTGAAATTATAACTAATAACCTTGTAGCAAATAGCGCTCCACATAATTCAAGTCTCGGTATGCTGACAGGCTTTATAGGCGCTACCTTGCCTTTAGAACACAACAATTTAACAGTAGGGTCGCCATTTTTTGTACAGGTCCGAACATATGCACAAGTTCCGTATGCTGCTTCGCTAGCATCAGAAAAACTATGAAGTTCTAGTTTCGAATTTTCACTGCCGAGTACATGACATGGAACACATATTTCGTGATGGTATGACAGTGATTGTAGAACCCCTAAAATTTGTGATAATATTACTCGGTACTTTGTCATCCCAGTTCATCTTACAGAGCCACAGCCTTTGCAATAATATCTTTCCCACCATAACTACGGGACTCAGTACACCGAGAGGATCGTAAATCTGGGATACAATTGATAAAATGGATCATTTTGTTACTGTTGGGATATCTTCGTTAACTTCTAAAATTAAATTAAATTCGTCGCTTTTATTCAACCATCCCAAACCTAAGGTTTTGCTTGAGTAAGTTTTGTCTATCTAGAGTTAGACTTTTTGAGCTGTTGCTACTTTCTTCTAACCCCATTTACGCAAAGGAAGACATCCAGACATGCAGACTTTAGACACATTTTTACACGTCTCCTTAAGTGTGGATTTGGATTCGCTCCCGGTAAGAAGATCATATACGTAAAAGTCTTCTAATACAATTCCGCTAACGTCTTGGTCGGCGCATTGCATACCCCATCGTCGAAGACAACGTATACATATGCCATGCCATAAGTGACGGCGTTAAGCCTGTATATATACAGGGGTTCGGAATCATTTTCACGCCATAATATCAACTGCAAATTTTTCTGGTCTTCCTGTACTAAGACTTGCCTGAAAATATTTTCCATGTCAAACTTGTACTGTCTAAAACGTAAAAAAATGGAAAACAAATCGTTTGTAAAGGCGGTTCTGTCATTTGGATATCATTGAGTGATATACAGGGTGGCTAATGAAAGCCGCTACCAAAAAAAAATTAAATAACTTTTTTTCTATTTAATGAATCTGGTTAATTTTTTTTTTATTTTGCAGATTGACTTTTACATTTAACAAAAATGGATAACTGGGACACTGAAACAAGAATTTGGATTGTCCGCCGCTATCACGCACTGGAGTCCGTAGTTTCGGTTCAAAGAGAGTATAGGCGCACGTTTGGCGGTAATCCTCCGAGCAGACGGACCATAATAAGACTTGTAAACAATTTTGCCGAGCATGGGCCAGTCAACAGAAGACCTTACCATCGAAACCCTTCAGTTCGAACGGAGGAAACAATCGCTGCTGTAGCTGCTGCCATACAAAACAATCCACGTGTTTCGACAAGAAGCTTATCTGCTCAAATGGGTGTAAGCAGACAGTCATTACAGTCAATTATGCACAAAGATTTGGACTTATTCCCATATAAAATTCAAATGGCCAACAAACTGAACGCTGCAGACTTGCCGATTCGCTTGGAATTTTGCCAGAAGATGCTTCAAATGGTGGAAGAGGATGGAAACATGTTGAACTGTCTTTTCATGTCTGACGAGGCCCATTTCGATTTAAACGGCAACATAAACAAACAAAATTGTGGAATATGGAGTGCTTCCAACCCACAGATACTCCATGAGACGGAATTGCATCCACTTCGTGTCACAGTGTGGTGTGCAGTTTCATCACGCTGCATTGTCGGGCCCTACTTCTTCGAAGAAAACGGTCACACCGTTACGGTTACTGGAGACCGTTACTTGAGCATGTTGAGAGAGTTTTTCTATCCAGAATTACGCCAAATGAGAATTTCTTTCAACTCTGTGTGGTTTCGGCAAGATGGTGCAGCTCCTCATATAGCCCAACCTGTTATGACAGAATTTCCCAATAAGCTGATATCCAGAAACTCCACATTCCGTTGGCCACCCAGGTCGCCTGACCTTACTGCACCTGACTTTTTCTTGTGGGGTTATTGCAAACAGGAAGTCTTCAAAGCAAAACCAACAAATTTGAATGAACTAAGGCAATCCATTCGAGAAACAATTGCGGCTATTCCTGTCTCAACTCTCCAAGCAGTAATGAACAACTTTTTGGTAAGATGCCGCACATGCATCGACGAGCAGGGGGGGCATTTAAATTCCATTATTTTTAAAACTAATTAAGCTATATTTAATAAAATTTAATGAGCTTTAACATGAATAAAAGAAAAATGAATTCCATACACTGAAAAAAAAATTATTTGAGTTTCTTAATGTAGCAAAATTCATCAGCCACCCTGTACCTGTGGATGACCTTTGGCTGGCATCAAAAACTACACCCAACTTGGTAGTGGTACTTTGTCGTAAAACACCGTGATGTGGTAAGAACACATATGGTTTTTCATAACTTTCGATTTTAGTCATGTGTCCCAAATATGCGTATTCGCGCATAAGACTACTATACACCAATTTATACTCAGGGGATCGCTTAAGACGGCGTTCTAAGGATATAAAACTAGACTTAGTAATTTCGAAACTGTCTCCTAGCACGTGAGTTGAAGTTTTAAGATAAGTTGACATGTTCACCACTAAAATACCCATGGAGCAAGCACTGCTTACATGAACCGAAATGACATTCTGCTAAATCATGCCTACCACGTAAACCATTTGTACATAACATTTTAGTACAAGCGAATTTATACCTGTCTGACACAGGTAGTTTTAAAAACCAAGCACGTGTATTTAATAAATGATTCTTAGCGCATAAAGGACATACCCGAAAGTCATTATTCTTCGAAGTTGAAGTATTTTCCATGGATACGAAGCTATGCAGCTTTGGCTGAGATTGACGTTTATTGGGTTCACAAATTGACTTGTCCGTGTTTGGAGAAACTGAGGTTTGGTGCACTTTAATTATATCTAAGGTATCAGCCTTATCATTTAAAAAGTTTAACAGCTGCTCCAGTTTTACCGGTTTGCTCAATTCTCTTGAAAACTGATTTTTATATTGTTCCCAATCTTTCTTGACATGGCTGTCTAGCTTCGTAACGATTACATACATTATCCCACTAATCTGTAGGTTCCCCAAGAGAACTTAATGCTCGAATATTTTTAAGAACGGTGTCGACTAACCTTCTTATGTTTGCAGATGACTCTTTGTTAAAGGCTGTATTGAGAATAAAGCTTTTACGTGATTGTGTACTAGTAACTTTGTGTTATTGAATCCATTCGTGAGCAAGTCCCAAGCAATCGAATAGTTATCGCTCGTAAACTCTACTGATTTGATTATTTGGGCTGCTATGCCGGTTAACTACGACCGCAAATAGTGAAACTTTTGCATGCTATCTAATTGCGTAAAGTTATGTATCATCGAGTAAAAGGTGACACGAAACTAGAGCCAGTCTCCATACGACGATGGCAGAGAAATGGTAGGCAATTTGACCAACGATTGAGAGTTTCATTTGGGACCTTCACCAGAACTATTAGAATTAGTTTCGATTTCTATAAGGCTTGAAATACTAGCTATAGAACTATAGTAGGAATTTTCAAATGCTTCACGAATTGTTGTTCGATGTCGTTCTCAGAGGCTGATTCTTTAATGGAAGTTTGAATTGAATTAAATTCGTTCAGCAATGAATTTGCTGAATTGATGCGCAGCTTAATTTCGGATAATTGTCCGCCTTCAAATGAAGCTACAAATTTAAAAAATAATTTTAGCCTACCTTTGACCGAACTTCTCTTCTTAATAAGTTCTCGCAAAAGAGCTTCGTTTAAATTCGTATCACCTGCGAGAGGTGGCGCAGGAGATTTAATGGCGTCGAGGTCCATAAAGTAGGTTATGTAGTAGAACCAATACACATGCAAATAAATCGCTATGAAACTTTTCTACAAAGTACAAAGTATTAAGAAAATGTATAAGTGGCCGCCGTGGTGTGAAGGTAGTGTTGCCGGCCTACCACACCGAAGGTCCATGGTTCGAGCCCTGGTACAGGTAACATCAAAAGTGATTTGAAAAAAGTTTTTCAAAACGGGGTCGTCCCTCGGCAGTGGTTTGGCAAACTCTCCGAGTGTATTTCTGCCATGACAGGCTTCTCAGCAAAAATTCGTCTCCTTTGTAGATGCCGTTCGGAGTCGGCAAAAAACTGTAGGTCCCACCAATTTGTAGGGAAAATTCAAATCGGCACACCACAAATTGGAAGAGAAACTTGGCGCAAAAATCTCTTAGGAGGTTTATGATGATATACCTGTTGTATATCGCGCCATAGAGAGAGATAAGTGGATAATTTTAAACAAAGGGTTATGTGAAGATTGACAATGCCGAACCCTTATTCGAGCACTTTCCCATCCGGCTCGAAGCACCAATGTTCGAGCCGGTGTACTCGTGTATAAGCCGGTGTTACTCAATTATGAGCTGGAAGCGCTCTAATCCTCCCTTTGAATATTAGCGCTGACTTTGGCGCCGTATTTCGTTCCACTTAACTGAACTTTATTGCTAATATAAATGTATAACAAAACGTTGTAATATTGAAATTCTATACTTTATTACAAGAAACTTTGTGATCTTAGATTTGTACGTGAACAACCAGCTGCCAAAAAACGAATGTCAAAATTATAAGTTGACAAATCGCTCAGTGGCTGTTGCGTTGCCACAGTGTTAAATGAGTGTGGTGAATACGAAATAAAATAAGCTGCTAGTAGGTGGCGCCTTCAACACCCATGAAATTTGGGTTATTGTGAGTATAATCTAAAAACTCTCTACCCAATATTTTTGATTATTTACAGATGGAGGACCTTAAAACCAATGTAACCACCCTACGGGGGCCATCAATGCCTTGCTAGACATGAGGACAATGGAAAGCCGAGTTACAGATTTGGACCGTGCCAGAAATACTCCCATTGTACCATCTCAAGCCAAAGAGGTGGAAGAAGTGGTGGCTCAAGCCCCATGACGTAGATGGACTTGCGCGAGATAAGCCGTCTGCCTGATTGCGTTAAAGAGCTTCAGGTTTTTGACGGAAACCCGGTACACTACGTGTCCTGGGTGTATTCCCTGGAAACAATCCTATCGGATGTTGCGGTAGTGAAAGGGAAACCCCTTTATCGCGCCATATTGCAGGATATTCGGCAAAAAGTAAGTGGTGCAGCAGATTCTACTTTGGTGTCTTACAATATCTTTGACAAAAATTGGCCAAAGACAAAAGAGTGTCTCTCATTACATTAACAGACTAAAAGTCGAGTCCCACACGGACGAAACTGTAAGGGTTCTTGTACACATACAGAAATAAAGCGCTTGGAGTTTTCATTCGTGGGCTTAATGGAGAGCTATCTAAATTGCTCCTTGTCCAACGCCCCAAGACTCTCCCGGTGGCCTATTCGGCTTGCTTCGAACTACAGAACGTCAACTATCGAAAATATTCATTGCACTCGAGCCAGAGTAACAACCGAGTAGTTGTCTCTATTAATAACATCAATGAAGATAGACCTTCCGTCGAAGTGAAACCACCGGCGATCCCACCAAAGCCCACCTGGCGTCAACAGGATCGTAGGTCACAATATGACGAAAACCAGCACTTTTCAGGAAATAATCGTTCTCCATCATTTACTCCAGCTAAAAACCTCCCCATTGAAAAGATGGAGGCCGACGGCTCTACCCAATCTCGAACCGTAAATTATATAAATCTCCCTAAGATGGCGATGCCGGAGGAGCATTTTCTTTCGGAGGGCCATCTAGCGTACCATACTTAGAGTATACACTCCCTGACGGTCGCATCCTACACTTCCTTATTGACACAGGTGCAATTAGAAATTTTATCAGCGAAACGGTTGCGACTGGAGTAGACCCCGTAGACGAGGTATTCAATGTGAATTCTGCCGGGGGGCAGGTACAGATTAACAAAAAAAAAATAGGATTAACATTTTTTAAGAATGTAGGATTCCCTTCCAAAATGTGTTCTTCGTCCTCACAGGACTTAAATCCTTCGCTGCCATTTTTGGCGATGATACTTTGAGGATATTAGGAGCCATTGCTGACACAAAATAATGACTTCAACTTGCCCTTAAAGGCCAACATTATTATTATTCCATGGGTAAAGATGTATCTGACCATACTAACTAGATAACAAGTAGATCAATGACTAGAAAAATATTCAGACCATTTTCGCCCCCTTAATGGCAGTGAACTTGTGGATACGAATGTCCGAGCTGAAATACGGACCACCACTCCTGAACCTATTTACAGTAAAAGCTACCCTTACCCGGTGTGCATGATAGAGGAAGTAGATAAGCGAATAAATGGGCTGATGGATGAACGGGTAATACGGCCATCTAAAAGTCCTTTTAATTCTCAGAAAAACCCGAAACCAAAAGGGGAAAGACAGTATCGCATGCTCATCGACCACAAGCGGTTGAATGCTGTAACGATTGCCGATACCTATCCCATTCCTGATGTAAACCCAACCTTATGTAGCTTTGGCCAAGCCAACTTTTATACAACAATCGATTCCATCAAATAACAATGAAAGATTCTGACATCCCAAAGACAGCCTTCTTTATACAACAATCGATTCCATCAGACACGAATTGCTACGTTTGCCGTTCGGCCTGAAAAATTCCCCCGCCATATTCCAGAGAATGATAGACGATGTCCTGAAAAAGTACATCGGGAAAATATGTTACGTCTACATTGACGACATAATAGTATTCGGTACGGACGCAAAAGAACATCTTGATAACGTGAAGAACGTCTTTGCAACACTCCGAGAAGCGAATCTGAAGGTAAACTTAGAAAAGACATGTTTCTTCGAAAAGGAAGTTGAATTCCTGGGTATGACCTCATACTACTTCTGCGAGTTAAAATAACCATGATAACGGATGTCCTGGCGTTCCTTAATTTCGACAAGCCATTCAACCTCACAACAGATGCCTCGAACTACGCCATTGGGGCAGTCCTTTCACAAGGAACGATTGGCGAGGACAAACCTATAGCATATATTTCGCTATCCTTGAATAAATGCGAGGAAAATTACGCCACTAATGAGAAAGAGCACCTCGCCATAGTTTAGGCACCCGACAATCTGCGATCTTATCTATATGGTGCCAGAAAGATCAAAATATACACCGATCTCCAGCCACTAACGTTTTCCCCGAGTTGCAGAAACTACAATGTCAAACTAAAGCGCTGGAAGGCAAGGATTGAAGAGTACAATTGCGAACTAATTTACAAACCGGGGAAATCGAACTTGGTTGCCATTGCTCTTTCTTGCCCCAAAACTGAAGTTAACGCGTTGACCGATTCAGTTACCACTCAGCCCTCATCCATCTCAGGTCAGGATCCCGCAACATAGAATCCGAAATTGACACTGCCGATCAGGACAATTCTCAGCTTATACCACATGTAGAAGCTACGATCAATGTATTTAGGAACCAAATAATTTTTAGGGAAGGGGATAGGCCTCGATGCATTGAGGAACTACATCAAGGCTACCAAAGGGCTTATGTCTCATTACCAGAATACGATGCAGATGCATTGACCGCAATCCTCAAGGCAGTACCTAAACCAAATGTCATTAACGGTATAAAGACTCCCGAAAGATTTCTTGGGTTGTTACAAAATATCTATGTCAACAACTTTCAAAGATATCGAGTAAGACAGGGTGTTCAAAGTAATTGATAATGTAGAAGCTACGATCAATGTATTTAGGAACCAAATAATTTTTAGGGAAGGGGATAGGCCTCGATGCATTGAGGAACTACATCAAGGCTACCAAAGGGCTTATGTCTCATTACCAGAACACGATGCAGATGCATTGACCGCAATCCTCAAGGCAGTACCTAAACCAAATGTCACTAACGGTATAAAGACTCCCGAAAGATTTCTTGGGTTGTTACAAAATATCTATGTCAAAAACTTTCAAAGATATCGAGTAAGACAGGGTGTTCAAAGTAATTGATAATAAACAAAAAAGAGGGCATGGAAACCCTTGTGAAAATCCACTCCTAATACTGGAGATACTTGTACTGACTGATCTCCTGCATTATTTTTCTGTACCAAAAATATTATAGTCTAAGAGCCAGTGAGTGGTATTTTACCAAAGCTGACATTTTGCTTAAATATTATCTTATACCTTAGATGAAATGGGTAACTATAAAGCCCGGCGAAGGTAGCTTTGGCAGCACTCAGGTGAGACAGGTACGTAATTAGGCCAATTTTGAAAGCATTTTACCAAAGCTGCTGATTGGTCACATTAAAGAGTATAATAAATGAAACTAAAATACCAAATGACAGACAATTTTGATGGTTGCAAACTAGTGGCAGACATATTCAAAAATTGCAAAAAACCCAATTTTCAAAAGCATTTTAACAAAGTTGGGTTTCACATATGTTATTCATAACAGTAATATTAGCTTATTTTCAAAACGGCAGACGTTTTCTCCGGTTGTAAACCTCCGGCAGACTGCAATATATTTCTTGCCCTGCGAGTGCATGTACTTGCTGTATTTATATGAAAATGAATATATCTTTTCACTAAATTATCGGAACGCCGATTTCTACCCCAATATTTCATGGAAATTGAACGTTCTACGAAAAAGGACTGAATTATTTTTTCATTAATCTTACCACTAAAAAGTTATTCAAGGTCAAAGGCTGAAATAGTTTTGAAACAAATAAGGTTTTGTTTAAAATTATATAACTTAACGTTCCACAACCCGACTATAATGAGGTGCGAAGAGCAATATCCCGATTGAAAAACAATAAAGCAGCTGGCGCTGATGGTTTGCCTGCTGAGCTATTCAAACACGAACGCGCATGCATCAGCTTCTATGCAGAATATGGTCGGATGAATGCATGCTTGAAGATTGGAATCCAAGTATTCTCTGCCAAATCCACAAGAAGGGCGATCCTGCAAACTGCGCCAACTATCGCGGAATCAGCTTTTGGATATCGCATATAAGGTCCTATCAAGCATATTGTGCGAAAGACTGAAGCCTGATGTGAACAGACTGATTGGACCTTACCAGTGTGGCTTCAGACCTCGACCAGATTTTTACAATACACTAAATCTTGGAAAAACCCTGTGAGAAAAGCATCGACACACATCATCTCTTTGTTGATTGTAAAGCCGCTTTAGATAACACGAAAAGGAGCTGCCTATATGCCGCTATGTCTGAATTTGGTTTCCCCGCGAAACTTATACGGCTATGCAAAATGACCTTGAGCAACACCCCCAGCTCGATCACAATTGGGAAGGACCTCTCCGAGCCGTTCGAAACTAAACTAGGTGACACCCTGTCGTGCGACTTCTTTAATTTAATGCTGGAGAAAATAATACAAGCTGCAGAACTTAACCGCCATGAAACAATATTTTATAAAAGCGTTTTTATAAAGCGTATGCTGACGATATTGATATCATTGGCCTTAACAATCGCGTCGTTACTTCTGCTTACTCCAAAATAGAAAAAGAAGCGGAAAAAGTGGGTTTGGTGGTGATCGAGGGCAAAACAAAGTACCTTGTCATAATGCAAAGAGTCAGCGCATTCGCGCCTTGGCAACCAAGCCACTGTTGGCAGCAATAATTTCGAAATAGTAAAGGACTTCGTTTACCTGGGAAGCAGCATTAACACCAACAATAATGTTAGCCTAGAAATCCGACAAAGAATTACTCTTGCAAACAAGGCAATTGAAAAGTAAAGTCCTCTCTCGACGAACGAAAATAACACTCTGTAAGTCACTCATCGCACCCGTCCTGCTATATGGTGCAGAAGCGTGGAGACTAACAACATCTGATGAGGCGGCTCTGGGAGTATTCGAGAGAAAGGTTCTTCGAAAGATTTGCGATCCCGCGGTGTTTCCAATTGGCGCCAGTTGGCGCAACGAAGAAATGACTGGCGAACTATGTTGGACGGTCAAAATCGCCCAGGCGGTTAGATGACCATTTAAAGAAGGAATGATAAATAAATATTAGAAAAAGAATTTTATTTATTTGTATAGAAAATTTAACATTCTCCAAAAAAGGTCTTGAATACTTTTTTCATTTATCTAACCATTAAAAAGATATTTATTGTCAAAGTGATAAAATTAAAAAAAAAACGGCAATAAAAATGCGTAGTTTGGGTGTACCTAAGCTAAAGCGTTTGCGCCTTTATGTATCTTATGGCGGTCTTCGATTGTGTAGTGTTCCTGCTAGTGGGTGAAAATTATAAATATTTCCCTGAATGATTTTTTAAAAAGACTACTGACCTTCAAAATAAAATAAAAATATATTATACACTCATTTATAACTTCATTGGAACTTTATTTATTTAATTTTTATTTAACACGCATAGTTATGTATATAAATTTCAAAATAAAAAACTACTTCATATGTATATCACAAATATAGTAAAGTTTTCTATATGGACGAGTTATTTTTTCCTTAAGGATATTTTTTATCGGTTGTTAATTAACAGTTTCATCGTCGAAATCATTTCTACTGCTATAATATCCATCATCTCCTTCATCATATTGATCATCATCTTGGTTGTCATCTGCAAAAATAATGGATACAATTTTTAATTGAACACATTTAATTTGAAATAGTTTTTGTTTTATGTATTCATGAAACGAGCTCAAGGCCAAGAATAATAATTTTTCACTTTTTTTTTAATTTTTATGAAAATTATTGTTTTTGTTTTATACAATTACCTTGTAGATCCTGAATAAAATCAGCAGCAACACATGGAAGCTGATATTCTTCAATTAATACGTATGATAAGTATTGCTGCTCAAAACCATATTCTTGTTGGTTTACCTGCGTAGGATTTGGTTGGGACGCGTTTTTCCAGATACTGGAAATGTAATGAGCCCTTAAAAATTGTTGATAAAGCTCCGACGACATATTTAGGATTTCCGGAGTAATAATTCAAGTCATGCAAAGCTAACTAAACTTTTATTTAATATTTTATCACGCACAATGAGATGCTTCTTTGCTAACGTCCACAACACAATAATGTTTCACAAGTGTCCCTAAACATTTAAATTTTTCCATATTATGATATACACGGTGTCCAAAAAGTTCAAATACAAAACTAAAGTCCTTTTAAAGCAAAAGGTATGGTAAACCCTTATCAATTTTTATTTAAAAGAATTTATGTAGCATCAATAAATATTTATAGTAGGTATTTATTAACAACACCTCCTTTGGATAAGTTAACCAAGCGTAATCGCATTTTGAAAGAGAAACAAGCGGTACGAACCATATAAATTGAGTAATTCCTTACGAAAAGTTTCCAAGCTTTTTTTTTTTTAATTGATAACCGCTAAGCTTCGACGTCATGTAGCCCCATGCAAAAAAAATTCCAATGGATTGAGATCAGGACTGATAAGTGGCCTTTGTCCTTATACAAGTGGTAATTTGTCCTTATACAAAAAGTCGGTCAAATTCTCCTGACACCATTGTTGCACGATGTGAAGACGGTATGTGAAGGCGCTCCATCTTGTTGAAAGCAATAATAACACTGGTCTACAGCCAAAAAGCACCAGAGACGCGAATATGATTTCGAAAATCGAGGTTATTTTTGATTCTATGGTACCGGTACAATTTACCGTTATTTAAAAAAAAAAAGATGGCTCCACTTAATCATGTACTCGTATATCTCAAAAACAAATTCAGCAATTCCAAAACGGGTTGAAAAATTTTAAAGCTAATAAAATTTTGCTATAAACAATGCATACAAAACTTTTCACTAGGCCATGAACAATCAATAAGGATTTTTACTTTTTTTTTGTAAAAATATAAAAAAATGTGTACTTTGCGAGGAAGGATATCGAAAACTTTTTATTTTTTTTCTTTGTAAGCTCTGTTTTATTACAAAAAAATAAACTCTCATCCAATAAAATCGATGGACTAATACAAAAGTTATAAGCATTCAAATAAATATAGCCATATAGTACTGAAGTGCCCTACACGTACATATGTATTAGTATTCATATATTAGTTAGTACGTAGGTAGATTTTCGAAGGGTTATTAGATACAAAAAACTGTTAATGCCGTTTTCGTAAGCAGTTAAACTTTAAAATTTCAAACCCAGGTACATTTGAAGCAAGAGCAAATTTTCTAAAGCAGGTAGTGTTGTCTTTGTATAACTAAGGAACCTTTTTGTCTAGGTGGGCTTCGATTTTCACTTGATCTGAGTATAAATAGGAGTAAATGCGAATTGTTCCTTCATAATATCTGCAAGGCTCACCGGATACTGTTCAGTCATTTTATAAACCGTCATTTACTTAACAAAATAATATGAATAAAAGGCCGCGGGAGTTTGAGTGTAAAAATGATTCAGATATGTTCTGTTTAATCTGCGGTCAATATATTGAATCCTTTGAAAGTTACATACTATTTATAAGTATTTCGGCATTCAGCCTAAAAATATGGACATCGAATACTGTGTGCACCACATGTCGAATAGAATTGATTCATTCGGAATCCGGAACAAAAAGGTGCGTAGTAAAATTTAGGGATTTGCTACTTTTTAATACGTATCTGACTAATTTCTGAAACTATCTACTTAGGTAACATACGAGGTGTGTTCAAAAATTATCCCGAATTTTGTGTTTTTTCAAAAATTATTTATTTATTCATGAATATCTATTTTGTCCCCTTCAAAGTAATCCCCATGAGATATCATACACTTGTGCCAACGGTTTTTCCAATCTTCGAAGCACTTCAAAAAATCATTTTTTTGTATCTTGTTCAGCTCCTCCTTCGATGCCGTCTTTATCTCGTCAAGAAAAGCGTAACGTCGTCCTTTCATGGGCCTCTTCAGTTTAGGTAACAAGAAAAAGTCACAGGGGGCCAGATCTGGGGAATACGGTGGCTGCGGCATCATTAGTGTGTTGTTTTTGGCCAAAAAGTCGCGCACAAGCAACAATGCGTGAGCAGGGGCGTTATCGTGGTGCAAAAGCCAATTTTTGTTCTTCCACAAATCCGGGCGTTTCTGGCGGATTGCTTCGCGCAAATTGCGCATAACTTGCAGGTAATATTCCTTATTGACCGTTCTTCACTGTGGCAAGAACTCATGATGCACCACGCCCCTGCAATCGAAGAGAACTGTCAGCAAAACTTTCACATTCGACCGAACTTGGCGCGCTTTTTTCGGTCTTGGTTCGTGCGGCAGCTTCCATTGAGATGATTGAGCTTTGGTTTCCACGTCATAACCATAAACCCACGATTCGTCACCAGTTATGACCCTCTGGAGCAAATTTGGGTCGTCGCGGACAGAGTTTAACTTCTCATTAGCAATGTTCATGCGATGCTGTTTTTGGTCACAATTGAGCAATTTTGGTACGAATTTCGCGTAAAAATCGAAGACGATCCAAAACACGTGCAAGCAAAGCACCTGTCAACAATTAACTGAACATTCAAAATGGCCGAGCTTGTCGGCATAAGTGAGAGACATGAGTACCAACATAACGCCACAAAATTCGAGATACTTTTTGAACACACATCGTATGAAATTTAGTACACCAATGAAGTGGAGGGAACCAACTTGCCATTCGAAGGACTGCTATATTTGTACTACAGAAGTATTTGGGGTTGGAAAGTCAAGAAAAGTAACGCATGCCAGCGTCATTGCCAGTACCAAATTCAACGGAAGTTGCTCATCTAACTACATTGCCATTGCCACATTAAACTTTAGTTCCGGGTCTAGTTTCATTGTCAACAGCAGCATCTGATTACGCGACATCAAGTTGTACTGAACGCTTTTGGGATTGTCCAAGGTAAAGGCCGAGCTACACGCCTCTCGTATGCAACAATTTAAATTCCTTTCATCCGATGTTAAGGTAACATGTTATAGAACTCGTCACGAACCATTTTCTATACGAAGGAGGACAGTGTTTGGTGAAACATATGATTCCAAAGAGTGGCGATTGTTCATAGACGGCAATAAACTAAGTTTGAGGGGCGTATTATTACATATAGGCAACCAAAAGCCGTCTATCCCGATCGCGCATGCAGTATATACGAAGGAAACCTACGAGATAATTCTAAAATTACTTAAACTTAACAAAATAAAAACTATGCTTCACAGTAACCAATTCAAAGAACTATTGTCACAAGTGGAGGCAGCAGCGTGGGATTCTTTTGAAAAGGTCGTTGCTTCTGTTTTCAGGCAAACGCAAAAGTCCTAACTACGAGGCTATAGCGAACGACCTAATCAAGAACTATGCGAAAATAGGTAAATAAAAAACATATTTAAGGCCGTTTTCTAAAGTAAACTTTAAAACCTATCTGCACGATAAACAGAAAATTTTTATGAAAATTTTAAAGTTTACATGAGAAAACGGCCCTAAAGCTGAATTCATCGTTCAGTTTCGAACATGTGTACATCTTGCTCGTTCTCTTTTCGTTCTGTATCAGAGAAGTGGAAAAAGAACGAGTAAAATGTAAACAAAAAATTTGTTCGGAACTGAACGATGAATCCAGCCTAAGAAAATTACACACAAATGTGTCACTTATCACTTTATCTAATTTGCTTATTTATTTTCTTTTCAGGAGTATATATGTCTTTAAAAATTAACTTTCTGCGCTCCCATTTAAATTATTTCCACAAAATTTTGGTGACGAAAGTGACGAGCATGGCGAACGGTTTCATCCGCAAATGAAGTTAATTGAAAGTCGGTGTCAAGGATTCTGGGATGTCGCAATGATGGGTGACTACTGTCATCCTAATCTAAGTAAGCGTTAAAACAAAACAAATAAATTTTTCAAGTTTGAAATGAGATCACAGAGTTAAGACAAAACTTACATACATTGTTATCGTCTCAAAAATACATATGCTAATATTTGTAGGGTACTTAAGTATTATATGGCTATATTTATTTGAATGCTTATAACTTTTGCATTAGTCCATCGATTTTATTGGATGAAAGCTTATTTTTTTGTAATAAAACAGAGCTTCCAGAGAAAATATCTGCAAAAAAATTAAGGTTTTCGATATCCTTCCTCGCAGAGTACAATTTTTTTATATTTTTACAAATATTCAAGTATTCATGAAACGAGCTCAAGGCCAAGAATAATAATTTTTCACTTTTGGAATTTTATGAAAACTATTATTGTTTTTATTTATTAATAATCATTTTAATTAATTATTAAAAGTTTTTTGGATTGAATAGAGTAGGAAAAATGTTTAGAGACAACAAAAAAAAGGAAAAAATCCGTATTGGTTGTTCATTATCTTCGAACCTCCAGGGCCTAGTGTATGCCTTGTTTACAGCAAATTTTATTAGCTTTTAAATTTTTCAAACCGTTTTGGAATTGCTGATATTGTTCTTGAGATATACATTATATATATTAAGTGGAGCCATCTTTTTTTTTAAATAACGGTAAATTGTGAATATCTCAAAAACGGTACCATAGAATCAAAAATAAACTCGATTTTCGGAATCAGGGGGTGGTTTTACATACGAATTTCATATTCGCGTCTCCGGTGAAGAAAACCAGTTCGAATTTGTAGACCAGTGTTGTTTCTAGTAGCCGGCGTTAACTTTAACCCCCTTTTAGATGAAAACTAGGGGAAACTTTCCTCTTTACAGAATCCGGCTCACACCATGACGGAAGAGCGCTTTGAAATCTGGGCCTATACATTTCCTTTTCAGGAACATTTTTTAGAGACACTGACCATACGCGATCATTTTTCGAGTTAAAAGATTGCTGTAGAACGAAAACCTTTTTTTTATCAGAAAATACGAATTCGTCACCGCCGTGCCATCCAGGAATATTAGATACTCGTTTGGCTCTCTTTTCTTTCTCTGATGTAGAAACGCCGGGAATTTTTTATTTCTTATACGTTTTAGGCGAAGATCCTTATTTAAAATTAAATGTGTTGAATATTTGCTTATATTCAATTTCGCAGCAATTTTTCTAACTGACCGGCAATGGTTTCACCAAATTGGTTCATTCACAACTTTTATGTTACCACTATTGCGAACCGTTTGAGGTCTTCCGCTTCTTGGTCTATTTTTAACGGACGACGTCTCATTGTAGCGCTTTATAGTTTTATAACTAAACAAAATCGCGCTTGAAATCCACACTTTTAAAGTCTTTAAATATTGCGCACGGTCGTCTGCCTTGTAAAAATGAGTAGACAATTAGCTGGCGCTTGGACTCCATCGTAGAAAATAAGTATAATACGACTACTATAGATTTGAGTCTGTCGTGGTTTGAGAGTCGTAGGAACGATACTCGATTTAGAATAAAAAATAAAATCAAAGCTCTCTTGATTGCTGTTTTAAATAAGTTACAAAGTTTGTATTCGAACTTTTGTGTACATATGTAGTCCATTCGTAATTTGTATCCGCAAATAATCAATTTACCCACGGCTCGTTAAGAGCTCAACGCCTTTCTATATCTTTAAAAAAGGATTTAGGGAGATAGTTATAATTTTTACCAAGTAGCAGGTAGCTAGAACTTGTCTATTTATTATATTTTTACACAATTACGCACTTTTCCACCCAAACTATGCATTTTTATTGCCGTTTTTTTTTTAATTTTACAACTTTGACAATGAATATCTTTTTAATGGTTAGATAAATGAAAAAAGTATTCAAGACCTTTTTTGGAGAATGTTAAATTTGTTTATGTCTACTATTGATAACTAGCTCATTTATCTCCACGATGCAGTTATCAGTAAGTAGACCTAAACAATTAAATAGGCGACAATGCATTGATGATTACAGTATTTTCATGTGTGAAACATTATCACCAAAAACACTAATAGGCATTGCATTGTTTACCGAACTACACAGCGGTCCTATATAAACATGTGTATGTATGTTTAGGTCTTCACACTTTTGTTGCTAGACAGCAAACAAAGGGATGTATTAGGATTAAGATTGGTATTTACGTAGCTTGCTATGTATTAGTTTAATAATTAGATAAGTAGTTTTACATATGTATATTTAGTGTAAGATATTTGTTATAAATAAAGGCTCTGGACAACCAGAGCAGCAGTCTTGTGCCGAACTTTCCACAACCAACATCCCGACATGGCAAGAAATATATTGCAGTCTGCCGGAGGTTTAAAACCGGAGTAAACGTCTGCCGTTATGAAAATAAGCTGATATCACTGTTATGAATAACACATTGTCGCGATTCTTCTCTAGCATGTAACATCGTTAACTCAATAACACTCCCACCACTAGGTAAACACAACAGGGACAACGATGGCTACACTTATGCATGCAAGCGTGTACAAAGGAAGAGGAAGAGAGATGGCGCGAGTGTGTGCGAATACAAGCAAAGATGAGATGTCAATAAATAACACCGACCCTTCGAGAACACGAAGAACGAACAACCAAAAAAGTTCTCGGTGCGTGGGAGGCACCCTGTCGGACTATATAACGCAGTGACCAAGCAAGGCAGGTGGATCAGTTTATTTTCAAGTGTTGTTCAGTGAACTACTGTGAAGTTACTAAACTCTTAAATTTGTATTGCGTTTATTACTAGTAATTGAACCTAGCTATTAGTTACAATATCTGTGCGTGTGTTTATTTGACTTTATAGTGATCGAACCCAGGATTAATAACCAAGGAATCATCGAATTCGTCACAAATGGTATCAGAAGCGGTATTGTTAAATAAATACCAGTGATTTAAAGGATTACAAGGACATGGCGAAGTTGAATGAATTAAAGATTCAACAACTCAAAAATGAGTTGGAACAACGCGAACTTAGCACTACAGGCAATAAATCGGAGCTACAGTCACGATTGCGGGAGGCCATGGAAGCAGAAGGAATCAAGGTTCATGATCATATTTTTCATCTTGTGGAGGAGGCATCGACAAAAATGGAAGAAAAAAAGGAGTATCCAAATCCAGTAGCAAGCGTGGACACAAACATGATATTGGCTGTATTAACTCAGATGTCGACGAAAACGGAGGAACAGAAGACACACATGACATCCCAGATTTCAGCTCAACTAGATGAAACGAAGGCATACATGAGATCTCAAATGGAGGAACAGAAGGCACATATCTCATCGCAGTTGGAAGAGCAGGAAGCAAAGGTGTCATCGAAACTAGAAGTGCAAGATGCAAAAATAACACAAGTGCAAGAGGTATTCAGAGAACGGCAGGACAAGATTGAGGCCGAAGTAGATGATTTGAAAGGCCGTATCCAGGAGCTGTACCTGAACCGTCCAGCTGCCTCAGCAAATACTCCCAAGGTAAAATCACCTTCCTTTGATGGTTCTGTTCCATTCCAGGTATTTAAGCTGCAATTTGAGAAGACGGCTTCGGTGAATAATTGAAGGTAAAGTTGCAACACTATACGTGGCATTAAAGGGACCTGCAGCAGAAATCTTACAGACTTTTCCCGAGTTCAAAAGGAACAGTTATGATACATTGATGGGTGCGGTTGAGAGACGCTATGGTAGTGAACATCGAAAGCAGATATACCAAATAGAGCTACAGAATTGATCCCAGAAACCGAATGAGACTTTGCAGGAATTTGCATCGGACATCGAGAGGTTGGCATATCTAGCAAATGCGGACGCACCCGTGGAGTACACTAAGAGGGTAAAACTCCAAAGTTTTGGATTTGCCATTAAAAGCTTTAAGTGCGGAAAACTAGGTCACATAGCACGTTATTGCGGCATTGGCGCCAGTAACCCCAGCAATTCAGGTGGACGTAAACGTAAAGCTGGAGAAGATGAGCAAGATGAATGCTCCATAATCTCTGTGTCACAACTCGGACGGAAAGCGAGTAATGTTACTGTTGAAGGCTACGCTTGCTGACTGTGGATACTGGTGCATCACATTCCATCATTAGGAGTGACTTGGTCCGCGGGAAGGTGAGACGATTGCAGAGAGCTAAGTTGTGGACAGTAAGTGGGAAAAGCAAGCAAGTCCTGGGAGAGGTGACATGTAAGGCTGTGATTGGGAATGTGGCTACGTATCACAACTTCTTGGTAGCGAATATTGTCGACGAAGTCATCATTGGCGTCGATTTCTTGGATGAGAGAGAAATTCACATCAACGTAAGGAAAAGGATTATGACTTACAACGGCCAAAAAGTTCCTCTGGTCTTTGGACACAATAGTGGCTATACCAGCAAGGGACTGATCTTGAAGATGAAGCAACAGGAGCCTCGTAAAGCACAGGTAGCTCCTCGACCAAAGGCTTTCACGGACAGGTGCCTCCTGAAGAAGATTCGGCAAGGCCAGGAGGAAGATCCAGATTTGGCACGTGTGTTGAAAGGACTAAAGGAGACCAAAGCGACGAGAAGAGATGACTACAAAGAGTCGCATCGCAAACGCAAATTGGGCACAATGGAGTAGCTTAAAGCTTACATCTGGTTGTTTGCATCGGATATGGGAAAATGAAGATGGCCAAAATCATCGAGCACTTATTGTTCCTCCCCAGGCAAGAATTCCAGATGCCATCAAAGCGTCGCATATTTGCCCAGATGGAAGCCACATGGGAATAAAGAAAACTCTGCAAGAGCTAAAGCGGCGATGCTATTGGATCGGTTGCAGACAAACTGTGAGAAAATGGATTACTAAGTGTGCAGAGTGTGCTGGGGATAAAAGACGAACATCTGGTGGTCATGTTCCGAGGAAGCAACGCAACTTAGTGGATAAAGCGAAACAGTCCACTGGGCATATTCGCGTCTCTGGTGAAGAAAACCAGTTCAAATTTGTAGACCAGTGTTGTTTCTAGTAGCCGGCGTTAACTTTAACCCCCTTTTAGATGAAAATTAGGGGAAACTTTCCTCTTTACAGAATCCGGCTCACACCATGACGGAAGAGCGCTTTGAAATCTGGGCGTATACATTTCCTTTTCAGGAACATTTTCTAGAGACACTGACCATACTCGATCATTTTTCGAGTTAAAAGATTGCTGTAGAACGAAAACCTTTTTTATCAGAAAATACGAATTCGTCACCGCCGTGCCATCCCGGAATATTAGATACTCGTTTGGCTCTCTTTTCTTTCTCTGATATAGAAACGCCGGGAATTTTTTATTTCTTATACGTTTTAGGCGAAGATCCTTATTTAAAATTAAATGTGTTGAAGATTTGCTTATATTCAATTTCGCAGCAATTTTTCTAACTGACCGGCAATGGTTTCACCAAATTGGTTCCCTCACAACTTGTATGTTACCACTATTGCGAACCGTTCGCGGTCTTCCGCTTCTTGGTATATTTTTAACGGACGACGTCTCATTGTAGCGCTTTATAGTTTTATAACTAAACAAAATCGCGCTTGAAATCCACACTTTTAAAGTCTTTAAATATTGCGCACGGTCGTCTGCCTTGTAAAAATAAGTAGACAATTAGCTGGCGCTTGGACTCCATCGTAGAAAATAAGTATAATACGACTACTATAGATTTGAGTCTGTCGTGGTTTGAGAGTCGTAGGAACGATACTCGATTTAGAACAAAAAATAAAATCAAAGCTCTCTTGATTGGTGTTTTAAATAAGTTACAAAGTTTGTATTCGAACTTTTGTGTACATATGTAGTCCATTCGTAATTTGTATCCGCAAATAATCCATTTACCCACGGCTCGTTAAGAGCTCAACGCCTTTCTATATCTTTAAAAAAGGATTTAGGGAGATAGTTATAATTTTTACCAAGTAGCAGGTAGCTAGAACTTGTCTATTCATTATATTTTTACACAATTACGCACTTTTCCACCCAAACTATGCATTTTTATTGCCGTTTTTTTTTTAATTTTACAACTTTGACAATGAATATCTTTTTAATGGTTAGATAAATAAAAAAAAGTATTCAAGATCTTTTTTGGAGAATGTTAAATTTTTTTATGTCTACTATTGATAACTAGCTCATTTATCTCCACGATGCAGTTATCAGTAAGTAGACCTAAACAATTAAATAGGCGACAATGCATTGATGATTACAGTATTTTCATGTGTGAAACATTATCACCAATCACACTAATAGGAATTGCATTGTTTACCGAACTACACAGCAGTCCTATATAAACATGTGTATGTATGTTTAGGTCTTCACACTTTTGTTGCTAGACAGCAAACAAAGGGATGTATTAGGATTAAGATAGGTATTTACGTAGCTATTGTATTAGTTTAATAATTAGATAAGTAGTTTTACATATGTATATTTAGTGTAAGATATTTGTTATAAATAAAGGCTCTGGACAACCAGAGCAGCAGTCTTGTGCCGAACTTTCCACAACCCACATCCCGACATGGCAAGAAATATATTGCAGTCTGCCGGAGGTTTACAACCGGAGTAAGCGTCTGCCGTTATGAAAATAAGCTGATATCACTGTTATGAATAACACATTGTCGCGATTCTTCTCTAGCATGTAACATCGTTAACTCAATAACACTCCCACCACTAGGTAAACACAACAGGGACAACGATGGCTACACTTATGCATGCAAGCGTGTACCAAGGAAGAGGAAGAGAGATGGCGCGAGTGTGTGCGAATACAAGCAAAGATGAGATGTCAATAAATAACACCGACCCTTCGAGAACACGAAGAACGAACAACCAAAAAAGTTCTCGGTGCGTGGGAGGCACCCTGTCGGACTATATAACGCAGTGACCAAGCAAGGCAGGTGGATCAGTTTATTTTCAAGTGTTGTTTAGTGAACTACTGTGAAGTTACTAAACTCTTAAATTTGTATTGCGTTTATTACTAGTAATTAAACCTAGCTATTAGTTACAATATCTGTGCGTGTGTTTATTTGACTTTATAGTGATCGAACCCAGGATTAATAACCAAGGAATCATCGAATTCGTCACAAATGGTATCAGAAGCGGTATTGTTAAATAAATACCAGTGATTTAAAGGATTACAAGGACATGGCGAAGTTGAATGAATTAAAGATTCAACAAGTCAAAAATGAGTTGGAACAACGCGAACTTAACACTACAGGCAATAAATCGGAGCTACAGTCACGATTGCGGGAGGCCATGGAAGCAGAAGGAATCAACGTTCATGATCATATTTTTCATCTTGTGGAGGAGGCATCGACAAAAATGGAAGAAAAAAAGGAGTCTCCGAATCCAGTAGCAAGCGTGGACACAAACATGATATTGGCTGTATTAACTCAGATGTCGACGAAAATGGAGGAACAGAAGACACACATGACATCCCAGATTTCAGCTCAACTAGATGAAACGAAGGCATACATGAGATCTCAAATGGAGGAACAGAAGGCACATATCTCATCGCAGTTGGAAGAGCAGGAAGCAAAGGTGTCATCGAAACTAGAAGTGCAAGATGCAAAAATAACACAAGTGCAAGAGGTATTCAGAGAACGGCAGGACAAGATTGAGGCCGCAGTAGATGCTTTGAAGGGCCGTATCCAGGAGCTGTACCTGAACCGTCCAGCTGCCTCAGCAAATACTCCCAAGGTAAAATCACCTTCCTTTGATGGTTCTGTTCCATTCCAGGTATTTAAGCTGCAATTTGAGAAGACGGTTTCGGTGAAGAATTGGTGCACTGAAGGTAAACTTGCAACACTATACGTGGCATTAAAGAGACCTGCAGCAGAAATCTTACAGACTATTCCCGAGTTCAAAAGGAACAGTTATGATGCATTGACGGGTGCGGTTGAGAGACGCTATGGTAGTGAACATCGAAAGCAGATATACCAAATAGAGCTACAGAATTGATCCCAGAAACCGAATGAGACTTTGCAGGAATTTGCATCGGACATCGAGAGGTTGGCCTATCTAGCAAATACGGACGCACCCGTGGAGTACACTAAGAGGGTAAAACCCCAAAGTTTTATAAATGGAATACGCGATGTGGAGACGAAGCGGGCACCATATGCAAACCCCAAACAGACATTCGCCGAAACGGTATCGCATGCTCTGATGAAGGAACCAGCCTCGCTTTGGAGTAAACCTGCCTACAAGGCTCATCGCGTAGAAGTGGAAACTCCGGCTTGGGTAGACAAAGTTTTGGAAGCGTTGAACGCAGTACAAAAAAAAATAATGGTGCCATTCAAAGCTTTAAGTGCGGAAAACCAGGTCACATAGCACGTTATTGGGGCACTGGCTCCAGTAACCCCAGCAATTCAGGTGGACGTAAAAGTAAAGCTTGAGAAGATGAGCAAGATGAATGCTCCATAATCTCTGTGTCACAACTCGGACGGAAAGCGAGTAATGTTACTGTTGAAGGCTACGCTTGCTGACTGTGGATACTGGTGCATCACATTCCATCATTAGGAGTGACTTGGTCCGCGGGAAGGTGAGCCGATTGCAGAAAGCTAAGTTGTGGACAGTAGCTGGGAAAAGCAAGCAAGTCCTGGGAGAGGTGACATGTAAGGCTGTGATTGGGAATGTGGCTACGTATCACAACTTCTTGGTAGCGGATATTCTCGGCGAAGTCATCATTGGCGTCGATTTCTTGGATGAGAGAGAAATTCACGTCAACGTAAGGAAAAGGGTTATGACTTACAACGGCCAAGAAGTTCCTCTGGTCTTTGGACACAATAGTGGATATACCAGCAAGGGAGTGATCTTGAAGATGAAGCAACAGGAGCCTCGTAAAGCAGAGGTAGCTCCTCGACCAAAGGCTTTCACGGACAGGTGCCTCCTGAAGAAGATTCGGCAAGGCCAGGAGGAAGATCCAGATTTGGCACGTGTGTTGAAAAGACTAAAGGAGAACAAAGCGACGAGAAGAGAAGAGATGACTAGAAAGAGTCGCATCGCAAACGCAAATTGGGCACAATGGAGTAGCTTAAAGCTAACAGCTGGTTGTTTGCATCGGATATGGGAAAATGAAGATGGCCAAAATCATCGAGCACTTATTGTTGCTCCCCAGGCAAGAATTCCAGATGCCATCAAAGCGTCGCATATTTGCCCAGATGGAAGCCACATGGGAATAAAGAAAACTCTGCATGAGCTAAAGCGGCGATTCTATTGGATCGGTTGCAGACAAACTGTGAGAAAATGGATTACTAAGTGTGCAGAGTGTGCTGGGGATAAAAGTTGAACATCTGGTGGTCATGTTCCGAGGAAGCAACGCAACTTAGTGGATAAAGCGAAACAGTGCACTGGGCATGAGAGAATGGAAAGGAATCCTGAAGAAGTGAGTTGCAGGAATATTCGCCGGGTACTATTGGAAACGAAAGTTAATGCACAAATCAATGCGGGGCCAGAAAAAACGGTTGGAATGTGTGACAGTTTAATGCATTGTCGGTATCTCTGCAGGAGAGCACTGATGTCGGAGTTTCAATCTTAGGAGGAAATGAGGGTTAATAACACGGTGCCAACCATTGAGCGTCTAGCAGCGTTTGGTTTGGGAAATGTGTCTGATCGGGACGATCAGACTTAGGTGGAGGGCAGTGTGGCGATTCTTCTCTAGCATGTACCATCGCTAACTCAATAACACTCCTAACTTAAACACAACAGGGATAACGATGGCTACACTTATGCATGCAAGCGTGTACCAAGCAAGAGGAAGAGAGATGGCGCGAGTGTGTGCGAATACAAGCACAGAGGAGATGTTAATAAATAACACCGACCCTTCGAGAACACGAAGAACGAACAACCAAAAAAGTTCTCGGTGCGTGGGGCAGCACCCTTTAGGACTATATAAGGCAGTGACCAAGCAAGGCAGGTGGATCAGTTTATTTCCAAGTGCTGTTCAGTGAACTACTGGGAAGTTACCAAACTCTTAAATTTGTATTGCGTTTATTACTAGTAAATAATAGCAATATCTGTGCGTGTATTTATTTGACTTTATAGTGATAGAACCCAGGATTAATAATCAAGGAATTATCGAATTCGTCACAATATGTAAAATTCAACTTTGTTAAAATTCTTTTGAAAATTGGGTTTTTTGCAATTTTTTAATATGTCTGCCACTAGTTTGCAACCATCAAAATCGTCTGTTATTTGGTATTTTAGTTTCATTTATTATACTCTTTAATGTGACCAATCGCCAGCTTTGGTAAAATGCTTTCAAAATTGGCCTAATTTACGTAGCTGTCTCACCTGAGTGCCGCCAAAGCTACCTTCGCCGGGATTAATAGTTACCCATTTCATGTAAGGTATAAGATAACATTTAAGCAAAATATCAGCTTTGGTAAAATACATACAATCTGCCACTCACTGGCTCTTAGACTATTAGTCATGGACAATGAAAGGGGATTTTTAAATGCCTCTTTAAATTATATCCGGTCCCTTGGAATATAAATTTATCAAACGCCTACACAAATAAGCGAAAGTAATGGTCATGTTGAGCGTTTGCATTCAACATTAATAGAATTATACTGTTGCATTTTAGTTGAACTTAGCAGACTAACTCCATAGTAACGCATTTCGATAGCAGTGGATAAGATTAACAATACCGTTCAGTCTGTTGTCAAGCGAAAACCGGCGGACGTGTTTCTCAACCGGAACTCAATAATAAATTATCAGGAGTTATTAAATTTCAGAGAAAAAACTATCGAGTATATAAGAACTTTATTAGAGAAGGAGCAGGAGGTCAGAAACGCGAGGTTGAATATCAAACACACTACTCCGAGTTCTTTCTATACCGGAGACAAGGTGCTTATCTCCAACAAACAAATGAAGGCCAAACAGAGCCGCTAAATAAAGAAGAAGCGATTGCTAAAAATAGAAAAGCAACAACACTTACACAAACAGTGAATAATTCCGTGAAGCGGATGTTAAAAACATCTAAAGATGACATTGATCACAAGGCAAATCTTATGCTTAGATTCTTGTGTCCCAGGGTTCTGGGTGCAAACTGTTTGCAGCCGATCTAGTCAGATGTTTGTTTAATATCAAATAACTCGATGGTTCGAATGATTACAATCGGTGTGGTTCAATTCCACCATGAGGTCTCTGCTTTAATTGACGTGAAGCCACTGGGCCAAGGGCAGGCCATTTGCAATTATCAACGCTTATGGGTAAAGGGGATCAACACGAGCCTTCCAATGTCAGCTGAGAAAAGGTCTATATTCCAATGCAAAATTATACAACTTAGTTGTACACAAACACTTAAAAGGTGCAAAAATAAAAAGCAATACTACTAAAGAAAAATAATAATTACTATACCACTAATCACTAACATTGAAAACTACCCACAAACGCTTTCACTAGTGGTCCAATAAATCCTCTCGTATTATTCCTCTCAGCTTCTGAAAAATCCCAGCAGTAACTCACCTTTTCTATAGTAAATCTTAATTTAAGTATAATGGGAAATTGGATACACTCGCATTTTGAAAACACTACACTAAATATAAATCGAACTGTTCGTCTAAGTCTATAAGAATGAAATGAATAAAGGGGGAAAAATTATAAAGAAAAAAATATATAAAGGAAAAATAATGATAAAGAATTTGCACATTTTGAAATCGAATTTGAAGTTTAAATTACTTGGCAGTAGCCAGTCCCAAAAAAAACTTATTACTAATAAAATTCCTTTTTACAAAATTTTTTTTTTAATTTAACCCCACATCATCTGCTTCTGCGTAACTGCGCACACCTACGATGCCTCCAAGATAGACTCTCTAATAATAACAATCCGCGATGGATATGGTTGGCTCATCAACGGGCAATTTAAACTGATTCACACTATCGATCTCGTTAGATACGACAAGGTTGTGGGCCGACTCAAAAACGCAATCACCGATCTTAATATAACTGACCCCGCATTCGATGTACTTGACTACCACCCGGAAAAGTTTTAAGCAACCTTCACGATTTAAAAGAAATAAATACTAGGGGACAAAGGCGATCTATAAATTGGTTTGGATTCGCTTGGAAGTGGATCGCTGGCATGCCTGGGATTAAGTGCTCCAACTCTCATCTCACGAGCTTTTGCAGGCAATCAATGGTATCATAACAACCACCAATGACATGCCGCAGGAAGCTGGAATAAACTTCCCAGGAGATCCAAAACAAAATCATGATCTTAAAGGACATTTATGAAATGGTTCGCGCTTGCCAAATGACCAAGGCAGGTGTAGTTAACACCAATATACTAAGCAAGGAAGAAATAAACCGACTTATCAGCGAGATTGAAGTCCTTTCTTACAGTAATGTAGTGGAAGCTATCGAATACAGCACACCATCGATCAACACCATTGGCTTCCTTTTGCTTTACGTCTTATACTTGCCTAAGGTAACGGAAACGAGGTACAATCACCTGATAGTTTGCCCCATCATCCAGGGCGGTCATCGTGTAGACATGAAATATTCAACCATCTTATCTAACAAACATCAAACATATCGTATTCAAGATCAATACTTACAACCAACGTCCGCAATGGTCTCCGAATAAAAGAGGGAGATTGCTTCCCGCGACTACTCAAAGAAGGTGAAGCCAGCTGTTCATACTTGACTTGTAATGAATCCATGGTCCATAATCAAGGACGACATCATATTTCTCAGCAACTTCAACAGCATGGTAAGATCAGGTAAGATCTTTTGGGAATGAAACCATCGAAATAAAGAAGTAGTCCAACTTCTACCTCCTGTCCTGACAAGCGTGAAGAACAAAACTCTCCTGGTAGACATAAAACTTGTCCACGAGATGACAACAGGAAACGCCAGACTCCTTTACTACCTAAAAGGGAAAGCGAACTAGTTTATCACTTCAGAGGTCATGGGATTTGCCGTTTTGGTCATAACTATTTGGTTAATCTGGAATAGGATAACGCAAAATTAAGTACCCCGAGTTTGAATATTTCATTGCTGAATAACAGCTTCCGTGAGCATAGGCGTGAGGATTCCCCCCAACCACCTAATCTACGGGACGCAGATCTTTAAAGGGGGAGAGTTAACACATTCAGCCGGTGCCCAGTCAAACCACGTGCGATCAACACACGATGCGCAACGTCAGCAAATTTGTCCACCATCGATCGTTGCACGAGCCACAACGTCAGCACATTTGCATTTCGCAATGAAAAGCAATACCTGTAATTTGGTAATGTGGGAAATCAAGGCCACGGTCATTCCCACCTGTAACTTATACACAATTGCGTAAGGGTTGAGTCGCTGCGGCCGACGCTGAGGTTTCTTGGGCTAACAGCAAAGAACGTTTGGGTAGTTACTGTTGGGACTTGAGTTTTGTTGAGTTATATGTATATTGCTCACTATCGCGTACGAAACATATGTGAAATAGTAACTGGAGCTTTTGTGAACTTTTCGTTCAATTGGTTTCAAAGGGTTAATGAATACAAATTACTGACACATACGAATTATTTTACATACATATTGTAAAATAAGCATGTTTTCAGCGGCTGGATCACTGTTTCGCTGTGACGAAACGCATCATATTTTAATTGTAAACTAACGAAAATGTTAAAGATCTGTGATGAAAGTAGGAAAGGGAAAAGTATGTTATTTATTTGATAGCCACTGTATTCGAATTTGAACGCACGCACACGCCACACACACACGTCCAAAAAAATAACCACAAAATGTATTGCTCATGCATATGATCTGTGTGCTTATAAAAAAAAATGTTCAGCACACAGAACGTGTGTGTGCATTTTGAAACAAAGCACTTATGCATGTGAGTGTTTTGTATTGAAAATATGAAGGCACATAAGCATGCGTGTGTTTTTTGTTGAAAACACTTGCACACATAACTGTGATGAGTGTACCCTGCAGTCAACTGCCAGACTGGTTAGTAAATATTCTAGTTCATTAACTAGAATTTCGCAAAGTGTCCGCTATTATAAGCAGGAACAGCCCTCTAACATTGTCGATACATGCATACGCGAGCGAAAAAGAAAACAACTCAGTATTCGGGCAGCAATCGTTCAGTTAACAAAGCCGTCCTACATTTTGATTTTCTATTTAGCTAATATTCTGAGTGCTTAAATATTCATTTAATTAAAATAAGGTAAGAACTTTCTTGCAAATAATATTTCTTGCAATAAATTCATAATCCTTTTGAAAATTTCGTGCTTCAAATAGTACATTTGGTTTGTACTGCATAGCGGCGTACCAGCGACGCAAAAACGAGTAAGCAGTGCTCAAATGCAACCACGAAAAAAAGTGAAAACGAAATGATCACTTGGCAAAGCAAAATTTCAAATGTGTTCCGTTTTCCATAAAATGTTTCAAGAAAATTTTAAGATTTCTCCCTGCGAAATCAATTACAAAATTCATTGAAAAAAGGATTATTCAAAAAAGAAGAAAATTACTTTTTATAAATGTTTTCCAATAGTAAAATTGCTATGAATAGCGACTATACTTTTATTGAAATTTGTTCAATATAGTGAAGTAATATTTATTTTTATAGACACATATTTTATATATGATGACTGAATTTTCAATAAAGTGGTTTGTAATGTAATCTAGAATTTTTTGTGTATTTTTCTACCCAAAATGAAGTAAGCTTCGATGAAGTGGTACAGTAACTGGTTTGATACTAATGCATGGGCTGACTAGTATACAAACTGGTATGATCTTGATGTATATAATAGCTAGTATGTAAACTGGTATATTGCTGATGTAGAGACTGACTAGTATGACAATTGGCATGGTGATGATGCAGAAGCGGACGATTGCCATCTCGTAGGACATCGCCATGTTAAAAATAACAGTTGCTAATATGAAAAAATTACAGAACTCCAAATAGTTTAGCCGGTTTGGCAAACTATTATTTGACTAGTATAAAACTAGTAGAAATGACTGCAGTGTAGTGACAGGGTTCGGATTTGCGCACACGTGTGCAGCACATTGTTTGCTCTCATACATGTGTTGCGGGATATCAGAAATTTTTAGCTCCCAGCTCATAGATGTGCTGATTGGACTATGTATAGCCAACAACACCTTAACTAAACTCATATCATATGGCGGAACAAAGAGCGTTCGAACCGTAAGCTAGAGACAAGATAATTAACCGAGTTTGAATTTGTAATTTTAACAAAAAGTACTTGATTTTGGCCGATTTCCAGGGACGAAGTGCTTTATTTTTAAATAAAAAGTAACAGAGCAAAAATTATAACATTTAATTATAGAGTGAATATAGAATCAATATCAGAACCGCCAACACCAAAAAAATCAAAATTTAGTTTGGTTATAAGTACATTATTTAATGTAGTGTCATTCAATTTTTAGCGCTGTTTCGTTAAAATTAGTGACAAAGCGCTGAATGCCTTCTCAACTGATACTTGCATTGCTGGAACAGCTAGGACTGCACTCGCGAGGTTTTGTCGATCCTTATCTAAGGAATATGTTTGCCAGTATGGAAGAACGTAAATCCACTTTGTGTTGTTGTTAACAGTGCTTCGCCCTGCCCCAGATTGGACAGGGTTACACTGAAATAACAGCCCTTGGCCGGGTGAAAAACCCGGGTCATTCCCGTGCGATAGAACCGGCTGTTGTGGGAATGATCCACTTTGTGTGTTGGTGCATAGTGCTACTTGATGGTGAATGCATTAGTTCCAGACAGCATCTTAGCACACGTTAAGCATTTTATATTTTTTTCTTTTACAAGGACTTCGAACAACTTCCCTACCCAGCATTGTCCTCAAAATATTCTAACGGAAATCCCAGGAACTTAGCGGGTGGTTGGACCAGGATGAGCAGATGGTCAGATGGTTAGTGTCATGAGGACACACATGGGGATACAAAACGAATGACGGGCAAACCTTCAGAATGTCAGAGTTCAGTCTGGATAGGTAAGACCTTGTAGCGGCAGCCTGTAGGTTAGTGCAACATTAAAGATGTTCGGACATCCACGTATGGATCTGTGCGCTAAGATCAACAGATCTACGTTTATATGTGTTAGTAACTGGGAGAAAGCAAACACACGTATGTACATATACGAACATGTACATATTAGTATGCGTGAAGTTTTTTTGTAAAAGTATATCTGCCGTAACTCGCCTATGAAATTTTTTTAGTTTTTTTAGCAACTGTGTGTCACTGACCAACAAATTTTTTCTTTTTTTAAACCTTAAATTTCTTTTTAGTTACAAGGCATTATTGTTTTTAACTTGTTGTGAAGTTTAAATGTTTTGTTTTTTTTTGAAATATGACTTTTCTTACCTTGGCCTTTGGCTTAATTTTACAATCGTAAGATCGTTTTTCAGCGGCTTTTAACCCCTATGCCCTCTTTGGTCCTTACTGCAACCCACAGCTTAGAAAGTTTGGGCGATTCAGATATTCGATAGGCGTGAGAAGTTTTCCTTGTGGAATGGGTCTATCGTTGCATGCAGGAAGGAGACGGAAACGGAAGGAAGTGACGGAAACGGGTTCCTTTTACGTGGAAGAAGAACGAGTTATTTGAGATATCGGATACGGACCAGCCTGGAGCAGGTGCCGGAACAGTCCACAAACGCAAGGAACCATCAGCGAACCAGGGTGCTGAGGGTTCCGGACCTTGGTAAAGCGGACCGAGTTCAAGGACCATCAACATCAATGAGACGAGCCATATTACGGCAATGATGGCAGAAAAAAACGAGGTGATGTTACAGTACATGAATGAGGTCCGCAATATCCGCGATAATGTTAGGCAACCAGCCTGTCATCGACTTCAGAGTCCTGAAACGGTAGGAGCATAGCAGCCAACCAGCGTGTCGATACAAATTGTAATGCCGCTTTAAGTAGCATTACAATACTTCACACCTACACACTACCTTACTACCACACACGCGCCCACTGCGAATGAAAAGGCAAGCAAAGCACAAAGCAAGTGAGCGCCTAACATGATTTCGTTCATGCGAATCATATGCTTATGCGCACCTGTAGTTCGCAATTAGTTCATCCCACCTTATGTATAAGAAGATTATTCGCGCTTCAGTAATTGTCGAAAGTGTGGTTTCGGTAAGTGAGACGACAAGTACCACAACATATCGTGAGAAACTTCCACCCTTTCCCTGCACAACCCTCCGCTATCGATCAACTGTTTGGTTGCGTCTACGGGACGTAGAGAAGCACCCTAACGGTTGCACCTTCATTCCTAAGACCAGTGGTGAGTCCTTCGGGACCACTAAATACATTTACCGGTGTGTACTCACGGGCCATTGCCTTACACCAACCGGCATCCACCAACCCGTCGTTGGTAACTTGCACCGTTCCACCGTCATCGGTAACCTGGCATCGATTCACCGGCATCCACTAACCCGGTGGTGACTTGCACCGTTCCACCGTCATCGGTAACCTGGCACCGATTCACCGGCATCCACCAACCCGTCGTTGGTGACTTGCACCGATCCACCGGTCATTGGTAACCTGGCACCGATCCACCGGCATTCACCAACCCGTCATCGGTGATTCATACCGATCAACCAACCCGCCATCCGCGATTAGCACCGATCCACCCTACCAGCCACGTTATACGTCGCTACTGGCCCATCCTATTCATCGTACCCGACTAGATATCCCTGTGTGTGTGTGTGCCCGACTGAAATAACACCATCAAATCACCGTGTTCTTATTAGTAAAGGAAGTGGGACCTCTACTCGACTCTGGATAGGCTGAGCATTACCCCAGCCTTCGATGAAACCCACCTCACAAATGGCGCCCGAGCAGGGACTCGATTCTACAGGCGACTGTGCTAAAACAACGGAAAGCACCAACACTGCAGGATCGAGTCCACCGAACACATCAGAAGAAACGGACAACACACAAAACACACTACAGGTCGATTCCCTCAGTTGGATCTATTTACTGAGGAAGGAACAGCTAGTCGAGGAATGCAAGCGACACCGCATTTTTGTGGAAGGATACACCGTCGCCGACTTACGCAATGCATTGGGCACGTACGTTCGAGCAAAAAGGAAAAGAGCGTCAACCGAAAACCGCCGCCGGGGAGAAAATACCCGTTAAGACGCAGAGAGAAACCATCCCAGCAATTATTGTGGAACGCCACGCAACGGATCCTAAGCAAGTGCGCCACCAAAAATATGAGATAAGCGACGCCGAAATAATGACCACCGTCCACCGGTGGGACGTCCATTACGAGGAGGGTGAAACGCTCCATGACTTCTTGGAGAGGATAGAAGAACTGTCAGAGTGCTACCGAATCCCACTGGACAAGCTGCTCATAACGCTACCAGAACTCCTTCGTGGTAAGGCGCTGCAGTGGTTCCGAATACGCAAACCACATATCCAAAGGTGGACAGAGTTCCGTAAAGAAGCGGAACGATTTTTCTTGCCCCGCCGACACCTGAGCCAGCTGGAAGAAGCCATCCGACAATGAAAGCAGCACGATCGTGAGACTGCCAAGGACTACATCCTGGCACTGCAAACTCTCATCCGCCAACACCCGACGATGGCCAAAGAAGAGCATTTAGACCGAATTTATGACGGCCTACGAGTAGAGTACCGACTTTTCATAAAAAGGAGAGAATTCCGAACGATTGAGGAGCTCATGGACCAAACAGGCTCAGAGAGTTACCCACAGTCTGGTCATGCTAAATTACGACAGTCGCAGAACGTGCTGCAGATGTAAAGGACGGGGCCACATGCGCGAGCACTGCCGCCGACTAGCCCGCCTGTTCTGTTCCAGATGTGGGCGTGATGGAATCCTGTCTAAGGATTGCCCCTGTCAACCCACGCTAGGGATAAACCCGACCACGAGTGCCACAACCAACGCTAGCCCAAGAGAGAAATATGATGGCTGTTTCTATATCGAGGTAACCATAGAAGGCATGGAGGTTCGTGCGCTGGTGGACACAGGAGCCACGGTAACTTATATCGACGCTAACATCCGTCAACACCTGGAGCGCCGCCAAATACGGTCCCATCCAAATTCACGGCAAATCCAGTTAGCCGATCAAACCTTTATATCAAGTTCGTGCCTATTCCGAGCTAAAATAACGTTCCAGGATAAGACTAGCAGCCTATTGGTATCAGCACTGCCAGTTTAGCGGAACAGATGATACTAGGAATGGATTTTCTGCACGGCCGGAGGATCACCATCACGCTGGATGGGGAACGACTGCCGCCCACCATGCCGATCGATCCATCATCACCGGCTCGACTCAATGCCCTGACCATATGGGAACATCTCCCAGGAGACCAACAACGCGAACTACAGGCAGTCCTCTCGCACCACAAGGAAATTTTCGCCCGTACGGATGGTCGATGCACGATCACGGAACACGTCATCACGCTGAAACACGACAAACCACTGAAGCAGCGATATTACCCGCGGAATCCTGCGATGCAGCAAATAATCAACCGCGAGGTAGACGAGCTACGCCAGGCGGATCGTATAAAGCCATCGAAGAGTGCGTACAGCTCACCTATAGTGCTCCTCCGCAAGAAACAGGGCAACTGGAGGATGGATTGGTACGCAAACAAGGTGAAGCAGGTTACCAGCAACCCGCACCGTTATCCCGACTACTAGATAATCGACAATAGACTTTTTCGAAACATCCGGCCAAAGAACAAACTCTCCCGCTCGCCACAATGGAAGTTATGTATACCCCACACCGCAAGAGACGACATCCTGAAGGAAATACACGACTCCGCCACCGCCGGGCATCTGGGAGCGAAGAAGTCACTGAAGCGAGCATAGGAAAATTATTACTGCCCAGGCATGTACAGAGACGTGGTAAACCACGTGCGCACTTGCCTGAGCTGCGCAGAGTATAAAGTACAACAGCTACGACCCGTCGGGCCAATGGCAACGATGCCGTGCTCCCATCCATGGGAAATAGTCACCGGAGACTTCGTCGGACCATTGCCACGTTCTAAACAAGGAAACTCCTACTTGCTAGTACTGGTGGACAAGTTCTCTAAGTGGGTGGAACTAGTACCCCTGCGCCAAGCCACCGCCATGTCCGTGATTAAAGCATTGCGCGAAAGGGTTATCTACCCCCATGGGTGCCCGAAGGTGTTTCTAAGCGACAACGGAAAACAATTCACTGGGAAAGTGTTGACAGAGTTCCTGAACGAGCACAAGATAAAACACCGGCTAACGGCCATCTACGCGCCGCATGAAATCCCAACCGAACGAGCCAATAGCGTCATAAAAACTATGATCGCCCAACGTTCGAAGAACGACCACCGCACATGGGACCAACACATATCGGAGATAGCTTTCGCCACTAATACAGCGCAACACGAGTCGACCAAAACTTCGGCGGCGGAAATAAACTTTGGGCGCAACCTTCTAGCACCGTGCCAGATCAGAAACGAGGGGGCAGTACCTGACGAAACGCCAACCACACCACCAGTAATCACCGAATTATGGCAAGAAATCAAAGAACACCTCGTCGCGGCATCGAAAGAAATATTATGACCTACGCCGTTACGTCTGTAAACCGAAAGTAGGAGAGAGAGTAATGCAACGTGACCACCCGCTCTCTTCAGCAGTCAACAAGTTTGCCCAAAAACTGGCACCAGTTTTCGGGTCCATACACGATAAAAGAATACATGTCAACCAACACCGTGAACATAGTCGATGCTAACCGCCCAAGGGCCAAACCACTACATGTCCACCTGCAAGACCTGAAGCACTATCCCGAACCAAACCAATGAAAAAGCGAAGGCGGTGGTTCCACTAGTATAAGCGCAAGAGGTATCTGATCCGAAACGTCAGCGAGCAGGGCGCGGACGTATGCTATGAGGGTCAAGTAGCATACGTTCAATTCACCGAACGAGACTGAACATTTATTTTTTTATTGTTACGCATTTTTTAAATGTATTTACATATTACACTACTATGAAATGTAGCCATTTTTGTTTACCAATTTCCCTTTTTGTACAATGTTCGATCTCTAAATGAAATATACATGAAATGTTATGAAATATAAATGAAATGTAAAATGAATGAAATATATATACAAAATGTTAAATGAAATGTAATTTGAAAAAAAAAACACACCAAAAAAAGAAAATTTTAAAATAAATAATAAAGGTCACCACACACAAACACCGTCCGAGCCTTCGAACACTAGGTTCGGAGGTAAATAATACCAGGGCTTAACCCTAGGTAGTGCAGGTCGAAGGACCAAAACTCCAGAATACCAATGCGTTTACACGCTGCCCGAAGTAGGAGGGGGACTGCAATGCCCCTTTAAGTAGCATTACAATACTTCACTCTACCTTACTACCACACACGCGCCCACTGCGAATGAAAAGGCAAGCAAAGCACAAAGCAAGTGAGCGCCTAACATGATTTCGTTCATGCAAACCTTCATCCCACCTTATGTATAAGAAGATTATTCGCGCTTCAGTAATTGTCGAAAGTGTGGTTTCGGTAAGTGAGACGGCAAGTACAACAACATATCGTGAAAAACTTCCACCCTTACCCTGCACAACCCTCCGCTGTCGATCAACTTTTTGGTTGCGTCTACGGGACGTAGAGAAGCACCCTAACGGTTGCACCTTCGTTCCCAAGACCAGTGGTGAGTCCTTCGGGACCACTAAATACATTTACCGGTGTGTACTCACGGGCCATTGCCTTACACCAACCGGCATCCACCAACTCGTCGTTGGTAACTTGCACCGTTCCACCGTCATCGGTAACCTGGCACCGATTCACCGGCATCCACCAACCCGGCGTTGGTGACTTGCACCGTTCCACCGTCATCGGTAACCTGGCACCGATTCACCGGCATCCACCAACCCGTCGTTGGTGACTTGCACCGATCCACCGGCATTCACCAACCCGTCATCGGTGATTCATACCGATCAACCAACCCGCCATCCGCGATTAGCACCGATCCACCCTACCAGGCACGTTATACGTCGCTACTGGCCCATCCTATTCATCGTACCCGACTATATATCCCTGTGTGTGTATGTGCCCGACTGAAATAACACCATCAAATCACCGTGTTCTTATTAGTAAAGGAAGTGGGACCTCTACTCGACTCTGGATAGGCTGAGCATTACCCCAGCCTTCGCTGAAACCCACCTCACAAAATGCTGGGCGGGGGTGTTCAGGTTCATCAGGAAACACCCAAGATCCACCGAAATGGGAGAAGTTGGAACTAGACAACTGGCATGTTAAAGTTGACGGTACAAGCAAAGGAATCACGGTGGAGAGCTTCGTTTATAGACTCGAAAAGTTGCGGCAACAACAAAAAGTCTCTCACTTTCAGCTGATCACCATTTCCATTGCCTCGTAACGGGCTCTGCGCTGAAGTGGTACTGGAAGGTCCTAGAAGATCATACTGACGAGCCCGAGTTTGGGTATTTTGAACTCAAAGCGGATCTGCTGGCCCACTTAAAAACATCAGAGTGCGACTACGAAATTATAAGAGAGATAATGGAACGCAAACAACAGCCACTGAGCTACGATATCCCGAAGCGACACCTGGGAATGAATCAGAAACCCCGCCAATACAGCCGAAGCCAACTCTCAGCCCCAAACCCTCCACCAGTTCATTTTAAGCATTCCCCTTTCCATCTCATGTTGCATTTTTCGTGTGGTATGCCTGTCGATTTCTTTGTTAAACATCCGTCTAAATTGAAAAAAGAGGGTCATTGTAAGTCGTCCTTTCATACTATGGTATGTTTTACATGTGGAGGTTGGGTTTATAAGGCCCTTTTGTGTTTATAAGGCTGGGAAGGAAAACTCCCAACTGGTGGAGATTGCCGGGAGATCTCGCCAGGAGACAGACTGCCCGGAGTCCAACCCAGCTACAAAAGAGTTCCTAATCGTGACAGACCTCGAACAAGAAGTTTATTTAGGAATAGATTTTTGGCATGCTTTCGACCTAGATGTTTTTAGTCGGGCAACTATGGTGCGTTCAACGCATACTGGCATCGCAGAACTTGTGCCCGCCGAGGGCGATTTATCGTTTGATACCGTACAGCATGTCCCAACAAAAGAACAAAATGTAGCGCTAGGCAGGATCAAGGCACAGTTCCCGTCCTTTGCAATCCTGTGGTTAGGTCGAACCAACGCGGAAGAGCACGTGATAGAGGTTTCAGACGAGAATCTCCAAGTGAAACAGAGGCATTATCCAATATCATCAGCGATCCAAACATTAGGTTACGATGGGCTGGACAGGATGATCAGTGTAGGCGTTACAGAGGAGAGCAACAGTAGTCGGAGCTCACCTGTATCGCTGGTTTTAAAGGGAGAAATGAAGCGCCTCGGTTTCGGTACGAGAAAGATCAATGAGGGCGCCATAAAGGACGCCTACCCACTTCCGAATATAGAGGGAGTTCTGTGTAATGCAGCACAAAGAATGTGAAGACTCACGGCCAAGGTTATACCAGCTTCTTTAAGTGATTGAGAGTTTGAATATTTAGACCATTTGTTACTATGTTCTGCCTAGATTTTTTGTGTCATGTATGTTTGTTGGTAACGGTAGCTAGGTGTTAACGTGAAGCTAACCTTACCATAAATGTCGAGAAAAGCAGGTTTTGTTTCAAGGAAGTTGGGTACCTGCGTTAGGTAGCGGCCGATGGATTCATTCGAACCGATGCGAACCAGGTTGCGGCTGTGAGGTACTTCCCCGAATCAAAAACGCCAAAGCAGCTGCGACGGTTCCTAGGTATGTCAGGCTTGTACCGTCGTTTTATGCAGGACTACGCAACCATTGCAGCACTGCTTCACGACTGTCCCCCCAAAGATAAAATTAAAAGGTTTACGATGACAGACGAAGCAAGAAAGTTGTTCGAGCGACTAAAGGAGAGCTCAGTTTCTGCACACGTACTGGCACATCCCGCCTTTGACAGACGTTTTTAAACCCAGTGCGATGCTTCGACAGACGGAGTGGGCGGACTACTCTGCCAGGAGGAGGACGAGAATAACGAACGACCGATAGCGTACACTTCCCCCAAAATAAACAAACCTCAGTGTAATTATAGTATCAATGAGCTGGGGTGCTATGCTGCGGTGATAAGTGTGAAGAGATATAGGTCCATCGAAGGTTTGCCCTTTACGATCATTACTGATCACGCGAGTCTTAACACTAGAGTACACGATCCCCTTTTTTTACACCAATGCATGCATGGCCTACTATGGTAGACCATTTTAAAATAGCCCGAGATTTTTCCGCTAATCCACAGAAATACGCACGGTACTGAATTGGCGACAAGTTTCATGCAGAGGGCTTTCCTGGAATGCATATAAACGGACTCAGTTTTATAGGGAGGCGATCTTCAGCAGGACCAAGCCTTGAAACTCTGGGTACCATCAGAGTTTTCCAGATGTTTGGCAGAATTGTCCCACAGTTCACCTTCGGCCGGACACGGAGGCATCCATAAAACTTTATCCCGAATAACTGAAAGATGTAAGGGAAACAAAGCCCGAAATGCGTTTCATAGACCACCCATGGGAAAGCAACACGTAACCGAGAAAAATTTCCAAAACTTGTTTATCGACTTTATGGGTCCATACGCACCTACTTGTGATCGTAATGGAGTCAAACCACGTCAAGTGTGACACGAAATTTTCACGAACTTTTAAAAATTTGGAAATGAGTAGTTTATTTCAAAGTGCACTTACCAGTAAATATTTCATGAAAGTTGCCCTACTTCATTCCGTAATTTGTTAATGTTATTAACAAACAAACTATTTAGCACGATTTAATTGAAAAATTAATATCTCGAAAACCATTCAAGCTAGCTGAATAAAATTTTGTGGACTTATTAAAAAGAGTTCATACTATCATACCACAGTTTTTCTCCGCTATAATTGTTTAAACAAATGAACTTTGCAAAACATTTTTGCAACAATTGGTAAATTTTAAATGTTCTCAATACTGTTAAATTACAAAACTTACATAAAATTACGCGCGAAACGTTCACCTTTCATAATCCGTTTAGAGAAGTTTGTATTGATTATTTGTTCCAAAGATATTGAATTTTTTGTCGTGCGCCTTCCCACTTGAATTACGGTTTGCTTTTAGTTGTCGGCCTAATTGAAATAATTGACAAAAATATTTTTACTGATGTATATTGGAACGATTTTTCGTCATCCCTTGTAAAATTTTGGTTTGAGACAAGCCGGTTTCGGCGTTGTGCCATCATCAGTGTCGATTTTCGTTCTGATCTGTTGTTTGTCTTGTATTTATAGTAGGTAGCAGGTAACGTCAGCATGGGTGTCTGTTTGTGTACGTGAGCAAGTACTGGAGTACCTCAACAAGCAGCACGTGAACATAAAATTCACAATGTAAACCGAAAAAGACGGAGGAATCAATTAACTGGACCTCACAATAAGTATTGATAAAGCTAGCAATAAATTCAACTACGACATATATAGGAAACCAACACAATAATACATAATACCTCGAACCACCCACAACAACATAAAAATACAGCGCTAAGGTACAAAGATTGGAAAGAACACCCCTTACACAAGAAGCATATAGAAGAGAGCTTGGAATAATATATAACATCGCCACAAACAATGGATATAAAAAAGCACTAGTAGATAAACTCAGGAGAGACCTTTGAGAACAAAAAAGAAACAATGGAGAGGAAAGTACACAAACCTGGACGACAATGACATATACTGGAAGGGCAACACATAAATGTGCAAATTTCCTTAGAAAATACAACATCAACACAGCGTTCAAAACATCGAACAATTTAGGACGAAAGCTAGGAACCAAAACTAACTCAGAAGATCCGTTTAGCAGCCATGGTGTATACAAGCTCACTTGTGAATGCCAGCACAGTTACATAGGACAAACAGGACGACAAGTAAGAACGAGGTTCAGAGAACACATTAGAGATTACAACAAAAAGAGTCCAACTTTGCGAATCACATGGCGGAGAATGAATGGACCCCCCGGAAACTTCAAAAAAACAGTCCAGGTCCTACATGTACAAGCAAAAGGCCGACGTCTGAACGTGCTCGAAAACATGGAAATCTACAAACAAAAAACATTCGACGATAGAATAATAAACGAACAGACAAACACTGTTTCCGACACAATATTCGAACCTTTGAAATTGGTTTACAAAAAACAAAGCAACCACTCAGGTACAACAAGCACACACGCACCGACAAATAAACACAAAACAGCAAAAGAGCAAAAACAACAAACAAGCAAAAAAGGTCAAACAACAAAAATCACCAACTTTTACCTGCCTCAGTCAACCACACAAAAACCGATCGATACAAACCACCCCCATTTCTGAATGTGCACACACGTACACAAACAGACACCCATGCTGACGTTACCTGTTACCTACTATAAATACAAGACAAACGACAACAACAGATCAGAACGAAAATCGACACTGATGATGGCACAACGCCGAAACCGGTTTGTCTCAAAACCAAATTTGACAAGGGATGACGAAAAATCGTTCCAATATTCATCAATTATTCACCCTGTCGGAAAAACAACAAAATAAAACAATATTTTTACTCTTAGTATTTAAATGTACTTGAAAAACCTATTTAAGTAACATAAATTACTATGATCATATCGCTTCTGAAAATAGTTAATTTTTAAAGGATATGTCGCGAATAATTAAATATCCACGCTCTCTACATAATTCATTACAAAAGATATCTCAAATACTATTTTAACATTATGAACAGATAGCATATCGCAGTATATATGTTAAGGAGTGCGTCATAAGAAATTAGTGCATGCATTTTTGGCCATAACTTCATTACTACTATCACAAAATGAATTTTTTATATGAGGCTAGCTTCACAAAACATGTCACATTATACTGTGTACATTTTATCAGAATCGGTTAATTTTTACGATAGTTATGAGCACCGAACAAAACACACGTGAACAAATCGTAAGACTTTTTGTGAACAATCCAAAATGGTCTCACGAAAAGATTGCGAAATTATTAAAAGTATCGCGAAATACTGTAAGCCGCGTGATAAATCGGTTTAAGTCGAATGTTAACATAAATCGTAAAAGTAGAACAGGGCGAAAAAAGTTCTGTGGTGACCGCAAGAAGGCGGAAAAGGTGGTGAGACTGTTGAAGTGTGATCCTAATCTCTCGGGGAGAAATATAGCTCGTGTGGTGGGATGTTCGGAATCATTTGTGCGCAGAGCCAAAAGGGAAGCTGGCTTACGAACATACAAAGTTCAGAAAGTACCAGATCGTAACGAAATTAAGAATGACGCGGCTAAATTGAGAGCAAAACGGTTGTACACAAATTTCATTTTGAAATATGAATGCTGCTTTATGGACGATGAAACTTATGTACTTGCTGACTTTTCCCAACTCCCTGGCCAGGCGTTTTATGTTTCTGAAGTGAGGGGAAACGTCCTAGAGAAGTTTAGGACACAACATAAGACAGATAAATGCAGAAATATATGTTAGGGAGTGCTTGCGAAAAAGACTTCTACCATTTATACGCCAGCATAGTATGTCTACATTTTTTTGGCCTGATTTGGCCTCATGTCACTATGGAAAAGCAGCTCTTGAATGGTACGAGAAGAACAACATCACGTTTGTGCCTAGAGAAGCGAACCCACCAAATTGCCCAGAACTGCGGCCAATAGAGAGATATTGGGCTCTAGTGAAAAAAGAATTAAAGACAACAAAGCAGGTATCCAAAGACATAGCCGACTTCAGACGTAAATGGTGTGGTGCAGGTCGAAAGGTCAAAAGCAATACAGTGGAAGCTCTGATGGCTGGTATTTCAAAAAAAGTTAAAAATTTTATATATTAAACCTAGTTTTTGCTATTAAAATAAAACAGTCATAATTTGTGTTGAATTTTCTTTCGAGGGCTACCAATTTTTTGAAAACCGAACAACAGGTTGCTGAGATATTGCATTTTTTCGATGCACCAATTTCTTATGACGCACTCCTTAGTAGTTTAAAGAATGTAAAAATGTCAGTAAATGTTTTAATTATTGACAATAACATGATCCACAGAAGTAGAATCTGTGGAGAAAAATTTACTTCGAACCGTGGTTGAATTCAATACCGAAAAATGATGAGAACAAAAACCAAAATCAATATTCTCAAAAACAATTTCAGCCCATTCAAATAATTTTAGGGGAGGGTTAATAGGATTCCCATCAACTCGTTGCAAGCTTGCTCTGTTAGCGTGCCTCTCTACAGCACCACCGATGCCGTCACACGCCCCTTTTCCATTAGAGGTAGCAAAAAAGTTCCATTCCGCCTTAATTTCAAAATCTTCTTCATGATTGACCAAATTTAGAAAATTAAATTTATTTTTGTATTAGGAGGCAGCTCCATCAGAGCAATAGGCGAATTTTTGTACATCGTTTCTGCCGAATTTCTGTTTTAAATATTCAACAAGTTTCTCATTAAACAAATGGACTTATTTCGTATCGTAGTTAATTTTTTCTGAGATTATTACATAATTCAAATGCATATCATCCCCATTTTGACGGTAATAAATAACGTACGGATGGATTGTGGCCTGACTGTTTGTCCAATGGTGTGATTGTATAGCATTTTGAATTTAAAAGGTATAGTTTTTTGCAAAATTTAAACATACAATAAATTAGCCTTCTTCCGCAGTTTTCTTTTTTTCCACAAAATATGCCGCTTGTGACTTGGCAAGAAAATCGTGTTTTAAGAGAACACTGAGCCCGCATTCGAAGTCTCTAAGAAATTCTTCAGCATCTTCTGATATTTCTGTGATATTACACCTGTAAACAAGCTGGAAAAATCAGAATAAATACTACGAAAAATTCATTTTCATCCCAATGGTAGTGGCCGATGGATTCATTCGAACTGGTGCGAACCAGGTTGCGGCTGTAAGGGACGTCCCCGAATCAAAAACGCCAAAGCAGCTGCGACGGTTCCTAGGTATGTCAGGCTTGTACCGTCGTTTTATCCAGGACTACGCAACCATTGCAGCACTGCTTCACGACTGTCCCCCCAAAGATAAAATTAAAAGGTTTACGATGACAGACGAAGCAAGAAAGTCGTTCGAGCGACTAAAGGAGAGCTCAGTTTCTGCACACGTACTGGCACATCCCGCCTTTGACAGACGTTTTTAAACCCAGTGCGATGCTTCGACAGACGGAGTGGGCGGACTACTCTTCCAGGAGGAGGACGAGAATAACGAACGACCGATAGCGTACACTTCCCCCAAAATAAACAAACCTCAGTGTAATTATAGTATCACTGAGCTGGGGTGCTATGCTGCGGTGATAAGTGTGAAGAGATATAGGTCCATCGAAGGTTTGCCCTTTACGATCATTACTTATCACGCGAGTCTTAACACTAGAGTACACGATCCCCTTTTTTTACACCAATGCATGCATGTCCTACTATGGTAGACCCTTTTAAAATAGCCCGAGATTTTCCCGATAATCCACAGAAATACGCACGGTACTGAATTGGCGACAAGTGTCATGCAGAGGGCTTTCCTGGAATGTATATAAACGGACTCAGTTTTATAGGGGGGCGATCTTCAGCAGGACCAAGCCTTGAAACTCTGGGTACCATCAGAGTTTCCCAGATGTTTGCCAGAATTGTCCCGCAGTTCACCTTCGGCCGGACACGGAGGCATCCATAAAACTTTATCCCGAATAACTGAAAGATGTAAGGGAAACAAAGCCCGAAATGCGTTTCATAGACCATCCATGGGAAAGCAACACGTAACCGAGAAAAATTTCCAAAGCTTGTTTATCGACTTTATGGGTCCATACGCACCTACTTGTGATCGTAATGGAGTCAAACCACGTCAAGTGTGACACGAAATTTTCACGAACTTTTAAAAATTTGGAAATGAGTAGTTTATTTCAAAGTGCACTTACCAGTAAATATTTCATGAAAGTTGCCCTACTTCATTCCGTAATTTGTTAATGTTATTAACAAACAAACTTTTTAGCACGATTTAATTGAAAAATTAATATCTCGAAAACCATTCAAGCTATCTGAATAAAATTTTGTGGACTTATTGAAAAGAGTTCATACTATCATACCACCGTTTTTCTCTGCTATAATTGTTTTAACAAATGAGCTTTGCAAAACATTTTTGCAACAATTGGTAAATTTTAAATGTTCTCAATACTGTTAAATTACAAAACTTACATAAAATTACGCGCAAAACGTTCACCTTTCATAATCCGTTTACAGAAGTTTGTATTGATTATTTGTTCCAAAGATATTGCATTTTTTGTCGTGCGCCTTCCCACTTGAATTACGGTTTGCTTTTAGTTGTTCAATTAAGGCATGGTTTCCTCGAAAGCGGTGCCGCTATATAGCGGCCGTCACATAGCGGTAGAGTAAGTTGTCAAAAACATTGCAATGTAAAAGTAATTACGTGTAAGCTAAGAAGACGGTGAAGTTCACCGTAACGTAATATAGCGGCAAGCAAAAAATAAAAAAAAATAAAATAAGAAAGAGGCAACAAAATAGTGAAAACAAAATCAGCCAAATTGACCGCAACACTCATCGAACTTTACAAGAAAGCGGTGCCGCGAATGACGGTAAGCATAGCGGCAGTTATATAGCGAACGTTACATTGCGGCACCGCTTTCCGAGGAAACCAAAGCTTTACAAAAAGTTACTTACGGCCTAATTGAAAATATTTTTACTGATGTATATTGGAACGATTTTTCGTCATCCCTTGTCAAATTTGGTTTTGAGACAAGCCGGTTTCGGCGTTGTGCCATCATCAGTGTCGATTTTCGTTCTGATCTGTTGTTGTCGTTTGTCTTGTATTTATAGTAGGTAGCAGGTAACGTCAGCATGGGTGTCTGTTTGTGTACGTGAGCAAGTACTGGAGTACCTCAACAACCAGCACGTGAACATAAAATTCACAATGGAAACCGAAAAAGACGGAGGAATCAATTATCTGGACCTCACAATAAGTATTGATAAAGCTAGCAATGAATTCAACTACGACATATATAGGAAACCAACACAATAATACATAATACCTCGAACCACCCACAACAACATAAAAATACAGCGCTAAGGCACTTAGTACAAAGATTGGAAAGAACACCTCTTACACAAGAAGCATATAGAAGAGAGCTTGGAATAATATATAACATCGCTACAAACAACGGATATAAAAAAGCACTAGTAGATAAACTCAGGAGAGACCCTAGAGAACAAAAAAGAAACAATGGAGAGGAAAGTACACAAACCTGGACGACAATGACATATACTGGAAGGGCAACACATAAATGTGCAAATTTCCTTCTGTGCAATGGAAAATACAACATCAACACAGCGTTCAAAACATCGAACAATTTAGGACGAAAGCTAAGAACCAAAACTAACTCAGAAGATCCGTTTAGCAGCCATGGTGTATACAAGCTCACTTGTGAATGCCAGCACAGTTACATAGGACAAACAGGACGACAAGTAAGAACGAGGTTCAGAGAACACATTAGAGATTACAACAAAAAGAAGATACGGAATCCAACCATCATACCAGAGTCCAACTTTGCGAATCACATGGCGTAGAATGAATGGACCCCCCGGAAATATCAAAAAAAACAGTCAAGGTCCTACATGTACAAGCAAAAGGCCGACGTCTGAACGTGCTCGAAAACATGGAAATCTACAAACAAAAAACATTCGACGGTAGAATAATAAACGAACAGACAAACACTGTTTCCGACACAATATTCGAACCTTTAAAATTGGTTTACAAAAAACAAAGCAACCACTCAGGTACAACAAGCACACACGCACCGACAAATAAACACAAAACAGCAAAAGAACAAAAACAACAAACAAGCAAAAAAGGTCAAACAACAAAAATCACCAACTTTTACCTGCCTCAGTCCACCACACAAAAACCGATCGATACAAACCACCCCCATTTCTGAATGTGCACACACGTACACAAACAGACACCCATGCTGACGTTACCTGTTACCTACTATAAATACAAGACAAACGACAACAACAGATCAGAACGAAAATCGACACTGATGATGGCACAACGCCGAAACCGGTTTGTCTCAAAACCAAATTTGACAAGGGATGACGAAAAATCGTTCCAATATTCATCAATTATTCACCCTGTCGGAAAAACAACAAAATAAAACAATATTTTTACTCTTAGTATTTAAATGTACTTGAAAAACCTATTTAAGTAACATAAATTACTATGATCATATCGCTTCTGAAAATAGTTAATTTTTAAAGGAAATGTCGCGAATAATTAAATATCCACGCTCTCTACATAATTCATTACAAAAGATATCTCAAATACGATTTTAACATTATGAACAGATAGCATATCGCAGTATATATGTTAAGGAGTGCGTCATAAGAAATTAGTGCATGCATTTTTGGCCATAACTTCATTACTACTATCACAAAATGAATTTTTTATATGAGGCTAGCTTCACAAAACATGTCACATTATACTGTGTACATTTTATCAGTATCGGTTAATTTTTACGATAGTTATGAGCACCGAACAAAACACACGTGAACAAATCGTAAGACTTTTTGTGAACAATCCAAAATGGTCTCACGAAAAGATTGCGAAATTATTAAAAGTATCGCGAAATACTGTAAGCCGCGTGATAAATCGGTTTAAGTCGAATGTTAACATAAATCGTAAAAGTAGAACAGGGCGAAAAAAGTTCTGTGGCGACCGCAAGAAGGCGGAAAAGGTGGTGAGACTGTTGAAGTGTGATCCTAATCTCTCGGGGAGAAATATAGCTCGTGTGGTGGGATGTTCGGAATTATTTGTGCGCAGAGCCAAAAGGGAAGCTGGCTTACGAACATACAAAGTTCAGAAAGTACCAGATCGTAACGAAATTAAGAATGACGCGGCTAAATTGAGAGCAAAACGGTTGTACACAAATTTCATTTTGAAATATGAATGCTGCTTTATGGACGATGAAACTTATGTACTTGCTGACTTTTCCCAACTCCCTGGCCAGGCGTTTTACGTTTCTGATGTGAGGGGAAACGTCCTAGAGAAGTTTAGGACACAACATAAGACAAATAAATGCAGAAATATATGTCAGGGAGTGCTTGCGAAAAAGACTTCTACCATTTATACGCCAGCATAGTATGTCTACATTTTTTTGGCCTGATTTGGCCTCATGTCACTATGGAAAAGCAGCTCTTGAATGGTACGAGAAGAACAACATCACGTTTGTGCCTAGAGAAGCGAACCCACCAAATTGCCCAGAACTGCGGCCAATAAAGAGATATTGGGCTCTAGTGAAAAAAGAATTAAAGACAACAAAGCAGGTATCCAAAGACATAGCAGACTTCAGACGTAAATGGTGTGCTGCAGGTCGGAAGGTCAAAGGCAATACTGTGGAAGCTCTGATGGCTGGTATTTCAAAAAAAGTTAAAAATTTTATATATTAAACCTAGTTTTTGCTATTAAAATAAAACAGTCATAATTTGTGTTGAATTTTCTTTCGAGGGCTACCAATTTTTTGAAAATCGAACAACAGGTTGCTGAGATATTACATTTTTTCGATGCACCAATTTCTTATGACGCACTCCTTAGTAGTTTAAAGAATGTAAAAATGTCAGTAAATGTTTTAATTATTGACAATAACATGATCCACAGAAGTAGAATCTGTGGAGAAAAATTTACTTCGAACCGTGGTTGAATTCAATACCGAAAAATGATGAGAACAAAAACCAAAATCAATATTCTCAAAAACAATTTCAGCCCATTCAAATAATTTTAGGGGAGGGTTAATAGGATTCCCATCAACTCGTTGCAAGCTTGCTCTGTTAGCGTTCCTCTCTACAGCACCACCGATGCCGTCACACGCCCCTTTTCCATGGGAGGTAGCAAAAAAGTTCCATTCCGCCTTAATTTCAAAATCTTCTTCGTGATTGACCAAATTTAGAAAATTAAATTTATTTTTGTATTAGGAGGCAGCTCCATCAGAGCAATAGGCGAATTTTTGTACATCGTTTCTGCCGAATTTCTGTTTTAAATATTCAACAAGTTTCTCATTAAACAAATGGACTGATTTCGTATCGTAGTTAATTTTTTCTGAGATTATTACATAATTCAAATGCATATCATCCCCATTTTGACGGTAATAAATAACGTACGGATGGATTGTTGCCTGACTGTTTGTCCAATGGTGTGATTGTATAGCATTTTGTTTTTGCAAAATTTAAACATACAATAAATTCGCCTTCTTCCGCAGTTTTCTTTTTTTCCACAAAATATGCCGCTTGTGACTTGGCAAGAAAATCGTGTTTTAAGAGAACACTGAGCCCGCATTTGAAGTTTCTAAGAAATTCTTCAGCATCTTCTGATATTTCTGTGATATTACACTTGTAAACAAGCCGGAAAAATCAGAATAAATAGTACGAAAAATTCATTTTCATAAATACCGGTCCGTGTTTGTCCATTGACTGAAAGCTAAAGTTGACATGTTGTTTTCTTTGAAAAGCTCTCTCAACCTCGTCATGATCAATTGAACTCCAGGACAATTTTCACATTCAGAAAAAAAAACAGCCCGGCGTTGAAACCTCACAAACAGTTTTTTTAATGAAATCCTGCGAAGTGTCTTCAAAATCTACCCTTTTGTCCTTCAAACTTCGTTTAATACCAAAAATCTTAAGCTCCATGTTCTGATGTATTTTGCACACGCAAACAAACAATCAATACAAACGGATTAGGAAAGGTGAACGTTTTGCGCGTAATTTTATGTAAGTTGTGTAATTTAACAGTATTGAGAACATTTAAAATTTACCAATTGTTGCAAAAATGTTTTGCAAAGTTCATTTGTTTAAACAGTTATAGCAGAGAAAAACTGTGGTATGATAGTATGAACTCTTTTTAATAAGTCCACAAAATTTTATTCAGATAGCTTGAATGGTTTTCGAGATATTAATTTTTCAATTAAATCGTGCTAAAAAGTTTGTTTGTTAATAACATTAACAAATTACGGAATGAAGTAGGGAAACTTTCATGAAATATTTGTAAGTGCACTTTGAAATAAACTACTCATTTCCAAATTTTTAAAAGTTCGTGAAAATTTCGTGTCACACTTGACGTGGTTTGACTCAATGTTTATGTATTTGTGTGTCTTGATCATTTCTCTAACTTTGCCTTTTTGGAACCTATGCGCAAGGCCACGTCTGTAGAAGTAGTTAAATCTATAGAAAACGAGGTATTTCTCTTTGGGCTTCCGGAATACGTCCATTTGGATAATGTGTTCAAAGTTTCTAGAGAAGTATGGGACAAAACACATGCGAAACGCGTTTTATTCACCACAAGGGAATGCAGCGGAGCGGGTAAATCGCTTAGTGGTCCAAATAGTACGGTCGTTTATTAAGGACAACCAAAAGAATTGGGATAAGTGTATCAGCGAGTCGGCTTTTGCCCTTCCCAGTGCTCCCCACACTATGCCTCTTTTGGCATGCGAATGATGCAACATGGGGCATCCTATGATATATGCCGCGGGCTAGGAGCAGTTAAAGATGTAGAGCTACAGATATATACACGAGTAGACGAGGGGAACTGAGCAAGCACATGAGCGAAGCAAAAGTGTTACAATACCCGAAGCAAAGATGTGAAGTTCCATTTATACATTGTTTATTTTTATTTAGTTACACATTTATTTATTGACTTTTTCGGATTTATTATTTATTTATCTATTGATTTTATTCATTTCTTATTGACATTTTTATAAACACGCAAAACTGTGGTTTAGATGTAGATACTCACCCGCGATATAGCTTAAGTTTAACCGGCATGGCATGCTGGTCATTTATGTATACGTCTGTGATATAGATTTTTTTAGTCGACAGCCGAAGTCGTTAATAACCTAAACAAAATGGATAGAGGCTCTAGTTCTTAGTGCGCTCCATCAAGATATTTTTTGTTGTGTACCCAAATAAACCAGAGGTAAGGGAATAGCCCGGCTTTAGGTCGTGGGTCGAGTCCTCAGGTTGGGGACAGCAAAGGAAGATAAGACGGACTGCGCTTTGCATCTTTTTATTTATTTATTCCGTCTATGAAAATACAATTCTTACAGACTAACAACAGTTTATGTAATGCCTACTGGTATTCAGAACTCCAAATAGTATACAGATGAATTTCATATTAATATATTACAATAATCGCATTACTTATCTATGAAAAAAGAGCGTAAGAGATTCAAAAAAGCTTGTTTAGTCATTGAAAAGTCAAAAGCAACACTTTGAGATACGATATTAAATTCGCGCATAGCTCTTGCTAGGGGAGCATTGCTGGCGAATTTAGTTTTGACCCGTTTCCAATAGAAAGGGTAAGTAATACGAAGATTTCGGCTGGGAACATTAAAAGTAATCCTTTTCAAAAGCTAGGGACAATCTATAACATCCTGTACAATATTAAAAGTAAAGGTCAACGATAAAATTGACCTACGATTTTCCAAAGTTTGTAAGTCAATTAGCTTGAGGCGGGATACATACAGTGGGACGGGATTATCGAATTTTAGGGTTCGTAAAGCGAATTTCAGAAACACCTTTTGTACGCGCTCTATTCTATTTATCGAAACTTGGTTATATGGCCTCCAAATAAACACCGCATATTCGAGGTGCGAACGGACAAAAGCTATATATAAAATTTTCAAAGTATAGGGGTCAGAAAATTGCGACGAACAAAGCCGAGTATAGAATAGGCCTTAGCAATAATGAAAGGGCATCTACCTGGAATGTCCGGTCCCTTAATGGGGAAGGTGCCGCTGCCCGGCTGGTTGAGGTCCTGAGGAAAGCAAAAGCTGACATCACCGCCATACAAGAGATGCGATGGACGGGGCGAGAAAACACGATCAAAACACCTTGCAAAATCTACTGGAGTGGGCATGAAGACAAGCGCAGATTCGGCGTGGGATTTGTGGTGGGAGAGAGACTCCGTCACCGAGTACTGTCGTTCACACCCGTGAACGAGCGTCTCGCTGCAATCCGCATAAAAGTACGATTTTTCACCATATCGTTTATCTGCGCTCATGCACCGACGGAAGAGAAGGAAGACGTGGAAAAGGATGCATTCTACGAGCGCCTGGAAGAAGCATACGAGCGCTGCCCCCGTCATGATATCAAAGTCGTGCTTGGCGACTGTAACGCCAGGGTGGGTAAGGAGCGTGTATTTGGCCCCACTGTCGGGAAGTTCAGTCTCCACGATCAGACTTCGCCAAATGGATTCAGGCTAATCGACTTCGCCGGTGCCCGAAACATGGTCATATCCAGCACTAGGTTTATGCACAAGAAGATCCATCAGGCTACATGGCTGTCCCCCGATCGAAAAACACACAACCAGATCGACAACGTTGTGATAGACGGACGGCATGCTTCCAGCGTTTTAGATGTTCGCACAATAAGAGGACCTAACATCGACTCTGATCACTACCTAGTAGCAGCCAAGATTCGTACCCGCCTCTGTACGACAAAACAGGTGCAACAAAAAACGCAGGGAAAGCTGGACGTCGAAAAGCTGCAATCGCAACAGACCGCCAATTATTACGCAGATCGCCTCTCACGCCTGCTCTGCGAGAGCACAATTCAACCTAGTGGAATGCATGAGCAGTGGGATCATATCTCAGGAGCACTCCGTACCGCAGCCGAAGAAGTAATTGGATTCCGGCGAACGCGAAGAAACAACTGGTATGATGATGAAGAGTGTAGCGCTGTAACGAAAAGAAAGGACGAAGCCTACAAGGCAACGCTGAGATCGAATGCAACGAGGAGTATGTGTGAACACTACCGCGAGTTGAAGAGGGAAGCGAGGCGGCTTTTCCGGGCGAAAAAAGAGAGGCAGAAAAGCGTGAAATAAAGGAGCTTGAGATGCTGGCCAACGGGAATAATGCCCGAAAATTCTATCAAAAAATTCGGCGAATGACAGAAGGTTTCAAACCCGGGGCAAACTCCTGTAAGAATGAGAACGGCGACCTGGTGACCGATGTTCAGAGAACACTCAGAATATGGGGGATCACTTCTCTGCCCTTTTAAATGGAGAAACTGAGCAAGAAACCAGAGAAGATGCCGAACCCGAGCCCACAATCGAAGATGATGGAATTGACGTTCCACAACCCGACTATAATGAGGTGCGAATAGCAATATCCCGATTGAAAAACAATAAAGCAGCTGGCGCTGATGGTTTGCCTGCTGAGCTATTCAAACACGGAGGCGAGGAGCTGGTAAGGCGCATGCATCAGCTTCTATGCAGAATTTGGTCGGATGAATGCATGCCTGAAGATTGGAATCTAAGTGTTCTCTGCCCAATCCGCGGAATCAGCCTTTTGAATATCGCATATAAGGTCCTATCAAGCGTATTGTGCGAAAGACTGAAGCCTGATGTGTACAGACTGATTGGACCTTATCAGTGTGGCTTCAGACCTGGTAAATCTACCATCGACCAGATTTTTACAATACGCCAAATCTTGGAAAAAACCCGTGAAAAAAGAATCGACACGCATCATCTCTTTGCTGATTTTAAAGCCGCTTTCGATAGCACGAAAAGGAGCTGCCTATATGCCGCTATGTCTGAATTTGGTTTCCCCGCAAAACTTATACGGCTATGCAAAATGACCTTGAGCAACACCGCCAGCTCGGTCAGAATTGGGAAGTACCTCTCCAAACCGTTCGAAACTAAACGAGGTTTCAGACAGGGTGACCCCCTATCGTGTGATTTCTTTAATTTAATGCTGGAGAAAATAATACAAGCTGCAGAACTTAACCGCGCTGGAACAATATTTTATAAAAGCGTGCAACTGTTGGCATATGCTGACGATATTGATATCATTGGCCTTAACAACCGCGCCGTAACTTCTGCTTACTCCAAATTAGAAAAAGAAGCGGAGAAAATGGGATTGGTGGTGAACGAGGGCAAAACGAAGTACCTTCTGTCATCATGCAAAGAGTCAGCGCATTCGCGCCTTGGCAACCAAGCCACTGTTGGCAGCAATAATTTCGAAATAGTAAAGGACTTCGTTTAGCTGGGAACTAGCATTAATACCAACAATAATGTTAGCCTAGAAATCCGACGAAGAATCACTCTTGCAAACAAATGCTAATTCGGACTGAGTAGGCAATTGAAAAGTAAAGTCCTCTCTCGACGAACGAAAATAACGCTCTACAAGTCACTCATCGCAACCGTCCTGCTATATGGTGCAGAACCGTGGACACTAACAACATCTGATGAGGCGGCTCTGGGAGTATTCGAGAGAAAGGTTCTTCGAAAGATTTGTGGACCTCTACGCGTTGGCGACGGCGAGTACCGAAGAAGATTTAATGATGAGCTGTATGAACTTTACGCAGACGCCGACATAGTTCAGCGAATTAAAACACAGCGGCTTCGCTGGCTAGGCCACGTAGTGCGAATGAGCGAAGATGCTCCAGCCCAGACGGTATTCTTATCGGTGGAAGGTATCCGCCGGTGGAAGCAGAGGAAGAGGGAGACCACCACTCCGATGGAAGGACCAAGTGGAGACCGATTTGCGATCCCGCGGTGTTTCCAATTGGCGCCAGTTGGCGCAACGAAGAAACGACTGGCGAGCTATGTTGGACGGTCAAAATCGCCCAGGCGGTTAGATGACCATTTAAAGAAAAGAATAATGAAGTCAACATGACCGTTGAAAGACAGTTTGGGATCAAAAATAACTCCAAGGTCTTCAACTTTCTCTACATTGCTGAGAGGAACATTAGAGATGCAATAGGTGGTGTTACGAAAATTCAAAATTTTAGCAAACGTCATCTTAAAGCATTTTTTAATATTTAAAGAGAGGCGTGAACGTAGACACCATGAATGGACAGCATCGATATCGCGCTGAAGATTAGCCACATCCGACGCATCTTTCACAATTGCGAATATCTTAAGATCGTCCGCATATAATACAAAATTTGCAAATGAAAAGCAATTGCTTATATCGTTAGTGAAAAGAACGAATAGTAAGGGGCCTACAACGATCCCTTGTGGAACGCCAGATGAGGCAATGAAAGGTTCTGAGGACACACCATCAATCTTGACAACACAGCGTCGATTAGTTAGGTATGATCTCAGCCACTCCAAAAAACTGGAGTGAAAACCAAGTAAGGCAAGTTTTTCGAGAAGGACTCTGTGGTAAACCTTATCAAATGCTTTGGAGAAGTCCGTGTATACACAATCGACTTGGAATCCAGCAGAGAAAGCAGAGAAACAGTAACCTGTGAATACCTCTAAATTCGTTACCGTGGATCTCGAGCCTGTATCGGCAGCCCGTGGGTTAATGTAACATTAAATACATACTAGAGATCGGCCAGTGGTTGAAATTCAACCACAAAACTTTACTTTATTTCATTCTTCCTTTCTCTGCCGTTCCCTTCCCATAACATATTTTCATTTTCTTTGATTCCTTCTTTTACTCTCTACAGTCTGTATTTATAATTTTTTTTATTCTTTCCTTTCCCCTATCTTTTCCTTTTCGACCTTTCCTTTCCTTTCAATCATTTGCTTTCCTTTCCCTTCCTTTCTTTTCTTTTCCTTTCCTTTTATTTCTTTTCCTTTTCTTACCTTTCCTTTCACTTCGTTTCCTTTATTTTCATTTCCTTTTCTTACCTTTCCTTTCCATTCCCCTCCTTTCTTTTTGTTTACTTTTCTTTTCTGTGCTTTCCTTCCCATTCCCTTCCTTTCCTTTATTTTCCTTTCCTTTCCTTATTGCTTTATTCTATTTTATTTTATTTCATTCACACAAACCCAACCACAAATACAAAAAAAAAACCCTCCGACATTGAATCTCTTTATGAATTTCTTTCCTTTCCTTTACTTGCCTTTCCTTTCCTTTCTATTCCCTTTCTTCCCTTCCTTCTTTATGAATTTCTTTCCTTTCCTTTACTTGCCTTTCCTTTCCTTTCTATTCCCTTTCTTCCCTTCCTCTCTTTTCCTTTCTCTTTATTTACTTACCTTTCTTTAAATAAACTTTGTTTTATTCTTTTTTATCTTATTTCATTTATTTCATTTTATTTTACTTTATTTCAATTCACACAAACCCAACCACAAATACAAAATAAATTTCGGTGTTGAATACTCTTTATGAATAATCATTTATTTTGTTTTTGTAAACACTTTTTGTAGGTATCAGCAATGAAGTTTATTACATATTTGCTCATATTTTACATTCCTTGTTTAATGTCTCCAACAAAGCAACTTTTCGTCCTCTCAGGAGAGCCGCTGACGCTGGGCATCGTAGCCAGTAATCAATACAATAAAAACAACTAAAGCAAAAATGCATGACACGTTTACTCACACAATAGAGGCTCTATAGTGCGAATACTTGTTTTTCATTGGTCCACTGCCAACCCTTCGCAGTCACTGTAAGAGTCGATCAATTAATCCAAAAATATGCATGACATGTCTACTCACACGACCACGGTCTATAGTGTGAATACATGTTTGGCATTTGTGTTGGTGTCATTTTTAACAAATTTTCTATATTTTTATTAATTTTCTTTTAATTTTTTTTGACTGACGGTACTGCGGTTCGGCCATATCTACCCATACATGTATAATTGTTAATACCTTAAATGTATAGTTTGGATGGATTAGGTGATCCAATCACCTGACATTGCCATGTAAATTGGACCACCTTTTTATATGAATGAGGATAAGTGTTGGAGTACTCTGATACTCCCCTACCAACCACTGCTAACCACATTTTCCAAAAATACCAATACATACGCGTATTTAGTTTGACAAACTTTTATAATGGTGGAATGATTTTGTTAACCCTAAGCGACCAAAAAAAATTGTTCCAAGTTATATTAAAATATGTGCCCATAAGCACGAAATGTCCAGCCTAGGGTTAATGTGCATAAGATTTGTGAAAAAGATAAAACCTTGCTGATTTTGTATTATTCCTTCCTTATGAGTGCGAATGAAACGGCATGAGATATTGTAAAATAACCCAAAAACCAAATCTCAGCGATATTTGTTGAAAAATGTTCCAATCGTTTTGAAAGCGAAAAATTCAAAAAATACAAAAAAAGATGTTGAAAGCAAAATTTTAAATGAATTGTTTTAATTCGTTCGCTAACCAAAAGCGGCAGCAAACAAGGTAAGTAATTAAGTTTTTAACATGTTTTCGACATGAATTTAACATCTAGGCATTAATCTTAGATGAAGATGAGTTGCGGTCCCACGGTTCCAAAGATCAAATCCAAATTGTTTTGATCATGTTTACAATTGTAAGTTACGGGTTAGTCTATGCCAACTGGTAACGATATAGCAGCCATTTGATGCTGAAATCTTTGCATATTACCCGATAGGGAAATAGTGATGTTAACTATTGTTAAAGTTGGTCAGTTGTAGTTGATGGCAGATGTAGTAGATAAAGGAGAACCTAAAGGGCTATTTGGTTACGATATCATCTACCACATTTTTTCAAAATACAAATACATGTACATTTTATGTTTAAAAAAGTTGCGTTCAAATACACAGACGGACAGAGAGACACATGGACATGGCTAAATCGACCCAGCTCATCGTCCTGATCATTTAAGTATACTTATTTGCTGGACCTATATTTTTTTCTTCTCATACTTTCATGAGAGGTATGAAAATAAAAAAAGATATATAACTTCCCTATTGCAGAGGGTTATTAACTACTTGCCCGTATATTTTGCTTGTGTATTGTCTGATTCGCCTCAGGAACAGGAATATACTACACACTATTAAGAAGCAGTTGAGCAATTTTCATTGAAATATCTAGTTAAAATTACAAGCAATCGCCTTTGAAAAAGCAGAACTTTTATGCTGAAAAGTGGGCGCCGCCACGCCTACTTCCCCAAAAGCCACAAACTTGTTTGCGGTCGAGTTTTGCTCAAAACCCTTATTATGTGTGCAAGCTCTTATTGATATAGCTTGGCATAGTTATACAAATATTGCGTTTTAAATTTTAAAAACAAATTTTTCAGAAATATGTTGAAAAACTGGCCTGAACCGATTTCGTCCAATTTTACAATATTTTAAATATTCAACATTTTAGCCAAATTTCGTTTCGGAAAATCAATTTTTGCCGGGGTTATTGCATAAACAGTTTTGTGGAATAATCTTATAAATAACAAGTAAGGAAGTCTAAGTTCGGGTGGCACCGAACATTATATACCTAGTAGTGATCTATTATGGCAAACCAATTTACGCAGGTCTATTTTAATACTTTTCAGTACAGCTGATTGTTTTCAATAAAAACTGTAATGCCGCTTTAAGTAGCATTACAATACTTCACACCTACACTTTACCTTACTACCACACACGCGCCCACTGCGAATGAAAAGGCAAGCAAAGCACAAAGCAAGTGAGGGCCTAACATGATTTCGTTCATGCGAATCAAATGCTTAGGCGCACCTGTAATTCGGAATTAGTTTATCCCACCTTATGTATAAGAAGATTATTCGCGCTTCAGTGAGACGGCAAGTACCACAACATATCGTGAGAAGCTTCCACCCTTACCCTGCACAACCCTCCGCTATCGATCAACGTTTTGGTTGCGTCGACGGGACGTAGAGAAGCACCCTAGCGGTTGCACTCCTAAGACGAGTGGTGAGTCCTTCGGGATCACTAAATACATTTACCGGTGTGTACTCACGGGCCATCGCCTTACACCAACCGGCAACTCATCGGTAACCTGGCACCGATCCACCAACCGTCGTTGGTGACTTGCACCGTTCCACCGTCATCGGTAACCTGGCAGCGATTCACCGGCATCCACCAACCCGTCGTTGGTGACTTGCACCGCTCCACCGTCATCGGTAACCTGGCACCGATTCACCGGCATCCACCAACCCGTCGTTGGTGGCTTGCACCGATCCACCGGTCATTGGTAACCTGGCACCGATCCTCCAACCCGTCATCGGTGATTCATACCGATCAACCAACACGTCATCGGTAATTCATACCGATCCACCAACCCGCCATCCGTGATTAGCACCGATCAACCCTACCAGCCACGTTATACGTCGCTACTGACCCATCCTATTCATCGTACCCGACTAGATACCACTGTGTGTGTGTGTGCCCGACTGAAATAACACCATCAAATCACCGTGTTCTTATTAGTAAAGGAAGTGGGACCTCTTATCGACTCTGGATAGGCTGAGCATTACCCCAGCCTTCGATAAAACCCACCAAACAAAACACTTCTGTTATGAGTTTTGAGGGGTAAATTAATGTATTTGTATATAAATAGCTTCCCTACCAAACACTGTTAACCACATTTTTGAAAAAATTAAGTTCAAATACACAGACGGACAGCAAGACCGACGGCCATGGCTAAATCAACTCAGCTCATCGGCCTGATTATTTCCGTATATTTATTGATGGGCCTAGCTCTTCTTGTTCTCAGACTTACAAACATTTCATGTTCAAAGGTATGAAAATCAAAAAGATATATAACTTATCTATTGCAGTGGGGTATTAAATACTTGCCCTGATATTTTTCTTGTGTGTTATCCGATTTGCCTAATTTTGAGCATACTATTAAGCAGCCAACGAATTTTCATTAAAATATTTAGTTGAAAGCACAAGCAATTGCTTTTGAAAATAGCAGAATTTTTTTGCTGAAAAGTGGGCGGCGCCACGCCTGCTTTCCCAAAATCCACCACATTTTTTTGCGGTCGAGTTTTGCTTAATAGCTTAGTTATAGGAATATCGTGTTTTACATTTTGCAAACAAATTTTTCGGAACTATGTTAAACTATGAAGGGTGGGGCCGTGTGCAGAAGTCCACGCAAGTGGGGAAAGTTTCTGATCGCCATTCACCTGGGAATGGCCAGAGCGATTCTTTTGCATGCGGTTCAAGCAGCTCACTACTTCCGGGCTTTGCGCCCAAGTATCCTCTGGGTAACCACCGAACACCCGTTTGGTGGTGAGCTAAACGTGAGAAGGCGACAACCTGGTAAGGCCACTCCGACATAAGGGCTTGCTGGGGGGTTCAAACAGCAGCGTCTGATCACCACGTGGTGCGGCTTGGATCAACCGGCTCGGTATACAAACGTGTAATAGAATTCAAGCTCCCGTGAAACGGGTTGTGCGTTTGGGACCCACCACATAAAAACGTTCCAATGAAATTCAACAACAAAGCCTCGGATATGAGAACCCCTTTTTTAGATGACAACACCCGCAAACGAAATAAGGATTATGAGATAAGGGCATGTACCTGGAATGTCCGGTCCCTTAATGGGGAAAGCAAGAGCAGACATCACCGCCATACAAGAGATGCGATGGACGGGGCGAGGAAACACGATCAAAACACCTTGCAACATCTACTGGAGTGGGCATGAAGATAAGCGCAGATTCGGCGTGGGATTTGTGGTGGGAGAGAGGCTCCGTCACCGAGTACTGTCGTTCACACCCGTGAACGAGCGTCTCGCTGCAATCCGCATAAAAGTACGCTCATGCACCGACGGAAGAGAAGGACGACGTGGAAAAGGATGCATTCTACGAGCGCCTGGAACAAGCATACGAGCGATGCCCCCGTCATGATATCAAAGTCGTGCTTGGCGACTTTAACGCCAGGGTGGGTAAGGAGGGTGTATTTGGCCCCACTGTCGGGAAGTTCAGTCTCCACGATCAGACTTCGCCAAATGGATTCAGGCTAATCGACTTCGCCGGTGCCCGAAACATGGTCATATCCAGCACTAGGTTTATGCACAAGAAGATCCATCAGGCTACATGGCTGTCCCCCGATCGAAAAACACACAACCAGATCGACCACATTGTGATAGACGGACGGCATGCTTCCAGCGTTTTAGATGTTCGCACAATACGAGGACCTAACATCGACTCTGATCACTACCTAGTAGCAGCCAAGATTCGTACCCGCCTCTGTACGACAGAACAGGTGCAACAAAAAACGCAGGGAAAGCTGGACGTCGAAAAGCTGCAATCGCAACGGACCGCCAATTATTTCGCAGAACACCTCTCACACCTGCTCTCCGAGAGCACAATTCAACCTAGTGGAATGCATGAGCAGTGGGATCATATCTCAGGAGCACTCCGTACCGCAGCCGAAGAAGTAACTGGATTCCGGCGAACGCGAAGAAACAACTGGTATGATGATGAAGAATGCCGCGCTGCAACGAAATGAAAGGACGAAGCCTACAAGGCAACGCTGAGATCGAATGCAACGAGGAGTGTGTGTGAACACTACCGCGAGTTGAAGAGGGAAGCGAGGCGGCTTTTCCGGGCGAAAAAAGAGAGGCAGAAAAGCGTGAAATAAAGGAGCTTGAGATGCTGGCCAACGGGAATAATGCCCGAAAATTCTATCAAAAAATTCGGCGAATGACAGAAGGTTTCAAACCCGGGGCAAACTCCTGTAAGAATGAGAACGGCGACCTGGTGACCGATGTTCAGAGAGCACTCAGAATATGGAGGGATCACTTCTCTGCCCTTTTAAATGGAGAAACTGAGCACGAAACCAGAGAAGATGCCGAACCCGAGCTTCTATGCAGAATTTGGTCGGATGAATGCATGCCTGAAGATTGGAATCTAAGTGTTCTCTGCCCAATCCACAAGAAAGGCGATCCAGCAAACTGCGCCAACTATCGCGGAATCAGCCTTTTGAATATCGCATATAAGGTCCTATCAAGCGTATTGTGCGAAAGACTGAAGCCTATGTGTACAGACTGATTGGACCTTATCAGTGTGGCTTCAGACCTGGTAAATCTACCATCGACCAGATTTTTACAATACGCCAAATCTTGGAAAAAACCCGTGAAAAAAGAATCGACACGCATCATCTCTTTGCTGATTTTAAAGCCGCTTTCGATAGCACGAAAAGGAGCTGCCTATATGCCGCTATGTCTGAATTTGGTTTCCCCGCCAAACTTATACGGCTATGCAAAATGACCTTGAGCAACACCGCCAGCTCGGTCAGAATTGGGAAGTACCTCTCCAAACCGTTCGAAACTAAACGAGGTTTCAGACAGGGTGACCCCCTATCGTGTGATTTCTTTAATTTGATGCTGGAGAAAATAATACAAGCTGCAGAACTTAACCGCGCTGGAACAATATTTTATAAAAGCGTGCAACTGTTGGCATATGCTGACGATATTGATATCATTGGCCTTAACAACCGCGCCGTAACTTCTGCTTACTCCAAATTAGAAAAAGAAGCGGAGAAAATGGGATTGGTGGTGAACGAGGGCGAAACGAGTACCTTCTGTCATCATGCAAAGAGTCAGCGCATTCGCGCCTTGGCAACCAAGCCACTGTTGGCAGCAATAATTTCGAAATAGTAAAGGACTTCGTTTACCTGGGAACCAGCATTAATACCAACAATAATGTTAGCCTAGAAATGCGACGAAGAATCACGCTTGCAAACAAATGCTACTTCGGACTGAGTAGGCAAGTGAAAAGTAAAGTCCTCTCTCGACGAACGAAAATAACACTCTACAAGTCACTCATCGCACCCGTCCTGCTATATGGTGCAGAACCGTGGACACTAACAACATCTGATGAGGCGGCTCTGGGAGTATTCGAGAGAAAGGTTCTTCGAAAGATTTGTGGACCTCTACGCTTTGGCGACGGCGAGTACCGAAGAAGATTTAATGATGAGCTGTATGAACTTTACGCAGACGCCGACATAGTTCGGCGAATTAAAACACAGCGGCTTCGCTGGCTAGGCCACGTAGTGCGAATGAGCGAAGATGCTCCAGCCCAGAAGGTATTCTTATCGGCACCCGCCGGTGGAAGCAGAGGAAGAGGGAGACCATCACTCCGATGGAAGGACCAAGTGGAGACCGATTTGCGATCCCGCGGTGTTTCCAATTGGCGCCAGTTGGCGCAACGAAGAAACGACTGGCGAGCTATGTTGGAGGGTCAAAATCGCCCAGGCGGTTAGATGACCATTTAAAGAAGAAGAATGTTAAAAAACTGGGCGTAGCCGTGGATCGAGTTTGCCCGTTTTTACAACAAACAGTTACCATTATATATTCAATATTTTCGTTAAAACGTTTTGTGAAATAATCAACTATAAAAGGGTCAGGACCACGCCCATTTTCGAAAATATATATTTTTCTACTTTCTTCGTTCACGTACACTTTGAAAGTGAAATAAAAAATTATATAAAGCTATTGTACGCAAAGTTATTGCCTATTAAATATATCTATGATCCTTTCCAAAATCTTTCATATAAAAGTGAGCGTGGACCTTAACCGATTTTGCCCATTTTTTCCGGAACGTTCCCTGTGTGCCGAATTTCGTTTTGATATCTTGAACGGTTTTTGATTTATGATTAATAATATTTCTAAATTTCACTTAATCAAAAGTGGTCGATGCCACTTCCATTTTCAAAAATTTCTTGAAAAATTTATTTTCGACCTTAATGTTAATGTACACACCAAAGTTTATCCTCATAGGTGTATTATGTACTGAATAATCACTTTTTTGTATTTTCGAAAATATTCTATATATAAAAAGTGGCCGTGGCTATAATCCGATTTTGCTAATTTTAAATAGCGCTCGGCTATAAGCGCCAAGGAACCTGCATACCACATTTCATTAAAATACCTCAAAATTTCCTCAAGTTATCGTGTTCACAGACGGACGGACGGACGGACATAGATTAACCCTTTCGAACCTCCTGGTACACCATATGTACCACTAAATGTTTATAAAGGTCTAAATCCTAAAAATTGAAGGCATGAAAACAAATAATTCATTTTCTTTTGCGTAGCGCGCACAGTTTTGAGTGAAACAGCGAAGGTTTCAGACACGTGTTCGCTTTTGAGCTAAAAATATTATAAAAGAAGTTGTGAGGTGCCAAAAAAATTAATAAAATTGGATATAATTATTGCCTCTTCAAATGTAAGTATAATTAATGAAACGGCTATGCAGATTTTCATATTCTTGTGTGGTTTTAAGAACTTGGTACTTATATGTACCACTAGTCTTTTATAGCGGTACTTATGTGTACCAGCAGTGCTTACTTGCAATATCTGACCTCTTTTTTTTATAAAGTAATACCATGTCGAAAAAACTAAGGGCAGATGAAATAACGGAAATGCTGCTTGATGAAATACTGGATTCAGATGCCGAAAATGTAGAAAGTGATTTTTCCAGCGGAAGTGATGAGAATTATGAGCCGGAATCGGGTTTGCAGGACGAGGAATCTTGTTCATCTTCATCGTCGAAAAGTGAACTGTCAGAATTGGAAAGCACCATTTCGATGGATGAATTAGAAGAATCCCATCAAGAACAAGGAAATAATGATAATGTTATCACTTCAGAAATCAGGTTATGGTCTTCTCCTGATGGAAATTTTATTCCTCAGCATTTTGTAAGTTATCATCGTGAGTGTAATATAAACCCAGAAATTCCTCATACTTCTTCGGCAATTGAAATTGTTCAAAGGATGTTTCCTCGTAGCCTATGCATGTATATCGTACAATGCACAAATGAGCGCATTAATGAATTTCGAACTGCAAAAAAAAACGGACACATTTTTCCAAAACTGATGTTGGAGAAATACAAATTCTGCTAGGCTGTATGTTTTTTATGTGTTATACCAAAGTTCCGGCATTGAAACATTACTGGTCAAACCATCCATCCATGAGTAACTATTCTATTAAGTCTGCTATATCTCGTGACCGCTATAAATTTTGGTCGTCAAAATTATATTTCGCACCTCCTCAAAAGCCAATGGACTGTAGCAAAACCTATACTATATATATGATGTTGTCGAGTGTCTGAAAAATACTGTGACGAGATCGATGATTCCTTGATTATCAGTCCTGGGTTCGATCACTATATAGTCGAATAAACACACGTACAGATAATGTAAGTAATAGCTAGTTTTATTTACTAGTAATAAACGCAAAACAATTTTAAGAGTTTGGTAACTTTACAGTAGTTCACTATTGAACGCTTGAAAATAAACTGATCAACCTGCCTTGCTTGGTCACCGCCTTATATAGTCCAACAGGGTGCTTGCCTACGCACCGAGAACTTTCTTGGTTGTTCGCTTTTCGTTTTCTGGAAGAGTCGGTGTTATTTAATGGCATCTCCTCTTTGCATCGTATTCGCAAACACTCGCGCCATCTCTTTTCCTCTTCCTAGTTATACGCTTGCATGCATAAGCGTAGCCATCGTTATCTCGGTTGTGTTAACAAGTGGTGGGAGTGTTATTGACTTAGGGATGGTACAAGGTGGCGCAAAAGTAAGCTTCCGATGTTTTTTGACTGTAATTAAAAAAAAAATGAAAAACTTTGATTCTTCTTGTGGATTATTTTTATTTGGTCTTTTAATTTTTTTTACATCAAGTCGAGAATATGATGTCATGTAAATGGCCGCCGCCACAGTTGATTGTCATTTGAGCCCTTTTTATGGCATTTTCCATCACTTTGGCCAAAACTTCCGCCGATAGGTCCTCACATTCTTGACGGATATTGTCGTTAAGAGCTGCAAGAGTCTGAGGCTTGTTGACATAAACCCGCGACTTCAAAAAGCCCCACAAAAAGAAGTCTCGAGCGGTCAAATCAGGCGATCTTGCTGGACAGTGCAAATCGCCAAAACGGGAGATTAGGCGCCCGGGAAATGCATCCTTCAGCATATCGGTTGTGGCACGTGCAGTGTGTGCTGTTGCACCGTCTTGTTGGAACCACATGTTTTCCAATCCCAATTCATCAAGTTGCGGCAAAAAGGACTAGTTGATCATTGCTCTGTAGCGCTCACCATTCACAGTAACCGTTTGGCCCGCGACGTCTTCGAAGAAAAAAGGTCCGATGACTCCTACAGCGAAAACAGCACACCATACAGTGACTTTGAGCGGGTGTAATGGCTCTTCGTGGGTTACATGCGGATTTTCAGTGCCCCAGAAGCGAAAATTTTGCTTATTTACGTACCCGCTAAGATGGAAATGGGCCTCATCACTCATGATTATTTTTGATGAAAAAGCATCTTCTTCTTGGTGGTGATTAAGGATGGCTTGAGCGTATGTTAGAGGCGATTGGCGGTCAGCAGCTAACAGCTGATGCACCGTCTGGACTTTGTACGGAAACATCTTCAAATCTTGTACCAAAATTCGCTGTAAAGACCGTCGACTGATACCCATTTGCGTGGCACGTCGTCTGGTCGATGTCGACGGCGCTTCCCTGCAGAACGGCTACTCCGGGGTCTGCCACGCCTGGCAGAATCTCGTGTTGTGCCAGTCTCTTCGAGGCGAGCGGCTAAACGTCGCAGTGTTTCACCAGTAGGCGTTGGACGGCCACGAAATTCACGTTGTGCCAAAGTCCCCGACCGATTATTGGTCAAATAAATAGTCAGCAATATTCCGCGTTCTGGAGCAGTGTAGCGTAACATTGTTTATTAACGTGTATTTCGCATGTGTTTACTACACAAATGTCAAAACAGAACTGACTTTAGGGGCCAATCGCCACTTTTGCGCCACCTTGTACATGCTTGAGAATAATCGCCACACTGCCCTCCACCTAAGTCTGATCGTCCCGATCAGACACATTGCCGGAACCAAACGCAGCTAGCCTTTCCAAATGGACCACCTTCATCTTATTCCTTGGCCTTCCCATAGTTTGTATGCGATATACCACATCGTTGATCCGTTTTATGACTTTGTATGGGCCTTCCCAGTTACATTGTAGTTTTGGGGACAAACCTTTCTTACGCTCTGGGTTGTATAGCAGCACTAAATCTCCTTCTATAAAACCTTCCGAATTTATTGCTTTGTCGTACCTGGCCTTCATCTTATCGCTCATGATCTTAGTCCGTTGTCTCACAAGGTCGTGAATTTCTCTCATTTCTTCTTCCAATACGCTAGTAGATTTCCGAGCATTTACTCCTGCATCAGCGTTTATCCCAAACTTCAAGTCAGCTGGCAATCGAAGATCATTCCCGAAAATTACCTTTGCAGGAGTCTGACCAGTTGTTTCATGTACTGCAGAGCGATATGCCATTAGGAATAAGGAGATGTGAGTATCCCAATCCTTCTGGAACTTATCCACTACTTTCCTCAGGTGCTCTTCCAAGGTTCTATTAAATCGTTCCACCATGCCATCTGACTGCGAGTGCAGTGCAGTTGTTCGAGTTTTCCGAATGCCCAGTGTCTTGCACATTTCCTGGAACACAGCTGATTCGAAATTTCTGCCTTGGTCAGAATGTATTTTCATCGGTGCACCAAACCTAGCTACCTAATTGTTAGTAAACACTTCTACTACTTATGTGTACCAGCAGTGCTTACTTGCAATATCTGACCTCTTTTTTTTATAAAGTAATACCATGTCGAAAAAACTAAGGGCAGATGAAATAACGGAAATGCTGCTTGATGAAATACTGGATTCAGATGCCGAAAATGTAGAAAGTGATTTTTCCAGCGGAAGTGATGAGAATTATGAGCCGGAATCGGGTTTGCAGGACGAGGAATCTTGTTCATCTTCATCGTCGAAAAGTGAACTGTCAGAATTGGAAAGCACCATTTCGATGGATGAATTAGAAGAATCCCATCAAGAACAAGGAAATAATGATAATGTTATCACTTCAGAAATCAGGTTATGGTCTTCTCCTGATGGAAATTTTATTCCTCAGCATTTTGTAAGTTATCATCGTGAGTGTAATATAAACCCAGAAATTCCTCATACTTCTTCGGCAATTGAAATTGTTCAAAGGATGTTTCCTCGTAGCCTATGCATGTATATCGTACAATGCACAAATGAGCGCATTAATGAATTTCGAACTGCAAAAAAAAACGGACACATTTTTCCAAAACTGATGTTGGAGAAATACAAATTCTGCTAGGCTGTATGTTTTTTATGTGTTATACCAAAGTTCCGGCATTGAAACATTACTGGTCAAACCATCCATCCATGAGTAACTATTCTATTAAGTCTGCTATATCTCGTGACCGCTATAAATTTTGGTCGTCAAAATTATATTTCGCACCTCCTCAAAAGCCAATGGACTGTAGCAAAACCTATACTATATATATGATGTTGTCGAGTGTCTGAAAAATACTGTGACGAGATCGATGATTCCTTGATTATCAGTCCTGGGTTCGATCACTATATAGTCGAATAAACACACGTACAGATAATGTAAGTAATAGCTAGTTTTATTTACTAGTAATAAACGCAAAACAATTTTAAGAGTTTGGTAACTTTACAGTAGTTCACTATTGAACGCTTGAAAATAAACTGATCAACCTGCCTTGCTTGGTCACCGCCTTATATAGTCCAACAGGGTGCTTGCCTACGCACCGAGAACTTTCTTGGTTGTTCGCTTTTCGTTTTCTGGAAGAGTCGGTGTTATTTAATGGCATCTCCTCTTTGCATCGTATTCGCAAACACTCGCGCCATCTCTTTTCCTCTTCCTAGTTATACGCTTGCATGCATAAGCGTAGCCATCGTTATCTCGGTTGTGTTAACAAGTGGTGGGAGTGTTATTGACTTAGGGATGGTACAAGGTGGCGCAAAAGTAAGCTTCCGATGTTTTTTGACTGTAATTAAAAAAAAAATGAAAAACTTTGATTCTTCTTGTGGATTATTTTTATTTGGTCTTTTAATTTTTTTTACATCAAGTCGAGAATATGATGTCATGTAAATGGCCGCCGCCACAGTTGATTGTCATTTGAGCCCTTTTTATGGCATTTTCCATCACTTTGGCCAAAACTTCCGCCGATAGGTCCTCACATTCTTGACGGATATTGTCGTTAAGAGCTGCAAGAGTCTGAGGCTTGTTGACATAAACCCGCGACTTCAAAAAGCCCCACAAAAAGAAGTCTCGAGCGGTCAAATCAGGCGATCTTGCTGGACAGTGCAAATCGCCAAAACGGGAGATTAGGCGCCCGGGAAATGCATCCTTCAGCATATCGGTTGTGGCACGTGCAGTGTGTGCTGTTGCACCGTCTTGTTGGAACCACATGTTTTCCAATCCCAATTCATCAAGTTGCGGCAAAAAGGACTAGTTGATCATTGCTCTGTAGCGCTCACCATTCACAGTAACCGTTTGGCCCGCGACGTCTTCGAAGAAAAAAGGTCCGATGACTCCTACAGCGAAAACAGCACACCATACAGTGACTTTGAGCGGGTGTAATGGCTCTTCGTGGGTTACATGCGGATTTTCAGTGCCCCAGAAGCGAAAATTTTGCTTATTTACGTACCCGCTAAGATGGAAATGGGCCTCATCACTCATGATTATTTTTGATGAAAAAGCATCTTCTTCTTGGTGGTGATTAAGGATGGCTTGAGCGTATGTTAGAGGCGATTGGCGGTCAGCAGCTAACAGCTGATGCACCGTCTGGACTTTGTACGGAAACATCTTCAAATCTTGTACCAAAATTCGCTGTAAAGACCGTCGACTGATACCCATTTGCGTGGCACGTCGTCTGGTCGATGTCGACGGCACTTCCCTGCAGAACGGCTACTCCGGGGTCTGCCACGCCTGGCAGAATCTCGTGTTGTGCCAGTCTCTTCGAGGCGAGCGGCTAAACGTCGCAGTGTTTCACCAGTAGGCGTTGGACGGCCACGAAATTCACGTTGTGCCAAAGTCCCCGACCGATTATTGGTCAAATAAATAGTCAGCAATATTCCGCGTTCTGGAGCAGTGTAGCGTAACATTGTTTATTAACGTGTATTTCGCATGTGTTTACTACACAAATGTCAAAACAGAACTGACTTTAGGGGCCAATCGCCACTTTTGCGCCACCTTGTACATGCTTGAGAATAATCGCCACACTGCCCTCCACCTAAGTCTGATCGTCCCGATCAGACACATTGCCGGAACCAAACCCAGCTAGCCCTTCCAAATGGACCACCTTCATCTTATTCCTTGGCCTTCCCATAGTTTGTATGCGATATACCACATCGTTGATCCGTTTTATGACTTTGTATGGGCCTTCCCAGTTACATTGTAGTTTTGGGGACAAACCTTTCTTACGCTCTGGGTTGTATAGCAGCACTAAATCTCCTTCTATAAAACCTTCCGAATTTATTGCTTTGTCGTACCTGGCCTTCATCTTATCGCTCATGATCTTAGTCCGTTGTCTCACAAGGTCGTGAATTTCTCTCATTTCTTCTTCCAATACGCTAGTAGATTTCCGAGCATTTACTCCTGCATCAGCGTTTATCCCAAACTTCAAGTCAGCTGGCAATCGAAGATCATTCCCGAAAATTACCTTTGCAGGAGTCTGACCAGTTGTTTCATGTACTGCAGAGCGATATGCCATTAGGAATAAGGAGATGTGAGTATCCCAATCCTTCTGGAACTTATCCACTACTTTCCTCAGGTGCTCTTCCAAGGTTCTATTAAATCGTTCCACCATGCCATCTGACTGCGAGTGCAGTGCAGTTGTTCGAGTTTTCCGAATGCCCAGTGTCTTGCACATTTCCTGGAACACAGCTGATTCGAAATTTCTGCCTTGGTCAGAATGTATTTTCATCGGTGCACCAAACCTAGCTACCTAATTGTTAGTAAACACTTCTACTACTTATGTGTACCAGCAGTGCTTACTTGCAATATCTGACCTCTTTTTTTTATAAAGTAATACCATGTCGAAAAAACTAAGGGCAGATGAAATAACGGAAATGCTGCTTGATGAAATACTGGATTCAGATGCCGAAAATGTAGAAAGTGATTTTTCCAGCGGAAGTGATGAGAATTATGAGCCGGAATCGGGTTTGCAGGATGAGGAATCTTGTTCATCTTCATCGTCGAAAAGTGAACTGTCAGAATTGGAAAGCACCATTTCGATGGATGAATTAGAAGAATCCCATCAAGAACAAGGAAATAATGATAATGTTATCACTTCAGAAATCAGGTTATGGTCTTCTCCTGATGGAAATTTTATTCCTCAGCATTTTGTAAGTTATCAACGTGAGTGTAATATAAACCCAGAAATTCCTCATACTTCTTCGGCAATTGAAATTGTTCAAAGGATGTTTCCTCGTAGCCTATGCATGTATATCGTACAATGCACAAATGAGCGCATTAATGAATTTCGAACTGCAAAAAAAAACGGACACATTTTTCCAAAACTGATGTTGGAGAAATACAAATTCTGCTAGGCTGTATGTTTTTTATGTGTTATACCAAAGTTCCGGCATTGAAACATTACTGGTCAAACCATCCATCCATGAGTAACTATTCTATTAAGTCTGCTATATCTCGTGACCGCTATAAATTTTGGTCGTCAAAATTATATTTCGCACCTCCCCAAAAGCCAATGGACTGTAGCAAAACCTACTATATATATGATGTTGTCGAGTGTCTGAAAAATACTGTGACGAGATCGATGATTCCTTGATTATCAGTCCTGGGTTCGATCACTATATAGTCGAATAAACACACGTACAGATAATGTAAGTAATAGCTAGTTTTATTTACTAGTAATAAACGCAAAACAATTTTAAGAGTTTGGTAACTTTACAGTAGTTCACTATTGAACGCTTGAAAATAAACTGATCAACCTGCCTTGCTTGGTCACCGCCTTATATAGTCCAACAGGGTGCTTGCCTACGCACCGAGAACTTTCTTGGTTGTTCGCTTTTCGTTTTCTGGAAGGGTCGGTGTTATTTAATGGCATCTCCTCTTTGCATCGTATTCGCAAACACTCGCGCCATCTCTTTTCCTCTTCCTAGTTATACGCTTGCATGCATAAGCGTAGCCATCGTTATCTCGGTTGTGTTAACAAGTGGTGGGAGTGTTATTGACTTACGGATGGTACAAGGTGGCGCAAAAGTAAGCTTCCGATGTTTTTTGACTGTAATTAAAAAAAAAAATTAAAAACTTTGATTCTTCTTGTGGATTATTTTTATTTGGTCTTTTAATTTTTTTTACATCAAGTCGAAAATATGATGTCATGTAAATGGCCGCCGCCACAGTTGATTGTCATTTGAGCCCTTTTTATGGCATTTTCCATCACTTTGGCCAAAACTTCCGCCGATAGGTCCTCACATTCTTGACGGATATTGTCGTTAAGAGCTGCAAGAGTCTGAGGCTTGTTGACATAAACCCGCGACTTCAAAAAGCCCCACAAAAAGAAGTCTCGAGCGGTCAAATCAGGCGATCTTGCTGGACAGTGCAAATCGCCAAAACGGGAGATTAGGCGCCCGGGAAATGCATCCTTCAGCATATCGGTTGTGGCACGTGCAGTGTGTGCTGTTGCACCGTCTTGTTGGAACCACATGTTTTCCAATCCCAATTCATCAAGTTGCGGCAAAAAGGACTAGTTGATCATTGCTCTGTAGCGCTCACCATTCACAGTAACCGTTTGGCCCGCGACGTCTTCGAAGAAAAAAGGTCCGATGACTCCTACAGCGAAAACAGCACACCATACAGTGACTTTGAGCGGGTGTAATGGCTCTTCGTGGGTTACATGCGGATTTTCAGTGCCCCAGAAGCGAAAATTTTGCTTATTTACGTACCCGCTAAGATGGAAATGGGCCTCATCACTCATGATTATTTTTGATGAAAAAGCATCTTCCTCTTGGTGGTGATTAAGGATGGCTTGAGCGTATGTTAGAGGCGATTTGCGGTCAGCAGCTAACAGCTGATGCACCGTCTGGACTTTGTACGGAAACATCTTCAAATCTTGTACCAAAATTCGCTGTAAAGACCGTCGACTGATACCCATTTGCGTGGCACGTCGTCTGGTCGATGTCGACGGCGCTTCCCTGCAGAACGGCTACTCCGGGGTCTGCCACGCCTGGCAGAATCTCGTGTTGTGCCAGTCTCTTCGAGGCGAGCGGCTAAACGTCGCAGTGTTTCACCAGTAGGCGTTGGACGGCCACGAAATTCACGTTGTGCCAAAGTCCCCGACCGATTATTGGTCAAATAAATAGTCAGCAATATTCCGCGTTCTGGAGCAGTGTAGCGTAACATTGTTTATTAACGTGTATTTCGCATGTGTTTACTACACAAATGTCAAAACAGAACTGACTTTAGGGGCCAATCGCCACTTTTGCGCCACCTTGTACATGCTTGAGAATAATCGCCACACTGCCCTCCACCTAAGTCTGATCGTCCCGATCAGACACATTGCCGGAACCAAACGCAGCTAGCCTTTCCAAATGGACCACCTTCATCTTATTCCTTGGCCTTCCCATAGTTTGTATGCGATATACCACATCGTTGATCCGCTTTATGACTTTGTATGGGCCTTCCCAGTTACATTGTAGTTTTGGGGACAAACCTTTCTTACGCTCTGGGTTGTATAGCAGCACTAAATCTCCTTCTATAAAACCTTCCGAATTTATTGCTTTGTCGTACCTGGCCTTCATCTTATCGCTCATGATCTTAGTCCGTTGTCTCACAAGGTCGTGAATTTCTCTCATTTCTTCTTCCAATACGCTAGTAGATTTCCGAGCATTTACTCCTGCATCAGCGTTTATCCCAAACTTCAAGTCAGCTGGCAATCGAAGATCATTCCCGAAAATTACCTTTGCAGGAGTCTGACCAGTTGTTTCATGTACTGCAGAGCGATATGCCATTAGGAATAAGGAGATGTGAGTATCCCAATCCTTCTGGAACTTATCCACTACTTTCCTCAGGTGCTCTTCCAAAGTTCTATTAAATCGTTCCACCATGCCATCTGACTGCGAGTGCAGTGCAGTTGTTCGAGTTTTCCGAATGCCCAGTGTCTTGCACATTTCCTGGAACACAGCTGATTCGAAATTTCTGCCTTGGTCAGAATGTATTTTCATCGGTGCACCAAACCTAGCTACCTAATTGTTAGTAAACACTTCTACTACTTATGTGTACCAGCAGTGCTTACTTGCAATATCTGACCTCTTTTTTTTATAAAGTAATACCATGTCGAAAAAACTAAGGGCAGATGAAATAACGGAAATGCTGCTTGATGAAATACTGGATTCAGATGCCGAAAATGTAGAAAGTGATTTTTCCAGCGGAAGTGATGAGAATTATGAGCCGGAATCGGGTTTGCAGGACGAGGAATCTTGTTCATCTTCATCGTCGAAAAGTGAACTGTCAGATTTGGAAAGCACCATTTCGATGGATGAATTAGAAGAATCCCATCAAGAACAAGGAAATAATGATAATGTCATCACTTCAGAAATCAGGTTATGGTCTTCTCCTGATGGAAATTTTATTCCTCAGCATTTTGTAAGTTATCATCGTGAGCGTAATATAAACCCAGAAATTCCTCATACTTCTTCGGCAATTGAAATTGTTCAAAGGATGTTTCCTCGTAGCCTATGCATGTATATCGTACAATGCACAAATGAGCGCATTAATGAATTTCGAACTGCAAAAAAAACGGACACATTTTTCCAAAACTGATGTTGGAGAAATACAAATTCTGCTAGGCTGTATGTTTTTTATGTCTTATACCAAAGTTCCGGCATTGAAACATTACTGGTCAAACCATCCATCCATGAGTAACTATTCTATTAAGTCTGCTATATCTCGTGACCGCTATAAATTTTGGTCGTCAAAATTATATTTCGCACCTCCTCAAAAGCCAATGGACTGTAGCAAAACCTACTATATATATGATGTTGTCGAGTGTCTGAAAAATACTGTGACGAGATCGATGATTCCTTGATTATCAGTCCTGGGTTCGATCACTATAAAGTCGAATAAACACACGCACAGATAATGTAAGTAATAGCTAGTTTTATTTACTAGTAATAAACGCAAAACAATTTTAAGAGTTTGGTAACTTTACAGTAGTTCACTATTGAACGCTTGAAAATAAACTGATCAACCTGCCTTGCTTGGTCACCGCCTTATATAGTCCATCAGGGTGCTTGCCTACGCACCGAGAACTTTCTTGGTTGTTCGCTTTTCGTGTTCTGGAAGGGTCGGTGTTATTTATTGGCATCTCCTCTTTGCATCGTATTCTCTCCTCTTCTTAGTTATACGCTTGCATGCATAAGCGTAGCCATCGTTATCTCGGTTGTGTTAACAAGTGGTGGGAGTGTTATTGACTTAGGGATGGTACAAGGTGGCGCAAAAGTAAGCTTCCGATGTTTTTTGACTGTAATTAAAAAAAAAAATGAAAAACTTTGATTCTTCTTGTGGATTATTTTTATTTGGTCTTTTAATTTTTTTTACATCAAGTCGAGAATATGATGTCATGTAAATGGCCGCCGCCACAGTTGATTGTCATTTGAGCCCTTTTTATGGCATTTTCCATCACTTTGGCCAAAACTTCCGGCGATAGGTCCTCACATTCTTGACGGATATTGTCGTTAAGAGCTGCAAGAGTCTGAGGCTTGTTGACATAAACCCGCGACTTCAAAAAGCCCCACAAAAAGAAGTCTCGAGCGGTCAAATCAGGCGATCTTGCTGGCCAGTGCAAATCGCCAAAACGGGAGATTAGGCGCCCGGGAAATGCATCCTTCAGCATATCGGTTGTGGCACGTGCAGTGTGTGCTGTTGCACCGTCTTGTTGGAACCACATGTTTTCCAATCCCAATTCATCAAGTTGCGGCAAAAAGGACTAGTTGATCATTGCTCTGTAGCGCTCACCATTCACAGTAACCGTTTGGCCCGCGACGTCTTCGAAGAAAAAAGGTCCGATGACTCCTACAGCGAAAACAGCACACCATACAGTGACTTTGAGCGGGTGTAATGGCTCTTCGTGGGTTACACGCGGATTTTCAGTGCCCCAGAAGCGAAAATTTTGCTTATTTACGTACCCGCTAAGATGGAAATGGGCGTCATCACTCATGATTATTTTTGATGAAAAATCATCTTCCTCTTGGTTGTGATTAAGGATGGCTTGAGCGTATGTTAGACGCGATTGGCGGTCAGCAGCTAACAGCTGATGCACCGTCTGGACTTTGTACGGAAACATCTTCAAATCTTGTACCAAAATTCGCTGTAAAGACCGTCGACTGATACCCATTTGCGTGGCACGTCGTCTGGTCGATGTCGACGGCGCTTCCATGACATCCTCGGCTACAGCAGCAATATTCTCTGCAGAACGGCTACTCCGGGGTCTGTCACGCCTGGCAGAATCTCGTGTTGTGCCAGTCTCTTCGAGGCGAGCGGCTAAACGTCGCAGTGTTTCACCAGTAGGCGTTGGACGGCCAGGAAATCTGCCACGAAATTCACGTTGTGCCAAAGTCCCCGACCGATTATTGGTCAAATAAATAGTCAGCAATATTCCGCGTTCTGGAGCAGTGTAGCGTAACATTGTTTATTAACGTGTATTTCGCATGTGTTTACTACACAAATGTCAAAACAGAACTGACTTTAGGGGCCAATCGCCACTTTTGCGCCACCTTGTACATGCTTGAGAATAATCGCCACACTGCCCTCCACCTAAGTCTGATCGTCCCGATCAGACACATTGCCGGAACCAAACGCAGCTAGCCTTTCCAAATGGACCACCTTCATCTTATTCCTTGGCCTTCCCATAGTTTGTATGCGATATACCACATCGTTGATCCGTTTTATGACTTTGTATGGGCCTTCCCAGTTACATTGTAGTTTTGGGGACAAACCTTTCTTACGCTCTGGGATGTATAGCAGCACTAAATCTCCTTCTATAAAACCTTCCGAATTTATTGCTTTGTCGTACCTGGCCTTCATCTTATCGCTCATGATCTTAGTCCGTTGTCTCACAAGGTCGTGAATTTCTCTCATTTCTTCTTCCAATACGCTAGTAGATTTCCGAGCATTTACTCCTGCATCAGCGTTTATCCCAAACTTCAAGTCAGCTGGCAATCGAAGATCATTCCCGAAAATTACCTTTGCAGGAGTCTGACCAGTTGTTTCATGTACTGCAGAGCGATATGCCATTAGGAATAAGGAGATGTGAGTATCCCAATCCTTCTGGAACTTATCCACTACTTTCCTCAGGTGCTCTTCCAAGGTTCTATTCAATCGTTCCACCATGCCATCTGACTGCGAGTGCAGTGCAGTTGTTCGAGTTTTCCGAATGCCCAGTGTCTTGCACATTTCCTGGAACACAGCTGATTCGAAATTTCTGCCTTGGTCAGAATGTATTTTCATCGGTGCACCAAACCTAGCTACCTAATTGTTAGTAAACACTTCTGCTATGGTTTCTGCCTCTTGATTTGGAATAGGGTACACTTCTGGGCATTTGCTGAAATAGTCCATAACTACAAGTACATATTTGTTTCCGAGTTTGCTAGTAGGAAATGGACCAGCTACATCCATGGCTATCCTCTCAAATTACGCACCTGAGTTATACTGTTTCATTCGGCCATGGCTCCTTGATTTCGGCCGGTTAACTTTGATGCATACTTCGCAGTTGGCAATCCACTCGGCGACCGATTGACGGCAACCAACCCAATAGAATCTCTGCTAAACTTTCTCCAAGGTCTTAGCGACTCCAAGATGACCTTGGCTTGGCCCGTTATGTTATTAATGGAGTACATCAGAAATTTTCTTCCTTGGGACGACTATCAGCTTTCGGACACAATGACCATCCTCACTCTCCCATATTCGATGCAAGCAACCGGATTATAATTGCCAACTATTCCACTGTGCCCAATATGACTTGGCAACCGGACTTTCTGCTGACATCTCCTCTCTTGATGATCGCTCGTTTCGTTAGATTCCTTGCATCACACGTGTAAGATCTGGATCTCCGTGGTGACACCTCCTTGATTGATCCATGTCCCATTTGTTCGTAGATGTTATAGTCATCAGCCGCACATCTATAATGTGTTCCTTGGCCTCAGCTTTGGAACAATGCTTGCATTCCAAGTTACATGGTCGCCGCGACATTGCATCTGCATTTCCGTGTGTGCTACCTTTGCGATGCTCTATTGAAAAGTCATAACTTTGCAGTCGTTCTATCCACCGTACTAATTGACCTTCCGGATTACGGAACTGTAAGAGCCATTTCAACGCTGCATGGTCTGTCCTGACGTGGAATCGCTGCCCATAGAGATACTTGTGGAAATGCTTAACGCACTCTACCAATGCCAACAGTTCTCTCCGGGTTACACAATAGTTCCTTTCAGGCTTCCCAATTGTTCGGCTATAGTATGCAACTACCTTCTCCTGTCCATCAACAATCTGGGACAAAACACCTCCTATAGCATAACCACTCGCATCTGTATCCAGAATAAACTTTGAACCTGGAATTGGATATGCTAACATCGGGGCAGTGCATAGTCGTTCCTTCAATGTTTGAAAAGCCACCTCCTGTTCCTTCTTCCATTCAAAACTCATATTCTTCCTTGTAAGGTCGTGGAGACTACTAGCTACGCTGGCAAAATTTGGTACAAATCGGCGATAATACGTGCACAGCCCCAGGAAGCTCCGTAACTCATGCAAATTTCTCGGTCTTGGCCAATCCTTTACGGCCTCGATCTTTTCCTTAGCAGTGCAGATTCCCTCCGAAGTTACCTTGTGACCCAAATAACTTACTTCCTTTTTAACCAAGGAACACTTCTTGGGACTTAGTTTCAGACCAGCACCAGCTATTCTTTGGAAAACTTTCTCCAAGTTCTTTAGGTGTTCCTCAAAGCTTTTTCCCAGCACGATGATGTCGTCGAGGTACAACAAACATGTTTGCCAGTGCAATCCGTTTAATATCTGGTCCATGAGTCTCTCAAAAGTAGCTGGAGCATTGCATAGCCCGAAGGGCATTACCGCAAATTGCCAAAGCCCTTCTCCAACGCTGAAAGCCGTCTTCTCTTTATCTTCATCCTTTCCACTTGCCAGTAGCCGCTTTTCAAGTCCAGTGTGGAAAACCATTTCGTGCCAGATAACGAGTCCAGAGTATCGTCGATTCTTGGCAATAGATAACTGTCCTTCTTCGTTACGTCGTTCAATTTCCGGTAATCCACACAGAACCTCATTTGTCCATCTTTCTTTTTCACTAGTACTACCGGTGAGCTCCATGGACTTGCTGATGGTTCGATCACGCCGCTGTCACTCATTTCCTGTATAATTTCTCTTACTACAGGGTGTCGCAAAAGTCATCCTCCTATCAGAAAATGCTATAAATTTTGCGATTGGTCCCTAAAGTCAGTTCTGTTTTGACATTTGTGTAGTAAACACATGCGAAATACACATTAATAAACAATGTTACGCTACACTGCTCCAGAACGCGGAATATTGCTGACTATTTATTTCGGTCGGTGAAAAACGGTTACTGCGCAAAAGTAATCCTCCTATCAGAAAATGCTATAAATTTTGCGATTGGCCCCTAAAGTCAGTTCTGTTTTGACATTTGTGTAGTAAACACATGCGAAATACACGTTAATAAACAATGTTACGCTACACTGCTCCAGAACGCGGAATATTGCTGACTATTTATTTGACCAATAATCGGTCGGGGCCAAACGGTTACTGTGAATGGTGAGCGCTACAGAGCAATGATCAACGAGTTCTTTTTGCCGCAACTTGATGAATTGGGATTGGAAAACATGTGGTCGCAACAAGATGGTGCAACAGCACACACTGCACGTGCCACAACCGATATCCTGAACATCGGAAGCTTACTTTTGCGCCACCTTGTACTTGGCGTTTGGCCAATGGAATACTACGAGGAGCTTGGCGGATGGGCCTTGCATCACCACTATCAATTTGATGCTTCAAAACTTTGGTCCGACCTGGTTTAGAACCATCCTTGTCAAATATGCTCGAGTACTTTGATAGAAGTTCCTTTGCCTTTTTCTGATGATCTTTTTCGAGGCCTGCCGTCCACGACGTGATATCATCTGAAAGATTATTCTTGATGGTAGAATCATTTCGACCTCGACCTCTTGGCATTGTCCCAATATTGCTCCTTTAGAAAGTTTAATCGGCGATTTGAACTCATGAAGTACTCTTACCGGCACACGTCCATCTTGTTTTGCCATGGCCAGGGTTTTTCCTACTAATATGTTCGTCCTTGATTTGTTTGCTGCCTCGACAACCCACAATTTGTGTGTCCCAGAATCTCCATCAATCTTTGCCCATATGATTGCTTCCGACTTCGGTGGAATTTGTTGGCTCTCCTCCACAAGCACTCGCTTACTAACGTATTTGTTTTCGTAACCATAATTTAATGGCACATCCATGTTCTGGTAATTCATAATCCTGTTTTGCATGTCGATCTTGATGCCTTGCTCGCTTAAGAAGTCCACACCAACTATGATTTCGTCAACAATATCTGCTACTATAAAACTGTGTAGAACGGCCACGTTCCCAATTACGATTTCACATGTTACTTCTCCTAGGACATGGGTGTCCTCACCAGTGGCCGTACGTAACTTTGCTCCATGCAATGGTCTCACCTCCTTGTTGACTAAATCAGATCGAATTATGGAATGCGATGCGCCTGTATCCACAGCTAGTAAGTGCCCTTTTCCATCCACATATGCAACAACAGTAACATTACTAGCTTTCCTTCCGATCTGTGAGACAGAGATTATGGGGCATTCAGTTCCGGGAGCCAGTCCACGCCCCTTTCGGCTGGCTCGATTTAGTTTAACGACTGATTTGGTTGGGAGGTTTGCTCATCTCCTTCAGCTTTGCGTTTTCGTCCACCTGAATTGCTGGGGTTACTGGAGCCAGAGCCGCAATAACGTGCTATGTGACCTGGTTTTCCGCCCTTAAAGCATTTAATGGCACCATCACTTTTTTTCTGTACTCCGTTCACCGCTTCCAAAATTTTGTCTACCCAAGCCGGAGTGTCCACTTCTACGCGATGAGCCTTGTATGCAGGTTTACTCCAAAGCGAAGCTGTTTCCTGCGTCAGAGCATGCGATACCGTTTCAGAGAATGTCCGTTTGGGGTTTGCATATGTGGCCCGCTTCGTCTCTACATCGCGTATTCCATTTATAAAACTTTGGATTTTAACCCTCTCAGTGTACTCCACGGGTGCGTCCGCATTTGCTAGATGGGCCAACCTCTCGATGTCCGATGCAAATTCCTGCAAAGTCTCATTAGGTTTCTGGGATCGATTCTGTAGCTCTATTAGATAGCAGGTCCCTTCAATGCCACGAATAGTGCTGCAACTTTATCTTCAGTGCACCAATTATTCACCGCAGCCGTCTTCTCAAATTGCAGCTTAAATACCTGGAAAGGAACAGAACCATCAAAGGAAGGTGATTTTACCTTGGGCGTATTCGCTAAAGCAGATGGACGATTTAGTTGCAATTCCTGGATACGACCTCTCAATGCATCTACCTCAGCATCGATTTTATCCTGCAATTGTGCAATTTTTGCATCTTGCACTTCTAGTTTCGATGACACCTTTGCTTCCTGTTCTTCCAACTGCGATGAGATATATGCCTTCTGTTCTTCCATTTGAGATCTCATGTATGCCTTCGTTTCATCTAGTTGACCTGAAATCTGGGCTGTCATATGTGTCTTCTGTTCCTCGAGCTGAGATGCCATTCGAGATGTAATACGTGTATCCTGTTCTTCAAGCTCAGATCCCATGTGTTCTTCCAGCTGAGATACTATACAAGTTTTCTGTTCTTCCATTTTAGTCGACATCTGGGTTAATACAGCCAATATCATGTTTGTGTCCACGGTTGCTACTGGATTCGGAGACTCCTTTTTTTCTTCCATTTTTGTCGGTGCCTCCTCCACAAGATGAAAAACATGATCATCAACGTTGATTCCTTCTGCTTCCATAGCCTCTCGCAATCGTGACTGTAACTCTGATTTATTGCCTGTAGTGTTTAGTCCGCGCTGTTGCAGCTCATTTTTGAGTTGCTGGATCTTCAGCTCATTCAACTTTGCCATGTCTTTGTTATCCTTGAAAACTCTCGGTATTTATTTAACAATCCCACTTCTGACACCAATTGTGACGAGATCGATGATTCCTTGATTATCAGTCCTGGGTTCGATCACTATAAAGTCGAATAAACACACGCACAGATAATGTAAGTAATAGCTAGTTTTATTTACTAGTAATAAACGCAAAACAATTTTAAGAGTTTGGTAACTTTACAGTAGTTCACTATTGAACGCTTGAAAATAAACTGATCAACCTGCCTTGCTTGGTCACCGCCTTATATAGTCCAACAGGGTGCTTGCCTACGCACCGAGAACTTTCTTGGTTGTTCGCTTTTCGATCGGAAGGGTCGGTGCTATTTATTGGCATCTCCTCTTTGCATCGTATTCGCAAACACTCGCGCCATCTCTCTTCCTCTTCCTAGTTATACGCTTGCATGCATAAGCGTAGCCATCGTTATCTCGGTTGTGTTAACTAGTGGTGGGAGTGTTATTGACTTAGGGATGGTACATGCTTGAGAATAATCGCCACAATACATTTCAGAAATACCGGCAGGATAGTATTAGGCAGAGTATTGATGAATCAATGACAAAGTTTAAAGGAAGGTCATCCTTAAAACAATATATGCCACTCAAGCCAGTAAAACGTGGTATAAAAATGTGGTCGCGATGCGACTCTGAGACCGGGTACACATATGATTTTAATATATATAATGGAAGGGAGCAAAATCAGTGCGATGGTACTTTAGGAGAACGTGTGGTTAAAGCCTTAGTAAGTACAATTAAAGAACGTGATGTGACCGTATGTTTCGATAGATTCTTTACTTCTGTGAATCTACTTGAGACTATAGACTTCTCAGCCTTAGGAACATGCATTCGAAATAGAAAAAATCTACCAAAATCAGATGAGAAATTAAAAAGAAGCGAGTCTTCATTCAGGGTCAGCACATCTGGCCTTCTTTACGTTAAGTGGCAAGATACAAAGGAAGTCATAGTGCTAAGCAACTGTCATACGCCAACAATGACTACAGTTAATAAAACGTTGAAAGATGGGGAAAAAATAGCAGTACCACACCCTGAATCTATAAAATTCTACCGAGAAGCAATGGGAGGAGTAGATCGCTCAGACCAAATGGCAGGAATTTACGAATACGATGGGAAGTCTACGAAATGGTGGAAAAAGGTTTTTTACCGTCTATTAATGTTTTCCGCAGTAAATGCCTGGGTAATTTACTGCGACCTTCGAAGAAAAAAACTTCCTTTCATTGAATTCCTAATAACACTAGCTAGTCATTAATATCAGAAGGTAAGAAAACTGCAGCCGTGCGCAGATCCCAGTCATCAGGTCGTTTATCTAAACGACAGAGACAGCTGGGAAACGTATCTTTGCATTTGCCGGTGCCAATTCAAACTCGAAGACGTTGCTCCAAATGTGCGCTAGAAAAAAAGCAAACCAGAACAAAAAAAAATTTTTCAGCAATGTAATATACCACTTCGCATGAATTGCTTTGCCACTTATCATACTGAAAACCAGTAGATTTCGTACATTTTTTTCAAAGCTAAAGTATTAAACTTTTATTTAAAATAAAATATTTTTGAAAGTGAATATTATTTTTGTATAACCTAAATCTTTTGCCATTAAATGATATTAAAATTTAATTCAATACTTAGTTTTACTATTTGCCGGTAGAGAACTGATGGTACACATGGTATACCACTCAAAAGTACTGATGGTACAATGTTGTACCCCCCCCGCTAGCCCTCCCATGATGAAATTGGAAAATATTTGAATGCAAACCTTTCAGTTATCAGTAATCCAATAAGTTGGAACTAGTTAAATTATTTTTGTTTAACAGGCTGAATGCCGGTTCGAAAGGGTTAATCAATTTCTCTTTTTCTCCTTAACATTTTGATATGTGTAACTCAATATCTATCTCGATTCGTTTATGCCGTAACATACTACCGTTAGGCGAATGAAGTTAATATACCTTGTGTGCATAGCACTACTAGGTATAAGAAAAGAAAAAAGGTTAATTGTTTCGTAGATACCGGTCCCCGAAAGAACCGAAACAGCATCCTGTCCAGCTCCCGATGTTAAAGGTGAGCCCCCTAAACCAGTCCATTGGTCTCGTGAACGTGTCCATAGAATACAATTAAAAACAGCTTTATCCAAAATAAAGATAAATATACATAATTAAAAATAAAATTAATGAAGTAAAAGTGAATAAAAATTAGCATACCCTACCAATTCCATAAAATTAAATATAAAGTATTAAAACGCGTAAAAAGAAAAAAATTACGAAATTAAAAATTAAAATACGTAGATAAAATTCAAAAAAAAGGATAAATATTCACACTACCAAGCATACATACAGACCAATAACATACTAAGGGCACGTTCACATGCAGCACCCGTTTGTGCTTGTGTTTTTGTATGTAGACCTAAAGTCATTTCTCTTACCCCGATAGGAAACTGCTAGGCAGGCAGAAGTAGATGCCTTGGACCGCGAACGAAGCAGCAATAAAGAAAAAAGGGAGAAACAACAAACACAACACACACAAAAGAGGTAGCATAAGTTAGCCCAAGGGAGAAAGGAGCATACATACGTCGCTGGACGACCCGTCGGGAAGTGATAGTAGCATATGACAACCCGGAAAAGACAACGCTAGAGCCGCCAGCTATATTTTTAACTTTGAGAATATTTGAATTTTAGTTTGTTTCGATTGTTTGCCATTAGTCGAATTTGGTTTGCTTGTCTCACAAAATTTGCTTAAAATGTTTTTTGCTTGCCAAATTTTTGCATAAGAATAATTTCTAGATTCGAGACACCCTAATATTAACTTCAGTAGACCTCCTACTTAAAGTCACTTCATCATCCTTTTCTTTAACATCAAATATTCTGATTATTTACATTTACCATGTTTTATCTTATTTAATTTTTGGCATTCGCTTTTATTATCCCATACTACATTCTCATTCGCTCGCTTATCTATCTTTTTTCTTGCCATTTTGCCGGTCTTTCAGTCATTTTGTGTATGTTTCTCATCATTTTCCTGTTTTTAAGATCCATTTAACTTCCATTATTCAAGATCGTTTGTTTTTTTTTTACTTTTTTTTGCGTACTTACATATATTAAATCACTCTTATTCTCACTTTCACTGATTTTTTATTATTACCCATTCATCTCGCCTTCATCGAATATTAAGTATTTTTGTTTTCGAACGCAGTTTTAACATTAGTTATTTTTTTTTCTTCTTTTGCGTTTTTATAATAATTTTTCCATTCGTATTACTAAAAATCGTAAGTTCCCCTTAGCTTTGATGTCCCTTCATTTTCTTTGGATAGGAATTAATATTTCCGCTGTGAAAACAAATTAATTTGAAGCGCCACTTATTTCTACTTTAATTCGAACCGCAGCCGCGTGTCCGAATAACCTATGCAGGTCAATTATTACCTCTCCTACCTTCTAGTGAGTAACAAGGAAAATTAAAAAGGCCTTCCAACATAGAACCCTCTCTTGGTGGGAATACATATTGTGACGAATTCGATGATGCCTCGATTATTAATCCTGGGTTCGATCACTATAAAGTCAAATAAACACATGCACAATTACTGTAACAAATAGCTAGTTTTATTTACTAGTATAAACGCGAGTTTGGTAACTACACAGTAAATTAACTGTACAATACTTGAATATAAACTGAACCCTGCCTTGCTTGGTTACTGCCTTATATAGTCCGACAGGGTGCTATCCTACGCACCCAGAAGTTTCTTGGTTTTCCCTCTTCGGGTTCTCGAAGGCTCGGTGTTATTTATTGACGTCTCCTCTTTACCTTTTATTCGCAAACACTCGCGCCATCTCTCTTTCTCTTGCTTGCATGCGTAGCCATCGTTATCTCTGTTGTGTTAAACTAGTGGTGGGAGTGTTATTGAGCTAGGTGGGAGTGTTATTGAGCTAGGTGGGAGTGTTATTGAGCTGGTACATACTTGGGAATATTCGCCACAATATGTACATATGCACGTTTCGTTCTCGCAGCACCCTCCACCCTCGACGCGGCGCCTTTGTAACAGGAGTGATCGGTAAGTGCTAGTTTTTAAGTTATGTACCTAACAAAGCGATACGTATCCATTCATATTTACACGCGTATATAAAACCAAAAGATATCTATATTGGAAGTTAAGAGTGGGCAAAAAGCCATCAGAGCGCAGTGGCGATCCGATAAGTAGTGGAATAATCTCTGCGTTGATGTAGTTTTTATTTAATTAATTCTTACCGGCTCAAGTTTTATTAGTTTCTTTTTCAATCGTTTTAAATTTAATTCATTTAATTGTGGTTAACATAATTTTCAGCTTATCAATATCCATTCAGTTAATCAGCGGTTATTTCATTTTTGATCTTGGTGATTTATTTTTGGTTAAGTTACAACTTTCTCCCTCAATTTTTCTTTTGTGTTATTGTTCATTTTATCCATAAATAAAGATTCTTAATAGAAAAGGAAAAACAAATTATACTTCACGTACATATATACCAACATAACAGAGGCCGGAAGTTTTTTTTTTTTGTTAGACATTTTTTTTGGTTGGCTCCGGTTTTTTGTAAGTGAATTTGATTACCTAGGGAGGCCATACGGGGGTCCAAAAACTCCAAATCTATTGGCCCAGACGGTATATCCATGCTGATGCTAAAACATCTCGGTGACGAGGGAATAAGGTACCTAACAACCGTCTTCAATCTGTCCATGACCACCTTTGTCATTCCAGAAAGATGGAAACAGTCCAAGGTGGTGCCACTACTAAAGCCCGGCAAGCCGGCTAACGTGGGGGAGTCATATCGACCGATATCACTCCTCTCGCCAGTAGTGAAGACCCTGGAGTCGGTCTTGCTACCTTACTACACCGCTAACCTACGTTTAGCCGAACATCAGCATGGATTCCGCAAAATGCATAGCACTACCACCGCCCTAAACGCCATCACCACACAGATAGGTGTCGGTCTCAACCAATCTCGCCCAAATGACAGGACCGTGCTAGTTGCGCTTGATCTGTCGAAAGCTTTTGACACTGTTAATCACGCGCAACTCATTAACGACCTGGAAGATTCAAACCTTCCCCCCTGTCTAAAACGTTGGACCGCCAACTACCTGAGTGGTCGGCAGTCATCGGTGGAATTTAGAGGCGAAAGATCAAAACCACGTTTAATTAAGCAAGGGGTGCCACAGGGTGGTGTCCTATCCCCGCTTCTGTTTAGTTATTACATATCGAGGCTCCCTTCCCCACCAGAAGGCGTCTCGATCGTCTCCTACGCCGATGACTGCACGATCCTGGCGACTGGACCCTCCGTCGATGAGCTCTGCTCGAGAATTAATTCTTACCTGCCAACCCTTTCCAGTCTCTTTGCTGCACGGAACCTGACATTGTCACCGACCAAATCCTCGGCCACCTTATTTACGACGTGGACAGCGCAGGCGAACATGGAATTAGACGTCTACGTCGACGGCATTAAGCTTCCGACTGTCACACACCCCAAAATCTTAGGGGTCACGTTTGATAACATGTTCAAATACGGTGCTCATGTAGCCGCGATTGCCACCAAAGTACAAAGCCGTAACAAAATCCTCAAGTCACTAGCTGGCAGTACTTGGGGTAAAGACAAAGAAACGTTACTGGCAACGTACAAGGCAATCGGCCAGCCGGTTCTGAGCTACGCGACGCCAATATGGTCGCCGGGGTTAGCAGACACACATTGGAGGAGGTTGCAGGCCTGCCAAAACACCGCACTCAGAACTGCCACGGGGTGCCTCCTTATGTCTCCTGAACACCATCTTCATAATGAGGCAAAAATGCTCGATGTCAAAGAGCATTGCGAGATGTTGACCAGACAATTCCTGTTCAACTGCTATAAACCGCAGCACCCGAACAGGAACCTGCTCAACGAAAATCCGCCTCCCAGGAGAATAAGGAGTCACCTCCGTAAGCACTATGACGAGATCCGGCACCACATCTTCTCGCCGTTTGATCCAAAGGTGCACCGGCGGGCCCTCAACCTCATCCACACGGAGTCGGTAAACTCCTTTGTCAGGTCACGCCCAGTGAATGCAGTCCTACAGGCACAAGCTCCACCTGTTGCCGACGAGGAACGCGAACTGCCCAGGGAGACAAGAGTCACGCTGGCCCAACTTCGTTCTGGATACTGTAACAGACTAAACTCTTACCTATCCAGACTGAACCCTGACATGCCAAATGTCTGCCCGGCATGCGGCGTGTCTCCCCACGATACTAACCATCTGTTCATCTGCTCAACTGAGCCCACTCTTCTAACACCAATTTCACTCTGGTCCACCCCTGTTGAAGCCGCGAGGTTTCTTGGACTTCCGTTAGAAGAGCCTGATGACAATGTTGGATGGGGGGTGACATCCTAGGCAGGTTAAGTAGTCGCTACAACAACAACAACAACCTAGGGTATTTTAGGTTTTAAGTTAGAATTTGTAAGTTTTGAAATCTTCCCTTGCATATTTTTTGCTTACCTAATTTTGCGTTATGTGGTCGTGATTGTAAGGCTGCCATGACGGACTTGGCAGGTTAGGGGCATAAGACGTTAACGAACGGACATGCGTCAGGTTCAGGTGGCTTCGCTCGGTAACCGGAATCAAAGCTAAGCACAAGGCTACGTACTATACGTAGAAGGGAACAGACCTCTTTTCTATGTTTCCTTTTTTTAACTTTCACAGCCATCAAACTCTCTTTGTTTGTTTACCTGTAGGTAAGGCAGGTGAGCAAAAACTCACTCCACCCGACGAGCTAGCGGGGCTTGCCAGCATGCCACATGCCACCTTGGCTTACCCCAACAGCCAGTTATACAACAACCTGAATCTGTTACAGTATCCAGAACGAAGTTGGGCAATTGTGACTCTTTTCTCCCTCGGAAGTTCGCGTTCCTCCTCGCCAAAAGGTTGGGCTTGTGCCCGAATGACGGCATTCACTAGGGCTGACAAAGGAGTTTACCGACACTGTGTGTATGTTATTGTGGGCCTTTCTATGCACATTTGTATCAAAAGGCGATGTTATATGATGCTGGATTTCAGCATAATGAATTACTTGTAACCAGGTATCACGTTATGCACGTTATAAGGAGACCTCCTGTGGAAGTTTTGAGTGCGGTGTTTTGAGAGACCTGCAACACACCCACAAGTGCCGGTTCTACGTTCCGGAATGGCTCGGGTTTTACCCGAACAAGGGCTGTTATTTTGATGTAACGCCACAATGCCCCTTAAAATTGTTATCCCTCGAGCAGCCCCTTTTAGCAGAGCGGCTCTGTACTCTCCGGGCGGGTGTTGAACCCAACCCGGGAGCAAGAGACTGGATCTGCTACGTTTTCTGGAAGATGATTAATGTTTAACGTTCACACTCCGTTCAATTTTCTAAATCACTCCACACAAAGGCCAGTTAGTTTCTACTTTTCGGGCCTCTTGCTGCTGACGCCCCAGGGCGTCCCGTGGCCAACGTCGATCCAGTGTTGCAATGCCACATGTTCCAGATACAGTCTCTACGACTAGTAGCACTAATACTGCCCAGCAAGTAGTGTGTAATTCCCGTTGCAATACTTCACACGGCAGCTTACAGCTACTTTCTGCGCAGCACCTCCCTCTTGGATTTGAGATATGACGAGCGACAGCCCACCCCTACCCCACTAACAATTTCCCCTTCTTCTTGCAGCACCAGTACGAATGTAAGCCAAGGCCACCGTCTTCTGGTCACTTACACCACGTGCACTGTTTGTGGGAGGAGATTATATTCATTGGCGGCATTAGTAAAATGCAACTCATGCCTTGGTTCTATTGTACCGGAATCACCTGGGGTTTTTAACTTAGCCAAGTACTGTTATTTCGGTGTAACCCTGTCTAATTTGTCACGTCCCACCCTCAAATTGTCATCTTTGGAACAAACCCTTGCAGCAGGGTTGCTCCATGTTCTCTTGGTACGGGCTCGTATCGAATCCAACCCTGGACCAAGAGATTGGATCTCCTGCGTCTGCTGGGGAAAATTTTTCTTAAACGGTCGCATTCTGTATGCTCCGGGCTTAACCCTGCCATTTACAGGCCCCGTACTCCTTCTATCGCTCACGCTCTCCCGACTATCGCTCACGCTCTACAGCGTTTCCATCTCGCACGACCGCTCATCCGGAATAGGTCAGACATAAGCACTGCTGAGCGTCAATCCTCTTTCTCTCTGCTCCCAATGTCCCCCCTACTTCCAGCATGCACATTGGTCAGGGCACCATCTCCTTGTGCCTTTCACAACGTGCACTGTTTGTCGGCAAAAATTGCCTTGGCCTAAGTCACGTTCTTATGTGCTCTGGGCTCGCGAACAGAAACCTCTGCACGGATACGTTCATAACGCCTTGTTGCAATACATCGCAGCCTTCTACGCTTGAAGGCTTATTACCTTCTAGACTGCGACACAGCTTAGGCCTCAGCTTACCATCACCTAGGCAGACACATCCTTCTGTCACGCCTAGTATGACCTCTTCATCGCCCTCGGCGAACTTCAAAATTGTACAACTTAATTGTAACGGATTAGCTGGCAAGAAGCGGAGATAACTGAATTTATGAAGCTTAACAACATCAAAATCGCTGCGATGCCAGAAACTTAACTGAACACAAGATCTGACTTACGAACTTAGGTATAATGTACATCGGAAAGACCGAACCAGCGTAACCCTGCGGGTTGGGTGTTTAGAATATGCCCGAGGTAGGTAAATCCAATCTTAATCCAGGGTTATGATGCCTCTCATTACCCATCTTCTCCTTCCTTACGGAGGGATGACCTAGAAAGTTGCACTAGTCATACCAAATCGCTACCACGACAGTCGGGCAGTACTGCAAGGGAGTACCGGGGCGTACCGGGTTCATATCCGGCAAAGGACTTTCGACAACACTTCCCAAAACCTTCGGGGAGAGTTTTTGTCGCTACAAAAAACAACAACCGTCCCAGCGGCAAAGAGGGTGGTCTCGAGTTCATAACACATCACGCTGTACAATATACACGGTCACTCACGCCACGCTTTTAAGAGATCTGGAAGAGACGCCGTTCCCTGCCGGCCTAAAAAGGTGGACCGCTAACAACCTCAACGGTCGGCAGTCAAATTTAGGAACAAGAAATCTAGACCACGAAAAATCAAACAAGGGGTGCCCCAGGGTGGTGTCTTTATGCTGAAGACTGCACGATTATGGCTTCGGGTAAGGGCCCCTTCAATGACGAAATCTGTAAGAGGATAAACTGTTAACTCCGAGACCGTTTCATCTTCTTCACCGAGCGAAATCTGGCCCTTTCTCCCACTAAATTGACTCAGTGAATATCTATTTATATAGAAATAACCAAATAAAAAAACGCTGTATCTCGATATGCTTATTTTTAATTTCAAAACCTTGAATAATAATTGAAATTTTAATAACCAATAAAATTTCACTCATCACTCAAATTTTTTGAACAATAAATGAAATTTTAATTGTTATTTTTTCGTCATTCGTCACCCAAATTTTTAAAAACGCCCATTCCTGACCCATGATAAAACATCTCAAATAATTAACTTCTCAATAGTGCAGTGTAGCCGAGAGTGTAGAGCATATTTGACAAAACATAGAAATTGTTTACAAAAGATAAAAAGGGGAGAAATACTTTATTAAAGGAACCTAAAAGTATTTAAATATTCTTTTTGTTCTAATTTTAGGTAATATTTATCATTCTACACCAACTGCTGAAACGCGTGCAAAAATCTCGGAAGGGGTGTCAAAAGACCCGTCTTGGTTCCAGGAACCACAACCCAGTCATTGATTTAACGTTTATATAGTGTAATTAAATTTGTTCTCAACCTAATTTATTAAAGAATTGGATATATTTAGCGACAGTGCATATGCAAAAAAAAGCAAAATAAAAAGATGATAAACAAATCTTAAAGACTACCTTTATATTTATGTCGCCAAAATACAGCAGCAAATTTGTCCTTAAACAAAGACAAGGTGTCTGTGAGTTTTAGTTTTGAAACTTTAATCGTCCCACTTGTAATCAAATAATGAGGTTTGAAAATAGAAAGGTGGAGTGCAATTAATATACTTTAAATGTTTTGAAATAATCAAGGTAAATATTTTTTGAAGAAAAGTTTACAACAAGCGCATAATAGAAATGTTGTATTGCTGTTATTTTTCAGAGCTGACTTATTGTGATTGTGAAATGCAGTTTTCATAAATAAAAAACAGTTAATCTCCAACGGAATCCTTTAAAGCTGCAAAAACGAAAATGGGGAGCAGATACTCATACGGTAACAAGGTGGTTAAAAATAGCACTTTTTATAACTAGTAGTGCTACGCACACAAGGTATATTAACTTTATTCGCCTAACGGCAGTACGTAACAGCATAAACGGATCGAGGTAGATATTGACTTATACATATCAAAATGTTCAGGACGAAAAGAGAAATTGATTAAGCCATGTCCGTCCGTCCGTCTGGGAACACGATATCTTGAGCAAATTTTGAGATATCTTAATGAAATTTGGTATGCGGGTTCCTTGGCACTCATCTCCGAGCGCTATTTAAAATGGGCGAAATCGGAGTATATCCACGCCCACTTTTTATATATAGAATATTTTCGAAAATACAAAAAAGTGATTATTGAGTACATAATACACCTATGAGGATAAACTTTGGTGGTTACATTAACATTAAGGTGGAAAATAAATTTTTCAAGAAATTTTTGAAAATGGAAGTGGCATCGCCCACTTTTGATTAAGTCAAATTTAGAAATATTTTTAATCATAAATCAAAAACCGTTCAAGATATCAAAACGAAATTCGGTACACAGGGAACGTTCCGGGAAAAAAATGGGCAAAATCGGTTAAGGTCCACGCTCACTTTTATATGAAAGACTAGCATTTACCCGCGGCTCCGCTCGCATCACAGAAATAAGCAAAATAACTAAGCTTCTTTTGAAAACATTTTTAGTTATCAAACAGATAAGTTTTAAAGTTCACATTTTTCTTAAAATAATGATATACAAAAAACCTTAAATAATCAGGTTACACACCAAAATATTAAAAATTTCTTAGCAGCACCTGTAAACAATTAAATTCACACAGAGCACCAACTTCTAATACAGGATTCTAAACAAAAGCCAAGCCTATTAATTATTTTTCAGATCAAATTGAAGAAGAGATACATACAGAACAAACCGTAAGAGCTTCATAAATTGTATTATTATATAAACACTCATAAAAGTTTAATTTTTTGCTAAACTTACTAAAGGGATATTTTCCGCAGAAACGATATCAATATCTTTAAAATGCACAACTATTTTGCTCAAACGTTACAAAAAATTCATTCAAAATATTTGATTTTATGGTTGACAGGTGACGATTTACTCATATTTACGACAATAGCCCATGCGACATTCAAAACGACGACTGCGAACGACAACGGCGAAAAACCGAAGCTTGACGATAATTGCCGCCAAGCACCGACGACATGATAATAATGAAAGCGGCAACGACAGTTCTGCATTAGCTCAAAAAACAGCAAAAAAATTTAGAGAAAAGTATTGCATGTGTAAAAAAAACATAAAACTAATCAATTTCAACACATATTTAAAGCAATTTGCATATATTTTCGATTTAATTCACAAAAAGAAAAAAGGACGCCACGACCGTCGCTGTCAAATTAGAAATAGATCTAACCTACATAAGAACATGTGTAAAAATAATTTGACAGATGCCGCACCGTCGTTGTCGTCTTGAATCTGTTTTCCCTAAGTGACAGAAAAAGTACCGAAAACGCAAAATAAAATTGGTATTGTATGTATAGCAAGGCGAATTCATTACATGAACGTTATTTTCTTTTGATCTGACATTTCTGAACATGCTAAATTCGCCTTGCTCTCCCCTTATATGAATTCGCCTTGATGTATAGTAACCAAACTTATTAAAACCATAGCAATTAGTTTTTAAAAGTATTTTTGTAGATATTGCGATGCATTTTTTAGTCACGTTTTGACCGATAACTCAGTTATCGATTAACTTACACAACGAAACAAAGCAGTATCGGTTAGTTTATTGAAATATCGAGAAGTCCATATGAATCTTTGGCCTTTCCGTTTCGTGTCATATCCATATTTAATGCAAATTTAGAGGTTTCAGGGCTTTTACATTTTGACCGATAGCTCAGTTATCGATTAATTTATCGAAATATTGCAATGTCCAAACGAAACCCGTGGCCTTCCCCTTTCGTTTGATACCCATATTGTATGCAAATTCAGGGGTTTTGGAGCAACCACGTTCTGAACGATAACTCAGTTATCGATTAATTGATCGAAATATTGCAGAGTCCAAAAGAATACTGTGACCTTCCCCTTTCGTTTGATACCCATATTGTATGCAAATTTAGGCGTTTTGGAGCAACCACATTCTGACCGATAACTCAGTTATCGATGAATTGATCGAAATATTGCAGAGTCCAAAAGAATCCTGTGACCTTCCCCTTTCGTTTGATACCCATATTTTATGTAAATTCAGGGGTTTTGGAGCAACCACATTCTGACCGATAACTCAGTTATCGATTAATTGATCGAAATATTGCAGAGTCCAAAAGAATACTGTCGCCTTCCCCCTTTCGTTTGATATCCATATTGTATGCAAATGAAGGGGTTTTGGAGCAACCACATTCTGACCGATAACTCAGTTATCGATTAATTGATCGAAATATTGCAGAATCCAAAAGAATACTGTGGCCTTCCCCTTTCGTTTGATATCCATATTGTATGCAAATTCAGGGGTTTTGGGCGACCCCATTCTGACCGATAACTGTTATCGAAATATTGCAGGGTCCAAAAGAATAATGTGGCCTTCCCCATTCGTTTGATACCCATATTGTATGCAAATTTAGGGGTTTTAGGGTAACCACATTCTGACCGATAAATCAGCTATCGATTAATTGATCGAAATATTGCAGACTCCAAAAGAATCCTGTGACCTTCCCCTTTCGTTTGATACCCATATTGTTTGCAAATTCAGGGGTTTTGGAGCAACCACATTCTGACCGATAACTCAGTTATCGATTAATTGATCGAAATATTGCAGAGTCCAAAAGAATACTGTGGCCTTCCCCCTTTCGTTTGATATCCATATTGTATGCAAATGAAGGGGTTTTGGAGCAACCACATTCTGACCGATAACTCAGTTATCGATAAAGTTATCGAAATATTGCAGAGTCCAAAAGAATACTGTGGCCTTCCCCATTCGTTTGATACCAATATTGTATGCAAATTCATGGTTTTTTGGGCAACCACATTCTGATCGATACCTCAGTTATCGATTAATTTATCGAAATACTGCAAAGTCCAAAATAATACTGTGGCCTTCCCCTTTCGTTCAATCCCATATTGTATGCACATTTTAAGGTTTTAGGGCACCAAATTGCATAAATTCATTGGATAAAATACATTTTTGGGTTAGTTGGGTTACTTTAGTGCCCATAACTCCATAACCATGTGAGGTATTGAGATTTCATGAAACTTGTTACCTATCCGAGACATCGGGAAATAAGTGTGCAAAATTTCGTACAGATCGGTGCTGTAGTTTGGGCGTAAAAACGGTTCAAACACACTCACTCACTCACAAACTTACGCATTTATAATATAAGTAAGATTTTGGAAAGGATCATAGATATATTTAATAGGCAATAACTTTGCGTGCAATAGCTTTATATCATTTTTTATTTCACTTTCAAAGTTTACGTGAACGAAGAAAGTAGAAAAATATATATTTTGAAATAGGCGTGGTCCTGCCCCTTTTATAGTGGACTATTCCACAAAACTTTTTATGCCATAACTCCGCCAAAAATTGATATGTCGAAACGAAATTTGGTGATAATGTTCTATATATAAAGGTAACTCTGCTGTAAATATGGGCGAAATCGGTTAATGTCCACACCCAGTTTTTTAACATAGTTCTGAAAAAATTTTTTGTAAAATTTAAAAAGCGATATTTCTACAACTAAGCAAGTTATATCAATCAGATTTTGCACACATAATAAGCTTTTTAAGAAAAACTCGGCCGCAAAAAAATGTTGTTAATTTCGAAGAAGTGGGCGTGGCGCCAACCCAACGTGAACCCAAGTATATATTGTGAAAATTTCATAAAGATCGATTGAGTACTTTGGCGCCTATAAAAGACACAGATTTTTTTATGTATATTTTTGTTACGCACACAAGGTATATTACTTCATTAGGCATAAACGAATCGAGATATATATTTATTAATGTATATCAAAACGTTCAGGATGAAAAGTAAAATATCCGGGCAAGTAGTTAATACCCCACTGCAAAAGCGAAGTTTCATATCTTTTTTGATATTCATACCTTTCATGAACATGAAATGTTTGTAAGTATACTGAAATGATCAGGAGGATGAGCTGAGTCGATGTAGCCATGTCTGTCCGTCTGTCTATTTGAACGCAAATAAGTATTAAAATAGACCTGCGTAAATTGGGATGACATAATAGATCATTACTAGGTATATAATGTTCGGTTCACCCTAACTTAGACTTCCTTACTTGTTAATAAATACAGTTACTAAGAACTTACACATTGTGTACTAGAATTCCAAAAGCGAGTGGTTATTTGCAAAGAACTCCGAAACTTCTAATTTTCACCATAAAAAGCTAATCTTTCCTTGGAAGATATTTTTACAAGTATGGATTAGATTCTTTTTGAGATTAAAATTTAAATTTCAAAATTTTCCACAAAATTTATTGAAATTTGTTTCAGTTGTTCAATATAGTGAAGTAGTATTTATTTTCATAGACACATATTTCATATCTGATGCCTAATTTTTCAATATAGTGGTTCGTAATGTAGTTTTAAAATTTTCTTGTATTTTTCAACCCAAAATTAACTAACCTACTATGAAGTGGTACAGTAACTGGTTTGATATTGATGCATAGGCTAACTAGTATGACGCCTGGTATGATACTGGTGTATGTACTGACTAGAATGTCAAGTGGTATACTGCTGATGCAGAAGCGGACAATTACCATCTCGTAGGACACCGCCGTGTTAAAAATACCAGTTGCTAACATGGAAAAATAACAGAACTCGAACTCGTTGAGCCGGTTTGGCAAACAAGTATTTGACTAGTATAAAACTAGTAGAATTGACTGCAGGGTAGTTAAAAATCAATCGAAAAATTCCCAATTTCAAATTAATTTTCGAAATTGGTAGATCCGGACACCACCTAGCGAAAATTTGTTGATCAAATATTGAATTGTCACCTGGTTTTGAGCATGTGTCCAGTTTCAAGTCTGTAGCTTAACGCGAAGTTACTCAAAAGTCGATCGAAAGATTCCGCGCGTTTTTCAAAGATTTTGCGCGATTTTAAGTTATCTCGATCAGCGCGCCACCTATCGGAATTGTGATTTCTACAAATTATATTGTGATCGTTTCCTAGGTCAAAGGGAAGTTAGTTAAAAATCACTAGCAAGATTCCTAATTTCAAACGATTTTTCAAAATATGTAGATCCGTGCCATTATTTTGATAAAATATTGCATTGTCACCGGGTTCTAAATTATGTGAGAAGTTTCGAGGTCACTGAGAAGTTATTAAGAAATCGATCGCAAGATCCCCTACCGTTTTTCAGTTTTCTTGATAAGCGCGCCATCTAGCGGAATTTTGTGTACAAGGTATTGCATGGCATTTCATTGCTATCTATGTGTCAAGTTTCATGGTTCTAGCTTACCGGGAAGTTACTTAAAAATAAATCGCAAAATACCAAATTTTAAATAAATTTTCCATATATCTCCATCCGCGCGCCACTTTTTGGATATTTTTTCGTTCACATTGCACTGTCACGGAGTTCGGAACTATGTTACAAGTTTCAAATGTCTAGCTCAACGGGAAGTTCCCTAAAAAGACTTTGCAAGATTCCGAAAGTTCGTATGGAAATGAGCGGACAAACAAGAAAGTGACTTAATATAAAAAAATTTAAAAACCCTGTTTTTGTAGATGCGCAAGAAATTTGTAGTGGTGGTTTTACAGCAAAGTGCATTGTTGACACAAATAATCCAATTTTAAAAGTTTTAAACATATATGTAATACTTCTATATTGCTAGAAAACACAAAGTACAATCACGAACATCAGAGTGCAAATGTATAGAAAATAAAACGAGAGATCCGATAAGCGAATGTACCAAAAATTTAAATTTTACTTGTTAAAATACATGAGCGTATCAAACGTTCATTGGAAAAAAAATTATATAACAGAAATAATTTCAAAATTATTCAAAATAAAAAATAGTTAGCTGTCTTTTTATGTAAATATTTTACGAAAGTTCCATTCTAGTGTACCCAAAAATGCAGAACTGCGAATTAGGTGGATAGAAGCATGCGATATCAACAACAAACCCAAACATGCGATTTATGTTTGCTCCAAGCATTTTGAAAAGAGCCAGTGCAAGGGTACCGGGGGCTCATGATACTTTAGAGAAGATGCTGTCCCCAAACTACATCTTCCCCCAAAAGCACAATATCTGTATATGGAGTTTGATTCCGGTAAGTACTTTTCAAGGGTAGAGCTGCTGCCTTTTTATTCGTAACAAGGATTTTTACATTTGTAAAGGGTGTTTTTTTTAGGGGTATAGAACTTCGAATTGAAATAAAACACAAGAAAATCGTTTTAAGGTCCATCAATTTGGCTTTATTGGAAGGATAATTTTATGCCATTAATGTTTAAATATGATTTCGGGCATGTGGCCGCCGCGGCTGGCTCGAATAAAGCCAATTCTACAGGTCCAATTTTCAACCACTTTTTCGAGCATATGGGGCCGTATGTCGGCAATAACGCCACGAATGTTGGCTTCCAATTCCCCTAACGTTTCTGGTTTGTTGGTGTAGACGAGCGACTTCACATATCCCCAAAGAAAATAATCCAATGGTGTCAAATCACACGACCTTGGTGGCCAATTGACAGGTCCATTCCGCGAAATTATGCGCTCATCGAATGTTTCCTTCAATAAATCGATTGTGAGGTGCGCTGTGTGGCATGTAGCGCCGTCTTGTTGGAACCACAACTCATCCACATTCATGCCATCCAATTCGGGAACAAAATAGTCGGTTATCATGGCTCTATACCGGTCTCCATTAACGGTAGCTGCCTCTCCAGCATTATTGCGGAAGAAGTATGGCCCAATGACTCCACCAGCCCATAGAGCACACCAAACAGTCAGTTTTTGTGGATGTAATGGCGTTTCAAGGGTCTCATGTGGATTCTCTTCACTCCAAATGCGGCAATTTTGCTTGTTGACGTAGCCATTCAACCAAAAATGAGCCTCATCACTGAACAAAATTTTGCGATGAAAATCAGCATCGAAATCAATCTCATTTTCGGCCCATACACCAAAGTCACGACGCATTGCATGGTCTCGCGGCTTTAATTCTTGCACAAGCTGGATCTTGTAAGGTCGCAAGCCAAGATCTTTGCGCAAAATCTTCCATAAAGTTGATGGACAAAGCTCCAATTGCTGTGCACGGTGGCGAATCGATTCATTCGGGTCCTCTTCAACACTTTGCTCTACAGCGGCAATTGTTTCTTCGGTGCGCACTGTTCGACGTCTCTGCGGATGCGTATTATCACATAGAGTAAACGTAGTGCGAAAACGATCCATGGTTAACCGAATTAATTGCTCTGATGGACGATTATGTCGACCATAAAATGGACGGAGCTCACGGTAAACTTCGCGAACTGAACCATTATTTTCGAAATAAATTTGCACGATTTGCAAGCGTTGTTCTTTTGTCAACCTGTTCATGATGAAATGGCAAACCAAACTGAACATAAATGACATTAGAGTTGCCAGATTTGGCCACAAAATGCCAGTTTTATCTCTATTCGAAAAACAAACCTGTAAAAAAAACACCCTGTATATACATACATAAACTATAATTTATTTTAGATATTACGTCTGTGAGCATTCCGCCTCATCATCATAAAAAAGGGCGATTACCAAAAGTTGGATGTAGTAAAAATAGAATGAATTTTGAAACTGTTGCAGTCCCTGCAAAACTTTGGTTGTGGTAAAAATATATTTTACTTAAACGCTTTATACTGATAAGCTCCACATGAGTTAACAAGCCCAAGATATTTCATATACATATATGAAAAGTATATCTATTTTATTTTAGATAATGGAACGGTTACAATTCCGCAACACTTCTTCAATCATGAACCAATGAACTCATCAAAAGTTGGATTTTGTAACTGATATGAATTTGAATATTGGTACGATAATTGAACTACCGCCCAGCATTAATTTGGATTATGGTAGGAAATATTGTGTATAGCCGCTTTATACGGTTAAGTTTCACATGAACAAAACATACAGGCATGTGCTACAAATCGTTTTCGCATGAAAATGTAACCGAAATTGTACTGACATGTGCCGAATTTCGGTGTTCCGTTTTCGTTTTCGAACATCGAAATCGCAACGATCTGACATGTGCTTGAAATCGAAATCACCAAATGTTTGCTGTTTCGAAATCGTCACACTATATGGTCGTGAATTTAATCTAAAATTACAAACTAAAAGGAAAAGTGAAAAAATGTAAGTATTTCTTAATTCTTCTTTAAGTTTTTAAATAAACCTTCTTTATTATTGCTTTTTTATACCAACAATATTTGTTGATTTACGGCCTGTATATTTTCAAGTATTCATGAAACGAGCTCAAGCTCAAGGCCAAGAATAATAATTTTTCACTTTTTGAGTTTTTATGAAAATTATTATTGTTTTTATTTTTTAATAATCATTTTTAATTAATTATTAAAAGTTTTTTTTATTGAATAGAGTAGGAAAAATGTTTAGAGACAACTGCCATAGCTTTTCTTATAGATCCATTTCGGAAGCTGCTAGACTTCACTCATCAGAGAAATTTTGGCACGCATTGCTAACCATTAAGCTAACAATACGCTGGTTTTGATGTCACCTAAACTCCTAGTTCTATTCTCCTTTACCATATGCATGAACAAACCCCGCCCTCTGGCAGTTAGTAGTGTGATCATGATGGATTTTTTTGACAGATCTGTTATTCATGCATATGGTAAAGAAGAATAGAACTAGGAGTTTAGGTGACATCAAAACCAGCGTATTGTTAGCTTAATGGTTAGCAATGCGTGCCAAAATTTCTCTGATGAGTGAAGTCTAGCAGCTTCCGAAATGGATCTATAAGAAAAGCTATGGCAGTTGTCTCTAAACATTTTTCCTACTCTATTCAATAAAAAAAACTTTTAATAATTAATTAAAAATGATTATTAAAAAATAAAAACAATAATAATTTTCATAAAAACTCAAAAAGTGAAAAATTATTATTCTTGGCCTTGAGCTTGAGCTCGTTTCATGAATACTTGAAAATATACAGGCCGTAAATCAACAAATATTGTTGGTATAAAAAAGCAATAATAAAAAACCGAGAGCACACGGTAAGGCAGTTCTACTGATAAAACAGATCTGTCAAAAAAAATCCAAGGAGTTTAGGTGACATCAAAACCAGCGTATTGTTAGCTTAATGGTTAGCAATGCGTGCCAAAATTTCTCTGATGAGTGAAGTCTAGCAGCTTCCGAATGGATCTATAAGAAAAGCTACGGCAGTTGTCTCTAAACATTTTTCCTACTCTATTCAATAAAAAAAACTTTTTATAATTAATTAAAAATGATTATTAAAAAATAAAAACTCAAAAAGTGAAAAATTAGTATTCTTGGCCTTGAGCTCGTTTCATGAATACTTGAAAATATACAGGCCGTAAATCAACAAATATTGTTGGTATAAAAAAGCAATAATAAAAAACCGAGAGCACACGGTAAGGCAGTTCTACTGATAAAACAGATCTGTCAAAAAAAATCCAAGGAGTTTAGGTGACATCAAAACCAGCGTATTGTTAGCTTAATGGTTAGCACTGTATCTATAAGAAAAGCTATGGCAGTTGTCTCTAAACATTTTTCCTACTATATTCAATAAATGATTATTAAAAAATAAAAACAATAATAATTTTCATAAAAACTCAAAAAGTGAAAAATTATTATTCCTGGCCTTGAGCTCGTTTCATGAATACTTGATAAACCTTTTTATTTATTAGGGGTAAACATAAAACTCAGGCTCAAGAGGATAGTTCATAAGATTTATGGAACAGCATAGTGATAGAGCTACCGCCGGAGGCCGGTTTAATCAATTTGTTTTGACTCACGCCGAAGAACGAATTAAAGTGCTATGTGGTTTATATACAAGTGTGGAAGGGATTTCTAAATCTGTTTTATTTGGTGTTTGTGAAAATAATTTAAATGCATCGGTTGGGGAAGATGCGGCACCAAGTGCCCCTATAAACTCGGCAACAGCTAGAAGCTCCCCTTCATCGGATATAAACATTCATTTTAAAAAATTGGTAATTGTTTACTTTCGGAGACAACTGCTAAAACACGTCGAAAAATATCGGGGGAAGTACCAAACTACTCGTTTTGATTTCGCTATTAACAATCCGAAAGCGGATTTAAAATTTTTTGTTTCAGTGCAAAGGTGTTCGCAGAAAACCGAAACATTTCCCAGGTCCGATCACAAAGTGGCCGTGATCCAAAGTATTTATGTGCAGAACACCTTTCTGCGTAGGCGGCCTTTGGCCGAGCTCCAAAAAAATAACCCTTAGTATTTCTGCTCAGAACATACTTCTGAAATTTTCGGTACACCCTATATCTGTGCTTACAACAACAACATGAAAATGACAGAAAATGTTCAACATTGATTGCAAATATCTCTTTACTGAAACAAAAACTCCGCTTCCGCTTCCGGATTATTGTTACCGAGATCAAAACACGTGACACACAAGGTATCAAACTTTCGCTATAATTTCGGACGTGTTTTAGCAGTTGTATCCTCAAGGAAACAATTACCAAAAATTATATTAGAAGTCATTTAAGTTGACTGTTAAACAAAAAGCACCATGTAATAATTCTATGGTTTCGTAATGACTGGAATGCTTTTGCATACGTTCAAAGGGATTCACTGTGTGTGATAGTACAGGAGCTCTGGGACCAAATTCCATTGCAGACCTAGTACAGGCCAATCAAAACTAAGAATAATAGATTGGGCAAAGGGTTCTCCTTCCGCAAGAAATCTCAACCCCGATGCCAGCTTCAACTCAACTGGTATAGTTGACTGTGTTATTAAAGGCTTTATATCTATTACAATATTATGAAGAGCTTCTTTATTTACTCGGTAGTATGAAATGAAGCTAAAAATATATATTGTGAGTTTATGGTTGCCCAACAGCTTTATGTAAGCACTTACACATCCTCTGGAAGGTCCAAGGGATTGGAATGGTCTCTTAGAATACGCCGCGTTATCTTCTCTTCACATTTCCAGTCACTCTGACTCATAAAATAAGCAGAAATAGCAAACACGCTCAGTTTTTGCAGAAAATTTTTCTTTTTAGCTAAAAAGTAAAGTTTGTTGCTTTGAGAACAGCTGTTTCGAACTTAACTTCGAACATAATCTAAATCGCATGAATTTCATCACACCTCAAACTAGTTCGTGCGATTTGCAATTTCGGTATCGGAATGAAATCGGGCGATTTCTAGCACATGCCTGATATATATCTTATTTTAGATATGCCTACTTTGAGCACTCATCATTATCATTTGTCAGAAGTTGGATTTACTATATGCACCAGGAATTTGGATATTGGCACAATTATTGAATTTACTTCTAACCTGAGTTTAGATCATGGTAACAAACTCATCTAATTAAGCATATTTAGTAATTTTTCCTTAAATTTCCCAAATGGTTCAATCTGATGCTTTAGTCTGAGAGAAACTGACTACTGTGGGCAAACGATTCTTGCGCTTGTTAGCGACGGAACTAAGACTAATTATAAAACATTATAAATTTGATAAATGTGACTATTTTATTTTATGATGCTACGTTTACCGTCACGCTTTCTGTAAATTTCTTATTCTAAAGCACCATAGCGCTCAATAAAAAAGCCTACCTTATCACTCAAAAATGTAGGATAAACACATTTTATCTTGCCTAGGTATTTCAACAGTGATCACCAGAGCGTATCACCAAAAAAAAGTCGGCCGTTCCTCCCCTCATATGAAATGTTTTTCAAAAACATTTAAAAACAATTTTTTTTTTTCTGGCATTAACATTTTTCTTCATATCTTTGGCATTTTTTGTCGGATTTTAAAGCGTGACACATCATTTTTTTTGTCTCAAAGAGGAGGTTTTTCTCAAGAAAGTTCATTGAGCTCATGCGTTGTGGTACTTACCCACCATATCTCAGTTTCTACCACCCTAATGTAACAACCTAATGTCAGTTAATTGAAGACCGTAAACAATCATAAATCTTTTGCGAAAAAAGTATTTCGATTCAATCAGTAGAACCAGAAATATAACACAATTTATTTTTAGTCTAAGGCCATACAAGAAAAAGTAAATTTTATTTATTTTCCTCGCTCGCGAAACAGTTAGTGAATTGTTTGTTTTGTAACGGAAATTTTAGTCCATAAAAATTTGTCGGGATTCAAGCTTGCTGTATTTCTGCCGGCTCTCGAGCTTAGATAAAATGTGGCCCGTTGTTCATCGGCGACCGCCATTGCAGATTCATGAACTGTATGAACCAATCGCTCGGTATTTTGGGAACGACAAGGATATGCTGTGAAAAACATCAGTGAAAATGCCGATAAAAGAGAAGCAAAGTAAAATTAATGGTTTTAGCTGTGCATACCTGGTAATTCAATTATTTCATTGGAATATTGTAATGCTTCCAGGTGATCTTTCGCGAAGAACTGCAAGCATGGTGGTTCAGCCGGTTCGAATCTATCCCAATCTATTACATGCAAATATTTGTCACTCTCGAAATTTATAAAATTATCCTCTTTCGGACCAAACATTTGAAGAACACATCCATTAGCTTCTCTGCGGCCTGCTAAGATCCTTGTGTATCCATCGAGTGTGTATCGTACGAGTGGATCTGTATCGGTTATCATCGATATCAAAATATTTTCTGGGTGCAGAAAGTACGAGTTATTTTTTGTGACCGGACGGACAATATTTTGAATGTCTTGTGCCAATTGGCGAATCCATGTGATGTATTTGAAAACGTGACGACATCCGTGATTTACAAGAGGTTGGTTTTTAACCAGAAACCAGAAAGGAGCATAAACTTTTACAATGAAGTCAGCAAGTGTTTTTAGTGTTATTTAGGGTTGCTCGCACGTTATATAATAGCGAAGAATTCGAGACGCTGTTGTCAGCCAAGTAGATAAACAATAGTACAGTTAATTTATAAAAAAACGGTCTTCATAAAGAAAAGTGTATAAAGAAAATAAGGCATCTAATGTATGGCTTTCAACTAAAAACAAAATTTGTTTTATTTCGAGTTCTAATGAATTAACTGAAGTGCTTTTTTCGCAAAAGATTAACGATTTTTTACGGTCCCTAATTTGCTGTTATTAGATCGGTACATTAGGGTGGTAGCAACTGAGATATGGTGGGTAGGTACCACAACGGAGCGCCTGAGATCAATGAGCTTTTTTTAGGAAAACCCCACTCCTTGAGGCAAAAAAATTGGTGTATTACACTTTAAAATCCGACAATAAATGCCGAAGATATGAAGAAAAATGCAATTGGGCGACATCTAGGGTTGCCAGAAAAAAAAATAAATTTTTTTTAAAATGTTTTTTAAAAACACATCATATGAGGGGAGGTACGTCCGACTTTTTTTTTGCCTGTAAGGCGAGACGCTCTAGTGATCACTCTTCAATATGAGAAACCTCAGTCTTCAAAATTTGAACAAAACAAACCCATCATGCGTTTTGACAGTGGTACAAACAAATTTTGTATACGATACATTAAAGAATCACAGAAGTCAGCTTTGCAAGTGCATAATAAACATGTAAATAGAAACATGCCTTTTTTATGAAAGTACAACGCAGACCGAAGATAAGAAATATGTACGAAATAAATATACAAAACTAATTTCATTTGCACATCAATAATGCATATCCTAAAGTATATATAAATGCACATATAAATACTCATACACCAATCGGTAATGATTATAACTGTTCAATTGTTTTTAAGGATTTTGTTTCATTTCAAAGAGATTATAGGTAAAATTCGTATTACCTTCTTTAGGGAGCTAGTCGCTTGTAGGAATCGAATCAAATTTTTCACGATTTTGCCAATTTTTATAGTAAATCTGTCGCTACAAAAAAGGTTAAAAAAAGGGGGGATTCGCCCTAATTGTATTCTACAATATTTTTCTTATTTCACAAATTTCTTTTATTGAAGTCTTGGATCCCTTATACTCGTATGCTTGAACCGCCCCTGTGATGATTTGACGTTTCAGTTTATTTTATTATTTAAAAATATACCCGTATACTACTACAAGCTCGAAAATTTATGTAGGCTGTCTCCCTTTGATTTCGATTTCAAAACACACCGCGGGCATAGCATGCTAGCAATATAGAAGTATTACATATATAGTTTTAAATATAACCGATGACATGAAATATGTCAACAATTGCAATACAGTAACTGAAGATATCACCAATTACAACGTCTATAAAATCAACGTAATTTCGGAAAGTTCAAAACGATTAGAGGAATTAAAAAGTATTTTGCAAAAACAAGCGCCAAACTATGCTTAATGTCAATTTCCTGATTTATGCTTAAAATATGCCGATGTATTTGCTTTAAAAACTGACCGTATGACTCTTAAAACAGAAACTTAGATTGACTGACACCAGTTTACCAAACAAATTTCGTTTTCTCTACTCACAACGACAAGAAATAAATAGCCAAGTTGATAATTTATTGCGAAATGATTTAATAGAACCAAGTTTTTTTAATTTTTAATTACAATAGCCCACTAATTTTAGTAATAAAGAAGGATACGACAGGTCAAAAGTCATGTCGTATGTGCGTAGATTTCATAAAAAGCTTATCGCTGACAAATTTACGTTCGCTCCCGTTGGCGATATACTTGACAACCTGGGCAGAGCTAAATATTTTTCAACGTTAGATCTTTTTTCTGGTTTTAATCAAATTCCACTCCATTCTAACTCTAGAGACGTAACATCTTTTAGTACTGATAAAGGAGCTTTTCGTTACAAAGTTTTATTTTTTGGATTAAATGTAGCACCCAACTCTTTTTGAAGTATGATATCATTAGCATTTTCAGGCATCGCACCTCATCAAGCTTTCATGTATATTGGCGATGTTATCGGCGTTGGTTGTAGCGATACACATAACTTAAAAAATTTAGAAAAAGTTTTCGAAACTTGCAGAAAATTCAATTTAAAGCTGAATCGCAACAAATGCAATTTCCTTCGGTCAGAAGTAACCTTTGTAGGCCACAAATGTTCTTCGAAAGGTTTGCTGCCAGACGACTCCAAAATATATGCGATTAAGGAATATACAAAGCCTAAAGACAAATACGCTAATCGCCGTTTTGTTGCTTTTGCAAATTACTACAGGCGATTTATACCTAATTTCGCATCGCTGGCAGCACCTCTCAACCGGTTAAGTAGAAAAAAAGTTGAATTTCTTTAGGACGAAGCGTGTGAAACAGCTTTTAATAAACTTAGATTCGCCCTTATGTTTCCGCAGCTTTTGCAATACCCTGATTTTAGTAAAAAGTTTAGATTCACAGTGGATGCTTCAAAATGTGGATGTGGTGCTTTATTTTAGAGATATCTGAATATAATTTTACGATGGAATACGTTAAAGGCAAGTCCAACGTTGTAGCTGGCGCGCTTTCGCGAATAACGATAGGCGAAATAAAAAATTCTACAGAAACACATTTTATCAGTAACAACAAGGTCAAAAACCAAATATTTAGAACTACAAAAAGACGACAAAACCACGACAGACGAAACTATTGAAGTACAACCAGTACAAATTTATGATATATTTTCTTATGATTTTTCCAACCAAATACCTCAACTAAAAACACAAATACAATGCGATAAAAATGATAAAATTGCCAAATTTCACGTTTGTGCACATTTAAAACACAAAAAAATTTAACTACTTGATCTTGCGAATGCCAACGAAAAAACAAATTTAGATGAGTTACTTTTGAGGATTGAAAAAGAAGCCGATGTTCACAATTTAAGTAATTAGAATGGTCAAAAAATGATATATTTTTCCAATATTTACAATTTAAATTTAAAAGAAAGAGGAAACAAAATTTTAAAAACATTGCAAATATTATTACCAGACCCAGTAGAAACGATAACAGAAAACAAAAAAAAACACGAATTAATGACAATTTATCACGAAGACCCACTTTTAGGCGGACATTGCGGTACGAAAAAATTATATGCGAAGTTGAGAACGAAATAGTATTGGAAAAACATCAGTCACGATACAGCCAAATTTATTAAAAATTGTAATAAATGCCTTTTAAATATTTTTTTGATTACTTTTGATCATTTTTGGTTATTTGATTATTTTTGATTGTTTTTGATTATTTTTGGTATTATTTGAGACAAACATAGGCACATACATGGAAACATGTATGAGCGATGTATAAAGTTCGTCTTTATACAAATTTGGTACAAATTAAGGATATATACATATGTGATAGGAGCACGTAAACGCTGAACCGAAATCCGGCAAAAAATCGTGCAGTCGATTGTAGGAAATAAAGGAAACGGCGGCAAAGTTGCTTGTCGCAATGGTTTAAATACAGAAAAATTACATTTTATTCAGTTAAATCTTCTAAAAAGCATAGCCATCTTTTTATAAGTTGGTCTCTTACAGCAAACTAAGCCGAAAAATCAATTTTTCTGAAATCCGAATGGGTAATAGAAATGCGGACCATATGCAATTCACATAGCGATGTGTTATGACAGCACCCCCTACTCCTGCTGTTTCTTAGTACTCCAAAGCAGTCGATTGTAGGAAATAAAGGAAACGGCGGCAAAGTTGCTTGTCGCAATGGTTTAAATACAGAAAAATTACATTTTATTCAGTTAAATCTTCTAAAAAGCATAGCCATCTTTTTATAAGTTGGTCTCTTACAGCAAACTAAGCCGAAAAATCAATTTTTCTGAAATCCGAATGGGTAATAGAAATGCGGACCATATGCAATTCACATAGCGATGTGTTATGACAGCACCCCCTACTCCTGTTGTTTCTTAGTACTCCAAAGCTGTTACTTTCTATTCTTCATAGAACCAATTGCGCGATTTTATTATTTTTATTATTAGTTTTATAATTCTTGACAACTCAGCCCAATAGCATTCGCAAAGATTGGGTTGTAATGAGCTGAGGTGGCCCGATAACGCATTGCAATGGAGTACTATGCGAGTACTCCAATATAACACAGAATTTAACGGTTTTTGCATCATCACGGTTCAGTACTACTAATAATAGTAATAATGATTTGGCACAATATATTCCGAAGAGATTAAGACCGAGCTTCTTTTTCAATTTTGTAATGTGCTGCTTCTAATTATTCCTGCGAAGCTTTTTCATCGAATAAATCTCTCGGAGGTTTGCCTACTACTGCCGAAGGCGTCGATGTTTTAAAACCACTTCTTTCAAAAAATTGTATGTTCCCCGTCCCGTTATTTGAACGTGAGATCTTCGGTGTGGTAGGCTTGCACACAACCACCACATCACGTAGGCTGCCACGGTTCACGACTACATCTTATAATACTCCCAAATGTACTGGTATATCCATATTATCATACGCGGGCAATAAACTATGATGTTTCTTATAACGATACAGCAAAATAATCAAAAAAAATAAATAAATAATCAAAAATAATCAATAACAATCAAAACTTTTTTTATTAATTTTTTTTGATTTTTTTTTTAGTGTTTTCCAATTCTAATCAATAAGTAATTGAAAATTTCTGAAAACAATTAAAATAATCATTAATGATTGAAAAAGCTATTTAATCAATTCTAATGGGAATTTAACAGGTCTGCTTACACCTTGTAAGCCGTTTGATATTCTAATAATAGATAAAATAGGACCGTTACCATAATCCAAATATGGTAACAAGTTCGTTGTTACTATGATTTGTGATCTAAATAAATACCTGGTAACTGTCGCTATACCAGATAAATCAGCTAAAACAGTAGCTTCAGCAATTTTTGAAACTTTCATTTCAACTTATGGAATAATGAAATCCATCAGATCCGACGTAGGAACAGAATTTAAGCATGAAGTATTTTCCGGATTAACGCAACTTTTAAATATAAAACATGATTTTTCAACAGCTTACCACCATGAAACAGTTGGTACAGTTGAAAGGAATCGTAGTTTTTAATGAATATATGAGGGCATATTTAAATGATACAAGCTCCGATTGGGATACTTAAATTAAATATTTCACTTTAGTGCATAACACAACAACAAATATCGTTTTCGATAGAAAGATTCTAGTAAAAAAGGAAAGAACAAATAGATCCTATCTATAATGTAGAAAATTATAGTAAGGAAGTTAAGATTAGGATGCAAAAATCTCATGAAATGGCAAAACAATTAATTAATAAACATAAAATTAGAAATAAGACTTTATACTATAAAACGTTGCGACCGGTAAATATTAAAGTAAATGATAAAGTTCTCATAGAGGTAGAACCTAGAAATAAGCATACAAATATATCCTCCTCAGTCCCGAGACCAAAATAAAGGAAAAATTAAATAAAATTCATTGTTTTCGTGTTATATTCTTCTCAAATAACTATAAAATAAATTTTTTTATTGTAGCATTTAAGGATTCTTAGTACTGACAGGACCTTATCATGTAACGCAAACTGATGGAGTAAATATTACGGTCCTTGATAAAACAAATAAAAAGGAACAAATTGTACACAAAAATAAAATAAATAAAGTAAACTTAAGATTTCTAAGTAAGTTGTAGCATATTACTTGAAAAAAGTTGAATTAATTAATTAAAATTTAACACTAAAAATATATATGTGAAACTAATTAGTTAAAAAGGAAAACAAAAAACAAAAACGTATCTTATATGTAAAATTAATCGAAAAAAACAAAAAAAATTTATTTGACGGCGGCCGCCGTGGTGTGAAGGTAGTGTTGCCGGCCTACCACACCGAAGGTCCATGGTTCGAGCCCTGGTACAGGTAACATCAAAAGTGATTTGAAAAAAGTTTTTCAAAACGGGGTCGCCCCTCGGCAGTAGTTTGGCAAACTCTCCGAGTGTATTTCTGCCATGACAGGCTTCTCAGCAAAAATTCGTCTCCTTTGTAGATGCCGTTCGGAGTCGGCAAAAAACTGTAGGTCCCACCAATTTGTAGGGAAAATTCAAATCGGCACACCACAAATTGGAAGAGAAGCTTGGCGCAAAAATCTCTTAGGAGGTTTATGATGATATACCTGTTGTATATCGCGCCATAGAGATACGAGAGAGAAATTAGTGTTAATAATTTTAACTATATTTATGAAAAATACTTTCTTCCAGAATCAAGTAAATCGTTGTGAACGAACGAAAAGAAGAGGATGCTTGCAGGCTAGTTCTTTCAAAACAAATTCACTTGAATGCGTATTAAGGGCAAGAAGAATATGACGAGCCTGATCACCTCATTAAATTATTCTTTTCCTAGGAACAGCGATGTAGTGCGACTACGTGGGCATCCGGCATACGCTTACCAACACTAAAGATGTCAGTGCAGCCCTGTATACAATTGGCACTCCGAAAAACAGCTGATATTGCGGCAGTGATAACAGTATACAGGAATGCAGCGAACGGGACCTCTGGTGTTGGTATACGAAAAAGTCGCCAAATTCGGGATAGAGTCGATAGTTGGGAGTGGTACGCGCCGGTTCAAAAATAAAAAAATAAATGAATTATAAGAGTTTTATAAAGCTTTTTTATTTTTTATGAATATGGAGGTTAAAATATAAGTTGAAACTAGCACTATATATAATATATATTATATATATATGAAAACTATAATAAATAAAGTATATTTAAATGAACATTAAACTAAATAGTTTAATTTAGTTTAACAGACAGCGATTCCACGTAATTGAGTATTGTGTGTGCAATTAGCACATCTGGTTCCCACCAAAAAATGTAGGTAACCAACAAGAATATTTTATAATACGCATCACGGTTTCAAGTGTCCGATAATTATTTACAATATGTACAAATTCTACAAAATTTGATGGTATTACCTTGTTAATTTAAAGATACATAGCCGTAACCCCGTTTATCGGAAAGATATGTTGTATGGGAGCTATACAATATATTAGTGATGATTTTCACTTGATGATTTTCACTACACACATTACATATGTTATAAGTACTGTAGCTGTCAAAATTTTGTATTCCTCGCCATTAATTTGCAATAGTTATAGCCCAAACCCCAGTTATCGGAACAATCGATTGTATGGGAGCTATATGTTTTGTAGGTCTGATCTGGCTGATTTTTATTTGTTACATTACCTATATAATATGTACCAAATCTGCAAAATTTTACGCTCCTAGCTTTTGAATTGCAAAATTTCTAACAAAAACCCCATTTATCGAAACTTTCGATTATATCGGAGATATATGTAACGGTGGTCCGATCTGACTGATTTCCACTAGCCACATTACGTATATAATATGTACCAAACCTGCAAAATATTACGGTCCTAGCTTTTTAGTTGCAAGAGTCATAGGGCAAAACCCGTTTATCGGAACAATCAATTGTATGGGAGTTATGCGTAGTATTGGTCCGATCTTGTTGGTTCCGACAAATAATTAATATATTATTCGGCCATATACCGAATTTCAGAAAGATATCTCTAAAAATGAGGGACTAGTTTGCGTTCAAACAGAAAGACTGATAGACGGACGGACAGACGGACATGGCTTAATCGACTCAGCTCATAGCCCTGATCATTTCAGAATACTTATTGGTGGGTATATCTCTTCTTCTTCTAATACTTACAAATATCGGTCCAAAGTTATACCATTTCATGTTCATGAAAGGTATAAAAAAAGATTGGTAATGTCGGAAATTGGACGTGTGAAATCGAAAATCAGGCACACTTATTCACTTATACCAAATAATCGTATAATAATGCATGTTACGATCATGCTTCGCAAGCCATAACCTCGTGGTAAGCAACAAGACAAAACTGATGTATTTTAATATTTGCGGAAAGGAAATACCAAGAAACGACATTCTCTTTCACGGTTTAAACTGTATGCGTCATCGCCTGTGTTCAAATAATTGTGTTCAACAAAACTCTACGAACACTTTTGATGAGACACAAAGTTGCGACAGTAAATGCTTCAAGATTGAAGTGGTGTCTAATTTTAAATATTTGGGAGTTATATTCGACAATGATCTAAGTTGGTCGTCACATATTTTTGCATTGAAATCGTACACGTTATCAGCGGTTCGTTCTTTCCATAACTTAAAAAAACTATGCTCAAATCGAATACTGGCATTAGTGTACCATGGACTAATTCACTCAAATTACTATATGGCATCAGTTGCTGGGGTGGTGAGTACGCCAATAAGCTTCACTCACTCTTAATTTTACATAAGTGTCTCATCCGAAGAATGTGTAACGCGTGCCGTCTATCAGACTCTATGAAATTAAATATTCTTCCCGTGCGACACTTATACTATTTTAAAGTGTTGAAAATTTTTTTATAAGGAGTGGGTATACGCAAAGCCCTATTCACAACCCATACTGCCTAAGAAGTAGATCGTCATCTCAGATAACAGTTCCTAGCTTCTGTACCACACTTTTTCGTAACTTCTTCACTACCATATCGTGTAAATTGTACAACAAATTACCTGCTGAGATACAACTCATTAGAAGACTATCTGAGTTTATGAGGGAAGTCAAACAGTGGCTACTTGGTTTCAATCATGAGGGTATAGAAATTCTGTTGCGACCCATTGTATAAACTCCTGTTGTTTAGTATTACTGAAGGATTAGCTTTACCTATATTAAATTTTATTTTAACCAGTCTAGTTCTGCTTTTAAAATTAGCATTTAGTATCATTAACTATTTTCTAATTTGAATTGTTATTATTATATTGTTATTTATATATTGTTAGTACTTGAAAAAATTGTTCATAAGAAAATAAAGAATACATACATACATACATATTTTGCATTACACATGTTGCACAAACGATTAATAGTATCACTTTCTGCTTTGCTTTCATGATTTCTGCTTTGCCCGCGACATGTCTTTTGGCCCCCCTCCGGACATTTTTGAAGCGCTTTAGGAGTTGACGTAGGATGTGAAGTATTGTCCAAAATTAAAACAAAAAAACTAAGTTTTTTTGAACTTAGAAAAAAAGATGCGGCTAACTTCGGCATGAATGCCGTCACCGCCTGGCAGCAACGGTAGAAATAAATCTATCGTCGCAAAATGCCGTCGGCAGAAATTTCATTTTGATTTAGATTGTGTAACATTAATGTAATGAAAGATTTTCTATTTTGACAAGGCGATGTTCGCAGGGTTTATTTCGCAGCCTTTTCGTATTGTGTTTCGAGCTCAAAGTGGTACCAACAATAATGCGACAGCTTTTCACCATCCATGCATTTATAAATTAATAAGTTGTCCCTGTCATTTATTGTTTAATGAGCAGCAAGACAAAAAAGTGTTACAATGAAGTATTTTCGAGTTGCGTGTGATCATAATGTAAACCTCAATCCTGATATTATTATTAGCGATTTCGAAAAACTATAATATCGTTTACAAAATCATACTTTTCTGATGTTGCCAATAAAGGATTCAGTAGAATCATGGCACAGAAGGTTAGAAATATTAATTGATAAGTCTCCCGTGGGTTTATATAAAAAAGATGAGTATATAGCTGTTAAAAATAAAATGAATTAAACTGTATCTGGCGAGGAAACCAAACCTAAAAAGGCATACCAAAAGAGAATAAAGCACATTGAAGATATTCTAAATAAAAAATGGAATATTCAATGATTGAAGATTTAAGAAATTTAGCATATTCTACTCATTGGAGTTCATCTCCCAAAAAATTGTATCTCCAAAAAACGAATTCTCCCAATTACGAACTTCCTGGGAAAAGATTTTTCCAAAAGGGGTGGGAGGAAGTAGCGGCATATATACATAAATATAGTTATTTGTGCAAATAATCAATTAAAAAACATTAAGCAAAATAATTCCCACCACAAAAAAATCTTTTTACATATCGGTGGCGTTCCATGTTAACTTTTGCATAGTTGTTTTTTGTTATCTCAGAGGCGAATGAGGTCCTTGGGCCCCTGGGACCTATAAAGGGCAGTATCTCTCAGGACTGCCTTAATAATAATGATAATTGCCGAATCAACCTCAAAGGACTTTAAGAACATGCTTCTCTACCAATTTGATTTCGCTGCTCCTTATTCTCATCCTACAACTTGGCGGGACCTACATATTTTATGCCGACTCCGAACAGCTGAAAAGCTTTTCATGGCAGAAATACACTCTGAGCGTTTAAAAAATCTTTTCAAACAACTTTTGATATTACCTGTCCCGGTACTCGAACCGAGGACCATCGGTGTGGCAGACCAACAACTCTACCGCCACACCACGGGGGCCGCCCTCAGCACTGCCTTAGCGAGGCAAATAGGGACCTATTCGGTTGCCTTGCAGTGCTCCCTGGCCTTTGGACTATTGGGGCGCATCACAGTAGCGCGTGCATCAGCTACATCATTTCGGGGAGAAATTTCTGTCCAGAATCGCTATGTACATCGTTATACTTACACCGCGTTACACACATTCTGAAAGGGGAGAAAAAATAAAAATACACGTGTATCGGCGATTTTCATGTAAACGTCAGAATTTTTTTTTTATGTATAAAGTATAAAGCTCGTAGTATCCGTCTGTCCGCCTGTGATTTTTACTTGGTGCGAATAAGCCACAAACGTAACAAAAGTTATTTCGAGTCGGGCACTGCATTTTTTCTCAGATGAAATATATAGAAATAAGTTTTCGTACAATAGAACTTAAAACAACTGTCAAAGTATGCGTCTCCTAGCAGCGCAACTGTCAGCTGATCGGAACAAAAACACAAACGGCAAAGAGTGTGTTGTATCAAACAATAAATTAAACGAATTTAAATGATGCAATATTGATTGTGCAATTCAATGTTTCATCTGTCATACCAGTTGTAAGTGTTGTAAAAGTCATAAACAGTTTAGTGTTAGAAAGTTACTATTGATAAACTACATATATATGGAGTAGGATGGCTCGAAAAACAATTTTTTTTGTTCGGAACGCTTTAGTAGTTTAAAAATTTGGAGTCCCTTCAAGTTATGCCGAAAAAAGTGAAAAAAAAATTTAAAATTTAAATTCACGAAAATCTGAGAATTGATAAAAATCTATTTTTTTTTAAATTGTCGTGATACAGACATTTCCACGAGTCTGCCTGCAAAAATTCAGCTCGATTGGATCACGTAAAAAGGGTTAAAAAGAGTTCCAAAGTCTTTCACACAGGCGGACAGACGGACACTACGACCTTTATACTTTATACATAAAAAAAATTCTGACGTGTACATGAAAATCGCCGATACACGTGTATTTTTATTTTTTCTCCCCTTTACGAAAAAGTATATTTGGTTCATATTTAAAACTGCTTAATAAAAGGTCAGAAGTTGATGATTAATTTAATACTGTCATGAAATACGTCATTAAACGGAAATTTTCTACGTTTTACCTTAAGTACACCAATTTTGCCCAATGTCGGCCTTTTCGTTTATTTTGCTTTTTTCGACATTTTTTAGTTCGATCAAAAATGCGTTCTGTATAATGAGGCTTTTGACATTTCGGCCTTTTGAGATTCGACTTATTGTACGGATACCTCCTGAGTGGGTGAGGCGCGGATTGCAGCAGGCCTACTAGACGTGGAGACTGAGCCATCATCACTGTTAATAACAACAACAACAACTGAGCCATGTTGTTGTTGTTGTTGTAGCGACTACTTAACCTGCCTAGGATGTCACCCCCATCCAACACTGTCATCAGGCTCTTCTAACGAAGTCCAAGAAACCTCGCGGCTTCAACAGGGGTGGACCAGAGTGAAATTGGGTTTGAAGAGTGGGCTCAGTTGAGCAGATGGTTAGTATCGTGGGGAGACACGCCGCATGCCGGCCAGACATTTGGCATGTCAGGGTTCAGTCTGGATAGGTAAGAGTTTAGTCTGTTACAGTATCCAGAACGAAGTTGAGCCAGCGTGACTGTTGTCTCCCTGGGCAGTTCGTGTTCCTCGTCGGCAACAGGTGGGGCTTGTGCCTGTAGGACTGCATTCACTGGACGAGACCTGACAAAGGAGTTTACCGACTCCGTGTGGATGAGGTTGAGGGCCCGCCGGTGCACCTTTGGATCAAACGGCGAGAAAATGTGGTGCCGGATCTTGTCATAGTGCTTACGAAGATGACTCCTCATTCTCCTGGGAGGCAGATTTTCGTTGAGCAGGTTCCTGTTCGGGTGCTGCGGTTTATGGCAGTTGAACAGGAATTGTCTGGTCAACATCTCGCAGTGCTCTTTGACATCGAGCATTTTTGCCTCATTATGAAGATGGTGCTCAGGAGACACAAGGAGGCACCCCGTGGCAGTTCTGAGTGCGGTGTTTTGGTAAGCCTGCAACCTCCTCCAGTGTGTGTCTGCTAACCCCGGCGACCATATTGGCGTCACGTAGCTCAGAACCGGCTGGCCGATTGCCTTGTACGTTGCCAGTAACGTTTCTTTGTCTTTACCCCAAGTACTGCCAGATAGAGACTTGATGATTTTGTTACGGCTTTGTACTTTGGTAGCAATCGCGGCTACATGAGCACCGTATTTGAACATGTTATCAAACGTGACCCCTAAGATTTTGGGGTGTGTGACAGTCGGAAGCTTAATGCCGTCAACGTAGACGTCTAATTCCATGTTCGCCTGCGCTGTCCACGTCGTAAATAAGGTGGCCGAGGATTTAGTCGGTGACAATGTCAGGCCGTGCAGCGAAGAAACTGGAAAGGGTTGGAAGGTAAGAATTAATTTTCGAGCAGAGCTCATCAACGGAGGGTCCAGTCGCCAGGATCATGCAGTCAGCGGCGTAGGAGACGGTCGAGACGCCTTCTGGTGGGGAAGGGAGCCTCGATATGTAATAATTAAACAGAAGCGGGGATAGGACACCACCCTGTGGCACCCCCTGCTTAATTATACGTGGTTTTGATCTTTCGCCTCTAAATTCCACCGATGACTGCCGGCCACTCAGATAGTTGGCGGTCCAACGCTTTAGACAGGGGGGAAGGTTTGAATCTTCCAGGTCGTTAATGAGTTGTGCATGATTAACAGTGTCAAAAGCTTTCGACAGATCAAGCGCAACTAGCACGGTCCTGTTATTTCGGCGAGATTGGTTGAGACTGACACCTATCTGTGTGGTGATGGCGTTTAGGGCGGTGGTAGTGATATGCATTTTGCGGAATCCATGCTGATGTTCGGCTAATCGTAGGTTAGCGGTATAGTAAGGGAGCAAGACCGTCTCCAGGGTCTTCACTGCTGGCGAGAGGAGTGATATCGGTCGATATGACTCCCCCACGTTGGCCAGCTTGCCGGGCTTTAGTAGTGGCACCACCTTTGCCTGTTTCCATCTTTCTGGAATGACAAAGGTGGTCATGGACAGATTGAAGACGGTTGTTAGGTACCTTACTCCCTCATCACCAAGATGTTTTAGCATCAGCGTGGATATACCGTCTGGGCCAATAGATTTGGAGTTTTTGGACCCCCGTATGGCCTCCCGAAGCTCTGTGGTGGTGACGGCAATGGACGCTTGGTTGTTTTTGCGTTTGTGCGCTTCCCTGATGGCGCGCCTGATTTCCTTGTCAACCGGAGGATGCAGTACAAATTGCCGGCAGAAAGAGCTCGCGCATCTCTTTGGTTTCGACTGTACCTTATCATCAAAGGTGATGGATATTTTGTCGTTCGGTTTGGTCGGATTAGACAAGGATTTAACAGTGGACCATAATTTGCCAACACCAGCAGAGAGGTTACAGGACCTTAGGTGCTCCTCCCATTTGGCGCGTTTGTGTTGATCAACTAGTCGTCTGATTTCCGCATTGAGATCTTGAATTTGAGGATCCGTAGGGTTCAAGCGTTGCACGTGGTCACGTTCATTAGCCAGGGCCGCTGCCTCTGCGGGGAAGTACGGACATATCTCCTTAATTCTACCTGACGGAATATATTGATTGGAGGCTGAAGCTATGACCAAGCGAAACGCTTTTTCCCCTTCTCATACATCTGACGGGATGGGAAGAGCAGCGAAGGTGCTCTCAGTGAAATTAAGAAAACCAACCCAATCAGCTTTACTGAAGTTAGTGAAGGTGCGCTTCTCAGAAGTAACGAAGTAATTGGGGCGATCGATTGAGAGGACTATAGGCAAATGGTCAGATGCAAGAGTAAGCATTGGTCGCCATTCAACGCAGTTTATGAGACCTGCGCTGACAATTGTGAGGTCTGGCGAACTGGAACAATTTACCGCAACTCTCGTGGGGGCGTCCCCGTTCACAGTGCAAAACGTCGAATCATCTATTTGTTCAGCCAATTCCTGTCCCCTGCGATCGGCCTGTAGGCTTGAGTGCCAGAGATCGTGGTGTGCGTTGAAGTCTCCGAGGATTACACGATTATCGCCTCTGAGTAACGCACTGATGTCAGGGTGGTAATCTCTCGGACAGCAGGTGGCAGGAGGTATATAGATGTTAATGATTTCAAGGTCGACGTCGCCTGTCCGGACAACCATTCCTTGACGTTCCAGGAGGTTGTCCCTCGGGTCGACGTCGGGCTCAAATGGACGATATTGTACGGATTGGTGTGTGATGAAGGCGAGTCCGCCCCCAAGACCTCTCTCTCGATCACGTCGGTGGATGTTATAGCCGACTCTACAACTTAGCCATCATTGTGGTCGCTTGAAGATAGTAGGGGCGGTGGGGGTGCGTTAGAGCGACGTGTATCACGGGACGCCCTAAAGCGTGAACAACATGGTGCCTCGAAGGTACTAAAGATAGTACAGCGTCTGTGAATAGCAGGGTTAAGCCCTGAGCATCCAGACTTGTGAAAAATTCTCTTACACTTGACGCATTGAACAAACTGCGAGCGTTTAATATGAATTTTCTTCCAGCAAACGCAGCAGATCAAATCTCTTGGGTCGGGGTTGGGTTCGATACCAGCCTGTAACAAGACAAAATGGAGAAACCCCGCTGCAAGGCTTTGCTCCGAGGATGGCAATTTTATGGCATGACAATATATACGGGGTTACACAGAAATAACAGCTCTTGGCCGGGTTAAAAAACCCGGGTCATTGCGGTACGACAGTACCGGCTGTTGTGGGAATGTCGCCCATATGGTTGTTGTTGTTATTAACAGTGCTTAGTCCTGCCTAATGGGCACGATCACTCTGAGAATCGTCATCAAGCTCTTCTAAAGGGAGTCCAAGGAAACACGCAGTTTCAACAGGGTTGGACCAGAGTGATATTGGTTCAATTGAACAGGAAAAGAGATGTTTGGTGTCGTGAGAGGACATACCACATGCAGGGCACATATTTGGTATGGGGGGAGCAGTCTGGATAAGTAAGAATTTAACCTATTACAATACCATCAAAACTATCTTTCCGGCCGATCTCAGCAAGTTGTATGTGGTGATAAAGTCTCAAGCTTCAAGCCTATAACATCTGGTGTCCCTCAAGGATCGATACTTGGTCCAATTTTGTTTACTCTCTTTACTAATGACATCGTCACTTGTTGCCGAAATGTTGCGATACATCTTTACGCAGACGATACACAAATATACATGTCTCGGCCAATCGGGCTTACCGAATATTTATTTGTTAGGATAAATGAAGATTTAGCACGTATAGGACACTGGGCTCGTATAAATAAACTATCTCTTAATGCGGTAGCGGTAGCTATATCGAGCGTAACACATGATCTTACCACACTTCCTGAAATTATTCTTGGTGAAGATAAAATATTTTTTCACAATGTGGTTACCAATTTAGGCTTCAAAATCAATTCTAGGCTAACTTGTGTTGACCATATCAACCATGTAACTGGGAAAATATATACTACTCTTAGAAATTTGTACAGAACAGCCTATTTGCTGCCACGAGACAGCTAAATGAAACTTGTCAAAGCCCTCATAATACCTCAAATTAGCTATGGTGAGCTTATACGAGTATATGGTAACCTTGATTCATCGTCGCTTAACAAATTGCAGCTTGCCCTAAATAGTTCTGCTAGGTTCATTTTTTCCAAACGGAAATTCGATCATATATCTTCGCATGCCTTACAAATTTTCGATGGCGATATTTATAATTTCTTGAAAATTAGAAATCTCTGCTTTCTGCATAAGCTTCTTCACTCTCAAAGTCCGCCTTAATTATTTGAAAAATTAAACTTGTGTCAGTCCCCTCGGACGTTGAATCTACTGGCTCCGACTTTTAAATAGACGGTATCCTCTAGAATTTTCTTTGTCAGTACAATCCGTCTATGGAATTCCCTTCCCTCCAAAACGAAAACCATTAAAAAAGCAGGATGTTTTAAACAAGCAGCATTATCTTTTCTCAAATCGTAACTTATTTGTAAGTATATAATTCTTTCTTTGATTCATTATTTTAAAATGTTATCTATGCAAAATGTAAAGTATAAGTTTTCTTTTTATATTACTTTTGTTTTATGTAATGTTTCCTTTGTAATAGTTAAATTCAGACTGATGTACTACCTAAAAGGCTTAGCCTTACTTGTGCAAATAACTTGAAATAAATAAATATCCATAACAAAGTTGTGAGGTCGTTTAGAGCCCGCCTATGGTTGCGCAGATCAAACGGCAAGGTAATATGGTGCCGGATCTCATCATAGTGCCTACGGAGATGTTTCCTTATGTCTCTCAGTTCAGTAAAAACTGTCTGCTCAACAGCTCCGCATGCTCGCGTGTATTGAGCATTTTGGCCTCCTGATGAAGGTGAGACTCCGATGACATAAGCAGACATCCCGTGGCAGTTCTGATGGCGGTGTTTTGGCAGACTTGCTACTTCCTCCAGTTGGTGTTGGTCGGCCAAAGACTTGTATGTGGCTAGCAAAGTTTCTTTATCTTTTCCCCAAGTACTGCCGGCAAGCGACTTGAGGATGGTTGCGACTCTGTACCTTTGAAGCTATTGCGGTGGAATGACTAGCGAAGGTGAGGCTGTTGTCAAACGTCACACCCAAAATTTTCGGGTGATTGACAGTAGTTAGAGGTACTCCATCTACGTGGACATTTAACTCTTGTCCCATCTGCGCATTCCACGTCAAAAAAGTTTCGCCGCCGATTTCGTCGGAGACAGGGTCAGGTCTCGCTCGGTGAAGAAGCTGGAAAGGTCTCGGAGGCAACAGTTGATCCTCGTACAGAGTTCGTCAACGGAGGGACCCTTACCCGAAGCCATAATCGTGTAGTCGTCAGCGAAGGATACAATGGAGACTCCGTCTAGTGGGGGAGGAAGCTTCCAAATATAGAAATTAAATAAAAGGGGGGGTAGGGGGGGGGGGCACCCCCCTGCTGCACTCCTTGTTTGATTATTCGTGGTCTAGATTTCTTGTTCCTAAATTTGACTGACGCCTGCCGAACGTTGGGTTGTTAGCGGTCCACCTTTTTATTCCGGCAGGGAGCGGTGTCTATTCCAGGTCTGTTAGGAGGGTGGCATGGTTGACAGTGTCGAAAGCTTTGGAAAGGTCAAGTGTCACGAGCACCGTCCTATGGTTTGGTAGCTGTTGATTCAAGCCATAGTTTATCTGCGTCGTTATGATATTCAAAGCGGTTGTTGTGCTATGCGACTTTCGGAAGCCCTGTTGGTGTTCGGCCAACTGCAGGTTTGCAGTGTAATATGGGAGCAGAATGGTCTCCAATAACTTCGCTACCGCCGACAGGAGAGATTTCGGACGATATGATTCTCCTTGGTTCGCCGACTTCCCTGGTTTTAGTAGGGGGACCACAATCGTGGTTAACGAGAGGTTAAAGAGAACCGCCAAATAACTCTGTACGTCACTATCTTTGTGCATATTAGTCACCTCTTACGACCGGTATGCTTACATTCCCACAACAGCCGGTTCTATCGCACCGGAATGACATAGGCCAAGGCAATTGTTGCACTTGACCGATGTCGCAGGCGTTTATAATCTTTGCCGACAAACAGCGCACGTAGTGAAAGGTACCAGGATTAGGTGGTCCTAGCCCCCGTGCAAGCTGGAAGTAGAGGTGGGCATTGGGGCAGAGAAAGAGGGGACTGACGCTCGGTATCGGCGGGCCCTTAATCTCGCCACACGGAGTCGGTAAACTCCTTTGTCGGCTCTCGTCCGGCGAATGTAGTCCTACAGGCACAAGCTCCACCTGTTGACGATGGAGAACGCGAACTTCCTAGAGAGACAAGAGTCATGCTGGCCCAACTTTGTTCTGAATAATGTAACAGACTAAACTCTTACCTATCCAGACTGAACCCTAACATGTCAAATGTCTGCACGGCATGCGTCGTGTCTGCCCATGATACTAATCATCAGTTCATCTGCTCAACCGATCCTACTTTTCTAACAGAAATTTCCCTCTGGTCCACCCCTGCTGAAGCCGCGATGTTTCTGGGACTTCCGTTAGAAGAGCTTGATGACATTGTTGGATGAGAGGTGATACTTTAGGCAGGTTAAGTAGTCGCTTGCACAAAAACAACAACAACTGACGCTCGGCGATGCTAATATCTGGCCTATTCCGGAGAGGATAGGAGTGTTGAGCGGCTGTGGGAGATGGAAACCCTGGCGAGGCGGGATGCCACGGTTAAGCCCTAGTCCAACCCTTTTGAAGCCGCAAAGTTTCTTGGACTTCTGTTAGAAGATCCTAATGACAATACCAGGTAAGGAACGTGAGGATCCTCAAGGTTTAAAATATGCCCGAGATATGCATACCGGTCGTAGGAGGCGACTAATATGAACAAAGGTAATGAAGTGCAACTCGATGGTTGAACTACGGATATGATGCCTCTTCCTTCTTATTACCCATCTTATCCTTCCTTACGGAGGTGTGGCACGGCCTGGAAGGTTCCACTGGTCATACCAAATCGCTACCACGGCAGCAACAGCTACCATCTCCACTGTGAGTCTGATAGTGCTGCCAGCTGATGACTTTGTGCAGATGTCCTATATCACCTTTTGTTTAATTTGTATATTTCGAGGCTTCCTTTCCCACCAAAGGGAGTCTCCATTGTTTTCGAAGTTAACGACTGTACGATTATGGTTTAGTAAAGTCCCCTCCCTTGACGAAATCTTCATAAACCGTTACCTTCGAGACCTTTCCAGCTTCTTCACCGAGCGAGATCTGGCCCTGTCACCGACTGTTGTTGTTGTTGTGGTAACGAAAAAACACTCCCCGAAGGTTTTAGGGAGTGTTGTCGAATTAACAGTCCTTGGCCGGATTTGAGCCCGGTACGCTCTGGTACTCCCTTGCGGTACTGCCCGACTGTCGTGGTAGCGATTTATGACCAGTGAAACCTTCTAGGTCATGTCACCCCTCCTTCCGTAAGGAAGGATAAGATGGGTAATGAGAGGTGAGAGGCATCATATCCGTAGAAACTAGGAGGCCTATGTGGCCCCTAGCTGCTCACTCCCTAGGACGTCCCGTGGCCAACGACGATCTAGTATCGCACCGTCACAACCTTCTGAAATAGTCTCCACGACTTATAGCACCAATAACGCCCAGCAAGAAGTGTGTAACACCCGCTGCCGCTCACGCCCACAGGCGCCAACACCTCACACAGCCGCTCACAGCTACTTCTTACGTAGCACCTCTGTCTCAGATGTGAGCAATGCCGAGCGACAGCCCACCCCCCTCCCACTTTCAACTTCCCCTTCTTCTTCCAGCACTAACACAAATGTAAGTCAAAGCCACCAGCTCCTGGTCCCTTACACCGCGTGCTCTGTTTGTCAGCTGAGACTATATACACCTGCGACATCAGTCAAATGCAATTCTTGCCATGGCCTGCGTCACTTGCTTATATGTTCTCAACTTGGAAACAGGAACCTATGGACGGATACGTTCGTTGCACCATGTTGTCGAGCTACGCAACCTACAACGTCGACCGATTCGCCACCTTCTGGTGCCCCGGATCCCTCGTCTTCTAGAGTGCGACGCAGTGTGCGACCCAGCCTGCTTCCACCAAGGCATACGCACCAGTACCTGACCCCCAGCGTGAACACTTCTCCCCCTTCGCACTTTCGCGTCCTACAGTTAAACTGCAACGGCTTAACCGGGAAAGTGAGTGAAATAGTGAACTTCATGAAGCGACAGAACATCAAGATCGCTGCCATTCAGGAGACGAAGTTAAACGTCCGATCAAATCTTCGGACTTGTGACGGCTATAACATCCACCGACGTGATCGAGAGAGAGGTCTTGGGGGCGGTCTCGCCTTCATCACACACCAATCCGTGCAATATCGTCCATTTGAGTCCGACGTCGACCCGAGGGACAACCTCCTGGAACGTCAAGGAATGGTAGTCCGGACGGGCGACGTCGACCTCGAAATCATTAACATCTATATACCTCCTGTCACCTGCTGTCCGAGAGATTACCACCCTGACATCAGTGCGTTACTCAGAGGCGATAATCGTGTAATCCTCGGAGACTTCAACGCACACCACGATCTGTGGCACTCAAACCTACAGGCCGATGGCAGGGGACAGGAATTGGCGGAACAATTAGACGATTCGACGTTTTGCACTGTGAACGGGGACGCCCCCACGAGAGTTGCGGTAAATTGTTCCAGTTCGCCAGACCTCACAATTGTCAGCGCAGGTCTCATAAACTGCGTTGAATGGCGACCAATGCTTACTCTTGCATCTGACCATTTGCCGATAATCCTCTCAATCGATCGTCCCAATGACTTCGTTACCTCTGAGAAGCGCACCTTCACTAACTTCAGTAAAGCTGACTGGGTTGGTTTTCTTAATTTCACTGAGAGCACCTTCGCTGCTCTTCCCATCCCGTCTGACGTACGAGAAGGGAAAAAGCGTTTCGCTTGGTCATAGCTTCAGCCTCCAATCAATATATTCCGTCAGGTAGAATTAAGGAGATACGTCCGCACTTCCCCGCAGAGGCAGCGGCCCTGGCTAATGAACGTGACCACGTGCGACGCTTGAACCCTACGGATCCTCAAATTCAAGATCTCAATGCGGAAATCAGACGACTAGTTGATCAACACAAACGCGCCAAGTGGGAGGAGCACCTAAGGACCTGTAACCTCTCTGCTGGTGTTGGCAAACTATGGTCCACTGTAAAATCCTTGTCTAATCCGACCAAGCCGAACGACAAAATATCCATCACCTTTGGTGATAAGGTACAGTCGAAACCAAAGATATGCGCGAGCGCTTTCTGCCGGCAATTTGTACTGCATCCTCCGGTTGACAAGGAAATCAGGCGCGCCATCAGGGAAGCGCACAAACGCAAAAACAACCAAGCGCCCATTGCCGTCACCACCATACGCCATACGCCATCACCACACAGATAGGTGTCGGTCTCAACCAATCTCGCCCAAATGACAGGACCGTGATAGTTGCGCTTGACTTGTCGAAAGTTTTTGACACTGTTAATCACGCGCAACTCATTAACGACCTGGAAGATTCAAACCTTCCCCCCTGTCTTAAACGTTGGACCGCCAACTACCTGAGTGGTCGGCAGTCATCGGTGGAATTTAGAGGCGAAAGATCAAAACCACGTATAATTAAGCAAGGGGTGCCACAGGGTGGTGTCCTATCCCCGCTTCTGTTTAATTATTACATATCGAGGCTCCCTTCCCCACCAGAAGGCGTCTCGATCGTCTCCTACGCCGATGACTGCACGATCCTGGCGACTGGACCCTCCGTCGATGAGCTCTGCTCGCGAATTAATTCTTACCTGCCAACCCTTTCCAGTTTCTTCGCTGCACGGAACCTGACATTGTCACCGACTAAATCCTCGGCCACCTTATTTACGACGTGGACAGCGCAGGCGAACATGGAATTAGACGTCTACGTTGACGGCATTAAGCTTCCGACTGTCACACACCCCAAAATCTTAGGGGTCACGTTTGATAACATGTTCAAATACGGTGCTCATGTAGCCGCGATTGCCACCAAAGTACAAAGCCGTAACAAAATCATCAAGTCTCTATCTGGCAGTACTTGGGGTAAAGACAAAGAAACGTTACTGGCAACGTACAAGGCAATCGGCCAGCCTGTTCTGAGCTACGCGACGCCGATATGGTCGCCGGGGTTAGCAGACACACATTGGAGGAGGTTGCAGGCCTACCAAAACACCGCACTCAGAACTGCCACGGGGTGCCTCCTTATGTCTCCTGAACACCATCTTCATAATGAGGCAAAAAAGCTCGATGTCAAAGAGCATTGCGAGATGCCCGGCATGCGGCGCGTCTCCCCACGATACTAACCATCTGTTCATCTGCTCAACTGAGCCCACTCTTCTAACACCAATTTCACTCTGGTCCACCCCTGTTGAAGCCGCGAGGTTTCTTGGACTTCCGTTAGAAGAGCCTGATGACAATGTTGGATGGGGGGTGACATCCTAGGCAGGTTAAGTAGTCGCTACAACAACAACAACAACAACAACATCATATCCGTAGATCAACCATCGAGTTGCACGTCATTACCTTTGTGCATATTAGTCGCCTCTTACGACCGGTATGCCTACCTCGAGCATATTCTAAGCCCCTAACCCGCAGGGGCGTCTGTCACCGACTAAATACACGTTGATGGAGTACGTCTATGTATTGTCAACCAACCCAAAATTTTGGGCGTGACGTTTGGCAACGGTCTCATCTTAGATAGTCATGTCACCGCAGACCCCTCAGATTTCGGCCTGTGAACACTTCAAACTCTAAACATCTCTTTACCTGTTCAATTTAACCTACCCTTCTAACACTAACATCACTCTGGTCCAACGCGATTAAAACTGCGAGTTTCCTTTGACTTCCGTTAGAAGGGCTTGATGACAATTCTCACAGTGATCGTGCCCATTAGGTAGGGCAAAACACTGTTAATAACCCCCCCTGCGGGTTAGGGGTTTAGAATATGCCCGAGGTAGGCATACCGGTCGTAAGAGGCGACTAATATGCACCAAGATTTTGACGTGCAACTCGATGGTTGATCTACGGATATGATGCCTCTCACCTCTCATTACCCATCTCACCTTCCTTACGGAAGGAGGGGTGACATGACCTAGAAGGTTCCACTGGTCATACCAAATCGCTACCACGACAGTCGGGCAGTACCGCAAGGGAGTACCGGTGCGTACCGGATTCATATCCGGCCAAGGACTGTCAGTTCGACAGCAACCCCCAAAACCTTCGGGGAGTATTTTTGTCGTTACAAAAACAACAACAACAACAACTGTTAATAACAACAAAACCAAAAGGAAATACTTAAACAGGCTGTTGTAGGATAGTTTTAAATAAAGAAAGAAGTGGTACCTCATAAGGAACCTTGGAAACAACGGAATCATATGCACATAAAATGCACAACACTACACCTTGTTCGGGAAGACTCGTCACAGGACAGTTTTCGCGTCATGAAACTAGAATAAGAAAGAATAATTATCGTTAAAAACAACATCGATTTATTCTTCCACATCGTAAATAAATTTCGTTAAGGGTTGGAATGCAGTGCAAAAATTAACTTGCAGAAAAGATTCACTGGCCATGATAAAACATAGCGTAAGTAATCCACTATTTAAGGCGAATGATAGGGTTTTCTGCAATTGCATATCCATTGTTATACTCGTATATATTACACCAGTCAATATTTAATAAAAAAGCTAACAAAGGATGGGATTCTAAATTGATTTTATGTATAAGAAATATGGGTAATTGTTTCCTTTAGAAGACAACTGCTAAAACACGTCCGAAATTATCGGGAAAGGTATCAAAAGAGGCGTTTTGACCTCGGTAACAATAATCCGGGAGCGGATTTTCGAGTTTTTGTTTCAGTGAAGAGATGTTTGCCATCAAAGTTGAGAACGTTGTCATTTTCATGTGGTTGTTGTAATCACAGATTAGGGTGTACCGAAAAGTGCAAAAAGTGTGTTCTGCGCAGAAATACCGGTGTTGGACCGGCTAAGGGTTATTTTTTGAAGCGCGGCCGAATTCCGCCTACGCAGAACCGTGTTCTGCAAAATAAATACATTGGATCAAGCCCCCTATTTGGGATCGGACCTGGGTAATTTTTGGGTTTTTTGCGAATAACTTTTCACTGAAACAAAAAATTGAAAATCCGCTTTGGGATTGTTGATACCGAAGTCAAAACGCGTGTTTTGATACCCCTCCCGATATTTTTGGACGTGTTTTAGTAGTTGCCTCCTAAAGGAAACCAAAAATGAACACCAAAATATGAACACGTTCGAAAACAAAATAAGTAATTAACCTACTTGGCTACAATATCATCTTCTGCAGACGACGTATTCAAAGATATTTCATTGTCGAAAAAAGAACTTGAAATAACAACTTGATTCACTCCAGAATTGCATAAATTTTTGTCTATGGTTTTGACTGCAATATCCACTTTTTGGTCACATTCGTTGCTGTCGACCATATTTGAAGTTTTCGATAGAAGTTGACGCATTTTGCCACAATTTATACATTTTTGTGGGTCGATGCTACTACAAATTTCACATTTCCAATGTAATACCGAAGCTATTGTGCCCATGTTTTCCAATTTCTGCAATTATCACTCACATCTGCAGAAATTTATGTTATTTGTTAATTATGTTTACTATATATATGAACTTCCTTCAATTTTAACTACTCTTTTCATTATTTTCTTTCTATCGAAATAGGAAGTAACGAAAGTAGAGGAACGAGTGGGTTTCATTAAAAAAAAAACAAAACAGGGGGGCGAATCCATTTGCGGTCAAAAAATACTATCTACAAAACGCCCCCAGAGAGAAAAAAAAAGAAACGAAATGAAATTTTCCTCACAAGTGATGTGTTGCTGGGCCATGGTATTATCAGCACAACCACGTCTATTAGTAGCGCAACTTACTCCGAAGGGTAAATTACATTCAACATGAAAATAAACTAATTTATTTTTTTTATTTATTAAAGCTTATACAAAGTTATTAACATATGTACAATCTGTAACATGCAGCGCTCCCATCAGAAGACATGAACTGTCTGTTGAATAAAAAATTTCGTTTTAAATTCTCCTCAAAAGATCACATTCTTTCTGGTAGCGATACATGGTTCTTATATTTTCCCCAGTTGTATTTGAAAGTAGCGAGATTGGGTCTGTATTAAGGAAGCAGTCTCTCTTATCCTCATGAGTTAAACACCAGAGGTTTTGTATGCAGAGTTTTTACATATGTGACAATCCGAAAACACGGTCGCTGTCAAGAAGGAGAGGAAAAAGGGGAAATATTGCTTAATATTTTTTTTTCAAAAGGTATTAAAATTTAAAGAAAAAGTATGCATAATACGCAGTAGTAATCAGTTATAACAACGGTAATTCTATGCGACCATACATAACTGCTTATATACGTCCAAATATCGGGAAAGGTATAAAACGATGGGTTTTAACCTTTAATCAGAAAGCGGAAATTCGATATTTTATGTCTGTTCAGAGATATTTGCAATTAAAGTTGAAATTTTTCTGTAATTTTCAAGTGGTTGTTCTAATCACAGATTAGGGTGTACCGAAAAGTGCAGAAATGTGTTCTGCGCAGAAATATTGTAGACCGCGTAGCCGGTGTTGGAGCGGCTAAGGGCTATTTTTTTTGAAGCGCGGCCGAAGGCCGCCTACGCAGAAAGGTGTTGTGCACATAAATACCTTGGATCAAGCCCCCTATTTGGGATCGGGCGTGGGCCCTTTTTTTTCTTTTTTGCTAGTAACTTTTAGCTGAAACAAATTCCGTTTTCGGATTATTGATACAGAGATCAAAACGCGTCGTTTGATACCTTTCCCGATATTTTTGGACGTATATTAGCAGTTTTGTACGGTCGTATAGAATTACCATAACAACGAATATAATTTAATACAACTAAGGGATTGAATTAATATTATTTGCATAATAAATAACTATTGTTTTTTTATATTTTATTTATTAGATGTATATGAGAGCCCATCGGCGGACTTCTAGAAGAAACATATGTGTCACTAAGATAAAGAGCATAATTAAATGTTTAACTGGTGTAAACCACGAGATTTGTTTACTAAATCACCGTTGCCTAGTTCATCTTGTGAACGGCTTTTGACAGGTGGCGTGCCACGAGAACAGGGCCCTCACTCTGTAGTTCCATTCGAAACCAAATTGGCTCGCTTTCGAGTGATTCGTACTTCGTAAGGAATTTTCGAGTAGAACGTATTCGTTGTTCAAGTTCCATTTTGTTCTCTTCGGATTTGATTTATCCCTCTTTCGATGGTAGAAAATTTGGTACTCACTATTTCGAAAGCATATGCCAATATGGTCGAAAGTTAGAAAATCCTATTCGACAACAATTTAGTAAACGGAAATCCCAAAAATGTATATTCTTATAATTATGATAAAACAATTATTATTTTTTTTCATCAAGAAATCATTTTTATAGCAGAAAGTGTTAAGCAGTAGGAGTTGACAGAAAATAATTGAAGAATTCTAGGTAAAAAATGGAAAAATTCAAGAGAACAAAAATTTTATAGATAAGAAATATTTATATATTTAAATAAATAAAATTTCATTTAATAAAATTAAAATAAATTAGTTTTAATTACCTGTGCAAGCACATACGTTCGAACCTGCCACCACACTCGTGGTAGTCGAGATTCTTATCACCTGAGCTACTGCGACATGTAAAACCGCGCTGCCTAATACTGCACTTAAGATCTATGCAAAGTATTTTCGTATTTTGCTTTGCGCTTGAAATTTGTGAAACAGTGATGCCTACTATTGTGAAATATTTTCTAAAGTAAATTCTAACAAACTACAGAGTGCATATGGGTATTAGAATCAATTTGTGATTTCGAGCAGAACAGCTTTTCGAATAGAACTACAGTGTAAAGGCCCAGTCCTAGGAGAAATTTCTTCATTAAGATCGCAATTGATAAACGTATGCTCGTGCGTTTTAAGATAGTGAAGGGGTCTTAAGTTTCTTAGGTACTGTCTACAGATTGTTTGTTTCAGTAGGAGTACCACAATTGCCTGCGTTAATATTTGGAGGAAGTTCAAGACATGCGTTAAGTATGTATATTACTCCTTCCAGGCTAAGGTACAGACCTCTTTGGTAGCTTTCTTGCCCCCGTTGTGTTGTTGGCAATGAGGACTTCATTGATTCTTTCTTCTCATTCCCTTATCGTTAATTGGGCAGGAAATTCAGGGATTAAATGTAGTCTGGGTAGTTGATCACATTTCTATAGGGCCTGTAAAAGATATGCAAAGATAAATTAAGGAAAATTGAGTTTGTAGCTTACGCTAGATTTGAAGCAAAATAAACAAAATTTCAACGAATGTAAACTAAAGAAACCATCAAAAATTTCTAAGCTACATATTTTTTGCTGAAAAGTAAATTTTTCAGTACTATTTCCACCAGCAATCTAAAAGAACTTTGAAAAGAAATAACACTTTTTGTTTTAGGAGTAATTTGGGAGTTTCGGTTGTGAAAAGTACAGGGTGGGCAGTGCTACATACGTAACCTTTCATAATTAAACCATGTATTATCCTGAAGTATTGGGTCAAATTCCAAGTAATTAAACAGTTGCAGTTGCGTCACAAAAATAGCAGCAATTGGTTGTCCCTCCCAGAAGGTGAGCGTGTGTAACTTTAGTGTCACCAATCCGGAGCCGTATATATGGCATTAGAAAATTAGTTGGTATAGATAATGAGTAATGAAGTTTTATCCTCCACGTGGTGATTATAGGAAATCCAATCCGAGCCCAAATCGGAGAGCCTCTTTTGTGGGCATATTTGATGCGGTTTTAGCTAATTCATCAGAATAAGTATTCCCTGTTATTCCAGTGTGGTTAGGGACCCACATTAGCTTTATTTTCTTTGCATATAAAATAAGATAATCTCTAATTGAGTTAATGATGTTTGTTTGATTGTTGCAATTTTGTATGTCTTGAAAACATGACAGGCTCTCGTTGCATATCGGATTAGATTCAAACGCCGAAATGAGCCGCTCCCAAAAAAACGATTGGTGAATCAACACTATGCACCTTACAAACGAGTGCGATTCAAAGCATGATTCACATAGCGTAGTGTTCATGACTGTTGATGACAATTGCGTGCACTGTGTGTGGTGAATTGGGGTAAAGGCGATTCTTTTGCTTGTATTCGCGATTTGCTTGTATTCGCGATTGGTTTGGTAGGCACGTATGCATTTGACGATTGGTTGGTATCTTTTTCAGTTTGATAAATGTTTAGCTATATATTTTGCTCACTAAGGCCCGGTTTTTCAGTCCTTGGTTAATCTCAGTTTAAACTAAGTTTGCTTAAACTCGGTATAAATTTAAACTCCAGTTAAACTGCGGAGTGGTTTTTCAGTGATGGTTTAAGGCCGCTTTTAAGATTTGCTTTTTATACGGCAACATTGTCTTTTTTATCTAGATACGGCAACAGATGACATTTGTTCATATATGCGACGCCATTGCTTCTCCTCAGTATTGGAATAGTTAGGAATTCGCTAATTTCTGCATCACTATAATCACTTTTGTCAGATGATATATCCAGTATTTAATTAAATATAAAAATATTGTCCTTTTTTAATTGCGTTCAGTTTATTGTTTCACAACCAAAACCATCAAATATGCAAACAGCTGACAAGTTAACTAGAGTTTAACCCTGGCAAATTGGCCGCTTAAACTACGTTTAAACTTAGTTTAAAGTTGACTGAAAAACTGCGTAACAAGTTTAAGCTTAGTTTAACTGACAAATTAAACAAAAATAACATAAAATATAATAACATAAAACTAAATAAACAAAATGAGATGAAATAAAATAATTAGGTTATTCTCTATCTAGTTTTCGCAGAAGGCGTGGAAAATTTTCTACATGCTGTCATATATTTTCCGCGGTTTCTATATTTTCTAGACCCAAAGTCATGTAAAATTGAAAAATAAATTTAAAACTTTGACATGGGCGTAGAAAACAAATTTTTCAATTAAAAAATTAACACAAATAATGATCACGAATCAAATGCTTCAATACCTCCCTACATAGATTGCTTCAATAAAATTTCTCTTTTCTATTTAAAAAAAAGATCACGTATTATTTAATTGAATAACATATTTTGTTAAGCTAAAATACAACGTTATACGCTGAATAAGCGAATTTTCTGCAAAAAAAAAATCTAATTGTAAAAAATTTGAAGTATTAATTACTGTACAAAGGAAAAACTCAAAACTAAGAAGTGAAACTGCAAAAATAAAAGTTTAATATTTTTCCAAAAAAAAAACCAAGAGATCTCATTTGTAACCTTTAAAATTAATTACAGTCAAGGTTTTAACAAAACAAAAACAAAAACAAACAAAATGTCTGAGGCTTATTTTGATGAATACGAACACTACAATTTCGATCACGACAAACACATCTTTTCTGGTCGAAGTGGCAAGCAACGTAGCAAAAAGGAGGCACAGGAGCATACCAATCATTTCGATCCTAACGGACACTCACGCAAATTAGTTACAAAATTCATGAATACAAATAATAATCGAAAACTGTGTGTTAGCGGCAAGAATTGAATTTATTTTTTTTGGAGGATACGACATTAATGAAGAAGAAGAAGCATCAGCAGAGGGAGTACAAAACAACCGTTAACAAAAGTGAAGGAAAAAAAGAAAAAACTGAATTAAAAAATTAACAAGAAGTCAATGAAAAAATACTAGAAAATAAAGGAGGAGAAAGCTAGTTTTATTCGGTTTACGGTCTGGCATCAATTTTATAGGAAAAAGAAAGAGCATTAAACTGTTATAGTTTTGTATTTAACAAGTATCTAGCGAAAGAGGATTTTGTTTCGTCGTTTTTTTATTTTCATACCCAGCAAGAGCAGCAAGTAAGCAAGAGGCGAAGACACAGTGAGAGACAGCCACCAACAACTTGCAGAAACTGCACCCCATTTTCTTTGTGTGCAGCGTATGCAAGTTGCGAGTTGGCTGCTCACGCTCAATATTGCAATAACAGCGCAAAACAAAAACAGAAGATAAGAAAAATCGAGAATTTTAAAAATACATTTATAAATATAGTCTACCTATACTAATTGTTATTTCATATTATAATATTTATGTAACTTTAATGTTCATTTTTGCATACACAACTTCTATTTTCTCTTATTTACCCATTGTAATGATTCGATTTTTTTTATTTAAACAATTATAAACTTGCATAGTTCATGACCTTAAAACTGGCGTATGTACTTTGATAGTGCGCGCTAATATCATATAGCGCATACATATTAATTTAACATTCGTATTCATATTCATATAGATACATATAGCATATATAGTATGTATGCTAGTTTTTTCATATATTAATTAAGTTGAATTTTAACTTTTTGAGACTGTAACAAGTATGAAGCTGCAGTTAAATGATATGAATAACAAAATTAATGAATATTTAATAAAAAAATATAAAATATAAAAAAAAAATATTAATACGTTTTATTCTTAAACAAAAGTAGTATCCCTAACCAACTTACATAAATTGAATTGTTCTAGCTTAATATAAAAGAGAATATTATACCTACACATATGACTTTGTTATTGTACTTAGTTGTTATTTATATTAAAATTGCTTAAAGAATTAAGAAACAATAAACTATTTAAGCTTTTTGGGCCTATACGGTTTCTCTTATCAGTTATTATATGTCCTGCAAGTGAAAATGTTGGAAAGTCGAGAATATTCCGATGAATGATGATCCCACCATCTCAAAGCATCAAAATTTGCTTCGGGGTCACTTTGCAAAAACAGTACCTTTGTACTTCATTTTCAACTTCCTCTCTTACTGAACGACTGTATTATTAATACTGTGGCGTATATTCTCAAGCATGTACTATCCCTAACTCAATAACACTCCCACCACTAGTTAAACACAACAGAGATAACGATGGATACTCTTAAGCGTGCAACCGTGTAACTAGGAAGAGAGATGGCGCGAGTGTTTGCGAATACGATGCAAAGAGGAGATGCCAATAAATACTACCGACCCTTCCAGAACACGAAGAGCGAACAACCAAGAAACTTTTAGGTGCGTGGGGTAGCACCCTGTCGGACTATATAAGGCAGTGACCAAGCAAGGCAGGTTGATCAGTTAATTTTCAAGTGTTGTTAAGTGAACTACTGCGAAGTTACCAAACTCTTAAATTTGTATTGCGTTTATTACTAGTAAATAAAACTAGCTATTAGTTACAATATCTGTGCGTGTGTTTATTTGACTTTATAGTGATCGGACCCAGGATTAATAACCAAGGAATCATCGAATTCGTCACAATTGGTATCAGAAGCGGTATTGTTAAATAAATACCAGTGATTTAAAGGATTGCAAGGACATGGCGAAGTTGAATGAATTAAAGATTCAACAACTCAAAAATGAGTTGGAACAACGCGGACTAAACACTACAGGCAATAAATCGGAGCTAGGTCACAATTGCGGGAGGCCATGGAAGCAGAAGGAATCAACGTTCATGACCATGCTTTTCATCTTGTGGAGGAGGCGACGACAAAAATGGAAGAAAAAAAGGAGTCTCGGAATCCAGTAGCAAGCGTGGACACAAACATGATATTGGCTGTATTAACTCAGATGTCAACGAAAATGGAGAACAGAAGACCCACATGACATCCTAGATTTCAGCTCAACTAGATGAAACGAAGGCATACATGAGATCTCAAATGGAGGAACAGAAGGCATATATCTCATCGCAGTTGGAAGAGCAGGAAGCAAAGGTGTCATCGAAACTAGAAGTGCAAGATGCTAAAATAACACAAGTGCAAGAGGTATTTAGAGAACGGCAGGACAAGATTGAGGCCGAAGTAGATGCTTTGAAGGGCCGTATCCAGAAGCTGCAACTGAACCGTCCAGCTGTCTCAGCAAATACTCCCAAAGTAAAATCACCTTCCTTTGATGGTTCTGTCCCATTCCAGGTATTTATACTGCAATTTGAGAAGACGGCTTCGGTGAATAATTGGTGCACTGAAGATAAAGTATTCTTATCGGCACCCGCCGGTGGAAGCAGAGGAAGAGGGAGACCACCACTCCGATGGAAGGACCAAGTGGAGGCCGATTTTCGATCCCGCGGTGTTTCCAATTGGCGCCAGTTGGCGCAACGAAGAAACGACTGGCGAGCTATGTTGGACGGTAAAAATCGCCCAGGCGGTTAGATGACCATTTAAAGAAGAAGATAAAGTTGCAGCACTATACGTGGCATTAAAGGGACCTGCAGCAGAAATCTTACAGACTATTCCCGAGTTCAAAAGCAACAGTTATGATGCATTGATGGGTGCGGTTGAGAGACGCTATGGTAGTGAACATCGAAAGCAGATATACTAAATAGAGCTACAGAATTGATCCCAGAAACCAAATGAGACTTTGCAGGAATTTGCATCGGACATGGAGAGTTTGGCCTATCTAGCAAATGCGGACGCACCCGTGGAGTACAGTAAGGCTCGGTTTTTCAGTACAAGTTTAACTCAATTTGTCAGTTAAACTAAGCTTAAACTTGTTACGCAGTTTTTCAGTCAACTTTAAACTAAGTTTAAACGTAGTTTAAGCCGCCAATTTGCCAGGGTTAAACTCTAGTTAACCTGTCAGCTGTTTTGCATATTTGATGGTTTTGCTTGTGAAACAATAAGCTGAACGCAATTTAGAAAGAACGATATTTTTATATTTAATTAAATACTGGATATATCCTCTGACGAAAGTGATTATAGTGATGCAGAAATTGGCGAAATGCTAAATATTACAATACTGAGGAGAAGCAATGGCGTTGAATATGTATACAAATATTATCTGTTGCCGTATCTAGATAAAGAAAAAACCAATGTTGCCGTATAAAAAGCAAATATTAAAACCGGCCTTAAACTCACACTGAAAAACCGCTCTGCAGTTTAACTGGAGTTTAAATTTATGCCGAGTTTAAGCAAACTTAGTTTAAACTGAGCTTAACCAAGGACTGAAAAACCGGGCCTAAGAGGGTAAAACTCCAAAGTTTTATAAATGGAATACGCGATGTGGAGACGAAGCGGGCAACATATGCAAACCCCAAACGGACATTCGCCGAAACGGTATCGCATGCTCTGACACAGGAAACAGCCTCGCTTTTTAGTAAACCTGCCTACAAGGCTCATCGCGTAGAAGTGGAAACTCCGGCTTGGGTAGACAAAATTTTGGAAGCGTTGAACGCAGTACAAAAAAAAATAATGGTGCCATTAAAAGCTTTAACATAGCACGTTATTGCGGCACTGGCTCCAGTAACCCCAGCAATTCAGGTGGACGTAAACGTTAAGCTGGAGAGGATGAGCAAGATGAATGCCTCATGATCTCTGTGTCACAACTCGGACGGAAAGCGACTAATGTTACTGTTGAAGGCTACGTGAACGGGAAAAAGCGCCTGCTGACTGTAGATACTGGTGCATCACATTCCATCATTCGGAGTGACTTGGTCCGCGGGAAGGTGAGACGATTGCAGAAAGCTAAGTTGTAGACAGTAACTGGTAAAAGCAAACAAGTCCTGGGGGAGGTGACATGTAAGGTTGTGATTGGGAATGTGGCTACGTGTCACAACTTCTTGGTAGGGAATATTGTCGACGAAGTCATCATTGGCGTCGATTTCTTGGATGAGAGAGAAATTCACATTAACGTAAGGAACAGGATTATGACTTACAACGGCCAAGAAGTTCCTCTGGTCTTTGGACACAATAGTAGTGAAGCAACAGGAGCCTCGTAAAGCAGAGGTAGCTCCTCGACCAAAGGCTTTCACGGACAGGTTCCTCCTGAAGAAGATTCGGCAAGGCCAGGAGGAAGATCCAGATTTGGCACGTGTGTTGAAATGACTAAAGGAGAACAAAGCGACGAGAAGAAAAGAGATGACTAGAAAGAGTCGCATCGCAAAAGCAAATTGGGCACAATGGAGTAGCTTAAAGCTAACATCTGGTTGTTTGCATCGGATATGGGAAAATGAAGATGGCCAAAATCATCGAGCACTTATTGTTGTTCCCCAGGCAAGAATTGCAGATGTCATCAAAGCGTCGCATATTTGCCCAGATGGAAGCCACATGGGAATAAAGAAAACTCTGCAAGAGCTAAAGCGGCGATTCTATTGGATCGGTTGCAGAGAAACTGTGAGAAAATGGATTACTAAGTGTGCAGAGTGTGCTGGGGATAAAAGACGAACATCTGGTGGTCATGTTCCGAGGAAGCAACGCAATTTGGTTGATAAAGTGAAACAGTGCACTGGGCATGAGAGCATGGAAAGGAATCCTGAAGAAGTGAGTTGCAGGAATATTCGCCGGGTACTACTGGAAACGAAAGTTAATGCACAAATCTATGCGGGGCCAGAAAAAACGGTTGAATGTGTGACAGTGTAATGCAATGTCGGAATCTCTGCAGGAGAGGATTGATGTCGGAGTTTCAATCTTAGGAGCAAATGAAGGTTAATAATACGGTGCCAACCATTCAGCGTCTAGCAGCGTTGGATTTGGAAAATGTGTCTGATCGGGACGATCAGACTTAGGTGGAGGGCAGTGTGGCGATTCTTCTCTAGCATGTACCATCGCTAACTCAATAACACTCCTAACTTAAACACAACAGGGATAACGATGGCTACACTAATGCATGCAAGCGTGTACCAAGCAAGAGGAAGAGAGATGGCGCGAGTGTGTGCTAATACAAGCAAAAAGGAGATGTTGGTAAATAACACCGACCCTTCGAGAACACGAAGAACGAACAACCAAAAAAGTTCTCGGTGCGTGGGGTAGCACCCTTTCGGACTATATAAGGCAGTGACCAAGCAAGGCAGGTGGATCAGTTTATTTTCAAGTGCTGTTCAGTGAACTACTGGGAAGTTACCAAACTCTTAAATTTGTATTGCGTTTATTACTAGTAAATAAATGTAGCTATTAGCTACAATATCTGTGCGTGTATTTATTTGACTTTATAGTGATAGAACCCAGGATTAATAATCAAGGAATCATCGAATTCGTCACAATATGTAAAATTCAACTTTGTTAAAATGCTTTTGAAAATTGGGGTTTTTGCAATTTTTGAATATGTCTGCCACTAGTTTTCAACCATCAAAATCGTCTGTTATTTGGTATTTTAGTTTCATTTATTGGCGGCCGCCGTGGTGTGAAGGTAGTGTTGCCGGCCTACCACACCGAAGGTCCATGGTTCGAGCCCTGGTACAGGTAACATCAAAAGTGATTTGAAAAAAAGTTTTTCAAAACGGGGTCGCCCCTCGGCAGTGGTTTGGCAAACTCTCTGAGTGTATTTCTGCCATGACAGGCTTCTCAGGAAAAATTCGTCTCCTTTGTAGATGCTATTCGGAGTCGGCAAAAAACTGTAGGTCCCACCAATTTGTAGGGAAAATTCAAATCGGCACACCACAAATTGGAAGAGAAGCTTGGCGCAAAAATCTCTTAGGAGGTTTATGATGATATACCTGAAAATATCAGCTTTAGTAAAATACATACAGTCTGCCAATCACTGGCTCTTAGACTATTAGTCATGGACCATGAAAGGGGATTTTTAATGCCTCTTTAAATTATATCCGGTCCCTTGAAATAGAAATTTATCAAAAGCCTACACAAATAAGCGAAAGTAATGGTCAGGTTGAGCGTTTGCATTCAACATTAATAGAAATATACCGTTGCATTTTAGTTGAACTTAGGAGACTAACTCCAAAGAACGCATTTCGATAGCAGTGGATAAGTTTAACAATACCATTCAGTCTGTTATCAAGCGAAAACCGGCGGACGTGTTTCTCAACCGGACGTCAATAATAAATTATCAGGAATTATTAAATTTCAGAGAAAAAACCATCGAGGATATAAGAACTTTATTAGAGAAGGAGCATGAGGTCAGAAACGCGAGGTTGAATATCAAACACACTTCTCCGAGTTCTTTCTATACCGGAGACAAGGTGCTTATCTCCAACAAACAAATGAAGGCCAAACAGAGCCGCTAAATAAAGAAGAAGCGATTGCTAAAAATAGAAAAGCAACAGCACTTACACAAACAGGGGTCGAATAACGTATTCCGTGAAGTGAACAGCCGTCTCTTAAAATAGCTTATTTGGTATTACGTGATACGTGAACGTATAGCTGCTCTCGTAATTTGGTATTATGAGTTCAGTGAACGTACTCAAAAAAACGTAAACGTCAAAAACTATCATTCGATAGCAAAAATACGTTCGAGTGCCTTTGAAATTGACGGTTTTTGAACTATTTTGAGTTTTTTTTTTAATTATTATTAATCAATTCAAAAGTTATAATTAAAGAAAACAAAGCAAAAACGAAAGTGCAAGAGTAACAATGTAAGTAAACAGATATAAATTAGTTTAAAATATATGTATATGTATATGTATATATATCTATATAAACTAATTTCCTGTTTCATCAAAGGACACATTTAAATAAATTAAATTTAAACAAACGGTATTTGTCTAAACGCAGCTAAAACACAAGCATTACCAATTTCGCATGGTTCATTTAATCTTGCTAACCTCTCTCCAATTATTTTAGACGAAACGGCAATCAAATTCCAATCTGTAGTGACCAGCCTAGGTTTTAAAATAAACTCACACCTAACTTGTACTGACCACATTAATTAAAGCATATCAAAGATATATTACAAACTCAGAAATCTATGGCAGTCTTGTTACCTATCAATACAAAACTAAAGCTTGTGCAGGCCCTCATCGTCCCTCATATATCCTACTTCGAGACGGTATATGGTAATCTTGACAGCATATCTAAAAACAAACTTAATTTGGCTCTAAATAATTCTGCTAGATTTATATATTTCAAGCGAAAGTTTGATCATATTTCACCATACAGTAAAAATATTCTGGGTCTAAGCATGGAAAGCTACCTCAATGTACGCAATATCATATATCTGTTCAAAATCATAAAATTTCGGCAGCCCGTCTATCTTTTTCAAAAACTGAAGTTCGCTCAGTCATCGCGCACCCATAATATGATTGTGCCAAAATACGATACATTAGCGTCATCTAGATTGTTTTTTGTTAGCGCAGTAAAATTCTGGAACTCATTACCTTTGTCAATAAAAAGTATAAACTCGGCGAGGTGCTTCAAAGCGGCAGTTACAAATTTCTTTACACAATAAGGCTTTTCTCTACTCAAACTATACAAACTCTCATTACTGATTTCTTCTAAACCATCTACGAGTATTACTTCTGAATTAAAATTAATATAAGGAAAACCTCTGTAATTGAATTTTGTAATATGTACATTGAAAAGACCTAGTGTCTTACAGTACTTTTGAAATAAATAATAATAATAATAATAATAATAATTATTATTATTAAAAAATTTTTGAGCTCCCAGTGAAAGAAAGTTACAGCTTCAACTAAATACCCTGCAATGATATGTAATAATGTGTATAGGTATATACATTCAAAATATTTCGATAAAACTCACTTTTATTTATTCCTTATACACAATAGAATGAATGTATTCCAGCGTAAACACCACCGCTTGGAATATTTTTGCAGCTTTACTAAATCCTTGCTCACTTTCACTAAAGCAGTTCACTCTAGAATAAACTTTTTGTTAAATTACCTTAGATGCTAGATTTTGAAATGAATTTACCTTTTAACGATTTAAAGGATTTTCAATTACCAAAAACTTTGATATGCGATAGTAAATATTTTCTTTGTTTACAAATACAAGGTGGCGCAAAAGTAAGCTTCCGATGTTCAGCATATCGGTTGTGGCACGTGCAGTGTGTGCTGTTGCACCGTCTTGTTGGAACCACATGTTTTCCAATCCCAATTCATCAAGTTGCGGCAAAAAGAACTCGTTGATCATTGCTCTGTAGCGCTCACCATTCACAGTAACCGTTTGGCCCCGTCCGATTATTGGTCAAATAAATAGTCAGCAATATTCCGCGTTTTGGAGCAGTGTAGCGTAACATTGTTTATTAACGCGTATTTCGCATGTGTTTACTACACAAATGTCAAAACAGAACTGACTTTAGGGGCCAATCGCAAAATTTATAGCATTTTCTAATAGGAGGATTACTTTTGCGCCACCCTGTAGAAGATGACACTTAGTCTATTACAGAACCTCATTCAATCTATTACAGTTTGTCATGGATTACGATACGCTACTGAACGTACCTCATAATACCAATGTTGCAGTTCGAACGATTAGTCACGTTATTGTTATTGTTAAATAAATACCAGTGATTTAAAGGATTGCAAGGACATGGCGAAGTTGAATGAATTAAAGATTCAACAGCTCAAAAATGAGTTGGAACAACGCGGACTAAACACTACAGCCAATAAATCGGAGCTAGGTCACAATTGCGGGAGGCCATGGAAGCAGAAGGAATCAACGTTCATGACCATGCTTTTCATCTTGTGGAGGAGGCGACGACAAAAATGGAAGAAAAAAAGGAGTCTCTGATATTGGCTGTATTAACTCAGATGTCAACGAAAATGGAGAACAGAAGACCCACATGACATCCTAGATTTCAGCTCAACTAGATGAAACGAAGGCATACATGAGATCTCAAATGGAGGAACAGAAGGCATATATCTCATCGCAGTTGGAAGAGCAGGAAGCAAAGGTGTCATCGAAACTAGAAGTGCAAGATGCTAAAATAACACAAGTGCAAGAGGTATTTAGAGAACGGCAGGACAAGATTGAGGCCGAAGTAGATGCTTTGAAGGGCCGTATCCAGAAGCTGCAACTGAACCGTCCAGCTGTCTCAGCAAATACTCTCAAGGTAAAATCACCTTCCTTTGATGGTTCTGTCCCATTCCAGGTATTTATACTGCAATTTGAGAAGACGGCTTCGGTGAATAATTGGTGCACTGAAGATAAAGTATTCTTATCGGCACCCGCCGGTGGAAGCAGAGGAAGAGGGAGACCACCACTCCGATGGAAGGACCAAGTGGAGACCGATTTTCGATCCCGCGGTGTTTCCAATTGGCGCCAGTTGGCGCAACGAAGAAACGACTGGCGAGCTATGTTGGACGGTCAAAATCGCCCAGGCGGTTAGATGACCATTTAAAGAAGAAGAAGATAAAGTTGCAGCACTATACGTGGCATTAAAGGGACCTGCAGCAGAAATCTTACAGACTATTCCCGAGTTCAAAAGCAACAGTTATGATGCATTGATGGGTGCGGTTGAGAGACGCTATGGTAGTGAACATCGAAAGCAGATATACTAAATAGAGCTACAGAATTGATCCCAGAAACCAAATGAGACTTTGCAGGAATTTGCATCGGACATGGAGAGTTTGGCCTATCTAGCAAATGCGGACGCACCCGTGGAGTACAGTAAGGCCCGGTTTTTCAGTACAAGTTTAACTCAATTTGTCAGTTAAACTAAGCTTAAACTTGTTACGCAGTTTTTCAGTCAACTTTAAACTAAGTTTAAACGTAGTTTAAGCGGCCAATTTGCCAGGGTTAAACTCTAGTTAACCTGTCAGCTGTTTTGCATATTTGATGGGTTTGCTTGTGAAACAATAAGCTGAACGCAATTTAGAAAGGACGATACTTTTATATTTAATTAAATACTGGATATATCATCTGACGAAAGTGATTATAGTGATGCAGAAATTGGCGAAATGCTAAATATTACAATACTGAGGAGAAGCAATGGCGTTGAATATGTATACAAATATTATCTGTTGCCGTATATAGATAAAGAAAAAACCAATGTTGCCGTATAAAAAGCAAATATTAAAACCGGCCTTAAACTCACACTGAAAAACCGCTCTGCAGTTTAACTGGAGTTTAAATTTATGCCGAGTTTAAGCAAACTTAGTTTAAACTGAGCTTAACCAAGGACTGAAAAACCGGGCCTAAGAGGGTAAAACTCCAAAGTTTTATAAATGGAATACGCGATGTGGAGACGAAGCGGGCAACATATGCAAACCCCAAACGGACATTCGCCGAAACGGTCCCGCATGCTCTGACACAGGAAACAGCCTCGCTTTTTAGTAAACCTGCCTACAAGGCTCATCGCGTAGAAGTGGAAACTCCGGCTTGGGTAGACAAAATTTTGGAAGCGTTGAACGCAGTACAAAAAAAAATAATGGTGCCATTAAAAGCTTTAAGTGCGGAAAACCAGGTCACATTCCACGTTATTACGGCACTGGCTCCAGTAACCCCAGCAATTCAGGTGGACGTAAACGTTAAGCTGGAGAAGATGAGCAAGATGAATGCCTCATGATCTCTGTGTCACAACTCGGACGGAAAGCGAGTAATGTTACTGTTGAAGGCTACGTGAACGGGAAAAAGCGCCTGCTGACTGTAGATACTGGTGCATCACATTCCATCATTCGGAGTGACTTGGTCCGCGGGAAGGTGAGACGATTGCAGAAAGCTAAGTTGTAGACAGTAACTGGTAAAAGCAAACAAGTCCTGGGGGAGGTGACATGTAAGGTTGTGATTGGCAATGGGGCTACGTGTCACAACTTCTTGGTAGCGAATATTGTCGACGAAGTCATCATTGGCGTCGATTTCTTGGATGAGAGAGAAATTCACATTAACGTAAGGAACAGGATTATGACTTACAACGGCCAAGAAGTTCCTCTGGTCTTTGGACACAATAGTAGTGAAGCAACAGGAGCCTCGTAAAGCAGAGGTAGCTCCTCGACCAAAGGCTTTCACAGGTTCCTCCTGAAGAAGATTCGGCAAGGCCAGGAGGAAGATCCAGATTTGGCACGTGGCGACGAGAAGAAAAGAGATGACTAGAAAGAGCCGCATCGCAAAAGCAAATTGGGCACAATGGAGTAGCTTAAAGCTAACATCTGGTTGTTTGCATCGGATATGGGAAAATGAAGATGGCCAAAATCATCGAGCACTTATTGTTGTTCCCCAGGCAAGAATTCCAGATGTCATCAAAGCGTCGCATATTTGCCCAGATGGAAGCCACATGGGAATAAAGAAAACTCTGCAAGAGCTAAAGCGGCGATTCTATTGGATCGGTTGCAGAGAAACTGTGAGAAAATGGATTACTAAGTGTGCAGAGTGTGCTGGGGATAAAAGACGAACGTCTGGTGGTCATGTTCCGAGGAAGCAACGCAATTTGGTTGATAAAGTGAAACAGTGCACTGGGCATGAGAGAATGGAAAGGAATCCTGAAGAAGTGAGTTGCAGGAATATTCGCCGGGTACTACTGGAAACGAAAGTTAATGCACAAATCTATGCGGGGCCAGAAAAAACGGTTGAATGTGTGACAGTGTAATGCAATGTCGGAATCTCTGCAGGAGAGGATTGATGTCGGAGTTTCAATCTTAGGAGCAAATGAAGGTTAATAACACGGTGCCAACCATTCAGCGTCTAGCAGCGTTGGATTTGGAAAATGTGTCTGATCGGGACGATCAGACTTAGGTGGAGGGCAGTGTGGCGATTCTTCTCTAGCATGTACCATCGCTAACTCAATAACACTCCTAACTTAAACACAACAGGGATAACGATGGCTACACTTATGCATGCAAGCGTGTACCAAGCAAGAGGAAGAGAGATGGCGCGAGTGTGTGCTAATACAAGCAAAAAGGAGATGCTAGTAAATAACACCGACCCTTCGAGAACACGAAGAACGAACAACCACAAAAGTTCTCGGTGCGTGGGGTAGCACCCTTTCGGACTATATAAGGCAGTGACCAAGCAAGGCAGGTGGATCAGTTTATTTTCAAGTGCTGTTCAGTGAACTACTGGGAAGTTACCAAACTCTTAAATTTGTATTGCGTTTATTACTAGTAAATAAATCTAGCTATTAGTTACAATATCTGTGCGTGTATTTATTTGACTTTATAGTGATAGAACCCAGGATTAATAATCAAGGAATCATCGAATTCGTCACAATATGTAAAATTCAACTTTGTTAAAATGCTTTTGAAAATTGGGGTTTTTGCAATTTTTGAATATGTCTGCCACTAGTTTTCAACCATCAAAATCGTCTGTTATTTGGTATTTTAGTTTCATTTATTGGCGGCCGCCGTGGTGTGAAGGTAGTGTTGCCGGCCTACCACACCGAAGGTCCATGGTTCGAGCCCTGGTACAGGTAACATCAAAAGTGATTTGAAAAAAAGTTTTTCAAAACGGGGTCGCCCCTCGGCAGTGGTTTGGCAAACTCTCTGAGTGTATTTCTGCCATGACAGGCTTCTCAGGAAAAATTCGTCTCCTTTGTAGATGCTATTCGGAGTCGGCAAAAAACTGTAGGTCCCACCAATTTGTAGGGAAAATTCAAATCGGCACACCACAAATTGGAAGAGAAGCTTGGCGCAAAAATCTCTTAGGAGGTTTATGATGATATACCTGAAAATATCAGCTTTAGTAAAATACATACAGTCTGCCAATCACTGGCTCTTAGACTATTAGTCATGGACCATGAAAGGGGATTTTTAATGCCTCTTTAAATTATATCCGGTCCCTTGAAATAGAAATTTATCAAAAGCCTACACAAATAAGCGAAAGTAATGGTCAGGTTGAGCGTTTGCATTCAACATTAATAGAAATATACCGTTGCATTTTAGTGGATAAGTTTAACAATACCATTCAGTCTGTTATCAAGCGAAAACCGGCGGACGTGTTTCTCAACCGGACGTCAATAATAAATTATCAGGAATTATTAAATTTCAGAGAAAAAACCATCGAGGATATAAGAACTTTATTAGAGAAGGAGCATGAGGTCAGAAACGCGAGGTTGAATATCAAACACACTTCTCCGAGTTCTTTCTATACCGGAGACAAGGTGCTTATCTCCAACAAACAAATGAAGGCCAAACAGAGCCGTTAAATAAAGAAGAAGCGATTGCTAAAAATAGAAAAGCAACAGCACTTACACAAACAGGGGTCGAATGACGTATTCCGTGAAGTGAACAGCCGTCTCTTAAAATAGCTTATTTGGTATTACGTGATACGTGAACGTATAGCTGCTCTCGTAATTTGGTATTATGAGTTCAGTGAACGTACTCAAAAAAACGTAAACGTCAAAAACTATCATTCGATAGCAAAAATACGTTCGAGTACCTTTGAAATTGACGGTTTTTGAACTATTTTGAGTTTTTTTTTTAAATAATTATTTTCAATCAATTCAAAAGTTATAATTAAACAAAACAAAGCAAAAACGAAAGTGCAAGAGTAACAATGTAAGTAAACAGATATAAATTAGTTTAAAATATATGTATATGTATATATATCTATATAAACTAATTTCCTGTTTCATCAAAGGACACATTTAAATAAATTAAATTTAATTATTATTAAAAAATTTTTGAGCTCCCAGTGAAAGAAAGTTGCAGCTTCAACTAAATACCCTGCAATGATATGTAATAATGTGTATAGGTATATACATTGAAAATATTTCGCTAAAACTCACTTTTATTTATTCCTTATACACAATAGAATGAATGTATTCCAGCGTAAACACCACCGCTTGGAATATTTTTGCAGCTTTACTAAATCCTTGCTCACTTTCACTAAAGCAGTTCACTCTAGAATAAACTTTTTGTTAAATTACCTTAGATGCTAGATTTTGAAATGAATTTACCTTTTAACGATTTAAAGGATTTTCAATTACCAAAAACTTTGATATGCGATAGTAAATATTTTCTTTGTTTACAAATGCAAGGTGGCGCAAAAGTAAGCTTCCGATGTTCAGCATATCGGTTGTGGCACGTGCAGTGTGTGCTGTTGCACCGTCTTGTTGGAACCACATGTTTTCCAATCCCAATTCATCAAGTTGCGGCAAAAAGAACTCGTTGATCATTGCTCTGTAGCGCTCACCATTCACAGTAACCGTTTGGCCCCGACCGATTATTGGTCAAATAAATAGTCAGCAATATTCCGCGTTCTGGAGCAGTGTAGCGTAACATTGTTTATTAACGTGTATTTCGCATGTGTTTACTACACAAATGTCAAAACAGAACTGACTTTAGGGGCCAATCGCAAAATTTATAGCATTTTCTGATAGGAGGATTACTTTTGCGCAGTAACCGTTTTTCACCGACCGATTATTGGTCAAATAAATAGTCAGCAATATTCCGCGTTCTGGAGCAGTGTAGCGTAACATTGTTTATTAACGTGTATTTCGCATGTGTTTACTACACAAATGTCAAAACAGGACTGACTTTAGGGGCCAATCGCAAAATTTATAGCATTTTCTGATAGGAGGATTACTTTTGCGCCACTCTGTAGAAGATGACACTTAGTCTATTACAGAACCTCATTCAATCTATTACAGTTTGTCATGGATTACGATACGCTACTGAACGTACCTCATAATACCAAGGTTGCAGTTCGTACGATTAGTCACGTAATCTTTTTTCGTACTATTACCAAAGAGGATAGATATGTAAGAGACGTCAGTTCGCTACTCGGCGAATGGCAACATTTTGTTGATCGCTGCTTTGTGTGCTACTCGACGTTAGCTCTCAGGGGTTCGGCCATTCCTCTTTGTTTTCTGTCCGAGTTTTGAGTAAAAATCTTGAAACAAGAATTGAGTGTCGGCTGAGTTAATTTGCGGAAATGTCAAAAAGTGAAAAGCAATATTGTGAGTCAATGTCAAAGTGAAGTTGTAAACAGTGAAAAAGTGGTAAAATTAATTGAAATTGTGGAAAAACTGTAATAAATTGTCAAAATAATAAAGAAGAGTGCAGTTAATTAGTGATAAATTAATTGATTTAAAATTTGAAGACTGTGTTGTGCTTACAAAGGTGTTTTGCTTGTTTGAACGGAAAGTGGTGTATGTGGTTTGTGCGTTTGTTGGCATGTGTGGTGTTTGTGTGTTTATAAAAGTATCCAATTGTGTATTGATATGCAAACGAATTATTGAAAAATTGCAACATTATTATAACAATTCGGATATGCATTTCATATATTACTTGCAGTAGTATTACTAAAATCTCTGCAATTTTGTATGCATGCATAAATGTTTTGTTCACATCATAAAAACATAAAAACACGTCCAAAAATATCGGGAGAGGTATCAAACAACGCGTTTTGACTTCGGTATCAACAATCCGGAAGCGGATTTTCAATTTTTTGTTTCAGTGAAAAATTATTCGCAAAAAACCCAAAAATGATCCAGGTCCGATCCCAAATAGGGGGTTCGATCCAAGGTATTTATGTGCAGAACACTCCGGTCCAACACCGGCTACGCGGTCCACAATATTTCTGCGCAAATGTTCTAATATATGTATGTTATATGTGTGCATGCCAAACTTCTTGCAACAATAAGCTATCAAAAATATGCTACCAACCACCTCACGTGCATAAATGCATATTCATACATATATGTATGTAAGTATTCTTGTCAACAAAGTACATTTGTACGCACAAATATCTACGTCCAACAACAAAAACCATTTCTACGCACAAAAATCTACGTCCAACAACAAAAACCATTTCTACGCACAAAAATCTACGTCCAACAACAAAACCCATTTCTACGCACAAAAATCCAACAACAAAAACCAATTCTACGAAACAAACTACAAATGCAACAACAAAAACTTCATTGAAGCATTCATTCATAAAAATATATAAAATTATTTGTCGAAGAATCAAAATATTCAATTTTGTCGATTTTATAAAATCCAACTTCGATCTATATGAAGGGTATTCCCTCGAAAGCGTTTTTTCAGTTGTGCACTTTGGCAATTTTCCGAACAAAACTTGGCATTAAAACTTTGATTTGCTTTAGGTAGCTAGGTATATTGAAGAAAAAATAAAATAAAAATATACAGCTATTGTCCAGCAACAGACCCAAACTTTTGCAAAAAAAATATTAAGAAAAAGTTTCCCTAAGTATTTTTAATTATTTAATGAAAGTTTCCCTTATATGACCAAAAGTTGTCCTTATTCGATAAGCAGTTTGATTATTTGCGCAACTGATATTGCTTTCGTCACTTTTGTTTGTTTGCGTGAGAAACCCTATGAGATTTTGTTGTTGTTACTGAAATTCGGTCGCAAATTTGGTCAACCATGTTTTTTTGGCTTAAGTGTGGCCGTTCTGGCACAGAAGTATCCTTTGAATACACTACTATGTAGTAAAAGTTTAGCTTTTTTCACTCCTTATCTACATTATGTGCGAGTTTAGATGATTTTCTTAGGCAAAACTTAATATAAGAATATGGAATTAATATCCGAAGTAATTTAAGATAGTTACATGCCATTTTGGAAGAAAAAAACAGAAGTTAATAATACTTAAGTAGTGAAGAACTACTCCATTTTTTTGGTAGTGGCTGCAAGATAGGAACAAACTGTGTGCGCCAACACTTTTGATCACCGACGACTTCACTCAAAGCTCGTATCAAAGACGAAATCAACGACATTCCTGTGTATGTACATATTTATATTTTCATACAATTTACTAAATGCCAGTCCAACTGAAAGCATTCATACATGAGTACGTTCGTACGCATATATTTAAGGGTGGATTTTTGTTTGCTACGATCAAATGCTTTTGCATTTGATTTGTGCAATCAAAAATTAAACCTTAAATAAGTTTGCCTAGTACATTATGCACATGCCACCCTTACCAATTTCACCCATAAACAAAATAACCCAATAAATAGAATTTATAGCTTTTTTTATTTTTATTGAATTTGTAGTTGCCGTCGGCAAACCCGTATTTTCATTTTGTTACCATAATAGAATTATTTTGAATTTATTACTTGCATATATGTATTTTTCCATAAATTTTTTGAAATTGGTAAATGTTTATAGTATTTCATATTTTTTATTTCATATAAGTCATAAAAGTAAATTTTTGTGAAAATTAGGAATATTTGCACAATATAAGCAAATATCACCAACTTCTTATAAACTCACAAGTAGCAAACCGCTCGAAATAAATATATATACGTAAATACTCCAAATACAAATGTTACTCATTCCCCACAAATGTCAATTCCGTGAGTGCAAACAAAAATTGAGTAGTTGTCAAACTCACGAAAATGCGCAAAAGAAATGACCGAAACCCTGAGACAAAACGGGCACCAATTTTTTAGCAGCTTTCAGCGAGCAACTCGTTCATATTGGCGAACTGACGTCTCTTACATATCTATCCTCTTTGCTATTACCGTGTCGATCACGGAATACGTAATTCGACCCCAGATGGTAAAAACATCTAAAGATGAAATTGGTCAGAAGGCAAATCTTATGCTTAGATTCTTGTGTCCCAGGGGTCTGGGTGCAAACTGTTTGCAGCCGATGTAGTCAGATGTTGGTTTAATTTCAAATAACTCGATGGTTCGAATGATTACAATCGGTGTGGTTCAACTCCACCATGAGGTCTTTGCTTTAATTGACGGGAAGCCACTAGTGCCAAGGGTAGGCCAACGCTTATGGCTAAAAGGGATTAACACGAGCCTTTTAATGTCAGCTGAGAAAAGGTCTATATTCCAATGCAAAATTATACAACTAAGTTGTACACAAACACCTAAAAGGTGCAAAAATAAAAAGCAATACTACCAAAGAAAAATAATAATTACTATACCACTAATCACTAACATTGAAAACTACCCACAAACGCTTTCACTAGTGGTCCAATAAATCCTCTCGTATTATTCCTGTCAGCTTCTGAAAAATCCCAGCAGTAACTCACCTTTTCTATAGTAAATCTTAATTTAAGTATAATGGGAAATTGGATACACTCGCATTTTGAAATCACTACACTAAATATAAATCGAACTGTTCGTCTAAGTCTATAAGAATGAAATGAATAAAGGGGGAAAAAATATAAAGAAAAAAATATATAAAGGAAAAATAATGATAAAGAATTTGCACATTTTGAAATCGAATTTGAAGTTAAAATTACTTGGCCGTAGCTAGTTCCAAAAAAAAAAACTTATTACTAATAAAATTCCTTTTTACAAAATTGTTTTTTTTTTAACCTAACCCCACAGCATCTGCCTCAGCGCAACCGCGCACACCTACGATGTCTCCAAGATAGACTCTCTAATAATAACAATCCGCGATGGATATGGTTGGATCATCAACGGGCAATTTAAACTGATTCACACTATCGATCTTGTTAGCTACGACAAGGTTGTGGGCCGACTCAAAAACGCAATCACCGATCTTAATATAACTGACCCCGCATTCGATGTACTTGACTACCACCTGGGAAAAGTTTTAAGCAACCTTCACGATTTAAAAGAAAAAATACTAGGAGACAAAGGCCATCTATAAATTGGTTTGGATTCGCTTGGATTGGATCGCTGGTATGCCTGGGATTAAGTGCTCCAACTCTCATCTCACGAGCTTTTTCCATGGTATCATAACAACCACCAATGAAGTGCAAAGCCGCAGGAAGCTGGAATAAACTTCCCAGGAGATTCAAATCAAAATCATGATCTTAAAGGACATTTATGAAATGGTACGCGCTTGCCAAATAACCAAGGCAGGCGCAGTTAACACCAATATACTAAGCAAGGAAGAAATAAACCGACTTATCAGCGAGATTGAAGTCCTTTCTTACAGTAATGTAGTGGAAGCCATCGAATACAGCAAACCATCCATCAACACCATTGGCTTCCTTTTGCTTTACGTCTTATACTTGCCTAAGGTAACGGAAACGATGTACAATCACCTGATAGTGTGCCCCATCATCCAGGGCGGTCATCGTGTAGACATGAAATATTCAACCATTTTATCTAACAAACATCAAACATATCGTATTCAAGATCAATACTTACACCTAACGTCCGCAATGGTCTCCGAATAAAAGAGGGAGATTGCTTCCCGCGACTACTCAAATAAGGTGAAGCCAGCTGTTCATACTTGACTTATAATGAGTCCATGGTCCATAATCAAGGACGACATCATATTTCTCAGCAACTTCAACAGCATGGTAAGATCAGGTAAGATCTTTTGGGAATGAAACCCTCGAAATAAACAAGTAGTCCAACTTCTACCTCCTGTCCTGACAAGCGTGAAGAACAAAACTCTTTTATTTTGTTTTGTTGTTTTTCCGACAGGGTGAATGATTGATGTATATTGGAACGATTTTCCGTCATCCCTTGTCAAATTTGGTTTTGAGACAAACCGGTTTCGGCGTTGTGCCATCATCAGTGTCGATTTTCGTTCTGATCTGTTGTGGTCGTTTGTCTTGTATTTATAGTAGGTAGCAGGTAACGTCAGCATGGGTGTCTGTTTGTGTACGTGTGTGCATGTGTTGTGTGTGTACATTCAGAAACGGGGGTGGTTTGCATCGATCGGTTTTTTTGTGGTTGACTGAGGCAGGTAAAAGCTGGTGATTTTTGTTGTTTGACCTTTTTTGCTTGTTTGTTGTTTTTGATCTTTTGCTGTTTTGTGCTTATTTGTCGGTGCGTGTGTGTTTGTTGTACCTGAGTGGTTGCTTTGTTTTTTGTAAACCAATTTTAAAGATTCGAATATTGTGTCGGAAACAGTGTTTGTCTGTTCGTTTATTATTCTACCGTCGAATGTTTTTTGTTTGTAGATTTCCATGTTTTCGAGTACGTTCAGACGTCTGCCTTTTGCTTGTACATGTAGGACCTTGACTGTTTTTTTGATGTTTCCGGGGGGCATTTATTCTCCGCCATGTGATTGGCAAAGTTGGACTCTGGTATGATGGTTGGATTCCGTATCTTTTTGTTGTAATCTCTAATGTGTTCTCTGAACCTCGTTCTTACTTGTCGTCCGGTTTGTCCTATGTAACTGTGCTGGCATTCACAAGTGAGCTTGTATACACCATGGCTGCTAAATGGATATTCTGAGTTAGTTTTGGTTCTTAGCTTTCGTCCTAAATTGTTCGATGTTTTGAACGCTGTGTTGATGTTGTATTTTCTAAGGAAATTTGCACATTTATGTGTTGCCCTTCTAGTATATGTCATTGTCGTCCAGGTTTGAGTACTTTCTTCTCCATTGTTTCTTTTTTGTTCTCTAAGGTCTCTCCTGAGTTTATCTACTAGTGCTTTTTTATATCCGTTGTTTGTAGCGATGTTATATATTATTCCAAGCTCTCTTCTATATGCTTCTTGTGTAAGAGGTGTTCTTTCCAATCTTTGTACTAAGTGCCTTAGCGCTGCATTTAAAAAAAAAAAAAAAAAAAAAAAAAAAGATAAAGTAAAAAGTACGCAAATCACGAACACGGTAAGAACCAATACCAACCAAAGATATACAGACAAACAAACGGACTTGCGATGGGAAACCCAACATCGGCTATTCTTATGCAAACGTTTATGCAAAACCTGGAAAAAGAGTATATACAGGAATTAACTTCCAAATTAGGAATGTTATTTTACGCAAGGTCGGATACGGACCAGCGTGGAGCAGGTACCGGAGCAGTCCACAAACGCAAGGAACCATCAGCGAACCAGGGTGCTGAGGGTTCCGGACCTTGGCAAAGCGGACGGAGTTCAAGGACCATCAACATCAATGAGATGAGCCATATGATGGCAGAAAAAAACGAGGTGATGGTACAGTACATGAATGAGGTCCGCAATATCCGTGTCGATTCAAATGCTGGGCGGGGGTGTTCAGGTTCATCAGGAAACACCCAAGATCCACCGAAATGGAAGAAGTTGGAACTGGACAAGTGGCATGTTAAAGTTGACGGTGCAAGCAAAGGAATCACGGTGGAGAGCTTCGTTGCCGCAACAACAAAATGTCTCTCACTTCCATCTGATCACCATTTCCATTGCCTCGTAACGGGCTCTGCGCTGAAGTGGTACTGGAAGGTCCTAGTAGATCATACTGACGAGCTCGAGTTTGGGTATTTTGAACACAAAAAAGTGGTTACTCAGTACATAATACATCTATAAGGATAAAATTTGGTGAGTACATTGAGATTGAGGCATAAAAGAAATGTTTCAAGAAATGTTTGAAAATGGGCGTGGCACCGCCCCCTTTTGATTAAGTCAAATTTAGAAATAATATAATTTGCATCACAGCGGAAGATTCCTGATGATGATATCAGAGTGATATCGAAATATTGAAAATAAATATTAACGACAAATCTAGTTGTTTTATTTAAAATAGGCCTAGTGCTCATAAATAATATATATAATATTAATCATAAATCAAAAACCGTTCAAGATATCGTAACATAATTCAGCATGCAGGTTTCCAGGTATGCAGGAAATGTTCCCACTTTTATATGAAAGATTTTAAAGAGGCTCGTAGATATATTAAATAGGCAATAACTTTGCGTACAATAGCTTTACATCGTTTATATTTCACTTTTAAAGTTTCCGTAAACAAAGAAATCCAAAAACCAAAAATTTTCGCAAATGGGCGTGGCCCGCCCCTTTTATAATGGACTATTCCACAAAACTTTTTATGCCATAACTCCGCCAAAAATTGAGCTGTCGAAACGAAATTTGGTGATAATGTTTTATATATAAAAGTAACTGTTTGCTGTGAAAATGGGCGAAATCAATTAATGTCCACGCCCAGTCTTTTAATATAGTCCTGAAAAATTTTTTTGTAAAATTTAAAAGGCGATATTTCTACAACTAAGCAAGTTATATCAATCAGATTTTGCACACATAATAAGCTTTTTAGGAAAAACTCGGCCGCAAAAAAATTTTGTAAATTTTGAAGAAGTAGGCGTGGCGTCGCCTACTTTTCAGCATAAAATTTCTGCTATTTTCAAAGGTAATCGCTTATAATTCAACCTTGACATTTCAATGAAAATTGGTCGGCTGCTTCTCAGTAGTATGTTTTATACTCCTGCCAAAAATTAGCCGAATCGGGAAACACACAAGCAAAATATTCGGGCACATAGTTAATAGCCCACTGCAATAGCGAAGTCATATATCTTTTTTGATTTTCATACCTTCCATAAACATTAAATGTATGTAAGTATGAGAACAAGAAGAGAAAAGTTTACTAAAATGATCAGCACGATGAGCGGAGTCGATTTAGTTATGCCCGCCTCTCCGTCCGTCTGTCTGTCTGTCCGTCTGTCTATTTGAACGCAAACTAGTCTCTCAAAATAATGCTGAAATTCGTTTTTGCTTTCGCCATTTTATGATATACTAGCAAACCCGGTAGACGTCGTTTTTATCTAGCCTGGGGGCGTGGCTTCGCCTACTTTTCCAAAACTATATACTGTCTTTGCTGTACCCAGTGAACCCAAGTATATATTGTGAAAATTTCATAAAGATCGGCTGAGGTCTTTGGCGCCTATAAAAGACACCCTTTTTTATATCTATTTTTGTTACGCACAAAAGGTATATTACTTCATTCGGCATAAACTAATTGAGATATATATTTATTAATGTATATCAAAACGTTCAGGATGAAAAGTAAAATATCCGGGCAAATAGTTAATATCCCACTGCAAAAGCGAAGTTGTATATCCTTTTTGATATTTATACTTTCATGAACATGATTTTCGTACCTTTCATAAACATTAAATGTATGTAAGTATGAGAACAAGAAGAGAAAAGTTCACTAAAATGATCAGCACGATGAGCGGAGTCGATTTAGCCATGCGCCCTCTCCGTCCGTCTGTCTGTCTGTCCGTCTGTCTATTTGAACGCAAACTAGTCTCTCAGTTTTACAAAATAATGCTGAAATTCGTTTTTGCTTTCGCCATTTTATAATATACTAGCAAACCCGGTAGACGTTGTTTTGACGTTTTGATACATAGAACACATCTATATATAAAATGTCATTAGCTTGAACCAAATAAACTCCTAACTATACCGAACTGCAGCTTTATATAACCTGGGGGCTTTTCCAAAAGCAATATACAGACTTTGTCGTGCCCAGCGAACTCCTGAACCTATCGTGAAAGTTCAAGAGCAAACCAAATACAAAATATGTGGGCGTGGCACCGCCCACTTTTGAAAAATTATGTAGATACTGACTAAGTGACACACATACCCAAATTTCATTAATTTAGACCAAAAAAGTTCGGAGTTATGACGAATTGAAACTTTATATAGCCTGGGGGCGTGGCTCCGCCTACTTTTCCAAAACTATATATTGTCTATGCTGTACCCAGTGAGCCCAAGTATATATTGTGAAAATTTTATAAAGATCGGTTGAGTTCTTCGGCGCCTATAAAAGACACCCTTTTTTATATCTATTTTTGTTACGCACAAAAGTTATATGTATTACTTCATTTGGCATAAACGAATCGAGATATATATTTATTAATGTATAGCAAAACGTTCAGGATGAAAAGTAAAATATCCGTGAGAATAGTTAATATCCACTGCAAAAGCGAAGTTGTATATCTTTTTTGATATTCATACCTTTCATGAACATGAAATGTTTGTACGTATACCGAAATGATCAGAAGGATGAGCTGAGTCGATGTAGTCATGTCCGTCTCTCGATACGTCTATCTGTCTGTCCGTCTGTCTATTTGAACACAAATACGAACTGAAAGTATTAAAATAGACCTGCGTAAATTGGGATGACATAATAGATCACTACTAGGTATATAATGTTCGGTTCCACCCGAACTTAAACTTCCTTGCTTGTTTTTTTGTAACCTTGATTTGAATTGTAAGTTGCCAATTCTTATTTGAATTTGGAATGTCAACGGTCTGTCCGTAGCATCCGGGTTTCAACCGGATGTTGTTCTTATGGTTGTTTTTACACTGTTTTGTGCGTTTTCCCCCGCGTTTGAAAAGGCATGTTATGACCTTTCTCTGATTATGGCGCAGGACGGTAAGGTTGGCAAGAACCCACTCCAGCCAACAATGACTAGCCACAGTGCACCATTAGTATCATGCCGACCGTTTTCCTTACCGATCCAACCTAGATGCGAAACCATAACATCTAATATACAAACAGTGTTATTTAAATACATACTTACTATCTAGAATTAATCCAAGAAACTTAAGTGTGTTAGAACATGGAATATTTACATTGTTGATGCCTTATCTTGGGGAAATTGGATAGGATAGAAGTGGATAAGGCGTGAACCGGATAACCAAAAGCGGTCATCCTAATAAATGGTTTTTTTTTTATATATAATGAAATGACGTATTTCAGGTGTTCAAGTATAATAAGGATTTTTAAAGCTTGAGATGTTCCAGTACTTTCTAGTGCTTTGCGAAATTTTATTAATTTTTCATCTTAATTGAATATATAAGATTTTCTTCCGATCTGTTTGATTACTTTTATGTATACATTTTAAGCTGAGCAGATCTGCAATTTTTTAGTGCAAATAAAACAAAGTTTTATTCCACCTTACATCCCGACGTTTCGCCAATTTTCCTTGGCATCTTCAGGGGAGTGACGCTATTTATTTATTTAAACAAAGAACAAAAATAGATATAAATTTTAACACTTTGAAAATATTGCAACGTGAACATGGATTGCGTAATTAATTACTTACATAAAAATGGAAATTATGTACTAAAAACGGTAAACTAAACTATACTATAAATACAAAAAACTTTAAAAAAAAAAAAAACATTTAAAATTTAAAATTCGATACCGTCTGTGTGCGATAAACTTCTCATACTAAAGATAAACTATAAGCATAATAGATAAGAAGCGGCAATATTGTCAGTATCTTCTTTTTTGTTTATTGTATTTGGCCTTTTTTGTAATATTCTTAGGCTCTCTAAGGTGTAACGTGTTCTTTCTCTTCTTTCGTTGTCTATTATTTTTGTGTTTGCAAAGTCAGCTGTGTGATTGTTTTCTATTGCGTGCTGTGACAATGCTGTGCTTTGTTTTTGCTTTTTGATGTCGGCTTCGTGTTCAGCTATTCTCGTACCTAATGAACGCTTTGTTGTCCCTATGTAGACTTTGTTGCAGTTTTCTTTGTCATTTCCTTTGCACTGTATTTCATAAACTACATTACTGCGTTGTTGGGGATCTATTGGAGTTTTTGTTTTTGTAAAGCACGTTGCCAGGGTGCAATTTGATTTGTATGCTAGTGTAGTGTTGTGTGTTTTGGTAAATTCGTGTGAAAAGTTTTCTGTGAGCCTGGGAACGTATGTGACACTGAAATATCGCTTTGTTTGGTTATTTTGTGTTTTTTGGGTATGTTTATTATGTGTGTTATTTTGTTTTTGTTCGATCAAACTTGCTATCAAATGGTCCGGAAAATTATTCTTTTTAAGCGTCGTTTTTATTTTTCTAACATTGGCGTCATGAAATTGTGGGTGGCTGATCGATAATACTTTGTGTATAAAGTTCTTGGCAGTATTTATTTTGTATTTAAACGGTTGTGAAGAAAAGAAGTTTATGAGGCGCCCAGAAGCAGTTGGTTTTGAGTACCAGTCCAATATTAGTTTTTCGTCGGATCTGTGTATGCGAGTGTCCAAAAAGGGGATATTGCTGTTTTCTTCTTTTTCGATGGTGAACTTTAGTCGATTATGATAGCTGTTAAAAACATCTAGTATTATATTTGCATCTTTTCGGGCAATAATGGCAAAAATATCATCTACATATTTTGCAAGGAATTTAATGTGTATGTTATGTTGTTGCTCTAGTTCCATAAAGATGTGATTAAGTACGTCATCCATGACTATATCAGCGATAGTTGGGGAAAGGGGGCTGCCCCTGCAAGCTGGCTGCAAAAACAACCATGAACAATTTTATCCATTATCTGAAAACCAGCGATGTATCGCTGTAACTTTAGTGGACCAACATTCTCATGGATTTTAGAATCATGCAATATATCAGATGCTTTTAAAAGGTCTCTATCTATCTATCTCTATGGCGCGATATACAACAGGTATATCATCGCAAACCTCCTAAGAGATTTTTGCGCCAAGCTTCTCTTCCAATTTGTGGTGTGCCGATTTGAATTTTCCCTACAAATTGGTGGGAACTACAGTTTTTTGCCGACTCCGAACGGCATCTACAAAGGAGACGAATTTTTGCTGAGAAGCCTGTCATGGCAGAAATACACTCGGAGAGTTTGCCAAACCACTGTCGAGGGGCGACCCCGTTTTTGAAAAACTTTTTTCAAATCACTTTTGATGTTACCTGTACCAGGGCTCGAACCATGGACCTTCGGTGTGGTAGGCCGGCAACACTACCTTCACACCACGGCGGCCGAGGAGGTCTCTGCAGACATTAATTTTGTTGGTCAAATCATAGCCCTTTACTTCGCACAATAGGGACTATGTCGTTCTAAATAAGGTGATTCGTAAGCCCTTGTGAAAGATATAGTTCAGACAGAACATATTTTTGAGGAACGTGCATTCAAGTGTCATTTTCCTCTTCATCATGAGTAATATCACCAATTTCCGATTCCTTCCCGTAAAAAAAGACAGGCATATTAACGGTGCTACGGCATTATTTAGCATACTTTTTATCTTTGTAATAACATTTATTATAGTCTTAAATCTTAACGTGTCAAAATTATAGTTTCACGGTCAGCATCCATTTTCCAAAAGTTTGCAGCTCACTCAGTGTAATAAAGCAGTAAGGGCAACGATGAGTTGCTGTTTCCCTATGTAGAAGGAAGCTGAGTTTTCCGAGCAGAACCACGTAGACCAATCTTTTGATCTATTCTGGTATGAAAACTATGTATATGACCTTTGGAATAAAATTTTATTCGTACAGTTAGACATATATGAAAGGCTGGGGGTAAAAAGTGAACATATTTTTCATGTAAGTAAAAGGGAAATTTATAAAATGTTTAGTAAAAAAACGTACAAAAAAAAAAATTCAGTAAAAGGTAGACATATCGTTTTTTCCATTAAAAGAGAGAAATATTTTTTTTCCAGCAAAACGGAGACATATCGTTTTGTTTAATAATAAGACATATCAGATTCTTCAATTCAAGTGGGACATATTATGTTATAATAGTTTGGATGCCCGTGCATATTAAAACTAAGTGCACACGGGTGGCTTTCGCTGATTGCGCTTTCAATGTTATTAAAAACTAAATAATTTGGGCTTGAATTAAAGTAAGTATGAACTACCTAATACATTGTGGCGATTCTTCTCAAGCGTGTACCATTGCTAACACAATAACACTCCCACCACTAGTTAAACACAACAGAGATAACGATGGCTCCGCTTATGCATGCAAGCGTGTACCAAGGAAGAGGCGTGTACAACGCATAGAGGAGACGTCAATAAATTACACCGGGAATATTCCGATGAATGATGATCCCACCATCTCAAAGCATCAAAATTTCCTTCGGGGTTCACTTTGCAAAAACAGTACCTTTGTACTTCATTTTCAACTTCCTCTCTTACTGAACGATTATCTGTATTATTAATACTGTGGCGGTTATTCTCAAGCATGTACTATCCCTAACTCAATAACACTCCCACCACTAGTTAAACACAACAGAGATAACGATGGATACTCTTATGCATGCAAGCGTGTACCAAGAAAGAGGGAGAGAGATGGCGCGAGTGTTTGAGAATACAAGGCAAAGAGGAAATCTCAATAAATAACACCGTCCCTTCGAGAACACGAAGAACGACCAACCAAGAATTTTCTCGGTGTGTGGGGAAGCACCCTGTCGGACTATATAAGGCAGTGACCAAGCAAGGCAGGTTGATCAGTTAATTTTCAAGTGTTGTTAAGTGAACTACTGCGAAGTTACGAAACTCTTAAATTTGTATTGCGTTTATTACTAGTAAATAAAACTAGCTATTAGTTACAATATCTGTGCGTGTGTTTATTTGACTTTATAATGATCGAACCCAGGATTAATAACCAAGGAATCATCGAATTCGTCACAATTGGTGTCAGAAGTGGTATTGTTGAATAAATACCAGAGATTGCAAGGATAACAAGGACATGGCTAAGTTGAATGAATTGAAGATTCAGCAACTCAAAAATTAGTTGGAACAACGAAGACTAAACACTACAGGCAATAAGTCCAAACTACAGTCAAGATAACGGGAGGCTATGGAAGCGGAAGGAATCAACGTTGATGATTATGTTTTCCATCTTGTGGAGGAGGCATCGACGAAAATGGAAGAGAAAAAGGAGCCTCCGAATCCAGTGGCAAGTGGCGTTGTTGTCTGTATTTACTCAGATGTCGTCAAGCATTTCAGCACAGCTGGAAGAACAGAAGGCACACATGACATCTCAGCTCGAGGAAACAAGGCGACACATATGACATCCCAAGCACAAGAGGAGCGTATATCCATGCTGGTGGCACAAATGTCTTCGCAGCTAGAAGTGCAGGATGTGAAAATTGCACAGCTACAGAATAAAATCGATGCTGAAGTAGATGCACTGATTGGTCGTATCCAGGAGTTACAACTGAACCGTCCAGCTGCCTCAGCAAATACTCCCAAGGTAAAATCACCTTCCTTTGATGGTTCTGTTCCATTTCAGGTATTTAAGCTACAGTTTGAGAAAACGGCAGCGGTGAACAATTGGGACACTGAAGACACTGCACTATTCGTGGCATTGAAGGAACCTGCAGCGGAAATTTTTCAGACTATTCCTGATGGAGAACGGAACAATTATGAAGCATTAATGGGTGCAGTTGAGAGACGCTATGGTAGCGAACATCGAAAACAGATACACCAAATAGAGCTACAGAATCGCTTCCAGAAACCTAATGAGACTTTGGAGGAATTTGCATCGGATACCGAGAGGTTGGCCCATCTAGCAAATGCAGACGCACCTGTAGAGTATACGGAGAGGGTAAAAATCCAGTGTTTCATAAATGGAATACGCGATGTAGAGGCGAAGCGGGCCACATATGCAAAGCCCAAACGGACATTCTTTGAAACGGTATCGCATGCTCTGACACAGGAAACAGCCTTGCTTTTGAGTAAACCTGCATATAAGGCTCATCGCGTAGAAGTGGAAACTCCGGCTTGGGTAGACAAAATTTTTGAAGCGTTGAACGGAGTCCAGAAAAAAAGTAATGGTGCCATTAAACGCCTTAAGTGCGGAAAACCAGGTCACATAGCACGTTATTGCGGCACTGACTCCAGTAATCCCAGCAATTCAGGTGGACGAAAACGTAAAGCTTAAGGATATGAGCAAATCTCCCAACCAAATCAATTGTTAAACTAAATCGAGCCAGCCGAAAGGGGCGTGGACTGGCTCCTGCAACTTAATGCCCCATAATATCTGTGTCACAACTCGGACGGAAAGCGAGTAATGTTACTGTTGAAGGCTACGTGAACGGGAAAAGCGCCTGCTGACTGTGGATACTGGTGCATCACGTTCCATCATTCGGAGTGACTTGGTCAGCGGGAGGGTGAGACGATTGCAGAAAGCTAAGTTGTAGACAGTAACTGGTGAAAGCAAGCAAGTCCTGGGAGAAGTGACATGTAAGGTTGTGATTGGGAATGTGGTTACGTATCACAATTTCCTGGTAGCGAATATTGTCGACGAAGTCATCATTGGCGTCGATTTCTTGGCTGAGAGAGAAATTCACATCAACGTAAGGAACTGGATTATGACTTACAACGGCCAAGAAGTTCCTCTGATCTTTGGACACAATAGTGGTTATACTACCAAGGGAGTGATCTTGAAGATGAAGCAACAGAAGCCTCGTAAAGCAGAGGTAGCTCCTCGACCAAAGGTTTTCACGGGCAGGTACCTCTTGAAAAAGATTCGGCAAGGCCAGGAGGGAGATCCAAATTTGGCACGTGTGTTGAAAGGACTGAAGGAAAACAAACAGCCAGGAAGAGAAGAGATGGTAGCAGAAAGTCGTATTGCAAAAGCATACTGGGCACAAAGGAGTAGTTTGAAGCTAATATCTGGTTGTTTGTATCGGATATGGGAAAGTGAAGATGGCCAACATCATCGAGCACTTGTTGTTGCTCCCCAGGCAGAACTCCAGATGTCAAAAGCGTCAGATGGAAGCCACACGGGAATAAAGAAAACGCTGCAAGAACTAAAGCGGCGGTTCTATTGGATCGGTTACAGACAAACTGTGAGGGAATGGATTAAGACTTAGGTGGAGGGCAGTGTGGCGAGAATTCTCAAGCATGTACTATCCCTAACTCAATAACCCTCCCACCACTAGTTAAACACAACAGAGATAACGATGGCTGCTCTTAAGCGTGCAAGCGTGTAACTAGAAAGAAGAAGAGAGATGGCGCGAGTTTTTGCGAATACAAGGTAAAGAGGAAATCTCAATAAATAACACCGACCCTTCCAGAACACGAAGAGCGAACAACCAAGAAACTTCTAGGTGCGTGGGGTAGCACCCTGTCGGACTATATAAGGCAGTGACCAAGCAAGGCAGGTTGATCAGTTTCTTTTTAAGTGAAGTTACTAAACTCTTAAATTTGTGTTGCGTTTATTACTAGTAAATAAAACTAGCTATTAGTTACAATATCTGTGCGTGTTCTAAATAATTAGAAGGGCTTACATCCTCGCTTTCCATAATTTTGGAGATACAAAAACTGTTAATTTCTAAATTTTCTAGAGTTAAGGTGTTAGTTGGCGGGAAAACAAAACAGGCTACTTTGTGGTAAATGCTAAGATTTGGAACCCACTTTCCTTGTACTTGATTTAAAATATTCTATTTCAACGTTCGTATCGCTAATACGCCTTCACTATTTGGAACACAAATCTGCCTCAAGCTGGAAATCGGAAAGTACACATAATTTATCGAAACATAATTTGTTCCCTGTAGCTTTCTATTGATTATGTCAAATTTTTCAAAAAGTTCTACTAAAACATTCAAGGTAGAGAAATTAATCAAATCTATTCTATGCAATTAATTTTTATTGGACAACGTTTCACCGATTTTATTTCAATTGGTTAAAATTGACTTGAATAAATTAAGATGGGAACTTCAACGAGTAGAGCAAACATTTTTAAAGAAGTATCTAGCGTGTGTTGTAAATTAGCTTTTTTAAAGCACGAGACTAGTTTTTTACAACACTCAAGAATAGGACCGAGATCTTCAGTTTCTTCAAGCGCAGTGCGTAAAACATTGTTTAGTAAGTGATTTGACAGTTAATTCTATTAAACCCTTTCAGAGCGTGAATAATATTCGAACCCCTATCTGTTACAAATGTTACTTTACCAAGGTCTCTTATATTAAACTCTTCTAAAAGTGATTGAACCTTAGCTAAAATATTTTCCCCTGAACAGCTCTCAAATTCTAAAGATTTTGTACCCAATGCTAACTCGGCTGGCTTAAAATTTTTTTGTAAGTGAAGAGTAGCGCATAAAAAATGTCTTCTTATAAAATCTCCACTCCAAAGATCACATGTTATTGATACCCCCTCTTCTATGTAAGGTCTTAATTCTACTGCCATTTCTGCCTTTTTCTCTTCAGCCTTTTGACCGACGTGCCGAGATAAGGTCGTTGAACTGGGAATCATCATTCCCACAACAGCCGGTTCTATCGCACCGGAATGACCCGGGTTTTTTCACCCGGCCAAGGGCTGTTATTTCAGTGTAACCCTGTCCAATCTGGGGCAGGGCGAAGCACTGTTAACAACAACAACAATTGGGAATCATGTCCATTATTGACGTAATGTGTAATCATTTTCAAACAGCCGCTTCCGTCCACCGCCGAAAAAGGCCGAACGTCTTCAACCACCCAATCAGAGCAGGACTCTAATAGATTATTTTTGTCTTCGGGACTTATATTTTGGAGTTCTTCCTCTACGTCTCTGTTGATGTAGCATTTATGCCTTAGAAGGTTCGATGTTTGTCTTCCATTATATTTTAGTATCTTTTAGCAGCTTCGGCAATTTGCAATCCCATCTATAATTGTGTCATCATCCTTTTTAACCAACCCAAATATTTTCCAAATTTGACTATTGCTATTTGCCTTAGCAATTGCCGAGTAATTACCGCTCAATATTTTGATATTGATAATGTCTTGATTCACCATTGTGGTTAATATTAACAGGACCGTTAAGCTATGGATCTTAATAATCGTTTCAAAGTAAATATTATACTAGTGAAACATCAAAATCCGTACCCTTATTTATACTACGAATTCGTGGATTGTTTTTGGGACAATCCATTCAAACAATGGGCCAGTGTTGAAAATCCATTACGACCGCTTTTAAGCTCGTTATTAAGTACCTACTATTGAACATATCCACTGCGCAAGGAAGAAGGCAGGTACCAAATGTCCACATACGAGGTGTGTTCAAAAAGTATCGCAAATTTTGAATTTTCGCTGGTTACGTATATTCGAATTTCGAATTTTTTGTGGCGTTATGTTGGTACTCATGTCTCTCACTTATGCCGACAAGCTCGGCCATTTTGAATGTTCAGTTAATTGTTGACAGCTGCTTTGCTTGCACGTGTTTTGGATCGTCTTCGATTTTTACCTATTTTTTTACCAAAATTGCTCAATTGTGACCAAAAACAGCATCGCATGAACATTGCTAATGAGATGTTAAACTCTGTCCGCGACGACCCAAATTTGCTCCAGAGGGTCATAACTGGTGACGAATCGTGGGTTTATGGTTATGACGTGGAAACCAAAGCTCAATCCTCTCAATGGAAGCTGCCGCACGAACCAAGACCGAAAAAAGCGCGCCAAGTTCGGTCGAATGTGAAAGTTTTGCTGACAGTTTTCTTCGATTGCAGGGGCGAGGTGCATCATGAGTTCTTGCCACAGGGAAGAACGGTCAATAAGGAATATTACCTGCAAGTTATGCGCAATTTGCGCGAAGCAATCCGCCAGAAACGCCCGGATTTGTGGAAGAACAAAAATTGGCTTTTGCACCACGATAACGCCCCTGCTCACGCATCGTTGCTTGTGCGCGACTTTTTGGCCAAAAACAACACACTAATGATGCCGCAGCCACCGTATTCCCCAGATCTGGCCCACTGTGACTTTTTCTTGTTCCCTAAACTGAAGAGGCCCATGAAAGGACGACGTTACGCTTCTCTTGACGAGATAGAGACGGCATCGAAGGAGGAGCTGAACAAGATACAAAAAAATGATTTTTTGAAGTGCTTCGAAGATTGGAAAAACCGTTGGCACAAGTGTTTAATATCTCATGGGGATTACTTTGAAGGGGACAAAATAGATATTCATGAATAAATAAATAATTTTTGAAAAAACACAAAATTCGCGATACTTTTTGAACACACCTCGTATGTATATGTGCTATATATTTGGCCTACCTGCTAGGATTTCAAAAATTAAAAAGGGCTTATTCAATAGTTACTATCGCAAACAGGCAGGCACCAAATGTCGTATTATGCTTTACCTACTAGGCCAAGGAACAGGTATCAAATGTTCAACACATTATATAAGGAGAAATTTCGTTATGATTTCCCTTTAAATTGTTGGCTTATTAAACGTAGTTGTTGGCCCAAAATCTACCTAAGCACACTTGAACATATTTCCTATTTCTTGCGGAAGTAGGGAAGGAGAATACTGAAACATGCACATAAGCATTCCTTGTTAAGATATAAGTATACATATATATCGCGCTTTCTACCTACTAAAATTTCGAAGAATAAAAAGGCTTAGTTAATTGTGTTATTTGCACACAAGTTTTACGCAAATATGCAAACACTTTATCTTGTCTTCGATATGATGCTTCACAGGATACATTTTAATTTTTTTACAGGACTAACAGGTCAAAGTGACTTTTTGCTATACTCTCGAGTATAACGAATTTTTTTCAAACCTTACATTTTTCTTCATAACAAATGTCCCCACGTAGTAAATTGAGCAATTAGACAAATTTTATGATTATGTTATTGTGCTCAATTCATCCATAAAAATAATAAGTTGTAGTTATTTAAGAGCGCTTAATGGGATTAAAAATACAGTAAACTAACTCGGCGTTTCTAAATGATAATCAAATATAATCTACTTTTAATATATTATTTTATCTTTTAGCTCTATTTCATTTGATAATGTGTGTATAAAATAAGCAAAATGCACTGCTAAACTCTTTCAAAATTCACAATCCCACAAATGAATGGCACAACACTAAGAATGATATGCTGCTCTTGAAAAAGCAGTACTGCAATTCTCGGTGTTTGAAGATACTAACGTGGGGAATATAAGAAAGCACCAACCAGCATGATTCGCGCTAATAGCATGTCGACTAAAAGCATAGCATAAGCAGTGAATACTGAAATCTGATTCAAATGTGAAACATTCTCTGGTGCATATTACACATTTTCCAGAGTTTTTGCGGCATATAGAACAGCTGTTACAACTTCACGAAATTCTGCGATATAAACCTCATTCGGTGTAGTGGTTTTTGACATACATACCAGTTTGTCTATGAACGCGTTTTTTTGGGATCAATCATGGTGGATGACGAAGTTTAGGCAATTTTAGAGGTTTTAATGGCAATTTATTTTTTTTGGCGAAGATAGCACATTTGTATACAGCTGACTCAATTCTTGGAGAACGAATACGAGATGATGATGAAAATAACGCATTTTGTAACATTTGGTTTGAACCAAGAATAATCCGGGGCCGAGTTTCATGATGATATCTTCCACATTGTCCCTTAGAAAGGGAAGCCCAGATTAAGCTAGTACGTTTTTGATTGGTGACGTCGGGAATGCTCGAAGTGGTCTCCTTACAGCTGATATGGAGCAGGGAGCAATTTAGTATGGTTCTTAGCATGACTTCCATATATTTCGAAAGCGTAGTTGATGACACAGAGAATGCAAGCTTTGACCACATTTATAAGCAGTAATGGGCCAATGAGCGAGCGCTTACATGATAGGTACTTAACAATGATGCATTTTTAATAATCCTATTTCTATGTTGTTGGTTAAATAAGTCATGACTCGCCGTGGTTGGTTAGGTAAATTAACAGGTTAGGTTTGACATAAAATCGATAGCTACGGGAAGAGGCTATGATTTTGCTGAAGTGGCATCACCAAATATTCCCATAGAGTAGAAAAGTCACCAATCACGAAACTTTTATTTCCCAGACAAACAAGTGGTTGGTGTGTTCTTGGTGTGGCAAGAGTTGAAATGCGGAAAACTCAGGTTGCCCAAAAGTGTCGGACAAAAGTGAAATGGGTAATTGGCATCCTAAACGATGTTTCTCTTTTGTGATTGAATTTCAAGCATTTAGTTAGGTGGAAAGCCCCTGCGGGTTATGAGTTTAGAATATGCCCGAGGTAGGCATACCGGTCGTAAGAGGCGACTAATATGCACAAAGGTAATGACGTGCAACTCGATGGTTGATCTACGGATATGATGCCTCTCACCTCTCATTACCCATCGTATCCTTCCTTACGGAAGGAGGGGTGACATGACCTAGAAGGTTTCACTGGTCATAAATCGCTACCATGACAGTCGGGCAGTACCGCAAGGGAGTACCGGAGCGTACCGGGCTCAAATCCGGCCAAGGACTCTTAATTCGACAACACTCCCTAAAACCTTCGGGGAGTGTTTTTGTCGTTACCACAACAACAGCACGAGTACAAACGTATTTACGGAATATGAGTGCACACTAAAATTGAATGCATTTTTTTTTTGCATTTGTGCATGATATCGTAAACAAAAACCAACGAAGTGTGAAAAATTGCAGGAACCACCAAAATGAAAGAAGCACCTTCAAGATGCCAGCCTAAACAGAGCAGCAGACACATGGGGCCCTGTACTGATCCCTGACTTTGACACGGTTGACATCACGGTTTCGATCGATTTGATCGAACGAGAGTAAAACCCATCTATATTTCCAGCATAAATTTCAGCAGCAATTACTAATCAATTCGTTAAACAATTATAAGGTTTGGCTTAAGTGGGTTTTTAAGGCGGTAGTATTTTTATTATTTGCATTTTAACCAAACCTGTAGATCGGAATATTATTGTCAATGGCTAGGTCGGATTAAGAATTTGATGTGTCTCCTATCCCAACCCCTCCCGTGGGCCACCAAGAAAACACATCAAACGCATGGTCTAGAACATTCCTTTTTTGCGCGCCAACAGAAGCGTGCCGTCAGGGTTGACCAAAATTCTAATACCTACAGAACTTTAGTCCACATCTACTGTAGTGTAGTCAAAGTAAATGCATACATAAATACATGCATACTTACAAACAGTCGGCACGCAGCTATTAAAAACTGTCGAATACGCTTTGTCAGCAAAGTCACACGCTATGCGGCAATGCCCACAAATGCGTTGCAATCATAGGAATACGAGGTGTGTTCAAAAAGTATCGCGAATTTTGTGTTTTTTCAAAAATTATTTATTTATTCATGAATATCTATTTTGTCCCCTTCAAAGTAATCCCCATGAGATATTATACACTTGTGCCAACGGTTTTTCCAATCTTCGAAGCACTTCAAAAAATCATTTTTTTGTATCTTGTTCAGCTCCTCCTTCGATGCCGTCTTTATCTCGTCAAGAGAAGCGTAACGTCGTCCTTTCATGGGCCTCTTCAGTTTAGGGAACAAGAAAAAGACACAGGGGGCCAGATCTGGGGAATACGGTGGCTGCGGCATCATTAGTGTGTTGTTTTTGGCCAAAAAGTCGCGCACAAGCAACGATGCGTGAGCAGGGGCGTTATCGTGGTGCAAAAGCCAATTTTTGTTCTTCCACAAATCCGGGCGTTTCTGGCGGATTGCTTCGCGCAAATTGCGCATAACTTGCAGGTAATATTCCTTATTGACCGTTCTTCCCTGTGGCAAGAACTCATGCTGCACCACGCCCCTGCAATCGAGGAAAACTGTCAGCAAAACTTTCACATTCGACCGAACTTGGCGCGCTTTTTTCGGTCTTGGTTCGTGCGGCAGCTTCCATTGAGATGATTGAGCTTTGGTTTCCACGTCATAACCATAAACCCACGATTCGTCACCAGTTATGACCCTCTGGAGCAAATTTGGGTCGTCGCGGACAGAGTTTAACATCTCATTAGCAATGTTCATGCGATGCTGTTTTTGGTCACAATTGAGCAATTTTGGTACGAATTTCGCGTAAAAATCGAAGACGATCGAAAACACGTGCAAGCAAAGCAGCTGTCAACAATTAACTGAACATTCAAAATGGCCGAGCTTGTCGGCATAAGTGAGAGACATGAGTACCAACATAACGCCACAAAAAATTCGAAATTCGAATATACGTAACCAGAGAAAATTCAAAATTCGCGATACTTTTTGAACACACCTCGTATATGTATTAACATATGTGCGAATGCACAAACAAATGTATGAATGTAGGTATGAATGTACCAGCGAGCGTTGCATACGCTGGCTTACATACTTTGGTTGAGCTTAGAATTTAGGTAAATATGTATTACGGTAAATAAGTAGTATATAAGAATTATTTGTATAAATAGAACGAAAAGATGTTCAATAAAGGAATTCATATTTGTGGCCGATTGAAGGCACAACCCCAATCCAAATTATTTCATTACATGGGCATTTCCTTTCTACTGATTCACCCTTAACTTTTGACTTTAATCTTTGTTTAATTTCCTGAATAGAGGATTCAGTACTTATTATGATTCTAGCTGTCCCTTTGAGTTTTGTTTTTATCATGGATACCGCGATAGCCTCGTGACTATCCTTGATTTGCTCCAGGATATCAAGGGCATCCAGAAAACTGGTAAGATCGATGATGCAGTTTTAATGAAATCTACATTTGTCAGTGGCATTTTGGCGTTTTCTGTTTGTGATTCTTTTTCAGTAATTTCAACTTTTACGGCTTCCTCCAGATTGGGTTGAGCCTCCGGCAATAAGATGGCAAAATCTAGTTCTATTTCTTTTTCAAATGAATTTGGGACCAACGCCTCAATGTTATATCTAGCTAGTAAGGATACCAATTTATCCCTGACACTGGAAAATATTTGTTGTACTTCTTTTGTGTGGCTTTTCCTATATTATTCAACGACTGTAATATTGCCGTGAGATGTTTCAACACAGTTACTCTTTGTATGGGTGTACTTTTGTTAATACACTTATATGACCTTTCCGCCAAAATTTTCTCTTCCTTGGGGTTTAGACCTTGTCTAGACCATCTGCTCGGCTCATGTATTTTTTCTTTAAAAATTTGTTGTGAGCCGAGTATAATTTGAGAAACAAATTGAGGCAAGTGCAGGTTGTTAATATTATTAACAAGATTTTAATAAAATCCAGTGCCTCAGTGTGGTCGGCTATTTGGATTGAGTTAATCACATTAGCATTAGGCTCTTCCACTTTGGATTCTTGGCCTCCCATCGTCAGAAAAACTATAAATGCAATGATTTATTTAATTTTTTGGTATTTTCTTTATTTAAAAAAAAATTGTCCTTTTTACATATATTTTTCCCTCTTTCATTTACAGTTCTTTTAGGCCAAATTTTATTAGAGCTCGGACCGTTACATCTTCCATTGCTGTGCTATACCTAACATCTTCAAGGGTTGGTTCCCTAGTCATTCCTATGTATTCCCAATGACTTTTAAGCCAAACTAGTGTTTTCCTTTCCTCCTCACTGTAAGGTCTTAATCTTTCCCTTTCTCTACGGGCCTCAATTGCGCTTTCACTTTCCAAATTATTAACGACACTGTCGATAGTCTCGTAATCAATATCATTAGGCAAAGCGCCCTCCATAGGGAATAAAAAAAATTTTAGCACTGCAACAGAAAATACTTTTTTTTTTATATATTTTTGATCTTTTTTATTTCATTTTTTAAACGGATTCTTTCCTCCGTGTTTGTAGTTAGATTAATTTGTTGGTACAGTATTGCTACTGCCCTTCTGTAGTTGAATCTTTTTCCTCCTCTCTTTCTTTTGCTGCTAATAGGTCTGGGAATCTTAGGTTCCTCTACCTTTATTGGTTTCGTCCTACGCCTATATTCCTCTATGGTTATTGCTTTAGGGCCTTGTTTAATTATTTCTGCTTCTTCTATCCTTACTATTTCACCTACTTCTTTTGTTTTTATCTCTATTTCAACTTTATCCTTCTCTTCTACTATCAATTTCCTGTAACGCAAGAATATTGCGTCAAATTCTGCCTGACTTATGATATCTAACCCTTCATTCATTTGAGAAAAAAAATTTAAGCACAGAAAGAGAGAAAAAAAATTCTTCTTATAACCAAAAATCTACTTTTTGCCATTAATGGCAGCAGCCGTTAGGTTGCTATATGCTTCTAAATATACATTAAAATACCTAAATGATATATGTCTCCCTTGCTGCGGGATTCGTGATCAGGCCAGCATCATGAAATGAACCAATAAACTGCTTCCTTGTAACATGTATTTCGTCCGTGTAAATGGTTGAGCCTTCACCCTTGCCGCGGGATTTTTTTCCTTTATTCCACCCTGTTATGCTTGGCTTTAAATTTCATTTCGTAATTTCGTCCGTGTAAATGGTTGAGCCTTGCCGCGGGATTTTTTCTCTTTATTCCACCCTGTTATGCTTGTGTTTTTAATTTCATCAGTTAGTTTTCTTTGCCAAAAAGTGGTCTGCCTTTAATGCAAGCAGCAGACCTGGCAGAAATTCTAAAGGGAGTATGCTTTTAAAAACAGCCGACCAGGCAGGATCTTTAAAGGTAGTCTGCTTTTTTAAAGGTAGCATACCAGGCAGGATCTTTTAAAGGTAGTCTGCTTTTTTAAAGGCAGCAGACCAGGCAGGATATTTTAAAAGTAGTCTGCTTTTTTAAAGGCAGCAGACCAGGCAGGATCGCCATGTAATAGGAACTATTTATAATGCAATAAGTTTGGGTAGTGCCAACATTCGGCACCAAACATGAATTAATTTATTCAACATATTTTTCTTCTATTTATACAATAAATTCTGATATACTACTTATTTACCATAATACATATTTACCTAAATTCTAAGCTTAACCAAAGTATGTAAGCCAGCGAATGCAAATGCTCGCTGGTACATTCATACCTACATTCATACACAAATATTGGCTTGTGCATTCGCACATAAGTTCATACATATATTCGTATGATTGCAACGCATTTGTGGGCATTGCCGCATAGCGTGTGACTTTGCTGACAAAGCGTATTCGACAGTTTTTAATAGCTGCGTGCTGACTGTTTGTAACTATGCATGTATTTATGTATGCATTTATTTTGGCTACACTACACATGTCCGTCCGTCCGTCCGTCTGTGAACACGATAACTTGAGTAAATTTTGAGATATCTTAATGAAATTTGGTATACAGGTTCCTTGGCACTCACCTTCGAGCGCTATTTAAAATGGATGATAGCCACGCCCACTTTTTATATACAGAATATTTTCGAAAACACAAAAAAAGTGATTACCCAGTACATAAAACACCTATAAGGATAAAATTTGGTGCGTACATTGAGATTGAGGCATAAAATAAATGTTTCAAGAAATTTTTGAAAATGGGCGTGGCACCGCCCACTTTTGATTAAGTTAAATTTAGAAATAATATTAATCATAAATCAAAAACCGTTGAAGATATCGAAACATAATTCCGCACGCAGGTTTCCAGGTATGCAGGGAATGTTCCCACTTTTATATGAAAGATTTTAAAGAGGCTCGAAGATATATTAAATAGGCAATAACTTTGCGTAAAATAGCTTTACATCATTTATATTTCACTTTTAAAGTTTCCAAAAACTTAAAATTTTCGAAAATGGGCGTGGCCCGCCCCTTTTATAGTGGACTATTCCACAAAACTTTTTATGCCATAACTCCGCCAAAAATTGAGTTGTCGAAACGAAATTTTGTGATAATTTTCTATATATAAAGGTAACTATTTGCTATGAAAATGGGCGAAATCGGTTAATGTCCACGCCCAGTCCTTTAATATAGTCCTGAAAAATTTGTTTGTGAAATTTAAAAAGCGATAGTTCTACAACTAAGCAAGTTATATCAATCAGAGTTTGCACACATAATAAGCTTTTTAAGAAAAACTCGGGCGCGTGGCGTCGCCCACTTTTCAGCATAAAATTTCTGCTAATTTTAAAGGCAATCGCTTATAATTCAATCTTGATATTTTAATGAAAATTGGTTAGCTGCTTCTCAGTAGTATGTTTTATGCTCCTGCCAAAAATTAGCGAAATCGAGAAACACACAAGCAAAATATTCGGGCACGTAGTTAATAGCCCACTGCAATATCGAAGTTATATATATTTTTGATTTTCGTACCTTTCATAAACATTAAATGTATGTAAGTATGAGAACAAGAAGAGAAAAGTTCACTAAAATGATCAGCACGATGACCGGAGTCGATTTAGCCATGCGCCCTCTCCGTCCGTCTGTCTGTCTGTCCGTCTGTCTATTTGAACGCAAACTAGTCTCTCAGTTTTACAAAATAATGCTGAAATTCGTTTTTGCTTTCGCCATTTTAAATTATTCTAGCAAACCCGGTAGACGTTGTTTTGACGTTTTGATACATAGAACACATCTATATATAAAATGTCATTAGCTTGAACCAAATAAACTCCTAACTATACCGAACTGCAGCTTTATATAACCTGGGGGCTTTTCCAAAAGCAATATACAGACTTTGTCGTGCCCAGCGAACTCCTGAACCTATCGTGAAAGTTCAAGAGCAAACCAAATACAAAATATGTGGGCGTGGCACCGCCCACTTTTGAAAAATTATGTAGATACTGACTAAGTGACACATATATCCAAATTTCATTAATTTAGACCAAAAAAGTTCGGAGTTATGACGAATTGAAACTTTATATAGCCTGGGGGCGTGGCTCCGCCTACTTTTCCAAAGCTATATATTGTCTATGCTGTACCCAGTGAGCCCAAGTATATATTGTGAAAATTTTATAAAGATCGGTTGAGTTCTTCGGCGCCTATAAAAGACACCCTTTTTTATATCTATTTTTGTTACGCACAAAAGTTATATTACTTCATTCGGCATAAACGAATCGAGATATATATTTATTAATGTATAGCAAAACGTTCAGGATGAAAAGTAAAATATCCGTGAGAATAGTTAATATCCACTGCAAAAGCGAAGTTGTATATCTTTTTTGATATTCATACCTTTCATGAACATGAAATGTTTGTACGTATACCGAAATGATCAGAAGGATGAGCTGAGTCGATGTAGTCATGTCCGTCTCTCGATACGTCTATCTGTCTGTCCGTCTGTCTATTTGAACACAAATACGAACTGAAAGTATTAAAATAGACCTGCGTAAATTGGGATGACATAATAGATCACTACTAGGTATATAATGTTCGGTTCCACCCGAACTTAAACTTCCTTGCTTGTTTTTTTGTAACCTTGATTTGAATTGTAAGTTGCCAATTCTTATTTGAATTTGGAATGTCAACGGTCTGTCCGTAGCATCCGGGTTTCAACCGGATGTTGTTCTTATGGTTGTTTTTACACTGTTTTGTGCGTTTTTCCCCGCGTTTGAAAAGGCATGATATGACCTTTCTCTGATTATGGCGCAGGACGGTAAGGTTGGCAAGAACCCACCCCAGCCAACAATGACTACCCACAGCGCACCATTAGTACCATGCCGACCGCTTTCCTTACCGATCCAACCTAGATGCGAAACCATAACATCTAATATACAAACAGTGTTATTTAAATACATACTTACTATCTAGAATTAAGCCAAGAAACTTAAGTGTATTAGAACATGGAATATTTACAGTGTTGAATCAAATAGTTGGGAAAATACAATTATTCTTTTTACAAATATGAAGTAAAAAGGGACCGGGAAGATAACTTGGAAAGGATTTCTATAAAGGTAGAGAATAAAGAAGTAAGGTCAGAAGATTTTGAAAATAGGAGAAGGTCATCAGCATAAAGCTGATGCCTTATGTTGGGGAAATTGGATAGGATAGAACTGGAAAAGGCGTGAACCGGATAACCAAAAGCGGCCATCCTAATAAATGTTTTTTTTTATATATAATGAAATGACGTATTTCAGGTGTTCAAGTATAATAAGGATTTTTGAAGCTAGAGATGTTCCAGTACTTTCTAGTGCTTTGCGAAATTTTATTAATTTTTCATCTTAATTGAATATATCTGCAAGGTGGCTGCAAAAACAATCATGAACAATTTTATCCATTATCTGAAAAGCGGCGATGTATCGCTGTAACTTTAATGGAAAAACATTCTCATGGATTTTAGAATCATGCAATATATCAGATTCTATTAAAAGGTCTCTGCAGACATTAATTTTGTTGGCCAAATCATAGCCCTTTACGTCGCACAATAGGGACTATGCCGTTTTAAATAAGGTGATTCGTAAGCCCTTGTGAAAGATATAGTTCAGACAGAACATATTTTTGAAGAACGTGCATTCAAGTGTCATTTTCTTCTTCATCATGAGTAATATCACCAATTTCCGATTCCTTCCCGTAAAAAAAGACAGGCATATTAACGGTGCTACGGCATTATTTAGCATACTTTTTATCTTTGTCATAACATTTATTATAGCCTTAAATCTTAACGTGTCAAAATTATAGTTTCACGGTCAGCATCCATTTTCCAAAAGTTTACAGCTCACTCAGTGTAATAAAACAGTAAGGGCAACGATGAGTTGCTGTTTCCCTATGTAGAAGGAAGCTGAGTTTTCCGAGCAGAACCACGTAGACCAATCTTTTGATCTATTCTGGTATGAAAACTATGCCCTTAACTACTTTGGAATAAAATTTTATTCGTACAGTTAGAAAGGCTGGGAGTAAAAAGTGAACATATTTTACATGTAAGTAAAAGGGAAATTTATAAAATGTTTAGTAAAAAAGCGTACAAAAGAAAACTTCAGTAAAAGGTAGACATATTGTTTTTTCCATTAAAAGGGAGAAATATTTTTTTTTTCCGCAAAACGGAGACATATCGTTTTGTTTAATAATAAGAAGACATATCAGACTCTTTAATTAACTAAACAATTTATCTCTAATTTATATTGTGTTTAAAACAACTTTCTTTTGGAACACATATTGACACATATTTCTGATGTAATAAAATATGCAAATATGGTAAGTGCATATGTATATGTACATGCAAGAATATCCCATTTATAGTCATAAAATACTTACTGTAGATTAAAGCTTTTTTATATAATTACTTGGAATAAGTTTCCTTAAATGAGCTGTGGGCTGTCATATTATATTGTGACGAATTCGCTGATTCCTTGATTATCAATCCTGGGTTCGATCACTATAAAGTCAAATAAATACACGCACAGATATTGCTATTATTTACTAGTAATAAACGCAAAACAATTTTAAGAGTTTGGTAACTTTACAGTAGTTCACTGAACAACACTTGAAAATAAACTGATCAACCTGCCTTGTTTGGTCACTGTCTTATATAGCCCGACGAGGTGCTTCCCCACGCACAGAGAAATTTTTTGGTTGTTCGTTCTTCGTGTTCTCGAAGGGTCGGTGTTATTTATTGACATCTCCTCTTTGCCTTGTATTCGCACACACTCGCGCCAACTCTCTTCCTCTTCCTTGGTACACGCTTGCATGCATAAGCATAGCCATCGTTATCTAGGTTATGTTTAACTAGTGGTGGGAGTGTCATTGAGTTAGCGATGGTACATGCTTGAAAAGAATCGCCGCACTGCCCTCCACCTAAGTCTGATCGCAGCTAGCCTTTCCAGATGGACCGCCTTCATCTTATTCCTTGGCCTTCCCATAGTTTGTATGCGATATACCACATCGTTGATCTGTTTTATGACTTTGTATAGGCCTTCCCAGTTACATTGTAGTTTTGGGGATAAACCTTTCTTACGCTGTGGGTTGAATAGCAGCAATAAATCTCCGTCTATAAAACCTTCCGAATTTATTTCTTTGTCGTACCTGACCTTCATCTTATCGCTCATGACCTTAGTTTTTTGTCTTACAAGGTCCGTCAGCTTCTCTCATTTCTTCTTCCAATACGATAGTAGATTTTCGAGCATTTACTCCAATCATATGAATATATGTATGAACATATGTGCGAATGCGCAAGCAAATGTTTGTGTATGAATGTACCAGCGTGCGTTTGCATACGCTGGCTCACATACTTTGGTTGAGCTTAGAATTTAGGTAAATATGTGTTATGCTAAATAAGTAGTATATAAGAATTATTTGTATAAATAGAACGAAAAGATGTTCAATAAAGGAGTTCATATTTGGGGCCGATTGAAGGCACAACCCCAATCCAAATTATTTCATTACATGGTCATTTCCTTTCTACTGATTCACCCTTAACTTTTGACTTTAATCTTTGTTTAATTTCCTGAATAGAGGATTCAGTACTTATTATGTTTCTAGCTGTCCCTTTGAGTTTTGTTTTTATCATGGATACCGCAATAGCCCAGTGACTATCCTTGATTTGCTCCAGGATATCAAGGGCATCTTGAAAACTGGACAGATTTTCCGATTTTCCATCAAAATCTGGTAAGATCGATGATGCAGTTTTAATGAAATCTACATTTGTCAGTGGCATTTTGGCGTTTTCTGTTTGTGATTCTTTTTCAGTAATTTCAACTTTTACGGCTTCCTCCAGATTAGGTTGAGCCTCCGGCAATAAGATGGCAAAATCTAGTTCTATTTCTTTTTCAAATGAATTTGGGACCAACGCCTCAATGTTATATCTAGCTAGTAAGGATACCAATTTATCCCTGTCACTGGAAAATATTTGTTGTACTTCTTTTGTGTGGCTTTTCCTATATTATTCAACGACTGTAATATTGCCGTGAGATGTTTCAACACAGTTACTCTTTGTATGGGTGTACTTTTGTTAATACACTTATATGACCTTTCCGCCAAAATTTTCTCTTCCTTGGGGTTTAGACCTTGTCTAGACCATCTGCTCGGCTCATGTACTTTTTCTTTAAAAATTTGTTGTGAGCCGAGTATAATTTGAGAAACAAATTGAGGCAAGTGCAGGTTGTTAATATTATTAACAAGATTTTAATAAAATCCAGTGCCTCAGTGTGGTCGGCTATTTGGATTGAGTTAATCACATTAGCATTAGGCTCTTCCAATTTGGATTCTTGGCCTCCCATCGTCAGAAAAACTATAAATGCAAAGATTTATTTTATTTTTGGTATTTTCTTTATTAAAAAAAAAATTTCCTTTTTACATATATATATTCCTTTTTCCATTTATAGTTCTTATAGGCCATATTTTATTAAGGCTTACTTCTTCCATTGTTGTGTTATACCTAACATCTTCAAGGGTTGGTTCCTAGTCATTCCTATATGCTTCCAATAACTTTTCAACCAAACTAGTGTTTTCCTTTCCTCCTCACTGTAAGGTCTTAATCTTCTTTTTTCTCTACGTGCCTCAATTGCGCTTTCACTTTCCAAATTATCAACGACACTGTAGATAGCCTCGTAATCAAGGTCATCAGGCAAAGCGCTCTCCATAGAAAATTATATTATTTTTAATGAAATATTAAATTAAATTTTAATTTTTAAATTCTTTATATACCCTTGATCTTTCTTATTTCGTTTTTTAAACGGATTCTTTCCTCCGTGTTTGTAGTTAAATTTATTTTTTGGTACAGTATTGCTACTGCTCTTCTGAAGTTAAATCTTTTTCCTCCTCTTTTCCTTTTGCTCCTAATAGGTTTGGGAATCTTAAGTTCCTCTACCTTTACTGGTTTTGTCCTACGCCTATATTCCTCTATAGTGATTGCCTTAGGGCCCTGTTTAATTATTTCTACAGCTTCTATTTTTACTGTTCCAGCTACTTCTTTTGTTTTTACCTCTATTTCTACCTTATCCTCCTCTTCTACCATCAATCTGCTGTAACGCAAGAATATCGCGTCAAATTCTGCCTGACTTATAATATCTGACTCCTCATTCATTTGGAAAAAACCAAAAAGGAGAGGAAACAAAATTCTTATTTTATCAGCAAAAATCAACTTTTTTCCCTTAATGGCAGCAGCCGTTAGGTTGCTATATGCTTCTAAATAAAGAATAATACTAAAATACGTAAGTTATATATTTTGTTTTTCTTCTTGACGTTAGACGTCCTGTCCTTCCCTTGCTGCGGGATTTAATTTGTCTTTATTGCTTCTCCCTTGCTGCGGGATTTATTTTTCGGGCCGGATTAGATGTTTATATTCCACCCTGTTATGTATTCCACCATGTTATGCTTATTTGGTGTTGCTGCATGTTAACTATTGTCCAATAAGGTCTCCAGATAAATTCTATACAGGTGTCCTGGTTTGGTGTCACTGAGCCGCTACGATATTTGGTATGAGGATGAGCGTATTTGAAGTTGATGGCAAACGTGTACTTTAAAGCGTTCTAATGGCTCGATTTTTGGCTCGTACAGTGGGTTTGAATGTGGCCACAACAACGGGAGCTGTGACGGGCTCAAAAAAAATATGAATTTGGTCTGCCTGTATTACAATCAGCAGCCATTGGTGTGATTTTACAGAAAGGACTAAAGGACTTTAAAGGACTCCCCAATTCAATTCAAGAGAATATTTTATAATGAGACTGCCGGATCTCAGCAGCTCAAGACTGGCAGGATCGCCATGTAATGAAATAATTTGGATTGGGGTTGTGCCTTCGATCGGCACCAAATATGAATTCCTTTATTGAACATCTTTTCGTTCTATTTATACAAATAATTCTTATATACTACTTATTTACCATAATACATATTTACCTAAATTCTAAGCTCAACCAAAGTATGTAAGCCGGCGTATGCAAACGCTTTGCTTGTGCATTCGCACATATTTTCATACATATGTTTGCAACGCATTTGTGGGCATTGCCACATAGCGTGTGACTTTGCTGACAAAGCGTATTCGACAGTTTTTAATAGCCGCGTGCCGGCTGTTTGTAAGTATGCATGTATTTATGCATGCATTTACTTTGACTACACTACACTACTACGCTTTGTGCGTCCATGGAATAGTGCCACAAGCTGATTTCTTTTCATAGAATTATTTGTTTTTACTATAAACTCTCATATAAAGTCATTAATCATCCTTTAATATTCTTGTTTTTTATTTTTAATTTTGTTCTTTCGAAAATAAATTACCTTTAATAAAAGTAGCCGGTGAGCAAAAGAGCAGTAAAAAGTGAACCCTATTAAATTCATTCCGTTCTTAAGTATTAAAGTAAAATTTTGAGTTTAAAATAAATCCTTAAGTTCAATGCTCATTTACTTTGCTATTAAAAAGCAAACTCAAAGCTTAAATTTTAGTGACCATAGTGGACTACCCGATTTGGCAGTAACAAAAAAATGGTAAAAATCCGAGCCCTGATTGCAATCACCGATTGGATTGCGGAACATGGCAACCACCATATCACGTCATGTCAAACAAACGGGATCCTTCCATTTGTCGCAGTGCCCGTTATGCGGAATTTTGGAATTTTTCAAAGCCTTGGCGATGCCGTGTAATGTCAGCTAAAAACAAAGTGAAGTTGTGCTTAACAGCTAGGCGCGTGCACCGATAAGTAAACTGAATAGAAAAAATTTTAAAAATTAAACTGTGGTATAACAGTTTTACAAATTAGTAAAAACTTGTAAAAAAATAAACTTTATAAATAAAAAAGAATACGTGGTTAGGCACGTAATTTCGCAATTGAAAAAAAAATCTTTCGATGCGAACTCTTAAAAATGGCCAACGCCATAAGAAATAAATGTTGTGAACATTTTTGCAAAGTGACACGGGAAACGCAATTCTGGCACAAAAGAATACACAAAAAGGGAAATTAAAAACACAATAAACAACAATCAAAGCAAATAAATAATTTAGCCGAATCAACAAAAACAACAATCAAGCTAACGTGGTGAATTGCGCCGTGTCCGTACTAACTAGCCAACATCAGCATACAAATTAAAATTAATAATAGACGAACACGGTGTACGTTTCAAAATCTATTGGGAAAACTCGAAGCTTGTGAAAATAGTAAGTAGTAGTAGCAACTCTAAAGTAAATTTCGAATTTTTTAAAACGCAACTACCTTCAGTTAAATTGTCCTCTTCAACTTATTTTTGTGCTTAGAAAAGTCAAAAAGGCAATTTTTAGAATTATGTAATTAATTTTGAGTTTTCGAAGCACCAACGCCCCGCATAACGCTCTACAAAAACGCGCAACCAAAGCGTGCGACAACGCACAGGATCAAGGCGCCCCTAACGTGCATAACCGTAGCGCCTCTACGCCCAACCCGACACAGGACCGCGAAGAGCAACGCGCCACAAAATTGCTGTAACAACTCGCGCGCGAACTCGCCACTTTTAAGGGCATAAACATCGCGCCAATATACCGTGCACAAACACGCCACTTTACCAGCACAAATAACGAGGATAATCAGGCATCACAGCGCCACGCCAACTCTATATCACCGTACACCTTTGACAGCGCTCCAACATAGCGCGAACAAACGCGCCACTATAGCGAAAACGAACGCACCACTATAGCGCGCCAAAGACAATCAGCAGATATAACCACCACCGGCAACAACAACGAGCAGTGACATCAGCAGGGGCCGCCCTAACATAGGCGGCTACGCTAAACACCCACCAAATATAATAACAATAACCAGCAGTGACAACAGCAGGGGACGCCCTAATATAGGCCCGTGGCAATAACCTCAACCACCAGCAGTAACGACATTAACCAGAAACTACAAAATTAGCGCCCCGAACGCCCTACCACAAATGAGTGAGACCTAATCAATTTATTTTATTATTATTATTTAAAAATAGTAAAAATTGGTTTGAAAGGAGAAAAAAAAATAAGTTAAGTTGACTTAAAACCTTGATAAAAAAAAAATATTGGAAAAAATTAAAGTAAAATGTAACAAGAAAAAAAAAATAAAAATAAGAAAAAAAAAAATAAAACACCTATAAAAAGCTTTCTTTGACATTTTTTTTTCGCTTGCATGAAAAGCCTTTTTATCAACGTGTCGTTTCAATTATAAAACGTTGAAATGGTAACGCTGACGTTTCTTGTTATTAGAAGGCATATAGGATTTAAGGTAAGGGTCTTCGAAATACCCAACTCCCGCGGCGCCCCTTATATTGTTCGGCCTTTTTGTTATCTTTTTAATTTCTGGCGTTGTAACCGGTCGTCTCCGGTTCGTTTTTATTTTTAATTTTCAGGTTTTCCTATCCGTTGATTAAAATTTGTCCTTTGCTCCTGTCATTTACTTCAGTTTTAATTTGCTATTTCGTTTTCGATTACTTTTGCATTTCAGTTTTTATACCTAGTAGTGCTACGCACACAAAATATATTAACTTTAGTCGCCTAACGGCAGTACGTAACGGGATAAACGGATCGAGATAGATATTGACTTATATATATCAAAATGTTCAGGACGAAAAGAGAAATTGATTAAGCCATGTCCGTCCGTCCGTCTGTGAACACGATAACTTGAGTAAATTTTGAGATATCTTAATGAAATTTAGTATACAGGTTCCTTGGCACTCACCTTCGAGCGCTATTTAAAATGGATTATAGCCACGCCCACTTTTTATATACAGAATATTTTCGAAAACACATAAACAGTGATTACTCAGTACATACAACACCTATAAAGGTAAAATTTGGTGCGTACATTGAGATTGAGGCATAAAATAAATGTTTCAAGAAATTTTTGAAAATGGGCGTGGCACCGCCCACTTTTGATTAAGTTAAATTTAGAAATAATATTAATCATAAATCAAAAACCGTTGAAGATATCGAAACATAATTCAGCACGCAGGTTTCCAGGTATGCAGGGAATGTTCCCACTTTTATATGAAAGATTTTAAAGAGGCTCGAAGATATATTAAATAGGCAATAACTTTGCGTAAAATAGCTTTACATCATTTATATTTTACTTTTAAAGTTTCCAAAAACTAAAAATGTTCGAAAATGGGCGTGGCCCGCCCCTTTTATAGTGGACTATTCCACAAAACTTTTTATGCCATAACTCCGCCAAAAATTGAGCTGTCGAAACGAAATATGGTGATAATGTTTTATATACAAAAGTAACTGTTTGCTGTGAAAATGGGCGAAATCAATTAATGTCCACGCCCAGTCTTTTAATATAGTCCTGAAAAATTTTTTTGTAAAATTTAAAAGGTGATATTTCTACAACTAAGCAAGTTATATCAATCAGATTTTGCACACATAATAAGATTTTTAAGAAAAACTCGGGCGCGTGGCGTCGCCCACTTTTCAGCATAAAATTTCTGCTAATTTTAAAGGCAATCGCTTATAATTCAATCTTGATATTTTAATGAAAATTGGTTAGCTGCTTCTCAGTAGTATGTTTCATACTCCTGCCAAAAATTAGCGAAATCGAGAAACACACAAGCAAAATATTCGGGCACGTAGTTAATAGCCCACTGCAATATCGAAGTTATATATCTTTTTTGATTTTCATACCTTTCATAAACATTAAATGTATGTAAGTATGAGAACAAGAAGAGAAAAGTTCACTAAAATGATCAGCACGATGAGCGGAGTCGATTTAGCCATGCCCCTCTCCGTCCGTCTGTCTGTCTGTCCGTCTGTCTATTTGAACGCAAACTAGTCTCTCAGTTTTATAAAAGAATTCTGAAATTCTTTGTTTGCTTTCGCCATTTTATAATATACTAGCAAACCCGGTAGACTTTGTTTTGATACATAGACCACACCTATATATAAAATGTCATTAACTTGAACCAAATAAACTCTTAACTATACCGAACTGCAGCTTTATATAACCTGGGGGCTTTTCCAAATATATACAGCGAACTCCTGAACCTATCGTGAAAGTTCAAGAGCAAACTAAAACACAAAATATGTGGGCGTAGCACCGCCTACTTTTGAAAAATTATATACATACTGACTCTCTTTCTTTATGGCGCGATATACAACAGGTATATCATCATAAACCTCCTAAGAGATTTTTGCGCCAAGCTTCTCTTCCAATTTGTGGTGTGCCGATTTGAATTTTCCCTACAAATTGGTGGGACCTACAGTTTTTTGCCGACTCCGAACGGCATCTACAAAGGAGACGAATTTTTGCTGAGAAGCCTGTCATGGCAGAAATACACTCGGAGAGTTTGCCAAACCACTGCCGAGGGGCGACCCCGTTTTTGAAAAACTTTTTTCAAATCACTTTTAATGTTACCTGTACCAGGGCTCGAACCATGGACCTTCGGTGTGGTAGGCCGGCAACACTACCTCCACACCACGGCGGCCGCCATACATACTGACAAAGTGACACATATATCCAAATTTCATTAATTTAGACCAAAAAAGTTCGGAGTTATGACAAATTGAAACTTTATATAGCCTGGGGGCGTGGCTCCGCCTACTTTTCCAAAACTGTCTATGCTGTACCCAGTGAGCCCAAGTATATATTGTGAAAATTTTATAAAGATCGGTTTAGTTCTTTGGCGCCTATAAAAGACACCCTTTTTTATATCTATTTTTGTTACGCACAAAAGGTATATTACTTCATTCGGCATAAACGAATCGAGATATATATTTATTAATGTATAGCAAAACGTTCAGGATGAAAAGTAAAATATCCGGGAGAATAGTTAATATCCCACTGCAAAAGCGAAGTTGTATATCTTTTTTGATATTCATACCTTTCATGAACATGAAATGTTTGTACGTATACCGAAATGATCAGAAGGATGAGCTGAGTCGATGTAGTCATGTCCGTCTCTCGATACGTCTATCTGTCTGTCCGTCTGTCTATTTGAACACAAATACGAACTGAAAGTATTAAAATAGACCTGCGTAAATTGGGATGACATAATAGATCACTACTATGTATATAATGTTCGGTTCCACCCGAACTTAAACTTCCTTGCTTGTTTTTTTGTAACCTTGATTTGAATTGTAAGTTGCCAATTCTTATTTGAATTTGGAATATCAACGGTCTGTCCGTAGCATCCGGGTTTCAACCGGATATTGTTCTTATGGTTGTTTTTACACTGTTTTGTGCGTTTTTCCCCGCGTTTGAAAAGGCATGATATGACCTTTCTCTGATTATGGCGCAGGACGGTAAGGTTGGCAAGAACCCACCCCAGCCAACAATGACTACCCACAGCGCACCATTAGTACCATGCCGACCGCTTTCCTTACCGATCCAACCTAGATGCGAAACCATAACATCTAATATACAAACAGTGTTATTTAAATACATACTTACTATCTAGAATTAAGCCAAGAAACTTAAGTGTATTAGAACATGGAATATTTACAGTGTTGAATCAAATAGTTGGGAGAATACAATTATTCTTTTTAAAAATATGAAGTAAAAAGGGACCGGGAAGATAACTGGGAAAGGATTTCCATGAAGGAAGAGGATAAAGAAGTAAGGTCAGAAGATTTTGAAAATAGGAGAAGGTCATCAGCATAAAGCTGATGCCTTATGTTGGGGAAATTGGATAGGATAGAACTGGATAAGGCGTGAACCGGATAACCAAAAGCGGTCATCCTAATAAATGGTTTTTTTTATATATAATGAAATGACGTATTTCAGGTGTTGAAGTATAATAAGGATTTTTAAAGCTAGAGATGTTCCAGTACTTTCTGGTGCTTTGCGAAATTTTATTAATTTTTCATCTTAATTGAATATATCTGCAAGGTGGCTGCAAAAACAATCATGAACAATTTTATGCATTATCTGAAAAGCAGCGATGTATCGCTGTAACTTTAATGGACCAACATTCTCATGGATTTTAGAATCATGCAATATATCAGATTCTATTAAAAGGTCTCTGCAGACATTAATTTTGTTGGCCAAATCATAGCCCTTTACGTCGCACAATAGGGACTATGCCGTTTTAAATAAGGTGATTCGTAAGCCCTTGTGAAAGATATAGTTCAGACAGAACATATTTTTGAAGAACGTTCATTCAAGTGTCATTTTCCTCTTCATCATGAGTAATATCACCAATTTCCGATTCCTTCCCGTAAAAAAAGACAGGCATATTAACGGTGCTACGGCATTATTTAGCATACTTTTTATCTTTGTAATAACATTTATTATAGTCTTACATCTTAACGTGTCAAAATTATAGTTTCACGGTCAGCATCCATTTTCCAAAAGTTTACAGCTCACTCAGTGTAATAAAACAGTAAGGGCAACGATGAGTTGCTGTTTCCCTATGTAGAAGGAAGCTGAGTTTTCCGAGCAGAACCACGTAGACCAATCTTTTGATCTATTCTGGTATGAAAACTATGCCCTTAACTACTTTGGAATAAAATTTTATTCGTACAGTTAGAAAGGCTGGGAGTAAAAAGTGAACATATTTTACATGTAAGTAAAAGGGAAATTTATAAAATGTTTAGTAAAAAAGCGTACAAAAGAAAACTTCAGTAAAAGGTAGACATATTGTTATTTCCATTAAAAGGGAGAAATATTTTTTTTTTTTCCGCAAAACGGAGACATATCGTTTTGTTTAATAATAAGAAGACATATCAGACTCTTTAATTAACTAAACAATTTATCTCTAATTTATAATGTGTTTAAAACAACTTTCTTTTGGAACACATATTGACACATATTTCTCATTTAATAAAATATGCAAATATGGTAAGTGCATATGTATATGTACATGCAAGAATATCCCATTTATAGTCATAAAATACTTACTGTAGATTAAAGCTTTTTTATATAATTACTTGGAATAAGTTTCCTTAAATGAGCTGTGGGCTGTCATATTATATTGTGACGAATTCGCTGATTCCTTGATTATCAATCCTGGGTTCGATCACTATAAAGTCAAATAAATACACGCACAGATATTGCTATTATTTACTAGTAATGAACGCAAAACAATTTTAAGAGTTTGGTAACTTTACAGTAGTTCACTGAACAACACTTGAAAATAAACTGATCAACCTGCCTTGTTTGGTCACTGTCTTATATAGCCCGACGAGGTGCTTCCCCACGCACAGAGAACTTTTTTGTTTGTTCGTTCTTCGTGTTCTCGAAGGGTCGGTGTTATTTATTGACATCTCCTCTTTGCCTTGTATTCGCACACACTCGCGCCAACTCTCTTCCTCTTCCTTGGTACACGCTTGCATGCATAAGCATAGCCATCGTTATCTAGGTTATGTTTAACTAGTGGTGGGAGTGTCATTGAGTTAGCGATGGTACATGCTTGAAAAGAATCGCCGCACTGCCCTCCACCTAAGTCTGATCGCAGCTAGCCTTTCCAGATGGACCGCCTTCATCTTATTCCTTGGCCTTCCCATAGTTTGTATGCGATATACCACATCGTTGATCTGTTTTATGACTTTGTATGGGCCTTCCCAGTTACATTGTAGTTTTGGGGATAAACCTTTCTTACGCTGTGGGTTGAATAGCAGCACTAAATCTCCGTCTATAAAACCTTCCGAATTTATTGCTTTGTCGTACCTGGCCTTCATCTTATCGCTCATGACCTTAGTTCTTTGTCTTACAAGGTCGTGAGCTTCTCTCATTTCTTCTTCCAATACGCTAGTAGATTTTCGAGCATTTACTCCTGCATCAGCGTTTATTCAAGTCAGCTGGCAATCGAAGATTATTCCCGAAAATTACCTTTGCGGGAGTCTGACCAATTGTTTCATGTATTGCAGAGCGATATGCCATTAGGAATAAGGAGATGTGAGTATCCCAATCCTTCTGGAACTTATTCACTACTTTCCTTAGGTGCTATTCCAAGGTTCTATTGAATCGTTCTCCCATGCCATCTGACTGAGAATGCAGTGCAGTTGTTCGAGTTTTCCGAATACCCAATGTCTTGCACATTTCCTGGAACACAGCTGATTAAAAATTCCTGCCTTGGTCAGAATGTATCTTCTTCGGTGCACCAAACCTAGCTACCCAATTGTTTGTAAACACTTTTGCTATGGTTTCTGCCCCTTGATTTGGAATAGGGTACACTTCTGGGCATTTGCTGAAATAGTCCATTACTACAAGTACATATTTGTTTCCGAGTTTGCTAGTAGGAAATGGACCAGCTACATCCATGGCTATCCTCTCAAATGACGCACCTGAGTTATACTGTTTCATTCGGCCATGGCTCCTTGATTTCGGCCCTTTAGCTTTGATGCATACTTCACAGTTGGCAATCCACTCGGCGACCGATTGACGGAAACCAACCCAATAGAATCTCTGCTAAACTTTCTCCAAGGTCTTAGTGTCTCCAAGATGACCTTGGCTTGGCCCGTTATGTTATTAATGGAGTACATCAGAAATTTTCTTCTTTGGGACGACTATCAGCTTTCGGACACAATGACCATCCTCACCCATATTCAATGCAAGCAACCGGATTATAATTGCCAACTATTCCACTGCGCCCAATATGACTTGGCAACCGGACCTTCTGCTGACATCTCCTCTCTTGATGGTCGCTCGTGTCGTTAGATTCCTTGGATCACACGTGTAAGATCTGGATATTCGTGGTGACACTTCCTTGATTGATCCATGTCCCATTTGTTCGTAGATGTTATAGTCATCAGGAGCACATCTATAATGTGTTCCTTGGCCTCAGCTTTGGAACAATGCATGCATTCCAAGTTACATGGGCGCCGCGACATTGCATCTGCATTTCCGTGTGTGCTACCTTTGCGATGCTCTATTGAAAAGTCATAACTTTGCAGTCGTTCTATCCACCGTACTAATTGACCTTCCGGATTACGGAACTGTAAGAACCATTTCAACGCTGCATGGTCTGTCCTGACGTGGAATCTCTGCCCATAGAGATACGTGTGGAAATGCTTAACGCACTCCATCAATGCCAACAGTTCTCTCCGGGTTACACAATAGTTCCTTTCAGGCTTCCCATTTGTTCGGCTATAGTATGCCACTACCTCCTCTTGCCTATCGACAATTTGGGACAAAACACCTCCTATATATAGCATAACTACTCGCATCTGTATCCAGCATAAACGTTGAACCTGGAATTGGATATGCTAACATCGGGGCAGTGCATAGTCACTCCTTCAATGCTTGAAAAGCTACCTCCTGTTCCCTCTCCCTCAAAGCTTTTTCCCAGCACGAGGTACACCAAACATGGTTGCCAGTGAATCCATGAGTCTCTCAAGAGTAGCTGGAGCATTGCATAGCCCGAAGGGCATTACCGTAAATTGTCAAAGCCCTTCTCCAACGCTGAAGGCCGTCCTATCTTTATCTTCATCCCTTACCTCCACTTGCTAGTAGCCGCTTTTCAAGTCCAGTGTGGAAAACCATTTCGTGCCAGAAAAGGAGTCCAATTTCCGGTAATCTACACAAAACCTCATTTTTGCATCCTTCGTTTTCACTAGTATTGCCGGTGAGCTCCATGGACTAGCTGATGGTTCGATCACGCCGCTGTCACTCATTTCCTGTATAATTTCTCTTACTACTTGGCGTTTGGCCAATGGAATACTACAAGGAGCTTGGCGGTTGGGCTTGCATCACCAGTATCAATTTGATGCTTCACAACTTTGGTCCGACCTGGTTTAGAACCATCCTTGTCAAATATGCTCGAGTACTTTGATAGAAGTTCCTTTGCCTTTTTCTGATGATCTTTTTCGAGGCCTGCCGTCCACGACGTGATATCATCTGCAAGATCAATCCTGCTGGTAGAATCATTTTCCTGAAGCTGTTCACAATTGATAACTACCTCGACCTCTTGGCATTGTCCCAATATGGCTCCTTTGGAAAGTTTAATCGGCGATTTGAACTCATTAAGTACTCTTACCGGTACACGTCCATTTTGTTTTGTCATGGCCAGGGGTTTTCCTATTAATATGTTCGTCCTTGATTTGCTTGCTTCTTCGACAACCCACAATTTATTTGTCCCATAATCTCCATGAATCTTTGCCCATATGATTGCTTCCGACTTCGGTGGAATTTTTTGGCTCTCCTCCACAAGTACTCGCTTACTAACGTATTTGCTTTCGTAACCAAAATTTAATGCCACATCCATGATACTAAAAGGATTGCACTGGCAAACATGTTTGGTGTACCTCGACGACATCATCGTGCTGGGAAAAAGCTTTGAGGAACACCTAAAGAACTTGGAGGAAGTTTTCCAAAGAATAGCTGGTGCTGGTCTAAAACTAAGTCCCAAGAAGTGTTCCTTGTTTAAAAAGGAAGTAAGTTATTTGGGTCACAAGGTAACTTCGGAGGGAATCTGCACTGCTAAGGAAAAGATCGAAGCCGTAAAGGATTGGCCAAGAACGAGAAATTTGCATGAGTTACGGAGCTTCCTTGGGCTGTGCACGTATTATCGCCGATTTGTACCAAATTTTGCCAGCGTAGCTAGTAGTCTCCATGACCTTACAAGGAAGAATATGAGTTTTGAATGGAGGAAGGAACAGGAGGTGGCTTTTCAAACATTGAAGGAACGACTATTCACTGCCCCGATGTTAGCATATCCAATTCCAGGTTCAAAGTTTATTCTGGATACAGATGCGAGTGGTTATGCTATAGGAGGTGTTTTGTCCCAGATTGTTGATGGACAGGAGAAGGTAGTTGCATACTATAGTCGAACAATTGGGAAGCCTGAAAGGAACTATTGTGTAACCCGGAGAGAACTGTTGTCATTGGTAGAGTGCGTTAAGCATTTCCACAAGTATCTCTATGGGCAGCGATTCCACGTCAGGACAGACCACGCTGCGTTGAAATGGCTCTTACAGTTCCGTAATCCGGAAGGTCAATTGGCACGGTGGATAGAGCGACTGCAAAGTTATGACTTTTCCATAGAGCATCGCAAAGGTAGCACCCACGGAAATGCTGATGCAATGTCACGAAGACCATGTAACTTGGAATGCAAGCATTGTTCCAAAGCTGAGGCCAAGGAAGACATTATAGATGTGCGGCTCATGACTATAACATCTACGGATGAATGGCACATGGATCAATTAAGGAGGCTTCAGCACGAAGATCCAAATCTTACACGTGTAATGCAAGGAATCGAACGAAACGAGCGACCATCAAGAGAGGAGATGTCAGCAGAAAGTCCTGTTGCCAAGTCATATTGGGCACAGTGGAACAGTTTGCAATTAGAATCCGGTTGTTTGCATCGAATATGGGAGAGTGAGGATGGTCAATGTGTTCGAAAGCTGATAGTCGTCCCAAGGAAGAAAATCCCTGATGTACTCAATGAATTACATAACGGTCCAAGCGGAGGTCATCTTGGAGTCACCAAGACTTTGGAGAAAGTCAAGCAAAGATTCTATTGGGTTGGTTGCCGTCAATCGGTCGCGGAGTGGATGGCCAACTGTGAAGTATGCATCAAAGCTAAAGGACCGAAATCAAGGAGCCATGGCCAAATGAAACAGTATAACTCAGGTGCGCCATTTGAGAGGATAGCCATGGATGTAGCTGGTCCATTTCCTACTAGCAAACACGGAAACAAATATGTCCTGGTAGTTATGGACTATTTCAGCAAGTGGCCAGAAGTGTACCCTATTCCAAATCAAGAGGCAGAAACCATAGCAGAAGTGTTTACTAACAATTGGGTAGCTAGGTTTGGTGCACCGATGGAGATACATTCTGACCAAGGCAGATATTTCGAATCAGCTGTGTTCCAGGAAATGTGCAAGACATTGGGCATTCGGAAAACTCGAACAACTGCATTACATCCTCAGTCAGATGGCATGGTGGAACGATTCAATAGAACCTTGGAAGAGCACTTGAGGAAAGTAGTGGATAAGTTCCAGAAGGATTGGGATACTCACATGTCCTTATTCCTAATGGCATATCGCTCTGCAGTACATGAAACAACTGGCCAAGGAATAAGATGAAGGTGGTCCATTTGGAAAGGCTAGCTACGTTTGGTTGCATTAGAGGGTGTTATGGTTTACTTTCAATTGATAGTCATTTATATTTGGTGCAATGCGGTTGGTTGGATGACAGTTTTGATTCACCTTCCGGTTTGACGTTTAGCTACGGGAAAGTGCGTGATTTTTGCTGAAGTGGCAGCACCAAATGGTTCAATCCGTTCATATCAATCATCTGAAGGTAACGACCAATCAGAATGTTCCACCTGGCAATAATCACGCCACGTCAACGGGTAACGGAACTTTTCCATTGCGCAGTCGCGTTAAGCGAATAATTTTGGGCATAGCAGCGTCACCGGCATTCGACCAATTCAAAAAGATACATGATTTGAACGGGAGCGGTCGTGTCGCGGAGTGTGAAAAAGAAAATTGTGCTGTCGCCCAATTGCAATTTTTACTGGTTTTAATTTGTGAAAACTGAATCTTACATAAAACTCCAAGTGCTAAAGTTACGACAAGCAATTGTCAAGTTAAACAAATTGGATTACAGCCAAATAAAATACAGCTTAGTACGTGTTTTCATTTTATCTCAATTATTCACTTTTACAGTGGTGCGCCTTGATAAATAAAAAAGAAAAAAAAAACTTAAGTTTAGTGTGGTGAAGTGGTTATTCAATTTTTTTTGATTAAGTTGGTGAAGCAATTAAGAAAAGTTCTGTAAGAAAAATGTTTGTAGTGGCACCCTGACTTATAAAATTATTGTATAAATTGAAATCTTTTCATTAAATGGATTTGGCCTTGCTATTTTGGCATTTAAGTACTTGGGAAGGGGGTCTTTTTAACAATAATTTCACAAAAACGTTATCTAGTTTGTACAGTTTTTTTTTGATACTGTAACTCGTTTAGAAAATTACTTCTTTTCGAATTAAATACGCAGCCCACTTTTATGAAAGCATTCTGAATCAAGTTTAAATTGAGCTATTGAATCGGCAATTCTGTACGACGGCACGCGCTGCTGATGTGCGTCCGAGAGTCTCGGGGGGTGTATCGAGCGACGGGTTTTGGCCTCCGTGTCGATGGTCCGGGGGCGGGGGTTCTATATTTTGGGTCTGTTTAGAGATATTTGCAATCCAAGTTGAAAAGTTTTCGTCATTTTCAGGTGGTTGTTGTAATCACAGATTAGGGTGTACCAAAAAGTGCAAAAAGTGTGTCCTGCTCAAAATATTGTGGACCGTGTAACGGGGGTTGGACCAGCTAAAGGTTATTCTTTTGAAAGGCGGCCAAAGGTCGTATACGCGAAAAGGTGTTGTGCACATAAATACCTTGGATGAAGCCGCCTATTTGGGATCGAACCTAGCGCATTTTGAGTTTTTGCTGATAGCTTTCCACCGAGACAAATTATTTGATTTCCGCCTTCGGATTGTTGGTGCGGGGGTCGGAGCGCGTCGATTGATGCCTTTCCCGAGGGTTTTGAACGTATATTGGCGGTTGAACGCTGTCGTATAGAATTGCCATTGAATCTGAAAATTTTAGCACACTTCCTTGAAAACCTATCAAAACTTCATAAGTTCCATTTTGGTTTTTTTAAAACGAAAGTGAATCGGAAGGACTCAGTCCTAAACTACAAAAACAAATATCCAAAGATATCAAGTTCAAAAGCGCTATAAGAACAAAAGCAAACAAAAACAACGAAAATAAAGTTTCAAAGTACAAAACGCAATAAGAAAAGAATTACAAATCAACGTAAACCCAATAATTATAAAAAAATAAACTTTAGAACCTTCTGAATAGAAGTAAGTGTTGTGGAAAAAAAAAAATGTAAACAAAAGTTATCATAAATAACCTTGCTTGTGGTCTTCTAGCGTGTGCATCGTAATTAGATAGCAGCGCTTAGGAATCAGGAAAAAACACCTAGTTTTTTTTGAAAAGGCAACGAAATTATGAACAAACCGCATTTGATGTATTGATAAATTGATTGAGCTGAAATTGTATCCTTGATAACTAGTTGTGTGGTCAATAAAAATATAATTAACATAGATACACATATAAACAAAAAAATCTACAAAAAGAATATAAAAACAAAATAAAGCTACAAAATTAAACTACAAAAACCACCGCAAAAATAACAACTTGGTGAGAATAAATAGCTAAAACAAACAAACCAACAAACAGAAAAGTTCACCAAACAACAAAAATAAATCACAACAACAACCACATCAGTAGCAGCAGTTGCAGCAGCCACAACAACATTCCTGGATATTCATCAACAACAACAGCGGGGGCCGCCTTCACATAGGTCCACCGCCATAAACCGCAACAACAACAACGCGCAACAGGGCGCGCAACAATCAGCAGCAGTAATTACAGCGGGGGCCGTCCTCATATAGGCCCACCGCACGACGACATCCAGCATTGACAACAGCGGGGGCCGCCGTAATATAGGCCCGCCGCACTAGCAGCAGCAACAACAACACCAGCAGTGACAACAGCGGGGGCCGCCGTAGTATAGGCCCGCCGCACTAACCAAGCCACCGCAACACCACCAGCAACAACAACAACAGTAGAGCCCCACCAACGGCCTACTGCAACAAATGGGTGAGACCAAACCATGGAGATAGTTAAGAAAATTTATTATTTTTAATGTTAGAAAGAGAACATAGGTAAAATAATAAGTTGACTTTAGAGCGTGAGAAGAAAATAATATAAAAAAAAAAAAAAAATTAAGTAATATGCAATAAGAGCATAGAAGTAGAAACTTAAATTGTAAAACTAGAGAAAAAAAAAAAAAAGAAAAACGTATACTACAACTTAATAAAAGGGGGGAGGGGGGTATAACCCATTTATACTGCTCCAAGATGCGTGATATCGGACCAGTAATGCGAATGTGTTTACGCCCGCTTGAAATGCGTTCGTTCCCTTGTTACTAAGTATCAAGCAAACAAGTTTGACAAGTTCGAAGCAAGCTTATATAAATTCATAGCACTTGCTGTGTACTTTGTTTTGAATACGCGATTTTGTAAATGAGATTAGTATGGGGGAATGGAAATCACGCATTTCATCCAGTATAATCGTAGTAAATTTTAGACTGGGTATAAATAAATCTGCTAGATCTTAGGAAATAAGAACCCTAGGGGGGGGAAATCTTCAAAATAAAATAACAGTTTAATAATAACTTATCCAAACTAAAAACAACAAATGAAAATCAAAATATACTTAAATACTTATAAAATAATTCACTATATATACATAACTATGACAAATAAGAATGGCCAATATTAATCTACAAGTGAAATAAAAAAAAAAAAAAAAAAAAAAAAATAAAAAAAAAAAAAGGGGATTGAATAATATTACATATTACAACATGATATATTGATAGTATATATTAATACTGTATAATATTATATATTAATACAGTATGAAATATTAAAACAAAAAAAAAAAAAAAAAAATCTTTATATACTTTTATATATACATGTGTAGCTATTTCAAATGCACCATTTGTTCACTTGAACCTAGGATATAAGTACCAAATGATTTGTGAATAAATTTATAAAAATGGGAATGCTGACGCTTCTACTCATTTAGAAGGCCGACAGGACTATAGGTAAGGGGCCATCGGGATTCGGTTTGGTGCACCGATGGCCATGGATGAGGGTGGGTCAGCACCAGGGCGTCGCAACCACACCCGCGGCGCCCCCTTATAATGTTCGGCCTCCCTTTTTTTTTAAATTTTTTTCTTTTGCAGCAGGGTAACCGGTCATTTCCGGTTCGTTTAAAATTTCAGGGTTTCTTTTCGGTTAATTTAAATTTATCTTTGTTTTCTTTTTCCGTTCGTTATTTCAGTTTTAATTTCGTTTCATTTTCGGTTATTTTTATATTTGAGTTAGTTTCGCTGTCGGTTATTTTTGAATTTTGATGTTCATTTTAAATATTTTAGTTGCCCGTTTCTTTTGAATTTATTTGATTTTTCGGTTTTTTTTATTTGAGTTTGAAACTTGAATGTCAACGGTCTGTCCGTGGCATCCGGTGTTTTAACCGGATGTTGTTTTAAAAGTTGTTTTGCGCGGTTTTGCATTTCCCCGCGTATTTCAAAAGGCACGATCTGACCTTTTCTCTGATTATGGCGCAGGACGGTAAGGTTGGCAAGAACCCACCCCAGCCGACAATGACTAGCCACAGTGCGACCTCATATCGTGCCGACCGCCTTCCTTACTGCTCCATTTTGTTGCGATACCATAACAGATGGCGCCCAACGTGGGGCCTGAAGCGCTGACCGCGGTGACTTTTCTGGTCAGCTTGTGAGGTTTCACCATTCCGTATGTCCCAGGTAGGCAGGCCCAAGAGCCGCCACCTGCGTTGCGACGGGATGGTGGGACTGATCAAGTTGTCCGGATTAGTCATCGTGTTCAGTAGCTATGGGCGCCCGCGATACCATAACAGATGGCGCCCAACGTGGAAACCGAGGCGCTGACCGCGATGACTTTCTGGTCAGCTTGTGAGGTTTCACTATCCCGTAAGTCCCAGGTAGGCAGGCCCAGGAGCCGCCACCTGCGTTGCGACGGGATGGTGGGACCGATCAAGTTGTCCGGATGGGTCTTCGTGTTCAGTAGCCAAGGGCTCCACGAGACTGAACGTCATGTCCACCGGAAGTTTTCATTTCACCCGGTGAGGTAGTGCTAAACGCACTTAGTTTTTTTGTAATATACCTTTTTTTTTGTCCCGGGTCTGTTGTCCGATGTCGGCTTCGGGAAAATATTATGTCCGCTATGTGGGGTTTAGTTTTTCTTGGGATTTATAATTTTATTTCTTTTGCCGAACGTGTCGGTGTAGTTTTGTCTTAGTTTTGTATGTGTTTTTTGGTAGGGATCCTTACTTCTCTAACCAGTCTCAGGGAGGCAGCCCTTAGCAGCCCCTGCATTGCGGGAGGAGGAGTAGGGACCCCATATCCACCCCTTTCCAACTGCGCAAGTCTGGGGAAAAGCGGTACCAAACCGCATCCTTTCATTGCGGCGTGGTTGAGGAGGGGTGTTTCAAAAAAAATATAATATAGTTTTGACGTTTTGATAGCTGGTGTCCAGTGCTCCGACCAGTCTCAGGGAGGCAGCCATTAGCAGCCCCTGCATTGCGGTCCGGAGTACTGGAGTCCAAATAAATTTAAAATTTTGCCAATTTTCGCCATGGTACACCAACATGTCTCAGGGCGAGGTGTCTTATAACCACCCCTGCATTGCGGTAGGTGTACCTGGAAGAATGTCCTTGTCTAGTGTTATTTCGTTTTTTTTTGTTATGCCTATGCCTTCTAATGATGGGATGTCAGCATTCCCATTCAATATATAAATACACAACTAGCTTTTGCCAAACTTTATACCGTTTTTGCTTTTTACATATTACATTTAAACACGTATATATACTAATAATCAATTTCTTTCAGCATATATATATTTATATGTATATATTTATTTTTTTTTTGACATATTCGCGGTAATCAGTTGATGCAAATATCGGTTAGGAAAATTTGCATTAATTAAATTTTTATTTTTCAAAACCTTGCAATCGTCGGCATTATAGGGTGGGGGAGTGAATCTTGAGTTTTTATACCCTCCAACCGCCCCTTGTAACCGAACACCTTTTTTTTCTTTGTTTATCTAACGGGTCATAGGTTCATAGGCCGTTTCCATGCTTCGGATATTCGTCCACAATAACCAGACTTTTGAATTTTTTTCCCACACTTACAATTTTATCTGGGTGTTTTGGCGGTCGGGGACAACTCGCCCAGTATCCTCCCCGAGCATTGACTTAATAGGGTATTTACATACGCTTCCATCGGAAGTAGTGGATAACCTGGCAATCCTTGGTTATGCGGATTGTCTTTCGGAGTTTTGACGAGTTCTCCTTAATTAAAATGTCTACAGCCGCGAAGCATTGTAACTAGGAAACCAAAATAAATTCTCCGTTTGCCTCGGAGTTTTGACGCGTTCTCCGATATCAAAATGTCTAACTAAATTTTTTTCTTATAAGCCTATTTCGGTGGGGGTAAAGCCACTTAACCAATTTCCATTTGCCGCAAAGCCTACTAAACTATGAAACAAAATACTTCAAAAAAATTTTCCTTTACTGGCGGATCTTCTTGCCCGGCTAGCTCGTGGTAGAACTAGAGACTCTTATCTAGGGGTGAGTCGTGCCCCACGTTTTTACCCAGAAATGGCTTCCTTGCAAGTAAACCTTTTTCCTGTTCGCTTCATCGACCGGTCTTCGAAGCGAAGCAGGCCTGTTATGGTTTACTTTCAATTGATAGTCATTTATATTTGGTGCAATGCGGTTGGTTGGATGACAGTTTTGATTCACCTTCCGGTTTGACGTTTAGCTACGGGAAAGTGCGTGATTTTTGCTGAAGTGGCAGCACCAAATGGTTCAATCCGTTCATATCAATCATCTGAAGGTAACGACCAATCAGAATGTTCCACCTGGCAATAATCACGCCACGTCAACGGGTAACGGAACTTTTCCATTGCGCAGTCGCGTTAAGCGAATAATTTTGGGCATAGCAGCGTCACCGGCATTCGACCAATTCAAAAAGATACATGATTTGAACGGGAGCGGTCGTGTCGCGAAGTGTGAAAAAGAAAATTGTGCTGTCGCCCAATTGCAATTTTTACTGGATTTAATTTGTGAAAACTGAATCTTACATAAAACTCCAAGTGCTAAAGTTACGACAAGCAATTGTCAAGTTAAACAAATTGGATTACAGCCAAATAAAATACAGCTTAGTACGTGTTTTCATTTTATCTCAATTATTCACTTTTACAGTGGTGCGCCTTGATAAATAAAAAAGAAAAAAAAAACTTAAGTTTAGTGTGGTGAAGTGGTTATTCAATTTTTTTTGATTAAGTTGGTGAAGCAATTAAGAAAAGTTCTGTAAGAAAAATGTTTGTAGTGGCACCCTGACTTATAAAATTATTGTATAAATTGAAATCTTTTCATTAAATGGATTTGGCCTTGCTATTTTGGCATTTAAGTACTTGGGAAGGGGGTCTTTTTAACAATAATTTCACAAAAACGTTATCTAGTTTGTACAGTTTTTTTTTGATACTGTAACTCGTTTAGAAAATTACTTCTTTTCGAATTAAATACGCAGCCCACTTTTATGAAAGCATTCTGAATCAAGTTTAAATTGAGCTATTGAATCGGCAATTCTGTACGACGGCACGCGCTGCTGATGTGCGTCCGAGAGTCTCGGGGGGTGTATCGAGCGACGGGTTTTGGCCTCCGTGTCGATGGTCCGGGGGCGGGGGTTCTATATTTTGGGTCTGTTTAGAGATATTTGCAATCCAAGTTGAAAAGTTTTCGTCATTTTCAGGTGGTTGTTGTAATCACAGATTAGGGTGTACCAAAAAGTGCAAAAAGTGTGTCCTGCTCAAAATATTGTGGACCGTGTAACGGGGGTTGGACCAGCTAAAGGTTATTCTTTTGAAAGGCGGCCAAAGGTCGTATACGCGAAAAGGTGTTGTGCACATAAATACCTTGGATGAAGCCGCCTATTTGGGATCGAACCTAGCGCATTTTGAGTTTTTGCTGATAGCTTTCCACCGAGACAAATTATTTGATTTCCGCCTTCGGATTGTTGGTGCGGGGGTCGGAGCGCGTCGATTGATGCCTTTCCCGAGGGTTTTGAACGTATATTGGCGGTTGAACGCTGTCGTATAGAATTGCCATTGAATCTGAAAATTTTAGCACACTTCCTTGAAAACCTATCAAAACTTCATAAGTTCCATTTTGGTTTTTTTAAAACGAAAGTGAATCGGAAGGACTCAGTCCTAAACTACAAAAACAAATATCCAAAGATATCAAGTTCAAAAGCGCTATAAGAACAAAAGCAAACAAAAACAACGAAAATAAAGTTTCAAAGTACAAAACGCAATAAGAAAAGAATTACAAATCAACATAAACCCAATAATTATAAAAAAATAAACTTTAGAACCTTCTGAATAGAAGTAAGTGTTGTGGGGAAAAAAAAATGTAAACAAAAGTTATCATAAATAACCTTGCTTGTGGTCTTCTAGCGTGTGCATCGTAATTAGATAGCAGCGCTTAGGAATCAGGAAAAAACACCTAGTTTTTTTTGAAAAGGCAACGAAATTATGAACAAACCGCATTTGATGTATTGATAAATTGATTGAGCTGAAATTGTATCCTTGATAACTAGTTGTGTGGTCAATAAAAATATAATTAACATAGATACACATATAAACAAAAAAATCTACAAAAAGAATATAAAAACAAAATAAAGCTACAAAATTAAACTACAAAAACCACCGCAAAAATAACAACTTGGTGAGAATAAATAGCTAAAACAAACAAACCAACAAACAGAAAAGTTCACCAAACAACAAAAATAAATCACAACAACAACCACATCAGTAGCAGCAGTTGCAGCAGCCACAACAACATTCCTGGATATTCATCAACAACAACAGCGGGGGCCGCCTTCACATAGGTCCACCGCCATAAACCGCAACAACAACAACGCGCAACAGGGCGCGCAACAATCAGCAGCAGTAATTACAGCGGGGGCCGTCCTCATATAGGCCCACCGCACGACGACATCCAGCATTGACAACAGCGGGGGCCGCCGTAATATAGGCCCGCCGCACTAGCAGCAGCAACAACAACACCAGCAGTGACAACAGCGGGGGCCGCCGTAGTATAGGCCCGCCGCACTAACCAAGCCACCGCAACACCACCAGCAACAACAACAACAGTAGAGCCCCACCAACGGCCTACTGCAACAAATGGGTGAGACCAAACCATGGAGATAGTTAAGAAAATTTATTATTTTTAATGTTAGAAAGAGAACATAGGTAAAATAATAAGTTGACTTTAGAGCGTGAGAAGAAAATAATAAAAAAAAAAAAAAAAAATTAAGTAATATGCAATAAGAGCATAGAAGTAGAAACTTAAATTGTAAAACTAGAGAAAAAAAAAAAAAGAAAAACGTATACTACAACTTAATAAAAGGGGGGAGGGGGGTATAACCCATTTATACTGCTCCAAGATGCGTGATATCGGACCAGTAATGCGAATGTGTTTACGCCCGCTTGAAATGCGTTCGTTCCCTTGTTACTAAGTATCAAGCAAACAAGTTTGACAAGTTCGAAGCAAGCTTATATAAATTCATAGCACTTGCTGTGTACTTTGTTTTGAATACGCGATTTTGTAAATGAGATTAGTATGGGGGAATGGAAATCACGCATTTCATCCAGTATAATCGTAGTAAATTTTAGACTGGGTATAAATAAATCTGCTAGATCTTAGGAAATAAGAACCCTAGGGGGGGGAAATCTTCAAAATAAAATAACAGTTTAATAATAACTTATCCAAACTAAAAACAACAAATGAAAATCAAAATATACTTAAATACTTATAAAATAATTCACTATATATACATAACTATGACAAATAAGAATGGCCAATATTAATCTACAAGTGAAATAAAAAAAAAAAAAAAAAAAAAAAAAAAAAAAAAAAAAAAGGGGATTGAATAATATTACATATTACAACATGATATATTGATAGTATATATTAATACTGTATAATATTATATATTAATACAGTATGAAATATTAAAACAAAAAAAAATAAAAAAAAATCTTTATATACTTTTATATATACATGTGTAGCTATTTCAAATGCACCATTTGTTCACTTGAACCTAGGATATAAGTACCAAATGATTTGTGAATAAATTTATAAAAATGGGAATGCTGACGCTTCTACTCATTTAGAAGGCCGACAGGACTATAGGTAAGGGGCCATCGGGATTCGGTTTGGTGCACCGATGGCCATGGATGAGGGTGGGTCAGCACCAGGGCGTCGCAACCACACCCGCGGCGCCCCCTTATAATGTTCGGCCTCCCTTTTTTTTTTAAATTTTTTTCTTTTGCAGCAGGGTAACCGGTCATTTCCGGTTCGTTTAAAATTTCAGGGTTTCTTTTCGGTTAATTTAAATTTATCTTTGTTTTCTTTTTCCGTTCGTTATTTCAGTTTTAATTTCGTTTCATTTTCGGTTATTTTTATATTTGAGTTAGTTTCGCTGTCGGTTATTTTTGAATTTTGATGTTCATTTTAAATATTTTAGTTGCCCGTTTCTTTTGAATTTATTTGATTTTTCGGTTTTTTTTATTTGAGTTTGAAACTTGAATGTCAACGGTCTGTCCGTGGCATCCGGTGTTTTAACCGGATGTTGTTTTAAAAGTTGTTTTGCGCGGTTTTGCATTTCCCCGCGTATTTCAAAAGGCACGATCTGACCTTTTCTCTGATTATGGCGCAGGACGGTAAGGTTGGCAAGAACCCACCCCAGCCGACAAAGACTAGCCACAGTGCGACCTCATATCGTGCCGACCGCCTTCCTTACTGCTCCATTTTGTTGCGATACCATAACAAGGGGGATGTGAGGACATGTGTAGGTATTTATGTGTGATTGTGCGCATACGTTTGTTTGTTTTTTTGGACATATGTATGTACACAAATATGTGCGTGCGCGGTAGCTTTACGCATGCACACTTTTTGGTGGATGATATGGGAATATGAATGTGTGATTTGCCGACGGCAAAATGCATTCTTCCCATATTAATGATTTATTGATATAATATTCACATGCATATTTCCTTTTTTCTGCAATTTTATTATCCTTACGTAAAATCCTACTCCCTATATTTATTTTTATATTCAATAATTCAAATTTATTTCAAATGCAATTGCTATGAAACAAATTTTGGTAATTGTTTACTTTAGGAGACAACTGCTAAAACACGTCCGAAGTTATCGGGAAAGGTATCAAAAGACGCGTTTTGACCTCGGTAACAATAATCCGGAGGCGGATTTTCGAGTTTTTGTTTCAGTGAAGAGATATTTGCAATCAAAGTTGAAAATTTTCTGTCATTCTCATGTGGTTGTTGTAATCACAGAATAGGGTGTACCGAAAAGTGCAAAAAGTGTGTTCTGCGCAGAAATACCTTGGATCAAGCCCACTATTTGTGATCGGACCTAGGCCATTTTTGGGTGTTTTGCTAATAACTTTTCACTGAAAGAAATGATTTAATTTTGGACGGATTTTAGCAGTTGTCTCCTAAAGGAAACATTTACCCTACTGTTTTATGCAATTTTAATTATCCTTACCTGCTTTTTATATTTATTTTCAGGTTTACTATAACATATATTTATTTAAAATGTAATGCTATAAATTTCATGTTTTAGGTTGAATTCCAAAACGCTCGAAAATTACGAGTTTTTACTATTTCTTTGTAGAAATTTTTATAAGTAGAAATTTTATTGTTTGTTAGGAACCATTAAATATTTTTTTTTTCAAAGATATTCAATGAGCAAAATGAGCTTCGTTTGCGTTTTGCGAAAAAGTTTAAATTTTAGATCAGATAATCTGAATACGATAAAAGGTATTTTAAGTTTTTTTTACCTTTAACCAATTTATTATAAATTGAAAGCAATTGCATACCTACCTACTAAAAAAATGTATGTATCTAAGACTTTAAACTTAAAATATCCTATTGAAAAAAATTATTTAAATGATTGAACCAAAGGCTTAAGTCATAAAATACTTATTGGAAATAGAAATAATAGAAAGGAAAAATGTTTTAATCAAGGTCGGGAGTCATATACATCCATAGATTTGAGATCGGAAATCTCGAAATAATAGCACAAAGTATTTTTCAGCATTTAATTAAATTTTCGCATCAAAATTATTTTCAAGTAAAATACTTGAATTTTTTGGCAAACGAACGTCAAAATCCACGGCCATCACATTAAAATGAGTCGTTTATTCAACTCATTCCGTTTGTTTACCTTTTGGGTTTAAGCAATTCCCACTCATAAAGTACAAACTTTAACTCAAATAATTTGGAAATATTAAGGACAAAGCACAAAGAGGACTCGCTGAAACCCTAATAGAAATCATCGAGTAGCATCGAACATACGAGTGAAAATTCTGCCGATTTTCAAATGAGCGAACTGACGCCTCTTATTCATACATGCTCTTTGGTATCACGCAACAAATAACGCCCGTTAACTTGTATTATATTGTTTCATTTTAATGTAATACATATGTGAGTCAAATAAAACTACAATCTTCATAAGTGCTTTTCGTATATTGGCCTTCTCTCTTTATTTTATAGATTTTAGACAGATATTTACAGGAAGTTTAAAATTTTACACGTCAAATTTTTCATTTACATGTTTTTTAAATAAATAAGCAAAATTTTTAGTAAATCAGAACTAAGAAAATATAATTTCAATCTATTTTCTTCGTGGTCACATGTGTGAACTAAATGTGCACTAATAAATGATTTTTAATATAATTGTTTTGTAGATATCAAATCAATTATAAAAAACGATATACATACGTGGAATTTTCTATAGCAGAAACGAATACTGTACATTGCGAAGCATTGCTTTTAATAATTAGTTTTCTTTTTTAATATTATATAAAAACGTTTTATCATATGTGAATGAGTAAATAAAAACTTTAAAAAATCCGCTTATTTAAAAAAAAGAAGGATCACCTGGGTTTTCATTTCAACGGGATTTTTATTATAAAGTCGACTGTTAACAAACCCCTATTTCCCGTTATCTTTGGCATTTTAGTTTAGCACTGTGTTGAGTTGCAATCACGGCTGCGAGAGGCCATGGAACAGAAGTCATTAGCGTAGACGAACATGCCTTTCATACTGATATAGCCGATGCTAATGCAAAGATGGAAGAAAAGCAAGTCGCTCTAGATTCGCCAAATGGTTTTGCTATTTCGTCGACAGTTGGAAGAACAAAAGACACACATGGCATCTCAGCTGGAAGAACAGAAGACACGCTTTTCATCTCGAATGGAAGCTCAAGAGACTCGTATTTTGGAAGTGCCGTCGCAAAATGTCTGCACCGGTTTCATCAGAGCTCTCTGCAAAAGGCTGCAAATTGCACAATTTCAAGTTAAAATTGAGGCTGAGGTGAGAGTTCAAATCCAGGAACTACAATTGAATCATCCAACTGTTTCAACGAGCATTCCCAAGGTGAAGACTCCATCCTTTGATGGTTCTGTTCCTTTCGAGGTATTTAAGCTACAGCTTACAGACGGCAGCGGTGAATACTTGGGGCACTGAAGACAAAGTTTCTGCACTATTCGTGGCATTGAAGGGACCTGCAGCCGAAATCTTACAGACTATTTCGGATGGCGAACGAAAACATTATGAAGCATTGATGGGTTTAGTTGCTATGGTAGCGAACTTTGGAAGCAGATATACCAAATAGAGCGGTAGAACCCCTTCCAGAAACTTAATGAGCAGAATTTGCATCGGACATCCATCTAGCAAACGCAGATGATCTAACGTAAGAAATAGACTCGCTTTTGAGAAAGCCTGCATACAAGACTCATCGCGTAGCAGTGGAAGCTCCGGCTTGGGTAGACAAAATTTTGGAATCGGTGAGTGGAGTACAGAATTAATGTAATGTAAAAAAAAAAAATTTATGTGCGTAAAACCAGGTCACATAGCAAGGCAAGAATTTCGAATCAGCTGTCTTCTAGGAAATTTGCCATTGACATTGGGCATTATAAAAACTCTAACAACTGCACTGCTTCCACAGTCAAGTGGCATGGTGGAACGATTCAATAGAAACTTGGTGGAACACCTAAGGAAAGTGGTGGACTAGGACATTCATATTTACTTGTTCCTGATGGCATATCGATCTGGTAATTTTAGGAAATGAACTTCGGTTGTCAGCTGACTTAAAGTTTGGGATAAATGGTGATGAAGGAATAAATGCCCGGAATCCACTAGCGTCTTGGAAGGGGAAATTAGAGAAATACATGCCCTTGTGAGACAATGAACCAATTAGCTGGGGGGAGGGGCATGTTGCGAATGTGCTCAAGTGTGTTCCATCCTTATCCTAATAATACTCCTACCACTAGTTAACACATGATGACTACACGCATGCATGTAAGAATACGAAAGAGAAATAGCACTTGTGTTTACGAACACTAGGTAAGGATTAGATGGCGATACATACCCTGACCCTTTGAGAAACCGAAGAGCGAACAACCTAGGAACTTCTTGGAGCATATGGTAGCACCCTGTCGGACTATAAAATGCAGTAACGAAGCAATGCGTGAGGATCAGTTTGTTTTCAAACGTGGTACTGCGGTTATTCTAGTAAATAAAAGTACCGATTTGTGAACAGTATTGGTGAGCAAATTTATTTGACTTTACAGTTATCGAACCCACGATTAATAATCAAAGAATCATCGAATTCGTCAGAGTATTGCTATAAAAACACACTCACAAATACTGTTTGTAAAGGCTAGTTTTATTTACTGTTAACAAACGATCAGACACATTGCCCGACCCAAACACTCAATGGTTGGCACGGATATTTTAAACCTCATTTCCTCGAGGGATTGCATTACACTGTCGCATATTCCAACCATTTTGTCTGTCCTTAATCCCGCATGGGTTTTTGTTCTCACTTTCGTTCCCAGTGGTACCCGGCAAACATTCCTGCAACTCATTCCGGTCCGTCCTCTCATGGCCAGTGCACTGTTTAACTTTATCCACTAAGTTGCGTAGCTTTCTTGGAACATGACACACCAGATATTCGTTTTTTCCTCAACACACTTAGCAATTCATTCTCTTATAGATTGTCGGCATCCAACCCAATAGAATCACCGCTTTACCTCCTGCAGCTTTTTATTTATTCCCATTTATTCTTTTGGCTGTTTGTTTTCCTTCAGTCACTTTAACACACGTGCCAAATCTGGATCTTCGTCCTGGCCTTGCCGAATCTTCCTCTGCTTTACGAGGATCCTAATGCTTCAACTCGAAGATCACTCCCTTGGTGCTATAGCCACTATTGTGTCCAAAGATCAGAGGAACTTCTTGGCAGTTGTAAGTCATAAGCCTGTTCCTTTGGTTGATGTGAATGTCTCTCCTTTGGTTGATGTGAATGTCTCAGTGAACCCGTTTCAGCGAATGATCTCTTTGGATTTGCATATGTGGCTCGCTTCGTCTCCACGTCATGTATACCATTTACAAAGCTTTGGGTTTTTACACTTTCTGTGTACTCTACGGGTGCGTCTGCGTTTGCTTGATGAGCCATTCTCTCGATGTCCGATGCGAATTCCGGCAAAGTCTCATTAGTCTTCTGGAAGCGATTCTGCAGCTCTATTTCGTATATCGGTTTCCGATGTTTACTACCATAGCGTCTCTCAACTGCTCCCATCAATGCTTCCGTTGTCCGTCAGGAATAGTCCTTATTTCAGCTGCAAGTCCCTTCAATGCGACAAATTGTGCAGCAACTTTGTGTCAGCGCCCCAATTGTACACCGCCAGTGCTTTCTCAACCTGGAACCTAAACAGAACCATCAATGGAGTCTTTGCCTTGGAAATGTTCGTTGAAGCAGTTGGACGATTCAGTTGCCATTCCTGGATACGACCTCTCAATGCTTCCACCTCAACCTCAATTTTATCCTAAATTGTGAAATTTTTGAATCTTGCACTTCTAGTTTCGATGACACTCTGGCCTCCTGTGCTTCCAACTTCGAAGAGATATATGCCGTCTGTTCTTCCGTTTGAGCGGAGATATGTGATGATACCTGTTCCAGCCGAAGTGGCCTGCAAGCCGCGATGTAATACGTGTATCCTGTTCTTCAAGCTGAGATGCCATGTGTGTCTTCTGTTCTTCCAGCTGTGTTGAAATACTTGACGACATCTGAGTCAATACAGCCAATATCATGTTTTTGTCGACACTATATAGTTAAATAAACACACTCACAAATACTTTTTATAAAGCCTAGTTTTATTTACTGTTAACAAACGCAATACAAATTCACGAGATAGGTAACTCCACAGTAAGGTACACTGTTCAACACTTGATAATAAACTAATCAGCCTGCCTTGCTTGGTTACTACCTTTTATAGTCCGACAGGGTACTACCTTACACACCCAGAAGTTTCTTGGTTTTTCCCACGTGGGGTTCTCAAAGGATCGGTGTTATGTATTGACATCTCTCTTTGCCTCGCAATCGCAAACATTCGCGCCATCTCTCTTTCTCTTGCTTGCATGCATAAGCGTATCTGAGGAGGTCCATAACAAAACGCAATAATTCCACTTTTCAAATATTTTGGTTTTTTAACTAAATCCAATTCTACGCATTAAAACCTATGTAACCATTGCTATAAAACATACCAAAGGTCAATAATTTTACTGTTATTCAACACCAAAAATATGAGTTCAGACCAAAATGAAACATTTCCATATATATCCAATTAAATTAATTTTATTTTTATGGTTGTTAGAAATATTCTTTGATTAAACTACCTTTGTGAATAACTACTTTGCATTTAATATTGTAAACACATTTGCCAATTCTTTTTATGCTAAATATTTTGAGAAAACTTTGGGTCATCAAAACGCAACATTTCCATACATGTTCAGAACAAAATGAAATAAATACTATTGGACGGACCAAAACGCAACATTTCCATTTTTTTAATCTAAATAACTTAAAAACTAATTGCCAGATAAAAATTTTTTTTTATGATTTGTATTGTTTTTAGATAACTATTAAACTACAACAACAGTTTAAAAAAAATATATATTCTACTGACTTAAATTAGGTTTTTTCGTTTATCCAAAAAATTATTGCGTTTTGTTATGGACCTCCTCATCTATCGTTATCTCTGTTGTGTTGAGCTAGTTGTGGGAGTGTTGAGTTAAAGATGGTACATGCTTTAGAATATTCGAAAAATACTGTGGCGATTATTCTCAAGCATGTACCAACCCTAACTCAATAACACTCCCAACACTAGTTAAACACAACAAAGATGACGATGGCTACTCTTTTGCATGCAAGCGTGTACCTAAGAAGAGGAAGAGAGAGGCAAAGAGGAAATCTCAATAAATAGCACCGACCCTTCGAGAACACGAAAAACGAACAATCAAGAAATTTCTCGGTGCGTAGGCAAGCACCCTGTCGGACTATATAAGGCAGTGACCAAGCATGGCAGGTTGATCAGTTTATTTTCAAGCGTTGAATAGTGAACTACTGCGAAGTTATCAAACTCTTAAATTTGTATTGCGTTTATTACTAGTAAATAAAACTAGCTATTACTTACAATATCTGTGCGTATGTTTATTTGACTTTATAGCGATCGAACCCAGGATTGATACTCAAGGAATCATCCAATTCGTCACAATTGGTGTCAAAAGTGGGATTGTTAAATAAATACCGAGAGTTTTCAAGGATAACAAAGGCATGGCAAAGTTGAATGAAGATCCAGCAACTCAAAAATGAGCTGCAACAGCGTGGATTGAATACCACAGGCAATAAATCAGAGCTACAGTCGCGATTGCGAGAGGCAATGGAAGCTAAAGGAATTAACGTTGACGATCATGTGTTTCAGCTTGTGGAAGAAGCATCGACGAAAATGGAAGAGAAGGAGTCTACAATTCCTAACGCGCTGTTGACTGTATTGACTCAGATGTCATCTAGCATTTCGGCACAGCTGGAAGAACAAAAGACACACATGGCATCTCAGTTGGAAGAACCAAAGACACACATGGCATCTTAGCTGGAAGAACAAAAGACACATATGGCATCTCAGTTGGAAGAACAAAAGACACACATGGCGAGAACTGCATTGCAGCTGGAGGCACAGGAAGAACGAATGGTATCACAGCTAAGAATCCAGGACGCAAAAATAACTGAAGTGCAGGAGGTATTCAGAGAACGGCAGAAAAAAATTGAGGCTGAGGCAGATGCACTGAGAGATCATATCCAAGAGCTGCAACTGAATCGGCCAACAGCCTCCACAAATACTCCAAAGGTAAAAACCCCTTCCTTTTTTAGTTCTGTTCCTTTTCAGGTATTTAAGCTACAGTTTGAGAAGACAGCAGCTGTGAATAATTGGGGCACTGAAGACAAAGTTTCTGCACTATTCGTGGCATTGAAGGGACCTGCAGCTAAAAATTTGCAGACTATTTCTGACGGAGAACGGAACAATTATGAAGATGGGTGCATTTGAGAGAAGCTATGGTAGCGAACATCGAAAACAGATATACCAAATAGAGCTACAGAACCGCTTTCAGAAGGCTAATGAGACATTGCAGGAATTTGCATCGGACATCGAGAGGTTGGCCCATCTAGGAAATGCGGGCGCACCCGTAGAGTACACTGACAGGGTAAAAATCCAAAGTTTTATAAATGGAATACGCGATGCAGAGACGAAGCGGGCCACATATGCAAACCCCAAACGGACATTCTCTGAAACGGTATCCAATGCTCTGACGCAGGAAACAGCCTCGCTATTAAGTAAACCTGCATACAAGGCTCATCGCGTAGAAGTGGAAACTCCGGCTTGGGTAGACAAAATTTTGGAAGCGTTGAACGGAGTACAGAAAAAAGTAATGGCGCCATTAAATGCTTTAAGTGCGGAAAACCAAGTCACATAGCACGTTATTGCTGCACTGGCTCCAGTAACCCCAGCAATTCAGGTGGACGAAAACGCAAAGCTGACGGAGATGAGCAAACCTCCCAACCAAATGAGTCGTTAAACTAAATCGAGCCAGCCGAAAGGGGCGTGGACTGGCTCTTGCAACTAAATGCCCCATAATCTCTGTCTCACAGATCGGAAGTAAAGCTAGTAATGTTACTGTTGGTGCATATGTGGATGGAAAAGAGCACTTACTAACTGTGGACACAGGCGCATCGCATTCCATAATTCGATCTGATTTAGTCAACAAGGAGGTGAGACCATTGCATCGAGCAAAGTTACGTACGGCCATTGGGAACGTGGCCGTTCTACACAGTTTTATAGTAGCAGATATTGTTGACGAAATCATAGTTGGTGTGGACTTCTTAAGCGAGCAAGGCATCAAAATCGATATGCAAAATGGACGTTGCTTGGAAAACCGTACTAGGAATTGGAGAAGCCAAATCGATCAATTCAAGGGCTTGAGGCAAGTTTGGCACTGTTGAGGTAGTAGGCCGATCATCCGTACATCTGCGCTTGTTTTCGCGATTATCAGGGCATTCAAAATGAGGCGAATTATCTACAGTTTCCAAGGTTTTGAAAATATTTTCATATTTTTTTAATTTTTCAGTCAGCAATGAAAAATCTTAGCTGATTTCAGAAAACCCGTTTCTGATATGCCTAAAGATTTTACAGAGATCAACTTCCGTCGATCGTCATTTGGGACAAGAGCAGCGCAGGCCTTTTCCTTCATTAAGCAGGTCAGCTATTCTACCGGTTAACCCAGTGCACTTGGCGTGGACAAGTCCATCACACAGCCAGCATGCTACAAAGCATTCGGACTCGCTTTTTACTTGGCAGTTTGCTATCATGCACGACATTTTTGTATAAATAAATTCTTATATAAATTTAGAAAAAATGATAAGTTTAAGAATTCAGCAGATGGAAGAAAAACAACCCTGGCAGTTTAAATGGCACTGTGCAGAGCGAGCAGTTTTAAACACACTAATGGTACTCATTTATAATAGCAAACTTATTGCATGTGTTGTAAACGTCGCGAAATGGCAAAGTCGCAACTGAACTGTCAATTTTTGTATGCAATTTGCTTTACGACAGAATGGCAACTATGCGAGCCTATTTTGAGTGGCATCTATGAAAATTTGTCGCAAACATCAGCTGATCATTAAAAGAGTAGAAAGAAAGCGTGCACAAAATTTTTCTGGGAAAATGGAAGAAGTAAGTATATTTATCTTTTATGAATTATCAGAACATGGATGTGCCATTAAATTTTGGTTACGAAAACAAATACGTTAGTAAGCGAGTGCTTGTGGACAAAGTTTGGGCAAAGATTGATGGAGATTATGGGACAAACAAATTGTGGGTTTTCGAGGCAGCAAACAAATCAAGGACGAACATATTAGTAGGAAAAACCCTGGCCATGACAAAACAAGATGGACTTGTACCGGTAAGAGTACTCAGGGCCGCTTTCATAAAAGCCGGTAACTCCTAACCGTAGTTTAATTGACGTATTTTGTACGGGTAGCTGTCAAATTAATCGCCGATTAGGCTTAACCGGCCTTTATGAAAGTGGCCTTAATGAGTTCAAATCGCCGATTAAACTTTCCAAAGGAGCAATATTGGGACAATGCCAAGAGGTCGAGATGATATCACGTCGTGGACGGCAGGCCTCGAAAAATATCATCAAAAAAAGGCAAAGGAACATCCAACGAAGTACTCGAACATATTTGACAAGGATGGTTCCAAACCAAGTCGGACCAAAGTTGTGAAGCATCAAATTGATACTCGTAGTATTCCATTGGCCAAACGCCAAGTAGTAAGAGAAATTATACAGGATATGAGTGACAGCGGCGTGATCGAACCATCAGCTAGTCCATGGTCACCGGTAGTACTAGTGAAAAAGAAGGATGGAAAAATGAGGTTCTGTGTGGATTACCGGAAATTGAACGACGTAACGAAGAAGGACAGTTATCCATTGCCAAGAATAGACGATACTCTGGACTCGTTATCTGTAGCGCGATTCTGTAACTTTTAACCACGCGCCGAGTGTTAAGCTTATCGCCAAATTTTGACGTTTGTTCTTAACGAAAATGCGATTCTGTAACTCTCCTTTAACGCCGCTACACAGCTGACTCTTGATGGTGATGAAATATGGCAATACTTCTCTTTTCGCCGTATTTTGCACTAAATTACATGCAAAAAACTCAAAACTAATTTTTTTACTTTTTCCAAACGCTCAAACACTTGCAAATATATTAACGCTATTGTTAACACCTCGAAAATAATTCGCGATAGCTACCCTGCTAGACATGACTGAGCATGCTGGTCAGCTTTTGAATATTGCCTTTAAGAACATGATGGTAAATCGTGATGTAAATAGTACCCATGTCAGTCAGTTGATTAATCAATTGACTGGCAGGTGTCTAGCAGGGTATCCACACGAAAAGTGTTAGCTAAGGAATGTGTTAGTTGGTGAATAGGGAAAAGCGTTAAAAATAGTGTTAAGCGAACTTAACGCTAACACCTGGCGTTAAAATAGTTACACAATCGGGCTACTGGCACGAAATGGGTTTCCACACTGGACTTGAAAAGCGGCTGCTGGCAAGTGGAGGTAAAGGATGACGATAAAGAGAGAACGGCCTTCAGCGTTGGAGAAGGGCTTTGGCAATTTACGGTAATGCCCTTCAGGCTATGCAATGCTCCAGCTACTTTTGAGAGACTCATGGACCAGACACTAAAAGAATTGCACTGGCAAACATGTTTGATGTACCTCGACGACATCATCGTGCTGGGAAAAAGCTTTGAGGAACACCTAAAGAACTTGGAGGAAGTTTTCCAAAGAATAGCTGGTGCTGGTCTGAAACTAAGTCCCAAGAAGTGGTCCTTGTTTAAAAAGGAAGTAAGTTATTTGGGTCACAAGGTAACTACGGAGGGGATCTGCACTGCTAAGGAAAAGATCGAAGCCGTAAAAGAAATTTACATGAGTTACGGAGCTTCCTGGGGCTGTGCACCGATTTGTACCAAATTTTGCCAGCGTAGCTAGTAGTCTCCACGACCTTACAAGGAAGAATATGAGTTTTGAATGGAAGAAGGAACAGGAGGTGGCTTTTCAAACATTGAAGGAACGACTATGCACTGCCCCGATGTTAGCATATCCAATTCCAGGTTCAAAGTTTATTCTGGATACAGATGCGAGTGGTTATGCTATAGGAGGTGTTTTGTCCCAGATTGTTGATGGACAGGATAAGGTAGTTGCATACTATAGCCGAACAATTGGGAAGCCTGAAAGGAACTATTGTGTAACCCGGAGAGAACGGTTGGCATTGGTAGAGTGCGTTAAGCATTTCCACAAGTATCTCTATGGACAGCGATTCCACGTCAGGACAGACCATGCAGCGTTGAAATGGTTCTTACAGTTCCGTAATGCGGAAGGTCAATTGGTACGGTGGATAGAACGACTGCAAAGTTATGTCTTTTCCATAGAGCATCGCAAAGGTAGCACCCACGGAAATGCTGATGCAATGTCACGAAGACCATGTAACTTGGAATGCAAGCATTGTTCGAAAGCTGAGGCCAAGGAAGACATTATAGATGTACGGCTCATGACTATAACATCTACGGACGAATGGAACATGGATCAATTAAGGAGGTGTCACCACGAAGATCCAGATCTTACACGTGTGATGCAAAGAATCGGACGAAACGAGCGACCATCAAGAGGGGAGATGGCAGCAGAAAGTCCTGTGGACAAGTCATATTGGGGACAGTGGAAAAGTTTGCAATTAGAATCCAGTTGTTTGCATCGAATATGGGAGAATGAGGATGGTCAATGCGTTCGAAAGCTGATAGTCGTCTCAAGGAAGAAAATCCCTGATGTACTCAATGAATTACATAACGGTCCAAGCGGAGGTCATCTTGGAGTCGCCAAGACCTTGGAAAAAGTCGAGCAAAGATTCTATTAGGTTGGGTGCCGTCAATCGGTCGCGGAGTGGATTGCCAACTGTGAAGTATGCATCAGAGCTAAAGGATCCAAATCAAGGAGCCATGGCCAAATGAAACAGTATAACTCAGGTGCGCCATTTGAGAGGATAGCCATGGATGTAGCTGGTCCATTTCCTGATAGCAAACTCGGAAACAAATATGTACTGGTAGTTATGGACTATTTCAGCAAATGGCCAGAAGTGTACCCTATTCCAAATCAGGAGGCAGAAACCATAGCAGAAGTGTTTACTAACAATTGGGTAGCTAGGTTTGGCGCACCGATAGAGATACATTCTGACCAAGGCAGAAATTTCGAATCAGCTGTTTTCCAGGAAATGTGCAAGACATCGGGCATTCGGAAAACTCGAACAACTGCACTGCAACTTCAGTCAGATGGCATGGTGGAACAATTCAATAGAACCTTGGAAGAGCACCTGAGGAAAGTAGTGGATAAGTTCCAGAAGGATTGGGATACTCACATGTCCTTATTCCTAATGGCATATCGCTCTGCAGTACATGAAACAACTGGCCAAGGAATAAGATGAAGGTGGTCCATTTGGAAAGGCTAGCTACGTTTGGTTCCGGCAATGTATCTGATCGGGACGATCAGACTTAGGTGGAGGGCAGAGAGGCGATTATTCTCAAGCATGTACCATCGCTAACTCAATAACACTCCCACCACTAGTTAAACACAACAAAGATGACGATGGCTACTTTTATGCATGCAACCGTGTACCTAAGAAGAAGAAGGGAGATGGCGCGAGTGTGTGCGAATACAAGGCAAAGAGGAGAGCTCAATAAATAACACCAAACCTTCCAGAACACGAAGAACGAACAACCAAGAAAGTTCTCGGTGCATAGGCAAGCACCCTGTCGGACTATATAAGGCAGTCACCAAGCAAGGCACGTTGATCAGTTTATTTTCAAGCGTTGAATAGTGAACTACCGCGAAGTTACCAAACTCTTAAATTTGTATTGCGTTTATTACTAGTAAATAAAACTAGCTATTATTTACAATATCTGTGCGTGTGTTTTTTTTTGACTTTATAGTCGTCGAACCCAGGATTGATAATCAAGGAATCATCGAATTCGTCACGATACGAACGCACCTAAATCGGTTGCAAAGAAATCGTCCTGAAATAAAACACGTTGGTATTTTTATATAATTTTTATGCTCTAAGTCACCTTTTTGCAATTCCATTCTAATATGAGAGGTGTTTATACACTCTGTCAATGCGTATGGAGGTATTAACGACCGATTTGAAAATGAGTTTCAGCAAACCACTTTTTACTCTCAATGCGAATTGAAATTAGTAGAAGCATAATAAATATAACTAGGCAGTTCCCTCTGGTCTCGGTGGAAGGTCTTATTGACATCCAAACACCTGAAACAGCTGAAGAGAAGCGTGTCCTCCCCTGGGAGACTAGAGCGATTTAAGGCCGTTTTCTCGGCCGCGTGTTTAAATTTATCTCTTTTTTTAAACAAAATTTTGTTTTCTTTAGTGCTCGTTAGCGTTTTCCCGCCAACAAATTTAACAGGCAGCTAATCCAACCTTCAAAAATTGCCCAATTTTTGTTAAATTTTTGTATTTTGACAGCTGTTTTTGACATTCCCTTTCCTTCCGTTCGCAGTGCTGCCATATTTTCGAAAATTTTTTGCAAGTTTTTAACAGGAGGTTGAGAAAATGATGTACAATTTATCTTGCCGACAATTTTATCCGCCGGTTGGCTAATCCTGTCTTTAACAGGAAGTCGAGAAAACGGCCCTTAGTAGCACAACTTCGATCTGAAAACGGTAAAAGGTTGAAATCTTAATTATCCAGACCCAACCCCACCATATCGAATACTTGGGTTTGCATGTGGTATGTTCGCTCATAATACTAAACATCTCCTTACTTGTTCAATTGAACCTGCCCGTCTAAGACCAATATCACTGTGGTCCACCCCAGTTATAACTGTTTATTTCTTTGGACTCTCGTTAGAATAGCTTGATGACGATTCTCAGACTGATCGATAACAACAACAGCAGATCATTAACATATGTATAAATTCGGCAACCTGTTGTCATTCCCACAACAGCTGGTTCTATCGTACTAGAATAACTCTGGGTTTACCCTACCAAGGGCTGTAACCCTATGTAGCTCGTCACTACTCAGTACTGTCCTGATCCGGGAGCAAGATTGGATCTGCTGCGTTTGATGAAACGAGATTTATGTTAAACATTCATACTATTATTACTATTGTAGCTGTATTTCGCCCTGTTTAATCCGCGCATCCATTCATAGGGTGGGAAGTGACGAACCCAGTAGGTTAAACTGATGTTGACAATCCCTTGCCAGATTTGAATCCGGTACAAGCACCTGGAGGTACCAGCCCGACTGCCGTGGTAGCGATTTGGTTGACCCCACCAAAGGGGTTCGATGCGTGTTCCAGTCGCCTCTTACGACAGGCATACTGTAACCTCCTGACCCGCAGGGGTCACACTCCATTCACCCAAAACGTTTGAGACCCCATTTCTGTACACGCCCTAGGGTGTCCCGTGGCTAGCCACTCCCCAGCGTAGCACCGCCATCCTCACGACTGCTGCGGGTTAGGGGTTCAGAATATGCCCGAGGTAGGCATTCCGCTCGTAAGAGGCGACTAATATGCACAAAGGTAATGACGTGGAACTCAGTGGTTGATCTATGAATATGAATTCTCTCGGGGGGTGTTTTTGTCGTTGAAAACCACAACAACAACTGGCGGTACTAACACTGCCCAGCAAAAATAATAATGGCTATAGAGCTGGGCTTGAAATTATTCGTATACAAAATTTCAAGTACGTTCTTTTACAACCTTACACGAGCACGTGAACATTAAAAAAAATATTCATTCGACTTCGCGAATAAGAAGAGCTTAGAAAAATCCGCATCGTCCGCATTCGGAGTAAAGCCCCTTGGCAGCGATCAACGTTTACTTGTGTGCAACCGGTGGTTGTGTGAGTATGGGTGATTGTCGTTTGCCCGGCAACACAGAATCAGAAAGCGTCAATCGCCATTTGCATTGAAAATGGCAATAGGTTGTAGAAATTTCGCTACGGGACGATGTTTTTGTTCAAAGACTTTATTATTATTCCTTAATTACTTGACAATCTTTAATGTTTATTAATTTGAGGGGCATTATAATAAGAACAAGATTAATTTTATATTGCATTACATGGCATACACGATGAAACCTGTTTTATTATTTTATCCACACATGTTCTCGTCATGACAGTGAGCTTGGTTGCTTATCAAGCACTGGCGCCACCATTAAATATACCAATTGTCAAACGAAAATTTTCTAAAATTTTTGATTTTTATCAACGCGAGCCGACAACAAGTACGTGTGAGTCCGACTACCTCCATTGCTATGGTTACACACATGCAAACATTGATGGTTGCCAATGACCATAAAACGTCATACAAAATTTGTGTTCGTTTCATAAAAAAGTACATTTCAAAAATACGAGAAAGGTAACTTTTTTATATCAAATAAGAAAAGTTTAACTAATTATTTAAATCATTAAATTTGATTTTCACATCAGGGCAGTGTTTAGTGTCCGGTTTATAGAAAGCAAGTGCATCCAAAGCAGGTACACTTTTACAGGGTTGAGTGCAAGACTGCAAGTGTATACCGTGCACTGGCGCATTTTTTTGTATAAATCACCATAAATAGATAAGAGAAAATAATTGCTGCAAATTATTTATTATTACAGATAATTTAATCTTGAATTGTTTGTACAAAAGTTTTTCTTGTTTAGTGACCAGTTTATGATATTTTCTAAAACTTACCTATGCTACTCGTAAAAGCACCATGTGGTTGATGTTGCCATGGCAGTTCTCTTGTTCTTCTTTGTATAACTAAAATGCCACGTGCTAATTTGATAAATACCTCAAGTAAATAACCACTTTTATTGTTTACAGTGTATTTAAATGAAGTTCCCCACCATTTTAAAGTGCTTCTTAAAAAAATGCAAGCACAAATATCTTTTTGTCATTTGTGTGCAAAATGTTCAACTAAGGGTACGTTAAAATTTTTTGTAGCTATCTTCTGCTTGCTACCGAACCAAGGTTAAATTTAGGTGAAGAGCTGCATACACATCGTCGTCTGCACGAAAGCGGTAAAGCATGAAAATGTCATGTCGCCTAGCGTTTAAAAATGCTGGTCGCTAGTCGTACATACGCGTAGAAAAGATGAGCAAGAAGAAGTTGTTCCTAGTCTTCGTTTGCAAAGTTGCGGTGCGGGTGCTGTGGTTCTGTTTTCCTGAAAAACGAGTATAAACTATTGTAAATTTTTATATGAAAACATTTTAGGATCGACTAAATTTGTCCAATTGAAGGACAATTATTGACAGAATATTCGAAAAGATGTCGCCTAGTGTGGAAAGTTGCTAAGTTGCGACATCGATTGAACACTGTCTCATGAAATATTTTTTTATTGGGCTGCTCCAGTTTTAGGCTTTCCATAATTCGATATCTAGCAAACAAAAATATATTAAATCCTTGTTGTTGATTCTCGTAACATGTAGCGTATTAGTTTAATGATTTATGATTTCATGATTGTAATCATTTAGCATGCTCGAAGTGCCATTTTATTTGGCCTTTTGAAAAATGAATTAGGGCGACCCTTTTGTTCGAGATTTAATCGACAATTTGCAAGATTTATTACATCAACTAAAATGTCGAAAGTCAGCAGATTAAAGTAAAATCGTCAATCATAGTGTAAAAGAGAGAAAATGTTATAAACATTTTTTTTATATAAAATTATAAAAAGGTGAACCATTTTCCAAGAAAATATATTTATTAAAATTCTCCTCTCACGTTTATCGAACTTGAGAAAAAATACAAACCGCGAGAAATATAGATGCCACACGATGCGGCCCCTACCCACAGGATTTATATCCTATAAAACCCGATAAAGCGAATATAATTGTGTTAGGGAATTACTGCATAAGAGTAGCTTTGTAATTTATGAAATAAATAAATATAAAAAGATATAAAAAATATTTGTTCCGATATACCACGGAGGAGATTAAGGCCGAGATTTTCAACTAGGACCTCCAGTGTGGTAGACGAGTAACACTACCGCCACACAACGATGGTTGCAACGAAATAAATAGTTAATAATATTTTGGGGCACATATGATATTTTTAAAAACAACATATACAAATATGAATCATTAAAAATATAACAAAATTGTTTACAGAGCTGTTGATTTTAGCTTTAATGTCTTACTAAAAGGATAGAAAACATTTTCCACAAAACTTAAATTGCGAAAAAAAGGTCCGATATGGTCGATATGTTTGTAGTCATTAACTTTATAAGCATCTCCATTACTTCTTCAGTATTTAAAACAATATTTTATTCAATTATAAATGCGATATATAATTGTTTTCCACAATATAAGATCACAAACTTGTCTCTTAATATATTTCGGTTCATATTTCCATATTAAATATGTTTAGAAAACTAAGCTACACAGTAACCCTACACTGGAACTTCGCTCCATTTTTGATTGAAAATTACATCTCTGCCACGATTGGAGTTTCTGCACCAGGTTTCGTTTGACACTTTCGTCAGTGTTAACCGCTGGTTCAACGTTTTCGACAGTGTCAAAAGCCTGTGTGTTAGAAGGAGAAAGGAACAGACATAACTTACTGCTAGAGTTATACAATGGTCAAAACGTTCTTCTTGTCATTCATCTTTAGAAAGGAATGCATATGTCGGGTGTTGAACGTGAACAATGTGGAGTTTTTTAAGCGTTCTTCTTCGCGAATGTCACTATTCGAAATTTTTTATGACCTCACATGCGAATGAAATAATTTTTTTATTTAATGTTTACGTTCGCGAACGAAAGTGAATGTTTCCGAACCCTGCTAAAAACTAATTCGTTCCATCCTACGTCAAAAGACGCTTCTCGAACCCAGAAATCGTTATCCGGGGGAGGGGGAAAGTAATATTATTAATTATTAAAAAGTTTGTTGTTTTCGTAAATATAACGAGCTCAAGACCAGTTGATAATAATTCTTAGTTAATTATTATTATTTTTGATTAGAGGAAAAATTGAAAGCAACAAACATATACAGGCTATAGTTATAGTTCTATTTCGAAAACAGCCACGATTTCTCGTCAGACTAATTCGTATAGTTTTGCTATTTCAGAGGATCTTGTGGAGAATCGAACCCACTCACTCTGATTGCCAGCGCAGCTGCCTAACCCATAGGCTATGCTGCGTGTAGTTTTGCAAGCTGCTTAATTCACGTTTTCCTCTAATTGTTGTTTGTTATCTTGCCAACGGTATACACAATATTTTTTAGACATTCTGTCTATATGTAAATCATGCATGTTGGACTTTGTTTTTGTACATTCTTCTTTTCCATTTTTAGAAGATAGTTATTGTACATAACCGCGTGCTCCGGTATATATGTATTTTGTTGTTGGTTTTACGGTCTGTTCATTTTACATATTTTTGTAAGTATAACGAGCTCAAGACCAGTTGATAATAATTCTTAGTTAATTATTATTATTTTTGATTAGAGGAAAAATTGAAAGCAAAAACATATACAGGCTATAGTTATAGTACTATTTCGAAAACAGCCACGATTTCTCGTCAGACGAATTCGTATAGTTTTGCTATTTCAGAGGATCTTGTGGAAAATCGAACCCACTCACTCTGATTGCCAGCGCAGCTGCTTAACCCATAGGCTATGCTGCGTGTAGTTTTGCAAGCTGCTTAATTCACGGCAAAATAACAAACAACAATTAGAGGAAAACGCTAAATCGCAAGAACTATCGCTTGAAACACACTGCAATGCGAGGGAAGCTTAAATGATATTGAAATGTCTAGAGACTCCAAGAATATCCGGGCCCCCACCCCTGAATCCATCTTGGATCCGTCGGTGTAGATCTGAATGCCGTTGTCAACTGTAATCATGCCCCTCTTCCAATCATTCCTACTTGGGATGATAGGAGTAACACAGCTCTCAAATTTCAGTTGGTGAGGATAATAATCTGTTTTGGCAACAATTTCCCGGGCTTCGGAGCGGACCGTTCGCTATCAGCTATTCAATAACCACCCACTGATCATTCAGCCCTCGGCGCGGGTACCTTACAGCAGTTGGTTGCGTAACTTCAACAGTTTGGAATCACCTTCCGGTTTGACATCTAATTGGAAAATTTCTCTGATTTTTCTGGGGTGGCCGCATCTAATATTTGCGTAGCGTGAGAAAGGCTCCAATAGCGTAGATTTTATCTGTTTTCTTTTTTATAGTGTTTTCTTGGTGTGGCCAGAGTTAAATTGTAAGTAGCCCAAGTTGCCCGGCAATGTCGGATTAAAGAAAATGGGCAATTGGCATCCAATAAGATGTTCCGTTTACATAATTAAATTTTATAAAAGAAAAATTCTATAAATGTAAATAATTAGATTTTATAGAAAATAGAGGTAGGATACGAAAGAAGAAAATTTTTAGAAAATAAGACAACAACTGAAAATTCATTATAAGTATCAATTATAAATGTTTACAGAGGAGTGGAAGCTAGAACATACAAATTTAATTAGTTTAAAATACTTAGGACCAGATTAAAGTAAAAAGAAAACCAAGGAAAAAAGGAGAGAATTTTCAATAAAAAGAAGGAAAGAAAAAAAAACTTTGCGACAGAAATATGAAGATAAAATAAATTATACAAAATACTATGACTAATAAATTAAATTAAGTTAAAGTAACAAATTTAATAACTAAATAGATACTTCTAATAATGAAAGAAATAAAAGAAAGAACTTACACTACCTAAAATAATTGATAATGTAACAATACATTAAACAAACGATGAAAAATAACAAAGAAAAGGTCTCAAACCAACAAAAATTGTTACCCTAAGGTACAAACAGAAAAGCAAAATGAATCGAAAAGTAGAACAATAATAAGGGGATTCATTTAAGCATATACATTATCAAGTGTAGATTTGTATCTGTTTACACACACTGTTATATAAACGCACCTGGCCTTCTTGTCTGATAAATTTGTCGATCAGCTAATTATTTGTCAACAAATGACAACCGCAACGGCTTTTAGCAGATGAGTTCCTTCTGCCTCTGTCCGTCTATGTGTTGGATTGACCCTCCTACGCTTGCACTTCTCTTCAGTTATATAAAACACAAAAAGTTATACAAAAAATTGCATGAATTTCGAACGTTTTGTTGGTAACTTACCTCTTCCTTTAATTTTCTCAAAATTTGCGCCAAGTAATAAAAATATAAATCACAAACGATAAACAACTGTCGTGCGCACATGCTTGCATTTTTTGATTTTACATGGCTTACACACTGAAAAGCGAGTGTAAATGTACCAAATTTGTGTAAACTATTTTTCATACAAAAAATTACAGTTCATTTACACATTTGATAAAATTATACGTTTACACGTTCAACCATGTCAAACGCTTTTGTAATGTCAACAAAAAGGCCAGCACAATTTTTCTTGTCATCCATTGCTTTATATAGAAAAGAGCATACTTCAAGAAGGGCGTCTTCAGTAGAAGCTCCTGGCCGGAACCCAAATTGCACTGAACTGAAATACTTGACCTCTTCCAAATATGCCCAAGATCCTACACTTCACAGCTTTTTCAAAAACTTTGGAGGTTGATGGCAGCAGAGATATGGGCCTATAGTTGTTCTTATCTTTTCTATTCCCTTTCTTGTAAAGTGGTATAACAATAGCGCATTTTAAATCCTTTGGAAATACTCCTTCAACTATGCTGCAATTAAATAAATAATTTAAAATATCAATAACATAGAGAGCTATGCTTTTCAGAGAACGATTCGAGATATCGTCATCACCAGATGAATTAGAATTATTTAAAGAATTTATTAAGCTTAAGATCTCTGAGCCAGAGATTGGTTCAAAAAAGAAGCTACTTCCAGGAGAATTGTTTTCAAAGTAAATTGTGCGGTTGTTACATGTGCATTGTGGAACGGAAGTATTTCCAATCCTAGCGAAAAATTCATTAAACTGATTAGCAACATTAACGGGGTTCGAAACAAGCACCCCGTTGTTTTCCAAAGTAATCGAATTATCTTGCCTTTCCGAATTACGATTAAGAATATCATTTACTACATTCCATTCTTTTTTAAGATCACCAATCGCTGCTATCAACCTATTCTTATAAAAATTATCATGACATAAAGAAGTTTCTTTGCGTAACGTGCTGGTGACACGATTCACATGCTTCCGAAGGCGGATATATTAACGTTACTAAAACACAAACGCACTCTTTGGTGTCTGTAAAATAACTCAACGTCTTAAATTTTCTTTATTTGCATTAAACCTCTTTTAAGTAAATCTTACATTTCATTTGATCTCTTAAAAAATAGTATTCTTCTTCTTACTCTAATTTCTCTTATTAGTACGTAGATTAATTATTGTTGGAAATATATAAGTAAGTATGTGTGTTTATATGTTTGAGTTATGTATGAATGAAGTATGTGCAAAGGAACATATGGGTTCTAATATTACACCTCCACCGCCGGAATAAGCAGTCCCTGATTATTCAGAATTTCTTAACTTGAAAATCAATATTTAACTTATAAAAAAACAAAAACAAGTAAATATTTTTTTCATTTGTTAACATAAACTTAATTTTGACTATGTTTTTTTTTTTGTTTATTTCAAATTTCTTTATTCAACAAAAAAAAATGTATATATGTATATATGTATTTTTTCCTTAATCTTTTTTTTTTTTAATTTGTTAACATAAACTGATTTTTTTTTAATTTATTTTTTTTTTTATGTCTTTCGCTTAACTTGGGATTTATATATTTTTTTGAACTTGTTATCGTTTGATACTAAGTAATTTCCATCTTGTTTATAATTAATAATTTTCTTGTATTTAGGTTTTGCTTTGCTAACCCTGTTGTTATTAACAATGCTGTTGGCAAAACTTTCTGTATCAACTCTATTGGCTTTTTGATTCAATTTATTTATTCGTTTAATTTTCTTCTGATGCATTATTTGTGAAAGTTTAGATATTTCTTCTTGTGCTATTATTTATATTATTCAAAAGATCAATTGGTCGAAAATTAGTAGTAGTGTGAATGGAGTTGTTGTATGATATTATTGCCTTATGAACATTTTCGTTAATATCATCTTTATTATTTGGATCCGCATTAAAGAGTCTAATATGCTCATTAAGAGTTCCATGTAGTCTTTCGATATCTGCATTGCCTGTTTTCAGATACGCTGTGGTAGTATGGAACTTTATTTCTTGTTCTTTTAAAAATTCTCTAATCACTGCAGTGTCTAACTCATTGTCGAATATTAAAAGATTGGGCTTCCCTAAATACTGTATTCTTTGCTTAAGTGCCTTAAGTATTGACACCCAGGTTCTATCTTCTAAGTAGTACGCAGTTGCATACTTCGTGAGCTTATCTATGGTTGTCAGGTACATGGTGCCTCGTTGTGGGTACCATATATCTACATGCACAATATCGTTGTGTTTTGTTGGGGTGGGCGTAGTATTTAAATTATATTTTATAGGGGACCTATCGTGTTTTGCGAGCTTACATATTTCGCAACTGTTGATGTATTTTTGAATTTATTTTTGGAATTTGGGGTAAAAATAATCTTTTCTTAATTCCTCATAAACTTCATTAATACCCCTGTGATTATTTTTAATATGCGTTTTTTCAATTAACTGCAAAAGTGTTTCTCTATCAGTTATATCTTCTATAAATAAATTAGCTTTTAATACTTTTAGGTTTTTGTTTTTTGCAAAATACTTAATATACAAAGATTGAAATTCCTTGTATAGCTCAATATTTGGACAAAAAACTACAACGAGACCCTTTGAAGGAAGTTTATCTTTAAAGAAATTCAAAATACCGTCTGCATTTGCTACCTGTAAGTTGTGCCGGATTTTATTTTTAAACATTATTTTCGTTTTACAGGAGTTTTCGTTTGAAGTTTGTATAAATACTTGATTTTTGAACATATTTATTGGATTTTCTGTAATTTTAATGTAGTCAGCATCGTCGCTTTCTGCGCTGTGAACTGTATCAGCGTCCTCATCGAAAAACTCGTGTAAATTTACTTCAATTTCACTATTTGATGCTTCATAACTTAACCTACTTAGACCATCAGCTACTACGTTTTCCTTTCTCTTTATGTAATTTATATCGAAATCGAATTCATTAAGCTTAATTTTCCATCGTTGGATTTTTGCATTAGGTTCCTTTATATGGTTTAACCAAACTAAAGGGCGGTAGTCTGTTTTTATTACAAACCTACGGCCAAAAAGGTAAGGACGAAAATACTTTGTAGCCCACACAATGGCTAATAATTCCTTCTCTATTGTACTATAGTTTTTTTCATGCCCATTTAATGTGCGGCTTACAAAGGATACTGCTCTGTTTCCTTGCATAAGTACAGCTCCTAACGCAAAATTGCTTGCATCGGTTACAAGCGTAAACGTTTTATCGAAATCGGGATGAATAAGTATAGGATCATTTTTGAGTAAATTTTTCAATATTTCAAATGCCGTTTTATATTCTTTATCATTTGTATTAATTTTTGCCCCTTGCTTTAAATATTTGATAAGATGATGCGCTATCTTCGAATAGTCTTTAATAAAGCGTCTATAAAAACCGGTTATGCCTAAAAATGATTTGATTTCTTTTTGAGTTTTTGGTAAAGCTATTTTATCTATAGCTTTCAACTTTTCAGGGTTGGGTTTGATGCCTTCGGCAGTGACAACGTGGCCTAAGAACTAAGTTTCTTTGGCGAGAAATGTGCATTTGTCAACTTGCAATTTCAAATTGGCCTGGCTTAAACGTTTTAATACTTTCTCTATTGCTTCTAAGTGTTCTTCTATGCTTGTAGAAAAAATTAGAACGTCATCTAAATAAACTAAACAGATTGAACCAATGTATTCTTTCAATACGTTGTTAATCAGTCTTTGAAAAGTTGCTGGCGCATTCCGGAGCCCAAACGGCATGCGCAAAAACTCATAATGGCCAGTTGCTGTAGAAAACGCGGTTTTTTGAATGTCATCTGGATGAACCTCTATCTGATGGAATCCCTTTGCCAAATCAAGAGTAGAGAAGTACTGACATTTTCCTAGTTTATCAAAAATATCATCAATATTTGGCATTGGGAATCTATCTTCAATGGTAATATCGTTGAGTTTCCGATAATCAATCACTATGCGCGAATTTTGTTTATTGGACGAATCTAATTTTTTGGAACGATCCATATCGGGCTATTATAAGGGCTATTTGAGTGTCTTATTATATTTTGTTTTAGCATATTTTCTATCTGATTATTAACTTCTGCTTTATGCACCTCAGGATATCTATATAACTTGGAATAAACTGGCATGTCATGCTTCGTTGCAATCTTATGCTTTATTTCATTAGTAAAAGTTAGACTTTATCGTAAAATATTTGTTTAAATTTTCTAATAATTTTTAATAATTTTTCTCTTTCATATTCTTCTAGATGGCTCGTTCGAATGTGGGATAATATGTTAGCTCTTTCAATCTCGCAATTAAAAACAAAACCTTCTTTATAAGCTATATCATCATAAGTTTCTTCTTCTTTATTCAAAAAAATAGTAACAACGGCATTACTAGGAATTAATTGTCGATTAGGTAAATCGATGATGCAGCACAGATCTTGTAAAATATTATTACCTATAAGGCCATCAAAGTTTTCATTGAAAGGATATTCCAAAAACTCACAAAAATAATTACTTAAATTGAACTCTTTGAACATAGGAAATTTACAAAGTTTTGTTATTGATATTTTTGTACCTAATGCTCTTGCTACTACGTTCACATTTTGCTTAAAATTGGGGTGGCAGGTATTAGGGTTAATTATACTAAATTCAGCTCCAGTGTCAATTATAAATCTTAGTTTCTTCACGGGATTATGAACTACTATGTAAGGAAGTTTTGCTCCTCTGCTACAGGAAAATTTATCGTATCCGGGTTAAAATGTGGAAAGTTTCTATTAACTGCTTGTGAAAAGTTTGATCGTCTTGTTTGACCTGTTGAATTGGAAGGTATATTATGATAAAAATTAGGATTAGAAACCTGTTTAAGTAGATATGGGGAAACTTCTTGAGATTTCGGTACTGAATTATTGTTATTGGGCCTATTATTAGCATTATTGTAATTATCACTGAAATTTGTTCTCATATTTGTATTCATATAGTCTCTTTTTGCTGGGCCAAACTGCGTGTAATGTTGATGTCTTGCATCTATTATTATCTTGAAGACATCTTCCAATGTTTTGGGGTCCCTGGCAAATATCATAGTGCGTGTTGGTTCAGGAAGATGGTCTGTGAACGTTTTAAGTGAAATCCTATTAACTTCGTCTGTTGTGTATACATTATCCCCATGGGTTAAGTTTCGATTGTGAATCCTATTGGCAAGCTTATTAATTTTAAAATAATAATTTTCTATAGTTCCTTGTAGTCTACAAGTTTTTAGATCATCCATCAAATCGTAACTACTATATTTTTCGCCAAAGTTTTTAGTTAAAATATCTTTTAAAATCGGTCAAGTAGTTACATTTGCGTACCTATGAATTGCTTCTCTAGTTTTGCCAACACATTTGTTTTTAATGTAGCCAAAAAGAATATTTTTGTTAGTATCAAACTCCGAAATAGTTGGAAGAATGTTTTCTACTTGGTTTATGTAATCAGGTAGCTGATTCGGATCACTACCGTCAAAACTTTCAATGTTTTTTATGCAGGTTAAAACCAAATTAAATCTGTTTATCTCTAGTGCATCCATATTGTTTTTTTTTGTTTTTGTTTTGATATGGAATGAAAATATGTATGAAAAACGAAAAAAAAAATTAATAAATGTTCTTGGTTAATCGATACAAAATAAAAGAAAAGAAATAAAAATGTAGCCTAATGTACTTATACTTATTTTTGTTGATGTTGTTGTGATTGCAATTGCTTTGATAGTTTTTGTTGTAATATGATAAATACGTAGCGAAATTTGCTTATACTAATTGTTGTGATTGCATTTTACCATTCCTATTGTTGTTGTAATATAATAACTATGTTTGTAGCGAAATGTGTTTATACTTATTGTTGTTGATATTGTTGTGTTGCATTTTACTATGTTAGTTGTTGTTATAATGCTGGCTGCTACTCTAAGTGACGAACGCGTGAGGTTTAAATGAGTATGATATGACCTGGTTGCTGTCCAAATGTGTCTCCTCTTCTTGCGCTGTGTACATAAAATATGTTGTTTTTGTTACGTTTTTTCTTCCAATCAATTTATTTTTGTTGTAAGTTTAAATTTAAGGTAATCGTTTTTCTGAGAGCGGCTTACTCAATTTATTTGTGCTGTATTCATATAATGCTGTTGTTGTTGCGATTTCTTTTCAATCATTGTATTTTTGTTGTAAGTTTAAATTTAAGGTAATCGTTTTTTTGTTTGAGAGTGGTCTACTCGTTTACGATTATTAAGCCATTGATGTTGTTGTTTTACATGTACATGACGAGTATAGTCTTTGACTATTTGTAGTATTTGCCTTTATTGTTTTTATTTATTTTACGTATTTTTTTTTTTTTTTTTGTGAGAGAATGGCCACTTTATAAGTTAACGGCTGCAGCTAAGCGCAATTGCAGCTTATTGAAAAAATATTGTTTAGTCACTCTTGTTTTGTTATATATTTTGTTTTTATATTAGAGAGAGTAAATTTTAACGATTAAGCAAACGTACTATCGGTATGATAGGCAATCGATGATGTGGCCAAAATGTTGTTGTTATATTATGTTGTCTTTTTGGTTGATAAAATACGAATATTTCTCTTAAGTAAGAGTCAAAATAGATTACTGCTAACGGACGACTGATGTCTCTCAAAAATTTTGATCATACGAGTATTTGTCTTTGACAAGGGTGCATGTCTTTATATTTGTTTTTATTTTTTGGTATCAGTTCACCTTTAAAAAGGTTATGCGTTGGACTTTTGCATTTTAATCTCATTGGAACTTAGCTCACCTTCATAGAGGTCATATATATAGATGTATGTAAATGACTTTTTTCACAGGATTCCGTTTTTTCTTTTTTTCAATTGGGGCCACTTTCACTTGCCCTTATCTAGTTATTGTACTTACTTTCTTTTTATGAATAGCCAAAAAAAAAGTTTATTCACTTCTTTGTTTTTTTTTTTTTTGTTTTGTTTTAATAAAAAAAACACTGTCACTAATAAATTTTTAGAGTTTTACTTCTTGAAAATTTCACATTGGCTTTGCAAGAGTCCCGTATGCTTGGACATGTAAATGTAGTTTTTGACTAAATTTCACAGTTTTCTTATTGTCTTTAGCTTAAAATATAGCTATGCTTATTCAGCAATTCACTTTAAGAATACCAAATATTTAATTTCATTTAAATATTGCTTTAATAATTTGTTTTCCTCGTCGCCATTAACGTTACTAAAACACAAACGCACTCTTTGGTGTCTGTAAAATAACTCAACGTCTTAAATTTTCTTTATTTGCATTAAACCTCTTTTAAGTAAAGGTAACATTTCATTTGATCTCTTAAAAAATAGTATTCTTCTTCTTACTCTAATTTCTCTTATTAGTACGTAGATTAATTATTGTTGGAAATATATAAGTAAGTATGTGTGTTTATATGTTTGAGTTATGTATGAATGAAGTATGTGCAAAGGAACATATGGGTTCTAATATTACACCTCCACCGCCGGAATAAGCAGTCCCTGATTTCTTTACTTGAAAATCAATATTTAACTTATAAAAAAAACAAAAACAAGTAAATATTTTTTTTATTTGTTAACAAAAACTTAATTTTGACTATGTTTTTTTTTTTTTGTTTATTTCAAATTTCTTTATTCAACAAAAAAATGTATATATGTATATATGTATTTTTTCCTTAATCTTTTTTTTTTAAAATTTGTTAACATAAACTGATTTTTTTTTTATTTATTTTTCTTTTATGTCTTTCGCTTAACTTGGGATTTATATATTTTTTTGAACTTGTTATCGTTTGATACTAAGTAATTTCCATCTTGTTTATAATTAATAATTTTCTTGTATTTAGGTTTTGCTTTGCTTACCCTGTTGTTAATAACAATGCTGTTGGCAAAACTTTCTGTATCAACTCTATTGGCTTTTTGATTCAATTTATTTATTCGTTTAATTTTCTTCTGATGCATTATTTGTGAAAGTTTAGATATTTCTTCTTGTGCAATTATATTATTCAAAAGATCAATTGGTCGAAAATTAGTAGTAGTGTGAATGGAGTTGTTGTATGATATTATTGGCTTATGAACATTTTCGTTAATATCATCTTTATTATTTGGATCCGCATTAAAGAGTCTAATATGCTCATTAAGAGTTCCATGTAGTCTTTCGATATCTGCATTGCCTGTTTTCAGATACGCTGTGGTAGTATGGAACTTTATTTCTTGTTCTTTTAAAAATTCTCTAATCACTGCAGTGTCTAACTCATTGTCGAATATTAAAAGATTGGGCTTCCCTAAATACTGTATTCTTTGCTTAAGTGCCTTAAGTATTCACACCCAGGTTCTATCTTCTAAGTAGTACGCAGTTGCATACTTCGTGAGCTTATCTATGGTCGTCAGGTACATGATGCCTCGTTGTGGGTACCATATATCTACATGCACAATATCGTTGTGTTTTGTTGGGATGGGCGTAGTACATATTTAAATTATATTTTATAGGGGACCTATCGTGTTTTGCGAGCTTACATATTTCGCAACTGTTGATATATTTTTGAATTTCTTTTTGGAATTTGGGGTAAAAATAATCTTTTCTTAATTCCTCATAAACTTCATTAATACCCCTGTGATTATTTTTAATATGCGTTTTTTCAATTAACTGCAAAAGTGTTTCTCTATCAGTTATATCTTCTATAAATAAATTAGCTTTTAATACTTTTAGGTTTTTGTTTTTTGCAAAATACTTAATATACAAAGATTGAAATTCCTTGTATAGCTCAATATTTGGACAAAAAACTACAACGAGACCCTTTGAAGGAAGTTTATCTTTAAAGAAATTCAAAATACCGTCTGCATTTGCTAGCTGTAAGTTGTGCCGGATTTTATTTTTAAACATTATTTTCGTTTTACAGGAGTTTTCGTTTGAAGTTTGTATAAATACTTGATTTTTGAACATATTTATTGGATTTTCTGTAATTTTAATGTAGTCAGCATCGTCGCTTTCTGCGCTGTGAACTGTATCAGCGTCCTCATCGAAAAACTCGTGTAAATTTACTTCAATTTCACTATTTGATGCTTCATAACTTAACCTACTTAGACCATCAGCTACTACGTTTTCCTTTCTCTTTATGTAATTTATATCGAAATCGAATTCATTAAGCTTAATTTTCCATCGTTGGATTTTTGCATTAGGTTCCTTAATATTGTTTAACCAAACTAAAGGGCGGTGGTCTGTTTTTATTACAAAACTACGGCCAAAAAGGTAAGGACGAAAATACTTTGTAGCCCACACAATGGCTAATAATTCCTTCTCTATTGTACTATAGTTTTTTTCATGCCCATTTAATGTGCGGCTTGCAAAGGATACTGCTCTGTTTCCTTGCATAAGTACAGCTCCTAACGCAAAATTGCTTGCATCGGTTACAAGCGTAAACGTTTTATCGAAATCGGGATGAATAAGTATAGGATCATTTTTGAGTAAATTTTTCAATATTTCAAATGCCGTTTTATATTCTTTATCATTTGCATTAATTTTTGCCCCTTGCTTTAAATATTTGATAAGATGATGCGCTATCTTCGAATAGTCTTAAATAAAGCGTCTATAAAAACCGGTTATGCCTAAAAATGATTTGATTTCTTTTTGAGTTTTTGGTAAAGCTATTTTATCTATAGCTTTCAACTTTTCAGGGTTGGGTTTGATGCCTTCGGCAGTGACAACGTGGCCTAAGAACTCAGTTTCTTTGGCGAGAAATGTGCATTTGTCAACTTGCAATTTCAAATTGGCCTGGCTTAAACGTTTTAATACTTTCTCTATTGCTTCTAAGTGTTCTTCTATGCTTGTAGAAAAAATTAGAACGTCATCTAAATAAACTAAACAGATTGAACCAATGTATTCTTTCAATACGTTGTTAATCAGTCTTTGAAAAGTTGCTGGCGCATTCCGGAGCCCAAACGGCATGCGCAAAAACTCATAATGGCCAGTTGCTGTAGAAAACGCGGTTTTTTGAATGTCATCTGGATGAACCTCTATCTGATGGAATCGCTTTGCCAAATCAAGAGTAGAGAAGTACTGACATTTTCTTGGTTTATCAAAAATATCATCAATATTTGGCATTGGGAATCTATCTTCAATGGTAATATCGTTGAGTTTCCGATAATCAATCACTATGCGCGAATTTTGTTTATTGGACGAATCTAATTTTTTGGAACGATCCATATCGGGCTATTATAAGGGCTATTTGAGTGTCTTATTATATTTTGTTTTAGCATATTTTCTATCTGATTATTAACTTCTGCTTTATGCACCTCAGGATATCTATATAATTTGGAATAAACTGGCATGTCATGCTTCGTTGCAATCTTATGCTTTATTTCATTAGTAAAAGTTAGACTGTCGTCTTTATCGTAAAATATTTGTTTAAATTTTCTAATAATTTTTAATAATTTTTCTCTTTCATATTCTTCTAGATGGCTCGTTCGAATGTGGGATAATATGTTAGCTCTTTCAATCTCGCAATTAAAAACAAAACCTTCTTTATAAGCTATATCATCATAAGTTTCTTCTTCTTTATTCAAAAAAATAGTAACAACGGCATTACTAGTAATTAATTGTCGATTAGGTAAATCGATGATGCAGCACAGATCTTGTAAAATATTATTACCTATAAGGCCATCAAAGTTTTCATTGAAAGGATATTCCAAAAACTCACAAAAATAATTACTTAAATTGAACTCTTTGAACATAGGAAATTTACAAAGTTTTGTTATTGATATTTTTGTACCTAATGCTCTTGCTACTACGTTCACATTTTGCTTAAAATTGGGGTGGCAGATATTAGGGTTAATTATACTAAATTCAGCTCCAGTGTCAATTATAAATCTTAGTTTCTTCACGGGATTATGAACTACTATGTAAGGAAGTTTTGCTCCTCTGCTACAGGAAAATTTACATTTGAATTTCCTATTTCCATAGGTTCGATTTGTTGGTTAACGTTGCTAAAATGGTATGCCCGTTGCCTAGTTTGATAAGAAGTAGTTTCGGGGTTAAAATGTGTAAAATTTCTATTTGGTGCTTGTCTAGTTTGATAGGAACTAGTATCCGGGTTAAATGTGGAAAGTTTCTATTAGCTGCCTGTGAAAAGTTTGATCGTCTGGTTTGACCTGTTGAATTGGAATTGGAAGGTATATTATGATAAAAATTAGGATTAGAAACCTGTTTAAGTAGATATGGGGAAACTTCTTGAGATTTCGGTACTGCATTATTGTTATTGGGCCTATTATTAGCATTATTGTAATTATCACTGAAATTTGTTCTCATATTTGTATTCATATAGTCTCTTTTTGCTGGGCCAAACTGCGTGTAATGTTGATGTCTTGCATCTATTATTATCTTGAAGACATCTTCCAATGTTTTGGGGTCCCTGGCAAATATCATAGTGCGTGTTGGTTCAGGAAGATGGTCTCTGAACGTTTTAAGTGAAATCCTATTAACTTCGTCTGTTGTGTATACATTATCCCCATGGGTTAAGTTTCGATTGTGAATCCTATTGGCAAGCTTATTAATTTTAAAATAATAATTTTCTATAGTTCCTTGTAGTCTACAAGTTTTTAGATCATCCATCAAATCGTAACTGCTATATTTTTCGCCAAAGTTTTTAGTTAAAATAGTAGTTACATTTGCGTACCTATGAATTGCTTCTCTAGTTTTGCCAACACATTTGTTTTTAATGTAGCCAAAAAGAATATTTTTGTTAGTATCAAACTCCGAAATAGTTGGAAGAATGTTTTCTACTTGGTTTATGTAATCAGGTAGCTGATTCGGATCACTACCGTCAAAACTTTCAATGTTTTTTATGCAGGTTAAAACCAAATTAAATCTGTTTATCTCTAGTGCATCCATATTGTTTTTTTTTGTTTGTTTTGATATGGAATGAAAATATGTATGAAAAACGAAAAAAAAAATTAATAAATGTTCTTGGTTAATCGATACAAAATAAAAGAAAAGAAATAAAAATGTAGCCTAATGTGCTTATACTTATTTTTGTTGATGTTGTTGTGATTGCAATTGCTTTGATATTTTTTGTTGTAATATGATAAATACGTAGCGAAATTTGCTTATACTAATTGTTGTGATTGCATTTTACCATTCCTATTGTTGTTGTAATATAATAACTATGTTTGTAGCGAAATGTGTTTATACTTATTGTTGTTGATATTGTTGTGTTGCATTTTACTATGTTAGTTGTTGTTATAATGCTGGCTGCTACTCTAAGTGACGAACGCGTGAGGTTTAAATGAGTATGATATGACCTGGTTGCTGTCCAAATGTGTCTCCTCTTCTTGCGCTGTGTATATAAAATATGTTGTTTTTGTTACGTTTTTTCTTCCAATCAATTTATTTTTGTTGTAAGTTTAAATTTAAGGTAATCGTTTTTCTGAGAGCGGCTTACTCAATTTATTTGTGCTGTATTCATATAATGCTGTTGTTGTTGCGATTTCTTTTCAATCATTGTATTTTTGTTGTAAGTTTAAATTTAAGGTAATCGTTTTTTTGTTTGAGAGTGGTCTACTCGTTTACGATTATTAAGCCATTGATGTTGTTGTTTTACATGTACATGACGAGTATAGTCTTTGACTATTTGTAGTATTTGCCTTTATTGTTTTTATTTATTTTACGTATTTTTTTTTTTTTTGTGAGAGAATGGCCACTTTATAAGTTAACGGCTGCAGCTAAGCGCAATTGCAGCTTATTGAAAAAATATTGTTTAGTCACTCTTGTTTTGTTATATATTTTAGAGAGAGTAAATTTTAACGATTAAGCAAAGATGTGGCCAAAATGTTGTTGTTATATTATGTTGTCTTTTTGGTTGATAAAATACGAATATTTTGTTTCTATATATTCTTTATTTCTCTTAAGTTAGAGTCAAAATAGATTACTGCTAACAGACGACTGATGTCTCTCAAAAATTTTGATCATACGAGTATTTGTCTTTGACAAGGGTGCATGTCTTTATATTTGTTTTTATTTTTTGGTATCAGTTCACCTTTAAAAAGGTTATGCGTTGGACTTTTGCATTTTAATCTCATTGGAACTTAGCTCACCTTCATAGAGGTCATATATATAGATGTATGTAAATGACTTTTTTCACAGGATTCCGTTTTTTCTTTTTTTTCAATTGGGACCACTTTCACTTGCCCTTATCTAGTTATTGTACTTACTTTCTTTTTATGAATAGCCAAAAAAAAAGTTTATTCACTTCTTTGTTTTTTTTTTTTTGTTTTGTTTTAATAAAAAAAACACTGTCACTAATAAATTTTTAGAGTTTTACTTCTTGAAAATTTCACATTGGCTTTGCAAGAGTCCCGTATGCTTGGACATGTAAATGTAGTTTTTGATTAAATTTCACAGTTTTCTTATTGTCTTTAGCTTAAAATATAGCTATGCTTATTCAGCAATTCACTTTAAGAATACCAAATATTTAATTTCATTTAAATATTGCTTTAATAATTTGTTTTCCTCGTCGCCATTAACGTTACTAAAACACAAACGCACTCTTTGGTGTCTGTAAAATAACTCAACGTCTTAAATTTTCTTTATTTGCATTAAACCTCTTTTAAGTAAAGCTTACATTTCATTTGATCTCTTAAAAAATAGTATTCGTCTTCTTACTCTAATTTCTCTTATTAGTACGTAGATTAATTATTGTTGGAAATATATAAGTAAGTATGTGTGTTTATATGTTTGAGTTATGTATGAATGAAGTATGTGCAAAGGAACATATGGGTTCTAATATTACAATATTCGTTGGGTGCTTACGACACTTCATGCGTAATTTATTTTTTAGCTTAATTTTCTTTAATATATTTCGATTTATCCAGGGCTTGAGAATGACTTGCGAGCGTTTTGCGGAAATAACGTAGCTCGATTTGGTTATGTGAGCCTTTAGAATAGACAAAAATAAACTATACGCTCTAGTAACGTCTTTTTCTGCATAGACCGTTTCCCATTTCTCAAATCGAAGCAATTCATAAAGAGCACTAAAATTTGTTTTATTAATGAGTGGAACTTCCTTTTTATTATAGCTCCGATCATTATTTTGATTAAATTGCAGGCCGATCATGCAATGGTCGAAAATCCGCAGATCTAGATTTAAGCCAACTAAGGGGCTAAATCCACACTTATCGAAGCGCCCATAAATATGGTCTATGCACGTGTCAGAATCAGGCCGAGTACTATAATTAATATACGATGTTAAGCCATGACTTGCCATCAGTTCCAAGTGATTCTCTTTTGCGGCATTTGAGCCTAATAGGTCAATATTGAAATCCCCTAGTAAGACTAAATTTGGTGCATTTTCATTATCTAAAAATGATGCGAATTCTTCATCTAATACCTGCAAGGGTACCGAATTAAATCTGTAGACACAAACGAAACTAAGTAGCTCTTTTTTTTATGTAGACATCTATTGTTAAAATATCCGCACTTGATAGACAGAAGCGTGTTATTTCGAATTCATACATATTTTTTATAATAACTCCTACACCACCAGCTGAATATGAGTCATTAGAGTTTGCGAAAAAATTATAGTCAGGAATATGGTAATCGTTAATCTCATAGGAGAAGATCCAAATTTCTGATACAAATACAATATCTGGAATATACTCAAAGGCTTCAAGGTTTAGACATAACGAATCGAAATCCTGTCGCAAACTTCTAACATTTTGATGTACAACAGTTAAGGTGCTTTTGCATTAGGTTCCTTAATATTGTTTAACCAAACTAAAGGGCGGTGGTCTGTTTTTATTACAAACCTACGGCCAAAAAGGTAAGGACGAAAATACTTTGTAGCCCACACAATGGCTAATAATTCCTTCTCTATTGTACTATAGTTTTTTTCATGCCCATTTAATGTGCGGCTTGCAAAGGATACTGCTCTGTTTCCTTGCATAAGTACAGCTCCTAACGCAAAATTGCTTGCATCGGTTACAAGCGTAAACGTTTTATCGAAATCGGGATGAATAAGTATAGGATCATTTTTGAGTAAATTTTTCAATATTTCAAATGCCGTTTCATATTCTTTATCATTTGTATTAATTTTTGCCCCTTGCTTTAAATATTTGATAAGATGATGCGCTATCTTCGAATAGTCTTTAATAAAGCGTCTATAAAAACCGGTTATGCCTAAAAATGATTTGATTTCTTTTTGAGTTTTTGGTAAAGCTATTTTATCTATAGCTTTCAACTTTTCAGGGTTGGGTTTGATGCCTTCGGCAGTGACAACGTGGCCTAAGAACTCAGTTTCTTTGGCGAGAAATGTGCATTTGTCAACTTGCAATTTCAAATTGGCCTGGCTTAAACGTTTTAATACTTTCTCTATTGCTTCTAAGTGTTCTTCTATGCTTGTAGAAAAAATTAGAACGTCATCTAAATAAACTAAACAGATTGAACCAATGTATTCTTTCAATACGTTGTTAATCAGTCTTTGAAAAGTTGCTGGCGCATTCCGGAGCCCAAACGGCATGCGCAAAAACTCATAATGGCCAGTTGCTGTAGAAAACGCTGTTTTTTGAATGTCATCTGGATGAACCTCTATCTGATGGAATCCCTTTGCCTAATCAAGAGTAGAGAAGTACTGACATTTTCCTAGTTTATCAAAAATATCATCAATATTTGGCATTGGGAATCTATCTTCAATGGTAATATCGTTGAGTTTCCGATAATCAATCACTATGCGCGAATTTTGTTTATTGGACGAATCTAATTTTTTGGAACGATCCATATCGGGCTATTATAAGGGCTATTTGAGTGTTTTATTATATTTTGTTTTAGCATATTTTCTATCTGATTATTAACTTCTGCTTTATGCACCTCAGGATATCACAACAGTTAAGGTGCTTTTTTCTACTGCTAAACGGCTTCAATCGTTTATAACGTTTATGACAGGCCTCTCGTCTATAAAAAATGGTCTGTTAGTCATTTATAAGCTAAAAAATAAAAGTTATAAAACACTAAAGAGAAAGATCAGCTAGATCTTCAAATGTAGCTAAAAATAAATGCTAGCAGCTAAAAATAGTGCTCGGTTGTAGCTGGTAAAACAGTTGTTAATGAAAATATTGCTAATTTTATTGCCAGTGGTGTGAAGGTAGTGTTGCCGGCCTACCACACCGAAGGTCCATGGTTCGAGCCCTGGTACAGGTAACATCAAAAGTGATTTGAAAAAAGTTTTTCAAAACGGGGTCGCCCCTCGGCAGTGCTTTGGCAAACTCTCCGAGTGTATTTCTGCCATGACAGGCTTCTCAGCAAAAATTCGTCTCCTTTGTAGATGCCGTTCGGAGTCGGCAAAAAACTGTAGGTCCCACCAATTTGTAGGGAAAATTCAAATCGGCACACCACAAATTGGAAGAGAAGCTTGGCGCAAAAATCTCTTAGGAGGTTTATGATGATATACCTGTTGTATATCGCGCCATAGAGATAGAGAGAGAGATCTGAGAATAATTAGGTTTTAAGGTTCTTCTTAGCAGTTCTTTTGGCCATCACAATTTTCTTTTTGCTATTAATGGACTTGAATTTTACCCAAAATATTATGCTTGAAACTACTCTCCGAAGATCCCCTCACGCTTATACGTATGATGCTTAATTCCTCAATTTCATCTTCAGGAACCACCACATTTAATGCATCACTGAATATTTGGTTTACATATTCTTTCGCATTTTCCTTACTGGTATTCGGCACTCTGACAATTTCTATTGTGTTGTCTAGTTGCTTTTGATCTTTCCAATTTAGTTTACTCTCTAGCTTAGACACTTTTATCTTCAGATCTTTATTTTCTTCCTTCAGTTGTATTTATAAGGTTAAATGAATCCCCCTAATATAAAACAGGTATACATATAAATACGCAAATAACTGAATATAGTTTGAGTTTAAACTAGAGTAAGAAGAAAATTCAAAGTAAGCGTACATTTAACTAAAAAGAAAAAAATTTAAAACTAGAAAACAAAATTAGTAATAGATTAATTAAAGTCATATATGAGTATTATATAAGAATTTGTTTGTGTTTGATAAGGTATTTATTTTTCTCATAATGTGGGGAGTCAATAAATTCACGTTGCGTAGCGCTAGCAGAGATGTAAAAGAATGCATCCTTTTGTGAATAATTATTCACTTGATTTATCGTAAAACAATTGCAGCCACTTTTGAATTCTTTGACTGGGACTTCAAAAATGAAGTCACCATTCAGACTTCATTTTGTGACTTCGAATTCTTTTTTCATTCATTTTTTGGTTATTCATGTATTGCTTTCATTGAATAAAAAGTCTCACTGAAGTCAGTTGAAGTCAGTGGGATCATATGGAGTCATTTGAAGTCAATTTACCTGTGGCATACGAGACATGATCGCAAACTATTTTTATTCAAACAATACTTATTAAACTGTAAAGTATATTATATAAATAATTAATCATGGATCTTGTTAGTGCTCTTTGTGAAAAGTTAACATTGTTTTAGCCAATGCACCGCTAATCATCAGCTAATGGAAAGTGCGTGCATAAAAAACGTAATTTTCGGACCGTCGCGATGCACACTCATATCTTTATCGTTGCAATTCCTCGCTACCGAACAACAACAAGCATCACTCAGCAGCCTTCGATTGGGAATCGCTCTTTCTCCGTTATATTGATTGACTTCTTTTTTAAACTGTTTTAATTTTTTAGCATAAGCATTCTATTTTCAAGTAACTCTGTAGAGTCCAATTTGAATACTCAAATCGTACGGAGCAATAAATAACCAAATTTGGTTATACGCTTAAAAAGTTTTCGCGATTTTGTTTTGAAGTGTTATAATTTGAAGGGTTAAGAGTGTTAGTTGGATTGTTTAAATTGTAAAATTTAAGTCGAATTGTCAATTGTTCAAATTGTAGTAAAAGTTGAAATTAAAATTTAAAATGTCTAGTGATTCAATTGTTGACTTTTCTTCGGATGACTCGATAATAGATCCCACTTTCATAGTAAGTTTTTAATGGTCATTGATTTGCTTATACATAGGTATGTATTTGGAAATTTTATTCTGAAGATAGCCATTTTAAGCAATACATTATTTAAATACTTTAAAGTTATTAAGCATGTAGGTTATAAAAAAACTCTTAAAACTCAACTAGTCAGTCAATATGGCTTAAGTTTTTTTGCAAACATTTTGATGGACGAAAAAAGGCACTTAGAAAGAATAAGACTGAATTTTAAGCAAGGAGTGAAACCGAAACCGTAACCGTAACCGATTAAAGCCGATTAATTTTTCAAACCCGAAATCGGAACATTATTTTGATCGGTTTAACCCCTTGATTTTAAGATGCTTTTCTAAACGGTAGTAAAAAATTTATTTTGATATTTCCTATCTTATTTGACTGAGTAGTTTGGGTTTCCGCAGAGAATTTTTTAATAATTGCTGTTTTAATAGTAACTGTTTATTCTAATGAATATTTTCATGTAGTTGAACAAACGTGACTTTCACCGCAAAAGAAATGGGGTGGTAGCCGAATGCCGCATATGTAAAAGGCAGCTGCAAGGTTCGACGCAAATAACTTCGAACTTCATTCGTCACTTACGATTAAAATATGTAGAAGTTTTTCAAGAATATAAACAAGCAAACGGCAGCGAACAAGATAAGATGTTTTCAATAAATTAACTATTTCCTATATTGCGGATTTTATGTTACCAGTATCTGTTGTGGTGAAAAAAACTTTTAAGAAGTTAATTGAGTGTGCAAATCCAAAATTAAAATTAATGAGTAGACCAACGGCAACATCATTAGTAAATACCACATACACATCCATGATTGACAAGTTAAAAATGGAATGGAGTGATTGTGAATTTGTTTGCACTACAGCAGATGTGTGGTCAACTAAGCACAGAAGTTTTTTTTGGCTATACATATCATTGGCTAGATGACTCTCTCCAAAGAAAATCTGTTGCTTTGGCATGTAAGAGATTTTTCGGATCACACACATTCGACCGTATACGAGTACATGATGCAATAATTGAAATTCATACTACTTACGGTTCACACTAAATAAAATTGTTGCAACCGTTACTGATAATGGGTCAAATTTCGTCAAAGCATTTAAGGAGTTTGGTGTTAATACACCTTTAACGTTCCTCGACGCTAATGGCAATAACGACGTTGAAGATTTAGAAAAGATGCAATTGGAAGACTTGCCCCCAAATGTTGGCGTAAATACATTGCCGCGACATATAAGATGTGCCACACACACCCTAACTGAGACTGATACCTCATATGATAAACATAACAATATAAGTTATTATAATTTGTTACCTAGTTTATACGAACATAAAATCGAAGTATGTATTTCAGAACGAATTTCTTACGACACATGAAGTAAAACGCAAAAAGTTTTCAATTCGGTTTGAAAATTCGTTTATAAATGTGTTTCGAAATAAACCGAATTGAACTGAAGCGTTTTATGTATACCTAGAAACTAGGTATGTATTGTTATTATGACAAATAATTTAACACTTTCCAAGGGAAATAGGATTATAAAAAGTAAATTAAAATGTTTTACAGGTAATGGAGAAATGCTCTGATATCTGGAACAAGATAAACAAGCCGAAGACTTCTGAGCTCATTGTTTCGGTGCTAGGCTCCCAATTGCAATATCCCGTCGTAACGGAATGGAAGAAAAACTAAGCACTTTGTGTGAAAAGCTCGAATTGACGAAGTTTCACGAGAGCGATATTAGGTATTTCGAGAAGTATTTGCAATTGCTGCAATCAATCGCAGATGCTATGCAGTTTTTGCAAAAAGGCAACGGGATGGTGTATGGCTTTCTGTTACCTACGCTAGCAACAATGTTAGCTACGCCGGCAACAATTATACAAAATATAGGAAAATGCAACTAACTCAGGCCATGCATTATCTTCAGCGACTAGCGAATCTTTTGGAAGCAGACTTGGAAAAAAGGTTCCATAAATATTTTTGTTTGGAGGAGGTTAATGATGGCATTGTTGCCTCAGCGCTATGTCCTGAGGTAAAACTGAGATGGGTTCGATCCATAAATCCAGAATTCACAAACGAAAAAGTTGCCGAGGTCAATGAGTTGGTGAAGAGCATTGTTGTGAGCGAATTCAATTCAAAAGATACGGAGCCAGTCGATAATGCAGAAAGCAATAGTCAATTTTTCGACTTTTCTGTAGGTAATGGCAATCTATTTTGTTATACATAAACTAACCTGCATGTGCCCGGTTGACTACATTTATAGTAATTTGTGAAAAAAAGTGATAAAAAAAATTTTCCGAAACAACAATGCCCGAGGTTTTCAGTAGCTTCCTGATTATCAATTCAAAGTCAATTAAGAGCATAATATCACTCGAGCTATTATTTGCCTGACCCCTAGACCCTACTTGAAAAAAACATCATCTTGCAGCCGGTTGACTACATTTGTAGTCACCATATAAAATGTATGCAAAGTCTATATACTAAAATATATTTTGAAAGACGTTTTTTTATGGACCGCAGAGCTCCAAAACTGCTAGACCGAATTAAAAGAAATATTGCACGTAGTTTTTGCTTGAGCTCAACATGGTTATACGCCAAAAGTATGATATGATAGATATGAGTCTCAAATGAAAGGTGTTTATGAGTGTTTTAACAAGATGTAGTTCTTAGTCTAATATGAAACCCCGGATATGGATAGGGAAAATTAAAACATTTTTTGTATTAAAATTATTGCCTGAATTCAATATATTTATTTAAATAAAAACGTTATTACACATTTACAAGTCAAATAATCACCATACAATTTTTTTTTCTTAACCTCACAGTGGTTTTGCATGCAATTACGTACTTACTACAAATGTAGTCTTCCGACGGTGTACGTAAGTTTTATATTCCGGGCACATGAAGGTTAAAATAATTGACAAACATTTTTAATGTCTTTTTCAGATGAGTCTTCACAACAACTTGAACCATCGCAATCGTCTATTGAAGGCGAGTTTATAGCCTATATGGTTGATAAGTCTCCGAATACAACCATCTTACACCGCTATCCTACTATTGAAAAACGCCCTATCTCATTGAAAATTCAATACATTTTCAGCTGAGATAGGCCGTTTTACAATCAAATTTTGAAATAGGGCGTTATTGAAAGAAATTCTGAGATAGGTCGTTCTTTAACCTAATTTTTAAATATAGGGTCGTATTAAAAAAAAAAGCAATTGCTTCTTCAAAACCTTTTCTCAAATTTTGAAAGTTTTTTCATACAAATTGATGTCAAATTTGTCAAAATTTCTGAAAAACGCAAACACTTTTTTTATTAATATCACTCATAGTGTTATTGAAGAAAGTTCTGAAAAATATTTTGAAATAGGATCTTCCACTCAGCAGTCGATTTGTGATTTTACGTTCAGCATGACTACTACATTTATACGTAGGCAGTTCTGCAACCAAAATATCCCTTTTTTTTATGAGAGGCTTAAAAATATCCCTTTTTTCCCTTTTATAAAATTTTGTAGGGAAACACCCTCAAAAATGGTAATTTCTCACGATCTGGCACCACTGGTTTGTATAAATGTTGCAAATAGTTAGTGGCTTCACTCAAAAAATGAACTCAGTAAGTGACTTCTCTAAACGACTTCAAAGTCGTGACTTCAGAAAGACTTCAGACTTCATTTTTTCATTCTTTAGTCAAAAAGTTTGCCAATGAGTGCATTCGAAATTGGAGTCATTGAATTCGACTTCAACTGATTGCATTCGCATATGAGTGCATTCTTTTACAATCCTGAGATTTGGTTACCAGAAAATAGATGTTTAAAAGTACGTTTAAAATAATAAATTGTAAATAAAATTGTTTGAAAAGCTGAACTTCCTTCTTATTTAGAAAGCAATAGGATTTTCAGGTAAGGGGCCATTGAAAATTAGGCGCATGGATGGCCATGGATCAAGGTGGTCCAAGCAAGTTCGGGCCTTTTGTTTGTATTCTTTTTATTTTTAGCGTTGTAACCGGTCGTTGTGGTTCGTTTTAAAATTTCAGGATTTTGTTTTTTCCGTTGATTTAAATTTTATTGTCTTTTTCACTGGCTATTTGTTTTCTTTCACTTTCACTTTGATTTTGATTTTCCGTGTTCGGTTACTTTGGAATTTGAAGCTTTATTTTAAATATTTTGGTATGCCATTTTTTTTTTTACCCTGGGTCATGCCGCCTTCATTGCTGATCAAATCTAGATGCGTTTTCCCCTGATCAAGTTGTCCGGATTGGTCTTCGTTGTCAGTAAGTAAGGGCTTTTCACCCGGTGAGGCAGTGCTAAATGCAACTATTTTTTTTGTAGTTACAAATTTTTTTGTCCGGGTCTGTTGTCCGATGTCGCCTTCGAGAAAAATATATATGCCCGCTAAGTGGGGTTTAGCTTTCTATTGGTCCAAGCCAGTTCGGGCCTTTTGTTTGTATTCTTTTTATTTTTAGCGTTGTAACCGGTCGTTGTGGTTCGTTTTAAAATTTCAGGATTTTGTTTTTTCCGTTGATTCAAATTTTATTGTCTTTTTCACTGGCTATTTGTTTTCTTTCACTTTCACTTTGATTTTGCAACTATTTTTTTTGTAGTTACAAATTTTTTTGTCCGGGTCTGTTGTCCGATGTCGCCTTCGAGAAAAATATATATGCCCGCTAAGTGGGGTTTAGCTTTCTTTTGGGACTATTAACTTTTTCTTTGCTTTGTTTGTTTTGTTTGGTCCTTGTGTTTTTTTTATGTAATTTTTCTTGGGGAGGTTCCTACTCAATCCAACCAGTCTTAGGGAGACAGCTACTAGCAGCTCTTGCGGTTGAATGATCCAAAGCTACCTCTTCCGACTGCAAAAATCTGGGGAAAAGCGGAACCTAACCGCATTCTTACATTGCGGCGGTGTTGAGGAGGGGTAAAAAAATTTTTATCGACTTTTGTTTTTAAATCACTCCAGTGCTGCGACCAGTCTCATTGTGGCAGCTGCTAGCAGCCCCTGCATTCAGGAGTACTTTAATTTAAACAAATTTTAAATTTTTGCCGGTTTTCGCCACGGTACGCCAACTTGACTCAAGGCGAGGTTTCCCTAGGACTGTCCCTTCATTCCCTATTCCTATCCCCATCCCTATCCCTATCCTTATCCCTTCTCTGGACGCCCACAAATAATTCAAGAACACAGTTATCCAAATCGGTCCAGCCGTTCTCGAGTTTTAGCGAGACTAGCGAACAGCAATACATTTTTATATATATAGAAAATCTTCGCCATATATTTTATCCATGTCGTAACTTTTATTTCATAGTTTTAAATGGTGGCAGAGTTCCGTTACTGTCATTGTAGTTGAAAAATTTAGAGCAGTTTGTAAAAAAAAATTTGTTTTGACAGAAGTGTTTTTGGTAACTACAAAAAATTTATAAAAAGGATTTCTTTAATAAAAAACCAAATTGGTAGTAAGTGAGATAATTGTTAAGGATTAGAAATTGTGAAGAAGATGTGGATTTATAATTCAGTTTATAGAATTATTGGCCAAAAATCATACTCGCCTAAAGGTGGAAGAGGCACTCCGGTTATAGCACCGAGGGCAAAATTTGAACCCTTTTGTGTATATGACTTCAAATTCGAGTTTATCACACGAGAAATACTAGGTCCGAGTTTTTTCATTTGCAACAAAAATTGGACAGAAACTGCGCACGAGGGAATGGGGATAAGCCTAGAGGGACGTTTCCGAAACAGCCAAACAATCGGCCTTTGTAAGTGCATTCTCTAGTAGATAAACCGGGCGGAGGAGATCCGACCAGGATCGTATTGAATCTTGCCTCCAGCCAGAAATCTTATAGACCAGGCAGTATCCTTGACCCATCCATGGATGCAGAGCAAATGCAGAATCTCTTTGATCTTTCAACTAACGTTAGAAAAGCATATACATTTTAGCACTTTAGGTGATAGGATCACCACTCAGAGGAATAATGCCGAGGCCCCTCCTGAAGACTCGTGGGGAAACGTGCTACATCAGCTGTTTACGACTTCTCAGGAGGAGACGACGAACGAAATGAGGACGATCAGGGAAAACATTGACGTACTTAACGCAGCAGTAACATCTTAACAAGCCTAGTGAGCTATACCAGGAGGGAAGGAAAGGAACCAAACGCAGACTCTCGGTAGCAACCAAGGTAACATTGTTTCCAGTAGAATGGGTAAAACCACAGGACTGGAAGGTCTCCTTCGACGGTACTGGAAGCGTCGCGGATTTTTTGTTTAAGTTCGGCACCCTATGGCCAGTTTTCATGTATTTTCATCAGAACGGGCGGAAAAGTGGACGAAGCAGAACCCAAATGCGAGTTATCCCTTTTTGTGGAGTTATCCCTTTTTGTGCTATTCTCTGAGTGAGTTTGGAACATTGAAAAGTGACCACGAGATCACGATGGAGCTTTCAATGAGCTTATTGGGGAATCGAAATCTCCGTAGTGTAGCCTTGTGGTATTGGTTCGAAAACCAGGGAAGGTCAGGCTTTGCATTGGTTCCAGAAAAGTCAACGCGGGAACTCATACCCGTTGCCGAATATCAATGGCCTATTGAGCAGGTTGAAGGATACCCACTTCATCAGTGGCATCGAACTGAAGGACGCATGTTTAGGCCTGATGCCTAAATTCCTTAAAAATGTTCCACCCTAATGTTACGTTTAGCGCCCTTTCCAATCACCCACACCAAGATATTCACCTGTATGTGCATGCATGCATATTCGTGTTTTGTCATCACACATATACATGCATGTGGGTGTGCATGTGTGGGTTCACCTCCCCTTAAAACCGGAGGATGAGAACGAGGACAACCGTCTACTTTTCCAGCGACCATCGACGCACTCACATCAGCCCCCAGGGTTTTTCAACCACGTTGTACAATTCTACACAAAATAAACCGTACTATATTTATAACGAGAATTCTCGTTTGTTTCTTTTTATTTCTTTCCCAAATAAATTCGACCGCGGTGCTGTCGAGCCACGGTCGCTCACCAAGAATCACCAAAGCCGATTTTACATGGTCCTATCTCCCCGTCGTTAGGACACAGCGCTCTATTATACAGTCCACATCAAATAAAATTGGAAGAAAACACAAGATTTTTCAACACGCAAACAGTACACACTGCCACATTTGGGAAAAGTTGCCAATATTATAAGCTGCCACACACATAAAAAAATATAATCAGATAACTCGCTGCCTACTTCAGCTGCCACATGCTACGGAGCCTGCCACAGTATCAGATATTACCCAAAATCAACAAATTCTGCCTATCACCACCCTAAAGCACGTAAATTGTATATTTCTTACCACTTATCCTTTTAGTGTTGCATATCAAAACATAAATGCGTTTAGTGAAGATTAATAGTGTTTTTTAGGTCATTAAACTTCCTTTTTTCTTTTAAAATTATCTTAAATTAAACGTTTTCAAAAGCTTTGTGACTATCTGGTCTATCTCCCCATCAGTGGCAAGGTTTTTCAAACACAGCGCAAGGCAAGAGGCAACATAACCTAACTTTCACATTAAATTCACTTAGCCTGCCGATCATTCATTTTGTTGTTGTTTTTCTTCACTTTTTTTTTTTGGTAGCAAACGCACACAGCATTTAAATCAAAGGCTAGTTTTGTTAAATTCACTAAATTTTATCACAGTTGCCATTTATTATCTTCTTCTTTAAATGGTCATCTAACCGCCTGGGCGATTTTGACCGTCCAACATAGCTCGCCATTCGTTTCTTCGTCGCGCCAACTGGCGCCAATTGGAAACACCGCGGGATCGCAAATCGGTCTCCACTTGGTCCTTCCATCGGAGTGGGGGTCTCCCTCTTCCTCTGCTTCCACCGGCGGGTGCCGATAAGAATACCTTCTGGGCTGGAGCATCTTCGCTCATTCGCACTACGTGGCCTAGCCAGCAAAGCCGCTGTGTTTTAATTCGCTGAACTATGTCGGCGTCTGCGTAAAGTTTATACAGCTCATCATTAAATCTTCTTCGGTACTCGCCGTCGCCAACGCGTAGAGGTCCACAAATCTTTCGAAGAACCTTTCTCTCGAATACTCCCAGAGCCGCCTCATCAGATGTTGTTAATGTCCACGCTTCTGCACCATATAGCAGGACGGGTGCGATGAGTGACTTGTAGAGTGTTATTTTCGTTCGTCGAGAGAGGACTTTACTTTTCAATTGCCTACTCAGTCCGAAGTAGCATTTGTTTGCAAGAGTAATTCTTCGTCGGATTTCTAGGCTAACATTATTGTTGGTGTTAATACTGGTTCCCAGGTAAACGAAGTCCTTTACTATTTCGAAATTATTGCTGCCAACATTGGCTTGGTTGCCAAGGCGCGAATGCGCTGACTCTTTGCATGATGACAGAAGGTACTTCGTTTTGCCCTCGTTCACCACCCATCCCATTTTCTCCGCTTCTTTTTCTAATTTGGAGTAAGCAGAACTTACGGCGCGGTTGTTAAGGCCAATGATATCAATATCGTCAGCATATGCCAACAGTTGCACGCTTTTATAAAATATTGTTCCAGCGCGGTTAAGTTCTGCAGCTTGTATTATTTTCTCCAGCATTAAATTAAAGAAATCGCACGATAGGGGGTCACCCTGTCTGAAACCTCGTTTAGTTTCGAACGGCTCGGAGAGGTCCTTCCCAATTCTGACCGAGCTGGCGGTGTTGCTCAAGGTCATTTTGCATAGCCGTATAACTTTTGCGGGGAAACCAAATTCAGACATAGCGGCATATAGGCAGCTCCTTTTCGTGCTATCGAAAGCGGCTTTAAAATCAACAAAGAGATGATGTGTGTCGATTCTCTTTTCACGGGTTTTTTCCAAGATTTGGCGTATTGTAAAAATCTGGTCGATGGTAGATTTACCAGGTCTGAAGCCACACTGGTAAGGTCCAATCAGTCTGTTCACATCAGGCTTCAGTCTTTCGCACAATACGCTTGATAGGACCTTATATGCGATATTCAAAAGGCTGATTCCGCGATAGTTGGCGCAGTTTGCAGGATCGCCCTTCTTGTGGATTGGGCAGAGAACACTTAGATTCCAATCTTCAGGCATTTATTATCACAATTTGCATTTAACATTCACTTATTCGCTCGTTTCGATACACCCCGCACTTTATCTGCACTTTTGTATTTGACAACAAATATACATATTTAAACATAAACATATGGCGGCCGCCGTGGAGTGAAGGTAGTGTTGCCGGCCTACCACACCGAAGGTCCATGGTTCGAGCCCTGGTACAGGTAACATCAAAAGTGATTTGAAAAAAGTTTTTCAAAACGGGGTCGCCCCTCGGCAGTGGTTTAGCAAACTCTCCGAGTGTATTTCTGCCATGACAGGCTTCTCAGCAAAAATTCGTCTCCTTTGTAGATGCCGTTCGGAGTCGGCAAAAAACTGTAGGTCCCACCAATTTGTAGGGAAAATTCAAATCGGCACACCACAAATTGGAAGAGAAGCTTGGCGCAAAAATCTCTTAGGAGGTTTATGATGATATACCTGTTGTAAAGGGTGTTTTTTTAGGGGTATAGAACTTTGAATTGAAATAAAACACAAGAAAATCGTTTTAAGGTCCATCAATTTGGCTTTATTGGAAGGATAATTTTATGCCATTAATGTTTAAATATGATTTCGGGCATGTGGCCGCCGCGGCTGGCTCGAATAAAGCCAATTCTACAGGTCTAATTTTCAACCACTTTTTCGAGCATATGGGGCCGTATGTCGGCAATAACGCCACGAATGTTGGCTTCCAATTCCCCTAACGTTTCTGGTTTGTTGGTGTAGACGAGCGACTTCACATATCCCCAAAGAAAATAATCCAATGGTGTCAAATCACACGACCTTGGTGGCCAATTGACAGGTCCATTCCGCGAAATTATGCGCTCATCGAATGTTTCCTTCAATAAATCGATTGTGACGTGCGCTGTGTGGCATGTAGCGCCGTCTTGTTGGAACCACAACTCATCCACATTCATGCCATCCAATTCGGGAACAAAATAGTCGGTTATCATGGCTCTATACCGGTCTCCATTAACGGTAGCTGCCTCTCCAGCATTATTGCGGAAGAAGTATGGCCCAATGACTCCACCAGCCCATAGAGCACACCAAACAGTCAGTTTTTGTGGATGTAATGGCGTTTCAAGGGTCTCATGTGGATTCTCTTCACTCCAAATGCGGCAATTTTGCTTGTTGACGTAGCCATTCAACCAAAAATGAGCCTCATCACTGAACAAAATTTTGCGATGAAAATCAGCATCGAAATCAATCTCATTTTCGGCCCATACACCAAAATCACGACGCATTGCATGGTCTCGCGGCTTTAATTCTTGCACAAGCTGGATCTTGTAAGGTCGCAAGCCAAGATCTTTGCGCAAAATCTTCCATAAAGTTGATGGACAAAGCTCCAATTGCTGTGCACGGTGGCGAATCGATTCATTCGGGTCCTCTTCAACACTTTGCTCTACAGGGGCAATTGTTTCTTCGGTGCGCACTGTTCGACGTCTCTGCGGATGCGTATTATCACATAGAGTAAACGTAGTGCGAAAACGATCCATGGTTAACCGAATTAATTGCTCTGATGGACGATTATGTCGACCATAAAATGGACGGAGCTCACGGTAAACTTCGCGAACTGAACCATTATTTTCGAAATAAATTTGCACGATTTGCAAGCGTTGTTCTTTTGTCAACCTGTTCATGATAAAATGGCAAACCAAACTGAACATAAATGACATTAGAGTTGCCAGATTTGACCACAAAATGCCAGTTTTATCTCTATTCGAAAAACAAACCTGTAAAAAAAACACCCTGTATATCGCGCCATAGAGAGAGAGAAACATAAACATATCCCCTTATATACGTGTGGATGGCGAGTAAGCAAAAGAGCTTTGTTTTTATTTCTTAATTGTTGAACAAATGAAACGACAGACAATTCGGCCAAGTCTGCACAGAAATAAATAAATTTCAAGCATTCATGAAACGAGCACATGGCCAAGAATAATAAAAATTTTCCAGTTTTTGAATTTTTATGAATTATTATTGTTTTTTATTTTTTAATAATCATTTTAATTAATTTTTAAAAGTAGGAAAAATGTTTAGAGACAACCGCCATAGCTTTTCTTATAGATCCATTTCGGAAGCTGCTAAGCTTCTTCATCAGAGAAATTTTGGCACGCATTGCTAATCCTTAAGCTAATAATACGCTGGTGTCGATGTCATCTAAACTCCTAATTCTATTCTTCTTTACCATATGCATGAACCACTTCCGCCATTTGACAGTTAGTAGTGTGACCATGATGGATTTTTTGACAGACCTGTTTTATCAGCAGAACTGCCTTACCGCGTGCTCTCGGTTTTTTTATTGCTTTTTTATACCAACAATTTTTATTGATTTACGGCCTGTACATTTTCAAGCATTCATGAAACGAGCACAAGGCCAAGAATAATAATTTCTCACTTTATGAATTTTTATGAAAACTAACATTGTTTTTTATTTTTTAATAATTGATGAAAAATTAATAGCCTTGTTGATTTATAAAATATTTGATGATTTTGTTGAGCTAAAGGCCAATTTAAATAAAACCCGCAATTTTTATTCTTTGCGTATTTTATTCGTGTCGATATTTCGACTTCATTCTGAAGTCATCTTCGGGATCAAATGAATATGAGGCTTTAGCTCAACAAAATCATCAAATATTTTAATTAATTATTAAAAGTTGCTTTAATTGAATAGAGTAGGGAAAATGTTTAGAGACAACCGCCATAGCTTTTCTTATAGATCCATTTCGGAAGCTGCTAAGCTTCTTCATCAGAGAAATTGGCACGCATTGCTAACCAGCTAACAATACGCTGGTTTTGGTGTCATCTAAACTCCTGGTTCAACTTCGAAAGCGCAAAAACCGCGAAGAAAACGGCACAAAATGCAAATCCAACGGCCACAGATTGAGAAACTGCCCCCCTTTTTCTCAAATTAAGCTGGTGGAGAAAATTCTCTCTATCTCTATGGCGCGATATACAACAGGTATATCATCATAAACCTCCTAAGGGATTTTTGCGCCAAGCTTCTCTTCCAATTTGTGGTGTGCCGATTTGAATTTTTCCCTACAAATTGGTGGGACCTACAGTTTTTTGCCGACTCCGAACGGCATCTACAAAGGAGACGAATTTTTGTTGAGAAGCCTGTCATGGCAGAAATACACTCGGAGAGTTTGCCAAACCACTGCCGAGGGGCGACCCCGTTTTGAAAAACTTTTTTTTTTTTTTTTTTTCAAATCACTTTTGATGTTACCTGTACCAGGATTCGAACCATGGACCTTCGGTGTGGTAGGCCGGCAACACTACCTTCACACCACGGCGGCCGCCAATTAGAGAAAATTAATTTTGTTAAATCCACCAAGCGCTGTTTGAACAGCCTATCCCGAGGACATACTGTGTCGAAGTGAAGCACTTCGTATGACTGCAACAAGAGGCACTCTCGACATCATACGCTCCTGCATGCGGAGTCTCTTCAGACGCAGGCAACAACCACCCCTAATCAGTATCATGCTGATAATGCTGCCTCAAGAAGTTGAGAAATCTAGTTCGGCCGCAAACCGAAATGTAAAATCCTGCCATGTGCATTCAAGCGCAGGTGTGCTGCTAGGGACAGCTCGAGTAATCTTTCATCATAATGGTACAGACTTCCCAACAAGAGCATAAATTGATTCTGGTTCAGAGTGCTCTTTTATGACTGAAATACTCAAGCGCAGTATCAATTTGCCGTCAAAAAGGATGCATCTAATATAGAGTTCAGTGCTAATTCTAGCCAAACTTACTGGGAATCTGCCATCCTGTCATATCGACGCTACGACTATTCAGGCTTTCCCAGACATAGTTTTGGCAGATAAGAGATTCTACATCAATGAGGAAGTAGATCGCTTACTTGGCGGAGATATCCGCAAATTATACTGAGTGGGTTGAAAAAGAATGTACTAAGACACTTCTTGCCCAAAAAACGGTATTCGGTTGAATACTAACCGGACGTATAGCCGCACCGATCCCAACTAGGAATATAGTGTCCTTTTACAGCTTTGGACAAACAATTTATCGCATTCTGGGAGCTGGAAAATCTGCCCAGACACAAGTACTGCGAAAATCTATTCAGGGAAACTACGAGTCGTAGAGATGATGGTAGATATGTAGTGTCTCTTCCATTCAGACAGGAATACCCAGATAAGACGAACATAGGAGGGTCTTTTAAGCGAGCGTATTCGCAATTCTTCCGGAATGAAACGCGTTTAGCAAAGAACCCGGAATTAGGGAGAGAATATATGAGGGTCCTGTCTGAATATGAGACATTAGGGCTGAATATGAGACTTTTTTCCCCATCACGCCGCAGTAAAAGCGGAGAGCACCACCACTAAGGTGCGCGTTGTTGTTGTTGTTAACACTGCCTCGCCCTGCCCAATGGAATCGATCACTCTAAATTGTCATCAGGCTCTTCTAACGGAAGTCCGAGGAAACACGCAGTTTCCACAGGGTTGGACCAGAGTGATGTAGGTGTTAGAAGAGTGGGTTCAACTGAACAGGAGAAGAAATGTATGGTATCATGAGGGGGCATACCACATGCAGGGCATGTGTTTGGTATGTTGGGGTTCAGTCTGGATAAGGAAGAGTTTAACCTATTACAATATCCAGAGGGAAGTTGTGCCAGTATGACTCTAGTCTCCCGCGGAAGTACACGCTCCTCTTCAGCCAATTCAGGTGGCTGAGTACTGATAACGGGATTCACAGGCCGAGATCTGAGGGATCTATCTACCGACTCAGTGTGAAGGTCATTTAGAGCCCGCCTATGGTTCCGCAGATCAAACGGCAAAGAGATATGATGCCGGATCTCATCGTAATGCTTACGGAGATGTCTCCTTATGTCTCTGGGGGGCGGCGCTACATCCAAAAGATTTCGGTTTGGATGACTAGGTTTATGACAGTTCAGAAGGAACTGTCTACTCAAGAGTTCCGCGTGCTCTTGAACATTGAGCAATTTTGCCTCTTGATGGAGGTGAGACTCAGATGACATAAGTAGGCATCCCGTAGCAGTTCTGATGGCGGTGTTTTGGCAGACTTGCAATTTCTTCCAGTTGGTGTCAGAAAGATTGGGCGACCATAGAGGCGCAGCATAGTCAATAACCGGCCGGCCAATAGCCTTATATGTAGCAAGCAATGTTTCTTTGTCTTTTCCCCAAGCACTGCCGGCCAGTGACTTGAGGATCTTATTGCGGCTCTGTACCTTTGAGGCTATTGCGGTGGCATGACCAGCGAAGGTGAGGCCTTTGTCAAATGTCACACCCAAGATCTTCGGGTGGTTGACAGTAGGTAGAGGTACTTCGTCTACGTGGACATTTAACTCTTGCCCCATCTGCGCATTCCATGTCGTAAACAGGTCGCCGTCGATTTAGTCGGAGATAGGGTCAGATTACGCTCGGTGAAGAAGCTGGTTCTATCGCACCGCAATGACCCGAGTTTTTTTACCCGGCCAAGGGCTGTTATTTCAGTGTAACCCTGTCCAATCTGTCCCGTCCCACCCTTAAATTGTCATCCTCGGAGCAAACCCTGGCAGCTGGGTTGCTCCATTTTCTCTTGTTACAGGCTGGGGTCGAACCCAATCCTGGACCAAGAGATTGGATCTGCTGCGTGTGCTGGAAGAAAATCTATATTAAACGGTCGTATTCGGTACAATGCGCCAAGTGTAAGAGATGGTTACATAAGTCTGGATGTTCAGGGCTTAACTCTGCCATCCACAGACCCCGCACTTTCTTTAGTACCTTTAAGGCTGTACACGTCCAAGGACGTCCCGCGGTAGTCGCCCCTCTGGCACTCCCTTACCGCTTCTACCTGCTTCCAATAGCCACAATAGTGGCTCAGTCTATACGACTAGCAGCACCGCTGCCATTCCCGCCTCACCCACTCCCGACTGTCGCTCACGCACACCAGCGTCTCCATCTCACGCGGCCGCTCAACACTCCTATCCACTCCGGAATAGGTCAGATATGAGCATCGCCGAGCGTCAGTCCCCTCTTTCTTTGCCCCTAATGCCCCCCCCCTGCTTCCAGCCTGCACGTGGGTCAGGAACACCACCTCCTTGTACCTTTCACTACGTGCCCGTTTGTCGGCAAAGATTATATACGCCTGCGACATCGGTCAAGTGCAACAATTGCCTTGGCCTGTGTCACACCCTCATGTGCTCTGGTATCGCAAACGGTAACATTTGGACGGATTCGTTCATAGCCCCCTGTTGCAGTACACAGCCGCCTTCCACGCCAGACAACATCGGCCACGGCGCTGTCAACTCTAGACTGCGACATAGTTTAGGCCTAGGCCTACCTCCACCTAGGCAAACGCATCCGTCCCACACGCCTAGTATGTCCCCCCTCTCCCCTCCTACACCCTAAGGTGCGCGTCATTTTTAACGCCTCAAGCCCAACGGCGCAAGTTTAACCGACATTCTCCTGCCAGGCCCAGTACTTCAATCAGACCATCCAGTGCTTATACTTTGGTCGAGACTATATCGTTTCGTTTTCAATAGTGGCATCGAAAAGATGTATAGGCAAATTGGATGAGCGATAATCACGTAAAATTTCAACGGATTGTTTACCGAACATCGCCTTAGGAACCCATAAGCCTTTACGAGCTGAAAACAGTCACTTTCGGAGTTAATTGTGCGCCTTATCGCGCAATTAGAACGCTTTTGCAACTAGGAGACTATGTAGAAAATTCGTACCCTACAGCATCTAGCATTCTAAGAAAAGGCATGTACGTAGATGACGTATTAGCTGGGGCACACACACTTGCATCGGCCATTAATGCGAGAAATGAAATTCGCCAAGTCTTATACTCCGCTGGCTTCCCACTACGGAAATGGACATCGAATTCTGAGGAAATTCTCAACGACATTCCCAAATCAGATCGGCTAACCGAGGACTTTCTGGCACCCGAAAACACCAGCACCGTTAAGGCATTGGGCATAAGATGGAATGCCCATTCCGACCTATTTTACTTTCAAGCAGGGTCACTGGAAGAAAGTGAAAAACTGACGAAACAAGCGATTCTATCCGCCATCGCCAAGCTCTTCGACCCTTTAGGATGGCTCGCACCAATGGTCATTGTGGCCAAAATTTCGATGCAGAACATCTGGTTAGAGGGCACCGATTGGGATAAGCCAGTCTCGTTAAATACATTGGACCGATGGAAAAACTTCAGACACCAATATAATGAGATCGACAAAATAAGGATACCACGAGGGGTAAACTTTTTACCAGAAGATGATGTCGAAAAACACGGATTCTGTGATGGCTCCGAAAAGGCATACACTGCAGCTGTCTACATGCGCGTCAAAAGAAATGATGATATCTTCCTAAATCTACTCCTTGCCAAAACCAAAGTAGCACCCGTGAAGACCATTTCACTTCCGCGTTTGGAACTTTGCGGAGCAGCCCTTTTGGCGGAGATTATGGAATCAATTTTCCGAATCATCAAACTCGGGCCAGTAAATCAACATTTATGGACGGAGTCCACCATCGTTTTGGCATGGACAAGGAAACCACCCTGTTCCTGGTCAACTTTCGTCTCACAGAGGATCACAAGCATCATCGACCTGGTCGGCAGCAAGGACTGGCTTCATGTCAACTCCGAATCGAATCCAGCAGACTTAGGATATTCTCGACCGTTTTTCGGATTTACTGAGGGGTTTGAGGATACTATCATATCTGATGAGATTCTTGGGTATTGATAAGAGAAGCGATATACTGCCACTCAACCCGTTCATCGACAACGATGATATTATCAGGGCCGGGGGTAGTTTCGAAGCGTTTCAAGACCTCGCTTACAACGAGCGCCATCCAATCATACTCCCCTATAATTGTAAGCTAACGCGTTGAACTATACTGATGGTACATCAAATCTCCCTTCATTGGGAAAACCAACTCATGTTCCGTCTTATCCGCACCCAATACTGGATTCCGAACGTCAAGAACATGATTAGGGCCACCACCCATAACTCTAAAGTGTGCACCACTTACCAAATATGGGCACAAACACAACTTATAGGCGCATTTCCCACCGAACGTACTACTTTCACCCGGGCTTTTGAAAATACCGGGGTGGACTTCGCCGGTCTCTTCGATATCAAAAAATACCTAGGGAGAGAGTGTCGACTATTAGAAGGCTGATTTTGCCACTTCGTCTTTTTTACAACCAGAGCGATGCATATGGAAGCGACCAGTGATCTCAGTACCCCATCCTTTCAAGCAGCCTTTTCGAGTTTTATCGCTAGACGAAGATATGCGAAAAACATTTACTCCGACAATGGTACTAACTTTGTCGGAGCTTCACGATCATTACCATCTCATTTCAAGGTATTTCTCTCGGAAGCCCGAAATCAAACCGTATCAAAGTAAAACCATCAATCAATGACATGGCATTTTATTCCCGCCGGCGCTCCACATATGCGGGGACTCTGGGAGGCGGGAGTGAAGAGCTTCAAAAGCCACTTCAAGAAGGTAGCCTCGCCTCACAAATTTGCGCATGAGGAATTTCATTAGCTATTATGTCGGAGTGAGGCATGCCTCAATTCGGGACATACATATACTTAAACATGGCTACATAGATATCTCAAGCAGGTGTTACATCCCAACAAGCATTTCTATAAACGGGTTTAAAAATAATTTAAATTAAACTAAGCGATATCTAAGCGTTTTCAGTTTGAAAATAAACGTTTTATAAATAAAAAATCAGAATTTTGTAAAGTTAATATTTGTTTCGGAAGTTTTTTTAAACGTTTGTTTAAAATTTACTTTGCTTGTTGAGTAAGGCAGCAGGGCTCAATTATATATAAAACTAAGAAGTTCAACCTTACGTGCAAAAATTTGTTTAGCCTACGTGTGATATGTATGTTTTTGAAGTAAGGTACGTTTTGTGAAACACTGAAAATAAAATAGGGGTCTGATGAGAAGTTGGGCACTTCGAAACATGTCATTCCATACCATCGCTGTGCATATCATTGTAGTTTTTCTCTAATATCAATAAACAAACAAAACATAAAAATTCGACCACTGCTTCAACAACAATTACCATAGCTTTAATTGATACAGGTACAGTGCGGGTGCATAACATATAACACGGAAGTGTTGATATGCAAAAAAGCCCTTCTGTATCTAAACTGTTCTATGAACACGCTTAGAAATATTCCACTTTCCTTGGTTGACATATGAAATATATGTACCAAAGAATGTATAAAAGGAATCAAGCAAATCGCACATTAGAGGGAAAATGCATCGTGACGCTACAGGGCATCATAGCTTAGTTGTTAGAGTACTCTAACAGCGGCTTTGGTGTAGAAAATTGGGATGTTGGGCATTTCGAAACATGTCATCCCATACCCAAATAGGATAGTTAGGCAGTATCACAATTTGAAGGAGAATGTGAGCATATTCTAAACCTAAGGCATACAAGTGCTACATCACCAGGGCCCTTTATTGTTAACACATCCCATTTTTCGGCGTAAAGACCAAAACTTGAATTTGTGTCATTTCTGTTGTGGTCAACTGCATTTCGCCTGTCAATTCCCTCACTATCTGCCAGGTCAATCAAATAACTTTTGCTGCAAAGCAATGAATCACCCGTGTTTGTTGTTCTACCACTAAAACTAGGAACTTTCGATACATTATCCAGCTGTACATGTTCATGTATCGTATGAATAGGTATACTATGTACTTTGCGAAGTCATATCGTGTTGACAAACGCAAAATCCACGAGGCTGCCAAAAAGGAAGAGCGTACATCCGAGAAACCATACCTCTAAAATTTTAATGTTACTAACATTGGGTACTAGTGCCCAGCATAATGCGCGGAGGCTTGATCAGCTTGCAACCGAAAGGATACCCATGACATCGCCACAATAAGCATTGATAGGGACACGATATCGAATGTAAAGTATTGTGGCGATTATTCTCAAGCATGTACCATCCCTAACTCAATAGCACTCCCACCACTAGTTAACACAACCGAGATAACGATGGCTACGCTTATGCATGCAAGCGTATAACTAGGAAGAGGAAGAGAGATGGCGCGAGTGTTTGCGAATACGATGCAAAGAGGAGATGCTAATAAATAAGACCGACCCTTCCAGAACACGAAAAGCGAACAACCAAGAAAGTTCTCGGTGCGTAGGCAAGCACCCTGTTGGACTATATAAGGCGGTGACCAAGCAAGGCAGGTGATCAGTTTATTTTCAAGCGTTCAATAGTGAACTACTGTAAAGTTGCCAAGCTCTTAAAATTGTTTTGCGTTTATTACTAGTAAATAAAACTAGCTATTACTTACATTATCTGTGCGTGTGTTTATTCGACTTTATAGTGATCGAACCCAGGATTGATAATCAAGGAATCATCGAATTCGTCACAATTGGTGTCAGAAGCGGTATTGTTGAATAAATACCAGTGAATTTAAGGATAACAAGGACATGGCGAAGCTGAATGAATTAAAGATTCAGCAACTCAAAAATGAGTTGGAACAACGGGGACTAAACACTACAGGCAATAAATCAGAGTTACAGTCACGATTGCGAGAGGCTATGGAAGCAGAAGGAATCAACGTTGATGATCATGTTTTTCATCTTGTCGAGGAGGCACCGACAAAAATGGAAGAAAGAAAGGAGTCTTCGAGTCCAATAGCAACCGTCGACACAAACATGATATTGGCTGTATTAACTCAGATGTCGACTAAAATGGAAGAACAAGAGACTCGTTTTTTGGAAATGTCGACGGAAATTTCTACCCAGGTTTCATCACAAATCTCTGCTCAACTAGAAGAACAAAGGACTTATATGTCATCGCGGCTGGAAACACAAGATGCAAAAATAACAGAAGTGCAAGAGATATTCAGAGAACGGCAGGACAAAATTGAGGCCGAAGTGGATGCTTTGAAGGGCCGTATCCAGGAATTGCAACTAAATCGCACAACTGCTTTAGCGAATACTCCCAAGGTAAAATCACCTTCCATTGATGGTTCTGTTCCATTCCAGGTATTTAAGCTGCAATTTGAGAAGACGGCTGCGGTGAATAATTGGTGCACTGAAGATAAAGTTGCAGCACTATTCGTGGCATTGAAGGGACCTGCAGCAGAAATCTTACAGACTATTCCCGAGTCCGAAAGGAACAGTTATGATGCATTGGTGGGTGCAGTTGAGAGACGCTATGGTAGCGAACATCGGAAGCAGATATACCAAATAGAGCTACAGAATCGCTTCCAGAAACCTAATGAGACTTTACAGGAATTTGCATCGGATATCGAGAGGTTGGCCCATCTAGCGAATGCAGACGCACCTGTAGAGTATACGGAGAGGGTAAAAATCCAGTGTTTCATAAATGGAATACGCGATGTGGAGACGAAGCGGGCCACATATGCAAACCCGAAAAGGACATTTGCTGAAACGGTATCGCATGCTCTGACGCAGGAAACAGCCTCGCTTCTGAGTAAACCTGCATACAAGGCTCATCGCGTAGAAGTGGACACTCCGGCTTGGGTAGACAAAATTTTGGAAGCGTTGAACGGAGTAGCACGTTATTGCGGCACTGGCTCCAGTAACCCCAGCAATTCAGGTGGACGAAAACGCAAAGCTGAAGGAGATGAGCAAACCTCCCAACCAAATCAGTCGTTAAACTAAATCGAGCCAGCCGAAAGGGGCGTGGACTGGCTCCCGCAACTGAATGCCCCGTAATCTCTGTCTCACAGATCGGAAGGAAAGCTAGTAATGTTACTGTTGTTGCATATGTAGATGGAAAAGAGCACGTGCTAACTGTGGATACAGGCGCATCGCATTCCATAATTCGATCTGATTTAGTCAACAAGGAGCTGAGACCATTGCATGGAGCAAAGTTACGTACGGCCACTGGTGAGGACACCCATGTCCTAGGAGAAGTAACATGTGAAATCGCAATTGGGAACGTGGCCGTTCTACACAGTTTTATAGTAGCAGATATTGTTGACGAAATCATAGTTGGTGTGGACTTCTTAAGCGAGCAAGGCATCAAGATCGACATGCAAAACAGGATTATGAATTACCAGAACATGGATGTGCCATTAAATTTTGGTTACGAAAACAAATACGTTAGTAAGCGAGTGCTTGTGGAGGAGAGCCAACAAATTCCACCGAAGTCGGAAGCAATCATATGGGCAAAGATTGATGGAGATTATGGGACAAACAAGTTGTGGGTTGTCGAGGCAGCAAACAAATCAAGGACGAACATATTAGTAGGAAAAACCCTGGCCCTGACAAAACAAGATGGACGTGTACCGGTAAGAGTACTTAATGAGTTCAAATCGCCGATAAAACTTTCCAAAGGAACAATATTGGGACAATGCCAAGAGGTCGAGGTAGTTATCAATTGCGAACAGCTTCAGGAAAATGATTCTACCATCAAGATTAATCTTTCAGATGATATCACGTCGTGGACGGCAGGACTCGAAAAAGATCATCAGAAAAAGGCAAAGGAACTTCTATCAAAGTACTCGAGCATATTTGACAAGGATGGTTCTAAACCAGGTCGGACCAAAGTTGTGAAGCATCAAATTGATACTGGTGATGCAAGGCCCTTCCGCCAAGCTCCTCGTAGTATTCCTTTGGCCAAACGCCAAGTAGTAAGAGAAATTATACAGGAAATGAGTGACAGCGGTGTGATCGAACCATCAGCTAGTCCATGGAGCTCACCGGTAGTACTAGTGAAAAAGAAAGATGGAAAAATGAGGTTCTGTGTGGATTACCGGAAATTGAACGACGTAACGAAGAAGGACAGTTATCCATTGCCAAGAATCGACGATACTCTGGACTCGTTATCTGGCACGAAATGGTTTTCCACACTGGACTTGAAAAGCGGCTACTGGCAAGTGGAGGTAAAGGATGAAGATAAAGAGAAGACGGCTTTCAGCGTTGGAGAAGGGCTTTGGCAATTTACGGTAATGCCCTTCGGGCTATGCAATGCTCCAGCTACTTTTGAGAGACTTATGGACCAGATACTAAAAGGATTGCACTGGCAAACATGTTTGGTGTACCTCGACGACATCATCGTGCTGGGAAAAAGTTTTGAGGAACACCTAAAGAACTTGGAGGAAGTTTTCCAAAGAATAGCTGGTGCTGGTCTGAAACTAAGTCCCAAGAAGTGTTCCTTGTTTAAAAAGGAAGTAAGTTATTTGGGTCACAAGGTAACTGCGGAGGGAATCTGCACTGCTAAGGAAAAGATCGAAGCCGTAAAGGATTGGCCAAGACCGAGAAATTTGCATGAGTTACGGAGCTTCCTTGGGCTGTGCACGTATTATCGCCGATTTGTACCAAATTTTGCCAGCGTAGCTAGTAGTCTCCATGACCTTACAAGGAAGAATATGAGTTTTGAATGGAAGAAGGAACAGGAGGTGGCTTTTCAAACATTGAAGGAACGACTATGCACTGCCCCGATGTTAGCATATCCAATTCCAGGTTCAAAGTTTATTCTGGATACAGATGCGAGTGGTTATGCTATAGGAGGTGTTTTGTCTCAGATTGTTGATGGACAGGAGAGGGTAGTTGCATACTACAGCCGAACAATTGGGAAGCCTGAAAGGAACTATTGTGTAACCCGGAGAGAGCTGTTGGCATTGGTAGAGTGCGTTAAGCATTTCCACAAGTATCTCTATGGGCAGCGATTCCACGTCAGGACAGACCACGCAGCGTTGAAATGGCTCTTACAGTTCCGTAACCCGGAAGGTCAATTGGCACGGTGGATAGAGCGACTGCAAAGTTATGACTTTTCCATAGAGCATCGCAAAGGTAGCACCCACGGAAATGCTGATGCAATGTCACGAAGACCATGTAACTTGGAATGCAAGCATTGTTCTAAAGCTGAGGCCAAGGAAGACATTATAGATGTGCGGCTCATGACTATAACATCTACGGACGAATGGAACATTGATCAATTAAGAAGGTTTCAGCACGAAGATCCAGATCTTACACATGTAATGCAAGGAATCGAACGAAACGAGCGACCATCAAGAGAGGAGATGTCAGCAGAAAGTCCTGTTGCCAAGTCATATTGGGCACAGTGGAATAGTTTGCAATTAGAATCCGGTTGTTTGCATCGAATATGGGAGAGTGAGGATGGTCAATGTGTTCGAAAGCTGATAGTCGTCCCAAGGAAGAAAATCCCTGATGTACTCAATGAATTACATAACGGTCCAAGCGGAGGTCATCTTGGAGTCACCAAGACCTTGGAGAAAGTCAAGCAAAGATTCTATTGGGTTGGTTGCCGTCAATCGGTCGCGGAGTGGATTGCCAACTGTGAAGTATGCATCAAAGCTAAAGGACCGAAATCAAGGAGCCATGGCCAAATGAAACAGTATAACTCAGGTGCGCCATTTGAGAGGATAGCCATGGATGTAGCTGGTCCATTTCCTACTAGCAAACTCGGAAACAAATATGTCCTGGTAGTTATGGACTATTTCAGCAAGTGGCCAGAAGTGTACCCTATTCCAAATCAAGAGGCAGAAACAATAGCAGAAGTGTTTACTAACAATTGGGTAGCTCGGTTTGGTGCACCGATGGAGATACATTCTGACCAAGGCAGAAATTTCGAATCAGCTGTGTTCCAGGAAATGTGCAAGACATTGGGCATTCGGAAAACTCGAACAACTGCACTACATCCTCAGTCAGATGGCATGGTGGAACGATTCAATAGAACCTTGGAAGAGCACCTGAGGCAAGTAGTGGATAAGTTCCAGAAGGATTGGGATACTCACATCTCCTTATTCCTAATGGCATATCGCTCTGCAGTACATGAAACAACTGGTCACACTCCTGCAAAGGTAATTTTCGGGAATGATCTTCGATTGCCAGCTGACTTGAAGTTTGGGATAAACGCTGATGCAGGAGTAAATTCTCGGAAATCTACTAGCGTTTTGAAAGAAGAAATGAGAGAAATTCACGACTTTGTGAGACAACGGACTAAGATCATAAGCGATAAGATGAAGGCCAGGTACGACAAAGCAATAAATTCAGAAGGTTTTATAGAAGGAGATTTAGTGCTGCTATACAACCCACAGCGTAAGAAAGGTTTGTCCCCAAAACTACAATGTAACTGGGAAGACCCATACAAAGTCATAAAACGGATCAACGACGTGGTATATCGCATACAAACTATGGGAAGGCCAAGGAATAAGATGAAGGTGGTCCATTTGGAAAGGCTAGCTGCGTTTGGTTCCGGCAATATGTCTGATCGGGACGATCAGACTTAGGTGGAGGGCAGTGTGGCGATTATTCTCAAGCATGTACCATCCCTAACTCAATAACACTCCCACCACTAGTTAACACAACTGAGATAACGATGGCTACGTTTATGCATGCAAGCGTATAACTAGGAAGAGGAAGAGAGATGGCGCGAGTGTTTGCGAATACGATGCAAAGAGGAGATGCTAATAAATAAGACCGACCCTTCCAGAACACGAAAAGCGAACAACCAAGAAAGTTCTCGGTGCGTAGGCAAGCACCCTGTCGGACTATATAAGGCAGTGACCAAGCAAGGCAGACTGATCAGTTTATTTTCAAGCGTTCAATAGTGAACTACTGTAAAGTTACCAAGCTCTTAAAATTGTTTTGCGTTTATTACTAGTAAATAAAACTAGCTATTACTTACATTATCTGTGCGTGTGTTTATTCGACTTTATAGTGATCGAACCCAGGACTGATAATTAAGGAATCATCGAATTCGTCACAATTGGTGACAGAAGCGGTATTGTTGAATAAATACCAGTGAATTTAACGATAACAAGGACATGGCGAAGCTGAATGAATTAAAGATTCAGCAACTCAAAAATGAGTTAGAACAACGGGGACTAAACACTACAGCCAATAAATCAGAGTTACAGTCACGATTGCGAGAGGCTATGGAAGCAGCAGGAATCAACGTTGATGATCATGTTTTTCATCTTGTCGAGGAGGCACCGACAAAAATGGAAGAAAGAAAGGAGTCTTCGAATCCAATAGCAACCGTCGACACAAACATGATATTGGCTGTATTAACTCAGATGTCGACTAAAATGGAAGAACAAGAGACGCGTATTACGTCTCGACTGGAAGAGCAGGAGTCACGAATGTCATCAAAAATTGAAGGCCAAGAGACTCGTTTTTTGGAAATGTCGACGGAAATTTCTACCCAGGTTTCATCACAAATCTCTGCTCAACTGGAAGAACAAAGGCGGAAGCACAAGATGCAAAAATAACAGAAGTGCAAGAGATATTCAGAGAACGGCAGGACAAAATTGAGGCCGAAGTGGATGCTTTGAAGGGCCGTATCCAGGAATTGCAACTGAATCGCACATCTGCTTTAGCGAATACTCCCAAGGTAAAATCACCTTCCTTTGATGGTTCTGTTCCATTCCAGGTATTTAAGCTGCAATTTGAGAAACGGCTGCGGTGAATAATTGGTGCACTGAAGATAAAGTTGCAGCACTATTCGTGGCATTAAAGGGACCTGCAGCAGAAATCTTACAGACTATTCCCGAGACCGAAAGGAACAGTTCTGATGCATTAATGGGTGCAGTTGAGAGACGCTATGGTAACGAACATCGGAAGCAGATATACCAAATAGAGCTACAGAATCGCTTCCAGAAACCTAATGAGACTTTACAGGAATTTGCATCGGATATCGAGAGGTTGGCCCATCTAGCAAATGCGGACGCACCCATGAAGTATACTGAGAGGGTAAAAATCCAAAGTTTTATAAATGGAATACGCGATGTAGAGACGAAGCGGGCCACATATGCAAACTCCAAAAGGACATTCGCTGAAACGGTATCGCATCCTCTGACGCAGGAAACAGCCTCACTTTTGAGTAAAGCTACATACAAGGCTTATCGTGTAGAAGTGGAAACTCCGGCTTGGGTTGACAAAATTTTGGAAGCGTTGAACGGAGTACAGAAAAAAAGTGATGGTGCCATTAAATGCTTTAAGTGTGGAAAATCTGGTCATATAGCACGTTATTGCGACACTGGCTCCAGTAATCCTGGCAATTTAAGTGGACGTAAACGCAAAGCTGGAGAAGATGAGCAAGATGAATGTCCCATAATCTCTGTGTCACAACTCGAACGGAAAGCGAGTAGTGTTACTGTTGAAGGCTACGTGGACGGGAAAGAGCGCTTGCTGACTATCGATACTGGTGCATCACATTCCATCATTCGGAGTGACTTGGTCAGCGGAAAGGTGAGACCATTGCGGAAAGCTAAGTTGTGGACAGTAACTGGTGACAGCAAGCAAGTCCTGGGAGAAGTGACATGCAAGGTTGTGATTGGAAATTTGGCCACGTATCACAACTTCTTGGTGGCGAATATTGTCGACGAAGTCATCATTGGCGTCGATTTCTTGGCTGAGAGAGACATTCACATCAACATAAGCAACAGGGTTATGACTTACAATGGGCAAGAGGTTCCTCTGATCTTTGAACACCATAGTAGCTTTAGCACCAAGGGAGTGATCTTCGAGATGGAGCAACAGAAGCCTCCTAAGGCAGGGGTAGCTCCTCGACCATTGGCTTTCGTGGACAGGTGCCTTCTGAAGAAGATTCGGCAAGGCCAGGAGGAAGATCCAGATTTGGCACGTGTGTTGAAAGCAATAAAGCAAAACTAACAGCCAGGAAGAGAGGAGATGGTAGCAGAGAGTCGTATTGCAAAAGCATAATGGGCACAATGGAGTAGTTTGAAGCTAATATCTGGTTGTTTGCATCGGATATGGGAAAGTGAAGATGGCCAGAATCATCGAGCACTTATTGTTGTTCCCAAGGCAAGAATTCCAAAGGTTATCAAAGCGTCGCATAGTTGCCCAGATGGAAAGCACATGGGAATGAAGAAAACGCTGCAAGAGGTAAAGCGGCGGTTCTATTGGATTGGTTGCAGACAATCTGTAAGAGAATGGATTACTAAGTGTGCAAAGTGTGCTGAGGATAAAATACGAACCTCTAACGGTCATGTTCCGAGGAAGCAACGCAACTTAGTGGATAGGGTGAAACAGTGCACTGGGCATGAGAGAACGGAACGGAATCCTGAAGAAACGAGTTGCAGGAATGTGTTCCGGGTACCACTGGGAACGAAAGTGAATGCACAAATCCATTCGGGATTAAGAACGGACAAAATGTTGGAATATGGGACACTGTAATGCATTGTGGGAATCCCTGCAGGAGAGGATTGATGTCGGAGTTTCAATCCCAAGAGGAAATGAGGTTTAGTAAAGCAGTGACGACCATTGTGTGTCTAGCAGCGTTTTGTTCCAGCAATGTGTCTGATCGGGACGATCAGACTTAGGTGGAGGGCAGTGTGGCGATTATTCTCAAGCATGTACCATCCCTAACTCAATAACACTCCCACCACTAGTTAACAGAACTGAGATAACGATGGCTACGCTTATGCATGCAAGCATGTACCAAGCAAGAGGAAGAGAGATCGCGCGAGTGTTTGCGAATACGATGCAAAGAGGAGATGCCAATAAATAACACCGACCCTTCCAGAACACGAAAAGCGAACAACCAAGAAAGTTCTCGGTGCGTAGGCAAGCACCCTGTCGGACTATATAAGGCAGTGACCAAGCAAGGCAGACTGATCAGTTTATTTTCATTACTTTACTTTACAAGTTGACTAATAATGGATTGCCATTTGCTGCTAAAATGTATTCTGGCAATATTCCTAGTTTTACTTGCGTTCGTTTGAAAATTTGATGTCAGCTGTGTTAAGGTCAGGGCTCAGGATGGGATTCCATGTGTCTCCCACCCTGGACAATATGGCATTTTGGGGCGTATCCTTCACTTTGGTGGTTTTGGAAATGCATTGGTTTTTGGCTTTCAAGGTATTGCATTACAAAAACGGCATCGTTTATTCCGTGCATACTTTGTACTCGTGCACTTTTACCAACATAATTACTTTGAATTCACCCTCCAAAGGAAAAACCCTTGTTGATGACAATTGCCTATTTCCCTTTTTTCTGACACTTTCGGGTGCCCTGGGTTACCCGAAATTTAAATATGATACATCTCCAATTTCGTGTGCATTTTTGGATAAACTTGTGACATCAACGCACGCTTACGTTGCAATAAAAGCGTGCGACCAGAATATATGTTTATGTACATATATACATACATATGTATGTATACACGTATATCTTACAGCGTTCTCACGCTGTATGTTAATGATAATTCCTATGTATTTCTTTTGTATAAATAGAGCAACATTTTGTAAAATAAAGGCAGTTGTAGTCAACAAGCAAAATAAACCAATATCTTAATTACTGAACATTCTGGTGACCCCGAGAACAATAATGGCAGCCTTCATGGACTTGGTAAATCAACAAAACACAACAGGCAACAACATACAGGCCATTATACGAAACTTCAAGAAGGACTCCGCTGCAAGAAAAGAATCGGCGGAATACTATAAGGAGCGGCTCAATAGACTTGAAAAGGAATGGGCAAACTTCGAATCCACAGACAACGAAATTCGCTGTCTAGAAAATCCGCCCGTGGAGCACGATTACTTCAGCAATGATTACTACAACTCGATTATGCAATTGGTCTTGGAGTATAGAGACATTTTCGAGACTGCGGCTGTTCAGTTCGCTCCAAAACAAGCTCAACCCAAACCTCAGGTGGCACAAACCCAACCTCAGATGGCCCAAACTCAGCCCCAGCAGCATGTTGTACTGCAATCAGAAGCAAACAGCTTCATCAAGTTAGTACGCAGGCAAGGGGTAATGATGGCGTCATTACAACGCGCATTGGATGACACAGTTTCACCTAGATGCCAACCGGTGATTGAAAAGCTATGGGCAAATATCCAGAACATCCATTTTCAAATTTATGAGATGTTCGACGATCCATCTCATGAGGGTTACAATGATAGCCAATTTTTGACCCTGGAGGAAAGGGTACGAGGGAGTTTCAAAGCGGGGGAAAGTAACCCGCAAACAATGCCATTCAAAAATCAATCGGTCACATTGCCGAAGATCACAATCCCAAAATTTGATGGCAGTTATCTTAAGTGGCAGGAGTTTTACGACTTATTCACACAGCTTGTCATCAGTCAACCACTTTCAAAGGTTCAGAAGATGTACTACCTGAAGACTCACGTGGGCGGGGAGGCTGGAAATCTCATTAAACATTTTGCCTCAACAGAGGATAATTTCGAAGCCGCCTGGTCCGTACTTCTCGAGCGGTACAACAACAAACGCCTACTCGTTAGTAAGCTTATAAACGAGCTCCTCAGTTCCATAGGAGGTTCATCAATGGACAGCATTAAGAAGCTGCATGACACTACGAAAGAGTGTCTGTTAGCGTTAAAAAATCTTAAAATAGATACTTCAACATGGGATCCACTGCTTCTTCACCTGCTATTGAAGAAATTGGACCAGCCAACACGTTTACGCTACGAGCAATCCTTGTTGAAACCCCGTGAAGTGCAAACAATTCAAGAGTTCCTGCAATTTCTTGAGAAACATTTCCAATCCATGGAAGCTATGGGTAGCAAAATTTCTATCCCTCATTCAAAGGTCTGCACTTCGGTTACGGCAAAGAATAATAACAACGACGCTTGCAGCCTGTGCAAAAAGGGAAAGCACCAATTATTTTCGTGCAGAGAATTTCTCCAACAATCTCCATCAGCGCGCTTTCAATTTATACAGAAACAGAAGTTTTGTCACAACTGTCTTAAACCCGGACATTCTGCAATCCAGTATTTAATCGTCCCGACAAAATTGACATATTGTTGGGAGCAGAATTTTATAACCAGTTGATGGCAGTGGGACAAATTAAATTATCCGAAGACTTACCCATTCTGCAAAATACGGTTTTAGGATGGATCGTTTCAGGAAAAGTTGGTGGCAACTACATCACAAACGCAACATGTGGAGTATGCACCGAAGATGACATCAATTTAGAAGCTGCATTTTCTAGGCTTTGGGAACTTGAGAAAGTTGCATCACGAGGAAAACAATTATCCACTGCTGAAAAACAGTGCGAAACTCATTTCGCTCAAAATACAACAATCACTGAAAGTGGAAGGTTTATGGTCAAATTGCCATTTCACGGCAACATAGAGGCCTTAGGAGAATCGTATGTAATCGCATATAATCGATTCCTTGCCTTGGAACGCCGATTATCAAAATCTCCTGAGACAAAAAATCAATATATCAAATTTATGGAAGAATATGAGAGGTTGGGACACATGACGCAGGTGAAAATTGACTCCATCGGGAAGCCTAGGTACTTCATTCCTCATAATTGCATCATGAGGCCTGAAAGTCGTACCACGAAATTGCGTGTAGTATTCGACGCGTCAGCAAAATCAACTTCCGGAATGTCCCTGAACGACCTCATGTATACCGGCCCTACCGTCCAGAGCGAACTTTTCACTATTTTGCTTCGTTTTCGTCTACCTAAATTTGTGTTCAGCACAGATGTGGAAAAAATGTATCGCCAGATGCTCATTCACCCGGAAGATAGAAAATTCCAACTCATCATCTGGAGAAATAATCCAAGTATGCCAATAACGCATTATCAATTAAATACAATTACATATGGGACTAGATCAGCTCCATATTTGGCGACGAAATGCCTACAAAAAATTGCACAGGAAAATATGTTACAATATCCTCTCGGTGCCCAGTTTCTACATGACAATTTTTACGTAGATGACGGAATTGGTGGGTCAGACAGCTTAACCACAACTATTGAGATTCAACAGCAGTTAATACACATTTTAAAGCAACATGGTTTCAACCTACAAAAGTGGTATTCCAATAATGCACAATTACTGCAAAATGTTGGCATGGAGGACCAGGAAGTCGATGTCGACTTCGACAATGATGTTAACCAAACCATTAAAACCCTGGGCTTAACATGGATGCCCAAGATCGATCGATTTTGCGTCAAGGTGCACCTGGGAAGTTGCAGTGTAATCACTAAACGGTCAGTCAGTGCAGATATAGCCCGACTCTTCGATCCTTTGGGAATACTGGCACCAATAGTAGTCACTGCCAAAATCTTTATTCAAGATCTCTGGCAACTTAAATTAGAATGGGACGAAGCATTACCAGCCGACTTGAGTGCAAAATGGGCATCATTTCGGAGCGACTTAGAAAAGTTAAACAACATGCAAGTTTCAAGGCACGTATTCGAAGGATACATTCCAACGAAAGTTCAAATTCATGTATTTGCAGATGCATCCGAAAAGGCATATGGGGCTGCGATATACATAAGATCAGAGCTGAACAACGGACAAGTAATCGTAAGGCTGTTGTGTGCCAAATCACGAGTAGCACTTTTAAAGCGGCAAACTCTTCCACGGCTGGAGCTCTGTGCATCAGTGTTGGGAGCTCAACTAAGCAAAAGGATAAAGACGGGCTTAAAGCTAGATGTTCCTACGTACTATTGGACTGATTCACAAATAGTCCTGGCATGGATTAACTCACCTTCATCATCGTACCAAACATTCGTAGCGAACCGAATAGCTACAATTCAGGAGCACACTATTTCTGAACAGTGGCGGCACATAGGCTCCAAAGACAACCCGGCCGACATTATATCAAGGGGATTACCGCCGGGGAAGCTTGAAAATTGCAGCCTATGGTTTTATGGGCCAAAAGTATTGCTTGGCGAAGAAGACACCTGGGCATCAAAATATTCCAAGGCAATATCAACAATAGACGAAACTACTAACATGGAACGCAAGAAGCTGACATCAGTACCTGTAACAAGTACCATTGTTCAGGAAAGCATGCTTCATAACATCCGACATAATGGCTCTTTCAACATATTACAAAGAGTTGTAGGATACATGTTAAGATTCATCAATCGGACCCGAAAACGATCACAGCAATCGGGCATTTCATTGACAGTACTTGAACTAAAAGCCTCGCTTATGGTCATAGTTCGAACAACGCAGCAGTTAGACTTCCAGGACGAGCTGAAGCAGCTCAAAGAATTCAACGTGGTTGGCAAGAACAGCCCATATCGCAGCCTTTCTCCGTTTCTGGACAACGATGGCATCTTACGCGTGGGAGGTCGCCTACAAGAATCAGTACTAACGTTCGATGCCAAACATCCAATGCTACTTCCTTATAAAAATCCAATAACCAAGTTGCTTATTCAAATGATCCACAAAGAAAACCGGCATTGTGGACCCCAAGCACTATTATCTTTTACAAGGCAACGATTTTGGCCAATAAAGGGAAGACTATTGACTCGGTCAATTGTGGCAAACTGCGTTAGATGTAACCGAGCTAAACCAAGGCTGATGGGCCAAATCATGGGTAATCTTCCATCAACAAAGGTAACTCCAGCACGACCATTCATCAACTCTGGCGTAGACTTCTGTGGACCATTTTCGGTTCACTTCAAGATTAGAGGAAAACAACCACAAAAGGCATATATAGCCGTGTTTTGCTGTTTTGCAACAAAGGCAGTACATCTTGAACTAGTAAGTGATTTAACGACTGCTGCATTCATAGGCGCATTAAAGCGGTTCATAAGCCGAAGAGGACATTGCCTAAATTTATATTGTGACAACGCAACAAATTTCGTAGGGGCAAGAAACCAGCTGGCTGAACTCAACGATGCGGTGCATGCCGACTCTGCACGTGAATCCATCATAAATCAATGTGCCACAAAGGGAATCACATTTCATTTCATTCCACCTAGAAGTCCACATTTTGGTGGACTATGGGAAGCAGCCGTAAAATCAGCAAAGCATCTCCTAGTCAGAAGCACCTCGACAGCATCACTGACTTATGAAGAATTGGACACGGTTGTCATAGAGGTGGAAGACATCCTTAATTCCAGGCCCATCAGCCCAATGTCCGAGGACCCCAACGATCTTGCAGCTCTAACTCCAGGCCATTTTCTCATAGGAGAACCGATTAATGCGCAATTAGACACAAATTCTGAAACACAAAAAATTAGCCTACTAACCAGATGGAAATTAGTCTCCCACCTCAAGCAGGCCTTTTGGAAGCGATGGTCAAGCGAATATTTGACTGAGCTTCAGTCAAGGCACAAATGGAAGATCGAGCAGCAAAATGTCAAAATAGGTGACATGGTGATAGTAAAAGAAGACAGCTCAACAGTACTTCACTGGCCGCTAGGGCGAGTCGTCAATGTATACAAAGGAAAAGACGATGTGGTGCGGGTGGCAGATGTGAAAACCGCAACTGGTACTTGTAGGAGGCCAATTCATCGGCTAGCTCCCCTACCTATCGAGACAAATAGTGAGTCAGAAGAAAAGACAACCAGCATACCGGTCGAAAAAATTCCACCAAAGAAAGAAATCCATTCCTTGCACAGAGGATTTGCTACGCTACTAATATCACTACTGATCCTCCCCATAGCTTTGGGAGCTCAAATTGAAAACAGGAGATTTGGGTCAAAGCTTGGCATTCACTTTGAGGGAATTGGATCAACCGCTATATCCTCATCGGAGTGGAACCTTATAATTTACTACGACCTGAAAGGATTCACAGCAGAACTGGCAGCACTGTCAAATGGTACAATGGCGTTGCGACATTTGTGTCAAGAGATGAAGCAAAAAGGCATATGCAACGCTTTGGTAAAGCACTTTGAACAGAATGTAGATGCTCTACAACTGGATGCCTCAATAGTGAAATCCAACAGGCAGAAAAGAGGTGCAGTGGACATAATTGGAAATGTGGCGTACTCATTATTCGGCATCTTAGACTCACAATATGCCGAACAAATGTCGAGCACAGTCACAAAAGTACAAGAAAATGAATCTCATCTACTTAACCTGATCAAAAACCAAACGTCTATTGTGGACTCTACAATCAACATTTTGAAGCAAGACCAAAATGCAGTTGCCAAAAAATTCAGCGTAATAGATCAGCAGATTAGCCTCATACTAAATGGAATGCGCAGTGACACGGATGAGAGACTCGAAGACAAATTGTTTCAAATGTTTTCGTCGCTGGCAATGCAGCTAACGCTTATCGCAGGGAATTTGAAAAGAATCCAGTCTTCTATTTTGGACGTTCTCATGGATTCTCATCATGGGAAAATAAGTCCTCTGCTCCTTACGCCCAACCAATTAAAACATGAAGTGAGTAACATTAAAACTCACTTATCAGCATCACTGGAACTGCCGGTACAACAAGACGAGTTGTTAAAGCTATACCAGCTCATGAAGGTCAAAGGAGGAGTCACGCAAAAGCATTTGGTGTTTAGTATCACTTTGCCGCTTGTGGAACGTGATAGATACGACCTATTCAACATCGTACCGATCCCCAACTTGACCAATGGTACAATGATTGAGATCGTGCCATGTGCCTCAGTTTTTGCAATCAATACGGCTCTCGACAAATACTTTCCAATGACGGTGTCCGAATTTCAATCATGTGTGGACATCAAGCAGGGCAGTTACATATGTCCAAAAGTTCAAATCCTTTATAGCCGTGGATCGGCCAAATGCGCATGTGAAGAAGATCTTTTCCGTGATGATACGAAATCAAAATGTCTACTAAGAAAAATAGCAAACGACTTTGCGTGGATACCACTACGGCATGACAACCAGTTTATATATGCCACATCAGTTTCATCTCGTGCCACTGTGGTATGTGGAAGAGATATCACCGAGATCAATTTAAAGGGATCAGGACTGCTATCACTTCAACCAGACTGCATCCTTAAACATCGGTTTGTATCAGTTCACTCGCATCAGCTAATATCCAGTAGTCTGGCTTCTTCCTACACAAGGCTTGGTGAAATCTCTAAGGTGGCTTCTGCAGAGCAACTAGAGCCCCTACTTCGGAAGATGGACGACGTAAAATATATACTACAAACACAAAACCTGACGTCATTACAAGCCGAATTGGTCAATCATAATCTATTAGAGCTACCAAACAAACTTGATGCTCAAAATACTCATCATATCACAGTTGGTTACACAGCGCTGCTTTTAGTTGTATGCCTACTGGTGTTTATGCTCGTCAAATGGAGATGTAAAACGAAGCACCAGCAAGCTTTGCCCAGTAATACAGATCACTCCGAACACGAAAAACCGACACCAGCCCCTCGTCATCGTCATCTAAATGAAGTTTTGGATTTTACCATTAACATTTAATCGAGCTGCGCTCATCGGGGGGAGGATGTTGACGCCAACGTCTTCATTCCCACAGTTTGTTGGAATGCATTGCAACGAATATGATACATCTCCAATTTCGTCTGCATTTTTGGATAAACTTGTGACATCAACGCACGCTTACGTTGCAATAAAAGCGTGCGACCAGAATATATGTTTATGTATAGGGTGTTTTTTTTACAGGTTTGTTTTTCGAATAGAGATAAAACTGGCATTTTGTGGCCAAATCTGGCAACTCTAATGTCATTTATGTTCAGTTTGGTTTGCCATTTCATCATGAACAGGTTGACAAAAGAACAACGCTTGCAAATCGTGCAAATTTATTTCGAAAATAATGGTTCAGTTCGCGAAGTTTACCGTGAGCTCCGTCCATTTTATGGTCGACATAATCGTCCATCAGAGCAATTAATTCGGTTAACCATGGATCGTTTTCGCACTATGTTTACTCTATGTGATAATACGCATCCGCAGAGACGTCGAACAGTGCGCACCGAAGAAACAATTGCCGCTGTAGAGCAAAGTGTTGAAGAGGACCCGAATGAATCGATTCGCCACCGTGCACAGCAATTGGAGCTTTGTCCATCAACTTTATGGAAGATTTTGCGCAAAGATCTTGGCTTGCGACCTTACAAGATCCAGCTTGTGCAAGAATTAAAGCCGCGAGACCATGCAATGCGTCGTGATTTTGGTGTATGGGCCGAAAATGAGATTGATTTCGATGCTGATTTTCATCGCAAAATTTTGTTCAGTGATGAGGCTCATTTTTGGTTGAATGGCTACGTCAACAAGCAAAATTGCCGCATTTGGAGTGAAGAGAATCCACATGAGACCCTTGAAACGCCATTACATCCACAAAAACTGACTGTTTGGTGTGCTCTATGGGCTGGTGGAGTCATTGGGCCATACTTCTTCCGCAATAATGCTGGAGAGGCAGCTACCGTTAATGGAGACCGGTATAGAGCCATGATAACCGACTATTTTGTTCCCGAATTGGATGGCATGAATGTGGATGAGTTGTGGTTCCAACAAGACGGCGCTACATGCCACACAGCGCACGTCACAATCGATTTATTGAAGGAAACATTCGATGAGCGCATAATTTCGCGGAATGGACCTGTCAATTGGCCACCAAGGTCGTGTGATTTGACACCATTGGATTATTTTCCTTGGGGATATGTGAAGTCGCTCGTCTACACCAACAAACCAGAAACGTTAGGGGAATTGGAAGCCAACGTTCGTGGCGTTATTGCCGACATACGGCCCCATATGCTCGAAAAAGTGGTTGAAAATTGGACCTGTAGAAATGGCTTTATTCGAGCCAGCCGCGGCGGCCACATGCCCGAAATCATATTTAAACATTATGGCAATTATCCTTCCAATAAAGCCAAATTGATGGACCTTAAAACGATTTTCTTGTGTTTTATTTCAATTCGAAGTTCTATACCCCTAAAAAAAACACCCTTTACATATATACCTACATATGTATGTATACACGTATATCTTACAGCGTTCTCACGCTGTATGTTAATGATAATTCCTATGTATTTCTTTTGTATAAATAGAGCAACATTTTGTAAAATAAAGGCAGTTGTAGTCAACAAGCAAAATAAACCAATATGAACAGGTGACTTGTCCATTCTATGGGAATATTTGTGCTGCCACTTCAGCAAAATCACGCACTTTCCCGTAGCTAAACGTCAAACCGGAAGGTGAATCAAAACTGTCACCCAACCAACCGCATTGAACCAAATAACAAATGACTATCGATTGAAAGTAAACCATAACAGCTATCATAGCGTCTCTCAACTGCACCCATCAATGCTTCATAGTTATTGCGTTCACCGTCGGGAATAGTCTGTAAGACTTCAGTTGCAGGACCCTTCAATGCCACCAACAGTGCAGCAACTTAGTCTTCAATGCCCCAATTATTCACCGCTGCCGTCTTCTGAAACTGTAGTTTAAATACCTGGAAAGGAACAGAACCATCAAGTGACGAGTATTCGCTGAAGCAGATGGACGGTTCCGTTGCAACTCCTGGATACGGCGCCTTAACGCATCTACCTCGGCCACGATTTTCTATTCAAACTGCATTATTTTCTCGTCCGTGCGTGCCTCTAGCTTCAATGACATCCTAGCTTCCTGCTTTTCAGAGATCTGCGATAACACCTGTGCTGAACTTTGTAATGATATTTCGGATATACGTGCCTCCAACTTGGGTGTAATACGCGTATCCTATTCTTCCAGCTGAGGTGCCATGTGTGTCTTCTGTTTTTCCAGCTGAGATGCCATGTGTGTCTTCTGTTCTTCCAGCTGGGATGCCATTTGTGTCTTCTGTTCTTCCAGCTGTGTTGAAATGCTTGACGACATCTGAGTCAATACAGCCAACAACGCATTTGTGTCCACACTTGCCACTGGATTCGGAGGCTCCTTTTTCTCTTCCATTTTCGTCGATGCCTCCTCCACAAGATGGAAAACATAATCATCAACGTTGATTCCTTCCGCTTCCATAGCCTCCCGTTATCTTGACTGTAGTTTGGACTTATTGCCTGTAGTGTTTAGTCTTCGTTGTTCCAACTAATTTTTAAGTTGCTGAATCTTCAATTCATTCAACTTAGCCATGTCCTTGTTATCCTTGCAATCTCTGGTATTTATTCAACAATACCACTTCTGACACCAATTGTGACGAATTCGCTGATTCCTTGATTATCAATCCTGGGTTCGAACACTATAAAGTCAAATAAATACACACACAGATATTGCTATTATTTACTAGTAATAAACGCAAGCCAAATTTAAGAGTTTGGTAACTTCGCAGTAGTTCACTGAACAACGCTTGAAAATAAACTGATCAACCTGCCTTGTTTGGTCACTGTCTTATATAGTCCGACAGGGTGCTACCCCACGCACATAGAAGTTTCTTGGTTGTTCGCTCTTCGTGTTCTCGAAGGGTCGGTGTTATTTATTGACATCTCCTCTTTGCGTTGTACACGCCTCTTCCTTGGTACACGCTTGCATTGCGTTATCTCTGTTGTGTTTAACAAACAAATTTTGTTTCGAATACAGAGTGAGGGCCCTGGTTTTTGTGTCAGCTGAAATCCTAGTTCTATTCACATTTACCATAACGTTGAGCATGTACCGCCATCTGGCGGCATTGATCAGTACTCATTATGGATTTGTTGTTAGTAGTGTACACTTTTTCTTTTTTTAGTTCACAGTCCGATATTCGTGCTCATCGCGCGTAGAATTTTACTTTTCAAATTGGTTTTTGCCCTATTATTTTAAACTTATCGCTTTGTAGCGTTTTAAATTCAAAAGGAAAACGGTATAAAAAAAAGTTTGGTTTTAGTTTGGTTAAGAATTTCTATTCTATTTTGTTTTATTACAACATATAGGTATTGACTTTTATCTTTCTAATCAAATTTAAACTAATTTATTTTAAATTTAATTCGTTTTAAATCTATTTAGTTGTCTTCTAATTTATTTAAAACAAATTTTCTCTTAACTTTTTCTATCATTGTCTAAGGCTATCTTTTAAATCCTAGCATCTTTCTTATTTCCTAACATTTCACTTACCCTAATAATATTTCATCTTCCCGTTTCACTACCACTAACCTTAACCTATACTAATTTTAATTTAATTTCCTTTTGCTTTACCTTATTTAATCAAAATCAGTTTCAATTGAACGTGCTAATCGGCATGGACTCACGCTACTGATGTCGTTGCTGGTGATGTGACGGACTTTTCCTTAAAGCCGGGGTTAAGCTTAGTCCGTCCAGGGTTCCTGTGGAGTAGAGAAAAATCCCTAAAGTCTCCTTTGCAAGAGAAAACCCTGTTCAATTAATTTTCATATAAGCATGTTTTATTCGATAATTCAATGCTACTATATTTAAGCTACTTCTAAAACGACGAGGAAAATAAACCCCCCCCCGCGTATGCCCTAATGATACCCTACTCTACTAAAGGTCGCGGAAGTTGAAAACCACCACTAACCTCCCAGACAGCGGAGTTAGTAAAACCCCCACTGTGTATAATCTCTTAAAGGTCGCGGAGGTAGAAAACCACCACTAACCTTCCTGACAGTGGAGTTAGGAAAACTCCCACTGTGTATAAAATATAGAGTTCGTGAGCTAGCAAATCACAGGAGCTTCTTTCACCGCCTAACAATGCGTCATTGGGCTACTATGCCTACCTAACTTCTGTCTTTACTTGGCGAAATTGCCGCCCTTTTATACTTGTCCCCACGCAGGCGGACAGTTATTTTACACTAAAAATGTCGTAATCCTATGTTTTTACATTATTTACCGTAGCCGTTATACATATATGATATCATTTATATTATGTGTATAATGTATTAACTATTTATGGTGGGCGCCCTTCCACCTGGAATGCCCCTTCCGCCTGCTATCATCTGTTCGCGCATATCGATGCTAGCGCTGCTTTGATCAGCTGGCCATATATACAAAATTATGTGTGATGCTGGTAGATTTGCTGCATTCCCATCGTCTATGCCCTTTAGCTGTGATAACAAATGCTTTTTTTGTCTCTTCTTTGTGCAATGTCCGCTTGCATTGTGTGCACGAACGCCTGTATGTTTGTCCCATATAGTAGATTTGTATATTCTCATGTTGGAGTTGATGAAGTTTTGGTAGCGGAAAGCGGTCCGAATATATTGTTTTTATTGCCATAGTAGTTGGCACTGTAAATTGGAAACAAATATGCTGCAAGCGACGCACATATTATACCTAGTGCATTAATATGTCAGTATGTACTATGCCTAAAATATTAAAGTGTACATTAGGGTATCCGAGAAAAATATAGTTTAATAAAATTTATAAAGGTTGGAATTCAATTGGCATATATTGCCATTTCAAAATACAAATTTATGTGTATGTAATTAAATATGCACTTTATATGTGCGTAATGTGTGAACTCCAAAACCAGTTGTCCTCACAGTGTTGTTGTTACCGCTAGTTGTTGTTGGTTGCTGGTGGTGGTTATAGCTGGTGGTCGTTGCCGTTGGTCAGTGGGGCGAGCCTATAGGGCGGCCCCGCCTGTTGTCAATGCTGGTTGTTGTCATAGTTGCAGTAGCCGGTTTTGGTGGCACGTCTGTGCACTGTAGTGACGCGTTCGTCAGCGATATGTTAGCCCGCTGTTGCAGCGTTATCGCGGAATGATGGCGCGTTGTTTGGCGCTATGGTGTAGCACGTTGTCGCAGTGCTGAAGTTGCGCGTGCGCGTTGTTGCAAATCGAACTTACAGCGCTTGGGGTGGCGCATTGTTGCACGCTATAAGGGCGCTTGTGAGTGACATAGTGGCGCGTTTTGTTCAGTTTAATCAAATTGTTTTTTTGTATGCGTGGTAAGTTCGATTTAATCCACGTTTTCTCTCATTTTCCTGTTTTGGCTGACGAGTTCACTTTTCAAGCCAACTTCACTTCTCTTACTTCCACTGTACTTTGGTAATTCTATACCACAGCACGCAACCGACAAACCATGTTGATAATTTTCCTCACTTGCGAAAACTGTCTTTAGTTCACTTTTCACTACTTTATGCTTTTTTTCTTTTAAGTTTTACTTCACCCGGGTTTATTTAAATTTTTTCGTTTTGATTCTGCCTGAATCTTCGCCAAGGCGTTGAAAAATTCCACCTACCAGGCACTGCGACAAATGGAAGGATCTAGTTTGTTTGGCATGGCGTGATATGGTTTGATTGGTGCCTCCCATCAGGTTTCGGATTCTTTTATTCTACCACTTTTTTTATTACTGTCCCAATCTGGTAAATTAATAGTATGCCTGTCGCAAAAAAAAAGGAAAATATACTAAGGAAACTGAAGTTAAAGCTATGATTTTGCATTTTCATAGCAAAATAAATGAGAATTGCAACTTCGGATTTACGTATAAAAAAAAATATGATAACTCCGGATTTTATTTTATTATTTACGAACAGAATGAATTTAGTAAGATTTGCTTTGTACTACTGTTTTGCTCACTTGCTACTTTCATTAAAGGTAAATTTTCTGTATGGAACAAATTAAAAAAACAGAATGTTAATAGTGTTTAATTACTTTATTGGTACAATAGAAAAAAAAACTATCAAAATTAAATAAGCTTGTACTACCATTTTTCGAAGAACACTAGTATACATGTTATAAAGTATAAAGATCAGTAGATTTGGGCGGCCGCCGTGGTGTGAAGGTAGTGTTGCCGGCCTACCACACCGAAGGTCCATGGTTCGAGCCCTGGTACAGGTAACATCAAAAGTGATTTGAAAAAAGTTTTTCAAAACGGGGTCGCCCCTCGGCAGTGGTTTGGCAAACTCTCCGAGTGTATTTCTGCCATGACAGGCTTCTCAGCAAAAATTCGTCTCCTTTGTAGATGCCGTTCGGAGTCGGCAAAAAACTGTAGGTCCCACCAATTTGTAGGGAAAATTCAAATCGGCACACCACAAATTGGAAGAGAAGCTTGGCGCAAAAATCTCTTAGGAGGTTTATGATGATATACCTGTTGTATATCGCGCCATAGAGATAGATTTGGGCAGTAAGTATACGAATTACTGCAATTTTGATTAAATCCGAACCCTGAAGGCACGCTTCCGTTGTCGCGCAAAATAAAAAGTTTCTGGACCATGCGTTTGGTGTATTCCCTTGGTGGCCCGCGGGAGCCCACGTTTCTGGATTTGAATAGGAGACACATGAACTCCTTTCAGCCAAACTTTATAATTCTTATGCGAATTGACAATTAATTAATCGCAAGGTAAAAGCGGCAGTGCAGAGTTTCATGTGTCTCCTGCCCTGGCTAGGTTGGCATCTTGATGGTGTCTCTTTCCCTTTGGTGGTTTCAGCTATTTTTGTCATTTCGTTCGATTTTCTTTACTAGATTGCGCATCAATAAGAAAACAATGCATTGCATTTTAGTATGCGGTCATATTTCGTAAATATGTTTTGTACTCGTGCTCTTTCCACTTTACTTAATACTTGCAATTCACTTATTAAAAGAAAACACCTTTCTGGCTGCAAATTGCCCTCGATTCGACCCACAATTCAACTCTGGCCACTCCAAGAACATACCAACTACTTGTTTGTCTGGAAAATAAAAGTTCCGTTATTGGTGCCTTCCCCACGCTATGAGAATATTTTGTGCTGCCACTCCAGAAAAATCAGAGCATTTCACCGAAGCTATCGATCAGATGTCAAACCACAGGGTGAACCCAAACTGTTAAGTTACCTAACCAACCGCTGTGACTCACATTGAACCAAATAAAAATTACTATCAATTGAAGGCCTGTAGGTCGATTCTGTAACTATTTTAACGCCAGGTATTAGTTTTAACTTTGCTTAACACCATTTTTAACGCTTTTCCCTATTCGCTAACGTTTAACGTGTGGTTAGCTGTCGCCAATTATTTTCGAGGTGTTAACAAATGCGATAAAATATTTACAAGTGTTTTAGGGCTTGGAAAAAGTAAAAAAATGAGTTTTGAGTTTTGAGTTTTTTGCATGTAATTTAGTGCTAAATACGTCTGAACCCAAGCATTGTCATATTTTATCACTATTAAGAGTCAGCTGTTAAGCGGCGTTAAAAAACCTGGGGGTAATTATTGATAAAAAGCACTCATGGAAAGAAAATATACAGGAGCGCGTTAAAAAGGCATTAGTGGTCTTATACTCTTGTAGGGGCGCCATAGGGAAAAAATGGGGGTTGATCCCCAAGATCACACTTTGGCTATATACTGCTGGGGTCAGACCAATTCTTTTGTATGGAGCCCTAGTCTGGTGGACGGGTCTGGAGAAGAGCTCCAAAACCATCATAATTCAAAGAGTGCAGAGAAGTGCACTCATATGTGTCAGTGAGGAGCTACGCACAACAGCGGCAGACGCACTGAACGCAATTCTGAACATTTTATCGATTGACCTAAGCGGTAAACTATCCGCGGCATGTTCCGCTTTGCGACTTTCATATCACAATTCCGGAAAGAGAATACTGGGACAACGGTTCAATCCATGTGTACACGGATGGCTATATTTTCCTCCAAAAAGCAAGTGACAGATGGGATAAGATCAGTACCTGTAGTCATGCAAAACTGGTATGGCCAGAGATTAGTGCGAGTAGGTCGGAAGATCTACTCAAACTCAGAAGGGAGGAACTCTCTTTACTCATGGGGCTTCTAACGGGGCATATAGCATTAGGTAGACATGCAAAAAGGTTGGGTATTCCTATTAATGACTTCTGCAGAAGCTGCAGGGATAAAGAGGAGCCTGAAACTGTGAGGCATCTCCTATGTGAATGTCCGCGCTGTGGGGCATTAGGTTGGGGTCTGGTACTCTCTATCATCTCGGAGAATTAGCAACAATTAAGCCAAAGGACATTCTGCGCTTCGCGGAATCCACAATATTGTTCGAATAGGGGGTCATTCAGATCCACGTGGTGTGCCAACGGGACCTCAGGGGCCTATGTGTGCTAGTTCATTTACTAGTAGCCACTGCAACCTTCCTACCTACCTACCTACCACAACTATCCGGGCAACAGAAGATCCGCCAGATAGAGGAGAATTAATGAAGTTCTTTTGTTTCATAGTTTAGTAGGCTATGCGGCAAATGGAAGTTTATTATAGTGAGTTTGCCCCCACAAAAATAGGCTAGATAAAAAAACGGAGAAGTTAGTTCTGTTTCCTGCTTTATAAGCTTCGCGGCAATAGCCATTCGTTATTGAAGAACTCGTCAAAACTCCCAAAAATTTGGTTACAGTGGTCTCACCCCCACAAAAAGGGTTAAGGAAAAAAACTGAGAAGCTAGTTTTGCTTCAAAGTTAATAAAGCTAAAGGCCTCCTGTCCTTCCCTATAGTTCACTAGTCCAAAGCGTTTGTTATATACCCTTAATGCCCTGTCCTTCGCCTGATCCAAATTCCTACTAATTTGTTCGCGAATGTTTGATAACTTGTCGACTCGGCTTGCTGTCCCTAAGACTACCGAGTTTCTTCAATATAGTAAAGGCTGATGCGTGCCATGGTCTAGCTGACCATATAATGCAAGGTACGGAGAGCGCTGAATTGCCGTACGGAAATCGCTTCTTAAAACTGATAAAATGTCTGGTATGTGTTTGTCCCAGTCTGTGTGATCCTGTTTATCCTTAAGGAAAATTCTTATTTTTTAAACAATTTCTCTGTTTACGCGCTCAGACGCGTTAGCCTGTGGGAGTATAGCCCTGCCCTAATATGGATTACCCCGTAATTGTCTAGAAATTGTTTCATCTCTTTGGAGATAAACTATTTACCGTTGTCGCTGTGGATATACTCAGGGACCCCTACAGTTGGGAAAATGTCAGAAGTGAAGTAATTCATAACCTTTACCGTCGTCGCTCTCGCATGGGCTTCAACCAAACATACTTTGTAAAATGGTCTTATAAAATAAAAAGAAACTGATTTCGCCGTTTTGATCTTGGGTAAGGCCCCAAAAAGCCGCAATATAACCTCTTTCTGAGGTAAAGGTATTTGCTATAGGTGGTATGGCCTGTTGGTTTATTGCTGTCACTGCGCGATTGAGCATCCGGTACGCCATTCATGATTCCCTTGCGATGTTCCATTGAAAAATCATATATTTTAAGGATAAGCGACTCGAATAATCCGTGATCATTCAAAATGGCAGACCCTTGATGTACGGAAGCGTTTGCCACTGACTATGGCTGCTAGGCATTCCAGCTCGGTCACCGTATAATTGCGCTGAGCATTGTTAAATTTCTTTGAAACAAAAGCTATTTTGGAAGCATCGCATTGGATAACAAATTCTTTGGAAAAATCGGGTTGAGCCAAGACAGGAGCGGAACTCAGGGCTACCTTGAGCTTTTCGAAAGCCTCTTTTGCCTCAGGAGTAAGTTTAAATTACCCTAACTACTTCTGAAGGCAATCGGTCAAAGGGCCTGCTAAATCAGCCAAGTTTGTAATAAACGCTGTTCTTTACATTTATTGTCAGGCCCGAGTCCTTCAAACATTTTGCTACTTCCGCCTACAAGCTTAGGTAGTCCTCGAAGTTTGTGCTGCATACCATCAGATCGTCCAGATAGACAAAGACATTCTCCCGCAACCGCGAAGGAATCGCCTTGTCCATCGGTCTGCTCATCGTCTGTGGACCATTGCAAAGGCAGAATGGCTTCACTTCAAAGTGATTAAAAGGCTTCCCCGGAACTGCGAATGTTGTCTTCTCCTTCGATGATTCTGTCAACTTGATTTGAAAAAACTCGTCCTTCAGGTCGATGCCACTGATGAAGTGGGTATCTTTCAACCTGCTCAATAGATCATTGATATGCGGCAAAGGGTAAGAGTCCTTTTTCGAAACCGCGTTGACTTTCCTGGAATCAATACAAAGCCTGGCCATCATCATACTTTTCTTTCTGTCGAATTTTTGCTTCTCCTAATAGCTTTTTGGCTCTTTGGTACGCAACCTGAACTTTATCCTAAGCTTCGAAATTGTAAATGGGATCGATTTTATTATCTGTAAGTATGTCTAATGTATTTGGTTTTTTGGCGAAAATCAACTCGATCGGACAGCAACCGTGAACAGAATTCGGAGTTGTGTTGTAGCAATATGTGAAATATTGGAGCCATACATCTCAGTCATCTTTATATATTCGTTGAAAGTCCTATGGCTCCTCTCTACCATTCCCAATGTTTGATGGTAATACGCTGTCGATGTTATTTTTTCAATATGTAGTAAATCGCACGGCGGCCGCCGTGGTGTGGAGGTAGTGTTGCCAGCCTACCACACCGAAGGTCCATGGTTCAAGCCCTGGTACAGGTAACATCAAAAGTGATTTGAAAAAAAAGTTTTTCAAAACGGGGTCGCCCCTCGGCAGTGGTTTGGCAAACTCTCCGAGTGTATTTCTGCCATGACAGGCTTCTCAGCAAAAATTCATCTCCTTTGTAGATGCCGTTCGGAGTCGGCAAAAAACTGTAGGTCCCACCAATTTGTAGGGAAAAATTCAAATCGGCACACCACAAATTGGAAGAGAAGCTTGGCGCAAAAATCTCTTAGGAGGTTTATGATAATATACCTGTTGTATATCGCGCCATAAAGAGAGAGAGTAAATCGCACAGTTCTTTTAAAATAAGATTTTTATATTTTGTTCCCATGTCGGTTATTATTTTACTCATTGGGCCATAAATTAAGATAAACTTTTCGAATATATTTTGTGCTATCGTTGTTGCGTATTTATTTTTTATTGGTATTGCTACTAAATATTTTGTTAAGTCGCATGCGATTGTTATAGCATATTCATTACCTATTTCTGAACGAGGCAGAGGACCTATTGTATCATAAGCACAATATCAAATGCCTTGGCTGGTGTTGGTGTGAGGCACATTGGATCTTCAATTTTTGGTAAACTTTTGTTCATTTGACATTTTCCGAATTTTTTTACATAACTTCGTACATTAGAACTCATATTTTTCCAGTAGAACTCTTTTTTAGCTTATTCAACATTCTGCAAATTCCAATATGACCACCAAACAACGGGTGGTGTGGTGTACCTTTTAAGTATTTCGAGTTTTTCTAAATTATTCATAATTTGTTTTACCATAGGAGTTAAAGCAATTTTTAAATTCCTTAATAATACATTTACAATTTTTTAAAATTTCTTTTATTGGTCTTCAACTCTAGCTTTGGAAAGAATTGATCTGAATCAAGTTTTCCATTAATTAAATATTTTTGCGTGTCAATGCTAAAGATAACTTTTCTTGCACGCTGTAAGAGACACAGCGGACCTTTAAATTTGAGGCACGCCCATTTTAATAACTTTATTAATGTTTAAGGCTTCATATACTTTAGGGATACTTATATCTTGAGTTGTTGTTTGCATGTCTGGTTTATTGAAACTCTAGTTTTTTGATTTTGACCTTGTAGTGACTTGATAAATTGTTCGGTTTGTATTGCTTAATTTGATTAAAATGTATGCGCTAAAAGGTATCAGTAGCATAATTTTCTTTACCCCTGATATACTCTATTTCAAAATTATATTCCTCCAAATCTAATCTCATTCTTGTTAATTTAGAAGACGGATTTTTCATTGAAAATAAATAGGACAATGGTCTATGGTCAGTTTTTACTAAAAATTTCGTTCCATAAATGTAAGGACGGAAATATGTGATAGCCCAGTGAGTTGCTGCTCCTGTTCTATAACGGATTTGTTACTTTCTGCCTTTGTAAAGGCTCTCTCTCGATGCATAAGCGACTGGTAGCTGTTTGCCATTATATTCCTGGCTTAGAACTGCACCGCATGCATGCTTACTTTCATCTGTGATACAAAACCGCTTTTCAAAATTTGGGTATTGTAGAATTAGTGGGCTTAAACGTGGTTTTTCATGTAAACGAATGCATTTTGACATTCCTGTGTCCACGAAAACGTAGCGTTTTTCTTACATAATTTGTTCAAGTGCCGCGAATACGCAAAAAATTTTGGAATGAATCTTCTATAATAGTTACAAAAGGCTACGAATCTTTTAGCTTCGTCGCTGTTCGTAGGGTTTGGATAGTTTTCAATAACTTTATATTTGCTGTCATCAGGCAGGGTTCCATTGGATGTACATTTATATCCTTAAAAGGTGACCTCATGACTAAAGAAGGTACATTTGTCAGGATTTAGTTTCAAGTTATACTTTTTGCAAATTAAGAAAATTTCGTGAAGATTCTTTAGCATGTGTGTTTCTAAGCAACCAATTACGACCAAGTCGTCCATATACAAAAACGCTTGTTCCTTGAAAAGAATTTGGTGCCACTTTCAGGCCATAAGGTAGCCGTTTGAATCGAAATGAGCCCTTCTCAGTTGAGAACGATGTAACATCTCTTGGCTCTTCTTTCAACTCTACCTGGTGGAATACAGACATTAAGGCCCGGTTTCACAATCTATACTTAAGTTTAACTTAAGTTTTAGTTAAGAAAAATCTTAGCTTAACTTAAGTTTTTACTCAAGTTTACGTTTTACAATGCATACTTAAGTTTAGAAAATATTTAATGGTGAAATACGGTAACACTGCAACGAAATGTTTTGTTTACATATTTTGACAGCAGTCCTTGTACAAAAAACATAATATCGTGAAATTGTATTGCAAATTAAAAGTTTAGTAAATAATATACTGTGTTGAAATGAGTGAAAAAAGATGTAATGTAACGACCGTAGCAAAAAAGGAAAGGAATTTTTTAGTGAAAATCAATACTAATTTGTTATGACGAGGAAAGTACCTGAAGACTTTTCAAAAGGTAATTTTATTTGAAAAGCATATTTTTGACTGAGTAACATTGTAATTTCTTGAACTGAACTATAAATTAAATTATCTAAAAAAAAAATACATACGTCTTTTATTGTGGTGGGCAAACAATTAACTTTTTACATATTCGCAAAGTAGTTATTTATCAAAGACGTTCTTGTGAAGCTGCTGGAACTTTGATCATCTCTAGAATGATTGTGAGGTACAGAGAGTACATTATTAACTGCACTCTCCAAATCTTCTGATAGTTGCGGAGCTACCACATCTCGAGTGTCACAGCAAATATTATGCAACATAGCAGTTGCTACAATAATGCTCTCCACCTTTTTTATGTCCATACGTAATCCAACTTATAGTTCATGTACTATGTACCGGCACTTCCAGACTCCATATGAGCGCTCTACTCAGTTTCGTGTGCGAATTTGGGATTCATTACATAAGTTTTCACCAGTTTCAACCTGCGAGAGTAGTGTGATAACCCTATTCGTATTTTGGTACCCGCTGTCGGCGACAACAAGTCCGTTTCCAAACTCGCCAAATTCTAGGAAAAACTGAATTCTTGAGTTTCGAAATATCATTGAATCACGTTGAACCCGGCCATCGAGCAACAATATCTTGTATACGAAGCTGACTGTCGCAAAGCGTTTGAAAGTTAATGGAAAGAAATCCTTTCCTATTCCGGAAGAGTTCCGCATTCGCGCCGCCTAAAAAAAGTATTTCATGTAAATACTATCAACTTTAAAAATTTTTTTTATATTCAAATTTACCAGGAGATAAAATCTGTATGTGTGTGCAATCAATCGCTGCAAATACTCGGGAAAATTTAGCCAATTTAAAAAAATTCTTTTGACACTCTTTCATATCCGCTCCTTTCGGATATTTTATGAAATTTTTCGAAAGAAATGCTAAGTAGTGTGAAGTTAATGTTATTTCCCTTGACGCAGTTGCTTTGGAGACCCGAAACAAGTCGCCAACAGTTTTACAGCATTCCTCCTGTTGCATAAAATCATAGTATCAATAAAAGCATCTTCTCTGGACACAAAGCAAAATTCCTAAAAACAATAAGTTAATTAATAATCCTTCAGGAATTATTGAGAAAGGTAAATACAAACCTGTCAGTTTTATGTTCTATATCATCTTTAATTCATCTGAGGACATTCCAAGCAGTTTGTTTGTTAACTCGAAAGCGGTCGCGGAAATCTTTTTCATCGCATAGTTCAAAATATTGTGGAGGCTCACGAATTATTTTTGGATCTCCTTAATACAATAATATTTAGCACCTCCTCAAATTCCGAGTCACTGTTTTCATCGCTACTCCAATCAAAGTCCATTATTTAATAAATTTGTTTAAATTTTTCAACCAGATTTTCCAAATTGTATTTTGCACCATATAATCAGCTGTTTATAAAGATAAGAACAACTTAAGTCGTCAAAGTTGGAGACTTAAGTTCAACTTAAGTTCAGCTAAAAAATTGTTGGTGAAACGCAAAATCCTAAAGTATACCTAAGTTCTCCTTAAAAATGTATTGTGAAACCCGCGAGACAATCAAAGTACTTAGCTCTTCCCATTTGATCTAGTATGTCGTCTATGCGTAGAAGAGGGAACTTGCCTGCTACCAATTTTTTACTAAGCTGTCTATAATCAACTACTGGTAGAGACTTTTTAGGAAACAATAAAATAGGGCTATTGTATTCTGAAACTGATGGTTCAACAATTTCATTTTTAATAAGCTTTTCCACTTGTCTATAAATTTCGGTTTTTTGAGAGTGTTGAATTCTGTAATTTTTCGTATATACGTGGTTGTTATCCTTAACGTGCAGCTTTTGTTTATAAAAATTATTTGCACCAATGGCTTCCGTTTCCAAAGCAAATATGCCAATTTGTACATAAATCCAACTGAATTTTGTACATAAATCTAATAATTTTGATTATACAAATGTGGGAAATTTTTAGACAATTTATTTAAAAGCTCTTCTTTACGACTTGTATCAAGTACATTAGTGAAAACTTCATTATCAGACACTTTCTCTGTTCTAATTTCGGGGTTTTGCAAAACAATATTATCTTCTGTGGTGTTAATAATCTGGACATATGGGTTCTTTCCACATTTTGGTTTGGAATGAGAAGGTCTTCTTCAGTGTGAATGTTTATTTTTATACCTAGTAGTGCTACGCACACAAGGTATATGAACTTTAGTCACCTAACGGCAGTATGTAACGGCATAAAAGTACATAATACAACTATAAGGATAAAATTTGATGTACGAGTATATATTAAAATTTAGGCATAAAATAAAATTTTCAAGAAATTTTTTAAAAATGGGCCTGGCGCCGCCCACTTTTGATTGAGTCAAATTTAGAAGTGTTATAATCATAAATCAAACACCGTTCAAGATGTCGAAACGAAATTCAGCACGCGAGTTTCCAGGTGGAGGAAAAAATGGGGGAAATCTGTTAAGGGCCAAGCCCACTTTTATATGAAAGATTTTGAAGACGATCATAGCTATATTAAATAGGCAATAACTTTGCGTAAAATAGCTTTACATCATTTATATTTCACTTTTAAAGTTTCCGTAAACCAAGAAATCCAAAAATAAATTGATTTGTCGAAAAAATTTGGAGATAATATTCAATATATAAAGATAACTGTTTGTTGTAAAAATGGGTGAAATCGGTTGATGTCCACGCCAAGTTTTTTAACATAGTTCTGAAAATTTTTTTTGGAAAATTTAAAAAGCGATATTTCTACAACTAAGCAAGTTAATCAATCAGATTTTGCACATATAATAAGCTTTTTAAGAAAAACTCGACCGGAAAAAGTTTGTCAATTTTGAAGAAGTAGGCGTGGCGCCGCCCACTTTTCAGCATAAAATTTCTGCTATTTTCAAAGGCCATCGCTTATAATTCAATCTTGATATTTCATGGAAATTGGTCGGCTGCTTCTCAGTGGTATCTATTATACTCCTGCCAAAAATTAGCGAAATCGGAAAACACACAAGCAAAATATTCGGGCACGTAATTAAAAGCCCACTGCAATAGCGAAGTTATATATCTTTCTTGATTTTCATACCTTTCATAAACATTAAATGTATGTAAGTATGAGAAGAAGAAGAGAAAATTTCACTAAAATGATCAGCACGATGAGCGGTTTAGCCATGCCCGTCTCTCCGTCCGTCTGTCTGCCTGTCCGTTTGTCTATTTGAACGCAAACTAGTCTCTCAGTTTTACAAAAGAATGCTGAAATTCTTTGTTTGCTTTCGCCATTTTATAATATACTAGCAAACCCGGTAGACTTTGTTTTGATACATAGACCACACCTATATATAAAATGTCATTAACTTGAACCAAATAAACTCTTAACTATACCGAACTGCAGCTTTATATAACCTGGGGGCTTTTCCAAATATATACAGCGAACTCCTGAACCTATCGTGAAAGTTCAAGAGCAAACTAAAACACAAAATATGTGGGCGGAGCACCGCCTACTTTTGAAAAATTATATAGATATTGACTAAGTGACACATATATCCAAATTTCATTAATTTAGACCAAAAAATTTCGGAGTTATGACGAATTGAAACTTTATATAGCCTGGGGGCGTGGCTCCGCCTACTTTTCCAAAACTACATAATGTCTATACTGTAGCCAGTGAACCCAAGTATATATTGTGAAAATTTCATGAAGATCAGTTGAGTACTTTCGCGCCTATAAAAGACACCCTTTTTATACCTAGTAGTGCTACCCACACAAGGTATATTAACTTTAGTCGCCTAACGGCAGTACGTAACGGCATAAACGGATCGAGATAGATATTGACTTATGTATATCAAAATGTTCAGGACGAAAAGCGAAATTGATTAAGCCATGTCCGTCCGTCCGTCCGTCTGTGAACACGATAACTTGAGTAAATTTTGAGATATCTTAATGAAATTTGGTTCCTTGGCACTCATCTCCGAGCGCTATTTAAAATGGGCGAAATTGGATGATAGCTACGCCCACTTTTTATACATAGAATATTTTCGAAAACACAAAAAAAGTGATTACTCAGTACATAATACACCTATAAGAATAAAATTTAATAAATATATTGAGATTGAGACATAAAATAAATTTTTCAAGAAATTTTTGAAATTGGGAGTGACACCGCCCACTTTTGATTAAGTCAAATTTAGAAATAATATTAATCATAAATCAAAAACCGTATCGAAACGGAATTCAGCAGGCAGGTTTCCAGGTATGCAAGGAATGTTCCATGAAAAAATGGGCGGGATCGGTTAAGTTCCACGCCCACTTTTATATGAAAGATTTTGAAGAGGATCGTAGATATATTAAATAGGCAATAACATTGCGTAAAAGAGCTTTACATCATTTATAAAGTATACTTAAGTTCTCCTTAAAAATGTATTGTGAAACCCGCCCTAAATCGAGACAATCAAAGTACTTAGCTCTTCCCATTTGATCTAGTATGTCGTCTATGCGTAGAAGAGGGAACTTGTCTGCTACCAATTTTTTACTAAGCTGTCTATAATCAACTACTGGTAGAGACTTTTTAGGCAACAATGAAATAGGGCTATTGTATTCTGAAACTGATGGTTCAACAATTTCATTTTTAATAAGCTTTTCCACTTGTCTATTAATTTCGGTTTTTGGAGAGTGTGGAATTCTGTAATTTTTCGTATATACGGGGTTGTCATCCTTAACGTGCAGCTTTTGTTTATAAAAATTATTTCGGGGTTTTGCAAAACAATATTATCTTCTGTGGTGTTAATAATCTGGACATATGGGTTCTTTCCACATTTTGGTTTGGAATGAGAAGGTCTTCTTCAGCGTGAATGTTTATTTTTATACCTAGTAGTGCTACGCACACAAGGTATATGAACTTTAGTCACCTAACGGCAGTATGTAACGGCATAAAAGTACATAATACAACTATAAGGATAAAATTTGATGTACGAGTATACATTAAAATTTAGGCATAAAAAAAAATTTTCAAGAAATTTTTTAAAAATGGGCCTGGCGCCGCCCACTTTTGATTGAGTCAAATTTAGAAGTGTTATAATCATAAATCAAACACCGTTCAAGATATCGAAACGAAATTCAGCACGCGAGTTTCCAGGTGGAGGAAAAAATGGGGGAAATCTGTTAAGGGCCAAGCCCACTTTTATATGAAAGATTTTGAAGACGATCATAGCTATATTAAATAGGCAATAACTTTGCGTAAAATAGCTTTACATCGTTAATATTTCACTTTTAAAGTTGGAGATAATATTCAATATATCAAGGTAACTGTTTGTTGTAAAAATGGGCGAAATCGGTTAATGTCCACGCCAAGTTTTTTAACATAGTTCTGAAAATTTTTTTTGGAAAATTTAAAAAGCGATATTTCTACAACTAAGCAAGTTAATCAATCAGATTTTGCACATATAATAAGCTTTTTAAGAAAAACTAGACCGGAAAAAAGTTTGTCAATTTTGAAGAAGTAGGCGTGGCGCCGCCCACTTTTCAGCATAAAATTTCTGCTATTTTCAAAGGCCATCGCTTATAATTCAATCTTGATATTTCATGGAAATTGGTCGGCTGCTTCTCAGTGGTATCTATTATACTCCTGCCAAAAATTAGCGAAATCGGAAAACACACAAGCAAAATATTCGGGCACGTAATTAAAAGCCCACTGCAATAGCGAAGTTATATATCTTTCTTGATTTTCATACCTTTCATAAACATTAAATGTATGTAAGTATTTGTTATTGAAGAACTCGTCAAAACTCCCAAAAATTTGGTTACAGTGGTCTCACCCCCACAAAAAGGGTCAAGGAAAAAAACTGAGAAGCTAGTTTTGCTTCAAAGTTAATAAAGCTAAAGGCCTCCTGTCCTTCCCTATAGTTCACTAGTCCAAAGCGTTTGTTATATACCCTTAAGCCCTGTCCTTCGCCTGGTCCAAATTCCTTCGAATTTGTTCGCGAATGTTTGATAACTTGTCGACTCGGCTTGCTGTCCCTAAGACTACCGAGTTTCTTCAATATAGTAAAGGCTGATGCGTGCCATGGTCTAGCTGACCATATAATGCAAGGTACGGAGAGCGCTGAATTGCCGTACGGAAATCGCTTCTTAAAACTGATAAAATGTCTGGTATGTGTTTGTCCCAGTCTGTGTGATCCTGTTTATCCTTAAGGAAAATTCTTATTTTTTAAACAATTTCTCTGTTTACGCGCTCAGACGCGTTAGCCTGTGGGAGTATAGCCCTGCCCTAATATGGATTACCCCGTAATTGTCTAGAAATTGTTTCATCTCCTTGGAGATAAACTATTTACCGTTGTCGCTGTGGATATACTCAGGGACCCCTACAGTTGGGAAAATGTCAGAAGTGAAGTAATTCATAACCTTTACCGTCGTCGCTCTCGCATGGGCTCAACCAAACATACTTTGTAAAATGGTCTTATAAAATAAAAAGAAACTGATTTCGCCGTTTTGATCTTGGGTAAGGCCCCAAAAAGCCGCAATATAACCTCTTTCTGAGGTAAAGGTATTCGCTATAGGTGGTATGGCCTGTTGGTTTATTGCTGTCACTGCGCGATAGAGCATCCGGTACGCCATTCATGATTCCCTTGCGATGTTCCATTGAAAAATCATATATTTTAAGGATAAGCGACTCGAATAATCCGTGATCATTCAAAATGGCAGACCCTCGATGTACGGAAGCGTTTGCCACTGACTATGGCTGCTAGGCATTCCAGCTCGGTCACCGTATAATTGCGCTGAGCATTGTTAAATTTCTTTGAAACAAAAGCTATTTTGGAAGCATCGCATTGGATAACAAATTCTTTGGAAAAATCGGGTTGAGCCAAGACAGGAGCGGAACTCAGGGCTACCTTCAGCTTTTCGAAAGCCTCTTTTGCCTCAAGAGTAAGTTTAAATTACCCTAACTACTTCTGAAGGCAATCGGTCAAAGGGCCTGCTAAATCAGCCAAGTTTGTAATAAACGCTGTTCTTTACATTTATTGTCAGGCCCGAGTCCTTCAAACATTTTGCTACTTCTGCCTACAAGCTTAGGTAGTCCTCGAAGTTTGTGCTGCATACCATCAGATCGTCCAGATAGACAAAGACATTCTCCCGCAACCGCGAAGGAATCGCCTTGTCCATCGGTCTGCTCATCGTCTGTGGACCATTGCAAAGGCAGAGTGGCTTCACTTCAAAGTGATTAAAAGGTTTCCCCGGAACTGCGAATGTTGTCTTCTCCTTCGATGATTCTGTCAACTTGATTTGAAAAAACGCGTCCTTCAGGTCGATGCCACTGATGAAGTGGGTATCTTTAAACCTGCTCAATAGACCATTGATATGCGGGATCGATTTTATTATCTGTAAGTATGTCTAATGTATTTGGTTTTTTGGCGAAAATCAACTCGATCGGACAGCAACCGTGAACAGAATTCGGAGTTGTGTTGTAGCAATATGTGAAATATTGTAGCCATACATCTCAGTCATCTTTATATATTCGTTGAAAGTCCTATGGCTCCTCTCCACCATTCCCAATGTTTGATGGTAATACGCTGTCGATGTTATTTTTTCAATATGTAGTAAATCGCACAGTTCTTTTAAAATAAGATTTTTATATTTTGTTCCCATGTCGGTTATTATTTTACTCATTGGGCCATAAATTAAGATAAACTTTTCGAATATATTTTGTGCTATCGTTGTTGCGTATTTATTTTTTATTGGTATTGCTACTAAATATTTTGTTAAGTCGCATGCGATTGTTATAGCATATTCATTACCTATTTCTGAACGAGGCAGAGGACCTATTGTATCATAAGCACAATATTAAATGCCTTGGCTGGTGTTGGTGTGAGGCACATTGGATCTTCAATTTTTGGTAAACTTTTGTTCATTTGACATTTTCCGAATTTTTTTACATAACTTCGTACATTAGAACTCATATTTTTCCAGTAGAACTCTTTTTTTAGCTTATTCAACATTCTGCAAATTCCAATATGACCACCAAACAACGGGTGGTGTGGTGTACCTTTTAAGTATTTCGAGTTTTTCTAAATTATTCATAATTTGTTTTACCATAGGAGTTAAAGCAATTTTTAAATTCCTTAATAATACATTTACAATTTTTTAAAATTTCTTTTATTGGTCTTCAACTCTAGCTTTGGAAAGAATTGATCTGAATCAAGTTTTCCATTAATTAAATATTTTTGCGTGTCAATGCTAAAGATAACTTTTCTTGCACGCTGTAAGAGACACAGCGGACCTTTAAATTTGAGGCACGCCCATTTTAATAACTTTATTAACCCAGATATGCCCGAATTTTTATTTCTTTAATCGCTGATTTTTTTTTTGGTATTTATCTTTAAAACTACTATATTTTATCAAATAAGTAAACATTTTAGTGATTTGCAAATTTGACATAGTTAGTTTATAGTGTACTTTTAAAAGGACAATGGGCATATAGGCTTCTGAAAAAAAACGTAGTCTTTGGAATGGCTGTTCAATATTTATTCTAATTTATTAAAAAAACGAAAAGAAATGATTTTTACAAATACATATAATAATTCAGTTTTTCAGTAAAGGACGAACATATTTTAAGCGAACGAATTTCAAGTGGTATTCCTACTTGGTATGGTAGGAAGCAAAACAAGGAATGTGGAGTGCCACTTGGCACTTTATACAAATTGTTTTCACTTTCATATGGCACACTCTGCATCGGGTTTGTTTTTCCTGTTGACCTACAAAGTGATCCATTCTATCAAACCGAGAATCTATATTTTCAATATTTGATGGTCTTCCCCTCTTCCTGTTCTCAGCTCCTGCCAAAATGGAATTGACAATTCTCCTTCTGCATGTTAGATGGTCTAGTTGGCCACCTTGTTTTTTGTGTAAATGCCACGTATTTTGTTCCATCAAATCAAGGCCAAAGGCGATAAGGCAGAAGTACCATTTTTTTCCTCTTATTTTTGTTCTATACAAACTTATATTCTGGTCGCAACGGTCTACTCCACCCATTTTTTTGTTGTATTTGTAAATATTGTACGGCTGTTTGACTATAATATTTTTCTTAAATTTACGGCTATACCTGCGAACACTATGTGGTGGATTTGCTGGGTTGGCGTTTGAAGCAATGGATACGATATTGTTATCGCACCATTTTGTGACTATTATGTTCCTATCTTTTATGGATTTGTACTCATAGTAACCCCGTTCTTTCTTTTTCATTTCATTTTTGCTTCTTACTGGGCAATTTCCGGATCGATTCTCCCGTATTGTTCCTGTGCTACGTATTCCTTTTTGTGAAAGCGCTTCAATTAGTGGTATTGTTGTAAAAAAGTTATCAAAATAAAAATGATAGGATAATTTGGCAGTAGAAGATATTACGTCAGCATATTCCAAAACGATGGATGGACCCAAACCAAAATCTTTATAGGCATTCTTTATTACTGACTTAGAACCTTGATAAGGCTCAAACCAATTTATATAGCCCTCGCTAGTACAGCCCATCCACATTTTATAGCCGAATCTCACTGGTTTATTAAGAATACACTGTTTGCATCCATGCTTCCCAAAATATGGTACCATGCATTCATCTATGCTATGATTTTCTTCTGGGCTTGCGAATTCTAAAAATTTTCGGTTTATGGCGTCGAAAAATGGCCTTACTTTACCGAATTTATCCGATTGATCCAAAGTCTGGTTATCGCAGCAATGAAGGTTGCTCATAATATATTCGAACCTGTTTCGCTCTGGAAACCAATTCATTGTGGGTATCACTTGCCGTTTCCCAATAAAATCTTCTTCTGGGAACAGTTGCGTATCCACTTAAAAGTAGAATGCCAAAAAACGTTCTTATTTCATTAGAAGTAATGTCTGGAATTCTATTTTTCCTAGCAGCATAACGATTACTTTGTTCGACAAAAAAATTAACAATTTCGTCATCGAGGTAGTTGTTAAACAGCTCCACGGGAGACTTGTTATCTTTAACAGTCGAATACACTGGCCACTGTACCTCATTCAATTCAATATCGTCGTCAATCCACTCATAGTTTTTTGATTTCTTAAGACCTAACTGAATAACCGATAAGGGAATATCGTCCTCGGCTACAAAATGATCAGAAATTTCTGCTTCAGTCATAAGCTGTGAGTCTGGCAAATTATTAGCAGTCATAAAATCTTCTTCACCAGAGTCTTCATCTGTTACGTCATCGCAAGCATTTGTCGGTGGCATCATTGTTATATCCACTGGAGTGTTATCACCATCGTCATCCTCTTCGAGATAAGTCAACAATTCATGTAGAGTAAGTCCGCTGAAAAAAACAAATTTTAAGTACCCCTTTGTTCCCTTTGTCCTTTTAAAAGAACATCGCCGTTTTGAGCAAAAACAATGAATTCAAAATAATTTTTACTAACATATTTTTACTTTCATAATTAACTAGAAGTCTAAGGAGAATAATTCTTCAAAAATTTGCACTGAGAATATATTATTACTTACCCAACTAGTCTAAAATTCACGCCAGTGTCCATGTTTTTTTTATGCCTATCTTTTACACGTGCTCACTTACTCAAAATCACTTGTAAACTAAATCACTCAACGGTATTGGGTTATTCCCCTTTTTAGCTATTCTTACATGTAGCGTCATCTGTGTGTCAAAATTTAACAAAAGACTTATCCGAGAATTTTTAAAAAGTATCCGTTGGACTTTTAAAAGGACAATGGGCATATCTGGGTTAATGTTTAAGGCTTCATATACTTTAGGGATACTTATATCTTGAGTTGTTGTTTGCATGTCTGGTTTATTGAAACTCTAGTTTTTTGATTTTGACCTTGTAGTGACTTGATAAATTGTTCGGTTTGTATTGCTTAATTTGATTAAAATGTATGCGCTAAAAGGTATCAGTAGCATAATTTTCTTTACCCCTGATATACTCTATTTCAAAATTATATTCCTCCAAATCTAATCTCATTCTTGTTAATTTAGAAGACGGATTTTTCATTGAAAATAAATAGGACAATGGTCTATGGTCAGTTTTTACTAAAAATTTCGTTCCATAAATGTAAGGACGGAAATATGTGATAGCCCAGTGAGTTGCTGCTCCTGTTCTATAACGGATTTGTTACTTTCTGCTTTTGTAAAGGCTCTCTCTCGATGCATAAGCGACTGGTAGCTGTTTGCCATTATATTCCTGACTTAGAACTGCACCGCATGCATGCTTACTTTCATCTGTGGTGATACAAAACCGCTTTTCAAAATTTGGGTATTGTAGAATTAGTGGGCTTAAACGTGGTTTTTTCATGTAAACGAATGCATTTTGACATTCCTGTGTCCACGAAAACGTAGCGTTTTTCTTACATAATTTGTTCAAGTGCCGCGAATACGCAAAAAATTTTGGAATGAATCTTCTATAATAGTTACAAAAGGCTACGAATCTTTTAGCTTCGTCGCTGTTCGTAGGGTTTGGATAGTTTTCAATAACTTTATATTTGCTGTCATCAGGCAGGGTTCCATTGGATGTACATTTATATCCTTAAAAGGTGACCTCATGACTAAAGAAGGTACATTTGTCAGGATTTAGTTTCAAGTTATACTTTTTGCAAATTAAGAAAATTTCGTGAAGATTCTTTAGCATGTGTGTTTCTAAGCAACCAATTACGACCAAGTCGTCCATATACAAAAACGCTTGTTCCTTGAAAAGAATTTGGTGCCACTTTCAGGCCATAAGGTAGCCGTTTGAATCGAAATGAGCCCTTCTCAGTTGAGAACGATGTAACATCTCTTGGCTCTTCTTTCAACTCTACCTGGTGGAATACAGACATTAAGGCCCGGTTTCACAATCTATACTTAAGTTTAACTTAAGTTTTAGTTAGGAAAAATCTTAGCATAACTTAAGTTTTTACTCAAGTTTACGTTTTACAATGCATACTTAAGTTTAGAAAATATTTAATGGTGAAATACGGTAACACTGCAACGAAATGTTTTGTTTACATATTTTGACAGCAGTCCTTGTACAAAAAACATAATATCGTGAAATTGTATTGCAAATTAAAAGTTTAGTAAATAATATACTGTGTTGAAATGTTTCGTGTGCGAATTTGGGATTCATTACATAAGTTTTCACCAGTTTCAACCTGCGAGAGTAGTGTGATAACCCTATTCGTATTTTGGTACCCGCTGTCGGCGACAACAAGTCCGTTTCCAAACTCGCCAAATTCTAGGAAAAACTGAATTCTTGAGTTTCGAAATATCATTGAATCACGTTGAACCCGGCCATCGAGCAACAATATCTTGTATACGAAGCTGACTGTCGCAAAGCGTTTGAACGTTAATGGAAAGAAATCCTTTCCTATTCCGGAAGAGTTCCGCATTCGCGCCGCCTAAAAAAAGTATTTCATGTAAATACTATCAACTTTAAAAATTTTTTTTATATTCAAATTTACCAGGAGATAAAATCTGTATGTGTGTGCAATCAATCGCTGCACATACTCTGGGAAATTTAGCCAATTTAAAAAAATTCTTTTGACACTCTTTCATATCCGCTCCTTTTCGGATATTTTATGAAATTTTTCGAAAGAAATGCTAAGTAGTGTGAAGTTAATGTTATTTCCCTTGACGCAAATGCTTTGGAGACCCCAAACAAGTCGCCAACAGTTTTACAGCATTCCTCCTGTTGCATAAAATCATAGTATCAATAAAAGCATCTTCTCTGGACACAAAGCAAAATTCCTAAAAACAATAAGTTAGTTAATAATCCTTCAGGAATTATTGAGAAAGGTAAATACAAACCTGTCAGTTTTATGTTCTGTATCATCTTTAATTCATCTGAGGACATTCCAAGCAGTTTGTTTGTTAACTCGAAAGCGGTCGCGGAAATCTTTTTCATCGCATAGTTCAAAATATTGTGGACGCTCACGAATTATTTTTGGATCTCCTTAATACATTAATATTTAGCACCTCCTCAAATTCCGAGTCACTGTTTTCATCGCTACTCCAATCAAAGTCCATATTTTAATAAATTTGTTTAAATTTTTCAACCAGATTTTCCAAATTGTATTTTGCAACATATAATCAGCTGTTTATAAAGATAAGAACAACTTAAGTCGTCAAAGTTGGAGACTTAAGTTCAACTTAAGTTCAGCTAAAAAATTGTTGGTGAAACGCAAAATCCTAAAGTATACTTAAGTTCTCCTTAAAAATGTATTGTGAAACCCGCCCTAAATCGAGACAATCAAAGTACTTAGCTCTTCCCATTTGATCTAGTATGTCGTCTATGCGTAGAAGAGTGAACTTGTCTGCTACCAATTTTTTACTAAGCTGTCTATAATCAACTACTGGTAGAGACTTTTTAGGCAACAATAAAATAGGACTATTGTATTCTGAAACTGATGGTTCAACAAGCTTTTCCACTTGTCTATAAATTTCGGTTTTTTGAGAGTGTGGAATTCTGTAATTTTTCGTATATACGGGGTTGTTATCCTTAACGTGCAGCTTTTGTTTATAAAAATTATTTGCACCAATGGCTTCCGTTTCCAAAGCAAATATGCCAATTTGTACATAAATCCAACTGAATTTTGTACATAAATCTAATAATTTTGATTATACAAATGTGGGAAATTTTTAGACAATTTATTTAAAAGCTCTTCTTTACGACTTGTATCAAGTACTTTAGTGACAACTTCATTATCAGACACTTTCTCTGTTCTAATTTCGGGGTTTTGCAAAACAATATTATCTTCTATGGTGTTAATAATCTGGACATATGGGTTCTTTCCACATTTTGGTTTGGAATGAGAAGGTCTTCTTCAGCGTGAATGTTTATTTTTATACCTAGTAGTGCTACGCACACAAGGTATATGAACTTTAGTCACCTAACGGCAGTATGTAACGGCATAAAAGTACATAATACAACTATAAGGATAAAATTTGATGTACGAGTATACATTAAAACTTAGGCATAAAATAAAATTTTCAAGAAATTTTTTAAAAATGGGCCTGGCGCCGCCCACTTTTGATTGAGTCAAATTTAGAAGTGTTATAATCATAAATCAAACACCGTTCAAGATATCGAAACGAAATTCAGCACGCGAGTTTCCAGGTGGAGGAAAAAATGGGGGAAATCTGTTAAGGGCCAAGCCCACTTTTATATGAAAGATTTTGAAGACGATCATAGCTATATTAAATAGGCAATAACTTTGCGTAAAATAGCTTTACATCATTTATATTTCACTTTTAAAGTTTCCGTAAACCAAGAAATCCAAAAATAAATTGATTTGTCGAAACGAAATTTGGAGATAATATTCAATATAAGATAACTGTTTGTTGTAAAAATGGGCGAAATCGGTTAATGTCCACGCCAAGTTTTTTAACATAGTTCTGAAAATTTTTTTTGGAAAATTTAAAAAGCGATATTTCTACAACTAAGCAAGTTAATCAATCAGATTTTGCACATATAATAAGCTTTTTAAGAAAAACTCGACCGGAAAAAGTTTGTCAATTTTGAAGAAGTAGGCGTGGCGCCGCCCACTTTTCAGCATAAAATTTCTGCTATTTTCAAAGGCCATCGCTTATAATTCAATCTTGATATTTCATGGAAATTGGTCGGCTGCTTCTCAGTGGTATCTATTATACTCCTGCCAAAAATTAGCGAAATCGGAAAACACACAAGCAAAATATTCGGGCACGTAATTAAAAGCCCACTGCAATAGCGAAGTTATATATCTTTCTTGATTTTCATACCTTTCATAAACATTAAATGTATGTAAGTATGAGAAGAAGAAGAGAAAATTTCACTAAAATGATCAGCACGATGAGCGGAGTCGATTTAGCCATGCCCGTCTCTCCGTCCGTCTGTTTGCATGTCCGTTTGTCTATTTGATCGCAAACTAGTCTCTCAGTTTTACAAAAGAATGCTGAAATTCTTTGTTTGCTTTCGCCATTTTATAATATAGACCCGGTAGACGTTGTTTTGATACATAGAACACATCTATATATAAAATGTCATTAACTTGAACCAAATAAACTCCTAACTATACCGAACTGAAGCTTTATAAAACCTGGGGGCTTTTCCAAAAGCTATATGCAGACTGTGTTGTGCCCAGCGAACTCCTGAACATATCGTGAAAGTTCAAGAGGAAAACAAAACACAAAATATGTGGGTGTGGCACCACCCACTTTTGAAAAATTATATAGATATTGACTAAGTGACACATACGAGGTGTGTTCAAAAACTATCGCGAATTTTGTGTTTTTTCAAAAATTATTTATTTATTCATGAATATCTATTTTGTCCCCTTCAAAGTAATCCCCATGAGATAATATACACTTGTGCCAACGGTTTTTCCAATCTTCGAAGCACTTCAAAAAATCATTTTTTTGTATTTTGTTCAGCTCCTCCTTCGATGCCGTCTTTATCTCGTCAAGAGAAGCGTAACGTCGTCCTTTCATGGGCCTCTTCAGTTTAGGGAACAAGAAAAAGTCACAGGGGGCCAGATCTGGGGAATACGGTGCCTGCGGCATCATTAGTGTGTTGTTTTTGGCCAAAAAGTCGCGCACAAGCAACGATGCGTGAGCAGGGGCGTTATCGTGGTGCAAAAGCCAATTTTTGTTCTTCTTTGCACATCTTCTCGGCCTTCTGAGAACATTTTGTACCACCGATAAACGTTGCTTCGGTGCAAGGTAGCTTCTCCGTATGCCACAGTCAACATTCGGAATGCATCCGCGCACTTAATTTCGTTTTTCACACAAAATTTGATACAGGTTCTTTGATCCATTTTTTTGAATAGGTAAAAATCGAAGACGATCCAAAACACGTGCAAGCAAAGCAGCTGTCAACAATTAACTGAACATTCAAAATGGCCGAGCTTGTCGGCATAAGTGAGAGACATGAGTACCAACATAACGCCACAAAAAATTCCAAATTCGAATATACGTAACCAGCGAAAATTCAAAATTCGCGATACGTTTTGAACACACCTCGTATATCCAAATTTCATTCATTTAAACCAAAAAAGTTCGGAGTTATGACGAATTGAAACTTTATATAGCCTGGGGGCGTGTTGTTACGCACACAAGGTATATTACTTTATTCGGCATAAACGAATCGAGATATATATTTATTAATGTATATCAAAACGTTCAGGATGAAAAGTAAAATATCCGGGCAAGTTGTTAATACCCCACTGCAAAAGCGAAGTTGTATATCTTTTTTGATTTTCATACGTTTCATGAACACAAAATGTTTGTACGTATACTGAAATGATCAGGAGGATGAGCTGAGTCGATGTAGCCATGTCCGTCTCTCGATACGTCTATCTGTCTGTCCGTCTGTCCATTTGAACGCAAATACGAACTGTAGGTATTAAAATGGACCTGCGTAAATGGCGATGCCATAATAGATCACTACTAGGTATATAATGTTCGGTTCCACCCGAACTTAGACTTCCTTACTTGTTAATTATAGCCTTTACTGCAGTTTGAGTAGAATATTTGCTCGCCAAATCGCATGTCAAGCCATCGGATATGTAGGCATTTTCTAAGGCTTTCGTTAAGTCTTCGATCTCTTTTGTGTACGTGACTACGGATTTACTATTTTGTCTCACATTCATAATTCTCGCAGAAATAACTTCTACAGATTCACTCTTTATACTTCTATTTAATTTTGAGATTATTTCTTGTATACTGGACTCATTACTTATCAAATTTCTAGCTGTCCCTTTGAGTTTAGTTTTAATAAGGGTGACCGCTACCTGCTCATGAGTCTTTTATTGAGTCGACTAGCTCTAACGAGTCAAAAAAGCTTACCATCGAAGTCTGAGAGAAGCTTAAAAGCTAAAATTTGAAATTCATTGTTTGTCTGAGGCATATTTTCTATTGCATCACACTCAGAATAAGAATTTCAATTTTCACTGTCATTCCTGTCGGAAATTTCCTATTCTATTCTTACTGCTACATCAATAGTAAGCGGTACATTGTGTTTTGAAAAAATAAGTCTCTCAGTTGACTAAATTCTTTTATTAAGAATTGCTTTTTCTTATCATTAACAATATCAAAACCGAACAAAATTGAATTTCTTATTGAGTTATAATTTTCCACTAGTACATGTGTATGTTTTTAATAGTTTGTTTTGTAATTGGCCTGTTTTGGTTTAAACATTTATAAGATTCAGTAAATTCCGTCTTACAAGTTTCAGTTTCACATAATATTCCATCACATTTTGCTTTTCATTTTCACATTTTGTTTTTCTTCTGTAGGTAAACGACATCGACTGGTTTTCGTGAGTCATTTTATACACGTTTCTAAAGCAGAATCATGAGGTGATTTTAGTTCTGTTTTCAAGGGTAGATAAATTACACCAAATTTGCTTTTCCCTTGTACTTTGCTACAGTTCCATCTCTCTACTTAACATAATTCATTATTACAATATTTTCAAATTTGAGAAAAGAAGTTTATCTTTTAAAACTCCCTGTTTGATTAAAAGTTTGGGGTTTGCACTTTTATTTAGTTTATTTTCTTGCACTTTCTATAGCGTTTTTTTTTTCTTTTCGATCGACGATTGTATGTGTTTCGAAAAGTGTAATTGTCGATTTTTAGAATATAAATTTATAAAAAATTTTGATTTTTTTAATAAAGTTTTTTTTTTTGTAGATCTCCTGGAAAGCTCGTCAAGTAATGGGTTGTTATTTAATTAGTTTAGTAAACCAACATCATGGTTAGTTGATATTCATTCTCATTTATTAAGTAAAATGAGAATGCAATGAAGAGTAGGTGAAACGTGAGAAAATGTTGCTAAGGTGCCGCCATAATGTTTCGAGCTCAGCTTTAAGTTTCACAACATTAAAGCACACTACGCAATCATGTTTGGGTACACCGTCGCCAAAATGGCACCACTTCCATGCAAGCCACTATTCGTGAGGCACCTACCACTTGGTTCAGCACCCGGGGCGACTCCTCTAGCACTGACTGATATGGGAGTTATGGCACCGAACGAGTTTCCCATCTTATCGCTCGGATATTGGTTTCCCTGCCGGCGAGGGTCCATTGGGCACTTCGGAGTCAACACCCCTCTATGCCCGCACTTAAAGAAAGTCGGGTTCCTCACAATAAATGTATATGGGCCAGCCTGACAATCCCAATAGTAAATTCCTGAATAGTCCGGTTTCCTATTAAGTCGATACTCCAACGCCTCGAACTGCGACGTTACCCCTTCTTTCAGCACTTGTTCCCCTTTTAGTGCTATATCGCGATTATGTAAGTTAGATTATGTAAAGTTCCCGCCTCCGCATTGAAAATCATAAGCTTCAGACTACTGCTGACGCTCCTTTTTATTATGTCAATCAATAGGGCCTCTGACATTGCCTCCCTAAGGCGCGCGCTTTGTGCTACTATATGAGTGTGAAACACGTCATATGACCCACCTAGCTTCTGCTTACGCATCGAGATCTCCATCATGATCTCGCCATGCTGCTGGAAACAATGTTAACTTGGTTGCTCACGAAGGTCTGTGCTCGGTTACCTTCCTCCCTATTGGTATTCCAATGGGTATAGCTCGCACCGGCTTGTGAAGAGGTTACTGCAGCGTTAAGTAAGTGTATGTTCTCCTTGATCGCCCTCATTTCGTTCCTCATCTCCTCCTGGAAAGTCCTAAACAGCTGATGTAGCACGTTTACTCACGAATCTTCAGGAGGGACCTCCATATTATTCCTCTGAGTAGTAATGCTATCACCTAAAGTGTTAGCAGACACATGTTTCCTAACAGGGCGCTAGCTTCCTCCTGTATAGCTGTCAACAGGTTAGTCGAAGGATCGAAAAGATTCTGCATTGGCTCTGCTGCCATGGAGGAATAAAGGATATTAGTGCTGCCTTGTCCATCAATTTTCTGGTTGGAAGCAGGATTCAATGTCATTCTAGCCGGATCTCCTCCACTCGGACTACCTACTGGAGAATGCATTACCAAAGGTCGATTGGCTTGCGGTTTCGGGAACGCCCCTCTACCCTGACCTCTAGATTCACCCCCCTTCCTCGCGTAGAGTTCCTAGTAGTCATGCGTTCAGCCGACCCATCCATGTTCCTTTTAAATATTTCTTGTAAGTGGATTAGATCAAGCTGGTCTAGGCTCAATTTTCAGAAAACAAGTTAGTAGTTAGGGCGGTTGGAGTTCAAGGTATGGATTAACCCCCTATCTACACTATACTAGCAACGTTTAAAGAAAAAAAAGTGTCAAAACAATTTTTTTTTCTACATATACGTAGAAAGCACCGAAAATTCAAAGTCGATAATCGTAACGACTTTCCCGGAAAAGAAATCTAAAGTTTTGAGAAAAAAAAAATGATATCTATACATATAAAGTATATGCTAAAAATAAGATTGGTAGTAAATCTTTAAATGGTCATCTAACCGCCCGGGCGATTTTGACCGTCCAACAGAGCTCGCCAGTCGTATCTTCGTTGCGCCAACTGGCGCCAATTGGAAACACCGCGGGATCGCAAATCGGTCTCCACTTGGTCCTTCCATCGGAGTGGTGGTCTCCCTCTTCCTCTGCTTCCACCGGCGGGTGCCGATAAGAATACCTTGTGGGCTGGAGCATATTCGCTCATTCGCACTACGTGGGCTAGCCAGCGAAGCCGCTGTGTTTTAATTCGCTGAACTATGTCGGCGTCTGCGTAAAGTTTATACAGCTCATCATTAAATCTTCTTCGGTACTCGCCGTCGCCAACGCGTAGAGGTCCACAAATCTTTCGAAGAACCTTTCTCTCGAATACTCCCAGAGCCAACTCATCATATGTTGTTAGTGTCCACGCTTCTGCACCATATAGCAGGACGGGTGCGATGAGTGACTTGTAGAGTGTTATTTTCGTTCGTCGAGAGAGGACTTTACTTTTCAATTGCCTACTCAGTCCGAAGTAGCATTTGTTTGCAAGAGTAAGTAGGCTAACATTATTGTTGGTGTTAATGCTGGTTCCCAGGTAAACGAAGTCCTTTACTATTTCGAAATTATTGCTGCCAACAGTGGCTTGGTTGCCAAGGCGCGAATGGGCTGACTCTTTGCATAATGACAGAAGGTACTTCGTTTTGCCCTCGTTCACCACCAATCCCATTTTCTCCGCTTCTTTTTCTAATTTGGAGTAAGCAGAAGTTACGGCGCGGTTGTTAAGGCCAATGATATCAATATCGTCAGCATATGCCAACAGTTGCACGCTTTTATAAAATATTGTTCCAGCGCGGTTAAGTTCTGAAGCTTGTATTATTTTCTCCAGCATTAAATTAAAGAAATCACAGGATGGGGGGTCACCCTGTCTGAAACCTCGTTTAGTTTCGAACTGCTCGGAGAGGTGCTTCCCAATTCTGACCGAGCTGGCGGTGTTGCTCAAGGTCATTTTGCATAGCCGTATAAGAAACCAAATTCAGACATAGCGGCAAAATACAAATGGGCGCCGCGGGTGTTGTTGCGCTGCACAGTGCTTAGCTTACCCCTGACCCCTTACCTAAAAATCCTATCTACATTCGAAATGAAGAGATTCAGCATTCTCATTTTTATAGCAATTTTATTTATAAATCATTACTGAAACTTAGGTCATCGTAAATATACCATTAAACTTAGCCAAGGCAAATAAATATTAGCCGGATTTTATTCCAAAGCTCTAAGCAGTGTAAGCCCAAAACAATACAAATAAAAAAGTTTGGGAAAATTCGAACTATCATTCCAAAGAGGAGTTGTTTCGAGCTAAACAACTAAAATATAAGGGCGTTGAATTTTACTTGTCGAATTTGGTTTTGCTTTCATATGAATATCTTTCTTAGCGACTATAAAACCTACAATAAAAATGCCTTACTATTTTATTATTAAAAAGGTATAAAAAAAAGTTTGGTTTTTATTATTAGTTTATATTTTAGTTTTTATTTATTTATTTAAGTATCTCGCACTCAGGTATTTATGGTATTTTAGAAACATCTATTTATTAGTGGCCATTATTAGTTTTTATAGTTTATATTATTCTATTTTACTATCGTTTACGAGTATTTTATTTCAAATAAAATGTCTCCTTTTTTTTGTTTGGGGTTTTATCTATTTAATTTTATTATTGTTATTTATCGCTATCAATATTTTATTTATTTTAAGTGTATTTTATTATTATCATTATTTTGGTTTAATTTTACATATTTCATATTATTTATTTTATGATTTTATTATTTTATTTTGATTAAAGGTTATTTATTAAGGGTTTCCTTTTTTGTTTTTATTTTAAATTTTATTTCCTTATAACTAGTTTTTAGCAAATCTATTCTGTCCTTTTATAATCTCTTAGTATTTAAACATTTCTCTTATCTTTTTTTTTGTGTTTTATTATAATTAGACTTAACTTAAGATTCCCTATTCTATTTTGTTTTATTACAACGTCTAGGCATTTACTTTTATCTTTCTAATCTAATTTTAACTATTTTATTTTACATTAAAATCAATTTCAACTTAACGTATAACCGGCACGGACTCACCAGGGTGCAGCAGGCCGTTTTCGGGGAACAAAATCCGGCTACTGATGTCGTTGCTGGTTTTGTTGTTACTGCTGGTTGTTGTTGGCTGGCAGTGGTGGTTATAGATTGTGGTCGTTGCCGTTGGTTAGTGCAGTGCGCCTATAGGGCGGTCACTGCTGTTGTCAATCCTGGTTGTTGTCATTGTTGCAGTAACTCGGTTGTGTTAGCGCTGCTGTTGTGGTTGTTGATGCAGTAGCCAGAACGTGGTGGCAGTACTGTTGTTCTTACCGCAGGTTCGTGCAGCGGGCGTATAATGGGGCGGTCCCATCTGTTGGGGATTGGTAGCACGGCTTTTCTCTGTAGCGACGCGTTCGTTAGCGCTATATTGGCGCGCTGTTGCAGCGCTATGGCGGAATGGTGGCGCGGTGTGCTTCGCGGTCCTGTGGCGCGTTGTTTGGCAGATTGGAAGCGATATAGTATAGCACGTCGATATGGCGCGTTGTCGCATTGCTGAAGTTGCGCGTGCACGTTGTTGCAGATCGATATTACAGCGCTTGGGGTGTCGCGTTGTTGCACGCTATAGGGGTGCTATAGTGCAACGTTGTTTGTGCGCTATGGTATCGCGATGCTACTGCGCGTTTGCGTTGGCGCTTTAGTGGCGCGTTTGTACGCGCTTGGGTTAATTTAATTCTATACACACACATCCACAGCACGCAACCGCCAAAATACGTCCAAAAATGTCGTATGGAATTACCGTACTTCTTACTCTACGTTTAGTGCGTTTTATTATTTAGGTTAATTATAAATCCAAGTTTGAACACAATTTTCTTTTTTCCCACTAGCTTTTCTTTCTTCAGAAAGATTTGGGCTATTCACTGTTCGCTACTTTATTAAATGTTTCCTTTTTTCTCAATAATTTCCTTCACATACGAAAACTGTCTTTAGTTCACTTTTCACAACTTTTTTTTTTTTTTAGGTTTTATTTCACCTGGGTTTATTTAAATTTTTTAGTTTTTATTCGCGCCACCTATCTCTTTAAACGCAACTGTACTTTTGATTCTGCCTGGATCTTTGCTATGGCGTTGAAAAACGTCCACCTAACGGGGACTGCGACAAATGGAAGGATCCCGTTTGTTTGGTATGGCGTGATATGGTGGTTGTCATGTAGCGCGCTTTGATTGGTGCTTGCAATCAGGTTTCGGATTCGACTTTTTTTATTACTGCCCAAATCTGTTCAAAATATAGTATGCCTGTGGCAAAAAAAGAAGAGAAATATACTACGGAAACTGAAGTTAAATCTTTCGGATTTACGTATAAAAAATATGAATATAGTAGACTTAACTGATGACGGCGTTTATATAGTCATCACGTGAAAGACTAGGGCTAATGGCAAACCCAAGATTCGTTACTTTAGATACATATTTAGGACATGATGTTTAAAGATGGAAGACCCAACAAGTTAACCTGCTGTTTTGATATTTCGATATGGGTAGCACGTATGATCGTTCACTGATAAGGGAAAAACAATTTTTTAAAGCCCATGATGAAATACAGCTGTATATCATCAGCAAAGGCATGCATTTCCGCATACTGGCAGTAGTTAAATATGTCATTAATAAAGAAACTAGACAATAACGTTCCAAATATAGAACCTTGGAGTACACCACTAAACAACTGCTTCAGACCAGAGAGCTTCGCTTCCGCTTTCGCTCGCTGTTTTCTACCACCCAAGTAGCTCATCATCAGTCGTAGAGCCGAGTCCCCGGACCCGAAATGAGATTTTAGCTTCATGCATAACAATTCATGGTTGACAGAGTCAAAGCCTTTAGAAAAGTCAAGCAGGCACAATAATGTAATTTGATTACTGTCATATTTTAATTACGGCCGTGGAACAGCTATGATTTGCTCTAAAGCCCGTCTGAAATGGGAAAAGTAATTTGAACTTATCAATGTGCAAGTTAATCTGTTCTGCAGCGGAATTCCAGACATCGTCATCGCCTAAATGCTAAATTATGCCAAAATGCCAAAGCAAATGAACTCTCAGAATCTTAGGAGATTTCGCTTATTTGCGATTCTGGAACGCAAGTCGCCTAGTTAAAGTTTGTTAAGTTATCTTTTCGCTTGGGGGCGCTGGGTTAGCACTGCCAGCTGTCAATTTAGTTATGAAATTGCCAGAAGTAGTCAGAAATAGACAGAGGATACTAGGAGTTTAGTTTCTTCTTTATTTCGCTTTTTTTTGCTATTTAAAAATATAAAAAAATTTTAGGTACAATTAACTTATTAGATAGTAATTTGCTTATTAGGAATTGTAAGCTAAAATACTGCGCGGACGTAATCTATTAGCAGTCTTTTAAATACATTAATGTTTCTTTCATTTTTGATATTACTTGGTAATTCATTAAATAGTTTTAGGCCTTTGTACATTAAAATATTCTGTGCCTTATACTTATAAAAGTTAATTCTAAAATCATTTTTGTTCCTTAAACTGTAGGGTTGCGCCTCTACAACATACACAATTTGGCTTGTTCCGCCTGCCCGTTGGTTGCGGGATGGTATGGAGCCCCCATCTTGTGGATAATCCCATTCAGTTTAAAAAAGTTTTGGAATTCACTAGAAACGAATTGCGTTCCGTGATCGCTAACAAAAACGTCGGGGATTCCAAACGTGGAAAATATTTCTCGGCATTTCTGAATCATGATACTCGTTGTCATGTTCGGTACAATGTGTACTTCAGGCCATTTACTGAATGCGTCGATTAAAATGAAAAGGTATTTACCCATGAATGGTCCTGCAAAGTCGGCGTGCACTCTTTCAAACGGTTTCTTTGGGACCACCCAGCTGTGAACCGGCTTTACTAGCTTTGCGTTTGGTCTAGAAAGTTGGCACTCTGAACAATTCAAGACCAGGTCCTCAATGTCCTTGTCCATTCGGTTCCACCAACAGGCTCTTCATCCTACTAATTCCAAAATGCGCGCAATGTAACTCGTCGATAATTTTCTTTCGTAAGGGTGCTGGTATATATACTCGTAAACCTCGCATCAAGCAACCGTGTTGTAGACTGAATTCTGTTTGAGTGATTCCAAAACGGTGTTTTGGGTCCGCATCTCTTCCCAATTTCAGGCATTGTAGCAGAATCTTCACTTCGTCATCCTCCTCAGTTTTTTTCCTTAACTCGTTGGATGTAACCGGTAGATTATCGATCATCTCTTGCTCGATCATGTCTACCTCTTCCATCTTCCCATTCATCTCAGAAATCGGTAATCGCGACATTGCATCCGCATTGGCATTATCCTTGGATCGTTTTAATCGAATTTCAAAATCGAAATGTGCCAGAAATATTGCGTAGTGCTGCATTCTTGTGGCTGACAACAGTGGCAACCCCTTATGCGGTGAAAATATTTGTGCAATCGGTTTATTATCGGTTACTAGTATAAAACGTTTACCATACAAGTACTGGAAAATTTGCGAACACCTTCCTTATCAATTTGACTATATTTTTGCTGCGTTTTGTCAAGGGTCTACGATGCAAATTGCAGAGGTTTCTCAGAACCGTCCTCATAGGCGTGGCTGAGAACCGCACGTACTCCAACGGGACTGGCATCTACAGCCAATACCACCGGCAACTTTGGATCATAGTGCGTTAAAAATAAACTGGACTGCATTTGCTCCTTTACTTCAGCGAATGCCTTTTCGCAGTTTTTGTCGAATACAAATTTTACATCATTTTGTAGCAGCTTATTTAGCGGATAGATGATGTTGCTCAAGTTTTTTACAAAACGGCCATAGTAATTAATAAGGCCCAAGAACGCCAGTACTTCATCTTTGTAGGCTTTTTAATTTTTTGTATAGCATCCACTTTGCTTTTGACCCTATGAATACCACATTCATCAATCACATACCCGCAATATTCTATACGGTCTTTCATAATTTTACACTTGTGTATATTTACACGCATATTGTGATTGTGCAGTCGTTGAAAAACTGTGTCCAACCGAAAGATATGCTCTTCATCGTTGGCTGCTGTGATCTTAATGCCATCAAGAAATACTGACACTCCGGGAATATCTCCCACCAACTGTTCCGTTAACCGTTGCCACTTAGCGGGTGCGCTGGCAATGCCAAACATGAGTCTCATGGGTTGGTATAAACCTTTGTGAGTGCTCAGCGTCATCAATTTTTGGTCCTCTGGGTGCACCTCTAATTGTAGATATGCACTCGACAGTTCGATCTTAGAAAACTTCTTTCCACCTGACATTTTGGAAAACAGCTTATCGATTGTGGTCAATGGGTGCTGGTCCACTACCAAAGCTGGATTAAGGGTAACCTTGTAATCCCCGCAAGTCCGTACGCCACCCTGTTTCTTGGGTATTACTACTAAAGGTGTTGCCCATTCACTCTGTTCAACTTTCACAAGAAGCCCCTCTTTCACTTGCCTGTCTATTTCCTTTTCCACCACATCATACAGTGGAAAAGCCACCCTTCGCGATCTTACAAATTTCGGTGTTGCATTCGGCTTTACGTGCAATCTGGCTTGCATGTTTGTTATGTTACCTACTGTAGAAGAAAACACTTCGCGATATTTGCCCTTTAGCATTTCAATAACATTATTAGATTTCAGTGGCGCAGACTGGACTTTGTTGCACGTTAACTGTTTTTCCATTATGTCACCCCAGTTTAACTTAATGCTGCGAAGCCACTCTCTTCCCAGTAGAGGCATTCGATCGGATCGCACAATGTATAGTTTCATTGGCACTGTATTGCTCTGGGATTCTACGCTAACCCATACATACCCAACACAATTTAGTGAAGTGCCACAATAGCTTATTAACTCAGTGTCCGGAGGGCGTACTTTTAATTTGGGGAAATGTTTCTTTGCATCTATCATATTAATTATTGATACTGGTGAGCCTGTATCTACTTCAAATTGTATGTTTGCGCCGCTTACTTTGAGCTCGCACTTAATTTTTTGTCGTATATTGTTTACAATTTTTTGGTTAATTTGCAGTAACTCTTCCACAGTTTTTCCACTCCCGTGTCTATTTGATTTATTTTCTTTTTCGTTTCTCGAAAACACACCTTTCGTAAGTGCCCTCGTTTCTTACAGAAATGACATTTTGCGTCTTTGTATGTGCACTCTTTCGCTGTGTGCGCAGTGTTGCCACAGCGGAAACATTGATGCTTTTCTTCATTTTGTTTCCTGGAATTAAACCTGTAGTTTTCCAATATCTCATTAGGCTTAGGGTCAAAATGGTTTTTTAGCATCGACACCACTTCATCGTACTGTTTTTCCTCTGGCATTTGTGGTAGCAATTTGTCACAGAGGATATTGTACGTATTTGCTCCAATGTAATACAAAAGGAGATTACGCCGGACTTCGACGGAGTCACATGAATTGCCATTGTAGTCTCTAATCGTTCTACCCAACCCGAAAATGTAGTAACTTTTGCGTCGAAGGTTTCGAAGTTAAATAGATTTGATCTCGCATTAGTGTTACTGACCGCCATGTTGCTCGTTGCCGCGTTTTGTAAATTAGCGATGCTTCCTCCCGTATTGTTCGGTGGTTCGATGGGCATACTCCGATAAGCTCTGCAGCTTGATAAATTAGCACACGTTTTTCTTTTTTGTTGCTTCTCGTCGCCACTTAATGTAACTCATGGCTTTGCTTGCTAGATAGTGACTGATCATTTATTCATTCTTTTCATGCATTATTCTTATTACTAATTACATCTTGACTTCTATTCTTAAAGGGTTGCATTTTCTTACGTTCTTATACGCACATTGTTATACCCTATACATGACAACCGCATTCCCTTATTCTGCAATTTTTGGAGTCTGCTTTTCATACGGTTGGATCCCAGGAACAGTATAGTTGAGCAATATTCAAAATGTGGCTTTATCATGACATTATATATCTTTAGGGCACTATTTACAGAAACCTTTTTGCGGTTTCTCTGGAAGAATCCAATTTATTTTTAAATTTTACTGCAAACATAACCTAAATGCTTGTCGAAATTTAATTTTTCATCGATGCCTAAATACTTAATTTCATCAACTTTGCCGATTATTTCACCATTAACTGAAATGTTTTCATTTGACTCGCCATTGATTATCATTGCCTTTGTTTTATTCAAATTAAGTTTTAGTTTGTTCATTTCCAGATATTTGCATATATTTTTCAAACTATCATTCAGCCGCGCAATACATTCCTGACTAGAACTTCCGGTCATATATAGTAATGTATCATCTGCAAATAGACAAATTTGTACCCCACCCTGTAGTATATTTTCTATATCGTTTATGTATATTAAAAATAGTAGCGTCCCAAGCCCTGCGCCTAAGGTACACCTAACATTATTCTTGCTGGATCTGATACACTTTCAGATACTTTAGTGCACTGACATCTGTTACTTAAGTAACTTTGAAACCACCGGTATTCAGCTCCTTTAATTCCGTACTGCCTCATGTTTTCTAAAAAAATTCCTCTATCAATTGTTTCAAATGCTCGCTTGAAATCCAAGAAAACAGCCACTATACATTTCCCGTTGTTCATTTCTGACTTCCAGTGTGAAATTACTAGATTTATTGCCGACTCACAGCTATGACGTTGTCGGAATCCCGATTGATTTTCTGATATTAGCCGATTATTCTCCATGAAGCCTTCTAATTGTTTATGCACCACTTTTTCGAGTATTTTACTTTCGGTCATTAACATGTTGATGGGGCGAAACTCTTTAGGATTTAGTGTGTTTTTAACCTTTTCTACTGGTACCACCATTGAAGTTTTCCATTTTTTTGGAAATTCCGCCAGTTCGAACGACGCATTAATAATTTCAAGGAGGATTGGGCCGAGCACATCATATTCACATAGTATTATTTTTGGGGATATCAAGTTATAGTCTTTCTTGTTATTCATTGCTTTGAGTATACTCTTGAGCTCATTTAATTCTAATTTCTTAAATTTAAATTGTTTATCACAAGGCCTTACGTTGTTTATATATGTCACATTGGGTATATTTCTATTCAGCTCTTCAACACTTTCTAAACAAAATTTATTAAGTTCGTTAGCGATTTCCAACGGGTTTTTTATCTCGATGGATTTCACCATAATTTTGCTAATTTCTGTTCTCTCTTCGTTTAGGACAAATTCTTTTATTGTTCTCCACATCGTCTTTTGGTCATTCGATGCATCAAACTTTTTCGAAATGTAACTGTTTCGCGCGCTTTCAAGTTCTTTGGAATACCTATTTCTGAACTGTTTATAGTTCTGCAACTCTGCCTGGGAGTTGCTCCATTTTGCTGATTTATATAATTCAATTTGTAGCACGGCAGATATCGACACAAGCCATTTTACTATTGTTATGTATCTTTGGCTTAAGTATGCCACTATTTTATCTGTACATACATATACTAATTGTTACCCACTGTACTTATTTTCGTGCATAGCTTTTTGTAAACATAGAATAAAGATTTTCCAATTGCATTGTCGCATATAATATGTATTCATGTAAGTTAGCTAAGTAAAGAACGGAAGGTTCAGTTCACAATTGTAACTAAGCAGAGAACTTTTGATGATAGTTAGTTTGTTTCGTTAAGCTGCTCAATTACTCGCCTATAAAAGAGGCAGCAAACTGCTTAATTTGCGTTGATTTGGTTTTGTTTTTTTCCGACAGGGTGGATACTGGATTTATATTGGAACGAATTTTCGTCATCCCTTGTGAATTTTGGTTTTGTAACAAGCCGGTTTTGGCGAACCACCATCTTCAGTGCTTGATTTAGGTCTGATCTGTGTCTATCCGTTGTCATGTATTTATAGTCTAGATGCTGTATCAGGTAGTGTTAGTATTCGTGTATATGAGTCGTGTCTTACGAACGTATCCGAACGGGTACCTGCAATGAGGGTTGTTTTTAACGCTCGTTTATTAGTTGTGGTGTTATATCAGATAATTAGTTTGAGGATGTTAGGTCAGGTACTGTTAAGTGTATACTTAAGGGTGGGTTTTGACGCTCGTTAGTCATTAGTTGTGGTTTTAGATCAGGTAATTAGTTTGAGGATGTTAGGTTAGGTAATGTTATGTGTATATTTAAGGGTGGGTTTTGACGCTCGTTAGTCATGTAGAAGTCAGTGATTTTTGTTTTCTGATTTGTTTTGTGTGTGTGCTCCCTTATTGTTACTCGTTTTGTTATTGTACCTGCGGTGTTGTTTGGTCCTCTGTAAATTAGTTTTAGCGGTTCAAATATTGCGTCAGAAATAGTGTTTGTTTGCTCGTTAATTACTCTCCCGTCAAATGTCTTAAGTTTGTATATTTCCATGTTTTCTAGCACATTTAAGCGCCGCCCTTTTCTTTGTACGTGAAGTATTCTGGCTGTGTTTTCGATGTTGGTCGGGTGCATTTGTTTTTTAACCTTTGTGATTTGCATAGTTTGACTCTGTTGTGATAGTGGGTTTCCGTGTTTTTCTGTTGTAGTCCCTGATGTGCTCCCGGAATCGTGTACTTATTTTTCGTCCTGTTTGCCCTATATAGCTGTACTGCCATTCGCAGGTAAGCTTGTATATTCCTTGTTTCCTAAATGGTTCTTCCGAGTTAGTGTTGGTTCTTAGTTTTTGTCCTAAGTTGTTCGATGTTCTGAACGCTGTGTTGATATCGTGTTTCTTGAAGTAGTTTGCCAATTTGTGTGTCGTTTTTCCAGTGTATGTCATTGTAGTCCAGATCTTGGATTTTTCTTCTGCGTTGTGTCTTTTTTGTGATCCATGGTTCCTTCGGAGTTTGTCTATTAGGCATTTTTTGTATCCGTTGCTCGTGGTTATGTTGTATATGGTGGTTAGTTCTTTCTTGTATGCTTCCTGAGTGAGGGGTGTTCTGTGAAGTCTGTCTACTAGGTGCCTTAATGCCGCATTCTTGTGCTGTTGAGGATGGTTTGACGTAGAATGAATTATGGTGTCTGTAGTTGTTGGTTTCCTGTAGATGTCGTATTTAAACTTGTTTGTAATTCTGGCAATTCTTATTGTTAGTTCCAGGTTCAGTTCTCCTTCTTTCTCGGTCTCCATAGTAAATTTTTTGTTTTCATGTTGTCTCTTTAGGAATTCTAGTATTCGTTCTTCATTGTTATTGTTCAGTATGCAGATGATGTCGTCGACGTACCTTGCGTAAAATGTCACTCCTAGTTCGTTTTTTAGTTTTTGCATATATTTTGTTTCCAATTTCTGTATGACACGCCAATAATAAATTTCAAATCAGCGCCGGGTTATAAACTTTCAAAACATATAAAGACGATACTGAATGACGCGCTTGAACTCTACCATGAACATACAATAAAGAATACAAACGAACTAATAGAAAGACTCGAAACCGTCAAACTCACAGAGAACAGCACAATCGTCTCATTTGACATAAAAGACTTATATCCCTCCATACCGCTTCCAGAGACATTACACATAGTAAACAAAACACTACGAGACAAAACCAAAGATATGATCAGAACAGCACAAATCACAAACACACTAAGAACAACTTTACAGCAAAACTACTTCAAGTTCAACAATAAAATAAAATAGGAAGGGGAAACCCAACGTCATCAATTCTCATGGAGGCATTCATACAGAACTTGGAAACAAAATATATGCAAGAACTAAAAAACGAACTAGGAGTGACATTTTACGCAAGGTACGTCGACGACATCATCTGCATACTGAACAATAACAATGAAGAACGAATACTAGAATTCCTAAACAGACAACATGAAAACAAAAAATTTACTATGGAGACCGAGAAAGAAGGAGAACTGAACCTGGACCTAACAATAAGAATTTCCAGAATTACAAACAAGTTTAAATACGACATCTACAGGAAACCAACAACTACAGACACCATAATTCATTCTACGTCAAACCATCCTCAACAGCACAAGAATGCGGCATTAAGGCACCTAGTAGACAGACTTCAAAGAACACCCCTCACTCAGGAAGCATACAAGAAAGAACTAACCACCATATACAACATAACCACGAGCAACGGATACAAAAAATGCCTAATAGACAAACTCCGAAGGAACCATGGATCACAAAAAAGACACAACGCAGAAGAAAAATCCAAGATCTGGACTACAATGACATACACTGGAAAAACGACACACAAATTGGCAAACTACTTCAAGAAACACGATATCAACACAGCGTTCAGAACATCGAACAACTTAGGACAAAAACTAAGAACCAACACTAACTCGGAAGAACCATTCAGGAAACAAGGAATATACAAGCTTACCTGCGAATGCCAGTACAGCTATATAGGGCAAACAGGACGAAAAATAAGTACACGATTCCGGGAGCACATCAGGGACTACAACAGAAAAACACGGAAACCCACTATCACAACAGAGTCAAACTATGCAAATCACATGTTCAAAAACAAATGCACCCCGACCAACATCAAAAACACAGCCAGAATACTTCACGTACAAAGAAAAGGGCAGCGCTTAAATGTGCTAGAAAACATGGAAATATACAAACTTAAGACATTTGACGGGAGAGTAATTAACGAACAAACAAACACCATTTCTGACGCAATATTTGAACCGCTAAATCTAATTTACAGAGGACCAAACAACACCGCAAGTACAATAACAAAACGAGTAACAATAAACGAGCACACACACAAAACAAATCAGAAAACAAAAATCACTGACTTCTTCTTGACTAACGAGCGTCAAAACCCACCCTTAAATATACACTTAACATTAACTAACCTAACATCCTCAATCTAATTACCTGATCTAAAACCACAACTAATGACTTCTACATGACTAACGAGCGTCAAAACCCACCCTTAAGTATACACTTAGCATTACCTGACCTCACATCCTCAAACTAATTATCTGATATAAAACCACAACTAATAAACGAGCGTTAAAAACAACCCTCATTGCAGGTACCCGTTCGGATACGTTCGTAAGACACGACTCTTATACACGAATACTAACACTACCTGATACAGCATCCAGACTATAAATACATGACAACGGATAGACATAGAACAGAACGAAATCAAGCACTGAAGATGGCGGTTCGCCGAAACCGGCTTGTTACAAAACCAAAATTGACAAGGGATGACGAAAATTTGCTTTTGGCGGTGCTTGGAGGTGAGTTGTCTAATTATTGATTATTTATATTTTTCATTTTATGTACATACATTGCTATATGCTGCGATGTCATAGATAGACAGTGATAAACGCCGGCTTCTTGACATTGTAGCTGGAATACATATTAATGTATGTATGTAAAGCAACCCTTTTATACATAAAGTGCAAGTATGAGCTGTGATGTTATAGATAGACAGTGATAAACGCCGGCTTCTTGACATCTTAGCTGAGTACATACATATGTACGTATGTATATAAGTGGTTTAGTAAGAGAGAATATTACCTATTATGCGCGTTAAATTATACCCTGTAGCACTGCGTGCTAACATGTTAATTATTAAAGCTAATGTGTTATACATTTTTGTAATCATTTAAGGTTTGAACCTACTACCAATTTTCTACAAAGCATTCTACTTTCAATAAAACGTGATATTTGTTACCTGTTAACTAAATAACCAACGATTTTGCGTTTTATTACCAACTCTCTCATACCCTTCTAACCCCACCTCATTATAATTTGGCGCCCAACTTAGGGGCCAGCCTCCTTAGTTATACGCCGATTCGCCGAAGCGAACGTATTGCAAAAGCAAATCAAGTTAAAATTATAATTTGGCACTCAACATAGTGCCCAACTTCCTTAGCTACACGCCGATTCGCCGAAGAAAACGTATTGCTAAAAGCAAATCAAGCCAAAATTCGAATATGGCGACTTTTACCGACGAACAATTTGATAGGCTCTTACAAGCAGTAGGCAGTTTTAATTCCCGTCCTGGGTCATTTAGCAACTGTACTAGCCGCTTTAACGGTGAGCATAGTTCCACAAAGGTCGAGGAGTTTATAGCTGCTATTTCCACTTTTAAGGCGGTGGAGAAGATTAGCGATGCAGATGCAATTAGTGGAATGCAAATGATTCTTAAGGGTGACGCTGCAGAGTGGTGGAGCGGGGTAAAATCAAAAGCCGAGGCTTTTGATGACGTTATTCGTATGCTGCGTGAAGCATTCTCACCCCCCAAACCCGCATGGCGCATCTATGTGCAACCGACACCTTCATACGCAAAAAACGTGCACTCTTATCCCAGCTGACTAATGTCCCAGCCGAAGCTGACCAAATTGACATTTTCTTTGGGCTTTTGCATTTGCGAATCCGCGATAGGGTGAACAGGCAGAGAATTTTAAATTTTGATGAATTGTTAAGTGAGGCTTGTGAGGCAGAACTATGTTTGCAGGATGCTTACGTTACCAGCTGCAAATAATGACAATCACACTACCACCGGTAGCAGTGTAAATAGCGCAGTTCGTTGTGGGTTTTGTCGCAAGAGAGGGCACACTACTGAAACATGTTTTAAAAAGAAAAGTGAAGAAACGAAAGATGCATATGCTGCTAATATAGCGCAAGCGGTATCATTGAAACCGAAGTTTGCTTGTAATGGGTGCAACGCTCCAGGAGTAACTCGTGCTAACTGCTCAAATTGTAAAAGCAAAACAAGTACAACACCTGGTCATGTAAATTTTAATACGCTTTCGACGTCCATTGGTAGGGACATTCCCGTTGTAGATGTTAAGATTTTTGGAGTTACTGGTCAAGTTTATTTTGATTCTGGTGCAAGAACGAGTGTCGCAAGTGCGAACCTGAAACGTGTCATGGACTATAAGGGCTGCTTATATAAAAACGTTAGATATTCCATTTGTAATCTTACCAAAAGCGACAGGTAATAGGACCCTGATAGGCGCCGATTTTATAGAGAAAGAAGGCATCGTTATGAATATGGGACAACGATATTGGTACTTCGAGGATGAACCGACGAAACATTTTGATTTTGCGGAAGCATTGCCACTAGGCTTGAACATTATCGAGCGGATAATCGTACCCGCAACCCATCCTAAACGTAAGCCCGAAGAAGCACCAATTTGCGAAATCGAAAAGTCAGAAGTGTATATGTCTGAGTTTGAATACCATGGGCCAGATGTTCCAAACGATTATTCTCCACACGTTACCCAAAGTATATTTCGAGACGCTATTCCTCCGGGTATGGAAACGCCGAAACGGCATGAAGGTGAAGATATTTTTACGGGTGTAGTATACAACCCTTCTTCCACAAGCTTATTTTCATAGATTTTAAATTTATTAAGGCATCCGATGGAGTAGGCTTATCCGTAGAAGATAAGACAAAACTTGATAACGTACTTCAAGGACATTCGAGTGTGTTTGGTCCATCTCTTGAGCCCACACAGTACGCTCAACATTTTATTGATACTGGGGATCAGGAGCCAATTTCATCTCCACCATACCGTTTGTCATTCCCGAAAATGCAAGAACTTAAGCATGAGATTTCCAAAATGATCGAGAACGATATCATCGAAGAGTCAGACTCACCATGGGCCTCGCCAGTAGTGATGGTTCCAAAGAAAGATGGTGGTACCCGTGTTTGTGTGGATTATCGGAGCTTAATGCGATTACTAAGCCGGGTAGATATCCCTTACCACGTATGGACGATTTGTTACATTCAGCGAAAAGTACACGTTTTATGACTACGTTAGATTTGAAGTGTGGATAATTTCAAATAGCCGTTGCAGAAAAGGATAGGGATAAAACATGTCTTATAGCACCTTTTGGGACATATCGTTTTAAAAGCATGCCTTTCGGTCTGCGGAATGCCCCCGCAACCTTTCAACGCCTTATCGATCGTTTTAAAACCACAGTGGCTAATATCAAAATACTTGCGTACTTAGATGATATTATTATCTGCTCATCCACATTTACGGATCACTTGAAAGATTTAGATGCAGTTTTCGATAAGTTAGACAAGTTTAAGTTGCGAGTAAACGCAATGAAATGTCGATTTTGTTGCACTGAGGTAAAATATCTTGGTCATGTTTTAACAACAGAAGGTATAAAAGTCGACCGAGATAAAACAAACGCAATAAGCCAAAGAGCTCCACCTCGTAATAGTAAAGAGGTAATATCGTTTATTCAAACATGCTCCTGGTATCGTCGTTTTATAGACCATTATGCTGAAATTGTAAAACCTTTAACTGATTTAACGAAAAAGAATGTTGAGTGGCAATGGAGCGCCCCACAAATAGAAGCTTTCAGTAAGCTAAAACAATTACTGATCAATCCTCCGATACTACGTCAAGCTGAAGATAATGTACCCTTCGTAATTAAAACTGATGCGAGTGCTTCTGCCCTGGGAGCGGTTTTACTCCAGGGGGAGAGGGAGAATGAACATCCAATTGAGTATGCCAGTCGTTTATTGACGTCAGCTGAAAGGAACTACTCAACTACAGAGCGCGAAGCCCTTGCTATCGTTTGGTCATGTGCAAAGTTCCGGGGATACATTGACGGTGCGAAAATACGGCTGAAGACTGACCATCAACCGTTAAAATGGTTGTTGACAATCAAGACACCCTCTGGTCGTCTCGCAAGGTGGTCGTTACAGCTACAATCATATAATTTTCAAATCGATTATACTCCTGGGAAAAGTAACTCCGTCGCGGATACGTTATCTCGCCCTTCTTGTGCTACAGACGATCATTTATCTATTAATTGTATATGCGCTTTTCAAGTTGACCTACCCCGTAAGAGAGCTAGTGAATTGCGATTGGAACAGCTGAAAGATGAGTATCTGGCTAAAATAATAGACTCCCTAGAGCAAAAGGATGGAAATTTGTATATGTGGTATAGTCGTGGTTATATATTAAACCACAACTGGTGATACCAACTCACAAACGAGCTAATATACTTAAGGCTTATCATGATGAAAGTACTGGTGGACATTATGGCGCTGATAGGACTATTGATCGGATTTGTAGTCGATATTTTTGGCCAGGAATGCGGGCTGAAATAACTAAGTATGTACGAACCAGCGTCCAGTGTCAGCGTTACAAAGCGACAAACATGAAACCCATGGGATTACTTCAGACGATATCCAATCGACAGAGATTTGAATCAATAGCCATTGATCTGTTCGGCCCTTTGCCAAAAACAGATGAGGGATACCTGTGGATTTTTATAAACCAAGACGTTGCCAGTCGATGGGTAGAATTGTTTGCCTTGAAGGAAGCCACGGCAGCAGTATGTGCTACAACTCTAACTGATGAAGTTTTTCTACGGTATGGCGTACCACGACGCCTGAAATCAGACAATGGTGTACAATTTGTTTCAGCCATAATGCAAAAAGTGACTTATAGTATGGGTATACAACAACTATTTACGCCTGTATACCACCCAGAAGCAAATCCTGTTGAAAGGAAGAACAGAGATCTTAAATCGCAGTTGGCCATATTTCTTCAAGGTCAACATAATACTTGGAACACTAATTTAGCATCTATTCGCTTCGCTATGAACTCTGCCAAATGCCAGTCCACCGGTTACTCCGCTGCGTTCCTCACCTTTGGAAGAGAACATCGCACATTCGACGAAGTAGAGCATGATACGAAGACGATTGCTGAAAGTGAGAATTTTATTCCGCAAATTACGCCGTACCTGAAAGGTATGATAGAAATTTTTAATAGAGCTAAGGAGGTCGAGCAAATGACGCAAGACCGTAATAAAGATAGGGTTGATAGAGGTAAAAGGCCCCAAGATGTCATTGAGATAGGGTCAGAGGTGTTGGTAACAACGCATGTATTAAGCCAAGGAAGTAAAGGGGTAACGTCAAAGTTTGTACCGAAGCGTGACGGACCATATGTAATTGTCCGGAAAATTGGGTCTTCAACAGACGAGGTCGCATCAATGACAGATCCAGATGTACCATTAGGCGCTTACCAAGCATCCGCTTTAACCCTATACAAAGGTACCAATACTCATAAGCAACCACAACCAGTGCAACCGTTAAGGAAGAGAGGTAGACCACGAAAACAATAATGAGATGGTGATGATTCGACAGTTTCACTTATCGAACATCAAGGGGGAGACTGTAGCACGGCAGATATCGACACAAGCCATTTTACTATTTTTATGTATCTTTGGTTTAAGTATGCCACTATTTTATTTGTACATACATATACTAATTGTTACCCACTGTACTTATTTTCGTGCATAGCTTTTTGTAAAAATATTATTTCCAGTCGTCTACACTCTAAGCTAAGAGATTTTCCAATTGCATTGTCGCATATAATATGTATTCATGTATGTTAGCTAAGTAAAGAACGGAAGGTTCAGTTAACAACAACAATTGTCACTAAGCAGATAACTTTTGATGATAGTTAGTTTGTTTCGTTAAGTTGCTCAATTACTCGCCTATAAAAGAGGCAGCGCCTGAGCAAACTGCTTAATTTGCTGTTGGCGGTGCTTGGAGGTGAGTTGTCTAATTATTGATTATTTATATTTTTCATTTTATGTACATATATTGGTATATGCTGCGATGTCATAGATAGACAGTGATAAACGCCGGCTTCTTGACATTGTAGCTGGAATACATATTAATGTATGTATGTAAAGCAACCCTTTTATACATAAAGTGCAAGTATGAGCTGTGATGTTATAGATAGACAGTGATAAACGCCGGCTTCTTGACATCTTAGCTGAGTACATACATATGTACGTATGTATATAAGTGGTTTATTAAGAGAGAATATTAGCTATTATGCGCGTTAAATTATGCCCTGTAGCACTGCGTGCTAACATGCTAATTATTAAAGCTAATGTGTTATACATTTTTGTAATCATTTAAGGTTTGAACCTACTACCAATTTTCTACAAAGCATTCTACTTTCAATAAAACGTGATATTTGTTACCTGTTAACTAAATAACCAACGATTTTGCGTTTTATTACCAACTCTCTCATACCCTTCTAACCCCACCTCATTATAAATTTTGGTTTTTTTTTTTCATTTGGAGCAGATTAGCACCAAACCACCCATCAAAGTTTCTTTTTTGAGTAACCCTTCTTAGCGTAATCATTTTTTTGATAGGTTCCTTCATTGTTTCACTGAAAATGTTCAATGTTTCGTTAAAATTATGTATGTCAATTTTCAAAAATTTTGACTTTGCTATTTCTCCAGCAAATAGAATAGTGTCAAAGCGATACTTTTTTATTACTTTCACGAGCTTATTGCATCTTTCCTGCCTTATTTTTATATTAATTTCAATGGACACATGATCACTTATTTTATAGTTGGCGTTAACCTTGGCTTCGGCTTTTGAAATATTAGTCAATACATAGTCAGTTATCGTTGCGCTAGTTCTTGTGATTCTTGTTGGTTCAAGAACTATTTGCTTTAATGCATTGTCTGACACCGACTAATAAATTTGGTCCCTGAAGGCACTATTTCCCAGCCAATCAATATTAAAATCACCCATTATGAGAACTTCTGTACCACTGTCACATAATTGCTCAATTTTTTCTTTAATAAAGTCATAAAACACTCTTTCTGGGGATCTCCGTTTATCAGGTGATCGATATAATCCAATTAAGGTTATATTAATATTTTTTTGTTTGACCATTATTATTAAGCACCATATACTTTTTTCGAGCGCTGTTTCCTCTATAACTTCAATCTGCCATTCTGGGATAATATGAAATAGAACACCTCCTGTATGGTTTGATGTGCTGTCACATCTCACAAGCTGGTAGTCACTTAGCTTTATTTCACAATTCTGGGTTGAATTCGTTAAATGCGTTTCACTCACACAGATAAACTCGAATCTTACACCAAATGAAATAGCTTCAAGCTGATTAAATTTTGTCCTTAAACCGCCAATATTTAAATACAAGCCTCTTATCACTGAATTTAGTTGCTAATATTGAATCCGTTCGGACTCAATTTTTATCTTTTTTTGCAATAACTGACAATCAGTACTTCTGGTGTCGTGATTTACACATAAATCAGTCAGATTAAGTACTCGTATATCCTTTGCTTTTACACAATTAACGCACTTTAAAACATTATTTGTACACTGTCGGTATGCATGGCGTTTTTCGCAACACTTAGCACATATCTGAAGGCTTTCTTTACACACTTTGCTTGTATGGTTGTAACCCCAGCACTTGTAGCATCTTAAAATATTGTGGCTTTCATACACCTTGCACCTATCCCATTCCACGTTTATTTTTCCAAGTTCCATAACTTTTTCAAAACCTTTTCCATCAATTATTGCGTTGTGCACCGCTGCATTTTTGTAGGATTTGTACACTTTAATGCACTTCAAGTAGCTCTCTTACAAATTGTTTTGAGTTTTTATTGATTGAGTTATTGTCTCCCCATCGAGCGTTTCACTCAATCGACATATCAATATCTTTGGCCTTTTCATTGCTGGTAGTAGAATGTCATATTTTTCACTCACTTTTTCTTTAATATCATTTACCAATATTTTCCTCGCTTCATCGCTTTCACATCGTATAGCTACTGTTCCGTTTTGCCTATTAGGTATCCCGCTTATACAAGGTGGCGTAAAAGTAAGCTTCCGATGTTCAGCATATCGGTTGTGGCACGTGCAGTGTGTGCTGTTGCACCGTCTTGTTGGAACCACATGTTTTCTTATCCCAATTCATCAAGTTGCGGCAAAAAGAACTCGTTGATCATTGCTCTGTAGCGCTCACCATTCACAGTAACCGTTTGGCCCCGACCGATTATTGGTCAAATAAATAGTCAGCAATATTCCGCGTTCTGGAGCAGTGTAGCGTAACATTGTTTATTAACGTGTATTTCGCATGTGTTTACTACACAAATGTCAAAACAGAACTGACTTTAGGGGCCAATCGCAAAATGTATAGCATTTTCTGATAGGAGGATTACTTTTGCGCCACCCTGTACCTACACTCAATTTTGATGGCTTTATTATTGCTTTTACATCACTCTTCGTAACTTCACTTTGTTGATTTATTTTTGGTTTCAGTATAACAGGTGCATTTTTAGTTATCAGGTTTTTTAGTTTACCTGCATAGGTTGCTCTTACTTCCAAATGGTTCTCTTTGTTTGCACTTTTGTCTTCTACGGCTTTTTTGATTTGCTTTACCGTTTCATTCACCTCATTTATTTTTTCTTCAACAATATTTGAACTTTTTTTTTCCGTATCTTTAATAAGGCTTAACATTTCAGCAAATTTATTATGCGCACCTCCAATATACTCAATGCAATAATCACACAAAAACTTTAGGTTGGCATGTTTGAGCAATGCATCTGTCTCATATTCAGAGAATCCAAGACATTTCACATGAAAGACAACTCCGCACACACCATTGCACGGTATAGTACCCTCACGCGAGCTTGCTCTACATTTTCCACATTTATTAGAATCCATCACAATGCTAAAAATCTGGAACTCATATTAGAAATTATTGTTTTGATTTAATATGCGTCCTTTCTCGCTTTTTGAAGAATTTAATAATTGAAGTAACACTCTCAAGCTGCTCACAAAAACACGTCCGCTCGGTTTGAAGGCCTCCCTCTTCCTCGTCAACCCCATACTTTTTGGCGTTACTTATCGGCCTCAGTAAATATCAATTTTTCAGAATTTTACTAGTTTTAGTCAGAGAAATATGGGACAAAAATATCCGTTAATATTTCGAAACTATAAAAATTAAAATATGTAGGTGTTGAGAATACCAAAAAATTTAGTTACTGACAAGTTAAGAGAAATTTGTTTAACTAAATTTCTAGCACACTCGGCGGTTTAATTAACGTATACGCTTGCAATGTAGCGTAGAAAGTTCGAGGGTCTTGAGCATGTCCTTTGCATTTTCTTCTTAATTATCACAAATCGTCACAAGTTGCTAAATCTTTACATATGAGCCTCGATCCTATAATGGATTGTGAGAACACCTATAGGTAGTTTAGTGTTATAACCACGCATCATTGCCCTAGTCTCAGTTCGACCGTTGGACTCTTTAGCTACAGCTGTTCCGGCTGGCTCATAAAATTTTTGTTGCCCTCTACACGCACTAGTTAACATTTTGTCTCACAAGAACATATGTCCCTCAGTATATGATATTCTCATTACACAGGCTTATAAGGACCACAGCCGCCAGAAATGCGAAAACGGTGTGGACATATTGGTGCGGGTGCCAAATATTATAACTCCAATCCTTTCTACCCTATTCTGATGGAATCATTTTACTTTGGACGCATCCTTGGTAACTTTGTCTCCCAGCTTTATTTTGCATATCTTTTTAAAGCTGATGATCTCAGCTATGCCGTCCCTTGGAAGTTGACATATTGGAAATTTTTTTTTGAGTTTTTCTGCGCCAGAGAACGTTAATACCTTTCTTCTAACGAAGTGAGTAAGTCACAAACTTGCATGAATAGATGTTCTCTACAAGTTTCCAACATTATGGACAAACACTTGTTGAGTAAATATGCAAAATATCCATTTTTCGCACTAATTACATATATTTTATGTATTGGAGTGTTTTTATAACCTAAATCTACATAATTATAAGCTTTTATCATATACTTTGCCTTTTAGCTACGAATTTTTTTCTTTGCCAAAATAAGCTACCTTTAGGAGAAAAATAGAGATTTAAGGAGATGGCTAAAATTCCAGAATCACAATTTCGGCTAAATTAGTTGCCAAAAAAAGCTAATTAATTTATCTGGTTCATTTGTGTTCATCGCTAAAATGTGTAAAAAAAATGAACCAAAACATGGAGATTTTAGGAGATTTTCATTCACTGGAATCGCAAAAGTCGCCAAATGTTGCTCAAATGCATTAAGAGATTTTTGGCCATCGATATTAAGCTTTAGCGATTTCCCGCTGCAGCAGTCAGCCCATAGTATATGTATACTAGTAGCGCCACTTATGCGCCAAGCAGATACGATACGGCAGTACGTTGAAAAAACTTACAGCCAAGTAGAATGCGAGTGTTTGTGTGCGTAACCATAGATTCGACGGATACGGCAAAGTAGATTTTGCTCTAAATTTTGACGTATAACGGATATGTCGACGGTGAAGTACTGTATCTGCTTGGCGCATTACTCCGAATCTACACACACACACAAACGACACAGGGTGCGTTTTATTCAATATTGTGGCGAATATTCCAAGTATGTACCATCCCTAACCCAATAACACTCCCACCACTAGTAACACAACAGAGATAACGATGGCTACACTTATGCATGCAAGGAAGAGAGAGAGATAGCGCGAGCATTTACGATTGCGAGGCAAAGAGGAGATGTCGATACATAACACCGACGACCCTTCAAGAACACGAGAAGGGAACAACTTAGAAACTTCTAGGACCGTAAGGTAGCACTCTGTTGGACTATAAAAGGCGATGACCAAGCACGGCAGATTGATCAGTTTATTTTCAAGTCTTTTACAGTGAACTTACAGTAGAGTTACTAAACTCGTGAATTTGTATTGCGGTTATTATTAGTGAATAAAACTAGCTATTTGTTACAGTAGTTGTGCGTGTATTTATTTGGCTTTATAGTGATCGAACTCAGGATAAATAATCGAAGACTCATCAAATGCGTCCGAATTTGTTTCAGAAGTGCTATTGTTGAATAAATACCAGAGATTGCAAAGATAACAAGGACATGGCTAAGTTGAATGAATTGAAGATTCAGCAACTCAAAAATGAGTTGGAACAACGCGGACTAAACACTACAGGCAATAAGTCCGAGCTACAGTCAAGATTACGGGAGGCTATGGAAACTGAAGGAATTAACGTCCATGAGCATGTTTTCCAGCTTGTGGATGAAACATCGAGAAAAATGGATGCGAAAAAGGAGGTTACGTATCTAATGGCAAGCGTGGCCACTAATTCGTTGTTGCCTGTATTGAATCAGATGTCTGCAAACATTTCAACACAGCTGGAAGAACAGAAGACACAAATGACATCTCAGCTTGAAGCACAGAGGACACACATGGCATCTCACCTGGAAGGACAAGAGACACGTATAATATCCAAGTTGGAGAGGTAGTTGGAAGAGCAGAAGACGTATATGTTGTATCAACTGGAATCACAAGAGACACGTATTTCCGAAATGGCGTCACAAAGTTCAGCACAGGTATTAGCGCAGATCTGTGCAAAGCTGGAGGAGCAGGAAGCTCGGAAGTCATCTAAGCTAGAGGCACGCATGGAGGAGAAAATAATGCAGTTTGAAGAAACGATTGAGGCTGAGGTGGATACTTTGAGAGGCCCTGTACAGGAATTGCAACTCAATCGTCCATCTGTGTCAGAAAATACTCCCAAGTTAAAATCACCTTCCTTTGATGGTTCTGTTCCATTCCAGGTATTTAAACTACAGTATGAGAAGACGGAAGCGGCGAATAATTGGGGATCTGATGATAAAGTTGCAGCACTATTCGTGGCATTGAAGGAGCCTGCAGAAGAAATCTTACAGACTATTCCCGAGTCCGAAAGGAACAGTTATGATACATTTATGGGTGCTGTTGGGAAACGCTATGGTAACGAACATCGAAAGATGTACCAAATAGAGCTACAGAATCGGTCCCAAAAACCGAATGAGACTTTGCAGGAATTTGCATCGGACATCGAGAGGTTGGCCCATCTCACAAATGCGGGCGCACCCGTAGAGTACACTGAGAGGGTAAAATCCAAAGTTTTATAAATGTAATATGCGATGTGGAGACGAAGAGAGCCACATATGCAAACCCCAAAGGGACATTTGCTGAAACGGTATCGCATGCTCTAACGCAGGAAACAGCCTCGCTTTTGAGTAAACCTGCATACAAGGCTCATCGCGTAGGAATTTTGGAATCGTTGAACGAAATACAGAAAAACAAGGGATGGTGCCATTAAAAACCAGGTCACATAGCACGCTTTTGCGGCACTGGCTCCAGTAACCCCAACAATTCAGGTGGACGAAAATGCACACCTGAACAAGATGAGCAAATCTCCCAACCAAATCAATCATTAAACTAAATCGAGCCTGCCGAAAGGGGCATGGACTGGCTCCCGCAATAGAATGCCCCATAATCTCTGTCCACAGATCGGAAGGAAAGCTAGTAATGTTACTGTTGTTGCATATGTGGATGGAAAACAGCACTTACTAACTGTAATTAGATCTGATTTACTACCCTATTCTGGGACAGCTTGTCATCGTGACTACTGACAATTGTTATAGCCAAATTTCACTGGTTCCTATAATTTGCAATAGTCATTGCAGCTGTCACCACCTTGTTTGCAGATGACAAGCAAGCTGACAATAGCACCATTAGTCAACTAGGAGGTGAGACCATTGCATGGAGCAAAGTTACGTACGGCCACTGGTGAGGACACCCATGTCCTAGGAGAAGTAACATAAGAAATCGCAATTGGGAACGCTACACAGTTTTATAGTAGCAGATATTATTGACGAAATCATAGTCGGTGTGGACTTCTTAAGCGACCAAAAGACATCAAGATCGACATGCAAAACAGGATTATGAATTACCAGAATATGGATGTGCCACTAAACTTTGGTTACGAAAACAAATACGTTAGTAAGCGAGCGTTTGTGGAGGAGAGCCAACAAATTCCACCGAAGTCGGAAGCAATCATATGGACAAAGATTGATGGAGATTATGGAACAAACAGACAGTGGATTGTCGAGGCAGCAAACAAATCAAGGACGAACATATTAGTAGGAAAAACCCTGGCCATGACAAAACAAGATGGGCGCGTACCGGAAAGAGAACATAATGAGTTCAAATCGCCTATTAAACTTTCCAAAGGAGCAACATTGGGACAATGCCAAGAGGTCGAGGTAGTTATCACTTCAGAAAAATGATTCTACCAGCAAGATTGATATTTCAGATGATATCACGTAGTGGACGGCAGGCCTCGAAAATTGTCATCAAAGAAAGGCAAAGGAACTTCTAACAAAGTACTCGAGCATGTTTGACAAGGATGGTTCCAAACCAGGTCGGACCAAAGTTGTGAAGCATCAAATTGACACTGGTGATGCAAGGCTAATGCGCCAAGCTCCTCATAGTATTCCATTGGCCAAACGCCAAGTGGTAAGAGAAAGTACACAGGAAATGAGTGACAGCGGCGTGATCGAACCATCAGCTAGTCCATGGAGCTCACCGGTAGTACTAGTGGAAAAGAAGGATAAAAAAAATTAGGTACTGTGTAGATTACCGGAAATTGAACGACGTAACGAAGAAGGACAGTTATCCATTGCCAAAAATCGACGATACTCTGGACTCGTTATCTGGCAAGAAATGGTTTTCAACACTGGGCTTTAAAAGCGGCTACTGGAAAGTGGAGGTAAAGGATAAAGATAAAGAGAAGACGGCATTCAGCGTTGGAGAAGGGCTTTGGCAATTTACGGAATGCCCTTCGGGCTATGCAATGCTCCAGCTACCTTTGAGAGACTCATGGATCAGATACTAAAAGGATTGCACTGGAAAATATGTTTGGTGTACCTCGACGACATCATCGTGCTGGAAAAAAGCTTTGAGGAGCACCTAAAGAACTTGGAGGAAGTTTTCCAAAGAATAGCTGGTGCTGGTCTGAAACTAAGTCCCAAGAAGTTTTCCTTGTTTAAAAAGGAAGTAAGTTATTTGGGTCACAAGGTAACTACGGAGGGAATCTGCACTGCTAAGGGAAATATCGAAGCCGTAAAAGATTGGTGAATACCGAGAAATTTGCATGATTTACGGAGCTTACTTGGGCTGTGGACGTATTATCGCCGATTTGTACCGAATTTCGCTAGTAGTCTCCATGACCTTACCAAGAATAATATGAGTTTTGAATGGAAGAAGGAACACGGAAACATTGGAAGCATATACGATTCCAGGTTCAACGTTTATTCTGGATACAGATGCGAGTGGTTATGCTATAGGGGCTGTTTTGTCCCAGATTGTCGAGGGATATGAGAAGGTAGTTGCATACTATAGCCGAACGGATGTATAACATATTCCCGACACACAAAATCCCGACACCCAAAATCCCGACACTCATAATCCCGACATGACCGAATCCCTATATTTCATAGTCCCGACACGACAAATTCCGACCATTTAAAATCCCGACACGACAAAATCCCGAAAACAAATCCCAACAACTGTCCCTTTTTTTATTAATTGATATGTTCTACTTTAAGCTAGTTTTGAAAAGTTTTGCAATGAAAATTTTATCTTTCTTTACAAAAATGTAAAGGAAAAGTTGCCACGCCGAAAATTTAATAAATTTGTGTGGATTTTGTCTTGTCGGGATTTTGTTATGTCTGGATTATTTCGTGTCGGGATTTCTGAAAATTGTCGGGATTTTGAAAGTCGGGATTATGAGGTGCTCCCAGCCGAACAATTGGGAAGCCTGAAAGGAACTATTGTGTAACACGGAGAGAACTGTTGGCGTTAAACATTTCCACAAATATCTCTATGGGCAGCGATTCCACGTCAGGACAGACCATGCAGCGTTGAAATGGCTCTTACAGTTCCGTAATCCGGAAGGTTAATGGGCACGGTGGATAGAACGACTGCAAGGTTATGACTTTTCCATAGAGCATCGCAAAGGTAGCACACACGGAAATGCAGATGCAATGTCGCGGCGACCATGTAACTTGGAATGCAAGCATTGTTCGAAAGCTGAGGCCAAGGAAGACATTATAGATGTGCGGCTGATGACTATAACATCTACGGACAAATGGGACATGGATCAATTAACGAGGTGTCAGCACGAAGAACCAGATCTTACACGTGTGATGCAAGGAATCGAACGAAACGAGCGACCATCAAGAGGGGAGATGTCAGCAGAAAGTCCTGTGGACAAGTCATATTGGGCACAGTGGAATAGAATGCAAATAGAATCCGGTTGTTTGATCGAATATGGGAGAGTGAGGATGGTCAATGTGTTCCAAAGCTGATAGTCGTCCCAAAGAAGAAAATCCCTGATGTACTCAATGAATTACATAACTCTCCAAGCGGAGGTCATCTTGGAGTCACCAAGACCTTGGAGAAAGTCAAGCAAAGATTCTATTGGGTTGGTTGCCGTAAATCGGTCGCGGAGTGGATTGCCAACTGTGAGTATGCATCAAAGCTAAAGGACCGAAATCAAGGAGCCATGGCCGAATGAAACAGTCAGTGCGCCATTTGAGAGGATAGCCATGGATGTAGCTGGTCCATTTCCTACTAGCAAACTCTCAAGCAAATATGTACTGGTAGTTAGGATTTAGTATTTCAGCAAATGGCCAGAAGTGTACCCTATTCCAAATCAAGAGGCAGAAACCATAGCAGAAGTGTTTACTAACAATTGGGTAGCTAGGTTTGGTGCACTGATGGAGATACATTCTGACCAAGGCAGGAATTTCGAATTAGCTGTGTTCCAAGAAATGTGCAAGACATTAGGCATTCGAAAAACTCGAACAACTGCACTGCATCCTCAGTCCGATTGCATGGTGGAACAATTCCATAAAACCTTGAAAGAGCACCTGAGGAAATTAGTGGATAAGTTCCAGAAGGATTGGGATACTCACATCTCCATATTCCTAGTGGAATATCGCTCTGCAGTACATGAAACAACTAGTCAGACTCCTGATCTTCGATTGCCAGCTGACTTGAAGTTTGGTATAAACGCTGATGCAGGAGTAAATGCTTGGAAATCTACTAGCCTATTGGAAGAAGAAATCAGAGAAATTCACGACCTTGTGAGAGACAACGGACTAAGATCATGAGCGATAAGATGAAGGCCTGGTACGACAAAGCAATAAATTCGCAAGGTTTTATAGAAGGAGATTTAGTGCTGCTGTACAACCCACAGCGTAAGAAAGGTTTGTACCCAAAACTACAATGTAACGAAGGTCCATACAAAGTCATAAAACGGATCAAGGATGTGGTATATCGCATACAAACTTTGGGAAGGCCAAAAAATAAGATGAAGGTGGTCCATTTGGAAAGGCTGCATTTGGTTTGGACAATGTGTCTGATCGGAACGACTAGACTTAGGTGGAGGGCAGTGTGGCAAAAATTCCAAGTATGTACCATCCCTAACCCAATAACACTCCCACGTCTAGTAACACAACAGAGATAACGATGGCTACACTTATGCATGAAAGCAATAGAGAGAGAGAGACAGCGAATTTGTATTGCGGTTATTATTACTGAATAAAACTACCTATTTACAATAGTTGTGCGTGTATTTATTTGACTTTATAGTAATCGAACTCAGGATAAATAATCGAAGACTCATCAAATTCGTCACAATATTAAAATGCCTGATTTTCATAGAAAAGATCAAAATTTCCCCAAACAAATCGCGGTTATTGTTTCCCTTAGGAGAAAACTGCTAAAAAATGTCGGGAGGGGTATCAAAAAACGCGATCTGACCCCGGTGCCAATATTCCGCATTATCGATTTTTTGTTTCTGTCAAGAGATATTTGCAATTAAAGTTTGATATTTCTGGCTTTTTTATGTGATTGTTGTAGACAAAGATATAGGGTGTTCCGAAAATTGCAAAAGTGTGTTCTGCCAGGAAATACTGGGTATGGCGTAGCTGGTGTTGGACCGGATAGGGGTACTTTTTTTGAAGCGCGGCAGAAGGCCACCTGTGCAAAAAGGTGTTTCTGCACATAAATACTAAGGGTAGAGCACCCCATTTGGGATCGAACCCGGGGAATTTTTTGGTTTTTTTTTCAATATATTTTAAATTACTAAAAATGTTGGGTTCCCCCTTCCGGTTAGGGTTCCTGGGACTCTGGGTACGGTAATTGTTTACAACAGCCACCGAGTGCTAATATTAACCCAAAAATGGCGATATGGGTCTCAATTGGCGATTGTGAAACAACAATGCAAAAAGTGTGGAGATGATAGCTGACAATGGCATAAATAATGGCGTTAGTTCTATCAATTCGGCTACATCTGATAGTAACACTTACGCGCTCATACCTCATACTATGCATTCAACTCCATCGCTAATTCTACCGTTTATGCATACCAATCGTACGTCTCTCACACCACCCGCTAATACCTATGTTCATGTCAACAATAGTGGCATGGCCGATATTTCCCATTCTGCTGCTACCGCTTCTAACATCAACGCCAACACCGCTGTAAGCAAAAGCTGCATATCGCTGTCAACTATTCCAACTTCTACGAGTGTAAATGCTCTGCCAACAAATTTGTCTTACGCGCAATGCTTGATTGTATCTTCTATTGCTTCTGCATATGCTATTAACAATAATAATAACAACTCTATTCAATCTGTCGCTAATGCAAGCGAGAATTCTGCCACCGTCACTACAGTGACTGCCGCTACAGTAACATTTGTTGCTGCTACCACAGCTGTTAATGTCGAATTTGACACTGAGCTTCAAATGAATGGTCATAGCACGAGGCGAGTAGTTTATGGCCGTAATGAAAGCACAGAGCTAGAGGCTATCGTAATGACGAAATGGGTACATATCTCGTATTTCAAGCCCACAGTGACCTCAAGGAACATCATCGAATATGTTTCGAAGCATGCCGGAATTGACAGAAAACACATCTCTTGTCGTATGTTAATAAAAAATGGTGTTCCGCTAAATAGCCTGGAGAGCGTGACTTTCAAGCTTGGAGTTTCTATAGATAACTTCGACAAAATCTTGGACCCTAATCTGTGGCGGAAGGATATCAATGTTTGGCCCTTTCGATTTTACCAAAGCAAAAATGATAAATTATAGTCCGTCCTCGACTAGTTCTCCTCTAAATAGAAGCGTTGATTCATCTTTAAAAATCTCCTTCCAAAATTTGGGTGGCATGCGCACAAAATCTAAGGAAATCTTCCTAGCTACATCTCGCTCCGATTATGATGTATTCGTATTCGCAGAAACCTGGCTCAACTCCGACTTTTTCGATGAGGAATTCTTTGATCCAAACATGTTTTACACTTTTAGACAGAACAGGGATGCAGCTAAGACCGGTCTTCGTAGGGAAGGTGGGGTTCTTATTGCCTTGAAGAGAGATCTACGCGTTTCCGTGCATCAATTAATGCATGATGATTCCTTAATTGATCAACTGTGTGATTGCATTTTTGGTTCGTCTCGCACTACTAGGCAGTCTGTACAATTTTCATATTGAGAATATTGTCAATCTGTGCTAATCTAATCCTCACGCAAATTTTTGTATTCTCGGTGATTTCAATCTGCCTGATATAGTTTGTTTGGATCTTCAAGGCAATGGTAACTTAACTCCTACGAATGTAACGCGATCCTCTGAAATCAATGTTATCGATAGTATTTTAAGTTGTAACCTTATTCAAATTAATAATGTTTTAAATTCGCGCTCTAGGTTACTTGATCTTGTCTTTGTTGATGAAAATTTCATAGTTAGCCTCACTGAGAGTACTCTTCCCTTATCTGCGTCGGATAAACATCATGTTCCGCTTACTATTTTATTAAAAAATTTTGATGCGATTCCGGCCTCATCTGTTTTAGCCAACTCATCTTTTGATTTTCGATCTACTAATCTCTGTGAGCTTAACGAAGCGCTTTTAGCGTTAAATTGGGAAGCTATCCTGGCTTTGAACGATGTCAGTGTCTGCTTTGAGACATTCTTATCTAATTTGTCTGAGATTTTGTATTGCAATGTGCCTCTTTTTGGGACTAGGCCGCACAAATTACCTTGGTACAACAAAGCTCTTAAAAAGTTAAAAAATAAGCGCAACAAATTTAATAGGTTGTACAAGTCAAATACTGACAATACTTTTTTCAGAGATCAATACTTACTCAGTGTGAAGCAGTTTAATGTTCTAGATAGATTTCTTTACAATCGATATCTTGGAAGGCTCGAAAGTGAGCTTAAAGAGAATCTTAAAGCTTTTTGGAATTTTATCCGCTTTAAACGCAGCTCTTCCAATATACCGATATGTATGAAGTGGAATGACATATCCTCCCAGTCTCTCATGGGCACTGTGGAACTCTTCGCACACTTCTTCAAATCTAATTTTGAAGATGATACCTCTGTACTCTGTGGAAATTACTTGCGTCCTTGCCCTTTGAGCGCATCGACTTTGGTTCCCTCACAATCACTGAGGAGGACGTTAGCAATGCTATGTACACTCTAAGGGCTTCGCTCAAATGTGACAGTGATGGCCTTTGCGGTTTCATCCTGAAGCACTGCAGTATGTCCCTATCTACCCCTGTCTCTTATTTTCAATTGATCTCTGTCGTCTGGTACATTTATTGATACAAGGTGGCGCAAAAGTAAGCTTCCGATGTTCAGCATATCGGTTGTGGCACGTGCAGTGTGTACTGTTGCACCGTCTTGTTGGAACCACATGTTTTCCAATCCCAATTCATCAAGTTGCGGCAAAAAGAACTCGTTGATCATTGCTCTGTAGCGCTCACCATTCACAGTAACCGTTTGGCTCCGACCGATTATTGGTCAAATAAATAGTCAGCAATATTCCGCGTTCTAGAGCAGTGTAGCGTAACATTGTTTATTAACGTGTATTTCGCATGTGTTTACTACACAAATGTCAAAACAGAACTGACTTTAGGGGCCAATCGCAAAATTTATAGCATTTTCTGATAGGAGGATTACTTTTGCGCCACCTTGTTGGTGGAAGAAATCAGCCATCACTGCTATTTGCAAGTCGGGGAACAAAAACGATGTCGCTAATTACAGGCCAATCGCTAAACTGACAACCTGTTCTAAACTCTTCGAAAACATCATAAAGCAAAAGTTGTCGTTTGTGCTCAAGAGTATTGTTGAGCCGCACCAACATGGGTTTGTTGCTGGGCGCTCGACCGTTACTAATATAGCACATTTCTCTGATTTCTGTATCTCTGGCTTCAGGGCCGGTTCTCAAGTAGATACTATATATACAGATTTCTCCAAGGCTTTCGATAAAGTTTCTCACCAGATCTTACTGTATAAACTTGAGCATATTAGCTTCCACTCTGGATTTCTATGCTGGCTCAAATCTTATCTGTCAAACAGAACCGTGTGCGTGGAAATTGAAGGTTTCGTGTCTCACCCGTTTGTTGTAACGTCGGGAGTTCCTCAGGGTAGCATCCTTGGCCCACTCTTGTTTGTCCTGTTTATTAATGATATTGGATCCTGCTTTAAATGGTCCGTCGGACTCCGCTCTCCCGCAACATGACCTCCATAATCTTGTTGACTGGTGCCTAGCCAACAACCTCTTCCCAAACGTTAAAAAGTGCTTCCATATATCATTCACTAAGTCTTCAAACTTTATTACTTCATTCTATGATATTTCAGGTAGACAGTTGGCCTCTGTCAGTGAAATCGTGGATCTAGGGGTCATTTCGACAAAAACTTTACCTTTGTCAACCATATTTGCCATGTGCTCCCAAAAGCATACTCCAATCTGGCGTTCCTCCGTAGATACGCTAAAGATTTCAAGGATCCCTACACGAGAAAAGCCCTTTAAATTTCTTTAGTCCGCTCTAAACTTGAATACGCCTCCATTATCTGGAATCCTATCTCTCCCACTCTGCCAGAATTGAAATGGTCCAGAGAAAATTTGTCCGGTTTGCCTTAGATCCCTTTAATTTTGAGGACCCGATCCCTTCATACCGCGCACGCTGCTTGCTTATTAATCTGCAATCATTCGATTTTAGGAGAAGTGTCCATCTGCTTATGTTTGTCCATGATATCATAGCTGGTACTTTAGCCTGTCCAGGCCTCCTTGAAATGGTATCATTTAATGTGCCTCATAGGTGCCTACGGTCATTTCTACCTTTTTATTTGCCTGCTCTCAGAGCGAATTATTACTATTTTAATCCAATTTTTCGTGCCCTATTTGAATTCAATAAGCTCTCAAAGAGTCTAACTATTGATTTTTCTCTATCTAGAGATATATTCAAGTCTACTATTGAATTAAGCTTTTTATGAAAGTTGATTTGGTTTTGTGTTTTTCCGACAGGGTGGATACTGGATTTATATTGGAACGAATTTTCGTTATCCCTTGTCAATTTTGGTTTTGTAACAAACCGGTTTCGGCGATCCGCCATCTTCAGTGATTGATTTCGTTCTGATCTGTGTCTATCCGTTGTCATGTATTTATAGTCTGGATGCTGTATCAGGTAGTGTTAGTATTCGTGTATATGAGTCGTGTCTTACGAACGTATCCGAACGGGTACCTGCAATGAGGGTTGTTTTTAACGCTCGTTTATTAGTTGTGGTGTTATTTCAGATAATTAGTTTGAGGATGTTAGGTCAGGTAATGTTAAGTGTATACTTAAGGGTGGGTTTTGACGCTCGTTAGTCATGTAGAAGTCATTAGTTGTGGTTTTAGATCAGGTAATTAGTTTGAGGATGTTAGGTTAGGTAATGTTAAGTGTATATTTACGGGTGGGTTTTGACGCTCGTTAGTCATGTAGAAGTCAGTGATTTTTGTTTTCTGATTTGTTTTGTGTGTGTGCTCGTTTGTTGTTACTCGTTTTGTTATTGTACCTGCGGTGTTGTTTGGTCCTCTGTAAATTAGTTTTAGCGGTTCAAATATAGCGTCAGAAATGGTGTTTGTTTGTTCTCTAATTTCTCTCCCGTCAAATGTCTTAAGTTTGTATATTTCCATGTTTTCTAGCACATTTAAGCGCCGCCCTTTTTTTGTACGTGAAGTATTCTGGCAGTGTTTTTGATGTTGGTCGGGGTGCATTTGTTTTTGAACATGTGATTTGCATAGTTTGACTCTGTTGTGATAGTGGGTTTCCGTGTTTTTCTGTTGTAGTCCCTGATGTGCTCCCGGAATCGTGTACTTATTTTTCGTCCTGTTTGCCCTATATAGCTGTTCTGGCATTCGCAGGTAAGCTTGTGTATTCCTTGTTTCCTGAATGGTTCTTCCGAGTTAGTGTTGGGTCTTAGTTTTTGTCCTAAGTTGTTCGATGTTCTTAGCGCTGTGTTGATATCGTGGAAAAACAACACACAAATTGGCAAACTTCTTCAAGAAACACGATATCAACACAGCGTTCAGAACATCGAACAACTTAGGACAAAAACTAAGAACCAACACTAACTCGGAAGAACCATTCAGGAAACAAGGAATATACAAGCTTACCTGCGAATGCCAGCACAGCTATATAGGGCAAACAGGACGAAAAATAAGTACACGATTCCGGGAGCACATCAGGGACTACAACAGAAAAACACGGAAACCCACTATCACAACAGAGTCAAACTATGCAAATCACATGTTCAAAAACAAATGCACCCCGACCAACATCAAAAACACAGCCAGAATACTTCACGTACAAAGAAAAGGGCAGCGCTTAAATGTGCTAGAAAACATGGAAATATACAAACTTAAGACATTTGACGGGAGAGTAATTAACGAACAAACAAACACCATTTCTGACGCAATATTTGAACCGCTAAAACTAATTTACAGAGGCCCAAACAACACCGCAGGTACAATAACAAAACGAGTAACAATAAACGAGCACACACACAAAACAAATCAGAAAACAAAAATCACTGACTTCTACATGACTAACGAGCGTCAAAACCCACCCGTAAATATACACTTAACATTACCTAACCTAACATCCTCAAACTAATTACCTGATCTAAAACCACAACTAATGACTTCTACATGACTAACGAGCGTCAAAACCCACCCTTAAGTATACACTTAACATTACCTGACCTAACATCCTCAAACTAATTATCTGAAATAACACCACAACTAATAAACGAGCGTTAAAAACAACCCTGATTGCAGGTACCCGTTCGGATACGTTCGTAAGACACGACTCATATACACGAATACTAACACTACCTGATACAGCATCCAGACTATAAATACATGACAACGGATAGACACAGATCAGAACGAACTCAATCACTGAAGATGGCGGATCGCCGAAACCGGTTTGTTACAAAACCAAAATTGACAAGGGATGACGAAAATTCGTTCCAATATAAATCCTTTTTATGAAACATATTTTTATTACTTAGTTTTTAATATTTCTTTGTATATAGTCTGTAAGGTGAAAATCATAAACTGAATAAATAAATAAATAAAAAGACGCGTTTCAGTCCTAGTAATAAGACTCCGTCTCCGGAATTGCGAAAAACCGAAAAGTTACAATAGGCCGATCCTTAATCTGGAGCGTGATCCATACTATTTATGTGTGGAACACCTTTCTGAGTTGGCGGCCTTTGGCCGCGATTTAAAAGAAATAACCCTTAGCCGGTCCAACACCGCCTACGCGCTCCCCATTATTTCTGCGCAGAACACACTTCTACAATTTTCGGCAGAAAATTGTCAACTTTATTTGCAAATATCTTGCAAACTATTGAAAATAACTTATCTCCGGATCCGGACTATGGTTCCTGGGACTGATATACGTCTTTTGAAGTGGACGTGTTTTCGCACTCTATGGCTGTCGTAAACAATTACATCTGGGTACCAATATCGGCATTGGATGTATAGTATTACCCAAAGGAAAGAACGCATTCAAAGCCGATATAAACAAATTCGAATTAGTTCTCTGAAATCACGTATTTTAGATCACTTTTGCGCTGTGTTAATAGTGTCAATATTTTTTTTACATCGTTCGTCCTGTGCTGTTTCGATTCTCTTTATCACTTTGCGATACCCCTTCGGATTGACGTATTTTTTAGATTTAACGCAAAACTCGGTTGATTGAATTGTTAAAATCAAAAACCAACACATAAAAAGAATTTTTGAGAAAGAAATATGGATCAATTCTCACATGATTTAACAGTTGCTCTTATGGAAGAGACTTCTTTACTCGATAGATCGGTTGTTGGAAAGTGGGGTGAACGGCGGAGGACGTGTTCAACAGGAAATTTGCGTAAGGGAAATGTTTATTAAAATTACCCCTTGGTACCTGCTTACGACCGTCGCAGAGTGTTAATATTCGGTAATTTTTTACGACCGCCATCGAGTGCTAATATTTATCCAAAAATGGCTAGGTAATTGTTTACGACAGCCACGGATTGCTAATATTCATCCAAAAATGGCAATATGGGTATCAAATGACGCGTTTCGGTCCCAGTAATATCGCCTCGGTAATTGTTTCCTTTAGGAGACACCTGCAAAACACTACCAAAAATATCGGGAGAAGGATCAAAGAACGCGTTCTAAAGGAAACAATTACAGTAGTTACGTACGGTTGTATAGAATTATCGGGTTATTTTTTGAAGCGTGGGCGAAGGCCGCCTACGCAGAAAGGTGTTCTGCACATAAATACCTTGGATCAAGCCCCCTACTTGGGATCGGACCTGGGAAATTTTTCGGTTTTTGCGAATAACTTTTCAGTGAAACAAAAAATTGAAAATCCGCTTTCGTATTGTTAATACCGAAGTCAAAACGGGTTGTTTGATACCTCTACCGATATTTTTGGACGTTTTTTAGCAGTTGTCTCATAAAGGATTCTTATTACTGGAACCGAAACGCGTCTTTTGCTACCCACTTCGCCATTTTTGGATGAATATTAGCACTCAGTGGCTTTCGTAAACAATTACCCAAAACAGTTTTAAAATGTAGCAATTTGTTAATAATTTGTTGTTAAAGTTGCTGAACTTGTTCTATTACATTTTACTATCAAACAATGCATTACTGACTTGTACACTTATGCTCACACAATTAAGTTATCAAGTAGTAAAACTTTAGAAACCGAAATAAGAAGGCCACCATTGACCTAACAGTTTTGTAAACTTTTTCTTCCTTTGCTATAAAACTTGGATTTGATTCTCCTTAAGTCGAAAATATATGCTCACATAATTAAGTCGTTTTAAGTTTACTCTTTGTGCTAAAATATCAACATTCCACTTTTTTTTCGTAACTCCATTATATCTCCAGTAATTGATTAAACGTTTTCTCCAGTGGGTAAGCAAAAAAGGCTGATCACACTGAAAGGAAAAGTATATGGAATTCCTTCCAGAAATATAACACTGTGTCTAAAGTGATCGGGGTACTGGGCTTTTCCATGGGAAAGATTACCAATGCCATTCAGCACTATCAAAAAATGGCAATAATTTACCGCTCAAAAGACCAAGAAAGACAACTTCTGCAGACGATCGGAAATTGATCAGGCTGATTAAAGCTGATCCATTTTTTCACCTCCACGGAAATTTGGACCCAACTTGAATGCAACTACGGATCGATTTTTTGGAGAGCCACATTTTAGGCGATTACGCGGCCTCGAACTTGGATATTCCAACAATATAACTACCCCAAAAACTGCTCTCAGGTCGTTAAGGATTGGATGAGTGCCAATCGCATCGAATGCCTGGAGTGACAGGCACAAAGTCCAGATCTAAATCCCATAGAAAATCTGTGGGGTATCATAAAAAGAGCAGCTCCAGTGCAAAAACCTAACAACAAGGCTGTTGTTGTTGTTGTTAACAGTGCTTCGCCCTGCCCAATGGGCTCGACCACTCTAAATTGTCATCAGGCTCTTCTAACGGAAGTCCGGAGAACGCGCAGTTTCCACAGGGTTGGACCAGAGTGATGTAGGTGTTAGAAGAGTAGGTTCGACTGAACAGGAGAAGAGATGTTTGGTATCATGAGGGGACATACCACATGCAGGACATGTGTTTGGTATGTTGGGGTTCAGTCTGGATAAGTAAGAGTTTAACCTATTACAATATCCAGAGCGAAGTTGTGCTCGCATGACTCTAGTCCCCCTTCGGAAGTACACGCTCCTCTTCTGCCAATTCAGGTGGCTGAGTACTGATCGTAGTGCTTACGAAGATCTCTCTAGGGGGCGGGACTGCAACCAATAGATGTCGATTTGGATGACTGGGTTTATGACAGTTCAGAAGGAACTGTCTACTCAAGAGTTCCGCGTGCTCTTGAACATTAAGCAATTTTGCCTCTTGATGGAGGTGAGACTCAGATGACATAAGCAGACATCCCGTAGCAGTTCTGAGGGCGGTGTTTTGGAAGACTTGCAATTTCCTCCAATTGGTGTCAGCAAGATTGGGCGACCATATGGGCGCAGCGTAGTCAATAACCGGTCGGTAATGTTTCTTTGTCTTTTCCCCAAGTACTGCCGGCCAGTGACTTGAGGATCTTATTGCGGCTCTGTACCTTTGAAACTATTGCGGTGCCATGACCAGCGAAGGTGAGGCCGTTGTCAAACGTCAGATAGGGTCAGATTTCGCTGGGTGAAGAGGCTTTCCTGTGGGATCCTATTAAGGATGAGGGGAACAAGATTACTCCACAGCAATGCGAATCTCTGGTCCACTCTATGAACAGGAGATGCAGTGAAGTAACAGCCCAACCTAATATAACCGCACAGCGTTTTTTACCCCACGAAAATAAACGACTTTTTCGGCTCTAACCTAAATAAATTTGCGTTCGTGAATAGCTATCATATACACAACCGAGCTGCACGAGCGTAAGTGTCAAATCGATATGTCACGAAAAGCAAAAATTGGAAATTGAATTAGGTTTTTACGCTGTGCGGTCAGTTTAGGTTACTCTCATACAACTTGTATGTGCATGAGACATTTTTGATAGAAAATTGGCATAGTGCCTTTATATTAGGCTGGGGTGTAATACGCCATAAAGGATTCCCAATGAAATATTAAAAGGAATTTTTAAATTTATTTGGCGCTGACTTAATTATATAACGGGACTCTGGCGTGAAAGGGTACATTAAAATTAATTAAAATGAATTGAATACTATTAAACAATAAATATACTAATAAGCGTTAAAATTAAAATGCATTCTTGTATTTTTATAAGATTTTTCCCCTTTTTATAGTAATAAAGGTAATTCTATACGACAACACGTAACTGCTAATAAACGTCCAATCTCGGGAAATGTATCAAACGACGGGGTTTAACCTCCGTATCAATAATCCGAAAGCGGAAATTCGATATTTTATGTCTGTTCAGAGATATTTGCAATCAAAGTTGAAAATTTTCGTCATTTTCATGTGGTTGTTGTTATCACAGATTAGGGTGTACCGAAAAGTGCAGAAATGTGTTCTGCGCAGAAATATTGTGGACCGCGTAGCCGGTGTTGGACCGGCTAAGGGTTATTTTTTTTTAGCGCGGCCGAAGGCCGCCTACGCAGAAAGGTGTTCTGCACATAAATACCTTTGATCAAGCCCCCTACTTGGGATCGGACCTGGGTAATTTTTGGGGTTTTTGCGAATAACTTTTCAGTGAAACAAAAAATTGAAAATCCGCTTTCGTATTGTTAATACCGAAGTCAAAACGGGTTGTTTGATACCTCTACCGATATTTTTGGACGTTTTTTAGCAGTTGTCTCATAAAGGATTCTTATTACTGGAACCGAAACGCGTCTTTTGCTACCCACTTCGCCATTTTTGGATGAATATTAGCACTCAGTGGCTTTCGTAAACAATTACCCAAAACAGTTTTAAAATGTAGCAATTTGTTAATAATTTGTTGTTAAAGTTGCTGAACTTGTTCTATTACATTTCACTATCAAACAATGCATTACTGACTTGTACACTTATGCTCACACAATTAAGTTATCAAGTAGTAAAACTTTAGAAACCGAAATAACAGGGCCACCATTGACCTAACAGTTTTGTAAACTTTTTCTTCCTTTGCTATAAAACTTGGATTTGATTCCCCTTAAGTCGAAAATATATGCTCACATAATTAAGTCGTTTTAAATTTACTCTTTGTGCTAAAATATCAACATTCCATTTTTTTTTCGTAACTCCATTATATCTCCAGTAATTGATTAAACGTTTTCTCCAATGGGTAAGCAAAAAAGTCTGATCACACTGAAAGGAAAAGTATATGGAATTCCTTCCAGAAATATAACACTGTGTCTAAAGTGATCGAGGTACTGGGCTTTTCCATAGGAAAGATTACCAATGCCATTCAGCACTATCAAAAAATGGCAATAATTTACCGCTCAAAAGGCCAAGAAAGACAACTTCTGCAGACGATCGGAAATTGATCAGGCTGATTGAAGCTGATCCATTTTTTCACCTCCACGGAAATTTGGACCCAACTTGAATGCAACTACGGATCGATTTTTTGGAGAGCCACATTTTAGGCGATTACGCGGCCTCGAACTTGGATATTCCAACAATATAACTACCCCAAAAACTGCTCTCAGGTCGTTAAGGATTGGATGAGTGCCAATCGCATCGAATGCCTGGAGTGGCAGGCACAAAGTCCAGATCTAAATCCCATAGAAAATCTGTGGGGTATCATAAAAAGAGCAGCTCCAGTGCAAAAGCCTAAGAACAAGGCTGTTGTTGTTGTTGTTAACAGTGCTTCGCCCTGCCCAATGGGCTCGACCACTCTAAATTGTCATCAGGCTCTTCTAACGGAAGTCCGGAGAACGCGCAGTTTCCACAGGGTTGGACCAGAGTGATGTAGGTGTTAGGAGAGTAGGTTCGACTGAACAGGAGAAGAGATGTTTGGTATCATGAGGGGACATACCACATGCAGGACATGTGTTTGGTATGTTGGGGTTCAGTCTGGATAAGTAAGAGTTTAACCTATTACAATATCCAGCGCGAAGTTGTGCTCGCATGACTCTAGTCCCCCTTCGGAAGTACACGCTCCTCTTCAGCCCATTCAGGTGGCTGAGTACTGATCGTAGTGCTTACGAAGATCTCTCTAGGGGGCGGGACTGCAACCAATAGATGTCGATTTGGATGACTGGGTTTATGACAGTTCAGAAGGAACTGTCTACTCAAGAGTTCCGCGTGCTCTTGAACATTGAGCAATTTTGCCTCTTGATGGAGGTGAGACTCAGATGACATAAGCAGACATCCCGTAGCAGTTCTGAGGGCGGTGTTTTGGAAGACTTGCAATTTCCTCCAATTGGTGTCAGCAAGATTGGGGGACCATATGGGCGCAGCGTAGTCAATAACCGGTCTGTAATGTTTCTTTGTCTTTTCCCCAAGTACTGCCGGCCAGTGACTTGATGATCTTATTGCGGCTCTGTACCTTTGAAACTATTGCGGTGCCATGACCAGCGAAGGTGAGGCCGTTGTCAAACGTCAGATAGGGTCAGATTTCGCTGGGTGAAGAGGCTTTCCTTTGGGATCCTAGTAAGGATGAGGGGAACAAGATTACTCCACAGCAATGCGAATCTCTGGTCCACTCTATGAACAGGAGATGCAGTGAAGTAACAGCCCAACCTAATATAACCGCACAGCGTTTTTTACCCCACGAAAATAAACGACTTTTTCGGCTCTAACCTAAATAAATTTGCGTTCGTGAATAGCTATCATATACACAACCGAGCTGCACGAGCGTAAGTGTCAAATCGATATGTCACGCAAAGCAAAAATTGGAAATTGAATTAGGTTTTTACGCTGTGGGGTCAGTTTAGGTTACTCTCATACAACTTGTACAGGGTGGCTGATGAATTTTGCTACATTAAGAAACTCAAATAATTTTTTTTTCAGTGTATGGAATTCATTTTTCTTTTATTCATGTTAAAGCTCATTAAATTTTATTAAATATAGTGTAATTAGTTTTAAAAATAATGGAATTTAAAAGCCCCCCCTGCTCGTCGATGCATGTGCGGCATCTTACCAAAAAGTTGTTCATTACTGCTTGGAGAGTTGAGACAGGAATAGCCGCAATTGTTTCTCGAATGGATTGATTTAGCTCATTCAAATTTGTTGGTTTTGCTTTGAAGACTTCCTGTTTGCAATAACCCCACAAGAAAAAGTCAGGTGCAGTAAGGTCAGGCGACCTGGGTGGCCAACGGAATGTGGAGTTTCTGGATATCAGCTTATTGGGAAATTTTCGTCGCAATTCTGTCATAACAGGTTGGGCTATATGAGGAGCTGCACCATCTTGCTGAAACCACACAGAGTTGAAAGAAATTCTCAATCGGCGTATTTCTGGATAGAAAAACTCTCTCAACATGCTCAAGTAACGGTCTCCAGTAACCGTAACGGTGTGACCGTTTTCTTCGAAGAAGTAGGGCCCGACAATGCAGCGTGATGAAACTGCACACCACACTGTGACACGAAGTGGATGCAATTCCGTCTCATGGAGTATCTGTGGGTTGGAAGCACTCCATATTCGACAATTTTGTATGTTTATGTTGCCGTTTAAATCGAAATGGGCCTCGTCAGACATGAAAAGACAGTTCAACATGTTTCCATCCTCTTCCACCATTTGAAGCATCTTCTGGCAAAATTCCAAGCGAATCGGCAAGTCTGCAGCATTCAGTTTGTTGGCCATTTGAATTTTATATGGGAATAAGTCCAAATCTTTGTGCATAATTGACTGTAATGACTGTCTGCTTACACCCATTTGAGCAGATAAGCTTCTTGTCGAAACACGTGGATTATTTTGTATGGCAGCAGCTACAGCAGCGATTGTTTCCTCCGTTCGAACTGAAGGGTTTCGATGGTAAGGTCTTCTGTTGACTGTCCCATGCTCGGCAAAATTGTTTACAAGTGTTATTATGGTCCATCTGGTCGGAGGATTGCCGCCAAACGTGCGCCTATACTCTCTTTGAACCGAAACTACGGACTCCAGTGCGTGATAGCGGCGGACAATCCAAATTCTTGTTTCAATGTCCCAGTTATCCATTTTTGTTAAACGTAAAATTCAATCTGCAAAATAAAAAAAAAATTTACCAGATTCATTAAATAGAAAAAAAGTTATTTAATTTTTTTTTGGTAGCGGCTTTCATCAGCCACCCTGTATGTGCATGAGACATTTTTGATAGAAAATTGGCATAGTGCCTTTATATTAGGCTGGGGTGTAATACGCCATAAAGGATTCCCAATGAAATATTAAAAGGAATTTTTAAATTTATTTGGCGCTGACTTAATTATATAACGGGACTCTGGCGTGAAAGGGTACATTAAAATTAATTAAAATGAATTGAATACTATTAAACAATAAATATACTAATAAGCGTTAAAATTAAAATGCATTCTTGTATTTTTATAAGATTTTTCCCCTTTTTATAGTAATAAAGGTAATTCTATACGACAACACGTAACTGCTAATAAACGTCCAATCTCGGGAAATGTATCAAACGACGGGGTTTAACCTCCGTATCAATAATCCGAAAGCGGAAATTCGATATTTTATGTCTGTTCAGAGATATTTGCAATCAAAGTTGAAAATTTTCGTCATTTTCATGTGGTTGTTGTTATCACAGATTAGGGTGTACCGAAAAGTGCAGAAATGTGTTCTGCGCAGAAATATTGTGGACCGCGTAGCCGGTGTTGGACCGGCTAAGGGTTATTTTTTTTTAGCGCGGCCGAAGGCCGCCTACGCAGAAAGGTGTTCTGCACATAAATACCTTGGATCAAGCCCCCTACTTGGGATCGGACCTGGGTAATTTTTGGGGTTTTTGCGAATAACTTTTCAGTGAAACAAAAAATTGAAAATCCGCTTTCGTATTGTTAATACCGAAGTCAAAACGGGTTGTTTGATACCTCTACCGATATTTTTGGACGTTTTTTAGCAGTTGTTTCATAAAGGATTCTTATTACTGGAACCGAAACGCGTCTTTTGCTACCCACTTCGCCATTTTTGGATGAATATTAGCACTCAGTGGCTTTCGTAAACAATTACCCAAAACAGTTTTAAAATGTAGCAATTTGTTAATAATTTGTTGTTAAAGTTGCTGAACTTGTTCTATTACATTTCACTATCAAACAATGCATTACTGACTTGTACACTTAAGCTCACACAATTAAGTTATCAAGTAGTAAAACTTTAGAAACCGAAATAACAGGGCCACCATTGACCTAACAGTTTTGTAAACTTTTTCTTCCTTTGCTATAAAACTTGGATTTGATTCCCCTTAAGTCGAAAATATATGCTCACATAATTAAGTCGTTTTAAATTTACTCTTTGTGCTAAAATATCAACATTCCACTTTTTTTCGTAACTCCATTATATCTCCAGTAATTGATTAAACGTTTTCTCCAATGGGTAAGCAAAAAAGTCTGATCACACTGAAAGGAAAAGTATATGGAATTCCTTCCAGAAATATAACACTGTGTCTAAAGTGATCGAGGTACTGGGCTTTTCCATAGGAAAGATTACCAATGCCATTCAGCACTATCAAAAAATGGCAATAATTTACCGCTCAAAAGGCCAAGAAAGACAACTTCTGCAGACGATCGGAAATTGATCAGGCTGATTAAAGCTGATCCATTTTTTCACCTCCACGGAAATTTGGACCCAACTTGAATGCAACTACGGATCGATTTTTTGGAGAGCCACATTTTAGGCGATTACGCGGCCTCGAACTTCGATATTCCAACAATATAACTACCCCAAAAACTGCTATCAGGTCGTTAAGGATTGGATGAGTGCTAATCGCATCGAATGCCTGGAGTGACAGGCACAAAGTCCAGATCTAAATCCCATAGAAAATCTGTGGGGTATCATAAAAAGAGCAGCTCCAGTGCAAAAACCTAACAACAAGGCTGTTGTTGTTGTTGTTAACAGTGCTTCGCCCTGCCCAATGGGCTCGACCACTCTAAATTGTCATCAGGCTCTTCTAACGGAAGTCCGGAGAACGCGCAGTTTCCACAGGGTTGGACCAGAGTGATGTAGGTGTTAGAAGAGTAGGTTCGACTGAACAGGAGAAGAGATGTTTGGTATCATGAGGGGACATACCACATGCAGGACATGTGTTTGGTGTGTTGGGGTTCAGTCTGGATAAGTAAGAGTTTAACCTATTACAATATCCAGAGCGAAGTTGTGCTCGCATGACTCTAGTCCCCCTTCGGAAGTACACGCTCCTCTTCAGCCAATTCAGGTGGCTGAGTACTGATCGTAGTGCTTACGAAGATCTCTCTAGGGGGCAGGACTGCAACCAATAGATGTCGATTTGGATGACTGGGTTTATGACAGTTCAGAAGGAACTGTCTACTCAAGAGTTCCGCGTGCTCTTGAACATTGAGCAATTTTGCCTCTTGATGGAGGTGAGACTCAGATGACATAAGCAGACATCCCGTAGCAGTTCCGAGGGCGGTGTTTTGGAAGACTTGCAATTTCCTCCAATTGGTGTCAGCAAGATTGGGCGACTATATGGGCGCAGCGTAGTCAATAACCGGTCGGTAATGTTTCTTTGTCTTTTCCCCAAGTACTGCCGGCCAGTGACTTGATGATCTTATTGCGGCTCTGTACCTTTGAAACTATTGCGGTGCCATGACCAGCGAAGGTGAGGCCGTTGTCAAACGTCAGATAGGGTCAGATTTCGCTGGGTGAAGAGGCTTTCCTTTGGGATCCTAGTAAGGATGAGGGGAACAAGATTACTCCACAGCAATGCGAATCTCTGGTCCACTCTATGAACAGGAGATGCAGTGAAGTAACAGCCCAACCTAATATAACCGCACAGCGTTTTTTACCCCACGAAAATAAACGACTTTTTCGGCTCTAACCTAAATAAATTTGCGTTCGTGAATAGCTATCATATACACAACCGAGCTGCACGAGCGTAAGTGTCAAATCGATATGTCACGCAAAGCAAAAATTGGAAATTGAATTAGGTTTTTACGTTGTGCGGTCAGTTTAGGTTACTCTCATACAACTTGTATGTGCATGAGACATTTTTGATAGAAAATTGGCATAGTGCCTTTATATTAGGCTGGGGTGTAATACGCCATAAAGGATTCCCAATGAAATATTAAAAGGAATTTTTAAATTTATTTGGCGCTGACTTAATTATATAACGGGACTCTGGCGTGAAAGGGTACATTAAAATTAATTAAAATGAATTGAATACTATTAAACAATAAATATACTAATAAGCGTTAAAATTAAAATGCATTCTTGTATTTTTATAAGATTTTTCCCCTTTTTATAGTAATAAAGGTAATTCTATACGACAACACGTAACTGCTAATAAACTTCCAAAAATCTCGGGAAATGTATCAAACGACGGGGTTTAACCTCCGTATCAATAATCCGAAAGCGGAAATCGATATTTTATGTCTGTTCAGAGATATTTGCAATCAACGTTGAAAATTTTCGTCATTTTCATGTGGTTGTTGTTATCACAGATTAGGGTGTACCGAAAAGTGCAGAAATGTGTTCTGCGCAGAAATATTGTGGACCGCGTAGCCGGTGTTGGACCGGCTAAGGGTTATTTTTTTTTAGCGCGGCCGAAGGCCGCCTACGCAGAAAGGTGTTGTGCACAAAAATACCTTGGATCAAGCCCCCTATTTGGGATCGGACCTGGGTCATTTTTAGGTTTTTTGCGGATAAGTTTTCACTGAAACAAATTATTTTATTTCCGCTTTCGGATTATTGATACAGAGATCAAAACGCGTCGTTTGATACATTTCCCGAGATTTTTGGACGTTTATTAGCAGTTACGTGCTGTCGTATAGAATTGCCGTAATAAAAACTCTTTTTTATTGACATACTATCTTTGTCCTGGAGTGTAACTTAATTATATGAGCACAAGTATATATCCATATACACCATGCACAACACTACACTGAATGGCCTGCATTCAAATATTTTAATAATTATTGTGTTTAAAATCATTTTTATTACATTTATTATAAGCGCTTGTATATTGTGCTTCATTGCATAAATATCTCACAATGTAGGGTTGCAAATCGAAACAACTTGTGTTGACAGATTGTAAACATCTGCGTGAGCCCCGGCGGGGTGTGGGGGTAATGAGGGATTTTTCTTAAAAAAGTCGAGGTTAGACGGTGCAGACGGAAAAATAGATAATGTATGTTATCAAAAATTGTTTATTTGTGAATTTTTGTAGGTGAATTATTTGATGAAAATTTTTTGTATATTCTTGTCTTTATGTTGTTATTAGCGGCCCTGAGGACGGTTACCTTAGACTAACCGAAATATATTGGCAGGGAAAACCCGAAAACTGCGTTTTTCAATTGCGTTTTTAGACCTTGAGCCGGCAAAAAAACATAATTTTACTAGTCTGGCAACATCAAATATCGTGTTATCGTGCATTTTATATACCAACTTTAACAACAAATTATAAGAAAACTATAGGTTTGCTAGAGTAAAGAAGAGTATTTTTGGATTCGGGGGGACCCCCTCTTACCCTCCCTAAACCCCTTGTCCCCCTTGCCGCCCGAGAACTAAAATTTTCCCAGATGTTCTGCACATAAATACCTTGGATCTCGTGCCCTATTTGTTGATACCGAAGTCAAAACGCGTCGCTTGAAACCTCTCCCGACATTTTTGGACGTGTACTAGCACTTGTCTTCTAAAGGAAACAATTACCCTTATTTTCTCGAAAACTATCCGATTTTCAAAGTTTTTGTACAGCTAATGAAAATATCTGTCTGCAGATATGTATGTACATTTGCTTTCATTTATTCAATAACACTGGTTTACAGCCAAAATGCACCAGAGACGCCATAGTGAAATTCCTATGTAAAATCACCTCCTAATTCCGAAAACCAAGGTTATTTTTACTTGAATGGTACCGTTTTTGAGATATTTACGATTTACCGTTATTTCAAAAAACAAAAAAGATGGCTCCACTTAATCGTGTATATCTCAAGAACAAACTGAGCTCTTCCAAAACGGTTTGAAAAATTTGAAAGCTTATAAAATTTACTATAATCAGTACATACAACACTTTTTGCTAGGTCCTGCAGATTCAAACATATTGAACAATCATTACGGATTTTTTAAATTTTTTTTGTAAAAATATAAAAAAAATTGTACTTTGCGAGGAAGCATCTCGAAAACTTTTTGTTTTTTTGCAGATATTTTTTCCCCCCTCTAAGCTCTGTTTTATTACAAAAAAAATAAGCTATCAGTGAACAAAATCGATGAACTAATACAAAAGTTAAAAGCATTCAAGTAAATATATCCATTTAATGCTTAAGTACCCTACTGGTACATATGTGTTAGTATTCGTATATCAGTTAGTTAGCAGGTAGATTTTCGAAAAGTTATTAGATACAAAAAGCTGTTAGTGTCGTTTTCTCAAACCTAGGTACATTTTAAACAAGAGCATATTTTTGAGGCAGGTAGTGTTTTCTTTGTAGAACTAGGGAACCTTTTTGTTTAGGTAGGCTTGAATTTTTACTGGATCTAAGTATAAATAAGAGTACATGCGCCTTGTTCCTTCATAATATCTGCAAGGCTCGCCGGATACTGTTCAGTTTATAATTACAGTTTTTAACCCGTCATTTACTTAAAATAAAAAATGAATAAAAGGGCGCGAGAGTTTGAGTGTACAAATGATCCAGATACGTTCTGTTTCATCTGCGGTCAATTTATTGTTAAAAGTATGAGACGTGTGTTTTCAAATCCTTTGAAAGTTACATACTATAAGTGTTTTGGAATTGAGCCTAAAAACAATGAAAAACCATGGACACCGAACACTGTGTGCACCACATGCCGAGTCGAATCGATTTCTTCGGAAACCGGAACAAAAAGGTACGTTGTAAAAATTAGGAATCTGTTCCCTTTTAATGCATAGCTGACTAATTCCTGAAACTATCTATTTAGGCGACGTGTGAAATTTATTACACCAATGAAGTGGAGGGAACCAACTTGCCATTCAACGGACTGCTATATTTGTACTACAAAAGTACTTGGGGTTGGAAAGTCCAGAAAAGTAACCTATGCGAGCGTATCTACAGTGTCATTACCAGAACTAATTTCAACAGAAGCGACATTGCCAGAATCAAATTTAACTTTAGTTCCGGCTCCAGTTTCATTGTCAACAGTAGTATCTGATTACGCGGCATCATGTTGTACTGAATTTCAAACGGAAAACGAAAGAAATTCTTTGTCACAAGCACAACTCAATGATTGGATAAGGGATTTGGAATTGTCAAAGGAAAAGGCCGAACTACACGCCTCTCGAATGCAACAATTTAAATTTGTTTCATCCGATGTTAAGGTAACATATTATAGAACTCGTCACGAAGAATTTTCCAAGTACTATACGAAGGAGGACAGTGTTTGTTACTGCAAAGACATTGCTGGTCTATTCAAACAATTTGGTGAACCATATGATTCAAAAGAGTGGCGATTGTTCATAGACGGCAATAAATTAAGTTTAAAGGCCGTATTATTGCATATTGGCAACCAAAAGCCATCTATCCCGATCGCGCATGCAGTAAATACGAAGGAAACATATGAGATAATGCAAAAATTGCTCAAGTTAATCAAATACGAAGAACATGATTGAAAAATATGTGCCGATCTTAAAGTCGTTGGAATGCTATGTGGTCTACAAAGTGGATACACAAAATACTGTTGCTTTCTATGCAAATGGGATAGCCGAGCTCGTCAAGACCACTACATCATAAAGGATTGGCCAGAACGAATCGAGTTTCAAGTTGGGGTAGATAACATAAAATACTCTCCACTTATAAAGAAGGAAAAAATAATTCTACCTCCGCTCCACCTCAAGCTCGGCCTTATCAAAAACTTTGTGAAGGCTTTGGACAAAGAAGGCGAAGCTTTTCATCATTTGAAGACAATCTTCCCAGAGATTTCAGAAGCAAAAATAAAGGAAGGGATTTTTGTGGGACCGCAAATAAGGAAAATGATGACCAATAACCATTTCAAAGAACTATTGTCACCAGTGGAGGCAGCAGCGTGGGATTCTTTTGAAAAGGTCGTTACTTCTTTTTTAGGCAAACACAAAAGTCCTAACTACGAGATGATAGTGAACGACTTATTCAAAAACTATGCGGAAATGGGTAAATAAAAAAACATATTATAATAAATTATATATTACATAAATTTACATGAGAATATATAGCCATAAATCTGAATTCATCGTCCAGTTCCGAACAAACAAGAACGGGAAAAATATAAACAAAAAATTTGTTCTGAATTGAAAGATAAATCCAGCCTAAGAAAATTATATACTAATGTGTCACTTATGTATTTATCTAATTTACTTTTTTATTTTCTTTCAGGAGTAAATATGTCTTTAAAAATTCATTTCTTACACTCCCACTTAAATTTTTTCCCGCAAAATCTTGGCGACGAAAGTGACGAGCATGGCGAAAGGTTTCACCAGCAAATGAAAGTGATTGAAAGTCGGTATCAAGGATTCTGGGATGTCGCTATGATGGGCGACTACTGTTGGTTTCTCATAAGAGAAACCGATCCTAATCTAAATAAGCGTCAAAACAAGACACATAACTTTTTTAATTATGAAATAAGATCATAGAGTTAAGACAGAACCATATGTACATATGCTATTATTTGTGGGGTACTTAAGTATTAAATGGATATATTTACTTGAATGCTTATAACTTTTGTATTAGTTCATCGATTTTGTTCACTGATAGCTTATTTTTTTTGTAATAAAACAGAGCTTAGAGGGGGGAAAAAATATCTGCAAAAAAACAAAAAGTTTTCGAGATGCTTCCTCGCAAAGTACAATTTTTTTTATATTTTTACAAAAAAAATTAAAAAAATCCGTAATGATTGTTCAATATGTTTGAATCTGCAGGACCTAGCAAAAAGTGTTGTATGTACTGATTATAGTAAATTTTATAAGCTTTCAAATTTTTCAAACCGTCTTGGAAGAGCTCAGTTTGTTCTTGAGATATACACGATTAAGTGGAGCCATCTTTTTTGTTTTTTGAAATAACGGTAAATCGTAAATATCTCAAAAACGGTACCATTCAAGTAAAAATAACCTTGATTTTCGGAATTAGGAGGTGATTTTACATAGGAATTTCACTATGGCGTCTCTGGTGCAGAAAAAAAGTTGGAATTTGTGATCCAGTGTAATTTTAAAGAAAAAAAACTTTAATTTTACCACTTTTTTATAAAAAAAACGCATTAGTAACGGAACAAAAAATGCATTACCCTATTTCAAAGACCATTAAATTACCTTTAATTTGATATGGCACTTTATATACTTTAAATCAAGTTTTACATGAATATTTCTTAATTTAGCCCCAGGCCGAAGGCGATTTCTGATAAAACTATTCACTCCAGAATGAATATTTCCCTAGAATTTGATCAGGTCCACCGGTTCTGGAGTTAGAAGTTAAAGTAAATAAGTTGGGGTCCGGGGCGCGAGCCCCGACGGAGTGTGGGACGGAGCCCCTCAATACACACCTAATTTAGACTCAGACCGCCAAGGAGGTAATTGTTTACGACCGCCATCGAGTGCTAATATTCATCCAAAAATGTAGATATGGAATTGTTCTCCGGTGGCGGATTCTCATTACTGGGACCGAAACGCGTCTTCTGATACCCATATCGACATTTTTGTATGAGTATTAGCAATCGGTAGCGGTCGTAAACAAATCCTTCTTTAAAGGCTATACTTAAATGTATAGTGCGTTCCAATTGACAGTAACCCAGATACGGATAAAATTTGAAATAGCCACATGAGCTAGGGACGTTCAAATTCACCGCGATAGTGGTTAACACTAGAGTACACGCGCCCCTTTTTTACACCAATGCAGGCGTGGCCTTCTATGGTAAACCATTTTAAAATAGCCCGAGATTTTTGCGCTAATCCACAGAAATACACAACAAAAATGTAACCGTGGTCTACTATAGTAAGTCGCGCGTGCACTCCACTGTTAAATGTTCTATCTGGCATATGTTCAGAAAATTACTCAAGGACGAGGGAATAGATGTTTTGTTATCAATCAAACCCTTGAATAAAAATATGTAAACTTCAAAGCGGATTTGAAATCTTCATATTTATAAAAATTATAATATATTATATAGCATGAAAAATACAAATTCATTAAGAAACATGTTTCAGTCCAATAAAAGTGTTTTTTTTTTTAATTACGTAAATAATACTTTTTAAAAATAAATTACTTAAGTAAAGCATAATAAATAACCGGCTACGCCATCCAAAGTACTTCTGTACAGTATACCTGCGTACGCGCTTCAAAAAAATAACAGTGGTGCATCCAACACCGGCTACGCCATCCACAGTACTTCAGTACGTACAATACACATTAGTGCAACGGCGCGTATATATACCAGTGCAAATACGATTATGTACAAGCATACTAATCTAAATATATTGTGTTGTATATCAAATTGAAGGAAATTTTATTCCCTATTAAAATAATACGTTACAAATAGGGTTAATAACATATTTTTTTTTCAATAAAACAATTTAAAAAAAGGTAATTATAAATTACATTTTATGTGTTAATTACATCTATAGGCATATCAGTATTTTGCAATATATTCACAATTCTAAGTTTTAAAATTTCCACTTTCCCCAACCCCTCTATAACTTCCACATTTTTCATTTGCCCCCTTGACATCAGGAGAAGGTGGTCCCTATATTGTCTGTATTTTGCACTTAATAGGATACAACCCTGCTACACCCCTTGTTTTATTAGTCTAGATTTCTTGTTACTTCTTGTCTCTTCCAGGTTTCTTTTCCTGTTCAATTGAACCTACTCTTCTAACAACAATGTCACTCTTGTCCAACCCCTTTTAGACTGCGCGTTTCCTTGGACTCTCGTTAGAAGAGCGTGATGACGATTCTCAGAGTGATCACGCCCATTAGGCAGGGCGAAGCACTGTAAATAATAATAACAACAGGAAAAGGGGTGTTTAGTAACATGACGGGGCATACCACATGCAGGGTAGGTATTTGGTATGGTAGGGCTCAGTCTGGATAAGTTAGAGTGTACCCATTACAATATTCAGAACGAAGTTGTGGTAGCATGACTCTAATGGAGAATGAAGAAATTTTGATTTTTTTGAATAGACAACACATAAATATAATGTTTACAATAGAGAAAGAAGTCGAAGAAAAATTAAATTTTTTGGATCTCACCATAAAAATAAACAAATCGACGAATAAACTGGAGTTTGGAATATATAGGATACCCACGGCGACCGACATGATAATACATATCACCTCAACCCATCCAGAGCAACACAAACACGCAGCCCTTAGACAGCTAATAAAGAGACTTCAACGAACCTCGTTAACTAAGGACGAATATAAAAGAGAGCTAGGCACAATATATTCAATCGCTTAAAACAATGGATACCGAAAACATGTGAATAAAATTAAAAGGAAAACACAATGGCACAAACGAGGAAACCCATTAGACAAACAGGGTATATATAAGTGAACATGCGAATGCCAACAAAGCTACATACGGAAGAACTAGATTCCGGGAACACATAAAAGATTTCAGTAAGAAAACACAAAAACCCACTGGCACACCGGAATCAAACTTCGCAAACCACATGTTCCCAAGCAAATGCAAACCGACGCAAATCAAAAACACAGTCAAGCTTCTCCACACAGAACATAAAGGTATACGTTTAAACATACTGGAAAACATGGAAGTATATTACCAAAAAACATTTCAAGAAAATATAATTAACGAACAAACAAACACCGTTTCAGGCGCATTATTCGAACCTCTCTAATTGATATACAGATAAACAGAAGGTCAACAAATCAGAATCACATGCCAACAAACCAGACAATCCTTAACGAGCGCATACATACGAACTACAGTGTGGCTGATGAATTTTGCTACATTAAGAAACTCAAATAATTTTTTTTTCAGTGTATGGAATTCATTTTTCTTTTATTCATGTTGAAGCTCATTAAATTTTATTAAATATAGCTTAATTAGTTTTAAAAATAATATAATTTAAATGCCCCCCCTGCTTGTCGATGCATGTGCGGCATCTTACCAAAAAGTTGTTCATTACTGCTTGGAGAGTTGAGACAGGAACAGCCGCAATTGTTTCTCGAATGGATTGCCTTAGTTCATTCAAATTTGTTGGTTTTGCTTTGAAGACTTCCTGTTTGCAATAACCCCACAAGAAAAAGTCAGGTGCAGTAAGGTCAGGCGACCTGGGTGGCCAACGGAATGTGGAGTTTCTGGATATCAGCTTATTGGGAAATTTTCGTCGCAATTCTGTCATAACAGGTTGGGCTATATGAGGAGCTGCACCATCTTGCTGAAACCACACAGAGTTGAAAGAAATTCTCAATCGGCGTATTTCTGGATAGAAAAACTCTCTCAACATGCTCAAGTAACGGTCTCCAGTAACCGTAACGGTGTGACCGTTTTCTTCGAAGAAGTAGGGCCCGACAATGCAGCGTGATGAAACTGCACACCACACTGTGACACGAAGTGGATGCAATTCCGTCTCATGGAGTATCTGTGGGTTGGAAGCACTCCATATTCGACAATTTTGTTTGTTTATGTTGCCGTTTAAATCGAAATGGGCCTCGTCAGACATGAAAAGACAGTTCAACTTGTTTCCATCCTCTTCCACCATTTGAAGCACCTTCTGGCAAAATTCCAAGCGAATCGGCAAGTCTGCAGCGTTCAGTTTGTTGGCCATTTGAATTTTATACGGGAATAAGTCCAAATCTTTGTGCATAATTGACTGTAATGACTGTCTGCTTACACCCATTTGAGCAGATAAGCTTCTTGTCGAAACACGTGGATTGTTTTGTATGGCAGCAGCTACAGCAGCGATTGTTTCCTCCGTTCGAACTGAAGGGTTTCGATGGTAAGGTCTTCTGTTGACTGTCCCATGCTCGGCAAAATTGTTTACAAGTCTTATTATGGTCCATCTGCTCGGAGGATTGCCGCCAAACGTGCGCATATACTCTCTTTGAACCGAAACTACGGACTCCAGTGCGTGATAGCGGCGGCCAATCCAAATTCTTGTTTCAGTGTCCCAGTTATCCATTTTTGTTAAATGTAAAAGTCAATCTGCAAAATAAAAAAAAAATTTACCAGATTCATTAAATAGAAAAAAAGTTATTTAATTTTTTTTTGGTAGCGGCTTTCATCAGCCACCCTGTACCTGCTGCCTGCAACACATACAAAACTTACCTTAATAAACAACACAGCAGAACGAAGAACTTGGCGGCCGCCGTGGTGTGGAGGTAGTGTTGCCGGCCTACCACACCGAAGGTCCATGGTTCGAGCCCTGGTACAGGTAACATCAAAAGTGATTTGAAAAAAGTTTTTCAAAACGGGGTCGCCCCTCGGCAGTGATTTGGCAAACTCTCCGAGTGTATTTCTGCCATGACAGGCTTCTCAGCAAAAATTCGTCTCCTTTGTAGTTGCCGTTCGGAGTCGGCAAAAAACTGTAGGTCCCACCAATTTGTAGGGAAAATTCAAATCGGCACACCACAAATTGGAAGAGAAGCTTGGCGCAAAAATCTCTTAGGAGGTTTATGATGATATACCTGTTGTATATCGCCCCATAAAGAGAGAACGAAGAACTACCAACCGAACACTAACTTAACGAGCGCAATAGTACACACACAAACTACCAGCTACCTGCCGCACGTACAAAACGTACCTAATAAACAGCAAAGCGAAGGACAATAAAATTGTTTCAAGAATAATGTTATATTGTTGATGTACATAAAAAAGACGGATGAGTCTTAGTTGTACAATAATATGAAGTAAATAAATAAAATAAACACGAACGCAACAGAACGAAGAAACACACTGAAGATGGCACAACGCCGAAACCGGCAGAAAAGGTTATCATAAAATTTGTCAAAAAAAGAACAAAATCAACCACTGAGACAATCAGGAAGATTAAACGAAAAGCAGAAATGAAGCACCTCCGGCACGAAATAAGGAGCCTGTACTCAAAAAAAGAAACTACTACTTAGAACTACTCAACATCCACCTACAAATAGCTGAGCGCCTCCCACTTCCTATTCTAATGAATGTCTTAATGAAATGGAACTGAAGTACAAAACCTCAATAAAAAGCTAAGCAATCTTATCGGAAAGAAAAGTGGCAACCAGACAGCCAAATAAACAGATTCACAATTCCACCCAAGGTTTGTGAATTTAACAAAAGTCCCAATTAACCAACAGGAAGCTGAAATACTAAAAAGGGATTAAAGCATAACATCAAAGAGTACGAAGTTAAAAAAGACATGGAGAATACCATTGTGGACACAGAAATGGCTATATCTCTTCTCCCTAGAGATGAACAAGAGCACAAAAGACACATATGCCGACAGATCATTGAGAAATGCGCAAGATCAAACAACAAAGGCAACATGGAAAAAGAAGTAAAAATAATCAGGTCATTAAAACAGAAACTAAGGGTCAACGACGTAGTAGCAACGAAAGCGGACAAAGGGAACACTACGGTACTCATGAACAAGAAAGATTACATAGAAAGGACCGAAAAACGAATAAAGGATTCAGAATGCAAAAAAATAGGAAAGGATCCAACAGAAGAATATCAAACGGCTATAAAAAATACCATAAGAAAAGCTACAACGCTGATAAAAGAGAGTACCTGAAGAACGTGATGAAAGACAACCTAGAACTATGTAACAAATACACCATCACAAACAACGTCTTTGGTAAAGAAAATGGAATATTTCGACATAAAAGATCTATACTCGTCGATACCAATACCTGAAACAATGGAAGCATTGCACAGAGTATTGGTAAACAAAACAAGCAAGAGCATGGCAAAAGAAATTGTGGACTAACGATTTTTTTGAGTAAATGTTTTAAGGGGAATTTCGGTGATTAAGTTTTATCGCACATTATATACATTAGGTCGATTTGTATGAACGAAAGTTAACCAATTACGCGTCATCGATAGGTTTTCGGCTCGGGAAAAAGAAGTTCCACTACGCATATCCAAAAAAATTATTTTCGATCCCGCAAAATTTAATTTTTTTGAGTTTTTTCGACTTTGATTTTGAAGCTTTTTTTCATGACCTACTAAAAAGTTTTCTCGTATACCCTGTCCGACCCAAAAATGTCCGCTAAAAACGTTGGCGATAACAGCTTTTTGAAAAAAAAAAATGACCCTTTCCCCATTTTTTTAAAGGCTTTTTTCAGCATACATGCAAAAATGTTTTCGATGAAAACGATTTTGTCCCATATTTAATGTCCCATTTAAAGTTATGCGCTAAAAACGAGGGCGATAACAGTTTTTTGAAAAAAAAATTTTATTTTCGGGTTTTGGGACTTCTTTTGAAGATAACACTAAGTCAGAATTATTTCAATTTCCAAATTGGGAAACCCAACTTGAGCTATACTCATGGAGGTATTCATGCAAAACTTAGAGGAACAGTTCATGAAACATCTTACAGCTGAACTAGGCGTAACTTTCTACGCCAGATATGTTGATGACATTATAAGCGTTATAACGAGGGAGAATGAAGAAGAAATTTTGAGTTTTTTAAATAGACAGCACAGAAATATAATGTTTACAATGGAAAAAGAAGTCGAAGAAAAGATAAATTATTTGGATCTCACCATAAAAATAAACAAATCGCCAAAAAAACTGAAGTTTGGAATATATAGGAAGCCCAGGGCGACCGACATGATAATAAAAGGCACCTCAAACCATCCAAAGCAACACAAACACGCAGCCCTTAGACAGCTAATAACGAGACTTGAACGAACTCCGTTAACTAAGGACGAATATAAAAGGGAGCTAGGCACAATATATTCAGTCGATAGAAACAATGGATACCGAAAACATGTGAATAAAATTAAAAGGAATACACAATGGCACAAACGAGGAAGTCCCATTAGACAATTAGGGTATATATAAGTTAACATGCGAATGCCAACAAAGCTACATAGGGCAAACGGGACGGAAGATTAGAACTAGATTCCGGGAACACATAAAAGATTTTAGTAAGAAAACACAAAAACCCAATAGCACACCGGAATCAAACTTCGCAAACCACATGTTCACAAACCGACGCAGCTCAAAAACACAGTCAAGCTTCTCCATACAGAACATAAAGGTCTACGTTTAAACATACTGGAAAACATGAAAGTATATTAACAAAAAACATATCAAGGAAATATAATTAACGAACAAACAAACACCGTTTCAGACGCATTATTCGAACCTCTCAAATTGATATACAGAATAAAGAACATAACACAGGCAATTGATGCGGGAACAAAAACTCGCAATCAACCCTCAGAAGGTAAACAAATCAGAATCACAGACTTCTACATGCCACCAAACCAGACACCCACTTAACGAGCGCATACATACACATACACGAACTACCTGCTGACTGTAACACATACAAAACGTACCTTAATAAAGAACACAGTAGAACGAAGGACTACAAACCGAACACTAACTTAACGACGCAATCGTACACACACACAAACTACCAGCTACCTGCCGCACGTACAAAACGTACCTAACGTATAAACAGCAAAGCGAAGGACTATAAAAGCAGACAAATAAACATGAACGCAACAGAACAAAGAAACTGAAGATGGCACAATGCCGAAACCGGTTGGTATTTAAGCCAAAATTTACAAGGGATGCCGGGAAATCGTTGCAGAAAAATTCATAGTAGTTTTCCTTTAAAAAAACTTAGTAGGTTTAGTTTGACCACAAGTACTTAAAAGGTACCATATATTTGTGTTACACTTTTCTTTCTCGTGGCGCAACGAATACCATCCGAGCCACTGGAAATCTCTCAAACACTCAATCTCTTTTGGCTGATCGCTTTTAGGCAGAAAAACAAAAGGAGGAGTATCTCTACTACGGTATTGGCTCCGCCCGAACCCTAGTGCAAGTGCATGTGAGAGAGAGCAAACTTCCAATCCCTAACAGGTTCACTCTTCTCTACTTATTTTCAGAAGTTAAACTATCAAAAATACCTGCGCGATATGATTTGTGTAATTAGAAAAAATTATATTAAAAAACCGAAATATTGTATAAAAAAAAGAAATGCGAAAGTTAGCAGCAAAAGGTGGGTTTTTTTGAGTGCGGTGGATCGAGTAAAAATCGCAACAAAAAAAAACACAAGGAACGGAAAAGGTAGGTGGTAAACCGATAATGAAAAAGCGCTTGTATGAAAAAAAAACGCATGTATAAAAAAAAACCACCAACTAAAACCGATTCTTAGGGCGGGTACTTTTACCTAATGCCTCAGAAATTTCTGACTTCCTATCTGTTTTCGGTTTTGTTTGTCTTCCTTTTACAAAACTGCTAAAAATTTGGATTTTCCTCCAATCAATAATATAAGTACAATTATGTACAATAGTTTATTAAGAATACTTTGTTATACGTATTAGCGTCCAGTTAGTACCGCACTTCAAACTTGACTGTGGTTCGTCGCTCAATGAGGTTGCTCTAGGCTCTCTTTGTCTAGGTCGGGTTGCCGGTCTCACAAGTGCAGGGGTGCATTTTAAGGCATCAGTGTTTAGAAGGTGTGTCCGCTTCTAGTTGTCCTTGGTCTGTCTGTCAATCCCACATTCGGCCATCCTGATGTTTCATTCGTCTCGGATGAAGGATTCCACGGCGTCATGTACTCTACTACTGTATGCGTTATCTTCGGACCTTCAATGTCACCAATCTTATGTCCATGACTTTGTTTTTCTTTTATTTTGTATGGTCCGAAAAATTTTTGTTTGAGGCGAAGGCCTGTTCCATATTGAGTACGCTTTATGGCAACCAAATCTCCAACTTCATACTCCGTTTCGTTTTTCCGATATCTTTTGAAATTTCGAATGTTTTCTTTTTGTATTCGAACAATATTTTCACGAGCTTCTCCTCGTACTCTATCTCTCTCTTCTTCTAGTTCTTATACAGCTGACTCTTCCAGCAGTCTTCTAATGGTTGGGCTTGCGTTAACGCGCATATTGACACCAGTTAGAACTTTGAACGGAGAAAACTTTGTGCTTCGCGTCGGGGTGGAATTTATCACCTGTTGTCTTCTATCTACATGCTTATACCACAACTTCGGATTTTCGATGCATAGCTTCGTCAACATTGGCATGACTACTTTATGGACTCTCTCCACTTGTCCACCACGTGGCACTCCCGTCGTTATGACTAAGTGTTGGATATCGTTCCTTTGGCAGTAATCTTCGAATGCGTTCGATGTAAAACCGTTTCCTCGATCTGTTATTAATCTTAAAGGGTTTCCAAGTGTAGCTGATTGCTTATCCAAACGATCTATAACTTCGTCGCTACCGGTACTTCTAGTAGGGTAGAGCCAAACGAATTTAGAAAATGCATCAATAATCACTAAAATGTAATTGTATCGCTTTTTAGTTTCTTCCATGGGTCCAACGTGATCTAAATGAGAAGTAATTAGAGGTCTGTCCTCCTTATCAATAGGGTTTAGCATCCCCTCCCTCTTTCCAGTTTTAGGTTCCGCTACTAAACATTCTACGCAGCTTTTCACCACGTGTGTAACTTTGAGTGTCAGATCGTAGATAAAGTAATCTCTTTCTACCAAGTCTTTGGTTTTCTTAATCGCGTAGTGTCCTTGTTTGTGAGCTATTTGGATAATTTCTCGTTCCATCGATGCTGGTATTACTATAAGTTCTTTAGCGAGATCTTTGTGGAGTACTCCATGCTTGAGGTAAAAATCGTGATAGTTCTCGTGCTCTAAAACCTTTCTGATTGCTGCTAGCTTATCGTCCTTAAGCTGTTCTTCGCTTATTCGATGTCTTAGGCTATCGGTCATCATCAGGCAATGTATTCGGCTTAACGCATCCACATGCCTCATCTGCTTTCCTGAACGATGCTCGATCTCGTATTGGTAATCCTGAAGATACATAGCCCAACGTGATACTCGTAAAGGTACATCCTCCTTCATAGTGAGCGCAAATGCATTACAATCGGTTATGATCCTGAATTTAATTCCCATGACATATACTCTCCACTTTTTCAGCGCTGCTACAATTGCTAGCACTTCCAATTCGTATGAGTGATATTTTTGTTCCGCTGTTGACGTTTTCCTTCTCATGTATTCGATAGGGTGTAAACATCTATCCTCGGAGTCCCTCTGCATCAAGACACCACTATAACCGTACATCGAAGCGTCGGTGTGTATTTCCGTTTGCAGTGCTGGATCAAAGAGGTGAAGTACTGGGGGGTTCACTAAAGCAGCCTTAAGTTGCTGGACTGCAGCTTTTTGCTCATCTTGAATTCGAAACTCTTCATGATTCCCCAATAAGTCAGATAATGGTTTAGCCACCACTGAATAGTTCGGAATAAAACGTCTAAAATACGATGTGAGTCCCAAAAATCGTTGCAACGTTTTTCTATTAGTCGGAACAGGAAAATCGTGCACGGCTTGAGTCTTTTCGTGCGACGGTGTTATGGTTGACGCCTCAACAACGTAGCCCAAAAATGTAACTCGATTCTTCAACATTTGGCATTTCTCCCATTTTATCCGTAACCCATACAATTCTGCTGTTGCCAACACGCTTTTCAAACTAGCCCTTCCACCACACTCTTGGAAGGAATAGTTATATCGTCCATATATACTATTATCATTTTGATGCGGATAAGTTCTCCTAATACCGCGTAAATATATCTCGTGAACACAGCAGGGGAGTTACAAATACCGAATGGAGCATACCGGAATTCGTACTGTCCATTATGCGTGACAAAAGCTGTATACTTCCGCGATGCAGTATCCAATGGTACATGGAAAAATCCATTGCGAAGATCTAAAGTCGTATAAAAGTTTGCCGATTGGAGTCTTTGTAGCACGTCATCAATCAACGGCATCGGAAAGTGGTCGCGTATGATCTTTTCGTTTAATTTACGGTAGTCGCAACATCGCCATTTCGAACCGTCTTTCTTTGTCACTAGTACTATTGGTGACGCATACTCCGATGTGCTCACCTGAATAATATTGTCAGAAAGCCACTCTTCCACCTGGTTTTCGACGATACATTGATCCGCATAAGAGAATCGACGCGGTCTTTGGTACACTGGCACCTCATCTGACAAAATGATTTTCATCTCTATTGGCGATGGTTTTTGATTTGTGCATCTGTAGTTGGTAATCAGTTTGTGTACACTTGCCCTAGTATCGGATTGTAAATGGTCGAGCTGCGTCTGTGGTTCAGTGCTTTCACTGCATTCAATCTGTAGCATTGACTCAAATCCTTCTCCAATTCGCTAATAGGATTCGTTTTCTCCATCGCTATGGCTTGTCCGCTGACTGCCTCATGTTTCTCTGATCTATCATTCGATTCCTCGCTTGCTACTATTTGACTGTCCTTTTTATTCAGTTCTTCTGCTTTCTGATGGGCACTCCTTTTCTTTAGAAATTTGACTCCCTCCTCGTCGATTGCTGTGTCGACTTGGCTAAGGATGTTTTTACCTAAAATCGCATCATACAAGATATCGCTCTCTTTGGTTACGTGAAACTCAATGTCGACTTCGACTTCATCTAAACTTATACGCGCAGTGATACACCCAATAGTCTTAATCGTTTTGTTGCCGATACCATATAAAGTTTTAATTTTTTGTTCTAGATCAACATACCCAATATTAACTAGAGTGTCATATCTTATAGCGCAGATGTCACCACTCGTGTCTAACAATGCTGAAAATGTGTACCCATTAATTTCTAAATTTCGGAAAAGGCTGGTATCTCGCGACGCTAGCTTGGTATTTGGTTGTTCTTCACCATCGGTAACGACGTGAATCTTTTTGTTATCCGGTTTCTCTTACATTCGCGCCGTCGGCATTCTGCATTCGCTTGCCCTGTGACCGACTTGGTTACACTTAAAGCACCGAATTGCTGATCGCGTGCATTGCCTAGCGAAATGTCCTACTATAAAGCTATGAGTATGCATTTGTGCATTGGTCAACCTGTTCTGGAAACTTTCATCCGAATCCGAATTCTCATCATCGCCTTCTTCTCTGGAAAGGCCGAAGTGATCTAACAGAATGTCTTGGAGTTCGCGTTTACGTCCCCTATTTTGTAACCCTAACGACGTAAGTTTTTCTTTAAGACCGTTCAAATTCAATGCTAAAATTTCCTGTATGTTCATGTTTATGTAGTAATAAATACAATGTACAGCTCAAAAAGTATATTATAGGTATGAATATAATTAATGGCTAAAAATAAGTATGTTTTCCCCACCAAAAGTATGGTACTCCGAATTTCCTGTAAAAAGGTATTGTAAAGTTTTTTCCGAAAGAGAAATTATGACATTCAAAGAAATCGATCGGAAATTTGCCTACGAATTTTTGTTCTTATACAGGGTGGCGCAAAAGTCATCCTCCTATCAGAAAATGCTATACATTTTGCGATTGGCCCCTAAAGTCAGTTCTGTTTTGACATTTGTGTAGTAAACACATGCGAAATACACGTTAATAAACAATGTTACGCTACACTGCTCCAAAACGCGGAATATTGCTGACTATTTATTTCGGTCGGTGAAAAACGGTTACTGCGCAAAAGTAATCCTCCTATCAGAAAATGCTATAAATTTTGCGATTGGCCCCTAAAGTCAGTTCTGTTTTGACATTTGTGTAGTAAACACATGCGAAATACACGTTAATAAACAATGTTACGCTACACAGCTCCAGAACGCGGAATATTGCTGACTATTTATTTGACCAATAATCGGTCGGGGCAAACGGTTACTGTGAATGGTGAGCGCTACAGAGCAATGATCAACGAGTTCTTTTTGCCGCAACTTGATGAATTGGGATTGGAAAACATGTGGTTCCAACAAGACGGTGCAACAGCACACTGCACGTGCCACAACCGATATGCTGAACATCGGAAGCTTACTTTTGCGCCACCTGGTACAATGTTGCGATTTTACTTCACGTTTTACAAGAAAACTTTGAGTGCTTCTCGATTATTTGTGCTTATTTGTACACTCAATCAATTGTATTTATGTAACATAAATTTGCAAAGTATTTTATTTTACGACCCTAGCAGGTTATATGTGTATTATTAATTTAAAATCGAACGATTTTGTGTCAAATATTACCAATTTGAAATGTGTTATTTTAAATAGATTTGTTTTTGAATCGAAATCAAAACTAATTTTGTAAAAGCGAATTATTATGAACTGAATTTTACACAGACATATACACACATATTGTTTACACAAATTATAACTGTTCGACGCCTCTGGTTCAGTATAAAGTAGTCGAATCGCATTAATGTTTTTATTTCAACCCGGTCAAGATTTCTCTTAATCTAAGGAAATTCGAAAATTTCCAAATTAAAACGTATAAATTTCACTTTGAGACAAAATGTGTCTCAAACGTCATCAAACTTCAAATCAAAAAATTTTCTTATCTTCACTCAAAGTTTAAATAACTTCACTCACCAGAAATATCGAACAGTGTACATATGTACATGTATTAAACGCAATATAACAACTTATCTGCAAATAACTCGAACAACTTCGTCTGTTTTATCTCGCCTTTTACTTCGCTGTGGCCAACTACTGCTTCAAACACCTTCGTTCCTCGTTATCCCGAACACAACTCACTCTTTGTCGGTGCAACCAACTCTTGTGTCAAACCACTCTCAACGCATAACTTGTCGATCCACAGCAGTGAAACTCAAACCAAACTTCGCACACGTCCTCGACTTAATAACACGACCACTGTCGTATACTTAACGCAACTTGAAGTTCTAACTTGTTCTATGCAAACTTCCTACACCTGTTTGGCCTTTTCGCTGTTGCTGCTGACCAACTCTTACGCTCGATGCCTCTTTTCCAATATTAAGTTGTGAACGTCCGTTTCTACCCTTGTTGAAGCTCGCTGTTCCTAATTGACGCTGCCCTGACTTGCGCAATGCTGACTTCTGTCGCTGCCACTTAGGCGTAGCTGCGCTCTGTTGCTGCCCGATTCGTTCTGCCACTGCTCAGCTGCGATCTGTTACTGACTGTCTCCGTTATTTGCTACGGCCTAACCGTTTCTCGTCCCGTTATATTTTCTGGCTCTTCTATCAGGTGGTATACTTTAATTATAATTACGTACCAAGACCTTTCCAAGTTATTTTGTGCAAAAGTTAACGCTTTTTGACACAAATGAAGATGCGGAACTTTCTGCCATTCGCTGCTACGTACGTGAAAATGTGCTCTGCCTTTGTTTCGACGTGCAAATATTCTGCAGCTAATACGTACGATCGAACCGATGTAATTTGTAATTTATTTGTAAAAAATTTTATTACGACCGTAGATCTCGGTTGAGCCCTCAATTGTGGGGTTCTTTCCCTTTGCTAATGAATTAAAACGCACGATAAGTACAATTATGTACAATAGTTTATTAAGAATACTTTGTTATACGTATTAGCGTCCAGTTAGTACCGCACTTCAAACTTGACTGTGGTTCGTCGCTCAATGAGGTTGCTCTAGGCTCTCTTTGTCTAGGTCGGGTTGCCGGTCTCACAAGTGCAAGGATGCATTTTAAGGCATCAGTGTTTAGAAGGTGTGTCCGCTTCTAGTTGTCCTTGGTCTGTCTGTCAATCCCACATAAATATAACAAAAGATTTGCGAAAATAACCAAAACAGTATGATAAATATTTCTACATAACGCAATATGGCAAATTGTGGAACGCGTAGCACAAAGCAAAAAATATTGACATCTCGAGAGAGAGAGCAAACTATTAAATTGAGTAATGCAACTTATGCCTGTTGCAAAAAAAATCCAATAAAAAAAACTAATATAATATTGAAATACGAGAACTACACAATTTTATAAAAAAGCATATGGTTATGGCTGCATGCCCTGTTTATTCTCCGTTTCTCGGTGACTGCCGCCCTCTGCTGCCTCCGCCGTTTCCGATGCTCCTTGCTGCCAAACAATGGTTTTGTGTAGATGCGCTCAATTACCATTGCTCCTGAACATCTGTATCGTGATCTTTATCCTTGCATCGATGGTGGGCTCAAACGTTCTCAAAACAAATCTTGATATGCGTTGCCTATTTGTGTCGACTTCCAGATGGTGTCCTTTGGACAGTTTCCTTCAGGATACCGCGATCTGGCCCGCTACCCTCGTCCGAAAAAGGTTCACTTCGTTTAAAAAAATCAAAATCAGCTTATCATATATATGTATCTATACATATATATATCCCTACATATAACTTGTATGTCTTAAATTTGCCGAACTTTAAGCACACACCACAATGAATTTAGAAATCACTGTAAATAATGACTGCTGATCCAGTTCCGCTTGGTGATCAAAGCCCTCGGCAAATCGCCTTTGCCACAATTTCACTCAAAAGACGAAGAAAGTTCACATATATGAATAACTTTTTCTTTTCGTTACCGATATCCGCTTAGCAACTACCTTACATATACATACATTCACACCTTCACCGCCGACGTTGCATATACACACATACATACACATTTGTCTACCCGGGAACGTTGGTTCGATAGGGATGGCAACGCGATAGACAAACGTCACACAGATACCATCTGTATGTTTGAAGTGGTTGGACGAGGGAAGTTATGGTTCGAATGGGTTCGTTACGGTGGTTACGTTCATACAGCAGGCTGGCGTTACACGAGTTTTACTTAATTTAAAACTAATTGTGTTCTGCTGGCGTACTTAGAAATGCAATAATATTGTGCAATAAATATAATAGGGGGATTCCATAATAATTACAAAAAGTTTAAGGATTGGAAGGTATGCAATAATTACGCAAATTTCAAAAACACACACAGTTGATGTTGTAATTTTGTATATTTATGTACTTAAAATATCCCTACCAACCACTGCTAACCACATTTCCCAAAAATACAAACACATGCACATTCTTAGTTTGAGAAATTTCCCAAATATTGGAAATACGACAGCTGTCTTCCCAAATTAATTTTTATTTGTCATATTTTGGAAAGACGAAAAAAGGTAAAAGCAAAATTTTTGAAAATGTTATATTTTGATAGAAATTTTTTCTTATTTATAGTTTTTCTAGGCTCCTTCATCAATTTCAGTCGGTTAACGTCCTCATAAAAACAAAATCAGCTCCTGTAGATGCAGAAGAAAGTTATGTAAAGTCAGGTAAGAGTTTGTTGAATATATATAGGACCCAGATTTGAATTGGTTATCTTGTTGTTGCAGTACTTGCAAGATCGCCTTCTGCACCTATAGTAGGCTTTGGAGATGCAAAAACTGCAAAGCTAACTAGACTTTTGCTTAGGTGAAGAGCTATGCCAACGTTGGCAGCTATCCGCTGAACAAACTACATCTTTCGAAAAAATCTGCTGCATAAAGTTGATATACCATTGGGCCTGGAACACTTCCCTGAAGATTGGAAATCTTTGCGACATCAACAACAAATTACGGAATTTTGCATCGTTTACTATTGGTAAACATAGAGGAGCGGACACAGTCCAACGCGGTCGTTGATTGGGAGTTATGGCTGCTTATGTTCGTTGCTGTATGCCAAAGGATGAGGAAGCTGACAGAACAGCGGGTTATCAAGCCGTGAAAGCTCTTGTTGAGTAGCACATTCGTTCCGAACTCCCCGATATTGAATTGGAAGCATACGCTATAAACGAGAGTTTATCGGCTATGTAAAATTGTTGTTGAGGGCCTGTCGATACACCCATGGACCAAGCCGTTTGGTTAATTTTAGTCAGTTTTTAATATTTTCTAAACAACTTCAATGTTTAAATATATAATAAAACTAACCTAATTTCTTGCAATTTATTTGGAAAAATGGTTAGGTATCGTCCATTTGACAATAAGCAGTATAACGGGTATTTCATTAACCAATTCAGCTGATGAAATTAACCATATGTTAGCCACTTCGGTAACCAATTCAACAAATAATTTTCACCACTTGTTAGCCAAAACAATAACCAACTGAACGAATATTTTTCACCACAGTTTAGCCGAAACATAAACCATTTTAAATCATATTTACAACTCCATGGTAGCCAAAACATTAGCCAGTTTTTTTAAGGGAAATTTTTGAAGGCTGGAAATTTGGAAAACACATGTGGTTAAAATCTTCACACGGCCCGAACAAAATTAGCTACTTTTTACACCATTCGGGAAATGAATGAAACCAAGTATTTAGCTACATTGCTAACCGGTATCTGGTTTGTAGGGATGATTCTGATATAAAAACACAACTACAAGTATGCCAAAATAGATTTATATACATGATTCGTGCTATTTATATTATGATCAAACCTACAAAGGTATATTTTCGTGCAACGAACTACAGGAATGAGAACACAAGTTTAGGGACATGGTATTTTTCTCAACCCACTCATTTAACTCACAAAAAGAAAATGGAATTGTTTAAGTTTTTTAAGCTTGTTTGGATGCGAGCTATAGCTTACGCATATCGGGTCGAAGAAGCGGTTTAGGCGTAACCATCATCATTACGGAAATTCGCTTTTGGCAGATTTGAATATTTTTTTTTAAACCATCGCTCGAAATATCATTACCGAAATAAGAAACGTCAGTAATTTTACCCCTTTTGAATTCGGTCTGCTATAGAGCGCAAATGTTGTCCACTAGTTTACAGGAATTCACAAGCCATATACTTTTCCTACCGTGCTTAAGATATGGTCTTTTCATGTCAATGTTTTGTTAAAAACTATACCTGAATTTTTGGCCATGTCAACGTGTTCTATAATAGTGGTACGTATTCGATGATTCCTTGATTATTAATCCTGGGTTCGATCACTATAAAGTCAAATAAACACACTCATAGACATTGTAACTAATAGCTAGTTTTAGTAGTAATAAACGCAATACAAATTTAAGAGTTTGGTAACTTCATAGTAGTTCACTTAACAACACTTGAAAATAAACTGATCAACCTGCCTTGCTTTGTCACTGCCTTATATAGTCCGACAGGGTGCTACCTCACGTACCTAGAAGTTTCTTGGTTGTTCGCTCTTCGTGTTCTCGAAGGGTCGGTGTTATTTATTGGCATCTCCTCTTTGCATCGTATTCGCAAACACTCGCGCCATCTCTCTTCCTAGTTACACGGTTGCACGCTTAAGAGTATCCATCGTTATCTCTGTTGTGTTTAACTAGTGGTGGGAGTGTTATTGAGTTAGGGATAGTACATGCTTGAGAATATCCGCCACAGTATTAATAATACAGTCGTTCAGTAAGAGAGGAAGTTGAAAATGAAGTACAAAGGTACTGTTTTTGCAAAGTGACCCCGAAGCAAATTTTGATGCTTTGAGATGGTGGGATCATCATTCATCGGAATATTCCCGACTTTCCAAATTTGCAAGGACGATTTTATGTATTCCAGCAGGCAGTGCGCCATCAGAAAGGCCATTTTCACTTCCAGGACATATAATAACTGATAAGAGAAACCGTATAGGCCCAAAAAGCTTAAATAGTTTATTGTTTCTTAATTCTTAATAGACGAGAGGATGGCATATACCCTAACACAAATGAATCCATCTGCTCCTCCACTCATTGCGTTACCTAAAATCCACAAGCAGGATACGCCGATGAGACCTATAATTAATTTTAAGTCCGCGCCGGGTTATAAACTGTCGAAACATCTAAAAATGATTTTAAAGGACACTCTGAAACTAGGGCACGAATACACAATAAGCAATACGATAGAACTACTACAAAGACTTTAGACCGTTAAACTCACAAGGAGCAGTAAAGTCGTATCCTTTGACATAAAGGACTTATACCCGTCAATACCACTAACAGATACAATGGATATAGTCAACAAAACACTACTGGACAAAACTGAAGATAAGGTAAAAACTGCGCAAATTACCAACGCGCTAAGAACAACGCTGCGGCAAAACTATTTCCGGTTCAACAACAAAATATATAGACAGACAAACGGACTAGGAATGGGTAACCCAACATCGGCCATTCTCATGGAAACATTCATGCAAAACTTGGAAGGAAAATATATACAGGAGTTAAAAACCAAGTTAGGCGTGGCATTCTACGCTAGATACGTGGATGACATCATCTGCATCCTAAATGACGATAACGAAGAGCAAATACTAGAGTTCCTCAACAGGCAACATAGCAACATAGAGTTCACAATGGAAGTAGAAAAAGATGGAATAATGAACTACCTGGACCTAACTATAGGGATTGACAAAATAACAAATAGGTTCAACTACGGCATTTATAGAAAACCGACTGCCACACCATTATACACTCTACATCAAACCATCCGCAACAGCACAAAAATGCAGCATTGAGGCACTTAGTGGATAGGCTTCAGAGAACGCCGCTCACACAGGAAGCATACTGGAGAGAGCTTAATACAATATATAACATAGCGGCAAATAATGGATACAAGAAAGCACTTGTGGATAAACTCAGAAGTAGCCATGGAACACAAAAAAGAGTAAATGTAGAGGAAAATCCAATGGTTTGGACGGCAATGACATACACTGGAAAAGCGACGTACAAATTAGCAAAGTTCTTTAAAATATATAACATCAACACAGCATTCAGAACATCCAACAACGTCGGACAAAAACTAAGAACCGACACTAATTCTGATGACCCATTCAACAGACACGGAGTGTACAGGCTTACTTGTGAATGTCAATACAGCTACAATAGGACAAACAGGAAGGAAAATAAGCACAAGATTCCGAGAGCATATCAGGGACTACAACAAAAAAACACGAAAACCCACCATAATACCATAATTTCGCGAACCACATGTTCGAGAACAACTGCACCCAGCTAACATAAAAACAACGGCTCGAATACTTCACGTACAAGGAAAAGGCCGGCGGCTTAATGTACTTGAGAACATGGAGATATACAAGTTAAAAACATTTGACGGCAGGCTCATAAACGAACAAACCAACACTATCTCTGACGAAATATTTGAACCCTTAAAACTAGTTTACAAAAAACAGCACAAGCCAGCAGGTACAGCAACCAAACACGTAACAATGAACAAGCAAAAACGAAATATGAACCAAACTGCAAAAATCACCGATTTCTACCTACATCAACCTACCGCTTAGCTAACAAGCGGTATGTCTACATACCTACAAAAACAACCCTTGTGACAGATAACAATTCGGACGTATCAATACCGCGCACACACACACGCATATTAACGTTACCTACCACGAAAACATAGATTGACATTACCTGCCACAGCAACCACGGACTATAAAAACAACGCAGCGGATAGACACAGACCAGAACGAAGCTAGGCATTGAAAATGGCAGAACGCCGAAACCGGTTTGTCACAAAACCAAACTTGACAAGGGATGACGGAAAATCGTTCCAACAAAAATCATATTCTAAACCCCTAACCCGCAGGGGTTATGTAGAATTTTCTCGTGATCCTCAATATGTAATCAGATAGTTTAAAAGTAGAACAGTTTTCGAGATATTTTGAAATATCATTTCTTGAGCTAAGAAAAAAAGTAGGATTGCTAATCTGTCGATAATTCTATCAGTATTACACATTCGGTGTCAATGGTTCGCAAATGTTTTGCGGAACAATATTAGTATATATAGACGAAAAGCGGTTTGCAGACTTTCAGTAAAATTTCTAGCCGATGTGAAAATATACCTTCCACACATATGTGTTATATAACAGAACTAATTTGTTGGGTTTTTGCACTCATATGTACGCACGTTATTACACATTGCTTCTTTTTTTTTTTGCAAAAATAAAACACTAATCCCTTTAAATGTCGAACAAAATATGGATAGTATAGGCAAAGCTTGCAAATTTTTTCTTAAAAACAGTGAAAAACATTTAGGTATTACTATAGTGGTTCAAAATTTCTAAGATTTCTAAGTTCAATGAAAAAAATAAATATAGGTTTGTTCACTAAATCTCTTATAACATTATCTTTTTTCTATTGAATATAATCCGGAAAGTGTCAAAATGTCTACTAAGAAATAGGCTATTGACTCACATTGTAAAACCAGGAGGTTATTCAATATTTCTTTAACGTCGATTTTAATTATTTTTGCTTTGGGGGAAGTGGTATTTCATCATGAAATAAAATAAGATAAAAATCGAGACGGTAATTTAATTTCAAAATATCTCGAAAACTGTTCTACTTTTAAACTTTCTGATTACATATTTGGAATCAGCAGAAAATTCTACATACAAATCATGCATCAAATGTCAAGGATATGGAAATTTTTTAAAATTTGTCGGGTAGTGTTATGTATTCAAGAAGAGACTCACCACTAGCGTTTGTGTCTGGGCTGCCCCACTCTACGTTGTGGGAATTCGCGTCACATCCTATGACTATGCTGTCTGGAGGATATATGTTTCTGTCTGGAAAGTAGGCCGCGAACACGATATTGTTGAGTTTTCCGTCCACTTCTACCGTTGTTTGCATTTCTTCCAGATTTTGATATAAAGTCTTTGTAATGCAAAAATATTTAATATTGTCTTTTAACACTACACACGCTTTAGGTCTCCCCTGAGAGTGATTCCAAATTACCTTATTACAACTGTCTTTCAGACCTCTCACCTGAGCTTTGTAACCCCAAGGCTTCTGAATGAGCGCTATGCACAGATCTTTCGGGGCAAACCCCCTTGCAATGACAGCCGAGGCGACCACTGCGTGGTGGAGGTTGATCAATATTTGACAGCCGATAATCGCTTTTGCTTCTCCTTTCTGCCAGATCGAGCCGTTGCAGGTCAATATCGTACAGGAACTCCTGGGTAGTTGGAGTTTGACCGTTTTTGGCCGCCGACCGATTGTCCTACCTGGTTCGAAAGCGCAGTTGCTAGGTGATGCGGGAGGGTTCGCCGTCGATTCGGTGGTGCTTCGGGAGGGTTGGTCGTCAGAGGAGCTGCGTCCTGTACCTGCTTCCACCTCCCCGACTGGTTTTGAGTCCTTCGCATCTATCAGCATTTGTTCTTAGGCTGCACCCGCAGTCCCAGACCAAACGCCCTCTGCCTCCAAAGCTTGACCTAGACGGCGCCATATCTGAAATTCACCTAATAGCTCTCCTGTCTTATACGGCTGTGGGACTCTTTGTCTATTCCGACGTTTAGTCGTAGTCTCACATCCTCAACTGATGAGCGGTCTGCACATCTGGGGAAGTATACGGACACGTTGTGTTTCGGCGGTATATCATCCCTTCTTCTGGAACTGAGCTTTGGAGCGTTCCAACCTTATAGTTTCGGAGCAGCTTGTATTAACCAAGCTACTTTTCTGTCATCCTTGCAATCTACAAGGAGCCGCAAAAAGCTAGAGTATATTCCCATACCATGAACGCTTGGTCGATGAGTTCTGCAAACGTGTCAGGTCCTCATTGCTAAGGTCGTCCGCCGGGTAGTTCTTGGGCAGCACAGCCCCTAAGGGCGTTCGAGTAACTCTGCTGTCCTGCTGCCCCCCGTGTGCACCCCTCGACGTTGTTGCTCTGCCTTCCGGTGACTGAGGAACCCGTGTTCTTGTAAGGGTGCGCTCTTTGCCTTTTTGAGCCGTGGAAATTCTGGTGTAAACTGCGCGCGAGTGATCTTAATTCCGTGGCGCGTGATGACCCGCTTCTGCCGCCAGTTGTATGTGCGGGTGACTTGTTTCGCTGCTGGTGGTGTTTTTGCGTTCCGACGTCGAGTCTGCCTCTGTGTTGATCCGTTGTTGCGGATTATTCAGCAGCCCTCATCTGGTCGTACGCCCTTGTCTGGCCTCTCTGGCTGACATTCCCTTCTCGAAATTTCGTACGTATAATTTTACCCCCGACCCGCTGACACATATTTTCGCTTGTTACCCATGCTTCTGGCATGACCGCTGGCGATAGCTTGCTCGCGATTCTCGATTGTGGTATTGGACGCACCATGGTTCGAGAGTTTCGTAGATTTAGCTTCTCTGGGCTCGCGATTCACGCTGGTGGTACTAGATGCACCAGGGGTTGTGCTGTGTGAGTTCCGGAAACTATGTTGCTGTTCGGAAGCGCAGGTTTGCAGTGTAATAAGGGAGATGAATGGCCTCCAATAACTTCGTAACCGGCGACAGGAGACATATCGGACGATATGATTCTCCTTGGTTCGCCGGCTTCCCTGGTTTTACTAGGGGGACCACAATCGCTTTTTTCCAAAACTCTGGAATGACGAAAGTGGTTACCGAGAGGTTAAAGATATCCGCGAAATAACTTTGTCCATCGTGGCATGAGTATTTCAATATCTTCATGACAATACCCTCGGGTCCGATTAATCTTGCGGGCTTGGCCTTCATTATGGCTTCCTTGCCACTGTCGGCAGAAAAAGGTCGCGCATCGCCTGGGGTCCGATTTGACGCTTTCAACAAATTTAATGGCGACCTTCTCATTTTATTTGGTCGTATTTTATAGGGCCTTGACTGAAGACCATAATTTTCCGACTCCGCCGGAGAGGTTGCCTGCCTCTAGGTATTGCTTCTACTTGGTCAACTTGTAGTCATTGACCGTCCGTCGGATTTCCGCGTTGCGATCTTTAATTCTAGGGTCTGCGGAATTTAGGAGTCTCACTTGGTCACGTTCTGTTGTCAGAGCCGCTGCTTCTGCAGGTAAATTCGGTCGAACTTCCGGCAGGGTTCAGAAAAATATGTTTTCAAACATTTAAAATTCATTCATTTCAATTTCTTATACATACTAGCTGCGAACAAATTTGAAAACATTCATTTCATTAGATTGTGACGAATAATTAAAATTTTTGATCATTCGAAGAAACAAATTTTTGGAATTTATTGATGCTCTTACAAACTTTGAAAGCAAATTTGTTTTTGCTTTCATTCGTTGATATAAATAAAAACATTTTTTTATTTATTCCAAAAGTCAAACATTTGCCTCGAATCAGTTACTATTGGGCTGTGTATTGGGGCTATAACCAGTATCAATCCTGGCTCTTTCGGCCTCGTTCTAAGATGCGATAAAGGTATAACTCCAAGACTAGGCTCTTTCTAGACTTCAGTTCAGTTTTTAGTTGTGTAGGAGATGTAGTTAAGAAACGAGTTCAACCTCTTTCGTAAAGCGTTGCGGAATGGCAGTTACAGTCAGAGGATACATTCCGAAATATTTGGCTAAGGTGAAGACCATCTGCATACCAAGAGGCTGTGCTCTGGTGTCCAAAATGGAATTTGTAATCTAAGATTTGTGAATTAATTGAGACTGCTGTAAGGATATGCAATAAAGCGAAGTGTTTGACCATAGGCGTCGTTGCAAAAAATCGTATGTATGAACAGTTGGATGAAACCCGTGGGAAAAGAATTGAGGCACACCACCTCTTTGTAGATCTGTCTGTATGCGATTTTATTAATTTTATGGTGGAGAAAATAAAACAAGCTGCAGATTTGTCGTCAAACCATTTTCCAATTTGTATTATTACGTATGTATATGAACTTACCTTTGTACAACAATTTTCCACTTATCATGTCATCAGTGTTTGTGATTGGTATTTGGTATGTAGATGGGTTAAATTCGTTAATCCCTGACCAACTATTACAGATCTTATTGTTTCGTGGTTGTTGTCGTATTTAACAGAGCTTCGCTCTGCCAAATGGGAACGATAATTCTGAGAATCGTCATCAACAGTATTGGACATGAGCGAGATTGGTATTGGAAAAGTTAGTCCTATGAACCAGTGATAGAGATACAGGCCATGTATTTGGTATGGTGGGGATGAGTATTGCTAAGGAAGAGTTTAACCATTCGCAATATACAGATCGAAATTGCACCAGAATGACCCTATTCTTCCTAGGAAGGACCCTGTCCTCTTAAAATATTGCAAGTGGTTGGATATACATACATACCGGGGTTCACAGGTCGAGAACTGAGTGAGATACTTACCGAATCAGTATAAGGTTCATTTGGAGCATGCCTGTGATTCCGTGAATCCTACGGCTGAGTGATGTGATTGCGGATCTAATCATAGTGCTTACAGAGGGGTTTCCTTATGTCCCTACCCGGGGGATCTTCGTCCTACAGATGCCATTTTGTGTTTCTAGATGTATGGCATTTAAGTAAGTTATAGAAATACTTTTTATCATTTAATAGTAACACATACTAAGGCAGCCAATAACATACGACAAACTCAACGTTTTACCACTCGCACAGAAATATACAATAAGACTTCTCTAACATATTCTGTGAAACACTTAGTCCACTGCCCATCTTAAAAGCCCTAATTCAAACCTTTTAGTAGCTTATGTAAATGATGATACGATAACTCAAACATAGCAGAAGATTTTAAACGTATTCGGCTTATTAAAATTCTATAAGTATATGAAGAATGCAAACAAACTTTTGGAGAATGAAAAATAAATGTTGCTTTTGAATATACTCGCATTGGCGAATGAAAAGAAAAATAAATGTATTTTGTAATTTTTCGAGTTTTCATTTGAGATTTATGATTTGAGTATTCCAGGTGGTCAAATAATTCAGCAAATCTTAGATATTTTTCAATGAAAAGAATGAAAAAAATCTACAAAGTATTATTTAGGAAAACAAATTATATTTCAAACATTTTTTGAACCCTGCTTTTCGGGAATCTTCCAGCGGGAAGGAAGCGGCCAGAGGCTGAATCGATAACCTTGCGAAAATCTCGCTCACCTTAGCGTACGTCTATCGGTGTGGGTAGGCCAGCGAGAAGCGCTCTGTATAGTCCGTAAAACGGTCCCCAGACAGTATGATTGGCGGGTGGTCAGATGCCAATGTCAGAATCGGTCGCCAGTTGACCCAGTTTATGAGTCCTGCGGGTAAGGCGACTAACATGCACAAAGGTAATAACGCGCAACTCGATGGTTGATCTACGAGTATGTTGCCTCTCAATACCGATCTTCTCCTTCCTTACGGAAGGAGGAGTGACTAACCTAGAAGGTTCCACTGGTCATACCAAATCGCTACCACGACAGTCGGGCAGTACCGGAGCCTACCGGATTCATATCCGGCAAAGGATTGCCACTTTTGACAACACTCGCCAAAACCTTAGTAAAAAACAATGAAACAACATTGTTGCATTTAAATCCAAAAATTTAATCCGTATCTGGATCACTGTCAATTGGAACGCACTATATGTTTAAGTACATCTGAATCACTACAAATGAAACACAGTTGCTGTTTGTAACGATAGCTCTAGTTACACAGCTCTTTAATGAGTAAAAAAATTCTAGCGTTAAAAATCTTTGGGTTTTAATGTCAATGAAACCTTTGGAAAAGTTATATCAGGAATTCTTATTAATTTTTTGAACTACAGCTTCCGCCCCTCAACCAACAGAAAAAGAAGACTCTTCGAGCAGTCCTAGCGGGGTACGAAAAGCAACAAACTTAGATGGATTAAACATCAGAAATGTAAAATTCCCAGCTGCAAGCGATTCAGATGACAAGGAAATATGCAAATCCCCCATGAAACCTTTACTACGGCTAGGCACGCTGGAATCAGATTCAGTTAATGAAACGTTTAGCCCTTCAAGGTAAACACTTGTTAATGCTATTAATTAATCGTAATTTTAATTCAAAAAGTTCTAGGTTTTTTAAGCCAAGCTCCAGAAAAAAACGGAAATTGAAGCGTATGGCAATGGATTGTCATATAGGTCCATTTCAAAGTCAAGATGTAAGTGTTGGATTGCCATCTACAATAGCTGATAACATGGGAGGTTGCGGAACGGTTAGGAAACGAGATCTTAAATCTGACTCCACCAATCGTAATAATTTATTTTTTTGTGGAAAACGTAAACGTTCAAATCGTGATCGATACCAGGATTATGATCAGCACAAATCTCATTCAAGCAGTATCTATCGTTTTAACAATGTTGAGGAGAATATAATACGACCCCGAAGCTATTCATCCACCTCAAAACCGAATAGTGACAGATTGTTACCTTTAAACAAAGGGCTTCTGTCAAAAATTGAAAAGATATCCCAATTACAAAAGTCTGACCATGAACACAAATTAACCACTTCAATACTATCAAATATTGAACAATCCATAATAGCTGGATCAATCCACGTCGATCATCAAGATTTTAAAAGTCTCCGAAAAAGGCGCCTGGCTTGTCGAGAGGCTCCGCCACAACTTCAATTTTCTGTTGATCAACATGCAATGGATTGCGGTACCCTAAATGAATTTTTAAGTTCAAGCTCATTAAGCTCTTCTGATTCGGACGATGGCCAAGCCATTAACGACACTGACCGCGAGGGCGACGATGAACTTACAGATTGGCCCGGAAATGAATCCATTAGCTGTGTTTCTGAAACAAAAACCGATTGTAAACGTAAACTTACAAAGAAAAGTAATAGCTCTGGAATTAAATCTGATGAAAGTAGTTTAAATGCTATTATGGTAGAAGACGACACGATTATGCTTGGTAGTGTGGACTGGTCTCCTAACGTTTCCAGTGACAATATGGAATTACGCTATCGTTCATCTGAACCTATAATAATCGTAAACAAAGCATTCGATTTAGGACGTAGTATATGTAATGCGCATTGTGATGCAACCATTCCATTTAAACAAATTGAAAGTGAAATGTCTGGTGAGACGTCAAACACTTTTCTATCTTCACCGCCATCTCAATTAAGTGAAATAAGAGAAATACGGGCAGGTTGTCGGCGAATTAAGGATGAGAGACCGGGATTTAGTATTAAGACTAGTGTAAATGAACGTCTTGCACGGTTTTTACAAGACCCGAGACAAATGCAAATTCGTTTGCCCGATATAGAACTATATGAGCATGATAATTTGCTTAATTTGGCTACACTGTATTCTTTACAATGTATTCTTACCAATGAATGCGCCGTTCTAAAAAAAACAAGGTACATTTTTAGATATTATTGTTGATCTTACACATACGGCAGATAAAATATTTAAATTTGATAATTACAGCAACACCACACAGTCAGTTAATATTGACCAAAACAGCTTTCAAAATTCTTTGCTTAGTGATTTTAAGCGACGGTGCTATGGAAGTAAAAATGACGTTTTGCCAAGGAAGTGAAGAAAATACTTTAATATTACCAGTAGGTCTTAACATAGGTGTAAATATATGTTTAAACAAATTATAATGAGCGCATAGTGCTTTAATAAGATTTATTATAAATATCATCTTAGCTATTTTCTGGGCAAGACGCCACAAGTTTGATGCCCAGTTAACTTCACATTGTTACGGCTTCGCTTCCACCGGATCATATTTTCTCCTTTGTCAGTTCTCGCCCAGTGAATACCTGAACTCAAGCGCAAACTCAACCTTTTGCCGAAGTCAACAACCTCATCGGGGAAATTCGACGGACAGTCAATGAACACAATCCGACTAAGTCGGAACAACATCTTGATACCTGCAACGTCTCGGGTGGTGTTGGCAAACTATGGTCAACATTCAAGGTCCTATCAAATCCGACCAAGCTCAGCGGTAAAGTCTTCCTTACCTTTGGAGACAGCGTCATGTCGAATCATGCACACAACAGCCGGTTGTATCGAACCGAAATGACAAGGGGTTTACCCGACCAACGGTTTCGATGTAACCCTGTCTAACTCGTCACATTTCCCCCGAAAACTGTCCTCCTGCCAACAGCTCCTCGCAGCAGGGCTGCCCAGTACTCTCTTGCTCCGGTCGAATGTTGAACCCAGCCCGGGACAAAGAGATTGGATGTTGTTGTTTGCTTGTAACGACAAAAACACTCCCCGAAGGTTTTGGGGAGTGTTGTCGAATTGACAGTCCAGGTAAATACGAGCCAAAGAGGAGATGTGAATCAATAGCACCGACCCTTCGAGAACACGAAGAGGGAGCAACCAAGAAATTTTTGGGTTAGACTATAAAAGGCAGTGACCAATCCAGGCAGGGTGATCAGTTTATTTTCAAGTGTTGAACAGTGAACTACTGTGAAGTTACCAAACTCTTAAATTGGTATTGCGTTTATTACTAGTAAATAAAACGATATGTTTGTTACAGTATTTGTGCGCGTGTTTATTTGACTTTATAGTGATCGAACTCAGAATTATGAATTGAGGAATCATAGAATTCGTCACAATTGGTGTAAGAAGTTGTATTGTTAAATAAATACCGAGACATTTCAAGGATACCATGGACATGGCGAAGTTAAATGAATTAAAGATTCAGCAACTCAACCGGCAATAAATCAGAGTTACAGTCACGCTTGCGAGAGGTTATGACAGCGGAGGGAATTAACTTTGATGATTATGTTTTTCATCCTGATATGGAAGAGGAAAATGCGAAGATGGAAGAAAAGCAATTAGCTCTTAACTCACCAACTCGGTTGGACTGAACGCTATACTCGCTGCTATTTCGTCTGCAATTTTTTCACAAATTACTCAGATATCGTCAAAAATAAAAGATTTGCATGGCATCTCAGCTAGAAGAACAGAAGCACGCATAACATTCAAGTTGGAGACACGTATTTACGAAATATCACAAAGCTCAGCACAGGTATTATCGCAGATCTCTGCAAAACTAGAAGAGCAGGAAGCTCGGATGTCATCGAAGCTAGAGGCACGCATGGACTAGAAGATAATGCAGTTTGAGGAGAAAATAGAGGCCGAGGTGGATGCATTGCAGGGACCTGTAGCTAAAATCTTACAGACTATTTCCCACGGCGAAAGAAACAACTGTGAAGCATTGATGTATGCAGTTGAGAGACGCTATGGTAGCGAACATCGGGAACAGAACAACAGAATCGCTTCCAGAAACCTAATGAGACTTTACAGGAATTTGCATCGGACATCGAGAGATTGGTCCATCTCCTGTGAGCACAAGGAGAGGGTAAAAATCCAATGTTCCATAAATGGAATACCTGATGTGGAGACGAAGCGGGCCACATATGCAAACTCCAAAAAGAAATTCGCTGAAAAAGTATTGCATGCTCTGACGCAGGAGACAGCCTCGCTTTTGAGTAAGCCTGCATACAAAGCTCATCGCGGAGAAGTGGAAATGCCAGCTTGGGTTGACATAATTTTGGAAGAATTGAGTACATAAGAAAAGTGATGTTGCCATTAAATGCTTCAAGCTCTGAAAACCAGGTTACATAGCACGTTATTGCGGCTCTGGCTCCAGTAATCCCGGCAACTCAGGTGGACGAAAACGCAAAGCTGAAGGAGATGAGCAAGTCTCCCAATCCAACCACCCGTAAAACTCAAAAGAGTCAGCCGCAAGGGGCGAAGGCTGGCTCCCCCAATTGTTGCCCCATAATCTCTCTATCACAAATCAGACGAAAAGCGAGTAATGTAAAAGTAAAAAGTTGCGTATGGTGACTGGTGAGGACACCCAAGTCCTGAAAGAGGTAACATGTGAAATTGCAATTGGGAACGTCACCGTACAGCACAAATTTATAGTGGCGGACATTTTTGCTGAAATCATAATTGGCGTGACTTTCTTAACCGACATGAAAGACAAGATTATGAGCTATAAGAATTTGGTTGTGCCACTAAATTTCAATTGAATTAAATTCCACCTAAGTCAGAAGCAGTCATATGGGCACAGATCGATGGAGATTATGGGATAAGCAAATTGTAGGTTGTCGAGGCAGCAAACAAAAGACGAATATACTAGTTGGAACAACCCTGGCTATGACAAAACAAGATGAACGTATACCGGTAAGAGTACTTAATAAGTTCAAATCACCATTCAAACTTTCCAAAGGAGCTATATTGGGACAATCCCAAGAGATCGAGGTAGTTATAATTTGTGAAGATGTTTCTACCAGCAAGATTGATCTTTCAGATGAGATCATCAGAAAAAGGCAAAGGAACTTCTACTAAGGTACTCGAGCATATTCGACAAGGATGGCTCCAAACCAGGTCGGACCAAAGTTGTGAAGCATCAAATTGATACTAGTGATGCAAGACCGATCCGCCAAGCTCCTCGTCATATTCCATTGGCCAAACAACTAGTGGTAAGGGAAATTATACAAGAAATGAGTGATAGCGGTGTGATCGAACCATCAGCTAGTCCATGCAGTTCACCGGTAGTACTAGTGAAAAAGGACGGAAAGATGAGGTTTTGTGTGGGTTATCGGAGAAGGACAGTTATCCGTTGCCAAGCATCGACGATACTCTGGACTCGCTTTCTGGTACTAAGTGGTTTTCCCCACTGGACTTAAAAGTTGCTACTGGCAAGTGGAGGTGAAGGATGAAGGATGAAGATAAAGGAAAGACAGTCTTCAGCGTACATATAATCGCCGATTTGTACCGAATTTCGCCAGTTTCGTTTTTTAATGTTAGCATATCCAATTCCAAGTTCACCGTTTATTCTGGAGTGGTTATGCCGTAGGAGGTGTTTCGTCGCAGACTGTCGATGGACACGAGAAGGTAGTTGCGTACTATAGCGGAACAATCAGGAAGCCTGAAAGGAACTATTGCGTAACAAAAAGAGAGATGTTGGCATTAGTAGAGTGCGTTAAACATTTCCACAATTATTTCTATGGGCAGCGACAGACCATGCAGCGTTGAAATGGCTCATGCAGTTTCGTAATCCGGAAGGTCAACTAGAACAGTGGATAGATCGGCCGCAAAGTTACCACCCACGGAAATGCTGATGCAATGTCAAAACGACCATGTAACTTGAAATGCAAGCATTGTTCCAAACCTGAGGCCAAAGAAGACATTATAGATGTACGGCTGACGACTATGACATCTACGGACGGCTGACGACTATGACATCTACAAGAGAGGAGGTGTGAGCAGAAAGTCCTGTTGCCAAGTCATATTGGGAACAGTGGAACAGTTTACAATTGGTATCCGGTTGTTGTGTGTTCGCAAGCTGATAATCGTCCCAAGGAAGAAAATCCCTGATGTTCTCAATGAATTACATAACGGTCCATCTTGGAGTCACCGAGACCTTAGACCAAAAGGACCGAAATTTAGGAGTCATGGGCAAATGAAACAGCATAACTCAGGAGCACCGTTTGAGAGGATTGCCATGGATGTAGCTGAGCCATATCCTACTAGCAAACTCAGAAACAAATACATATGTACTGGTAGTTATGGACTATTTCAGGAAATGGCCAGAAGTGTACCCTATTCCAAATAAAGAGGCAGAAACAATAGCAGAAGTGTTTAGTAACAATTGGGTAGCTAGGTTTGGTGCACCGATGGAGCTCCATTTCGACCAAGGCAGGAATTTTGAATCAGCTGTGTTCCAGGAAATGTGCAAAGCATTGAACATACGAAAAACTCGAACAACTGCACTGCATCCTCAGTCAGACGGCAGGGTTGAACGATTTAATATAACCTTCGAGGAACACCTAAGGAAAGTGGTGAATAAGATCCAGAAGGATTGCGATAGTCACATCTTGTTCCTGACGGCATAGCGCTCTACAGTACATGAAACAACGGGTCAGACTCCTGTAAAAGTAATTTTTGAGAATAATCTTCGGTTGCTAGCTGACTTGAAGTTTGGGATAATTTCTTGGAAATCCAAAAGCGTCTTGGAAGAGGAAATGAGAGAAATACACGCCCTTGCGAGACAAAGGACTAAGATCATTTGCGACAAGATGAAAGCCAGGTAACAAAGCATTAAGTTCGGAAGGTTTTATGAAAGAAAATTTTGTGCTCACAATGTAAGAAAGATTTGTACCCGAACTGCAATGTCACTGGCCCATACAAAGTTATAAAATGAATAAACGATGTGGTCTATCTAACCCGAAAACCAGTTTTCATCAAAAATTCAGTCGGTAAAAACCATTGGTGGGGAGGGTTTGAACCCCAAAGCTCCCCCGTGCGCACGGGCCTGACGTCGTATGTAGACCTTAAGATGTTTACGTATTTTCCGTTGAGGCTAATTGACTTTAGTATGTATTTACTTTTTAGTATAATGTCTAATGTCTAAATATCAAATAAAACTTATAAAACTATCTTATTTATTTGGAAAAAATTTATAGGTATCGTCCATTTGACAATATTCAGTATAACTGGTATTTCATTAACCAATTCAGCTAATAAAATTACCCATATGTTAGCCACTTTGGTAACCAATTCAACAAATAAGTTTCACCACTTGTTAGCCAAAACAATAGGCGTATTCCAATCAGGAGTGATCCAGACCCACATAGAAATTTGCATGTAAATGCAACAACGACGTTGTGATCTTGATATTTATCTGGATCAATTTCGGATCCGTATAGAAGCTCTGTTCGTTTAGTTTTTTTGTTGTAAATTTTTTGACAGCCAACCCTTATTTGCTTGGTAACACAGACACGCATATATAAACCCACATATATACACGAACAACTCTCATACAACTGATCCGTATCGTTCCCGTGAAATCTTGATCGTGATACTGATCTGGATAGCTGATCGGAACGCAACTAATAACCAACGAAACGAATATTTTTCACCACAGTTTAGCCAAAACATAAACCAAATCAAATCATATGTACAACTACATGGCAGCCAAAACATTCGCCAACTTTTTTAAGGGAATTTTTTGAAGGCTGGAAATTTGGAAAACACATGTGGTTAAAATCGTCACACGGCCCGAACAAAATTAGCTACTTTTTACACCGTTCGAGAATTGAATGAAACCAAGTATTTAGCTACATTGCTAACCGGTATCTGGTTTGTAGCGATGCATTCGTTCAAATAAAATAGTTTTCTGAGTGTACGTACGTATGTGTGTACATGCTACTTAGCTTATCGAGACTCATAAATAGATCTACGCTAAACTAAGAAACTTTGGTTTTAGCTAAATTTATTAATATTAACATATCGCGAATGCCGTGGCATAGCTCATAGTTATATATGTTATATGTAGTGCTTGCCTTTCAGGCCGGAGGTTGAATCCCACAAAACACATTTTCATTAAAAAGATTTGAAAAACCTACAAGTGAATTTCTTTCATAAAAAGCTATTCTATAGTGACTATGTCTAATGCAAATTGTTTTAGTTGCAAATCCCAATGTGCGGGTGTTGACTTCATTGTTTTTGATAATTGTCAAAAGTGCATTGAAAATGTTCAAAATTAAATACAAACTGCATAAATTCTTTCAAAAACAATAAAAACATTCTTCAAGTGTGATAATTGTGTCAATTGCTCTGTGAAACTAATATTGTCAAAGATCTTTCTAATATTGCTGAGCTAACTGAGTTGTTAAAAATTTAACAAAACTGCCCCAGATAACAATAGCAAAAGTAATAACTATAAAGGTAATGGTGCTACTGCAGGGAATGGTATGATTACGAGCTATAAATTGAAGGTCAATGACCAAGGCAATACATTTTCGTCGTCTACCAAGAAACCTAGTTTAATATTAAACACGCATACTATGCGGCCGCCCTCGCCATCAACTAATTCTTTACAAACCAGAGCTGTAAAAATATTCAATAAATTTAATGTGCATTCCCTTTTTAAAATTTTCATTTCTTGCTTAAGTAAAACCACATCCATTCCTGAATGGCTTAAAAGTTTAGAAGCCAGACAAAGAGTGTGTGTGTTATTCAGTACAGAATGGGAATGAGGAAAGTATTCTCAATTTTATATGATTGTAAAATTTAAAAGAATGTACACTCTTCTACCATTCACCGTAAATTCTTTTTTTTTCAGGTTAGTAATTTTTATACCTTTCATGAACATGAAATGGTATATTAACTTTAGTCCGATGTTTGTAACGTTTAGAAATATAAGAGATAGACCCACCATTAAGTATACCAAATTGATCAACTGAGTTGATACAGCCATGTCCGTCTGTCCGTCCGTCCGTCTGTTTGAACGCAAACTAGTCCCTCAATTTTTGAGATATCTCGATGAAATTTGGCACACGGATGTATTTTTGTATTATATTAGACATTTGTCGGATCCGGTATAATCCGGTCACTATACAACCGATCGTTCAAATAAGAGGATTATGACCATTTCTCCCTCATTTTTGAAGATTAAAACTTGAAACTTGGTGAGGTATTTTCTTATGGATAGCAAAAGATTTCGTAAAAAAATCACCAAGATCGGAGCTATATATAGTATATATCCCATACAACCGATCGTTCAGATAAGAGGATTATGGCCATTTATCCCTCATTTTGAAATATTAAAACTTGAAAATTGGTGAGATATTTGCTTATAGATGGTAAAAGAAAATTAAATGTATTGCTGACAAAGTTTTAGACAATGGTATAAAGACATGAAAGGTATAAAGCCTTCGGCACAGCCGAAGACAGCGCCGTCCTTACTTGTTAAAACTAATTAACTATCCACATATGTTAAAACGACCGTTTTCTTTAAAAGTTAATCAATCAACGAGTGCAAAATTAAATTTTGCTTGAGTGCAGCTAATACTCAATTGCCCCTGCTAAAGCGCATGGACTTGAAAATCATCAAAAACATCCTAAATAACTACCAGAGCAAGATACAATTCACGATAGAAATTGAAAAGAATTGTAACATTCCCTATATGGATGTAAAACCCACAAAGACAAAAATAATGGAACCCTATCCTTTGACTGGTATACGAAGCCCTCATCCTCTGGACGCTTAATAAACTTCTATTCAACGCAACCACTAAAATACAAAATTTACACCGTAAAAAATCTTATTGACAAAGTACTCACCAGAAGCGACAAGGAATTTTGGAACACTAACCTACAAAAAATAAATAAAATACTAAAAAGTAAAAACTACCCATAAACCATGACAAAAAGTTTAACCGAACAGAAAGTAAGACAAATAAACAACAAACAAAATGAAACAACAACGGGAAAAGAACACGAAACCAAACAAAATTTTGGCGTAATCTACATCCCTAAACTTACCGAAAGCCTCAAAAAAACAATCACCCACAACAAAGCAGATATAACACTAGCATACAAGTCCAACCAAACATTAGCCAACATATTTACAAAAACGAAAAGTCCCATTTATAGGTTACAACAGAATAATGTAATATATGAAATCACGTGTCAAGGAAAATAAAATGAATACTGCAATAGGGTATATATTGGGACTACTTGGAGTCCGATTAAAAGACCACGAAGCGGACATACGCAAAAAGAAAACCAGCACCACATTATCACAAATGGACACTCGGCAAACAATAAAAAATACAAAGATCATAGACTGAAATAAAGTAGGGAGAGTCTACGAATATTAGAGGAAAGTAAGTATTGTTCGGCTCTGGGAGTATTCGAGAGAAAGGTTCTTCGAAAGATTTGTGGACCTCTACGCGTTGGCGACGGCGAGTACCGAAGAAGATTTAATGATGAGCTGTATGAACTTTACGCAGACGCCGACATAGTTCAGCGAATTAAAACACAGCGGCTTCGCTGGCTAGGCCACGTAGTTCGAATGAGCGAAGATGCTCCAGCCCAGAAGGTATTCTTATCGGCACCCGCCGGTGGAAGCAGAGGAAGAGGGAGACCACCACTCCGATGGAAGGACCAAGTGGAGACCGATTTGCGATCCCGCGGTGTTTCCAATTGGCGCCAGTTGGCGCAACGAAGAAACGACTGGCGAGCTATGTTGGACGGTCAAAATCGCCCAGGCGGTTAGATGACCATTTAAAGAAAAGAAGAAGTATTGTTTTAATGTTATGTTTGTCATTTTTTGTGTTTGTTTATATGTATGTATATAGTAAGTAAACAGCATTACTATAATTGTTTTTTTTGTTTGAAAATAAAAACAGATCACCCCCGATGATGCTAGGATGTCTTTATTTCTTTATTCAGTCTATGATTTACAAAAAAATCTTACAGACTAGATTAAACAAAGGTTCGTATTACATAAATATTTAGTGTAAGTAGATCGACAATGAAAATTCAGCCTAGACCATGATTCAAGAACTAGAAGGTTAGCTCACTAGTGACATATTTTGACAATTGCCGCCATCATGCTGCCTGAAAAATTGTCATTTACATTCTGGGTTGCCTTTTATCGAAATTATGTAAAAATAGTAGTTAAGAATGTAATATTATACAAAATTTTAAATAAGTTGGTTTCAGAAAATAGATGAATTTGCACTATTATTTAGATCGCCTGTAGTGTAGTGTAGTTGTGGACGTTTAAAACTCGGACATTCCGGTATGTAGCAATGGCTGTCTTAAAATTTTGTCCATGCATACTTATATACTTACTTAGGTCTATCGTGACTTCAAAGATGTTTCTTATGTGATTCGAAGTCTGGTTTTTAACAAAAATTTACTACTATTCTTGGGGTTTGATAATGGGTTCTGGCTTAACTTAAGCAACAGTTTCAAGTCAACTTCTGTTTTAAGTTTGCATGAATAATAGGAGCCAATCCTATCTTATTGAAACTTATCACTTTACTATACACTTGGTAGACTATGTGCGTGGAAATTATTTAGCTCAGAATAACTTTTTTTATTTCTGCACTTTGGACAAAATGCCTAAAACCCAACCACAACGGCTTGACTGATATTGGCGCTGCATCTAAAAATATGTTTGCTTGGTGAGTGTGAGATTGATCAGCTTGCACACTCTTGCCAGTAGGCGTTTAATTGCTGGTTTAGTTTTTATACGTGATGTTTTGAATGGGACCATTGATTGTTCTTATTTGTTACACTGTATTAAAATTAATGCTCCAGCTCGAAATCTGCGACATAGTGATTTATTTGCTATTGAAATTTGCAAAACAAAATATGCTCAAAATTACCCAGTTATCAGACTGTTAGCTTAATTTAATTTGATATGTAAAGAAACAGATTTAGATATCTTTGCTAATCGAATTATATTTAAGGAAAAATTGTATATGTATTATTCCTAAATTTTCAAATTATTCTCTGTCTGTAAGGTATGTAAGCCATGGACTTAAATAAATAAAAAATAAATAAAAATAATATTTGATTGTAATTTTATATCGGTGGCAACGCCACCATAACCACTTGTAAGCAACTTGTAAGCGATATGTCAGCCATCATGCAAAAGAAACTAGCGGCATTCGTGGCTGGCAAATCGTATGGATCACACAAAAGTGTAAGTATTCCAAAAATTATCAAAACCTGCCTACTTACATGCAATAATTCATAGGAAATAAAATATACTCTCCATCATTGTAACTCCACATTAAAGGAAAGTTGTTTTTATTTGGCGAGGCCGGCCACGGGTCAAAACACAGTTTTTATGTCACTTTTTTAAGGTAAATGTGTGCAAGCGGCATAAACGTTGCCGGAAAGCAAAAATTTTCCTTTGGAAATATATGGGAGGCAGGTTGTGGAGTAATTTGGCGAAAAAAAACATTGCGGCAATAACTACATATGAAATTCCCCGCTGGAAGTACATGGGAAAATTTGTCCATCGCAATCTGCAACTACGAAAACGATTATCTGGAAACGGGAATCAATCAGCCAGGTGAAAGCATCAGATATACGATTGGATATCAGGTGAGTACCTTTTGAGAAAATATTGGGGGTTGGTTTGCTCAGTACGTTCAATATATATATCGTTAACGGTCGGCGAAAATAACGGAGGTACATACATGTAGAGTATGGAAAAAATTGCTGAGTCGTTCACATAGCGGTAGACAGATTTAAAGTTAGAGTGGGTAGAAAATTTCGAATCCTCTGTACACACATACGAGTATACCTTAATGCAAAATAGTTTGTGGATTGGAAGAAACTAGTTTCAATTAAAGGCCGGCGAATCTCAACAGCAAGAATCAACACGTTTTCGTTAAATGTAGCACTGGATGCCGGAATTTAATCAATTTTACTGAGGAATTGAAAACTGAATAATCGTTTGCGTACTGGGTTGCGGGTTACGTATATGTATACATTGACTTGGAACTAGACCAGCTGATTTAGCGTTTATTGGGTGCGGATTTAAATACAGACATATGTTTTAACTATAATATTTTGAAAATATAATTTATTGAAAATTACTGCAAATTTGGATTGCGTTGGCTTGTTAGTGTACGGAGTTAATACTGGTCTACATTTTTAACCATATATTTTAACTTGCTGCGAGTTTGGGTAAGTCTTGGTCGATCATAACTTGTGTTGGTTTGGGAAATCTTATCGAAGTCACAACGGCTTATTATTTTTTGGTCGTCGTATTAGTTAAGCATACTGGTATTGTTCTGCGATTGTTGGCGGCTTGAAGGTGTACTATCCCCCCAAATTGTATTAGCACCTCTGTCGAACAAACTAAACAGGTAGTTTGTCTAGGGATTGGTCTGCGCGTTTAATGCGTGTCGATATTGGGTTTACGTTTTTGGTAACGAAACCTGTTGCCATTAAAAATTTGAGGTTGGTGCTACGGCGATAACGGCCACGAGTCAGGGTTTCGAAATTTGGAGCAGTTAAGCACGTTTTATTAGGTGCAGCATCGTGGATAAGCATTTGAGTATGCCGAATACGCGTACAGGGAGCAAAAGCAGCGCAGAAGCAGGCGACGTCGAGTGGTTAAACGACCTTAATTCAACAATACAGCAGCAACCAATGGCGGCAGTAGAGCTTTGACCAATGGCTTTGGCGGCCAAACTCAACGCGATCCTGCAACAGATGCGGGAGATACAGGTGGAGCTTCGGCGGGGTCAACAGAGGCAACAAGAGGTGCTTGCCGCAACTTCGAGAGCACCAAGCATTGTCGGCGTCGATAGCGTTGGCGGTTCCTTAGCAGAGGTATTAAGCGATTTGAATAGAACATTGACAGACACAAGAGTAGGCCAAGGGAGTAAGCTGTACGACCCACCTGAATATGACGGGCGTCCTGAAGACTGGCCCATTTTCAGGGAGACGTTCGGTATGACGACAGAAGAGTACCGATAAAACGACCGGCAGGACATGATGCGCTTACAGAAGGCTTTTAAGGGTAAGGCGAGAGAAGTGGTCGAGTGTCTGCTGATACATAGCAGTAATGTGTCGCGAATTATAAGTACGTTACAAAATCGTTTTGGTAGACCAGAGCAGCTAGCTGGTAAAAAGTCAAATCGCGAAAATACAAAGCATGTCAACGATATCTGAAAACTGCACCCAACAAACAGTGCAATTTTCAACAAAGGTGCAGAACCTAGCATCGTTTTTACAATCGGATAATTGTGACCATCACCCTTCGAACCCGACTCTGATGGACGAGTTGTTATCGAAGGTGCTAATGCAAAGAGGATAGATTGGGCTCGACATGCGTTGACAATAGTACCGAGGTCGAACATATGCCACCTTAGCGATTGGTTGCGGGAGCTTTCAACCGTGGTTGCTAGTGCCTGTGTCAATATCAACACGGAATCAAGACCGAACGTGCGAGTAGAGAAGCGATCGCGTTTCTTCCATACACAGAATGCAATAGTCGCAGAACGAGCGGATCCGTGGCTAGTGGAGAAAGGCATATGTTAACTAAATGCCAAATATTTGAGATGGCGTCTGGTCCGGAAGAAGAAGTTGTGCTTTAATTGCCTGCAAAGTGAGCACACCAGCAATGACTGCACCGAGCAGCATAGATGCGACGTAGATAGGTGCGCAAGGAAGCACCATGAGCTACTGCACCCTGGCCAGCGGACAACAACAAATGATCCACAATCAAGGGATGTAGCAGGACGCCAGCAGGTCCGCACGAGCGCTATCGTACCAACTCCTGGATAGGGATTTTTATTCAAAATTCTACCAGTTCGGCTCTATGAAAGTGGTCGAGTTATAAGCACGTTTGCTCTTTTTGATGACGGTTCGGCGATTTCAAGGATGAACAGCGGGTAGGCTCGACCTAAAGGGAAATGATAAAAACTTAACGCTGCAATGGTTTGGCAACACCACGGTTACCGAGCAGTCCAGCAAAGTCGATATGCACATTTCTGGAGTCGGTCGATTTGATAGAAGATTTTTGTTGCTAAATGTGAGAACGGCACGTAACCTCCAGCTGCCTATCCAGATACCTCATATATCGAGGGAGCAGTTCCGGAGTTGTTGATCGGTTTAGACAACGCACACTAAAGCATTCCAAAAAGGACAGCCAACGACGGTGCACATGGGTACGCAGTGACACTCACGAAGCTAGGTTGGCTGGTCTACGGAAGAAAGGGCCAAGGCGTTGGTGAACGGAGCAACCACGTACACTTTGTGAACGTGGACAATGATATGGAGAAGATATAGCGTCTGGTGAACGACTATGTAATCAACGAAGAATTTCATGCGCGTGAAACGCCAAAGGCTGTTGCCGCCGCGGACATAACTAAAGCCAAAGCGTTGTTAGAGAGCATGAACGTCAGAAGGGGTCATCAATTTTAAACAGACCTGTTGTGGAAGCAGGACAATGTGGAACTGCTAGATAGTCGGAGGATGGCCGAAAACGGAAATTTAAGCGAGACGACAACTTTAAATCAGCTCACGTGCAGATAATGAAAGAATACGAGGCGAAGGGCTATGCAAAAAGGCTGACAGCGGGCCAGATTTTCTGATGAAGTTTCGGCAGAAGCCAGTGGGTGTCTGTGCGAAGATACTCGCTGATGATAGAGTAGCACAGCGATTCTTATGGAGGACTGACTCTAAACATCCATTGGAGGAATATTGTATGAACTTTATGACGTTTGGGGTTACTTGCTCAATGCGCCCGGCCCAGTTCGTAAGGAACAAAAATTCGGAGCAGTTTAGAGATCGGTTTCCCGAAGCAGCCGAGGCAATAATCATACGTCGACGATTTCGTTCACTGTTTTTCGAACGAAGATGAGGCAATTCGAATCACCGAACAAGTAACATGGATTAATAAGCAGGTACAGCTCTCCAACCGTATGAATCCACAAAACGAACGATTATATTGTTGAACCTAGATAGAGATAATGCGGGCGTTTTTCAAAAGGTTCTCGGGTCACACTGGGATACAGTCCATGATGTTTTCCGGTTTGTTTTGTCTTTTGCCAAAGTTGATCCAGCCGTGATTAGCGGTCAGAGAAAGCCAACGAAGCGCGAACTGTTGAGCGTAACAATGTCGGTGTTCGATCCGTTTGGAATAGCGGCGGATAATAATAATCGTTTACTGGTAGACACGGTACAATCCACTAATTACGCTATGAACGAGCCGATTGCTAGGAGCATTAGACTTTGTAATACCCATGCAAGCGTTATTGATTTTAATCTAAGTTTGAGTATGTTTAAATTAAATGTATATAGGATTTTCAATTGATTTACTTTTAATCGATGAATTATTGTTGTATATCTAGTCTGTAAGAATTAATTCTGTAGACCGAAAATAAATAAATAAACAAATACACCATGGAAGCGAAGCTTTTATTACAATCTACCTAACGTGAAGGTATCGGCTGGGACGAGCACGTTTTGAAGGAGCTGCATGAGGCATGGTTAAAGTGGCTGTAAGCGAATAAGAGATTGGCAGAAGTTAGCGTACCTCGGTGCTTCGGACTGCACTAAGAACAATTATCAGTCGAGTTGCACATTTTCGCTGACGCAAGTGAGGTAGCGTACTGGAGGTTTACGGACGGAACGAGAACCACGAACTCGATAATGAACGCTGGCAAAAGCAAGTGCGTATCGTTAAAATGCATATCTATTCTGGAGCTGCGGGCAGCTGTGTCGACGACAAGGGTCTGAAAGCTGATCCTCGAATATCACGACAAGATCCCGGCAAGAGTAGTAATGTGGAGTGATTCCAAGACAGTCCTAGCGTGGATAAGATCGTATGTGGCTCACCGCGTAAATGAGAGGTTCCTCTTACAAGATTACATCCGCTGGCCCCCGGACGAGGCGAGTCCAAGTACATATGAAGAGCTGAGAGCTACATTTTTACATTTAACAGGCAAAAATGATACATTAATTTTTACGAAATTTTCCACGTTGGTGCGTTTAACCAGGGTAATAGGTTGGATTCTGCGATGTCGAAGTAATTGCAAAAAGGTCACCAGCCAGAGAAACCACGGGGGGTCGGCCGCAAATGAGATTAGGAAAGCAGAGATAGCTATAATACGTGCCATTCAAAGCAAGTGCTTCGCCGACGAATATAGTATGCTGATGGCTGGAAAGCAGGTAGATCGCAACAGCTCGATGACAACCCTTACGCCGGTAATCGATGAAGAAGGAGTGATAAGAGTAGGTGGACGGATAGATGCTGCAACAGCTATTTCACCTCATTCGCGTCGGCCAATAATCCTGCCCAAACGTCATCAGGCTACCGAACTCGTGGTCGACTATTACCACAGAATATGGAAACACCAAAATGAAGGAACCATAATAGCGGAAATAAGGCGTCGGTATTGGATTCCACAAATCAGGGCAGAGGTGCGTCGAGCAGCGAAAATATGTCACGTCTGTATGAGGGAAAGAGCCAAGCCAAATCCTCCGCAAATGGGCCAACTCCCAATCGATAGACTTACACCCTTCGTGAGGCCATTCACGTCGGTCCAGACTATACGGGACTGTTTACTGTCGCGGTTGGTCGAAGGAGCGAGAAGCGTTGGATGACACTATTTACGTGCCTTACGATCCGCGCCGTGCACCTGGAGCTTGCTGAGGATTTGTCGACGGATACTGGCCTCATATGTATGTATAATTTTATGAACCGCGGAGGAACCCTAGTACGTATCCGCTCTGACAACAGTACGAACTTTATTGGAGCTGACAAAGAGTTGAGACGCCAGAACGTAGACTTCGACAATGCAAAAATATTTAATGCGTTGGCGAGCGGATACATCGATATTCAATTGTCCTCTGAATGTGGTGGCTGCTGGGAGCGACTTGTAAGAAGCGTAAAAAGGGGCATGCATTGAATGACGAACACCTTCAGGGGCATTGTCTATATAGTCTCATGTGCGAAGCAGAAAACATAGTAAAATATCGACCGTTGACGCTGAAGTAACCGACTGACGTACCGCTAACCCCGTATCATTTTCTCTAAGGCGTTCCAAACTCCTCGCCACATCCGCACGAGGAGAAGATGATTCCGACTAGGAAGCAGTGGTACAAGATCCAGCAGATGCAGCACAGGTTTTGAAAGATGTGGGTAGCCCAATACTTGCCCGAATTGACGAGGCGAACGAAGTGGTTAGGCGTACAAACGCCACTGCCAGTAGGTGACATGGTCCTCCTCTGTGACAACAACATTCATCGTTCGAGGTGGCCGATAGGGCGAATCATACAAGTAAGGGCAAGTAAGAGCCGCGCGAGTGCAAACAAAAGATGGTGTATACAAACGTCCGGCTTGCATACTAGCTAGATTAGATGTTGGTGAATCTGGGTATATCCACGGAGGCAGGGATGTTGGCGCGGCTTATGTTTGTTTATTTCTTTGAGTACGTCTAAAAATATGTGGGCTTCGTGACTGTGAATATTATTTGATTGTAATTTTATATTGGTCGCAACGCCCCGATAACCACTTGTAAGCAACTTGTAAGCGATGTGTTAACCATTATGCAAAAGAAAATAGCGTCATTCGTGGCTGGCGAATCGTATGGATCACACAAAAGTGTAAGTATTCCAAAAATTATTATAACTTGTCTTCTTACATGCAATTATTCATATGAAATAAAACATACTCTCCATTAACAATAAAGGGAAGTTGTTTTTATTTGGCGAGGGTCAAAACTACTAATTCTAGTTTTTTTTCTTGTTTTTTTTTTTCGAGGGTGAGGATGAAAAATATGCCTAATGCACCGGAGCTGATGCCGTCGCACCATCCGTGTGTCCGTGGACTAAAAAACTTCCCCAAAATTTGGAACGTCAGTGATAAGTCTTGCTGTCCATCTCGGTGTTCACTTTTCAAGCGCTCTTGCCAAAGTCTAAACCTTTCATTCTTTCGACTCTTATTAGCTCCTCATCAGTATGCTTTTTTGCTTCCGATAATCTTCTTCTTTGCAGCGCTAATAGATCGATCGAGACCTGAACGGCTGGTCCTGATACGAGTCGATAAGCGGAGGTTACTCTCAAAGTTGCTGACCGCTGTACAGATGTTAGGAGTTTACAGCGGTTCTTTATCTTAAGTGTGTCTGCCCATAGCTCGGAGCCATATAGTAGAGTGGACAAGGTAGTGTCCATCAGTAGCTTCCGCTCGGTCCTCCGATGTTTGCCATTAGCCTAAATAGCTAACTACGTATTTTGATGTTATAGTTCCAGAGAGGGTTTCGAAACCAACCTCTAACGGCATGTACTCTTTTGTTAAGAGTATAAACTCAGTTTTTTCTGCCGCCACTTGGAGCCCAAGTAGGTAAAGCCACTCTTTTGTGCGTATCATAACCTGATTGAGCTTCCTGCGTGCTTCGTCTGTATTCCGGGCGGTGATGAATAAGAAGGTATCATCAGGCATTTCTAGGTAAATAGGTCAGAGGTCAGGACCAAGAATTGATGCACCGCGGGCCATTTGAAGTTATGCACATAAGGCTGCGGTCCTAGCTTCTGATTACTTGCTGTAGGGATTCGAAACCGTTGCTCTAAGGCAGTCAGCATGTCTCTCCTGTTGTTGAAAGGGTCTAGATTTGTTATCACCTTGCTGGGCTGCCTCCACACTACACCTTTTTCAGTTTGTATTCAGAAAGTTGCAATTCATATTCAGAAAGTTACAAAAGAATATGAATTGAACTTTTCTGAATATTAATTGTAACTTTCTGAATATAAACTGAAAAAGGTGTAGTAAGAACGTCCTCAATTGCACCTAAAGAGCTTTTTTCAGGCCGGAAACCGTCATGCCTGGACGATATTCCTCCTGCTTGTTCTATGGCGGCAGCAATACGTGGCTTTAGTAGTCTTTCAAAAAGTTTCCCGGCTGTATCGAGCATGCATAATGACTGGTACGCAGATGGCGAGTTTGGGTTTCTTTTTCCCTTGCCTATTAGTACTAACTGCTTCTCCATATTTCTGGGAATAATCTTCCTTGAGGCATGTATTATACATATCTAGTAGGGCTTCAGGTCGCATTTTTACTATTTCTTTGATGGCTTTTGCTGGAACGCTGTCTGGCCCTGGGGCCTTGTTGTTCTTCAAGCGTCGTGCTGCGGCTTGCAGTTCGGCTGTAGTAAATGTGGAGGTTCTTCGGGCACGTTGATACGATCTTCACTGACTTCAGGTGCCGGCATTCTGGCCCTCATCTTCTTTGGTACTACCCTGTAGCCCAGTCCCCATGGATTCCTCTTTACGTCTTCCCGGAGCTCTTTCTATTTCTTCTTATTGCTCTGAATGATGGCGGATTTTGAAAGATTATCCTTTTTATATGATTCAGCTTCGGCTGTGGCTTGCCCGTGCGCCTAGCCCTTGTCACCTTAGGCGTAAGCAGTTGCGCTTTTGTTGAGGCCTGGCTTTATTACAGGCCTGTTTAATGCTGAGCATGGCAGCTTTGACACACTCTGGCATTCGTAGGTGTGTGAGCTCTTCATGTGTCGATTTTAGCAATTAGAGCTTCACCGTTTAGTTTAGATGCGTTCCATCTTTGGGTGGTTTTGCTTGTTTCCGCCCTAGGCGCTTCTTGGATATATATTGGTGGTCACTGCCAGTGAAATCTTCAAGACTTTCCACTTTTGTATGATCCCGGATATGCTTTCAGATGACATCGTGATATCTCGTATTGTTTTTTCGCAGCCTGGTCTCCTAAAAGTTGTTGATGTTCTGGAGTTAGTGACAGTTAGTCCCAGCCTGGCGGCCATGTCCAGAACCCGTCGTCCCTTGAGTTCGTCGTTGGCATTCCCCACTCGATTGCTCTTGAGTTGAAGTCGCCTGCAATGATTACTGATCCACCTCGATATCATTTAATTTGTTTTGAAACTCTCCTATTCTATCGCTGGGTGTAAGATAGCAGCTTATTAATGCGACTTGTTGTAGTTGGGCCCAGAAGTATCCTGCCCCGGTTCCTTTTCTTGTAGTGACGGCTTTGCTTCCAGGCGGGAACCAAATTGCCGCAGTTCCGGTGGAGTCTTCTAGCTAGCAGCCGGCATTCTTTTGCCTATATTGCTCGCTTATTACTGCAATATCTATATTCCTTTCCTTTGTCAGTTGCGTAAGGAGGGCGTCTGCGGTTTTACTTCTGTGCATGTTGCCATGTAGTGCAATCATCATGGCTTCCCGCAGCCGTTGTACACCGCGTATCTGCCCGAGCCCGGTATATGGTCTGTGTGCTTAAATTCTGGGGCCGTACACAAGTAGCACTTTGCGGGTTTGGGGGGATGCATAATCTCTGCTCCCTTCTATCGCGGTCTTTGCTGGTCCAAGTGGTGTGATTTGAAGCATCGCTTCTTTGTCTCGTGTGGTCTCATTCAACCATACACCCAGCCTACTTTTATGCGCGAACTTTTGATTTATATGTCCGCCTTTTCTTTAGTTAAAGTCACATATGCTCGGACCTGTTCACTTGTGTCCGAGTCAATGCTGAAATTTGACTTCCTCCTTTGTAGTGAGAGAATCCAGGTCGCGTATCTCCACCGTGACTTTTGGTTTAAGGTCAGGTATAATGGCAGATTTGTCCAGTGTAACATTGAGCACTTCACAGCGTTTTATGTACTCTCTTGGCAGCTCAACCAGTATTGCTCCGGTTCTTGTTTTCCGAACGGCTTTAACTTCAACCTCGCCGTCAGCCATTTTTATGTTGCTTCGAAGGTTTTTCAGAACGTCGGAATAGCTGTTTCCTTTTGCTGGCTTGATTAGCACCGCTCGGTCGGTTGCTTTGTTTTGTTAGATCGCTTCTCCTTCTTTGCCTTTTCTGCCCTATTTTGTTTTGGGACAGCTTTTGCAGGTGCTTCGGTGGTTTTTGAGTTTCCGCGGGGCTAGTCGCACGTAGTTTGGACCGGGTTACTGCCGTTGCGGCTATATCTTCCGTTTTTCCGACAATGCATCTCTCTAGTGCATCGGTTTTTTAATCTCGAGCTCGGCTCTGATCCAGTTACGACGGTAGCTGCCGATTACGTCGATTATCTCTTCTATCTCTGAGAGACCTGTTCTAATGTCCAGACTTATATTCTTTTGCCTAGTTAATGCTTGCTTGATTTTTTTTTATTATAGCTTAACATTTTCTCCAAGCTGCTTCTTCCTCTGTCCTTGTTTTGCGAATAAATTCCTGCCGTGGGGAATTTTCGTCGTTTTTCGCTGCTTTTGGACCTATGGGGGCGTCAACGTTTGCTCTCGAGACCGGTGTTGATACTGTTGTTGCTTTCGGTGGCGCTGTTGTTTCTAACAGCGGTGTCCCCGGAAGCGGCGAGTGTTGAATCTTGCTACTTCTTCTGAATGCAGCTCTCCAGCTTTGACATACGTATTGCTCTTGTGGTTTTTGTTTTTCGTTTTCCATTATAATTTTTTTTTGTCTATTGGATCCCCGCTTCTCTGCCGTTGTAAAGTCGCCCACAGCTAAGCTACCTAGGTAGGCCGTCCGCTTTCTGCCAGGAGTGACCCCCTTGGCCTGATTTTGTTTAAATTTCTTGTGCGTATCAAATGCAGCTCGAGAATGGTTTAGATTTACAATTTAATTTGCATGTCGGTGACTGAGGTCTGGAGACTTCCTCACTTCGGTGTCTCTATATTTACTATAGGTTTAGCTACCGTCGATGTAGGAATAAGGAATTGGGAAGGGGAAAAGTTATGTAGAGGTAGAGGCGATAGTTGAGGCGGTAGAGATAGATCCAGATGTATGGATATACGGAGAGGAATATCGAGCAACCGGCATACGCTTACCAACACTGAAGGTATCGGTGCAGCCCTGTATACAATTGGCACTTCGAAAAACACCTGACATTTCGGCAATGATACCAGTTGTATGCAGCGAATGGGACCTTTGGTGTTGGTATGCGAAAAAGGCGCGAGGCATTTCGAAGTCTCGATAGTTGGCATAGTATACGTCTACTAGTAGCGCAACTTACTCCGAATCTGCACACACACACAAACCACACAGGGTGCGTTGTACGCAATAATAAAACAATCAAATTTAAATACTGCAATATTGAACAAGAAGACCTAAAACACCTAAATTATTGAATATAAAGCAATTATATCACCTTATAAGGTGACCACAAAGATTACACAAACAAAACAAATTAACTACCGTCTTGAGCATTCTGAGCTAAATTAAATTTAACATGAATAATCACCTATTTTGTTTTTGGTAACAATGTGTATATTTATTATAAACGCAGTTGCCTCCGGCTTTTGCCGATTGAAAGCATTCATCGTGTTTAGATTCACGATTACCGAAAAATAACAATCAGCAAAGAACTTGCATACACACACCCACATAAGGAGAACATCATATACATACATATCCGCAAAGCAGTCAAAGAAGATTTCTATACACAAGGCACAGACAGAAGCTGATTACAGCAGCGGTAGAGGCCCTGTTTACAGGTAGCGACTCTTAACTTTTCTGGACAGTCCCACCGAGCCAAAAGATGTTTACACATCAAAAACTAAAGAATGTGTTTATTTAAATTAAATAAAAATATAAGTTTAAAAAACTAAAGACTGTAAAAGCCTAAATTAAATATATAAATATATTCAAATAAAAACTTTAAGAACTAAACTTTCAATTGTTAGTCACTTTTATTTATTTCAATTGGTCATGACTTGGTCCGCTTTTACATTAGTCAATTGTTGAATTCAATTCTACTGGCGTCCCTTTGGTGTTTTCTATTCGTGTCTATTTGTCATTTTTTCTTGAAAGCAAGAGTATGGTTTTGTTCCTCGTTTTTGACATTGACGTACTTTCTGAAAAGGCGCAAAAATGGAAGTAGACAAATTTATTTATTTTAAAGGATATATTAAATGTAACCAAAGAAGCTCTGGAAAAGGATAGCGACGACGAAATTATTTTTGGTAAGCGGGTGAAATTCACAATTTACACAATCAGATTTATTATATATCTCATGAACACTTTTAGTTGAATTATGTGAAAAAGCTGCTGCTTTGCCGGAAAAAAAGCGAAAACGCATTTGGGTGAAAGATTGGAGGTCTGAAAAACAACAGAAAGGTTCTTTCGCCTTTTTAACTAAGGAACTTATTCCTTCAGATCCAGAGGGACTTAAAAACTATTTGAGGTTGGACAAAAGCCAATTTCACTATTTATTGAATATCGTACAACCTGAAATAGATAGTGGCTGCACATTATTTAGAGAAATTATTTCTGTGGCGGAGAAGTTGGCCATAACTCTGCGATTTCTTGCCACTGGTAGGTTCTGCGCATCAGTAAATGTGTTAGACTATTTGTTTGACTAATGTTTATTGCAGGTGAATCGTATGTGAGCTTAAATTATCAAAGTCGTCAGTCAACGTCCTAGATTCGTAAGATCATACCAAAAGTGTGTGAAATAATATTTAAACAATTGAAAGATTTACATCTACGAGTAATAAAGTTTGGTAGTCGGGATATTCGTATAAACTTATTAATGCTAGAGCTGAGAAAGTTATGTTTTCTTTTTAAATACATATGCTAAAAATATGTAAAAATTTATTTTAAAAGTATGTAAAAAAATATCCAAAATTTATATATGAACGTAAGAAAAAATATGAAGATTATTTGCTGATCTGAGAATATCGCTTAGCCACCCGGAATGCCTATTGCCCTTTTTACCTGGCCCAGGACATTGTGCTACTTATTGGAACCAATGGTTAATTTGAAGTTTTTTTTACCAGTCCTGTGAGTTAACATACCTATGTATGTATAGGGTGATTCGAGTATCTTTTGTCAGATTGTATTCTTTATCTGATATAGATGGTGCTAAAAATTGTATTACTGAACTCTCTGCACATAATTTAATAAAATAACTAACCGAAGTTTCGAATCCAACGGTATCTAGCATTGAGTATTTTTGACTCGCAATACAAACGATATTGAGGGCATAGGGTGACATCCAATTGCAGTTCCGGGGACAGATTTTTGACAGACCCGCAACTCTCCAGACTTATTACAAGTGACTGACTGGCCGACTGTCTAGTACAAGGTGGCGCAAAAGTAAGCTTCCGATGTTCAGCATATCGGTTGTGGCACGTGCAGTGTGTGCTGTTGCACCGTCTTGTTGGAACAACATGTTTTCCAATCCCAATTCATCAAGTTGCGGCAAAAAGAACTCGTTGATCATTGCTCTGTAGCGCTCACCATTCACAGTAACCGTTTGGCCCCGACCGATTATTGGTCAAATAAATAGTCAGCAATATTCCGCGTTCTGGAGCAGTGTAGCGTAACATTGTTTATTAACGTGTATTTCGCATGTGTTTACTACGCAAATGTCAAAACAGAACTGACTTTAGGGGCCAATCGCAAAATTTATAGCATTTTCTGATAGGAGGATTACTTTTGCGCAGTAACCGTTTTTCACCGACCGAAATAAATAGTCAGCAATATTCCGCGTTCTGGAGCAGTGTAGCGTAACATTGTTTACTAACGTGTATTTCGCATGTGTTTACTACACAAATGTCAAAACAGAACTGACTTTAGGGGCCAATCGCAAAATTTTTAGCATTTTCTGATAGGAGGATTTTTTCTGCGCCACCTTGTACTTTTCTATGCCTGTTTCTTCATATATTCCCCAAGAAAATCCACCTAGTGACTTGAGGATTGTGTTACGGCTTTAGCTTTGCGTATTGCATGAATGTGAAGGATGTGGTTGTGCATAAGTTCAGTTACCTGGTCATATCACGTTCTGACCAACGCATGCTATTTTGCCTTTTGTAGGACTCATGCTATTAACTGGCTAACCACAGGTTTGCATTGAAGGGGGAAGAATGATGGACTGCCCAGCTCAGATACAAACTGGTGCCGAGTTTCCGCTATAGCGATCATTACCGGCTGCTCGTTTTTAGTCGTTTACTCTTACCCTGTGGATACTTTCTTGATATATGCACTTGCGTACAATTCCGAGCTCTTCTCATAACTATAAACACCTCACAAAGTTAAAAATACAAGTTTACGATCTTTAAATTGTTTTCAAGTTTAACGAGACTTTATAAGATTATACGACTTGCTATGGTATCATTCTCTTAACCTTAGTTGATGCCAATTGTCGTTTTGTGTTTATAGATGTGGGCACTAATGGACGTGCAAATGATGCCGGTGTGCTACAACGTAGTTGCCTAAAGGATATTTTGGAAAAAGAGGATAATTTACAACAAAACTCTGTGGTTGGAAGAGAACGAAATCTTCCATATGTTGTTGTAGCAGATGATGCTTTCCCGCTACAGAAGAACATCATGAAACCGTATCCGTATCATACCAAAAAAAGAAAACGGGATATATCGTATATAACTTGCGACTTTCTCGAGCTAGACAGGTTGCAGAGCACGCTTTTGGAATTCTATGTAACAGATTTCGAGTCCTTCTAATTATAACAAATCTTAAAGTTGAAACCGTGGAGAAGATAGTTTTGGCTTGTATTGTACTGCCTTTTTTTCTGCTACAAGTCGACAATGCTTACTTGTCCAGTGTTAGTGATACTTCAGATATTAGCAATACCCCGGCAGTTTCTTTAGATGCCCCATATAATCCACGCAAAGAAGTAGCTGAATCCATACGACAAAATTTCACTAAATCTTCAACGAAGAAGGAAAAATGGAATGGATGAATAGCCAGTCTAATTTGAAAGCTAATATTTTTCTGTATTGTATCGGATACTACAATTACCCGATCTTTGATCTACCAAAAATACCTTTGCCGAGATGGTATTTTTCTTGCAGGTTTGGTCGAGGTTAACAAGGGTTGAAGCAAGAAATTTTTCGGACACCTCTGGAGCTATGGATAAAAAACTGGCTTTTCGTACCTTGTGCCTATATGATCATCATGCTCCAGCGTCATTACCTATTAGATATTGACATTGGTCGTCTTATTATTATTATTGTAGCAGTACTTCGCCATGCCTAGTCGGCGCATCCATTCATAGAATGGGAAGTGACTGACCAAACAGAGTAATACTGATGTTGACAGCCCTTTGCCAGATATAAAGCACCTTGAGGCACCAGCCCGACTGCAGTGGTAGCGATTTCGTGACCCGCAACCGGGGTCTATGGTGATTTTAGTCGCCTTTTACGACAGGTATACCCACCTGCATATTATAACCGCGTAACCGGCAGAACGTACCCGTCATCTTCTTCACCTTCAGTTCCATTTACCAACTCATCCACTTCCATAGGACTTTCACTTTCACTTGGTGCCTATCTTCGATTTTAAAGTGAGCTAAGGATGTGGCAACAGCACGTGGTGGGTCATTGAATAGTAAAGATCTTGTAGCCTAATGTGTCAAGAAAGAAAAAATACAACAAGTTGTTGTTGACATCAGGAGACTTACACATATGTTGTTTATATATTCTTTTTTTTATTTACATGCTATCCAAAAATAAATCATAACATCAATTTATTTTCTTATGATTGAATAAATGATGACGACATATATAACTAATAAACCCCCTATTGCGAGTGGGAGTAGAATCGACTTTTGTTGATTAAGTCTAATAAAATTTATTTCAACATTGTGAAAATTGCTACTTAAATATTTGGACCATTACAACTTTTTAGCTTAATTGAATTGATTTATTTTGTTGTGTTGATCTTCCGACAGGGTAGTAAGCTGATTTTTGTTGGAACGATTTTCCGTCATCCCTTGTCAAGTTTGGTTTTGTGACAAACCGGTTTCGGCGTTCTGCCATTTTCAATGCCTAGTTTCGTTCTGGTCTGTGTCTATCCGCTGCGTTGTTTTTATAGTCCGTGGGTGCTGTGGCAGGTAATGTCAATCTATGTGTTCGTGGTAGGTAACGTTAATATGCGTGTGTGTGTGCGCGGTATTGATACGTCCGAATTGTTATCTGTCCCAAGGGTTGTTTTTGTAGGTATGTAGACATACCGCTTGTTAGCTAAGCGGTAGGTTGAGGTAGGTAGAAATCGAAATCGTGATTTTTGCAGTTTGGTTCATATTTCGTTTTTGCTTGTTCATTGTTACGTGTTTGGTTGCTGTACCTGCTGGCTTGTGCTGTTTTTTGTAAACTAGTTTTAAGGGTTCAAATATTTCGTCAGAGATAGTGTTGGTTTGTTCGTTTATGAGCCTGCCGTCAAATGTTTTTAACTTGTATATCTCCATGTTCTCAAGTACATTAAGCCGCCGGCCTTTTCCTTGTACGTGAAGTATTCGAGCCGTTGTTTTTATGTTAGCTGGGTGCAGTTGTTCTCGAACATGTGGTTCGCGAAATTATGGTATTATGGTGGGTTTTCGTGTTTTTTTGTTGTAGTCCCTGATATGCTCTCGGAATCTTGTGCTTATTTTTCTTCCTGTTTGTCCTATGTAGCTGTATTGCCATTCACAAGTAAGCCTATACACTCCGTGTCTGTTGAATGGGTCATCAGAATTAGTGTCGGTTCTTAGTTTTTGTCCGACGTTGTTAGATGTTCTGAATGCGGTGTTGATGTTATATCTTTTAAGGAACTTTGCTAATTTGTACGTCGCTTTTCCAGTGTATGTCATTGCCGTCCAAACCATTGGATTTTCCTCTACGTTTACTCTCTTTTGTGTTCCATGGCTACTTCTGAGTTTATCCACAAGTGCTTTCTTGTATCCATTATTTGCCGCTATGTTATATATTGTATTAAGCTCTCTCCAGTATGCTTCCTGTGTGAGCGGCGTTCTCTGAAGCCTATCCACTAAGTGCCTCAATGCTGCATTTTTGTGCTGTTGCGGATGGTTTGATGTAGAGTGTATTATGGTGTCCGTGGCAGTCGGTTTTCTATAAATGCCGTAGTTGAACCTATTTGTTATTTTGTCAATCCCTATAGTTAGGTCCAGGTAGTTCATTATTCCATTTTTTTCTACTTCCATTGTGAACTCTATGTTGCCTGTTGAGGAACTCTAGTATTTGCTCCTCGTTATCGTCATTTAGGATGCAGATGATGCCATCCACGTATCTAGCGTAGAATGCCACGCCTAACTTGGTTTTTAACTCCTGTATATATTTTCCTTCCAAGTTTTGCATGAATGTTTCCATGAGAATGGCCGATGTTGGGTTACCCATTCCTAGTCCGTTTGTCTGTCTATATATTTTGTTGTTGAACCGGAAATAGTTTTGCCGCAGCGTTGTTCTTAGCGCGTTGGTAATTTGCGCAGTTTTTACCTTATCTTCAGTTTTGTCCAGTAGTGTTTTGTTGACTATATCCATTGTATCTGTAGTGGTATTGACGGGTATAAGTCCTTTATGTCAAAGGATACGAGTTTACTGCTCCTTGTGAGTTTAACGGTCTAAAGTCTTTGTAGTAGTTCTATCGTATTGCTTATTGTGTATTCGTGCCCTAGTTTCAGAGTGTCCTTTAAAATCATTTTTAGATGTTTCGACAGTTTATAACCCGGCGCGGACTTAAAATTAACTATAGGTCTCATCGGCGTATCCTGCTTGTGGATTTTAGGTAACGCAATGAGTGGAGGAGCAGATGGATTCATTTGTGTTAGGGTATATGCCATCCTCTCGTCTATTATTTTGGTAGCATTTTTTATAACCTCTTAACTTCGGTCTGGTATTTATCCGTGGGGTTATCCCTAATAATGCGGCATTTCATTCCCTCGATGAGCTTCTCTGTCTTTGCTATATATTCATCCTTACTGATTAGCACCGTTGTGTTGTCTGCCTTAATTGAATTCTACTCTTGCAATAGGGGGGATAAACTTAGTTCAGAATATAAGGCAACGTATAAGAGTTACACTAGGCCACATTAAAATACACATTTATTCAGCTGTGATTGGGATATCAAAAAATATAAGTGCAACCCGCAGTTGTACACCAAGAAGCCATTTTTTAGTTTAATCTTTATGATTTTTCTTTTGTACTCAAATGGAATCGCTATCAGTTTGTATATTTCTGACGATTCACTGTGCATAAGTCCATTTGCTCTCATAAGGTTGTAAACATCGCGTAGTTGATTGTTGTCTTGTTGTCCGGGTATTTGAAGTTTTGGTGGCAGCTTTTCTCTAATCAGTGTCAATTCTTTATTCAATTGTGTTGGTGTTATAAGAGGTGGATTAATTCGTCCATGGTTCAAGTCTATCAACAACTCAACTTTTGAATAGTCTCGCATTCGCTTAATAAAATGGTGACTTGGGTAACAAGCATTTGGAACTGGATGGCAATTTTATCTCTGTTAATGTTTTTAATTAATTCGGAATGAAATTTGTTGACTTGACGGGTAATTTTTGTGAATTGCATGTTTACTTCGTTTACATTTTTGCTAATTATGTTTGCCGTGGAATTAATAAGTGAAACTTGAACCTTTACTCTCTCCTTGATGTTATGTTGGTTGTTAAGCAGTGATCTAAAGTTGGATTCTATTTGCTCTTCGCTGTCAGCATCCATTAACCCAAATAGCATTTTATAAATAGAGCCAATCCAGTCAAAGGGATCCCTTCGTGGCCGTTTATTGTAAATGATTAAATCATGACTACTTTTTATCGTTTCATACCGCCTCCCTAGTGACAGCGCTATAACCGTGCAAGCTTCCTCGAAATCTGATAACAGGTTGCAATGATCTTTTATTCGATGTAGACAGCCTGGCATCGTATTTATCTCCTCAAAATATAAGTGGAGGTCATAATATATTACTAAGTCCCAATTCGAAGTTATGACGTCCATATTTCCCAGTGAATCCAAATACATTGCTGTGTTATCTGGAAGTTGAGCTACTATTCCATTGCTTCCTGTTTGACCACCGACTGCTTTGACTCCTTTTTTTGATATTATGCATAACAGGAGCATGAATATTAGTGCAAATATGTTTTTATTTGCCATGTGTTTTGGCGATTTAGTTGGCCTTAATCTAATCGTGCTTTTGTTTCATCCGCTGATTTTTCCTGATTGCTGCCCGATTTGTAGTTACTACACGAACTTCGATTCTGTAGTTACTACAGGAACTTTTCCATCTAGTCCTGGATGACATTCCATAACTTTACCAAGCGGCCATTTAGCTGGTTGAGTATTTTCATCTTTTACTATTACAACTTCCTCTTTAAAATTTTGCTCTTATGTTCTCCACTTGTTTCCTTCCAAGGTTTCCAAAAATCACGCTGGATTTTTGATATTAACTTCTATTTGTTTAAGGTGGATATATTGATATCCGATTCTGGAGTTGGTGGTCTGCCAATAAGGAAATGGCCTGGAGTTAAAGCATCTACTCCGTTTTCATCATTTAAGTCATATAATGGACGAGAGTTTAATGACGCCTCAATCTGGACGGTTGCCATCTCCTCGAAAGTTAGTTTTGTATCCCCTATTGCCCTTCTTAAGTGGAATTTCATTCCTTTCACACCAGCCTCCCACATTCCACCAAAATGTGGGTTTGCCGTGGGGAATAAAATGCCAAGTAATTGCTTCATTAGCTAGGATTGGTGCAACTTCACAATTTTGTTTTACTGCTTTTTCTTTACATCTGGTTGCACCCACGAAATTAGCTCCATTGTCGGAGTAAATGTGTTGAGATTTTCCTCGCCTGCCAAAAAATCTTCTTAGTGCAGCTAGAAATGCTTCTGTGGATAAATCGCTGACTGCTTCCAAATGTATGGCCTTGGTCGAAAGGCAAAAACATACAGCGATGTATCCTTTAAAATATTTTTGTCCTCGCCCTTTGGAAAACCTCATTTGAAAAGGTCCGGCATAGTCTACTCCAGTATATGTAAAGGGACTTGATGTCGACACTCTGACTAACGGAAAATCGCCCATGAGCTGTGTTGCAGCAGCTTTCTTGAATCGTATGCATTTAGAAAAGATGCGTATACAATGTTTTACTGCATTTTTTAATCCAATTATCAAGTATTGTCGCCTGATGACTGCTTCTGTTAGCCGATTCCCACCATGTGTTGTCGTCGCGAGATGATAATCTTTGATAATTAATGCCGCCAAATATGATTTTGGTAAGACTAATGGATACTTTTCATTATATGGTAGCTCTGAATTTGTAAGCCTGCCTCCAACCCTTATTATGCCATGTTTATCCAAAAAGGGATTGAGGTTTGCTATTTTGCTGGAACTTTTGACTGCCTTTCCATCAACAAGTTTGCTTAATTCTTCTCTAAAAATTTTCTTCTGTGTTTGTCGGATGATGATCAATTTAGCTGTCTGAAGCTCCTCAGCCGATAGATGTGAAAATTGACGAGTTTCCTTCTTTTTACAAAAGCGTGAAATGTATGCTACCACTCTTTGTAGTTTTAACCAACTTGAATATTTGTTAACTAAATTATCCATAGAAGAATCTTGCTGACTCGATGTTAATAAAACCGTTGCTTTGTTGCATTTGTTCATTGTTGATGACTCTCGTTCTTCTGTTGATGAAAGCCACTTGGGTCCGTTCCACCAAATGTCCGTATTTAATATTTTGGGAGATGAAATACCTCCTGATGCCACATCTGCTTGATTATCTTTTGTGTTAACGTGTCCCTAGGCTGCCTGTGGTATAAGATTTTTAATTTCTTCCACTCGATTTCTAATTTTCGAATTTTCAATCCAGCCCAGGGTTATTGTTGAATCACTCCATGCAAAAGCCGTATGATTCCTTGCAATAATAGTGCAAACTTTATTCATTAATTTTGCTAGTAGATGAGCAGCACAGAGTTCCAGCTTAGGTAAATTTTTCCCATTTTTAAGTGGATTGACCTTCGTTTTTGCAGTTAACAGCTTTACGGAATTCCTAAATTTTATGTATGCAACGTACGCCTTTTCGGAAGCATCACCGAATCCGTGAATTTCTACTTCACTTTCTATGGTCGTATCAATCCAGCGTGGAATACGCACTTCTTCCAATACGTATCAATAAACAGCTTCCATTCCTTTTGTAGGTCATCTGAAAGCTGTTCATCCCATCTAGCCTTTTCAATCCAGAGTTTTTGCATATATAATTTTTTAACGACAGTTATCGGAGACAACCAACCCAACGGACCAAATATTTGTGAGATTTGTGACAAAATACTTCTAAACTACTAAAATTGATAAATTAATCTTGAACTGGAACTGATCATTCTTTGGGTCCCAGTATAGCCCAAGTGTTTTTCCTGCTTCATTTTCTTGAATGTGAATAATTTTATTTTCTTCTATGGTGGTGATATTTTTAGTAATACTGTTGCAATTCGACAGCCATTTCCTCAAATGGAATCAAACAACTGAAGATGATGGCTGATTTCTTTTTTGATCATAATACATTGACTAACCGAATCCCAACCAGGCATAAGGTCATCCATATAGAAATCTTCCTTGATGATTTTTTGTAGCCAGTTGTTTTCATTTGAGCACTTGTCAGCAATTTCAAATAGTGTCCGCACTGCTAAATATGGTGCTGAAAAGGTACCATATGTAATATTGTCAACTCATATTCCTCTATTTTATTTGAAGGATGTTCCGTTGATTCGATGATACACTTGATCTTTTTCCGAAATTTCAACCTGCCGAACATTTTTTCTACATCAGATTTCATAATTTATCCTATTTTCCATAATCTCCACTTGAGGATGATGTTTGGGTCCTGTCAACATGATGTCGTTTAGGCAGTTTCCATTTGAAGTTTTTGCTGACGCATCAAAAACTACACGAAGTTTTGTAGTTAATTTATCTTCGCGTACAACAGCATGGTGAGGCAAATAGTATTTTCCACTTACCTTCTCGTTTGCCTTTATTTGCCTTTATCATATGCCCAAGGTTTTGGTATTCGTGAATGAATGTTTTGTAATCAATGCCAAGCTTTTCACTTTTTTTGAACTTAGCTTCCATGGATAGCAGCCGAGCAACTGCTTGATTACGAGAGTCACCCAGCTCCATGTTGTCTTTAAATGGAATTTCCACAATAAATCGGCCATCTGTATCTTGTTTAGTGGTTTCCTCGAACTTTTTCAAACATATTTCATCTTCCATTTTAGTTTCTTCATCTTGTCCTTCCTCTAGCTCCCAAAATCTCTCAAGGTTGGTCACTGCCGATGTAACTTTGCCTGGTTTCTTTTGATTAGTTATTCCAGACAAAATCCAGCCAAACTTTGTAGCTTGTGCAAGAACTCCATTGTGTTTTTTTATGCCTTTTTCTATTATTTTGCCGAATATATCACCACCGATCACCATGTCAATTCTATCAGCTTTGTTGAATAATGCGTCAGCAAGAGTGTAGTTTCCCCATTTTTTAAAGTTGAACCTGAAGGATGGATTAGTAGTTGTAAGAGTTGATAAAACTATGGCATCTACTTCTTCAACGTGCTGGCTCAGAAAACATGGTGTAATTTACACTTTAACTGTAAACTTCGATTCTCCAACCACAACATCTCCTAGACCATGAAGTTTTGTCATCACTTTTTTCTTCGGTACACCTAATATCTGCGCTGCATCTTCCGAAATTGAGGATATTTGCGACCCTTGATCAATAAAAGCTCTTAATAATATATGCTCACCATTTGCAGCTTTTGCTCTCACTTGGGCCGTGGCCAGAATTACTGTTATATGACTTGATTTTGTGGACATCGCCGCCTTCTTTGGAGCGTTATCGAAATGCAGAAGCTCATGATGACTGCTGAAGTTGCATATTTCATTTCATATTGCTGGTGCATGTTTCTCCTAATTTGTGAAGTAGGCACTTGTAACAAATTTTATTTTCTTTGGCATATTTATGTCTTTCATCCGATAGGATCTTGAAACTTCTGCATTCCGTTATGATATGATGTGGTATTTTGCAGTAAGTACACTGCCTGTATGGTTTTCTTGAATTGGTCGACGTGTGATTAGCTTTAAATATTTTCTGTTTTCGGATTTTGTTACCTTGCTCCTTTTCAGCTACAGCTTTCAATGTTTGAAAGTGTTGATCCAGAAAATCTCTAATATCAGATAATTTCTGCACTTCTCTGGGTTTTTACCGTTTGCTCATATAATTTGAATCCATATTTGTCCAACTTTCGAACTATGACTCGAGGAATAAATGGATCGGCGTTTTCAATCTGTATTCCTAACGACTGTATTGCGTTAAGGCACTCATTTGTAGTATCGAGCAATTGTCTAACGCTTTCAGCATTATCACTTTTTATGGGAGGCTGATCCCTTATCCTGTCCAACTGTGTTGTGAATAATATACGTTTATTTTCGTATATTTGTTTTAACAGGCTCCACGCTGCTTCATAATTTTCGGTTGATATTTGCAAATGTTGTATTAACCTTGCAGTCTCGCCCTTCAAACAAAGGGGAAGGCGTAGCATTTTTTCCGAGATTGATAATTGCTCATTTTTATGAACCATATCCTGAAACACATTGTAGAAACTAGCCCATTCTTTTATCTCGCCATAAAATATTGGAATTTTTAATTTTTCTAATTCCAAATTAGGCCGATAATTTACTTTTGGCTCTTCTTTCACTAAGCATCTTTCCAAATGCCCCAAATTTTCAAAATATTCATCAACTACCTTTTCATAGGCATCTTCAATTTGAACATTGTGATATCTTGAAAACTCATTTGTGTACGCATTTTTGATGTCACTAAATAAACTTTCCAAATATTTAATTTGGTGATTGCCGATTGTGCTCTCAAAGCGCATATCAGTCATTTTATTTGTTATGGCTTGAATTTTCCTCATGAAGATTTAAATTTTTGGGTCACTTTTTCCCAGGTTTTCTGCTTGTACTGGTGTTGGTGGCATGTTGTTACCTGCTGAGAAGGTACGCATTTCTATTTATTGAAATGACACTTCATTACAAAGTGATTGTTTGAACCCTTTAATTACTTCGTCCATCTGTATTTTTATGGGACTGTACCTTTCTTGCGTGAAATAATCCTCATCGCCAACACCATCCAGCAAAAGTTTCTCGTTGTTGGTGTCTAATTCTTTTTGGAGTTTTTGTACCAATTTCACCTTCTCTTCAGCCTTGGATTTAGTTACTGCTCTTCCTGCTACTGACGTGTATACGAGGTGTGTTCAAAAAGTATCGCGAATTTTGTGTTTTTTCAAAAATTATTTATTTATTCATGAATATCTATTTTGTCCCCTTCAAAGTAATCCTCATGAGATATTATACACTTGTGCCAACGGTTTTTCCAATCTTCGAAGCACTTCAAAAAATCATTTTTTTTGTATCTTGTTCAGCTCCTCCTTCGATGCCGTCTTTATCTCGTCAAGAGAAGCGTAACGTCGTCCTTTCATGGGCCTCTTCAGTTTAGGGAACAAGAAAAACTCACAGGGGGCCAGATCGGGGGAATAGGGTGGCTGCGGCATCATTAGTGTGTTGTTTTTGGCCAAAAAGTCGCGCACAAGCAACGATGCGTGAGCAGGGGCGTTATCGTGGTGCAAAAGCCAATTTTTGTTCTTCTTTGCACATCTTCTCGGCCTTCTGAGAACATTTTGTACCACCGATAAACGTTGCTTCGGTCCAAGGTAGCTTCTCCGTATGCCACAGTCAACATTCGGAATGCATCCGCGCACTTAATTTCGTTTTTCACACAAAATTTGATACAGGTTCTTTGATCCATTTTTTTGAATAGGTAAAAATCGAAGACGATCCAAAACACGTGCAAGCAAAGCAGCTGTCAACAATTAACTGAACATTCAAAATGGCCGAGCTTGTCGGCATAAGTGAGAGACATGAGTACCAACATAACGCCACAAAAAATTCGAAATTCGAATATACGTAACCAGCGAAAATTCAAAATTCGCGATACGTTTTGAACACACCTCGTATTTGCTAACCTAACCTAATAATCATAAAAATAACTTTAACACTTGCTTAGCAGAAATAAGTGTGGTGAAAAAGTAACCCAAAGTTATAATAAATAACATAACCATCCTTAAAGTCCACCTTGCTTGTGATCTTCTAAGATGTGCACTATAAATACATAGGTGTGAGTAACAAAAATTTTAAATTCAGATTGGGAAGCATTAGTTACGCAAAGAAGGAGAGCCCAACAGCAAATGCAGGCGGTCGCTGTTAAGTCGATGGTAAGAAAAAATGTTTTTTTTTCGTACATGAATTAAAGAATCCATGTACCCCTCAAACATTTTCAGAGTGCTTATAAATATGGTCAAATAGGAGTCCTTAATATGTGGAAAATGTTAGTTTCAGAAAATTTGGGAAAGTGTAATTATAAAAGACTCTTTTTTATATGATGCATGGCCAAAAAATTTGAGCTTAGATTTTAAACCATTCTTCGGTTTAAGCAGTGTTTTTTAAACTCTTTTGTAATAAATTCTGAACATTTTAATTACCTACACCAATTTTTAATTTTTTGCGGTTTAATTTTAAAACCGAACTGAAAATTAGAAAAAAAATTTTTTCATTTACTTCTGAAAAATTTTTAAATTCATTGAATTTTTCTCTATACAGTTTTGTGTGCGCCGTAGCTTAGTGGGTAGAGCAGACGACTGTGATGCGGGGAGCGTCAGTTCGAGATCCTCTGAAAATAGCAAAACTATACGAACTAGTCTGACGAAAAATTGTGGCTGTTTTCAAAATAGTACTATAACTATAGCCTGTATATGTTTGTTGCTTTCAATTTTTCCTCTAATCAAAAATAATAATAACTAACTAAGAATTAATATCAACTGGGCTTGAGCTCGTTAAACTTACAACAATATGTAAAAATGAACAGACCATAAAACCAACAACAAAATAAATTTATACCGGAGCACGCGGTTATGTACAATAACTATCTTCTAAAAATAGAAAGAAGAATGTACAAAAACAAAGTGCAACATACATGATTTACATATAGACATAATGTCTAAAATATTGTGTATACGTTTGCAAGATAACAAACAACAATTAGAGGAAAACTTGAATTAAGCAGCTTGCAAAACTACACGCAGCATAGCCTATGGGTTAGGCAGCTGGGCTTGCAATCAGAGTGAGTGGGTTCGATTCTCCACAAGATCCTCTGAAAATAGCAAAACTATACGAATTAGTCTGACGAGAAATCGTGGCTGTTTTCGAAATAGAACTATAACTATAGCCTGCATATGTTTGTTGTAATGAATTATAAATAAATTTTTTATAAAATGGGAACGCTGACATCCACTTTCAATTAGAAGGCAATAGGGTTTATAGGTAAGGGGCCATCGAGAATCGGGTGCGTCGATGGCCACGAAGCACCGGGCGTCGCAACAACATCCGCGGCGCCCTTGTATTGGTCGGCCTCTTTTTTTTTTTTTTGTTGGAGTATATAAGCCGATGGTAGCCGGTCAGTTCCGGTTCATTTGAATTTAAATTTTAATTTCAGTTTGATTTGAGTTTTGTTTCAAATTTTAGTTGGTTGATTAGTATAGTTTCGGTTGTATTTAAATTTTGGTTTTAGTTTTCCGGTATGAAGTTCAGTTTTGTTAATTGCCGCTTTCAGTTATTCTAAATTTTGTTTTAAATCTTTAGTTTATCGGTTAAGTTCTTTTATTTTGAATTTAAATTCAAGCGGCCAGCTTTTTTGAAATTTTAAAGGTCCGTCCGTGGCATCCGGGTTTCAACCGGATGTTGTTTTTATAGTGGTTAAGCGCGGTTTTGTGCGTTTTCCCCGCGTTTCCAACGCCGTGATATGTCTTTTTTCTGCTTAAGGCGCAGGACAGCAATGGAGGCAAGAACCCACCCCAGTCGGCAATGACTAGCCACAGTGCGACCCTAAATCATGCCGACCGCCTTCATTGTTGCTCCAACTTTGATGCGTATTTCAAACCAAAGAAGTGGAAGTGCCTGGTGCAACAAGTGCGAAGCACTAGTAAAATATAATATACATACAGGCAAGAGTGGTCCAGCAGGTGCAGAGCACTATAAACATATCCAATAAATTATATGCCGACAGTCACAGGCATTGTTTACCCGTACTAGTTTGGCATCTTCTTTTGCGAATCGGAGTGGAAGGCAGTGGATGAATGTACTCCGAGAGAGTGTAATGAAGGAAATCGCGTTCAGAGTTGCTTTAAAGTAAAAACTACAACTAAAAACTTCAATTTAAACTGAAATTTGCATTCTGCAGGAACTGATAAGTTGTTATAACTGCTTTATATTCAATAATTTGAGTGTTTTATGCCTTCACGTTCAATAAAGCAGTATTTAAATTTGATTGTTTTATTATTGCATACAATTCACCCTGTGTGGTTTGTGTGTGTGTGCAGATTCGGAGTAAGTTGCGCTACTAGTAGACATATACTATGGTCACAGGACTGAATTACAACGTCTACAAAATTAACGAAATTTCGGAAAGATCAAACCGCCTAGTGCAAAAACAAATGCCTAACTGTGCCCAATGCCAATTGCTTGATCTGTGCTTAAAATATGTCGATGTATTTGCTTTAAAAACTGACCGTATGACTCTTAACAACTTTTACGAACAGAAACTTAGATTGACAGACAAAACACCAGTTTACTGAAAATATTATCGTTTGCCTTACTCACAACGACAAGAAATAAATAGCCAAGTTGATAATTTATTGCGAAATGATATAATAGAAACAAGTTTTTCTAATTACAATAGCCCATTAATTTTGGTGCCAAAGAAAGATCCGACAGGTCAAAATTCATATCGTATGTGCGTAGATTTCAGAGCAATTAATAAAGCTCAGCGATGACAAATTTCCGTTATCACGCTTTGACGATATCCTTGACAACCTTGATAGAGCTAAATATTTTTCAACGTTAGTTCTTTTTTTTGGTTTTCATCGAAATCCACTTCATTATAACTCAAGGGACGTAACATCTTTCAGTTCTAATAAAGGAGCTTTTCGTTGGAAAGTTTTACCTTTCTTGTATATTGACGATGTTATCGTCGTTGGTTGTAGTGAGACACATCACTTCAAAAATTTAGAAAAAGTTTTGGAAACTTGCAGAAAATTCAATTTAAAACTGAATCCCAACAGATGCTATTTCCTTCAGTCAGAAGTAACCTTTTCAGGCGACAAATGTTCTTCGAAAGGTTTGCTGCCAGACAACTCCAAAATACATGCGATTAAGAAATATACAAAGCCTAACGACCAAGACGCTGTTCGTCGTTTTGTTGCTTTTGCAAATTACTATAGGCGATTTATACATAACTTCGCATCGCTTGCAGCAACTCTCAACCGTTTAAGTAGAAAAAAAGTAGAATTTGTTTGGGACAAAGCGTGTGCAACAGATATTAATCAACTTAGATCTGCCCTAACGTATTCTCAACTTTTACAATACCCTGATTTTAGTAAAGAATTATATTAACAGTGGATGCTTCGAAAGTTGGATGTAGTGCTATATTAAGCCAAAAGCATGAAGATTTTGACTTATCAATCTGCTTTGCTTCAAAATCTTTCAACAAAGCATAACAAAAAAAACCAATCATCGAACTTGAACTATTAGCAATATATTTAGCAATAAATAAGTTTCGTCCGTACGTTTACGGCATACATTTCATTGTAAAATCTGACCATCGACTTTTAGTTTAACAGTACATCAGAGTATAATTTTACGATAGAATAAGTTAAAGGCAAATCCAATGTTGTCGCTGACGCGATTTCACGAATAACGATAGACGAAATAAAAAATTTAACAAAACAAATTTTAGCAGTATTAACAAGGTCAAAAACAAAACATTTAGAACTACAATACTATATTTTCCCAAAATTTTACAATTTTAAATTTAAAAGAAAGAGATAACAAAATTAAAAAAAAAAACAGACCCAGTAGAAACTATACCAGAAAACGAAAAGAAACAGAAACTAATGACAATTTATCACGAAGACCCACTTTTAGGCGGACATTGCGGTACGAAAAAATTATATGGGAAATTGAGAACAAAATACTATTGGAAAAACATGAGTCGCGATATAGCAAAATTTATAAAAAATTGTAATAAATGCCTTTTAAATTAAGTGAAACAGAGAACAAAAAAAACCTAGTTACTACACCTACCCCTTGTAAACCGTTTGATATTTTAATAATAGATGCAATAGGACCGTTACCAGAATCCAAATATGTTAAAAAGTTAGCTGTTTCTATGATTTGCGTTTTAACTTAATATCTTGTAACTGTCGCTATACCAGATAAATCAGCTAAAATAGTGGTTTCAGCAAATTTCATTTTAACTTATGGGATAATGGAATCCATCAGATCCGACTTAGGAACAGAATTTGAAAACGAAATATTTTCCGAATTAACGCAACTTTTAAATATAAAACATGATTTTTCAACAGCTTACCACCATGAAACAGTTGGTACAGTTGAAAAGAAATAATAGAGTTTTCAATGAATATATAAGGGCATATGTAAATGATACAAGTTCCGATTGGGAAACTTATCTTAAATATTTCACTTTAGTGCAAAACACCACAACAAATACAGTTTTCGATAGTAAGTTTTCTCCTTTCTAGTTAGTTTTTGGTAAAAAGGCTACTTAGCTTCATGAATTACAGAAAGAACAAATAGATCCTATTTATAATCTAGAAAATTATAGTCAGGAAGTTAGGTTTAGGATGCAAGTCTCATGAAATAGCAAAACAATTAAACATAAAATTAAAAATAAGACTTAATACGATACGGCGCGACCAGTAAATATTGAAGTAAATGATAAAGTTCTCATAGAGGTAGAACCTAGAAATAAGCATACAAACATATATCAAGAACGTTACTCTGTAACTAAAAATTATGGAGTAAATATTACGATTTTAGATAAAATAAATAAAAAGGAAAAAACTGTACACAAAAATAGAATAAATAAAGTAAACTAAAAATTTGTAATTATTTGAAAAATGCAATTAACATTTAACACTAAAAAATATATATGTTAAATTAACTAGATTACAAAAAAAAAACTTTACTTTTTAAAATGTACAGGGTGGCTAATGAAAGCCGCTACCAAAAAAAATTAAATAACTTTTTTTCTATTTAATGAATCTGGTTAATTTTTTTTTTATTTTGCAGATTGACTTTTACATTTAACAAAAATGGATAACTGGGACACTGAAACAAGAATTTGGATTGTCCGCCGCTATCACGCACTGGAGTCCGTAGTTTCGGTTCAAAGAGAGTATAGGCGCACGTTTGGCGGCAATCCTCCGAGCAGATGGACCATAATAAGACTTGTAAACAATTTTGCCGATCATGGGACAGTCAACAGAAGACCTTACCATCGAAACCCTTCAGTTCGAACGGAGGAAACAATCGCTGCTGTAGCTGCTGCCATACAAAACAATCCACGTGTTTCGACAAGAAGCTTATCTGCTCAAATGGGTGTAAGCAGACAGTCATTACAGTCAATTATGCACAAAGATTTGGACTTATTCCCATATAAAATTCAAATGGCCAACAAACTGAACGCTGCAGACTTGCCGATTCGCTTGGAATTTTGCCAGAAGATGCTTCAAATGGTGGAAGAGGATGGAAACATGTTGAACTGTCTTTTCATGTCTGACGAGGCCCATTTCGATTTAAACGGCAACATAAACAAACAAAATTGTCGAATATGGAGTGCTTCCAACCCACAGATACTCCATGAGACGGAATTGCATCCACTTTGTGTCACAGTGTGGTGTGTAGTTTCATCACGCTGCATTGTCGGGCCCTACTTCTACGAAGAAAACGGTCACACCGTTACGGTTACTGGAGACCATTACTTGAGCATGTTGAGAGAGTTTTTCTATCCAGAATTACGCCGAATGAGAATTTCTTTCAACTCTGTGTGGTTTCAGCAAGATGGTGCAGCTCCTCATATAGCCCAACCTGTTATGACAGAATTGCGACGAAAATTTCCCAATAAGCTGATATCCAGAAACTCCACATTCCGTTGGCCACCCAGGTCGCCTGACCTTACTGCACCTGACTTTTTCTTGTGGGGTTATTGCAAACAGGAAGTCTTCAAAGCAAAACCAACAAATTTGAATGAACTAAGGCAATCCATTCGAGAAACAATTGCGGCTATTCCTGTCTCAACTCTTCAAGCAGTAATGAACAACTTTTTGGTAAGATGCCGCACATGCATCGACGGGCAGGGGGGCATTTAAATTCCATTATTTTTAAAACTAATTAAGCTATATTTAATAAAATTTAATGGGCTTTAACATGAATAAAAGAAAAACGAATTCCATACACTGAAAAAAAAATTATTTGAGTTTCTTAATGTAGCAAAATTCATCAGCCACCCTGGATGTAAATATTTTTGTCTACATTAAAATATTTTCTTGCAGCATCAAGTAAGTTGTGTGAAGTTGAAGGACATTTTAAATGCTTTCCAGACTCGTTCTTTCAAAACATTTTGATTTAAGAGCGTATTAAGGGCAAGAAGAATGTGACGAGCCGGATCACCTCATCAAATTCTTCCTTTTCTAGGAAGGGTGGTGAAGTGCGACTGCGTTTGCGTCCGGAATACGCTTACCAGCACTAAAGGTATCGGTGCAGCTCTGGTTACAATTGGCACTCCGCAAAACAGCTGACATTTTCGCAGTGATACCAATTGTATACAGGAATGCAGCGAACGGGACCTTTGGTGTTGGTATGCGAATAAGCCGTGAGGCATCTCGAAGTCAGTCGATAGTTGAAAATTTAAGGCGCCGGTTTGAAATTATACTTTCGAAAATAAAGCTGAAGATAAAAGAAAAAAACTGAAGAATGTGTTTGCGTAAATTCGATAAAAATATAAGTTAAAAAAACTAAAGACTGTAAAAGCTTAAATTATATATATAAATACATTTAAATAAAAAGTTTAAGAACTAAACTTTGCGTGTTAATTTGAAAGTAGTGGAAGTGCCTGGTACAACAAGTGCGAAGCACTAGTAAAGTATAATATACATACAGGCACAAGTGGTCCAGCAAGTACAGAGCACCATGAACATATCCAATAAATTACACAGCGCAACAGTAGTTTTGGGGGCGGAATGATTCTAACTCAGAATGAAAGGTTTTGGGCCTCCAAATATTTTAGCGTTTTCAGGTCAAAATTTTGATTTATGGCCACTTTAATTTAAACATTTTTGAAAAAGTGTGCTCAGAAATATTGGAAAAACGGGTTAAAATTCATGTCGGATCAAATATGAAGTTCGGATGCATAGAGTAAAATTACACGAAGAATAACTTTGTAGAACATTTAAACCCATTGGCTCTCTCATAAAAGTACGTTTTCGGCCCTTTTCTCGGAAATTCCGATGAAATATTATTTGTGAGGTCGTGAGAGGAATAAAATATTCCAGGAAATTGTTCACCGAAAAATTTCCCTAGGGGTCTTCTCGTAAGTCCCCAGGCGGCCGCCGTGGTGTGGCGGTAGTGTTGGTGGCCTACCGCACCGAAGGTCGAAGCTTCAAGCGCCAGGACTGATAACATCAAAAGTGGTTTCAATAAAGTTTTTTTTTCAAAACGGGGTGGCCCATCGGCAGTGGTTTGGCAAACGACTAAATTTCTGCAATGGAAGGCTTCTCAGCAAAAATGTATCTGCTTTGTAGATGCCGTTAGTCGGCAAAACACTGTAGGTCCCGCCAATTTGTAGGAAAAAATTCTGCGGTTTATGATGATATACCTGTTTAATATCGCGCCATACATTTATTTATTTATTTTAAGTCCCCAGGAAACAAAAAAGAACAAAAATGCCCATAAAGATATGTACCGATTTTTATACCTAGTAGTGCTAAGCACACAAGGTATATTAACTTTAGTCGCCTAACGGCGGTATGTAACGGCATAAACGAATCGGGATAGATTTTGACTTATGTATATCAAAATGTTCAGGACGAAAAGAGAAATTGATTAAGCCATCTCCGTCCGTCCGTCTGTGAACACGATAACTTGAGTAAGTTTTGAGATATTTTAATGAAATTTGGTATGCAGGTTCGTTGGCACTCATCCTCGAGCGCTATTTAAAATGGGCGAAATCGGATGATAGCCACGCCCACTTTTTATATATAGAATATTTTCGAAAACACAAAAAAAGTGATTACTCAGTACTTAATACACCTATAAAGATAAAATTTGGTGTATACATTAAGATTGAGGCACAAAATAAATTTTTCAAGAAATTTTTGAAAGTGGGTGTGGCACCACCCATTTTTAATTAAGTCAAATTTAGAAATGTTATTAATCATAAATCAAACACCGTTCAAGATATCGAAACGAAATTCAGCACGCAGTTTTCCAGGGGTGCAGGGAATGTTCCAGGAAAAAATGGCCGGGATCGGTTAAGGTCTACGCCCACTTTTATATGAAAGATTTTGAAGAGGATCGTAGATATATTGAATAGACAATAACTTTGCGTAAAATAACTTTACGTCATTTATATTTCACTTTTAAAGCTTCCGTAAACTAAGAAATCCAAAAAATATAAATTTTCGGATATGGGCGTGGCCCCGCCCTTTTTATAGTGGATTATTCCACAAAACTTTTTATGCCATAACTCCGCCAAACATTTATTTGTCGAAACGGAATTTGGTGATAATGTTTAATATATAACATAACTGTTTGTTGTAAAAATGGGCGAAATCGGTTCATGTCCACGCCCAGTTTTTGAACATAGTTCTGACATTTTTTTTGTAAAATTTAAGAAGCGATATTTCTACAATTAAGCAAGCGTGGCGCCGCCCACTTTTCAACATGAAATTTCTGCTATTTTCAAATGCAATCGCTTATAATTCAATCTTGATATTTCAATGAAAATTGGTCAGCCGCTTCTCTGTAGTATGTAATCATACTCCTGCCAAAAATTAGCCAAATCGGAAAACACACAAGCAAAATATTCGGGCACGTAGTTAATAGCCCACTGCAATAGCGAAGTTATATATCTTTTTTGATTTTCTTACCTTTCATAAATATTAAATGTATGTAAGTATGAGAAGAAGAAGAGAAAAGTTCACTAAAATGATCAGCAAGATGAGCGAAGTCGATTTAGCCATGTCCGCCTCTCCGTCCGTCTGCCTGTCTGTCCGTCTGTCTATTTGAACGCAAACTAGTCTCTCAGCTTTACAAAAGAATGCTGAAATTCGTTGTTTGCTTTTGCCGTTTTGTAATATACTAGCAAACCCGGTAGACGTTGTTTTGACGTTTTGATACATAGAACACATCTATATATACAATGTCACTAACTTGAACCAAATAAACTCCTAGCTCGGTATAGCTTTATATAACCTGGGGGCTTTTCCAAATGCTATATACAGACTGTGTCGTGCCCAGCAAACTCCTGAACCTATCGTGAAAGTTCAAGAGTAAAACAAAACACAAAATATGTGGGCGTGGCACCGCCCACTTTTGAAAACTTATATAGATATTGACTAAGTGACACATATATCCAAATTTCATTAATTTAGAGCAAAAAAGTTCGGAGTTATGACGAATTGAAACTTTATATAGCCTGGGGGCGTGGCTCCCTACTTCTCCAAAACTATATACTGTCTATGCTGTCCCAGTGAACCCAAGTATATATTGTCAAAATTTCATAAAGATCGGTTGAGTTCTTTGGCGCCTATGACGCCTTGTTACGCACACAAGGTATATTACTTTATTCGGAATAAACGAATCGAGATATATATTTATTCATGTATATCAAAACGTTCAGGATGAAAAGTAAAATATCCGGCCAAGTAGTTAATACCCCACTGCAATAGCGCAGTTGTATATCTTTTTTGATTTTATACCGTTCATGAACATGAAATGTTTGTAATGAGAAGAAAAAGAGATAGTCCCATCAAAAGTATACTGAAATGATTAGGAGGATGAGCTGAGTCGATGTAGCTATGTCCGTCTCTCGATACGTCTATCTGTCTGTCCGTCTGTCTATTTGAACGCAAATACGAACTGAAAGTATTAAAATAGACCTGCGTAAATTGGGATGCCATAATAGATCACTACTAGGTATATAATGTTCGGTTCCACCCGAACTTAGACTTCCTTACTTGTTTTAGACATAAGCAGTTGCTTTTCGTTTGCTGAGTGTCTGCTTTACGCCGATGACTTGAAGTTATTCTTAATAATTAGGGGTCAGATAATGCTTTAAAGTTGCAAAACGATATTAATAAACTTCATCGCTGGTGTGAGAAATCCCGTCTTTCTTTAAACCAGGCCAAATGTTTTCAGATGACATATCGAAGTCACTTAATACACTGCGTACGATTTACACAATATCTAACTGTTCGCTTCAATGCGTTAGTGAGATAAAAGATCTCGAAATAATCTTTGATAGCAAGTTTTCCTTTAGCAACCACGTGAGCTACGTAACCGCTAAATCATACTCTATGCTTGGTTTTGTTAGGCGTATCCGTATACCATTAAACTATTATTTACGTCCTTCGTTAGGTCCCACTTAGAATAAGCAGTTTTTATTTGGAGACCAAGCGACCAGATAGCCATAAACAGAATCAAGCGTGTACAAAGGATCTTTCTTAAATATGCTCTTCGACCTCTGAACTTCTCTGAACCAATGGCTTTCTATTCTCTGCTTAACGTTCACTTATAACGTTATTAATGGATTCATTGACTGCCCATACTTATATAGGATTCAATTTAACGTTTCTCAACGTTCTCTCTTCTATCCCTCATAAGATAACCTCAGAACAAATTATACTTGTAACTCTCCTATTGTTCGGACTAAGCATTACAGTTTCCTTGGGCTTTTCGCTACCAAGGCCACATTTTTTAAATATTTTAAACTCAGTTTTTTAAATTCTCTGATCCATACGAGTATACATATGTATCATATATTAATTAAATAATTCTACATACTACTTAAGTTACGTTTATATCCTATAGTCTGTAAGGATTGTATTTCATTGACTTTGCTAATAATAAATAAATAAATAAAATGTAAAAATTTCCTGTATTTCATAAAAATTGTTTATAATTCATAATAAATTCAAAGCCTTACGAAAATGTAAGTTAATATAATATATAATGTTCGGTTCCACCCAAACTTAGACTTTCTTACTTGTTATATTTTGTTTTATATTTTATTTACAAGTGTAACCTTAGCCCTTTTTAACGGTAAAGGCTCGGAGATTAAGTTATCATTATTATGATATCTACAGGTGAATTCACTGCTCGTCCTACTGCGCGCTCTTCTAAGTATTCATTTTCCGGATTTTCGAATAAATGTTTACTTCACCAGCAAATTTCTGCAACTATTGCAGCCGGTGACTGTTTTCCTCTGCATCTTTATTTAATTTTTATTATAATAATTTAAAAACGGTTTATCCCTTATCCAAAAACCTTTCCAGGGATGGGTGTTCCCCGCGTTGGGCTGGAGTAATCTTAGGTGGAATAGCATACCACTTGAGATTAGTGCGATGATGGGAATGGTTTAAGAATATAACTAAACTATACCATTACCGTAAAACAATTACCAGGAAAAATCTTGCTGACTCCAACTAGGGCCACTCAACCTGAACTGCAGTCCTGTGCATAAATCGGAGTGATTATGTTGCACCCTTTTGTGGTACATATTGGAGTGGAACGCGCCACTTTGCAAAAAGAAATACACTTGCAGCACGTACGACAATTTGGCTATACTGCCTGGATAATGCCTCATAGCAATAGCAGCACCACTATTTTTGTTAATTTCCGCAACAATTCTCCATGTTTAACAAAACATACCACGTTTTGTGCGCCCAAATAAAATACCATTTTTAATTTTAATATTTTTGTAGTGTTTTGTTTTGTTTGTTTGTGTTGGCAAATGTGACAATGGCCGACACCAAAAAGAACAAACAAAACTGAACGAAAGATAGAGCTTTCGACAGGGTTGCCGGATGCATCGTAGGGAATAGCACAAAGTACAAGGTGGCGCAAAAGTAAGCTTCCGATGTTCAGCATATCGGTTGTGGCACGTGCAGTGTGTGCTGTTGCACCGTCTTGTTGGAACCACATGTTTTCCAATCCCAATTCATCAAGTTGCGGCAAGAATAACTCGTTGATCATTGCTCTGTAGCGCTCACCATTCACAGTAACCGTTTGGCCCCGACCGATTATTGGTCAAATAAATAGTCAGCAATATTCCGCGTTCTGGAGCAGTGTAGCGTAACATTGTTTATTAACGTGTATTTCGCATGTGTTTACTACACAAATGTCAAAACAGAACTGACTTTAGGGGCCAATCGCAAAATTTATAGCATTTTCTGATAGGAGGATTACTTTTGCGCCACCCTGTATAAAGGCGGATTCTCTCTCTTTGGCGCGATATACAACAGGTATATCATCATAAACCTCCTAAGAGATTTTTTGCGCCAAGCTTCTCTTCCAATTTGTGGTGTGCCGATTTGAATTTTCCCTACAAATTGGTGGGACCTACAATTTTTTGCCGACTCCGAACGGCATCTACAAAGGAGACGAATTTTTGCTGAGAAGCCTGTCATGGCAGAAATACACTCGGAGAGTTTGCCAAACCACTGCCGAGGGGCGACCCCGTTTTGAAAAACTTTTTTCAAATCACTTTTGATGTTACCTGTACCAGGGCTTGAACCATGGACCTTCGGTGTGGTAGGCCGGCAACACTACCTTCACACCACGGCGGCCGCCAATAAAGGCGGATTAGAGCAACAAATAAAGTTGCTAAGCATAATCCGCTAGCGATTAGCGAACAAGGAGTAAGAACGATTAACGTTAGAGGAATAGAAAAGGGCACCACATAGGGTCGAATGAAGATAGTATCAAGTGCTACCGTCGCGACATATGACTGCAAAAGTATAATTTTAATCGTGAAATTTCTGGTGTGAAAGTTTCAATTCAAAAATAATTTTTTTGTGTTACGAGTTCCGGCTAATACCATAGTTCCCGTGAGAAGTGATCCCGTGGTAGCAGTGCGGGTGAGCAGAGTTAGCTAAGATAGTTAGATGTGCATATGTGCGTATATATGTACATAGGTATAGACGCAAGTATGCATCTATAATTCTGAAATCTAGGTAGTTTGGTTTTTGACTAAAATCCTGTGTGTTATAGGTAGGATTGTATATGGTGACCCTAGAAAGGAAGAAGAAGAGTGCCCGGAGTTGGATTTTTTTATATAGATCGACCAGTGCGGCGACGTGTAAGTCTCAAGAGTGAATATTTTTTAAAGATAACCAGTTTTATAAAACAAATCGTGTTACAGTGTGCCCAGAAATTTTAGCGTTGGAGGCATACATGCACAACTCGCCGTAAGTCGTAAATGTTAACTTCCCCTTTCTTCCTATACACATGTATCTATAAATTTACAAACCCCATAAAAACGTTCATTGTCGCAGTTAAAATTTTGTCTGGTGTCCCAAAGCTGTTTTAATTACCGCTAATTTTATGCAGTCGAGGTTTTTTTCAAAAACCCAACACGATTCTTAAATATATTTTTTCTGCGCACATTTTGTTTTGCGTTGTGCCTCAGACACGGAGATCGAAACTTGAAATTTTAACATATATCAGTTTGCTGCAATACGCCAGTTGAAAATTAACATTAGTATACATATCCGATTTCACCGTAAGACCCCGATACGGAGGCACAAAGGCCAGCAGGAAGAAGCTCCGGATGACCCAGGTGCAAAAATTTTCGTTTTAATGTATTTAGTAGTATTTTTCTTATAAGCATGTTTTTTTTTATTATTTTATTTTACGTTTTTTTGTGTCTATGTACGCGAACACGCATAACATTTAGTGATAAAATATTTTTTTTTTGCAAAATCAAGATCTTTTATATAGCATTCTATTGTGGCCGTCATCACACTATGGCTACAAGCCAAAAGCTTTTTGACGAATATTAAGTTTTTATAGTAGCCAGGTTGTGAAACTTGCTAATTATAGTATAGATATCTGCATGTGGGCAGGCGGGTAATGCAGTCACATTAAAATAAGTAGGAAGCCTACAAAAAAATAGTGTGAGAAGTTCAATATATACTATAAGTGTAGTCTTTTGCGGTATAAGCGATTCTGCCCGTAGCAAAACATCCATTTCTGAATTTTTTTGGATATATTTTTTATACATATCTACATAGGGAATCTAAGAGAGCTCTTTTAGGTAGGGTCCCAGACCTTAAACCTGTTAAAAATCTTCCAATCCATTTTCTCGTGTTTTTAATAATAAGCACCTTTTGGGCGGGATGTGAAGAAGGCATGATGAAGAGGTAAGTGGAGGGGATGGAGCGTGGCAAGAGGGAAACAGCTAGGGTTAGGATACAGTAAAGCGAGCGGTCCAAGGTAGTGCGGGCTTCCTGAAGTGAGAGGTGTGTGATAGAGTGGGTTGATTTAAAAAGTGAAAAATCGTCATCGCGGAAACTGTTCTATGGGGGTCATTTTAAGCAACTTTGCTGAAGAAACTATAGCTCTAAATTTGGCTTGGAACCCCCGGAAATCGCATTGAAGTTTCATAGTTAGGTAATGAAAATTTTTGTATGCGACCTATCAAGCTGTGTGACAGTGAGCATTAACTTTTTACGGGACATACCTTAAGTTGTAGTTCTAGTCAAGCACACAAAAACTACACACCGAGAATTTCAAATACATGGTCAACATATGGAAATAGGGGGAAAAACCCCCTTTTGTATTGTTTGATGCATACTTTACCAAACATACTGAAAGTTGGTGGAGTTTGTGAATATGGCATAGTGTGACAAAAAATTAAATTGGAACTACTTTTATCGGAGCCTACATATCGCACGTTCTGTTGTAAAGATAAACGTAAATAGCCGACTGAGCTTTGAATTTAAAATTTGCTTAGCTCATTTTGCTTGGTAAAGGCATCTTCCGCTTGAATTTTCACATATCCTAGCAGTTTTGAGTTCGGCTCTTTAAGGACGACTAAATGTGGCTCTTTTACCATGATTTTGTGGTATTTTCCGTCGATTTTTTCCATTGATAGTGAGTCATCTTTTCTTCCATCAAATGAAAAATAGCTAAGGGTGGTATCTTCTGTTTGGCTTTTCAGTACTGCTTCCCGTGCCTTTATCTTTTCTCTGGCGGCTTTATTCTTATCCATAACTATTAACTCTCCAGCTGAATCGCGGTAATCAATATCCTCGAAGAGCGATGTTGCCAAACATGAAGCTACTCTTTCAGATATGCCAAACCTGTCGCACATTATAGCGAAATTTCACGCAGAGTACCTTCTGGTGTATGCTTGTGGTTTTTGTGGTGTTATTATCTCAGATGGCGTTATAACCCGATTTGGTTCATATGTTAAATCAGCACTCTCTGGTAGCAAGGTTGTAATGGTTGTAACTTGGTCTATCTCACCTAACTCCGGAATAGTCAGCTTTCGGTCATTGCACTGATCTCGCAAAAAAAAGGTCAACATTTCCGGAATTTCCCCACAGACGCAAGGGTTTACTTTTAATTCACACTTGCACTTCCCGATAAAAAACAAATCATCAGAAGATTCTGTCAAACTATTGAACGCAGTTTTATTTCTCAATTCACTTTGATACTGTAGTATTAGTCGGTTTAGTTTTAATATTATACATTTTTTGTTGTCATTAAATCAATACAGAGTCCTTTCCATATTTCAATTATTTTTTCTGATACGAGAGGTGTGACGTATTTATAAACGATCTTTTTTTCCTCTTTTTTCGCGCAGTTGGACAACAATAAATAATATTTTAACACATTACGCTTGGTGGGTAAATTAATACCACTAAAGCTTTGAGGTTCACCAAAAACACTAAAATTAAAATCTTGGACACTTATGGCATTAGATGTATTTTTATTTTACATTTTAACAAATTATGTATGAACTTAAACTGGATGAGACAAGGGTCCACTTTTTTGTTTTCACTCGGTAGTTCCACTAAAACAGCACTAATCACAGCGATAATCAGAGTTTTCTCACACTTTTTCAAGTAACAAAAATTTCGCATTTGAGACGAATGTTTACGAGCAACCAAGGTATATCAAATAGGTACAAGCACGGGAAGAAATGCAACCCTTTGACAGAAACTTTACTGTCAAAAAGAAATTTTCAAATTCGCAGAGGCACACACACATTCAATTGATTTTAACAATTCAATTGGCTTACAAATTCATGAAAAATAAACATGCAAATGGAAATAAAAAGATCTATTTGCTACACAATCCATTGTTGTATTGAGCTTTAATTGCAGTGGGTGAAGATATGTATATACCCGATACTTTAAATAAATTTCCCATGATACTATTATCAAGATTCGGTAATATCATACATCCAACGTCAACTGTAAAAACTGAACTAAAAATGTCGATATTGGTACCCAAAGACACGTTTAAGTCCCGGGAACCCTAATCCGGGGGGGAAACCCATTATTTTTAGTAATTCAAAACGTTGGATGTATAGTATTACCCAAGATAATATGTTAACGATATTGCCTTTAAAAATTAAGGAATTAAAAGGAAATCAACACAAGTTTTAACGGTTGCAAATATGTAGTTGTATATATTTTTTATACCAATTCAAAGGATACTTTTATTTAACTTTTTACAGAGTAACACCTTATTCTTAGCTTTGTTGTTGTTGTTGTTGTTAACAGTGCTTCGCCCTGCCCCAGATTGGACAGGGTTACACTGAAATAACAGCCCTTGGCCGGGTGAAAAAACCCGGGTCATTCCGGTGCGATAGAACCGGCTGTTGTGGGAATGTATTCTTAGATTTCTTGACTTTTAACTGCTTATTTAAGTGCCTCATTCGGAAGAATACCCTGCACTTAAAAAAAAATCGTTTTACGCTGTCAGGAAGATTCACATGTGCTGCTTTGCCGAATAATCGCTGCCTTATGTTTTTGCAATGGGCTATATCCGCCGTGTTTGTCGCGAGAAAAACTGGCTCTAAATTTCTTACGCCATTCACGAAACTTGCGGATGGTTTTCTTAAGAAACCCTTTGAAACCTGATCGACCCACGTAAAGGACGTGTTGCTGGTATCCTCATGGTCACTTAGATGCTGCTTGCGGATAATGTAACCTGCCATATACTCGAGTGCATCGTCTTTCAAAACATCGGAGTCACATGGGCAATGCTCAGAGCCTCGACGACTTCCTGCTCTCCTTTCCACCTAAAGCGTTGCGATATCACACAACAGCCGCAGCTGACGTATTGAGCCACTCGGTGGGGGCATGCTCGACATTTCCTGTGCCTTGCAAGTTTTCCGTGTTTCTTGCTGAAAAGTGGTTTAGTTTTTATATTTATATATACATATTTATATCGATGTGAATATGCATTTTGAAGATAAAATTATAAACAATTACCTAGGATATACTTTCGGAGTCGAAACCTAAACTCCTTTGGGGTGGGATGATCATTTAAACCTCCCTTGTTCTAATATTTCCAAAGAAGTGTTCCAGCACATCTTGGTTTAGACGCCTTGTAACACGTACTTAAAATTATACTTCGCAAATAGGTACTCGTATAACTGTTTCAGTGCATTATTTGACACTAACACACCTTTTTGTAATATCTTTACGCTTGTCTTTTTTGGAATTATTACGCCGGACATGAAGCTGCTCATCCGGTCCAAAATTTCGATCTGCTTTTCGATCTCCAGTCCAAAAGGTTCCTTTAAGAACATAATTAATATAATATAATTGTTTATCTACTACGCACAAACACTACCTTTTCTGGATAATTGAACGTGTTAACAGATGAGTTTAGTACGTCGAACCAATCGTTCACCAACTGAACCAATTCAGCTGTCTCAACCGCCTCTACAACATCCAATCCCTGAAAGTAGCACCGCAAAATGGCATTCGCAGTCGTATTAGAACGCAATTGTGCTGCAAGTTTCACCTTTTGTCTAGCTGAAAATTTTTATTGTATCAGTTAAGTAAGAGGTGTGTTCAAAAAGTATCGCGAATTTTGAATTTTCGCTGGTTACGTAAATTCGAATTTCGAATTTTTTGTGGCGTTATGTTGGTACTCATGTCTCTCACTTATGCCGACAAGCTCGGCCATTTTGAATGTTCAGTTAATTGTTGACAGCTGCTTTGCTTGCACGTGTTTTGGATCGTCTTCGATTTTTACCTATTTTTTTACCAAAATTGCTCAATTGTGACCAAAAACAGCATCGCATGAACATTGCTAATGAGATGTTAAACTCTGTCCGCGAAGACCCAAATTTGCTCCAGAGGGTCATAACTGGTGACGAATCGTGGGTTTATGGTTATGACGTGGAAACCAAAGCTCAATCATCGCAATGGAAGCTGCCGCACGAACCAAGACCGAAAAAAGCGCGCCAAGTTCGGTCGAATGTGAAAGTTTTGCTGACAGTTTTCTTCGATTGCAGGGGCGTGGTGCATCATGAGTTCTTGCCACAGGGAAGAACGGTCAATAAGGAATATTACCTGCAAGTTATGCGCAATTTGCGCAAAGCAATCCGCCAGAAACGCCCGGATTTGTGGAAGAACAAAAATTGGTTTTTGCACCACGATAACGCCCCTGCTCACGCATCGTTGCTTGTGCGCGACTTTTTGGCCAAAAACAACACACTAATGATGCCGCAGCCACCGTATTCCCCAGATCTGGCCCCCTGTGACTTTTTCTTGTTCCCTAAACTGAAGAGGCCCATGAAAGGACGACGTTACGCTTCTCTGGACGAGATAAAGACGGCATCGAAGGAGGAGCTGAACAAGATACAAAAAAATGATTTTTTGAAGTGCTTCGAAGATTGGAAAAACCGTTGGCACAAGTGTATAATATCTCATGGGGATTACTTTGAAGGGGACAAAATAGATATTCATAAATAAATAAATAGTTTTTGAAAAAACACAAAATTCGCGATACTTTTTGAACACACCTCGTATATACATTTTGCGGCTATAGAATAAGTAATATTAGCTTACCTATTCCTTTAACAGATAAGTGTTCTTCGGAAAACTTAAATGTTATGGACATATCGGATGTGGATGTAAGTTTTATAACATCAACTATAGCACGGGTTGTAATAATACGACCTTTCCAAATGAAGCCCGTATCAAGAAAATGGTTGCGTATTAATTTTAGCAAGTGCGGAGCATCAGCAAATGCGAAAACATTTTCTTCCGGATTACTGGGGTTCGTAAACCAAGGACGGTCTAAATTGTTGTGAATTAGGATAGTTAAGAGCTGAAATGTGAACACTAAATTTATACCTGGGGTAATGCCGAGGTCACTCCATAGTTTCTGGTTGGAAGACCCCATATCACAGACCATTACAACAACGGGAAGCAGTGCCGAAATTATTTTGTGCAAAACATCGACTGTTATTTTGCAGTCAAAATCAAAAAACACTTCCACGATTTCCACAATCCGCGTACCATCACCACTTGAACATAATTAGCTGGCTTCCTGACGAAATCTCCTGTAGGCTCATATTCGTATGCCTCAGTGACTTTCATTTCGTCGAAAGCCAATACGCATACCTTCTCTACAGGAGTCAGCTCATATATTTGGCGCATGAAATCCAATGCTACGGATAGTATACCTTCCTGCAAATTTATCTTGCGGTACCAACGTTGCAATGTGGTCACATGCGGTAGTGGAAAGCCTTTTTCATAAAGATGCCTGTATGCTCGGGGCCCAGCAGCGTGAATGCATATGGAATTTGAAATATCGCCCCACGACCATTGTACGAGGTGTGTTCAAAAAGTATCGCGAATTTTGAATTTTCGCTGGTTACGTATATTCGAATTTCGAATTTTTTGTGGCGTTATGTTGGTACTCATGTCTCTCACTTATGCCGACAAGCTCGGCCATTTTGAATGTTCAGTTAATTGTTGACAGCTGCTTTGCTTGCACGTGTTTTGGATCGTCTTCGATTTTTACCTATTTTTTTACCAAAATTGCTCAATTGTGACCAAAAACAGCATCGCATGAACATTGCTAATGAGATGTTAAACTCTGTCTGCGCCGACCCAAATTTGCTCCAGAGGGTCATAACTGGTGACGAATCGTGGGTTTATGGTTATGACGTGGAAACCAAAGCTCAATCATCTCAATGGAAGCTGCCGCACGAACCAAGACCGAAAAAAGCGCGCCAAGTTCGGTCGAATGTGAAAGTTTTGCTGACAGTTTTCTTCGATTGCAGGGGCGTGGTGCATCATGAGTTCTTGCCACAGGGAAGAACGATCAATAAGGAATATTACCTGCAAGTTATGGGCAATTTGCGCGAAGCAATCCGCCAGAAAGGCCGGATTTGTGGAAGAACAAAAATTGGCTTTTGCACCACGATAACGCCCCTGCTCACGCATCGTTGCTTGTGCGCGACTTTTTGGCCAAAAACAACACACTAATGATGCCGCAGCCACCGTATTCCCCAGATCTGGCCCCCTGTGACTTTTTCTTGTTCCCTAAGCTGAAGAGGCCCATGAAAGAACGACGTTACGCTTCTCTTGACGAGATAAAGACGGCATCGAAGGAGGAGCTGAACAAGATACAAAATAATGATTTTTTGAAGTGCTTCGAAGATTGGAAAAACCGTTGGCACAAGTGTATAATATCTCATGGGGATTACTTTGAAGGGGACAAAATAGATATTCATGAATAAATAAATAATTTTTGAAAAAACACAAAATTCGCGATACTTTTTGAACACACCTCGTATGTTCCTTTCTATATAACAAAAACAATTAGTATAAGAAAATTTACATACCTTTTTCTTGATGATATACCACCCATTCGCAATCATTTTCCGAACCTGGCCTTCCGTAAATATTTCTTGTATGAAAGACATTACACTTTCATGAAGCTGGACTTTCAATTTGGTATTTTCCTCCAATAACTTTTTATTTTTTGCTTTTAACATGGCAATCTCCATTTCCATGGTACACTGAATTACTATAGGGCTGAGGAAATTTGTTTGTTAAGAAAACTGTGCTTACGAGTGCACGTAAAATATCATGCTAAGCCTTAGATTACTTACTCAGTTTGAGTGACGCCATTGGTATGTGCCACACAATTATGCGTGGTTACTTACACTTACATTGTATACGCATTTATATTGAGGCTTGGAACAGAGTTGGGCATCAAATGCAATCGCTTCGCATCCACTATTAGATTTGATCTTGCGAAATGCTCAACACAAACCACGTCGTTTGCTGTAAACGTGATGCCACAAGCTCTGTTCCAATCAATTCTTCTCCGTTGCTCCTGAGGGACTTTGAAAAAGGCACCACCACCTTTAACTCTTATTTTTTTGCAAAGCACACACTTTCCCATTTCTGATTAAATTAAAATAGCCACTAAATTCAAAAAAAACGTGAATATTTAAATCGTTCAGTTCTACCGCACAAAACAGATATGTAAATACAATTGTTTTGATAAAATGTAAAGAAACCCAATATAAACAAAGCTTGACATTTGAGTTTCTAACCCAAAAAAAAAATAATGTATCAGCTGTTCTGCTGCTTTTACCCAGGTTACTATGCCATGCGAGCAACTAAGAATTTATATGATGTATTCACGTAAGCCTACTTATCCGGCTATCTAGTAATTTATATTATTTATATAAAATGAAGTGCCAAAGTAGACCCACGCGAGCCTTACACCCTTCCGTGTTTCCGTCTCACATTTTTGGGGATATCTCCGAAACAAGCTTAGATATTGAAATTTATCACATTGATTATGAAAGCACTCGTAAGCACCTTTCGTTTCATACCCATATTGTACTTACACATTTTTGGTCACCCCTGGTCCACTTATTGAAATAAGGGATACCTTACATTTTAAGCTGAACGTCTACTAATAAATGACGAAAGATTCATTTAATTCTATTCAGCAGTTTTCGAGTGATGCGACCACAAGCATTTAGACAGACAGACAGACGGACAAAAATTCTAAAAACAGTTCATTTGGATTCTATTGGCTTAATAATGATTGACCGTATCATTTTTTTGGAATATCTGCAATGTAATCAGATGTATCCTTCAAACAATTGAAAAGGGGTTTTCGCCCCCTATTTCCAGATGTTGACCATGTATTTGAAATTCTCGCTGTGTAGTTTTTGTGTGCTTGACTAGAACTACAACTTAAGGTATGTCCCGTAAAAAGTTAATGCTCACTGTCACACAGCGTGATAGGTCGCATACAAAAATTTTTATTACCTAACTATGAAACTTCAACGCGATTTCCTGGGCTTCTAAGCCAACTTTAGACCTATAGTTTCTTCAGCAAAGTTGCTTAAAATGACCCTTAGAGCAGTTTCCGCTATGGCGATTTTTCACTTTTTTCCCTCCCCTACAATCAACCCACTCTAGTGTGTGAGGCTGCGAGGATAAATGGTGAGAAGTAAAATATGTGTCCGTCCGGCTCCTTGGTGGTAGGGTTGAGGACCACTACCCATCTTCAACTAAGCTAGCCAGGGAAACCACCAGGAGCCAAAGGTACGTGTACGTGACAACCTGTTACCTCATTTCAAATGGTGCAGCAACTGGATGATAACGCTCGCCTTGTTCGTCGGATCCCATGGATAGCTGTTTGCTAAAATATGACAAATGATGATGCAAATAGTGTATTTTCAAGAACATATGGACACCTATTTTTGAAAACGATTTCAGCATGTGCGCAACAGATACATTATAGTTAGTGGAACGATTTTTTCCCAGCAAGCCGTAAATTACGTCTTTGAGGGATTTCCAAGCAGCCACTTCATTGTTGATTAGAACATTGTTGAAAGAATCTTGTTCTATTAATTTACGTATATCTGGACTATTAAGTACTCCTGAAGAGAGAAACGTGGACCAATGTAATTTTTTTATAAATTAGTAAATTTTAAATTTACTTTCTTTAATTTTATTTTCGCTGAGCCTAGGGTAAATTTCTTTTAAACACAAAAGTACTTCGTTTCTTCTAGCGATAGTTTTGATAAAGTTTTTTACTAAACCAAGTTTAATGTGCAGTGGCGTCAGTAATATGTTGTCTTTTGGTACCAGTGGCTTACGTATAATGTTAGCCATTTAAAACTTGCTACACTCGTTTTGCTTCCAGTCGTGACATGCATACTGGTTTACACTATATCGGGAGTCCCAATCGCATATGAAGCACATATGTTTGACATTACCACTTTGAAGACCACAAAGCATTACCACGACCTTCAAGTCGCAACATATACGCCACCTATGTTATTGCTTTGCAATTAATTATATTCATTGCATCCATCAATTTTTCAACATCTGGGAAATACGCAGACGTTTTTCATCATTAATGACGAATAAACTTTGGATTGTTGCTTGCCGACTGTTGTAAAAAACATTTTCAAGTATTCATGAAACGAGCTCAAGGCCAAGAATAATAATTTTTCACTTTTTGAGTTTTTATGAAAATTATTATACTTTTTATTTTTTAATAATCATTTTTAATTAATTATTAAAAGTTTTTTTTATTTTCAAGCTAAATATATTAATTTATCATAACGAAACCGAGGTAATCACAATTGCGAATCACTGTGCCCGAAAAATCGTGGGAGGCACTGTATAATTATGTATTACCTAGTTAACTAATTTGCGCATATAACAACAACACTAAAATACAAAATTCTCACTGTACATCTCATTGCAGACATACACACACATTCATACGTACATACTACACTAAATTAGTTCGCATTCTCTTTCTAAGATTTTTTTGCTTTGTACATATTTTAATAACTTGGAATAAACATTGTAATTTTGTCACTCAACATAAGTGGTTCGCGCATTTCTTTGTCTTGTTTAGTGCAAATAGACACCCCCAAAAAAAAAATCATAATTAGAGTTTTCGGTGTTCAAGAAAAGGCTCTTGAATAAACATTTTGGCGCCCAACGTGGGGCTCGTGTATATTACCTAAATTAAATATTGTGTTATTTCAGAAAAATAAATTCAATAGCGTAAATTCGCAAATTAAAATTTTCGCAAAAATACAAGTAGTGCTAACAAATCTACAATACACCAACATCAATGCATACATATATTGGACAAATTCTGCTGGAGAAATCAGCAACAATCAACAAAAGGATTTCACATCATCAAAGGGCATATTTGGACATCTCTACAAATCAGTAATTGCTGCCTCAAATCCATCACTTGGTAACGGAAAGACATATTGGTATTGCATATATGATTCGGTATGTATGCATGAAATATAATTCCCTAAAGTGCCCAAATACATAAGTTCCGTAAGACTTTGGGTTCAATCGCCCTACCCATACATTTTGTTGTTGCGTTTTGCAATCGCCGTAATCTGGTGTTTTTGGCGTTGGCCTGTATTCCCCACTCTCGCTAGAAGCTGCGCTGCCCACTTTAGCTACCGTCGCATTCTTTGTTGCTACCTATTTGACTTTCGCTATTTTCGTTCATCTGCATTCTCTGCCAGCACAAGTCACCGTCGCACCTGGCTGCTTTTATATTCGCTGCCCACGCATATTGCTATTGTGTTGCCTACCTTTTCGTTTTCGTCGCTGCCGTTGTTTGCCTCATTGGTTGACCGCCAGCAGTTAGTTCCCAACACTTTACATTTTGCTAGCTCAGCAGTAAATTAAGCAGACGATACCCACCTAAAAAGCATGACTCTAGAAGAATGCAAGCGTAAGCGTTCTAACATTAAGCGAAACATTTCTCGCATCAAATCTATTGTTGAAGCAGCAAAGCAATCAGATGAAAAACTATCGAATGCTGAATAACAATGCCGGTTATGAATCCTCGAGTCCTATTTCAAGCAGGCGTTATCCGTTCAAGCCGACATTGAAGACTTAGATCCCACTGACAACGGCCGCGCAGATCTGGAGGATAGCTACGTCGCCGTAAAACTTAGCATCCAAGCTCAATTAGGAGAAAATCCAATCATGCACTATCCCGTAGCCTCGTCGCCAGCAGCTGTTCCTTAATCACCCCATTTACCTCGATTGTCGTTGCCAACATTTAGCGGTGAGTATGCCGACAAAAAAACTTCATAACATCGTTTACCCAACTTATCGCTCGTGAGTCCAGACTCTCAAATATTGAAAAATTTAATTACTTGTTATCCGGTCTAAAAGGGCCCGCATTAGAAACGGTAAAAGCATTTCAAGTTACTAGTGAGAATTACCCAAAGGCCCTTTATAGACTAAAGGAACGGTTCGATAACCCAACCCTCATATTTCTCGAAGCCAACTTTAGATTTATAGTTTCTTCAGCAAAGTTGCTTAAAATGACCCTTAGAACAGTTTCCGCTATGGCGATTTTTCACTTTTTTCCCTCCCCTACAAATCAACCCACTCTAGTGTGTGAGGCCGCGAGGATAAATGGTGAGAAGTAAAATATGTGTCCGTCCGGCTCCTTGGTGGTAGGGTTGAGGACCACTACCCATCTTCAACTAAGCTAGCCAGGGAAACCACCAGGAGCCAAAGGTACGTGTACGTGACAACCTGTTACCTCATTTCAAATGGTGCAGCAACTGGATGATAACAAAGGGCCCGCATTAGAAACGGTAAAGGCATTTCAAGTTACTAGTGAGCATTACCCAAAGGCCCTTTATAGACTAAAGGAACGGTTCGATAACCCAACCCTCATATTTCAACCCCCAAAAACTGCGCAGTTTAGTAGATAAAGCTTCAGCCATTTTCAGCTCTTTGGAGTCATTGGGTACAAGTACCAACATCGCACAGGCAATGCTCATCTATCTCGTTATAAACAAATGCGACCATCAAGCACGAAAAAAATGGAATGAGTCCCTCGATTATAAATCGCTACCTACATGGTCCCAATGTACCCAGGTATTGGAAAGACACTGCCAGTTTCTGCATTCAACCGAATCATCAGAGGTGCGCAAACCCGAGTCTTCGAAAAACAGTCGTTCGACCAATCGCAATCAACAATCGTCTTTTGCAGTAACTCATTCGAATTGTGTTCTGTGTTCTAGCTCAAATCATAAGCTCACTGCCTGCCCTCAGTTTAGGGAAAAGAATACCAATCAACGTTTCGAAATTTCTAAAGATAATTACCTATGTATAAACTGTCTGAGTCACGGTCACCGAATGGCTCAGTGTCCTTCGAAACATCAATGCCGTACTTGCAATCGTGCACATCATTCTCTACTACATCACGACGCTAACTCGCATAGTATGATTACTTCTCAATCGACATCTACAACAACACATTCAGCTCCGTCATCTCAGACTCCACTCACTTTTTCTAATACTTCTCAAGCCCCTCGACCTTCATGGCAAGCACCGTCGTTCAAACCGAATTCTTCAACCAAACTCCAATCATGAAATCAGCAAGCCGCTACCCATTCACACATGCAGGCCTCTGATTACGGACAAGTTATTTTAGTTACAGCTATGGTCCTGGTAAAAGACTCCACAGGTGCGTACAAGCTTGGTAGGGCTCTACTTGACTCTTGTTCCCAGGTCAACTTCAATACTGACTACTTTGCGCAAAAACTTCGTCTTCGCCGAGAAAAACATCACCTCGGAATTCGCAGCATCGGCGGGTCACTCACAAATCTAAAATCTCGAACCAGTACAACAATCAAGTCCTGCTCAACTTTCGCTTCAATTTGGAAATTTGTCACATATTGCGTACCAACCTGGCAGTGAAATTAACACGTCTGCTTGGAACTTGCCTGCCAATACGAAATTGCCCGACGAAACCTTCTTTAAACCACGTCGAATCGATTTGTTGTTAGGAACAGAGGCATTTTTCGAAGCGCTCGCTGTAGGCCAAATTCGGTCCAAATTTACCTACGCTTCAGAAAACACTGTTCGGTTGGATCGTCTCTGGTAGATACCGTGGTGAACGTGATGGGGCGACATCAGCGTGCTTGATGTCTGGTGAAGTTTCCATCGACGAGAACCTGCAAAAACTATGGAAACTAGAAACCATCAGTACTCATCAAAATCTTTTTTGCCTGACCATCGTATTTGTGAGGATCACTTCGTAAAAACAACAACTCAATATGCTAATGGTCGTGTAATCGTTAGTTTACCATTCAAAAAAAATGCCACCAGCCTTGGAGAGTCCTTCGATATCGCCCGTCGACGATTTCTCGCCGTTGAGAAACGTCTCCTACATTCGCCCGAAATTCGTCCCCAATATATCTCATTCATGCAGGAGTATGAAATTCTTGGTCACATGTCCGTCGTAGCAAAACCGAACTTGAATGACCCGTATTACTACATACCTCATCATTGCGTTTTCAAACCTAGCAGCACCTCGACCAAGCTTCGAGTCGTTTTTGACGCATCATGCCGCACATCTTCGCAAACATCATTTAATTATATTTTGTTGGTTGGACCCACCATCCAACAAGATTTGTACATGCTTTTACTTCGCTTTCGCTTGTATCGTTTCGCCCTCACTGCAGATGTCACCAAGATGTACAGGCAAGTACTCATGAACAACAATGATTGTAAATACCAATACATTCTCGCAGTACGTAGTCTTCACTATTTAGCAGATCAAAACATGGATGACCTTCCAATTGGCGCTTCAGCAGTAAAGGCCTCATTTTACGTTGATGACTTTTTGTGTGGCGCAGATGATGTCGACGCTTTGCATGCGCTCAAGTCCCAAGTCATCGAAGTACTTCGTCGTGGACAATTTCCGCTATCAAAATGGCACTCAAACTACCCCGATTTCATGGAAAGTTAAGCTGCAAAAGAGCTTAACATTACCGACGATTTTGTAACCAGCACATTAGGGATAACATGGCACCAACTTTCCGACAATTTTTCATTCTCGTTCCAGCCCAAAAAGGAATACAATGTAGCAACGAAGAGAACAATACTGTCCATCGCCTCATCTCTCTTCGATCCACTTGGCTTGTTATCACCACTGATAATTTCAGCGAAAATAATTTTGCAAGAACTTTGGCTATTAAAGCTCGACTGGGATGAGTCCGTACCTCAACATGTATATCAAGCTTGGACCAACTGCCTGGCAACTTTGAACTCTATCTCGTTACTCACCGTACCTCGCTTTTGCTTGCAGCCTAATTCACGTAACATACAAATTCATGGCTTCTGTGATGAATCAATACGCGCGTATGGCTGCTCAGTATACGTTCGTACTGAGGACCCGCATGGGAAAGTCGCAGCACATTTACTGACATCAAATTCCAGAGTCGCTCCAGTAAAAAAGCAGTCCCTTCCCAAACTTGAACTTTGCGGCGCTCATCTTCTCGCTTGTCTCTACGTTAAAATAAAAGACATATTCTCCTATAGACCAGTTACCACTTACTTGTGGACCGCTTCGAAACTAGGCTTGCATTGGCTCCAACAACATTCAATTTCGCTATCAACTTTTGTCGGAAATAGAGTATCGGATATACAAGATGTAGCATTACTCAGAATGCGTGTCACTTTCAATGCATTTATATACATATACAAATATTGACCCAAATAAATTATGTTCAACCCAACGGGAGTTCAACAACATATATACGCCACGTATCTGCTTACATTTTTCACCCAATTACTCAACCCGTCACACTGGCCAACACACGTACCGATCAGCATGACTGATCGACAGTGTCGGTTTGTCAATGTGAACTACCAACTTATTACTGACTTTGCATAACATGTAAACACTTGTAGCTTGTAAGTATTAGTGTAAATTAGTGTAAGAAATTTTGTATAAAAAGAAAAGAATTTCCAATAAAGAATCAATTCTATTCATACGCTTAATTTCAGCGTACCTTTTATTTTTTCATTTCATTACATGGCGATCCTGTCATTTTGGCCAATTACAATTAAATTTAAACTATTAAGGAACTAAAATGTGCACATGCACTAGAGTTTTTGTGCAAATAAATGTGATTCTTTGTGAGAGTTCAATGAAAATTGCCAGCAACCTAACCGGCAGCAGTAGGACATAGGAACCAATACACTACATGGCGGTCCTTACAAGGAAAAGATTGTTATTGCAAATGATCAAAATCGTTTGAAATATCATTTGAAATTGATGTTAATGGAATTTTACAAGTTAGTGCCGAAGACAAGGGAACTGGCAGCAAGACTGGCGGCGATTTAAGTATATTTAGAATAATTTGAGCACGCCTCACGGCCGCTAAACCAACAGCAAAATTTTCATTTTGCTTAGGGAAAATATTTAAAAAAACAAAAATTAAATATAAGAATAGGTAAATAATATGCAGGAAGTTACGACCCAGAAAGAATTTAATAAGAAATAGCCGAAACTTTTAGGCTACTTAACCTAACAACAAATACGGTTGATAGGTTAAAATTAAAAGAAAAAATAAACATGTTAAGAAATAAATAATAATACTAAAAATTTGCGGAAAATAAGAAATCTTGTTACTAAGTAAACTGAGTAAATTGGAATGCAAATAAAGTAAAAATACAAATAAATTCAAAATTTTTTTTATGAAAATGGCATGGTGGAAAATTGCATTAAACGGTATTCTAATAGGAATAGCAGGATACGAAGTAGGTAAGGAAAATTCTGCAGAGAAAAATTATGAAAATAAACTGGTTAGATACGAACCACACCCCAACATAGAAAATAAGGAAGAACTTTCAGACAAGTGGTTAACTATCTTTGCAGGCGTAATTACACTTTTAGTATCGTCTTTAGCTAGATAAAATATAGAATTAACAATACCAACCACAATAGAGTAAAAAATTCAGATAGATTTCAATTTACTTTTATCAGAACGTGCTCAGAGCCCGACTCCATCACCTGCCTTGAGCCAGACTCCATCAGCGGAAGAAAATAAACCTCTAAACATCCCAACCATAAACGTCACAATGGTACAAACAGTAGTTGAATTTATTAAAACTGCTTCATCACTTCTACCAGAGTTTGATGGTAAGCCGGAAAACTTGCACAGTTTCCTAGATGCCCTTGATATACTTGAACAAATCAAAGATGAGCACGAAGCCTTAGCGATCACAATGATAAAAACAAAGCTAAAAGGCACGGCAAGAAATTTTATCCGTATCGAAAGTACAATAGAAGAAATAAAAACAAAATTGAAAACCGTAATAAAACTGCTAACCAATAAACAGCAGAAATAGAAAATATTACAAGGTCATTAGAAGGAGCGTATATCTCGGACGGACTCAATCGAGATACTCAACACAAGCAGCAGTCAAAGCTATGTGTACAAACTGCTCCAATGATAAGGTCAAAATAATAATGCAAGCGGGAACGTTCACAACAATGAACGATGCGATCTCTAAGTTCACCAACAGCTGTACCGAAATAACAGGCAGCTCGAATACAATTTTAAACGTACGACAGCGGAGTCAGTACCGGAGTAATTTCCGTGGAGGTTACCGAAGTAACAACTATGGAAATTAAAAAGGTAAGAGATTTAGACCGCAACCGAGGTACAACAATAACTCGAGATCCAATAATAACAATAATAATAATAATACACAAGCCCGAAACGGCAACAGACCTTACAATCAGACCCGTAACGTATGCAGCTGCACCCAGACGGAAAACCAGGAAGCTCCACTTCAAGATAAACAGAGAGAAAAATATGCGTACTAAACTTACATCTAAACAGCTATATATCAACAAGGACGTCCCTAAATAATTCAATTTCAAATTTCTTAATTGATACAGGAGCAGACATCTCGATTATTAAAAAGCATCAAATTGGTAACAATCACGAAATAAATACAGAGCAAGTTACGGATTTAAAGGGCATTGGTCAGGGTATAACCAGCACATTAGGCACAGTTAAAGCAGATTTAAAAGGTGATGACCTTCTAATTTACCATAAATTCCACGTCGTAGAAGACGACTTTCCAATCCTTTGCGATGGAATAACAGGACTAGATTTCATAAAGAAGTACAATTGTATTTTAGACTATGGAAAACCAGAGGATAAACTAATCCTAAGACCATATGATTTCCCCCAAACAATAACGATGCACCTAACAAATTGTCTGTCTGTAAATACAATTACGATCCCTGCTAGATCTGAAGTCATTAGACAAGTCAAAGTAAACACTGATAACAAAAACATCTTCATCCCACACCAGCAATTATCTGAAGGCATTTTCATAGCCAACACCATTACACATAAAGATCAAACTTTCGTTAGAATTATCAACACAACAAATAAAAACACAACCATTCAAAATTACAAGATCAATACCGAAAATTTAGACGATTACACACTTATTAAAACAATCACACACGATAAAAATTGCAACGACACAGAGAAATTAAAAAGATTAACAAAAAACTTTCCAAAATTTGTCAACCCTCAGTTAACAAGACTATGCTCAGAATTCATAGACATATTTGCGCTAGAAACTGAACCAATTTCCTCTAAAAATTTTTATAAACAAAAATTATGCATGAAGGATGACACTCCCGTTTACATAAAAAATTATAGATTGCCTCAAACACAAAAAGGAGAAATTAGCAAACAGGTAAATAAGTTAATCGAAGATGACATAATAGAACCCTCCATATCAGAATATAATAGCCCAATCCTACTAGTCCCTAAAAAATCACTCCCAGGGAAAAGAGAAAAAAGATGGAGACTAGTGGTTGACTACAGACAGGCAAATAAAAAGCTAGCAGCAGACAAAGTCCCACTTCCAAGAATTGACGACATTTTAGATCAACTAGGAAGAGTGAAATATTTTTCATGCCTAGACCTTATGTCAGGTTTTCATCAAATCGAATTACACCCAGACTCCAGGGATATAACCTCATGCACAGCCGAAAATGGCACATATAGATTCAAAAGACTACCCTACGGATTAAAAGTAGCACCGAATTCATTCCAAAGAATGATGACACTAGCCTTCGCAGGCCTCAAACCATCTCAAGCATTTCCCTACAAGGATGATTTAGTCGTATTAGGTTGTTCTGAAAACCATACACTAAAAAACTTAAGAGGCATGTTCTCCACTTGTAGAAAATACAACCTAAAATTACATCCAGATAAATGTCTATTTTTCAGCCAAGAAGTAACATATTTAGGACATAAATGTACAAACAAGGGAATATTACCCGACCCAAGCAAATTCGAAACGGTCCAAAATTACCCAACACCAAAAACAGCCGATGAAGTTAAGAGATTCGTAGCTTTCTGCAACTATTACAGAAGATTTGTACCGAATTTTGCAGAACACTCAAGAAAATTAACTAGGCTTTGCAAAAAGAATGTTCCCTTCGAATGGACAGAAGAATGTCAAAAAGCTTTTGTCTACTTAAAGGAAGCATTAATTAGCCCAAAACTTTTGCAATACCCAGATTTCATTGCATAACAACAGACGCTAGTGGGTACGCTTGTGGGGCAGTCCTTAGCCAGGAACATGATGGCAAAGTTACCAATTGCTTACGCTTCTAGGTCCTTCACGAAAGGCGAAACCAACAAAGCCACAATAGAAAAAGAATTGGCCGCAATCCATTGGGCCATAACCTTCTTCAGACCATATGTCTATGGCAGAAAATTTCTAGTTAAAACCGACCATCGTCCTTTAACATACCTATTCTCAATGAAGAGTCCTTCATCTAAGCTGACACGAGTAAGACTCGATTTAGAGGAGTACGATTTTGAAGTGGAGTACATAGCCGGAAAAGAAAATCATATTGCGGACGCATTATCCCGCATAACAATCACGAACTTAAAAGATATGTCAGTGGAAGCAAGTAAAATATTAAAAATAACAACAAGATCAGCGGCAAAACATACCAGCAGTAATGTTGAAAATAAAGAAAGTCACAAAGAGAACCCCAAAATATACGAAGCGCTAAATAAATTTGAAGTAAAAAGACATGTCGAGCTCGTTTTCAATCCTCCGAAATTATATTTCAAAAAAGGAAAGAAAAGATTGCCCTAGGACAATTCTTTACCAGGCTTGAAAGAGAAGCCGGCAATTTAGGACTTGTACAAATACAGTTGTCCTTAGGGGACAAGTTGTTTAAAAGAAATTATACTGCAGTAGGCAAATTTATAGAAATGGGTAACAAAGTTCTCAAAAAACTAACAATCGCTCTAACCCCAGAGGTTATATATGTGACAAATCCCGCGAAAATTAAAGAAATTCTGCGCAAATATCATGACGATCCTATTAGTGGTGGCCACCCAGGAATAAATTGAGTGACAAATAAAATTAAGCACAAGTATAGCTGGCTGAATATGAAAAAAGACGTAAGAAAATACGTAAAAAACTGCATCCACTGTAAGAAAAATAAGACAAATAAGCATATAAAAGAACCAATGACAATAACGGAGACACCTCCGAAGGCATTTGACATTGTACAAATCGATACAGTAGGCCCATTACCGAAGTCGATAAATGGAAACGAATATGCAGTTACCATTATATGCGATCTTACCAAATATTTGATAGCTATCCCAGTTCCAAGCAAACACGCAATAAAAGTCGCTAAAGCCGTGTTCGAGCATTTCATCTTGATTTATGGACAAATGAAAACAATCATGACAGACATGGGCAAAGAATACAAAAATAGCGTACTCAAAGAACTGTGTAAATTGTTGAAAATTGAACATAAATCTTCAACACCGTACCATCATCAAACTTTGGGTACTGTAGAACGCAGTCACCGGACATTCAATGAATATATATGTTCATACATATCCAGTGACAAAGACGATAGGGATGAATACCTCAGGTATTTCGCGTATTGTTACAATACGACGCCGTCAACCACACATAAGTATTGTCCCTTTGAACTAATATTTGCAAAAAATCCACCGAATTACGAATTCCTAAAAGAAAATAAAATCAGCCCATTGTACAATCACGAAGCTTACGACAAAGAAGTAAAATATAGACTTCAAGTAGCACAGCAAAGAGCTACGAAATTAGTCCAGAGGCTAAAGAAAAACAAAAAAAAGAATTATGATAAAAGTAGCTTTAGTAAGGAAATAAACATAGGAGATTTAGTGTTAGTTAGAGAAGAGGCCTCCCATAAGTTAGAAAATAGATATAACGGACACTATAAAGTTAAAACTATTGATAAGAATAATAATTTTACCGTAATACCACATAGCATAAGAAATAGCAATAAAAACAACAAAAATAAAGAAATTATAATTCATAAGAATAGACTTAAAACAGTATAACACCACTAGTAATAACAAAAAAACAACCAAACCATAAGCACTCCAGTTTACTCATTTTAATAAACAGGCACGCCAAAGAAAATATAATACAACATATGTTCAAAATACAAAAAAAGTCAGCACAATAACGAAACATGTGAAACAAATGTAAACAGATAAAAAAACTCATAAACAAACTTTTCACTTTCGATATCAAGTTACCGTTATGCAATAAATTGCAAAGGCATACGAAGAGCAATTAAAATCTAGTAAACGCAAGCAAACCTTAAGTGGGACATTAAGGCCCGGTTTTTCAGTCCTTGGTTAAGCTCAGTTTAAACTAAGTTTGCTTAAACTCGGCATAAATTTAAACTCCAGTTAAACTGCAGAGCGGTTTTTCAGTGAGAGTTTAAGGCCGCTTTTAGGATTTGCTTTTTATACGGCAACATTGGCTTTTTTTATCTAGATACGGCAACAGATAATATTTGTTTACATATTCAACGCCATTGCCTCTCCTCAGTATTGTAATAGTTATGATTTTGCTAATTTCTGCATCACTATAATCACTTTCGTCAGGTGATATATTCAGTATTTAATTAAATATAAAAATATCGTCCTTTTTTAATTGCGTTCAGTTTATTTTTTCACAACCAAAACCATCAAATATGCAAACAGCTGACAGGTTAACTAGAGTTTAACCCTGCCAAATTGGCCGCTTAAACTACGTTTAAACTTCGTTTAAAGTTGACTGAAAAACTGCGTAACTAGTTTAAGCTTAGTTTTACTGACAAATTGAGTTGAACGTGTACTGAAAAACCGGGCCTAAGTCTTTTTAATAGCCGTACACAATTGTTTTCAATTGTATACGACTATTCCTATTCCTATTTCCAATAAAGAACCAATTCTATTCATACGCTTAATTTCAGCGAACCTTTTATTTTTTTTATTTCATTACAAAGAGCTCACAGTGGGTTCACATTGGAAGCATGTCCCAACGGCAGACAACCCAGCAGACCTTGTCTCCCGGGGTTGTTCCACGCAAGAGCTTAGTTCGTCTAATTGGTTTTAGGGTCCAAACTTTTTGCTGCAAGATGAAAACAAATGGCCGAAGAGCAAGGGTCCAATTGCTCTCGACAATGATGTTATCAAGGCTGAGAAACGCAAGACGGCCTTGACAATCATAAAGGACACCAATTATTTTCTCGACATCATAAACGGTATCAGCTCATACACTCATTGCTTACGTCTCGTTGCATGGTTATTTCGATTCTGCGACTCGTGCAGGAAGAAACCTACATCATCTACCATTGCTTCTCCTGACGAATTAATTATACTGCATTATTTGGAATTTGCAACAACAACATTTCTCTCTCGATTTTCAATTACTAAATAAAATTCAAACTTTAAAAAGCAATTTAAGACATCTAACTCCCTTTATAGATAATACAACCGGATTCGAACTCATCAAGGTTGGTGGCCGCTTGGACTACGCAGATCTGCCAGATGCTCAGAAACATCCCATTTGCTGCCCAGCGACTCGCAATTTGTGCTCAACTATGTTCGGCATCTACATGTGCGAAATTACTATGCTGGTCCTAAAGGATTGGTTGCCCTAATACGCTTAGAATATTGGATTGTCAACGCCAGAGACTTGGCACGTCGTATCGTTCGTTCCCGCGTGCATTGCGTACGCTATAAACCAATCCTGGCTCAACAAGTCATGGGACCACTTCCAGCCACACGTATCACTCCCCCTCGTCCATTTGAACGCTGTGGAGTCGACTTCTGTGGACCAATAAATACCTACTTGCGAATCCGAGGTAGAGGCCCTATCAAATCTTACTTGGCTGTGTTTGTTTGCCTCGTAACTAAGGCAGTACACATCGAGGTTGTATCTGATCTCTCAACGCATTCATTCCTAAATGGGTGGCCGTAGAAAAGTCCCAAGCGACATCTTTTGCGATAATGCTACAAATTTCGTCGGAGCGTCCAACCAATTAAAGGAATTAAAACAATTTCGTTTCGACTCTAACAGTCAGAAGGATATTTACAAAATTTTGTTCATCTGAATTTATTAATTTTCATTTTATTCCTCCCAGGGCTCCTCACTTTGGCGGTCTTTGGGAAGTGGCAGTAAAAGGCGCAAAGGGACTTTTGAATCGAACGTTAGCAAAAAACTCGATTGATATTCGAAGAACTTAGCACTGATGCCGTCGAAGAGGAGCCTATACTCAACTCTCGCCCGATTAGCCCGATATCATCCCACCCAAACGATTTTGGTGCAATCACTCCCGCACATTTTTTGGTCGGCTCTTCTCTACGGGCCTTACCTGAACGCTCACTCGAAGACAAAAACATTTCAAACGTGGATCGGTACGATATGATCACTGCCATCAAACAACGCATTTTGCGCCGATGGTCGGCAGAGTATATAAATGAACTACACCCAAGGGTTAAGTGGACAACCCTGCAAAAAACGGAAATACTCCGTTTCATACCCCACAGAATACTCCTAAAGGAGTATCAGAGTACTCCAACACATATCCTCATTCTTATAAAAAAGGTGGTCCAATTTACATGGCAATGTCCGGTGATTGGAACACCTAATCCATCTCGGAGTACTCCGTTTCTTTGCTTTTGAATACTCTATAGACCACCTACGTGAGAGTACTCTCAAAATACTCCCATGGGATTACTCTATAGAGTATTCAACAGCAAAGCGAGAGCGGGAGTAGGTGGTCCTCAAAAGAACACATACTCCCTTCTCGCTTTCGTCTAGAATACTCTATAGAGTAATCTTTTGGCAGCATTTTCAAAGTACTCCAACGTAGGTGCTCTATAGACTATTCAGAAGCAAAGTAAATGGTACTCCGAATAGGATTAGGTGATCCAATCACCGGACATTGCCATGTAAATTGGACCACCTTTTTTATATGAATGAGGATAAGTGTTGGAGTACTCTGATGCTCCAACGTTTTTTACAGGGAAGTCCTGCACCTAATTTCAAAGACGGGACCCTCGTACTTATACACGACGATAATCTGCCCCCACAACGTTGGAAGTTTGGCCATGTAGAATCCACAGTCAAAGGAAAAGACGGTCACGTGCGAGTAGTGCACCTCCGCACAGCTAATGGTACCTGCTGCCGGCCTATTCACAAGATTGCTATTCTGCCAGTCTCTTGAAAGCGGATGCTTTCAACGGGCCGGGATGTTGGATCACAATTGCGAATCACTGCGCCCGAACAATCGTGGGAGGCACTGTGTTATTATGTATGTATTACCTAGTTAGCTAATTTGCGCATATAACAACAACACTAAAATACAAAATTCTCACTGTACATCTCATTACACACATACACACACATTCATACGTACATACTACACTAAATTAGTTCGCATTCTCTTTCTAAGATTTCTTTCCCTACTAGACAGGTACCAGTTAAATGCTTGGTCAGATAACCCCTCGGCCTGACTTGCGTTTGCGTTATTTTTGCTTATTTTTCTCAATTAGTTTATGAAGAGCAGTGTGCCAAATCTAACCATGTGTTTGCTGTCCGTGTGCACACGTACAGTATACGGCATCCCTTTCTTGCGCATGTAAAACCACATCTGTCTGCACTCTTCACTCTCATTATCCGTAATGAAAAGTTGGGTTAGCGCTAACAGTCAGGTATAATGCAAACGCACGCAATCGCGAATGGTTATGAGTACGGCAAACATGCGCCAGGCCTAATGGTTATGAATAATGGAAACTTCATATATAGCTAACAATGAAAATACAATTGGGTTTATTATTAGATTTGGTTTTTAATGTTTAATATAATTTAAAATTACACAATTTTCACGTTCACAACAGTCAATTAGATCTATAAATACATATTTATACCACTAAACATTTACAAAATATAATTTCACTCCATTTGCCGCAAGTTGAAAATTCCTTTGCTCGTCCACCTGAAAATATGAAATTTTTTGTGCATAAAAATATAAACCCGGACTTTACTTGTTTAATAACAATAATAAGCACTATATACTTGCCTTATCTAGGCGTATTACTTGCAATTTCTTTGCAAAACTCCTTATTAAATATTTTATATATTTTTTTACGACGCACTAACATTTCACTCACAATACCAAAGAAGAAGATACACAAAGAAAAAAAAAACTTGACAGAAGGCTTTGTGTGTGTTAGTAATTTACAATTTTCGCTTGCATGCATTAGTGAGTGTGGTTAGGTCCGTCTAGTAGGGTTGCTTTGTACATATTTTAATAACTTGGAATAAACATTGTAATTTTGTTACTCAACATAAGTGGTTCGCGCATTTCTTTGTCTTGTTTAGTGCAAATATACACCCCCAAAAAAAATCATAGTTAGAGTTTTCGGTGTTCAAGAAAAGGCTCTTGAATAAACACCGACTTCGATAGATTGTTACTCTAACACCTTCAACCAAAAGATTTTGTGATCCTAAAAACGATGCTAATTATTCTGACTTACGATGTGTTAATTCCAACTTGGCAACTAGTGAATTAAGTTTACTTTGACTTACTAAAATCGGCTGATTTGAAACACATGGCTCATACTGAGGGTCGTTATGGTTATATGGAATAAAACTCTCAAACGTCGTCATTGATAGAATATCGGGGCTTGGACATTTTGGCGCAGGGATGTTGTCCGAATGCGGTAATAGAATTTGAACACTTTGTACTTCAACATATTTAAATGACTTCCTTTTTTTTTCGTAATAAGCTCCTTTGTTGGCACATGCATAGCAGTTTCTTGTTTTGTGAAGGGGCCAGGATGAGTCCTGCCGCTATGTGCAGGGCAGTTGCAGACGAGGTGCTCCACCGTTTCCTCCTCTTCATCGTCTTTGCAGCAACGACGATAGGGGACCCCTAGCCTCTCCGCATGCCTCCCTATAAGGCAGTGTCCAGTTAGTATTCCTATTAGCTTGGAAATATCAGCCCTTTTTAGGAAATTGGCTCTTTTGCACGTGTATAATGCAATGCACGCTTTCTGTTGACTGAATGACGTTTTCCTTCCAGTTCAGCTTTTTGTCCAGAACCACATCTAGGAATTTGGCCTTATCGGCCAGTTTGAGGCACACGCTATTTAGCTCTGGTAGGTTCAACGGTGGTATTTTATACCGTTTACTGAATAAAACAAGTTCCACCTTCTCGGAGCTGACACTAAGTCCGCAGCGAGAGGACCATAACGAGATGTCTCGCAAAGCTACCTGTATCAGATCACACAAAGTTTGTGGGAATTTGCCTCTGTATGCCATAGCCAGGTCATCAGCATATGCCACAACCTTCCCGCCCTTATAGAACTATCGTGGAACCCCATTTTAATTACTGCCCTACCATACAGGTAACATAATAGATAGCTTACAAAAAATACAAAATAAAGCGATGAGGTTTATATTAAATAAAAAATATGATACTCCGACTAGTGATATGCTGAATGAATTACAATGGCTCAGTGTCAAACAGCGCATTCTTTATTTCGTAATCATTTTTGTTTTTAATATAAAAAAAGGATATTTACCGGAGTATTTGAGCAATATTATTGTATACCAAAAAGATATTCATAATATTAATACTAGACATAAGGATAGTTTTAGGCTTCCGCTATTTTCCACAGAAAAGGGACAGCTTAACTTATTTTACAAGGGATTGAAAAGATTTAATGAACTTCCTTTAGATATAAGAAACTGTGAAGAGCTGAATATATTTAAAAAGAAATTACTATCATATTGTCGTACAACTGCAATAAGATAGAAGAGATCTCATGTAATATGTGATATGTATGAATTTAGTACTTAAATCTAAGCTTTAAACTGTAATAAATAAATAAATAAACATGTATCTCTTAACAGCGAGTTAACTGTTGGGTTCCACAGGAGTGGCGAGAGAACGCCCCCTTGGGGATGCCCCTTGTGACATAACGTGTCATATCAACAGTCCCCAGAGATGACAGTATTTTCCTTCCCTTGAGTAGTTGATCAATCAATCCCACCAGGGACCTATTTACACCCAGATTCGTTAGGGCGATGTTAACCACATCTGGGCTAATATTATTGAAGGCTCCTTCGATATCAAGGAAGACAACCAGACCGTAGTCCTTCTCATCCAAGGGTGCTTCTATGGTAGAGACTAGGGTATGAAGCGCCGTCTCCGTAGATCTACCTTTAAGGTATGCGTGTTGATAGCCAGATATGAGATTGCTGTCAATTGTGATAGTGAGGAAGTTATTAATTATCCTCTCTAGAGTTTTGAGTGCGAAGGACGAGAGACAGATCGGTTAAAAACGGGTTTGAGTTTTGTAGGTTGGCCTTCGGCCTAAAAAACGCTCCCAGTATCTTCCTGAGGGCAATAGACGACGTGATAAGGGAGCGCATAGGGAAGATATGCTTCGTCTACGTGGACGATGTTATAATTTTTTCAAAGGACGAACAGCAACACTTGAAAGACGTTGAGTCAGTGTTGAGAAGTCTGTTCGAAGTCAAAATTTTTTAAAACTGAAGTTGAGTACTTAGGATTCATAGTCTTACAGAGGAGAATTAGAACATGCCCAGGAAAGGTTGACACAATTCGAGATTTTTCCGAGCCTAGCACTCTAAGAGGGCTAAGATCATTTTTAGGATTGGCAGGGTATTACCGGAGGATGGGGCCGTGTGCAGAAGTCCACGCAAGTGGGGAAAGTTTCTGATCGCCATTCACCTGGGAATGGCCAGAGCGATTCTTTTGCATGCGGTCCAAGCAGCTCACTACTTCTGGGCTTTGCGCCCAATTATCCTCTGGGTAGCCACTGAACACCCGTTTGGTGGTGAGCTAAACGTGAGAAGGCGACAACCTGGTATGGCCACTCCGACATAATCGGTTTAAGGGCTTGCTGGGGGATTCAAACAGCAGCGTCTGATCACCATGTGGTGCGGCTGCAAGCGGGCGTCTGTCTTGGATCAAGCGGCTCGCTATACAAACGTGTAATTGAATTCAACCTCCCTTGAAACGGGTTGTGCGTTGGGTTTGGGACCCACCACATAAAACAACGTTCCAATGAAATTCAACAACAAAGCCTCGGATATGGGAACCCCTTTTTTAGATTACAGCACCCGCAAACGAAATAAGGATTACAAGATAAGAGCATGTACCTGGAATGTCCGGTCCCTTAATGGGGAAGGTGCCGCTGCCCGGCTGGTTGAGGTCCTGAGGAAAGGAAAAGCTGACATCACCGCCATACAAGAGATGCGATGGACGGGGCGAGGAAACACTATCAAAACACCGTGCAACATCTACTGCAATGAAGACAAGCGCAGATTCTGCGTGGGATTTGTGGTAGGAGAGAGACTCCGTCACCGAGTACTGTCGTTCACACCCGTGAACGAGCGTCTCGCCGCAATCCGCATAAAAGTACGATTTTTCACCATATCGTTTATCTGCGCTCATGCACCGACGGAAGAGAAGGACGACGTGGAAAAGGATGCACGAGCGCCTGGAAGAAGCATACGAGCGCTGCCCCCGTCATGATATCAAAGTCGTGCTTGGCGACTTTAACGCCAGGGTGGTAAGGAGGGTGTATTCGGCCCCACTGTCGGGAAGTTCAGTAGCCACGATCAGACTTCGCCAAATGGATTCAGTCTGATCGACTTCGCCGGTGCCCGAAACAGAGTCATATCCAGCACTAGGTTTATGCACAAGAAGATCCATCAGGCTACATGGCTGTCCCCCGATCAAAAAACACGCAACCAGATCGACCACGTTGTGATAGACGGACGGCATGCTTCCAGCGTTTTAGCTGTTCGCACAATACGAGGACCTAACATCGACTCTGATCACTACCTAGTAGCAGCCAAGATTCGTACCCGCCTCTGTACGACAAAACAGGTGCAACAAAAAACGCAGGGAAAGCTGGACGTCGAAACCCTGCAATCGCAAAAGACCGCAAATTATTTCGCAGATCGCCTCTCACACCTGCTCTCCGAGAGCACAATTCAACCTAGTGGAATGCATCAGCAGTGGGATCATATCTCAGGAGCACTCCGTACCGCAGCCGAAGTAATTGGATTCCGGCGAACGCGAAGAATCAACTGGTATGATGATGAAGAGGGCCGCGCTGCAACGAAAAGAAAGGACGAAGCCTACAAGGCAACGCTGAGATCGAATGCAACGAGGAGTGTGTGTGAACACTACCGCGAGTTAAACAGGGAAGCAAGGCGGCTTTTCCAGGCGAAAAAAGAGAGGCAGAAAAGCGTGAAATAAAGGAGCTTGAGATGCTGGCCAACGGGAATAATGCCCGAAAATTCTATCAAAAAATTCGGCGAATGACAGAAGGTTTTGAACCCGGGGCAAACTTCTGTAAGAACGAGAACGGCGACCTGGTGGCCGATGTTCAGAGAGCACTCAGAATATGGAGGGATCACTTCTCTGCCCTTTTAAATGAAGAAACTGAGCAAGAAACCAGAGAAGATGCCGAACCCGAGCCCACAGGTTAGACAGGGTAGTGTCGAAATAACAGCCCTTGGTCGGATATAAAAATCCGAGTCATTCCGGTACGATAGAAGGCGTCTCGATCGTCTCCTACGCCGATGACTGCACGATCCTGGCGACTGGACCCGCCGTTGATGAGCTCTGCTCGGGAATTAATTCTTACCTTCCATCCCTTTCCGGTTTCTCCGCTGCACGAGACCTGACATTGTCACCGACCAAATCCTCGGCCACCTTATTTACGACGTGGACAGCGCAGGCGAACATGGAATTAGACGTCTACGTCGACGGCATTAAACCTCCGACTGTCACGCACCCCAAAATCTTAGGGGTTACGTTTGATAACATGTTCAAATACGGTGCTCATGTAGCCGCGATTGCCACCAAAGTACAAAGCCGTAACAAAATCCTCAAGTCACTAGCTGGCAGTGCTTGGGGAAAGACAAAGAAACGTTACTGGCAACGTACAGGCAATCGGCCAGCCGGTTCTGAGCTACGCTACGCCTATATGGTCGCCGGGGTTAGCAGACACACACTGGAGGAGGTTGCAGGCTTGCCAAAACACCGCACTCAGAACCGCGACGGGGTGCCTCCTTATGTCTCCAGAGCACCATCTTCATAGTGAGGCAAAAATGCTCGATGTCAAAGAGCATTGTGATATGTTGACCAGGCAATTCCTGTTCAACTTCCATAAACCGCAGCACCCGAAAGGGAGCCTGCTCAACGAAAATCCGCCTTCCAGGAGAATAAGGAGTCATCTCCGTAAGCACTATGACGAGATCCGGTATCGCATTTTCTCGCCGTTTGATCCAAAGGTGCACCGGCGGGCCCTCAACCTCATCCACACGGAGTCAGTAAACTCCTTTGTCAGGCCTCGCCCAGTGAATGCAGTCCTACAGACACAAGCTCCACCTGTTGCCGACGAGGAACGCGAACTGCCCAGGGAGACAAGAGTCACGCTGGCTCAACTTCGTTCTGGATATTGTAACAGACTAAACTCTTACCTATCCAGACTGAACCCTGACATGCCAAATGTCTGCCCGGCATACGGCGTGTCTCCACACCATACTAACCATCTGTTCATCTGCTCAACCGAGCCTATACTTCTAACAGCAATTTCACTCTGGTCCACCCCTGTTGAAGCCGCGAGGTTTCTTGGGCTTCCGTTAGAAAAGCCTGATGAGAGTGTGGGACGAGGGGTGACATCCTCGGCAGGTTAAGTAGTCGCTACAACAACAACAACCCGATCCCACAATCGAAGATGATGGAATTGACGTTCCACAACCCGACTATAATGAAGTGCGAATAGCAATATCCCGATTGAAAAACAATAAAGCAGCTGGCGGTGATGGTTAGCCTGCTGAGCTATTCAAACACGGAGGCGAGGAGCTGGTAAGGCGCATGCATCAGCTTCTATGCAGAATATGGTTGGATGAATCATGCCTGAAGATTGGAATCTAAGTGTTCTCTGCACAAGAAGGGCGATCCTGCAAAACCTACGCCAACTATCGCAAAATCAGCCTTTTGAATATCGCATATTAGGTCCTATCAAGCGTATTGTGCGAAAGACTGAAGACTGATGTGAACATACTGATTGGACCTTATCAGTGTGGCTTCAGACCTGGTAAATCTACCGTCGACCAGATTTTTATAATACGCCAAATCTTGGAAAAAACCCGTGAGAAAAGAATCGACACACATCATCTCTTTGTTGATTTTAAAGCCGCTTTCGATAGCACGAAAAGGAGCTGCCTATCTGCCGCTATGCCTGAATTTGGTTTTCCCTCAAAACTTATACGGCTATGCAAAATGACCTTGAGCAACACCGCCAGCTCGATCATAATTGGGAAGTACCTCTCCGAGCCGTTCGAAACTAAACGAGGTTTCAGACAGGGTGACCCCCTATCCTGCGATTTCTTTAATTTAATACTGGAGAATATAATACAAGCTGCAGAACTTAACCGCGCTGGAACAATATTTTATAAAAGCGTTCAACTGTTGGCATATGCTGATATCATTTGCCTTAACAACCGCGCCGTAAGTTCTGCTTACTCCAAATTAGAAAAAGAAGCGGGGAAAATGGGATTGGTGGTGAACGAGGGCAAAACGAATACCTTCTGTCATCATGCAAAGAGTCAGCCCATTCGCGCCTTGGCAACCAGGCCACTGTTGGCAGCAATAATTTCGAAATAGTAAAGGATTTCGTTTACCTGGGAACCAGCATTAACACCAACAATAATGTTAGCCTAGAAATCCGACGAAGAATTACACTTGCAAACAAATGCTACTTCGGACTGAGTAGGCAATTGAAAAGTAAAGTCCTCTCTCGACGAACGAAAATAACTCTCTACAAGTCACTCATCGCACCCGTCCTGCTATATGGTGCAGAAGCGTGGACACTAACAACATCTGATGAGGCGGCTCTGGGAGTATTCGAGAGAAAGGTTCTTCGAAAGATTTGTGGACCTCTACGCGTTGGCGACGGCGAGTACTGAAGAAGATTTAATGATGAGCTGTATGAACTCTACGCAGACGCCGACATAGTTCAGCGAATTAAAACACAGCGGCTTCTCTGGCTAGGCCACGTAGTGCGAATGAGCGAAGATGCTCCAGCCCAGAAGGTATTCTTATCGGCACCCGCCCGTGGAAGCAGAGGAAGAAGGAGACCACCACTCCGATGGAAGGACTAAGTGGAGACCGATTTGCGATCCCGCGGTGTTTCCAATTGGCGCCAGTCGGCGCAACGAAGAAACGACTGGCGAGCTATGTTGGACGGTCAAAATCGCCCAGGCGGTTGGATGACCATTTAAAGAAGAAGAGGGTATTACCGCTGCTTTATAAAGGATTTTTCGATAGCTAAACCGCTGTTAAACATTTTGAGGGGAGAATATGGCCGAGTTACTGCAACACAGTCAAAGAAAATCAAAATAGACTTGACTGAGGAACAGAAAAAGGCATTCGATGCCTTAAAACAAATATTGGCTTCCGAGGACGTAACGCTAACGTACCCGGATTTCACGAAGCCATTCGACCTAACCACGGACGCATCCTCACACGCCATAGGGGCCGTTCTGTCCCAAGATGTCAAACCTATTACTATGATATATCGTACCTTATCCAGTAGCGAAGAACATTATGCGACCAACAAAAGAGAATTACTGACTATAGTCTGGGCATTGAAAACGCTTAGAAACTATCTTTATGCAATGCAAACTAATCTACAAACCCGGCAAGGAGTATCGGATGCATTGTCTAGACAACACATAAACACTCTAGATAATATGAGTGTAGAGACGATTCACAGCGAAGAATCATCAACCAACACAATCGAGAGAACCGATAAGCCGGTGAATTGTTTCCGTAATCAAATACTTCTAGAAGAGGGTGTACAAACGCAAAGAAGAACGTTTATACTTTTCGGAAAAAAGACAAGGCACTTTATTACATTTCGAACCAAGGAATACTCTCTGAGACACCTACAAGAGGCCGTTAAAGTAGACGTAGTAAATACAGTCCACTGCGACTTACATACATTAGCTCAATTTCAACATGATTTAATCGGACTCTTTCCGACCGTTACTTTCAGACACACGAAAAAACGAGTTACTGATATAACGGGCACAACGAGCAACAAGAAATTGTCGCCGCCGAAGGAAAATGTCAAACAAATAATAGAAGATTACTTTTTGCCTAAAATAAAAAAAAAAAACTAAGCAGTTCGTCTCAAACTGCCGCGTATGCTCTCAGCCGAAGTATGATCGCCATCCAAAGAAGCAAATTATTGCTCATACACCCATACCGACATATTGTGGGGAAGTACTCCACTTCGACATCTTTTCTACCGGATCAAAATATTTTTTGACGTCCCTCGACAAGTTTTCTTAATTCGCGATAGTACAATCACTAAAGTCCAGAACGATTGTGAACGTTAAGCCACAACTCTTACAGTTGCTTAGCATGTTCTCAGGTACTAAGACCTCATATTGTGACAACAAAAAGTCACTAAGGCTACACTCAAAAACCATTTCGATATCGATACTGCGAACGCCCCACCCCTCCATAGCACTTTAAACTATGGTACATATATATAAAGGTAGTTCCATTTCTTCTTCCCCGCCATTGCCATCATCTGACATAAACTGTGTTTGTTACATTTCCTTTTAAAAATGAGATACCGTATTCTTCTACCAAAAACGAATTGATTTTTACTTCAAGCTCAAAAAATGTTGAAATTGAATAATATATTAATAAATAATATATAATAAAGTATTAATTTACTTTAATCTATTTTTAGCAACATGAGCTGTATATTTAGAAATTGCACAAACACCAGATGCACGTGCAAAAAAGTAAAGCAAAGTTTTTCCGACTCCCGGCGGTAACGTTTATGAGGGATAGGTGGCTGAACGCATAAATGATAACTGCAGATGCGGTACCAAAAGAACCATTTGTATGTTCAGACCACTTTTCCGCTGAAGATTGTAAGCCGAGGAACCGATTTGTTTTTGTATTTAGGGCGAAATGAAAATATTTTGTGCACCGAGGCTAACGTGGGCTCCACGCAGGACAACTTAGTCGCTTTCGGTGGTTAAATATTGTCAGATGATGATGAGGATTTATGTAAAGATGGAGGTGACGATAATATATTCAAACAAGTTTTTGCTGAGTTTTTAACAGCTATACACAGTTCTTGTACGCACCCCAAAATTGCCTTGTAAAACAACAACAAAAGTAATAGCAACAGAGGTAACGGTGCTACTGCAGGGAATGGTATGATAACGCTCTTAAATTGAAGGGCAAGGCAATACGTTTTCTTCGTCCACCAAGAGACCTATGTAGTTTAATATTAAACACGCATACTATTCAATAAATTTAATGTGCATTCCCGCAACATTCTTTTCAAAATTTTGATTTTTTGCTTGAGTGAAACAACATCCATTCTTGAATGGCTTAAAAATTTAGAAGCCAAACAAAGGGTGTGTGTGTTATTCAGAGTGTGATTTAGTACAGAATGGGAATGAGGAAAGTATTTCAAATTTTATGATTGTAAAATTTAAAAGAATGCACATTCTTTTACCATTCACTACTGCTTTTTTTCAGGGTAGATATTTTTTAAACTTATTGACCATCCATATATATGTTATAAGGACTGTTTGCTTGGGTGATTTACAGCCAGTGAAAAATAATTGTTTTTGCTGGGAAATCTTTATATATATAATTGTTCTGTGACTAAATTTCCCCTAAACGGCTTAACTGATTTTATATAAATTTGTTGTACGTATCAAATGCAGCTCGAGAATGGTTTAGATTTACAATTTGATTTGCAGGGTGACTAAGGTCTGGAGATTTGGACTAAAATCTGGACAAAAGGTGTTGACGGCATACTTTGTTATCTCTATATTTTGGGAGAAATTATTCTAAAAGTCACTCTGTACTATAGGTTTCGATCGATGTAGCAATGAGGTATCGGGAAGTGGAAAAGTTATGTAGAGTAAAAGGCGAAAGTTGAGGCGGTAGAGATAGAGCCAGATGTATGCTTATACGGAGAGGAATATCGCATAGAAATAGTAGGAGAATAAATAGACGAGTCGGCGGAGATATACAGGTGGAGGAAAAATGAGAGTTAGATAAAGGGGCACTGGGGAGAAAAAGTAAACGTGGTAGATGCAGAGTCAGAGTAAGAAGAATCGATAACGCCTGCCGTCATTTAAGTATCTCTCATTAAAGTTGGCATAACTTCATAATTACATACCGAATTAAAACGAGGTATCAGCTGACTTTCCCAAATTAATATTTGATGGTAGAATTGGAAGTGCAAAAATCAAGTAACAAAATATAAAAACTATACAAATTCGAGCAAAAAAAAATTTCAAATTATTAATATTAGACCAGTAATATTTATTATTCAGATGTTAAGTGAAAAGTGAAATGTTGGTTTACTTTTTCTGAAAAATACACATATAATAAAAAGTCCTGTTTCTCTATGTAATTAATGCCATATTTTACAAAATTCATTTCACGGACAGAGAACCTATATGTTTACAAATATATGAATATGAGTGCATTTTAAGAACTTACAATTTCAATGATACAATGGCAATACTTATTTAAAAACCAGACAATTTTCAAAACAGAGATGTTTAAATATTTGTCATTTCATAGTTTCAAATTATATTATTATGATACTTTTAATGAGTAAATATTGTTTCAATTAATGTGTTTGTCGTTTATAATGTTTAAGCTAACAAAAAAAAAGGTGTATAACGCTAAATAAACTATTTTTTGTAGTAAATAAATGTGTACACACAAAGAAAAGGCTGCATTCAATTGAATGTTTATTCAGTGTCTAAAATTATTTATTATGCAATCAATATTTTCAATCTTTATTTCAAAATCCTCATGTGTGCAGTCTCATTTTCCACTCGTGAATGAAGAGGTGGGGAAATTTTAAGATACATTCTTTAATAGAGGAAATTGAACTGAAAAACACCAATCCCAATGTGATTTATAATCCCAAAAGATTGCACACTTTTATAGCTCTGTGCCAAACAGTAAGTACACGTCTATTGAGAATACCGATCAACCAATAAGGCAGCGTACTAAAAGTAAATCTTCCATTGGCTCTTTAAAAGTTGTTGATGGTGCCGAGTGCAATGTTATCACCGATGTATTTGACGGAGCTTTAGCAATAACTCCCACTTGATCTAAGCCATCTACTGATGCTTCTGCTGCGTATATCAACTTATGCGCTGATACTTCTCTACAAACCGGTTTTTGTGATAACAGCGATGTCGCCAATTCTGCCAATCAGCTGTGTGGAGACGAATAAAAATATTAGTTTTAAAAAATTCGAATATTATTTATTCGAATAATTTATCTGTTTATTCGAATAGTCGTATTGAAATTCGAGAGATGTCGGAAGCGAAAAGTTCGCTGTTTTGTATGTACGAGGTGTGTTCAAAAAGTATCGCGAATTTTGTGTTTTTTCAAAAATTATTTATTTATTCATGAATATCTATTTTGTCCCCTTCAAAGTAATCCCCATGAGATATTATACACTTGTGCCAACGGGTTTTCCAATCTTCGAAGCACTTCAAAAAATCATTTTTTTGTATCTTATTCAGCTCCTCCTTCGATGCCGTCTTTATCTCGTCAAGAGAAGCGTAACGTCGTCCTTTCATGGGCCTCTTCAGTTTAGGGAACAAGAAAAACTTACAGGGGGCCAGATCTGAGGAATACGGTGGCTGCGGCATCATTAGTGTGTTGTTTTTGGCCAAAAAGTCGCGCACAAGCAACGATGCGTGAGCAGGGGCGTTATCGTGGTGCAAAAACCAATTTTTGTTCTTCCACAAATCCGGGCGTTTCTGGCGGATTGCTTTGCGCAAATTGCGCATAACTTGCAGGTAATATTCCTTATTGACCGTTCTTCCCTGTGGCAAGAACTCATGATGCACCACGCCCCTGCAATCGATGAAAACTGTCAGCAAAACTTGCAATTTAAGACATCTAACTCCCTTTATAGATAATACAACCGGATTCGAACTCATCAAGGTTGGTGGCCGCTTGGACTACGCAGATCTGCCAGATGCTCAGAAACATCCCATTTGCTGCCCAGCGACTCGCAATTTGTGCTCAACTATGTTCGGCATCTACATGTGCGAAATTACTATGCTGGTCCTAAAGGATTGGTTGCCCTAATACGCTTAGAATATTGGATTGTCAACGCCAGAGACTTGGCACGTCGTATCGTTCGTTCCCGCGTGCATTGCGTACGCTATAAACCAATCCTGGCTCAACAAGTCATGGGACCACTTCCAGCCACACGTATCACTCCCCCTCGTCCATTTGAACGCTGTGGAGTCGACTTCTGTGGACCAATAAATACCTACTTGCGAATCCGAGGTAGAGGCCCTATCAAATCTTACTTGGCTGTGTTTGTTTGCCTCGTAACTAAGGCAGTACACATCGAGGTTGTATCTGATCTCTCAACGCATTCATTCCTAAATGGGTGGCCGTAGAAAAGTCCCAAGCGACATCTTTTGCGATAATGCTACAAATTTCGTCGGAGCGTCCAACCAATTAAAGGAATTAAAACAATTTCGTTTCGACTCTAACAGTCAGAAGGATATTTACAAAATTTTGTTCATCTGAATTTATTAATTTTCATTTTATTCCTCCCAGGGCTCCTCACTTTGGCGGTCTTTGGGAAGTGGCAGTAAAAGGCGCAAAGGGACTTTTGAATCGAACGTTAGCAAAAAACTCGATTGACATTCGAAGAACTTAGCACTGATGCCGTCGAAGTGGAGCCTATACTCAACTCTCGCCCGATTAGCCCGATGTCATCCCACCCAAACGATTTTGGTGCAATCACTCCCGCACATTTTTTGGTCGGCTCTTCTCTACGGGCCTTACCCGAACGCTCACTCGAAGACAAAAACATTTCAAACGTGGATCGGTACGATATGATCACTGCCATCAAACAACGCATTTTGCGCCGATGGTCGGCAGAGTATATAAATGAACTACACTCAAGGGTTAAGTGGACAACCCTGCAAAAAACGGAAATACTCCGTTTCATACTCCATAGAATACTCCTAAAGAAGTATCAGAGTACTCCAACACATATCCTCATTCTTATAAAAAAGGTGGTCCAATTTACATGGCAATGTCCGGTGATTGGAACACCTAATCCATCTCGGAGTACTCCGTTTCTTTGCTTTTGAATACTCTATAGACCACCTACGTGAGAGTACTCTCAAAATACTCCCATGGGATTACTCTATAGAGTATTCAACAGCAAAGCGAGTAGGTGGTCCTCAAAAGAACACATACTCCCTTCTCGCTTTCGTCTAGAATACTCTATAGAGTAATCTTTTGGCAGCATTTTCAAAGTACTCCAACGTAGGTGCTCTATAGACTATTGAGAAGCAAAGTAAATGGTACTCCGAATAGGATTAGGTGATCCAATCACCGGACATTGCCATGTAAATTGGACCACCTTTTTATATGAATGAGGATAAGTGTTGGAGTACTCTGATGCTCCAACGTTTTTTACAGGGAAGTCCTGCACCTAATTTCAAAGACTTCCTTCAAAGACTGACTTTCTTTTTTTTTCGTAATAAGCTCCTTTGGTGGCACAAGCATAGCAGTTTCTTGTTTTGTGAAGGGGCCAGGATGAGTCCTGCCGCTATGTGCAGGGCAGTTGCAGACGAGGTGCTCCACCGTTTCCTCCTCTTCATCGTCTTTGCAGCAACGACGATAGGGGACCCCTAGCCTCTCCGCATGCCTCCCTATAAGGCAGTGTCCAGTTAGTATTCCTATTAGCTTGGAAATATCAGCCCTTTTTAGGAAATTGGCTCTTTTGCACGTGTATAATGCAATGCACGCTTTCTGTTGACTGAATGACGTTTTCCTTCCAGTTCAGCTTTTTGTCCAGAACCACATCTAGGAATTTGGCCTTATCGGCCAGTTTGAGGCACACGCTATTTAGCTCTGGTAGGTTCAACGGTGGTATTTTATACCGTTTACTGAATAAAACAAGTTCCACCTTCTCGGAGCTGACACTAAGTCCGCAGCGAGAGGACCATAACGAGATGTCTCGCAAAGCTACCTGTATCAGATCACACAAAGTTTGTGGGAATTTGCCTCTGTATGCCATAGCCAGGTCATCAGCATATGCCACAACCTTCCCGCCCCCCTCCGAAATTTGTGGTACAAATCATAGATTTTAGTTTATAGAACTATCGTGGAACCCCATTTTAATTACTGCCCTACCATACAGATAACATAATAGATAGCTTACAAAAAATACAAAATAAAGCGATGAGGTTTATATTAAATAAAAAATATGATACTCCGACTAGTGATATGCTGAATGAATTACAATGGCTCAGTGTCAAACAGCAAATTCTTTATTTCGTAATGATTTTTGTTTTTAATATAAAAAAAGGATAATTACCGGAGTATTTGAGCAATAATATTGTATACCAAAAAGATATTCATAATATTAATACTAGACATAAGGATAGTTTTAGGCTTCCGCTATTTTCCACAGAAAAGGGACAGCTTAACTTATTTTACAAGGGATTGAAAAGATTTAATGAACTTCCTTTAGATATAAGAAACTGTGAAGAGCTGAATATATTTAAAAAGAAATTACTATCATATTGTCGTACAACTGCAATAAGATAGAAGAGATCTCATGTAATATGTATGAATTTAGTACTTAAATCTAAGCTTTAAACTGTAATAAATAAATAAATAAACATGTATCTCTTAACAGCGAGTTAACTGTTGGGTTCCACAGGAGTGGCGAGAGAACGCCCCCTTGGGGAGTGCCCCTTGTGACATAACGTGTCATATCAACAGTCCCCAGAGATGACAGTATTTTCCTTCCCTTGAGTAGTTGATCAATCAATCCCACCAGGGACCTATTTACACCCAGATTCGTTAGGGGCTAATATTATTGAAGGCTCCTTCGATATCAAGGAAGACAACCAGACCGTAGTCCTTCTCATCCAAGGGTGCTTCTATGGTAGAGACTAGGGTATGAAGCGCCGTCTCCGTAGATCTACCTTTAAGGTATGCGTGTTGATAGCCAGATATGAGATTGCTGTCAATTGTGATAGTGAGGAAGTTATTGATTATCCTCTCTAGAGTTTGGAGTGCGAAGGACGAGAGACAGATCGGTTAAAAACGGGTTTGAGTTTTGTAGGTTGGCCTTCGGCCTAAAAAACGCTCCCAGTATCTTCCTGAGGGCAATAGACGACGTGATAAGGGAGCGCATAGGGAAGATATGCTTCGTCTACGTGGACGATGTTATAATTTTTTCAAAGGACGAACAGCAACACTTGAAAGACGTTGAGTCAGTGTTGAGAAGTCTGTTCGAAGCCAATATGAGGGTGTCCGCGGAAAAGTCAAAATTTTTTAAAACTGAAGTTGAGTACTTAGGATTCATAGTCTTACAGAGGAGAATTAGAACATGCCCAGGAAAGGTTGACACAATTCGAGATTTTTCCGAGCCTAGCACTCTAAGAGGGCTAAGATCATTTTTAGGATTGGCAGGGTATTACCGGAGGATGGGGCCGTGTGCAGAAGTCCACGCAAGTGGGGAAAGTTTCTGGTCGCCATTCACCTGGGAATGGCCAGAGCGATTCTTTTGCATGCGGTCCAAGCAGCTCACTACTTCCGGGCTTTGCGCCCAAGTATCCTCTGGGTAGCCACTGAACACCCGTTTGGTGGTGAGCTAAACGTGAGAAGGCGACAACCTGGTATGGCCACTCCGACATAATCGGTTTAAGGGCTTGCTGGGGGATTCAAACAGCAGCGTCTGATCACCATGTGGTGCGGCTGCAAGCGGGCGTCTGTCTTGGATCAAGCGGCTCGCTATACAAACGTGTAATTGAATTCAACCTCCCTTGAAACGGGTTGTGCGTTGGGTTTGGGACCCACCACATAAAACAACGTTCCAATGAAATTCAACAACAAAGCCTCGGATATGAGAACCCCTTTTTTAGATTACAGCACCCGCAAACGAAATAAGGATTACAAGATAAGAGCATGTACCTGGAATGTCCGGTCCCTTAATGGGGAAGGTGCCGCTGCCCGGCTGGTTGAGGTCCTGAGGAAAGGAAAAGCTGACATCACCGCCATACAAGAGATGCGATGGACGGGGCGAGGAAACACGATCAAAACACCGTGCAACATCTACTGCAATGAAGACAAGCGCAGATTCGGCGTGGGATTTGTGGTAGGAGAGAGACTCCGTCACCGAGTACTGTCGTTCACACCCGTGAACGAGCGTCTCGCCGCAATCCGCATAAAAGTACGATTTTTCACCATATCGTTTATCTGCGCTCATGCACCGACGGAAGAGAAGGACGACGTGGAAAAGGATGCACGAGCGCCTGGAAGAAGCATACGAGCGCTGCCCCCGTCATGATATCAAAGTCGTGCTTGGCGACTTTAACGCCAGGGTGGTAAGGAGGGTGTATTCGGCCCCACTGTCGGGAAGTTCAGTAGCCACGATCAGACTTCGCCAAATGGATTCAGTCTGATCGACTTCGCCGGTGCCCGAAACAGGGTCATATCCAGCACTAGGTTTATGCACAAGAAGATCCATCAGGCTACATGGCTGTCCCCCGATCAAAAAACACGCAACCAGATCGACCACGTTGTGATAGACGGACGGCATGCTTCCAGCGTTTTAGCTGTTCGCACAATACGAGGACCTAACATCGACTCTGATCACTACCTAGTAGCAGCCAAGATTCGTACCCGCCTCTGTACGACAAAACAGGTGCAACAAAAAACGCAGGGAAAGCTGGACGTCGAAACCCTGCAATCGCAAAAGACCGCAAATTATTTCGCAGATCGCCTCTCACACCTGCTCTCCGAGAGCACAATTCAACCTAGTGGAATGCATCAGCAGTGGGATCATATCTCAGGAGCACTCCGTACCGCAGCCGAAGTAATTGGATTCCGGCGAACGCGAAGAATCAACTGGTATGATGATGAAGAGTGCCACGCTGCAACGAAAAGAAAGGACGAAGCCTACAAGGCAACGCTGAGATCGAATGCAACGAGGAGTGTGTGTGAACACTACCGCGAGTTGAACAGGGAAGCAAGGCGGCTTTTCCGGGCGAAAAAAGAGAGGCAGAAAAGCGTGAAATAAAGGAGCTTGAGATGCTGGCCAACGGGAATAATGCCCGAAAATTCTATCAAAAAATTCGGCGAATGACAGAAGGTTTTGAACCCGAGGCAAACTTCTGTAAGAACGAGAACGGCGACCTGGTGGCCGATGTTCAGAGAGCACTCAGAATATGGAGGGATCACTTCTCTGCCCTTTTAAATGAAGAAACTGAGCAAGAAACCAGAGAAGATGCCGAACCCGAGCCCACAGGTTAGACAGGGTAGTGTCGAAATAACAGCCCTTGGTCGGATATAAAAATCCGAGTCATTCCGGTACGATAGAAGGCGTCTCGATCGTCTCCTACGCCGATGACTGCACGATCCTGGCGACTGGACCCGCCGTTGATGAGCTCTGCTCGGGAATTAATTCTTACCTTCCATCCCTTTCCGGTTTCTCCGCTGCACGAGACCTGACATTGTCACCGACCAAATCCTCGGCCACCTTATTTACGACGTGGACAGCGCAGGCGAACATGGAATTAGACGTCTACGTCGACGGCATTAAACCTCCGACTGTCACGCACCCCAAAATCTTAGGGGTTACGTTTGATAACATGTTCAAATACGGTGCTCATGTAGCCGCGATTGCCACCAAAGTACAAAGCCGTAACAAAATCCTCAAGTCACTAGCTGGCAGTGCTTGGGGAAAGACAAAGAAACGTTACTGGCAACGTACAGGCAATCGGCCAGCCGGTTCTGAGCTACGCTACGCCTATATGGTCGCCGGGGTTAGCAGACACACACTGGAGGAGGTTGCAGGCTTGCCAAAACACCGCACTCAGAACCGCGACGGGGTGCCTCCTTATGTCTCCAGAGCACCATCTTCATAGTGAGGCAAAAATGCTCGATGTCAAAGAGCATTGTGATATGTTGACCAGGCAATTCCTGTTCAACTTCCATAAACCGCAGCACCCGAACGGGAGCCTGCTCAACGAAAATCCGCCTCCCAGGAGAATAAGGAGTCATCTCCGTAAGCACTATGACGAGATCCGGTATCGCATTTTCTCGCCGTTTGATCCAAAGGTGCACCGGCGGGCCCTCAACCTCATCCACACGGAGTCAGTAAACTCCTTTGTCAGGCCTCGTCCAGTGAATGCAGTCCTACAGACACAAGCTCCACCTGTTGCCGACGAGGAACGCGAACTGCCCAGGGAGACAAGAGTCACGCTGGCTCAACTTCGTTCTGGATATTGTAACAGACTAAACTCTTACCTATCCAGACTGAACCCTGACATGCCAAATGTCTGCCCGGCATACGGCGTGTCTCCACACCATACTAACCATCTGTTCATCTGCTCAACCGAGCCTATACTTCTAACAGCAATTTCACTCTGGTCCACCCCTGTTGAAGCCGCGAGGTTTCTTGGGCTTCCGTTAGAAAAGCCTGATGACAGTGTGGGACGAGGGGTGACATCCTCGGCAGGTTAAGTAGTCGCTACAACAACAACAACCCGATCCCACAATCGAAGATGATGGAATTGACGTTGCACAACCCGACTATAATGAAGTGCGAATAGCAATATCCCGATTGAAAAACAATAAAGCAGCTGGCGGTGATGGTTTGCCTGCTGAGCTATTCAAACACGGAGGCGAGGAGCTGGTAAGGCGCATGCATCAGCTTCTATGCAGAATATGGTTGGATGAATCATGCCTGAAGATTGGAATCTAAGTGTTCTCTGCACAAGAAGGGCGATCCTGCAAAACCTACGCCAACTATCGCAAAATCAGCCTTTTGAATATCGCATATAAGGTCCTATCAAGCGTATTGTGCGAAAGACTGAAGACTGATGTGAACAGACTGATTGGACCTTATCAGTGTGGCTTCAGACCTGGTAAATCTACCGTCGACCAGATTTTTATAATACGCCAAATCTTGGAAAAAACCCGTGAGAAAAGAATCGACACACATCATCTCTTTGTTGATTTTAAAGCCGCTTTCGATAGCACGAAAAGGAGCTGCCTATCTGCCGCTATGCCTGAATTTGGTTTTCCCTCAAAACTTATACGGCTATGCAAAATGACCTTGAGCAACACCGCCAGCTCGATCATAATTGGGAAGTACCTCTCCGAGCCGTTCGAAACTAAACGAGGTTTCAGACAGGGTGACCCCCTATCCTGCGATTTCTTTAATTTAATACTGGAGAATATAATACAAGCTGCAGAACTTAACCGCGCTGGAACAATATTTTATAAAAGCGTTCAACTGTTGGCATATGCTGACGATATTGATATCATTTGCCTTAACAACCGCGCCGTAAGTTCTGCTTACTCCAAATTAGAAAAAGAAGCGGGGAAAATGGGATTGGTGGTGAACGAGGGCAAAACGAATACCTTCTGTCATCATGCAAAGAGTCAGCCCATTCGCGCCTTGGCAACCAGGCCACTGTTGGCAGCAATAATTTCGAAATAGTAAAGGATTTCGTTTACCTGGGAACCAGCATTAACACCAACAATAATGTTAGCCTAGAAATCCGACGAAGAATTACACTTGCAAACAAATGCTACTTCGGACTGAGTAGGCAATTGAAAAGTAAAGTCCTCTCTCGACGAACGAAAATAACTCTCTACAAGTCACTCATCGCACCCGTCCTGCTATATGGTGCAGAAGCGTGGACACTAACAACATCTGATGAGGCGGCTCTGGGAGTATTCGAGAGAAAGGTTCTTCGAAAGATTTGTGGACCTCTACGCGTTGGTGACGGCGAGTACCGAAGAAGATTTAATGATGAGCTGTATGAACTCTACGCAGACGCCGACATAGTTCAGCGAATTAAAACACAGCGGCTTCTCTGGCTAGGCCACGTAGTGCGAATGAGCGAAGATGCTCCAGCCCAGAAGGTATTCTTATCGGCACCCGCCCGTGGAAGCAGAGGAAGAAGGAGACCACCACTCCGATGGAAGGACTAAGTGGAGACCGATTTGCGATCCCGCGGTGTTTCCAATTGGCGCCGGTCGGCGCAACGAAGAAACGACTGGCGAGCTATGTTGGACGGTCAAAATCGCCCAGGCGGTTGGATGACCATTTAAAGAAGAAGAGGGTATTACCGCTGCTTTATAAAGGATTTTTCGATAGCTAAACCGCTGTTAAACATTTTGAGGGGAGAATATGGCCGAGTTACTGCAACACAGTCAAAGAAGGAGGAACAGAAAAAGGCATTCGATGCCTTAAAACAAATATTGGCTTCCGAGGACGTAACGCTAACGTACCCGGATTTCACGAAGCCATTCGACCTAACCACGGACGCATCCTCACACGCCATAGGGGCCGTTCTGTCCCAAGATGTCAAACCTATTACTATGATATATCGTACCTTATCCAGTAGCGAAGAACATTATGCGACCAACAAAAGAGAATTACTGACTATAGTCTGGGCATTGAAAACGCTTAGAAACTATCTTTATGCAATGCAAACTAATCTACAAACCCGGCAAGGAGTATCGGATGCATTGTCTAGACAACACATAAACACTCTAGATAATATGTGTGTTGAGACGATTCACAGCGAAGAATCATCAACCAACACAATCGAGAGAACCGATAAGCCGGTGAATTGTTTCCGTAATCAAATACTTCTAGAAGAGGGTGTACAAACGCAAAGAAGAACGTTTATACTTTTCGCAAAAAAGACAAGGCACTTTATTACATTTCGAACCAAGGAATACTCTCTGAGACACCTACAAGAGGCCGTTAAAGTAGACGTAGTAAATACAGTCCACTGCGACTTACATACATTAGCTCAATTTCAACATGCTTTAATCGGACTCTTTCCGACCGTTACTTTCAGACACACGAAAAAACGAGTTACTGATATAACGGACACAAACGAGCAACAAGAAATTGTCGCCGCCGAAGGAAAATGTCAAACAAATAATAGAAGATTACTTTTTGCCTAAAATAAAAAAAAAACTAAGCAGTTCGTCTCAAACTGCCGCGTATGCTCTCAGCCGAAGTATGATCGCCATCCAAAGAAGCAAATTATTGCTCATGCACCCATACCGACATATTGTGGGGAAGTACTCCACTTCGACATCTTTTCTACCGGATCAAAATATTTTTTGACGTCCCTCGACAAGTTTTCTTAATTCGCGATAGTACAATCACTAAAGTCCAGAACGATTGTGAACGTTAAGCCACAACTCTTACAGTTGCTTAGCATGTTCTCAGGTACTAAGACCTCATATTGTGACAACGAAAAGTCACTAAGGCTACACTCAAAAACCATTTCGATATCGATACTGCGAACGCCCCCCCCCTCCATAGCACTTTAAACTATGGTACATATATATAAAGGTAGTTCCATTTCTTCTTCCCCGCCATTGCCATCATCTGACATAAACTGTGTTTGTTACATTTCCTTTTAAAAATGAGCTACCGTATTCTTCTACCAAAAACGAATTGATTTTTACTTCAAGCTCAAAAAATGTTGAAATTGAATAATATATTAATAAATAATATATAATAAAGTATTAATTTACTTTAATCTATTTTTAGCAACATGAGCTGTATATTTAGAAATTGCACAAACACCAGATGCACGTGCAAAAAAGTAAAGCAAAGTTTTTCCGACTCCCGGCGGTAACGTTTATGAGGGATAGGTGGCTGAACGCATAAATGATAACTGCAGATGCGGTACCAAAAGAACCATTTGTATGTTCAGACCACTTTTCCGCTGAAGATTGTAAGCCGAGGAACCGATTTGTTTTTGTATTTAGGGCGAAATGAAAATATTTTGTGCACCGAGGCTAACGTGGGCTCCACGCAGGACAATTTAGTCGCTTTCGGTGGTTAAATATTGTCAGATGATGATGAGGATTTATGTAAAGATGGAGGTGACGATAATATATTCAAACAAGTTTTTGCTAACTGAGTTTTTAACAGCTATACACAGTTCTTGTACGCACCCCAAAATTGCCTTGTAAAACAACAACAAAAGTAATAGCAACAGAGGTAACGGTGCTACTGCAGGGAATGGTATGATAACGCTCTTAAATTGAAGGGCAAGGCAATACGTTTTCTTCGTCCACCAAGAGACCTATGTAGTTTAATATTAAACACGCATACTATTCAATAAATTTAATGTGCATTCCCGCAACATTCTTTTCAAAATTTTGATTTTTTGCTTGAGTGAAACAACATCCATTCTTGAATGGCTTAGAAATTTAGAAGCCAAACAAAGAGTGTTTGTGTTATTCAGAGTGTAATTTAGTACAGAATGGGAATGAGGAAAGTATTTCAAATTTTATGATTGTAAAATTTAAAAGAATGCACATTCTTTTACCATTCACTACTGCTTTTTTTCAGGGTAGATATTTTTTAAACTTATTGACTATCCATATATATGTTATAAGGACTGTTTGCTTGGGTGATTTACAGCCAGTGAAAAATAATTGTTTTTGCTGGGAAATCTTTATATCTATAATTGTTCTGTGACTAAATTTCCCCTAAACGGCTTAACTGATTTTATATAAATTTGTTGTACGTATCAAATGCAGCTCGAGAATGGTTTAGATTTCCAATTTGATTTGCAGGGTGACTAAGGTCTGGAGATTTGGACTAAAATCTGGACAAAAGGTGTTGACGGCATACTTTGTTATCTCTATATTTTGGGAGAAATTATTCTAAAAGTCACTCTGTACTATAGGTTTAGCTACCATCGATGTAGCAATGAGGTATCGGGAAGTGGAAAAGTTATGTAGAGGTAAAGGCGAAAGTTGAGGCGGTAGAGATAGAGCCAGATGTATGCTTATACGGAGAGGAATATCGCATAGAAATAGTAGGAGAATAAATAGACGAGTCAGCGGAGATATACAGGTGGAGGAAAAATGAGAGTTAGATAAAGGGGCACTGGGGAGAAAAAGTAAACGTGGTAGATGCAGAGTCAGAGTAAGAAGAATCGATAACGCCTGCCGTCATTTAAGTTTCTCTCATTAAAACATGCCAACTTCATAATTACATACCGAATTAAAACGAGGTATCAGCTGACTTTCCCAAATTAATATTTGATGGTAGAATTTGAAGTGCGAAAATCAAGTAACAAAATATAAAAACTATACAAATTCGAGCAAAAAAAAATTTCAAATAATATTAGACCAGTAATATTTATTATTCAGATGTTAAGTGAAAAGTGAAATGTTGGTTTACTTTTTCTGAAAAATACACATATAATAAAAAGTCCTGTTTCTCTATGTAATTAATGCCATATTTTACAAAATTCATTTCACGGACAGAGAACCTATATGTTTACAAATATATGAATATGAGTGCATTTTAAGAACTTACAATTTCAATGATACAATGGCAATACTTATTTAAAAACCAGACAATTTTCAAAACAGAGATGTTTAAATATTTGTCATTTCATAGTTTCAAATTATATTATTATGATACTTTTAATGAGTAAATATCGTTTCAATTAATGTGTTTGTCGTTTATAATGTTTAAGCTAACAAAAGAAAGGTGTATAACGCTAAATAAACTATTTTTTGTAGTAAATAAATGTGTACACACAAAGAAAAGGCTGCATTCAATTGAATGTTTATTCAGTGTCTAAAATTATTTATTATGCAATCAATATTTTCAATCTTTATTTCAAAATCCTCATGTGTGCAGTCTCATTTTCCACTCGTGAATGAAGAGGTGGGGAAATTTTAAGATACATTCTTTAATAGGGGAAATTGAACTGAAAAACACCAATCCCAATGTGATTTATAATCCCAAAAGATTGCACACTTTTATAGCTCTGTGCCAAACAGTAAGTACACGTCTATTGAGAATACCGATCAACCAATAAGGCAGCGTACTAAAAGTAAATCTTCCATTGGCTCTTTAAAAGTTGTTGATGGTGCCGAGTGCAATGTTATCACCGATGTATTTGACGGAGCTTGAGCAATAACTCCCACTTGATCTAAGCCATCTACTGATGCTTCTGCTGCGTATATCAACTTATGCGCTGATACTTCTCTACAAACCGGTTTTTGTGATAACAGCGATGTCGCCAATTCTGCCAATCAGCTGTGTGGAGACGAATAAAAATATTAGTTTTAAAAAATTCGAATATTATTTATTCGAATAATTTATCTGTTTATTCGAATAGTCGTATTGAAATTCGAGAGATGTCGGAAGCGAAAAGTTCGCTGTTTTGTATGTACGAGGTGTGTTCAAAAAGTATCGCGAATTTTGTGTTTTTTCAAAAATTATTTATTTATTCATGAATATCTATTTTGTCCCCTTCAAAGTAATCCCCATGAGATATTATACACTTGTGCCAACGGTTTTCCAATCTTCGAAGCACTTCAAAAAATCATTTTTTTTGTATCTTGTTCAGCTCCTCCTTCGATGCCGTCTTTATCTCGTCAAGAGAAGCGTAACGTCGTCCTTTCATGGGCCTCTTCAGTTTAGGGAACAAGAAAAACTCACAGGGGGCCAGATCTGAGGAATACGGTGGCTGCGGCATCATTAGTGTGTTGTTTTTGGCCAAAAAGTCGCGCACAAGCAACGATGCGTGAGCAGGGGCGTTATCGTGGTGCAAAAACCAATTTTTGTTCTTCCACAAATCCGGGCGTTTCTGGCGGATTGCTTTGCGCAAATTGCGCATAACTTGCAGGTAATATTCCTTATTGACCGTTCTTCCCTGTGGCAAGAACTCATGATGCACCACGCCCCTGCAATCGAAGAAAACTGTCAGCAAAACTTTCACATTCGACCGAACTTGGCGCGCTTTTTTCGGTCTTGGTTCGTGCGGCAGCTTCCATTGAGATGATTGAGCTTTGGTTTCCACGTCATAACCATAAACCCACGATTCGTCACCAGTTATGACCCTCTGGAGCAAATTTGGGTCGTCGCGGACAGAGTTTAACATCTCATTAGCAATGTTCATGCGATGCTGTTTTTGGTCACAATTGAGCAATTTTGGTACGAATTTCGCGTAAAAATCGAAGACGATCACGTGCAAGCAAAGCAGCTGTCAACAATTAACTGAACATTCAAAATGGCCGCGCTTGTTGGCATAAGTGAGAGACATGAGTACCAAAATAACGCCACAAAAAATTCGAAATTCGAATATACGTAACCAGCGAAAATTCAAAATTCGCGATACTTTTTGAACACACCTCGTATGTACGTATGTTTGCGTGTACAAATGTGTGCAAAATCTGTAGTGATATTTGTTTAACTATTCGAATAGTTGTCATTTATTCAAATAATACTATTCGAATAAAAGTATAAATTAATCGAATAATACTATTCGAATAAAAGTATGTCTGTGCTACCAAGCAAATAAAGGTTGGCTGTCATAAAATCTACTACAACAAACTTAACGAACGGAGTTTCTATACGGATCCGAAATTGATCCAGATAAATATGAAGATCACAAAGTTGTTGTTGCATTTACATGCAAAATTTCTATCTGGATCACTCCTGATTGGAACGCGCCTATTCTTTACATACAGTGGTTGGATCAAATGTTAACAACGAATTTGACGGTGCTGTGCGATTGAAATGGTTACACTTATCGTCGTTCAAACCATCGGTGTCAGAGGAGAGCATTACACAATATACTGCTAAGCCTGGTAAAATCAATGCCACAACTCTTTCATTTGTTAAACTTATTTCATGAGTTAAACTGGTGAGGAAGGGTACACAAACTAAATCGTTAAAGAGAGTAAATTTCAAGTTATATGCTCCGATATTGGGCCAACTGATGTGAACGTTCGACCTTTTAAATTTATTCCCAAAGCGAGTTGTCCAGGAATCCCATTAGGCCGTCCAACAACACGCAAAGCAATGCTCATTTTAACTTTTCAATTTACTATCTTGCCACAAATCTACAGGGGCCCAGCATTACACTAGTACGACATAATTGCAATCACGGAAACATGGCTTAACGATAACCTTTTATCTTCAAAATTTTTCAATGATCACTATGTTGTATATCGGCAAGGCCGTTGTGTTGTATATCGGCAAGACCGTTGTGTTGCCTCGACAGGCCAAGTAAGAGGAGGAGTTTTATGGTGCTAAGAAGAAAGTTTAGAACTAAAGCATGATCTCGGGAGTGCAAAGTCCAGATCAAGACTACAAAGTATTTTATTAAATTCTGCGAGGGCCCTCGAAATAGGGTCATAATTATAGTAATTTCACGGATTACCTTGACATGAAACGGATATTGCGCACGGAAAGTTCTGTACGGAACATTGAAGCTTATTTGTGCTAAAAGTTCCGGACAGTCTACCAAAGCAGCTAGTGATATTGAAATTTATCAAATGCACTAAATAATGTTTTGTATATCTTTGAAAACTCGAAAAATACCAGACCAAATTATTATTCGGGGCAATTTTAATTTAGGTAACATTTCATGGTCACATTATAGTAGTAATTCAGTTCCAACCTCTAGTGACATAATTTGACAATTGCAGCCATCTTGCTGCCTGAAAAATTGTCAGTTACGTACTGGGTTGCCTTTTATCGAAATTATTCTTCAGGACAAAAGGAGCAATCCATTCATTCATTATCATTCACGAATTGATTTGTTGAACCACGGACAAGAGATACAGGATTATTTCATTCAAAAATTTCAATTTATCATGCACCGAGCTCATACCCCAGCAAGTAGACTAATTTGTTTGGAATATGTCACTTAAAAGTTTATTTACGTCCAATAGGCGGTAATCTGAAAAAAAAGGACGGACAAGGCACAACACTATCAACACGAACCTGTATATCAAATGAACAGAAAATTAGATGACATGAGGACAGTAGACATATCAGACACAATGAAATAATCAAGAAGGCTAGGACAGCAGTTCTGTCCATACCTAGTTGGTACAGCCACATTAACCAGATCAAGGCCAACGCCGGAAATAACAAGCGGGAGCTATACAAGTCACTACATAGCAGGTTAACATTAAAATCTCCACAGATGATAATATTAGAATAATCAACAGCGGCAGAGCTTAACATTGTGAAATAATCCTTCACAATGCAAGACTTATTAGGACACGCTTGACAAAAGTACTTTTGACACTGGACTAGACACTTCAACTAGCAAGTGCTCAGCAGCACTACCAGATATTCCTGATATTAACCGGGAATTAAGAGACTTTTTGTAGGGCATAGCAACACCAACACCTTTCTTGTCCTTCCTATCCATCCTATACAGTACGTAAGTTGAAATGCCGAAGTGTGAATCCATCACTTCTTGTCTAAACCAGGTCTCGGAGACACAAATGACATCAACAAACGATCGTTCGAATACAGTTCTGCCGACATCCATCTTTTCAGCGTTTAAACTTCGCGCGTTAAAGTGCACTACATTGAAACCATTATGACGCTTGCACGAGATGATCAGTAAAGCTAGGCTATTATTCTCAAAGCTATTCGCATTCCTATTGTCACCAAACATTAAAAACAATAGGACTAAAAGCAATTTTAAAGTACCGAAAACAAAAATTACCGTAAGGAAAGAAATAAAATACTTGCGCTATCATAAGTGAAATAGACGAAAAACAAAACATGAACAATAAATAAACAAACATGCTGGAGGCTACCGAAACTGCTCAAGATCATCGTAAGAAGCTATTTTAATAGGCTGCATGGATTTGTCATTTCCAATTCTCACGTGGACACAGCGTCGAACAGTGAATGCGGATTGCAACTTCCCCTCGCGTCGTAACTTAATGGCACCTTGTAAAATAAGTATATTTTGTTGCGAAAGACTCTCATATAAGCTAAAGTTTCCTTTCATTCCAAGGGGTGCCAGGGAGATTGGAGCTTTCATACGCCTGCGATAATCTCCAAACGATTGAAGAGTGCGATTGCGATCCAGAGGCGAATGAAATTTAGTAACAATAGCACCATTGATACCTGCACGTGAGGGTCTCGTCCGAAAGATGTCCCTGATTTGCGGAGACTGGAAATCAATAGGAAGGCAAACCACATTGAAAATGCTTTTCAAATTTTCCCCTTCCTTAAAAGGGGCGCCAAAAGCGACGGCATCAGCAGAAATGTCAGGTGCCGACCTCTGCTGCAACAATTCTGCTCTCAAACTGTTAACGTCGATTCTAACTTATCGTCTCTCTTTTAATACCGCAATGCACGAAGATGACTCACGCAGCGACGAAGATACCGACGACATTTTCTCTTCCATTCGTTGGGGAGCTTGTTCTCCTCTTCTGTAATTTTCTGCGTGAGGCTCTCCATTAGCGCCCCCAGCTGGTCAGTCTGGTGCTGCACCTTCAATTCAACGTCTTTCAGCGTTTTATATACTGCACTAAGAGTAATGATCGCCGCCTCATCCATTTTGGGTGTTTTGCTCAATCGACGTTTTAATGCAGAAGGAGCTGACGTTGGCATATTTTTATTTGTCTTCTGATTTTTAAATTTTATACAGCAACTTCTGTGCGCCTGGTCACGCCAATGTTTTTTATTTGCCTGGCAACCCTGTTCACTTTTACACAAAATACCAGCAGCAAAGGGTTCAATGCAACAGCACAAGTACAAAAAATGGAGTACAGCACACGAACCGCTAATTTTTTTGATGGTAGACCCACTGAATTGGTAAAAACAATTCGCCTAAAGTCTAGTAACTGAATCGATATACAAATGTGAGACAATTATAGTTATGTTAGATCCCGGCCGGGGAACACGCCTAAGGCTGACTTCAAATACTGAAGGTTATAACATTATTCTTTCTAAAGCACTTTGCATGCTGGGATTCATAAAAAGAAATTCGAAGGAGGTTAAAGACCCTTGTACATTGAAATCGCGTAATATTTCTTTAGCCACATGGACTGTTGTTGTATTGTGTTGAATCTGTACTATTCGTCTCACATTAATAAAATTGAAAGAGTTCAAAGAACCTTGGCCCTGCGATGTGCCAGTCTACGATAGCAGGAGGAAACTTCTTGGCTTACAATCCCTAAAAGATCGGAGAACTTACTTTGCGCTAATGTTTGTCTACAACTTAGTTAACCACGGCGTTGATTGCGATGAACTACGTGGTTTAATTAATTTTAATACCCCATCGTGTGAGTTAAGATACCATCGGTTGCTTGTCGAAACATCCCGTAGAACTAGCTATGGCTATAATGTACCAATTGCGAGAAGTAGACACTTATGTAATAATTATGCGCATTTAATAGACTTCAATACCACAACATCAAACCTTAAATTAAATATATTCACTGTTCTGAATTAGTAATAGACTGTAAGGATAACCTGTAGACTGAATGAATAAATAAATACGCAAAATCAATGTAGTCTTTAATCATGTCACGCGGTATGTTTTTGCGTTTGCAAAATTTGACCACATCCCCGTGGAGAACGCGTCTTTTGGTTCGCGAAATATCTGAGTATTTAAAAGCAAGGAATTATATATTTCTGTATCGTATCATCGTTGATAAGATGTCGAATTATCTGTATAACAAGCTAGCTTTCTCGAGATTTGCGACTTAATTGTACCTAGCTACAACTATCTAAACTCGGCACGGCTTTTCTTCGTTAATGCTATCCGCATATGGAACTCTATACTAAATTATCATAGCAATAGCTTGAATGTCGTTAATATATACACAAATAGCAACTGAATTCAGCTACCATTTGCTGTATTCTAGTCTATCCTTGTTGTGTTATATATGTTAATTATTTTTTGTTATGTGTTTTCCTTTTCTTTTACTTAATTTTTTTACTTTATTCTAACTTGTTATTGTATCTAAGGATTATAAATACATATGAAGTTTTGAATATTATATTTCACCCACTCTTACGAAACGATTGTTGTGTTATAAAAGATCATATAGATCTTAGTGTGCTATTATATAGTGCCAATAAATGGAATGAAATATACAATTAATATATTTACTTAGTAAAATATTTACAAAAATTAAGTGTTGAATCATCCAATTTCTGCGTTTAACTTTTTGAGAAAAGTATTTTTGTATGGACATACTCATGAGACATCATGTCTCCATAAATTTATTTATTCGTTTGAATACACTTTTTTACTCTTTACACCTAGCTTTCACCCCAATTGCTGTTTACCATAATTTGTTGCCGAGTGTTGTTTACCATAATTGGTTGCTTACCAAGTGTTTATCTGCTGTTGGTGACCCATAGGGTCATTGTCCAATTTATATTTTGTAAAGTGCTGCGTTAACTCCTCCTTTTAAAAACGATCGACCTCGATCGTTAATAGGTCGTGATGTTAATAGTTTTTTGGCTCATGCTATGGGTTTCTGTTTCTTTTTCGATTTAACTGATCTTTATAGATTTTCTGCAGAGTGAAATAATGATAATAAAAATAATTACAGCCGCTGTTGTTATCCTGCCAATAGAGGATGTTGCTTTTTTGAGGAGGTTTATTCGTTTGATATTGGTAAGATGTAACTCTTTTAAGGCTTCCGATGAAAATAATTCAATGTGTTCTTTTTCTAATGGGGCTGGTTGAAAAATTGCAGGAATGGCTTTAACTGGTTTTACTTTGATGTTGCTAAATATTCGATCTTTGATTTTAATTGTTGAATTGTAAAAAACGATTACGTGAGCGCCATTTATTTCTTGAGGCACTTGGTCTATCTCTAATTTCCCAATGAATTCATTCAATAATATTATACCTTGCTCGACGTGTTCCAAAGTGGGTATGTGATGGCCGTAGGTTGTAAACCAAGTTGAATTCAAACTACTTATTTTTCTAATGATACATTTATCGTTACTTATGCATACTATATCTGTTTCTTTACAAATTGCTAAATCACTAAAATTTTCACATTAATTTTTAACTCCATATGATGTATTTTCCTTTTGGAATTTCTTTGTAATCTGTTTTAATTATACAATTATTTTGCCTTTTTACATGCCTTATAATTATTCTTTTAAATGTTTCATATAACGTTAGGAGAATTTCAATCATGTATAAAATTTTGGTATATTTGCTAATACCTTTACTTTTGAAAATACTAACGCTTCTTCTGCGTTCTTAATTTTTACTTGTTCTTTAAGTTTTTTAATAGAAAGTTTTATTTCATCATTGCTTAAAATAACTGAATTTGCTAAATGTTTCTTTGCCCATTGGATGGCATATCTAATATTTACTAAGTCTTCTTTAATCAATCTTATTTTATTCTACAAATCCATCATAATTTCTGTCATTGTATCTTCATTCTTTTTTATGAAATTAACATCTTGTTAACAATATTACTTAAGCTGTTTATTTTTATTTTTTTCAAATATATTGCTAATAAATAATTGGTCATTATTATTTTGATTTAGATTATTATTTATAATACATAGGTCGTTATGGTCAAGAGATCCCGCAATTTATTTCCATGCCGTTCCTAGTATGTCAATTTATCGCTTTCCCTTGCTGTTTTCGACTGGTTTAAGAGTGTTAAGGATCTTGAAGGTTTTGGTAGTTTCATGTTTGAGGATGGAATAAAGGAACTTATCCTTGGGAATTCGGTTTGTTATTTCGTCATATGTTTCTGTCAAAAACTCCTCGTATCGGTCCAAGTCAGTAATATGTATGCATCTTGATGTACCATCTTGTATTTTAGCGAATCTTTTGTCGATTATGATTAATTGAGCTTTGCTGCATTCCAAAACCGTCTACGTTTTACTGTTGTCCTGTGATTCTCATACACTATCTCTTTCTTATACTTTGGGGTTAATTTTGATCCTAGCCTATTATTTATGAAAGGTCTACCTGTGGTTTTTTCCTAAGTAAGAAGATGTTTTCTTGCCTTTGTTGTTCTAATTGTTGTAGGTCACTACAAACTCTATTTCCGAAAAATGTATCTATAGGTTTCTTTTTTGTATTTGAGTGTATCGATGATTTGTATTCTTGTACGGATTTGAATAAAAGTTCCTCGAATGTTATAGCCGGTTGAGAAGCTTTGAGGCATCTCATGATTTCGGGAAGTGTGCTGTGAAATCGTTCTATTTGTCCGTTTCTAATGCTACTGTAAGGTGTGGTATAAACATCAATGGACATTTGGTCTCTAAGAAAGGATGTGATTGAGGCAGAGTTAAGGGATTTTTCGTTGTCAACTATTACTAGGGGTGGTATTCCGAATGCGATCATTGGATTGATTGGATCTTTAATGTGCTATATTGTTCTAGAAAATATAATTTTAAATGCGTAGGTTAATATTTTACAAAGAATATTTAGAAAACTTGTCAATGGCAGTAAGGATTAATTTTTTTTCAGTGGAGTATACATATGTCAACATGAACTATTGTTATAGAACTTACCTTTACTGGTTCACTGTTCTTAAATTATTTTGGCATGATTTGGGCTTCAGTTGTTGTGGATTCAGAAAAGCAGCTTCGACATCCTCATCACCAAAGAAAAACCAAGTCTAATCCAGAAAAGTATTATGCACACTAAGGTTAATCACTATCGCCCGGACTTACATTACCGCATCTTTATACAGGGTGGCGCAAAAGTAATCCTCCTATCAGAAAATGCTATAAATTTTGCGATTGGCCCCTAAAGTCAGTTCTGTTTTGACATTTGTGTAGTAAACACATGCGAAATACACGTTAATAAACAATGTTACGCTACACTGCTCCAGAACGCGGAATATTGCTGACTATTTATTTGACCAATAATCGGTCGGGGCCAAACGGTTACTGTGAATGGTGAGCGCTACAGAGCAATGATCAACGAGTTCTTTTTGCCGCAACTTGATGAATTGGGATTGGAAAACATGTGGTTCCAACAAGACGATGCAACGGCACACACTGCACGTGCCACAACAGATATGCTGAACATCGGAAGCTTACTTTTGCGCCACCTTGTACTAGTATTCGAACGCAAAAAAAGAAGATACGCGTTCTCTTAGCCGCTCTCAACCCTCCCTCCGTGACTTTGGTTTCTGTTCCTAAAAGTCTCAAAAAAATAACCAATAACTGATTTTCTGACAAACTTAGGTTTTTAACAATGCATTTTATTAAACAAATTTATCATATGCAATAAATATATCTTCCTACATTTTCCATAGATTTATAATATATTTTCTTCAAAAAAAGGAAAAGACAAATTATGCCTCTAAACTATTAGTAAAATAATAGCAACAAAAAGAAATCATAAATGCACTCTCAAAACAAATAGGTTTCTCGCTTTTTTTTTGTAAACTCATTTTTTTCCACGTTGTGTTACATAACTATTTCTTTCTCGAGTATATAATATTTCATTACATTTTTTACAATTCTTTTGGAATTTGCAAAATTATACCTATATCTATATAAATATTTTTTTTATTTACTTAAACTTTATATTAATTCTTCTCTTACTATTTCTGTACAGTCGACTCAAAGCCACGATCTGCACTACCACACGGGATATGCTGGGAAATACTCGTTATGACTGACTCTCCCGGAATATATTTATACAACTATTGTTATAAAAAACAGGTTTAGCACGAAAAAATATGTATCATAAACTAAATTATGTTTGCGGCTGTATTCTTCCGTGACTAAAGAAAATTGTTTCCGCTGGAAATATGTTGGCTGATTCGTCCACTTGCCTCATCGGATATGAGCGTTGCGAAAATAAGCTGATACGTTTTAGTAATTATAATAAATTTTTTTTATATTGTGGTTACTTTAGACTAAATAATATATTTAACTCTGTCTGAGTTTTAACTTTGTAATAGCAAGCTTTACGGCAGAAGTATATTTATCAAAATGAGCTGCTCCCGATGATAACCAAATCCAAAAAGAACTTATCGAACGAAGGGAATTGGCTGTAGGCCAAAGCATATACGAATTTATGCCTATCTAAAACAACTCTGTTGTCAGCATTTCGCTTTTTCGCCTCGAGTTCGTGTAAAAATTTACATTAGGTTTCACAAGTCTCTATATCTTTCCTGTGATACCAAGCTATCCAAAAATTGTCTTCATCTTGCAACTGATACATACTGTTTTCTCTTTTATTAACTATTTTCGCTTTAATAAAGAGTGGGGCAAACTTCGCATTGAACTTTTTTGAACGATCGCTAAGAGCAAAATTCCTACGATAAACATTTTCACCAACTTCGAAAGTTCGCTCCCTACTGCTGAGGTTATATCTTTTTGCAGAGTTTTCAAAACAAGATTGTATACGAGGTGTGTTCAAAAAGTATCGCGAATTTTGTGTTTTTTCAAAAATTATTTATTTATTCATGAATATCTATTTTGTCCCCTTCAAAGTAATCCCCATGAGATATTATACACTTGTGCCAACGGTTTTTCCAATCTTCGAAGCACTTCAAAAAATCATTTTTTTGTATCTTGTTCAGCTCCTCCTTCGATGCCGTCTTTATCTCGTCAAGAGAAGCGTAACGTCGTCCTTTCATGGGCCTCTTTAGTGTAGGGAACAAGAAAAAGTCACAGGGGCCAGATCTGGGGAATACGGCGGCTACGGCATCATTAGTGTGTTGTTTTTGGCCAAAAAGTCGCGCACAAGCAACGATGCGTGAGCAGGGGCGTTATCGTGATGCAAAAGCCAATTTTTGTTCTTCCACAAATCCGGGCGTTTCTGGCGGATTGCTTCGCGCAAATTGCGCATAACTTGCAAGTAATATTCCTTATTGACCGTTCTTCCCTGTGGCAAGAACTCATGATGCACCACGCCCCTGCAATCGAAGAAAACTGTCAGCAAAACTTTCACATTCGACCGAACTTGGCGCGCTTTTTTCGGTCTTGGTTCGTGCGGCAGCTTCCATTGAGATGATTGAGCTTTGGTTTCAACGTCATAACCATAAACCCACGATTCGTCACCAGTTATGACCCTCTGGAGCAAATTTGGGTCGTCGCGGACAGAGTTTAACATCTCATTAGCAATGTTCATGCGATGCTGTTTTTGGTCACAATTGAGCAATTTTGGTAAAAAAATAAGTAAAAATCGAAGACGATCCAAAACACGTGCAAGCAAAGCAGCTGTCAACAATTAACTGAACATTCAAAATGGCCGAGCTTGTCGGCATATGTGAGAGACATGAGTACCAACATAACGCCACAAAAAATTCGAAATTCGAATATACGTAACCAGCGAAAATTCAAAATTCGCGATACTTTTTGAACACACCTCGTATTGTTCATAATTTCAGCGCGCACGAGTTGAAGCCTATAACCTCGGTTCACTACACTATTTCGCCTGGAGACTGTGGAATAGGTGTTGGTTGAATCTGCGGTTTACCTGGATGTCTATCATATTTCTATACACGACAAATTGAACATTGTTTGCCAAACTTTTCAATTTTCGAATTCATGCTTGGGAAGTAGAGATTTGTGTTGTCGCGACTGTGTCTGGGTGCTCTTTGATGCTCTAAAATGATTATTTGTTCCTAATCAGTTTCTGGTACGATATCCTGAAGTAGAGTTTGTGCAAAGCGTATTTTAATATTTGCAAAGTCGAGTGGGTATATTTCTTGAATCCGTCCCATTAAGTTTTCTGTCGTGTAAAGTTCGTTTAAGTGTTGGGTATGTGTCGCTTGAATGTGTCTATGATGTCCTGCGTAGAATAGTTTCGTTTTGTAATAGTGTGTCTGTGGAAACTAAGAAATGGTATCTGAAACGGGTAACTGTCCTCGTTTTCAAACATGTGAAAATGTTGGTTCTTAAGAGCATTTATTGGGGATTCCATAGCTGGGATGAGAAGGTGCGAAAAGGTGTCGTTGCTATGTTCTGTAGTTGTAAGTGTGTTAATGTCAGTCAGTGGGGGTCTGCAGAGTACGTCTGTTACGACGTAAGTTTTTCCGGTTTATATATCACCTCATATATTCTTCAAGGATGCATTTCCATCTCTTAATTTTTCCATTGTGATTTTTGTTACTCAATGCAAAAGTGAGAGGCTGGTGATCCGTGAAAATCACAACTTTCGCTGATCCATAGTTTCCAAGTGACGTAAGAGCCCAGATTATTTTTATTCCCGTTTTATTAAATGATCGGGATATGAAGGTTATTGGTTTGCCTGACGGGTCCTAGAGCATAGTTTGATGCATCGGTAGTGAAGTGGAATTCCTGTTTGAAATTTGGGTATGATAGCACGACTTATTTTGATACTAGTGAAGATTTAATTTTAATGAAAGCGTCGAGGGCGTTTTATCTAGCACAACTAGCTTTTTACTTGAGGCATTTTTGGACACGCGCCCATCTTACCCTCTCGAGGTCAGAGGTTTCGTTAACTTGGCGTAATCTCTAATGAAGCGCCGGTAGTAGTCTGAAATGCCCAGAAAATACCATAAGTCCTTCAATGTCTTCGCACATGGAAATTCTTGATTTGCTTTTACTTTTGCGGGGTTAGTTTTAATGCCTGTAGGTGATATAATAAAACCAAGTAATTCGACTTCCTTACGGAACACTCACACTTGTCCAATTGGACCTTAATGTTCGATTTTTCTAGCGTATGGAAAATTGTTTCGACATTTTCTAGGTGACTTTGCTCATTATTGCCAAATATAATAACACATAATAATGCCGTCTATGTAGACATTTCAAATTATACCCATATGTTCTTTTAGGATGTCGTCTAGTGCTCGTTGGAAGATAGCGGGTTCGTTTTTAAGTCCGAATGAAAGTCTTGTGAATTCATATTTGCCGGTATTGATTGAAAAAGTGTTTTCTCAATGTCGGACTCCTTCAAGGGAATCTGATGGAAGCCACTCTTTATATCAAGAACTGAAAAATATGTTTTTTGTCCAGAAGCATCTAGCTTTTTAGATACAGGCCACACATGTGAGTTCTAGGGTGAACGGGTTGGCCTAATAATTCCATATTTTAGTAGGTTTTCAATTTCATGTTTTACGAAGTCTCTCATTGCTAGAGGGCCAGGGTAATATTTGGTATATTATGGGGTGTCCGCAGAGATTATAATTCCCCCTACTACGGTGGTGGTATAAGTGAATTTCTCACCTGGTTTATATATTTGTTTGCAAGATGGTTTATGTGTTGTTTTTGCGAATGAGTCATATGGCTAGTCCTTACGTCTATTTTTGTAACCAATGTAGACGGTTGCTGCCTAATTTTAATTTTTATGTAACTGCCTAATGTGAGGGTATCATTGTGTATGTTAAAGCCGCACGAAGTTCCTTAAGGTTATCGCTTCCTATTATTGCGAAGGACTTAAGTGTGGGGAGTAAAAAGAATTTTAAAGTCGTGTTTTTTTCTTTAAATAAATAGTTCGTAATTGGGTTTTTACTTGACCCTGTTTAGATTAACATTTTGAGAATTTTCTCGTTCTTCGCATTACATTGTACGTAAGGCAGAGAACTTTTCATTCTAAAAAATTAATGTCAGCGCTGATTTTTAATTTCCTTCGGCCGCCATACTCCTGTGGAGTAGGATTCCAGGTGATTCGTATTGTTGTTGGTACTGTTGGGGCTACTGGTCTTGTGTGGTATACTGTTGTTCGCCTGCTTCTATATGGTAGTTCCTTTGTTGTTACAGAGGAACTTGTTGAAAAAAATTTGAAGGTCTCTTCATATTATTATTAATTTGAGGTCTATTCATGCAGTTTATCCCTCTTGATTGTAGAGATTTATCGACGTCCATTGGCTCTGAACGTGGATATTGTGGTTTAGTGGGAGATAGACCCAATTATCTGTAATGTTGGGTATCGAGGTAATTATTCATTGGAACTTGGGAGCTATAGTGATTCGCAACATTTTGTGGAGGAATTTGTGGTTAACATGTATGCCAATTGGGGATGGAATTCCTTGTTTGGCTTATTGGGTAGGAGAGTTTGTCGGAAATCGTGAGACTTCCTATTTTGAACGCTGGTGCTTAGCGCGTAGTGTGAACGGAAATTTTGGTTCTCCAATTTCGGGCATAAGTAAAGACCTTGGGGGAGATCTGCTGGCTCTCTCATGACAAGAAGTCTTGGCAAGTCCCCTTTTTATACTTTCATGAAGGTATCGTGGGCCTTGTCCCTATAGGTACGTGTCAATAGATGCATAGATTCTGCACTGACTTCCATTAATCCAAGTTTATTCAGAATAAGTAACAGGGGAATATACACGCTGATAGAACTGAATAGTGAGGTTGCCTTGCACTTAAAAAGTCATTTGGTACTCAAGGGTACCTACATCTCGCTTATCAGCTTCGTGGAGGGTAAGGCACCTTGAAATAGCCTTCTAGTCCAATGGTATGTTATAAGATACGAGGGCGATGTATTTGTTTCTTATAACATTAAGAATACTGTAATACTTCGGCGTTCAGTTGATTACTAGCAAGCATAGTGAACGGTAGTGCGCTTACAGTCAATATATATTTACAAATTTCCTTTTGATCGATATTCGTACTTACAAAAAACCAAAGCACGTGTTATAACTTTTCGTTCATTGTAATTTTACTCAACGAATAAGTTCACAAAACTTTGCAGAATAATTAAAACCCCAATTATGGGTGAACCTCCGGACAGAGGCAAAACAAACGCTAACATGCCCATGTTGAAATGGGACAATAGCAAGGCATCAAATTTCACCCAAAATGTACCTATATACTTGATAATGACAAGAACAGACACCGGTGAAACACTAACAAACATTTCCCCATTCTTAATCAAAAAAGCGATCGACGCCACATGTGGTAGCGAAGTCGAAGAATGCAAAAAAACTAGAAGTGGCCAAATCTTGATCAAAACCAAAAATAATTTGCAAGCTAATAGACTTACGACATTAGTACAACTAGGCAACAAAACAAATATTGAAATCACCCAACACCGAACCCTCAATCAGTCTAGAGGTGTTATATACTGCAACGACCTTAGAGGCTTGACAGAAGAAATCATCCTTTCGGAACTAAAATCACAAAACGTCATCGATGTCAAAAAAATTTTAAAGAAAGTAAACACTGATCTCGTCGAAACGGGTCTAGTAATAGTTACCTTCGGGACAACCACATTGCCAACAACACTACGAATCGGATATGAAAGAGTAAATATCCGACCATACATCCCTCTACCACTGAAATGCAAAAGCTGCCATAGGTTCGGCCACATCGCATCTATTTGCAAAAATGAAAAAACCTGCCAAAAATGCTCAAATACCTATCACCTCGACGACGATATGGAAGAACAATGTACAAATAATGACGCCTGCATTAACTGCATAACACAACACCTAGAACCAAACAATCATCCTGCTAACGACAAAAAATGTCCCATATTCCTACAACAGAAAGAGATCCAGGCAATAAAGACCATACAAAAAGTCGACCATAAAACTGCGGTAGCTATTTACAGAGAAAAACACCAGCACAAACAACAACAATACTCAGCAATAATGCGCAATAACCACCTAAACTGTCAAACAGCAGCCACAATGAATGGAAACGACGTACCTGTAAAACAAGCAAGCACCAACAATGCACAAACAATAACACCACAATTACCAAAACCCATCACAGAAAGGCGCGAGCAAGTGACCTTCTCCGACCTACCCAGCGAATCTGAGTTTGAATCCGAACCAGAACCAAACCAAACTAACTCTACAAAAGCTTCGGCTTCAGCCACAATTCTACCTACAAAAACATCCAAGCGGCTGAGAACTCAGCTGAAAAGAATCAATAGCTCAAAAAACAATAATCAATCAAAACGCCCCAATTGTAACACTCAACGCTCTAAGCGCTAGCACCACATAGTTAACTAGCTTTAAAGTTATTTTAAGTCTATTTTAATATAGGAACAATGTCTCTTAAAGTAATTCAGTGGAACATAAACGGTTATGTTAACCACTATAATGAACTCCTCATCCTAATTAAAAAACACAATCCACATATAATATCTCTTCAAGAAACTCACATACACTCCACAAATAATATCCCAATCCCTATCAATTTCTCCTTTTTGCACAAAAATCAGTCTGCAACTACGTACGGAGGCGTTGCACTTCTTATTCACAATAAAATTCAATACGAAGAAATTAATGTAAACTCGCAGCTCGAATCAATATCTGCAATAGTTCATTCTAAAATTAAATTTCACATTTATTCAGTATACATCTCACATAGCATGCGGCTTACTGCAGCAGAACTAGTCAACACTTTCGACTCAAATCAAGTACCCAGCCTAATTACTGGTGATTTCAACAGTTGGCATCAAAAATGGGGCTCTACACGCAACAACTCTAGGGGAAGAGTAGTCGCGAACTTTTTAGACAATTCTGATTTTACCATCCTTAATGATGGCTCCGCCACCCACTTCAATACACACAATACTTTCTCCCATTTAGATCTCACTTTTTGTTCCCCCCAATTAGCGGTCGATGCAAAGTGGAAGACTAACGAATACTTACTGGGAAGTGATCACTACCCTATAGTAACAACACTATTCCATTCTTCTTACCAACCACAGGTTATCACAAAACCTAAATTCCTTACAGCACACGCGGACTGGGACAAGTATTATAATCTCACAGAAAAACTCACCAAGGAGATACCAACAAGTGAAAATATCAACAAAGAGGCCGCAAACATGCAAAAAATTGTAATAACGAGTGCCCACTTCTCCATACCACAATCCTCCAGTAATTACCCAAAAAAAACGGTACCATGGTGGAATAAAAAGCTAGAAGACCTTAAGCAACATAAAAACTACCTATGGCGAGAACTTGAACGTTCTATCACTAACGAGAACATAATAAACTATAAAAGATCCACATCTAAACTAAAACGAGAAATTAAAATTGCCAAAAGAGATTCATTATCCACATTTACCTCTGACATTAAACCCACCACCCCCTCGGGAAAGGTGTGGGCGAACATTAGACGGTTTTGCGGACTGAAACCCCGAATAGGAATCCACTGCCTAACACACGACAATTCAACTAAACTGGATAGTTATGAGATTGCCAATACTTTCTGTACTTATTGGTCAGAACAGTCTGACGACTCTTACTTTCCCGACACATTTAGATCTGCAAAGGAGTCTTTCTATACAAACACACAAAACTACATAACTGACGACAATGCTGATGAAATCGAAAAGGACATTTCCTACACGGAATTATGCATGGCTCTAAACAAACTTAGGGGAAACACTCCGGGTTTCGATAGAATCACATATGACATGATAAAGCAACTATCTCCTATAGCAAAAATACGTTTAACCTCGTTATATAATAAAATTCTCCAAAGTCACATACCGCAAATGTACAAAACGAGCACAACAATTCCCATTTTAAAACCTCAGAGTAACAAAACATCCGTTCACTCGTACCGACCAATATCACTAAACCCAGTAATTGCAAAAACCTTAGACAAAATTATAGCGAACAGGCTATGGTGGTTTCTTGCTAAAAACAAACTACTTAATAGCCATCAAATGGGCTTCAGAAGAGGGAGATCAGTTACTGACAGTCTAATATATTTAGACTTCATGATAACAAACTCCCTATCGTCTAAAAAACATATTTCAATAGTATCGTTAGACTTTGCGAAGGCATTCGACAGAGTTGGTCCACATACCGTTATAAATCAGCTACAAGAATGGAAGGTGGGAAAAAATATAGTAAACTACGTAGCAAACTTTATGAAACACAGGAAAATTAAAGTCAGAGTGGGTAACAGATATTCTAATACAGCAAACCTTTACAATGGAATCCCCCAGGGATCGCCACTCTCAGTCGTACTCTTCCTAATTGCTTATAACAAGTTAGCTAATATCATATCAGCATACAGGGAACTATCGTTCTGTGCATACGCAGACGACTTCCATATCATAGCTCAACTCGACCAAGAAAAAAACCAAACTATCAACATAAACTCGATCATAAATGAAATTTCACAATGGTGTGACTATTCTGGCGCAGAACTATCCTTAGGTAAATGCAAGCATCTACACATATGTAGGAAAAGAAATTGCAAATGCACTATACTAGCTAGCAACATATCCCTTACCGAGGTAAATGAGCTCAAAATACTAGGAGTCACATTAAATTCTAAATATAGATGGAACTCGCATATAGATAATTTAACTCTGTCATTAGAAAATAGGTTGAAAATCATAAAATGCCTATCAAGCTGCAAGTTCAACTGCAACGTTAGTTCCCTTATTTCAGCAGTAAAAGCACTTATCATATCTAAACTTAACTACGGTATATTCCTTTACGGATATACAGCGGAAAAGAATATCAAAAAACTCCAATTAATCCTTAACTCAGCAGCGCGCTTAGCCCTGGGAGCCTTCCGAACCACTCGCATCTGTAATATTATGTATGAAGCTAACTTAAATACAGTAAAAAACTACAGGGACACCACTACAGCGAACATATTCAAGAACCTCATTACATGCCAGGACACACCTATCTATAGCATTATTAACAACCTTACAAATCATATACACACCCATAACCCAGAACCTGTTATATCCAAAACAATTAACCAATGCACTCTTCTCCATATCCCATACTCCTCAGAACCTACACTTACCGAAAATCCCCCACCCTGGAAATTCCCTACATCCAGTATCGTTACCTCTATGCGAACAAACAACAAGGCATATACTTCAACGGCTGTATACCAACAGCTATTTTCTGAAATAACAAATAAATATCAAGAATACAAGTTTATTTTCACCGACGGTTCTAAATCAAACCAATCCACCACATTCAGTATCACAACAAAATACGAAGTTATTTGCAATTCCCTACTACCAAAATACTCATCTGCATTCTCTGCTGAAATTATAGCTATTTCCAATGCTCTACTTCTTTACAAAGATATACATGGTAAATATGCTATTTGCTCTGATTCGCTCTCTTCATTAGACTCTATATCCAACCTACAAAACAACGAATACTACGCTAACAACATAAGACGACTAATCACAGAATACTACCCCAAATTCATACTGATCTGGATACCCGGCCACTCAAACATCCAGGGAAATGAACTAGCTGACCAAGCTGCAAAGTCTGGCCACCTAGCTCCGCTTGCCGCTACCCCAAATTACAACATTAGGGACATAAAGAGGAGCATCTCATCTTTCTATAGAGAAATTCACAAAAACTCATTTACAAAAACATCTACATGGTACCAATACATAAACAGCAATGAGATCAACGTAAACATATTCACTCGAGACATAGACAACATTCACCGACTTGACCTAATAAAATTTATACGTCTCCGATTAGGCTACTCAAAGATAACTCACAGCTATCATTTAGACAACCAACCCCCAAAGGACTGCCACTTTTGCAACTCCAGAGTTCTTATCACTATCCCACATCTACTATCCGAATGCCCATCCTTCCAAACACAACGTACCCGAGCCTTTTCCAATAACAACCCGTTAACATTGTTATCAACCCCAAATGCAGAAAATATCTCTAAAATCACATCTTACTTGAAATCGACTCGCCTCTACTATGCTATTTAAAAAAAAAAAAACAAAAAAAATTTAATAGTTCAATAAAATTTAATATACCTAACTATCACATAATTTCAAAACATTCCTTTAACTGACATTGTGCCTATATATGTACATTCTTGTAAATATGTAAATACACTTGTAAAAAATCTAAAGTTTCGCGAGCTGAAGGCCTTAGCAGCCATTGCTCCTATTAATACTGCTAGCTTGTAATTTTAATTATAAGATAGCAATCAATAATAATAATAATAATAATAATACTTCGGCGTTCACCCAAATGGCTCGTAGATGTGAATAATTCGATTTACGCTTTTTCCCCCCAAGACTTGTAGTCTTCTGGATCACCTGAGAAACCTCCCAGGCCTCTTACTACGTCCGGTGTTTTGTCAAGTTCGCATGGGTTGCGTCTATTCTCACGCCGGTTATATTGAAGAAACTAATGTTTGGGACAAGGGCTGCTTGGACCATATTTCGTCCTTCTTGTTTCATTATATTATTAACTAATTCTGTCACTATATTGGTTATTTGGTCCATGTTAAATGAGTTTTTTGCGAGGAAGGATTCAGCACAGGTGCCCATATAGCCGCCCGACTCTACTGACGCCAACTGGAAGAAGTTGCAAGTCTGCCAAAACACCGCCATCAGAACTGCCACGGGATGTCTGCCTATGTTATCGGAGTCTCACCTTCATCAGGAGGCCAAAATGCTCAATACACACGAGCATGCACTATGATAAGATCCGGCACCACATCACCTTGCCCTTTGATCTGCTCAACCATAGGCGGGGTCTAAACGATCTCCATACCGAGTCGGTAGACAGATCCCTTAGATCTCGGCCTGTGAACCCCGTAATCGACATCTAACCACCTGAAATACCTGATGAGGAGCGTACGAATATTCTTCTGAGAGAGACTAAAGTCATCCTAGCACAACTTCGTTCTGCGTATTGTAATAGGTTCAACTCTTACTTATCCAGAATGAACCCCACCATACCAAATACGTGCGCTGCATGTGGTATGTCCCCTCACGATATCAAACATCTCTTTTTCTGTTCAATTGAACCTACTCTTCTAACACAAATATCACTCTGGTCCACCCTGTTGAAACTGCACGTTTCCTTGGACTCCCGTTAGAAGTGCTTGATGACGATTCTCAGAGTGTTCGTGCCCATTAGGGAGGGCGAAGCACTGTTAATAATAACAACAACAACAATGCGTTTTGGTATCAGCACTCACAATCCGAGTGCGGAAAATTGAGATTTGAAACAATTTAAAAGTTAATAACAAAAAAGTTTGAATAAGTTGCATTTTGTCCATTTCTTTTAAACGGGTAAAAAAGATAGACTCTGCCTTTGGATTCTTGATCCAGGCATGGATACGTGGGTGTAGATTCCCCATCGGACCGTTTTCCTTCAGTGCTCGATGGGGTCTCCTAAACTACATTATTACAGGAGCAAACTATTTTAGCTCATTACACTACCCGACAAATTTTCAAAAATATCCTCGACATTTGATGCATGATTTCTATGTAGAATTTTCTGCTGATTCCAAATATGTAATCAGATAGTTTAAAAGTAGAACAGTTTTCGAGATATTTTGAAATTCCCGTTTTTGAGCTAAGAAAACAAAGTAGGATTACTAATCTGTCAATAGTTCCGCCATTACCGTCTCGATTTTTATGTTATTTCATTTCATTTTGAGAGGATGAAACACCACTTCCACCAAAGCAAAAATAATTCTAATCCACATTAAAGTGACGGAGTTATGGCGAACAAAATTTTTTTATTATGCAAAATTTTTTTTTCGATATTCATTTTTTTTTGTAATTTTTTTAACGAAATATTAACGAACCTCCTGGTTTTACAATGTGAGCCAATAACCTATTTCTTAGTAAACATTTTGGTACTTTCCGGATTATAATCAGCAGAAAAATTACAATGTTATAAGAGATTTATTTAATATGTTTATTTTTTACCACAATCTTGTATTTAACTTAAATTTTTTATTTTTATGTATATTTAAAGTGTTTAAAAGTTGAAAGTCCTCGCCGTTTTCGTGCATTTTATTCTTCTCGAAGAAGGAGCCAGCAAAAATCGCTCGTCACAGCTTCATTCCAATGTCCGTGGGATCGCAATTCCATTTCTTTTATTTCTTGGTGGAAACGTTCACCGTGTTCATCGCTTTCATCACCCAGGTTGTCAGGGAAAATGGGAATGGATGAAATGAATTTTTAACGACATATTTCAGCCTGGGAAGAAATATGATAACTAAATAACGCAATGAAAAAAATTAGTGAAGGTTTACTTATACCTATTTTCTCATAGTTTGTTAGCAAATCATCGATCTTTTGTTTGTAATTTGGGCTTCTGTTTCCTAGAAGATTCGCACAAACTGTTGGAGTCATTAGCATTCAAATGAATCATGCATACTCTTGGCAACTCTGACATATTTATCGAAATCTTTTTGCTCTTACTAAGTTTATTTTTTTTTTCTTGTCTTGCAAAGTCATCTTTGATATACACACACGTTTTGACTATAGAAAGTAAAATTCACTTATAATAAAGTTATTATACTTATGAGCATAACCAATCGAACTCTTTAATTAATTGTGGTTAGGATAAAGCACATTCTCCTCCAGGTTATGGGCCACTTCAACGCCTAAACTATTTCAAGTTACCTAACCAACAAATTTTGAGGGTTATACAGAAAAATGGTGGAATCCAAGTACACAATTGCGAAACTGAATGGCGACAATTATTTTAACTGGCCTTATAAAACGCAGATGTTGCTAATTGAAAAAGATGTATGGGATGCAATATCAAGGGAGCCGCCAACTCCAGTAACGGCACAGTGGACAGAAGCAGACCAAAAGGCTCATTCTACAATTGCGCTCAATGTTGAAGATAATCAAATACAGCATAGGAACTGCGAAACAGCAAAATCAGCATGGAACGCATTAAAGGAATTTCACGAAAAAGACACGCCGGGAAATCGCGTACGCATTTTGAGAATAATTATGAGGCAGAAGCTTGAAGAGGGCGGCAATGTCGAAAAGCATCTTAACCAAATGAACGAGCTACTTCAAAAATTGTTGGCTCTTGGTGGTGAAATAAAGCCGGAGTTTTTCATGAGCGCAACGTTACTAGGCTCATTGCCGGAAAGTTACGATACTCTTATAACAGCGCTTGAAGCTCGCAATGAGGAACTTACATCGAATTTGGTATGCTCTAAGGTAATCGCAGAATATAAGCGCCGGATGGAAAGAGACAAGAACGTAAACCAGAAATTGCATTAAAAGCAGGTACGTCATACAACAACAAAAAAAGAGTGTGTTATTTTTGTAAAGAGGACGGACATTTCAAAAGCGCATGCAACAAGTATAAGAAATGGGTAGCGAAGAAAGAGCACAAAGAAAAGGCAAATTTGGCAGAAAGCGGTAATACAGATAAATTTTTATTTACCACATCAGCTGACAGTGGCTGGATTGTGGATTCAGGGGCGACTTGCCATATAGTAGGTAATAAAGAACAGTTTGTCAATTTCAACCAAAATCATCGTGAGCTTGTTTTTGTTGCAAGCGGCCAACAAGTACTAGCTACAGGCGTATTATATATGCCTGAAATAAATGGTAATTTGATTTCTGTAAAACAACTCCGGCCGCCGTGGTGTGAAGGTAGTGTTGCCGGCCTACCACACCGAAGGTCCATGGTTCGAGCCCTGGTACAGGTAACATCAAAAGTGATTTGAAAAAAGTTTTTCAAAACGGGGTCGCCCCTCGGCAGTGGTTTGGCAAACTCTCCGAGTGTATTTCTGCCATGACAGGCTTCTCAGCAAAAATTCGTCTCCTTTGTAGATGCAGTTCGGAGTCGGCAAAAAACTGTAGGTCCCACCAATTTGTAGGGAAAATTCAAATCGGCACACCACAAATTGGAAGAGAAGCTTGGCGCAAAAATCTCTTAGGAGGTTTATGATGATATACCTGTTGTATATCGCGCCATAGAGAGAGAGAAAACAACTCACAGCGAAAGGGTATAGTGTAAATTTTACAAGCAAAGGCTGTGAAATAGCTAAGGATGGAAATCATATGTTGATGGAAACCTTTACAAATTACAAATATTGAATCAGATCTGTACTGTTGAGAATCGTCAGTTAACTTCTAGTAATGGATGTGTTCACGAGTGGCATAAAAGGCTAGGTCATAGAGACATTGAGGTAGTTGGAATATTGTCAACTGGCAACCTGGTTGAAGGAGTAAAGTTTCAAGAATGCAACAGTGATTGCAAAAATATTTTGAATTGTGAGGTGTGTTTGGAAGGAAAAATGAGTAGAATGAAATTTCCTCAAAAATCTTTCAATCATTCAAAAGAGATTCTTGATTTGGTACATTCAGATGTTTGCGGCCCTATGCAAACTACCACACCATCAAACAAAAAATATATCCTCACTTTTATTGATTACTTTTCGAAGTATACTACCGTTTACCTAATCAAAGAAAAATCAGAAGTTTATGAAAAATTTAAAGAGTTTGTTGAAATGTGCAAAACATTGTTTAGAAAGAAACCGAAAATGATTCGCTCAGATAGGGGCGGTGAGTATATGAGTACAGTATTGCAGAAGTATTTAGAAAGCCAGGGCATCCAGTGTCAGCGTACTGCACCCTACAGTCCGCAACAAAATGGAGCAGCAGAACGTAAAAATCGCACTCTAATAGAAATGGCTCGCTGTATGATCATAGAGGCTAAAGTTGAAAACAAGTTTTGGGGCGAAGCGGTAATGATGGCAAATTATATCCAAAATCGTCTTCCTGCTAGAGGTATACAAAAGACACCATTTGAAAGTTGGTTCGGTACAAAACCGAATATTGAACACCTTCGCCGGTTTGTATCAAAATGCTATGTTTTTGTACCAAGTGAGAGGCGACGCAAACTCGATCCAAAGGCTATGGAATCGTTTTTAGTTGGCTATGACTATACATCCAAAGCATATACTCGTAGATTATGTGCCATATATATTATGTACCAAAAACCGGCAAAGTAATCATTAGTCGCGACGTGAAATTTGTACACATTGATAGTGAATTTAAAATGGATCAGATGCAGGAGGAGAATGTAGTGGTGGTCGAACACAAGAAGGAAAATACGCATATTATTGAAAATGAAATGAGCGACTCTACAGATTCGCAACCAAACAACAGTGATGTAGAGCAAGAAAATGACGCATGCGGTGATACAGAACTTCGTCGGTCAGCAATACCAAATAAGGGAATAAGTGCTAAAAAGTGGTCTGACGAAATGGTAAACTACCCAGAAGCAAATTTAACGAGTACTAAAGAAGTGGAACCAAAAAGTTTAAAAGAGGTTTTGGCTAACAAGCATAAAAATGAATGGCTAGCAGCTATGAAAGATGAAATGCAATCATTGCAAAATAATGGCACATGGGAACTATGTGAGCTACCAACCAACAGAAAAGCTATTGGTTGTAAGTGGGTTTTTAAAACCAAAACCGATTGTAAAGGCACAAGGTTTCTCGCAAAAATTCGGAACGGACTACGATTTAATATATGCGCCCGTCGTTAAACAGACAATCTTCCGAATTTTGCTGGCCATTGCAGCGAAGGACAACCTTAAGGTTCAACATTTAGACGCAAAAACAGCATTCTTGAACGGAAAGCTCAGCGAGACAATATATATGAAGCAGGTTTCGAAGTTGAAGAAAATGAGCATCATGTTTGCCGATTGAGGAGGAGCATTTACGGACTTAAGCAATCGGCAAGGATTCGGAACCAAGCCGTTCACCAAGTTTTATTAGATGCTGGTTATATTCAAAGCAAAAATGATTCATGTTTGTACACTTACGTTGCTAAAGGTGAGTTGTGCTACATAGTTGATGACTTAATAGTGGCGACCAAATCAGCAAAATTAATCTGAATGTCTGAAAGCGTATTGAAGTCGAAATTTGAAATTCGCAACCTTGGAGATATACTAAGTTATCTCGGCCTGAGAATCAGAAAAGCAAATGGTTTTTATGAACTTAACCAAAAGTCGTATATCGAAAAGATAGCTCGTGGTTTCGGCTTGGCCGATGCAAAACCTTCAGAAACACCCTTGACTGTGTCCTACGGAAAAGGCGATAAATCAGTTTTTCTAGTTAATAATGAAAAGTATAGACAGTTGGTTGGCTGTTTGCTTTATATTAGTGTAAACACCCGACCTGATATATCGGCTAGTGTATTCATTCTGGCTCAAAAGGTATCTGGTCTAAACCAAGAGGACTGAAATGAGCTTAAACGCGTCCTAAAGTATTTGAAGGGCACTGCTAACTATTCTTTGGTGCTTGGAAAAAGCGACGCCGCAAGCAATCTGGTTGGATATTCCGATGCTAATTGGGCAGAAAATCGAGTTGATAGAAAGTCCAACAGTGGATATGTTTTCATGTATCTGGACGGTTTAGTCAGTTGGAGCTGCAAAAAGCAAACCTGTGTGGCATTATCTTCGACAGAATCACAGTTCATCGCGCTATCAGAAGCATGCAAAGAGGCTCAGTGGATCCGTCGAATACTAGAAGACTTTAACCGTCCGGAGACTACGCCAACAATATTATTCGAAGACAATCAAAGCTGCCTGAAACTCATCGAAGAAGAAAGTTGATAGGGCAGATCAAAGCACATAGACGTCCGTTACCACTTTGTTAAAAGCTATGTTCAAAACGCAGTGGTCAAATGCGCTTACTGTCCAACGGAACCTGATGGCAGATTTATTATGGAAGCCGTTGCCGACAGCCCGTATCAAGCTACTAAGGGGAAAATGCGGTGTAACATCATTGGAATGAGGAGTGTTGGAGTCATTAGCATTCAAATGCTTCATGCATACTCTTGGCAACTCTGACATATTTATCGATATGTTTTTGCTCTTACTAAGTTTATTTTTTTTTCTTGTCTTGCAAAGTCATCTTTGATATACACACACGTTTTGACCATAGAAAGTAAAATTCACTTATAATAAAGTTATTATACTTATGAGCATAACCAATCGAACTCTTTAATTAATTGTGGTGGATAAAGCAAATTCTCCTACACAAACTGCACAACAAGAATCCCATAGCCCTAGCCTTGTTCACCGATAGAGCTGAATGAAAACTGGCGTATTTGAAAAGTTTTATAATTTGCGGTCCCACAAACACACCTTTTATTTTGGCATCTGATCAATGTCAAAACGTTGACTTAAGATGATCAATTGCGTGCTTGTTGCCATTCAAAGCAAAGCCTTTACGAAATTTTTGAAAAGACCGAGTTTTAAATGTAAGGGAGATAGTATAATTTTATGTTTCTCCACTAGTGACTCAAATTGAATGTTATCCTGTCCAACGGTAAATCCTATTCTGTCTGGCCAACATTTTTTAGAGTACTTCGTATAGCTTTGCTGCAAACCAATTAGTAACGCAACAACTTTAAGAGCTGAACAGATCTTCGAGCCATGTTGTTTATACTTGATAAGGTCAAGGATTTTCCACAGGCGCCATTCACTAAACTCATGAAAAAGTAAATATAGTTTTGTTCACTTAATCTCTTATAATATTGAAACTTTTTTTTACTAATTTTTGTAAAACCAGGAGGTTATTTAATATTTCACTTAAAAAAATTACAAAAAAGATGAATGTAGAAAAAAAATATTTAAATTTGTATAAAAAAAAATTTTCTTCGCCATAAATCCGTCACTTTAATTATTTTTTGCTTTGGTGGAAATGGTATTTCATCCTCTCAAAATGAAATGAAATAACATAAAAATCGAGACGGTAATGGCGGAACTATCGATAAATTAGTAATCCTACTCTTTTTCTTGGCTCAAAAACGGAAATTTCAAAATATCTCGAAAACTGTTCTACTTTTAAACTATCTGATTACATATTTGGGATCAGCAGAAAATTCTACATAGGAATAATGTATCAAATGTCGAGGATATTTTTTTTGTCGGGTAGTGTTGTTTTTGAACGGGTAAAAAAAGTTAGACTCCGCCTTCGGATATTCTTTATCCCGGTATGAATAAGTGTCTTTAGACACCCCATCCAAACTCTTTGTATTAGTTTTCGGTGATGTCTCCTAAGCTGCGCCTCTAGCAATATGATATAATTGCGCTAAAAAAGCACTAAACGCACTGCGCTGATATGGCGTTGAAATCATGGTATCAACGCTAAAAAATTGGCGGCGCGACCCAGCCTTAAATCTTGGTACTATTTTCATGAAAAATTGTCAACGGGGGTCTCAAAATAATGTATTTTGTTGTGTTGATCTTCCGACAGGGTAGTAAGCTGATTTATGTTGGAACGATTTTCCGTCATCCCTTGTCAAGTTTGGTTTTGTGACAAACCGGTTTCGGCGTTCTGCCATTTTCAATGCCTAGTTTCGTTCTGGTCTGTGTCTATCCGCTGCGTTGTTTTTATAGTCCGTGGGTGCTGTGGTAGGTAACGTTAATATGCGTGTGTGTGTGCGCGGTATTGATACGTCCGAATTGTTATCTGTCCCAAGGGTTGTTTTTGTAGGTATGTAGACATACCGCTTGTTAGCTAAGCGGTAGGTTGAGGTAGGTAGAAATCGGTGATTTTTGCAGTTTGGTTCATATTTCGTTTTTGCTTGTTCATTGTTACGTGTTTGGTTGCTGTACCTGCTGGCTTGTGCTGTTTTTTGTAAACTAGTTTTAAGGGTTCAAATATTTCGTCAGAGATAGTGTTGGTTTGTTCGTTTATGATCCTGCCGTCAAATGTTTTTAACTTGTATATCTCCATGTTCTCAAGTACATTAAGCCGCCGGCCTTTTCCTTGTACGTGAAGTATTCGAGCCGTTGTTTTTATGTTAGCTGGGGTGCAGTTGTTCTCAAACATGTGGTTCGCGAAATTAGATTCTGGTATTATGGTGGGTTTTCGTGTTTTTTTGTTGTAGTCCCTGATATGCTCTCGGAATCTTGTGCTTATTTTTCTTCCTGTTTGTCCTATGTAGCTGTATTGACATTCACAAGTAAGCCTATACACTCCGTGTCTGGAGTCTGTCACACAGGAAGCATACTGGAGAGAGCTAGATCACACATAGATTGACATTACCTGCCACAGCACCCACGGACTATAAAAACAACGCAGCGGATAGACACAGACGAGAACGAAACTAGGCATTGAAAATGGCAGAACTCCGAAACCGGGTTGTCACAAAACCAAACTTGACAAGGGATGACGGAAAATCGTTCCAACATAAATCAGTCTCAAAATATGTTGTTCTCCGTTTGGTAATTGGTTAGAACCTCGATATTTCTAAAACATGTCAGGAAAGGTATGAAAAGGCGCGTTTCGGTCCGACGAAACATAATTCGAACCAGGATACCGAAGATGGTGAATCGCAGCTTCAGGTTGTATTAACCCTTTCCTTCCCATATGGCTACCAAATTGAAAAGTTCTATTTAAACGTCAAGTTGCCGAATTTCTTCATTTAAGGGAGCAATGGAGCCGTGTGTAGAAGTCCACGCAAGTGGGGAAAGTTTCTGATCGCCTAACACACCTAAGATTTCGGGATGTGGGACTGAGGAAGCTTATTGCCGTCGACGTCTAATTCCATGTCAACTTGCCCCGTCCAAGTCGTGGCGAAGAAACCGGATTAGAGGGAAGATAGGAATTAATTCTTGAGCACAGCTCATAGACGGAAGGGCCCTTGCCAAAATCGTGTCATCATCAGCGTAGGGGACGGTCGATACACCCTCTGGTGGGGAGGCAGCCACGATATGTAGTAATTAAGCAAGAGCGGGGATATCACACCACCTTGTGGCACCCCCTGTTTAAGCCTACAGGGTTTTGATCTTTCGTCCCTACACTCCACTCATACTTGCCGACCTCTCAGGTAATTGGTGGGCCAACGCTTTATATAGGGGGAATAGTTGAATCAAGGTCGTTAATAAAATGCACGTTGTTGGTCGTGGCAAAGGCTTTTGACAAGTCAAGCTAAACCAATACAGTCCTGTCCTTGGGACGTTTTTAGTTGATATCGCAATTTATCTGAGTGTTTATGGCATTCATTCGGCTTACAAATTTTAAGTAACAAACTTCTTATTTTAAAGTTCTTGATCCTAAAGATAAATTATTGAAAACTTGCTTGAAATGGAGGGAAAAGGTATTTAATGGTGGAAATGGGTATTTATAAAATGGAAATGAAGGCACGTATATTTTCATACCTATTTTCCACCATTTATAGTAGAATTTTCAATAAATTTTCTTTGGGATCAACCACTTCATAATTTAAAAGGCATAAATAAATAAAAGACTTCATACTACCAAATATGTTTTAATATTTATGCATTAAATCCAAATGTAGCCATATGGCTACCAACCCGTACCACACACTGAGACACATATACCAACAATTTTTTAACACGGTCATTTTTAATACCATTTATATTAAAAATACCCGTTGTTTGATTTTTTCCTAAAACTCTTTCTGAATTTGGGAAGGAGAGGGTTAATTATTACCTGTACAAGTACGATATTGTTCTGTCACTTATTACTTCAATTCAAATATTGCATATAAACGTTGTCCTATCCTAATAAATTTTATTATTATTAAATTCTCTAATTTGTTTATCTACGCTTTGTATTTTCTTTCATGCACCTTTTTTCAAAGAATTTAAGAATATCCACTTTTCCACAAACATTTTTTAGCTTAGTAAAATTTTATGTTATTAAATTTTTTAATATAGTTTGGTATAATTTATTTTTTTTCAATTCCTTAATATGATTTGTTTACATTGTTTATATTTTCTTTTTCACTTTTTCAAAGAAATTTAAAATATTCACTTTTCAAGTATTCATGAAACGAGCTCAAGGCCAAGAATAATAATTTTTCACTTTTTGAATTTTTATGAAAATTATTATTGTTTTTTATTTATTAATAATCATTTTAATTAATTATTAAAAGTTTTTTTTTGATTGAATAAAGTAGGAAAAATGTTTAGAGACAACTGCTATTGCTTTTCTTATAGATCCATTTCGTAAGCTGCTAGACTTCACTCATCAGAGAAATTTTGGCAGTGAAGTCTAGCAGCTTCCGAAATGGATCTATAAGAAAAGCTATGGCAGTTGTCTCTAAACATTTTTCCTACTCTATTCAATCAAAAAAAAAACTTTAATTAATTTAAAAAAATGATTATTAATAAATAAAAAACAATAATAATTTTCATAAAAATTCAAAAAGTGAAAAATTATTATTCTTGGCCTTGAGCTCGTTTCATGAATACTTGAAAATGTACAGGTCGTAAATCAACAAAAATTGTTGGTATAAAAAAGCAATAACAAAATCGAGGGCACACGGTAAGGCAGTTCTGATGATAAAACAGATCTGTCAAAAATCCATCATGATCACACTACTAACTGTCAAATGGCGGAAGTGGTTCATGCATATGGTAAAAGAAGAATAGAACTAGGAGTTTAGATGACATCAAAACCAGCGTATTGTTAGCTTAATGGTTAGCAGTGCGTGCCAAAATTTCTCTGATGAGTGAAGTCTAGCAGCTTCCGAAATGGATCTATAAGAAAAGCTATGGCAGTTGTCTCTAAACATTTTTCCTACTCTATTCAATCAAAAAAAATAAAACTTTTATTAATTAATTAAAATGATTATTAATAAATATAAAAGAATAATAATTTTCATAAAAATTCAAAAAGTGAAAAATTATTATTGTTGTTGTTGTGGTAACGACAAAAACACTCCCCGAAGGTTTTGGGGAGTGTTGTCGAATTAACAGTCCTTGGCCGGATTTGAACCCGGTACGCTCCGGTACTCCCTTGCGGTACTGCCCGACTGTCGTGGTAGCGATTTATGACCAGTAAAACCTTCTAGATCATGTCACCCCTCTTTCCGTAAGGAAGGATAAGATGGGTAATGAGAGGTGAGAGGCATCATATCCGTAGATCAACCATCGAGTTGCACGTCATTACCTTTGTGCATATTAGACGCCTCTTACGACCGGTATGCCTACCTCGGGCATATTCTAAACCCCTAACGCGCAGGGGCGAAAAATTATTATTCTTGGCCTTGAGCTCGTTTCATGAATACTTGAAAATGTACAGGCCGTAAATCAATTACTCTTCCTTCCTGGTGAAGGTATACTATTTCTCCTTTTTGCTTGCTTCTCCTTTTATACATTTCTAGAAGGTCGCGTTTTTTTCCAACTGGATTCTAACGCTTCACCGACAAGTTGTCGTACTTGTTTCAGCTGCTTTTGTTGCAGGTATTCAGTTAAGGGTGCGCGCAACTTAAATCGGTACCTGCCCGGGCGCCAGTTAGTTTACTAACTACTTTTTCGAATTTTCAAAAACTTCAGCGGACTAACGTTCGCTATAAATTTATTTATTCGTTTGAATCAACTTTACAAAATAGACTAACCATAACTTCTTTTCTTCTCTTACTTTACACGTAGCTTTCGCAATCAATTGCTGATTATTGTTTACCATAATTTGTTGCTGACTGTGGTTTTGGATTTATTCTTTAAAACCAAAAATCCACATTTTAAACTGATTTCTTTATATTAAAGGTGTTGGCTAGGCTAGTTAACTTATCGAAAATCGATAAAATTTACCTTTATCAGTTTTCAAACTTGAATCCGGAACCGGAATCAATCCGAACTCCCGGCACCGGTCGGATATCGGATTGTGTTGTATATCAATAGAAAGCTTGAATTATTTCCCATTTTACTAAGTTCTCTTTATTTATAGTTAATATATTTATTGAGATTTTATTTTACGAAACACTTTGCAGTTATGTATATATACATTATATATACCATATGAAATTACCTATCCAATTTAAACAATCTGTTCGACTTTTCGAGAAATTTTGATTCAAAAAAATGCCTAATATGAACTTTGACGTTTGATAACTTTTATTGTTGTTTTCCCAGCAAAACAAATACTCTTATGTTTCTTTTATTAATGTGTATCGATCCCCATCTTACATTTTTTTTATTTTAGGGTTGGCGATATTCTGGATTTGCACCACAAGTTTTACAGATTGTGTACTATAATTAACTTAAACTCTAACATATAGACACTATTCGAAACTATTACTTAAGTTTTTCAAATTTCTGAAATGTAAAAAAAACATGTTTTATTGTTGTCACAATGTTTTATTCAAATGGCGCAATGCATATTATTATTTTTATAATTTTTCCTTTCGTATTATACTGTCCCCGTATAGGGCAGTAATTGCTACTAGCCTCGAGTCTAAATAATTATGCTCTAATTCACACTGGTTGCCTTTGCCTGCCAATTTGATGACTTGTTTAACACTTGAGTTGCGTGGTAGATAGAAAGCTACATTTTCACTCATAGTTTTAGCGATTTCCATCAATTCGGATGCACTACAAGGTTGCAAACATTTTTCTATATCATAGTCCGCTGCTCGTTTATACTTTGGCCCCCCCCAGGGAGGACTCAGAAAAACTACATTACTACGAAATCGTCCGCATCGACCCATTTGAAGAAAATCACCATTGATAAAATCAATTTTATTAGCAACACCATAAATTATGGCATTATGCTTCGCCATACATAATTTTACTGGGTCAATATCGATTGCTATAACACGATTGCAGGTGTGAGCAAATTGTATAGCATTACCGCCACAACCACAAAAGGCATCGATTATTACATCACACCGAAGACGATTGGCCAAGTGTATGGCAATTTTTTCAGGAGTTACTGAAAACCAACTTTCGTAATCTAAACGTATACCGGCATCATACCGAGAAAAAAGGGAGAAGCGCTGTCTCCAATATTTTAACATTCCCTTCCTCTCAATGAGAAATTCAGGTACATTGCGTAATTTCCGATTCTTATTTTTCTTTCCTATTGTTTTCTTTATTTCAGATTGAGTTGTCTTTGCAAGATTGATTTCATCTTCAAGCTCCATGTTTATAAATTCGTATTCGTCATCTGAAAACAACCTGCTGTAAATCTGCTCCGATTCTGTAGTATAACTTGAATGTTTCCTTAACTTTTTTTGGCTTCTACCAAATGCTGTAGGTAGCCCAAGAAGTTCGAGTTCTTTTAATTCTGCCAATAACTTTTCGTTTAAAATCTGATTTCGGTTGATTTCTGAGTTAGTTTTAGGTTCTATATTTTCCTTTAACGACTGACGCAAATGTTGATGATATTCATAAAATACCGTAGCATACGTCTGAAACTGTTCTGCGTATACGCTTTCATAAAACTTATACCAAAGTGCATTTACTTGTGAACATTCAGCTTCCGATTGTCCTTGGTGATTATACGTCGACGATCCCGTCTAAACCAAAACAACATAAAAATGATCAGCGTGTAATTGTATATTTTTTCACCTAGAACCAAGCGGCTATTTTCATGAAAAATTGTCAACGGGAGTATCAAAAGATGTGTTTTGTTCTCCGTTTGGTAATTGCTTAAAACCAGGCGCGGATCCCCCCCCCCCCCCCGAAATGTCCAAACTAGTGACATTTTTTTATATGTCTACATAATAAAAGTTAAAATAAAAGAGTTTTAGGTCATGAAATTATATGGATTTTAAGTCAGGGATGGATAAGGCGGGTCCAAACTCCCTGAAGTGTCAAATAAGAGAAAAAATAACATTAATAAGTGTTAAAATAAAGGCATTTTAGGTCATGAAACTATATGGATTTTGCGTCAGGGATGGATAAGGGAGGGTCCAAACTTTCTGGACTGTTAGAGTAAAAAAAATCAACATAATAAAATTAAAAAAAAGAAATAAGTGGCACGAATCATTTTTTGGTCCAATCAGACTAAAGTGGCAACCGTGGTTACGTGATGCAGCGCCAATGCTTGTAATTGACACACTACATTTGTTTGTTGTTTGTTGGAAAAGCCTCTTATGTATATAATATTAAACTGTAACTTTGTCATTTCCATTTTATGCTTGGTATTGTGGTTTTCAGGTGAAAATGTCTCAAGTCGCCTAGAAACTATTTGAGACGACACTTTAACCCTCTTATAAATCAAAAATAAAATAGGTTTATTAATCTCTTATAATTGAAAATTTGTATGGAAATCTCATTTAAAAAAGCTTTATAAACCTTTAATATTTTTTATGAATAACGGGGTAAATGTTTTGAACATAGAATATCTTCCTGGCATCGTTTCCCATCAGATTCAGATCTTTTCATGCCTTGAACATGTTTTTAAACGACGATTTTCACTGCAAAATGTTGCCAGCGTCCATGACTGAATCTAATGGGAAACGATGCCAGGCACACTTCAAAACATTTAAATTTTCAAGTGAACAGCACAATACCTAGCTTTACTCTCAAAATCGTTTTTATGACAAAAAAAAAAAAGTTGGACCCCCCGAAATTATTTTCTGGATCCGCGCCTGTTTAAAACCAAAATATTTCTAAAACATGTCAGGAAAGGTATCAAAAGACTCGTTCCAGTCCGACGAAACATAGCCCGAACTCGGATAATTAACATTATTTCATCATACCGCGCCTAGAAAAAAGTTTTTTTAGAGGGGGTGTCCAAAAGTCCAAATGTAAAAGTACCACTCACAGGACGCCTATGGGGTTTAAGTTATTTGTTGTTAAAATTGAAAAAAAAAAAAAAAAAACATAACCTCACATTTTCTTGTAAAATGCGTTTAGCTATACTTGCTGCCACATTTCAAAAATAAATGTCTTAAGATCGTCTATAAAATATAAGAGAAAGGAAAAACAAGGTAAATTAATGGAGTATTCCTGTGCAGAACTAATTTTTGCTTAGGCGGCCCTTCGGTCGCGCCTTGAGAAATTATCCTCATTCCGGTTCAACAGTAGCTTTATTGTTATTATTATTGTAGCAGTATTGGTTGATTTTGTAACAATGCGTTTCCCTGATTAGTCTGGATATGTAGGAACTTAATCTGTTACAGTATCCAAATCCTAGTTTGGCCTTTGCCAGGCCTGTCGATGCACGAGTGCTTACGGAGATGTATCCTTACTTTCCGGCGAAACGGTTTTTTATTCAAGCCAGGTGCTTGTTTTTGTGTCGCGGTTTGCAACAATTGAACAAGAATTGCTTTTCAACTCGTTATGCTCTTTAACATCGAGCTTTTTTGCTTCACTATGTAGAAAGTGTTTCGGGATGTGGGACTGAGGAGGCTTATTGCCGTCGACGTCTAATTCCATGTCAACTTGCCCCGTCCAAGTCGTGGCGAAGAAACGGAATTAGAGGGACGATAGGAATTAATTCTTGAGCACAGCTCATAGACGGAAGGGCCCTTGACAAAATCGTGTGATCATCAGCGTAAGGGACGGTCGATACACCATCTGGTGGGGAGGCCCTCTTTTATTTGTTCTCTTCATTAATAATATCGGGTCCTGCTTTACTTCGTCTAAGTCCTCTTATACGCCGACGATCTTAAGGTATTTCGTAGAATTAATGATCCCTCGGATGGCTTGCTTCTACAACATGCCCTAAATAATCTTGTCGACTGGTGTATTGCCAACAAACTCTATCTTAACGTTAAGAAATTCTTTCATATGTCGTTCACTAAGGCTTCTAGAGTCCTTTCTACTTTCTATGATATCTCAGGTGACCCGTTGGCCTCTGTCAAAGAATTTGTTGACCTAGGTGTTGTTTTTGACACTTCTTTTTCATTGGTTAATCATATTTGCTTTGTGCTTCCAAAGGCATACCGAAACCTTGCTTTCCTTCGTCGATATGCAAAGGACTTTCAAGATCCATATACTAGGAAGTCACTTGATTTATCCTTAGTGCGTTCAAAGTTAGAGTACGCCTCGATTGTGTGGAATCCAATATACAGCTGCCACTCAGCAAGAATCGAAAGGGTACAAAGGAAATTTATCCGGTTCTGTCTTATATCGTTAAATTTTGATGACCCGATTCCCTCCTACACTTCGCGCTGTAAGCTTATTAATTTGCAACCCCTTGAATCCAGGCGGGTAGTGCAATTACTTATGTTCGTCTATGACCTCATTACTGGCTCTTTGAATTGTTCAGCTCTTCTTGAGAAGGTATCATTTAATGTGCCAAATAGGTGCTTAAGATCATTCTTGCCTTTTTATTTGTATGCTACCAGGGCCAATTATTACTATTTCGACCCTATTTTTCGCGCCCTCAAGGAATTTAATAAACTCTCAAGGACTCTTTCTATTGATTTTTCTCTCTCGAGAGCTACTTTCAAGTCAACTCTTGATATTTATTTTTAATGATAAAGAAAATAATTTAACTTTTGCTCAATACTTTATCGTACTTGTTGTTACTTTACTGTTATATGTCATTGTACTAGTCTGTAAGATTTTTATCATAGACGAAATAAATAAATAAAATAAATAAATAAATAACTAAGCAAGAGCGGGGATATCACACCACCCTTGGGCACCCCCTGTTTAAGCCTACGGGGTTTTGATCTTTCGCCCCTACACTCCACTCATCTTGCCGACCACTCAGGTAATTGGCGGGCCAACGCTATATATAGGGGGAATAGTTGAATCAAGGTCGTTAATAAAATGCATAGTTGACTGTGTCAAAGGCTTTTGACAAGTCAAGCTCAACCAATACGGTCCTGTTATTGGGACGTTTTTTGTTGAGATCGTGTTTATAGCATTCAGATCGGTGGTGGAGCTATGCATTCTACGGAACCCATGCTGATGGTCAGCAATTTGCAGGTTTGCGGTGTAGTAAGGGATCAAAACTATCTCGAAGGTCTTCAATACTCGCGAGAGAAGAGATATCGGACGAGATGACTCCCCTTCGTTAGCTGGTTTAGCACCTTAGTAAGAACACTTTGCCGGTAACATTTCAAGCTATTCTGAACTAGTACAATTGAAGTAGCTTGCATGCATTGGACGTTTCCTTCAGTGATCGACCCTTTTCTCGATTATTGTTTTGAACCCCGAGAGCTCTAGCTTACACTTAAAGGACTTTAAGACAACAAGGCACCTGGTTAAGACCGTATTAGCTACGAAGTTTATTTATTCCAACTACAGGGGCCAATCACTGCCCACCACCACCCCAAAAACCACAGAGTGCTAAAGACATCAAAAGACGTATATTAGTTTAAGAAGTATTATACGGATCCGGAGAACAATTACTTTTAGTAGTTCACAAACAAAGTTAGCAATTTTCTGTCATTTCCATGTGGTTCTTGTAGACACAGGTACGACAGATAGATGTTATTTCAGTGTAACCCTGTCTAATTTGTCACGCCCCACCCTGAAATTGTCATCTTCGAAGAAATCCCTTGCTACTTCTGCTCGGAGAAAATGTATGTCAAACGGGCAAATTCTGTTCAATGCATCACGTGTAAGAGATGGCTTCACAAATCCGGAATAGGTCAGACATGAGCATTGGCGAGCATCACGCCCCTATTGTGAGTGTCGAACAAGAATAGATAATCGACTACTAAGCAAGTCTCCTCTTACCCTGCCCCTAACGTCCACCCTTACTTCCAGCATTCACATTGGTCAGGACCACCATCTCCTTGTGCCTTTCACAACGTACACTGTTTGTCGGCAAAGATTATATAAGCCTGCGGCATCGGTCAAGTGCAACAATTGCCTTGGACTGTGTCACGTTTTTTTATGCTCGCAAACGGAAACTTCTGGACGGATACGACCATAGCGCCTTGTTGCAATCCACCGCAGCCTCACCACCAAATGTTCAAGGCTCATTACCTTCTAGACTGCAACACAAATTGGGCCTCAGCCTACCAACACCCAAACGTATCCGTCCCTCACGCCTACTATGACCTCTAAGTAGCCTACGGCATACTTTAAAATTGTAGAGCCTTATTGTAATGGATTAGCTGGCAAGATCGGGGAGATAACTGAATTTATGAAGCGTAACAACATCACACCGCCGTGGTGTGAAGGTAGTGTTGCCGGCCTACCACACCGAAGGTCCATGGTTCGAGCCCTGGTACAGGTAACATCAAAAGTGATTTGAAAAAAGTTTTTCAAAACGGGGTCGCCCCTCGGCAGTGGTTTGGCAAACTCTCCGAGTGTATTTCTGCCATGACAGGCTTCTCAGCAAAAATTCGTCTCCTTTGTAGATGCCGTTCGGAGTCGGCAAAAAAACTGTAGGTCCCACCAATTTGTAGGGAAAATTCAAATCGGCACACCACAAATTGGAAGAGAAGCTTGGCGCAAAAATCTCTTAGGAGGTTTATGATGATATACCTGTTGTATATCGCGCCATAGAGATAGAGAGAACAACATCAGAATTGCTGCGTTCAAGAGACTAAACTGAGCACAAGATCTGACCTACGACCTTGTGAAGGGTGGAATGTACATCGGAAAGACCGTGTTGTTGTTATTAACAGTTTTTCGCCCTGCCCAATGGGCACATCACTCTGAGAATCGTCATTAAGCTCTTCTAAAGGGAGGCCAAGAAACGCGCAGTTTCAACAGGGTTGAACCAGAGTGATATTGGTGTTAGAAGAGCAAGTGCAATTGAACATGAAAAGAGATGTTTGGTATCATGAGGGGACATACCACGTGCAGGGCACGTGTTTGGTATGGCGGGGTTCAGTCTAGATAAGTAAGAGTTTAACCTATTACAATACGCAGAACGAAGTTGTCTAGTCTCTCTCAGAAGAATACGCTCCTCATCAGGTATTTCAGGTGGCTAGATGTCGATTACGGAGTTCACAGGCCGAGATCTGAGTCGTCGTCGATTTAGTAGGAGACAACGTCAAATTTCGTTCGGTGAAGACTGGAAAGATCTCGCTTGCCGACAGTACTTGGGGAAAAGTTAAGGCTTTTGGCCGACCGGTTATTGATTATGCTGCGCCCATATTGTCGACCATCCTTGCTGACACCAACTGAAAGAAGTTGCAGGTCTGCCAAATCACCGCAATCAGAACTGCCACGGAATGCCCATGCTGGTTGGGGGTTAGAATATGCCCGAGGTAGGCATACCGGTCGTAATAGGGGAATAATATACACAAAGGTAATGGCGTGCAACTTGACAGGTTAGACAGGGTAGTGCGCGACCGAGGAATACGCACCAGTGCTTGACTCCCACTGTGATTATTTCTCCCCCTTCGCAACTTCGTGCCCTACAGCTAAACTGCAACGGTCTAAACGGTAAAGTGAGTGAAATAGTGAGTTTCATGAAGCGACAGAACATCAAGATCGCTGCCATTCAGGAAACAAAGTTAAACGCCCGATCAGATCTTCGGACTTGCGACGGCTACAACATCCACCGGCGTGACCGAGAGAGAGACTTGGGGGCGGACTCGCCTTCATTACTCACCAATCTGTGCAATATCGTCTATTTGAGCCTGACGTCGACCCGAGGGACAACGTCCTGGAACGTCAAGGTATGCTTGTCCGGACAGGCGACGTCGACCTGGAAATCATTAACATTTATATACCTCCAGCCACCTGCTGTCCGAGAGATTACCACCCTGACATTAGTGCGTTACTCAGAGGCGATAATCGTGTAATCCTGTTGTTGTTGTTGTTGTTGTAACGACAAAAACACTCCCTGAAGGTTTTGGGGAGTGCTGTCGAACTGACAGTCCTTGGCCGGATATGAATCCGGTACGCTCCGGTACTCCCTTGCGGTACTGCCCGACTGTCGTGGTAGCGATTTATGACCAGTGGAACCTTCTAGGTCATGTCACCCCTCCTTCCGTAAGGAAAGAGAGATGGGTAATGAGAGGTGAGAGGCATCATATCCGTAGATCAACCATCGAGTTGCACGTCATTACCTTTGTGCATATTAGTCGCCTCTTACGACCGGTATGCCTACCTCGGGCATATTCTAAGCCCCTAACCCGCAGGGGTGATCGTGTTATCCTCGGAGACTTCAACGCACACCACTATCTGCGGCACTAAACCTACAGGTTGATGGTAAGGGACAGGAATTGGCTGAACAAATTGACGATTCGACGTTTTGCACTGTGAACGGGGATGCCCCCACGAGAGTTGCGGTAAATTGTTCCAGTTCGCCAGACCTCACAATTGTCCGCGCAGGTCTCATAAACTGCGTTGAATGGCGACCAATGCTTACTCTTGCATCGGACCATTTGCCGATAGTCCTCTCAATCGATCGCCCCAATGACTTTGTTACTTCTGAGAAGCGCACCTTCACTAATTTCAGTAAAGCTGAAAGCTGGTTGGTTTTCTTAATTTCACTGAGAGCACCTTCGCTACTCTTCCCACCCCGTCTGATGTACGAGAAGAGGAAAAAGCGTTTCGCATGGTCATAGCTTCAGCCTCCAATCAATACATTCCGTCAGGTAGAATTAAGGAGATACGTCAGTATTTCCCCGCAGAGGCAGCGGCCCTGGCTAATGAACGTGACCACGTGCGACGCTTGAACCCTACGGATCCCCAAATTCAAGATCTCAATACGAAAATCAGACGGCTAGTTGATCACCACAAACGCGCCAAATGGGAGGAGCACCTAAGGTCCTGTAACCTCTCTGCTGGTGTTGGCAAATTATGGTCCACTGTTAAATCCTTGTCAAATCCGACCAAACCTAACGACAAAATATCCATCACCTTCGGTGATAAGGTACAGTCGAAACCAAAGAGATGCGCGAGCGCTTTCTGCCGGCAATTTGTACTGCATCCTCCGGTTGACAAGGAAATCAGGCGTGCCATCAGGGAAGCGCACAAACGCAAGAACAGCCAAGCGCCCCTTGCCATCACCACCGCGGAGGTTCGGGAGGCCATACGGGGGTCCAAAAACTCCAAATCTATTGGCCCAGACGGTATATCCATGCTGATGCTAAAACATCTCGGTAAAGAGGGAGTAAGGTACCTAACAACCGTCTTCAATCTGTCCATGACCACCTTTGTCATTCCAGAAAGATGGAAACAGGCAAAGGTGGTGCCACTACTAAAGCCCGGCAAGCCGGCCAACGAGGGGGAGTCTTATCGACCGATATCACTCCTCTCGCCAGTAGGGAAGACCCTGGAGACGGTCTTGCTCCCTTATTATACCGCTAACCTGCGACTAGCCGAACATCAGCATGGATTCCGCAAAATGCATATCACTACCACCGCGCTAAACGCCATCACCACACAGATAGGTGTCGGTCTCGACCAATCTCGTCCAAATGACAGGACCGTGCTAGTTGCGCTTGATCTGTCGAAAGCTTTCATGCACAACTCATTAACGACCTGGAGGATTCAAACCTTCCCCCCTGTCTAAGGCGTTGGACCGCCAACTATCTGAGTGGTCGGCAGTCATCGGTTGCATTTAGAGGCGAAAGATCAAAACCACGTATAATTAAGCAAGGGGTGCCACAGGGTGGTGTCCTATCCCCGCTTTTGTTTAATTACTACATATCGAGGCTCCCTTCCCCACCAGATCGATCGTCTCCTACGCCTAGCAGACACACATTGGAGGAGGTTGCAGGTTTGCCAAAACACCGCACTCAGAACTGCCACGGGGTGCCTCCTTATGTCTCCTGGGCACCATCTTAATAGTGAGGCAAAAATGCTCGATGTCAAAGAGCATTGTGAGATGTTGACCAGGCAATTCCTGTTCAACTGCCATAAACCGCCGCACCCGAATAGGAGCCTGCTTAACGAAAATCCGCCTCCCGGGAGAATAAGAAGTCACCTCCGTAAGCACTATGACGAGATCCGGCATCACATTTTCTCGCCGTTTGATCCAATGGTGCACCGGCGGGCCCTCAACCTCATCCACACAGAGTCAGTAAACTCCTTTGTCAGGTCTCGTCCAGTGAATGCAGTTCTACAGGCACAAGCTCCACCTGTTGCCGACGAGGAACGCGAACTGCCCAGAGAGACAAGAGTCACGCTGGCTCAACTTTGTTCTGGATACTGTAACAGACTGAACTCTTACCTATCCAGACTGAACCCTGACATGCCAAATGTCTGCCCGGCATGCGGCGTGTCTCCCCACGATACTAACCATCTGTTCATCTGCTCAACTGAGCCTACTCTTCTAACACCAATTTCACTCTGGTCCACTCCTGTTGAAGCCGCGAGGTTTCTTGGACTTCCGTTAGAAGAGCCTGATGACAGTGTTGGATGAGGGGTGACATCCTAGGCAGGTTAAGTAGTCGCTACAACAACAACAACACGTGCAACTCGATGGCTGATAGGCGGATATGATGCCTCTCATTACCCATCCTATCCTTCCTTACAGAATGAGGGGTGACATGGCCTAGAAGGTTTCACTGGTCATACCGAATCGCTACCACAACAGTCGGGCAGTACCGCAAGGGAGTACCGGGTTCATATCCGGCCAAGGACTCTTAATTCGACAACACTCCCCAAAACCTTCGGAGAGTGTTTTTGTCATTACAAAAACAACAACAACTAAACTGCCACAAACCTAGTAATCCAAACCACCACCTATTGTATGCAGCTCTGCCACTAGACATAAGGAAACATCTCTGTCCGTAAAATGATGGATCCGGCACCGCTTTACCTTGCCGTTTGATCTGCGCAACCATAGGCGGGCTCTAAACGACCTCCACACCGAGTCGGTAAACAGACTCCTCAGATCTCGGCCTGTGAATCCCGTAATCGACATCTAACCACCTGAAATACAAGGTGGCGCAAAAGTAAGCTTCCGATGTTCAGCATATCGGTTGTGGCACGTGCAGTGTGTGCTGTTGCACCGTCTTGTTGGAACCACATGTTTTCCAATCCCAATTCATCAAGTTGCGGCAAAAAGAACTCGTTGATCATTGCTCTGTAGCGCTCACCATTCACAGTAACCGTTTGGCCCCGACCGATTATTGGTCAAATAAATAGTCAGCAATATTCCGCGTTCTGGAGCAGTGTAGCGTAACATTGTTCATTAACGTGTATTTCGCATGTGTTTACTACACAAATGTCAAAACAGAACTGACTTTAGGGGCCAATCGCAAAATTTATAGCATTTTCTGATAGGAGGATTACTTTTGCGCAGTAACCGTTTTTCACCGACCGATTATTGGTCAAATAAATAGTCAGCAATATTCCGCGTTCTGGAGCAGTGTAGCGGAACATTGTTTATTAACGTGTATTTCGCATGTGTTTACTACACAAATGTCAAAACAGAACTGACTTCAGGGGCCAATCGCAAAATTTATAGCATTTTCTGATAGGAGGATTACTTTTGCGCCACCTTGTACCTGATGAGGAGCGTATTCGTCTGAGAGAGACTAGACAACTTCGTTCTTCGTATTGTAATAGGTTCAACTCTTACTTATCTAGACTGAAGCCCACCATACCAAACACGTGCCCGTGGTGTGTCCGCTCATGATACCAAACATCTCTTTTCATGTTCAATTGAACTTTGCTCTTCTAACACCAATATCACTCTGGTTCAACCCTGTTGAAGCTGCGCGTTTCCTTGGACTTCCGTTAGAAGAGCTTGATGACCATTCTCAGAGTGATCGTGCCAGTAGGCAGGGCGAAGCACTGTTGATAACAACAACAATTCATTATGCTCCTTAGCACCGAGCATTTTTGCCTTATTGCGTAGGCTGCGTGAGCACCATACTCGTGTTTCCACACCTCTCCCGACATTTTTCGAAGCGTTAGAGCAGTTGCCGTATGACGAAAAGAATTACCAAAACGGATATAGTATCTACATGGGGCTAGCTCGAATATCTTTAGCCTGTTTCTGTTACTATATTCAATCGATCGTCTCCACAATACCTGGTTTCGGTACCATTTTACAAGGTGGTTCAATGCCACTTGTCTATCAAAAATTGTCGAGGAGGGAATCAAAATGGGTGTTTTGACCTCAGTTTTACCAATTCGAAGGCGGTAATCTATTAGTTTATGTTATTTCATCAAAAGTTATTTACAAAATGCAGTTGCAAATTCTAAAATGTTTCATCCCAAATATGACATGTCCAGCCGGTATTGGACCAGCTATGGGTGTGGATCGGGTGGTTTTTTTTTTGAATGAATAACTACCCTGCAAAAATCGAATGACTGAAACTCCAATACGCATTAATGTCGATAAAATGGCGGTAATTTTTCGTTTTATATACGAGTCAAATGACTAGTAGCTGTGACACCGGTGTGAGCAGTGCAGCTATATGTTTATCTTAGGCCAAAAAATAAATGAGAAAGAGCGAGATGTAAAACCGCACATACAGGAACGCGCACAAAAAGTCTACCGATGCTCTTCAAAACATGAAGGGAGAAATACCATGGAAAAACGATATGGGTACAATGATTAGTCAATTTACCCAGATCCATACCGAAAGTTTCCGTATTTCTCCCTTCACGTTTTTAAGAGCATCGGTGGACTTTTTGACTGTTTCTTTCCTCGCGTTCCTGTGGGTGCGGTTTTACATCTCGCTCTTTCTCATTTATTTTTTGACCCGAGATAAACATATAGCTGTACTGCTCACACCGGTGTCACAGCTACTAGTCATTTGACTCGTATATAACATGTAAAATTACGGGATATTTTACTGACATGAATACCAATTGGAGTTTCGGTCATTCGATTTTTGCAGTGTTGTCTCTTTTGTGTTCGTATGTGTACTGTCTGTGTGTTTGCGTTTCAGTATAGCGATGTATTTGGTTCTGGTTAGTTTTTTGGTAGCAGTTTTATTTCTGTCTTTTGTCTCAGTGTTTTGTATTGTGATTTTTGGGAAATCTTCATCCTCCATCGTTAGCTCCTGAAATTATTTTGGAAAGATATATATCAATCGTCTTTTTTCTTGTTAAATTTTGGACTTCTTTTACAAAATTTATTACTTGTTCTTTTCCCCAACACAAACAATGTTCTACATTTCATGCATTTTTTTCCTTTGCAGGAAAACTGGGTATGGCCGTGTCTGCCACAATTTCGACACTGTCCGAGGGTTGGGATGAAGAACTCCACTTTTAGTGTGGTATAGTCTATAGTAATGTAATTTGGTATGTCCTTTCCTAAAAATCCGATCTTTATGTTGTCGGCGTGAATGAGTCGTCCTCTTTTCTATGCGTAAACCGTCTTACTGAGTTTATCAGAATGTGCGATGTCGCGTTTTCTAGAATTTCAACACTGTCTACGATATTGGAATTCTCCTTACTTTTCCGTATGTTTCTATTGCTATTCTAGGAACGAATGACCTCAAACATAGGTCTTTAATTTTTTTATTTAAAATAAAGTTGTTTGCCGAGTCACAGTTTTTAAATATTACTTTGTAGAGTGTCTTTCCTGCCACGTAGTGTTTAATCTTATTGTGTAGAGTTACGGGTCAATTTTGTACGTAGCCGGTAATTTTGACCTGGAAGATTATCTACCCAAAAATCGTAACCGTTGGCAATGCAGTTCATGTAACCGCGATTCTAGCGAACATGGCAAAGCTGCCAAAAACAAACAATGCGCAATAGAGAATAAAATGCAGACGCGAACGAAACTTCGTGTAAAGAAGTGCTGATATTGTTGGTAAAAGTGCAGTTTACGGGACCCACCCAAATTTAGACCCAAAAATCGAGTAGGGTATCAAAATACGCGTATTCACGCCTAGATTGAGTCGCAGCTAAATTTTTTTTAACCGTTCAAAAGTTATAAACAAAATACTGTTTGAACGGATACACTTTGTTACTACACTTTTTACATTGCTTTCAGAGCACAATAATCTTTTTTTATTATATCCCCTATTATTAATTTACATAATAAAGCCAACCTGAAAAGAAACCGACCCGAAAACTCATTATTTGAAGCCTATAACAGAGAGGACAGAGAATTCAACTAAACAACGAGTGGATTGTTGTACAGAGGAATTTTCGGTACTTTATTCAAATAATTTAAGGTCGTGGGTAGTTACAATGCTTGTGGGTACTTTAGGTATAAAATATATGTAGTAGCTAAAAGCAGTAAGCAGAGTAAAAAAACCTGCATAGGTAAAATATACACTGGGTTAGTAACGAATCACATGGTGGTAATATATCCAGCATAGACACTGTACACAGCTAACTGCATCACTAGCGGCCGGCTTTGCGCCGTCCAACTGAGTGACAAAGTAACTATATACACACGTACATATGCTGGCAATAGGCTTTACACATAATCACCTGCACTCACTAGCGGCCGTCTTTACGTCGTCCAACTAAGTGAAACAGCGATTATGTATGTACCTATGTACATACATGTATAATAGCACCAGAGCAGATACCGGCCTTCGCTGTTCATCTGCTAGAGGCACTCAAATATGTTAGTTAAAAATAGTTGCTTACCCCTTGATTTAACGCCTTCAACGGTTGAACACAATTGAGGACGAAAACCAAAGGGATCGCGCTTTTATAGTTGCTCGACAAGAGCTTTTATCATAGCGCTATCTCTCACCAATTTAACGTTACTTCACATATATTGAGTAGAATACAATTAGAATTGAGTCTAAAACAGTAACTTACAACTAATGGTATAAATGGAGTGAGGTGTGAATACAATGGAATATGAAACACTTAACTTGCAAATATGGTCATAAACAATATATGACCCTGTAAGAATTATATACATAGTAGCTAATTGTAAAACATGCATAACTAGACATGAACGTTTATGTATCAATGATTATATATTATATATATATATGAATGTTCACGTTACACCCTCCCCCTTGACGGATGATGAGTATGCGAATCAGTCGTCGCCATAATTTATTTCTTCCTTGGTCTTCCTCTTCTGCGGATAGGCTGCACTGGAGTCGGTAGTTCGTCATTATTGTTGCCTTTATATAGCGTCAAGGCAGGTGCGTGGTATGTTTCGAGTGGCACATTTGGTTCATTTTTAGCAGCCACTTCATATGTGGATGCCCCAATTTTACGTGTAACAATGTATGGCCCATCTCGTTTCGGTACAAACTTCGATGTAACCCCCTTAGGCCCGGTTTTTCAGTCCTTGGTTAAGCTCAGTTTAAACTAAGTTTGCTTAAACTCGGCATAAATTTAAACTCCAGTTAAACTGCAGAGCGGTTTTTTTGTGAGAGTTTAAGGCCGCTTGTAAGATTTGCGTTTTATGCGGCAACATGGTTTTTTTTTTATCTAGATACGGCAACAGATGACATTTGTTTACATATTCAACGCCATTCCTTCTCCTCAGTATTGTAATAGTTAGGATTTCGCTAATTTCTGCATCACTATAATCACTTTCGTCAGATGATATATCCAGTATTCAGTTAAATATAAAAATATCGTCCTTCTTTAATTGTGTTGAGTTTATTGTTTCACAACCAAAACCATCAAATATGCAAACAGCTGACAGGTTAACTAGAGTTTAACCCTGAAAAATTGGCCGCTTAAACTACGTTTAAACTTTGTTTGAAGTTGACTGAAAAACTGCGTAACAAGTTTAAGCTTGGTTTAACTGACAAATTGAGTTGAACTTGTACTGAAAAACCGGGCCTTGGAGGCATTGCTGAGTACATGCGTTTTTACTAGGACTTCCGATCCTACTGTGATGTCTTCCTGCGGTCGTCTACCCTTATCGACATATATTTTATTTCGATCCTGCATCATTCTCTCTCTCTTTAGCGTTCTTAAAATTCTCTGTCATACTTCTCAAATAAGGCGTGATTTGTGGAATAAAATTCTCACTCTCTGTTATAGTTCTAATATCATGTTGCACATCATCAAAGGTTCGTAGCTTTCTTCCAAAGGTGAGATATGCGGCAGAGTAGCCGGTACTTTGACATTTTGCAGTATTCATCGCAAAACGAATGGCAGGTAGCCCAATATCCCATATATTGTGCTGATTTTGGACAAAAATTGATAACTGAGCCTTAAGGTCTCGATTCTTCCGTTCGACTGGATTTGCTTCAGGATGGTACACAGGTGTGAACGTTTGCTGTATGCCCATGCAATATGTAATTTGTTGCATGATAGAAGATACAAATTGAACCCCGTTGTCAGTTCTAAGTTGTCTTGGTACACCATATCGGAGGAAAACTTCATTAATTAAAGTCTTAGCACACATTTCGGCTGTGGCTTCTATCATAGGGAAAATTTCAATCCATCTACTTGCAACGTCTTCCACAATAAGTATCCATTGGAAGCCTTCAGTAGTCTTTGGAAGTGGGCCGAAAAGATCAACAGCAACAACTTCAAAGCGCTGCTTACTTACACTCGTCTGTAGTAAACCCATTGGTTTCATGTTTGTAGCTTTGTAACGTTGACATTCGATGCCAGAAATAACGATTGCCAATGCGTGCAATTGTCCTCTCTACTCCGTAATGACCTGCAGTACGTTCGTCGTGGTATGTTTTCACGATATCCAATCGTTCGTGCTGTGGTATGACAAGTTGTGCATCTTCTGCGTCGTTATCAGCGTAACAGTATAAAACACCATCGTTTAGGAGATAACCACGCTTGAACCATAAGGCGGCATTCTCGTCACTCTCTCCCAAAGATTTAAAAATAGCTTTCAAGTAGTCATCTTTAAGCTGTTCGTTTCGTAGCTCGTTAGCTTTCCTTTTGGGTATGTCTATATTAAAAGCACAGATACAATTTGAAGGGTTATGTTCGCTTACTACGCATGGTGGGCGTGACAACATGTCAGCCACAGAATTACTTTTACCGGGAGTATAATCGATTTTAATGTTATACTGTTGTATTTGTAGTGCCCATCTAGCGAGACGTCCGGATGGAGATTTCATCGTCATGAGCCATTTTAACGGCTGATGATCCGTCATTAAATGCACTTCCGCACCATCAATGTAGCCTCGAAACTTTGCACATGCCCATACGATAGCAAGCGCCTCCCGTTCCGTAGTGGAATAATTCCGTTCGGCTGACGTTAACAATCGGCTCGCAAATTCTATAGGATTCTCTCGATTTTTCTCCCCCTGGAGTAAAATTGCTCCTAACGCGTATGAACTTGCGTCAGTTTTAATTACAAAAGGTACTAGGTCTTCTGCCTGTTTCAAGATTTGTGGTTTAACGAGTAAATCTTTCAATTTGTTAAATGCATTAATATGTGGTTCATTCCACTGCCATAAGCATTTTTCTTTAAAAGATCCGTAAGTGGTTTAGCTATTTTCGCAAACTGGTCAATAAAACGTCTATACCATGAGCACGTTTGTATAAAAGATATAAGCTCTTTAAGGTTTTTCGGCTCTCTTCGCTGCGTTATTGCCGACGTCTTTTCTGGATCGACCTTAATACCTTCAGACGTTAATACATGGCCAAGGTATTTCACTTTAGTAGAACAAAATCGACACTTTGTCATATTTATACGCAACTTGAACTTAACAAGTTTTTCCAATACGCTACGCAAATCATTCATGTGGTCCCTGAAAGAAGCTGAACAAATAATTATGTCATCAAGATAAGCTAGTATTTGGGCATTCGGTACGGCTGTCTTAAACGGAACTATTAAACGTTGAAATGTTGCTGGAGCATTACGAAGACCAAACGGCATACGCTATCTGGAAATAACCACAGATATCTGGAAATAACCACATTGTAGGTCTAGCGTAGTCATAAATTTAGTACTTTTCGCTGCATGCAGCAAGTTATCGATTCTAGGTATCGGATACCTATCTGGTTTAGTCATAGAATTTAGCTTGCGATAATCAACACATACTCGGGTGCTTCCATCTCTTTTAGGCACCATTACTACTGGGGATGCCCATGCTGAATCGCATTCTTCGATTACTTCATTATCGAGCATCTTGCTTATTTCATCTTTAAGTTCACGAAGTTTTGGAACTGACATTCGGTACGACGGTAAGGCAATGGGTTTATGATTTCCCGTATCAATAAAGTGTTGAGCATGCGGTGTTGGCTCCGAGGATGCACCAAAAACTACAGAAAACTCGTTCAGCATCATATCCAACTGCTCTTTTTCGACTTCTACCAACTCGACCCCGTCTGTTTCCTTCAGAAAACGAAAGTTTATTGAAAACAAATCTACCGAACTTTGCTTATAAACACCACTAAACAATTCTTTTTCTTTATTTCGCTCGGGCGTAACCACATTTGGTGGGAGTGCGTCTTTGAATATGCTCTGAATCTTATGCGGTGAGTAGGTAATGGATTCTTCTGGTCCATAGTATTCGAACTCCGACATATAAACTTTCGGTTTATCACCTTCTCTATCTGCCTCCGCATGTGGTTTGCGTTTATCATTTACTCCAATTAATTGAAAATCGTCATCTTGTGATTTGTATTTACCTAGGACGCCACTTACTTTTACTGTTTCGAGGAGATTTAACTCTAGCGGCAATGCATCTACAAAGTCGAAGTGCTTTGAGGGTTCATCTTCGAAATACCAGTACCTTTGACCCATGTTCATGACAATGGCTGCTTTTTCTAAGAAATCGGCACCACTTAACGTTCTATTGTTTTCAGCGTTAGGCAACACTATAAATTGTATATCGAACTTGCGTCCTCCTATTGCCATTTTGCATACAGTAGATAGGCACTTTTTGGTCGCAGTATAGCCATCGGCGAGAGTGATTTCGCAGTGTACGCTTTTAAATATACAACCCTTGAAGACCATTACCTTTTTCAGATTTGCACTGGCAACGCTAGTTCGTGCTCCAGAGTCAAAATAAGCTTGCCCCGGTACATCGAAAATTTGGATGTTTGCCATTGGAATATCTCGCCCTATAGATACGTTTATTGTATTAAAGTTCACGGTCCCTGGATTTGCTATTGGCTTCTTAGTACAATTTGTGCAATTAGCTCGAATTACCCCTGGGGCATTGCACCCATAGCAAGCAAATTTTGGTTTTAGCGATTCCTTTTTAAAGCATGATTCAACATTATGACCCTTTTTGCGACAAATACTACAGCGAATTGGACCACTTAACCTTTGAGGATCAGCGTTCACAACTTGATTCCTGCGTTCATTCAATGACATTTCTGTTTCACGTGCTTCTTTTAATAGCCCATCAAAATCAACAATACGTTCGCGGCTTACCCTATCTCGAATTTGAAGGTGCAACAACCCAAAAACAATATCAAGCTGGTCAGCCTCTGCTGGCACATTAGTCAACTGGGAAAATAAGGCACGCTTTCTTCGGATAAAAGTATCTGTCGGTTCATTTCTTTGCTGCTTGGAGTCGAAAATTTCCACATAAATACGCCAAGACGGCTTGGGAGGAGAGAACGCTTGACGGAGCATGTGTACAACGTCGGCAAAAGCTTCGGCTTTGGACTTTACACTCTGCCACCATTCTGCTGCGTCCCCTCAAGGACCATTGGCATACCATTAATTGCATCGGAATCGCTTATTTTCTCGACTGCTTTGAATGTCAAAACAGCCGCCAAGAATTCCTCAACCTTTGTGGAGCTACGCTCTCCATTGAAACGAGCAGTACAACTGCTAAATGAGCCTAACCTTTGATTGCTTTGATTTATTGCTTGAAGCAACACGCTAAATTGTTCATTGGTAAGAGTCGTCATTTTACTATTTTTCCTCGAAATGCGTTCGCTTCGACGTATCGGCTTGAAACCCAAGGGGTTTGCCACTATGTTGGGCGCCAATTTTATAACAGGGAGGACAGAGAATTCAACTAAACAACGAGTGGATTGTTGTACAGAGGAATTTTCGGTACTTTATTCAAATAATTTAAGGTCGTGGGTAGTTACAATGCTTGTGGGTACTTTAGGTATAAAATATATGTAGTAGCTAAAAGCAGTAATCAGATTAAAAAAACCTGCATAGGTAAAATATACACTGGGTTAGTAACGAATCACATGGTGGTAATATATCCAGCATAAACACTGTACACAGCTAACTGCATCACTAGCGGCCGGCTTTGCGCCGTCCAACTGAGTGACAAAATAAATATATACACACGTACATATGCTGGCAATAGGCTTTACACATAATCACCTGCACACACTAGCGTCGTCCAACTAAGTGAAACAGCGATTATGTATGTACCTATGTACATACATGTATAATAGCACGAGAGCAGAGACCGGCCTTCGCTGTTCATCTCCTAGCGGCACTCAAATATGTTAGTTAAAAATAGTTGCTTACCCCTTGATTTAACGCCTTCAACGGTTGAACACAATTGAGGACGAAAACCAAAGGGATCGCGCTTTTATAGTTGCTCGACAAGAGCTTTTATCATAGCGCTATCTCTCACCAATTTAACGTTACTTCACATATATTGAGTAGAATACAATTAGAATTGAGTCTAAAACAGTAACTTACAACTAATGGTATAAATGGAGTGAGGTGTGAATACAATGGAATATGAAACACTTAACTTGCAAATATGGTCATAGACAATATATGACCCTGTAAGAATTATATACATAGTAGCTAATTGTAAAACATGCATAACTAGACATGTACGTTTATGTATCAATGATTATATATTATATATATATATGAATGTTCACGTTACAAGCCTATTTAATATTAGAATTAGAAAAAATGCGAATTACTTGTAGTAAAAACATTGAGATTTTGAGCGTTGCCAACATATCATTACAAGTAAAGTTTGACAGCGGTGCCAGTATATATGAAAAACAAACCTAGACCATTTTGTTTTGTTGTTTTTCCGACAGGGTGAATGATTGATGTATATTGGAACGATTTTTCGTCATCCCTTGTCAAATTTGGTTCTGCAGAACGAAAATCGACACTGATGATGGCACAACGCCGAAACCGGTTTGTCTCAAAACCAAATTTGACAAGGGATGACGAAAAATCGTTCCAATATACATCAAACCTAGACCACTTATGAAGAACTTCTTAAGTTGCTGCTTACACAATCCATATAATCATAAGCCTCAATTAGTTTTAAGACAAATATAGCAACAGTATCTAGAATTGTTAATACCAAAAAATTAAATATAAAACAAAGTAAATTATCATTTATTTAAAAAGCGCTATAGACGAAATTTCAGAATAAATGAAACGATGAAAAAATTGAGTTTGATTTCAAAGCGCCGCAGGCGAAAATTTTCATTTTCTACTGTGTTATGAAATGTTAACGTTTTATTTAAAAAGCGCCGCAGGCGAAAATTTGGAACAAAAAATCGCGCGATTTTTTATTCCAAATTTTCATTTTCTAATTTTATTCTTTATTATAGATTGACCATTTTTTAATTTTTGTAAACATGCGGTATTCACATATGTAAGTTTAGTATATATGTTTATTATTCGTTTTAACATCAATAATTTGTATAAATTTAAACACATTGCGGTATACTTTGGAATATCAAGTCACTCTAGGTGACCATTAAAAGGTAAAAATAGGCCTACAGGGGAACCGAACACCTAGTGTGGATTGGCAGTATATATTAACGCAATATAATTGATTTGTGGGTAATTCTATACGACAGCACGTAACTGCTAATATAGGTGAAAAAATATCGGGAAAGGTATCAAACGACGGGTTTTATCCTTCGTATCAATAATCCGAAAGCGGAAATTCGATATTTTATGTATGTTCAGAGATATTTGCAATTAAAGTTGAAATTTTTCTGTCATTTTCATGTGGTTGTTGTAATCACAGATTAGGGTGTACCGAAAAGTGCAGAAATGTGTTCTGTGCAGAAATATTGTGGACCGCGTAGCCGGTGTTGGACCGGCTAAGGTTATTTTTTTGAAGCCTACGCAGAAAGGTGTTGTGCACATAAATACCTTGGATCAAGCCCCCTATTCGGGATCGGACCTAGGCAATTTTTGGGTTTTTTGCTAATAACTTTTCACTGAAACAAATTATTTAATTTCCGCTTTCGGACTATTGATACAGAGATCAAAACGCGTCGTTTGATACCTTTCCCGAGATTTTTGGACGTATATTAGCAGTTACGTGCTGTCGTATAGAATTACCGATTTGTGTTTGAAGCACAAGTATTTTATTCACGCAACAAGTGGTTGTTCAATATTGAAAGTGCATTTTAAGCTAGCTGGCATCATAGTGTATCATTATGAGTAGCTAATATCTGGCAATGCTCAATGTTTTTACTACAACTAATTCGGTTGCTGCGAGTATATTTTTTGTCTTAAATACGCTAAAATTATTAAGTTTTCTCGTCGGTTTAGCTTCAGTCGGGTTTCACTGTGTAAAATAGTGATAGTAGATATATAAATGAAAGTTTTTTGTGCTTAAAGTAACACAAGAAGTGTATTAGCAAAGTGTTTCCGATCAATTAGTATTTTGTTTATAACTTTTGAACGGTTAAACAAAATTTTACTCCGCCTTCAGATTCTGAATTTAGACGTAAATACGCGTCTTTTGATACCCCATTCGACTTTATTGGCATAATTTTCGGTGGGTCCCTTAAACTGCACTAGTACCATATTGTTTATTTAATTTTGTGATGTGTACAAAATTTGCTGTATTTTCTGTCCACAAAAATATTTACAAAACACGAGCAATTTCTCGCGATAACTGCAACTTAAGCTGGCAGAATACCGAAAGGGTGTAAAATTTTCCAAACTATTTATTTGCCGGTAAAACGAATGTTGTTACCACACAAGAATTATGGCGTTAGTCCATTTGTAAATTTGTCTTATTCTATGTCACATTTTGTCGTATCTACGAGTACAAAACACGTACCGGTAAAGTTAGGGGTATAAGTGTTCTTCTGTAGCTGTATTTTTTTTTGTGTTTGCTTGCTTGTTCTGTTGCTGTATCATTTGAAACTTTGTTAGCATTTGTCAAAGGTGGTGAGTTTGTCGCTTTTGTTGTCCCGCTATCCACATTTTCTGTACTCCTAGAGTTTGTGTGGCTATTTTTTTATTTTTTATATTTTTCCAGGTTGCAGGTTAATTTCGTAACCACCAAAATAGGTTGTTACGTCTCGTAACCGCAAAAAATTGCACATGTTTTGTAAATATTTTTGTGGATAGAAAATACCGTAAATTTTGTACACATACTAGTTCACAAAAAATTTTTTTTTTGTGAGGTCTGATTTCTATGGGTGGGATTTGCTCCTCATATGCCAGGTTATATTCCAATATTGTTTTGAATTCAGCATTAACATCAGTTCCAAATGTGTATTTAGCTCACTAGTACACAATGATAATACCGAAAGGCCAGAATCATGTGTAGCAGCTTCTGCTTCTTTTTTCAATTATTACACGAAACATGTGTATACTTCAATTTAATAAAATATTTTTCGAAATGGATCTATAAGAAAAGCTATGGCAGTTGTCTCTAAACATTTTTTATACTCTATTCAATTAAAAAACTTTTGATAAATAATTAAAAATGATTATTAAAAAATAAAAGCAGTAATAATTTTCATAAAAATTCAAACAGTGAAAAATTATTATTCTTGGGCTTGAGGTCGTTTCATGAATACTTTTCATAAAGGAAAAAGTCCTTCTTTATTATAAATCGACACCAAAAATTTTGTTATACTCAATCACGTGTTGACATCCCCAATTGTTAAAAGTTCTGTTTGTTAAGTCAGATCTGTTATATGTATATACATATATATATCCCTAAGGTCCAATAATTTCACCTCAACCAAAGGTACAGTCTGTTTTTCTAATTTCGTTGGGTTTTAGGGATATTTTTGCTGACTCGTCGCGACGACGTCTAAGAGCAAAGTGTTCATAAGAATTAATAAACAATATAAGCACTTTTTTACACTAGGTTTCGTTCGCGTTTGCATTTTATTCTTTATTGCGCATTGTTTGTTTTTAACGGCGTTGCCATGTACGCTAGAATCGCAGTTACATGAACTGCATTGCCAACGGTTACGATTTTCCGTTAGATAATCTTCCAGGTACAAAATTACCGGTTACGCCAAAGAGGATAGATATGTAAGAGACGTCAGTTCGCTACTCGGCGAATGTCAACATTTTGTTGATCGCTACTTTGTGTGCTACTCGACGTTAGCTCTCAGGGGTTCGGCCATTCCTCTTTGTTTTCTGTCCGAGTTTTGAGTAAAAATCTTGAGCAAGAAACTTGAGGGAATTGAGTGTCGGCTGAGTTATTTTGCGGAAATGTCAAAAAGTGAAAAGCAATATTGTGAGTCAATGTCAAAGTGAAGTTGTAAACAGTGAAAAAGTGGTAAAATTAATTGAAATTGGTGTAAAATTGTGAAAAACTGTAATAAATTGTCAAAATAATAAAGAAGAGTGAAGTTAATTAGTGATAAATTAATTGATTTAAAATTTGAAGACTGTGTTGGGCTTACAAAGGTGTTTTGCTTGTTTGAACGGAAAGTGGTGTATGTGGTTTGTGCGTTTTTTGGCATGTGTGGTGTTTGTGTGTTTATAAAAGTATCCAATTGTGTATTGATATGCAAACGAATTATTGAAAAATTGCAACATTATTTATAACAATTCGGATATGCATTTCATATATTACTTGCAGTAGTATTACTAAAATCTCTGCAGTTTCGTATGCATGCATAAATGTTTTGTTCACATCATAAAAAGGGGAGATAAAGGTAATTGTTTCCTTTAGTGAAAAATAGTGAAAATAACAAAGAAAAGTGAGATAATTAATGTTAAATTAAAGTATTTAAGACTTGAAGACAGTGTTGTGCGTACAAAGGTATTTTAGCTTGTTTGTACAAAAAGTGGTGTATGTGGTTTGTGCGTTTGGCGGCTTGTGTGTTTAGAAAAGTGTCCAATTGTGCTTTGATGTGCCAGTAACTTATTGGAAAAGTGCAAAAGTTATTAATAACAATTCCGATATGCATTTCATATATTATTTGCAGTAGTATTACTAAAATCTCTGCAGTTTTGTATGCATGCATAAATGTTTTGTTCACATCATAAAAACATAAAAACACGTCCAAAAATATCGGGAGAGGTATCAAACAACGCGTTTTGACTTCGGTATCAACAATCCGGAAGCGGATTTTCAATTTTTTGTTTCAGTGAAAAATTATTCGCAAAAAACCCAAAAATGATCCAGGTCCGATCCCAAATAGGGGGTTCGATCCAAGGTATTTATGTGCAGAACACTCCGGTCCAACACCGGCTACGCGGTCCACAATATTTCTGCGCAGAACACATTTCTGCACTTTTCGGTGCACCCTAATCTGTGATTACAACAACCACATGAAAAATACAGAAAAATTTCAACTTTAATTGCAAATATCTCTGAACAGACATAAAATATCGAATTTCCGCTTTCGGATTATTGATACGAAGGTTAAAACCCGGACGTATATTAGCAGTTACGTACTGTGGTATAGAATTATCTAAGTCATAAATAAATGCATCCAAGTATAGATCGTTTATCCAAACATCCTCCCTACAAATGTCCTAATATATGTTATATGTGTGCATGCCAAACAAGAAGTTATCAAAAATATGCTACAATAAGCTATCAAAAATATGCTACCAACCACCTCACGTGCATAAATGCATATTCATATATGTATGTAAGTATTCTTGTCAACAAAGTACATTTGTACGCACAAATATCTACGTCCAACAACAAAAACCATTTCTATGCACAAAAATCTACGTCCAACAACAAAACCCATTTCTACGCACAAAAATCCAACAACAAAAACCAATTCTACGAAACAAACTACAAATGCAACAACAAAAACTTCATTGAAGCATTCATTCATAAAAATATATAAAATTATTTGTCGAAGAATCAAAATATTCAATTTTGTCGATTTTATAAAATCCAACTTCAATCCATATGAAGGGTATTCCCTCGAAAGCGTTTTTTCAGTTGTGCACTTTGGCATTTTTCCGAACAAAACTTGGCATTAAAACTTTCATTTGCTTCAGGTAGTTAGGTATATTAAAGAAAAAATAAAATAAAAATATTCAGCTATTGTCCAGGAACAGACCCAAACTTTTGCAAAAAAATTATTCCGAAAAAGTTTCCCTAAGTATTTTTAATTATTTAATGAAAGTTTCCCTTATATGACCAAAAGTTGTCCTTATTCGATAAGCAGTTTGATTATTTGCGCAACTGATATTGCTTTCGTCACTTTTGTTTGTTTGCGTGAGAAACCCTATGAGATTTTGTTGTTGTTACTGAAATTCGGTCGCAAATTTGGTCAGCCATGTTTTTTTGGCTTAAGTGTGGCCGTTCTGGCACAGAAGTATCCTTTGAATACACTACTATGTAGTAAAAGTTTAGCTTTTTTCACTCCTTATCTACATTATGTGCGAGTTTAGATGATTTTCTTAGGTAAAACTTAATATAAGAATATGGAATTAATATCCGAAGTAATTTAAGATAGTTACATGCCATTTTGGAAGAAAAAAACAGAGGTTAATAATACTTAAGTAGTGAAGAACTACTCCATTTTTTGGTAGTGGCTGAAAGATAGGAACAAACTGTGTGCGCCAACACTTTTCATCACCGACGACTTCACTCAAAGCTCGTATCAAAGACGAAATCAACGACATTCCTGTGTATGTATTTATATTTTCATACAATTTATTAACAGCCAGTCCAACTGAAAGCATTCATACATGAGTGCGTTCGTACGCATATATTTAAGGGTGGATTTTTGTTTGCTACGATCAAGTGCTTTTGCATTTGATTTGTGCAATCAAAAATTGTATTTTTCCATAAATTTTTTGAAACTGGTAAATGTTTATAGTATTTCATATTTTTCACCTCATATAAGTCATAAAAGTCCATTTTTGTGAAAATTAGGAATATTTGCACAATATAAGCAAATACCACCAACATCATAAATACTCACAAGTAGCAAACAGCTCGAAATAAATATATATATACTTAAATACTCCAAATACAAATGTTACTCATTCCCCACAAATGTCAATTCCGTGAGTGGAAACAAAAATTGAGTAGTTGTCAAACTCACGAAAATGCGCAAAAGAAATGATCGAAACCCTGAGACAAAACGGGCACCAATTTTTTAGCAGCTTTCAGCGAGCAACTCGTTCATATTGGCGAACTGACGTCTCTTACATATCTATCCTCTTTGGTTACGCACAGAATTGTCCCGTTAAAGGAAAAGTAATTTACAAAAAAAACCTTTATATGTTTAATTAAATACACACATTAATATACAAACATATTAATACGTGGTCACTTAAATTATTTAATAAATTCAGCTAACAGCTAATGAGTTTATAAGAGGATTATTTGAATACTGACAGTGTTATTGAATTTTTCAATAATTGATTCTGACAGCGATTAGCGTCGAGGGGTTGGGTAGAAGTTGTAGGTTTGTCTCCTTCTATCTGGCCCACGATCACGAAGGTTCACTACCGCCACATAACTTCAGAGAGCTCGTGAGTTCCACTAGGCCACGTAATAATCTAATTGTGCTTGGAGGCGATGCGAATGCCCATCACACTCAATGGAGCAGCACCGACACAAACGACCGAGGTGAGTCACTATATAACTACTTATTAGGCACTAATCTAAGTTTATGCAACAGGGGAAGTGACCCCACATTCATAACAAGGAACCGCGAGGAAGTCCTTGATATTACACTGGTCAGCGACTCCTTCAGCGACCTCATAGAATCATGGAGGGTTCTAACAGAACACTCCTTCTCAGACCATAGATATATTAGTTTCTCAATAGCAGATACGCACACATGTCCAAAATTCATACAAAATATAAAAAGAACAAACTGGGGCTACTACAGGAAGCTCATTGATAGAAATCTATCAAAACAAATGGTCACACCTAGAAATGATAAGGAACTAGACGAGCTAGTCAACACTTTTAATCAACAATGCAAGCTTGCTTTAGATAAGGCCTGCCCGATCAAAAAGGTAACGGAAACCCATAAGCCACCTTGGTGGTCGTCTGATCTAGATAGACTCAGGAAGGCTTGTAGGGTTGCCTTTAATAAAGCCAAACAGGACGGCCGCGAGCTATCCTGGGCTGTTTACAAAACTAAGCTAAGTACATATAAAAAAGAAATCCGCAAGGCCAAACGAACCTCCTGGGTGGAATTCTGCAGTGAAATTGAATCCACATCTGCTGCCTCGCGCTTGAGGAGGGTGCTCTCAAAAGCGCCAGCAACACTGAGCCACGTCCAAATGCCAGATGGGCAGTGGACGGATTCGACTACGGATACCATGAATCTGCTCCTGGATACACATTTCCCGACATGCACAGACGTGTCTACTACTACCGGCGGAAAGGTGCCTTCCGATCAAATGATAAGGGAGATCACCGATGAGAAGAAGCTAGATTGGGCTTTATCTACCTTCAAGCCCCATAAGTCGCCTGGACCAGACGGAATATTCCCGGCCCAGCTACAACATACATCCGGGCTTATCATGCCCTGGTTGAAAACTATGTTTATAGGCTGCCTAAGGCTCAACTACGTACCCACTTCATGGAGGGAGGTTAAGGTAGTCTTCATCCCCAAAGCCGGGAAGCCATCTCATACTAAACCTAATGACTTTAGGCCTATAAGCCTATCCTCATTTCTTCTTAAAACCCTAGAAAGACTTCTGGAGGACTATGTCAGAAGATCGATTGACCCAACTCAGCTCTCGCGGGCTCAGCATGCCTACAGTAAGGGTAGGTCAACAGATACTGCCTTGCACTCTCTTGTATCTGTTATAGACAAGTCACTTAACTTAAAGGAATATACTTTGGTGGCTTTCCTCGACATTGAAGGCGCTTTCAATAACGTCCTTCCGGAAGCTATCACCTCTGCGCTGACGGGTCTGCGGGTCGATACCTGTCTGGTGGAGTTCATTCGTAAACTGCTTACTAGCAGACGGATCACAACCGAGCTAGGTGGGAACTCGATTCACAGACTCGTTAACAGAGGTACCCCACAGGGAGGTGTTCTCTCACCGCTACTTTGGGTGGTTACTGTAAACCAGCTTCTACGCCTCATGGAAGCGGAAGGCCACCAAGTGATTGCGTACGCCGATGACATCTGCGTTATGATGCGGGGAAAATTCCCTCAAACTCTATGCAACTTAATGGAATCAGCCTTATCTAAAATTTGTGACTGGGCAAAGTCAACAGGTCTGGGGGTTAACCCCGAGAAAACCGAGCTAGTCCTCTTTACTAGAAGGTACAAAATACCGAACCTTATACCACCAAAAATTGGTAACACGACTTTGGCATTCAGTGACAAAGTCAAATATTTAGGAGTTACTCTAGACAGGAAACTACTCTGGGGTGACAATATAACAGAACGGGTTAAAAAGGCAACGTGCGCGTTGTTTACTTGCAAGAGAGCAATTGGTGTTTCGTGGGGGTTTTCTCCCAGGGTAGTGCACTGGATCTACACAGCCATTGTTCGCCCGATCCTACTCTACGGAGTGCTAGTCTGGTGGCCTGCACTTACTAAGAATACGTACCTCAAACAGATACAAAAAGTCCAAAGGAGTTCAGAACTCTGCATAACCGGGGCCCTTGGGTCCACCCCGACAGAAGCACTCAACACTATGCTGCATCTACCACCGCTTGATTTGGTGGCGAAGGAAGTAGCCACGATCACAGCTTTGCGAATAAGGGAGACTGGCGTCTGGATAAATGGACAAAGTGGGCACGCCACAATCTTGGGCAACCACGCGCCTGTTAACATTCCACCACACACGGACTACTGCGCGTCAAATAACGTGTTTGTCAGGAACTATGAGGTTATAATACCGACAAGACAAGAATGGGACAGCAGACCACATACGGTTCGGGGCGCCATCAACATCTTTACTGATGGCTCCAAGCTTGAGGGGAAGGTGGGGGGAGGAATCTTTTCACCGGACCTGGGACTAGAGATCTCCTTCCGTCTTCCCGACCACTGCAGCGTGTACCAAGCGGAAATGCTGGCAATACACGGCGCGGTGAAAAGCTTGGTATCCATGCCCCAAAATGGTAAACAGATCTATATCTTCTCAGACAGTCAGGCCGCACTTAAAGCCTTGAACTCATATGTCGACAATGCAAAGTCGTTAACTGAATGTCGCAGATCTCTCAACGAGATGGCTCAGCACTTCAGTATTAGCCTTATTTGGGTACCTGGGCACAGGGATATTGAAGGCAACTGCAGAGCGGATGAGCTGGCTAGACGGGGTACCACCACCCATCTCCTTCCAGGAAATAGCTCGGTAGGCATACCCATGGCCTCCTTTAAATTTAGTGTTAGCACAAAAACAATGGAAATAGCAAATATGCTCTGGTCAGGGCTCTCGACGTGTGAGATATCCAGGCTAACCTGGCCTTCCTACAACAAAAGACGTACAAACTCCCTGCTGTCCCTCAATAAATCGGACATTTCATCCCTGGTAAGGGTTCTAACAGGGCACTGTTTAATAGGCACTCACGGCGCCAGAATGGGCGCAATGTCTAATGATTACTGTCGCAGCTGCAGATGTATTGAGGAGGAGGAAAGTGTTCAGCATCTGATGTGTCAATGCCCTGCACTCAGCAGGCGACGGTTAGCTATCTTGGGCCAACCGTTTCTCAATAACCTCGCTGAGGTATCACAAATGGAATTAAAAGCGTTATCTAAATTTATTGACTCCACGAAGTGGTTCGATCCCCTGCCTTGAACAGGGTGTGAGTTGGTTTTCCCTGGCGTCGACGGCAGCGCAACCGTGTGAGTCGACTGGTCCTTCTCAGCTCTCGGGAGACCTTTGAACTCGGATACTCTAGGGTTGTTGGATCGGCTAACTGTTAAGCGGCTGAGCTGCTGTCGGCGTCGGGGATGACTTGCTCGCATCTCTGGGGCATAGAGGTGGGTAGAGACCGTATAGGGTATCACAATGGGCCTATTTAGTGGCCTAAGTGTCGGGCAGAGTCCAGGTACTCTGTCCTGCCCTTGCAACCTAACCTAACCTAACCTAAGTATTTGATTCGAAACAAGTTCAATTTTATTATCAATATGAAGGCGGGGGTAGAGTGATGTCATCGAAAATTAAGCATAATTTTTAAAATCTTATTTTGACGTACTTGCAAATTATTTATGTGGGTTTTAGCACAGTTTCCCCACATTGGACATCCTTATACCATAGATTGAAAAATTACCTTTGCTATTGTAATTTTGTTGGCATTGCTAAGTTTTGATTTCCTACATATTAATAGGTATAACATTTTAATCCCTATATAAATTTTTTACAGTATACTTTGACTATGATATTTAAAAACTAACTTAGTATCAAACGTTACACCCAGATATTTGACTTTGTCGGACCAGGTGATCCAAAAATTACTGCTTTGAAGAGTGGAAATTGGAAGGTAACAAGGTTTCCTTCTTCTCGAAAAAAAGATTGCTTGTGTTTTTCTAAGGTTAATTTTGATTTTCCATGCATGGATATAATCAACTAACATATCTAGAGCACATTGTAATTCGATCGCCGTTTGCTGACCAAATTTGTGGGAAGACCACATAGCAACGTCGTCTTTGTTAAAAAATACTTGCAAGTACTGACTTTTCCTATATCAAAACCAAAAATTCTATATAGGCGGGGGCCGATAACTGAGCCCTGAGGTACACCTGCTGGTAGTTGTTCGAGATCTGAAAAAATATCTCAAATTTGTACGCAGAAATAGCGGTTTGTCAGATAGTTCTGAATTATCTTAATTGAATGACGTGGAAACTGAAAGTTTATAAGTTTGGAAAAGAATCCGTTATGCCACACTGAGTCAAATGCTTTTTCAATATCTAGTAAGACGAGAGAGGTTGACTTGCCTTTGTCAAATTCAGTTTTAACGTAGGGCCTGTTGGTAAATGCAGTATGTGCAGTGTTGCAGAAAAAACTAAGTCCCTTATTCCCAATTTATAATTTGTAGAAATGTCTGGTTTGCGCAAATAAACACAACTATCCAAATGGAACAGGGCCGTAATTGCAAAGTCGTTTGGAGGCATGAGCTGTGAAATGAAATTTACGAAATCCAAACTGTTCATGAGGAATGATGTCAGTGGATTGTGAAAACTCCAAGATTTTTTCTTTTTATAGCTTTTCGAGTACTTTGCCAAGACCGCTAAGTAGACTTATACGGCGATAGCTCGACTTTACATTATTTGACTTACCCTTTTTATGTACTGGAATGACCGCGGCTACTTTCGCGGTGTTAGGAAAATATTTTAGTTTAAAACAACAATTGAAAATAAAGGTGAGATATGCAACGGCATTTTCTGGGAGACATTTTAATATACTATTGTTGACTTTATCAAGGCGTGTGGCTTTTTTGAAAGAAAAAAAAAAAAAAAGAAATAGCAGATGATAGTACTTCCTTCCGTGTGACATAGAAAGATTTAGGGATTTCAACTTCCAAAGTATTAAATTGAGCAACAATGGTGTTAACTCTATTTATGTGGACTGGAGTACTGAGGTTATTACACACCTTGTGAAATTCTAAAAAGATTTCAGAAAAAGATACGGCTGTTTCTTCATTAGAATATAAGGTAATGTTGTTTGATACAATGGGAGGAATAACTTCATTTTTCTTTTTCAGTATTTTGGTTATATTAATGAAGGGCTTCGATCTTTCTTAAAGGGAACTGTCTTTGATTCCACTTTTCGTTTCTAAAACTTATTATCTCATTTTTTATCAGAACATTATAGTATTTCAATAACTCATAGTCTGATTGTTGTCGGTATCGTACCCATTCTCTGCGATAAAAGTTGCTTAATTGTATAATGTTCAAAATAGATGCAGGCAATTTTAAATGATATTTATCGTAGGTTACTTTAGGAACAGAGAGTCATACAGCTTCCAAAATCTTATTTGTAAAGAGTTCAATTTCTTTATCTATACTAGCTTTACTTGTAGTTTCACTTAAGTCCATAGACATGTTGTTGAATGCGCGTTTAAGAAACTGATTGTATTTGTACCAATTGGCATGCTTATAGTCAAGGTACAGGGGCTCATATATGAAATATCAAGCATCATTTGACGAAATCTGACATTTTTAACGACCAAGTCCTCGGCCACCTTATTGAAAAAAGCATAGTCAAATGTTGCCCAGGTAATTTTTGTTCAATTGCTACAAACCACAGCACGCGAACAGGCGCCTGCTCAACGAAAATCCGCCTCCCAGGATAATGAGGAGTCATCTCCGTAAGCACTATGATGAGATCCAGCACCAAATTTTTTCGCCGTTTTTTCCGACCAAACCTAACGACAAAATATCTATCACTTTTGGTGATAATGTGCAGTCGAAACCGAAGAGATGCGCGAGTGTTTTCTGCCGGCAACTTGTACTGCATCCTCGTCGACAAGGAAATTAGACGAGCCATCAGGGAAACGCACTAACGAAAAAATAGCCAAGCGCCCATTGCCATCACCACCACGGAGGTTCGGGAGGACATACAGGGGTCCAAAAGCTCCATGCTGATACTAAAACGTCTCGGAGAAAAGGGAGTAAGGTACCTAACAAATGTCTTCAATCTGTCTATGACCACCTTTGTCATTCCAGAAAAATGGAAACAGGCAAAGGTGGTGCCACTACTAAAACCCGGCCAACGAGGGGGATACTTATTGACCGATATCACTCCTCTCGCCAGTAGTGAAGACCTTGGAGACGGTTTTGCTCCCTTACTACACCGCTAACTTGCCACCAGCCGAACATCAGCATGGATTCCGTAAAATGCATAAATAGTTGTTGTTGTTAACAGTGCTTCGCCTCGCCCAATGGACTCGATCACTCTAAATTGTCATCAGGCTCTTCTAACGGAAGTCCGAGGAAACGCGCAGTTTCCACAGGGTTGGACCAGAGTGATGTAGGTGTTAGAAGAGTGGGTTCAACTGAACAGGAGAAGAGATGCATGGTATCATGAGGGGTCATACCACATGCAGGGCATGTATTTGGTATGTTGGGGTTCAGTCTGGATAAGTAAGAGTTTAACCTATTACAATACCCAGAGCGAAGTTGTGCCAGTATGACTCTAGTCTCCCTCGGAAGTACACGCTCCTCTGAGCCACCTATCCACAATCTCATTCGGTCGATTCATTCGTCAAAGGTTGCGTGTAGAAATCTGAAGGACAATTTGGGCAATTGGAGAGGACGTGTCGCCAATCCACCCTCGACGCAAAAATCTCTTAGGGGGTGTATGATGATATTCCTGTTGTATATAGCGCCACACATTTATCTTATAACTTTAAACGAGTTATTCTTGTATATTTGTATATCCACTACTATCTCAGGAACGACTTAACCGATTTGGATGAAGTTTGGTATATGGGTAGTATCCTTTGTTTTAAGATTTTCTACTTTGGTGTTCCCACTTGGGGTGGTTCACAGGGTTGCCACCTATATAAATTTTTTTTTAAATATTAAGCAATATATGGGAATATGGGTATCAAATGAAAGGTATTTTAGCCCGTATACCAACCAAAGTATTTTCGAGTAGGGTTGCCACCTGACCTCATTTTATTTATTCCTTCAGATATCGACCACTATCTCGGGAACGGCTAAAACGATTTCGATGAAATTTGGTAGATTGATAGTATACTTCCTTGTAAGATTTTCTACTTGGATGTTGCCACTAAAGAAAGCTTAGAGGGTTGCCACCTTTCCGATTTTTTTTAAATATTAAGCAATATATGGCAATATGGGTATCAAACGGAAGGTATTTGAGGCCGTATACCAACCAGAATAGTTTTAAGTAGGATTGCCACCTAGCGTTGCCACCGAGCAAGGCTCGGTCACCCAGGTACTTTTATATTTATACAGGAAAAATTACGGCCCAACTACTGGTAAAATTTCCGTAAGTATGCTCTTAAGATCACTATAAAATGGGCGTCAGTATAATAGTTCTAGTTTTCGCATTATACATATGTCGGTCACACAAGTAGTAAATTCCCCTTAAAAATGGGGTTATTTGACTATGCATATGACTAACAGCTGTGACGGTGAGGATTACAACTATATGTTTATCCTAGGTCAAAATAAATTAAAAAGAGCGAGATGTAAAGCCACACGCACAGGAACTTTGCCCTGGAAAAACGATATGGAAAAAATTATTCGCCAATTTACCCAGATCCATACCGAAAATTTCCGTATTTTCCCCTTCACGTTTTTAAGAGCATCCGTACACTTTTTGACTGTTCCTCTCCGCGCGTTCCTGTGTGTGTGGTTTTATATCTCGCTCTTTCTCATTTATTTTTTAAGCCAAGATAAACATATAGCTGTACTGCTCACACAGGTGTCACAGCTACCAGTCATTTGACTCGTATATAACACGAAAAATTACCGCGATTTTAGCGACATGAATACGAATTGGTGTTTCAGACATTCGATTTTTGCAGGGTAGTTATTCATTTAAAAAAAACCACCCGATCCATACCCATAGCTGGTCCAATACCGGCTGGACATGCGTTATTTGGGATGAAACATTTTAGAATTTGCAACTGCATTTTGTTGATAACTTTTGATGAAATAACATAAACTAATTGATTACTGCCTTCAAATTGGTAAAACTGAGGTCAAAACACCCATTTTGATTCCCTCCTCGACAATTTTTGATAGACAAGTGGCATTGAACCACCTTTTAAAATGGTACCGAAACCAGTTATTGTGGATACGATCGATTGAATATATTTACAGAAACAGGCTAAAGATATTCGAGCTAGGCCCATGTAGATACTATATCCGTATTGGAAATTCTTTTCATCCTGCGGCAACGGCCCTAAAGCGTCGAAAAATGTCGGGGGGTGTGGAAACACGCGTATCGGTAATAAATAATAACCCCGAGGAACTAGATATGTTGATTAGCGAAATTTATTGACTACGAAGTGGTTCGCCCCTTAGCTTTAGGCATAGAAGGGGCCAGAGACCGTATAGGGACCACAACGGGACCACAAACAAGTGGCCTAAGTGTCGGGCTGTTACCTTAGTGTTTCACCCCAGCCCTCGTAACCTAACCTAACCTATGGTGCTCACGCAGCCTACGCAATAAGGCAAAAGTGCTCGGTGCTAAGGAGCATAATGAACTGTTGTTATTAACAGTGCTTCGCCCTGCTTACTGGACACGATTACTATGAGAATCGTCATTAAGCTCTTCTAACGGAAGTCCAAGGAAACGCATAGCTCCAACAGAGTTGAACCAGAGTGATATTGGTGTTAGAAGAGCAGGTTCAATTGAACATGAAAAGAGATGTTTGGTATCATGAGGGGACATACCACATGCAAGGCAGGTATTTAGTATGGTGGTGTTCAGCTGAATAAGAGTTTTACCTGTTACAATATCCAGAACGAAGTTGTACTAGCATGGCTCTAGTCTCCCTCGGAAGAATACGCTCATCAGATAATTCAGGTGGTTCGCTGTCAATTACGGGGTTCACAAGCCGATATCTGATGAATCTGTCTACCGACCAGGTGTGGAAGTCGTTTAGAGCCCGCCTATTGTTACGCAGATCAAACGGCAAGGTAAAGCGGTGCCGGACCCATCATATCGCTTACGGAGATGTTTCCTTATGTGTCTAGTAACGGAGCTTCATCCAATAGGTGGCGGTTTGAATAAGACGGTTTGTGGCAATTTAGTTTTTGTTTTGTAATGACAAAAACCTTCCCCAAAGGTTTTGGAGAGTGTTGTCGAATTGACAGTCCTTCGCGTGGTAGCGATGTGGTATGACCAGTGCCAACTTCTAGGTCACATCACATCCTTAAAAAAGGAGAAGATAGTTACTGAGAGGCTTCATATCCGTAGATCAGCCATCGAGTTGCACGTCATTACCTTGCGCGTATTGGTCGTCTCTTACGACCTAACCAGCAGGGGCATCCCGTGGCAGTTCTGATTACGGTGTTTGGGCAGACTTGCAACTTCTTTCAGTTGGTGTCAGCAAGGTTGGGCGAACATATATGAGCATAATCAATAACCGGCCCGCCAATAGCCTTAACTTTTCTCCAAGTACTGTCGGGAAGCGACTTGAGGATCTTGTTGCGGCCCTGTACTTTTGAGTATACTGCGGTGGCATAGCTAGCAAAAGGTGGAGGGCGCCTACTCTCTCTCTATGGCGCGATATACAACAGGTATATCATCATAAACCTCCTAAGAGATTTTTGCGCCAAGCTTCTCTTCCAATTTGTGGTGTGCCGATTTGAATTTTCCCTACAAATTGGTGGGACCTACAGTTTTTTGCCGACTCCGAACGGCATCCACAAAGGAGACGAATTTTTGCTGAGAAGCCTGTCATGGCAGAAATACACTCGGAGAGTTTGCCAAACCACTGCCGAGGGGCGACCCCGTTTTGAAAAACTTTTTTCAAATCACTTTTGATGTTACCTGTACCAGGGCTCGAACCATGGACCTTGGGTGTGGTAGGCCGGCAACACTACCTTCACACCACGGCGGCCGCCAACGCAGAAACATAAATACCATGGATCACGCCCCCTACTTGGGATCGGACCCGAGTAGTTTTTTGGTTTTTTTTCCGAAAAACTTGTCACTGAAAGAAACAACAAAAATCCGCTTATGGATTGTAGATACCGACGTCAAAACGCGTTGTTTGATACCTTTCCCGATATTTTTGGACGTGTTTTAGCAGTTGTCTCCTAAAGGAAACAAATACCATCGCTTTAATTGCTCAATCAAGCCCACTCTTCTAAGACCCGTATCACTCTGGTCCATCCTGTTGTTTTGAGAGGATATACCACATGCCGGGCACATATTTGCTATGGTGGGGTACAATCTGGACGTTCAAGAATCGAAACCCCGTTAGCTTGTTTAATTTGGTAAAACCTGTAATAAGTGCTTGTTAGTTGGACTCCCCTTTTGTTGTTGTTTGTAACAACAAAAACACTCCGCGAGGGCGAAATTCTGTTAACCACCGCAATGGCTACAGCAACTTTTTCGGCACGCTTTATCAGTTGACGAAGGATGGAATCTTTACATCTGCTTTTAAATTACCTCGTCTGTGTTTTTTCTTTTGTTGCTGCCTACTGTACGCCAATATTCATCTATGGCAATAAAATCGCCGTTTAATCTCCAGAATTCCAGAAAGCTTTCTTGTTGAAACGTATCATAATTTCGATCTATATTATTAAGATGTTCCGCAAAGTTAATATTTTCGTCCGCCTTAAAAACTTCACTGAAAACGTAAAAGCAAGATTGTGATCCACTTGTTTCGTCGAAGCAATCGTACATTTTCCTTTTCCTTCAAAATGATTTGAGTATATCTTAGAGATTCAGTTCATATCCAATACAAACATTTTTTATAGAATTATAGCTCAGAGATGCATTTGTATGCTTCCTGCATCTTGATTCCCTGTACAATTTTGCGAACCAAATTTTGGATTTCGGTATTTAGGAGCTGGTGATGTTCCGATACGGGTAATTACAGTCGATATGGTCGAGTACTCTGCTCAAGTACCGAGTTTTTGGTTTTGTTTAAGCAAGGCGAATTCTAATAAGGTGGTCGCAACAGCACAAGTACTTGTCTTCAAGCATATGTTGTTGCTTTAGTATGGCTCAAATGTCACTGAAGGGCGTATTCGTTTTAAATAAGTAAAATGTCAAAAACAACATTAGAATGAAGAGACACAGCCAAATGGGGGAAATACAGTTAAACTACCTGACCAGTATTTTATCAACTTTGTTATGGATTTGCGTCAAAGTTGGATCGGTAAGGAAGGCGGTCGACATGATATTGTGGCGATTATTCTCAAGAATGTACCATTCCTAACTCAATAACACTCCCACCACTAGTTAACACAACTGAGATAACGATGGCTACGCTTATGCATGCAAGCGTGTAACTAGGAAGAGGAAGAGAGATGGCGCGAGTGTTTGCGAATACGATACAAGGAGGAGATGCCAATAAATAACACCGACCCTTCCAGAACACGAAAAGCGAACAACTAAGAAAGTTCTCGGGCAAGCACCCTGTCGGACTATATAAGGCAGTGACCAAGCAAGGCAGACTGATCAGTTTATTTTCAAGCGTTCAATAGTGAACTACTGTAAAGTTATCAAACTCTTAAAATTGTTTTGCGGTTATTACTAGTAAATAAAACTAGCTATTACTTACATTATCTGTGCGTGTGTTTATTCGACTTTATAGTGATCGAACCCAGGATTGATAATCAAGGAATCATCGAATTCGTCACAATTGGTGTCAGAAGCGGTATTGTTGAATAAATACCAGTGAATTTAAGGATAACAAGGACATGGCGAAGCTGAATGAATTAAAGATTCAGCAACTCAAAAATGAGTTGGAACAGCGCGGACTAAACACTACAGGCAATAAATCAGAGTTACAGTCACGATTGCGGGAGGCTATGGAAGCAGAAGGAATCAACGTTGATGATTATGGTTTTCATCTTGTGGAGGAGGCACCGACAAAAATGGAAGAAAAAAGGAGTCTCCGAATCCAGTAGCAACCGTCGACACAAACATGATATTGGCTGTATTAACCCAGATGTCGACTAAAATGGAAGAACGGAAAACTTGTATAGTATCTCAGCTGGAAGAACACATGGCATCTCAGCTTGAAGAACAGGATACACGTATTACATCTCGAATGGCATCTCAGCTCGAGGAACAGAAGACACATATGACGTCCCAGATTTCAGCTCAACTAGATGAAACGAAGGCATACATGAGATCTCAAATGGAAGAACAGAAGGCATATATCTCATCGCAGTTGGAAGAACAGGAAGCAAAGGTGTCATCGAAACTAGAAGTGCAAGATGCAAAAATTGCACAATTGCAGGATAAAATCGATGCTGAGGTAGATGCATTGATAGGTCGTATCCAGGAATTGCAACTAAATAGCACATCTGCTTTAGCGAATACTCCCAAGGTAAAATCACCTTCCTTTGATGGTTCTGTTCCATTCCAGGTATTTAAGCTGCAATTTGAGAAGACGGCTGCGGTGAATAATTGGGGCACTGAAGATAAAGTTGCAGCACTATTCGTGGCATTGAAGGGACCTGCAGCAGAAATCTTACAGACTATTCCCGAGTCCGAAAGGAACAGTTATGATGCATTAATGGGTGCAGTTGAGAGACGCTATGGTAGCGAACATCGGAAGCAGATATACCAAATAGAGCTACAGAATCGCTTCCAGATACCTAATGAGACTTTACAGGAATTTGCATCGGATATCGAGAGGTTGGCCCATCTAGCAAATGCGGACGCACCCATGGAGTATACTGAGAGGGTAAAAATCCAAAGTTTTATAAATGGAATACGCGATGTAGAGACGAAGCGGGCCACATATGCAAACCCCAAAAGGACATTCGCTGAAACGGCATCGCATGCTCTGACGCAGGAAACAGCCTCGCTTTTGAGTAAACCTGCATACAAGGCTCATCGCGTAGAAGTGGACACTCCGGCTTGGGTAGACAAAATTTTGGAAGCGTTGAACGGAGTACAGAAAAAAAGTGATGGTGCGATTAAATGCTTTAAGTGCGGAAAAGCAGGTCACATAGCACGTTATTGCGGCTCTGGCTCCTGTAACCCCAGCAATTCAGGTGGACGAAAACGCAAAGCTGAAGGAGATGAGCAAACCTCCCAACCAAATCAGTCGTTAAACTAAATCGAGCCAGCCGAAAGGGGCGTGGACTGGCTCCCGCAACTGAATGCCCCATAATCTCTGTCTCACAGATCGGAAGGAAAGCTAGTAATGTCACTGTTGTTGCATATGTGGATGGAAAAGAGCACTTACTAACTGTGGATACAGGCGCATCGCATTCCATAATTCGATCTGATTTAGTCAACAAGGAGGTGAGACCATTGCATGGAGCAAAGTTACGTACGGCCACTGGTGAGGACACCCATGTCCTAGGAGAAGTAACATGTGAAATCGTAATTGGGAACGTGGCCGTTCTACACAGTTTTATAGTAGCAGATATTGTTGACGAAATCATAGTTGGTGTGGACTTCTTAAGCGAGCAAGGCATCAAGATCGACATGCAAAACAGGATTATGAATTACCAGAACATGGATGTGCCATTAAATTTTGGTTACGAAAACAGTAGTAAGCGAGTGCTTGTGGAGGAGAGCCAACAAATTCCACCGAAGTCGGAAGCAATCATATGGGCAAAGATTGATGGAGATTATGGGACAAACAAGTTGTGGGTTGTCGAGGCAGCAAACAAATCAAGGACGAACATATTAGTAGGAAAAACCCTGGCCATGACAAAACAAGATGGACGTGTACCGGTAAGAGTACTTAATGAGTTCAAATCGCCGATTAAACTTTCTAAAAGAGCAATATTGGGACAATGCCAAGAGGTCGAGGTAGTTATCAATTGCGAACAGCTTCAGGAAAATGATTCTACCATCAAGATTAATCTTTCAGATGATATCACGTCGTGGACGGCAGGCCTCGAAAAAGATCATCAGAAAAAGGCAAAAGAACTTCTATCAAAGTACTCGAGCATATTTGACAAGGATGGTTCTAAACCAGGTCGGACCAAAGTTGTGAAGCATCAAATTGATACTGGTGATGCAAGGCCCATCCGCCAAGCTCCTCGTAGTATTCCATTGGCCAAACGCCAAGTAGTAAGAGAAATTATACAGGAAATGAGTGACAGCGGCGTGATCGAACCATCAGCTAGTCCATGGAGCTCACCGGTAGTACTAGTGAAAAAGAAAGATGGACAAATGAGGTTCTGTGTGGATTACTGGAAATTGAACGACGTAACGAAGAAGGACAGTTATCCATTGCCAAGAATCGACGATACTCTGGACTCGTTATCTGGCACGAAATGGTTTTCCACACTGGACTTGAAAAGCGGCTACTGGCAAGTGGAGGTAAAGGATGAAGATAAAGAGAAGACGGCTTTCAGCGTTGGAGAAGGGCTTTGGCAATTTACGGTAATGCCCTTCGGGCTATGCAATGCTCCAGCTACTTTTGAGAGACTCATGGACCAGATATTAAAAGGATTGCACTGGCAAACATGTTTGGTGTACCTCGACGACATCATCGTGCTGGGAAAAAGCTTTGAGGAACACCTAAAGAACTTGGAGGAAGTTTTCCAAAGAATAGCTGGTGCTGGTCTGAAATTAAGTCCCAAGAAGTGTTCCTTGTTTAAAAAGGAAGTAAGTTATTTGGGTCACAAGGTAACTACGGAGGGAATCTGCACTGCTATGGAAAAGATCGAAGCCGTAAAAGATTGGCCAAGACCGAGAAATTTGCATGAGTTACGGAGCTTCCTGGGACTGTGCACGTATTATCGCCGATTTGTACCAAATTTTGCCAGCGTAGCTAGTAGTCTCCACGACCTTACAACGAAGAATATGAGTTTTGAATGGAAGAAGGAACAGGAGGTGGCTTTTCAAACATTGAAGGAACGACTATGCACTGCCCCGATGTTAGCATATCCAATTCCAGGTTCAAAGTTTATTCTGGATACAGATGCGAGTGGTTATGCTATAGGAGGTGTTTTTTCCCAGATTGTTGATGGACAGGAGAAAGTAGTTGCATACTATAGCCGAACAATTGGGAAGCCTGAAAGGAACTATTGTGTAACCCGGAGAGAACTGTTGGCATTGGTAGAGTGCGTTAAGCATTTCCACAAGTATCTCTATGGGCAGCTCTTCTACGTCAGGACAGACCATGCAGCGTTGAAATGGCTCTTACAGTTCCGTAATCCGGAAGGTCAATTGGCACGGTGGATAGAGCGACTGCAAAATTATGACTTTTCCATAGAGCATCGCAAAGGTAGCACCCACGGAAATGCTGATGCAATGTCACGAAGACCATGTAACTTGGAATGCAAGCATTGTTCCAAAGCTGAGACCAAGGAAGACATTATAGATGTGCGGCTCATGATTATAACATCTTCGGACGAATGGGACATGGATCAATTAAGGAGGTTTCAGCACGAAGATTCAGATCTTACACTTGTAATGCAAGGAATCGAACGAAACGAGCAACCATCAAGAGAGGAGATGTCAGCAAAAAAGTCCTGTTGCCAAGTCATACTGGGCACAGTGGAATAATTGCAAACTATCCGGTTGTTTGCATCGAATATGGGAGAGTGAGGATGGTCAATGTGTTCGAAAGCTGATAGTCGTCTCAAGGAAGAAAATCCCTGATGTACTCAATGAATTACATAACGGTCCAAGCGGAGGTCATCTTGGAGTTACCAAGACCTTGGAGAAAGTCAAGCAAAGATTCTATTGGGTTGGTTGCCGTCAATCGGTCGCGGAGTGGATTGCCAACTGTGAAGTATGCATCAAAGCTAAAGGACCGAAATCAAGGAGCCATGGCCAAATGAAACAGTATAACTCAGGTGCGCCATTTGAGAGGATATCCATGGATGTAGCTGGTCCGTTTCCTACTAGCAAACTCGGAAACAAATATGTACTGGTGGTTATGGACTATTTCAGCAAATGGCCAGAAGTGTACCCTATTCCAAATCAAGAGGCAGAAACAATAGCAGAGGTGTTTACTAACAATTGGGTAGCTCGATTTGGTGCACCGATGGAGATACATTCTGACCAAGGCAGAAATTTCGAATCAGCTGTGTTCCAGGAAATGTGCAAGACATTGGGCATTCGGAAAACTCGAACAACTGCACTACATCCTCAGTCAGATGGCATGGTGGAACGATTCAATAGAACCTTGGAAGAGCACCTGAGGAAAGTATTGGATAAGTTCCAGAAGGATTGGGATACTCACATCTCCTTATTCCTAATGGCATATCGCTCTGCAGTACATGAAACAACTGGTCAGACTCCTGCAAAGGTAATTTTCGGGAATGATCTTCGATTGCCAGCTGACTTGAAGTTTGGGATAAACGCTGATGCAGGAGTAAATGCTCGGAAATCTACTAGCGTATTGGAAGAAGAAATGAGAGAAATTCACGACCTTGTGAGACAACGGACTAAGATCATGAGCGATAAGATGAAGGCCAGGTACGACAAAGCAATAAATTCGGAAGGTTTTATAGAAGGAGATTTAGTGCTGCTATACAACCCACAGCGTAAGAAAGGTTTGTCCCCAAAACTACAATGTAACTGGGAAGGCCCATACAAAGTCATAAAACGGATCAACGATGTGGTATATCGCATACAAACTATGGGAAGGCCAAGGAATAAGATGAAGGTGGTCCATTTGGAAAGGCTAGCTGCGTTTGGTTCCGGCAATGTGTCTGATCGGGACGATCAGACTTAGGTGGAGGGCAGTGTGGCGATTATTCTCAAGCATGTACCATCCCTAACTCAATAACACTCCCACCACTAGTTAACACAACTGAGATAACGATGGCTACGCTTATGCATGCAAGCGTGTAACTAGGAAGAGGAAGAGAGATGGCGCGAGTGTTTGCGAATACGATGCAAGGAGGAGATGCCAATAAATAACACCGACCCTTCCAGAACACGAAAAGCGAACAACCAAGAAAGTTCTCGGTGCGTAGGCAAGCACCCTGTCGGACTATATAAGGCAGTGACCAAGCAAGGCAGACTGATCAGTTTATTTTCAAGCGTTCAATAGTGAACTACTGTAAAGTTATCAAACTCTTAAAATTGTTTTGCAGTTATTACTAGTAAATAAAACTAGCTATTACTTACATTATCTGTGCGTGTGTTTATTCGACTTTATAGTGATCGAACCCAGGATTGATAATCAAGGAATCATCGAATTCGTCACAATATATTATTGAAACTAACGGTGAAGATATGACTTTGCTTTCTCTTAGTAGATTTAATGAGCATCGCACTGTAGAAACTACTTAAAACCCAAAGTACTGTAATTACGCTTTTATTTGAGGCATAAATGAAAATGATTTTAGTACTGTTACTTTTAATACTATTTCGCTCAGTGGCTATTTTTATTAAAGGTAATTTTTTTCTATGGAACAAAATAAAATGCAAGAATATTTATACTGATTAATGACTTCATAGGAGAGTTTATAGTTTAGAAAAAGCATCACCTAGCAAAATAAATCAGATTATGGCACTATATTAAGGGAGCATAAAGCGTAGTAGATTTGGGTAAAGTGCAGTAGGTATTAAAATTACTGCGATTTTGATCAAGTCCGAACCCTGAAGGCATGCTTCCGTTGGCCCGCAAAAATAGGAAGGTTCTAGACCATGCGTTTGGTGTGTTCCCTTGGCGGCCCGCGGGACCCCACGTTATTGGGTTTGGAAAAGAAGACACAGGGAGTTCCTCATCCGATATCGCCGTTCACAATAATATTTCGATCTACAAGCTTCGTTAATATGGAACATGGTAACAAAATACTGCCGCCTTAAAGCTTAATTAAGTCCAATTCGACCAATAATGGATTGCCATTGCTGTTAAAATGTATTCTGGCAATATACTTTGTTTTACTCGCGTTTGGTCGAAACTGGTGGTTTTGGCAATTTGTTGGTGTTTGGTTTTCGAGATATTGCATTAAAAAAAAGTTCATTGAATTTTATGGCACTTTTATTCCGTACGTACTTTGTACTCGTGCACTTTTACCAACTGAGACACTTTATATTCAATCATACAAATGAAAAACCCTTTTGGATGCCAATTTCCCATTTCCCTCAATTTGACACTTATTGGTTACCCGAAATTTAACTCTGGGCACACCAAGAACACACCCAACACAGTTTGTCTGGAAATTAAAAGTTCCGTTATTGATGCCTTTTCCACTCTAAGGCCCGGTTTTTCAGTACAAGTTCAACTCAATTTGTCAGTTTAAACGTAGTTTAAGCGGCCAATTTGGGAGGGTTAAACTCTAGTTAACCTGTCAGCTGTTTACATATTTGATGGTTTTGGTAGTGAAACAATAAACTGAACGCATATTAAAAAGGACGATATTTTCATATTTAATTAAATACTGGATATATCATCTGACGAAAGTGATTATAGTGATGCAGAAATTAGCGAAATCCTAACTACTATTACAATACTGAGGAGAAGCAATGGCATTGAATATGTAAACAAATATTATCTGTTGCCGTATCTAGATAAAGAAAAACCCAATGTTGCCGTATAAAAAGCAAATCTTAAAAGCGGCCTTAAACTCTCACTGAAAAACCGCTCTGCAGTTTAACTGGAGCTTAAATTTATGCCGAGTTTAAGCAGACGTAGTTTAAACTGAGCTTAACCAAGGACTGAAAAACCGGGCCTAAGGGAATATTTGGAGTTGCCTCCTCAGCAAAATCATAGCATCCCCGTGGCTATCGATTTAATACCAAACCGGAAGGTGAATCAAGACTTACCAACCGAAGTGAGTCCTGTAGCACGAATTACTAACTTTTTTAACACAATTTGTCAACGATAAATTAACTTAACAACAATTTTAACAGTTTTGCGATTCGCTAACTTTTGTAACACAATTTCTTAACGATAAATTAACTTAACAACAATTTTAACAAACTATGCTATTCACTAACTTTTTGTCTACTCTAAATTTGACAATTTATCGTTGTCGATTGTTAAATTGTTATTTTATCACAGATTTTTTGTGCTGTTAAAGTTTGTTTACTTTTGTTTTGTGTGGGCAATTTATTGTTATATTTTTATTTTATGTCATGGTATTCGAGTTTATAGCGTCCAATATGACACGGAGTGCAGCTGCAAGGAGCGCAACAGTAGATCGAAGGTTACTTGGGGACATAGATGATCCCTTTGACACAGCTCCATCGGAGTTTAGAAAGTTGTACCAGGTGGGTCCTGAAATGGCGGCAGGTGTAAAGCACGGAACCCAATATAAGGCTATTTGGGGTCCTCAAAGCAACTTGGCGATGTCTGTCGAGACAGCGGGTTCTCTTGTATGAATCTGGGTTCGCGGGGAAGGTAGTGAACGCGTGCGCCACCTTACATAATGTTCGTTTAGCCGAGCGATCAGACGAACTTAACAATATCGGCATAATCTTGGACATGCACACCAATGATAATTCTAGCAATTCAATTTCAGTATCTTCCGCTGGAAAACGTGTCCAAATTTTTGATAACATACTTTTATTACAATTAATTTAAATTAAAGCAAAAATTTGTCAAATCGTAAAAAACTACTGCATAAACATATCCGCCACTGTATATATTTTAGCCATATTAAATAATTTAATTTGGTTTGTTGTCCTACGCTTGTCAAACAAAATAAAATGTACTACTTCTGTGGATTGAAAATGGAAATGTTTCTTATGTTATTGTGGAATTTAGAAGTAAGGCACATATTTCAATCATTAAAACATTTATTAAAAACTACAGGTACACGGTTGCTTGTACGGCTTTTTAAATCACGCCAGACCTGTAAAATTAACTGTAAATATATTTCTGAAGTTCACTGAATCAAAGTGGGCAGACTTTCTATTATGGGGCCCTGATTTTTCAGTTTTGCAAAGGTAGCTCGACATAATGGAAAGCCAACCCCACTAATATGCATACTTATTGGCACTTCTGCGGAAAAGCGTGTCGAATATAACGTTGCAAGTACTCTTCACATTACACCATCTATGCAGTGTAAAATGCATACATTCATGCAACTAATAAATTTTTAAAAAGCACTGACAAAGTTACACACGATGCACCATTCCATAGAATTGGTGGTAATTGTTACCTTTAGGAGACAACTTCTAAAACACGTCCGAAGTTAGCGGTAGAGGTATCAAACAACGTGTTTTGACCTCGGTATCAACAATCCGAAAGCGCAAACTCGATTTTATATATCTGTGAAGAAATATTTGCAATTAAAGTTGAAAATACTCTATAATTTTCATGTTGTTGTTGTAGACACAGACAATTTTGCCAATAACTTTTCACTGAAACGAAATATTTCTTTTCCGCTCGCTGATTATTGTTAGTGAGGAAAAAACGCGTCTTTTGGTACCTTTCCCGATAATTTCGGAAGTGTTTTAACAGTTTTCTCCTAAAGGAAACAATTACCGAATTGGTTAGTAACATTTTGTTCACTTAGTACTTACCGTAATCCATTGCTCCTCCAATGGCGTTCAGCTTCTCCGCCATTTCCTACCACTTCTTTTGGTGCTCCAACTTGCCGTGCATCCGCTGAAATCTTCCAGATGCCAAACCAGGCGTTTCTCCCAGAACGTCCACCATCGCCCGTATTTGTTCGGCTGTTGCCCTACTTCTTCTGGCTGTTGCAGCACTTGTTGATGCCATCCTACAATTAAAAAGAAAAATAAAGGGCAGGAAATGGCTAAAAATGCAATAAATATCAAAAATACTTCCCTTTGCTGAAATATCTGCACAAACAATCGGCGCGAACAATTATTTTTGTTCTATTCCTCTTTGAACTTTTCGTGAATTTTGACATTTCAGTATCAGTGATGCCACTTTTTCTCAAGTTGAAAACATTGGTAACAAGTGTTGTTAAATCCGAGATAGTGAATCGCACAATCGTTAATGAAAGCAATATACGCTTACGGTAAAAATCTCGATTGCCGAAACGTTAAAAGTTAGTGAATCGCGCTACTGTAGCCCGATTCTGTAACTTTTAACCACTCGCCGAGCGTTAAGCTTGTCGCCAAATTTTGGAGTTTGTTCTTAACGAAAATGCGATTCTGTAACTCTCCTTTAACGCCGCGAAACAGCTGACTCTTGATAGTGATAAAATATGGAAATACCGGTGTTCAGACGTACTTAGCCCTAAATTACATGCTAAAAACTCAAAACTAATTTTTTTACTTTTTCCAAACGCTAAAACACTTGTAAATTAATCGTTAAAAATCGCTTAACACCACATAAAGTGTTAGCTAACACTTCTCGTGTGGTTAAAAGTTAGTGAATAGGGAAAAGCTTTAAAAATCGCTTAACACCATTAGCTAACACTTTTTGTGTGGTTAGCTGTCGTGAATTATTTTTGAGGTGTTAACAATAGCGTTAATATACTTGCAAGTGTTTTAGTGTTTGGAAAAAGTAAAAGAAATTAGCTTTGAGTTTTTTGCATGTAGAGAGAAGTATTTCCATATTTTATCACCATCAAGAGTCAGATGTTTAGCGACGTTAAAGGAGAGTTACAGAATCGCATTTTCGTTAAGAACAAACGCCAAAATTTGGCGATAAGCTTAACGCTCGGCGCGTGGTTAAAAGTTACAGAATCGGGGTACTGACCGATTGAACCAAATACAAATGACTTTCAACTGAAAGTAAACCATAACAACTTAGCTGTATTAAGTTCGAAAAGTTAAAGCCACTAAAGCAGTTCGTATTTATCGTTGGTATTTCCTTTAGATCTTTTCAGTAATCTTAAGCAGATAGGCCCAGCGTATACCATCTTGATTTAGTCATAAAATAGTTTCCAGAAGTAGCAAGGAATATAACGGTTCGGAAATTTGATATTGCATGAGCTCCATAAAAAGATTTATATATTATGAAGCTTTTTAGGTCCATCCAAAATAATTATGTTCTTTAACCACGATTTCGTTGATATAATATCTTATCTTGGGAAGTTGGCTCACTAAGAAATATAAGTCTATTTAAGTATTTTATTTACTTATAATTGAGAAATATTAGGGAATTTGATATTTAACTTCAGAAGATCTGGAGTAGTGTCGGGATGGGGGATATTCAGTAAATGTAAATATGGAAAGGTCCAATTATTTAAAAAAAAACTTATATCAAGGAAAAGTGCACATTGATACATGTGATACTCCTACATTTCAAGTCAAATCCCACTCACAAAAGCGTAGATCAAGTCACCAAGCTCGATCGGGTAGTTCCTTCTATAATATTATACAATTTCATAGTTCTAGGGGCCGAAATTTATTATTTTACTTCTATCAAAAGTTATTAACAAAGTTATGTTGCTAATTCCCATGTGCTCATCACAAATATAATGTATATATAGGGTGCTTTTAACTTTGATCCTAAAAATATATGTAAAAAAAATTAAATATTCGTTATTAAAAAGTGTTATGAAAAATGTTTCACACCCCCCCTCGGATTATAAAAACTGAAGCCAAAACTCGTCCTTTTATACCCCCTCGAAAATCAGGTTTAGAACCGTCTTTTAAAATAATAACATGTTTCTAAATGAAGATATGAATTGCGAGTTTCTTATCTCCCATTCTAAGCTGAATGACTGGAATTAATTACTCTCAAAAGTGTATTTTTTCTGAACTAAAAATATCCACACAAGAATTTGTTTATACTCGTCCCCCTCTTGATGGAATGCTGGCTACGCTCATGTAGTTGTAGAAAGTGAGTGCAATGTCCAAAGTGAAATAAATTCAATTTTTGTTTTGAAAAAATTTTATGCGTTATAAGCATACATATATGTCAATATTTTTAAATATATACGGGTAAATATATACGAGTATTCATTTTATTACGAACTACATCCAGATTGCAGGAAGAGCCTGGTAGTGTTTTATGATATTGTGCACCACAGAACGTCCCTCATCACTGTCACGAATAAAACAATAGCTGAAAACTGCATGCCTATTTGAACATCGTAGCCTAAGTAGCTATAGGGCTTCCTGTTTTAGATTGAAGGGCTGATTTTACAACACAAGCTCTTATTGTGCCGAGTTCCTGAGAAACATCAACTATTCATTAAATATTGTTATCATTTTTGTGATGTTTTACTTTGGTGATGCCACTCATACTGGTGGGAGATGTTTTGGGGCTTAGATGCCTCATCCGAACTTGCTAAAAATATCTCATTGCTAGCATTGAAGTTGCAGTTAAAACCCAATGTTAAGTTACTTGTGGTGGTTTCTGTAACTATTTACTCGCTGTTATGATAATATTCAACCTTTTGGTTTTTTTTTCCTATGTGGTTCAATAACGCTCTGACAAATTTTCAAAAACCCTTGATTGATAATGCTAAACTTAGTTTGAAAAAACGGCCTAGGTCAGAAAGGTATAAAATGGCCTATCTCAAAGTAAATTTAATACATTTTCAGTAGATACAATCAAAATCTAAACTAGATCCTATTGAAAAAAGAATTGAGATAGGCGAACTTCAAAAAAATTCAGAAATGGGATAGGGCTTTCTTCAAGAATATTTTAAATGGGGCTATTTTTCACTCAACCGTCTAATTATTAATGTTCTATTTCAATTTCATTTTAGATCTATCCAGTGTATTTTTGACATTTGGAGTTTTATGACAATATCGTTGCTTGAGGTTTGTGTTTATCTTGATCTCATATCGTATAAAAGTTTAATTTAGCCTAAAGCAAAATTAACGCTTACGTGCTGCTCTTATGATATTTTTGGGAGTCTTTGGGCCCTCTTTAATTTTTTAAAAATATAGACAAAAATGTTACAATGCCTTCATAATTGTTGCAGTTCTTAAGAAAAAGTCGAAAACTACCAAATCCTTATTTTTAGAATTTTTATTACTAGAATTGGTTTTACTGAGACAAAAAATAGAATGACGGTCTATAAACAACAAATGGTTCGATACTTTTTAGAATTTTTTATAGTCAAGTCTCCCATGAAAAGTTTTTTCTCACGCCCGTGTTCTTATTTTTTAAACTCAAAAGTAAATAAAAAATGGTTATGTAAACAAAAGAAATAATTTGAAACTTTCGTCATTTCAGGACAGGCTGATGGGAAAATGGCACCTTTATAAATTCGCCTTGGGTTTAAGAGAGTGCACCGTGTATGCAAAAAAGATTTTGTTGTGGAGGGGTGGAAAAGGTCTCACAGACCACAAAATCAAACACCAAAAATAGCGGCGAGTTATATTTTATAAAAAACTTGCTTATAAAAAAACGACATTTTTTATAACCAAACATACCACAAACTTGCAAATCAAAAAAATTAGAGATGGACCGATAGATATAGCTAAAGGGAGTATAACAGGGTTGCTTTTTTTTGGAGAAACAACCACAAAAAAAGTTATTACAGGCCAAAGTTTTTTAACGGACGATACGGCCGTATTCGCGGTAGATCGCTGCTGTCTGGCACTTAATGAAAGCGCACTTAAGTGTCGATATTAATAGATTTGGTAGGGGATAAATTGGGAACTATACCGAAAGAGGTTGGAGCTGTCAAAAAAGCGTAAATCAGGTGGTAGGTTGAGCAAAATGTCAAAACGCTGTCTAGATCTGAGGGCTTGAATTTTCTGCTTTTTCGACCGTCATTGGAAGCAGACGGACTTATAGTGAGGAGCCCAAAAAGTCCTTCATAGAGGTAAGTGAATGATAAGAAGAGTATAGGGCATTGAGTAGTAGGCCTAGATTGTGTTTTTTACCTTTTTTTATATATATATGTTTGCTTGGGGTAGGTTGGCAGCAAACGCGGGATAAGAGTTCATAATGAAAAAGTTTACATAAATGAGGTTTTGATTAAGGTAAGATTTGCGAGATTAAAATAGTTGCGGATCCATATAGGACTTTCGAAAACAGGGCGTGTTTAAGATCCAGTTCCATCGACCACTTGGCTCTCCTTAACCATTTTTCAGTCTTAATAATCCATCCGATGTTGAAATCTTATCTGTCAGTCGCATACGCATATAAATATATTGCCCAACAAAAAAAAAAGAAAAGTATAGATACATTTTGCCTCAGCATAGTTGGAATGACTAAACTTTTGACAGGATTCTTTATTTGGTCCAGTATGTCCAGTCCGTATTACAAGTAAGCTCTCTCTTCTTTCTTTTATAGCATCATTTACTACCGCTCACCTACGTTACCATCTAAAAAAAAAAAAAAACAAATCAATTTTGATAGATTATTTTTTTTTATAATTCTTTTATTAAAATGGCAGTTGTACATAGTAGAATATCGTACAATTATATGCCGATCTAGAGATTGATAACCCCCTCTGCAGTATATGTCAACAGGATATTAAAGCAGATCAAGAGTGCTCTGGAACTAAGTGTAGCCACGTTTACCATACAGTGTACTAAGCATTGGTTGTCTACTTTTCGTGAATGCCCGTATTGTCGGCGGACATGCAACGTAAGATACTTATATAAAGTTAGCAATAGCTCACGCGAGGGTAGTTTAGGAATCACTGGCTCTTATCCCACCTACCTAGGTATAATACCAGGGGTAACCACGAAAGAGGATAAAAGCAGTAGGCAAACTCATGCGCTAGAAAGATTTACTCGCAATACGGTGTACCTGCACTCAAATATGAGAGGAGAAAATCCCACAACGCCAGCATCACAGTACTCCAACACTTATCCTCATTCATATGAAAAAGGTGGTCCAATTTACATAGCGATGTCCGGTGATTGGATCACCTAATCCTATTCGGAGTACCATTTACTTTGCTTATGAATAGAGTCTATAGAGCACCTACGTTGGAGAACTTTGAAAATGCTGCCAAAAGATTACTCTATAGAGTATTCTAGACGAAAGCGAGAAGGGAGTATGTGTTCTTTTGAGGACCACCTACTCCCGTTCTCGCTTTGCTGTTGAATACTCACGTAGGTGGTCTATAGAGTATTCAAAAGCAAAAAAACGGAGTACTCCGACATGGATTAGGTGACTCTGATACTCCTTTAGGAGTATTCTATGGAGTATGAAACGGAGTATTTCCGTTTTTTGCAGGTATATGGCAGGTACACACACACACATGGAAGCGCTTTTATCGGTGGACCTCAGGCAAAACATCAACAAATTGCATGTAAGTGCTCTCATTTAATTTCCTATAATTTTATTTAAATAAACATATGTATGTATTTAGTTTATATTGAGTGCTAAGTGACTTGATACACAGTTTAAATTAAAACGCAAACACCTTTTAAGTCACTTAATGATTTTGCAATTTATTATTTCAAAAATAATAATACCAATACAATTGTTTCGGCACTCGCGTAGTGCCTGCTTCAGATGATAGCGTTCAACTAGCCATTGTCTAACATAAAACAATGAACAAACAAAGAGAGAAATTGCAGTAATCCCACAATTACATTAACAAAAAATATTTAAGTTTATCGGAAAGCTGCAAAAAGTCTTGAGTACAGTGGACCAATATCCCTATTACCAGCAACCTTTTTATTTACATAAATATGTAGGGATTCTAAGATATTTAATTTATTACTATTTGATTCAGATTTAATTAATTTGAAATCGTCTTCACTTATAGCATGTTTATTCTCAAGAGCATGTTCGGCTATTCCGCTTTTCGGTTCGATGTTCCTAATATATTTGAAATTCTCGTTCATCCTTGTGCGTATTGTGCGCGTTGACTGGCCTATGTATTTTGCCCCGCATATCTCTCCGTCGTCATTAAAATTAGAGCACGTCACTGAATAAACCCCCGGCTTATCCAAGCTGTGACACTTGTCTTTCGTCGATTTTAGCAAAGATTTCAAGTTATTATTACTCTTTGGGACAACTCTTACGTTTTTTTTATGAAGCAGTTTTTTAACATATTTAAAATAATGATCATCATACGTCACGCTGCAAAACCGATATTCCTCTTTCTCTTTTCCCACTGTATCGAAGAATGAACTGCAATCTCTTCTTTCTTTTTTATTTTGGTGTTTCCTTATTAGTTGTTGGATGCTGTTGGGGCAATACCCATTAATTTCAGCGATGCCAATTATTTTCTCTGTCTCTCTTTCAAATGCGCTGCTGCTGAGCGGAACGTTTACAAGACGATGAGCCATAGAGTTAAAATCCGCTAGAATCCGTTAAAATCCGCTAGAGCTAACTCAGAGTCGACGATTAACTCTTGCAACGGTGGACATTTGTTTGGTAACGCTAAGTTCAGACCTTTATTTAGAAGTGTAATTTCATTATTGTCAAGAGCAACATCTGACTTGTTTATAATAAGGTTTGGTATAAACTTGCTAGCGGAAATCTTTTTCGGACACGTTACTTGCAGTTTTTTCAGCTTGCATCTCTTAGTTTGCATTTGTTGTCGGGAGAGACGGTCTATTTTAGCGTTTAAATTTATTAGAAAATGGTCCCAGACAACCGATGGAAAATTGCACGATAATATTTTGTGTAATTTGTACGCGGTTAGCTCCCAAGAGGATAATTGGGCATGTTTTTCTTTTAACGCTTGACTCAACCAATATCGTTTAGCTTTGATAATAGATGCTTGTCCCATTGCTGTTTCAAAAAGCCAGGGAAAGAACCTGTCGTCTAATAGCGGATGTGTGGTTTCTATCGAAATGTAAAAGCCTTCAAGTGATTCCAAAATTTATCGATTTTTCTTTTAAATTTAAATCAAAGTGCAGAATGGGACAAGCATCTATTATCAAAGCTAAACGATATTGGTTGAGTCAAGCGTTAAAAGAAAAACATGCCCAATTATCCTCTTGCGAGCTAACCGCGTACAAATTACACAAAATATTATCGCGCAAGTTTCCATCCGTTGTCTGGGATCATCATCATATATATTATTTCTGTAAGGTCTTTTTGTGTTATTTTATAATTTTCTGCTCTCATTTGGAACCAATATTAATAAATAAGGTATCGTTTTAAAGGTGGGGGCTAGCTCTACATGCGAAACCATGTTTTAATTAGCGGAGTGCTTTTGTTTAAGCGTATTTTATAAAAATGAATTCTTTAAAATAAACGATTGTGAATGCACAAAAAAATTAATTTGTACTGCAACGCTATTGTGACTGACATTCACATGCCTCGCGACATCTACATTTGAATGCTAAGACTGAACAGTGCGCCATCTACACTTGAACATTGCTAAAATAAGTGAATAAGACTGCGTTCACATTGGGTCATAAACTCGAGTTAAAGGGACATTTTTTGAGTTAATTTATATTGATGTTGTCAATCAACTCAAGTTTATGGCTCAATGTGAATATAAATAAGTGGTGGGATTTCAAATAGCTGTTTGCGCATATTTGTATAATTTTTTAGGGTCTCACAACAAGTGTAGCTGAAAATCTTTTTTTATAATTTGAGAAAAAGGTTTGAAAAATCCTGGACCTGGACTAATAAAAGGTTTCAAACCATTTTTGTTTTTTTTTGCGCAAGGAGCGCACGGGCCCAGCTAGTTTTCTAATAAAGTTAAATGCAAACTAAGAGATGCAAGCTGAAAAAACTGCAAGTAACGCGTCCGAAAAAGATTTCCACTAGCAAGTTTATACCACACCTTATTATAAACAAGTCAGATGTTGCTCTTGACAATAATGAAATTACACTTCTAAATAAAGGTCTGAACTTCGCGTTACCAAGCAAATGTCCACCGTTGCAAGAGTTAATCGTCGACTCTGAGTTAGCTCTCGGAAGAGTAGAACCCGACGAGGCTGAAAATTTGCGGTGTAGTTTAAAACGAGTTTTAACATCAAAACCAACCCCTAAAAAACACCAAAATTCCGATAATTTACATAGCGCCGTAAAGTCGCTTAACCGAAAAAATGTGTATATAACAAAGTCTGACAAAGGAAACTGTGTTGTTGTTTTAAATGAGGACGATTACAACAATGGTATGCGCGCATTGATTGACGAAGGTAACTATATCAAGGTAAAAAACCCTCTTCCAAAAATAAAAAAAGAGGTTATTACTCGACGAAAAATTTATGCTGAGTTGTTTGGCTGCCGATGGGACATCAACATGCATAAGTCGTATGTAGGGGTTCCTTGTCTATATGGCCTGTATAAAGCGCATAAACCGGGTAATAAGTTTAGACCAATCATCGCTGGGTATACTTCCCCTATATCACATATTGCCGGATGGTTGAGCAAATACTTCAACAAGCTTGAGAGCTTTGACAATTTTTCCATTAAAAATTCATTAGATTTGATTTCTGAATCCGAACGAATGTTTTGCGTCATTCGATATCAGTTCGTATTTTTCCAGCGTACCAAAAAAGGGCGCTTTGGACGCTCTACGCTTTTGGCTCGATAAGCAAAATCTTAATCCGACGGTCGCCAATGCCTTATTTGATTTAACTTTATTATGTGTCAATCAATCATACTTCCAGTTCAGAGGGGAATTTTTTGAACAAACTGAAGGATTGCCTATGGGTCTGAATATAAGTCCATTTTTATGCAATTTATATATGAATACTATCGAAACCCGATTGATTGAAAGTTCTTTGTTCCCACGATTCTATTGTCGATACGTGGATGATTGCGTGGTCATTATTGATAAAGACAAAATAGAAGACACGCTTAATTTATTTAATTCAGTTAATGGTGCGATCCAGTTCACTTATGAATGTGAAGAAAATAGGGAATTACCTTTCCTTGATCTAAAATTAATACATAAGAATGATGGCGCTATCGAATTCGATATTTATCGAAAACCAACAACGACTGATCGTTTCATCCCTATTGAATCAAACCATCACTACCCCCACAAACTAGCGGATTTTAACTCTATGGCTCATCGTCTTGTAAACGTTCCGCTCAGCAGCAAGAGAGACAGAGAAAATAATTGGCATCGCTTAAATTAATGGGTATTGCCCCAACAGCATCCAACAACTAATAAGGAAACACCAAAATAAAAAAGTAAGAAGAGATTGCAGTTCATTCTTCGATACAGTGGGAAAAGAGAAAGAGGAATATCGGTTTTGCAGCGTGACGTATGATGATCATTATTTTAAATATATTAAAAAACTGCTTAATAAAAAAAACGTAAGAGTTGTCCCAAAGAGTAATAATAACTTGAAATCTTTGCTAAAATCGACGAAAGACAAGTGTCACAGCTTGGATAAACCGGGGGCTTATTCAGTGACGTGCTCTAATTTTAATGACGACGGAGAGATATGCGGGGCAAAATACATAGGCCAGTCAACGCGCACAATACGCACAAGGATGAACGAGAATTTCAAATATATTAGGAACATCGAACCGAAAAGCGGAATAGCCGAACATGCTCTTGAGAATAAACATGCTATAAGTGAAGACGATTTCAAATTAATTAAATCTGAATCAAATAGTAATGAATTAAATATCTTAGAATCCCTACATATTTATGTAAATAAAAAGGTTGCTGTTAATAGGGATATTGGTCCACTGTACTCAAGTCTTTGCAGCTTTCCGATAAACTTCAATATTTTTTGTTAATGTAATTGTGGGATTACTGCAATTTCTCTCTTTGTTTGTTTATTGTTTTGTGTTAGACAATGGCTAGTTGAACGCTATCATCTGAAGAAGGCACTACGCGAGTGCCGAAACAATTGTATTGTTATTATTATTTTTGTAATAATAAATAGCAAAATCATTAACAGCCGGTTTCACGAAGCCAACTTAAGTAAATAATAAATTTTTTCAGTTTCACCATTTAAATAATTTTCATTTAAGTGGCCACCTTCGCTCACTTAAGTTTTATTTAAGTATGATTGCATGTGGCAATGTTGACGTTCTCGATCAGCTGATTTAAAAGCAACAAGAAATATTTATTTATGAATATTTGTGAAAAATGGAATCTTCCGATGAAAGTGATATGGAGTGCGAGATTTTATCAAACATATTGTGGCGATTATTCTCAAGCATGTACCATCCCTAACTCAATAACACTCCCACCACTAGTTAACACAACCGAGATAACGATGGCTACGCTTATGCATGCAAGCGTATAACTAGGAAGAGGAAGAGAGATGGCGCGAGTGTTTGCGAATACGATGCAAAGAGGAGATGCTAATAAATAAGACCGACCCTTCCAGAACACGAAAAGCGAACAACCAAGAAAGTTCTCGGTGCGTAGGCAAGCACCCTGTTGGACTATATAAGGCGGTGACCAAGCAAGGCAGGTTGTTCAGTTTATTTTCAAGCGTTCAATAGTGAACTACTGTAAAGTTATCAAACTCTTAAAATTGTTTTGCGTTTATTACTAGTAAATAAAACTAGCTATTACTTACATTATCTGTGCGTGTGTTTATTCGACTTTATAGTGATCGAACCCAGGATTGATAATCAAGGAATCATCGAATTCGTCACAATTGGTGTCAGAAGCGGTATTGTTGAATAAATACCAGTGATTTCAAGGATAACAAGGACATGGCGAAGCTGAATGAATTAAAGATTCAGCAACTCAAAAATGAGTTGGAACAACGCGGACTAAACACTACAGGCAATAAATCAGAGTTACAGTCACGATTGCGAGAGGCTATGGAAGCAGAAGGAATCAACGTTGATGATCATGTTTTTCATCTTGTGGAGGAGGCACCGACAAAAATGGAAGAAAAAAAATAGTCTCCGAATCCAGCAGCAACTGTGGACGCAAACATGATATTGGCTGTATTAACTAAGATGTCGACTAAAATGGAACAACAAGAGACGCGTATTACATCTCGAATGGCATCTCAGCTCGAAGAACAGAAGACTTGCATGGCATCTCAGATTTCAGCTCAACTAGAGGAACAGGAGGTCCGCTTGTCGTCGAGAATTGCATTGCAGCTGGAGGCACAGGAAGAACGAATGGCATCACAGCTACGAATGCAAGACGTCAAAATAACTGAAGTGCGGGAGGTATTCAGAGAACGGCAAGACAAAATTGAGGCCGAAGTAGATGCATTGAGGGGCCGTATCCAGGAGTTGCAACTGAACCGTCCATCTGCTTCAGCGAATACTCCCAAGGTAAAATCCCCGTCATTTGATGGTTCTGCTCCTTTCCAGGTATTTAAGCTACAGTTTGAGAAGACGGCAGCTGTGAATAATTGGGGCGTGGAAGACAAAGTTGCTGCATTATTCGTGGCATTGAAGGGACCTGCAGCCGAAATTTTGCAGACTATTCCTGACGGAGAACGGAACAATTATGAAGCATTAATGGGTGCAGTTGAGAGACGCTATGGTAGCGAACATCGGAAGCAGATATACCAAATAGAGCTACAGAATCGCTTCCAGAAACCTAATGAGACTCTACAGGAATTTGCATCGGATATCGAGAGGTTGGCCCATCTAGCAAATGCAGACGCACCTGTAGAGTATACGGAGAGGGTAAAAATCCAGTGTTTCATAAATGGAATACGCGATGTGGAGACGAAGCGGGCCACATATGCAAACCCGAAAAGGACATTTGCTGAAACGGTATCGCATGCTCTGACGCAGGAAACAGCCTCGCTTCTGAGTAAACCTGCATACAAGGCTCATCGCGTAGAAGTGGACACTCCGGCTTGGGTAGACAAAATTTTGGAAGCGTTGAACGGAGTACAGAAAAAAAGTGATGGTGCCATTAAATGCTTTAAGTGCGGGAAACCAGGTCACATAGCACGTTATTGCGGCACTGGCTCCAGTAACCCCAGCAATTCAGGTGGACGAAAACGCAAAGCTGAAGGAGATGAGCAAACCTCCCAACCAAATCAGTCGTTAAACTAAATCGAGCCAGCCGAAAGGGGCGTGGACTGGCTCCCGCAACTGAATGCCCCGTAATCTCTGTCTCACAGATCGGAAGGAAAGCTAGTAATGTTACTGTTGTTGCATATGTAGATGGAAAAGAGCACGTACTAACTGTGGATACAGGCGCATCGCATTCCATAATTCGATCTGATTTAGTCAACAAGGAGCTGAGACCATTGCATGGAGCAAAGTTACGTACGGCCACTGGTGAGGACACCCATGTCCTAGGAGAAGTAACATGTGAAATCGCAATTGGGAACGTGGCCGTTCTACACAGTTTTATAGTAGCAGATATTGTTGACGAAATCATAGTTGGTGTGGACTTCTTAAGCGAGCAAGGCATCAAGATCGACATGCAAAACAGGATTATGAATTACCAGAACATGGATGTGCCATTAAATTTTGGTTACGAAAACAAATACGTTAGTAAGCGAGTGCTTGTGGAGGAGAGCCAACAAAGTCCACCGAAGTCGGAAGCAATCATATGGGCAAAGATTGATGGAGATTATGGGACAAACAAGTTGTGGGTTGTCGAGGCAGCAAACAAATCAAGGACGAACATATTAGTAGGAAAAACCCTGGCCATGACAAAACAAGATGGACGTGTACCGGTAAGAGTACTTAATGAGTTCAAATCCCCGATAAAACTTTCCAAAGGAGCAATATTGGGACAATGCCAAGAGGTCGAGGTAGTTATCAATTGCGAACAGCCTCAGGAAAATGATTCTACCATCAAGATTAATCTTTCAGATGATATCACGTCGTGGACGGCAGGCCTCGAAAAAGATCATCAGAAAAAGGCAAAGGAACTTCTATCAAAGTACTCGAGCATATTTGACAAGGATGGTTCTAAACCAGGTCGGACCAAAGTTGTGAAGCATCAAATTGATACTGGTGATGCAAGGCCCATCCGCCAAGCTCCTCGTAGTATTCCTTTGGTCAAACGCCAAGTAGTAAGAGAAATTATACAGGAAATGAGTGACAGCGGTGTGATCGAACCATCAGCTAGTCCATGGAGCTCACCGGTAGTACTAGTGAAAAAGAAAGATGGAAAAATGAGGTTCTGTGTGGATTACCGGAAATTGAACGACGTAACGAAGAAGGACAGTTATCCATTGCCAAGAATCGACGATACTCTGGACTCGTTATCTGGCACGAAATGGTTTTCCACACTGGACTTGAAAAGCGGCTACTGGCAAGTGGAGGTAAAGGATGAAGATAAAGAGAAGACGGCTTTCAGCGTTGGAGAAGGGCTTTGGCAATTTACGGTAATGCCCTTCGGGCTATGCAATGCTCCAGCTACTTTTGAGAGACTTATGGACCAGATACTAAAAGGATTGCACTGGCAAACATGTTTGGTGTACCTCGACGACATCATCGTGCTGGGAAAAAGTTTTGAGGAACACCTAAAGAACTTGGAGGAAGTTTTCCAAAGAATAGCTGGTGCTGGTCTGAAACTAAGTCCCAAGAAGTGTTCCTTGTTTAAAAAGGAAGTAAGTTATTTGGGTCACAAGGTAACTACGGAGGGAATCTGCACTGCTAAGGAAAAGATCGAAGCCGTAAAGGATTGGCCAAGACCGAGAAATTTGCATGAGTTACGGAGCTTCCTTGGGCTGTGCACGTATTATCGCCGATTTGTACCAAATTTTGCCAGCGTAGCTAGTAGTCTCCATGACCTTACAAGGAAGAATATGAGTTTTGAATGGAAGAAGGAACAGGAGGTGGCTTTTCAAACATTGAAGGAACGACTATGCACTGCCCCGATGTTAGCATATCCAATTCCAGGTTCAAAGTTTATTCTGGATACAGATGCGAGTGGTTATGCTATAGAAGGTGTTTTGTCTCAGATTGTTGATGGATAGGAGCAGGTAGTTGCATACTATAGCCGAACAATTGGGAATCCTGAAAGGAACTATTGTGTAACCCGGAGAGAGCTGTTGGCATTGGTAAAGTGCGTTAAGCATTTCCACAAGTATCTCTATGGGCAGCGATTCCACGTCAGGACAGACCACGCAGCGTTGAAATGGCTCTTACAGTTCCGTAATCCGGAAGGTCAATTGGCACGGTGGATAGAGCGACTGCAAAATTATGACTTTTCCATAGAGCATCGCAAAGGTAGCATCCACGGAAATGCTGATGCAATGTCACGAAGACCATGTAACTTGGAATGCAAGCATTGTTCCAAAGCTGAGGCCAAGGAAGACATTATAGATGTGCGGCTCATGACTATAACATCTACGGACGATTGGAACATTGATCAATTAAGAAGGTTTCAGCACGAAGATCCAAATCTTAAACATGTAATGCAAGGAATCGAACGAAACGAGAGAGGAGATGTCAGCAGAAAGTCCTGTTGCCAAGTCATATTGGGCACAGTGGAATAGTTTGCAATTAGAATCCGGTTGTTTGCATCGAATATGGGAGAGTGAGGATGGTCAATGTGTTCGAAAGCTGATAGTCGTCCCAAGGAAGAAAATCCCTGATGTACTCAATGAATTACATAACGGTCCAAGCGGAGGTCATCTTGGAGTCACCAAGACCTTGGAGAAAGTCAAGCAAAGATTCTATTGGGTTGGTTGCCGTCAATCGGTCGCGGAGTGGATTGCCAACTGTGAAGTATGCATCAAAGCTAAAGGACCGAAATCAAGGAGCCATGGCCAAATGAAACAGTATAACTCAGGTGCGCCATTTGAGAGGATAGCCATGGATGTAGCTGGTCCATTTCCTACTAGCAAACTCGGAAACAAATATGTCCTGGTAGTTATGGACTATTTCAGCAAGTGGCCAGAAGTGTACCCTATTCCAAATCAAGAGGCAGAAACAATAGCAGAAGTGTTTACTAACAATTGGGTAGCTCGGTTTGGTGCACCGATGGAGATACATTCTGACCAAGGCAGAAATTTCGAATCAGCTGTGTTCCAGGAAATGTGCAAGACATTGGGCATTCGGAAAACTCGAACAACTGCACTACATCCTCAGTCAGATGGCATGGTGGAACGATTCAATAGAACCTTGGAAGAGCACCTGAGGAAAGTAGTGGATAAGTTCCAGAAGGATTGGGATACTCACATCTCCTTATTCCTAATGGCATATCGCTCTGCAGTACATGAAACAACTGGTCACACTCCTGCAAAGGTAATTTTCGGGAATGATCTTCGATTGCCAGCTGACTTGAAGTTTGGGATAAACGCTGATGCAGGAGTAAATGCTCGGAAATCTACTAGCGTTTTGGAAGAAGAAATGAGAGAAATTCACGACTTTGTGAGACAACGGACTAAGATCATGAGCGATAAGATGAAGGCCAGGTACGACAAAGCAATAAATTCGGAAGGTTTTATAGAAGGAGATTTAGTGCTGCTATACAACCCACAGCGTAAGAAAGGTTTGTCCCCAAAACTACAATGTAACTGGGAAGGCCCATACAAAGTCATAAAACGGATCAACGATGTGGTATATCGCATACAAACTATGGGAAGGCCAAGGAATAAGATGAAGGTGGTCCATTTGGAAAGGCTAGCTGCGTTTGATTCCGGTAATGTGTCTGATCGGGACGATCAGACTTAGGTGGAGGGCAGTGTGGCGATTATTCTCAAGCTTGTACCATCCCTAACTCAATAACACTCCCACCACTAGTTAACACAACCGAGATAACGATGGCTACGCTTATGCATGCAAGCGTATAACTAGGAAGAGGAAGAGAGATGGCGCGAGTGTTTGCGAATACGATGCAAAGAGGAGATGCTAATAAATAAGACCGACCCTTCCAGAACACGAAAAGCGAACAACCAAGAAAGTTCTCGGTGCGTAGGCAAGCACCCTGTTGGACTATATAAGGCGGTGACCAAGCAAGGCAGGTTGTTCAGTTTATTTTCAAGCGTTCAATAGTGAACTACTGTAAAGTTATCAAACTCTTAAAATTGTTTTGCGTTTATTACTAGTAAATAAAACTAGCTATTACTTACATTATCTGTGCGTGTGTTTATTCGACTTTATAGTGATCGAACCCAGGATTGATAATCAAGGAATCATCGAATTCGTCACAATATTTATAAATAAACGACCTCGTATAATGAAAGCACGGCGAAATTGTTTTATGTGCTATGATGAGGCTGACTTTCGATGTAGATTTAGTTTGACAAAAGAATCAGCTTGGATGGTCCTCGAAATGGTTAGGGACAAAATTCAGCACAAAACTAAAAAGTTAGTAAACATGTACATATATTTCATGTCACACATTTTTTAATGTTTTTGTTAATATAACAGAAATGGCGCAATGTCTCCAGAAGTTATGCTTTTATTAACATTGCGTTTTTTTGCAACTGCCTGCATGCAAAGGACTGGTGGCGATATATGCGGCGTATCAAAAAGTTCTTCCTGTCGCGCAATAAAGAAAGTTGGCCACAATATTGCATTGTTAAGAGAACGATTTGTATTTTTTCCTTCGGAAGTGGAAAGCCAAAGAGAAATCCAGAAACAATTTTATAAGACTGCAAAATTTCCGCGCGTGCTAGCTGCCATAGACTGCACTCATGTGAGAATAGAATCTCCAGGTCAGTATAAATATTATATAAACTCCAATCATGATAATCTTAAATGTATGACTCATTAGGTGGGAACGATGCGGAAATCTTCCGCAACAGAAAAGGCTACTTTTCGATTAATGTGCAAACACTTTGTGACAGTGCACTGAATATAATGGACATCGTAGCCCGCTGGCCGGGGTCCTCACATGATGCATTAATACTAAAAAATGTACGTATATTTAGCCGATTTGAAGCAGGGGAGTTCGGAAATGCACTAGTCGTTGCCGATAGTGGCTACCCATGCAATAGGTGGATAATGACACCTTTGTTAAAAGTACAAACTCCGGCTGAGGCATTATTCAATGAATCACAAATCAGAACTCGCAATTGTGTAGAACGCCAATATGGAGTATGGAAACGGCGATTTCCTGTCTTGGCGTTGGGTATACGTATGCGACTAAAGGAAGTGGAGGGGATTATAGTCGCTACTGCTGTTTTGCATAGCATTTGCAACTTAAACAAGGATAATGTTGCTCCGGCAAACTCAAGTGAAATAAATGATGTCATCGATAGAATCGCTGAAGTGCCTACAATCTCAGCTGCAGGCCGAAATGACAATTTATATAGAAAAGATATAATACAAAACTATTTCGAAAACTTGTAATTTTTATGACTTATCTACATATGTAAAATATAAATAAACGCGACGTACCTCTTCCAATTTGCGTGAAAGTTAGAAAGAGGGTATGGGGGAGGGGATGACAAGAAGGTTTTTTTGGAAGGGGGAATGATAATCTACAAGAGAGTTGTCATTGGCTGCCGACTCGCGATTTCTGAGGCTAGCGATGATTATTGAGATGTCAGACGAGCTGCTGCGATTCCCAACTATGGTGGGGGCGTCTCCATCCACAGTGCTGAACATACTACCGTCTATAAGTTCTGCGAGCTCCCGGATCCTGGCATCTGAAGAGATGTTAGAATTCCAGAGCTCGTGGTGCGCATTGAAGTCGCCGAATATTATGCGATTTCCTCGAGCAACGCACTTATATCAGTTGAATCTGCTGTACAATAGTACCAATGTGTCATTTCCAACATGGGCGTCCCAAATGTGGACTATTTTGAACATCCACGCCAATGGCACTACGCTACGGAATGGGGCGAAGCACTGCCACAACAACAACAACAACCAATGTGTCATGTGCACATAGTCACTTTGGTCCTGCCTGGTTGAAACCGCCAGGACCTCGATAAAGATTCACAGAATGGACTTCGACAGTAATGTTACAACAACAACATTGCGGGGTAAATTGGGCGATACTCAATGATGGCGTCGGAATGAACACAGTAGGGATTTACTGCAATTTTTACTTTCATGTCTTCACAAGTTTTTGGTGCTACAGATCAACAACAACAACCACTACTTTAGTTAGCTAAACACAAAAATATATTATTCACTTATTTTGTAATTCATGAATTGTTTTTAATAAACATCTGGCAAGTAGGAAGAGATCCCCTAAGGTTTTGAACCTACTCAACTAAATTGAGGTATTTTTCAAGATTGAGGTATTTTTCGTTCTTTTCAGTTGCTCCTCTAATATTTGCATTTCAAGAGAATGCTTCTCAATAGCAAACTGTTGTTTTAATTCATGGCTTTCCTTTATTTGCTTGATACGTAGTGTGTGCTCAATTTTAGCTAAATCTAATTCCTCCTTAAGTTTCTTCTCCGACCATTTGGTCTTTATTTCTGCTAGCTTAGCCCAGGAAGTTTGTTTTCTGTTTACATTTTCAACGCACAGCTTTTTGTTTTTTTTGGGTTTTTAATTGCGATGATGTATAGTTTTCCCAAGGCTCAAAACCTGCGAACAGTTGGTTAAAAATTTGTAAGTCATGAAGTTACAATTGTGTACCATTTTTTTCAGTTGGACTTGAAGTACCGAGATTTTTGCTAGTTGCTTGTTCGTTTAAGTCTATATCAATTGCACCACAATCTGATAGCACAAATTACGGAAAGCGTTTCAAAATTACATTTACAAAAATATACAAAATCCTATATACCATTCCTTTCTCCCGTCATTAGGCTATCCATTGCTTGCTTACTTGAAATGTCTTCATATTGATCATCACTCAAAATTGTTGAAAATCCTTCACAGAGAAATCATGCATGCACATAAAAATAATGAATAACGTATTAATGGTAATAGTTAGTATTTTATAATGCCAACAACCTGATTGATCCAAATCTTCTTTATTTTGCTTGTCGTTATCGTAAGGCGGATTCATCCCCTGGACTTGCCTCTCCGGAAGAATTCCACTTAGTAATTTATCAATTTCGGAAACAGGTTGCTTCCTAGGTGGCCCTCCACCCGTTCCATAACAATACTTTTTGTGCTCGGCAGATCGTTTTTTCATATCTGTTTTTAGGTTTGAATACTTGGTTCGCAAAGTCTTTGCTGACCGAGGTATTCCAGAGCACGTTGAGTTAAAACTTTCCGATAAATTTTCCCAAGCTTTATCTTTTTGATCGGGCCGCATTTTCCCAGTGACTTTACACTCCAAAACATCTGCATTTTGCCTTACCAAGTCAAGCAAAATATTAATTTCATGAGACGTAAAATTTTTTGTACGAGTTGCGTTTTCCATTTTTGACTTTTACACAATTTATGCGTTTGTTTACAAAAATCAGCTGTTATTCTGGTAGCAAGATCTCTGATGTTACATTTTTTAGTTGTCAAAACTGAAGAATGGTGAAATGCGGGAAATTTAAGTGCAAAGTTAAATAGAAATAAAAATTAAATTTAAATTTGACTTAACTTTAAGAAAAAAAGCTCGTGAAACCGGCTGTAAGTGACTTAAAAGGTGTTTGCGTTTTAATTTATAATATGTATGTATGTTCAAATTTTATATTTACCTTTTTTTGTTGAGTACCCATAACCTCTCATTCTCTAATGAGTTGAATCAAACATGTTCGAACAAAGCACTTTCTGGCGTGCGTGAGCAAAGAGCATGTATGAACAAAGAGCACGTATGAATAAGAGGCACCAACACGTATGTTCGAGCAGAGCTACTCGCCAAACTTGCTTGCCGATATCTATTAGGGTTTCAAGCATTCCCTTTTGTGCATTTTCTTAATTTATTTAGAGTGACTTTGCCAAATATCAGCTGCTCGAATGAGTAGCAAAGTTGTGTCTTTCCGGACATTGCGTTTTCATGAAGTTGAGGATATTTGCCTATTATGTTTGTGCAAATTGATCAACTTAATGGAAATAAAATATTAAATATGACAAATATCAAAATATTGGAATATTTTCATTTTATTAATTGAAAATGTTTTCCAATAGATATTTGAAGATATTTTTATTTTTATTTCCATAAAATATGCATGCAAGCTTCCATTTGATATGGTGGTTTGGCTTACCAGACCCAGGTTCAAGTCCCATCACAGGGAACAAAAAATTTGTTTTCCTTTCTTTTATTAATATTTGATACTTTTTTTTAACTAGAACACGCATTTATTTATTTATTTATTTATTGCAAAAGATTAGTACAATAAGATCCTCGATCTTTTATAGTACAATAAAAATGTAAATATAAACAATAATAGTAACAAAAAGTAGTATACATTAATTTATAATAAGTATAAATAATTAAAAAGCATTATATGTAGGAATTTTGAACTGCAGGTACATTTGAGGAAAGCAAAAACGAATGGATAGACTTGTTTATAACGACTAGAAGACAGATTTATAGATAGCGGAGATAATAATGTGTAAAAATAAATTTTAACTAAAATAGGTATAAAGAACCCTCTTAAAATTGCTTTTATTTAGACTACTGCGAATGGAAACTGGAATAGAGTTCCATGTACGAACAGCATTTACGAAGAATAGCCGTGCAGATGACAGGTAGTTGTAAGTTGGTACTATCAGATCAATAATTCGCGCAGACCTGGGGAATATCAGTTTATCATATAGGTAGCTTGGCTCCTTATACAGAATGAGTCGGCAAAGGAAAATACAATTTCTAGCTTTGAAGTAATCTGCAATTTCACACCCTAATAAATGCGATTTCCAACTTGATATATGATCAAACTGAGATAACCCAAACACATAACGCGTAACGTGATTAAAGGCAACATCAATTTTAGATTGAAAAAAAAAAAAAAATAAAATGTCCAACTAGATATGAAAAGCATGCTTCAAGATATGCAAGGCATGCTTACAAGTATGAAATATTTGATTGCAAAGTGTTCTGCTATACATATGTATATATGTGCAAAAGTAGAAATAGATATCAAATAGCTGAAATATACAGACTATTTCAATAATATTATTATAACTTTTCATTTATTTAATTAAAAATTTTTATATTTTTTTACCGAATTTGAATTAAATTTTCAAAAAAAAAATTCATTAGTCCATAGTTTTCAAAAAAGCCGTACCTACTTCTAATGGCAATTTTCGAATTTTATTTAAATTAGGTAATCTATTTTTTCACCTATTTTTTTGAAAAAATGCATACCTTATAATTTTATATTGTCAACCAAGTTTCAATTAAATTTAAAAAAAAATTCACTAGTCCATAGTTTTTAAAAAAGCCATACCTACTTCTAATGGCAATTGTTGATTTTTATTTAAATTAAGTAATCTATTTTTCCTTACCGATGTTTTCGAAAAAAATCATACCTTATACTTTTATATTATTAACCAAGTTTCAGTTAAATTTCAAAAAAAAAAATTCACAATTCTATAGTTTTCAAAAAAGCCATATCTACTTCTAATGGCAATTGCTGACTTTTATTTAAATTAAGTAATCTATTTTATCATACCTATTTTTTTGAAAAAATTTATATATTTTTTCCGAATTTTATTTAAAAATACCTAGCCATAACCTATTATTTTTTATAATAACACTAATATAATAATTTTATCCAAAAAAAGATTCATTCATAATCAGATTTGATAATAAAATGTTTATTATCACATAATTTTGTACGAACAAACGTCAATACGTATTATGCCATCTAATATATGTATGTACATATTTGTGTATGTCCAAGGCTGCTGGCATCGTTGAATGGATGAAGGATATATGTGCAAACATCTAAATTTCGCGAAAACTCAGTTGAATGTTCTGAATTTTCATAGACATAGCGAAAATGCTGAAATTCCACATAACACCTTCATTCATGCAATATGAACATTCACACATAAATACATATGCATGCGCGACAGTGAAAAACAATGTTGCCGTTGCAGCTTCTAGTAAAATGCAAGAAAAGGGGGACTAAATAAATTACTAGCGAAAACGCAAAATCCGTACTATTTTCATTTATTATGGTGTGTAACTTGGCAGGACTATAGCTAGTCGGTTGACTATGCTTTTATTTTACATTTCAGAAATGTTAATAGCATAGAAGTCTCGAAAATATTTAAATTTGCAAAAGGCAGTCACAAAGGAAGCTGGTGCTGAAAGGGTAAAATTGATATTAGTACAACATTGTCAAGCAAATCAGTTGCTTTGCTACTGCGATCTACTTTTTAAGGGTTCTCATCACAAAGCTCAAAAATTTTACAAACGACATATACTGCGTACTTTGGCACGTTTAAAATAAAAATGCCAATTTTGTATGAAATATATGAAAAATATATAGAAAATTTTGAATAATAACTTTTTCGTGTTTTAGTATAGATATATACCAATTGCTGGTCAATATCTGTATTTTTTTGTTTAAATTTTTGGAAAGATTTCCAATATATTGGTATATATAGTAATGATATCAACATATTGCATATATATATATCGTGTCTTACTTTCAATTTCTTCATCTTACCTGTCCCGGTACTTGTACCTGGGACTTTCTGTATGGTGGGGCAGAATTTTATCCAATATACAATGCTTGTTGCCTAGCAAAGTACCTATAAAGTTCCTAAATTAAAAATTTGTAGCAAATATGCCCAGTTGAATTTAAGTTTACCCCGTCACTTAATACCCCCAATATGAATTGAAGTTGGAAATTAAGATTTTTGTCAGATTTTAACTTTGTCGATTTGTGAAAGATCAGTGTTGCCACATTGCATCAGGAAATAATATTTGAATATACAATTTGAGTTTGACCAACAACCACCCAAACCGTGATCCACTCTTGTCAAAGAGCATGTACAAGGTGGCGCAAAAGTAAGCTTCCGATGTTCAGCATATCGGTTGTGGCACGTGCAGTGTGTGCTGTTGCACCGTCTTGTTGGAACCACATGTTTTCCAATCCCAATTCATCAAGTTGCGGCAAAAAGAACTCGTTGATCATTGCTCTGCAGCGCTCACCATTCACATTAACCGTTTGGCCCCGACCGATTATTGGTCAAATAAATAGTCAGCAATATTCCGCGTTCTGGAGCAGTGTAGCGTAACATTGTTTATTAACGTGTATTTCGCATGTGTTTACTACGCAAATGTCAAAACAGAACTGACTTTAGGGGCCAATCGCAAAATGTATAGCATTTTCTGATAGGAGGATTACTTTTTCGCAGTAACCGTTTTTCACCGACCGAAATAAATAGTCAGCAATACTCCGCCTTCTGGAGCAGTGTAGCGTAACATTGTTTATTAACGTGTATTTCGCATGTGTTTACTACACAAATGTCAAAACAGAACTGACTTTAGGGGCCAATCGCAAGATTTATAGCATTTTCTGATAGGAGGATGACTTTTGCGCCACCCTGTATGAATAAGAGGCACCAACACGTATGTTCGAGCAGAGCTACTCGCCAAACTTGCTTGCCGATATCTATTAGGGTTTCAAGCATTCCCTTTTGAGCATTTTCTTAATTTATTTAGAGTGACTTTGCCAAATATCAGCTGCTCGAATGAGTAGCAAAGTTGTGTCTTTCCGGACATTGCGTTTTCACGAAGTTGAGGATATTTGCCTATTATGTTTGTGCAAATTGATCAACTTAATGGAAATAAAATATTAAATATGACAAATATCAAAATATTGGAATATTTTCATTTTATTAATTGAAAATGTTTTCCAATAGATATTTGAAGATATTTTTATTTTTATTTCCATAAAATATGCATGCAAGCTTCCATTTGATATGGTGGTTTGGCTTACCAGACCCAGGTTCAAGTCCCATCACAGGGAACAAAAAATTTTTTTTTCCTTTCTTTTATTAATATTTGATACTTTTTTTTTAACTAGAACACGCATTTTAGATTGAAAATAAAAAAAAAATAAAATTTCCAACTAGATATGAAAAGCATGCTTCAAGATATGCAAGGCATGCTTACAAGTATGAAATATTTGATTGCAAAGTGTTCTGCTATACATATGTATATATGTGCAAAAGTAGAAATAGATATCAAATAGCTGAGATATACAGACTATTTCAATAATATCATTATAACTTTTCATTTATTTAATTAAAAATTTTTATATTTTTTTACCGAATTTGAATTAAATTTTCAAAAAAAAAATTCATTAGTCCATAGTTTTCAAAAAAGCCATACCTACTTCTAATGGCAATTTTCGAATTTTATTTAAATTAGGTAATCTATTTTTTCACCTATTTTTTTGAAAAAATGCATACCTTATAATTTTATATTGTCAACCAAGTTTCAATTAAATTTAAAAAAAAAATTCACTAGTCCATAGTTTTTAAAAAAGCCATACCTACTTCTAATGGCAATTGTTGATTTTTATTTAAATTAAGTAATCTATTTTTCCTTACCGATATTTTCGAAAAAAATAATACCTTATACTTTTATATTATTAACCAAGTTTCAGTTAAATTTCAAAAAAAAAATTCACAATTCTATAGTTTTCAAAAAAGCCATTTCTACTTCTAATGGCAATTGCTGACTTTTATTTAAATTAAGTAATCTATTTTATCATACCTATTTTTTTTGAAAAAATTTATATATTTTTTCCGAATTTTATTTAAAAATACCTAGCCATAACCTATTATTTTTTATAATAACACTAATATAATAATTTTATCCAAAAAAAGATTCATTCATAATCAGATTTGATAATAAAATGTTTATTATCACATAATTTTGTACGAACAAACGTCAATACGTATTATGCCATCTAATATATGTATGTACATATTTGTGTATGTCCAAGGCTGCTGGCATCGTTGAATGGATGAAGGATATATGTGCAAACATCTAAATTTCGCGAAAACTCAGTTGAATGTTCTGAATTTTCATAGACATAGCGAAAATGCTGAAATTCCACATAACACCTTTATTCATGCAATATGAACATTCACACATAAATACATATGCATGCGCGACAGTGAAAAACAATGTTGCCGTTGCAGCTTCTAGTAAAATGCAAGAAAAGGGGGACTAAATAAATTACTAGCGAAAACGCAAAATCCGTACTATTTTCATTTATTATGGTGTGTAACTTGGCAGGACTATAGCTAGTCGGTTGACTATGCTTTTATTTTACATTTCAGAAATGTTAATAGCATAGAAGTCTCGAAAATATTTAAATTTGCAAAAGGCAGTCACAAAGGAAGCTGGTGCCGAAAGGGTAAAATTGATATTAGTACAACATTGTCAAGCAAATCAGTTGCTCTGCTACTGCGATCTACTTTTTAAGGGTTCTCATCACAAAGCTCAAAAATTTTACAAACGACATATACTGCGTACTTTGGCACGTTTAAAATAAAAATGCCAATTTTGTATGAAATATATGAAAAATATATAGAAAATTTTGAATAATAACTTTTTCGTGTTTTAGTATAGATATATACCAATTGCTGGTCAATATCTGTATTTTTTTGTTTAAATTTTTGGAAAGATTTCCAATATATTGGTATATATAGTAATGATATCAACATATTGCATATATATATCTCGTGTCTTACTTTCAATTTCTTCATCTTACCTGTCCCGGTACTTGTACCTGGGACTTTCTGTATGGTGGGGCAGAATTTTATCCAATATACAATGCTTGTTGCCTAGCAAAGTACCTATAAAGTTCCTAAATTAAAAATTTGTAGCAAATATGCCCAGTTGAATTTAAGTTTACCCCGTCACTGAATACCCCCAATATGAATTGAAGTTGGAAATTAAGATTTTTGTCAGATTTTAACTTTGTCGATTTGTGAAAGATCAGTGTTGCCACATTGCATCAGGAAATAATATTTGATTTATGAATGAAATTGTTATTGTTGTATTTATGACGACAGATTTCGCTGCTGCGACTGTGCGTAGGAATGGTTTTTGTTTTTGTGTGATGGTAGTTGGTGGACAGCACTTGCATTATAGGGGGATGTGAGGACATCTGTAGGTATTTATGTGTGATTGTGCGCATACGTTTATTTGTTTTTTTTTGACATATGTATGTACACAAATATGTGCGTCCGCGGTAGCTTTACGCATGCACACTTTTTGGTGGATGATATGGGAATATGAATGTGTGATTTGCCGACGGCAAAATGCATTCTTCCCATATTAATGATTTATTGATATGATATTCACATGCATATTTCCTTTTTTCTGCAATTTTATTATCCTTACGTAAAATCCTACTCCCTATATTTATTTTTTATGTTTAATAATTCAAATTTATTTCAAATGCAATTACTATGAAACTAATTTTGGTAATTGTTTCCTTTAGGAAACAACTGCCAAACACGTCCGAAGTTATTTATGTGTGATTGTGCGCATACGTTTGTTTTTTTTTTGACATATGTATGTACACAAATATGTGCGTCCGCGGTAGCTTTACGCATGCACACTTTTTGGTGGATGATATGGGAATATGAATGTGTGATTTGCCGACGGCAAAATGCATTCTTCCCATATTAATGATTTATTGATATGATATTCACATGCATATTTCCTTTTTTCTGCAATTTTATTATCCTTACGTAAAATCCTACTCCCTATATTTATTTTTTATGTTTAATAATTCAAATTTATTTCAAATGCAATTAATATGAAACTAATTTTGGTAATTGTTTCCTTTAGGAAACAACTGCCAAAACACGTCCGAAGTTATCAGGAAAGGTATCAAAAGGTGCGTTTTGACCTCGGTAACAATAATCCGGATAAATAAAGCGGATTTTCGAGTTTTTGTTTCAGTGAAGAGATATTTGCAATCAAAGTTGAAAATTTTCTGTCATTTTCATGTGGTTGTTGTATTAGGGTGTAAAAGTGTGTTCTGCGCAGAAATACTGTGGACCGCGTAGCCGGTGTTGGACCGGCTAAGGGTTATTTTTGGGTTTTCTGCGAATAACTTTTCACTGAAACAAAAAATTGAAAATCCGCGGTAATTCTATACGACAGCACGTAACTGCTAATATACGTCAAAAAACCTCAGGAAATGTATCAAACGACGGGTTCTAACCTCCGTATCAATAATCCGAAAGCGGAAGTTCGATATTTTATGTATGTTCAGAGATATTTGCAATCAAAGTTGAAAATTTTCTGTCATTCTCATGTGGTTGTTGTAATCACGTATTAGGGTGTAAAAGTGTGTAGGGGTTAAAAGTGTGTTCTGCGCAGAAATACTGTGGACCGCGTAGCCGGTGTTGGACCGGCTAAGGGTTATTTTTGGGTTTTCTACGAATAACTTTTCACTGAAACAAAAAATTGAAAATCCGCGGTAATTCTATACGACAGCACGTAACTGCTAATATACGTCAAAAAATCTAGGGAAATGTATCAAACGACGGGTTTTAACCTCCGTATCAATAATCCGAAAGCGGAAGTTCGATATTTTATGTATGTTCAGAGATATTTGCAATCAAAGTTGAAAATTTTCTGTCATTCTCATGTGGTTGTTGTAATCACAGATTAGGGTGTACCGAAAAGTGCAAAAAGTGTGTTCTGCGCAGAAATACCTTGGATCAAGCCCACTATTTGTGATCGGACCTAGGGCATTTTGGGATTTTTGCTAATAACTTTTCACTGAAAAAAATTATTTAATTTCCGCTTTCGGATTATTGATACAGAGGTTAAAACGCGTCGTCTGATACCTTCCCGATATTTTTGGACGTTTTTTGCAGTTGTCTCCTAAAGGAAAGAATTACCATAAGTTTTTGTTTTATATTAAATTCTTATGTTTCTGTATTAGGTACCATTAAAACGTATTTTAGGTTTTCTTTACCTATAACCAATTTATTAGAAATGGAAAGCCAAATTAACAGCCTTAACAAAACATTTTCAACAAAATCAATCTATATTTAAATTATTATAATAAAATCTTAAATTCCATACCTAATGAAATTTATCAAAGCTAAAAATATCGAATAATTACAGTTTTAATGTGTGAAAGGTAAAAACTGTATACCTACCTACCTATATATATAATATACCTACGACTATAATTTAAAAATACAACAGGTATATCATCATATCATCATAAACCTCCTAAGAGATTTTTGCGCCAAGCTTCTCTTCCAATTTGGGGGGTGCCGATTTGAATTTTCCCTACAAATTGGTGGGACCTACAGTTTTTTGCCGACTCCGAACGGCATCTACAAAGGAGACGAATTTTTGCTGAGAAGCCTGTCATGGCAGAAATACACTCGGAGAGTTTGCCAAACCACTGCCGAGGGGCGACCCCGTTTTGAAAAACTTTTTTCAAATCACTTTTGATGTTACCTGTACCAGTGTTTAGTGCCCAATAATTTGTGTAGTTTTATGTGTGGATTTAGGTGTATACTTTTGTAGCAGTGAGTTCATGTAGCAAAAAATGTCGCGGCCCTCGGCTGGCTTCGTGCTCGCGGTGACTGCTGCTTCTTGAGGGGATTTTCACGTCCGGTGGCGGCGGCTCTCCTTGCGCTGGTGAGATACCTAGGGAGGATTCCCTGGTATCAGGAACTTCACTATTTTTGTTCCGCAACTTTATAAACAGACTCTTTCACTCGCGCACCTACACTTTAAGGTGAATACAACGCACTTTGAAAAATTACCTTTTTTTTCACAACACTTTTGGCACTAGTTAAGACCGCGACTTTTCGATTTTTAATCGCTGTCGATCAGCGGGACCCCCTTTTATACCCATTAACCCTTGCGGCATTTTGGGCACCGTACGGCACGAATCGCAGGCCTGCTTAGGGTAAACCAATCCGCGTTCGACCCTTAAGCGGCACGCGTATGCACATATGCGCAAGCAACAACTTAACCCACCCACACAAACAAACATCCGCTACGCTAATATCGTAAACGCGGATAAGGTGGTTCGGTTAGCGGTTGCCCGCGCATCTGTTCATATACCCGCTTGCTCGTAGTCAGAGAAATGCTCAAAGGCTGTCGTTACAGGCTCGCATCCGCCGATGGTGCCTGCATCATGGAGCGTGTGCGTAAAAGAATTCATAACGCAGCCTTGGGTTGGTTTGTAGATCCGGGGCTAACGTGTGGCTTCGACCCACGATCTAATGCCGGGCTTCTAGTTCGCTTCTTATCTAACCTTTCACTAGAACATATATTACACTAAACATTTACTAACACGCAAAAATTAGATAAATTATCAAAAAATCTAAGTCTAATATCACTGGGCTAAACTAACCTAGAGTATCACAAATGGGCATCTTAATCCTATATCACAGGTTGAAACTAAAACTATATCACAGATTACAGAAAAATTAGTCAAGTTGCAAGTGTATAAAAAAGTATAAATCGAAAGGTATGTCAAGTCTGAAATGCATAATCAAAAAAAAGTTAAGTCAGAAATTGTATAATTACATTAGTAGGTCAATAAACCTAAAATAATTGAATAATAATTACAAAAAATATCCAAAAAAAATGTATGTCAATTTTCTAAAGGTCAGGTTTTTCGGGTACACAGGTAAGTAATAAATAACATGCAACATTGAACACTTAATAACATCATGCCACAAATATGTCCTTAGCATGGTATACCCCGATTCTCTTTCCGCTAACATCGCCGAGTTCATACATAGAGTTACCTATAACTTTCCATACCACGCATTTTACTTGCTTTGGGGCAAGTTTGGGATTATAGTTATCTATTTGTGAACTCTGTTTGAAATTTCGGCGGTATACCATTTGTCCAATTTTAAACGATACATCCTTACTCCTAGTGTCGTAAACCTTTTTGCTGCGTTCGTGGGCTAACCTCAGCTCTTTCATAATTTTGTTTCTAATTGCCTGGAGTTTATCAGACTTTACCTCTACCTCGCAATCTACGTCTTTCACAGCACCTAATTTTCTATATAACTCGTATGATGCACCATGTTGCACCATTGGCATACCAAAAAGCGCGTAATACGGGGATGTGTTAATTGCCGAATGGATTACGCTTCTTAAAGCAAACGCTGCATCACTGATGTGCTTATCCCAGTTCTTTTGATTCTCTCCCAAGTATGACCTAACTATTTGTAGTATGGATCGGTTGACCCTTTCTGCGGCATTGCCTTGTGGCGAGTAGAATGCTGTTCTTACATGTGTTGTGCCATATCTTGCCAAAAATGATGCAAACAGTCCTGAGACGAATTGTTTACCATTATCAGAGTGCACGTACTCTGGGACTCCAAAAATATGAAAAACTTCTTTCTCTAAAAATTTTACAACTTCAGCTGAGGTTGCCTTACGCATCGGTTTCAAAAACACAAACTTCGAAAAATGATCTAAACATACAAACACATAAACATTACCATCACACGTATGTGGGTAAGGACCCATAAAATCTATAAATAAACGTTGAAAAGGGCGCTCAGTAACATGTTGCTTTCCCATCAAAGGTTTGTGGAAAGCATTCTGCGTTTTGTTGCCTTTACAAATATCGCAACTTTTGACGTAATTTTGCACATCGGCCACTAGTCCTGGCCAGTAGTATCTTTCGCGTATCCTTGCGAGTGTCTTATGAATACCTCCATGACCTGCAGATGGCGAGCAGTGCGATGCTTCCACCAACCCTGAACGAAGCTCAGTCGGTACCCAGAGCTTCCAGGCCTGGTCCTCTTGAAGCCCTTCACCCTTGTCAAATTGCGTCCGTCTATAAACATATCCATCAGATACGCACAGTTCCGGTAGTTTGTCTTTGTTCGCTGTCACCGTGTCAATGAGTTCGTGATATTCTGTCGATTTGAAATATGGTGAGGTTACATCTATGTCGAGCACTCTATATTTTTGACGTATATTAGCAGTTACGGATTTGCGGATTTTCAATTTTTTGTTTCAGTGAAAAGTTATTCGCAGAAAACCCAAAAATAACCCTTAGCCGGTCCAACACCGGCTACGCGGTCCACAGTATTTCTGCGCAGAACACACTTTTAACCTCTACACACTTTTACACCCTAATACGTGATTACAACAACCACATGAGAATGACAGAAAATTTTCAACTTTGATTGCAAATATCTCTGAACATACATAAAATATCGAACTTCCGCTTTCGGATTATTGATACGGAGGTTAGAACCCGTCGTTTGATACATTTCCTGAGGTTTTTTGACGTATATTAGCAGTTACGTGCTGTCGTATAGAATTACCGCGGATTTTCAATTTTTTGTTTCAGTGAAAAGTTATTCGCAGAAAACCCAAAAATAACCCTTAGCCGGTCCAACACCGGCTACGCGGTCCACAGTATTTCTGCGCAGAACAGACTTTTAACCCCTACACACTTTTACACCCTAATACGTGATTACAACAACCACATGAAAATGACAGAAAATTTTCAACTTTGATTGCAAATATCTCTTCACTGAAACAAAAACTCGAAAATCCGCCTCCGGATTATTGTTACCGAGGTCAAAACGCACCTTTTGATACCTTTCCTGATAACTTCGGACGTGTTTTGGCAGTTGTTTCCTAAAGGAAACAATTACCAAAATTAGTTTCATAGTAATTGCATTTGAAATAAATTTGAATTATTAAACATAAAAAATAAATATAGGGAGTAGGATTTTACGTAAGGATAATAAAATTGCAGAAAAAAGGAAATATGCATGTGAATATCATATCAATAAATCATTAATATGGGAAGAATGCATTTTGCCGTCGGCAAATCACACATTCATATTCCCATATCATCCACCAAAACGTGTGCATGCGTAAAGCTACCGCGGACGCACATATTTGTGTACATACATATGTCAAAAAAAAAACAAACAAACGTATGCGCACAATCACACATAAATAACTTCGGACGTGTTTGGCAGTTGTTTCCTAAAGGAAACAATTACCAAAATTAGTTTCATAGTAATTGCATTTGAAATAAATTTGAATTATTAAACATAAAAAATAAATATAGGGAGTAGGATTTTACGTAAGGATAATAAAATTGCAGAAAAAAGGAAATATGCATGTGAATATCATATCAATAAATCATTAATATGGGAAGAATGCATTTTGCCGTCGGCAAATCACACATTCATATTCCCATATCATCCACCAAAAAGTGTGCATGCGTAAAGCTACCGCGGACGCACATATTTGTGTACATACATATGTCAAAAAAAAACAAATAAACGTATGCGCACAATCACACATAAATACCTACAGATGTCCTCACATCCCCCTATAATGCAAGTGCTGTCCACCAACTACCATCACACAAAAACAAAAACCATTCCTACGCACAGTCGCAGCAGCGAAATCTGTCGTCATAAATACAACAATAACAATTTCATTCATAAATCAAATATTATTTCCTGATGCAATGTGGCAACACTGATCTTTCACAAATCGACAAAGTTAAAATCTGACAAAAATCTTAATTTCCAACTTCAATTCATATTGGGGGTATTAAGTGACGGGGTAAACTTAAATTCAACTGGGCATATTTGCTACAAATTTTTAATTTAGGAACTTTATAGGTACTTTGCTAGGCAACAAGCATTGTATATTGGATAAAATTCTGCCCCACCATACAGAAAGTCCCAGGTACAAGTACCGGGACAGGTAAGATGAAGAAATTGAAAGTAAGACACGAGATATATATATGCAATATGTTGATATCATTACTATATATACCAATATATTGGAAATCTTTCCAAAAATTTAAACAAAAAAATACAGATATTGACCAGCAATTGGTATATATCTATACTAAAACACGAAAAAGTTATTATTCAAAATTTTCTATATATTTTTCATATATTTCATACAAAATTGGCATTTTTATTTCAAACGTGCCAAAGTACGCAGTATATGTCGTTTGTAAAATTTTTGAGCTTTGTGATGAGAACCCTTAAAAAGTAGATCGCAGTAGCAGAGCAACTGATTTGCTTGACAATGTTGTACTAATATCAATTTTACCCTTTCAGCACCAGCTTCCTTTGTGACTGCCTTTTGCAAATTTAAATATTTTCGAGACTTCTATGCTATTAACATTTCTGAAATGTAAAATAAAAGCATAGTCAACCGACTAGCTATAGTCCTGCCAAGTTACACAGCATAATAAATGAAAATAGTATGATTTTGCGTTTTCGCTAGTAATTTATTTAGTCCCCCTTTTCTTGCATTTTACTAGAAGCTGCAACGGCAACATTGTTTTTCACTGTCGCGCATGCATATGTATTTATGTGTGAATGTTCATATTGCATGAATGAAGGTGTTATGTGGAATTTCAGCATTTTCGCTATGTCTATGAAAATTCAGAACATTCAACTGAGTTTTCGCGAAATTTAGATGTTTGCACATATATCCTTCATCCATTCAACGATGCCAGCAGCCTTGGACATACACAAATATGTACATACATATATTAGATGGCATAATACGTATTGACGTTTGTTCGTACAAAATTATGTGATAATAAACATTTTATTATCAAATCTGATTATGAATGAATCTTTTTTTGGATAAAATTATTATATTAGTGTTATTATAAAAAATAATAGGTTATGGCTAGGTATTTTTAAATAAAATTCGGAAAAAATATATAAATTTTTTCAAAAAAATAGGTATGATAAAATAGATTACTTAATTTAAATAAAAGTCAGCAATTGCCATTAGAAGTAGATATGGCTTTTTTGAAAACTATAGAATTGTGAATTTTTTTTTTGAAATTTAACTGAAACTTGGTTAATAATATAAAAGTATAAGGTATGATTTTTTTCGAAAACATCGGTAAGGAAAAATAGATTACTTAATTTAAATAAAAATCAACAATTGCCATTAGAAGTAGGTATGGCTTTTTTAAAAACTATGGACTAGTGAATTTTTTTTTAAATTTAATTGAAACTTGGTTGACAATATAAAATTATAAGGTATGCATTTTTTCAAAAAAATAGGTGAAAAAATAGATTACCTAATTTAAATAAAATTCGAAAATTGCCATTAGAAGTAGGTACGGCTTTTTTGAAAACTATGGACTAATGAATTTTTTTTTTGAAAATTTAATTCAAATTCGGTAAAAAAATATAAAAATTTTTAATTAAATAAATGAAAAGTTATAATAATATTATTGAAATAGTCTGTATATTTCAGCTATTTGATATCTATTTCTACTTTTGCACATATATACATATGTATAGCAGAACACTTTGCAATCAAATATTTCATACTTGTAAGCATGCCTTGCATATCTTGAAGCATGCTTTTCATATCTAGTTGGACATTTTATTTTTTTTTTATTTTCAATCTAAAATTGATGTTGCCTTTAATCACGTTACGCGTTATGTGTTTGGGTTATCTCAGTTTGATCATATATCAAGTTGGAAATCGCATTTATTAGGGTGTGAAATTGCAGATTACTTCAAAGCTAGAAATTGTATTTTCCTTTGCCGACTCATTCTGTATAAGGAGCCAAGCTACCTATATGATAAACTGATATTCCCCAGGTCTGCGCGAATTATTGATCTGATAGTACCAACTTACAACTACCTGTCATCTGCACGGCTATTCTTCGTAAATGCTGTTCGTACATGGAACTCTATTCCAGTTTCCATTCGCAGTAGTCTAAATAAAAGCAATTTTAAGAGGGTTCTTTATACCTATTTTAGTTAAAATTTATTTTTACACATTATTATCTCCGCTATCTATAAATCTGTCTTCTAGTCGTTATATACAAGTCTATCCATTAGTTTTTGCTTTCCTCAAATGTACCTGCAGTTCAAAATTCCTACATATAATGCTTTTTAATTATTTATACTTATTATAAATTAATGTATACTACTTTTTGTTACTATTATTGTTTATATTTACATTTTTATTGTACTATAAAAGATCGAGGATCTTATTGTACTAATCTTTTGCAATAAATAAATAAATAAATAAATAAATAAATGCGTGTTCTAGTTAAAAAAAAGTATCAAATATTAATAAAAGAAAGGAAAACAAATTTTTTGTTCCCTGTGATGGGACTTGAACCTGGGTCTGGTAAGCCAAACCACCATATCAAATGGAAGCTTGCATGCATATTTTATGGAAATAAAAATAAAAATATCTTCAAATATCTATTGGAAAACATTTTCAATTAATAAAATGAAAATATTCCAATATTTTGATATTTGTCATATTTAATATTTTATTTCCATTAAGTTGATCAATTTGCACAAACATAATAGGCAAATATCCTCAACATCATGAAAACGCAATGTCCGGAAAGACACAACTTTGCTACTCATTCGAGCAGCTGATATTTGGCAAAGTCACTCTAAATAAATTAAGAAAATGCTCAAAAGGGAATGCTTGAAACCCTAATAGATATCGGCAAGCAAGTTTGGCGAGTAGCTCTGCTCGAACATACGTGTTGGTGCCTCTTATTCATACAGGGTGGCGCAAAAGTCATCCTCCTATCAGAAAATGCTATAAATCTTGCGATTGGCCCCTAAAGTCAGTTCTGTTTTGACATTTGTGTAGTAAACACATGCGAAATACACGTTAATAAACAATGTTACGCTACACTGCTCCAGAAGGCGGAGTATTGCTGACTATTTATTTCGGTCGGTGAAAAACGGTTACTGCGAAAAAGTAATCCTCCTATCAGAAAATGCTATACATTTTGCGATTGGCCCCTAAAGTCAGTTCTGTTTTGACATTTGCGTAGTAAACACATGCGAAATACACGTTAATAAACAATGTTACGCTACACTGCTCCAGAACGCGGAATATTGCTGACTATTTATTTGACCAATAATCGGTCGGGGCCAAACGGTTAATGTGAATGGTGAGCGCTGCAGAGCAATGATCAACGAGTTCTTTTTGCCGCAACTTGATGAATTGGGATTGGAAAACATGTGGTTCCAACAAGACGGTGCAACAGCACACACTGCACGTGCCACAACCGATATGCTGAACATCGGAAGCTTACTTTTGCGCCACCTTGTACATGCTCTTTGACAAGAGTGGATCACGGTTTGGGTGGTTGTTGGTCAAACTCAAATTGTATATTTCGAGCATGCTACAATTGAGAACCGATGTTCGTGCAATTTTCATAATGACGTTTGATTGATTTGAGTAATAGAGCGTGATTTTTTTCATAGTAGTTATAGTAAAGATGGAATGCATGAGCAGTGGGTTCATATCTCAGGAGCACTCTGTACCGCAGCCAAAGAAGTAATTGGATTCCGGCGAAACAACTGGTATGATGATGAAGAGTCCCGCGCTGCAACGAAAACAAAGGACGAGGAGTGTGTGTGAACACTGCCGCGAGTTGAAGAGGGAAGCGAGGCGCCTTTTCGTGCGAAAAAAAGGGAGGCAGAAAAGCGTGAAATAAAGGAACTTGAGATGCTGGCCAACGGAAATAACGCCCGAAAATTCTATAAAAAAAATCGGCGAATGACAGAAGGTTTTAAACCCGGGGCAAACTCCTGTAAGAATAAGAACGGCGACCTGGTGGCCTATGTTCAGAGAGCACTCAGAATATGGAGGGATCACTTCTTTGCCCTTTTAAATGGAGAAACTGGGCAAGAAACCAGGGAAGATGCCGAACCCGAGCCCACAATCGAAGATGACGGAACTGACGTTCCACAACCCGACTATAATGAGGTGCGAATAGCAATATCCCGATTGAAAAACAATAAAGCAGCTGGCGCTGATGGGCTGTCTGCTGAGCTATTTAAACACGGAGGCGAGGAGCTGGTAAGGCGCATGCATCAGCTTCTATGCAGAATATGGCCAGGTGAATGCATGCCTGAAGTTAGGAATCTAAGTGTTCTCTGCCCAATCCACAAGAAGGGCGATCCTGCAAACTGCGCCAACTATCGCAAAATCAGCCTTTTGAATATCGCATATAAGGTCCTATCAAGCGTATTGTGCGAAAGACTGAAGCCTGATGTGAACAGACTGATTGGACATTATCAGTGTGGCTTCAGACCGGGTAAATCTACCATCGACCAGATTTTTACAATACGCCAAATCTTGGAAAAACCCGTGGGAAAAGAATCGACACTCTCATCTCTTTGTTGATTTTAAAGCCGCATTCGATAGCACGAAAAGGAGCTGCCTATATGCCGCTATGTCTTAATTTGGTTTCCCCGCAAAACTTATACAGCTTTGCAAAATGACCTTGAGCAACACCACCATCTCGGTCAGAATTGGGAAGGACCTCTCCGAGCGGTTCGAAACTAAACGAGGTTTCAGACAGGGTGACCCCCTGTCGTGCGATTTCTTTAATTTAATGCTGGAGAAAATAATACAAGCTGCAGAACTTAACCGCGCTGGAACAATATTTTATAAAAGCGTGCAACTGTTGGCATATGCTGACGATATTGATATCATTGGCCTTAACAACTGCGCCGTAACTTCTGCTTACTCCAAATTAGAAAAAGAAGCGGAGAAAATGGGATTGGTGGTGAACGAGGGCAAAACGAAGTATCTTCTGTCATCATGCAAAGAGTCAGCGCATTTGCGCCTTGGCAACCAAGCCACTGTTTGCAGCAATAATTTCGAAATAGTAAAGGGCTTCGTTTACCTGGGAACCAGCATTAACACCAACAAGAATGTTAGCCCAGAAATCCGACGAAGAATTACTCTTGCAAACAAATGCTACTTCAGACTGAGTAGGCAATTGAAAAGTAAAGTCCTCTCTCGACGAACGAAAATAACACTCTATATGTCACTCATGGCACCCGTCCTGCTATATGGTGCAGACGCGTGGACACTAACAACATCTAATGAGGGGGATCTCGGAGTATTCGAGAGAAAGTTTCTTAGAAAGATTTGTGGACCTCGGCGAGTACCGAAGAAGATTTAATGATGAGCTGTATGAACTTTAGGCAGACGCCGACATAGTTCAACGAATTAATACACAGCGGCTTCGCTGGTTAGGCCACGTATTGCGAATGAGCGAAGATGCTCCAGCCCAGAAGGTGTTCGCATCGGCACTCGCCGGTGGAAGCAGAGGAAGATGGAGACCACCACTCCCATGGAAGGACCAAGTGGTGACCGATTTGCGATCCCGCGGTGTTTCCAATTGGCGCCAGTTGGCGCAACGAAGAAACGACTGGCGAGCTATGTTGGACGGTCAAAATCGCCCAGGCGGCTAGATGACCATTTAAAGAAGATGTTATAGTAAAGTAGTTGAATATAATTTGGGCAGAGCTCATATTCTCGCCTACCCATACACATCGTATAAATGTATGTGTTTAAGCTCGCCGCTAGATTACCCACACCTTCATAGTTGCCTAATAGATATTATCAGGAACCATATACATAGTTAGGCGCTTAAGCATGAAAAACGTCTAGTTTCTTGTTTTTATTAACCCTATCTTTAGCACCTAAGAATTGATTGTAATAAAATATGAATTTGGTATATGAAAAATCATGATGGCTTAATTTGACTAATGTGGTGGTAACACGGTGAACGGGTAAGTGTAGTCACTTTCACTAGATCCTTCAAAACATACCTGCTGCAGAAAGATCATGGTAAGATGGGTTAAGAAGCCCGAGCGCTAATACATCTCTGCGTCCCAATAGCGATAGTGCAAGAAATTAAGAATACCCCATCCACTCCCCTTTTGTTTTTTCATAAGAATATCCCCCTTTTTATAGTATGGAACTAATCGCAATAAGAAATTTTTTTGTAGTGAGTAAAAGAAAATGTCGCGAATCCCCCACACCTCTGTTTACTAACCGTAAGACGGGTCCCGACAGACCTACTTCAATCCACATCAACTTCGGCACCCTAGCCATGTCGTGGCTTGCAATAAAGCCACTCACACATTAAAGAGAGACACATTACAAGTTCATATTAAGCATTTTTATACTTAGTAGTGCTTCGCACACAAGGTATATTAACTTTAGTCGCGTAACGGCAGTACGTAACGGCATTATCGGATCGAGATAGATATTGACTTATATATATGAAAATGTTCAGGACGAAAAGAGAAATGGATTAAGCCATGTCCGTCCGTCCGTCCGTCCGTCCGTCAGTCTGTGAACAGTATAACTTGAGTAAATTTTGAGATATCTTAAGGAAATTTGGTATGCGGGTTCCTTGGCACTCATCTCCGAGCGCTATTTAAAATGGGCGAAATCGGATGATAGCCACGCCCACTTTTTATATATATAATATTTTCGAAAACACAAAAAAGTGATTACTCAGTACATAATACACCTATAAGGATAACATTTGTGAATACATTAAAATCGTGGCATAAAATAAATTTTTCAAGAAATTTTTGAAAATGGGCGTGGCACCGCCCACTTTTGATTATGTCAAATTTAGAAATAATATTAATCATAAATCAGAAACCGTTCAAGATATCGAAACGAAATTCAGCACGCAGGTTTGCAGATATGCAAGGAATGTTCCAGGAAAAAATGGGCGGGATCGGTTAAGGTCTACGCCCACTTTTATATGAAAGATTTTGAAAAGGATCGTAGATATACAGGGGGCTGATGAATTTTGCTACATTAAGAAACTCAAATAATTTTTTTTTCAGTGTATGGAATTCATTTTTCTTTTATTCATGTTAAAGCTCATTAAATTTTATTAAATATAGCTTAATTAGTTTTAAAAATAATGGAATTTAAATGCCCCCCTGCTCGTCGATGCATGTGCGGCATCTTACCAAAAAGTTGTTCATTACTGCTTGGAGAGTTGAGACAGGAATAGCCGCAATTGTTTCTCGAATGGATTGCCTTAGTTCATTCAAATTTGTTGGTTTTGCTTTGAAGACTTCCTGTTTGCAATAACCCCACAAGAAAAAGTCAGGTGCAGTAAGGTCAGGCGACCTGGGTGGCCAACGGAATGTGGAGTTTCTGGATATCAGCTTATTGGGAAATTTTCGTCGCAATTCTGTCATAACATGTTGGGCTATATGAGGAGCTGCACCATCTTGCTGAAACCACACAGAGTTGAAAGAAATTCTCATTCGGCGTAATTCTGGATAGAAAAACTCTCTCAACATGCTCAAGTAACGGTCTCCAGTAACCGTAACGGTGTGACCGTTTTCTTCGAAGAAGTAGGGCTCGACAATGCAGCGTGATGAAACTGCACACCACACTGTGACACGAAGTGGATGCAATTCCGTCTCATGGAGTATCTGTGGGTTGGAAGCACTCCATATTCGACAATTTTGTTTGTTTATGTTGCCGTTTAAATCGAAATGAGCCTCGTCAGACATGAAAAGACAGTTCAACATGTTTCTATCCTCTTCCACCATTTGAAGCATCTTCTGGCAAAATTCCAAGCGAATCGGCAAGTCTGCAGCGTTCAGTTGGCCATTTGAATTTTATATGGGAATAAGTCCAAATCTTTGTGCATAATTGACTGTAATGACTGTCTGCTTACACCCATTTGAGCAGATAAGCTTCTTGTCGAAACACGTGGATTGTTTTGTATGGCAGCAGCTACAGCAGCGATTGTTTCCTCCGTTCGAACTGAAGGGTTTCGATGGTAAGGTCTTCTGTTGACTGTCCCATGCTCGGCAAAATTGTTTACAAGTCTTATTATGGTCCATCTGCTCGGAGGATTGCCGCCAAACGTGCGCCTATACTCTCTTTGAACCGAAACTACGGACTCCAGTGCGTGATAGCGGCGGACAATCCAAATTCTTGTTTCAGTGTCCCAGTTATCCATTTTTGTTAAATGTAAAAGTCAATTGCAAAATAAAAAAAAAATTTACCAGATTCATTAAATAGAAAAAAAGTTATTTAATTTTTTTTTTGGTAGCGGCTTTCATTAGCCACCCTGTATTAAATAGGCAATAACTTTGCGTTAAATAGCTTTACATCATTTATATTTCAGTTTTAAAATTTCCGTAAACAAAGAAATCCAAAAACTTAAAATTTTCGAAAATGGGCGTAGCCCCGCCCTTTTTATAGTGGACTATTCCACAAAACTTTTTATACCATAACTCCGAAAAAAATTGATTTGTGGGCGGGATCGGTTAAGGTCTACGCCCACTTTTATATGAAAGATTTTGAAAAGGATCGTAGATATACAGGGGGCTGATGAATTTTGCTACATTAAGAAACTCAAATAATTTTTTTTTCAGTGTATGGAATTCATTTTTCTTTTATTCATGTTAAAGCTCATTAAATTTTATTAAATATAGCTTAATTAGTTTTAAAAATAATGGAATTTAAATGCCCCCCTGCTCGTCGATGCATGTGCGGCATCTTACCAAAAAGTTGTTCATTACTGCTTGGAGAGTTGAGACAGGAATAGCCGCAATTGTTTCTCGAATGGATTGCCTTAGTTCATTCAAATTTGTTGGTTTTGCTTTGAAGACTTCCTGTTTGCAATAACCCCACAAGAAAAAGTCAGGTGCAGTAAGGTCAGGCGACCTGGGTGGCCAACGGAATGTGGAGTTTCTGGATATCAGCTTATTGGGAAATTTTCGTCGCAATTCTGTCATAACATGTTGGGCTATATGAGGAGCTGCACCATCTTGCTGAAACCACACAGAGTTGAAAGAAATTCTCATTCGGCGTTATTCTGGATAGAAAAACTCTCTCAACATGCTCAAGTAACGGTCTCCAGTAACCGTAACGGTGTGACCGTTTTCTTCGAAGAAGTAGGGCCCGACAATGCAGCGTGATGAAACTGCACACCACACTGTGACACGAAGTGGATGCAATTCCGTCTCATGGAGTATCTGTGGGTTGGAAGCAATCCATATTCGACAATTTTGTTTGTTTATGTTGCCGTTTAAATCGAAATGAGCCTCGTCAGACATGAAAAGACAGTTCAACATGTTTCCATCCTCTTCCACCATTTGAAGCATCTTCTGGCAAAATTCCAAGCGAATCGGCAAGTCTGCAGCGTTCAGTTTGTTGGCCATTTGAATTTTATATGGGAATAAGTCCAAATCTTTGTGCATAATTGACTGTAATGATTGTCTGCTTACACCCATTTGAGCAGATAAGCTTCTTGTCGAAACACGTGGATTGTTTTGTATGGCAGCAGCTACAGCAGCGATTGTTTCCTCCGTTCGAACTGAAGGGTTTCGATGGTAAGGTCTTCTGTTGACTGTCCCATGCTCGGCAAAATTGTTTACAAGTCTTATTATGGTCCATCTGCTCGGAGGATTGCCGCCAAACGTGCGCCTATACTCTCTTTGAACCGAAACTACGGACTCCAGTGCGTGATAGCGGCGGACAATCCAAATTCTTGTTTCAGTGTCCCAGTTATCCATTTTTGTTAAATGTAAAAGTCAATCTGCAAAATAAAAAAAAAAATTAACCAGATTCATTAAATAGAAAAAAAGTTATTTAATTTTTTTTTGGTAGCGGCTTTCATCAGCCACCCTGTATGTGTCACTTAGTCAATATCTACATCATTTTTCAAAAGTGGCCGGTGCCACGCCCACATATTTTGTGTTTTCTTTTGCTCTTCAACTTTCACGATAAGTTCAGGAGTTCGCTGGGCACGACACAGTCTGTATATAGCTTTTGGAAAATCCCCCAGGTCATATAAAGCTGCAGTTCGGTATAGTTGGAAGTTTATTTGGTTCAAGTGACTGAAATTTTATATATAGATGTGTTTTATATATCAAAACGTCAAAACAACGTATATCGGATTTGCAAACCACGAATTTCAGCATTCTTTTGTCAAACTAAGAGACTAGTTTGCGTTCAAATAGACAGGCGGACAGACAGACAGACGGACGGAGAGACGGGCATGGCTAAACCGACTCCGCTCATCGTGCTGATCATATTAGTGAACTTTTCTCTTCTTGCTCTCATATTTACATACATTTAATGTTTATGAAAGGTATGAAAATCAAAAAAGATATATAACTTCGCTATTGCAGTGGGCTATTAACTACGTGCCCGAATATTTCGCTTGTGTGTTTCCCGATTTGGCTTATTTTAGGCAGGAGTATAATACATACTACTGAGAAGTAGCTGACCAATTTTCATTGAAATATCAAGATCGAATTATAAGCGATTGCCTTTGAAAATAGCAGAAATTTTATGCTGAAAAGTGGGCGGCGCCACGCCTACTTCTTCGAAATTGAAAAAAAAATTTTTTGCGGCCGAGTTTTTCTTAAAAAGATTATTATGTGTGCAAAATCTAATTGATATAACTTGCTTAGTTTTAGAAATATCGCTCTTTAAATATTCCAAAAAAAATTTTCAGAGTTATGTTAAAAAACTGGGCGTGGACATTAACCGATTTCCCGAATTTTACAGCAAACAGTTACCTTTATATATAGAACATTATCACCAAATTTCGTTTCCACAAATCAATTTTTGGCGGAGTTATGGTATAAAAAGTTTTGTGGAATAGTCCACTATAAAAAGGGCGGGGCTACGCCCATTTTCGAAAATTTTAAGTTTTTGGATTTCTTTGTTTACGGAAACTTTAAAACTGAAATATAAATGATGTAAAGCTATTTAACGCAAAGTTATTGCCTATTTAATACAGGGTGGCTAATGAAAGCCGCTACCAAAAAAAAATTAAATAACTTTTTTTCTATTTAATGAATCTGGTAAATTTTTTTTTTATTTTGCAATTGACTTTTACATTTAACAAAAATGGATAACTGGGACACTGAAACAAGAATTTGGATTGTCCGCCGCTATCACGCACTGGAGTCCGTAGTTTCGGTTCAAAGAGAGTATAGGCGCACGTTTGGCGGCAATCCTCCGAGCAGATGGACCATAATAAGACTTGTAAACAATTTTGCCGAGCATGGGACAGTCAACAGAAGACCTTACCATCGAAACCCTTCAGTTCGAACGGAGGAAACAATCGCTGCTGTAGCTGCTGCCATACAAAACAATCCACGTGTTTCGACAAGAAGCTTATCTGCTCAAATGGGTGTAAGCAGACAGTCATTACAGTCAATTATGCACAAAGATTTGGACTTATTCCCATATAAAATTCAAATGGCCAACTGAACGCTGCAGACTTGCCGATTCGCTTGGAATTTTGCCAGAAGATGCTTCAAATGGTGGAAGAGGATAGAAACATGTTGAACTGTCTTTTCATGTCTGACGAGGCTCATTTCGATTTAAACGGCAACATAAACAAACAAAATTGTCGAATATGGAGTGCTTCCAACCCACAGATACTCCATGAGACGGAATTGCATCCACTTCGTGTCACAGTGTGGTGTGCAGTTTCATCACGCTGCATTGTCGGGCCCTACTTCTTCGAAGAAAACGGTCACACCGTTACGGTTACTGGAGACCGTTACTTGAGCATGTTGAGAGAGTTTTTCTATCCAGAATTACGCCGAATGAGAATTTCTTTCAACTCTGTGTGGTTTCAGCAAGATAGTGCAGCTCCTCATATAGCCCAACCTGTTATGACAGAATTGCGACGAAAATTTCCCAATAAGCTGATATCCAGAAACTCCACATTCCGTTGGCCACCCAGGTCGCCTGACCTTACTGCACCTGACTTTTTCTTGTGGGGTTATTGCAAACAGGAAGTCCTCAAAGCAAAACCAACAAATTTGAATGAACTAAGGCAATCCATTCGAGAAACAATTGCGGCTATTCCTGTCTCAACTCTCCAAGCAGTAATGAACAACTTTTTGGTAAGATGCCGCACATGCATCGACGAGCAGCGGGGGCATTTACATTCCATTATTTTTAATACTAATTAAGCTATATTTAATAAAATTTAATGAGCTTTAACATGAATAAAAGAAAAATGAATTCCATACACTGAAAAAAAAATTATTTGAGTTTCTTAATGTAGCAAAATTCATCAGCAACCCTGTATATCTAAATTTCATTGATTTAGACCAAAAAACTTCGGAATTATGACGAATTGAAACTTTATATAGCCTTGGTGCGTGGCTCCGCCTACTTTTCCAATACTATATATTGCCTATGCTGTACCCAGTGAACCCAAGTATATATTGTGAAAATTTCATAAAGATCGGTTGAGTTCTTTGGCGCCTATAAAAGACACCCTTTTTTATATCTATTTTTGTTACGCACACAAGGTATATTACTTCATTCGGCATAAACGGATCGAGATATATATTTATTAATGTATATCAAAACGTTCAGGATGAAAAGTAAAATATCCGGGCAAGTAGTTAATACCCCACTGCAAAAGCGAAGTTTCATATCTTTTTTGATTTTCATACCTTTAATGAACATGAAATGTTTGTACGTATACTGAAATGATCAGGGGGATGAGCTGGGTCGATGTAGCCATGCCCGTCTTTCGGAACGTCTTTCTTATTTTTATACCATTCGATAGGTATTTTGATTCCCTTTAATTTAATGTACATATTATTTAGGTTTTTAATTAGCGTTATTGCAAAAACACATTGGTATTTTCCAAGAATAAGGTGTACTGCTTTATGCATTCCCATGTTGTTTTTGGCACATTCACGGTTGTTGTAAACATGAGTTATACATGGATGTGGGGGTGGGGCCATGTGTAGAAGTCCGCGCAAGTGGGGAAAGTTTCTGGCCAGAGCGATGATTTTGCATGCGGTTCAAGCAGCTCGCTACTTCCGGACGCTTGCGTCCAATTATCCTCTGGGTAACCACTGAACACCCGTTTGGCGGTGAGCTAAACGTGAGAAGGCAACAACTCGGTAAGGCGACGCCGACATAATCGGGATAAGGGATTGCTGGGGGGATTCAAACATCAGCGTCTGATCACCATGAAGTGCGGCTGCAAGCGGACGTCTGTCATGGATCAAGCGGCTCGCTATTCAAACGTGTAATTGAATTCACCCTCCCGCGAAACAGGTTGTGCGTTGGGTTTGAGACCCACCACATAAAACAACGTTCCAATGAAATTGAATGAGAACCCTTTTTTAGATGATAACACCCGCAAAGGAAATAAGGATTACAAGATAAGGGCATACACCTGGAATATCTGGTCCCTTAATGGGAAAGGTGCCGCTGCCCCGCTGGTCGAGGTACTGAGAAAAGCAAAATCTGAAATCACTGCCATACTAGAAATGCGATGAACGGGGCGGGGAAACACTAACAAAACACTTTGCACCATCTACTGGAGTGGGCATGTGGGCATTTCTCTAAATGGATACAGGCTGATCGACATCGCCGGTGCCCGAAACATGGTCATATTCCGCACTAGGTTTATGCACAAGAAGCTACATGGCTGTCCCCCGATCGAAGAACACGCAACCAGATCGACCACGTTGTGATAAATTGCATGCTTCCAGCGTTTTAGATGTTTGCACAATACGAGGACCTACCATCGACTCTGATCACTACCTAGTAGCAGCCAAGATTCGTACCCGCCTCTGAACGACAAAACAGGTGCAACAAAAAACGCAGGGAAAGCTGGACGTCGAAAAGCTGCAATCTCAACAGACCGCCTATTATTCCGCAGATCGCCTCTCACACCTGCTCTCCAAGAGCACAATTAAACCTAGTAGAATGCATGAGCAGTGGGATCATATCTTAGGAGCACTCTATACCGCAGCCGAAGAAGTAATTGGATTCCGGCGAACGCGAAGAAACAACTGGTATGTTGATGAAAAACAAAGGACGAAGCCTACAAGGCAACGCTGAGATCGAATGCAACGAGAAGTGTGTGTGAACACAATCGCGAGTTGAAGAGGAAAGCGTGGCGGCTTTTCAGGGCAAAAAAAGAAAACCATGATCAAGGAGCTTGGGATGCTGGCCAACGGGGAAAACGCCTGTAAGAATAAGAACGGCGGCCTAGTGGCCGATGTTCAGAGAGCACTCAGAATATGGAGGGATCACTTCTCTGCCCTTTTAAATGGAGAAACTGAGCAAGAAACCAGACAAGATGCCAAACCCGAGCCCACAATCGAAGACGATGGAACTAACGTTCCACAACCCGACTATAATGAGGTGCGAATAGCAATATCCCGATTGAAAAACAATAAAGCAGCTGGTGCTGATGGTTTGCCTGCTGAGCTATTCAAACACGGAGGCGAGGAGCTGGTAGGCGCATGCATCAGCTTCTATGCAGAATATGGTGGGATGAATGCGTGCCTGAAGATTGGAATCTAAGTGTTCTCTGCCCAATCCAAAAGAAGGGGGATCCTGCAAACTACGCCAACTATCGCGAAATCAGCCTTTTGAATATCGCATATAAGGTCCTATAAGCGTATTGTGTGAAAGACTGAAGCCTGACGTGAACAGACTGATTGGACCTTATCATTGTGGCTTCAGACCGGATAAATCTACCAACGACCAGATTTTTACAATACGCCAAATCTTGGAAAAAACCCGTGAGAAAAGCATCGACACACATCATCTCTTTGTTGATTGTAAAGCCGCTTTCGACAGCACGAAAGGAGCTGCCTATATGCCTCTATATCTGAATTTGGTTTCTTCGCAAAACTTATTCGGCTGTTCAAAATGACCTTCAGCAACACCACCAGCTCGCTCAGAATTGGGAAGGACCTCTCCGAGCGGTTCGAAACTAAAAGCGGTTTCAGACAGGGTAACCCCCCTATCGTGCGATTTATTTAATTTGATGCTGGAGAAAATAATACAAACTGCAGAGCTTAACCGCGCTGGCACAATATTTTATAAAAGCATGCAACTGTTGGCGTATGTTGACGATATTGATATAATTGGCTTTAACAACCGCGTCGTAACTTCTGCTTACTTCAAATTCGAAAAAGAAGCGCAAAAATGGGTTTGGTGGTGAACGAGGGCAAAACGAAGTACATGTTGTCATCAAACAAAGAATCAGCGCATTTCTGTCTTGGCAACCACTCCACTGTTGGCAGCAATAATTTCGAAATAGTAAAGGACTTCATTTACCTGGGAACCAGCATTAACACCATCAATAATGTTAGCCTAGAAATCCGACGAAGAATTACTCTTGCAAACAAATGCAACTTCGGACTGAGTAGGCAATTGAAAAGTAAAGTCCTCTCTCGACGAACGAAAATAACACTCTATATGTCACTCATGGCACCCGTCCTGCTATATGGTGCAGACGCGTGGACACTAACAACATCTGATGAGGGGGATCTCGGAGTATTCGAGAGAAAGGCTCTTAGAAAGATTTGTGGATCTCTACGCGTTGGCAACGGTGAGTTCCGAAGAAGATTTAATGATGAGCTGTATGAGCAGACGCCGACATAGTTCAGCGAATTAAAACACAGCGGCTTCGCCACGTTGTGCGAATGAGCGAAGATACTTTAGCCCAGAAGGTATTCTTATCGGCAACCGCCGGTGGAAGTAGAGAAAGAGGGAGACCACCACGAAGAAATGACCGGCAAGCTATGTTGTACGGTCAAAATCGCCCAGGCGGTTAGATGACAATTTAAAGAAGAAAGAAGAAGTAAGAAACAATGTTGATAAAGTATATGGCGAAATCTGTATTTTCTGCTTGTGGCATGATATATCCCAACGGTAGTGTCCAAACAATAAAAATGGGATATATTATCCCCTTGGACTTAATTGAGGCGTTGAGAATAAGAGTGGCCTAACCCCCCCAAAACAGAAGGAATGAGTAATTGAAGTTTAAAAATTGGTGCTTTTTTAATGGCGGTTTTTGTAAAAGTTTGTAAAGTTTTGACAAGGGTTTCTATTAAAAGTGTTTTGATATAAGTTTGTTATTAAAAATGTACAGCCAATTTAGTAATATTTTATCAAAAAGCTGATTTTTATGTGGGTTAGGCCACTATGTAATTTTATAAGTGCAACTAGATTTTTTGGCCTATTATTTTACATCTCTCAGGAAGTTATAAAAAGGGGCAAATTTTATTATAAAGGTAAATTTCCAAAACATAAGTAATTATTCAATACATACAAGGTGGCGCAAAAGTAAGCTTCCGATGTTCAGCATATCGGTTGTGGCACGTGCAGTGTGTGCTGTTGCACCGTCTTGTTGGAACCACATGTTTTCCAATCCCAATTCATCAAGTTGCGGCAAAAAGAACTCGTTGATCATTGCTCTGTCGCGCTCACCATTCACATTATCCGTTTGGCCCCGACCGATTATTGGTCAAATAAATAGTCAGCAATATTCCGCGTTCTGGAGCAGTGCAGCGTAACATTGTTTATAAACGTGTATTTCGCATGTGTTTGCTACACAAATGTCAAAACAGAACTGACTTTAGGGGCCAATCGCAAAATTTATAGCATTTTCTGATAGGAGGATTACTTTTGCGCAGTAACCGTTTTTCACCGACCGATTATTGGTCAAATAAATAGTCAGCAATATTCCGCGTTCTGGAGCAGTGTAGCGTAACATTGTTTATAAACGTGTATTTCGCATGTGTTTGCTACACAAATGTCAAAACAGAACTGACTTTAGGGGCCAATCGCAAAATTTATAGCATTTTCTGATAGGAGGATTACTTTTGCGCCACCCTGTATAAGAAGTACAGAATACAAAATAATTAACTTTATTTAAGCTTTCCTTTGTCTAACCATCTGCATTTTCTAAGTGTTCGTCTCCCAATTCAACCACTGCTGTAGCAGAAGTCTCCAAATTGTGGTAAAAAACATAAAAAATAGGTGGAATGTATGGAAGTAGTTCAAGAAGATCTGCTTTCTTCTTTTTCTCTATTGGGCGTCCCAAAGGATAAAGCAAATCCAATTCTTCAACTGTTGCACAAGCATTACGTTTTGCTACACTTACAGTGTTAAATGGAACAATCTTTGAGTTTGAATATTTAAAGTCAAATTGCTGTTTAGTGTCATTCGAAAATTTAATCCATTGAAATTTCATCCATTCCACCTTAGAACCATCTGAAGCAATTTCTTGGTGGAAAAAAAATAATTTTTTGTCATTTCAACTACCTGAAATGGCTTTCGTTTCCGTGCAGATTTAATTACAGTCATCCAGTGCTCCGGTATAAATACATACTCGTATTTATGAAACTTCTTTTCTTTTTCTACAATATCGAAATCCTGATCACAGGGAGATATGAGTGGCCTGACACTAAAAACTTGTGATTAATTTCAGTAATAGAGAAATGCGTTGAACTTGTTATAAAGTCGGAAATTAGGGCCATCTTAATGTTGCGATTTTGGCCGCCACATTGATCACTATACATGATAAGTTTTCTTTCTGACACAAAATTTTTGCAATAATGGATAAGGCAAGAACCAATCTCTTGAGGCCCTCTAGAAGCAACCGATTCATTCCAGACATACATAACCGCAGTCTTAGCAGCTAAATCAAGGACCCCTAAAACAAAAAACACTTTAAGTAAAAGATATTCCATTATTAATTTCGTGATAAGCTAACGTACCTAAACAATATGTAACCAGTTGACGTTTATAGTATGTTATTCCTGTGAACAGTACTGGAGTGGGCAAAGTCTTCATCAAGTCAAAGGCAATAGCAACTGTTTCATTTTCTTTTACCGACACTTCTTCTCCATCGATTTTCATTTCATTTCTCGCTAAATCCGAAGATGTAGATCTTTTTGTGTTTCCAAGTTCTTTTTTTCTTTGTTGCTACTAATTTTAAGTTTAATATTTAATTCTTCGCATTTGCGACAGCTATCCGTTATCGGTGCATGAAAATGTAGGTTAAAGTGGGTATTGAAAATATTTCTAAATACATGATTACTGACAGGAGACGCGTATTGTTTTTTATAAAGATTGTATAATATCTGTATATTTAAAGAGGGAGCTAAATATTTTCTTTCACCACTCTTAGCTCTGGAATAATGTGATTCATATACAGGACATTTTTCTATAAAATCCTTAACTTCTTGACCCTTTGCATCAGGCGTTTTCCTAGCAGATGAATGTTTTCCTTGTTAATCTATCGGAGGAATTCCCTCTGACTTTTTAAGCAGAACCCTTGATACTCTGCCATCCGAAATCTACAAAACTTGCTTAAAAAATTTTTTGCAGACTTTTACATCACTTCCATTTTCAATTGGCAATTTATATATTCTCGTCATACTTCTCCTGCTCTCTTCATTTTCCGTGTATACCCAAATTTTTTTTATAACATCCACTTGCCCAAATATATATGATGACTGCAAGTCAAAACTTCCCAAATTATAAAAATTCTCAAAAAGTTTCTTAGATTGTTCAACTTCAATTGTTTCAGAGCACTTTTTAACGCATTCACAAACAGGATCATGAAACACTTTTGCAGGAACATTTTGCCCCCTTACATTAATATACGCCTTTCCTGATGCTCTTCTAAATTTCCGAGTATTACATTGCCAATTTTCTTCCATTCGTATCCGTTTTCTTCCTTTTTTGCCTTCCAAATCCATCCTGTCCTCTTCCACTTCTGAATCACTACTTGATGAAGGCTGACAATTAGACTCTTCATCTGTAGCATAAGGATCAGAAATATCCGATAAAGTATCTAAAATAAACAAATATTCTACTTAGTATTGTGAATAGGTATTAAAAACATACAGGGCTCAAATACTTTTTACTGTCGTGAACTTTTGCCGTTTTATTTACTCTGTTATCTAAACGTAACCTAACCTAACCTAACCTAAATTGTTACTTTAAGCAGAAGTGGCCATTTAAAAAAATAATAATGTAGGTACTTATATGTATACTTGTAATTTACGTAATAAAAAGAAGCTTACCTTGACTCTGCATAATTAAAACACCTGGTTTTTGAGAAAAAAAACACTAGTTTTGTTCTCACGATAACAAACACGTTTTGAGCTGAACGCACGTTAATAAAGAATAATCTAAACATAACAGTGGCCTAACCCACGATAGGCCAGTATAATATTTAAAGCGGGACAGTAATATAAAATATATTAAAGTATGACTTGTGGCGACATCTATACATACAAACTGTAAAATGGGTTAGGGCGTTTTTTTATCGAATCTTTGGGTATTCGGCAATAATTGTATGCGTTTATCTCAATTTTGATTTTTTGTGGGTTAGGCCACTCTAATTCTCAACGCCTCAATTTATGTTATAAAGATGTGGGATAAATTTTTGTATTTATGATTTGTAGAATGAATCGAAAGAACCGTGGTGGAAAGTGGACGGAAGACGAAGTGACCACGATTGTAAGCAACAGCGATTCCAAGGTAAGTGGTTTCATTGCGTCCGGTTCGAAGTATGTGCCAGACTTAGATAAAGAAAGCGATGATCTTTGGAGCAACTCCAGAGAAAATTCAGGTATGGTATATGATAACGACCAGCAAACATTGGATAATAACAACTCAAGTAGCCTTCGAAGAACCTTCGGATTTATTTCGCCCTCGACTTTCTATTAGTGAAGAGCTAGATCCCTTCAAATTGGCTCCAATTTCAAGAATATCCACTAAGCTTGAAATATTGAAGTGAGTGTTCCCAGAATCATTATTTACATTCATTGCACAGTGCACAAATGAGAGATTAGACATATTGAATACAATCAAAAAGCGGAGTACGACTAGGCTTGCCAACTTTTTTTACAAGAAATAGAGTATATTTCGGTCTGAGATTAATATTGAACAGTATTTTAGAAAAATGAACAGTATTTTATTTGTTTACGGTTTTAACTACATATTTTCTAGAGCTTCTCGCACAACTTATTAATTTACAATCTTTTTTAAAAATATCATACGCTTCATCACAGTTATAATTAAAATTAAAATAAATCATGAGCTCATTTTTTATCAAATTAATAGTTGCTCTATTTCTATCCTCCCGCCACTTTGCGTTCATTACTGAAAAAACTCTTTCAGTAAATGCTGAGGTAGCGGGGACAGAAAGTAGATATGAGACAACTTTTGCAATATTTTTAAATTCTTCTGAGGTGGTGTTTACTAATAAATAGGTCCACTTTTGACCAGTACTCATATCAAGAACATTTTTTTCTCCTGATACTTTTTCATAAATTACTTTGAAATTTATTAACTCTGCATATAAGTCATCCATAACAATATTAAGTCTATACAAATTTAAATTATCTATAATTTTCTCAAAATGATCAAATGTGAGCAAAGTCTTTAATGACAAACAGCTAATTAAAGAAAACCAATTAGTCTGATTGAAATCGAACCATTTCTCTAAATAAAAATTAGCCTTATCAATAAAAAGTTTGAAGTTGTTAATAGTTTTTTTAAAACCTTCTGGGTATGACTCTTTAAGAGTTTTTAATACTTTTTTTGTTTCGTGGCCAAAATATTCATCATTTTTTCTTTGAATTAGCTCAGTCTTTAAACCAGTCATAATGTTATAAACATCTAAAATAGTTACATTATTTCCTTCCAATTTTTTTATTGTTTTATTGAAAATATTTAATACATGACTAGCATAAAGAAGGTAACAGTGAACTAAATTATTTTCCATTACTCTATCCAACATTAACAAGTTTTGTATAACCATTGGACAGTCAACATCCAAACTCACAAAGTAGTTACAAATTGGTGTCCAATTAAGTAGTATTGTATCTATTGCTGGTAGAAGGGATAGCCAACGAGTTCCTATGTGTCGTTTTATTTCATGAAACTCTCCTTCAGCAAGCGCTACAAATCTTTTTAATTCTTCTCTTCTGCATGCAGAAACAGAAAAATGGCTATATATTTTTAATATAATGTTCTCAATGTCATAATTTAAACAGTTTATGGCATATTTTACTGAATTGTGCACAATATGGGCATGACAATTTCCTTTTATTAAGTCTGGCACTACCTCTAATATGTTTGTGTACAATGAATGATTATGTCCAAAATTTGTATTTGCATTGTCAGCGCTAAGACCAGATAACTGGCTGAAAGAAAGTTTATAAGACTCTAAAGAGGTTTTGATGGCATAAAACATCCCATTTGCTGATTCATTTGCATTTTCATAAAAATCAAGTAACTTTTGTTGAATCCCACCTTCAGGGGTAAAATATTGAACCACCAGAGGGAACAGTTTAATGTTTTTTTTATTGGAGGCATCAGTTTGTAGACAATATAATACATTGTCTTTATTTAACTGGTCAATAACAGACTGCAAAGAGTGCGGACCAAGAACCTCGGTCACTAATGCCTCCATTTTTCTCCTAGCCAAACGCATATGAGTGGCGATTTTGGAATCACCATATATAATCTTATTTAATTTGATATTACAGTCCTGGCTATTGTGCGATAAATTATGCTTGACAGTATGGTATGTCGTGGCTAACTCGGCCGCTGTTAACTTGGTGTCTTCATTAGAAATACCTGATGTAGAAGCAGAAGTTTTAGACAAAAACTTTTGGAACAATCCACTTGATTTACTCATTTCTGCTTTTGCTTTATGTTTTTTGCTGGCCATGTGCTGCTTAACCTAAAGAAATGGAAACAAAACACATATTTTATGCAAAATAGTTACCTAATTATCCAATATGGTAAGCATATAAGAGAAAATCACACCAAGATACTAACTTGCCCAACACCTGCGTGAGATATAGTAAATGTTAAAGCGCATATTTTACATTTAGCATTAAATTCGCATAGAGGATCACTCGTTAGCCAGTCAAATTGGCATTCCCATTCGTGCTTGAATTTTTGTTGTACCTTAGACAGTTTAGCTTTCTTTTTTGGCGTAGTAGGAGGAGAAGGTGATTCGTTTTCACTTTCCATCTTTTGTGCACTAAAGCACTATTCCACAACACAATTACTTAATTACTTTACTTAAAGTTGACTTAACCTTTGAAACAAAAGCAAGTGTAAACACAAAAGTTAACTACAGAAGTTGTAACAAGAAATTAATGATTATTGTTGTGAGCTTGTCGATGCGCCGTCACAGTAGAGCTGGAAGTAACATCGATGTAGTATCGATACATCGATGTTTTTAAATATGTTTCAAACATCGATTTTTTTTCTTCGACGTTCGATGTTTTTCTCTACCAGTACCTCTACAGTTGAAATTATTTGTGATTGTGTTGAAATCGTGCGCTGAGAAGAATTTCGTATAGCGTACGTGTGAATGATTTGACGTCGGCAGCGATTTCTTGCCAAGCCCGCGAGGTTGGATATGCTAAATGAACCTTTCGCTGACTTATAGTGTTATGCATTTTGATGCTGGAAACAGTATTTTGCATACTTTTTTTTTGTTCAACAGTAAAAAGTATAAAGTAGTGAAAAACAGTATAATACTGTTTTTAACAGTATAGCTGGCAACCCTAAGTACGACACTGACTGATGCAGACGAAATTAAAATATTGCTGGGAATTTTACTTGTAATGTGCTATAATAAATTGCCAGAGATTTCTGATTACTGGTCTCAAAATGAATCCATGGGCAACAGTTTCATAAAAGAAGCAATGTCCGAAATCGCTGCCAAACTCTTATGTCAAAAATGTATTTAAATTTTCCTGAGACATTATTACATAGAGGAAGTTGTCAGTTGTTTGAAACATACATTTATGAAATCGCTCACCGATAGCATTGACTAATCAATGGCTAAGCTTAAGGGCAGATCCTCTAAAGCAGTATCTTCTATTGAAGCCGATTAAACGTGGCATTAAAATATAGCAAAGTTGTGACTCCAGAACTGGATATACGTATGACTTCAATATTTATGCTGGGAAGGACAGCAGCCCAGCCCTATCAGGAACTTTAGGGGAGAGGGTCGTCACTAAATTATGTGAGACTGTGCATAATTCTAATACGGTTTTGATATTTGATCGCTTTTTTACCTCATTTAATTTGACGAAAGCTTTACCTTTTGCTTCTTTCGGAACTTGTATTCAAAATAGATAGAATTTACCTGTCATAAACGAATCAGTGGAAAGAGAAAAGTCTATTTTTCGGGTAAGTGGTGGAGGTATAATGGCAGCAAAATGGCACGACTCCCGCTAAGTAATTGTTATGAGTAACTGTCACAGCCCTACATCGTTTACAGTTTTGCGAACTCAAAAAAATGGTCCTAGGCTTTTTATTGACCGCCCGGAAGGCTTGGTATTCTATAATCAGAACATGGCGGGAGTTGACATATCCGATCAAAAAGTTGAAACTTATGATGTTAATAGAAAAGCGACTAAATGGTGGCGCAAATTATTTTTCAAGCTTTTAATGACATCAGTGGTAAATGCTCATATTATTTATCAAGAAAATGTACATAGAAAATCGCAGCAAAAACCTTAATTGTACCACTCGCAGAACAACTTATGTCGCAAGGCAGAGCTAAGACCAAGGTAAAAAAACCTCTATAACAAGAGGTCCGAGATCAAAAAGCAAAAAAGATGTTAAATGTTGGAGATCATTTGCCGATGAAGGAAAACCACTATGCAGCTCTATGAATAAAGAAGAACGAACACACTATGTATGCTCAATGTGGTATGTCTAAAAATGTACCAAAAGTAAGAAATAAATAAAATTTAGAGGATACTCTTGTTAGATAGTTATAAAAAAATACTACCAATGGGATATTAAGTCCCAATTTCTATTTCGTTTATATACCAATTTTTTTTGAAATTTTTGTTTGGTTTATAGGATGTAATATCTATCCAAAATGATAAGCAAAGTTTTTGTAAGTACTCTTCTTATAGTACGGTGGTGAAAGGGTTAAAGAAGAATACATGGATGTACATATTTGTGTGAAGAGAAGCCCCTAAATGCATTTAGGACCAGACGGAATGCGATTTCTTAGAAATTAATCAGGTCCACCGGTTCTGGAGTTGGGAGTTAAAGTAAAGAGGGGGGGCCACCGACATTAAAAGATATAGATAATAAGGTATTTCAAACGAAAAAAGAGGTATAAAACAACTTTGACAATTTTTTTTGCAAAAGTTTAATTTAAAGAAAAGTTTCACAGTTAATACATTAAACGTATAAGTTAAGACAATAGTTCACACGATCACCTTAACTTTAGAGAAATGACACTACACTCATATTGTCATAAGTGCTGACATCCCGTCTCACGCGCATTGGTTTAACTGATGACCAACAATTTCGTAACTTAATGCTTGTTGGCTTCGTGGGAACATTTGATTGAGCAATGGTTGCACATGGAGCTGCAACGGGACAAAGTTAAGAAATAGTTGCTATGGTAGATTAAGAGCAAAATTGTAATTAGTCTTAGGCCAATTTCGACAAAATAAAGTCGTGTACTTCTAAAATAATTCTCGCGCAAAGCCGCCTGTAGAAAAACAGCTGGGTGCAAAAAGTCTAAAATAATTCTCGCATAAAGCCGCCTGTAGAGAAACTAAGCTAATAAATTAACTTAATAAAGTTGCGAAATCGTGTCGCTTTTTTGATAAGGCGATAAAAAACTAAGCTGGTGTCAACACAAAAAGCGACGAGAGGGCGCACTTCTCCACACGTGTGCAATTGCGGCTGCTCCAGTAAATTGTGAAAAGGAAACACAGCGGAGCACTAAAGTTGTTAATGAGTAAGATAAGATTAAGAAAATTCTAAATTAAAAAAAAAGAATGCGAATACAAGAATTTAGAAAAATTTTAAGGAAAATAAAATTTTAATTAAAAAGAAATAAAACACGAAAGATTACAGTAAAACTTAAGAAAAATAAATCTCTAACTAAAAAAAAATTTTTAACTTAAAGCCAAAAACCAAAGGAAAAATTTATTGAAAAAAAAAATTGTAAGAAAAAACAAACAGGGAAAAAATGAACACTATAGTTGAAGAAAAGGAAGTTATGAGGCTAGAGATTACATTTCTTACAGTTAGAACAGATTATAAAAAAGGGGGCTCGTACAGCCCATAAATAAAAAGAACCAAAAGCTGCGATTCACCACCTATGAGGTAACCCCACAGCTTCATAACATTGGAAAATCTCTGCGATTCACCACCCTCGGAGAGACCCTCCAGAGAATTATGAAATCAAAAAAAATTTTTATTAAACAAGGCTAGTACAGCCGATAACAAAATAATTTTAAAAGAACTTCGACTCACAGCCTAACGGGGGACCCTCCGGTTCAAATAATAATTGTTCAACTAAGTGATCTGGCAACCTCGTTCAGGAAGGTCGGAAAATTTTTCATGAAAATTTAGCTCAGCTAATTAAATAATTATTTTTGCTATTTGAACAAACAAATATTTGATAAATCGTTAATTATGTCGTCTGGAAACGCGCGGACAACCAGAAATAATAAAGAAATCTGCAGCCAATACAAATTGCGCATAGAAATTGGAGATGAAATGGTGCAGTTCGAAAAGTGCATAAAATCCTAACACGCACAATGTTCAAACCTGGATAAGCGCCAGTTGAACAATCTTAAACAGAATCCAAATCAAAAGTATGTATATCATTTTTGCGAAAACAACCCAAAATCAACAATATCCATTGGGTTGAGTGAAATTAAACAAAAATTAAATCAATTAGACGACATAAACAAGACAATGCAGTTCATGTCGTGCAATATGACACTATTTTATGTGGAGTAAAGGAAAATAAGAAGAAGATCAGCATATTAGGAAAAGAAAATCAACATCTTCGTAAAGAGGTTGCAGAACTCAAACAATCACTAAAAGTGTTAAATGACGAAAGGGTACAAAATGATATTTTGGTAAGAGGAGTACCCTTGAGCGAGCCCAATGAAAGTGCAAAAGATGTAGCTATGCAAATTTCTGACGAAATAGGAGCTGGTATTGAGCCAAGCGATATAAAGCAATCTGTTTTCGTTGGAAACAAACGACGTGAAACAAAAACAATGATCGTTAACTTCGCCAGTAATACCAGCAAATCCAAGTTCATGACAGTCAAGTCAAAACTAAAGGAAATCGAAGCAAAGAAAGATGTGTTTGTCAGGAAGTGCCTTAGTAAAGAGACACTTGCTTTATTCAATCATGCGAAATCCCTTAAATGAGTTGATTTTAGTATTGTATCTTTGAAAGGCACCTGAAACAACAATAAAGGGTATGGATGATGTTGACAAGTTGTTACATGCCTTATCGACAACAACAAATACAAGACAAGTTTTGCGCGGTCTCACAGATGATGATGATGCTGTTTACGAAGAGTGTGAGGCAACATAAAGATTATTACAAATTAGTGTTTCCAGATAGGTAAAAACTTCCTTTTTAATTTTTCTCATGTTTTGCAACAATTACTTTAAATGCCCAAAATCTTATAGCGATTCTTTTACTAAAATTAATTATAATGTTCTAAATATTGTTTCATTGAATATAAGAATCGCTTCGTCGTTACGTAAATTCAACCAACTTCGAGATTTTTTGAGCAATTTACCCAAACTACCTGATATTATAGCAATTCAAGAAACTTGGTTCAGCAATGAAGTGATACATTAGTGTACACTCATGTAGAGGGGGTGGTTATGGTGGAACGTCGGTTTATATAAACAAGAAATTAAAGTATGTAGTGAACGGGATGTATGATGAGAACCATATTAATTGTGTATCTATTACTCTTAAGGAAATTAAGATATATGGTAAATCTCTTAACATTGTTTCCATATACAGATCTCAAAAGTGCACTGAATATGTATTCCTTCAATTTATTGATAATCTTTTTTCCACTAATGCTAACGGAACCGTAGTTTATTTGGGTGATACGAACATTGACTTATTAGCTGGAAATTCATCTAGTAGTTTTATCAATCTTTTTAGCATGTATGGCCTTTATATGTAACTGTCATACACTAGTTACTCGTCCAGCAAGCAAGGCGTGCATAGATACCATTTTTTGCAATTTAGAAAGGAAACCTACAATAGATTCTATCGAATGTACGTTATCTGATCACAATCCTTTAGTATGCAAGATTGAATACGAGCTTCCGGATATCCAGTCTGTTGAAAGAGTAGTTTGTAGTGTTGACTACGATAAAGTTATAAATCAGTTGGAAGGAAAGTTAAATAGGTATGATGGAAATGATCAGTCCGACTTAACAGAGCTCATGCATGATATTTCAGATACTTTAGAATTAGCTACGACAAAAATAGAACAGAAATCCCGTTTACGATATGAAATAGCACCCTGAATAAACAAGACCATTCAAGCTTTGCTGGTGTTAAAGAATATACTTTTAAAACTCAGGAAAAAAACTAGTCGTGATAAGGAGGTATGTGAAAGACTAAGGTTGGGTTATTAAAAGCGCAACGAAGATGTCAATGAACAACTATTATTCGTCTATGCTTAATAAATGTGGCTCTGATCCAAAAAAAACGTCAAGATTTCTCAACACCACTTTAGGCAGAAAAAAGAAAGAGTGTATTGTGCTCAATGGCATTGATGATGTTCCACTGACGTCTGACATAGATAAGGCTAACTTTTTACATGCATCGACGAGCAGGGGGGGCATTTAAATTCCATTATATTTAAAACTAATTAAGCTATATTTAATAAAATTTAATGAGCTTTAACATGAATAAAAGAAAAATGAATTCCATACACTGAAAAAAAAATTATTTGAGTTTCTTAATGTAGCAAAATTCATCAGCCACCCTGACAATGACATTATGAATCTTAATTTGTATGGTCGTCTCGTAATGTTTGCAGATGACATTAGCTATTCTATCTGTATAAACATCCCGCAGTTCTTAAGGTTCAGATTGAACACAATGCTATTGCTATCTCCGAGTATGCGCGCTTAAAAAATTGGTGTTGAATGCAGGTAAACTAGTCAAGTTTAGACCACAAATAGCGCCTCAAATAAATCTGGAGTTTAGAGTATTTATTGACGGAAGGGAGATTTTTGAGGTGGACACCCTTAAATATTTAAAAGTGCATCTCGCTAGAAACTTATCTTGGGCCACCCATATTGATGCAACAAAATCTAAAATTACTCCCGCTATTGGAATTCTCTATAAGTTTCGTAATAAGCTTACAACGAAAGTTAAGTTGTCCTTATACCAGTCTCTTATTCACAGCCATTTGTTGTATCTTCCAATAATATATGCCCATATAGTAAGCAATGAAATAAGATCCCTCCAATCGTGTCAGAACACCGCACTAAAACTTAAGTCTCTTCAATGGGTATGCGAAATCGATATTACCAATAGTTGGGTTGTACAGGGTGTTTTTTTACAGGTTTGTTTTTCGAATAGAGATAAAACTGGCATTTTGTGGTCAAATCTGGCAACTCTAATGTCATTTATGTTCAGTTTGGTTTGCCATTTCATCATGAACAGGTTGACAAAAGAACAACGCTTGCAATTCGTGCAAATTTATTTCGAAAATAATGGTTCAGTTCGCGAAGTTTACCGTGAGCTCCGTCCATTTTATGGTCGACATAATCGTCCATCAGAGCAATTAATTCGGTTAACCATGGATCGTTTTCGCACTACGTTTACTCTATGTGATAATACGCATCCGCAGAGACGTCGAACAGTGCGCACCGAAGAAACAATTGCCGCTGTAGAGCAAAGTGTTGAAGAGGACCCGAATGAATCGATTCGCCACCGTGCACAGCAATTGGAGCTTTGTCCATCAACTTTATGGAAGATTTTGCGCAAAGATCTTGGCTTGCGACCTTACAAGATCCAGCTTGTGCAAGAATTAAAGCCGCGAGACCATGCAATGCGTCGTGATTTTGGTGTATGGGCCGAAAATGAGATTGATTTCGATGCTGATTTTCATCGCAAAATTTTGTTCAGTGATGAGGCTCATTTTTGGTTGAATGGCTACGTCAACAAGCAAAATTGCCGCATTTGGAGTGAAGAGAATCCACATGAGACCCTTGAAACGCCATTACATCCACAAAAACTGACTGTTTGGTGTGCTCTATGGGCTGGTGGAGTCATTGGGCCATACTTCTTCCGCAATAATGCTGGAGAGGCAGCTACCGTTAATGGAGACCGGTATAGAGCCATGATAACCGACTATTTTGTTCCCGAATTGGATGGCATGAATGTGGATGAGTTGTGGTTCCAACAAGACGGCGCTACATGCCACACAGCGCACGTCACAATCGATTTATTGAAGGAAACATTCGATGAGCGCATAATTTCGCGGAATGGACCTGTCAATTGGCCACCAAGGTCGTGTGATTTGACACCATTGGATTATTTTCTTTGGGGATATGTGAAGTCGCTCGTCTACACCAACAAACCAGAAACGTTAGGGGAATTGGAAGCCAACATTCGTGGCGTTATTGCCGACATACGGCCCCATATGCTCGAAAAAGTGGTTGAAAATTGGACCTGTAGAATTGGCTTTATTCGAGCCAGCCGCGGCGGCCACATGCCCGAAATCATATTTAAACATTAATGGCATAAAATTATCCTTCCAATAAAGCCAAATTGATGGACCTTAAAACGATTTTCTTGTGTTTTATTTCAATTCGAAGTTCTATACCCCTAAAAAAAACACCCTTTATAAAAAGCAACTTTTAATCTACACGTACAGATACAAATAACGCACCATACACTTATTAATTTTTTCGGTAAACCAGAAAAAAACCTGACTCAGGATAAAAATGAAACAGCAACTCTCACCATCACTGAACCAAATCGACGGAAGGACAGACCACATGACAGAAGCGCAAAAACTAGATGCGTCAGAACAAAAGTAATACAGACTGGTAATCGATTATAGGAAATTAAATTCACTAACAATAGCTGACACATACCCCATTACAGAAATCCACGAAGTAATCTCGCAGCTAGGAAATAACGCATATTTCTTTGTTCTCGATCTAAAGAGCAGCTTCATCAGATTCCCTTGAAGGAATCCGATATCGAGAAGACAGCTTTTTTGATTAATAACGGCAAACACGAGTTTACCCGACTTCCGTTCGGATTGAAAAACGCACCTTCTACTTTTCAAATAGCATTAGACGACATACTACGAGAACACATAGGCCAAATATATCATGTCTATATAGATGACATTATTGTGTTTGGCAAAGACGAGCATAAGAAAGAGTATGGAAAGAGTCGTTTCTCATACCTCTGTATAAAAGCGGGAGTAAGTCGTCTACAGAAAACTACCGTGGAATAGTAAAGCTCTCCGCTGTTCCCAAATTATTTGAAGCTATAGTTACTAATCACCTAACATTTTCTATCTCAACACTGATTGCAGATTCTCAGCATGGATTTTGTAAGGGTAAATCGACCACTACCAATTTACTCGAATTAACAACCCACGTGTCGAATGGATTTAGAGACAATCTTTACACTGACGTTATTTACAGAGATTTTAGTAAAGCATTTGACAAAGTTTGCCACTCTTTACTCATTCACAAATTGGATCTTGTGGGCTTTCAACCTGGTCTCAACCTTTGGATCCCCTCCTATCTATCCGGTAGAACGCAAATAGTCGTTTTTAAAAATTCCGTTTAGAACACCATTAATGTATCCTCTGGTGTTCCTCAGGGCAGTCATTTGGGCCCGGTTCTGTTTTTGATTTTTATAAACGATATCTGTACTACAATAAAACATTCAAAAATCTTTATGTATGCTGACATGGGTATGTATGATGATATGGGTGACATCCAATTGCAGTTCCGGGGACAGATTTTTGACAGACCCGCAACTCCCTCCATACTTATTACAAGTGACTGACTGGCCGACTGTCTAGTACAAGGTTGCGCAAAAGTAAGCTTCCGATGTTCAGCATATCGGTTGTGGCACGTGCAGTGTGTGCTGTTGCACCGTCTTGTTGGAACCACATGTTTTCCAATCCCAATTCATCAAGTTGCGGCAAAAAGAACTCGTTGATCATTGCTCTGTAGCGCTCACCATTCACAGTAACCGTTTGGCCCCGACCGATTATTGGTCAAATAAATAGTCAGCAATATTCCGCGTTCTGGAGCAGTGTAGCGTAACATTGTTTATTAACGTGTATTTCGCATGTGTTTACTACACAAATGTCAAAACAGAACTGACTTTAGGGGCCAATCGCAAAATTTATAGCATTTTCTGATAGGAGGATTACTTTTGCGCCACCTTGTACAATAAAACATTCAAAAATCTTTATGTATGCTGACGACGTAAAACTATTTAAGTCATATGTTTCTATGGAAGAACATTATTTCCTTCAAATTGATTTAGACTACTTAGTTACTTGATGTAAAGTAAACTATATGCCGCTTAATCTTGCTAAATATAAATTCATTTGTTTTTCACGTCTGTATTTACAACCAGCTTCTTATACAATTAACAACCACAATCCTGAACATGAAAATGTTTTTGTCGACTTGGGTGTAACGATGAGTTGCAAAACTTAGTTTCAGCTTTCATATTGAGGCTACTGTCAACAAGGCTAGAGGTGTATTAGCTTTTGTGAAAAGGTGGTCAAAAGAATTTAGCGACCCTTAAGTTACTAAGACTCTTTTTACTACATTACTTAGGCCGATATTAGAATATGGCTCGATTGCATGGAGTCCGCGTTATCAAGTTATTGTAGATACGCTAGAATCAATTCAAAAACAATTCTTATTTTTGCCCTAAGAAATCTTCAATGGGATTCGTTGTATAGTCTTTCACCTTATACTAGTCGGTTAAAACTTATCGATCTCCCAACCCTTGCATGTCGTAGTGAAATGCTAGGCGTACTATTTATGGTCAAACTATTAAACGGATATATTTCAAGTCCATTTCTTTTAAGCGAAGTTAACTTTAATATACCGCCCAAGCTTCAAGATATTTCAAACCTATTCTTCTGAAGCAATGCAGGACCAATTTTCAATTACACGAACCTCATCAGTGTTTGTGCGAAAACTATAACTCTCATTCAGGTAAATTTGATATTTCGGACTCGCTTTTTATAATAAAACTACTCTCCTCTCTCAAGAAATGATTTATATGTGTTTATTTAACTTAATATTTTATGCATGCACCTTACTCAGCTGATGAAAATTTTTCTGTAGCTGAGCAGTTTGAGATCTCGATGATTAACAAACTTCCGCCTTTCACACACTCGGCAAATTTGATCCGCACGTAATGCGGATGCGCCCCTCCTATCGGTTAGGCGGGATGGTGGGTAGTTCGTTGGGCTTATTATTATTATTAGGCGTGTTCCAATCAGGAGTGATCCAGATCCATATAGAAAACAACGTTGTGATCTTGATATTTATGTGGATCAATTTCGGATCCGTATAGAAGCTCTGTTCGTTTAGTTTTTTGTAGTAGATTTTTTGACAGTCAACCCTTATTTGCTTGGTAGCACAGACAAACATATATAAACACACGTACGAGGTGTGTTCAAAAAGTATCGCGAATTTTGTGTTTTTTCAAAAATTATTTATTTATTCATGAATATCTATTTTGTCCCCTTCAAAGTAATCCCCATGAGATATTATACACTTGTGCCAACGGTTTTTCCAATCTTCGAAGCACTTCAAAAAATCATTTTTTTGTATCTTGTTCAGCTCCTCCTTCGATGCCGTCTTTATCTCGTCAAGAGAAGCGTAACGTCGTCCTTTCATGGGCCTCTTCAGTTTAGGGAACAAGAAAAAGTCACAGGGGGCCAGATCTGGGGAATACGGTGGCTGCGGCATCATTAGTGTGTTGTTTTGGGCCAAAAAGTCGGGCACAAGCAACGATCCGTGAGCAGGGGCGTTATCGTGGTGCAAAAGCCAATTTTTGTTCTTCCACAAATCCGGGCGTTTCTGGCGGATTGCTTCGCGCAAATTGCGCATAACTTGCAGGTAATATTCCTTATTGACCGTTCTTCCCTGTGGCAAGAACTCATGATGCACCACGCCCCTGCAATCGAAGAAAACTGTCAGCAAAACTTTCACATTCGACCGAACTTGGCGCGCTTTTTTCGGTCTTGGTTCGTGCGGCAGCTTCCATTGAGATGATTGAGGTTTGGTTTCTACGTCATAACCATAAACCCACGATTCGTCACCAGTTATGACCCTCTGGAGCAAATTTGGGTCGTCGCGGACAGAGTTTAACATCTCATTAGCAATGTTCATGCGATGCTGTTTTTGGTCACAATTGAGCAATTTTGGTACGAATTTCGCGTAAAAATCGAAGACGATCCAAAACACGTGCAAGCAAAGCAGCTGTCAACAATTAACTGAACATTAAAAATGGCCGAGCTTGTCGGCATAAGTGAGAGACATGAGTACCAACATAACGCCACAAAAAATTCGAAATTCGAATATACGTAACCAGCGAAAATTCAAAATTCGCGATACTTTTTGAACACACCTTGTATATAGAGAAACAACTCACATACAACTGATCCGTATCGTTCCCGTGAGATCTTGATCGTGATACTGATCTGGAAAGCTGATTGGAACACAACTATTATTATAATAAGCCGGGAAAAACAAGCCTTGTAGCAGACGCACTATTTAGACCCCTACAGACAGATATTCCACTGCTGACCATAGCAATGAAAGTTACTAGCACCTTCTCATTCAAGAACCAGCTTTTCTTAAATTTTGGAAGCGAGGACAGTGAGTCTTTCCAAATACCATTTCCTAGTTTTCACAGATACACCATTAAAAACCAAATTATACCGAACAAGATATATATATATTCAAACGCTATCTGGATACAGCACTCATCAACGGTCAATTCACCACAGAATCCAAAAAATATATCCACTACACTTCAGAAATATCGAAATACGTTTTAGTTATAAACGAGCATCAGCGTGCTCATAGAAATAGCCTTGAAAATAAAACGCAAATTTTAAAGAAATACTACTTCCCCAGTATGCATTCAAAAATTGGGAGAAAGCAGTGCTCTACTTGCCTTCAGAAAAAGTATGAAAATAAAAAATTCGAACCACACTAATCCGGATAAATCATTCACGTAGATATTCACTCGACGGAAAAATTGTGTTTTTACCACCATCGATAATTACTCTAAATATGCCCAAGTGAAGATAATACTATCTAGAGTCGTAGAGCACATCAAATACCCAATAAGAGAACTAATGATCGCAGTCGGAATCCCCAAAGTCGTTGTGATAGATAACGAGAAGGCACTAAATTCAGCTTCGATTTCATCGTTGCGCAAAGACCAGATGAACATAGAAGTGTACGTCACGCCTCCGTATACTAGTACGACGAATGGGCAAGATGAACGATTCCATTCGACTATTTCAGAAATAATGAAATGCCTTTAGGCAGATAACAATAGTGTATCCTTCGAAGAACTACTTTTTACATCATTGAAGGAATATAATGCAACAGTCCATTCAACAACCAAGAAAAAACCCATATTCTTTGGAGCTAGAAGACCCACAGAAGTTGACAAGAAATACATACAAAAAATATAGAACTGCTCAGACGGAAACAAGAAAAGGACCTCAAATACCACAACAAAAATAGTCAAAATGCCAGGGACTACTCTTTAGGTAAGCAAAAATTTGTATAGGTCAACAAAAAATTAGGATGAAAATAGTCAACCAGATACAAAAGGGAAATAGTTGCAGAAAATAATGTAAACACAGTAAAAACCCAGTCAGGACGAATAGTCCACAAAAGTAACACCAAAAATAGTCCCATTACCCTAACCAAAACAGTATAAAATCTAATCTCAACCTAAATGACTAACGAAAAACTTTGCGTTTTAGGCAAAATGAACCCTCTCAGACATACAGGTACTGGACTACAGTAAAGCCCAACTAGTTACAATAAATAATGGACTAGGAAATGACCGGAAAATACAGGACGGAACATTAAGACTTATCCACCTCATGGACTTAGAACAATACGAAAAGTATTTAGCAGACGCATATGAAGAGGTAACCAAGGGGATCCCTAAGGGCAATTCCCTTTATCCCCTCCTAAAACACGAAGGCATAACAACCTTTGAACTACTTAATACCCTTAAGTCTGTGCAGTTTGGAAGGAATAAAAGATCAAGGGCATGGAAATGTATAGCCGGATCATGAGGATCTCAACATATTATAATTTATAATCATCTAAATCAAAATAATAACAATCAGATAATAATAAATAATCTCTTATAAAAAAGAGAATAAATAACATAACTAGTATTGTCAACAAAATGTAAAAAAACACGAAAATATTGTATTGGAAATAATGATAAATTTGCAAAATGAAATAAGATTAATTAAAGAAGAAATTATAAATATCAAATATGCCATCCAATATATAATATTCAATTAAGAAACTTAGACAGGAACAAATGCCGAAAATGCATTGGAAATAGCCCTAACAAGAAAAAAAACATTTAAAAGAATTATTGTAAGACCAGTAAAAAGAAAGATAATATCGTAATAAAAGCTGAATATAAAGAAATTTTAAGAAGTAAAAATTTATTGTATAGCATAAAAATAATATGCGAAGAATTTAATGAACTGGCACTTTGCCGAGAAACAAATATAGTAAATATAAGTAACGATAAATGCATAACAAGGATAATAAGTAACATAAACTCAACCTGTTTCACAATAGACGGTCACGAGATACCTACCTTAGAAGAAATTAAATCAGTGGTAATCTTGCTCAATCAATTTAATGGCGTATTAGAATCTAACGCCTCATCCCAAGTCATAAACGGCACGCATCTTATAATCTTCTACAACACAACGATTAAAATAAACGGTCAAACATTTAGCAACATGAAAGCAGAGACAATTGCAGCTATCCCAGCAATATTACAGTTACCTCCATCCGAAAAAGATCACTGGAAGCACTAAAAGAACTCCATATTAACAACAACAAGAAATAACATATTAGGGCTGAACACATTGAATACGGTGGTTACAAACCACAGCTACAATAAAACAAATTTATGCGACAACTGTAGTCAAGCATTGACTACTTGATTACAATGAAAGCAGCAGCGACAGGTGTGAATTATCTTAAAAAGTAACAAAGAATTATAGAAAAAGTGCAAGTTGTGTGAAAGATACGTACACCTCAATAAATGAAACTTATATTACAAGTTATTCACTTTTCCTTTCGTTTTTATTGACAAGAAGAAAACAACGCCACGATCTGTCGCTTGTAAAAATAGAAATAGATTTAATCTGGCGACAGCGGGATGACGCGCTTAAAATAATGCTTTCCATAAGAACGTGTGTAAAAATAATATGACAGATGGCGCTTTGCAGTCGCCGTCTTGAATGTAATCAGGCCTATTGTCATAAGTTCTGACGTCGCGTCACACGCGCATTGGTTTAACTGCTGACCAACAATTTCGTAACTTAATGCTTGCTGGTTGTAATGGTAGATTAAGAATAAAATTGTATTTAGTCTTAAGCCAGCTTAGACTCAATAAAGTCGTAATTCAACATTTTAATCAAATAAAGAAACGGCGGATACGACTCCGCCTAGTTTTTAAAAACGACAATAATTAATTAAAAACAACTTCTACACTAAAATTAAAGGGAATCAAAATATACATCGAATGGTACAAAAATAATAAAAATCGGTTTAGTAGTTTTTGAGTAACTTCAATACTCAATATGAATTTTGAACAGTAATAACTATTGTTGTTGTTTTTCGGTTATGTGTATTTCATCGATATCTATCAATCCCAATTTTTTGTTTTCTTATTCCAGACTTTGCGGTATTGCGCATATGTTCCCTATATTTAACGCCAGCTAAGTCATAAATTTTACCCTATTAAAATACACAAAACGCAAAATTAACAACTTTAAATAAACTGTCATCCATTTTTGCCGTAATTAATTGAACCAACAGCGAGTAAATGAATATATTGTGGCGAATATTTCCAAGTATGAACCATTCCTAACTCAATAACGCTCCCACCACTAAGACAACATGAGTGTTTACGAATACGAGGCAAAGAGTAAGTGCTGATAAACAACCATTGTTCTAGAATGCAAGTACAAGACCAATCTAGAACGGTGGAGATGCTTGTAGGTGATAAAACTGGCGCTCGGCCAGACAATAAAAGGCAGCATACAAGCAAGGCAGGTTGATCAGTTAGTTTTCAAGTATTGTACAGTGAACTATTGTGGAGTTACCAAACTCGGGCATTTCTATTGCGTTTAAGCCAGTAACATGATCCAATAATAATAGACCAGCTGATTTTTACTTTTGCCTCGAATTTTGACATTACACTCATTTCTCAGTACGATTTTGACGTTAAACTCACAAATTACAAAAACAAAATACATGGAAAATTTTTGTGTGTTTGTATGTTTGTCGAGCTGCTACGACCTGTTGTAGTTGGATCATGGCGAGTAAATAAAACTAGCTATTTCCCTGCGGAAATAGTTCTGAACTGGTGCGCTTCTAATGCTTTCCGAACCCCTTCAATCTCTTTTACATGTAATCAACTGGCGAATTTAACAGGCGATGTCCCAGGCAGTGGAAATTGTCCCCCGCTGCATTACCTTTTCAACAGTTCCGAACTAGTTAAAAATTCGACAAATAGTTCTAAACCATTTCCAAATTATTCAGTTTTGATGTAGTTTGTTTAGAATTAAAAAAAAATATTTTGAGAAGCGTTCCATGGTAGAACTACATTCGAAGACTTTTTACCCAATGACTGCCTACAACTTTGGAGCCCTGGTATAGGTCACATCAAAAGTGGTTTAAAAATTTTCTTTCAAAACGTGGTCGCGCCTCGGCAGTGGTTTGGCAAGCTCTCCGAGTGTATTTCTGCCACGGAAGGCTTCTCAGCAAAAAATTCATCTGCTTTGCAGATGCCGTTCGGAATCGGCAAAAAAACTGTAGGTCCTGGCAATTTGTAGGAAAATTTAGAAGCAGCACACCCCAAAATTCGGCTTTAGTCTCCTCGGATGTATATATCGCGCCAATTATTTATTTTTTATTTTAATACATTTTTGATAAATATTCATTAATTGGAATTTTAATTTTTCAAGTGACCATATATTGGAGGCTCAACCTATAAAATTGAGTCATATAAGTGAGGCGTAGCAACTCTCAAAGGAGTAAGGCGCGAATTTTGTATGCTAGAGTTTTGTTTAGTTATAAAAAAAAATTCCGAAAGTATATTGCTTGAAAACAAGTGTACTGTCTGAATATAAGTGTCGGTGCACATATACAATTGATTTAGTTGGTGGAAGGAATGGAAGCAAGATGCGACAGATGCAGAGGCACCATTCGGACAGAAGTAGCGAAGATTTGATGTGAAGGTGTGTGGTAAATACTATCATTTAACAAATAAATGCTCTGGTTTGGTCAAATTTAGCATAGATAAATTAAGTGAAGTTGCAATGCTAAGATTTATGTGCGTTGATTGCTTGCAGTATACAACCAATGGTGATGTCATCCTTAAAGACATGCAAATAGTGGTGGAGCAAAATGGTCAAAAGTTGGCAGAATATGGAAATGAGTTTGATATTTCGCTTAAGAAAAATGAGGACAAAATCAAGCAAGTACTGAAGGCGGTAGAAACAGAATTTGCTGAAAAAATTAAGGCTATGAAAAAAGCTCAAGTTACGTGTGAAAAAATTGTAAAGGCAATAAATAAAATAAGTAAAGTAGCTGAATGCTTCAAGGTAAGCTGCGAACAGGTGTGCGAGAAAATGAAGAACAACAAAGATGACAATAAGGAATGATTGAAAAAATTAGCAATGAGAATGAAATGAGGAAGATTGTCGATAATAAAGCTAAAGTGTCATATGCAGGTGTAACCAAAAGTGGCAAGCAAAACGAAACAAAAGAAGTGTTGCGAAAGTTAAAAAAAGTGATTTCTTTAATCGTTAAGCCGAGCAGAAAAGAGACGTAGAAAACCAAAAATGACCTAAATTCGAAAGTTGATCCTAAAGAGTTACAAATAACGTATATAATATCACGACATAGTGGAGTGGTCATTGTCAAAAGTGCAAATGTTCAAGACCGAGAAAAAATAAAAAACGCCATTGAAAATAATATTGGAAAAAATTATGAAGTGAAGATTTCGGTAAAAGTCAAACCAACAGTAGTTGTAACTGGAATAGATTGCAAATATAGTTATGACGAACTTACCCAGAGAATTAAACGACAGATACTAGAAGTGGAAATAGAAGCTTTCGCGAACATATTAGCTGCAGAGAGAGGCTTAATGTAGGTTGGGAGCGTTGTAGAGTGTATGACACAGTGCAATTCCTGCGTTGTTTTAAATGCAAAGGCTTCAATCATAAAGCTACTGACTGCCAATAAAACGAAGTATGCACAAAATGTCTCTGTGAGCATAAATATGCGCTATGCAGAAAAGAGGCAATAAATAAATGTATTAATTGTATCCGAACAAATAAGGAGTTGTACTTGGGTCTAGATGAAAATCATGATACTATGGATACCACATGTCCTGTCTATCAGCAAAAGATAGCCGTTAGGAAAATAAACATTCGCTACTATCAACGAAGGAAAGAAACAAATACACATCCAATGTTGAACTCTTATACAAATAGAAGTAGGAATCAGTGTGACCAGGTTAGCCTTTTCGAGGCCAGATTTAGCCTTTTTCTTGTCCTTTAGCCTCATAATTTTGGTTTTAGCTTCGTGGCTTTTTTCTAGCCTTTTTTTACTCCAAACCTTTTCGGGTCCCAACACCATATTTTACATACAACTTCGAGAAATATATAAAATTAAAGTTGAATAAAGGTAATTGATGACGAAATACAGAAAATTATTCGTAAAAGTTGTGAAATATTTTAATAGAGTTATAAGAGAGATAATGTGAACTCTTTACAAAAGATAATTTTTTTTCAGTTGATAATTCTTTGAAAGTTACAAAGCCGAATGTATTTTCTCACTTTTAAAAAAAAAAAGTCTAGGTATTCTCCAAGTCAAGTAGCATTGATTGAGCTGAAGTGGCGAAAGCTAATAGCCGTACAGTGGACCAGTCTGACCCCTACCATTGAATTTTGGGCGGAAGTCCAAGAACATACTTGATTACAATGAAAGCAGCAGCGACAGGTGTGAATTATCTTAAAAAGTAACAAAGAATTATTTTATAGAAAAAGTGCAAATTGTGTGAAAGGTACGTACACCTCAATAAATGAAACTTATATTACAAGTTATTCACTCTTCCTTTCGTTTTTATTGACAAGAAGAAAACAACGCCACGATCTGTCGCTTGTAAAAATAGAAATAGATTTAATCGGGCGACAGCGGGATGATGCGCTTAAAATAATGCTTTACATAAGAACGTGTGTAAAAATAATATGACAGATGGCGCTTTGCAGTCGCCGTCTTGAATGTAATCAGGCCTATTGTCATAACTTCTGACGTCGCGTCACACGCGCATTGGTTTAACTGCTGACCAACAATTTCGTAACTTAATGCTTGCTGGTTGTAATGGTAGATTAAGAATAAAATTGTATTTAGTCTTAAGCCAGCTTAGACTCAATAAAGTCGTAATTCAACATTTTAATCAAATAAAGAAACGGCGGATACGAGTCCGCCTAGTTTTTAAAAACGACAATAATTAATTAAAAACAACTTCTACACTAAAATTAAAGGGAATCAAAATATACATCGAATGGTACAAAAATAATAAAAATCGGTTCAGTAGTTTTTGAGTAACTTCAATACTCAATATGAATTTTGAACAGTAATAACTATTGTTGTTGTTTTTCGGTTATGTTTATTTCATCGATATCTATCAATCCCAATTTTTTGTTTTCTTATTCCAGACTTTGCGGTATTGCGCATTTGTTCCCTATATTTAACGCCAGCTAAGTCATAAATTTTACCCTATTAAAATACACAAAACGCAAAATTAACAACTTTAAATAAACTGCCATCCATTTTTGCCGAATCACTTGTAAACAACAATGACGGTTTGTAATTTTTTGAACCAACAGCGAGTAAATAAATATATATTGGCGAATATTTCCAAGCATGAACCATTCCTAACTCAATAACGCTCCCACCACTAAGACAACATGAGTGTTTACGAATACGAGGCAAAGAGTAAATGCTGATAAACAACCATTGTTCTAGAATGCAAGTACAAGACCAATCTAGAACGGTGGAGATGCTTGTAGGTGATAAAACTGGCGCTCGGCCAGACAATAAAAGGCAGCATACAAGCAAGGCAGGTTGATCAGTTAATTTTCAAGTATTGTACAGTGAACTATTGTGGAGTTACCAAACTCGGGCACTTCTATTGCGTTCTATTGCGTAGACCAGCTGATTTTTACTTTTGGCTCGAATTTTGACATTACACTCATTTCTCAGTACGATTTTGACGTTAAACTCACAAATTACAAAAACAAAATACATGGAAAATTTTTGTGTGTTTGTATGTTTGTCGAGCTGCTACGACCTGTTGTAGTTGGATCATGGCGAGTAAATAAAACTAGCTATTTCCCTGCGGAAATAGTTCTGAACTGGTGCGCTTCTAATGCTTTCCGAACCCCTTCAATCTCTTTTACATGTAATCAACTGGCGAATTTAACAGGCGATGTCCCAGGCAGTGGAAATTGTCCCCCGCTGCATTACCTTTTCAACAGTTCCGAACTAGTTAAAAATTCGACAAATAGTTCTAAACCATTTCCAAATTATTCAGTTTTGATGTAGTTTGTTTAGAATTAAAAAAAAATATTTTGAGAAGCGTTCCATGGTAGAACTACATTCGAAGACTTTTTGCCCAATGACTGCCTACAACTTTGGAGCCCTGGTATAGGTCAGATCAAAAGTGGTTTGAAAATTTTCTTTCAAAACGTGGTCGCGCCTCGGCAGTGGTTTGGCAAGCTCTCCGAGTGTATTTCTGCCACGGAAGGCTTCTCAGCAAAAAATTCATCTGCTTTGCAGATGCCGTTCGGAATCGGCAAAAAAACTGTAGGTCCTGGCAATTTGTAGGAAAATTTAGAAGCAGCACACCCCAAAATTCGGCTTTAATCTCCTCGGATGTATATATCGCGCCAATTATTTATTTTTTATTTTAATACATTTTTGATAAATATTCATTAATTGGAATTTTAATTTTTCAAGTGACCATATACTGGAGGCTCAACCTATAAAATTGAGTCATATAAGTGAGGCGTAGCAACTCTCAAAGGAGTAAGGCGCGAATTTTGTATGCTAGAGTTTTGTTTAGTTATAAAAAAAAATTCCGAAAGTATATTGCTTGAAAACAAGTGTACTGTCTGAATATAAGTGTCGGTGCACATATACAATTGATTTAGTTGGTGGAAGGAATGGAAGCAAGATGCGACAGATGCAGAGGCACCATTCGGACAGAAGTAGCGAAGATTTGATGTGAAGGTGTGTGGTAAATACTATCATTTAACAAATAAATGCTCTGGTTTGGTCAAATTTAGCATAGATAAATTAAGTGAAGTTGCAATGCTAAGATTTATGTGCGTTGATTGCTTGCAGTATACAACCAATGGTGATGTCATCCTTAAAGACATGCAAATAGTGGTGGAGCAAAATGGTCAAAAGTTGGCAGAATATGGAAATGAGTTTGAGATTTCGCTTAAGAAAAATGAGGACGAAATAAAGCAAGTACTGAAGGCGGTAGAAACAGAATTTGCTGAAAAAATTAAGGCTATGAAAAAAGCTCAAGTTACGTGTGAAAAAATTGTAAAGGCAATAAATAAAATAAGTAAAGTAGCTGAATGCTTCAAGGTAAGCTGCGAACAGGTGTGCGAGAAAATGAAGAACAACAAAGATGACAATAAGGAATGATTGAAAAAATTAGCAATGAGAATGAAATGAGGAAGATTGTCGATAATAAAGCTAAAGTGTCATATGCAGGTGTAACCAAAAGTGGCAAGCAAAACGAAACAAAAGAAGTGTTGCGAAAGTTAAAAAAAGTGATTTCTTTAATCGTTAAGCCGAGCAGAAAAGAGACGTAGAAAACCAAAAATGACCTAAATTCGAAAGTTGATCCTAAAGAGTTACAAATAACGTATATAATATCACGACATAGTGGAGTGGTCATTGTCAAAAGTGCAAATGTTCAAGACCGAGAAAAAATAAAAAACGCCATTGAAAATAATATTGGAAAAAATTATGAAGTGAAGATTTCGGTAAAAGTCAAACCAACAGTAGTTGTAACTGGAATAGATTGCAAATATAGTTATGACTAACTTACCCAGAGAATTAAACGACAGATACTAGAAGTGGAAATAGAAGCTTTCGCGAACATATTAGCTGCAGAGAGAGGCTTAATGTAGGTTGGGAGCGTTGTAGAGTGTATGACACAGTGCAATTCCAGGTTAGCCTTTTCGAGGCTAGATTTAGCCTTTTTCTTGTCCTTTAGCCTCATAATTTTGGTTTTAGCTTCGTGGCTTTTTTCTAGCCTTTTTTTACTCCAAACCTTTTCTGGTCCCAACACCATATTTTACATACAACTTCGAGAAATATATAAAATTAAAGTTGAATAACGGTAATTGATGACGAAATACAGAAAATTATTCGTAAAAGTTGTGAACTATTTTTGTAAGTATAACGAGCTCAAGACCAGTTGATAATAATTCTTAGTTAATTATTATTATTTTTGATTAGAGGAAAAATTGAAAGCAACAAACATATACAGGCTATAGTTATAGTACTATTTCGAAAACAGCAACGATTTCTCGTCAGACTAATTCGTATAGTTTTGCTATTTCAGAGGATCTTGTGGAGAATCGAACCCACTAACTCTGATTGCCAGCGCAGCTGCCTAACCCATAGGCTATGCTGCGTGTAGTTTTGCAAGCTGCTTAATTCACGTTTTCCTCCAATTGTTGTTTGTTATCTTGCCAACGGTATACACAATATTTTAAGCTGCCTGGCGACACGCAAGCAAATGCTGCTGGTAGCCATAGCAACGGGTGGTTGTGTGCGTAATCGGGTGATTGTCGCTTGCCCGGCCACCATACAAGCATAAAGCATCAAGCGCTACTTGTATTGAAAATTCGTAGCGTGAGGACGAAAACATGTCATCGGATGACGATTTTTTATTGCTTGTAACTGCAGTTGTTTTGGCGGAAAAAAATAAAAAAATTAAAAAAAAAAATTGTGGATGAAAAGTTTGTATGCAAAACGTAAACAGTTTACGCATGAGAACCTCTTAAAAGAGTTAAAAGCATCATGCACTCCTAGGTTTCCATAAACCGCAACGTAAAATCTTTTTCTTCCGCGAGCTTGCTCATTTCACGTTCTCACAAAACTAACACACTAATGCTTGTCAACCACGTTGGCAACGATCAAATAGACCACCTGTCAAGCGAAAAAATCTAAAATTTTTGATTTTCATCAACGAAAGCCGACAACAAGTACGTGTGAGCACGACTACCCGTCGTTCGCGCCGATTACGCACACTACCACCCGTTGCTATGGCTACCAGCAGCATATGCTTGCGTGTCGCCAGGCAGCTTTAGACATTCTGTCTATATGTAAATCATGCATGTTGGACTTTGTTTTTTTTTGTACATTCTTCTTTTCCATTTTTAGAAGATAGTTATTGTACATAACCGCGTGCTCCGGTATAAATGTATTTTGTTGGTGGTTTTTCGGTCTGTTCATTTTACATATATTATTTCTGTAAGGTCTTTTTGTGTTATTTCCTAATTTTCTGCTCTCATTTGGAACCAATATTAATAAATAAGGTATCGTTTTAAAGGTGGGGGTTAGCTCTACATGCGAAACCATGTTTTAATTAGCGGAGTGCTTTTGTTTAAGCATATTTTATAAAAATAAATTCTTTAAAATAAACGATTGTGAATGCACAAAAAAATCAATTTGTACTGCAACGCTATTGTGACTGTGACATTCATATGCCTCGCGACATCTACAGTTGAATAGTAAGACTGAACAATGCTAGAATAATTAAAGGCGAGCGTGCCATCTACACTTGAACATTGCTAAAATAAGTAAATAAGACTGCGTTCACACTGGGTCATAAACTCGAGTTAAAGGGACATTTTTTGAGTTAATTCATATTGATGTTGGCAATCAACTCAAGTTTATGGCTCAATGTGAATGTAATATAAGTGGTGGAATTTCAAATAGCTGTTTGCGCATATTTGTATAATTTTTTGAGTAATTCTATACGACAGCACGTAACTGCTAATATAGGTCCAAAAATATCGGGAAAGGTATCAAACGACGGGTTTTATCCTTCGTATCAATAATCCGAAAGCGGAAATTCGATATTTTATGTATGTTCAGAGATATTTGCAATTAAAGTTGAAATTTTTCTGTCATTTTCATGTGGTTGTTGTAATCACAGATTAGGGTGTACCGAAAAGTGCAGAAATGTGTTCTGTGCAGAAATATTGTGGACCGCGTAGCCGGTGTTTTTTACTAATAACTTTTCACTGAAACAAATTATTTAATTTCCGCTTTCGGATTATTGATACAGAGATCAAAACGCGTCGTTTGATACCTTTCCCGAGATTTTTGGACCTACATATATTAGCAGTTACGTGCTGTCGTATAGAATTACCATTTTTTGTGGTCTCACAACAAGTGTAGCTGAAAATCTTTTTTTAAAATTTGAGAAAAAGGTTTGAAAAATCCTGGACCTGGACTAACAAAAAGTTTCAAACCATTTTGGTTTTTTTTTTTTGGGCAAGGAGCGCACGGGTCCAGCTAGTTTTACATATTTTTGTAAGTATAACGAGCTCAAGACCAGTTGATAATAATTCTTAGTTAATTATTATTATTTTTGATTAGAGGAAAAATTGAAAGCAACAAACATATACAGGCTATAGTTATAGTACTATTTCGAAAACAGCCACGATTTCTCGTCAGACTAATTCGTATAGTTTTGCTATTTCAGAGGATCTTGTGGAGAATCGAACCCACTCACTCTGATTGCCAGCGCAGCTGCCTAACCCATAGGCTATGCTGCGTGTAGTTTTGCAAGGTGCTTAATTCACGTTTTCCTCTAATTGTTGTTTGTTATCTTGCCAACGGTATACACAATATTTTAGACATTCTGTCTATATGTAAATCATGCATGTTGGACTTTGTTTTTTTTTGTACATTCTTCTTTTCCATTTTTAGAAGAAAGTTATTGTACATAACCGCGTGCTCCGGTTGTGAACTATTTTTATGGAGTTATAAGAGAGATAATATGAACTCTTTACAAAAGATAATTTTTTTTCAGTTGATAATTCTTTGAAAGTTACAAAGCCGAATGTATTTTCTCACTTTCAAAAAGAGATGTCTGGGTATTCTCCAAGTCAAGTAGCATTGATTGAGCTAAAGTGGCGAAAGCTAATAGCCGTACAGTGGACCAGTCTGACCCCTACCATTGAATTTTGGGCGGAAGTCCAAGAACATAAAAGTTCATTAAACAAACCCCCTTTTTAAGAGCTGGACGAATTCGTATTTACCTTTTTGGTATTACCTTTCAGTAATGCGGAGGCTGAAAGAATTTTTAGTGCCATGAATATTTTAAAAACTAAGTTAAGGAACAGATTAAAAATTAAAATGCTTAACTCGCTGCTTAATATTAGATGTTCGTTAAAACGCTTATGTATGTATGTATGTGTGTATGTATGTATGTACTCTTTATTTTCCTATGAACAATTTTTTCAAGTACTAACAATATATAAATAACAATATAATAATAACAATTCAAATAAGAAAATAGTTATTGACACTAAATGCTAATCTTAAAAGCAGTGGAAATGTCATTTCTTTGAGTAGAATTATAAATGCTTGTGGGGCGCATAATACTAAGATAAATTTTCATAAAATTCATATTTTTTAGGTACGAATAAAATAATCGCAACTAGATTGGTTAAAATAAAATTTAATATAGTTAAAGCTAATCCTTCAGTAATACCAAACAACAGGAATTTATACAACAGAATTTCTATACCCTCATGATTGAAACGAAGTAGCCACTGTTTGACTTCCCTCTTAAACTCAGATAGTCTTCTAATGAGTTGTATCTCAGCAGGTAATTTGTTGTACAATTTACACGATACGGTAGTGAAGAAGTTACGAAAAAGTGTGGTACGGAAGCTAGGAACTGTTATATTAGATGATGATCTACTTCTTAGGCAGTATGGGTTGTAGATAGGGCTTTGCGTATACCCACTCCCCATAAAAAAAACTTTCAACACTTTAAAATAGTATAAGTGTCGCACGGGAAGAATATTTAATTATCTTGAAAAGGCTCATAGAGTCTGATAGACGGCACGGGTTACACATTCTTCGGATGAGACACTTTTGTAAAATTAAGAGTGGGTGGAGCTTATTAGCGTACGCAGCAGCCCAGCAACTGATGTCATATAGTAATTTTGAGTGAATTAGTCCATGGTACACTAATGCCAGTCTTCGATTTGAGCCTAGTTTTTTCAAGTTATAGAAAGAACGAACCGCTGATAACATGTACGATTTCAATGCAAAAATATGTGACGACCAACTTAGATCATTGTCGAATATAACTCCCAAATATTTAAAATTAGACACCACTTTAATCTTGAAGCATTTACTGTCACAACTTTGTGTCTCATCAAAAGTGTTCGTAGAGTTTTGTTGAACACAACTATTTGAACACAGGCGATGACGCATACAGTTTGAGGCGTGAAAGAGAATGTCGTTTCTTGGTATTTCCTTTCCGCAAATATTAAAATACATTAGTTTTGTCTTGTTGCTTACCACGAGGTTATGGCTTACGAACCATGATCGTAACATAAACACATTGTGATTGATATCAGCAAAAAGATTAAATGAATTATTTGATCCATATGCGATGGCAAGGTCATCAGCAAACGCCGTTACTTTGCCAATAAATGACAAAGAGAAGATAATATTGATGTATATTAAAACCAAGATTAGCCCAAGAACGGAGCCTTGTGGTACCCCTACGATTAAAGCTCTCGGTTCATTTAGATTATTCCCAACTTTAACTTTCTGAACTCTATTCGTAAAGAATGACAGAAACCAACTAAGAATGTTGCCACGAAAACCCGCTGATCTAAGCTTACTATGGTCTACCATATCGAATGCTTTTGTTATATCCACAAAGAGACTAGCACAGCACATTCTATCATCAATCGCCTTATATATAAAAGAGGAAAAGTCGAGAAGAGCATCTTCAGTTGACAGGCCGGACATAAAAATAAACTGCTTCGGGCTAAAGAATTCTATTTTATTCAAGTACGCTAAAATCCTAGCTTGTGTTGCTTTTTCAAAGATTTTTGAGATTGAAGATAGCAAAGATATGGGCCTATAGTTATTTTTATCTTACTTATCTCCCTTTTTGAAGAGTGGCATGACTGTGGCACATTTCAAATCTTCTGGAAAAACTCCGGAGGTTATACTTAAATAAATATATCAATATATCAACAAAATAAAGTGCTATGGTTTTTAACGTGCGATTTGAGACGTCATCGCTACCGCTAGAATCAGAATTGTTTAAAGTTTTGATTATTTTAAGAATTTCTTAACCTGAGATTGCATGAAAAAAAAAACTATTGCTGGGAGGTGTGAATTCAGTGATTATAGTGTTACTATGACAAATGTTGCACTAATTTTGAAATTACCGTGATCTCATCTCTATGATAAATACCCACACTTTGTACGCAGACTAAAGCTCTGCTGATTCATCAGACGAAGAAAATATTATAAAATTAATTAGTTTGTAGTGATTTTTCTATAGTATGTGTTTCCTTGAAAAGATTTCTAGTCAAGGAAAATGTGCCTGATATGTGTTGAAACAAGAATATTTCCTTTAAGTTATGTCTACAGCCTTATATACAAATAGTTTAATCTAAAAGAAGAAATCGTGGCTGTTTTCGAAATAGTACTATAACTATAGCCTGTATATGTTTGTTGCATTTAATTTTTCCTCTAATCAAAAATAATAATAATTAACTAAGAATTATTATCAACTGGCCTTGAGCTCGTTAAAACTTACAAAAATATGTAAAAATTAACAGACCATAAAACCAACAACAAAATAAATAAAAAATTTGAAATGGATTTCGTAAAAAAATTTCTGACTTTTTTTTAGCTTTTTTTTTTCTTAATTTCAGCCTTTCCTAACATTTTTTTTTGCCGATTTAGACTCTTTTTTTTAACTCCTGGTCACACTGGTAGGAAGGTGCATAACTTGGAATGTGCATATCTAAATATTAATAGCATAACATCGAATAAAGTTGAGCTAGAGCGTCTTATCGAAAAAAAAAAACCATGCATTGTATTATGTGCGGAAACTTATAATTCTGATTCTCACAGCAGGCATACGGGTGGTGTCCTAATTTATATACAGGAGAATGTACAATTTAACATAGTGTGCAATAAAGTTTTGAATATTAATGTATGGTGCAAAAATGAAAAAATGCGCTTTAAAATGGCAAATTATCATTCACCAAATAGCAGCGATGCCACCTTTATTACATATTTAAATGATATAATTACAGATCACCTCAAGGAATCAGACAATAATATAATAATAGGAGATTTTAACATTAATATGAATACGAGTATATAGGCAACGTACTCAAACGAACTAACAAGTGTATTTGCGCAGATGGCTATGATACAAAGAATTAGTTTTGATACCAGAATTACTAGGCACTCATCAACAAAAATTTATCTACTATTCAGCAACAATGACTAAATTATAGCAGAATACCTAGGTGAATATAGAGTTTCGGATCATGAGACGATCCACTTCGAGGTGACTATAACAAAATACTGTAAAATGAGAGAATATTCGACTGTAGTTTGTTGGGAGCAATATAGCGCTGAAAACCTTCTGAATCTGCTGCGAGCATTTGATTTCAACTCGGTGCTTAATACTAGAGCAGAAAAATTAATACAGGTACTGAACGATATACTGAATGAAGCCATGCAAATATCGACGTATGAGAAGAGGATCCGGAAGCAACTGAAAAATAAGTGTGATCGTGAGCTAACAGAGCTCAATAAAAGAAAATTTGACTCTTACAATGACAAGGCACACAGGTTGTTGGGATGATTATAATGTCATTAAAAAAATCTATAAAGGAACAATTATATATAAGAAAAAGGAATACATGGAAGCTAGAGGGCTGAAAAATGAAGGTGACATGAAGCAGATGTGGAAATGCCTAAAAGATGTTGCGGAGTTAACGGATAACAAAACAACTTTACTAAAGTAATAGTTAACGGGGAATGTATTGAGAATGAATATGATACAGCCAATCTCCTAAACAACTTTTTTATACAGATTATAGTTCAAATTCATGATAGCATTGAATGTGAATGAAATGAACTTAAACAACATAACAGAGTATTTCCAATTCACTGACGTCGAGTTGGATGATATAATGATTATAGCCAGAGCTTTTAAAAACAAGTAAGGACGGTGCTGTCCTCGGCTGTGCCGAAGGCTTTATACCTTTCATGAATACGTGCAAACTTAAATACGCATTGTTTAAAGTTCTCTAAAACTTTGTCAGCAATACATTTAATTTTCTTTTATTTTTTTTTACGAAATATTTTGATGTCCATAAGAAAATATTTCACCAAGTTTAAAGTTTTAATCTTTTAAAATGAGGGAGAATTGGCCATAATCCTTTTATCTGAACGATCGGTTATATGGGATATATACTATATATAGTTTCGATCTTGCTGACTTTTTTACGAAATCTTTTACTATCCATAAGAAAATATCTCACCAAGTATCAAGTTTTAATCTTTTAAAATGAGTGCGAAATGGCCATAATCCTCTTATCTGAACGATCGTTTGTATGGGATATATACTATATATAGTTCCGATATTAGCGATTTTTTTACCAAATTTTTTATTATCTGTAAGCAAATATCTCAACAAGTTTCAAGTTTTTATCTTCCAAAATGAAGGATAAATGGCCATAATCCTCTTATCTGAACGATCGGTTGTATGGGATATATACTATATATAGCTCCGCTCTTAGCGATTTTTTTACCAAATTTTTTATTATCTGTAAGCAAATATCTCACCAGTTTTCAAGTTTTAATCTTCCAAAACGAAGGATAAATGGCCATAATCCTCTTATCTGAACGATCGGTTGTATGGGATATATACTATATATAGCTTCGATCTTGGTGATTTTCTTACGAAATCTTTTGCTATCCATAAGAAAAGATCTCACCAAGTTTCAAGTTTTAATCTTTAAAAATGAGGGAGAAATGGTCATAATCCTCTTATTTGAACGATCGGTTGTATGGGAGATATATGCTATAGTGATCCGATTATACCGGATCCGACAAATGTCTAATATAATACAAAAATACATCCGTGTGCCAAATTTCATCGAGATATCTCAAAAATTGAGGGACTAGTTTGCGTTCAAACAGACGGACGGACGGACGGAAGACGGACGGACATGGCTGTATCAACTCAGTTCATCGTCCTGATCAATTTGGTATACTTAATGGTGGGTCTATCTCTTATATTTCTAAACGTTACAAACATCGGACCAAAGTAAATTTACCATTTCATGTTCATGTTGTTGTTGTTGTTAACAGTGCTTCGCCCTGCCCAATGGGCTCGATCACTCTAAATTGTCATCAGGCTCTTCTAACGGAAGTCCGAGGAAATGCGCAGTTTCCACAGGGTTGGACCAGAGTGATGTGGGTGTTAGAAGAGTGGGTTCAACTGAACAGGAAAAGAGATGTATGGTATCATGAGGGGTCATACCACATGCAGGGCATGTATTTGGTATGTTGGGGTTCAGTCTGCATAAGTAAGAGTTTAACCTATTACAATATCCAGAGCGAAGTTGTGCTAGTATGACTCTAGTCTCCCTCGGAAGTACACGCTCCTCTTCAGCCAATTCAGGTGGTTGAGTATTAATAACGGGATTCACAGGCCGAGATCTGAGGGATCTGTCTACCGACTCAGTGTGGAGGTCATTTAGAGCCCGTCTATGGTTCCGCAGATCAAACGGCAAAGAGATATGATGCCGAATCTCATCGTAGTGCTTACGGAGATGTCTCCTTATGTCTCTGGGGGGCGGTGCTACATCCAAAAGATGTCGGTTTGGATGACTTGGTTTGTGACAGTTCAGAAGGAACTGTCTACTCAAGAGTTCCGCGTGCTCTTGAACATAGAGCAATTTCGCCTATTGATGGAGGTGAGACTCAGATGACATAAGCAGGCATCCCGTGGCAGTTCTGATGGCGGTGTTTTGGCAGACTTGCAATTTCCTCCAATTGGTGTCAGAAAGGTTGGGCGACCATATAGGCGCAGCATAGTCAATAACCGGCCGGCCAATAGCCTTATATGTAGCAAGCAATGTTTCTTTGTCTTTTCCCCAAGTACTGCCGGCCAGTGACTTGAGGATCTTATTGCGGCTCTGTACCTTTGAGGCTATTGCGGTGGCATGACCAGCGAAGGTAAGGCCGTTGTCAAATGTCACGCCCAAGATTTTTGGGTGGTTGACAGTAGGTAGAGGTACTCCATCTACGTGGACATTTAACTCTTGCCCCATCTGCGCATTCCATGTCGTAAACAGGGTCGCCGTAGATTTAGTCGGAGACAGGGTCAGATTACGCTCGGTGAAGAAGCTGGAAAGGTCATGGAGGTAACTGTTGATTCTTATACAGAGTTCATCAATGGAGGGACCCTTGCCCGAGGCCATTATCGTGCAGTCGTCAGCGTAGGAAACAATGGAGACTCCCTCTGGTGGGGGGGGAAGTCTCGAAATATAGAAATTAAACAAGAGGGGAGAGAGAACACCACCTTGCGGCACCCCTTGTTTTATTCTTCGTGGTCTAGATTTCTTGTTCCTAAATTTGACTGTTGCCTGTCGACCATTGAGGTAATTAGCGGTCCACCTCTTAAGGCCGGCAGGGAGCGGTGTCTCATCCAGGTCTCGGAGGAGAGTGGCGTGATTGACCGTGTCGAATGCATTTGACAGATCAAGTGCCACGAGAACCGTCCTATGGTTTGGTGGATTTTGGTTCAAACCGTTGTTAATCTGCGTTGTAATGGCGTTCAAAGCGGATGTCGTGCTGTGATTTTTGCGAAAACCATGTTGATGATCGGCCAATTTTAGATTTGTAACGAAGTAAGGAAGCAGAATGGACTCTAGCAATTTCGCTACCGGCGAAAGGAGGGATATCGGACGATAGGACTCTCCTAGGTTCGCCGGCTTCCCTGGTTTTAGTAGGGGAACTACAATCGCTTGTTTCCATATCTCAGGAATAACGAAGGTAGTTAGAGAGAGATTGAAGAGAGCCGCTAAATAATTCTGTCCTTCTTGGCCAAGGTGTTTGATCATCTTCATGGCAATTCCGTCGGGTCCGTTGGATTTTGAGGGTTTGGCCTTCATTATGGCTTCCTTAACCTCTGCGGCTGAGACGGCAATGGGCGCAGTAGAGTGTTTGTGTTTGCGCGCACGTCGGAAGGCTCTTCTCTTAGCCCTATCCGCAGGTGGATGCATTATAAACAGCCGGCAAAAGGAGCTCGCGCATTTCCTGGCGTCCGATTTGACACTGTCGCCGAAAGCAATGGCGACCTTGTCTTTGTGTTTGGTCGGATTGGATAGGGCCTTGACAGTCGACCATAGTTTGCCGACTCCGCCGGAGAGGTTGCATGTCTCAAGGTGTTGTTTCCACTTGGTCAGCTTGTGTTCGTTGACAATCCTACGGATTTCAGCATTGAGATCTTTTATTCTGGGATCTGCGGGATTGATAAGTCTCACTTGGTCACGTTCTCTTGCCATCGCCGCAGCTTCTGCCGGGAAATTCGGACGAATTTCTGGTATTCTGCCAGCAGGAATAAAGCGGCATGAGGCTGAATCAATGATCTTGCGAAACTCTCGTTCACCTTTGCGTACGTCCGTTGGAGTGGGTAAGGCAGCGAAGGAGCGCTCTGTATATTCAGTAAAGCGGTCCCAGTCCGCTTTGGTGAAGTTGATGTATGTTATTTTATCAGTCGTTATGAAGTCGGTCGGTCGTTCAACAGAGAGTAAAATGGGTAGGTGGTCTGAAGCTAACGTAAGCATCGGTCGCCAGATGACAAAGTTAATAAGGCCCGCGCTCGTTATGGAGATGTCTGGCGAGCTGTGACAGTTACCTGCCACCCTGGTGGGGGCATCTCCATTGACTGTACAGAATGCTGAGTTATCTATTTGGTCTGCAATTGCCTGTCCTCTACTGTCTGCTGGCAAGTTGGAGTGCCAGAGATCGTGATGTGCGTTGAAGTCGCCTAGGATTAGGCGGTTATCGCCCCTTAGCAACGCACTAATGTCGGGATGATAATCTCTAGGACAACACGTGACAGGAGGAATATAGATGTTTATGATTTGCAGGTCGGCGTCTCCTGACCGGACTGATATGCCTTGGCATTCTAAGGTAGAGTCCCTGGGGTCGACGTCAGGGGAAAATAGATTGTATTGTACAGAGTGATGTGTGATGAACGCAAGGCCACCCCCAAGACCGCTGGGACGGTCTTTACGATGTACATTATACCCATCACAAGTTCGTAAGTCCGATCTCGTGTTCAGTTTTGTCTCTTGTATCGCGGCGATTTTGATGTTGTGCGTCTTCATAAAGTCAGTTATCTCCGCGATCTTTCCAGCTAATCCGTTACAGTTCAGCTGCAGAATTTTGAAGTGTGTAGGAGGGGAGGCGGGGGACATACTAGGCGTGAGGGACGGATGCGTTTGCCTAGGTGGAGGTAGGCTAAGGCCTAAACTATGTCGCAGTCTAGAGTTGACAGCGCCATGGCCGATGTTGTCTGGCGTGGAGGGCGGCTGTGTACTGCAACAGGGGGCTATGAACGAATCCGTCCAAAGGTTGCCGTTTGCGAGCCCAGAGCACATAAGGGTGAGACACAGGCCAAGGCAACTGTTGCACTTGACCGATGTCGCAGGCGTATACAATCTTTGCCGACAAACGGTGCACGTAGTGAAAGGTACTAGGAGGTGGTGTTCCTGACCCACGTGCAGGCTGGAAGCAGGGGGGGGGGGGCATTGGAGGCAGAGACAGAGGGGACTGACGCTCGGCGATGCTCATATCTGACCTATTCCGGGGGGAGTAGGAGTGTTGAGCGGCCGTGTGAGATGGAGACGCTGGCGTGCGTGAGCGACAGTCGGGAGTGGGTGAGGCAGGGATGGCAGCGGTGCTGCCAGTCGTGTAGACTGAGCCACTATTGTGACTATTGGAAGTAGTTAGAGGCGGTAAGGGAGTGCCAGAGCGGCGGCTACCGCGGGACGTCCTAGGACGTGTACAGCAAGGTGCCTCAAAGGTACTAAAGAAAGTACGGGGTCTGTGGATGGCAGGGTTAAGCCCTGAACATCCAGATTTATGTAACCATCTCTTACACTTGGCGCATTGTACCGAATACGACCGTTTAATATAAATTTTCTTCCAGCAAACGCAGCAGATCCAGTCTCTTGGTCCAGGGTTGGGTTCGACCCCAGCCCGTAACAAGAGACAATGGAGCAACCCAGCTGCAAGGGTTTGCTCCGAGGACGACAATTTAAGGGTGGGACGGGACAGATTGGACAGGGTTACACTGAAATAACAGCCCTTGGCCGGGTGAGAAAACCCGGGTCATTCCGGTGCGATAGAACCGGCTGTTGAAATGAATTTCATGTTCATGAAAGGTATAATTAAAATTTAGGACGGCGTTGTTAACTGAACCATTGTTGCCCGAATACTGAGTTGTTTTCTTTTTCGGTCGCGTATGCATGCATCGACAATTTTAGAGGGTTGGTGCTGCTTATGGTCAGTGTGACCAGGTTAGCCTTTTCGAGGCTAGAGTTAGCCTTTTTTTTGTCCTTTAGCCTCATAATTTTGGCTTTAGCTTCGTGGCTTTTTTCGAGCCTTTTTTTACTCCAAACCTTTTCTGGTCCCAACACCATATTTTTCATACAACTTCGAGAAATATATAAAATTAAAGTTTAATAAAGGTAAAGGTGATGACGAAAAATAGGAAATTATTCGTAAAAATTGTCAATTATTTTTAATGAAGTTGATAACCCAATTGCTAATAGCCGTACAGTGGACAAGTGGACAAGTGGTAGAGGTCACTACCATTGAATTTTGGGCGGAAGTCCGAGAACATAAAAATTATGACGGAGACGGACATGGCTAAATCGGCTCAGCTCGTCGTGCTTTTTATTTCAGTTTACTAATTGATGGTCCCATTTCTTCTTCTCATACTTGCAAACATTTCGTTCATTAACGGTGTGGAAATCAAAAACGGTATATAACTTTCCCATTACAGTGGCGTATTAAAAACTTGAGCGGATATTTTACTTGTGTGTTATCCCATTTGCTTAATTTTTTGGCAGGAGTATACTACCTACTATTGAAAAGCAGCTGACCAATTTTGATTGAGATATCTAGTTCACACTACAAGCAATCGCCTTTGAAATTAGCAGAATTTTTCTACGGGGCGCCACGCCTACTTGAACAAAATCCACAAATATTTTTTTTGCGATCGAGTTTTGCTTAAAAAGCTTATTATGTGTGCAAGATCTTATTAATATAGCTTACATGGTTATAAAAATATCGCGTTTTACATTTTACAAACAAACTTTTCAGAACTATGTTAAAAAACTGGGCGTGGTCTTTGACCGATTGCGCCCATTTTAACAACAAACATTTACCTTTCGCCCAAATTTCGTTTCGACAAATCAATTTTTGCCGGAGTTATGGCATACAACGTTTTGTGGAATAACCCACTATAAAAGGGGCGGGACCATGACCATTTTCAAAAATTTATATTTTTTGACTTTCTTTGTTCATGGAGACTTTGAAAGTGAAATAGAAATGTATGAGGTGGTTTTGTCGAAGGCTGAGTTAAAGCTCAGTCTGTCCAAGGTCAGCAGAGGTCCCACTAACCCCTACTAAGAAATAACACGATATATGTGTATGAAGATCGAACACACACACTCACACACGGCCTGAAGGCGTTGGGGGGTAGCAGCTTCCGTTACTGGAGAGTGAGGAAGCAAGAGAGCGGTGTAAAGGGGCGGCGTAGGAACAGTTGAACAGCGGCGGAACGGCAGGGCGGAGTCAGCACAGCTGGAAAACGGCCACAGCTGGTCAGCGGCGGAACGGCAGGGCGGAGTCAGCACAGCTGGCAAACGGCAACGGTTGGGCGGCGAGTCACCGGGAGCAGAAGTAGCGCGGCGGAGGGCGTACTAGTGGCGGAGCATCGAGCGTCGGGTCGGAAGACTATTGAGGCGGGGATAGCGGAGCGGGTAAATAGGCGGGTGATTTACCTGACGTTGTCTCTCCGTGCCGGTATTCCAGGGGCGGCGGTTTCGTGGGCGCTACTCTGAAACGAGACTGGAGTGAATCCGGTAAGGGTTCTGACTCTGTGGCTGAACACCACTGTGTCCATCAGCGCACGCTATATAAGTGGCTGAATGGAGGGCAGAGTTGTTTCAGCTAGGACTTCATAGGCCGATCGGAGGGCTGAGGGGAGGTGCACCCTAAAAGCACAGCGCTATTACCCCTTGCTCACCCATCGGTCTACCCCGGAGCCAGAGCTAAAAGGAAATCAGTTCGCCGCCGGAGCGGCACGGTCCTTACCCTCAGCTAGTCGGCGGAGCGAAAAGCCGAAAGGCAACAACTCCACCGACTCACCCAACCAAAAAGGAGTGACTCCTCCAGAGTGCTGGCCCCTCGCTGGACACCTCCGTCCCCCGCTCATATTCCCACACTATCTCTGTAGGTGTCAGGAGAGAGGGGCGGCGGTGTACCGGCTCCATGCCATGTAGGACGGTTTGATGGTCAAGGGGGAGCATTGTGTTTGAAGCACAACTGCACCCCCGACGACCCGCAACCCGTACCATAGCTAGGGCCAGGGCTAAGAGGAACGTAAGTACGCCGCCGCCGAAGCAGCACGACCGTTCCACTTAGCCAGTCAGCGGAGCGATAAGCCAAAGACGACTACTGCCGCTGACTCACCTGGAGTGAATGATTCAAAGTTGTGAAATCAATTCTTTATATGGGAACGGTTATGAAATGGTGGAGAATTTCACCGCTTGCCATGGTGTGTTATTTGCCTGGGTATGAATTTGTGCTGGCTTCCGGTGATCACCATGCCGTTGTTGCTGTGGATCAGCTGTGTTTGTGTCGAGCAGTGTGTCGATGCTTTTAGGCTTAAGTGAAGTTACAGTGGGGTCGTATTATTGTAACGCTACGTTACAGTCCCCCTCCCACTTCGGGTGACGGAAAACTGCGGTGAGTAGTATTGTCGCCAGGCGTGGCCTAGGTGTTAAGTGCCATTTTTCCGGCCTGGCCGGTGTGTGTGCATATATTGTCTTTATTAAGATTATTTTTTCAAAATGTGTACAAAGTAATTCCAACTTATATCTATATGTAAACATATCCTTTTTTGTTGTATCTTTACAAATTAATTTCAACATATGTATGGCAAGCTTAATTTTTCTTAAATGATAATAGAAAGAGTAAAATTATTTGTTGTAAGGTATTGTAGGGGGTAATGAGTTTGTTGTGTAAAAATTAAATATTATTATTATTATTTTTTTTTTTTTTTGTATTAATATATAAAGACAGAATAAAAGAAATCATATATTACAATTCAGCTTTGAAAATAAATGCAAATGCTTAATACTTAAAATTAACTTTTCTTCCCTTTGGATGTGTTAGTTCACGAACTTTATTTGTCTGTGGATCCCTTGGATGGTCACATACGCATGGCCGGCGTCTAGGACTTCCACCTTCACCCTATTGCCCTTCCACAAGTAGGTCCACCTTTTAACTCCTTCTTTTTTCGGACGCTTTAATTTTAGTTTATTGATGAAGGTTTCAGAGGTGGTATTTGCCATGGTGTCTTTCCCTTTATTGCCGTTTTCACCTTCTGCATTGCTCGCGAGTGACACTGGATTTATTTCGGTAATTTCGTTAACTTTTTCCACCATGACACATATTTTGTCCTGGATTGGTGGGCCGTAAAAAATTTGAATATGCTGTATTCGGGGCTTGTTTGGTGGCCACAAGGTGGCTTCCATAGGCGGTATCCATGGTCGGATCTTTTGGGGTGAATCCGGTGGTGCTGGTTGGCGTTTTGTGCGACCCATGATGATTTGTTTTTTTTATTTATTTATATAAGTCTGCAAGAAAAGAAGAAGAGGTTGATGTTTTTTGCAATGCGGTTAAAAGTTCCATGGCTTGAGGTCTTGCAAATGTGCATGGGCCCGTTTCTTGTTGTGTGATTCGGAGTGGATTAGCTCAACTGTATTTTCTGACACATATTTTTCTACCACGTATGGACCGGAGAATTTCGGGGCCAGTGTTTGTGCGAAGTTATCTATGGCGGATGAGAGTGGGTGGTCCCTTTTCATAACCTTTTCACCCACGTTTGGTTTCCATGGCCGTCGACGTAAATCGTAATATTTTTTTCTGTTGCTGGGATACTTTGGTAAGATGTTTCTTAATCTCTTTCCATAGCTCGGTGATTTCTGGTGGTGCTGACGGTGGCTCTACTGGTACGGTGCCCTCCGTTCGCACTTCCTGCGGTGCGGTAAGCTTGCGGCCGAAATTTATTTCTGCCGCCGATGCTTGAGTCGATTCGTGCTGTGCCGTGTTCATCGCGAATGCTATTTGTGGAATATCCTGGTCCCATGGGCGGTGGTCTTCCGTTGATCGTTGCGCGATCATTGTTTTTATGACCCGGTTCACCCGCTCTGTAGGATTTTCGTGGGGTGAGTATGCGGCGGTGAATTTGTGCTCAATCCCGTGTTTGCTTAGCAATGTTGTTAGTGCTTTGCTGGCGAAATGCTTCCCGTTGTCGGTCAGTAAGATTTTAGGGCAGCCAAATCGGTAGATTATTCGTTCCTGTAGAGCCTTTGTTATAGTTTCTGTTGTCGCCTGACGCACTGGGACGAGCTCAATCCACTTGGAGAATTTTGTGAGGACCAAATAAATCCCCATTAATTTGGCCCACACAAAAACGACCCCACATAACCAGATGAGCATACAACAAGGCTCAACAACAAAACTAGCACCAACATGAACACAACGAGCGGTCGCAACATGTCACAGCAACACAGTAACCATGGCAACACAACCACCCGAGCCAGCAACATGTAACACCACAGCTATAAAAGCAGCATCACAGCAGTCAGTCAGCACGGAGCTGTGGTCACGACCAGAGCGACTAGCGAGCGCATCTCGATCGTAGTTGGGTCTATCCAGTACAATCGAGATTCGCCCCGTAGGAGTGAGCCGTGGGATCGAAGGGAGTTGTAGTTGGGTCTATCCAGTACAACTACTACTAGAAACCTCGCGCACACCCGCCTCAGCAAAAGTCCCGCCACAGTAACGCGCAACCGCGAACAGGCGACGTCCGCTCGCCTACGCCGACGTAGACCGCGCCGCGAGAGTGATACCCCGCGGAGTAATAGCGCGAACGCACCACACGACCGAGCAGAGCGGCAAAATACCGCACGGCAGAGAGACGTCAGCAGAGACCGCAGCAGAGCGGCGACATACCGCGCGGCAGAGATACGTCAGCAGAGACCGCATCAGAGCGGCGAAATACCGCACGACAGAGACACGTCAGCAGAGCGGCAAAATACCGCACGGCAGAGACACGTCAGCAGAGACCGCAGCAGAGCGGCGACATACCGCGCGGCAGAGATACGTCAGCAGAGACCGCAGCAGAGCGGCGAAATACCTCACGACAGAGACACGTCAGCAGAGCGGCAAAATACCGCACGGCAGAGACACGTCAGCAGAGACCGCAGCAGAGCGGCGAAATACCACACGGCAGATATACGTCAGCAGAGACCGCAGCAGAGCGGCGAAATACAACGCACCTAAGAGGGGCACCGACACCGGGCGTGGCAAAGCAACGCCGCTGCAACACACGACGCCGACGTCAGTACGCCAGCATAGTACGCGACAGCGACGCCAACGGAAGCCCGGTAGAGTGCAACGCACCAGACCCTAACGGAATCCGTCTAACGGAACGCGGCTGGACCGTTAAGCCACGCCACCACAGCCGAGTGGCGACGAATGAAGTCAGAGGGAGTTGAATTTTAGAATAAAATACGAATGAATTAATATTCTAGCATTAAGTAAGAATAAAGTAAAGTTTAATACAGCGAAACGATTTGCGCAGTGTCCCGAATTTACAAATTTATTGTAAGCGAACCCTGGACAAGGCGAGTATAACCCAGCAATTACCAAAGAAGCAACGGGGCAACAAGAAAGCTTCGTTACAATTGGCGCCCGAGCAGGGACCCCGCAAATCGTTCAAACGTCAGAAGGAACATTCCTGACTACACACCGGAAATAACAAAATGGCCGACCAGATAGACACCACGTGGCTGGACAACGTTCCCAAGGAGCAGCTGGTACCCATCGCACGGGAATTGGGTATCGAGCAGACAGGCTCCGCCCGGGAAATCCGAAAACGGATATTAGCGTTGGCAGCGAAGGCGGCGACGGACACGGAAATACAGGCCAAATTTGCGTCATTGGAGGCCACCTACCAGGACGCTGCAACCTCCAGTGAGGACGAAAGCGAGACGGGGGAAACAGACCCTCCGGACACAGGCGTAAGATTAAACAATGGACCACCTAAGCAGAACATACCGGCCTTCCCCCCTCAGGATACGCAACCCACACGACAAAACCCCGCATCAGGAGTAGCATCAGCAGGCACCTGTGCGACACCACAGGTAACCCAGGCGCCAACCATTATATTCGCACCCATCATCGACCAAGTGCGGAAGTGGTCGGTAAAGTATGACGGGGGTAGAGACCCGTTAGCATTCATCGAACGACTGGAAGAGTTGTCGGAGGCATACACGCTAAACATGGATCTTCTCCCAAAAACCATGCCCGAGTTACTAGGAGACACCGCTCTTCAATGGTATCGCAACAACAACGCACATTGGAGTAGTTGGGCGACATTCAGGCAGGATTTTCTACGTTTCTTCCTACCCGCTAGATACTTCGAACGCCTCGAGGATGACATACGGCAACGAAGGCAACACGCACGCGAGAAATACAAGGACTACGTGCTAGCGATCCAAAACTTGATGAGGCACGCCGGGTACAGCCACGAGCAACGTCTGGAAAGAATCTTCCGCAATAGCCACCCGGATTACCTACTGTACATCAAACGTAGGGATTTCAACAATCTCACCGAGCTCATCATTCTTGCCGAGGAATACGAGAGTATCCACGAGGGTTATCGACGACCACCAGACGGAAATCGCCGAGAAGTCGCGCGACACGTAGTAGATGACAAAACTTTAATTTCACCACCACAACCTGCAACTCCGCCACGACCACCGAACAGACCGCACTACTCACCTCCAGAAAATCAGGGATTCGACCCCAACAATGTATGCAGGAGATGCGGTGAGCAAGGACACTACGCCAATAGTTGCCGAAACCCCCGAAAAATTTTTTGCTGGGAGTGCGGCCGCAGTGAGGTACGCACAATCGAATGCTGCCGTCAACGTCAGGGAAACGGCAGAGGGCTTCACGAAGGACAAGGCGCAGTGAGCCCAAGGAACCCAGCGCCGAATCAGCAGTAGCAATGTACCAAGAGCATGGCCGCCTTTACGCCGTAGCCAGGCTCGGCGCGGAATCAGCAGAGGCGGTCATCGATACAGGGGCATCGAGAAGTTTCGTTTCGAGTAGCCTAGCAAAACGTGTGGTGAACTCTGGGAGCGGAGAAATGGTGAGAGTGGCCATCAAAATAACGATGGCAAACGGGACTAGCACCACAATCTTCGACGCCATAAGGACTGAGGTACGCCTCGGAGACGCGTCACACCACACAGTTTTACACGTTATGCCCGGGGAAATCGACGACATCATACTGGGAATAGATACGCTAGGGAGCATGGGAGCCACGATATCCTGCGGAGGAGGACACCTCGCGCTATCCAGGCCACTTACCCAACCCACATTGACACCAGGCGTACCGACACAGATAACAGAGGAGGCAACGCCGCCAGGGGAAGACAATAACGACATAGATGAGAGGATCAACAGAATCAACGGCGCCTCCAACCAGGACGAGGCAGAGGGCATACAAGATTTTCTCGCGAAAGAACTCCAAAAATTCGAGACTATGAACGGAGTAACGACAGTGGCGGAACAAAAGATTATCCTCACCGACGACCGCCCCATCAAGCAACGCTACTTCCCCCGAAATCCGGCCATGCATAGCATCATCAACAAGGAAATTGACGAACTCCTCGACAAGGGATGCATCGAGCCATCCTCTAGCCCCCACAGCGCACCGATCGTGCTAGCCAAAAAGAAGAATGGTAAGTGGAGGTTGTGCGTAGATTATCGGCAGCTCAACGCCCGATCAATACCCGACGCATACCCCCTGCCAAGAATACAACACATACTGGACAAGTTACGAAGGGCGAAATACATCAGCAGCCTGGACTTGAAAAACGGCTACTGGCAGGTACCATTGGAACCGCAGAGTCGTCCTTACACGGCCTTCACAGTACCCGGGTGCGGATTATTTCAGTGGCGTGTTATGCCTTTCGGTTTGCATTCCGCACCAGCAACATTCCAGAGGGCACTCGACCAAGTCAATGGGCCAGAAATGGAACCACATGCCTTCGCGTATCTCGACGACATAATTGTCAAAGGCTCCACGTTGGAGGAACACATACGCAACTTACAGGAAGTCATGCGACGGCTGCAACACGCCAACCTCAAAATCAACCCGGAGAAATGCGAATTCTTCAAGAAGGAACTTCGGTACCTAGGCCATGTGGTAAGCGATAAGGGAATCCACACGGACCCCGAGAAAGTTGCAGCTATCAAGGAGCTGAAACCACCAACCAACGTGAAGAAAGTTCGCCAGTGTCTGGGGATAGCATCGTGGTATCGCCGTTTCGTGCCTGACTTCGCTACTATAAGCCAGCCGCTCACGGCCCTGCTGAAAAAGGGCAAGCACTGGAAGTGGGGAGCAGAGCAACAAGAAGCCTTCGATACCATCAAGCAGAAACTCACGGAAGCCCCTATACTCGCATGCCCGGACTTTACAAAGTTGTTCACCTTGCAGACGGACGCCAGCAATTTCGGTCTGGGAGAAGTACTGACACAGGAGCTGGAAGGTGGAGAGCGCGTTATCGCCAGCCGAAAACTAAACAAGGCGGAGGCCAACTATTCGCCCACCGAAAAGGAGTGCCTTGCTATCGTGTGGGGAATACGGAAAATGAGGCCATACTTGGAAGGATATCGGTTCAAAGTTATAACGGACCATATGTCGCTGAAGTGGCTAAACTCGATAGAAAGCCCCTCAGGCCGCATAGCACGATGGGCATTTGAGCTGCAACAACACACATTCGACATCGAGTATAGAAAAGGTAAGCTCAACCTGGTAGCCGACGCACTATCTCAACAACCACTAGAGACCCTGCGACTAACGACGACGACAGAGACTCAATGCAAGTGGTGGCGCAAGCGGGTGGATGAAGTACGCACCAACCCGGAGAAGTACGCCGACTATGCAATACAAGAAGGGCAGATGTACCGCCATATTCCCTGCCGGTCACACGACGAAGAGGTGGTCCCGTGGAAGTTATGTGTACCCACACCGCTCAGACAGCGAGTCCTAAAAGAAAACCACGATATACCAAGCGCTGGACACATGGGCATCCGTCGTACAGTAGCACGAATCGCCAACCGGTATTATTGGCCCGGCATGTTCCGGGATATCAGCCGATATGTACGCCAATGCGAGTCTTGCCAGAAGTATAAGGAAGCACAACAAAAGCCAGCGGGAAAAATGCTCTCACAGGTAGCCCAGGAACCATTTGCCACGGTATGCGCCGATTTCATCGGACCTCTACCACGTTCAACTCACGGAAATACGACGCTATTGGTATTTTTCGACCGGCTTAGCAAATGGGTGGAATTTATCCCAATGAGGCGTGCTACAGCTGACGGGCTTCGCCGCGCATTCAGAGAACGCATCCTTGCAAGATTCGGTACTCCCAAGATACTGATATCGGACAACGGGTTCCAGTTCACCAGCTTAATGTGGCACGCTACCTCAAGGAGATGGGGATACGGCAACAATTCGCGACACCGTACACCCCCCAAGAGAACCCCACAGAACGAGCAAACCGGACCGTCAAACGCATCGTGGCGCAACTCACCAGATCGCAGCACAACCGATGGGACGATCTTCTCCCGGAAATCGAGCTTGCCGTAAACACCAGTGTCACCGCATCCACAGGGTACAGTCCTGCGTTCCTCGTACAAGGACGGGAACCGCGACTGCCAGGGACACTGTTCGACGGGGTTAACATCGGAACCGGCACAGCTACCACCACGGCCGAGGAGAAACACAGCAGAATGCAGGAGGCCTTCAAAATCGTAAGGCAAAACATGGAACGAGCAGCGGTGGACCAAGCACGGCACTAAAATTTACGGCGGAGAAAATGGACCCCCGTAATCGGCGAATTAGTCCTCGTAAAGGAACACCACCTATCGAAGGCCGCAGAAAATTTCGCGGCAAAGTTGGCCCCCAAGTATGATGGGCCCTACCAGATCCTAGGGTATGTATCACCAGTGATACTCAAAGTACGGAAAACGGACGGCGGGAAGGAGAAAACCGTAAACATCTCGGAACTAAAAGCCTATCATGCGGCAGAAACCGCCGCAAGCGATTAGAAACAAAAATATAATTGTAATTAAGACCAAGGGTGGGAGGACAGAGCGATGCTTAAACATTCAATCGCAAACCACCGAGGTGAATACATCAAATAAATTTTGCTACGAATTTTTTTTTCCCCAAACAATCAAAATGGAAAATTACAACAACAAACTAGCCAAAAGCATCAAGCGCATGCGCCAGCGCTACTCGGAGGAGGAGGCGAAACGGCCAAGGGCAATGCTGCTAGAGACGGAGGATGGTCCGAGCACCAGGCAGAAATCATCGAGCTCTCGAACAAAGACGTAGCCCCACTGGAAAATAACCCATCGGCAATCATCGAGCTCTCCTCGGACGACGAAGCAGGCACACCGGAAGAGGAAGGTCCTAAAATAATATTCCCGGCAGGACAAGGCGGCATACCCCTACACAACGTGGACCTCAAATCGCTCCAGGGATCACACTGGCTGACGGACGCCGTCATTGACGCCTGGGCGAAGGGCCTGGAAGAGCACCACGAGCAACAACAAACGACTCTCAGCCCCTTCGTGATCTGGCAGCTGACCCAAAAGGGAAACATGGATGAGAGGTACCGACGCGTACATCGCGAGGTCCGGAAGATAGACCTGTTCGGGAAAGGCGCGATCCTCGCACCGCACAACATCGCCCATCATTGGTACCTGCTCGGCCTGGCCAACGCAGCAACCACACACCACGTCACGGACACGGAGTGCTGGCAAGAGCGGTACATACTGGTAGCAGACTCACTACGCAGAATAAAAACGCAGCACGCGACGCAGGCTTGGGCAGACTTCCTTCGTTGGGAATACATGCAGCGGTACGGCCATGATGGTTTCAAAGCCCAGGAACTAATCCTCGAGGTGCCCCAGCAACAGAACACGAACGATTGCGGCGTCTATGTGGCAGAGAACATGGACAGAATATTGCGATACACGGGACGCGGGGAAGGAGCACCCGGGCTGATCAAGCAACCGTTCACGGAGGAAATGGCGAGCCAGAAACGCACGGAGATGCTAACCCGGTTCCTTCAAAGTACCATGGAGGCGACGCTGAACGCCGAAACCAACACTCAGCCCGTACAGGCACTGCCACAGCCAACCACAGAAGGTCACCAAAAGGTGATAATCGAGGCACAGGACGCGGAGGGGCCGTGCTGGACCAATTCCCGGATATAGCGGACAACGTGCGAAGCATATTCCGACGCATCGCCGAAGGCAAAGGAAGCTCCCGGGTTAAATTCCGCACACACAAGTACAAGGTGAGCATCGTAAAAGGCAGGGCCTGCATACAGCTACGCGACACCGAGGGCTGACTCTCCGAAGTGGGGGGAGAGTGTGAGAACCAAATAAATCCCCATTAATTTGGGCCACACAAAAACGACCCCACATAACCAGATGAACATACAACAAGGCTCAACAACAAAACTAGCACCAACATGAACACAACGAGCGGTCGCAACATGTCACAGCAACACAGTAACCATGGCAACACAACCACCCGAGCCAGCAACATGTAACACCACAGCTATAAAAGCAGCATCACAGCAGTCAGTCAGCACGGAGCTGTGGTCACGACCAGAGCGACTAGCGAGCGCATCTCGATCGTAGTTGGGTCTATCCAGTACAATCGAGATTCGCCCCGTAGGAGTGAGCCGTGGGATCGAAGGGAGTTGTAGTTGGGTCTATCCAGTACAACTACCACTAGAAACCTCGCGCACACCCGCCTCAGCAAAAGTCCCGCCACAGTAACGCGCAACCGCGAACAGGCCACGTCCGCTCGCCTACGCCGACGTAGACCGCGCCGCGAGAGTAATACCCCGCGGAGTAACAGCGCGAACGCACCACACGACCGAGCAGAGCGGCAAAATACCGCGCGGCAGAGATACGTCAGCAGAGACCGCAGCAGAGCGGCGAAATACCGCACGACAGAGACACGTCAGCAGAGCGGCAAAATACCGCACGGCAGAGACACGTCAGCAGAGACCGCAGCAGAGCGGCGACATACCGCGCGGCAGAGATACGTCAGCAGAGACCGCAGCAGAGCGGCGAAGTACCGCACGGCAGAGATACGTCAGCAGAGACCGCAGCAGTGCGGCGAAATACAACGCACCTAAGAGGGGCACCGACACCGGGCGTGGCAGAGCAACGCCGCTGCAACACACGACGCCGACGTCAGTACGCCAGCATAGTACGCGACAGCGACGCCAACGGAAGCACGGTAGAGTGCAACGCACCAGACCCTAACGGAATCCGTCTAACGGAACGCGGCTGGACCGTTAAGCCACGCCACCACAGCCGAGTGGCAACGAATGAAGTCAGAGGGAGTTGAATTTTAGAATAAAATACGAATGAATTAATATTCTAGCATTAAGTAAGAATAAAGTAAAGTTTAATACAGCGAAACGATTTGCGCAGTGTCCCGAATTTACAAATTTATTGTAAGCGAACCCTGGACAAGGCGAGCAACGGGGCAACAAGACTCTGTGGCTGAACACCACTGTGTCCATCAGCGCACGCTATATAAATGGCTGAATGGAGGGCAGAGTTGTTCCAGCTAGGACTTCATAGGCCGATCGGAGGGCTGAGGGGAGGTGCACCCTAAAGGCACAGCGCTATTACCCCTTGCTCACCCATCGGTCTACCCCGGAGCCAGAGCTAAAAGGAAATCAGTTCGCCGCCGGAGCGGCACGGTCCTTACCCTCAGCTAGTCGGCGGAGCGAAAAGCCGAAAGGCAACAACTCCACCGACTCACCCAACCAAAAAGGAGTGACTCCTCCAGAGTGCTGGCCCCTCGCTGGACACCTCCGTCTCCCGCTCATATTCCCACACTATCTTTGTAGGTGTCAGGAGAGAGGGGAGGCGGTGTAATGGCTCCATGCCATGTAGGACGGTTTGATGGTCAAGGGGGAGCATTGTGTTTGAAGCACAACTGCACCCCCGACGACCCGCAACCCGTACCATAGCTAGGGCCAGGGCTAAGAGGAACGTAAGTACGCCGCCGCCGAAGCAGCACGACCGTTCCACTTAGCCAGTCAGCGGAGAAGCCAAAGACGACTACTGCCGCTGACTCACCTGGAGTGAATGATTCAAAGTTGTGAAATCAATTCTTTATATGGGGACGGTTATGAAATGGTGAAGAATTTCACCGCTTGCCATGGTGTGTTATTTGCCTGGGTATGAATTTGTGCTGGCTTCCGGTGATCACCATGCCGTTGTTGCTGTGGATCAGCTGTGTTTGTGTCGAGCAGTGTGTCGATGCTTTTAGGCTTAAGTGAAGTTACAGTGGGGTCGTATTATTGTAACGCTACGTTACAGTCCCCCTCCCACTTCGGGTGACGGAAAACTGCGGTGAGTAGTATTGTCGCCAGGCGTGGCCTAGGTGTTAAGTGCCATTTTTCCGGCCTGGCCGGTGTGTGTGCATATATTGTCTTTATTAAGATTATTTTTTCAAAATGTGTACAAAGTAATTCCAACTTATATCTATATGTAAACATATCCTTTTTTGTTGTATCTTTACAAATTAATTTCAACATATGTATGGCAAGCTTAATTTTTCTTAAATGCTAATAGAAAGAGTAAAATTAGTTGTTGTAAGGTATTGTAGGGGGTAATGAGTTTGTTGTGTAAAAATTAAATATTATTATTATAATTATTTTTTTTTTTGTATTTATAAAGACAGAATAAAAGAAATCATATATTACAAGTCAGCTTTGAAAATAAATGCAAATGCTTAAGACTTAAAATTAACTTTTCTTCCCTTTGGATGTGTTAGTTCACGAACTTTATTTGTCTGTGGATCCCTTGGATGGTCACATACGCATGGCCGGCGTCTAGGACTTCCACCTTCACCCTATTGCCCTTCCACAAGTAGGTCCACCTTTTAACTCCTTCTTTTTTCGGACGCTTTAATTTTAGTTTATTGATGAAGGTTTCAGAGGTGGTATTTGCCATGGTGTCTTTCCCTTTATTGCCGTTTTCACCTTCTGCATAGGTCGCGAGTGACACTGGATTTATTTCGGTCATTTCGTTAACTTTTTCCACCATGACACATATTTTGTCCTGGATTGGTGGGCCGTAAAAAATTTGAATATGCTGTATTCGTGGCTTGTTTGGTGGCCACAAGGTGGCTTCCATAGGCGGTATCCATGGTCGGATCTTTTGGGGTGAATCCGGTGGTGCTGGTTGGCGTTTTGTGCGACCCATGATGATTTGTTTTTTTTATTTATTTTATATAAGTCTGCAAGAAAAGAAGAAGAGGTTGATGTTTTTTGCAATGCGGTTAAAAGTTCCATGGCTTGAGGTCTTGCAAATGTGCATGGGCCCGTTTCTTGTTATGTGATTCGGAGTGGATTAGCTCAACTGTATTTTCTGACACATATTTTTCTACCACGTATGGACCGGAGAATTTCGGGGCCAGTGTTTGTGCGAAGTTATCTATGGCGGATGAGAGTGGGTGGTCCCTTTTCATAACCTTTTCACCCACGTTTGGTTTCCATGGCCGTCGACGTAAATCGTAATATTTTTTTCTGTTGCTGGGATACTTTGGTAAGATGTTTCTTAATCTCTTTCCATAGCTCGGTGATTTCTGGTGGTGCTGACGGTGGCTCTACTGGTACGGTGCCCTCCGTTCGCACTTCCTGCGGTGCGGTAAGCTTGCGGCCGAAATTTATTTCTGCCGCCGATGCTTGAGTCGATTCGTGCTGTGCCGTGTTCATCGCGAATGCTATTTGTGGAATATCCTGATCCCATGTGCGGTGGTCTTCCGTTGATCGTTGCGCGATCATTGTTTTTATGACCCGGTTTACCCGCTCTGTAGGATTTTCGTGGGGTGAGTATGCGGCGGTGAATTTGTGCTCAATCCCGTGTTTGCTTAGCAATATTGTTAGTGCTTTGCTGGCGAAATGCTTCCCGTTGTCGGTCAGTAAGATTTTAGGGCAGCCAAATCGGTAGATTATTCGTTCCTGTAGAGCCTTTGTTATAGTTTCTGTTGTCGCCTGACGCACTGGGACGAGCTCAATCCACTTGGAGAATTTATTGTAGTGTAGCCAAAATAAATGCATACAGAAATACACGCATACTTACAAACAGTCGGCACGCAGCTATGTATTAAAAACTGTCGAATACGCTTTGTCAGCAAAGTCACACGCTATGCGGCAATGCCCACAAATGCGTTGCAATCATACGAATATATCTATGAACATATGTGCGAATGCACAAGCCAATGTTTGTGTATGAATGTAGGTATGAATGTACCAGCGAGCGTTTGCATACGCTGGCTTACAGACTTTGGTTGAGCTTAGAATTTAGGTAAATATGTATTATGGTAAATAAGTAGTATATAAGAATTTATTGTATAAATAGAACGAAAATATGTTGAATAAATTAATTCATATTTGGTGCCGAAAGATGGCACTACCCAAACTTATTTCATTTTAAATATCGCCTATTACATGGCGATCCTGCCTGTTTAGCTCCTGCCTTTTTTAGATCCTGCCAGATCCGCTGAACAAAAGCGGAATCTTTTTTTTTAAATCCTGCCAGATCCGCTGAACAAAAAGCGGAATACTGTTTAAATCCTGGCAGATCCGCTGAACAAAAAGCGGAATACTTTTTAGATCCTGCCAGATCCGCTGAACAAAAAGCTGAATACTTATTAGATCCTGCCAGACCCGCTGAGCAAAAAGCGGAATACTTTTTAGATCCTGCGAAAACCTTGAGCTGCCGAAACTAAGACGGCAGTCTCCTTACAAAACATTCCACCATTGGAATAACGATGCTGGCCTGAGCACTAATCCCGCAGCAAGGGAGACGCATAACGGAGTGGAATAAATGCGATTCTTATATCATTTAAGTATTTTACTATATATTTAGAAGCATATAGCAACCTAACGGCTGCTGCCATTTAGGGCAAAAAGTGGATTTTTGCTTGTAAAATAAGATTTTTTTTTTCTCTTTCTGTACTTTAGTTTTTTTTTTCAAATGAATGAGGAGTTAGATATCATAAGTCAGGCAGAATTTGACGCGATATTCTTGCGTTACAGCAGATTGATAGTAGAAGAAAAGGATAAAGTGGAAATAGAGATAAAAACAAAAGAAGTAGGTGAAATAGTAAAAATAGAAGCTGCAGAAATAATTAAACAGGGCCCTAAAGCAATCACTATAGAGGAATATAGGCGTAGGACGAAACCAGTAAAGGTAGAGGAACCTAAGATTCCTAAACCTATTAGGAGCAATAGGACTAGATTTTGCCATCTTATTGCCGGAGGCTCAACCCAATCTGGAGGAAGCCGTAAAAATTGAAATTACTGAAAAAGAATCACAAACAGAAAACGCCAAAATGCCACTGACAAATGCATCATCGATCTTACCAGATTTTGATGGCAAATCAGAAAATCTGTCTAGTTTTCTCGATGCCCTTGATATTCTGGAGCAAATCAAGGATAGTCAAGAGGTATCCATAATAAAAACAAAACTCAAGGGGACAGCTAGAAACATAATAAGTACTGAATCCTCTATTCAAGAAATTAAACAAAGATTAAAGTCACAAATTAAGGGTGAATCAGTAGAAGTTTTGTCGGCAAAACTCCTGAGCATCCAACAACGCAGTAAAACTGCAAATCAATACACTGCTGAGATTGAAAAGCTCACAAAATCGTTGGAAGGAGCATACATATCTGACGGACTAACACCGGAGTTAGCTACCAAGTCAGCATAAGTATGCTACACAGTCAGCTGTAAAAGCTGTTATGAAATCTCTAGCGGGTGTATCCTATTAAGGATTTGTGAGGGGCGCTTGGATCGTCATCACGTACCTGCGGCGTGTGCACTGGCTCAACCCGGAGCTTCAGTTTCGTGGGTTCCTAAACACAGTCACGCGATCAAGCGAATTCCTCCCAAACTAACGTTCTAACACAATAAACTTCTATAGTTGCACACTGGGAAAACACACTACCTATGAACCTAAAACTGTCTAAGTGAAAACCACGTCTACTTACCACCTTGAATGCAGCTCGTCCGTGTATGATTTATGGCTGCTCTTAGCCCACCCTACCATGGCATCGTTGGTGTTAAGGACGCCCCGTTGAACCACCTACATATCCATCAGAATCAGACCAAAACTATGTATTTAAGTAATCATAATAACAATATTTATTACCTCGTATATTTATATATATATATATATGTTCAATCCATTTTTAGACTACAAAAAATATGCTCTCGATAAACCTATCTTGTTTTCTTAAGTATTTACATACATTCAAATTAGATTTAAGTCTCGATACTTAAATTTCACATATCATTATTTTACTTACTATGCCAACATTATTTTTTTGTGGGTATTAAACTAAAATCCCTAACCTACCTCAACATATGATTTTTGGCCTTGATCTTGAAATTTAGTTACATACATTTATACATATACTCGTATATATGTTCATATGTTTCGCAAAAATTGAGAAAAAACTAAGAATAGAAAAATACAACTCAGCGAGAGTTTCTTAGATCATAAAAGGAAGAGATGGAATTTGCAAAAGAAAAAAAAACCAAATGCACTACACCTACAAAATTAATACCCTCATATGGTAAATTTTTTCCACTGCCTCGCTACGTTCGTATACTATTTTTGCTCATATCTCTAAAACTACTTAACTTAAGTTGTTCTTGCTGAGCACCTTTAAGGATGATTAAAATGAGCCTCATAAATTGCATAAGTACTACTACGGCCGATTATCGCTTTTAAAGTTAAGCCGGATTTTCTTGCCCTGCCACGCTACACAATTTTGGAAGTTTTTTTTGAACTCAGTTCGCATTTTTTGAAAATCTGCGAATCTGTCTAGCTTATATTATTCGCTTTCCTGTACCACGCAGAAAAGATATCAAGCCAACGCTAGAGATCTCCTGTATACCAAAAATCCTATTTCAGTATATCTTACGGCAGTATTTCTGAGCACTGCCATGCTACATTAATTCACTGCGATGCTACTTGTGCGAATAGCAAGGACACTTTTTGAGCAAATACTAGTACGCAGTTTGGATTTATTAAAATAAATGCACTTAAAAGTGAAACAAGAAAGAATTGAAACATTAAATTTTCAGATATGTTTGTGCTGATAACAATATATTACTCCATTTAATTTTTAAAAATGTATACATTTATTATAATTAATAATTTTCATATTCACTAGTTATATCCTTGTTTTGAGATGCAAAAAGTAACAATTTTGTTCTCACGCGTTTGTATTTGGTGGGTGCTGGATATTTTAGGTATCGGTTTCGAGTTTGCAAATAGCTCAATAGTTTTCGATTCCGCGTTTATCATATCAATTTGTTTCCCCGTTATCTCTTCAACCAGAATTTTTGATGGAGTCATGAGGACTGCCCGCACAAAGTCAGAAGCATCATTAACAATAATGTCACGTGCCCTTATGTGTTTGCGAACAATTTTTTTTACTGTTGCACCTATCCCATCTACACAGCCCTTTCCATGGGAGATTGCAAAATAGTTCCAAACAATTTTAATTTGAAATATGTTTTCAAAGTGAACAATTAAAGATGCAATATATTTGTTTTTGAATTGCGAGGATGGTCCGTCACTCCAAATTTTTAAAATTCTGATAGTCCGAGGTAGCTTTTTGAATAACAACCACAAATATGTAAATATCGACTCTTTAGTATGGGATAAATTGTTGGATACGAGCACTTTGGCTTCGAAACATTCATTATAATATAGTCCACTAGTGAAAACTGTGAGCTGCCGCTGATTCCAGTGTGCGTTTTGTACCTCATCCTGATTTGCGCAAACGAAATTTTCTGCAAAATCAACTTGCATGAGTCCTTCCACGGCATAGTCTATATTGAGAGCTCGTGAAAGATCGTGAAAGATCATTGAACGTTTCGGACTGCTCTCGTGTATTGAAGCTGTGTATCAAAAATTTCGTTGACATAGCAGCTATATGCGAAAGAAGATCAGTAATTTTTCCAGTTTGCCGACGTCTTTCAGTTCGATTCATATCACTACATTTTTTCCATTCCATCCATGATACTTTGATACCGAGATACCCAGCACCCACCAAGTCAGTCAACTTCGAAATAGTTATACCGGAACACTGGTTACATTGCCCATACCAACAGTCAATTGTAGAACCATCACACAAGAATTGTTGAATAAAACCATTTTTGTAGTCTGGTACTTTGCTTACAAATGTATGAAAAGCGGAGACAGCATCTATGAAATTGGAGTGGTAAGAGCATTAGCACATATTATGCGGCAATTCACCTATTAGCTTAATGTGGTCCGGCCGATGTTGATTAAAAAAAGTAGTTCCATAAGTACCTATGTAGAAGGGTCAAAGAAATAGTTGAAACATCTATATTTGTATTAAGAATAGAATGTGTAAGAAGCACAAAACTTACCATTACCCAACTTTTCCTGCTCCTCGTTAAAGAGTGTATATGCTTCTTTACATGTCACTATCATATGCCTAGTGGGTATTAAGATTTTCTCCCCAGTTTCGCATATATATTCATTCACATCTCGAATCCTGGGTGACACACGAGAAACATCATCACGCGCATAAAATTCCCGCACAGCTTTTGTGACCTTTAGTACATCTGGGATAGCCTTTTTTTGGTGGTGGTGGTGCCAGGATAACAGTTCTTAAATCTATTTGATCCGCCTCACTCATATTGCAAAAAATGTTGGCTATCACAGCTTTCTTTTTAGTTGGTGATTTTGGAAATGCACGATCTGCTTTACGCACTGCTTTGCCGAGCGTTTGTATAGACCTATACCCGCGTGCGACTACAGTCAACCTGGAGATGATCTCCGTTAACTTCGCCGCCTTTGTGGCCCGGCATTTTTGGGTTCTTTCGAGAGTTTCTCGACGTCGTTTCACAATAACATTAATATTCTTTTCTAGTGGCATTTTACTTTCCGCGGTTTTCTTCCTTTCTCTATATAATTTAGCTTTAGCAGCTCTGTTCTTTTTATACTCCTCGTATTTACCCGCTGCTTTAAGCTTAGCCACATAAAACTTATTTTGCTGGGCCTTACTTATGCGAACCTGTAGATTTATAATTTCTTAAAAAATTATATCAAATAATTATTATAAAATCACTGCCTCGCTACACATGTTTGGCCAGTTTAAGTCCATCTTATCTGCGTTTTTTTAATGTTATTTTTACAAATACCGAAAGTTCCTCAACTATATTAATAAACATTACGAAGGCATTATCAAGAAATCGCTAAATTTCGCAAAAAAGAAAAAAAAACGGTTTTTTCACTGCCTCGCTACATAAAAGTTGCAGCCTAAATCCTTGTACCCAAACATGCATACCGAGGACATATCAATTATTTGGTAATTCTCTCTATGGCGCGATATACAACAGGTATATCATCATAAACCTCCCAAGAGATTTTTGCGCCAAGATTCTCTTCCAATTTGTGGTGTGCCGATTTTTGAATTTTCTCTACAAATTGGTGGGACCTACAGTTTTTTGCCGACTCCGAACGGCATCTACAAAGGAGACGAATTTTTGCTGAGAAGCCTGTCATGGCAGAAATACACTCGGAGAGTTTGCCAAACCACTGCCGAGGGGCGACCCCGTTTTGAAAAACTTTTTTCAAATCACAGGGCTCGAACCATGGACTTTCGGTGTGGTAGGCCGGCAACACTACCTTCACACCACGGCGGCCGCCAATTGGTAATTGGTTTTAGATAAATTAGACAATTTTCTTTATATTAAACTTTTTCGCCAACGAAAAATATTTTACAAAAAAAATTTATTTACCTTTTTTCCGGTGCTGAATTTTTTTCCATCTTCCCACTTCAAAGTTAATTTTTCAAAAGGGCGATATATCAAACTTAGACACTTTTAATTCACTGACACATAATGTTACTAGATATTTTATGAAATAATTTTTCATATCAAGTAGTATTTTACACAGTATTCGTAAAAAAAAAAAAATTTGGTTTACTTTATCACGATTTTGGCCATATATGTATGTATACGCACGCATGTATGAGACAAAAAAAAACTAGTACAGTGGCGTATAGCAAAAAAGAGAACAATTTTAATCATCACTCACCCATATTGTCGGTAATGCAGTCAGTCCCACGTAGCGTTGAAGGCCTTCTCGCTTGTGATCGCAGCATGGTAACGATGATTGTTGTTGTAGGTAAAACTTCATTTGCTTGCTTGTTGCAATTTATGCACTCATATTAATATTAAAATTGACTCGATTCAAAGTATAAAAAAAAATGTAGACCAAAAAAAAATCTTAGGGTGTCCTAATTATTAGTGATCGGACTGTAGTTGGGAGTTAAAATTCAGAGAGATAATGAGAGAAACTTTGTGCACATACATTGTTGCAAAACCAAAATCAATAAAAGAAGCAGAGGAATTTATGAATGAAAATCTATCTTATAAAATCTCTCTGGAAAATCTACAGTGCAATTAATAAGTAAATTGGCAACTTGTTGAGTTAAGTTAGGATTGCTATCATGTGGCTTCAACCCACATGGTTACAACAAAAACTTAAACGATATTAAGTATGTATAACTAATTTAGGTTGTTATTTTAAGGCAAAAATTATTCTTCTTTATTCTAATATTCTTATTTAGGTATGTATATATGTAAGTATTACCAACATATATACATATATAAATATTTCTTTTATGCAAAATAAATGATATTAATGCTTAAAGCCCTGGTACAGGTAACATCAAAAGTGATTTGAAAAAAGTTTTTCAAAAACGGGGTCGCCCCTCGGCAGTGGTTTGGCAAACTCTCCGAGTGTATTTCTGCCATGACAGGCTTCTCAGCACAAATTCGTCTCCTTTGTAGATGCCGTTCGGAGTCGGCAAAAAACTGTAGGTCCCACCAATTTGTAGGGAAAATTCAAATCGGCACACCACAAATTGGAAGAGAAGCTTGGCGCAAAAATCTCTTAGGAGGTTTATGATGATACCTGTTGTATATCGCGCCATAAAAAAAAAAAAAAAAAAAATGCTTAAAGCGAAATTCTAAGTTCTAGAAAGTTTTTAAGGAAAATATCCAAAATAACGTACTAAATGATAGATGAATTACTTATCTATGCCTTTCTTACATATATATAAATTCATTCGGTTATCGAAAAAAAACGACAAAATCAGTAACTAATTTAAAACAAAAAGTACTTTAAGTTTTCTTTAGAAAATTCATAAAAAGTATTAAACTACACAATTTTTTTAATGGGGGTTTTTCTTTCTTTAGAAAATATAGCTTATATAGTGTTCTTTTTAATATATGTTTTTATGTATTTAAACTAATTTCCTTAACGCAAGGAGAAATTAACTTATTCTTTAGGGAAACAATTAGGTGTAAAAAGATTGGAGAATTAGGAAAAATCCTTAATCTTAAAAGTTTCTGCAGATATGCTCAGCTAAATACAAGTATGCTGGTATATTTTACACCTTTCCCCGACGGAAAGGTATTAATTATTCTCTTCCTATCGAAACTAGGTATATTTAAATTGGAATCGTAATTCTGTTTTCATTTAAAGTATATAATATGTGTATTTATATAAAATGTAAAAAAAAAATGTTTCCAAAGATTTTTCACTTGGATCGCTGGAGCTTTTCGCAGATAATGAAGTACCGCTTTATGTGATTTAGGGTCATAGTCGAAACGCAGGGATGTTGGGGAATGTTTCACAATATTCACGGAATTTACTTGGCATTTGTCAAGAAGTCGACAGATTAAACCCCTCTTGGCTAATCGGCTGGATTCTTAATTTTCTCGTTTTTTCTTCCTTTTTGATGTTGATTGAAATCACCTTATACCGAACCGAAAGAAACCACTATTCTCAACTACTTAACTTTACTATAACCTGTACATTCGACCGAAATAAAATAAAGCTAATTGAGGATAAATTATTTTTTCTGCATGCTGGTTCCGAAGGAAAAGCAAGATGATTTTCCTGCGGAAATAGTTGAGAGCTAAGCGTGCAGTTTAAAATCATATGGGCAAATTGGTATCGTAAAACATATGTTCAGAAAATGAACTTTACGATATTATAAGATGTGTTTAATAGGCACTAAATTCTTAAGTTTCTCCACATATGAATGGTATTCACGAGGCCTAATAAAAAAGAACTATAGAAAACAACCAAACTTGTGAATTAAGAAAAAAAACTTTGAATAAAGGTAGTTTGAATGCACATATGTGTATATATATGTATGTAAGTACATACATACGATACATGCATAAACACAAGATATATGAGACAACTAAAATTAGAGTGGGTAAATTCCTGAGAAAATAAATATGAGGAAATATCTAAATGCTGGCAGATAAGGCATACATATGTTGCAGGTTGCAAGCATGTACCCACGGTACACACCCCCCACCACTTAGAGTGTTGGTGCGGTGCGTATCCGCTCAGACCTTTTTCTCCTGGATGTCTTTTCGATGGTATACTCCTCGTTTTCCATTACTTTCATCCTCCAGTTCCTACATGCTATTACCCTGCAGTCCAACAACTTTTGTCTTGACGAACTTTTGGGCAAATTTCAAACAAAACTTTTTAGTAGCATCACTCTGAACGAAGTTTCTCCTATAAACACAATCACCAACTTTGAAGCTCGTTGGGGAACTACGTAGATTGTAACGCTTTGCCGAAGCCTCAAAAGCTTGTTTAATATTATCCATTATGTTTCTTCGCACTAGTTTAAGTTTATCGTTTCTTGTTATTGGAGATTCATCTAAATTCTCAAGTTTTCTGAGTAAGGTGTTTTTTTTTTTTTTTTTTTTTTTTTTTCAGTGGAGAAAGCATCGAAAGCCTTAAAGTCAGTATGGGACTTGAACCTAAGCACTAAAACTCCAACCGTCATGTACCGATCCCCCCGGTACTACCGTTAAGTATTCCGTCGGGAGGTGGTTTGAGCACTAGTCTCAACGTCTGTTGGTCGGCGTAACCGTCCATTTCAGTTCTTAACTGGGGATCTTTTTACTAGATTTTTCATTCTACTAGTCGGGAGTGGTGTTGAGAAGGTCGGTCTTGTCCACCAACACAAATATATGTATAAATATAACTACATACCTACTCTATGTATATATACAGGGTGGCTGATGAATTTTGCTACATTAAGAAACTTAAATAATTTTTTTTTCAGTGTATGGAATTCATTTTTCTTTTATTCATGTTAAAGCTCATTAAATTTTATTAAATATAGCTTAATTAGTTTTAAAAATAATGGAATGTAAATGCCCCCCCTGCTCGTTGATGCATGTGCGGCATCTTACCAAAAAGTTGTTCATTACTGCTTGGAGAGTTGAGACAGGAATAGCCGCAATTGTTTCTCGAATGGATTGCCTTAGTTCATTCAAATTTGTTGGTTTTGCTTTGAAGACTTCCTGTTTGCAATAACCCCACAAGAAAAAGTCAGGTGCAGTAAGGTCAGGCGACCTGGGTGGCCAACGGAATGTGGAGTTTCTGGATATCAGCTTATTGGGAAATTTTCGTCGCAATTCTGTCATAACAGGTTGGGCTATATGAGGAGCTGCACCATCTTGCTGAAACCACACAGAGTTGAAAGAAATTCTCATTCGGCGTAATTCTGGATAGAAAAACTCTCTCAACATGCTCAAGTAACGGTCTCCAGTAACCGTAACGGTGTGACCGTTTTCTTCGAAGAAGTAGGGCCCGACAATGCAGCGTGATGAAACTGCACACCACACTGTGACACGAAGTGGATGCAATTCCGTCTCATGGAGTATCTGTGGGTTGGAAGCACTCCATATTCGACAATTTTGTTTGTTTACGTTGCCGTTTAAATCGAAATGGGCCTCGTCAGACATGAAAAGACAGTTCAACATGTTTCCATCCTCTTCCACCATTTGAAGCATCTTCTGGCAAAATTCCAAGCGAATCGGCAAGTCTGCAGCGTTCAGTTTGTTCGCCATTTGAATTTTATATGGGAATAAGTCCAAATCTTTATGCATAATTGACTGTAATGACTGTCTGCTTACACCCATTTGAGCAGATAAGCTTCTTGTCGAAACACGTGGATTGTTTTGTATGGCAGCAGCTACAGCAGCGATTGTTTCCTCCGTTCGAACTGAAGGGTTTCGATGGTAAGGTCTTCTGTTGACTGTCCCATGCTCGGCAAAATTGTTTACAAGTCTTATTATGGTCCATCTGCTCGGAGGATTGCCGCCAAACGTGCGCCTATACTCTCTTTGAACCGAAACTACGGACTCCAGTGCGTGATAGCGGCGGACAATCCAAATTCTTGTTTCAGTGTCCCAGGTCTCCATTTTTGTTAAATGTAAAAGTCAATCTGGAAAATAAAAAAAAATTAACCAGATTCATTAAACAGAAAAAAAGTTATTTAATTTTTTTTTGGTAGCGGCTTTCATTAGCCACCCTGTATGTAAACATGTTTACTCCGTTGGCAATGATTTATCGACACTTACATTTACCTCTTTGGTACTTCCGAAGCTAGGTGGTTGGAGAGGCAGTGGTTCCAATCCGCCTCTATGAATATAACTCATCTCTTTGATCAAAAACTTACACTTACTTACACGATGGCTATAATGACAAGCCCAGGCAGTTCTAATGAAACGCTTGCCCTATAGCGGTTCTAAATGTGAGCCCAGACAGTTGGACGGGCCGTGGGTCCAAAACTGTCCTCAGTGGGCAGTAATCGCCGTTCTTGATAAGGTCCCGTGGACCAGCGGTGGAAGGGCCGTGGTTCCAATCCGCTTCAAATCTAATCACCCATGTTTCCAATAAAAATAAAAAACTTACTCGTATCACGGCTCTCATTGTGCGCCAAGACAGTTGGACAGGCCGTGGGTCCAAAACTGTCCTCAGTGGGCAGTATTCGCCATTCTTGATAAGGTCCGGTGGACCCGGCGGTGGAAGGGCCGTGGCTCCAATCCGCTTCAAATCTACTCACCCATGTTTCCAATAAATCCACTTACTCGTTGTGGGCCAAGACAGTTGGACAGGCCGTGGGTCCAAAACTGTCCGTAATTCCAGTGTCATTATCTGACCGTTAGGGAGGCCATGTCTCCAAACCGCTTATCACTCGTACGATACCCCACCTCCCATTCAGAGACTCCCGCCAAGCCGGCTTGCAACTCGGACGGATTGGAGACAAGGTCTCTCCAACCGTCCGAGCTGCAAACTAGCTCGGCAAAAATCTCCAAACAAGAGACAAAGCATCGCACGAGCTACAAACAGTTCGGAGACATGGCCCGCCTCGCTCTTAGTTTAGTTCTCCCTCATGCGCCGCAGCCTTTCCTGGCTTCTTAGCCACTTCATGGTTTCTGCAATTACGTCGCACGCTGCAGTCCATTTTAGTTTGTTTTGTAGCATGTGCCCCACTAGTGTTTCCGGAGTGTAATCCTCACCGATAATGCTGCGTAGCCTTCTTCTAAAGCTAATCGATCTAGGGCATTTGAAGAATACGTGATAGACGTCCTCAGCCGCTTCGCCACCACAGTGGTCGCATAGGGTGTTTTGCTCGTGTTTGAATCGGTGAAGATATTCCTTGAAGCATCCGTGGCCGCTTAAGAACTGGGTCAAGTAGAAGCCTACTTCCCCGTGTGCTCTCGTTACCCAGCTTTTGATATCTGGGATACAGCGGTACGTCCAGCGCCCCTTTGTGGATGTATTCCATCTGTTCTGCCACTTTTGCACGCTAATCTCGTGTGCTTCGGTCCGCGAGTTTCTGTCCTCAGACATCATCGCTGCTTCTTTTGCCAAAATGTCAATAGGGCACATTCCTGCGATTACCAGTGCAGCATCGTCTGAGACCGTTCTAAAGGCACTACAGACTCGAAGAGCACAGAGTCGGTAGGTCGACTTTACCCCGCGGAAGTACGCCTGATACTCCGTGGCGTGATGCCAAACTGGAGCCCCGTAGAGTAGCTGGCTCTTTAAGACGCCTGCAAGAAGCTGGCGGCGTCCTTGCTTTGGCCCTCGCGCCTGAGTAAGGTGTATTCTTCAGCATGTGATAGTATTTGCTGACCGAATAACGCGAAATAAGGTGTACAACCTATAGATTGGTGGTACGAACTCCTAAGTGCCTCAGCGATATCTGGCAGATGTTGGCCCCAGTGAGTTTGGTCACCCTTAAGATATGCTCTTATACCCGCGATTATTGAGCGGTTAACTCGCTCGCTGGCATTTGCCTGTGGGCTATATAATGCAGTATAAACATGTTTAATACCTCTTTCAACTAGCAGATTGTTGCAGACTTGAATTGTTTGCCATTGTCACTCAGAACTATTTCGGGTGAACCGAAAATACTAAAAACTTCTCTTACATATTTGCATATAGCGGACGTATAAAAATTCCTAACTTCTTTGATTAAAGGGAATTTGGTTAAATGGTCAAGTATGATTAAAATTCCATTATTTCCTTGCCTGGATCTAGGATATGGACCAAGTAGATCAATATACAATTTCTGGAATGGACGTTGGACGGTAAATTGTGCAGTCATTGGAGGACGTAGCGTAACATTGGGCGCTTTGCTCTGTCGACAAGTGTCGCATCGACCGATATAATCTTTGACATCGACAGTCATGTTTGGACAAAAAAAATTCGTACGCAAGCGCTCCAATGTTTTCGCTATTCCTCCATGGCATTTATTGGGCGGACAATGGGCGTCTTCGATAACTTTGTGTACTAGCGTTTTGGGAATCCATAGTTTCCAATTGAGTTTTTCTCGTGATGGATTTCCATCTGGATGCTCCGTGCGCTTATACACCAAGTTATCTACGACCTGCAAATCTGGTAAACGGCTTGAATTAGTATGGACATGGTATATTAAGTTTTTATACTCATCGGACGAAAACTCGGACGACTTTAAATCAACTATCGGACGGACTTCTAGTTCACTAACTTCCTCAAAGTTTTGTCGTGACAGGCTGTCTGGCACAACATTCTGTGAACCCTTTCTATGCTCTATTTTAAAACGATAACCTTGCAACTTAAGTGACCATCTATACTATACATTTTTAGAAAGTACGTAGTTTTCGCTTTCCATTAATATATAAATCTTGAAAATGCGATCAAAACTGTGGATGTAGTGCTACTTTGAACATAGTTATCTTTAAACCGCTATAACTTTTGATAGAGCCATCGCAGACCCTCCAAAGTCGGCATTTTTCGAAAGTGCAATAGGGCCTTACAACTATACATTTTTAGAAAGTACGTAGTTTTCGCTTTCCATTAATATATAAATCTTGAAAATGCGATCAAAACTGTGGATGTAGTGTTACTTTGAACATATGTTATCTTTGAACCGCTATAACTTTTCATAGAGCCATCGCAGACCATCCAAAGTCGGCATTTTTCGAAAGTGCAATAGGGCCTTACAACTACACATTTTTAGAAAGTACGTAGTTTTCGCTTTCCATTAATATATAAATCTTGAAAATGCGATCAAAACTGTGGATGTAGTGCTACTTTGAACATACGTTATCTTTAAACCGCTATAACTTTTGATAGAGCCATCGCAGACCATCCAAAATCGGCATTTTTCGAAAGTGCAATAGGGCCTTACAACTATACATTTTTATAAAGTACGTAGTTTTCGCTTTCCATTAATATATAAATCTTGAAAATGCGATCAAAACTGTGGATGTAGTGCTACTTTGAACATACGTTATCTTTAAACCGCTATAACTTCTGATAGAGCCATCGCAGACCATCCAAAGTCGGCATTTTTCGAAAGTGCAATGGGGCCATACAACTATACATTTTTAGAAAGTACGTAGTTTTCGCTTTCCATTAATATATAACGCTGTAGTATTTAATTTTTGTGAGAAGTATGCTATGGGCATTTCGATCCCTTCTTCATTTTTTTGGGCTAAAACTGCACCAACACCAAGTTTACTTGCATCGCATTGAATAATAAAAATTGGTGCTGGGCATAATTTTTCTTTTAGGAGATCAAATGATTTCTGGACTTCTTCGTTCCAAGCAAATGTTTTGCTCTTTTTAAGGAGATTGGTTAAAGGTGTAGTGACAGCAGCAAAATTGTCAACGAAACGGCGGTACCAACCGGCCATTCCAAGAAAGCGTCTTAACTGTTTCACAGTCGTGGGAGCTGGATAATTCATTATAGCGGAAACTTTATCGGGGTCTGTTCTGAGCATACCATTACCTACAATGTAACCGAGATACTTGACTTCTTTGATACAAAACTTACTTTTCTCAATATTGATAGTTAGGCCTGCCTTCCTTAATTGGTAAGCAACCTCGGATAATACGGACATATGACTCTTAAAATCTTCAGACACTATTAGTAAATCGTCTAAATAAACGAAAACTTGGTTTTTAAGCTGGGGTGGAATTACGCGATCCATCAAGCGGCATAACGCTTGTGGAGCGTTGCATAGGCCAAATGGCATAACGCAATACCTGTAAAGCGGACGATTAGGGACGGTGAAACATGTGTAATCTCTGGAGGTGTCTGCGAGGGGGATTTGCCAAAAGGCACGTCGCAAATCGAAAGAACTTATGAATTGAGCCTTTGGTATTCTACTCAGAATACCATCAATTTGCGGAAGCGGATAAGCGTCCTTAATGGTTACGCTATTAACTTTTCGTGAGTCAAGGCACAGACGGACTTTGTTAGGCTTCTTAAGTAAAACGACCGGACTGGGCCAAGGACTATTCGGAGCCTCCTCGATTACACCAAGCTTTATCATCTCATCTATCTCCGCATGGACAAGCTTTTCTACAGCTGGAGATATAGGGAAATATCGCTGCTTGATCGGACGGACATCGGATTGGAGTTCTATCTTATACTCCATAAGTGAAGTTTTTCCAAGACCTTCTCTTTCAAAGCTTGGAAATCTATTCTTCACTCGCTCTAACTCTTTCTTTTGCTCACTGTTTAAGCAAATACTATTTTCATCTTGTTTTGTATCTACAGAAATCTCGGATATAATATGAAGTGCTATCTTGAATTTTACCCAGAACTGTACTCCCAGAATAATTTCCTGATTCATACTTGGGACAACAAGAAACTCAATTGTTTCCTCTTTTCCCTCGAACTTTACTTTCAGGTCGATTGTGCCATACACAATTTGCTGATTTCCGTCGGCGGTGTACACGGACATAGTATGCTTACGAAGACTACCTTGCTCACAAAGAGATTCAGCTAATTTGGAACCTATACAACAAACTTGAGCACCACTATCCAACAGTCGTAAAAACCCACTATCTAGTATTTGAATCTTGGCATATGGTCTCAAATCGAAAGGTTTTTGTTCAATGGAACAAACAAAGTTATGTACTAACGTACGAGCATTATTTACTTTTTTCCAAAATTCTTTTAAACGAATTGTCGAACGGCTGGGAGTTTTGCTATCTTGCTTACAAATTTTCTCTCTAGCTTTCAGATAATTTTCTAAACGAGCTTCGTATGGTACGATGGTAAAAATAAGTGAATTTGGTTTAGTAGGGTTTTCAGATGGTTTGGCATTTGTTTTGGCGGAATCGCGTTGATTACAGCTTTGGAGAATTTGAACCTTCTTCGTCTTCGAGTTTCCCGGATGACAAACTTTGCATTGTGGGCGGTAGATGCCTGGAGCACCACAACCGTAGCAGAAAACTGTCCTGTCTTCCAAGCAGTCGAAGTACCGATGACCTTCAGCTCTACAATTCCAGCACACGAGATTGGGTTTTACTGGACTCTTCACAACTTCGTCGACTTCAGCTTCCATTCCGCCAGGTGATTCATCTACCTCGTCATAGGATACTTCGTTTACGAATCTACGTGCAAGTGGCTTCGCATTTACGTTCGGCAGGGGATTCGCAGACTTATTTATCTCATTTGCGAGACTTTCACCCCTTAGGCATAATCTGCGCAATTCAACTAAGGACCTAATTTGCACATACAAAAGCTGTTGTCTGATGCGAGGTCTGAGATTATGTTGTAAAATTTCGGTAAGTTCTGGTTCTGGCAAAGGTGTTTGGAGCGTTTCAGCTATTTTGAGAACAGCATTCCTGTAATCGTCGAAGCTTTCTGCTGACGCTTTTTTCCTACTTCGGATCATCTCCTTAATTTCGAACTCACTTCGGTGTTGTAACGCGGTCAACTGAACGATGTTATCGCCAATACCAGTCTTTGGCCTCATTCAAAAATAAACTTTGTATGTGCTCACACAACAAATTGAAATTTCCTCCTAAAGTATCGATGCATTGGCATTCAATTCGATAGATAAAACTATCAACTGATAATTTGGGCGTTCCATCAAACTTGATATCCCAATTTGAAATCAATTGAGCTATTCTAATAGAATTTGGTACACTGGTAACATCACTAAATCGAATTTGGTCAATTCGATTGTTAAAATTTCTTTCGGAATTACTAGGCAAACTTGGGGGTTCCCTAGCCCATAAAGGTGTAGAGACGTTACGCGGTAAGGTTGGTTGATGAATATCAGCTCCAACACTGACATTGGCTACAGGCTGAGGGGGTGGTACATTTAGGTTGAGGCGTTCCATCAAATTGTTAACTACACCTTCGAGTCTTTCTTCTAATAACTGCGATACACGATTTTCTAATCCCTCAAAAATGGTAGCTTGCCTAGCCGATATTACGGCTGAGACAATGTTTCTAACGCTATTATCTTCAAGGTCTTGGGGTACATTTACTTCGTTTGCAGCAGGGGGAGGTAGGCCTGCAGCACCCTCGTTTCCTGATAAGGCTAGATTCCTATTACCATTCGAATTATTTGGTTGCAATAGAGCTTGATTCCTTATGCGTACACCTGTGGTTTGGTAAAAATCACGGCTACTACACCTAGTACTACACTGTGGACAATTTGGATTTTTCTTTAAAAATTTCAATAGACATGATCGATGGAAGCTGTGTGAACATGTAGTCACTAAAACGTCATCATTTTCCGTGAAAGCATGTCTACATATTGAATATCCATTCCATTGGACCGGGGAATTTCCTGCGCTATTTCGTTGCGACATTTCAAAAGCAGTGGTAATCAGGTTGTAAGAAAAATCTATATATATATGTATACGAGGTGTGTTCAAAAAGTATCGCGAATTTTGTGTTTTTTCAAAAATTATTTGTTTATGCATGAATATCTATTTTGTCCCTTCAAAGTAATCCTCATATATATTATACACTTGTGCCAACGGTTTTTCCAATCTTCGAAGCACTTCAAAAAATCATTTTTTTGTATCTTGTTCAGCTCCTCCTTCGATGCCGTCTTTATCTCGTCAAGAGAAGCGTAACGTCGTCCTTTCATGGGCCTCTTCAGTTTAGGGAACAAGAAAAAGTCACAGGGGGCCAGATCTGGGGAATACGGTGGCTGCGGCATCATTAGTGTGTTGTTTTTGGCCAAAAAGTCGCGCACAAACAACGATGCGTGAGCAGGGGCGTTATCGTGGTGCAAAAGCCAATTTTTGTTCTTCCACAAATCCGGGCGTTTCTGGCGGATTGCTTCGCGCAAATTGCGCATAACTTGCAGGTAATATTCCTTATTGACCGTTCTTCCCTGTGGCAAGAACTCATGATGCACCACGCCCCTGCAATCGAAGAAAACTGTCAGCAAAACTTTCACATTCGACCGAACTTGGCGCGCTTTTTTCGGTCTTGGTTCGTGCGGCAGCTTCCATTGAGATGATTGAGCTTTGGTTTCCACGTCATAACCATAAACCCACGATTCGTCACCAGTTATGCCCCTCTGGAGCAAATTTGGGTCGTCGCGGACAGAGTTTAACATCTCATTAGCAATGTTCATGCGATGCTGTTTTTGGTCACAATTGAGCAATTTTGGTAAAAAAATAGGTAAAAATCGAAGACAACCCAAAACACGTGCAAGCAAAGCAGCTGTCAACAATTAACTGAACATTCAAAATGGCCGAGCTTGTCGGCATAAGTGAGAGACATGAGTACCAACATAACGCCACAAAAAATTCGAAATTCGAATATACGTAACCAGCGAAAATTCAAAATTCGCGATACTTTTTGAACACACCTCGTATTCAGCGTTGATACACAAACATATGGAACCCAAATAAATGGATCCGAAAAAAAAATTCAAAAACCTAGTATAAATAAACTTGAAACTTAATTTTGTAAATTATTTTAAATTGAAATCAAGTAATTCAAAACAAATGTTAATCTGGCTTCACAAAAATATTGGGATCAAAACAAAATCTTTAAATTTGATGTAGAGAGAAAAATCTCCATACACTACACTTGTATATGCATACGTATCAAGTGGGTATATTAAAAGCGCTTAATTTTTTCTACAAACAAAAAATCCAAAAAAAAAATCTAAGTATCTAAGAAAAAAAAATTGTATTAAAATCAAAAAAAATCAAAGCAAAAAAAATCTATTTAAATTGATATGGTCTGATTCTTTGGGCAATGCGGTGGTTTTAATTTCCTAAGGCGATATTAGACAGTTGGTGTTGGTTACATAGAAGTATGCGGTTTTAGCAAAAAAAGAATATGCGAAATCAGTTGTACACTAATTGGTATAAAATCCGATCGCAATAATATTGACTAAAGATTTTATCTCGAAATGGAAATGAGAAAAAACTAATTATCCAAAGCATGTCAAGATATGTGAACAAAAGTAGGTTTCTGGTTAGCTAGCTGGCATGTAGCCAAACTACAACTACATTTCCAAGAAACTTTAAGCTCACAACCAATCAAGCGTTTGAAAATCGAAAAATGAATAGTCAGATATCTTTTGAATACTTAATCCAGCGGTCATTTCTTGAGACATATAGCCGTAGGAAATGCAATTCCAGCAGTGGTATCAGTATACAAAAGCTTCTAACGTACAAACGAAATATATACATACGAGTATATGTGTATATGCATACTCATAGATATGTACTAATTGCAGCATAGCAAACTGGCGGCCGCCGTGGTGTGAAGGTAGTGTTGCCGGCCTACCACACCGAAGGTCCATGGTTCGAGCCCTGGTACAGGTAACATCAAAAGTGATTTGAAAAAAGTTTTTCAAAAACGGGGTCGCCCCTCGGCAGTGGTTTGGCAAACTCTCCGAGTGTATTTCTGCCATGACAGGCTTCTCAGCAAAAATTCGTCTCCTTTGTAGATGCCGTTCGGAGTCGGCAAAAAACTGTAGGTCCCACCAATTTGTAGGGAAAATTCAAAATCGGCACACCACAAATTGGAAGAGAAGCTTGGCGCAAAAATCTCTTAGGAGGTTTATGATGATATACCTGTTGTATATCGCGCCATAGAGATAGAAACCTGGTTAAAAGAATTGGCATTTACGCTATTGCTCCTAAATTCCGAAAGTTGGCTCTGTGGATTTATATAGACATACCCAAGTAAATAAAAATAATATGAAAAATCGGATAGACAAAAACTTTACTCCAAGAAGGAATACTAAATGAGGGACCACTATTGGTTCAAACTACTGAAACTAAACCTTCAGTAGTGTCATACGATATCGGTTGGGCCCCACGTTGGGCGCCATTTTTATCTGTTATGAAATCGCTAGCGGGTGTATCCTATTAAGGATTTGTGAGGGGCGCTTGGATCGTCATCACGTACCTGCGGCGTGTGCACTGGCTCAACCCGGAGCTTCAGTTTCGTGGGTTCCTAAACACAGTCACGCGATCAAGCGAATTCCTCCCAAACTAACGTTCTAACACAATAAACTTCTATAGTTGCACACTGGGAAAACACACTATCTATGAACCTAAAAGTGTCTAAGTGAAAACCACGTCTAGCTACCACCTTGAATGCAGCTCGTCCGTGTATGATTTATGGCTGCTCTTAGCCCACCCTACCATGGCATCGTTGGTGTTAAGGACGCCCCGTTGAACCACCTACATATCCATCAGAATCAGACCAAAACTATGTATTAAGGTAATCATAATAACAATATTTATTACCTCGTATATGTATATATATATATATATGTTCAATCCATTTTTAGACTACAAAAAATATGCTCTCGATAAACCTATATTGTTTTCTTAAGTATTTACATACATTCAAATTCAAATTAGATTTAAGTCTCGATACTTAAATTTCACATATCACTATTTTACTTACTATGCCAACATTATTTTTTTGTGGGTATTAAACTAAAATCCCTAACCTACCTCAACATATGATTTTTGGCCTTGATCTTGAGATTTTAATTACATACATTTATACATATATATATGTTCATATGTTTCGCAAAAATGGAGAAAAAACTAAGAATAGAAAAATACTACTCAGCGAGAGTTTCTTAGATCATAAAAGGAAGAGATGGAATTTGCAAAGAAAAAAAACCAAATGCACTACAAATGCCCTACACCCAATTTTACTCTCGGGAAGCAAAAACAAAATTAATACCCTCATATATGTATGTATACGCACGCATGTATGAGACAAAAAAAACTCGTACAGTGGCATATAGCAAAAAAGAGAACAATTTTAATCATCACTCACCCATATTGCCGGTAATGCAGTCAGTCCCACGTAGCGTTGAAGGCCTTCTCGCTTGTGATCGCAGCATGGTAACGATGATTGTTGTTGTAGGTAAAACTTCATTTGTTTGCTTGTTGCAATTTATGCACTCATATTAATATTAAAATTGACTCGATTCAAGGTATAAAAAAAAATGTAGACCAAAAAAAAATCTTAGGGTGTCCTAATTATTAGTGATCGGACTGTAGTTGGGAGTTAAAATTCAGAGAGATAATGAGAGAAACTTTGTGCACATACATTGTTGCAAAACCAAAATCAATAAAAGAAGCAGAGGAATTTATGAATGAAAATCTATCTTATAAAATCTCTCTGGAAAATCTACAGTGCAATTAATAAGTAAATTGGCAACATGTTGAGTTAAGTTAGGATTGCTATCATGTGGCTTCAACCCACATGGTTACAACAAAAACTTAAACGATATTAAGTATGTATAACTAATTTAGGTTGTTATTTTAAGGCAAAAATTATTCTTCTTTATTCTAATATTCTTATTTAGGTATGTATATATGTAAGTATTACCAACATATATCTCTCTATCTCTATGGCGCGATATACAACAGGTATATCATCATAAACCTCCTAAGAGATTTTTGCGCCAAGCTTCTCTTCCAATTTGTGGTGTGCCGATTTGAATTTTCCCTACAAACCAACATATATACATATATAAATATTTCTTTTATGCAAAATAAATGATATTAATACTTAAAGCGAAATTCTAAGTTCTTGAAAGTTTTTAAGGAAAATATCCAAAATAACGTACTAAATGATAGATGAATTACTTATCTTTGCCTTTCTTACATATACAAGGTGGCGCAAAAGTAAGCTTCCGATGTTCAGCATATCGGTTGTGGCACGTGCAGTGTGTGCTGTTGCACCGTCTTGTTGGAACCACATGTTTTCCAATCCCAATTCATCAAGTTGCGGCAAAAAGAACTCGTTGATCATTGCTCTGTAGCGCTCACCATTCACAGTAACCGCTTGGCCCCGACCGATTATTGGTCAAATAAATAGTCAGCAATATTCCGCGTTCTGGAGCAGTGTAGCGTAACATTGTTTATTAACGTGTATTTCGCATGTGTTTACTACACAAATGTCAAAACAGAACTGACTTTAGGGGCCAATCGCAAAATTTATAGCATTTTCTGATAGGAGGATTACTTTTGCGCCACCCTGTATATCAATTCATTCGGTTATCGAAAAAAAACGACAAAATCAGTAACTAATGTAAAACAAAAAGTCCTTAAGTTTTCTTTAGAAAATTCATAAAAAGTATTAAAGTACACAATTTTTTTAATGGGGGTTTTTCTTTCTTTAGAAAATATAGCTTATATAGTGTTCTTTTTAATATATGTTTTTATGTATTTAAACTGATTTCCTTAACGCAAGGAGAAATTAACTTATTCTTTAGGGAAACAATTAGGTGTAAAAAGATTGGAGAATTAGGAAAAATCCTTAATCTTAAAAGTTTCTGCAGATATGCTCAGCTAAATACAAGTATGCTGGTATATTTTACACCTTTCCCCGACGGAAAGGTATTAATTATTCTCTTCCTATCGAAACTAGGTATATTTAAATTGGAATCGTAATTCTGTTTTCATTTAAAGTATATAATATGTGTATTTATATAAAATGTAAAAAAAAATGTTTCCAAAGATTTTTCACTTGGATCGCTGGAGCTTTTCGCAGATAATGAAGTACCGCTTTATGTGATTTAGGGTCATAGTCGAAACGCAGGGATGTTGGGGAATGTTTCACAATATTCACGGAATTTACTTGGCATTTGTCAAGAACTCGACAGATTAAACCCCTCTTGGCTAATCGGCTGGATTCTTAATTTTCTCGTTTTTTCTTCCTTTTTGATGTTGATTGAAATCACCTTATACCGAACCGAAAGAAACGACTATTCTCAACTACTTAACTTTACTATAACCTGTACATTCGACCGAAATAAAATAAAGCTAATTGAGGATAAATTATTTTTTCTGCATGCTGGTTCCGAAGGAAAAGCAAGATGATTTTCCTGCGGAAATAGTTGAGAGCTAAACGTGCAGTTTAAAATCATATGGGCAAATTGGTATCGTAAAACATATGTTCAGAAAATGAACTTTACGATATTATAAGATGTGTTTAATAGGCACTAAATTCTTAAGTTTCTCCACATATGAATGGTATTCACGAGGCCTAATAAAAAAGAACTATAGAAAACAACCAAACTTGTGAATTAAGAAAAAAAACTTTGAATAAAGGTAGTTTGAATGCACATATGTGTATATATATGTATGTAAGTACATACATACGATACATGCATAAACACAAGATATATGAGACAACTAAAATTAGAGTGGGTAAATTCCTGAGAAAATAAATATGAGGAAAAATCTAAATGCTGGAAGATAAGGCATACATATGTTGCAGGTTGCAAGCATGTACCCACGGTACAAAGCTATGTGTAAAAATTGCTCCAACGATAAAGTAAAAACTATAATGCAGGCTGGAACGTTCACCACGATGAAAAACTTAAAACACAATAAAAAAAATTAAAAATACTCGTAGACTGTTGAAAGAGGAAAATTAAATAAAATAAACATATATTAAAGTAAAGGAACAGGATAGAAGAGAAGGGAAAGAAGGCCAAGAAAGGAATAGCTAATAACTAAAATAAAATAAAGTTTTGTGGTTGAAATTCCACCAATGGGTAGGGGCTAATTTAATTAAATTTATATACAGGATACACACGTTTACACATCAAACTTCACGAGTACTTGGTACTCACGTCTTTTTTTTTTTCTTAAAGTGGTTTCTTTGAAGTTGTCACATGGTTACGCTTAGTAACGAGTGTGAGCAATCACGGCACGCATCGGGCAGATATATTCTCTCAGTTGATATGCATGTAGTGTCAAAAAGTCAGGGATTAACAAGCAACTATTAGGAAGTTGTTAGTCGGAAGACAATTGAGGCGGGGATAGCGGAGCGGGTCAATAGGCGGGTGATTTACCTGACGTTGTCTCTCGGTGCCGATATTCCAGGGGCGGCGATTTGGTGGGGCGGTACTATGCGGCTGTCTCTCTGTGCCGCTATTTCAGGGGCGGCGGTTTCGTGGGCGGTACTCTGAAACGAGACTGGAGTGAATCCGGTTAGGGTGCTGGCTCTGTGGCTGAACACCCCTGCGTCCATCAGCGCACGCTATATAAGTGGCTGAATGGAGGACAGAGTTGTTAATTTGTATTGCGAAGTTGTTTAATTTTTGTGCAATAATAAATTGTTTAAAACGATCATAGTTACCTGCCTTTTAGGCACTGCGTACTTAAAAACCTGTGCACACCAATTTTTTATATACATACGTTGGTCGTGATCTAGGAATTTTCATATTCTTGTTTCCACGCAATTGGAAAACATTTTCAGTAGAGTTTGTCGTTGTTCGCCTTTTGCTCTTCCGTATATTTGCGAATAGAAATATACTAATAAAATCACACACTTCAAAAAGTGAATTTTTTCTGAGATTTCGTCTCACCATAGGTTCCCAGCTTCAATCGCAATTTTTAAGAAGAATTAGAAACAACAATATTTACATATATACATATTTACACACACTTGGTTAAAATAAGTACAATTTGATTTACTTATTTTTTCGGCTTCCGCTCACCTTCAGTCCGAAAAGAATAACTTCAAGAAAACTAAGAGAAGTGTTTTTTGTCTTTGGTCGTCTACTCTTACCCCTGTATGGAACGGAAATACTCCGTTCCATGCTCCAAATAATACTCCGAAATTAGTATCAGAGTACTCCAACTACTTATCCTCATTCAAAAAAAACGATAGTCCAATTTACATGGCAATGTCCGGTGATTGGATCACCTAATCCATCTCAGAGTACTCCGTGTCTTTGCTTTTGAATACTCCATAGAGTATCTACGTGAGAGTACTCTCAAAATGTTCCCAAAGGATTACTCCATGGAGTATTCAACATAAAGGCGAGAGAGGGAGGGTCCTCAAAAGTTCACCTACTCCTCTCTCGCTTTGGTTTAGAATACTCCCTAGAGTAATATTTTGGCAGCATTTTAAATGTACTCTTACGTAGGTGCTCCATACCCTGCCAACCAGCAATGGATAAAAATCTGGATAAACATTGAGTCGTGCTTACCAAACGAGTGGATAAAAAAGTGGGCAATTTTGTTCGGCGAGGTTCACTTTTTACCCATGTTGAAAATGTTTTTCCGTGTACGTGTGTGTGCATACTTTTAGGCACTTGTCGGTTGGTAGGGTAGAGCATTCAAAACTAAAGTAAAGGGCATTTCGAAATGGATTAGGTGATTCAATCACCGGAAATTGCCATGTAAATTGGACTACCTTTTTTATATGAATGAGGATAAGTGTTGGATTACTCTGATACTCCATGGCTTTTTACAGGGTACCTTTGAACACGCGATTAATAGGTGGTGTACACATACACATATATAAAAGCACGGCATTGACATATTGTACCCTGTAGGAAATTTTTGCATTGACCCACTAGGAACACAGTACCTAAATAACTGGGTAGAGATCATAAATTTCTTTTGATTTTAAATCGGGGCGCTTATATATATATTATATTCTTGAATGTTTTCGTTAATTTCGATACGAGCAATCTCGTTAGATGATGATGATGAGATAGAAGCGATAAAAGCCAAATAATCGTCAGCCTTAAGGGACTATATGTCTTGTCTATCTCGTATTGATGAATACCTAGAGCAGGCCAGAGCAGCCGCCGCTCCTGCCCCAATCCCTGCCCAAGTAGTCACCTCGTCGAATAGCCTGCGCTTACCACCTTGCGACACAGACATATTCCATGGGGATTATGTTTCGTGGCCATCCTTAACGATCTCCATAAATAATGCCCTACCCAGTGACGTCGAAAAATTTTACCATTTGCTTCAAAAGATAAGTGGTGAAGCGAAGGATATCGTAGCAAAGGTTCCATTGACCAACCTAGGCCTCGGTATGGCATGGGCAAACTTGAAAGAGAGACAAACGAATTCTAGTCAACAGCCATTTGAAGGTAGTCTTTTCACTTCCGGCCATTCGGACTGAAAGTCCAACGGCATTGAAGGAGTTGCAGAGAAGCATCAATGGATCAAGGTGAAGAATTGTGATCCAATCCTTATTTTCCTATGTTCAAACCACTGAGTTTATGGCAACAGTCACTAGTGGACAAAGCAGCTTTACCGGCGTGGCGTCAAATGGATTCATTCCTAACACAACGATTCAGGACCCTGGAGGCTATAATAGATATAAAATGTTCAACGTTTTCGCTTTCTGGAAGCCAACAACAAAAATCGGTCTTTAGGGCACCAAACCCAGCGAGCCAAAGGAAAGTAGCACTCGCTACAAATGTAGTTACGTTTAACTGCATACTGTGTCCAAAACAACAACACCCCTTGTCTTTGTGTACGAAATTTTTAGCCCTTCCCCTACATAACTATCAAAAAACATAATTGCTGTTTTAACTGCCTGGTAAAACGCCACTCCTTAAAATACTGTAAAAGTCAATTCACGTGCTTGAAATGCAAAAGTAGACTTCATTCTTTACTTCACAGAGTGACGTCCAACCCCAACTTCTTCAGAAGCGTTCCACACAAATATACAGTACACTTTATCGAGTAATAGTCCGCCTTCAGATGGAAAACATTTGAAATCGTCAAATTTATCCTCGGCACTTCTCGGAACCGCGATTGTACATATTTGCCACTTACGGGTCAATTCTGTGCGAAACCGGTAATTTTGTACCTGGAAGATAATCTAACCGAAAATTGTTCCCGTTGGCAATGCAGTTCATGTAACTATGATTCTAGCGTACAAGTCAACGCTGTCAAAAACAGGCAATGCGCAATAGAGAATAAAATGCAAACGCGAAGGAAACTTCGTGTAAAAAAGTGATTATACTGAGTATTAATTCTTGTAAATTAGTATGTGTACAAAATTTACAGTATTTTCTGTCCACAAAAATATTTACAAAGCACGTGCAATTTTTCGCGGTTACGCGACGTAACCACCTAATTTGGTGGTTACGAAATTGAACTGCAACTTAAGCCGGCAGACGAAGCCGGTAAACGAATGTTGTTACCACGATAGAATATAGGTCAACATATGTCGCTCGGGCATTGATTGACTCAGCTGCAGAAGCAGCGTTCAATTCGGAACGACTTAAAAAACTGGTAAAGCTACCGCTCTAAAAACTAACGCGATTATTTCGGGACTAAATCAAAAGGTTTGCAACAACACGTCAAAAGTTTCCTAAAGTACCTTTAGCAGATCCGAACTTCCGTAAAAGTGGTCCGATAGATGTTTGATAGGAGGGGACTTGTACCCCAAAGTTATGTTGGACGGGGTAAAGCGCAGTCTGCAAAACAATTTTTCAAGGATTTCGCAACTCGACTCTCACACCTGCTTTCTGAAAGCACAACTGAACCTATTGGTGTATGCGAGCAGTGAGAACATAGCTCTGGAGCGATCCGTACCGCCGCCGATGAAGTAATTGGATGCCAGCGGACCCACGAAAACACTTGGTACTACGAAGAATGCAGCGCTGCAACGGAAAGAAAGGATGCTGCCTATAAGTCTACGTTGAGCTCAAATGCAACGCGAGGACTATGCGAACGCTACCTACAGTTGAAGAAGGAATCGAGGCGCCTTTTCCGTGAAACAAAAATAGAGGCAGAAAGGCGTAAGTGCAAAGAACTTGAGCTACTACCCAGCAAGAATAACGCTCGAAAATTCTACCAAAATATCCGCCAAATGATGGAAGGATTTAAGACTGGAGCGAACACGAGCAAGGACAAAAATGGCGACCTAGTGAGCAATGTACAGGGAGTGCTTAGATTATGGAGGAAGCACTTCTCTACCTTCCTAAATGGAGAAGCCGAGGAACTAAACAGAGAAAAATCCGACCCCACAATCGAAGATGATTGAATTAGTGTTCTCCCACCCGACCATAACGAGATACTAGTGGCAATATCGCGATTAAAAAACAAAGACGACGGTTTGCCGGCTAAGCTATTCATCACGACGGCGAAGAGCTGGTAAAGTGCATGCACCAGCTGCTATGCAGAATATGGTCGCAAGAATGCATGCTTGGCGACTGGAATCTAAGTGTCCTCTGCTCAATCCACATGAAAGGAGATTCTACAATCTGCTCCAATTATCGTGGGATCAGCCGCATAAAGACTGAAGCCCACCGTTGACAAACTGATTGGACCTTATCAGTGGTGAATCTACCATCCACCAGATTTTCCAACTCCTTATATGCCGCCATTTCTGAATTTGATTTCCCAGCAGAACTTATACGGCTGCGCAAAATGACCTTGAGCAACACCACCAGCTCAGTCAGAATCAGGAAGGACCTCTCCGAGCCATTCGAAACTCAACGAGGTTTCAAACAGGGTCCCCCTATCGTGCGATTTCTTTAATTTGATGCTGGAGAAAATAATACAAGCCGCAGAACTACAACGCTCAGGAACCATCTATTACAAGAGTGTACAATTGCGGGGGTATCCCGATGACATTGACATCATTGGTTTAAATAGCCGCGCCGTAGGTTATACCTACTCCGAAATGAAGAAAGCAGCGAAAAAGTGGGTTTGGAGGTGAACGAGGGAAAAACGAAATACCTTCTCTCACCATGCAAAGAGTCAGCGCATTCGCGTCTTGGCACCCACGCCACTGTTGCCAGCCATAAGTTTGAAATAGTAAAGGACTTCGTTTACCTGGGAACCAGAATTAACACCAACAATAATATCCGAGAGAATGATCCTTCGAAGGATTTATGGGCCCCTAATCGATACCGACGGTGTTTACCGAAGAAGATTTAATGATGAGTTGTATGAGCTCTACCCAGACATCGAAGTTGTCCAACGAATTGAAACCCAGCGGCTACGTTGGCTTGGCCATGTAATGCGAATGGAAGAAGATGGTCTGGGCCGGAAGGTATTCTTGTCGGAACCCACCTATGGAAGCAAAGGAAGAGGGAGGCCCCACTCCGTTGGAAAGACAAAATGGAGTACAATCTGCGATCCCTTGGCGTTTCTAATTGGCGTCAACTGGCAAAGCATAGGGTCAGGTGGCGCGCTTTGTTGGAAGGTCAAAATCGTTTAGGCGATTAAACAATCAGCTATTAAGAGCTGTTGACCTCTATATGTATGTATGTATGGATAACAATTTTCTGTCCCAAAAGACCGTGTTCGGGTAGATCATCACTGGAGCATCTTCCACTGTACACGTATCTTGCTTTGTTACCAAAGTCGCATTGGGGGAGGACATCTCGCTAGACTGCCAACTGCGCAAAATTCTGGAAACTAGAGGAAGTTCCAAAAAGAAACCTTCAACCTGGAGAGGACTCGTTTTGCGAGGAACTTTATGCAAAAAACCACGAAACAAAATGGGGGAAAGGAGATACATTGTGTCATTGCCATTTAAAAGTTTTTCCCTACGGATTTGAAGCTAGGAGTATGGCGACCCATTGCTATTGAAAGACAAGCCATTGAAAGACGAGTACGACAAAGTCATAAAGGAATACTTGGACTTAGTGCACATGGAAAAAAACGGAACCTCCAAACCATGAGCATGCGCCTAGCCATTTTTATCTTCCACATCAATGCATCAACTAATATATCCAACGGGGTATCGCTTAATGATATTTTGCATGTAGGCCCAGATCTTCAATCTGACCTAACGCTGTTGATAATTCGGCACCGAATGTAAAGATTCGTTCTTAACAGCGATATTCAAAAAATGTATCGGCAAATCTTAGTAAATCCATCGCATAGGCCCTATCAAAATATTAGAGATGACCCGCGAAGTAACGTCCCTTGGCAGCTCAAATCCTTCGAAACTCAATGTATGTGGATGACGTTCTATCAGGGTTTCACGATATCCCCACAGCTGTTAAAGCACGAAACAAGCTTATTGCAACGTTAGGCAGCGCAGGTTTTCCTTTGAGAGGATGGTCATCCAATTCGAAGAAAATCTTAGCAGAGCTCCCACAAGATCACTTGCTAGATAGGGATTTCCTGGAGTTAGAGGAGTCGAGCAGCACCAAGGCTTTAGGGATAAGATGGAATGCTAAGTCGGATCAGTTTCTCTTTAAAGTCCAAGAACCGGTGGTTAGAGATACTTTTACCAAACGGGAAACGCTCTCAATGATAGCAAAACTTTTTGACCCGTCTGGGTGATTAGCACCAGTGCTAGATAGCGAAAATCATTATGCAACAAATTTGGGAAGATGGTGCTCTGTGGGACCAACTGTTAGTACCCCACACTCTCTATCAATGGAACGCCTTTTTGGGAAACTATAAGAATGTCGAAGAGATACAAGTTTCGCGATGGGTGGAATATACCGACCAGTCCTCCCTTCAAATGCATGGCTTTTGCCTAAGGGTCGAAAGTCAAAACCTCGTGTCTTCTCATTTATTACTGGCAAAAACAAAGGTTACACCAGTCAAAACCATTTCGGTCCCCCGTTTAGAGTTATGTGGTGCAGTTCTTGTCGTCGATATGCTTGAGTCTCTGCTGAGCGAACTGTCCGTCAAAGTGGAAAATGTTACTTGCTGGACCGACTCAACCATCGTTCTAGCGTGGCTAAATAAGTGACCTAGCACATGGACTACCTTCGTCGCTAATCGAGTGGCAAAGATTCACTAGTTAATAGGATTTAGGCATTGGAACCACGTAGATTCGAAAGATAATCCTGCAGAGCCGAGGAACATATCCCTAGGACTTGCGCTCGAACAATTCGTGGTTAGTTAACGAGGCAGGACAGTGGCAATCTTATGATCACCAAGCCGAAGACGTCACCCTCGAAACTAAAACAATAAAGGAGCATACGAGTACATCGCGAATATGCAACGACGAAAATCACCTAGACCACTTCCCTACCCAGACCACTTCGGGTTCTCGCATATATCTTTCGATTCTACAATCGGACCAACAAGTACACGAAACCGTTCCATTCATATCCCTCGCTTGCCATTTCGGGGGAGGAAATTTCAAAAATCCGCACTCGGCTGATAATTCTTACAAAGCTAACTCATTTCCCTGACGATCACCATTATCTGCCATCAAAAATATCGCTTCACTCCAAAAGTTAAATTCTCACGTTAAATCCGTTTTTAGATAGTAGTGGGGTAATTCGAGTGAATGGACGACTAGCAAACTCTTTGATTCTTTCGTACAATGAAAAACACCCCATTCTGCTTCCGTACAGTTGTCCGTTTTCCAAACTATTAGTTCAATGGAAACTTATATTTCTCCATAGTGGAAATCGGTCAAAATCACCCAGGCGGTTAGATGACCATTTAAAGAAGAAGAGGGAATCAAGTTACGTTACGATTACTTCGCCAGCAGTACTGGATTCCAAAGGCTAAGAATCTCAAATCATGGTCGCCCTTCCCGAAGAACGGATACTCCTCACCCGACTGTTCCGAAATACAGGGGGCGATTTTTTTTAATAATAACCCCAACGGATTACCCACCATCCTGCCCAACCGACACGAGGGGCGCATCCGCATAACGCGCGGATTAGATTTGACGAGTATTTGAAAGGCGGAGGTTTGTTAAGCGTCGAGATCTCAAACTGCTCAGCTACAGAAAAAAGTTCATCAGCTGAGAACGATACTAGCCCTTTCGATGTTAAAACCTTTTCGGACGGTCGTATAAGGTAACTAAAGGATATGTTTGCATTTTTGTATGCTTTTCGACAAAGGCAATTCACTAAGAAGCCGATAGCGATCTATCCACGGAAACATTTCTTAGCGCATTTTCGAGGTTCATATTTTTCGACAACGGGACGAAATTTTAGGCGCGTCATCTAGCCTTAAGAAAGACTTTAAAAAATTCTTTCTCGCATCACAGGAGTCCGTGTGTAGCCTCTATAGTATAGGTATCGTGGTACTCCTAACGAATGGCACTTGGGCAGAGTCACTAAGGTTTATCAAGGCACGAATAAAAGAATTCGTGTCGCCGACATTCGAACCCAAAAGAGATTGATAACGAGCCCCATCGTCACGTATATCTTCTTTCTCACCCCTTTTAGTATCAACATCATGGAACTGGTCTCGCGTTCGCCATCGTCAACTCCACCGAGGAAGGACTACCCACCACGCTTATCAGCATCATCAAAGGGCCGCTCCAAACGCAGAGTTTGCCATCGCACGTACCCACTTCGGTATTGCAAGTGCTTCCTCAGCGCCAATTACGAAAGTCGCTTACGTCTCGTACTGCTGGAGCGGCAGTTTTCACGCTGTCTGGCGAATTCTCACGAATCCAAAACCTGCCGCAGTAACGGGAAGTGAGCTTATTATAATGAGAATCACCACACATTGCTGCATTCAAACAGTCCTTTATATCCACGTCGCCAGATACCTCCTGTTGTTGTTGTTGTTGTTAACAGTGCTTCGCCCTGCCCAATGGGCTCGATCACTCTAAATTGTCATCAGGCTCTTCTAACGGAAGTCCGAGGAAACGCGCAGTTTCCACAGGGTTGGACCAGAGTGATGTAGGTGTTAGAAGACCAGATACCTCCTATTTTGACGCAGCTATCCGGAACCGTGCTGCCAATGTCGCGGTCTACGTGCACGTCGGGCAGCGGATGCTTTTCACCCGGCCACTCTTGGACCCTTGCTCGCAGACGAGTAAGGTATGTGAGTCATTGGTGGATCGTCCTCGGCTTCAGATGTTAGAGCTAACCGTACCCTCTTCGCACAGTGACGCACATGTTCGCTTGCCGTTTGTGGCTAGGGTCACTGCCAAGTTCGGGCTGAAAACCCCTGCTCGCCATCTCAATCCAACTACGAAGGAAAAATTTCTTAACCTGCAATTAGCCGACCCAGGGTTCCACACCTCTTTCGCCGTAGCTCTAATCTTCGGCGGCGATGTATATGGAAAAATTGTAAGGAGTGAAATAATCGCGTATCCTGTGTATCTTACTGCCCAGAACTCCATATTCGGTTGGGTGCTTTCTGGCCCTGGTACCGGTTCTACTATCGTCAATTTCTTGCTACCCTACTGTGCTTTAGTTTTAAGACTTGAATTACTTTAAATTCAATAAATTTTGTAATACTAAAGCTCAACAATTCATTATTTTTACACGCCTAATTTTAAGCTCTAGTGTTAAGCATTAAGATTAAAGTTTTGGAATATAATCCGCAAGATAGGGATCGATCTGTCCAAGTATTTCGCAATTCCTCAGCCAAAGGGCTTGCAATGGTTGTGAATCGCTGGTGTTGCCTTTTGCTTTGATTATTGGTGAGATCGTACTGGCAATCCCCTGACGTCCGCGAACACCCAGCGTGTACTAGTACACAGGATATTATAGTTTTGCCCATACAACGGTGCTTTGTAATAGTACAAAATAATGGAGATAGATATAGAGTTCCATATATCAAAGTTCTTAGAATCAACAGAGGAATCCATTAAGATATATCCGTCCGTGGACACGATAACTTGAGTAAAAATTTAAATATTTGAATGAAATTTGAGACAGAGGTTACCTTCTGGCCAAGATAGGTTGCTATTTTAAATAAGCGAAATCGACCCATAACCACGCCACTTTTTCGATATGAAAAATGTCGAAAAACGTTTAAAATGAGATAATTCAATTAGAAAAGCAGCTACAATAATGAAATTTAGTAGATTTATTTAGTTGGTCGTCTGATTGACGATTTGACCAAAATTGTTGGAAAAGGGGCATGGCACGGCCCACATATGAGTGAACAAATTTTCAAACTTCGACTGTTAATTACTTCAAAACCTATTATGTTAGAATAACGAAATTTGGTAGGAGGTATACTATGGTTGTGGTACACCCATAGAAAATAAGCGAAATCGCTTTTCGACCACGCCTACTTTTTCATATAAGTTATCTGAAAAGAGGTAGAAGTACTGAACTGCCCATATCTTATTGAATGGTATAGGTAGAATGATATAATTTGGCAGTTACATACATTTTCTTCTTCTTTATAAGATTTTCGCAAAATTTTGGTAAGTGGGTGTGGTGCCGCCCACTTATGAGTCAAGCAATTTTTAAAATCGACTGTTAATAACTTCATAGCCGTGTAAGATAGAATTACGAAACTTGATATGAGGTTTACTATGGAAATGTAGAGTAAGCCCACTGAAAATAAGCGAAGTCGGTGGACGACCACGCCCACTTTTGTACTAAAGCTTTATAAAAGAGAGGTAGGAAACCGGAACATGCCATATCTGCTTCACTGATGCAAATAGAACGCAAGCATTTCGTAGTTATAACAACCTGATGATCTTAAGAATTAAATTTTTTAAATTTTGGAAAATGGGCGTGGCACCGCCAACATATCCATGAACAAAATGTAAAATTTAAGCTATTATTAACTTCGGAACCGTGTTAGATAAAATTGCGAAACCCACGATACGAGGTATACTATATACGTTTTCCAAAATTAGATACAGCCTATGCTGCAACCACTGAATTCAAGAATCTACTGTGAAAATGACATAAAGATCGGTTGAGTACCTTAGCCGCCTATAAAAGGTTAAAAATTTATATGGAATGGGGGCGTGCCACCGCCCACTTTTCCAAAATCATATATAGGCTATTCTGTAACCAGTGAATCCGAGAATCTACTGTGAAATCCGTCCGTGGACACGAAAATAAGCGACATCGCTTTTCGACCACGCCAACTTTTTCGCAAAAGTTATCTGAAAAGAAAGTAAAAATACAGAACTGCCCATATCTCATTAACAGATACAGGGAAAATGATATAATTTGGCAGTTATCTAAATGTTCTTATTCTATATACGATTTTTGTAAAATTTTGGAAAGTGGGTGTGGCACCGCCCGTGCTAATAGTTCTAGCGTTATACGTTTCGGCTTCGTATATACATTTTAATGTATTTATCCTAATATAAATATTTTAAATAAATGTTTTCCATCGCAATCATAGTTGTATTCAAGTAAACCCAAACTGATAATTGAATATTTTAGGTGCAATAACGAAGAAAAGCTATCGAAATTGCGATTTGTCCCAGTGCAGTATCACAAGCACACTCATAAATGTACAAGTTGGGCTGATCTTTCCTTGTGGTAGTGCCCATAACTGATCATCGGCCTTGCCAACCAGCAATGGATAAAAATCTGAATAAACAGTGAGTCGAGCTTACCAAACAACTGGATAAAAAAGCGGAAAATTTTTTTCGACGAGGTTCACCTTTTAACCATGTTGAAAATGTTTTTCCGTGTAGGCAAGAGTGCATACTTTTGGGCACTTGTTGTTTTCCATACAACTTTCTAAAATATGCTTTGGTGTTAGTAAAAATTTGTGAATTTGTGGAACTAGAGTTTCCGTGGTTGTTGTGGGAATATCGGAGTTAATTAGGCCCATCGAAATTAAGCCCAAAACAGTCAATTGGGGTATCAAAAGAGTATTTATGCGTATTAGTTCACGGATACTATTTTTACTGGGATATGTATCACACTTTCACTTAAATATCTGTCCTCTAAGTGAAGCACAGATATAGATCTGATATGTCCGAGTATCGCCGGACAACCGGTAGCTTGTAAATATATAAAAACGATTTACTCGACTAAGAAAGTACTTGTATTTTTTGCTGCAAAGCAGGGTAACCCTAATCCTTGATAGAATTTTTGAAGGCAACCCTATATCATCGGATTCGCAATAAAATTCTCTATACACTGATATAACATTTTTTACTTATGACGTAGGTGCGAAATTCATACAAAAATTTATTTTTCAAACATTAATTAAAAATATTCTTGACAAGTGTATTTCATCCACATAATAGATGGGTGAAGGTCGTCCCATTGTCGGATCTTAGACTATAAGCATTTTTATAATTCAGACATAGCGACACATCAATCTAGCTTTAAAGTCAACAAAGAGGTGATGTGTGTCAATTCTTTTCTAACGGGTTTTTTCCCAAATTTGGCGTATAGTGCAAATGTGGTCGGTGGTAGATTTACCAGATCTGAAGCTGCACTGATAAGGTCCAATCAGTTTGTCTACAGATAATTGATGCAGATTGTAAGATATCCTTTTTTGTGGATTAAAACTGAGACACTTAGATCCCGCACCCGATTATTTTTTTTTGTTTTTTAATCGCGATATTGCTACTCGAGGCACGTTCTAGTAGGTTGGAGGACCACTAATTCTATCATCTTCGATTGTAGGGTCGGGCTCTTCTCGGTGTAGTTGCCCGGTTTCTCTACTCGCTGTACATTGCTTACTAGGTCGCCGTTTTTGACCTTACATTTGTTCGCCCCGGTTTTAAATCGTTATTCTTGCTGGCTAGTAGCTCAGGCTCTTTGCACTCACACCTTTCTGCCTCTCTTTTTTTCTTACGGAAAGGTGCCTCGCTTTCTCCTTCAACTTTGAAGATAGGGATCGGAGTCGAGTTAGGACCTTGAATCGTGCGTACATCTAAAACGCTGACAGCATGCCGTTTGTCTGTCATAACGTGGTCGATCCTCACAGGGTGACCCCATATTGTGCGAATTTTTCAATTTAATGCTGGAGAAAATAATACAAGCTGCAGAACTTCACCACCCAGGAACCATCTATTACAAGAGCGTGCAACTGTTGGTGTATGGCGATGACTTTGACACCATTGGCTTAAGTAACCGCTCCGTAAGTACTGCCGACGGTAAAACGAAGTGCATTCTGTCATCATGCAAAGAGTCAGCCTTGACACCCACGCCACTGTTGGCAGCCATAAGTTTGAAATACTAAAGGTTTAGACTCCTTTTTCTCGAGAACTGGATATAATGGGAAATTTTCGAGGACGGATTCGTGTCCAGCATGAAAAATCCTTAAGAATTCATGTGGCCTTATTGTATTTGCATTAAAATTACAGGGAAGTGCAACTAGTGTCTAAAATAAGAATAAATTATTTAATTTAGTAGTATGTTTGCAAATTTTTGTAAAAAGTGTAATTTTTCTCGATATATGTAAATATCAGTACCCATCTGCTTCAACAAATGCCCAAAAGCTATTGCTGAAGAGACATTTTTTGGCCAAATACATCCTTTTGTGGAACTTCAGAAGGGTTAAAGTGAGTTATTCGCGAAAACAAACCGTTGCGATTTCACTGCAAAAATAGTTGGATACGCTGGATGTTTGCGGACAAGATCTCATTCACACTTTTCATGCCCATTTTTTTAAACTCAATTACTCCAGCAGAGTGCTGTGTCTAACTCAAAGATTTTTACAGCGTTATGCATTAAAAACTGAATTTTGTTTAAAAATCACCGAGCAAAAAGGGTTCAAGGTATGATAACTGGTATTTTTTTTTGTGAAAACTTGCTTTGGAGCAATACTGCCATTTGAATCATCAAAATTAGTTCAGTATATCGGAAGTTATTGAAGTTTGATATTGAAAGGGCAAACATTTTCAAATGACCATAAAACAGCATACACTTTTTTTTCCAAAGATAAGCATTTGTTTGTAGTCTCAATAGGTACTAAATTATACCGTTTCAGAAATATACTAGACTCTAGAGATTCAGACATAGACATACTTACATATATCGGTTTCAAACAAATGCAAGATTATTATTTTGTTTTTTGTAAATTTCCTAGAAATAAGTCTATGATACCGTAAGACGAGATTTTATCCTTCCGACATAAACACTTTTTGTGAAGATTGCTCCTTTTGTTCAATGTATTTTCAGTATACAGTTTTAGTAATTTTTTAAACGAGCACCTTAGAGCACTGCAAAACGGTTCCAAAAACCGGGTATTATATTGTTTACATTGCCACTCATGTATCCCACAAATGATATAATCATAATTAATTATAGAATATCGGATTGAATTCGTTTGAAGTCAAGAAACGAATTCCTCCCAAAAACCTCTGACCTTTATAGAAAAGACGATACTAAACTTTCGCACTCCCTAGAATATTATATTCTGCTAGTCAGTGAAACTGGTAGCAAGCGCAGTCTTAGCGTAAGATTTGGCTTGACAAACACTATACTACTATCTGATGAACGCGCCCGAGTTCGATCAGCTTACTTTCCAAAGCAAAATCACAGCGCAGATCTGGTAAGAAATATAGAAGAACATAAATAAATATAAGTAAAGCGGATTGCCTCAAAACCCGTGGACTACCCATTGACTTCCCAACCCGTGGAGTGTATACAATTTTGATTTTTGGATTTCATTCATGATCACGAGGATTGGCATTTCCGTGAGCCAGTGCAGCAAGAGGCTGACCACGCTAATAAGAAGCGAGCGGCGACGGCGTCAGTAATTTATGCCGACGTTGACTATTGTTTTACAGAGCACACAACGGCGGATACCCGGCCGGCATACTTCAGTACGGGACCCCGAACCAAGGCATCAAACCAGCGCCTCCAGTAATTATAGGTGAGCATAATGTAGCACCTCGCAGCTCGTCGGATAATTAATCATCTAAAGAGGCGCGCGCTGGGTAACGGGGCGAATATTCAAAGCAGTTCAACATTAGCATAAGGCGCTAAATATAACATTGCGCAAAGTGCCGTCGAATCGTAGTCTGGGTCAATGCTTATAGCGCCCGGAGTAGACCGACGTAGAGAGCATCGGCGAAAAGTGCGTTAGACGGCCCGGTACACACGTTTCATTTGGTGCTGGAAGCGGTTGGTATTTGCAACATATCAGGTAAGCGCGTTACGTAATATATCTTCGATAGACGGTGCGCCAACATAGTGGGCATACAACGCTCACAGGTCAATTCTACTGTGGTAATAACTTTATTATTACCGGCAAACAAATTCACTCGCCAACTTTTACTCCTTTTTGGTATTCTGAGGGCAAAAGTTTTCTGGTAACACCGTTACCACCAAAATAGGTGGTAACATCAATATAAAACAGCTGATGTTTACTTTGAAAAATAAAAAAGCGAAAGTGCAATTGAACAAAATAAACAAAGTGAAAATCAAACAAATAAACAGGTATATAGTATTAATAAATCACAATAAAAACTGTGTATAACGTTTCTAACGCCAGTAATTCCTTTAATATAGTAAAAATGTCCGCGTAATACTATTGCTGCTGGCTGAAGAAGATGAAAATGATGAAATTTTGGAGCGGAGACACAACTTGAAAAGCCTTCGGGACAGTCATGATCCGTTGCAACTTCCTTCCAATATTTTCAAGCAACATTTTCGTTTGCCGAAAGAAGCCTGTAAAATGCTCATAGAAGAGTTGTGGCCAAAGGATGACTAACCTACTTCTCTGGCCTTTGGAGTACGTTTTTTTTGTTGTCTGACATTTTTGGCTCATGGATCATATCAGAAATGTGTTGCTAACAATATATATGCTGCGCTCAGACAATCTTCTGCGTCACGAGCTATCAAATATATAACAAATTTGATTGTGAAGGAAAAAGCATCTGAAGTGAGTTTTCCTACCACAAACGAAGAGCAGTTGGCTATAAAAGCAAGGTAAAGTTGAACGTGGACAGTTATAGACAGTACATGGGCTAATATTTTTTGTTTATACTTGTTTAGGTTTTACGCAAAGTTTGGATTGAAGGGTGTTATCGGTGCAATCGATTGCACACATGTAGCGCTGATTTGTCCACCAAGAAACTCTCCCAACAGACCGTGTAGCCTCTACATGAATCGCAAGGGATACTACAGTGTCAATGTGGAAGCTGTTTGTGACGACAACTTAAAGTTTCTAGCGATTGATGCAACTTTTCCTGGGTCATGCCACGACTCAGGCATATGGACAACATCAAACGTGCGTGCGTTTATGAGCGAGCAGAGAGGAAGTTTACTGTTAGGAGATCAGGGCTACCCACTAGAGCCTTGGCTTATTACACCCTTAGCTCAGCCCACTAATCCTCGGGAACAAAAGTTCAATAAAATACATTGTAAGGCTAGGAATGTTATTGAAAGAGGCTTTGGGGTTGTTAAGTCACGTTTTCGATGCTTGGCAAAACATCGTACTCTGAATTATAGTCCCGAAGCAGTAACAATAATTGTAAACGCATGCTTTATTCTTCATAATATTGTAAGAAAAAATTTTCCAAGCGATGAAGTGGAAATTGAAGAAGTGGAGCTAGAAGAAGAAACCACTGCATCCGAAAATACCACCAACACCCATCTTCGCCGCCAAGGCGAACGGATTCGCCAGTAATTAATAAACCATATACCCTGACTACCTTTCTTCGAGTAGAAAAACAAAATAATATAAAACAAAACACAAACAAATACTGAGAAGGAATAAAAATTTACACAAAAGTTAAAATTTTGAAAACTTTATTATTGCAAGTTTCTAGTTGGTGGGTATATATTTCATGATATATGTACATACATGTTGCATAAAAAAGCAGAATGAGTACAATGATAACGACTTAAGTTTAACAAAAATTATTAGGTAATCGTTAATATTAGCTTAACTCGATTGAATTCAGGTACAGCAGTATACTGGTTGTTATAATTATAGCACCACTAATTTCTTAAAATTTTTTTAGTTTTTTAAAGTTTGAATTTACTTTTTTAACAGTTAACAAATAAATAACTTTATCACATTTCAAATTTCTTCAATAAGCAAAAATGACTCCACCATATTGATACATTAAAAATTAAAATAAATTCGTCCTAAACCAAAAAAAATAAAACTCCATTATATAAAACCAAAAAATTAAATAAATTCAGTCTAATAATTATTTCTACTTAATACTAAAAAAAAAATTCAGTCTTATATTTATTTCTTAATACTAAAAAAAAACAAAAAAAATTCAGTCCTAATTTTACTTAATACTAAAAAAAAAAAAATTCTGTCTTACTTAATACTAAAAAAAATGTATTTATATTTTAATTTTGGTATGATGTCATCCAATTGATGTGTCCAATTTAAAAAAAGAAATGAAATTGATTAATGATTTCATTCCTCTTACAAACCAAAGATACTTTTTGTTCGTTATCTGCATCTCCATCCACATCAAGGATACTTTTCATTTGAGATTTGAATCTCACTACAAATCAAAAATAATTTTTGGATGGATACTCAAATCAAAAGTATTTTTGATTTGGCTGGATACTCAAATCACAAATCAAAAGTATTTTTGATTTGGCTGGAGATTCAGATAATAAAGGAAAATTATTTTTGATTTGTAGTGAGATTCAAATCTCAAATGAAAAGTATCCTTGATGTGGATGGAGATGCAGATAACAAACAAAAAGTATCTTTGGTTTGTAAGAGGAATGAAATCATTAATCAATTTCATTTCTTTTTTTAAATTGGCCACATCAATTGGATGACATCAACAACAACAACAACAACCTCATACGAGTTTAGCCCTGGTTTTGCCTTTGCAGTGCCACCATCTCGTGAACCGCCGCAGCCAATGACGACAACCCATTTGCCAAATTTTCAAGGGCTTGAGCAAATCTTGACTGCTTATGCCGTCTGTCCCTCATGTCCTCTTGCAAGAATTGCAAAATTTCATCGCGAACACCCCTCCTCCTGTTGCGTGCCGGTGGCAACAAAATCTGCCTTGGCGAATCACTCGGCACTTCAGAATTCGGGGCGGGATGGGGAGTAGAAGGACGTGAGGGAGTTTGGCTGGGCGATTCACTTACCACTAAGCAAAACGAGGCAAACTCGTTCGGGTCGTCTGGAACCGGTGATATGATCTGCGCTGGCGTGGAATTTCTCGGCGGAACATTTTCGGCATTGTTGGCGTTCTATTATGTAAATAAAGGAGTATTATCGTTCAACATGTCTATTATAATATAATAATACTACAACATGTAATACTACAATATCGCTTCTATGTTTTAGGTATATGTAAATATATTTACATTCTTAAACACACACCCCTAGCGGGTATTGCTGTATTACACATGTTTATTACCATTTTACTTACCTGGAAGCCGAGCCGCGAGGTTGAGTGGCCCTCTACAGCAGCAAGCCCAAACACCTCTAACGCTTGCTGCTCGAACTCCGTCAGCTCTGCCGCAGTGTTTTGTCCGCCACCTGTCTGTCTCTTCCCCGCAGTCAATTTTCGGGCCCGGGCACGCAGCTGCTTTCGCCAGTTTCGAAAACTCTGAAATTATAAATTTGCATATTCAGTTCTAACCCTGATTGTAACAATAATATAATACAACTATCAGACCCGGCAGATGTTATACTTTTTTATTGAATTTTTCGCCTTGAAACAATTTGAAGAAGTTATTCGTATACAAAATTTAACGCTTTACAAAAAAGGTCCAGTAGAACTTTCCGGAAAATAACAGAAACCCTACTAAGCTGTTCTGACAATTTCAACAAAATCGGCACAGTAGTTTCCGAGTCCATAAGCTGCATACATGTATGCATAGATACATCCTATTTTATATAAGTATGTATATTCATAAGCATTCCAAAGCACAATTGGTAGCTCAGCATATCAGTGATAGCTTCTTGGAACGCACAGCTGAGTAGTTGAGTTCCACAAACACTTTAGTGAGCATAAAAATTTTGAACTCCATTCACTCAGTGTATCTATTGATTGGTTGTTGAGAGTTGGCTCAACGTATCGTTCCATTAGCACATTTTCTATCACTCAGCTGATAACTGATTAGTGGAGCTAACAGTTGCGCTTTGGAATTAGCCCACTAATTGTTTGGTAAACACACACAATCATGCCGTAGCCGGTGTTTGTTCGACCGGAGTACATATTTTTGCACACACAATAACACAAAACTCCTAACTATGTATATAGAAACTAAATTTTTGTTCAATTCCCTTACCTCACGCCAAGCATCCGGTGTCCGTGATGGCCCCACCATCGCATTTAGGTTTGCGGATATCTCCTCCCACAATTTTTCTATCAAATGTGGCGATGTGGGGCAGTTTTTCCCCTGCAGGAGCTCGGGATGGTCCTTACAAAATGCCACATACAACCGCAACTGCGCTGGGGTGGTGCGTGCATATTTTCTGTAAATAAAATAAACAATTTTTAATAAATTTCATAAAATATTTACCAAATTTACTTACTTGTTCATTTCCATTTTTCGGTCTTCTTCTTTTTGATAAACAAAAAACATATGGCAGGTGACTAGCGGGGTTGCTTTTCAATTCACCATACACACTGGTGAGTTTTTTTGCCATTAGAGCGTTACCATCTGCTCAGAATCGCGGGTACTTTAGTTGGTAACGTGTTTTAGGGAAAATTGTTTGCCGATGGCAATTTTACCGGTAACGCGCAGCATAGGGCTGTCAATGAGAACTTACCAAGCGGAGAGTGAGAGACGGCATCAAGGGCGGCTGATCAACGTGGTGAGCAACAACAACAAATTATCAGCAGCTATTTGCTAGTTCAACAAAAACGAGTGGGACGTATCAGAATACATTAGAAGGAAGTGGATATATGCCTCAACAACAACAGCAAAACAATCAGCATATTGACATTTGACCTGAAGTCATATAGGGGTCAGCTGTATCCTGCTTATGAGTATGATTTTCTAAATACATACGTTGTGCGTAAGGAATTATAATTGGAATAACAATAAAAAACAAGTTAATTTTGTAGCATAGTCTTAGGTGCTCGGCCAAAACGAACATAGAAATAGGCTAACAGCTTAGTGAAAAGAAACAGTGGGGAAATATAAAGACAAATAACAGTTATGAAAATTAAATTGTGAATGGGAGCGGGGAAGCGATAGGGGAGAGAAGCAAACAATCTGGTAGATGCCGAATCCGTCTTTAGGCAGGAAACCAACTCCCCTTGAATTTCCCCTACCATAGAAAAAAGAACAAGTTCAATAGTGATATATTTTGTTTCTAAGCATATACAATTTGTTAATAAATAACCACGTGGAGTTTTGAGTGAAAGGAAGAGTAGCAGTTTATGACGTAAAAACGGACGGACGTGGGAATGAAGATGTTAATTAGATAGTATGGAGTTTTGGGTTTCCAAGATCGACCATGGAAGGGAAGGGTATAGAAGCCTGAACAAACAATATTAATGTCCCAATATTGGAATGCAGAGGTGATCGATGGATTCGTGAGGTGAGCTACAATCACGGAAGGGAAATTCAATATTTTGTGTGCTGGTATCCCGTGGGTGTGGTGCCTGGAGAGTCGTTTCGCTCGCGAGCCAACAACCGCGGTTAACGATTGATATCGGTATTCAAAAATATAGATTTATACTGTTACTTTATTGAATCATTGCCAAATACAGTTTCTAAGTCAAAATAAAAATTCGTGGCTAACCGTTTCAAAAAAAAATTGTCATAAATACCTTCGTTGGACCTTTATTTCCATTTCATATTTAGTTCTCACAGTTATAATCATATAAATTTAATAATTTAATTTATCATATAAAAAGTTTGATTGCTATCAATGTGGGCAATTTATTTGTGGTCACGGCTTAATGTACTGATTTTTGGTTTTAGCCTTATTGTCGACAAATTTGATATCGGAAATGAAAAATGTTAGTGGCTACCCCACACGAAAAGGGAATGTGGAGAACAAGGGTAAACAAATAACATCATTGTATTTAATCATAATATTAGTTGTGTTGACGGCACTGCTAGTGTTAATTTTTTATTTGTATCAGCTGATATTGCTTCAAAATCAACGGCGTCGACTTCTTATAATCCTGCTACTACCGCTAGTGAAGAGACTGTGACGGCTATGCAGCTGTAACTAGCGGATGGAACACTGTGCAAAAAATAAAAAGAGCTAGGCGTAAAAAAGAAATTAATCCAGATGGTGCCACAAATGATTTCTGGTAATACGCCGGATATTGCCATTGTTCCGGTCACCGACCTTTGGTTATTGGCTGAAGCAACAACAATGAGTTAACCCTCTAACCGGCAGGACCGCCTTTAGGCGGAGATAAGTTAAACAGATATAACCCGCATACTTCTACTTTTCTTCTATAATTATGGGCACATAATCTTCGCTAAATATTTTATCTATGTCGTGACCTATCTTTTATAGTTTTAAGTGGGGGCAGAGTTCCGTTATAATCATTCTCGGTAACTACAATAAAGGGATAAAAAGGATTTGTGTATTAAAAAAAAGGTTTTGGTAAAAGAAATTGTTGGTAATTGAAATAATTGTTAAGGATTAGAAATTATGAAGAAGATGTGTATTTATAATTAAGATAACAGAACTATTGGCCAAAAATCATACCCCGCCTAAAGGCGGAGTGGGTAGTTAACAGGGTGGAGGATTTCAGCCCCGAAAACAAAATTATGAACCCGTTTGGATATACGACTTCAAATTTGAGTTTATCGCACTAGAATTACTAGGTATGAGTTTTTGCATTTGCAACAAAAATTGGCCTGTTGAAGGGTTAAGAGCTGTACCAAAACGGAAACGGCTGCACCTGTATCCATTTTTGACTTTTGGTACAGCTAATGAATTAAAAAAGTTTATTGCCAGACACGGTGACAAGGACCGATGTCCAACGGCAATCGCTTGGGTCAGGGAGACATTTCATATTCCTCCTAAACGACCAATGAAATATTGGAGAATCATGCCTCTAGCCCTCTATCGAAGCAAATGAAGGAATGGAAACAATGGACTAGAACTCATGAATACCTCACTTACCAGCAAAAAGGGATAAGTTATGGAAAATGGTACAAATAACATTCATTTAAGAAAATTCAACACCTCTAAAGGTATCGAATTGGAATGAAATATTAAAATTTTTTGCAACTGAAACTATTTTCTTTCGTTGAAATTTTCTACTGACAGAGAAGCTCGGCTTACTCAAAAAGTTGTTAGCCTAGAGTAGAAGTTGGAGAAATCTCTACCTTAGCCCCAAAAATATATAGAAGGGAGTAATCTTTTATTAATAACTTAAGGAGGGGAGACCTCCAATATTAGTAAACTCGGAGCACACAGTGTAGAAATCTCTGTTATCGATCAGAAAGTGGAGTACTCTTATTCATTGCTTGGGGATAGCTCTCTTTTTCTCCACAAAGAGTAGTATAAGAGCAGAAAACAAAAAAAAATGATCTTCTAGAGTTTCAAAAGGATGTCAAGGGGATCACTCTTTTATCCATCGCCTGGGGAGATTTTGCTTCAAGTTCTACTGGGTGGTTCCAAAAAAGAAATACAAGGCACAACGCAGCACGAATAAAACTGCGAAATTTAAAAAACTACATTTTTTTGTTTGTGTTTTAAAAAAGTTTCGTGCGTTTTTCGATCTGTATAAGGAATGTGAAAAAAACTCGTATGTCTGGGTTAAATTTTGCACAGAAATTACATTTTAAGTTTTGAAGAAACCCTGACATTTAGCACACAAAATCATTTTAGAATTTCGTTAACTCGCAGAAATCAGTTTCAAATATCCCCTCTTTTTCTCGATGATACAGCTGTTGATAGCACTGCGGAAGCAGGCAATCTTTTTACGGAATATTTCATGGCAAAATTTTGTATCAGATTTATATAGCGAAGATAGTATTTGTTTCAATATAAAAGCTTAAATTTATTTTGGCAATCTTGTACTGTCTACTGAAGATGTCCTTTTTGGCATTTCCTGACTTAAACCGTCATCAAATACCGACGAAGAAGGTTTCTCTGCCGTGCTCCTTGAGAGGATTTTCATTAATATTCCGGCTACAGATCTTCGCAGTCTTGAGTTCTTCCATATTAGTCTTTTTAAGGCTCTGTATGGGCAAAATGCTCCAATCACGACAGTCTTAATTGAGCTCAACAGAATTTCTAAATTTTTGGAGATAGATTTTTCGGGCTCGAAAGATCGTTTCTTGTGCACTTTCAATAGTTTTTATAAGTAAAGCTGATAAGTAGGGCATGGAAATCTATTCAAATACATGTTTTTGTAAGACTTAGGTAAAGCAAAACAAAGAAACAATCTTTGCGAATAGTGAAACAATTTTAAAAATGGCATTCAAATGTTTTGTATATTTTTCATATGCTAGTCACATATGCATATTTTTACATATTTTGCATTTTTTAGTACATATTTCGAATTATATTACATATTTCTGCAATTCTGCTGATTGACAGTTTGATACAAACTAAATTTATGCAAAACCGCCAACTGACGAAGAATAGAGTTTAGTGTGAACACGGCTGTTATGTATTTTCGCTACAGTGCATACCTATCTGAGTCACTCTGTAAGCCATTAGGCGGAAAGTTCTTTGTAACAATTTTACTCCAATGAAAACATTTGAAAGTTAACGCTTGAGCAAAAGTAAGATCCATTCAAATATTTTTTAACTTATTTAAATAATTTCTAAACTGTGGAAATTATTTTAGTTCGTAATGCCGAAATCAAGGAGAAGGCAAGCAGAAAAATTGAAGATATTTTTGAAAGAACATCAGGATGTCTTCAATACAGATGGATCTGTTCTTTTCTGCAAAGCATGCATTGAAATTTTTGGTAGATCAAAATTTAAGGAGCCAGAAACATAAAGATGTGGTTTTTATTCATACAAATTACGGGGTTTTATACGAAACTTTTACAAAGTTGGAAAAAAGAATTTACTTGAAATGCAAATAGGTTTGATAAGCGACGCACAGAAAAAGATTAATTCTATAGAAGATCATATAGAACAGCTTATTAAAAAACGTAAAACTGAAGCAAATTGTTGCTATTTTTGATTAGAGTAACGAGAAAAGTGTTGTACAACATGAATATAAGCCAAAAGAACTCGCCGTTTTCAAGCATGCTCCTATTACCTCTGTGGATGTAGAACGTTTGTTTTCTATGTATAAGAACTTTTTCATGGAAAAATATTTCATTGTCTACGTTAATGAATCGCTAACTAAGGATTAACTTCTGTGTATTATGTATGTGATGTAGCATTTCAAGACTGAATTTATGAATTTATTTATGAATATCCATCCGTTTATTTGCATGTATGTATGTATTTCATAAGAACAAAATTGAATTAAAAAATGTTTACTGGGTTGGAGCTTTGCGGCCAGTAAATTAGAAGGCAAAAAACTAAATTTTCCTTTACCCTCCTACGCGTTTCGATGCTTCAGCATCTTCCTCAGGGAGTCTGAATTTTATTTAAAGAAACAGTTAATAAAAACAATTAATAAAAACAACCATAAATAACATAAATATCCCACTCAATGGTAATAATTATACACTTACTTTATATGGTATGTATGCAAAACAAAAATACTAAATTTAAAATAACATTCTATTTTGTTTTTGATTTTATTGGCGCCCTGTATAATTTTGCTTCCTACTGTTTTTTCCACCATCACCGTACTGTATCACAGCTGTGTATGCGTTGTTTATTTTGTCCAAGTCTTCCTTAAAATTCATCACACTGTGTAATTGTTGTTGTATACGAAGGCTTTCCATCGTCATTCTCTTGTTTGTTCTGTTTTCAATGTCTAATATTCTAGTGTTATCGAAATCAGCTGTATGATTTTTGTTGGTTAGATGTTGTGCTAGTGCTGTTGTTGTTTTTTTGTTTTTTGCATCAGCCATATGTTCGTTGACTCGTACTTGTAGACAGCGCTTGGTAGTACCAATATAGCGCTGCTCGCAGATTTCATTCCCGTTCCCTTTACACCTAATTTCGTAGACCACATTATGTTGTTTTTCCTTTTTAATTGGGTCCTTTGTTTTTGTAAATATTCTGTTTAAGGTGTTGTGTGTTTTGTGTGCATATTTAATTTTATCAGTTTTTATAATTTTGCTGAGCGCCTGGTTATCGGTTAGGCCCGGTATATATTTTAACCCAATATATTTTTTATCCGGATTTTCTCTACTATTTAAATTATTTGGTTCCGTAGGCTTCATTTTTTCCAAAGCTTCTTTTATTATTGCATCAATTATTTGTGTTGGATAACTATTTTTTGTAAGTAAATTTTTGATTTTGAGTTTGTTATTTTCCATGAAAAAATTATAAAAACTGATAAAATTAAATATGCACACAAAACACACAACACCTTAAACAGAATATTTACAAAAACAAAGGACCCAATTAAAAAGGAAAAACAACATAATGTGGTCTACGAAATTAGGTGTAAAGGGAACGGGAATGAAATCTGCGAGCAGCGCTATATTGGTACTACCAAGCGCTGTCTACAAGTACGAGTCAACGAACATATGGCTGATGCAAAAAACAAAAAAACAACAACAGCACTAGCACAACATCTAACCAACAAAAATCATACAGCTGATTTCGATAACACTAGAATATTAGACATTGAAAACAGAACAAACAAGAGAATGACGATGGAAAGCCTTCGTATACAACAACAATTACACAGTGTGATGAATTTTAAGGAAGACTTGGACAAAATAAACAACGCATACACAGCTGTGATACAGTACGGTGATGGTGGAAAAAACAGTAGGAAGCAAAATTATACAGGGCGCCAATAAAATCAAAAACAAAATAGAATGTTATTTTAAATTTAGTATTTTTGTTTTGCATACATACCATATAAAGTAAGTGTATAATTATTACCATTGAGTGGGATATTTATGTTATTTATGGTTGTTTTTATTAATTGTTTTTATTAACTGTTTCTTTAAATAAAATTCAGACTCCCTGAGGAAGATGCTGAAGCATCGAAACGCGTAGGAGGGTAAAGGAAAATTTAGTTTTTTGCCTTCTAATTTACTGGCCGCAAAGCTCCAACCCAGTAAACAATTTACTAGTACTTTTGGCCCAACAATGAATTAAAAAATGTTTGTACTTAATTTATTTAACTATTATAACTTTCATAAACATGAATTAACTGAAGTCAAAACATTTTTTATTAATAATGCTTTTTTTTGGATTTTTCATGCCAATTTCTGATATTTCTAATTTTTTAGTACATTTAATTCCATGCCCTATTGATAAGTAATTTATCATTAGATTGCTTGCTGCTATTTACATGCCTACTTATACTACATTTACACAGCACCAAATGAGTCAGTTTGGGCGAAAAAATCCAAATGCGTCGTATTTCCAACTCAAATCCCATTTCCCAAATGACTGATTTCATCGCATTTGCTCGCACTTGGTCCGCTACAACATGTCATTTTTTTCGAACGCATTGCATTTGAAGTTTCGCCTAAAGGAAATGTCAAACAAAATGCAAATGAGCTAATGTAAATGGGTTTAAAATGACTCATTTGGATTTTCCCAATGCGGTGCTGTGTAAATGTAGTATTAACCTATAAGATTTTTATACTAATTCTTCTTCTTTAAATGGTCATCTAACCGCCTGGGCGATTTTGACCGTGCAACATAGCTCGCCAGTCGTTTCTTCGTTGCGCCAAATGGCGCCAATCGGAAACACCGCGGGATCGCAAATCGGTCTCCACTTGGTCCTTCCATCGGAGTGGTGGTCTCCCTCTTCCTCTGCTTCCAACGGCGGGTGCCGATAAGAATACCTTCTGGGCTGGAGCATCTTCGCTCATTCGCACTACGTGGCCTAGCCAGCGAAGCCGCTGTGTTTTAATTCGCTGAACTATGTCGGCGTCTGCGTAAAGTTCATACAGCTCATCATTAAATCTTCTTCGGTACTCGCCGTCGCCAACGCGTAGAGGTCCACAAATCTTTCGAAGAACCTTTCTCTCGAATACTCCCAGAGCCGCCTCATCAGCTGTTGTTAGTGTCCACGCTTGTGCACCATATAGCAGGACGGGTGCGATGAGTGACTTGTAGAGTGTTATTTTCGTTCGTCGAGAGAGGACTTTACTTTTCAATTGCCTACTCAGTCCGAAGTAGCATTTGTTTGCAAGAGTAATTCTTCGTCGGATTTCTAGGCTAACATTATTGTTGGTGTTAATACTGGTTCCCAGGTAAACGAAGTCCTTTACTATTTCGAAATTATTGCTGCCAACATTGGCTTGCTTGCCAAGGCGCGAATGCGCTGACTCTTTGCATGATGACAGAAGGTACTTAGTTTTGCCCTCGTTCACCACCAATCCCATTTTCTCCGCTTCTTTATCTAATTTGGAGTAAGCAGAAGCTACGGCGCGGTTGTTAAGGCCAATGATATCAATATCGTCAGCATATGCCAACAGTTGGACGCTTTTATAAAATATTGTTCCAGCGCGGTTAAGTTTTGCAGCTTGTATTATTTTCTGCAGCATTAAATTAAAGAAATCGCACGAAAGGGGGTCACCCTGTCTGAAACCTCGTTTAGTTTCGAACGGCTCGGAGAGGTGCTTCCCAATTCTGACCGAGCTGGTGGTGTTGCTCAAGGTCATTTTGCATAGCCGTATAAGTTTTGCGGGGAAACCAAATTCAGACATAGCGGCATATAGGCAGCTTCTTTTCGTGCTATCGAAAGCGGCTTTAAAATCAACAAAGAGATGATGTGTGTCGATTCTTTTTTCACGGGTTTTTTCCAAGATTTGGCGTATTGTAAAAATCTGGTCGATGGTAGATTTACCAGGTCTGAAGCCACACTGATATGGTCCAATCAGTCTGTTCACATCAGGCTTCAGTCTTTCGCACAATACGCTTGATAGGACCTTATATGCGATATTCAAAAGGCTGATTCCGCGATAGTTGGCGCAGTTTGCAGGATCGCCCTTCTTGTGGATTGGGCAGAGAACACTTAGATTCCAATCTTCGGGCATGCATTCATCCAACCATATTCTGCATAGAAGCTGATGCATGCGCCTTACCAGCTTCTCGCCTCCGTGTTTGAATAGCTCAGCAGGCAAACCATCAGTGCCAGCTGCTTTATTGGTTTTCAATCGGGGTATTGCTATTCGCACCTAATTATAGTCGGGTTGTGGAACGTCAATTCCATCATCTTCGGTTGTGGGCTCGGGTTCGGTATCTGCTCTGGTTTCTTGCTCAGTTTCTCTATTTAAAAGGGCAGAGAAGTGATCCCTACATATTCTGAGCGCTCTCTGAACATCGGCCACCAGGTCGCGTTCTCATTCTTACAGGAGTTTGCCCCGGGCTTAAAACCTTCTGTCATTCACCGAATTTTTTGATAGAATTTTCGGGCATTATTCCCGTTGGCCAGCATCTCAAGCTCCTTTATTTCACGCTTTTTCCCTGTTCAACTCGCGGTAGTGTTCACACACACTCCTCGTTGCATTCGATCTCAGCGTTGCCTTGTAGGCTTCGTCCTTTCTTTTCGTTGCAGCGCGGCACTCTTCATCATCATACCAGTTGTTTCTTCGCGTTCGCCGGAATCCAATTACTTCTTCGGCTGCGGTACGGAGTGCTCCTGAGATATGATCCCACTGCTCATGCATTCCACTAGGTTGAATTGTGCTCTCGGAGAGCAGGTGTGAGAGGCGATCTGCGAAATAATTGGCGGTCTGTTGCGATTGCAGGTTTTCGACGTCCAGCTTTCCCTGCGTTTTTTGTTGCACCTGTTTTGTCGTACAGAGGCGGGTACGAATCTTGGCTGCTACTAGGTAGGGATCAGAGTCGATGTTAGGTCCTCGTATTGTGCGAACATCTAAAACGCTGGAAGCATGCCGTCCGTCTATCACAACGTGGTCGATCTACTAATTAGCTTAGTAAATAAAATTAATAAATAAATTATAGTCATGGTACTAAACATGGTAAAAACAAAAACTATACGAATTATAGCCTGTATATGCCGCTGTTTCAATTTTTCCATTAAAATAATAAAATAAGTAATTATTATTATACTTTGTGCCCGTCAAACTTAAAAAGTTTTGAAGTCTACAATTCTAAACAAACAATATAATTGTTGTCACTTTTTATGCGTCCACAATGTAACTTTTATGATTTATTTCCCAAAAACGTTCACAATGACTAATTTTATAGTGATAACATAATCAGACTTTTGTGTAAACGAAAGTGTTATTCTGAGCCAACCCATGCTTAGGTTATCATCATTTGATAAAGTTTATCGTAACCAGGCATTGAGCAAACGGCTCCCACAATGATATAACGTCAATAAAAAATGTCACGCAAAACAAACTTCGGATGTGGAGTTAGCTTTTAACGCACGGAATTCAATTTCGGTAGCTCTCATACAAGTTATATGAACATGAGAAAATTCTGTATGGTTGAGCTATAATTCTACATACAAAGTACTAAAAGTCTTCATCCATGCATGTTTTCTGTTACATATGAAGAGAAGATCAGACATTCAAGTGATAAATTAATTCATGGAACTGTAAAATTTCAATTGATAAAATAATCGGCGATTGCCATAAAGTAGTGTTCCAAAATTTTGTTCCTGAACATTTTGTGGTAATATTTGAAATACCGTCATACTTTGAGCGCATGCGCAATGTGAGAGTGTAAAAAATTGTATTGGCTGTCAATTCAAGTTTTCCTTCGAATACAAAAGTATTAACTTACCCACTCTATCGTTTTTACACTCTATTGAGTTTCTAAAATTTCGCATGTAGTTAAAAAGCAATTTAAATATAGTTATTCGACAATAAATTAGAAGAGGTGCGTAAATGGTGAACGTTTATAACTAAGTGCATTTCATCTCACCCCGTTTACGGCTAAATCCGAGACTATATTGAACTTGTAAAGCCTTCGCGAAAAAGCGTGTACAATGTACATATGTATGTATGCGTACTGGAGCTCGGAGATAAAATTTAGAACGTAATTCCAATTTAATTTCGGTTGCATTTAAGTACTTTTATGCAGAGAAATATTGACATTTCATTAAAAAATTAATGTTAAGACTTTCCCAATATAATTTATGTAGGATGTAATTCCAAACTTCCATCTAGATGCGTACATATGTAGTATGTATATAAGTAAGCATGGATCCATGAAATTGTGGAAGTAGAACGTTTACGTTTTGTTATGAAGCTAAGTATTTATGGAGGCATGCAAATGTTATGTATCTCTGAAACCATAAAAGGTAGTTATTTGAATAGAATTTTTTTGATAGAATAGATATTAAAAGTTTTTCCTTTAATTTGTTGTGATACACAAATTTCACACCAGGAAAAAGTGTACGCATTCCCAGGAAGATTGAATTGACGACTATTGATTTTCCGTTATGATAGCATTATCAATTTTAACATAAGCAGGTTAAGTATAAATATGCTCATATATACATTGCCTCAAACAACTTTTTCAATGACAGAGCATGCTGTATCATGTAGTGTCATGTAAAAAAGACTTACTTATAATGGCCCATAAACGAGTGAACAACCGCGTGTTGGACTAAAATAATACAGCCCTAGGCCGTTTAAAACTCGTATTATTGCGGCAGTTAGGTTTAGGGGAGGGTTACGGATATAGACAGTTGATAGAATGAATTAGAATTTTTGTCATTTCTTTTGCGACTTACATCTTTTATTCATATGATAACACTGTGGAACAAATTCAGGTTAGCAAAAGTTAGGTCGATTCTGAGAGTGAGGGGTAAAAATAGAGGCTAAATTATAAGACCCGTATCGCGGCGTTTGTTTATATTGGTTCGAATTTTTTTTTAATCGACCTTCGAATTTTGCAGTCAATTGCCGATTTTCAGCATATTGTTTGTATGGTTTTTGGCTATAACTCGTCGACTAATTAATATTTTTTCAATCTGTTAAAGCCAAATTATTGCTAGAGACCTGTGCAACAATTAAAACTTAAAAAAAAGTTGATTCATAGATTGTAGAGCTTATGAAGAAAAATGTTGGAAATTTTTTTTTCATGCTTTTTGAACATATTTTCCACAAAACTAAGTCTTTTTTCTTTCTGTTTGATCTATAATATGCTTCTCAATTTTTTCAGTGTTTGTTTTGAAGAAACATTGAAAAAGAAATTATAAAAATACGGGGAAAAATATAGTTTTGAAATTTTAGTTATGAAAAGTTTTAAGTAAAAAAATTAAATAAATTAAATTAATGATTTGGCCAGTTGCCTTCGAAGAGGTAAAGTGTTTTCTTTCATATAAAATATATTGGTTTCATAACCTAGTACTGAGGAAAATACAGAAATCCCCAAGAAAATATTTCTTTAGAGTTTTTAACCTGGGAACCAGCATTAACACCAACAAAATTGTCAGCCAAGGAATTCAAGGAAGAATCACTCACGCAAACAAGTGCTACTTCTGCCTAAGGTGGCAATTGAGAAGTAAAGTCCTCTCTCGAAGAACGAAAATAAATAAGTAACTTATCGTACCCGTCCTGGTTTATGGTACAGAATCTTGGACGCTGAGAACATCTGATGAGGCGGCATTGGGAGTATTCGATAGAAAGATTCTTTGAAAGATTTACGGACCCTTACGCGTTGGCTGAGGCGAGTACCGAAGAAAATTTAATGATGAGCTGTATGGGCGGGGAGAGTTCATTCCCACAACAGCCGGTTCCATCGTACGGGAATGACCCGGGTTTTTCTACCCGGCCAAGGGCTGTTATTTCGGTGTAACCATGTCTAATCTGTCTCGTCACACCCTGAAATTGTCATCCTCGGAGCAAACCCTGGCAGCTGGGTTGCTTCATTGTCTCTTGTTACGTTCTGGGGTCGAACCCAACCCTGGGCTAAGAGATTGGATCAGCCGCGTTTGCTGGAAGAAAATTGATTCTAAACGGTCGTACTCGGTTCAATGCGCCAAGTGTAAGAGATGGCTACATAAGTCTAGACACCGCTCCCTGCCGGCCTTAAAAGGTGGACCTCTAATTACCTCAATGGTCGACAAGCATCAGTCAAATTCAGGAACAAGGAATCCAGGCCACGAAGAATAAAACAAGGGGTGCCGCAAGGTGGTGTTTTCTATCCCCTTTTGTTTAATTTCTATATTTCGAGACTTTCCCCCACCAGAGGGAGTCTTCATTGTTTCCTACGCTGACGACTGCACGATAATGGCTGCGGGTAAGGGTCCCTCCATTGACGAACTCTGTACTAGAATCAACCGTTACCTCCGTGACCTTCCAGCTTCTTCACCGAGCGAAATCTGACCCTATCTCCGACTAAATCGACGGCGACCCTGCTTACGACATGGAATGCGCAGATGGGGCAAGAATTAAATGTCCACGTAGATGGAGTATGCTCGCCCAACCTTTCTGACACCATTTGGAGGAAATTGCATTGTCTGCCATAACACCGCCATCAGAACTGCTACGGGATGCCTGCTTATGTCATCTGAGTCTCACCCCCATCAATAGGCAAAATTGCTCAATGTTCAAGAGCACGCGGAACTTTTGAGTAGACAGTTCCTTCTGAACTGTCATAAACCCAGTCATCCAAATCGACATCTATTGGATGTAGCCCCGCCCCCAGAGACATAAGGAGACACCTTCGTAAGCACTACGATGAGATCCGGCACCACATCTCTTTGCCGTTTGATCTGCGGAACCATAGGCGGGCTCTAAATGACCTTCACACTGAGTCGGTAGATAGATCCCTCAGATCTCGGCCTGTGAATCCCGTTATCAGTACTCAGCCACCTGAATTGGCTGAAGAGAAGCGTGTACTTCCGAGGGAGACTAGAGCCATGCTGGCATAACTTCGCTCTGGATATTGTCATAGGTTAAGCTTTTACTTATCCAGATTGAACCCCAATATACCAAACACATGCCCTGCATGTGGTATGTCCCCTCATGATGCCAAACACCTCTTCTCCGGTTCAGTCGAACCTACTCTTTTAACACCTACATCACTCTGGTCCAACTCTGTGAAAACTGGGCGTTTCCTCGGACTTCCGTTAGAAGAGCCTGATGACAATTCCCACAACAGCCGGTTCTATCGCACCGGAATGACCCGGGTTTTTTCACCCGGCCAAGGGCTGTTATTTCAGTGTAACCCTGTCCAATCTGGGGCACTGGTAACAACAACAACAACAACAATTTAGAGTGATCGAGCCCATTGGGCAGGCCGAAGCACTGTTAACAACAACAACAACAACAACAGCGGGGAGAGTTGCAAAAATTTGTAGCATGTTACAAGTTCTGAAAAATGTTTCAAAGTAATGTTCGTCGGAATACGTCGTAACTCCATTACTAAGTCTTTTGCGAAATCCACTACAGCGCTAAGTCTATCTTTATTTGTTGAAGAATTACACAAATACTAAAATTTAATAGGTCATAAAACTGCAACTCCACATTTTTCATAAAAATTAGGATTGATGAAACTTTCGGTATTATTTCGGTTTGTTACTTTATTACTACCCGAACCAATGTCTACGCATACCTCGGAACCGGTTTTATCGTTTTGAAAGCCTGGTGAATTTTGTAGAAGGTCAGAAAAGACTAGTATATGTGGGTATATAGGTTTGATATTCAAACGCATAACCCACTAACCGATAATTTCATATAAAGGGTGTTTTTTTAGGGGTATAGAACTTCGAATTGAAATAAAACACAAGAAAGTCGTTTTAAGGTCCATCAATTTGGCTTTATTGGAAGGATAATTTTATGCCATTAATGTTTAAATATGATTTCGGGCATGTGGCCGCCGCGGCTGGCTCGAATAAAGCCAATTCTACAGGTCCAATTTTCAACCACTTTTTCGAGCATATGGGGCCGTATATCGGCAATAACGCCACGAATGTTGGCTTCCAATTCCCCTAACGTTTCTGGTTTGTTGGTGTAGACGAGCGACTTCACATATCCCCAAAGAAAATAATCCAATGGTGTCAAGTCACACGACCTTGGTGGCCAATTGACAGGTCCATTCCGCGAAATTATGCGCTCATCGAATGTTTCCTTCAATAAATCGATTGTGACGTGCGCTGTGTGGCATGTAGCGCCGTCTTGTTGGAACCACAACTCATCCACATTCATGCCATCCAATTCGGGAACAAAATAGTCGGTTATCATGGCTCTATACCGGTCTCCATTAACGGTAGCTGCCTCTCCAGCATTATTGCGGAAGAAGTATGGCCCAATGACTCCACCAGCCCATAGAGCACACCAAACAGTCAGTTTTTGTGGATGTAATGGCGTTTCAAGGGTCTCATGTGGATTCTCTTCACTCCAAATGCGGCAATTTTGCTTGTTGACGTAGCCATTCAACCAAAAATGAGCCTCATCACTGAACAAAATTTTGCGATGAAAATCAGCATCGAAATCAATCTCATTTTCGGCCCATACACCAAAATCACGACGCATTGCATGGTCTCGCGGCTTTAATTCTTGCACAAGCTGGATCTTGTAAGGTCGCAAGCCAAGATCTTTGCGCAAAATCTTCCATAAAGTTGATGGACAAAGCTCCAATTGCTGTGCACGGTGGCGAATCGATTCATTCGGGTCCTCTTCAACACTTTGCTCTACAGCGGCAATTGTTTCTTCGGTGCGCACTGTTCGACGTCTCTGCGGATGCGTATTATCACATAGAGTAAACGTAGTGCGAAAACGATCCATGGTTAACCGAATTAATTGCTCTGATGGACGATTATGTCGACCATAAAATGGACGGAGCTCACGGTAAACTTCGCGAACTGAACCATTATTTTCGAAATAAATTTGCACGAATTGCAAGCGTTGTTCTTTTGTCAACCTGTTCATGATGAAATGGCAAACCAAACTGAACATAAATGACATTAGAGTTGCCAGATTTGACCACAAAATGCCAGTTTTATCTCTATTCGAAAAACAAACCTGTAAAAAAAACACCCTGTATTTATAAGAATGCCTGTGTCATTAGTCTAAAATAAAAAAATTATAAATCGGAAGCATAAAATGGTACTGCGTTATTTAATCGAAAGTAAACAAATAGTAGTTCATTGACGAAGTGGGTATCTATCCCTCCAATCCCTCCCAGCTGCGCCACTGCCTCACATATATTTATTGTAAAATAAGAAATAAAAAAAAACAAAAACTCTAACCGACATATTTAAACCTTTTTCCGTAATGGACATTGTACAAATACTATTTTCCATTAATACAAAATGGCTTGTGACGGTTACGGAACTGCAGTTTCTGAACCAGAAATTTCTCTCACTACACGTTTTCCATATTGAAATCTGAAAATGTCAATTGAATTGCAGAATAGATAATTGGATTTCAGAATGTGTGAATCGGATTAAAAAAAAAAACAATTCGATTGGAAGGGAACGGCATACAATTTAGGAATTGATTAATTTCATAACAATTTTTTTTTACATATTTCATAGCCTTTATACATATTTAAGCATTAACAAGGCAAAAGCAGTTGCAAAGGTATTTTCTGAAATCCCCTTGACGATTTCTGAATTCCAACTCACGCATTCTGAAATCCAATTTAAGTTTTCTGAAATCCATTAACCGTTTCTTAAATCCAAATGACAAATTATGAAATCCAATTAGCTACTCCGAAATTCAATTAACATTTTTTGAAATGCAAGTGGAGTTTTTTGATTTCAATTTGGAAAGGTGTAATTACCAAATTCCCTGCAGGGCAGCTAAGCTTCGCAAATATACAGAAGTAAGTGGCTGATCTCTGTATAAGATTTTGCCGGTTCTCATAATACTGGGATCCTTAGGGGGCCCGGCCATGGCCAAGCAGTATTGCAGTCCTTATTTCTTTTTGAATTCCGAAATAATCATTCCTTGTTTTTATTCCTTTCTTTTTATTCACTGGATTGAATTCCTTGGATATCTAAAGAAATGTATTACTTTGTACATTACGTATTAACTATGCTTAGGTGTTTTTTGTCTAATTGTGCTTTTGTTAATTGGTTTCTATCTACTACCGCAATCCTGCCCGAGATCGATCTCGGTGCGCCACCCACTTTCGTTTCCGGCCCACACCGGGGCTGAACAATGACATAAATTTTAAACGATTATAGCTTGCGCGAGCAAAAATTTATCTGAAACGCGAAAGCCAGGGTTGGAACTATACTGCAGTTGCGGTAGAGCTGCTGCATCTCTCAGAAGAAAAAAATCTGCTAATAAATTAAAACAAAATATCTCAACGGAAAATCATATAACCGAAATGGCGAATACTCAATCCTAAACCTAGCGGAAACTTAATCAATCTTATACTATCAATCAAAACTATAAAAGCTTGAGATTCGCCCTTTAATCTATTAGTGCAAGACATATGTCAATTCAAAACTACTTACTTTTCATCTAACACCAGCTTTCTAACTGCATTGTTTACATGCGGAATGCTTTTTAATTTTTTTTACCTTATTGGTAAGTTTCAAAGAGTAAACACCGGTACGGATGTTTCCGAACTCAAAGTGATTGCTTCTGGCACCCCGCAAGGCTCAATCCTTGGCCCTCTTCTGTTTAGTCTCTTTATGAATGATATATTTTCTACCTGCAAGTTCGCTAGTATTCATGCTTACGCTGACGATATTCAGCTGTATTTATCAAACACATTTGGAAATATCAGTACTTTAACCCGCAAATTAAAACGTTACTTGGCTTGTCCTAATCCTAAAAAATCGTTTGTGTTGCTCATCGCGAAAAAAGGATGGAAAGTGTGTCTGAACAGTCCTCGCTTTTTCTGAACAGTATACTCGTACAGCTGCAAGTTGTTCCTAAAATAACAAGTCTTGGTTTAGTTATCAACTCAAACTTCACCCGCGTAGATCACACAAATGCTGTAGTGTGAAAAGTGTATGCCTCCCTACGAAGTCTAAGGCAAACCGTTGCCTTTACACCTTTGGCCATGAGGCGTAAACTTGCACTTCAGCTACTGCTACCAATAATCTCATACTCCGAATTAGTTTATAATAAGCTGGACTCGCAATCTGCTCACAAGATTGATGTATTATTTAATCATATAACACGTTACATATATGGTTTAAAGAAGTCTGATCACATCTCAACTTGGAGATGTCAGCTTTTAGGATGGATTTAGTAGAAGCTGTATTTTTTCTTTCGTCTTATGTGTTGGAAATCGCCCTCATATTTGTACGATAAACTTATATTCATGAGGTCTGAGCGAACGAGTGATCTAATCGTCTCTATCTATAATTTTGTAGCATCTATTAGACTGTTTTTTTTGTCAACACAATAAGAACCTGGAATTCGATACCAGCCGTAATAAGAAGTAAGCTAAACAAAAGCAATTTCAAGAATATAATATTCTCATATTTCTCCACTTTATCACATAATTCAGACTGACCATCAAGAGCTACTAATTATTGATCAAATATTGTTAGTTTTAAGTAGTTATTTTTTTTTTCTCTCTCTTATTTTTTATTTATTTTTATTTAATGGGTCAATTCTGTTCTGGAAGATTATCTAACCGAAAATCGTAACCTTTGGCAATGCAGTTTATGTAACCGGGATTCTAGCGTACATGGCAACGCTGTTAAAAACAAACAAGTAGGGAAGTCTAAGTAAGGGTGGAACCTAACATTATATACCTAGTAGTGATCTATTATGGCATAACGATTTACGCAGGTCTATTTTAATACTTTTCACTTCGTATTATAAAGCCAGCTGATTGTTTTCAATAAAAACACTTCTGTTATGAGTTTTGAGGGGTAGATTAATTTTAAAAATATATTAATGTATGGCGCGATATACAACAGGTATATTATCATAAACCTCCTAAGAGATTTTTGCGCCGAGCTTCCCTTCCAATTTGTGGTGTGCCGTTTTGAATTCTTTCCTACAAATTGCCGATACCTACAGATTTTTGCCGACTTCGAACGCCATCTACAAAGGAGATGCATTTTTGCTGGGAAGCCTTCCATAGCAGAAAAACACTCGGAGAGTTTGCCAAACCACTGCCGAGGGGCGATTATTAATAACGCTGCTTTTATATGGTCGCCCAACCTTGCTGACACCAACTGAAGGAAGTTGCAAGTCTGCAAAACCACCGCCATCAGAACTGCCACGGGATGTCTGCTTATGTCATCCGAGTCTCACCTTCACCAAGAGGCTAAAATGTTCAATGTTGACGAGCATGCGGAACTTTCGAGGATACAGTTTTTACGGAACTGCCGCAAACCTAGTTATCCAAACCGTCATCTATTGGATGAAACTCCACCCCCTAGAGACAAAAGAAACCATCTCCATAAGCACTATGATGAGATCCGGCACCACATTACCTTGCCGTTTGATCTGCGAAACCGTAGACGGGTTTAGAATACGCTCGAGGTAGGCATGCCTATCGTAAGAGGCGACTAAAAGGCAAAAGACGTGCAACTTGATGGTTGATCAAAAGATATGATGCCTCTCACCTATCATTACTCATTTTTTCATTCCTTACGGCATGGGGAGGTTGCGTTGGTCATAATAAATTGGTCCCGCGACAGTCGGGTATGTACCGCAGGGGCATCGGAGCGTACCGGCAACAGCAAAGGACTGTCACTTTTGACAGCACTCCTCAAAATATTGGGGAAGTGTTTTGTCGTTAAAAGCCACAAACAACAACTCTGCATCTTGAGACGTGCAACCTCTCTGGCCTTGTCAACAAAACTTTGTACAACAGTCCAGGCCCTAACAAACCCGAGCAAACACAACGATAAGGTCTACATTTAATTTGGAAATAGCATCAAGGCGGACCCCAGATGTGGCTAGAGCATCCGTTGTCGTCATTGCCAAGGAGGTCAAAGAACCCATGAAGGCCAAGCGAAATAGTTATTTAGCGGCTCTTTTAAAACCCTCTCATTCCTGAAATATTGAAAAAATCGAGAATTGTTTACATTTAAAAGCGAATATGGGAGAATCATATCGTCCAATATCTGTCCTGCCGCCTGTTGCGAAGCCTGTAGGACAAGGGGACAAGGTTCGAATATTGTGTCGGAAACAGTGTTTGTCTGTTCGTTTATTATTCTACCGTCGAATGTCTTTTGCTTGTAGATTTCCATGTTTTCGATTACGTTCAGACGTCGACCTTTTGCTTGTACATGTAGGACCTTGACTGTTTTTTTGATGTTTCCGGGGGGGGGGGGGGGGGGGGGCATTTATTCTCCACCATGTGATTCGGAATGTTGGACTCTGGTAATAATATTCGAACCCTTAAAATTAGTTTACAAAAAACAAAGCAATCACTCAGGTACAACAAACACACACGCACCGACAAATAAACACAAAACAGCAAAAGATCAAAAACAACAAACGAGCAAAAAGGGTCAAGCAACAAAAATCACCAACTTTTACTTGCCTCAGTCAACCACACACAAACCGATCGTTGCAAACCACCCCCGTTTCTGAATGTGCACACACAACACATACACACACGTACATAAACAGACACCCATGCTGACATAACCTGCTACCTACTATAAATACAAGACAAACGACAACAACAGATCAGAACGAAAATCGACACTGATGATGGCACAACGCCGAAACCGGTTTGTCTCAAAACAAGCGATGACGAAAAATCGTTCCAATATACACCCTCCAGTCGTTTGCCTGCAGCACTTGCGGAAAAGGAAAAGAAACGTGTCTTGCTTTATATAATGCTACCAGATGGCCCGCAGATTTTGCCCTGGCCAAATATTTAGCTGTATGGATGTAGAAATATTGCCGATGCCTACCCCTATCACTATTACTGTCCTTGGGCCTTTGCTATCCTATTCCTATCCCACCCCTCTCTTTCATATAAAATATCTCTACATAGATCTTAGTTGCGAAGTAATATTAGTTTAGATTATATTCAAAGGCGTCAACCCTCCTTTTCCGTTACCGACATTTTTTCTTAAGGTGTATCACCTTACCTTTCGTGTGATATTTGTTCCACATAAATAACTTCAACACTTATTTGTTATGCTGAGAATTATAATAGTTTTCTTTAATGAAAATGTTTGTCAGGATGTATTAATTTAAAAGATGTTAAATGTTATGCGAATGAATGTTAATTAAATAAATTTTAAAAGTAATTAGTTTTTACACAAGCTCGAATATTAATGCGTTTTGGTGTACGACTCTTCGGCAACTCAACTCTCGTTCGGTTAGCCAAGCGGGTTGTTGCATATTTTACGATGATGCAGGGTTGCATGTTATTGTCCTTGACATCTCGGCCAATCCTGATGTCAAATCGTCCCCGATTTGGGACTCATCGTCTTCTAGTTCGGGAGAAGTGGAGTACCAAAGCTTGATTTTGTCCGCTGAGAATATAGAGCAAAATTATCCTCGATTAAATAGCGATCGTGCCCCAAAAATTTTGTGACTTGATAAGGCCCGCGATGTTTCTGAAGGTTCATTTTCGATTACCACGAGGTCGTTTTCGTTATATAACTTAGGTTTGGCGTGTTTGCGATCAAAACGATCTTTCCATTTGGATCGTTCGTGTGTTAAGTTGTCCAGTGATTTCAAACGTTTTTCGGCAATAGGCATATCGACAGCCACACTACAAGACCCTGTATGTTCAAAACCAAAAAGTTTTCAGAAGAGAGAAAAACTATGATAATTTTATCATATGAACCGGACTTTTTTCAATCCATTTTAATGCTATACTAAAAGCAACGAAACAACGGGAAGTTGTAATCCGATTTTGGCTGAATTTTAATGCGTGCAAGTCCATGATCTATAGGAAAGGCTCAGAACCTTATTTTTGGAAAAATAGTGACTTACAGGGCTTTGCAGTGGGGCTATCGATATGTTGTTCTTTGACATCGGTTTCATCATAAATTGCTGCTACAAGACGGTTATGAACGATTTTCCGAAGATCGAAGTTTAAAATAAGTTTATTCGGGCTAAATCCTGATGTAGAATTTCTTTATGAATTTACCGTAAATTTCAGATTTCGTAGCGTTGTATCCCACAATTTTGGATCTTCGGTAGACGTACGTATATAGGACAAAATTGTTTAATTAGCACGTTCAACTTGCCCGTTTGCACGAGGGGTTCGAACAATAGTCTTGACGTGCTGAATTCCGTTGTTTTCGAAAATGATTCGAAAGATTTTGAGGTGAACGCTGTACCTCTATCGGTAACGATTTTCGATGGTAGACCGAAATAAGTGATCAGGTCGCTAAGAGCCTGAATAACGTGTGTAGTTTTTGTATCTCGAACTGCCTTTACCATCAAAAACTTTGTAAACGCGTCCGATATCGCCAAAATTAAGCAATTACCCTTCTTGCTACGAACGAAGGGTCCCAGGTGGTCAATGTGTATTAAACGGAAAGGTGTTGGCTCGGAAGGCTCACTATACAGACACCCTTGAGCCCAACCGGCGTGTGCCTTTTGATAGCAGCACTCGACGCAATGTATTTCTGTACATATTTCCTCAATTTCGGGAACCAAAAAGTTTGCCGAATATGGTCGAGAGTTTTCTCTAATGCGAAATGACCCATATGGTCATGACAAAATTGCACAATGCATTGCTTTGAGGCCGTCTGCCTCACATCTATATAATCCGTGTTTTTGTAAGCGATATTCTTTTCGTAGGATTGCCGCGTTAGCTGATTTAGTATAGCCTTTTAAAATTAATATAATATCGCGTAAATTTTCGTCTTGTAACTGAAGTGTATATAGCCAGTCATTAGTATCGGCTGTTACTTTCATAATGACACCAGCTATTTCTACCTCTTTCGACGGCTGATCTGGAGAACGGCTCAAAGCATCCACGTGAGCCAAACGACTTCATGCTCGATGAATTGCTTCGAAATCAAACTCTAAGAATCCCAACCACCAGCGTGCCACTTATGATTAAATTTCTTTGTTTGCTCGAATTTTGGCAACTGCCGAGCAATCGGTTACTAAGCGGAACCTCTTGCCTAGCAAATATGTTCGGAATCGTTCTGGTGTCTATACCACAGCCAAAACCTCCAGTTCGTAACTGTGGTATCTGCTTCCGGCTTCGGAGCAATGCCGACTATAATTCGCAACCGGCTGCCACGTTTTTGTATCGTATGACTGTAATAGTACACCGGCAAGTCCAACGCTGCTTGCATCGGTATGTACTTCGTGATTAGCAGAAACATCATATAACGCTAGCACTGGTCTATATGTAAGTGCATTAATCAGTTTTTCAAACGCCGCTTGTTGTGAATCACCCCAGCGAAAATTGTTTACTTCCGCTTTACACAGCAGACTAGTAAGAGGTTTTGAGATGAGTGAATAGTCTTGAACGAATTTTCGGAAAAATCCCGTAAGACCCAAAAATCGTCGTAATTCCGTACTACTGGTAGGTCGCGAGAAATTCTGTATGACGGAGATTTTCTTAGTACCTGGCGTTATACCATTTTCGATTACAATATGACCCAAGTGTTCAATTTCAGTAGCTAAGAATTTACATTTTGCTAGACGTAGTGTTAAACCGCTCTCACGCAATATTTCAAGGAACTTGCGTAAACGTTCTTCAATAGTTTTGCTTGATATGATGACATCGTCGAGGTATGCCATTACTTCGCCGGACGGCATCTTAGCAATCAATCTGTTCATGATCCACTGAAAGACCGCGGGTGCGTTTACCAACCCAAATGGCATTCGGTTGAAATTAAAACTGTCCATCATTGGTAACGAAAGCCGTAAATTGTTTCGAATCTTCATCTATTTCGATTTGATGGTACCCCATTCTCAAGTCAAATGTAGTAAAGTAACACTTACCTGCTAGCTGCGCAAACTGCTCCTCCATAACAGGCATCGGAAGAGACATTTTTTTTGGTAATTTTATTTAGACAACGAGCCGACGCAGAGCCGATGCCCACCGTTTTTCTTTTCGACCAACACAATGGGTGAGGCGTACTCGAAATCAGATTGACGTACGATACCATTATCGAGCAACTCACCAATCATGCCATCAACGATCGAGCGCTTAGCAAATGGAACGCGATAAGGTTTTATTTTAACCGGTACATTACTGTTCAATTCGATATTCATTTTTGCCACGTTACACTTTCCGAGATCAGATATTTTTTCAGAGAAAACGTCTTGAAAACTCGTTAATATTTTATTCAATTTTCCGCGTTCCGCACTATGAAGATGCGATGCTTCGTTTATCGAAACCACGCGCTCTAATCGACAATTGCCATTTTCGATCACTAATCGTTTTCCGTCTTGGCATAAAGTATCTTCGCCAAGTAAAATATTTTCGCTTATCATTCCGTTATCTACCAGTAACGCAGAAACTTTTAGTTTAATATTATCGATTTCAATATCAACGTCAATTTCTTCTTTGCATTTAAATTCACCACCACCGAACCCTTTCCGCACTACGGCATTAGGCTTGGTTTGTCCGAGTTTCGCGACTAGTGATTTGGATCAATAAAAGCATTTGTCACATAACCATTAAGGTTTACATTTTTCACAATACCATCACTGTTTTTTATTACATTAACCTTTGTTTTCTGATTTTCAGTATACTTTTCAGTAGCATGATTCTTTCGATTGCATTTTCCACATCGCGGTTTCTTTTGTGGCTCTGGACAATTTTTCGAGAAATTACCAAACTTCGCAAAATTGTAACATTTAACGCTACCAACTTGTTTTTGTTCACTACGCGCACTGTTTGTTCCACCTTGTACGTGAGCATATTTGGTTTTAGTAACACTCACAGCTTGTTTTGGATTTACATTCGTTACCGGTTTTATATCGTTGTATGTACAGTATTCATTAATATCCCGTAACAAGTCTGTGCAGCGCGTATAGTTATTTGAAATTTTCCTTTTCAGATCTGAATCTTTTACACCATTGATAATGTGTCGAGCTATAGCATTTTCAGGCATACATGCCTTCGTCTCTAACGCGTGCATTTTAAAATAAAATTCCTGCGAGGTTTCGTTGTGTTGTCTTTACGTTCGCGACATTTCGATATGTACGTCCGCGCTATTTACCGTATTGTAACGAAGCTTTCTTGTTGCCCCGTTGCTTCTTTGGTAATTGCTGGGGTATACTCGCCTTGTCCAGGGTTCGCTTACAATAAATTTGTAAATTCGGGGCACTGCGCAAATCGTTTCGCTGTATTAAACTTTACTTTATTCTTACTTAATGCTAGAATATTAATTCATTCGTATTTTATTCTAAAATTCAACGCCCTCTGACTTCATTCGTCGCCACTCGGCTGTGGTGGCGTGGCTTAACGGTCCAGCCGCGTTCCGTTAGACGGATTCCGTTAGGGTCTGGTGCGTGCACTCTACCGTGCTTCCGTTGGCGTCGCTGTCGCGTACTATGCTGGCGTACTGACGTCGGCGTCGTGTGTTGCAGAGGCGTTGCTCTGCCACGCCCGGTGTCGGTGCCCCTCTTAGGTGCGTTGTATTTCGCCGCTCTGCTGCGGTCTCTGTTGACGTATCTCTGCCGTGCGGTATTTCGACGCTCTGCTGCGGTCTCTGCTGACGTATCTCTGCCGCGCGGTATGTCGCCGCTCTGCTGCGGTCTCTGCTGACGTGTCTCTGCCGTGCGGTATTTTGCCGCTCTGCTTCGGTCTCTGCTGACGTGTCTCTGTCGTGCGGTATTTCGTCGCTTTTGCTGAGGCGGGTGTGCGCGAGGTTTCTAGTGGTAGTTGTACTGGATAGACCCAACTACAACCCCCTTCGATCCCACGGCTCACTCCTACGGGGCGAATCTCGATTGTACTGGATAGACCCAACTACGATCGAGATGCGCCCGCTAGTCGCTCTGGTCGTGACCACAGCTCCGTGCTGACTGACTCCTGTGATGCTGTGTTGATGCTTTTATAGCTGTGGTGTTACATGTTGCTGGCTCGGGTGGTTGTGTTGCCATGGTTACTGTGTTGCTGTGACATGTTGCGACCGCTCGTTGTGTTCATGTTGGTGCTAGTTTTGTTGTTGAGCCTTGTTGTATGTTTATCTGGTTATGTGGGGTCGTTTTTGTGTGGGCCAAATTAATGGGGATTTATTTGGTCCTCACAGTATATGGAAAGTCTTCCAAAAATCGTTTAACAAATTGTTGCCACGACACGAACACTTCTTGTAATGCATCTACCCAGTACTTAGCTGGACCTCGCATCTTTTGTTGCACAGCACAAATTAAAATGTTTTCGTTCCAAAAATAACCGTTTTTTAGAGTTTCTACTCGTCTAATGTATTGAAACGAATTAAGTGACGTTTTCGATACCGGATTAAATTCAGGCAATAACTCTACTACGTCGCGGACTTAACAAAATGGATTTGTAACTAACGAAATGGGTTGCTCGGGTTGCACAGTAAATGGAACTGTGGTATACGGTGGCACTACGCGTGGTGCATTGTTAAAATTTGGATGATACGTGTTTTGCGCTTGTGTGTACACACTTTGTGGTGGATACGACCCACATGTTTTTACTTGCACCAAAGAGCATGTATGAATAAGAGGCACCAACACGTATGTTCGAGCAGAGCTACTCGCCAAACTTGCTCGCCGATATCTATTAGGGTTTCAAGCATTCCCTTTTGTGCATTTTCTTAATTTATTTAAAGTGACTTTGCCAAATATCAGCTGCTCGAATGAGTAGCAAATTTTTATTTTGAGTAGCTGACTTCATTGACTTTTTGATGAAGTTGAGTCTTTCCGGACATTGCGTTTTCATGAAGTTGAGGATATTTGCCTATTATGTTTGTGCAAATTGATCAACTTAATGGAAATAAAATATTAAATATGACAAATATCAAAATATTGGAATATTTTCATTTTATTAATTGAAAATGTTTTCCAATAGATATTTGAAGATATTTTTATTTTTATTTCCATAAAATATGCATGCAAGCTTCCATTTGATATGGTGGTTTGGCTTACCAGACCCAGGTTCAAGTCCCATCACAGGGAACAAAAAATTTTTTTTCCTTTCTTTTATTAATATTTGATACTTTTTTTTAACTAGAACACGCATATTAGATTGAAAATAAAAAAAAAATAAAATTTTCAACTAGATATGAAAAGCATGCTTCAAGATATGCAAGGCATGCTTACAAGTATGAAATATTTTATTGCAAAGTGTTTTGCTATACATATGTATATATGTGCAAAAGTAGAAATAGATATCAAATAGCTGAAATATACAGACTATTTCAATAATATTATTATAACTTTTCATTTATTTAATTAAAAATTTTTATATTTTTTTACCGAATTTGAATTAAATTTTCAAAAAAAAAATTCATTAGTCCATAGTTTTCAAAAAAGCCATACCTACTTCTAATGACAATTTTCGAATTTTATTTAAATTAGGTAATCTATTTTTTCACCTATTTTTTTGAAAAAATTCATACCTTATAATTTTATATTATCAACCAAGTTTCAATGAAATTTAAAAAAAAAAATTCACTAGTCCATAGTTTTTAAAAAAGCCATACCTACTTCTAATGGCAATTGTTGATTTTTATTTAAATTAAGTAATCTATTTTTCCTTACCGATATTTTCGAAAAAAATCATACCTTATACTTTTATATTATTAACCAAGTTTCAGTTAAATTTCAAAAAAAAATTCACAATTCTATAGTTTTCAAAAAAGCCATATCTACTTCTAATGGCAATTGCTGACTTTTATTTAAATTAAGTAATCTATTTTATCATACCTATTTTTTTGAAAAAATTTATATATATTTTCCGAATTTTATTTAAAAATACCTAGCCATAACCTATTATTTTTTATAATAACACTAATATAATAATTTTATCCAAAAAAAGATTCATTCATAATCAGATTTGATAATAAAATGTTTATTATCACATAATTTTGTACGAACAAACGTCAATACGTATTATGCCATCTAATATATGTGTGTACATATTTGTGTATGTCCAAGGCTGCTGGCATCGTTGAATGGATGAAGGATATATGTGCAAACATCTAAATTTCGCGAAAACTCAGTTGAATGTTCTGAATTTTCATAGACATAGCGAAAATGCTGAAATTCCACATAACACCTTCATTCATGCAATATGAACATTCACACATAAATACATATCCATGCGCGACAGTCAAAAACAATGTTGCCGTTGCAGCTTCTAGTAAAATGCAAGAAAAGGGGGACTAAATAAATTACTAGCGAAAACGCAAAATCCGTACTATTTTCATTTATTATGGTGTGTAACTTGGCAGGACTATAGCTAGTCGGTTGACTATGCTTTTATTTTACATTTCAGAAATGTTAATAGCATAGAAGTCTCGAAAATATTTAAATTTGCAAAAGGCAGTCACAAAGGAAGCTGGTGCCGAAAGGGTAAAATTGATATTGGTACAACATTGTCAAGCAAATCAGTTGCTCTGCTACTGCGATCTACTTTTTAAGGGTTCTCATCACAAAGCTCAAAAATTTTACAAACGACATATACTGCGTACTTTCTATCTCTATGGCGCGATATACAACAGGTATATCATCATAAACCTCCTAAGAGATTTTTGCGCCAAGCTTCTCTTCCAATTTGTGGTGTGCCGATTTGAATTTTCCCTACAAATTGGTGGGACCTACAGTTTTTCGCCGACTCCGAACGGCATCTACAAAGGAGACGAATTTTTGCTGAGAAGCCTGTCATGGCAGAAATACACTCGGAGAGTTTGCCAAACCACTGCCGAGGGGCGACCCCGTTTTGAAAAACTGTTTTCAAATCACTTTTGATGTTACCTGTACCAGGGCTCGAACCATGGACCTTCGGTGTGGTAGGCCGGCAACACTACCTTCACACCACGGCGGCTGCGTACTTTGGCACGTTTAAAATAAAAATGCCAATTTTGTATGAAATATATGAAAAATATATAGAAAATTTTGAATAATAACTTTTTCGTGTTTTGGTATAGATATATACCAATTGCTGGTCAATATCTGTATTTTTTTGTTTAAATTTTTGGAAAGATTTGCAATATACATATTGGTATATATAGTAATGATATCAACATATTGCATATATATATCTCGTGTCTTACTTTCAATTTCTTCATCTTACCTGTCCCGGTACGTGTACCTGGGATTTTCTGTATGGTGGGGCAGAATTTTATCCAATATACAATGCTTGTTGCCTAGCAAAGTACCTATAAAGTTCCTAAATTAAAAATTTGTAGCAAATATGCCCAGTTGAATTTAAGTTTACCCCGTCACTGAATACCCCCAATATGAATTGAAGTTGGAAATTAAGATTTTTGTCAGATTTTAACTTTGTCGATTTGTGAAAGATCAGTTTTGCCACATTGCATCAGGAAATAATATTTGATTTATGAATGAAATTGTTATTGTTGTATTTATGACGACAGATTTCGCTGCTGCGACTGTGCGTAGGAATGGTTTTTGTTTTTGTGTGATGGTAGTTGGTGGACAGCACTTGCATTATAGGGGGATGTGAGGACATCTGTAGGTATTTATGTGTGATTGTGCGCATACGTTTGTTTGTTTTTTTGGACATATGTATGTATGTACACAAATATGTGCGTCCGCGGTAGCTTTACGCATGCACACTTTTTGGTGGATGATATGGGAATATGAATGTGTGATTTGCCGACGGCAAAATGCATTCTTCCCATATTAATGATTTATTGATATGATATTCACATGCATATTTCCTTTTTTCTGCAATTTTATTATCCTTACGTAAAATCCTACTCCCTATATTTATTTTTTATGTTTATTAATTCAAATTTATTTCAAATGCAATTACTATGAAACTAATTTTGGTAATTATTTCCTTTAGGAAACAACTGCCAAAACACGTCCGAAGTTATCAGGAAAGGTATCAAAAGGTGCGTTTTGACCTCGGTAACAATAATCCGGAGGCGGATTTTCGAGTTTTTGTTTCAGTGAAGAGATATTTGCAATCAAAGTTGAAAATTTTCTGTCATTTTCATGTGGTTGTTGTAATCACGTATTAGGGTGTAAAAGTGTGTAGGGGTTAAAAGTGTGTTCTGCGCAGATATACTGTGGACCGCGTCGTAGCCGCTGTTGGACCGGCTAAGGGTTATTTTTGGGTTTTCTGCGAATAACTTTTCACTGAAACAAAAAATTGAAAATCCGCGGTAATTCTATACGACAGCACGTAACTGCTAATATACGTCAAAAAATCTCGGGAAATGTATCAAACGACGGGTTTTAACCTCCGTATCAATAATCCGAAAGCGGAAGTTCGATATTTTATGTATGTTCAGAGATATTTGCAATCAAAGTTGAAAATTTTCTGTCATTCTCATGTGGTTGTTGTAATCACGTATTAGGGTGTAAAAGTGTGTAGGGGTTAAAAGTGTGTTCTGCGCAGAAATACTGTGGTGTTGGACCGGCTAAGGGTTATTTTTGGGTTTTCTGCGAATAACTTTTCACTGAAACAAAAAATTGAAAATCCGCGGTAATTCTATACAGAGGTTAAAACGCGTCGTTTGATACCTTCCCGATATTTTTGGACGTTTTTTTGCAGTTGTCTCCTAAAGGAAACAATTACCATAAGTTTTTGTTTTATATTAAATTCTTATGTTTCTGTATTAGGTACCATTAAAACGTATTTTAGGTTTTCTTTACCTATAACCAATTTATTAGAAATGCAAAGCCAAATTAACAGCCTTAACAAAAAATTTTCAACAAAATCAATCTATATTTAAATTATTATAATAAAATCTTAAATTCCATACCTAATGAAATTTGTCAAAGCTAAAAATATAATAATAACAGTTTTAATGTGTGAAAGGTAAAAACTGTATACCTACCTACCTATATAAATAATATACCTACGACTATAATTTAAAAATATGCTATTTAAAAAAATTACCTATTGGAAATTAACAAACCAACAATTTTTTAATAAAGGGCGGAAGACATAAATATTGTAATCAAATGCGTTGTTGAAATGATATTGATTGTTTATTGGTAAAATTCATTCCTTTTATAGTAACCCAGTAGCAAATGATTTCATAGCTGAAAAAAGTAAGAGAGTTGGTATTGGGTTGCGGGGAAAGAGACGAGTTTGATTGTTAAATTGCTGAAAAAAGTAAGCGAGTTGGTAATAGGTTAATTTTGTTTTTGTTTTGTTTTGCTTTACCACTGAAAAAAGTAAGCGAGTAGGTAATAGGATTTTTTGCAGCTGAATTCCCAATAATTCGTGTACCGTTATCTCTGCGGCGTCTGTGACAATTTTTGTCGCATTTACGTAAATTTAAATCATTTCGTTGTGAATCGTGGTTTGTAGTGTACAAATATTTTAAAATGTTATCCAAATAAACTATGACGGACTGCAAAACAAAGTAGCTTTTAAAAATTTTGAAAGCCTTAACAATGTTCTATTTGGTAAGTTAAAACTAACATGAAATATGTATATAGAATAGTAGCTATATAATTTCATCATTCTTTATATTTATAGAAGCCGTTCAAAAAGATGGATACACGAAAGCTGATTTTGTCAAAGACATTAAATCAGCTTTCAAGATGGGTAAAAATCGCCACCACAAAGCGGGCTCGTTAAAAAGGAAGCACAATTTAAATGCTACTGATTAAATAAAATCATATATTAAAACTTATATTCAAATTTCTACTTACTTTCTTTATTATTAAAAAACAATTAAAAAGCAAAACAAAATGTGTAGTTGTGAATGCGTATGAGTTGGTAAGGACTGATATACTCCTTGACCAAAGGTAATGAGTTGGTAAGGACTGATATACTCATTGTTCAAAGCTAACAAGTTGGTAAGAGCTGATATACTCCTATTCCCTTGTATGCGAATTATTCAGTCCTGAGTTTTCAATGACATCGCTGTGTTAATTTTCAGCGAAGAATTCAGCGCTAAGACCCTCACTTTGGCTATTACCAACTCTTATACTAGCTATTACCTTTTGCTAGTGGGAAAGTTCTTACACTAATACTTACAAACTAAAAACTAAAATACTTACAAACTATTTACTTACACACGATATGCTGTGTCAGCATATGTGTTTCATAACTATGTCGTCAGTCACTCTGACGTAGTGACTTGACTCATCATACTTGTAACAAGATATGCGGTACGCTCGTTAGAAGTCAAGCGCCCGCTGTGCAGTTTAATGGCATTTAAATGGGTCACAATATTTTGGCTTTGTGTGTGGTCACTGAACATGTGCATACCAAATGTTTGTAAATGCAATGTGTTCAACAGTGATACTACACCTTCCCCCTTAAAAAAAATAGACATATATATGAATGCTTGTAGCTGCATATACAGGGTGTTTTTTTTACAGGTTTGTTTTTCGAATAGAGATAAAACTAACATTTTGTGGTCAAATCTGGCAACTCTAATTTCATTTATGTTCAGTTTGGTTTGCCATTTCATCATGAACAGGTTGACAAAAGAACAACGCTTGCAAATCGTGAAAATTTATTTCGAAAATAATGGTTCAGTTCGCGAAGTTTACCGTGAGCTCCGTCCATTTTATGGTCGACATAATCGTCCATCAGAGCAATTAATTCGGTTAACCATGGATCGTTTTCGCACTACGTTTACTCTATGTGATAATACGCATCCGCAGAGACGTCGAACAGTGCGCACCGAAGAAACAATTGCCGCTGTAGAGCAAAGTGTTGAAGAGGACCCGAATGAATCGATTCGCCACCGTGCACAGCAATTGGAGCTTTGTCCATCAACTTTATGGAAGATTTTGCGCAAAGATCTTGGCTTGCGACCTTACAAGATCCAGCTTGTGCAAGAATTAAAGCCGCGAGACCATGCAATGCGTCGTGATTTTGGTGTATGGGCCGAAAATGAGATTGATTTCGATGCTGATTTTCATCGCAAAATTTTGTTCAGTGATGAGGCTCATTTTTGGTTGAATGGCTACGTCAACAAGCAAAATTGCCGCATTTGGAGTGAAGAGAATCCACATGAGACCTTTGAAACGCCATTACATCCACAAAAACTGACTGTTTGGTGTGCTCTATGGGCTGGTGGAGTCATTGGGCCATACTTCTTCCGCAATAATGCTGGAGAGGCAGCTACGGTTAATGGAGACCGGTATAGAGCCATGATAACCGACTATTTTGTTCCCGAATTGGATGGCATGAATGTGGATGAGTTGTGGTTCCAACAAGACGGCGCTACATGCCACACAGCGCACGTCACAATCGATTTATTGAAGGAAACATTCGATGAGCGCATAATTTCGCGGAATGGACCTGTCAATTGGGCACCAAGGTCGTGTGATTTGACACCATTGGATTATTTTCTTTGGGGATATGTGAAGTCGCTCGTCTACACCAACAAACCAGAAACGTTAGGGGAATTGGAAGCCAACATTCGTGGCGTTATTGCCGACATACGGCCCCATATGCTCGAAAAAGTGGTTGAAAATTGGACCTGTAGAATTGGCTTTATTCAAGCCAGCCGCGGCGGCCACATGCCCGAAATCATATTTAAACATTAATGGCATAAAATTATCCTTCCAATAAAGCCAAATAGATGGACCTTAAAACGATTTTCTTGTGTTTTATTTCAATTCGAAGTTCTATACCCCTAAAAAAAACACCCTTTATATGTTCATTTTTCTAAAATGCCTTATTGTTTGTGTTTACAAAATTTTAATTGTCTTTTGGCTCTTATTGCCATTATTGCATAATTTTTTTTTTGTATTGCACATGATATGTGATATTTTTCTTTTGGCTTGTGCTATTATTAAAATGAGTAAACTGGAGTGCTTATTGTTTTCGTTTTATTTTTTTTCTTTTATTACTAGTGGCGTTATACTGTTTTAAGTCTATTCTTATGAATTATAATTTCTTTTAAGTTTTTATTGCTATTTCCTATACTATGTGGGATTAGAGTGAAATTGTTATTCTTATCTATACTTTTAACTTTGTAAGGTTCACTATATCTATTTTCTAACTTATGGGAGGCCTCTTCTTTAACTAATACTAAATCTCCTATTTTAATTTCCTTACTATAGCTATTTTTGTCATAATTGGATTTTTGCTTTTCTTTAGCTTCTTGAATTAATTTTCTTGCTCTTTGCTGTGCTGTTTGAAGTTTGTATTTTACTTCTTTGTCATATGCCTCATGGTTGTATACCGGGCTAATTTGATCTTCTTTCAAAAATTCATAATTTGGTGGTTGTTTTGCGAATATTAGTTCGAAAGGACAATAATTATGTGTTGTTGATGGCGTTGTATTGTAACAATAAGCGAAATACCTGAGGTATTCATCCCAATCGTCTTTGTCAGTGGATATGTATGCGCGTATGTATTCATTGAATGTCCGGTGACTGCGTTCTACAGTACCCAAAGTTTGATGATGGTACGGTGTAGAAGTTTTATGCTCAATTTTTAACAATTTACACAGTTCTTTGAACAGGCTATTTTTGTATTCTGTTCCCATGTCTGTTAAAATTGTTTTCATTTGTCCATAAATCAATATGAAATGCTCGAACACGGCTTTAGCGACTGTTATTGCGTGTTTGCTTGGGACTGGGATACCTACCAAATATTTAGTTAGATCGCATATAATGGTAACTGCATATTCGTTTCCATTTATCGACTTCGGTAAAGGGCCTACTGTATCGATTTGTACAATATCGAATGCCTTCGGAGGTGTCTCCGTTATTGTCATTGGTTCTTTGATATGTTTATTAATTTTATTTTTCTTGCAGTGGATGCAGTTTTTTTACATATTTTCGTATGTTCTTTTTCATATTCAGCCAGCTATATTTCTGCTTGATTTTATCTGTCATGCGATTTATTCCTGGGTGGCCACCACTAATAGGATCGTCATGATATGTATGCAGAATTTCTTTTATTTTCCCGGGATTTGTCACGCATATAACCTCTGGGGTTAGAGCGATTGTTAGTTTTTTGAGAACTTTATTACCCATTTCAATAAATTTGCCTACTGCAGTATAATTCTTTTTAAACAATTTGTCCCCTACGGACAACTGTACTTGTACAAGTCCTAAATTGCCGGCTTCTCTTTCAAGCCTGGTAAAGAATTGTCCTAAGGCAATCTTACCCTCAACAATTAGGTTGCTTGTATCAAAATTGCTACAAATTTTCTTTCCTTTTTTGAAATATAGTTTCGGAGGATTGAAAACGAGCTCGACATGTCTTTTTACTTCAAATTTATTTAGCGCTTCGTATATTTTGGGGTTCTCTTTGTGACTTTCTTTATTTTCAATATTATTGCTGTTCCTGTTTGCTGCTGATCTGGTAGTTATTTTTAATATTTTGCTTGCTTCCACTGACATATCTTTTAAATTTGTAATAGTTATGCGGGATAATGCATCCGCGATATGATTTTCTTTACCAGCTATATACTCCACCTCAAAATCGTACTCTTCTAAATCTAATCTTACTCGTGTCAGCTTAGATGACGGACTTTTCATTGAAAATAGGTATGTTAATGGGCGATGGTCGGTTTTTACTAAGAATTTTCTACCATGGTCTGAAGAAGGTTATGGCCCAATGAATTGCTGCCAATTCTTTTTCTATTGTTGCTTTATTTATTTCACCCTTTGTGAATGACCTGGACGCGTAGGCAATTGGTAACTGTTTGCCATCATGTTCTTGGCTAAGGACTGCTCCACAAGCATATCCACTAGCGTCTGTTGTTATGCAGAATTCTTTAGCGAAATCTGGGTATTGCAAGAGTTTTGGACTAATTAATGCTTTCTTTAAGTAGACAAAAGCTTTTTGACATTCTTCTGTCCATTCGAAGGCAACATTCTTTTTGCATAGCCTAGTTAACTTTCTTGAATGTTCTGCAAAATTTGGTACAAATCTTCTGTAATAATTACAGAAGGCTACAAATCTTTTAACTTCGTCGGCTGTTTTTGGTGTTGGGTAATTTTGAACTGTTTCAAATTTGCTTGGGTCGGGTAATATTCCCTTGTTTGTGCATTTATGTCCTAAATATGTTACCTCTTGGCTGAAAAATAAGCATTTATCTGGATGTAATTTTAAGTTGTATTTTCTGCAGGTAGAGAATACGTCTCTTAAATTTTTTAGCATATGGTTTTCTGAACAACCTACTACAACTAAATCATCCATGTAGAGAAATGCTTGAGATGGTTTAAGGCCAGAGAATGCTAATGTCATCATTCGTTGGAATGAATTTGGGGCTACTTTTAAACCATATGGTAATCTTTTGAATCTGTATGTGCCATTTTCGGCAGTGAATGAAGTAATGTCCGTAGAGTCTGGGTGTAATTCGATTTGATGAAAACCTGACATAAGGTCTAGGCATGAAAAATATTTTGCTCTTCCAAGTTGATCTAAAATGTCATCAATTCTTGGAAGTGGGAATTTATCTGCTGCTAGCTTTTTATTTACCTGTCTGTAATCAACCACTAGTCTCCATCTTTTTTCTATTTTTCCTGGGAGTGATTTTTTTGGCGGCCGCCGTGGTGTGAAGGTAGTGTTGCCGGCCTACCACACCGAAGGTCCATGGTTCGAGCCCTGGTACAGGTAACATCAAAAGTGATTTGAAAAAAGTTTTTCAAAACAGGGTCGCCCCTCGGCAGTGGTTTGGCAAACTCTCCGAGTGTATTTCTGCCATGACAGGCTTCTCAGCAAAAATTCGTCTCCTTTGTAGATGCCGTTCGGAGTCGGCAAAAAACTGTAGGTCCCACCAATTTGTAGGGAAAATTCAAATCGGCACACCACAAATTGGAAGAGAAGCTTGGCGCAAAAATCTCTTAGGAGGTTTATGATGATATACCTGTTGTATATCGCGCCATAGAGATAGATAGATAGATTTTTTAGGGACTAGTAGGATTGGGCTATTATATTCCGATATGGAGGGATCTATTATGTCATCTTCTATTAGTTTATTTACTTGTTTGCTGATTTCTCCCTTCTGGGTTTGAGGCAATCTGTAATTTTTTATGTAAACGGGGGTGTCATCCTTCATGTATAATTTCTGTTTATAGAAATTATTAGAGGAGATTGGTTCGGTTTCTAGTGCAAATATATCTATGAATGCTGTGCATAGTATTGTTAATTGAGAATTGACAAATTTTGGAAAATTTTTTGTTAATCTTTTTAATTTTTCTCTATCTGTGCAGCTTTCACTGTGTGTGGTTGCTTTAATTAGTGTATAGTCGTCTAAATTTTCAGTGTTAATCTTATAATTTTGAATAATTGCGTTGTTTTGTGTCGTGTTAATAATTCTAACGAAAGTTTGTTCGTTATTTGTAATGGTATTTGCAATATAAATACCTTCGGATAGTTGTTGGTGTGGTATGAAAATGTTTTTGTTGTTTGTATTTATTTTAATTTGTCTAATAACTTCCGATCTAGCCGGAATTGTGATTGTGTTGACGGACAGACAATTTGTTAGGTTCATTGTTATTGTTTGAGGGAAATCATATGGTCTTAGGATTAGTTTATCCTCTGTTTTTCCATAATCTAGAATACAATTGTATTTCTTTATGAAATCTAGACCTATTATTCCATCACATGGAATTGGAAAGTTGTCTTCCACAACATGAAATTTATGATAAATTAGAAGGTCATCGCCTTTTAGATCTGCTTTGATTGTGCCTAAAGTGCTAGTTATTCCCTGACCAATGCCTTTCAAATCTGTGATTTGTTCAGTATTTATTTTTTCTTTATTATCTATTTGCTGTTTTTTAATTATGGAGATATCGGCTCCAGTATCAATTAAAAAATTTGAGTATGAATTGTTTAATGATGTTCTTGTAGATATATAGCTGTTTAAGTTTAGATTAAGTACGCATATTTTTCTTTTTGTTAATTTTGAAGTGGAGTTTCCTGGTTTTCCGTTTCGGTACAACTGCGCACGTTACGGGTTTGTGTGTATGGTCTGTTTGTATTTCGGGATTGTGATCCTCTTTGATTGTTATTATTGTTGTTGTACGACCTCGAGTTATTGTTATATCTCGGTTGTGGTCTGAATCTCCGATTTTGGTAATTTCCATAGTTGTTACTACGGTAACCTCCACGGAAACTACTCCTGTACTGACCTTGCTGTCGTACATTTAAAATCGTGTTTGAGCTGCCTGTAATTTCGGTGCAGCTGTTTGTAAATTTAGAGATTGCGTCGTTCATCGTTGTGAACGTTCCTGCTTGCATGATCATTTTGACCTTGTCATTAGAGCAGTTTTTACACATGGCTTTAACTGCTGCCTGTGTTGAATATCTCGTGGCTAAGTCTGGGTTTAATCCATCAGAGATATATGCTCCTTCTAATGACCATGTGATTTTTTCTATTTCTGCTGTGTATTGGTTAGCAGTTTTGCTGCGTTGTTGGATGTTCAGGAGTTTAGCGTTTAAAACTTCTACTGATTCACCCTTTATCGCGGTTTTCAATTTTGTTTTTATTTGTTCTATCGTATTTTCATTGCTAATAAAATTCCTTGCCGTACCCTTCAGTTTTGTTTTTATCATGGTAATGGCCAATTCCTCGTGTGTATCCTTGATTTGCTCAAGTATATCGAGTGCATCTAGGAAACTATGTAGATTTTCCGGTTTACCATCAAACTCTGGTAATACTGACGAAGCAGTTTTGATAAATTCAACTACTGTTTGTGGCATTGCGACGTTTATTATTGGGACGTGTATTGGTTGAAAATTTGGTTTGCTTTCCTCTATTGATTGAGTCTGGCTCGTGGAATGTGTCGGAGTCGGGCTCTGAGCGCGTTCTGACAGTAGTAGATTGAAATCTATTTGAAGTTTTTCCCTAATTGTGGTTGGTATATTAAATTCTATATTATATCTTGATAAGGAAGATACAAGTTTATCTCGTACAGCGGAGAAAAATTGGTAAGCTTCTATTTGGTGTTCTGCAGTACGTATGTTATTTACTGATTTAATTACCTGTCCTATGCTGTTTAGAGCTTCTAGAATTATGTTCAAATGCTTGACTATGGTTTCTGTTGTAATTGGGATACTTTTATTTATGCATTTGTAAGACTTAATTGCTTTTGTTTTTTCCTCATATAATTTTTCGTGGATTTCTTCCCATTGAATCATTTCTTGTTATAGGGTGTTGGTTCATACGCGTTGTTGTACATTGTTTAATCGTCTCAATTTATATTTTATATAATTTTTGATTAAAATAATAATTGCGATAATTAAATATGTAATCATAAATGCGACCAAAACTAACCATTTATCGGACAGTTCTTCTTTATTTTCAACAGGTATAGGGTGTGGTTCGTACTTAACAATTCTATTTTCAGAGTTTTTCTCTGCTGAACTTTCTTTACCAACTTCATATCCTGCTATACCTACTAGTATGCTGTTTACAGCAATTTTCCACCATGCTGCCATTTTAAAAAGTAAAAAATTTTTCTTAGATTTTTATTTTTATTTACTGATAAGTTTATTATTTTTTTTTTTAATTTCCAGGATAAATTTCTTTGGTGTTTAATTTCCTCATTAACCTATTTATTTCTTCTACTAATGTGGAAGGATATAGTAAATCTTTCTTTGTGGGTTCTCTACCCATTTCTATATAGGACCAAGCTTGTCTCAAATATTGTAAATTGTGTCTGTTGCCTCCTTTGTTACGAGGTCTTGACCTTTGTATTTCTATTTCTTCGTTTTCATGCTCTAGCTTATCAACAATATCATTGATTAATTCATAATCAAGATCAGGTGGTAGTGCATTATCCATAAGAAATAGGTATTTTTACATTCCAATTTACTCAATTTATTAACATTTGTAAAGTATAATTTTTATAATTTATTATTCTGGTGAAAAATTTTTTCAAATTCTTTTTGAGTCTCAATCTCTTTCATTATTGATACTAACATGTAATTAAACTATTGATAATCCCTAAGCAAATTTAATTGCTACTGGTTTAGCGGCCATAAGGCGTGCTCAAATCATTCTAATATGCTTTTTAATAATTAAATATACTTATAGATAATTAAATATACTTAGTGTTGTCAATCGTCCTTCAGCTGGTTTTTCTTGATTATTTCACCCTTTTTATGCTTTCGGCTTGCCTCCATGTGAGTCCAGTTGTTTATTCCATGGTCGTCCAATTGTTTATTCCACCCTTTTTTATGCTTTTGGGTTTGCCTCCATGTGAGTCCAGTTGTTTATTCCATGATCGTCCAATTGTTTATTCCACCCTTTTTTATGCTTTTGGGTTTGCCTCCATGATCGTCCAATTGTATTTTCAATTTGTTAACTGATAATTTATTAAGCGCGTTCGCGATTGGTCTCTAAGCGATTTTGCTTATTAGCAAATTTTTCGCTGATTACTGACCGGACTCGCAGGATCACTGACTGAAACGTTTAAAATTAAGTTCGTTCACCACGGATTTGTCTTGCCAATTGGTTGTCTTTTTAGCGGTTTTGCTTATTTAGCAAATTTTCCGCCGACTAATGACAAAACTGGCAGGATCGCCATGTAATCAAATGCGTTGTTGAAATGATATTGATTGTTTATTGGTAAAATTCATTCCTTTTATAGTAAAGTTCTTACACTAATATGTACTTACAAACTAAAAACTAAAATACTTACAAACTATTTACTTACACACGATATGCTGTGTCAGCATATGTGTTTCATAACTATGTCGTCAGTCACTCTGACGTAGTGACTTGACTCATCATACTTGTGACAAGATATGCGGTACGCTCGTTAGAAGTCAAGCGCCCGCTGTGCAGTTTAATGGCATTTAAATGGGTCACAATATTTTGGCTTTGTGTGTGGTCACTGAACATGTGCATACCAAATGTTTGTAAATGCAATGTGTTCAACAGTGATACTACAATATACGTAGATTTAGGATCGGAAATATCGAATAAACATCTTGTGTCATTTAATTCAATTTTTGCATCAAAATTATTTTCAAGTAAAATACTTGCATTTTTTGGCAAACGAACGTCAAAATCCACGGCCATCACATTAAAATGAGTCGTTTATTCAACTCATTCCGTTTGTTTACCTTTTGGGTTTACGCAATTCCCACTCATAAAGTACAAACTTTAACTCAAATAATTTGAAAATATTAAGGACAAAGCACAAAGAGGATTCGCTGAAACCCTAATAGAAAACATCTAGTAGCATCGAACATACGAGTGAAAATTCTGCCGATTTTCAAAAGAGCGAACTGACGCCTCTTATTCATACATGCTCTTTGGTTCTACCCTTGTGTGGCGGTTTATGGGAAAAATGTTCGGTGTTCGTGGCTCGTGTTGGATCTCCGTGTTATGTGTGCGTGTCTGCGCAATCTGGCGGGGATCTATGCCAACGATTTTGGCCACAGATATTCCCCGGATTTGGACCTTTTGGCCAAAAAAAATGACTCCCTGAATATTTCGCTAATGTGTAAATGTGTGATGTTGATGTTTCCTGTGTTTAGTGCCCAATAATTTGTGTAGTTTTATGTGTGGATTTAGGTGTATACTTTTGTAGCAGTGAGTTCATGTAGCAAAAAATGTCGCGGCCCTCGGCTGGCTTCGTGCTCGCGGTGACTGCTGCTTCTTGAGGCGATTTTTACGTCCTGTGGCGGCGGCTCTCCTTGCGCTGGTGAGATACCTAGGGAGGATTCCCTGGTATCAGGAACTTCACTATTTTTCTTCGATCGCGTTTACTTTTTATCGTGAAACCGCACATTATAAACAGACTTTTTCACTCGCGCACCTACACTTTAAGGTGAATACAACGCACTTTGAAAAGTTACCTTTTTTTTCACAACACTTTTGGCACTAGTTAAGACCGCGACTTTTCGATTTTTAATCGCTGTCGATCAGCGGGACCCCCTTTTATACCCATTAACCCTTGCGGCATTTTGGGCACCGTACGGCACGAATCGCAGGCCTGCTTAGGGTAAACCAATCCGCGTTCGACCCTTAAGCGGCACGCGTATGCACATATGCGCAAGCAACAACTTAACCCACCCACACAAACAAACATCCGCTACGCTAATATCGTAAACGCGGATAAGGTGGTTCGGTTAGCGGTTGCCCGCGCATCTGTTCATATACCCGCTTGCTCGTAGTCAGAGAAATGCTCAAAGGCTGTCGTTACAGGCTCGCATCCGCCGATGGTGCCTGCATCATGGAGCGTGTGCGTAAAAGAATTCATAACGCAGCCTTGGGTTGGTTTGTAGATCCGGGGCTAACGTGTGGCCTCGACCCACTATCTAATGCCGGGCTTCTAGTTCGCTTCTTATCTAACCTTTCACTAGAACATATATTACACTAAACATTTACTAACACGCAAAAATTAGATAAATTATCAAAAAATCTAAGTCTAATATCACTGGGCTAAACTAACCTAGAGTATCACAGATGGGCATCTTAATCCTATATCACAGGTTGAAACTAAAACTATATCACAGATTAGAGAAAAATTAGTCAAGTTGCAAGTGTATAAAAAAGTATAAATCGAAAGGTATGTCAAGTCTGAAATGCATAATCAAAAAAAAGTTAAGTCAGAAGTTGTATAATTACATTAGTAGGTCAATAAACCTAAAATAATTGAATAATAATTACAAAAAATATCCAAAAAAAAATGTATGTCAATTTTCTAAAGGTCAGGTTTTTCGGGTACATAGGTAAGTAATAAATAACATGCAACATTGAACACTTAATAACATCATGCCACAAATATGTCCTTAGCATGGTATACCCCGATTCTCTTTCCGCTAACATCGCCGAGTTCATACATAGAGTTACCTATAACTTTCAATACCACGCATTTTACTTGCTTTGGGGCAAGTTTGGGATTATAGTTATCTATTTGTGAACTCTGTTTGAAATTTCGGCGGTATACCATTTGTCCAATTTTAAACGATACATCCTTACTCCTAGTGTCGTAAACCTTTTTGCTGCGTTCGTGGGCTAACCTCAGCTCTTTCATAATTTTGTTTCTAATTGCCTGGAGTTTATCAGACTTTACCTCTACCTCGCAATCTACGTCTTTCACAGCACCTAATTTTCTATATAACTCGTATGATGCACCATGGCATACCAAAAAGCGCGTAATACGGGGATGTGTTAATTGCCGAATGGATTACGCTTCTTAAAGCAAACGCTGCATCACTGATGTGCTTATCCCAGTTCTTTTGATTCTCTCCCAAGTATGACCTAACTATTTGTAGTATGGATCGGTTGACCCTTTCTGCGGCATTGCCTTGTGGCGAGTAGAATGCTGTTCTTACATGTGTTGTGCCATATCTTGCCAAAAATGATGCAAACAGTCCTGAGACGAATTGTTTACCATTATCAGAGTGCACGTACTCTGGGACTCCAAAAACATGAAAAACTTCTTTCTCTAAAAATTTTACAACTTCAGCTGAGGTTGCCTTACGCATCGGTTTCAAAAACACAAACTTCGAAAAATGATCTAAACGTACAAACACATAAACATTACCATCACACGTACGTGGGTAAGGACCCATAAAATCTATAAATAAACGTTGAAAAGGGCGCGCAGTAACATGTTGCTTTCCCATCAAAGGTTTGTGGAAAGCATTCTGCGTTTTGTTGCCTTTACAAATATCGCAACTTTTGACGTAATTTTGCACATCGGCCACTAGTCCTGGCCAGTAGTATCTTTCGCGTATCCTTGCGAGTGTCTTATGAATACCTCCATGACCTGCAGATGGCGAGCAGTGCGATGCCTCCACCAACCCTGAACGAAGCTCAGTCGGTACCCAGAGCTTCCAGGCCTGGTCCTCTTGAAGCCCTTCACCCTTGTCAAATTGCGTCCGTCTATAAACATATCCATCAGATACGCACAGTTCCGGTTGTTTGTCTTTGTTCGCTGTCACCGTGTCAATGAGTTCGTGATATTCTGTCGATTTGAAATATGGTGAGGTTACATCTATGTCGAGCACTCTATCGCTCGTTCATGTCGGCCCTGGATTAAGCCGCCGGCACTACATTTTGGGTGCCTTTGCTGTGTTGAATATCAAAATTGTATGCTTGCAACTTCTAGCTCCACCTTGCCAGCCGCGTGGATAGATCCTTCTGACCCATCAACCACTTCAGGCTGGCATTGTCAGTAATCACCGTAAAGGGCAATCCCTCGATATAGGGCCGGAACCTCTTTATGCTCAGGACCGCTGCATAGCATTCTAACTCCGTAATGCTGTAGTTGCGTTGTGCCTTGTTTAATTTTGCCGATACATAGGCTATCGGTCTTTCGTTTCCGTCCTGGTCTAGTTGGAAGAGGACACCTCCAACTCCGTCCGTCGATGCATCGCATTGCACATCAAAGTGCTTTTCGAAGTCCGGATGGATTAACACCGGTGCTGAAATAAGTTTTTGTTTTAAGCAATTAAATGCTAGCATCGCTTCGTCCGTCATTTTAAAAGATTTTATCTTGTCCTTAGTGAGGCAGTCGTGCAGTGGTGCTGCAATTGTCGCGTAGTCCTGTATGAATCTACGGTACCAGCCTGTCATCCCTAGGAGCCATCTGAGTTGTTTCGGTGTTCGGGGTTCGGGGAAGTCTCGCATTGCTGCCACCTTATTCAAATCTGTACGGATACATCCGTCTCCTACCACATAGCCTAAATAACGTACCTCTTTAAAACAAAATTTGCTCTTTTCAACGTTTATCGTTAACTTTGCATCACGAAGACATTTTGCAACACGGGACAACAAATCTAAATGGGACGAAAAATCTTCAGAACAAACAAGTAAATCAGCTAAATAAACAAACACAGATTCACGAAGAGAAGCGGGGATGACCTTGTCCATTAAACGACACATTCGCTGTGCCGCGTTGCACAGTCCAAAAGGCATGACTGTGAAATGGTACAAAGGTCTACCAGGTACAGTGAAAGCAGTTTTCTCCCTGGACTTTCGCTCTAATGGTATCTGCCAAAACGCGTCTTTTAAATCAATGGCTGATATGTACCTGGTATTCTGAAGCCGACTTAGAATACCATCTATATGTGGAAGTGGGTATGCATCCTTGATGGTGCGTTCGTTCAATTTCCGGGCATCCAAACATAGGCGGTTTTTGGTTCCTTTGATTACCAATGATACGGGGGAACTCCAACAACTGTTGCTTTCCTCTATAACGCCCATTTCCAACATACGGTCCAGTTCCGCGAAGACCAACTTTTGTATTGCCGGAGAAATAGGGTAATGGCGCTGCTTCACGGGAAGATGTTCATCGGTGACTTCAATAATGTGTTCTTCAAAGTCGGTTTTGCCCAACCCAAGTACTGCGAATGAAGGATACTGTGCTTTCACTCGATCCAAAGCCACAGTCTCCTCGGGGCTCAGATCATGTTGCACCGCGTCGAATGACAAGTCACCCTCTGCGGGTGTACGCTCTGACACGACATTAACCTTTGAGTTGATTTGGGGCCCCCTACTGACTACATTAAGCTGGAAGGCTTTCCAAAAATCAATCCCTAGATAGACCTCTTGTTGCAACCCCGGCACTATCAGGAATTCCAGCTCCCTAGTGGTACTGTCCCAAAGCACTGGAAGAGTCACTACTCCGATAACCGCGGTTTCACCCCCATTAGCTGTCTTGACATTTTTACCTTGGATCGGCAGAATCAGATTTTCTTTTCCCTCGAGTAACTTATGGGCATTTTTCCCCAAGCAGCTGGCCCCGGCCCCGGAATCCAAGAGTGCGAGCGCCTGTCGTCCACCGATCTCCGTTTTAGCGAACAACCTATTATCGCCCTGTACAGTCACGATAGTTGAAATTATCTTCTTTCTTAGCCTTTTAAACAATTTCTGTTTTTCCCTAATTTTTCGTATCTTTTCAAAATTCCTCTTCTTCTTTTTCGCGTTCAACTCCTCACAGAAAATTCTTCTTCTTGCCTCCTCCTACTTCATTTTCCTAACGTGCAAACTTTCCTTGACTGGTTCAACTTTCTTCTCTACTACTTTCTCTTTTACCTCTATTTCTTTATCCCTCTTCAAAATCTCTATTTTCCTACCTTCTACAAATTCTCCGGGGGATCCTGGCTTGAGGCAGAGCTCCCGGACATCTCTGCCAGTGCCCGGTTTCCCGCCTCTGGCTTAAAAACATAAAATGACGAATCACCACCACACGCAAAACATTTCATGAAATGGAAATTAGACTTGCACTTTGTGTCTTTTGCTGCTTCTGCCGGGTTCTTTATATAAAAATCCACCGGCATGCCACAAGCATAGCACAACATAAGGTGGAATGGGGACGGACAAAACATTTGATTTTGGACAGGACTAACATTTTGACTATGGACATTGGACGACGAACGTGCAACAGGACTGGGAAAATTGGTTGGGATGTTGGGTTTAGGAGGATTTTGATGGACGGAGGCACGAGACACATTCCTATTACCATTAAGATTCCTATTGTCTTTGTTGAACGCTTCAACACAAAAATCACCTCCCTGCTCTTCTGACCAACCTCTGCTACCTATTTCGCTTATTGGCTTTGCCCTAGACCTAGTCTCTTTTATTAATTTTTCCGCCCTCTTGCACTCCAGTTTTAGATCAGCCAATGTTTCTGTCTTCGTCGCGAAAGTTAAGTTGGCCAGATAAGGTTTCAGGTTGCCCTTAATTATCTTAACCAACTCAACTTCCGGGATTCGCTGTCTGAGGCGGAACGTGAGATCGTGGACATTGGCGTAATATTCGTCAAAGCTCTCTTGGGGCTGCTGCTTTCTCTCCATAATCTCGCGTATTACCTCATAATCTGACTCTGCCGATTTGAATTGAGCCAAGATTTCCCGTTTTAACCCAAAGTAATCGAACGCATCGTCATCGGCGTGGTCCTCCAGCACCTGCCAATACCACTTGAGAGCTGGCCCTGTCACTAAACAATGGAAGTCAGCAAAAAGTTGTTGGTAGGACAACTGATATTGTATACGCATGCGTTCCAGGCGGAATACGAAACTCTCCACTGTCATTCCTTTGGCTGAACCGTCGAACTTCAGATGCCACTTGTCCAAATCGACCTTCTTCCTAACCGAATATCCGGGGTTTCCGTTGCTGGTATATGTTTGGTTCGCGGTGCTGCGCTGATGGTTCGGGGCATCCCTATCCTGTCCTGGCGTAGATGCATTTTGTGGAGGTGCTGATGCAACAGGAACGTGCATGGATGTCTCCACATGAGCGACACGATTGCTAAGGGTGGATATATCCTCCCTTACCTTTCGCACTTCGCCCATGTGATGATTCATTCCAGCGTTTTGCTGCATCATCACCTCCATCATGCGTGCTAAGTGATCAATCCGCTCGTCCACCGTTGGCTGCCGTCTGTTACCGCCATTGTGTACTCCATTCCCCGCTGCCGCTCCGTCGCCTCCAATTGCTCCTTCCTCGTAATCAGACATCTCCAACACCTGATCCAACTTCCGCGAGAAACTCAGGGACTCGTCTGCCGCGTTATCCGTCTGTTACTCGCCAAAAGTCCTAAACCCCTCTTCGGAATTGCCCCTTGGTTCGCAGACTTGTCCATAAACTCAAGGGACTGGTATAAAAAAGGGAGTCCGAAACCTGACCGCCAACAAAGAACCGAAACTTGCTGACCTCGGAATTGGAAATCAATGACTTAAACCCACAAAACCGGACAAGCCCTTTTTCCCAACAATAAGCAGGAAAAGTAAATTTCAGATTTGGGTATTTCACTTGGGGGTTTATTTGTCAATTCAAAAAAAATTTAAATAAACTGTATAAGCCGGTATAAAAACAATTCAAATATTATAAGAAATACCAGAAACTATTTATATATATGTATATGAAACAAACGTGTATATATATGTAAGATAAATGGGTGTAAAAAGATAGTAAGTGTACAATTCAAAATGAAAATTTCTTTGAGGGTATATACATATGTGTTGGTGTTTATATAGAAATATATGCAGCACGGCAAAAGCAAAAAAAAAAAAAAAATTTACTTCAAATTAAAATTTAATAAGTGTGTGTATGTATGTATATATATGTAAAGTAACTGAGTGCATAAAAAAATTTTATAATAAATGTGTGGTTCAACAATATGATAAAAAGGTGAAATCAACTGGGCAACTAAAATTAATTCCTTAAAGGTATACCCGTGTTTGTGTATCCGTATGCGTAAAAAATTTAAAAAAGCGGAAATTCAAAACTTAAAAATTCTATGTGTGTATGTCTGTATATTGGTGTAAAAAATTTTGAAACTACAAAACTTTAAAAAGAATTATCCTCGGTATAAAAAAAAATTAAAAGAGTTTTAAGCTTAAGCAATGAAAAAGATGGTTACTTCAAAAATTCAAGAAGAAACAGTTTTTTCGTAGGGTATAGAGTATGTGGATATGAGTATCAAATATCAAAAGTGTGTATAATAAATATCGTGGTGTGTATATTTATGTATGTTCATGTGTACCTATGAAACAAAATTGATTTTGGATTTGGTAAAAAAAAGAGAGCCAAATTTGCTTAAAACTGACCTCCTTTATGCGGCAATAAAGTTCCCGTTGACATTACAACGGACCCAGCAGTTCGAGAGCGCAGGTTTCCACAACTTATGAAAGTCTCCGGTATTAAACCTCTGCGGACAGCACCGTACTAACCACAAACGAATGGGGTTGTTGAAAGGTGGCATAGCACATTAAAATCTGCAATGTTGTGTCAGAGTGTTCAGAACTGGAGAACCTACTTACTTATAATACCAGATATGCGCTGCACCCTGCTCTTTACAAATAATAAAACCGACCCCAGCGTTTTACGGGTTAGAATATACCCCCGGTAAGACATGCTTGTCGTAAGAAGCGACTAAAAGCCCCAAAGGGTAGTATATGGTTGATCTATGGATATGATGTCTCTCCCCTCCCATTCAGTATTCTTCCTTACGGAAGGAGGGAGTGAGATTATCTAAAAGGTTCCACTTATACCAAATCTCTCACGCGACAGTGGGGAATGTACCGCAAGAAAGTACCAGGTTCATATCCGGCAAAGGACTGTCACTTTCGAAAACACCCCCAACACCTTCGGGGAGTGTTTTTGTCGCAAACAATAAAACCGACCAAACGACCTCAAAGTCATTGCAAAACCTCTCCAAAGCTTCAAGATAGTTAGATCAGATTTACACGATTCAAGTATTGTATTTAAGTCTGACGCGACATAGGCGAAGATGGTATGTCCGTACCGTCAAGTCGCTTCAAGTTTTTCTGTGTATCACTTTCTCTCTCTTTTGTATAGCTTTTTCGTTTTACAATTGCTTTCAAGAAAAATTTACACATCTAAACGCGAATAGAAAACTCAAAAGAACTTCTACGCCTGTTTTTGTAGGGATGACCAAATTAGGACTTCACTGTCTGTTTAGGCCACAGGCGTAAATATTAAGGTACACCCTAGTATTCAAAGCTTCCTTTATATTTTATCTCGGTTAAAACCGATAACCGTTTTTACCCCACCGGATAATTGCGAGAGCTAGGACAGCAAGTATTACTGCTATGAATTCTATATCAGGCTCGACGTCCAACAAAGTGTTCAGATACAAAGCTTGAATCGATAGCAATAAGGACGCCCCCAGATCTTGAGTTGCTGTCGCGTCGATAAACAACCTCTGAATTGAAGTTGTCAGGCTTCACCCAGGTCTCAGTAAGAGCGACAATTTGCGCTGCAAAAGCGAAACTTTTTAAGAAAAAAGCATTTAATTTCGATCGTAAGCCACGAAAGTTTTAGTAATGAACAATAAGACAGCTCAAATCCGTATTTACGATTGAGCCGCTCTTGAAGCGTTCGTTTTTGAAGCCGGATTACCCTCCGACTTTCTGGTAAACAATAGTACCACAGTATGCTATCGAGGAAAGAATAAGAAGCCGTTATTTTGAAGGAGGAAATGTCTCTCCCATATTTAAAGTTAAATTTATAAACATTTATGTTACTAGTGGGAGCAACGCCAAGCTTATCTTATATCTTTATTTACCAACAACGAATGAAATCTTGAAGCGATAAAAAACACGTTCGCACTCAACAACTGGTGATGCAAGTCCAATCCGACAAGCTCCTCGTGGTATTCCATTGGCCAAACGCCAAGTGGTAAGGGAAATGAGTGATAGCGGCGTAGTCGAACCATCAGGGAAAAAGTTTTGAGGAACGCCTAAAGGCTTGGAGGAAGTTTTCCAAATTAAGTGTTCCTTGTTTCAGAAGGAAGTAAGTTATTTGCGTCACAAGGTAACGACGGAGGGCATCTGCACTGCTGAGGAAAATATCGAAGCTGTAAAGGATTGGCCAGGACCGAGAAATTTGCAATTTGGAACATTAGGTGCCTCCTTTGAAAATGAATTAACGACTATGCACTGCCCCAATGTTGGCATATTCCATCCCATGTTCAACGTTTATTCTGGATACAGACGCGAGTGGTCATGCTATAGAAGGTATAGAGCAATCGGGACGCCTAAAAGGAACTATTGCTTAGCACGAAGAGAGCTGTTGGCAGTAGTGCATAGAGTGCGTAAAACATTTCTACAAGTATCTCAATGGCAAGGGATTTCACGTCAGGAGAGACCATGCTGCATTGAAATGGCACTTGTAGTTACGCAATCCGGAAGGTCAATTGGCGCGGTAAATAAAGATACTACAAAGTTATGATTTTTGCCATAGAGCATCTATCGATTCCATGTCGCGCCGACCATGTAACTTGGAAACATTGATCCAAAGCTGAGGCAAAGGAAGACATTACAGATGTGCGGCTGATGATAACAATATCTACCGACAAATGGGACATGGATTAATTAAGGAAGTGTCAGCACGAAGATCCAGATCTTACACACATGATGCAGGGAATTGAACGAAACGAGCGACCAACAAGATAGGAGTTGTCAGCAGAAAGTCCTGTTGCCAAGTCATATTCTGCACAGGGGAAAAGTTTACAATTGGTATCCGGTTGTGTGCAACGAATATGGGAGAGTGAGGATGGACAATGTGTTTTCAAGCTGATAATCGTCTCAAGGAAGGAAGTCCCTGACGTTGGCGTCAATTGGTCGCGGAGTGGATTGCCAACTGTATGCATCGAAGCAAAAGGACAGAAATCGAGGAGCCCTTGCGCAAATGAAAAAGTATAACTCATCTGCACTATTTGAGAGGATTGCCATTGATGTAACTTGCCTATTTCCTACTAGTAAACTCGGAAACAAATATGTGCTAGGGTTCGATCACTATAAAGTCAAATAAACACAAGCACAAATAGCTAGTTTTATTTACTAGTGATAACAACAATACAAATTCACAAGTTAGTTAACTCCAAAGGAAGTTCACTATTCAACACTTGAAAACAAACTGATCAACCTTCCTTGCTTGGTTATTGGCTTTTATAGTCCGACAGTATGGTATCCTACGTACCCAGAAGTTTCTTGGCTGGGGTCGTTGCTATGTATTGACATCTCCCCTTTGCCTTGTATTCGAAAACACTCGCGTCATCGCTCTTTCTCTTGTTTGTATGCATAAGCGTTGCCATCTATATCTCTGTTGTGTTTAACTAGTGTTAAGAGTGTTATTAAGTTAGGGATGGTCCATGCTTGAGAATATTCGCCCCAATACAAGGGTAGTAATAAAGTCATAACTGTGAACATAACCCATTCGTTTTAGAAACTTAAAAGTGCCCACGTTTAATACTACCTGCATATATGTGTATATTCTTACAGATACATCATGTTGCATTTCAATTGAATGACCATGAATAATAATGAACGAAAGGATAAAAAGGAATCGCCATCTGCCACGGAATCCCCAAAATCGAGTAGCTTGAACAAAACTAATGAAATTAAAAATGGCACAAACAACCGATACGGTAAGGAAAACAGAAATATAAAAATACTCATTTCTATTCATTAAGTACTTATGAGCCAAGCAGATACATTGCGGCGATAAGTATATTGAAAAAACTGACAGCTGAGTAGAATGCGAGTTTTTGTGTGCGTGATGCGCCAAGAAAATACAATATGGCACGTCAATGCCGTATCCGTCGAATCGCAAAACGCAAACACTAGCAGTCTACTCAGCTGTCAATTTTTGAAATGTATCGCCGTATTGTATCTGCTTGGGGGCATAAACGATTCGACGCATACGGCAAGTTTGAATTTGCCCTAAATTTTCACGTATGAAGGATACGTTGACCGTGACGTACTGTATTTGCTTATCGCATTAGGGACTCTCCGTTTTTATGCGGTTGCTGCAAAAAACGGAAAGTTTCCGTTCAATCATCTAAAGAATATGCCTTAAGGAGTATCAGAGTACTCAAACAATTATCCTCATTCATATAAAAAAGATGGTCCAATTTGCATGGCGATATCCTAGGTTTGGATTACCTACTCCATTTCGGAGTACTCCATTTTTTCACTTCTGAGTACTCCATGAAGGATGGAGGTGGTCCTCTCGCTTTTGTGTAGAATACTTGATGGAATAATATTTTGGAACATATTGATAGTACTCTCACGTAGGTGCTCCATGGAGTACTCAGAAGCAATGAAATAGAGTAGGTGAAATAGAGTAGGTGATTCAATCTTAGGACACACTGTTGCTTCAAAGATGAGCTTTTACTTGGGCAGCATAACCGGTACAATAAACTGAAGTTTTCTGTATTCACCTCTTCTTATAAAAAAATCGCTTATTATTAGTTACAAAATTCAAGCTTAAATTCTAGGAATTTCTGGAGTTTAAATGCTAGGACAGTTCACTCTTAATTCCATTAGTATTTTAATTCTATGGAAAGCGGTCCATAGGTGTTAACTGATGGCCGCTTCCTATTGGCTAATGTGCCAATGATATGCTTGGCACATTTACCTATAGGCTTAATTGACTATTATGGTAAATATTATGGCTAAGTGCTAGGTGTAGGCGTTAGTGGTGTTAGCTCCCACACCTCTACATCGAAGAGCCACGTCTTCGAATACATAGCTGATACAATTTGACAATCTCCATAAAATTTATTCTTTTTCTTTTGTACTTCCTAATTGAATTTAAAAATCAATATAAAAAATTAATGTATAGATCAAATATGTTGTTTTTAATATAAAAGCAGTAATCGAGCACCAAACGGGGTTTCTCTTGATTAGTTTTATCATTGGGGTAAGTATACTAAAATTGTCCAACCTTATATCCCTGTGTTTTGTTTCAACATATTCGTTAACAAAAAATTGTTTAACCTTCGTTATTTCAAATAGTTTCCAATATTTCTGCGTCAATTAATGGGAACAATTGCAAAGTGGTGATACATAACTACTTTAATTCTCCTAGATGACTGTAACACAACTATTCTGTCTTTAATGGCTCTGTCTCTTTCCTTCTATTATTAATCTATATATATATATAAATAATTTATAAGTTAAATATTGTAAGTGAATTTTATCTCTGTATTATTGTAATTATCCACCTGTTGATGTACTATAAAAGTCCTAGAAGTCTTATATGTACCGCCACATTTTATGTTTAAATAAATTGAAATTGAAATATCGGAGAGGAAACTGAAAAGGTTAAAATAAACTAACGGGATATGAGGGTGGAGGAAAAGCAAAGAAGAAAAAAAATAAATTACGAGGAAGCGCCAAGTGGGGAGGAAAGTGAGTACAATTTGTTAAATGTAAGCAACTCAAATTTTAGCAGGACAACGTCTGCCGGGTCTGATATTATAATAATAAAAACAATTGTCTTTTCAAGTTTGCGTCATTTATAACCATTAGGCCTGACGCATGTTTCCGTAATTATAACCATTAGCGCTGGCTTGCGTTTGCATATTACCTGGCTGTTAGCGCTAGTCAAACTTTGTAATATGGATAACGTGAGTGAAGAGTCCAGATAAATCTTTCATAACATGAGCTAGAAACGGATGCCATATACTAGGGACACGATATCGAATGGAAAGTATCGATGCTGTACTCATTTGAAGTATAGCTGTACAAGTATCGGGTATTCGATAGTATGAACACAAAACCACTCGATAGTCAAAGTATCGATTTTAAATATACTGATGACAAGCAATTAGAGAAGAACATTTATATTGTGACGAATTCGATGATTCCTTGATTATCAGTCCTGGGTTCGATCGCTATAAAGTCGAATAAACACACGCACAGATAATGTAAGTAATAGCTAGTTTTATTTACTAGTAATAAACGCAAAACAATTTTAAGAGTTTGGTAACTTTACAGTAGTTCACTGAACAACGCTTGAAAATAAACTGATCAACCTGCCTTGCTTGGTCACCGCCTTATATAGTCCAACAGGGTACTTGCCTACGCACCGAGAACTTTCTTGGTTGTTCGCTCTTCGTGTTCTGGAAGGGTCGATGTTATTTATTGCCATCTCCTCTTTGCATCGTATTCGCAAACACTCTCGCCATATCTCTTCCTCTTCCTAGTTATACGCTTGCATGCATACGCGTAGCCATCGTTATCTCGGTTGTGTTAACTAGTGATGGGAGTGTTATTGAGTTAGGGATGGTACATGCTTGAGAATAATCACCACACTGCCCCCCACCTAAGTCTGATCGTCCCGATCAGACACATTGCCGGAACCAAACGCAGCTAGCCTTTCCAAATGGACCACCTTCATCTTATTCCTTGGCCTTCCCATAGTTTGTATGCGATATACCACATCGTTGATCCGTTTTATGACTTTGTATGGGCCTTCCCAGTTACATTGTAGTTTTGGGGACAACCCTTTCTTACGCTGTGGGTTGTATAGCAGCACTAAATCTCCTTCTATAAAACCTTCCGAATTTATTGCTTTGTCGTACCTGGCCTTCATCTTATCGCTCATGATCTTAGTCCGTTGTCTCACAAGGTCGTGAATTTCTCTCATTTCTTCTTCCAATACGCTAGTAGATTTCCGAGCATTTACTCCTGCATCAGCGTTTATCCCAAACTTCAAGTCAGCTGGCAATCGAAGATCATTCCCGAAAATTACCTTTGCAGGAGTCTGACCAGTTGTTTCATGTACTGCAGAGCGATATGCCATTAGGAATAAGGAGATGTGAGTATCCCAATCCTTCTGGAACTTATCCACTACTTTCCTCAGGTGCTCTTCCAAAGTTCTATTGAATCGTTCCACCATGCCATCTGACTGAGGATGTAGTGCAGTTGTTCGAGTTTTCCGAATGCCCAATGTCTTGCACATTTCCTGGAACACAGCTGATTCGAAATTTCTGCCTTGGTCAGAATGTATCTCCATCGGTGCACCAAACCGAGCTACCCAATTGTTAGTAAACACTTCTGCTATGGTTTCTGCCTCTTGATTTGGAATAGGGTACACTTCTGGCCACTTGCTGAAATAGTCCATAACTACCAGGACATATTTGTTTCCGAGTTTGCTAGTAGGAAATGGACCAGCTACATCCATGGCTATCCTCTCAAATGGCGCACCTGAGTTATACTGTTTCATTTGGCCATGGCTCCTTGATTTCGGTCCTTTAGCTTTGATGCATACTTCACAGTTGGCAATCCACTCCGCGACCGATTGACGGCAACCAACCCAATAGAATCTTTGCTTGACTTTCTCCAAGGTCTTGGTGACTCCAAGATGACCTCCGCTGGGACCGTTATGTAATTCATTGAGTACATCAGGGATTTTCTTCCTTGGGACGACTATCAGCTTTCGAACACATTGACCATCCTCACTCTCCCATATTCGATGCAAACAACCGGATTCTAATTGCAAACTACTCCACTGTGCCCAATATGACTTGGCAACAGGACGTTCTGCTGACATCTCGTCTCTTGATGGTCGCTCGTTTCGTTCGATTCCTTGCATTACACGTGTAAGATTTGGATCTTCGTGCTGAAACCTCCTTAATTGATCCATGTCCCATTCGTCCGTAGATGTTATAGTCATGAGCCGCACATCTATAATGTCTTCCTTGGCCTCAGCTTTGGAACAATGCTTGCATTCCAAGTTACATGGTCTTCGTGACATTGCATCAGCATTTCCGTGGGTGCTACCTTTGCGATGCTCTATGGAAAAGTCATAACTTTGCAGTCGCTCTATCCACCGTGCCAATTGACCTTCCGGATTACGGAACTGTAAGAGCCATTTCAACGCTGCGTGGTCTGTCCTGACATGGAATCGCTGCCCATAGAGATACTTGTGGAAATGCTTAACGCACTCTACCAATGCCAACAGTTCTCTCCGGATTACACAATAGTTCCTTTCAGGCTTCCCAATTGTTCGGCTATAGTATGCAACTACCTTCTCCTGTCCATCAACAATCTGGGACAAAACACCTCCTATAGCATAACCACTCGCATCTGTATCCAGAATAAACTTTGAACCTGGAATTGGATATGCTAACATCGGGGCAGTGCATAGTCGTTCCTTCAATGTTTGAAAAGCCACCTCCTGTTCCTTCTTCCATTCAAAACTCATATTCTTTCTTGTAAGGTCATGGAGACTACTAGCTACGCTGGCAAAATTTGGTACAAATCGGCGATAATACGTGCACAGCCCAAGGAAGCTCCGTAACTCATGCAAATTTCTCGGTCTTGGCCAATCCTTTACGGCTTCGATCTTTTCCTTAGCAGTGCAGATTCCCTCCGTAGTTACCTTGTGACCCAAATAACTTACTTCCTTTTTAAACAAGGAACACTTCTTGGGACTTAGTTTCAGACCAGCACCAGCTATTCTTTGGAAAACTTCCTCCAAGTTCTTAGGTGTTCCTCAAAGCTTTTTCCCAGCACGATGATGTCGTCGAGGTACACCAAACATGTTTGCCAGTGCAATCCTTTTAGTATCTGGTCCATGAGTCTCTCAAAAGTAGCTGGAGCATTGCATAGCCCGAAGGGCATTACCGTAAATTGCCAAAGCCCTTCTCCAACGCTGAAAGCCGTCTTCTCTTTATCTTCATCCTTTACCTCCACTTGCCAGTAGCCGCTTTTCAAGCCCAGTGTGGAAAACCATTTCGTGCCAGATAACGAGTCCAGAGTATCGTCGATTCTTGGCAATGGATAACTGTCCTTCTTCGTTACGTCGTTCAATTTCCGGTAATCCACACAGAACCTCATTTTTCCATCTTTCTTTTTCACTAGTACTACCGGTGAGCTCCATGGACTAGCTGATGGTTCGATCACGCCGCTGCCACTCATTTCCTGTATAATTTCTCTTACTACTTGGCGTTTGGCCAATGGAATACTACGAGGAGCTTGGCGGATCGGCCTTGCATCACCAGTATCAATTTGATGCTTCACAACTTTGGTCCGACCTGGTTTGGAACCATCCTTGTCAAATATGCTCGAGTACTTTGATAGAAGTTCCTTTGCCTTTTTCTGATGATCTTTTTCGAGGACTGTCGTCCACGACGTGATATCATCTAAAAGATTAATCTTGATGGTAGAATCATTTTCCTGAAGCTGTTCACAATTGATAACTACCTCGGCCTCTTGGCATTGTCCCAATATTGCGCCTTTGGAAAGTTTAATAGGCGATTTGAACTCATTAAGTACTCTTACCGGTACACGTCCATCTTGTTTTGTCATGGCCAGGGTTTTTCCTACTAATATGCTCGTCCTAGTCCCATAATCTCCATCAATCTTTGCCCATATGATTGCTTCCGACTTCGGTGGAATTTGTTGGCTCTCCTCCACAAGCACTCGCTTACTAACGTATCTGTTTTCGTAACAATAATTTAATGGACCATCCATGTTCTGGTAATTCATAATCCTGTTTTGCATGTCGATCTTGATGCCTTGCTCGCTTAAGAAGTCCACACCAACTATGATTTCGTCAACAATATCTGCTACTATAAAACTGTGTACAACGGCCACGTTCCCAATTACGATTTCACATGTTACTTCTCCTAGGACATGGGTGTCCTCACCAGTGGCCGTACGTAACTTTGCTCCATGCAATGGTCTCACCTCCTTGTTGACTAAATCAGATCGAATTATGGAATGCGATGCGCCTGTATCCACAGTTAGTAAGTGCTCTTTTCCATCCACATATGCAACAACAGTAACATTACTAGCTTTCCTTCCGATCTGTGAGACAGAGATTATGGGGCATTCAGTTGCGGGAGCCAGTCCACGCCCCTTTCGGCTGGCTCGATTTAGTTTAACGACTGATTTGGTTGAGAGGTTTGCTCATCTCCTTCAGCTTTGCGTTTTCGTCCACCTGAATTGCTGGGGTTACTGGAGCCAGTGCCGCAATAACGTGCTATGTGACCTGGTTTTCCGCACTTATAGCATTTAATGGCGACATCACTTTTTTTCTGTACTCCGTTCAACGCTTCCAAAATTTTGTCTACCCAAGCCGGTGTTTCCACTTCTACGCGATGAGCCTTGTATGCAGGTTTACTCAAAAGCGAGGCTGTTTCCTGCGTCAGAGCATGCGATACCGTTTCAGAGAATGTCCGTTTGGGGTTTGCATATGTGGCCCGCTTCGTCTCTACATCGCGTATTCCATTTATAAAACTTTGGATTTTTACCCTCTCAGTGTACTCCACGGGCGCGTCCGCATTTGCTAGATGGGCCAACCTCTCGATGTCCGATGCAAATTCCTGCAAAGTCTCATTAGGTTTCTGGGATCGATTCTGTAGCTCTATTTGGTATATCTGCTTTCGATGTTCACTACCATAGCGTCTCTCAACCGCACCCATCAATGCATCATAACTGTTCCTTTCTCCGTCAGGAATAGTCTGCAAAATTTCGGCTGCAGGTCCCTTCAATGCCACGAATAATGCAGCAACTTTGTCTTCCATGCCCCAATTATTCACAGCTGCCGTCTTCTCAAATTGCAGCTTAAATACCTGGAATGGAACAGAACCATCAAAGGAAGGTAATTTTACCTTGGGAGTATTCGCTAAAGCAGATGTGCTATTCAGTTGTAACTCCTCGATACGACCTCTCAGTGCATCTACTTCAGCATCGATTTTATTCTGTAGCTGTGCAATTTTCGCATCCTGCACTTCTAGCTGCGAAGACATTCGTGCCACCTGCATGGATATACGCTCCTCTTGTTCTTCCAACTTTGATGTTATACGTGTCTCCTGGTATTCCATCTGAGATCTCATATATGCCTTCTGTTCGTCTAGTTGAACTGAAATCTCAGATGCCATGCTAGTCTTCTGTTCTTCCAGCTGAGATGCCATGTGTGCCTTTTGTTCTTCCAGCTGTGTTGAAATGCTAGATGACATCTGAGTCAATACAGTCAACAACGCGTTAGTGTCCACACTTGCGGCTGGAATTGTAGACTCCTTCTTTTCCATTTTTGTCGATGCTTCTTCCACAAGATGAAACACATGATCGTCAACGTTAATTCCTACAGCTTCCATAGCCTCTCGCAATCGTGACTGTAGCTCGGATTTATTGCCTGTTGTATTCAATCCCCGCTGTTGCAGCCCATTTTTGAGTTGCTGGATCTTCAGCTCATTAAATTTTGCCATGCCTTTGGTATCCTTCAAAACTCTCGGTATTTATTTAACAATATCACTTCTGACACCAATTGTGACGAATTCGATGATTCCTTGATTATCAGTCCTGGGTTCGATCACTATAAAGTCGAATAAACACACGCACAGATAATGTAAGTAATAGCTAGTTTTATTTACTAGTAATAAACGCAAAACAATTTTAAGAGTTTGGTAACTTTACAGTAGTTCACTGAACAACGCTTGAAAATAAACTGATCAACCTGCCTTGCTTGGTCACCGCCTTATATAGTCCAACAGGGTACTTGCCTACGCACCGAGAACTTTCTTGGTTGTTCGCTCTTCGTGTTCTGGAAGGGTCGGTGTTATTTATTGCCATCTCCTCTTTGCATCGTATTCGCAAACACTCGCGCCATCTCTCTTCCTCTTCCTAGTTATACGCTTGCATGCATACGCGTAGCCATCGTTATCTCGGTTGTGTTAACTAGTGATGGGAGTGTTATTGAGTTAGAGATGGTACATGCTTGAGAATAATCGCCACAATATGATGGAATAATTTTTTTAAAATCTAGTTTTCTATGGTGTATGTTTTCCAAACAAAAAAAAGACCCAGTTGGAGAGATATGCATACGGCTTCAATATTTCAGACATAAATTGGAGATTTGTATGCATACCAGTATAAATAAAATTTCATTTATTTTTTATCCTGGTATGCATACATTCCTTCATTTGTACTACTCAGCATAATAATGCTGAAAGCATACACAAGCACTAGACATACACATGAATTACACCCTAATTTTGCATTGATCAAATAGTATTGGTTTTGCTTCAATAATATAGCTTTTCCTACAGCTGATACCTTTCAGCCATCAGCATAAGAATTTAAGGACAATTAAACCATTCAAAAACCTTAACCATTTCCCTGTAAAAAACGTTGGAGCATCAGAGTACTCCAACACTTATCCTCATTCATATAAAAAAGGTAGTCCAATTTACATGGCAATGTCCGGTGATTGGATCACCTAATCCTATTCGGAGTACCATTTACTTTGCTTCTGAATAGTCTATAGAGCACCTACGTTGGAGTACTTTGAAAATTCTGCCAAAAGATTACTCTATAGAGTATTCTAGACGAAAGCGAGAAGGGAGTATGTGTTCTTTTGAGGACCACCTACTCCCGCTCTCGCTTTGCTGTTGAATACTCTATAGAGTAATCCCATGGGAGTATTTTGAGAGTACTCTCACGTAGGTGGTCTATAGAGTATTCAAAAGCAAAGAAACGGAGTACTCCGAGATGGATTAGGTGATCCAATCACCGGACATTGCCATGTAAATTGGACCACCTTTTTTATATGAATGAGGATATGTGTTGAAGTACTCTGATACTGATTTTTGTTGGAACGATTTTCCGTCATCCCTTGTCAAGTTTGGTTTTGTGACAAACCGGTTTCGGCGTTCTGCCATTTTCAATGCCTAGTTTCGTTCATTTCGTTCAGGCATTGAAAATGGCAGAACGCCGAAACCGGTTTGTCACAAAACCAAACTTGACAAGGGATGACGGAAAATCGTTCCAACAAAAATCAGCTTACTACCCTGTCGAAAGACCAACACAACAAAATAAATTACATGTATTGGCAAGGTGTCGATAAGGGATGAAAACAGAGTTATACTAAAAAAAAGCAGATGATACCTAAAAATTTACTCAAGCATCATTTGGATAGTCGCCAAAAAAGTCGCCATCGCCAATTTTGATAATGTGGTCGCCAAAGTTTGTAAAAAGTCGCCAGTACTGGCAAGCCTGATAAACACAGCCGAAATAACGATGGCTACGCTTATGCATGCAAGCGTGTACCAAGAAAGAGGAAGAGAGATGGCGCGAGTGTTTGTGCATAGGATGCAAAGAAGAGATGCCAATACATAACACCTACCCTTCGAGAACACAAAGAGGGAACCACCAAGAAACTTCTGGGAGCGTAGGGTAGAACCCTGTCGGACTATAAAAGGCAATAACCAAGCAAGGCAGGTTGATCAGTTTATTATCAAGTATTGAACAGTGAACTTACTGTGGAGGTACCTAACTCGTGAATTTGTATTGCGTTTGTTAACAGTAAATAAAACTAGCATTTATAAATAGTATCTGTGAGTGTGTTTATTTAACTTTATAGTGATCGAACTAAGGATTAATAATCAAGGAATCCTCGAGTAAGTCACAATTGGTGTCAGAAGTGGTATTGTTAAATAAATACCAGTGACTGCAAGGATAACAAGACCATGGCTAAGTTGAATGAATAAAAGATGCAGCAACTCAAAACTGAGCTGGAACAACGCGGACTAAACACTACAGGCAATAAATCCGAGCAGCAATCACGCCACACGGCCACCGTGGTGTGGCGGTAGTGTTGCTCGCCTACCACACCGATGGTCCAAGGTTCGAGTCCTGGTATAGGTAATATCAAAAGTGGTTTTAAAAAGTGTTCTCAAAACGGGGTCGCCCCTCGGCAGTGGTTTGGCAAACTTTCCGAGTGTATTTCTGCCAGGGAAGGCTTCTCAGCAAAAATTCATCTGCTTTGCAGATGTCGTTCGGGATCGGCGAAAAACTGTGGAAAAATAAGAAGCAGCACACCACGAATTGGTAGAGAAGCTCGGCCTCAATTTATTTTACAATCGCGATTACGGGAGGCTATGGAGAAGCGGAAGGAATCAACGTCGAGAGGTGGCTAAAGTCGCGTGTGCAGATTGTGGGAGCTCTTTTATAATAATAATAATAAACTCAACGGATTACCCACGCGCGGATTAGATTTGCCGAGTGTTTGAAAGCCGGAGGTTTGTTAAGCGTCGAGATCTCAAACTGCTCAGCTACAGAAAAAAGTTCATCAGCTGAGAACGATACAAAATAGAGCTCTTGATAATCGACTAACCGAATAGTCGATTAATTGATTTCAAGTAGTTGTTTGTAAAAGTAATCGATTATCAATAATCGACTAGTCGACTAGTTGTTTGCATTCGACTAGTTTTGTTTTTTATTGACAATGCTCTATTCGCATGGAACAGAGTTCCAGCACCTTCATAAACATGTTGAATTTTTTATTTTTATTTTAAAAATTTTATTTATCAATCGGGAGTATTCGATTAGTCGAAATCGAAAATTTACTATTCAATTTTCAAACAGCTCAATACTTACTATTCGACTAATCGATTGTAAACAAGAGCCCTAACACATACATACATTAAAATACTAAAAAGCGAGTCCGAAATATCAAAAGTGCCTGAATGAGAGTTAAAATCTTCCCATAGACACTGGAACGGCTCGTGTAATTGAAAATTTGTTCTGCATTGCTTGAGAAGAATAGGTTAAAAATGTCTTCGTTCTGAAGAAATGAGCTAGAAATTGATCCATTTAAGAGTTTAGACATATATCTTACAGAATGTAATGAATCCCATTGAAGATTTCTCAAAGCAAAATGTAAGAATTGTTTTTGTATCGATTCTAGCCTATCAACATAATCTTTATAACGCGGATTCCAGATAATGGAAGCATATTGAATATCGTCCTAGCTAAAGTTGTAAAACGAGTCTTAGTAACATAAGGTTCGCTAAATTCCTTTGACCACCTTTTCACAAAGGCTAAAACACCTCTAGCCTTATTGACTGTAGCCTCAATATGAGGAATAAAACTAAGTTTTGCTGTTCATAGTCACACCCAAGTTGACAACCACATTAACTTGTTCAAGACTGTGTTTGTTAATCGCATAAGAAGCTGGTTGCATATATCTACAAGGTGGCGCAAAAGTAAGCTTCCGATGTTCAGCATATCGATTGTGGCACGTGCAGTGTGTGCTGTTGCACCGTCTTGTTGGAACCACATGTTTTCCAATCCCAATTCATCAAGTTGCGGCGAAAAGAACTCGTTGATCATTGCTCTGTAGCGGTCACCAGTCACAGTAACCGTTTGGCCCCGACCGATTATTGGTCAAATAAATAGTCAGCAATATTCCGCGTTCTGGAGCAGTGTAGCGTAACATTGTTTATTAACGTGTATTTCGCATGTGTTTACTACACAAATGTCAAAACAGAACTGACTTTAGGGGCCAATCGCAAAATTTATAGCATTTTCTGATAGGAGAATTACTTTTGCGCCACCTTGTACAAACACATGATTTTACATTTATTTTGATTAAGTGACAAATGGTTTACGTTGCACGAAGTAACTAAGTAGTCTAAATCTGATTGAAGCAAAGAATGATCTTCCACCGACGCAAATGACTTAAATAGTCTTACATCGTCTGCATACATTAAGATCTTTGAATACGTTATTGTTGTACATATATCGGTTACGAACAGCAAAAACAGAAGCGGGCCAAGATGGCTGCCCTGAGGAACACATGAGGTCACATCAATGGCATTAGAAAAAACCTTTTGAAAATTACTCTTTGTGTTCCACCACTTAGATAGGAGGAGATCAAACGGATAAGACCAGGTTGAAAATCAATCAGATCAAGCTTGTGAATGAGTAAAGATTGACAAGCTTTGTCAAATGCTTTACTAAAGTCGGTATATATAACGTCGGTATGGAGATTATCGCGAAACCCATTTGAGACGTGGGTAGTGAACTCGAGTAAATTGGTTATTGTCAATTTACCCTTACAAAATCCCTGCCGGCTGCTCGGCTCCCAAAGAGGCGACAGGATTTTTGGTACTTTGGTTTATTAACGAAGTGTCCTTCTTCGGCCTGTGTGGTCCACGGGAGATATTTGATTTTTCTTCTACCACCCATATCTGGGAGGCATTCCCCTATCCACCACCCAGGGGACGCGCCCTCTAGGGATTTCAGGCTTCCCCCGAGGGAAGCTCTACCCTAATTCAGAAACGCCTACAAGTTTTTATAAATATATGTCCGCGCCGAATCCTGAAAATTCGCTGGCCCGAAACAATATCAAATGACGAACGAATCAACCTAAGGCTGCCACAAAAATAACCAAGCGAAAATGGTCGTGGATTGGCCACACTCTCAGAAGACCTTCAGTAAATATAGCCAGACAAGCATTGGTATGGAATCCACAGGGAAGTCGACGGCCTGGTGCACCAGCGAAAACTTTTCGCAGGGCTGTGGATAAAGAACTCGAGGACGCAGGATACACCTGGAATGATGTCACAAGAACAGCACCAAACAGAATATGATTCCAGTCGGTGGTCGAGGCCCTATGCTCCAATAGGAGTTAAGGAAATGATGATGATTACAAAATCCATGCTGAGAACTTGCAATCAGTGTTGAGATAGAAAATGTTACGTGGCTGGTAACAATTGCTTCAAATAACTTGGTAATTGCGGATAGCTATTGCGCGATAGTTTTCTATAGACATCGCACTCCCACTTTTGTGAGGGGGCTCTTTCCATTAGTAGTGGGCTTATTTTCGAATAATATACGAATAAACCAATAATAATATTCGTTTCAAAAAATTCGATTCGTATTTATTTAGATTATTTATCCGTTTATTCGAATAGTATTATGCGAAAAGTGGTATTAGAATAGTCGTATGCAAGAGATTTAGGCCCGGTTTTTCAGTCGTTGGTTACCCTCAGTTTAAACTAAATTTGCTTAAACTCTGCATAAATTAAAATTCCAGTTAAACTCCAGAGCGGTTTTTCAGTGATAGCTTAAGGCCGTTTTTAAGATTTGCTTTTTATATGGCAGCATTGGTTTATTTGTTATCTAGATACGGCAACAGATGACATTGGTTTACATATTCAACGCCATTGCTAATGAAAAACCGCTGTGAACGAAGAAATAAAATACTCCGTGTACAAGTTAAATAAAATATCTAAATATAAATAAATTAAAAATGTGCAGAAGCAAGAATTTCAGTTTAATGTTTCACAACCAAAACAATTACACATGCAAACAGCTGACAGGTTAACTAGAGTTTAACCCTGCCAGATTGGCCGCTTGAACTCCGTTTAAACTTCGTTTAAGGTTGACTGAAAAACGGCGTAACAAGTTTAAGCTTAGTTTAACTGACAAATTGAGTTGAACTTGCACTGAAAAACTGGGTCTTAGAAAGCGAAATTCACTATTTTCATCGCTTGTACCATTGAGCATGCACGCTTTGTATGAATGTATGTATGGTTGCGTGTACAAATGTGTGCATAAGCAGTTGTGATATTTGTTTAACTATTCGAATAGTTGTTATTTATTCGATTAATGGGGTTTGAATAGTTTTTCCTTATTATTTCAATAATATTGGAATGCTGTTCTGTGAATAATTAAATACCATTTTTGTGAATAAATGAAGAGATTCATAGATGTTTACTTTAAAGTTACTATAAGTAAATATATATTAATACATACGAAGTAGAGCATGATACGAAGACGATTGCTGAAAGTGAGAATTTTATTCCGCAAATTACGCCGTACCTGAAAGGTATGATAGAAATTTTTAATAGAGCTAAGGAGGTCGAGCAAATGATGCAAGACCGTAAAAAAGATAGGGTTGATAGAGGTCGAAGGCCCCAAGATGTCATTGAGATAGGGTCAGAGGTGTTGGTAACAACGCATGTATTAAGCCAAGGAAGTAAAGGGGTAACGTCAAAGTTTGTACCGAAGCGTGACGGACCATATGTAATTGTCCGGAAAATTGGGTCTTCAACATACGAGGTCGCATCGATGACAGATCCAGATGTACCATTAGGCGCGTACCATGCATCCGCTTTAACCCTATGCAAAGGTACCAATACTGATAAGCAACCACAACCAGTGCAACCGTTAAGGAAGAGAGGTAGACCACGAAAACAATAATGAGATGGTGATGATTCGACAGTTTCACTTATCGAACATCAAGGGGGAGACTGTAGCACGGCAGATATCGACACAAGCCATTTTACTATTTTTATGTACATATGTATGTTTATTGCAGTTATTTTGCATAGCAGGTTTTGTGCTAGGGCTTGAAGCAAGAGATGCCAGGAGCGAAATTCATTGTGAACATAAACATATACTGTTTATTATGGTAGACAAAGAGCTGGTTCGTGCTGATTTTTTATGTTCATATGTGTATCTAAATATTTTAATTTGCGTAAAGCAACATATACAAAATAAGAATACCTGCTTACTATTTTTTTTGCTAAATAGGACACTAAAATAGAAATTTAATGAAAACGAAGGGGGCGATTAAGAACTTACCGCAGTTAAAAAAACTTCATTTCACCATCTGCCTACTCATGCTTACATACATAATTACGTAAGTGGGTCATATAAATTTGCGAATTCTTTGGATTAAATGGCCTGGTTAAGGATAATCCCTTATAGGTATATTTTTCTTTATGTTCCTGCAACTGAAGGAATTGCGTAAAGCGATACTTTTTATGTCTAAACTCCTTAATTAAATAAACACAACGGACCTACTTGCATGGCCGATTGCGAATTTACCCGGCAGTAGCAGGTAGATATTTTCTTCTACTATATTCCGTTGTAAACCATTCATATATTTTAAACAATGATTAGGTATACTAAATGCGTTTGAAATAGTTAAAGTTTCTGTATGCTATGTGTGAAGATGCAAATAAAAACGAAGATAAGTTTTTATTTGCTAATGAAATTTAGATTATTTATTGCTCTTATATTAGGATAATGAAATTAATTTAAATTACACAATTTAGTTAAATTATTTCGGTTATTTTGGTGTAAAACACTAAAGCTGATACAATTGCTTTAATTTCTTCCTTGAGGGGTTAACAATATTTCCAGCACTGGCGAAAACTCTTTCAAAGCTTGCTGAAGTGGCTGGAATCGCTAGATATTTCTTGGATACTAGTCCCAATATTCGATACTCCTTTTAATGGTCCTTCCAGCAAACCCTCGAATCCAAATTGTGGTTTATTTCAGGCTCCAAGAGATATTTTTTAAATTTGTCATGAGCATCCAGTGCGTTATCCCCTTCAAGAAGGATATCCATTAAACTGTTGGTGTATTGTCTGCAACTTAAGTTGGTGGTGTATTTATAATGGAATCATATAATTGTTTCGTCGCCATGGAAATGTTCTCCCTGAATTCTATCAAAAAGCAAGTTTTAATACCGCGGATCCAGAGAGGATGTAATGTGAGCTGGTCTTACGATGCGATGTTCCGAATTCGTATGCAGTTCAAACCGTTCGCTCAAATCAAGGAAATTTCTGATTTGATATAAAAATGGAATGATCACAATTCGCGCTAAGGTGTTTGCTCACTAAGCTGTTTATAATAGGTTGAACCAGAGATATATATAAAACAGCTGTTGCTTTCTCCAATGGTTTGAGCAGTTTCGGGGGGTCACTCCTTTTAAGCCACTCGTCCTCCACAATTTCCATTTCAAGAGCTGTAGGAACATCAAATATTTCTCGATCTGAAACTAATGATGATCTAAGGTCTAATAGCCGCTCGATCATGTAAAAGCATGAGTTCCATTTAGTCGGGCAACTTTGGATCAACGATAACACAGGTTTCTCAAGTTGATGGAGATGCTTCTCAAGGGCGGTACTTCTTTCGATGAGTGATTGAATGCACTTACAAGGTTGGAAGCTTCTTTTAAAAGGTTCCTAAAACCTTCATGCCTTTTGTATAGATAATTGCAGCTACATCGGAAATTGATTGGTTCTCTAAATTGCGTACGGTGTTAGTTATATTTTTGGCATTGTCGTGCACTATAGCCGATACTTTTCCAGCAATGTTCCACTCTTCTGTAGATTTTATAATGTTTTTTTTTCTAATTTTCTGAAGTGTGACTAGCGCTCACTTCTTCCGTCTTTAAATTAATATTCTTAAGGGCCAGGGCGGAATCGAAATAGTGAGCTGCAAATAAATTAATAATAAAAGGACTGTTTAGTACTTGACTTAAGTTTAATTGATATATTTAATCTGTATTTTATTTAACTAGTTATACGTTACCTGTTATCTAATGCCCTTGACGTCCAACCATCGGTGGTTAAAGCGAGGTCCGTATCCACTTTGCCTATTTTTAGCTTTAATCAACTCATCCGAATACAAAGCTTCAATTCGTTTTCGAATGGTTTTCCGACTAGGAACTTTAAAGATGGGCTCTAAAATCGATATCAGCGATCTAAATCCTTAATTTTCAACAAAAGAAGTCGGGAGCTTATCCGTCGTTAACATTTTGTTAATGCCTGCGTAATTAGTTCCTGGCGGTCTTGGGTAATGTTAATGGTAGTGTTTGCTGATGTACTGACTCGTGATTGCCTTTTTCTGCTCGGTTGTAAACTTCCTTCATGGTTATCAATTATATGGCTGCTTGTTGGATCTTGAAGATTACAACTCCATGGCTCAGTTTGTATTTGAAATTTTAGTGGTTCCACAAGCAATTTGTGGAGCTCATACGTTTTAGAACAGCACCGCAATAATTGCAGGAGGCTTGTTCAGAGTTATCCACGATTGTAAAATGCTGCCAAACTTTGCTTCTAGAAATTTTTTTAAATATTGTTTGTAAGTTGAGGTTAAATCTTTTTATAATATAACGTTCTTCCTCGAGGCGTTCAATGCTTTTGGTCAACGTACATTTTTTTGAACCATTTATATATGCACCTAAATCTTGCATCTTCACACAACGCATGAAGAAACTTCAACTATTTCAAACGCATTTAGTATACCTAATCATTGTTTAAAATATATTAATGGTTTACCACGGAATATAATAGAAGAAAGTATCTACCTGCTACTGCCGGGTAAATTCGCAATGGCTCATGCAAGTAGGTCCGTTGTGTTTATTTAATTAACGAGTTTAGACATCCAAATTTAAAATAAATAGTCTCGCTTTACGCAATTCCTTCAGTTGCAGAAACATAAGGAAAAATCTACCTATTAGTGATCATCCTTAACCATGCCATTTAATCCAAAGAATTCGCAAAATTTCTATTACCATACCTACTTACGTACCTATGTAGGTATACATGCGTAGGCAGATGGTGGAATGAAGAATTTTCTTAAGTTTTTTAGGTGCAGCAAGTTCTAAATCGCCCCCTTCGTTTTCATTGAATTTTTATTTTAGTGTCATTTTTAGCAAACTTATTGCTTTTTTATACCAAGCATTTTTTTTGATTGATGGCCTGTACATTTATTTAGATACACATATGAACATAAAAAATCAGCACGAACCAGCTCTTTGTCTACCATAATAAACATTATACTCGTACTCATATGAAGAGCGAGATTTTACAATACCTGGATATAATTGTGGTGGTGTTGCAGAATTTGTTCGTAGTACGTATGACTGTGATTTGTTAAATATAATTTTAAGAGCGTTTATTTTTTTAATGTTACATTAACTATCTGCGGCAAAGTTTTATATCTGTATATAGGCTACACACGGCTTCTATTAAAACGTTTTTGGAAGAGTTTTCAGGTCTTCATTGTAGCGAAAATTCTGCAAATACAATTATCTTAGGAGAATTTAATTTAGATATCCTCAACCTGAGTGCTACAATAGATGGCTATCAAACCCTTATGACCAGTCATGGTTTAACGTCATTTTTAAACGAACAAACTCGTATTATTTCTGGGAGTTGCCTTGATCATGTTTTCTGTCGGAGTAGTTGCAATAATCTCTTTAGCTTTTACAACTTAAATCTTGATTTAAGAGCTACAGACCATACCATAACTGGTGTAACAAGTAAGGAAGTAAAAGTTCGGGTGGAACTGAATAATATATACCCAGTAGTGATCTATTATGGCATACCAATTTACGCAGGTCTATTTTAATACTTTTCAGTTCGTATTATAAAGCCAGGTTAGTGTTTTCAATAAAAACACTTGGATACCTGCGCTTGTCTAAATATCTGATAAGTAAAGTTTACACCATGGGCAATCGGAGGGAGTGGTATCTAATTGTCTGTCCGGCGGAATTGGTAGTACATAGAAGCAGCGATAAGGTGTACTCTCCATTTGCGGCAGCAGAATACTAAGTTACACAACGAAACTAGCAATTCACCAAAAATCGTTCCGGCATCGTTGGAAGTGCTACAGGGCGAGCCTATAGACGCTAAACAGTTTTTTTTAGTTTAAGTAAGGAGAGCGCCTAGCAGATCTCCATTTGCTGGAGGGTCGCCTCGCGGGATTGCCTTTGACAAACACGCTCATACATAGTCAGATGTGAACGTAGGTGGGTCGACATACGCGTGAGAGTGCTCTCACAGCGAAGCCGACTCCTGGCTCTCGTCAAAGCAAATTGTGAGAGCATCACACTGAAGGCGAGCGTGATCAATAACTTTACCAACGTTCCTCGGCTCAGGGCTGTGTAGTGACATATTATTTAAGAAATAATTGATTTGAAATTAAATTAAACAAGCATCTTGCATATTTTTGGCAGGGATTAGTAGGGTGAACGGGTGGCCGCGATTAGCGTGGCCCGGGCCTGTGCAGGACGCCTTGTTAGGGCAAAGGGCATATGCGCTAGATAGTGGGATTGAGTGTAACTATTTCTCGTGATTTCTGCGATGTGACTACGCTTCGGTGACCTATGCGCAGGCGACCATGTGCTTATGTATCATTTCGGTGTACGCCAACTATAGCAGCTCGATGTGCGCGAAGTCGATCTGACAATTTTCGGGGAAGTAGAATACACTGGTAATAATTTTTTTACGTTATTTTTTTTTCTTTCAATTAGCGCGTCGAGTTTCGGCGAGAAGAGGTGAGATCTCGCTACTTTGTCTAAACTAGGTTAGTTTAGAAGATACAGGCCGCATGAAGAGGACAAAGTGAAATTTAGGTCAAAGCTAGGGCATCACGTATGCCATCGATAATCAATATTTATACCGTATCATAATAAATAACATGGATTGTTAATTTTACGTAAATTAGTGACTATTCATTTCTGGTGTGGTGTGAACGGACGGACATTGCGACGACATGCGGGTATAAGGAACGGCCGTAGGTAAATCCGCGGATGCATATCGGGGACGGTTAAAATCGGTGCCGCGGTCGACCATGCTCGAGCTAGATCGAGCTTAGTGCAAGCGTACCCATCGTGGTACCCTGGTACCTGAAAGCTGTACGTAACAAGCTTTCCTACCAACGGCTGCTTACCACATTTTTCCAAAATACCAATATATGCACATTTTATGTTTGAAAAATTTGCGTTCAACTCAGCTCATTGTCTTGATTATTTCAATACACTTATTAATGAGCCCATCTCTTTTTCTTCTCATACTTACAAACATATCATGTTCATGAAAGGTATGAAAATCAAAATAGGTATAAAACTATCTATTGCTTGTGTCTTATCCGATTTGTCTAACTTTGGCAGGAGTATGCTACATACTATTGAGAAGTAGCTGACCAATTTTCATTGAAATATCTACAAGCAATCACCTTTCAAAATAGCAGAATTTTTATGCTGAAAAGTGGGCGGTGCCACGCCCACTTCCCCAAAATCCACAAAACTTTTTCGCGTCCGAGTTTGCTTAAAAAGTTTATTACGTGTGCAATATCTTATTGATATAGCTTGCATTGTTATAGAAATAACGAGTTTTACATTTTACAAACAAATTTCTCGGAACAATGTTAAAAAACTGGGCGTAGCCCTCAACCGATTTCACATGTTTTACAAAAAACAGTTACCTTTATATATTCAATATTTTCGCCAAATATCTTTTCGATAAATAAATTTTTGCCGGAGTTGTGGTATACAAAGTTTTGTGGAATAATCCACTATAAAATGGGCAGGGCCACGCTCATTTTCGAAAACTTATATTTTTCGACTTTCTTCGTTCACGGACACTTTGAAAGTGAAGTAGAAATGATATAAAGCTATTTGACGCAAAGTTATTGCTTATTAAATATATCTTAAATCCTTTTCAAAATCTTTTGTATAAAAGTTATCAAAATGCTGGCAGGTATTATTGTAGTCCTGGCACAAGCAACGAAAAGGTTCATGCAACTCAAAATTTCATCTCCAAGTACTGAGGGAAATCGGCTGGAAAAACCTAGATGGCCCATTAGGGGTATTAAACATAATTTGACCAAGCAGATATGGGCTACTCACCAGCCCTCTTAATAGTTTTACCATAAGTAAAACACCGAGCATTTTACCACGACTTTGAAACGTAGGCACATGAATAAGTTTTAGACGACTGCAGTAGGGAGTAAGATTCCCTACCGGATCCCATGGCAAGAACTGCCTTTGAATCGATTCCAATTTATCATCTGATAACGCGGGTTCCAGACTATTGACGCATATTCCAAAATTCGCCTTACGAGCGAAGTAAAAAGTGTTTTGGTTATATAAAGGTTATTGAATTCTTTGGACCATCATTTAATGAAAACACCCCTTTAGCTCTATTAACACTATTCTCAATATGAGACTTGAAATCAATTTTAGGGTCCATTGTAACACCTAAATCAATGCAGCTAGATACCTACTCAATTGGGTATCCACCAATGATGAAACTATGCACCGGTATTGGTTTTCTGGTAAAACACATACATTTGCATTTCTTCAGGTTGAGTTCCATGTAGTTCACATTAACCATCTCAATAAGTTGTTAAGATCTGCTTGAATACATGCCCTGTCTTTAGCGGTTTTCATGGGCATAAAAAGTTTGACATCATCAGCATACATTAACGACTTGCAGTGTCTAAGAATAGTGGGAAGGTCGTTAATGAACAACAAAAAAAAAAATAGGTCCAAGATGGCTGCCTTGAGGCACACCAGAGGTACATCGATAATGTCAGATAGACTATTTCTAAATATCACTTTTTGTGATCGAGCCTGTAAATAAGTTGATGTCCAACGCAAGAAAACAGGCGGAAATCCCATACGATCAAGTTTAAGTAATAGAATCGAGTGAGAAACTTTAAACTAAAGTCTGTGTAGATGACATCTGTCTCCATCTGGTTGTAGGCCCAGAATCACTCACCGGTTGAGGGCATGGAGAACTAAAGGAAATTAGCTCATTTCTATTATTTAAAGACAATGTGGGAGGCGAAAGAGATGCAGATACAACCGAAGTCGGGTTTAAAACCCGAGTCCGCATACTTTCGTTTTTTAGAGACTTGCTTCCCTTTAGATAACTTAACCAACAAGCTAAAAGACGCTCTGATTTGCTTTTCAAGCTACAATTTATATATACACACGTCGTTAAAAAAAAAAGTTGTTGCGGTCACCCTGTGGCCCATCGCCAAAATACCGTCCGGCAACCCCGCGTTCGGAACGCTTCCGTGTTGCACAGGTCAGCATCTGACATATGTCAAACAGCAACCGCAGATAATACTTCCGGTTCGTGTGCTTCCTTTTCTCTAATGACAGCCTAGCAAGCAGCAGCAACCAAGACGGAGAGAATATCCGGTAATTGCTAGTGCAGCCAAGCAAAAATCCACTCATTGTAGGTAACACCAAAGAGGAAACCAGGCCGCAAAGGAAAGCGCCAAATAATATTGGAAGAAGGAGAAACCAGAAGACGATTCGAGGCAACTTCGTTCACTAGCGCTGAGAATAAGGTAAGTACTCAGGGCATATTTGCGGAGGCGAGCCTAATGAAGCCATAAATTTAGACCCATCGTGAAGCGGGACGGCCCCGATTGAGTGCTGACAACCACACAGTTTGCGGGAACGGAACAAGAGCGTAGCGTGTAACCCGCCACCACCAAATCCAAGCGAGCAAGGTGAGGAGGAGACGTAAGGCCCCTGTCGCATTCTGCCTGTCTCACATCAGCGGAAGGTGTGGAACTTTAGCCAACGTCATTTCGGGACAGAGTCGCCACCGAGGCGCGGTAACGAAGATCAGGCAGTACAACCGCCAACAAGCACCATCGATAAACCAGGTTTTTTGTAGCCATAGTAGAGTAGAGAAATATACGTTGATATACAAGTAGAAGGGGCGTTTGCGGAACCCCCGACAAATACGTAGAGTGCACGACGAGAGGATAAAGGCTGGGAGCGCTCATTGCTCCCCATGCCGGTTGGATCCAGAGCGGGCCGATTTTTTTTGCGCATGCGCCACGCAAGAGCAGCTCGAACCCGCTTAGGTCAAACAGCAGAAGTTTTGCCATCCATGCACCTTTTTTTTATACCGTTCACGTTTTTGTGCTGCTGAGTTTCCTAGCTGTTAATGCATATGTATACATGTGTAATTTTTGCTGATATCACTTTCATAGGTTTTGAGCTGTGCCGCTGTCGCACAGTGGCATAGTAGTAAATTTTCGAACTATTTAGAGAGGGCAATCTCGCCTGAAACAGGAGAAAGAAACGCGCGTGTCCGCGCACAATACAGGCTGATTTTGTAAAACCCACAATATTTTGACAATGGATTTTCCCATAAGTTTAGAGCAGCGTCACTGCTGTACAGTGACACGGCAGTGAATTTTTTAATTATGTAGTATAGCTTTAAGGCCTTGATTGTTAGTCAGCGGCGTCGTCTCGCCTAGCAGTTGGGGGGCGTTCTTTAATCGGGTATATAGGGCGAATAGCCCAGGCAGAGAACCGAGGAGTTGACAAAGAGGGGGCATAGATAATCTGGGTCGCCACTTTGGGCACCCGTATCCAACCCTGCTAAACAAGGCGCCTTGGAGGTTATGGTAGGAGGCAGTTAAACAGCCCTAGTTTTTTGTCGTTTCGCTGCCACGTTAACGCAAACCCGGCGAACGTCATTGCCGTCAGTTTAGGTTGAGGCCACGCCAAGGCGTAAGGCATGAACTCCAATATTTTTAAGTCTATGACGACTGTGACGGTCGTACTTTAAGAAGATATATTGTGGCGAACTTTTCCTTTATGCCGGGGTTAGCTCAGTCCGTCCGGGGTTCCTGTGGGATAGAGAACGAATCCCTAACATCTCCTTTTAAAGAGAAAAACCCCTATTTAATAAATTTTATATAGATATATGTTTTATTAGGTAATGCAATGCTACTTTACTCAAAACTACTTCTGATACGGCGGGGCTAGGAAGACCCACCGCGTATGCCTTAATAATACCCTGCTCTACTAAAGGTCGCGGAGGAAGCAAACCACCACTAACCTTCCCGACAGCGGAGTTAGAAAAACCCCCACTGTGTATAAATCTTCTAAGGGTTTCGGAGGTAGGAAACCACCACTAGCCTTCCAAACAGTAGAGTTACAAAAACCCCTACTGTATATAAAATATAAAGTTCGTGAGTTAGGAAACCCCAGGAACTTCTTTCACCGGTGAGCAATGCGTCAGCAGGCTACTATGCCTATCTAGCTTTTCCCTGACTTAGCGAAATTGTCGCCCTTTTATACTTGTCCGCACGCAGGTGGACAGTTATTTTACAATAACAAATTCTAATCTTAGGTTGTTACATTATTTACCGTAGCTCGATATATAAGTTACACGAGCAGGTACCATAATACCACTCAACGGCGCACCCTGTGATCACGTTGCTAAGCGTGTGACTTATTTAGTTCAATAAGAGGGAATCGCTGACGCGGAACACGCGCAACCATCGATCAGGTCACCTTACGTTAGTTATGGAATTGCACGGTAAGCAATTGCTGTCTACACGCGCGAGCAGTTATGGGTAAAGCATGGGAACTGCAACATAAACATTTTAGTTAGGCTAAGAAGTTATTTAAGTAAGTTGCAACGTATGTTTGGAGTCAGTTGTTAATTAGCGTGCAAGCGGCACGAATAAAGAAGTTGTAACGTTTGTTGAAATCGTTTCCTTGTTTCATTTCCTAGTATCGGAGGACACTTGGTTCCTCCGCACCTTTAATTTTTTTACATCTCCCTCGACACGGGAGATAACTTATATATACAATATAATTTACTTTCTAACTTTTTATGTGTGCGCCCTTTCTACCTGGAATGCCCCTTTCGCCCGCTATCATATGTTCGCGCATATTGGTGCTAGCGCTGCTTAGATCAGCTGGCCATATATTCCTCACTACGTGTGATGCTGCTAAGTTTGCTTCATTCCCGTCATGTGCTAAAAATGCTTTTTTTCCTTTTCTTCTTTATGCTATGTCCGCTTGCATTGGGTTGCCCAAATATGTAGACGTGCGCGTGAATGTAACCAAAGCACCGCTACTTGAGTTGGCTGACCCTTTGGCTTGCTGGAATGCCTGTTAATTGGTTTGTGCAATATTAGTTTATTGCAAACTAGAATTGTCGCTTGGTTAGCTGCTCATATCTTGCCTAATTATTAAAATGTGTATTAGGGGGTTCGGGAAAAAAGTGTGTATTAGAGCACCCAGCAAAATATGTGTATTTGTACCAATTTATACCGCGGAATTCATTGTGGTGTAATATAATAAATATTCAAATATATATAAATAGGTATGTAACTATGTACCCTATTGTGTTCCAAAAATTTAGAAACTCGTGATTTCAAAATATTCATATAAAAATTAAGGAAGAGTGTGTTCATGTGTGGGACTCTAAAACCGGTGGTTTTGGGTCCTCACACTCTCCCCTCACCTGCCGCAACGAGGGTTACCGTTACGAAGCCCGTCCTCGTTATCCTCACCCTTTACCTCTTGGCATCTACGTTCCGGTGGAACGTCATCTTCCTTCGCCTTGCTCGTGCCTCTTCGACGTTCGATTCGATGTTTCTTTTCTCTATGGAATAATCTCTCGCGATCTGGGCCTTGCTCTAAAATGTAATGTTATACAAACTTTCGTCATTAGGTTGTAGCATTGGCCGGCTATGTTGTTGGCGTAGTTCATCGCCATCTGTATCCCGTTATCCGTGGTTGGGGCTTGTCCTTCTACTTGTGCTGCGTGCCACCCACTCCGGTCACCGTCTGCCCCCTGTTGATCGTTGCTTACCCCTGCGGTTCTTAAGCCATTTGACTTGAATTAGCGAGTGCTAGTGACCCACATATCGCCACCGTGCTACAATCGTCTTGAACTTTATCCGTGACTACGGCCAGTTGTTCTGTGTGCTCCCCGACGGAGACCTCGGTGAAATGTCCGTTCGGGGTTCTACTACACGATGCTGATGATGGCTCGTGTCGTGTTGTTGCTATCGTCGTCAGCCGTATGGTTTGTTCTCCGATGGGAACTTCGGTGAAGCCCCCATTCGGTGCTTGGCGAGACGCGTTCGACTTACCACGCTCATGGGATGAACGTATTTGTCTTTCTGCTGCCGGACTTGCTTCTTCTTCGACTGTCGTCTGATGGTACGCTTTCAACTCGCTAACATGTGCCGTTCTCCTTTTGCCGTTATACACCTTGTCCAGCTCGACGATCACCTGGGATACGAAGTTCGTGACACGATGAGGCCCACTGTATCTTGGTGCCAACTTTGCTGCGAAGTTATCCACTGCCTTGGACAGGTGGTGCTCTTTTACTAATACCAGATCGCCCACAGCCGGTTGCCACTGTCTCCTACGTCAATTGTAATGCCTTGCCTGCTCCGCTTGTTGTTGTCAACGTTGTACCATCTGATACACCTCCTTCATTTTCGCCATCTTTTCACTGAGAATCACCTTCTCCTCGCCTGTGCCAAAAGTTTGCTCATCGCAGAGGGCGTTGGGGATCCTCGGTTCCCTACCCTGTACTACGAATGCTGGACTGTAGCCTGTTGACTCGCCTACGCTCGTATTCAGTGCAAGTGACATCTCTGGCAACAACTCATCCCATATCTTATGCTCCTTCCCAGTGAACTGTGCTATCATCCTCTTGATGTTACGATTCGCTCTCTCCGTCGGATTCTCTTGCGGTGTGTACGGTGCCGTTAGCTGGTGCTTTATGCCAGCTTCTTGTAGAAACTTCTTAAAATGCCGGCTCGTGAATTGTGCTCCATTGTCTGTGATTAGAATTTTTGGTGCGCCAAATCGGGCCAAAATTCTCTCCCTCATTCCTCTGATCAGATTCTCCGTCGTCGCCTTCCGTATTGCCATGATTTCTACCCATTTTGAGAATTTATCCACAAAGACTAGTGCCATCGTATTTCCATGCTTCGAGCGAGGAAGTGGTCCAACGAAATCTGCACAAACAGTAGCAAAAGATTCATCAGAAATCTGCGTGAGCATCTTACCTGCAGCTTGTTGTTGGCTGGGGTTGTAGACTTGGCATGCGTGGCATTGTTGCACGTACTTCCGTACGTCTCTAAACATTCCAGGGCAGTAATACCTCATCATTGCACGCGCGACCGATTTCCGTATACCCATGTGTCCTGCGCTCGGTGTGTCGTGTATTTCGTTGAGCACTCTTCTCCTCTCTGATGTCGGCACGCATAACTTCCACGGTACCGCATCCTCGCCATCCATTTGACTCCCTATTCGTCGATACAATCGTCCTCCCTCCATCACGTAATCTGGGAATTTCTCCGGCTCTTTCGCTACTTCGGCCATTTTTGTTGTGTACCATTTGCAGGTAACACCATCCTCCTTCATACTTCCCAATTGTTCTTCCAGCGGCTGCCTCGAGAGTGCGTCGGCGACCACATTAATTTTGCCTTTCCGGTATTGTACGTCGAACGAGTACTGCTGCAATTCAAGCGCCCATCTAGCGATGCGGCCCGATGGACTCTCGATCGCTTTCAACCATTTCAAAGCCAAGTGATCAGTGATTACCGTAAAATTGTATCCCTCCAAATATGGCCTCATCTTCCTGGTAGCCCAAACGATGGCTAGACACTCCTTCTCCGTTGACGAGTAGTTTGTCTCGGCCTTATTCAGCCGACGGCTCGTATATGCTATTACTCGTTCCTCGTCGTCCAACCCCTGGGTAAGAACTGCACCAAGGCCGTAATCGCTCGAATCAGTCTGTAACCGGAACCTGCTTGAAAAATCTGGGCACGCCAATGCTGGTGCTTGTATGAGCGCGTTCTTAAATGCTTCGAATGCCACCTGCTGTTCCTCGCACCATTTCCACTTCCTTCCTTTCTTCAACATTGACGTTAGCGTGTGTGCAACTCGTGAAAAATCAGGTACGAACCTTCGGTACCATGAAACTACTCCTAGAAACCGCCTTAACTCTCGTATGTTATGTGGTGGCGTCAGTTCCTTGATGGCGGCGATTTGGTCAGGGTCCGTATGGATACCCTCTTCACTGACCACGTGACCTAGATATTTAAGCTTTTCTTAAAAAACTCACATTTCTCCGGATTGATCTTCAAGTTGGCTCATCGTAATCTTTCAAAAACTTCTTTCAGGTGGGTGATATGATCTTCCAATGTCGTGCTAGTAATTATGATGTCGTCTAGGTAGGCGAACGCGTGTGGTTCCAGCTCTGGGCCGATGACTCGAACGAGTGCTCTCTGAAATGTGGCAGGGGCAGAGTGTAATCCAAACGGCATCACTTTCCACTGGTACAATCCTCGTCCGGGTAATATGTTGTATTCGGGGTAATGGGTAGGCATCTGGTACCGAACGCGCGTTGAGTTGCCGATAGTCGACGCAGAGTCTCCATTTGCCGTTCTTCTTCCGGGCCAGAACTATCGGCGCGCTGTGTGGGCTATGGGATGGCTCGATACAACCTTTCTCTATTAGCTCGTCTATCTCCTTGTTTATTATCTTTTGCATCTTTGGGTTCTTTGGAATATACCTTTGTTTTATTGGCCGGTCATCTCGCATTACTATCTTGTGGGTGGTTATGTTCGACACGCCGGACATCTCTTCAAAAATCTGTAACTCGTGTTTGAGAAAGTTACTCACCGCATCATCTGTACTGTTCTCTTCTAGTGGGACCTCGTGTTCACGCCTCGCAGTCTCCTCGGCCCCTTTGCTCTCTCCTTGGTCTACCATCGTCGTACATGTTGCCGCTGGCTGCTTCTGATCATTCACTTGCAATACTAACGTCTCATTGCCACACTTCAACTCCAGCTTAGCCTTTGCAGATAGTCTGTTCCGATCACGACGCTGTCGACTAGCCCCGGTAAAACTAACAACTCACTCGCATGCCTTTGTTCGCCCAACTTGATCTCCGCCTCTACCGCTTGAACTACCCTATGTGCTCTGCCATCACCCATTATCACTCTTGTCTCTACCTGCTTGGATCTGCGCTTGTCCAACTTGTTGTTGTTGTTGTTGTAGCGACTACTTAACCTGCCTAGGATGTCACCCCCCATCGAACACTGTCATCAGGCTCTTCTAACGGAAGTCCAAGAAACCTCGCGGCTTCAACAGGGGTGGACCAGAGTGAAATTGGTGTTAGAAGAGTGGGATCAGTTGAGCAGATGAACAGATGGTTATTATCGTGGGGAGACACGCCGCATGCCGGGCAGACATTTGGCATGTCAGGGTTCAGTTTGGATAGGTAAGAGTTTAGTCTGTTACAGTATCCAGAACGAAGTTGAGCCAGCGTGACTCTTGTCTCCCTGGGCAGTTCGCGTTCCTCTTCGGCAACAGGTGGGGCTTGTGCCTATAGGACTGCATTCACTGAACGAGACCTGACAAAGGAGTTTACCGACTCCGTGTGGATGATGTTGAGGGCCCGCCGGTGCACCTTTGGATCAAACGGCGAGAAAATGTGGTGCCGGATCTCGTCATAGTGCTTACGGAGGTGACTCCTTATTCTCCTGGGAGGCGGATTTTCGTTGAGCGGGTTCCTGTTCGGGTGCTGCGGTTTATGGCAGTTGAACAGGAATTGTCTGGTCAACAACTCGCAGTGCTCTTTGACATCGAGCATTTTTGCCTCATTATGAAGATGGTGCTCAGGAGACATAAGGAGGCACCCCGTGGCAGTTCTGAGTGCGGTGTTTTGGCAGGCCTGCAACTTCCTCCAATGTGTGACTGCTAACCCCGGCGACCATATTGGCGTCGCGTAGCTCAGAACCGGCTGGCCGATTGCCTTGTACGTTGCCAGTAACGTTTCTTTGTCTTTCCCCCAAGTACTGCCAGCTACTGACTTGACGATTTTGTTACGGCTTTGTACTTTGGTGGCAATCGCGGCTAAATGAGCACCGTATTTGAACATGTTATCAAACGTGACCCCTAAGACTTTGGGGTGTGTGACAGTCGGAAGCTTAATGCCGTCGACGTAGACGTCTAATGTTCGCCTGCGCTGTCCACGTCGTAAAGAAGGTGGCCGAGGATTTGGTCGGTGACAATGTCAGGTTCCGTGCAGCGAAGAAACTGGCTTCGCGGCTACCTTCTCGTTAACAAAGCTTCTCGTCGATCCCGTATCGATGGATGCCATCATTTCTTGTCCCTCCAGTGTGATTGCAGCCAAGATTCGCCCTTGGGTCTGCCTAAGTGTTTTTGTCGTGCACGAGGATTCGTTGTTGGAGACACCACCCCTCGCGATTAATGGGGTCTCTGGCCATTTCCCGACTGTCTTCGACAGCAGTCACGCGCCAACACGCCCGGTCGGCCACAGTGACAACAAAAGTCGTGTCGCTCGTTGCGGCACCCATAGGCGAAGTGTGCGCTCTCCCCCCATCGTCTGCACGCACTTCGTGGGTCTATAGTCCCTTGTTGCTGTCTGATCGCATTACTCTGTGCTCCTGCGGCCTCCTGTCTCGGGTGTTCCTTCTCTCTCTCGCCCGCTTGCATATACTGGTACCTCTCCTCTGGTCTTCGTGGTACGAATGGTCTCGCTGTTGGTGTTAGTACTTCCTTCTCTGGCGTGATGTTTTCATAATCCTCGACCAGGCTGACCAATCCCTCCAGGCTATTGAACTCACTTCTTTTTACGTACAGCTGGTACTCTCGCCGCGAGTTCCTATATATCCTGTCCAGCTTCTTGTCGCCGGTACGATAGCACGCAATTTTTAAACGCCTCACCTGGTCGCTGAACTCGCTGCCGGATTTCGTCATCCAAATTCTCAAAGTACCTGGAACTTAGGAAAAACTTGAGGAAGTCTTTCTTAAAGGCTTCCCATTCTTGCCAGTGCCGATTGTTGTTGCGGTACCATACCAACGCCTTATCTTTCAAAAGCTCCGGTAGCGCTCGTGGGATGGAGTTGCCACCAACTTCGTAGCTGTCGGCCACCTCCTCCACCCGTTCAATAAAACATAGCGGGTCCTTGCCACCGTCGTATTTAAGACCCCACTTACGTACTCGATCCATTATGTTCGTTCGATCCTGCTCGGGCGCCATTTGGGACGGACTTTTCCTTTATGCCGGGGTTAGTTCAGTCCGTCCGGGGTTCCTGTGGGATAGAGAACGAATCCCTAACGTCTCCTTTTAAAGAGAAGAACCCCTGTTTAATAAATTTTATATAGATATATGTTTTATTAGGTAATTCAATGCTACTTTACTCAAAACTTCTTCTGATACGGCGAGGCTAGGAAGACCCACCGCGTATGCCTTAATAATACCCTGCTCTACTAAAGGTCGCGGAGGTAGCAAACCACCACTAGCCTTCCCGATAGCGGAGTTAGAAAACCCCTCACTGTATATAAATCTTCTATAGGTTGCGGAGGTAGGAAACCACCACTAGCCTTCCAAACAGTAGAGTTAGAAAACCCCCTACTGTATATAAAATATAAAGTTCGTGAGTTAGGAAACCCCAGGAACTTCTTTCACCGCTGAGCAATGCGTCAGCAGGCTACTATGCCTATCTAGCTTCTCCCTGACTTAGCGAAATTGTCGCCCTTTTATACTTGTCCGCACGCAGGTGGACAGTTATTTTACAATAACAAATTCTAATCTTAGGTTATTACATTATTTACCGTAGCTCGATATATACATACAATATAATTTACTTTCTAACTTTTTATGTGTGCGCCCTTTCTACCTGGAATGCCCCTTTCGCCCGCTATCATATGTTCGCGCATATTGGTGCTAGCGCTGCTTAGATCAGCTGGCCATATATTCCTCACTACGTGTGATGCTGCTAAGTTTGCTTCATTCCCGTCATGTGCTAAAAATGCTTTTTTTCCTTTTCTTCTTTATGCTATGTCCGCTTGCATTGGGTTGCCCAAACATGTAGACGTGCGCGTGAATGTAACCAAAGCACCGCTGCTTGAGTTGGCTGACCCTTTAGCTTGTTGGAATGCCGGTTAATTTGTTTGTGCAATATTTGTTTATTGTAAACTAGAATTGTCGCTTGGTTAGCTGCTCACATCTTGCCTAATTATTAAAATGTGTATTAGGGGGTTCGGGAAAAAAGTGTATATTAGAGCACCGAGAAAAATATGTGTATTTGTACCAATTTATACCGCGGAATTCATTGTGGTATAATATAATAAATATTCAAATATATATAAATAGGTATGTAACTATGTACACTAGGGTGTTCCAAAAATTTAGAAACTCGTAATATTCATATAAAAATTAAGGAAGAGTGTGTTCATGTGTGGAACTCTAAAACCGGTGGTTTTGGGTCCTCACAATATAACAAACACACACGCGATGTATGAGAATGAATTTTGTTATTAAACGCCATGTACTAATGTATAATTAAAATTTGAATTTCAGTGTCTTGATTCCAGATGCGGTGGGTACGGACGGACTTGGGGGTAGGAGCGGAGAGTGAGAGAAACCAGTGACAGGGAAAGGGGGTGAATGTGAGTAGGTATGAAATTTTTTGTGTAGGGTGCAATGGGCATGCCTCGGGGTCGCAAGAACCACCCCAAAGTCCGGCGAGCTAGCTCGTGCTAAACGCAAGCATACCTGCGCGGTCCCTGAAGCATACAACAAAATATTTAAATATTTAATCAAAACCTCAAATTATACTAACAATCACGTGTGCTTGGTTGGTGGACAACCCTGACTTAACACTTTGGAACCTGTGAAGGTTTAATTTCACTCGACACGATTTGCTTGATTTTTGCAATTTTACACTTTTAAGTAAATTTAGTTGAATTTACTAAATAATGCAATTTTGTTATGTTGAAATGGAACCGAAAGTCGGTTTCGAGTTAGTTATTGACTTTATGAATTTATCTTTATCATCAGAGAATGATATGTATGAACTAGGCGGTCCATCGTCTTTATATGTAACTACTCCCCCTTTTAGATTAGAATTCTCCTGGATTCTACTATTTAATTGAATTTTGATATAGTTGTGCTTTGTAGTCAATATTGCAAAAACAAAAAAAAAACAATAACTGCAGTAATTACATTGAATCCGTAGGTTATTTTACTGTGTAAGTAAAATTTAAAAATGCTTTTGGTAGGTAATTTATTTTCCTAATTTATATCTTGAAATGTGATTTTTTGTGTAAATTTTTAGTATTTTTACATCTTATACTTACAAAGTTTTCTTCTACATTTGCAACGATATTTGAAAAATAATAATCATTTATTTTTATTGAACAGTTATTAAATTTTAATACATAATTTCCATTAAGAATATAGTCCCTTTATTTGAATATGTTATTCACAAAAAAAAAAAAACAAATGCATTTTTCACAACTATTGTTTTTTATAAGCTTACAATTATTTTTATTTACACAAAGGATGCTAGGTTTCATACCTTTCATGAACATGAAATGGTATTATAACTTTGCCCCGATGTTTGTAAGTATGGGAAGAAGAGGAGATAGACCCACCAATAAGTATACACAAATGATCAGGGCGATGAGCTGAGTCGATTTAGCCATGTCCGTCTGTCCGTCTGTCGGTTTGTACGCAAACTAGTTCCCCAGTTTTTGAGATATCTTGATGAAATTTAGTATGGGGGCACCATTTTGCATGAGATTAATAATCTGTCGGAATCAGCAAGATCGGGGCAATACAACATATAGCTCCCATACAATCGATAGTTTCGATAAATGGGGCTTGAGCTATAAATTGTGCAATTAAAAAGCTAGGAACGTAAATTTTTGCACGTTTGGTACTTATTATATATGTAATGTGTGTAGTGAAAATCAGCCATATCGGACTTACATAACATATAGCTCCCATACAATCGATTCTTTCGATAAATATGGTTTGGGATATGTATCTTTAAATTATCAGTTTTGCAGAGTTTTTACTAATTGTGAGTAAGAATCGGATACTTAAAAACGTGATGCGTATTCATGAAAGGTATAAAGCCTTCGGCACAGTCGAGGACAGCACTTTCCTTACTTGTTGAAACTCATAGGGCGTTTTTAGAAAACATTATGAGATAGAACGTTATTGAAACAAATTCTGAGATAGGGCGTTTTGAAATAAGGTGATCTTCCACTCAGCCGACGATATCTTCTGTCCTTATTTGAAATTCGATAAATCCTACCTGTTTTGTTAGCGTCAGTGATCCTTCAATTGGAAGTGTCCGTATCAATAGTATCATTGTTATCCATAAGAATTTCTGTAGATTTTAATGGTTTTTTAATATTACAAGAATGGACATTAGGCCCGGTCGATTTGTGGGGAGGCAAAAAAATCGCCCATTGCTCTGTGAAAATCATATTCTAGGGATCAAAATAAGAAACTTTGCCGAAGGAACCATACCTCTAAAACGAATTCTGATGTCCCCCAATTGGGGTCGAACTTTTGGGTAGGGGCAAATTTTGAAAAATCCCACTTTGACCCATTTAGAGTGCTCCAATCGAGTCCAAATGTATGACCGACCCCCACTAACTTTGGAGGCCCGCCCACCGATGCCAGTGGCACACCCCCTGGAACCCCCGTGGGGGTTCACCATAGAAACATTTCAAAAAATCGCCGGTTTTGCACTTTACATGAAAAATCAGCGAAATGCCTAGGTTTTTTCTTCTTGGAGTTTATTTTTCTCTTTAGAAATTTATTTAGTCAGAACATATGTAAATGAAAAAATTAATTTAACTTAGTAATAGAAAAGAAATTAAAAAAAATTATTAGAAATTAGCGTTTTTCCAACCCTTTTAAAACCAAGGCATCACTGTGATGCATTTGCATGTCGTAAACATAGTTGTGTGGGTTTTTTATTCAACCGTTTTAAAAAATGAAGGTATCACTGTGACACAATTGTAGATCGTAAAATTGCCTGTGTTGTTTTTTTTAAGCCACCACAAGACACAGCAGGTAGAATTGAAATTACCATTTCATTCTTATTACCTCGTCTCGTAGCCCATATATAACGCAACAGTTTTTGTGAAGTCGTTGTGAAGAACTCAAAGTGTGAAGTGCTAATTTCAGATAAAAAGATATTTCAAAAAAAATAATAAGTGAAGTGACCATTCCAAATCAAAAAGTTTACAATGAATCCACCATCCTCTACACCGCAAGATGAAGCAACTATATCAACAACTATCGACAACCAAATGAGTCATATACCCAAGCATGATGTTACTGTTTTTGGTGCGTGTACTGATTTAACTGATCATAATTTACCAACCCATCTGGATATCTTGAGATATTATTTTTACTTAAGCGAACGTGCTAAAGCAGAACAAAAAAAGTTTTCCCATAAATCATTCATTATTCAAGTACAAGATAAGTTGATTGGAATTTGGGAAAAACTTGGTATGGAAATAATGCTGAAAAAAAGTGTATTTAATAAATCGAATAAATTGCTTGAAAAGTATCAAGAGAAGAAACAACACCCAACAATTTACAGAGTATGTAAAATCTCTGGAACCAATTTTTTACATTGGAACATGTAAATGCGATTTGAAGGCAGCTCCATGTGCATGCGGCTGGGTTCCCGAACGCCTCAAAGAGTTCATGCACGATCAACATAATCAGAGAAGACTAACAATGGATGCATTTATGATCGAAACTGAAGAGCAAGGAGCAACGTCTATGTCATCAATGCCAACATACCAAGATCCCGATGATTCAACATACGCACCGCCACCGGTTCAAGAAGATATGGATAGAAGCACAAGTTCACAATACACAGAGGGATACGATTGTTTTAACTTTGCTTTGGTATGTGACAGATTTGGTGTGCCTGACAGAGTAGCATCAGCATTGGGAACCGCTCTTTTGCAAGATTTTAAAATTAAAGATAAGCATGGGAAACCTGTCATCATGGATAAATCGAAAGTTCGCAGAGAAAAAGAGAAATGCAGACAAGAAGTGCTTCGCAAACGGTTAGATGATACCAATTTGTTAGAGTTTTCATTCGATGGCAGAAAAGATGATACTTTAACGATAGATAAAATTGATGAGAAGTATCATACTAGGATGGTAAAAGAACCTTACCTTGTTATTTTGAGAGAACCCAATTCTGAATTGATAGGTTACGTAAGACTGGAACATGAAACCGCTGAATACAAAACAACCAAATTAAATGGTTTTTTCAACGATAAAAATATATCACTGGATGCATTAATTGGAATATGCACTGACGGTGAGGTAACAAACACTGACCCACACGGTGGAATAATACGACGATTCGAATTGCTGTTAAAAAAGACCATTGCATTTGTTCGTTTGCCTTCTACACTTCAACGAACTTCCGTTTCGGCATTTGTTTGAAGCTTTGGATAAATCAACCAGCACTGGACCAAGATCGGCTACCGGAAAACTGAGCCGTCAAATCGAAACTTGTGAAACTCTTCCGGTAAGTTATTGCTATCACTCATTTATTATAACTTTCAACCATTTTTAATTATTTTATTATTATATATTTTCAGGTGGAGGACGGCTTCCAGAAAATTGAGTTGCAAAATATGCCCCCTGCTCCAGAAATAATTGCATTTTCCACCGATTCGAAGTACTTATACGACATGGCCCATGCAATTTCTAGCGGCGTGGTTCCGGTGGATCTGGCTAATATCAAACCAGGGAAAATTGTACATTCTCGGTGGCTCACCAAGGCCGCTAGATTATTGCGATTATATGTGACAACGGAAAATCCAGATGCAAATCTAAGAATTCTGGTTGAATATCAAGTATTACAGCTCTGTACGGCAGTGCATTATTTTTCAAGTTCATTGGTTGGTCACGATTTCTACAACCTCGTTTACGCAAAATTGTCAATCAAGTAATTAAAGATAATTCATATTATGCGCATTCGGAAAATATCTTGTTATCTATGTTGTTTGATGATAGGAAAGAAAAGCGCGACTGTGCCATCAAGAAAATTCTACGCTATCGAACCGATGTTGACGAGCCAATGGAACTTAGAGTTTATAAAAAACCAGATATAAACTTTAATTTCACAAGTTATACGGAAATGATCAATTTGAATGATATAAATATCGTATTTGAACCACCATTCACGCGAAAGGATATTTAAATCAATATGATCCACCGTTTAATGATCCAAAAATTCCATCACACATTCAAGGAACGGAACGACATGTTCAATTGCTAGCTAGCGTTTCCAAACGGGTTATACCGGAAAATGTAGAGGCTGTTATGGCGAAGACATTAGAGAGCCGTGCGAAATTGCCCAGACTTGAAAGTAAAGACTTCAAACAATAATTTTTTTTAGTTTCTTTTCTATAACTCACTTAAATAAATTTTTTAATTTACATATGTTCTGACTAAATAAATTTCTTAAGAGAAAAAATAGATATTATTATAAATAAATAAATAAAAATAAAGAAAAAACATAGGCATTTCGCTGATTTTTTCATGTAAAGTGCAAAACCGGCGATTTTTTGAAATGTTTGTATGGTGAACCCACAAGGGGTTCCAGGGGGTGTGCCACTGGCATCGGTGGGTCGGGCCTCCAAAGTTAGTAGGGGTCGGTCATACATTTGGACTCGATTGGAGCACTCTAAATGGGTCAAAGTGGGATTTTTCAAAATTTGCCCCTACCCAAAAGTTCGACCCAAATTGGGGGACATCAGAATTCGTTTTAGAGGTATGGTTCCTTCGGCAAAGTTTCTTATTTTGATCCCTAGAATACGATTTTCACAGAGCAATGATGATTTTTAAATCGACCCGCCCTAATGGACATTCTTTAGATTTGCTTTCTTATACCTAGGCTTTTCCTTATGTCTTACTGCTTTATAGTTTTTAATAAAACGTCTCTTCATTCCTCATAGTCTATTCTAAATATTTTTATTAAGCTTATCAATAATTTTTTTTTTGTCTCTGCTATATTATTTTTAATTTTTTATGTATCTACTTTGCCTAGATGTACCTCGTTGGGATTACATTTAATAGTGGAATGATATCTATCATTATATTTCCTATTGCTTAATAGGCATGTCTTTATTAGCTTTGTACATATATACATCAGCATATCCTGTGTGTGGCTGTTTGGTTTAGTAAGATGTAAATCAATGTTTTCACTGCTTAAAAATTCTTTTATTCTTATTGCGTTAAACTCATTGTCTGCTATTATTTGCTTTGGTTTCCCGATCTTGTCAAAATGGTCTTCAAGTTGTTAATTTATTTTTATCGTTTAATAAGTATGCTGCGCCAAACTTAGTAGTTAAAAAATGGAATGAAAGGTTACATAAGTATCTACATGAACAATCTGGTTTTTATCTACCGAGGTTTCACTATAATAAAATGTGGGTTTAATCGGATGTCTGTCTTATTTCACTTCCTTGCAAACGTCACATTAATGTATTAATGCATTGGGTAATTACTATTTGAATCAATTCCATGAGTTTTTTATAGTAAACTCTATTTTTTATTTGATTATATATATCTTGTATGTATATCTTGTGGCGGCCGCCGTGGTGTGAAGGTAGTGTTGCCGGCCTACCACACCGAAGGTCCATGGTTCGAGCCCTGGTACAGGTAACAAACATCAAAAGTGATTTGAAAAAAAAAAAAAAAAAATTTTTTTCAAAACGGGGTCGCCCCTCGGCAGTGGTTTGGCAAACTCTCCGAGTGTATTTCTGCCATGACAGGCTTCTCAGCAAAAATTCGTCTCCTTTGTAGATGCCGTTCGGAGTCGGCAAAAAACTGTAGGTCCCACCAATTTGTAGGGAAAATTCAAATCGGCACACCACAAATTGGAAGAGAAGCTTGGCGCAAAAATCTCTTAGGAGGTTTATGATGATATACCTGTTGTATATCGCGCCATAGAGATAGAGAGAGATATATATCTTGTATGCCCTAGTGTATACTCTCTTTCTCATGGTAGAAGGATATTTGTTTAATATTTGTTGAATTTTGTGCTCTATTGGTGCACTTAGTAAATTTAATTTGATTATCATTTGAGTACATAGAAATAAGTTTTTCCTGTACTATATTATATTTGTGATTGCTTAGCTCTGAGAATATTTCTATTTGTCCTTTCCTTATATATTTTCGTAATATTTCGCCTATATTTTTAAAATCATTTTCTGCTATAAAAATTATATTTTTACCATGAACTATATTTTAATTCTTCAGTTTTATTATTTGCCAAGATTTTTTGTATTTTATACTTATTTACAATTTCTTCCTTGATACAAAAATAGTCACCAATATTTTCTTCTGCGGAATGTATAGTAGCTATTGTTGCATCGTCCTTTATATTATTAATTATATTCAAATCTGAACAATCTTCATCTATATTTTTGGAAAGAATTTCTGAGTTCGAATTCTCTCTTTCATTTATTTCACTTTCATTTTCTAATCGACTTAAAAAATCAGCCACCTTATTTTCTTTTCCTTTTAAAAATTCTATCTCACAATCATATTCTCCTAACTCCAATAGCCATCTTTGGTGTCTAGGTGAAATGTCTTTTCCTTTGTATTTTGAATGTAAATATTTTATTGGCTGGTGATCAGTTAAAATTCTAAATTTTCTATCGTAAAGATAAGGTCTAAAGTAACCTACACCGCATATGATTGCTAAAAATTCTTTATCTGTTGCTCAATAATTTCTTTCATGATTATTTAGTGTCCTTGATACAAAACAGACTGGTTGTCCTTCTTGTGACAAAACCGCTCCTAATGCATAATTTGATGCATCGGTTGTCAATGTAAATTTCTTTTCGAAATTTGGAAATCGAAGTATTGGATGTAATTTAATTAAATTTTCAAGTTTTTCAAACGCTTCAATATATGTAGGATCTTTTGTATTAATCCTTACACCCTTTTTTAAATACTTAGTAATTGAATGTGCAACTTTGGCATAGTCTTTGATAAATTTTCTGTTATGTCTATAAAACTTTTGATTTGTATCTCTGTTCGTTGTAATTTTAATCCTTCTATAATTTTGATTGAGGTTAGGTTTCATTCCCTTGTCAGTTAAAATATGTCCTAAAAACTCAGTCTCCTTGTTCAAAAATTTACATTTATCTACCTAAATTTTTAACTTGTTTTTCTTTAGTTTACTAAAGATTTCCTTAAGTGCTTTGACATGTTCTTGTAAAGAAGTACTAAATATTAATATGTCATCCATATACAATAGTAGTGTGATCAGGTTAGCCTTTTCGAGGTTAGATTTTGGCTTTTTTTTTGTTCTTTAGCCTCATAATTTTGGTTTTAGCTTCGTGGCTTTTTTCTAACCTGCTTTTATTCCAAACCTTTTCTGGTCCCAACACCATATTTTTCATACAACTTCGAGGAATATATAAAATGCAGATAGTATTGATGACGAAATACAGAAAATTATTCGTAAAAATTGTCAACTATTGTTAGTGGAGTTAATAATCCAGTCGCGACATTGCCTACCTGATAATATGAACTCTTAACAAAAGATACATTTTTTTTCAGTTGATAATTCTTTGAAAGTTACAAAGCCGGATGTCTTTTCTCACTTTCAAGAAGAAAAGTCTAGGTATTCTTCAAGTCAAGTAGCATTAATTGAGCTGCAGTGGCGAAAGCTAATAACCGTACAGTGGACAAGTGTGACCTCTACCATTGAATTATGGGCGGAAGAACATAAAAATTCATTAAACGAAACCTCTTTTTAGAACTGGTCGAATTCGTATTTAACTTTTTGGTATTACCTTTCAGTAATACGGAGGTTGAAAGAATTTTTAGTGCCATGGACATTTTAAAAACTAAGTTAAGAAACAGATTACAAATTAAAATGTTGCACTGATTTTGAAATTACCGATGATCTCATGATAAATACACAAACTTTGTACGCAGAGTCAAGCTCTTCTGATTCATCAGACGAAGAAAATATTATAAAGTTAAATAGTTTGTAGGGTTTTTTCTATAGTATTTATTTCTTTGAAAAAATTCCTAGTCACGGAAAATGTGCCTGATATGTGTTGAAACAAGAATAGTTCCTTTAAGTTATGTCTACAGCTTTATATACAAATAGGTTAAATTAAAATAAAAAATTTTAAACGGATTTCGTAAACCAATTCTGCCTTGTTTTATCTTTTTTTTCTTAATTTTAGCCGTTTCTAACCTTTTTTTTTGCCGATTTAGCCTCCTTTTTTTCTTTCACCTGATCACACTGTACACTACACAGGTTTTATTGATGTATTCTCGCAAAATTTCGTCCATAAGCCTTTGAAATGTCGCTGGAGCATTTTTTATCCGAATGATATTCTCACAAATTCATATAGTCTGTGTTTAGTAACAAATGCCGTTTTTCTCTGTCTTCCTCTTTTACTAATATTTTATGGCAAAAATTTGCTAAATCTATTGTAGTAAAGTATTGAGCTCTTCCTAATTGATCTAAGATTAAATCAATATTTGGTAATGGATATTTGTCATACAATGTGACCTCATTTAATTTTCTATAATCCACTACTAATCTTTATTTCCTTTTACCTGAATTGTCAAGTTTTTTTAGGTACTACAATAAGTGGGCTAGAATATTTTGATTAACTTTTTCTAATAATTCCCTGGTCTGTCATCTCTTTTATTTGTCTCCTAACTTCCTCCTCATGTTGCGGTGGGAAATTTTTAAAACGTTTAAAAATTTGAATAACTGCCGTATGTTCCTCCTGGTTTAAATGATTTAGTCGTATTGAAAATGGCAGAACGCCGAAACCGGTTTGTCACAAAACCAAACTTGACAAGGGATGACGGAAAATCGTTCCAACAAAAATTAGTCGTATTCCTTCAAACCTGTCATTCGTTGTTCCTAATGTGCAAACTTCGTTAAATGTTTATGGCTTGTTTAAAATTTGAGATTCCTTGTTATTAAGGATTAATTTGCTTTTCTCAACATTCATGACTGCATTTAGGTAATTGAAAACATCAAAACCTATTAGAGTAAGTTAGGGTATTGTGATTTGCGTTCTTAAAGTGATATACCTGCGTATTTCCTAAATTATTAATGTCTGAGCAAGAATATATTTTTCAATATAATGGTTATGGCCAAAAACCACTACTACAAGGCAACGGCTGGCATTGGTCAACTAGGTTGCTATCAGTGTGGAAAAACATTTTTCCATCGTGGTCGTCAATAATTTAGAGCACTCTTTAAACAAGGATAATTCCGAAACGATTTTAGGTTGTCAACTTCTCATATTTTATTTTCGTTTTTGGTAAATATAGGCACCAATATTTCAAGTGATTACTTAATATTTGTTAAACCACCAAAATGTTCACTGGGTTAAAATTATGCGGCAGCAGCGTAAGGGACTACGTTAGCAGCGTTTCACCTAACTGCAACTTGTTTGGATGTTTTTGACTAAAGGTCCCGGTACTCAAGAGCTTATACAAAAGTGCGTGCATAAAAACTGATTATATTTGGCACGGCGCAAATATCACACCACTGCTCGCATAAACAACAAACAATATCACACCAGACTCTTCGTTACCTCTACGCTAGTTGCTTACAAAATTTTGAAGGCGATGATTAGTATCGCTTCAACGGACCACGCGTTAACATCATATACAATTCATTTCAGTGTGCTGTATAATAAAAAAAAAAAATATACCTAATTTGTAACTTCAATGTTTTTCGGTTTGAGATTCAGAACTAGAAAGAGGCTCCTAGCTCCAACATAAACTGGTCCTTTGAGCCGGATCTCGGTCCGGCTCACCACATTTTCTCGCGGAAAAAACAATACATACGGTTTCGTAAAATTAAAAATGCCCGATTGCGAGCCCGAAGATGCAGAGGTGCAAAATCCTCTGCGCTGTGAATCGCGTGAAGTTCGTGTTAAAAAGAATCAACGGTCATCGTTATTTAATCGATTACAAGCTCTCGAAATTCCGTCGAATCAACTTAGTGCCTTATCGGCACCTTGTATAGGAGCTAAATTTTGCCTTAATCGAGCGCTAATACAACTCGTATGAGAAGATTAAAACACAACTGGAGATTTTAGACGAAACGCGATTGGAAGAGGATCATCGATCGGCTATGGATGAATCATAGTGCAAGGTGAAGGCGCTGTACAATGAAAGGCTGTCATGCTTACGCGCCATTACAGCTAAAATTCAACTGAGTAGCACCCATAGAACACCATAACACAACACATCGTCATCGCGGCAGAAAATTAATTTGCCAAAGTTAAAATTATCTACATTTGATGGTTGCTATCGTGATTGGCTGGACTTTTGCAATATGTTTTTGGTTCTCGTCGACAAAAATCCAGACCTTTCAGATATCGAAAGCTTCCAATACCTTCGATCAAGCCTCACGGGATGTGCTGCCACCCTCAACCAAGCATTGGAGGTGACCAACGCGAACTATAGGAAAGCATTGCAGTTACTCGAGTCACGCTTCGACCACAAGTTATACATATTTCAGTCACATCTTGAACACAACTTCGACTGCCGAAGCATCACCTGTGGGTGGTAGCCAACCTTCGAAACTTCGTCGACGTAGTAAATGTAAATATGCGCCATGCAATTATTGGCAACATCAACACAAACTGGCAATGGGTTACTGTTGCACATGGTAGCTTCCAAACTCGATCACGAGACACAAGTAAAATGGGAAGAAGAAGTGGCGACAAAGTGGGTTCGCAAATCACATCAGATCTCACTCACATTGCCAACTTTGGGAGTTCTTGAATCATTCCTGGAACGTCGTTGCCAACTTATAGATATGATCGATCAAAATGCCATTTAAACCAAAGGCTCACACCCTTCACCGGAATCAACATCGTCGCAACCCAAACCTCGTTAACCTCCTAAGCAACTGTCCTTCCTAGCCACCAGCTAACAAAAATGCAATTTGTGTGAAGGTTCCGAAAATCATAATCCTTTCAACTACGACGTCTTCATGAAGCTGACGCCCATACAGTTCTATAACATAGCGAAGAAGAAGAATTTATGCTTGAACTGCTTGGGTCCAAGTCACTCATCAAAAGCATGTCCGTCCACGCATAAATGTCAAGTATGTCGGGTAAGTCATCACACATTATTGCATCGTTCGCAACCAACCACAATTCACTATCCCCATCGTCGACGGCACCATGTACCAGCACCAAAACCACCTCAACCCCAACCCCAACCGTGCTACAGGTTTGTCAGAATAGGCAAGAAGTTGTATAATCCACAGCCCTGGTTCAGCTTCGAAATTCATCAGGCACACCCATTGTCGCTCGTGTACTGCTGGACTCCGCATCACAATTGCATTGCATAACGGAGCGCTTGGCTCAGCTACTACACGTACCTCGTACAAGGGTTTCGTTGGAGATCAGTGACAAAGGCTTATGTGGATCATGAACGCAATAACGGTGTACCAACCGCGCAAGCCACTAAACACTAAAGCGTGGAACATACCTAGGAATTTCACCCTTGCTGACAAAACCTTTGACAACCCGGGCCGGTCGATATTCTGCTGGGAGCAAATATATTTTATGAGCTGCTGTTAGTCGGACAGACCAAATTAGCAACAACTTGCCTGTTCTTCAAAAAACCAAGGTTGTGTGGGTGATCGCCGGGGCTGTAACGAGTCCACCACTTCTGTCGTCAGCGTCATTAGTCGCATCATACACCACGTCAGTAGACTTAGACTGTCTACTATGCAACTCATGGCCATCCCAATTTAAAAATGATTCAGCACTTCCTGAATCAGTGTCACTCACATTAGAATCGTTGCTTGATCAGAGTTAGGAAAAATTCTGGCGTATCAGCATTGCTCACATCAAATACACCCTTTAACGGCTGATGAAATTAGATGTGAAAACCATTTCGCGGAGACAACAGCAAGATACCCCATCAGCAACAAATTCATCCTTCGTTTACCATTCAAGGATTCGCCAGAGGCCTTAGGAAGCTTGTATGATATAGCACAGAGGCGATTAATTTCCATCGAATCCAAACTTCGGCGCAGCAATAGTTTGAAACGTGACTACTGGTCGTTTATGAGGGAATACATCGAGCTCTCTCACATGATTCGCATTCCTCATCCTGGCGCCTTCGTAAATTATATTCCGCACCACGCCGTGATGAAGCTGGATAGTAGCACCACCAAACTACGGGTTGTTTTCGACGCATCGTGCCGTACCTCCAACGGCAAATCACTTAGCGACATTCTGCTTGCTGGGCCAACAGTACAAGAAGTCTTATTTTCGATCCTCATCAGAAACAGAGCGGGAACAAATCATTCAACCCGATGACATCGACTACGTGAAAGCATTGAGCCTCATGTGGTCCCCCACCCTAGATAGTTTTTTGTTTCGCTATTCACCAGCACCAATATCAGCTAAGGTCAGCAAGAGAAACATCCTGTCTCAAGTCGCCAGATTCTTCGATCCACTTGGACTACTTAACCCACTAATTGTCACATGCAAGGTCTTGTTGCAACAATTATGGAAGCTTCGACTGAATTGGGACGAAAGTGTACCTCCTGACGTGCACACACAATAGGAATCGTTCATTGACAGACTTCCTCTCCTCGGAAATATGCAAATACCCAGGTTAGTACCATTCCATTATACCTCTATAATCCATGCATTCGCAGATGCTAGCACAAAAGCATATGGAGCATCAATATATTTGGTAAAAAATTCCAGTTACGTGTTGCCCCTACAAAGGAAGTTAGTCTGCCACGATTGGAATTATGTGCTGCCCTGCTACTAGCAGAGTTATTTGAGTCGGTGTGCAAAATACTTAACCACGATCCAGTCAACGTTCACTGCTGGACAGTCCCCATGATCACGCTTTGATGGATAAAATGAGAACCATCGCGATGGACAACATTCATCAGCAACCGAGTAACCCAAATTCAGTTGCTCACCAATCCACCACCACCATCATCGAAAATCGACTTCGAAGTTATAGAACAACGCCGGCAGAAAACCACTTTGATAGCAAGACAGACAGAGGACATCGTAGGCGAGCACAAGTTCGTTACCAACTACACCAAACTTCTTCGCATCTTTTGTTATGTGCGCCGCTTCGTAGACGCAGCTCGCAAAATAAATCGCCACAACCACCATAATCACATCAACCCATTAGAGATGAATAATGCTTTACTCACCGTTTGCCATCTTATTCAAAGACACTCATTCTGCGAGGAATTTACCAACTTGCAGTCAAATCTACCACTGCTTCGGAAATCACCACTTTCGCAGCTTATACCATTTTTGCACAACGGAATCATCAGGGTCGGAGGCCGACTGAAAAATTCATTATTAAGCTTTGATAAAAAGCACCAAATTTTATTGCCAAAATCGCATCCTTTCGTTCACACAATTATCATGTATTTTCATCGACGTCGTCTACACGCTGGGTGTCAAACATTACTCAGCATACTTCGAGAACGGTTTTGGATAATTAACGGCAGAAGCACCATCAAGTACGAACTTCACAAATGTATTACCTGTTATCGTTTCCGGCCAATACTGACAGAGCAACTAATGGGAAATTTCCCAAGAGACAGAGTAGTGAGGTCGCTGCCCTTTAAGAAAACCGGGGTGTACTATTGTGGTCCTTTATTCATCACCCAACGGCTCAGAGGTAAAGCTCCTATTAAAGTTTTTATAGCAATATTTATATGTTTTAGCAGTAAAGGAGTCCACCTTGAGTTAGTTCCGGACCTCACCACAGATGCATTCATCGCGGCCTTGAAAGGATTCATTTCTCGTCGCGGATAATGTCGGGTCATCTACTCCGACAACGCCACAAACTTTGTTGGCGCAAACCGCGAACTAAGGCAACTCCTTTATCAACACACGTCACAACAGCATGCAGACAATGTTCAATCGCCCTGCTCCATGGAAGGGATCGAATGGAAATTCATACCTCCAAGGTCACCACACTTTGGTGGTTTGTGAGAAAGCGCTGTCAAGCAGGCTAAACATTATCTTCGCGGGTGATTGGCTCCCATATTCTCACCTTCGACGAACTGCACACTATTTGTTGCCAAACGGAGGCAATGATCAACAGTCTACCACTTATGCCCATGTCAAGTTCGCCCAACGATCTTCGCCCATTAACACCAGCACATTTGATTATCGGTCGATCTCTCATCCCATCCCCGAGCCGTCTCTGGAATCAGTAAACACTGGAACTCTCAAGCGATATCAAATAGTGCAGGAGATTCAACAACAATTTTGGACTCCGTGGAGCAAAGACTACCTCCAAGAATTACAGTCTCGAAAAAAGTGGAAAGCATCGACTCCAAACATAAATAAAAATGACTTGGTTCTCTTATTTAGAGCTAGAAAAAGGCTACTAGCTCCAATAATATTTTTAAATTAATTTTGGTGAAAAAATTGTTCGTTCCTTTAAAGCTCTAGTTTGGATAATGTGATATGGTAGAAGTAGTTCAATGTGGAACAAGAGTATGAAAAGTATAAGTTTCCTCCAATTAGGATTTGGAACGTTGATGACACAGCGGTGTCTAGATTATTTCATGCAGCTTACACATATTCCCCCTATTTTGATAAAACGGCTTTTTCGACTTTTTACTCTTCCGGAATACTTAAGATAAATCGATATCGTCTTGGAGTGTGCTTCGCAATACTGGAATCTATCGAATTGTATGATTTTCTACCTGCCTACTTAATAAAATGTTGAGTAGCAGCCGAAAAAGGTATGCCTGTATCACAATACCCTAACTTACTCTATAAGATCATACGTTCTTCCCGTTAAAGGTGTCACTTTTCACCTTACCCTTGCATTTTTTTATAAATTTAATTCTACGGGTGCTTCTGTATGCACTTCGTATTTGATTGTTTCCTTATTCGTTACGGTACTATCTATTAGAGGTATGTATTTATTGTTATCATTATTTTTGGCAAGGATTCCGAGGCTGTCTCATGAAAAAAAATTGTATTATTCACTTCTTCTTCACTAAAATTTTCTTCTGGTTCTTCTTTGCTTTGCCTATCCTCATTTAAGCGATCGTGGCTATAATTTGGAAGAGGGTTTCCTGCTCTTTGAGTCCTTAGAAAATTTACCAAAATATTATCCACTTCCACTGGTTCTATATTTTGTTTCCTTTGACCTGATCTATTATCCTGATATCATCTTTAAAACGAATTCTTTTCTTTGTATTCCTTATTTTTAGAAACAAATTGGGGGTTCTGTTTAGTTTGCCTGAATTAGTGACCCCTCTCCTCTGGTCATTCACTTGTGGATTTTGTCTAACTTGCCCTGAATTATTTTTACTAGTATGACCATGATATAAATTAGTATTCGGATTAGGTTGTTGGTAATAATGGTTTCTATAATGTTTTTGATCCGTATTATTCGACTTCTTAGGGTGTTGTTTATAATATCTCCTGTCGTCCCTAACTACTTTCCTATAATCTGGCCTAATACATGTATCTTCAAATCTTCTCCTATTCGAAATTCTTAGAACATCAGCTATCAAATTTGTCAAGTCTATGTAGTCTCTATAGTAAACCGTTAGTTCGTCCGATTTGTATTTTATATTTTGAATCTTTACGATTAGTTCACTTACAGAATTCACTTTAAGGTTTTAAATTAGTGGATTTATATTGGAACGAATTTTCGTCATCCCTTGTCAATTTTGGTTTTGTAACAAACCGGTTTCGGCGATCCGCCATCTTCAGTGATTGATTTCGTTCTGATCTGTGTCTATCCGTTGTTATGTATTTATAGTCTGGATGCTGTATCAGGTAGTGTTAGTATTCGTGTATATGCTTACCTGCGAATGCCAGCACAGCTATATAGGGCAAACAGGACGAAAAATAAGTACACGATTCCGGGAGCACATCAGGGACTACAACAGAAAAACACGGAAACCCACTATCACAACAGAGTCAAACTATGCAAATCACATGTTCAAAAACAAATGCACCTCGACCAACATCAAAAACACAGCCAGAATACTTCACGTACAAAGAAAAGGGCGGCGCTTAAATGTGCTAGAAAACATGGAAATATACAAACTTAAGACATTTGACGGGAAAGTAATTAACGAACAAACAAACACCATTTCTGACGCAATATTTGAACCGCTAAAACTAATTTACAGAGGACCAAACAACACCGCAGGTACAATAACAAAACGAGTAACAATAAACGAGCACACACACAAAACAAATCAGAAAACAAAAATCACTGACTTCTACATGACTAACGAGCGTCAAAACCCACCCTTAAATATACACTTAACATTACCTAACCTAACATCCTCAAACTAATTACCTGATCTAAAACCACAACTAATGACTTCTACATGACTAACGAGCGTCAAAACCCACCCTTAAGTATACACTTAACATTACCTGACCTAACATCCTCAAACTAATTATCTGAAACAACACCACAACTAATAAACGAGCGTTAAAAACAACCCTCATTGCAGGTACCCGTTCGGATACGTTCGTAAGACACGACTCATATACACGAATAATAACACTACCTGATACAGCATCCAGACTATAAATACATGACAACGGATAGACACAGATCAGAACGAAATCAATCACTGAAGATGGCGGATCGCCGAAACCGGTTTGTTACAAAACCAAAATTTACAAGGGATGACGAAAATTCGTTCCAATATAAATCCAGTATCCACCCTGTCGGAAAAACACAAAACCAAATCAACTTTTAAATTAGTCTATATATGTGGTGTGGTTCTATGCTCGGTCTATATCTTAACTTTAGTGTTCTCTTAATTAACTGCCAGTTATCTGGTTCTAGAATGTTTATTATTACATCCTTAGCCTGTCCTTGTATAACTCTGTAAAATACTGTACGTACCGCCTCCTTTTTTAGAGTTTCGTTGTTTATGGTTGATGGAAAATATTAAATGTTGCTGACGAAACTGTTTATAGTCACTTCTCCCTTCCGGTGATGGTATGTGATTGATGGTTTTTTAGCATATTCGTTCTACTACTGTTATACTGGTTATGCTGTAATTCCAGATATCCTGCTCTTAGCTGTTCAATTTGGTGTTCTCATCTTGCTAACTCTTCCACTAGGTTCACTGGTGGCATTTGCACAGTCTCTTGAGCTTGATAACTTTTGAATTACATTTAACAATATTTATGTGTACGAAATGCAAATGCACAAAACGAGGTTTGAACTACGCATGTACTATACATACAACAGCTCCCTGCTACTTTTATCCTTTGCGTTGCACGGTGCCTCTTTGGGTCGGACGCACAAATATATTATGTGTGAAATCGCCGCTTTTCAGGTTTGTTTCGGGATCGCATACATAGATATCTCCAATGTGTTTTAGGAACCTATTTCGAGTTGTAGGGTTCATTTTAATGATAGCATTTACTTGTTCATTTTATATTTTGTGTATTTCAAATTTTAAAATTTATATATTTGCAAAGATACAGTTTTTGATAGATATAAAAAATGATTATGACTGCGATACTGAATTTTCTGCAATAAAGAAAGAGGTTTCACAGAAATAATTGCTAAAATTTTAAGTGCACATGTGCGAAATGCTAACGCATAAACGACATTCGTCTGCTTGAATAATCAAAAAGAACTAACTTCGCAAGCTTACAAAAAAAAAATCCCGTTTATTCCAAAGCAGCCCTTTGTGTACATCTTCAAATCGAACAGCAACCATTTTCGGCTTTACCATAAAACGCAGCTGTTGAAAATGTTACGATTTTTTTTTTGGATTCCACTTACATACGAATCCACCAACCAAATGTGCGAAAAATAGTTGCGCTCAGTTTGTTGTGACAATTACGAATAAAGCTAACAAAGTGACCATAGCAATAAAAATATAGATTAAAAATGTCAACAACTAAAACTGCAATCAAATTTTCAACGATTCCTATATTTGGTTAAACAATATTTTCACGGAAACTTAAATTTTTCAACAACAATCAACTAACATTTATTACAGATAATTGGAGTTCGCGCAAGTTTTTATAATCTTTTATTTAATAATTTTTAAAATTATTTTAACTTTAACTTTTTCTCAAATTATATAATTTTACATTATTAACTTTTCAAATAGTTGTTAACTCTCACTTCAGAGATTTTAATAAGTTGATTTTACCATTTTAAATAATTGATTTATAAATATTTTATCATTTATATTTCTTTAATTAATATTTATTAAATTTACATCTTTATTAATTTATACAAATTCATTTTTAAATTCAACATGTTATTTACGTTACCCTCTCTTAATACACTTTAGAAATGTATCGATCATCCATACGTACACTCAATTTCACAACAACAGAAACTCAACAATAAGATTTATCACAACAAACACACAGATTTAAATTGACAACAAAACTTACCCTCTAATTCTCTAACACATGAAGAAAATAACTTAAGGTCGAATCAAAACCATTAAACTACCTCAATTTTGGGAAGAATGTCCCGGAGCTTGGTTTGTCCTTATTGGAGGACAATTTGAAATAAATAATATTAGAGACGATAACATTAAATTTGAAAATTTTCTAATTGCCCTTCAACGAGGAACAATAGCTAAAATTATAGATTTTATTATCCTTCTCCTACTATTTATTAACAAATTTGAGACTATTAAGAAAGCACTTTGTGAGAGATTTTCTCTCGTAAAGAAAAGAGACTTGGACAGTTATTTTCAAGAATGGAACTTGGTGATCGTTCACCATCCGAACTGTTTCATTATATTAAATCTCTTTTAGGCTCAAATTCGATAGTAAGTCGTGAATTACTTTTTAAATTGTGGATTAGAAAAGTTTATTTGACATCATCAGACAATTCAAATATAGATGAAGTTATTCTTTTAGCGGACAAAATTTTCGATTTACTTAATCAATCTAATTCATCAAAAACTGGCATTGCCAATATAACAATAATAATGCATTAAATCTTTAACTGAACTAACTTCAGCTATTTCTCAAAATTTAAACAAAATAACCAACGATACTAATGAATTACGAATTAGATCTAAATCCAAAGGGAGACAAAGACATAGATCTATATCTAGAAGTATTTCTAATAGAAGAAATTTTAATCCCATAAACAACACTTGTTGGTATCATAGGAAATATAAAAATAATGCATTTAAATGCATTCAACCGTGTTATTTTAATAACAACAATGACAATAATCGTAATTCTGAACAAAATTTAAATTAAATCGTCCCATTATGACGGTGACGGATAAGGGAAGCATTCCCAAACCAACTCGCCGCCTATTTGTTTTCGATAAATTTAATAATCTTAATTTTCTTATGGAGGATGGGGCCGTGTGCAGAAGTCCACGCAAGTGGGGAAAGTTTCTGATCGCCATTCACCTGGGAATGGCCAGAGCGATTCTTTTGCATGCGGTTCAAGCAGCTCACTACTTCCGGGCTTTGCGCCCAAGTATCCTCTGGGTAACCACCGAACACCCGTTTGGTGGTGAGCTAAACGTGAGAAGGCGACAACCTGGTAAGGCCACTCCGACATAATCGGTTTAAGGGCTTGCTGGGGGGTTCAAACAGCAGCGTCTGATCACCATGTGGTACGGCTGTAAGCGGGCGTCTGTCTTGGATCAAGCGGCTCGCTATACAAACGTGTAATATAATTCAACCTCACGTGAAACGGGTTGTGCGTTGGGTTTGGGACCCACCACATAAAACAAAGTTCCAATGAAATTCAACAACAAAGCCTCGGATATGAGAACCCCTTTTTTAGATGACAACACCCGCAAACGAAATAAGGATTATGAGATAATGTATATTGGAACGATTTTTCGTCATCCCTTGTCAAATTTGGTTTTGAGACAAACCGGTTTCGGCGTTGTGCCATCATCAGTGTCGATTTTCGTTCTGATCTGTTGTGGTCGTTTGTCTTGTATTTATAGTAGGTAGCAGGTAACGTCAGCATGGGTGTCTGTTTGTGTACATGTGTGCATGTGTTGTGTGTGTACATTCAGAAACGGGGGTGGTTTGCATCGATCGGTTTTTTTGTGCTTGACTGAGGCAGGTAAAAGTTGGTGATTTTTGTTGTTTGACCTTTTTTGCTTGTTTGTTGTTTTTGATCTTTTGCTGTTTTGTGCTTATTTGTCGGTGCGTGTGTGTTTGTTGTACCTGAGTGGTTGGTTTGTTTTTTGTAAACCAATTTTAAAGGTTCGAATATTGTGTCGGAAACAGTGTTTGTCTGTTCGTTTATTATTCTACCGTCGAATGTTTTTTGTTTGTAGATTTCCATGTTTTCGAGTACGTTCAGACGTCTGCCTTTTGCTTGTACATGTAGGACCTTGACTGTTTTTTTGATGTTTCCGGGGGGGCATTTATTCTCCGCCATGTGATTCGCAAAGTTGGACTCTGGTATGATGGTTGGATTCCGTATCTTTTTGTTGTAATCTCTAATGTGTTCTCTGAACCTCGTTCTTACTTGTCGTCCGGTTTGTCCTATGTAACTGTGCTGGCATTCACAAGTGAGCTTGTATACACCATGGCTGCTAAATGGATCTTCTGAGTTAGTTTTGGTTCTGAGCTTCCGTCCTAAATTGTTCGATGTTTTGAACGCTGTGTTGATGTTGTATTTTCTAAGGAAATTTGCTAATTTATATGTTGCCCTTCCAGTATATGTCATTGTCGTCCAGGTTTGTGTACTTTCTTCTCCATTGTTTCTTTTTTGTTCTCTAAGGTCTCTCCTGAGTTTATCTACTAGTGCTTTTTTATATCCGTTGTTTGTAGCGATGTTATATATTATTCCAAGCTCTCTTCTATATGCTTCTTGTGTAAGAGGTGTTCTTTCCAATCTTTGTACTAAGTGCCTTAGCGCTGCATTTTTATGTTGTTGTGGGTGGTTCGAGGTATTATGTATTATTGTGTCGGTGGCCGTTGGTTTCCTATATATGTCGTAGTTGAATTTATTGCTAGCTTTATCAATACTTATTGTGAGGTCCAGATAATTGATTGCTCCGTCTTTTTCGGTTTCCATTGTGAATTTTATGTTCCCGTGCTGCTTGTTGAGGTACTCCAGTACTTGCTCTTCGTTGTTGGTAGTTAAAACGCATATGATATCATCCACGTACCTTGCGTAAAATAACACTCCTAATTTGGAATTTAATTCCTGTATATACTCTTTTTCCAGGTTTTGCATAAACGCTTCCATAAGAATAGCCGATGTTGGGTTTCCCATCGCAAGTCCGTTTGTTTGTCTGTATATTTTATTGTTGAATTGAAAATAGTTTTGACGTAGTGTGGTTCTTACCGTGTTCGTGATTTGCGTACTTTTCACTTTATCTTTTGTTTTACGTAGTATTATAGAGTTTACTATGTTCAATGTCTCTGCTAGTGGTATTGATGTGTATAGATCTTTTATGTCGAAAGATACCAATTTGCTGTCCTTTGTCACTTCAACGGTCCTAAGTTTGTTTATTAGTTCAGATGTATTAGTTATGGTGTGTTCGTTGCTAAGTTCCAGTGTATCCTTCCTGACATATATAGGAAACCAACGGCCACCGACACAATAATACATAATACCTCGAACCACCCACAACAACATAAAAATGCAGCGCTAAGGCACTTAGTACAAAGATTGGAAAGAACACCTCTTACACAAGAAGCATATAGAAGAGAGCTTGGAATAATATATAACATCGCTACAAACAACGGATATAAAAAAGCACTAGTAGATAAACTCAGGAGAGACCTTAGAGAACAAAAAAGAAACAATGGAGAAGAAAGTACACAAACCTGGACGACAATGACATATACTGGAAGGGCAACATATAAATTAGCAAATTTCCATAGAAAATACAACATCAACACAGCGTTCAAAACATCGAACAATTTAGGACGGAAGCTCAGAACCAAAACTAACTCAGAAGATCCATTTAGCAGCCATGGTGTATACAAGCTCACTTGTGAATGCCAGCACAGTTACATAGGACAAACCGGACGACAAGTAAGAACGAGGTTCAGAGAACACATTAGAGATTACAACAAAAAGATACGGAATCCAACCATCATACCAGAGTCCAACTTTGCGAATCACATGGCGGAGAATAAATGCCCCCCCGGAAACATCAAAAAAACAGTCAAGGTCCTACATGTACAAGCAAAAGGCAGACATCTGAACGTACTCGAAAACATGGAAATCTACAAACAAAAAACATTCGACGGTAGAATAATAAACGAACAGACAAACACTGTTTCCGACACAATATTCGAACCTTTAAAATTGGTTTACAAAAAACAAACCAACCACTCAGGTACAACAAACACACACGCACCGACAAATAAGCACAAAACAGCAAAAGATCAAAAACAACAAACAAGCAAAAAAGGTCAAACAACAAAAATCACCAACTTTTACCTGCCTCAGTCAAGCACAAAAAAACCGATCGATGCAAACCACCCCCGTTTCTGAATGTACACACACAACACATGCACACACGTACACAAACAGACACCCATGCTGACGTTACCTGCTACCTACTATAAATACAAGACAAACGACCACAACAGATCACAACGAAAATCGACACTGATGATGGCACAACGCCGAAACCGGTTTGTCTCAAAACCAAATTTGACAAGGGATGACGAAAAATCGTTCCAATATACATCAATCATTCACCCTGTCGGAAAAACAACAAAACAAAATAAAACATTATGAGATAAGGGCATGCACCTGGAATGTCCGGTCCCTTAATGGGGAAGGTGCCGCTGGCCGGCTGGTTGAGGTCCTGAGGAAAGCAAAAGCTTACATCACCGCCATACAAGAGATGCGATGGACGGGGCGAGGAAACACGATCAAAACACCTTGCAACATCTACTGGAGTGGGCATGAAGACAAGCGCAGATTCGGCGTGGGATTTGTGGTGGGAGAGAGACTCCGCCACCGAGTACTGTCGTTCACACCCGTGAACGAGCGTCTCGCTGCAATCCCCATAAAAGTACGATTTTTCACCATATCGTTTATCTGCGCTCATGCACCGACGGAAGAGAAGGACGACGTGGAAAAGGATGCATTCTACGAGCGCCTGGAAGAAGCATACGAGCGCTGCCCCCGTCATGATATCAAAGTCGCGCTTGGCGAGTTTAACGCCAGGGTGGGTAAGGAGGGTGTATTTGGCCCCACTGTCGGGAAGTTCAGTCTCCACGATCAGACTTCGCCAAATGCGACCGACTTCGCCGGTGCCCGAAACATGGTCATATCCAGCATTAGGTTTATGCACAAGAAGATCCATCAAGCAACATGGCTGTCCCCCGATCGAAAAACACGCAACCAGATCGACCACGTTGTGATAGACGGACGGCATGCTTCCAGCGTTTTAGATGTTCGCACAATACGAGGACCTAACATCGACTCTGATCACTACCTAGTAGCAGCCAAGATTCGTACCCGCCTCTGTACGACAAAACAGGTGCAACAAAAAACGCAGGGAAAGCTGGACGTCGAAAACCTGCAATCGCAACAGACCGCCAATTATTTCGCAGATCGCCTCTCACACCTGCTCTCCGAGAGCACAATTCAACCTAGTGGATTGCATGAGCAGTGGGATCATATCTCAGGAGCCCTGAGTACCACAGCCGAAGAAGTAATTCGATTCCGGCGAACGCGAAGAAACAACTGGTATGCTGATGAAGAGTACCGCGCTGCAACGAAAAGAAAGGACGAAGCCTACAAGGCAACGCTGAGATCGAATGCAACGAGGAGTGTGTGTGAACACTACCGCGAGTTGAAAAGGAAAGCGAGGCGGCTTTTCCGGGCGAAAAAAGAAGGGAGGCAGAAAAGCGTGAAATAAAGGAGCTTGAAGTGCTGGCCAACGGGAATAATGCCCGCAAATTCTATCAAAAAATTCGGCGAATGACAGAAGGTTTTATACCCGGGGCAAACTCCTGTAAGAATGAGAACGGCGACGTGGTGGGCGAGCCCTCAGAATATGGAGGGATCACTTCTATGCCCTTTTAAATGAAGAAACTGAGCAAGAAACCAGAAAAGATGCCGAACCCGAGCCCACAATCGAAGATGATGGAATTGACGTTCCACAACCCGACTATAATGAGGTGCGAATAGCAATATCCCGATTGAAAAACAATAAAGCAGCTGGCGCTGATGGTTTGCCTGCTGAGCTATTCAAACACGGAGGCGAGGAGCTGGTAAGGCGCATGCATCAGCTTCTATGCAGAATATGGTTAGATGAATGTATGCCTGAAGATTGGAATCTAAGTGTTCTCTGCCCAATCCACAAGAAGGGCGATCCTGCAAACTGCGCCAACTGTCGTGGAATCAGCCTTTTGAATATCGCATATAAGGTCCTATCAAGAGTATTGTGCGAAAGACTGAAGCCTGATGTGAACAGACTAATTGGACCTTATCAGTGTGGCTTCAGACCTGGTAAATCTACGATCGACCAGATTTTTACAACACGCCAAATCTTGGAAAAAAACCCGTGAAAAGAGAATCGACACACATCATCTCTTTGTTGATTTTAAAGCCGCTTTCGATAGCACGAAAAGGAGCTGCCTATATGCCGCTATGTCTGAATTTGGTTTCCCCGCAAAACTTATACGGCTATGCAAAATGACCTTGAGCAACACCGCCAGCTCGGTCAGAATTGGGAAGTACCTCTCCGAGCCGTTCGAAACTAAACGAGGACTTCGTTTACCTGGGAACCAGCATTAACACCAACAATAATGTTAGCCTAGAAATCCGACGAAGAATTACTCTTGCAAACAAATGCTACTTCGGACTGAGTAGGCAATTGAAATGTAAAGTCCTCTCTCGACGAACGAAAGTAACACTCTACAAGTCACTCATCGCACCCGTCCTGCTATATGGTGCAGAAGCGTGGACACTAACAACATCTGATGAGGCGACTCTCGGAGTATTCGAGAGAAAGGTTCTTCGAAAGATTTGTGGACCTCTACGCGTTGGCGACGGCGAGTACCGAAGAAGATTTAATGATGAGCTGTATGAACTTTACGCAGACGCCGACATAGTTCAGCGAATTAAAACACAGCGGCTTCGCTGGCTAGGCCACGTAGTGCGAATGAGCGAAGATGCTCCAGCCCAGAAGGCATTCTTATCGGCACCCGCCTGTGGAAGCAGAGGAATAGGGAGACCACCACTCCGATGAAAGGACCAAGTGGAGACCGATTTGCGATCCTGCGGTGTTTCCAGTTGGCGCAACGAAGAAACGACTGGCGAGCTATGTTGGACGGTCAAAATCGCCCAGGCGGTTAGATGACCATTTAAAGAAGAAGAAGAATTTTCTTATCGATACCGATGTAGTAGTATCAGTTTTTCCATTTTCTAAATACAAAACCGCGGCCGCCGTGGTGTGGAGGTAGTGTTGCCGGCCTACCACACCGAAGGTCCATGGTTCGAGCCCTGGTACAGGTAACATCAAAAGTGATTTGAAAAAAGTTTTTCAAAACGGGGTCGCTCCTCGGCAGTGGTTTGGCAAACTCTCCGAGTGTATTTCTGCCATGACAGGCTTCTCAGCAAAAATTCGTCTCCTTTGTAGATGCCGTTCATAGTCGGCAAAAAACTGTAGGTCCCACCAATTTGTAGGGAAAATTCAAATCGGCACACCACAAATTGGAAGAGAAGCTTGGCGCAAAAATCTCTTAGGAGGTTTATGATGATATACCTGTTGTATATCGCGCCATAAAAGAAGAAGAAATACAAAACCTAAAACCAAAACTTTTAAAAATTGATCTTGGTTTAAGAAGAGATTTTGAATTTCCATTTATTATTGCAAATATAACTACACCCATTTTAGGAGCGAATTTTTTAGAATTAGATTAGAGAAATTATAGATTCGGCTACTAAATTAAGAGTTTCTGGATCATCGGTGTTTTGTAATATTTTCTCTCTTAGAATTTCTATTAATTACACTGGTATACAGCCAAAAACCACCAGAGACGCGAATATGAAATTCGTATGTAAAACTACTCCCTGATTCCGAAAATCGAGGTTATTTTTGGTTCTATGTTACCGTTTTTGAGATATTTACGATTCACCGCTATAAAAAAAAAAAGATGGCTCCACTTAATCATGTATATCTTATGAACAAGTTGAGCATTTCCAAAAGGGTTTGAAAACTTTAAAAGCTAATAAAATTTTGATGCATACAAAACGTTTCGCTAGGCTCTGTAGGTTCAAATATAATGAACAATCAATATGGATTTTTACCTTTTTTTTGTAACAATATAAAAAAATGTGCACTTTGCGAGGAAGGATATCGAAAACTTTTTATTTGTTTTCCAGATATTTTTTTTCTCTGTAACCTCTGTTTTATTACAAAAAAAATATGCTTTCATCCAATAAAATTGATATGCTAATACAAAAGTTATAAGTTACTGAAGTACCCTACACGTACATATCTTCTTATAACATCTTATAAAACAAAGTCACTTTTTCTGTCTGTATTTCCCCTTGAATGCTTAAATCTTGAAAACTAAGCAACGGATTTTGATGCGGTTTTTTTTAATACATAGATTGGTTGAAGAGGAAGGTTTATGTCATTATAATGTGGAGAAATATATAAAGGGGGCGTGGCAATCGGACAAAATGTGGTAAAAAACCATAAATTTTTTGTTTACACAGCCATAAATCATAAAAGAATCCACCGATTAAAATGAAACTTACTTGAAGTTAAACTTTGAAATATTTACTTTCGTTCTGCATCAAAAAAAATAGTTGATTCATATCTTATTTAACCAAGATTCTTTAAACAAAAGCAGCACTTTTTCCAAAAAAAGCTGTTTGTGTGTTTGTTCGCTGTCAACCGAATGAAACATTAGAAGCTATGCGGGAATCTCACCCCACCTCATTCATGTTGAATTAGATCGTATGGTGAAAGAACTCGGTACGTATGCATGTAAGTACATATGTACGAATCTCTCGCATAATTAAATTTATTATTTCCGTTCGAAGCCTAGTGCTAGTGTATCATAAATTAGTTAGTGCGTAGGTAGATTTTTGAAGGGTTATTAGATACAAAAAACTGTTAATGCCGTTTTCTCAAGTAGGTAAACTTTAAAATTTCAAACGTAGGTACATTTGAAGCAAGAGAAAATTTTTTAAAACAGGTAGTGTTTTCTTTGTATAACTAAGGAATCTTTTTGTCTAGGTAGGCTTCGATTTTTACTTGATCTGAGTATAAATAGGAGTAAATGCGAATTGTTCCTTCATAAGATCTGCAAGGCTCACCGGATACTGTTCAGTCGAAAAATAATATGAATAAAAGGGCGCGAGAGTTTGAGTGTAAAAATGATTCAGATATGTTCTGTTTAATCTGCTGTCAATATATTAAATCCTTTGAAAGTTACATACTATAAGTATTTCGGCATTCAGCCTAAAAATATGGACACCGGATACTGTGTGCACCACATGTCAAATCGAATTGATTCATTCGGAATCAGGAACAAAAAGGTGCGTAGTAAAATTTGTTAGTTTGCTACTTCTTAATGCATATCTGACTTATTTCTGAAACTATCTACTTAGGCGACATATGAAATTTAGTACACCAATGAAGTAGCGGAAAGAAAAGTAACGCATGTCAGCATCATTGCCAGTACAAAATTCAACGGAAGTTGCTCATCTAACTACATTGCCACTGCCACATTAAACTTTAGTTCCGGGTCCAGTTTCATTGTCAACAGCAGCATCTGATTACGCGGCATCAAGTTGTACTGAACTTCACCCGGAAAACTAATGAAACGCTTTGTCACAAGCCCAACTCATTGATTGGATAAGAGATTTGGAATTGTCCAAGGTAAAGGCCGACCTACACGCCTCTCGTATGCAACAATTTAAATTCCATTCATCCGATGTTAAGGTAACATATTATAGAACTCGTCACGAACAATGTTGCAAGTTCTATACGAAGGAGGACAGTGTTTGTTACTGCAAAGACATTACTGGCTTATTCAAACTGTTTGGTGAACCATATGATTCCGAAGAGGGGCGATTGTTCATAGACGGCCGTATTATTACATATTGGCAACCAAAAGCCGTCTATCCCGATCGGGCATGCAGTAAATACGAAGGAAACCTACGAGATAATGCAAAAGTTACTTAAACTTATCAAATATGAAGAGCATGATTGAAAAACATGTGCCGATCTTAAAGTCGTTACAATGCTATGCGGTCTACAAAGTGGGTACAAAAAATACTGTTGCTTTCTCTGCAAATGGGATAACCGAGCTCGTCAAGACCACTACATCATAAAGGATTGACCAGACCGAATCGAATTTAAAGTTGGTGTGGATAACATAAAATACTCCCCTCTTATAAAGAAAGAAACAAATATTTTACCACCGCTCCACATCAAGCTCGGCCTTATCAAAAACGTTGTTAAGGCTTTGGACAAAGAAAGCGAAGCCTTCCGTCATTTAAAAACCATCTTTCCAGAGATTTCAGAAGCCAAGATAAAGGAAGGCATTTTTGTTGGGCCGCAAATAAGAAAGATGCTTAAAATAACCAATTCAAAGAACTATTGGAGGCAGCAGCTTGGGATTCTTTTGAAAAGGTCGTTGCTTCTTTTTTAGGCAAACGCAAAAGTCCTAACTACGAGATTATAGTGAACGACTTAATCAAGAACTATGCGAAAATGGGTAAATAAAAAAAACATATTTAAGGCCGTTTTCTAAACTAAACTTTAAAACCTATCTGCCCGATAAACAAAAAACTTGTATGGTAATTTTAAAGTATACATGAGAAAACGACCCTAAAGCTGAATTCATCGTTCAGTTTCGAACAAGTTTTTTGTTTACATTTTGCTCGTTCTCTTCTCATTCTGTATCAGAGAATTACACACAAATGTGTCACTTATTTGTCTAATTTAGTTATTTATTTTCTTTCCAGGAGTAAATATGTCTTTAAAAATTCAGTTTCTGCACTCCCATTTAAATTTTTTTCCCCAAAATCTTGGTGACGAAAGTGACGATCATGGCGAACGGTTTCATCAGCAAATGAAGTTAATTGAAAGTCGGTATCAAGTATTCTGGGATGTCGCAATGATGGGTAACTACTGTTGGTTTGGTTGGAGAAACCGACTTCAAATGATTATACTCACTGACCTGAAACTTCTTGGTTTACGAAAATCAATTCAAGATGATTTAAAATGTTATTCTGCAGAACTTGCGTATGGACAAACTCTTCGACTGCCTGGTGGATTTCTTCTTTCTTTAAATGGTCATCTAACCGCCCGGGCGATTTTGACCGTCCAACATAGATCGCCAGTCGTTTCTTCGTTGCGCCAACTGGAAATGGTGTGATAGAGCGCTTTCATAGAACACTTAAAACAACTATTGTTACTGTGACTTCAAATGATTCTACTCACTGACCTGAAACTTCTTGGTTTACGAAAATCAATTCAAGATGATTTAAAATGTTATTCTGCAGAACTTGCGTATGGACTAACTCTTCGACTGCCTGGTGAATTTCTTCTTTCTTTAAATGGTCATCTAACCGCCCGGGCGATTTTGACCGTCCAACATAGCTCGCCAGTCGTTTCTTCGTTGCGCCAACTGGAAACACCGCAGGATCGCAAATCGGTCTCCACTTGGTCCTTTCATCGGAGTGGTGGTCTCCCTCTTCCCTGCTTCCACAGGCGGGTGCCGATAAGAATACCTTCTGGGCTGGAGCATCTTCGCTCATTCGCACTACGTGGCCTAGCCAGCGAAGCCGCTGTGTTTTCATTCGCTGAACTATGTCGGTGTCTGCTTGAAGTTCATACAGCTCATCATTAAATCTTCTTCGGTACTCGCCGTCGCCAACGCGTAGAGGTCCACAAATCTTTCGAAGAACCTTTCTCTCGAATACTCCCAGAGCCGCCTCATCAGATGTTGTTAGTGTCCACGCTTCTGCACCATATAGCAGGACGGGTGCGATGAGTGACTTGTAGAGTGTTATTTTCGTTCGTCGAGAGAGGAATTTACTTTTCAATTGCCTACTCAGTCTGAAGTAGCATTTGTTTGCAAGAGTAATTCTTTGTCGGATTTCTAGGCTAACATTATTGTTGGTGTTAATGCTGGTTCCCAGGTAAACGAAGTCCTTTACTATTTCAAAATTATTGCTGCCAACAGTGGCTTGGTTGCCAAGGCGCGAATGCGCTGACTCTTTGCATGATGACAGAAGGTGCTTCCTTTATCCCTCGTTCACCACCAAACCCATTTTTTCCGCTTCTTTTTCTAATTTGGAGTAAGCAGAAGTTACGGCGCGGTTGTTAAGGCCAATGATATAATATCGTCAGCATATGCCAACAGTTGCACGCTTTTATAAAAAATTGTTCCAGCGCGGTTAAGTTTTGCAGCTTGTATTATTTTCTGCAGCATTAAATTAAAGAAATCGCACGAAAGGGGGTCACCCTGTCTGAAACCTCGTTTAGTTTCGAACGGCTCGGAGAGGTGCTTCCCAATTCTGACCGGGCTGGTGGTGTTGCTCAAGGTCATTTTGCATAGCCGTATAAGTTTTGCGGGGAAACCAAATTCAGACATAGCGGCATATAGGCAGCTTCTTTTCGTGCTATCGAAAGCGGCTTTAAAATCAACAAAGAGATGATGTGTGTCGATTCTTTTCTCACGGGTTTTTTCCAAGATTTGGCGTATTGTAAAAATCTGCTCGCTGGTAGATTTACCAGGTCTGAAGCCACACTGATAAGGTCCATTCAGTCTGTTCACATCAGGCTTCAGTCTTTCGCACAATACGCTTGATAGGACCTTATATGCGATATTCAAAAGGCTGATTCCGCGATAGTTGGCGCAGTTTGCAGGATCGCCCTTCCTATGGATTGGGCAGAGAACACTTAGATTCCAATCTTCAGGCATGCATTCATCCGACCATATTCTGCATAGAAGCTGATGCATGCGCCTTACCAGCTCTTCGTCTTCGTGTTTGAATAGCTCAGCAGGCAAACCATCAGCGCCAGCTGCTTTGTTGTTTTTCAATTGGGATATTGCTATTCGCACTTCATTATAGTCGGGTTGTGGAACGTCAATTCCATCGTCTTCGATTGTGGGCTCAGGTTCGGAATCTTCTCTGGTTTCTTGCTCAGTTTCTCCATCTAAAAGGGCAGAGAAGTGATCCCTCCATATTCTGAGTGCTCTCTGAACATCGGCCACCAGGTCGCCGTTCTCATTCTTACAGGAGTTTCCCGGGTTTAAAACCTTCTGTCATTCGCCGAATTTTTTTGATAGAATTTTCGGGCATCATTCCCGTTGGTCAGCATCTCAAGCTGCCTCTCTTTTTTCGCCCGGAAAAGTCGCCTCGCTTCCCTCTTCAACTCGCGGTAGTGTTCACACACACTCCTCGTTGCATTCGATCTCAGCGTTGCCTTGTACGCTTCGTCCTTTTTTTTCGTTGCAGCGCGGCACTCTTCATCATCAGACCAGTTGTATGTGCGAACATCTAAAACGCTGGAAGCATGCCGTCCGTCTATCACAACGTGGTCGATCTGGTTGCGTGTTTTTTCATCGGGGGACAGCCATGTAGCCTGATGGATCTTCTTGTGCATGAACCTAGTGCTGGATATGACCATGTTTCGGGCACCGGCGAAGTCGATCAGCCTGAATCCATTTGGCGAAGTCTGATAGTGGAGACTGAACTTCACGACAGTGGGGCCGAATACACCCTCCTTACCCACCCTGGCGTTAAACTCGCCAAGCACGACTTTGATATCATGACGGGGGCAGCGCTCGTATGCTTCTTCCAAGCGCTCGTAGAATGCATCCTTTTCCAAGTCGTCCTTCTCTTCCGTCGGTGCATGAGCGCAGATAAACGATATGGTGAAAAATCGTACTTTACGTACGACAGTACTCGGTGACATAGTCTCTCTCCCACCACAAATCCCACGCCGAATCTGCGCTTGTCTTCATGCCCACTCCAGCAGATGTTGCTGCGGTGATGTCAGCTTTTGCTTTCCTCAGGACCTCAACCAGCCGGGCAGCGGCACCTTCCCCATTAAGGGAGCGGACATTCCAGGTACATGCCCTTATCTCATAATCCTTATTTCGTTTGCGGGTGTTGTCATCTAAAAAAGAGGTTCTCATATCCGAGGCTTTGTTGTTGAGTTTCATTGGAACGTTGTTTTATGTGGTGGGTCCCAAACCCAACGCACAACCCGTTTCAAGGGAGGTTGAATTCTATTACACGTTTGTATATGGAGCCGCGTGATCCAAGACAGACGCCCGCTTGCAACGGCACCACATGGTGATCAGACGCTGCTGTTTGAACCCCCCCGCAAGCCCTTAAACCGATTATGTCGGAGTGGCCTTACCAGGTTGTCGCCTTCTCACGTTTAGCTCACCACGAAACGGGTGTTCGGTGGTTACCCAGAGGATACTTGGGCGCAAAGCCCGGAAGTAGTGAGCTGCTTGAACCGCATGCAAAAGAATCGCTCTGGCCATTCCCAGGTGAATGGCGATCAGAAACTTTCCCCACTTGCGTGGACTTCTGCACACGGCCCCATCCGCCTGGTGAATTAGTTGTTTCTAATAATCATAATGAAAATAATTTTTTAAACGAAATTCTTCAAAAATCAAGACAACATTTTTCTCTAGTTCGTTCAAAAGTTACACATCACAATAAAGAAAACTGTTTTATTCCTAAAAATTTAGATAGTTGTGATTTTGTTAAAGCTCTTCATAAATCTAACTTAGAAGGACCATTCAAAGTTATCTCCAAACAAAATAAAAAATTTAAAATACAAAATGGAAACACTATTAAAACTTTTTCAATTGATTTATTAAAACCAACAAACACTCTTACTTCTTCGCTTTTTAATTCAAATGGACTACAAAAAAAGAAGACCAAAAAAGTTACTTTTAATATCAATTAATTGTATTTTAAATTTATTTTCGTTTCACTGGAGGGGGAGTATATGTAGGGTTCATTTTAATGATAACTTTTACTTGTTCATTTTATACTTTGTGTATTTCTAGTTTTAAAATTTATATATTTTCAAAGAGAAAATTTTTGAAAGATAAAAAAAAAATGAAAAAATGATTATTCAAATTAAAAATTTTGATTCAATAAAAATAAATGTTTAAACATAAAATTAAATAAAACTATAGTTTTAACCACAATACGAGTCACCGGGCACACGAGTTGTGCATTCAAGCCTCCAGCGCCGAAATTTGTTTGCACAATCTCGCCGTACTAATATCCAAAAAACAAAAATACTCCGTTGGCCTGTATCCTTTCCTCTAGGCAGGCCAGAACCCCAAGTACCGTCACTTCCCTTCTTTTCGAAAATCTTCCCGGTATCACCGGATCGCCAAGTACCTCCCACTGAGGGCGCTTATACCACCAAACTTCACACAAAAAACTTGGATTATAACAAAACAAACTTTCACACCTCTTTCTTTTATGCGTACAGCACGGAGCGGTAACGTTTCAACAATATCTCCGTATGCACCTCCGACACCCCCTTTTATGCCCACCCCTGACACTATTTATTATCTTTGTAATACAATGTTCGTGCCCACTATATTCCAAAGAAATTTGATTTTTACAGGAGTTTATTCTTTTAACTGTTATAAAAATATATCTCAAATTATCTTCCATCGCACATCTATCTCATTGTCATTATTATTAGGAGGAATTTCACTGTTAAAAATAGTTAAATTTTCAGTTTTCTCATTTCTTTGTAAGTACTCGTACGTGATATCAAAATCATACTCGTTTAGTTGAATCTTCCATCTTTGGAACTTCATGTTATGCTCTTTGATATTATGAAGCCAAATCAATGGTTTCTGATACGTTTGAACAATAAAATGGCTACCATAAAGATATGTACGAAAATGCTTAATCGACAAGACAACTGCGAGCAACTCTTTTTCAATGGTAGAGTATCGAATTTCGTGATTAGATAATTTCCTTGAATCATAGCTAATTGGGTGATTATCTTCTGATAAAACTGAGCCAATTGCAAACTGCGATTCGTCAGTTGTTAAAACAAATTTTTTTGTAAAATCGGGTGGTTTGAGAACGGGGTTATTCGTTACTAACTCTTTTAACTTATAAAATGCGTTCAAATATTCTTTGTCCGAAATATCGAGCTTAATATCTCGTTTTAAATATCTGATAATGGGATATGCTACTTTTGCATAATCCTTTATGTATCGACGATAGTATCCAGTAATACCTAGAAATCGCCTGATTTCTTTTTCACGAGCTGGAGGATTCATCGATTGAATAGCTTCAATTTTACATGGATCAGGCTTTTTACCTTCGGTCGATATGATATGTCCACTCGGCGGCCGCCGTGGTGTGGTGGTAGTGTTGCTGGCCTTCCACACCGAAGGTCCAAGGTTAAAACCATGGTACAGGTAACATCAAAAGTGGTTTGAAAAAGTTTTTTCGCAAAAATTCATGCCGTTCAAATCGGCAAAAAAAAACTGTAGGTCCCGCTAATTTGAAGGGAAAATTAGAAGCAGCACACCACAAATTGATAAACAAGCTCGGCCTTAATCTCCTCAGGAGGTATATATCGTGCCAATTATATAGACCATATTAAATAACCTTTGGAAAGTAGCTGGAGCCGTTTTGAGCCCAAACGGCATTCGTGTAAACTCATAATGTCCGTTTGCGGTAGAAAAGTCTGTTTTAGCTTGATCGCCAGGGTTGACCTCTCTTCGATTAAAGCCTTTTGCCAAATCGATAGTACTAAAATATGAGGAACAAGAGGAACGGGAGAGGCTCCTGACAATAGTGAGACATCTAATATAAATTTCCAGGCCACGGGTAACGCTGAGACGACCTTAAACAATTCGGAATCCAATTTAAATTTGCCACTTGTGGGCAACACTGGTAGGAAGTTGAACAACGATATTTTCAATTATTTCAACAAACCACTTGCAGTCAAGAAAACAGAAGAAATTGATACCTGAGATATGGAAACAGGCGATTGTAGTCCCCCTACTAAAACCAGGGAAGCCGGCGAACCAAGCAGATTCTTATCGCCCGATATCCCTCCTTTCGCCGGTTGCGAAATTACTAGAGAACATTCTGCTCCCTTACTTTATTGCAAATCTGAAATTGGCCGATCACCAACATGGTTTCCGCAAATCTCACAGCACTACATTAACACCAAACCATAGGATGGTTCTCGTGCCACTTACCTATCAAATGCATTTGATACGGTCAACCGCGCCACACTCCTTCGAGGCCAGGAAGAGACACCGCTCTCTGCCGGCCTTAAAAGGTGGACCGCTAATTACCTCAATGGTCGAAAGGCATCAGTCAAATTCAGGAACAAGAAATCTAAGCCACGAAGAATAAAACAAGGTGGTGTTCTCTTCCCCCTTTTGTTTAATTTCTATATTTCGAGACTTCCCCCCCACCAGAGGGAGTCTCCATTATCTCCTACGCTGACGACTGCACGATAATGGCTGCGGGTAAGGGTCCCTCCATTGACGAACTCTGTACTAGAATCAACAGTTACCTCCGTGACCTTTGCAGCTTCTTCACCGAGCGAAATCTGACCCTATCTCCGACTAAATCGACGGCGACCCTGTTTACGACATGGAATGTGCAGTTAGGGCAAGAGCTAAATATCCACGGAGACGGAGTACCTCTACCTCAACCACCCGAAAATCTTGGAGGTGACGTTTGACAACGGCCTCACCTTCGCTGGTCATGCCACCGCAATAGCTTTAAAGGTACAGAGCAGCAATAAGATCCTCAAGTCACTGGCCGGCAGTACTTGGGGGAAAGACAAAAAAAAATGCTTGCTACATATAAGGCTATTGGCCGACCGGTTATTGACGACGCTGCACCCATATGGTCGCACAACCTTGCTGACACCAATTGGAGGAAATTCTAAGTCTGCCAAAACACCGCCATCTGAACTGCTACGGGATGTCTGCTTATGTCATTTGAGTCTCACCTCCATCAAGAGGCAAAATTGTTCAATGTTCCAGAGCACGCAGAACTCTTGAGTAGACAGTTCCTTCCGAACTGTCATAAACCCAGTCATCCAAATCGACATCTGTTGGATGTAGCCCCGCCTCCAGAGACATAAGGAGACATCTTCGTAAGCACTACGATGAGATCCGGCACCACATCTCTTTGCCGTTTGATCTGCAAAACCATAGGCGGGCTCTAAGTGACCTCCACACTGAGTCGGTAGATAGATCCCTCAGATCTCGGCCTGTTAATCCCGTTATCAGTACTCAACCACCTGAATTGGCTGAAGAGGAGCGCATACTTCCGAGGGAGACTAGAGTCATGCTAGCACAACTTCGCTCTGGATATTGTAATAGGTCAAACTCTTACTTATCCAGACTGACCCCCAACATACCAAACACATGCCCTGCATGTGGTATGCCCCCTTATGTTACCAAACATCTCTTCTCCTGTTCAGTCGAACCTACTCTTCTAACACCTACATCACTCTGGTCAAACCCAATGGAAACTGCGCGTTTCCTCGGACTTCCGTTAGAAGAGCCTGATAACAATTTAGAGTGATCGAGCCCATTGGGCAGGGCGAAGCACTGTTAACAACAACAACAACAAGAAATTGATAAGCAAAATTTTGAAAATGATTGTTAAGGAATATCATTCGTTTCACCTTAGTAGAAGAACAAGAGTTCAAAAAATTACTTTATCTTCTAAATCCCAGTTATTGGCAAGTTCATACTCTGCTGCAAACGTCGTTTAACGAGGGTGTTTGCTGTTTGTTTGACGGTCGATGGATGGATGTCGCGAGCCCAGCACAACTATTTTAGTGTTACGGCCTATTACATAGTCGAAAGTGATAAAGCAACATTTCTCGTGTAATATTTGTTATCATGTGCTATACACCGAACGTCATACAGCTGTAAATCTAACAAAAAAGTTGCAAGGTGTTTTAAAAGAATGGGATATTGAAAATAAATTACCAGGTATAGTTACAGACAACGCTTCAAACATGAGGGCGGCTGTAGGTGGAGGAGGATGTAGACATTTTGGATGCTTTGCCCATACTCTTAACTTGGTTGCGCAATAAGGCCTTAAGGAAGTAGAAGTTAATTTAAAGGAAGTAAAAGCTAAAGTGTACAACTTACACGAAAAATGCAAGAAATGCACATTAAACCGTTAAAATTTTTAAACGATGTTCCGACTCGATGGAATTCCACACATGAGATGCTGAATCGTTTTCTGGCATTAAAGTCCCCTTTGATCTCATCACTGGCACTGATAATCAAGGAAATGAAGAATGGGTAATAATTGAACAAACACTTCAAGTAATGGAGATGTTTGAAATAATAACAAATCTTATAAGTATTTCAAAGCACGTCATCAATTATATTTTATGTAAAGTAGTTAACAAAGCACTTAAATGCCTTGAATAACACTGAATTTATGGCCATAGTACAAACATGGGTAGACAAATTATTAAGTGAGCTCCATGAACGTTTCAAAGACTTGGAAAATAATATTTTAATACCGCAGTCAACAGTTTTAGATCCACGTTTCAAACAGTTTGGATATATTAACCAATCTAAGTTTAACGCTTCTATCGACCAGCTTTACAAAAAAGTGGCTACTATAAATACTAATGAGGCGAGAGTTATGCAGTAAATATCGAAAATGAAATTCTAGGAAAGGTTTGATAATGGGGTCCAGCAATATCAGCGACGTAAGAATCAGTTAGCATCTGCAATAATTCAGCTAGACAAATATTTGGGGGAGCCATTGATGCCACGTAAAGATGCGAACGGAAAAGATCAATGTCCGTTAAAGTAGTGGAATTTGAGTAAACACCTCTATCCCAGAGTATATGAATTAGTTAAAAAAAGATTGTGTATTTCAGCAACATCGTTGCCCTGTGAAAAAATATTTTGTCATGCAGGGCAGATTATAAGTGAAACAAGTAAGGAAAGGGCTGTCTTCGACTGTGCCGAAGAATTTATACATTTCATGAATACGCACCATGGTTTTAAGTGTCCGATCCTTACTCACATTTAGTAAAAACTCTGCAAAAGTGATAATTTTAAGATACACAGCCCAATCGATTGTATGGGAGCAATAAGTTATGTTGGTCCTATCTGGGTGATTTTCACTACACACATTTCATATATAATAATTACCAAACCTGCAAAATTTTACGTTCCCAGCTTTTTAATTGCAAAATTTATAGCCCAAATCACATTTATCAAAACTATCGATTGTATAGGAGCTATATGTTGTATTGCTCCGATCTTGCTGATTCCGACAAATGTTTAATCTTATGCAAAATGGCGGCCCCATACCAAATTTCATCAAGATATCTCAAAAACTGAGGAACTAGTTTGCGTACAAACAGACAGACGGACATGGCTAAATCGACTCAGCTCATCGCCCTGATCAATTCGGTATACTTATTGGTGGGTATAGCTCTTCTTCTTCTCATGCTTGCAAACATCGGACCAAAGTTAAGTATAATACCATTTCATGTTTATAAAAGGTATAAAAAGAGAAAACATTAAATCAACGAAGTGGTTCCAAATGAATTTTTTAAATTATAATATGGAGAATAAAGATATTTAAGACTGAATATGTGAATATAGCTCCTTAAAAGAGGCTAGTTTAGTATAATAAACGCACAATTGTTTGCGAAAACTTAGTCATGTATACATATGTACCTCTTTTTTTACCTATAATATATTTTTTTATTTGGCAATTTAATCTAATGATTTTTCAAAGTACAAAATGTCTAACTGGAAGGTCTCAAACTATGTTATGTATATATTTATAAAATATGTAAAAAAATATAATGTATGTATAAATCAATGAAGTACTTCACTGTTAAATTGAGAGGTATAAAATTATTTTCTCAGCTTTGTATAAAAACGCAAAAACTAAACTAAAAGCATAGAAACTACAATTGACAGCTTGATATAAAATTTGTTATTACTAAACAATTTTCAAAGTATGAAATTTCATGTATGATTTTTATTATAGGATGACCTGTATTACTCCGTATAAAGTTGAGTAGATAATGTTATCTCGCAATATATTAAAGTATTGTGGAAAGTCGCCCTGTGTCAAATACTTGACTTTGAGAATAAAATTTTTCTTTTCATCAAATACATTTTGATAATCATTTCAAACAAATATACATTGCTGCCCTTGGTGAATTTAAGCAAATAATATTAAACTTTTATGTTCAGAAAAGAATTTGAAGTACATTTAATTTATTCCATTATTTTATTTCACGTAGAATTAAATATTACTATAGATTGTATATTATTATTTTTGTTAAACAATAAAACACCCTTTATAAAATACTTAAAAGTAAACAACTTATGAGGATTGCAATTTGCATACCTTGGATTAATTTTTGTTCGTACAAGAACTAAACTTTGATTTGGGCGAAAATTTTGGTAAAACTTTCCATCCAACGTCAACTATTAAAATGTCGTTAGGGGTATCAAAAGACTCGTTTTGACCTCGGTATCAATAATCCGAAATCGGAAAATAAATATTTTGTTTCGGTGAAGATTTATTTGCAAGAAACCAAAAAATGACACAGGTCCAATCACAAAGAGGGGGCTGCTCCATAGTCTTTTTGTGCAGAACACTTTTCTGGGTAGCCGGTCCAACACACTTTTGCACTTTTCGGAACACCCTATATCTGTGTCTACAACAACTACATGAAAATTACAGAAAATTTGCAACTTAAATTGCAAATACCTCTTGATAGAAACAGAAAATCTAAGTTCCGCTTATTGTTACCGAGGTCAAAACGCGTATTTTTGCACGTGTTTTAGCAGTTGACGTTGGATGGAAAGAATTACCAAAATTTTGGCCTTGAATATAATCGGTTTTCACCAGTTGCCATCCAAAGGTTGCAGCGCGGGATTCTTGTAGGATATCAGCGACCAGTCCAACCCTCCTGAAAATTATACCTACAAATAATTTTGTTTAATTCATTTAAATTTATAGTATTTTGCTTATATACCTCACCTCCAGCATCTACACACAGTAGTTTGCATGAATTATAATTAAAAATAAAATGATGCACCCGTGCATGTAAACAGTCATTCTTCTTGTTGAGTTGGGTTGGTTTAGAGCAGGGGTTCCCACCCTTTTCTTGGTTATGGACCACTTTTATATTATTCTTGTCAGCAGGGACCACAATGCAGATATAATAAAAATAAACTCTAATAATAAAACTGAAACTTTAATTAAAACTTCAATGGGTATTTACATAAAAAAAAAAAAAATATTTTTAGGATAAACTTCGGTAGTTTCGCACTAATGTGATTTCTGAGCTTGCATCTTCTTCACGAGTTCGGCTATTCTAGGACTAACATTGTTGCTCAAAGCTACACGCAAATCATCACTTACTTTCAAACGATTCCTGGCTTTGTTTTTAATTGCCAACAAAGCAGAAAATCCTTGTTCACATAAATAAGTCGTTGAGAAAGCCATAAAATAACGCAAGGCGATTTCTCGAAGTTTGTAATATGAAATAGCATGTTTACACCAAAACGACTCAATTGAGTTCGATTCAAAAGCATCCTTGCAGTTTCTGTCATTTTGGAGTTCAATCAGTTCTTGCTGGATTGCTTCAGTGACTTCACCAGCGTCCGTGCTAAAAGGGTTACGAATCAGTTTTTGGTCAACTTTAGCTTCTTCGCTATATTCTGGGAAGTAACGATTGAGTTCATCAATCAACATTTGTAAATGAGTTTTGATGTTCTCTTGTATATTTGCTTTACTTTCGTCATAATTTTTGTCTTACACAAGAGCTTTTAATGTCGCAAACGAAGAATAATTATTTTCTTCAATTTTACGTATCCACAACTGAAGCTTGCAGATAAAAGCTCGAAGTTTATCTTCAAAAATGAATATATTTGCAACGTTTTCTCACTGTTTGTTTCCGGAACCTTGCAGTTGCATATTCAATTTATTTAAGTGTGTGAATATATCCACAAGATAAGCTGACATGTCGGATTAGTAAACTGTTTTAAAGTATCACTCATTTTTTTATCAACAAGAAATATCTCAACCTCTGCCCTCAGTTCATCTTGGGATTTTTTTGTTTTACTAACGGCGCCAGCCCAGAACGTGATCCCAACATTGCTGGAGCACCATCAGTACAGAGGGCAACGAGTTTATCCCACATCAGTGGGATCAAAATATTCTTCCTCAATTATGCTGTCGTCGTCTAAAAAGCGAACAAATACAAGTAGTTGACAACAATTTGAAATATCGGTCGACTCATCACACTGCAAAGCGAAAAATGGAGACTTTTTGATTCTTGAAACAAGTTGCTCCTCTATATCATTTGACATAAGTTCAATTCGAACTTTCACCGTATTATTGGACAGAGGTATATCCTGTATTTTTTTCTTGGCCTCTAATCCCAATACTTCTTCGACGGCCTTGATCAAACAGGGTTTCACAAGCGTTTCGCCGACTGTGTGAGGTTTTTAAGATTGTGCTATTAATTTAGAAATCTCAAACGAAGCTACTAATGATTTTTCTGATGTTGCAAATCTCGTACCACTAGATCCGAGTTTAATTTTTTTTAGGTTTTCTAATTTTCCTTCAAAGAATTCTACCGGCCGGTCAGACAAATTCGGATGTACCGTTTCTAAGTGGCGTTTTAATTTCGCTGGTTTCAACGCATCATTTGCGAGAACGGTTGCGCAAATAACGCACTATCGAAGCAAATCCAAATTTAATATAGCTACTGTCGTATTTTCTCTTAGGAGCCATGTTATTAAAATGAATTAAATAAATAAAAAGATTAAACCGAATACAAACGAAGAAATCACACCGTTGTTGTTGTATTTATATGCAAATTTTTATCCGCATATGGATCACTTGCCATTGGAACGCAGCAAATGATAATTTGTTATGCACAGAAACAATAAACAGAAATAGACGCATTGAAAATGTACTACTTATTTTTAAGACCTACCAAAACAATCTAATCAAAATGTCCACTTACCTTCACTATTAACGAACAAATTCAAGAAATAAAGTTAAGAACAACGATCAGTAATGAATGATTCACTTTCTCGCACAACTAAGTAATACGAAGTTCTGTTACTGAAACTCAAATATAACAAATGACAGCGCTAGTTATGAGAGATGCAACGATTTGACTGAGAGTGACTACGATTTTTCAATAGTTTCTGTTATACAAGCTTATATTATACACGGGGGCGGGTAGTAGAGCAGCGAAATTTTATAAGAACTATAACCTCTGTCGTAATATGATTTGGTCATTAGGCTCACAAATTACAAAAACTAAATACATGGAAAATGTATGTATGTATGTGGAGCTGCCGCCACCTGTATTATTGCGCGATGACGTATACCTTTGCATATGCGCAGCTTTGGTTTACTGCCCCCTAAATTTAAAATAATTCGCGGACCATATTTTGGTTGCACTGGTTGGGAACCATTGGTTTAGAGCGGAAGAATTTTAATTTCCTTAGTTACCGCCAAAGTAATTTTTGGCGCTACCTCGAGTTGTCATGCATGGCGTTTTGGCACTATTTGGCGCTGGCGCTTTTCTATACTTGGCGCTAGCGCCACAAACTCCGAGTCCGCTGTTAACGCAATTGCGCGGCGCAGCTCAGAGTTACCCATGCTTAGTACATTTCGACTAAAATTTCTACTATGGTTAGCTGAATTGCCTCTGATTGTTGAAAAATGTTTCATTATTGTTTTTAACTTTAAATCGCTAAACTTCAAACGCCTTTCTTAAACTCTTAAGATTGCGACTAACTACAAGGTGGCGCAAAAGTAAGCTTCCGCTGTTCAGCATATCGGTTGTGGCACGTGCAGTGTGTGCTTTTGCACCGTCTTGTTGGAACCACATGTTTTCCAATCCCAATTCATCAAGTTGCGGCAAAAAGAGCTCGTTGATCATTGCTCTGTAGCGCTCACCATTCACAGTAACCGCTTGGCCCCGACCGATTATTGGTCAAATAAATAGTCAGCAATATTTCGCGTTCTGGAGCAGTGTAGCGTAACATTGTTTATTAACGTATATTTCGCATGTGTTTACTACACAAATGTCAAAACAGAACTGACTTTAGGGGCCAATCGCAAAATTTATAGCATTTTCTGATAGGAGGATTACTTTTGCGCAGTAACCGTTTTTCACCGACCGATTATTGGTCAAATAAATAGTCAGCAATATTTCGCGTTCTGGAGCAGTTAACGTGTATTTCGCATGTGTTTACTACACAAATGTGAAAACAGAACTAACTTTAGGGGCCAATCGCAAAATTTATAGCATTTTCTGATAGGAGGATTACTTTTGCGCCACCTTGTATTTTGCCATATGAATGTAGCGTTTGGCCAAAAAATCTTCATAGCTTCTAATAGAATTATAGAAAAAATATCATATTGGGCTAACTTTAAAGGTATTTTACGTACATTCAGTATTACGTATTAATATCTATAGTGTTTTTGAATTTTAGTAGAGATGTCAGACTTAAATTATGAGAAATTAACTTAAAATGAACTTTTAACTACTATATTATCAATTTTAAAAAATTTCTTATGGAAAATTTTTTTTTCTTTACAGCTAAAATAAGTTCAGAACATTTCCAACAACTTTCATTCAGATAGAAAAGTTTTTGTATTTAAATTTAAAATCTACATCTTCTGAATCCACTTTATCACGTATACTTGAACACGATATTATTGCATTTGGTTTATCAAGTGAATTTAATAATCTGAATTTACCGTCTAGTCGTGACATTTTAAGATTTTATTTTTTTTAAGTGATCATGCTAAAATTCAAAGTAAAATGTTTTCGCATAAAAATTTAACTCCTCATGTAATTGATAAATTGGTTGAAATTTGGAATAAATTGAATATTCAACCAACTGATAGACGTAGTATTCTAAGAAAACTAAATGTTTTAATTGAAAAATATCACGAAAGCATTAAACACAGAAAAAAAGTTCAGGAATTTATAGCATTCGTACAATCAACAAATGAATTATTTTACATTGGAAAATGTAAATGTAAGTTAAAAACAAGATAATGCTCATGTGGTTTAATACCAAACCATTTAAAAGAATTTATGATGGACCAACATAATGATAGAAAATGCACAATACCTGAATATATGGATGACATTGTAGAAGAAACACCTACAACAATACCAACAATGCCAACAGTTAGTGATGATCCAACATACGAACCACTTGGAACAGATATGGAAACAGGTGAAGCACAAATTGCAAATGAAGCAGTTGCAAAAGTATATGTTGCAATGAAACGAGGAATTATACTCAACGATACGATGCTATAAATTTTGCTATGATGTGTGACAGATTCGGTGTTTCAGATAGAGTTGCTTCATGTTTAGCAACAGCCCTTTTCGAAGATGTAAATTTTCGAGATGTTCCTGGTGAACTTGTCATAATGAATAAATCTAAAGTTGCAAGAAAAAAAATTAAAGCTAGAGATGAAGTGCTTCATAAACGATACATAGATTCCAACATAACTGCATTTTCTTTCGATGGCAGAAAAAATGATTCATTAACTAGAGAGAAAATTAATGAGAAATTTCTTACAAATATGGTAAAAGAACTAAATGGGGTTGTTCTAAAAGAGCCTAATGCTGAATTACTTGGATATGTTAATTTGGGTGAAGAAGAAAATGCAAAACACAAATTAAAAAAATTAAAGGAATTCCTTAATAGCAAAAACTGTCAATAGATCAATTAATTGGCATATGCAGCGATGGAGAGCCAGCTAATACTGGAATAGAAAATGGTGTTATAAGACTTTTTGAAAAGCATGTAAATAGAACACTGCACTGGTTTATATGTTTGCTTCATTTCAATGAAACCAAATGGTAAGGTCATTTATTCAGGGCATTAGATAAAACAGTCACGAGTGGACCAAGAGCAGCAAATATATTCAAAGACATTCAAGACTGTGAAAAATTTCATGTATGCATTTGTTGAAATTATTTTATAATATTTTTTCAATCAAATTAAAATAGGAAAATTATACTAATTTTAATTGATCTAAGAAATTTATTTTTCAGGTTGTAAGTGATTTTGAACCAATTGCATTGGAAAATGTGCCTGGTATGATCAGTGATGAACAGGAACGAGAATTATCTACAGAAGTTGTAACGGCGCTGATTATATTGGATTTATACATATATACGATATTCATTAACTACTTAGTTTTGCTTGCTAACATTGTACTGTGTAAATATTATTTTATGTACGTTCATTTTATATTGACGAGACTGTAATGTTTTACAATTTGCTACAGTCATAATATTGTTCACCACCACTGTTATTACTTTTGTTCTAAAATACCTAACGGTCAATGTTATTGTTTTTACTTATGTACTTTGTATGATCTCTGCCTATAAAGGAACAGCATAGAAAGCGAAACGGAGACTTGACCGCCGACTTACAAATAAAGCACATCAATTTTAATTGTCTCCCGTCTTTTACTTTGCACTGCGTACATTACTCAGCGTTACCTTGACAACAGTAGACATTCGTGGCTCTGTTTGGCAGATAATACTGAGCATTGTACAACGTTGGAGTTAGGACTCTTTTAATTTTGCGAGAAGGTCGAGCTTCTCAATACTATCTTGACGCCAAGTAGACATCCGTGGCTCTGGCCGGCAGTTAGTATCGAGTAAACCTTAAGGAATACACCCCATTCCTTACATTGGCGCCCAACTAAACATAGATTAATTCGCTTAAAAAAAAAGCGATCAACTAAAATAATTTTGGCAAATCGTTCCAATACTCGAATTTTTTTTTTTGCGCTTGAGCTGGCGCTCAACGCGCTATCCATATTTGGCGATCAACAAATTCTACAAAATTGCTGCGAAAAGAGTGAAATCGAAAACATTTGCTGTACGTTAGCTGCTACGGTGTTGTTGTTGCTATTCATATACGTGCGAAAGCTGTGTTAAGTGTGTGTGTGGCTGTTGTTGCTAGGGAATTGTCTTTTAATAAGCTGCCTGCAATCTATGCTACGAAGAAGCCCAAGATTAAACGAAATTGCAGACATGGAAGGAAGGCAAAACGCAAGCACAAATAATACAGCAAGTGGGGTGCAAAACCCTATTGCCAATACTAATGTTAATACGTCTGCAAATCATAGACCGAATACTAACAACAGTTCTGCAAATGTGGCACTAACCGAAAACCAATTTCGTCAGCTAATAGGGAATTTGCATGTCAACCAAGAGCCTAGGGGTACATTTAGCAAATGTAGTGCGCGATTTAGTGGTGCAAAAGGTGTAAGCCAGGTGGAAGATTTTATATCCACAATATTAGTTTACAAAGAAGCAGAAAACATTACCGAAGACCGAGCTCTGATTAGTTTTCCGCTGCTGCTAGAGGGTTATGCGTCTAGCTGGTGGCAGGGTGTTCAAAATGAGGCTAGGACTTTTGCTGATGCAATCGAACTTCTGCAAAAAGCATTTTCACCATCAAAACCCGATTGGCGTATATTTGCCGAAATCACTCAAGAAAAGGCAGTTATTTGCACAACTAAAAGAAAAGCTTAGCGAGGCAACTATGCTAAATATAATTTACTCTCAGCTTTTGCTGAAAATTCGTGAGAGGGTACCACGCGAAAGCGTAAAGTCATTCCATGAGCTGCTAGATAAAGCAAGAGAAGCCGAGTTGTTCATCGCTGAGAATAACAATGACGTTGGCAAAACAGCATGTAAGATCGACGATGCCCCTGTCAAGTCCGCTGCGCGCTGTACCTATTGTAGGAAGAAAAACCATACCGCTGAAAGTTGCTACAAAAAAATGGAAGATGAAAAGAAGAAAGCGGTAAAGGTGAAAGAAACCACCGTAAGTTGTTATGGCTGCGGTGCGGCTGGCTATTATCGATCAAAATGCCCAAATTGTAATAAGAAAAATCCTATAAATAGCCCTCAAAATCTCGACTTTAACTCGGTTCAAACCACTATTGTTGGTAGGGATGTACCCACCATAGACATTAATGTGCATGGGTTAAATGGCGAAGCATATTTAGATACTGCTGCACGCACGAGCGTAGCTAGTACTAGGCTATTTGAGAAGCTTAAGCAAAAGGGCGTAGAATTCAAAAAAGGTATTTGCTGAAGTTTTATTGGCTGATGGCATTCCTCGTAAGCAAAAGGTGTATTCAACAATCGTCGATATGACAATTGGCAAGCGATATAAGCGTATCCGTTTTATATGCTTATCGTCTGCTCAAAATAACCGGACGTTGCTAGGTATTGATTTTCTCGAACAAGCTGGTGTAGTTATGGACTTGGCTCAAAGAACATGGCATTTTAAGGATAATCCTAATAATATCTTTGAATTTAAAATGCGGCCTACGAAAGCTGAAGAAGGCCTAACGCTCACAGCAACAAATGTGCGAAATCATAATGCCAAGCACAATGAGGCGTATTCCTTTATGTCCTGGTTTGAGAAAAGCAACAGCGAAGCCTCTAAAAGCGATTACGAATACTCGCCAAAAGCTATTCATGATATTTTTAAAGATACTGTACGAATGGGTTACAAAACACCTGAAAGTAATGATTTGTTCCCACCTATGAAGAAAGTCAAAAAAGCTGAAAAGAAGGTTGGCTGCGCAATCGAATTGCACTCCTTCGATATAAAGCTGCGTAGGGAGAAAGGAACACACCTAAGCGAAAATCAAAAATCTGGTTTAGAAAAGTTGCTCTGCGAACACAGCGGTATATTTGAAAACGCTGCGAAGCCAATAGCGCACGTAGAACACCGCATTAAAACAAGCGATCATGCACCAATTTAATGTCAGCCATATCGTATCTCGCCAGCTATGAAAGCTAAGCTTAAAACTGAACTGGATGAAATGTTAAAAAATAATGTAATTGAGGAAAGTGAATCACCTTGGTCATTTCCGGTGGTTTTAATCCCCAAAAAAGATGGAACGCTGAGATTTTGCGTAGATTACCGGCGGTTAAACGCTCTTACCGTGACGGACACATACCCATTGCCAAGAATAGATGATTTGCTTCATGCAGCAAAGGTCACACCTTTTATGTTTACCATTGATTTGAAAGCCGGATATTGGCAAATTAAAATTAATAAAAAAGACAAAGAGAAAACTGCTTTTACGACACCATTTGGTATATTTGTTTTTAACCGCATGCCGTTCGGTTTGAAAAACGCCCCGGCCACATTCCAGCGACTGATAGATAAATTTCGTTCTGGTTTACCGCAAATTTTGATCTTGGCATACCTTGACGATATAATTGTCTGTTCAAAAGACTTTGAGTCACACTTGACAGATTTGCGTCTTACGTTAAAAAGATTAAATGATTTTGGCTTCCAACTGAATAGGAAGAAGTGTTTATTTTGTTGTTCAGAAGTAAAATACCTTGGACACATTTTAACAATAAATGGCTTGAAAGTCGATAGCGAAAAAACGGAGGCCATCGTAAAGCGAACGAATCCTAAAAACTTAAAGCAATTGGTATCCTTTTTGCAAACATGTTCGTGGTATAGACGCTTTATCCCCAATTTCGCAGAAGTATCGAAGCCATTATCAAGCTTGACAAAGAAAAACGTGCCTTGGAAATGGTCAGAAGAGCAGCAAAAAGCTTTCGACGAACTTAAACAACTTTTGTCATCACCACCAGTTTTGCAACAAGTCAACGAAACGAAGCCATTTGTATTAAAAACAGATGCGAGTAACTATGCTCTCGGAGCTGTTCTACTCCAGGGGGAGAAGGAAGAAGAGCACCCAATTGAATATGCTAGTCGTCTGCTACTCCCGGCAGAAAGAAATTACTCCACAACAGAACGCGAGGCATTGGATGTTGTATGGGCGACGCAAAAGTTTCGTGGCTATATTGAAGGTGCTGAAGTTACAGTGCTTACAGACCACCAGCCGTTAAAGTGGCTGTTTAGCCTAAAAACGTCAACTGGACGCCTTGCAAGATGGGCGTTACAGCTCCAAACTTACAATTTAAAATTTGATTATACTGCAGGCAAGCAGAATGTGATAGCAGATATGCTCTCTCGCCCACCTTGTCAACTTGTGGACCACGTAGAAGTACACTGCGAGTGTCATGCGGTCGAAATTGATTTTCCACGGAAAGGTGCGGCAGAGTTTCGAAACGCGCAGATGCAAGATGATGACATTAGAGAAATTATCGATTCTTTCGAAAAAGAAGACGAAAATGTCACGAGGCATACTAGTCGCGGATACATAATGACCAACGGTGTTTTATATCGTTTTTGTTCGGAAGAAGATTCCGAGAATGGCCAATTAGTGGTACCTAAATCGATCAGAGCGATGATTTTGGATAAATTTCACAACGATCCTACAGCCGGTCACTACGGTATAGATCGCACCACCAGTCGCATAAGCCCTCATTATTATTGGAAAGGTATGCGCACAGAAATCGCAAATTACGTAAAGTCCTGCATTGAGTGCAAGAAATACAAGCCGACAAACCTAAAGCCTGCTGGCCTACTGCAAACGGTGTGCAGCAATACAAGATTTGAAATTGTTGCCATGGATTTATTTGGTCCTTTACCACGCACCAATAAAGGTAATAGATGGATCCTCATGGTCGAAGATATTTGCACCAGATGGATAGAACTTTTTGCATTAAGAGATGCCACAGCGGAAAACTGCGCAGCAATCATTCTAAATGAAATCATATTGAGATATGGAGTGCCTAGGCGCATGCACGCGGACAACGGAAGCCAGTTCGTGTCAGCCGTGATGCAAAAGCTAACATACTGCCTCGGCATTGATCAATCGCTTACACCTGTTTATCACCCGGAGGCAAATCCAGTTGAGAGGAAAAATAGGGACCTAAAAACCCAATTGTCCATATACGTCAACAAAAACCATACGGTTTGGGATACTTGTTTACCTTCAATAAGATTTGCTATGAATACAGCAAAGTGCGAAAGTACTGGCCATACACCAGCATACCTCACGTTTGGCCGAGAACTGAGAAGCCCGCTCGAAGTCCACCACGACCTGAAAGCCATAGTCGAAGTAGAAAACTTCGTACCACAAATAACGCCTCATTTGCTAAAACTTGCCAACACCCTAAAATTGGCAATGGAAATACAAGAAAAGCAGCAAGATAAAAATAAAAGCTTAGTTGACCGAAAAAGAAGACAGCAACCAAACTTCAATATTGGTGACAAAGTGCTGGTCACTACACATGTCCTAAGCAACGCTAGCGAAGGTGTAACATCGAAATTTGCAACACGAGATGGACCATATCGAATCATGGAAAAGAAGGGTATAGCATGTTATGTCATTTCTTCGCTTGATAATGATCACCCCATAGCAACACATCACGCATCAGACTTAACGCCATATGATGGCCCAAATGCGGATCCAATTTACCCGCACCGAAAACGAGGGAGGCCCAGTAAAACGCCTCAAGCTAAACCAAGCAACACGAAACCAGTAAGTAGTGATAACGAATTACAGCACAACGAAGACAACTCCACTGCTGGTAGAAAATTACGACCAAGGAAAGCACATTGAATGCTGACTGCTTCATCGGGACGATTTCTGCGTCAGAGGGGGAGGATGTAACGGCGCTGATTATATTGCATTTATACATATATACGATATTCATTAACTACTTAGTTTTGCTTGCTAACATTGTACTGTGTAAATATTATTTTATGTACGTTCATTTTATATTGACGAGACTGTTATGTTTTACAATTTGCTACAGTCATAATATTGTTCACCACCACTGTTATTACTTTTGTTCTAAAACACCTAACGGTCAATGTTATTGTTTTTACTTATGTACTTTGTATGATCTCTGCCTATAAAGGAACAGCATAGCAAGCGAAACGGAGACTTGACCGCCGACTTGCAAATAAAGCACATCAAACTTAATTGTCTCCCGTCTTTTACTTTGCACTGCGTACATTACTCAGCGTTACCTTGACAACAGTAGACATTCGTGGCTCTGTTTGGCAGATAATACTGAGCATTGTACAACGTTGGAGTTAGGACTCTTTTAATTTTGCGAGAAGGTCGAGCTTCTCAATACTATCTTGACGCCAAGTAGACATTCGTGGCTCTGTTTGGCAGATAATACTGAGCATTGTACAACGTTGGAGTTAGGACTCTTTTAATTTTGCGAGAAGGTCGAGCTTCTCAATACTATCTTGACGCCAAGTAGACATCCGTGGCTCTGGCCGGCAGTTAGTATCGAGTAAACCTTAAGGAATACCACCCCATTCCTTACAAAGTTAAATATTTTTATCAAATGGCCAAAGCAATTTCAAATGGTGCTGTTTCAGTTGATTTAGCTAACATAAAACCAGGACCAGTTGTACATCCTCAATGGCTAACCAAAGCAAGCAGGGTATTACGTCGATATACAACAACTAATACACCATCGAAAAATTTGAAAACTCTAGCAGTTTATATTATTAGAATTTATGTGCCAATGTATTTCTATAATTCTGTTGTATACGGCAGTGTACTTTTATCAAAGTTCATTCGGTAAATGTGTGGCAACAGGTCACGTATAGGTATTATACATATATAATTCCAGTTATATGCCCTTTTTAGCATAGTTTTTAATTTTTTTCTTTTTCAATAAACGATTTAAATTTGAGTCAGATAATGTTTTAGAACTTTGTAAAGTCAAAATTTAAAGTTCAGCACTTCTCAAAAAGAAATAGTTTCACATTGTCCATTCATTTTTAATACGTATGTATACATATATTTTATTTAAAAACGTCAAAGGCAAAACTTACTGTGGATTTTATTCTCTTCGAACAATTGTGCACGGTTAGAAATGTTTTTTTTTTTTTTTTTGGAAACAAATCGTGACATTATTTATTTTTTACCGAACTGCGCCAATTTAAAAATGGCTTTGGTTCTGATGTGACCTTTATTTTTCAACTAAACTTATGTATTTTGCTAACGACTAATTAAGCTTAAAACTGAAACTAAAAATTAAACAGTTGTAGTTAGAGTATTAATGAGTACGAATGTTAAAAGAGTATCAATGATAACTTATTAACTAAGAGATTAAACTAAGAGAGTGAGTGAGTAAGTGAATGAGGTGGGAGAAAAGTGAGTGTTAATGTAGACCTATATTTTATATTAGTCCCGATGTTCATAAGCGTTCAATAGCACTAAAGTCAAAAATAAGTGGTAATGCCGGAGATTTGACGCATTTATAGTTTTTTGAAATCGAATATGAGACACACTTGCGTTTATATACAAAATAAACGATAACCAACTCAATATTTTGCCTTTCGTTTTGGTTTTGATTGCGTTAATATGTACCGTCATGACAGCCGCAATATTTAGTATCTTACCGCTATATTACGTTATTGTGTATTTTTCGGTCTTCTTGCTTGTCACAGAAATACTTTTATATTGCCAAATTTTTGAACCCTTCCGCGTTAGGGGTTAGAATACGCCCGAAGTAGGCATGTCTACCGTAAGAGGCCACTAAAATCCACAAAGGGTAATGCTGAGCAACTTGGTGGATAATCTACGAATATGACGCCTCCCATCTTTCATTACCAACCTTCTTTGTCCTTACTGAAGGGGTGAGGCGGTCATACCAAATCGATCCCGCGAGAGCCGGGCACGTGCCGCAAGGTAGTACCGGATTCATATCTGTCAAGGGACTGCCACTTTCAACAGGGGAGTGTTTAGTGCCTAAAAATAACAAGAATTTTTGATACCGTACTTCACCGCGATGTTACGACTGTTATATAGCACCATTTCCGAGAAACCACAACTTTATCGTACCCATCCTTCTGAAGAAGCCTGGACACTGACAACATTTGATGAGGCGGTTCTTGTATTATAGATAAAGGTTTTTCAAAAGATTTATGGACCCCTACGAATTGGCGAGGGCGAGGACCGAAAAAGATTTATTGATGAGCTGTATGCAGATACCGACATATTTTAACGAATTAACACCCTGCGCCTTCGCTGCCTTAGCCATTTTGTGAGAATGAATAAAGATGACCTGGGGCCAGTGGCGTAGCCAGGGGGGAGAGAATTGGGGGGATAGATTCTGTGCCAATTATTGGAATTTGTTGATACATTTTTGTTTTGCTAAAGGCCCAAAATTTATGAAATTTCAACATTTTCTCTATTGCTTTGTATTATAAAATTCTTAAATCAAAACTAAAAATCCCTTGCTCAAAAACGGTACTTTCTGCCGTTGTGTAATAGACTCTAACAAATAAATATAGTTCAAGCTCTTCAGATGAATTTCGCAAGTGACTTAGTGGCGGAGTTACAACGTATTCATTCCGACGAAAAAAAAAAATGAAAAATTTTTCAGAACTTGTGAAAAGGATGCAAACGACATGAATATTGAAATCCAAAGAAGAACCTAGTCAGAATCTGGAAGCATGTAACTTAGATGTTTGTTTCAAGGTTCCTGTTTTTATCCATTTATTGATAATATAATAATGGGAATAGGTACTTGATTCACATAAAACTATCTTCAGAATTTGCGCTTCGATTTTTCAACAAATCACAGTGAAGAAAATGACACAGATTTGTTTAAACTAGCTGAATTTTATGAAACACTTGTTCAAAGGCAAAATATAGTACCCGAAACCAAATTATGGAGAAGGTTCTTAAAGCGACACAATCTCCCGCCAAAAAGTGCACTTCACGCACTTCAGAACTGCAACAAAACGTCATTTCATAACTTATGCAAATCGCTAAAAAATTTTGCAACTCTCCTCGTTTCCACTCCAACAGCAGTACGCACCTTTTCAACTCTTCCTCTTCTCTAAATAGTGCTTAACCGTCTTAACGATTTTGGCCGTCCAACATAGCTCGCCAGTCGTTTCTTCTTTCTGCCAACTGGCACCAATTTGATACACCACGGGATCGCAAATCGGTCTCCACTTCGTCCTTCCATCAGAGTGGTGCTCTCCCTTTTCCTCTGCTACCATCGGTGGGTGCCAATAAGAATACCTTCTGGGCCGGAACATCTTCATTCGTTCGCACAACATTACCTATCCAATTATTTATTTATTTATTTATTGAGTCTATGGTTTACAAACCTTACAGACTAAGGCGTAAATAGGTTTTAATTATATTAAAAATAGTACAAACAAAGTTTTCTTCAAATACATTGCGATTTACAAATATATCTAAATGAAAAGTGAAGTGCTACTTTAGCTTTTATTTATTTCTTATTAGTTTGCTAATTTCCAAAAAATGGATAACTGCTTTAAATGTAATAATTAGGGCTCGGATTCTTATGTAAATACATATTTTTACTGGTGATTTTAAAAAGGTAATGATTAAGTTATTTTTATGAATCATGAAATTTCCTTAAAAATGGCATTCAATCGTTAATGCATATTTTACATATTCTGTTATAAATGCATATTTTTTGCATATTTTGCAAAAGCTTTTGTTTTTGCATATTTATTGTGCATTTTTTCACATATATATACGGTTTTTGTATATTTCTCTTTTAAGTATTTTGTTTCCAAATACTCATCTGAACCACCCTGTTAAACAATCAATGGCATTGTTTAATTTGTCACCCAAAGAATAAAAAGGTCGTTTTATTTTGCAAGGCAGCATTTTGATTTGCTAAAGAGGCCAAAGGAACACACCTAATATTTGTAAATCCACATTCTAACGTCGTCTTTCGCTGTAAAACAACTGGAAACTTTGATTCTCATTCATTTAACACGAAAAACCTTTTAAATATTGGTAATTGGATTCGTTTTGGTGATTCTTAATATCAAATCATTTATGTTTAACAATCTTTATAGTGACCAATGCCGAAAATTAAACCAACTTCAGCGTCAATTGTAAACAAAGATGTGGCTGAGCATCCGGAAGCTTTTCAAACCGATGGAGCAGTGCTGTTTTGCAAAATTTACAATAAGTGTGTAAGCTGTGAAAAAAAATCTCAAGTTGACCAACATTTGAAAGGTTTGAAACATATGGAATTACAAAACTGGCGCTCGAAAAAATCGCAGTCTTTCATTAATACTTCTGCTGAGACAGGACTTAGCAAATTTTCAATGGATTTATGCGAAGCATTTATCTCGGCAGATATCCCTTTGTTTAAGCTTAGCAACCCGCAACTAAATAGTTTCTTAAAAACATATACTAATGAGCTCATTCCACATGAGTCGACAATCCGTAAAAATTATGTCGACCACATGTATATTCGATTGTTAAACGAAATCAAGAAGGTTCTAAAAGATCATTTCATTTGGGTTTCTATAGACGAAACTACCGATATACAGGGGAGATATGTGGCAAATATTATTGTGGGAATTTTACATGAAAATGAAGATATGCGAGACAAGAAATTTTTGCTCAATGTCGTGGAGCTAGACAAAACCAACCATGCCACAATATCTCGTGCTTTTAACGACTCAATTGGCTTACTTGGTGAAGATTTCGATAAAAGCAATGTTCTCCTATTTTTAACCGACGCAGCACCATATATGGTAAAGGCGGCAAGGGGGTTACAGCTATTTTACCCGAAGTTGTTACATGTTACTTGTTTGGCTCATGCTTTTCATCGAGTAGCGGAAGAAATAAGAAGTAATTTTAGTGAACTGAATTCTCTTGTATCAAATGGAAAAAAAATATTTGTGAAAGCTCCCTCGCGTATACAGCTTTTTCGTGAAAAATGTCCTGATATTCCTCTTCCTCCAGAGCCAATCATAACCAGATGGGGCACATGGCTTGATGCAGTCAAATATGATGCCCAGAATTTTGAAGAATTCAGTGAAGTAGTAAAAGCGCTAGAGGATAACGATTCAATAGCGATTAAAAACATGAAATAACTTTTAAATTTACGTTTCCTTAAGTCTCAATTAACTTTTGTATTTTCCAATTATGGATTTTTATGCGATGTAATGTCAAAATTAGAAGGCAATAATTCTTTTAGTAAATAACTCCATAGAAAAAATAAACAATGTTAAAGGTGTAATAGGTGAAAAAGTTATAGAGAAGATAAAATTTTGTTATTCAAAAAAACAAAGGTTTTCTTGAAATAAAGAAATTTTTGGATATTTTAGATTTAGGGGAAAGTTGTTCTCAAACCAGTTATACTATAAAAGAACTGTGTGCATTTAGATATGGGCCTATAACATCAGTTGATGTGGAGCGATCATTTTCTTTGTACAAGAACTTTTTACGACACAATCGGGAAAGTTTCATATTTGCAAATTTCAAAAAACATTTCTTTGTTTACGCTAATAAAGCAATAAATAAAAATTGATCTCGCTTGTGTATGCATACACTAATATGCTAATTTTATATATTTGTTACTTTTTATATGTATGTATCTATGTCTATGAAGGAAGATATAAGTTTTTGTGGTTTTTCTTTTTAAAATATTGCACCTTGAACAATACATAAAAGAATTCATTGACAATTTAAAGTTTTCTGGAAAAATAATTCTTATTCTGCCTAAGGCTACATTTCTGAATCATAAAAGGTGCAATATATGCAATATTTATTTTTATAACAATAAAATGATAATAAATAAAAAAACTTAAAATTTGTTTGTTGCATATTTTACTTGCTTTTCGTACATATTTTTTAATTTTAAATGCATATTTTATGCGCATATTTACGATTTTTTAGCGCATAAAATTCCGAGCCCTAGTAATAATCAATGTTTACTGAATGACTATAATTTGTGGCATTTGTTCTAATAAAGTTCATGTGAATTGCTCTAATATTATGGATAATGCAATTAATTTGCTCAAAAACAACAAAAATGTTGTGTATAAATGTGACAAGTGTGTTGCTTTATTTTCGCGCGCCAAAATATATAAAGCTCTCAAAAGTGTTGATTCGCTACAAAATTTCTTTAAAGTTCTCACAGCAAGTGAGAGGCATTCTGAGCTTACGGTCGATTCCAACAACGCAATCCGTACGCGCTCACAATCAAAGGTCGGTGCACCTAAGACCACAGACCAATTTAAGACAACGCAGAAACAATCATCTCCTCTGCCATTGCCTGCTGATCAACTTGTGCATTCTGCTGAGAGCGCTGAGAGAAACACACTGTCTACTCTACCTGAGGGTGCTAATCTTATCATTAACTATGTGACTGCTAGTGGTGTACCGGAGCATTCTGTTGAGGCAAATACACTACCTACTCTACCTGAGGGTGTTAATAATAATGATACTACTTCTGCGTGTATAACTATAAATAATGATGCTGCTAACTTTAATGGTGTTATCTCTCCAACACTTGCTGCTGCCGCTGCCTCTGCTGCTGATTGTCTTCCATCGAATGACTTTGGTTTACAGGGACAGAGGGAGGCTGCGTTTAAAACAACTGTTGATAAGCCATATAATGTTGTTAGTGGTACTAATGATAATGTTGATTTGGATGTGTTCGTGCGATACAGATGGCTTCACTTATCTTCTTTTAGGCCGTCTGTTAAAGAGGAGAACATTATTCAATATATTTCTCAACATACCAACATCGTTCCATCAAAAATTGCCTGCTTTAAATTAACTAAAAGAGATGCTGATTTTAACTCGCTTGTAAGAGTTTCTTTCAAATTACGCGTTTTATCTACTGATTATAGTAAGGTTTTTGATGCTTCTCTGTGGCCAACAAATGTTTCTGTTAGACCGTTTCGGTTTTTTCCAAAGCGAGATCAGAATATGCAGGAAACATAGTTACAAGTGAGACCCCACAAGTTAGTCATAATAAGCGAATTCGTAATATGCATCTTAATCAAAACCTCAACATTTTTTATCAAAATATGTCTGGTATGAGAACAAAAGCCAATTCTATTTATGCTGCTACATCCCAATGTGATTATGACGTCATCGTGTTGGTAGAGACATGGCTTAATGCTGATTTCTGCAGTGAGGAGTTCTTTAATAGGAACTTTTATTCTGTTTTTCGAAGGGACAGAGATGGTGTGGCAACGAATACTACGCGTGGGGGTGGTGTTTTGATAGAAGTAAGGTCTATCCTATGTGCTGCAGAAGTAACTTTAAGTAATACTGATTCCTGCATTGAACAATTATGTGTGTCAATTTCGAGTGGTGATGATTTGCTTTTCATTTGTGTTTCTTATATTCCTCCTAATAGCTCTGATGGTTTGCATTTTGATCATATTGATAATATTTTAAATTTAAATCTCCCGAATGATAATGCGCAACTTTGTGTTTTGGGTGATTTTAATTTAAATAAAATTGGGTGGTCTACTATTGCTGATGAAGATATGCTTATTCCAAGTAATTTGAATAGTTGTAGTGAAATATGCCTAATTGATGGGTTATTTAGTATACAATTAATGCAAATTAATGGCTTTATGAATGAGTTGAGCAGGATTTTGGATCTTATTTTCATTAGTCCTGATTTAAAATTTCTATTAAATAAGTCCGTGGTTCCTTTATCTGTAACTGATAAACACCACATTCCACTTATCCTGGAACTTGAGTTTTATAAATATCCAAATCTTTGCACTGACTCGATGCTTAAGTTCGATTACTCGCGGTGTAGTTTTGATCTTGTTAATAATCTTATATTAAGTCAGAATTGGCCAACCTCATTCGCAGATCGGCCTCTAGCTGATTGTTTTGATATTTTTAAGTGTAAAATAAGTAGTATATCTTTTGGAAATATTCCACGCTTATCGCCAAGGGTCCATAAACTTCCCTGGCATAATCGGAGCTTAAAAAAATTAAAGAATCTTCGTAACAAATTTCATAAGCTTTTTAAATGTTCTGGTAATTTGAAGCACAAAGTAATGTATGAGAAATATTTGACTGAGTTCAACTGTCTAAATAAATTTCTTTACAAAAATTATTTACTCGGGTTTGAAATGAATATTAAATCTAACCCCAAGGCCTTTTGGAGTTTTGTTAATTCGAAACGTTCCTCGTCAGTTATTCCGTCCATACTGTCTTACAATGGTATGAGTGCATGCACCGCTAATGAAAGGGCAAATCTTTTTGCTGAATTTTTTAAATCTAATTTTGTTGATAATGGTGTTCAGAGGGATACTTCTAGTGTTGGGCAATTAGCGTCTTCGCTTGATTTTGGCTCCCTAGTTTTAACTGAGGAAGACATTTTCGTAGCTATATATGACCTAAATTGCTCCAAGCAATTAGATGCCCACAATGTTTCTGCTTTTTTTCTCAAACAATGCAAGTCATCAATAGTGTATCCGCTACTTTTGTTGTTTAATTTGTCTCTTAGGTCAGCTTGTTTTTTGGATGAATGGAAAGTGACCTCTGTTACTCCAGTTTTCAAAAGTGGGAGTAAGAATCTGGCTTCAAACTATCGTCCTATCTCTAAAATTACTAATATTGCTAAATTATTTGAAAAAATTATTAGCTTCAAAATATCATTTGCTATCAAACCCTATATTTCGTATACTCAACATGGTTTTATATCGGGCAGATCTACGGTCACCAATCTGACTGTTTTCTCAAATTTTTGCATTTCTGCCTTTGTGGATGGCTTTCAGGTAGACACAATCTATACTGATTTGTCAAAAGCATTTGATAGAGTGTCTCACGACCTATTAATTAAAAAAGTTGAAAAATTTGGTTTTCATTCTACTTTCTTGTCATGGGTTAAATCATATCTAATAGATAGAATTAACTATGTTGTTGTTGATGCGCGAAATCATTTTCATATAGAGCTACCTCTGGGGTTCCTCAAGGTAGTATCCTTGGTCCTCTATTCTTTGTTATTTTCATCAATGATTGCTCAGAATGTTTTACTCTGTGTGAGCATCTACTTTATGCCGATGATTTAAAAATTTTTAAAAATATAACAAGTTGCTCTGATATTGAAATAATGCAAAATGAGGTTAACAAATTCCAGGAATGGTGTGATCGAAATATGCTAATGATTAATATCGAAAAATGCTGCTCGGTCACCTACAACAAAATTAGATTGCCACTCTTATCTTCGTACTCTATTTCTGGATCTGTTCTCAGTTCCAGTTATAAAATCAAGGACCTTGGGGTAGTTTTTGATTCGAATTTCACGTTTATTGATCACCTGAATTACATCATACCTAAAGCATATTCCTCTCTGGCTTTCATTAGACGAAATAGTTCGGAATTTAAAGATCCTTATACTAAAAAATTACTGTTTAGTACATTTGTAAGGTCCAAATTGGAATATGCTTCTATAATCTGGAATCCGTTCTATGTAGTGCATTCCAATAGACTTGAACGTGTACAGAAAAAGTTTTTGAAATTTGCATTATCCAGTATTAGGTTTATAATGCCTATTCCGTCTTATGTTCCGCGTTGTAGACTGATCAGTCTGCTTACTCTTGCTAGTAGGCGATTGATTTCTGGATTAGTTTTTATTCGAGATGTCCTCATTGGGACTATTGATTGCCCGTTCTTATTGCATTGTATTAAACTCAATGTTCCAGCTAGAAACTTGCGACACCATGATTTATTTGCTATTGACCTCTGCAAAACCAGGTATGCTCAAAATGAACCAATTATCAGACTACTAGCGGACTTTAATTTGTTATGTAGAGTAATAAATTTAGATATATTTGTAAATCGCAATGTATTTAAAGAAAAACTTTGTTTGTACTATTTTTAATATAATTAAAACCTATTTACGCCTTATTCTGTAAGGTTTGTAAACCATAGACTCAATAAATAAATAAATTAAAACGTTGGGTTTTAATTCGTTGGGCTATGTCGGGGTCTGCATATAGCTCATACAGCTCATCATTAAATCTTCTTTGGTACTCGCCGTCGCCAACGCGTAAGGGTACGTAAATATTCCGAATACTCCCAGAGTCGCCTCATCAGATGTTGTCAGAGTCCTAGCTTCTGCACCATAAACCAGGACGGGTACGATAAGTGACTTATAGAGTGTTATCTTCATTCTTCGAGAAAGTACTTTACTTCTCAATTGCCTACTCAGTCCGAAGTAGTATTTGTTTGCAAAAACGATTCCTCGTTGGATTGTTAAGCTGACATTACTGTTGGTGTTAATGCTGGTTCGCTAGTAAAAACTCTAAAGAGGGTAAGAACTTATGAACGTAACTCTACCGGACAAGTAATTAAAATATTGATATGTACATTATGCTTTGCAATAGTTATTATTTATCCTTTCTCTTTATACAGTTAAGGAGCGGTTAAGTGGTTTAACGATGTTGGCGGTACATAAAGATGTGCCCATTACAACACAGGAAGTAATTTAGAAAATGTGTGTTAAGCACAGAAGATTAAAACTCGCTTTTTAAGTAAACATATATTGTTGACTTGTACAGGGTGTTTTTTTTACAGGTTTGTTTTTCGAATAGAGATAAAACTGGCATTTTGTGGTCAAATCTGGCAACTCTAATGTCATTTATGTTCAGTTTGGTTTGCCATTTCATCATGAACAGGTTGACAAAAGAACAACGCTTGCAAATCGTGCAAATTTATTTCGAAAATAATGGTTCAGTTCGCGAAGTTTACCGTGAGCTCCGTCCATTTTATGGTCGACATAATCGTCCATCAGAGCAATTAATTCGGTTAACCATGGATCGTTTTCTACGTTTACTCTATGTGATAATACGCATCCGCAGAGACGTCGAACAGTGCGCACCGAAGAAACAATTGCCGCTGTAGAGCAAAGTGTTGAAGAGGACCCGAATGAATCGATTCGCCACCGTGCACAGCAATTGGAGCTTTGTCCATCAACTTTATGGAAGATTTTGCGCAAAGATCTTGGCTTGCGACCTTACAAGATCCAGCTTGTGCAAGAATTAAAGCCGCGAGACCATGCAATGCGTCGTAATTTTGGTGTATGGGCCGAAAATGAGATTGATTTCGATGCTGATTTTCATCGCAAAATTTTGTTCAGTGATGAGGCTCATTTTTGGTTGAATGGCTACGTCAACAAGCAAAATTGCCGCATTTGGAGTGAAGAGAATCCACATGAGACCCTTGAAACGCCATTACATCCACAAAAACTGACTGTTTGGTGTGCTCTATGGGCTGGTGGAGTCATTGGGCCATACTTCTTCCGCAATAATGCTGGAGAGGCAGCTACCGTTAATGGAGACCGGTATAGAGCCATGATAACCGACTATTTTGTTCCCGAATTGGATGGCATGAATGTGGATGAGTTGTGGTTCCAACAAGACGGCGCTACATGCCACACAGCGCACGTCACAATCGATTTATTGAAGGAAACATTCGATGAGCGCATAATTTCGCGGAATGGACCTGTCAATTGGCCACCAAGGTCGTGTGATTTGACACCATTGGATTATTTTCTTTGGGGATATGTGAAGTCGCTCGTCTACACCAACAAACCAGAAACGTTAGGGGAATTGGAAGCCAACATTCGTGGCGTTATTGCCGACATACGGCCCCATATGCTCGAAAAAGTGGTTGAAAATTGGACCTGTAGAATTGGCTTTATTCGAGCCAGCCGCGGCGGCCACATGCCCGAAATCATATTTAAACATTAATGGCATAAAATTATCCTTCCAATAAAGCCAAATTGATGGACCTTAAAACGATTTTCTTGTGTTTTATTTCAATTCAAAGTTCTATACCCCTAAAAAACACCCTTTACAAAAATATACATACATATGTACGCATAGATATAAACAGCCTGTAGGGAACTGAAGTATAAAACAACGAAGAAATTATACATTATAAACTTTCGCAAAAGAACGGGATTACACACTAATTAATTAAAAAAATACAATAACATAATTATTTAAATTTTAATAAAACGAGAATACCCCATGAAATAAATAGTAGGGAAAAATTATATAAAGAAACGAACGGCATACGCACATACGAACAAATGGGCACAGGTGACGCCGCTAGCCATGTGTGTCGCAAATTTCAGTTATTGATGAAATTTTTTTTTCATCTCCCCCTTCCCAAAATCCTGGCTACACCACTGCCTGGGGCAATTACCAACCTATGAAAAAAGGTTATTAAGAGAAATTAAGACTCTAGGAACATGGAATGTCCTGTCAGTATTTAACAAAAGCCCGAAGTGTTTAAAGTTTATTACGATTATTTTCGTTATTTGCATACAAACTCATGTGAACATTTTTTAAATTATTGTGATACTTTTGTAATTTTAGAGAAAGGAGCTTGTCAAGAAGACCATGTTAAGCCAGCACCTTCGAATCCCAACTTGCTTGAAAACACGATCGCCCCACAACAGAAAGCAATTTCTACACTTTCAGATGACACAACGGAAGCCGTGACATTAAATTCATCACCTACCAAAGGCTTAGTAAAAGCAAAGGAACCCATACGAGTTGGTTTCTATGATATAGAGAGAACAATTGGCAAAGGAAATTTTGCTGTGGTCAAACTTGCGCGCCACCGAATAACTAAGAATGAGGTAAGGAGCATTTAACTTTGACCTTGACGTATGTATGTATCTGCATGAGTTCAACATGTCTCGTTGCCCAAACATCGTTCCTCTCAAAAATTATATTCCACAAAAAAAAAATTTGTTTAAACTTTATGTCAAAGAAAAGTTGTGAGCATTTGTCAAGTTGACGCTGCCACATGTTATTTTATGTAGGATCTTATAAGGACCGGTTCAGTTTTTCAAAGCTTTTCACTTTATTTTGCAAATTAAAAAATTATGGGAACTCTTATTTGTCTCGTTGACAAATACCCTCGTTGTATACCCTTAAAAACCATTGGAAATGTAAAATTTGTGTACTTTTGGCCCTGTGCCAATCGGTTGAAATTTGTAAATTTTGACAGAGCGAAGGAAAATTCTGACATTTATCGCGGTGAATATGAACGTCAGAATTTACCATAGCTCATGGGGCTAGGTAAAATTTTGACAACGATGAATGTGTACAGATATATGCATTCGGTATCGCCAATCATATTATTTCAAATAAATTTATATGCCAACACGTTATTAACCGGTAAAATATAATTTAACGCGAAAAATACGAATATAATGGCAGAAAAAATACGTAAATTTAAAATTTATTTACAGACCGTTTGCTTTCGCACGTGGGTTTTTCAGATGTCAAAATTTACAATTGTCAAAATTTACTATTTCATTTGGCACAGCAAAATGGAAAATATTTTTACACCACAGAAAATTTGTTCTCCTCATTTTTCCTCTGAGTAAAATGCTTCCGACTACTTTCAATTCAATTCAATTTATTTAACCATTTTGTACAAGTGAGAATATTGTCTCTTAAAGTACATCACAATAGGGTATAGATTATAATTACGCTTGTGTAACAATAGTGTTATGAAGGTAAAAAACTTAGCAGAATACACAGTGTAGATTAAACTAAAATAGTTAGAAACGTGTTTTTCGTATATCAAATTCCGACAAAGCCAATTCAAAGCGCCATGCCTTACTTAAATTTTTTATAAAATTTAGTACTAAACACTGACGAAGAACATTCTTGGTGATGAGATATATTTATAGCGGTGAACGATGAGGTTACAGGTTCTGTCAGACTTCGCAAAATATAAATTTTGGAATATGTATTCTGGTTGCTTTTCATAAACTAATTTATTTAAAAAAAAAGGTTACGACAGTTTAGGAAGCTTGTAAGACTGCGGTCAAGGATTTTAAAAGAAAAATATATATTTGCACAACTGTTCAAAGCAAGTTGCAACTTTTTCCTTGACTTGCAGTCAATATTATCAAACACAAGCCCTCCAAACGAAATGTAAGGAACTATGAGTGCTCTGACTACCATTAATTTAAATTTTATGAAAGCTGTGTATCATAATTTTCTTAGCACAAAATAAATTGTTGATGAAATATAGTTAATATGATCACTACAACCAAGATGCCAGTTTAATTTGAACCCTAGAGAACAACCGACTCATAGTTGATGGTTATACCCTGTACGATGACCGTTGGCAAATTCTTTACAAGTTGCAATAAATGCGAAATATAAATGGCCTTTCTTTTGGTCGCATTGAGATTTAAATTATTTTTTCTCGCCCATGAAGAGATGAGTTCGAGATCCGCGTTAATCCTGCACACCAAATCATCTAATAAGCCAATTGGACGAGATCGCATCGACAGCATATCAATGTATCGAAACATTCTTACAATAATAAGTTATACTAGCTGGACCCGTGCGCTCCTTGCGCAAAAAAAAAAAAAAACCAAAATGGTTTGAAACCTTTTGTTAGTCCAGGTCCAGGATTTTTCAAACCTTTTTCTCAAATTATAAAAAAAGATTTTCAGCTACACTTGTTGTGAGACCACAAAAAATGGTAATTCTATACGACAGCACGTAACTGTTATATAGGTCCAAAAATCTCGGGAAAGGTATCAAACGACGCGTTTTGATCTCTGTATCAATAATCCGAAAGCGGAAATTAAATAATTTGTTTCAGTGAAAAGTTATTAGTAAAAAACCCAAAATTTGCCTAGGTCCGATCCCAAATATGGGACTTGATCCAAGGTATTTATGTGCACAACACCTTTCTGCGTAGGCTTCAAAAAAATAACATTAGCCGGTCCAACACCGGCTACGCGGTCCACAATATTTCTGCACAGAACACATTTCTGCACTTTTCGGTACACCCTAATCTGTGAGTACAACAACCACATGAAAATTACAGAAAAATTTCAACTTTAATTGCAAATATCTCTGAACAGACATAAAATATCGAATTTCCGCTTTCGGATTATTGATACGAAGGTTAAAACCCGTCATTTGATACCTTTCCCGATATTTTTGGACCTATATTAGCAGTTACGTGCTGTCGTATAGAATTACCCAAAAAATTATACAAATATGCGCAAACAGCTATTTGAAATTCCACCACTTATATTACATTCACATTGAGCCATAAACTTGAGTTGATTGCGAACATCAATATGAATTAACTCAAAAAATGTCTTTATTTTGTTGTGTTGATCTTCCGACAGGGTAGTAAGCTGATTTTTGTTGGAACGATTTTCCGTCATCCCTTGTCATGTTTGGTTTTGTGACAAACCGGTTTCGGCGTTCTGCCATTTTCAATGCCTAGTTTCGTTCTGGTCTGTGTCTATCCGCTGCGTTGTTTTTATAGTCCGTGGGTGCTGTGGCAGGTAATGTCAATCTATGTGTTCGTGGTAGGTAACGTTAATATGCGTGTGTGTGTGCGCGGTATTGATACGTCCGAATTGTTATCTGTCTCAAGGGTTGTTTTTGTAGGTATGTAGACATACCGCTTGTTAGCTAAGCGGTAGGTTGAGGTAGGTAGAAATCGGTGATTTTTGCAGTTTGGTTCATATTTCGTTTTTGCTTGTTCATTGTTACGTGTTTGGTTGCTGTACCTGCTGGCTTGTGCTGTTTTTTGTAAACTAATTTTAAGGGTTCAAATATTTCGTCAGAGATAGTGTTGGTTTGTTCGTTTATGATCCTGCCGTCAAATGTTTTTAACTTGTATATCTCCATGTTCTCAAGTACATTAAGCCGCCGGCCTTTTCCTTGTACGTGAAGTATTCGAGCCGTTGTTTTTATGTTAGCTGGGGTGCAGTTGTTCTCGAACATGTGGTTCGCGAAATTAGATTCTGGTATTATGGTGGGTTTTCGTGTTTTTTTGTTGTAGTCCCTGATATGCTCTCGGAATCGTGTGCTTATTTTTCTTCCTGTTTGTCCTATGTAGCTGTATTGACATTCACAAGTAAGCCTATACACTCCGTGTCTGTTGAATGGGTCATCAGAATTAGTGTCGGTTCTTAGTTTTTGTCCGACGTTGTTAGATGTTCTGAATGCTGTGTTGATGTTATATCTTTTAAAGAACTTTGCTAATTTGTACGTCGCTTTTCCAGTGTATGTCATTGCCGTCCAAACCATTGGATTTTCCTCTACGTTTACTCTTTTTTGTGTTCCATGGCTATTTCTGAGTTTATCCACAAGTGCTTTCTTGTATCCATTATTCGCCGCTATGTTATATATTGTATTAAGCTCTCTCCAGTATGCTTCCTGTGTGAGCGGCGTTCTCTGAAGCCTATCCACTAAGTGCCTCAATGCTGCATTTTTGTGCTGTTGCGGATGGTTTGATGTAGAGTGTATAATGGTGTCCGTGGCAGTCGGTTTTCTATAAATGCCGTAGTTGAACCTATTTGTTATTTTGTCAATCCCTATAGTTAGGTCCAGGTAGTTCATTATTCCATCTTTTTCTACTTCCATTGCAACATAGCAACATAGAGTTCACAATGGAAGTAGAAAAAGATGGAATAATGAACTACCTGGACCTAACTATAGGGATTGACAAAATAACAAATAGGTTCAACTACGGCATTTATAGAAAACCGACTGCCACGGACACCATTATACACTCTACATCAAACCATCCGCAACAGCACAAAAATGCAGCATTGAGGCACTTAGTGGATAGGCTTCAGAGAACGCCGCTCACACAGGAAGCATACTGGAGAGAGCTTAATACAATATATAACATAGCGGCGAATAATGGATACAAGAAAGCACTTGTGGATAAACTCAGAAGTAGCCATGGAACACAAAAAAGAGTAAACGTAGAGGAAAATCCAATGGTTTGGACGGCAATGACATACACTGGAAAAGCGACGTACAAATTAGCAAAGTTCTTTAAAAGATATAACATCAACACAGCATTCAGAACATCTAACAACGTCGGACAAAAACTAAGAACCGACACTAATTCTGATGACCCATTCAACAGACACGGAGTGTATAGGCTTACTTGTGAATGTCAATACAGCTACATAGGACAAACAGGAAGAAAAATAAGCACACGATTCCGAGAGCATATCAGGGACTACAACAAAAAAACACGAAAACCCACCATAATACCAGAATCTAATTTCGCGAACCACATGTTCGAGAACAACTGCACCCCAGCTAACATAAAAACAACGGCTCGAATACTTCACGTACAAGGAAAAGGCCGGCGGCTTAATGTACTTGAGAACATGGAGATATACAAGTTAAAAACATTTGACGGCAGGATCATAAACGAACAAACCAACACTATCTCTGACGAAATATTTGAACCCTTAAAATTAGTTTACAAAAAACAGCACAAGCCAGCAGGTACAGCAACCAAACACGTAACAATGAACAAGCAAAAACGAAATATGAACCAAACTGTAAAAATCACCGATTTATACCTACCTCAACCTACCGCTTAGCTAACAAGCGGTATGTCTACATACCTACAAAAACAACCCTTGAGACAGATAACAATTCGGACGTATCAATACCGCGCACCCACACACGCATATTAACGTTACCTACCACGAACACATAGATTGACATTACCTGCCACAGCACCCACGGACTATAAAAACAACGCAGCGGATAGACACAGACCAGAACGAAACTAGGCATTGAAAATGGCAGAACGCCGAAACCGGTTTGTCACAAAACCAAACATGACAAGGGATGACGGAAAATCGTTCCAACAAAAATCAAAAAATGTCCCTTTAACTCGAGTTTATGACCCAGTGTGAACGCAGTCTTATTCACTTATTTTAGCAATGTTCAAGTGTAGATGGCGCGCTCGCCTTTAATTATTCTAGCACTGTTTAGTCTTACTATTCAACTGTAGATGTCGCGAGGTATATGAATGTCACAGTCACAATAGCGTTGCAGTACAAATTTATTTTTTTGTGCATTCACAATCGTTTATTTTAAAGAATTTATTTTTATAAAATACGCTTAAACAAAAGCACTACGCTAATTAAAACATGGTTTCGCATGTAGAGCTAACCCCCACCTTTAAAACGATACCTTATTTATTAATATTGGTTCCAAATGAGAGCAGAAAATTAGGAAATAACACAAAAAGACCTTACAGAAATAATATATATGATCATTGATAAACATACTAAATAAAATTGGTTCAGGTATAGTTCCCTGGGGCACCTTTGAGGAAAGACCCTTCGTCTCAGGCTTTTAAGTACTACCTTCTGCCACCGATTTATAACATAGTTTTCGAGTAATCTTAGGGCATTTGCAGGGAATCCAAAGTAATGTTTTATTTTAAATAAAAGTATGTATTGATCAACTGTGTCAAAGGCTTGGGAAAAGTCTAAAAGTGTCAACACACCTTCAATTACCTTGAGTAAAGCCGTTGCAAAACTATGTCTGACCTTATAACCAGACTGGAATTCCGTTAGTAGGTTATTCTTGTTTAGGTGTTCAGTGATCTAGACCACAACTTACTTGAAGAAACGGGTAATATGCTTATCGGGGGAAAATCCATTTGCAGAACAGCCGATGGCTTTTTAGCAATTGGAATAACTTTCGCTATCTTCCAAGCATCGGGAAAGGCTGAGGCCGTTATTGAAAAATTAATTATTTGTCAACGTTGGAGCAATGTTTTGTGCAATAAGTTCCAGAAACCTAAGACTTATACCGGCCCTCGCCAACGGCATTGAACTTTATGGAAAACAAACTTTTTACGACATCGTCCTCTGTAACAGCGATAAATTGGAAATTGTTTTTTTTTTTGGAGTGTGTTATGCATTTTCATTAACTTGGAAATTACCATTATTCATAACTCCTGTCGACTGTAAAAAGAAGTAGTTCACGGAGTCAGGGTCTAAATCGTATTTCGACTCAATCTGTCATCCTTCACCCACTGAATTAAGATTTTTCACAAGTTTTTGGTTGGTAAATTAGTATCAAGCTTTCTTTGAAAAAACAGTATTTTGGAATTTCTAATTGTGAGCGTAGCATGATTTCTGGCTAGACAATACAACTTTCAGTTTTCATTTGTGGGATGTTGCTTTCAAATTTTATAAAACTTACTAAGTGTTTTGATAGTCAACAGAACTTCTTTTGTGAACCATAGCTGTTTTCTAGATTGAATTTTTACCGCTTTTACAGGTATATATTTATTTGTAAGAAACATCAAGGAATTGAGTTTTTGGTTAATATCGGGAAACATCCATACGAGGTTCCAATTTAGTAAATTAGGTTCATTTGCTAGTTCCGAAAAATTCACTGACTTAAGGTCTCTGTAATAAAACTGAGTTTCGGTTACACTGGAACGGTCCGAGGTGCACATCAGATCCAGCAAGCTAGATTTACAATTGGGTGAAAAGCGTGAAGGAAATGGATTGACAACTTCTAAGCCAACCGAATACGAATTATCAATCAATGTAAGCGATCTCGAGTCATTGTTTAAAAAATCTATGTTAAAGTCACGACAGACCAAAATATCTTCATATTTGTATATTAAAAAATAAATAAATAATTGGAGCGATATATACTTCTTAGGAAGATAAAGGCCGAGTTTCTCTACCAATTTAGGGTGTGCTGCTTATAATTTTATATATATTTATAATTATATATAATTTTTTCTACAAATTGGCGGGACCTACGGTTTTTTTGCCGATTCCGAACGGCATCTCCAAAGCAGATGAATTTTTGCTGAGAAGCCTTCCATGGCAGAAAGACACTCGGAGAGTTTGCCAAACCACTGCCGAGGGACGACAATTTTTGGAACAGGTTGACTAGCTCATACATTTTGTCAGGGCTGTAAACACATACAACTAGTCATTTCTTAAGTCCATCACTAACTTATATAATTAAATACTCAACAGGATCGTTGTCGCTAGTTTTGAAAACAATATTTTGCCTCAAAAGTGTTTTACAATAAGTGGCAACACCTCCACCTCTTGCACCTGTTTTTCTATCATTCCGTGTCGATTTGTAACCATGCAATTTATGAAAGTCATACTCAAAATCATCTCTAAACCAAGTGCCAGTCACACAAAATGTATAATTTTTTTTTTGCAAAATTTGATTCATGTAATCAAGCTTTGGTAAATTAAAACTACGCCCACTTATGTAACAGAGCTGTAAAGCTGTGTGACTGTTAGTTACAAGTTTTAAAATAGTGTTAAGACATTCGTTGGCAGTACTCAGACACTCATTTGGACTAGTCATTTGGATTATGCAATTAGCGCTACTTAATGGGCTTTGTTTGGTGGAATTTATAATAATTAAGAACAGAGAAGATTGAGTATGATAATACATATTTACAAACGATGAAAGAAATATGAAGTAAAATATAGACATAAATCGTATGCTTGTTTCTTGATATAATTGCGTCATCATCATTTTACTTCACTAACAAGAGCATTCACTTCTTCTTTCCTTTTCACTAGCTTCGATAAAAGCAGATGCTAATGAACCTTGACGTTTCAGCTGTGTTGCGTGGTATATTATCTCCTTGTTTCGCCGAGTTAAACTTTCATGCACAAATATTTTTCCGTAGCCAACCTCATTAATATCAGCTATTTTATGTTGCTTAACAAAAGCACCGCTTAATTGCGCTTAATTAAGTTTGATCAAAACAGGCACCTGACTAGTTCTGATACTGTTTGTGTTATTGTTTCTGTTATTATGATTGTTTTTGTTTGAAAAGCTTGACAGACGCCAGGTGTCTCGTGATTTATCGCTCCACATAGCTCGGTGAATATTTCCTTTATATTGCCATCACCCGAATTCGGTATGCCAATATCAGCGGACGCTGATTTTTCCACAAGATCTTCAATTTGCTCACGCAATGTATCAACATTAGCTTTGAGCAATGCAAGCTCTGCTCCGTTGTCGACACCTGTCTCTCTTTGTTCAAATTTGCCTAGTCTGTCATTCGTATTGGCTAACTCACCAGTAAGCTCGCTCATTCTCTGCATAACTCTATTCTCCATACTTTGCAATGTCTCGGTGATTGTTGTGGGAGCAAAGCTCGAATTTTTATGTTCTCATTTACATGTTTTATGATGTTACCTTCGTGGGTTTTAAGTTTTTGATCTTCTTCTTCTTTAAATGGTCATCTAACCGCCCCGGCGATTTTGACCGTCCAACATAGCTCGCCAGTCGTTTCTTCGTTGCGCCAACTGGCGCCAATTGGAAACACCGCGGGATCTCAAATCGGTCTCCACTTGGTCCTTCCATCGGAGTGGTGGCCTCCCTCTTCCTCTGCTTCCACCGGCGGGTGCCGATAAGAATACCTTCTGGGCTGGAGCCGCTGTGTTTTAATTCGCTGAACTATGCCGGTGTTTGCTTGAAGTTCATACAGCTCATCATTAAATCTTCTTCGGTACTCGTCGTCGCCAACGCGTAGAGGTCCACAAATCTTTCGAGAACCTTTCTCTCGAATACTCCCAGAGCCGCCTTATCAGATGTTGTTAGTGTCCACGCTTTTGCACCATATAGCAGGACGGGTGCGATGAATGACTTGTAGAGTGTTATTTTCGTTCGTCGAGAGAGGACTTTACTCTTCAATTGAATACTCAGTCCGAAGTAGCATTTGTAATTCTTCGTCGGATTTCTAGGCTACTATTATTCTTGGTGTTAATGCTGGTTCCCAGGTATACGAAGTCCTTTACTATTGGCTTGGTTGCCAAGGCGCGAATGCGCTGACTCTTTGCATGATGACAGAAGGTACTTCGTTTTGCCCTCGTTCACCACCAATCCCATTTTCTCCGCTTCTTTTTCTAATTTGGAGTAAGCAGATTTTACGGCGCGGTTGTTCAGTTTTTGATCCCAAATTTAATTTATTTGCTTGATAATATTATCTTCGTGTTTTTCGAGTTTTTGCTCCCATATTTGCATCAGCTGTTCGGTTGATATGCTCTCCCCTGGCTTAGTAAAACAGGTAATAGCACGGCGGCCTTATTGGAAATTGCTTCTCTAAAACATCAGAACAACACAGCACTTGTTAAAATGTAAACAAACCGAAACAAGGCAAGTTTAACAGTTTTTCGAAAATTAAAATGACAAAAATGTAATCAGCTGTTGAGACGATATTACCTGTATAGGTGTGCCATGACTCTCACCAAGTAATTTAGCTCTATACTTCGAGATTGAGTTGGAGTTGAAGTATTTGGCTCCAGAATATTAATTGGCAATGGCATATTTTCATTCTGCGCCAAAATTCCAGGTTGTTGTTGTCTTGTAATTCTTTTTGAGGCTTGCATTTTATCAAATATCCAACAACAAATATAATTACCAAATAAGAATGTTAGATGTTTTCTTAAGTTTTCAGACAACTAGCCAACGCTTAAAAACAAACTTTTATTTAAAAAAACACTTTAATATATCACCCGCCCCACTTGTTATAATTTTCTGTTCATTAAGCAAAACTAATAGCAATCTTTTGTCAGCAAAACAAAAACACGTCTACACTTTACTCTTCATTCCTTCGTTCTTTTCTTATCCAAAAAAAATAAAAATTTTGAATTCTTGTGAGATGTCTGTTGTTATGGTAAAAGCATCTGCCTAGGTCGGCCAAAAGCTTAACAATACACACTCAAACTGTCAAATTGACAAGATATAATTTGGTATCCAATTAAATTTTTATCATCTAGACCAATGGTCGGCGTTTCATAGAACAATTGTTCATGCTCATCTCACACAGATAGGTTACGCTATTTCTTTGGTAATTGATTTACCAAATTAATAATTGGTGACCAAATTATAGAAATTGGCGATGGCGACTTTTTTGGCGATTATCCAAATATTATGAAGCTTGATTAAAGTTTTAAGTATAAATTTAACTCTGTTTTCACCCTTTATCTACACCTTGACAATACATCTTACGAAAAAATTAAATAGAAAGCAAACAAGAGTTTGGAGCAGATCAATACGGAGGATCATTAATCGTATTATATGTTAAGAAAATTAATATGTGCTTAGGCATACATACCAATACGGCCCCGTGACTATACTGTAGGCTTGACAACATTTTTAAGTGTTATTGCCGGCGTTGATTGGCTAATCTCAAAAATTTTGGGGTTTTAAATTTGATAGACAATGACTTACTGTACTGTCTTCGTGAGGAAGCAAATTTTGGCATACTTTGTTATAAAGAGAAAAGTTCATCGTTCAAGATTTCCAAAGGTGATGAAACTGTCCTTGCGAGGAAAGCTTTTGAATATATTAAAACCCTTGCAAAGAAATTGATAAACGGTTGCCAACAAGTTTGCCAAAATTTTAGTATACCCACCAGCAATGCCCACACTGAAAGAACGGAAATTGTTTCCTTTGGGAGACAGCTGCCAAAACACTTCCAAAAATGTCGGGAAAGGTCTCAAAAGACACGTTTTAACGTCGATATCAATAATCTGTGAAAAATTATTGGCAAAAAATCGAATAGTGACCCAGGTCCGATCCCGAATGGGGGCGTGATCCATGGTATTTATGTGCAGAACACCCTTCTGCATAGGCGGCCTTCGGCCGCGCTTAAAAAAAAACGGCTTATCTGGTCCAACACCGGCTACACGATCCCCAGTATTTTTGCGCCGAACACACTTTTGCACTTTTCGGAGCACCCTATTCTTTCAACTTTAATTGCAAATATCTCTTCCCAGAAAAAAAAAATCGAAAATGCGCTTTGGGTCTTTTGACACCTCTCCCTACATTTTAGGACGTGCTTTGGCAGTTGTCTCCTCAAGGAAACAATTACCGGAAGAACATTGTCGGTAAGTTACAGTTTGGTTTTTATGGAAATTTTGTTGGCGACATGTTAGTAAACTTTGGCGATTTTGCGACTTTTAATGGAGAATCTGGCGAGATCTTTTAAAAAAATGCTGGCAACCTTGGATTTAGTCGTAGCTGAGCAAGTGGCGAAGCAACAGCGCTCTCACCAATCCTACCTCATTTACAATTTTGCGTACCTTTTATTTGAAAATATGCATAAAAACATAAATAAATTAAGCAGCATATAAAAAGAAAAATAGTTTGAGCACACGAAATGCCTATTTAAAAAAAAAAAAACAAGTAAGGAAGTCTAAGCTCGGGAGAAACCGAACATTAAATACCCAGCTGTGTAAAAGTGATTGTGGTAAATTAGTAAATTGTTGAGAAGTTATGACCTATAGGGGTTTTAAACTTTTTCTACTACCATGTGGGAAATCTTATAAATAAAAACTAATGTGTGTCTGGCGGTCAAAGTACTTATCCGAACTTTATGAAGTTTTCACAGTAGATTCTTGGGTTCACTGGTTACAGTATAGGCTATATAGAATTTTGGAAAAGTGGGAGGTGCCACGCCCCCATGCTATATAAAATTTAAATCTTGTATAGGCTTCCAAAGTACTCAACCGATCTTTATGAAATTTTCACAGTAGGTTCTTGGATTCACTGGTTCCAGCATCGGCTATATATAATTTTGAAAAGCGTAAATAGTATACCTCGTATCATGTTAATTGATAATAGCTGACTCTCCAAAATTTTGTAAAAATCATATAAAGAATAAAAAAACTGTATGTAGGTATCAAATTATATTATTATACCTGCATCAGTTAATTAGATATGGGCAGTTCAATATTTCTACCTCCTTTCCATATAACTTATGAAAAAGTAGGAGTGCATTTATCACAACAATAGTATGCCTCCTACGAAATTTCGTTATACTAACGTAAACGGTTCTGAAGTTATTAACAGTCAAAGTTTGAAAATTTCGTCGCTCATACGTAGGCGGTGCCACGCCCCTTTTCCAAAAATTTGAAAAATTGTCCATGAGATAACCAAATTAATAAAACTAGCAAATTTCATCATTGTAGCTGCTTTTGTTATTGAATGAATCCATTTTATGCGTTTTTCGAAATTTTCGATATCGAAAAAAGGGGCGTGGTTATGGTTCGACTGTGAGCCAAATTTCATTCAAATATCTAAATTTTTACTCAAGTTATCATGTCCACGGACGGACATGTCTTAATGAATTCCTCTGTTCATTCTAAGAACTTTGATATGTGGAACTCCATATCTATCTCCATTATTTTGTACCGTTACAAACCACCGTTATATGACCAAAACCTTAATACCCTGTGTACTAGTACAAGCTGGGTATAATTAAAGGGTGGTTGCCCGAAATGGAAGGTTCTGGCAGGGAAAGCCAAACCCCAATTAAAAATGGAATTGTCGTCCTTAGTAAGCATGAACATAGCTAGTCGGGTTAGGCAAATTTATTATAAAGCTTTTAATAAGAAAATTTTTAAAAAACTAAACTCCAACTTCGATATTATAGAAGAAATTCCTTTGTCTCCAATAAAAATTGTATAACATTTTTTTTTTCGAAACCTGAAATTTGAGATACAAATAAATTTTGTTTTAAAAATGTACGCGAAATTCGCGAAAATTCAAAGAAACTTTATAAAAATTTAAAATTTTTTTGCACAATTTTTAGAGATTTTTGGAGTATGTAGTTTTGTAGTTCATTTACTTTAATACAGTCATGGGTCAATTTTAAAGTCGTGACACATTTTTCTGATTTTTTGCAATTTTTACCCTGATAAAAACTGTATACTTACTTTTTTAATGATACGTACAGTTTTCTAGATAGGGTCAAGAACCCCTTTTTAAGAGGTTAAGTCATGTATGGCTCCATAACTTTGTTTCTGTTTATTCTTTCACCACAGTTTTGATGTCTTTGAAAAAAGAGTACATCAGTATACAAGTTGTAAATATATCTTCATAAACGTCGGAGAAATTGCCAAAATAATGTGAAAAACTCAATTTTTTGTTAAATTTTTTCATTTTTAATCACAGTTTTCTCGAATAATTTGTCAACCAGTGCATATGTAAATTATTTTAAAACAATCTCCTATTAATTCTGCTTTCAAAGACATATAACTTTTTTATATCCGCGTAGATCTTCGTAATATATTCTATTTTAGTAAATTTTTACTGTGAAAAAAAAAGTTTTTGTTATTTATTTTATTATTAACTTTTTATTTACATAAAAACTTTCGTTTACGTGATTTTCGTGAATGAGGTATGGCAAGACAATCACGTTTCATTCCCCAGCAGTAGTAAGCCATCATTTGCTGATCCCATCGGCCTTGGTACCTCTCTTCCATAGGTTTTAAGTCCTGGTGATACCGTTCGCCTTGTTCTTCGCTATAGGAACCAAGATTCTCCGGAAACTGGTCAAGGTGGCTGTGGAGATAATGGACTTTGATGGACATGTTACATCCTAAGTTTTTGTAATTCTCTAGCCTGTTGTTAACAATATCAGAGTAGTTACTTGACTTGTGATTCCCAGAAAGTTCTTAGTAACTTCAACAAACGAATTCCATGCAAGCAGTTCTAAACTGGTCATTGAATTTGAAAAATCAGTATCTTTTATCAACATTCTTATTTGTGGGCCATCAAAAATACCCGCTTTTATTTTTTCTATGCTTAGCCTAGGAAATTTTCTCGTTATGTAAAGAAAACATGGTCCATTTTTATCTAACGCCTTCACAAATTGTTTCATTAGACCCAGTTTAATGTGCAAGGGTGGCAAAATAATTGAATCTCTTGTAACTAAAGGTGGGTTTATCACTTTCAGCTTTCCCATTTCCAACATCTCACGTACAGGCCAGTCCCTTTCTGTCCAGTGTTAGCGCTTGGCACGACTATCCCACAGGCAATAAAAACATGGGTATTTGGTGTATCCACTTTGTTGTCCTAATTAAAAGTTAACCATCTTTAGATCCACACAAATACTCCAATTATGTTCGTTATACTTAATTTTGTCTAAAACAAGTGCAATATTTTGATATTTTTCCTTTAATTTAGTTGTATGAACAATGGGAATTGAACCATATTGGTTGCCATTGTGTAAAAGAACACACTTAAGGCTTCGTTTAGAGCTGTCTATGAAGAGACGCGATTCATTTGGGTGGTATTCTGAAAGACCCATTTTCAGAAGGAGGCCTTGCACATCTGAACAAAAAACTATATCAGTTTCCGAATTAAAAAATGGCAGCAAGTCTTGCTCTCTTGTACGGTAGAGAGTCACTTTCGTACCTGTAGCCAACAATTTTTTTTTCTTTTAATCTAGAGTCCAACACTTTTGCAGATTCCTTAGATAATTCAAGATCCCTAATTAGATCGTTTAATTATACTTGGGTAAGAGTTGGCTCAGTAGACGCTATTTCTTCGATATCACTATCGCTAGACACTTCACTATTCGATGATTCACGGGTAGAATAAAATGTTGGAACAGGTGCTTCCTCTGAATGTGGTAAAGGTCTATTAGCGGATTGAAGGTTTGGATATATCATTTGTTTAACATTGACACCACGCAAATCGACACAGCAGAAGTAACAGTCATCGAAGTGATTTGTTTGTTCTCTCCATTGCATAGGCACCCCGAATCTCATATGGCTTATTTTACCATTGACCCACTGTCTCAAGTGTTCACAGCACATTTTGCAAACTATTCGAGGTATCCACCGCTAGTTTTTGTCTACAACTTGCAATTTAAAGTACAAAAAATAAGCACTTTTTATAAAATCTGTTATACTTTTCCTGAATTTGGGTCATTGACACAACTACCTCGTGATGAAGACATGATATTGAACTTTTTTTATTTATTTATAGAAAGGCACTAACACTTGAAACCGCGCTTCCGAAAGTACTATTACAGAAAATTTAAAAAATAAAGGGGAAGGAAACATTTTTATAAAATATAATTTTTTTTTGTTTCACAGTAGAAATGTACTAAAGTAGAAAATCCAAGGAAGATCTACGCGTATATAAAAAAGTTATATGTCTTTGAAAACAGACTTAATAGGAGATTGTTTTAAAATAATTTACATATGCACTGGTTGACAAATTATTCGAGAAAACTGTGACTAAAAATGAAAAAATTTAACGAAAAATTGCATTTTTCACATTATTTTGGAAATTTCTCTGACGTTTATGAAGATATATTAACAACTTGTATACTGATAGAAGCGGCGAAATGTACTATTTTCAACGACATCAAAACTGTGTTGATAGAATAAACAGAAACAAAGTTATGGGGCCACACATGCCTTAACCTCTTAAAAAGGGAGCATTAAAAAAGTAAGTATACAGTTTTTATCAGGGTACCGAATATACTTGAAGTCAGTTTTACTTTTAGCTGCACCAAAATCACTGTTGACCAGTGTTATCGTTATCGTAACCGTTCTAGTTTATGGTGCAGAAGCTTGCACTGACAACATCTGATGAGGCGTCTCTGGGAGTATTCGAGAGAAAGATTCTTCGAAAGATTTACGGACCCTTACGCGTTGGCGACGGCGAGTACCAAAGAAGATTTAATGTTGTGCGAATGAATGAAGATGTTCCGGCCCAGAAGGTATTCTTATCGGCACCTACCGATGGTAGCAGAGGAAGAGGGAGACCACCACTCTGATGGAAGTACGAAGTGGATACCGATTTGTGACCTCGTGGTGTTTCCAATTTGCGCCAATTGGCAGAAAGACGGAACGAGTGGAGAGCTATGGTAAAGGGCTAAAATCGCTTAGACGAATAAGCGGAATTTAAAGAAGAAGAAGGGTTGAAGAGGTGAGTTCTACTGTAGAAGTGGAAACGGGGAGAGTTTAGCAATTTATTATGAAATGACGTTTTGTCGCAGCTCTGAAGTCCGTAAAACGCAGTTTTCGGCGGAAGATTATGTAAATTTTAAGAACCTTCTCCATAAATTGGTTCCGGCCACTATATTTTGGTTTTGAACAGGTGGTTCATGAAATTCAGCAAGCTTAAATAAATTTTTGTCATTTTCTTCTCTGTGGTTTGTTGAAAAACTGAAGCGAAATCTCTGAAGATCGTTTCATGTTGTGTGAATCTACTATCAATACATGAATGGATAAAAAACAGTAATCTTGAAATAAACATCTAGGTTACATGCTTGTAGACTTTGAATAAATTTGAATCGGTTCTATTTGATTTCAATATCCATGTTACAAGTTTGGGTAGGTAGGTAGAATGGCTGCGACCCAGGTCGCCCAATTACCTTTTAGAAGCCGTTTTGATGCCATAAAAAACTCGTCGAACCTACTGAGGGTAAAACGGATGTATGTTGCAACCATTCGGAGATGTTGATGTACTCAAGGATGTTTGGAATCCCTATTCAGATATTCTATCCAGGTTTTCCAAAAAGGGGGCTCCCAACGCATTTTAGACGCATTCTGGCTAGAGCCGGGCATTAGCACAGAAAATACTCCACGGTCTCTTTGGTAGTTATGTCTTTGCAACTTCTGCAGTGATCATAATGTGGATTGCCCATCTTTTCCGCATGCATGCCTATCGCCCAGTAAGCTGTGCAGAGTACTATTATTCTGTGAGTGTCCGATCTGGGCCTGCATAGGAGACTCCTTGTCCTTTTTTCGCTGTAGTCCCGCCAGATGATTCTTGATATTGCGCAGGTAGTGGTATTCTTCCACTTTAACTGTGCTTTGCTGAGGTAGTACTTTTGAATGTTCCTCTTTGCTACGGCTCTTCTATTCCATTTCTAAGCTGGTTATGCTCCCGTCTCCGTCTGATGAGCACATACGTGCCAGCCCATTAGCCTTCCCATTACCCTCGATTCGTTTATGAGCCGGAACACAGGTAATGCATACTTCAACAAGGTCGCTTAATGTAGACAAACTTTGCTTGCATGCCTGCACTACGTTTGAACTAGTATATGGAGCTGCTTCTGCCTTTATAGCTGCTTGGCTGTCAGAAAAGATCGTTACTTTACCAGTAATGTTCCAGTCCTTGAGTGATTTTCAGGCTTGCAAAATCGCAAGGGCTTCTGCTTGAAACACACTGCAATGTGAGTGGAGTCTGAATGACACAGAAATGTCTAGGGACTCTGAGAATATTCCGGCCCCTACACCTGAACCCATCTTGGATCAATCGGTATAGATCTGAATGCCGTTGTCAACTGCAACCGTGCCCCTCTTCCAATCATTCCTACTTGGAATGATGGTAGCAGCACTGCCTTCAAAATTCAGAGGATAATAACTTGCTTCGGTACCAGTTATATCCGCTGGAAGATTGCTAAGGATAGTAAATACTATGCCCTTGCTGAGTATCCTTCCGGCACCCAGACTCCCTGAGTCTTAGTGCAGTTAGAGCCGATATACAGAGTATATGTAAGTCAATTGGAAGACAGTTCAAAATGAGATCCAAAGCCGCAGTGGGACAAGTACGCAGGGCTCCGGCGGCGCCACGCCTACTTCAACAAAATCCACAAATATTTTTGGGGTCGAGTTTTGCTTAAAAAGCTTATGATGTGTGCAAGATCGTTTTGATGTAGCTTGTATGGTTATAGAAATATCGCGTTTAACATTTTACAAACAAATTTTTCAGAATATGATCCAATTTCGCACATTTTGCAAAAAACATTAACCTGTATGTATTCAATATTTTCGCCAAATATCGTTTCTATAAATAAATTTTTGCCGGAGTTATGGCATAAAAAGTTTAGTGAAATAATCCACTATAAAAGGGCGGGGCCACGCCCATTTTCAAAAATTTTTATTTTTCGACTTTCTTCGTTCACGGACACTTTGAAAGTGAAATAGAAATATCGCTTTTTAAATTTTACTAAAAAAATTTTCAGAACTATGTCAAAAAACTTGGCGTTGACATGAACCGATTTCGCCCATTTTTTTCCCGAATATTCTTTCTATTAATATAAACTAGAGTTCGCCCAGTGGTTGAAATTCAACCAATAAACTTTATTTTATTTTATTTTTGTTAATTTTTTTGCTGTAGGTATGTTTTATCCGCCTTTTTTTCTTCCTTTCTATGTCGTTCCTTTCCTCTAAATTTTTTTTATTTTCCTTGATTTCTTTTTTTACTCTCTTATTTTATTTTTTACTTTCCTCAAACTTCTTTTCCTTTCCCTTCCCTTCCTTTTATTTTCTCTCTTTCCCCTTCGTTTTCTTACCTTTCCTTTAATTCCTTTCCCTTCCCTTCCTTTCATTTGATTACCATTCCTATCTTTCCTTTAATTTTCCTTCCTTTCCTATCCTTTCCATTCCCCTCCCTTTCCTTCCTTTCCTTTCCTTTCTTTCCTTTAATTTTCCTTCCTTTCAATTCTTTTCCTTTCCTCTATTTTCCTTTAATTTTCTTCGGTGTTTAATACTCTTTATGAGTAATCATTTATTTTATTTTTGTAAACCCTGTTTTTAGGTATCAGCAATGAATTTTACATATTTGCTCATATTTTACATTGCTTTCTTAATGTATCCAACAAAGCAACTTTTCGTGCTCTCAGGAGAGCAGCTGACACTGGGCATCTTAGCCAGTGATCAATACAATAACAACAACTAAAGCAAAAATGCATGGCACAACAGAGGCTTTATAGTGCGAATACTTGTTTTTTATTGGTCCACTACCAACTCCTCGCACTCACAGTGAGAGCCGACCACACGAATAACACAAAAACATCCATGGGAAGTCTACTCACACTACTACGGCTCTTAATTTTTTCCTACAAAGCAGCTCCTCGGCCATGGTCACGATTCAGCATAGTACACAAAAAGCAAGTAAACACACACACAGCGTGTCTATAGTGTGAATAAGTGCATGTGTAGTGGTGTGACTTTTATGTAAAATTTTTTATATTAAAATGATTTTTTAAATTTTTTTTATTTACGGATAAAAGTACACCTCAATTTCCTATCTATACATATATAATTTGTATACCTTAGAATTATAGTTTAGCAGAAAACGGTTCTACATTGCATTCATCTTGTCTATTTATATATAAGATATGTGAACAGTTTTTGATTTATGAAAATTTTTTGTTTTAAGATTAATATTATTTCTAAATTTGACTTAATCAAAAGTGGGCGGTACCACCCCCATTTTCAAAACTTTCTTGAAACATTTATTTTCTGCCCTAAAGTTAATGAACACACCAAATTGTATCCTTATCAGTCTGTTCAGTTACTTGTTTTGTATTTTGGGAAATATTCTATATATAAAAATTGGGCGTTGCTATCATCCGATTTCGCCCATTTTAAATAGCGCTCGGAGATGAGAGGAACCTACATACCAAATTTCATTAAGATATCTCAACATTTACTCAAGTTATCCTGTTAACAGACGGACGCACGGAGGGGCATGGCTTAATCAATTTCTTTTTTCCTCCTGAACATTTTGATATACATAACAGCCCAACCTAATATAACCGCACAGCGTTTTTTACCGCACGAAAATAAAATACTTTTTTGGTTCTAACCGAAATAAATTTGCGTGCGTGAGTAACTCTCAATACACAAACGCCGTACCAGCTGAGCGTAAATGTCAAATCGATGTGTCACGCAAAACAAAAATTGGAAATTGAGTTAGGTTTTTACGCTGTGCGGTTAGTTTACGTTGCTCTCATACAATTTGTATGTGCAATAGACATTTTTGACAGAAAATTGCCGAAGTGCGTTTATATATGTATTAGGTTGGGCTCTAACAGGCCCGTGCGCAGAAAATATCCGAGGGGGGTGGGTTTAAACTCAAGTTACGTAATCAATGAAAAAAGATAAGAAATTTATTTTTGGAGTACGGAAATTTTATTGTCAAAAGTCATATTTAGTTACAATTATTTAATAAATCAACTCTTCGAGGTACTGAAAAAAACTCTTTCAAAATTATTTGCGGTTCGATTTTGACATCGCGATGTACATTGAGTGAGGTTAAGCCGTTCAGACGATCTTCAGACATTGTTGATCTCAAATACGTTTTTAGTCATCCTAAAGTTGAGAAGGATCGTTCATTCGTCGCTGGTGTCACAGGCAAAACTGCCATAAGGCGAAGCATTTGGTTAACATTTGGAAACGCGTCTTCATTACAAATATGGAGTGCTTCAAGTGAGTGTTTTATTTCCTTTCCGGCAATGAGCTTCAGCCAAAGTTGTACTTCGTCCACCCAGATGTCACGGGAATCGTCGTGAAAAAATTAGCAGTATGATTGGAATAGTTGAGCGCAGGACTCTTCTTCAAAAATTTTCATTTAATATATTAAATATTGCGGTGATTTAAGAATCGATCTGGCAGATGTGTCAGAAACGAATCAATGTACGGTATGTAGATTGATATACGGAAATAATCTTCAACTGAATCAGTTTGTACGTTGGAACGTTGGGTCTGTTTCGACGCAATCCTTGGCTTTCGAAATTCAATTTCGTATTGCTCGCTAATTTCGCTCACGGCTTTGAAAATTTGTCTGAACTCTCCCTCAGCGTTTTCTCTTCTTTCCATCAAAATTTGTTTCGCAGCATCAGCCAATTTGATAGCCTCTCCCAGATCCAGATTTTCTCTTTGAAGTACTCGACTCAGAGACAATGTGAGAGGATTCACCGAGCTCAAAATATGCATGGATATCTGGATATTTGCGGTTTTTATAGCTAAAAGCAGTTGGAAAGCTCCAGACGAAGTCGTTGGGTCTTTCCAGTTGGTGGAAATCAATTCAAGAGCGCGAATTACTGATGGTTGCAAATGGAGATATGTTGCGACAGACTCATGCTGTTCTACCCATCTGGTGTTACAAAATTTTTTCAATTTCTTCACTCGAGTTTCCGATAGATGTTCATTTTCACTTATCGCATCCTGAAGGGCATTTTGGCGTTTCGGATAAATGAAGAAGGGATGGATAATCTCTAGAACTCCCAGACAATTGTTGATTCCCGTTATATTGCACGCAGAGCTTACCGCCAAATTGAAGCTATGAGCAGCACAATGGGAGTAGAGCGCGAGTGGATAAGTTTTTCTGACAACAGCTTGATCCCCTTGGAACTCTCCGCTAACCGCTCTCGCAGCGTCATATCCTTGCCCGAAGAAATACCTGCAATCCAGTCCGGAAGATTTTAGAAAATCAAGGTAAGCAGTTCCTATTCCCTTTCCAGTGAAATCGGTGATAGGAATAAAACACAAAAAATCTTCCTGAATGATGAACTTTTCGCCGCATTTATCCAAGTAGCGAATGCAAATTGAACTTTGTTCTACTCCTGCAATGTCTGGCGTGTCATCTCCGAAAAAAGAAAGCCCTTCGCTTTGTTCACTCGATCGATGTTGTAACTCATGATGAGGTGGTGACAGATGTTGATTATTTCATTCTGGACACGGTTGCTTATGTACATAGCATTCTTTGGTGAATCACTCAGGTGTTTTTTCAACTGCTCATCAGTTTTGGCTCGATATCTTAAGAGAGCTCTAAAGTTTCCATCATTCGTCAACGGTTCGTCTTCAGAAATTCTTCCCGTATCATTGGAACCTCTGAGAGAAAATCCTTGTCGACCACACAGAATAACTGTTTCAATAATTGGAATCATGAAAGTTTAATTTTTATTTTTACAGTTGCAAATCAATGGGTAAAGCATTTTCTTGTTCGATTCCCATTCTCAATGCCGCATTGCGGCTCAGTTATAAGTAATAAGACAAATTCAAACCGCTTTACCCATATAAGTGAATCCACGAACGTAAATGACAATTTGAATACATATGCCCACCAAAAATTTGAACCTTACCTAAGGTTGTAATGGGTATCAGTTGGAATGGAATTTGGCCATTTGGAATATAAATGTATGCTGAAATATCCCACCCTGCGCAAGGGCCTGCTATATAAATAAGTTAATTAGCAAATAAATACAGCTTTCATTTGATATACGATCTTCTTTATTGCGTCAATTCTGATTGGCCGCTATTCCAAAAAAAAGGCCAGCCGATCTAACACCGGCTACTGCGTCCAAAGTACTTTTGAACACCTTACCTTTCTGGGCGGTTGCCGCAGGCCGAGCTTAAAAAATCGATCCACCACCGGCGACGCCATCCACTCTGCACAGTAAACCGTCCTGCCAATACCAGTAAAACCCTTTTTGGTCCATCACGTCCCATTCCGTGAATAGATATAAAACATCATCAAGGGGAACAGTCATTTTAAATACCCTTTAATTAGGGTACTAACCAATTTCCTTATAGAAATATTTTGATATTTAATAATACCGATAACTTAAATTTTTTTTCAATCTTCGTTTTTGGCGACCTTTGAAATTTTTAATAATTTATTTTGCCGGCTTGAGGTCCGATGTTTTCCATACAAAATTAAGAAACACGGTGTTTTTAATTTTATACCAATGTATTTCGCTTATATTTCGGTTATACACGATAACCGTCCTCAGGGTTAAATTGTTTAATACGTCCTCCCTGTTGTATGTGGAGTTGAACAGTTAACAACGGCTGACGGAAGACGTGTTAGAACAACTCCACGTGTTAAACAAATTTAACCCTGAGGACGGTTATATTGAGTAACCGAAATATATTGGTATAAAATTAAAAACACCGTGTTGCTTAATTTTGTATGGAAAACATTGGACCTCAAGCCGGCAGAATAAATTATTTTAATTTTTTTCTTTTATAACGTAGATCTTCTTACAGAAGGCGCAGCGGTTCCAGTTCGATCCTTAGAACCTGCTGTTCTGGGAATGTACATATCTCGAAATGATTCGCATCATAATCGCGAAATGGTCCCGTGCTTATGCCAAAAATAATATTATTATTAAAACATTTTACTCTTAATTGTTTTGCCGGCTTCAGGTCAGAGTTAAGTAAAAACACATTTTTAATGCCAATATATTCGTTTACTCAAAAATAACAAATAATAAATTATAATAACTAACAATCAACATAAAAAATTAAGAAGATTATTACCATATATTTATTTACACATCTGCACCATGTGTTGTGTACTGTTAGTAAGTGTTGGTATAATGCGCCAAGCAGATACACTACGTCACCGTCGACGTATCCGTCATACGTCAAAGTTTAGAGCAAAATTGACTTCGCCGTATCCGTCGAATCTGTTGTTCCGCACACAAACACTTGCATTCTACTCAGCTGTCGGCTTTTTCAACGTATTGCCGTATTGTATCTGCTTAGCGCATAAGCGGGCGCAATTATCCGTGCCTGTGTTTATAATACGTAACATCTCCAGGTAAAGCGCTTGTATTGTTTCTCTTGTTGGAGTATTTTTGCACTGTTGAAATTTGGCGAGTGTCCGCTGCTTGCACAGTGGGCCATGAGTGCTGTTTTGTGATGACATTGTTTGTAGTCGGATTTGATATGATATTTTACTATTCATTTTGCTTACTTTTTGGATAATTTAATAGAAACCCACTTTTCAACTATCCTCTGACGTCACACATTAAAATCTTCTTATGCCCATTCGCGTTATTTTGGCTTTTGTCAACCTAGTAAGGTGCGCTGTTCTCCCTCGACATTGGTCACCAGATAACCGTCTTCATTTTGACAGCAATTTCCCGAGCTTGAATCCTTCCGTTTTTTGCGAAATTTCGGAGCTATTCCTGTTGGCTGTCAGCTCGACCTTTTCGCGTTTCCGCTTCGTCAAAACGATTTTAATATGAGCCGTAAGAATAGGGCACAAACTAAAGACAGTTTTCGCATGTAACTTTGAAGATACAAAAATACTCGGGAAACCCACTAAACTATTACAATAATCTCATCGTTTTTTTGTATCTATAAATTTAAAATGGGCAAAACGAAACTGAATAGATGACTGTACAGTGCAAACATGTGTAAAGCTTTTTAAACGCTTCTATAAATGAAAAAGAACAGCGTTTTCATCACATACTCGTATATTAATCAACAACGAAATGCATACATACGTATTTTATAAGAATTGTCGATGTTTATTTTAAGCAATAATGCATATGTTTACAATAATAAATTTTACTATTAAAGTGTAAATGCAATTAAGTAATTGATATTATTTTATTGTTCTTGTTTTCCATACGAATTAGCTATGTAAATTGTTTAATTGTATGGTAATCATACAGACTCTAAATGTTCAGACAATTCGAGAATAGGGCTCTCACTTAGTGGCCTTATAACGGGTTGCCAGTTCGATGTGTAAAGGTTGGTCTGAAAAATATAATTTAAAAATATAGTTTGACGTATTTGTTTTAACATATTGTTAGGATAGTATGGAAAGGGAGTATCTTATGACGCTTTCTTTTCTGAAAAAACTGCTCAGCTCTCTCTCAGGTTTCTTTGTTCACTTCAAAAATAGTTTCTTATGAGTAAACAGCAATTGAGAGGGTAACATTTTTTTTAGAAAAGAAAACGTAATATGAATTTTTATTTAAATGCAAACTCCTGCTAAATTCAGTAACGCTATGATCAAAAATATTTTTTTCGTTATTGTTTCCATACACGCACAAAGATTGCTTATACATTCTCAAAAAAATTTACATTTTTGTGGGAGAATTCACTTATAACAGGTGGCGCAAAAGTAAGCTTCCGATGTTCAGCATATCGGTTGTGGCACGTGCAGTGTGTGCTGTTGCACCGTCTTGTTGGAACCACATGTTTTCCAATCCCAATTCATCAAGTTGCGACAAAAAGAACTCGTTGATCATTTCTCTGTAGCGCTCACCATTCACAGTAACCGTTTGGCCCCGACCGATTATTGGTCAAATAAATAGTCAGCAATATTCCGCGTTCTGGAGCAGTGTAGCGTAACATTGTTTATTAACGTGTATTTCGCATGTGTTTACTACACAACTGTCAAAACAGAACTGACTTTAGGGGCCAATCGCAAAATTTATAGCATTTTCTGATAGCAGGATTACTTTTGCGCCACCCTGTACAATTTAACATTTTTATGCATACGGTTGAGTGTTTACAGCGTTATTTTATAGATGCTAAAGACTTGGTTTCCTCTAAAGGGTTGCCGCTATAAAGCGGCCGCAACATAGCGGTAGAGTAGGTTGTCGAAACATTGCAATGTAAAAGTTATTACGTGTAAACTAAGAAGACGTTGAAGTTCACCGTAAAGTAATATAGCGGCAAACATAAAATATTTCGGCCGTCATGAAGGTGGCAATTCGTTCGACAACGTTGTTTCCCATCGTCATATTCAAAACGGTGAGAATTCAATAAAATATTTCAAATATTTTTACACAAAACAACATGTTTGACATTTCTGTAGTTTTGAAAAAAGAAAATTTGAAGTAAATAAAAATTAAAAACGAAAAAGCAAGGAAGCAAATTATTTCAAATAAAATCGGCCAAATTGACCGAAACGCTCATCAAACTTTACAGGAAAGCGGTGCCGCTAATGATTATTAATTCTGAGTTCGATCACTACAAAGTTAAATATACACACGTACAGATATTGTAAAAAATAGGTAGTTTTATTTACTAGTAATAAACGCAATACAAATTCAAGAGTTTGGTAACTTCACTGAACAACACTTGAGAAATAAACTGATCTAAATAAACATCGTCGATCCGCTTCATGACTTTGTATGGGCCTTTCCAGTTACATTGCAGCTTTGGAGACAAACCTTTCTTACGTTGTGGGTTGTATAGCAGCACTAAATCTCCTTCCGTAAAACCATCCGAGTTAATTGCTTTGTCGTACCTGGCTTTCATCTCACCACTCATGATCTTAGTTCGTTGTCTTACAAGGTGGTGTATTTCTCGCATGTCCTCTTCCAAGACGCTAGCCGATTTCCGAGCATTTATTCCTGCATTAGCATTCATCCCAAACTTCAAGTCAGCCGGCAACCGAAGATTATTCCCAAAAATTACCTTAGTAGTCTGACCTGTTGTCTCATGTACTGCAGATCGATATGCCATCAGGAATAAGGAGATATGAGTATCTCAAGCTTTCTGGAACTTTTGCACCACGTTCCTTAGGTGGTCCTCGAAGGTTCTATTGAATCGTTCTACCTGACTGAGGATGCGAATTTTTCGAATTCCCAATGTCGTGCACATTTCCTGGAACACAGCTGATTCGAAATGTCTGCCTTGGTCAGAGTGTAGCTCCATCGGTGCTCCATCTTCTGCAACAGTTTCTGCCTCTTGATTTGGAATAGGGTAAACTTCTGGCCATTTGCTGAAATAGTCTATAACTACTAGTACATATTTGTTTCCGAATTTGCTAGAAGGAAATGGGCCAGCTACATTCATGGCAATCCTTTCAAATGGTGCTCCTGACTTATACAGTTTCATTTGGGCAAGGCTTTTCGATTTTGGTCCTTTAGCTTTGATGCAAACCTCACGGTTGGCAATCCAGTCCGCGACCTATTGACGGCATCCAACCCAATAGAATCTCTGCTTGATTTTTGCTAAGGTTTTCGTGACTCCTAGATGACCTCCGCTTGGCCCGTTATGCAATTCATTGAGAACATCAGGGATTTTCTTCCTTGAAACGACTATCAACTTGCGCACACATTGACCATCCTCACTCTCCCATATTCGATGCAAACAGCCAGATTCCAATTGTAAACTGTTCCACTGTGCCCAATATGACTTGGCAACGGGACTTTCTGCTGACATCTCCTCTCTTGTTGGCCGTTCGTTACATCACTCCAGCCAGATCTGGATCTTCGTGCTGACACTTCTTTAATTGACCCATGTCCATTCCTCCGTAAATGTTATAGTCATTAACCGCACATCTATAATGTCTTCCATCAGCTTTGGAACAATGCTTGCATTCCAAGTTGCATAGTCGTCGTGACATTGCATCAGCATTTCCGTGGGTATTGCAATGCTCTATGGAAAATTCATAACTTTGCAGTCGCTCTATCCACCGTACCAGTTGATCTTCCGGATTACAGAACTGTAAGAGCCACTTCAATGCTGCATGGTCTGTCCTGACGTGGAATCGCTGCCCATAGAGATACTTGTGGAAATGTACCAATCCCAATAATTCTCTCCCTGTTACGCAATAGTTCCTTTCAGGCTTCCCAATTGCTCGGCTACTACTACCTTCTCATGTCCATCAACATTCTGGGACAAAACACCTCCTATAGCATAACCACTTGCATCTGTATCCAGAATAGACGTTGAACCTGGGATCGGATATGCTAACATTGGGGTAGTGCATAGTCGCTCCTTCAAGGTTTGGAAAGCCACTTCTTCCATTCAAAGCACACTTCTTCCATTCAAAGCACGCATTTTTCCTGGTAAGCTCATGAAGACTACTAGCTACGGTGGCGAAATTCGGTACCAATCGGCGATAATACGGGCACAGCCCAAGAAAGCTCCGTAACTCATGCAAATTTCTCGGTCTTGGCCAATCCTTTACGGGTTCGATCTTTTCCTTAGCAGTGCAGATTCCCTCCGTAGTTACCTTGTGACCCAAATAACTTACTTCTATTTCAAACAAGAAACACTTCTTGGGACTTAGTTTTCGACTAGCACCAGCTATTCTTTGGGAAACTTCCTCCAAGTTCTTTAGGTGTTCCTCAAAGCTTTTTTCCAGCACGATGATGTCGTCGAGGTACACCAAACATGTTTTCCAGTGCAAAACTTTTAGTATTTGGACCATGAGTCTCTCAAAAGTAGCTGGAGCATTGCATAGCCCGAAGGGCATTACCGTAAATTGCCAAAGCCCTTCTCCAACGCTGAAGGCCGTCTTCTCTTTATCTTCATCCTTTACCTCCACTTCTCAGTAGCCGCTTTTCAAGTCCAGTGTGGAAAACCATTTCGTGCCAGATAACGAGTCCAGAGTATCGTCGATTCTTGGCAATGGATTGCCTTACCCTGATGATCCTTTTCGACCCTGATGATCAATCTCGCTGGTAGAAACATTTTCCTGAAGCTGTTCACAATTCATAACCACCTCGACCTCTTGGCATTGTCCCAATATAGCTCCTTTGGAAAGTTTAATTGGCGATTTTAACTCATTAAGTACTCTTACCGGTATACGTTCATCTTGTTTTGTCATAGCCAGGGTTTTTCCAACTAGTATATCCTTCTTTGATTTGTTTGCTGCCTCCACAACCCAAAATTTGTTTGTCCAATAATCTCCATCAATCTTTGCCCATATAACCGCTTCTGACTTCGGTGGAATTTGTTGGCTTCTTTCCACCACTACTCGCTTACTTGAGTAGTGGAAAATTAAGTGGCACGTCCATATTCTTATAGTTCATGATCTTGTTCTTCATGTCGATTTTTTTTTGATTTGATTTATTAACGGCAATCTAACTCCACGAAGGTTTTGTGAAGTTGCTGCCGGGCGTGACAGTCCTTTGCCGGTATACGGTACGTTCGGGTACATAGCACCTTCTGGTACTAGCCCGACTGTCGTGCGAACGATTCTTCATGTCGATCTTGATGCCTTCCTCGCTTAAGAAGTCCACACCAATTATAATTTCGTCAACAATATCCGTCACTATAGAATTGTGTAGAGCGGCCACTTACCCAATTGTGATTCGGCATGTTACTTCCCCTACGACTTGGGTGTCCCCACCTGTGGCTGAACGCAACTTTGCTCCATGCAATGGTCTCACCTTGTTGACTAAATCAGATCGAATGATTGAATGAGATGCGCCCGTATTTACACTCAGTAAACGCTCCTTCGCGTCCACATATCCTCCAACAGTAAGATTATTAGATTTCCTTCCGATCTGTGAGGCAGAGATGATGGGGCTTTCAATTGCGGGAGGCAGGCCACGCCCTTTTTGGCTGGTTGGGAGATTTTGCTCATCTCCTTCAACGTTGCGTTTTCACTTGAAATGTTGAAATTACTGGAGCCAGTGCCGCAATAGCGTGCTATGTGACCTGGCTTTTCGCACTTGAAGCATTTGATAGCACCATCACTTTCCTTCTGAATTCTGTTCAACGCTTCCAAAATTTTGCCTACCCAATCCGGAGTCTCTACTTCTACGCGATGAGCCTTGTATGCAGGTTTACTCAAAAGCGAGGCTGTTTCTTGTTCTTGTTTCTTTTGGGGTTTGCATATGTGGCCCGCTTTATTTCCACATCACGTATTCCATTTATGAAACACTGGATTTTTACCCTCTCTGTATACTCAACAGGTGCGTCTGCATTTGCTAGATGGGCCAACCTCTCGATGTCCGATGAAAATTCCTGCAAAGTCTCATTGGGTTTCTGGAAGCGATTCTTTAGTTCTATTTGGTATATCTGTTTTCGATGTTCGCTACCATAGCGTCTCTCAACTGCACCCATCAATGCCTCGTAATTGTTTCGTTCGCCTTCAGGAATGGTCTGTAAGATTTCGGCTGCAGGTCCCTTCAATGCCACGAATAATGTAGCCACTTTGTCTTCCATGCCCCAATTGTTCACAGCGGCATTCGTCTCAAACTGTAGATTAAATACCTGAAAAGGAACAAAATCATCAAAGGATGGGGTTTTTACCTTCAGGACTCTCGTTGAAGCAGTTGGACGATTCAGTTGTAACTGCTGGATACGACCTCTCAAAGCTTCCACTTCAGCCTCAATTTTATCATGAAATTGTGCAATTTTTGAATCTTGCTTCCAACTGCGAAGAGATATATGCCTTCTGTTCTTCCATTTGAGCGGAGATTTGTGATGATATCTGTTCCAGCTGAGATGCCATGCAAGTTTTCTGTTCTTCCATTTTGGTCGACATCTGAGTCAATACAGCCAATATCATGTTTGTGTCTCTTCTTCTCTTCCACTTTTGTCGATGCGACTTCCGCAAGAGAAAACACATATTCGTGAAAGTTAATTCCTTCCGATTCCATAGCCTCTCGCAATCGTGACTGTAACTCTGATTTATTGCCTGTAGTGCCTAATCCGCGTTGTTCCAACTCATTTTTGAGTTGCTGAATCTTTAATTCATTCAGCTTCGCCATGTCCTTTTTGTCCTTTAAATCTCTGGTATTTATTTAACAATACCGCTTCTGACACCAATTGTAACGAATTCGATGATTCCTTGATTATTAATCCTGAGTTCGATCACTATAAAGTTAAATAAACACACGTCCAGATATTGTAACTAATAGCTAGTTTTATTTACTAGTAATAAACGTAATACAAATTTAAGAGTTTGGTAACTTCACAATACTTCTTTGAACAACACTTAAAAAATAAACTGATCCCTGCCTTGCTTGGTCACTGCCTTATATAGTCCGACAGGGTGCTTCCCTACGGACCCAGAAGTTTCTTGGTTGTTCGCTCTTCGCTTTCTCCAGGGGTACATGTTATTTATTGACATCTCCTCTTTGCCTTGTATTCGCAAACACTCGCGCAATCTCTCTTTGTTTTCCTTGGTACACGCTTGCATGCATAAGCGTAGCCATCATTATCTCTGTTGTATTTAACTAGTGGTGGGAGTGTTATTGAGTTAGGGATGGTACATGCTTGAGAATAATCTTAATATTATGCTTGCCGCTATATTACGTTACGGTGAGATGACTGGCGAGCTATGTTGGACGGTCAAAATCATCCAGGCGGCTAGATGACCATTTACAGAAGAAGATTCTTGTCGGAACCCACCTTTGGAAGCAAAGCAAGAGGGAGGCCCACACTCTATTGGAAAGACCAAGTGAAGAACGATCTACGACCCCTTGACGTTTCTAATTGGCTTCACCTGACAAAGGATATAGTCAGGTGGCGCGTTTGAACCCCCAAAACCTCCCTTGCATACGGACCTGATGTATGTATGTTTTTTTATGTCTAGCCACAATTATTTCATACAATTTTAATATTTTTGAAGACATAATTCTGTTGCTATTTAGTTTTAAATTTACGGAATTTATTTCTTTCTCTAATTAAATTTAGGACCTCATTATTCATCCAGGGTTTTATAAACTTATTGCAAGACTTTAAAACAATTGTTGTTGCTTTCATTTAACTCGCGTTTGACCTGGGCTAAATCATCATATGATATCAATTAGAAAACCATTTACTTCAAACAAAGTATAGTCTGAGTCCTTATAGTATAGTATTGGTTTTTTTTGTTAAGGTAATTTTTTTATATTTAGGCTGACTGACAGATGTATAAGTCTGTGATCCGATATTGGATGGTCTTCTAGTGTAAGGATGTACCTGGATTCTCCTTTGTCAGTCATAATGTGATCTATTAATTTACCAACTCTCATTCTCTTCCTAGTATACATGTCCTAACTAAGAACCCAGCTGTATATAGTTCTAACGTTAAGGAGTTTCAGAGTTGCAATCACTCATAATAAGGCAGGTTTTCAGTTGCAAAATTTCTTTTTCAAGCGCATTCACAAACGAAGATACATCAGATCAGCAGTTTCTATATACCCAAGCAAGGCAAATATCAAGTTTACCTGATCTCATTTAAGGGAAACTACTTGTATCGAACTCTCAACAAGATACAAGACAAGTTATAGACAAAAAGCTTTTTGTACTTTGCATATTATAGTCTAGTAGTTCATAAATGCGGGTTACACCCCACGTTTTTTCCGAAATGCAAAATGAATAATAATAATAATAATTTTCATAAATAAAAAGAAAAATTATTATTCTTAGCCTTGAGCTCGTTTATAGTCATGGTACTTTGAATAAAACAAATTTTAGAGTTTTTGATATAGTTGTATTTTTACATCGCTCAATGCGATATTCTTGTGATCTATTTTATTGCAGGTATAATCTAAAAGGTTTCCCTATTGACTATTTAGAGCTTTATTGATTTTTCTGGGGGTGTTAGACATCATTCTTATTTAACTCCTAAATTCGAGTTGTGTAGCTTGCATACAGATATGCAGAATGAAAAATCCAATTTTTACGGCAAGTGCTATAAGGGCTGCAAACGTACTGATTTAGGCAATAGTTTGCTGATTTTCGATCCTGCAAATTGTATTATAAAAATGTTTGCATATTTTCAAGAAATGTTTGTTAATTTTTGAATATATTTTTTCCCATAAGTGCATAGAAAAATTATACCATACATCGGCTAACTAAAATTAAAATTGACGCCGTAAAATTTCGATTAATGCTGCACTAGGTTAATGATAAGATAAGGCCGTATTGGTTCTTATTTTTTGTGTTAACGCGATTGCGCCAAGTACTCTTTTGGTGCCGCATGTTTGTTGAGATAAAAAAGAAAATCCTCTGATGTTGGAAATAGGATGCTTACTTCACACTATTCACAATTCAACTAAAAACTCATTGAACATCCTTGTATTTGATGTGAAGGTTATTGTTATGAAAATTTATAGTCGTTTTAGCTACACTTTTAAACACTTAACCTCCAGGTAATATTTGCATTTTGCTACCTCAAGTGGTGCAAAATGTGCAAACCTAAATTCTTTCTTTAGGACCTGCGTTAAGTGAATTTTGAAGCAATAAAGTCATATTTTACCTTTTTCTCAATTAGTTCTTAAGCAATTTTTCTAAAATGAAATAGCTGAAGCCCATCTGGGTCTGATAGCAAACATTGTCAATTCATTGCAACGAGCAATAAGACGGTTCAGAGAAAACAATAATTTACTTACAATGGACATGCTTAGCGTTATGAAAGTTTGCGTGATAAACATCATGAGCAAAGCTTCATGCAAGCTTTTTAATTCAATTCTAGACAGCATTTTCAAGAAGAGCGTTAACATAAAAGCCGCTAGCTTATTTACAAAAAGAGCTATTGCGTTTCTACTTTCTATTGAAAACTATTTACAACATCATTTCGATTTCAATAACAATACATTCGAGAAGTTAAAAACTTTTCGCTAAGGACCAGGTAGAGAATTTCAAATAAATAAATAAATAAATAAAAGCAAAACCCGTAAAAGAAAAATGGATGGCATACCTTAATAGCCGTAACTACACAAATTTCTAGAAAATATGCGATTTTCTATTTTCCATACCAATGCCATGAAAATGTCGAGTGTGTATTACAGGTTAAACAAAATTAACAAAATTACCTGCGACCAGGTTGTTCGTCAAGTACAGAAAAGAGATAAATATTTGTGAGTAAAGCTTAGATCATGATTCAATAACTACAAGGTTAGATCTTTAGTGACATATTTTGACAATTTCCGCCATCTTGCTGCCTGAAAAATTGTCATTTACATTCTGGGTTGCCTTTTATCGAAATTATGTAAAAACTAGCTGGACCCGTGCGCTCCTTGCGCAAAAAAAAAAAACCAAAATGGTTTGAAACCTTTTGTTAGTCCAGGTCCAGGATTTTTCAAACCTTTTTCTCAAATTATAAAAAAAGATTTTCAGCTACACTTGTTGTGAGACCACAAAAAATGGTAATTCTATACGACAGCACGTAACTGCTAATATAGGTCCAAAAATCTCGGGAAAGGTATCATACGACGCGTTTTGATCTCTGTATCAATAATCCGAAAGCGGAAATTCGATATTTTATGTCTGTTCAGAGATATTTGCAATTAAAGTTGAAATTTTTCTGTCATTTAAAACTATACCTTATTTATTAATATTGGTTCCAAATGAGAGCAGCAAATTAGGAAATAACACAAAAAGACCTTACAGAAATAATATATATGATAGTAGTTAAAAATGTAATACCATACAAAACTTTAAATATGTTGGTTTCAGAAAATAAATTAACTTGCACTATTATTTAGATCGACTTTTGGGAGTGTGTGTAGTCGTTTTATAAAAGCGTGCAACTGTTGGCATATGCTGACGATACTGATATCATTGGCCTTAACAACCGCGCCGTAACTTCTGCTTACTCTAAATTAGAAAAAGAAGCGGAGAAAATGGGATTGGTGTTGGTGGTGAACGAGGGCAAAACGAAGTACCTTCTGTCATCATGCAAAGAGTCAGCGCATTCGCGCCTTGGCAACCAAGCCACTGTTGGCAGCAATAATTTCGAAATAGTAAAGGACTTCGTTTACCTGGGAACCAGCATTAACACCAACAATAATGTTAGCCTAGAAATCCAAATGCTACTTCGGACTGAGTAGGCAATTGAAAAGTAAAGTCCTCTCTCGACGAACGAAAATAACACTCTACAAGTCACTCATCGCACCCGCTATATGGTGCAGAAGCGTGGACACTAACAAAATCTGATGAGGCGGCTCTGGGAGTATTCGAGAGAAAGGTTTTTCGAAAGATTTGTGGACCTCTACGCGTTGACGACGGCGAGTACCGAAAAAGATTTAATGATGAGCTGTATGAACTTTACGCAGACGCCGACATAGTTCAGCGAATTAAAACACAGCGGCTTCGCTGGCTAGGCCACGTAGTGCGAATGAGCGAAGATGCCCCAGCCCAGAAGGTATTCTTATCGGCACCCGCCGGTGGAAGCAGAGGAAGAGGGAGACCACCACTCCGATGGAAGGACCAAGTGGAGACCGATTTGCGATCCCGCGGTGTTTCCAATTGGCGCCAGTTGGCGCAACGAATAAACGACTGGCGAGCTATGTTGGACGGTCAAAATCGCCGGGGCGGTTAGATGACCATTTAAAGAAGAAGAAAGTGTAGTCGTGGGCGTTTAAAACTCGGGACATTCCGCTACGTAGCAATGGCTGTCTTAAAATGTTGTCCCTGCATACTTATATACTTAAATAGGTCAATCGTGACTTCAAAATCGATCGTTATGTGATTCGAAGTCTTGTTTTTAACAAAACCTAACTACTATTCTCTGGGTTTGAAAATCAGTTCTGGGTTAACTTAAGTATAAAGCAACAGTTTTAAGTCAACTTTTGTTTTAGGCGTGCATGAATAATAGGAACCAATCCTATCTTATTGAAACTTATCAGTTTACTATCCACTTGGTAGACCATGTCCGTTTGTCTTTAGTTGACTTTACAAAATGTATCACTACTAATTTCCTACTTTTTTGATTTTTCTACTACCATTTCCTAGACAAATGACAAAAATACTCCTACTTTTTTTCGCTCGCAATAGAAACCCAGAAAATGGAAGTGTCAAAAGTAAACGTCAGCTAGAGAGCTAACCTTCTTGTAATTGAATCATGAGCTTATATTTTAAAAATTGATTAAAAGTTGTAGTTCATTCCCAACTGTACATAAAAAGTATACACGTACATAACTATGTATATATATATACATTTAGATATACGTATAAAAATTACTAGCAGACGGAGGGCCAGACGTTGTCCTGCCTGACTTGCCTACATTTAACAAAATGTACTCTCTTACCTCTCCACTTGGCGCTTCCTCGTAATTTATTTAATTTTTATACAAGATCGGACCAACATAACATATAGCTCCCATACAATCGATTGTACCGATAAACAGGTTTTGACCAATAACTCTTGTAAATAAAAAGCTAGGTACGTAAAAATTTGCCGATTTGGTATATATTATTACCCTAAAATTTTGCAGAGTTTGTACTTACTGTAAGTAAGAATCGGACACTTAAAACCGTGATGCGTATTCATTAAAGGTATAAAGACTTCGGCATAGCCGAAGACAGCGCTTTCCTTACTTGTTCTTTCTAGTTTTGCTTTCCCCCTAATCCACATCCTGTTAATTTTCTTCTAACACCTCCTCTACTTCTCAAATTTTTTGTTCCTATTCTCCTTCTTCTACCTTTTCCTCTGCGGGTACTGATATGTACAAAGTCTCAAAAATATAGCGAATTACCTTTTATTTGGCTCGGCACCGCCCACGTTTCCAAAATTATGTAAATCTTGACTAAGTGACACATATGCATATCCAAATATAATCAATTTAGACCAAAAACGTTCGGAGTTATAACAAATTAACCTTTTATAAAAGTTTCATAGATATCGACTATAAACTTTGGACATTAATGGAGCACAAACAAAACACAAAAAATGTAGGCGTGGCACCGCCCACTTTTCCAAAATTATGTAAATCTTGACTAAAGAACACATATCCAAATACCAGTAATTTATGCCAAATACGTTCAGAGTTATGATGAATAGAAATTTTATATAGCCTGGAGGCGTGACACAGCCCACTTTTCCAAAAAATATATATATCCGATGCTATACCCTTCGAACTTCTGAAGCCATCGTAAATTTCATAGAGATCGACTATAAACTTTGGACATTAATGAAGCACAATTAAAACACAAAAAATGTGAGCGTGGCACTGCCCTAAAAATTATGTAAATGCCTAAAAATTATGTAAATCTTGACTAAAGGACACATATGTATATCCAAATACCATTAATTTAGACCAAATAAGTTCACAGTTACGATGAATTGTAATTTTATATAGCGTGGCACCGTCCGCTTTTCCACTATATACTCGTATAGCCTATGCTATAACCAGTGATCCAAAGAATATACTGTGAAAATTTGATAAAAATCGGTTGAGTGCCTTGGACGTATAAAAGACACACAGACACACATTAATTTTTATTTATAAGACTCTTAAGCAAACAAATTACGAAATACTGTAATTTAGACGTGGCATATGCATGTTTCCTGGTTTATAGTTTATTTTAATTTATGTTAATTAGTTTAATGGTTTGAATACTTCCGTGTCCTAACATCGACTCCGATCACTATCTTGTCGCAACCAAAAATCGACTCCGCGCACGGTTAAAAACGTGCTTGTAAAAGCACAAGGAAAGTTGGACGTCGCAAGGGACAGCCAATTATTTCGTAAGGTAAGACGAAAAAGCAGATCTTCAACGGAAAGAAAGGAGGTTGCCTATAAATAAGACTACGTTGAGAACAAATGCAACGCGAGATATATGCGAACGCTACTGAAAGTTGAAGAGGTAAACCAGGCGCCTCTTCCGGAACAAAGAAAGAGAGGAAGAAAGGTGTGAGTCCGAAGAGTTCGAGCTCTAGCCAACAAGAACAACGCCGGGAAATTCTACCAAAAAATCCGGCGAATGACGGAAGGCTTTAAGACGGGGCGAACACGTGTAAGTACAAAAATGGACCTAGTAAGCAATGTGAAGAGAGTGCATTATGGAGGGAGCACTTCTTGACCCTCCTAAATTTAGAAACCAAGCAACTACATGGAGAAGAATCCGACCCCAAAATCGAAAATGATGGAATTAGTGTTCCCCCACCTGACTGTAACGACATACGAGTAGCAATATCGCGGTTAAAAGACAACAAAGCCGCGGGCGCTGACGAATTGGCGGCTGAGCTATTCAAGTAGGGTGGCGTGGAGCTGGTAAAGTGCATGCACCGGCTTCTATGCAGAATATGGTCGGAATAATCCATGCCTGCTGACTGGAATCTAGGTGTCCTCTGCCCAATCCACAAGAAAGGAGATACTACAATCTGCACCAATTATCGCGGCATCAGCCTCCTTAATATCGCATATAAGATCCTATCAAGCGAATTATGTGAAAGACTGAATCCCACCGTTGACAAACTGATTGGACCTTATCAGTGCGCCGTAAGACCTGGTAAATCTACCATCAGAACTTCACCGCTCAGGAACCATCTATTACAAGAGTGTGCAATTGCTGGCGTGCGATGACCAACATATCCAATGACCAATGACATTGACATATCTGCGCCGTAAATTCTGCCTACTCAAAATGGAATTTGGAAGTGAACGAGGGCAAAACGAAGTACCTTCTGTCATCATGCAAAAAGTCAGCGCATTCGGGTCTTGCCACCCACGCCACTGTTGGCAGCCATAATTTCAAAATAATAAAGGACTTCAATTACCTGGGAACCAAAATTAACACCAACAATAATGTCAGCACAGAAATCCAGCGAGAATTACCCTTGCCAATAAATGTTACTTTGGACTGAGTAGGCAATTGAGAAGTAAAGTCCTCTCTCGACGAACAAAAACCACGCTGTACAAGTCGCTCTAATATCCGACCTGGAATATGGAGCAGAAACATGAACGATGACTGCCGCAGATGAGTGGGCCCCTACGCGATGCTGATGGTGTTTACCGAAACAGATTTAATGATGAGTTGTATGAGCTCAACGCAGTAATCGACATTGTCCAACGAATCAAAACCAATCGGCTATGTTTGCTTGGCTATGTAATGCTAATGGATTCTTGTCGGAACCCACCTTTGGAAGCAGAGGAAGAGGGAGGCCCAAACTCTGTTGGACATACCAAGTGAATAACGATCTGCGATCCCTTAGCGTTTCTAACTGGCGTCCACTGACAAAGAATAGAGGCAGGTGGCGCGCTTTGTTGGAAGGTCAAAATCGTTTACAAACAGCTATTAAGGGCTGTTGACCACATATGTATGTATTTATGAATACTTCCAGAGACATTCAGTATGAAAATTACGATTTTTATGGGAGGTGCCACGTCCCCTATTTCCTTATCTTCTGTGTTTCTGGAGTTCTTGAAGAATAACGTTGTATATCTTCGAACCAAATTTTAGAGGTCTAGCATGAACACTTCCAGAGAAATGCACAACGAAAATTCCCATTTGTATGGACGTTGCCACAAAGGGGCCTTAATTAATCGAAATTATTCTTAGACCATGACTATCCGTGGAAGGTTTCCAGTTTGTTTTCCAAATTTGGTAACCGTCGGTCAATCCTATGGAAGCCTGATATGTCTTTGGTTAGAGTTAATCAAATTCGGGTTTGAGGTATTTTATTTGATTCATCATTTACATTTACTGAACCTAAATTTTATAATTCCCAAATCATACTGTTTATTGGCATTTGTTACAAGAAATGGGTCAGAGTTTAGGGGCCCATATACTAAAAAGCTATTGTATAAGGCTCTATATGGCTTGAATATGGCTCTATAACCTCGTGTCCCTACTATGTGGTTCACAATAAAAGGATTGAACGTGTTCAAAAAATATTTATGAAGTAAGTACTGCTTATCCGATATAAAATTCGATCTGCCACAACCTTCATATATTTCCTGGTGTGAGTTTAATAATTTACATACATTAGAGAGTAGAAGTGTTATTTCTTCTATTTTATTCATTTAAAATATCGTTAATGGCATTATCGATTGTACAATGCTTCTTGAGTCACTGAACTTGCATGTACCGTCACGTAACTTGCTCAGCATATTGTGACGAATTCGTTGATTCCTTGATTATCAATCGTGGGTTCGATCACTATGAAGTCAAATAAACACACGCACAGATATTGTAACTAATAGCTAGTTTTATTTACTAGTAATAAACGCAATACAAATTTAAGAGTTTGGTAACTTCGCAGTAGTTCACTGAACAACACTTTGAAAAATAAACTGATCAACCTTCCTTGCTTGGTCACTGCCTTATATAGTCCGACAGGGTGCTTGCCTACGCACCGAGAACTTTCGTGGTTATTCGCTCTTCGTGTTCTCGCAGGATCGCGCGATCTCTCTTCCTCTTGCTTGGTACATGCTTGCATGCATAAGCGTAGCCATCGTTATCTCTGTTGGGTTTAACTAGTGGTGGGAGTGTTATTGAGTTAGGGATGGTACAGGGTGGCTGATGAAAGCCGCTACCAAAAAAAAATTAAATAAATTTTTTTCTATTTAATGAATCTGGTTAGTTTTTTTTTTATTTTCCAGATAGACTTTTACATTTAACAAAAATGGATAACTGGGACACTGAAACAAGAATTTGGATTGTCCGCCGCTATCACGCACTGGAGTCCGTAGTTTCGGTTCAAAGAGAGTATAGGCGCACGTTTGGCGGCAATCCTCCGAGCAGATGGACCATAATAAGACTTGTAAACAATTTTGCCGAGCATGGGACAGTCAACAGAAGACCTTACCGTCGAAACCCTTCAGTTCGAACGGAGGAAACAATCGCTGCTGTAGCTGCTGCCATACAAAACAATCCACGTGTTTCGACAAGAAGCTTATCTGCTCAAATGGGTGTAAGCAGACAGTCATTACAGTCAATTATGCACAAAGATTTGGACTTATTCCCATATAAAATTCAAATGGCCAACAAACTGAACGCTGCAGACTTGCCGATTCGCTTGGAATTTTGCCAGAAGATGCTTCAAATGGTGGAAGAGGATGGAAACATGTTGAACTGTCTTTTCATGTCTGACGAGGCCCATTTCGATTTAAACGGCAACATAAACAAACAAAATTGTCGAATATGGAGTGCTTCCAACTCACAGATACTCCATGAGACGGAATTGCATCCACTTCGTGTCACAGTGTGGTGTGCAGTTTCATCACGCTGCATTGTCGGGCCCTACTTCTTCGAAGAAAACGGTCACACCGTTACGGTTACTGGAGACCGTTACTTGAGCATGTTGAGAGAGTTTTTCTATCCAGAATTACGCCGAATGAGAATTTCTTTCAACTCTGTGTGGTTTCAGCAAGATGGTGCAGCTCCTCATATAGCCCAACCTGTTATGACAGAATTGCGACGAAAATTTCCCAATAAGCTGATATCCAGAAACTCCACATTCCGTTGGCCACCCAGGTCGCCTGACCTTACTGCACCTGACTTTTTCTTGTGGGGTTATTGCAAACAGGAAGTCTTCAAAGCAAAACCAACAAATTTGAATGAACTAAGGCAATCCATTCGAGAAACAATTGCGGCTATTCCTGTCTCAACTCTCCAAGCAGTAATAAACAACTTTTTGGTAAGATGCCGCACATGCATCGACGAGCAGGGGGGGCATTCAAATTCCATTATTTTTAAAACTAATTAAGCTATATTTAATAAAATTTAATGAGCTTTAACATGAATAAAAGAAAAATGAATTCCATACACTCAAACAAAAATTATTTGAGTTTCTTAATGTAGCAAAATTCATCAGCCACCCTGTACATGCTTGAGAATAATCGCCACAATATGTTTGCTATTGAAAGTTTCAGGGCTTATTATGCGCTGAATGGACCAATCACACGCGCTCTAGTTGTAATCAATCAATTAATTCCAATCATTGCATTGATTTTCTATACCTCGACCTTGCTTTCAAAATATATGATCTGTTTCAAGCTAAATAGCTTAGTACTATCCCTATATACATGTACCCGTTTGGAGTCTACTCTGTAAGATTTTTGTAAACAAATAAATAAATAAATACCCAACACTAGATACATATATACAAACTTCGAACGCCATTGCACTAAAATATCTCCTCTTTCGATAACTTTACTTTTTTCTGAGTTATCGATCACTATGTGGACCAGGTAGACCACAAATATGTTAGTACAATTGGGTATCAAACTAAAGGTGTTAATTAGAGCTGCAATAAGCGATGTGATTAAGTTCCCTATCTCAATTGGTTTCGGAAATACAGTGATTAAAATCAAACTCAGTCTATTATAAGTTCTGAGACACAGCGAGGTGTGGCCGGGTCTTCAGAGGGACAAAAACTCTAAAAACTAATGGTATGTATTATATTGGCTTAATAATGATAACTCCTATACATTTTTCTTACAGATATCGACCTGATCCTAATATTATTAGTTAAATAATAAAATTTTGGTGAAAATCTTTACTCACTATGTATAGAAATAAACTGAAGGGTATGCTACAGATATGTATATACCCAGAGGACTCAAAAATTTACAGTTGCCCTAACCCACGTGGCCAGAACCTAGTCGCAGTCAGGTTAACACATATGTGTTTTCGATTTTCTAGAAGGATTCGATGCAGTACTTTCGAGTTTTACTTGGTTCTAACTTCGAATTTAAGCACATTTTTTTTACATTCCACTTGCACGAAAAAAATGTTTCAGCTATCAAAATTAAGTAATTGTGTTCAACGAATAGAACTCTGCTAGAAAATAAAAAAAAATATTTTGGAAAAAATTAAAAACTTTGTATTAAAAACAAAAAATAATAACAATAAAATAACTAAATAATAAAATGTCAGGATTTCTTTAGATATATAGAGGTATTGTACAAATAAATTTTAGTTTAAAATTTAACGGTGAACTTTACTTTTTTCGATTTTGAAAAATCTAAATTCAGAAATTTTAAAATTATATTTTCAAAATAAGTATTCATGAAACGAGCTCAAGGCCAAGAATAATAATTTTTCACTTTTGGAATTTTTATGAAAATTATTATTGTTTTTATTTATTAATAATCATTTTAGGAACTCTATTCAATCCAAAAAACTTTTAACAATTAATTAAAATGATTATTAATAAATAAAAACAATAATAATTTTCATAAAAATTCCAAAAGTGAAAAATTATTATTCTTGGCCTTGAGCTCGTTTCATAAATACTTGAAAATGTACAGGCCGTAAATCAACAAAAATTGTTGGTATAAAAAAGCAATAACAAAAAAACCGAGAGCACACGGAAAGGCAGTTCTGATGATAAAACAGATCTGTCAAAAATCCATCATGATCACACTACTAACTGTCAAATGGCGGAAGTGGTTCATGCATATGGTAAAAATAAGAATAGAACTAGGAGTTTAGATGACATCAAAACCAGCGTATTGTTAGCTTAATGGTTAGCAATGCGTGCCAAAATTTCTCTGATGAGTGAAGTCTAGCAGCTTCCGAAATGGATCTATAAGAAAAGCTATGGCAGTTGTCTCTAAACATTTTTCCTACTCTATTCAATCCAAAAAACTTTTAATAATTAATTAAAATGATTATTAATAAATAAAAACAATAATAATTTTCATAAAAATTCCAAAAGTGAAAAATTATTATTCTTGGCCTTGAGCTCGTTTCATGAATACTTGAAAATGTACAGGCCGTAAATCAACAAAAATTGTTGGTATAAAAAAGCAATATTTTCAAAATATGTATATTTTTATATCTCTAATTTTATAAATACTAGTAGACCCGGCAGACGTTGTCCTGCCTAAAATTTTACTTGCCTACATTTAACCAATTGTACTCTTTGCCTTCCCCACTTTTCGCTTCTCCCACATTTACTCTTATCTCCTCTTTTTCTTTCAACTTTTGATTTTCCCCATCCCCATATATCATTATTTTCTTCTAACACCACCTCTATATCTCAAATTTCTATTCCTACTCCCCTTCTTCTTCCATTTTGTTGTTGTTGTTATTAACAGTGCTTCGTCCTGCCTATTACTCTGAGAATCGGTATCAAGCTCTTCAACAGGGTTGGACCAGAGTGATATTGGTGTTAGAAGAGTAGGTTAAATTGAAGAGGAAAATAGTTGTTTGGTATCGTGAGGGGACATACCACATGCATGGCCCGTATTTGGTATGGTGGGGTTCAGTCTGCATAAGTAAGAGTTTAACTTATTACAATATCCAGAACGAAGTAGTGCTCGGATGAAAAATACGTATTTATTCTTAATTGTTACAGGGATCGGACATTTTCGCAGTAGAAGTTTTATTACTTCTAAAGATATCTTCTTCTTCTTTAAATGGTCATCTAACCGCCTGGGCGATTTTGACCGTCCAACATAGCTCGCCAGTCGTTTCTTCTTTGCGCCAACTGGCGCCAATTGGAAACACCGCGGGATCGCAAATCGGTCTCCACTTGGTCCTTCCATCGGAGTGGTGGTCTCCCTCTTCCTCTGCTTCCACCGGCGGGTGCCGATAAGAATACCTTCCGGGCTGGAGCATCTTCGCTCATTCGCACTACGTGGCCTAGCCAGCGAAGCCGCTGTGTTTTAATTCGCTGAACTATGTCGGCGTCTGCGTAAAGTTCATACAGCTCATCATTAAATCTGCTTCGGTACTCGCCGTCGCCAACGCGTAGAGGTCCACAAATCTTTCGGAGAATCTTTCTCTTGAATACTCCCAGAGCCGCCTCATCAGATGTTGTTAGTGTCCACGCTTCTGCACCATATAGCAGGACGGGTGCGATGAGTGACTTGTAGAGTGTTATTTTCGTTCGTCGAGAGAGGACTTTACTTTTCAATTGCCTACTCAGTCCGAAGTAGCATTTGTTTGCAAGAGTAATTCTTCGTCGGATTTCTAGGCTAACATTATTGTTGGTGTTAATGCTGGTTCCCAGGTAAACGAAGTCCTTTACTATTTCGAAATTATTGCTGCCAACAGTGGCTTGGTTGCCAAGGCGCGAATGTGCTGACTCTCTGCATGATGACAGAAGGTACTTCGTTTTGCCCTCGTTCACCACCAATCCCATTTTCTCCGCTTCTTTTTCTTATTTGGAGTAAGCAGAAGTTACGGCGCGGTTGTTAAGGCCAATGATATCAATATCGTCAGCATATGCCAACAGTTGCACGCTTTTATAAAATATTGTTCCAGCGCGGTTAAGTTCTGCAGCTTGTATTATTTTCTCCAGCATTAAATTAAAGAAATCGCACGATAGGGGGTCACCCTGTCTGAAACCTCGTTTAGTTTCGAACGGCTCGGAGAGGTACTTCCCAATTCTGACCGAGCTGGCGGTGTTGCTCAAGGTCATTTTGCATAGCCGTATAAGTTTTGCGGGGAAACCAAATTCAGACATAGCGGCATATAGGCAGCTCCTTTTCGTGCTATCGAAAGCGGCTTTAAAATCAACAAAGAGATGATGTGTGTTGATTCTCTTTTCACGGGTTTTTTCCAAGATTTGGCGTATTGTAAAAATTTGGTCGATGGTAGATTTACCAGGTCTGAAGCCACACTGATAAGGTCCAATCAGTCTGTTCCCATCAGGCTTCAGTCTTTCGCACAATACGCTTGATAGGACCTTATATGCGATATTCAAAAGGCTGATTCCGCGATAGTTGGCGCAGTTTGCAGGATCGCCCTTCTTGTGGATTGGGCAGAGAACACTTAGATTCCAATCTTCAGGCATGCATTCATCCGACCATATTCTGCATAGAAGCTCATGCATGCGCCTTACAAGCTCCTCGCCTCCGTGTTTGAATAGCTCAGCAGGCAAACCATCAGCGCCAGCTGCTTTATTGTTTTTCAATCGGGATATTGCTATTCGCACCTCATTATAGTCGGGTTGTGGAACGTCAATTCCATCATCTTCGATTGTGGGCTCGGGTTCTGAGTGCTCTCTGAACATCGGCCACCAGGTCGCCGTTCTCATTCTTACAGGAGTTTGCCCCGGGTTTAAAACCTTCTGTCATTCGCCGAATTTTTTGATAGAATTTTCGGGAATTATTCCCGTTGGCCAGCATCTCAAGCTCCTTTATTTCACGCTTTTCTGCCTCTCTTTTTTTTCGCCCGGAAAGGCCGCCTCGCTTCCCTCTTCAACTCGCGGTAGTGTTCACACACACTCCTCGTTGCATTCGATCTCAGCGTTGCCTTGTAGGCTTCGTCCTTTCTTTTCGTTGCAGCGCGGCACTCTTCATCATCATACCAGTTGTTTCTTCGCGTTCGCCGGAATCCAATTACTTCTTCGGCTGCGGTACGGAGTGCTCCTGAGATATGATCCCACTGCTCATGCATTCCACTAGGTTGAATTATGCTCTCGGAGAGCAGGTGTGAGAGGCGATCTGCGAAATAATTGGCGGTCTGTTGCCATTGCAGCTTTTCGACGTCCAGCTTTCCCTGCGTTTTTTGTTGCACCTGTTTTGTCGTACAGAGGCGGGTACGAATCTTGCCTGCTACTAGGTAGTGATCAGAGTCGATGTTAGGTCCTCGTATTGTGCGAACATCTAAAACGCTGGAAGCATTCCGTCCGTCTATCACAACGTGGTCGATCTGGTTGCGTGTTTTTCGATCTGGGGACAGCCATGTAGCTTGATGGATCTTCTTGTGCATAAACCTAGTGCTGGATATGACCATGTTTCGGGCACCGGCGAAGTCGATCAGCCTGAATCCATTTGGCGAAGTCTGATCGTGGAGACTGAACTTCCCGACAGTGGGGCCGAATACACCCTCCTTACCCACCCTGGCGTTAAAGTCGCCAAGCACGACTTTGATATCATGAGGGGGGCAGCGCTCGTATGCTTCTTCCAGGCGCTCGTAGAATGCATCCTTTTCCACGTCGTCCTTCTCTTCCGTCGGTGCATGAGTGCAGATAAACGATATGGTGAAAAATCGTACTTTTATGCGGATTGCAGCGAGACGCTCGTTCACGGGTGTGAACGACAGTACTCGGTGACGCAGTCTCTCTCCCACCACAAATCCCACGCCGAATCTGCGCTTGTCTTCATGCCCACTCCAGTAGATGTTACAAGGTGTTCTGATCGTATTTCCTCGCCCCGTCCATCGCATCTCTTGTATGGCGGTGATGTCAGCTTTTGCTTTCCTCAGGACCTCAACCAGCCGGGCAGCGGCACCTTCCCCATTAAGGGACCGGACATTCCAGGTACATGCCCGTATCTCATAATCCTTATTTCGTTTGCGGGTGTTGTCATCTAAAAAAAGGGGTTCTCATATCCGAGGCTTTGTTGTTGAATTTCATTGGAACGTTGTTTTATGTGGTGGGTCCCAAATCCAACGCACAACCCGTTTCACGGGAAGTTGAATTCTATTACACGTTTGTATAGCGAGCCGCTTGATCCAAGACAGACGCCCGCTTGCAGCCGCACCACATGGTGATCAGAAGCTGCTGTTTGAACCCCCCAGCAAGCCCTTAAACCGATGATGTCGGAGTGGCCTTACCAGGTTGTCGCCTTCTCACGTTTAGCTCACCACCAAACGGGTGTTCGGTGGTTACCCAGAGGATACTTGGGCGCAAAGCCCGGAAGTAGTGAGCTGCTTGAACCGCATGCAAAAGAATCGCTCTGGCCATTCCCAGGTGAATGGCGATCAGAAACTTTCCCCACTTGCGTGGACTTCTGCACACGGCCCCATTCTAAAGATATCGGAAGCTAATAATTGAACTTTGAATGCACATCATCTGCTATCCTCTAGTCCTTTATACAGAAAACTACATACTCCTATCAGTAGAATTCAACCAATTTATTGAGAAAGGGAAGATTAGAAGCTATATTACGGTAAATTAAAAAACAAATGCAGTATGTATGTGGCAATCCTTAGGTGTGTTCGGCGAGAAAGCTTGCAAGAATTCTATGGCCCTGCCTATTAGCACAAGGCCTAAGTAAAGAAAGAATTGAGTCAATTGTGAATTGGGAGAACCACATAATATATATACTCGTATATTTATTTCTTAAGCTCGCATACGAAACGTATGTGAAATAGTAACTGGAGCTTTGTGAACTTTTCGTTCAGTTGTTTTCAAAGGGTTAATGAAAACAAATTACTGACACATACGAATTATTTCATATACATGTTGTCAGATAAGCATGTTGTCAGCGGCTGGCTCACTGTTTCACTGTGGTTACTGGGACTTGGTGCTAAAATGTCACTGCTCCCAACAAAGACAGACATTTTTTCGAAATGATTATTTTTATTATGGATATAAATTTTCATTGTAAAACATTATTTTGAATGTTCACTAAATGCGACTGACAAGCTTAGGCTATATATTTGTATATCAATAATTTACTTTCAATAACTAAGTTGGGACTAATATTAGTTTTAACAAGCAAGGAAGTCTAAGTTCGGGTGGAACCGAACATTATATAGCTAGTAGTGATCTATTATGGCATACCAAACCACGCAAGTCTATTTTAATACCTTTCAGTTCGTATTATAAAGCCAGCTGATTGTTTTCAATAAAAACACTTCTGTTATGAGTTTTTACGGGTAAATTAATTAAACAAAATATATAAATGCATGGCGCGATGACAGACGGGCGGAGAGACGGACACTGCTAAATCGACTCAGCTCATCGTCCTTATTATTTCAGTTTACTTATTGATGGACCCATTTCTTCTTCCTCTCATACTTACAAAACTTTCATGTTCATTAATGGTATGATAATCAAACTACAGGGTGGCTGATGAATTTTGCTACATTAAGAAACTCAAATAATTTTTTTTTCAGTGTATGGAATTCATTTTGATTTTATTCATGTTAAAGCTCATTAAATTTTATTAAATATAGCTTAATTAGTTTTAAAAATAATGGAATTTAAATGCCCCCCCTGCTCGTCGATGCATGTGCGGCATCTTACCAAAAAGTTGTTCATTACTGCTTGGAGAGTTGAGACAGGAATAGCCGCAATTGTTTCTCGAATGGATTGCCTTAGTTCATTCAAATTTGTTGGTTTTGCTTTGAAGACTTCCTGTTTGCAATAACCCCACAAGAAAAAGTCAGGTGCAGTAAGGTCAGGCGACCTGGGTGGCCAACGGAATGTGGAGTTTCTGGATATCAGCTTATTGGGTAATTTTCGTCGCAATTCTGTCATAACAGGTTGGGCTATATGAGGAGCTGCACCATCTTGCTGAAACCACACAGAGTTGAAAGAAATTCTCATTCGGCGTAATTCTGGATAGAAAAACTCTCTCAACATGCTCAAGTAACGGTCTCCAGTAACCGTAACGGTGTGACCGTTTTCTTCGAAGAAGTAGGGCCCGACAATGCAGCGTGATGAAACTGCACACCACACTGTGACACGAAGTGGATGCAATTCCGTCTCATGGAGTATCTGTGAGTTGGAAGCACTCCATATTCGACAATTTTGTTTGTTTATGTTGCCGTTTAAATCGAAATGGGCCTCGTCAGACATGAAAAGACAGTTCAACATGTTTCCATCCTCTTCCACCATTTGAAGCATCTTCTGGCAAAATTCCAAGCGAATCGGCAAGTCTGCAGCGTTCAGTTTGTTGGCCATTTGAATTTTATATGGGAATAAGTCCAAATCTTTGTGCATAATTGACTGTAATGACTGTCTGCTTACACCCATTTGAGCAGATAAGCTTCTTGTCGAAACACGTGGATTGTTTTGTATGGCAGCAGCTACAGCAGCGATTGTTTCCTCCGTTCGAACTGAAGGGTTTCGATGGTAAGGTCTTCTGTTGACTGTCCCATGCTCGGCAAAATTGTTTACAAGTCTTATTATGGTCCATCTGCTCGGAGGATTGCCGCCAAACGTGCGCCTATACTCTCTTTGAACCGAAACTACGGACTCCAGTGCGTGATAGCGGCGGACAATCCAAATTCTTGTTTCAGTGTCCCAGTTATCCATTTTTGTTAAACGTAAAAGTCAATCTGCAAAATAAAAAAAAAATTAACCAGATTCATTAAATAGAAAAAAAGTTATTTAATTTTTTTTTGGTAGCGGCTTTCATCAGCCACCCTGTAGGTATATAACTTCCCTACTGCAGTGGGGTATTAACAACTTGCCGGATGTTTTACTTGTGTGTTATCCGATTTGCTTAATTTTAGCAAAAGTATGCTACACACTATGGGGAAGCAGCTGACCAATGTTGATAGAAATATCTAGTTCAAAGCACAAGCAATCGCCTTTGAAAATAGCAGAATTTTTATGCTGAAAACGCCTACTTCCCCAAAATTCACAAAATTTGTTTGGGGTTGACTTTTGCTTAAAAAGCTTGTTACGTGTGCAAGATCTTATTGATATAGCTTGCATGGTTATAAAAATATCGCGTTTCACATTTTGCAAAAAAATGTTTCAGAACTATGTTAAAACACTGGACGTGGCCGTTGGCCGATTTCGCCCATTTTTACAACAAACATTAACCTTTATATGCAGAACATTTTCGTCAAATATCGTTTCGATAAATCAATTTTTGCCGGAGTTATGACACACAAAATTTTGTGGAATAATCAACTATAAAAGGGGCGGGGCTATGCCCATTTTAAAATATTTATATTTTTCGACTTTCCTCGTTCACGTGCACTTTGAAAGTGAAATATAAATGATATATAGCATTTGTACGCAAAGTTATTGCCTATGATCTTACTTAATCAAAAGTGGGGGATGCCACTCCCATTTTCAAAAGTTTTTTGAAAAATTTATTTTCTGCTTTAACATTAACGTACACTCCAAATTTGATCCTTATAAGTCTATGATGTACTAAATAATCATTTTTTTTGTGTTTTCGAAAGTATTCTATATATAAAAGGTGGGCGTGGCTATCATCCGATTTCGCCCATTTTAAATAGCGCTTGGAGATGAGTGCCAAGGAACCTGCATACCAAATTACATTAAGATATCTCAAAATTTACTCAAGCTATCCTGCTAACAGACGGACGGACGGACATGGCTTAATCAATTTCTTTTTTTCCTCCTGAACATTTTGATATATATAAGTGAATATCTACCTCGAGCCGTTACATACCACCGTTATGCGACTAAAGTTAATATTAATTGTTCAGTTCATATACTCTAATTGTTAACAATATAATCCTCGCAACATAAAGGGTTAACGCACAAGTCTGCACGATCGGAATTTACCATTTCCTTTTGTGCTTGTACGTAACCTTGAACTAACTAACTAATGACATTTTTCTAATTGTATTAAGTTTTAAATTTCGCTTTGCATCTCGACTCGCCAAGACGTTCGCCGCTGCTCAGTAACTTTTTCCGCGTAAATTCATAGCTACAAACGATGTTATAATGCTTAATATCGGAATAAAGAAATAAAGAATTGTTTAAACATTGCGAAAGTGAAAACCTTAGCCATTTCTAGTGCTTTTATTAGAAAGAAACCGCTTCAGAGCACTGACGATGCATTTTTAATGGAATCAGACAGTGTTCAAAGGTATTTAAATTTACTTAACGAACAGTGGATTCGATTTAATAAGGCTCAAGATGCCGTTGAAATGTCATGTGGAAGTGACAATATTGAAGTCGAAGAAAATGCGCGCATTCAAGCAGAGGTGTGGTATTCTACCGCTCTAACGAACTTCAATCGCGAAAAAAATAATAGGGTCGAACATCTACAGGCTTCCCCGCCAACAGTGGTGTCTGCTCCAATACGGCTTCCTAAAATGGAGCTGCCTACATTTTCGGGTGACTCGACAGAATGGATATGGTTCTTTGACGCGTTTTCGTCCCTCGTTGATTGTAATACTGCGTTATCAAGTGGACAAAAACTCCACTATCTGCGTAGTTGTTTGAAAGGTGAAGCATTAAATATAATAAGTGGTTTTAAGATACGCGATGCTAATTACGAAGAAGCTTGGGATCTTTTAAAATCGCGATACAAGGTCTTACGGGTAATAGTAGAAGGGCATCTCCGAGCTATGGCCGATATAAAAAAGGTGCCTACTGATACTTCTGAAGCAATTAAAAAAGTGATCGACGGATTTCAACAGCACATACGCGAACTTAAAGCGTTGGATCGTCCAGTGCAATTCTGGGACGATTGGCTGGTACACGAGGTAGTGAGTAAACTAGCTTTCGAGATACGGAAGCAGTGGGAGCTATCACTCGTGAGTGATGAGCCTTCATCATTAGATCAATTACCCACATTTTTTGAAATCAGGTGTCGATGTCTGGCTATGCTTTCGTCTTCAGCTACAGCAGTACCAACGAAAAGCAAAAATACGGCCGATATCAAAGCAACGGATGTATTTCACGCAGTGCAGAATAAAAACAGCTCGAGTTGCTTTTATTGTAATGGATCGCATAAAATATATAGCTGTGACAAGTTTCGTGATTTAGAAGCAAATTCCGAATCTAAATTCGTTTAAGAATCGCACATTTGTACGAATTGCTTTAGTTCCGGCCATTACAAGGTGAAATGCAATAGCGCGTCAGCAACGCTATCACACATTGCTGCACAACACCGCTTCTACAACCAATGCCGCAATTAGTCCGCATCTGGTCCAAAACACCACCACTACGTCATCTTCTCTAACCGCAAATATCGCACCGCACTCAAACGCACCTACTCCCGCTTCTGATCCTTTAGGATACGTCGTTCGTACTTGCACTGCTTTGTGTTTGAATACGAATTCCAACGCCCCGCTTAAGGAAAGAACGATATTGCTGGCCACTGCCCTTGTAAAAGTACGCGATTGTTCTGTAGCCCGTTTCTGTAACCATTCGATAAGAATTTTAATGCAAAGTGCAACCCTGTTATGTAGTTACCCCTGAATGGTGTTTCTATGGCGCCCGCTACACAGTCAGTAAATATCACGATATATGGATCACGATAAATACTGATGGTTTGATGGATCGCAAACTGACGCTACACGTTCAATACTTATCGTCAATACTTTTCGTCAGTACTTTCGTAATTTTCATGCTAAGCGGTTCGTAAAGAATGGAGCACAATAGAGAAAATGTATGCTACAATTAATTTAAATGCAAAACCAGACGTCCTTTTGTTAGAAAAAATGTAATATAATCACACAGAATAAACAAATTTGTGTGAGTTCTACCACAAAACCAAGCCGCATTGACGTATAGTAGAAAATTTATTAAATATTTATTGACAGTATTTTCATCTGGATCGCGGATTTCTGGATTTGTGTCCGTTCTACCAAAATACAGGCAGCATTGACGGATCGCAAAAAATTACGCTACACCGTCAATATTTATTGACAATATTTTTATCTGGATCGCGGATTTCTGGATTTCTAAACATCTTGCGATATTTTTCGCGATCCATCAATATTTGACGCTACACGTTCAATAAATATCGTGATCCAAAAATATTGTCAATAAGTATTGCACGTGTAGCATTGGCCAATAAGTGTGGTAAAAATGTATATTCGTTATGGATTTCGATAAAAATAACGATGCCTATAATGGCAGTGATAATAAGTGTAAAATCCAAACTAATTGCATTATGTGCAAAATGTTTAATGTTATTAATATTTATTAAAAATTAATTGTTATAAAAAAATAAAAACAAAAATAAAATGTAAGAAAAAGTTGAAAAAAATAAAAATTTTGCCACGATTGTCCCGCCAGTTAGAGCAATATCTTATCTACTAGGCTATTGAGACCATTGTGCGGTGTGCGTCAAATCTTTTATTTGTCACCTAGGCCTTTTTGCTAATCATTTTCTCATTTTTACATAACACACCACGAACATATCGCAAAGTGCATTTTTTTTCATACAGAAACGCTTTTCATAACGAAATCGTTACAAGCCATTCGATACATAATCATTCTTTATTATAACAAAAAGTTACAGAAACGGGCTACTGGTCGCTTTCAACCCACTCGCTTGTTATTCGATTCAGGTTCGCATGCCTCCTTTGTAACCGAGGCCTTAGTTCAACGTTTGGGTCTACACCGGAAGGCGTCTGCAGTCCTAATTACTGGAATTGGTTCTTCGCAGGGAGGTCGCTCAAGAGGTGAGGTAGTACTTTTACTATCATCTTTTTGTTCAAGCCAATGTTTCGATATAAATGCGTTGATTTTACCTAAAATCACGAGCGAAATGCCAACACAAGCTTTGCCCACTTCAACGTGGGCGCACTTGCAAGGTCTGTTCCTTGCCGATCCGCGATTCATGACACCTGGGCATATAGACATGCTAGTCTGTATGGATGTCATGGACCAACTTCCTTGCTCAGAGTTTTGTAAGGAACCGTCTTCTGATGGACGCTGTTTGGCAGTGTCGATAGTTTTGTTACGCAACGATTACAATCTCTGCACTGCGACGTTAATTTGGACAGAGCGCTTACCAGACTATGGGAGCTGGAAGAAGCACCACAAGAGATACACCTCACTCATGAAGAGCGATATTGTGAAGAGTTTTTCGAAAAAACGCACAGAAGGGTACCCGCCGGCCGATTCATTGTTGAATTGCCGCTAAAACCTGACGTCCCGCTGGGAGATTCCAGAGAAGTTTCTGTTTGAAACCTAATAACCTACGACTAAGTTACAACGAGTTCATGCAGGAACTCGTCGAAATGAAACATATGGAGCTTGCCACAGGACCATCATACGATCCGTATCATCCTGTTATAAAGGATTCAACCCTAACAACTAAGTAAAGGGTAGTATTTGACGCATCAGCTAAGTCCACTTCCGGAAGTTTGTTGAATGACGCCTTATCCGTCGGGCCACAGCTGCAACCAGATTTGTTCACAAATTTTTTGCGTTTTAGAGCGCATCGCTATGTTATAACCGCAGACATTGCAAAAATGTACCGCCAGGTCCGCGTATCGCTGCTGCTACCATCCTTAAAGACTTTTACATGGATGATCTCCTTACCGCTTCAGCTTCTAAGGAAGAGTTGCTGCTCCTACAACGGAACATATCCGAAATACTCAAGCAAGGTGGGTTCGAGCGTCGTAAGTGGGCGTCAAATTGTGTGGAGCTTGGCGAATGCATTTCGAACGAGTCCAAGAGTATATCCCACTACTTAGTTGATGGGAAAACGTCCACGCCCTGGGCTTAATTTGGAACACTGAGAAAGATTTCTTATTATTCGCGATTACCATGAAACACCCGCCTTCTACTTTGCCGAAGAGAAATTTTTTATCTGATGCCAGCACCCTCTAGGGCTGCTTGCCCCGGCTATGTGGAAAGATGTGGTTCCAGGAAATTTGGCGCAACAATATTGGGTGGGATGACAACATTCCCGAATCCATCGCATCGAAATGGATGGAGCATCGGAGCTGAGACTGTTTCCAATATTAAAGATTAGTCGTTGGCTTGGCCTAGGATTGGCTATATCACTCACCGAGTTGCATGTTTTTGCTGATGCATCCGGGCGCGCTCACCGTTGCGTTGATTTCCTCAAAAACTAAGGTGGCATCTCGCTGCCAAGTTGGTACGAAGTATTCTGCACAGTTATGTTAATACCCGCTATCCGGTGTACGCATGGACAGACTCAACGATGACTTTGGCGTGGTTACAAGCCCACCCCAGCCGATGGGTTACCTTCGTCGCAAGCAGCGTGGCTGACATCCAGGAAATCCTGCCATCTGAGTGCTGGAACCATGTGCGCTTAGAGGCAAACCCAGCAGATTGTGCCTCGAGAGCGATAACTCCATCCGAGCTAATGTGTCGTCAACTTTGGTACATTGTAAAGGTCCACAAGTAAGATATGTATCAGCTTTTCGTCCACAGCTGTGCCCACCATGTAAAGAGCTTGTCATTACGAGGCCATTAAACGCAGAGTGGTACTCATTCGCAGCATACAAAAAGTAGGGGATGCTATAGAAACATATACAATACATAAATAAACAAGAGAAATTAGTTGCAGCAAATTATTGTTTAAAGCGCTTAATTTCAAGTAGAACTATTTTTGCAATAGTTCTACTTATTAAAGGACTAGTTTTTGATATCTTTGAAATCTTTATAAAAATGTCTGTGCTACCTATAAAAAACAACCATGTAGTTGATGTTGCCATGGCAATTCGCTTGTTCTTCTTTGTTTAGAATAAAATTGCACCTGCTAATTTGATAATTCTCTTCAAATATTTCAACTTAAGAAGCATTTTTCTTTTTTATATCGTATCTTAATAAAGTTCCCTACCATTTAAAGTGTGTCTCCTAAAATGCGCATGCTCATTTGTTGTTTTCCTTTTGTGTGTGTACCAAGCGTACATATAAGGATGAGCTTATGTGAACTTCCACGTCGCTTGAGCGCTGTACTTATCGTAGCTTTGTAAAGTATTCAATTGATTCCTTGTGAAATAAAGATACTACCGTTTATATTCTATTCAGTATTTATTGAGTTTCAAACAATTAACTTTTAGTATTTCAGAAAGAATAAAGAGTGCCAAACGTGTGGCTAAAAATCAGTTCTCGGAATAATTATTTGCTTCCTTCTGCTTTGACAGGTCACGGTAGAATTATTTGAATTGCTTTTTCGTTGCTCTGCAACAGGGCTGTTACAAGCCGGAGACGGAGTTGCCACAGCCACTCCCCCCCTAGAGACCTTCGTGGGTTGCGGAGGGAACGAAACTCTTTTGTTTAGTTTGGTATGCGTAGATGTAGGCTTGTCTGTGTTAGCTGGAGTCTGAAATCTCGATAGGGTTGACTCATTAACTCTTTGAGACTGTTGCTGGTCTTTTCGTTTATCCACTTCTCGAGGAATCGCCTGACTTTGATTCGATTCCTCCTGATCATCTTGCTTCGCGATATAGGCTGGTTTGAGTCGACTTATGGACACCACTTTTTCGACGCCGTCAACATTGATTTTAAAAACGTAGTCATCTAACCGCTCTACAACTTCGTGCGGCCCAGAGTAGGGATGCTCCAGTGGCCGTTTGATTGCATCGATTCGGAGGAATACATGCGAGCAGGTGTACAAATTTTTAAGAACGCACATTTAGATTTTGTATGGTGAGCTGTCGAAACTTTTGCAGAAAGTTAGGTGGGTCGACTGGCGTATCTTCGGAGACGAAAAATTCCCCAGGGAGGCGTAACGACGTACCGTATACCAGGTCCGCAGGTGAGGCGTTCAAATCTTCTTTGAAGAAAGTGCGAAGACCAAGGAGGACTGTTGCAAGCATTTCCATCCACGGAGCATGAGAATTACACATCAGCGCTGCTTTGAGAGTCCTATGCCATCTCTCGACAAGGCCATTTGATTGCGGGTGATAAGGCGTGGTCCGTATAAGATTGGCTCCCTCCATCTTCATCATAGCTGTGAACAGGGCTGACTCAAACTGTGCACCCTGATCAGTGGTAATAGTGAGTGGTGTGCCAAACTGAGCTATCCAGCCTGAGTAGAACGCATTACATACAGAAAGTGCTGTCATGTCCTTTAGAGGAATCGCAACTGGTCACCTAGAAAATCTATCAATTATAGTGAGACAATACCTGAATTAGTTAACCACTGGAAGCTCAATCAGATCGAGCTGCACATGGCTAAATCGGGTATGTGGAACGTCAATGTTTTTAGGTGCTACACGATTGTGACGCTGGATTTTTGAACGCTGGCAAGGTATACAGTTGCGGGACCAGTCTAGTGCGTCCTTCTTGATGCCAGGCCATATGAATTTCTGCTTGAGTGAACGTGCTGTGATTCTACCGCTCGGATGAGAAAGTCCGTGGATAGTATCAAAGGCTATGCGGCGCACATTTTTGGGAATAAAAGGTCTCACCATACCCGATGATATGTCGCAATATATGGTGAATTTTTCATCGATTGATAAACGTTGAAGCTTTAACGAAGTATTGTTGTTGTTGATGAGCTTTTGGAGCTCTTCATCATCTTGCTGCTCTTGCTCGATCCTTTCAGCGCTCAAAACGGTAGGCATGTTAATCGCATTAATTCTCGACAGGGCGTCGGCAACTACGTTGTCTTCTCCCTTGAGGTACACGATCTCCGTGGTAAATTGGGATATAAAATCAAGTTGATTGAGTTGTCGCGGAGAGGCTTTGCTGGCTTTCTGGGCAAAGGCGTAGACGAGAGGCTTGTGATCTGTTTTTATTATGAACTGGCGGCCCTCCAAAATATGACGAAAGAACTTAATGGCTGCAAAGATTGCTAACAGCTCCCTGTCATATGTGCTGTATTTGGTTTCGGTGGGACTAAGCTTCCTGGAGAAAAACCCCACTGGTTTCCAAACTTCCTCCTCAAACTGCTCCAGTGATGCGCCTATGGCCGAATCAGATGCATCAGTTGTGAGAGAGAGTGGTGCGGTTGCTGAAAGGAATGCTGTACGCGTAGCTGCTGCTACACCATGCTTGCAAGCTTCGAAAGCTTCTTCGGACTCCTTCGTCCAAGGCACTTTACTTTTGTCTTTTTTCTTGGCTTTTTTTAAAAATTCATTTAGAGGCGCTTGAAGCTCTGATGCATTTGGAACACATTTGCGGTAATAATTGATCATTCCTAAAAACCGGCGAAGTTCCATAATGGTCTCTGGTTTGGAATATGCTAGAATTGCCTCTACACGTTCGGCCGGAGGTTGGTACCCCCGCTGGTTGATCGTATAACCCAAGCATACCACTTCCTCTTTGCCAAACTGGCACTTGCTCGGGTTTATTGTGAGATTGTTTTCACGCAGGATTGCAAAAATTTGTTCCAAGTGGTTGATGTGTTCCTCAGGAGTCTCAGAAGCTACTATTAAGTCATCAATGAAACATCCAACAAAATCAAGACCTCTCAAGATACTATCCATGTGGCGTTGGAACGTTTGTGTGGCGTTGCGAAGTCCTGGAGGCATCCCCAGGAACTCGAAGAGCCCGAAAGGAGTTGTAACAGCTGTCTTCTCAATGTCCTCTGGAGCCATCGGGATTTGGTGGTACGCGCGAACCAAGTCAATAGTGGAGAAGATACTCTTGCCATGGAGTCGTTGAAATATGTCATCAGGAACAGGCACAGGGTACCGATCCGGGACACTCTGCGCATTGAGTCGTCGGAAATCACCAGTAGTACGCCAACCTCCTAGTTTTTTAGGAACCATGTGTATTGGACTGGCCCACTTGCTACTAGAAGGTCGTATGACACCAAGCTCAAGCAAAAGGTTGATGTCATCTTTAGCTGCCTTCAGCTTTTCGCCAGCTATTCGCCGTACTCGTTCAACCACAGGTGGTCCCGTTGTAACAATGTAATGTGCCACACCGATGTCTTTATACGTTGCTGCAGTAACACTGGGCTTGGTGATTTCGCTGAATTTGTGGAGAAGTTCGATGTACTTATGGTCGACATGTATTTTGGAGAGGCCTTGCTGATCCATTGTTGATATATTATACTCAATCGCTTCAACAAGTTCTCCAGTCGTCGACAGTGATGTGTGCGGATCGATTAGTAGTTGTTTTTTTTAGATCTATCAGCAGACCAAAATGTGCAATAAAGTCAGCACCTATTATCGCTGTTTTGACGTCGGCTATAATGAACGGCCATGTAAATGCTGGACGGAGACCAAGATTAATTGTTAGTGGTTGATGACCATAAGTGTTAATGGCTGTGGAATTTGCTGCGTAGAGTGTGAATCCCGTTGATTGAAGCTTTTCCTTAACCAGCGCTCGCGGTAGCACTGAGACTGCAGAACCGGAGTCGATGAGGAACTTCAGATGAGACGATTTGTCATAAATGTGTAGTCGAAATTCTTTAATAGGTGGTATATGGCTGTCCTTGCTGTCGCCAACCTTTCTAGCTATTGACGACAGCTCGCTTAGTTTCCCTGACCGGCTGGTGGCTTGTAACTGCAGGGCTGTAAACAACGATTTGCTCTGTCACCAAACTGGCTGTGGTAAAAACAGTGTCCTGACGGACCTGGAGTTCGTGTTCTAGATCGTGATCGTCTCTCACCGTTCTTGTTGAGCTTTCCAGAAAGTTCAGCCAATGAAAGTGTCATGGTCTCAATGGCCTTTTCCAGGTTGCTGAGCCTGCGCTCTACGGAGCTCTTAGAATCCAAACTGGAGTACGGCTTGGTCTGCCCTCCAGCTGTCATGGCCTGAACTTCAACATGCTGACCTTGCAAACTTGTTGACATTACGCAAGAATTTGTGTGGTTCTCCATGGCACTGTCTGCAGCTTCAGCTAGTTCGTCAAGTGTGCTGTTGTTTTGAACGGCTTTAAGGATCTTGCACACGATATCAGGCAGTAAAGCCAACCATCTGCTGCGAAGAAGTTCCTTTGATGCTCTGTTGCTTGCAAGTGTACGCATCTCTCTGAGAAGCTGGCTGGGCTTCCGATTTCCAAGTTCGAGTTCTGTTAATAATTTATACAACTGGCGATCAACTGAGTCGGTAAAACGTTTTATAAGATCTAACTTTAAATGATTATACTTATCTTGAATGGGCGGTGCCCTGAGGATGTCGGAAACTTCCTTTAGAACTTCAGGCTTCAGGGCACCCACGACGGCCTGATACATGCTGTTGTCATTCCTGATGTTGCGAGTGGCAAAATGTGCTTCAATATGTATAAACCATATTTCGGGGTCGTTGATCCAAAATTCGGGTAACTTAAAGTGCGTTATTGCCATGACCTGTGCATCATTGTTCAGTTGCGGATTTATGTATGAATAACCCGGTGAGAACCCTTGATAGTTGCCTGTTATCATATTGTTGACTGCTTGTTGCGGATCAGGAAGTGGCACTGAATATTGCTGTGGTTGTTGAAGTGGTTGCTGCGGTGGTTGTTGTGGTGGTTGTTGCTCAGGGAGGCTCGATGATGATGGGTCGTGTTGTTCCTGGCCACCACGAACTGGTGAACGACCGAGAGGCATCGTTGCAAGCGTTTGAGTTTTTCCCAAAAGGTTAGACATTTTTTTTTTTTAGTAAATATCGCAAGGAATCACGTCGGGGTCACCAATTGTAAAGTATTCAATTGATTCCTTGTGTAATAAAACTACCGTTTATATTCTATTCAGTATTTATTGAGTTTCAAACAATTAACTTTTAGTATTTCAGAAAGAATAGCCAAACGTGTGGCTAAAAATCAGTTCTCGGAATAATTATTTGCTTCCTTCTGCTTTGACAGGTCACGGTATAATTATTTGAATTGCTTTTTCGTTGCTCTGCAACAGGGCTGTTACAGCTTTGCCTTATTTTTTCGAAAAGATTATACAAGTTATATTTTAATTGATATTAGAGAAAAATTAAAACGACTTGCACGCGATGGTTGGGTTTTCATCAGACCCCTTTTAGACATTTTGCTAACTATTTCTTTCCCACACCACATAGGAGGCTACAATGTAGGCCCGTTATCTAAATTTTATTGGGTGTGCGGTTCCCCTGTAGGCCTATTATCACCTATATACATAACTGACGCAATATTTACAAATAAAATTAATAAATTCAACTATTTATTAAAAAAAGAATTACTAAACAAAACTACTTTAAAAAATAATAGTTAAGGCGGCTTCACAAGTTCGCAGTTACTGAACTGTTTTTCCATGGTAAAGAGGGCTTTTTTCCAGTCATATTACCATAAGAAAAGTTATTGCAAATAATCCAGATATTTTCTAATTCTTCTTTCTTCTTTAAATGGTCATCTAACCGCCTGGGCGATTTTGACCATCCAACATAGCTCGCCAGTCGTTTCTTCTTTGCGCCAACTGGCGCCAATTGGAAAAACCGCGGGATCGCAAATCGGTCTCCACTTGGTCCTTCCATCGGAGTGGTGGTCTCCCTCTTCCTCTGCTTCCACCGGCGGGTGCCGATAAGAATACCTTCTGCGCTGGAGCATCTTCGCTCATTCGCACTACGTGGCCTAGCCAGCGAAGCCGCTGTGTTTTAATTCGCTGAACTATGTCGTCTACGTAAAGTTCATACAGCTCATCATTAAATCTTCTTCGGTACTCGCCGTCGCCAACGCGTAGATGTCCACAAATCTTTCGAAGAACCTTTCTCTCGAATACTCCCAGAGCCGCCTCATCAGATGTTGTTAGTGTCCACGCTTCTGCACCATATAGGGTGCGATGAGTGACTTATAGAGTAGTATTTTCGTTCGTCGAGAGAGGACTTTACTTTTCAATTGCCTACTCAGTCCGAAGTAGCATTTGTTTGCAAGGGTAATTCTTCGTCGGATTTCTAGGCTAACATTATTGTTGGTATTAATGCTGGTTCCCAGGTAAACGAAGTCCTTTACTATTTCGAAATTATTGCTGCCAACAGTGGCTTGGTTGCCAAGGCGCGAATGCGCTGACTCTTTGCATGATGACAGAAGGTACTTAATTAATCATATAATTAGATGGAAATAACTTTATTAAGAATGAAAACAACGGTAATTCTGGTCCAAAAATATCGGGAAAGGTATCAAACGACGCGTTTTGACCTCGGTATCAATATGCAAAACACCTTTCTGCGTAGGCGGCCTTTGGCCGCCCTTCAAAAAAATAAGCCTTAGCCGGTCCAACACCGGCTACGCGATCCCCAGTATTTCTGCAAAAAACTCACTTCTGCACATTTCGGAACGCCCAATATGTGTGATTGCAACAACCACATCAAATTGCTCAACTATGATTGCAAATATCTATTAATAGAAATATATAATCGAGTTTCCGATTTCGGATTATTGATTCCGAGGTCAAAGCGCGTCTTCTGATACCTTTCCCGATAATTTTGTACGTGTTTTAGCAGTTGCGTAGGGTCGTATAGAATTACCGTTTATTTTTATTCAGTTAGGGCTTATTATTAGTTATTTTCAAAATTTATAAACACGTTTTCATACTAAATTCAGTAAAAGAAATTAACTAACACAGCAGCCCAGCTGTAAAATTCAGTCCATTTTTGCTTTAAGCCTTTGCATCCCTTCATTGTTAGCTGACCAGAAACCCAGCCAGGGGTGAGTGTCAAACGCTTGTTTGACATGTGAGTGAGTGTCAAATGCCTATGAGCTAGAGAGAGAAGGAGGAAAAAGAGATGCCGACATAACTTACATGTAGAGTTGTACAATGCTTTGGTGGTTTGGCCCTAAGTTCTTGAAGGGTTCGAACCAGTTTTGGAAGCGAAGGGAATTCGTACTAAGGTTGCTCATGTCACAAATTCAAATGAGCAAAATTGGCGAAGTTTTCGTCGTTGTCGAACCTACGCCGTGTCATCGCCTACGTGCTGAGGTTTTCCAAAAACGCTAGAGTCAGTGTTCGGGTCAAAAATGCTAAGCTAGTTATCTGAAGCCGAACTTCGCCTGGTCAAGTATACACAACTAATGAGATTTTTCTTTGCAGCGCAAAATGGCCCGTTCCGCTTCGTAGCAGTCTTGCGGCCATACCTCGATGAGAAAAACGTTTTGCGTGTTGGAGGCAGACTCAAAAATGCTGAATTAGCCCTTGACGTTAAGCACCCCAGATACATACATTTATGCTACACGCTGTACCCCGAATTATGTAGACTGTTTTGCAGCGTCGGTATTGGGTTATTGGCGCCCGCAGTCTAATTCGCCACGTTTATCACAAATGCGTGAAATGCACATTATTGAACCGTAAGCTCGCTACTCAGTCGATGGGAGATTTGCCTGCTACTCGAACTATGTTCGCTCGTTGTTTCACACGCACTTCAGTTGATTTCGCGGGGCCCGACAACTACAAATTCACTCATGGAAGAGGTACGAAGGCTACAAAGGGGTACATCTGTTCGTTCATCTGCATGTGCACTGGTGCAATGTATATAGAGTTTGTTAGCGACTTGTCAACGCCTGGGTTTCTTAATACCTTCAAGAGGTTCATAAATGGCAGAGCTTATTGTAAGCTTATGACCTCCGACAATGGCACGAATTTTGTTGGCGCTGAGAATTAGTTGCGTATTGCATTTCAAAGATGCATGTCTGACACTAGGCTACAGCATTTTTTCGCTGATTCAAGAATAGAGTGGCGATTCAAACCCCCGTCAGCGCCTCACATGGAGGGTTACTGGGAGACAGGTATTAAGCGAATAAAATATCATTTGAAACGCTTATTGGGTGAAACTCTCTTGTCTTTCGAAGAATTTACCACACTGTTGAGAGATATAGAAGCCTGTGTAAACTCTCGCCCGCTCTGCGACAACTCTGCATCCGCTGATGACTTAGAAGTCTTAACCTCCGGCCATTTTATTGTTGGCGAGCCACTCAAGTCAATCCCAGAGCCTGAGCGTCAAAGGCTCTGTGGAGATCTAAACCATATCTTCCATAAGGTGGCAAATCATATCTTCCATGAGGCAGCATTTCTGGCGTCGTTGGAGAGAAGAGTATCTCGTCAGTTTACAGCGTCGCTCCAAATGGGTGCGCCCTTCACGTAACTGCAGAGAAGGTGACATAGTCGCCGTTTCCAACGAATCAACCCCACCAACGAAATGGATGCTGGCCAGAGTCGTTAAATGTCATCCCGGTGCAGATGGTCACGTAAGAGTGGTCACGTTGAAGACGCCAAATGGGGAGCTTGTTTGACCGATCGTGAAACTTTGCCTTCTGCCGACGAAAGAGGTTTTGTTCTGCGAGGAAGATTTATAAACATACATGTGTAAATTCCTTAAAATTTAATTCACTACTTTGATGTTCTTGCATCATTAATTATTGCTATACTATACTTGTGACTTTATTGTTGAATCTATCATACATAGTTCAAGGGCGGCGGTATGTTGACTTTATATACGCTAGTTGTTAACAATATAATCCTCGCAACATAAAGGGTTAACGCACAACTCTGCACGATCGAAATTTACCATTTCCTTTTGTGCTTTGTACGTAACCTTGAACGAACTAACTAATGACATTTTTCTAATTGTACTAAGTTTTAAGTTTTGCTTTTCATCTCAATTCGCTAAGACGTTCGCCGCCGCTCAGTAACTTTTTCCGCGTAAATTCATAGAAAAAAACGATGTAATAATGCTAAATATCGGAATCGAGAAATAAAGAACTCTTTAAACATTGCGAAAGTGAAAACCTTAGCTATTTCTCGTGATTTTAGTTGGACATTTGTTTTAGAAAGAAACCGCTTCAACATACCTTGTGTGCGTAGCACTACTAGGTATAAAAATGTACATCCGCTTCTTCTTCTACCTTCTTACGTAAATGCAAACAAAGCAAAAAAACGTATTTTATTTTAATAAATCGGTTTTAGCCCGCAAGTAAGTAACTACTATTGATCACAAAGGTAGACTCAAAAGTGCAGCTTCTTTTTAATTACAGCATCTCCAAAACTAGGAAACCAATTTCAGAAATGCTATTAAATAGGTGAAAAATCACATATTAAAAATATTAAATAAGAAATAATAAACACATTTTTAAAAGATGGGTTTTCTTAAAATATTATGTTATTATCTATATACCAGGCCCGTGGGCAGAAAATATCCGAGGGGGGCGGTTTAAACTCAGGTTACGTAATCAATGAAAAAAGATAAGAAATTTATTTTCGGAGTACGGAAATTTTATTGTCAAAAGTCATATTTAGTTACAATTATTTAATAAATCAACTATTCGAGGTACTGAAAAAAACTCTTTCAAAATTATTTGCGGTTCGATTTTGACATCGCGATGTACATTGAGTGAGGTTAAGCCGTTCAGACGATCCTCACACATTGTTGATTTCAAATACGTTTTTAGTCATCGCAATGTTGAGAAGGATCGTTCATTCGTCGCTGTTGTCACAGGCAAAACTGCCATAACGCGAAGCATTTGGTTAACATTTGGAAACGCATCTTCATTACAAATATCGAGTGCTTCAAGTGAGTTTTTTTTCCTTTCCGGCAATGAGCTTCCGCCAAAGTTGTACTTCGTTCACCCAGATGTCTCGGGAATCGTCGTGCAGAAATGAACAGTATGATTGGAATAGTTGAGCGCAGGACTCTTCTTCAAAAGTTTTCATTTTGTTGGGAAAAAGGCAAACGAAATTTGATAAAATATTGCGGTGATTTAAGAATCGATCTTGCAATTGTGTCAGAAACGAATCAATGAACGGTATGTGGATTGTTATACGGAAATAATCTTCAACTGAATCAGTTTGTACGTTGGAACGTTGGGTCTGGTTCGACGCAATCCTTGGCTTTCGCAATTCAATTTCGTTTTGCTCGCTAATTTCGCTCACGGTTTTGAAAATTTGTCTGAACCCTTCCTTAGCGTTTCCTCTTCTTTCCATCAAAATTTGTTTCGCAGCATCAGCCAATTTGAAAGCCTCTCCTAGAGAGGATGCACCGAGCTCAAAATATGAATGGATATGTGGAAATTTGCGGTTTTTATAGCTGAAAGCAGTTGGAAAGCTCCAGACGAAGTCGTTGGGTCTTTCCAGTTGGTGGTGGCTGGTTGCAAATGGAGATATGTTGCGACGGACTCATGCTGTTCTACCCATCTGGTTTTACAAAATTTTTTCAATTTCTTCACTCGAGTTTTATTTTCACTTATCGTGCATTTTAGCGTTTCGGATAAATGAAGAAGGAATAGATATTCTCTAGAACTCCCAGACAATTTTTGATTCCCGTTATATTGCACGCAGAGCTTACCGCCAAATTGAAGCTATAAGCAGCACAATGGGAGTAGAGCGCGAGTGGATAAGCTTTTCTGACAACAGATTGAGCCCCTCCGCTAGCCGGAAGTCTGGAATATTTTGGGAAATCAAGGTAAGCAGTTCCTATTCCCTTTCCAGTGAAATCGGTGATAGGAATAAAACACAAAAAATCTTCCTGAATCATTAACTTTTCGCCGCATTTATCCAAGTATTGAACTTTGTTCTACTCCTGCAATGTCTGGCGTGTCATCTCCGAGAAAAGAAAAGCCCTTCGATTTGTTCACTCGATCGATGTTGTAACTCATGATGAGGTGGTGACAAATGTTGATTATTTCATTCTGGACACGGTTGCTTATGTACATAGCATTCTTTGGTGAATCACTCAGGTGTTTTTTCAACTACTCATCAGTTTTGGCTAGATATCTTAAGAGAGCTCTAAGGTTTCCATCATTCGCCAACGGTTCGGCTTCAGAAATTCTTCCCGTACCACTGGAACCCCTGAGAGCAAATCCTTGTCGGCCACACAGGATAACTGTTTCAATAATTGGAATTATGTGCGATTCATCTGTGGTGATTCTGAATTTTGAAACAGTTTAGCAGTGCATTTTGCTTATTTTATACACACATTATCAAATGAAATAAAGCTAAAAGATATAAAATAATATATTAAAAGTAAATTATATTTGATTATCATTTAGAAACGCCGAGTTAGTTTTCTGTATTCTTAATCCCATTAAGCGCTATTAAATTGCTACAACTTATTATTTTGATGGATGAAATGAGCGCAATAACAATCAAAAAAATCATAAAACTTGTCTAATTGCTCAATTTACTACGTAGGGACATTTGTTATGAAGAACAAGTAAGGACGGCCCTGTCTTCGGCTGTGCTTTATACCTTTCATGAATACGTGCAAACTTAAATACGCATTGTTTAAAGTTCTCTAAAACTTTGTCAGCAAGACATTTAATTTTCTTCAATTTTTTTTTACGAAATCGTTTAATATCCATAAGAAAATATCTCACCAAGTTTCAAGTTTTAATCTTTTAAAATGAGTGCGAAATGGCCATAATCCTCTTATCTGAACGATCGGTTGTATGGGATACATACTATATATAGCTCCGATCTTAGCGATTTTTTTACCAAATTTTTTATTATCTGTAAGCAAATATCTCACCAAGTTTCAAGTTTTAATCTTCCAAAATGAAGGATAAATGGCCATAATCCTCTTATCTGAACGATCGGTTGTATAAGATATATACTATATATAGCTCCGATCTTAGCGATTTTTTTACCAAATTTTTTATTATCTGTAAGCAAATATCTCACCAAGTTTCAAGTTTTAATCTTCCAAAATGAAGGATAAATGGCCATAATCCTCTTATCGGAACGATCGGTTGTATGGGATATATACTATATATAGCTCCGATCTTGATGATTTTTTACGAAATATTTTGATATCCATAAGAAGATATCTCACCAAGTTTCAAGTTTTAATCTTTAAAAATGAGGGAGAAAGGTCATAATCCTCTTATTTGAACGATCGGTTGTATGGGAGATATATGCTATAGTGATCCGATTATACCGGATCCGACAAATGTCTAATATAATACAAAAATACATCCGTGTGCCAAATTTCATCGAGATATCTCAAAAGTTGAGGGACTAGTTTGCGTTCAAACAGACGGACGGACGGACGGAAATGGCCACAACAGCCGGTTATACGTACCGGAATGACTCGGATTTCTACATCCGACCAAGGGCTGTTATTTCGACTCTACCCTGTCTAACCTGTCACCTTTTTCACTAATATTGTCATCCTCCGAGCAGCTCCTTGCAGCAGGGCTGCTCAAAACCCTCCTTATCCGGGCTGGGGTCGAATCCAACCCGCGTCCAGGAGAATGGATCTGCTGCGTCTGCTGGAAGAAAATCTACGTTAAGCGTTCACACTCCGTCCAATGCAATTCTTGCAAAAGATGGTTGCACAAAACCAGGTGCTCCGGGCTAAATCCCTCCACACATAGGCCCCCTAGTTTCTACAAAACTTTCGTGGCCCCTTGCTGTTCACGCCCTCGGACGTCCCGTGGCCAACGACGATCTAGTATCGCACCGTCACAAGCTTCTGTAACAGTCTGCACGACTAATAGCACAAACAACGCCCAGCAAGTAGTGTGTAACACCCGCTGCCGCTCACGCCCACAGGCGCCAACACCTCACACAGCCGCTCACAGCTACTTTCTACGTAGCACCTCTGTTTCAGAAGTGAGCAATGCCGAGCGACAGCCTACCCCCCGCCCACTTTCAACTTCCCCTTCTTCTTCCAGCACTAGTACAAATGTAAGTCAAAGCCACCAGCTCCTGGTCCCTTACACCTTGTGCTCTGTTTGTCGGTTGAGATTATATACACCTGCGACATCAGTCAAATGCAACTCTTGCCTTGGCCTGTGTCACCTGCTTATATGTTCTCAACTTGGGAACAGGAACCTATGGACTGATACGTACGTTGCACCATGTTGTCGAGCTACGCAACCTACAACGTCAACTGATTCGCCACCTTCTGGTGCTTCGGATCCCTCGACTTCTAGAGTGCGACGTAGTGTGCGACCCAGCCTGCTTCCACCAAGGCATACGCACCAGTCCCTGACTCCCAGCGTGAATATTTCTCCCCCTTCGCACTTTCGCGTCCTACAACTAAACTGCAACGGCCTAACTGGGAAAGTGAGTGAAATAGTGAACTTCATGAAGCGTCAGAACATCAAGATCGCTGCCATTCAGGAGTCGAAGTTAAACGCCCGATCAAGTCTTCGGACTTGTGACGGCTATAACATCCACCGACGTGACCGAGAGAGGGGACTTGGGGGCGGACTCGCCTTCATCACCCACCAATCCGTGCAATATCGTACATTTGAGCCTGACGTCGACCCGAGGGACAACCTCCTGGAACGTCAAGGAATGGTTGTCCGGACAGGAGACGTCGACCTTGAAATTATAAACATTTATATACCTCCTGCCACCTGCTGTCCGAGAGATTACCACCCTGACATCAGTGCGTTACTCAGGGGCGATAACCGTGTAATTATCGGAGACTTCAACGCACACCACGATCTGTGGCACTCAAGCCTACAAGCCGATGGTAGGGGACAGGAATTGGCTGAACAAATAGACGATTCGACGTTTTGCACTGTGAACGGGGACGCCCCCACGAGAGTTGCGGCAAATTGTTCCAGTTCGCCAGACCTCACAATTGTCAGCGCAGGTCTCATAAACTGCGTTGAATGGCGACCAATGCTCACTCTTGCATCTGACCATCTGCCGATAGTCCTCTCAATCGATCGCCCCAATGACTTCGTCACTTCTGAGAAGCGCACCTTCACTAACTTCAACAAAGCTGACTGGGTTGGTTTTCTTGGTTTCACTGAGAGCACCTTCGCTGCTCTTCCCATCCCGTCTGATGTACGAGAAGGGGAAAAAGCGTTTCGCATGGTCATAGCTTCAGCCTCCAATCAATACATTCCGTCAGGCAGAATTAAGGAGATACGTCCATACTTCCCCGCAGAGGCAGCGGCCCTGGCTAATGAACGTGACCACGTGCGACGCTTGAACCCTACGGATCCCCAAATTCAAGATCTCAATGCGGAGATCAAACGCGCCAAATGGGAGGAGCACCTAAGGTCCTGCAACCTCTCTGCTGGTGTTGGCAAATTATGGTCCACTGTCAAATCCTTGTCTAATCCGACCAAACCTAACGACAAAATATCCATCACCTTTGGTGATAAGGTACAGTCGAAACCAAAGAGATGCGCGAGCGCTTTCTGCCGACAATTCGTACTGCATCCTCCGGTTGACAAGGAAATCAGGCGCGCCATCAGGGAAGCGCACAAACGCAAAAACAACCAAGCGCCCATTGTCATCACCACCACGGAGGTTCGGGAGGCCATACGGAGGTCCAAAAATTCTAAATCCATTGGGCCAGACGGTATATCCATGCTGATGCTAAAACATCTCGGCGATGAGGGAGTAAGGTACCTAACAACCGTCTTCAATCTGTCCATGACCACCTTTGTCATTCCAGAAAGATGGAAACAGGCAAAGGTGGTGCCACTACTAAAGCCCGGCAAGCCGGCTAACGTGGGGGAGTCATATCGACCGATATCACTCCTCTCGCCAGTAGTGAAGACCTTGGAGGCGGTCCTGCTCCCTTATTATACTGCTAACCTGCGATTAGCCGAACATCAGCATGGTTTCCGCAAAATGCATAGCACTACCACCGCGCTAAACGCCATCACCACACAGATAGGTGACGGTCTCAACCAATCTCGCCCAAATGACAGGACCGTGCTAGTTGCGCTCGATCTGTCGAAAGCTTTCGACACTGTTAATCACGCACAACTCATTAACGACCTGGAAGATTCAAACCTTCCCCCTTGTCTAAAGCGTTGGACCGCCAACTATCTGAGTGGCCGGCAGTCATCGGTTGAATTTAGAGGCGAAAGATCAAAACCACGTATAATTAAGCAGGGGGTGCCACAGGGTGGTGTCCTATCCCCGCTTCTGTTTAATTACTACATATCGAGGCTCCCTTCCCCACCAGAAGGCGTCTCGATCGTCTCCTACGCCGATGACTGCACGATCCTGGCGACTGGACCCTCCGTTGATGAGCTCTGCTCGAGACTAAATTCATACCTTCCAACCCTTTCCAGTTTCTTCGCTGCACGGAACCTGACACTGTCACCGACCAAATCCTCGGGCCACCCTATTTACGACGTGGACAGCGCAGGCGAACATGGAATTAAACGTCTACGTCGACGGCATCAAGCTTCCGACTGTCACACACCCCAAAATCTTAGGGGTCACGTTTGATAACATGTTCAAATACGGTGCTCATGTAGCCGCGATTGCCACCAAAGTACAAAGCCGTAACAAAATCCTCAAGTCACTAGCTGGCAGTACTTGGGGGAAAGACAAAGAAACGTTACTGGCAACGTACAAGGCAATCGGCCAGCCGGTTCTGAGCTACGCGACGCCAATATGGTCGCCGGGGTTAGCAGACACACATTGGAGGAGGTTGCAGGCCTGCCAAAACACCGCACTCAGAACCGCCACGGGGTGCCTCCTTATGTCTCCTGAGCATCACCTTCATAATGAGGCAAAAATGCTCAATGTCAAATAGCATTGCGAGATGTTGTCCAGACAATTCCTGTTCAACTGCCATAATCAGCAGCATCCGAACAGGAACCTGCTCAACGAAAATCCGCCTCCCAGGAGAATAAGGAGTCACCTCCGTAAGCACTATGATGAGATCCGGCATCACATCTCCTCGCCGTTTGATCCAGAGGTGCACCGGCGGGCCCTCAACCTCATCCACACGGAGTCGGTAAACTCCTTTGTCAGGTCTCGTCCAGTGAATGTGGTCCTACAGGCACAAGCTCCACCTGTTGCCGCCGAGGAACGCGAACTGCCCAGGGAGACAAGAGTCACGCTGGCTCAACTTCGTTCTGGATATTGTAACAGACTAAACTCTTACTTATCCAGACTGAACCCCGACATGCCAAATGTCTGCCCGGCATGCGGCGTGTCTCCCCACGATACTAACCATCTGTTCCTCTGCTCAACCGAGCCCACTCTTCTAACTCCAATCTCACTCTGGTCCACCCCTGTTGAAGCCGCGAGGTTTCTTGGACTTCCGTTAGAAGAGCCTGATGACAATGTTGGTTGGGGGTGACACCCTGGACAGGTTAAGTAGTCGCTACAACAACAACAACAACAACAACGGAAATGGCTGTATCAACTCAGTTCATCGTCCTGATCAATTTGGTATACTTAATGGTGGGTCTATATCTATTTCTAAACATTACAAACATCGGACCAAAGTTAATATACCATTTCATGTTCATGAAAGGTATAAAAATGTAAGGTTTGAAAAAAATTCGTTATACCCGAGAGTACAGCAAAAAGTCACTTTGACCTGTTAGCCCTTTAAAAAAATTAAGCTGTATCCTGTGAAGCATCATAACGAAGGCAAGATAAAGTGTTTGCATATTTGCGTAAAACTTGTGTGCAAATAATACAATTAACTAAGCCTTTTTATTCCTCGAAATTTTAGTAGGTAGAAAGCACGATATATATTTATACTTATTCTAAACTAGGAATAAAGCGCATTAATAATACTTGACCTTTTTTTAAATAGAAAAGAGAAATGTTATTGAATCAATCTATGTAGGGAGGTATTGAAGCATTCGATTCGTGATCATTATTTGTGTTAATTTTTTAATTGAAAAATTTGTTTCCTACATTCATTTCAAAGTTTTAAATTTCTTTTTCAATTTTACATGACTTTGGGCCTAGAAAATATAGAAACCGCCGAAAATATTTTAATCTTTTATTTTGTTGTTGCGTTTAGACAATTTTTGACAGTAATGTAGAAAATTTTCTACGCCTTCTACAAAAACTAGACACAGAGAATAACCTAGTTATTTTACTTCATTTCATTTTGTTCATTATTTATTAAATAGGACATTGTGTATGTAAATGAACACTTATTACAAAACAAAAAAATTCAAAACGGAATTGAAAAGAAAATGACAATTTTTGTTTTTTTTCTTTTTGAAAACCACAGAAACGAACGCCTATTTTAGTTCTAGCTATTGTATGATTTATCCTACGAATAAGAGTAAAATATTAAATTAGAGTAGCTTTAAAAGATTGTAGATTTTGTAAATTGTTTGTTTGTAGTAGTAATAAGAGAAACTATACCCATATGCGATACGATCCATTTATTAATTCTAAGTTGCCTTGTAAATATTACGTGATCTGTTTAATTTTAATGTTAATTAAATATTTATTAATGATAGCGGTATGTGCCGCACAATAAAACAATATAAAACAATACAATATAAAACAATATTTAATTTTGTGTTATTCTATTTTGTTTTATTTTAATTCATTTTGTTACATAATACTTAGTAAGCAAAATACATAGCTAAACATTTATCAAACTGAAAAAGACACCTACCAAACCAATCGCTAATGCAAGCAAAAGAATAGCTGTATTTTCCCCAATTCACCAAAGACAGTGCATGCAATTGTCATCAACACTACGCTATGTGAATCATGCTTTGAATCGCACTCGTTTGTAAGGTGCATAGTGTTGATTCACCAATCGTTTTTTTGGGAGCTCATTTCGGCATTTGAATCCAATCATGAAGATCTCTGTTACATACCACCGTTAGGCGACTAAATTTAATATACCTTGTGCGCGTAGCACTACTAGGTATAAAAATAGTATTTCATTGACGAAGGGGGAGCTTAAATAAATTTTTGTCATTTTCTTCACTGTGGTTTGTTGAAACCTCTGAAGATCGTTTTATGTTGAGTGATTCGAGTATCTATTTCCATTATTATATGATCGATAAATGGATAGAAAACAAGAATTTTGTGATAACCATCTAAGTTACATGATTGCAGACTTGGTCTTTCGGTTCTATTTGATTTCAATATCCGTGGCACAAGTTCTGAACCATTTTTCAAAGTAATCTTCGTCGGAACGAATACATCGTAACTCCACTACTATGCCTTTTGCGAAGTCCATTAAAAGCGCTAAATCTATCTTTATTTGTTGGAGTTTATTACACAAACGCAGAACGTACCGTTTTTGAGTAAGGTATTTTTAGTTTTGTGTTAATAAAAGTCTTGACCTAAGAATTTTATAATACGAGAAAATGTTGAAACTTTATAAATTTTTAGCCCTTCGCATAACAAAACTTACACCATAAATTTATCAATAAATTCGCATAATTGGCACTATTTTTTGCCATCTTCACACTGGCACTTTATTGTAAATACTTGAATTTAATAAGTCATAAAACTGCATATCCACATTTTATACAAATTTTGATTAAAGATTGTGGAATTTTGATGAAACGTGGTTAAATTTTACCAGGTTTTGTACAAAGTTTGAAAGTTTGAAATTTGTTCTTGCATGTTTTTTATCAGATAATGGGCTACACTTTTAAAAGGACCTGTAAAAAATTCTCTTCCCTATCTATTTTCCGCCACTGTGTGCTCTGATAAAATTAATGAGCCTGAATGCACTAGTATTTCCGACCGTCTGAATTCTTATTTATATAGACGTGAAAGATAAGGGAGTAGAGTTTTAGCTCAGCAATTTCAGACCGCGAAAATTACGATATTATTTCAGTATGTTATTTTTTTTTAATACCCCTTCTCATTGTTGGACCACCGTTTTTTTTCTTGTAATAGTTTGTAATGGAAAACCCAACAATATTAACATTACAATATTTAAAAATTTTGCGAATAATTTTTTCAGAATATATGCCAAAAAAGAAAAGCAGTTTGGTAGAAGATACCATCTTCCCTTTTCCCCTGACCACGCCACTGTGCAGCAACCCTAACACATATCCAGCATTATATTAGATTACACAGAAATGTGATATTTTGTTCGATTGAAGATAAGATATGAACAAAATTCCTAAAGGATGTGAGTATTGGGGTCTCAAAGTAACTTAGTGTTGCTTTATTCACTTCAAAATATGTGTTTAAAAGAGTTATATATTATCTGCAAAAAATGCGATTAGTCTAGGATAAATCCGGGCTGAAGTCACCCCTTTTGATTAAGCATGTCCTATGAAGAGACTCGTTGGATTCTTTTATGATTGAAAGGGTAATGTCGGACAGATCCCCTTTGTTCTACTTCGGGTATGGTCGGACAAGTTTACTTTCAACACCTATAAGTAGGCTACAGAAATTAAAATCGACCTATCCCAACTATGCCTATTTCGTCTATTGTAGCCCACTGTAGACAAAAGGTATTGAACGCGATCTCTTTAGAGATCAGTGGCACGGTTTTTTGTAGCGTTATATGGGTTACACAAAACTACTGCACAACTGTTACTATGATTTTCGCCGGTGCTTATTTATACAATAAATTACCCTATTAGGCCAACTTAATTGTAAGAAGCGGAGTTTCGTGTGTATTTTATTTATGTTTAGTTAATTTATAAGCCGGCCGCCGTTGTGTGGCGGTAGTGTTGCTGGCCCACCACACCGAAGATCCAAGGTTCGAGTCCTGGGACAAGTAACATCAAGTGGTTTGTAAAAAGTTTTTTTCAAAACGGGGTCGCCTCTCTTCAGTGGTCTAGCAAAATGTTGAAATTTTATAAATTTTGAGACTTTCGCATAACAAATTTATCAATAAATGCCCATCATTGGCACTATTTTTGGCCAACTTCACATTGCACTTTTTTAAAAATACTAAAAGTTAATAGGTCATAAAATTGCATATCCAAATTTTTTTATAAAAATTCTGATTAAAGAGTGTAAAATTTTGATAAAACGTGGATAAGTTTTCTTAGGTTTTGTTCAAAGGTCGAAATTTGTTCTTGCATGTTTTTATTAGATAATGGGCTATACTTTTATAAAAAAGTATAACAAATTCTCGTGGCTATCTATTTTCGCTCTGATTAAATTAATGAGCCTGCACGCACTAGTATCTTTAGACCGTCTGAATTCTGATTTTTATAGACGTGAGACATAAGGGAGTAGAGTCAGCAATTTCAGACTGCGAAAAGTATGGTATTGTTTCGGTTCGTTATTTTATTACGTTTTTATCGTCTTGATAGCATAGTGAATTTTGTACAAGGACTGAAAAGACTTATACATGTATACAGGTCGAACCCTAAATCTAAAATTAACACCTGTCCACAGCTTTCGATAATTGTAGGGACTCACAATGGTTCTGTTCGAAAGGGGAAAGGGTTTGCAACTCATGCTGAAAAACTTTAATAAATTCTTAAGTACTTTTTAAGTACATACTTTATGTTTTAGTACCTGGGCGACCGAGCTTTGCTCGGCATTTTCATAGGTTGTCATACAATTTGGTCTGCTTTAGATACTCATCAGTAAAGATATATTTGTTGTTTGTATGTATAATTTTACTTACCAGCAGTGGAGCCTTTCAAAAAGAGATTTTAAAAACATATCTTGATAATAGAAACATGTTTAATATTTGATTTTTGTTGGAACGATTTTCCGTCATCCCTTGTCAAGTTTGGTTTTGTGACAAACCGGTTTCGGCGTTCTGCCATTTTCAATGCCTAGCTTCGTTCTGGTCTGTGTCTATCCGCTGCGTTGTTTTTATAGTCCGTGGGTGCTGTGGCAGGTAATGTCAATCTATGTTTTCGTGGTAGGTAACGTTAATATGCGTGTGTGTGTGCGCGGTATTGATACGTCCGAATTGTTATCTGTCCCAAGGGTTGTTTTTGTAGGTATGTAGACATACCGCTTGTTAGCTAAGCGGTAGGTTGATGTAGGTAGAAATCGGTGATTTTTGCAGTTTGGTTCATATTTCGTTTTTGCTTGTTCATTGTTACGTGTTTGGTTGCTGTACCTGCTGGCTTGTGCTGTTTTTTGTAAACTAGTTTTAAGGGTTCAAATATTTCGTCAGAGATAGTGTTGGTTTGTTCGTTTATGATCCTGCCGTCAAATGTTTTTAACTTGTATATCTCCATGTTCTCAAGTACATTGAGCCGCCGGCCTTTTCCTTGTACGTGAAGTATTCGAGCCGTTGTTTTTATGTTAGCTGGGGTGCAGTTGTTCTCAAACATGTGGTTCGCGAAATTAGATTCTGGTATTATGGTGGGTTTTCGTGTTTTTTTGTTGTAGTCCCTGATATGCTCTCGGAATCTTGTGCTTATTTTCCTTCCGGTTTGTCCTATGTAGCCGTATTGACATTCACAAGTAAGCCTATACACTCCGTGTCTGTTGAATGGGTCATCAGAATTAGTGTCGGTTCTTAGTTTTTGTCCGACGTTGTTGGATGTTCTGAATGCTGTGTTGATGTTATATCTTTTAAAGAACTTTGCTAATTTGTACGTCGCTTTTCCAGTGTATGTCATTGCCGTCCAAACCATTGGATTTTCCTCTACGTTTACTCTTTTTTGTGTTCCATGGCTACTTCTGAGTTTATCCACAAGTGCTTTCTTGTATCCATTATTTGCTAATATTTTTTTTTTTTTGAACAAAGTTTGAATACACATAGTTACACATAGTTACTACTTGGTGGCTGCCCAAAAAAGTTCTCCCCACATTGTCGACAAGATTTTACAAGATTTCTTGCTGAATTGTATGGTTAGAGGCTGTCGATTGCTATGAAATAATCGAGAAAGAATAGTGTCACATGGGTATATTTTTCGGTTAGTGCTTCAAATATCGATCAACATTCTTTGATTTCTTTTTTATTTTTTCAAGAAAGAATTATCCATAACTTGTACTTAATACATATGAAATCTAAGCCAACACTTCCATCCATACCATGTTCGGAGTACGTATCTGATTGTCTTACGAAAGCATTACTTTTAACGTATTTGGTAGCTTAACTCTTGAAAACGCCACATATAACTTACCATGCATGAACATCGATTAATTAAGCTCCACTCCGACTATCTCCAGAGTTTGTCCCTGAGCTTTATGCTCAGCCGTTGCATGGTACACCACACCCCTTGGATTGGTGTCTCGGTAAAATCAGATAATAATTCTAAGAAAGTGGTATCCTATCTACAAACCAAATTTCATCGAAATCGGTTTAGCGACTTTGAGATATTGTCAATATACAAGAATATCTCGTTATTATAAGATATAATAAGCTCAGATGGCAACAGTAAGTGGCAACCCTACTTAGAAATGGTTTTTTTTTCAATACGCAGGAAAATACCTTTCGTTTGATACCCATATTGGCTGATTTCATTTCATTTAAAAAAAATTCAGATAGGTGGAAATCCCGTAAATTTATCTTATGTGGCAACACCAAGTAAAAATTCTTAGAATGTGGTACACTACGTGTATACCAAATTTCCTCCAAATCGGCTAAGCGGCTTTCGAGATAGTCTGAATATACAAATATACAAACTTACAAATATATATACAAGACTAACTCATTTAAAGTTATAAGATATCTGAAAAAACCAAAATGTTGTTACACCTACCAACCTCAATATAATTTCAAGTTTTTGGGCAATTTTGCAACCTCATATTCGATGAGTCAGACCGTTAAGTTACAGTTGAAGAGCAATCGTGAAACAAAGTTAGAGGAATAATCCACCAACAGTTCTTTTTATTATACCTAGGAGTGCTATGCACACAAGGTATATTAACTTTAGTCGCCTAACGGCAGTACGTAACGGCATTAACGGATCGAGATAGATATTGACTTATATATATCAAAATGTTCAGGACGAAAAGAGAAGTTGATTAAGCCATGTCCGTCCGTCCGTCCGTCCGTCTGTGAACACGATAACTTGAGTAAATTTTGAGGTATGAAATTTGGTACGCGGGTTTCTTGGCACCCATCTCCGAGCGCTATTTCAAATGGACGAAATCGGATGATAGCCACGCCCACTTTTTATATATAGAATATTTTCGAAAACACAAAAACGTGATTACTCAGTAAATAATGCGCATATGAGGATAAAATTTGGTGAATACATTGAGATTGAGGCATAAAATAAATTTTTCAAGAAATTTTTGAAAATGGGCTTGGCACCGCCCACTTTTGATTAAGTCAAATTTAGAAATTCAGCACGCAGGTTTCCAGGTACGCAAGGAATGTTCCAGGAAAAAATAGGCGGGATCGGTTAAGGTCTACGCCCACTTTTATATGAAAGATTTTGAAGAGGATCGTAGATATATTAAATAGGTAATAACTTTGTGTAAAATAGCTTTACATCATATATATTTCACTTTTTAAGTTTTGCGGAAAGAGAAATCCAAAAAATAAAAAGTTTCGAAAATGGGCGTGACCCGTCCCCTTTATAATGGATTATTTCACAAAATTTTTATGCCATAACTTCGCAAAAATTAATTTGTCCGAACAAAATTTGGTGATAATATTCAATATATAAAGATAACTGTATGCTGTAAAAATGGGCGGAATCGGTTAATGTCCACGCCCAGTTTTTTAACATAGGTCTGAAAAATTTGTTTGGAAAAGTAAAAAAGCTATATTTCTACAACCAAGCAAGCTATATTAATCAGATTTTGCACACATAATAAGCTTTTTAAGAAAACTTGACCGGAAAAAAGTTGCTCAATTTTAAAGAAGTAGGCGTGGCGCCGCCCACTTTTCAGTATAAAGTTTCTGCTATTTTCAAAGGCAATCGCTTATAATTCAATCTTGATATTTCAATGAAAATTGGTCAGCTGCTTCTCAGTAGTATGTATTATACTCCTGCCAAAAATTAGCCACATCAGAAAACACACAAGCAAAATATTCCGGGACGTAGTTAATAGACCACTGCAATAGCGAAGTTATATATATTTTTTAACTTGCATACCTTTCATAAACATTAATTGTATGTAAGTATGAGAAGAAGAAGAGAAAAGTTCACTAAAATGATCAGCACGATGAGCGGAGTCGATTTAGCCATGTCCGTCTCTCCGTCCGTCTGTCTGTCTGTCCGTCTGTCTATTTGAACGCAAACTAGTCTCTTAGTTTTACAAAAGAATGCTGCAATTCGTTGTTTGCTTTCGCCATTTTAGAATATACTAGCAAACCCGGTAGACGTTGTTTTGACGTTTTTATACATAGAACACATCTATATATAAAATGTCATTAGCTTGAACCAAATAAACTCCTAACTATACCGAACTGCAGCTCTATATAACCTGGGGCTTTTCCTAAAGCTGTATACAGACTGTGTCGTGCCCAGCGAACTCCTGAACCTATGGTGAAAGTTCAAGAGCAAAACAAAACACAAAATATGTGGGCGTGGCACTGCCCACTTTTGAAAAGTTATATAGATATTGACTAAGTGACACATATATCCAAATATCATTAATTTAGAGCAAAAAAGTTCGGAGTTATGACGAATTGAAACTTTATATAGCCTGGGGGCCTGGCTCCGCCCACTTTTCGAAAACGATATATTGTCTATGCTGTACCCAGTGAACCCAAGTATATAAGTTATTATTTCATTTAATAATTCTTGTTTTTAAAAAGAGTTGGCGGAACTTGTCCGCTCTTTTACTTCTTTATTTCGAGTTCAATTGTGAAAATTTCATAAAGATCGATTGAGTACTTTGGCGCCTATAAAAGCACACATTTTTTATATCTATTTTTGTTTCGCGGACAAGGTATATTACTTCATTCGGCATAAACGAATCGAGATATATAATAAATATGTATATCAAAACGTTCAGGATGAAAAGTAAAATATCCGGGCAAGTAGTTAATACCCCACTGCAAAGGCGAAGTTGTATATCTTTTTTGATTTTCATACCTTTCATGAACATGAAATTTTTGTACGTATGGGAAGAAAATGAGATAGTCCCATCAAAAAGTATACTGAAATGATCAGGGTGATGAGCTGAGTCGATGTAGCCATAGCCGTCTCTCGATACGTCTATCTGTCTGTCCGTCAGTCTATTTGAATGCAAATACGAACTGAAAGTATTAAAATAGACCTGCGTAAATTGGGATGCCATAATAGATCAGTACTAGGTATATAATGTTCGGTTCCACCCGAACTTAGACTTCCTTACTTGTTGTTGTTTATTTGAAACCATTGAATTTATATCATGATTTTGAAAAACTAATTTTTATAATTATTTAGGTCGCTATTAAAATTATTGACAAGAGCCAGCTGGATTCTATAAACCTGCAGAAGGTCTACCGAGAAGTCGAAATAATGAAACGATTGAACCATCCGCACATTATTAAACTTTATCAGGTAATTAAAAGCTTTAGAAACATATACCACGCTCAATATTTGAACTCTTTTTTTAAATTTTGATTTATTACTGTACGGATCCTTGCTACCAGCAAAACGCTTAGCTTTAAATTTGAAATGTTGTATAGCAATAACCCGTGGCCATTAGAGTGTTTCAAAAATAAAAAAGCTATTGTATTTGTGATATTCCTCAAAATTTCATATACTTGATATATATATTTAATTATTTAGTCTATGAACATCCAAAATATTCTTAACAGACTATTGGAAAACGTAAATTAATTAATTTAAATATAATAAAATTAAGGAATCATATGAACAAAATTTTATTTAGAAAGAGAAAAATCAAGATCGATAGAATTAAATATTATGTTGAATTCAATAGCAGCTCGAATCATGGGAGCATTACGCGCGTAAGGGTAGTACCTTGGATAATGCCCAGAACAACAGTTAAGGAGAGGACAGACCTTATATTTTCTAAACTTTTAAGATTTATGAGCAATAATCTAGAATTATAGGAAGGAACTTTTTCCGAGAAGCGAAGACAGTGCAAAGCATTTTTAAGAAAAACTTTTTGAACTTTTTGAACGGTCGCCAAATAAAGGCTGCATACTCTAGATGGGGACGAACGAAAGAGGTGTAAAGCAATTCTAGGGCATAAGGATTTGAGAACTCTCCACTATGCCTCCTCAGGAAGCCAAGCCTCCTCAGGAAGCATAGCATAGACTTCGATATTATAAAGTCAATGTGCCTGTCCAAAGAAACCTTTTAAAGAACAGAACCTTTTGAAGAAAAGAAATATCTTCTTAGTAATTAAAATAGATAACAAATTGCTAAACTTAGCATATTAAAAGGCGATAGTGACCTTTTATTTTGATTTTTTCCTGGAGTAGCCTTCGAAATGTGCTACTCAATATTGTGAGTTGAAAAAACTGGTGGAAAACGACTTCGTTTCTCATAAAGTTTTTTTTATCGGCGTCAGTGATTGAAAAACTTTATTTATATATTGGCCTTTGTGAATTTTTTGTTTTCAAATACGATCTTTTTAAATTTTCTCTTACTCAATTTTTTGTTTAAGTGCTTCATTCTAAGAAATATCCTGCAAAAAACAGATTTAAAACGCTCTTCCCAGATTGCATATGTCTTTACATAGCTCTAGCAGTTTGGGCACTAACTTTTTACTGTGGGAAATTTCTTGTCCATTGTATTTGGTGAATTCCATTTCTAAAGATTTTATTTTATTGGAAAATGAATGGCTAGGCTTACCAAGGCTTACAATTGTTTATCCAACCGCAAGAAGATGTATTTTCTTCCTCAAAGTGGGTAAGATCCAGTTTTCGGATTATATATCCAACAATGTACACTTCTGTAAATATCTCATCTATTCACTCGTCCTTACCATAATTTTCTGAACATATGCCAGTACAGGCAGAGGACACATTTAAACCCAATGTTACAGCCGTTTCAAAATTTCATTGCCCACTCAATTTCTCAACATTTCTTACTAACATTTCTTGGAACAAATATATATATATATTTCGTTTCACTCTTGATAAAAATAGCAACTTTAAACATAATGGGTTAGTAATTTTTTTTTTTGATGCAAGAATTCCTACAAGTTCACTACTATTTTGTTTAATATACTTTGTGTACGAATATCATATTATTCTATATCATAATACTAGCAGACCCGGCAGACGTTGTCCTGCCTAAAATTCGGCCTGCCACTTTTCGTTTCTTCTACATTTATCCTTATTTCCTCCTTTTACTTTCAACTTTTGCTTTTCCCCCATCCCCATATATCATTACTCTTCTTTACCCTCTTAATTTTCCTCTAACACCACCTCTATATCTCAAATTTCTATTTCTACTTACCTTATTCTTCCATTCCCTCTGCGAGTACTGATATGTATATAGTTTTGAAGTTATATCGAATAAACTTTTATTTGATCCTGGTACTGCTTTCTGTTTCCAAGGTTTTTTGATATATAAAACACATATCTGTATATAAAATATCATTAACTTGAACCAAATAAATTCCTAGCGATGCTGAATTGCTACTTTAAATAGCCTGGAGGCCTTGCTAAAAACTAATATGGCCTGTGTCGTTTCACAGAGATCGAAAATAAATTTTGGACATTAATGAAGCACAAACAAAACACAAAAAAGGGGGGCGTGGAACCGCCCACTCTTTCGAAACTATATATGGGCTATATATGCTTTAACCTGTGATCCCAAGAATATACTATGAAAATTTCATAAAAATCGGTTTAGAACTTTGGACCCCTATTAATTTTTATTTATAAGATTTCAAAATTATATGTCGACGTGTTTTTAAACGCTAAAAATTCATAAAAGATACGAAATATGATGCTCAAGAAAAAAGCTGGGTAAGCGGGAAGGGGTATCTTTCAAGTAAATGAGATGTTTCTTAATCCATATCTTTGCAAGAATTTATGGTAGAATACTGATATTGGTAAAGAGTTATATGAGGTTAATCTGTAACACCTGAAGAAAATGGTTGGTAAGGGATAGAGTTTTACGCCGATCGCTTAATCGGTGCCGGCGGCGGCAACGTGGGTGTCAAAAAATACTGGCGGCGGCGACTTAATTTCCTCGGAGATACATATCGAGCCTTAACCGCAATTTTGGCGTGACCAACAAAATTCTGAAAATCCGTATTTTGACAGATATCGATAATTCTGTTTATTTTAAACCATCTGACAAAATATTACAACTCTAATATTCACCTTAAAAGAAATGAAGCAAAGTCAATTATGATGTAAGTAACATTTTGCTTTCAAATTTTCTATAAAAAACATTCTCCTGTAAAATTTTATTTTTGTTGGTTACACTAAAATGGCTGTTACTGATCGATATATCGCACCAAATATTTACTTATTTATTTTTTATTGAAATTTAAAGTAAGAAGCAAAGTCCTCTGGCGGCGAACAAAGAACACGCTCCTATAAGTCCGTCATCATACTTGTGATGCTGTACGGCTTGGAATCATGTAGAGTGTCTAATGGCGAGTACCGAATGAAATTTAACGATGAGCTGTATCGGCTTTACGAAGGTATAAGCATGCAGTGAACTAAAGCCCAAGGGCTCCGCTCTGTCATGTTATGCGAATGAACAAATAAACCGAATTCGGCAACAGAAGAAGAGGTAGGCCTCTACTGAGATGGAAAAAATAGGGGAAAGAGGATAACTGGACCTCCTGTTGTTTACAATCGGCGTAAACTACCGCAAAAAACGAATGGTTCAATAAATAATGATGATTCATATTTAAAAAATTTAAATTACTTTTTATAAAGAAGTTGTTTTATTGAAACGACAAAACAAAAATAAGAAAATTCACAAAAAATATATTGTTATACCCTAGATATACATTTGGTTGCCACATTACAATTTGTACTACAGTGAAAGCTCAGGAAGCTAGGTTCTAGCATAGCAACACTCTATGGTTTTGACACTCAATTTGGCATTGCAATTTAATTACATTTATTTTTTAAGCTGTTAGATAAATAGAAGAGTTTGAAGCTCTGGCTATGTTCATTTCAATCCATCGTAGTACACTTGTTGTTGTTGTTATTAACAGTGCTTCGCGCTGCCTAATGGGCACAATCACCCTGAGGGTCGTCATCAAGCTCTTCTTACGGGAGTCCCAGGAAATGCGCGGTTTTAATAGGGTTGGACCAGAGTGATATTGGTTTTAGAAGAGTAGGTTGATTTGAACAGTAAAGAAATGTTTGGTATCATGAGGGGGCATATTACATGCAAGGCACGTGTTTGGTATGGTGGGGTTCAGTCTGGATAAGAAAGAGTTTAACTTGTTACAATATCCAGAACGAAGTTGTGCATGACCCTAGTCTCCCCCGGAATAACACGCACCCCATCAGCTGAACGATCTTTCTACCGACTCGGTATGGAGGTCGTTTGGAGCCCGCCTATGGTTACGCAGATCAAACGGCAATTTCATATGGTGCCGAACGTCATCATAGTGCTTACGGAGATGTTTCATTATGTCACTAGGGGGCGGAGCTTCATCTAATAGATGACGGTTTGTGGCAGCTCAGTAAAAACTGTATGCTCAAAAGTTCCGCATGTTCACGAGCATTGAGCATTCAGCCTCTTCATGGAGGTAAGACTCGGATGACATGAGCTGACATCCCGTGACAGGTCTGATGGCGGGTTTTGACACACTTGCAACTTCTTCCAGTGGGTGTCAGCGAGGTTGGACTACCATATGGGAGCAGCGTAATCGGTAACCGGTCGGCCAATACCCTTATATATATAGCTAGCAACGATTCTTTATCTTTTCCCCAAATACTGGCGGCCAGTGACTTGAGCATCTTGTTGCGGCTTTGTACCTTTGAGGCTATTGCCATGACTAGCGAAGGTGAGGCTGTTGTCTAACGTCACACCCATGATTATAGGGTGGTTGACAGCAGGTAGAGGTACTCCATCTACGTGGACGTTTAATTGTTGTCCCATTTGCGCATTCCCCGCAGTCGATTTAGTCGGAGACAGGGTCAGGTCTCGCTCGGTGAAGAAGCTGGAAATGTCTCGGAGGTAACAGTTAATCCTCTTACAGAGTTCGTCAATGGAGGGGCCCTTACCCGAAGCCACAAGCCTAGGATGCAATGGAGACTCATTCGGGTGGGGAAGGAAGCCTCGAAATATAGAAATTAAATAAAAGGGGAGATAGGACACCACCCTGCGACACCCCTTGTTTGATTCTTCGTGGTCTAAATTTAACTTACGCCTACCGACCGTTGAGGTAGTTAGCAGTTCACCTTTTTAGGCCGGCAGGGAGGAGTGTCTCTTCCAGATCTCTTAGAAGCGTGGCGCGATTATCCGTGTCGAAAGTTTTCGAGAGGTCAAGTGCCACGAGCACAGTCCTAGGCAGTGGCGTATCCAGGATTTTGGGAAGGGGGGGAGTGCAATTTTTTTTATCGAAACCTGAAATTTCACACATACAATAGTTTTTTTTTTAATTCCAAACAATTTTATCAGTCTTAATTTTTTTTCAGAATTTTTGGAATTTTTTGGAGTAAGCGGTTTTGTAGTTCATTAAGTTTTAATACAGTAATGTGTCAGTCTTAAGGACGTAACAAATTTTGCTGATTTTTGGTATTTTTTTTTCGAAGAGCTAAAGTGTTTTCTTTCATATAAAAGAAATTGCTTTCATACCCTTGTATTGAAGAAAATACAGAAGACCCCAAGAAGATATTATTACTTATAAAGCGAGTTTTAAGGGATAAATAACATAGGATATTCAACATTTGTAAAGCATAATGTACACGTCAATATTTTGATTACTTCTCCATTAGAGTTACGTAGATAAGTTTTTAATCTTCTTAAAGTTTTTTATCTGGGAACCAGCATTAACACCAACAATAATGCCAGTCTAGAAATCCAACGGAGGATCACTCACGAAAACAAGTGCTACTTCCCAGCGGCGAAACTTCACATTACAAAATGTAATACTTCTCCAACACTTTGCAGACAGTTTCCCCCCTCAAGAATCAGTTACAACCAATATTACTTTCCCATAAGCATGGCCGTTTGTAGACAAAGCCGATTACATACCTCTTTATTAGTAATGGAATAATTGTGTAAATGAACGGCAATAGAGCGAAGTCGAACTCTCACGAAGCTTAAAGACTTTACGAAGCACAAATCATAGAAATTATTTCATTACACGTCAGTATACAATGTAAAAGATCGTAATAAAGTATTTGTAAGGGTTTCGTAATGCATTATGTGGAAGGACTGCAAACTCACTTCGCCGCTGGGTTTTGACTAAGTTGGCAATTGAGATGTAAAGTCCTCTCCCGAACAACGAAAATAAATAAGTCTTTTATGGTACCCGCCCTGGGATATGGTGCACAGGCTGGGACACTGACAACATCTGATGAGGCGGCTCTGGGAGTAATCGAGAGAAAGATTCTTCGAAAGTATCTAAGACGATTTAATGAGGAGATACAAGATATATATGCAGACAACGACATAGTCCAACGAGTAAAAACTGAGCGGCTTCTTTGGCTAGTCCATTTTGTGCGAATGAATGAAGATGCTTGGGCCCAAAAGATATTCTTATCGGCACCCACCGTTGATAACAGAGGAAGAGGGAGACCATCACTCCGATGGAAGGACGAAGTGGAAACCGATTTGTGATCCCGTGGCGTTTCCAATTGGCAGAAAGACGTAACGATTGGCGAGCTATGGTGAAAGGTCAAAATCGCTAAGACGCTTAAGCGGTTAAGCTGCATTTAAAGAAGAAAAATTGTTGAAAACGTAAGTCTACTGTAGAAGTGGAAATAGGAGAATTGCAAAAATTTGTGGCAATTTGTATAAGTTATGAAATGACGTTTTTTCTCAGCTCTGAAGTGCGTAAAATGCAGTTTTTGGCGGAAGATTATGTCACTTTAAGAACGTTCTCCCTAAATTGGTTTCGCCCACTATATTTTGGCTTTGAACAAGTGGTTCATAAAATTCAGTGAGCTTAAATAAATTGTTGAAAAACCGAAGCGAGATCTCTAAACATAGTTTTATGTTGAGTGAACCGAGTATATCTTTTCATTATTATATGATCAATACATAAATGGATAAAATACAGAAATCTTGAAATAAGCATCTAGGTTATATGCTTGCAGACTTTGGCTAGGTTCTATTTGAGTTCAATATCCACAAGATACAAGCTCTGAAAAATGTTTCAAAGTTTCAAATAGTTCCGAACTCCAGTACTCTTTTGCGAAATCCACTACAAGCGCTAGGTTTATCTTTATTTGTTGAAGTTTATTACACAAAGGCAGAACGAATTGTGTTAACAAAGATGCTAAAAGACTGGTTTATTATTTAAATAAAAAATAGTTGATTTATTTTGTTGTGTTGATCTTCCGACAGGGTAGTAAGTTGATTTTTGTTGGAACGAAATGTCTACATACCTACAAAAACAACCCTTGGGACAGATAACAATTCGGACGTATCAATACCGCGCACACACACACGCATATTAACGTTACCTACCACGAACACATAGATTGACATTACCTGCCACAGCACCCACGGACTATAAAAACAACGCAGCGGATAGACACAGACCAGAACGAAACTAGGCATTGAAAATGGCAGAACGCCGAAACCGGTTTGTCACAAAACCAAACTTGACAAGGGATGACGGAAAATCGTTCCAACAAAAATCAAAAAATAGTTTTTAGTGTTAACTCAAGAAATTTATAAAACCAAGCCATAGAGAAGATTTAGAAATTTTGAGCCTTTCGCATAACAAAACTGACACCATAAATTTATCAATAAATGCCCATAATTGCCACTATTTTTTGCCAACTTCACCCTGACGCTTTATTACAAATACTAAAATTTAATAGGTCATAAAACGGCGTATCCAAATTTTTAGCAAAAATTCGGATTAACAAGTGTGTAATTTTTATGAAATTTGGTTAAATTTTCCTAGGTTTTGAACAAAGCTATACATTTTTTCTTGAATGTTTTTTTTATTAGATAATGAGTTATACCTAAAAACGTGTAAAAAATTCACTTCGCTATCTATTTCCCGCCATTGTGTGCTCTGATAAAATTAATGAGCCAGTCTACTGTATTTTCAGACGGCCTGAATTCGGATTTTTAAATACGTGAGAGATAAGGGAGTAGAGTTTTAGCTCAGCAATATCAGACCTCGAAAATGACGGTATTATTTCGATCTGTTATTTTATTGCTACCAGAACCAATGTATACGCATACCTCGAAACCGGTTTTATCGTTTTGGAAGCCTAGTGAATTTTGTAGAAGGTCTGAAAAGACTAGTGTATGTATATAGGTTTAATATTCCACTAACCGACAATTTCATATATTCATAAATATGCACTTTGTCATTAGTCTAAAATAAGAAAATTATAAAACAGAAGCATCAAATGATATTGTGTTATTCAATCGAAAGTAGAAAAATAGTAGTACATCAACGAAGGGGGGATCTGTCCTCCAATCCCCCCAGGCTACGTCACTGTGCTGTGTGTCTTCCGGAAGCCATGTTGGTGTTTTGGCAAGTGCATGGTAGCTCTGTAATACGGGAGCATAGTCCTAGTCTCAGAATGGTCCCTAAATAAATTCCAAAATGTACAAAAAAGCCGAATATAAGCCCTAAAACAATTCCGAAAGCAATCCTGAAATTACCACAAAAGGACTAAGTAGTCCCGCCAAAAGCCTTATTATGGTCCAAACATTGACCTAAGGGACTCTACCTTAGGTCCGCTTTCATAAAAGCCGGTTAAATTATTCCTAACCGGTGATTGCTTAACCGCTGATTTTCTGAATTGACAATTTCGTTTTCACCAAAGCCTGGTTAAGTTATCGCCGATTAGACCGATCATTGTGAATAAATTAACAAAAAGTTGCATTGTGAATTGGCAAAAGCTGTCAAAACAGCTGATTTTCGTTTTGTTTACAATTTCAAAAAGCTCCAATTTCCTGCATTAAACAAAAGAGAGTAATTAAACAAAAGAGAAATGGAACCGGCAGCAAACCAAAAAAAAACATCGTCTTCCTAACTTTACAGCTGCGGAGGAAGCGTTGCTAATATCCTTGGCTGAGCATCATGCCAGAATATTAGAAAACAAAAGAACAGACGCGGTTGGTGTCGAGGAGAAAAAAAAAAGTTTGGGAACAAATTGATCGCGCTTTTGAGGCCCCTATGGGTGTCAACCGTGGTTCAAAAAACTTAAAGGAGAAATATGAAAATTTGAAAAGAAAAGCCAGAAAGCCCCTAGCTGAAGAGCGAAGGGAATTGTATAAAACTGGTGGCGGACAATACCGGAGCTACACAGACCCCAACACAGAACGACTTGCAGCGTTGATGGGCCAGTCGGCAACAGGGTTTTCCAACAGCTATGACAGCGATGGTATGTACAACGACAATGTATCTAATAATGCTAATTTTTACTCAGTTATTTCATATGAAATAGAAAAGGTGGCAAGGGATGAAACCATCCCTGAAATTTTGGAGGAGTCCATGAGGAGTTGTGACCAGCAGCCTATAATTGAGGCAGTCGAGGCCGTAGAAACGGTAGATCATATTTTTTATTTACTTATTTCTTTAGTTAATTAATTTAATTCTTTAGACCAATGTAACCGATTGGAGCGTTTGGAATCCAGCGTGGCTCAAAAAAAAGGTATCCCATAAGGTAGCCCCTCAACGCGAAAGGCAAAAACCCGCAAATGATGGACAGCAAAATTTTTGGGAGGAAGGAAACAAAAGGTCGGCCGAAAGACACCAAAGGGCCAAAGAAAAGCACGAAGCCGAGATGGAGCTGCTGCGGCTTGAAATCCAGCTTAAAAGGGCTAAGCTAAATGTGGAATAAAAGTAAATGTAATGAGTTGGGGACTGTGTAGCTCCGATAATGTCCGCCACTAGTTTTATACAATTCCCTTAGCTCTTCAGCTAGAGACTTTCTGGCTTTCCTTTTCAAATGTACATATTTCTCCTTTAAGTTTTTTGAGTCACGCTTGACACCCATCTGGGCCGCAAAAGCGCGATCAATTTGTTCCTAAACTTTCTTTTTCTCCTCGACACAAACGCTTCCTCTGCAGTAGTAAAGATAGGAAGACATTTTTTTTTTTATTTTAGTTTAAACTAAGTTATTTAAAAGAATTGAATATTTTTATGAAGGCAAAGGTCGAAAAAAGAAATAAATATAATAAAAATAAAAACAACAACAAACCACCAAAAATTTCAAGTTTTCTTTAGAAAATATTTATTGACGATAGGAATATCAACTGGGTTTTGAAATGGTTTAGATATATATTCATACGTTAATTTAAATTTAAAAAGATATTGAAATGAAGTTTATGCGGCTAATACACCTTCTTCCTCTACACAAACTCAGTCTCATTTTGAGCTAATTGCAGTAATATTATCGTAACTATTTTGGTAGTCCTTTACATCCAACGTCAACTCCAAAAACTGCACTAAAAATGTCGATATTGGTACCCAGAGACGCGTTTCGGTCCCAGGAACCATAATCCGGTGGGGAAAACCCAATATTTTTAGTAATTTAAAAGTTATTGGCATAAAACCAAAAAATGTCCCAGGTTCGATCCCAAATTAGGGGCCTGTTCCATAGTATTTATGTACAGAACACCTTTTGGGCATAGGCGGCCTTCGGTCGCGCTTCAAAAAAATAGCCTTTAGCCGGTCAAACACCGGCTACGCGATCCCCAGTATTTCTGCGCATAACACACTTCAATCCGGTACGATAAAACCGACTGTTGTGGGAATGCACGATGATATGTACATCTGGGACATTTTTATAAATAGTCAGAAGGGTGAGTATCCAGTGAGTTAACAACTCCGCTGCTACCTGAAAATACTTTTTAGTTAGTATTTTGGATGGATTTCATGTCAAATTAAAACTTACTAATTCGATTATGATGGTCCTCAGCTTTATGTCCTGTATACTCTGATAACAAACTCCCGGTATCGCAGTGTATAAGGCGAACCGTACTATCTTGGCATGCCCATGTAGAATAGTGTTCTCTACATAAAATAAAATTTATTATCAACTACACCTAATACATAATTATGTATTTAGCTCACATACCTTATTCAACTATGTGCCAAACCCTCAGTCCCGATTGCTTGCAGCACATATGAAGGCCATAACGATGCTGAGGTTTATGCTGAACCGCTTGATAAAGCCACATCTTTTAGAGCCATCAACAATGATTCACCCTCAACATAGGCAAAAGATAAATTTAAACAACGACTATAAGTTTGTTCCAGATCACCATTACGTATGACATGTGAAAGCTTTGAAGTGATCTTATTCCATTTATTTGAAAGCAAGGTCACATGCATATGTCCAGATATTGACATTAAATCGATATTCATTGCATTGATATCAATTGGAATTTTGCCTACGGCCTGTACTGCGTCCGTATGTGGCCACACTCACTCCACAGAAATCAGTTACTGTAATTAAGAAGCTTCCTGTCGCATAAAAACGCAAGGCTAACAATAGCATCTCCATTAGGCTAAGAGCTCGGTTTCTGTAAATCGAATTTTATTAATATAAGCGATAGAATTGAATACATTTTCACAAACCTTGCAGTGTAGTTTCGTATTTTTCCTTCAATTTTCTCTAAAACACCAGAAACACTTTGTTTGGAGAGACGAAACCTTTGAATAAAGGTGTCATCATCATACTTTTCAAAAAAGTTACCCCTACTTTGAAATGCACGTGGTTTTCTTGTATAGCGCCAACGTGACATATCGTATAGCTCCATATTACGATCCATTACTTTATTATTGCGCTAAATACGTTCATATTAATTTTTGGTAATTCTATACGACAGCACGTAACTGCTAATATACGTCCAAAAATATCGGGAAATGTATCAAACGACGGGTTTTAACCGTCGTATCCATAATCCGAAAGCGGAAATTTGATATTTTACGTCTGTTCAGAGATATTTGCAATCAAAGTTGAATAATTTCGGTCATTTTCATGTGGTTGTTGTAATCAGAGATTTGGGTGTACCGAAAAGTGCAGAAATGTGTTCTGCGCAGAAATATTGTGGACCGCGTAGCCGGTGTTGGACCGCCTACGCAGAAAGGTGTTGTGCACATAAATACCTTGGATCAAGCCCCCTATTTGGGATCGGACCTGGGCCATTTTCGGGTTTTTGCTAATAACTTTTCACTGAAACAAATTATTTAATTTCCGCTTTCGGATTATTGATACAGAGATCAAAACGCGTCTTTTGATACCTTTCCGAGATTTTTGGACATATATTAGCAGTTAAGTGCTGTCGTATAGAATTACTTTATTTTTTGTTGTACAATTTACGTTTGTTGTTACACGTTTCACTTTGCCACAGTTATTATAAATAAAAAAACGAAAACCTTTCGGTATGATTAACTAGCATACATTTTTCAAAATCTTTGAAAACAATACGGAACACTAAATTCAAAGTTTTTCGTGTAAATATAAATAAACATTTTTTTCTCCACAGCTGACAAATGTCAATTTTTACTCGGTTAACAGATAATCGGCCGATTTGTACTAATCGGCCTTTGTGAAAACGGATTTTACCCAAATCACCGATTAAATTCCGATTAAGCACTAACCGGCTTTTATGAAAGCCGGCCTTAGAATGCCAAGGTATAGTGGTCCGTTCAAGTTATGTCGATCGGCAAATTATTAACATCTACATACCCCCTGTCAGGGTTAGGTCACTTTGAATAAAAAACTACTAAAAAAAAAATCTATTTTTATTCATTGTTCAAGAAAAGTTCAGTGATGAGTGAAACGTTATGATTTATTCAAAAAAATTTGAATAAAGAATAAAATTTAAATTTTTATTCAAGCTTTTGAAAATAAAAAATAAGCACATCGAAATACAGCACAATTATACCCATATGTGAATATAGACATAATGTGTATTTATAAAGATGTCATCGTTATTTCTGTATAAATTGAGATTCCCTGAGTTGATTCGATTCAAGTTCGGGATCCTTGTTGGATAAAATAAGGTTTTTGGCGGGACTACTTGGATATTTTCGTGGGAACATATACATTATATTGTACAGTGTGGTGTGTTATGAACGCGAGACTACCCCCATTGCCGCTGGGACGGTCTTTCCGATGCACATAATACCTATCAAAAGTTCGAAAGTCTGATATTGTGTTCAGTTTGGTCTCTTAAATCGCAGCGATTTTAAAGTTGTTTATCTTCATGAATTCAGTTTTCCCCGCGATCTTACCAGGTTATCCGTTACAATTAAGTTGTCCAATTTTGAAGTGCGCCGGAGGTGGGGTAAAGGTCATACTAGGCGTGAAGGACGGATACGTCTGCCTAGGCGGTGGTAGACTGAAGCCTAAGCTTTGTCACAGTCTTGAAGGTAATGAGCCTTGAAAATTAGGTGGAGAGACCAGATTATCTGACATAGATCAAGGCAATTGTTGCATTTGACCGATACCGGACAACTATAAATTGGCATATATAATCTTTGCCGAAAAACAGTGCACGTTGTGAAAGGCACAAGAAGATGGTGGTCCTGACCAATGTGCATGCTGGAATAAGGGGGGCAGAGGCAAAGGGGATTGGCGCTCAGCAGTGCTCATGTCTGACCTATTCCGAAGGCGATAGAACTGATGAGCGCGCATTGCAGCAGTGCTGCAAGTCGTGGAGACTGGACCATCATTGTGGTCGCTGGTAAATGTATAAATTTATACGATTCTTAAAGTTATATCGTGAAATGATTACCCTTATTTAGTCTTCGAAACACAAATTAGTCATTATACATTAAAAAATGTATATTTTTTTATTAAATATTCGCGACTTAGATATTATTTAATTTGATCGTAGTTGTTGGGTATACAATGTACAGGGAATCCTTGAGCCTGGTGGTTCTGGAAAATGTTCTCCTCCTTGCAAAGGTGCAAAATAGATAGGCCGTACTCGGCTTGAACTCCGCCTTTTAGAGAACAGCTGCAACATAAAAGTTTCGCCAGTAACAAAACCTATAACTCGAAAAACTTTGGCAAATGGGCAATGCCGTTCGTATGTATGTTAATTATTTAAATGGGTAAACAGACCTGATAAATTTAAGCCGAACACATTTAATTTTATGTTCAACACTTGCTCTAATTAATATTATTAAAACATGTATGGTTTGCTTCTAGACAAATGATCTTAGTGCATGTACGTAGTTAAATTTGAGATGTTCGTACAAAATACATACAAATCACTTGATACTTTAGCTTTCACGAATAATAACTGCAAAAAAACCCAAAATAGTATATGCTTTCCCTGTTATTAATTTTCATTTAAACACTATCAGTAGAAGCTTTCTTGAGATTTCAAACAATTTAGTTTAATTTGATTATACCAGGGTGAATCGGTGAAAAATCACAATCAATAATAATAAAAAATATGATGGTCGCCCACATGACAGCTGTCCGGTCATGCGGCGAATTGGTGTGGGGTGTTTTGCGCGGGGTTGCCACACGTCCCAAATCGTTCCCATTTAGGCCGTGTGCTAATCGGAAACATTTTACTCAGAGGAAAAATGAGATGAACAAATTTTTTATGGTGTAAAAATATTTTTCATTTCGCTGTGCCAAATGAAATGGTAAATTTTGTGAGTTGTAAATTTTGACATCTGAAAAAATCACGTGCGAAAGCAAATAGTCTGTGAATAAATTTTAAATGTACTTATTTTTTCTACCAAAAGATACGAATTTTGCATTAAATTATATTTTATCGTTTAATAACGTGTTGGCATGTAAATTCATTTGAAATAATATGATTGGCAATACTGAATGCATATATGTGTACACATTCGTAGTTGTCAAAATTGACGTTCATACTCACCGCGATAAATGTCAGAATTTTCCTTCGCTCTGTCAAAATTTATAAATTTCAACCGATTGGCACAGGGCCTTAATAATTAAATTTAGGGTGAGTTCATATAATGTAATAATAATATAATGTGATATAATACATGTTATAATGAAATTATTTACAATTCATGGGAAATATGTATAACGATTATGTACAATTCAGGAATAATATGTGTAACGAGTTTTATGTTTTTGGGATTGGGACGTGTGGCTACTGATGTCGCGTAAACAATAGTTAAATATTTCGCTTTACTCCAGTTGAACAGTGATGTACTTCCAGACTAGTGAAATACTAATAAAAGTTAGTAGTATACAGGTTTTGTATTTTCTTGGTCCATTTATCAAAACGTGTAAAGGCCGGTATGCAGATCACAAGAAATTGCTCAAGAAAAATTTAGCATTTTTTCTTGCGTGAAATATAGTAGTATGGAAGTAATAAAAACGCATGGTGAATAATGAAGCAGCAAGAAGAAGAGCACATAAGCAAATAAACGAATTAAACGTTTTTTGCCAATAACTTTTCACTGAAATAAAATTTTTCTTTTACGCTTCCGGATTATTGCTACCGAGGTCCAAACGCGTCTTTTGATACCCCTCCCGACATTTTTGGACGTGTTTTACCAGTTGGCATATTACCAAATTACTGTTTTCTTCAAGAAATAAATCCCGCTTGATATATTTCTTACGGAAACCTGTGTTGCCGTACTCAAATTTCACGATAAAATAGTAGTAAAATTACGTTGAGAACTGCGTACTACCTTAAGAAAAGGTCACCCAAGAAATTTTCTTAAGCATTTCTTAAGCGTTTTTTTATATGGAGTTTTTGCTTTTCTTGTGATCTGCATATCGGCCTTAAAGGTGTTTTGCAGAAGAGTATTGCTTTGTTTTTCTTTTATTTGGTAAATTTTCATTATACAAATAGTGTGGAATATTTTCATATTGCCATTTTTTTTTACTTTGTATTAGTGTTTTTGAAAGTGAATTAAAATCTGAATTTTTACAACATATAAATGGAGTTGGGGACACCGTTTGTCATTTTTATGTCTAGTAGTGCTACGCACACAACGTACAGGGTGGCGCAAAAGTCATCCTCCTATCAGAAATTGCTATAAATTTTGCGATTGGCCCCTAAAGTCAGTTCTGTTTTTACATTTGTGTAGTAAACACATGCGAAATACACGTTAATAAACAATGTTACGCTACACTGCTCCAGAACGCGGAATATTGCTGACTATTTATTTGATCAATAATCGGTCGGGGCCAAACGGTTACTGTGAATGGTGAGCGCTACAGAGCAATGATCAACGAGTTCTTTTTGCCGCAATTTGATGAATTGGGATTGGAAAACATGTGGTTCCAACAAGACGGTGCAACAGCACACACTGCACGTGCCACAACCCATATTCTGAACATCGGAAGCTTACTTTTGCGCCACCTTGTATATTAACGTTAGTCGCCTAACGGCAGTACGTAACGGCATGAACGGATCGAGATAGATATTGACTTATATATATCAAAATGTACAGGACAGAAAGAGAAATTGATTAAGCCATGTCCGTCCGTCCGTCCATCTGTGAACACGATAACTTGAGTAAATTTTGAGATATCTTAATGAAATTTGGTATGCAGGTTCCTTGGCGCTCATCTCCGAGCGCCATTTAAAAGGGGCGAAATCGGATGATAGCCACGCCCACTTTTTATATATAGAATATTATCGAAAACACAAAACAAGTGACTATTCAGTACATAATACACCTATAAGGATAAAAATTGGTGTATGCATTGAAATAGAGGCACAAAATAAAATTTTCAAGAATTTTTTGAAAATGGGTGTGGCACCGCCCACTTTTGATTACGTAAAATTTAGAAATTTTATTAATCATAAATCAAACACCATTCAAGATATCGAAACGAAGTTCGAGGAAACATGGGCGGAATCGGTTAAGGTCCATGCCCACTTTTATATGAAAGATTTTGAAGAGGATCGTAGATATATTAAATAGGCAATAACTTTGCCTAAAATAGCTTTACATTATTTATAATTCACTTATAAAGTATCCGTAAACTAAGAAATTCAAAAAATAAAAATTTTCGAAAATGGGCCTGGCCACGCCCCTTTTATAGTGGCCTATTCCACAAAAATTTTTATGCCATAACTCCGCCAAAAATTGATTTGCCGAAACGAAATTTGGTGATAATCTTCAATATATAAAGGTAACTGTTTGTTGTAAAAATGGGCGAAATCGGTTAATGTCCAAGCCCAGTTTTTTAACATAGTTCTGCAAAATTTTTTTGTAAAATTTAAAAAGCGATAAGTCTACAACTAAGCAAGTTATATCAATCAGATTTTACACATAATAAGCTTTTTAAGAAAAACTCGACCGTAAACAAATTTTGTCAATTTTGAAGAAGTAGGCTTGGCGTCGCCCACTTTTCAGCATAACATGTCTGCTATTTTCAAAGGCAATCGAAAAGGAAAACACACAAGCAAGGAAAACACACAAGCAAAATATTCCGGGACGTAGTAAATAGCCCACTGTAATAGCGAAGTTATATATCTATTTCCATTCGCATATCTTTCGTAAACATTAAATGTATGTAAATATGAGAACAAGAAGAGAAAAGTTCACTAAAATGATCAGCACGATGAGCGGATTCGATTTAGTCATGTCCGTCTCTCCATCCGTCTGTCCGTCTGTCTATTTGAACGCAAACTAGTCTCTCAGTTTTACAAAAGAAAGCTGAAATTCGCTGTTTGCTTTCGCTATTTTATAATATACTAGCAAACCCGGTAGACGTTGTTTTGACGTTTTGATACATAGAACACATCTATATATAAAATGTCATTAACTTTAACCAAATAAACTCCTAGCTATACCGAACTGCAGCTTTATATAACCTAGGGGCCTTTCCAAAAGCTATATGCAGACTGTGTCGTGCCCAGCGAACTTCTGAACCTATCGTGAAAGAGCAAAAACCAAGCACAAAATATGTGGGCGTGGCACCACCCACTTTTCCAAAATTATGTAGTTATTGACTAAGTGACACATATATCCAAATATCATTAATTTAGACCAAAAATGTTCGGAGTTATGACGAATTGAAACTTTATATAGCCTGGGGGTGTGGCTCCACCCACTTTTCCAAAACTATATATTGTCTATGCTGTACCCAGTGAACCCAAGTATATATTGTGACAATTTCATAAAGATGGGTTGAGTTCTTTGGCGCCTATAAAAGACACACACTTTTTATATCTACTTTTGTTACCCACACAAGGTATATTACTTCATTCGGAATAAACGAATCGAGATATATATTTATTAATGTATATCAAAACGTTCAGGATGAAAAGTAAAATATCCGGGCAAGTATGTAGTTAATACCCCACTGCAAAAGCGAAGTTGCATATCTTTTTTGATATTCATACCTATTTAAACGCAAATACGAACTGAAAGTATTAAAATAGACCTGCGTAAATTGGGATGCCATAATAGATCACTACTAGGTATATAATGTTCGGTTCCACCCGAACTTAGACTTTCTTACTTGTTTGTATACAACTATATTTTTGGTAACGGTTTGAAAAAAATATATACTTTTCCGTCGATTGATACCTTATTTGCAAATTTCGGACCAAGTTTCGATGTATACCATAAACAACCGGCACAGTCGAACACAGCCCTTTCCTTACTTGCTAAATAAAATTTCAAATTTTTTGGCTAAATTGAATTTGGTTATTATATTTCATATGTCGCTAAGGGCTTTCCAACAAAAATTTAAATAAATTAACTTATATGTAACATCAGACGTGATATCGTAAATCTGTGCATTACGGTTTTATTTATTCAGTTTATATCTTTCATGAATACGCATCACGGTTTTAAGTGTCCGATCCTTACTCACAATTAGTAAAAACTCTGCAAAACTGATAGTTTAAAGATACATAGCCCAAACGCCACTTATCGGGACAATCGATTGTATGGGAGCTATATGTTATGTAGGTCTGATCTGGCTGATTTTCACTACGCACATTACATACATAATAAGTTCCAAACCTGCAAAACTTTATGTTCCTGGCCCAAAACCCATTTATCGAAACTATCGATAGTATGGGAGCCATACGTTACGTTGGTCCGATCTGGGTGATTCTCACTACGCACATCACATGTATAATAGTTACCAAACTTGCAAGGTTTTACGCTCCTAGCTGTTTAATTGCAAAATTTATAGCCCAAAACCCATTTATCGAAACTATCAATTGTCTGGGAGCAATGTGTTGTATTGCTTCGATCTTGCTGATTCCGTCGAATGATTAATCTCATACAAAATGGCGGCTCCATACTAAATTTCATCGAGGTACCTCAAAAACTGAGGGACTAGTTTGCGTAGAAACAGACAGACGGACAGACGGACATGGCTAAATCGACTCAGCTCATCGCCCTGATCATTTCGGTATACTTATTGGTGGGTCTTTCTCTTCTTCTTCTCATATTTACAAACATCGGACCAAAGTTATAATACCATTTCATGTTCATGAAAGGTATAAAAATAAAATATGAACTTGTCGCTTGCGAGATAGCAACCAAAATTTTAAACGCCCATAATTGTTTCTGCTGACTTTTATTTTTGTTTCTTTCAACATTTCAAACATTTTTTTGGCGAGCAGAGAAAATGTTATCTAGGATCGAACTGACGAATAAAAAGCGGCCACCGATAATTATGAAAAACTTCTCTATAATACTAACTGGCTAGCCTTGAACTAAACTGGTCTATGTAACAAAATACAAAAGTTGTGAAAACAGATGAAACGCGTTTTAATGCAGTGTGCGATTGTTGATATATGTTAAGTGAATATTTTACATTATTATGTTAGCTTAATAGTTAACTTAACATTCTGCAATAAAAAAAACTTATTATAGAAACGTTTTTTATATAATATTTTTTTTTAACAAAAAAACTTGTTACATAGACCACTTTAGAATTTTAAAGTTTTAAGGAAGGTTGAACTACAAATTGGAAATTATATGAATCAAACAACAAAAAATATGTGAAAGAAAGTACTTTAATTAAAAAACTAACAAGCAAGTGTTTGTAAATGATCACCTCTGCATTAAAAGTAACAGTAACCATAAACAAAATAAGTCGCGGTCACGAGTGGACGTGTTTTTGCTTTGTGCGGTGGGGTGTTTTGAGAACACAAACATTTGTAACGAATAATAAACAAATTTTTAAATAAATAAAAATCGCCCAAAGTTTAATTTGCCTATCTAACGACTTTAATTAAAATCATGAATTGTGCTAATTGTAATGAAAGAGTTGATCGCCAAGATTCAACAAAAGTTGAGTGCTTCACATGTAAATTCTTTTTCCACGGCTCTTGCGAAAAAATAACATTAGCCGAAATTGACTACATGAAAGCAAATAACAAAAATTATTGCTGCAGCAAGTGCACATCTCCCCGTAGAAGCTTAATCCATCGAGATAATTTTTCACCTCTTCAATCAACGCAGCTACAAATTCCATTAGCATCGCAACTACAGCAGAAACCTAAAGTAAAGACAGCAGTCACAACCGGTTTGCCTAAAAAATTACAACAACAGCGACACAGCATAGACAATACTAGTAAAAGCGATGACAATACAGTAAACGAGAAGAATGTAGAAAATACAAGGTGGCGCAAAAGTAAGCTTCCGATGTTCAGCATATCGGTTGTGGCACGTGCAGTGTGTGCTGTTGCACCGTCTTGTTGGAACCACATGTTTTCCAATCCCAATTCATCAAGTTGCGGCAAAAAGAACTCGTTGATCATTGCTCTGTAGCGCTCACCATTCACAGTAACCGTTTGGCCCCGACCGATTATTGGTCAAATAAATAGTCAGCAATATTCCGCGTTCCGGAGCAGTGTAGCGTAACATTGTTTATTAACGTGTATTTCGCATGTGTTTACTACACAAATGTCAAAACAGAACTGAGTTTAGGGGCCAATCGCAAAATTTATAGCATTTTCTGATAGGAGGATTACTTTTGCGCCACCTTGTATTACACTACAAACGAGAGATTTTGTGCATCAAACCTCTTAATATTGATTTTCTCAAAACAATCGACGGTCTAAGAGAAGAAAATAAAGTTTTGAAAGGGAAGGTTGCTAGACTGGAAAGTCTGATGATTTGGGGCGCGCAAAAACAACTAGAGAACGATGTAGAAATAGTTGGTATACCCAATGTAGAGCCCGATAACATAAACTCTTGTTTAGAAAAACTATTCACTGATGCATTGGGTGTTAATGTGCCAGCTGATCAAATTGAGAGAAGCTACATAAAAACAACCAAACGTAGCGGCTCCTCTTCAGCCCCACGCACCGCTGTTTGTGTACGTTTTGTTTCGCGTGAGGTTAAACAAAAAGTTATGCGAGCGAAATCGTTAGCGAAGAAGAAATTAACTTCTCAGATTTTTTCTGGAGCTAACAGAATGCAGAAAATTTATGTCAACGATAGCCTTACGTCATATAACAGAGCTCTCTATGCAGCTGCGAACACGATAACAAAAAGAAAAGGAATATAAATTTCTGTGGGTTAGGAACTGTAGAATAATGTTGAGGAAGGCTGAAAATGCGGATGTTGTTGTTGTGAGATCTTTTGATGATTTGTCTGGGTTGCCAGACTAGTCTTTTTTGTTTTGTTTAAAACAGCTAAATCATTTAAATAATGAACCACTGTTTCCCTTCTTCTTTATTCTTTAAATGGTCATCTAACCGCCTGGGCGATTTCGACCGTCCAACATAGCTCGCCAGTCGTTTCTTCGTTGCGCTAACTGGCGCCAATTGGAAACACCGCGGGATCGCAAATCGGTCTCCACTTGGTTCTTCCATCGGAGTGGTGGTCTCCCTCTTCCTCTACTTCCACCGGCGGGTGCCGATAAGAATACCTTCTGGGCTGGAGCATCTTCGCTCATTCGCACTACGTGGCCTAGCCAACGAAGGCGCTGTGTTTTAATTCGCTGAACTATGTCGTCTACGTAAAGTTCATACAGCTCATCATTAAATCTTCTTCGGTACTCGCCGTCGCCAACGCGTAGAGGTCCACAAATCTTTCGAAGAACCTTTCTCTCGAATACTCCCAGAGCCGCCTCATCAGATGTTGTTAGTGTCCACGCTTCTGCACCATATAGCAGGACGAGTGCGATGAGTGACTTGTAGAGTGTTATTTTCGTTCGTCGAGAGAGGACTTTACTCTTCAATTGAATACTCAGTCCAAAGTAGCATTTGTTTGCAAGAGTAATTCTTCGTCGGATTTCTAGGCTAACATTATTGTTGGTGTTAATACTGGTTCCCAGCTAAACGAAGTCCTTTACTATTTCGAAATTATTGCTGCCAACAGTGGCTTGGTTGCCAAGGCGCGAATGCGCTGACTCTTTGCATGATGACAGAAGGTACTTCGTTTTGCCCTCGTTCACCACCAATCCCATTTTCTCCGCTTCTTTTTCTAATTTGGAGTAAGCAGAAGCTACGGCGCGGTTGTTAAGGCCAATGATATCAATACCAATTTTTCCCTATTGATCTCAATAACGACAACATACTCAGTGTTAGCCCTATCCATAGAACAAATTTTCTATGTTCAGATAAATATTGTCTTTATGTATTACATCAAAATATTCGTAGTCTACGGCAAAACTTTGATTTACTTTTGTGTAACTTAGAAGCATTTCCATCGCTTCCGGAAATCATATTTGTGTCGGAAATATGGATTTACTACCATGAGTGTGAATTTTATGGTATTCCTGGTTATAATTTATTTGCTAATAGCAATGATGAATATTCTGCAGGTGGTGTGGGAGTTTTTGTCCGTAGCACATTTGAATGCGAAATAATACCTTATAATCTGTCGAGCGCTGATGTTTTAAAAGTCGTATGGCTTTCTGCAGGAATTATCGAACTTTTTAAGTCATGAGAGATCGAGTAATATTGTTTTATTAGGAGATATCTGCGAGATAACTATTTTCGTGACAGATTCGTAGACTGCAAGGGTAACTCAAAAAAAGAATGGGAAGTCATCAATAGTGTTGTCAACAGAAAACAGCGTAGTGATGACCAGGTTATCGCTTTGACCGATAATGGTAATACCATCTCCGACCCATCCGTTTTCTGGCATTTTTAATGATTTTTTTGTATCGGTGGGCCAATCTTACTCTACACCGTGCAAGTGTATCTTGTCTGGCAAGGATATAAGTAGTTCCAGTGTCAGTTTTGTGCTTGAACCTTTCACAGGCTTGGAGATTCCTACAATCATTAAAAACCTCAATAACTCGAATTCGTGTGGATATGATGGCATATCAAATAAATTGCTCAAGAATACAGCTCTTAGCCTTGTTGACATTTTAAAACATATTTTTAATAACAGTATCTACTCAGAAACTTTCCCTGATCTACTGAAATGTGCGATAATTATCCCTTTGTTCAAAAAAGGAAATAAAAAAGATAAAAATAATTACAGGCCAATTTCGCTACTGCCATCTATTTCTAAAGTTTTCGAGAAAGCACTGAAAAGCCGTATTTTATGCTTCCTCGAAAAAATAAGTTTTTTCAGCCCAAAACAGTTCGGTTTCAGGTCGGGCCGCTCAACTGAGGATGCTCTCCTGGAATTTTGTTCATTTATTTACAAAGAGCTGGACAATAAAAAACACTGCGCGAGTGTCTTCGTTGACATTAAAAAAGCTGTTGATACCGTGGAGCATGAATTTTTACTTCACAAGCTATACTGCACCGGCTTCCGGGGATTTGTACACGAGTGGTTCAAATCATACTTGTCAAGTCGAGTGCAAAAGGTCAAAGTTAACGACAATCTCAGCAGCAGTAATTAAGTAAAGATTGGGGTTCCACAAGGTTCTGTTCTGGGTACCCTGTTTTTAGTGTACATTAATTCTATTTTTGATTTGCCTTTCAAAGGAAATATCACTGCATTTGCTGATGACCTTGCGATAGCTTATGGGTGTAGCAATGCTGCTGATTTGATAGCCAATATAAATAATGATGCATTTCTTTTAAGAACTGGGTTTGCTAAGCACAAGCTTCTAATCAGCAGCAAAACTAAACTAATGTTCTCTAGCTTGACTTCGAGGCAATCTCCAGATTTCATTATATCTTTTCCAACCTTTATTAACTTTGCAAAAGTATGCTATACGTAAAACATACAAGGTGAAAAGGACAAATCCCTCTAGAGAGCTCTTTAGAAGTTTACAAATTCTTCCAGTGAGAGACTTATATTACTTTAAAATTTTTTTTTTTTTTTAGCAGGTGAGGATAAACTCACGCAACGCTGTCATAATGCTTTCTTGGAGAACCACACACTATAGCAGATTTTATACAATATTATCTCGCAAACTATTCAATGCGCTGCCTGTAGGTATTCGTGCCTTAAGGAATCTTCATCAGTTTGTAAAACAAGTGAAATCCTTCCTTTTAAATTAATCGTTTAGTGAAATCGAAGTTTTGCTACGGACCGGTGCCTAAAAAATATATATTTTTTTTTTTGTATGCTCTAAGTATTAGATAATTCTATTAAATTTTTCTTTTTTATTTCTCCTAATATTTATTTAGCCAACGTACCTGTTTATTTAATTGCGTTTATAAAATTTAAAAGTTCTGTTTATTATCTTTTATACTTCAAATCTAGAATAAGATTTTTGGCATTGATTTTAACTTAAAAAAGCCACCCCACAATATTAAATTTCTAGCAATTGGCATTCGTCGCTATGTTAAGCTTAACATATATAATGCCATATCTTTTCTTATATCTAATTTTACTTTATATCTGGTATTGTATTGTGATTGTATTTGAAATTGTGGCAACTTTGTAGATATAAGAAAAATGATTAATAAATGAATGAATGAATGAATTTTCTCCACGGCGGGCTGGTAGTAAATTTTCGGGATTGTTTTCTGTTTCACCTCTGCGGTTTACATGTGGAAGGGACAGGTTAAAGGGGTGATGAATAGGTGGTACAAATTTCAAAATTTTTTAATTTCTTGCATTTTTTTGAATTTCAAAAAGCGTATGTCGCTGCCCTGATCTGGTAGGAAATTCTGCAAGAACTCTATGAAATCATGTAGGTTCACACTAGATTTCTTTAGATCGACGGATTTATATGTTTCAGAATAATCATCATTAAACTGCATCACAGGTTCGCCCTTGACAAATTTTGCTTTTCGCATTTGGGAAACCTTTGCACCGTCGTCTACTATACTCTGGTAGTCCCTGAACGTTTCCGCACCATATTATTAACATCAAAAGGAGAATGCTTTCTACAATTTTTAACCAATTCTATCCACTCATCTGGTGTAAATATGTGGGATTGCTTATTTTGAGCTCTGCTTATAAACGAGAAATCTCCATCATTTGGCAAATAAGTATGGCCGGTAACAAGATGGTTCACGTAAATCTCATTTAAGTTAGGTAAAGCGTTCACCATATACATGGCAAAAAACATTACATTCCAATTGCAATAGGCTAAGCCCGTATTTAGGTGAGGCAGTGGAAGGGTCCTTTCGAGGCCGAAAGTAATTAATACTTCTGTACTTTCAGCTTCGAGACTAGTTTGTTTATATGAATTTAAAACTCATCTTGCTTTCGCAGCTAACTTTTTGTGTGTATCCATGTCTCTAATTTCTAATCTAATTTCTCTACACTTTTCAATATCTGCTGCAGCATCCAAATTAATTTTAAATTCGTCGCAAGTCTTACAAGTGTCTTTTTTTGGAATGTAGAAGTGAATATTTAATTCTTTGCGAAACACCTTTTCATATAAAGATTTTTTAGTATTTCTTTACCTTCAGCTTGGCCTTTTTCCACATACAATTTGTACATTTAAGTTAGGTTCAAATAAACGTAAACGTCAAGCTGTGTAGTTGTGTTTTTTTTTGCTATGTGCTTATATTTAATAATTAAATAATATCTTTGATATTCTAAATTATCCAAGTTATAATTAAAGTTAATAGAGTTAAATACTTAATGTGCTTCACTTCTTGGTGTGAAAAGTGTTGAAAACTTTTAATAGTGATTCATTATTATAAATTCATTTCGTTGAATTTGTGTGTGCCGAGTTTTTTGCATATTTTATTTGTTGCTATTGAAAGGCTTTATTTTGTATTGCAATTGTTGTTGTGCTCTGGCTTGCTTTTCCTCTTTCTTTTTCGTTAGAGATACAGTGGGCTTAAAACTGTTCGCTCAGGACTGTGTCATTTAAACTGTCAGGGTTGTTTTTCTTTTATCCGCAAAATGTTTTTTTTAACTTATAATTTTTCTTATAAATTTATATAAGTATTTATACGAAAATGTCGTGCATGATAGCAAACTGCCAAGTAAAAAGCGAGTCCGAACGCTTTGTAGCATGCTGGCTGTATAATGGACTTGTCCACGCCAAGTGCACTGGGTTAACCGGTAGAATAGCTGACCTGTTTAATGAAGGAAAAGGCCTGCGCTGGTCTTGTTCCAAATGCCGATCGACGGAAGTTGATCTCTGAAAAATCTTTAGGCATATCAGAAACGGTTTTTCTGAAATAAGCAAAGATTTTTCATTGCTGACGGAAAAATTCAAAAAATATGAAAATATTTTAAAAAACTTGGAAACTTTAGAGAATTCGCCTCATTTGGAATGCCCTGATAATCGCGAAAACAAGCGCAGACGTACGGATGATCGGCCTACTACCTCAACAGTGCCGTACTTGCCTCAACCCCTTGAACTTATCGATTTGGCTTCTCCAATTCCTAGTACGGTTGTCCGAGCAACGTCGAAGAACGCCCCTTCAAAAATATCCACTAGGAAAAACCCGGAACCTCCAACTATTGCAATGAAGTTTGAGCCAATCGTTAGTAAGCTGGTTGGGGTCCCTCGCAAAAAATCTATTTTTGTGTCTAGGATCCATCCAGACACTACCGAGGATGATTTGATGTACCATATTTTTTCTAAAGTTAAAGATCAAAGCGTAACTGTTAGAAAATTTAATTTCACATATCAAAGAAGTATGTCTTCGTTTAAGATTGATGTATCTGGGAAAGATTTCGATACTCTTTTGGACAGCTCTTTTTGGCCTCCCGGGGCTATTGTGCGGGAGTTTGAATACAGACCGAATAGGAATGTTCAAAATGTAGCGAAAATTTTTCGTTATAACGTTGAGTCAAAAAACTGAGCACTAAATCCTTGAATATCTTTTATCAAAATGTCAGAGGTTTGAATACCAAATTAACTGATCTATTTTTGAAATCCTTTCATTGTAAATATAACGTAATTGCTTTTACCGAAACTGGGCTAAAACCTCATGTTTCCAATTCAGAGTTTTTATGTAATGAATATGAAGTATATAGAAATGGTCGCTTGAACAGAGTCGGGGGTGGTGTTCTACTTGCCGTTCATTCCTTCATCCCTTCAGAAGAGGTTAATATTCCTAACATCGATTTCATTGGGTTCAAATGCACCCGCATTCAACTAGAGAACGCCTCTATGTACTTATATGTTTTCTACATCCCTCCAGCATCAGATTTTTCAGTCTACATGCAACATGTCTCTCTGCTCAAAACTGTTAACTTTATGACTAAAGCTTCAGATTCAATTATTGTTTTGGGTAATTTTAGCTTACCTCATATATCGTGGAACATATCTGATGGTAACATTATTCCAAATCCGTCCAAACTGGGGTACAATGACTTTTTAGATGGAATTTCCGATCTTTGCCTTAATCAAATAAATGTTACCGCTAACAAGTTTGGGAAAGTCTTAGGCCCGGTTTCACCAACTCGACTTAACTTAGTTAAGTCGCGATTGTCACTTTTTCAGTTTCACCACCTAACTTAGCTAAGTCACAACTTAGTCAACTTGCCAGCTGACTTATTCTCCACTAAGCAGTGTTGCTGTGGTTCGAAACCTTAATGTCAGTAATCCTGGCAATTTGTTTTGTGCAACGTCCCAGTCGGAAACTTGATCATGCTTGACTTTAACGGGGTAAGCGTAGATGCATGTAAACGCTTGTTTTCAAGCATGCAACCATTACGAAACTTTTTTTTTCAATTAAGCGCTAATTTTAGTACCTTCCAACTACCGAGAAATGGGTGTAAGATCAATACATTCCATCGTGTATAATCATACATGCCCATTTCGAACTGGGATATTGGGATGCGCAGAGTTGTCTGGTATGAAAAAATACTACTATGCATAAAACAGCTGATCGGGTTGTTGTGCTCAAAATTATTTAAGTCGCTCAGTTGGTGAAACCCAAAATTAAGTTAGTCTCGAATCTGTGCTAACTTAAGTCACGACTAAGTTTTAGTCTTAGTCACGTTGGTGAAACCGGCCTTTAGATTTAGTGTATGTTGATGATATAAGCCAATTTTCTGTAAATCGTTGTGATCCGTTGGTTTTACCAGAAGACCTTTACCACCCTTCTATGGAAATAGTCTACGAAACCATAAGTAATGCCCCAGGTACTCAATGCTACTCATGTAGTAGCTTTGATTTTAACTTTTCCAAAGCAAACTACAAGAAATTAAATAAAGAACTGTCTAAATTAACTTGGCCTGAATTTGATTGTGATATCGATCTAAACGTCTCACATTTCAATCAAACTATTTACAGCCTATTTGAGAAGTTTATTCCTAAACGTAAATTAACTTCTGATCATCCCACGCAAGCTTGGTTTACTAAAGAGCTTAAGGCTCTGAAAAATAGGAAAACGCGATCACTTAATTTATATAAGAAATTCGGATTAAACAAACATTACTTACTGTATTACATTCTACGTCAGAAGTACATAGATTTAAATAAAAAGTGCTATAAAGCTTATACAGGGTGGCGCAAAAGTAATCCTCCTATCAGAAAATGCTATAAATTTTGCGATTGGCCCCTAAAGTCAGTTCTGTTTTGACATTTGTGTAGTAAACACATGCGAAATACAAGTTAATAAACAATGTTACGCTACACTGCTCCAGAACGTGGAATATTGGTGACTATTTATTTGACCAATAATCGGTCGGTGAAAAACGGTTACTGCGCAAAAGTAATCCTCATATCAGAAAATGCTATAAATTTTGTGATTGGCCCCTAAAGTCAGGTCTGTTTTGACATTTGTGTAGTAAACACATGCGAAATACACGTTAATAAACAATGTTACGCTACACTGCTCCAGAACGTGGAATATTGCTGACTATTTATTTGACCAATAATCGGTCGGGGCCAAACGGTTACTGTGAATGGTGAGCGCTACAGAGCAATGATCAACGAGTTCTTTTTGCCGCAACTTGATGAATTGAGATTGGAAAACGTGTGGTTCCAACAAGACGGTGCACTAAATCCTTGAATATCTTTTATCAAAATGTCAGAGGTTTGAATACCAAATTAACTGATCTATTTTTGAAATCCTTTCATTGTAAATATAACGTAATTGCTTTTACCGAAACTGGGCTAAAACCTCATGTTTCCAATTCAGAGTTTTTATGTAATGAATATGAAGTATATAGAAATGGTCGCTTGAACAGAATCGGGGGTGGTGTTCTACTTGCCGTTCATTCCTTCATCCCTTCAGAAGAGGTTAATATTCCTAACATCGATTTCATTGGGTTCAAATGCACCCGCATTCAACTAGAGAACGCATCTATGTACTTATATGTTTTCTACATCCCTCCAGCATCAGATTTTTCAGTCTACATGCAACATGTCTCTCTGCTCAAAACTGTTAACTTTATGACTAAAGCTTCAGATTCAATTATTGTTTTGGGTAATTTTAGCTTACCTCATATATCGTGGAACATATCTGATGGTAACATTATTCCAAATCCGTCCAAACTGGGGTACAATGACTTTTTAGATGGAATTTCCGATCTTTGCCTTAATCAAATAAATGTTACCGCTAACAAGTTTGGGAAGTCACCAACTCGACTTAACTTAGTTAAGTCGCGATTGTCACTTTTTCAGTTTCACCACCTAACTTAGCTAAGTCACAACTTAGTCAACTTGCCAGCTGACTTATTCTCCACTAAGCAGTGTTGCTGTGGTTCGAAACCTTAATGTCAGTAATCCTGGCAATTTGTTTTGTGCAACGTCCCAGTCGGAAACTTGATCATGCTTGACTTTAACGGGGTAAGCGTAGATGCATGTAAACGCTTGTTTTCAAGCATGCAACCATTACGAAACTTTTTTTTTCAATTAAGCGCTAATTTTAGTACCTTCCAACTACCGAGAAATGGGTGTAAGATCAATACATTCCATCGTGTATAATCATACATGCCCATTTCGAACTGGGATATTGGGATGCGCAGAGTTGTCTGGTATGAAAAAATACTACTATGCATAAAACAGCTGATCGGGTTGTTGTGCTCAAAATTATTTAAGTCGCTCAGTTGGTGAAACCCAAAATTAAGTTAGTCTCGAATCTGTGCTAACTTAAGTCACGACTAAGTTTTAGTCTTAGTCACGTTGGTGAAACCGGCCTTTAGATTTAGTGTATGTTGATGATATAAGCCAATTTTCTGTAAATCGTTGTGATCCGTTGGTTTTACCAGAAGACCTTTACCACCCTTCTATGGAAATAGTCTACGAAACCATAAGTAATGCCCAAGGTACTCAATGCTACTCATGTAGTAGCTTTGATTTTAACTTTTCCAAAGCAAACTACAAGAAATTAAATAAAGAACTGTCTAAATTAACTTGGCCTGAATTTGATTGTGATATCGATCTAAACGTCTCACATTTCAATCAAACTATTTACAGCCTATTTGAGAAGTTTATTCCTAAACGTAAATTAACTTCTGATCATCCCACGCAAGCTTGGTTTACTAAAGAGCTTAAGGCTCTGAAAAATAGGAAAACGCGATCACTTAATTTATATAAGAAATTCGGATTAAACAAACATTACTTACTGTATTACATTCTACGTCAGAAGTACATAGATTTAAATAAAAAGTGCTATAAAGCTTATACAGGGTGGCGCAAAAGTAATCCTCCTATCAGAAAATGCTATAAATTTTGCGATTGGCCCCTAAAGTCAGTTCTGTTTTGACATTTGTGTAGTAAACACATGCGAAATACAAGTTAATAAACAATGTTACGCTACACTGCTCCAGAACGTGGAATATTGGTGACTATTTATTTGACCAATAATCGGTCGGTGAAAAACGGTTACTGCGCAAAAGTAATCCTCATATCAGAAAATGCTATAAATTTTGTGATTGGCCCCTAAAGTCAGGTCTGTTTTGACATTTGTGTAGTAAACACATGCGAAATACACGTTAATAAACAATGTTACGCTACACTGCTCCAGAACGCGGAATATTGCTGACTATTTATTTGACCAATAATCGGTCGGGGCCAAACGGTTACTGTGAATGGTGAGCGCTACAGAGCAATGATCAACGAGTTCTTTTTGCCGCAACTTGATGAATTGAGATTGGAAAACGTGTGGTTCCAACAAGACGGTGCACTAAATCCTTGAATATCTTTTATCAAAATGTCAGAGGTTTGAATACCAAATTAACTGATCTATTTTTGAAATCCTTTCATTGTAAATATAACGTAATTGCTTTTACCGAAACTGGGCTAAAACCTCATGTTTCCAATTCAGAGTTTTTATGTAATGAATATGAAGTATATAGAAATGGTCGCTTGAACAGAGTCGGGGGTGGTGTTCTACTTGCCGTTCATTCCTTCATCCCTTCAGAAGAGGTTAATATTCCTAACATCGATTTCATTGGGTTCAAATGCACTCGCATTCAACTAGAGAACGCCTCTATGTACTTATATGTTTTCTACATCCCTCCAGCATCAGATTTTTCAGTCTACATGCAACATGTCTCTCTGCTCAAAACTGTTAATTTTATGACTAAAGCTTCAGATTCAATTATTGTTTTGGGTAATTTTAACTTACCTCATATATCGTGGAACATATCTGATGGTAACATTATTCCAAATCCGTCCAAACTGGGGTACAATGACTTTTTAGATGGAATTTCCGATCTTTGCCTTAATCAAATAAATGTTACCGCTAACAAGTTTGGGAAAGTCTTAGGCCCGGCTTCACCAACTCGACTTAACTTAGTTAAGTCGCAATTGCCACTTTTTCAGTTTCACCACCTAACTTAGCTAAGTCACAACTTAGCCAACTTGCCAGCTGACTTATTCTCCACTAAGCAGTGTTGCTGTGGTTCGAAACCTTAATGTCAGTAATCCTGGCAATTTGTTTTGTGCAACGTCCCAGTCGGAAACTTGATCATGCTTGACTTTAACGGGGTAAGCGTAGATGCATGTAAACGCTTGTTTTCAAGCATGCAACCATTACGAAACTATGTTTTTCAATTAAGCGCTAATTTTAGTACCTTCCAACTACAGAGAAATGGGTGTAAGATCAATACATTCCATCGTGTATAGTCATACATGCCCATTTCGAACTGGGATATTGGGATGCGCAGAGTTGTCTGGTATGAAAAAATACTACTATGCATAAAACAGCTGATCGGGTTGTTGTGCTCAAAATTATTTAAGTCGCTCAGTTGGTGAAACCCAAAATTAAGTTAGTCTCGAATCTGTGCTAACTTAAGTCACGACTAAGTTTTAGTCTTAGTCACGTTGGTGAAACCGGCCCTAAGATTTAGTGTACGAGGTGTGTTCAAAAATTATTTATTTATTCATGAATATCTATTTTGTCCCCTTCAAAGTATTCCCCGTGAGATGTTATACACTTGTGCCAACGGTTTTTCCAATCTTAGAAGCATTTCAAAAAATCATTTTTTTGTATCTTGTTCAGCTCCTCCTTCGATGCCGTCTTTATCTCGTCAAGAGAAGCGTAACGTCGTCCTTTCATGGGCCTCTTCAGTTTAGGGAACAAGAAAAAGTCACAGGGGGCCAGATCTGGGGAATACGGTGGCTGCGGCATCATTAGTGTGTTGTTTTTGGCCAAAAAGTCGCGCACAAGCAACGATGCCTGAGCCGTTATCGTGGTGCAAAAGCCAATTTTTGTTCTTTCACAAATCCGGGCGTTTCTGGCGGATTGCTTCGCGCAAATTGCGCATAACTTGCAGGTAATATTCCTTATTGACCCTTCTTCCCTGTGGCAAGAACTCATGATGCACCACGCCCCTGCAATCGAAGAAAACTGTCAGCAAAACTTTCACATTCGACCGAACTTGGCGCGCTTTTTTCGGTCTTGGTTCGTGCGGCAGCTTCCATTGAGATGATTGAGCTTTGGTTTCCACGTCATAACCATAAACCCACGATTCGTCACCAGTTATGACCCTCTGGAGCAAATTTGGGTCATCGCGGACAGAGTTTAACATCTCATTAGCAATGTTCATGCGATGCTGTTTTTGGTCACAATTGAGCAATTTTGGTAAAAAAATAGGTAAAAATCGAAGACGATCCAAAAACACGTGCAAGCAAAGCAGCTGTTAACAATTAACTGAACATTCAAAATGGCCGAGCTTGTCGGCATAAGTGAGAGACATGAGTACCAACATAACGCCACAAAAAATTCGAAATTCGAATAGACGTAACCAGCGAAAATTCAAAATTCGCGATACTTTTTGAACACACCTCGTATGTTGATGATATAAGCCTATTTTCTGTAAATCGTTGTGATCCGTTGGTTTTACCAGAAGACCTTTACCACCCTTCTATGGAAATAGTCTACGAAACCATAAGTAATGGCCAAGGTACTCAATGCTACTCATGTAGTAGCTTTGATTTTAACTTTTCCAAAGCAAACTACAAGAAATTAAATAAAGAACTGTCTAAATTAACTTGGCCTGAATTTGATTGTGATATCGATCTAAACGTCCCACATTTCAATCAAACTATTTACAGCCTATTTGAGAATTTTATTCCTAAACGTAAATTAACTTATGATCATCCTACGCAAGCTTGGTTTACTAAAGAGCTTAAGGCTCTGAAAAATAGGAAAACGCGATCACTTTATTTATATAAGAAATTCGGATTAAACAAACATTACTTACTGTATTACATTCTACGTCAGAAGTACATAGATTTAAATAAAAAGTGCTATAAAGCTTATACCTCTAAAACCAAAAGAGACATTATTCTCAATCCAAAGTCATATTATGGTTTCGTAAATTCTAAACGTAAAGTATCAGGGTTTCCCTCAGCCATCAAATATCAAGACATTATATCTAGCGATAATCAATATATCAATTTTTCACTTCTAACTATTCTGCTGTCACCAATTCAAACTTTCAAAAGTATCCCTATAAGCTACATGGGACAAATTTAATTAATTCACCAATTATATGCACCAAAGATGTTCTAACTTACCTTAAAACCTTAAAAGAATCTTTTAAATATGGTCCTGATAGGATTCCTACATGTTTCTTGGAAAAGTGTGCGAACCATATTTACCAACCCTAACCAATTTGTTCAATCTATCACTAAAGTGTAGTGTTTTCCAGCTGCGTGGAAAGAATCGTTTCTTCTACCGCTGCATAAAAGCGGGAGTAGGTCTTCTATAGAGAACTATCGTGGCATAGCAAAGCTTTCTGCCATCCCAGAATTTTTTAAAGCTATTGTTAAAAATCAACTTACGGGTCCGATCTCTACTTTGATAGCTGACTGCCAACACGGGTTCTGTAAGGGAAAGTCCCCAGTTACGAATTTACTTGAGTTTACCAGTCATGTCTCAAATGGCTTTAGAAAAAATCTGCACACCCACGTTATTTATACGGATTTCAGCAAAGCTTTTTACAAAGTGTGTCACTCAATACTTATTCATAAACTCGATCAGTTGGGCTTCCAGGTGGGTCTCAATCGCTGGATCTCTTTTTACCTTAGTGACAGGACACTAAAAAATTAGTATCCGATGCCATTTATGTCTCTTCAGCAGTTCCTCAAGGAAGCCATCTTGGCCCGATTCTGTTCTTGTTGTTTATAAATGATATTTCTACAATAATAAAATTTTCAAAAATGTTAAGGTATGCTGACAACGTAAAGCTTTTCATGTCACTCGCGTCATTTGAAGTTAGAAATAAGCTACAATCAGATTTAGATACACTAGTTGCTTGGTGCGATTTAAATTATATGCCACTTAACCTTAAAAAATGTAAACACATGGGTTTTTCGCGTGGAATTTCTCAGCCGGCTTCCTATACAATTGAGCAAGTGTATGATTTTGTTGACCTGGGGGTTACTATGGACTATAAACTCAGTTTCAACCGCCATATTAACACAACAGTCAATAAGGCTAGAGGTGTCCTAGCATTCGTTAAACGATGGTCTAAAGAATTTAGCGACCCTTATGTAACTAAAGCCCTCTTCACTACATTAGTCAGACCGACACTTCAATACGGTTCTATAATTTGGAACCCGCGTTACCAGGTTCATGTAGATCGCCTTAAATCAGTTCAAAAACAATTTTTACCATTCACCTTAAGAGATTTTCATTGGGATCCCTTGTACAATATGCCGCCCTATACGAATCGTTTAAAACTCATTAATCTGCACATACTTTCTAGTCGAAGGGAAATGCTTGGAATTATTTTTTTGATTAAATTGCTAAATGCTTCACTATCCAACCCTAAGTGAAGTGAACTTCAATGTACCGTCTCGTCCTTCAAGGCATTTTAAACCTCTAGTCTTAAAACAGTGCCGAACCAATTTTCAGTTAAATGAGCCTTTTGGCTGTTTGTGTCAAGATTATAACTCTCTTTCTGGTAGATTTGATATTTCAGACTAGCTTTTCAGCATAAAAAAATCAATTCTTTCTATCCTAAATTCATAGCTACTAATTGTTTCTTACTCTTTGACTTCTATATTAACTTCTAACAATAATTTTATTCAGAAGCGCTCTTCGAAAGATTTGTGGACCTCTACGCGTTGGCGACGGCGAGTACCGAAGAATATTTAATGATGAGCTGTATGAACTTTACGCAGCGAATTAAAACACAGCGGCTTCGCTGGCTAGGCCACGTAGTGCGAATGAGCCAAGATGATCCAGCCCAGAAGGTATGCTTATCGGCACCCGCCGGTGGAAGCAAAAGAAGAGGGAGACCCCCACTCCGATGGAAGGACCAAGTGGAGACTGATTTGCGATCCCGGGGTGTTTCCAATTGGCGCCAGTTGGCGCAACGAAGAAACGACTGGCGAGCTATGTTGGACGGTCAAAAAACGCCCGGGCGGTTAGATGACCATTTAAAGAAGAATAATTTTATTCTGTTAACTAGTTATTTCTTAATGTATAATCTATCTTATATCTACTTTACTTAGCTGATGAGGTTTTCTCTATAGCTGAGCAGTTTTAGATCTCGTTGATTAACAAACCAAAGCCCTTCAACGACTCGGCACGAACGAATAATCCGCGCGTTATGCGGATGCGCCCCTCGCGCCGGTCGGGCGGGATATGGTAGGTAATCCATGTAGGAATTATTATTATTATTATTATTACTAAGGGGCCAAATATTGGCGATCGGTCGATCTATATCCGTAATGGCTTCTATATTTAGGAAAACTCCGTATATGCTCTCTAATCCACTTAACCTTCTCCTCACTTATCTTATTTCCGGGTATTTTTCGTCCCCTCTGATCCGGAACTGGAATGTTAGTTTTAGCAGGTGTGGTTTGTTTTACTTGTAATGCATAATATAAGCGATGGTTACTGATTTGCAGAACACCTAGAAAAACTTTTTGCAAACAGGTGTATTGTTGAGGGTGATTTGACGGGTATGTTGCTTAAGGCTTTGTGTCTGATTTTGCAACATTTTCCGTGGTCGCTTTAGAGCTGAGACGGTTACTGCACCACACAACCAGACAGTTTGAGAATCCCAGATTATGAATATCTTTTAGAATGGGCGGGGCCACTTTCTCCTTGCACTTGAGTCGAAAAGCACAGTCCAAATACTTTCGCTTGAATGACATTTCCTCTTGTGTTAATATACTCTTGACCTGTTGCTCTTCATTTCTCCCACAAGTTTGTTCTTACCTCTGCTTCTTTCGTCTTCTAGGCGGAGGCGGCGGCTGATTGTTGTGCGTGTCCTTCATCGCAACTTCTTCAATTTCTCCCATGTTCATCATACTCTAATTAACTCCACTGTTTCTGTTAATTGAAAAAAAAGTATCTACCTCGATGCAAAAGTAAAGCAATCTGAAGTCGTATTTGTCATTAGACAAAGTAATATAACATTTACTAGGTGTCAGTTTACAGGTCGATAAGCGGTTTCCAATGTCGTGCAGGTACCTGCTTGCAAGTAACCTGTGCGCATGGAATCAGCCCGAACAGGTCACAAACTCGATACAAAATAGGTAAATACCTTCATCAGTATCGACCTCATGAGTAGGAGGTACATACAAATCTTCCTCATGACTAGAGCCAAAATCTTCAGATTCAGAGTCACTTTCTCCAAAAAGACTCAAAGTATCGATACCAAATTTACAAGATAATGTGGCGATTGTCATCAAATATTCACCATCCCTAACTCCGACACTATTTATCACAACTGAGATAGCGTTGGCTACACTCATGAATGTATGCAGAAGGAAGCGAGATAGCAGTAGTGATACGAATATGAGGCAAAGAGGAGATGGTGATACATAAAACCGACCCTTCGAGAGCACGAAGAGCGCACAATCTAGAAACTTTTAGGGGAGTATGGTGGTGCCCTGTGAGATGATCAGTTTATTTTCAAGTGTTGTACAGTGAAGTTACTGTTTAATTACTTAACTCGTGGATTTTTGAACAGTATTCACGCGTTTGTTTTTTTGACTTTGTGGCGATCGAACTCGAGAGGAATTAGTGAGGAGTCCCAAAACTCGTCACAGTATTGTTATAAAAGTTTCGATTACATAATGTCGGTATCGAAGGGCAAAAGTATCGATATGGTATCGTAACGTATAAAAACCCTACATTCATATGGCAAAATATCTGTTTTGCAAAAGTGGGAGACTCGAAATCGGATTTAGGGCTGTGCAATTTTTCTTAGAATCATCTGTAGATTACGTTTTTGCTATACTCCTGATAAAAAAAAATCCATCCATACAATTTGACGCGCTCTAATATATATGTATATCAAAAGAAAACTCCATTTACAATTTCAATCAAACTATTTGTATTTTTATATTCCTACCAACTATTTTCCTGGTTGGTATAGCCCTCTAAATATTCCTAACCTACCTCCGTTTCTATTTTATATGGTTATTGACTTTGGGTTTGTATATATGTGCATATCAGCGTAGTATGGAGATTTGGGCAAATATTTCAGTCCTACGATGATCCACTTATAATCATGCATACATACACCGGTAGATACACTTGTGCTCATACAATTAAGCCACTGTACTGAAAAATAATATTTCAAAGAGAAAATCATTTAAGTTATATTGCAATTTTAATCTCTTACGTGCAAATATTATTTATTATCCTATCCCGTTTAATTTTGTCGTTTGCGAAAATTTCGAAGTTTTTTCGCTCTTCATTGGTTTTGCTGTGCTCACATAATTAAGCCATTTTAGAAAATAGTGTGATCTGCAGGCAAGATGAGGTCACTTACTCCAAAAAAATTAAAGTTTAATCAATTAAACTGTTCTTAAGGAGATTATTTCAAAAAAATTAAGCAAATGGCCAAAAACAGAAATATATGGGAGAGTTTACAGAAGTAAAAGAAAAGTGTGTTAAGTAACAGAAGTTTTAGGTTTTTCTGAAGGAAGAATGTGAACGCAATACAGTTTTATCAAAATCGCAAAACTTTTGCCGATGTACCCCGAAAATGACAAAGAAACACGACCCCGAACGACAATCGGCTAATAGTTCACTCGGGTATACTGGATCTTTTTAAGACATACACGGAAATACGTGCATATATAGAACAGGGTTATAATATAAAAATATTGGCCAAAACAGTCCTCCGGCGATAGGTGGAAAAATTCTTGAATAGACGTATCGCACGACGTTACCAAAATGTTTCTAAAAAACATCAAACCGGAGGCTAAACTTTGCTAGAAAGTATCACCAAAAAGATGGAAAATTATTAAATTTAATCGTATCGAGTAAGTTTCATGTGTTTGAAAATAATGGTAGACCTGATGTCAGACGTCCGCCGTTAAAGGAACTGAACCCCATGTACACAAATAAAACCGTTAAACATGGTGGCTCATCCGTGATGGCATGGGGATGCTTCACCCCATCTGGGGTAGGTCCGATTGTACCATTTGAAGGGAAAACTAAGGGCGAAATGTACGGAGATATTATAGCGGACCACTCAAAAGGAAATTACTCTGGAAATCTATAGCATTCTTTGATTTTCTTATAAGACAACGAGCTCAAACAGTGTTCTAGGGTTGTCAAAAGCTGGCTTAGAACCAACAGTATCAAATTTCTCGAGTGTGCCGCGCAAAGTCCGGACTTAAACCCCATAGAAAATCTATGATGCATTATCAAAAGGCCAGTCGTGGGAAGAACCCCCGAAATAAGACTGGTTTATGGGAAATCATAAAGAAATAATGGGAAAAATTCTTCGGCCCAATGTAGCCTACTTGTGGCTACCATGAATAACCGCTGAAAGAAAGTAATCTTCAAAAATAGTTTTCCAACTAAGTATTAGTTGAAAGAATGTATATTTTGAGAAAAAAACCTAAATTTTTTGGCATTAATCGGGTTTTTTCACAGATGGCTTAATTATATGAGCACAAATTTCGTACCTATGAAGGTTAAATCTTTTTATGTTCCAACATTTGAATTTTAACTCCTGAAATAAGTAGACAAATTGAATTGAAATGCATTTCCGTTAATATTTTTGTAAACTTTAATTCGGGATTTCTAATAAAAGTTGCAAAAAAGAACTTGTAGTATAAGTTAAGCCAAGATATTGTCAGCAAAAAACTTTTAAGTAACCAACATCTTCAAATGCTGGCCATATCAAAGGCAAATGATATTTTCTTGATCTGACCACACATACAACATCTTCAAATGCTGGCCATATCAAAGGCAAATGGTATTTTCTTGACCTGAGCACACATCAAGGTATTGTAAACTGAGCACTTGCGATAATAAACACTGATTTCGTACCGCAGGCTGAGCGGCAGCATTGAAATAATAAACAACCATTCCGCACTTGGAATAACAGTGCCTTCTGCAACAACAACAGCAACAATGACATCGATGTGGTGCATTGGGTAGCCTAGATTTAAGTTATTTATAGGACCAACATTAGGTTAAGATTTAGATTTGTAATCCAACCATCGGAGCGCGTGCAAGGCCTCCATAAAATAAAAGTAGCAGATCCGGAACCAGGACTAGCTAGAAATATTACTTCACCAAATAAAAGTGTTTCATATCTGAATAATTTGTTTTATTTGGCGCCCAACGTGAAAAACCCTCATACAAACGGAAGGAAAACTTCAATATATATTATATTATAATGAATTTGTAAGTAGAGTGTTTAAACGAAAAATTGTGGCAATATAAAATTTTTAATACAAACAAAAAAAACGACCAAAAAACAAAAGAAATTGTAATATTGTGAAGTAAAATAAAATAAAGGTGTTTGTGAACCCATACTAGGAGAATAGGGTTTTAAAGAAAGTTTTTGAGAGGAAATGATAGTGTCAATAATTTTCAATAATTTTTTTAAGGCGGAATAAAACCCCTGATAGGATTTATGAATATTGATATTTTTGATTTGGAAAATCAATTCAAAAAATTAGCTATTGACAAAATGAATGCAGATCAAATAACAGCTATTGTTAAAGCTGCTGTAGCTTCAGCACTTGAACAGCAAAGGGAAACCTTTGATCAAAAGTTAGCAGAGCTAACGAAACAGTTTGCCACTGTTTCAACATCGTCAACACCGGTTGTTTATGATCCGGTTAAAATAGTTCCAAATACAAAATGTGAGGAACCCTTAGATTTAGTGAAATCCCTTCCAGAATTTGAAGGAAAAGTCGGCACCTACGTGTCCTGGCGACAGGCCGCTCATACGGCTTATGAAGTTTTTAAAAACTACCAGGGTAGCTCAAGACACTATCAAGCTGTAGGAATTATAAGAAATAAAATAAAAGGAGCGGCTGATGCTGTTCTCGCTTCATTCAATACTGTTTTGAACTTTGATGCCATTATGGCTCGCCTTGATTTTGCCTACGCTGACAAACGTACCGTTTACTTAATAGAACAAGAGCTCTCCACGGTACGTCAGCGTAGCTCTACTGTTCTCGACTATTGCGATGAAGTCGAAAAGAAATTAACCTTGTTGACAAACAAAACTATAATTACACATGCCAATCCAATGGCAGAAACTATTTGTGCAAAATATATAGCAGATGCTCTACGGGTCTTTATTTCTGGATTGAGAAGGCCGTTGTGTGATATATTATTTGCATCACGTCCTCAGGACTTACCCATTGCTTTGGGTTTGGCTCAGGAAATTGAGTCAAACCATGAAAGATACGCCTTCGCGGCGAATTTCGCCACAAAACGGCGAGGACAAAAATAAAATTAAAAAGATGAATTTTAACAACAATGATCAGAAGGTTAGGAACCCACAGAGAAATCCACATTTTGAGCAAAGAATTTTCAAAAAGAATGAGAATTCTAAAAATAATCAACCTACTCCTATGGAAGTAGACCCTTCGGAATCACGTCAACGTCAAAACCAAAATTGGCGTCCACAACCGCAAAAATTTAATCAAGGATACAATAATGATCCTTCACCACAAAAACGTCCGGCAGAATCGGACAGGGCAACAGGCCAAAAATTTCAAAGAATTAACAAACTTCAACAAAAAGAGTTAATTAATGAGGATTACAACGAAAAAGCTGAAAACGAGTTAGAAGAACTCGAAGATGAGCAACTTAATTTTTAAGAGGAAGATCCCTGCTTCCGTGGATCGAGCGACAAGTAGGGAATAATAGAAAAATTCAACTTTTAATTGATACCGGTGCATCGAAGAACTATATAAAACCTTTTCCTGAACTGAGGAATATCGTCCCAGTGTCAAAAACATTTTTAGTGCAGTCCGTACACGGAAATAGTGTGGTGACTGAAAAATGTAAAGTTCATTTATTTGGAGTGAACACAAATTTTTATGTGCTTCCCGGTATTGAAATATTTGATGGAATTATTGTTCTTGATTTACTAAATCAGATCAATGCTCAGATAGATTTGAAGAATGGTAGAATTAGGCATGACTTTGGAAATGAAGACTTGCTATTTTACAAATGCGAAAATGTCAATTTTATAAATATAGGAAGCGCTGAAATTCCTTTCGAAATATGTAATAATTTCAACAAAATGATAGAAAAAAAAATAAAAAGGCTTTTGCTGAACCTAACGAGTCACTACCTTTTAACACAAATATTGTCGCGACAATTCGGACAAAAACAAATGAACCAATTTACTCAAAATTATACCCATACCCTATGGGTGTAACTAATTTTGTCAACAATGAAATTGCTGACTCTTTCTAATGGCATTATACGGCCATCGAGATCCCCTTACAATAATCCTATTTGGGTTGTTGATAAGAGGGGAACAGATGAATTAGGTAACAAGAAAAAACGGTTAGTGATTGATTTTAGGAAACTGAATGAAGTCACTTCTTCTTTAAATGGTCATCTAACCGCCCAGGCGATTTTGACCGTCCAACATAGCTCGCCAGTCGTTTCTTCGTTGCGCCAATTGGAAACACCCCGGGATCGCAAATCGGTCTGCACTTGGTCCTTCCATCGGAGTGGTGGTCTCCCTCTTCTGCTGCTTCCACCGGCGGGTGCCGTTAAGCATCTTCGCTCATTCGAACTACGTGGCTTAGCCAGCGAAGCCTCTATGTTTTAACTCGCTGAACTATGTCGGTGTCTGCTTGAAGTTCATACAGCTCATCATTAAATCTTTTTCGGTACTCGCCGTCGCCAACGCGTAGAGGTCCACAAATCTTTCGAAGAACCTTTCTCTCGAATACTCCCAGAGCCGCCTCATCAGATGTTGTTATTGTCCACGCTTCTGCACCATATAGCAGGACGGGTGCGATGAGTGACTTGTAGAGTGTTATTTTCGTTCGGCGAGAGAGGACTTTACTTTTCAATTGCCTACTCAGTCCGCAGTAGCATTTGTTTGCAAGAGTAATTCTTTGTCGGATTTCTAGGCAAACATTATTGTTGGTGTTAATGCTGGTTCCCAGGTAAACGAAGTCCTTTACTATTTCAAAATTATTGCTGCCAACAGTGGCTTCGTTGCCAAGGCGCGAATGCGCTGACTCTTTGCATGATGACAGAAGGTACTTCGTTTTGCCCTCGTTCACCACCAAACCCATTTTTTCAGCTTCTTTTTCTAATTTGGAGTAAGCAGAAGTTACGGCGCGGTTGTTAAGGCCAATGATATCAATATCGTCAGCATATGCCAACAGTTACACGCTTTTATAAAATATTGTTCCAGCGCGGTTAAGTTCTGCAGGTTGTATTATTTTCTCCAGCATGAAATTAAAGAAATCGCACGATAGGGGGTCACCCTGTCTGAAACCTCGTTTAGTTTCGAACGGCTCGGACGGGTGCTTCCCAATTCTGACTGAGCTGGCGGTGTTGCTCAAGGTCATTTTGCATAGCCGTATAAGTTTTGCGGGGAAACAAAATTCAGACATAGCGGCATATAGCCAGCTCCTTTTCGTGCTATCGAAAGCGGCTTTAAAATCAACAAAGAAATTATGTGTGTCGATTCTTTTCTCACGGGTTTTTTCCAAGATTTGGCGTATTGTAAAAATCTGGTCGATGGTAGATTTACCAGGTCTGAAGCCACACTGATAAGGTCCAATCAGTCTGTTCACATCAGGCTTCAGTCTCTCGCACAATACGCTTGATAGGACCTTATATGCGGTATTCAAAACTTCTTTCTAATGGCGCAGTTTGCAGGATCGCCCTTCTTGTGGATTGGGCAGAGAACACTTAGATTCCAATCTTCAGCATGCATTCATCTAACCATATTCTGCATAGAAGCTGATGCATGCGCCTTACCAGCTCCTCGCCTCCGTGTTTGAATAGCTCAGCAGGCAAACCATCAGCGCCAGCTGCTTTATTGTTTTTCAATCGGGATATTGCTATTCGCACCTCATTATAGTCGGGTTGTGGAACGTCAATTCCATCATCTTCGATTGTGGGCTCGGGTTCGGCATCTTCTCTGGTTTCTTGCTCAGTTTCTCCATTTAAAAGGGCAGAGAAGTGATCCCTCCATATTCTGAGTGCTCTCTGAACATCGGCCACCAGGTCGCCGTTCTCATTCTTACAGGCGTTTGCCCCGGGTTTAAAACCTTTTGTCATTCGCCGAATTTTTTGATAGAATTTTCGGGCATTATTCCAGTTGGCCAGCATCTCAAGCTCCTTTATTTCACGCTTTTCTGCCCCTCTTTTTTTCGCCCGGAAAAGCCGCCTCGCTTCCCTCTTCAACTCGCGGTAGTGTTCACACACACTCCTCGTTGCATTCGATCTCAGCGTTGCCTTGTAGGCTTCGTCCTTTCTTTTCGTTGCAGCGCGGCACTCTTCATCATCTTACCAGTTGTTTCTTCGCGTTCGCCGGAATTAAATTACTTCTTCGGCTGCGGTACGGAGTGCTCCTGAGATATGATCCCACTGCTCATGCATTCCACTAGGTTGAATTGTGCTCTCGAAGTGCAGGTATGAGAGGCGATCTGCGAAATAATTGCAGCTTTTCGACGTCCAGTTTTCCCTGCGTTTTTTGTTGCACCTGTTTTGTCGTACAGAGGCGGGTACGAATCTTGGCTGCTACTAGGTAGTGACGAGAGTCGATGTTAGGTCCTCGTATTGTGCGAACATCTAAAACGCTGGAAGCATGCTATCCGTCTATCACAACGTGGTCGATCTGGTTGCGTGTTTTTCGATCGGGGGACAGCCATGTAGCCTGATGGATCTTCTAGTGCATAAACCTAGTGCTGGATATGACCATGTTTCGGGCACCGGCGAAGTCGATCAGCCTGAATCCATTTGGCGAAGTCTGATCGTGGAGACTGAACTTCCCGGCAGTGGGGCCAAATGCACCCTCCTTACCCACCCTGGCGTTGAAGTCACCAAGCACGACTTTGATATCATGACGGGGGCAGCGCTCGTATGCTTCTTCCAGGCGCTCGCAGAATGCATCCTTTTCCACGTCGTCCTTCTCTTCCGTCGGTGCATGAGCGCAGATAAACGAAATGGTGAAAAATCGTACTTTTATGCGGTTTGCAGCGAGACGCTCGTTCACGGGTGTGAACGACAGTACTCGGTGGCGGAGTCTCTCTCCCACCACAAATCCCACGCCGAATCTGCGTTTGTCTTCATGCCCACTCCAGTAGATGTTGCAAGGTGTTTTGATCGTGTTTTCTCGCTCCGTCCATCGCATCTCTTGTATGGCGGTGATGTCAGCTTTTGCTTTCCTCAGGACCTCAACCAGCCGGGCAGCGGCACCTCCCCATTAAGGGACCGGACATTCCAGGTACATGCCCTTACCTCATAATCCTTATTACGTTTGCGGGTGTTGTCATCTAACAAAGGGGTTCTCATATCCGAGGCTTTGTTGTTGAATTTCATTGGAACGTTGTTTTATGTGGTGGGTCCCAAACCCAACGCACAACCCGTTTCACGGGAGGTTGAATTCTATTACACGTTTGTATAGCGAGCCGCTTGATCCAAGACAGACGCCCGCTTGCAGCCGCACCACATGGTGATCAGACGCTGCTGTTTGAACTCCCCAGCAAGCCCTTAAACCGATTATGTCGGAGTGGCCTTACCAGGTTGTCGCCTTCTCACGTTTAGCTCACCACCAAACGGGTGTTCGGTGGTTACCCAGAGGATACTCGGAAGTAGTGAGCTGCTTGAACCGCATGCAAAAGAATTGCTCTGGCCATTCCCAGGTGAATGGCGATCAGAAACTTTCCCCACTTTCGTGGACTTCTGCACACGGCCCCATCCTCCTGAATTAAGTCACTATCGAAGATAAATACCCTTTGCCAAATACAATGATTATACTTTAAAATTTAAAAGGTGAACAATATTTCTCTACTATTGACCTTAAGTCCGGTTTTCATCAGATTGAGTTGATGGAAGGGGCTAGAGAGAAGACAGCCTTCTCTGTTAATAATGGTAAATATGAATTCTGTCGTGTACCATTCGGCTTAAAAAATTCCCCCAGGATATTTCAAAGAGCAATCGACGATGTACTCGTAAGAATGAGAACGGCGACCTGATGGCCGATGTTCAGAGAGCACTCAGAATATGGAGGGATCACTTCTCTGCCCTTTTAAATGGAGAAACTGAGCAAGAAACCAGAGAAGATGCCGAACCCGAGCCCACAATCGAAGATGATGGAATTGACGTTCCACAACCCGACTATAATGAGGTGCGAATAGCAATATCCCGATTGAAAAACAATAAAGCAGCTGGCGCTGATGGTTTGCCTGCTGAGCTATTCAAACACGGAGGCGAGGAGCTGGTAAGGCGCATGCATCAGCTTCTATGCAGAATATGGTCGGATGAATGCATGCCTGAAGATTGGAATCTAAGTGTTCTCTGCCCAATCCACAAGAAGGGCGATCCTGCAAACTGCTACAACTATCGCGGAATCAGCCTTTTGAATATCGCATATAAGGTCCTATCAAGCGTATTGTGCGAAAGACTGAAGCCTGATGTGAACAGACTGATTGGACCTTATCAGTGTGGCTTCAGACCTGGTAAATCTACCGTCGACCAGATTTTTACAATACGCCAAATCTTGGAAAAACCCCGTGAAAAGAGAAGCGACACACATAATCTCTTTGTTGATTTTAAAGCCGCTTTCGATAGCACGAAAAGGAGCTGCCTATATGCCGCTATGTCTGAATTTGGTTTCCCCGCAAAACTTATACGGCTATGCAAAATGACCCTGAGCAACACCGCCAGCTCGGTCAGAATTGGGAAGTACCTCTCCGAGCCGTTCGAAACTAAACGAGGTTTCAGACAGGGTGACCCCTATCGTGCGATTTCTTTAATTTAATGCTGGAGAAAATAATACAAGCTGCAGAACTTAACCGCGCTGGAACAATATTTTATAAAAGCGTGCAACTGTTGGCATATGCTGACGATATTGATATCATTGGCCTTAACAACCGCGCCGTAACTTCTGCTTACTCCAAATTAGAAAAAGAAGCGGAGAAAATGGGATTGGTGGTGAACGAGGGCAAAACGAAGTACCTTCTGTCATCATGCAAAGAGTCGGCGCATTCGCGCCTTGGCAACCAAGCCACTGTTGGCAGCAATAATTTCGAAATAGCAAAGGACTTCGTTTACCTGGGAACCAGTATTAACACCAACAATAATGTTAGCTTGGAAATCCGACGAAGAATTACTCTTGCAAACAAATGCTACTTCGGACTGAGTAGGCAATTGAAAAGTAAAGTCCTCTCTCGACGAACGAAAATAACACTCTACAAGTCACTCATCGCACCTGTCCTGCTATATGGTGCAGAAGCGTGGACACTAACGAGGCGGCTTTTAGAGTATTCGAGAGAAAGGTTCTTCGAAAGATTTGTGGACCTCTACGCGTTGGCGACGGCGAGTACCGAGGAAGATTTAATGATGAGCTGTATGAACTCTACGCAGACGCCGACATAGTTCAGCGAATTAAAACACAGCGGCTTCGCTGGCTAGGCCACGTAGTGCGAATGAGCGAAGATGCTCCATCCTCCAGCTTATCGGCACCCGCCGGTGGAAGCAGAGGAAGAGGGAGACCACCACTCCGATGGAAGGGCCAAGTGGAGACCGATTTGCGATCCCGAGGTGTTTCCAATTGGCGCCAGTTGGCGCAACGAAGAAACGACTGGCGAGCTATGTTGGATGGTCAAAATCGCCCAGGCGGTTAGATGACCATTTAAAGAAGAAGGATCGACGATGTGCTAAGAGAACAAATCGGCAAGACATGTCATGTTTACTTTGATGACGTAACAATTTTTTTAAAAAATGCAGAAGACCATGACAGAGACATAGAATAGGTTTTACGAAGCCCTTACGATGCAAATATGAGAGTATCGGCAGAAAAGTCAAACTTTTTTAAAACCGAGGTGGAGTTTTTAGGATTCGTAGTATCACGAAATGGTGTGAAGACAAGTCCTGAGAAAGTAAGTTCTTTAAAGAACTACGAGCAGCCAACTCCACTTCGAGGACTTCGGTCATTCCTGGATCAAGCCAGCTATTACAGATGTTTTATTAGGGATTTTGCTAGCACAGCAAATCCACTAACCGATATGCTAAAAGGAGAAAATGGCAAGATAAGTGCGACTCAATCAAAAAAGAAACTAATACAATTGAACCCCGAATCCATGCAGGCATGCACAACTTTAAAGGAAATCCTGGCATCAGAAGATGTTACGTTAATGTATCCAGATTTTACAAAACCTTTTGATTTAACGACAGATGCATCATCAAAGGGATTGGGTGCAGTACTTTCACAATCAAAAAACAAAATAGCCATGATCTCAAGAACACTCAGAGATAGAGAGGAGCACCTTGCAACCAACGAAAGGGAATTATTGGCCATTGTCTGGGCTTTAAATTCTTTGAGGAATTATCTTTATGGCGTAAGTCAGATAAATATTTCTACTGATCATCAGCCATTATCTTATGCTGTTTCTGACAAAAATCCGAACGCAAAGATTAAACGTTGGAAATAATTAATAGAGAGTTATAATGCAAAAATTTATTACAAACCAGGAAAAGAAAATTATGTGGCTGACGCGTTTTCAAGACAGCACATAGCCATGATCCAAGACGATATGGCGGTAAGCTCCAATTGTGCCACCGTTCATAGCAAGGAGTCATTAACCTATACTATTGAAACGGTGGATAAACCAGTTAATTGTTTTAGAAATCAAATTATTATTCGAGAAGGGACGAGTACTTCAAGGCAAACTTTTATAATATTCAGTTCAAAAACTAGACACATCATTTCGTTCCATGATGTGGAATCACTTTTTAAGATAATGCAAGAAGTTATTAATGACGAAGTGGTGAATGTGATACATTGTAGTCTACATGTTCTGGCAATGATTCAACATCGATTCGTTGAACTCTACCCCAATGTTAAATTTCGTCATACTGAGAAAATGGTTACAGATGTGTTCAATCCAGACGATCAGCAGGATATAATAATTGCGGATCATAATAGAGCCCACAGAGCTGCTCAAGAAAATGTTAAGCAAATATTGGCAGATTATTTTTTCCTAAAAATGGATAAAAAGCGAGAGAAGTTGCATCAAACTGTCGGATATGTTCAAAATCAAAATATGAACGACATCCAAAGAAGCATGTTGTTGCTGCAACACCGATCCCATCTTTTGCGGGAGAAATTTTACATATTGATATTTTTTCAACAGACCAAAGGTATTTCCTAACATGCATTGATAAATTTTCTAAATTTGCTGTTGTGCAAAAAATTGCATCTAGAACCATAGTAGATGTAAAACCATCAATGTGGCAGCTTCTAAATATTTTTCCTAATGTAAAAACAGTGTACTGCGATAACGAAAAATCGCTTAACTCTCACACAGTGAAATCAATGCTGATTGACTATAATGATGTGCAGATAATCAACGCTCCTCCGCTAACGGTCAAGTTGAACGCTTTCATAGCACACTAGCCGAAATGGCAAGGTGTTTGAAGTTGGAGAAAAATCTAAGTGAGACTATTGATCTAATTCTGCTCGCTACTATTGAATACAACAAGTCCATTCATTCAGTGACAAATAAAAAACCAATAGATATTCTTTATAACCATTCAGGTGGAGGCACAGAATCAGTCCGAAATAGTATCGAAAAAACTCAAGTTTCCAATCTCGAATATCACAATAAAAACCGCCAATGTAAATCATATAACGTTGGTGACACGGTCTTGGTAAAGGTTAATAGACGATTGGGAAACAAACTTTCTGAATTATATGTGGAAAAAAGGTCGAAAAAGACCTAGGCACCACCGTTCTTATAGGAGGGAGGAGGTTCCACAAGGACAACCTTAAGCCAGCTTGAATGTTTGTCCAAATAGTTCCTCCTTCAGTTTTATATTTTTAAGGAACAACAGAGTAGGCTATTCAACGCCCTTTCTCTTTGCAGGTTAACAATATTGGCATTTCTAACAACGACGGCCCTAGCAGAAAAACTGATAGACTACACTAACTCTAATTACATACCAATTTCAGATGGAGAGGCTATAATATGGGAACATTTCGGTTACTTAATACATTTTACTAACCTGAGCCTTTACTCCATAATGAATGACGAGACTAAAGAACTTTCTAAAAAATTTGGTTCTCAAATGAGAAGCCTTTTAGATGAGGACGTAACCCAAATTGAAGCACTGCTTCGAACTGTTGATCTTCACCATCGACACGCACGAAGTTTAAATTTTTTAGGTACCGCATTGAAAGTAGTGGCAGGTACCCCAGATTTTGATGATTTTCAGAAACTACATATGAGACAGGATGTACTCGTTGATTCAAATAACAGACAGTATAGGATAAATACCAATATTCAACAAAAAATTTTGGAAATAACTCAAACATTAAACAAAATCATTTCTTCTCAAGAAAAATCTTTAGTAGCCACAGAAAATGTATTTGAGATGATTTTGGCCAGAAACAGAATAATTATTATAGAATTACAAAATGTCATAGCTTCTTTAACTTTGGCTAAACTTATTTTGGTTAGTCCAGTAACTCTGATGTAACTAAAATAATAAATGAACAATCAACCAATGTGACTACAATAGAAGTGCTAGGGATGTCGAAATGAAAAGTTTTTCAAAATATTAATAGTTTGTATTTCATAATAAAATATCCAATACCTAACATTATATGTAGGAAGCTTACCTTATTAGCTGTACCACATCAAGAACGTGGATTAAATTTTGAAGATATGGACACCGTGGCAGAGTGCGGGAAAAAGGTCCATGCTCTGCAATGCGAGAAATCTACATTTGCTACATTTTGCAAGATATTGAACATAACTACCTGCGGACAACAGTTAGTTTCGGGTTTAAGGGCTAATTGCTCAACCATACCAAATCATAACAGAGGCATAAACGAATTTGATGACGGAATCATTATAACTAACAATGATACAGGCGAAAATGGTGACCGAAAATTAGTTAAAGGTACTTATTTGATAACTTTTGAAACAAAGATAACAATAAATGAGACTTCATTTCGAAATGAGGAAACTGCTCTAAAACGTTCTCCAGAAACACCCATGACTCAGGAGATAAATTTAATAGGACATCGAGAAACATTTAGTCTGAATTATCTTCATAATATGAATGTAGAAAATATCAACGAAATTAAAACACTACAAAGAGAGGTTGATATAAAATCTATAATATTCATTGTTGTGCTAACAACTATCATAGTGTTTATTGTGATGCCATTTGTTTTCAATAAACACAAGAAGCGTTCACTAGAAAAAGCGGTTGAAGGTGTAGTGGAGAAAATTAAAGAAAGGATCGGGGACGAACCTCACTAACGAAGGGAGGAGTTAAGCCAAGATATTGTCAGCAAAAAACGTTTAAGTAAACAACATCTTCAAATGCTGGCCATATCAAAGGCAAATGATATTTTCTTGATCTGACCACACATCGAGGTATTGTAAACTGAGCACTTGCGATAATAAACACTGATTTCGTACCGCAGGCTGAGCGGCAGCATTGAAATAATAAACAACCATTCCGCACTTGGAATAACAGTGCCTTCTGCAACAACAACAGCAACAATGACATCGATGTGGTGCATTGGGTAGGCTAGATTTAAGTTATTTATAGGACCAACATTAGGTTAAGATTCAGATTTGTAATCCAACCATCGGAGCGCGTGCAAGGTCTCCATAAAATAAAAGTAGCAGATCCGGAACCAGGACTAGCTAGAAATATTACTTCACACAAATAAAAGTGTTTCATATCTAAATAACTTGTTTTATTTTATACTTTGCCGATCGTATGGCTTAATTATATGAGCACAAGTGTAGGTCTGCGAAATCAGCTGAACGACAGAAAACAAAAGAAGAACTGCAAATCTCTTGATCAAAATGCGTGCATACGTTTGCATCATGGTCCAACTAACAGGTCGTGTCAAAGACCAGCTAATTTCTAGCATTTTGACAGTACACTCATTTCTCAGTGCGATTTTGACATTAAACCTATGAATTGCAAAAACAAAATACATGGAAAATTTATGTGTGTCTCTATGTTTGTCGAGCTGCTCCCATCTGTTAGTTGGATCATGCGTTTGCATATTCTCTGTGGGAGTCATGTAAAGCCAAGGGGTTATATAAATATATCATCACGACAAAAGATCAAAATGATTTTATTTATTTATTCGCTACTGCCTCGCTACTGTCTCGCTAAAAAAGTCTGCTTCAATTGAATAATGTCTTTTACATGACTGGTTAAAAATAAGGCTGTGCTGTTTGAATCGAGTGCAAGTTGATGGTTGATGCAATATGCCTAAAAAATTTAATTTTGTTCAGTTGACCCACAAAGCATTTATTTTACCAAATCATTAATGTCGGTAGTACAAGAATTTTATCAAATACAAAATCTGTAAAATACGGCCCTTATTTAACAATGTGTAGGCTTAACACAGTAACACAGTTGCATTTTTTATTTGAAAGTCTAACACGTTCCAAATTTTCTACTCCAATCTAATTTTCTGTTATTTCGGTTTAAATTTCCTACTGGGCTGCTCCCATTCTCTCGTTCTCACTCATACACTCATATTTTTCATTCTGGACACCAATGATTTATACCCATTTTTACCCCTTAAAGTATTCCTAATAGAAAAACCTTATATACCCATATGCATCTACCCAGTGGCGAAAATTCTCATTACAAAATGCAATACTTCTCCAACACTTTGGAGACAGTTTACCTTTAAGAATCAGTTACAACCTACTTTACTTTCCCATAAGCATGACTGCTTTGTGGACAAAGCTGATTACATACCTCTTTACTAATAATGGCATAAGTGAACAGTCCCCAATTAGATACACCTTTTTGAAATCGTAATCGACATTGTAGGCAGACCATATACTTGAAAGGGTAATGAATCTTGTAATACAGTCATTCTACGACTTTATGTACCTTTAATAGAAGAAGTAAACTATATAATATAGAATACCATTCTAGGGCTCATTTTGACAAAGCATACTTTTATTAAATTTTAATAGGCAGTATGAGTAGTGGAATTATTCACATTTTTAAAATATCTAGGCAAAATTTATTTATTTAAAAAAATTAATAATTAATTCATTCCATGAATGAAAATTTTCCGAAGCATACATCTACAACGCTACAAAGCGAATGACGCATGAGACGAAACTATCAAAAAAGAGCATGTTTGCAAAGGCAAAACAAATTAAACAAACTACGAACTTTCACGAAGTTTTAAGACGAATAATCCATAAAAAATTTCTAATTTCAAACTTTTTTAAAACCGAGGTGGAGTTTTTAGGATTCGTAGTATCACGAAATGGTGTGAAGACAAGTCATGAGAAAGTAAGTTCTTTAAAGAACTACGAGCAGCCAACTACACTTCGTGGACTTCGGTCATTCCTGGGTCTAGCCAGCTGTTACAGATGTTTTATTAAGGATTTTGCTAGCATAGCAAAGCCACTAACCGATATGCTAAAAGGAGAAAATGGCAAGATAAGTGCGACTCAGGCATTCACAACTTTAAAGGAAATCCTGGCATCAGAAAATGTTACGTTAATGTATCCAGATTTTACAAAACCTTTTGATTTAACGACAGATGCATCATCAAAGGGATTGGGTGCAGTACTCTCGCGATCAAAAAAACCAATAGCCATGATCCCAAGAACACTAAGAGATAGAGAGGAGCACCTTGCAACCAACGAAAGGGAATTATTGGCCATTGTCTGGGCTTTTAATTCTTTGAGGAATTATCTTTATGGCGTAAGTCAGATAAATATTTTTGCTGATCATCAGCCATTATCTTATGCTGTTTCTGACAAAAATCCGACCGCCAAGATTCAACGTTGGAAATCCTTAATAGAGAGTTATAATGCAAAAATGTATTACAAACCAGGAAAACAAAAGTGTGTGGCTGATGTGTTGTCAAGACAGCATATAGCCATGATCCAAGACGATATGGAGGTAAGCTCCAATTGTGCCACCGTTCATAGTGAGGAGTCATTAACTAAGGCTGTGTAACGCTGCGCGGCTTCACGAAATCGCGCTGATACCGGTGTTGGCGTCACTGGCGCTGATACCTTTATTTGCGCCAACATCCGCGCTACAACTACCCAGGCGCTACCAAAAAATTTAGGAGGTATACCCAAAGACGCGTTTCGATTCCCCTACTAAAACCAGGGAAGCCGGCAAACCAAGGAGATTCTTGACGTCCGATATTTCTCCTTTCGCCGGTTGCGAAATTACTAGAGACCATTCTGCTCCCTTACTTTATTGCAAATCTGAAATTGCCGATCACCAGCATGATTTCCGCAAATCTCACAGCACTACATCCGCTTTGAATGCCATTACAACGCAGATTAATTATGGGTTGAATCAACACCCACCAAACCAAATGCATTTGATAAGGTCAACCACGCCACAATCCTTTTTTTTTTTATTTACCTGGAAGAGACACCGCTCCCTGCCGGTCTTAAAAGGTGGACCGCTAATTACCTCAATGGTCGACAGGCATCAGTCAAATTCAGGAACAAGAAATCTAGGCTACAAAGAATAAAACAAGGGGTGCCGCAAGGTGGTGTTCTCTCTCCCCTTTTTTTTAATTTTTATATTTCGAGATTCCCCCTCCCCCGCCCCCCACCAGAGGGAGTTTCCTACGCTGACGACTGCACGATAATGGCCTCGGGCAAGGGTCCTTCCATTGACGAACTCTGTACTAAAATCAACAGTTACCTCCGTGACTTTTCCAGCTTCTTCACCGAGCGAAATCTGACCCTATCTCCGACTAAATCGACGGCGACCCTGTTTACGACATGGAATGCGCAGATGGGGCAAGAGGTAAATGTCCACGTAGACGGAGTACCTCTACCTACTGTCAACCACCTGAAAATCTTGGGTATGACGTTTGACAACGACCTCACCTTCGCTGGTCATGCCACCGCAAAAGCTTTAAAGGTACAGAGCCGCAATAAGATCCTCAAGTCACTGGTCGGCAGTACTTGGGGAAAAGACAAAGAAACATTGCTTGCTACATATAAGGCTATTAACAGCCCGGTTTTTGACTACGCTGCGACCATATGGTCGCCCAATCTTGCGCACACAAATTGGAGGAAATTCCAAGTCTTCCAAAACACCGCCATCAGAACTGCTACGGGATGTCTGCTTATGTCATCTGAGTCTCACCTCCATCAAGAAGCAATATTGCTCAATGTTCGAGAGCACGCGGAACTCTTGAGTAGACAGTTCCTTCTGAACTGCCATACACCCAGTCATCCAAATCGACATCTATTGGATGTAGCCCCGCCCCCCCGGACATAAGAAGACATCTTCGTAAGCACTACGATGAGACCCGGCACCACATCTCTTTGCCGTTTGATCTGCACAACCATAGACGGGCTCTAAATGACCTCCACATTCAGTCGGTAAATAGATCCCTCAGATCTCGGCCTGTGAATCCCGTTATCAGTATTCAGCCACCTGACTTGGCTGAAGATTTGCGTGTACTTCCGAGGGAGTCATGCTAGCACAACTTCGCTCTGGATATTTTAATAGGTTAACCTCATACTTATCCACACTGAACCCCAACATACCAAACACATGTCCTGCATGTGGTATGTCCCCTCATTATACCAAACATCTCTTCTCATGTTCAGTCGAACCTACTCTTCTAACACCTACTCGTACATCACTCTGGTCAAACCCTATGGAAACTGCGCGTTTCCTCGGACTTCCGTTAGAAGAGCCTGATGACAATTTAGAGTGATCGAGCTCATTGGGTAGGGCGAAGCACTGTTAACAACAACAACAACGCGTTTCGGTTTCAGGAATCACAATCCGAGTGCGGGAAATTAAGATTTGGAACAATTTAAAAGTTAATAACAAAAAAAGTTTGAATAGTTTGCCTTCTGTCCATTACTTTTAAAGGGGTAAAAAAAGTTTGACTCCGCCTTCAGATTCTTGATCCAGGCATGGATACGTGGGTGTAGATACCCCTTCGGACCGTTTTCGTTCAGTGCTCGATGGTGTCTCCTAAACTACATTATTACCGGAGCAAACTTTTTTTAATCATCATTTTTGAACAGGTAAAAAAAGTTATAATCTGCCTTCGTGTTCTTTATCCTGACATGAATACGTGTCTTTGGATACCTCATCCAAACGCTGTGTATTAGTTTTCGGTGATGTCCCATAAGCTGCGCCACTAGCAATAGGGTATCATTGCGCCAAAAAAGGACTTAACGCAATTGCGTTAACGCACTGCGCTGATACCGGCTATGGCGCTGGCTTCATGGTATCAACGCCAAAAATCAACGCCAAAGTAGCAATAAAGAATTTTGCATTATAAGCAAACATTTTTGCTTTCGTAAAATCGCAGCAAAAGTATTAAGTAACTCACATTCTTGTAATTTTAAAGAATTGAAGTACTTGATAATTTGGCCGTTTAAATACTAGATTTTATAATAAAGACAACAAACACTTAAACGCATTGCTCTAATATGAAGTCAAATTCCTTTTTTTGTTTTTTTTTTTTTTTGAGGAATGCGTCAAAGTAAATCAATTTTCATTTCATATGAAATTTTTTTTGTTTTTTGAATACTACGGCCTGGGGTTTTATACGTTCGTCAAGCTCAGGTTAAACTAAGTTAGCTTAAGCTACATTCACTTTGTTTAATTTAATTCTGTATTATTTGCAAAAAAAAACAAAACTAACTACATCAGGTTGATCTCACCCATTGTTGCAGTAGGCTGTTGGTCGGGCGCTACTGTTGTTGTTGTAGGTAATAGTGCAGCGGGCCTACATTACGGCGGCCCCTGCTGTTGTCACTGCTGGTTATGTTGTTGTTGCTGGTGGTGCGACGGGCCTATATTACGGCGGCCCTCGCTGTTGTCAATGCTGAATGTTGCCGGTTGTTACTGTTGCTGAGGCTAGTGCGGTGGGCCTATATTAGAACGGCCTTCGCTGTAATTACTGCTGCTGGTATTGTTGTGGTTGCTGCTAGTGCGACGGGCCTATATTACGGCGGCCCTCGCTGATGTTACTGCTGGTTGTCGTCGTGCGCCCTGGTGCGCGTTGTTGTTGTTGCGGTTTATGGCGGTGGGCCTATGTGAAGGCGGCCCCCGCTGTTGTCAATGCTGGTGTTGTTGTCGTTGCTGGATATCCAGAAATATTGTTGTGGCTGCTGCGACTGCTGCTACTGATGTGGTTGTTGTTGTGATTTATTTTTGTTGTTCTGTGAACTTTTCCTGTTGTTGGTTTGTTTGTTTTAGCTATTTATTATCACCAAGTTGTTATTTTTGTGGTGGTTTTTGTAGTTTAATTTTGTAGCTTTAGTTTGCTTTTATATTCTTTTTGCAGATTTTTTTTTCTTTTGTTTGTTAATTTTGTTTACGCACGCACTTTAAATTTGCGTTTATATTTATTCTTCTGTTTTCTTTTTGCAATTATCTGTAAAGACCAAAAGTTTTTGGTTTAGTTTAATATTTAAAATACGTTTCCGCATGTCTGTGAAATCACTGTTCTATAGGTTTTAGGCCGAATGCTAACAATTTTCAGATTCAATGGCAATTCTATACGACAGCATTCAACCGCCAATATACGTTCAAAATTCTCGGGAAAGGCATCAATCGACGCGTTCCGACCTCCGTACCAACAATCCGAAGGCGGGAATCAAATAAATTGTCTCGGTGGAAAGCTATCAGCAAAAACTCAAAATGTGCTGGGTTCGATCCCAAATAGGCGGCTTCATCCAAGGTATTTATGTGCACAACACCTTTTCGCGTAGGCGACCTTTGGCCGCCTTCCAAAAGAATAACCCTTAGCCGGTCCAACCCCCGGCTACGCGGTCCACAATATTTTTGAGCAGGACACACTTTTTGCACTTTTTGGTACACCCTAATCTGTGATTACAACAACCCATGAAAATGACGAAAAATTTTCAACTTGGATTGCCAATATCTCTAAACAGACACAAAATATAGAACTTCCGCCCCCGGACCATCGACATGGAGGCCAAAACCCGTCGCCCGATACATCCCGCGAGACTCTCGGACGCACATCAGCAGCACGTGCCGTCGTACAGAATTGCCGTTTCAATAGCTCAATTTAACTTGATTCAGAATGCTTTCATAAAAGTGAGCTGCGTATTTATTAGTAATTTTTTCCAGATTTTTTTCACTACACACTCGCACACACACTGATTTTGCTGTCCAGGTATATTAATATTTAGGTACTTCACAATAGTAAGCCTATATGTAAACGCAGGTTAGCTGTACAGTATATTCACACGCGTAACACGATTTCTTTTACCGTGGAAATAATTAAATTTATACTTCTGTATGTACACACATATACATATACAGAAGAAAAACAACGCAATCACTTTTTTAAACAACTTTTTCGCGAAATGCTACTAACATTTTTTTTCTTTTTACACGCGCACGACCGCTCGGTTCAAATCATGTATACTTTTTGAATTGGTCGAATGCCGGTGACGCTGCTATGCCCAAAATTATTCACTTAACGCGACTGCGCAATAGAAAAGTTCCGTTACCCGTTGACGTGGCGTGATTATTGCCAAGTGGAACATTCTGATTGGTCGTTACCATCAGATGATTGCTATGAACGGATTGAACCATTTGGTGCTGCCACCTCAGCAAAAATCACGCACTTTCCCATAGCTAAACGTCAAACCGGAAGGTGAATCAAAACTGTCACCCAACCAATCGCATTGAACCAAATAACAATTACTATCAATTGAAAGTAAATCATAACAACAACTATCATAGTGTTTATTGTGATGCCATTTGTTTTCAATAAACACAAGAAGCGTTCACTAGAAAAAGCTGTTGAAGGTGTAGTGGAGAAAATTAAAGAAAGGATCGGGGACGAACCTCACTAACGAAGAGAGGAGTTAAGCCAAGATATTGTCAGCAAAAAACATTTAAGTAAACAACATCTTCAAATGCTGGCCATATCAAAGGCAAATGATATTTTCTTGATCTGACCACACATCGAGGTATTGTAAACAGAGCACTTGCGGTAATAAACACTGCTTTCGTACCGCAGGCTGAGCGGCAGCATTGAAATAATAAACAACCATTCCGCACTTGGAATAACAGTGCCTTCTGCAACAACAACAGCAACAATGACATCGATGTGGTGCATTGGGTAGGCTAGATTTAAGTTATTTATAGGACCAACATTAGGTTAAGATTCAGATTTGTAATCCAACCATAGGAGCGCGTGCAAGGTCTCCATAAAATAAAAGTAGCAGATCCGGAACCAGGACTAGCTAGAAATATTACTTCACACAAATAAAAGTGTTTCATATCTAAATAACTTGGGTTATTTTATACTTTGCCGATCGTATGGCTTAATTATATGAGCACAAGTGTAGGTCTGCGAAATCAACTGAGCGACAGAAAACAAAAGAAGAACTGCAAATCTCTTGATCAAAATGCGTGCATACGTTTGCATCATGGTCCAACTAACAGGTCGTGTCAAAGACCAGCTAATTTCTAGCATTTTGACAGTACACTCATTTCTCAGTGCGATTTTGACATTAAACCTATGAATTGCAAAAACAAAATACATGGAAAATTTATGTGTGTCTCTATGTTTGTCGAGCTGCTCCGATCTGTTAGTTGGATCATGCGTTTGCATATTCTCTGTGGGAGTCATGTAAAGCCAAGGGGTTATATAAATATATCATCACGACAAAAGATCAAAATGATTTTATTTATTTATTCGCTACTGCCTCACTACTGTCTCACTAAAAAAGTCTGCTTCAATTGAATAATGTCTTTTACATGACTGGTTAAAAACAAGGCTGTGCTGTTTGAATCGAGTGCAAGTTGATGGTTGATGCAATATGCCTAAAAAATTTAATTTTGCTCAGTTGACCCACAAACCATTTATTTTACCAAATCATTAATGTCGGTAGTACAAGAATTTTATCAAATACAAAATCTGTAAAATACGGCCCTTATTTAACAATGTGTAGGCTTAACACAGTAACACAGTTGCATTTTTTATTTGAAAGTCTAACACGTTCCAAATTTTCTACTCCAATCTAATATTTTGTTATTTCGGTTTAAATTTCCTACTGGGCTGCTCCCATTCTCTCGTTCTCACTCATACACTCATATTTTTCATTCTGGACACCAATGATTTATACCCATTTTTACCCCTTAAAGTATTCCTAATAGAAAAACCTTATATACCCATATGCATCTACCCAGTGGCGAAAATTCTCATTACAAAATGCAATACTTCTCCAACAGTTTGGAGACAGTTTACCTTTAAGAATCAGTTACAACCTACTTTACTTTCCCATAAGCATGACTGCTTTGTGGACAAAGCTGATTACATACCTCTTTACTAGTAATGGCATAAGTGAACAGTCCCCAATTAGATACACCTTTTTGAAATCGTAATCGACATTGTAGGCAGACCATATACTTAACGATACACGATTTTGAAAGGGTAATGAATCTTGTAATACAGTCATTCTACGACTTTATGTACCTTTAATAGAAGAAGTAAACTATATAATATAGAATACCATTCTAGGGCTCATTTTGACAAAGCATACTTTTATTAAATTTTAATAGGCAGTATGAGTAGTGCAATTATTCACATTTTTAAGACATCTAGGCAAAATTTATTTATTTAAAAAAATTTAATAATTCATTCATTCCATGAATAAAAATTTTCCGAAGCATACATCTACAAGGCTACAAAGCGAATGATGCATGAGACGAAACTATCAAAAAAGAGCATGTGTGCAAAGGCAAAACAAATTAAACAACATACGAACTTTCACGAAGTTTTAGGACGAATAATCCATTAAAATTTGTATTTTACATCTTGGTATACATTGTAAGCGATGGTAATAAGGTACTCGTAATTGTTTTGTATTGCATTATGTAGAAGCAGCTCAAACTTATTTCGCCGCTGGGTACTTTCAAATGGAAGTTTGAAAAAATTGCTTATACCAAAAAAAAAGGGATTTACCACAATTAAAAATTAGGAAAGGAGATAACCCTATCTAGCATTATTGGTTGTATTTATGTTAGAATGTTCGATAGATATGCAAATACATAAATCAAAATATGGTTAATATATGTTGGTTGATTATTCACTTTCATATCCACTGGTCGGTAATGAAGTATCCCACGCAGCGTAGATGGCTGCTCCGCAGGACGTACAATCTGGTGTCTGCTTGCTAGATGTTTGGGTGTTATTGTAATTAAGTACTTGACATCATCCATTGGTTAAATGACCCTAACGCAACCACAAACAAATTAGTACTGTTGTTCTTCTTTCGTTTTCGTTAATTTACGGATCTTAGAAGGCACCCTTGTAACCCAAAACTAATTCGACCATTGAGAAGTACATTTCCAAAAAAACGTATCTTGTGATAGAAAGAAAATTCAATAAAAGTCAAAAAAAAAAAGCCGGTGGCAACTTGAATTTTACTATTACTTCTTGGTTTTGGCGCAAATTGAAACCCATGTATGTATGAACATATATAAAGATATGAGGACATGCATACTTTTAAAACGAAAATAGACTTAGATTTTTGCTTAATGGATATAAGGAATATTTGCACACATCGGTGGGCAATTCCACTAAAAAAAGGTTAAATTATATCTCCTCCAACTATTTAGCTTAAATATGAAGAAAAAAACATGAAATAAAATTGATTTTAAAAATCCATTTTTAAAACATGATTTAGCCTTGTAGCTTTGTTTCCTAAGAGGTTTAAATTCCTGGACTTTACCTTTAAGTATTTAGTTTACAGTTTCACACAGTTTGCCCTCTTTTAACCTTTTCTTTCTTCTTTAACTCACTATTTTACTAGGTAACTTATTTGGTAAGCCTAAAGGTGAAGTTGATGGTACTAAAAAGATTTACTAAAGCTAACCTGCCACTGTGGATATGCCCATCTATGGCCTGTACATCTAAAGTTAGATGTACGTCGCCAGAAATTGTAACGCTATATAATTGTTATTTGGCTATTCAAAACAAAATGAATGAATGAAATAAAACTATTTCAGTGATAAAAGAAAATAATAATTTTCTTGACCTCCTTGGGTAGCCTCAAAATGTAGGCAGACAGATTGACGATTAATCTGTGAAAATCTAAAAAGTTGGGATTCGCACTAGGGGAAATATAACGGTCACTAAATAAATAAAAAAACCCAAAAACCGTTTTTAAACACTTATGGTGTCTGGCTACAGTTGTTCCTTTGTGGTGTTGGGATGTGGATGAACTTAGTGCACTGGGGTGTCTCCGGTAGCCGTAGATGCTGAATGAATAAACCCGCTTGGTGGACTCCACGTGGATATTCTTCTTGGTTGGGGTTACACAGGGTTGTAGTGAAGGATATTTCCTTTTGGTTTAACACGTATAATCTTATGATAGTTACGTTCTTACCTTGGCTGTATCACTGCTGGTCGGCTCTAACAAATTATTTTATATGCTAAAATAACTCCTTGTTTTCCCACGATGTGTTCAGTTTCTCTGCTTGATCCCAAAAGGCGGAAGCTATCGTCGCGAAACTGTAGCAACCCGGTGGCATGTTGGGAGTTATCGATAACCCCTTTTTGACGAAGGACAGCTGTTCCTTTATTTTGTCTAGGGAAATTTATTAGCGGTGTTTTATTGGCCCTAAAGCTCGAAATCACAGAGTTAAGCAAGCAAACAAAAAAGTATTTTTTAGATATTGATATGCTCTGCATGTACTCCCGTACACACCTCCCTACCTAGAAGATTTGTGCAATCTAGTTAGCTAAGTCTTGGACTCTTGTTAATCCTTTTTATGGTATACTCCACGATGTTTTGTTACTTCGTCCTTCAACTCATACAGTTACCCTTTGTTGCGATTATTATTGGCTTAACAAATTTCGGAGCTAGTTTGTTGAAAACTTTTTGGCAGCGTCGCTTTGCACAAAGTTTCTTCTACTGCGTAGATTATATCTTTTTGCTGATACTTCAAAAGCTCTAGCGATGTTTTTTGCTAAGTTTTTCCGTATACATTGCAACTTGTCTGCCTTTTCCAAGACATTTTCGTCTAAGGATTGTAGCTGTCACAAAAGTTTAAAATCTTTCCCATGGGTCAGCATATGTTGGCCCAATAACGTTTAGTAAGGTGTGCAACCGATGGTTTGGTGGTATGAGCTTCGCAGCGCTTCTGCAATGTATGGAAGATTTTTATCCGATGTAGTCTTGTCCGACCTCAAATAAGCTCTTATTAAGTGCAGTATAAATTGATTTCCCCGCTCGCTGACGTTTGTCTGAGGAGTGTACAGAGCTGTATAGGTATGGTTTATCCCCCGATCAGCTAATAAACTGTTGAATTCGTAACTCTTAAACTGTTTTCCGTTGTCACTTAAAATAATTTTTAGGAGTGCCGAAAATAGGAAAGACATGTCCATTAAGGAAATCAAATGGCTATGCTATTGAATTTCATAATAGGGTTTAAGAGGACAAACTTTGTTAGTTGATCTAGTTTTTGGAATGGCCGCTTAACTGTATATTGGGAAGTCATGGGTGGACGTAGGGCGGTATTTTGAGACTTGGATTGTAGACACACGACACATTTTGCTACAAAGTCCTTTACATCAACTGTGAGATTTGGCCAATACGAGTTGGTTCGCAGGCGCTCGATAGTTTTTGCTACTCCGCCTTAACATTTATTGGGAGGACAGTGTGCACTCCTTAGTGCCTCGTTTACCAGCGCGTTTGGTACCCACAGTTTCCAGTTATATGCTTCGCGTTCAGGCCTGCTATCAGGGGATTCTGTTCGCTTGTACACGTGATTGTCCACTACATTCAGATCTGGTAACCTGGATTCATTATTTCGTATATACTGCTTCAGTTTGAGGTACTCGGCAGAATCGAAATCGGGAGACGTTACATCAATGAGTGGCCGAAGCTCTATTTCCTGCAAGTCGTTAACTTCAACCGTGTCTCCGAAATTTTGACGCGAAAGGCAATTCGGGACAACATTTTGAGATCCATTTCAGTGCTCGATGTTGAACCGAAATCCTTGCAACTTCAATGACCAACGTGATAGGCGTCCAGCCAAATTCGTTTGACGCAACAAACATTTCAAGTTGGCATGGTCAGTTAGAATGATGAAATCCTGTCCTTCACATAGGCTCGAAACTTTTTCAGGCTCAGAATCGCTGCCAAGCACTCCAATTTGGTGACACTAAAATTACTTTGTGCTTTGTTGAGCTGCTGAGAAAAATAAGCCACGGGTACTTTTATATCATCTTAATTTTTCTGGGCCAGGACTGCACCAACACCAATCTAACTTGCTGCGCATTGGATGATAAACCATTTATTGTATCATGAATTGTATATTATCGCATTATAACGCATGGATTACATTCTATTATATTATAGTGTCTTATATTTACTCATCACAACGTATGAACTCACCTTTAGATTTAAGTGTTAAAATTGGAACGATTTGGGACGTGTGGCAACCACGCGTAAATCACCCCACACCAATTCGCCGCATGATCGACAGCTGTAATGTAGGCGGCCATCATATTATTATCATTGTTTTTGGTAAAGTTGACACCGGCTTTTTATATTGTCTTTTTTTTTCTCTAAAAATCACCGCGTGGAAAAAGACTAGCATAATCAGTGAAATACAAATAATTTGTGTATGTATTGTAACAACAAATGGAAATTGTGGAAAAGATACTCGGACATAAACAACAAACAAACATTAAAACTAGTGTGTAAATAAATTGTAAAGGAGAATAAAAAGTTGAAATAATCATCTAAGCGCAAAAGGATTATCGGGGATCAGGAGCGACAGCCACCAACTGCTACAAAGCGACACGAAACCCATCATCGCTAACCGTGAGTATTGCATGAAATTAACTAATGGTCCTTCGACGCCATTGAAGAAACCAGCCCCTGCCCATACATTATAATAATATAAAATTATAATCCCCATATTATAAATCCCAAATTTCAATTTGTTGGCTCCCGCCAAAAACAACTTTATCCCGCCAAAGTTAATATCTCGGTGAACCCAAATCCGTGAAGGCGAAAATTCGCGCACACACAAAAATATATTGTACACTAAAATCCCTTGCGGTACAAAATATATATAAAACCCAAATACAGTGGGCCTCATCGCCAATTTCATCCAACAAAAAATTTAATTACTTTCTCACGTATTATAATAAAAATAAAGTCCCAAACTTTAACAAATCCAAGTCGGTACGTATCCCAATTAAGAAGCACTACAAATAGTATTATAACTCCCATTAAATTAAATTATAAATAATCCCCAAAATACCGCTCTGTGTTTATACCGACACACATTTATATATATAAAGTAAACAAGTATATAAAATAAGTACACAGCGAATATCCCCTGAACAGTGGTACAAGACTGCTAAATCCCCCATCACATTTTTTTTCGTAAATAAAAGCAGCAGTCTCTCCAAATAATTCCCAAAATTGCGACCATACAATTAAGTAAATCCCTTTTCAGGATGCCGAAAATAAATTTATTTCCGAAACGGACCATTTTACGGATTACTGCCCTCGGTTGCGCTCAACCCCAATCCAAGATAATACCGAGGCAGCCCTAAAATTAAAGGACAAAAACATAGATGTTTTTTGGTCAAGAGTACAGAGCGCGTACGACGTGGTAGTAGAGACTGACGACCAGGAACTCCCCAAGGACTTTAAGTCCGCCGCTTTCGGTAAATACCGAGCCTGTCTAATCGCATTGAGTAACCCCGCGCCTCAAGAGCAACCCCAACCCCAAGAGTCCTCCCGCTAAGCGACGACCATTTTTCCCTAGCATGGGAAGCTCTCAAGTCGCGTTATGAAAATAAAAGAGTCCTGGTCTACAACCAAATCCGAATACTCATGAATTTAAAAGCGATTCAATCGGAAAGCAGCGATGAGATCCAGAGGTTACAATCCTCAGTAAACAACTGTCTCCAAATTCTAGCGACACAACAAGTCGAGACCTCCAGTTGGGATCCCATACTAATATATCTGGCAACCTCGAAACTTCCAGAGAATACAGTTGCCCTGTGGGAGCAATCATTAAGCTCCAGAAGAGACCTCCCGAACTGGTCTCAAATGAACCAGTTTCTGACCACTCGCTACGAGATAGTGGAAAGGGTGGATCAATGGCGACCAGCCAAACCCAGGCTTCAGGACGTCAGCCAGGCGGTACCCCAGGAAGTTCAACCCTCTACGCCCAACAGTTCCCAAGTACAATCGTTCCATGCGGAAAATGATAACCAAATCATACTCCCTACAGCAATAGTCTTGGTAGAACATAGAGGGAATCTATTTAAGCTTAGAGCCTTAGTGGACCAAGGCTCCGAAAGAAGCTTTATATCCGCCAAAGCTCAGACCAAACTCGGGCTTCCCTATACCCACTCCCTGTTTGAAATATCGGGTATGGGAGGCGGAGTGGTACAAACATCCAACAAGCTGTGCTCGTTGACCCTAGTCTCAAATGACAATAAGGTGAGAATAAAGGCCCAGGCAATAGTGCTTCCCCGCCTCACTAGGCAGCTCCCAACGTTCAGGCTGAATGACAGCCAAGGGCGCAAGTGGTCCCATCTCAAATTAGCAGACCAGAACTCCCAGAACCCATCCCAAATCGATCTGGTATTGGGTAGTGATCTTATCCCTCAAATAATGCTAAATGGCATAAAAAAGATCTCTCCCAGCCTGCTAGCCCAAAATACAATCTTTGGATGGATCATAAGCGGCCAAACTCCCGAAAAGGTTGGAGCACATTCCTCACAAGCATGGGAAATCACAAATATTCAGCTCAATGAACAGCTGAGACAATTCTGGGAAATCGAGCAGATACCCAGAACTCGAGTGGAAACCCCCGAAGATCAAATGTGCGAAGAGCTCTATCAAAGCACAACCATTCGAAATGATGACGGTCGATATATGGTTCGCCTCCCATTTAAATCATCATTCCCGAACGATATCGACCTAGGCCAATCCCGTACTGCAGCCCTACGACAGTTTCATGGAAGGGAACGCAGTCTCTCAAAAAAGGGCGATCTCAAACAGCAGTATGACCAGGTACTCGAAGAATACCTGTCCCTCGGCCACATGGAAGAATACAGTCCAAATGAATTGGAATCCCACGGAAAATACTGCTCTTTCTTTCTCCCTCACCATGCCGTCGTAAGGCCAGACAAAAAGACAACAAAAGTCAGAGTTGTATTCAACGCTTCCAAGAAGTCAGGTTCCGGTCACTCCCTTAACGATGTGTTATGTACCGGACCAACCCTACAACCCGATCTCCGACTTATGTTGTTAAAATGGCGGACATATAAATATGTGTTTAATGGCGATGTAGAAAAAATGTACCGCCAGATACTCTTACACCCCGATGACCGAGAATACCAACGGATAATATTCCAAACTCCCAAAGACAGTCCAATAAAGGACTTCAAGTTGAAAACGATCACCTTTGGGGTGAACTGCGCTCCTTTCCTGGCTATTCGCACGCTACACGAGCTGTCGAAAGATATAGCCGACTCCCATTCACGCGCAGCCCCAATTTTAAAGTCCGAGACGTATGTTGACGACATCTTATCCGGCAGTCATGATCTTCCCTCAGCCGAGCAATCCCCAAAAGAGACTATTGATGCTCTCAACTCAGCCGGCTTCCCTTTAAAAAAGATCACAGCAAACCATCCGGACATACTCAAACAAATTCCCAAGGCGGACTTACTTGAAACCGACTTCCTCGAGTTCGAGAAAAGTAGTACCGCCAAAACCATAGGAATTCAATGGAATGCGCTCTCGGACACCTTCTCATATACTGTGGACTCAGACCCAGCCTCAACAGCAGCCACCGAGCGGCAAATACTCTCCTCAATCGCAAAACTTTTCGACCCCGCAGGGTGGCTGACGGCTGATACAGGCAAAAATCCTGATGCAGGAATTGTGGTTGGACGGGACTGATTGGGATGAACGGGTCAAACCGATACGTCTCGTAAAATGGACGCAATTCTCCAGAAATCTGCAGTCAATCTCAGATATACAAATACCCCGATGGATTAACTTAGCCCCTGATCATCTGGTCGAGCTCCATGGCTTTTGCGACGCCTGTGAAAAGGCTTAGTGCGCAACTCTCTATGTGCGAACTACTGTCGGCGCTCAAGTGTACTCTCACCTCCTACTCTCCAAAGGCAAAGTGGCTCCTCTCAAAACTATAAGTCTGCCACGCCTGGAACTATGCGGAGCCCTCTTACTAACCAAACGAGTCGCAGCAGTGCAACCCCATCTCGGCCTCACTAGAAGAAAGTTGACCATGTGGTCGGATTCCGAAATCGTGTTGGCCTGGCTCGAAATGCCACCTCACTCATGGAAGACCTATGTCTCCAATCGAACAGCCCAGATCATAGACCTCGTAGGTAATGTCCCTTGGCGACACGTGCGAAGTAAAGATAACCCCGCAGATCTGGGAACCCGAGGTTGTACGCCAGTCGATCTCCCCAATTCTGCCCTCTGGTGGAATGGTCCAGAGTGGCTTTCCAAACCCCCCGAAGATTGGCCTCAACCAACAGTTCGCAACGCCAACCCCCCAGAGTCACGTAAAGTAGAAGCCCTACATGCTACGGAAGAGACGGAGGATCTCTTAGATCGGTTCTCTTCCTACCCTCGTGCTTTACGTGTAATGGCTTACGTCCTAAAATTTGTACGTCGGCTAAAAGACGCGGTGAACGGTATTAAAGACCCAGCCGACCCCTCTCTAACTCATGCCGATCTCAAAAGATCGAAACATCGTCTAATCATAATGGCCCAAACTCGATACTTCGCTCTTGAAAGATCATGTCTAGAAGGCTCAAACCCCGTTGGAAAACGGAGCTCCCTACTCGTACTCAATCCCTTCCTAGACAAGAGCGGAGACCTCCGAGTGAATGGTCGACTAGCCCATGCAACCCGCATTTACAATGAGCGTCATCCCATCATCCTACCCGAAAAGTCTCGGCTCTGTACTCTATATATACGATTCCTTCACGAAATGCTCCTACATGCGGAAGCTCGTCTCATGCAACAAATCTTATGGCAAGAATTTTACATTGCCCGTCTCAAACCACTGATCAAAAAATGCATATTCCAGTGCAAAGTCTGCACCACTCACAAACGCAATCACAAATTATGGCAGCTTTGCCCCCCGAACGTTGTAGATTCGCTCCACCCTTCACCACGACTGGTGTGGATTTCGCTGGCCCATTTCAATTGAAAGCATCCATGCTCTGATCTCAAACCCTCGTAAAGGGCTACGTGGCCGTCTTTGTCTGTTTTACCACCAAAGCGGTCCACCTGGAATTATGCTCAGACCTCACCAGCAAGGCTTTTCTTGCCGCCTTCGCCCGATTTGTAGGACGCCGAGGATACATCAGATGATGAGCGACAAATGCAAAACATTCATCGGCGCCAAGCGTGCTACCGAACTGGAATTCGTATCGTTCCTGAAAGAAGTATCGCCGGATATCGTACAGAAGTACGCCCCCCAAGGAATCAACTGGAAGTTCATACCCCCCGGCGCACCTCACATGGGCGGATTATTAGAATCCGCTGTCAAAAGCTTTAAAACGCACTTTAAAAAGGTCGCCGGAACTCACAGCTTTACCTTCGAGGAGTTCTCGACTTTATTAATTCGGATAGAAGCCGTACTTAACTCTCGTCCCATCTCCCAGCTTTCTCAGGGCCCGAATGACCTCACCGCCCTCACGCCAGGTCATTTTCTTCGAGGAGCACCAATGCTCTCGCCTCCCGAACCGAATCACGAAAATCTCTCTCTGATAAATAGGTGGGAACGACTGAAAGTTCTGCATCATCAGTTCAGCAGACGCTGGAAAACTGACTACCTCACCGACCTTCAAAAGCGTACCGTTGGAAAAATGCTCAAACTCCCCCGAAGATTGGCGACCTAGTCATCATTAAAGAAGACAACTTACCTCCCACTGAGTGGCGACTAGGTCGATTAGAAAGCCTACACCCAGGACGAGATGGGCACATCCGTGTCGTAGACGTCCGCACCCAGAACGGTATTCTCACGTGACCTCTTACTAAACTGTGCTTTCTATCGTCATCTGAGAGTGACGAGGGTCCTCAGTGCCCACTCCCATCTCCCTAACTTAATACAGTCCACAAAGCTCGTACTATCGTTAGCACTCAGGCAACAACTTAGGCACTCCCCAAACGTATGCTTAATCCCAGGCGTATAACTAATATGCATATACTACTCTCTCTTTTCAACAGATGGATCGTCAACGCCCTCCGGTCCCAACACCACGCCGCTCATTGGCATCGCAAGTGACCCTGCCCGCAGCCCGTCCGCGCCGTAGCGAACCCGTACCGGATTACCGGAAATGTAAGTTGTGCATGCGTCATCACGCGCTGCTGATGTGCCCTGTGTTCACGCCATGCAGCCGCAACAACGCTTCTTGGTCGCTAGGCACATCAGTACTACACCAGCTGCTTAGCGCTGTCCCATCGCACCAACCAGTGCACCTCCACAGAAAGCTGCCGGGTCTGCGGGCAGCACCACCACACATTTCTTCATCGGGACACCGGAGGTCGACAACCCACGTACGTCGCACCACCTGTAGCGGAAATCCCCCGACACCACGCCGCCAGGAGCCTCGCCGTCGAGCTGCAGCTCACCGTCGCCGTACTCAACCGCAGCCTCCCAGGGCTAATGGTCGGGCTCCAAGGGCACGCCAACCACCGCGACCAACCAGCGTCGGCGACCGCACCGCAACCGGCTTACGCACCGCCACCTACAAAAATAAGGTGGGAAGGATCTTGATTCAGGAAGCAGTTCGGGCCCTGCAGGAGTTGCAGCATACACTAGGCGCTTAGTATGCCTAGGGGAGGCAGAATGTTTACGCGACATCGGTAGCCACACGTCCCAAACCCAAAACCATAATATTCATTATACACATATTTCCTGAATTTTACATAAAATAATACTCATCATATAAATATCTGTCATGAATTGTATATTATCGCATTATAACGCATGGATTACATTCTATTATATTATAGTGTCTTATATTTACTCATCACAACGTATGAACTCACCTTTAGATTTAAGTGTTAAAATTGGAACGATTTGGGACGTGTGGCAACCACGCGTAAATCACCCCACACCAATTCGCCGCATGACCGACAGCTGTCATGTAGGCGGCCATCATATTATTATCATTGTTTTTGGTAAAGTTGACACCGGCTTTTTATATTGTCTTTTTTTTCTCTAAAAATCACCGTGTGGAAAAAGACTAGCATAATCAGTGAAATACAAATACTTTGTGTATTGTAACAACAAATGGAAATTGTGGAAAAGATACTCGGACATAAACATTAAAACTAGTGTGTAAATAAATTGTAAAGGAGAATAAAAAGTTGAAAAATTATAACGAAAAGAGCTGTTTGTACTGGTGCATAGTGTAATAAACAAGGTGAAGTAAGCTGTCAGTTGTCTTGCTCTAATTTCTTCTTTGTTCTGTCATTCGGCTATCTGAAAAATTTGAGGCAATGTTGTCCCCGAAAACAGTGTTGTTGTTCTATCAAGGTGTTGCTTTTTTCAGATTTTTACGTGTAAAGTCCCCTTTCTGGTAAATTTAAGCAACAAAATTTGTATTGCAACATTTCAATATAATTTGACATTCCGCTGCTATTTCTCAAAGAAAATAATCGTTAAAATTAAAATTTTCCCGTAAAATTATTAATAATGCCAAGACCGAGCTGCGCATTGTGCAAAAAAACTTGGACGGCGGAGGGTTTCAGCCTATCTAGTGCTCCTGTGGATGAGAAGAGGCTGAAAAGGTGGTGTAAAAGCAGCGGGTTAGCACTCACACAGCTCCAGAGTATGCGAATTGCTCTTTTCGAAAAATGATTTTCAGCAAACGAAAAACCGACGTTTGTTATGTAAGGAAGCGGTGCCAATGGCTGTGGAACTGCTGACGTCTTGGGATTCAGCTGAGGAAGTACTGCAAATAGTGGACAAGGCAACACAAGCTAAGTATGGTGATTTAAATATCCATACATAATTGTGTTCACTATAGAGTAATAGACACGTGCGACTCGGTAGAATGACAGTACATATTTGTATAATGGTGCATATGTTTGCAAAGTGCAGTTTTCTTTAATTTATGGTTTTTTACTTATGTTTTATAATGCTTATCTTTGCAAAATGCATTCACTTATTACCCTTCATAAAAACTAGTTCTAAAAGTATGTATATATGTATTAACGACACATGCATCCAGTTCTCTTGTGGTGCAGTCTTGGGGCTAAATGGCATAAAGTCTTAACTATCTTAGATTTTATATGTTTATACGATCTAATAGGTAGTGCTTAGTATTGCACGTGCTGTGTTCAGTTGTCTCCCTTACTTTATAATTGAATACGTCTCATGATTTTCACTGAGTGATATATCTGAGACTGAGGGACTTGTTTGCGTACAAACAGATAGACAAATAGGCGGACATAGCTAAATCGACTTAGGTCGATTGTTCTGATCTTCTTCTCATACTTACAAAAATCGGACCAAAGTTATTGTACAGTTGCATATTCCCGAATGGTAAAAAAACATGTATTCGTGTTGTTTGGAATGTCCGCGTGAAGGTAGATTTGTCCACACAAACAATTCGACAGGGTTACCCGTACACCGAGTCGGCAGACAGATAGCTCAACAACAACACAAACAATACAACAATTGCATAATAACGAATATTTAATGATAAACTAATTGCGCGTTATATAGTATATATATGCAATTTTTCAGTTGTGAAAGTGAAAACGATTCGCATATCCAAATCGCAACATTGAAGTCGCAACTTCGAAATATGGAGAAATTAAAAAGGCAGAAAACGAGGCATTAGTAAACAATGTAAAACAAGTGTTTACTGAAGGGCAACTGAGAAAGCTGGCTCATCCCGAACAGCTTGTTCACTGGAGCAGGTTTGATATATCTAATGCACTCACGCTCCATGCGGCAGGGCCCCGTGCGTACTGGCACCTATATCAAAAAGGTTTTCCACTACCGTGCGAGGATGATGTGCTGGATGAGTTGGCAGAGGACGGGTTAGAGTATCTGGCTGGAGGCTAAACTTGACTGCAAATGAGTAAAGCGATGAGTCGTTTACGTGGATAGACAAGTTGTCCCACGGAGGCCTTAAAAAACCTCAATGTGGTTCAAAACGAAAATTAATTTATTAGAACATTTGTTCCAAAGGTTAAATGGAGATTCCGTGTTCGCAAGCAATAACTTTTCGGAGAAGCTCATGAACCTCAGCCAAGAGATAGAACTTTCAACAGAAGTGAAAAAACTTTTCTTTAGATGTAGAATGCACATGCGCATCAAATATCTCAATAAGCGTTTGAAGTCTTGAAGGTATATATGGTTAAACTTTTTCTTTCTGAAATCAGTCACTTATTATTCGTTTCTCGTACCAGACCCTCCATTTCAGATCGTGTTGCTTTTTAGTCTGCCAAACAAAATGTAACTTATCCAGTATTTTCGTTTAACTTTTTATTCAAAAACAACGCATTTTATATATTCGGTAAGTGGTCCTAAAATTCAAAGACCTAAAGTCGATTTTAATATTAATGACTTCCAATAGGTATTGACCTCAAGATACCATATTTGAGCAATAAAATATCTGCAAATGCAGTCTTTTATATTCACGAATTTGTATTTAATTGTAGTCACATCGTATAAATGCAATATGGGTTTCAATGGCTAATTTTTTATATTTTAAGAAAAACCATAAATGAAAATATCATTCAATGGCGTTAAAATGAATTTTTTAGCTGTGCTAGTCTTTTTTTATTGCACTTAGCATATTTTTTTTAAATCAAATACAAACATGTTTAATAAATTGTTTTCCCCCCTTTCTACCAAAAAGGGAAAAAACTGTTTGGCGTTTCACCCCATTCTCCCTCTACAAAATACATCCCTACCGTTTCAGATAGCGCTCATTTTCTTTCTATTTTTATTTACTTCACCTTGTGAGTCCACTATGGTACTGGTGTGAAAATTTAACGTAGCAGGATGAGGTATAAACAAGTGCAGAAGAATCAGAAAGATAAGCAGAAAAGGTAGAAAGTAAGCAGATTCATTCTGAATAAGGTCAAATCACGAATCTCAGTGAGATTGCAAAAAATTAAAAGGTTAGCAGAATTTGCAGTGGAGTAATAAAACAGCAACAAACATACATACAAATATAGTGGCAAGACACAAATAATTATCTAAACGCAAAAAGATTATCGTGGATCAGGAGCGACCGCCACCAACTGCTACAAAGCGACACGAAACCCATCATCGCAAACCGTGAGTATTCCATGAAAGTAACTAGTATGGAAATCCAACGAAGAATAAATCGCGCTAATAAGTGCTACTTCTGACTGAGTTGGCAATTGAGATGTAAAGTCCTCTCTCGAAGAACCAAAAAATAAATAAGTCACTTGTCGAACCCATCCTGGTTTATGGTGCAGAAGCTTGGACACTGACAACATCTGATGAGGCGGCTGTGGGAGTATTCGAGAGAAAGATTCTTCGAAAGATTTACGGGCCCTTACGCTTTGATGACCTGTATGAGCTATATGCAGACACCGACTTAGTCCAACGAATTAAAACCGAACGTTTTAATTGGCTAGGCCATGTTTTACGATTGAATGAAGTTGTTCCGGCCCATAAAGTATTCTTATCGGCATCCAGAGGAAGAGGGTGACCATCACTCCGATTTAAGGACAAAGTGGAGACCGATTTGTGATCCCGTGATGTTTCCAATTGGCAGAAAGACGTAACAAATTGCGAGCTATGGTAAAAGGCCAAAATAGCTGAGACGGTTAGGCGGCATTTAAAGTGGAAGGGTTGAAAAGTTGAGTTTTACTGTAGAAGTGGAAACGGGAGAGTTGCAAATTTTTTTTTGCAATTTGTATAAGTGATGAAATGATGTTTTGTCGCAGCTCTGAAGTGCGTAAAATGCAGTTTTTGGCGGAAGATTATGTCAATTTTAAGAACCTTCTCCATAAAGTGGTTTCGGCCACTTTATTTTGGTTTTGAACAAGTGCTTCATAAAATTCGGCAAACTTAAATTAATTTTTATCATTTTCTTCTCTGTGGTTTGTTGAAAAACCAAAGCGAAATCTCTAAGGATAGGTTTATGTTGAGGAAATCGACTATCTATTTCCATTATTATATGGACAATACATGAATGGATGAAAAACAGAAATTTTGAAATAAGTATTTAGGTTACATGCTTGCAGACTTTGAATAGATTTTAATCGGTTCTGTTTGATTTCCATATCCATATCACAAGTTCTGAACAACGTAACTCTAGTACTAAGTATTTTACGAAGTACACTACAAGCTTATAAAGCCAGCTGATTGTTTTCAATAAAAACACTTCTGTTATGAGTTTTGAGGGGTAAATTAATTTATTTGTACTTATATACTTCCCTATCAACCACTGCTAACCGCATTTTTTCATAATACTAATACATGCACATTTTGTTTGAAAAATTTGCGTTCAAATAGACGGGCAGACAGACAGACGGACGGAGAGACAGACATGGCTAAATGGACTCACCTCATCGTCCTAATCATTTCAGTATACTTATTGATGGGCTCATTTCTTCTTCTCATACTTACAAACGTTTCATGTTCATGAAAGGTGTGAAAATCAAAAAAGATACATAAATGCCCTATTTGCAGGGGGTACATACTACAGGGTGTTTTTTTTACAGGTTTGTTTTTCGAATAGAGATAAAACTGGCATTTTGTGGTCAAATCTGGCAACTCTAATGTCATTTATGTTCAGTTTGGTTTGCCATTTCATCATGAACAGGTTGACAAAAGAACAACGCTTGCAAATCGTGCAAATTTATTTCGAAAATAATGGTTCAGTTCGCGAAGTTTACCGTGAGCTCCGTCCATTTTAGGGTCGACATAATCGTCCATCAGAGCAATTAATTCGGTTAACCATGGATCGTTTTCGCACTACGTTTACTCTATGTGATAATACGCATCCGCAGAGACGTCGAACAGTGCGCACCGAAGAAACAATTGCCGCTGTAGAGCAAAGTGTTGAAGAGGACCCGAATGAATCGATTCGCCACCGTGCACAGCAATTGGAGCTTTGTCCATCAACTTTATGGAAGATTTTGCGCAAAGATCTTGGCTTGCGACCTTACAAGATCCAGCTTGTGCAAGAATTAAAGCCGCGAGACCATGCAATGCGTCGTGATTTTGGTGTATGTGCCGAAAATGAGATTGATTTCGATGCTGATTTTCATCGCAAAATTTTGTTCAGTGATGAGGCTCATTTTTGGTTGAATGGCTACGTCAACAAGCAAAATTGCCGCATTTGGAGTGAAGAGAATCCACATGAGACCCTTGAAACGCCATTACATCCACAAAAACTGACTGTTTGGTGTGCTCTATGGGCTGGTGGAGTCATTGGGCCATACTTCTTCCGCAATAATGCTGGAGAGGCAGCTACCGTTAATGGAGACCGGTATAGAGCCATGATAACCGACTATTTTGTTCCCGAATTGGATGGCATGAATGTGGATGAGTTGTGGTTCCAACAAGACGGCGCTACATGCCACACAGCGCACGTCACAATCGATTTATTGAAGGAAACATTCGATGAGCGCATAATTTCGCGGAATGGACCTGTCAATTGGCCACCAAGGTCGTGTGATTTGACACCATTGGATTATTTTCTTTGGGGATATGTGAAGTCGCTCGTCTACACCAACAAACCAGAAACGTTAGGGGAATTGGAAGCCAACATTCGTGGCGTTATTGCCGACATACGGCCCCATATGCTCGAAAAAGTGGTTGAAAATTGGACCTGTAGAATTGGCTTTATTCGAGCCAGCCGCGGCGGCCACATGCCCAAAATCATATTTAAACATTAATGGCATAAAATTATCCTTCCAATAAAGCTAAATTGATGGACCTTAAAACGAGTTTCTTGTGTTTTATTTCAATTCGAAGTTCTATACCCCTAAAAAACACCCTTTACATACTATTAAGAAGCAGCTAATCAATTTTCATTGAAATATGTATGTAGTTGAAACTATAAGCAATCACCTTGAAAACGCAGAACTTTTATGCTGAAAAGTGGGCGGCCCCACGCCTACTTCCCCAAAATCCACAAAGCGGTCGAGTTTGCTTAAAAAGCTTATTATGTGTGCAAAATCTTATTGATGTAGCGGTCAGAGTTAAAGAAATATCGCTTTCTAAATTTTACAAGCAAATTTTTCAGAACTATGTTAAAAAACTGGGCGTGTATATATAACATTTTCATCAAATTTCGGTGGGCAGGGGCACGCCCACTTCCGAAAATTTATATTTTTCGAATTTTTACGTTCACGAACACTTTGAAAGTGAAATAAAAATGATATAAAGCTATTTTGCGGAAATTTATTGCCTAATAAATATATTTATGATCCTTTTCAAAATCTTTTATTTAAAAGTGGGCGTGGACCATAACATTCCTTGTACTTATGGAAATCTGTGTTCCGAATTTTGTTTCGATATCTTAAACGACTTTTTATTTATAACTAATAATATTTCTAAAGTTGGCTTTATCAAAAGTGGGCGGTGCCACTCCCGTTTTCAAAAGATTCTTGAAAAATTTGCAGAATGCATTGTGCTAACAAAGATGCTAAAAAGACTGGTTTATTATTTAAAAAAAGTAGTTTTTAATGTTGACCTAAGAATTTTATAATACTAAGCAATAGAGAAATCCTAGTGAATTTTGAAGAAGGTCTGAAAAGACTAGTATATGTGTATAGGATTAATATTCCACTAACCGATCATTTCATATATTCATAAAAATGACCTTTTTATTAGTCTAAAATAAGAAAATTATAAATCAGAAGCATTAAATCGAAAGCAGTAGTCCATTGACGATGGGGGGGATATATTCGCGCAAAACAAAAATTGGAAATTGAGTTAGGTTTTTACTCTGTGCGGTTAGTTTAGGTTGCTCTCATACAATTTGTATGTGCATGAGACATTTTTGACAGAAAATTGCCGGAGTGCCTTTATATTAGGTTGGGGTGTTAGTTTGACAAAATTTTAAAAAATACAGATTTAAATTGTTCATTATTATTTCAATGCTTGAAAGTGAATATTCTTATGAAAAGCATCTGTGCAAGAAACTTTTTTATTTTTATGAAATTGGAGTACAAACAATCTTATATAATGAGGTGGGGTTAGAAGGGTATGAGAGAGTTGGTAATAAAACGCAAAATCGTTGGTTATTTAGTTAACAGGTAACAAATATCACGTTTTATTGAAAGTAGAATGATGTGTAGAAAATTGGCAGTAGGTTCAAACCTGAAATGATTACAAAAATGTATAACACATTAGCTTTAATAATTAACATTTTAGCACGCAGTGCTACAGGGTATAATTTAACGCGCATAATAGCTAATGTCCTCCCTTACTAAACCACTTATATACATACGTACATATGTATGTACTCAGCTAAGATGTCAAGAAGCCGGCGTTTATCACTGTCTATGTATAACATCACAGCTCATAATTGCACTTTATGTATAAAAGGGTTGCTTTACATACATACATTAATATGTATTCCAGCTACAATGTCAAGAAGCCGGCGTTTATCACTGTCTATCTATGACATCGCAGCAAATACCAATGTACGAGTATGTACATAAAATGAAAAATATAAATAATCAATAATTAGACAACTCAACTCCAAGCACCGCCAAAAGCCAATTAAGCAGTTTTCTCGGGCGCTGCCTCTTTTATAGGCGAGTAATTGAGCAACTTAACGAAACAAACTATCATCAAAAGTTCTCTGCTTAGTTACAATTGTTGTTGTTAACTGAACCTTCCGTTCTCTACTTAGCTAACATACATGAGTACATATTATATGCGACAATGCAATTGGAAAATCTCTTAGCTTAGAGTGTAGACGATTGGAAATAATATTTTTAAAAAAAGCTATGCACGAAAATAAGTACAGTGGGTAACAATTAGTGTATGTATGTACAAATAAAATAGTGGCATACTTAACCCAAAGATACATAAAAATAGTAAAATGGCTTGTGTCGATATCTGCCGTGCTACAGTCGCCCCCTTGATGTTCGATAAGTGAAACTGTCGAATCATCACCATCTCATTATTGTTTTCGTGGTCTACCTCTCTTCCTTAACGGTTGCACTGGTTGTGGTTGCTTATCAGTATTGGTACCTTTGCATAGGGTTAAAGCGGATGCATGGTACGCGCCTAATGGTACATCTGGATCTGTCATCGATGCGACCTCGTATGTTGAAGACACAATTTTCCGGACAATTACATATGGTCCGTCACGCTTCGGTACAAACTTTGACGTTACCCCTTTACTTCCTTGGCTTAATACATGCGTTGTTACCAACACCTCTGACCCTATCTCAATGACATCTTGGGGCCTTCGTCCTCTATCAACCCTATCTTTTTTACGGTCTTGCGTCATTTGCTCGACCTCCTTAGCTCTATTGCGGAATAAAATTCTCACTTTCAGCAATCGTCTTCGTATCATGCTCTACTTCGTCGAATGTGCGTAGTTCTCTTCCAAAGGTGAGGAACGCAGCGGAGTAACCGGTGTACTGGCATTTGGCAGATTTCATAGCGAAGCGAATAGATGCTAAATTAGTGTTCCAAGTATTATGTTGACCTTGAACAAGTATGGCCAACTGCGATTTAAGATCTCTGTTCTTCCTTTCAACAGGATTTGCTTCTGGGTGGTATACAGGCGTAAATAGTTGTTGTATACCCATACTCTAAGTCACTTTTTGCATTATGGCTGAAACAAATTGTACACCATTGTCTGATTTCAGGCGTCGTGGTACGCCATACCGTAGAAAAACTTCATCAATTAGAGTTGTAACACATACTGCTGCCGTGGCTTCCTTCAAAGCAAACAATTCTACCCATCGACTGGCAACGTCTTGGATTATAAAAATCCACTGGTATCCCTCATCTGTTTTTGGCAAAGAGCCGAAAAGATCAATGGCTACCACTTCAAATCTCTGTCGATTTGATATCGTCTGAAGTAATCCCATGGGTTTCATGTTTGTCGCTTTGTAACGCTGACACTGGACGCTGGTTCGTACATACTTAGTTATTTCAGCCCGCATTCCTGGCCAAAAATATCGACTACAAATCCGATCAATAGTCCTATCAGCGCCATAATGTCCAGCAGTACTTTCATCATGATAAGCCTTAAGTATATTAGCTCGTTCGTGAGTTGGTATCACCAGTTGTGCTGCTTCTGCATCCTCATTTGCATAGCCATATAGAACACCATCGTTTAATATATAACCACGATTATACCACATATACAAATTTTCATCCTTTTGCTCAAGGGAGTCTATTATTTTAGCCAGATGATCATCTTTCAGCTGTTCCAATTGCAATTCACTAGCTCTCTTACGGGGTAGGTCAACTTGAAAAGCGCATATACAATTAATAGATAAATGATCGTCTGTAGCACAAGAAGGGCGAGATAACATATCCGCGACGGAGTTACTTTTCCCAGGAGTATAATCGACTTGAAAATTATATGATTGTAGCTGTAACGACCACCTTGCGAGACGACCAGAGGGTGTCTTGATTGTCAACAACCATTTTAACGGTTGATGGTCAGTCTTCAGCCGTATTTCCGCACCGTCACTGTATCCCCGGAACTTTGCACATGCCCAAACGATAGCAAGGGCTTCGCGCTCTGTAGTTGAGTAGTTCCTTTCAGCTGATGTCAATAGACGACTGGCATACTCAATTGGATGTGCATTCTCCCTCTCCCCCTGAAGTAAAACCGCTCCCAGGGCATAAGCACTCGCATCAGTTTTAATTACGAAGGGTACATTATCTTCAGCTTGACGTAGTATCGGAGGATTGATCAGTAATTGTTTTAGCTTACTGAAAGCTTCTATTTCTATTCTAAAGGTTTTACAATTTCAGCATAATGGTCTATAAAACGACGATACCAGGAGCATGTTTGAATAAACGATATTACCTCTTTACTATTACGAGGTGGAGCTCTTTGGCTTATTGCGTTTGTTTTATCTGGGTCGACTTTTATACCTTTTGTGGTTAAAACATGGCCCAGATATTTTACCTCACTGCAACAAAATCGATATTTCATTGCGTTTACTCGCAACTTAAACTTCTCTAACTTATCGAAAACTGCATCTAAATCTTTCAAGTGATCCGTAAATGTGGATGATCAGATAATAATATCATCTAAGTACGCAAGTATTTTGATATTAGCCACTGTGGTTTTAAAACGATCGATAAGGCGTTGAAAGGTTGTGGTCCGCAGACCGAAAGGCATTCTTTTAAAACGATATGTCCCAAAAGGTGCTATAAGACATGTTTTATCCCTATCCTTTTCTGCAACGGCGATTTGAAAGTATCCACACTGCAAATCTAACATAGTCATAAAACGTGCACTTTTCGCTGGATGTAACAAATCGTCCATACGTGGTAAGGGATATCTTTCCGGCTTAGTAATCGCATTAAGCCTCCGATAATCCACACAAACACGGGTGCCACCATCTTTCTTCGGAACCATCACTACTGGCGAGGCCCATGGTGAGTCTGACTCTTCGATGATATCGTTTTCGATCATTTTGGAAATCTCATGCTTAAGTTCTTGCATTTTCGAGAATGACAAACGGTATGGTGGAGATGAAATTGGCTTCTGATCCCCAGTATCAATAAAATGTTGAGCGTACTGTGTGGGCTCAAGAGATAGACCAAACACACTCGAATGTCTTTGAAGTACGTCATCGAGTTTTGTCTTATCTTCTACGGATAAGCCTACTCCATCGGATGCCTTAATAAATTTAAAATCTATAGAAAATAAGTCTGTGGAAGAAGGGTTGCATACTACACCCGTAAGAATATCTTCACCTTCATGCCGTTCCGGCGTTTCCATACCCGGAGGAATAGCGTCTCGAAATATACTTTGGGTAACGTGTGGAGAATAATCGTTTGGAACATCTGGCCGATGGTATTCAAACTCAGACATATACACTTTTGACTTTTCGATTTCGCGAATTGGTGCTTCTTGCGGGTACGATTATCCGCTCGATAATGTTCAAGCCTAGTGGCAATGCTTCCGCAAAATCAAAATGTTTCGTCGGTTCATCCTCGAAGTACCAATATCGTTGTCCCATATTCATAACGATGCCTTCTTCTCCATACAATCGGCGCCTATCAGGGTCCTATTACCTGTCGCTTTTGGTAAGATTATAAATGGAATATCTAGACAACGAGTACCTATACAGATCTTGCATATTGTGGACAAACAATCCTGCCTTAACGTACTGCCGTCAGCCAATTTAATTTCGCAGTTAACGTTTTTATATAAGCAGCCCTTATAATCCATGACACGTTTCAGGTTTGCACTTGCGACACTCGTTCTTGTCCAGAATCAAAATAAACTTGACCAGTAACTTCAAAAATCTTAACATCTACAACGGGAATGTCCCTACCAATGGACGTCGAAAGCGAATTAAAATTTACATGACCAGGTGTTGTGCTTGTTTTGCTTTTACAATTCGAGCAGTTAGCACGAGTTACTCCTGGAGCGTTGCACCCATAACAAGCAAACTTCGGTTTCAATGATACCGCTTGTGCTATATTAGCAGCATATGCATCTTTCGTTTCTTCATTTTTCTTTTTAAAACATGTTTCAGTAGTGTGCCCTCTCTTGCGACAAAACCCACAACGAACTGCGCTATTTACACTGCTACCGGTGGTAGTGTGATTGTCATTATTTGCAGCTGGTTGCTTACGTTCCTGCAAACATAGTTCTGCCTCACGAGCCTCACTTAACAATTCACCAAAATTTGAAATTCTCTGCCTGTTCACCCTATCGCGGATTCGCACATGCAAAAGCCCAAACAAAATGTCAATTTGGTCAGCTTCGGCTGGGACATTAGTCAGCTGGGATAAGAGTGCACGTTTTTTGCGTATGAAGGTGTAGGTTGCCTCGTTCTTTTGTTGATTTGTTTCAAAAACTTCCACACAGATGCGCCATGCGGGTTTGGGGGGTGAGAATGCTTCACGCAGCATACGAATAACGTCATCAAAAGCTTCGGCTTTTGATTTTACCCCGCTCTACCACTCTGCAGCGTCACCCTCAAGAATCATTGGCATTCCATTAATCGCTTCTGCTTCTCTAAGCTTCTCTACCGCCTTAAAAGTGGAAATATTAGCTATAAACTCCTCGACCTTTGTGGAACTACGCTCACCGCTAAAGCGGCTAGTACATTTGCTAAATGACCCAGGACGGAATTAAAACTGCCTACTGCTTGTAAGAGCCTATCAAATTGTTCGTCGGTAAAAGTCGCCATATTCGAATTTTGACTTGATTTGCTTTTTGCAATACGTTCGCTTCGGCGAATCGGCGTGTAGCTAAGGAGGCTGGCCACTAAGTTGGGCGCCAAATTATAATGAGGTGGGGTTAGAAGGGTATGAGAGAGTTAGTAATAAAACGCAAAATCGTTGGTTATTTAGTTAACAGGTAACAAATATCACGTTTTATTGAAAGTAGAATGATGTGTAGAAAATTGGCAGTGGGTTCAAACCTGAAATGATTACAAAAATGTATAACACATTAGCTTTAATAACACTGGTTTACAGCCAAAATGCACCAGAGACGCCATAGTGAAATTCCTATGTAAAATCACCTCCTAATTCCGAAAACCAAGTTTATTTTTACTTCAATGGTACCGTTTTTGAGATATTTACGATTTACCGTTATTTCAAAAAACAAAAAAGATGGCTCCACTTAATTGTGTATATCTCAAGAACAAACTGAGCTCTTCCAAAACGGTTTGAAAAATTTGAAAGCTTATAAAATTTACTATAATCAGTACATACAACACTTTTTGCTAGGTCCTGCAGATTCAAACATATTGAACAATCATTACGGATTTTTTAAATTTTTTTTGTAAAAATATAAAAAAATTTGTACTTTGCGAGGAAGCATCTCGAAAACTTTTTGTTTTTTTGCTAAGCTCTGTTTTATTACAAAAAAAATAAGCTATCAGTGAACAAAATCGATGAACTAATACAAAAGTTATAAGCATTCAAGTAAATATATCCATTTAATGCTTAAGTACCCTACTGGTACATATGTGTTAGTATTCGTATATCAGTTAGTTAGCAGGTAGATTTTCGAAAAGTTATTAGATACAAAAAGCTGTTAGTGTCGTTTTCTCAAACCTAGGTACATTTTAAACAAGAGCATATTTTTGAGGCAGGTAGTGTTTTCTTTGTAGAACTAGGGAACCTTTTTGTTTAGGTAGGCTTGAAGTTTTACTGGATCTAAGTATAAATAAGAGTACATGCGCCTTGTTCCTTCATAATATCTGCAAGGCTCGCCGGATACTGTTCAGTTTATAATTGCAGTTTATAACCCGTCATTTACTTAAAATAAAAAATGAATAAAAGGGCGCTAGAGTTTGAGTGTACAAATGATCCAGATATGTTCTGTTTCATCTGCGGTCAATTTATTGTTAAAAGTATGAGACGTGTGTTTTCAAATCCTTTGAAAGTTACATACTATAAGTGTTTTGGAATTGAGCCTAAAAACCATGGACACCGAACACTGTGTGCACCACATGCCGAGTCGAATTGATTTCTTCGGAAACCGGAACAAAAAGGTACGTTGTAAAAATTTGGAATTTGTTCCCTTTTAATGCATAGCTGACTAATTCCTGAAACTATCTATTTAGGCGACGTGTGAAATTTATTACACCAATGAAGTGGAGGGAACCAACTTGCCATTCAACGGACTGCTATATTTGTACTACAAAAGTACTTGGGGTTGGAAAGTCCAGAAAAGTAACCTATGCGAGCGTATCTACAGTGTCATTACCAGAACTAATTTCAACAGAAGCGACATTGCCAGAATCAAATTTAACTTTAGTTCCGGCTCCAGTTTCATTGTCAACAGTAGTATCTGATTACGCGGCATCATGTTGTACTGAATTTCAAACGGAAAACGAAAGAAATTCTTTGTCACAAGCACAACTCAATGATTGGATAAGGGATTTGGAATTGTCAAAGGAAAAGGCCGAACTACACGCCTCTCGAATGCAACAATTTAAATTTGTTTCATCCGATGTTAAAGTAACATATTATAGAACTCGTCACGAAGAATTTTCCAAGTACTATACGAAGGAGGACAGTGTTTGTTACTGCAAAGACATTGCTGGTCTATTCAAACAATTTGGTGAACCATATGATTCAAAAGAGTGGCGATTGTTCATAGACGGCAATAAATTAAGTTTAAAGGCCGTATTATTGCATATTGGCAACCAAAAGCCATCTATCCCGATCGCGCATGCAGTAAATACGAAGGAAACATATGAGATAATGCAAAAATTGCTCAAGTTAATCAAATACGAAGAACATGATTGGAAAATATGTGCCGATCTTAAAGTCGTTGGAATGCTATGTGGTCTACAAAGTGGATACACAAAATACTGTTGCTTTCTATGCAAATGGGATAGCCGAGCTCGTCAAGACCACTACATCATAAAGGATTGGCCAGAACGAATCGAGTTTCAAGTTGGGGTAGATAACATAAAATACTCTCCACTTATAAAGAAGGAAAAAATAATTCTACCTCCGCTCCACATCAAGCTCGGCCTTATCAAAAACTTTGTGAAGGCTTTGGACAAAGAAGGCGAAGCTTTTCATCATTTGAAGACAATCTTCGCAGAGATTTCAGAAGCAAAAATAAAGGAAGGGATTTTTGTGGGACCGCAAATAAGGAAAATGATGACCAATAACCATTTCAAAGAACTATTGTCACCAGTGGAGGCAGCAGCGTGGGATTCTTTTCAAAAGGTCGTTACTTCTTTTTTAGGCAAACACAAAAGTCCTAACTACGAGATGATAGTGAACGAATTAATCAAAAACTATGCGGAAATGGGTAAATAAAAAAACATATTATAATAAATTATATATTACATAAATTTACATGAGAATATATAGCCATAAATCTGAATTCATCGTCCAGTTCCGAACAAACAAGAACGGGAAAAATATAAACAAAAAATTTGTTCTGAATTGAAAGATAAATCCAGCCTAAGAAAATTATATACTAATGTGTCACTTATGTATTTATCTAATTTACTTTTTTATTTTCTTTCAGGAGTAAATATGTCTTTAAAAATTCATTTCTTACACTCCCACTTAAATTTTTTCCCGCAAAATCTTGGCGACGAAAGTGACGAGCATGGCGAAAGGTTTCACCAGCAAATGAAAGTGATTGAAAGTCGGTATCAAGGATTCTGGGATGTCGCTATGATGGGCGACTACTGTTGGTTTCTCATAAGAGAAACCGATCCTAATCTAAATAAGCGTCAAGACAAGACACATAACTTTTTCAATTATAAAATAAGATCATAGAGTTAAGACAGAACCATATGTACATATGCTATTATTTGTAGGGTACTTAAGTATTAAATGGATATATTTACTTGAATGCTTATAACTTTTGTATTAGTTCATCGATTTTGTTCACTGATAGCTTATTTTTTTTTGTAATAAAACAGAGCTTAGAGGGGGGAAAAAATATCTGCAAAAAAACAAAAAGTTTTCGAGATGCTTCCTTGCAAAGTACAAATTTTTTTATATTTTTACAAAAAAAATTTAAAAAATCCGTAATGATTGTTCAATATGTTTGAATCTGCAGGACCTAGCAAAAAGTGTTGTATGTACTGATTATAGTAAATTTTATAAGCTTTCAAATTTTTCAAACCGTCTTGGAAGAGCTCAGTTTGTTCTTGAGATATACACGATTAAGTGGAGCCATCTTTTTTGTTTTTTGAAATAACGGTAAATCGTAAATATCTCAAAAACGGTACCATTCAAGTAAAAATAACCTTGATTTTCGGAATTAGGAGGAGATTTTACATAGGAATTTCACTATGGCGTCTCTGGTGCAGAAAAAAAGTTGGAATTTGTGATCCAGTGTAATTAACATTTTAGCACGCAGTGCTACAGGGTATAATTTAACGCGCATAATAGCTAATGTCCTCCCTTACTAAACCACTTATATACATACGTACATATGTATGTACTCAGCTAAGATGTCAAGAAGCCGGCGTTTATCACTGTCTATGTATAACATCACAGCTCATACTTGCACTTTATGTATAAAAGGGTTGCTTTACATACATACATTAATATGTATTCCAGCTACAATGTCAAGAAGCCGGCGTTTATCACTGTCTATCTATGACATCGCAGCAAATACCAATGTACGAGTATGTACATAAAATGAAAAATATAAATAATCAATAATTAGACAACTCAACTCCAAGCACCGCCAAAAGCAAATTAAGCAGTTTTCTCGGGCGCTGCCTCTTTTATAGGCGAGTAATTGAGCAACTTAACGAAACAAACTAACTATCATCAAAAGTTCTCTGCTTAGTTCCAATTATCGTTGTTAACTGAACCTTAAGTTCTCTACTTAGCTAACATACATGAATACATATTCAGCCCGATTCTAAACGAAAAATCCGCACGTATTTTTCCGCTACTCCCTATTCCCTTATTCTGAACACAAAATCCGCAAGTATTTGTTCGCTTCTCGCTCTTCGCCTATTCTAAACGATGTTCGAAAAAGCGAAAAGTATTTTGGCGAGTAAAGTAGGTATCACAAATGAAAAGAAAAGGGAGTATACAAAATAAAGTCCACTTCCTTTGGTTTTACAAATACTTTATTTAAGTTCAAATCAATACTATGTATTTCGACTGAAGGGACTAGCTTATAACAAGTGGTTGTTTCAAGACTCCTGCAATGGATGTTCTAATTTTTGCGCAATGGCAGAGCTTTGGTTTTGCCCTTCTCCATACCTGTTTGTCCATCTTTTTCTATGCTGATAACTCCCGTTGCATGTTTATTTCTCATTTAGCATTTTTTGTATTGCATTTTTGTGTGTAGCAACAATTCAGTTTCTCTCGATACTGGTTTGGTCACTTTGCATTGCAATTAAGCTGTCCTTCTTGATACCATTGTTCTTCCCAGCATAAGGTGACAATTCCGTTGGAGTTAATAATGCTTTTGCACACGGTACCAATATCATTATCATAATTATGTTCTTAACTGATGTAAATATGTATCTATATGCATTTTTATATCCCAGCATTAGCTTGGTTCGCAAATGCCACCCAGTAGTGCGTACTGGAGGGGAAAATAAACTTGTGGATCATTGTCATTGTTAACTATCCCCCTTGTCAAGCTCGAAACGTCCTCGATTCGAAACAATATAAAGTACGGTGCAGCATCATCTTTGCGATATTAATGGTAGAGATTCTTTGGCAAGATGGATAAATACGATTTACGTAGTCGCTCGAGTTTACAAATTTTGACTTAAATATTAGACAATTTTGCTTTTTATGACACATGTATGAACAATTAACTAACAAATAAATTACATACAAAATGTGATAATCCAAAATTGGTGTGTGGAATTTATAGATGAAACAGACAGACAGTTAATTGCTCAATTAAAGCAATTTTCTTCATTAAAGCTCAATTTCTCAAACAAGAAGGAAAAATTTTTATTGCACAAATTGTGATAAATTGTGCTTGATTGTGCCACAATTCTAGTCAACTGTGTCGGGAGCCTCAAATTTAGCCGGCTGACAACTAAAAAATTAAATTATTTTCAATATTTTATAAATACCAAAAAATTGAGAAAAAAATGGAAAATTTTACTTCACTAGCATTTGCAGTAAAATATATCAAGGATTTCTACTAAATAGGCACATAAAGCATTATCTGCAATATTTACGAAAAAGGACGCATACATTTTATTTTGGTTATCTGTAGAAAGAAAAATGCAACTTTCCATTTGGCCTTTTTTTATAAAAAAAACCAAATTGTGTTTTTACGCAACTGACAGATAATTTTAAACTGCTGAAATTTTTATGTTTGAACGACAAAAAATTTTTTCATTCAATTTTAAAAATAAATTGTTAAAAAAAATTTTGTCCGTACATATGTAGTATTATATAATAGTAACAACAAAAATTATTTCTAGTTGTTTTCTTTAAATCATTACTTTTTCGACAGGAACCATTACTTTACCGCAGATTGCTTTTGTGGATTTTTTTTCCAGCGATCAGAACTGCGGTGGCAAGATCCTTTTCAATAACCTTCTCAACATAAATCCTATCAAGCTTACCTCCAAGTCTTTTATTTCGTTTAAGGAAAACCTTTTCACCAGGATAATAAGTTTTTAATTTTTTTCCTAAGTTATTTCTGTGTAAAATTTTTTCTTGGACCTCCAACAATTTTTGTCTTACTATTTCTAATTTTTCTGGAGGATAATTATGGAATACTTCGGTGGGTTTAGCATTGATGACGGAATGGATACTGCAATTATACTTATGTGTCGCTAGCAAGACTAAGTCAACAGTTTCATCTATTTGCTGTTGCTCTTTTATGCAACGCGCTATCTCCAGCAAGGTCGAGTGAAACCGTTCCACCTGGCCATTGCTTTCGCTGTGGAGAGTGGGTATAAAAAACTGTTGGATAGAAAAATTGTCCCTAAGTAAACTCTTAATTAAATCCGAATGAAACGCTTTTTCATTATCTGAAACAATGGTTTTAGGGTTATTGAATGTCAGTAAAATTTCTAATAGAGCAACTTTTATGTCAATTGAGGATCTCGATGCAATATGTTTAACAATAGCAAACTTTGAAAGTTTATCGACACAGGTTAGAAAATGGTATTTACCGGTCATAAAAATATCCATATGGAGTATTTCGCCAGGAAGGTGGGGAATGGGAGTTTTACCTATTCCAGGATCGGGCGGTTTTCTTTGGTACTTGTTTTCCAAACATATTTTGCAATTTATAATCATCGTTTGCAACATTTTTTTCATCTTTGGAATGTAGTATTCTCTAGATATTTGTTGGAAATTCTCGTGCAATCCACGGTGAGCGCGGTTATGCTCAGCTGCTATTGTTTCTAGCTGATCGTCCTTGTTAACCAAGTCTATCACTAGGATTTCTGTATGGATAAACTTTACCCCGGGAAATGTTAATTTTAGGGTATGTTGTATTTTGGCCAAAGTCGAAAGGTCACAATGAATGCCATTGCTAACATTGGGGTTAACAGCATATTTTATGCACTGTATTAAATTTGCGATGTTGTCGAAAAAGATTGTATGCCGGACAAGATTTTGAAAAAGTATCTTAGTGGTTTTGCTAAATGTATTTGATTCGGATAAAACTAACTGATTTCTGAATTGATTAATAGGGCACTTAACCGATTTAATGACAGAAGTTGAAGACTCTTCACTGTGCACACTTTGGCTTTGTTCCGTACAATTAAGGTTGTGACAGTACTGTCTGGAAAGCGCGTCTGCTACCTTATTATCTTTTCCAGGCTTGTAGTGGAATGTAGGTGAAAACTCTTCTATGAAAGATTTCCATCTTTTCATTTTTGCATTCGGATTTTTTTCCGAAATGGCAAATATGAGTGGCTGGTGGTCCGTGAAAATATTTATGTTTTTTATTCCATACAAATAATGCCGTAGTCTTTTCAGTGCCCATACAATCGCAAGTAGCTCACGTTCATTAGTTGCATAGTTTTGTTCGCAAGGTGATAGTGTGCGTGAAATCATGGTGATCGGACGACCATTTTGGGACAAAACTGCACCAAGTGCACTAGACGAGGCATCAGTTGTTAGCTCGAATGCCTGATTGTAATCAGGGTATTGTAGCAGAACATCATCAGAAGCCAAAACCCGTTTTATTTTTTCAAACGCCTGGAGTGCTTCTGAGCTAAGGTCAATTTTTACACTTTTTGAACTCCGCGCACTTACGTTACCATTTTCACCTCGGAGATATGCAGTCAACGGTTTCACTATAGCAGCATAGTCCTTTACAAAGCGCCGATAGTATCCGGATAGGCCGAGGAATGATCGTAATGCTCGAAGTGATTTTGGGGGTTCGTAATTAATAATATCATTTACCTTGTCGGGGCAGGTTTTGATACCTTTTTCGGATACCAAGAAACCCAAAAACTCTACCTCGGTTTTGAAAAACTTAGACTTTTCTGGCGATACTCTCATCCCCGCCTTTTCAAGTTTTTCCAAAACAGCATCGATGTCTTTTAAATGAGACTCTTCATCAGGAGAATAAATGATTATGTCGTCGACATAAACGTGGCAAAACTTTCCTATACCCTCTCGTAGGACGTCATCTATTGCCCTTTGAAATATGCTAGGCGCGTTTCTTAAGCCAAAAGGTAACCGACAAAATTCATACTTGCCATTATTTATGCTAAACGCCGTTTTTTGCATATCTTTTTCGCACATGAGAATTTGGTGGAACCCTGATTTAAGATCCAAGGTAGTGAAGTATTTAGATTTTCCCAAATTGGAAAGAATTATTGATGTATCCGGGATGGGGTATCGATCGGGGATAGTTTTCTCATTGATCTTCCTAAAGTCTATAACCATCCGCAACTTCGGTTTACCATACTCATCGAGCATTTTTTGGATACCACATGAGCTGGTGAGTTGTAGGGCGAACATGATTTCCTAATAATACCATCCTTGAGAAGGGTTTCAATTTCTTTGTTAATGAAGGGAGCTACTGAAATAGGGTAGGGATAACTTTTACTATATATCGGCTCGTTGGTAATTGTGCGGATCCTGCCCTTCACAGAGGTGTTGTATGGCAACGCCCTATCTGGGTCAGCAAAAGCGTTTACGTTTTTATTTATTATATGACGAAATTTAGATTGAAAATCAAATGGGACTGAGTCTGTTTCTAGTGTTATTGAATTGACCTGTTCACTTGAGAGATATTGTAATTTTACTTTGCCATTACGATAAAGTAAATACCCTCTGTCAGTGATGATTTTTGCATTGATTTTCCGAAGAAAGTCATACCCTATAATACCGTCGAACATGTTTAAATTTGAAAGTAAATAAAATGTTGAGGTATGATCTAATATATTAACTAAACATTTTTTATCAATGATATTCGTCCCATTAATCGAACTTAAACGAAACGGCTTTTCTAACAGTTTAACACCTTGAAGAAATGGAGAATTCTTGATATAATTTTTTGACGTACCCGTGTCAATTAAAATACGAAGCTCCTGACCGTTTCTAGTTGTCTTAGTAATATACGGCAGGAGCGAATTTAGTTTAAAAAATTTATAACGTCGTCGTGATCTGCAATGGCATCTCCCTCCCCAAAAATAATACAATCACTGTGTTGGTCATAATCACTATAGTAGTAGTCCCTACACTCGACACCTTCCTGAGCTTCAGTCTCACATATCGTATTCGGGTTAGTTGAATCTGGCATAAAGTTAATCTTCTGCGCCTTTTGGATAGGTATTCGGTCGGAACTCGATTGTTCACGAGCTCGTTTATGCGTGAATTGCTGATTAGAATTGGAAATGTGCGGCTTAGGGGTGTATGTAAATATGTTAGGCTTAGAAAAATTGTTGTTTTGTTGCTGCTGTGACAAATAAGGATTGGTGGGGTGCTGTCTGTAAAAGGATGAACCGTTGTCAACCTCCATTGGGGTGGGCATCTTCGTAACATTCGAGTACGAGCGTGGTTGTTGCTGTGACATATAAGGATTGGAGGAATGCTGTCTGTAAAAGGATGAACCGTTGCCAACCTCCATTGGGGTTGGCATCTTCGTAACATTCGGATAGGAGCGTGGTTGCTGCTGTTGCACTGATGCTCTGGGGTTGTTAGGCTTTGGGGTGTAACCCATTGCAAATGCTTGTGCAAAGTCATAACGCATATGACTCGTTTGAAGTTCTTGTGCGACTGCGAGAGCAGATGGAAGATCTTTCGGCCTTGCCGAGAAAAGTATGTCGCACATTGGTCGACGGAGCCCAGATATAAAGACGCGCAATGCATTATCCCTGGCACGATCATTCAGAGCTTCTACAACATCATTATTGCCACTATGAGTCATAATTTGTTTATTGATTATTAACGATAATTGCCTATCCACCTTGTCGTAATACTCTGCAATTGACAAATTATCCTGTCTCAAAATACTAAGCTCGTTTTCCAATACGTATAATGGCCTTTTATCAGCATAGGTTTGATCGAGCCTGGAAATTATCGCCTTATAGTTTAAAACGGTATTAAATGATGCGAGGGTAGTGTTGGCAGAATCAACTATCTTATTCCTAAAAATCCCCATGGCTACATAATACCTTTCCGACCCCTCTTTGTAATAACTCATAGCGAATTCTGCGGCACTTCGCCATGCCGGGTACGTGGAAGACTCACCTTTAAATTCGGGTAGAGATTTAATCAAGTCTAAACTGGCATTATTTTGTTCAATTAATGGGTTTATGGATACTGGTAAGAACGGCTCAACACTGGCTGGTTCCAACCGACTAACGGCTAAAGTTAGACGTTGTATCTGCTCTACCAGCTCCTGCTTGGTACGTTCATTAGAGGTATTGACAATGTCTAACACCTGTTCTCTACTAAGAAACATTTTCACTTATAAATTCACCCTTCAACAAAAGACTTGGTTCACAACTTGACACAATTTATTTCATTTGAATTGTTTATTGTATGTACTAACGATATCACAACTTCCTGGATTCGACAGTCATGAAAGCACAAAAAATTAAGTTTATATAAAAAATAAAATATTCTCGCAGATTTTGAAGCAAAATCCTCCACAAAGCGCAACCTGATAAGTAGATTTAAACAAATATAAATGGGAATATTAGGGCTTATCTATGTAAGCTTGTTTGCTGTAAACTGTAAAAAAAAATTTATAAATGTGAAAAATTTCACAAAAACAGGTTTTTTAAATTCGGGCCTTGATTGGGCCAGTAAATGTCAAATCTTACTATTAAATTAACACATATGCACGTATCTTTTATAGTTTTATTACTTTATATAAAGTACTTAAAGAAGTTTTACTGTAAAAAGTAGCGAACGCAGTAGCGCATTTGATACCAATTAGGTGAAAAAAATTCGAATGACTTTCAGCACTTTTTTTAACTTTCTATAATTTATTTTATATTTTTATTCAACGCAGTAAATAGAAATGTAAAAAAAACTTTGGAATATCGTTGCAGTTTTCGAACATGTGCTGTTTTTAATTTTTATAAATTACTTTTAATGCACACAACACATAAAATTCAATATTTAAGTTCCAAATAGAAATGTAAATTAAATTTTTGGGGCATCGAAAAAAATCTCGTAACAATTTTCAAACATGTGCTGTTTTTAATTTTTATAAATTACTTTTAATGCACACAACACATAAAATTCAATGTTTAAGTTCCACGTAACCAATATTTGAAAAACCACTTACATAAATAATTTCATCAATATATTAATAATGGTGTAAATCAGCTCCTCAGGGGTTCTATGGTCCTCTTCTTTTCGGGAAGCCTGCTAGTTGGGCGCCAAATAAAGTCCACTTCCTTTGGTTTTACAAATACTTTATTTAAGTTCAAATCAATACTATGTATTTCGACTGAAGGGACTAGCTTATAACAAGTGGTTGTTTCAAGACTCCTCCAATGGATGTTCTAATTTTTGCGCAATGGCAGAGCTTTGGTTTTGCCCTTCTCCATACCTGTTTGTCCATCTTTTTCTATGCTGATAACTCCCGTTGCATGTTTTAGCATTTTTTGTATTGCATTTTTGTGTGTAGCAACAATTCAGTTTCTCTCGATACTGGTTTGGTCACTTTGCATTGCAATTAAGCTGTCCTTCTTGATACCATTGTTCTTCCCAGCATAAGGTGACAATTCCGTTGGAGTTAATAATGCTTTTGCACACGGTACCAATATCATTATCATAATTATGTTCTTAACTGATGTAAATATGTATCTATATGCATTTTTATATCCCAGCATTAGCTTGGTTCGCAAATGCAACCCAGTAGTGCGTACTGGAGGGGAAAATAAACTTGTGGATCATTGTCATTGTTAACTTACACAACAGTTTTTTGCGAGATATTTCGCCAGGCAATTTTAAGGGAGCGCTGAACAAAATGTAAGTAAATTTAACTTTTAATAAAAAAAAAAATTACTTTTATACATTAATATCGTATTGCTTCTGTGTTTTTAGGAAAAAGTATAAACAAGCTGAAAGTATAAACTTTAGTAAGCCTTATGCAAAGGCAGCCGAAAACTCCCGCGCCTTCTATTAAGGAAGAAAGAAAGCGTTGAATAGATTTTAGCAAAATGCGGAGTTAAATTCGGCAGGACCACCAGCAAAATGTATTGTGGAATGGAAAAACGCACTCTATAATTTATAACACAAATTTTATCAATAGGAGCTCAATCGGCGAAACTACAACTCTTTCTGGCCTGTTGTGTGCGCGTTGGTAAAATGTCCAACAAAGATTTTTATCCTATAGTTTTAATTAATCTGCAACATACTGAATCAATAAAATGTACTAAAAATAAATTTGTCTCCGCTTACAATGATTCCGGCAACTCATGTGCGTTCTTATAGATCTCTGTTGAGGTTCCTGTGCTACAAAATCTTCGGTTTCCTCTTCTGCTACCATTCGAAAGGCAATACTATACATTTTTATTGTTAATTTGTTCAATTTAACAAATTTTTTATCAAAAACTATTATTTTTCATTCATTGATTACAAAAAGTTGTGCCAAAACAAGACATAAAATAGCAACACAGCTGACTTCGAAAATTCGAAATCCCTCTTCGCCAATTTATCTGTTCACTAGCGAAAGAGAATTGACGGAAATTTTCCTGGCGAACAAAAATTTCTACAGGGAAAGAAATCCGAGCGGATATTTAGAATCGGGCTGATTATATGCGACAATGCAATTGGAAAATCTCTTAGCTTAGAGTGTAGACGACTGGAAATAATATTTTTACATAAAGCTATGCACGAAAATAAGTACAGTGGGTAACAATTAGTATAGGGTGTTTTTTTTACAGGTTTGTTTTTCGAATAGAGATAAAACTGGCATTTTGTGGTCAAATCTGGCAACTCTAATGTCATTTATGTTCAGTTTGGTTTGCCATTTCATCATGAACAGGTTGACAAAAGAACAACGCTTGCAAATCGTGCAAATTTATTTCGAAAATAATGGTTCAGTTCGCGAAGTTTACCGTGAGCTCCGTCCATTTTATGGTCGACATAATCGTCCATCAGAGCAATTAATTCGGTTAACCATGGATCGTTTTCGCACTACGTTTACTCTATGTGATAATACGCATCCGCAGAGACGTCGAACAGTGCGCACCGAAGAAACAATTGCCGCTGTAGAGCAAAGTGTTGAAGAGGACCCGAATGAATCGATTCGCCACCGTGCACAGCAATTGGAGCTTTGTCCATCAACTTTATGGAAGATTTTGCGCAAAGATCTTGGCTTGCGACCTTACAAGATCCAGCTTGTGCAAGAATTAAAGCCGCGAGACCATGCAATGCGTCGTGATTTTGGTGTATGGGCCGAAAATGAGATTGATTTCGATGCTGATTTTCATCGCAAAATTTTGTTCAGTGATGAGGCTCATTTTTGGTTGAATGGCTACGTCAACAAGCAAAATTGCCGCATTTGGAGTGAAGAGAATCCACATGAGACCCTTGAAACGCCATTACATCCACAAAAACTGACTGTTTGGTGTGCTCTATGGGCTGGTGGAGTCATTGGGCCATACTTCTTCCGCAATAATGCTGGAGAGGCAGCTACCGTTAATGGAGACCGGTATAGAGCCATGATAACCGACTATTTTGTTCCCGAATTGGATGGCATGAATGTGGATGAGTTGTGGTTCCAACAAGACGGCGCTACATGCCACACAGCGCACGTCACAATCGATTTATTGAAGGAAACATTCGATGAGCGCATAATTTCGCGGAATGGACCTGTCAATTGGCCACCAAGGTCGTGTGATTTGACACCATTGGATTATTTTCTTTGGGGATATGTGAAGTCGCTCGTCTACACCAACAAACCAGAAACGTTGGGGGAATTGGAAGCCAACATTCGTGGCGTTATTGCCGACATACGGCCCCATATGCTCGAAAAAGTGGTTGAAAATTGGACCTGTAGAATTGGCTTTATTCGAGCCAGCCGCGGCGGCCACATGCCCGAAATCATATTTAAACATTAATGGCATAAAATTATCCTTCCAATAAAGCCAAATTGATGGACCTTAACACGATTTTCTTGTGTTTTATTTCAATTCGAAGTTCTATACCCCTAAAAAAACACCCTGTATATGTATGTACAAATAAAATAGTGGCATACTTAAACCAAAGATACATAAAAATAGTAAAATGGCTTATGTCGATATCTGCCGTGCTACACTTTTTTTTTGTATAAAATATTACTTTTTTATATACTTTTGAATAAAAAAAGCGAATAAAACAGGTGAAAAGATGACTTCGCTTTTTTTAACTGTGTTTTAGCCCTAAATAATTTTTTTTAGCTTTTTTTCTCGAATCTAGCTGGATTGCTGAAAAAATTCTGGCAACACTGCAGCTTATGCACTTTTTTGTGAAGGTAGTGTTGCCGGCCTACCACACCGAACGTCCATGGTTCGAGCCCTGGTACAGGTAACATCAAAAGTGATTTGAAAAAAAGTTTTTCAAAAACGGGGTCGCCCCTCGGCAGTGGTTTGGCAAACTCTCCGAGTGTATTTCTGCCATGACAGGCTTCTCAGCAAAAATTCGTCTCCTGCGTAGATGCCGTTCGGAGTCGGCAAAAAACTGTAGGTCCCACCAATTTGTAGGGAAAATTCAAATCGGCACACCACAAATTGGAAGAGAAGTTTGGCGCAAAAATCTCTTAGGAGGTTTATGATGATATACCTGTTGTATATCGCGCCATAGGGATAGAGAGAAACATACATACAAATCGTGAATCATCATCATATATATTACTTCTGTAAGCTCTTTCTGTATTAGTTTCTAATTTTCTGCTCTCATTTCGAACCAATATTAATAAATAAGGTATCGTTTTAAAGGTGGGGGTTAGCTCTACATGCATAACCATGTTTTAATTAGCGGAGTGCTTTTGTTTAAGCGTATTTTATAATGAATTCTTTAAAATAAACGATTGTAAATGCACAAAAAAATCGATTTGTATTGCAACGCTATTGTGACTGTGACATTCACATGCCTCGCGACATCTACATTTGAATACTAAGACTGAACAGTGATAGAATAATTTAAGGCATTGCGAATATCACAGCGCTCAACCCACTGCGAGCGCGCCAACTACACCTGAACATTGCTAAAATAAGTGAATAAGACTGCGTTCACATTGGGTCATAAACTCGAGTTAAAGGGACATTTTTTGAGTTAATTCATATTGATGTTGTCAATCAACTCAAGTTTATGGCTCAATGTGGATGTAATATAAGTGGTGGAATTTCAATTAGCTGTTTGCGCATATTTGTATAATTTTTTGTGGTCTCACAACAAGTGTAGCTGAAAATCTTTTTTTATAATTTGAGAAAAAGGTTTGAAAAATCCTGGACCTGGACTAATAAAAGGTTTCAAACCATTTTTGTTTTTTTTTTTTTGCGCAGGGCGCGCACGGTTCCAGCTAGTACATGCTTATAGGTACAAGCGATGAAGACAGTGAATTTCGCTTCCGACATCTCTCGCATTTCAATACAACTATTCGAATACCACTATTCGAATAATACTATTCGAATAAACGGATCAATTATTCAAATAAATACTATTCGAATAAATGAATTATAGTATTCGTTTCAAAAAATATTATTCGAAAATAATCCCACTACTGCTATGAATACAATAAGGCAAGAGTTTCTTACTTAAGTTATTTCCATCGATGCCTGTTGTAGATACATACACATGTAGATAGGTGTATTACACAATAGCAAAGGTGCAATAACCATATAATGATTTTATTCTCACAGTTGGAAATAATACCAACAATTTATGACCTTATTCCTCAATGTGAAATGAAAAAAAGGCGTTATATCCAGTGAGAAATGTAGTTTGATATACCCAAATGTTGTATAATGTACATATTTAATTTTATACAACAATTGAAAAGTAGATCCTATGAGGCAACTTCAAGGGCAGACTGTTTTGAAACTAATACAATTTAAAACATTTGAATTTTACGTGGCCAATGTAATGTATTTAAATATTCACTATTTCAGGTGATGGAAACGAAAAATATGATTTATATAGTATCGGAGTACGCAAGTCAAGGAGAAATATTTGGTAAGCAAACACTGAAAAGGCCCTCTGTTAGTAGAGCTGCGCAATATGGATGTAGCGGTTTTAGATAGATAATATTTTCTCTGTTTCCTCACCACCGAAAATATATCTCTAAAGCAGAGGTGTTTATATGTATACGGTCACACTGCCACCGATTTTTCTCGTCCAACATGGCCGAAAAATTTGAGCACGTTTTATTTTAACGGGTGAGCTCATTTAAAATACCTGTGTGTATGTGTGCTTGCTGTTAGACGCAGTGTTGCCAGTGGTGCCGTTTAGCTGGAAAAATGGAATTTAGCTGCTAGCTTTTTTTTTAGCTTTTTCCAGTATTTTTTTTTAGCTGTTTTAAGCTTTTTTTCCTCGAATCTAGCTGGATTGCTGAAAAAATTCTGGCAACACTGCTTAGACAGTGAGAGCGTAGCCTTGTACTCGTTTCCACACGTCTTTGAATGAGTACGATAACAGTAGTTTTCGAGTGCTTTCCCTCGATATTTTTGTGGAATCGATTCCTTCTCCCGAAACGTTAAATGAATACAGGTATCGAGTACAAGGCGGTATCGAAACAACACAATGCATAGCTCGGACTAAAGCTGCGGACAAAATTGTTTATCCATACATTCATTGTCATAACCATACCATATAAACAAACATATCTGTTATCATCTATCATTAGTGCCATAATCATAAACAGCTGACAATTGCAGATATTAATGCAAAATGTTTCATGTTAGAATCTAGGCCACAAAATGTGTAATTTATAAGTTAAATATTAAAAATTAAATCCTTTGTTTTTGGACAATTAACAAACATGGTTCATATATGACTATTTGTAATTGTTGGCCTTTGACGACGACATTGGTATCATTGGCCTTAAACAACGTGCCGTAGCTTCTTCTTACTCCAAACTAGAAAAAGAAAAGGAAAAAATATGTTTGGTAGGGAACGAGGGCAAATCGAAGTACATGTTGTCATCAAGCAAAGAGTCAGCGCATTTGCGTCTTGGCAACCACGCCACTGTTGGCAACAATAATTTCCAAATAGTAAAAGACTTCGTTTACCTGGAACCAGCATTAACACCAACAATAACGTCAGCCTGAGAATCGAACGAAGAATCACTCTTGCAAAAAAGTGGTACTTCGGATTGAGTAGACAATTGAGAAGTCAAGTTCTCTCTCGAAGAACGAAAATAACACTTTATAAGTCACTTATCGTACCCGCCCTGGTTTATGGTGCAGAAGCTTGTACACTGACAACGTCTGATTAGGCGGCTCTGACATAGTCCAACGAATTAAAACCCGGCGGCTTTAGTGGCTAAGCCATGTTGTGTGAATGAATGAAGATGATCCGGCCAGAAGGTATTCTTCGTAGCAGAGTAAGAGGGAGACCGCCACTCCGATGGCAGGGCCAAGTGGAGAGCGACTTGCGATCTCGTGGTGTTTCTCCTTGGCACTATTCCCAAAACATTTTACCGTAGCGGAATGACTCGGGTTTTACCCGACCAAGGGCTGTTAGTTCGATCTAACCTTGTCTGATTCACAACACTGCACAAAACAAGTTGCTCCGGGCTAAATCCCGCCACACACAGAACCGCTAGTTTCTTCAAAACTTGTAAGGCCCCTTGCTGTTCACGCCCTAGGGCATCCCGTGGTCAACGACAATCCCGTGTCGCAACCCCACCCGTTCCAGATACCGCGTCGATGACTAGCAGCAACAATACTTCCAGAAACATTACGAATGTAAGCCAAGGCCACCAGCTCCTGGTCCCTTACACCACGTGTCAAATGCAACTTAGCTTGTGTCACCTGCCTCTATGCTCTGAACTTGGAAACAGGAATTTATGGATTGACACGTACGTTGCGCTATGTTGGCGAGCGTGCGGCCTACAATGCCGATGGTTTCGCCTCCTCCTTCGATCTTCCTCCACGCGACCTAGACTGCTTCCTCCTAGGCATATGCACCAGTCCTTGCCTGTGACTATTTCTCCCCTTCGCAGTCTCGCGCAATGCAGCTCAGCTGCAACGGCCTTACCATCAAGGTAACTGAAATAGTAAATATTAACAAACGGCAGAGCATTAAAATAGCTGTAATACAGGAGAAGAGGCGACGGTTCCCAATCAGATATTTGGACTTGTGACGATCAGATCTTCGGACCTGTGACGGCTACAACATCCAACGGCGTGACCGTCCGAGAGGAATTGCCCATGGACTTGCGTTCATCACTGACCAATCTGTGCAGTATCGTCTATTTAAGCCTGACGTCGGCTTGAGAGACAGCACCTTAGAATGTCAAGGTATGGTTGTTCGGTCAGGCGATGTCTATCTTGTGATTATTATTATTTACATACCTATTGGTCGAGTGAGTATGACGCCATGATCTATGGCCCTGAAGCCTACAGGTTGATGGTAGGGGAATAGGAGCTGGCTGAGTAAATAGACGATTCGAGGTTTTGCATAGTAAGTGAGTCGCGGTAAATTGTACAAGTTCGTCAGACCTTACCATCGTCAGTGCAGGGATAATAAACTGCGATGACCGGCGGATAGTGAAACTTGCATCGGATCATTTACCGTTTATCCTCTCAATCGATCGCCCTACCGACATTGTGTATTCTGAAAACCGAATCTACGTTAACTTTAATAAAGCTGACTGGTTCGGTTTTCGTAACTTCGCTGAGATTTCCTTTGCTGCTCTTCGCACCCAGTCTGACGAACAAGAAGGCGAAATACCGTTTCGCATGATCATACATAGATGCAGCCTCAACCCAATTCATTCCGTCAGGAAGAATTAAGGAGGTTCTTAGGTACATACTTCCCCGCAGACGCAGCGGCACCGGCAAACGAACTCATCAAATCATCATCGCATATAGCAATTCGGATCTTTCACACCACACTTTTTCGTAAGTTCTTCACCACATTATCTTGTAAGCTACTTATCAAACTACCCTACGATACCCAACTCTTAAGAACGCTTTCAGTGTTCTTCAGGAGGTGAAAAAATTGCTTTATGGCTTCAATCATGAAAGTATCAAAATTCTGCTGCGACCTATTGTTTAGTGTTTGTTATATATTCATAATACTGATGTAGGTACTGATATTGTATAATCAGCTAAATACTTTTTTTTTGTGATATAAATTGTTTTATCTAATTTATTTATAAACTTATTGCTTATTAGTAGTTCCCAATTTACACATTGTATTATAGTTATGCGCCCCACAATCATGTAAAAATTCAAAATTCAGGAAATGACATTTACGAGGTGTGTTCAAAAAGTATCGCGAATTTTGTGTTTTTTCAAAAATTATTTATTTATTCATGAATATCTATTTTGTCCCCTTCAAAGTAATCCCCATGAGATATTATACACTTGTGCCAACGGTTTTTCCAATCTTCGAAGCACTTCAAAAAATCATTTTTTTGTATCTTGTTCAGCTCCTCCTTCGATGCCGTCTTTATCTCGTCAAGAGAAGCGTAACGTCGTCCTTTCATGGGCCTCTTCAGTTTAGGGAACAAGAAAAAGTCACAGGGGGCCAGATCTGGGGAATACGGTGGCTGCGGCATCATTAGTGTGTTGTTTTTGGCCAAAAAGTCCCGCACAAGCAACGATGCGTGAGGAGCCGCGTTATCGTGGTGCAAAAGCCAATTTTTGTTCTTCTTTGCACATCTTCTCGGCCTTCTGAGAACATTTTGTACCACCGATAAACGTTGCTTCCAAGGTAGCTTCTCCGTATGCCACAGTCAACATTCGGAATGCATCCGCGCACTTAATTTCGTTTTTCACACAAAATTTGATACAGGTTCTTTGATCCATTTTTTTGAATAGGTAAAAATCGAAGACGATCCAAAACACGTGCAAGCAAAGCAGCTGTCAACAATTAACTGAACATTCAAAATGGCCGAGCTTGTCGGCATAAGTGAGAGACATGAGTACCAACATAACGCCACAAAAAATTCGAAATTCGAATATACGTAACCAGCGAAAATTCAAAATTCGCGATACGTTTTGAACACACCTCGTACACTTATTTTCTTACTGCATATATTATTATACCTAGTAGTGCTACGCGCACAAGGTATATTAACTTCATGTCACGGCATAAACGGATCGAGATGGATATTGACTTATGTATATCAAAATTTTCAGGACGAAAAGAGAAATTGATTAAGCCATGCCCGTCCGTCCGCCCGTCTGTGAACACGATAACTTCAGTAAATTTCGAGACATCTTAAGAAAATTTGGTAAATGGGTTTCTTGGCACTCATCTCCGAGCGCTATTTAAAATGGGATTACTCAGTACATAATACACCTATAAGGATAAAATTTGGTGAATGCATTAAGATTGAGTCATAAAATAAATTTTTCAAGAAATTTTTGCAAATGGGCTTGGCACCGCATACTTTTGATTAAATCAAATTTAGAAATAATCATATATATTATTTCTGTAAGGTCTTTTTGTGTTATTTCCTAATTTTCTGCTCTCATTTGGAACCAATATTAATAAATAAGGTATCGTTTTAAAGGTGGGGGTTAGCTCTACATGCGAAACCATGTTTTAACTAGCGGAGTGATTTTGTTTAAGCGTATTTTATAAAAATGAATTCTTTAAAATAAACGATTGTGAATGCACAAAAAAATCAATTTGTACTGCGACGCTATTGTGACTGACATTCACATGCCTCGCGACATCTACATTTGAATGCTAAGACTGAACAGTGCGCCATCTACACTTGAATATTGCTAAAATAAGTGAATAAGACTGCGTTCTCATTGGGTCATAAACTCGAGTTAAAGGGAAATTTTTTGAGTTAATTCATATTGATGTTGTCAATCAACTCAAGTTTATGGCTCAATGTGAATGTAATATAAGTGGTGGAATTTCAAATAGCTGTTTGCGCATATTTGTATAATTTTTTAGGGTCTCACAACCAGTGTAACTGAAAATCTTTTTTTATAATTTGAGAAAAAGGTTTGGAAAATCCTGGACCTGGACTAATAAAAGGTTTCAAACCATTTTTCTTTTTTTTTTGCGCAAGGAGCGCACGGGTCCAGCTAGTATTAATCATAAATCAAAAACCGTTCAAGATATCGAAACGAAATTCAGCACGCAGGTCTCCAGGTGTGCAAGGAATATTCGAGGAAACAATGGGCGAAATCGGTTAAGGTCCACGCCCACTTTTATATGAAAGATTTTTAAGAGGATCGTAGACATATTAAATAGGCAATAACTTTGCGTAAAATAGCTTTAATTCATTTATATTTCACTTTTAAAGTTTCCGTAAACTAATAAATCCATAAAATACAAATTTTCGAAAATAGACGTGGCCCCGCCCCTTTTATAGTGGATTATTCCACAAAACTTTTTATGCTATAACTCCGCCAAAAATTGATTTGTCGAAACGAAATTTGAAATTTGAAATTTTCAATACATAAAGATAACTGCTTGTTGTACAAATGGACGAAATCGGTTTATCTCCATGCCCAGTTTTTAACATAGTTCTGAAAATGTTTTTGGAAAATTTAAAAAGCGATATTTCTACAACTAAGCAAGTTATATCAATCACATTTTGCACACATAATAAGCTTTTTAAGGAAAACTCGACTGCAAACCAATTTTTTAAATTTTTTTTTCTGCTATTTTCAACGGCAATCGCTTATAATTCAATCTTGATATTTCAATGATAATTGGTCAGCTGCTTCTCAGTAGTTTGTATTATACTCCTGCCAAAAATTAGCCATATCGGAAAACGCACAAGCAAAATATTCCGGGACGTAGTTAATAGACCACTGCAATAGGGAAATTATATATATATTTTTTAATTTTCATACCTTTCATAAACATTAATTGTGTGTAAGTATGAGAAGAAGAAGAGAAAATTTCACTAAAATGATCAGCGCGATGTGCCCAGCGAACTCCTGAACCTATCGTGAAAGTTCAAGAGCAAAACAAAATACAAAATATGTGGGCGTGGCACCGCCCACTTTTGAAAAATTATGTAGATATTTACTAAGTGACACATATATCAAAATTTCCTTAATTTAGACCAAAAAAGTTCGGAGTTATGACGAATTGAAACTTTATATAGCCTGGGGCGTGGCTCCGCCTACTTTTCCAAAACTATATATTGTCTATGCTGTACAAAGTGAACCCAAGTATATAAGTTATTATTTCATTTAATAATTCTTGTTTTTAAAAAGAGTTGGCGGAACTTGTCCGCTCTTTTACTTCTTTATTTCGAGTTCAACTTAGGACTAATTACAATCAATTTCTTAACTTAAAACTACACCTAATATTGGCCCCACTCACGTTGCACTTTCATGTGCGCCCTATTTGTTGTTGTTGCCGAATCGATATTTGCGATGATTATTGTTTTGCTATTATTGCGCTGACTGTTGTTTTGCTCAACTATATTGAGGAGTCAGCGGTTATGTGAATGCGCGTGTAGAATAATTGACCATTGGCAAAAGTTGACCTGTTTGAACTTTTGCAAACTGTGGTGTTAACTCTTCCCCCATTAAGTATGATCGTTCTCGATCATTAATAGAACGGTAGGTTATTGAAACTTACATATGTTGGAGTTTGACTAGAAGTGCCTGTTGGCGCATCTTCCTGGCTCGTTTTAGTTTGTACTGGCTTTATAACTTCCTTTTCCACATATTGGATTTTTATGGACCGTTTCCTTAGGAAGAAGATAATTATTATAATTATTGAAACTGCTGCCATTGTTAGGCCTCCGAAAGAAAATGTAGCCTTTTTAATAGAGTTGATTTCGTCTGCGTTTTTGATGTGCAGATCTTAAAATGCTTCTAAGGAGAGGAGTTCTATGTGATCTTTTTCTAGTGGGATTGGCTGGAGAATCGCGGGGATAGTTTCGATCGTTCCTGCTTCAATATTACTCAATTGTTGGTCGTTTATTTTAATTGTTGAATTATTGAATATAATAACATGAGTGCCATTAATTGTTTGGGATATTTCGTCAGCTACTATTTTGCCGTCGAATTGATTTAGCAATATTACTCCTTGTTTAACTTTTTCTAATGTAGGGACGTGATGGCCATTTGTTGTTGAACAAGTTGAGTTCAAGCTATAAATAATTCTGGTTATACATAAATCTTTATTTAAATCTACTAAATTGATTTCTGTACATATTGATATATCGTTGTATTTTTCACATTCATTTTTTATTCCAAATATTGAATTTTTTCGTTTTAGTATTTCTTTGTATTCGATTTTAATTACAGTATTATTTTTCCTTTTTACAGGTCTTATAATTATTTTCTTAAATGTTTCCTTAATCGTTAGTGGTATCTTAACCATATAAAAGATTTTCATTTCGTTATTTAGAACATTTACTTTTGATAGTTCTAGTGCTTCTTCGGCGCTTTTGAATGGTATTTCTTCTTCTTTTGGTTTATTAATCGATAATTCTAATTCCTCTTTAGTTAATATTACGGAGTTCAAAATATTTTCTTTTGCCCATTGTATGGCATATCTAATGTTTACTAACTCTTTTTTAATTAGTCTAATCCTATTTTGTAAATTTATTATAATTTCTGTTATATTATCTTCATCTTTCCTGATTGTATTTGTCGGAGTAACTGATATTATAGTTAGTTATATAAGTGTTCTACTGTATTCCCTTTTGCTACTTTGAATGAACTTGTAATAGTGTGTGTGTCTTTGGAACGTACCCAGCTTACCAAAGTCGGAGCGCTCCAAAATAATGATCCAAAAAGAGTCCGTAATTTGAGCTTTTTTGGAGTGTTATTTAGTTAACATCAAAAACCCCACTTTTTTATGAAGATTCACGGAGCCTTGGGAGAAGAAATTAATATTGTAGAGCGGATAAATGACAAGGCTCACTTATATGAGCGATTTGGAGCGTTTTCTGATCCTTTTTGTTGTAGGCGTAAAGAGAATTGTGAGAAAATAAACGTTGGAGAGCGGATGAACGGCAACGTTCAATTAAGTGAATGTTTTAGAGCATTTTCTGAAGTTTTTTTATTTTACCTAACTGAACGTGAAGAGTATTTTTTTTTCTGAATGTTTATCAATAGTCGACAGTTGGAAGCCAACTTAAGTGCATTTAAAATAAAACAAATTAAAATTATTTAGTATAAACCAATTTATATACTTTTATAATACCTTTATGCGTAGATATGTATGTGCATAAAGTGGTGGCAGGAATAATAGAAACAAAATTGGGAGCGGTTTTACTCATAAAATATATTTATTTATGTGTTTTTAATAAATTTCTTTTAAAATAAAGCAAAATCTTTTACAGAAACCACATAAATCAAATTTTCAAAGTTAACACAAAGTTCAGGAAAGTTTGTCAACGTTTTAAAAATTGCCATCAAAATTTGATAAATTTTCCTAATCTTCGTGTTAACTTTGAAAATTTGATTTATGTGGTTTCTGTAAAAGATTTTGCTTTATTTTAAAAGAAATTTATTAAAAACACATAAATAAATATATTTTACAAGTAAAACAGGTTCCAACTTGGTTTATATTATTCCCGCCACCATTGTATGTTTATTCTATATAACATTTTAATGAAAATAATATAATTTTTGTTTTTATGAAGTAATAAGTTCAAATGAAAAATGTTTACGCTTAGTTATACCTATATATTTAGTTATACAAATATATACATAATACATAAAACTTGATTTCAATAAAGAACTAATTGAATTTCATACATTTTTAATATTTAATAAATAATACTGTATAAAACAATAAAAAGACAGTTTTCTTCTGATTAATTAAATAAAGATATGTGTCTTAAGCCATATAAAAATCTTAAGAAAAGAGTAAAAAAACGGACAAAATGTGCCTAAAAAGAGTCGAAAGAGGCTCCGAAAAAGCATAAGGAAAGCGCCAATAAAAGGCTCCAAAAAGAGTCTAAAAAGGCTCCAAAACCCATCAGAATGGAGGAAAAAAGGTGCCGAAAAAGACTCGAAAAAGGTTCCGAAAAAGCTTCAGAAAAGCGTCAATAAAAGGCTCCAAAAAGAGTCCAAAAAGGCTCCAAACCCCATCAGAATGGAGGCAAAAAGGTGCCGAAAAAAAGTCGAAAAGGCTCCGAAAAAGCTTCAGAAAAGCGTCAATAAAAGGCTCCAAAAAGAGTCCAAAAAGGCTCCAAAACCCATCAGAATGGAGGAAAAAGGTGCCTAAAAAGAGTCGAAAAAGGCTCCGAAAAAGCTTCAGAAAAGCGTCAATAAAAGGCTCCAAAAAGAGTCCAAAAAGGCTCCAAACCCCATCAGAATGGAGGAAAAAAGGTGCCGAAAAAAAGTCGAAAAAGCTTTAGAAAAGCGTCAATAAAAGGCTCCAAAAAGAGTCCAAAAAGGCTCCAAAACCCATCAGAATGGAGGAAAAAAGGTGCCTAAAAAGAGTCGAAAAAGGCTCCGAAAAAGCTTCAGAAAAGCGTCAATAAAAGGCTCCGAAAAGAGTCCAAAAAGACTCCGAAGTTCATTTAAAAAAGAGTCAGAAAACACTCCAAATTCATCGGATTCTGACTCATTTTTATGACTCCTTTTGGGGTGCCCGCGTAGAACGATTCTTCGCTCCATTTGGGCTCCAAAAGGAGCTCATTTTGGAGGGTAAAGCTCCGAGAAATGTGCGTTTTATGGCTCCGAAAGGAGTCTTTTTTCGCACTTTTAGTTAGCTGGGTAGTAGCTTTTGTATAAAAGGGGTTATACTGTTTACTTTGTTTCTATGATTTATGCCACTTGAGTTATTCTGAATAAAACTGTAAGAATGTACTTCCTATAAAATCGTATTAGTCTTTGCATATATGTCTGAATTGTTTCAATTTCGTTTTGTATCCCCATTATTGAGAGCGAGGTGAGAGTTGAGAGCTCTACCGTGTAAGGCCCTTGGATGATGTGTGTATGGGTGCGTATATGTGTATTCGATGCTGCCAAGTTTGGAAAATACGTTTTTGGAATTCAATTATATTTGGAGTGCAGAGCTGAACACATCATCGTCAAGGGACTTACTACGCAAGATACATAATGGAGGAAGAACGCAAGTCTAAACAATGAGGACGGAGATCCTGAAAATCTTAATCATGCTTCTACATATTCATCATCTTGTTCATAATGTGGGTTATGTTATTCATTCGTTTTTCGAATAATTTGCTTACTACTACCTGCTTACTATTATTTTAATTCAAATTTCCTAAGTTATTCATAATTATCTCAAGATCTTCGTGATCGGGAGAACCGGCTATGTATGTCGATTGATTTTTTCTTTCTGATGGATTTCGAGGGTTTTAGAGCGTTTAGAATTTCAACGGTTTGGATAGTTTCATGTTTTAGGATGGGATATAGGAAGTGATTGTTAGGGATTTCGTTGATCATCTCTTCATATGTCTCTGTTAAAAATTGTTCGTATTTCTCTAAGTCGATGAGTTGAATGAATCTGAATGTGCCGTCTTGTATTTTTGTATCGTCTATCGTCACTAGCTGGGATTTGCTATAGTCTAAAATTTGTACGTCCGAAGAGGAAGTTGTAATTAGAATACAAATTGTGATAAGTATGTATTGGTCCATTTTTCCTAAAAGGAGAAGAAAAAATATTTAAGTCTCTATTAGAGACTTGTGAATTGTTCGTCCCGATACTGTCTTAACTGTCTTCCTGTGATTTTCAGAAACAGTTTCTTTTTTGGAGTTAATTTTGATCCTAGTCTTTTATTGATTTTAACGTAAATGAATTCTCCTGGTGAGAAGTTTTTGTTTTCGGACCTATTTTTGTTGTGATATAGGAGATCTAGCTCTTGCTTTTTTCTAAGACAGAATAACGTCTTTGCTGTTCTAACTCTTGTGGGTCGCTATAAATTCTATTTCCAAAAAATGTATCTATCGGTTTACTTTTTGTCGTTGAGTGTATTGAGGAATTGTATTCTTCAACTGATTTGAATAGTAATTCTTCAAACGTTATTCTTACGGAATTTGCTTTTAGACATTTCATTATTTCGGAAAGTGTACTATGGAATCTTTCTATATGCCCATTGCTGGTGCTACTATAAGGTGGTGTGGTATAAACGTTGATGGACATCTGGTCCTTGAGTAGGGATGATATGGTAGCAGAATTCAGGGATTTTTCGTTATCTATTATTACGAGTTTTGGTATTCCGAAGGCAACCATTAGCTCTCTTATTGGGTCTTTAATGTGTTCTATCGCTCTCGATTGTATTATTTTAACCTGTGCATATTTTGAAAATTTATCAATTGCAGTGAGAATGAGTTTTTTTTCGGTTGAATAGATGTCAACATGGACGATGTCTCCTGGGAATTGGGAAATGGGTATTTCCTGTATTTGCGGTTTCGAAGGGTGTCTGTCATATTTGTGTTCACGGCATGTAGAGCATTGCTTAACCGTTTTTTCGATTTTCGAATGCATGCCTGGGGAGTAAAATTTCTTTAAGATTTGTGCTTTATTTTCGCGACTGTTTCTGTGTGCTCTTTGATGTTCGCTGGCAATTATTTCTTCTTGCTCTGTTTCATTTGCTATATCCTGGAGGAAAGTTTGCGTAAAGCGTATTTTGATATTTCGGAAATGTAGTGGATATATCTCTTGGATTTTTCCAATCAAGCTTGCTGTGGTATGCAGACCGTTGATGAGTGCTCGGTCTAGATAGCGTTTGAATACGTCTATAATATCTTGTTCGGAATAGTTTTGCTTTATGATGGTATGTCTATGATAACTGGGGAATGGTACCTGGAATGAGTAGCTGTCCTCATTTCCGAACTTTAGGAATAATTGGTTCTTGAAAGCGTTTATCGGGGCTTCCGTGGCAGGAATAAGAAGGTGTGAGGAACTTTCGTTGCTATGGTCTGTAGTGGTAAGGGTATTAATATTGGTTTGTGGTGGTCTGGATAGGGCGTCTGCGACGACGTTAGTTCTTCCTGGTTTGCATCCCATCTCTTCATCTCTTTATTCTTCGAAGATACACTTCCATCGCTTCATTTTTCCATTGTGATTTTTATTACTCAATGCAAAAGTAAGCGGCTGGTGATCCGTAAAAATCACAACTTTCGCTGACCCATACCAATAGTTTCTAAGTGAGGTGAGAGCCCAAATTATTGCCAGGATTTCTTTTTCATTCACGGCATAATGTTCCCCTGTTCTATTGAGTGATCTCGGTATGAATGTTATTGGTTTTCCAGATTGTTCAAGGACAGCACCTAGAGCGTAGTTTGATGCGTCGGTAGTGAGGTGAAATTCCTCTTTGAAATTAGGGTAGTGTAGTATGACTTCTTTTGATGTTAACGCGGATTTGATTTTATTGGAAGCAGTCATGGCGTTACTGTCGAACACACCCGGCTTTTTACTGGAAGAACTTTTGGACACGTGTCCATCTTCCCCAAGGAAGGATCTTAAGTCCTTCAAGGTTTTTGGGCAAGGAAATTCTAGGATTGCCTTTACTTTCGTAGGATTGGTTTTTATTCCTGTGGGCGAGACAATGAACCCTAGAAATTCCACTTCTTTCTTGAAAAACTCACATTTGTCCAACTGGACCTTCATGTTTGCCTTTTCGAGCGTGTGGAAAATCTTTTCAACATTCTGGTGGTGGCTCTGTTCGTCTTTGCCGAAAACTATAATGTCATCAATGTAGACATAACAAGTTTTCCCTATATAGTTTCTTAATATGTCATCTAGCGCTCGCTGGAAGATAGCTGGAGCGTTCTTTAATCCGAATGGAAGTCTGGTGAACTCGTATTTCCCGTTATTTATTAAAAATGCTGTCTTCTCAATGTCTGATTCTCTTAATGGAATCTGATGGAAGCCACTTTTCAAGTCAAGAACGGAAAAGTATTCGTTATTTCCCAGTTGTGAGATAACCTCATTAATTTCTGGGATTGGGTATCTGTCGGCTATTGTTATTGTATTTAATTTCCTATAATCTATTACCAATCTGTATTTTTTTTTTGCCTGATGCATCTAATTTTTTGGGTACAACCCAAATGGGTGAGTTATACGGTGAGCCGGTTGGTCGAATAATTCCATCCTTTAACAAATTTTTTATTTCTTGTGCCTCATAGCAAGTGGATATGGGTAGTATTTGGTATAGACTGGGGTATCTGAGGAAGTTCTGATTTCTCCTACAACCGTAGTGGTGTATGTTAGTTTTTCGTTAGGCTCTGTAAAGAGATGTGGATACTTCCTTGTCAAGTGAATTATATGTTGTTTTTGTGTAGCTGTCATATGGTCAGGTCTGACGTCAATTTTATTAACTGTAGGTGAGAGTTTCTGTTTAATTTTAATTTGTAAGCCATTTCCCAATGTCAAGGTGTCGTCGTGTATGTTTATTGTAGCATGAAGGTCCTTAAGGCTGTCGTTTCCTATAATTCCGTCGAAAGATTTTAGTGTAGAAATTAGGAAGAATTTTATATATGTGTCATTTTTTCCAAATAAATTAATAATTGTATGATGGGTGACTTTGATTTGTCCGGCAATAGAATTCGCGAAAAATTGTTCATTGTTGGGTATCTTTTTAAGGACATGACAGGGTTGAATCTAGTTTTTACTTGATCCTGTATCGATCAACATTTTGAGAAATTTTCCGTTCTTCCTTCTAAATTCAACATAGGGCAACGAAGAACTGTTCATTCTAAAAAATGGATATCAATATAATCCTGCATTTCAGGTTGTTGGTTTTCCTCGGCATATTCTTGAGCTGATTGTCCATTTTCTTCCGCTGTCAATGCGGTTTCATACTCTTGTTCAGTAGGACCCGAGTCTTGTTGGTAGTGTTTTTCCGTATCGTTGTTTTGTTGTGAAAAGTTCGATGGTCTTTTCACACCGTTATTAGCTTGGGGTCTATTCATGTCATTCACAGCTCTAGAATGAAGGGTTTTGTCAACATCCATTGGTTCTGGTCGTGAGAATTGAGGCTTAGCAGGGGCCTGTTGCCCTAATGGTCTATAATGTTGGATATTACGGTAATTATTGAAGGGAGCCTGAGGGCGATATTGATTCGCGAAGTTTTGAGGTTGCATTTGGGGTCTTGGCATAGATGCCAATTGGGGATAAAATTCGTTAACGGGTTTTTTTGGTGGGAGAGGTGGTGGGAAATCGTGAGGTTTCCTATTTTGACTAGTACTATTCAACGCGTAGTGAGAACGGAAGTTTTGGTTCTCTAACTTTAGGCAAAGGTGGAGAGCTTGCAGAAGGTCTGCTGGCTCTCTCATACCAAGGAGTCTTGGCAAGTCGCCTTTAAGTCCTCGTATGAAGGTGTCGAGGGCTTTATCCCGGTGTGTGCGGGTAAGTAAATGCATAGATTCTGCACCGACTTCCATGCAGCCAAGTTTGTTAAGAATAAGAGAAAGATGGGAATAAACGCGTTGGTAGAATTCTTGAATAGTGAGGTTGCCCTGCACTAAGGTAGTAATTTGGTACTCTAGGGTACCTACATCTCGCTTATCGGCGTAGTGAAGGGTAAAGCATCTTGAGATAGCCTTCCAGTCCAATGGTGTATTATAAGATTCGAGGGCAATGTCGGCGTTGCCCACAACTTTATTTCTTATAACGTTGAGGATACCGTAATATTTCGGCGTTCCTTTAAGGGGCTCGTAGATCTAGAGAATGCGATCTACGCTCTTTTTCCAAGAGTTATATTCTCCTGGATTACCGGAAAATTCGCGCAGACATCTAACGATGTCCGGTATTTTGTCAAGTTCCGTTATATTGTTCAAATGACTTGCGTCAATAGTCACGTCAGTTATGTGGGAAAAACTTGCATTCGGATTGAGAGCTGCATGTACCATATTTCGTCCTTGTCTAAAAGTACTGTTGACAAGTCCTGTCACTATATTTGTCAGTTGATCCATATTAAATGGACCTGAAGAGGAAGCAGTTGGTTGGGAGGATGGGTTAGCTATAGGTACGTCAAGCACCGGGGGTCTGACTAGATTGTTAGGGTTTGCCATTTTTTTTCTTTTTCTTTTTTAAAAAATGTTGTTTTATTTGGATACTTCTTTTTATAATTCTCTGGAGGGTCCCTTGGATCGTGAATCGCAGAGAGTTTTTGTTGTTATAAGCTGGAGGGTCCCCCCGAAGGTGGTGAATCGCAGCTTCGAATTATATTATTTTATTGGCTGTACGAGCCCGATATTATTGAATGATAAGGGAAATACTTATTTTCTAATGTTTTTATTAAAGTAACGTATTTTTTCTTAAATAATTCTAATGTCTCTATTAAAGTTATGGTTTTTCCTTAGCTATTCTATTTCTTTTTCTCAATATTATTATCAAATATTTAGAAAGAACTTTGTCTTCTTTATTAAAATTGTTTCTTTTCTTAAAACGACTTCAATTGTTTCTATTAAAGTTATGTTTTTTTCTTAGCTATTCTATTTCTTTTTCTCAATATTATTGTCAAATGTTTAGAAGGAACTCTTGTCTTCTTTATTTAATTTTTTTGTTTATTTTAGAACGACTTCAATTCACATAAAAAAATTGTATTCTTAATGCTATGTATTCTTCCTGCTATGTATTCTTCCTTCCCGGCGGTGGGGTGTGAATCCTTTTTGCTGCTGCTACTGGGGCACCTCCGATCGTCGCACATTGAAAGGGTGCGTTCCTTTCCTACAGGATTTCAACGCTGGACCGGCTCTGGGTTCGTGTCCTGTTTCTTGTTTATCCCACTTTGTTTTGCGCGCTCAAGTGAGTCGGTTTGGTGGCAGATTATTCCACTTCGCTCTGCGCGCTCTGGAGTGAGTCAGCTTGTCCTTGGCACTGTAGATTAATTATTCCACTTCGGTTTGCCCGCTCCGTAGTGAATCAGCTTGGTTGCAGGTTATTCCACTTCAACTGCGCGCTCTGTAATTAGTCAGCTTTGGTTCACAAGCATAAGACAATGCGATTTCAAACAATACTTTTTAACACGAACTTTAACCGGTCCCTGCTCGGGCGCCAGTTATTATTTCATTTAATAATTCTTGTTTTTAAAAAGAGTTGGCGGAATTTGTCCGCTCTTTTACTTCTTTATTTCGACTTCAACTTAAGACTAATTACAATCAATTTCCTAACCTAAAACTACACCTAATATTGGCCCCACTCACGTTGCACTTTCATGTGCGCCCTATTTGTTGTTGTTGCCGAATCGATATTTGCGCTGACTGTTGTTTTGATATTATTGCGCTGACTGTTGTTTTGCTCAACTATGTTGATGATGGGTTAGCTACAGGTACGTTAAGCACCGGGGGTCTGACTAGATTGTTAGGGTTTGCCATTTTTTTTCTTTTTCTTTTTTAAAAAATGTTGTTTTATTTGGATACTTCTTTTTATAATTCTCTGGAGGGTCCCTTGGATCGTGAATCGCAGAGAGTTTTTGTTGTTATAAGCTGGAGGGTCCCCCCGAAGGTGGTGAATCGCAGCTTCGAATTATATTATTTTATTGGCTGTACGAGCCCGATATTATTGAATGATAAGGGAAATACTTATTTTCTAATGTTTTTATTAAAGTAACGTATTTTTTCTTAAATAATTCTAATGTCTCTATTAAAGTTATGGTTTTTCCTTAGCTATTCTATTTCTCTTTCTCAATATTATTATCAAATATTTAGAAAGAACTTTGTCTTCTTTATTAAAATTGTTTCTTTTCTTAAAACGACTTCAATTGTTTCTATTAAAGTTATGTTTTTTTCTTAGCTATTCTATTTCTTTTTCTCAATATTATTGTCAAATGTTTAGAAGGAACTCTTGTCTTCTTTATTTAATTTTTTTGTTTATTTTAGAACGACTTCAATTCACATAAAAAAATTGTATTCTTAATGCTATGTATTCTTCCTGCTATGTATTCTTCCTTCCCGGCGGTGGGGTGTGAATCCTTTTTGCTGCTGCTACTGGGGCACCTCCGATCGTCGCACATTGAAAGGGTGCGTTCCTTTCCTACAGGATTTCAACGCTGGACCGGCTCTGGGTTCGTGTCCTGTTTCTTGTTTATCCCACTTTGTTTTGCGCGCTCAAGTGAGTCGGTTTGGTGGCAGATTATTCCACTTCGCTCTGCGCGCTCTGGAGTGAGTCAGCTTGTCCTTGGCACTGTAGATTAATTATTCCACTTCGGTTTGCCCGCTCCGTAGTGAATCAGCTTGGTTGCAGGTTATTCCACTTCAACTGCGCGCTCTGTAATTAGTCAGCTTTGGTTCACAAGCATAAGACAATGCGATTTCAAACAATACTTTTTAACACGAACTTTAACCGGTCCCTGCTCGGGCGCCAGTTATTATTTCATTTAATAATTCTTGTTTTTAAAAAGAGTTGGCGGAATTTGTCCGCTCTTTTACTTCTTTATTTCGACTTCAACTTAAGACTAATTACAATCAATTTCCTAACCTAAAACTACACCTAATATTGGCCCCACTCACGTTGCACTTTCATGTGCGCCCTATTTGTTGATGTTGCCGAATCGATATTTGCGCTGACTGTTGTTTTGATATTATTGCGCTGACTGTTGTTTTGCTCAACTATGTTGATGATGGGTTAGCTACAGGTACGTTAAGCACCGGGGGTCTGACTAGATTGTTAGGGTTTGCCATTTTTTTTCTTTTTCTTTTTTAAAAAATGTTGTTTTATTTGGATACTTCTTTTTATAATTCTCTGGAGGGTCCCTTGGATCGTGAATCGCAGAGAGTTTTTGTTGTTATAAGCTGGAGGGTCCCCCCGAAGGTGGTGAATCGCAGCTTCGAATTATATTATTTTATTGGCTGTACGAGCCCGATATTATTGAATGATAAGGGAAATACTTATTTTCTAATGTTTTTATTAAAGTAACGTATTTTTTCTTAAATAATTCTAATGTCTCTATTAAAGTTATGGTTTTTCCTTAGCTATTCTATTTCTTTTTCTCAATATTATTATCAAATATTTAGAAAGAACTCTTGTCTTCTTTATTAAAATTGTTTCTTTTCTTAAAACGACTTCAATTGTTTCTATTAAAGTTATGTTTTTTTCTTAGCTATTCTATTTCTTTTTCTCAATATTATTGTCAAATGTTTAGAAGGAACTCTTGTCTGCTTTATTTAATTTTTTTGTTTATTTTAAAACGACTTCAATTCACATAAAAAAATTGTATTCTTAATGCTATGTATTCTTCCTGCTATGTATTCTTCCTTCCCGGCGGTGGGGTGTGAATCCTTTTTGCTGCTGCTACTGGGGCACCTCCGATCGTCGCACATTGAAAGGGTGCGTTCCTTTCCTACAGGATTTCAACGCCGGTTATGCGAATGCGCGTGTAGAATAATTGACCATTGGCAAAAGTTGACCTGTTTGAACTTTTGCAAACTGTGGTGTTAACTTATATTTTAGAAATTTCATAAAGATCGGTTGAGTTCTTTTGCGCCTATAAAAGACACACATTTTTTATACCTAGTAGTGCTACGCAGGATGGATGAGCTGAGTCGATGTAGGCATGCCCGTTTCTCAATACGTCTATCTGTCTGGCGTCTGTCTATTTGAACGCAAATACTAACTGAAAGTATTAAAATAGACCTGGGTAAATTGGGATGCCATAATAGATCACTACTATATATATAATGTTCGGTTCCACCCGAACTTAGACTTCCTTACTTGTTTTTTTTTAGATTTACCCCCCTATTCTGTATTCTTGATAAATTGTCAATCTTGATAAATATTCAGGAAGAAAAATTTTGTATCAAGTGTTTTGAATTCTTCGTCGAAAATAAAATTATTTTTCTTGATTTTGATTTAAAATTCAAAAAACTAGATACAAATATTTTTTTCTTAATTATTTATCAAGATTGACAGTTTATCAAAAACACAGAATCGGGGGTTTAGTCAAAACTAGATACCGTGAGTTGTTCGAGGTTTCGCCACGCACCTAGACTACCACGCAAAAAATGCGACTAGGCTAGGCAGCTTTCGGGATGATTACACCCCGTTACACACATTCTGTCCTATGAGCCAAATATACTTTTTTGGAAAGGCGAAAAAAACTAAAAAATACATGTGTATCGGCGATTTTCATGTACACGTCAGATTTTTTTTTTTATGTATAAAGTTTAAAGGTCGTAGTGTCCGTCTGTCCGCCTGTGTGAAAGACTTTGGATCAATTTTTAACCCTTTTTCAGTGATCCAATCGAGCTGAGTTTTTGCAGGCAGACTCGTGAAAAAATGATTTGTATCAATTCTCAGATTTTCCTGAATTAAAAAAAAAAAATGTTTGTTTTCACTTTTTTCGGCATAACTTGAAGGGACTCCAAATTTTTTAACTACTAAAGCGTTCCTAAAAAAAAAAGTTGTTTTTTTTGGTAGTTTATCAATATTAACTTTCTAACACTAAACTGTTTATGACTTTTACAACACTAACAACTGGTATGACGGATGAAACATTGAATTGCACAATTAATATTGCATCATTTAAATTCGTTTAATTTATTGTTTGATACAACACACTCTCTGCCGTTTGTGTGTTTCGATCAGCTGACAGTTGCGCTACTAGGAGACGTATACTTTGACAACTGTTTTAAGTTCTGTTGTGCGAAAACGTATTGAGCATGGCGTATATGGCATGGTGAGTATATGAGCATGGCGAAAGGTTCCGTCAGGACATTGCGGCTATTGAAAACCGTGTAAAGGACAAGACATTACGCACATGCTTCGCGAACACCGTTAGTCTATTTGTCGCGATACTGACACAAATGCTTACAAACCCAAAAATAAAAGGCCTATGTTTCTTTAAAATCATTGAAATTTTTAATGCAACAGTTTTTAATTTAATAAAATTAATAAAAAAAAATTCGGTTTTTTAATGAGTTGAAACCGTTACAAAAAAACCGATAACCTTTAAAAAAAAAAAAAAATTCAGGAAAATCTGAGAATTGACAAAAATCTATTTTTTTTTTAAATTTGAAGTGATACAGACATTTCCACGAGTCTGCCTGCAAAAATTCAGCTCGATTGGATCACGGAAAAAGGGTTAAAAATCGTCCCAAAGTCTTTCACGTAGGCGGACAGACGGACACTACGACCTTTATACTTTATACATAAAAAAAGTTCTGACGAGTACATGAAAACCGTCGATAAACATGTATTTTTATTTTTTCTCCCATTTCCGAAAAAGTATATTTGGTTCATAGAAAAGAACTAAAGGTCGTTTTTGTAACGCAGTGCGGAATAGGTCGCAAATGAGGATTCGACTAATGCCAGTTCTGATCACTTTGTATGGGCTGGAGTGTTCACATTTGTTTGAGCATATCCTATGGGGAGAGAAATTGCAGCCATTTATAGCCGAACGGGTACGCAAGGGCTAATCCACTTTCTACCCAAAGGGGTACATTTAACTCCTATGAGTATGCTACAAAAACCTTATTATTACATTTAACTCCTATGAGCATCCCACACAAATAACTTATATATGTATATTGAATTATAGCCAACTGAAGGCTAAAGGGATTCTCCCGGATCACTCTCTGAGATTAATCGCACAATTTTTTGCAGGGTTATTTATTGCTTACACAGTCACATATATTCCCGCTACAGCACTGATTTGCCATTCGATTTTAGTAGTGCTGTGCATAGTGTAAAAAGTTATAAAACTTAATCCTTAATCATTTATAACAAGCAACCTTTTAACAACAACACACATTTTAGGCTTTCTTTTGTAGTGCGCTAGAGAGTAGTAAATTTATTACTTTAAATAAATAATTTACACGGAAATATGTGTACTTACACTTAAGCTTCTCAATTGCGATAAATATATAAATATAAAAAGAATAAACATATTTTGTGATGCGCTCCGAGAACGCGCCTGAATGTATGCAACGGATTTTACGGTTTAAGCCTCTGTTTATACGCATGCATACGTCTTTTCCAACTTATACGTCTTCACTCAAACCGCATGTATTAATAGAATTTCAATTCACAATGAAAGTAAAAAGTCTTTTGATGTAAGCTCACATTCAAATAGGTCGTTCATATCTCCATACGCATTGACAGAGTGTATAACGTTGTGAATACATACAATGTGTGACAGAAGCATTCACAATAGATAACAGCTGTGATCACTTGATTCACAGAATTGATTTTCGTACAGAGTTGCATTTGGTGGTACGCAAAATCAATTTAATTCGTACGTCAAATTTAACAAATGGTATTTAATTCACGGGTACAAATGCAAATATGGTTAAAGAGCGGTATCCACCTCACAAGCCGGATCCCACCACCTCGGCACTACTGATAATGTTCAGATCAAATTGGAGTAAAACTTTTCCTTTGTATTGAACATCAAGCTGTGTAGTTGTGTTTTTATTTTGCTGTGTGTTTTCCTTAATAATTAAATCATATCTTGATATTCTAAACATTTTAAGTTATAATTGAAGTTAAAAGAGTTTAAATAGTTAATGTGTTTTAATACTTGGTGTGAAAATTGTTAAAATTTTTGAATAGTGATTAGTCATTATAAATTCATACTTTTGAATTTGTGTGTGCCGAGTTATTTGCATATTTCAATTGTTTTATTGGTTGCTTTTGAAAGGCTTATATTTTGTATTGCAATTGTTGTTGTCTGCTGACTTGAGTTTTTGATTTCTTTTGTATTACAGCTGTTTGTGTGGTTTGTTGAATGTCACATACAGTGTGTTTAAAACTGCTCGCTCAGCACAGTGACATTTAAACTGCCAGGGTTGTTTTTCTTCTATCTGCTACTTTTTTAAACTTATCATTTTTTCTAAATTTATATAAGTATTTATTTATACAAAAATGTCGTGCATGATAGCAAACTGTCAAGTAAAAAGCGAGTCCGAACGCTTTGTAGCATGCTGGCTGTGTGATGGACTTGTCCACGCCAAGTGCACTGGGTTAACCGGTAGAATAGCTGACCTGCTTAATGAAGGCATATCAGAAACGGACTTTCTGAAATCAGCAAAGACTTTTCATTTCTGACTGAAAAATTAAAAAAATATGAAAATATTTTAAAAACCTTGGAAACCGTAGATAATTCGCCTCATTTGGAATGCCCTGATAATCGCGAAAACAAGCGCAGACGTACGGATGATCGGCCTACTACCTCAACAGTGCCGTACTTGCCTCAACCCCTTGAACTTATCGATTTGGCTTCTTCAATTCCTAGTACGGTTGTCCGAGCAACGTCGAAGAACGCCCCTTCAAAAATATCCACTAGGAAAAACCCGGAACCTCCAACTATTGCAATGGCGTTTGAGCCAATCGCTAGTAAGCTGGTTGGGGTCCCTCGCAAAAAATTTATATTTGTGTCTAGGATCCATCCAGACACTACCGAGGATGATTTGACGTACCATATTTTTTCTAAAGTTAAAGATCAAAGCGTAACTGTTAGAAAATTTAATTTAACATATCAAAGAAGTATGTCTTCGTTTAAGATTGATGTATCTGGGAAAGATTTCGATACTCTTTTGGACAGCTCTTTTTGGCCTCCCGGGGCTCTTGTGCGGGAGTTTGAATACAGACCGAATAGGAATGTTCAAAATGTAGCGAAAATTTTTCGTAATAACGTTGCGTCAAAAAACTGAGCACTAAATCCGTGAATATCTTTTATCAAAATGTCAGAGGTTTGAATACCAAATTAACTGATCTCTTTTTGAAATCTTTTCATTGTAAATATAACGTAATTGCTTTTACCGAAACTGGGCTAAAACCACATGTTTCCAATTCAGAGTTTTTATGTAATGAATATGAAGTATATAGAAATGGTCGCTTGAACAGAGTCGGGGGTGGTGTTCTACTTGCCGTTCATTCCTTCATCCCTTCAGAAGAGGTTAATATTCCTAACATCGATTTCATTGGGTTCAAATGCACTCGCATTCAACTAGAGAACGCCTCTATGTACTTATATGTTTTCTACATCCCTCCAGCATCAGATTTTTCAGTCTACATGCAACATGTCTCTCTGCTCAAAACTGTTAATTTTATGACTAAAGCTTCAGATTCAATTATTGTTTTGGGTAATTTTAACTTACCTCATATATCGTGGAACATATCTGATGGTAACATTATTCCAAATCCGTCCAAACTGGGGTACAATGACTTTTTAGATGGAATTTCCGATCTTTGCCTTAATCAAATAAATGTTACCGCTAACAAGTTTGGGAAAGTCTTAGGCCCGGCTTCACCAACTCGACTTAACTTAGTTAAGTCGCAATTGCCACTTTTTCAGTTTCACCACCTAACTTAGCTAAGTCACAATTTAGCCAACTTGCCATCTGACTTATTCTCCACTAAGCAGTGTTGCTGTGGTTCGAAACCTTAATGTCAGTAATCCTGGCAATTTGTTTTGTGCAACGTCCCAGTCGGAAACTTGATCATGCTTGACTTTAACGGGGTAAGCGTAGATGCATGTAAACGCTTGTTTTCAAGCATGCAACCATTACGAAACTATGTTTTTCAATTAAGCGCTAATTTTAGTACCTTCCAACTACAGAGAAATGGGTGTAAGATCAATACATTCCATCGTGTATAGTCATACATGCCCATTTCGAACTGGGATATTGGGATGCGCAGAGTTGTCTGGTATGAAAAAATACTACTATGCATAAAACAGCTGATCGGGTTGTTGTGCTCAAAATTATTTAAGTCGCTCAGTTGGTGAAACCCAAAATTAAGTTAGTCTCGAATCTGTGCTAACTTAAGTCACGACTAAGTTTTAGTCTTAGTCACGTTGGTGAAACCGGCCCTAAGATTTAGTGTACGAGGTGTGTTCAAAAATTATTTATTTATTCATGAATATCTATTTTGTCCCCTTCAAAGTATTCCCCGTGAGATGTTATACACTTGTGCCAACGGTTTTTCCAATCTTCGAAGCATTTCAAAAAATCATTTTTTTGTATCTTGTTCAGCTCCTCCTTCGATGCCGTCTTTATCTCGTCAAGAGAAGCGTAACGTCGTCCTTTCATGGGCCTCTTCAGTTTAGGGAACAAGAAAAAGTCACAGGGGGCCAGATCTGGGGAATACGGTGGCTGCGGCATCATTAGTGTGTTGTTTTTGGCCAAAAAGTCGCGCACAAGCAACGATGCCTGAGCAGGGCCGTTATCGTGGTGCAAAAGCCAATTTTTGTTCTTTCACAAATCCGGGCGTTTCTGGCGGATTGCTTCGCGCAAATTGCGCATAACTTGCAGGTAATATTCCTTATTGACCCTTCTTCCCTGTGGCAAGAACTCATGATGCACCACGCCCCTGCAATCGAAGAAAACTGTCAGCAAAACTTTCACATTCGACCGCACTTGGCGCGCTTTTTTCGGTCTTGGTTCGTGCGGCAGCTTCCATTGAGATGATTGAGCTTTGGTTTCCACGTCATAACCATAAACCCACGATTCGTCACCAGTTATGACCCTCTGGAGCAAATTTGGGTCATCGCGGACAGAGTTTAACATCTCATTAGCAATGTTCATGCGATGCTGTTTTTGGTCACAATTGAGCAATTTTGGTAAAAAAATAGGTAAAAATCGAAGACGATCCAAAAACACGTGCAAGCAAAGCAGCTGTTAACAATTAACTGAACATTCAAAATGGCCGAGCTTGTCGGCATAAGTGAGAGACATGAGTACCAACATAACGCCACAAAAAATTCGAAATTCGAATAGACGTAACCAGCGAAAATTCAAAATTCGCGATACTTTTTGAACACACCTCGTATGTTGATGATATAAGCCTATTTTCTGTAAATCGTTGTGATCCGTTGGTTTTACCAGAAGACCTTTACCACCCTTCTATGGAAATAGTCTACGAAACCATAAGTAATGGCCAAGGTACTCAATGCTACTCATGTAGTAGCTTTGATTTTAACTTTTCCAAAGCAAACTACAAGAAATTAAATAAAGAACTGTCTAAATTAACTTGGCCTGAATTTGATTGTGATATCGATCTAAACGTCCCACATTTCAATCAAACTATTTACAGCCTATTTGAGAATTTTATTCCTAAACGTAAATTAACTTATGATCATCCTACGCAAGCTTGGTTTACTAAAGAGCTTAAGGCTCTGAAAAATAGGAAAACGCGATCACTTTATTTATATAAGAAATTCGGATTAAACAAACATTACTTACTGTATTACATTCTACGTCAGAAGTACATAGATTTAAATAAAAAGTGCTATAAAGCTTATACCTCTAAAACCAAAAGAGACATTATTCTCAATCCAAAGTCATATTATGGTTTCGTAAATTCTAAACGTAAAGTATCAGGGTTTCCCTCAGCCATGAAATATCAAGACATTATATCTAGCGATAATCAATATATCAATTTTTCACTTCTAACTATTCTGCTGTCACCAATTCAAACTTTCAAAAGTATCCCTATAAGCTACATGGGACAAATTTAATTAATTCACCAATTATATGCACCAAAGATGTTCTAACTTACCTTAAAACCTTAAAAGAATCTTTTAAATATGGTCCTGATAGGATTCCTACATGTTTCTTGGAAAAGTGTGCGAACCATATTTACCAACCCTAACCAATTTGTTCAATCTATCACTAAAGTGTAGTGTTTTCCAGCTGCGTGGAAAGAATCGTTTCTTCTACCGCTGCATAAAAGCAGGAGTAGGTCTTCTATAGAGAACTATCGTGGCATAGCAAAGCTTTCTGCCATCCCAGAATTTTTTAAAGCTATTGTTAAAAATCAACTTACGGGTCCGATCTCTACTTTGATAGCTGACTGCCAACACGGGTTCTGTAAGGGAAAGTCCCCAGTTACGAATTTACTTGAGTTTACCAGTCATGTCTCAAATGGCTTTAGAAAAAATCTGCACACCCACGTTATTTATACGGATTTCAGCAAAGCTTTTTACAAAGTGTGTCACTCAATACTTATTCATAAACTCGATCAGTTGGGCTTCCAGGTGGGTCTCAATCGCTGGATCTCTTTTTACCTTAGTGACAGGACACTAAAAAATTAGTATCCGATGCCATTTATGTCTCTTCAGCAGTTCCTCAAGGAAGCCATCTTGGCCCGATTCTGTTCTTGTTGTTTATAAATGATATTTCTACAATAATAAAATTTTCAAAAATATTAATGTGTGCTGACGACGTAAAGCTTTTCATGTCATTCGCGTCATTTGAAGATAGAAATAAGCCACAATCAGATCTAGATACACTAGTTACTTGGTGCGATTTAAATTATATACCACTTAACCTTAAACAATGTAAATACATGGGGTTTTCGCGTGGAATTTCTCAGCCGGCTTCCTATACAATTAAAAATTATAGTCTTGAGCAAGTGTATGACTTTGTTGACCTGGGGGTTACTATGGACTATAAACTCAGTTTCAACAGCCATATTAACACAACAGTCAATAAGGCTAGAGGTGTCCTAGCATTCGGTAAACGATGGTCTAAAGAATTTAGCGACCCTTATGTAACTAAAGCCCTCTTCACTACATTAGTCAGACCGATACTTGAATACGGTTCTATAATTTGGAACTCGCGTTACCAGGTTCATGTAGATCGCCTAGAATCAGTTCAAAAACAATTTTTGCTATTTGCCTTAAGAGATTTTCATTTGGATCCTTTGTATAATCTGCTCCCCTATAAGAATCGTTTAAAACTTATTAATCTGCACACACTTTCTAGTCAGAGGGAAATGCTTGGAATTATTTTTATGATTAAATTGCTAAATGGTTCACTATCCAGCCCATTTCTTCTAAGTGAAGTGAACTTCAATGTACTGTCTCGTCCTTCAAGGCATTTTAAACCTCTAGTCTTAAAACAGTGCCGAACCAATTTTCAGTTAAATGAGCCTTTTCGCTGTTTGTGTCAAGATTATAACTCTCTTTCTGGTAGATTTGATATTTCAGACTCGCTTTTCAGCATAAAAAAATCAATTCTTTCTGTCCTAAATTCATAGCTACTAATTGTTTTTTATTCTTTGACTTCTATTTTAACTTTTAACAATAATTTTATTCTGTTAACTAGTTATTTCTTAATGTATAATCTATCCTATATCTACTTTACTTAGCTGATGAGGTTTTCTCTGTAGCTGAGCAGTTTTAGATCTCGACGATTAACAAACCAAAGCCTTTCAACGACTCGGCACGAACGAATAATCCGCGCGTTATGCGCATGCGCCCCTCGCGCCGGTCGGGCGGGATATGGTGGGTAATCCGTTGGGAATTATTATTATTATTAAAAATTAACTAAGGCATCGAAAAACGTAAATTACTTACTTTTTTGTATTTATTTCATGCATTCATATAATACTAGAGATAGCCCAGTGGTTGAAATCCAACCACAAAACTTTATTTTATTTTAATTATTTGCTGTACCTTTCTGTACCTGCCTTTTTTCCCCTCCTTTCTTTGTCTTTCCCTTCCTCTAACATATTTTCGTTTTTCTTGATTTCTTTTACTCTCTGCAGTGTCTATTCTGAATTTATTTTATTCTTATCTTTCCTCACCCTTCCTTTCCTTTCATTTCCATTCGCTTCCTTTCATTTCCTTCCATCCCTCCCTTTCCTTTCCTTTGCTTTCTTCCCCCTTTCTTTTCTTACCTTTCCATTAATTGCCTTTCCTTTCATTTTCATCCTCTTATCTTCTCTTCTCTTCTTTTCTCTTCTCTTCTCTTCTCTTCTCTTCTCTTCTCTTCGCTTCTCTTCTCTTCTCTTCTCTCCTCTTCTCTTCTCTTCTCTTCTCTTCTCTTCTCTTCTCTTCTCTTCTCTTCTCTTCTCTTCTCTTCTCTTCTCTTCTCTTCTCTTCTCTTTCCTTCTCTTCTCTTCTCTTCTCTTCTCTTCTCTTCTCTTCTTTTCTCTTCCTTTCCTTTTCTCAATTCACACAAACCCAGTCACAAATATAAAACAAACTTCGGTGTTTAATACTCTTTATGGGTAATAATTTTTTAGTTTTTGTAAACACTGTTTGTAGGTATCGCAATGAAGTTTACATATTTGCTCATATTTCGCATTGCTTGTTTAATGTCTCCAATAAAGCAATTTTTCGTGCTCTTAGGAGAGCTGCTGACACTGGGCAGCGTAGCCAGTGATCAATACAATAACAACAACGAAAGCAAAAATGCATGGCAGAACAGAGGCTTTATAGTGCGAATACTTGTTTTTCATTGATCCTCTACCAACTCTTCGCACTCACAGTAAGAGCCGACCAGACGAGTAATACAAAAACATGCATGACATGTCTACTCACGCAACTACGGCTCTATAATGTGAATACATGTTTGGCATTTGTGTTAATGTATTTTTAAACTAATTTTCCAATATTATAATTAATTTTTTTTAAAGTTTTTTTTATTGACGGCATTACAGTTTGGCTATACCTATCTATAGATATGTAATTGTTAATACCTTAAATGTATAGTTTGGCCATAAAGTGGGACAATTTCACACTTGCCCATTTATATTATAGATATTTGTATAAATATGCATATCAAACGAAAGGGTTTTTAACTACCTGTATAATGCTACCAATCTTTTAGAAATCGGTGCAGTATTTTGAGATATATATACGACTCAAATTTACGATTTTACACTTTCCCCCACCTCCTCTAACTAACACAATTTCCATTTGCACAAAAATGATGTACATATACCGCTAAAATCAGGAGAAAAAGGCCGACATTGCCAAATTTTTCGTTTTTTTCGAGGTAAGAAGTCTGTATTCTGCACTTGTTCCGGTGTTTCATGGAGAACCCAATAAATGTACCACTTCTAAATGGAGTAGATGGGCACCTTTTTTATATGAAAGAGGATTTTTTAGGAGTGCTTTGATACTCCTTAAGGAGTATTCTTCAGATGATTGAACGGAGTATTTGCATTTCTTTGCAGGGTAGTTAATCTGTAATTAATCGGGGTATGGTAAATTGGCAAGAAAAAAACAAGCTAAGTATAAGAAATGAACAAGATATTATTTTAAAACTTTCATTTTCTTTCGGCAGCAGTTTCAAGAAACCACCACCTCACAGCGTCCAGAAATAAACAAATTAATTAGAATTTAAGTTTTAATTAAGTTATATGTGATGGATCTTTGTGGTCAGTAAGCCAATAAAAAATTTCGTATTATTTGAAAAAATAAATATTTTCCTAATAAAAACGATAATTTTTGACATTTTATAACAATGGTCATTTGTGGAAGTTTTATGGTCAGTACTGGCAGTTTGACAGTCACGACAATATTAAAGTCAGCACTGGTACAATAAATAGAGCGAGAGTGACCAGACAGATATATGTGCTAACGGGAGAGAAAAAATAACATGTTTACAGTTGTTTACATCAGTTTTGCGCAAAACGCCGTTGGGTTTGTGATACAAAGTTTGTTCGACGCAATGGTTTTTAGACTGAAAGTACTGACTATCAGATGTGTTGTCAAATGACAATCGGTGTCCTTGTGGGGCTTAATCCTGACACGAAATTTTATGTAAAGATATAGCTGTACCGCTCGCACTTGCTCTGTTTATTGAGTCAGCGCTGACGGTTAAGGCTGATTTTCATTAGGTCAAATTTTATCGACTATATCGAAATCACCTACTATGCTTATATCGTATTATGTTTGAGTTTGTGATACACAGTTTGTTCGGAGCACAGTTAATTTTGCATTAGCATTATAAATGCTGAAATCAACCCTGTAATCTTTGAAGAAAATAGATAGGGATTCGTATACAAAAGAGTTGTTGGTTGTTTTCTTGACATTCTCTTATTCTCTGTTCTATGTAAGTTTTGCCACTTGTTTTCTCAACGGAATATCTTAGATACTCGTATAGAATATTTTCGAAAATACAAAAAAAGTGATTATTCAGTACGAGGTGTGTTCAAAAAGTATCGCGAATTTTGAATTTTCGCTGGTTACGTATATTCTAATTTCGAATTTTTTGTGGCGTTATGTTGGTACTCATGTCTCTCACTTATGCCGACAAGCTCGGCCATTTTGAATGTTCAGTTAATTGTTGACAGCTGCTTTGCTTGCACGTGTTTTGGATCGTCTTCGATTTTTACGCGAAATTCGAAAATTGCGCAATTGTGACCAAAAACAGCATCGCATGAACATTGCTAATGAGATGTTAAACTCTGTCCGCGATGACCCAAATTTGCTCCAGAGTGTCATAACTGGTGACGAATCGTGGGTTTATGGTTATGACGTGGAAACCAAAGCTCAATCATCTCAATGGAAGCTGCCGCACGAACCAAGACCGAAAAAAGCGCGCCTAGTTCGGTCGAATGTGAAAGTTTTGCTGACAGTTTTCTTCGATTGCAGGGGCGTGGTGCATCATGAGTTCTTGCCACAGAGAAGAAGGGTCAATAAGGAATATTACCTGCAAGTTATGCGCAATTTGCGCGAAGCAATCCGCCAGAAACGCCCGGATTTGTGGAAGAACAAAAATTGGCTTTTGCACCACGATAACGCCCCTGCTCACGCATCGTTGCTTGTGCGCGACTTTTTGGCCAAAAACAACACACTAATGATGCCGCAGCCACCGTATTCCCCAGATCTGGCCCCCTGTGACTTTTTCTTGTTCCCTAAACTGAAGATGCCCATGAAAGGACGACGTTACGCTTCTATTGACGAGATAAAGACGGCATCGAAGGAGGAGCTGAACAAGATACAAAAAAATGATTTTTTGAAGTGCTTCGAAGATTGGAAAAACCGTTGGTACAAGTGTATAATATCTCATGGAGATTACTTTGAAGGGGACAAAATAGATATTCATGAATAAATAAATAATTTTTGAAAAAACACAAAATTCGCGATACTTTTTGAACACACCTCGTACATAATACGCTCATATAGATAAAATTTAGTGTGTACACTACCTTTAAGGCAGAAAAGAAATTTGGGCGTGGCACCGCCCACTTTTGATTATGTCAAATTTAGAAATATTATTCATCATAAATCAAAAACCGCTCAAGATATCGAAACGAAATTCAGCGCACATATTTATATTAATACAGGAAATGTTCCGGAAAAAAATGGGCGACATCGGTTAAGGTCCACGCCCCACTTTATACGAAAACTTTAAAAGGAACAGAGATTTATTTAGTAGTCAATAACTTTGCGTAAAATAGCTTTATATCATTTCTATTTCACACTCAAAATTTCTGTGAACAAGAAAAGGCGATAAATATAAATTTTCGAAAATGGGCTTGCCCCCGCCCCTTTTATAGTGGATTATTTCACACAACTTTTTATGCAATAACTCCGGCAAAAATTGGTTTATCGAAACTATATTCAGGAAATTTTTTTTGTAAAAATGGGCGAAATCGGTTACGGCCACGCCCAGTTTCTTAACATAGTTCTGAAAATTTTCTTTGTAAAATGTTAAACGCGACATTTCTATAACCATGCAAGCTATATTAAAAAGATCTTGCATCATAATAAGCTTTTTAAAAAAAATCGACGGCAAAAAAAAAATTTTTTGTTAATTTGGGGAAGTACGCGTGGTGCCGCCCACTTTTCAGCATACAAATTCTGCTATTTTCAAAGGCGATTGCTTGTATTTTGAACCAGATATTTCAATTCAAATTGGTCAGCTGCTTTCAATAGTATGTAGTATACTCCTTCCAAAAATTAAGCGAATCGGATAGCACGCAATTTAAATATCCGGGAAAGTTGTTAATACCCCACTGCAATAGGGAAGTTATACCCCTTTTTTGATTTTCATAACTTCAATGAACATGAAATGTTTGTAAGTATGAGAAGAAGAAGAGATGGACCCATCAATAAGTAAACTGAAATAATAAGGACGATGAGCTGAGTGGATCCGTCTGTCTGCCCGTCCGTCTGGCTATTTGAACGCCAATTTTTCCAACATAAAATTTGCGTGTATTGGTATTTTATAAAAAATTTGGTTAGGAGTGTTTGGTAGGAATTGACATCTCAAAACTCATAAGGAAGTGTTTTTATTTAAAACAAGTAAGGAAGTCTAAGTTCGGGTGGAACGGAACATTAAATACCTAGTAGTGAGCTATTATGGCATACCAATTTACGCAGGTCTGTTTTAATACTTTTCAGTTCGTATTATAAAGTCAACTGATTGTTGTGAGTTTTGAGGTGTCAATAAATTTATTTGTATATAAATAGCTTCCCTACCAAACACTGCTAAGCACATTTTTTCAAAATACCAATACACGCACATTTTATGTTGGATAAATTGGCGTTCAAATAGAGAGACGGACGGAGAGACGGGCATGGCTAAATCCACTCAGCTCATCGTCCTTATTATTTCAGTTTACTTATTGATGGGTCCATATCTTCTTCTTCTCATACTAAAAACATTTCATGTTCATTGAAGTTATGAAAATCAGAAAAGGTCTATAACTTCCCTACTGCAGTGGGGTATTAAGAACTTGCCCGGATATTTTAATTGTGTGTTATCCGATTTGCTTAATTTTAGCCAGGAGTATACTTAGGGATACGAATTTCGATACGATACGATACCATATCGATACTTTTGCCCTTCGAAACCGATATTTTGTACTCGATACTTTTATAGCGATACTTTGTGGCATCAAGTATATAGACTCAGATCGTATCGAATTTTTAGGAAAATGTGGCAATATACTATAGAAAGGACTAACAGATCAGAAACACTGTTCTGGTGGTTGTCCCTCTCTAACTTGTGCCGCGAATCGAATGAAAATCAAACGGGAAAATTTTTTCTATAATCCAAAAAATCTCAAAAATTCCGAGAAAAACCCTGAAAATTTTGAGGGAAATTCATTTTAAACTATAATTTACATTTTTCGTATATAATTTCGACCTATATTTGTGGAAAACCCTATTACTTTAAATTATTTCATTAAAGCCAAAACTGGTGAGCATGGCAAAAAAACTACCTGAAGTCAGACTTATTCTGTCTACTGTATTTAGATTTAAGCCAGTGTAAACAGAAACGTAAGGTACATATCTGTATGTATAATCTTATTCATTATAAATAAACATGACATGTTATAAATAAATAGGTATGTATATATAAATTATTTTTTTTATCGTTGGGATATCTAGAATTCCAGCATAAGCCACAGCTCCCAATAGGAACATAACATACCTATTTCAAGGTACAAATTTGCATTTCGTTATTAAACTGCTTGGTATCAGTATATTTAAAATCGATACTTTGAGTATCGAGTCATTTTGTTTCGATGCTATGGGCCGCCCGATACTTGTACAGCGATACTTTAAATGAGTAGAGTGTCGATACTTTACATTCGATATCGATACTATTGAGAAGCAGATGACCAATTTTGATTGAAATATCTAGCTCAAACTATTTCCCAAAATCCACAAAATTTTTTTGCGGTTCACTTTTGCTTAAAAAGCTTATTACGTGTCCAAGATCTTATTGATATAGCTTGCATGGTTATAAACATATCGCGTTTTACACTTTAAAAACCAATTTTTCAGAACTATGTCAAAAAACTGGGCGTGGCCGTTGACCGGTGAAAGCAACAACAAACCTTTATCTTTATATCTGCAATATTTTCGCCAAATATCGTTTCGATAAATCAATTTTTGCCGGAGTTATGGCAAAAATAGTTTTGTGGAATAATCCACTATAAAAGGAGCGGGGCCCACCCATTTTCAAAAATTTATATTTTTCGAATTTCTTCATTCACGGACACTTTGAAAGTGAAACAGAAATAATATTAGCTATTTTACGCAAAGTTATTGCCTATTAATTATATCTACGATCAGTGTTGCCAGAACTTTTTCAGAAATAATGCTAGATGTGAAAAAAAAAAGCTAAAAAATGCTACAAAAAGATTTTTTCCCGCTGAAAAAAAAAGCTAAAATTGCAAAGCAAATCTTCACATTCTTTATTTGTTTTCTTCTTTTAAAAACATAACAGACAAATATTTTTTACATCTAATAACAAAACTTATATTAATTCGTACTTCAATTTCTTAAGAATAAATATCGGTATTCACACAGATGCTTTGCATCATAGGCATATAAAAAGTACATACTATACTGAGAGATAATAAATAGTTTTAGAATAACTCTATATCACAATCTTCTTCATCATCCGATAAGTTAGAATAAATACTGGAATCGTTCATACGATCAATGAGATCTTTCGTTATAACAAAGTCATGACAGCACTTTTTTTCTTTCTTTAATCCATATCTAATACATAAAATTCCATTTAACATTTTAATATTCATCCTATTTCGCCTTAGTCTTAACATTATTCATCGAACTGAAAATACGCTCCACCTCTGCGTTACTCAGTGGCAGAACTAAGGAATCAAAAACAAAATTGGAAAGGCTAGTAAACGGGTTTTCCCAAACGCATTTTTATACTCCTTAACCTGGGCCCAAAATTCAACTGTGGAAACTACGTCCTCCCATTTGTGGTGATGCAATTGTTTCCATTGCATTTCTATATTGTTTATTTCATCAAATGTATACTTACACATTACTTCTGGAACACCTATTTAGTTGATTTTATGTACACGAATGTTTTAACTACTTTTAATGCACACACATGTATATATATACACAAAATGTACCTTTAAGTATTTCTTGGCGGAGACTTTTCTTCACTTAAGTTGCTTGAGCTTGTAATCACGGCATCTTTTGGTGGTGGTATAACTTTTTTGAAATATCTATTTCGGTAATATATTAAAATTAGTAAATGTAACAATTTGTGCATTAAAAATTTACCTTTCCATTTTTCTGCAGTTTTACCTTTCAAGCAATTTTGCCGCCGCACTAGATATGTGTGTAAATACATATGTTGAAGTTAGCGATGAAAAACACAGTTCAATAATCGATTATTGGTCAACTCATTCAGAGTAAAGCGGACATACACTATGGGCCGATTTCACCAACGCGACTAAGACTAAAACTAAGTCGTGACTTAAGTTAGCACAGATTCGAGACTAACTTACTTTTGGGTTTCACCAACTGAGCGACTCAAATAATTTTGAACACAACAACCCGAACAGCTGTTTTATGCATAGTAGTATTTTTTCATACCAGACAACACTGCGACCCCAATACCCCAGTGCGAAATGGGCATGTGTGGCCATACACGAAGGAATGTATTGAGCTAGCACCCATTTCTCTTTAGTTGGAAGGTACTAAATTTAGGGCTTAAATAAAAACGATAATTTCGTAATGGTTGCATGCTACAAAACAAGCGTTTACATACATCTACGCATACGCCGTCGAAGTTATGCTTGGCGAATTTTCCGGCTGGGCATTGTACAAAACAAATTAGGAGCATTGCTGACATTTAGGTTTTGAACGACAGCAACACTGACTTAGTCGAGAATAAGTCAGCTGGCAGGCCGACTAAGTTGTGACTTAGTTAAGTTAGATGGTGAAACTGAAAAAGTGAAAAACTCGACTTAACTTAAGTAGTTAAGTCGAGCTGGTGAAACCGGACCTATGCATTTGCGCTTTAAGCGAACTTGTTCTTTGAGTGATTATGTGCGGGATGGAATTTTCTCAACTTTGTGAAGACTAGATCAACAATTCTTTATCCCCCACATTTTTATATCTAGGTTTTCCCAAACTTACAAAAAAGCTAGAAAATGCTAAAAAAAATACCGAAAAAAACTTAAAAAAAAGTTAGATGCCAAATGCAGTTTTTTCTGGTTAAATCACAAAAAAAATGCTAAATCTAGCCGAAAAAATGCTAAAATGGCAACACTGACTATGATCCTCTTCAAAATGTTTCGTACAAAAGTGGGCGTGGACCTTAACCGATTTCGCCCATTGTTTTCCGGAACATACCTTGTATTAATATAAATATGTGTACTAAATTGCGTTTATTTCTAAATTTGACTTAATCAAAAGTAGGCGGTGCCAGGCCCATTTTCAAAAATTTCTTGAAAAATTTATTTTCTGCATTAACATTAATGCACACACCAAATTTAGTTCTTATAAGTGTATTATGTACTGAATAATCACTTACTTTTTATTTTCGAAAATATTCTATACATAAAAAATGGGCGTGGCTATCATCCCATTCCACCTATTTTAAATAGCGCTCGGAGATGAGTGGCAAGAAACCTGCATACCAAATTTCATTAAGATATTTCAAAATTTAAGTTATCGTGTTAACAGACGGACGGACATGGCTAATCAATTTCTTTTTTCCTCCTAAGTCAATATCTATTTCGATCCGTTTATGCCGTTACATACCACCGTTACGCGACTAAAGTTAATATATATGTGTGCGTAGCACTACTAGGTATGACTTTATAATACGAACTGAAAAGTATTAAAATAGACCTGCGTAAATTGCTATGCCATAATTGATCACTACTAGGTATATAATGTTCGGATCCACCCGAACTTAGACTTTCTTACTTTTTTTATTTAAAATTATTTGTCCTCACATATTTGAAAAGCAGCGGGTACTGATGGATTGCCTGACCAGCTATTCAATCACGGCGGCGAGAAGCTGATAAAACGCATGCATAAAGAATACGTAAGGATGAATACATGGCTGAATCATTCTAAGGGCCGTTTACTCTATGTCTGATTAACTGTTTAATCAAGACTTTATCAGAGGTTGGCCCAAAAGCTAAGGCTGGGTCGCGGCGCCAATTTTTTGGCGTTGATACCATGAAGCCAGCGCCATAGCCGGTATCAGCGCACTACGTTAACGCAATTGCGTTAGGTGCTTTTTTGGAGCAATGATTTCATATAGGGATGTTCCGATACTTGTAAATGCAAGTATGTACTCGATACTTTCATCTTGAAACTAAGTACTTTTGGCATCGATACTTTGACCAAGTACAACGAGTAAGTATCGGTTGAAAATACTTGGTATCGGCAAAATGGGCTCACAACAAATACCATCACTTTTCAAGCACATGAAAGTGCATGATATAAATACATCCAACAATAAGTAAGTAATAAAATTTTAATGCAGTTTGCCCATATTAAATGTTTTTCATTTGCATATCTTTTAGAGCTGAGGAAGATAATGAAACTGCAAATCCACAATACAGCGGAATTAAAAACATGTTTGAGAATATTTATTTGTAAATTTAGAACGGATCACGATTGGCACACGATACGAAGAAGTGGTTTGGTCCAGCTGAAGGTAATTGTTTACGACCGCCACCGCGTGCTAATATTTAACCAAAAATTTTGATATAGGTATCAAACGACGGGCTCGGTCACAGTAACAAAAATTCGGCTCCGTTTAGTAGTTTCCAAGATATTTGCAATCAAAGTTCAAAATTTTCTGTCATTTTTATGTGCTTGTTGTAAGCAACAATGATAGGGTGTGCCGAAAAGTGTGTTCTTCGGGGAAATACTGGGATCGCAAAGCCGGTGTTGGACGGGATAAACGTTATTTTTTCGAAGCACGGACGAAGGCCGCCTATGCAAAAAGGTGTTTTGTACATAAATACCTTCGATCGCGGCCCCTACTTGGGATCGGTCCTGGGTCATTTTTTGTTTATTTGCAAATAACTGAAAAGCGTCTTTTCATATATCTCCCGACATTTTTGAGTTAAGATTAGCACTCGGTGGCGGCTGAAACAATTATCTTCAGCTGGATTATGAATTCACCCGCTCTTGCTACCCTTATATCAGTTGTATTGTGTGTAAATAATACCTGCGTACACTTTGTATATTATTTGTTGCAAAATACTAATATATATTAGTTAATTTTATAGAGGGTAACATCAAGCACGAAAAATTGACCATGGCATTAAAATACTTTATTTGCAAAGATGTGCGGGCAATACAAGTCGTCGAAGGAAAAGGTTTTTAAAAAATTAATGCGGATTGTTGCTTCTTTATACAAGGTACCATCCCGAAGAAATATTACTTTGCAAATCGTGGAAAAGTTCAATGCCGTTTCATCAGTATACAAAAATCGTTTGGAGAATGTTAGTGAATTTTGCATCACTGCATACTTAGGCATTACAGTCCATTTTTTAGAAAGCATTCATCGAATGGATATGTTATTAGCGACACGTGAGTGGAATGAAAAGCATACCGCTACTTATTTAGCAAAGACCATGTCTGATATTTTTGAAGATTGGCACATATTGCGAGAAAAAGTACGATGCATTGTGACGGATAATGGTGCTAATATGACGGCGGCTGTCAAAAAGATAGTTCCGGAAAAAATATGTTTACCTTGCTTTCCACATACAATTAATTAAATTGTAGACAGTGGCCTCAAACAAGAAACCGTGAAAAGTTTGATCGTTAAGGTTAGGGAAATCATAAAATATATAAAAAAACAGCGTTAAAAGATCAGATATCTTAAGAAATTTGCAAAAACGTAATGGAGTACCTGCGGGCTCAGTTGAAAAGTTAATATTAGATGTTAACACTCGATGGAATTCTGTGTACTATATGCTTGAGAGATGTTTGGAAATGGTTCCAATATGCTCGGAAATTATTTTTCAAGAAACTGGTGACTGCCCACGAATGATAAGTTCTTCTGAAATGGACGTCATTAAGCAAATAATTGTATTGTTAAAACCTTTTGAATACATATCTAGGGACCCCTGCGCAGAAAACTATGTAACAATCTCGAAACGGATACCCATAATTAGCTGCATAAGAACAAAAATATCTGAATTTTCATCAGATTTGCCTCTTTTAACCTTCTTGAAAGAAAAATTCGAATGTGAGATTAAAAACGATTTGGGACTATAGAACATAATTCGCACGCTGCAACATTACTTGAACCATGCTTTAAACATACACACTTTCAAGACGCAGGCGCATGTGGAAGAGCAATTCAGAAGCTTAAACTCTTGGTGAATGATTCACATTCTATTGATTCCCAACCAGAATCCGAAGACAGTTTTCAGAATGACTATGACTCTCGGAGTTCTCATAAAAATATGGCAGCAACACAAAAACACACAAGTAATGAAAAAGACATTGAGTCGATTTACTTATCGTCCCCTTTATCATCCCTTAAATCATCGCCTTTGTAAGATTGGGAAGAAATTAAATCTTTATTTCCCGGTTTATATAAGCAGGCGCGCTCATTCTTGCTTCCCGTTGCATCTCCCGTTCCATGCGAAAGGTTTTTTTCTAAAGCCGGAAGCACAATCACAAAAAATCGTTATCGCTTATTGGGAAAGCCCTTGGAAAAACTTTTATTTCTTGGGAATATTCCAGAAGATGAATTTTTTAATTGACTACCTTTACATATTTTGTGTTATTAAAAATCCCAGTGAAGTTAACCGAAAAATATTCTAACACGGAATTTTTTGATTGACTTCCTTCACATACATATCTAACATATATTATTACAAATAGCATTGAATTTATTATTATTTAATAATGAGGTATTTTATTGAAATATGTTTCCAAAAATGTGTTCTTTTTGTTGAGTTCGAATAAGCATAAGTTTTACTAAATATGTATTAAAGCAACACAAGGGTTAATGCACAAGCATAGTCAAGCATTTTGCGTTTGACGTTTGTTTCACCTTATTTGATCTTCTTGTTATCGTCTTCTTGTTCTTGCTGCTGAGACAACCGCCCGCTAATTTATTCAACTATTGTTTAAAGTTTATAATTTAAAGTGAATAATTAAAGTAATTGAAGATAAGTAAACAAAACGTTGTTATTCATTTGGAACTACGATTTGGTAAGCCGCAACTATTTTACAACAACATACAGTCCACAACCCCCATATTTCAACAGCAAGTAATCCGCACCAACATTTTTTGATCCTACGAGCCGCATTCACTACGCTCGCACCGCACATTGCCGTATATATTTTGCTGATAAGCCTGCCGCTATACAAACGAAATTTAATATTAACTTCAATTAAATATTATTTCTGCCTTAAATCGCCAATTTGGACATTTTTTGTGCATTCAAGTAACCTTCATTTGCCCTTTGAAAATCGCTTTACCTTTTTCACCGTACCCTTTACCAGCGTTTTTGCCTGTAATTGAAACTGACATTAGAGTACCCAAAATTTATATAGAAAAATAAAAAATGTCCACCTCCGTAAAAACGCGCGACTCTGCCCTAAAAGCTATTAAGAGATACATGACGAAGAGTATAGACGATGCATTTGCCATGGACGCCGCTAGTGTTGCAAGTTATTTGCAAATCCTCAACGATCAGTGGGAGCGTTTCAGTGCTGCTCAAGACGCCGTCGAAAATTCCTGTGAAGCTGACAACGCCGACGTAGAGGACAATGTTCGCATACAATGCGAAACCTGGTACGCGACAGCCTTGGCAAATTTTAAGCGCGTAGAGAAATGTCTGGCGCAACCGGTAACGCAACCCGCACCTGCATCCGCGTCAATATCCGCTGCAATACGTTTGCCGAAAATGGACTTACCAACATTTTCGGGTGATTCCACAGAGTGGGTCGCCTTCTACGATGCCTTTTGCACATTGGTGGATGGAAATGTTATTTTATCGGACGGACAAAAGCTGCATTACTTACGTAGCTGTCTAAAAGGGGACGCGCTCAGCATCATCAATGGTTTCAAGATTTCCGACGCGAATTACGTTGAAGCCTGGAATCTATTGAAGTCTCGCTACAAGGTAATAAGGGTCATAGTGGAAGCACATCTCACGGCGATGAATGACATCCGCAAGGCTGATGGTGACACCTCCGAAGCTATCAAAAGTGTTCTCGATAGGTTTCACCAACACGTTCGTGAGCTCAAGGCACTAGGTCGCTCTGTAGAGTTCTGGGACGATTGGTTGGTCCATGAAGTGGTAAAACGGTTAGCCTTTGAGACTCGCAAGCAATGGGAGCTTTCACTAGTCAGCGACGAGCCTCCTACCTTCGAAGAACTAGCAACGTTTTTAGAGGTACGATGTCGTTCGCTTTCGATGTTGGGTACCACCGCGCCTGAACCATCACCAAGCAAGTCAACCACGGCGAAATCTGCGAAGTCCACGACGCGATATATTCTTGTGACAAGTTTCGAAACTTAGATCCATCAGCGAAAGGCAAGTTTATCAAGGAAGCTAAGGGTTGTCTGAATTGTTTGAGTTCAGGCCATTTTAAAGATAGGTGTAACAGTACATCCGCGTGTCGAATATGCCACCAACGTCATCATACGCTGCTCCATGGTGTCTCAGTGTCAAACGCTACCACCGCTACTGCCCACGTCGCCGACACAGCCCGCAATGCCCCGAACACCGCAACGAACACCAATCAACGAACTGCTTCCCCGGTAAACCAATCAGCTGATTCTGCATGCATGTCATCCTGCCTAAGTTCGGAAGGCAACTTACTACTTGTAACGCAACGCACCGTGTTGTTGTCTACAGCCCTAGTAAAGGTTTGCGATTTCTCCGATCGATGGCAGACAGCTCGCCTGTTGTTCGATTCTCGTTCACATGCCACGTTTGTTACCGAGGCGTGTGTACAACGCTTAGGTCTTCCCCGCACATCGTCTTCAGTATTCGTCACAGGGATCGGGTCTTCAAAAGGAGGTCGCTGTAGGGGTGAGACATCGCTTTTGCTCTCATCCAATTTTTCGAATGAACGCTATCCTGTTGACGCATTAATACTCCCAAAAATCACAAGCGACTTGCCATCGAAGACGTTAGACGTTCCTGAATGGGCACATATTCGGGGTTTGTTCCTGGCCGACCCGCAGTTCATGAAGCCCGGTCGTGTGGATATTTTGGTTGGAATGGATGTTATGAGTCGTGTCCTTTGTCCCGAAATTCGCAAGGGTCCCCCCGGCACCCCCATGGCACAAAAAACGGTGTTTGGTTGGGCTTTGTGTGGAAGTGTCGATAATCCGTCTTCGGCAACACCTACGGTATTATCCCTGCTTTCTGATGTCCAACTTGATCGCGCGCTAACGAGGTTATGGGAGCTCGAAGAGTCTCCGCAAAAACACCATCTTACCATGGAAGAGCGCTTCTGCGAAGACCACTTCTCTTCAACCGATCAAAGGACCCCGGATGGTCGCTTTCTAGTGGAGTTACCGCTGAAAGTGGACGTGCCATTGGGCGAGTCGCTGTTCGCAGTCTGCTACAAATCGAACGCAAAATGGCTCGTGACAACGACTTACAATCGCGTTACAACGAGTTCATGCAAGAGCTGTTGGAGATGAACCAGATGGAAGCTGTACCTCGGACTACGGACAACGCCGTCTATTATATGCCGCACCATCCCGTTGTGAAGGAGAGCAGTATTACAACGAAGTTGAGGGTAGTATTCAACGCATCCGCCAAATCGTCCTCCGGAAATTCGCTGAATGACGCGTTGTTCCTCGGACCTCAACTTCAGCAAGACCTCGTTACCATTTTGACGCGTTTTAGAACTCACCGCTTTGCAGTAACCGCAGATATCGCGAAGATGTATCGTCAGGTTTGCGTTTCATCGAAACATGCCGACCTACAACGCATCGTGTGGCGTAGCCACCCATCTTTGCCGATTAAAGATTTTCGGATGGTTCGTGTGACATATGGAGTAGCAGCTGCGTCTCATCTAGCTGTGCGATCGCTTCAGCAGACGGCAAGGGATTCAGTGTTAGACTGCGAAAGACCCGTTAATGCACTACTGAACGACTTTTATATGGACGATTTACTTACCGGCGCATCCAGCAAGGAAGAGCTTCAGGCACTGCAACAAGGGGTATCCACTGTATTGAAGGAAGGCGGATTTGAGCTCCGGAAGTGGGCCTCAAACTGCGAGGAACTGAATGCAAGCATGTGTAAGGCGTCTGAAGCCATATCGCATTACGTCGTCGACGATAAGAATGTTCACGCTTTGGGGCTTATTTGGAATACGGAAGGAGACTATTTCACGTTCACCGCCAACCTGAAGAAACCTCCAGCTGTTTTAACCAAGCGATCATCTTTATCGGATGCATGCACGCTCTTAGACCCAATAGGCCTTCTTTCACCGGCAACCATAAACTCAAAGATGTGGTTTCAACACATCTGGCGCACTAAAGTAGGCTGGGAGGACCCTATCCCTGAGTCCATCTCAGAAAAGTGGTTAAAGCATCGAATGGAGTTACAGCAGCTCGCACCCTTGAAGGTAAACCGTTGGCTTGGCACAGAGGTAGCTGGATCCTTTACGCAACTGCATGTGTTCGCCGATGCCTCGGAGGCCGCTTATGCAGCCGTTATGTACGCGCGCACGACATACAGGGATGGTAGCATCAACGTTACGTTGGTTTCGTCCAAAACCAAGGTGGCGCCGCTTAAATCCACAACGTTACCGCGTCTTGAACTGGGTGCCGCGCATCTCGCTGTTAAACTTGTCCGAAGTGCATTACACAGCTGCCCTGATCTTAGCTACTCGCTGTTCGTATGGACGGACTCTACGATCACACTGGCGTGGCTGCAAGCGCATCCTAGTAGATGGGTAACTTTTATCGCAAACCGTGTAGCTGACATTCAGGACGCCTTACCACCGGAGTGCTCTCAACACAATCCTGCAGATTGCGCCTCGAGGGGCGTAACACCCATCGAATTGTTACATCATCAGCTGTGGTGGAGTGGTCCTGAGTTCCTGAAAAGCGCTGATCATAACTGGAAGCAACCATCATCGCAAGAGCATACGACAGAGGAAGGGGTTCGAAACAGCGTTCGCGTCCACGTAATCAGTTCCAGTGACCACTGGTCGGTCATAACGAAATATTCGTCGTATTCCAAACTGCGTCGCATTATGGCTTACGTGTTACGCTTCGTCTCCAATGTTCGAGCTCACAAACAAAACAGTGGTACTAAGCGTTTCGGTCCACCAAATTGGCATGAGCTTTCGGAAGCTGAGCTGTATATAATCAGATAAACACAACAATTCTATTTGGCTAATGAAATCTCTGCTTGTAGTGCTAAAAAACCGATTCCGCTTCGTAGTTGTCTTTTGCGTTTACAGCCCTTCTTGGATGACAGCAACATTTTACGCGTTGGAGGTAGGCTAAAAAACGCTGAGGTCACCCCTGATGTACGGTACCCAATCATCCTGCCAAGGAATTGCCCACTTGCAAGGCTAATAGTCTGCGAAATACACAAATTCACCTTGCACGCTGGGCCCCGCATAATGCAGACTATCTTGCATCGCCGATATTGGGTCATAGGCGCTCGTAGTTTGATCCGCAGCGTGTATCGTAAGTGCGTAAAATGTACGTACTTGAAGCGAAATCTTGCTACCCAGGCTATGGGTAATCTACCCGCAATTCGCACAACATACTCCCGTTGTTTTACCCGCACCGCGGTCGACTTCGCTGGACCTTTTATGTCCAAATTTACTCACGGAAGAGGAGCTAAGGCCACCAAGGGCTACGTCTGCTCATTTGTGTGCATGTGCACTGGTGCGATGCACCTCGAAATTGTCGGTGACCTGTCAACGCCTTCGTTTCTTAATGCGTTCAAAAGATTCACAAATCGCAGAGGCTTTTGTAAAGTAATGGTGTCAGACAACGGCACTAACTTCGTCGGAGCTGAGAAAGAGTTACGCATTGCATTTGAGCGGTGTATAAGTGACGAAAAACTCCGATTCTTCTTTGCTGATTCAAATGTCGAATGGCGTTTTAACCCACCAGCTCCGCCTCATATGGGCGGGTATTGGGAAACTGGCATCAAACGCGTCAAGTACCACCTGAAACGCGCCCTGAATGAAACATTACTGTCGTATGAAGAGTTTAGCACGCTGCTGACAGAAGTCGAAGCTTGCGTGAACTCCCGCCCGCTATGCGATAATTCTTCGGATGCAGGGGACTTAGAGGTCCTAACTCCCGGACATTTTATTGTGGGAGAACCGCTTAAATCAATCCCAGAACCTGAGGGTCAAGGGTTCTGTGGAAATCTTCGTCAGAGATGGCAAGCGATTTCAGCCATGAGGCAACATTTCTGGCGCCGTTGGCGAGACGAATACCTCGTAAGTTTACAACGCCGCGCAAAATGGTTTCGTCCTTCCCGTAACATTGAGGTAGGCGATGTGGTTGCTGTCTTCAGCGATTCTAATCCTCCCACAAAGTGGACGCTTGCACGCGTGGTATAGTGCCATCCTGGCTCTGATGGGCATGTTCGAGTAGTTACTTTGAAAACACCACATGGAGAGCTAAACCGACCAATAGTAAGAGTGTGCCTTCTACCGACGAAAGAGGAATTGTTTTGCGAGGATGACTAGCTAAGATCACTTGCATTAAAGATTATTATTAAGTAACTTTAAATTTGCACCTTTTTTTATACTGAATTCTGTATCATATGTACAAAGCGTAGCCTTATAAAATTCATATTAACATTTTTGATTAAGAAAGTACTGATACTGTTAAGTTGAACATATCCTGTGTAAATTAGATAGTTCAAGGGCGGCGGTATGTTGAGTTCGACTAAGCATAAGTTTTACTAAATGTATTAAAGCAACGCAAGGGTTAATGCACAAGCATAGTCAAGCATTTTGCCTTTGACGTTTGTTTTACCTTATTTGTTCTTCTTGTTATCGTCTTCTTGTTCTTGCTGCTGAGACAACCGCCCGCTAATTTATTCAACTATTGTTTAAAGTTTATAATTTAAAGTGAATAATTAAAGTAATTGAAGATAAGTAAACAAAACGTTGTTATTCATTTGGAACTACGATTTGGTAAGCCGCAACTATTTTACAACAACATACTGTGGACCCGCATATTTCAACAGCAAGTAATCCGCACCAACGCTTTTTCAAATAAAAAATGCCAAAAAGTTGTAATAAACCAATCTCATAAACAAATTTATGCCTCTTCTTTTTATTTATTTGCTTTCCGATTATGAACTTCTGTGCTTTTTTGCATTTTCGTCACTGCAAAACTAGTTGGCGGAAAATGAGTAAATAAAAGTACATATCGATACTTTTTGGTTGGTATCGGCTGGGTTTCGATACCTTTTCAGAAAAATACTTCCAAGTAAAAGCATCAATACTTACGTTTTTTCTGCATCCCTAATACCATATTGCTAGTGGCGCAGTTTATGAGACATCACTGAAAACTAATACAAAGCGTATCTAAAGACACGTATTCATGCCTGGATCAAGAATCCGAAGGCGGAGTCTAACTTCTTTTACCCGTTTATTCAAACTTTTTTTGTTAATAACTTTTAAATTGTTTCAAATCTTAATTTTCCGCACTCGGATTGTGATTGCTTAAACCAAAACGCGTCTTTGGGTATACCCATAGTATATGTCTATTAGTAGCGCAACTTCGAATCTGCACACACACACAAATCACACAGGGTGCGTTGCATTAAATATTAAAACAAACAAATTTAAATACTGCAATATTGAACGTGAAGACATAAAACACCCAAATTATTGAATGTAAAGCAGTTATAACACCTCATCAGTTACTAAAGAATGTAAGTTTCAGTTTAAATTAAAATTTTTAGTTATATTTTTTACTTTAAAACAATTCTGAACGCGATTTCTTTCATTCCACTCTCTCGGAGTACCTTCATCCACTGCCTTCCACTCCGATTCGCAAACGAAGATGCCAAACTAGTAGAGGTAAACAATGATATTGCGTCCAATATCTGGCGACTATGACAACGAGTGATGAAACCCACTTTTATCAACACCAGTAATACAAATTCTTTGATGAAAAATGTGGACAATGACTTAGCGTACTGGGCCTTTTCTCTGTAGTTCATAGTATATGTCTACTAGTAGCGCAACTTTTTCGGAATCTGCACACACACACAAACCACACAGGGTGCGTTGTATGCAATAATAAAACAATCAAATTTAAATACTGCAATATTGAACATGAAGACTTGAAACTCCCAAATTATTGAATATAAAGCACTTATAACACCTTATCAGTTCCTAAAGAATGTAAATGCAACAACAACGTTGTAATCTTGAGATTTATCTGGATCAATTTCGGGTACGCATAGAAGCTCTGTTCGTTTAGTTTTTTGTAGTCGATATTTTGACAGCCCACCCTTATTTGCTTGCTAGCACAGAGACACATATATATAAGGACACATATATACACAAACAATTCTCATACAACTGATCCGTATCGTTCCCCTGAGATCTTGATTGTGATACTGAGCAAGCAGGGCCAGATAAAAACAAAACCGCAATTGGCAACACTTTAACTTAATGGCGCCAGTAGCGCCACTCCAGTACAGCGGTGTTTTGTAGTAGTTTAGTGTTTCTGACGCTGCTAGCGTCATGGCGTTACGGTATCACAAATAAAGGTATCTACGCCAGTGACGCCAACACCGGTATCAGCAATTTCGTCAAGCCGCGCAGCGTTACACAGCCTTACTAAAAACCGTTTACTCAATGCCTGATTATCAACGATTCGCTGATTATCTTATGAAAGGATGGGCTGCTGATAATGTGCTTATCAAAACAAAAAGTGACAGCTGAAAGTAAAAATCTGATTTTGTGATAAATTCTTCTGCTAACAAATTCTGCAAGTAATAGAGTTTAATAATGTAATATATCCCCATAAAGAAATTTGTACACCAAAATAGCTCTTTTATAATTGTAAAAAAAGCATTTTTCACTTTTTATAAGTTCACAATGCAACTTTTGTAAATTTTTTCTCATAAACGTTCACAATGACCAACTTTATCATGATAACTTAATCAGACTTTGTGTAAACGAAAATGTCATTCTGAGCCAGGCCGTGATTAGGTTATCATGTGATAGAGTTTATCATAACCAGACATTGAGAAAAAGGCCCTAAATGATCTTGGCCTGCTGTGTAGTGCAGAAGGCTGGACGCTGACAACATCTGTTGATACGCTTTTGGGAGTATTCGAGAGAAATGTTCTTCGTAAGATTTATGGGCGTCCACGCGTTGGCAATGTCCAAAAAGGTTTAATGATGAGCGGTATGCAGACATCGACATAGTTCAACGAATTTAAAACACTGTGGCTTCGTTGGCTAGGCGATGAATGAAGATGTTCCGGCCCTGAGTGTATTCTTATCGGCGAGAGGAGGAAGACCACCACTCCGAATTGAGCACCAAGTGAAGAACAATTTACGATCTCGTTATGTTTCCAATTGGCCCCAATTTGCAAAGCTAAGAAATGATTAGAGCGTTATCTTTGGCGGCCAAAACCATTTAAACGGTTTCGCTCTTTTTAAGTTAGTAAATAAGTAAATCTTCTTTTATGTGTTTTTCGAAATGTCCGATATGGGTTCACACACAGACATTATATTAAAGTGGAAATATTTATTACTTGAGCTTCCTGAGTTTTCGCACAGATATGCAGTGTGGTTAAGGAAGTAGAGCTGCAAAACTATCGACGGCACTATCGATATATCGAATACTTTAATTGGCAGTATCGAAACTATCGAATGTTTTATTTGAGTCTAAAAAATAAATTACAACTATATGCTCAGCGATGGTATGGGATGACGTGTTTCGAAGTCCCCAAATTCTCATAACAGCCGTTGTCGGACACAAGGATGCCTATCCAAAGCCACTGTTAGAACTAATGCTGTAACCACTCAGCTATGATGCCTTGTAGCGTCACGATGCAATTTTTCTCTAAAGCGTCATTTGTTGCATTATTGCTTTACATTCTTTGGTACATATGTTTTCTAAGTGGAATATTTTTAGGAGTGTTCATTAAACATTTTAGATACAGCATGGCTTTTTATATTAGATTTTTTTTATTGCATATTAGCATACTTTTATTGCATACTAGCTGACCCGCCGAACTTTGTTCCGCCTTAAAAGCACAAATCATACAGTCACCCTGGGTCCACATTTAGGTCAATAAATTGGGACCATTGTAAAATATCGAGGTGAAAGATATCTTAAATTTTAGGAGAGACCTCTAGAGAATGATTATTGAAAGTTTTATTCATTTCTATGCAGTCGTTTTTGTGTGACGCGGGCGTTATGGTAAAAAAACCACATTTATGGTCACATTTTGGTCAATAACTCGGTGAATGGTGAAAGTTTCATGCAATTCTATTTAGTAGTTTTTGCGTGATACGCGCACACTCATACAGACGGACAGACAGACAGACAGACAGACAAAAATTCTAAAAATTGTAGATTTGGGTTCCGCTGGTCCAATAACGACCTCTCCTATCAGTTTTTCTTGAATATCTTCAATGTAAAGACATCGACCTGTTACACTTTTATTATATGTAAAGATGCACCTGCATAAATTATAGTTAAGTTACTTTTTATTGGAGCAGTGAATATCTAAACTGTTCTATGAATACTCCCATAAAAATACTCGACTTTCCTTGCGTTGACACAGATACTGAGTTTACTCTCTAATGATATGTTTAGTACCAAGTTCCATCTTTCAATTGATTATAAAATTATTATTTGTTCATTAATATGTGAACCGTGTCACGCCCATTTTCCAAAAGTTTAAAGGAAGCAATAATAGGACTAAAAGGCCAATGTAGCCTCCAAATTTTAGCATTCTATCTGCATAAGTCAATGAGATATACTAGCATGCTCTGTCTTGCTAACTAATTTTCAGTTAACTTTCATGAACTTCTATGTGTCCGCAGTCGAAAAGCGGTTCAACATATTTTCAGTGGGTGTACGTCTGCCAACAATAGTATGCCTTGTACCAAATTTCATTATTCTAGCGTAAATGGTTTCAAAGTTATTAACACTCGAAATGTAAAAATTGGCCACTCATATATAGGCGGTACCACAGGGGCGGGGTAACGCCCATTTCCGAAAATTTTTATTTTTCAACTTTCTTCGTTCACGGTCACTTTGAATGTGAAAAAGAAAGGATATAAAGCTATTTTACGCAAAGTTATTGCCTTTCCTTTTCAAAGTGTGGGTGGACCTTAACCGATGTCGCCTATTTTTTTCCGGAAAATTCCCTGTATTAATATAAATATGAGTGCTGAATTTCGTTCCGATATCTTGAGTGGTTTTTGATTTATGATGAATAATATTGCTAAAGTTGGCATAATCAAAAGTGGGCGTTGCCAGGCCCATTTTCAAAACTTTTTTGAAAAATTTATTTTCTGCCTTACCGGTAATGTTCACACTAAATTTTATCCTTATTATTATGTACTGAATAATCACTTTTTTTGTATTTTCGAAAATATTCTATATATAAAAAGTGGGCGTGGCTATCATCCGATTTTGCCCATTTTAAATAGTGCTCGGAGATGAGTACCAAGGAACCTGCTTACCAAATTTCAAAATTTACTCAAGTTATCGTGTTAACAGACGGACGGACGGACATGGCTTACTCAATTTCTCTTTTCCTCCTTAACATTTTGATATACATAAGCGAATATCTATCTCGATGCGTTTATGCCGATACATACCTACTAAGAGCTCACACACCTACGAACGCTGGAGAGTGTGTCAAAGCTACCATGCTCAGCGTTAAACAGGCCTGTAATAAAGCTATGCCAAAATTATCAAAAAAGCGGCGTAAAGAGTCCGTTTCATGGTGGTCAGAAGACATCGCTCAACAAAGGCGCAACTGCTTACGCTTCAGGCGACTATATACAAGGCCTAGGCTCACGGGGCAAGCAACAGCCGAAGCTGAATCATATAAAAAAGAGAAGAAGCTTTTGAAAGCCGCCATCACTCAGAGCAAGGAGAAGAAATGGGAAGAGCTCCGGGAAGACGTAAACAAGAATCCATGGGGACTGGGCTACAGGATAGTACTGAAGAAGATAAGGGCCAGAATGCCGGCACCTGATTTTAATGCAAACGTAATGCATAACAATGTGAGCGAACTTTTCTTTACTCATGAAGTCAGGGAAGTCAGTGAAGATCGGATCAACATGCTCGCAGAACCTCCAGCATTTACCACAGCAGAACTACAAGCCGCAGCACGAAGCTTGAAGAACAATAAGACCTCAGCTCCGGACGGCGTTCCAGCAGAAGCCATCAAAGAAATAGTAAAAATGCGACCTGAAACCCTACTGGATATGTATAAAGCATGCTTCAGGGAAGGATTATTCCCAGAAATATGGAAGAAGCAGCAGTTAGTACTAATATGCAAAAGCAAAGGAGACCCAAACTCTCCATCTGGGTACCGGCCATTATGCATTCTCGATACAGCTGGGAAACTTTTTGAAAGGCTACTAAAGCCACGTATTCCAGCCGCCGTAGAGCGAGCAGAAGAACTATGGCCCAGGCAACACGGTTTCAGGCCTGGAAAAAGCACTTTGGTGCAATTGAGGACGTTCTTACTAGTGTGGTGGCAGCCCAGCAAGGTAATAAGAAATCTAGACGAGTTGTGTTACTCGCAACCTTAAACGTAAAAAACGCTTTCAATAGCTTGAGATGGACAGACATGCCTGCTGCCTTAGAGCAATGTTACCTACAGCAAGTAATCAGACGCTATTTAAGAGACCGCAGACTTATGTACACAGACATGCCTACTGCCTTAGAGCAATGGTACCTACAGCAAGTAATCAGACGCTATTTAAGATACCGCAGATTTATGTACACAACACACAACTTCAAATGGCCCGCAGTGCATCAATGTCACATGCGGATCAGCGCAAGGTTTAATTCTTGGGCCTGACCTATGGAACGGCAGCTGCGATGAAATCTTTAACCTAGAAACGTCCGATGCTACCTTCTTAGTCGGATACGCAGACGAAATTACCGCAGTCATCACCGCCCGGAATACAGAAGCAACACGCAGGAAGCTCAATCAAGGTATAATACGCACAAAAGAGTCTCTTGACTTACGTCGCCTCCAACTGGCGGCAGAAAACACGGAGCTAATACTCTTAACAAAAAAGTACATACCGTTAGAGGTTGGTTTCGAAACCCTCTCCGGAACTATAACGAAAAAGAAAATAGGTAACTATTTAGGCGTAAGATTAGACTCCCGACTAACATACTACGCACAAATTCAGCAAACGACAGAGGAGGCATGCAATCAGCTATCGCTACGAAGCAGGTTAATGGCAAACATCGGAGGACCTATACAAAGCAAGTGGAAGCTACTGGTGGACACTACTCTGTCCACTTTACTATATGGCTCCGATCTATCGGCAGACACACTTAAGATAAAGAACGAGTTAAAAGTCCCAACATCTGTACAGCGGACAGCAGCTTTGAGAGTAGCCTCCGCTTATCAAACCGTACAAGACCAGCCGTTCATGTGTTCACCGGAGCGATCCCCATCGATGTATTAGCGCTGCATAGAAGAAGATTATGGGAAGCAAAAAAGCACCCGGATGAGGAGCTCATAAGAGTCGCTCACCAAAAACTTAGCGAGGAAACGTTTAGACTTTGGCAAGAGCGCTGGGAAACCGAGGCAGCAGATGGAAAGCAAGACTCATCACTGAAGTTAAGGTATGAAGCACTAAAAACTTTGGCGAGGGTAACTACTACGTTACCCAAATGCTCTCTGGGCATGGGTATTTTAAAAAGTACTTATATAGAATGGGAAAAGTAGAAGATGCGAAGTGCGTGTGTGGAGATGCAGACGAAGACGATGCTGAACACACATTCTTCAAATGTTCAAGATGGATCGAGGAGCGACAAGTGCTCGAACGGAGCGTCGGCCATATTACTGCCGATAACACCATAGAAAAAATGTTGAGCCGGCCCGGAAATGTTACAGAAGTCACCAACTTTGTAGAAACTACACTCAGAGCAAAAAAAAAAGGACCTGGACGCAGGTACACTAGAAGGCTCTTAAGGAATGAGAAGTATGGAACGCCCCCCTGAAGCAATACAAAAGAGGTGCCGGGGTGGGCTACGGTTCAAAATGTTGGGTAAGTTTTCTAGTCCACGGACGCACGGCTGGTGCGACGGCATCAACTACGGTGCATTGGGCATGTTTTTCATCCCCACCCGCGAAAATAAAAACAAAAAAAAACTCCGTTATATACTGCCGTTAGGCGATTAAAGTTAATATACCTTGTGTGCGTAGCACTACTAGGTATAAAAACTTAAGATCTATAGTTTATTATCGATGTCGATGAAACTTTCACGATAGGTTCAGAGTTCGCTGGATACAACATCGGCTATAGTCAAGATTTACATAATTTTGCAAAAATGGGCGGTGCCACGCTCACTTAACTTTGGCTTTTGTTTGTGCTTCATTAATGGCCAAAATTTACTGTCGATCCCTGTGAAACAACACAGTGGGCTCAGGAGTTCTTTGGGGATGACACAGGCCGTATATATAGTTATTGGAAAATCCCCAGCCTATTTAAAGTAGCGATTCGGTGAAGCTAGGAATTTATTTGGTCAAGTTAACGATATTTTATATATAGATATAAGTTCTATACATCAAAAAAACCTTGGAAACAGAAAGCGGTACCTGGATCAAATAAAAGTTAATTCGACATATCTTCGAAACTATGGACATATCAGTACCCGCAGGGGAAATAGGAGAAGAAGCGAAGTAGGAATCAAAATTTTTAATATAGAGGTTGTGTTAGATGAAAATGAAGAGGGTAAAGAAGAGTAACGGTATATGGGGGTGGGGGAAAAGCAAAAAAAGAAAGAAAAAGGAAGATATAAGGATAAATGCAGAAGAAACGCCAAGTCGGGAGGGAATAGAGTACAATTTATTAAAAGTAGACAAGTTAAATTTTAGGCAGTTTGCTATGATATAAATGCATAATTTGGGGGACATTGTCCCACTTTATAGCCGAACTATAGATTCAAGGTATTAACAATTATATAGGTATGGATAGGTAGTGAGCAAATTGCAGTACCGTCAATCAAAAAAACTTAAAAAAAAAATTTATTAAACTTAATATAGAAAAATAGTTTGAAAATTACACTAACAAAAGTGCCGAACATGTATTCACACTATAGAGCCGTAGTTGTGTGAGTAGACATGTCATGCATGTTTTTGCATTACTCGTGTGATCGGCTCTCACCGCGATTGCGAAGAGTTGGTAGTGGACCAATGAAAAACAAGTATTGGCACTATAGAGCAGCTGTTGTGTGAGTAAACATGTCATGCATCTTTGTTTGAGTTGTTGTTATTTTATTGATCACTGGCTACGATTACCAGTGTCAGCGGTTCTCCTAAGAGCACGACGAGTTGGTTTGTTGGATATATTAAATAAGCAATGTAATATATGAGCAAATATGTAAACTTAATTGATGAAACAAAAACAAAATAATTAATTATTCATGAAGAGTATTCAACGCCGGAGATAGTTTTGTTTTGTATTTGTGGTTGGGATTGTGTGAATTGAAATCAAATAAAATAGATAAGAAAAATAAATCAAAATTTATTAAAAACAAGTAAGGAAGTCTCAGTTCGGGTGGAACCGAATATTGTATGCCTATTAGTGATCTATTATGGCATACCAATTTACGCAGGTCTATTTTAATACTTTTCAGTTCGTATTATAAAGCCAACTGATTGTTTTCAATAAAAACACTTCTGTTACGAGTTTTTAGGGGTAAATTTATTTAAAAATAATAGATATGGCGCGATATACAACAGGTCAACAGTCAATCATCATACACCTCCTAAGAGAATTTTGCGCTGAGCTTCCCTTCCAATTTGCGGTGTGCCGTTTTGAATTTTCCCTACAAATTGGCGGGACCTATAGATTTTTGCCGACTTCGAACGGTATCTACAAAAGAGATGAATTTTTGCTGAAAAGCCTTCCATGCCAGAAAGACACTCGGAGAGTTTGCCAAACCACTGCCGAGGGGCGACCCCGTTTTGAAAAACTTTTTCAAACGACTTTTGATGTTACCTGCCCCAGGGCTCGAACCTTGGAGCTTCGGTGTGGTAGGCCGGCAACACTACCACCACCCCACGGCGGCAGCCATCAATTTATTTGTATATAAATAGCTTCCCTACCAATAACTGCTGACCACATTTTTTCAAAATACCAATACGTGCACATTTTATGTTGCAAAATTTGCATTCAAATAGACAGACGGACTTTGCAAAATCAACTCAGCTCATCGCCCTTATTATTTCAGTTTACTTATTGATGGGTCCATCTCTTCTTCTTCTCATACTTAAAAACATTTCACGTTCATTAAAGGTATGAAAATCAAAAAAGGTATATAACTTCCCTATTGCAGTTGGGTATTAGCAACTTGCCCGGATATTTTACTAGTGTGTTAACCGATTTGCTTTATTTTAGGCAAGAGTATACTACATATTATTGAGTAGCAGCTGACCAATTTTGATTCAATTAAAACCACAAGCAATCGCCTTTGAAAATAACAGAATTTTTATGGGCGGCGCCACGCCTACTTCCCAAAAATCCACAAAATTTTTGTTGGGGTCAAGTTTTGCTTAAAAAGCATATTATGTGTGCAAGATCTTATGATATCGCTTGCACGGTTACAACAATATCGCGTTTTACATTTTACCAACAAATTTTCAGAACTATGTTAAAAAACTGGGCGTGGCCGTTTACCGATTTCGCCCATTTTTACATGGTTGCGATAAATCAATTTTTGCCGGAGTTATGGCATAAAAATTTTTGTGGAATAATGCACCATAAAAGTGGTGGGGTCACGCCCATTTTAACAAAATTTTTATTTTTCGACTTTCCTCGTTCGTTGACACTTTGAAAGTGAAATAGAAATTATATAAAGCTTTTGCACCCAAAGTTATTGCCTATTAAATATATCTATGATCCTTTTCAAAATCTTTCGTATGAGACAACAACAACATTTCCAACATTTTTTCTTCCGGAATATCTTTCTTCTTCTTTAAATGGTCATCTAACCGCCTGGGCGATTTTGACCGTCCAACATAGCTCGCCAGTCGTTTCTTCGTTGCGCCAACTGGCGCCAATTGGAAACACCGCGGGATCGCAAATCGGTCTCCACTTGGTCCTTCCATCGGAGTGGTGGTCTCCCTCTTCCTCTGCTTCCACCGGCGGGTGCCGGTAAGAATACCTTTGGGCTGGAGCATCTTCGCTCATTCGCACTACGTGGCCTATCCAGCGAAGCCGCTGTGTTTTAATTAGCTGAACTATGTCGGCGTCTGCGTAAAGTTCATACAGCTCATCATTAAATCTTCTTCGGTACTCGCCGTCGCCAACGCGTAGAGGTCCACAAATCTTTCGAAGAACCTTTCCCTCGAATACTCTCAGAGCCGCCTCATCAGATGTTGTTAGTGTCCACGCTTCTGCACCATATAGCAGGACGGGTGCGATGAGTGACTTGTAGAGTGTTATTTTCGTTCGTCGAGAGAGGACTTCACTTTTCAATTGCCTACTCAGTCCGAAGTAGCATTTGTTTGCAAGAGTAATTCTTCGTCGGATTTCTAGGCTAACATTATTGTTGGTGTTAATGCTGGTTCCCAGGTAAACGAAGTCCTTTACTATTTCGGAATTATTGCTGCCAACAGTGGCTTGGTTGCCAAGGCGCGAATGCGCTGACTCTTTGCATGATAACAGAAGGTACTTCGTTTTGCCCTCGTTCATCACCAATCCCATTTTCTCCGCTTCTTTTTCTAATTTGGAGTAAGCAGAAGTTACGGCGCGGTTGTTAAGGCCAATGATATCAATATCGTCAGCATATGCCAACAGTTGCACGCTTTTATAAAATATTTTTCCAGCGCGGTTAAGTTCTGCAGCTTGTATTATTTTCTCCAGCATTAAATTAAAGAAATCACACGATAGGGGGTCACCCTGTCTGAAACCTCGTTTAGTTTCGAACGGCTCGGAGAGGTACTTCCCAATTCTGACCGAGCTGGCGGTGTTGCTCAAGGTCATTTTGCATAGCCGTATAAGTTTTGCGGGGAAACCAAATTCAGACATAGCGGCATATAGGCAGCTCCTTTTCGTGCTATCGAAAGCGGCTTTAAAATCAACAAAGAGATGATGCGTGTCGATTCTTTTTTCACGGGTTTTTTCCAAGATTTGGCGTATTGTAAAAATCTAGTCGATGGTAGATTTACCAGGTCTGAAGCCACACTGATAAGGTCCAATCAGTCTTTTCACATCAGGCTTCAGTCTTTCGCACAATACGCTTGATAGGACCTTATATGCGATATTCAAAAGGCTGATTCCGCGATAGTTGGCGCAGTTTGCAGGATCGCCCTTCTTGTAGATTGGGCAGAGAACACTTAGATTCCAATCTTCAGGCATGCATTCATCCGACCAAATGCTGCATAGAAGCTGATGCATGCGCCTTACCAGCTCCTCGCCTCCGTGTTTGAATAGCTCAGCAGGCAAACCATCAGCGCCAGCTGCTTTATTGTTTTTCAATCGGGATATCGCTATTCGCACCTCATTATAGTCGGGTTGTGGAACGTCAATTCCATCATCTTCGATTGTGGGCTCGGGTTCGGCATCTTCTCTGGTTTCTTGCTCAGTTTCTCCATTTAAAAGGGCAGAGAAGTGATCCCTCCATATTCTGAGTGTTCTCTGAACATCGGTCACCAGGTCGCCGTTCTCATTCTTACAGGAGTTTGCCCCGGGTTTAAAACCTTCTGTCATTCGCCGATTTTTTTGATAGAATTTTCGGAATATACCTTGTATTAATATAAATATGTGTGCTAAATTTCGTTTCGATATCTTGAACGGTTTTTGATTTATGATTATTATTATTTCTAAATTGACTTAATCAAAAGTGGGCGGTGCCAGTCCCATTTTCAAAAATTCCTTCTAAATTTTATTTTCTGTCTTAACATGATTCTACACACCAAATTTAATCTTTATAAGTGTATTATGTACTGAATAATCACTTTTTTGTATTTTCGACAATATTCTATATATATAAAAAGTAGGCGTGGCTAACTTTTGATTTCTATTTTAAAAAGCGCTCGGAAATGAAGGACAAGGAATCTGCATACCAAATTTTATTAAGATATCTCAAAATTTACTCAGGTTATCGTGTTAACAGACGGACGGACGGACGGACATGGCTTAATCAAATTCTTTTTTCCTCCTGAACATTTTGATATATATAAATCAATATCTATCTCGATCCGTTTATGTAGTTACATACCACCGTTACGAGACTAAAGTTAATATGCGTTGTGTGCGTAGCACTACTATTTAGAAAAATTAAGGGAATGGCGGGTAAGGAAAGAAAGAAAAGGAAAGGAAAAGGAACCCCTGCGGGCTATTGGTTTAGAATATGCCCAAAGTTGGCATACCGGTCGAAAATCTGATTTCAGTCAGTAATTGTTTCTCCCAATAGCTGATGTGTTTTGAACAAAGTTCACATCAAGATATTTTATACGTGAAAATGCAAGACAAAACAACAAGGGAAACGTAACAGACCGTTATTTTTTAAGGGTTAAATTTATTAGTATTTTTTTATGTTGTTTAATAATTTCATACACATATTTGGTTTCATTTAGTTATTCAAATTAACAATAGTACATCCAATTTTTCGACATTATTGTTATCTTCTGCATAGTTAATATTCACACAGTAAATTTAATTTTATGCTTCCCTTTTTTTTACATATCTTTCAATTATATGATCAATATCAATCTCAAAAATCTCTAAAAATTTGTAAAGTGAGAGTGAACATTCTGGATAAACTTTATTCAATAAAGTAAGGTTTGATTCAGCATGTCATCAACAGCGCAAATATATCTGAGCATTGGACTGATTTGCATGAGCATTCTTACTGTTGAGCGCTAATATTATTTGAAAATTGATACTCAATTAAAGCATGCATACAAAAACTGCATTATGAAAAGTCAAGATCAAATAGCCATCATTATATTTATACAATTACTGCATATAAATAGTGGGTTTCTGGGACTTCGAGAAAAAAATTTTGTTCCGGATAAATTTTGAAAAAAAAAAAAATCTAGTCTGGGGGGGCGATCGCCCCTTCGCCCCCCTCAAATCCGCTACTGATCCCAGAGGTAACATCGATAAGGTCATATAAACTATTTCTAAAGATCATATTTTGTGATCTGTCCTTTAAATAAGATGAGGTCCAACGCAAGAAAACAGGCGGAAATCCCATACGATCAAGTTTAAGTAATAGAATCCAGTGAGAAACTTTAAAATAAAGTCTGTGTAGATGACATATGTCTCCAAGTTGTATTTGAAGCCGCTAGAAACATGAGTGGAGAGTTCTAACAAATTATATACGGTGGATTTACCCATGCAAAAACCATGCTGATATGGATCGATAGCAGATGATACTGAAAAGGACAATTGCTTTGTAATAATAGATTCAAATATCTTGGATTAAATACATGTGGCTTTAGCCATGTTTCAGTAAATATCATCACCTTGTGAGGGCGTTGCTTTCAAGGAACAAATCCGTAAGCTTCGTGTTCCAGCCCCTTACATTCTGGTAGTATAAGGAAATGTCAAGATCTGCGATTAGTTTTTTGAAGCGGGAGTGGAAATATTGGGAGTTCGAGACATATTCCGAGTACGTTCCCGAACAAACTCGTGAACCAGTGGCCAAAAAGCTGAATCCAAGATTTTCTTGAAGCAATCTGCAGAAACGTCAATCTTAAAATATGATATGCTTCTTTCTTCCCTGAACTTAAATTTCCTAACGTAAATCATACTTGGCTTAAGCCTTGATGTCACATAATGCCTTACTTCATCGTCTGAAGTATCGCTAGGAAATCAAGATACAAATACCGATTTATTTGGAGGGACAACTACCAGCTCTAATCGGAATCGTTTGTGGATTAGACACTGAATTACTGTTGCTTGCAGCGGCATACGGTGGCGGAGTTTCAGGCACCACCAGCGATTTATACCAGGTTGTAGGCCCATAATCACTCACTGGTTGAGGACCAAGAGAACTTAAGGAAATAACCTCATTTCAATGTGGTAATCGGGCTTAAAACGAGAGCTTCGTCCGCATACTTGCGTTTCTAAGAGACTTGCTTCCCCTTAGGCACCGGTGAAGCATCAAGGCATTTAAAGGATTTAAAAGCTACCGAGCAAATTTTCATTCAGTAATTGAATTTCTTTACCTATCTCGCGGAATACACTTCTAGTGGTTCTAAATAGCTTGAAAAGCTTCACATCTGCTGCCCTGTAGTTAGGTTAGGTCCAGCGAATCTCTTTACCTTCGTTGATAAAATCCACCGCATAACCAATAAGCTAAAAGACGCTTTGATTCGCTTTTATAGCTACAGTTTATATATACACACGTCGTAGCCATATTAAACAAGTTTAAATCAAAATATTTAGTCAAAACCACAAATTATGTTTCTACCACGTATGCTTGGTTGGTGGACAGCCCTGACTTAACACTTTGGAAGCTGCGAAATTGGTTTGTCCCATAACCTCCATCAATCTTTGCTCACCTGATTTCTTCCGACTTCAATAGAATTTCTTGACTCTTCTCCATGAACACTCGCTTACTAAAGTAGTTCTTTTCGTAACCAAAATTTAGTGGCACATCCATATTCTTATAGCTCATAATCTTGTTTTTCATGTCAATCTTGATGCTTTGCTCGCTTAAGCAATCAACGCCAATTATGATTTCATCAACAATGTCCGCCACTATGAATTTGTACTGTACGGTGACGTTCGCAATTGCAATTTCACAGGATACCTCGCCTAGGATTTGGGAATCTTCGCCAGTGGCCGTACGCAACTTTGCTTCATGTAATGGTCTCACCGTTTTGTTCACTAAATCAGATCGAATGATGGAATGAGATGCGCCCGTATCCACAGGCGGTAAACGTTCCTTTCGGTCCACATACGTGTATACTTCAACAGTAAGATAACTAGCTTCTCCGCAATAGCGTGCTATGTGACCTGGTTTTCCGCACTTAAGGCATTTGATGTACCATCACTTTTCTTCTGAACTCCGCTCAACGCTTCCAAAATTTCGTCTACCCAGGCATGCAGGTTTACTCAAAAGCGAGGACGTTTCTTGCGTCAAAGCATGTGATACCGTCTCAGCAAATGAAAGCTTTGAATTTTTACCCTTTCTGTGTACTCTACGGGTGCGTCTGCATTTACTAGATAAGCCAACCAATCGATGTGCGATAAGAATTCCTGCAAAGTCTCACTAGCCTTCTAGAAGTGATTCTGCAGCTCTATTTGGTATATCTGCTTCCGATGTTTGCTACCATATCGTCTCCCAACTGCACCCATCAATGTTTCATAATTATTCCGTTCTCCGTCAGGAATAGTTTGTAAGATTTCAGCTGCAGATCCCTTCAATGCCACGAACAGTGCAGCAACTTTTTCTTCAGTGCCCCAATTGTTCAACGCTGCCATCTTCGCAAACTGTAACTTGAATACCCGAAAAGGAACAGAACCATCAAAAGATGGGGTCTCTACCTTAAGAATACTTGTTGAAGCAGTTGGACGATTCAGTGGCAATTCCTGGATACGACCTTTCAAAGCTTCCACCTCAGCCTCAATTCTATCCTGAAATTGTGCAATTCTTTAATCTTGTACTTTTAGTTTCGATGACATTCTCGTCTTCTGTTCTTCCAACTGCGAGCGGAGATTTGTGATGATACCTGTTCCAGCCGAGTTGTATGAAGTGTATCCTGTTCTTCGAGCTGTGATGCCATGTTTGCCTTGTGTTCTTCCATCTCAGATGCCATTTGTGTCTTCTCTTCTTCCAGCTGTGTTGAAATGCTTGACGACATCTGAGTCAATACAGCCAACAACGCGTTTGTGTCCACACTTGCCACTGGATTCGGAGGCGGATAGATCCACCCTTCGTCAATAAACTTATATTTTTTTAATAGAATAACAGAGCGAAATTATACCGTAATTTTTGCGGTATAGCCCATTATCTAATAAAAAAAAAACATGCAAGTCAGCAAATTTAACCAAGTCTCATCAAACTTCCCCATTATTTAATCAGAATTTTCATAAAAAATGTGGGTAGGCAGATTTATGACCTATTAAATTTTAGTATCTATAATAAAGTGCGAGGGTGAAGTTAGCAAAAAATAGTGTCAATCATGGGCATTTATTGATAAAATTATGGTGTCAGTTTTGTTATGCGAAAGACCTAAAATTTATAAAATTTCAACGCTTTCTCTGTTTAGTATTATAAGATTCTTAGGTCAACATTAAAAACAAATTTTTTTTTTTAATAATAAATGCAGTCTTTTGGCATTTTTGTTAACCCAAAACTAAAAATCCCTTACTCAAAAACGGTGCGTTCTGCCTTTGTGTTATGAACTCCAAGAAATAAAGGTTGATTTAGCGCTTGTAGTGGATTTCGCAAAAGACGACGTTTTTCGTTTCTCCGAACATTACTTTGAAAACTTGTTCAGAGCTTGTGAAAAAATGCAAACGACATGGATGTTGAAATCAAAAAGAACCGATACAAGATCAAGATCAAAGTTTCGGTTTTCTATCCGGTTATTGATCATATGCCAGATTTGTGCCAGTTTCGTCTAAGTCAAGTAACATGAGTTTTTGGAGGAAATGACCAACCTTTGTCTTAGCTAGATCAAAGTTATTCCGAATAAGTTTGGTAAAGTTTTAGACTTGGTCTTCGTTGATGACTTATCTAAATTCTTTTTAAATCAGTGTGATACCCTAGTTTTGCCTGAAGATGTTTACCATCCTCCTCTTACGAAACCATAAACAGTGAGCGGGAGTGCATTAAGAAACCGTATGACTCTAATAAAATATTTGATTTTTCGGGAGCCAAAAAGTTCAAAAAGTTGAATAAATAACCTATCTTATAAGTTTATCTGGCCTCGATACAAAGAGGATGTTGAGCATAGCGTTTTGTATTTTAATAGTACTATTTATAACCTTTTTGATAAGTATATACTTAAGCGCACCTGTTTTTATGATGAGCCAGCTCAAGCCTGGTTTACTAAAGTACTAAAAGTGTTAAAAATAAAAAGTCTCTTTTTTTCTTAAATGAACAAGAAAACTGGTTTACACTCAGATTATATACAGTATTCTATTCTGCGTCATAAATACTTAGAATTAAATAAAAAGTGTTATAAGGATTATATATGTAAAACGAAAAAGCTAATTATTTGCAACCCGAAATCATCTATCAATCAATCTAAACGCCGTGAAAAAGGGTTTCCTTCAACAATGAAATTTAGGGATGACATCAATTCAATTCTTCAAGTCTAATTATTCTTCTGCAATCAATTCATTACCTAACAACTACCCGTATCAACCACATTCAAATAATTCAATCCATGTTCCGAATTTAAAACCGGAAGATTTACTATTACATCTTAAGACCTTGAAGGAGTCATTCAAATACGGACCTGCCTTAATACCGACATGCTCTCTTAAAAAGTGTGCTGAACACATATTTCAACTTCTCACCGATTTGTTTAATCTTTCTTTACAGTGTGGCGTTTTCCCGACTTCATGGAAAGAGTCTTTTCTCATACCTCTGGAGTAAGTGGTCTATAGAACCTATCGTGGAATAGCAAAGCTCTCCCCTGTCCCTAAATTATTTGAAGCTAACGTTACTAATCACCTAACATTTTCTATCTCAACACTGATCGCAGATTCTCAGCATGGATTTTGTAAGGGTAAATCGACCACAATCAATTTACTTGAATTTACAACCCACGTGTCGAATGGATTTAAAGACAATCTCCACACTGACGTTATTTACACAGATTTTAGTAAGACATTCGACTAAGTTTGGCACTCATTCATAATTGTTATCTGGTGGGCTCTCAACCTAGTCTCACCCGTTGGATCTCCTCCTATCTCTCTGGTAGAACGCTCTCAACCTAGTCTCACCCGTTGGATCTCCTCCTATCTCTCTGGTAGAACGCAAAGAGTCATTTTTAAAAATTCCGTTTCTAATACCATTGATGTATCCTCTGGTGTTCCTCAGGGCAGTCATCTGGGCCTGGTTCTCTTTTTGATTTTTATAAACGATATCCGTACTACAATAAAACGGAGAAGCATCCCGGTGATAGCGCAATCGATTTTCAATCTTTTCGATCCGCCATTGTGAAACATTTTCGCAAAGCCGAGTGTGGCGAAGAAATTCGTCAGACAATATATGAGCGCAAGCAAGAATATAGCGAAAAGTTACGCGAATTTTATGCATCTGTTCGTGGAATGAGCTTGGTCAACGTAATGAGAAGAAATCTAAGAACCAGGATTATTAACCTGATCTTCGGTTGCTGTATTGGGTCCTTGGAAAATTTAAGAAGAGAATGCCGTAGAACGGAGAAGCACCTGTCGGAGTTTGAAGCGAAACCGTTTCATAAGAGGGCGGTTGAGAAACTGGAAAATGAGCCGTTTGAGAACACGTCGGATATATTGGAAGCTTTCTGTAAGCCGGCGAAGGACAGATTTTAAGAAGAAGTGGCCACTCACAAGAACTTGCAAACGGGGGATCAACCACCGATGGGGTCACAAAGATCTGGGACAACAAAGGAAGTAAGCCACTACATAAGACCCCAAAGTTCCTTTCCTTGCAGGAGAGACAAGCAAGATTAGATGCTGCAGGGAAAAGAATTTGGCTACTGCCAACTTTTGACTTCAAGAGAGAGCACCGGAAGGGATCTCATAATATTGTTCCAGAATACATATGGAGACCGTAACTGAGCTAGAGATCACCCGGAAGGTTGACTTCGAGTGCCCGAATTTTCAAGCGAAGCCTATGCTTCTCTAAAACGTCACGCCGAGCAGAATTCCTAGGGTATGCCACATATGCGCATAGTTGATGGAGTGTTGTTTAAGAGAGTGCATGCCGGTTTGCCCATGAAGCCGAGGAGTCAGCCTAGAGGGTGTGGATACCGGAAGGCTTAAGACAACAACTGCTGAGCAAGGCACACTGCGATAGTTCTAGCGGTCACGGATGAATGGCAAAGACATTGTTCAGGCTAAGGAGTCGAGTTTACTGGCCCGGTATGGTCGGAGAGGTTAGGAACTATGTCGCGGGATGTGAGCTGTGCAAATGGTTCAAGGCACAAAACGCTACCACGAGACGGCCCATGGTGGACCGCTTTAAGTCTGAAAGGCATTTCCATCGGTTACACGTAGAATTCTGTGGTATCCGCGATCGCGTTCTGGAAATTCGTATGTTTTCGTGGTGTTGGATCACTTGTCAAGCAAGCTTATGCACAGGCAGTAATAAAATATCAAGAATGCGACATATTCCACACCTTTGGAGTGCCAGAGGTCATACACTTCGACAACGTCAGGCAGTTCATCTTAGACGCGTTCGCAAAGTTCATGTACTATGAACCACAAGCGAACGCGTCGAAGAGGGTCAAAAGGTCGTTGGTCGCTATGCTTCGTACTTATATTTTAGGAGGGGACCAAAAAACTCGGGACCAGCACCTGTCACATGCAGCATTCGCATTACTTAGTGCCGTGTTCGGACAGAACCTGGTTTAACACGGAAGCACATACGAAACCATGCGGCGTCTGGAAGTTCTGAAGAAAGCCGATATGGAAATAATATCTAAAAGTGATCGCTTATGGTTGGTAAGAGAAAAGCAGGGATCCCCGATAATGATTATTTTTATATTTGTAATGAAAAAAATCAATGGCTTCCCAGTATCGGAGGACAGTTCAAAGTATATGAACTTGCAAGTCTCGTCATGCTCAACGGAAATCTGCATAGATTGAAGAAAATTTGAGCGAAACCTATATAAATTACATATAATCAATCTTTTTTGAGGTTTATTTTTTTGATCAGAAATAATCATAATTTCTTGAGTTTTATTTTTTTTGCTCGAAAATAAAACTCATGTTTGCGTTTTGTTATTTTTGATGAAAGTAAAGCTTATTCCTTGAGCGGTAATTTATTCTTCAAGAATAAAAATTAAGTTTTAAGTTTTAATTTATTTCACAGTTCGAAAAACTCAAAACGCCTTTTTGCATGCCAACCTATGTACATATACATATGTACTCGTATGTGTCTATAAATATGTTTTAATTATTGAGAACACATGTTGACCAGTTTATACCAACCAATATTTATGATCAACTACTTGCCAAAAAGGCGCAGCGGCTTTTTGAGTTTTTCGATCCGTGATAAAAAAATTAAAACTCAAACTCTAATTTTAATTCTTGAAGGATAAAATATTGCTCAAGGAATAAGTATTATTTTTATCAAAAAAAAAAATAAAACTCAAAAAATAAATATTATCCTTAATCAAAAAAATAAAACTTAAAGATACCTACTATTGTTAATTTTTATTAAAAAAAATCTGAAAATAATGATCAAATAGCGAGTTTTATAATAAAACTCATAACAGTTACGGTCCCTGGAAAAAAGATAATTCGCAATCCGGAGAAAGCGTATGGAAAAGGATAGCGCGCGTATAATACCAGAGTATGACCTGTAGTGTTTAGGGAAGAGTAGATGGTCTACCAAAGAAATTCCAAGCTCAGTAATGCAAAATCGATAAAAGTGGTCGAAATGAACATTTTTGTAACGTTTTTTGTTGATAAATTTTGACTGGTTTATAGTGTTTACCTTCCGCCTGCAGATTATTATCAGGGACACCGAGCCTCTACCGTTGCCCCAAAAACTAAAGAATTGCCAACTATTTCGGTAAATTTTTCGTTGTCTTTGTCCGGCCTTCGGTGAAGCAGGATTTATATTTATTCACCTAGCTATAGAACGAATTTGTGGTGACAACAGAGAACCCAGTTGCAGTGGAGGTCCACGTGCAGTGCTTGGAAGAAGCAGCGTTTATGTGTTCCAGAATTAATAAGGTTTAGCTTTAAGTTACGCATGTTTGTAGTACGCTTTCGTCTGCGGATTTGAAGCGGTAGTTATCAGTGCATATGTACGAGTAAAGTGCGCGTAGTCTGTGCTATTTTATGAAGGCTGCCGTTTTGACAAATAGGTTAGGGCTGGAATTCCCCATAGAGGGGCATGTAACTGAGAACTAGTATATTCGTTATATTATTGTTTTTTCTTTTTCTACGTCAAGGTTGAGTAGAAGGGAATTATAGCGCAAGAGTGCAGTACAAAGAACGTTACCATTCCGTGCAAGACGTCTTGTTAGGGTGATAGGTATGCGCGTGTAGCAATCGCATCGATTACAGCCAGGAACCTTGCAAAACCTCTTCCAATGTAAACGAAATCAAACATATTTTTATTTTGGGGTCGTCCGACCAGGGTAGGGAGGGATAAGGAAAGGCATGGACCAGTTAACATCGCTGGCGTATTAGGAAGACGGTAGATAGTGCCAAAGTAGGGTTGATGAAGTGACTGTGCGATACCCGGAAGTGGGAGTACTGGGGTACGATATTTTTTTTTTTACTGTGCGGTCGGCGTGCATCAAGCCCACAAGAACTATCGCATAGTCCTTCGAGCTTTATATAAAATAAATACTTCAACTTTTTTTATACCTAGTAGTGCTACGCACACAAGGTATATTAACTTAAGTCGCGCAACGGTGGTATATAACTGCATAAACGGATCGAGATAGATTTTGACTTATGTATATCAAAATGGCAAAGAGGAAAAAAGAAATTGATTGAACCATGTCCGTCCTACCGTCCGTCCGTACGTCTTTTAACACGATAACTTGAGTAAATTTGGGATATCTTAATAGAATTTGGTATGCAAGTTCCTTGTCACTCATCCCCGAGCACTATTTAAAATGGGGGTAATCAGATGATAGCCACGCCCACTTTATATACGAGTATATATAAATTATTTTCGAAAATACAAAAAAAAAAGTGATTATTGAGTACATAATACACTTATAAAGATAAAATTTGATCTGTACATTAATGTTTAGGCAGAAAATACATTTTCAAAAAATTGTTTAAAATGGGCCTGGCACCGCCCACTTTTGAAAAGTTAAATTTAGAAATAACATTAATCATAAATCAAAATCCGTTCAAGATATCGAAGCGAAATTTATCACACATATTTATATTAATACAAGGTATTTCCCGGAAGAAAATAAGCGAAATCGCTTAAGAACCACGCCCACTTTTATACGAAAGATCTTGAAAAGGATCATTCAAAGAGGCCGTGAACGAAGACATTCGAAAAATAAAAATTTTTGAAAATGGGCGTGTCCCCGCCTCTTTTATAGTGGATTCTTCCACAAAACTTTTTATACCATAACTTCGGCAAAAATTGATTTAACGATTGTGCATATAAAGGTAAATATTTGGTATAAAAATGGGCGAAATCGGTCAACGGCCACTCCCAATTTTTTTAACATAGTTCTGAAATATTTGTTTGTAAAGGGTAAAACGCCATATTTCTATAACCATGCAAGCTACATCAACAAGATTTGCACGTATAATAAGCTTTTTAAGAAAAACTCAACCCCAAAAAAGTTTGTGAATTTTGGTGAAGTAGACGTAGCGCCTGACAAAGCAACCACTCAGATACAACAAACACACACGCACCGACAAATAAACACAAAACAGCAAAAGATCAAAAACAACAAACGAGCAAAAAAGGTCAAACAACAAAAATCACCAACTTTTACCTGCCTCAGTCAACAACACAAAAACCGATCGATGCAAACCACCCCCGTTTCTGAATGTAGACACACAACACAAACACACACGTGCACAAACAGACACCCCTGCTGACATTACCTGCTACCTACTATAAATAAAAGACAAACGACAACAACAAATCAGAACGAAAATCGCCACTGATGATGGCACAACGCCGAAACCGGTTTGTCTCAAAACCAAATTTGACAAGGGATGACGAAAAATCGTTCCAATATACATAAATAAAAATTCTGTTATTTTCAAAGGCGATTGCTTGTAGTTTGAACTAGATATTTCAATCCATATTGGTCAGCTGCTTTTCAATAGTATGTAGTATACTCCTGCCAAAAATTAGGCAAATCGGATAACACACAAGTAAAATATCCGGGCAAGTTGTTAATACCCAACTGCAATAGGGAAGTTATTTACCTTTTTTTAATTTTCACATCTTTAATGAACATAAAATGTTTGTAAGTATGAAAAGAAGAAGAGATGGGCCCTTCAATAAGTAAACTGAAATAATAAGGACGAAGAGCTGAGTCGTTTAGCTATGTCCGCCTCCCCGTCCGCCTGTCTATTTGAACGCAAATTTTTCAAACATAAAATGTGCATGTATTGGTATTTTACAAAAATTCGGTTAGCAGTTGTTGGTAGGGAAGCAATTTATATACAAATAAATTACTGGTGGCCGCCGTGGGGTCGTGGTAGTGTTGCCGGCCTACCACACCGACGCTCCAAGGTTCGAGCCCTGGGACAGGTAACATCAGAAGTGGTTTTAAAAAGTTTTTCAAAACGGCGTCGCCCCTCAGCAGTGGTTTAGCAAAAATGCACCTCCTTTGCAGATGCCGTTCGAAGTCGACAAAAACCTGTAGGTCCCGCAAATTTGTAGGAAAAAATTCAAATTAAAAGGGAAGTTCGGCGCAAAAACCTTTTAGGAGGTTATTTATGATATATCGCGCCATAAATTTATATTTTTTTAAAATTAATTTACCCCTCAAAACTCATAACAGAAGTGTTTTTATTGAAAAAAAATCTGCTGGCTTTGTAATACGAACTGAAAAGTATTAAAATAGACCTGCCTAGATTGGTATGTCATAATAGATCACTACTAGGTATATATTGTTCAGTTAACCCGAACTTAGACTTCCTTCCTTTTTTTTGTTGTTGTTGGTTTTGTGGTCTGTTAATTTTTACATATTTTTGTAAGTTTAACGAGCTCAAGACCAGTTGATAATAATTCTTAGTTAATTATTATTATTTTTGATCAGAGGAAAAATTGAAAGCAACAAACATATACAGGCTATAGTTATAGTACTATTTCGAAAACAGGCACGATTTCTCGTCAGCCTAATTCGTATACCTTTGCTATTTCAGAGGATCTTATGGAGAATCGAACCCATTCACTCTGATTGCAAGCGCAGCCGCCTGACCCAAAGGCTTTGCTGCGTGTAGTTTTGCAAGCTGTATATATTATAAAAATTACAAAAAATTTGTGCAGATTTTAAATTCATAGATTTAAAGGGCTTTTTTTTATTACCCGATTTTAGTTTAAACAGTTCACGATAAGTATTTAAAACGAAAAATGTTACTAGTATTTGAAATAAATTAAGTACCGCTAGTTGCAATTATTAATTAGAGCTTTGTACAAATACAAGTATTTCTATTTTCAAACGATCTTGTAATTCTTCTGTTTTCTAACTTTCATGAATATGAAATGGTATTATAACTTTGGTCCGATGTTTGTAAGTATGAAAAGAAGAAGAGACAGATCCACTAGTAAATATACCTAAATGATCAGAGCGATGAGCTTAGTTGTTTTAGCCATGTCTGTTTGTCCGTACGTCCGTCCGTCTGTCTGTTTGAACGCGAACTAGTCTCTCAGTATTAGAGATATCTTGACGAAATTTGGTAAGAGGCAGCCATTGTGTAAAGCATTAATTATTAGTCGGAACCAGCATGATAGGACCAATACAACGCATAGCTCCCATACAATCGGGGTTTGGCCTATAACTGTTGCAATAATAAAGCTAGGAACGCAAAAGGTTGTAGTTTTGGTACATATCATATATGTAATGCGTGTAGTGAAAATCACCCAGATCGGACCAACATAACATATAGCTCCCATACAATCGATTTTTCCGATAAATGGGGTGTGGCTATGTATCTTTAAATTAACAGTTTTGCAGAGTTTGTACTAATTGTGATGCGTATTCATAAGAGGTATAAAGTCTTCGGCACAGACAGCCCTTTCCTTACTTGTGTTTTTTTTTTTTTAATATTCGTCAAGTAGTCCCAAAAAGGCACCATTTTTAGAAGGAACCTTATCTCGTTTTTCAGCAATTACAGTGTCAATGCTTCCACAAATAAGATTCAGTAGCTTTTTTAACTCCGTAGCCAGCCGGTGCCATTTTGTGACTTTTGGAGTCTCTTCGCTGCACTGCATCACAACACACCGTAAAGCTTTGGTGCTTAGCTGTCAAAAGACGAAACGCCAACTACACACTCCTAGCTATGTGTTCAGTTTTCCACGCGAAATTTCAAATTCTTTTGGTCGTTCATGCACGTCTGCCATCTTGTGAATATAAGCCCTGTGCCAAATGGCTGAAAAATATAAGTTTTGGGAGAGCGAGTTGAACAAGACATTTATCATTTATGTCAACATTAACGGCAGAATTTTCCCTAGTTCATTGGGCTAAGACAAATTTTGATAACTACGAATTTGTACACATTAGTAGTGGGACTATTTTTGAATAATATTCGAATAAATACTATTCGAACTTTTTGAAACGAATGTTATTATTCGTTTATTCGAATAATTTATCCGTTTCTCCCAGTAGTGGTTTAGAATAGTTGCATTAAAATGAGAGAAATGTCGGAAGCGAAATTCACTGTCTTTATCGCTTGTACCTATGAGCAAGCATTCATCACCGGTTAGGGGTTTAGAATATGCCCGAGGTAGGCATACCGGCCGTAAGAGGCGACTAATATGCACAAAGGTTGATCTACGGATATGATGCCTCTCAACTCTCATTACCCATCTTATCCTTCCTTAGGGAAGGAGGGTGACATGACTTAGAAGGTTTCACTAGTCATAAATTGCTACAACGACAGTCGGGCAGTACTGCAAGGGAGTACCGGAGCGTACCGGGTTCAAATCCGGCCAAGGACTGTTAATTCGACAGCACTCCCCAAAACCTTCGGGGAGTGTTTTTGTCGTCACCACAACCAAAACAACAGCAAGCATTCACATTTTTTATGTATTTTTGCGTGTGCTGTAGTGATATTTGTTTAACTATTCGAATACCTACCTATTATCCGAATAGTTGTCATTTATTCGGTTAATGGGTTTTGAATAGCTTTTCATTTATTATTTGAATGATTAAATAACTATTCGAATAGTGTTCTGCGAATGTTTACGTACTACTCTTGCGTGTTAATGTATTTACATACATATTTGAATATACGAATGCGCATAAATGGAACTTTGGGTGCATGTACCTCTATATATCGCTGTGTTTATTATAGCAGGCAAAGATATCGTCCGTGGAAGTATTTTGCTAGACTCTAAAACAAGAGACACCAGGATCACATTGTAAATATGTGTGAATACGTGCGCATGGATATTTGTATGTACTTCACGTTCACTTTTTAATAACATTAAATCACTACTTGCTTGAATAACATTGTGGAACAAATTCAGGTTAGTAAAAGTTAGGTCGATTCTGAGAGTGAGGGGTGAAAATAGAAGCTAAATTAGAAGACCCATATTGCGGCGTTTGTTTATGTTAGTTCGATTTTTTTTTTAATCGAACTTTGAAGTCAAATGCCGATTTTCAGCATATTGTTTGTATGGTTTTTGGCTATAACTCGTGGACTAATTGATCTTTTTTCAATCTGTTGAAGCCAAATTATTGCTAGAGACCTGTGCGACAATTAAAATTAAAAAAAAAATTGATTTATTAAATTTGTGTAGTGCTTATGAAGCAAAATGTTGGAAATTTTTTTTTTCAGGCTTTTTGAACATATTTTCCACAAAACTAAGTATTTTTTCTTGCTGTTTGATCTATAATATGCTTCTCAATTTTTTCAGTGTTGGTTTTGAAGAAACATTGAAAAGAAATTATAAAAATACGGAAAAAATATAAATTTGAAATGTTAGTTATGAAAAGTTTTAAGTAAAAAAATTAAATAAATTAAATTAATGATTTGGCCAGTTGCCGTTTAGCAGGCGGCTGTGGATCAACATCACTGCTCTCTCTAATATCTTGGTCATCGTCATCATCATCAGAAAGGTCGATAAATTCGTCTAACTGATATTCTGGAATTTCATCTTTGTCTTCCCCTTCTTCCTCTTTTTCCTCGTCTTCCTCTTCTTCAAAGGTGCTTTTCTACCACCAACAAATTTCAGCGAGTATTGCATCTGGAGATTTCTTTCCTCTGTATCTGAAACGAAAATAGTTTTCAATCGTTAACATGTTTAAATTGTGCACTCTGACAAAGATATTAGAAAAATCTAGTTACCTTATTTGCAATGGAAGCGCAGTTTAGTGATAACGTTCGCCTTGCTCATCAGATTCAGTTGGCAACTGTTGAGCGAGTTGATCAAGATGCTGATGCAAGAGATGATTTTTGTACGACATATTAACCCCAATTTCATCGAAATCTGCCAACATGTTTGCAACAGATTCCCTGTAGTTGTCTTTGTGTTCTTTACCCAAAAGTCACTTAATGACTGCTTTCAATGCGAGCCATGCATTTAATTCTCGGTCTGTCAGAACTTGGTCAAAATCTTGACGACTCATTAGTTTCCGTATGTCGGGACCATTAACAACGTATGTATGTATGTTAAGCGGTTGAATACTGCTGGCAAAAGCACCACTTTTAAGCTTATTAGTGAACTATCGATGAATAAACGCCAATCATCTTTTTTTTATAGGTTAACCCTATCGTCTCCAATAACTTTTCGATATCTTTGCAATAAGCGAAAGTGTTTGCATCATTCACATTGAAGAACTTTTCTAACTCTTTTTGGCGTTTACGATATGCTGTTAATTTGGTACCTTTCGCCAGTTCTTCTGATTTCTTCTGAGTCAAACACAAAATTGCAACAATTGCATCCAATTGCTTTTGTGTGACTAGGATTGGGTCCTTTGATGTTTCATAGGGTGTACCTTCACCAGGGTCGTATTCTGAGAAGGAATGCATGGGTATAGCAGCGGCGGTTGTTGTACTGATATCTGTTTGAAGATCAATACTTCGGTATGTTGGTACTGGAACGAATTCTGAGTGCGGTAATGGTAATTGGACATTTGGCACTGCTACATAAGTTTTATTCTTTGCTTTCCTTCTATTCAAAGTTTTATGGTAGTTGATACATCCATAGCAATTTTCTTGTTGATGCGGGCTGTTCTCTAACCACATCATTGGTATACCAAAAGGCATCCTTCTTCTTTTCACTTTTCCATTGCATAACACTTGAATAGCAATTAAAGCAAACTTTTTTAGGGGCATAGTTTACGCCAGTGATGAATATTGTTTATAGGCTTCCAAAAAACAATCACTCGCATTGCCACATTTTTCATCGCTTGCTATGAAACGTCCATAAACTTTACAAAAATGGTCCATTTTACATTTTGGTTCCGACATTTTTAATATAATATATATTATACAATGTTGTCTTTGTTATTTTTATGAAACCGATGCACTTAACTTAAATCACTCACAAAATGAAATAAGTTCCAAAAAAATTAATAGCAAGTTTTATCACGACCGAGCGAAAATTAAAAGACATCAACTTCAGCTAAGTCTCGAGTCTTAACTGAATCTTTATTTTTGATATTAGTTCGCTTGTACGAAATAAATAAAAATCGCTACCTGTGCGGTGGTTGGAAACAAAAAAGAGGAAGACGAGGAAAAAGAGGAAGAAGGGGAAGAAATTTGTTGCATTTGACTGCAAAGTTCGAAAGTCGATTAAAAAAAATATTAGAACTAACATAAAAAAACGCCGCGATAGCGGTCTTCTAATTAAGCCTCTATTTTCACCCCTCACTTTCAGAATCGACCTAACTTTTGCTAACCTGAGTTTGTTCCACAGTGTAATACTATTCGAATAAAAGTATAATTTATTAGAAGAAATATTATTCGAATTATTTATCTTTACTTCTTTAAATGGTCATCTAACCGCCTGGGCGATTTTGACCGTCCAACATAGCTCGCCAGTCGTTTCTTCGTTGCGCCAACTGGCGCCAATTGGAAACACCGCGGGATCGGAAATCGGTCTCCACTTGGTCCTTCCATCGGAGTGGTGGTCTCCCTCTTCCTCTGCTTTCACCGGCGGGTGCCGATAAGAATACCTTCTGGGGTGGATCATCTTCGCTCATTCGCACTACGTGGCCTAGCCAGCGAAGCCGCTGTGTTATAATTCGCTGAACTATGTCGGCGTCTGCGTAAAGTTCATACAGCTCATCATTAAATCTTCTTCGGTAATCGCCGTCGCCAACGCGTAGAGGTCCACAAATCTTTCGAAGAACCTTTCTCTCGAATACTCCCAGAGCCGCCTCATCAGATGTTGTTAGTGTCCACGCTTCTGCACCATATAGCAGGACGGGTGCGATGAGTGACTTGTAGAGTGTTATTTTCGTTCGTCGAGAGAGGACTTTACTTTTCAATTGCCTACTCAGTCCGAAGTAGAATTTGTTTGCAAGAGTAATTCTTCGTCGGATTTCTAGGCTAACATTATTGTTGGTGTTAATGCTGGTTCCCAGGTAAACGAAGTCCTTTACTATTTCGAAATTATTGCTGCCAACAGTGGCTTGGTTGCCAAGGCGCGAATGCGCTGACTCTTTGCATGATGACAGAAGGTACTTCGTTTTGCCCTCGTTCACCACCAATCCCATTTTCTCCGCTTCTTTTTCTAATTTGGAGTAAGCAGAAGTTACGGCGCGGTTGTTAAGGCCAATGATATCAATATCGTCAGCATATGCCAACAGTTGCACGCTTTTATAAAATATTGTTCCAGCCCCGGGTTTAAAACCTTCTGTCATTCGCCGAATTTTTTGACAGAATTTTCGGGCATTATTCCCGTTGGCCAGCATCTCAAGCTTCTTTATTTCACGCTTTTCTGCCTCTCTTTTTTTCGCCCGCAAAAGCCGCCTCGCTTCCCTCTTCAACTCGCGGTAGTGTTCACACACACTCCTCGTTGCATTCGATCTCAGCGTTGCCTTGTAGGCTTCGTCCTTTCTTTTCGTTGCAGCGCGGCACTCTTCATCATCTTACCAGTTGTTTCTTCGCGTTCGCCGGAATCCAATTACTTCTTCGGCTGCGGTACGGAGTGCCCTGAGATATGATCCCACTGCTCATGCATTCCACTAGGTTGAATTGTGCTCTCGGAGAGCAGGTGTGAGAGGCGATCTGCGAAATAATTGGCGGTCTGTTGCGATTGCAGCTTTTCGACGTCCAGCTTTCCCTGCGTTTTTTGTTGCACCTGTTTTGTCGTACAGAGGCGGGTACGAATCTTGGCTGCTACTAGGTAGTGATCAGAGTCGATGTTAGGTCCTCGTATGGTGCGAAATATCTAAAACGCTGGAAGCATGCTGTCCGTCTATCACAACGTGGTCGATCTGGTTGCGTGTTTTTCGATCGGGGGACAGCCATGTAGCTTGATCGATCTTCTTTTGCATGAACCTAGTGCTGGATATGACCATGTTTCGGGCACCGGCGAAGTCGATCAGCCTGAATCCATTTGGCGAAGTCTGATCGTGGAGACTAAACTTCCCGACAGTGGGGCCAAATACACCCTCCTTACCCACCCTGGCGTTAAAGTCGCCAAGCACGACTTTGATATCATGACCGGGGCAGCACTCGTATGCTTCTTCCAGGCGCTCGTAGAATGCATCCTTTTCCACGTCGTCCTTCTCTTCCGTCGGTGCATGAGCGCAGATAAACGATATGGTGAAAATCGTACTTTTATGCGGGTTGCAGCGAGACGCTCGTTCACGGAAGTGAACGACAGTACTCGGTGACGGAGTCTCTCTCCCACCACAAATCCCACGCCGAATCTGCGCTTGTCTTCATGCCCACTCCAGTAGATGTTGCAAGGTGTTTTGATCGTGTTTCCTCGCCCCGTCCATCGCATCTCTTGTATGGCGGTGATGCCAGCTTTTGCTTTCCTCAGGACCTCAACCAGCCGGGCAGCGGCACCTTCCCCATTAAGGGACCGGACATTCCAGGTACATGCCCTTATCTCATCATCCTTATTTCGTTTGCGAGTGTTGTCATCTAAAAAAGGGGTTCTCATATCCGAGGCTTTGTTGTTGAATTTCATTGGAACGTTGTTTTATGTGGCGGGTCCCAAACCCAACGCACAACCCGTTTCACGGGAGGTTGAATTCTATTACACGTTTGTATAGCGAGCCGCTTGATCCAAGACAGACGAACGCTTGCAGCCGCACCACCTGGTGATCAGACGCTGCTGTTTGAACCCCCCAGCAAGCCCTTAAACCGATTATGTCGGAGTGGCCTTACCAGGTTGTCGCCTTCTCACGTTTAGCTCAGATACAAAATAATGGAGATTGATATAGAGTTCCATATATCAAAGTTCGTAGAATGAACAGAGGAACCCATTAAGACATGTCCGTCCGTCCATGGACACGATAACTTGAGTTACAATTGAGATATTTGAATGAAATTTGGCACACAGACTGCTTTCTGGACAAGGTAGGTTGCTATTTAAAATGGGCGAAATCGTCGATATCGAAAATTTCGAAAAACGTTTCAAATGAGATAATTCAATAATCGAAGCAGCTACAATAATGAAATTTGGTAGATCCATTAAAATGGTTGTCCTATTGACGATTTTTCCTAATTTTAATAAAAGGGTCGTGACACCGCCCAGATATGAGTAAACAAATTTTCAAATTTCGACTGTTGATAACTACAGAACCGTTTATGCTAGAATAACGAAACTTGGTCGAATGTATATTATGAAATCGCTTTTCGACCACGCCTACTTTTTCATAAAAGTTATCTGAAAAGCAGGTAAAAATAACTTACTGCCCATATCTCATTGACATATTCTTATTCTTTATACGCTTTTTGCAAAATTTGGAAAGTGGGCGTGGCACCGCCCTCTTATGAGTCAAACAATCTTCATATTCGTCTGTTAATAACTTCATAACCGTGTAAGATAAAATTAAGAAACTTGGTAGGAGGTTTAATACGGACATGTAGAGTACGCCCCCTGTAACTACTAAAGCTTTATGAAGAGAGGTAGGAAACCGGAACAGCATATCTCCTTCACTCATGCAGATAGAATAATAGAATCTCGCAGTTACAATAACCTGATGATCTTGTTAAGGATTTGTTTTAAATTTTGAAAAATGGGAGTGGCACCGGCCACATATGCATGAACAAAATGTCAGATTTTAGCTATTAGTTATCAACTTCAGAACCGGCTCTAGGATAGTTGGCGACGGCGAGTACCGAAGAATATTAATTGTTGAGCTGTATGAGCCTTACTCAGACGCCGACATAGGTCAGCTATATTGAACGGTCAAAATCACCCAGGCGGTTAGAGGACTATTTAAAGAAGAAAGATAAGTTCAGAACCGTGTTAGATAAAATTACGAAACTCACGATACGAGGTATACTATCTACGTTTTCCAAAATTATATATCGCCTATGCTGTAACCAGTGAATCCAAGAATCTACTGTGAAAGTCTCATAAAGATCGGTTGAGAACTTTGGACGCCAGGCACACGGATACACATTCATTTTTATTTATATGATTGCCCACATGAAGGTAGAAAATGTTTTAAACCTCTATAGCTCATAACTCCACCATTTAACGTGGCCGCTTTTACACAGCTTGGGTATTTCATGTTCGGTTCCACCCGAAATTAGACTTTCTTACTTGTTTTTAAAGATAGAATTGTGCATAACTTTTTATATTTAATACATACGAAATCTAAGCCAGCACTTTCTTCCATACCATGTTCCGAGTATGTCTCTTTCTTTCGAAAGCATTACTTTTAACGTAGTTGGTGGCTGAACTACTGAAAACATACCATGCGGTTACATCGAGGAATTTAGCTCCACTCCGACAAACTTAAAAGTTTCTCCCTGAGCTTTATGCGCAGTCATGGCAAATGGAAATTGCACCCTAATGGCCCCTTGGACGAGTGTGATTCTGAGTATATGTACTTCTTTGCCTTTAATTAGAAATATATATATAAATTTTTTTTTTTTTTCAATACGCGGGAAAATACCTTACGTTCGATACCCATATTGGCATATTTCAATAAAAAAAATTCAGATAGGTGACAACCCCGTAAAAACATCCTATGTGGCACCATGTAGATAGGAATTCTTGGAATGTGGTACCCTATGTACATACCGAGTTTCATCTAAATCGGTTGAGCGGTTTTCGAGATTGCCTGGATATACAAACATACAAGAATAGGTCGTTTAAAGTTATAAGATTTCCGAAAAAGTAATCGCTAAAGTTACGAAAACGTTTAATTGTGAATCTAATGTAAAAATAAAACTGTTACTACCAGTGGTGAATTACCTTCCCCGCGAATTGATGGTTAAATGTTTTCCACTATTCATCGCGTTTTACGTTCTTTGAATTTAATAACAAAATTTTACTTTCCGCGTCTGATTTCCATCTGTCAAAATTGTCCTTTCCATTCGCACAGTAAGATGAAAAATCTTTTTTACCTTAAAGGATTTTTCCACCTCAATTTCCCGCTAAGTTAAATGGCGGCCGCCGTGGTGTGAAGGTAGTGTTGCCGGCCTACCACACCGAAGGTCCATGGTTCGAGCCCTGGTACAGGCAACATCAAAAGTGATTTGAAAAAAGTTTTTCAAAACGGGGTCGCCCCTCGGCAGTGGTTTGGCAAACTCTCCGAGTGTATTTCTGCCATGACAGGCTTCTCAGCAAAAATTCGTCTCCTTTATAAATAGATGCCGTTCGGAGTCGGCAAAAAACTGTAGGTCGCACCAATTTGTAGGGAAAATTCAAATCGGCACACCACAAATTGGAAGAGAAGCTTGGCGCAAAAATCTCTTAGGAGGTTTATGATGATATACCTGTTGTATATCGCGCCATAGAGATAGAGATTCAACAAAAACAGGGATGAAATCCGACATTTACCGTGGTGAATATGAAAAGTCGACGTGCGCGATTGTTCACGGTTGCAAACACATATTTGAGTTTTTTTATTGTTGTGCGATCGATGTTTTTTTGCAACACCTATAGAATAATCTTTAGATTTTAAAACATCCTAAAGACAAATATAGTCGATTTCTGATATTTTTTTTTTATTTTTAGATTACATAGCGAAATTTGGGAGAATGTCAGAAAGTGCCGCGCGAGGTAAATTTTGGCAGATATTGTCGGCAGTAGAATATTGCCACAAAAAAAACATTGTACATAGGGATTTAAAGGTAATATTTAGTAATAAAATGAATAACAACGCCCGTATGACACCACGTTTTTTATTGTGGTATTTGCGTTTAAATTAAATTTACCGAAACGATACAATAAGACTTTGATAAATTTTTGCGTACATTTTTAAAACTAAAAAAATCTATTTTGTGTTTAAAATTTATGGTTTCGATAAAAAATTGTTTTCATCACCCCAGAAGCATTACTTTTAACGTATTTGAAAAAAAATTTTAAAAAAATGCATGAGCATATTGGAAATTCATGCTATTGCATGGTAAACCTTAGCAGCCCCTTGGATGAGTGTAGTTTGCGGTATATGTACTTCTTTGCAGGATTTTTGTTTTTGAACAAAACTTAAATTATGCGACCCTCTTCACCTTTCAAAACATGTCCACTTGAAATTTTATTAATTTCAGTCAGTTTTTAGCTATACATATATACTTTTTAGAGCTCCCTTTTTTTCTTAAATAAAACCAATTTATGCATTTTTCAAATAAAAATACCATTTTACTGTTTACCGTACACCGATTTCCCCAATTTGAACAGCTGATTGAACTTTTCACCTCAGAAAGCATTGTTGGTACTCAACGCCATTATATGGAAACGGTTGCTACGAATCTACTATGGTTGATTCAATGAACTTCCCATGGCGACATCTATCGTTTACCCCCTACGCGAAAAGCCAAAGTGGCAACCCTACTTAGAAATATTTCTTTTTTTTTCAGTACGCAGGAAAATACCTTACGTTCGATACCCATATTGGCATATTTCATTTACAAAAAATCGGTTATTCTGGATATACAAATATATAACAATAGCTCGTTTAAACTTATAATATATAATAAGCTCATTTGGCAACAATAAGTGGTAACCCTACTTAGAAATGTTTTTTTTTTAATACGCTGGAAAATACCTTTCGCTTGATACCCATATTGGCATTAAGGTTTCATTCGATTTTTGCACGTGTTAAACCTGCTTTATGTTATACGTTCTTTGATGACACTTTTTATTACTTATCTTTGTGTTACCACACTAACCTGTTATACCCAAATACATATGTACATACTTCTCTCACAGATATTTGCATATATGATATTCTCCATGGCACAATTCATTATTCCGTCACTAACTCTAGTTCAACATTGCATGTACCCTGCAAATAAACCGGATTAGTCTAGAATGAATTTGGGCTGAGTCGTACAGAAGGATGCGACAAATAACAGTTTTCATCTCTTTATATGCGTTCAAGATTGTTTGAACATGTCCTACAAAGAGACTAATTGTTCCCTATCCTGAACAAGTAGTGTTGGATAGACCCTCTTTGTTCCCCTATGGGTACGGTCGGACCACAGTTATAAGTAGGCTACACAAATGGAAATCGAGTTATCCCATCTATACCTATAACGGGATCAATTATAGCCAATCAATGTAGATGAAGGTACCCGGGTAGAAAATAGTCTAGGAAAATCCATTGACTGTAATAGCGCAATGGATAGAGAAGACAACTGTGATGTGGAGGCGCCCAGGTTCGATGCTGCCTCGGAAGCAAAAATGAATATTTTTTTAAATTGTCATGGTCTTGGAAAAACTACGCAGGGCCTAGATAGACATTACTGCCCAGGCCCTGTCTTAAAAAGCATTAACAGACTAGCTAGAGCCTGCGTATCCTTCCCTGGGCAGAGCCCATGATTTTACAAGGGAAACCTACACAGGCCCTGGGCAGAATGTATCACGTTTTTACCCGGTTATTGATCGCGAATCACTCTCTTTAGAGGTCAGTCGCGAAAGCTTTTGCAGCCGGTTTAAAAGGATAGTTAAAAACACAATTGTAGGCAATTTAATCGTAAGATTTTAATTATAAACTGAGGTATACGGAAGCTTTATATCTTTTTGATGGACGTCAAAAACTCGATGAGAAAGTGTAGGTTTGAGAGAAGTACGGCATGAACGCTGAAAAGTTAGAAAGATTTACAAAGGCGACTCGATTTCATGAACTATTGACCTGTGCCAAGGCGAATTTATACCAGGTGATATCGCGGCGAAAACGAAGTACCTTCTGTCATCATGCAAAGAGTCAGCGCATTCGCGCCTTGGCAACCAAGCCACTATTGGCAGCAATAATTTCGAAATAGTAAAGGACTTCGTTTACCTGGGAACCAGCATTAATACCAGCAATAATGTTAGCCTAGAAATCCGACGAAGAATTACTCTTGCAAACAAATGCTACTTCGGACTGAGTAGGCAATTGAAAAGTAAAGTCCTCTCTCTACGAACGAAAATAACACTCTACAAGTCACTCATCGCACCCGTCCTGCTATATGGTGCAGAAGCGTGGACACTAACAACATCTGCTGAGGCGGCTCTGGGATTATTCGGGAGAAAGGTTCTTCAAAAGATTTGTGGATCTCTACGCGTTGGCGACGGCGATTACCGAAGAAGATTTAATGATGAGCTGTATGAACTTTACGCAGACGCCGACATAGTTCAGCGAATTAAAACACAGCGGCTTCGCTGGCTAGGCCACGTAGTGTGAATGAGCGAAGATGCTCCAGCCCAGAAGGTATTCTTATCGGCACCCGCCGGTGGAAGCAGAGGAAGAGGGAGACCACCACTCCGATGGAAGGACCAAGTGGAGACCGATTTGCGATCCCGCGGTGTTTCCAATTGGCGCCAGTTGGCGCAACGAAGAAACGACTGGCGAGCTATGTTGGACGGTCAAAATCGCCCAGGCGGTTAGATGACCATTTAAAGAAGAAGAAGATATCGCGGCGAATTCATCGCTGTGTACACACACCTACTTCATGTGTTTTGTTTTTGCTTTCGCGGCTTCTCCTTCCAGATTGAATCGAATTTTTTTATTTTGACACTAGGGGCCGCTGCTCATATGTTCTTATGATGTCACCTGTAAATGAATTCGCTTTGACCCGTATCAATCGGTTGAAATTTGTTAATCAGAGCGAAAGAATATTTTGATATTTGTCGCAGTGAATATCAACGTCAGAATATACGAGGTGTGTTCAAAAAGTATCGCGAATTTGGAATTTTCGCTGGTTACGTATATTCGAATTTCGAATTTTTTGTGGCGTTATGTTGGTACTCATGTCTCTCACTTATGCCGACAAGCTCGGCCATTTTGAATGTTCAGTTAATTGTTGACAGCTGCTTTGCTTGCACGTGTTTTGGATCGTCTTCGATTTTTACGCGAAATTCGTACCAAAATTGCTCAATTGTGACCAAAAAGATGAGATGTTAAACTCTGTCCGCGACGACCCAAATTTGCTCCAGAGGGTCATAACTGGTGACGAATCGTGGGTTTATGGTTATGACGTGGAAACCAAAGCTCAATCATCTCAATGGAAGCTGCCGCACGAACCAAGACCGAAAAAAGCGCGCCAAGTTCGGTCGAATGTGAAAGTTTTGCTGACAGTTTTCTTCGATTGCAGGGGCGTGGTGCATCATGAGTTCTTGCCACAGGGAAGAACGGTCAATAAGGAATATTACCTGCAAGTTATGCGCAATTTGCGAGAAGCAATCCGCCAGAAACGCCCGGATTTGTGGAAGAACAAAAATTGGCTTTTGCACCACGATAACGCCCCTGCTCACGCATCGTTGCTTGTGCGCGACTTTTTGGCCAAAAACAACACACTAATGATGCCGCAGCCACCGTATTCCCCAGATCTGGCCCCCTGTGACTATTTCTTGTTCCCTAAACTGAAGAGGCCCATGAAAGGACGACGTTACGCTTCTCTTGACGAGATAAAGACGGCATCGAAGGAGGAGCTGAACAAGATACTCGCTACACAAATTTGTCATAAGAAATCCCTCCCCGCAAAGCAGGTTGTACGTTGGGTTTGGGACCGCCACGTAAAAACAAAATCCAATGAAACCGCAAACAAAGCATCGGATAATTAGACAACACAATTTTGATGACGACACTGGCAAATGTTTTAATGCTTATGAATTGAGGACATGCACCTGGAAAGTCCGAACCGTTAATGGGGATGGTGCCGCTGCCTGGCTGGTTGATATCCCCATAAACCTAAAAGCTGGTATCACCTCCATAAAAGCTGTCATCACCGCAACTCGACTGTCACACCCGCTCTCTGTAAGAACTAATAAACCTATTGGGATATGCGAGTAGTGGGAGCATATCTCTGGAGCGCTCCGTATCGCCGCTGATGAAGTAATTGGATGCCGGCGGACCCAAAAAAAAAACACCTGGGTCACATATCGTCCCTGCGGGTTAGGGGTTTAGAATATGCCCGAGGTAGGCATACTGGTCGTAAGAGGCGACTAATATGCACAAAGGTAATGACGTGCAACTCGATGGTTGATCTACGGATATGATGCCTCTCACCTCTCATTACCCATCTTATCCTTCCTTACGGAAGGAGGGGTGACATGACCTAGAAGGTTTCACTGGTCATAAATCGCTGCCATGACAGTCGGGCGGTACCGCAAGGGGGTACCGGAGCGTACCGGGTTCAAATCCGGCCAAGGACTGTTAATTCAACAACACTCCCCAAAACCTTCGGGGAGTGTTTTTGTCGTTACCACAACAACAACAACAACAACAACAACCTGGTACGACGAAGAATTCAGCGCTGCGAACGAAAAGAAAGGAAGCTGCCCATAAGGCTACGTTGAAGACAAATGCAACGCGATGAGTATGCGAACGCTAGCAAAAGTTGAAGAAGAAAGCGAGGCGCCTTTTCCGTAAGAAAAAAAAGAAGCAAAAAGGAGATAGTGCGAAGAGTTTGAGCTAGTAGCCAGCAAATGAAAAATGAGCTGCCTATATGCCGCTATGTCGGAATTTGGTTTCCAAGCAAAACTTATACGGCTGTGTAAAATGATGCTGAGCAACACCACCAGCTCGGTCAGAATCGGGAAGGACCTCTCCGAGCCGTTGGAAACTAAACGTGCTTTCAGACAGGGTGACCCCCTATCGTGCGATTTCTTCAATCTAATGTTAGAGAAAACATATAAGGAAGTCTAAGTTCGGGTGGAACCTAACATTAATAGGGCTCGGAATTTTATGCGCTAAAAAATCGTAAATATGCGCATAAAATATGCATTTAAAATTAAAAAATATGTACGAAAAACAAGTAAAATATGCAACAAACAAATTTTAAGTTTTTTTATTTATTATCATTTTATTATTATAAAAATAAATATTGCATATATTGCACCTTTTATGATTCAGAAATGTAGCCTTAGGCAGAATAAGAATTATTTTTCCAGAAAACTTTAAATTGTCAATGAATTCTTTTATGTATTGTTCAAGGTGCAATATTTTAAAAAGAAAAACCACAAAAACTTATATCTTGCTTCATAGACATAGATACATACATATAAAAAGTAACAAATATATAAAATTAGCATATTAGTGTATGCATACACAAGCGAGATCAATTTTTATTTATTGCTTTATTAGCGTAAACAAAGAAATGTTTTTTGAAATTTTCAAATATGAAACTTTCCCGATTGTGTCGTAAAAAGTTCTTGTACAAAGAAAATGATCGCTCCACATCAACTGATGTTATAGGCCCATATCTAAATGCACACAGTTCTTTTATAGTATAACTGGTTTGAGAACAACTTTCCCCTAAATCTAAAATATCCAAAAATTTCTTTATTTCAAGAAAACCTTTGTTTTTTTGAATAACAAAATTTTATCTTCTCTATAACTTTTTCACCTATTACACCTTTAACATTGTTTATTTTTTCTATGGAGTTATTTACTAAATCCACTGCATCTCTCAAAGAATTATTGCCTTCTAATTTTGTCATTACATTGCATAAAAATCCATAATTGGAAAATACAAAAGTTAATTGAGACTTAAGGAAACGTAAATTTAAAAGTTCTTTCATGTTTTTAATCGCTATTGAATCGTTATCCTCTAGCGCTTTTACTACTTCACTGAATTCTTCAAAATTCTGGGCATAATATTTGACTGCATCAAGCCATGTGCCCCATCTGGTTATGATTGGCTCTGGAGGAAGAGGAATATCAGGACATTTTTCACGAAAAAGCTGTATACGCGAGGGAGCTTTCACAAATATTTTTTTTCCATTTGATACAAGAGAATTCAGTTCACTAAAATTACTTCTTATTTCCTCCGCTACTCGGTGAAAAGCATGAGCCAAACAAGTAACATGTAACAACTTCGGGTAAAATAGCTGTAACCCCCTTGCCGCCTTTACCATATATGGTGCTGCGTCGGTTAAAAATAGGAGAACATTGTTTTTATCGAAATCTTCACCAAGTAAGCCAATTGAGTCGTTAAAAGCACGAGATATTGTGGCATGGTTGGTTTTGTCTAGCTCCACGACATTGAGCAAAAATTTCTTGTCTCGCATATCCTCATTTTCATGTAAAATTCCCACAATAATATTTGCCACATACCTCCCCTGTATATCGGTAGTTTCGTCTATAGAAACCCAAATGAAATGATCTTTTAGAGCCTTCTTGATTTCGTTTAACAATCGAATATACATGTGGTCGACATAATTTTTACGGATTGTCGACTCATGTGGAATGAGCTCATTAGTATATGTTTTTAAGAAACTTTTTAGTTGCGGGTTGCTAAGCTTAAACAAAGGGATATCTGCCGAGATAAATGCTTCGCATAAATCCATTGAAAATTTGCTAAGTCCTGTCTCAGCAGAAGTATTAATGAAAGACTGCGATTTTTTCGAGCGCCAGTTTTGTAATTCCATATGTTTCAAACCTTTCAAATGTTGGTCAACTTGAGATTTTTTTTCACAGCTTACACACTTATTGCAAATTTTGCAAAACAGCACTGCTCCATCAGTTTGAAAAGCTTCCGGATGCTCAGCCACATATTTGTTTACAATTGACGCTGAAGTTGGTTTAATTTTCGGCATTGGTCACTATAAAGATTGTTAAACATAAATGATTTGATATTAAGAATCACCAAAACAAATCCAATTACCAATATTTAAAAGGTTTTTCGTGTTAAATGAATGAGAATCAAAGTTTCCAGTTGTTTTACAGCGAAAGACGACGTTAAAATGTGGATTTACAAATATTAGGTGTGCTCCTTTGGCCTCTTTAGCAAATCAAAATGCTGCCTTGTAAAATAAAACGACCTTTTTATTCTTTGGGTGACAAATTAAACAATGCCATTGATTGTTTAACAGGGTGGTTCAGATGAGTATTTGGAAACAAAATACTTAAAAGAGAAATATACAAAAACCGTATATATATGCGAAAAAATGCACAATAAATATGCAAAAACAAAAGCTTTTGCAAAATATGCAAAAAATATGCATTTATAACAAAATATGTAAAATATGCATTAACGATTGAATGCCATTTTTAAGGAAATTTCATCATTCATAAAAATAACTTAATCATTACCTTTTTAAAATCACCAGTAAAAATATGTATTTACATAAGAATCCGAGCCCTAAACATTAAATACCCAGCTGTGTAAAAGTGGTCGTGGTAAATTGCTAATTGTTGTGGAGTTATGACCTAATGAGGCTTCAAACTTTATCTATTGCCATGTGGGCAATCTTATAAATAACAAGTAAGGAAGTCTAAGTTAGGGTGGAACCGAACATTAAATACCCAGCTGTGTAAAAGTGGGCGTGGTAAATTGTTGTTGAGTTATGACCTATAGAGGTTTTAAACAACTACCATGTAGACAATCTTATAAACAAAAATTTATGTGTGTCTGTGTGTCTGGCGTCCACAGTACTTAACCGGTCTTTATGAAATTTTCACAGTAGATTCTTGGGTTCACTGGTTACAGTATAGGCTGTATACAATTTTTAAAAAGTGAGCGGTGCCACGAACCCATGCTGTATAAAATTTTAATCTTGTATAGGCTTCCAAGGTACTCAACCGATCTTTATGAAACTTTCACAGTAGATTCTTGGATTCATTGGTTACAGCATAGGCTATATATAATTTTGAAAAGCGTAGATAGTATACCTCGCATAATGTTTCTTAATTTTATTTAACACGGTTCTGAAGTTAATAATAGCTGAAATTTGACAATTTGCAAAATTTAAAAAAAAATCATTAAAAATATCATCAGGTCATTGTAACTACGAAATTCTAGCATTTTATCTACATCAGTGAAGGAGATATGGAATGTTCCGATTCCGTCATCCACCGATTTTGCTTATTTTCCGTGGGCGGTGGCACGCCCACTTTCCAAAATTTCGCAGAAATCGTGTAAACAATAATAAAATTGAGGTAACTGCCAAAGTATATCATCTACCTGTATCAGTCAATGAGATATGGGCAGTTCAGTATTTCTAGCTTCTTTTCAGATAACTTTTATGAAAAAGTAGGCATGGTAAAAAAGCGAATGCGCTTATTTTCTATAGGTGCATGTATAACAACTATAGGTCATTCAAATATCTCAATTTTTACTCGAGTTTTCATGTCCACGGACGGACATGTCTCAATGGATTCCTCTGTTCATTCTAAGAACTTTGATATGTGGAACTCCATATCTATCTCTCTTATTTTGTACCGTTACAAACCGCCGTTAAATGGCCAAAACTATAATACCTTGTGTACTAGTATACGCTGGGTATAAAAATACAAGCCGCAGAATTTTATCGCTCAGGAACATCTATTAAAAGAGTGGCAATTGGTGGAGTATGCCGAAGACATTGACATCATTGACTCAAATAACCGCGCCGTCAGTTCTGCCTACTCCAAATTGGAGAAAGAAGCGAAAAATTGTGTTTAGAGGTGGATGATGGCAAAATGAAGTACCTTCTGTCATCATGTAAAGAGTCAGCACATTCGCGCCTTGACACCCTCGCCACTGTTGGCAGCCATAAAAATGAAATAGTAAAGGATTTAGTTTACCTGCGAACCAGCATTAACACCAACAATAATGTCAGCTTAGAAACCCAGCGAAGAATTACCCTTAGCAATCAATGTTACTTTGGACTGAGTAGGCAGTTTAGAGGCAAAGTCCTCTCTCGACGAACAAAAACCACGCTCTCCAAGTCGCTCATAATACGCATTCTGCAATATGGAGCGGAAGCAAGGACGATGACAGCCGCAGATTAGGTGTCACTTGAAGTATTCGAGGGAAAGGTTCTTCGAAGGATTAATGGGCCTCTACGCGATGCCGACGGTATTTGCACTAGAAAATTTAATGATGAGTTGTATGAGCTCTGCGCAGCCATCGTTGGCTTGGCCATGCAATGCGAAAGTTTATTATGTGTAATCTCTTAGTTGATATATATTTCAGTTTTTACACATACAAGTCAAAAAAATATTATTACTTTTAAAGCGAGTTTTAATTTTCTTTGCTTAACACACATTTTTTCAATTACCCTTTGTGTTGTAATGAGCACATTTTTATGTCCCGCCAACCGCTCCTTAATTGTATAAAAAGAATTTATACATAAGATAGGATACCCAACAATTGTAAAGCATAATGTACATATTGTGACGAATTCGATGATACATCGATTAATAATCATGGGCTGGATCACTATAAAGTCAAACAAACACACGCGCAATTGCTGTAACAAATATCTAGTTTTATTAACTAGTATAAACGCAATACAAATTCCCGAGTTTGATAACTCCACAGTTAGTTCACTTTACAACACTTGAATATAAACTGATATCCTGCCTTGCTTGGTTACTGCCTTACGAGGTGTGTTCAAAACGTATCGCGAATTTTGAATTTTCGCTGGTTACGTATATTCGAATTTTGAATTTTTTGTGGCGTTATGTTGGTACTCATGTCTCTCACTTATGCCGACAAGCTCGGCCATTTTGAATGTTCAGTTAATTGTTGACAGCTGCTTTGCTTGCACGTGTTTTGGATCGTCTTCGATTTTTACCTATTCAAAAAAATGGATCAAAGAACCTGTATCAAATTTTGTGTGAAAAACGAAATTAAGTGCGCGGATGCATTCCGAATGTTGACTGTGGCATACGGAGAAGCTACCTTGGACCGAAGCAACGTTTATCGGTGGTACAAAATGTTCTCAGAAGGCCGAGAAGATGTGCAAAGAAGAACAAAAATTGGCTTTTGCACCACGATAACGCCCCTGCTCACGCATCGTTGCTTGTGCGCGACCAAAAACAACACACTAATGATGCCGCAGCCACCGTATTCCCCAGATCTGGCCCCTTTGAGTTTTTCTTGTTCCCTAAACTGAAGAGGCCCATGAAAGGACGACGTTACGCTTCTCTTGACGAGATAAAGACGGCATCGAAGGAGGAGCTGAACAAGATACAAAAAAATGATTTTTTGAAGTGCTTCGAAGATTGGAAAAACCGTTGGCACAAATGTATAATATCTCATGGGGATTACTTTGAAGGGGACAAAATAGATATTCATGAATAAATAAATAATTTTTGAAAAAACACAAAATTCGCGATACTTTTTGAACACACCTCGTATATAGCCCGACAGCGTGCTACCCTACGCACCCAGAAGTTCCTTGGTTGTTCCCTTTCGTGTTCTTGAAGGGTCGGTGTTATTTATTGACGTCTCGTCTTTTGCCTTGTATTCGCAAACACTCGCGCGATCCCTCTTTCTCTTCCTTGCAAGCATAAGCGTAGCCATCGTTATCTCTGCTGCGTTAAACTAGTGGTGGGAGTGTTATTGAGTTAGGGATGGTACATACTTGGGAATAATATCAATATGTTAATTACCGGTCCGCTAGAGTTACCTAGATAAGTTTTAAACCTCTTTAGAGTTTTTTACCTGGGGACATGCATTTACACCAACAATAATATCAGCCTAGAAGTCGAATAAATAATCACTCTTGCGAACAAGTGCTACTTCGGACTGAGTAGGCAATTGAAAAGTAAAGTCTTCCCTCGAAAACGAGAATAACACTCTATAAGTCAGTGGTTTATGGTGTAGAACCTTGGACATTGAAGAGGCGGCTCTGTATTATTCGAGAGAAATGTTCTTCGAAAGATTTACAGACCCTTACGCGTGGGCGCCGGTGAGTATCGAAGAAGATTTAATGACGAACTGTATGAACATGCAGACACCGACATAGTCCAACGAATTAAAACCCAGCGGCTTCGTTGGCTTGGCCATGTTGTGCGAATGAATGAAGATGCTTCGGCCCAAAAGGTATTCTTAGCGGCATCCACCAACGGTAGCAGAGGTAGAGGGAGACACCACGGAAGGACCAAGTCTAGGCCGATTTTGCGATGCCGTGGTGTTTCCAAGTGGCGTCAACTGGCGAGCTATGTTTAAAGCCCAAAATCGTTTAGGTGAAGCGCTATTTAAAGAAGAAAAAGAGTAGTGCAGTTTTTGCCGGAAGATTTTGTAAATTAATTAAAATTAAATAAATTTGTGGCATTTTCTTCACTATGGTTTGTTGAAAAAATCGAAGCGAAACCTCTGAAGATCGTTTTTTGTTGAGTGAATCTGGTATCTTAAAATAAACATTTAAGGTACATGCTTTCAGATTCTGACTATATTTTTATCGGTCTTTTTTGTTTTCAATATCCATGTCTTTTGCATATTTCTCATAAGTTCTTTACAATTTTTGAAATTAATTGAACAAATCGGCTATGGTGTTTCCTTGGAGCGGCCGTGGCTCGAAAGCACCGTGGTCAAATTGTGATTTAAAGAAAAAAAAGAAAAAACGAGACGGGTCGCACCATTGTTTATGCCTAAAGCTCAGAAAGAAGGAAGAAAACTTGTAATAAAAACATTGAATATTTCTTGCGAAGCGTTTATTTAACTAGAAAAAATAAAAAATAAAAAATGTTTATATTATGTGTACCTAAAATTATCTATAAACTAGTGGCGCCCGAAAGCACCCAACTAAAAATGGTGCTTTGGGCGAGCAGCGACCTAAAGGAGCATGAACGCGTAACCAGGGTCACAATGTCGGCATACACGTCGTAGTCGAGATTTATCCCTGCCATATAAAAGTGGGAGTCGGCCAACCTGATGTGCTCAGCGATTTTGGGGTCGGCGTTATGAACCGGACTGATACGGCGAAAATGTTCGACATACAACGCGTGGGCGGGTGTGGTTTTGTTGTTACTATGTTTCCCGCGGACTCAGAGGAAGCAACCGCGTTCTCCGCCCGAGTGGGAGGTGTACAGCCCTAGCTCTTACGTCAGACAAAATCAGAAAATTTTTAATTTTATAAATTTTGCTTCTTTCGCATAACAAAATTAACACCATAAATTTATCAGCACTATTTTTTGCCAACTTCACACTGGCAAATATATATAATACTAAAATATAATATAAATACTAAAATTTAATAGTTTATATAATTGCATATCTAAATTTTATATAAAAATTCAGACTAAAGATTGTGGAATTTTGATGAAACTTGGTTAAATTTTCCTAGGTTTTGAACAAAGTTTGAAATTTGTTCTTGAATGTTTTTATTAGACAATGGGCTAAACTTTTATATTATGTGCTCTGATTAGATTAATGAGCCAGCCTACTCTAGTATTTTCCTTTTTAAAAACGTGAGAGATAAGGGCTTTAGCTTAGCAATTTCAGACCGTGAAAATTACGGTATTATTTCGGTCTGTTATTTTATGACTACCAGAACCAATGTGTAAGCATACCTCGAAAACGGTTTTATCGTCCTAGTGAATTTCTTAGAGGGCGTAAAAAGACTAGTATGTGTATATATGTTTAATATTCCAACGCATAATCCACTAACCGATATATTCATATATTCAGAAAATTAAACTTTGTCATTAGTCTGAAATAAGAAAATTATAAACCAGAAGCATAAAGTAGTATTGTGTTGTGAAATCATCTGTAGTAGTTCATTGACAAAGGGGGGCAATCTATCCCTCCAATCCCCCTGACTACGCCACTGATTAGAGTTTTTTATGACCGTTTATGGGTTACGCGTAAAGAGAATAGTGAGAAAAAACAAGTAAGGAAGCCTAAGTTCGGGTGGAACCGAACATTATATACCTAGTAGTGATCTATTATGGCATAACAATTTACGCAGGTCTATTTTAATACTTTTCAGTTCGTACTATAAAGTCAGCTGATTGTTTTCAATAAAAACATTTCTGTTATGAGTTTCGAGGTGTCAATTCCTACCAAATACTGCTAACCACATTTTTTCCAAAATACCAATACACGCACATTTTATGTTGAAAAAATTGGCGTTCAAATAGCCAGACGGACGGGGGGACAGACATGGCTAAATCAACTCAGCTCATCGTCATTATTATTATTTCAGTTTACTTATTGATGGGTCCATCTTTTCTTCAACATTTCATGTTCATTAAAGGTATGAAAATCAAAAAAGCTATATAACTTCCCTATTGCAGTGGGGTATTAACAACTTTCCCGGATATTTTAATTGTGTGTTATCCTATTTTCTTAACTTTTGGCAGGAGCATACTTCATACTATTCAGAAGCAGCTGACCAATTTTGATTGAATTATCTTGTTCAAACTACAAGCAATCGCCTTGGATTTTTTTGTGTACTTTAATGTTAAGGCAGATAATATATTTTTCAAGACATTTTTGAAAATGGGCCTGGCACCGCCCACTTTTGATTAAATTAAATTTAGAAAAACTATTAATAATAAATCCAAAACCGTTCAAGATATCGAAATTAAGAAGACATATTTATATTAATACAGGGTATGTTCCGGAAAAAAATGGACGAAATCGGTTAAGAACCACGCCCACTTTCATACGAAAGATTTTAAAAAGGATCATAGATATATTTAATAGGCAATCACTATGCGTAAAATAGCTTTATATCATTTCTATCTTCACTATCAAAGTGTTCGTGAACGAAGAAAGTCAAAAAATAAAAATTTTTGAAAATTGGAGTGGCCCCGCCTCTTTTATAGTGGATTGTTCCACAAAACTTTTTATGCCATAACTCGGATAAAAATTGATTAATCGAAACGATATTTTACGAAAATCTTGTACATATAAAGGTAAATGTTCGTTGTGAAAATAGGCGGAATCAGTCAACGGCCACGCCCAGTTTTTTAACATAGTTCTGAAAAATTCGTTTGTGAAATGTAAAACCCGATATTTTTATAACCATGCAACCTATATCAATAAGATCTTGCACACATAATACACTTTTTAAGCAAAAGTCAACCGCTATAAAAATTTTGTGGACTTTGGTGAAGTAGGCGTGATGCCGCTCACTTTTCAGCATGAAAATTTTACTATTTTCAAAGGCGATTGCTTGTAGTTTGAACTAGATATTTCAATCAAAATTGGTCGAAAAGTAAGCAAATCGGATAACACGCAATTAAAATATCCGGTCAAGTTGTTAATACCCCAATGCAATAGGGAAGTTATATACCTTTTTTGATTTTAATACCTTTAATGAACATGAAATGTTTGTAAGTATGAGAAGAATAAGAGATGGGCCCTTCAATAAGTAAACTGAAATAATAAGGATGATGAGCTGAGTCGATTTGGCCGTGTCTGTCTCCCCGTCCGTGTGTGTCTGTCCGTCTGTCTATTTGAACGCCAATTTTTCCAACATAAAATTGACACCTCAAAACTCTTAACAGAAGTGTTTTTATTGAAAACAATTAGCTGGCTTTATAATACGAACTGAAAAGTATTAAAATAGACCTACGTAAATTGGTATGCCATAATAGGTCACTAGTAGGTATATAATGTTCGGTTCTACCCGAACTTAGACTTCCTTACTTGTTTTATTTTGATAAGTTCCAAATGAAAAATGTATACCCTTGGGTGTACATACATATTTAGTTATACAAATATTTTTACATACAATTTATTTAAAAAATGTATTAATAGCATTCTATGATCACAATTATATAAATAAAACTATAATACCTGGGCGACCGAGTTTTGCTCGGCATTTTCATAGGTTGCATTGCAATGTAGTTTCTTTAGATACTCATCAGTAAATATATTCTGGTTGTTTGCATGGATAATTTTACTTATCAGCAGTTGAGCTTTTTAAAAACATATCTTGATAATAAAAACATTTTAAATATTTTTTTTATTGGTAGCAAAGTTTGAATACACATAATTACTCCTTGGTGGCTGCTCAAAAAGTTATCTTCATATTTTCGACAAATCTTTACAAGATTTCTTGCTGAATTGTATGGTTAGAGGCTGTGGAATGTTATGAAATGATCGAGAAAGAATAGGGTCACATGGGTGTATTTATCGGTTAGTCCATATATCGGTCAACATTCCTTGATTTCTTCTTTATTTTTGAAGATGGAACTATCCATAACTTTTCATATTTAATGCATATGAAATCTAAGCCAATGCTCAACGACAAACTCAAAAGGTTCTCCCTGAGCTTTGTGCGCAGTCATGGCAAATGTTGGCCTTACTGGATATTGCACCCTAGCGGCCCTTTGGATGAGCGTGATTCTCGGTATATGTACTTATTTTCCGGATTTTTGATATTGACCAAATTTTTAATTATACGACACCTCGTCGCCTTTCGAAACATTTCCCCTTGTACTGATGTTCCGATTCGAGTAACTATGAGTATATGGTCGAGTACTCTGCTCAAGTACCGAGTTTTTTTTTGTAGTCGATTATCTCGTATCAGTACAAGTACAGGTATCGACTACGTGCGCTCAGTATCAAACTCGCAAGTCAGTTATCGCTTGCCGCCTTTTTTGCTTTGCAGTTCTGTGAATGGTTTATGTGCTAGGCTGCCGTGGTAAGATTCGACTTTTGTTGTGTACTAAACTCTTGTATGAGTACATTATTTGTTTTTTGCCCCATAGCCCATTCCGCAGGTTATTCTAAAGCAGTGCAAAAAATTAGAGAGGTGATTAAAGCTGAGCTACTCAATCCGCTGAGGAGCAGGGAGTCGGACGAAGACGTAGCTGTGATGATTTTCGGGAGCGCCATCGGGGTCTCGTTCTTGGGCAAAAAAACAAAAAACGATGCTGAGGAGTTTTCGAGACGTATATCAGCGCCGGTATCAGTCCTTAAGGGTAATCCACTAGAACAATGGGAAGATATTAAGGGCACATTCCCCATTCTTTATAAAATTGCAAAAAGTTTTCTTTGCATAATGGCAACATCTGTACCAAGTGAGCGTCTATTTTTGAAAGTAGGTAATATCGTGTCGGAAAAGAGAAATCGTCTTTCGCCAAGCTACATTGACAAGTTGATTTTTTTAAGCGGAGTCCCTGATTTTGAATTTTTTAACTAGCAATTTGCAAAGTACTTTTTTGCAATGTATTACAGCTCAAACAGCTAAATTGAATATGAAACAGACTAAGTTTTGTCCAACACTCATAAAAGCATATTTTTTAAAAAAATCGATATGTATTTGTATACCTTTTTTTCTTTTATATTAATAATTATAAAAGGCATTACATAAAAATAGGCATATCCTTTACTGAACTCATTATATATGTACTATAACTGTAATAATAATAAATATAATTGTCATTGTTCACAAATATCCTAATTCTTTCTTAGAAATAAATGCGTTTACCATAATCTAAAGTTTTTATTTGTTTAAGTTCAGTTTTTATACGTTTTGAAATTAGTACGATACCGCTAGTTATCGGCTGTTTTCCGTCGATACTTTTTTGGGATCGATTACTTCTCCCGAAAGTTTAAATGAGTACAGGAATCGAGTAGAGGGCGGTATCGGAACAACACTTTCAGCAGCGAAGAAAACAAAAAAAGACAAAGGTTACAAGTTTCTGTGGGTGAAAAATGGAAGAATTCTATTAAAAAAGTCTGATGATGGCGAAGTTGTTTCTCTAAGAACTTTTGACGATTTGTCAAAAGTCAAGTAGACTTTATAATTAATAATTTAATTTTTTCGTTATGTTTTTTAGAAATTTTTTAGACGAAAACAACTATGCCATAATCAGACCTATTAATGACTCGAATTTTCTCCTTAATTTAAATAACTATTTTATGGTAATTCACCAAAATATACGAAGTCTTCGGCAAAACTTTGATTTATTGCTCTGCAATTTAGAGGTCTTTAAAAACCCTCCGGATTTAATTTTTGTCTCCGAAATCTGGATATACGCTCATGAAACGTATGATTTTACAATACCTGGATATAATTTTTTTACAAATACTAATGACTCTTATTCAGCAGGTGGTGTTGGAGTTTTTGTGCGTAGCACGTACGAATGTGATTCTGTTAATTATAACGTCACGAGCGCTGATATTTTAAAAGTTACGATAAGTATCTCCAGCAAGCTTTTTAGTTTTATGTGTGTTTATAGACTGCATGCGGTATGTGTTCAAACGTTTTTGGAGGAGTTTTCGGGTCTTCTTTGTAGGGAAAATTCTAGTAATATTGTTATATTAGGAGATTTTAATTTGGATATCCTAAACCTAAATGCTACAACAGATAGCTACCTAACCCTTATGGCTAATCACGGCCTAACATCATTCTTAAGCGAACCTACACGTATTATATCTGGAAGTTGCCTTGACCATATTTTCTGTCGGAGTAATTGTGATACTAGTTTTAACAGCCTTAACATCGATTTAAGTATTACAGACCATACCATGACGGGTTTAATAATAAATAATGCTTGTACCAAAAACGATAGTTCGGAAATAGTTAATTCTAACTTAAATAAGATAAATTTTGGTTTGCTTAACGTGCGGTTACGTTTTGAATCCTGGGATGTAGTGTATGCTGAGGACAATGTATCACAAGCCTACAATATGTTTTTGAACATTTTACAAGGTCACATAAAGGCCGCAAGTTTTCCTTATACCCCTAGTAGGAGACAAGCAAAAATTAAACCATGGATTAGCAATGAGCTAGTAACAAAAACTCGCTTGAAAAATAAATTAGGTAGAAAGAGTCGTAAGCGCCCGTCCAATGCGAATCTTCGTAGCCGATATCTAAACCTGTGTAGGAACTTAAGAAAAGAAGTCCGTTTGGCACGTGATACATATTATCGTAACGCGTTAAGGTCCTCGTATGGTAACTCGAAAAAAGAATGGGGCATCATTAACGGTATGCTCAATCGTAAGAGCACGGCAAATGATAAAGAAATTCGATTGTGTGATAGTGGAGAAATTATCTGTGAGGCCGATGTAATAGCAAATATCTTTAATGACCATTTCTCGTCAGTCGGGCAATCTGATTGTCCCGCACATTCGCATGAATCTTTTTCATAAACATATGCAGCTTCAAATTAAGGTGACAGTTTTTTCTTTGAAACTGTTAGTGGCATTGAAGTCCTAAGAGCCATAAACTCGCTAAATAACTCTAGATCCTGTGGTTCGGATGGAATTTCCAATCAAGTCATAAAAAACGTAGCTTTTAACTTAGTAGATGTTTTAACACATCTTTTCAATACAAGTGTCTTGTCTGGAACCTGTCCTGTTGATTTGAAATGTGCTGTTGTGATCCCTTTGTTTAAAAAAGGCGACAAAAAAGATGTGAATAATTACAGGCCAATCTCTCTACTTTCCTCTTTTTCAAAAGTTTTTGAGAAACTTGTTAAATGCAGAATTCTTTCTTTTCTTGAAAATAAGAACTTCTTCAGCCCTATGCAATACGGATTCAGGAATGGGAGGTCAACAGAAGATGCCCTTTTGGATTTTTGTTCGTTTATCTATAGGGAACTTGACAACAAAAAGAATTGTGCTGGTTTGTTTGTTGATATCACGAAAGCCTTTGATATGGTAGATCACAAAATTTTACTCGATAAATTATTTTCCGCTGGCTTCCGTGGTTTCTTCTATAATTGGTTCGTATCTTACTTATCGGGGAGAGTGCAGCAAGTAAAGGTTGGTAGTAGTTTAAGTAATCCTGTTACAATCAACTTAGGAGTACCTCAAGGATCTGTTTTGGGTCCAATAATATTTCTGGTTTATCTGAACTCCATCTTTTCCTTACCATTTTTTGGAAAAGTGACGGCTTTTGCAGACGACCTTGCTATTGCGTATGGTTCATCGAACTATTTGGATTTGGTAGCAGGCGTAAATAATGATGTACATTTGCTAAGGGCGTGGTTTGCTGCACATAAGCTTATTGTTAGCAAGAAAACTAAGATAATGTATTTCAATCGGCATCCAAAAATCTCACCTGAAATACCCATAGTACTCCATGCCACTGACTGCAAGCGTTACCCTTTAAATGCTATGCTGTGCTCAGGAACAAATGAATTTATTCACCTTTCTTAAAACTTTTTGATGTTAATGAGAGGTAGTGAATAAATATCTTGCGAAGTACTCAAGATAGAGAGATGTCGTCTCGGCATATGCTTCACAATGCTCGAATATGTCAAATTGTATGATTTTCTACCCGTGAACGAAAATTTTGAGTAGCAGTCGAAAAAGTTATTCCTATATCACAATACCTTACTTACTCTAATTATGTTCATTCTAGTGTTTGCAGAGCTGAGTATCTGAACGAAATTCAATAAAAATTCAGCTGATATAGGGCGATTCCCAAAAATTAAATTGATTAATAATACATTTCAAATTTTGTGAATATTTGAGAAAAAATAATTGAATGACGACAAAACCGCTACCCTTTTTCTAAGTCACGAATATAAGGACAAACATGAAGTGAAGAATTCCTTCATGCCTAAGGTTTTGTAGACGCCTATTAACCGGGTTTATTTCGACGATATTAATAAATATATATTTGTATTATATTCTACTTACCTTTTGAATTTATATTGAGTAAATAGTTATAGTATAAAAAAAAATATTCACAGACTTTTCACAATAAATATTTAACAGACGTTTGCACAATAAATCGTTCACAAACTGTGAGTTTGAAAGCGTGGGTCACTACAAACTTTTCATAAAGTTTTCAAGTTTAAATAACTGAGTGCCACATGTTAGAAATCACCTATCGTATACAATAACATTGTGAGAATTAATCAATAGAAATACTTTTTATTAATTTGTAACCTGTGTATATATTTCTTACTTAATATTTTTATATTTTGTATAACAAATTCAATTCAATTGTTTTCACGGTCTGTACGTTTGTAAAGTATTATTACTATAAACGAGCTCAAGGCCAAGAATAAAAATTTTTCATTTTTGTTCTTATGAAAATTATTCATATTTTTATTTTTTAATAATTATTTTTAATAAATTATTAAAAGTTTTTGTAAGAATAGAATAGGACAAAAACAACCGCCATAGCTTTTCTAATAGATCCATTTCGGAAGCTGCTAGACTTTTTCATCAGACAAATTTTGGCAAGCTCTGCTAACCATTAAGCTAACAGAGCGCTGGGTTATGTGTCAGCTAAGATCCTAGTTTTATTCATCCTTACCTTACAATGAGAGTGCGGCTTCATCTGGCGACGACATCAACAACTCGAGTTAGATTTTTTTACGTGCTCATCGGCTTTGTATATTTTGTATAATTATAATAATAATAATATATTATTTAATTATACATACAAAAAATGTTGGCCTTATAATTATTTAGTGGAGTGATGTGTGATTCTAACATTGAGTAGGAATTAAAGAACAATAGTTATTTAGTAGCATTTTCAAAAAAAAAAAAAAATTATTCTGGTAGCGTTTCATTAGGTACGTACAAATCCTACGTGGAAACTTCAAGGTCGCCAACCCTTTCTCTTTTGTGCCCCAAAATCGTAAGATATAAAAGGTGCCCTATAAGTATATGCCATATAAAAGCTAGTTTCGAAATGCGGTAGTTGCCTCCCTAATTTCCCCCGTGTAATACAAATTTTGAAATTTGATTTTGAATTGAATTTTTTTTGGAATAGCCTACATATAGGACGTTTTGTGCTTCTGTTACATTTTCAGAAATATTTCACTATAAACAAGACTTTTTACAAAAAAAAACATCAACTTCATTGAAATATATGTCATCTACATATTTCAATTTTTAATGCTACAGCCATGTGTACAACATTTAGGGCCACTTTCATTAAGGCCGGTTAAGCCTAATAGGCGATTAATTTGACAGCTAACCGTACAAAATACGTCAATTAAACTCCGGTTAGCAGCTACCGGCTTTTATGAAAGCGGCCCTTATACCGCAAATTAGAAATTCTATCCAAGTTCAATTTGATTCCAAACTCAAAATTGATTGAAAAGTTTTAAAATTAAAGTGGAATGATTTATGTATTTCAATTAGGAAGCCTACACTTTTATGGGTAAAAGCAATCATCCCTGCCATAGTAAAGTATAGAAATGATATTTGCCTTAACCCGTTTCTTCGATCCTAGAGGTAATAAATCCTGCTTTTGTATTGTGTAAGCCGGAATTTCGTAGTCCTCTGCATTTTGTCTAAAACCGCTATATGGATTACCTTAGAGAAGGATGTTTAGAGGCAAAACAACAAGGTAGGCTCTATATTTCCTGTAGATACTAAGCATCTACATACCGTACCGAGAAAGTACTGTATAATTCAGCGTGCTAAAGAAATCAAGGCGAATACCACCTTCGAATTAAAAACAAAGGTTTTAAGATATTTTAACGATACAGCTTCAAGAATGCAACCTTTTTAATATCTTACGCACAAGTTTTTATGCTCTTAATGCAGTTATAAATCATATTAACCTTAATAGCTCGATAAGCTTTCATCACAAATAAAAATTAAAGAAACTTTAGAACTTTCCGTTTATGGTATTTATATTTTGCCTAAAACTGTGCTAACTGAATTTTCATTTCAGTTGTTTTATAATTGCTTACATGGAAATTCTGTGTTTCTGGTATATTGTATTGAATATTTGAAATAAATCAAAGCATGCCTACGTACAGTCGAAATTTGCCACAATACATTTAACGATGCCCGGGTATTACCCGGGTAATGCCCGAGTAATGTCATGCCCGGGTAATGCCCAGGTAATAGTGTGCCCGGATACCTGAGTACCCGGGTAAACGGGCATTACCCGGGCTCTACCCGGGTGGCCGGGTACCTCATTACCCGAGTAGAATCATCAGCCCTAGTGGAAACCCCGTAAAAACATCCTATGTTGCAACGCCTAGGTAAAAATTATTCGAATATGGTACACTATGTACTCGTACATACAAAATTTCATGCAAATCAGTTGAGCGGTTTTCGTGATAGTCTGGATCAGTGGACATTTTTTTATCGAAACCTGAAATTTGATACACCCAATAAATTTTGTTTTATTATAGTATTACATTTTTTTCAGAGTTTTTGGAACTTTTTGGAGTATGCAGTTTTGTAGTTCATTAAACTTTAATACAGTCATGGGTCAATCTTAAGGTCGTGACACAATTCGCTCATTTTTGGTAGTTCTATTTTCCAAAGACCTAAAGTGTTTTCATTCATACTCGTATAAAAGAAATTGCTTTCATAACCTTGTATTGAGGAAAATACAGAAGTCCTCAAGAAAATATTATTAGTTATAAAGCGAGTTTTAATCTTCTTGTATAAAGAGAAGGGACCAATAAGATAGGATATTCAACAACATAATGGACATATCAATATTTTAGTTACTTCTCCGGTAGAGTTACGTAGATAAGTTTTTAATCTCTTTGGAGTTTTTTTTTTATCTGGGAACCAGCATTAACACCAACAATAATGTCAGTATAGAGGCGTTCCATGGCTGGAAGCTCTTTTGAATCTCAGATTTTGTTCATGCTTGGTCAATTTGTTGTGGTTGGGATGCTTTTGAAGTACACCCAAAAGTTTTGCAAAATTTCAATTGTTTTGCAAGATATTGCAAATTTAATTTTTTAGCAAAATTTTTTTTTCAAAATTTTCTATCTCGTTATCTATTAATCGTAGAAAAAAAAGTTGTATGCAAAAATTGTAGAGAAAATATTGAAGTTTACTTGTAAAATTTTTTAAATAAAAAAAAAAAATTTTTTGACCAATTTGTTCAAAAAAATTTTTTTTGTTGTTGTTGTTTTAATAGAAAGCGAGCACCGATTTTTAAAAAAAAATATATATTTTATAGCTTATACTATCCTCTAAAGATTTTGAAAAAATTGGGAAGGTGTTTTTTGATTTTCTCGAGAAATTAATTTTTTAGTTTTGGGTTGTAGGATACGGGCAACGCAATTTTCGTCGCAGCGTTACACATCCCTTCATAATCGACCTTAAAAGTATTTTTAATGCTTCGCCAGCATTAAGAATACTTTTTGTAATTGTTTTCTATTTGAAAACATTTTAAAAATGTATTAACACTTTTATTTTATACCCATTTCCTCACCACCCAAGGGGTAGAGTGTATTTGGCGCGTTTAGTTTTATGTTGTATCCCCAGTAGGCCTAATCCACAAGCTCACAAGTTGATTTTGCTCAAAAAAAAAAAAAATTAAGTTACAAAAAAAGAATGTATTTTATTTTAATATTAAATTAAAACATTTTACAGTGAAAGGAAGAACTTTCGTCAAGAGTAGCAACTTTCTTACATTGAATTTTGGTATTTTCAATTGGAATAATGGAATGAAAACTTCGGGTACCCGAAACCGTTTTGCATTTTGCGAATCGTTTCGATAAGAACAGTTTTACTTCTTTATGCTCATCTTTGGTACAAAAGTCAAAAGTAATCTTGCCAAATTGGTTCTTCACTAGTTCAAAAAATTCTTGAGGGGAAGAAATCGGCACTGTATCAGGTCTTCGTAAACTTTCACGTCTAACATACCTTTTTATTGTGCCACCAATTTCGTCGCAAGCATTTTTTCCATGAGAGGTTGCAAAAAAATACCACTCGGCTTTTATTCCAAAATCTTCATAATGATAAACCAAATTTATAAAATTTTTTTTATTCTTGTACTGAGATGCTGCTCCATCCGAAAAATAAAAATTTTTATTGATTTTGTGAGAGTTATACTTTGCTTTTAACCAGGTAATTAATTTTTTTTGAAAAAGATAAACCGCTTCTGTATTATGTTCAGTTTCTTCGGAGATTAAAACAAAACTTTCAAATTTTAAATTGTTATTATCATCTGGGTCGGATCGATAAATTACAAAAGGGTGAATTGTAGTTTGACTATTATTCCAATGATGACTTTGTATGGCATTTTGAATTATAAATGAAAAATTTTCAGAAAAATCTCCAACTACAATTAATTCTCCTTCTTTTAAATTTGCTTCAATGCTTTTTAAAAATTGACTGTTCTTTAGCAATGAAATTGTGGACTAGGAGAACGTATGCTTCTTTACTCATCTCCTGGACAAAGGTTTCCGTTTCTTTAGTCACTGATTCTATGGTAGTACGATCGGTATTGGTTCATTGTTGATAATTAATATTGATAATATTCTTCTTGTTGAGAGCTTCTTTTATTTCGGTAGCAATTTCGCTAAAACCAGGACATATGTTACATTTCTTGAAACAACAGTTTATACTAGGTTCACTGCAAATCATAGAATTTAAAATCTCTTCATAACTATTTACCGATATATCACCAAAAATACTTTTCAAGCCGTTTAATATCAATTTAAAATTTTGATGGATTTTACAAACACAGACGGTATGTGTTCCGCAACTATCGGCTAGAACGCATTGCTTCGGACGTAGATTCGCAAATTTGCTAAAACCTACTTTTATTTCCGGATATAAAGATTTGAATTTTACGTAAGCTTCTTTTAAGTTACAAAGAATTAAATGTTTCTGTAATTTAATTTTTTTCCCATCATCTTGTGAAACAGAAAGGCAATCTTTTAGTCCGGGCATAACACGACTTATTTCTTCGGAAAGATAGAAACTAACGCTTTTTTCAATATATTCAGGAGAAAAAACTTGAGAATTTTTATCGGGAGGATATGACCCGAAACCATAAATACTTTGAATCCTTTTGGCGTATGTCGCTTGGTTATACCCAATTTTAAATTCATCTTTTAATTTTACAATGCTCCAAGATAATGGCGTAACAGTCAACCAATGGATTTTTTCCCTAAAATTAATTGCCGAGTTAACTTTTTCATGCAAATATATTTGCCAAAATACGGATATTTTTCCTTGAACGCCTTAGCTGTCTGAGAAATATTTTTCCCACAGAAAGAATGATTGGGCAATTTGAAAGGATTGCAGCAAACCTTTCGCGACATAATCACTTCACAAAAAATGTTTTCAGTTTGAAATTATTGCGATGTTGCTTCAGCAAAAATTTATTTCAAGTGATATATTTATACATAAATGTAAAGTAGAAAGTAACAAAGTTCATAAATTGCTTGGGTGGTGAGGAAATGGGTATAAAATAAAAGTGCTAATACATTTTTAAAATGTTTTCAAATAGAAAACAATTACAAAAAGTATTCTTAATGCTGGCGAAGCATTAAAAATACTTTTAAGGTCGATTATGGAGGGCTGTGTAACGCTGCGACGAAAATTGCGTTGCCCGTATCCTACAACCCAAAACTAAAAAATTAATTTCTCGAGAAAATCAAAAAACACCTTCCCAATTTTTTCAAAATCTTTAGAGGATAGTATAAGCTATAAAATATATATTTTTTTTTAAAAATCGGTGCTCGCTTTCTATTAAAAAAACAACAACAAAAAATATTTTTTTTAACAAATTAGTCAAAAAATTTTTTTTTTATTTAAAAAATTTTCCAAGTAAACTTCAATATTTTCCCTACAATTTTTGCATACAACTTTTTTTTCTACCATTTATAGAAAACGAGATAAAAATTTTTGAAAAAAAAGTTGCTAAAAAATTAAATTTGCAATATCTTGCAAAATAATTGAAATTTTGCAAAAATTTTGGGTGTACTTCAAAAGCATCCTAACAGCCACAAATTGACCAAGTATGAACAAAATCTGAGATTCAAAAGTTCTTCCAGCCATGGAACGCCTCTATAGAAATCCAACGAAGTTGGCAATCGAGAAATAAAGTCCTCTCTCGAAGAACGAAAATAAATAAGTCACTTATCGTACCCGTTCTGGTTTATGGCGTAGAAGCTTGGACAATGACAACATCTGATGAGGCGGCTGTGGGAGTATTCGAGAAAAATTCTTCGAAAGGTTTACGGACCCTTACGCGTTGGCGACGGCGAGTACCGGAGAAGATTTAATCATGAGCTATATGAGCTATATGCAGACACCGACATATTCCAACAAAATCTCAACGTCTTTATTGGTTTGGCCATGTTGTGCGAATGAATGAAGGTGTTCCGGCCCATAAAGTATTGTTATCGGTCCCCACCGGTGGTATTAGAGGAAGAGGGAGACCATCACTCTGATGGAAGGACAAAGTGGAGACAGATTTGTGATCCCGGGATGTTTCCAATTGGCTCCAATTGGCAGAAAGACGTAACGAGTGGCGAGTTTTGGTTAAAAGCCAAAATGGCTTAGACGGTTAGGCGGCATTTAAAGAAGAAGAAGGGTTGAAAAGGTGACTTCTACTGTAGAAGTGGAAACGGGAGCGCTGCAAAAGTTTGTAGCAATTTGTATAAGTTATGAAATGATGTTTTGTTACAGCTCTGAAGTGCGTAAAATGCAGCTTTTGTCGGAAGAACCTTCTCCATAAATTGGTTTCGGACACTATATTTTGGCTTTGAACAAATGGTTCATAAAATTCAGCAAACTTAAACAATTTTTTGTCATTTTCTTTCCTGTGGTTTGTTGAAAAACCGAAACGAAATCTCTAAAGATAGTTTGATGTTGAGTGAATCGACTATCTATTTCCATTTATATATTATAATACATAAATGGATAAAAACAAGAAATCTTAAAATAAGCATTTAGGTTACATGCTTGCAGACTTTGACTAGATTTAAATCGGTTCTATTTGATTTCAATATCCATGTCGCAAGTTCTGAACAACGTAACTCTAGTACTAAGTCTTGCGGAATCCTAAATCCTATCTTTATTTGTTGAAGTTTATTACACAAAGGCAGAACGTATTGTGTTAACAAAGATGCTCGTTTACATACACCATAAATGTATCAACAAATGCCCATAATTGGACTATTTTTTGAAAACTTCACCCTGAAACTTTCTTATAAATACTAAAATTTAATAGGTCATAAAACTGCATATCCAAATTTTTTATAAAAATTAGGACTAACGAGTGTGAAATTTTGATAAGACTTGGTTAAATTTCCTAGGTTAAGAACAAAGTTTGAAATTTGTTCTTGAATGTTTTTTATTAGATAATGGGCTATACTTTTATAAAAAACGTGGAAACAATTCTCTTCGCTATCAATTTTTCTGCCGTTGTGTGCTCTGATTAAATGAGCCTGCCTACTCCAATATTTTCAGACCGCCTGAATTCGGATTTTTAAAGACGTGAGAGATAAGGGAGTAGAGTTTTAGCTCAGCAATATCAGACCTTGAAAATTACGGTATTATTTCGATCTGTTATGTTATTACTACCAGAACCAATGTGTACGCATACCTCGAAACCGGTTTTATCGTTTTGGAAGCCTAGTGAGTTTTGCAGAAGGTCTGAAAAGACTAGTGTAGGTATGTAGGTTTAATATTCCACTAACCGATAATTTCATATATTCATAAAAATAAACTTTGTCATTAGTCTAAAATAAGAAAATTATAAATCAGAAGCATCAAATGGATACGCCACTGGTTTTGATATACAAATATACAAACATATTCTCTTATGACTCTCTCTTTATGACTCCCTTTAGGGTGCCCGCCAGTGTGACCAAGTTAGCTTTTTCGAGGCTAGATTTAGCCTTTTTTTATCCTTTAGCCTCATAAATTTGGTTTTAGCTTCCTGGCTTTTTTCTAGCCTTTGTTTACTCTAAACCCTTTCTGGTCCCAACACCATATTTTTCATACACCTTCGCGGAATACATAAAATTAAAGTTGAAGTTAGTATTGATGAAGAAATACCTACATTTTTTGTAAAAATTGTCAACTATTTTTAATGGAGTTGATAACCCAACTGCGACATCGCCTACCTGATAATATGAACTCTTTACAAAAGATACATTTTTTTTTAGTTGATAATTCTTTGACAGTTATAAAGCCGGATGTATTTTCTCCCTTTCAAGAAGAAAGGCCTAGGTATTCTCCAAGTCAAGTATCAGAAGTTGAATTAAATTAAAATGCTTAATTCGCTGCTTAATATTAGATGTTCGTTAAAACCTTACGTTTTGTTCTTAAAATTGTGTTGTTTGCATCTCCTTCTGACAATATATACGCCAGTGTGGTCAAACAATTTGAATCAGCTGATGAAATGACACAACCTTATTATTAAAACATGTGTTGTAGCTATCCTCATATTGATTAGATGAAGCCTATCAAAGTTTTTTTTTTAATTTTTTGGAAATTAAAAAAAATATTAATTTATTATACCTAGCGTGAACTAGTACGCAGGGTATTATAGGTTTGATCATAAAACGGTGGTTTGTAACCATAACTTGAGTGAATATTTAGATTTTTGAATGAAATATGGAACACAAGTTGCTTTCCGACCAAGGTAAGTTGCTATTTGAAATGGGCGAAATCGAACCATAACCACGCCCCCTTTTTAGATTCGAAAACCGTATAAAGTCGGCTAATTCAATAATAAAAACAGCTACAATGATGAAATTTTACAGGATTTATTAATTTGGTTGTCCCATTGACAATTTTATAAAATTTTGAGTGAAGAAATTTTCAAATTTTGACTGTTAATAACTTCAGAACCGTTTACGCTAGTATAACGAAATTTCGTAGGAGGCATAATATTGTTGTGATAAATGCACTCATAGAAAACAAGCAAAATCGCTTTTCGACCATGCCTACTTTTTCATAAAAGTTATATGAAAAGGAGTTAGAAATATGGAAGTGCCCATATCTAATTAACTGATACAGGTATAATAATATAATTGGGCAGTTACCTCAATTTTCTTATTCTTTATACGATTTTTGCAAAATTTTGGAAAGTGGGCCTGGCACCGCCCACTTATAAGTCAAGAACCTTTTAAATTCGACTGTTAATAACTTCAGAACGGTGTAAGATAGAATTACGAAACTTGATACGAGATATACAATAGACATGTAGAGTACACCCACGGAAAATAAGAACTATTGGGTGACTACCACGCCCACTTTTCGACCAAAGTTTTCTAAAAGAGAGGTAGCAACCCAGAACATGCCATATCTCCTTCACTGATGCAGATAGAATGCTAGAATTTCGTAGCTACAATGACATGATGACCCTATTAATGATATTTTTTAAATTTTGGAAAATGGGCGTTTCATCGCCCGCATATGCATGAGCAAAATCTCAAATTTCAGCTATTATCAACTTTAGAACCGTGTTAAATAAAATAAGTAAGAAAGTCTAAGTTCGGGTGGAACCGAACATTTTATACCTAGTAGTGATCTATTAGTGATCTATTACGCAGGTCTATTTTAATACCTTCAGTTCGTATTTGCGTTCAATTAGACAGACGGACAGACATATAGACGTATCGAGAGACGGACATAGCTACATCGACTCAGCTCATCCTCATGATCATTTCAGTATACTTTTTGATGGGACTATCTCTTTTTCTTCTCATACGGACAAACATTTCATGTTTAATAATAATAATAATAATAATAATAATGGGGGGTATTAGGGGGGGGGCAGTGGGGTATTAACTACTTGCCCGGATATTTTACTTTTCATCCTGAACGGTTTGATATACATTAATAAATATATATCTCGATTCGTTTATGCCGAATGAGGTAATATACCTTTTGTGAGTAACAAAAATAGATATAAACAAGTAAGGACGGCGCTGTCTTCGGCTGTGCCGAAGGCTTTATACCTTTCATGCATACGTGCAAACTTAAATACGCATTGTTTAAGGTTTTCTAATATATATAGCTCCGATCAAAGTGATTTTTTCAAAGAATATATTATTATATATAAGCAAATATCTCACCAAGGTTTACCTTGCTATCTGCTAAAATGAAGGAGAAATGGCCAAAACCCTCTTATCTGAACGATCGGTCGTATGGGATTTATACAGGGTGTTTTTTTTACAGGCTTGTTTTTCGAATAGAGATAAAACTGGCATTTTGTGGTCAAATCTGGCAACTCTAATGTCATTTATGTTCAGTTTGGTTTGCCATTTCATCATGAACAGGTTGACAAAAGAACAACGCTTGCAAATCGTGCAAATTTATTTCGAAAATAATGGTTCAGTTCGCGAAGTTTACCGTGAGCTCCGTCCATTTTATGGTCGACATAATCGTCCATCAGAGCAATTAATTCGGTTAACCATGGATCGTTTTCGCACTACGTTTACTCTATGTGATAATACGCATCCGCAGAGACGTCGAACAGTGCGCACCGAAGAAACAATTGCCGCTGTAGAGCAAAGTGTTGAAGAGGACCCGAATGAATCGATTCGCCACCGTGCACAGCAATTGGAGCTTTGTCCATCAACTTTATGGAAGATTTTGCGCAAAGATCTTGGCTTGCGACCTTACAAGATCCAGCTTGTGCAAGAATTAAAGCCGCGAGACCATGCAATGCGTCGTGATTTTGGTGTATGGGCCGAAAATGAGATTGATTTCGATGCTGATTTTCATCGCAAAATTTTGTTCAGTGATGAGGCTCATTTTTGGTTGAATGGCTACGTCAACAAGCAAAATTGCCGCATTTGGAGTGAAGAGAATCCACATGAGACCCTTGAAACGCCATTACATCCACAAAAACTGACTGTTTGGTGTGCTCTATGGGCTGGTGGAGTCATTGGGCCATACTTCTTCCGCAATAATGCTGGAGAGGCAGCTACCGTTAATGGAGACCGGTATAGAGCCATGATAACCGACTATTTTGTTCCCGAATTGGATGGCATGAATGTGGATGAGTTGTGGTTCCAACAAGACGGCGCTACATGCCACACAGCGCACGTCACAATCGATTTATTGAAGGAAACATTCGATGAGCGCATAATTTCGCGGAATGGACCTGTCAATTGGCCACCAAGGTCGTGTGATTTGACACCATTGGATTATTTTCTTTGGGGATATGTGAAGTCGCTCGTCCACACCAACAAACCAGAAACGTTAGGGGAATTGGAAGCCAACATTCGTGGCGTTATTGCCGACATACGGCCCCATATGCTCGAAAAAGTGGTTGAAAATTGGACCTGTAGAATTGGCTTTATTCGAGCCAGCCGCGGCGGCCACATGCCCGAAATCATATTTAAACATTAATGGCATAAAATTGTCCTTCCAATAAAGCCAAATTGATGGACCTTAAAACGATTTTCTTGTGTTTTATTTCAATTCGAAGTTCTATACCCCTAAAAAAACACCCTTTATTATATATAGCTCCGATCAAACTTATTTTTTCAGGAAATCTTTTATGATATATTAAAAGATATTTTGCCAAGTTTCACGTTTTTAACTGCCAAATGAAATGGTCCAAAACCTCTTATGTGAACGATCGGTTGTATGGGATATATACGATATATAGCTCCGATCTTAGCGATTTTTTTACCAAATTTTTTATTATCTGTTAGCAAATATCTCACCAAGTTTCAAGTTTTAATCTTTTTGACTTTTTAACGAAATCTTTTAATATCCATAAGCAAATATCCTACAAAGCAACTCCTCGGCCATGCTCACGATTCAGCATAGTACACAAAAAGCAAGTACACACACAGCGTGTATATAGTGTGAATAAGTAAATGTGTAGTGGTGTAACTTTTATGTTAAATTTTTTATATTAAAATGATTTTTAAAATTTTTTTTATTTGCGGATAAAAGTACACCTCAAAATTTCCTATCTATACGTATATAATTTGTATACCTTAGAATTATAGTTTAGCAGAAAATGGTTCTACATCTCATTCATCTTGTCTATTTATATATAAGAAGATATGCACTTTCGAGCATTGGAATTATAATGAACAATTCAAATCCGTATTTTTTAAAATTACGCTAAGGCTTATATTTCTATTTACTATATTAATTAATTGCTATTTATATAAAAGGTACAACGAGTAAAATTCAAATTACAGATCACTGTATTATTCCATAAAAAATCCCATTAAGTTATCAACTGCGGCACATATTTAAAAGGAAATACACTTTCATGGCATACAATGCAAAATAACTATATATCACAATTTTCTTCATCATCCGCTGAATTAGCATAAATACTGGAATTGCTCATGAGTTGAATGAGATCTTTTCCCACATCGGGGAAAAAGCTAAAAAAAAAGCTAAAAAAAATGTCTGGAAGACGCTAAAAAAACGAATTGGCATCGCCAACTCGTAAGGGTCTGTAAATATTTCAAAGAACCTTTCTCTCGAATATTCCCAGAGCCGCCTCATCAGATGTTGTCAGTGTCCAAGCGTCTGTACCATAAACCAGGAAGGATACGACACGTGACTTTAAGAGTGTTATTTTCGTTTTACGAGAGAGTACTATACTTCTCAATTTCCTACTCAGTTCGAAGTAGCACTTGTTTGCAAGAGCTATTTCTCGTTGGATTTCTAAGCTGACACTAGTGTTGGTGTTAAGTTTCAAGTTTTAATATTTCAAAATGAGGGATAAATGGTCATAATCCTCTTATCTGAGCGATCGGTTGTATGGGATATATACTATATATAGCTCCGATCTTGCTGACTTTTTTACGAAATCTTTTACTATCCATAAGAAAATATCTCACCAAGTTTAAAGTATTAATCTTTTAAAATAAGGGAGAAATGGCCATAATCCTCTTATCTGAACGATCGGTTGTATGGGATATATACTTTATATAGCTCCGCTCTCAACGATTTTTTTACCAAATTTTTTATTATCTGTAATCAAGTATCTCACCAAGTTTCAAGTTTTAATCTTCCAAAATGAGGGATAAATGGCCAGAATCCTCCTATCTGAACGATCGGTTGTATGGGATATATACTATATATAGCTCCGATCTTGGTGATTTTTTTACGAAATCTTTTGATATCCATAAGAAAATATCTCACCAAGTTTCAAGTTTTAATCTTTAAAAATGAGGGAGAAATGGTCATAATCTTCTTATTTGTACGATCGGTTGTATGGGAGATATGGGAGATATATGACAAATGTCTAATATAATACAAGAATACATCCTTGTGCCAAATTTCATCAAGATATCTCAAAAATTGAGGGACTAGTTTGCGTTCAAACAGACGGACGGACGGACAGACGGACATGGCTGTATCAACTCAGTTCATCGTCCCGACCAATTTGGTATACTTAATGGTGGGTCTATCTCTTATATTTCTAAACGTTACAAACATCGGACCAAAGTTAATATACCATTTCATGTTCATGAAAGGTATAAAAAGGGTGTCTTTTATAGGCGCCAAAGAACTTAACCGATCTTTATTAAATTTTCACAATATATACTTGGGTTCACTGGGTACAGCATAGACAATATAAAGTTTTGGAAATGTAGACGGAGCCACGCCCCCAGGCTATATAAAGTTTCAATTCGTCATAACTCCGAACGTTTTTGGTCTAAATTAATGAAATTTATATATATGTGTCACTTAGTCAATATCTACATAATTTTACAAAAGTGGGCGGTGCCACGCCCAAATATTTTGTGTTTTTTTGCTTTTGAACTTTCACGATAGGCTCAGGAGTTCGCTGGGCACGACACAGTCTGTATATAGCTTTTGGAAAAGCCCCCAGGTTATATAAAGCTGCATTTCGGTATAGTTAGGAGTTTATTTGATTCAAGTTAAGGACATTTTATATATACATAGATGTGTTCTATGTATAAAAACGTCAAAACAACGTCTACCGGGCTTGCTAGTATATTATAAAATGGCGAAAGCAAACAACGAATTTCAGCATTCTTTTGTAAAACTGAGAGACTAGTTTGCGTTCAAATAGACAGACGGACAGACAGACAGCCAGACGGAGAGACGGACATGGCTAAATCGACTCCGCTCATCGTGCTGATCATTTTAGTGAACTTTTCTCTTCTTGTTCTCATACTTACATACATTTAATGTTTATGAAAGGTATGAAAATCAAAAAAGATATATGACTTCGCTATTGCAGTGGACTATAAACTACTATATTTTGCTTGTGTGTTTCCCTAATTTTTGGCAGGAGTATAATACATACTACCGAGAAGCAGCTGACCAATTTTCATTGAAATATCAAGATTGAATTATAAGCGATTGCCTTTGAAAATAGCAAAAATTGACAAAATTATTTGCGGCCGAGTTTTTCTTAAAAAGCTTATTATGTGTGCAAGATCTTATTGATATAACTTGCTTAGTTGTAGAAATATCGCTTTTTAAATTTAAAAAAAAAAATTTTCAGAACTATGTTAAAAAACTAGGCGTGGACATAAACCGATTTCGCCCATTTTTACAACAAACAGTTATATTGAATATTATCACAAAATTTCTTTCAATATTCAACAAATTTTCGACAAATCCATTTTTGGCGGAGTTATGGCATAAAAAGTTTTGTGGAATAAAGTACTATATAAGGGGCAAGGCCACTCCCATTTTCGAAAATTTTTATTTTTTGGATTTCTTAGTTTACGGAAACTTTGAAAGTGAAATATAAATTATGTAAAGCTAGTTTACGCAAAGTTATTGCCTATTTAATGCATCTACGATCCTCTTCAAAATCTTTCATATAAAAGTGGGCGTGGACCTTAAAATATTTCGCCGACTTTTTCCTCGAACATTCCCTGCATACCTAAAAACGAGTGCCAAGAAAACTGCATACCAAATTTCTTTAATATATCTCAAAATTTACTCAAGTTATCGTATTCACAGACGGACTGACGGACGGACATGGCTTAATCAATTTCTCATATCGTCCTGAACATTTTGATATATATAAGTCAAAATCTATCTCGATTTTTTATGCCGTTACATACTGCCGTTAGTCGACTAAAGTTAATATACCTTGTGTGCGTAGCACTACTAGATATAATTACGACACATGATACGAGGTATACTATCTACGCTTTTCAACAGTCGTATGTTGTAACCAGTGAATCCAAGAATCTACTGTAAAAATTCCATAAAGATCGGTTGAGTACCTTGGAAGCCTATACAGGATTAAAATTTTATATAGCATGTGGGAGGTGCACCGCCCTCTTTACCAAAATTATTTATAGCGTATACTGTAACCAGTGAACCCAGAAATCTGCTGTGAAAATTTCATAAAGATCGGTTAAGTACTTTGGGCGCCAGACACACAGACACACATTCATTTCTACACCCAGCGTGTACTAGTGCACAGGGTATTATAGTTTTGGTCATATAACGGTTGTTTGTAACGGTACAAAATAATAGGGTTAGATATATAGTTCCATATGTCAAAGTTTATAGAATGAACAGAGGAATCCATTAAGACATGTCCGTCTGTCCGTAAACACGATAACTTGAGTAAAAATTGATATATTTGAATGAAATTTGGTGCACAAGTTGCTTTCCGGCCAAGGTAGGTTGCTATTTGAAATGGAAGAAATCGAACCATAACCACGCCCCTTTCTTCGATTCGAAAATTTCGAAATTTGCAGGATTTATTAGTTTGGTTGCTTCATTAACAATTTTATAAAATTTTTGGAAAAAGGGCGTAGCACCGCCCACATATGAGTGAAGAAGTTTTCAAACTTTGACTGTTAATGACTACAGAACCTTTTATGCTAGGATAATGAAATTTGGTAGGAGGTATACTATGGTTGTAGCACATACATCCGCAGAAAATATGCGAAATAGCTTTTCCACCACGCCTACTTTTTCATAAAAGTTATCTTAAAAGGAGGTAGAAATACTAAACTGCCCATATCTCATTGACTGATACAGGTTGAATGATATAATTTAGCAGTTAACTCAATTTTCTTATTCTTTATACGATTTTTTCAAAATGAGTCAAGCAATTTTCAAATTCGACTGTTAATAACTTCAGAACGGTGTAAGATAGAATTACGAAACTTAATACGAGGTATACAATAGGCCTTTAGAGTACGCCCACGGAAGATAAGAAAAATTGGGGGATGACCAAGCCCACTTTTAGACCAAAGTTTTCTTAAAGCGAGGTAGGAAACCTGAACATGCCCTATCTCCTTCACTAATGCAGAAGGAATGCTAGAATTTCGTAGTTACAATGACCTGATGATCTTATTAATGATTTTTTTTTTTAATTTTGAAAAATGGTCGTGGTACCGCCCACACGCCCACATATAAGTGAACGAAATGCCAAATTTCTGCTATTATTAATTTCAGAACAGTGTTTAATATAATTACGAAACATGATACGAGGCATACTATCACCTTTTTTCAAAATTATATATAGCCTATGCTCTAACCAGTGAATCCAAGAATCTACTATGAAAGTTTCATAAAGATCGGTTGAGTACCTTGGAAGCCTATACAAGATTAAAATTTTATATAGCATGGGGGGGCACCTCTCACTTTTACAAACTTATATATTATACTGTAACTAGTGAACCCAGGAACCTACTGTAAAAAGATCGGTTAAGTACTTTGGACGCCAGACACACATTCATTTTTATTTATAAGATTGCCCACATGGTAGTAGAAAAAGTTTGAAACCTCTATAGGTCAAAACTCCACAACAATTTACTTGTTCTATTTCAATTTCGGTTTGACAGCGAGTTCTTTGAGTTGAAAAATTTTGACTAACAAGAAATTTACTTGTAAAGATTGGAAAATCTCTCAGGCTCTCACGCTCTTGATTAGTTTTTCTCTTACAAATTTTTTGAGTTAATGTTAGTAAGAATTCGTAATTTCCACTAATAGTTTTCTGTTATTAAACAGACTTATTTTCATGCGAACGATCAGTAAGCTAATCTTGTTTCGTGCGATTGACGTGTCGATCACGCAATACGTAATTCGATTCAAGGTAAAATACAAAAAGCAAGAAAACAACGCAGTGTCAAGCAGGACTAACAAATATAATAACAAAGAGAGAATTTAGAAAGTACCTCAATCTTCTGTATAACAAATAATGAAAATAATATTTTTTCTTTTAGGCTGAAAACCTTCTACTTGACATTAATATGAATATCAAAATAGCAGATTTCGGGTTTTCAAATCAGTTTAAAATTGGGGAATTGTTAGCAACATGGTGTGGTTCCCCTCCATATGCAGCTCCCGAGGTATTTGAGGGAAAACAGTACACTGGACCAGAAATCGATATATGGGTAAATTAATATAGTATTTTTATATAAATAAACATAACTAACGATAATATATTTTAGTCACTTGGTGTAGTGCTTTATGTGCTCGTTTGCGGAGCGTTACCATTTGATGGATCTACTTTACAGACACTTAGGGATCGGGTACTTTCAGGACGTTTTAGAATACCGTTTTTCATGTCTTCAGGTTGTTACATTTATGTTAAATTATTATAAAAAATTATCTTTAACTAGTTATTTTATTTCAAAGAGTGCGAGCACTTGATCCGTAGAATGCTTGTTCTTGATCCATCGCGAAGATATTCGATTGAACAAATCAAAAGTCATCGTTGGGTTTGTGGTGAATTTAGGAACACAACTGCTATAATACAATGCAACGTAAATATGGATGGCACGTCAAGCATTGTGCCAAACGAGGATATACTAAGGATTATGTCTGAATTCGCTGGTATTCCTCCAGAAAAGACTAAAACAAGTTTAAAAAAAAACAGTTATGATCACGTTGCAGCGATATATTTATTGCTTCAAGATCGAGTTATTAATAAGAAAAACGTACAAGAATACTCAAAACGATTAACAGATAACACACTGCCAAAGGTCACACCAATAAAGCCAGTTGGGTATCATGGATCTTCAACAACGTTACATAAGGCCAGATCTTCATTAGACAAGCTGCGAGTTAAACAGACTTATACACCAGTTAAAGAAAATACAATAGCGCCACTGCCGAATATGAATGAAGTTAAATTTGGTAGTTTTTTATCAAAGCATGCTCTAAAACCCGTTGCCGATTCTGATATGTTCCCCATACATGACGATAGTGAGCATTTTAGTTCAACGACACTTAAAAGTTATAATCATAAGGAGGAATCAATAAGTGAAGTAACAGCTTTGCCAAAACGAGGTCGGATGCCGATTAAGATGTCTAGGTTAAGTCGACATAATATGAGTTCAAGTCAGCATCCCAAAGCATCATCATATAACATAGACAATAAATTAGCGACGGTTAAAATAAAAGGTAGTCAACAGAGCGCATCTTCGAATGAACATTTAAGTCCTTCACATCCACTTCATCAGAATCTTAAAGAATGCATAATAAAACAAAGCACGGAGGACTGTCGTCTCCTTTTACAACAAGTAATATATAATCTAAAATATTAGTTTGTATTTAAATAAACTACAGGCCATAAGAATATAAGTCACAAACGTATAAAATACTCGTAACTATCGAAATATACTTCCATTAAGTTTTTTTTGAGCTCGAAGTCTTTTTTAAAATAAAAACTCGTAGTGCTATGCACAAGAGGTTAACTTCATTCGCCTAACGGTAGTATCATTCCGCAACAGCCGGTTCTATCGTACCGGAATGACTCAGGTTTTTCTACCCGAGCAAGGGTTGTTATTACGACGTTACCCTGTCTAACTTGTCACCTTTCCCTTAACATTGTCATCCTCCGAGCAGATCCTTGCAACAGGGCGGCTCAAACTCCTCTTGCTCTGGGCGGGTGTTGAATCCAACCCGGGACCAAGAGAATGGATCTGCTGCATTTGCTGGTAGAAGGTTTACGTTAAACGTTCACACTCCGTCCAATGTAATACATGTAAAAGATGTCTGCACAAAACAAGGTGCTCCGGGCTAAATACCTTCACTCATAGGCCCCCTAGTTTCTTCAAAACTTTTGTTGCCCCTTGCTGTTCACGCCCTAGGCGTGGCATCCGTCGAGCCAGTGTTGCACCGCTACAAGTTTCAGATACAGTCTCCACGACTAACAGCACTAATACTGCCCAGCAAGTAGTGTGTAACTCCAGCTGCCGCTCACGCCCACCCGCGCCAACAAATCACACAGCAGCTCACAGCTACTTTCTACGTAGCACCTCTCTTTTAGATGTGAGCAATGCTGAGCGACAGCCCACCCCCCTCCCACTTACAACCTCCCTTTATTCTTCCAGCACTAGCACAAATGTAAGCCAAAGCCACCAGTTCCTGCTCCCTTACACCATGTGCATTGTTTCCTGATTGAGATTATATACACCTGCGACATCAGTCAAATGCAATTCTTGCCTTGGCCTAGGTCACCTGCTTATATGTTCTCAACTTGGTAACAGGAACTTATGAACTGATACGTACGTTGCGCCATCTTGTCGAGCTACGCAATCTACAACGTCGACTGATTCGACCCAGCCTGCTTCCACCCAGGCATACGCACCAGGCCTTGACTCCCAGTGTGACTATTTCTCCCCCTTCGCACTTTCGTGTCCCACAGTTGAACTGCAACGGCCTAACCGGCAAGGTTAGTGAAATAGTGAACTTCATGAAGGGGCAAAATATCAAGATTGCTGCGATTCAGGAAACAAAGCCCGGTGCCCGATCAGATATCCGGGCCTGTGACGGCTACCACATCCATTGGCGTGACCGTGCGAGAGGACTTGGGGGCGGACTTGCTTTCATCACTCATCAATCTCTGCATTACCGTCTATTTGGGACTTATGTCGACCCGAGGGATAACACCTTTGAACGTCAAGGTATGGTTGTCTGGTCAGGCGATGTTGATCTCGAAATAATTAACATTTATATACCTCGTGTCACTTGCTGTCTGAGGGAATACCGCCCTGACATTCGTGCGCTACTCAGGGGCGATAATTGTGTAATCCTCAGGGACTTTAACGCACACCATGACTTTTGGCACTCGAGCCTACAGGAACAAATAGATGATTCGACGTTCTGCACTGTGTTCAAGCTCGCCAGACCTTACCATTGTCAGCGCTGGTCTCATAAACTGCGTTGACTGCCGACCGATGTTGACTCTTGCATCAGATCATTTACCGATTGTCGTCTCAATCGATCGCCCCACAGATTTGATCGCCTCTGAAACTCGCACTTTCACTCATTTCAGCAAAGCTGATTGTACTGGTTTTCTTAACTTCACTGAGAGCCTAGACCCTACGGATCCCCGAGTTCAGGATCTCCATGCGGAAATCAGACGGCTGGTTGATCAATACAAATGCGCCAAATGGGAGGAGCACCTAAGGTCCTGCAACCTCTCTGCTGGTGTTTGCAAACTATGGTCAACTGTTAAATCCTTGTCAAATCCGACCAAACCTAACGACAAAATATCCATGAAATTTGCTGATAAGGTACAGTAGAAACCCAAGAGATGCGCGAGCGCTTTCTGCCGGCAATTTTTACTGCATCCTCCGGTGGACAAGGAAATTAGACGAGCCACCAGGGAAGCGCACAAACGTAAAAATAGCCAGGCGCCGATTTTCATCACCACCGCGAGGGTTCAGGAGGCCATACGGGGGTCTAAAGGCTCCAAATCGATCGGCCCCGACGGTATATTTATGCTGATGTTAAAACATCTCGGCGAAGAGGGCGAAAGGTGCCTCACAACTGTCTTCAATCTGTCCATGACCACCTTTGTCATTCCACTACTAAAGACTGGCAAGCCGGCCAACGAGTGGAGTCTTATCGATATCGCTCCTCTCGCCAGTAGTGAAGACCTTGGAGACAGTCCTGCTCCCTACACCGGTAGCCTGCGACTAGCCAAACATCAGCATGGATTCCTTAAAAAGCATAGCACGACCACCGCGCTAAACGCCATTACCACTCAGATAGGTGTCGGTCTCAACCAACATCGCCCAAATGACAGGACTGTGCTGGTTGCTCTTGACCTGTCGAAATCCTTCGATTTGGTCAACCATACGCAACTCATTAACCACCTGGAAGACTCGTCTCTTCATCCTTGTCTAAAGTGTTGGACCGCCAATTATCTGAGTGGTCGGCAATCTTCGGTTGAATTCAGAGGTGAACGATCAAAACCACGTGTAATCAAACAAGGGGTGGTTGTTTAATTACTACCTATCGAGGCTCCCCTCGCCACCAGAGGGTGCCTCGATCGTCTCCTACGCCGATGACTGCACGATCCTGGCGACGGGCCCTCAGTAGACGAGCTGTGCTGAAGAATAAACTCATACCTCCATCCTTCTCCTTCTGTCACCGACCACGTCCTCGGCCACCTTATTTACGACGTGGACAGCGAAGGTGAACATGGAATTAGACGTCTACGTCGGCGGCACTAAGCTTCCGACTGTCACATGTCCAGATATTGACTTATGTATATCAAAATGTTCAGGAGGAAAGGAGAAATTGATTTGAGCCATGTCCGTCCGCCCGTCCGTCCGTCTATGAACACGATAACTTGAGTAAATTTTGAGACGCATGCAAGTTCCTTGGCACTCATCTGCGAGCGCTATTTAAAATGGGCGAAATCGGATGATAGCCACGCCAACTTTTATATATAGAAGATTTTAGAAAATACAAAAAAAGGGATTATTCAGTACACAATAAGGATAAAACTTGGCGTGTACATGAACGGTGACGTGTCATAATGACAATGGAATTAATGTCAGTGCCAGTAATCGCATAATGTCAAATTATTTTGAGAATTAACGCTAAATATGATAAATGCTTTACTTATTTCTATAATAACAACGCAACTGGTGCACTTACACAAATAATGGACTAAGCAGGTTTTACTCCAAATTTTCATTTTATACCTTATATTTGTATGTGTGAATATGAAATTAAAAAAATTGTATTTAATGAATTTTGATAATTTTCAGAAAATCGCCGCAGGCGAAAATTTTGAATAAAAAATAGCCGCAATTTATATTCCATATTTTCATTTTATACCTTATGCAAGGTGGCGCAAAAGTAAGCTTCCGATGTTCAGCATATCGGTTGTGGCAGGTGCAGTGTGTGCTGTTGCACCGTCTTGCTGGAACCACATGTTTTCCAATCCCAATTCATCAAGTTGCGGCAAAAAGAACTCGTTGATCATTGCTCTGTAGCGCTCACCATTCACAGTAACCGTTTGGCACCGACCGATTATTGGTCAAATAAATAGTCAGCAATATTCCGCGTTCTGGAGCAGTGTAGCGTAACATTGTTTATTAACATGTATTTCGCATGTGTTTACTACACAAATGTCAAAACAGAACTGACTTTAGGGGCCAATCGCAAAATTTATAGCATTTTCTGATAGGAGGATTCCTTTTGCGCAGTAACCGTTTTTCACCGACCGAAATAAATAGTCAGCAATATTCCGCGTTCTGGAGCAGTGTAGCGTAACATTGTTTATTAACGTGTATTTCGCATGTGTTTACTACACAAATGTCAAAACAGAACTGACTTTAGGGGCCAATCGCAAAATTTATAGCATTTTCTGATAGGAGGATTACTTTTGCGCCACCCTGTATATGTATTTTTATGAAATAAAAGAATTATATCAAATGAATTTTAAACATTTTGAGGAAAGCGCCTCAGGCGAAACTTCAGAATAGAAAATCACGCCATTTTTTATTCCAAATTTTCATTTCATATTTCATATACGTTCGCAAATTCATTGAATAAAATTTTTTAAATTTTATATACATAAGCGAAAGTTGAAAGAAAAAGAAGGAGATAAGAAGAAATGTACAAGGTGGCGCAAAAGTAAGCTTCCGATGTTCAGCATATCGGTTGTGGCACGTGCAGTGTGTGCTGTTGCACCGTCTTGTTGGAACCACATGTTTTCCAATCCCAATTCATCAAGTTGCGGCAAAAAGAACTCGTTGATCATTGCTCTGTAGCGCTCACCATTCACAGTAACCGTTTGGCCCCGACCGATTATTGGTCAAATAAATAGTCAGCAATATTCCGCGTTCTGGAGCAGTGTAGCGTAACATTGTTTATTAACATGTATTTCGCATGTGTTTACTACACAAATGTCAAAACAGAACTGACTTTAGGGGCCAATCGCAAAATTTATAGCATCTTCTGATAGGAGGATTCCTTTTGCGCAGTAACCGTTTTTCACCGACCGAAATAAATAGTCAGCAATATTCCGCGTTCTGGAGCAGTGTAGCGTAACATTGTTTACTAACATGTATTTCGCATGTGTTTACTACACAAATGTCAAAACAGAACTGACTTTAGGGGCCAATCGCAAAATTTATAGCATTTTCTGATAGGAGGATTCCTTTTGCGCCACCCTGTATATGTATTTTTATGAAATAAAAGAATTATATCAAATGAATTTTAAACATTTTGAGGAAAGCGCCTCAGGCGAAACTTCAGAATAGAAAATCACGCCATTTTTTATTCCAAATTTTCATTTCATATTTCATATACGTTCGCAAATTCATTGAATAAAATTTTTTAAATTTTATATACATAAGCGAAAGTTGAAAGAAAAAGAAGGAGATAAGAAGAAATGTACAAGGTGGCGCAAAAGTAAGCTTCCGATGTTCAGCATATCGGTTGTGGCACGTGCAGTGTGTGCTGTTGCACCGTCTTGTTGGAACCACATGTTTTCCAATCCCAATTCATCAAGTTGCGGCAAAAAGAACTCGTTGATCATTGCTCTGTAGCGCTCACCATTCACAGTAACCGTTTGGCCCCGACCGATTATTGGTCAAATAAATAGTCAGCAATATTCCGCGTTCTGGAGCAGTGTAGCGTAACATTGTTTATTAACATGTATTTCGCATGTGTTTACTACACAAATGTCAAAACAGAACTGACTTTAGGGGCCAATCGCAAAATTTATAGCATTTTCTGATAGGAGGATTCCTTTTGCGCAGTAACCGTTTTTCACCGACCGAAATAAATAGTCAGCAATATTCCGCGTTCTGGAGCAGTGTAGCGTAACATTGTTTATGAACGTGTATTTCGCATGTGTTTACTACACAAATGTCAAAACAGAACTGACTTTAGGGGCCAATCGCAAAATTTATAGCATTTTCTGATAGGAGGATTACTTTTGCGCCACCCTGTACAAGGAGCGAGGCAACGACCACGCCTGCCGGGTCTGCTCGTTATTTAATAAAAAAACAACTTAAGGGTTTCCTATAGTAAATCTTAAAAAAATTAAAGCTACGGTGAACCCACTGTTCACCGAAATGTAAATGAAACACGATTTAATGTCATAACAATGATTTTATTGCGCGCTTGTCACGTTCCTGATTATAACTAACTCTTACTTTTACAATATCTTACCAGATAACTTCTTAGCCTAAAATAATTATGCTAAGGTTACAGTTCTCACAGCCATCAGAATTTCGCAAGCGATGAGTTGCGCGTGCAGGCCAATATTGCCTACTCTGCAATCCTCACGCAGTTTTTGAATATGATTGCGGCGCGTCTGCAGCGTCAGCGAAAGTTCTATAATGAAACTTATGAAAAACAATTAGGTTACATGTATTGCAACGTGAGTACAGGGCGTGACTTATATATGTATTTTTATGAAAAAACTAGCAGACCCGGCAGACGCTTTTCTGATAATTCTCAAAATTCATTAATACAATTCTTTTTTATATACATACAAGTTACACGAGCAGGTACCATAATACCACTCAACGGCGCACCCTGTGATCACGTTGCTAAGCGTGTGACTTATTTAGTTCAATAAGAGGGAATCGCTGACGCGGCACACGCGCAACCATCGATCAGGTCACCTTACGTTAGTTATGGGAATTGCACGGTAAGCAATTGCTGTCTACACGCGCGAGCAGTTATGGGTAAAGCATGGGAACTGCAACATAATCATTTTAGTTAGGCTAAGAAGTTATTTAAGTAAGTTGCAACGTATGTTTAGAGTTAGTTGTTAATTAGCGTGCAAGCGGCACGAATAAAGAAGTTGTAACGTTTGTTGAAATCGTTTCCTTGTTTCATTTCATAGTATCGGAGGACACTTGGTTCCTCCGCACCTTTAATTTTTTTACATCTCCCTCGACACGGGAGATAACTGGCGCCCGAGCTTCGGAGTTCAGTGCAGGGTCCGTGTGTGATAAGTGAAAAATATCCTAATTTAACAAAAAAGAGAGAAAGAAAAGTGAAAAATATCCTAATTTAACAAAAAAGAGAGAGAGGAAAGTGAAAAATCTCCTAATTTAACAATAAAAGAGAGAGAGGAAAGTGAAAAATCTCCTAATTTAACAATAAAAGAAGAGTGAGAAAAAGGCGAAAATTCTCCTAATTTAACAGTGAAAAAAATCCTCCAATGAGACATTGGATCGTGTAAGTCATACGTATATTTTCTTACAGTTCTTATATTTTCAGTATACCTAATCATGAACGCCGACGAAATGAAAAGATCATTGACGGAAATGAATGGCGCCGTGAATGCCATGCTCGCCCAGCTGAAGAAATTCGAGGAGCGCCTCAAAAGCGTAGAATCGACAAACGCTGATGAGTCCATACAAGGACTTAGCCAAACTCTAGAGCGACTAGAAAGTAGGGTAGAAGAGGTTCGTCGGCAATCTGTCGATAGTGAGGCAACACCAGTAGAAGAGCCACTTGTGACTCCTCAGACGGAGGAGGATCTTAAGGAAATAGCGAGGTTACCGGATTGTGTGAAAGAGCTTCAAGTGTTTGATGGATCCCGGGAGCACTATACCTCCTGGATCCATAGTGTAGAACAGGTCCTAAGTGACTATAAACCCGTACGGCAAAAGCCAATATATAGGGCAATTTTGAGGCACATAAGATGCAAAATTAGGGGAGCGGCAGATGCTGCTCTGGTGTCCCATAATATTCTAGACTCCGATTGGAAGAAAATCAAGGAGATTCTCTCGTTGCATTATGCGGACGTCAGCGATATTGAAACCCTTGATCAGCAACTTACCCTTATGGCCCAGGGGCGACAAAAGTTGTCCGAATTCTATGCCCAAATCAACAAGCAATTGTCACTTATGATAAATACGATAAGCACAGATAAATATGTGCACACAGAAACGGTGAAGGCATTGGCCGAGGCACATAGACGAAGAGCCTTGGATGTCTTTATCAGGGGGCTAAACGGCGACTTGCCGACTTTGCTTCTTATGCAGAAGCCGAAATCCTTGCCTGAGGCTCACTCGTCATGCCTCACGTTCATGAACGTGGATCGGCGAAACGCTATTTATCGCCCCCCACAGGCACTAAATAGAAGTGGCCGAATGTTCGGCGATACGTACCAATCTCCAACAAGGCGATATTTTTCGCGCGGCAGCACAGACTACTCTGGCACACCGCAGAATCCAGCCCCGACCCATTCTAGGTACAGTTATGCAACCCACTTCAATGGGAGCTTTGCAGACCGACATCAAAATCAGAGGGGATTCAACTCCCCATACGCTAGGTCAGGGCAAACCAGGAGTAGCCACCAATCTGCGCAAAGCTGGCGCAACAACAGTGACCCCCCAACGGCTTTAAGAGTGGATGCCGGTGCATCCTCTCAAACCCGCCAGACGGGAAATTCCAGGTTCTCTAGGTACGACGGGCCAAGGAAAAGTCAAGTTCCAACAAAATTCTCAAACAACGAAGCAAACAAGAAACAGAAATTGTTTCATCTAGTGGCCGTAGACGAAGAGGAGGGAGAGGATGCCTCCAGTGAACAAAAAGAGTCAACAACCGACCAACTAAATTTTACAATGGGAGCCTCGTGTCCGGCGTACCATATTTAGAATACGTTACTCAGGGTCAAGGTATTTTAGAGTTCCTAGTTGATACCGGCGCAAACAAAAATTACATTAGCGAGCGAGTAGCTTTGAACACTACCCCAGTGGAAAAACCATTCCACGTAATCTCGGCGGGGGGAAAAATCAAAATCGACAAGAAAGTTTGCGGAAATTTTTTTCAGTTTGTTGGTAGGAATCTGCCGACTACATTCTTTGTTCTCCCTGGTCTAGAATCATTTGACGGGATAATAGGGGATGATACTCTCTCAGAAATTAAAGCAGTGTTAGATAGGGAGCTCAATACCCTCATCCTTAAACCAGACATCCTTCTGCCTCTTAAACGAAAGACAGCACAACAGGTTAACTCCATTAATTTAGACATCCCTCTTGACAATTATGTCACCGAACGTACGAAAAGCAAGCTATATGGGATACTGGAAAAATACGAAACTTTATTCGGCCCAGTCGACCAAGCCATGGAAATTCAAACCAACCTCCAGGCTGAGATAAGAACAATAACCGAAACCCCCATTTACACCAAAAGCTATCCCTACCCCGTCAATATGCGTGGAGAAGTCGAAAGACAAATTCAGGAACTGCTTTCACAAGGCATTATCCGTCCGTCAAAGAGTCCTTATAACTCCCCCATATGGGTTGTCCCAAAAAAATCCGGCTCGGATGAAGAAAAGAAATACCGGATGGTCATTGATTTTAAAAGGCTAAACGCCGTAACCATTTCCGATACATATCCCATCCCGGACATCAACGGGACTATTGCCAGCCTTGGCGAAGCCAAATATTTTACCACGCTGGACTTAACGTCAGGATTCCACCAAATCCCAATGAAGAAGCGTGACATTCCCAAAACGGCCTTTTCCACAATGAATGGAAAATATGAATTCTTGCGACTTCCTTTCGGACTAAAAAATGCGCCCTCTATCTTCCAAAGAATGATAGACGACGTCCTCAAAGAATTCATAGGTCGAATTTGTTTTGTATATATCGACGATATAATTATCTTCAGCAAGGAAGAGGCCACCCATTTGAAGGACATCGAAACAATTCTTTCTAGACTACTAACAGCGGGACTCAAAGTCAACCTCCAAAAAACACAGTTTTTAAAAAGAAGCGTCGAATTTCTGGGTTATATTGTAACCTCCGAAGGAATCCTGCCAGATCCTAAGAAAATAAATTCAATAAGAAACCTTTTGCCACCCTCAAATCTAAAAGAGCTCAAAAGCTTTTTAGGTTTAACTTCTTACTACAGAAAATTTATTCGTGACTACGCCAAAATCGCGAAACCACTCACTAACCTCACAAGGGGCGAACACGCACAGGTTAAGGCTACGCAGTCCAAAAAGGTGCCAATATCATTAAATAAGGACGCGCTTGGGGCATTCGATGACCTTAAGGGAATGTTAACAACCTCAGAAGTCTTAACACTTCCCAACTTTGAAAAGACCTTTAACTTAACAACAGACGCCTCAGACTACGCTATTGGCGCGGTATTGTCTCAGGACTACGATGGTAAAGACAAGCCAATTGCGTTTATATCAAGAAGTTTAACAACCACAGAGGAAGGGTATGCTACAAACGAAAAAGAGATGCTCGCCATCGTTTGGGCATTAGACAATCTAAGAAATTACCTGTATGGTGCCAAGAAAATACGTATATTTACCGATCACCAACCACTAACTTTCTCCCTCAGCAATCGCAACTACAATGCCAAACTGAAGCGATGGAAAGCCCGGATCGAGGAATACAATTACGAACTCATCTATAAACCAGGAAAATCTAACGTCGTGGCTGATGCCCTTTCTCGCCTCAAAACACAAGTAAATCAACTGACTGATTCGATGTCGTCCACATCCGAGGTGGGTAGTCAGAATGCAACCATGGGATCAGATTCCGATACGGTCCATAGCGCAGAACAAGATAACTCGGACCTGATTCCCTTCGTGGAAGTGCCACTAAATGTTTTCAGAAACCAAATCGTGTTCGGGGGCAGACTTCAAATTTACGAAGAACCGCACCCTGGACAATCACGCCACTACGTAGGAATAGAAAATATTAGTGAAAACGAATTAGTTAGCATTTTGAAAGAAAAACTGAACCCAAATGTCATTAACGGTATCAAAATACCGGAAGATCAGTTGGGCCTATTGCAGAGAGTCTATTTAGAACATTTTATTAACTATAAGGTGCGAATAGCGCAAACCCTTGTGGAGGACTTGAGAAACCCAGATAGTGTGTGTGAGGCAATAATGAAAGAGCACAAGAGGGCTCACCGTAATGCCACGGAGAATAGGAAACAACTTCTTGAGCGTTGCTATTTTCCCAAGATGAGCAGTCAAATTAGGAAATATGTACTGGCTTGTGAGACGTGCAAACTCAGTAAGTACGACAGGCACCCCCATAGGCCAGAATTACAGGCTACACCAATCCCGTCGCGACCATGCGAGATCCTTCACTTAGACATATTCGAAATTCAGGGGGAAAAATTTTTGAGTTGTATTGATAAATTTTCGAAATTTGCAAAGCTTTTCCACATCAGAAACAAAGGAACCCTGCACCTTAGGCAAAAAATAGTAAAACTTCTGCACTATTTTACTACCCCTAGAATTTTAGTCACCGATAACGAACGAGGATTGATTAGCCCAGTTATACAAAGCTTGTTAGAATCTCTAGGAATTCAGCTTTACCGCACTCCAACTCAGAGGAGTGAGGTGAATGGCCAAATCGAGAGATTTCACTCTACGTTACTAGAAATTTTTAGATGCCTAAAGGCGGAGAATGAAGCCCTCAGGACTAAGGAACTTGTTATCATAGCTGTAGATCGCTATAATAATTCAGTTCACTCGGTAACGAACAAAAGACCAACAGACATTTTTTTTAACCGCTCACAAGCTTCCAATTTCCAGGAACTCCTTGACCAGAGCAGAAAGATGAACATCCAAATTAAAACACTGTTGAGGGAAAAGCAATTGGCCCAGATAAAAAAACATAATAAAAAAAGAATGCTACCGGAGCGTTATGACGAAAATGACGTCATATACGTGAAGGATAAGCAAATAAAGGGGAAGCAAAAACCTTTATATAAAAAAGAAATCGTTTCAAAAGACAATAAAGTTTCAGTCACCACACTTAGTGGAAAAAAGATTCACAAACTCCACATTAAAAATATAAAAAGAAGGAGACAAACTACTCCCACACAATAAAACAAACAAACAAAAGATATGAAAATAAATTATAAAACATCTGGCACCAAGGGGGAGTTTATCTAACAAGAGCGGGCTTGTAAGTGGGACAAATCGTGCCTTAGTAGGTTGCGGCGCCATCGAATATGACAAATGGCTACGTTGCTCCCAAAACGGATAACACGATCCCCCATAGCTGGTTCGAGAAATGTTAACACCTCTGGTCCAGATGAAAAAGAAAAAAGGAAAATTTAAGCTTATGCGCCTAATCCGCTAAGCAAATATTTATTTAACTCTCTGCGCCTAATCCGTTGATGAAAAAGAAAAAAAGAAAAATTTAAGCTTATGCGCCTAATCCGCTAAGCAAATATTTATTTAATTCTCTGCGCCTAATCCGTAGATGAAAAAGAAAAAAGGAAAATTTAAGCTTATGCGCCTAATCCGCTAAGCAAATATTTATTTAACTCTCTGCGCCTAATCCGTAGATGAAAAAGAAAAAAAAGAAAAATTTAAGCTTATGCGCCTATTCCGCTAAGCAAATATTTATTTAACTCTCTGCGCCTAATCCGTAGATGAAAAAGAAAAAAAGAAAAATTTAAGCTTATGCGCCTAATCCGCTAAGCAAATATTTATTTAATTCTCTGCGCCTAATCCGTAGATGAAAAAGAAAAAAGAAAAACAAACCTAAGCTTATGCGCCTAATCCGCTAGGCAAATTAAAAACAAAAAAAATAAAATAAAAAAAAATAAAAATAAATTAAAAATTTTTTAACCTTTTTATTTTTCCTAAATTTTTGTTCCTTTTTATTTTTAAAAATTTTCGGTAATAACAATATAAAGTAAATTCTTTAAATTTTATTTTAATCTTCCCTACTAATAAGAAATTTAACAAAACATAACTTGTAAACCACTAACAAAATAATATCGCAGGAAAAGCGATGATCCTAAACTAAGATAGTAACACTAGTTTAATGATAATCAATGTAATCGTAAGAATTCCGCTTACTAATAATACCTTCCTACTATCAACAACATTTTACCTTTTTACTAGTTAGATAACCTTAACTCACTTTCTTAGAACCTAGCAACTACTAACTTACTAACAACATTAAATTAGAATTAACATCTTGCGTTGCAGATTCCCACTGCTGGCATCAGCCATCAGCGCACTACATATATTCAACTACAAGGCTCCAATAGTAACCATCCAGAGCGGAGATGGGTGGATCATTGGGGGCTCATTCAAACTCATCCACGTCATCGACCTACAAAAATATACCACGATGGTGACTCAAATGGACAAACTGGCAGGCCATCTAACCAAACGAACCGACGAGCAACTCTTAGCCCAGCACTACATCAACCAAACACTCGAACGACTCGAAGAGTTGATGGGGAGCACAAGCAATACTAGAGTCACCCGATCTATTGACTGGATAGGGTCAGCATGGAAATGGCTGGCAGGATCCCCTGACGCAACAGATTGGAACAATATCCTCCACAGCCAAAACCAGATAATCGCGAACAACAACCACCAATATAAGGTCAATAAAAAGCTATTCACCACCACCCAAGAAATATTGAAGCGAATTGAAGAAGTGGTGAACCGCACCAACTACGTGGTAAAAGAAACAGAAGGAATCGAATTCGAGCAAAGCGCACTTCACAACATCGTCCTCGTTCGCGAAGAGGTCAATGAATTTGTGCGAGCATGCCAATTGGCAAAGCGAGGAATTGTTAACACCAACTTGTTAGACATAGACGAGGTTAACCAAATCCTATCCGAAGTAGAAACCCTCCCATACCAGAATGTAATTGAGGCAATCGAATATGGTCAACCATCGGTCCTCACAAACGGGACACTTCTCCTCTATGTCCTATCAATGCCGAAAGTGACGGCCAATAAATATAATCTCCTGATTACCCGCGCTGGAATCTACGCTGATAAACAAGTGGACCTACCGTTCGACAGAATGCTGGTAAACCAAGAAGAGACATACGGGTTGACGAAGGATTGTATGGTTATCGGCTCATCCACGGTATGCAGCTCTGAGTCCTTAATTGCGTTGGAAGAGAACAGCTGCCTGCCACGACTCTTAAAAGGTGGGGCTGCTAGTTGTCAATTTATTAGACGCAACGGATCCCATATAGAGCTGGTAAACGAAAATACCATTTTCATTTCAAACTACCAAGGGGTAATAAGGAGCAACAATGCCACAAATACTATTAATGGCACTTACGTAATTCAATTCAACAACGAGACAATCAGGATTGGCGATCAAGAATTTTCCAGCAATGAAGCTGTTACAGCGCACGTCCTCCCAGCCGTACTTTCTGACATAAAAAACCACACCATGAAAGTCAACTTGGAATACATCCACGACCTGACAATGGAGAATGTTAAGTATCTAGGGTATGTCAATGAAAGAATCAATTTTTCTATCGTTACAGAGGCTATCTCGATCTGCGCAATAGCCCTTATTGCCGGAACGATGTGGAGATGTTACACAAAGAAATTAGACCTTCCACCGGTTCAAATTCCTACGCATTGGACAGGAAACATTGACATAAATCGGATCCCGAAAGGCAACTCTGCACCTGAATTTTATCGCTCAGATCCTAGCCTGCCAGTCACAATCGTCAGTACCAACTCATTACCAGAAGGTTGCAATCACTCCCTACAAAATTTCTCCCCCTCACGCTTTTCGACATTTGATCTACGAGACGCAGATCTTTAAAGGGGGAGGAGTTACACGAGCAGGTACCATAATACCACTCAACGGCGCACCCTGTGATCACGTTGCTAAGCGTGTGACTTATTTAGTTCAATAAGAGGGAATCGCTGACGCGGCACACGCGCAACCATCGATCAGGTCACCTTACGTTAGTTATGGGAATTGCACGGTAAGCAATTGCTGTCTACACGCGCGAGCAGTTATGGGTAAAGCATGGGAACTGCAACATAATCATTTTAGTTAGGCTAAGAAGTTATTTAAGTAAGTTGCAACGTATGTTTAGAGTTAGTTGTTAATTAGCGTGCAAGCGGCACGAATAAAGAAGTTGTAACGTTTGTTGAAATCGTTTCCTTGTTTCATTTCATAGTATCGGAGGACACTTGGTTCCTCCGCACCTTTAATTTTTTTACATCTCCCTCGACACGGGAGATAACTTACATATATAAGGTGTATAATGCAAAAGCGAATTAATGTCACTGACTTTAATTCCATTGATATTATGACACGTAATTAATAATCATAAATCAAAAACCGTTCAAGATATCGAAACGGAATTTGGCGCACAGATTTTCATGATATCCAGTAAAAGATGTGCGGAATCGACTAAGGTCCACGCCCACTTTTATGTGAATGATTTTGAAATAGATCATAGATATATTTAATAGGCAATACTTTTGCGTATAATAGCTTTATATCATTTCTATTTCACTTTCAAAGTGTCCGTAACGAAAAAATGCGGAAAATATAAATTTTTGAAAACAAAACTTTTTATGCCATAACTCCGGCAAAAATTTATTTGTCGAAACGAAATTTGTCGAAAATGTTGAATATATAAAGGCAACTGTTTAGTGTGAAAATTGGCGTATCGATTCAGGGCCAAACCCAGTTTTTTAACAAAATTCTGAAAAATTTGTTTGTCAGATTTAAAATATTATATAAATTTGTTTCTTAAATTTAAAATATTTCTATAACTATGCAAGCTATTTCAATAAGATCTTGCACACATAATAAGATTTTTAAGGAGAAAAATGTGGACTTTGTTCTCTGCCATTTTCAAAGGCGATTGCTTGTAATTTCGACTAGATATTTCAATGGAAAATTGTCAGCAGCTTCTCAGTAATATGTAGTATATCCCTCGGATAACCATTGGTTAGCAATGGTTGGTAGGGAAGCTATTTATATACAAATTAATTAATTTACCCCTCAAAACTCATAATTGAAAACAATCAGCTGGCTTTATAATACGAACTGAAAAGTATTAAAATAGACCTGCGTAAATAGGTGTGCCATAATATATCACTACTAGGTATATAATGTTAGGTTCCTCCTAACTTAGGCTTCCTTACTTGTTAATATTATGTTTGCATTTGGTTACGTTTTGAAACTTTTGATGTTGACAACAAAATTATTGAAGAGACCTTTTCACCTGTTGTTTATACTTACGGTGACTATTCTTCTATCGATAAAATACGGGACAAAACATTTTATTCAGGATTATTATTATTATAATTATTTAAAAATTATATTTCATTTAATAGTACATACATAAATTTATATGCATAAAAAACAAAAAGGAAAATAATAATGTTAAATTGAGACCATATTTGGGTACATGCGTAAAATATTACTAGGAGTATATTGAAAATTAAATATTCATTGGTACTCTTGTACAGCGCTTATTTGTTTAACAATATTATTAATGTTCATTTAAAAATTGCTTAAATTCTAAACAGTTCTTGTTGTAATTGCATTTTGTGATTAGGAGTGCTCTAATGCCCGTTTGACACTACGTTTTTTTCTTGTATTTTATGTTGTTTTTTACGCAAAAGAGATAGTCACATACAGTTTTCGAATTGGTGAAAACAAGCAAGCTATGTAAAAAAACTAACGAAATACCGCCAAAATACAATCTAGGATGTTAAAAACAAATGAGCCAGTTTGTATTTCGTTAGGTTTTTTTGAAACATAGCTGTTTTTCGTTTGTTTTTTTCTGACAACTTGTTATGGTATCGCAACAAAATGGAGCAGTAAGGAAGGCGGTCGGCACGATATGAGGTCGCACTGTGGCTAGTCATTGTCGGCTGGGGTGGGTTCTTGCCAACCTTACCGTCCTGCGCCATAATCAGAGAAAAGGTCAGATCGTGCCTTTTGAAATACGCGGGGAAATGCAAAACCGCGCAAAACAACTTTTAAAACAACATCCGGTTAAAACACCGGATGCCACGGACAGACCGTTGACATCAAATTTCAAATTCAAATAAAAAAACCGAAAAATCAAATAAATTCAAAAGAGACGGGCAACTAAAATATTTAAAATGAAAATCAAAATTCAAAAATAACCGAAAGCGAAACTAACTCAAATATAAAAATAACCGAAAATGAAACGAAATTAAAACTGAAATAACGAACGGAAAAAGAAAACAAAGATAAATTTAAATTAACCGAAAAGAAACCCTAAAATTTTAAACGAACCGGAAATGACCGGTTACCCTGCTGCAAAAGAAAAAAATTTAAAAAAAAGGAGGCCGAACATTGTAAGGGGGCGCCGCGGGTGTGGTTGCGACGCCCTGGTGCTGGCCCACCCTCATCCATGGCCACCGGTGCACCAAACCGAATCCCGATGGCCCCTTACATATTAAAACCCTACATGCCTTCTAAATAAAAGTTCCCATCAGCATTCCCATTACTAATTACAATTTATTTACAATTCATTTCTTAAAACTAGCATGTTTTAAGTGAACTTAGTTAATAAAAAAAAACTTGACTCTAAAATATAAGGATTGTTCATTTACTTTTCCAGTAAATACTAAAAAAAAAGAGTGTTACCATGAGAGAACAACGAAATTTAGCATAAAAGTATATGAGAACGGTTGACATATGTATGTATTTCAAAACTGAATTATCACAAATAACTACTTCTATTTTCTTTTGATAAAAAAATATTCTTCTGGCACTGTGCTACGGTGCCTAGCTGTTGGAGCAAATTTCATTGCTAGAAAGAAAAGCTTTTATGAGTTAATGAACTCTTGGACAGAAAAAGTTAAAAAGAATTCGTTACTTTCAGTAAAAAAAAAAAGTTCTCTTAGTTATATTTAAGATAATTATTATTATTTCATGCATTCGTTATAATCGGCCTTTTAGATATGATCATGTATAAGTAAAGTTGTTATAATTTTATGTATGTTTTTGTTTTAATTTATATATTACTACTAACAGTGTTGGGAGTTTATCAATTAAATTTTTAATTGATAAGAAAAGTAATTGCAATTAAATCAATTAAATGAATTGGTTTAAAATTAACTGCAATTAAAATTTATATTGATTGTTGCAATTAAATTATCTAAAATTAAATTAATTACAACCGAAAAAAAATCTCAATTAATTTCTTAATGGTGTTATGAAGCAATTAATAATAATTAACCTTTTTTTCAATTACCCGGGTAATTCTTGATTGATTTCATTCAAATATTCAATACAACTCATCAGGGGCACATAATTTTCCAGAAAGTGATATTTGAAAGAAATCAAGCAGGTTTTTTTTTTTTTTTTTTTTTTTTTTGCCATATATATAACCTACATGTTCTTACAGTAGAAGTTTGTCGCAATAAAATACCACGGAACCCGGCTTATAGTATACTAGATAGTGTCCGGGTAGCGTGTTTATTGGTAAATTGTAATTAACTTATTGTTAATTATAGAGAAACCTATTACTTGTTAATTATTGATTGTGTTAACAGTTATAATTTGGCTAACACTCATTACTAATATGTTTTATTTTATTAATTAAATTTTGCTTTGGTTGCTTTTATTCCCTTTTTTTTTATTATTATTTTTTTTTTTTTTTTTTTTAAGTTCTTACTCATTTATTTATACTAACATAACGCTGATTCAATAGTTTCTAATCTAAGGTTCTATATTGAAGTTCTTATTCCATTTTACTTACAGTTTTCTTTTTTTCCCATTAAGTGAACTTAACTTATTTAAATGTTGTTTTTTTTTTCTCTCAAGCAAACTTCTTTTTTTTTTTCTTTTTATAATAATAACAAAATAAATAGGTTAGATCTCACCCATTTGCTGCAGTAGGCCGTTGGTGGGGCTCTACTGTTGTTGTTGTCTCTGCTGGTGTTGTTGTTGCCGATGTGGGCGACGGGCCTAAGATAGGGCGGCCCCCGCTGTTGTCAATGCTGGATGTCGTCGTGCGGTGGGCCTATATGAGGCGGCCCCCGCTGTAATTACTGCTGCTGGTTGTTGCGCGCCCTGTTGCCCGTTGTTGCTGGTGGTGCGACGGGCCTATATTACGGCGGCCCTCGCTGATGTTACTGCTGGTGTTGTTGTTGTTGCTGGTGGTGCGACGTTTGTTTTTATTACAACTTTTTTCGGCTGGAGTATTCTGCTATTCTACAGCTATCTCTTCTTTTACACTGAATTATTTATTCTTTGCTCTTGATATATTTTATCAGTTTATTTAGTTTTATTCGAATGCACTGTTTCGTTGGCTTTTTAGTTCCGACTGCTTTTATTCATTATTTTGGACTGTGATTTGGATGAGTTTGTTGCGTTCGCAAATGATTGCTTGTTCCACTTGTAGTTCAATTTTCTCTATTTTTATTTCAAAATACAGTATTTCGAACCGTTTTGCATTTGTTGTTGGTACCTGCTATCTAATTACGATGCACACGCTAGAAGACCACAAGCAAGGTGGACTTTAATGAAGTTGTTTATATTATTCATTATAACTTTTGTTTACATTTTTTTTTCCACAACACTTACTTCTATTCAGAAGGTTCTAAAGTTTATTTTTATAATTATTGGGTTTATGTTGTTTTGTAATTCTTTTCTTATTGCGTTTTGTACTTTGAAACTTTATTTTCAGTTGTTTTTGTTTGCTTTTGTTCTTATAGCGCTTTTGAATTTGATATCTTTGGATATTTTGTTTTTGTAGTTTAGGACTGAGTCCTTCCGATTCACTTTCGTTTTAAAAAAAAACAAAATGGAACTTATGAAGTTTTGATAGGTTTTCAGGTGTGCTAAAATTTTCAGATTCAATGGCAATTTTATACGACAGCATTCAACCGCCAATATACGTTCAAAACTCTCGGGAAAGGTATCAATCGACGCGTTCCGACCTCCGTACCAACAATCCGAAGGCGGGAATCAAATAATTTGTCTCGGTGGAAAGCTATCAGCAAAAACGCTAGGTTCGATCCCAAATAGGCGGCTTCATCCAAGGTATTTATGTGCACAACACCTTTTCGCGTAGGCGACCTTTGGCCGCCTTTCAAAAGAATAACCTTTTAGCCGGTCCAACCCCCGCTACACGGTCCACAATATTTTGAGCGGGACACACTTTTTGCACTTTTTGGTACACCCTACTCTGTGATTACAACAACCACATGAAAATGACGAAAAATTTTCAACTTGGATTGCAAATATCTCTAAACAGACACAAGATATAGAACTTCCGCCCCCGGACCATCGACATGGAGGCCAAAACCCGTCGCCCGATACACCCCCCGAGACCCTCGGACGCACATCAGCAGCACGTGCCGTCGTACAGAATTGCCGATTCAATAGTTCAATTTAAACTTGATTCAGAATGCTTTCATAAAAGTGAGCTGCGTATTTAATTCGAAAAGAAGTAATTTTTCTAAACGAGTTACAGTATCAAAAAAAAAAAACTGTACAAACTAGATAACGTTTTTGTGAAATTATTGTTAAAAATACCCCCTTCCCAAGTACTTAAATGCCAAAATAGCAATGCCAAATCCATTTAATGAAAAGATTTCAATTTATATAATAATTTTATAAGTCAGGGTGCCACTACAATCATTTTTCTCACAGAACTTTTCTTAATTGCTTCACCAACTTAATCAAAAAATTGAATAACCACTTCACCACACTAAACTTAAGTTTTTTTTTTTTTTTTTTTTTAATTATTTTATTTTTTCATAGATGCAGTTAGGCAATGGTAATAAGTTATTATTTACTAGTTTTGTTCAAAAAAAAGGTAAAACTTTTGTGAAAATTACTGAATTGATAACGGAAGATGAACACTTTTCACAGAAATTTCACACGCGCACGACCGCTCCCGTTCAAATCATGTATACTTTTTGAATTGGTCGAATGCCGGTGACGCTGCTATGCCCAAAATTATTCACTTAACGCGACTGCGCAATGGAAAAGTTCCGTTACCCGTTGACGTGGCGTGATTATTGCCAGGTGGAACATTCTGATTGGTCGTTACCTTCAGATGATTGATATGAACGGATTGAACCATTTGGTGCTGCCACTTCAGCAAAAATCACGCACTTTCCCGTAGCTAAACGTCAAACCGGAAGGTGAATCAAAACTGTCATCCAACCAACCGCATTGCACCAAATATAAATGACTATCAATTGAAAGTAAACCATAACAGGCCTGCTTCGCTTCGAAGACCGGTCGATGAAGGGAACAGGAAAAAGGTTTACCTGCAAGGAAGCCATTTCTGGGTAAAACGTGGGGCACGACTCACCCCTAGATAAGAGTCTCTAGTTCTACCACGAGCTAGCCGGGCAAGAAGATCCGCCAGTAAAGGAAAATTTTTTTTGAAGTATTTTGTTTCATAGTTTAGTAGGCTTTGCGGCAAATGGAAATTGGTTAAGTGGCTTTACCCCCACCGAAATAGGCTTATAAGAAAAACGTGTAATTTAGTTAGACATTTTGATATCGGAGAACGCGTCAAAACTCCGAGGCAAACGGAGAATTTATTTTGGTTTCCTAGTTACAATGCTTCGCGGCTGTAGACATTTTAATAAAGGAGAACTCGTCAAAACTCCGAAAATTTTTGATTCTAGTGGTTTCACCCCCACAAAAAGGTTTAGCAAAAAAATTAACCGGAGAAGCTTGTTCCATGGTAAAAAAAACTTGTCACCCGGTAGGCATTTTAATTAAGGAGAACTCGTCAAAACTCCGAAAGACAATCAGCATAACCGAGGATTGCCAGGTTATCCACTACTTCCGATGGAAGCGTATGTAAATACCCTATTAAGTCAATGCTCGGGGAGGATACTGGGCGAGTTGTCCCCGACCGCCAAAACGCCCAGGTACGGTTCCAAATGTCAAAATGTATATGTGAAAAAAAAATATCAAAATTGTTATTGTGGGCGAATATCCGAAGCGTGAAAGCGACCTATCAGTTTCCCTGTCAGGTCCTCTAGGTCGTACAACGCATTGCCTACTTTTCGACGCACTCGGCACTTGAGGTACTTCGGCAAGAATTTGGCGTTTATGCCTTGTTTAAAGTTACTCAAAGCAAAATTTTACCTAAAAACCTCCTGACCTTCCCTATAGTTAACTTGTCTAGAGCGTTTGTTATAAACGTTGTTTCCCCTATCCTTCGCCTGATCTAGATTCCTACGAATTTGCTCGCGAATGGTGGACAACTTATCCGCCCTAGTTATTATTGGAATGTCATTTTCCCTAAGAGTACCGAGTTTATCTAATATATTATAGGCTGAGGCGTGTTGGACCATGTTCTGACCGTATAAGGCAAAGTATGGAGAGCACTGAATTGAGGTATGAAAATCGCTTCTTAACACCGCTAAAATTTCGGGTATATGCTTGTCCCAGTCGGTATGATCCTGTTTATCTTTAAGGAAAATTCTTATTTTTGACACAATTTCTCTATTTACGCGTTCCGACGCGTTTGCTTGCGGCGAGTATAACCCCGTCTTTATATGGGTCACCCCATAATTCTCGAGGAATTGTTTCATTTCCTTAGAGATAAACTGTTTACCATTATCGCTATGGATATATTCAGGAACCCCAACCGATGGAAAAATTTCAGAGGTAAAGTAATTCATAACATTAACAGCTGTTGCTCTCTGCATGGGCTTCAACCAAACATACTTTGCAAAATGGTCTAGAACAATGAAGAGAAACTGATTGCGCCGCTTAGATCGCGGGTAAGGTCCTAGAAAGTCGCAATAGAACCGCTGAAATGGTCTTTCTGAAGCAAAAGTGTTCGCTATAGGTGGTCTCGACTGCTGATTTGATGACTTAACAGCCTTGCAAGTGTCGCATTGCTGTACATAGTCTCTAACGTCTTTAGCTTGCCTAGGCCAGAAGTAATTTTGTCTGACACGCTCTAAAGTTTTCTGCCAACCCCCATGGTAACTCCTATTCGCATCATGTGCAAGACTTATCGCTTTCTCAGTTAACCCTGTCGGTAACCACACCCGCCATAACGAGTCTTCCTCATCCGCCACACCCTTACGAAATTTAACCCTTTTTAAAACCACGCCATCATTTACACTCAAATCTGGTAGCGCATCTTTGTTTTCCAAAATGGTTCTGCACAGATCCAAGTATTCCGCGCTTTCAAATTCCGGCGATGCTAAGTCAATTTCGTGAGGTGGGGCGGAGAAGGTTAGCTCGTCTACATCAAAACGCGAGAGGGCATCCGGTACTATATTCAGGGTTCCCTTGCGATGCTCCATGGCAAAATCGTATCTTTGCAGTAGGAGTGACCATCGAGCCAGCCTGCCACTCAAGTCCTTCTGAGTCATCAACCACTTGAGACTTGAATGGTCAGTTATGATTCGGAACGGCAAACCCTCTATGTACGGTCTAAACCGCTTGACACTTATAATGGCGGCGAGGCATTCCAGTTCGGTTACAGTATAATTGCGCTGAGCATTGTTAAGTTTTTTTGAAACAAACGCGATTGGATGCTCCTCGCCCTCGTCATCGACCTGGAATAACACGCCCCCTACACCTATTTTTGAAGCATCACACTGAATAACAAATTCCTTTGAGAAGTCGGGTTGGGCCAAGACAGGAGCGGAGCTCAAGGCTACCTTCAGCTTTTCAAAGGCCTCTATTGCCTCTGGGGTAAGTTTGAATGGTCCTGGCTTTTTACGGAGGCAATCGGTCAAAGGGCCTGCTAAATCAGCAAAATTTGTAATAAACGCCCTATACCAATTCGCCATACCCACAAACCTACGAACCTGTCGCGGAGATTTAGGGATCGGGAAGTTCTGCATTGCTTCTATTTTCCCAGGATCCACCTTCAAGCACCCGCTACCTATCAAGTACCCTAAATACCGAATTTCCTTCTGACAAAATTTGCTCTTCTTCACATTGATTGTGAGGCCCGCGTCCCTCAAACAATTCGCCACTTCCGCCAGCAACTTTAGGTGGTCTTCAAAGTTAGTGCTGCATACCATTAGATCATCCAGGTAGACAAAGACATTCTCCCGCAAACGCGAGGGAATTGCCTTGTCCATCAGGCGGCTCATGGTCTGCGGTCCATTACACAGACCAAAGGGCATCACTTTAAAGTGGTACAGAGGCTTCCCAGGAACTGCGAATGCTGTTTTTTCCTTGGAAGACTCTGTCAGCTTGATCTGAAAGAACGCGTCCTTCAGATCAATGCCACTAATGAAGTGCGTGTCCTTCAGTCTGCTCAATAGGCCGTTGATATGAGGCAACGGGTACGAGTCCTTTTTAGTTACCGCGTTGACCTTCCTGGAATCTATGCAGAGCCTGACCTTCCGAACTAGAACAACTGGACTACACCAAGGCGAGTTTGACTCTTCTATAACTCCCATTTCGAGCAGCCTATCTATTTCGCTAAAAGCTTCGGCTTGCCTCGGTGGCGAAAGAGGAAAATGTTTACTTTTGATTGGGACTGCATCACCAGTATCAATATGATGCTCAACCAATCTCGTTTGCCCCAATCCTAACTTCTCAAACGACGGAAACATATCTACTACCCTCTGCAGTTTGGCCTTCTGGGTTTGTGTCAACTCATGGAAGTTATGTCCCTCCTCCTTTTCATCGATAACCTCTAGACATGCTATGCTCGGAAATATTTCGGGAGCTAACGCAAACGCTCTCCAGAAGTCAACTCCGAAATAGGCTTCTTGAATAAGGGAAGGAACAAGATAAAAACGAATAGTTTTGGTGGTATTTTTAAAAGTCACTGGTAAGGAGATAGAACCTAATATTTTCTGTTTTCCACCGCCCGCCGTATACACGAAAGCCTGCAGTGGGTGGTACTTAAGCCCATTGGCATCCAAAAACTTTTGACAATCTTTTCGGAGAATAGAAACATTCGCACCCGAGTCCAGCAATCCTACCAGAAAACTATTTTCAATTTGCACTCGCACCAGAGGCCTTTCATCCTCGGTGAGCACCAAAGTGGTGCTTTGTAAAAGTTTACGCTCCTGTACTCGACTGTTATATCTCTTCCTACATTTCAAAATATCTTCCGATACAAATGACTCTGGGTTATGAAAAATTCTCGACCTAACTAGCTTGTAATTGGTTACCCTTTGTTCCAAACTAGGTGGAAATTGCGTCTGACAGGCGACCTCCCTACTCGGGGCTTTCAAGATTTTTATTGGTTTGCAAATTACCGCTGATGACCTCGGACTATCGGAATCAGAACCGTCTGTACTGTCAGGAAAAGTTACAACTATTTTTGGGTATTCCTTCGCCAGAGTGCCACTGCTCCTTGGAAGTTCAACACTGCCTTGGAACTCTCCGCTCGCGAGGGACCTACCACTTGGTTCAGTACTCGAGGCGACTCCTTGAGCACTGGATGATATGGGGGCTATGGCACCGAGCGAGTTTCCCCCATCTTCTCGCTCGGATATTGGTTTCCCTGCCGGCGATGGTCCTTTGGACATTTTGGGGTAAACACGCCTCTATGCCCGCACTTAAAGCAGAAGGGACTCCTAATGGGTTCCTCACAATAAATATACGAATGCCCCATGGCCTGACAATTCCAACATTGAATTCCAGAATAATCCGGTTTTCTATTGCGCCGGTACTCCAACGCCTCTATCTGCGGGTCAGCTTCGCAATCCTCGCCTTCCATCCTCATGTCCGGTGTTATCGTGCGGGCCTCGTTGACCTGACGTCCATGGTAAGTGGTTCCCAATATCTTGCTTTCTTTCAGAACTTGTTCCCCTCTTCGTGCTATATCGCGTAGATCATGCAATGTCCTAGCCCCCGCGTTGAAGAGCATTAGCTTCAAGCTACTGTTGACGTTCCGCTTTATTATGTCAATCAGCAGGACTTCAGACATCGGTTCTCTGAGGCGTGCGTTAAGTGCTACTATGTCAGTGTGGAACACGTCGTATGACTCACTTAACTTCTGCTTACGCATTGAGATTTCCATCATAATCTCGTGGTCACTTTTCAATGTTCCAAACTCACGCTTCAGGGAATAGCACAAAAAGGGATAATTCGCGGTTGGATTCTGCTTTGTGAACAGCCAATACCATTCTTCCGCCCGTCCTGACAAAAAGAGATGAAAACTCGCCATAAGTTGGTCGCTAGAGCATTGAGTCCGCTCACATAGGGTGTCCAACTTAAACAAAAAATCAGCAACGCTTCCAGTACCATCGAAGGAAACCTTCCAATCCTGTGGTTTCACTGCCACGCTATTCGAAACGATGTTGGCCTGGTTACTAACGAATGTAGGGGCTTGGTTCCTTTCCTCCCTATTGGTGTTCCTGTTATAGGTCGCACTACCCTGCGACGATGTTACTGCGGCGTTGAGTAAGTCCATGTTCTCCCTGATCGTCCTCATTTCGTTCCGCATCTCCTCCTGCGATGTCCTGAACAGCTGATGTAGCACGTTCACCCACGAATCTACAGGAGGGACCTCGGCATTGTTCCTTTGCGTAGTGATCCTATCACCTAAAGTGTCAGGAGGTATACGGTCTTGAACCGAAGCTCTAGCTTCCCCCTGTATACCTGTTAGCACGCCAGTTGAAGGGTCAAAAATATTTTGCATTGGATCTGCTGCCATGGACGAGTCAAGGATATTAGTACTAGCTGGTCTATCCATTTTGTGGTTGGAAGCAGGATTCAACACTATCCTGGTCGGATCTCCCCCGCCCGGACTACCTATTGGAGAATGCAGTACCAGAGGCCGATTGGTGGGTTGCTTCGGAAGCGCCCCTCTACCCTGACCTCTAGGCTTGCCCCCACTTCCTCGCGCAGAATTCCTAGTAGTCATGCGTTCAGCCGACCTGTCCATGTTGAATTAAATCTCCGAACCAAATTTAAAAAAAAGAATTTACAGAAAAGGGTCGGTTACAAGGGGCGGTTGGAAGGTATACAGTCACGATTCACTCCCCCCACCCTATAATACCGACGATTGACAAGTTTTGAAAAATAAAAATTTAATTAATGCAAATTTTCCTAACCGATATTTGCATCAACTGATTACCGCGAATATGTCAAAAAAAAATAAATATATACATATAAATATATATATGCTGAAAGAAATTGATTATTAGTAAATATACGTGTTGAAATGTACTATGTAAAAAGCAAAAACGGTATAAAGTTTGGCAAAAGCTAGTTGTGTATTTATGTATTGAATGGGAATGCTGACATCCCATCATTAGAAGGCATAGGCATAACAAAAAAAACGAAATAACACTAGACAAGGACATTCTTCCAGGTACACCTACCGCAATGCAGGGGTGGTTATAAGACACCTCGCCCTGAGACAAGTTGGTGTACCGTGGCGAAAATTGGCAAAATTTTTAAACTTATTTGGACTCCAGTACTCCGGACCGCAATGCAGGGGCTGCTAATGGCTGCCTCCCTGAGACTGGTCGGAGCACTGGACACCAGCGATCAAAACGTCAAAACTTTATTATATTTTTTTTTTTTGAAACACCCCTCCTCAACCACGCCGCAATGAAAGGATGCGGTTTGGTACCGCTTTTCCCCAGACTTGCGCAGTTGGAAAGGGGTGGATATGGGGTCCCTACTCCTCCTCCCGCAATGCAGGGGCTGCTAATGGCTGCCTCCCTGAGACTGGTTGGAGAAGTAAAGATCCCTACCAAGAAACATACAAAACTAAGACAAAACAAAACAAACACGTTCGGCAAAAATATTAACTAAATAATCCCAAGAAAACTAAACCCCACTTAGCGGACATATAAATCTCCCGAAGCCGACATCGGACAACAGACCCGGGACAACAAAAAAAATTGAAACTACAAAAAAACTAAGTGCGTTTAGCACTACCTCACCGGGTGAAATGAAAACTTCCGGTGGACATGACGTTCAGTCTCGTGGAGCCCTCAGCTACTGATCACGAAGACCCATCCGGACAACTTGATCAGTCCCACCATCCCGTCGCAACGCAGGTGGCGGCTCCTGGGCCTGCCTACCTGGGACTTACGGGATAGTGCAACCTCACAAGCTAACCAGAAAGTCATCGCGGTCAGCGCTTCAGGGCCCCACGTTGGGCGCCATCTGTTATGGTATCGCAACAAAATGGAGCAGTAAGGAAGGCGGTCGGCACGATATGAGGTCGCACTGTGGCTAGTCATTGTCGGCTGGGGTGGGTTCTTGCCAACCTTACCGTCCTGCGCCATAATCAGAGAAAAGGTCAGATCGTGCCTTTTGAAATACGCGGGGAAATGCAAAACCGCGCAAAACAACTTTTAAAACAACATCCGGTTAAAACACCGGATGCCACGGACAGACCGTTGACATCAAATTTCAAATTCAAATAAAAAAACCGAAAAATCAAATAAATTCAAAAGAGACGGGCAACTAAAATATTTAAAATGAAAATCAAAATTCAAAAATAACCGAAAGCGAAACTAACTCAAATATAAAAATAACCGAAAATGAAACGAAATTAAAACTGAAATAACGAACGGAAAAAGAAAACAAAGATAAATTTAAATTAACCGAAAAGAAACCCTGAGATTTTAAACGAACCGGAAATGACCGGTTACCCTGCTGCAAAAGAAAAAAATTTAAAAAAAAAGAGGCCGAACATTATAAGGGGGCGCCGCGGGTGTGGTTGCGACGCCCTGGTGCTGACCCACCCTCATCCATGGCCACCGGTGCACCAAACCGAATCCCGATGGCCCCTTACATATTAAAACCCTACATGCCTTCTAAATAAAAGTTCCCATCAGCATTCCCATTACTAATTACAATTTATTTACAATTCATTTCTTAAAACTAGCATGTTTTAAGTGAACTTAGTTAATAAAAAAAAACTTGACTCTAAAATATAAGGATTGTTCATTTACTTTTCCAGTAAATACTAAAAAAAAAGAGTGTTACCATGAGAGAACAACGAAATTTAGCATAAAAGTATATGAGAACGGTTGACATATGTATGTATTTCAAAAATGAATTATCACAAATAACTACTTCTATTTTCTTTTGATAAAAAAATATTCTTCTGGCACTGTGCTACGGTGCCTAGCTGTTGGAGCAAATTTCATTGCTAGAAAGAAAAGCTTTTATGAGTTAATGAACTCTTGGACAGAAAAAGTTAAAAAGAATTCGTTACTTTCAGTAAAAAAAAAAAGTTCTCTTAGTTATATTTAAGATAATTATTATTATTTCATGCATTCGTTATAATCGGCCTTTTAGATATGATCATGTATAAGTAAAGTTGTTATAATTTTATGTATGTTTTTGTTTTAATTTATATATTACTACTAACAGTGTTGGGAGTTTATCAATTAAATTTTTAATTGATAAGAAAAGTAATTGCAATTAAATCAATTAAATGAATTGGTTTAAAATTAACTGCAATTAAAATTTATATTGATTGTTGCAATTAAATTATCTAAAATTAAATTAATTACAACCGAAAAAAAATCTCAATTAATTTCTTAATGGTGTTATGAAGCAATTAATAATAATTAACCTTTTTTTCAATTACCCGGGTAATTCTTGATTGATTTCATTCAAATATTCAATACAACTCATCAGGGGCACATAATTTTCCAGAAAGTGATATTTGAAAGAAATCAAGCAGGTTTTTTTTTTTTTTGCCATATATATAACCTACATGTTCTTACAGTAGAAGTTTGTCGCAATAAAATACCACGGAAGTGGTATTTATTGGTAAATTGTAATTAACTTATTGTTAATTATAGAGAAACCTATTACTTGTTAATTATTGATTGTGTTAACAGTTATAATTTGGCCAACACTCATTACTAATATGTTTTATTTTATTAATTAAATTTTGCTTTGGTTGCTTTTATTCCCTTTTTTTTTATTATTATTTTTTTTTTTTTTTTTTTTAAGTTCTTACTCATTTATTTATACTAACATAACGCTGATTCAATAGTTTCTAATCTAAGGTTCTATATTGAAGTTCTTATTCCATTTTACTTACAGTTTTCTTTTTTTCCCATTAAGTGAACTTAACTTATTTAAATGTTGTTTTTTTTTTCTCTCAAGCAAACTTCTTTTTTTTTTTCTTTTTATAATAATAACAAAATAAATAGGTTAGATCTCACCCATTTGCTGCAGTAGGCCGTTGGTGGGGCTCTACTGTTGTTGTTGTCTCTGCTGGTGTTGTTGTTGCCGATGTGGGCGACGGGCCTAAGATAGGGCGGCCCCCGCTGTTGTCAATGCTGGATGTCGTCGTGCGGTGGGCCTATATGAGGCGGCCCCCGCTGTAATTACTGCTGCTGGTTGTTGCGCGCCCTGTTGCCCGTTGTTGCTGGTGGTGCGACGGGCCTATATTACGGCGGCCCTCGCTGATGTTACTGCTGGTGTTGTTGTTGTTGCTGGTGGTGCGACGTTTGTTTTTATTACAACTTTTTTCGGCTGGAGTATTCTGCTATTCTACAGCTATCTCTTCTTTTACACTGAATTATTTATTCTTTGCTCTTGATATATTTTATCAGTTTATTTAGTTTTATTCGAATGCACTGTTTCGTTGGCTTTTTAGTTCCGACTGCTTTTATTCATTATTTTGGACTGTGATTTGGATGAGTTTGTTGCGTTCGCAAATGATTGCTTGTTCCACTTGTAGTTCAATTTTCTCTATTTTTATTTCAAAATACAGTATTTCGAACCGTTTTGCATTTGTTGTTGGTACCTGCTATCTAATTACGATGCACACGCTAGAAGACCACAAGCAAGGTGGACTTTAATGAAGTTGTTTATATTATTCATTATAACTTTTGTTTACATTTTTTTTTCCACAACACTTACTTCTATTCAGAAGGTTCTAAAGTTTATTTTTATAATTATTGGGTTTATGTTGTTTTGTAATTCTTTTCTTATTGCGTTTTGTACTTTGAAACTTTATTTTCAGTTGTTTTTGTTTGCTTTTGTTCTTATAGCGCTTTTGAATTTGATATCTTTGGATATTTTGTTTTTGTAGTTTAGGACTGAGTCCTTCCGATTCACTTTCGTTTTAAAAAAAAACAAAATGGAACTTATGAAGTTTTGATAGGTTTTCAGGTGTGCTAAAATTTTCAGATTCAATGGCAATTTTATACGACAGCATTCAACCGCCAATATACGTTCAAAACTCTCGGGAAAGGTATCAATCGACGCGTTCCGACCTCCGTACCAACAATCCGAAGGCGGGAATCAAATAATTTGTCTCGGTGGAAAGCTATCAGCAAAAACGCTAGGTTCGATCCCAAATAGGCGGCTTCATCCAAGGTATTTATGTGCACAACACCTTTTCGCGTAGGCGACCTTTGGCCGCCTTTCAAAAGAATAACCTTTTAGCCGGTCCAACCCCCGCTACACGGTCCACAATATTTTGAGCGGGACACACTTTTTGCACTTTTTGGTACACCCTACTCTGTGATTACAACAACCACATGAAAATGACGAAAAATTTTCAACTTGGATTGCAAATATCTCTAAACAGACACAAGATATAGAACTTCCGCCCCCGGACCATCGACATGGAGGCCAAAACCCGTCGCCCGATACACCCCCCCGAGACCCTCGGACGCACATCAGCAGCACGTGCCGTCGTACAGAATTGCCGATTCAATAGCTCAATTTAAACTTGATTCAGAATGCTTTCATAAAAGTGAGCTGCGTATTTAATTCGAAAAGAAGTAATTTTTCTAAACGAGTTACAGTATCAAAAAAAAAACTGTACAAACTAGATAACGTTTTTGTGAAATTATTGTTAAAAAGACCCCCTTCCCAAGTACTTAAATGCCAAAATAGCAATACCAAATCCATTTAATGAAAAGATTTCAATTTATATAATAATTTTATAAGTCAGGGTGCCACTACAATCATTTTTCTCACAGAACTTTTCTTAATTGCTTCACCAACTTAATCAAAAAATTGAATAACCACTTCACCACACTAAACTTAAGTTTTTTTTTTTTTTTTTTTTTTTAATTATTTTATTTTTTCATAGATGCAGTTAGGCAATGGTAATAAGTTATTATTTACTAGTTTTGTTCAAAAAAAAGGTAAAACTTTTGTGAAAATTACTGAATTGATAACGGAAGATGAACACTTTTCACAGAAATTTCACACGCGCACGACCGCTCCCGTTCAAATCATGTATACTTTTTGAATTGGTCGAATGCCGGTGACGCTGCTATGCCCAAAATTATTCACTTAACGCGACTGCGCAATGGAAAAGTTCCGTTACCCGTTGACGTGGCGTGATTATTGCCAGGTGGAACATTCTGATTGGTCGTTACCTTCAGATGATTGATATGAACGGATTGAACCATTTGGTGCTGCCACTTCAGCAAAAATCACGCACTTTCCCGTAGCTAAACGTCAAACCGGAAGGTGAATCAAAACTGTCATCCAACCAACCGCATTGCACCAAATATAAATGACTATCAATTGAAAGTAAACCATAACAAACTGTCAAATTATATGTAAAAAAAGTTTTACTACAAATTTAGGATATAGGCAAAAATTGTATAGTTATAGCTTTGTTGTTGTTTACAAAGACAAAAGCACTCCCCGAAGATTTTGGGGAGTGTTGTTGAAAGTGACAGTCCTTGCGGCATATGCCCGACTGCCGCGGGTACGATTTAGTATGACCAGTGCAACCTTCTAGGTCATGTCACCACTGCTTCTGTAAGGAAGGAGAAGATGGGTAATGAGAGGTGAGAGGTGAGAGACAACATTGAAGTAGATCAACCACCGAATTGCACGTCGTTGCTCTTGGGCATTTTGGTTGCCTCTTCCGACAGGTATGTCTACCTAAGGCATATTCTAAACTTCTAACTCGTAGGGGACTATTAAACCCTTTTGAATTTAACAATAACAATTCCTTATAAGCTTCATAAATCCGAGTGTTCAGGGGTTAATCCTAACATCCATAAATCCAATAACGTCACATGACGTCCTCGGGTTCAAAGTGCATCCCTACCGCCACCCCTCGTGCTCTAACAACTACAATAATGTCATTGTCTCCTCGGTTATCAGCACGTCTGCAATGCCCATAGATTGGGACTTAGCCTAACACAATCAAGGTGTACTTACCCGCCCCTTAACGCCTATAGTGACATCGACATCTAACCACCGACGCACTTCAGATTTTTACAGCTTAATGGTACGGTACTAACTTTGTAGAAAGATAACGGAAATTAGGAAATTCATGAAGGATTACAACATAAAACTGGCCGCGATTCAAGTGATGAAATATAATACGTAAATTGCATCTTTCTGACATGCGCAATACCTGGGGTCCTTTGACACCTAAATGTAATTTGAAGCTTTAAACAGCATGGATGACTAATCTCAGCCTTAAGGACAATAGTGGGGTAGACCGCAGTCGGGTTGGACTACGTAAGAAAAATGCTAGGCAAAAGTTCCGATTATATCATGTACCAGAGGCTCTGCACGTGATATCCTACCATACCAAATACTGAGTTCACAAATCTACCACCAAATTTGTCTGTACAAAATATCCTTCTGGCGGGAGGGTAGAGACCCGCTCAATATGTTCCGATTTTTTAAGCATAGTGGTTGCTCTCCGGGTAATATGTGCTCAGCACCACCCGTGCCAAATTCAAATTTTTAAATTGTTTAGTTTTAAATTTGTTAATTTTTAAATTTGATTTTCGTTCAGCATTCAAAAAAACGCCAACCAAATTGAAATTAAAGGCACTCTTTGTCCCCCTTCAACAACTGCAAAATTGTTTTTGTAAATTTATTTTCGGTAATTTTTCGTCAGTATTTTAAACAATAAATACGGAAAAATACAAGAAAAATACATAGTGTCATACGGGCATAAGTGTTTCCAAAGAACAAATTCTTTCTGTGGGCGCGTTTGACCCCGGTAAACATAAGCAGAGTTCCACAATTATTATAAAGTTTTTTATAGGGATGTCCTCTTTAGAAAAATATTCAAGGATTTAGACCCATTTTTCGCTCACTGTTATTCAATTCTGAAACCAATTTTGTATTTTTTGTTCATCACCAGGAAGACACCTCTTTTAATACTATCCAGCTTAGCCTTTCTACTTCTTGAAAGGATGCGTCCCACTGATTTGAATATTAATAGCACGTGTTATAAAATGCTTCTTTAAACTTAGTTTGATTGATAAGATTCTGTTTAATCAATTCCGATAAAATTTTTTTAACGTCTAAAGGTATGTTTGGTTTTGTGACAAACCGGTTTCGGCGTTCTGCCATTTTCAATGCTTAGAACCAAACTAGGTTTGTCACAAAACCAAACTTGACAAGGGATGACGGAAAATCGTTCCAACAAAAATCAGCTTACTACCCTGTCGGAAGATCAACACAACAAAATAAGTAAGAATAGTTCGTCTCTTCTTTGACTTATCTCGAATTTGAGGTTTTTAAATATTAAAGCGACTTCAGGCATGCTTGTATCTTGAGATTCTACTTGAGAAAGTTAGAATAAAATTTTGGAGCCTGACTGTGAATAAATGCATGCCACATTTGTGAACATGGATTGTTAAAAAATGCATATAAAATTGAGGAAATTTTCTTTTGGGGTAGAAAATATTCTTTCAAAGGTATAAAAAGTTTTAAAACTCTTACAAGGGCAGGCATCTTGTCTTGCTAAACCCCAAAAGTTTACGAATTTCTGTATCTGAATTCTCACAAATTACTTTAAGCTTCTCCACACGAACGGAATATATATAAAAAAGGAATAAATTTTCACCACAATAATCCCCATATCTAAAGGTAAACAATCTGCCGCTGTTTGGATGCAATTATTAAGAATATGAGCGGCACAATTTACACCGATTAAATCTTCTCCATGCCTACCAGCACCCCCAAAGTTGCAATTTGTATTGTCAGCGCATGGAGCAAGTAACTTGTTACGTATTGCAACTCTATATTGGTCTCATCCTGCATCCGTTTCTATTATTTATTGAAGGATAGTAGTTCGGTTTGCACCGGATGAGCCACTATATTGAAGTACCTTAAAAAAGTCCATATTGATGTGCCTGTCACAGATAACATATCACACTTGTTAGATAAACAATGGAGTTTTCTTCAAGCTTTGTAGTTATTTAGCGAAATAAACCAGACATCCAAAACAATAATTATTTCGAGCCCTGACCGTAATTTTGGCGTAACCAACAAAATTCTGAAAATCCTAATTGACAGATGTCGATAATTCTGTTTATTTTAAAGCATCTCACAAAATATTACAACTCAAATATATACCATTAAAAAAAAAGGAAAGGCAATTATCATGGAAGTAACATTTTGCTTTAAAATTTTTTATATTTCTAAATTAAAATACCTTCTTCTGTAAAATTTTGTTTTTGTTGGTTACACAAAAATCGCTGTTAGGGCTCGATTTGTTTCTTGAGTTTCATAAAAATCACAGAATATAATAAAAAAAATATTTTCGTTATAATTACATCTAATAAATATTAGGTTTGTTCATTTACTTTTCCAGTAAATACTTTAAAAAAGAGTGTTACTGTGAAATGAAGAGTAATTACATTAGAAGAGAAAATTTTGACATAAAAGTAAATGAACAAAAACTTGTAAGCAAAAAAAACGATTGACATACATATTTCACAAATTTATTTAAAAGTTAAATACTTTTTATTTTTTGATTGGGGAATAAACTTGAAAATGGAAAAAAATTCCGCCAGCAAGCATGTAAAGATTTTACAAATAAACTAAATTTTATCACTTAATTTAGTTAATTTAGTATTGAAGGTGTCCTATTTGCCCTTTTCTACCCATTTATGTATGTAGTTTAAAATTGAAATCATTTTTTTTTAATAAAAAATAATTTATTAATTTTATTTCAATTTGTGTTTGACAGCGCATTCTTTGAGTTTAAAAATTTTTACTAGCAAGAAATTTAGTTATAATTACACTGGATCACAAATTCCAACTTTTTTTCTGCACCAGAGACGCCATAGTGAAATTCCTATGTAAAATCACCTCCTAATTCCGAAAATCAAGGTTATTTTTACTTTAATGGTACCGTTTTTGAGATATTTACGATTTACCGTTATTTCAAAAAACAAAAAAGATGGCTCCACTTAATCGTGTATATCTCAAGAACAAACTGAGCTCTTCCAAAACGGTTTGAAAAATTTGAAAGCTTATAAAATTTACTATAATCAGTACATACAACACTTTTTGCTAGGTCCTGCAGATTCAAACATATTGAACAATCATTACGGATTTTTTAAATTTTTTTTGTAAAAATATAAAAAAAATTGTACTTTGCGAGGAATCATCTCGAAAACTTTTTGTTTTTTTGCAGATATTTTTTCCCCCCTCTAAGCTCTGTTTTATTACAAAAAAAATAAGCTATCAGTGAACAAAATCGATGAACTAATACAAAAGTTATAAGCATTCAAGTAAATATATCCATTTAATACTTAAGTACCCTACAAATAATAGCATATGTACATATGGTTCTGTCTTAACTCTATGATCTTATTTTATAATTGAAAAAGTTATATGTCTTGTTTTGACGCTTATTTAGATTAGGATCGGTTTCTCTTATGAGAAACCAACAGTAGTCGCCCATCATAGCGACATCCCAGAATCCTTGATACCGACTTTCAATCACTTTCATTTGCTGGTGAAACCTTTCGCCATGCTCGTCACTTTCGTCGCCAAGATTTTGCGGGAAAAAATTTAAGTGGGAGTGTAAGAAATGAATTTTTAAAGACATATTTATTCCTGAAAGAAAATAAAAAAGTAAATTAGATAAATACATAAGTGACACATTAGTATATAATTTTCTTAGGCTGGATTTATCTTTCAATTCAGAACAAATTTTTTGTTTATATTTTTCCCGTTCTTGTTTGTTCGGAACTGGACGATGAATTCAGATTTATGGCTATATATTCTCATGTAAATTTATGTAATATATAATTTATTATAATATGTTTTTTTATTTACCCATTTCCGCATAGTTTTTGATTAAGTCGTTCACTATCATCTCGTAGTTAGGACTTTTGTGTTTGCCTAAAAAAGAAGTAACGACCTTTTCAAAAGAATCCCACGATGCTGCCTCCACTGGTGACAATAGTTCTTTGAAATGGTTATTGGTCATCATTTTCCTTATTTGCGGTCCCACAAAAATCCCTTCCTTTATTTTTGCTTCTGAAATCTCTGGGAAGATTGTCTTCAAATGATGAAAAGCTTCGCCTTCTTTGTTCAAAGCCTTCACAAAGTTTTTGATAAGGCCGAGCTTGATGTGGAGCGGAGGTAGAATTATTTTTTCCTTCTTTATAAGTGGAGAGTATTTTATGTTATCTACCCCAACTTGAAACTCGATTCGTTCTGGCCAATCCTTTATGATGTAGTGGTCTTGACGAGCTCGGCTATCCCATTTGCATAGAAAGCAACAGTATTTTGTGTATCCACTTTGTAGACCACATAGCATTCCAACGACTTTAAGATCGGCACATATTTTCCAATCATGTTCTTCGTATTTGATTAACTTGAGCAATTTTTGCATTATCTCATATGTTTCCTTCGTATTTACTGCATGCGCGATCGGGATAGATGGCTTTTGGTTGCCAATATGCAATAATACGGCCTTTAAACTTAATTTATTGCCGTCTATGAACAATCGCCACTCTTTTGAATCATATGGTTCACCAAATTGTTTGAATAGACCAGCAATGTCTTTGCAGTAACAAACACTGTCCTCCTTCGTATAGTACTTGGAAAATTCTTCGTGACGAGTTCTATAATATGTTACCTTAACATCGGATGAAACAAATTTAAATTGTTGCATTCGAGAGGCGTGTAGTTCGGCCTTTTCCTTTGACAATTCCAAATCCCTTATCCAATCATTGAGTTGTGCTTGTGACAAAGAATTTCTTTCGTTTTCCGTTTGAAATTCAGTACAACATGATGCCGCGTAATCAGATACTACTGTTGACAATGAAACTGGAGCCGGAACTAAAGTTAAATTTGATTCTGGCAATGTCGCTTCTGTTGAAATTAGTTCTGGTAATGACACTGTAGATACGCTCGCATAGGTTACTTTTCTGGACTTTCCAACCCCAAGTACTTTTGTAGTACAAATATAGCAGTCCGTTGAATGGCAAGTTGGTTCCCTCCACTTCATTGGTGTAATAAATTTCACACGTCGCCTAAATAGATAGTTTCAGGAATTAGTCAGCTATGCATTAAAAGGGAACAAATTCCTAATTTTTACAACGTACCTTTTTGTTCCGGTTTCCGAAGAAATCAATTCGACTCGGCATGTGGTGCACACAGTGTTCGGTGTCCATGGTTTTTCATTGTTTTTAGGCTCAATTCCAAAACACTTATAGTATGTAACTTTCAAAGGAGTTGAAAACACACGTCTCATACTTTTAACAATAAATTGACCGCAGATGAAACAGAACATATCTGGATCATTTGTACACTCAAACTCTCGCGCCCTTTTATTCATTTTTTATTTTAAGTAAATGACGGGTTATAAACTGCAATTATAAACTGAACAGTATCCGGCGAGCCTTGCAGATATTATGAAGGAACAAGGCGCATGTACTCTTATTTATACTTAGATCCAGTAAAAATTCAAGCCTACCTAAACAAAAAGGTTCCCTAGTTCTACGAAGAAAACACTACCTGCCTCAAAAATATGCTCTTGTTTAAAATGTACCTAGGTTTGAGAAAACGACACTAACAGCTTTTTGTATCTAATAACTTTTCGAAAATCTACCTGCTAACTAACTGATATACGATTACTAACACATATGTACCAGTAGGGTACTTAAGCATTAAATGGATATATTTACTTGAATGCTTATAACTTTTGTATTAGTTCATCGATTTTGTTCACTGATAGCTTATTTTTTTTGTAATAAAACAGAGCTTAGAGGGGGGAAAAAATATCTGCAAAAAAACAAAAAGTTTTCGAGATGCTTCCTCGCAAAGTACAAATTTTTTTATATTTTTACAAAAAAAATTTAAAAAATCCGTAATGATTGTTCAATATGTTTGAATCTGCAGGACCTAGCAAAAAGTGTTGTATGTACTGATTATAGTAAATTTTATAAGCTTTCAAATTTTTCAAACCGTTTTGGAAGAGCTCAGTTTGTTCTTGAGATATACACGATTAAGTGGAGCCATCTTTTTTGTTTTTTGAAATAACGGTAAATCGTAAATATCTCAAAAACGGTACCATTCAAGTAAAAATAAACTTGGTTTTCGGAATTAGGAGGTGATTTTACATAGGAATTTCACTATGGCGTCTCTGGTGCATTTTGGCTGTAAACCAGTGTTATTAGTAAATTTCTTAAGGTTTTACGCTCTAGACTGGTTTGGTTTTGGTTTGAACACTTTGACAGAAAAAGTTAGTAAGAAATTGTTACTTCCAGTAATTTTTTTTTTGTTATTGAACAGACCAATTTTTTTCAGTCATCCGTAATTCATATTTTGATATTTTACTAATTTCAATTAGAGTTTTTAAGGACTATTTCCTTGAGACTTTCATTATAAAAGCCTTTCCATATTAATTATCCACAGTTTGAATTTTTTGTGTCTTAAAATAAGAGAGTTCTACAAAGATCTTCACAATTACATTGCCAATAAACTCCACTTAAGCTTAAGCTTAAAGTGGAAAATGGTTGCGGGTGGCCTCGGTGAAGATACACAAAACATGCGTTAAAAAAGGGAATCCTGGTACAAAGAATACACCTTGGCTGTGTTCTTAGATACTGACGGGTATTCCAACAACATTTCTTGCCCTGATAAGTGTTACGGAGCTGTCTGGTACGGGTGAGGAGTGGCGTGGTGGCATCGTGGTAGGTGTGTGTGCTCTTACTCAGAGAGACTCTAAGTTTACGAAGGTATGTGCATATGTATTCTTCTTTTTTAAAAACTTACCGCTTATCCGTATGAATGTGGTACCAAAAACAACACCTAAGCTGAAAGCAGAGAAGAAACAAACAACATATGCAGAACAATAAGTTAACCTTGGTACAGTTAAGGGCTTTGGCTACTTGACCGTGATAACGGCTAATCTTCAACAAAAAGTGGCTTTTTATTATTAGTTTTCTAAGAAGGTTCGGCGCATATGCAAGAAACGGACTTAAGGTCCGTGGATACAAAAAAAATTAAAAGGGCCAACTTGCCCTGTGAAGGAAACACAAAATTGAGTTTTACAATAAGCACTACTTTATTTAACACTACTAATCTAACTTATCACAACCGTTCCTTGTCCCGGACTCAACTAACTGGTTCCGTGGCCGCTGCTTCCCTTTATAGCCAATGTCCGGCAGCGGCGTGCGTGTTGCGCAATTGTTGACGGCTCGTTGCTTGTGAATATGTTCCGCCGTTTGTTCCCACAGGTGCGTTATGCATTGATTCTATTTCATAAGCATGTGAAATAGAATTATGCTGACGGTGCGTCTGGAGTAATGCAGTAGCATACGTATTAACTGCCGGTATTGACCATGGCCTTGAATTTGGGTGTTACGTTACCGTGCGACGTGGGAACGTACTTATGCTGACACTGCGGCACGTGTGAGTATGGGACCGTTGTATGTTGTGAAATACAATTGTGATGAGTAGGCAGAATGTGTTGCGATTAAACGTGGGAGCGTTGCAAGGGGTGAGACTGGCGTGTGTTAACTTGCATTATTTTATGCATATGCAAAAAAAAAATCTGAATATACCAAAAATCTCGAAAAGTCAAAAAAAATAAGACTAACGTAAGTGCGAGTGAAGTTTAGGTGCAAAAAAATCAAAGATAAAAAAAATGTTTAATTATATCAAAAAACTAAATGAATCGCGGACTCGAATCGGTAATAATAAGTGAGTGTAAGTGAAAGAAATAAACAAAAATATTAACATTAATTATTAAATTAAACTTCGAAAAAAAACAAAAAAATATAACAAACTGCCAAACTTATATGCAACGTAGAAATCAAAGGTGATCGCACAAACGCTTTGATTTATGAAAGAAAAAAAAAATAGCATAAGTAAGATTATATATAAAAGAAATTTTAGGGTAGCTTAACGCCAAGAGAATAAAAAACTCAAAACGCGTAATGCCGACACCAAAAATATGCGACTAGAAAACTTAGAGGTAAGTAAAGATGAGTGTCATGAGTGTAGAGTTGACGTGTTTATGCTTGCTCTTGGCGGGTACTAAGCAAAATAAGTGAAACCACAGGTGATCTGACCAATATAAAGCATAGCTTGAGTGAATATGCGAAACGGCTCGATAAAGTTGAGGGGAAATGTATTCAAATTGATCAGCTGCGTGAGGAACTATCTGCACTTAAAGCAGATCTTGATATTCTCGGCACGAATAATGTCTCTGCCGACATAATTGTTAGCGGGATACCTCATGAAAAAGACGAAAACATAAATGAGGTCTTTGGAAAGCTCTGCGGGGCAATGGAGATAAATACTCCTCCTATTCGCGACGCTTTCCCGTGAGCAGAGGTAAAGATAACACCAAACCAGCGCCTCTCATTATTAAACTTATCTCTAAGTATGACAGACAATTACTTTTTAAAGCTGCTGCCAGGTTTTACAAAACCAACAAACGGCGTTTTCGGCTCTCCGACTTTGGAGGTTCGACGGATGAAAATGTTTACATTAACGAGTGCCTTACAAAGGGAAACCGAGCGATTATGCAGTTTGCAACTCAATTAAAAAAACAAAAGCGCTTATCATCTGCTTTTTCTGTTAGAGGTGAAGTACATATATGTTCGTGCTCAACCAGGTAGCGAAGCGAACAAGGTGTCAAAGAAAGAGGGCATTGAAGCTCTGTTGGGCAGCAACAAATGACTACTTGTGTTTTTGCATTTGCACTCTCTCTTGTTATATTGTTTAGTGTTAATAAAAAATTGTAACTCTCTTTGTATTATTATATCTAATTTCTTGCTCTTTATCTCCCACATTATCTTTTTTTTAACTACCGTCTCTAACTTATTTCTTATTGTGTTCGGTTTTATTCAAATTACAATTACACTTGAATGCAATATTCTCTTACTTACTTTTTTTGTTAGTGATGGGTAACAGTGAACGTACGGGTTTCAATTGCGGGTACTCTACTCATAACATGATACGGGTTCTAAGCAAACAAAAAAATGGCTTAAAAATATGTCATATTAACGCCCAGAGCCTTCCACCTAAAATAGATGAATTCAGATTTATCTTTGAGTCTTCTGGCGTTGATGTTGTATGTGCATCCGAGACTTGGTTTTCTACTTGGCATAACGACGCCATGTTAAGTGTTAGTGGCTATAAACTTTTTCGTTTGGACAGAACTTCGCTTGGTGGTGGTGTTGCTGTGTACGTCAAAAATAGTATTTCTTGTTCCCTAAAATGTACCTCAGAAACTACTAGCTCAATTGAATATATTTTTATTGAAATACAATCCCAGATAGATAGGATCCTTGTTGGTTGTGTATATAGACCAAATAGGTGCATTGCATACACACCTTTTGTTGACTTTATAGAAGGCTTGACCCTTCACTATAACAACATTGTCATAGTCGGGGATTTTAACAGTGACTTACTTCGCGAAAGTAATTTTGCCCTTGATATGCACACCTTCGGTTTATATCCATCTAACGTTACTATGCCCACGCGCTTCACACAAAACAGTAGCACTCTGCTGGACATTTTCTTTGTGAATGACATTGAAAAAGTACTTCTTTACGACCAACTATCTGCTGCAGGTTTTTCTAAACACGATTTGATTTTCCTGACTTTTGATTTTCAATTGCCCTGTGTTAACACATTATACTACTTTGCACATATAGATTACGAACATCTCGATGAGGCTGTGGAGAAGACTGAATGGAACTATATGTACAACTTAGTTTCCAGCACTGATCAAATTAATTTTCTTGAAACAAACATAATTTCACTTTTTGAGCAGTTTGTACCACTTGTATATAAATCAGAAAATGTTAGTAAACGCCCCTAGTTCAATAACTATATAAAAAAATTGATCAGTAAACGAAATAATGCGTACCGCAACTGGAAGAGAATCAAAAGTCAAGACAATTATAACAGCTTTAAAACTTGCAGACGCGATGTCACAAAAGCGATCAAACTCAGAAAGTTGCAATACTATGAGCATCAGTTTAGTGTGGCTGTTGGTTCTAAGCAGAAATGGCGTAAAGTTCGTGAGATTGGGATTGTTAACAAAACCCAACCTGTCTCTGTGTCTGCTGACGTTGATGAACTAAACAGAAAATTTGCAAATCCGCCCGTTTCTGTAAGTAACACATGTGGTGACAGTTAAAGCAGAAACACAAGTAGCGCTTCGACCAGTTTTCATTTCAAACGTGGCGACGACTGTGATGTAGTTCAGTCCATACTTAGCATCAAATCAAATGCGGTTGTACTTGATGGTATAAACCCAAAGTTTGTCAAGTGCTTGCTACCAAAAATTTTACAGTATATAACGCATGCTTTTAATACTATCCTGACCACGTCAGTCTTTCCGGACTCTTGGAAAAGAGTCAAGATTATTCCGCTAAAAAAAGCTAATGGTGACTATCGGCCCATTGCAATACTACCATACCTATCTAAGGTTCTCGAGCGAATCATGCATAACCAAATAAACTCCTTTATATACAATAACTCTTTGGTGAACAAATTTCAGTCGGGGTTTAGACCCAACATGAGCTGCACTACAGCGCTTTTAAAAGTTTCTGACGACATTAGGCTCAACATAGACAAAAACAATGTTACTTTTCTGACGTTACTTGATCATTCTAAGGCTTTTGATACAGTCAACCATGAAATCCTTTTTTTAAAGCTCAAAAACTTGTTTAATTTTTCTACGCCGGCATCAACCCTAGTTAAAACCTATCTAAGTGACCGTGTACAAGCTGTTTGTGCTGGAAACAACATGTCCGATTGGCTGCCTATAACCAGAGGTGTTCCTCAAGGTTCTATTCTTGGCCCATTGCTGTTTGTGCTGTATGCCAATGATCTTTTTAATGTTATCGAACATAGTAACGTCCAAGTCTACGCAGATGATGTGCAGCTTTATGTTAGCTGTCCACTTGACTCTATTAATGCGTGTGTTAATAACTTAAACGCTAACCTGGAATCTATAAGCAAGTGGGCTTCCGACAATGGTTTAGTCCTTAATCCCGATAAATCCCAGTGCATAGTCATATACAAAAAAATTATTAATTTAGACGACCACATAGAAATCAAGCTGAACAATTCTGTGATAAAATTTGCTGACACAGCTAAAAATTTGGGGGTCATTTTCAATAGAACCTTGTCGTGGAGTAACCACATTTCCTGCGCTATTGGAAAAGTATATGGCATGCTCCGAAACCTATGGACAAGCCAACATTTCACCCCTGAGAAAATTCGATTACTTTTAGCCAAAACATACTTGCTACCAACGTTATTGTACGGTTGTGAGCTGTATTCGAATTGTGATAGTGTGTGATGACGCAACTAAGGGTTAATACATGATCGAATGCAAGTGATCAAGCACTTGTTCTATTTTGACATTCTCTTTGTTTCTAATTCGTTCGTTGCATTCTTTTCCAAGTGCGCTCGCTGACAAGTTTTCACACCGCTCGCCGCATATTTATATATTTGTAAAACTAAAACCAATTAAAGTTGGAAATTAAAGAAATTTAAAGTTAAACATTGCTCAGCTTTTTATTTCGAACCAACAAGGAAAAACCGCAACAACATTACAGTCCACAACCCGCAATATTCCACACTATAAAGGGAACAAACCGCATCATCAAACTGGTCCTTACGAGCCGGATAGCTTCAACCGCAGTACGTAGTACATAATCGCATATACAGGGTGTTTTTTTTACAGGTTTGTTTTTCGAATAGAGATAAAACTGGCATTTTGTGGTCAAATCTGGCAAATCTAATGTCATTTATGTTCAGTTTGGTTTGCCATTTCATCATGAACAGGTTGACAAAAGAACAACGCTTGCAAATCGTGCAAATTTATTTCGAAAATAATGGTTCAGTTCGCGAAGTTTACCGTGAGCTCCGTCCATTTTATGGTCGACATAATCGTCCATCAGAGCAATTAATTCGGTTAACCATGGATCGTTTTCGCACTACGTTTACTCGATGTGATAATACGCATCCGCAGAGACGTCGAACAGTGCGCACCGAAGAAACAATTGCCGCTGTAGAGCAAAGTGTTGAAGAGGACCCGAATGAATCGATTCGCCACCGTGCACAGCAATTGGAGCTTTGTCCATCAACTTTATGGAAGGTTTTGCGCAAAGATCTTGGCTTGCGACCTTACAAGATCCAGCTTGTGCAAGAATTAAAGCCGCGAGACCATGCAATGCGTCGTGATTTTGGTGTATGGGCCGAAAATGAGATTGATTTCGATGCTGATTTTCATCGCAAAATTTTGTTCAGTGATGAGGCTCATTTTTGGTTGAATGGCTACGTCAACAAGCAAAATTGCCGCATTTGGAGTGAAGAGAATCCACATGAGACCCTTGAAACGCCATTACATCCACAAAAACTGACTGTTTGGTGTGCTCTATGGGCTGGTGGAGTCATTGGGCCATACTTCTTCCGCAATAATGCTGGAGAGGCAGCTACCGTTTATGGAGACCGGTATAGAGCCATGATAACCGACTATTTTGTTCCCGAATTGGATGGCATGAATGTGGATGAGTTGTGGTTCCAACAAGACGGCGCTATATGCCACACAGCGCACGTCACAATCGATTCATTGAAGGAAACATTCGATGAGCGCATAATTTCGTGGAATGGACCTGTCAATTGGCCACCAAGGTCGTGTGATTTGACACCATTGGATTATTTTCTTTGGGGATATGTGAAGTCGCTCGTCTACACCAACAAACCAGAAACGTTAGGGGAATTGGAAGCCAACATTCGTGGCGTTATTGCCGACATACGGCCCCATATGCTCGAAAAAGTGGTTGAAAATTGGACCTGTAGAATTGGCTTTATTCGAGCCAGCCGCGGCGGCCACATGCCCGAAATCATATTTAAACATTAATGGCATAAAATTGTCCTTCCAATAAAGCCAAATTGATGGACCTTAAAACGAGTTTCTTGTATTTTATTTCAATTCGAAGTTCTATACCCCTAAAAAAAAACACCCTTTATATATACGTTCGTATAATTGCAACAATAACCATCAAATTCGCTACACCGCATGGTCGCCGCATATGTATGTATAAAACATATTATATTATTACATAACTTCTACGATTTCTAATTGGATTCAAATAAAAACTGCTATTATAATTCTACGCTATAATATTTTCACATATACAATTTTGAATTTAATACGCCCCTGTACAATAGTAAGAAATATACCTGCAACATGTCTACATATGTGAAACCCCGCGACTCTGCCCTAAATTCAATTAAAAGGTATATGCTAAAGAGCAAAGACGACGCATTTTTGTTGGACATTGACAATGTCGAGAGCTACTTGGTGCTCCTTAATGAGCAATGGGTGCGTTTCAATTTGGCACAAGAAGAAGTGGAAAAGTCTTGTGGTGTTGACAACGCCGCCGTAGAAGAAGAAGCACGTATACAGGCAGAGACTTATTACGCCACGGCTTTAGCAAACTTTAAACGGGTGCAGAAATGTATAGATAATTCACCGTCTCGTCTCGCATCGTCATCAGCAAACGCATGTGCAAATGTGTCAGCGTCGATTCGTTTGCCAAAAATGGATCTCCCAACATTCGCGGGTGATTCCACGGAATGGGTACCTTTTTATGATGCCTTTACATCATTAGTCGATAGTAACACCTCCTTGTCTGGCGCTCAAAAGCTGCATTATCTACGCACCTGCTTGAAGGGAGACGCTCTTGGTATAGTTAGTGGCTTTAAGATAAGCGATGCAAATTATTCAGAAGCATGGGAACTTCTTATATCACGTTATAAAGTTATGCGAGTTTTAGTCGACGCATATCCCAGGGCAATATCGCAGATTCCCAAAGCTACTAATGACACCGCCGATTCCATCAAGAACGTTCTCAACGCATTTCAGCAGAATATACGGGGACTTAAGGCATTAGGGCGTACCGTAGACTTTTGGGATGATTGGCTCGTTTATGAAGCGGTAAGCAAACTCGCGTTTGAGACGCGAAAGCAGTGGGAGCTGTCGCTCATCAGTGATGAGCCTCCTACTTTCGAACAACTAGCAACATTTTTAGAAGTGAGGTGTCGTTCTTTATCGATGCTCACCACACCAGCAATTCAGTCGTCGTTAGGCAAGCCGAAGGCCGCCAGCAAAGCAGCCAAGTCATTTCACACGCTTTCTGAACCAAATCACGCGCGTTGTACGTACTGCAACGCATCTCATAGAATCTACGCTTGCGAAAAGTTTCGCAATTTAGACGCATCAGCAAAATCCAAATTTATTAAAGATTCAAAGGCATGTATAAATTGTTTCAGCCCAGGGCATTTCAAAGATCGTTGTAATAGCTCGTCTACATGTCGTGTATGCCATCAACGGCATCACACTCTGCTCCATAATACCCTATCTTCATCCGAAGCTTACCGCACCGCCCCAAATACCGCTTCTGTGAACTCTCCTTCTCTTGAATCGTCTAATGTCGCAATATCTAATAATTCTGCTGCCGCTTGTGTTTCATCCTGCGTAAGTACTCATCAGCTACCTACTCCGCCGAAAGCAGTCCTATTAGCTACCGCTGTAGTTAGAGTTCGAGACTGTGCAGATCGTTGGCAAACCGCTCGTATTTTGTTCGATACTGGATCGCATGCGTCCTTCGTGACGGAAGCATGTGTACAACGCTTAGGGCTACCACGCATATCATCGACCGTAACAGTGACCGGTATCGGTTCAGCGCAAGGTGGTCGCTGCAGAGGAGAAACTTCTTTATCGCTTTCTTCTCATTATTCGAACGAATGCTATTCCATTAGTGCTTTAATCTTACCAAAAATTACAAGCGATCTACCCACACATCCAATTAACGTCAGTGAATGGTCGCACATACAAGGTCTCTTCCTAGCGGATCCTCATTATATGAAGCCTGGTCGTATAGACGTGTTAATCGGTATGGATTGCATGGATGAACTAATCTGCGAGGAGCTTCGCAAGGGTCCACCCGGCACACCAATGGCACAGAAAACAGTCTTTGGATGGACTTTGTTCGGTACTTTGGACAGGGTTACTACACGCTCGCTAAATCTGCAGTCGCTGCACTGTGACGTGCAACTTGAAAGAGCGCTCACAAGGTTGTGGGAGCTAGAGGAATCGCCACGCAAATCGTATTTCACGCACGAAGAACGCATATGTGAAGAGAGATTTGAAGATACGCATCACCGACGCCTGAAGGGCGTTTTGTAGTTGAACTACCGCTTAAACCCAATGTTATGCTAGGCGAATCGCGAGAATTGGCCGTCCGCAATCTTTTACGAATCGAGCGTAGGTTTTCCAAGGATGAATCTTTACGGTTGCGTTACAATGATTTCTTGAACGAGTTGCTTGAAATGAATCATATGGAAACTGTGTCCGAACCAACAGAGGATGCATATTACATGCCGCATCACCTCGTACTAAAGGAATCGAGCATCACTACGAAGTTAAGGGTTGTTTTCAACGCATCCGCCAAGACTTCATCTGGAAATTCATTAAATGATGCATTATTTGTCGGGCCATAGCTACAGCAAGATCTGGTCTCGATACTTATACGATTCAGAACGCACCGCTATGCAATCACAGCTGACATAGCAAAGATGTATCGCCAAGTGTGTGTCAACAAGAAGCACATAGATCTTCAGCGCATTGTGTGGCGCTCCTCTCCTGAGGCGCCTATAAAGGACTATCGTATGCTCCGCGTGACATATGGTGTCGCGGCTGCATCGCACTTAGCCGTTAGATCGTTGCAGCTAAGCTAAGGATTCATCTAACCCTTGCAAACCAGCCATTTCCGCGATTATCCAGGATTTCTACATGGATGATCTGTTGACAGGTGCTTCTTGCAGCGAGGACTTAAAAGCCATTCAATATAATGTGTCTTCAATTCTTCAAGAAGGTGGGTTCGAGTTGCGGAAATGGGCAACGAGCTGCTCGCAACTTAGCGAGGGTATTTCAAACGAATCTAAATCCATTTCGCACTACATCGTTGATGACAAAAACGTCAATGCATTGGGCATCGTTTGGAATACCGAGGAAGACTACATTACGTTTACAGTAAATCTCAGGAAACCCGCCGTCGCGCTAACAAAGAGGGCATTCCTTGCCGATGCTAGTACCTTGTTCGACACTCTCGGGTTACTCGCCCCGGTGACAGTCAAACCTAAGATGTGGTTCCAAGACATGTGGCGCGCTGAAGTTGGTTGGGATGATCTTGTACCAGACGATATCGCTAGCATTTGGAATGAACATCGTTCGCAGTTAGAAACTCTAGTCAAGGTGAGAGTTGACTGGCTAGGATCTGGAGTAAATGAATCGTGCACTGAATTACATATATTTTCTGACGCGTCTGAGCGGGCATATGCCGCTGCAATGTATGCAAGAACCGTCTACAACGATGGGCGAGTCACTGTGGCATTAATCTCCTCTAGGACTAAAGTGGCGCCCATAAAAACGACCACACTACCGCGACTAGAACTGTGCGCTGCTCACCTCGCAGCCAAGTTGGTAAAAGGTGTCTTGAGCAGTTGGAACAACACAACATATCCGATTTTTGCGTGGACGGATTCGACGATAACCCTAGCGTGGTTGCAATCTCATCCGAGTAGATGGGAAACATTTGTTGCCAATCGCATTGCAACTGTTGGAATCACGTGCGTTCGGAACAAAATCCCGCAGACTGCGCTTCGAGAGGAATCTCCCCCATCGAACTCTTGAGTCATGAACTTTGGTGGTCTGGCGCAGACTTTTTGAAGGTGGCAGAACCATTTCAACCGCAAGTCGCTTCGAAGATGCATACGACCGACGTAGGATTACGAAAGAGGGTACAAGCTCACGTTTCAAACTCGAACATTCAATAATTACAAAATATTCATCGTTTTCGAAACTCTGTAGAATCATTGCCTATGTTCTGCGTTTTATTAGCAATTCACGTGCAAGCAAACGTCTCGGCATGAAACTGAATGGACCTCTGACTTGCTCTGAAGTATCCGAGGCAGAACATCGCTTAATCAAGTATACGCAACAATTTTATTTTTCAAACGAAATCGCTCTGTGCGGGAACAACGCACCTATCCCGTTAAGAAGTAGTCCCTTACGTCTGCAGCCATTTCTCGATCTACGAGGTATTCTTCGGGTAGGAGGTCGACTTAAATCAGCAAACGTCGCTTACGACATGAAACACCCTTGCATATTGCCTAAAGATTCTCCGTTGGCGAAACTAAACATCTCTGATATTCATCATCTCGCTCTGCATGCTGGACCTCGCATAATGCAAGTAATTTTACAACGTCGCTACTGGGTGATCGGTGCTCGAAGCCTGATACGCAACATATACCACAAGTGCGTCAAATGCACTCGCCTTAATAGAAATCTCGCTACACAATCGATGGCCGATCTTCCTTCGGTGCGCACAATCTACATCCGCTGTTTCACGCATACTGCTGTAGATTTCGCAGGTCCTTATATGCTCAAATTTACGCATGGGAGGGGGGAAAAATCCACCAAGGGATATGTCTCCTCTTTTATCTGCATGGCGACTGGCGCAATGCACCTCGAGCTCGTCGGAGATCTCTCCAGTTCGTCCTTTCTGAACGCGCTAAAAAGATTTGTCAACCGTCGAGGACTTTGTAAAGTCATGCTCTCCGACAACGGTACGAATTTTGTCTGTGCCGAAAAGGAATTACGCAAACAGTACGAGAGGTGCTTGAGAGACGAAAAAGTACAAACATTTTTTGCAAATTCAGCCATTGAATGGCGCTTTAATCCCCCCAACGCTCCACATATGGGTGGCTACTGGGAGACGGGGATCAAACGGATAAAATACCATTTGAAACGCGTGTTGGGTGACACATTATTAACGTATGAAGAATTCAGCACGCTCTTATCAGAAGTCGAGGCATGCGTAAATTCTCGCCCGCTATGTGAAAACTCTACGCATCCCAGCGACTTGGAAGTCCTTACGCCCGGACACTTCATTGTGGGAGAACCACTAAAATCACTTCCAGAGCCTGATGGTCAAGGGTTTTCTGGAAGTATACACCAAAGATGGCAACTAATCTCTGCAATGAGGCAACACTTTTGGCGGCGATGGCACGACGAATACCTTGTAAGCTTACAACGGCGCACGAAGTGGTTTCGGTCGTCACCAAACATACGACAAGGGGATATTGTAACTGTGTGCAACGAGTCCACCCCTCCGGCTAAGTGGTTACTTGGTAGAGTAACACAGTGTCATCCGGGTGTCGACGGTCAAGTACGAGTAGTGACACTGAAAACAGCGAATGGAGAAATAGTGCGGCCAATCGCTAAGCTGTGCTTACTACCTGCTAAAGGAGATCTATTTTGCAAAAATTCTGGGGCAACACCGTAAATAATGAGTACAAATTCTTCAAATATTCTTACATAAAACACAATAACTTACTTTAACGTTTTCCGCCTTTTTCATGAATTTATTTATATGAATTTCGCATTTGAATTACTGTTGAAATGTATTTGAACTAATAATAACTTTACTTTTTCAAGGAATAAGACATTGCATACACACGATGACATTGCCATATAAACCTAGATCATGAATTGTAACGTTAGAAACAAAAAAATCCAATTTTTTTTGCATCTTATATATAAGAAAATCATAACGCAGCCTAAATATGTATAACATTTAAAAGAAATAATTGTGATATTTCTATGCTTGAAATTGTTGCCTAATGTGAATAATGGCTTTTGTAATTTTCGGTCTGTACAATATCTATATTTAAACACATGTAATTTTTGCTATTCATAAGGTTGTTAATATCGTTTTGTAAACTAAGCTAAGGTTAATTTTGAACGTATCATATTTGCATCGATAGTTCAAGGGCGGCGGTATGATGACGCAACTAAGGGTTAATACATGATTGAATGCAAGTGATCAAGCACTTGTTCTATTTTGACATTCTCTTTGTTTCTAATTCGTTCGTTGCATTCTTTTCCAAGTGCGCTCGCTGACAAGTTTTCACACCGCTCGCCGCATATTTATATATTTGTAAAACTAAAACCAATTAAAGTTGGAAATTAAAGAAATTTAAAGTTAAACATTGCTCAGCTTTTTATTTCGAACCAACAAGGAAAAACCGCAACAACATTACAATCCACAACCCGCAATATTCCACACTATAAAGGGAACAAACCGCATCATCAGTGTGTGTCGTAACAAACTTAATGTTTTATATAACAATATCGCCAGGTACATCTACAATAAAAAACTTTATGACCGCATTTCGGAGTTTTCAAAGAAAATTTCATCTGTGTCTTTTGACAATCTTTTAAAGTACAAATGTTTGGTGTTACTTCAGAAGATTATTATAACCCAAGAGCCCCGATATCTCAAAGATCGACTGGAGCACTCCAAATCTTTGCGCTCGCTTAACTTAGTCCCTGCTAAATTTACCTGCTTAGTGACTGAGCGTCAATTCTTTGTCTTCTCCATCCGCAATTGGAACACCTTACCCCCAAACATTAAAGCTATTAAGGGAATGCTGCGTTTTAGATCGGAATTGCTTCGGTACTTTGCCGAATGTCACTGAGCACAATCACAATCCTTTACCCCATACACCTTCCCCTTCCTCTTTTTTCACTATATTTTCTTTTTTTCCTGATATTTTTTCATTTATCCAATCTTTATCTATCTCGTATACATCTCTTCAGTACCTTATTGTAATAGTCTAAGTAAAAATTGTTAGTTTTAAGTTGTGTATTGTTAGTTTTAATTTTTATATACACATGTTAAAAATGTTAACTTGTTTTTTATGGACAAACACTGTAAAAATAACTTATGGTTGTGTGTTTGGCCGAAATAAAATAAATAAATAAATAAAAATAAACTATGTGACTTCGGTAAAACTGACGATAATCCAATTATGAACTAATGTTAGAACTAAAGAAAAGAAAGAAAATAGCAATTCAAAAAAATATATATAAATCCAAGTAAAAAAATGTAGTTCTTCTGACAAAAAATATGATTGGGTGGTGCACCCTAATAAATGTAAAGAGTGGGGTGGTGGTGGTGGTGGTGGAAATTCAAAGTTGGGGAGCGCGCTCCCAGTGAGCCGCGCTTAACTTCTCTCGCTCTTTGTTGTTTCTGTGCTCGTGGTGTGTTTTTGTGTTAGCGTGTGGACGTGTGTGGTGAGCGAATGTTGATGTTGATGTTGATGGCCAATGTTGCTACTTTAGTAGCTGTTGCAATTGCGCAGGTGGTTGCTCCACAAAATGTTTAGCAACACGCCGATGATACTGTGGTTGTGTACACAATAATGATGCTGTGTTCTGCCCTTGTTTGGCTAGTTGGTAAAAATGTATGACCTGGTGTTCGTGTTCGTTGGCAGTTTTGTGTCTGTTTTTGGGTGTGATTTTATGTAAATAAGTTTGTGGTTGTAAAAGTATGTTGCGGACCTCGGTGGGTTCGTGAGCTACAAAAAAAAATTTTAATCAAATATTTAAATATACTTATTTATTTTATTTTTCAGAATTCCTAATTTTTATTCTTTTGAATTTTAAAATCACATTTAAATAAATATTTTAATTTCTGAATTTGGAACTGGACTTAGAAAAAAATTGTTTCCTTAACTTGTTCGTTTAAATTTTTTTTTTTTTTCTTCTAATCTTCCCTTTGCTTGCATACGTGCTCGTGTACATATGTACATACGTATGTACAAAATAAAACAAGTTATTCAGATATGAAACACTTTCATTTGTGTGAAGTAATATTTCTAGCTAGTCCTGGTTCCGGATCTGCTACTTTTATTTTATGGAGGCCTTGCACGCGCTCCGATGGTTGGATCACAAATATGAATCTTAACCTAATGTTGGTCCTATAAATAACTTAAATCTAGCCTACCCAATGTACCACATCGATGTCATTGTTGCTGTTGTTGTTGCGGAAGGCACTGTTATTCCAAGTGCGGAATGGTTGTTTATTATTTCAATGCTGCCGCTCAGCCTGCGGTACGAAATCAGTGTTTATTATCGAAAGTGCTCAGTTTACAATATCTCGATGTGTGGTCAGATCAAGAAAATACCATTTGCCTTTGATATGGCCAGCATTTGAAGATGTGGTTTACTTAAACGTTTTTTGCTGACAATATCTTGGCTTAACTCCTCCCTTCCTTAGTGAGGTTCGTCCCCGATCCTTTCTTTAATTTTCTCCACTACACCTTCAACTGCTTTTTCTAGTGAACGCTTCTTGTGTTTATTGAAAACAAATCGCATCACAATAAACACTATGATAATTGTTAGCACAACAATGAAAATTTTGGATTTTATATCAACCTCTTTTTGTAGTGTTTTAATTTGGTTGATATTTTCTACATTCATATTATGAAGATAATTCAGACTAAATGTTTCTCGATGTCCTATTAAATTTATCTCCTGAGTCATGGGTGTTTCCGGAGAGCGTTTTAGAGCAGTTTTCTCATTTCGAAATGAAGTCTCATTTATTGTTATCTGTGTTTCAAAAGTTATCAAATAAGTACCTTTAACTAATTTTCGGTCACCATTTTCGCCCTTTATTCCGACTGTATCATTGTTAATTATAATGATTCCGTCATCAATTTCGTTTATGCCTCTGTTATGATTTGGTATGGTTGAGCATATCTTCAAAATCTAATACACGTTCTTGATGTGGTACAGCGAATAAGGTAAGCTTCTTACATATAATGTTAGGTATTGGATATTTTATTATGAAATACAAACTATTAATATTTTGAAAAACTTTTAATTTCGACATCCCTAGCACGTCTATTTAGTCACATTGGTGGATTGTTCATTTATTATTTTAGTGACATCAGAGTTATCCAATATTGCTGGACTAACCAAATTAAGTTTAGCCAAAGCTAAAGAAGCTATGCCATTTTGTAATTCTATAATAATTATTCTGTTTCTGGCTTAAATCATCTCAAATACATTTTCTGTGGCTACTAAAGATTTTTCTTGAGAAGAAATGATTTTGTTTAATGTTTGAGTTATTTCCAAAATTTTTTGTTGAATATTGGTATTTATCCTATACTGTCTGTTATTTGAATCAACGAGTACATCCTGTCTCATCTGTAGTTTCTGAAAATCATCAAAATCTGGGGTACCTGCCACTACTTTGAATGCGGTACCTAAAAAATTTAAACTTCGTGCGTGTCGATGGTGAAGATCAACAGTTCGAAGCAGTGTTTCAATGTGGGTTACGTCCGCATCTAAAAGGCTTCTCATTTGAGAACCAAATTTTTTAGAAAGTTCTTTAGTCTCGTCATTCATTATGGAGTGAAGGCTCAGGTTGGTAAAATGTGTTAAGTAACCGTAATGTTCCCATTTTATTGCCTCTCCATCTGAAATTGGTATATAATTAGAGTTAGTGTAGTCTATCAGTTTCTTTGCTAGGGCCGTCGTTGTTAGAAATGCCAATATTGTTAACCTGCAAAGAGAGAGGGCGTTGAATAGCCTGTCTACTCTGTTGTTCCTTAAAAATATAAAACTGAAGGGGCAACTATTTGGACAAACATTCAAGGTGGCTTAAGGTTGTCCTTATGGACCCTCCTCCTTGTGGACCCTCCTCCCACCGTTAGAGGTACTATGTAGCGGAGGAGCGTTGATTATCTGCACATCATTATAGCCAATCAGCATTGATTTCACTATGTGAGAGTTAAGCGATTTTTCGTTATCGCAGTACACTGTTTTTACGTTAGGAAAAATATTAAGAAGCTGCAACATTAATGGTTTTACATCTACTATGGTTCTAGATGCAATTTTTTGCACAACAGCAAATTTAGAAAATTTATCAATGCATGTTAGGAAATACCTTTGGTCTGTTGAAAAAATATCAATATGTAAAATTTCTCCCGCAAAAGATGGGATCGGTGTTGCAGCAACAACATACTTCTTTGGATGTCGTTCATATTTTGAATTTGAACATATCCGACAGTTTGATGCAACTTCTCTCGCTTTTTATCCATTTTTAGGAAAAAATAATCTGCCAATATTTGCTTAACATTTTCTTGAGCAGCTCTGTGGGCTCTATTATGATCCGCAATTATTATATCCTGCTGATCGTCTGGATTGAACACATCTGTAACCATTTTCTCAGTATGACGAAATTTAACATTGGGGTAGAGTTCAACCAATCGATGTTGAATCATTGCCAGAACATGTAGACTACAATGTATCACATTCACCACTTCGTCATTAATAACTTCTTGCAATATCTTAAAAAGTGATTCCACATCATGAACCGAAATGATGTGTCTAGTTTTTGAACTGAATATTATAAAAGTTTGCTTTGAAGTACTCGTCACTTCTCGAATAATAATTTGATTTCTAAAACAATTCACTGGTTTATCCACCGCTTCAATAGTATAGGTTAATGACTCCTCGCTATGAACGGTGGCACAATTGGAGCTTACCTCCATATCGTCTTGGATCATGGCTATGTGCTGTCTTGACAACGCGTCAGCCACATAATTTTCTTTTCCTGGTTTGTAATAAATTTTTGCATTATAACTCTCTATTAAGGATTTCCAACGTTTAATCTTTGCGTTCGGATTTTTGTCAGAAACAGCATAAGATAATGGCTGATGATCAGTAAAAATATTTATCTGACTTACGCCATAAAGATAATTCCTCAAAGAATTGAAAGCCCAGACAATGGTCAATAATTCCCTTCCATTGGTTGCAAGGTGCTCCTCTCTATCTCTTAGTGTTCTTGAGACCATGGCTATTGGTTTTTTTGATTGTGAGAGTACTGCACCCAATGATGATGCATCTGTCGTTAAATCAAAAGGTTTTGTAAAATCTGGATACATTAATGTAACATCTTCTGATGCCAGGATTTCCTTTAAAGTTGTGAATGCCTGCATGGATTCGGGGTTCAATTGTATTAGTTTCTTTTTTGATTGAGCCGCACTTATCTTACCATTTTCTCCTTTTAGCATATCGGTTAGTGGCTTTGCTACGCTAGCAAAATCCCTAATAAAACATCTGTAATAGCTGGCTAGACCCAGGAATGACCGAAGTCCTCGAAGTGTAGTTGGTTGCTCGTAGTTCTTTAAAGAACTTACTTTCTCAAGACTTGTCTTCACACCATTTCGTGATACTACGAATCCTAAAAACTCCACCTCGGTTTAAAAAAATTTTGACTTTTCTGCCGAGACTCTCATATTTGCATCGTAAAGGCTTGGAAAACCCATTCTATGTCTCTGACATGGTCTTCTGCATTTTTTGAAAAAATTATTACGTCATCAAAGTAAACATGACATGTCTTGCCGATTTGTTCTTAAAGCACATCGTCGATTGCTCTTTGAAATATACTGGGGGAATTTTTTAAGCCGAATGGTAAACGACAGAATTCATATTTACCATTATTAACAGAGAAGGCTGTCTTCTCTCTATCCCCTTCCATCAACTCAATCTGATGAAAACCGGACTTAAGGTCAATAGTAGAGAAATATTGTGCACCTTTTAAATTTGAAAGTATAATCATTGTATTTGGCATAGAGTATTTATCTTCGATAGTGACTTCATTCAGTTTCCTAAAATCAATCACTAACCGTTTTTTCTTGTTACATAGTTCATCTGTTCCCCTCTTATCAACAACCCAAATAGGATTATTGTAAGGGGATCTCGATGGCCGTATAATGGCATTAGAAAGAAGGTCAGCAATTTCATTGTTGACAAAATTAGTTACACCCATAGGGTATGGGTATAATTTTGAGTAAATTGGTTCATTTGTTTTTGTCCGAATTGTCGCGACAATATTTGTGTTAAAAGGTAGTGACTCGTTAGGGTCAGCAAAAGCCTTTTTATTTTTTTCTATCATTTTGTAGAAATTATTACATATTTCGGAAGGAATTTCCTCGCATCCTATATTAATAAAATTTACATTTTCGCATTTGTAAAATAGCAAGTCTTCATTTCCAAAGTCATGCCTAATTCTACCATTCTTCAAATCTATCTGAGCATTGATCTGATTTAGTAAATCAAGAACAATAATTCCATCAAATATTTCAATACCGGGACGATATTCCTCAGTTCAGGACAAGGTTTTATATAGTTCTTCGATGCACCGGTATCAATTAAAAGTTGAATTTTTCTATTATTCCCTACTTGTCGCTCGATCCACGGAAGCAGGGATCTTCCTCTTAAAAATTAAGTTGCTCATCTTCGAGTTCTTCTAACTCGTTTTCAGCTTTTTCGTTGTAATCCTCATTAATTAACTCTTTTTGTTGAAGTTTGTTAATTCTTTGAAATTTTTGGCCTGTTGCCCTGTCCGATTCTGCCGGACGTTTTTGTGGTGAAGGATCATTATTGTATCCTTGATTAAATTTTTGCGGTTGCGGACGCCAATTTTGGTTTTGACGTTGACGTGATTCCGAAGGGTCTACTTCCATAGGAGTAGGTTGATTATTTTTAGAATTCTCATTCTTTTTGAAAATTCTTTGCTCAAAATGTGGATTTCTCTGTGGGTTCCTAACCTTCTGATCATTATTGTTAAAATTCATCTTTTTAATTTTATTTTTGTTCTCGCCGTTTTGTGGCGAAATTCGCCGCGAAGGCCTATCTCTTTCGGTTTACTAAATTTCCTGAGCCAAAGCCAAAGCACTGGGTAAGTCCTGAGGACGTGATGCAAATAATATATCACACAACACAGAAATAAAGACCCGTAGAGCATCTGCTCTATATTTTGCACAAATAGTTTCTGCCATTGGATTGGCATGTGTCATTATAGTTTTGTTTGTCAACAAGGTCAATTTCTTTTCGACTTCATCGCAATAGTCAAGAACAGTAGAGCTACCCTGACGTAACGTGGAGAGCTCTTGTCCTATTAAGTAAACGTAGGTAAAATCAAGGCGAGCCATAATGGCACCAAAGTTCAAAACAGTATTGAATGAAGCGAGAACAGCATCAGCCGCTCCTTTTATTTTATTTAATTCTTCTTCTTTAATTCCTACAGCTTAATAGTGTCTTGAGCTACCTTGGTAGTTTTTAAAAACTTCATAAGCCGTATGAGCAGCCTGTCGCCAGGACACGTAGGTGCCGACTTTTCCTTCAAACTCTGGAAGGGATTTCACTAAATCTAAGGGTTCCTCACATTTTGTATTTGGAACTATTTTAACCGGATCATAAACAACCGGTGTTGTCGATGTTGAAACAGTGGCTAACTGTTTCGTTAGCTCTGCTAACTTTTGATCAAAGGTTTCCCTTTGCTGTTCAAGTGCTGAAGCTACAGCGGTTTTAACAATAGCTGTTACTTGATCTGCATTCATTTGGTCAATAGCTAATTTTTTAAATTGATTTTCCAAATCAAAAATATCTATATTCATAAATCTTATCAGGGTTTTATTCCGCCTTAAAAAAATTATTGAAAATTATTGACACTATCATTTCCTCTCAAAAACTTTCTTTCCTCCTAGTATGGGTTCACAAACACCTTTATTTTATTTTACTTCACAATATTACAATTTCTTTTGTTTTTTGGCCGTTTTTTTTGTTTGTATCAAAAATTTTCTATTGCCACAATTTTTCGTTTGAACACTCTACTTACAAATTCATTATAATATAATATACGAGTATATTGAAGTTTTGCTTCCGCTGGTATGAGGGTTTTTCACGTTGGTCGCCAAATAAAACAAGTTATTCAGATATGAAACACTTTTATTTGTGTGAAGTAATATTTCTAGCTAGTCCTGGTTCCGGATCTGCTACTTTTATTTTATGGAGGCCTTGCACGCGCTCCGATGGTTGGATTACAAATCTGAATCTTAACCTAATGTTGGTCCTATCAATAACTTAAATCTAGCCTACCCAATGTACCACATCGATGTCATTGTTGCTGTTGTTGTCGCGGAAGGCACTGTTATTCCAAGTGCGGAATGGTTGTTTATTATTTCAATGCCGCCGCTCAGCCTGCGGTACGAAATCAGTGTTTATTATCGCAAGTGCTCAGTTTACAATACGTCGATGTGTGGTCAGGTCAAGCATTTGAAGATGTTGTTTGTGTGGTCAGATCAAGAAATTATCATTTGCCTTTGATATGGCCAGCATTTGAAGACGTTGTTTACTTAAAAGTTTTTGCTGACAATATCTTGGCTTAACTTACTTGTAAGTGCACTTATGCATATTTTAATATTATTGAATTTGAAATAAAGTTAGATTCATAGAATAAAATCTAACCATAAAAAATTCTACGTTCTCAAAAAAATTTTGGTTTTTGCAAACACTGTATATATTTATGATAAACGCAGTTGCCTTCGTCTTTTGCCGATTGATAGCATTCATCTTGTTTAGTCACGGTTACCGAACCATACTGTGACGAATTCGATGATTCCTTGATAATCAATCCTGGGTTCGATCACTATAAAGTCAAATAAAGACACGCACAGATATTGGAACTAATGCTAGCTTTATTTACTAGTAATAAACGCAAAACAAATTTGAAAATAAACTGATCAACCTGCCTTGCTTGGTCACTGCCTTATGTAGTCCAACAGGATGCTTCCTTACGCACCAAGAACTTTCTTGAAGGGTCGGTGTTATTTTTTGGCATCTCTTCTTTGCATCGTATTCGCAAGTACTCGATCGATTTCTCTTCCTTTTGCTTGGTACATGCTTGCATGCATAAGCGTACCAATCGTTATCTCTGTTGTGTTTAACTAGTGGTGGGGGTGTTATTGAGTTATGGATGGTACATGCTTGAGAATAGTCGCCACAATACCAATCAGCAAAGCACTTGCATACACACACACCCACATAAGCAGAGCGTCACATACATATCAGCAAAGCAGTTCCTGTGCGGAAAATCTCTAGTTCTGAACTGGGCGCGTCAGTGCTTTCTGAACCCCTACTAGATCGCCTTCAATTTCTTTTTTATTTATTTAATAGTCTACAAATTGAATAATTCTTACAGACTAAATTTGAAAGTGTACATAAAGACAGCATGAGGGTACTGTAAAGAAGAAAGTATATATCTGAAGCAGTGGTGCAGCCAGGGGGGCGATTGGGAGATAGCCCCTCCCCTCTTCGTCAATGAACTACTATTTTTTTACTTTCGATTGAAAAACACACTGATTTATAATTTTCTTATTTTACTTATGACAAAGGGCAGTTTTATGAATATATGAAACTATCGGTTAGTAGATTATGCGTTTGAATTCTTTTCAGACCTTCTACAAAATTCACAAGGCTTTCAAGGCGATAAAACCGGTTTCGAGGTATGCGTACACATTGGTTCTGGTAGTAATAAAATAAGAGATCGAAATAATATCGTAATTTTCGAGGTCTGATATCGCTGAGCTAAAACTCTACTCCCTTATCTCTCACGTTTTTAAAAATCCGAATTCAGGCGGTCTGAAAATACAAGAGTAGGCAAATTAACTTGTTCCACTGGTACCTCCAATTTAAGCTGATATAATTCAATTAACTTGAACCACTGTTACTTCCAATTTAAGCTGATATAATTTTATTGCTTTATTTATTGCCCGCTCATTCTACGAGTCGGGATGAGTGATAGAATCCAACTGACTTACTTATTCTACTCTACCTTAAATCGAAGTCTAATTCTACACCTACACTTACAACTAATACAGCTACAATCGCGACCGTTGTTGGTGGGAACGCCGCCGACTGCGCTGAGTGTGATGATAGCGTGGATCATAAAACAATTCACTCCCACGCTAGATAGCTGGTCTTTGCTATGCAACTGCTCTGCACCTGCAGGCTGGTGTCATGTTATAGATTCGGGGAATTTGCGGCTGTCGCTTATTACTGTTGGCCTTGAATCACATGTGATAACTGGCAGGCTCAATATATTAATCAGAGCACACAACGGCGGAAAAATTGATAGCGACGAGAATTGTTTCCAAGTTTTTTATAAAAGTATAGCCCATTATCTAATAAAAACATTCAAGAACAAATCTCAAACTTTGTCCAAAACCAAGAAAAAATTTAAGCAAGTTTTATCAAAATTCTACACTTTTTAAACCTATTAAATTTAAGTATTTATATTAAAGTGTCAGGGTGAAGTTGGTAGTGTCAATTATGGGCATTTATTATTAAATTTATGGTGTCAATTTTGTTAAAATTTCAACATTTTCTCTATTGCTTAGTATTATAAAATTCTTAGGTCAACATTAAAAATTATTTATGTTTGCTGGGTCTTTGTATAACAGTCGAGTAGACGCTGCTCAGTCCGCCGACGTCATCTTCGTCAAAAGAAAATAAGCAAACGTCAGTGCAAGGTGAAAATAAGCAACTAAGCAATAAAATATTGTTATTAACTGTGGTATTTTTCAATGCAATGTAATTATTTATTAAACTAAATTTAAGTGAAATGTTGAAGTTTTTCGTGGTTATTGTCATATACAAGTGATTAATGTATTGACTAATGTATGTCAACTTTTTTTACATGGTTTAATTAAAACAGATCCCCCTGAAGAAGACGCGGAGAGCGCGGGGAGAAACAAAAACAAATAGTTGGACGCGAATCCGAGCAACACGCGTTTCCAATCCTCCGACTCTTGCTTGCCAGCGCAAGACTATTGCAGAGCCTTTTGATTTATTGGTATAATCGTGGTCTCGTTGAGGTGCTTATATTAATTGTGGTTTTATGCTGTCGGGATGGACGCGATTCCGAGCAGCATAGTAGATATATTACTAAATTAGATAAGATGCTTATAGCTAACTTTTGGCACTGCCCTAAGGTGTGGTTGGAAAGAACATGTTTCCAAGCCACTACTCATTTAAAATAATAAGCAGATATCTCTTAATAGAAAAAAGCGAATCAGAGGTATCAAAATTCTTGTTGGTATTATTGTAGTCCTAGACAATCATCGAAAAGGTTCATGCGCTTAAAATTCGATCTGCAAGTGCTTAGGAAAATCGGCTGGAAGTGCCTAGATAACCTAAAAATCACAAGCCCTCTTAATAGTTTTACCATAAATAAAACACCGAGCATTTTACGACGACTTTCAAACGTAGGCAGATGAATAAGTTTTAGACGACTACAGTAGGGAGGAAGATTCCTTACCGGATCCCATGGCAAGACACGTAACGCGAAAAGCAAGAACTGTTTTTGAACCGATTCCAATTTATCACCAGTGTGACCAGGTGATAGAAAAAAAGAGGCTAAATCGGAAAAAAAGGTTAGAAAAGGCTAAAGTTAAGAAAAAAAGAAGCTAAAAAATGTCAGAATTTTTTTACTAAAGCTGTATACCTAACTTAACCCTAATCTCCTAATTTTAAAAAGTTACACAGATCCTAAAGTGAGACTCTGAAGCTCATATAGAGAAAAGTGCTTAAAAACATAGTTTTTGTAATTTATTTTATATGTACAGATGAAGTAACGAATTCTAAAACGTTTCCAATCATGTTTATTTCATTTTTTAAAGAGTTTTAAATACATAACATTAAAAAATTTTGTTTATAAAGTAATTAAGGACAAATTATTCATTAAATTTTTCACAAATTTTCGTAGTTGTAGAATGCTGGTTACAGATATTTTTTTTGCATTTGTTACAAATTTGTTTCTGCATTTTGAATATTTTCGTCGGACAAAGATGACAGCGCTTGCGTTTCAAGGTGGCAGAAGAACAGGGTTGCGAATCAGCAGGTGGTGGTATTACAGCTTTTATGGCTGCTTGTGTTTCTGCTCGCATATATTTGGCCGACTGTCTTTTTTGTATTTGGGACTCCACAAGGCTTTCTCCTAATTCCCGCAAAAACCAATATCTTTTGTTTTTCTTTTTTTCGTGCCACTCTGGATGAGTTTTTATCCAAATAATGTATGAAGCAATACCTGCAGCATCAATTAAATTCATAAAAAAGGCAACAGGCCATCTATTACATTTGCGCTTGATCATGTATTCGTGAATTAGTTGGTCAAATGTGTCTACGCCGCCTTTGGTTTTATTATAAAATTTATTGATTTCTGAAATTCGTTTTCTTTGTTCTTCAAAGACCGTATCATTATGATGCATAGTCGCCATGAAAATAACTGCTTTTCTTGCTTTGGGAACATGAGAGGCAATCGTTATATGTTTTTCAAACCCGAAGATTGTTGTGTTAATTTCTCGAGACTTGTTTGGCAAAAATTCTGGAGGAATACATGTTTTGTTTTTCCTTAGCGTTCCCACCAATGTTAAACCTTTACTCAATTGACTTTCAGCTAGACCTTTACTTGTAAAGTAATTGTCCGTAGTTACATTGCGGTTTGTACCATAGTAAGCTTCGCAAAGCTCCTCAACAACTTTTTTGGCAAGACCAACAGCCCTTTGATTCCCATCTTTACCCGTATATGAAATGCCGCGAAGAGGATATGCATTAGCACTGTCGCATAACCACCAAATCTTAATTCCATATTTATCCGGCTTAGATGGCATATACTGAATAAAGGGACACCTAATACGGCAAGGCAGCAACTGTTCGTCAACAACAATGTTCCCCGTGGGCATATAATACTTTCCAAAGTTGTGATTAACTTTGTCCCAAACAGAGCGTATAGGTGCTAATTTATCCGTTTGACGGCGGATACTTCGGGTAGACTTATTGTCAAAGCGTAAAAACCTTAAAAGTTCCTCAAAACGTTTAGCGCTCATAGTGGCTTTAGAAATTGTTATTCCATACAACTTGTCCCAGAATAACTTATAGCTTTGATTATTGGATTTCATATGGCCAACTATGATTAAAAGTCCTATAAAGGCAAGGAGTTCATCTTTGTCTACCACGAGCCACAATTTTCCTAATTTTGAGTACACTGCAGATCCTTCTTCATTTGTATACCTTATAATTTCATCACAAACTTCATCATTTATAAAGAGTTTGAAGCAATCAAGTACGTCTAATAAAGTTGCACCTGTATGAATAAATTCAGTTTTGTGCTCAGCTCTGCTGTTATAATTTTTACTTACCTGGAGGTAAAACAACTGCATCAACCTTTCCTTTGAGGATATTCGTTGATTTAATTTTAGATGAAGGTGGTGGAGACTTGCTCCAAATATTAGAATCTTTACCAACGTAGAAGTTGGCTTCATTGTCTTCCATATCTGCATTTTCGTTTTCATCCGAAATCTCATCTTCTTCTTCAGATGCTTCAGTCATCTGGTCCACTTCGGAATCATTATAATCATCATCATTGTTGTCACTAACTTCACCATCAGACTCATCTTCCGCTTCCAAATGCTCCAAAATTTCCTCCAACTCCAAATCATTCAACCGTTTTTTAGCCATCGTAAAACAAAATTTTTCCACAGTTATGTAATTACGTATTTATACAAATAAGAAATAACAGACTACAAGTATACACTAGGGCACAATCAACAAAACTGTAAAGAATTTGAATATGTATGTAGATTTCTTCATCTGTATGCCTACTACGACTTTTTGCATTCAATGGATTCAAATTTTGGAACAGTTCAAAAATGCAGTGCCTACTATAACTTTCTGCATTTTACGAATTCAAATTTTCATATAATTTAAATATGATAGGAATACTATGCCCAGAGTGAGTCCCTCAGGCTCACTTTAGGATTTACGTTACAATTTTGTACGATTGCAAAAAAATGGTAAAAATACGTACACAATCCAAGAAATAATAAATACGCCATAATAATTACATTCAGTTGGAGGAATACCCAAAATTTCAAATCAAAATATTATTTGGTGCGGGAATAATCAATACTTAAAACTCAAAGTGAGACTCAAAGGCTCACTTTAGGAGATTAGGGTTAAAGTAACTATTCTTGTTTCTACACATATCAGGCACATTTTCCTTAACTAGGAATTTTTTCAAAGAAATACATACTATAGAAAAATCACTACAAACTAATTAATGTTATAATATTTTCTTCGTCTGATGGATCAGAAGAGCTTGAGGTATTCATCATAGAGATGAGATCATCGGTAATTTCAAAATCAGTGCAACATTTGGATAAGCGTTTTAAAGAAAATCTAATATTAAGCGGCGAGTTAATTTTTAATCTGTTCTTTAACTTAGTTTTTAAAATGTTCATTGCACTAAAAATTCTTTCAACCTCCGCATTACTGAAATGTAATATCAAAAAGTTAAAGAACTATTCGACCAGTTCTAAAAAAGGGAATTCGTATAATGAATTTTTATGCCCTCGGACTTCCGCCCAAAATTCTATGGTAGTCGTCACACTTGTCCACTTTACAGTTATTAGCTTTCGCCACTGCAGCTCAATCAATGCTACTTGACTTGGAGAATGCCTAGACTTTTCTTCTGGCAAGTGAGAAAATGCATCCCGCTTTGTAACTATCAACTGAAGAAAAACTGAAAAAAAATTTTTCTTTTGTAAAGAGTTCATATTATCAGGTAGGCGATGTCGCAATTGGGTTATCAACTCCATTAAAAATATTTGACAAATTTTACGAATTTTTACTTTGGACCCTCGCTTAGTGAAAGCTAACACCCCTTTTGCCCTATTAACACTATTTTCAATATGAGACTTGAAATCAATTTTAGGGTCTATTGTAACACCTAAGTCAATGCAGCTAGATACCTGCTCAATTGGGTATCAACCAATGATGTAACTATGCACCGGTATTGATTTTCTGGTAAAACACATACATTTGTATTTCTGAAGTTGAGTGTCATGTAGTTCACATCACACCCTCTCACTAAGTTATTAAGATCTGCTTGAATACATGCCCTGTCTTCAACGGTTTTGACGGTCATAAAAATTGTAACATCATCAGCATACATTAACGACTTGTAGTGCCTAAGAATAGTCGGAAGGTCGTTAATGAACAACAAAAACAAAATAGGTCCAATATGGCTGCCTTGAGAAACACCAGAGGTAACATCGATTAGGCCAGATAAACTATTTCTAAATCAGTTTTTGTGATCTGTCCTTTAACTAAGATACAATCCAACGCAAGAAAACAGGCGGAAAACCCATACCATCAAGTTTGAGTGATAGAATGGAGTGAAAAACTTTATCAAAAGCTTTGCTAAAGTCTGTGAAGATGACGTTTGTTTTTGAAGCCGCTAGAAACATGAGTGGTGAACAAGTGCCCCGTTTGGCCAAAAATCTGGATCCAAGATTTCGTCGAAACAATCTGCCGAACCGTCAATCTTAAAAGATGATATGCTTCTTTCTTCCCTGAACTTAAATTTCCTAACTTGTATGATATTCGGTTTAAATATTGGTTTTACATATTGCCTTACTTCATCGGCTGAAGTATCGCTAGAAAAACGAGATACAAATACCGATTTGTTTGGAGGGACAACTACCAGTTCCCTTGTACTCTGGGACTCGTTCCTTCGCAATTAGCAATTGAAAAGCTCCACAACTGTTGCCCCGCACTTACGACAGGTCCAGCGGATCCCTTTACATTCCTTGATAAGGTCAACCGTTCTACCATTTAAGCCTGCACATTTTACATGAGCGAGACCATCGTATAACCAATATCATAAAAGACGGTCTGATTCGCTTTTCAAGCTACAATTGACATATACACACATTCGTAGCCATATTAACCCTAGACACGTAACCTTCCTCGATTCGACGAATACGCTATTGAAAATTTTCTGTCTGTTTTTAAGACTGCCTTTCTAAAAGACTTAAAAAAAATGTGTCAGAATTGTTCCAAAATAATTAAAAAATGTTTTATTTCGAGGATTACTGGATTCGAGGAAAACTGGTACACATATGCGTACAAAAAATGTAACCAAAAATTAAATAACTACATTAGAAATAAGTATTTTAAAGAATGTTCGTCGAATTGACGAATGGTTAGGTTTTATAGAGAGTGAGCGAAGGTTACCTTTCTAGGGCTAAAAAAAAGTTTAAAACAAAATCGAAATCAAAATCAGAAAATTTAATCCGAACCACAAATTATGTTAAAAACCACGTGTGCTTAGTTGGTGGACAGGTGTACAAATTTAATTATGTGTAAAGTTTATTTCACTTATCTAGCAAGTAATTGAGGCACTCAACAATAGAGTTGGACCGACAGTTTATTAAAAAATATTTTAGACACAATGTTAAGTTAAATTATAGGCCGAAAGCAAACGCAAAACTATTAATTTAGCTATTGCAGAATGCGGATAAAAACAAGCGACCGAACAGTTTGACAGTTTGTAATATAATGTAATCAACTAGCGAATTTAACATGGCGATGTCCTAGGCGGTGGGATGTAGTTCGTTTATTTCTACTATTGCTCTAGTTTTGAACCATTTCCAAATTCTGCAGTTTGGATACAGTTAGTTTAGAATAAAAAAAAATATATGGTAGAACTACACTCGGAGACTTTTTGCCAAATGACTGCCTACGGATGAACCCCGTTTTGAAAAACTTTTTCAAACCACTTTGATGTTACCTTTTCCAGGACTGGAACCTTGAACCTTTGGTGTGGTAGTCCTACAACACCACCGCCATACCATTGCGGTTAGTTTATGCACGGTTAAAAATTTGAGCCTACATTTTGAACCATTCTCTTATAATGTATACATATGTAACGTTTTCGCACACTATTGATGCGTGCGCCGTAGCTGAGTGGGTAGAGCACTCGACTCGGGACACGTCGGTTCAAATCGTACCATCTGATACTTTTTTTATTTATTTATGACTAGTAAAGCCAGCTCGCCTCGGTGCATCTCAGAACTAATAATAGATAGTGTATAGAAATCTTGTTTGACTGCTTCGCTGATATGCATGTGACGCTCTTCTTATGTAAATGTGGGTGTATGCAAGTGCTTTCCTGATTGTTATTATTCGGTAATCTTGCCTAAACACGATGAATGCCATCAATCGGCAAAAGACGAAGGCAACTGCGTTTATCATAAATATACACAGCGTTTACAAAAACAAAGTAAGTGACTATTCATGTTACATTTATTTTAGCTCAGAATACTCAACACGGTAATTAATTAGTTTTGTTTGTGTAATCTTTGTGGTTATACTTACGGAATATAATAATAATAATAATTCCCAAACGGATTACCCACCATATCCGGGCGAGGGGCGCATTCGCATAACGCGCGGATTATTCGTTCGTGCCGAGTCGTTGAAAGGCTTTGGCTTGTTAATCGTAGAGATCTAAAACTGCTAGTAAAGTAGATATAAGATAGATTATACATTAAGAAATAACTAGTTAATTGAATAAAATTATTGTTAGAAGTTAATATAGAAGTCAAAGAATAAGAAAAAATTAGTAGCTATGAATTTAGGATAGAAAGAATTGATTTTTTTATGCTGAAAAGCGAGTCTGAAATAGCAAATCTTCCAGAGGAAGAGTTATAATCTTGACACAAACAGCGAAAAGGCTCATTTAACTGAAAATTGGTTCGGCACTGTTTTAAGACTAGGGATTTAAAATACCTTGAAGGACGAGACGGTACATTGAAGTTCACTTCACTTAGAAGAAGATTGTACAAGGGATCCCAATGAAAATCTCTGAAGGCAAATAGTAAAAATTTTTTTTGAACTGATTCAAGGCGATCTGCATGAACCTGGTAGCGCGGGTTCCAAATTATAGAACTGTATTGAAGTATCGGTCGGACTAATGTAGTGAAGAGGGCTTTAGTTACATAAGGGTCGCTAAATTCTTTAGACCATCGTTTAACGAATGCTAGGACACCTCTAGCCTTATTAACTGTTGTGTTAATAGGGCGGTTGAAACTGAGTTTATAGTCCATAGTAACCCCCAGGTCAACAAAATCATACACTTGCTCAAGACTATAATTTTTAATTGTATAGGAAGCCGGCTGTGAAATTCCACGCGAAAAACCCATGTGTTTACATTTTTTAAGTTTAAGTGCCATATAACTTAAATCGCACCAAGTAACTAGTGTATCTAGATCTGATTGTAGCTTATTTCTATCTCCAAATGACGCGAATGACATGAAAAGCATTTTGAAACTTTTATTATTGTAGAAATATCATTTATAAACAACAAGAACAGAATCGGGCCAAGATGGCTTCCTTGAGAAACCCCCGAAGAGACATAAATGAAATCGGATACTAAATTTTTAAACACTACTATTTGTGTCCTGTCACTTAGGTAAGAAGAGATCCAGCGATTGAGATCCGGCTGTAATGAGTGACACACTTTGACAAAAGCTTTGCTGAAATCCGTATAAATAACGTCGGTGTGCAGATTTTTTCTAAAGCCATTTGAGACATGACTAATTAATAATTAATAAATTAGAACATCTTTGGCGCATATAATTGGTGAATTAATTGAATTTGTCCCGTGTAGGTCATAGGGATAGTTTTGAAAGTTTGAATTGGGGACAGCAGAATAGTTAGAAGTGAAAAAGTGAGAAAAGAAATTTTGCGATATATTGATTATCGCTAGATATGTCTTGATATTTCATGGCTGAGGGAGACCCTGATACTTTACGTTTAGAATTTACGAAACCATAAAATGACTTTGGGTTGAGAATAATGTCTTATTTGGTTTTAGAGATATAAGCTTTATAGCACTTTTTATTCAAATCTATGTACTTCTGAAGTAGAATGGAATACAGTAAGTAATGTTTATTTAATCCGGATTTCTTATATAAATTAAATGATCGCGTTTTCCTATTTTTCAGAGCCTTAAGCTCTTTAGTAAACCAGGCTTGCGTAGGATGATCATAAGTTAATTTACGTTTAGGAATAAACTTCTCAAATAGGCTGTAAATAGTTTGATTGAAATGTGAGACGTTTAGATCGATATCACAATCAAATTCAGGCCAAGTTAATTTAGACAGTTCTTTATTTAATTTCTTGTAGTTTGCTTTGGAAAAGTTAAAATCAAAGCTACTACATGAGTAGCATTGAGTGCCTTGGCCATTACTTATGGTTTCGTAGACTATTTCCATAGAAGGGTGGTAAAGGTCTTCTGGTAAAATGCAAAACGAAATATCAATAAAAAAAATAAAATAAAACAAAATAAATCTAACCCTTTAACCGGCAGGACCGCCTTTAGGCGGGATTAAGTTAAACATATATCAACCGCATACCTCTACTTTGTTATGGAATCGCGTCAAAATGGAGCAGTAAGGAAGGCGGTCGGCATGATCTAGGGTCGCACTGTGACTAGTCATTTTCGGCAGGGGTGGGCTCTTGCCAACCTTACCGTCCTGCGCCATAAACAGAGAAAAGGTCATATCATGCCTTTTGAAACGCGGGGGAAAACGCAAAAAAAAACGCGCAAACGTCTATAAAACAACATCCGGTTAAACCCCGGATGCCACGAACAGACCGTTGACATTTAAATATTCAAAACTCTAATAAAAAAAACGGAAAACTTCGAATTAAAATTTAAAAGAAACGGCAACAAAATATTTAAAATAGAAATCAAAAGTAAAAATTAACCGAAAATGAAAACGAAATTAAAACTGAAATAACGAACGGAAAAGGAAAATAGAGATAAATTTAAATTAACGGAAAAAAAACCTGAAAATTAAAAAAAAACGAACCCGAAATGACCGGTTACAAAATCTGAAAAACAAAAATAAAAAAAAGAGCCGAACAATACTGTGCTGACCCACCCTCATCCATGGCCAGCGGTGCACCAAACCTAATCCCGATAGCCCCTTACCTAAAAATCCTATATGCCATCTAAATAATTACGGAAGTCAGCATTCCCATTTCAAATTATAAACTTTATTTATAAACCATTTTTCAAAACTAACATGTTTTAAGTAAATTTAATTTTATAGCAGAAATGCTTGGAAACAATTTCGAAAAAAAAAATTGTTTACTCCCGGATTCTATGGCTTTTAGAGTATGTATTCAGTTACTTTTATTGCTTTCTGCATTTTATTTTATTTAATTTTTATTTATTTATTTATATTTATGTATGTTGAACTTTAGCTGGCTCGAGGTCAATAATACTATTTTTATTAAAACCACAGGTTTTTTTAATAATTTTTCCAATATATTTCGGTTATTCCGCGATAACCGTTCTCAAGGATCTATAAATGTAACATAAACAATTTTCTTTATAACAAAAAACAATATTTGCATATACATACATTCCTTTACACGTCTTTATCACTTGACGCGGAGTTTCATACTGTCTATTTGTTCGTTAGTAAATGACGAAACAAGTGAGCAACACCATCGGTATCAGTTTTGTAGTTTAGCCGAACGTCTGATGGAGTGTTAATTATATGTAACATTTCTAGTGTGAAGCGTTTGTTGTAGTGTTGTTCTTGTTGTAATATTGTTACTTTTTCGAAGTTGGGAGAGTGGCCACTAGTTGCACAGTGTGCCATAAGTGCAGTTTTTTGTGTGTTTGAATGATGGCACTGTTTAACGTCGCATTTGTGTTGGGCTAGTCGGGTTTTCAACTTAGATTTTGTTGTGCCAATATACATACTTTTGCAGGGTTCTTGGTTATTGCCGCTACATGGAATTTTATAAATTACATTACTTTTTTCTAATTGAGGTATTTTTGACTTCGTTTTGTTGAACATGGTTTTCAGAGTGTTGGTAGGTTTATGGGCTATTCTTACTTTTTCTTAAACATAACAATCTGACTTCGCTAGCCGCTCTGATAAATGAAGTACGTAAGTGACGGATTTGAAAATTTTAGGGGTTTCAGGGTTTTGTTGATTTTTTGTAAATTTGACTCTTTTTAATAGTGTTTTTATCATGTTTTCCGGGAATTCGTTGTCTCTTAACAGTAATTTTGCTTCGTTTTTAATCTCATTGTGGTAAACCTCGTCTGTTATCTGCAACATACGTCGTATACAGCCCATTGCTGTATTTATTATCATCGATTTCGGATGTTTCGAATGAAAGTTGATGATTCGTCCGGACGCTGTTGCTTTTCTATACCACTTTAGTTTAAGCTGATTCCCTCTGCGGATTATAATAGAGTCAAGGTACGGTAATGTGTTTTCTTCTTCAAGTTCTATCGTGAATTTAATATTTCTGTCAAACAAATTTAGTATGTTTAGCGTATTTTGTACTTCATCCTCCCGTATGATTGCAAATAAATCATCGACATATTTAGTTAATATTCTTGGTTTGCGGCTTAGTTTTTCCATCGTTTTGTTGAGCAATTCTTCCATTATGATATCCGCTATAACTGGGGATGCAGGGGATCCCATTGGCATTCCTTTCAATTGTGTATATACCGTGTTATTAAATTTAAAGTATCTGGTTTCTTCAATGCAAAATTGAAGTATTTCCATGAAAATTTGTTTAGGTATGTTAGTGTGTTCTTTTATAATCGTCCATTTTTCTCGAATTATGTCTAATGCTAAATTTGTTGGTATGCTGGGGAACAATGACACCACGTCAAACGAGATAAGTTTTTCATCATCATAAATACATGTGTTATTAATTCTTTCTTTAAATTCGTATGTGTTTTTTATGTTGTATGGGGAGTTCGACGTTACATTTTTTAAAATATTCACGATGTATTTGCACAAACCGTATGATGGTGAACCAATGGCAGAACAAATAGGTCGGAGTGGCGTTCCTTCTTTGTGTATCTTGGGAAGCCCATAAATATTTATATTTATATTATTATTTGCACATTTTATCTGTATTTGAAAGAAATCAAGCAAAAAATAATTTTTTGTTCTTCTTAGTTGATTTGTAACTACCCTTAACCTGAATTGCTAATTTCTATTTTTAATAAATTTTTTTTCAAATTTATTTTCCTAATTTAGTAATTTTTGGTGGTTATATCTGACTTCTACTTGTAAACTTTGTGTTCTTTGGATTTTCCCTTATTTCGCAACTACTTTTCTTTTCTGTATTTTAATCTGACTTCAATTTCAGTTCCTTATATTTAGTCCTGAATGGAATTTGACAAAAAAAAAACCCCTCTACTCAACAGTGAGGTCTCATCTATTTGTTGCAGTAGCCTGTTGGTCGGGCGCTACTGTTGTTGTTGTTGGTAATAGTGCAGCGGGCCTACATTACGGCGGCCCCTGCTGTTGTCACTGCTGTGTTGTTGTTGTCGGTGCTGAGGCTAGTGCGGCGGGCCTATATTACGGCAGCCCTCGCTGTTGTGTTGTTACCGGTTTTTGTTGCAGTAGCCCTACTTAGGCGGCACTACTGTTGTTGTTGTTGCTGGTTATTGTTGCAATAGCCCTACTTAGGCGGCACTCCTGTTGTTGTTATTTCTGGTTATTGCTGTAACCCGTTTGCGAGGCGCTACTGTTGTGGTTGTTGTTGCAGTAGCCCTACTTAGGAGGCACCACTGTTGTTGTTATTGCTGGTTTAGTTGTGGCCGGACTGGTCATTACCCGTTGTTATTGCTGTAGCCCGTTTGTGAGGCGCTACTGTTGTGGTGGTTGTTGCAGTAGCCCTACTTAGGCGGCACTACTGTTGTTGTTGTTACTGGTTATTGTTGCAGTAGCCCTTTTGTGAGGCGCTACTGTTGTGGTTGTTGTTGCAGTAGCCCTACTTAGGCGGCACTACTGTTGCTGTTGCTGGTTATTGTTGTAGCCCGTTTGTGAGGCGCTACTGTTGTGGTTGTTTTGCAGAATATCATTGGCGTTATCAAGTTCGTTGTGGTGTTTTTGAGCATCGTAGACGGATGAACAATTAGTCTCTTTTTAACAATAACGCGCTTTACATTTATGTTATACAGCTTAATTTGATCACACTGCTTAGTAAACATTACACTTTGAGCAACCCGAAAATTTCTTTATTCAATTTATATCTTTGATTATGTATATAGCAATACCAGTTCACACTTGTCTATTTTCATGTAGTTAGGTAATTTTTTGATATTTATAGGGAATCACTTCTGGGATAGTCTTATTTCAATTGTTTAGAACCAAAACTAAACCAATTACAAGCAGGGGGTGAATCATTCATATTTGCATATAATATTAACACGGACATAATTATGGACAAATATATATATATACGTAGAACCGCCGAAAGGAAATTTGGCAATTTTATACGACAGCATGCAACCGCCAATACACATCCAAAACTCTGCTCCAACAATCCGAAGGCGGAAATTAAATAATTTGTCTCAGTGTAAAGCTATTAGCAAAAAACCCAAAAATGCCTTAGGTCCGATCCCAAATAGGGGCTTGATCCAAGGTATTTACGTGCGCAACACCTTGCTGCGCAGGCGGTCCTCGGCCGCGCTTCAAAAAAATTACCCTTAGTCGGTCCAACATATTTTCGAGCAGAACACATTTCTGCACTTTTCGGCACACCCTAATCTGTGATTACAACAACCACATAAAATGACAGAAAGTTTTCAACTTCGATTGCAAATATCTCTGAACAGACACAAAATATCGAACTTCCGCCCTCGGACTACCGATACGGAGGCCAAAACCCGTCGCTCGATACACCCCCCGAGACCCCCGGACGCACACTAGCAGCCACGAGCCGTCGTATAGAATTACTGGCAATTTATTATTTCACTATCTTTTTTTTCAGTTTCACTTAAAACTTTTATCTTGTTGTTATATATTACGCTGATCGTTACTACCCAATTACTTACGCTTACGCTTACGACACAAGCATATTTTTATTCACAAAACATTTTTTCCTAGCTTATTCTATGTCGAACTCTTTTACTTTTCATCACTTAATGCACACGAAAGAATATTTTGCTTTTAGTTTATGCTTTACTAACAAGTCCTCTACAGCACCGCACGCTATGCAAGAATTTTCTCCAACAAAAAATTTTTTCATACGCGCGACAAAGTTTAGAGAGCCAATTTCGGTTGCTGCTTTCCGGCGTAGTAATCACGTTCAACTGTCCTCTTGCATTTCGAACGCCGGTGACGCCGCTATGCCCGAAAATCGTCAAGCAACGGCGACTGCGCAATGGAAAATTTCCGCTACCCAGTCTGAAGTCGCATAATTGTTGCCACTCGGGTTGGTGGTTGCCATCAGGGCTCGGACTTTTACTTTTCTTTTAAATACCTTTTCACTACTATCGAACTTCGTAAAAGTACAGCACGCATTTCAAAACAAAAAAAAAGAAAATATATATTATTGAAACTAACGTTGAAGATATGACTTTGCTTTCTCATAGTTGATTTAATGAGCATCGCACTGTAGGAATTACTGAAAACCCAAAGTACTGTAATTACGCTTTGATTTGAGGCATAAATAAAAATGATTTTAGTACTCTTACTTTTAATACTATTTCACTCAGTGGCTATTTTTATTGAAGGCAAATTTTTTTTTTTATGGAACAAAATAAAATGAAAGAATATTTGTACTGTTTAATGACTTCATAGAAGAGTTTATAGTTAAGAAAAAGCATCACTTATCAAAATAAAGCAGATTATGGCACTATAAGAAGGAAGCATAAAGCGTAGTAGATTTGGGTAAGGTACAGTAGGCATTAAAATTACTCCAATTTTGATCAAGTCCGAACCCTGAAGGCACGCTTTCTTTGGCGCGCAAAATAGGAAGGTTCTAGACCATGCGCTTGGTGTGTTCCCTTGGTGGCCCGCGGGACCCCTCGTTACTGGGTTTGGAATAGGAGACGTCTCTTTTACTTTGGTGGTTTTGATATTTTGTTGTTCGAGATCGTGCATAAAAAAGTATTGAATTTATTGTACGTTTATATTCCGCACATGCTTTGTTGTTCGTGCCTTTTTGGATGCCAATTGCCCATTTCCCTTTTGTCTGACACTTTCGGGCGCCCTGGGTTACCCACAATTTAACTCTGGGCACACCAAACACTTGTTTGTCTGGAAATTAAAAGTTCCGTTACTGGTGCCTTTTCCACTCCATGGAAATATTTGGTGCTGCCACTTCAGCAAAAATCACGCACTTTCCCGTAGCTAAATGTCAAACCGAAAGGTGAATCAAACCTGTCATCTAACCAACCGCAGTGAGCCCTGACCGATTTAACCAAAAAAAAATGACTATCAATTGAAAATAAACCATAACAGGCCTGCTTCGCTTCGAAGACCGGTCGATGAAGCGAACAGGAAGAAGGTTTACTTGCAAGGAATCCATTTCGAGATAAAAAAAACGTGGGACACGACTCACCCCTAGATAAGGGTCTCTAGTTCTACCACGAGCTAGCCGGGCAACAGAAGATCTGCCAGTAAAGGAAATTTCATAGTTTAGTAGGCTTTGCGGCGAATGGAAATTTGATATAGTGGTTTTGCCCCCACCGAAATAGGCAATAGACATATTGATATCGGAGAACACGTCAAAACTCCGAGGCAAACGGAGAATTACTTTTTGTTTCTTAGTTTAACTGGTTCGCGGCGGTAGACATTTGTTATTGGCGAACTCGTCAAAACTCCGAAAATTTTGGTTCTAGTGGTTTCACCCCCACAGAAGAGGTTTAACAAAAAAATAGCCGGAGAAGCTTATCTCATGGTAAATAAAGCTTTTCACCCGGTAGACATTTTAATTAAGGAGAAATCGTCAAATCTCCGAAAGACAATCCGCATACACGAGGATTGCCAGGTTATCCACTGCTCCCGGTGGAAGCGCACGTGGATTTCCTTCTGAATCAATGCTCGGGGAAAATACTGGGCGAGTTGTCCCCGACTACCAAAACGCCCAGATGAAATTGTAAATTTGGGTAAAAAAAAATTTCAAAAGTCTATGGCGTTTATGCCTTGTTTAAAGTTACTCAAAGCAAAATTTTTCCTAAAAACTCCCTGACCTTCCCTATAGTTATCAGCCTAGAGCGCTTGTTATAAACGTTGTTTCCCCTATCCTTCGCCTGATCTAAATTCCTACGAATTTGCTCGCGAATGTTAGACAACTTATCCGCCCTAGTTACTATTGGAATTTTATCTAGCCTAAGATCGCCGAGTTTATTTAATATATTATATGCTGATGCGTGCTGAATCATGTTCTGACCATATAAAGCAAGCTATGGGGAGCACTGAATTGCGGTAAGAAAATCACTTCTTAAAACTGCTGGAATTTCAGAAAAATTCTTATTTTTGAAACAATTTCTCTATTTACGCGCTCAGACGCGTTAGCCTGTGGGGAGTATAGCCCTGTCCTAATATGGGTTACCCCGTAATTATCTAGAAATTGGTTCATTTCCTTCAAGATAAACTGTTTGCCGTTGTCGCTGTGGATATACTGAGGGACCCCTACAGATGGAAAAATCTCTGAAGTAAAGTAATTCATAACGTTTACCGTTGTCGCTCTCTGCATGGGCTTTAACCAAACATACTTTGTAAAATGGTCCAATACTATAAAGAGAAACTGATTTCGCCGCTTAGACCGCGGATAAAGTCCTAGAAAGTCGCAATAGAACCAATGAAATGGTCTTTCTGAGGCAAAAGTGTTCGCTATAGGGGGCCTTGACTGCTGATTGGTTGACTTAACAGCCTTGCAAGTGTCGCATCTCCCTGCATAGTCTCTAACATCCCTCGCCTGCCGTGGCCAGAAATATTTCTGCCTAACGCGTTCCAAAGTTTTCTGCCAACCCCATGGTAACTCCTGTTTGCATCATGTGCAAGTCGTATAGCCTCTTCGATTAACCCTGCCGGTAGCCACACCCGCCATAACGAGTCCTCCTCACCCCCCACACCCTCACGAAATTTGACTCTTTGTAAATCCGGCAGCGCATCTTTGTTCTCCAAAATGGTTCTACAAAGACTTTCAAATTCGGGCGATGCTAAGTCAATTTCGTGAGGTAGTATGGTAGAAGAGGTTAGCTCGTCTACATCGAAACGCGAGAGGGCATCTGGTACTATATTCAGGGTTCCCTTGCGATGTTCCATTGCGAAGTCGTACCTTTGAAGCAGGAGTGACCATCTAGCCAGCCTACCACTCAAATCCTTTTGGGTCATCAACCACTTGAGACTTGAATGGTCAGTTATAATTCGGAATGACAAACCCTCTACGTACGGCCTAAAACGCTTGACGCTGATAATGGCGGCGAGGCATTCCAGTTCGGTCACCGTATAATTGCGCTGGGCATTATTAAGTTTCTTCGACACAAAAGCGATTGGATGCTCAGCGCCCTCGTCGTCGATCTGAAATAGCACGCCACCCACACCTATTTTGGACGCGTCGCACTGAATAACAAATTCTTTCGACAAATCGGGTTTGGCCAAGACAGGAGCGGAACTCAAGGCTACCTTTAGCTTTTCGAAGGCCTCTATTGCCTCAGGAGTAAGTTTAGAGGGTCCTAGCGATTTTCGAAGGCAATCAGTCAAAGGGCCTGCTAAATCAGCAAAATTTTTAATAAACGTCCTGTACCAATTTGCCATGCCCACGAACCTACGAACTTGCCGAGGAGATATAGGAATTGGGAAACTTTTAACTGCCTCTATCTTCCATGGGTCTACCTTCGAGCACCCGCTACCTATCAAGTACCTTAAGTATCGAATTTCTTTCTGACAAAATTAGCTTTTCGTTACGTTTATTGTTAGGCCCGCGTCCCTCAAACACCTTGCCACTCCCGTTATAGGCTCACGTGGTCCTCGAAGTTAGTGCTGCATACCATCAGGTTATCCAAGTAGACGAAGACATTCTCCCGCAACCGCGAGGGGATTGCCTTGTCCATCAGCCGGCTCATAGTGTGCGGTCCATTGCACAGACCAAAGGGCATCACCTTAAAATGGTACAGAGGCTTCCCCGGAACTGCGACTGCAGTCTTCTCCTTGGAAGACTCTGTCAATTTGATCCTAAAGAGCGCATCCTTCAGATCAATACCACTTATAAAGTGGGTGTCCTTCAACCTGCTGGATAGCCCATTGATATGCGGCAACGGGTAGGAGTCCTTTTTCGTAACTGCGTTGACTCTTCTGGAACCAGTACAAAGCCGGACTTTCCCGGGTTTCCGAACCAACACCACAGGACTACACCACAGCGAGTTCGATTCCTCAATAACTCCCATTTCGAGCAGCCTATCTATCTCACTAAAAGCTTCGGCTTGCCTCGGTGGCGAGAGAGGGAAATGTTTGCTTTTAATTGGAACCGCATCGCCCGTGTCAATGTGATGCTCGACTAGCTTTGTTTGACCCAGCCCTAACTTCTCAAACGACGGGGACATATCTACTTCATTCTGCAGCTCGACCTTCTGCCTTGTTGTTAAATCATGAAAATTGTGCTCCAGTTCCCTTTCTTTGCTAATCTCTAGACATGCTACACTGTGGCATATATCAGGTGCTAACGCGAAAGCTCTCCAGAAATCAACTCCGAAATAGGCTTCTTGAAGAAGCGACGGAACAAGATAAAAACGAATACATTTGGTAGTATTTTTAAAAGCCACTGGTGATGAAACAGACCCCAATATTTTCTGCTTGCCGCCACCCGCCGTGTATACGCAAGCCTGTAGTGGGTGGTATTTAAGTCCAATTGAATCCAAAAACTTTTCACAGTCCTTCCCGAGGATAGAGACATACGCGCCTGAGTCCAGCGACCCTACTATAAAGCTGTTTTCTATTTTTACTCGCACCAGAAGCCTTTCATCCTCGGTGAGCACTAAAGTGGTGCTTTGCACAAGTTTACGCTCCTGTACTCGGCTATAATATCTCTTCCTACATTTTAAAATATTTTCGGACACAAATTATTCTAGATCGTTTTTGAAAATTCGCGACCTAACTAGCTCGTAATTGGTTGCCCTCTGTTCCACACTAGGTGAGAAACTGGCCTGACACGCGAAATCTCTTTTCGAAGCTTTCAAAATTTTTATTGGTTTGGAAATTGCCGTTGATGACCTAGGACTATCGGAATCAGAACTGTTGGAGCTATCTGTACTATCAGGAAAAGTTACTATTATTTTTAGGTATTCCTTCGCCCGAGTGCCACTACTCCTTGGAAGCCCACCACTTCTATGCAACTCACTGCTCGCGAGGGACCTACCACTTAGTTCAGCACCCGAGACGACTCCTCGAGCACTGGCTGATATGGGGGCTATGGCACCGAACGAGTTTCCCCCATCTTCTCGCTCGGGTATTGGTTTCCCTGTCGGCGATGGTCCTTTGGACACTTCGGGGTGAACAACCCTCTATGCCCGCACTTAAAGCAGAACGGGTTCCTAATGGGTTCCTCACAATAAATGTATGAGTGGCCCATGGCCTGACAGTTCCAACATTGAATTCCTGAATAGGCCGGTTTCCTATTGCCTCGATACTCCAACGCCTCGATCTGCGGGTCAGCTTCGCAGTCCTCGCCTTCCGTCCTAGTATCAGGTGTTATCGCTCGAGCTTCATTAACGTGCCGTCCGGTATAAGTTGCTCCCAGGATCTTGCTTTCCTTCAGCACTTGTTCCCCTTTTCGTGTTATGTCGCGTAAATCATGCAATGCCCTCGCCACTGCGTTAAAGAGCATTATTTTCAAGCTACTGTTGACGTTCCGTTTTATTATGTCAATCAGTAGGGCTTCGGACATCGGCTCTCTAAGCCGCGCGTTTAGTGCTACTATGTCAGTGTGGAACACGTCGTATGACTCACTCAGCTTCTGCTTACGCATTGAGATCTCCATCATGATCTCGTGGTCACTTTTCAATGTTCCAAACTCACGCTTCAGGGAATAGCACAAAAAAGGATAGTTCGCGTTTGGGTTCTGCTCTGTGAAAAGCCAGTACCATTCTTCCGCCCGTCCTGATAAAAATAAATGAAAACTCGCCATAAGTTGGTCGCTAGAGCATTGCGTCCGCTCACATAAGGTATCCAACTTAAATAAGAAATCGGCGACGCTCCCAGTACCGTCGAAGGAGACCTTCCAGTCCTGTGGTTTCACTGCCATGCTACCGGAAACAATGTTGGCTTGGTTGCTCACGAAGGTCTGTGCTCGGTTACTTTCCTCCCTATTGGTATTCCTGGTATAGCTCGCACCGGGTTGTGAAGAGGTTACTGCTGTGTAAAGTAAGTCCATGTTTTCCCTGATCGTCCTCACCTCGTTCCTCATCTTCTCCTGAGAAGTTCTGAACAGCTGATGTAGCACGTTCACCCACGAATCTCCAGGAGGGGCCTCAGACATATTCCTCTGAGTAGTGATCCTATCACCTAAAGTGTTAAGAGGTATAATGTTTTCTAGAAAACCATTAGCTCCCTCCCGTATTTTTGCCATCCCAAAATTGTTTGAGGCTATTGTTACAAATCAACTTACGGGTCCGATCTCTACTTTGATAGCTGACTGCCAACACGGGTTTAGTAAGGGAAAGTCCACAGTTACGAATTTACTTGATTTTACCAGTCATGTCTCAAATGCCTTTAGAAAAAATCTGCACACCGACGTTATTTATACAGATTTCAGCAAAGCTTTTGACAAAGTGTGTCACTCATTACTTATTCATAAACTCGATCAGTTAGGCTTCCAGCCGGGTCTCAATCGCTGGATCTCTTCTTACCTTAGTGACAGGACACAAAGAGTAATGTTTAAAAATTTAGTATCCGATGTCATTTATGTCGCTTCGGGGGTTCCTAAAGGAAGCCATCTTGGCCCAATTCTGTTCATGTTGTTTATAAATGATATTTCTACAATAATAAAATTTTAAAAATGTTAATGTATGCCGACGACGTAAAGCTTTTCATGTCATTCGCGTCATTTGAAGATAGAAATAAGCTACAATCAGATCTAGATGCACTAGTTACTTGGTGCGATTTAAATCATATGCCACTTAACCTTAAAAAATGTAAACACATGGGTTTTTCGCGTGGAATTTCTCATCCGGCTTCCTATACAATTAAAAATTATAGTCTTGAGCAAGTGTATGATTTTGTTGACCTGGGGGTTACTATGGACTATAAACTCAGTTTCAACCGCCATATTAACACAACAGTCAATAAGGCTAGAGGTGTCCTAGCATTCGTTAAACGATGGTCTAAAGAATTTAGCGACCCTTATGTAACAAAAGCCCTACTCACTACATTAGTCAGACCGATACTTGAATATGGTTCTATAATTTGGAACCCGCGTTACCAGGTTCATGTAGTTCGCCTTGAATCAGTTCAAAAACAATATTTACTATTTGCCTTAAGAGATTTTCATTGGGATCCCTCGTACAATCTGCCACCCTATACGAATCGTTTAAAACTCATTAATCTACACACACTTTCTAGTCGGAGGGAAATGCTTGGAATTATTTTTATGATTAAATTGCTAAATGGTTCACTATCCAGCCCATTTCTTCTAAGTGAAGTGAACTTCAATGTACCGTCTCCTCCTTCAAGGCATTTGAAACCTTTAGTCTTAAAACAGTGCCGAACCAATTTTCAGTTAAATGAGCCTTTTCGCTGTTTGTGTCAAGATTATAACTCTCTTTCTGGTAGATTTGATATTTCAGACTCGCTTTTCAGCATAAAAAAATCAATTCTTTCTGTCCTAAATTCATAGCTACTAATTGTTTTTTATTCTTTGACTTCTATTTTAACTTTTAACAATAATTTTATTCTGTTAACTAGTTATTTCTTAATGTATAATCTATCCTATATCTACTTTACTTAGCTGATGAGGTTTTCTCTGTAGCTGAGCAGTTTTAGATCTCGACGATTAACAAACCAAAGTCTTTCAACGACTCGGCACGAACGAATAATCCGCGCGTTATGCGGATGCGCCCCTCGCGCAGGTCGGGCGGGATATGGTGGGTAATCCGTTGGGCATTATTAATATTATTATTATTAACACGTTATTAGGGGGACGGAAGAGATTCTGCATTGGCTCTGCTGCCATGGACGAGTCAAGGATATTAGTACTGCCTGGTCTATCAATTTTCTGGTTGGAGGCAGGATTAAATACGATCCTGGTCGGATCTCCTCCGCCCGGACTACCTACCGGATAATGCAGTACCAGAGGCCGATTGGTGGGTTGTTTCGGAAGCGCCCCTCTACCCTGGCCTCTAGGCTTGCCCCCACTTCCTCGTACAGAGTTCCTAGTAGTCATGCGTTCAGCCGACTGATCCATATTGAAAAAAAAAATCTCCTAACCACGTTAGATAAACAAAAAAAATTTAAAAATATGTGTTCGGTTACAAGGGGCGGTTGGAAGGTATAACAAGTCAAGATTCACTCCCCCACCCTATAATACCGACGATTGCAAAGTTTTGAAAAATAAAATTTGTATTAATGCAAATTTTCCTAACCGATAATTGCATCAACTAATTACCACGGATGTGTTCAAAAAAAAATAAATATATACATATAAATATACATATGCTGAAAGAAATTGATTATTAGTATATATACGTGTTTAAATGTAATATGTAAAAGCAAAAACGGTATAAAGTTTGGCAAAAGCTAGTCTTGTATTTATATATTTAACGGCAATGCTGACATCCCATCATTAGAAGGCACAGGTATATTAGGCACTAAAAGAAATAATACAAAAAGCAGAAAAATGGATCCCAGTACTATCGCTATGCAGGGGTCGTCACTGAAACTAAACCACCTGAGACTGGTTGCATCCATCATCACAATTACAAAAAAAAGTTCAGAGGCTGGTTGCAATACTGAAAACCAGTTAGGTTTAACGCTTAACTCCGCCGCAATGGAAGGAGCGGTTTGAAGCCATCTCCCCAGACATGCGGAGTACGGAAACCATATACGTTAATCCCAGCTCATCCAACCGCAATGCAAGGGCGTCCATGGCACTGCCATCCCTGAGACTGGTTGGATGAGTTGGGATTTACGGAAAAAACAAAACACAAGACAAAACAAAAAACACGTTCGGCAAAAAAAAATAATATTCATAATCCTAAGCTAAACCCCACTAGCGGACATATATATTTTACCGAAGCCGACATCGGACAACAGACCCGGTACAAAAAAAATTTAAACTACAAAAAAACTAAGTGCGTTTAGCACTGCCTCACCGGGTGAAATGCAAAATTTCCAGTGGACCTGACGTGAAGTCTCGTGGAGCCCTTAGCTACTGAACACGACGACACGACGTCCGGACAACTTGATCAGTCCCACCATCCCGTCACAACGCAGGAGGCTGCTCCTGGGCCTTCCTACCTAGGACTTCCGGGATGGTGAAACCTCACAAGCCGACCAGAAAAGTCACCGCGGTCAGCGCTTCGGGTTTCCCCGTTGGGCGCCATCTGTTATGGAACCGCGTCAAAATAGAGCAGTAAGGAAGGCAGTCGGCATGATCTAGGGTCGCACTGTGGCTAGTCATTGTCGGCTGGGGTGGGCTCTTGCCAACCTTACCGTCCTGCGCCATAAACAGAGAAAAGGTCATATCATGCCTTTTGAAACGCGGGGGAAAAGCAAAAAAAACCGCGCAAATGTCTATAAAACAACATTCGGTTAAACCTCGGATGCCACGGACAGACCGTTGACATTTAAATATTCAAAACTCTAATAAAAAAAACGAAAAACTTCGAATTAAAATTAAAAAGAAACGGCAACAAAATATTTAAAATAGAAATCAAAATTAAAAATTAACCGAAAATGAAACTGAAATAACGAACGGAAAAGGAAAACAAAGATAAATTTAAATGAACGGAAAAAAAACCCTGAAAATTAAAAAAACGAACCGGAAATGACCGGATGCAAAAACTGAAAAACAAAAATAAAAAAAAGGGCCGAACAATACAAGGGGGCGCCGCGGGTGTTGTTGCGACGCCCTGGTGCTGACCCACCCTCAATCATGGCCATCGGTGCACCAAACCTAATCCCGATGGCCCCTTACTTAAAAATCCTATATCCCTTCTAAATAATTACGGAAGTCAGCATTCCCATTTCAAATTATAAACTTTATTTATAAACCATTACTTAAAACTAACATGTTTTAAGTAAATTTAATTTTATAGCGAAAATGCTTGGAAACAATTTCGAACCTAACCCTTTCCAAAAAAAAATTGTTACTCCCGGATTCTATGGCTTTTAGAGTATGTTTTTAGTTACTTTTATTGCTTTCTGTATTTTATATTATTTTATTTTTATTTATTTATTTATATTCATATTATTATTTGCACATTTTATCTGTTATTTGTATTTATGGTTTATTCATTTAACACCTATTAATTTTTAAATTTTATTGAATTATGTGTATATATATACATAGATGGCAGTGTTGGGCGTTAATCAATTAAACGTTTAATTGGTTAAGAAAGTAATTGCAATTAAAAAAATTGATTTAAAATTAGTTGAAATTAATATTTTAAATGCTTACAAATTAAACCAATTACAATTGGGAAAAACAAGTTTTAATTATTTTTATTAATTTTATTATGGAGCAATTAGTAATAATTAACCATCCTTCCAATTGCCAGGGTAATTCTTGATTGATTTCATCCAAATATTCAATATAATATATCCGGGGCACAGAATTTTCACGAAAGTGATATTTGAAAGAAATCAAGCAAAAAATTATTTTTTTTTCTTCTTAGTTGATTTATAACTACCCTTAACCTGAATTGCTAATTTCTGTTTTTAATACATTTTTTTCAAATTTATTTTCCTAATTTAGTAATTTTTGTTGGTTATATCTGACTTCTACTTGTAAAGTTTGTGTTCTTTGGATTTTCCCTTATTTCGCAACTATTTTTCTTTTCTGTATTTTAATCTAACTTTAATTTCAGTTCCTTATATTTAGTCCTGAATGGAATTTGACAAAAAAAAAACCCTCTACTCATCAGTGTGGTCTCACCGATTTGTTCCAGTAGCCTGTTGGTCGGGCGCTACTGTTGTTGTTGTTGGTAAAAGTGCAGCGGGCCTACATTACGGCGGCCCCTGGTGTTGTCACTGCTGTGTTGTTGTTGTCGTTGCTGAGGCTAGTGCGGCGGGCCTATATTACGGCGTCCCTCACAGTTGTCACTGCTGTGTTGTTGTTGTCGTTGCTGAGGCTAGTGCGGCGGGCCTATATTACGGCGGCCCTCGCTGTTGTGTTGTTACCGGTTGTTGTTGCAGTAGCCCTACTTAGGCGGCACTACTGTTGTTGTTGTTGCTGGTTATTGCTGTAGCCCGTTTGTGTGGCGCTACTGTTGTGGTTGTTGTTGCAGTAGCCCTACTTAGGCGGCACTACTGTTGTTGTTGTTGCTGGTTATTGTTGCAGTAGCCCTTTTGTGAGGCGCTACTGTTGTGGTTGTTGTTGCAGTAGCCCTACTTAGGCGGCACTACTGTTGTTGTTGTTGCTGGTTATTATTGTAGCCCGTTTGTGAGGCGCTACTGTTGTGGTTGTTTTGCAGAATACCATTGCCGTTATCAAGTTAGTTGTGATGTTTTTAAACATCGTAGATGGATGAACAATTAGTCTCTTTTTAACAATAACGCGCTTTACATTTTTGTTATACAGCTTAATTTGATCACACTGCTTAGTAAATATTACACTTTGGGCAACCCGAAAATTTCTTTATTCAATTTATATCTTTGATTATGTATATAGCAATACCAGTTCACAATTGTCTATTTTCATGTAGTTAGGTAATTTTTTGATATTTATAGGGAATCACTTCTGGGATAGTCTTATTTCAATTGTTTAGAACCAAAACTAAACCAATTACAAGCAGGGGGTGAATCATTCATGTTTGCATATAATATTAACACGGACATAATTATGGACAAATATATACATATACGTAGAACCGCCGAAAGGAAATTTGGCAATTTTATACGACAGCATGCAACCGCCAATACACATCCAAAACTCTCGGGAAAGGCATCAAACGACGCGTTCCGATCTCTGCTCCAACAATCCGAAGGCGGAAATTAAATAATTTGTCTCAGTGTAAAGCTATTAGCAAAAAACCCAAAAATGCCCTAGGTCCGATCCCAAATAGGGGCTTGATCCAAGGTATTTACGTGCACAATACCTTGCTGCGCAGGCGGTCCTCGGCCGCGCTTCAAAAAAATTACCCTTAGTCGGTCTAACATAGTTTCGAGCAGAACACATTTCTGCACTTTTCGGCACACCCTAATCTGTGATTACAACAACCACATAAAATGACAGAAAGTTTTCAACTTCGATTGCAAATATCTCTGAACAGACACAAAATATCGAACTTCCGCCCTCGGACTACCGATACGGAGGCCAAAACCCGTCGCTCGATACACCCCCCGAGACCCCCGGACGCACACTAGCAGCCACGAGCCGTCGTATAGAATTACTGGCAATTTATTATTTGACTATCTTTTTTTTCAGTTTCACTTAAAACTTTTATCTTGTTGTTATATATTACGCTGATCGTTACTACCCAATTACGATTTACGCGCTTACGACACAAGCATATTTTTATTCACAAAACATTTTTTCCTAGTTTATTCTATGTCGAACTCTTTTACTTTTCGTCACTTAATGCATTATTTTTCTTTTAGTTTATGCTTTACTAACAAGTCCTCTACAGCACCGCACGCTATGCAAGAATTTTCTCCAACAAAAAATTTTTTCATACGCGCGACAAATTTTAGAGAGCCAATTTCGGTTGCTGCTTTCCGGCGTAGTAATCACGTTCAACTGTCTTCTTGCATTTTTTCGCTATGCCCGAAAATCTTTAAGCAACGGCGACTGCGCAATGGAAAAGTTCCGCTACCCATTCTGACGTGGCATGATTGTTGCCACTCGGGTTGGTGGTTGCCATCAGGGCTCGGACTTTTACTTTTCTTTTATATACCTTTTCACCACTACCGACATTCGTAAAAGTACAGCACGCATTTCAAAACAAAAAAAAAGATAATATATATTATTGAAACTAACGTTGAAGACATGACTTTGCTTTTTCATAGTTGATTTAATGAGCATCGCACTGTAGGAATTACTTAAAACCCAAAGTACTGTAATTACGCTTTGATTTGAGGCATAAATAAAAATGATTTTAGTACTCTTACTTTTAATACTATTTCACTATTACTATTTCAGTGGCTATTTTTATTGAAGGTAAATTTTTTTTTATGGAACAAAATAAAATGCAAGAATTTTTGTACTGTTTAATGACTTCATAGAAGAGTTTATATGTAGTTAAGAAAAAGCATCACTTATCAAAATAAATCAGATTATGGCACTATTAAAAGGGAGCATAAAGCGTAGTAGATTTGGGTAAGGTACAGTAGGTATTGAAATTACTGCAATTTTGATCAAGTCCGAACCCTGAAGGCACGCTTTCTTTGGCGCGCAAAATAGAAAGGTTCTAGACGATGCGCTTGGTGTGTTCCCTTGGTGGCCCGCGGGACCCCTCGTTACTGGGTTTGGAATAGGATACGTCTCTTTTACTTTGGTGGTTTTGACATTTTGTTGGTTTTTGTTTTTAAGATCGTGCATAAAAAAGTATTGAATTTATTGTACGTTTATATTCCGCACATGCTTTGTTGTTCGTGCTCTTTTTACCAACTTAAATACTTTAAAATCAATCATACAAGGGAAACACCTTTTTGGATGGCAATTGCCCATTTCCCTTCTGTCTGACACTTGCGGCCGCCCTGGGTTACCCACAATTTAACTCTGGGCACACCAAGAACACGCCAAACACTTGTTTGTCTGGAAATTAAAAGTTCCGTTACTGGTGCCTTTTCCACTCCATGGAAATATTTGGTGCTGCCACTTCAGCAAAAATCACGCACTTTCTTGTAGCTAACAGCCAAACCGTCTTACTCGAAGCGAACGTTCGTTTCGTCTACCAGGCGATTCGTTCGTGTGTTTGAAGAGAGACGATAATCGTTTGAAAAAGACGAAAGGTTATTAGTGATCGTCAAGATGGAGGTTTCTGGCAAAAAAAAGTAAGTAAACAAAAAATATGAATTATTTTGAAAATTTATGCTTATAGCGTTAAAAAAGACAACAACAGCACAGTTTGAGGTACTTGTAAAGGAGATGAAAATAAATCCTGACCTGGGCAGAGGTGTACCGGTGTTTGGATCCGATAGAGGACGAGTAGAGGAGCGCTGGGGGAAATAAAAGTAAAAGTAAACTCCCACGGTCCACCCACAAGAACAGCTGTCGAATGGAAAAAAGTAAGTAAGCATATTATGACGTGTCTTTTTAGGAGCGGTACTTGCAGATAACAATTGAAATGCTTTTCCCGGTTGAGTGTGAATGTAGATAACAAAGCTCATAAAAATAATATTATACGACTGTGTTAATTTTAATTGCTTTCCGTTCAAGATATGGGCTGACTTGAAAAGCCGTACAAAACAAAAGATAGCAGAAAATCAAAGAAGTCTTACTGCTACCGGCGGTGGTCCTTTCCGGCACTCTCCGCTGTCCGAAATGGAACAAGCCATCCACCGGCTTGTATCTATTTCGAAGTCCGCTGCCCCGAGTGGAAGAGTAATTGGAATTCCATCGACAGCACCCAGCCCCTCCTCAAGACGCTCGTCTTTCTTAAATGCCACGGCTTATTCTGGTAGATTCGCCGGACCGTAGGCAAGTACCAGATGCTGCTATATCGCCAGTGGAAACCACTCCAACCACACAGGGCCTCCAACCAATAGCGGTAAATGCCTCCACTGCTAGGCGGTCAATTACACGAAAGCGAACATTTAAGGATACGATTGCAGAATCGGCAAAAATGCAAGCAGAGGCTGCAGTAGCACAGGCAGAAGCTGCAAAAAAGCAAGCCGAGGCATCAATGCTTCAAGTTGATGCCACAAATAGACTGCCTGCAGCAGTTGACCGGCAAACCCAAATAATTGAAAATTTCCTTCGAAGCTTTTAAAGATAGGGTTTTTATTTTATTTTTTTATGTAAATAGTTTTTTTTTTAATAGCTGAAGCAGCTAATATTTTAATTTGTTTAGGAAATTCTTTTTTTTTAGATATAAGTATCAATTGAATTTTTGTACCGAAGTGATATTTTTTTTTAGAATTTAAATTAATTTTAGGTATTAGGACAAAGAATACGCAACAATATTGCATCCCAAGAGCATTTTGTATAAGTACCTCTTTATGCTAACATTTGAGACTGAAAAAGCAAAGTATGTTGAATTTTTTATATAATAATTTTATTAGCTCTAAGATAAATGGATTTGACAGTGTACCTGAACTATAAACATACACATATATATTTTGAAATAAAATTTTGTTCCTTAAAACAAGTTTTCTGCTATTCTCAGTCTTATAAGGGAAGCCGCACTTGAACCAGTGCTGTTTTCAATTTCTTCAGATTTTCAGAATCAGAGCTTTGCACACGTTGTGAAGAGCGAAACAAACATTTACAATCTGAGTCACTTTTTCGGGCGAATAATGTAGTCCTCTCGAGCCAATCATGCAACGGAATCGGTTTTTCACAACACCATAACACCTTTCAATAACGTTACGAGCTTACGAGTGTTTAGTGTTGTAATTTCGTTGAATGGCCTCGGATGCGCTTCTGAATGGTGTCATCAAATATGGCTGCAAAGGGTATCCAGAATCACCTTCAAAAATTTTTATTTTAAGCAAAAGCTTTAACATATTATTATGTTGTATAATGTACCAAGCAGCCAGGTATTTGTTTTCCCATTGTTATAGTAATTTTTTAGCTCATCTTCGGCACTGCTCACGTTCCACACAAATGAGTCATGATTAGCCCCTGGATGTCTAGCGTCAACGTATGTGACAACCATCTTTCAGCCCCGAAAGCGAAATTATGAACCCTTTTGGATATATGACTTCAAATTGGAATTTATCGCACTAGAATGCCGAGGTATGAGTTTTTTCATTTGCAACAGAAATTGGCCTGTTACAGGGTTAAACTAATTAAAAGGTACTATTATAACGGGAAAGAAGAAAAAGAAAGAAAAGAAAATAAAAAAGGAAAGAACAAGGGAGGATATGAAAGCAAAGGGTAAGAAAGGAAAGGAATGAAACGAAAAGGAAAGGAGAGGAACGGAAAGGAAATGAAAGAAAGAAAAGGAAAAGAAAGGAAAGTAAAGGAAATGGAAGGGATAGAAAGGAATAGAAAGGAAAGGAAGGAAAGAAAAGGAAAGGAAGGAATAAGAAAGAAATGAAACGAAAAGAAAGGATTGGAAAGGAAGGGAAAGGAAAGAAAAGGAAAGGAAGCGAGGTGATGAGATTTTCTCTAAATTTATGCCTTTCATTGCAGCATCCATAGCTTTCACAAAACCAGCGATGGAGGCAGTGACCTTGCGTGTGATTAGTGCAGATTATACTCTACCGCATCCACACGTGCGCTCATAAGTAAAAAGTTCACGGCTTCATTCTTCTGTCGCATAGCAATTATCACATCCATGTTACCTTTTTTATTTCCTTCTTGGCTTTAACCTTTCGAGCTTTTTCTCTTTTTCACATTTAATCGCACAATAAAAATGTAAACAAAATGTATCTTTTCTTTTGTTTACACTCTTCTTCTACCTTGATCTACCATTCACGGTAAAACATCAAACGTCAAAATTTCTTCCTTACTACTATATTTCACACAAGAAAAAATGCAATATTTATTTTTAAAGCAACAGAAATGTCACAACTCTTGTTTTGTGTAAAAATATTTGATTGAATTCATACCGTTTTGAATATGACGGTGGAAAAAAACGTTGACAAAAGATTTGCCACCGTCATGACGGCCGTAATATTTTATGCTTGCCGCTATATTACGTTGCGATTAACTTCACCGTCTTCTTAGTTTACACGTAATTACTTTTAAATTGCAATGTGTTTGACAACCTACTCTATCCCTATGTGGCGCCCGCTATATAGCGGCACCGCTTTCGAGGAAACCATACCTTAATTGCTCAAGATAAGTTTAATTATTTTTCTTACGTGAAAAATAGTAGTAGGGAAGTAATTTTGACGTCTAAAAATCCATGGTGAATAGTGAAACAAACGAAAAGAAGAGCACATAAAAACAGAAAAGTAGCTAAAGTAACGAATGGTAATTGTTTCCTTTAGGAGACAATTGTTGAAATACTTCCAACACTTTTTTATTTCAGTGAAAATAAATTGGAAAAAACCAAACCTTCGGCCTCGCTTCAAAAAAATAACCCTTAGGCGGTTTTATACCTAGTAGTGCTCCGCACACAAGGTATATTAACTTTAGTCGCCTAACGGCAGTACGTAACGGCATAAACGGATCGAGATAGATATTGACTTATTTATATCAAAATGTTTAGAAAGAAAAGAGAAATTGACTAAGCCATGTCCGTCCGTCCGTCCGTCTGTGAACACGGTAACTTGAGTAAATTTTGAGACATCTTAATGAAATTTGGTATGCGGGCTCCTTGGCACTCATCTCCGAGCGCTATTTAAAATGGGCAAAATCGGATGATAGCAAGCACTTTTTACATATAGATTAACAAAATAAGTGATTATTCAGTACACAATACCCTTATAAGGATTAAATTTGTGGGTACATTAATGTTAAGGCAGAAAATAAAATTTTCAAGATTAAGTCAAATTTAGAAATAATATTAATCATAAATCAAAATCCGTTCAAGATATCGAAACGAAATTCAGCACGCAGGTTTCCAGGTATGCAAGGAATGTTCCAGGAAGAAATTGGCGGGATCGGTTAAGGTCTACGCCCACTTTTATATGAAAGATTTTGAAGAGGATCGTAGATATATTTAATAGGCAATAACTTTCCGTACAAAAGCTTTATATCATTTCTATTTCATTTCCAAAGTGACCGTGAACCAAGAAAATTATAAATTTTGTAAAATCATTTATATTTCACTTTCAAAGTTTCTGTAAGCAAAGAAATCCAAAAACTTAAAATTTTCGAAAATGGGCGTGGCGCCGCTACTTTTATAGTGGACTATTTCACAAAACTTTTTATGCCATTACTCCGCCAAAAATTGATTTGTCGAAACGAAATTTGGTGGTTTTGTTCTATATATAAAGATAACTAATTATCCTGTTTTGCTGGCTCGAGTTCCGTGTTTTATAAATTAAACACAATTGATTATTTTTCCGTAAAACCGATATATTTCGATTGCTCTACGGCAATCGTCTTCCAGGTTACAGAGCTAATAAAAACATAATAACAATAATTAACAAATATACATATCAAACATTTAACATATTTACACTTTTCTTAACACGTCTGCTCTGTGTGACGTGGAGTATGGTACTGTCCATGGCGTAATTATAATGGTGATATCGAGCCACAAGCTGATTTGTATTTTTTTTCGCCGCGACCGTACATGCTTGTCAAACTGACTTGTTTTTGAAAATTATATGTCCACGGACTTGTTTTTGAAAATTGAATGTTTACATTCCATAATTAAAATGGGTAATTGTTTCCTTTAGGAGACAACTGCTAAAACACGTCCAAAAATATCGGGAGAGGTATCAAACAACGCGTTTTGATCTCTGATTCAATAATCCGAAAGCGGAAATTAAATAATTTGTTTCAGTGAAAAGTTATTAGCAAAAAACCCAAAAATTACCCAGGTCCGATCCCAAATAGGGAACTTCGGCCGCGCTTCAAAAAAATAACCCTTAGCCGGTCCAACACCGGCTGGGCGGTCCACAATATTTCCACACGAAAATGACAGAAAATTTTCTACTTTAATTGCGAATATCTTTGAACAGACATAAAATATCGAATTTCCGCTTTCGGATTATTGATATGGAGGTAAAAACCCGTCGTTTGACACCTTTCCCGATATTTTTGGACGTACATTAGCAGTTACGTACGGTCGTATAGAATTACCGCATTTTCATGTCGCATATCGTGCCGGAAGAGTAGACATAGCATCGCCGCTGCTGGGTGGTACAGGTGGATTCCACAGTATGCACTCAATTACTCCTACATGCAAGCGTTGCTGCTGTAGTTGCATGTTGTGCTGTCTCCTCCCGATATATTGCAGAGAATCTGCCACTTATTTGCTTTGTACCGCCACCACTATTTCCATACAGAAAACTTTATGGATAATCCGTAAAATTGTTATTTAAGTTTTGTTGTTCCTGTTGCTGCCGCTGTTGGTGATGCTCTGGCATTTTAAAAAATATTTTCGACGTCAAATTGCACAGAAAATAGGGTAATAAATTAGTTTATCGCGTTGTTTACCGAATTTCGTTTTGAACTTAAATGTCAGATTGTTTTCGACGAATTCAAAATTTGACATTAATTTTGCTGGCGAATTCAGATTTTGCCAAGGCGAATACAGCGAATATAGATTTTGACACTAAAATATGACAATCAATTACCAAAAAGCACTAACAAAATACACGGGAATCGTTGTTGTTGGGGAAACGAAACGACCATTATAATTGGGCCATGGGTATTGTCTTTTCGTTGGCAGGTGTTTGTATATATAAGCGGAATGGTCCACATCACTCTTATAGTTGAGTCGTATGTTTGTCGGTACGTTGATAATCAGGGTTGCCACACACAAAATTTTTTTTGTATCCAAAAGTGTATCCATCCTGACAAAAATATATCCACATTTATTTATTAGCAAAGAAACAAGTACACACTGTTTGATTTCATTGTAACATGTTATAAAACAAATTTATTTGCTTACAAATATATTTTTCAGTCAAATGTTTTTATACATTCTACCTACCTAACGCAGATGGCTTTGCAAAACCACCTATATACATCCCAGTCGAAAAGGTAATGCATAAAATTTTGCTACATTCCATTTCTACATCATTGTAATGTTTGTTTTTCGTGTATGAAAAGCAATGTATCACTTAAGGCTTTTTACGTCAAATACATTAAGAATGCTCACAATCTTTTTTTGTATTAAATTTTTACAAGGCACTTTGCACAAGTTCCTGAACACTCTCATTATTTTCCATTCGCTTGCCTTTTCTTAAATTATTCGTACAATAACTTGCATGGTTCTTTTTTTATAAGAAAAATGTAACATTACACATCTTTCCGATGGGATAGTTTTTGTAACAATAGGTTTAAATTTTACATAAAGTATTTAAAAAATATATACATAGAATGAATAAATTGATTATTTGACGCTGCATGAAAAGCTCAAACAGAATTTCATAAAATTGAGCAGCAAAGCTCAGTTTTGGTAGGTTTCCCTTTTGCAATGTTATAGAAAAATGTTTACATATAAAAAACAATACAAACAAAATCAAAAATAACTTAAGATAATGATTTCAATATTTTTAGAATATATATAGAGTACTATTTTTTAAAAAGTGTCTCAGGAGAAGATCGAGAACTAACAATGAAAAGGCTTTGTTTTCCACCATCTTGTGTGCTTAATCAAAATTAAAATCGTACATAAAAAAAAAACTCATTATAGTAACCTTTTAGACGACATCCGTTTCGCTGTAAGACCTCGATTAACATATGTGCATATCTGATATTAATTTAGTTTTTTAATTCAGTAAAAACTAGTATTATTTTAAGGAAATTCATGATGGGAATGAAATTAACATTCAGATTCATTCATTTTAGTAAAAAATTCTCTTTTTGCTGACCATATTTGAATTTTTGAAATAAGTTCTTTGCAAACCATTACATTATGTACGGTTTTAGTAGGTTTTAAAATGTTCGCTACACAAAAGAACGATTTAGGAAGTTTCTTGCAAATGGAAAACGGTGTCATACTCACTTTTTATCAATGTTATATTTTCCACCCTTGGTTTTCTTACTATGAATCTAAATATACAACTCTTAGTTCAAAACGTGCAAATGAGATATTAAGCGACTTACTTATCCATTGTGCATTACCAATATACATATGTATGTTAATTCCACGAAAGAAATACAATATATAATCAAATGGCGCATAAGTAAGGATTAGTAATTACATATGTATTTAATGAAGCCGAATGTGTTACAATTTGAAAAAACGAAAACAGCAAATATAATTTTGACACTTGCTTGGAATGGAAAATATGTAGGGATGAGCAACACAAAAATCGGTTGCAGGTGAAATGCAATATACTAAAGCTGTGAACACAATCATATCTGCACGAACTATGCATAAAGCTATAAACACAACCATATTTGCATACATCTAGATTTTTGTGTTTTGCTCGTTTGTGTTGTTTGAATATATAAAACGATTGTTGGAGCTGTTAAAATGTAACCATTTAAAATTTTTTGTATCTTTGTATCCATCAACTCAAATGTATCCAAACGGCAACCCTGTTGATAACATGTAACATTTCAAGAGTAAATCGTTTAATATAGTGTTGTTCTTGTTGCAGTATTTTGGTCTCATCAAAGTTAGGTATGTGGCCGCTAGTTGCACAGTGGGCCATGAGTTCAGTTTTGTGATCATTTAGTTGATGGCATTGTTTTAAATTCGACTTGTGTTGTGATAATCTTGTTTTTAATTTTGACTTGGTTGTACCGACATAAATATTATTGCACGTTTCCTCAACATTACCTTTACAGGGAATTTTGTATACAACGTTGCTTTTGTCCATATTTGATATATTTTATTTGGTTTTATTAAAAATACTTTTTAATGTGTTAGAAGGCTTATGTGCTATTTTTACGTTTTCTATGTTATAACAGTCAGACTTGGCCAGACGCTGAGTGATGTGTAAATATGTTAAATGTTTGATATGTATATTTGTTAATTATTGTTATTATGTTTTTATTAGCTCTGTAACCTTGAAGACGATTGCCGTAGAGCAAGCGAAATATATCGGTTTTACGGAAAAATAATCAATTGTGTTTAATTTATAAAACACGGACCTCGAGCCAGCAAAACAGGATAATTAGTTAAAGAAAAAGGTCGCCAAAAATTATAATTTATAAAGATAACTGTTTACTGTAAAGATGGGCGAAATCGGTTAATGTCCACGCCCAGTTTTTTAACATAGTTCTAAAAAGTTTTTTTATAAAATTTAAGAGGCGATATTTCTACAACTAAGCAAGCTATATCAATCAGATTTTGCACACATAATAAGCTTTTTAAGGAAAACTCGGCCGCAAAAAATTGTGGTCAATTTTGAAGAAGTAGGCGTAGCGCCGCCCACTTTTCAGCATAAAATTTCTGCTATTTTCAAAGGCAATCGCTTGTAATCCAATCTAGATATTTCAATGAAAATTGGTCAGCTGCTTCTCAGTAGTATGTATCATACTCCTGCCAAAAATTAGCCAAATCGGGAATCACATAAGCAAAATATTCGGGCACGTAGTTAATAGCCCACTGCAATAGCGAAGTTATATATCTTTTTTGATTTTCATACCTTTCATAAACATTGAATGTATGTAAGTATGAGAACAAGAAGAGAAAAGTTCACTAGAATGATCAGCACGATGAGCGGAGTCGATTTAGCCATTCCCGTCTCTCCGTCCGTCTGTGTGTCTGCCCGTCTGTCTATTTGACCGCAAACTAGTCTCTCAGTTTTACAAAAGAATGCTGAAATTCGTTGTTTGCTTTCGCCATTTTATAATATACTAGCAAACCCGGTAGACGTTGTTTTGACGTTTCAATACATAGAACACATCTATATATAAAATGTCATTAACTTGAACAAAATAAACTCCTAACTATACCGAACTGCAGCTTTATATAACCTGGGGGATTTTCCAAAAGCTATATATAGACTGCGTCGTGCCCAGCGAATTCCTGAACCTATCGTGAAGGTTTAAGAGCAAAACAAAACACAAAATATGTGGGCGTGGCACCGCCCACTTTTGAAAAATGATGTAGATATTGACTAAGTGACACATATATCCAAATTTCATTAATTTAGACCAAAAAAGTTCGGAGTTCTGACGAATTTAAACTTTATATAGCCTGGGGGCGTGGCTCCGCCTACTTTTCCAAACTATATATTGTCTATGCTGTACCCAGTGAACCCAAGTATATATTGTGAAAATTTCATAGAGATCGTTTGAGTTCTTTGGCGCCTACAAAAGACACCCTTTTTTATATCTATTTTTGTTACGCACCCAAGGTATATTACTTCATTCGGCATGAACGAATCGAGATATATATTTATTAATGTATATCAAAACGTTCAGGATTAAAAGTAAAATATCCGGGCAAGTAGTTAATACCCCACTCAAAAAGCTAAGTTGTATATCTTTTTTGATTTTAATACCTTTCATGAACATGAAATGTTTGTACGTATGAGAAGAAAAAGAGATAGTCCCATCAAAAAGTAAACTGAAAGGATCAGGAGGATGAGCTGAGTCGATGTAGCCGTGTCCGTGTCTTGTAATAGCCCACTCGAGGGGTGGGTGAATGTATAGGTGGTTCCCAGATGACGACATGAGGAACAAAACCTTAACCTATGGGCAGTTGAAGGGTCGCGGCGGTCGGAATCCTCTGGTGCCTTAGCTCTTTCGGCTTGGGGTGGGTTTTCGCCATACTTCAACTGTATTCATATAAACTTAATTGATTCGGACTCCTAACATAAGCTGAAAGGGGAAGGTAAAGACGAAAAAATGGTATACTGCCAAGCTAGCAGAAACGGAAAAAAAACTGGACACCCTGATGTACATCATAATGTTTGATTGGCGAGGTCTAAGCTGATGTACGACCTTCGCCTTCAATACCCTACCCAACCATGATCGTTACCCAGAAGCATTACGGGAGATCCCCAAAGGCACAAGATTTCCTACCTCCCTACGTCTCCATATGCCGCCAGAAAACTAATAAAACTTAACACATATTGTATTCATTACAATCGCATGGAATCCTTTTATTCATTTTGAAACAATATAAGAACAAAACCTATTAACTATGTGAGAGGTAAAATAGGTTCTTCAAGAAGGGATAAGTCTTTCAGCAATTTATAATCGGATCCATGCGTGATCATATCCAGCCCAAACCATGCTCTATAAGGGAAACATCCGAGGGACTGATGAAGAGCCGATCTCAAGGAACAAGATATGCTGGACAAATGCACGTCCCATTCCGATTGATCATTCGCCAGATAGGAACGTATCGCTGCTAACAACGAACGATTGACGCGCTCGGCCGCAGTGCTCTCTGGTGAGTATAGTGCAGTGAACATCTGACGGATACCCAATTCCGTTAGAAATTACTTGAACTCTTTCGCTTTAAATTGGGTCCCATTGTCGCTCACAATGGTTTCGGGGACCCCAAACCAAGGGAAAATATTTTCCACAAGAAATTTTGTTATTGCGGCTGCCGTGAATTTCTTTAACGGGTGAAGCCAGTGATACTTACTAAAAATGATCAAGAACAATCAATAGTCCTATATTGCCATTTTTGCTTCGAGGGTATGGTCCAAGAAAATCAATATATAGCCTTTGAAAATGTCGACAAATGGGATTATGAGCACCCATAGGGGGACGTAATGTGACGTTCGGGGCTTTATTTTCTTTACAGGTCCCACATTGCCTAATGTACTCGCGTACATCCTTAGCAAGACCAGGCCAGAAAAGATAGCGGCGCACCTTTTCGATAGTTTTTTGTACCCCCGGGTGAGCCGACGTTCGGCTGTCATGGGCATGTTGTAAGGCGTCGCTTCGTAGGCCCTCTGGAACCCATAACTTCCAAGGGGATTTATCTTCCTGATCGTCGACCAAGGCGTGTTCCGTTCTAATATACAGCATTTTATCTACAATTTTGATGTCTGGACATTTTTCGGGATTAGCACTAAATTTATTTCTAAGGGCTACATAGGCATCATCGTTAAATACATCGGAATCTATATCTATAATCGGGCTCATGTCCAGTTCTGATATTTCACTTTCCCCAAGCCGTGGCAAAGCATCGGGCACGACATGGTCCTTGCCCTTCCGATGAGATATGTAAAATTTAAACTGCTGCAAGCGAAATATCCAGCGAGCGAGTCTTCCGGAGACGTTTTGCTGTCGCATTAACCAAAGAAGGCTGGAATGGTCTGTGACTACTTCGAACTCCTGGAGCTTCAAGTAGCAACGGAACCTTTCTATAGCCAGTATTACAGCTAAACATTCACGCTCGGTGACGCTATAATTACGCTGACATCGGGTCAACTTCTTGGACATAAACGCTATCGTTTTCTTCGGACAATTGAGCTAAGACGGCTCCAACTCCGAAGTCGCTGGCATCGCAATGCAAATACAATTTTTTTTCAAAGTCGGGGTTTGTTAAGACTGGGGTGGTTGTCAAAATTTGCTTTAGTTGGCCCATCGCTTGTTGAGCTTCCGAAGTCCATACGAACTTTTTCTTGGTGGACAAGGTTTCCGTAATGGGGTACGTGTGGTCAGCGTAGTTGTGGACGAACCGCCGATACCATCCACACACTCCAAGGAAGCCTCGAGCTTACTTCAGATTTTTAGGCGAGGGCCAGTTTACAATACATGAGACTTTGTCGGGATCGGTCCGAATGCCTCCACTTCCAATGATATAACCTAAATAATTGATGCTGGTGACACAAAATTGGCTTTTGGCAAGATTAAGGGTCAAATTGGCTTTGCGAAATTGCTCAGCCAAACGCACCAGTACCGTAATATGTGATGAAAAGTCTTCTGAAACAAGGCACAGGTCATCGAGGTACCCGAAGACGCAGTGTCGAAGGTCTGGCGGAATGATTTCATCCATCAGACTACACATCGTCGAAGGAGCATTACATAAGCCGAATGGCATGACCTTAAACTGGTAGAGCGGGCGACCCGGTACTGTAAATGCTGTCAACGGTCTTGACTCAGGACTGAGCTCAATTTGCCAATATGCATCTTTAAGATCAAGTTTGGTTATTATATTGGCTTTCGGTAGTCTGGAAAATATTCCTTCAATACTAGGTAAGGGATAAGCATCCTTTTTGGTGACGTCGTTAAGTCGACGAGCATCTAAACACAATCGAACTTTGCTAGGCTTAACCCCGAGACGTATCGGTGAACTCTAAGCGCTTACCCATGGTTCAATTACATCCAAGTCTAGCATGCGATCTATCTCCATATAAAGTAACTTTTCTACGGCTGGGATAGAAACGCTGTTTCTCTGGCTTTGTATTTCCAACATCGATATGATGTTGAATTAAGGCTGTACGACCCAACCCTTCCGCGGCATTGGGAAACATTTTTTTAACTACTTCTAGCTGCTGGATTTCTTGCTGACTCAATTGGTAAGAATTTGGCTCTTCGTCTAATCTCGAATCTAGCTGGGTGTTTAGTGAACTTATTATATTCGGGGCAAGAGAAAATGTTCTCCAAAAATCATGACCTAAGATAAGTTTCTGTTTTATGGAGGGTATGACATAAAGTTTCATAGGTAGTTTGGTGGACTTATAGGTCATCAGGAATTCAAGTACTCCTATGATTGGCTGCTTCTCACCATCTGCGGTTCTGGCCTCAGATTTAAATTTTCTAAATCCAGGAAATTTTGAGAAATCTTCGGCTGCAAGCGTTGAGCCAATGCAACTTATATTTGCTCCCGTATCCAAGAAACCAAGCTCTTTGTACGTCAAAAATGAAACTTCGGCATAACTACGCATATCTCTATGATCACTAAAAATGGTTGAAACTAGTAATTTTTGGTTTTTCTTTATATTCTCAAAAAATGTTAGTAAGCGCAATGTACGCTTACTTACTTTAGGGTTAATATCCTTAAAAATACGATTCCTAACTTCTAAATAGTTGTTAAGCCTTTCTTCATAGGAACGACGATGTAGGGGAACTGGGTTAACAACCTGTTGTTCCAGCTTATTTTCGTTTGCTAATAATGGCGGATTCACGCTTTCGGGCCCATCCGGCTGGGACTGGATGCGCCCGTTTGCCGGTTTCCCGACAACTTTCTCAGGCAATCTGGGCACTGTGGCTTATATACATTGGGCGTACCACAACCGTAGCAAAAACACGACATACAATCTTCCCATATATGACCTAACTCCTCACAATTCCAGCATTTGATTTTGGAATGGTGGCTGCGAATTGCTGCTAGTTCTCCGTCTATCTGGACGTCTTCGGTGGGGTCCGTACAAGATTCGTCCAGGTCTTTGTTTGGTAATGCTATCTGAACGACAGCTAATCTCCTTTGACAAATTTTCGCTCATTTGTACTAACCGGCGTAAGTGTCCAACGGAGTGTACTGGCTGATACAATAACTTTTCCCTGGTTTCAGGAAGTAAGTTGTTCTTCAAAATCTCCACAATCTCTTCTTCGTCCATTTGGACGCTGGATTTGTCAATCAAAGACGCAACGGCATCATAAAAAGCAGGAAATGTTTCTCCAGACTTTTGCTTACGGGACCTTATCATCTCTTTGCTCATAAAAGCCGACCGGTAATCTCTATATTGCTGACGAAGGGAAGCGGAAATCTCTGACCAAACTATGCGATGCACCTGCTTATGGTACCTCCACTACCAATCTCTGGATTTTCCAACAAACAATATATGCATGTGCTTGCACATTGCAGTGAAGTCGCTATCTAGCGTTTCGTCTGTTAGGGACTTTACACGATATATAAACTCTTCCACACCCAAGCCTTCTGCGGAGCCATCAAAATATAAATTCCATTTTTGCATAATGTCAGCTGTTTTCCTAGTACGAGTAGACGGGTCTATCGACGTCTATGTCACGCATGGCTATTGGTAAACCAGGGTTATTTGTCGGGCTTGGATTAGTCTGAGTATTCTGAGATAACGAAACATTTAAGCTCGTCATGACTCTAGTCACAGTTTGCCGGATCATTCTTGTATAGTGGCCAAGTCGAACTCGTTGCCTTGACGAGAATTACGGTTTCGATTGGGGCTACCTCGCCTTCTAGTGCCTGCAGTTATCTGAGGAGCTTCAGTCTGGTTGGTGCTATGACTAGCATCCAAGACAGATAACGCTGCGGCACTTGTTTCAGTACCCCGTAGCTCTGGTCTTTCCATAGAGTCTGAGGTTTGAGATTGTTGCAAGGTCTTAGCAAGATTTCGAGTAACGACTCGTTGAACAACTCTATTATCAGTGTTTTTTGGCTTAGCCCCAGGTGAGCAATTGCCAACTACTACTTTAAGGTCTGGTTGGTTTATAGTGAGGTGAAAGAAAGCAATGTTTGTTTTCTGCCAACCAACTATCTAAACACGGTTTGTGAAAAACGTGCTCGCAAACTAGTACATAACAGGGATTGGTGTTATTTATTTCCTGTTTACACAGGGCACATTGTGCATTGGTAGCAGGCCCGGACGGTGGGCTGTGCTCTAATGGCATTATCAACAAATATTTAAAATAAATCAAAAATTATGTTCCTGGTTTTGGCATAGGCGGATGACATAAGAAAATAGGTAAAACTATCAATACAATATGACTTAGAGGGTGGACTGACTATTTTGGAACCTAATACAAAGAAAATGGATTTTAGATGGGTTTCCCTCCTACGTCTGACTCAAATTATTCGGCATGTGTATGCCAACGCAGCATACGATAATGTTCCAGACAACAACTTGACCAGGGATCTGGCAGAAACCAGCTCGAACAATCCAGCGAAAAAAATTCGATTCCTCAAAATTCCTTAGATGTTCTAGAAAAAAAATATGTTACCGTGACATTCAGTACTGGTGTCCGCGCCGAGCCGAACACGCAATATTCTGCAAATGTGTCCAACAGTATATATCAGAAACATTAAAGAATAATGATTTATCCCAAAACAGGTGAACTACTTTTGTGTGAAAATAAATCTAAGTCCTAGGGTAGACAAATCTGCTTCTCGGCTTGGTATCCAGACCGAATAACCAGCATCGTAGGCAACTTAACTACCTAGACTCCTCAGCATCACCATCTACGGAAGTGGACCTAAACTGATCCAAACTTCGTCAGCAGGGATGATACAAATATTATATGTAATAACTACTAAGAAAAAAAATAGGATATGTGCGACAACTAACTAGGAGGAATTTAATGGGAGAATTTTTCTACTCGATGAGTGTACTGAAAAGGTACCACTGCGTTCCAAGCAACGCAGGAACCAAAGAGTAGGTATACTTTTGTTATCACCAAAACGTTAGTTGCCCCACGTTGGGCGCCATAAATTTATGTAATAGCCCACTCGAGGGGTGAGTGCATGTATAGGTGGTTCCCAGATTACGACATGAGGAACAAAACGTTAACCTATGGGCAGTTGAAGGTTCGTGGCGGTCGGAGTCCTCTGGTGCCTTAGCTCTTTCGGTTGGGGGTGGGTTTTTGCCATACTTCAACTGTATTCATATAAACTTAATTGATTCGGACTCCTAACATAAGCTGAAAGGGGAAGGTAAAGACGAAAAAATAGTATACTGCCAAGCTAGCAGAAACGGAAAAAATTGGACACCCTAATGTACGTCATAATTTTTGATTGGCGAGGTCTAAGCTGATGTACGACCTTCGCCTTCAATACCCTACCCAACCATGATCGTTACTACTATTCATATACCTATTTTCTCTTTTAATAAAATGTTTTTAAAGGCAAACTTGCATAATCAATCGAAGAGCGACTAGTTATAACCAAATCATTTATATGTAGCTACTGAGTTATTCGTGTGCTACGACAAAAAAAAATTTTTAGAATATCCCAAAAAAAAAATACTATCTCGGGATATAATTAATAGGTAAGATAGTTCGACAACCAAATTTTCTGTTGGGTTTCAGTGTTTTGCAACTTCTATAAACTATCTTTATTTATCCAAAGCTCTACGAGAATTAAACTATATCAGGCAATCATAAGTCGTTATTCTTGGGGCGTGTGTGAAGTTTGTAATAACTCCAAACAGGTTTTGCTACTGGTTTTGTTTTGGTTTGCAATTTCTCACTTATTGGGAGATTCCTTTTCATCTCTATGCGGCAGCAGGCAAGTCCACTAAAGCACGTACATAGCTATCATCATACATAGGGTTGGCTCAGGCCAAAATCGCTAAATACCTGCGTATGTACGGATTTATGTAAATGCGTATGTAGGCTTGACTTTGCTTGGCCGGAGCAACAAAACCCCCAAAAAATACGTAAGTAGATATAGAAAGAATAATTTACTTACATGTGTCTGGAGTTTGCTTGCAATCCATCACTGAAAGGCGTTCCAAGATGATGCTGGGTATCTGACTCTATTTAAACTTTGGGAGTGTAAAGCTTTGATTGAATATGTTTTCTTTGTGTTTCGAGGGTCACACCCAACTCTTTAAATACTATTATCGGTGGGAGGCATTTAATCTTCACCCTAGAATTTATTAAACGTTTGTTTGATACGTATCCAGTAATCGCTCTTAGCTTTTGTTATAGATCGACCGCAAAAATTTTATTTTATTTTTTTTTTTTTGTTGTTTTAAATATTTTTTAACTATTGTAATAATGCTGATGACCTGGCAGGATCGCCATGTAATAACGCTGACCTCCTGGCAGGATCGCCAGGTCATCAGCATTATTACATCAGCATTATTACATGGCGATCCTGCCAGGAGATCAGCGTTATTACATGGCGATCCTGCCAGGTCGTCAGCGTTATTACATGGCGATCCTGCCAGCCTAGCCTCAGCCTTATTACATATACTAGCCTATACTTCCATTGTAACCACGAATGGCAACGCCAAAGAACGTGCTATAACCACTGATTCAGTACCGACTGTAATATTACGTGAGCACGAATCATCACATCAAAGACATAGTCATAAGCATGGGCATGTTCACTCACCGCATGAATCACTGAGCGCGGTTGTTTGGATGATTATAATGGGCGATGGATTGCACAACTTCACCGATGGCATGGCAAAAGGGGCAGCATTCGCAGAGAACATTACATGGCGATCCTTACAAGGAAAAGATTGTTATTACAAATGATCAAAATCGTTTGAAGTGTCATTTGAAATTGATATTAATGGAATTTTGCAAGTTAGTTCCGAAGACAAGGGAACTGGCAGCATGACTGGCAGCAAGACGGCGAGTTAAGTATATTTAGAATAATTTGAGCACGCCTCACGGCCGCTAAACCAATAACAAAATTTTATTTTGCTTAGGAATAATTTAAGAATACAAAAATTAAGAACTTATAGCGTAGTTACCGCATTTTGATTAAACGCCAATAAAATTTTGTAACACGAATAAAATATTTCGGTTAAATACAGATTCAGTTAGGCAAGTTCATGCTAAACAAAAGAGAGCTTATAAAATATAATGCAGGAGATTACGACTCACGAGGAATTTAATAGGATTTTCAAAAAGTGCGAAGACACTATTAAAGAATTTATAAAAATTTCCGAACAAATCCTCGAGAGTCGTAAAGCTGCACAGCAAGGGCCGACACCGATTACCATAGAAGAGTATCGGCGAAGGAACAAGCTCAATTAAAAGGAAGAAATTCCAAAAATACCTACCCCTGTACAACTCCAAAAAAGGAAACGGGGAGGCAAACAAGTTAGGAAAAGAAAAGAAATAGCCGAAACTTTTAGGCTACTTAACCTAACAACAAATACGGTTGATAGATTAAGATTAAAAGAAAAAATTAACATGTTAAGAAATAAAAAATAGAAAATAAGAAATCTTGTTAATAAACAAATTGAGTAAATTGGAATGCCGAAATATATTTTCTTAATTTTGCTGAAAATCCCCTTAAATGAAAAACAAAAAAAGGGCAACTTTAAATTATAATAAAATATAGAAACTAGTTAATCCTCTTTAAAGATAGTTAAGAAAGAAAGGCCACCCCCCAAAATGGATAGCGCAGCTAATCTCCTTTGACAAATTTTCGCTCATTTGTACTAACCGGCGTAAGTGTCCAACGGAGTGTACTTTCTGATACAATAACTTTTCCCTGGTTTCAGGAAGTAAGTTGTTCTTCAAAATCTCCACAATCTCTTCTTCGTCCATTTGGACGCTGGATTTGTCAATCAAAGACGCAACGGCATCATAAAAAGCAGAAAATGTTTCTCCAGACTTTTGCTTACGGGACCTAATCATCTCCTTGCTCATAAAAGCCGACCGGTAATCTCTATATTGCTGAAGAAGGGAAGCGGAAATCTCTGACCAAACTATGCGATGCACCTACTTATGGTACCTCCACTACCAATCTCTGGCTTTTCCAACAAACAATATATGCATGTGCTTGCACATTGCAGTAAAGTCGCTATCTAGCGTTTCGTCTGTTAGGGACTTTACACGATATATAAACTCTTCCACACCCAAGCCTTCTGCGGAGCCATCAAAATATAAATTCCATTTTTGCATAATGTCAGCTGTTTTCCTAGTACGAGTAGACGGGTCTATCGACGTCTATGTCACGCATGGCTATTGGTAAACCAGGGTTATTTGTCGGGCTTGGATTAGTCTGAGTATTCTGAGATAACGAAACATTTAAGCTCGTCATGACTCTAGTCACAGTTTGCCGGATCATTCTTGTATAGTGGCCAAGTCGAACTCGTTGCCTTGACGAGAATTACGGTTTCGATTGGGGCTACCTCGCCTTCTAGTACCTGCAGTTATCTGAGGAGCTTCAGTCTGGTTGGTGCTATGACTAGCATCCAAGACAGATAACGCTGCGGCACTTGTTTCAGTACCCCGTAGCTCTGGTCTTTCCATAGAGTCTGAGGTTTGAGATTGTTGCAAGGTCTTAGCAAGATTTCGAGTAACGACTCGTTGAACAACTCTATTATCAGTGTTTTTTGGCTTAGCCCCAGGTGAGCAATTGCCAACTACTACTTTAAGGTCTGGTTGGTTAATAGTGAGGTGAAAGAAAGCAATGTTTGTTTTCTGCCAACCAACTATCTAAACACGGTTTGTGAAAAACGTGCTCGCAAACTAGTACATAACAGGGATTGGTGTTATTTATTTCCTGTTTACACAGGGCACATTGTGCATTGGTAGCAGGCCCGGACGGTGGGCTGTGCTCTAATGGCATTATCAACAAATATTTAAAATAAATCAAAAATTATGTTCCTGGTTTTGGCATAGGCGGATGACACAAGAAAATAGGTAAAACTATCAATACAATATGACTTATAGGGTGGACTGACTATTTTGGAACCTAATACAAAGAAAATGGATTTTAGATGGGTTTCCCTCCTACGTCTGACTCAAATTATTCGGCATGTGTATGCCAACGCAGCATACGATAATGTTCCAGACAACAACTTGACCAGGGATCTGGCAGAAACCAGCTCGAACAATCCAGCGAAAAAAATTCGATTCCTCAAAATTCCTTAGATGTTCTAGAAAAAAAATATGTTACAGTGAGATTCAGTACTGGTGTCCGCGCCGAGCCGAACACGCAATATTCTGCAAATGTGTCCAACAGTATTTATCAGAAACATTAAAGAATAATGATTTATCCCAAAACAGGTGAACTACTTTTGTGTGAAAATAAATCTAAGTCCTAGGGTAGCCAAATCTGCTTCTCGGCTTGGTATCCAGACCGAATAACCAGCATCGTAGGCAACTTAACTACCTAGACTCCTCAGCATCACCATCTACGGAAGTGGACCTAAACTGATCCAAACTTCGTCAGCAGGGATGATACAAATATTATATGTAATAACTACTAAGAAAAAAAATAGGATATGTGCGACAACTAACTAGGAGGAATTTAATGGGAGAATTTTTCTACTCGATGGGTGTACTGAAAAGGTACCACTGCGTTCCAAGCAACGCAGGAACCAAAGAGTAGGTATACTTTTGTTATCACCAAAACGTTAGTTGCCCCACGTTGGGCGCCATAAATTTATGTAATAGCCCACTCGAGGGGTGAGTGCATGTATAGGTGGTTCCCAGATTACGACATGAGGAACAAAACGTTAACCTATGGGCAGTTGAAGGTTCGTGGCGGTCGGAGTCCTCTGGTGCCTTAGCTCTTTCGGCTGGGGGTGGGTTTTTGCCATACTTCAACTGTATTCATATAAACTTAATTGATTCGGACTCCTAACATAAGCTGAAAGGGGACGGTAAAGACGAAAAAATAGTATACTGCCAAGCTAGCAGAAACGGAAAAAAGATTGGACACCCTAATGTACGTCATAATGTTTGATTGGCGAGGTCTAAGCTGATGTACGACCTTCGCCTTCAATACCCTACCCAACCATGATCGTTACTACTATTCATATACCTATTTTCTCTTTTAATAAAATGTTTTTAAAGGCAAACTTGCATAATCAATCGAAGAGCGACTAGTTATAACCAAATCATTTATATGTAGCTACTGAGTTATTCGTGTGCTACGACAAAAAAAAATTTTTAGAATATCCCAAAAAAAAAATACTATCTCGGGATATAATTAATAGGTAAGATAGTTCGACAACCAAATTTTCTGTTGGGTTTCAGTGTTTTGCAACTTCTATAAACTATCTTTATTTATCCAAAGCTCTACGAGAATTAAACTATATCAGGCAATCATAAGTCGTTATTCTTGGGGCGTGTGTGAAGTTTGTAATAACTCCAAACAGGTTTTGCTACTGGTTTTGTTTTGGTTTGCAATTTCTCACTTATTGGGAGATTCCTTTTCATCTCTATGCGGCAGCAGGCAAGTCCACTAAAGCACGTACATAGCTATCATCATACATAGGGTTGGCTCAGGCCAAAATCGCTAAATACCTGCGTATGTACGGATTTATGTAAATGCGTATGTAGGCTTGACTTTGCTTGGCCGGAGCAACAAAACCCCCCAAAAAATACGTAAGTAGATATAGAAAGAATAATTTACTTACATGTGTCTGGAGTTTGCTTGCAATCCATCACTGAAAGGCCTTCCAAGATGATGCTGGGTATCTGACTCTATTTAAACTTTGAGAGTGTAAAGCTTTGATTGAATATGTTTTCTTTGTGTTTCGAGGGTCACACCCAACTCTTTAAATACTATTATCGGTGGGAGGCATTTAATCTTCACCCTAGAATTTATTAAACGTTTGTTTGATACGTATCCAGTAATCGCTCTTAGATTTTGTTATAGATCGACCGCAAAAATTTTATTTTATTTTTTTTTTGTTGTTTTAAATATTTTTTAACTATTGTAATAATGCTGATGACCTGGCAGGATCGCCATGTAATAACGCTGACCTCCTGGCAGGATCGCCAGGTCATCAGCATTATTACATGGCGATCCTATTCATATACCTATTTTCTCTTTTAATAAAATGTTTTTAAAGGCAAACTTGCATAATCAATCGAAGAGCGACTAGTTATAACCAAATCATTTATATGTAGCTACTGAGTTATTCGTGTGCTACGACAAAAAAAAATTTTTAGAATATCCCAAAAAAAAAATACTATCTCGGGATATAATTAATAGGTAAGATAGTTCGACAACCAAATTTTCTGTTGGGTTTCAGTGTTTTGCAACTTCTATAAACTATCTTTATTTATCCAAAGCTCTACGAGAATTAAACTATATCAGGCAATCATAAGTCGTTATTCTTGGGGCGTGTGTGAAGTTTGTAATAACTCCAAACAGGTTTTGCTACTGGTTTTGTTTTGGTTTGCAATTTCTCACTTATTGGGAGATTCCTTTTCATCTCTATGCGGCAGCAGGCAAGTCCACTAAAGCACGTACATAGCTATCATCATACATAGGGTTGGCTCAGGCCAAAATCGCTAAATACCTGCGTATGTACGGATTTATGTAAATGCGTATGTAGGCTTGACTTTGCTTGGCCGGAGCAACAAAACCCCCAAAAAATACGTAAGTAGATATAGAAAGAATAATTTACTTACATGTGTCTGGAGTTTGCTTGCAATCCATCACTGAAAGGCGTTCCAAGATGATGCTGGGTATCTGACTCTATTTAAACTTTGGGAGTGTAAAGCTTTGATTGAATATGTTTTCTTTGTGTTTCGAGGGTCACACCCAACTCTTTAAATACTATTATCGGTGGGAGGCATTTAATCTTCACCCTAGAATTTATTAAACGTTTGTTTGATACGTATCCAGTAATCGCTCTTAGCTTTTGTTATAGATCGACCGCAAAAATTTTATTTTATTTTTTTTTTTTGTTGTTTTAAATATTTTTTAACTATTGTAATAATGCTGATGACCTGGCAGGATCGCCATGTAATAACGCTGACCTCCTGGCAGGATCGCCAGGTCATCAGCATTATTACATGGCGATCCTGCCCGGAGATCAGCGTTATTACATGGCGATCCTGCCAGGTCGTCAGCGTTATTACATGGCGATCCTGCCAGCCTAGCCTCAGCCTTATTACATATACTAGCCTATACTTCCATTGTAACCACGAATGGCAACGCCAAAGAACGTGCTATAACCACTGATTCAGTACCGACTGTAATATTACGTGAGCACGAATCATCACATCAAAGACATAGTCATAAGCATGGGCATGTTCACTCACCGCATGAATCACTGAGCGCGGTTGTTTGGATGATTATAATGGGCGATGGATTGCACAACTTCACCGATGGCATGGCAAAAGGGGCAGCATTCGCAGAGAACATTACATGGCGATCCTTACAAGGAAAAGATTGTTATTACAAATGATCAAAATCGTTTGAAGTGTCATTTGAAATTGATATTAATGGAATTTTGCAAGTTAGTTCCGAAGACAAGGGAACTGGCAGCATGACTGGCAGCAAGACGGCGAGTTAAGTATATTTAGAATAATTTGAGCACGCCTCACGGCCGCTAAACCAATAACAAAATTTTATTTTGCTTAGGAATAATTTAAGAATACAAAAATTAAGAACTTATAGCGTAGTTACCGCATTTTGATTAAACGCCAATAAAATTTTGTAACACGAATAAAATATTTCGGTTAAATACAGATTCAGTTAGGCAAGTTCATGCTAAACAAAAGAGAGCTTATAAAATATAATGCAGGAGATTACGACTCACGAGGAATTTAATAGGATTTTCAAAAAGTGCGAAGACACTATTAAAGAATTTATAAAAATTTCCGAACAAATCCTCGAGAGTCGTAAAGCTGCACAGCAAGGGCCGACACCGATTACCATAGAAGAGTATCGGCGAAGGAACAAGCTCAATTAAAAGGAAGAAATTCCAAAAATACCTACCCCTGTACAACTCCAAAAAAGGAAACGGGGAGGCAAACAAGTTAGGAAAAGAAAAGAAATAGCCGAAACTTTTAGGCTACTTAACCTAACAACAAATACGGTTGATAGATTAAGATTAAAAGAAAAAATTAACATGTTAAGAAATAAAAAATAGAAAATAAGAAATCTTGTTAATAAACAAATTGAGTAAATTGGAATGCCGAAATATATTTTCTTAATTTTGCTGAAAATCCCCTTAAATGAAAAACAAAAAAAGGGCAACTTTAAATTATAATAAAATATAGAAACTAGTTAATCCTCTTTAAAGATAGTTAAGAAAGAAAGGCCACCCCCCAAAATGGATAGCGCAGCTAATCTCCTTTGACAAATTTTCGCTCATTTGTACTAACCGGCGTAAGTGTCCAACGGAGTGTACTTTCTGATACAATAACTTTTCCCTGGTTTCAGGAAGTAAGTTGTTCTTCAAAATCTCCACAATCTCTTCTTCGTCCATTTGGACGCTGGATTTGTCAATCAAAGACGCAACGGCATCATAAAAAGCAGAAAATGTTTCTCCAGACTTTTGCTTACGGGACCTAATCATCTCCTTGCTCATAAAAGCCGACCGGTAATCTCTATATTGCTGAAGAAGGGAAGCGGAAATCTCTGACCAAACTATGCGATGCACCTGCTTATGGTACCTCCACTACCAATCTCTGGCTTTTCCAACAAACAATATATGCATGTGCTTGCACATTGCAGTAAAGTCGCTATCTAGCGTTTCGTCTGTTAGGGACTTTACACGATATATAAACTCTTCCACACCCAAGCCTTCTGCGGAGCCATCAAAATATAAATTCCATTTTTGCATAATGTCAGCTGTTTTCCTAGTACGAGTAGACGGGTCTATCGACGTCTATGTCACGCATGGCTATTGGTAAACCAGGGTTATTTGTCGGGCTTGGATTAGTCTGAGTATTCTGAGATAACGAAACATTTAAGCTCGTCATGACTCTAGTCACAGTTTGCCGGATCATTCTTGTATAGTGGCCAAGTCGAACTCGTTGCCTTGACGAGAATTACGGTTTCGATTGGGGCTACCTCGCCTTCTAGTACCTGCAGTTATCTGAGGAGCTTCAGTCTGGTTGGTGCTATGACTAGCATCCAAGACAGATAACGCTGCGGCACTTGTTTCAGTACCCCGTAGCTCTGGTCTTTCCATAGAGTCTGAGGTTTGAGATTGTTGCAAGGTCTTAGCAAGATTTCGAGTAACGACTCGTTGAACAACTCTATTATCAGTGTTTTTTGGCTTAGCCCCAGGTGAGCAATTGCCAACTACTACTTTAAGGTCTGGTTGGTTAATAGTGAGGTGAAAGAAAGCAATGTTTGTTTTCTGCCAACCAACTATCTAAACACGGTTTGTGAAAAACGTGCTCGCAAACTAGTACATAACAGGGATTGGTGTTATTTATTTCCTGTTTACACAGGGCACATTGTGCATTGGTAGCAGGCCCGGACGGTGGGCTGTGCTCTAATGGCATTATCAACAAATATTTAAAATAAATCAAAAATTATGTTCCTGGTTTTGGCATAGGCGGATGACACAAGAAAATAGGTAAAACTATCAATACAATATGACTTATAGGGTGGACTGACTATTTTGGAACCTAATACAAAGAAAATGGATTTTAGATGGGTTTCCCTCCTACGTCTGACTCAAATTATTCGGCATGTGTATGCCAACGCAGCATACGATAATGTTCCAGACAACAACTTGACCAGGGATCTGGCAGAAACCAGCTCGAACAATCCAGCGAAAAAAATTCGATTCCTCAAAATTCCTTAGATGTTCTAGAAAAAAAATATGTTACAGTGACATTCAGTACTGGTGTCCGCGCCGAGCCGAACACGCAATATTCTGCAAATGTGTCCAACAGTATTTATCAGAAACATTAAAGAATAATGATTTATCCCAAAACAGGTGAACTACTTTTGTGTGAAAATAAATCTAAGTCCTAGGGTAGCCAAATCTGCTTCTCGGCTTGGTATCCAGACCGAATAACCAGCATCGTAGGCAACTTAACTACCTAGACTCCTCAGCATCACCATCTACGGAAGTGGACCTAAACTGATCCAAACTTCGTCAGCAGGGATGATACAAATATTATATGTAATAACTACTAAGAAAAAAAATAGGATATGTGCGACAACTAACTAGGAGGAATTTAATGGGAGAATTTTTCTACTCGATGGGTGTACTGAAAAGGTACCACTGCGTTCCAAGCAACGCAGGAACCAAAGAGTAGGTATACTTTTGTTATCACCAAAACGTTAGTTGCCCCACGTTGGGCGCCATAAATTTATGTAATAGCCCACTCGAGGGGTGAGTGCATGTATAGGTGGTTCCCAGATTACGACATGAGGAACAAAACGTTAACCTATGGGCAGTTGAAGGTTCGTGGCGGTCGGAGTCCTCTGGTGCCTTAGCTCTTTCGGCTGGGGGTGGGTTTTTGCCATACTTCAACTGTATTCATATAAACTTAATTGATTCGGACTCCTAACATAAGCTGAAAGGGGACGGTAAAGACGAAAAAATAGTATACTGCCAAGCTAGCAGAAACGGAAAAAAGATTGGACACCCTAATGTACGTCATAATGTTTGATTGGCGAGGTCTAAGCTGATGTACGACCTTCGCCTTCAATACCCTACCCAACCATGATCGTTACTACTATTCATATACCTATTTTCTCTTTTAATAAAATGTTTTTAAAGGCAAACTTGCATAATCAATCGAAGAGCGACTAGTTATAACCAAATCATTTATATGTAGCTACTGAGTTATTCGTGTGCTACGACAAAAAAAAATTTTTAGAATATCCCAAAAAAAAAATACTATCTCGGGATATAATTAATAGGTAAGATAGTTCGACAACCAAATTTTCTGTTGGGTTTCAGTGTTTTGCAACTTCTATAAACTATCTTTATTTATCCAAAGCTCTACGAGAATTAAACTATATCAGGCAATCATAAGTCGTTATTCTTGGGGCGTGTGTGAAGTTTGTAATAACTCCAAACAGGTTTTGCTACTGGTTTTGTTTTGGTTTGCAATTTCTCACTTATTGGGAGATTCCTTTTCATCTCTATGCGGCAGCAGGCAAGTCCACTAAAGCACGTACATAGCTATCATCATACATAGGGTTGGCTCAGGCCAAAATCGCTAAATATCTGCGTATGTACGGATTTATGTAAATGCGTATGTAGGCTTGACTTTGCTTGGCCGGAGCAACAAAACCCCCAAAAAATACGTAAGTAGATATAGAAAGAATAATTTACTTACATGTGTCTGGAGTTTGCTTGCAATCCATCACTGAAAGGCGTTCCAAGATGATGCTGGGTATCTGACTCTATTTAAACTTTGGGAGTGTAAAGCTTTGATTGAATATGTTTTCTTTGTGTTTCGAGGGTCACACCCAACTCTTTAAATACTATTATCGGTGGGAGGCATTTAATCTTCACCCTAGAATTTATTAAACGTTTGTTTGATACGTATCCAGTAATCGCTCTTAGCTTTTGTTATAGATCGACCGCAAAAATTTTATTTTATTTTTTTTTTTTGTTGTTTTAAATATTTTTTAACTATTGTAATAATGCTGATGACCTGGCAGGATCGCCATGTAATAACGCTGACCTCCTGGCAGGATCGCCAGGTCATCAGCATTATTACATGGCGATCCTGCCAGGAGATCAGCGTTATTACATGGCGATCCTGCCAGGTCGTCAGCGTTATTACATGGCGATCCTGCCAGCCTAGCCTCAGCCTTATTACATATACTAGCCTATACTTCCATTGTAACCACGAATGGCAACGCCAAAGAACGTGCTATAACCACTGATTCAGTACCGACTGTAATATTACGTGAGCACGAATCATCACATCAAAGACATAGTCATAAGCATGGGCATGTTCACTCACCGCATGAAGCACTGAGCGCGGTTGTTTGGATGATTATAATGGGCGATGGATTGCACAACTTCACCGATGGCATGGCAAAAGGGGCAGCATTCGCAGAGAACATTACATGGCGATCCTTACAAGGAAAAGATTGTTATTACAAATGATCAAAATCATTTGAAGTGTCATTTGAAATTGATATTAATGGAATTTTGCAAGTTAGTTCCGAAGACAAGGGAACTGGCAGCATGACTGGCAGCAAGACGGCGAGTTAAGTATATTTAGAATAATTTGAGCACGCCTCACGGCCGCTAAACCAATAACAAAATTTTATTTTGCTTAGGAATAATTTAAGAATACAAAAATTAAGAACTTATAGCGTAGTTACCGCATTTTGATTAAACGCCAATAAAATTTTGTAACACGAATAAAATATTTCGGTTAAATACAGATTCAGTTAGGCAAGTTCATGCTAAACAAAAGAGAGCTTATAAAATATAATGCAGGAGATTACGACTCACGAGGAATTTAATAGGATTTTCAAAAAGTGCGAAGACACTATTAAAGAATTTATAAAAATTTCCGAACAAATCCTCGAGAGTCGTAAAGCTGCACAGCAAGGGCCGATACCGATTACCATAGAAGAGTATCGGCGAAGGAACAAGCTCAATTAAAAGGAAGAAATTCCAAAAATACCTACCCCTGTACAACTCCAAAAAAGGAAACGGGGAGGCAAACAAGTTAGGAAAAGAAAAGAAATAGCCGAAACTTTTAGGCTACTTAACCTAACAACAAATACGGTTGATAGATTAAGATTAAAAGAAAAAATTAACATGTTAAGAAATAAAAAGTAGAAAATAAGAAATCTTGTTAATAAACAAATTGAGTAAATTGGAATGCCGAAATATATTTTCTTAATTTTGCTGAAAATCCCCTTAAATGAAAAACAAAAAAGGGCAACTTTAAATTATAATAAAATATAGAAACTAGTTAATCCTCTTTAAAGATAGTTAAGAAAGAAAGGCCACCCCCCAAAATGGATAGCGCATTGCCCGACGACCTTGACTACGCGGCAATCAAACGCTCTGTTGATAACTTAGAGTATGAAAGCACACTCGAGGCACGCCCTCGCGAGAGTAGAAGAGCAATTAAAAATAAAATTTGCTGTATGAACCTAATCTTTAGATTCATCGGAATAGACAGAGTGGCTACAATTGAGGATTACTATAATCAGGAAACCATAGAGTCGGAAACTGTCGCCATGATTCGAGCGTGCGAACGCCTAGGCACAATGTAAATAAATTAAAATGAAACAAGAAACACAGTACACATTATTATTTCTCATCTCCTTTTCTATTCAACTCAATATCAGAAAGCACTAATTATTTGGAAAAGGACAAGAACATAACCAGAAGCCTTATTTAAGAACATTTTTAACTTTGGTAGAAAAATTGAATGGAATTTCAAATGCAATATAGAAGAAGAAATGGCAACTTCTGTTGAGAAGTATTTTCATATTAATTTCAACAAATTTTTGTTGAAAAATAGAAAGAAAGTAAAAAACAGAGACTTCTTTCCGTTTTTTCCAAAAATGAAAAACAAAAAGGCACCATCAATATCACCAGAGTTCGATGGCAAACCCAGAAACTTATCCTGTTTTCTGGATGCCTTTAAGATATCCGACCAAATCAAAGACAGTAACGAGGTTACCCCGATATTTATCTAAAAAGCATGCAAATAACGATAAGTCCAGTACTAATACTAAACAAACAAACAAAAAAAATATTAATAATATAAAAAGTCACAAAGAGAACCATAAAATAAAAATGTGAAGCGCTATATAAATGTGAAACAAAAAGACTAGTCTAGCTCGTTTTCAAAAGAAAATTTGTAGCATGAAAAACCGATTGTTGAGGATAAGATTGACTTAGGACAATACTTTACCAGGCTGAAATAAGCCGGCAATTCGGGAAAAAGGAATAATACAGTTGTCCTTAGGGACAAATTGTAAAAAAAAATAATTATACTTGAGTAGGCACATTTATAAAATGAAAAATAGGTACCCAAGTTCTCAAACAAAAAAAATTAATATCGGAATAACTCTGCAGGTTATGCATGTGACGGAAAATAAAACAATTTAAAAATATTATGACGATCCTATTAGTGGTGGCCACCCAGGAATAAATCGCATGACAGATAAAATCAAGCAGAAATATAGCTGGCTGAATATGAAAAATGACGTGAGAAAATACGTAAAAGACTGCATCCACTGTAAGAAAAATAAGACAAATAAGCATATAAAAGAACCAATGACAATAACGGAGACACCTCCGAAGGCATTTGACATTGTAAAAATCGATACAGTAGGCCCAGTACCGAAATCTATAAATGGAACCGAATATGCAGGTAGCTATCCCAGTTCCAAGAAAACACGCAATAACAGTCGGTAAAGCCGCGTTCGAGCATTTCATCTTGATTTATGGACAAATGAAAACAATCATGACAGACATGGGCACAGAATACCAAAATAACTTATTCAAAGAACTGTGTAAATTGTTGAAAATTGAACATAAATCTTCAACACCGTACCATCATCAAACTTTGGGTACTTTAGAACGCAGTCACCGGACATTCAATGAATATATACGTTCATACATATCCAGTGACAAAGACGATTGGGATGAATACCTCAGGTATTTCGCGTATTGTTACAATACGACGCCGTCAACCACACATAAGTATTGTCCCTTTGAACTAATATTTGTGAAAAATCCACCGAATTACGAATTCCTAAAAGAAAGTAAAATCAGCCCATTGTACAATCACGAAGCTTACGACAAAAAAGTAAAATATAGACTTCAAGTAGCACAACAAAAAACTAGGAAATTAGTCCGAGAGGCTAAAGAAAAACAAAAAACAAATTATGATAAAAATATCTATAGTAAGGAAATTAACATAGGAGATTTAGTATTAGTTAGAGAAGAGGCCTCCCATAAGTTAGAACATAGATATAACGGACACTATAAAGTTAAAAGCATTCTATCTCTATGGCGCGATATACAACAGGTATATCATCATAAACCTCCTAAAAGATTTTTGCGCCAAGCTTCTCTTCCAATTTGTGGTGTGCCGATTTGAATTTTCCCTACAAATTGGTGGGACCTACAGTTTTTTGCCGACTCCGAACGGCATCTACAAAGGAGACGAATTTTTGCTGAGAACCCTGTCATGGCAGAAATACACTCGGAGAGTTTGCCAAACCACTGCCGCGGGGCGACCCCGTTTTTGAAAAACTTTTTTCAAATCACTTTTGATGTTACCTGTACCAGGGCTCGAACCATGGACCTTTGGTGTGGTAGGCCGGCAACACTACCTTCACACCACGGCGGCAGCCAGTTAAAAGCATTGATAAGAATAATAATTTTACTTTAATACCACATAGCATAGGAAATAACAATAGGACCAACAAAAATAAAGAAATTATAATTCATAAGAATAGACTTAAAACAGCAGAGAACCTTTAGTAATAAAAATAAAAATAAGCACTCCACTTTACTCATAATAATAAACAGGCACACGAGCCAAAGAAAACAAAACATGTCATGTTCAAAAATGAGAATTCAGAACAATAAAGACACATGGGAAACAAATGTCAACAGATAAAAAACCTCATAAACAAACTTTTTACTTTCGATATTAAGTTACCGTTATGCAATATTTTGCAACGGCATACGAAAAACAATTAAAATCTTGTAAACGCAAGCAAACCTTAAGTGGGTCATTAAGTCTTTTTAATAGCCGTACACAATTGTCTTCAATTGTATACGACTATTCTTAAGGTGTAGCATTACTCAGAATACGTTTCACTTTCAATGCATTTCTTTGCATATACAAATATTGAGCCAAATAAATTATGTTGAACCCAACGGGAGTTCAACAACGTATATTGTATCTGCTTACATTTGTCACCCAATTACTCAACTCGTCACATTGACCAACCCACGTATCGATCAGCACGACTGATCGACAGTATCGGTTTGTCAATGTGTAACATTTACAGTATTTATCAGAAACATTAAAGAATAATGATTTATCCCAAAACAGGTGAACTACTTTTGTGTGAAAATAAATCTAAGTCCTAGGGTAGCCAAATCTGCTTCTCGGCTTGGTATCCAGACCGAATAACCAGCATCGTAGGCAACTTAACTACCTAGACTCCTCAGCATCACCATCTACGGAAGTGGACCTTAACTGATCCAAACTTCGTCAGCAGGGATGATACAAATATTATATGTAATAACTACTAAGAAAAAAAATAGGATATGTGCGACAACTAACTAGGACGAATTTAATGGGAGAATTTTTCTACTCGATGGGTGTACTGAAAAGGTACCACTGCGTTCCAAGCAACGCAGGAACCAAAGAGTAGGTATACTTTTGTTATCACCAAAACGTTAGTTGCCCCACGTTGGGCGCCATAAATTTATGTAATAGCCCACTCGAGGGGTGAGTGCATGTATAGGTGGTTCCCAGATTACGACATGAGGAACAAAACGTTAACCTATGGGCAGTTGAAGGTTCGTGGCGGTCGGAGTCCTCTGGTGCCTTAGCTCTTTCGGCTGGGGGTGGGTTTTTGCCATACTTCAACTGTATTCATATAAACTTAATTGATTCGGACTCCTAACATAAGCTGAAAGGGGACGGTAAAGACGAAAAAATAGTATACTGCCAAGCTAGCAGAAACGGAAAAAAGATTGGACACCCTAATGTACGTCATAATGTTTGATTGGCGAGGTCTAAGCTGATGTACGACCTTCGCCTTCAATACCCTACCCAACCATGATCGTTACTACTATTCATATACCTATTTTCTCTTTTAATAAAATGTTTTTAAAGGCAAACTTGCATAATCAATCGAAGAGCGACTAGTTATAACCAAATCATTTATATGTAGCTACTGAGTTATTCGTGTGCTACGACAAAAAAAAATTTTTAGAATATCCCAAAAAAAAAATACTATCTCGGGATATAATTAATAGGTAAGATAGTTCGACAACCAAATTTTCTGTTGGGTTTCAGTGTTTTGCAACTTCTATAAACTATCTTTATTTATCCAAAGCTCTACGAGAATTAAACTATATCAGGCAATCATAAGTCGTTATTCTTGGGGCGTGTGTGAAGTTTGTAATAACTCCAAACAGGTTTTGCTACTGGTTTTGTTTTGGTTTGCAATTTCTCACTTATTGGGAGATTCCTTTTCATCTCTATGCGGCAGCAGGCAAGTCCACTAAAGCACGTACATAGCTATCATCATACATAGGGTTGGCTCAGGCCAAAATCGCTAAATACCTGCGTATGTACGGATTTATGTAAATGCGTATGTAGGCTTGACTTTGCTTGGCCGGAGCAACAAAACCCCCCAAAAAATACGTAAGTAGATATAGAAAGAATAATTTACTTACATGTGTCTGGAGTTTGCTTGCAATCCATCACTGAAAGGCCTTCCAAGATGATGCTGGGTATCTGACTCTATTTAAACTTTGGGAGTGTAAAGCTTTGATTGAATATGTTTTCTTTGTGTTTCGAGGGTCACACCCAACTCTTTAAATACTATTATCGGTGGGAGGCATTTAATCTTCACCCTAGAATTTATTAAACGTTTGTTTGATACGTATCCAGTAATCGCTCTTAGATTTTGTTATAGATCGACCGCAAAAATTTTATTTTATTTTTTTTTGTTGTTTTAAATATTTTTTAACTATTGTAATAATGCTGATGACCTGGCAGGATCGCCATGTAATAACGCTGACCTCCTGGCAGGATCGCCAGGTCATCAGCATTATTACATGGCGATCCTGCCAGGAGATCAGCGTTATTACATGGCGATCCTTCCAGGTCGTCAGCGTTATTACATGGCGATCCTGCCAGCCTAGCCTCAGCCTTATTACATATACTAGCCTATACTTCCATTGTAACCACGAATGGCAACGCCAAAGAACGTGCTATAACCACTGATTCAGTACCGACTGTAATATTACGTGAGCACGAATCATCACATCAAAGACATAGTCATAAGCATGGGCATGTTCACTCACCGCATGAATCACTGAGCGCGGTTGTTTGGATGATTATAATGGGCGATGGATTGCAAAACTTCACCGATGGCATGGCAAAAGGGGCAGCATTCGCAGAGAACATTACATGGCGATCCTTACAAGGAAAGATTGTTATTACAAATGATCAAAATCATTTGAAGTGTCATTTGAAATTGATGTTAATGGAATTTTGCAAGTTAGTTCCGAAGACAAGGGAACTGGCAGCATGACTGGCAGCATGACTGGCAGCAAGACGGCGAGTTAAGTATATTTAGAATAATTTGAGCACGCCTCACGGCCGCTAAACCAATAGCAAAATTTTATTTTGCTTAGGTATAATTTAAGAATACAAAAATTAAGAGCTTATAGCGTAGTTACCGCATTTTGATTAAACGCCAATAAAATTTTGTAACACGAATAAAATATTTCGGTTAAATACAGATTCAGTTAGGCAAGTTCATGCTAAACAAAAGAGAGCTTATAAAATATAATGCAGGAGATTACGACTCACGAGGAATTTAATAGGATTTTCAAAAAGTGCGAAGACACTATTAAAGAATTTATAAAAATTTCCGAACAAATCCTCGAGAGTCGTAAAGCTGCACAGCAAGGGCCGACACCGATTACCATAGAAGAGTATCGGCGAAGGAACAAGCTCAATTAAAAGGAAGAAATTCCAAAAATACCTACCCCTGTACAACTCCAAAAAAGGAAACGGGGAGGCAAACAAGTTAGGAAAAGAAAAGAAATAGCCGAAACTTTTAGGCTACTTAACCTAACAACAAATACGGTTGATAGATTAAGATTAAAAGAAAAAATTAACATGTTAAGAAATAAAAAATAGAAAATAAGAAATCTTGTTAATAAACAAATTGAGTAAATTGGAATGCCGAAATATATTTTCTTAATTTTGCTGAAAATCCCCTTAAATGAAAAACAAAAAAGGGCAACTTTAAATTATAATAAAATATAGAAACTAGTTAATCCTCTTTAAAGATAGTTAAGAAAGAAAGGCCACCCCCCAAAATGGATAGCGCATTGCCCGACGACCTTGACTACGCGGCAATCAAACGCTCTGTTGATAACTTAGAGTATGAAAGAGAGTAGAAGAGCAATTAAAAATAAAATTTGCTGTATGAACCTAATCTTTAGATTCATCGGAATAGACAGAGTGGCTACAATTGAGGATTACTATAATCAGGAAACCATAGAGTCGGAAACTGTCGCCATGATTCGAGCGTGCGAACGCCTAGGCACAATGTAAATAAATTAAAATGAAACAAGAAACACAGTACACATTATTATTTCTCATCTCCTTTTCTATTCAACTCAATATCAGAAAGCACTAATTATTTGGAAAAGGACAAGAACATAAGCAGAAGTCAATTTTCGCCTTATTTAAGAACATTTTTAACTTTGGTAGAAAAATTGAATGAAATTTCAAATGCAATATAGAAGAAGAAATGGCAACTTCTGTTGAGAAGTATTTTCATATTAATTTCAACAAATTTTTGTTGAAAAATAGAAAGAAAGTAAAAAACAGAGACTTCTTTCCGTTTTTTCCAAAAATGAAAAACAAAAAGGCACCATCAATATCACCAGAGTTCGATGGCAAACCCAGAAACTTATCCTGTTTTCTGGATGCCTTTAAGATATCCGACCAAATCAAAGACAGTAACGAGGTTACCCCGATATTTATCTAAAAAGCATGCAAATAACGATAAGTCCAGTACTAATACTAAACAAACAAACAAAAAAAATATTAATAATATAAAAAGTCACAAAGAGAACCATAAAATAAAAATGTGAAGCGCTATATAAATGTGAAACAAAAAGACTAGTCTAGCTCGTTTTCAAAAGAAAATTTGTAGCATGAAAAACCGATTGTTGAGGATAAGATTGACTTAGGACAATACTTTACCAGGCTGAAATAAGCCGGCAATTCGGGAAAAAGGAATAATACAGTTGTCCTTAGGGACAAATTGTAAAAAAAAATAATTATACTTGAGTAGGCACATTTATAAAATGAAAAATAGGTACCCAAGTTCTCAAACAAAAAAATTAATATCGGAATAACTCTGTAGGTTATGCATGTGACGGAAAATAAAACAATTTAAAAATATTATGACGATCCTATTAGTGGTGGCCACCCAGGAATAAATCGCATGACAGATAAAATCAAGCAGAAATATAGCTGGCTGAATATGAAAAATGACGTGAGAAAATACGTAAAAGACTGCATCCACTGTAAGAAAAATAAGACAAATAAGCATATAAAAGAACCAATGACAATAACGGAGACACCTCCGAAGGCATTTGACATTGTAAAAATCGATACAGTAGGCCCAGTACCGAAATCTATAAATGGAACCGAATATGCAGGTAGCTATCCCAGTTCCAAGAAAACACGCAATAACAGTCGGTAAAGCCGCGTTCGAGCATTTCATCTTGATTTATGGACAAATGAAAACAATCATGACAGACATGGGCACAGAATACCAAAATAACTTATTCAAAGAACTGTGTAAATTGTTGAAAATTGAACATAAATCTTCAACACCGTACCATCATCAAACTTTGGGTACTTTAGAACGCAGTCACCGGACATTCAATGAATATATACGTTCATACATATCCAGTGACAAAGACGATTGGGATGAATACCTCAGGTATTTCGCGTATTGTTACAATACGACGCCGTCAACCACACATAAGTATTGTCCCTTTGAACTAATATTTGTGAAAAATCCACCGAATTACGAATTCCTAAAAGAAAGTAAAATCAGCCCATTGTACAATCACGAAGCTTACGACAAAAAAGTAAAATATAGACTTCAAGTAGCACAACAAAAAACTAGGAAATTAGTCCGAGAGGCTAAAGAAAAACAAAAAACAAATTATGATAAAAATATCTATAGTAAGGAAATTAACATAGGAGATTTAGTATTAGTTAGAGAAGAGGCCTCCCATAAGTTAGAACATAGATATAACGGACACTATAAAGTTAAAAGCATTCTATCTCTATGGCGCGATATACAACAGGTATATCATCATAAACCTCCTAAAAGATTTTTGCGCCAAGCTTCTCTTCCAATTTGTGGTGTGCCGATTTGAATTTTCCCTACAAATTGGTGGGACCTACAGTTTTTTGCCGACTCCGAACGGCATCTACAAAGGAGACGAATTTTTGCTGAGAACCCTGTCATGGCAGAAATATACTCGGAGAGTTTGCCAAACCACTGCCGCGGGGCGACCCCGTTTTTGAAAAACTTTTTTCAAATCACTTTTGATGTTACCTGTACCAGGGCTCGAACCATGGACCTTTGGTGTGGTAGGCCGGCAACACTACCTTCACACCACGGCGGCAGCCAGTTAAAAGCATTGATAAGAATAATAATTTTACTTTAATACCACATAGCATAGGAAATAACAATAGGACCAACAAAAATAAAGAAATTATAATTCATAAGAATAGACTTAAAACAGCAGAGAACCTTTAGTAATAAAAATAAAAATAAGCACTCCACTTTACTCATAATAATAAACAGGCACACGAGCCAAAGAAAACAAAACATCCCTACTAGACAGGCACCAGTTAAATGGTTGGTCAGATAACCCCTCGGCCTGACTTGCGTTTGCGTTATTTTTGCTTATTTTTCTCAATTAGTTTCTGAAGAGCAGTGTGCCAAATCTAACCATGTGTTTGCTGTCCGTGTGCACACGTACAGTATACGGCATCCCTTTCTTGCGCATGTAAAACCACATCTGTCTGCACTCTTCAGTCTCATTATCCGTAATGAAAAGTTGGGTTAGCGCTAACAGTCAGGTATAATGCAAACGCACGCAATCGCTAATGGTTATGAGTACGGCAAACATGCGCCAGGCCTAATGGTTATGAATAATGGAAACTTCATATATAGCTAACAATGAAAATAAATACAATTGGGTTTATTATTAGATTTGGTTTTTAATGTTTCATATAATTTAAAATTACACAATTTTCACGTTCACAACAGTTATTAGATCTATAAATACATATTTATACCACTAAACATTTACAAAATATAATTTCACTCCATTTGCCGCAAGTTGAAAATTCCTTTGCTCGTCCACCTGAAAATATGAAAATTTTTGTGCATAAAAATATAAACCCGGACTTTACTTGTTTAATAACAATAATAAGCACTATATACTTGCCTTATCTAGACGTATTACTTGCAATTTCTTTGCAAAACTCCTTATTAAATATTTTATACATTTTTTTACGACGCACTAACATTTCACTCACAATAACAAAGAAGAAGATACACAAAGAAAAAAAAAACTTGACAGAAGGCTTTGTGTGTGTTAGTAATTTACAATTTTCGCTTGCATGTATTAGTGAGTGTGGTTAGGTCCGTCTAGTAGGGATGTCATGTTCAAAAATGAGAATTCAGAACAATAAAGACACATGGGAAACAAATGTCAACAGATAAAAAACCTCATAAACAAACTTTTTACTTTCGATATTAAGTTACCGTTATGCAATATTTTGCAACGGCATACGAAAAACAATTAAAATCTTGTAAACGCAAGCAAACCTTAAGTGGGTCATTAAGTCTTTTTAATAGCCGTACACAATTGTCTTCAATTGTATACGACTATTCTTAAGGTGTAGCATTACTCAGAATACGTTTCACTTTCAATGCATTTCTTTGCATATACAAATATTGAGCCAAATAAATTATGTTGAACCCAACGGGAGTTCAACAACGTATATTGTATCTGCTTACATTTGTCACCCAATTACTCAACTCGTCACATTGACCAACCCACGTATCGATCAGCACGACTGATCGACAGTATCGGTTTGTCAATGTGAACTACCAACTTATTGCTGACATTGCACACAATGTAAATACTTTTAGTTTGTAAGTATTAGTGTAATTATGTATACGTATGTAAAGTAAGAAATTGTATAAAAGAGAAAGCTTTTTAATAAAGAATGATTATTGACTTTACGCTATCCATCAGCGCTATTACACTATTTTCCGCACAATTCATATCATTGGGTTTTCTTTATACACCGTTTTGGGTGGTTGCTGAGCATTTTGCTAAACCGGTGGAGAGTAGCCGAAATGACCAACTAGTAGCGACAGGAATGCTGAATGCCGGGTATTTGTGGTCAAGGCGCTATCACTTCTGGCCGTTTCGCGGAAGCCGCTTTAGGGGTGTGTTCGCCCAATGCACGCGCAGGTGCACCTGCAGGTAGGAATCTACCCAACGTAGGGGTACTGGATGGATATCGGCGTAAGTGATAAAGAGCAGCAAGTGTACTGTAATATTTCGATGGATCGAGTAGCAGGAAGTAAAGAGACTAACTGTAGCTTCGAGCACCCTTTTATACCTTCCGCTGCCGCTTGTTTGGGCTTCTGTTTTTTATATGTTTTTCTGCCATTTTATGCGGATTTGCGATACTTGAAGTTTTACAATATTTAGCTTTTGTTCACTAGCTCCTTGTTAGCCACCCCGCGACCACAGCGCCATCAGGTTACGAACTTTTCCTCCCTTTCTCGCATGAGACAAATTTTGTCGTTAGCGGAAAGCGATACATGTTTAATGGTATATTTGTGCAAGGAGACCATTACACTCTCGATACGTGTATATGTCTGTCCTTCTGTCTATTTGAACGCAAATACGAACTGGGGGTATTAAAATAGACCTGCGTAAATTGGGATGCCATAGAAGATCACTACTAGATATAAAATGTTCGGTTCCACCCGAACTTAGACACTCTTACTTGTTTGATAATAACTTTTCACTGAAATAAAAAATTTACAACCCGCATTCGGATTGTTGATACTGAGGGCAAATCGCGATCTGGGACACTTCTGATCCAATGCATTTTAATAAAAATGCAGTAAATCAGGCCTGTGTCCACTTAAGTGGTAATTGTTTCCTTTAAGATACAACTGTTCAAACACGTCCAAAAATGTCGCGAAGGGTATCAAAAGACGCGCTTTGACCTCAATATCAGGAATCTTAATGCAGATTTTCGATTTTTTATTTTAGTGAAAAGTTATTGGAAAAAACCGGCTAAGGTTTATTTTCTTGAAGCAAGGCCGAAGGTTTGGTTTTTTGCCAATTTCTTTTCACTGTACTTTTGAGGACCACCAACTCCCTTTTTCGCTTTGGTGCTGATCACTCCATGGATTAATTCTTTGGGAACATTTTGAGAGTACTCTCACGTAGGTGCTCCATGAAGTATTCCAAAGCAAAGAAATGGAGTACTCGGAGATGTATTGGGTAATCCAATCAGCAGGCATTGCCATGCAAATTTGACCACCTTTTTTATGTGAATGAGGATAAGTGTTGGAGTACTCTGATACTCTTTAAGAAGTATTCCTTGAATGATGGAACGGAGTATTTCCGTTTTTTGCAGCGTGGTTTCATGCATACATGGGTATACTGCAATGCTCATTCAATTCAATAACGAAAGCAGTAACAACTTCGTGTATTCTAGGTTGTCTTATTTTATTAATAGTGAAAGAGCTACATATACGACATGTATGCACATATCGAGTCCTAACCGCAATTTTGGCGTAACCAACCAAATTCTGAAAATCCGTATTTTGACAGATATCGATAATTCTGTTTATTTTAAACCATCTCACAAAGTATTACAACTCTAATATGTACCATTACGAAAATAAAGCAAAGGCAATTATTATGTAAGTAACATTTTGCTTTGAGACTCGTATAGTGCTAGTCGGTAAAGGCATAAAAATAGGAACAATTTAAACTTGATACTTAACCCTTTCGCTACTGATGTTCAGTACAGTGGACATGACTTCGGGGCGGCGGTTTTTTTTAAATTTGAAGTGTGCGTGCAAAAAATTTCGTGGAAACGGTCGTAGCGGTATATTGAGTGTATAAAGAAGTAATTTCTGTGAATTTATTTTAAGTTTTGTCAGTAGTGCGCCGATTTTTGCAAGAGAAGGTTGTAAAATACCATTCAGAGAGTTTTGACTTCAAATATAAATTGAAAAAAACTGTTTTTATATTTATTTGTGTATGCGACAGTGTTTTGTGTGCCTTTTACTCTATATTTGTTTAGAAGTGGATTAAGGTTGCAGTGAAGGTAAGAGGTTTAGGAACAGAATACCGCATGTCCCTTGTAATGGTCATGAGTAGTCAAGGGTTGTGTTTTATAACAGAATAATATAATAATAATATAAAAATGTTGACTGAAACCCAGCTGTTTGATCTCCTAAATGAGTTATCTGATTTCGACGATGAATCGGATAATGACGAAATTGATTCAGGAGAACTCGAAGAGGTCAGGAGGGCACGAATTGATGGGCATAAGGACGAGGAAAGCGACGATTCGAGCACAGAAGAAATGGAAGATATGACTCCAGGAAGTGCAAATAAACCAGATAGTCGTGCACATATTGCACGTATTTCAACAGCGTCCTCAACAATGTGCGAAGAAAATGTTTCACGAAATGAATATTTTTCGGTGAAGGTATTACGCAAAGTAAGTACACCAGAGATAGAAGCAGAAAGAGAAAACTGTGATTGGACAAATGTCACAGAAAAAAGTGGCATTTAATGGAGACATTCCCGCAGTAATGACAGAATCGCAGATTTGTTATTTACTTCTCCTGAACAGTTTCCTAAAGCCGTCAAAAGTGAATACGAATATTTTCAAAAATATTTGCCGCCTAAATTCTTTGAAGATGTATCTAATTTCACTAATCTATATAGTGTTCAAAAAGAATCAAACTTTAGACCAACTAGTCCAGGAGAAATTCAAAAGTTGTTCGCCCTATATATTATGATGGGTATATTGAAGTTTCAACGCATAGCAATGTTTTGGGAGAAAGGTACGGCACTACCAATATTTACTAACAGTATGACACGCAATATGGTACGCCGCTGGTACGATTCGTGTCAATCGTTTCCGGAACCCACCATTTTCCACGGATGCTGATATGCGAAAGAAAGGTCGCGGACATGCTGAGCAAGTTACCAGCCGTGATGGAAAGGTTGCTCTAACAAAATGGTACGACAACAAAGGCGTTTGCTTAGCATCTAATTTTGTGAGAATCGGCATCAAAGATAAAGTACAACGTTACGACAAAAAAGAAAAACAATTTACGGAAATTGAAAGACCTGAGGTTGTTCAGCTATATAATAATGGAATGGGTGGTGTATATCTTTTTGACCAAATGTTGCAGCATTACCGTATTTTTATCAAATCTAAAAATTGGACTCTACGAGTAATCATGCACTTTTTAGATATTGCAATAGTAGCAAGTTGGTTGGAATATAAAGCTGACGCAGATAAAGATAATATACCCCGAAATAAGCAAATGGACTTGCTTAGCTTCAGGAAAGGACTGGCTAATACTCTGGCGAAAATATGCCCAGCAAATCTTCAGCCTCTTAGGAATGTGACCAGACGGCGTCGTATCTCAAATACGTCGAACGACGACGAAGAAGCAGCTCCTAGACGATTGAACTATTTCCAACAACCTCCAATTGACACGCGCTATGATTAAAGTGATCACTTACCAACGTTTGATTCTTCGCAAAAAAATGCAGTTCTCTGTAAAAACAAAGAGTGCAATCAAAAAACCTTATTTTTCTGTACGAAATATAACGCACACCTATGTATCCGTGGAAACCCTGACTATATCTGAAATATCATTCTAAATAACTCAATGTAAATGAAATCTAAAGCTGTAAGCCGTTGGCTATGATAATATATTCTGAAATAAAACTGAATTCAATAACAAAACTACTTCAATTTTGCATCTTTTTTCGAAATTTTAGTTAGCTCCTTGCATGCTTTTTTGACTCCCTTGACTACTCATGTCCACTCAGGTGGACATGAAATTTCTGCCACACCCATATAAGTAGGCGGGTTGTGTTTTCACTGAAGTGCTTCCTGAACCCCTTATAGTAAAAAACATTACTTGGAATTAAATTTGTTATACGTACAAGCTGGCGGTAGTGAAAGGGTTAATGCTAATGAATACGACTAAGAAAAAGGTTACAATATTGAAAATGTATAAAATTAAATAGATATGAGTAGATAGATAAGTACATAAATATATAGATAGATAGATAGATATGAGAAGCCCCAAGCCAAAACGCGACAAGTGTACACTATATATATATACTGTATATTTGTAAACTAAAAAACCTTCTCCTGTGAAATTTTATTTTTGTTGGTTACACTAAAATCGGTTTTAGGGCTCGATACGTACAAAAGTCACCATTATTTTGTCTCAATTATTTAAGGTCTTTCTGCAAAACCGCGTAACGCACAAATGCAAATTCGCGTATGTGTTTAACCTATCTGTATATTTGTGCATCCTATTGTAATACAGGGTGGCAAGGAGCTGATAAAGCCGACTTTTTCTCTCTTCAAATGGCCAACTAACCGCCTGGGCGATTTTGGCCGTCCAACATGGCTCGCCAGTCATTTCTTCGTTGCGCCAACTGGCGCCAATTGGAAACACCGCGGGATCGCAAATAGGTCTCCACTTGGTCCATCCATCGGAGTGGTGGTCTCCCTCTTCTTCTGCTTCCAACGGCGGGTGCCGATAAGAATATCTTTTGGGCTGGAGCATCTTCGCTCATTCGCACAACGTGGCCTAGCTAGCGAAGCCGCTGTGTTTTCATTCGCTGAACTATATCGGCGTCTGCGTAAAGCTCATACAGCTCATCATTAAATCTTCTTCGCTACTCTCCGTAGCCAACGCGTAGAGGTCCACAAACCTTTCGAAAAAACTTTCTCTCGAATTCTCCCAGAGCCGCCTCATGAGATGTTGGTAGTGTCCACGCTTCTGCACCATATAGAAGGATGGGTGTGATGAGTGACTTACAGAGTGTTATTTTCGTTCGTCGAGAGAGGACTTTACTTTTCAATTGCCTACTCAGTCCGAAGTAGCATTTGTTTGCAAGAGTAATTCTTCGTCGAATTTCTAGGCTAACATTATTGTTGGTATTAATGCTGGTTCCCAGGTAAACGAATTCCTTTACTATTTCGAAATTATTGCTGCCAACAGTGACGTGGTTGCCAAGACGGAAATGCGTTGACTCTTTGATTCATGACAACATGTACTTCGTTTTGCCCTTGTTCACCACCAAACCCATCTTTTCCGATTCTTTTTCTAATTTGGAGTAAGCAGAAGTTGCGGCGCTGTTGTTAAGGTCAATGATATCGGTTAAGTTCTGCAGGCTTTACTATTTTCTCCAACATCAAATTAAATAAATCGCACGATAAAGGGCCACCCTGTCTGAAAACTCGTTTAGTTTCAGACATAGTGGCATATAGGCAGCTCCTTTTCGTCCTCTCAAAAGCGGCTTTAAAATCAACAAAGAGATGATGTGTGCCGATTCTTTTCTCACGAGTTTTTTCCAAGATTTGGCGTATTGTAAAAATCTGGTCGATGGTAGATTAACCAGGTCTGAGGCCACACTTATAAGGTCCAATCAGTCTGTTCACGTCAAGCTTCAGTCTTTCGCACAATACGCTTGATAGGACCTTATGTGCGATATACAAAAGGCTGATTTCGCGATAGTTGGCGGAGTTTGCAGGATCGCCTTTCTTGTGGATTTGGCAGAGAACACTTAGATCCCAATCTTCAGACATGCATTCATCCAACCATATTCTGCATAGAAGCTGATGCATGCGCCTTACCAGCTCCGTGTTTAAATAGCTCAGCAGGGATACCATCAGCGCCAGCTGCTTTATTGTTTTTCAATCGGGATATTGCTATTCGCACCTCATTATAGCCGGGCTGTGGACTTTTCGGGCGTTATTTTCGTTGGCCAGCATCTCAAAATCCTTAATTTCTCGCTTTTCCGCCTCTCTTTTTTCACCCCGAAAAGCCACCTCGCTTCCCTCTTACACTCGCGGTAGTGTTCACACACACTCCTCTTTGCATTCGATCTCAGCGTTGCCTTGAGTGCTCGGAGAGCAGGTGTGAGAGGCGATCAGCGAAATAATTGGTGGTATGTTGCGATTGCAGCTTTTCGACGGCCAGCTTTCCCTGCGTTTTTTGTAAAACCTGTTTTGTTATACAGAGGCGGGTACGAATCTTGGCTGCTACAAGGTAGTGATCAGAGTCGATGTTAGGTCCTCGTATTGTGCAAACATCTAAACCGCTGGAAGCATGCCGTCCGTCTATCACAACGTGGTCGATCTGGTTGCGTGTTTTTCGATCGGGGGACAGCCATATAGCCTGATGGATCTTTTTGTGCATAAACCTAGTGCTAGCTATGACCATATTTCAGGCACCGGCGAAGTCGATCAGCCTGAATCCATTTGGCGAAGTCTGATCGCCGACTCAAGCTTTTAAATATCGCACATAAGGTTCTATCAGGGTTATTGTGCCAAAAATGTAAACCTGACGTAAATTGCCTGATTGGACCTTATCAGCGTGGTTTCAGATCTGGTAAGTCTACATCGACCATATCTTCACAATACGCCAAATCTTGGAAAACCCCCGTGAGAAAATAACTGATTCGATAGCACGATGCCGCTGTGTTTGAATACGGTTTCCAAGCAAAACTTATTCGACTGTCCAAAACGACGTTCAGCAACACCACCAGCTCGGTCAGAATTGAGAAGGACATATCGTGTGAATTCTTTAATTCGATATTGGTGAAAATAATACAAGCTGCAGATCTTAACCGAGCGGGAGCAATATTTGGTAATAGCGTGCAATTGGTGGTGTACGCTGACGACATTGACATCATGGGCCTAAACAACCGCGACGTAAGTTCTGCATATTTACTCTAAACTTGAAAAAAATAGGTTTGGAGGTGAACCAGGATACAACGAAGTACATTATGTTATCTGGCAAAGAGTCAACGCATGAGTCTTAGCAGCAATGCCACTGTTGGCAGCTATAATTTCAAAATAGTTAAGGACTTCGTTTGCCTGGAAGCTGAGCTGCATGGGCTTCACGCCGACGGCGACTTAGTCCAGCGAATCAAACCCCTGCGGCTTCACTGTCTAGGACACTAAAGGTATTCTTATCGGCTCCCTCTAGGGAAGCACAAAGTGGAGAATGGATGGAAGGACAAAGTGGAGAGCGATTTGCGATCGCGTGATGTCTCGAATTAGCGCCAGTTGGCCAGCTATGTTGGACGGTCAAATCGCTTAGGCATTAGATGACCATTTAAAATAAATACATTTATTTATTTGATGGTTTAACATTCGTATTTATTCATCGATTTTCTTCTTCCAAAGTACAACTACTGTACTGTAATTTCAGTATATTTATATTCCCTTGCTTGAAATGTTCTTGAGATATATGAACATGATTTACAGCCTCATTCCTGTTAAAACTTTATTTTAGTTAAAAGACGACTCAAACTTGATGTCGGGTTACCTAGTTTACTTATCCATTAGTATAATACAAGTTGTATCTTAGGTACAATTGATGTGTAGATGTACATATATTATAAATCAGCAGACCCGGCAGACGTTGTCCTGCCTAAAATTTGGTTTGCCTACATTTAACAAATTGTAATCTTTTCGCTCGTCGCTTATCGCTTCTTCTAACTTTCTCCTTATCTCCTTCTTTTTCTTTCAACTTTCGCTTTCCCCCATACCTACATACCATTACTCTTCTTTACCCTCTTAATTTTCCTCTAGCACCACTTCTACACCTCAAATTTCTATTCCTATTTACCTTCTTCTCCCATTTCCTCTGCGGGTTCTGATATGTACATAGTTTCGAAGATCGAATTAACTTTTATTAGATCCTGGTACTACTTCCTGTTTCCAAAGTTTTTTGATATATAAAACACATATCTGTATAAAAAATATCATTTACTTTAACCAAATAAATTCCTAGCTATGCCGAATTGCTACTTTAAATAGCCTGTAGGCTTTGCCACTAAATATGGCCTGTGTCGTTTCAGAGAGATCAACAATAAACTTTGAACATTAATGAAGCACAAGCAAAACACAAAAAATGTGGGAGTGGCACATCCCCCTTTTCCAAAATAATGTAAAACTTGACTAAAGGACACATATATTTAAATATCATTAATTTAGAACAAATACGGTCAGAGTTATGATCAATTGAAATTTTATAAAGCCTGGGGGCGTGGCAACACTTACTTTTCCTATGCCGTACCCTATAGAGATCGACTATAAACTTTGGACATTAATGAAGCACAAACGAAGCAAAACTTGACTGGAGGACACATATATATAAATATCATTAACTTAGACCAAATACGTTCAGAGTTATGACGAATTGAAATTTTATATAGCCTGGGGGCGTGGCACCACCCACTTTTCCGAAACTATATATATTCTACGATTTAACCTGTGATCTTAAGAATATACTGTGAAAATTTCATAAAAATCGGTCGAGTTCTTTGGACGCCTATAAAGGACACACAGACACAGACCCACAGACACTCAGCCACACATTAATTTTTGTTTATAAGATATGAATATACAGCAACTCCCTTTGGCGTTATCATGTCCAAAACGATCGTCGTTCGTGTGTTCGTAGCATGAAAAGCAATCGATAGTCAGCATCAGAGATGGGCATATATTTCACTAATCACTTTCAGAGCCAGCGAGTGCTAGGTGAGACGTTTGTATTTTTCGCGGTGTCAGAGTAATGGCCGTTCACTCAATGTCTGATTAACTGCTTAATCAAAACTTTATCAGAGGTTAGCCCAAAAACCGTTTACTCAATGTGTGATTAGCAACAATCCGCTGATTATCTTCTGAAAAAAGTTATCAAAGGATGGACCTAGGATTATGTGCATATCAAAGCAAAAAAGTGAAAACAGAAAGTAGAAATCTGATTTTGTGATAAATTGTTTTACTAACAAACTTTGCTAGTAATAGAAGTTAGAAATGTAATAATATCCATATAAAGAAATATCACAATAAAAATTTGTACGCCAAAATTGTTCAATCAAGAGCAGCTGTCACTTTGTATGCGTTCACAATACAATTTTTGTGAATTTTTTCTCAAAATCCTTCACAATGACCAACTCTATCATTATAACTTAATCAGACTTTTGTGTAAACGAAAATGTCACTCTGAGACAAGCCATGATTAGGTTATCATGTGATAAAGTTTATTATAACCAGACATTGAGTAAGCGGCCCTAAGAAATACTAAGTGATATTCATCGCAACAAACACAGTGATACAGTGGTAAAACTCTGATTGAATCCCGTCCTGGAGGTGAAATTCATTATACTGCGTAGTCTCTTGCACGCATGGTTGCAATTCAGCACCAAAAAAAAACTTAAGTAATTTAACAAAAAAATTAAACTTATATTTTCTGAATAGATATAAAGCAATGGATTTACGCAATTTAAGTATCAAAAATATATCGAGCCCTGTGCGCAAACTCTGGAGAAAAAACCTTTTCCTCTAATATCAACTAACAAACAAACATAAAAAATTCGAGCATTGCTCCAACAACAATTACCATAACTAAAATTGATGTCACCAAAGATTTTGTATATTCTGTATTTCTATCTCTCATCTATCTCCTTTTTAGCTCATTTTCACTGGGCATACTCTCCGTAGCAATGAGCTGTTTAGTACCAAGTTTCATCATTCAATTGGTCGTGAAGCTATTATTTGTTCATTAATATGTGGGCCATCTCAAGCCCATTTTCCAAAAGTTTGCAAAAAACAATAATAGGATAGAATACCAATGTAGCTCCCAAATTTTAGCATTCTATCTGTATATGTCAATGACATATGGCATGCTCTGCCTAATTTTCAGTACACTTTTAGTTGGTCATGGTCGAAAAGCGATTGAACTTATTTTTAGTGAGTGTACTTTTCCCAACAATAGTATGCCTCGTACCAAGTTTCATTATTCTATGGTAAATGGTTTAAAAGTTATTAACACTCGAAATTTGAAAATTTGTTCATACATATATGGCCACTCCCACATTCCAAAATTCATATAAAACAAGTAAGGAAAGGGCTGTCTTTATACCTTTCATGAATACGCATCACGATTTTAAGTGTCCGATCCTTACTCATTTTGATAATTTAAAGATACATAGCTCAAACCCCATTTATCGGAACAATCGATTGTATGGGAGCTATATGTTATGTAGGTCCGATCTGAGTTATTTTCACCACACACATAAGATATCTAAAAAGTACTAAAAATGCAAAATTTTACGTGCCCAGCTTTTTAATTGCAAAATTTAAAGCCCAAACCCCATTTATCGGAACAATCGATTGTATGGAAACTATATGATATGTTGGTCCCATCTGGGTGATTTTCACTACACACATTACATATATAATATGTACCAAACCTGAAAAATTTTGCATTCCTAGCCTTTTAATTGCAAAATTTATAGCCCAAAACCCATTTATCGAAACTATTGATTGTATGGGAGCTATGCGTTGTATTGCGCCGATCTTTCTGATTCCAACAAATGATTAATCTCATGCAAAATGGAGGCCACACACCAAATTTCATCAAGATATCTCAAAACCTGAGGGACTAGTTTGCGTTCAAACATACAGACGGACAAGGCTAAATCGACTCAGCTCATCGCCCTCTTCATATCGGTATACTTATTGGTGCATCTATCTCTTCTTCTTCTCATACTTACAAACATCGGACCTAAGTTATAATACCATTTCATATTCATGAAAGATATAAAAAAAAATCATTGATAAAATGATAAAGTCAAAAAAAAAAGATATACAAAATCTTACCAGTTTAACAGCTTTTGTCAATGAAATATATTTTATAATTAATTTGAAAAGGAAACAAGACGTAACAGCCACTTTGCGCTCACTAAAAATGTGAATAAAATACCCATGTACTCAAGACTAAAGTGCTTTTGCTCTAAATTTATAACGGTATGTTTCACAGCTACGAAACTTTCGGAAGTTATGTGTGTGATAATAAGTGATCGATTTTCATCAAAAAGCTAAAATCGAAAATCATGGCTCGATATATAAAACCTAAAATTTTAAAATTTCGTATAAACGAAAATTAGTGAACGAAACCAGGATTGCCATTATTGGCGACTTTTTTGGCGATTATCCAATTATTATGAAGCTTGATTAAATTTTTGAGTATAATTTTACCTCTGTTTTCAACCTTTATCTACACCTTGCCAATACATATTACGAGAAAATAAAGTAGAAAGCACACGAGAAGCAGACCGATAGGTACGCAGGATCATTACTCGTATCATTAAGAAAATTAATATGTGCATAGGAATATATATAAGGTTAGGTATTGGTCATAGTATATGTCTACTAGTAGCACAACTTACTCCGAATCTGCACACACACACAAACCACACAGGGTGCGTTGTATTCAATAGTAACACAATCAAATTTAAATACTGCAATATTGAACGTGAATACATAAAAAACTCAAATTATTGAATATAAAGTAGTTATAACACCTTATCAGTTCCTACAGAATATATATTTCAGTTTAAATTACAATTTTTAGTTATATTTTTTACTTTAAAACAATTCTGAACGCGACTTCTTTCATTCCACTCTCTCCGAGTAACTTCATCCACTGCCTTCCACTCCGATTCGCAAACGAAGATGCCAAACTAGTAGAGGTAAACAATGGTATTGCCTCCAATATCTGGCGACTATGACAACGAGTGATGAAACCCACTTTTATCAACACCAGTAATACAAATTCTTTGATGAAAAATGTGTACAATGACTTAGCGTACTGGGCCTTTTCTCAGTAGTTCATAGTATATGTCTACTAGTAGCGCAACTTACTCGGAATCTGCACACACACACAAACCACACAGGGTGCGTTGTATGCAATAATAAAACAATCAAATTTAAATACTGCAATACGAGTATTGAACCTGAAGACTTGAAACTCCCAAATTATTGAATATAAAGCACTTATAACACCTTATCAGTTCCTACAGAATGTAAGTTTCAGTTTGAACGCAAACTAGTCCCTCAGTTTTTGAGATATCTCGATGAAATTTGGTATGTGCCGCCATTTTGTAGTATACTAATCATTTGTCGGAACCAACAAGATCGGACCAATACAACACATAGTTCCCATACAAACGATTGTTCCGATAAATGGGGATCCGGCAATAACTATAGCAATTTAATGGCGAGGAATACAAAATTTGGCAGTTACAGTACTTATCACATATATATAATGTGTTTAGTGAAAATCGTCACGATTGCAGTAATATATCGTATAGCCCCCATCGGCTATGTATCTTTAACTTGATAGGGTAAGACCATACCTTACTTGTTTGATTTTATTTTTATTAAACAAATTTTAATTTTTTTAAAGTTATGATTACTTCTAATGTATACAAATTTTGGTTTCTTGAATTTTCTGTCAATAGCGATTGCTTAGCTCTTTCTGCGATAAAAATGATTTCTTGATAAAAAAAAATGCTAATTGTTTTATTATAATCATAAGAATATACATTTTTGTGGATTTCCGTTTACTAAATTGTTGTCGAATAGGATTTTCTAACTTTCGACCGTATTGGCATATGCTTTCGAAATAGTGAGTACCAAATTTTCTACAATCGAAAGGGGGATAAATGAAATGGAGCTCGAATAACAAATGCGTTCAACTTGAAAATTTTTTACAGAGTACGAATCACTCGAAAGCTTTTGAATATATTCAAACCCTTTGCAAAGAAATTGATAAACGGTTGCCAACAATTTTAAAAAATTTTAAGAAAATACAGATTTTTTCTACAAAAATTTGTTTAAACCAAAATCGACCTGAATTCAAAGATTTTTTATTTCTGGCATTCAATATGAGCGGTGAAAGAACATTGTCGGTAAGTTGTAAAGATTTTGTTTTTATGGAAATTTTGTTGGCGCCTTATTCGGCGACACGTAAGTAAAATGTGGCGATTTTGGCGACTTTTAAGGGAGAATCTGGCGACATGTTTTAAAAAAATATTGGCAACCCTGATCGAAACGCTCTGAGCGATGGCAGTGAATAGCAGTTTTCAATAGAAACACTCCAGGTAGTTGGAGACAGTCATTTGAAATTTTAGGCGCATAGTCACAGTCAAAGTTAAGTTGCTTTTTAACAGATGGCTCATATAAAATTGCAAAAATAGCTTCAACAAAATTTAGGTCATACTTAAATTTGACTCTGACTGTGCCCCTCAATGTTGAATAATTTTCCAAAACAAAGGAAAACAAGATTTAGTTTGCAGTTGTATATCTTTATATTAGTTTGTTACCTGACTCGAAGTGCGCGAGTGCATCGGCGGAGGACGTGACCCTTGAGTACGCTAGCTTGCTAGACCGGCTCCGCTCGTCGGAGTGGGTGGGTTTTAGTTGTCACGATCTCCTTACGCCAACAATGAAGGAAAATATCGTACTCGGTTACAGCAGCTAATTTCGCGCTTACATTCCTATTCTTATCCGCATCGGCCCCGCTAAATGAGGGTGACGATCTGTTCACAGTCCGTCCGTCATGGTTCCAACATTCAATTCATCACACACCACTTATTTCCTTTAGCAATTTTTTTATTATCTATACAGTTTTAAATTTATTTACTTCCATAACAATTCTTGGGCAAGTAGATTTTTGGTACGTGGAGTGAAACGAGTAGAGGATGCTCACATTATCGAGCGAGTTTCTTTACAACGCTACACGCAAACCTATCCCCCGAGACGTCTCTAGTTCCTGGCTTGCAAGTGCTTACTGACGCATAATTCATCCAATCACGCCCTATCTTTTCTTTCCCTATCGCCTTTCACTCGCATCACCTTATTCTCCCACTCTCTTCGACTTAATCTAGCAAGTTCAAAAGTATTCTGAGTGATTTTAATTGAATAACTTCACATGAGAGTGCTTCAATGCACCCGATATTAATTAAGTAGAATGATAATATATGCTTAACTCTAATGTATGATACTTCGAAAACAAATGGTTGTGGCTATATAAATTTCAGATACCAGTATACACACCCCGTGCTACTTCAAAATGCAGCCTCAAGTCGTGTTAAGCTTGACTTCCGATGAATTAACTTGATCAATCCGGCTCGGTTCTGGTTATTAACGGATCCAATATAACTTACGCAAATCCCCGCAACCCGGATTCTAATATTTCCATGCGGGGTTCCAAAAAGATGTGTCCGTCCGCTGCCAATCACCACTCACGTGTCCGACTTTATGAATTCTTTTACTGCGCTGACCATACCTGGCCAGTAATACCTCTCCCTCAGACGGCTAACAGTCTTCGTTATACCGACATGTCCTGCCGAGGCTGCACTATGGAATCTCTCCACAAGCCTGCGTCGTAGCGCTTCTGGTACCCACACTTTCCACAAGGAGTCTTCTTCCTCTTCCATGGATCTAAAACGCGTTCTCTTATAAATAACTCCGTACTGTATTTTGACATCTGGAAATCGATCCGAACTATCCCTGACGGACTCCTTCAACTTTTCGTAGGCGTCTGACCCGAACTCCTGATCATTCAGAGAGATATCCACGGCCAAGTCTCCATTGCCAATTTCAGCCATATATATTCGGCTTAAGGTATCAGGAACAATGTTCTTAGCACCCTTCCGCTGAACAATTTCAAAATCAAAGCCTTGATGTTTGAGGCTCCATCGGGCCAACCTGCCCGGTAAATCTCTTTGCCCCATGAGCCATTTGAGACTCATATGATCAGTGATAATTGTAAATTTTGCACCATCTATGTAAGGGCGAAACTTTTGAACGCTAACTACCGCCGTCAGGCACTCTAACTCGGTGATCGTATAATTCCTTTGCGCCGAATTCAGTTTCTGAGACATATAAGAAATTCGTCTCTCCTCTCCCTCCTCATCCAGCTGAAAAAGAACACCGCCTATTCCCGTAGTGGAAGCGTCGCACTAACCATAAAATTGTTTGGAGAAATCTGGGGTTACCAATACTTTGGGCGAAGCCAGATCCCTCTTTATTGACTCAAACGCTGCGATTGCTTCGGGAGTCATACAGAAATCGCCTCTTTTCCTCAAGCAATCCATTAGCGGAGCTGCCCTACTTGCAAAATTAGGGAAACATCTTCCATACCACTCTGTAAGACCCATAAACCTTCGTAGTTGCTTGACGGTTTTGGGAAGTGGAAATTCTAACATGGAGCTCACCTTGGATGGATCCGTGCGCAAGTTTCCTTGTCCAATGATGAACCCCAGATAAGGTATCTCCTTTTCTGGCGCACGGATTCTGATTTTTCCATATTTATTGTTAGGCCGGCCGATGAAAGACATTCGACAACGTCTGCTAGGTGCTGTAAATGTGTATTGAAGTCTGACGAGCATACTAAGAGATCGTCTATGTATATGACCACATTTTACCTTAGCCTTGATGGGATTATGCGGTCCATCAGGCGACATAAACGTTGACTGGCATTGCAGAGCCCAAACGGCATAACCTTGAACTGGTACAAGGGGCGGCCTGGAACCGTGAAAGCAGTCTTTTCCCGTGAGCGCTCCTCCAAGGGAATTTGCCAAAAAGCATCCTTGAGGTCAAGGCCTGTAATAAAATAGGTATCCTTCAGGCGGCTTAGAATACCCTCCACATGCTGTGTCGGGTAAGCGTCTTTCTTCTTTAAATGGTCATCTAGTCGCCTGGCCGATTTTGGCCGTCCAACATAGCTCGCCAGTCGTTTCTTCGTTGCGCCAACTGGCGCCAATTGGAAACACCGCGGGATCGGAAATCGGTCTCCACTTGGTCCTTCCATCGGAGTGGTGGTCTCCCTCTTCCTCTGCTTTCACCGGCGGGTGCCGATAAGAATACCTTCTGGGGTGGAGCATCTTCGCTCATTCGCACTACGTGGCCTAGCCAGCGAAGCCGCTGTGTTATAATTCGCTGAACTATGTCGGCGTCTGCGTAAAGTTCATACAGCTCATCATTAAATCTTCTTCGGTACTCGCCGTCGCAAACGCGTAGAAGTCCACAAATCATTCGAAGAACCTTTCTCTCGAATACTCCCAGAGCCGCCTCATCAGATGTTGTTAGTGTCCACGCTTCTGCACCATATAGCAGGACGGGTGCGATGAGTGACTTGTAGAGTGTTATTTTCGTTCGTCGAGAGAGGACTTTACTTTTCAATTGCGTACTCAGTCCGAAGTAGCATTTGTTTGCAAGAGTAATTCTTCGTCGGATTTCTAGGCTAACATTATTGTTGGTGTTAATGCTGGTTCCCAGCTAAACGAAGTCCTTTACTATTTCGAAATTATTGCTGCCAACAGTGGCTTGGTTGGCAAGGCGCGAATGCGCTGACTCTTTGCATGATGACAGAAGGTACTTCGTTTTGCCCTCGTTCACCACCAATCCCATTTTCTCCGCTTCTTTTTCTAATTTGGAGTAAGCAGAAGTTACGGCGCGGTTGTTAAGGCCAATGATATCAATATCGTCAGCATATGCCAACAGTTGCATTTTATAAAATATTGTTCCAGCGCGGTTAAGTTCTGCAGCTTGTGTTATTTTCTCCAGCATTAAACTAAAGAAATCGCACGATAGGGGGTAGCGTCTTTCTTAGTTCGCTCATTAAGCTTTCGCATGTCCACACAAAGTCGGGTTTTTCCGGGTTTCTGCACTAAGACTATTGGTGAACTCCAGGAGCTATTACTTTTCTCTATGACATCCAGTTTTAGGATCCGGTCTATCTCCTTGTAAGCACACTTCTGCTTGACGGGTGACATAGGATAGTGCCTCTGCTTAACGGGTACCGTGTCATCATGGACCTCAATTGCGTGCTCCATCAAATGTGTTCTACCTAAGCCCAATTTAGAAAACGATGGAAAAAGGGTCTTCACGTACTCAAGCCTAAGTTCCTCTTCCCTAGTTAACTTCACGGTGTTCGAGCAGTCAGCATTCAGCTCGGATACTACCATCGGAGCTAGATGAAACTTCTCCCAAAAATCCTCACCTAAATAGAGCTTCTGCTTCAATGATGGTACCAAATATAATACCAAGTCTACCGTCTTCTGTCGCCATTGAATCCGTGCCCATGTTCTACCTACAATTGCCTGAGGCCTCCCATCCGCGGTCTTCAAATTTTCGTCCATAGCCTGAACCTCCTCACAATTTACACAAACGAAGCCACTTCCGCCAAGGCAACTGACCGATGCACCACTCTCCAATAAACCCATTACTGGAGTGCCGTGGACGAGCACTTCAGTGTACGGCCTCTTGTCTTCCTCGCTTTTTATAACCGTCGACTCTATGGATCGGCGCATCTTCTTTTTGCCCCTTATCTTCTCCCTGAGGACCTCAACCTTTTTTTTGTTGTTCTTGTTCTTCTTAATGTCTTTTATCTTACCTTTAGCTCCTCCAAATATTCTTCTCCTCACTTCCGTGTAATGAGCCATTCTCTCCTCAAGAGATTTCGGGACAGACGAATTTGTTGCGGGTTTTTGCAAGGTTACACATTGGGTTTGTTTTCCGGGAGATCTCGATCCTGACGGCTTTTCCCGGACTTGCCGCCAGTGGACCGATTTTCCTGTTTGCATTTATCGCATAACAAAAATGTCGTGTTCATCTGGTTGCAGACCAAATCATGAAAACGTGATTTACACTCGTCGTCTTGTCGTCCCACCTGACCCGGTGAGCTGTCACTTCTCTTATCCACTAATCCCTTGCTTAGGGTGTTATTATAAGCACTTCTACGGTCTTGTGCTTCTAGCGCCTCCAAGGCTATTGCCTTCCCCACCTCTTCGGGGTTTTCCATGTACGTTGGCTCTATTTCATCCACTTTTCTTTGCCGCACAAACTTTTGCTGCTGCTCCTTTAAATGTTTTTCCGCCCTTCTACACTCCTCTTTCAGCTGCTGTAGAGTCTCTATGCGACAACCAAAAATCAGATTCTTTATCTTACTTTTCAAATTGCGTCTCATGAGATTGACTAGGGCAGCCTTAGGAACCTTGTCTTTCATAGTGAAAGCCATGCCTTTTATACTGGCATAAAAGTCGTCGAATGATTCCGATAATTCCTGCTTCCTCTCATTCATCGTTTGCCTGATCTCCTCATCGCAGTCTGCCCTTCGATACTGCCCCAGCAGTGCCTTTCTCAACTCCTGGAACCCTACTCTCCTATCCTCTGCATGCTCTTCCATGTAGAACCATTCTTGGGCCGCTTCCTCTAATAAGAGATGGAAGTTAGCATAGAGATCGTCAGATGAGATATTATGCCGCTTCTGCAGAGTCTCGACCTGAAAGAGAAATCTTTCAATCGGTATTGACTTAGAGCTTCCAGCAAACCTCAATCTCCCATCCTTAATGACCTCAATTTTATTTTATCTGAACGGAAACTCGTCTCATTATCCTCAGACGATTGGGTAAAAAGCCTTCGGTGAAGTTGTGGAGATCGATCGGAAGCAGAGTTATGTGAGCTTGATCTCTGCTCGAGTTCTTTTGTTTCGGGCGCTTCGGCATCTGGCTTAGCTTTGTGATCCTCCTGCTGTGGACTCTTGCTATGATGCGGAAACCCTATCCCCCAAACTCTTTATATCCCTGCGCATTTGGCTCATGGCCGCCCGAACAGCTTCAGCTGTGGTTCGGTTTACGTCCATTTGGTAGTGCAAAAACATTGACTCAAGTTTCTGCATTAATTCACCCGCCATTATATCTAGAGCACTGGCCTCCGGAGTCGAAACATCCCCCACCGGTATCACCCGCTGACTAGCGCTGGACTTATTCTTCTCAGAAATCACTTCATCTTCTTGATCATCACCTGTGGTCTGATTCTCCTCATCCTCAGGGACCGTGAGTTCATTATGCAACTCCACCTGATCTCCATTGCCACACCGAAGTCCCCTCTTTTACCCCCCTTTCTTCTGGGACTCATTTTCAAGTTCTAAATCTTCTAATAATTGTGAAGTGTGTTCAACTTTAAATTTTTTTTTTTTTTAGTGTGTAATGAATTTTTTATGTCTGGAACTCTCGTCTCATTCGTCTAAGTCAAGTCATTCGGCCGTTCTTTTGTTTTTTTTCTTTGTTTTTGCAGACCACAGCCGCTTGGATTTGACCCTCATCCACATTCCCACAACAGCCGGTTCTATCGCACCGGCATAACCCGGGTTTTTTCACCCGGCCAAGGGCTGTTCTTTCAGTGTAACCCTGTCCAATCTGGGGCAGGGCGAAGCACTGTTAACAACAACAACAACAACGACCCTCATCCAGTCGGGATGGTCTGGTCACTTGAACAGATTCTGATCGAGATGGCCTCATGAACGCCAAAGCACAGCTTCTAACGCAGCAGCCGTCCTCATTTGCAAACTGTTCATTCCCTTAACACTTATCATCAGAACCTCTTCGCCTAGTGTGATGTTGGAAAAGTCTGATCTGAGCTGCTTTTCTGTGCATTCATAATTGCATTTACTGTTCATATGGTCGGGAATCCCTTTCGGGCCCCACGTTGGGCGCCATTTTCTTATTGTTACCTGACTCGAAGTGCTCGAGTGCATCGGCGGAGGACGTGACCCTTGAGTACGCTAGCTTGCTAGACCGGCTCCGCTCGTCGGAGTGGGTGGGTTTTAGTTGTCAAGATCTCCTTGCGCCAACAATGAAGAAAAATATCGTACTCGGTTACAGCAGCTCATTTCGCGCTTACATTCCTATTCTTGTTCGCATCGGCCCCGCTAAATGAGGGTGACGCTCTGTTCACGGTCCGTCCGTCATGGTTCCAACATTCAATTCATCACACACCACTTATTTTCTTTAGCAATTCATATTTTTATTATCTATACAGTTTTGAATTTATCTACTTCCATTACAATTCTTGGGCAAGTAGATTTTTGGTACGTGGAGTGAAACGAGTAGAGGATGCTCACATTATCGAGCGAGTTTCTTTACAACGCTACACGCAAACATATCCCCCGAGACGTCTCTAGTTCCTGGCTTGCAAGTGCTTACTGACGCATAATTTATCCAATCACGCCCTATCTTTTCTTTCCCTATCGCCTTTCACTCGCAACACCTTATTCTCCCACTCGCTTCGACTTAATCTAGCAAGTTCAAAAGTATTCTGATTGATTTTAATTGAACACCTTCAGATGAGAGTGCTTCAATGCACCCGATATTAATTAATTAGAATGATAATATATGCTTAAATCTAATGTATGATACTTCGAAAACAAATGGCCTATATAAATTTCAGATACCAGTATACACACCCCGTGCTACTTCAAAATGCAGCCTCAAGTCGTGTTAAGCTTGACTTCCGATGAATTAACTTGATCAATCCGGCTCGGTTCTGGTTATTAATGGATCCAATATAACTTACGCAAACTCCCGCAACCCGGATTCTAATATTTCCATGCGGGGTTCCAAAAAGATGTGTCCGTCCGCTGCCAATCACGACTCGCGTGTCCAACTGCCACCAAAATAGCTTTAAACGCCGTAGATTTTCCGTATGGGGCTATTTTATAAAGGCTAACTGATGTAAACGGTATTGTATCGCGCCAAGATGAATATAATTTCGGATGTACAAAAAAACCAGTTCGTGGATAACTAACAATTTATTTTATTTCACGCCGCTACCGCGATCGCCAAACTCCAAAACAAGAAAGAAAGACCAAACAGGAAACACCTCGTTAGATACTGCCGCGAATAGCTAGCTCAAACCTTTTGTGGATCACGCACTATTCAGCTTCTAGTAACGCCCGCAGTGCTCTATTACCTGCGCAAGGCTCAAAAACGATGCACACTTTTTGGCGCGAGTCAACCGTAACAAGTTATTTAATAATATTGTAAGATGAGTACTTAGACGGCCAAAGACAATAATAGGGGGAAAATACCCAAGCCCTTCAAGAAATCTAGCCACAGTTTCCAGGGGGTCACTACGAGGTGTGTTCAAAAAGTATCGCGAATTTTGTGTTTTTTCAAAAATATTTTATTTATTCATGAATATCTATTTTGTCCCCTTCAAAGTAATCCCCATGAGATATTATACACTTGTGCCAACGGTTTTTCCAATCTTCGAAGCACTTCAAAAAATCATTTTTTTGTATCTTGTTCAGCTCCTCCTTCGATGCCGTCTTTATCTCGTCAAGAGAAGCGTAACGTCGTCCTTTCATGGGCCTCTTCAGTTTAGGGAACAAGAAAAAGTCACAGGGGGCCAGATCTGGGGAATACGGTGGCTGCGGCATCATTAGTGTGTTCTAATAATAACACAAACACTGCAAGCAACAACAAGCAGTCATACGCTAGCGTTTTAAAAGGTAAAGACAATAACAATGAGGTAAATGAACAAAAATCAAGGGAAAATATTGAGCGTTTACTCTCTAAACAAATTGAATTAACAAACACACTTCTTAATATGATGTCACTACTTATTGACAAACTATGCAAGCAGACTTAAGAATAGCAATATGGAATGCCAATGGATTATGCCGTCATACACAGGAAACTGAAATATTTTTAAAAGGCAACTTCATTGATATAATGTTGATTTCAGAAACCCATTTCACAGACAAAACCTTTTTTAATATAAGAAACTACGACCTTATCGCCACTAATCACCCTAGTAACAGGGCTCACGCCGGTTGTGCTGTTTTGGTTAAATCAAAAATCAAGTATGATATACTCGAACCAACCCAAACATTGTCAATACAAGCTGCTGGGGTCAAACTGAATTGCAATAATATTGACTTACATATTTATGCTTTGTATTCACCGCCAAGACATAGCATCACAACTCCGGAATACGAAAACTTTTTTAATTCCCTGGGCAGTAGATTCCTTGTGGGAGGTGATTATAACGCTAAACATCCCTGGTGGGGCTCACGTATCCCTAACCCAAAAGGTAGGGAACTTTATAAGTGCATTACCAAGAATAATTTTAAAACTTTATCTACTGGTTAGCCTACTTACTGGCCAAGTGATCCACTTAAAATCCCTGATCTGCTAGATTTTGCTGTATATAAAGGCATTCAAACTCCATTGCTGGACATTGCCAGTTCTGAAGAACTAAGTCAGACCACTCGCCAATTATTATCAGTTATAGCACTCTTATTAATACAAAGCAGCGGAAGTATATTGGATTAAACAATAAAAACCAAATCAATATTTTTCAAGACCAGATAACAGAAAATGTGGAACTTAAGACCTCAATCAAAAGCTTAGTAGAACTGGACAATGCAGTTGAAACATTTACGTCGTTAATTCATAAAGCAGTTGCTGCATCTACAATCGAAAATAACGCAAACTTTACACATAGACCTCGTGCCTGTGTGCATGTATCTGCAGATATCAGAACATTAATTCAACAAAAGAGAAAATTACGGAAAAAATGGCAAAATACTAGAAGCCCAGCAGGCAAGACTATACTGAATAAAGCTACAACTAAGCTCAAAGACAAACTTAAGGAATTTAGAAATAAATCAATCTCAGATTATATTGAAAATCTAAATGACAATAGTAACGATGATTACAAAATATGGAAAGCTACAAAGTACTTGAAACGCCCAAAAAAGAGAAATGTGCCAATAAAGGAGTGCAATGATGAATGGTGTAGATCTGATAAGAGCAAGGCAGATGCATATGCGAAACATTTAGAAACAACCTTTACACCTATTACAATTAATAATAGCAACCATTCCGATGTTCTTCAATTTCTTGATGCCCCATGTCAATTGTCATTGCCAATCAAACATATAACACCTGCAGAAATTTGTATTGAAATCGAAAAGCTTGACAATAATAAATCTCCAGGATATGACAAAATCGATGCTAAAATAGCTAAGTTCTTACCAAAAAAAGGTATTATGTTTTTGACACTAATATATAATTCAATACTAAGGTTAAGCCATTTCCCTACGCAGTGGAAATGTGCAGAAATTGTGATGGTTCCCAAGCCCAACAAACCAGAAAACGAAATAACCTCGTATAGACCTATCAGTCTACTGGCGCTGTTTTCAAAAATATTTGAGAGAATATTTTTACGCAGAATTTCGCCAATACTCAAAGAAAATAACATAATACCTGAACACCAATTTGGTTTTCGCCGACATCATGGCACACCTGAACAATGCCATCGAGTTGTAAATTTCATTGTTGACTCTTTTGAACGAAAAGAATATTGTTCTGCTGTGTTTTTGGATATACAACAAGCATTTGATAAAGTTTGGCACCATGGCCTGTTATATAAAATGAAAAAAATCTTCCCCTTACCAATATATCTAATTCTTAAGTCGTATCTCGCTAATAGATCCTATTATGTCAAAGTAAATGATGATATCTCTACCATACATCAAAGCTGGTGTACCTCAAGGAAGCGTTCTCGGGCCAGTTCTTTATACAATTTTTACATCACACATGCCACAAACTGAAAACGTATTTATTGCTACATATGCTGACGACACTGCTATATTGGCATCAAATCCATCTCCAATTGAAGCTTCCAACTTAGTCCAGAAACAACTGAATGAGATACAGTCCTGGTTAGATCGTTGGAAAATAAAGGTCAATACAAATAAATCTGTACACGTGCTATTCACTTTAAGGCGAAAAGACTGTCCTCCTTGCCGCATATATGGCAGTATGATTCCGAAACTTGACAGTCAAATACTTACGCTTGCATTTAGACAAACGCCTAACATGGAAATGTCATATTCAAGCCAAAAATAAACAATTAAAAATGAAAACTAAAAAACTGTATTGGTTACTTGGGCCTAAATCAACTTTATATCTCGAGACTAAACTCCTATTATATAAAGCTTTATTAAAGCCAGTATGGACTTATGGCATTCAGCTTTGGGGCACAGCCTCAAATTCAAACATAGAAATATTGCAAAGATATCAGTCTAAAACTTTAAGACTAATTACAAATGCTCCCTGGTACATCACGAATAAAGCCATACATTCAGATCTAAATATTAATTTTATAAAAAATGAAATTAAAAGGCTCAGTACGGCATACTTACGCAGAATTAGTTATCATGAAAACTTAATGGCAATCACGCTATTAGATAAAACCAATGAAATCATTCGACTTAAAAGACATCATGTTCTAGATCTCCCCTTTAGAAATTAATTAATTATTAAATTAAATTAAACAAAATGTATATGTATGTATATACATAAGTATATTATTATTGACCTCACTGGAGACCAATAATACAAGTCAAATTTTCATAGCTAACTAATTTGCTTATTGTTCTACGAATAGATTGCAAATACATGTATTCAATAAAAAAAAAAAAAAAAAAATTAGTGTGTTGTTTTTGGCCAAAAAGTCGCGCACAAGCAACGATGCGTGAGCAGGGGCGTTATCGTGGTGCAAAAGCCAATTTTTGTTCTTCCACAAATCCGGGCGTTTCTGGCGGATTGCTTCGCGCAAATTGCGCATAACTTGCAGGTAATATTCCTTATTGACCGTTCTTCCCTGTGGCAAGAACTCATGATGCACCACGCCCCTGCAATCGAAGAAAACTGTCAGCAAAACTTTCACATTCGACCGAACTAGCCGCGCTTTTTTCGGTCTTGGTTCGTGCGGCAGCTTCCATTGAGATGATTAAGCTTTGGTTTCCACGTCATAACCATAAACCCACGATTCGTCACCAGTTATGAGCAAATTTGGGTCGTCGCGGACAGAGTTTAACATCTCATTAGCAATGTTCATGCGATGCTGTTTTTGGTCACAATTGAGCAATTTTGGTAAAAAAATAGGTAAAAATCGAAGACGATCCAAAACACGTGCAAGCAAAGCATCTGTCAACAATTAACTGAACATTCAAAATGGCCGAGCTTGTCGGCATAAGTGAGAGACATGAGTACCAACATAACGCCACAAAAAATTCGAAATTCGAATATACGTAACCAGCGAAAATTCAAAATTCGCGATACTTTTTGAACACACCTCGTATAGGTGTCTTTATTAATACAATTTTTCAAAAATCACAAAAAATTAGCTCTAGCCTTATAACAGCACAACCATACATGATCATATAACTTATATGACAGCAACCGAAATTGGATGTAATGGCCCTGTGCTAATCGGTTGAAAATAGTAAATTTTGACAGAACGGGGGAAAGTTTTGACATTTATCGCGGTGAAGATGAACGTCAGAATGTGTGCAAATATATACATTCGGTATCGCCAATCATATTATTTCAAAGGAATTGACATGCTAACACGTTATTAAACGGTAAAATATAATTTAACGCAAAAAATAGGTAAATATAAAATTTATTCACTGACCATTTGCTTCCGCACGTGGTTTTTTCGGATGTCAAAATTTACAACTGTCAAAATTTACCATTTCATTTAGCACAGCAAAATGGAAAATATTTTTACACCATTGAAAACTTGTTCACCTCATTTTTCCACTGATTAAAATGTTTTCGATAAGCACACGGCCCATGTGTTAAAAGAAAACACATCATAATATTTTTTTATACCCAGTGTGTACTAATACACAGGGTATTATACAAGGTGGCGCAAAAGTAAGCTTCCGATGTTCAGCATATCGGTTGTGGCACGTGCAGTGTGTGCTGTTGCACCGTCTTGTTGGAACCACATGTTTTCCAATCCCAATTCATGAAGTTGCGGCAAAAGGAACTCGTTGATCATTGCGCTGTAGCGCTCACCATTCACAGTAACCGTTTGGCCCCGACCGATTATTGGTCAAATAAATAGTCAGCAATATTCCGCGTTCTGGAGCAGTGTAGCGTAACATTGTTTATTAACGTGTATTTCGGATGTGTTTACTACACAAATGTCAAAACAGAACTGACTTTAGGGGCCAATCGCAAAATTTATAACATTTTCTGATAGGAGGATTACTTTTGCGCAGTAACCGTTTTTCACCGACCGATTATTGGTCAAATAAATAGTCAGCAATATTCCGCGTTCTGGAGCAGTGTAGCGTAACATTGTTTATCAACTTATATTTCGCATGTGTTTACTACAAAAATGTCAAAACAGAACTGATTTTAGGGGCCAATCGCAAAATTTATAGCATTTCTGATAGGAGGATTACTTTTGCGCCACCCTGTAGTTTTGGTTATATAACGGTGGTTTGTAACGGTACAAAATAATGGGGATAATATGGATTTCCATATATCAAAGTTCTTAGAATGAACAGAGGAATCCATTGAGACACGTCCGTCCGTCCGTGGACACGATAACTTGAGTAAAAATTGAGATATTTCAATGAAATTTGGCACACGTGGTGCTTTCCGGCCAAGGTAGGTTGCTAGGGGCGAAATCGAACCATAACCACGCCCCTTTTTCGATATCGAAAATTTCGAAAAACGTATAAAATCGGTTAATTCAATAATAAAAGGAGTGTCAATGATGAAATTTACTAGATTTTTTAATTTGGTTGTCCCATTGACGATTTTATAAAATTTTTGGAAAAGGGGCGTGGCCCCGCCCACATATGAGTGAAGAAATTTTCCAACTTTGACTGTTAATAACTTCAGAACCGTTTACGCTAGTATAACGAAATTAGGAATACTATTGTTGTAGTAAATGCACCCATAGAAAATAAGCTAAATAGCTTTTCGACCACGCCTACTTTTTCATAAATGTTACATGGAGAGGAGGTAGAAGTATTGAGCTGCCCATATCTAATCAACTGATACAGGTAAAATAATACAATTTGGTACTTACATCGATTTTCTTATTCTTTATATGATTTTTGCAAAATTTTGGAAAGTGGGCCTGGCACCTTATGAGTCAAGCAAATTTCAAATTCGACTGTTACTAACCTTAAAACGGTGTAAGATAGAATTACGAAACTTAATAGGAGAAATACCATAGACATGTACAGTACGCCCACGGATAATAAGAAAATGGGTGGACGACCACGCCTACTTTTGGACCAAAGCTTTCTAAAAGAGAAGTAGGAAACCGGAACATGCCATATCTCCTTCACTGATGTAGATGGAATCGTAGTTTCAATGACCTGTTGATCTTATTAATGATTTTTTTAAAATTTTGGAAAATAGGCGTGGTACCGCCCACATATAAATGAACGAAATGTAAAATTTCAGCCATTATTAATTTAAGAACCGTGTTAAATAAAATTACGAAACATGATACGAGGCACACTATCAAAAAAATGGTCGAAATCGGTTGGGAACTACGCCCACTTTTATACGAAAGATTTTGAAAAGGATCATAGATATATTTAATAGGCAATAACTTTCCGTACAAAAGCTTTATATCATTTCTATTTCATTTCCAAAGTGTCCGTGAACCAAGAAAGCCGAAAATTATAAATTTTGTAAAATGGGCGTGGCCCCGCCCCTTTTATAGTTGACTATTCCACAAAACTTTTTATGCCACAACTCCGGCAAAAATTGATTTAGCAAAACGCTATTTGGCTAATATTGAGTATTGAGTATATAAAGGTAACTGTTTGTTGTAAAATCGGGGAAAATCGGTCTACCGCCACGCCCATTTAACATAGTTCTGAAAAATTTGTTTATAAAATGTAAAACTCGATTTTCTTTTTAAAACCATGCAAGCGTGGCGCCGCCTACTTTTCAGCATAAAAATTCTGCTATTTTCAAAGACGATTGCTTGTAGTTTGAACTAGATATTTCAATCAAAATTTAATTTCCTGTGAAAAATTAAGCAAATCGGACCACACACAAGTAAAATATCTAGGCAAGTTGTTATATAACTTTTTTACTGTCTTAACATTAATGAAGATGAAATGTTTGTAAGTATGAGAAGAAGAAAAGATGGGCCCATCAATAGGTAAACTGAAATAATAAGGACGATGAGTTGAGTTGATTTAGCCATATCCGTCCTTCCGTCTGTCTATTTGAGCGCCAATTTTGCAACATAAAATGTGCGTGTATTGGTATTTTGAAAAAATGTGGTTACCAGTGGTTGATAGGGAAGCTATTTATTTACAAATAAATTAATTTACCCCTCAAAACTTGTAACAGAAGTGTTTTTATTGAAAACAATGAGCTGCCTTTATAATACGAACTAAAAAGTATTAAGGTAGACCGGCGCAAATTGGGATACAATAATAGATCACTACTAGGTACATAATGTTCGATTCCACCCGGACTTAGATTTTCTTACTTGTTATTATTTGTTTTATATTTCTTGACAACTCAGCCCAATAGCATTCGCAAAGATTGAGCTGAGGGTGCCCGATAACGCATTGCAAAAGGAGTACTATGCGAGTACTCCAATATTACACAGAAGCCAACGGTATTCGCATTGTCACGGTTCAGTACTACTAATAATAAAAATAATAATTTGGCGTAATATACTCCGAGGAGATTAAGACCGAGCTTCTTTTCCAATTTTGCAGTGTGTTTCTCTAATTATTTGAACGTGAGATCGTCGGTGTGGTAGGCTTGCACACAACCACCACATCACGGAGGCTGCCACGGTTCACGACTACATCTTAAAAATACTCCTAAATGTACTGGTATATCCATATTAGCATAAGCGGGCAATAACCTGTGATGTTTCTTATAACGATACGGCGGAAAGTCAAAAAAAAAAAAATTTTAATTAACAAAAGTAATCAAAAACAATCAAAACTTTTTTTTTTATTAATTTTGATTCCTTTTGATTTTTTTTTTGATTAGTTTTGATTATTTTTGATTTTCTTTCTAATTCTAATCAATTCGTAAATGAAAAATTCTGAAAACAATTAAAATAATCTTAATGATTGAAAATGCTATTTAATCAATTGATTACTCAATTCTAATGAGAATTTAACAGGTCTGGTTTTAAGCTCACATATTTAAATGAATTGTCAAATAAGCATGTTTACGTTTTTTATTTTGACTACTAGACTCACTGTTACACTGTGGTTTAGGTATGCTTGGAAAAATTCAAAAGCTCTTTTCATATCAATTGTTATAATTTTTGTTATAACCAGAAAAAATTATTTTTAACAAATAGGCACATGGAAGACCCTATTGTTCTCTATGTAGAAATAGAAATAGAGGAAGTTCATTGGTTGCGCGTGGACCGTGATGCTCACCGTGAGCCCCCCAAAGACAGATCTAGTTATCTTCACCACTAGGAGGAAAATCTAAAGTTTTTAGTCAGCTCCTCTTGATTATCAAAAGCTGCGTCTTTCTAAAAAGTGTTCTTTTAAGATTGGGATTTTGGAAGCGCGCACCGGTTTTTAATTTATGATTATTATTATAAAATAAAAATGTGATTTAATCAAAAGTGAGCGGTGTCATGCCCATTTTCAAAAATTTCTTGAAAAATTTGTTTTCTGCCTTAACGATGATGTACACACAAAATTTTATCCAGTATATGTGTGTTATGTACTGAATCATCACTTTTTTTTGTATTTTCGAAAATATTCTATGTATAAAAATGGGCGTGGCTATCATCCGATTTCGCCCATTTCAAATAGCGCTCGGAGATGAGTACCAAGGGACCTGGATACCAAATTTCATTAAGATATTTCAAAATTTACTCAAGTTATCGTGTTAACAGACGGACGGACGGACGGACATGGCTTAATCAATTTCTTTTTTCCTCCTGACCATTTTGATATACATAAGTCAATATCTATCTCGACTAGTTTATGCCGTTACATAACACCGTTAGGCGATTAAAGTTAATATACCTTGTGTGCACTACTGGGTATAAAAATTTGTTTCACAATTGCTTTCTTTGTTGACGAAAAACGTAAAGATACACGATCATCGCCAACATAAGATTCCAAAAGCACACGATATCGTCGGCGCAGGCATCGTTCGTTAGCGTATACTTCGCAAAAGGTTGTAAGTGCCGCCATCTTGTTTTTTGGTTCTTGAATAACGGTTAGCATCTCAATAATGTATCCATAGATTTAAAAATTAACTCCATATTCGCAATCAGAGGGTGCTTTTACATACGAATATCATATCGTCGTACCTGATAAGGTTGGACTGTAAACCAGTGTTATTATATCATAAGTCTCTGCGCCTACGTTGTTTTAGCAATGAGTGTTGATAAATCGAAATTATTTGAATAGAAACAAGTAAGGACGGCGCTGTCTTCGGCTGTGCCGAAGGCTTTATACCTTTCATGAATACGTGCAAACTTAAATACGCATTGTTTAAAGTTCTCTAAAACTTTGTCAGCGATATAATATTAAATTTTCTTTAAATTCCAAAATGAGGGATAAATGGCCATAATCCTCTTATCTGAACGATCCGTTGTATGGGATATATACTATATATGTATAGCTCCGATCTTGGTGATTTTTTTAAAAAATCTTTTACCATCTATAAGCAAATATCTCACCAAGTTTCAAGTTTTAATATTTCAAAATGAGGGAGAAATCGCCATAATCCTCTTATCTGACCGATCGGTTGTATGGGATATATACTATATATAGCTCCGATCTTAGCGATTTTCTTACCAAATTTTTTATTATCTGTAAGCGAATATCTCACCAAGTTTCAAGTTTTAATCTTCCAAAATGAGGGATAAATGGCCATAATCCTCTTATCTGAACGATCGGTTGTATGGGATGTATACTATATATAGCTCCGATCTTGCTGACTTTTTTACGAAATCTTTTACTATCTATAAGAAAATATCTTACCAAGTTTCAAGTTTTAATCTTTGAAAATGAGGGCGAAATGGCCATAATCCTCTTATCTGAACGATCGGTTGTATGGGAGATATATGCTATAGGGAACCGATTATACCGGATCCGACAAATGTCTAATATAATACAAAAATACATCCGTGTGCCAAATTTCATCGAGATATCTCAAAAATTGAGGGACTAGTTTGCGTTCAAACAGACGGACAGATGGACATGGCTGTATGAACTCAGTTCATCGTCCTGATCAATTTGGAATACTTAATGGTGGGTCTATCTCTTATATTTCTAAACGTTACAAACATCGGACCAGTGTTAATATACCATTTCATATTCATGAAAGGTATAAAAATACTGTATGTGCGTAAGAATTGTTATAAAATTGTTGAAATTTATTTTTGATCAAAAATGGTATTATTTGGTGGCTATTGCCAATGCAAAAAAAAAGCCTGTCTTTGATTTTTGGGGAAAAAGAGGTTTCCTGTTTTATAGCCAATTAAAGATTTTGGTCGTTTTTATATCAAAGTTCAATAATTTGAGATATACTCGACCGATTTTGATAATTCAAATGCCGATACTCTAGCTTCCAAAAACTATTGAAGAGTCCATTTTCTTATTTCTTTAAAATTTAATTTTAAAAATACTTATTTAAAATTCGGTGTAAAAACCATGCAAAGAAATTTCTTCCAGAGCCAATGTTCGCACAAAAAAAATACCACATATCGTCGGTGACACTGCAAAAACGCATAACGCACTACTGCAAAACGCGTAAGCTACATTTGTGTCAAAAACTTTTATATGCCCCTGTCATCAAGATCTATTCATTTATTCTCAAGAAAACTACATGTTGGTTTGCAAAGTAATTAAAGTAATCGATCTAGATCTATAAGACAATAGTCATTTTAAAATTAAGATATTTATAGTTGCGAAACAGGCAAATTGAGATATCACTTAAGCGGGTTTGCAGTGTCACCGACGATATTAAAAATATTACTCTCAATGATATTCTGTTGGAAAAAATGGTCCGCCTATGGATGCCTGTTTTCATAACTTGGCATCTTGTTGTTGTTGTAGCGATAAATTAACCTGCCTAAGTATCACTTCCCATACCCAACATTGTCATCATTCTGCTCTGTGATTTTTAAACAAAATTACAATTTTTATTCAAAATTCTGTAAAGCTCTTTGAGTAAGACACAGCGTGCTGCTGGAATAATTAAGTGTAAAAAAATGGGCACGAAAAGCGAGAATGAGATCTTGTCCGCGAGCATCCAGAGTTTTCTCGAAATATCTCAATTTAACCTTTCTCAAGCTCCTCCAAAGGATACATTTGACCAACAAATCTGTTCACCAATAGCTTTTGTGCATTTGTTGGTGTAGATGGTTTCTATTACTTATATATATAGGGAAAAACTAAACTTTTTCAAAAAATTTGCAAAACTACTACTAAATTAAATAATTTATTCTTATTTGAGACACTTTCCTATATTTTTTATTCAAATACTAAATGTTTTCTTAAGGATTTTTCAAGCTGAATACGAATCCGTGCTGAAAAATTTGCCATAATGTGTAGTTCCCGAGAAAAAGGGGTTTTAACCCCAAAATTTGTATAATTTGAACATACCCCAGAAGTTATTGAACTTCGATATGAAAAGGACAAAAATCTACAATTGACAATTTTTTTTCTAAAAATCAAAGATAGGCATAGTCAATAGACACCAAATCATTATTGATGAAAAATATCTTTTACAATTTTTATTGATCCGTTTTCAGAAATTCCTACATAAGTGACAGTTATCCACTGCCCTTACGAAAAAACTGGTAAAAAATTTACTTACGTTCTTTCAGTTCACCTATTCACTCGGTCGCTATATTATTATTCAACTGAATTCAAATTGTTTTACAGGCCACTGCCATTTCGGAATCAAAAACATCGGCTAATAGTGAATCAGAAATTCAAGATGAAGTTCACGAATCGAAAAACTGTCCAAAATCAATTTCAAACTCTACAAGCTTTGATGCATCATCTAACGACCAAAGAACTAAGGCAAATTTTCTGTTTAAAATGTCGGCGGAAGCAGCTAAACTTTATTACACATTGCAAGAGAGCCCACTTCCTTTAGAGGTATGATATTTAATATTAATGAGAATGCCAGACTTGAATTTTTTCTGAAATTATTTCAAATAAGTTGAAAGTTTGTTGAGCTAAAGGCTAATTTTAAATAAAAACCACAATTAATACATATTTTGTGAAGATTTTTATTTTTGTCGATATTTCGACGTCATTCTGAAGTCATCATCAGGACTACAGGGTATAAAACAAATACTAAGTAAACACGTACATATGTATATCAAGACGATTGACTTGTCTGACAGTGGTCGGTCGACTATATTTCACATTGGGAAAAATAGTTAAACAGTAAATAAAGAGGGGAAAACATGAAAATGTAAAATTCCCAAGCATCCCTAACTACATACACATGTATGTACATATCGTCCCTCATTTCCTTTGTTGTTGCCCTAATGTATGCTGCAACCCCCCAAAAAACGGAAATACTCTGTTCCATTATCCAAAGAATACTCCTTAAGGACTATCAGAGTAATCCAATACTTATCCTCATTCATATAAAAAATGTGGTCCAATTTACATGGCTATGTCCGCTCATTGGATCACCTAATGCCTCTAGGAGTACTCCATTTATTTGCTTTTGAATACTCCATTGAGCACCTACGTGAGAGTGCTCTCAAAATGTTCCCAAAGGATTACTGGTGCATTCAACACTAACGCGAGAGAGGGAGTAGGTGTACTTTTAAGGACCACCTACTCCCTCTCTCGCTTTGGTGTAGAATACTCCATGGAGTAATCTTTTGGCAGCATTTTGAAAGAACTCTCACGTAGGTGCTCCATAGACTACACGAAAGCAAAGTAAAGGGTAGTCCGAGATGGATTAGGTGATCCAATGAGCGGGCATCGCCATGTAAATTGGATCATCTTTTTTATATGAATGGGGATAATTCTTGAAGTACTCAGATACTCCATCGGTTTTTACTGGGAAGAGATCGAAAATAGTCACGGATTCTATTTAAGTGGGAACCGTGAGTGTTGTTTAATTATCAAATTCCGATAAGCATAGGCGCAGTGGTCTGTGTTTGTTTTGAGGTTTATTCTTTCATCATTAGGGGTGTTCAAAATATGCAACATTTCTTAAGTATAGCGTTTGTTTTTCTTTTTTCAAAATGGATGTATTTTCAAAATCAGGATAATGTCCTGTGGGATGAGAACGCGGTCCTCTTTTCCGAGGCGCCACTTCTTAATTAAATATTTCAATAATGAGCGGAAATCCTTGTCTTTAATTCAAGTTTGGTTGTCCCCTATATACTCGTATACTTCACCGCATACTTCGGACTCGTCGCCATTGCATGGAATTGTATAAACCAAATCAGATTTCTGTTTCTTTGCAATTGTGTCCTTCGTGTTGTCATAAACTTGTCGTAATGTATTTTTGTAACTGAACGCTATCTGATATTTTTCTTTGTCGTATAGGTTGGAACACCTATTTCTCTCTGATATCCATGGAAGATATGTCATAGACTTATATGTTTTGCTGGCTACATCTGTTTTTTTTTTTATATTTCTCACGAAGTAGCTACGGATCAGTTTATTCACCAGGTCTTTTGGAAAATAACTTAACGTCAAATTAGGGGTTAAACTCATAAGTTTTTAACAACTTTTCAAATTAACTCTGATTTAAAAAGATAACTTACCCTGGTACAAATGGGCCTTAAAGTGTTTTTTCATAGATTGAGTTGCGCTACTAGAACGCATAAAAGAATAGCGCATAACTGTATTCTTCTTGAATTTTTGAAAATAACGCCAGGGAACTAATGTAAATCCTAATTTCGCAAAAATCAAATATTTTGAAGGGCACCAAACTTCTTCCGGCGTAGAGCCAATCTTTTCTGATTTTCAAGAAAATTGTATTAATAACGACCTAGATATCGACCATTTTTTGTTAAATTATTCTTAAATTGTTTTTGGTAAAAGTAGTACAATGAGTTTCAACTCTGAAAATTTCACCTCAATGAGGGATTTTCAACATAGTCGTTGTACTATATCACTATGGTTTCAACTAAGCATTAAACGAAGCAGGTCGATGCCGCCCGCATCGCAACGGATATGCGCGTAAAAAAACACGGCCAATATGTATTCTGAGTACATACCCAGTACTCTGTCACTTCTACTAGTCAAATACTAGTTTGCCAACCGAGTCAACTAGTTCCGGCTCTGTAATTTTTCCATATTAACAACTGGTATTTTTAACATGGTGATGTCGTACGAGATGGCAATTGTCCGGTTCTGCATCAGCACCATACCAATTGGCATACTAGTCAGTCTCTGCATCAGCAATATACCAGTTGACATACTAGTCATTATATACATCAAGATAGTACCATTCAACATTCTAGACCGTATATACTTCAGGATTATACCAGTTTACATACTATTCAGTTCGTACATCAGTATCATACCAGCTGCCATACTAGTTGGCCTATGCATCAGTATCATACTTAATAGTGTACCACTTCATAGTAGGCTATTTCAGTTTGGTTTGACAAATACACGAAAATTTCTAAATAACATTAAAAACGACTTCAATGAAAATTTAGTCATCATATATAAAATATAAAAATATATATTACTCCAATATATTGAACAATTGAAACAAATTTCAATAAAAACATAGTCGCTATCGTATCAATTTTGCCCTTGAAAAATATTTATGAAAAGTAATTTTCTTCTTTTTTAAATAGTCCTTTTTTCAATGAATTTTATGATTGATTTCACAAGCATAAATCTTTAAATTTTCTTGAAACATTTTACGGAAAATTTAAAAGTTAAGGTAGGTTTCTCCTGATGTTTTTTCTGGAATTATTTTCTCTGAAAGTATAATAGATAGAAGGATAAAATTTTCGCACAGTTATCGGAAAAAGTTTAATGAAGCTTCACCAATTTTTCGTTTTTGATGGCGGCAAGTCGGCGGCGACTCGTCCTCATGGTGGAAGTCCTAGCGTCCATAAATAAAATCTGAAGCGCAAACAAAAATATGAAAAAATATTTTCTTAATCTGTACACTTTTCCGCATCCGTGAAACTATAACGAAAAAGAAAACATGAAAAATGTAAAAAAAAACGATTTTTGGCTCTGTTTTTGTTACTAATTATGTTTTTAATGAACAATTTTCAATATTTCTGGCCTGTTTGATTATGGGAGGGCGAAGAGTGCCAATGATGTAGTGACTGGCTATTTTAAACTTAGTTGTTCCCTATCGACACCAGATACATTTTCGAGGACCTCCGCTCAAGGGTTGGGGATCCCAATTTTCTGGTCACCCCAACGTAGACCTCCGGCGACTCTCTCATGATACCCTGAAACACTTTGGGAATCACTGAATTAGATGAACTATTATTATATCAAAAAGGAATTTTATTGGTTGATGTACGTCTGCCCGTATAAGCGGTAACTTGAGTCAACATTATAATCTCTAAAAAAAATTTTAAAAAGCTTATTGATAAAAAAGATTCGAAAGACGCGTAAAGTATATTTCCCTCCGATGAAGAGAGCAAGACGATTTGGGATAGTTTAGTTTTTCCAATTAACACAGTTAAACGATATGAGGAAAAGCACTTTGTTGGACGTCCAAAACCGTTTCAAAATTAAATTTCGATTCAATCGATTTTTTTTTAGAATCGAATCGAAAAAATCGATTATCCAAAATATCGAATCGAATCCAGCTCTACTGAATTGTTCTCTTATTCGCACGTCTAGGCATGTATCGACAATTTAAGAGGGTTGTTGCTGCTTATGATATCGGAAACGTCGCGCTCGCTCAAACAGGTATGAACAAGACCACGAAATTCTAGTTAATAAACTAGAATGTTTACTAATCATTTTGGCAGCTAACTGCAGGGTATAGCGACTATTTTTTATTGCTTGACTAGCAGACCCGGTGACGATTCGATACGTGTCCGAACTTACAGGGTGGCGCAAAAGTAATCCTCCTATCAGAAAATGCTATAAATTTTGCGATTGGCCCCTAAAGTCAGTTCTGTTTTGACATTTGTGTAGTAAACACATGCGAAATACACGTTAATAAACAATGTTACGCTACACTGCTCCAGAACGCGGAATATTGCTGACTATTTATTTGACCAATAATCGGTCGGGGCCAAACGGTTACTGTGAATGGTGAGCGCTACAGAGCAATGATCAACGAGTTCTTTTTGCCGCAACTTGATGAATTGGGATTGGAAAACATGTGGTTCCAACAAGACGGTGCAACAGCACACACTGCACGTGCCACATCCGATATGCTGAACATCGGAAGCTTACTTTTGCGCCACCTTGTATAATAGACTGAGTTCGATTTTAATTATTAAATCTCCGAAACCAGCTCATATCGTCGCATGAATAAATAAACAGTGTAAGTGCTACATACACTATTATTCGATAATTGCACCATTGGATAGACAATCCCTTAATCTATTATAAACATCTTTAGTTTTCGCAAATATCTTATCGTTTCAATAATTCGCAAAAAAAGAAATTGTATAATAATAGTTGGAGTATATCAAATTTATAAAAATAACGTAAGGTTCACTCGCACGATTATTAAGAAAATATTTGCGATATTCTTGTAATATTAAAAAAACGTAAAGTATTTTACATTAATATATTTCGAATACCTTTTACAGGCAGCTTCAAATTGTGAAAAATAAAATAGTGTAACATCGACATACACAATTTTTTTTTCCAAGAATGCAAATAAAATTTAAAATTAAAGATACAAAGCAGTGTTTTATCAGAAATTAAATGGTGTATCCTATACAAATAAAGTAGTGTATAATGGATTCATATAAAAATCTTCAAACACAAAATAGTGAATATGCAGATACTTTCAGACAAATTCACTTAACTGGTATTTATAAGCAAACATGATGGATTAGATTCTGCCGATTAACAGATAAAAGGCCTTTTACACGATATGTTTTTTTTTCACATGACCTGCCACTTTTTCTACACACTTGTAATGTCGTATGACTGTGAATACTTCCAACAGTTCAATTTATTTGCTTCTTTTTACTAGGCATAATAATAAATAATACAAATTATTAGAATAAAAAATGCATTTATTCGAAGGCTATTAATAATTCGAATAAATGACAACTATTCGAATAATAGGTATTCGAATAGTTAAACAAATATCACTACTGCTTATGCACGCAGCTGTACACGCAAACATACATATACGAGTACACATACAAAACGTGAATGCATGCTCATGCCGTGCAGTGAAATATCAACATACTCGTACTATAATTTTCTGGCTAAAATCATCCTAGTCAGAAAAAGTCTAGTCGATACTAGTATACAACTATAATTTTCTGGTTGAAATCATACTAGTCAGAAAAAGTTCATTCCATACTAGTATACGACTACAATTTTCATAATCTTATAACTTTAAACGAGTTATTCTTGTATATTTGTATAGTTGTATATTTGTATAGTTGTATATTTGTATATCCACTACTATCTCAGGAACGACTTAACCGATTTCGATAAAATTTGGTAGATGGATAGTATGCTTCCTTCTAAGATTTTCTACTTGGATGTTGCGACTAAAGGAAGCTTAAAGGGTTGCCACCTTTCCGAATTTTTTTTTAAATACTAAGCAATATATGGCAATATGGGTATCAAACGGAAGGTATTTGAGGCCGTATACCAACCAGAATATTTTTAAGTAGGATTGCCACCGAGCAAGGCTCGATCACCCAGGTACTATGTGTTTAAGCGACATGAGTTGTAATTACTTCTTTCGTTTATTTCATTTGCATTGCATGCTATTGTGATTCGCAACAAGCTTATGAAATATTATAGTTTATGTTTTGCAATCCCAAATCGGAGTTTTTCACAGCGAAAATGATGAAAAATTAAAATGATGTATTAATGAGTCCATTTTGTTATTTTAATCCCTGCTAGAGGTTGTGGTCCACATGTGGACTAGTATTCTTTTATCTTTTTCGAACTAGTATGCTACTGGTATGATTAGACTGCAATTCCCTTCCATTTTGAACTACTATGAAACTGGTATTTTACGCCCAGTATGATACTAGTATATTTCCACTATATACAAACTAGTATTTCATGAGTAGTAGGTTACTGGTATATTCTGGTCGAAATCTGACAACTGACGCCATGTTAAAAATACCAATTGCTTACATGGAAATATGACAGTTGGCTGTCTAGTTGGGCTTGGTGCATATACTAGTTGTAAAGTAGTTTGCAACTAGTTGGTTTGACTGCAGGGTAGGTACAAGCGATGACGACAGTGAATTTCGCTTCCAACATATCTCGCATTTCAACTCAACTATTCGAATACCACTATTCGAATAATACAATTCGAATATACGCATAAATTATTCCAATAAATACTATTCGAATTTTTTGAAACGAATATTATTATTCGTTTATTCGAATATTATTCGAAAATTATCCTACTACTACTTTTTACACAATAAATAAATAAATACAAAAAATTAAAATCAACAAATGAGAGCACATATGATTCTAATTGTGTTTCAGACAAAAATAGAAACGTTTTTAAATCATATGTGCATTTTCACAAGTTAAATGTGGCATATACACATGACAAAAACATATCGTGTAAAATGCCTTTAAGGACTCTATCAAAAGTATGATGTTTTCAAAATATGGATATTTTGAATGAAACTCACGTAATCGAAATTAAAAGTTGATCGATGAGTTTGTAGAAACTTTAAACTCATTTTTCTGAAAACAATACCTTTAATTTTACACTGTTTCATTATTCCAGCGGCGATATATTTAACCTAATACCCTCGCTTTTTGCAACATTGTTAGCCCCTTTCGTTTTATTCTACAAACAGATTTCAGGTCAACCTGGATTATCATGAATTTTAACTTAGGCGTCGGGTAATCCAACAATGAAATGCATTAAATTCTATGGAGCAGTTTTTTGACAGATTACTAATTAACTTAATTTTTTTAAAGTCGCGCCCTCGATGTCAAAAAACCTTGCTAAGCAGAGGAAATTAAAGGAGCAATACTACATTTAATTACAAGAGTATTTGTACATTCTAACTGGAAAATGATGAACTTCTTTGCTGGAAAAGTGCTAAAAACCTGTTTTAGATATTTCTTTCATCACTTTTGAAATAATTTAATTCATTTTATATAAAATTAAAAAGGCGCACTCGAACGCCTTATCGATATCGGCCAGACTTGGTTGACGTTTATGATTTGTTGGGTACGTTCACTAAACTCATAATACTAATTACGAAACCTAGTATACGTTCACTGATCATGTAATACCAAGCAAAGAGCATTCCTACTGTGACTAATTCGATGATTCCTTGATTAATAATCCTGAGTTCGATCACTATAAAGTCAAATAAACACACGCATATATACTGTAACAAATAGCTAGTTTAAATTTACTAGTACAAACGCAATAAAATTTTCCGAGTTTGGTAATTCCACAGTAGTTCACTGTACAATACTTGAATACAAACTGAAAAGCCGGCTTTGCTTGGTCACTGCCTTATATAGTCCGACAGTTTCTTGGTTGTTCCCTCTTCGTGTTCTCGAAGGGTCGGCGTTATTTGTTATCATCTCTTTGCATCGTATTCGCAAACACTCGCGCGATCTCTCTTCCTCTTGATTGGTACATGCTTGCATGCATACGCGGAGCACATCTCTGTTGTGTTAAATTAGTGGTAGTAGTTATTGAGTTAGGGAGGGATGGCACATGCTTGAGAATATTCGCCGCACTGTCCCGATCAGACACATTTCATGAACCAAACGTAGCTAGACACTCAATGGTTAGCACCGCTTTATCACACCTCATTTTCTCCAGGGATTGAAACTCCGACACCAATCATCTCCTGCAAAGATTCCCACAATGCATTACATTGTCACATTTTCCAACCATTTTGTCCGTTCTTAATCCCGCATGGATTTTTTCCTTCACTTTTGTTCCCAGTGGTACACGGCAAACATTCCTGCAACTCATTTCTTAAGGATTCTGTTTCGTTCTCTCATGCCCAGTGCACGGTTTCACTTTATCCACTAAGTTTCGTTGCTTATTGGGAAAATGACGACCAGATGTTCGTCTTTTATCCTTAACACATTTTCCACCCTGCATTGTGTCTGCAACCAATAAAATACAACCGCCGCTTTACCTCCTGCAGCGTTTTCTTTATTCCCATGTGCCTTTCATCTGGGCAACTATGCCACGCTTTGATAAAATCTGGAATTTTTGCCTGGGGAACAACAATAAGTGCTCGATGATTCTGGCGATCCTCACTTTCCCATATCCGATGCAAACCACCAGATATTAGCTTCAAACTGCTCCATTGTGCCCAATATGCTTTTGCGATGCGCCTCTCTCTAATCATCTCTCCTCTTCTTGGCTGGTTGTTCTCCTTCAGTCCTTTCAACACACGTGCCAAATCTGGGTCTTCCTCCTGGCGTTGTCGAATCTTCTTCAGGAGGCACCTGCCCATGAAAGCCAATGGTCGAGGCGTTACCTCTGCCTTACGAGGCTCTTGCTGCTCCACCTCCGCTCACTCCCTTGGTGCTATAGCCACTCTTGTGTCCAAAGATCAGAGATACTTTTTGGCTGTTTTAAGTCATAACCTGGTTCTTTACGTTGATGCGAATATCTCTCTCAGCCAAGAAGTCGACGCCAAAGATTACTTCGTCGACAATATTCGCTACCAAGAAGTTGTAATACGTAGCTACATTCCCAATCTTAACCTTGCATGTCACTTCTCCGAGGACTTGCTTGATTTCACTAGTTATTGTCCACAACTTAGCTTTCCGAAATGGTCTTTCCGCTGACTAAGCCCCTCCGAATGATGGAATGTGATGCACTGCTATCAACAGTCAGCAAGACCTTTTTCCCGTCCACGTACCCTTCAACAGTAGCATTACTCGCTTTCCGTCCGACGTGACACAGAGATTATGGGGCATTCATCTTGCTCATCTTCTCTAGCTTTACGTTTCCGCCTATCTGAATGGCTGGGGCTACTGGAGCCAGTGCCGCAATAACGCTCTATGTGACCTGGCTTTCCACATTTAAATCATTTGATGACACCATAGTTTTTCTGTTGCTTTCTACTCAATGCTTCCAAAATTGTGTCTACCCAGTCTGAGCGTTCTATTTCCACGCCGTGATCTTTGTAAGCCGGCTTACTTAATATCGCTACTGTTCCTGCGTCGGAGCATGTGATACCCTTTCAGCTAATGTCCTTTTGGGGCTTGCGTATGTGGCTCGTCTCGTCTCCACATCACGTATCCCATTTATGAAACATTGGATTTTTACCCTCTCCGTATACTCTACATGTGCGTCTGCATTTGCTAGATGGGCCAACTTCCCGATATCCGATGCAAATTCCTGCAAAGTCTCATGAGGCCTGAGGAACGATTCTGCAGCTCTATTTGGCAATTGCACCCATCAATGCATCATAATTGTCTCGGTCGCCTTCGGGAATAGTCTGTAAGATTTCGGCTGCAGGCCCCTTCAATGCCACGAACAGTGCAGCAACTTTGTCTTCACTGTCGCAATACAAATTTCCAGTTCACTGTACAATACTTGCCTTGCTTGGTCACTGCCTTATATAGTCCCACAGGGTGCTGGCCTAGGCACCCTGAAGTTTCTTGGTTGATCCCTCTTCGTATTCTTGAAGGGTCGGTGTTATTTGTTATCATCTCCTCTTTGCATCGTATTCGCAAACACTCGCTCGATCTCTCTTCCTCTTGCTTGGTACATGCTTGCATGCATACGCGTAGCACATCTCTGTTGTGTTTAATTAGTGGTGGGAGTGTTATTGAGTTAGGGATGAGAATATTCGCCACACTGCTATACAACAACTTGTGAGAAATATTGTAGTTTTATATTAAAATTCTAACCTATTCCACTAATGAATTTGTAATCGAAAATCAAATCATTCTCTAACCTTCTACCTTAGGGAAATACATTTGAATTCGAATCATTTTCTAATCATCCTCTAACTTAAACCTTTGCTGGGTTACAAAAGACAGGTTTCGCCTCATTATCAAAAAACTGAAAGAGGGTATTTTATTCTTTTCAATCGCGGCCGAAGACCGCTCTTTCTTAGGGATATTTTGCCGAGAAGTACTATCCATTCCGCCTGCCTTGTATCATGGTATAAATCTGCAGCAACAACACACCGGCGTAAAACTTGTCTAAATCAACTCGCTGGTGTTAGCGAATGAATCGAAAAGAAACTAGAGAAATATTCATTTATGAGAAATTATGGTTGAAAAGTGATTATTATTGATTAATGTCGCCATATTTGCATTGTTTTCAGGAGGAGCATTAGAAAAATCACAAAATGGTTCTTAACATTCTGCTTTTTACATCTTCTTCTGGCAGTCTATTCGCCAGTGTGTTCAAACAAATTTAAGCAGCTGATGAAATGCAACAACCTTATTATTGAACCATGCTTTGCTGCGTTTCTGTTGTTGTTGTTGTTATTGAGGGGGAGTGTTGTCGAAATTAACAGTCCTTGGCCGGATTTGAAGCCGGTACCAGTTTATGACCAGTGAAACCTTCTAGGTCATGTCACCCCACCTTCCGTAAGGAAGGATAAGATGGGTAATGAGAGGTGAGAGGCATCACACCCGTAGATCAACCATCGAGTTGCACGTCATTACCTTGTGCATATTAGTCGCCTCTTACGACCGGTATGCCTACCTCGGGCATATTCTAAACCCCTAACCCGCAGGGGCGGTTACGATTACGCTGTCTTGCTGCATTTCTCGTTGTTGTTACCTTTACATGTTACCTCGTACACTACATTACTTTGTTGTTGCTGATGAATTGGACTTTGAATTGGGTTTTTGTAAAGCATGTCGCTGATAGCAGCAGTTCGATTTATAGGCTAATGGGTGAATTCTGTAACTAGTATCTAGTCACTAATATCAATTTCAATTGTGATACAATTTGGTATTCAGTAAACTGTCTGACATCTCTAGTCTCAAAGTAAGAGTCACTAATTTGTCAGCTGGTTCTAGGCAGGTCACAAACAGTAAAATATTTGGTTAAAAATTAAATAAATTAAAAAAATAATAAATTTTAAATATAGAAACATTTATATATTAAAAAAAATAAAAATTAATTAACGAAAAATAAAATAAAAAATAAAAATAGTAAATTGTCAGCGATCCTGGATTCGAACCGGCTTCTCACACGTTCTACTTGAGATGCTTACGACCTGGGCTATCGTGATATCTATGCATACACTGTCAAATGATGTACTTGAGATGTATGCAAGTGTTTTTTCACCACATATCATTGGTGAACTGTTAGTGGTTTTTTCTTACAGGATACCGAAATCATCTGAAGTCACAAAAATTGTCTCTAATGAAAAATCTCAAATTTAGTGACTTGAGATGAGACATACTTACAGGATACAGCTAGAAGCATATGTTCGGTTTTTGTATGATGTTTGTGAAATTTTATGATAGCCTAAGAACGAATGTGACGCTAAAATATTTTTTGGGTTCATTTGTCGTATCTGTAGTTGGTGTTGTATTTGTTATTCTTTGCATTTCTATTATTTTTTGTTGAATTAAGTCATGTGTTAAGTGATCAGGGTAATTGTTTTTCTTGAGGATCTTTCTAATTAATTCAATGTTGGCGTCGTGAAACTTAGGATGGCTTATTGTTAGTATTTTATGTATGAAGTTTCTAGCAGTGCTTACTTTATATTTTTTTGGTTGTGATGATAGGAAATTCATTAGACGCCCAGATGATATAGGTTTAGCGTACCAGTCTATTATTATATTGTTGTTGTTTTTTTTGTGTATTCGGACATCTAAAAATGGTATATTGCTGTTTTCTTCTATTTCCATGGTAAACTTTGGTCTTTCAAGATATCTATTGAGAGTGTTTAAGATGAGTTCTGCGTCATTTCTTTTTACTGTAGCGAATATGTCGTCTACATATTTTACTAAAAATTGAATGTCTGCGTTATTTTGTTGCTTTAGCTCTGAGAAAGTATTGTCAAGTATTTCGTCCATCACTATATCTGCAATCGTCGGGGAAAGCAGGTTTCCCATTGGCATTCCAAATATTTGAGCATAAATTTTATTGTTGCAAACGAAGTAGTTGTCGTCCTTTAAGCAGAATTCTAATATGCTTTGAAATTTGTTTTTTGGTATATTTGTCTTTTCTTTCATTCTATTCTATTTATTTATAATTATTTTTGAAGCTAAAGTGGTCGGTATATTAGAGAAGAGAGACACAACATCAAACGACACTAACACATCTTCATCACATATATTTACGCTCGATAATCTTTCTTTTAGGTCATACGCATTGTTAATGTTGTGTTTTTCAGAGATTAACGTTTGCAGGACTTTTCCAATATGTTTTTGGACAAATAATAACACGGCGCATTGGTGAACGATATTTTAGCGTCACCTTCGTTCCCAGGCTATCAGAAAATTTCACAAACATCATACAAAAACCGAACATATGCTTAGCCTAAAAATCGAACTACTGCTACCAGCGACATGCTTTACAAAAACCAAAAGTCCAATTGATCAGCAACAACAAAATAATGTAGTGTGCGAGGTAAAATATAAAGATAACAACAACGAGAAATGCAACAAAGTATACATCGGGACAACAAAGAAAGCTTTAGGCACTAGACTAGCAGAGCACAAAGCTGATATAAGGAAACAAAAACACAACTCAGCACTATCACAGCATTCAGTAATAAACAAACACACAGCTGACTTTGCGAACACGAAAATAATAGATAAAGAACGAAGAGAAAAGACGAGATATAGTCCAATTACCCACCGACGTTTGTAACGTACGTTTACGTATCCCGTACGTACCTACGTTTGAGGGAACCTTATGCCCTTGGCGCCAACGGAGAAATCAGTAATTTTCTGTTCTTTACATTCAATACAATGTTGCCATTGATCAGTTTTCATGCATGCTAACTCAAACGTGTACTTCTGAAACAATTATTTTTCATTTTACGAGTGTCCGAAATTAATATTAAATAATTATATCCAGTCAATTTATTTAAAAGCAACAACTTAATAGTGTAATTTCAGGTTATTTCAACATTATTACGAACATATAAAAGGTATTTTGGGGTATTTTTGTAAAGCAACTGCAAACGATCCATAACCAGCATACACACGTATGAATAGGCAACACTGTCATATGAGAGAGCAATCAGTTGACACGTTCTTACGGAAAAAATCAAAATTTCTTTGATTTCTACGGAACGTTCTACGTATACGGAAAAATTGAACGTCGCACAGTGGCGCCTTTTGAGTTTTTTCTTTGCAAAAATCATAACTTTTGAACCAATGAAGGTATTTTAAAAATTTAAAGAGGAGATGAAAGCTAATTATTTGAAGTTTTATTGTGTGAAAGCTTAGAATGTCACAGATACAGGGTGCTTCTAAAAAATTCGTCAAAGTCGAAAATTTTTAGAAAAATGCAAAAACAAAATGTTTTTAGTAAAAGATAAAAAAAATAAAATGAGATTTGTCTTATAATGACGTATTTAAGCATTAAATAAGATAAACTAATGATTTTGATAAGATAGCGTGGCACTGCCCACTTATGACAAAAAGTTGTATCTAAGTAGTCACGTAATCAATAACTACCAAAATCGATAGACGTATTGTTTCTTTTAAATGGCAATACTCTTATAAAAGTCAAATGTCCGTTTTTGGTGCCACAATAACAAGGTGCTTCAAAATTCATCGTAAAATTTTACATTTTTTTTTTATTTACAAGCCAAATATGTATTTTCTTAATAACTAAAAGTTATTGAAAGTGGTTCAATGAAATTTTATTTGAGCTAAAGATTAAACAGTCAACCAATTTTGGAAAAGGGGACTGCCCATTTATGCTAAATAGTTTGATCTTAGTAACCGCTTTACCAAATTTGTACCAAACTTCATAGATTGATTGATTTCTATAAAAATTTAATACTCGTTTGAAGGCGAAATGCCTAAGCTTTAAAATAAATTTAACAAACTTTAGAGAAATGCAATAAGGAAAAGTATGTATTTATAAATTACTAAATTAATTAATTCTTTTATTTGAAATAAAAAATTAACTTGTACATAGATATCTTATTTTTCAATAAAGTTACAAAATTGATTAGTAAATCTCTTTTTCATTATTGTGATAAGAAGTGAGAAACTTATTTTATCTTAACTTAGTCATCGTCATTGGAACATATATCTAACAAAGCAATCATTTCTGAGCTATACGCATCTGTAAGATCTTTTTGTCTTCTTACATACTTTGTTCTTAGATTCTTGAGCTTCTTTAGACAATTCTCCTAACGGTAAGCACTGGTACTCTATTAAATCTTTTCCATGTGCTAAAATTTTATGTACCGTTAGTGTAAGTTTCTTCTCAGGATACTTTTGATGCAGCAACTCTGTAGTTTTAGATGCATATTCTCCAAATTTGGGTCCATTAACTGGTTCATGGCAGTTTAAAATATCTAAATTACTCCCAATCTTTTTACAATGTCTCTATCAACTCCTGTTATGCGAGCAGTCACTTCATCGTTTTCAAAAAATCTTCTTGAGGAGTTACCATCATTTGTATTTCCGTGTCTATACTTTGGACAGTCAACTCTAAGGCCAATCTCTTTATGGAATGCATCCTGAATTATTATTTTTTCTCCTGTTTTGTTTCTCCTTACATGTTGTATTGTCGTCGAAAACTTCTCCTTGTTGTGCTAGTGTATAAGCCAGCTTCAAAACAAATTCCATACATCTTATCCTAGCATGCAAAGGAGATATTCCATACTCATAATTTAGTTCGTCAGTTATTGAATCAACAAGATTTTCAAAGTCCTTTTGGCTCTTTTTACAAATTGGACATTTCATTGTAGATGCCGTATTTGTTATTAAGTTCAAAACTTTTCCATCGACCATTGTTAGAAGAAAATCATACTTTATTGTAATGACATTCCCCTCTTCAATTTCAATTATTGTTGGTTCTAATTTGGCAATTTGATTTTGTATATCACTCACTGTAGCTTTTACGAGTTCCGAAGACTCCTTCTCGTATTTAAATAATATCGGGCGGCACAATATAGTTGATGACAGACGTGGATTTTTCCAATATTCTGAAGCTTCATCTTTTAGTCGTAATGGAACAATAGAAGCCATAAACATATTACTATCTGTAATTGTTTCACCGTCTACATTTATTCTTTGTTTATATGCGCATTGTCCAGCACAGCCCCACTTAGTTATCAATGCTAGCTCCTTTGGCAGTGATTTCAACTTTTCTTCAGTAAAACTTTGAAGGAGTCGTGCAGACGAATGATCCATTAGGTTTTGTAGCTCAATTTCAGCTGACACTTCGGTTATTTTGGGACTTAGAGGAACTGCTTCTTTCTTTGCTTGAGTAATTTTTTTGTATCCAGGTAAAATATCGGCACTACGTTGCAATAATGACTTACGCAATATAATATATTTTTTCTTCGCTAAACCGAGATCTATAAACAGCGCCAAAGCTTCTTCGGGAGTGTATTTCCTAGATAGCGCATTTGCTGGTGTGGGAATGTTGTTTTTGATCCTCATAAGTCGCACTGGACTTGCTACCGCAACTGCTTCTGTTCTATGAGACTTCACGTTTTCTTCGTCTTTTTTATATTTAATAGCCAGTGCTTCTGAAAGATGAGTCGTGGCCATAGCTTTTGTGGTATCAGACAGCTTCTTTTTCCTTGTGTAGATAGAACACTCTTCTATGGGTTTTGTTGGTCTCCCTCTGGTTGGATTGGTTGACGTGCTAGGCGTTTCTTCGTCCAAAAAAGTTTTGTCAGCTAGCCACTTTTCATGCTTACTTTGAAATTTTGAATTTTTACGATAGACGTCCTTCCATTTTCTTTCTATCATAATGTATTGTAAACCAATTTTTTCTTCCAGGCCTTCCTTTTCTTTAATGCTTGTTTCACTCGCTAATTCTCTCATAATAGCCTCAACGAAGTCCCGTCTTGACTTTGTAGATTTAAACACCGCAAATAGTTTCGAGTTTTCTAGATACATATTAGAATTGTGTATCTGACTAAATATTAAACTGTGAACTATATTTAAAAAATACTATTCACTTTATTTAAGTAAACAGAATACTAAGTTCCTTAATCTCCAAAAGACGAATGATAATGTGCATTGTATGATAGATAGCTTTATATACCTACTCAAATTATTTAAATGTGTTTCAGGTATACAATTCGTAACTAAAAAAATGTATGTTGTTAACAAGTTCCAATAACAAAAACGACCTTACGGCCGTACTGAATTATATATACCTGCTCAGGCGCGTATTTATGCCCAAGGGTGTTTAACTTTATTTGATGTAAAAAGTGAAGTTGCAGCTGGACGCAGGTAGACTTTATGAATTTAGGTAACTGAATATTTCACAAATAACTACTGTTAATTTGACGGAGCACATATTTTAACATTTTTTTAATTTTCCATCAAAGTTTTAAAAAGGACCTAAAAACAGGCATTTCGAAAAACAGGTATATCCGCCAACTTCTAACAAAAAAAAAAAACAATGTTTTTTTTGTTTCAATCCTAAATTAAATTATCTTTAATTGCTATACAAGAAAACGACAACCGGCCGCCTTATCTACTCACAAAACCATTTTAAATACAACGAAAAAGAAGAAAAATTTCAAAATTTTCCCAATGTTGAAAATTGGTCAACTTTGAGTGGCTCTACCTGGTAAACTATAATTTTCTGTGAAAAAACAGTTGTATACTCTTGATCCCTGGAAAATTCTCTATTAGAAACATGTATTAGATTTAGCGAACGCTTTCATGATTTTTTTGATTTTTGCCATGCTTTAACGGCAGAGGCGCCACGACGCGTCGGTGAGTGTTCGTTTACATGGCACTCTCATAAGACAGGTCGTGTCAGCTGACACGTACTACGTACGTGCGTCGGTGGGTAATTGGACTATTACTTGTTATGTTTATAGTTTAGTTCAGTATGACAAGTGTACCACTAAGGATGGTATCGACAGTGTGTTTTTTTTGTAAATTTAATGTAAAAAAAAAATAATTTTATGTTTAATATAACGTAAAAATTGTATGTCGAAATCTACCATTTTCAGTGTAAGTTACATATAAATGTTCAATGTGTGTTGTATCTGTATGTAACACCTATTAATGTTGTTTTTGTATTTTTGTTTTTTTATGTTTTCAAATAACAACAGTGACGCCCCTGAAGATGCTAAGAAAATCTAAGCGAAACGTTGGGCTGTAAGGTGGAAAAAGCCTTGTTTATCCGTACCCCAAATAAATAGATCAGATCAGCTTACCAAATAAATAATAGTTAAATTAACTGATCGGCAGAAATAAGTAAAAACTAATTTCCGTTTTTAGATTATTGATATCAAACACGATTAAGCAATGTTCTGTAAAATGTTACCAAGATAAGAGACTTAGCGAATGAACTTACTGTCAACCTATTTGTAAAACACAATGGAAAGAGAGGGCAATTCTATTATTATAAGCACGTAGGTAAGTAGGTAGGTAAAATGGCTGCGACCCAGGTCGCCCAACTACCTTTAAGAAGCCGTTTTCATGCCATAAAAACAGGTCTTAACCTATTGAATGTAATGCGGGTATATGCTACAACCAACCAAAGTTGTTGATAAATTCAAGGATGTTTGGAACCCTATTTCAGATACCCTACCGCAGTTTTCCAAAAAGGGGCTCCCAAGGGATTTTAGCCGCATTCTGGCTAGAGCGGGGCATTTGCACAGAAAATGCTCAACGGTCTCTTTCGTAGTTATGTCCTTACAACTTCTGCAGTGATTATGGTGCGGAATGCCCATCTTTTCCGTATGCGTGCCTATCGCCGAGTCACCAGTGAAAACTACCATAAGTTTGCGGGTGTCAACTCTAGACCTGATTAATAGACTTCTTGTTCTCTTTTCGCTATATCTTGGCCAGGTAGATCTTAATATTGCAAAACTAGTGGTATTCTTCCACTTCAGCTGCGCTTTGTTCGTATGGTACTTGTAAATGTTTCCTTTGTCCAATGCTATGGCTACACCCATTTCCCTGCGATGAGCCCATGCGCCAGCTCATCAGCCCTTTCGTTACCCTCGATTCCTCTATGACCCGGAACCCAGGTAATGGATAGCTCAAGGTCAGTTAATGCAGCCCGAATTTGTTTGCATGCATACGCTATCTCCGAGTTAGTATGTGGCGCTACTACTGCCCTTATTGCTGCCTGGCTGTCAGAAAAGATCGTTACTTCACCAGTAATGTTCCTGTCTTTGAGTGATTTGCAGGCTTGCAAAATCGCAAGGACTTCTGCTTGAAACACACTGCAATACGAGGGAAGTCTGAAGGATATCGAAATGTCTAGGGACTTCGAGAAGATCCCCGCTCCCACACCTGAATTCATCCTGGATCCGTCGATGTAGATCTGAGTGCCGTTGTTAACTGTAACCATGTCCCTCTTCCATTCATTCCTACTTGGGATGATGGTAGTAGCACTGCTCTCTAACTTCAGTTTGTGAGGATAGTAGTCTGTTTTGGCACAAATTGTGCCTGGTGTAGGATTGTTAAGAATACTGCTATGCCCTTGCGCAAAGCTCCTGTGGCACCAACACACGCGGTGCGCTGAACTTTCTGAAGGCTAGTGAGATTGTAGCTCTTCCGAAGAGTTTCCCACCTCCCCACAGATCTGTAGGTCAGCACAGGCCGCATCACCGCCTCTTACAGCCATAGCACCATCTTTGGCTAGAGACCCCATTTCTTACCAAACATCGATTTGCAGGCATATAAAGCAATGCAGGATTTCTTTGCCCGCTCATCGATGCACATTTTCCAGTTTAGTTTACAATCAATTATTAGTCTCAGATATATGGTCTGCTGGCCATTTAACTTCTTCGTGAAGAGTAGTAAATCGGTTTTCTGTGCCCACCTACTTAGTTTACCCAACGTTATTTCCATGATTCTTCACGGAATTAAGAGACCCGAAACCAGGATCGCCGCATCGTTGGTGTGCGCCACAATATTTACCCCACTTGTGTTGAGTTGCACTAGGATGTCGTTCATTATCAGGAGCCACAGCAGCGGTGAGAGCACCCCGCCCTGCGGTGTGCCTCTAAATATCTGTTTACTTACACGGAGATAATTTTTTACTTAAACCAAAGCAAAAACAAGTAAACCGAGGCATGTTTTTGAACTTGGAAAATACTTTCTTGCTGTTAAGAAAATCTAAGAAAAAAAATTTTTTTTTTTTTTTAATAAACAAGAAAATATTTTCCTAACTCTGTCTAGATAATCATTTAAATAAATAAGAAACTTTTTATTTAAAATAGGTAAAGTTTTTCCTGATCTAGTGCAAAAAATAAGAAAGTATTTACTTGAATTAAATAATTTTTAAGAGACGCCTTTCTTGCCGTAAGTAAACTTTTTCTTTAATTAAATAAGAATTTCATTACTTTTCAAGAAATGCCTCTCTTGCAGTAAGTAAACTTTTTCTTTAATTAAGTGAGAATTTCCTTACTTTTTAAGAAATGCCTCTCTTGCAGTAAGTAAACGCTTTCTTGAATTAAGTAAAAATTTCCTTAAGACGGACTAAAATACCCGAGAAAATATTTTCTTAGATTTAGTAAGTCCTTTTCTCAATAAAACACAGACATATGTTTATACCCACCTGTGCTGCCAGGGTATTATACAATTTTATTATATTTTTTTATTTGACTAGTAAATTCATATTTACAGTACTAGTAGTTATGTAAAGATATATACATACGTACGCTAACAAATGCATATTTACTTATAAAAATTTTATGTTTATGGATTAAATTAGTTATTTGAAAACATATTAGGTTTGAATGCCGCTTTACCACTAGGCAAACGAAATTTTTGTAATGGCTTACATTCTAGTATATCTATGTTTATTTCTCTGAATAAGGTAGTATGGTTACTTATGTAATAGCACATATAATGTTCATCCCTTGTAGATATTTCGATTTTCTCTAGTATAAAGTATACACTAACACTTATTTTAACAATATCGGTAATATTATAGAGGTTATCGTCAAAGTATAAATAATCATTTAGCTTATATGAGGTACTCTTGAATACAATACTATCACAATGCTCTAGGCATACTTCATCAAACAGTTCTTGGAAATTATAGGAGACTTTACTTGAATTTTTAGACAAAGTAAATGTAAATCTAGGTTCAGTAGTATAGTTTAAAATAATATTTGTGAATTTAAATCAGCATTTTTTTGCTAGAGAAAATGACAAATTTACTCTCGAAGAAGTCACATGCGCATAGTTAACAATTTCTTTATTTTTGGCCTCAAACCGCATACACCACAGATTGACGGATAATGAACCAATATATGGTATTTTGGTTTCAAAGAGTAATCGAACACATTAGTATATTGAGTGTGATGCAGCTTTATTACGTCTTTCAAGTTTCTTATGTCGTGAAAAGTGAATTTATTTGATAAAATTAGTCGAACCATTTCTTCAAGTATGCAAACATATTTCCACACATCATTCCCTGTTGGAACGAAATCGCCTATAAAGCAAGTAAAATATTTAAAGTACAATAGCGATTCATTGGCCGTCATGTTTAATTTTCCATTTTTAAGTTTTTAGGAGAAACTTCCTTTGGTTTTTTTTTTCCGGCAATATTTCCGTAATCAAAGAAAGTTGAGCGATTATTAAGGTCTTGTAAAGAAAAAAACTTATTGGAAACAAAATATTTAATAGCATTAATCAATCCATATTTGATTACACCTTCGAAAACATCGTTCATTACATCAACAGAAAAGTTATCTACTGCATGAAATGAAAGTAATTTGTTAAAAATTTAATCAAATTTAATTCCTGTTTCGCTGTACCACTCGTTGGTGAAATCTCTACCAAAGTCATTTCTTAAACGCAATAGTAACTCGTTGTCATTAACTGCACTTTTAGTATCAGTTTTTGGCATTGTACACAACCGACAGAAAAAAGTATGCACAAAAGATGTAGAAAATCCCAATACCGTATTCAAGGCTAAATTGTTACCGGTTATTAACCCTATTACAAAATGAATCGTTTCGTATGTGGAATTGATGCTAATTCGAAGTCCATCTTCCTCTAAAGATTTAAGGTATTTAACTAGCGGACATAATACAGTATTAATGCCAAATTATTTTAAATATTTCGCTTTAAGAAACATTGCAGGAAAAATTGATGAAAGTTTTCAAGCTTCCCCTTCAGTTGCAGAAGGAAAATAGTAGTAAAATGCTGATATACTTTGAGTACCGGTATGAATTCCTATTGGATCATTTGTTTCAAAGTCATCGTAGTACAAAAACAAGGGAATCACTTTTTTGTTAGGAAATTTTAATACCTTTTCCTTCCACAACTCGCCCTGAAAGAAATTATTGATAAGTCTGGTATTATACTGACTAAGCATTTCAATTCTATCCAAAGTGCTCTTTAAGACATTAGGTAACTCAACAAATTTTTTCAACTAAAAACGTATCGGAAGAATAGTTCCCCCATATGTTTTATTTCCAACAGATGCAAATCTTTTGTACTAAGTAGTTCGTTAATTTATATTCACTTTTAAACAAATTAATCGTACTGAGACAGTGATGTATAAAACTTTCCAGACTTTCTCTAATATCATTTTCAGCAATCGTTTTCGAAACATTTAGTATTGGGTTTAGTGTAGACTCCAAAATAGTGGCAACGTTATAAATTATTTCCTGAACATGTTTTGTAGTTAAGTCGCTTTGAGCATGTAAATTTGATAAAAATTGTAGAAGCTTTAGCTTATCGATTCAATTAAAACAGTAGTATCCAGTACATATGGTTTTGACGCGTTTTGATTTTCAATACCTACACAGAGTTTGGTTTCATTTGTTAATTGGCTTCTATTTGGAATGCCATTTGAATTACTAATATTCTCAGAAAGTGTAACAGTTAAAAGTTTATTTTTTGATGAGCTGGCCTTTTTGGTATTTCTACGAACAACGCTTAAATGTCTTTTTAGGGTTTTTAAACTCGAAAATAATGGTATACATTGGTCTTGATTACACCTAAATAATCCAAATGGTTTCTTGCGGTGAACATATTTTAAATGTATGATTAAATTATTAACAGTTTTTGAGCAGTCATTACAAACAAAGCAAATAAACTTTATGAAAATTCTGGTATCGTTACATTTACACAAGCAGAAATATTGTTTGAGTCTATCTCAAAAAAGTATTTTTGTACAAATTGGCAAACATGAACACATTGTTTCTGATATTGAATATTAAATATATAATGCAATTTAAAAATAATTGATACTGCCTCAATAACAGACGCGTAAGAGTATTTAATATCGTCAAATAATCCAATTACCAGTAAATTGCAATGGTCTTCATTACAAATCAATACTCAGAGTGGCTGTAATTGTAATCCATGTTCTTTTAATTGCATGGAAAGGTTCTCTAAAGATGTCTGTAAATCGTTAGCACTGTCGGCTCTTAGTAAAAATTATCGCTGGGAATCGCTGGTTGACGGCTTCCAAAACTGTTTATTTTTCGATCTAACAACTCCGGTTGGAGGCATTACAGCTGACAACAAATCAAATACATATGGCCGCATTGCGTAGATCTAGCCAATAAGAGAAATTATGTAAAATGGAAATAAAAATGCAATAATCTTATTACCTTTGTTTTTTATATCACAAAGTGTTGAAAAAACTTCCAAGTTGTGCTTATCTTTTATAAGATTCTGAGCTTTACGCATAAATATAGCAGTAAATGATTCCCATTTTGATTGGAGTCCGTAGCAATTGCCTTCGTCTATTTTGTTAAAATCTATGTCTATCTGGAGTTACAAAAACATATTAAATTACAAAATGAAAGCATTACTGTTCGGACAGTCAATATTTTAGAAAAAGTGTTTAATGCATTAATAGTTTGAAGTTAAAGCAAGTGGAGGTACTTACCAAAGTTTTTCCAAAATCTTTCATGTAAGAAGGCCACTCCAAAAGTACGTCAATCAGTGGTTTGTCTTTACTCTTTTCCAATCGTCTTTGTACCTCCTCCCACGGCTCACAAAAGTATCGAAGCCATTCCTTGTCCTCCTCGAAAGCAGCTACTGAATAGCTTGAAATTGGTACGATGTCTTGAGGCAAATAATCAAATTGCGACTGAAAAGAATTTCTTTTTGCGAGAAACAAACTTTCCTTGCGTAAATGTGCAATTGAATTTTTATAGAAATGGTACAATTTTCCACTGGGATGTTTACTGCTCTTGTTGTAATAAACCTCCTGTAATTAAAGTTCTTTCAAAATATAATTTCTACCAGGTACATATCTGTGCCGATTTGCAATAACCACTTAAGTCTTAAATATTAGCTTGCCGCAAATAAAGTTTAAGTTTTAAATCCATATTTGAAAAAAGTAAAAAATAGTACCTAAATAAATATTTGCATTCAAACTTAGTCGGTTATTGCAAACCGTGAAAGATTATTAAGCAGACCCTAGATCGACCCAAGCGTTAATTGCAGATACAAATTTAATCCAAAATACAGCTGTATCTACTTAGGTTTATATTGAAAGTAGCAAATATTCACATAAGTCGTCTAAAGAGATTTCAAATTAGCCAATGTGTAAAAAAAGTTTGCAAAACCGCACATCTCGATATAGGCGTATTGTGCAACTTAAATAAATATTTACAATGATTCTTAGGCCGATATAGGCACTTCCTATGGTCTCCTGTAATAACCGCTTAGGTCGAGTTTATCATATTTTGGTTGAGGGGCTACAGTATTCGCGGTTTAAAGCTGTTCATATGTGCATAATCCCCAAACTCGGAATTGTAGCAACTAACGTTTGCATAAATCGCATTGGTTTCAGTATCTGTTTCAAGTTTTTTAAAATATGAATTTAAAACTTAAAACTCCATTTACGGCAAACTTAAAACCGTGAAACCCCATAATACCGTCACTCAAAATTGCCTTAAATCGACTTGTGGTTATTGCACGAGAACAGATATAATCAGTTTCAAAAGCTCTACTGTATATGCATATATGTATTAAATTTTGGAATTTACATTACCACTATCTCTCCAGGAAATTTGGCACAAATCTGGTTGGCCACGCATAGAAATTCTCGTTCTCGCAATAATTTAGATTTAGAGGCATAAAATTCAACGGCACTTTCAATAATATTTGCTCTGCCTCTTTGCGTTAACATCGATGGATCGGTTTCTAAAACGAAGTGCTTTAATAAACTTTCAGTCTTAGTAGATAAATATTTTTTCAAATTCTTGAAAGTAAAAGATCAAAAAATAATTAACAATTGAAGTGCTTTTTATAATTTTATACTTACAAAGTCAGAAGCCCCTATATGAGATTCCCTAGAAACAGAGGAAGTGGTAGCATCCAAAAACTCCTGAAGCTGGTTTTCTTTACGTAAAAGTATATTCCTTATGTCGGACTTTTCCTAAAAGTACTAATTATATGATAAATGGTTATTAAGTCAACAGAAATTGTTAGGCTTCAAAATCTAACGTTTTGTATCTGTAATTGTTTCAGTTTCGATTGAAATTTTAATTTCGTACTAAAGTCGTCCTTAAAAATTTTCTCGATGTCGCTTTCTGTCAAATACAACAATGTTTTCCAAAAGCTTTGTAAAAACAATAAGTTATTGGGATCTATGCATAGCAATTAGTAAAATATGAGGGGTCTAGTATCAAAGGCGGCAATCTCCACTTTTGGACAAAATTTAGTTAGACGTATCACACTGTTCGTTTCCTTTTACTCTATACTAAAATGACAAATATGAGAAAGAATAACGGTATTATCCCCTTGTAAAAGAGAACGATAATTTAGCCTGAGAATCAAACACGGCATTCTCCATCAACCGTTGAGAATTAAAGTCGGCAATCTCCAAATGTCACATCACATTATTATTTTCCGTAATTTAGTATTCGTGTGATCGTTTATGAAGCTAAGTTGTTTGTGATTGTGAATTAAAATGGAATGTGAGACCACTCCTGTGGAAAACAGCAAAGCTGGGAAAATGTTGCGCAATTCATCTACATGGCAGCGAAATGTGAAAAAACATAAAAAGTGCGTTAAACACTATAGAATACTTTGTTCTTGATGTAAAAAGGTATTATACTTTTACAAAAATCTGTACATATTTATTTTTCCTAGGTATTCTTCACAGAAGTTGCCACAATTTCCGACTTGTGGTCATAAAACTAAAGCATATCAAGCTGCAGTTTAACAATGAATGATATTAAACGTTTCCATGATGCGTTTTACGCTACGAAAGATAAGCTCCGCCAAGATGCGTTTATTTTGAAGTTCTGCAATGTTCAACTACCTAAACGTCGCCGTACATCCAAATTGAGATACACAGCTAAGGAAGCTTCTGTGAAATGTTTTATAAGAAAGAGGGCCTCAAAAGAAAACGTTCCAGTGTGCGGAAAAGCATTTTTGAACGTAATACATATCACGAAACATCGTCTTACATACATCATGAAATCGTTTCTAAAAAAAGGCGAAGCTCTTTCGGAGAAGAGAGGAGGTGACAGAAAAAGTGCTGCTCAAAAGTTTATCAACACATTTAAAAGTATTGAATCTCATTATAGTCGATCTTCCTCATGTAGACGTTATCTTCCTTCGGAATTGTCTATCGAAAAAATGTGCAAAATGTACAACGATCGGTGTTCGCCTATGGATAGCGTGAAACCGTCATACTTTGGAATGATTTTTAATACCAGATACAACTTCAGTTTTACTTCTCCTCGTACTGACGTTTGCTCCGTATGTATAGAACTCATGGAGAAGATTAAGAGATGTACAGATGAAGAGAAGAAAAAAAAGCTTGTCGGTGATGATCCAATAATTTATATGGTCGCCTCAATCGGCCAACAACACGAAATTACCGTTTGACGTCGTTTAATTCTTATGTCAAAATGCACATGTGAGAGGGAACGCGCAAAAACGATTCGCCTATTTTCTAAGCTTTTCACGTATAACGCACACATAAATCACACATTTTCTTAAAATGTTATCACAAAGCACTCGTTAAACATCAATTCACAGCGAATTTTTATTAAAAATAAATAAAACACGAAGCGAACTCAATAGCTTTTCCAAGAACTGTAAACAAAGAATGTAAACAAAAAACAAAGATATGATAGTTTGACATAAGGTGTAGATGAGGAAGAAGAAGACGCTATGTCATGTGAGACGACCATATAAATTATTGGATCATGTTGTCGATGAAAAGAAAATTTATAAGCTGAGAGCAGTGCACACTGATGTGCCTGCTGTTAAAGAAGTGTTTCGAATGCCAGTAAATAGAGAAAAACATAACAAAGATAGCCCATCACCACCGATTGTTGTCAAGCCTTTCTCCCCATATGCTCGTCGTCAGCTCTTCAAAGCAGTTGCTAGTTACTGCAAAGCTAAAAATAGATCTCTTGCTGTCAAAGATATCTGATAGATGGCACTTCCCGTATTCGTATACATGAAAGCCTCTTAAGAGCGAACCGGGAAATAATGCACTATGCAGCCCAACTGAGACGACAGAAGCTTTTAGCAACGGAGTTTTCTTTGCGGGGTCAGGTGATGGTTAGAAAAAGGGATGGTGAAGCAGCGATCAGAGTTTCTGACAAAAACGATATTGATAAAATTGTTGGCACACCGTAAATATTAAGAGCAAACAATTAAAATAATGCAAAAATGTAATTTAAGCTTTATAAATGTCATCTTCCTTTTCTTTCTATTTTGTTTACTTTGTATTGCTAGTGTCTTTCTTTTTCGCTCATTTTTCCTAAGTTGTGGTTTGCTTATTTGTGACTTTGGCGAATCTGCATATTGTTGTAAAGATAAAGAGTTGTCCCTGCCAGCCCAGAATGTAAGAGTTTAACTTGATTGAGAACAATTCTACCGGTGCTAATGAAAATGATAAGCTTATGTTGGATATATTGTGCAAACAATCTGTTGGTCTGAACATAGTTCACTTCAATGCGCGCAGCCTGAGTTCTGATAAACTAGACTATGTTAGGTATATTTTTGAGGAATCATTAGTGGATGTAATATGTGTAAGTGAAACATGGCTAAGTCAAAATACCTCTAATATCCATTGTTGCATTAATAACTACAATTTGGTTCGGAATGATAGAATCTATTGCAAGAAAACTCTTAGTATAAAGCCTCTTGCTATGTCGGCGGATTCGCAGGTTCTTAAAACTACATACAAAATTAAGAATTTAGGCTTTATAATAAACAGTAAATTTACTTGTTTCGACCATATAAATAAGGTGATCAGTAATGTATACGTCATACTGCGAAGTTTACGAGCCTCTGCAACGTTCACCCCGCAGGAAACACGTCAGAAACTTGCAATGCAGCTAGTTCTACCTCACTTAACATATTTTGAGGTAGTTTATTTTAAACTTGACTCCAGCTCGGCCAATAAAATTAATGTTGCTTTTAATAATGTAACTAGGTACGTGTATGGTGTTGGTCGATATGATCACATATCACCCTGGAGCGATAAAATTCTTGGATGTTACATTTTGACTTATCTGGCTGCGAGAAACTGTATGTTTATGTTTAAATTACTAGAGTGGAAAGTTCCTAAGTACCTGTACGAGAAGCTTCAGTCAACCATGTCCCCGAGAAATAGCAGATTGGTTATTCCAAAATACAGATATCTAACTTCCAGCCGAATGTTTTTTATTGGTGCTGTTAGACTTTGCAACTCTATTCCTGAATCAGTTAAAGTTGGGCTAAACAGGAACAACTACAAAAGTGTTATACTGAAATACTTTAGCAGTGCAGATGATATCTCATCTATTTAAGTATTGGCCTCAACTAAGCTTTCTATGATATGGTTTCACTTTCTCTACCTTTTTCTTTTAATTGCTATACTTTTTCCACTACTTAAGCCTATCAACTGTTTCAAAATTTTTAAATGTATAATTTATATGTTCAATTTAATTTTAATGGTAATTCTGTAATTGTAACCACAATATAAGTAAAAACATAGATAAAATTCACACTTACATATATAAGTTCATTAATGTTATCTCAAATGAGTCATGATAAGATGTTAGTATAAGTTGATGTACATATAAAAGACTTTGTGTTCTTAGTTGTACAAAAATTTGTTAAATAAATTGAAATTGAAATGCATTTTTTGAGTTGCTCAAAGAAGCCCGAGATGATTTGATAACATTATCTTTCGATTGTCAGAAAAATCTCGTCCTCCCTAAGGTTCCGGACCAAATTGCCTACTACTCCAGGCAATTGTATCTATAGGTACAATTTTACAATCTTTCAAGGAACATCCCAATCCAAACTAACTCCACAAAATGTGTTTTCTTATTATTGAACGGAAATTGAGTTTGGAAAAGGTTCCAATGAAATGGCTTCTGCTGTATTCGACAAACTCAATAATATCGATTTTGACCCAGCTATAACTACCGTCAGGCTGATGGCGGATGGTTGCAGTAGGGAAAACAAAAAATACCACCCTGATTGGAATGTGTTGCAAATGGCTTTCGGAAAAAGCGCCGCACCAAGTCCAGAATATCGAAGTAATTTTCCCCGTTGTAGGTCATTCTTTTTTGCCTGCTGATAGGGTATTCGGTACTATTGAAAAATATATATAAAAAGGTGGAAGTTATAACGCAGCCAGAAAAGTATTTGGAGATATTTTCAAAAACTGCGACGGTGATCCACCTTGGGAGAGATTTCAGCGTGTATAACTGGAAGGAAACGATCTCAGGTGTCTTTAAGCCCACCGGAGCTTGGCATTTTTCGTTCAAAAATACAAAGCGGTTTTTACTGAAGAGATACAAAACCTTAAAAGTCTCCATCAGCGATGAATTACATTATAAGAAGGATCTGCTAAGCTTCAAAAGTGTCTTAAGGAAGGGACGGAACCTTCACTTGATTGCTCCTGACATCGTGGAAAGTGGTTTGCAACAGGTCAATTTGCTTAAACTTAGCGACGTAAATAAACTGCTTACAAAACACTTTGGCGGCACTCGGAGATCGTCAGAAGAACTCAAATTTTATGCAGATGTTCTGTCTGATGAAATGTCTGGGCCAGCGAAGCCAGCTGAGGAAGAAAGAGACTCTGGATTTCCCGAAGAAGCATGTTGCGAATTTATCGAGGAACTTCCTTATAATATATAAAGTAATATATAGTAAATACTACAATATAATACTCTGTAACATGTTTTTAATTATATCATTCTCACTTTTTTACGAATATAATATGATATTTCAAACTTCCTTCTCTTCACAATAATAATTGTTTCATCTTCTTTTACAAGGTAGTTATTTGTATCTAATCTAATCTTATAAGTATTTTACTCAGCTGATGAGTCTTTCTTTGTAGCTGAGCAGTTTTAGGTCCCGACGCTTAAAAAACCCCTGTCTTTCAACGAATCTGCAAACCAAACAAAATCCGCGCGTCACGCGGACGCGCCCCTCATGCCTGTGGGTCGGGATATGGTGGGTAATTCGTTGGGTTTATTATTATTATTATCATTATTATTACGCACAGCTGGCATTCTTGTGTTACTGTGTGACAGCTTAACTTTAGAAATTCAATAAAATGCTAGATACTATGCTCATAATATATTCATCCCAACCGTTTTAATATCAAAACCGGCAATATCCAAGTATCAGAATCAAACACGGCATTTTCCATATAATTTTCTTATTTTTTTCAAAACTGTTGAGAATTTAGGTAGTGTTGCTACATAACCCTATGTAGTCTACCACTTTTTACACTATAACTAATTTTTGTTATAATATTAGCCATAATAAATGCGTACCATTCTTTTGCGCTTTACTCGAAATTGAAAATTGTGGAGATTGCCGCCTTTGATACTAGGCCCCTCATATATATAAATATATATTTTTTATGTTACCTTTTGCCACCTCTATGTAAAAACGAAGTGGAATATCCAGGTTTCGTAACTACATCTCTCTGAGTTTTCAGCAGGAAAGTTGTACTATGATGTAATTTGTATGTGTTAGTAGTTTGTGTTCGTTAACTATTTTAAAATACGTCTGGCTAAAGTCCACAAAAGCTTCATTTATATTTCAGTCTCGGTATGTATGCTTATTACCGAGTGATAGCCGTTTCGTTCACAAGCGTGAAGCCTTTTCCCAATTCTTCTCAAACTTTTATGAGTTTGTAGCAGCAGGAAACTGCGTTGGTACATTGCCTGGTCTGCAGCGAATCGTCGAAACATCATTGGGTTCAGACCTGCTGTCAAAGCAATGGACCAAAAGAATATATATAAATGAATGATATGGCTGCTACACCTGCGGGTTAGGATATAGAATATGCCAAGGTAGTCATACATGGTGGGTTACTCAGTATTGAAATGCAAATGAAATTTTTCTAGCCTCCAAGAGCCTGCAATTTAATAGCTTTCGAATCGCATTTGCTCTCGCAGCGCGATAAAGAGTAACCCCCCTGTCGTAAGAGGCGACTAAAATGTACAAAGGTCATATCCAGCAAAGAAATGTCACTTTCGACAACACTCAATAAAGCCTTCGGTGAGTGTTTTTGTAGTTAAAAGCAAGGGATAGGGCTGCAGTTGGTATAGCTCAAAAGTTCAATGCATTAGCTTCCTATTTCTTAAGTAACTTTATTAGATCTACGACCATGTTCCATCTACTGCAAAATACAATTCATTAATAATAACTGGTTAATCCTTTTGCGCAAATAACACGAATTCCAAAACTTTTATGTGTTTTCTTATATTTTCTTTTTCTCATTTGAAGTGAAATTCAGAAGAAAGAATTTATTTCATTAGACCTGTTAAGTAATGATTAATAATCATAATGATATTTGTGATTGATTATCCATTGTTTTCGGGTTTTAATGATTACTTTAAAAAATAATCATGATTTTTTATGATTTATGAAAAAAATATGTTTTGATTATTTTTGATTCTTTTTGGTATTGTTTCAGACCAGACCTGTTAAGTAATGATTAATAATCATAATGATTACCGGTTTGATTGATTGCTTTTTGGAAAGCTTATTAATAATTGATTGCCCATTGTTTTCGGGTTTTAATGATTATTTTAATGATTTTTTTAAAAAACTATCAAAAAACAATCATGATTAATTTTGATTTAAGAAAAAAATCAAGAAAAATCAAAAATAATCGAAAACAATCAAAAAAAATTTTTTATTACTTTTGATTATTTTTGATAGTTTTTGATTATTTTTGGTATTGTTTCAGACAAACATAAGCACATAGATGGAAATATGTATGACCGATGTATAAAGATCGCCTTTATACAAATTTTGTACAAATTAAGGATATATACATATGTAATAGTAGCACGTGAATGCTAAGCCGGAATCCTACAATAAATCGTTTAGTCGATTGTAGGAAATAAAGGAATCGGCGGCAACGTTGGTTGTCGGAAAATTTTAAGTACAGAAAAATGACATTATATTCCGTTAAATGTTCTATGATAAGGTCGTTTTTCAAAAAGCATAGTCTCTTATGGCCAATATAACCTCACGTCCGATAAAATCATTACAGCAAACTAACATTTCTCAAGAGTTTTATTATAAAGCATGCAAGCACATTAGGCTGAGCCGAAAAATCAATTTTTTCTAGAATCTTAATGAGTAATACAAATACGGACCATATACAATTTACATAGCTATGTGTTATGACCCCCTACTCCTGTTGTTTCTGAGAAGTCCAAAGCTGTTACTTCATAGAGTATCTACAGAAAAGTACTATACAAACTACTATCTATTCTGCATAGAACCAATTGCGCGATTTCATTATTTTTATGCCTAGTAGTGCTACGCAGGGCAGGTATAATAGGCAGGATTATGGCCCTTCCACCGCTGATCGATGCGAACAGCAATGGAGGAAGGCAAGTTTAGGCGGTTTGCAGTTCCATTGAGGAACGGCTATCTGAGATGGTCGTCGAGCACCTCATGGAGAAACAAGCTCCAGTTCCCGCCTTCAACTGCGAGGAGATCTGCCGCGGATGCAGGGTGATCAAATGCGCGGACGGGTTCTCAAGGAAATTCTTGGAGAAATGTGTTGCGAAGATTCGTAACACATTCGATGGTTTTACGCTTAAGACAATCCGGCCTTCGGAGATCCCAAGGAGACCCCGGGGGCGAATTTGGTTGCCCAAAATGAAAATAGAGGCGGGAAAGCTCATCCATATTCGATGACAGACTGGTCTGTGTTGAAAATAGAGGAACCAGAAAGAAAAAGCCAGCCGGCGCTACTGTTGGTATGCAATGAATCTCTGGGCACTCGAGCAGAGGGATAATAGGTTGAGGTTTGGCATCCGGAATGCGAATCTGAAGATTTCCTGCCTAAGTAGCTCCGGATGACAACTTGGAGGAAATCGACGATGCCAACAAGCTCCTAGAGGGGCTCAACTCTGAAGGGCAGGTTGGCGAGGTGGACCAAGTGGAAGTGCGCCCTCTGTCTGATAATGAGGGTGGCGCAGGTAAACGTGTACCACTCCAAAATTGCCTCGGACAACCGTATGGTCCTTCTCAAGGAGGAGGGCATTGATATCTGCTTAGTGCAGGAGCCGTGGGTCTGGGACTCAAAGATTATGGGACTACAGGCCCGAAACTTCAACCTTTTTTATACTCATGGAGAAGGTAAACCGGGAGCTTGTTTCCTCGTTAGGAATACTTTTCATGCTTTCTTTTTTTCTAATTTCGGCACATGCGACGTTGGAACGGTCAAGTTGGATGCACGAGGGGATCGAAGGCTAACGATCACCACAGCGTGCATGGCACACGATCGGCCCGCACCACCCGAGGAGGTGCACAATCAAGTAGCAAATCCAGTCGACAAGCCGTTATCTGTCCGATCATCGAAAGGAAGATAATTCAACCGCACAGAAATCCGAAACGAACTTCATTTGACAAGATAGTTAGGGGTAGGCTCAGCAGAAACAAAACGAGAACGAAAATCGACACTGATGATGGCACAACGCCGAAACCGGTTTGTCTCAAAACCAAATTTGACAAGGGATGACGAAAAATCGTTCCAATATACATCAGAAACAAAACACCTATACAATCACCCGACTGCCTAGACGATCGAATTAGATCTCTAGAGAAAAGTTTTCAGGTAGCATATAAAATTGCCTGTCCCATATCCAGGAGCAAGCAGATCTTTCCACCGTGGTGGGACAAAAACTTTGGCGATCTAAGGTCAAGTCTCAGGAAGGTTTTCAATGACTGCTACCCAAGGAGGGACTTTCAGGAGTATAGAACCTCCATGAAGGAATATAAAAAAGCCGTAAGAATCGCAAAGGCGTAATCTTGGCAGGAGCACTGCGAGTAGATTGAGTCCACGAAAGACTCAGCTAGGCTCGGAAAGATCCTTGCAAGGAATCACTCAAACAAGACAATTGTTAAGCGCGCTAATGGCACGTGGGCGGAATCATCAGCGGAAACTCTGGTCATCCTTATAGAAGCTCATTTTCCGGACGGTCCCGGGGAAGCGGAGCAACGAAGAGAAATTATGGAGCAAGAGGCACCTTGCGCACTAACAAACAAAACATTTGCAGAAGACAAAATTGCCTGGGCAATATACAGCTTTTCACCGTACAAATCACCAGAAGTAGATGGCATACTCCCCATTATGCTGCAGAGGACCCAGGAATCTTCGGTTAAGGAACTGAAGGAGATTTTTGCAGCATGCATTAGTCATAACCACATACCGACATCGTGGAAGAAAACCAGGGTGGGTTTCATCCCGAAGGCGGGCAGAAGAGGGCATGAGTTGGCCAAAGACTTCCGGCCGATTAGCCTCCATCTTTTGTGTTAAAAACATTGGAGAGACTATTAGACATACTTAGCGCTTCACGAAGTGGTGCGAACAGTAGAGAAGTCCCTTTTATATAAAGATTTTACACTAGCTGCCTTTGTTGATGTAGTAGGCCCTTTCATTAACGCCAAAGCCGACTCAATATCATCCGCACTCGCTGGGGCAAGGGTAGAGGAACCCAGAAGGAATTAGATCCTGTCCCTACTCTTTAACCGTGAAATATCAGGCGAATTACGGAGAGCAAGAGTCAGTAAGCAGGTATGTAGAGGCACATCACAGGGCGGGGCCCTCTCACCGCTGTTGTGGCTCCTTACTATGAACGACATCCTGGTAAAACTACATACAAATGGGGTGAAGATTGTGGCGTACGCCGAAGACGTGGCGATCCTGGTCTCGGGTCCCTTCCCATCCGTGATGAGTGAAATCATGGAAAGAACGTTGGCAAAACTAAGTAGATGGGCACAGAAATGTGGCCTTAGGCTAAATCCGGATAAAACGGATATCTACTCTTCACGAGGAAGTATAAGCCGCTTACCTTCGAACTACCCAAATTGAATGGCAAATATTTCCAAGCACCAAACATCTGGGACTAAAAATTGATAGCAAATTAAATTGGAAAGCGTGCATTGAGGAGCGGGTGAGGAAGACCGGCATTGCTTTCTGCGCCTGCAAATCGATGTTTGGTAAGAAATGGGGTCTCAAGCCGAAGATGGTGCTGTGGATGTTCGAGGCGGTGCTGACCTATGGATCTCTAGTGTGGTGGGAAGCTTTTCGGAAGAACTATAATCTCATCAGCCGGCAGAAGGTCCAGCGAAGGGCGTGCGTTGGCGCCACCGGAGCTCTGCGAACTTCCCCACTGCGGCTTTGGATCCCATTTTGAACTTGCTTCCAATTTACTTACATGTACTCTGTACATCGGCACTAACTGCACTAAGACAGGGAGTCTGGGTGCTGTAAGAATGCCTGCAAGGGCATAGTAGTATCTTTAGCAATCGTCTAGCGGATATAACTGGTACCGAAACAAATTATTATCCTCACAAACTGAATTTTGACAGCAGTGCTGCTACGATCATTCCAAGCAGGAATGGTTGGAAGAGTGGCACGGTTGCAGTTGACAACGGCATTCAGATCCATACCGATGGATCCAAGATGGGTTCTGGTGTAGGGGCCGGAATATTCTCGGAGTCCCTAGACATTTCTGTGTCATTCAGACTCCCCTCACATTGCAATATGTTTCAAGCAGAAGTCTTTGCGATTTTGCAAGCCTGCAAATCACTCAAGGACAGGAACATTACTGGTGAAGTAACGACAGCCAGGCAGCAATAAGGGCAGTAGTAGCGCCACATACTAACTCGGAGATAGGACAGGAACATTACTGGTGAAGTAACAATCTTTTCTGACAGCCAGGCAGCAATAAGGGCAGTAGTAGCGCCACATACTAACTCGGAGATAGTGTATGCATGCAAGCAAATTCTGGCTACATTAAGCGGCCTTCTTGAAGTATGCATTACCTGTGTGCCGGGTCATAGAGGAATCGAGGGTAATGAGAAGGCTGATGAGCTGGCACGTATGTGCTCATCACAGGGAGACGGGAGCATAACCAGAAATGGGTGTTCCCATAGCCGTAGAAAAGGAGAACATTCAAAAGTAATACCTCAACAAAGCACAGTTAAAGTGAAAGAATACCACCAGTTGTGCAATATTAAGATCTACCCCGCCAAGATATAGCGAAAAGAGAACAAGAAGTCTATTAAGCAGGTCAAGAGTTGACGCCCGCAAACTTATAGCAGTTTCCACTGGGCGATAGGCACGCATACGGAAAAGATGGGCATTCCGCACCATGATCACTGCAGAAGTTGCAAAAACATAACTACCAAATAGACAGTTGAGCATTTTCTGTGCAATTGCCCGGCTCTAGCGACAATGCGTCTAAAGTCCTTTGGGAGCCCTTTTTGGAAAACCTCGCTAGGATATCTGAAATAGGGATTCAAAACATCCTTGAGTTCATCAACAGCTCAGGGTGGTTGTAAAATACATCCGTTTTACCCTCAGTAGGTTTGACGAGTTTTTTATGGCATCAAAACGGTTTCTAAAAAATACTTGGGCGACCTGGGTCGCAGCCATTCTACCTATCTAGTACTACGCACACAAGGTATATTAACTTTAGTCGCCTAGCGATGGTATATAACGGCACAAACGGATCGAGATAGATATTGACATATATATCAAAATGTTCAGGAGGAAAAAAGAAAATGACTAAGCCATGTCCGTCCGTCGGTCCGTTAGTGAACACGATAACTTAAGTAAATTTTGAGATATCTTAATGAAATTTGGAATATCCGAGCGCTATTTGAAATGGGCCCACTTTTGATATAGAAAATATTTTCGAAAATACAAAAAAGTAATTATTCAGTACATAATACACTGATAAGGATAAAATATGGTGAATACATTAACGTGAACTCCGGCAAAAATTTATTTATCAAAACAATATTTGGCGAAAATATTGAACATAAGTTTGTTGTATAAACGGGAGAAATCTGTCCCCCAACCCCAGTTCCTTAACATAGTTCTAAAAAATTTGTTTGTAAAGTGTAAAGCGCGATAACTCTATAACTACGCAAGCTATCTCAATAAGATCTTACACACAAAATAAGTTTTTTAACCAAAACGCGACCCCAAATAAAATTTTTGGGATTTCGGGGAAGTAGGCGTGGCGCCGCAACCTTTTCAGCATAAAAATTCTGATATTTTCAAAGGCGATTGCTTGTAGTTTCAACTAGATATTTCATGTGTATATATCTAAAATTTATACAAATCGGACAACACACAAGCAAAATATCCAGGAAACTAGTTAATACCCCACTACAACAGGGAAGTTATATATCTTTTTGACTTTCATACTTTTCATGAACATTAAATGTATGTAAGTATGAGAAGAAGAAGAGAAAAGTTCACTAAAATGATCAGCACGGTGAGCGGAGTCGATTTAGCCATGCCCGTCTCTCCGTCCACCTGTCTGTCTGTCCGTCTGTCTATTTGAACGCAAATTTTTCAAATATAAAATATGCATGTATTGGTATTTTGAAAAGATTTGTTTAGCAGTGTTTGGTAAGGAAGCTATTTATTTACAAATAATTTAATTTACCCCTCAAAACTTATAACAGAAAAATGAGCAGACCATAAAACAAACAACAAAATAAATTTATACCGGAGCACGCGGTTATGTACAATAACTATCTTCTAAAAATAGAAAAAAGAATTTACAAAAACAAAGTCCAACATACATGATTTACATATAGACAGAATGTCTCAAAAATGTTGTGTATAACGTTGGCAAGATAACAAACAACAATGAGAGGAAAACTTGAATTAAGCAGCTTGCAAAACTACACGCAGCATAGCCTATGGGTTAGGCAGCCGCGTTTGCAATCAGAGTGAGTGGGTTCGATTCTCCACAACATCCTCTGAAAATAGCAAAACCATACGAATTAGTCTGACGAGAAATCGTGGCAGTTTTCGAAATAGTACTATAACTATAGCCTGTACATGTTTGTTGCTTTAAATTTTTCGTCTAATAAAAAATAATAATAATTAACTAAGAATTATTAGCAACTGGTCTTAAGCTCGTTAAACTTACAAAAATATGTAAAAATGAATTATGGTCTGTTCACCAACAACGAAAAAAAAAGAAGTGTTTTTATTGAAAACAATCAGCTTCCCTTACCAAAGGTAATGGAAAACACATATTAGATTACAGGGAAACGAAGCAGATGAACTTTCCTTGCATGGATCGGCTCTTGATGCCTCAGAAGCAAAGGTGGTACTTTTGGGACTTATGAGGGCCTTACGGATCGCTGCTGGCTTAGCGAGCCAATAATAGGTGGAAGTGTTTGCAGTGCTGTAGTCTCTAGAGTGTGTAGCGCTCCTACAATGAATCACGATATTTAACCATTCCCTAAATTAATAGAAGAAAAAAATTCCGAGCCAGTTTGGGAATGCCCATGGGATCTCCAACATCGCCAGTCATAGCCAATATTGTGATGGAGGATCTTTTAACACGTTTTGAGATGGAATCGGCCAACAAACCTAGATTGTTAACTAAATATGTGGACGATTTATTTGCCATAATAAAAACAGAGGACACTGATATTTTGCTTAAGTTACTCAACGGTTATCACAAATCAATCAAGTTTACAATCGAAATAGAAAAAGATGGAAAAATACCTTTTTTTGGATACTCTAATAATTAAGAGAAACAACAGGATAACAATAGACTGGTACAAAAAACCCACAGCTTCTGGTAGATTGATCAACTTCCACTCGCACCATGATAAAAATAAAAAAATGAACACTGCCAATAATTTTGCGAGATGCGTCCTCTTCATCAGCGACACTTTTTACCACAACAAAAACATCAACATCATTAAGGATACACTAAAGAAAATTAATCAATAAACCTATTAACAATTATTATTCTAGTCTTGGTAAGGATAATAATAGGGAAAACAAACCTGCAAAAATTTATAAGTCGGTCACTTATGTCCCGGGGCTATCGGAGAGGATCAAAAAATCCAAAATGTAGGAAAAGGTGCAGTTAGCCTTTACCTACAGCAACTCACTGAAGAAAGTGTTCACCAAACTGAAAGATCCAATAGATAAACAGGAAAAATCAGACGTAGTGTACCGGATTCTGTGTATTGGCGACGGGTCCCACATACGCGAAAAAGTATATGTGGGTACTACAAAATTTAAACTCAAGACAAGGTTATCCGCTCACAAATCCAACATAAAATTAAGGAACAATTTTTCTGACAACAAAACGGCATTATCAGCACACTGTAAGGCTACGGGACACTACCCGGATTTTGAGAATATCACCATCTTATAAAAAGAGAAAAATTATAACAAACGTTTCACGTTAGAAATGCTACACATAGTTGACACCCCTAATGATAAGCGAATGAATTTTAAGGCGGACACTGACCACTGTGCCTACGCCTACCGCAACTTAATACGAAAACACCAAAGGCACTCCAACAACAACAACACTACACTGCTGTGATCAACTCTCTGTATGCTGTATATATTTTGTCGCTTAATGTATGTATTATTGTTTTTATAAAATTTTTGTTTACAATTACGGGACTTCATTATTATCATATTTATGTACACTCTTTGTTAGAATTGTCGCTTTTTCCAATTTACTTTGTCTTCGCATTTTTAGTCGTTAAAGCATTGCTTAATACGTAAGTTGTGCTAATGAATTATGTGAAATATGTTTATATGTTGTTTATGTCTGATAATAAGTTAAGTTAAAAATGTTTATATATGAGAAATTTATTAGTGTTTTTTGTATTGTTTCTTGCAGTCCTGATGATGACCTCGGATTAAGTTCGAAATATTTAAAATAAATAGTAACACAAAAACCAAGTGTTTTATTTATAAAAGGCCTTAGCTCAAAAGATAGAAAATTGATATTTAAGTTCTTAATTTTATTTTTTTTGCAGTGCTCCGTACGTGGTAGCCAAATTGTTGGTACATCCTACTTTATTGACGACCTTCCATCAGTAAGCTTGCATAAATTTCTATAGCAATAATCGCACACGACTAAAAAAAAAAAATTCTGACGTGTACATGAAAGTAGCCGATACACGTGTATTTTTATTTTTCTCCCCTTTCCGAAAAAGTATAGGAAGAATGTGTGTAACGCGGTGTTATTAGCAGGGTAAAGTGGTGTTTTATTGCGACAAACTTCTACTGCAAGAACATGTAGGTTAAATATATGGCAAAAAATTGCGGGATTTCTTTCAAATATCACTTTCGTGAAAATTCTGTGCCCCTGATACATTGTATTGCATATTTGAATGAAATCAATCTAGAATAATTACCCGGGTAATTGTAAAAAATCGGTGATTATTGTTAATTGCTTCATAATACAATTCAAAAATTAATTATAATATTTTCAATTGTAATTAATTTAATTTTAAATAATTTAATTGCAACGAGCAATTAAAATTTTAATTGCAATTACTTTCTTAATCAATTATTTAATCAATTAAACATTTAATTGATTAACGCCCAACACTGCTATTGGGCTACATGTGGCACTAATTGGTCTGGCACATGATATCTTGTATAGGGTAGGGATAGTGATACGGCTAAGGATAGGGGTAGGGACAGGGATAGAGATGGGGAATATTTCTAGATCCATGCAGGTAACTTTCTGGGCAGGACAAAGTCTGCCGGGCCCTAAAACAAAAAAACCGAAAATCCGCATTCGGATTATTGATACTGGGTTCTTGCGTTTCTATGGCGCAGCTACTGTTACATCTATTGCTGGAATAAAATAATAATTATTTACTGAATAAATATTAAAAAACCACGCGTTTACTTACTTTTCTAGTTTTCTTTATTTTTTTCCTTCAAGGAATACATGGTACTTGATATATTTCTAGCGAAAACCTGTCTTGTCGTACTCAAATTTCATAAAAAATAGTAGTAAAATTTCGCATTAAATTTCTTGAGAATGCCTCTAGAAAATTTAACACAAGACATTTTCTTGAGCATTTCTTGAGGGCTATTTTATATGGAGTTTTTGCTTTTCTTCTGATCTGCGTACCATGCTTGAGTTTTAAATAGTAAACATTTGCCGTGGTCTAGGAATTGGCGGGCACAGTGTACCCACCACTCCGCCACCTCGGGAAATGTGAGGATTGCCGCACCAACACCACCCCAAACCAAGGTTTCGAGGTACCCGTGCCGAAGGCTGAATGATCAGTGGGTGGCTGTTGAATAGCTGACCGCGAACGGTCGCCTCCGATGCCCGCGCAAGGTCGGTTGTAACAAGTGCCTTACCTCGGTATACTGGCTCTGCCGCGGTGGACCAACCCTTTCCAGACTACTCTTGGGAACTACATGGAAAAATTAAACAACATTCAAAAAAAGCAAGAGGCAGGAAAGGGGAGTGTTCTGGACACACTCTTGGAGGACGATCTCCTGGCCAGTAGTCAGGAGACAGTCAAGCCAAGGGATAGCAGGGGTATCAGCCATAGTACCCCTGTCATCGCAAGCCAACAAACAGCCAGTAAGAGAAACGCACAAGCCATAGTGGCTCCCAAACGTTCAAAGAAGTCTGAAGGTACCTTGTTGAAGCAGAGGTACCAGAGGGCATTGCATATTCTAGGAAAGATTTCTGAAAATGAAAAAACTGTTTGGGTCCACGAGCGAGATGTCGAAGACAAGGTTAATTACGAAGCGGTGGTCAAGAAGTACGAGACCGCCCTTTCCACAAAACCCGTGGCTCAACCGCAAAACAAACATCCAAAGGTACAGCAGTAGGCGAACCGAAACCGCTCACAGGAAGTGAACGATCGCAGCGTCAAGAAGGGCAGGTACAATAAGCAGGATGATGGCCCTTCCACCAGTGCCATACTTATAGCGAAGTGGTCAGGGACCATCCCCAAGTAGCGCTGGAACTAAAGGAGATTTTCGTAGCACGCATCATTCATAACCACATCCGGGCCACATGGAAGAAAACAAGGGTGGTTTTCATACCGAAGTCGGGCAGAAGAGGGCATGAGCTGGCCAAGGATATTAGGCCAATAAGCCTCACATCATTCGTGCTAAAAACTTTTGAGAGACTATTAGACAGACACATAAGGGAACTTCTTCAGGACCTCAGGGGGAATTGGATCTCGTCCCTACTTCTTAACCGCGAAACATCGGCTGATATTGGGGGAGCAAAGGTACACGGAGAAAAATTTTCTTCTCAAATCGAGAAAAATATCTGCTTATTCTCAAATTGGTAAATAATTGGTCAAATAATCAAAAGTGACTTGTTTTAACTGAAATCAAGAAAACGAGTGTACTTGAAATAAGAAAGTTTTTTTCTTGTTAAATAACAAAACCAAAAACTAAGAAGAAAAAAGCTTACAAAAAAGTTTAAATAAACAAGAAAATATTTCCTAAAATGTACTTAATTTGAGAAAAGATTCTTTCAAATATCGAGAAAAAATTAAGAAAGTTTTTTTCTTCTTGACGAACAACAACAAACACTGTGAAGAAAACCCGTTACAAAATTATCAAGAAAACATGTTCTTGAAATTGCTTAGCTGGGAACAGCGTGCAAATAATTAAGAAAATGTTTTCTTCAATGAAGTAAAATGATTCTTGCTGAATTCGCAACGCCTACTATGTTTCATGGGCTGTCATTGGCTGTTGAAGACATCGAAAGCAGACACAATAACGGGATTTTTCCAGAACTAAATAGCATTGAACTTAATAATTGCAACAAATTTCTTCAACAGGCAAAGATTCCCCACAATCCTAAAATAACTTTTCAGTTTGTGCGTTTAGAATTTTGTGAAAAAGGAGTAAAAGAATTATGAGCTCTACAATCATAGCTGGGGAACTTCGATTAGAATTAGAAATCATTACGATTAGAAAAATTAAGTAATCTAATCATTAGATTTTTTTTGATTCTTTATATTTTGATTACTAATTTATTAGACTAGAGCTAATCAAAAATCTAATGGCGATTAGCGGCGATTAGCATATCTAATCAAAACTAATAAAAAAAAAATCAATTAGATTTCTCGATTAGGTTTGATTAAATTTGATTAGATCAACTGTTTTGAAATATTTTTTTTTTTTTGTCATTTAATTCATAAAGTAACAAACATAAAATAACTTTTATTCAAAATTTCATCGTAAACATAAACACTAAATACTAGTTAAAGTATAAAAATTAAAGGCACATTCTGAAAAAAAAAATTCTGATTTATATTACACACATAGTATCACAAAAAGTTTATATTCGACTTCATTAGTACCAACTTTTCAAAAGAAAAGTCAGACAATGAATTCCGCCTTGGGTTATTGACTATGCCAGCAAATGAAAACAGCCTTTCGACGGACGCTGATGACGTAAGCGGGGTATTGAACACTAGACACGCTTCCTTCAGTGCACCATATTTATTCCAAATTTCGGGACCTGGCATCGGGTCATTCAAATATGCGTATAGCTGATTGCTAACCACTTCTTTGAATGTAAAGGGTAAAGAGCGATGTCCCAATCGAAGGTTATTTAGTGATACTTGTTGTTGTTGGATAGCGAAGAATTGCAGCGATGAACAGATGAGTATGCGCCGCGACGGTCCGAAAATTATGTTTTTTATGCATGCACTTTTCCATTAGTTGATGATTAGCGGTGCTTTGGCGAAAACAATACAAACATTGCAGCAACAAATTGCAATGCTTAGAAAGCGAAGGCAGAACAGGCAGAGGTATTGTACAGTGGACAGATTTCGTCCGTTTTTACAACAAACTTATGTTCAATATTTTCGCCAAATATTGTTTTGATAAATAAATTTTTGCCGGAGTTAACGATAATGTATTCACCATATTTTATCCTTATAAGTGTATTATGTACTGAATAATTACTTTTTTGTATTTTCGAAAATATTTTCTATATAAAAAGAGGGCCCATTTCAAATAGCGCTCGGATATTCCAAATTTCATTAAGATATCTCAAAATTTACTTAAGTTATCGTGTTCACTGACGGACCGACGGACGGACATGGCTTAATCATTTTCTTTTTTCCTCCTGAACATTTTGATATATATGTCAATATCTATCTCGATCCGTTTGTGCCGTTGTATACCATCGCTAGGCGACTAAAGTTAATATACCTGAGCTGTTGATGAACTCAAGGATGTTTGGAATCCCTATTTCAGACATCCTAGCGAGATTTTCCAAAAAAGGGCTCCCAAAGGACTTTAGACGCATTGTCGCTAGAGCCGGGCATTTGCACAGAAAATGCTCAACTGTCTATTTGGTAGTTATGTTTTTGCAACTTCTGCAGTGATCATGGTGCGGAATGCCCATCTTTTCCGTATGCGTGCCTATCGCCCAGTGACCAGTGGAAACTGCTCCAACCATTCCTGCGGGTGTCAACTCTTGACCTGCTTAATAGACTTCTTGTTCTCTTTTCGCTTTATCTTGGCGGGGTAGATCTTGATATTGCACAACTGGTGGTATTCTTTCACTTTAACTGTGCTTTGTTGAGGTATTACTTTTGAATGTTCCCCTTTGCTACGGCTATGGGAACACCCATTTCTAAGCTGGTTATGCTCCCGTCTCCCTCTAATGAGCCCATACGTGCCAGCTCATCAGCCTTCTCACTACCCTCGATTCCTCTATGACCCGGCACACAGGTAATGCATACTTCAAGAAGGCCGCTTAATGTAGCCAGAATTTGCTTGCATGCATACACTATCTCCGAGTTAGTATGTGGCGCTACTACTGCCCTTATTGCTGCCTGGCTGTCAGAAAAGATCGTTACTTCACCAGTAATGTTCCTGTCCTTGAGTGATTTGCAGGCTTGCAAAATCGCAAGGACTTCTGCTTGAAACATACTGCAATGTGAGGGGAGTCTGAATGACACAGAAATGTCTAGGAACTCCGAGAATATTCCGGCCCCTACACCAGAATCCATCTTGGATCCATCGGTATGGATCTGAATGCCGTTGTCAACTGCAACCGTGCCACTCTTCCAACCATTCCTGCTTGGAATGATCGTAGCAGCACTGCTGTCAAAATTCAGTTTGTGAGGATAATAATTTGTTTCGGTACCAGTCATATCCGCTAGACGATTACTAAAGATACTACTATGCCTTTGCAGGCATCCTTCCAGCACCCAGACTCCCTGTCTTAGTGCAGTTAGTGCCGATGTACAGAGTATATGTAAGTAAATTGGTAGCAAGTTCAAAATGGGATCCAAAGCCGCAGTGGGGCAAGTTCGCAGAGCTCCGGTGGCGCCAACGCACGCCCTTCGCTGGACCTTCTGCAGGCTGATGAGATTATAGTTCTTCCGAAAAGCTTCCCACCACACTAGAGATCCATAGGTCAGCACCGCCTCGTACATCCACAACACCATCTTCGGCTTGAGACCCCATTTCTTACCAAACATCGATTTGCAGGCGCAGAAAGCAATGCCGGTCTTCCTCACCCGCTCCTCAATGCACGCTTTCCAATTTAATTTGCTATCAATTTTTAGTCCCAGATGTTTGGTGCTTGGAAATATTTGCCATTCAATTTGGGTAGTTCGAAGGTAAGCGGCTTATACTTCCTCGTGAAGAGTAGATATCCGTTTTATCCGGATTTAGCCTAAGGCCACATTTCTGTGCCCATCTACTTAGTTTTGCCAACGTTCTTTCCATAATTTCACTCATCACGGATGGGAAGGGACCCGAGACCAGGATCGCCACGTCGTCGGCGTACGCCACAATCTTCACCCCATTTGTATGTAGTTTTACCAGGATGTCGTTCATAGTAAGGAGCCACAACAGCGGTGAGAGGGCCCCGCCCTGTGGTGTGCCTCTACATACCTGCTTACTGACTCTTGCTCTCCCTAATTCGCCTGATATTTCACGGTTAAAGAGTAGGGACAGGATCTAATTCCTTCTGGGTTCCTCTACCCTTGCCCCAGCGAGTGCGGATGATATTGAGTCGGCTTTGGCGTTAATGAAAGGGCCTACTACATCAACAAAGGCAGCTAGTGTAAAATCTTTATATAAAAGGGACTTCTCTACTGTTCGCACCACTTCGTGAAGCGCTAAGTATGTCTAATAGTCTCTCCAATGTTTTTAACACAAAAGATTTAGGCTAATCGGCCGGAAGTCTTTGGCCAACTCATGCCCTCTTCTGCCTGCCTTCGGGATGAAACCCACCCTGGTTTTCTTCCACGATGTCGGTATGTGGTTATGACTAATGCATGCTGCAAAAATCTCCTTTAGTTCCTTAACCGAAGATTCCTGGGTCCTCTGCAGCATAATGGGGAGTATGCCATCTACTTCTGGTGATTTGTACGGTGAAAAGCTGTATATTGCCCAGGCAATTTTGTCTTCTGCAAATGTTTTGTTTGTTAGTGCGCAAGGTGCCTCTTGCTCCATAATTTCTCTTCGTTGCTCCGCTTCCCCGGGATCGTCCGGAAAATGAGCTTCTATAAGGATGACCAGAGTTTCCGCTGATGATTCCGCCCACGTGCCATTAGCGCGCTTAACAATTGTCTTGTTTGAGTGATTCCTTGCAAGGATCTTTCCGAGCCTAGCTGAGTCTTTCGTGGACTCAATCTACTCGCAGTGCTCCTGCCAAGATTACGCCTTTGCGATTCTTACGGCTTTTTTATATTCCTTCATGGAGGTTCTATACTCCTGAAAGTCCCTCCTTGGGTAGCAGTCATTGAAAACCTTCCTGAGACTTGACCTTAGATCGCCAAAGTTTTTGTCCCACCACGGTGGAAAGATCTGCTTGCTCCTGGATATGGGACAGGCAATTTTATATGCTACCTGAAAACTTTTCTCTAGAGATCTAATTCGATCGTCTAGGCAGTCGGGTGATTGTATAGGTGTTTTGTTTCTGATGTATATTGGAACGATTTTTCGTCATCCCTTGTCAAATTTGGTTTTGAGACAAACCGGTTTCGGCGTTGTGCCATCATCAGTGTCGATTTTCGTTCTCGTTTTGTTTCTGCTGAGCCTACCCCTAACTATCTTGTCAAATGAAGTTCGTTTCGGATTTCTGTGCGGTTGAATTATCTTCCTTTCGATGATCGGACAGATAACGGCTTGTCGACTGGATTTGCTACTTGATTGTGCACCTCCTCGGGTGGTGCGGGCCGATCGTGTGCCATGCACGCTGTGGTGATCGTTAGCCTTCGATCCCCTCGTGCATCCAACTTGACCGTTCCAACGTCGCATGTGCCGAAATTAGAAAAAAAGAAAGCATGAAAAGTATTCCTAACGAGGAAATAAGCTCCCGGTTTACCTTCTCCATGAGTATAAAAAAGGTTGAAGTTTCGGGCCTGTAGTCCCATAATCTTTGAGCCCCAGACCCACGGCTCCTGCACTAAGCAGATATCAATGCCCTCCTCCTTGAGAAGGACCATACGGTTGTCCGAGGCAATTTTGGAGTGGTACACGTTTACCTGCGCCACCCTCATTATCAGACAGAGGGCGCACTTCCACTTGGTCCACCTCGCCAACCTGCCCTTCAGGGTTGAGCCCCTCTAGGAGCTTGTTGGCATCGTCGATTTCCTCCAAGTTGTCATCCGGAGCTACTTAGGCAGGGGAAATCTTCAGATTCGCATTCCGGATGCCAAACCTCAACCTATTATCCCTCTGCTCGAGTGCCCAGAGACTCATTGCATACCAACAGTAGCGCCGGCTGGCTTTTTCTTTCTGGTTCCTCTATTTTCAACACAGACCAGTCTGTCATCGAATATGGATGAGCTTTCCCGCCTCTATTTTCATTTTGGGCAACCAAATTCGCCCCCGGGGTCTCCTCGGGTTCTCAGAAGGCCGGATTGTCTTAAGCGTAAAACCATCGAATGTGTTACGAATCTTCGCAACACATTTCTCCAAGAATTTCCTTGAGAACCCGTCCGCGCATTTGATCACCCTGCATCCGCGGCAGATCTCCTCGCAGTTGAAGGCGGGAACTGGAGCTTGTTTCTCCATGAGGTGCTCGACGACCATCTCAGATAGCCGTTCCTCAATGGAACTGCAAACCGCCTAAACTTGCCTTCCTCCATTGCTGTTCGCATCGATCAGCGGTGGAAGGGCCATAATCCTGCCTATTATACCTGCCCTGCGTAGCACTACTAGGCATAAAAATAATGAAATCGCGCAATTGGTTCTATGCAGAATAGATAGTAGTTTGTATAGTACTTTTCTGTAGATACTCTATGAAGTAACAGCTTTGGACTTCTCAGAAACAACAGGAGTAGGGGGTCATAACACATAGCTATGTAAATTGTATATGGTCCGTATTTGTATTACTCATTAAGATTCTAGAAAAAATTGATTTTTCGGCTCAGCCTAATGTGCTTGCATGCTTTATAATAAAACTCTTGAGAAATGTTAGTTTGCTGTAATGATTTTATCGGACGTGAGGTTATATTGGCCATAAGAGACTATGCTTTTTGAAAAACGACCTTATCATAGAACATTTAACGGAATATAATGTCATTTTTCTGTACTTAAAATTTTCCGACAACCAACGTTGCCGCCGATTCCTTTATTTCCTACAATCGACTAAACGATTTATTTTAGGATTCCGGCTTAGCATTCACGTGCTACTATTACATATGTATATATCCTTAATTTGTACAAAATTTGTATAAAGGCGATCTTTATACATCGGTCATACATATTTCCATCTATGTGCTTATGTTTGTCTGAAACAATACCAAAAATAATCAAAAACTATCAAAAATAATCAAAAGTAATAAAAAATTTTTTTTTGATTGTTTTCGATTATATTTGATTTTTCTTGATTTTTTTCTTAAATCAAAATTAATCATGATTGTTTTTTGATAGTTTTTTAAAAAAATCATTAAAATAATCATTAAAACCCGAAAACAATGGGCAATCAATTATTAATAAGCTTTCCAAAAAGCAATCAATCAAACCGGTAATCATTATGATTATTAATCATTACTTAACAGGTCTGGTCTGAAACAATACCAAAAAGAATCAAAAATAATCAAAACATATTTTTTTCATAAATCATAAAAAATCATGATTATTTTTTAAAGTAATCATTAAAACCCGAAAACAATGGATAATCAATCACAAATATCATTATGATTATTAATCATTACTTAACAGGTCTAATGAAATAAATTCTTTCTTCTGAATTTCACTTCAAATGAGAAAAAGAAAATATAAGAAAACACATAAAAGTTTTGGAATTCGTGTTATTTGCGCAAAAGGATTAACCAGTTATTATTAATGAATTGTATTTTGCAGTAGATGGAACATGGTCGTAGATCTAATAAAGTTACTTAAGAAATAGGAAGCTAATGCATTGAACTTTTGAGCTATACCAACTGCAGCCCTATCCCTTGCTTTTAACTACAAAAACACTCACCGAAGGCTTTATTGAGTGTTGTCGAAAGTGACATTTCTTTGCTGGATATGACCTTTGTACATTTTAGTCGCCTCTTACGACAGGGGGGTTACTCTTTATCGCGCTGCGAGAGCAAATGCGATTCGAAAGCTATTAAATTGCAGGCTCTTGGAGGCTAGAAAAATTTCATTTGCATTTCAATACTGAGTAACCCACCATGTATGACTACCTTGGCATATTCTATATCCTAACCCGCAGGTGTAGCAGCCATATCCCTCATTTATATATATTCTTTAGGTCCATTGCTTTGACAGCAAGTCTGAACCCAATGATGTTTCGACGATTCGCTGCAGACCAGGCAATGTACCAACGCAGTTTCCTGCTGTTACAAACTCATAAAAGTTTGAGAAGAATTGGGGAAAAGGCTTCACGCTTGTGAACGAAACGGCTATCACTCGGTAATAAGCATACATACCGAGACTGAAATATAAATGAAGCTTTTGTGGACTTTAGCCAGACGTATTTTAAAATAGTTAACGAACACAAACTACTAACACATGCAAATTACATCACAGACATACTGTCAAATAACCATCTTCCCAGCAGTATTGCTCAGCATGAAAATAGTACAACTTTCCTGCTGAAAACTCAGAGAGATGTAGTTACGAAACGTGGATATTCCACTTCGTTTTTACATAGAGGTGGCAAAAGGTAACATAAAAAATATATATTTATATATATGAGGGGCCTAGTATCAAAGGCGGCAATCTCCACAATTTTTAATTTCGAGTAAAGCGCAAAAGAATGGTACGCATTTATTATGGCTAATATTATAACAAAAATTAGTTATAGTGTAAAAAGTGGTAGACTACATAGGGTTATGTAGCAACACTACCTAAATTCTCAACAGTTTTGAAAAAAATAAGAAAATTATATGGAAAATGCCGTGTTTGATTCTGATACTTGGATATTGCCGGTTTTGATATTAAAACGGTTGGGATGAATATATTATGAGCATAGTATCTAGCATTTTATTGAATTTCTAAAGTTAAGCTGTCACACAGTAACACAAGAATGCCAGCTGTGCGTAATAATAATGATAATAATAATAATAAACCCAACGAATTACCCACCATATCCCGACCCACAGGCATGAGGGGCGCGTCCGCGTGACGCGCGGATTTTGTTTGGTTTGCAGATTCGTTGAAAGACAGGGGTTTTTTAAGCGTCGGGACCTAAAACTGCTCAGCTACAAAGAAAGACTCATCAGCTGAGTAAAATACTTATAAGATTAGATTAGATACAAATAACTACCTTGTAAAAGAAGATGAAACAATTATTATTGTGAAGAGAAGGAAGTTTGAAATATCATATTATATTCGTAAAAAAGTGAGAATGATATAATTAAAAACATGTTACAGAGTATTATATATTATAGTATGTACTATATATTACTTTATATATTATAAGGAAGTTCCTCGATAAATTCGCAACATGCTTCTTCGGGAAATCCAGAGTCTCTTTCTTCCTCAGCTGGCTTCGCTGGCCCAGACATTTCATCAGACAGAACATCTGCATAAAATTTGAGTTCTTCTGACGATCTCCAAGTGCCGCCAAAGTGTTTTGTAAGCAGTTTATTTACGTCGCTAAGTTTAAGCAAATTGACCTGTTGCAAACCACTTTCCACGATGTCAGGAGCAATCAAGTGAAGGTTCCGTCCCTTCCTTAAGACACTTTTGAAGCTTAGCAGATCCTTCTTATAATGTAATTCATCGCTGATGGAGACTTTTAAGGTTTTGTATCTCTTCAGTAAAAACCGCTTTGTATTTTTGAACGAAAAATGCCAAGCTCCGGTGGGCTTAAAGACACCTGAGATCGTTTCCTTCCAGTTATACACGCTGAAATCTCTCCCAAGGTGGATCACCGTCGCAGTTTTTGAAAATATCTCCAAATACTTTTCTGGCTGCGTTATAACTTCCACCTTTTTATATATATTTTTCAATAGTACGGAATACCCTATCAGCAGGCAAAAAAGAATGACCTACAACGGGGAAAATTACTTCGATATTCTGGACTTGGTGCGGCGCTTTTTCCGAAAGCCATTTGCAACACATTCCAATCAGGGTGGTATTTTTTGTTTTCCCTACTGCAACCATCCGCCATCAGCCTGACGGTAGTTATAGCTGGGTCAAAATCGATATTATTGAGTTTGTCGAATACAGCAGAAGCCATTTCATTGGAACCTTTTCCAAACTCGTTTTCCGTTCAATAATAAGAAAACACATTTTGTGGAGTTAGTTTGGATTGGGATGTTCCTTGAAAGATTGTAAAATTGTACCTATAGATACAATTGCCTGGAGTAGTAGGCAATTTGGTCCGGAACCTTAGGGAGGACGAGATTTTTCTGACAATCGAAAGATAATGTTATCAAATCATCTCGGGCTTCTTTGAGCAACTCAAAAAATGCATTTCAATTTCAATTTATTTAACAAATTTTTGTACAACTAAGAACACAAAGTCTTTTATATGTACATCAACTTATACTAACATCTTATCATGACTCATTTGAGATAACATTAATGAACTTATATAAGTAAATGTGAATTTTATCTATGTTTTTACTTATATTGTGGTTACAATTACAGAATTACCATTAAAATTAAATTGAACATATAAATTATACATTTAAAAATTTTGAAACAGTTGATAGGCTTAAGTAGTGGAAAAAGTATAGCAATTAAAAGAAAAAGGTAGAGAAAGTGAAACCATATCATAGAAAGCTTAGTTGAGGCCAATACTTAAATAGATGAGATATCATCTGCACTGCTAAAGTATTTCAGTATAACACTTTTGTAGTTGTTCCTGTTTAGCCCAACTTTAACTGATTCAGGAATAGAGTTGCAAAGTCTAACAGCACCAATAAAAAACATTCGGCTGGAAGTTAGATATCTGTATTTTGGAATAACCAATCTGCTATTTCTCGGGGACATGGTTGACTGAAGCTTCTCGTACAGGTACTTAGGAACTTTCCACTCTAGTAATTTAAACATAAACATACAGTTTCTCGCAGCCAGATAAGTCAAAATGTAACATCCAAGAATTTTATCGCTCCAGGGTGATATGTGATCATATCGACCAACACCATACACGTACCTAGTTACATTATTAAAAGCAACATTAATTTTATTGGCCGAGCTGGAGTCAAGTTTAAAATAAACTACCTCAAAATATGTTAAGTGAGGTAGAACTAGCTGCATTGCAAGTTTCTGACGTGTTTCCTGCGGGGTGAACGTTGCAGAGGCTCGTAAACTTCGCAGTATGACGTATACATTACTGATCACCTTATTTATATGGTCGAAACAAGTAAATTTACTGTTTATTATAAAGCCTAAATTCTTAATTTTGTCTGTAGTTTTAAGAACCTGCGAATCCGCCGACATAGCAAGAGGCTTTATACTAAGAGTTTTCTTGCAATAGATTCTATCATTCCGAACCAAATTGTAGTTATTAATGCAACAATGGATATTAGAGGTATTTTGACTTAGCCATGTTTCACTTACACATATTACATCCACTAATGATTCCTCAAAAATATACCTAACATAGTCTAGTTTATCAGAACTCAGGCTGCGCATTGAAGTGAACTATGTTCAGACCAACAGATTGTTTGCACAATATATCCAACATAAGCTTATGATTTTCATTAGCACCGGTAGAATTGTTCTCAATCAAGTTAAACTCTTACATTCTGGGCTGGCAGGGACAACTCTTTATCTTTACAACAATATGCAGATTCGCCAAAGTCACAAATAAGCAAACCACAACTTAGGAAAAATGAGCGAAAAAGAAAGACACTAGCAATACAAAGTAAACAAAATAGAAAGAAAAGGAAGATGACATTTATAAAGCTTAAATTACATTTTTGCATTATTTTAATTGTTTGCTCTTAATATTTACGGTGTGCCAACAATTTTATCAATATCGTTTTTGTCAGAAACTTTGATCGCTGCTTCACCATCTCTTTTTCTAACCATCACGTGACCCCGCACAGAAAACTCCGTTGCTAAAAGCTTCTGTCGTCTCAGTTGGGCTGCATAGTGCATTATTTGCCGGTTCGCTCTTAAGAGGCTTTCATGTATGCGAATACGGGAAGTGCCATCCATCAGATATCTTTGACAGCAAGAGATCTATTTTTAGCTTTGCAGTAACTAGCAACTGCTTTGAAGAGCTGACGACGAGCATATGGGGAGAAAGGCTTGACAACAATCGGTGGTGATGGGCTATCTTTGTTATGTTTTTCTCTATTTACTGGCATTCGAAACACTTCTTTAACAGCAGGCACATCAGTGTGCACTGCTCTCAGCTTATAAATTTTCTTTTCATCGACAACATGATCCAATAATTTATATGGTCGTCTCACATGACATAGCGTCTTCTTCTTCCTCATCTACACCTTATGTCAAACTATCATATCTTTGTTTTTTGTTTACATTCTTTGTTTACAGTTCTTGGAAAAGCTATTGAGTTCGCTTCGTGTTTTATTTATTTTTAATAAAAATTCGCTGTGAATTGATGTTTAACGAGTGCTTTGTGATAACATTTTAAGAAAATGTGTGATTTATGTGTGCGTTATACGTGAAAAGCTTAGAAAATAGGCGAATCGTTTTTGCGCGTTCCCTCTCACATGTGCATTTTGACATAAGAATTAAACGACGTCAAACGGTAATTTCGTGTTGTTGGCCGATTGAGGCGACCATATAAATTATTGGATCATGACCGACAAGCTTTTTTTTCTTCTCTTCATCTGTACATCTCTTAATCTTCTCCGTGAGTTCTATACATACGGAGCAAACGTCAGTACGAGGAGAAGTAAAACTGAAGTTGTATCTGGTATTAAAAATCATTCCAAAGTATGACGGTTTCACGCTATCCATAGGCGAACACCGATCGTTGTACATTTTGCACATTTTTTCGATAGACAATTCCGAAGGAAGATAACGTCTACATGAGGAAGATCGACTATAATGAGATTCAATACTTTTAAATGTGTTGATAAACTTTTGAGCAGCAGATTGTTTTCCTTCGTATTGTGCACTTTTTCTGTCACCTCCTCTCTTCTCCAAAAGAGCTTCGCCTTTTTTTAGAAACGATTTCATGATGTATGTAAGACGATGTTTCGTGATATGTATTACAATCAAAAATGCTTTTCCGCACACTGGAACGTTTTCTTTTGAGGCCCACTTTCTTATAAAACATTTCACAGAAGCTTCCTTAGCTGTGTATCTCAAGTTGGATGGACGGCGCTATTTAGGTAGTTGAACATTGCAGAACTTCAAAATAAACGCATCTTGGCGGAGCTTATCTTTCGTAGCGTAAAACGCATCATGGAAACGTTTAATATCATTCATTGTTAAACTGCAGCTTGATATGCTTTAGTTTTATGACCACAAGTCGGAAATTTTGGCAGCTTCGGTGAAGAATACCTAGGAAAAATAAATATGTACAGTTTTTTGTAAAAGTATAATACCTCTCTACATCAAGAACAAAGTATTCTATAGTGTTTAACGCACTTTTTACGTTTTTGCACATTTCGCTGCCATGTAGATGGATTGCGCAACATTTTCCCAGCTTTGATGTTTTCCACAGGAGTAGTCTCACATTCCATTTTAATTCACAATCACAAACAACTTAGCTTCATAAACGATCACACGAATACTAAATTACGGAAAATAATAATGTGATGTGACATTTGGAGATTGCCGACTTTAATTCTCAACGGTTGATGGAGAATGCCGTGTTTGATTCTCAGGCTAAATTATCGTTCGCTTTTACAAGGGGATAATACCGTTATAATTTCTCATATTTGTCATTTTAGTATAGAGTAAAAGAAACGAACAGTGTGATATGTCTAACTAAATTTTGTCCAAAAGTGGAGATTGCCGCCTTTGATACTAGGCCTCTCATATGTATATGTATGTAATACATATGTAAATAATTCATTAAATTCACATTTCTTGAGCAGTCTTTTACATTGATTTTGATTTCAAATAAAAATGTTTTGATATTATATACAGTGCACATAGGCATTTATTTTTTCAGTGATACAGCTTTATACTTTCTGTTCTTTATCTTTTGGAAAGCGTTGCGCACATCTCTTGCTGTAAATCTCTTCGCAGGGATTCTGAAAAATACAAAAATTAAATGTACTGTCGGATATTTCTTGTAACTTTTTGTTTCCAAAAAATACTAGGGATGGGAATATTCGAATAATAATTATAACAATATAATAATTATAACAATATTATTCGAAAACAATCCCACTTCTAAAAAATGCTCACCGTATAAAGCTCGGTTAAGGTTTTCATAGTCCTGTAGGCCTTTTTTATTGCTTCGTCCAGAGTAATTCATTTCCATGCATAATTCTTCAGAAAGCATCCTATTAAGATACTTATAAATGTCATCCGCCATTTAGATTTGAAAAGGATGACCTTAAAGTAAACAAGTAAGGAAGTCTAATTCGGGTGGAACCGAACATTATATACCTAGTAGTGATCTATTATATCATCCCAATTTACGCAGGTCTATTTTAATACTTTCAGTTAGTATTTTCGTTCTAATAAGCGTGTCGAGGGACGGCCATGCCTACATCGACTCAGCCCATCCTCCTGATCATTTCAGTATAACTTTTGATGGGACTATCTCTTTTTCTTGGGTCTGGTACCATACGTCGAAAATTTAAATGTCGAATCTAAATATGCCGAAAAAAAAATGTCGAAATCGAAAATGTCGAAAAAAAAATGTCGAATGATAAAATGTCGAAGCAATTCGCTCGCGCGAATATTACACATCATTAAATACATTAATTCGATATTTTTTCTAATTTTAATCATGTAAAAATGTGGAAAAATTTCTAATATAGCATTAAAAAATAGCTAAAATAGTATCGCCCAACTTATGGAAGCCCGAATTTTACACATCAATAATTACACCCCTCCTACATGTTATACGTTGATGTTGGAAATTATTTGTTTTTCTGTTTCGAGTAAGTCTTCAATGTACCGTCTCATCTTTCAAGGCATTTTAAACCTCTAGTCTTAAAACAGTGCCGAACCAATTTTCAGTTAAATGAGCCTTTTCGCTGTTTGTGTCAAGGTTATAACTCTCTTTCTGGTAGATTTGCTATTTCAGACTCGCTTTTCAGCATAAAAAAATCAATTCTTTCTATCCTAAATTTATAGCTACTAATTGTTTCTTATTCTTTGACTTCTATATTAACTTCTAACAATAATTTTATTCTGTTTACTAGTTATTTCTTAATGTATAATCTATCTTATATCTACTTTACTTAGCTGATGAGGTTTTTTCTGTAGCTGAGCAGTTTTAGATCTCCACGATTAACAAACCAAAGCCTTTCAACGACTCGGCACGAACGAATAATCCGCGCGTTATGCGGATGCGCTCCTCGCGCCGGTCGGGCGGGATATGGTGGGTAATCCGTTTGGGAATTATTCTTATTATTATTATTATTATTATTATTAAGCAAATATAAGGCCTTACGGTAAACTTATAACATTTTCAACAAATCTCACTGCTCTTCTCAATAAAAAAGAAACCCTCCGTACATAATATGCGGTTATAGATGTGAGAAAACTACCGATTTTAGATAACTTTTTTTGGTATATAAATGGTCGATGTATCGATATATCGGTGTGCTTATGAAAATTTACATATTTAGTACATTTAACAGCTATTTTTTGACAATAGTACAAAATCAAACCTAAACTCGTCCAAAATATATAGCACAAAAAGATTTTTTTGGTCAAATAATAGTTCACATTATTAATCTAGGCATAAATACGCGACTTTTGATGCCCCATTCGATAATTTTTTTATCTAATTTTCGAAAGGTAACATATAATATAAACCATTTAACTATACACGTCAGCACGTTTGTACTTTCAATGATGTGATCTGTACGGCCCTCTCTACAGTTCCCTAGAAGTAAGTTTTTCCAGAGCGTATCGCATTATAATAAAGTTTAGCCAAATTCCACACCGATATATTTCGAAAATATCGATTCATCGATGAGCTAGTATCTCTAACACAGATTTGCTCAATGAATAACGGTAACTCTCTTAAAATCAGCAAAGCTAAATTTAAAAAATATGAAAGGTTTATAAAGAAGTTTGAAATGACATTTCCATACAAATTTCCAATTATAAGAGCGTAATAAACCTATTTTATTTTTTATGAATAAGGGGGTTAAATTTTCGCATTTTTATCGTAAGTATACAAATTTCGGCCTTTTTCGGTAATTTTCCTTTTTTCGACATTTTTTAATTCGATCAAAAATGTATTCGGTATAAAAAGGCTTTTTTCAATTCGATCTTTTAAGATTCGAAATTTTTTTTTTCGACTAATCGTACGGATCCCCTTTTTCTTCTCATACGTACAAACATTTCATGTTCATGAAAGGTATGAAAATCAAAAAAGATATACAACTTCGCTTTTGCAGTGGGGTATTAACTACTTGCCCGGATATCTTACTTTTCATCCTGAACGTTTTGATATACATTAATAAATATATATCTCGATTCGTTTATGCCGAATGAAGTAATATACCTTGTGTGCGTAACAAAAATAGATATAACAAGTAAGGAAGTCTAAGTTCGGGTGGAACCGAACATTATATACCTAGTAGTGATCTATTATGTCATCCCAATTCACGCAGGTCTATTTTAATAGTTTCGGTTCGTATTTGCGTTCAAATAGACAGACGGACAGACATATAGACGTATCGAGAGACGGACATGGCTACATCGACTCAGCTCATCCTTCTGATCATTTCAGTATACGTACAAACATTTCATGTTCATGAAAGGTATGAATATCAAACAAGATATACAACTTCGCTTTTGCAGTGGGGCATTAACTACTTGCACGGATATTTTACTTTTCAGCCTGAAGGTTTTGATATACATTAATAAATATAAAGGGTGGTTTTTTTACAGGTTTGTTTTTCGAATAGAGATAAAACTGGCATTTTGTGGTCAAATCTGGCAACTCTAATGTCATTTATGTTCAGTTTGGTTTGCCATTTCATCGTGAACAGGTTGACAAACGAACAACGCTTGCAAATCGTGCAAATTTATTTCGAAAATAATGGTTCAGTTCGCGAAGTTTACCGTGAGCTCCGTCCATTTTATGGTCGACATAATCGTCCATCAGAGCAATTAATTCGGTTAACCATGGATCGTTTTCGCACTACGTTTACTCTATGTGATAATACGCATCCGCAGAGACGTCGAACAGTGCGCACCGAAGAAACAATTGCCGCTGTAGAGCAAAGTGTTGAAGAGGACCCGAATGAATCGATTCGCCACCGTGCACAGCAATTGGAGCTTTGTCCATCAACTTTATGGAAGATTTTGCGCAAAGATCTTGGCTTGCGACCTTACAAGATCCAGCTTGTGCAAGAATTAAAGCCGCGAGACCATGCAATGCGTCGTGATTTTGGTGTATGGGCCGAAAATGAGATTGATTTCGATGCTGATTTTCATCGCAAAATTTTGTTCAGTGATGAGGCTCATTTTTGGTTGAATGGCTACGTCAACAAGCAAAATTGCCGCATTTGGAGTGAAGAGAATCCACATGAGACCCTTGAAACGCCATTACATCCACAAAAACTGACTGTTTGGTGTGCTCTATGGGCTGGTGGAGTCATTGGGCTATACTTCTTCCGCAATAATGCTGGAGAGGCAGCTACCGTTAATGGAGACCGGTATAGAGCCATGATAACCGACTATTTTGTTCCCGAATTGGATGGCATGAATGTGGATGAGTTGTGGTTCCAACAAGACGGCGCTAGATGCCACACAGCGCACGTCACAATCGATTTATTGAAGGAAACATTCGATGAGCGCATAATTTCGCGGAATGGACCTGTCAATTGGCCACCAAGGTCGTGTGATTTGACACCATTGGATTATTTTCTTTGGGGATATGTGAAGTCGCTCGTCTACACCAACAAACCAGAAACGTTAGGGGAATTGGAAGCCAACATTCGTGGCGTTATTGCCGACATACAGCCCCATATGCTCGAAAAAGTGGTTGAAAATTGGACCTGTAGAATTGGCTTTATTCGAGCCAGCTGCGGCGGCCACATGCCCGAAATCATATTTAACCATTAATGGCATAAAACTATCCTTCCAATAAAGCCAAATTGATGGACCTTAAAACGATTTTCTTGTGTTTCGATTCGAAGTTCTATACCCCTAAAAAAAACACCCTTTATATATCGATTCGTTTATGCCGAATGAATTAATATACCTTGTGTGCGTAACAAAAATAGATATAAAAAAGGGTGGCTTTCATAGGCGCCAAAGGACTCAACCGATCTGTATGAAATTTTCACAATATATACTTGGGTTCACTGGGTGTTTTGTTTTGCTCTTGAACTTTCACAATAGGTTCAGGAGTTCGCTGGGCACGACACAGTCTGTATATAGCTTTTGAAAAGCCCCCAGGTTATATAAAGCTGCAGTTCGGTATAGTTAAGAGTTTATTTGGTTCAAGTTAATGACATTTTATATATAGATGTATTCTATGTATCAAAACGTCAAAACAACGTCTACCGGGTTTGCTAGTATATAATAAAATGGCGAGAGCAAACAACGAATTTCAGCATTCTTTTGTGAAACTGAGAGACTAGTTTGCGTTCAAATAGACAGACGGACAGACAGACAGACGGACGGAGAGACGAACATGGCTAAATCGACTCCGCTCATCGTGCTGATCATTAAGTGAACTTTTCTCTTCTTGTTCTCATACTTACATACATTTAATGTTTAGGAAAGGTATGAAAATCAAAGAAGATATATAACTTCGCTATTACAGTGGGCTATTAACTACGTGCCCGAAAATTTTGCTTGTGTGTTTTCCAATTTGGCTAGTTTTTGGCAGGAGTATAAAACATACTACAGAGAAGCAGCCCACCAATTTTCATTGAAATATCAATATTGAATTATAAGCGATTGCCTTTGAAAATAGCAGAAATTGTATGCTGGAAAGTAGGCGGCGCCATGCCTACTTCTTCAAAATTGACAAAATTTTTTTGCGGCCAAGGTTTTCTTGAAAAGCTTATTATGTGTGCAAAATCTGATTGATATACCTTGCTTATTTGTAGAAATATCGCTTTTTAAATTTTACAAAAAAAATTTTCAGAACTATGTTAAAAAACTGGACGTGGACATTAACCCATTTCGCCCATTTTTACAGAAAACAGTTACCTTTATATATAGATCATTAGCACCAAATTTCGTTTCGACAACTCAATTTTTGGCGGAGTTATGGCATAAAAAGTTTTGTGGAATAGTCCACTATAAAAGGGGCGGGGCTACGCTCATTTTCGAAAATTTTAAGTTTTTGGATTTCTTTGTTTACGGAAACTTTAAAAGTGAAATATAAATGATGTAAAGCTATTTTACGCAAAGTTATTGCCTATTTAATATATGTACGATCCTCTTCAAAATCTTTCATATAAAAGTGGGCGAAGACTTTAACCGATCCCGCCCATTCTTTCCTGGAACATTCCTTGCATACCTGGAAACCTGCGTGCTGAATTTCGTTTCGATATCTTGAACTGTTTCTGATTTATGATTAAAATTATTTCTACATTTGACTTAATCAAAAGTGGGCGGTTCCACACCCATTTTTAAAAATTTCATGAAAGATTTATTTTATGCCTCAATCTCAATGTAGTTACCAAATTTTATCCTTATAGGTGTATTACGTACTGAGTAATCACTTTCTTTGTGTTTTCGAAAATATTCTATATATAAAAAGTTGGCGTGGCTATCATCCGATTTCGCCCATTTTAAATAGCGCTCGGAGATGAGTGCCAAGGAACCCGCATACCAAATTTCATTAAGATATCTCGAAATTTACTCAAGTTATCGTGTTCACAGACGGACGGACAGACATGGCTTAATCAATTTCTCTTTTCGTCCTGAACATTTTGACATACTCGTACATAAGTCAATATCTATCTCGATCCGTTTATGCCATTACGTACTGCCGTTAGGCTACTAAAGTTAATATACGTTGTATGCATAGCACTACTAGGTATAAAAATAATTATATTAGTAAAATAATGATTTTTAAACAAATTATGGCTTTCTTACATATTTTTCAAAGTCTAGGTTCACGTTATTCTCCAATTCTTCAATCAGACTTGTAACAGGAAATTTTGCTTTGGGGCTTCTAATGTTTCCGCAAACCTTTTCTTGCGTTTTGCTCTATGACCGTATTTGTCAAGCCTAAAAAGTAAAAAATTTTAAGAAAAATTTAATAAAAAGTTATTGTTATCTAAGACTACCTTTTAAGGATTGGATTTCACGTCGTTGATGGGAAGGAATGTCAGAATCAAAATTGTTGTCATTTTTAAAGCTTTGCTTTTTGATTATCAATTATTACGTTTAAGGTTACGTGTTGTTTACATTTTATTTATTTATGAGCTTAAAGCATATATGTAATGCTTCTATATTGCGGGTTCAATATTCAGGCAATCCGTTTCCAATTTGAAATCAAAAGACAACAGCCTACGTTACAAAGTACCTCCTAAACTTCTAATTCATTTTTATTTTTATTTTTTTTCAAGGACGATTTGATACGCTCATGTATTTTTCAAAGTAAAGCTGTAATTTTAGGTACATACGATTATATGATCTCTCATTCTATTTTCTATATTTCTGCACTCTGATATTGGCGAATGTGTTTTCCACCAATATAGAAGTGTGACATATATGGATTAAAGGTGTGAATGAGAGGTATCAAAACTGCACTATCTTGTTTAAACGACAGGTACATATTTTTAAAGCTGATGCTGCTAACCAAATGCAATTCGGGAATTTCGGACACAGTACTATTGACCAAGAGAATGCCTACTGATTTGCTTTGTATTGGTTTTTCAAAAAAGTTTTTAAAATTTAAGTATTTTCTTCCTTTTACATATTGATCTCCATTTAGTAAGAGAAAGCTATAAATTTGTATGGGAATGCAAGAGTTCAAACAACAAATATTGTTGGGCATTTTTGATGTCAAAACAAAGTTTTGAAAGTTGAATTGAGCAATTTCGCCGTTGGAATTAAATTTTGGACCAATTTCTATATATTTTGTATTTGACTTATAAGATAAAAATTTGTTGGTCAGCTGTTGCAAAACGTGCGTAGTTTTTCGAACACTTCGCTTAATCTTCTGAAAAAAGTTTTCAAATCGGTAAGCTGAAAATGAGTTTATATGTCCAATTTCCCTAACACATTGAGCCAAATGAATTAAGTTATGGGAAAAACATTATCTTTGGGAAAAACATTATCAAATTGTTGAACAAAGTGCTGAAATATTTTTTTTGCCGCTCCTACATTCGACCTATATGATTCGCGCAATAAAAGCATATACCCGCATGTTAACAAAAGAAAGATATAATAGCAATCTTCTGGAACTACATCCTTGAATACGACTAGTCCAGTGTATAAAACAAACTCAATTGCTTTCCAGCGTGGTAATTCATCAAGACCTCTGGGCTGCCTTGCAAATTCCTTTGGTATAAAGGGCGTTAAGCCGAGAAGCTTTGAAGATACATATATTTTCCAGGCTATCTTTATTCAATTTAAATTCTAATCTGTTTCCTTCTTTTAACATTTTTAAAAACCTTTTTGTAATAACAAGGTCAAGTAAATGCATTGGATCTAAAGGGAAACTGCTAATCATATTTATATTTAAACTCTCTATGACCAAGCGATTGTCAAGAAAATATTGTAAATGATGATCTGGGAACGTTCTATTTCTGAAATCCTCATCGGAAACTAGGGGGCCAGATTCCTTACTAAATGTTGTGACATTATCTACTTTTGAACCAATTTGTGTGCACTTCATACATCCATGAAATGAGTTATGGCCATGGGTACCGCACATGAAAGCACGCGTAGGTGCATCACAAATAAAAGATCGCACTTTTAAAAGGTGAGCCGTAAAATTTCATCACAAAAGTCGTGTAAATATTGATTTACATTAGAAGGTTTCTGACTGCCCACGTAGGCCTTTATTAGAAACACCTCACTATTAGTCACGTTTTGAAAAAGCCTTATATTGGCCACAAACTTGTTTTAGAACTTTTAAATAAAGGTAGGCGATCCACATTTATGTCGAAAATTAATTCGAAACCGCTTTCAATGTTTCGTTCAATACACATGAGATAATTTCCAATGCCTATGTGAGTATATTGCCCAAGCGAAACGCTACGAATAATTATATTTGACTTACGCCGTTTTAATAAGTCATTAGAAGTTAAAGGAACGTCAAGCTTTTCAGAATTCAAAATTGGCAACAAAGCATCTGCTTGACTTCGTGTGACATTTGATATTTGGTACCACTTTGAAAGTTTTTCCCTCAAACTTAATTTTGGGTCACAAAAATTGTTAAAATGAACCGAAAACCCACCATCTGAGATTTCTTCATTTAACGATTCATCAAAATGTTCACTGGGAGACGCGGACGGAGGCAAAACATTGCCCTGATGCACGCTTTTTCTTGTTTTCGCGGCCAAACGCCTCAAATTTCTTTTGCTTAAACCACTCATTTTACAAGCTATATAACTTTAATTATTTTATTATATTATTAAGCACTTTTATAATTTATTTTCACTATAGTTTTAGTTTAATTTGCAAATTTTCCCCGACTTACAATGAAATGACGCTTTAACAATTAATTTTCAGAAAGAACTGACTGCAGAGCGGCCAGACACCAATTTTTAAATTTAAAATGCTAGAAAACTTCACTGCGCGTTCAGCGAAAATTTCAATAGTCCTGAAACTATCACTGCGACTTCTGCTGAAAATTCAGTACATCTGAAAGATTCCCTTCAAATTCCCTAAAATTTTCAGCACCGTTCGTTTTAGTGGAGTTTCCGGACATTTTTAGTAATATTGTTTTGAATTTGGAAGCCCTTACCTCAAATACTGCTGGGCTGTCAGCACTGTTTCACTGTGACCTAAACATATCGCCTACCAACCAAGGCTAACCGTGGTGAAACTCTGATTCCACAAATTCAAAAATTTTTACTAACGCCAAAGCATGTTTTTGAAATTTGTATGGAAAACAACAAGTGCCCAAATGTATGCACTCACACCTACACGGAAAAACATTTTCAACATGGTTAAAAAGTGAACCACGAACAAAATTGCCCACTTTTTTATCCAGTTGTTTGGTAAGCGCGACTCGCTGTTTATCCAGATTTTTATAACAACTGTCATTGAGTCGAATTTTGTTATAGTTGAAGCATAGGGATGTAAATTTTTAGAATTTGTTTTGGCTAAATTTGATCCATACATGGCAAAGAACAATGTTTATTCGATTCACCTTCTGGGACATTTTGCATCAGTGGGAATAGAAAACGTATTTCCTTTCTTAAAATATATTTAGAAATGTTGTGCACAACTATGTTAAAAAGCGTTTTTTATTTTATTTTTCATAAAAAAGTTTAAAGTATTTGTTAAAAGATTCGGTAATTGTTTACGACCGCCACCGAGTGCTAATATGTCCGAAGATATATGAAGAGACGCGTCTCGATCTCAGGAATCATAATCCCGATCCGAAGAACCATTATTTTTAAGGGCTTGCGAAATATTTGGAAGTAGGTTCAATTGAACAGTGAAAGAGATGCTTAGTATGATAAAGGGGCATACCACATGCATGACAAGTATTTGGTCCGGTGACGTTGAGTCTGGACAAGTAAGAGTTTAACCTATTACAGAATCCAGATGAGGTTGTGCTAGAGTGAATTTAGTCTCCCCTGTACGGCACTCCTTTTCAGATATTTCAGGTGGTAGGAAGTGAGTAACATTGTTAGATACGATATTTTTGAAGTGAGACTCCCAGATATGGCAATCTTCTACTCTGTCAATAAAATCTTATAATTGAGCAATAGACACATTCTGATTTATTTCCAAGTGATAATAAAGCAAACTTTAATTTTTTTGAAATTTTGTATTATTTCTCATTTAAAAGGGAAATAGAACAAGGTTTGAGTCATTGCCGTTTGCTTTATAGCAATTGAATAATAATTCAATATATAGTATAAAAAACGTATACCATGTCTTAAGATCGAAGTAAGACGTTGCCCACATTACCGACCCGTTTTTTCATCAACCTTTGAGGTTTTTTGATAGCTTTTTTATTGCAATTAATTGGAGAGATAATTCAATGTGCGATATAATACAAAAAATAATATTTAGGTTTCACTACTATTATTTTGGCTGAAATTAAGTTTGAAGTAAAATGATGCCAACAATATCCGAACTTACTCTACATTATTCGGCTTTTAATAGCTTTTACTATATTTGACAAAAATTTTAAAAATACATACTGGTAAATATGTATGTAACTACCCTGCATTGAAATATCAAACTAGTCACTAAACATACTAGTATCCAACTATAATTTTTTGGTTGAAGTCATACTAGTCAGAAAAAGTTAAATCCTTACTAGTATACGACTACAATTTTCATAGTATGTGTTTAAGCGACATAAGCTGTAATTATTTCTTTCGTTTATTTCATTTGCATTGCATGATATTGGAATTCGCAAGCACCTTATGAAATATTCCGAAGATATTGGTTATGTTTTGCAATCCCAAATCGGTGGTTTTCACAGCGAAAATGATGAAAAATAAAATGATATATTGTTGAGTAAATTTTCTTATTTTAATCCCTGCTAGTGGTTTTGGTCCACATTTGGACTAGTATTCTTTTATCGTTTTTAAACTAGTGGTATGATACGACTGCAATTTTACTAGTACCATGTTAAAAATACCAGTTACTTATCTGGAAATATGACAGTTGGCTGACTGGTTGGGTGTATATACTAGCTGTAAGGTAGTTGCAACTAGTTGGTTTGACTGCAGGGTGTGAACACACAATTATACAATTGTGGCAACTTTTTTAAACCAAAAGTAGTAAAGGGCCATTCAAAGGGGCATTCTCCCCTTTTTACAAAAGTTGCATGGTTGTTATAAAACAGGTTAAGGGATTGAATATCGAAAGACGAATAAATATAGTAAAAGGTTTGGCAAAGTATTTTTTATTTAAACATAGCCATATAGCTTATAGCTTTACACAAATGCTTAAAAAAAAGAAAAAACCCAATCAATAAATTCATGTATATTCGCATATTTGAGATGTTTTGAATTTCTTCTCAACATTTCATTTAAACTATCCCTATAACAGTGAGAAATACGAGACAAGGATGCAAAGGAAATTATAAATTCCAGAAAAGCCGAAATAAAAAAAGTCTTACAACCAAATGGGACTTGTCGTTTGTCAGCCAAAGCAAAGAGGGGAAACAGTAACGATGGCAACACCTCTCGAAAATTTTTCAACAATACTTCCCGGGAATCTGTAATAGCAGGACTTGACGAAAGAATTCTAACACGCTTTTCCATCATTTTAACCACTTTGTCAAGCTGCCCTTATGTGAACATTACTCAGTTTAAAACCTTTTGCCTTGAGACCGCCAAATTGTTAGTAAATGTATATGGATGGTACAAAATGAGCGCTACAGTACACAAAATACTTATTCATGGACCAGACACTATTGATTCGTTACCATTACCTGCAGGCAATTTTCAGAAGATGTGATTGAAACGGGTCATAAAGCTTATAAAAGTATCATGCCAGAAAAACATCTAGAATAGACACATATTATGCAAACAGTTGCGGATTCAATGGTCAGCAAAAGAGACATTTGCTGACTGGGCGTCCCATGCAGAAGGGCCCCAGGGCCGCTTCAGTAACATGTACAATTTTATTTACATTGTCATAAAAAAGAAAGTATATATTTCTGAATATAAGCTTATCAAACCGTGCAATTTCTTAAAATACCACAAAATTGCAAGAAGTTGGTAAGCCGAGTTTTTCATTCACTGCCGATAAACAGAATTCGTCCTTGTTGCACTAGAACAGTGGTGCACAACGCCAGCAGAGTAACTAACCCATGCGAAGTATTTTTGTCGTGGAATATGTGAGCAAGCAGAACACTGCAAGAAAATGTTTGTTGAATGCAATACAGAAATTAGGCGAGTATGCATGAGTATATACCGGTTTTAACTTAAGATAATTACCAAAACGTGTGTATGTCGGTTTAAAAAAATGTACTACAAAATATAAAAGGGCGATATATGTGATACAAAAAAAATAAACAAGTAGTTCACGGCTTTTGTACAATGCCAAAACTTCAGTAAGTACACCAGTAAATAATGCCTAAATAATCATAATAAAATGATTAATGACATTCCATTAATAGGTTTTGAAATAAGAAAAAGTTACTTTTCATATGAATTTATGTACAAACTTTTTTTAATTCTTTCACGTGAGTAATATTTAACTTTAAAAATACATATATTATGTAACTGAAAACCATTAAGAGAAAAACCTAACTTTCTTTGGCCAAGTCTAAAGAATAAATTTAAATGCATGTTTTGCTTTTTGTTCAAAACAAAAATTAAAAAAAGCTGTCCTTTATAATTTTCTTCAGTGCATTTAATTTTGTAGCGCGCTCTTTGTCTTTGTACACATCGACCACGTACTACTAATCAAAATAAAAAAATACTTTAATTCCCATTCAGTTCGAAACATAATTAATTAATTCATTCCGTCATGCATACCTACATACATATGGAAATATATTACTTTCAACAAAACTTGAGTATGCGATGTAACCAGTTTGAATTTCAAATGCAACCCGGTATTCTGCTTGCGTCATAGAAATTCAGTAGCTGCGCTCACACGACCTATAGGTGAATGCAAAATACTTTTACGAGGCTCCGCGAAGCTCTTTAGTGCACCGCTGCGCTAGAATTACATCAAGGGTGGAACTGTGAATGAAATATATAATCAAGCACCTCATTAATTTTCAAAAATTACACTTTGCCACAGTTTTTGTCTTTTTATTTTCAATCATTTTGACTATGTACAAATACTGTTTTAGACCATTGTGGAGTGCATTAAACTAAAAGTTATCGTTTTAGAAGTGGCCTTTATTATTAGCAACTGTTCAAAAATCGTAAATTCTCAAAATGTAGTGACTTAATCGTTTTTGACGTATAACAAGAATCACAGTGCTTTTTACATTATGTATCAACAATTGATATCAATAAATTGATAATAACTGATAGTAATTTATAATAATGGATAATTATTTAATAATAATTGTATTAGGTGATGCTCGTTAAATCTTAATAAATATTTATGGTGATGATAAAGTTGAGGAAAAATGCAGTCACAAATGTACTGACGGCAATTAAATCAAAATAATTTTACACATACCTGTCAACATTGAGAGCCGTTTCCCCAATCTCCGGCTACTCTAACCGGGGTTTAATTGACGTATTTTGCACGGTTGGCTGTCAAATTAACCCCCCATTAACGTTAATTAGCTTTTATGAAAACGGCTCTGAGCATGCCTTTTGCCTAGTGTATAATTTTTAGCGTTGACGTTATTCAAAATAGTAACTTTTCGACTCATTTTCATTACTTCCGGGCCTAAAACACGTCTTTGGGTACCCCAATAACAATTTTTCCTCGTTTTTTAACAGTTGTTAGTCAAAGTAAAATATTAACGAAGACATTGTTACTTTTGTGCGCAAGTAGTTTTTCATCACAAAGTTGGATTCCTAAAATCTCAAAAGCAACCGTGCATTAAATCTTGAAATTCGTTAAGAAATTTGTTTTTGCATTTTAAGTAAATGCAATAAAAAAAATATATAAATAAATTTATTTAATTATCGGGGTAGTGTTAATGCAAAAAATTTAATAGTGCAAAATTGAGACTATGGATTTTCTGCAACATAAATTCTGTGGGCAGACTGGCAGGTACTATGTTGCGAGTGGAATACCTAGCAATGTTTAATTTGAGTGAAGTTATTAACATCAACATGGTTTTGAGGCCCTAAATTGGTTACTCCTGCTTTAAGTGCCCAGGATTAATAAATATTCATGTGAAAAAAACAGTGAACACAATTTCGGCCATTTTATAGTGTACTTACGTACGTTGTTAGTTTGTGTCCCAGAAATAGCTTTAGGTAGCCCAAAATGTTGTACTGTGTTGCCTTTCCAGCACAAAATTCTATTAAATCGATTCACTGTCGTACCTTTGTTGAGCAAACATTAATCTTCTGAACCATAACATTTCGTCATTTTTATGACGACATGACTGATTTCATGTAAATATATACAAGGTGGCGCAAAAGTAAGCTTCCGATGTTCAGCATATCGGTTGTGGCACGTGCAGTGTGTGCTGTTGCACCGTCTTGTTGGAACCACATGTTTTCCAATCCCAATTCATCAAGTTGCGGCAAAAAGAACTCGTTGATCATTGCTCTGTAGCGCTCACCATTCACAGTAACCGTTTGGCCCCGACCGATTATTGGTCAAATAAATAGTCAGCAATATTCCGCGTTCTGGAGCAGTGTAGCGTAACATTGTTTATTAACGTGTATTTCGCATGTGTTTACTACACAAATGTCAAAACAGAACTGACTTTAGGGGCCAATCGCAAAATTTATAGCATTTTCTGATAGGAGGATTACTTTTGCGCCACCTTGTAGTAGGTATTGAGTGTATACTCTTTAAATGGTAAATATGTTTCCTTAGAGAACAATGGAATATGATATAGTAATAGTTCTAGCTCGAAATTAACTGTCTTCATGAAAAAGACCAAATGTTAAGGTTCAGACATGATTAATGTTCGTTCAAGAAAGGTACGATAGTGTATTCATGCAATAGAATATGTGGATGTTAGAAAAGTAAGTAATATAATTTCATAATTATGTATTTTCACAGTCCTCAAAATGACTTCGTAGTATGAGTCGAAAACGAACAAAATATACTTTCATTAACAGAGAGTGTATGAGAAAAAGTTCAGATGGATAAGATTTGAAATATATAATTCCCTAAAGTACCACGAACCCGGGCCCCGGAGGAATTGCTAACCAGGCCTTTGGTTGCATGTGTCTTCAGATCCTTTAATATTCGCAAAAAGAAAGTATAATAAACACAGAAGTAACCGTTTTCTCCACAAGTTATATCAGTGCTTACTATACCGCAATTTTTGCAAGATACATCAATATGAAGTATGAAGATGTCAATGATGACGATGATGAAACTGATAACGACGATGACCATGATGATAATTTAAATTAAAACCACAATATTGTATGTTATAATTGTTAATTTCCCTGTAAGCATGTATCTAGCTTCATGGGAAAGTTAATATATATATGTTGATTACTTTTTCGGTATGGGTCAGAAAACTGTGTTGTATTGTTTTGCTTTTTTCCATTTTCTCTATTTGTATTGCTTTTTTCCATATACGAGTAATGCTGATCTCCTACCAACCATTTTTCTTAGTCAAATAATTTTGTTCACCTAATTCATTACTTTTGACGTATGTGCGGCGGTAACCTTATGGTTTGGGCATGTATGTCATCAAAAGGAGTCGGAAATTTTACTTTTATTAAAGAAACGATGAACAAAAATGGTTATTCAAAAGTTCTGCAAAAGAATTTACTTCAGAGCGCTAGAAAATTCCATACTGAAGACGACTTTCGCTTCTATCAAGACAAAGATCCTAAACAAAAGTCACAGATAGTGTAAACGTGGCTAATATACGAGTACAAATGTTCACATATTTTTAAACTTCTGCTCAGTCACCGGATTTGAACGTAATCGAAAATTTGTGGTCGGTTTTGAAGACCAATATAAGAAAACATGACATCCACCATAAATCTGACCTTAAAAAGGCTATATTGGAAGAGGGGCACCAAATTAGTCCAGAATAGATACAACAATTGGTTGAATCAATGCCAAATAGACTTCAAGCTGTAATTGACAGCGAAGGATACCCAGCAAAGTACTAAATATCTTAAAATGGTCAAAGTCATTTATAAGGACTTGTTCTATTTTAAAATGCATTTCTCAAGATTTTATGAAATTTGGGACAGTTTACAAAAGTTGTCTATCTGCATCAATGAGGTGAATAATATTCCTGTAACTAACAAAATTGATATGAGGAATAAAGAAGAACAAGTTCCTTTGTCCAGTGAAAGTATTTCATTTGTTGTTGAAAATAATGAAAAAATGACAATTGAAGAGAAATTCCCCGATATTTCTGGGCAATGTACTTTAGGCTATATTCATTCTTAATATTTTTGTTAACTGAAGGGTTCCCTCACAACTAAATCATGTGGCTTATTACAAAAAACACCATTCGAGAAAAAATTTCATTTTATAACAGAGAACACAGAGAATTTAACTTTACAACGCGTGGATTGTGGTGCAGAGAAGTTTTCTGTACTTTATTTGATACATTTCACGTCGTCCAACTAATAGTCCAATTACCCACCGACGTGTGTAACGTACGTTTACGTATCCCGTACGTACGTACGTTTGAGGGAATCTTATGCCCGTGGCGCCAAAGGAGAAATCAGCAATTTCTGTTGTTTACATTCAATGCAATGTTGCCATTGATCAGTTTTCATGCATGCTAACGCAAACGTGTACTTTTGAAACAATTATTTTTCATTTTATGAGTGTCCGAAATTAATAATTAATAATTATAGCCAGTCAATTTATTGAAAAGCAACAACTTAATATCGTAATTTCAGGTTATTTCAACATTATTACGAAAATTTAAAAGGTATTTTGAGGTATTTTTGTAAAGCAACTGCAAACGATCCATAACCAGCATACACACGTATGTATAGGCAACACTGTCATATGAGAGAGCAATCAGCTGACACGTTCTTACCGAAAAAATCTAAATTTCTTTGATTTCTACGCTACGTACTACGTATACGGAAAAATTGAACGTCGGTGAGTGTTCGTTTACATGGCACTCTCATAAGACAGGTCGTGTCAGCTGACACGTACTACGTACGTGCGTCGGTGGGTAATAGTCCAATTACCCACCGACGTGTGTAACGTACGTTTACGTATCCCGTACGTACGTACGTTTGAGGGAATCTTATGCCCGTGGCGCCAACGGAGATATCAGCCATTTCTGTTGTTTACATTCAATACAATGTTGCCATTGATCAGTTTTCATGCATGCTAACGCAAACGTGTACTTTTTAAACAATTATTTTTCATTTTGTGAGTGTCCGAAATTAATATTAAATAATTATAGCCAGTCAATTTATTTAAAAGCAACAACTTAATATCGTAATTTCAGGTTATTTCAACATTATTACGAAAATTTAAAAGATATTTTGAGGTATTTTTGTAAAGCAACTGCAAACGATCCATAACCAGCATACACACGTATGAATAGGCAACACTGTCATATGAGAGAGCAATCAGCTGACACGTTCTTACGGAAAAAATCAAAATTTCTTTGATTTCTACGGAACGTTCTACGTATACGGAAAAATTGAACGTCGGTGAGTGTTCGTTTACATGGTACTCTCATAAGACAGGTCATGTCAGCTGCCACGTACTACGTACGTGCGTCGGTGGGTAATTGGACTATAACTTACAACTAATGGTATAAATTGAGTGAAGTATGAATATGTACAATGGAATGTGAAACACTAACTTGCAAATATGGTCATAGATTATATACGACCCTGTAAGAATTATATAAATATGAGCTAATTGTAAAACATGCGTAACTAGACATGAAAATTTATGAAGTATTCATGAAACGAGCTCAAGGCCAAGAATAATAATTTTTCACTTTTGGAATTTTATGAAAATTATTATTGTTTTTATTTATTAATAATCATTTTAATTAATTATTAAAAGTTTTTTGGATTGAATAGAGTAGGAAAAATGTTTAGAGACAACTGCCATAGCTTTTCTTATAGATCCATTTCGGAAGCTGCTAGACTTCACTCATCAGAGAAATTTTGGCACGCATTGCTAACCATTAAGCTAACAATACGCTGGTTTTGATGTCATCTAAACTCCTAGTTCTATTCATCTTTTTACAATATGCATGAACCACTTCCGCCATTTGACAGTTAGTAGTGTGATCATGATGGATTTTTGACAGCTCCGTGTGCTCTCGGTTTTTGTTGTTGCTTTTTTATACCAACAATTTTTGTTGATTTACGGCCTGTACATTTTCAAGTATTCATGAAACGAGCTCAAGGCCAAGAATAATAATTTTTCACTTTTGGAATTTTATGAAAATTATTATTGTTTTTATTTATTAATAATTAATGGCGGAAGTGGTTCATGCAGATGGTAAAAAGATGAATAGAACTAGGAGTTTAGATGACATCAAAACCAGCGTATTGTTAGCTTAATGCTTAGCAATGCGTGCCAAAATTTCTCTGATGAGTGAAGTCTAGCAGCTTCCGAAATGGATCTATAAGAAAAGCTATGGCAGTTGTCTCTAAACATTTTTCCTACTCTATTCAATCTAAAAAACTTTTAATAATTAATTAAAATGATTATTAATAAATAAAAACAATAATAATTTTCATAAAATTCCAAAAGTGAAAAATTATTATTCTTGGCCTTGAGCTCGTTTCATGAATACTTGAAAATGTACAGGCCGTAAATCAACAAAAATTGTTGGTATAAAAAAGCAATAATGAAAATTTATGTACAAAATGATTATATTATATATGTATATAAGAATTTTCGCTTTACAATATTTATATTTCTGGCAGTTTTAGCACAAGAATTTTAAATTAATTCTTTATGAATTGCAGAAATTAAATTCTAACGAAACGGAGATCAGTCAATCCAATTCAGCTATAGATCGGAATATATCAATATCAATAGCGCACAAAGATCGCAATGGATCCACCACAAAATCATTGCAAACTGATTATAAATGCAGGTAAATATAAACGTCTATACCCAACAATCATTTCTGTAAATGTTTTTAAAAGTAATTTAAAGGAAACTTGCTACCTCTTGATTTAACGCCTTCAATAGAATCGAACGTATTCAGAAGGTTTTCCTTAAATTCGCTTTACGAATGCTAAAATTTGACGATCCTATCCCATCGTATGCATCTCGTCTTATGCTAATCGACCTCCAATCTTTGGAAACTCGTAGGACAATTCTGTCATTGTCCTCCATGATCAATATCATCCAAGGGGTTATAGATTGTCCTTATCTTTTGGAGAGGATTACTTTTAATGTCCGTAGGCGTAATCTTCGCGCTACGTACCCTTTTTATTGTAATAAGGTTAAAACAAAATTTGCCAGCAACGCGCCTCTTCATAGATCAATGCGTGAATTTAGTATTCTATCTCAAAATGTTGTCATCGATTTCTCAGTAACCAAAGAAGCTTTTTTGATTCTTTTACGATCATTATATATTGATATGTAGAGTATGAATATACACATTTAATTCTATTAATTTTAGTACGTCGTCGTAACCGTGACATCGTTGCGTAACCGTGACATCGGGTAAGTCTTCAACAATGTACTTGAGTACTTTTGATATCATGTATGGACCCTTGTATACCGGGTCCAACTTATGTGACTCGCCTGTTGCTGATGGGGCGTGATCGACTACTACTAGGTCGCCTACCTCATACTGCGTTGGAGTTTTGTGCTTGTTATATATCGCTCTTTCCACTTATTCCGCTCGGTCATGATTCTATCGGCTGCCGTGTCGCGCTTCATGCCCATATCCGACATATCTTTGACCTCATCATGTATCGCTTGTATCAGTCGGTTGCATGTAACATCTCTAAGATTGAAATAAAATACTAATTCGTTAGGAGTATAGCCGGTTACCTCGTTTTTTTGTGAGTACAAGCTCCATTGTATCGTCGTAAGATGTGCATTCCAATTTTTGTTGTTCTCGACCGTACATTTGAGTGCTTGCAATAATGTTTTGTTGACCCGCTCGGCCTGGCCGTTGACCCTTGGTGCTCTAACTGCCGTTTTGACGTGATGAATACCTCGCTTATCAACAAACGCTTGAAATTTCGCAGATGTGAAAGCAGTCCCACGGTCGGACGTTAGCTTAAGGGGCTGATCAAATATACGTATCACCTCTTCTAATGCTTTGACGACTGGTTCGGTCTTTGTATTCCGTGTTGGCTTAAGTACGACATACTTGCTAAATCCGCAAACTATTACGAGGACGTATACGAATCCAGATGGACTCTTTGGAAATGGGCCCACATGACCAACGTAAACGTGCCTAAAGGGAATTGGCAAAACATCCGCAATGTGGAGCTGACTCTCTTTCTGTCCACCCTTCACTTTATTGAAACAGCATTCCTCGCATGATGCTATATACGATTTCACATATCGTCTCAATCGTTCGAACCAAAATGTTTTGAAATGCGTGCGAGCGTTTTCTCGAGAGCAAAATGTCCAACATCATCGTGGCTTGCTTTTGTAATGCGCCACCCAACCGCTCGTGGCACCACTAATTTGTATTCGTGACCTACCTTACGGAAAAGTCGATCGTTGCGTATCTCGTAGTCTACCTTGATTTGTTGAAATACCGACGCATCCACGTTTTTAACGCCTTTGAGAACTTCACATATTTGCCGTAACTTTGGATCTTGTGTCTGCATTGCGTACCATCTGGCTACGCGTGGACGTAATGATGTAATACTCTACCCTGACAAGCCTATGGCGCTGGCGTCCGTTTGCGCTTCGTGTAGTTTCGTGGTGTCAAACATTGACAAAACGGGTTGCGTTGTAAGTGCATCTTTTAATTTATTGAATGACTTTTCGTGATTCGAATTCCACTCGAATGTTATACCCTTTCGTAGAAGTGTAGCTAGTAGTCTAGCAATTACGCCATAGTAAAAATGTACATTTTGACGGCCTCAACGTGAGTCCTACTGCTTTGACTGCTTGCAAAAATTCTGCTAGTACTTCAATGCTCTCGTCGACAGATTTAGTGGCGATGACTACTTCATCCACATAGCTAATAACACGTTTACTGTCTTTTAAATTTCGAATTAGTTTGACGACCATTTCTTGAAATACCATAGGAGCGTTGCGTAGCCCAAATGGCATGACATTGTGCTCAAAAAATCCATCAGGCGTGGGGAAAGCTGTGTACGGGTTGCTCTCTTCTTTTAGCGATATCTGATAATACCCGGATGTCATATCGAGCGACGTAAATAATATATTACTTTGCTCCTCCACCACTGGCATAGGAAAATGTTTCTTCAGCGTCACTGCGTTGAGCGTCGACGCACATTCGGTCTTCACCGGTAGACTTTTGCACCAGGATTACAGGAGCTTCATGTACCGTTGAACGAAATCAATCACTGAAGATGGCGGATCGCCGAAACCGGTTTGTTACAAAACCAAAATTGACAAGGGATGACGAAAATTCGTTCCAATATAAATCCAGTATCCACCCTGTCGGAAAAACACAAAACCAAATCAACTACATCTCTATCCATAAGAATATCAAATGTCATAAACTTACTTTGCAAAATCAATCGTTTAGCGGCCGATTGCCAAAAAACAGCTGTGTATTTATTTGCAACTCCGTTCGATCCAGCCGTTGACACTCTCACTTTGTCTCACTAACGTTGCTGTCTTTGCTTTTTTTTTTTGTACGTATACTTCGTTTTGTCTGTTAGCCATAGTATATGTCTACTAGTAGCGCAACTTACTCCGAACCTGCACACACACACAAACCACACAGGGTGTGTTGTATGCAGTAATAAAACAATCAAATTTAAATACTGCAATATTGACCATGAAGACTTGAAACTTCCAAATTATTGAATATAAAGCAGTTATAACACGTTATCAGTTACTACAGAATGTATATTTCAGTTTAAATTGAAGTTTTTAGTTGCAGTTTTTACTTTAAAACAACTCTGAACGCGATTTCCTTCATTACACTCTCCCGGAGTACATTCATCCACTGCCTTCCACTCCGATTCGCAAAAGAAGATGCCAAACTAGTACGGGTAAACAATGCTGTTAGCGACCGCTTCACAGATGTACCAGTATGTATACCGCGTATATTACATACATATTCGCGCATGCCAATGTTGAAAATATTTTCTGTGCTGTATGCTTTGCGCTGTCGCTATGCGTTTATTTAATTTTTCTTTTTTTTTGTTTTTTTTTTCGTTTGTTTGTTTGCAGGCGGAATGAATCCTGCTTCTGAACTGTAAAACGCATATATAATTAAAGCAGTTTTTTATTTGAGAAGAATGTATATAAAGGAATTTGTGTGTAGTACAATATTAATGTGTATTAGTTGACTTGAAAATTAAAGATCGCGAAGTGACGGGATACGTGTGCTCGCTTTGCCGGGGGCCGGCACGACATCAACTAACTTATATCTGTCGGTGACAAGATGAAGACTACGTACTCAAGTTGCGAACGAACAAATGTTACATATACCAATTTTAGAGTGTAAGGATGACAAAACTTGGTCGAATTCCGACGGACAAAACCAAGTACCGAGTAAGACTTAGCAATGATGAAGTCAACATGACTGTTAAAGGACAACTTCGGATCAAAAATAACCCCTAGGTCTTTAACTTCAGCAACATTTTGTAGCGTGGTATTCGAAATGTGATAGTCAGTATTGTATGTCATTTTAAAACATTTGTTAATATTTAAAGATAGTTGGAAGCGTACACACCAATAATGAATAGCGTCTAGATCACGTTGGAGCTTAACTTCATCAGATTCGTCTTTGACTATTGCAAATATTTTAAGATTGTCCCCGTACATTAAAAAATTAGCGAATTGAAAGCAGCTACTAATATCATTGATAAAAAGAACAAATAGTAGAGGGCCCAATACACTGCCTTGCGGGACACCAGATGAAGCAGTGAAGTGTTCTGAGAATATGCCATCAATAGTAATAACACAACGTCTATTAGATAGATACGATTGGAGCCACGCCAGAAAACCGGAATGGAAGCCCAGACGTTTTAGTTTTTCGAGTAGAACTTTATGACAAACTTTATCAAAAGCTTTAGAGAAGTCTGTATATACACAGTCGACCTGGAATCCAGCCGAGAAGGCAGTATTGCAGTAATCTGTGAACACAGATAAATTCGTAGTCGTTGACCCACCAGACATAAACCCATGTTGGTTATGGCAAATAAGCGACTTAGTTGCAAAGTAAAGTTTATGTTTTACAATGCACTCAAAGAGCCTCGAAGTAGTCGAGAGCTTCGATATATGCCTATAGTTCCGGACATCATTTTTCTTACCAGACTTTAATATAGGAACTATGAAAGCTACTTTCCAATCATCAACAAAAGTGCCTGTAGCGAGAGATAAATTAAAATTGATTTTTAGAGGTTCAATAAGAGCAGGGCATTTTCTAAAATTGACGGACGAGAGGCCATCAACATCAGTTGTATATGAGTGAGTCCAACCCCTTAGCAATATCTTCAAAAGATAAGGTAAGACTACCAAAATTTAAATTAGAAGCAGAGATTGTTAGAGAAGAGTTAGTCGTGGGGGCATCATTGTCGGCAGCAGTTTGACTTAAAGAAAGCAGCAAACAAATTAGCGACATCTTTGGACCTTTCAGCAAATTTATCATCGAGAAAACCTGATAAGGGAATATATGATCGTGATCTTTTGGATTTAATAATAGTCCAAAAATATTTGGGTTACTTTTAATGTTTCACTCTGCACCGCGAATGAGTTTCCTACATAGATACTTATCTAGGCGATAAAACTCAACAGCAAAGTACTTGTATTTATAATAAAAGTAAATATTTTTAGTGAGCTGAAATCTTTTATGAAATTTATTTCTAGAATTTTTAAGCTTTTTTAATTCTGTAGTGTACCATGGACTTTTATGAGATCGCTTTTTATTAACGGCTATATTTTTCAGACAGAACTCGCGCATATATATTTTGAAACTGGAAAAACAGTTAGCAGTACTTGAAATCGGTAAAATAGAAGACCAATTGGCTTCGAGTAATAAATTATTTAAATTGAAAAAATCACAGGAGTTGTAATTGAAAGCGACCAAGTCGGAATTATTTACACATGTAGGAATGTATTCATAACAGTCAACGCGTATACTTAAGGCCATATGATGGCTGTCGAATTGACTTATTGGCGACATGCATTCCGAAATAGAATAATTAATATTATCACTAACAAAAATTAGATCTAATATTCTATTTTGCTCGTTGAAAAATTAGGTGATTTGCTGCAAATTTAAACTAAGAATACAGTCTATAAAACAAGATTCGTACGAGGCTGTTACACCAGATGCCATAAGGAAGGAGTTAGAAGCGTTGGCAGTCCAGTGGATGTTATTTAAATTAATCACTACAAGGCGGAATGTACGAAGCTAGGATAAAGAGCGATCCAGAGTGAGAAGAGCCACTTAGGCACACACATATTTCGTCAAGCAGGGAATCGTTGTTAATGAGAGTTACTAAGTAGGCACGGGGCTTGCGTTGAACGGCGATTAGAACACCTCCACCTCAACGTGAGCCCGTTTTCAAGGGATCTCTGTCCTTGCGAAAAACATCATATGCGTTCAAGTCGAAGAATTCTCCATCAAAGAAGTCCGAATTCAACCACGTTTCGATAATGACAATAACATCGAAGTCCATTTGGGCCGTAAGCGATAAGGGTGTGTAACGCTGCGCTGTTGGCGTCACTGGCGCTGATACCTTTATTTGTGATTCTGTAACACCATCACGCCAGTAGCGCCAGAAACACTAAACTACTACAAAACACAGCTGTACTGGATGGCGCCACTGGCGCCATTGAGTTGAAGGTGTTTCTGGCGCTGCCGTCGCCATTGGGTTTATGTTTACTCTATTCTCGCTGCACTGAAATGGCGCCACTGGCACCATTGAGTTGAAAGTTTTTCTGGCGCTGCTGGCGTTATGGCGTAATGGTATCACAAATAATGGTATCAGCGCCACTGACGCCAACATCCGCGCTATACTTACCAAGGCGCTACAAAAAATTTTGTGAGGTATACCCAAAGACGCATTTCGGTTTCAGGAATCACAATCCGAGTGCGGAAAATTAAGATTTGAAACAAATTAAAAGTTATTCACAAAAAAGGTTGAATAATTTGCCTTTTGTTCATTACCATATTATTACCGGAGCAAACTATTTTTGCTCATTACTTTTAAACGGGTAAAAAAAGTTACACTCCGCCTTCGGATTCTTCATCAATGCATGGATACGTGGGTGTAGATACCCCATCGGACCGTTTTCGTTGAGTACTCGATGGTGTCTCCCAAACTATATTAATACTGGAGCAAACTATTTTTGCTCCTTATTTTCGAACGGGTAAAAAAAGTTAGACTCCGCCTTTGGATTCTTTATCCTGGCATGAATACGTGTCTCTAGATAACCCCTCCAAACGCTTTGTATTAGTTTTCGGTGATGTCTCATTAACTGCGCCCCTAGCAATATGGTATCATTGCGCCAAAAAATCACTTAACACAATTGCGTTAACGCACTGCGCTGATACCGGCTATGGCGCTGGCTTCAAGGTATCAACGCCAAAAAATTGCCGCCCCGACCCAGCCGTAGTAAGCGAGCCAACAATATCAGACTTATTTCTTAAGTCCGAAATGTTTTGAAAATATATTAGAAGACCATTAGACGTTGTAGAGCGCATAAGTAGGTGCGAATGAGTAGAATCGGTGCCGATGATAGATTTAGCTATGTTTTGAGTGGTTCCAACCTTTGATTTTAACATGTGTGAGCCACAAATTTGCATCAAGAACAGAACTGGCATAATTAACTGGCACGCTAAGTTTGAAATTAAACCACTTACGGGCATTATTTACAGCGTCTTTCTTTAATAATTTAAAAGGATCGTAGATATATTAAATAGGCAATGACTTTGCGTAAAATAGCTTTACATCATTTATATTTCAGTTTTAAAGTTTCCGTAAGCAAAGAAATCCAAAAACTTAAAATTTTCGAAAATGGGCGTGGCCCCGCCATTTTTATAGTGGACTATTCCACAAAACTTTTTATGCCATGACTCCGCCAAAAATTGATTTGTGGAAACGAAAATTGGTGATAATGTTCTATATATAAAGCTAACTGTTTGCTGTAAAATTGGGCGAAATCGGTTAATGGACACGCCCAGTTTTTTAACATAGTTCTGAAAATTTTTTTTGTAAAATTTAAAGAGCGATATTTCTACATCTAAGCAAGTTATAACAATTAGATTTTGCACACATAATAAGCTTTTTAAGAAAAACTCGGCCGCAAAAAAATTTTTTAAATTTCAAAGAAGTAGGCGTGGCGTCGCCCACTTTTCAGCATTTTCAAAGGCAATCGCTTATAATTCAATCTTGATATTTCAATGAAAATTGGTCAGCTGCTTCTTAGTAGTATATATTATACTCCTGTCAAAATAATAAAATAGCCAAATCGGGAAACACACAAGCGAAATATTCGGGCACGTAGTTAATAGCCCACTGCAATAGCGAAGTTATATATCTTTTTTGATTTTCATACCTTTCATAAACATTAAATGTATGTAAGTATGAGAACAAGAATAGAAAAGTTCACTAAAATGATCAGCACGATGAGCGGAGTCGATTTTAGCCATGCCCGTCTCTCCGTCCGTCTGTCTGTCTGTCCGTTTGTCTATTTGAACGCAAACTAGTCTCTCAGTTTTACTAAAGAATGCTGAAATTCGTGGTTTGCTTTGGCCGTTTTATAATATACTAACAAACCCGATAGACGTTGTTTTGACGTTTTGATATATAGAACACATCTACAAGGTGGCGCAAAAGTAAGCTTCCGATGTTCAGCATATCGGTTGTGGCACGTGCAGTGTGTGCTGTTGCACCGTCTTGTTGGAACCACATGTTTTCCAATCCCAATTCATCAAGTTGCGGCAAAAAGAACTCGTTGATCATTGCTCTGTAGCGCTCACCATTCACAGTAACCGTTTGGCCCCGACCCATTATTGGTCAAATAAATAGTCAGCAATATTCCGCGTTCTGGAGCAGTGTAGCGTAACATTGTTTATTAACGTGTATTTCGCATGTGTTTACTACACAAATGTCAAAACAGAACTGACTTTAGGGGCCAATCGCAAAATTTATAGCATTTTCTGATAGGAGGATTACTTTTGCGCAGTAACCGTTTTTCACCGACCGAAATAAATAGTCGGCAATATTCCGCGTTCTGGAGCAGTGTAGCGTAGCATTGTTTATTAACGTGTATTTCGCATGTGTTTGCTACACAAATGTCAAAACAGAACTGACTTTAGGGGCCAATCGCAAAATTTATAGCATTTTCTGATAGGAGGATTACTTTTGCGCCACCTTGTATATATAAAATTGCATTCACTCGAACTAAATAAACTCCTATCTATACCGAACTGCAGCTTTATATGACCTGGGGGATTTTACAAAAGCTATATACAGACTGTGTCGTGCCCAGCGAACTCCTGAACTTATCGGGAAAGTTCAAGAGCAAAACAAAACACAAAATATGTGGGCGTGGCACCGCCCACTTTTGAAAAATTATGTAGATATTGACTAAGTGACGCATATATCCAAATTTCATTAATTTAGATCAAAAAAGTTCGGAATTATGACGAATTGAAACTTTATATAGCCTGGGGGCGTGGCTCCGCCTACTTTTCCAATACTATATATTGTCTATGCTGTACACAGTGAACCCAAGTATATATTGTGAAAATTTCATAAAGATCGGTTGAGTTCTTTGGCGCCTATAAAAGACACCCTTTTTTATATCTGTTTTTGTTACGCACGCAAGGTATATTACTTCATTCGGCATAAACGATTCGAGATATATATTTATTAATGTATATCAAAACCTTCAGGATGAAAAGTAAAATATCCGTGCAAGTAGTTAATACCCCACTGCAAAAGCGAAGTTGTATATCTTTTTTGATATTCATTCCTTTCATGAACATGAAATGTTTGTACGTATACTGAAATGATCAGGAGGATGAGCTGAGTCGATGTAGCCATCCGTCTTTCGATACGTCTGTCTGTCTGTTCGTCGGTCTCTCTTTTCTCTTTATGGCGCGATATACAACAGGTATATCATCATAAACCTCCTAAGAGATTTTTGCGCCAAGCTTCTCTTCCAATTTGTGGTGTGCCGATTTGAATTTTCCCTACAAATTGGTGGGACCTACAGTTTTTTGCCGACTCCGAACGGCATCATCGTCGGTCTATTTGAACGCAAATATGAACTGAAAGTATTAAAATAGACCTGCGTAAATTGGGATGACATAATAGATCACTACTAGGTATATAATGTTCGGTTCCACCCGAACTTAGACTTAATTACTGGTTTTTGGCATTAAGAATATTGGGAGTAATCAAACGCGATGATAACTCACCAACCGAGGCTCGGTGCACGGCAGCGTCAGCAGCTGCAGCGTTAGCTGTAGCAGAATTTGACACGGCTGACATTATCGCTGACAGCAAGCACAGAGGACTGTGAGTTTTTGGCAAAATTCTGCACTTGTTTGATTCTTTATTTGTAGTAATTTTTTTACGGCGTTACTTTGTAAGTAATAACAGAAGGATAGTAACAGAAGGTGCTAGTGATATACAAGGCGTAGACGTCAAATTAAGAAACAGCCTTGGTTACCTGTGTTGAAATTCACTAACTTATAACGATGCGATTTCTCGAGATTTAAATTAACGATTTTGTATCCATTCATTATTGACTATGCTATTCACTAACTTAGCTATAACGATTCGGGGTTAAGATTCCTCATCCCGCTATAAAACGTACACAAAATACTCAAATGCCATTTTTTTGATAATAATATTGAAATAATAGTAATATAATTTTAATTTTCACTAAAAACTTGAAATTATGTGTTGTTTATTTAACGACACAGATAACAACCCCAAATTGTATGTTGTTTACTTAACGACACAGCTGATTGCGAATAAACGAATATCGATAAAAAATGGTTAGTGAATACCGATATCATTATAAATATCCTTACGACGAAATGTCGATTGCGAATGTCGTTACAGAAGTTAGTGAATTCCACTAATGTTGTATTATTCTATATCGTGGTCTCATCTTGAGCATATATCTAAAGGGTGTTTTTTTAGGGGTATAGAACTTTTAATTGAAATAAGACACAAGAAAATCGTTTTAAGGTCCATCAATTTGCCTTTATTGGAAGGATAATTTTATGCCATTAATGTTTAAATATGATTTCGGGCATGTGGCCGCCGCGGCTGGCTCGAATAAAGCCAATTCTACAGGTCCAATTTTCAACCACTTTTTCGAGCATATGGGGCCGTATGTCGGCAATAACGCCACGAATGTTGGCTTCCAATTCCCCTAACGTTTCTGGTTTGTTGGTGTAGACGAGCGACTTCACATATCCCCAAAGAAAATAATCCAATGGTGTCAAATCACACGACCTTGGTGGCCAATTGACAGGTCCATTCCGCGAAATTATGCGCTCATCGAATGTTTCCTTCAATAAATCGATTGTGACGTGCGCTGTGTGGCATGTAGCGCCGTTTTGTTGGAACCACAACTCATCCACATTCATGCCATCCAATTCGGGAACAAAATAGTCGGTTATCATGGCTCTATACCGGTCTCCATTAACGGTAGCTGCCTCTCCAGCATTATTGCGGAAGAAGTATGGCCCAATGACTCCACCAGCCCATAGAGCACACCAAACAGTCAGTTTTTGTGGATGTAATGGCGTTTCAAGGGTCTCATGTGGATTCTCTTCACTCCAAATGCGGCAATTTTGCTTGTTGACGTAGCCATTCAACCAAAAATGAGCCTCATCACTGAACAAAATTTTGCGATGAAAATCAGCATCGAAATCAATCTCATTTTCGGCCCATACACCAAAATCACGACGCATTGCATGGTCTCGCGGCTTTAATTCTTGCACAAGTTGGATCTTGTAAGGTCGCAAGCCAAGATCTTTGCGCAAAATCTTCCATAAAGTTGATGGACAAAGCTCCAATTGCTGTGCACGGTGGCGAATCGATTCATTCGGGTCCTCTTCAACACTTTGCTCTACAGCGCCAATTGTTTCTTCGGTGCGCACTGTTCGACGTCTCTGCGGATGCGTATTATCACATAGAGTAAACGTAGTGCGAAAACGATCCATGGTTAACCGAATTAATTGCTCTGATGGACGATTATGTCGATCATAAAATGGACGGAGCTCACGGTAAACTTCGCGAACTGAACCATTATTTTCGAAATAAATTTGCACGATTTGCAAGCGTTGTTCTTTTGTCAACCTGTTCATGATGAAATGGCAAACCAAACTGAACATAAATGACATTAGAGTTGCCAGATTTGACCACAAAATGCCAGTTTTATCTCTATTCGAAAAACAAACCTGTAAAAAAAACAAGGCGTAGACGTCAAATTAAGAAACAGCCTTGGTTACCTGTGTTGAAATTCACTAACTTATAACGATGCGATTTCTCGAGATTTAAATTAACGATTTTGTATCCATTCATTATTGACTATGCTATTCACTAACTTAGCTATAACGATTCGGGGTTAAGATTCCTCATCCCGCTATAAAACGTACACAAAATACTCAAATGCCATTTTTTTGATAATAATATTGAAATAATAGTAATATAATTTTAATTTTCACTAAAAACTTGAAATTATGTGTTGTTTATTTAACGACACAGATAACAACCCCAAATTGTATGTTGTTTACTTAACGACACAGCTGATTGCGAATAAACGAATATCGATAAAAAATGGTTAGTGAATACCGATATCGTTATAAATATCCTTACGACGAAATGTCGATTGCGAATGTCGTTATAGAAGTTAGTGAATTCCACTAATGTTGTATTATTCTATATCGTGGTCTCATCTTGAGCATATATCTATCATACTTTACAGCAGAGGTTGGCATTTCATAGATCAATTCATGGCCATGGATCAATTGATGAGGTTCAGCTCACACAGATAGGCTGTGCTCTTTCTTACGCTCACTATTTAGAAGTTTCTCCATTATGTATTAAGCAAAATTTGCCATTAGACATATAAAAAATGAGGAGCCATAATGCAAAAAACGTACCAAAACAATTTGCACAAAACAGTGTTTTTTAACTTCCGTGCAAGCGCAGCTGCCTAACCTACTATGCTAGGTGTAGTTTGTAAGCTGCTTAAATAAAGTTTTTCTTTAATTGTTGTTGTTAGTTATTTTTTTCGTAATTATAAAAAATGTTGTGCCTATTACTACACATATCTAATATTACTTGCTGTAGTTATTGGTGCGGTTTAACCGTTGTTTTCGAAATAAATAGCTGGTCATTGCTAACACTTTTAACTTAATTTATTTGCCAAATTTCTGGGAATTATATTGAACAATATTAAAAATGTGGCTAGCGCTAGGAACATATGCCAGAAAATCTTAGAAAAATACAACGAAGGAAAAGCAGAGCGTGTGATTGATCACCCACATTCAATCATATATTAACCCATGGACTGACTCATCAATAGTTTTGACTTTCATTTTGTATTTTATCAAAAAATGTGTATTATAAAAATTCCTCTATTTATATTTGTTTTTGCGATTGAGCGGATGAGGTTTTAAAATTATTTTATTTGTTATCCAATATACAATCAACAAACAATCTAATAATATTTTTTTATACATCAAAATTAATAAAAGAGAAGTACAATGATATTTGATTTTACAAAAACTACACAAGTTGTTACATGTACAAGTGGTTACAACTCGGCCAACCAGATTAAGGCCGACCCCGGTCATATAACTTATAGTTAGTTTTTAGGACAATTAATATATATATTTTTTAACAAATAGACATTTTTTAATATTATTTCTATAAAATTTTTTTACTCATTTTGTTCTTCAGCAAAAACGGACTTACCAATATCTTTGACAAGCTATTTTCTCTTTTTGTTAGCTTCAGTTTTCGATGTCCCGCACGCCATACCTATCATTTCGAAATACCTGATGTTATATATTAGGCCCTTTAAATCTTGATAATAATTTCTTATTTGTTCCCACAACCGTATCTACATTTCTTATGACTACAAAATCTCCTACTTTGTTATGGTAACGCGTCAAAGTGGATCGGTAAGGAAGGCGGTCGGCATGATCTAGGGTCGCACTGTGGCTAGTCATTGTCGGCTGGGGTGGGCTCTTGCCAACCTTACCGTCCTGCGCCATAATCAGAGAAAAGGTCATATCATGCCTCTTGAAACGCGGGGCAAAACGCAAAATAAAACCGCGCAAAACGACTATAAAAACAACATCCGGTTAAACCCGGATGCCACGGACAGACCCTTGACATTCAAATTTCAAACTCAAATAAAAAAACCGAAAAATCGAATGAAAAATTAAAAGAAACGGTAAAAAAAATATTTAAAATAGAAATCAAAATTCAAAAATAACCGAAAGCGAAACTAACTTAACTATAAATTTAAAAATAACCGAAAATTAAAGCAAAAAGAAAACCAGACTTGTTTAAATTAACGACAAAAAGAACTGAAAATGAAAATTGAAAACCGAACCGGAAGTGACCGGTTAGCAAAGGCTGAAAAATCAAAAACAATAAAGGGCCGAACAATATAAGGGGGGGCCGCGGGTGTTGTTGCGACGCCCTGGTGCTGACCCACCCTCATCCATGGCCATCGGTGCACCAAACCTAATCCCGATGGCCCCTTAGCAAAATCCTATATGCCTTCTAAATAATTAAGGAGGTCAGCATTCCCATATTAATTATAATTTATTTATAATTCATTTTCTTAAACATACAATTACGTAATACTAAATACATTATTTTTTTCTATCTTCCTCTGCATTTATGATTTCATTTTTTTAATTTTAATATATAGCAACATCTAATTTTAACTTATTTACAATCTTATTCATAATTTTAATTTTAAAATAATTTTTCTTTTCTAACTCAGTTCCTGTTACTCACTCTAATACAACCTTAATTATATTAATTTTACTTTTCTTTTCTTATGCCTTTTACTATGGGATGATACAAAAAAAATATGCCTTTTCTCAAATCTTCAGAAACTTGGCATAAATTGTAGAGGAAAAAAAAATATTCAAACCTCGAGAAAAAGGTTTAAAACTGAACTACATATAAGGAATTGCTCCTGTTCTATTAATATGCCCCATTATTAAATAAATTATATTGGCTAGGTCTCACCGGGTTGAAGTAGGCCGTTGGTGGGGCGCTACTGTGGTTGTTGTCTCTGCTGGTTATGTTGTTGTTGCTGGTGGTGCGACGGGCCTATAATAGGACGGCCCTCGCTGTTGTCACTGCTGGTTACTGTTGTTGTTGCTGATGCTAGTGCGGCGGGCCTATGTAAGGGCGGCCCCCGCTAATGTCAGTGCTGGTTGTGTTGTTACCGGTGGTTGTTGTTACCGGTTTTGTTGTCGCTGGTGGGCCTATAATACGTCGGCCCTCGCTGTTGTCACTGCTGGTGTCGTGGTGGTCGATCCGGGTGGTTGTGCAGTGGGCCTAGAGGAGGGCGGCCCCTGTTGATGTCAATGCCGGTTTTGTTGTTACCGCGCGCTCAGTGGCGCGTTGTGGTTACGCGCTGTGCTGGCGCGCCGCGGTTGAGGGCTATGTTGCACGCTGGTTGTTGTTACCGGTCTGGTTTAGTTGTTGCCGGTTTTGTTGTTACCGCGCACTCAGTGGCGCGTTGTGGTTGCCGGGCTTATTGTTGCCGGATTTGTTGTTGCCGGCGTGCGGTGGGCGTTGATGCGTTCTGCAAACAAAAAAAAGGTAATTGCAATTTGCTTTTATATATACATATATATATAAAATCATTAAAACTATAAAGACTTAAAGATCAGGTTGTTGCTACGCGTACGCCAAAAGGGCTGGTTACGTCCGACGAGGCTGAGGTGATCGTAAACCATACAATACATGGAATACTACGCTTTGGCATCTTCTTGCAAACGCTATACCGCCCGACTAGATACCTTCAGCCCCTAACTAACTTAGAACACACAAGAATAGTACATTTAAAGTTATTGGTTAAACACATTTTTAAGGCAAAAATCTTTGTACGTTATTATGCTTATGCCAATAGCATTAACAGCCAAACCTCAGATAGGCTGTTATTATTTGTTGCACCGACAGCTGTATCTATATGAATATTAAAATTGATTAAATTTTCTTGGAAAAATTTAAACCTATCGTTTGATTGGCAATGACCGGTAGACTAATAATTTAGCTAATAAAATTATTCATATCTTAGCTACATCGGTAACCAATTTAACAAATTATCTTCACCCCGTAATAGCCAAGACAATAACCACTGACCGAAAATTTTTTTTCTCTCCACCCACTTAATGGCCAACAATGGGCAGTATATACAACAAAAAAAATTTATTTTAGTGCCGGAAATTTGGAAAACACCGAATTAGAGTAATTCTATACGACAGCATGCAACCGCCAATACACGCCCAAAAACCTCGGGAAAGGTATCAAACGACGCGTCTCGATCTCTGCACCAACAATCCGAAAGCGGAAATTAAATAATTTGTTTCGGTGAAAAGTTATTACCAAAAAACCCAAAAATGACTCAGGTCCGATCCCAAATAGGGGCTTGATCCAAGGTATTTATGTGCAAAACACTTTTATGCCTAGACGGCTTTCGGCCGCGCTTCAAAAAACAATAACCCTTAGCCGGTCCACACTATTTCTGCGCGGAACACATTTCTGCACTTTTCGGTACACCCTAATCTGTGATTACAACCACCACATGAAAATGACAGGAAATTTTCAACTTTAATTGCAAATATCTCTGAACAGACACAAAAAATCGAATCCCCGCCCCCGAACCATCGATACGGAGGCCAAAACCCCTCGCTTGATACCCCTCCCGATATCCCCGCACGTACACTAGCAGCTACGTGCCGCCGCATAGAACCACCAAAATTACGACCAAAACGGATAAAAAAACGCTTTGTTGGAAGAATGGTTCGAAATAAGTTCTGAAACACCAAGAAAGTTCCATGCCAAAGAGATTGAAATTGGTAATAGCTATGAAAGGAGGACATACGAACCACTAAAACCTTTAAAGCCACAATTATATTAATATGTATTAGGCATGGGACCATTCAAACGAAATTTGCTCTAATAAAAAACCCATTCATTCGAAGGCCATCAATAATTGGAATAATATTTATTCGAACAATTTATGCCTACACTCGAATATTAGTATTATCCAAATAGTACCTACCATTCAAATACTTGTATTGAGCTGTTTGATGTATTGCGACTAATTACCCTATTCACGTGCGTAAAAGAAACTAACATAAGATTTCCTTTAAATTTAGTATAAATATGCACGTTAATAGTATTAATTCAAGTATTTATACATAATAATATGTATTGCGCTAGATTATAGTACATATGCTTGAATGCAACCCCATTAACCGAAGAAATTAAACTATTCGAATAATACAGCCCAGGCACACGCCTGCACACGCAACCACACACATATACATACAATGCTCATATGTACAAGCGATGAAGACAATAAATTCCAGCACACCCATTCGAACGCCACCATTCGAACAACCAGATAAACTATTCAAAAATAATAAAAGTTAAAGAAATATAGTGAACTTACCTTTTTTCCTTTTTCCTTTTTAAAAAAAGCATATAAAAAAACGCACCTCAATTTGCGGGAGTGCTGTTCCTTGGTTCAAATTGGATGTGATTTAAATTTTTTCTCTTTTCGGATTTATAAGTCTTTCTTTTGTTCTTTTTATTGCATATTTTAATTTTTGAGGAATTATTTTAGGTGTTTCTTTACGACGACTTTTGTTCTTTAGATTTCGTTATCTTATATTTTTTTTTTGATATTAGTTGTATGTGATGTCATTTATTGGCGGCGATGGTCAACCTTCGACATCTTGCACAAAAATCAATGCGCTTACAACACAAGCATATTTTTTTTTTCCACAAAACATTTTTTTCCTTTCTAGTTTAATTACAGTCGAACTCTTTTCCTTTTCACCACTTAATGCACAGAAAGAATATTTTTCCTTATATTTGGAATTGAATTATATCAATATAAACTTGAAAATTTGGTCACTTTGGTTATCCCTTAACAGAGTTTTTCTTTTCTTTTTTTTTTTTCGCGCACACGACCGCTCCCGTTTAAATCAGGTATACTTTTGAATTGGTCGAATGCCAGTGACGCCGCTATGCCTGAAAATCGTCACGTAACGCGACTGCGCCATGGAAAAGTTCCGCTACTCAGTCTGCCATGACGTGCTTGTTGCCACTCGGGTTGGTGGTTGCCATCAGGGCTCGAACTTTTACTTTTATTTTAAATACCTTTTCACTACTACCGGACTTCGTAAAAGTACAGCACGCATTTCAAAACAAAAAAAGGATAATATATGTTATTGAAACTAACGTTGAAGATATGACTTTGCTTTTTTTTTTTATAGTTGATTTAATGAGCATCGCACTGCAGGAATTACTTAAAACTCAAAGTACTGAAATTACGCTTTGATGTGAGACATAAATGAAAATGATTTTAGTACTCTTACTTTTAATACTATTTCACACTAATTTTATTAAAGGTAAACAATTATTTTTTTTTCTATGGAACAAAATAAAACGCAAGAATATTTGTACTGTTGACTGACTTCATAGACGAGTTTATAATTAGGAAAAAGCATCACTTATCAAAATAAATCGGAGTTTGGGACTATTCTAAGGGAGCATAAAGCGTAGTAGTATTGGGTAAAGTGTAGTAGGTATTAAAATTACTGCAATTTTGATCAAGTCCGAACCCTGAAGGCACGCTTTCGTTGGCGCGCAAAATAAGAAGGTTCTAGACTATGCGTTTGGTGTGTTCCCTTGGTGGTCCGCGGGACCCCACGTTACTGGGTTTGGAATAGGAGACACATGGAGCTCCCCATCCGACCTAGCCATTGACGATAATATTCCGGTCTACAGGTTTCGTGAATAAAGCACATAGCCAAAAATCACTGCCGCTTTAAACTCATTTGAGTCTAATTATACCATACTTTACAAGTTGACTAATAATGGATTGCCAGTTGCTGCTAAAATATATTCTGGCAATATTCCTAGTTTTACTCGCGTTCGTTTGAAAATTTGATGTCAGCTGTGTTAAGGTCAGGGATCAGGACGGGATTCCATGTGTCTCCCACCCTGGACAATATGGCATTTTGGGGGCGTATCCTTCACTTTGGTGGTTTTGGAAATGTATTGGTTTTTGTTTTTCAAGATATTGCATTACAAAAACGGCATTGTTTATTCCGTGCATACTTTGTACTCGTGCACTTTTACCAACATAATTACTTTGAATTCACCCCCCAAAGGAAAACCCCTTTTTGATGACAATTGCCCATTTCCCTTTTTTCTGACACTTTCGGGCGCCCTGGGTTATCCGCAATTTAACTCTGGGCACACCAAGAACACACCAAACACTTGTTTGTCTGGAAATTAAAAGTTCCGTTATTGGTGCCTTTTCCATTCTATGGGAATATTTGTGCTGCCACTTCAGCAAAATCACGCACTTTCCCGTAGCTAAACGTCAAACCGGAAGGTGAATCAAAACTGTCACCCAACCAACCGCATTGAACCAAATAAGAAATGACTATCGATTGAAAGTAAACCATAACAACTTTATATTCTTTCACCATCACACTATTTTTATAGAAATAATTAAAATTATATTCTTGTTTTTTCTTGATTGTATCAGAAGCATTTGCTCAAATCTGCTCAAGGTTACGCGGTATATTTACATTTGTTTTGTTATCAAGGTATTCTGTAAACTCATCAACTATCTCCCTCTCTGTTCAACACCGAATAAAATCTTACTGGGAGAGTTTCCCGTACTACTCTGAATTGAATTATTAATAGCATATTCACCTTGAAGTAGTTTGATTGTCCCATCAGCATGGTTAAGTGGATCACTGAGCTTACCTAACATCGTTTTCAAAACTCTATTCGTTCTACCTGCCCATTTGCCTGTGGTGAAGCCGTGGCCACTTTTATATGCAATATGTTTCTTTTTAACAGGAAATTGTCAAATTCCAATGAAGTAAAACATGAACCTCTGTCGCTTACTAATCGTCTCGGTCTACTATAAGTTTCACAAATTATTTTATTTGTAATATACATTCAACCCACAATCAAATAATATTTTTTTATACATCAAAATTAATAAAATAAAAGTGCAATGATATTTGATTTTACAAAAACTACACAAGTTGTTACATGTACAAATGTTTACAATTATAAGGAAATGTATATCAATTCATAATATCTAATTAACTTTAACTGTATATTTTGGATTACTTATTAGTTAATTTATTTTATTACTAGCAGATTCGGCAGACGTTGTCCTACCTAAAATTTACTTGCCTACATTTAACAAATTTTACTCTCTTCCATCCCCACTAAGCGCTTTCTTTTCATTTATCCCTATAAGTTCCTTTTTCTTTCTACTTTTGCTTCTCCCCCACCAGCATATCCCGTTACTCTTCTTCACGAAACTAGGCATTGAAAATGGCAGAACGCCGAAACCGGTTTGTCACAAAACCAAACTTGACAAGGGATGACGGAAAATCGTTCCAACATAAATCAGCTCTTTATTTTCCTCTAACAACTCTACATCTCAAATCTTCGATTCCTTCTTCTCGTTGTTGTTGCTGTTGTTGTTATTAACAGTGCTTTGCCCTGCCTAATGGGCCCGATCACTCTAAGAATTGTCATCAAGCTCTTCTAACGAGAGTCCAAGGAAACGCGCAGTTTCAGGAACAGGAAAAGAGATGTTTGGTATCATGAGGCGACATACCACATGCAGGGCACGTATTTGGTATGGTGGGGTTTAGTCTGGATAAGTAAGAAATTAACCTATTACAATATCCAGAACGAAGTTGTGCTAGGATGACTCTAGTCTCCCTCGGCAGAATACGCTCCATAATCACGGCTTTCACAGGCCGAGATCTGAGGGCTCTATCTAACGACTCCGTATGGAGGTCGTTTAGAGCTCGCTTATAGTTGCGCAGATCAAACGGCAAGGTAATGTGGGTGCCAGATCTCATCATAGTGGTGTCTCTAGGGGAGGAGCTCCATCCAATAGATGGCGGTTTGGATGACTAGGTTTGTGGTAGCTCAGTAAAAATTGTCTGCTCAAAAAGTCCGCATGCTCGCGTACATTGAGCATTTTGGCCTCGCGACGAAGGCGAGACTCGGATGACATAATCAGACATCCCGTGGCAGTTCTAATGGCGGTGTTTTGGCAGACTTGCAACTTCCTGCAGTTGGTGTCAGCAAGGTTGAGCGACCATATGGCAGCAGCGTTACCAATAACCGGTCGACCAATAGCCTTATATGTGACTAACAACGTGATTTGAGAATCTTGTTGCGGCTCTGTACCTTAGATGCTATTGCGGTGGCATGACTAGCGAAGGTGAGGGTTTAACTCTTCTCCCATCTGCGGATTCCACGTCGTAAAAAGTGTCGCCGTCAATTAGTTGAAAAGGTCTCGGAGGTAACAGTTAATCCTCGTACAGAGTTCGTTGTAGTGCAGTCGTCGGTGTAGGATACAATGGAGACTCCGTCTGTTGGGGAAGGAAGCCTCGAAATATAGAAATTAAACAAAAGGGGATATAGGACACCACCCTGCGGCACCCCTTGTTTGATTCTTCGTGGTCTAGATTTCATGTTCCTGAGGTAGTCAGGGAGCGGTGTCTCTTCCAGGCCTCTTAGGAGTGTAGCATGGTTGACAGTGTCGAAAGCTTTGGAAAGTTCAAGTGCCACGAGAACCGTCCTATGCTTTGGAGGATGTTAATTCAAGCCATAGTTTATCTGCGTCGTTATGATGTTCAAAGCGGATGTTGTGCTGTGTGACTTCCGGAAACCATGTTGGTGTTCGGCCAAGCGCAGGTTTTCAGTGTAATACGAAAGCAGAATGGTCTCCAATAACTTCGCAACCGGCGACAGGAGAGATATCGGACGATATGATTTTCCTTGGTTCGTCGGCTTCGCTTGTTTCGAAAACTCTGGAAAGACGAAAGTGGTTAGCGAGAGGTTAAAGAGAGCCGCCAAAAAACGCTGTCCCTCGTGGCCTAGGTGTTTCAACATTTTTATTGCCATAACATCGGGTTCTATATCTCGCGGGCTTGGGCTTCCTTATGGCTTCCTTGATCTCGGCGGCGGAGATGGAAATGGGCGCTCTGTTGCGGTTTTGTTCATGCGACCGACGGGTGGCTCGTCTCTTGGCCTTTCAGCAGGTGGCTGCCTTACAAACTTTTAGCAGAAAGAGGTCGCACATCGCCTGGGGTCCGATTTGACGCTGTCACCAAATGTAATGGCGACCTTGTCATTGTATTTGGTCGGATATTATAGAGCCTTGATTGTGACCATAATTTGGCGACTCAGCCGGAGACGTTGCATGCCTCCAGGTGTTGCTTCCACTTGGTCAACTTTTACTCATTGACCTTCCGTCGGATTTTCGAGTTGAGATCTTTAATTCTGGGGTCTGCGGGATTGAGAAGTCTCACTTGGTTACGTTCTCTTGCCAGAGCCGCAGCTTCCGCAGGAAAATGCGGTCGAATTTCCGGTATTCTTCCATCGGGAATGAAGCGGCCGCAGGCTGAATCTATAACCTTGCGATACTCTCGTTCACCTTGGCGTACGTCTGTCGCCGTATAGTCCGTAAAATGGTCCCAATCGGCTTTGCTGAAGTTGATGAAAGTTCTTCGTTCTGAGATTATGAAGTCCGTCTGTCGCTCGAATGAGAGTATAATTGGCAGGTGGTCGGATGCTAATGTCAGAATCGGTCGCTAGTTGACACAGTTTATGAGTCCTGCGCTTACGATTAAGGATATGTCTGGCGAGCTGTGGTAGCTGCCTGCTACTTTACTGGGGACCCGGGTCATTCCGGTACGATGGAACCAGCTGTTCTCCCTCTTCCTCTGTGGGTACTGATATGTACATAGTTTCGAAGATATTACGAATTAACATTTGTTGGTCAGTTGTTGTTGTTGTTACTGTAACCATAAAAACACTCTTCGAAGGTTTTGAAGAGTGTTATCGAAAGTGACCGTCCTTGGCCGATAAGAACCCGGTACGCTCCGGTAATCTCTTCCGGTATTGCCCGACTGTCGTGGTAGCGATTTGTTTTGACCAGTGTAACCTTCCAGGTCATGTCACCCCCCCCCCCCCCCCTCCCGCGGCGGCAGCCACCAGAACCAATTTATGTAGACCCATCCTACTCTCCATTCAGACAAACCAGACCCCAACCAATTCGTACCAATGATGACAGATACCGACATCAGGGTGCTTACCCAAGGACATCTCGTCAGAATAATGGTAACGCTGGTAGTATGCCTAACCTCAACGCAATGCAAAACAATGGGCAAAAAGAATCGATACTTTTAGGCAAGGAAAGACCTGAAAAACTGCAGCATGACCAATACCGAAAATAAAGCGGAAAATCGTTCCAACAAAAATCAGCGTGTAAACAATCTTATCCAAGACGAGTATGAAGATGAATATTGGAGTGACCCAGGATATGACGATTATTACCAAGACAAAGAACCAAAAGATAATGTTAATTTTTTTGGACAAAGTCTCTCCTGCCCTATATCGAACGGACCTCGGGGGAGAAAAATAATATTTTTGATTGATACAGGTGCCGCGAAAAGCTATGCCAAGCTCTAAAGGAAATGAAATCCGTCAGCAGCCCTTTTTTCGTAAAATCTAGTCATGGCACCGATAAAATTAACAAACAATGCACCATAAATATCTTCAATAAGAACGCTAAATTCTTCGTCCTGCCCAGTTTGAGCACATTTGATGGCATTGTAGGATTCGACCTTCTAAAAGAGGTAAATGGGAATATTGATTTGAAGAGTGGCAATTTGAGTATGACGGTGGAAATGAAAAACTCTTATATCCCTTTCAGACCCCGATGCATCAACACAATTTAAATTGTGATATTTTCGTTTGTACATATTTCACGTACGCACGCGATACCCACATGAATCGATTGTGCGCTTCATTCGCTTTAAATTTTGTTTAAAATGTTATGGCCGATAAAGTACCGCTATCTCGCATTTCGCATCGTGGTGAGTGCAATTTTGTCATTTGTGAAAATGAGCCGCTCAAGTAAGTTGTAAAATTAATTAAAATCAAAAAGTGTTGTTTTAAAAGTGAATTATGCAATAATTGGTTTAACACACATTAAAGTTTACTATGAAACAAAGAGTTTTTAATTTATTAATGCAAGAAGTGGTGTTTCGGACATATTTTTGTGAAGTGCATCAATTGTGCGCATTGGGCCTTATGTTAATAAAAGTGTATAATTTTTTTTAGAAATATTGACAGAGGAAGCCATTCTTGAAGCGTTGCTAGTTTCCGATTTGGAAGATTTTTAGCAGTGACGACGATGTGCTAGACAAAAATTACTTGCCGCGTGAAAGCACTGACAGCGAAAACTCTAAACCGTATTTTACGAGATATTTTGATGACACCTTTTTTGAAAATGCTGCCGATTGTACGAATAGGTACAATGTCTCAAAAACTGGCGAGAGTTTGCATACTAGTTCTGGAGAAATAAAAAATTTCTTCGGAGAGCATATTGCGATGGGATTTGTGCGTTTTCCTAGAATTCGTATGTACTGGCAGCAACAATTTAGGATTCCAACACCATGAGTCGCAATCGTTTTTTAAGTTAAGGGACGCATTTCACGTTGTCTTCGAACATGATGTCACAGAGTCGCAGAAAAAGCAAACATTCATTGGAGATTTCAGCCAATTATTGATGCAGTAAGAGGCGCTTGTCTCAGTATTCCAAGGAATGAGCACGGCCGGTATTCAATTGACGAAGAAATGATTCCATTTACAGGCCGTTGTCCAGCGAGGCAAAGCCTCCCAAATAAACCAAGGGGTATCGGACTGAAAAATGAAGTGCTCACAACATCCGAAGGGATGGTACTGGATTTTGAAATATATCAAGGCAAAACAACGCCACTTCCAGAAGAAGACCTAGGAGTCGGACGAGCGTTTGTTCTGCGACTTGTGCAAGCACTCCCTAAAGGTTCCAAAGTATTTTTCGACAGGTATTTCACAACTCTTTCTCTTAGATCGACTTTCGGCCAGAGGAATACTCGGTACTGGAACGATTATGAAAAATAGAGTGAAGTGTATCACTACGACTGAGGAAAGAAAAATGAAAAGAGGGGACATGGAGGAGTTCTGTAGTTTTGATGATAAACATGTTATCGTGCAATGGAAGGATTCTAAATCAGTATTACTAGCTTCTGCTGCATTTGGATGTGGTCCAGTTGCGGATGTTAAAAGATGGTGCAAGAAAGAAAAGAAATTTATACAGGTTGCATGTCCAAGCGTTGTAATAGAGTATAATAAATCGATGGGAAGTGTTGATATCTGCGACCAACAAATGGAATCATATCGTACTTTTTTTAAAACAAGGAAATGGCCACTAAAAGTCATTATTCATTTTATTGATTTGGCTTGTTGCAACGCATCGATGGAGTATCGCGAAGACTGCCGTAAAGCTCAAACTCCTTCGAAAGATATATTTGACCTCTTAGCTTTTCCGCTTGCTGTAGCCGAGGCACTCATTTGCATCAAAAAAAACAAGAACACAGAATGGGTCTCTGAATCGGATCCCGAAAATGAAGAAGAAGTTTTGCCTCCAAAGAGGCAGAGCATCCTTGTGACGAAAAACGTCAAGATGGATTTCATCATTGGGCAGTTGAGGAGGACCTAAAATCCGCAAAAATGTGTCGTTGTAAAGGTTGCTCATCACGTACACGTACTAGATGTGAAAAATGTAATGTTTTCTTGTGCTTCTCTAAAAAAAAAATTGTTTCAAAGAATATCACTTTGACAAATAAATATTATTTCGTAAACATCAATGTCTGAATAACCTGGTGTTTTTTGTTTAAATATGGGCCCACATGCATCAATTGTGCGAGTCCTTAAAGAGTAGGAAGGATATATGATAAAATGGAAAAAAACTTATTTCCCTTTTTAGAGCATAAAAACATGAACATATCTAAAAATTGTAAAAATCGCACAAGTGGTTTGCTCATATCTCTACATTGCTTGAGCGCCATGGTAAAGTTTTCGCTGATCCAAATGAAGCGCTTCCCTACAATACCGACATGGTAGCTACAATAAGGACAGTGGACAATTCACCCGTCTACTCAAAGAGCTACCCATACCCCATTTCTTCGGACACATCTGTGATTTTAGCAAACATGGGAAACATGCCCCTAGCATTTTCCAGAGAGCAATAGACGATGTGCTCCGGGATGACATTGGCAAACTATGTCATGTTTACATAGACGATGCTATAATTTTCTCTAGAACCACCGAACAACACAGTAAGGACATTGATCGAATCTTGACAAAGCTCTTCCATGCTAATATGCGAGTTTCCGCTGAGAAATCCAAATTCTTTCAGGAAAGTGTTGAATTTCTGGGATTCACGGTATCCAAAGACGGTATCAAGACATGCCCTGACAAGGTAAAGGACATTTTAGAATTTTTGATTCCAAAAGCGCTACGAGCGCTACGCTCATTCTTAAGATTATTATAGACGATTTATAAAGGACTGTGCTTCAATTGCAAAGCCTTTAACTAGATACTTAAGGGGGGAAAACGGAAATATTGGCGCTAATCAATTAAAGAAAATATAAATAACTCTTGACGAAGAAGGAGTTAATGCATTTAACAAAATAAAAAATATCTTAGCATCCGAAGACGTACTGCTCCTTTACCCTGATTACAGGCAGACATTTGACTCTCTGTTCTATCACAGAATGCAAGACCTTTCACCATGATATCAAGAACCCTGTCTTCGACTGAGGAGAACTATGCTACCAATGAGAGCGAACTGGTAGCAAAAGTATGGGCTTGTGCAAAAACTTCGTAACTATTTGTATGGCGTAAAGAAATTGAATATTTACTCGTATACCGACCATCAACCACTCACCTCCCCTTTATCCGATAAAAATCCGAACTCAAAAATGAAAATGGTATGTCTTTGTGGAGGAATTTTCCCCGCAGTTTCATTACAAGCCAGGCAAGCCGAAACCAGTTGGTGCTTGAAAAACGAGACGCGTCAACACTAAAATCAAAGATTATCTTTAAATCAAGAATGAGGCACCTAATATCATTTAATAGTGCAGAAGAACTAATGAAAACTATAAAGCAATGTATTAATCCAAATGTTGTGAACGGCTTGCAGTGCGAATTGCCTATTTTTCGAAGATTCAGGACTAACTAGTCACGACTTTTCCGGCCATCAAGTTCCGTCACACCACCAAACAAGTAATAGATGTTTTCAACAAGGATGATCAACGTGAAATTTTTCAAACTGAGCATAACCGAGCTCATCGATCGCTCCGTGAAAATCAAGAGCAAATCCTTGAAAGCTATTACTTCCCTGATATACGAAAACTTCTGAAAGAAATAATTTCCAATTGCAAGATATGCCACGAGGCTAAGTATCAGCGGCATATCCAAGCGCTGAAATAGAATCAACTCCTATACCTTCGTATCCAGGGGAAATCCTTCATGTTGACATTTACTCAACAGATAAGAAACATTTTCTCACATCATTAGACAAGTTCTCGAAATTTGCAGTAGTGTTCCCAATCAAATCCAGAGAAATAGTTGATGTTAGATAACCTCTCAATTTGTAGAAAAATACCAGGGTGTTAGTGTGTGACAATGAAAGGCCATTGTATTTGGAAACCATCAAATCAATACTTAAAAATCACTTCGGCACCGAAATTTACACAACTCCACTCAAGGTACACAACAACAATCTAAGGCAGTGACCTTTGTCCTTTGTCCCCACTAGGATCGTTTTGCTTTCGCTAAGTTTTCAAGTTAATGCGGGAATACTCAATTACACCAGCTCTTACTCCATCCCAATAACATCCGGAAAGGCTGGCTGTTTATGAGCTTTCTTCTACAGACAACTAATTTGTCAGCATTCGAGACGAAAGCTGAGGGAATGGATATATTGCTGTAGAAATTCCCACAATCGCACGTTAAACAACTACTAAAAAATTACCCTAATGAAATATTAAAACTGGTGTACTCGGTAAAAGTGCATCATCGGTATGCAGAGGTATTAACATTCTGGGGACTGCCTTGAAGTACATAGCAGCGACTGCAGACTTCGACGACTTCCAAACACTCGACACTAGAACCAATGCCCTAATAGAAGCAAACGAACAGCAGATAACAATAAATTCAGCTTATCAAAAGGAAATCGACGAGTTGACAGTGAAAGTAAATGAGTTGCTACAAAATGCAAAAAAAAAACTCAAATAGATACAGGATATCTCTTTTCTCTAACCTCCACCAGAGATAGAGCGGTAATCATGAAATTAGAAACTATTGTAAAATCAGTCACACTAGGAAAATTAAATATTATCAACCCAATCCTACTAAATGGTATACAGACCAACACTTTGTTAGCTGCTGAACACTGTGAAAATATTAGCATTAGTGATTTATCGTTCATTTCTAAACTTAAGATATTCCAAGATATGAATTGCATTTATTTTGTTATTAAATGTCCAAAAATAGATAAACTTTGTAATTATGTAAAGTTGCTGCCTGTAATCCATGAGGGGAGAATAATTTCTCTAGAAACGAATATTGAAGCTAAGTGCTCCGGGAAATATACCTCACTCTACAACTGCAAAGAAGCCGTAACTTTTGTCAGCCCTTCAAGGAAAGCCCATGTACGCTACAACTGCTTAACCAACACTCTGCGAAATGTAAGTCAAAATCCGCTAATAATGTTGCAACTATTGAGGAATTTGGCAATGGAATAGTTGTAATCAACGACCAACCAGCGTCTATACAAACTACGAAATTAACAAAGTTGATAAAAGGGACCTTCCTTGTAACATTTTATGGGGACACCACCACTTATGTCAACTGGAAAATGGAGCTAGTTGTGGAAAAGTAGGCCGAGCCACCCCCAAGGCTATATAAAGTTTCAATTCGTCATAACTCCGAACTTTTTTGGTCTAAATTAATGAAATTTGGATATATGTGTCACTTAGTCAATATCTACATAATTTTTCAAATGTGGGCACGCCCACATATTTTGTATTTTGTTTTGCTCTTTAACTTTCACGATAGGTTCAAGAGTTCGCTGTGCACGCCACAGTCTGTATATAGCTTTTGAAAAAGCCCCCAGGTTATATAAAGCGGCAGTTCGCTATAGTTAGGAGTTTATTTGGTTCAAGTTAATAACATTTTATATAAAGATGTGTTCTATGTATCAAAACGTCAAAACAACGTCTACAGGGTTTGCTAGTATATTATAAAATGGTGAAAGCAAACAAGCCATTTCAGCATTCTTTTGTAAAACTGAGAGACTAGTTTGCGTTCAAATAGACAGACGGACAGACAGACAGACGGACGGAGAGACGGGCATGGCTAAAATCGACTCCGCTCATCGTGCTGATCATTTTAGTGAACTTTTCTATTCTTGTTCTCATACTTACATACATTTAATGTTTATGAAAGGTATAAAAATCAAAAAAGATGTATAACTTCGCTATTGCAGTGAGCTATTAAATACGTGCCCGAATATTTTGCTTGAGTGTTTCCCAATTTGGCTAATTTTTGGCAGGAGTATAATACATACTACTGAGAATGAGCTGTCCAATTTTCATTCAAATATCAAGATTGAATTATAAGCGATTGCCTTTGAAAATAGCAGAAATTTTATGCTGAAAAGTGGGCGGCGCTACCTACTACCTACTTCTTCAAAATTGACAAAATTGGATTTCTTTGTTTACGGAAGCTTTAAAAGTGAAATATAGTGAATAAAGTTATTGCCTATTTAATATATCTGCGATCCTCTTCAAAATCTTTCATATAAAAGTGGGCGTGGACCTTAACCGATTTCGCCCATTTTTCCTGGAACATTCCTTGCATACCTGGAAACCTGCGTGCTGAACTTCGTTTCGATATCTTTAACGGTTTTTGATTTATGATTAATATTGTTTCTAAATTTGACTTAATCAAAAGGGGCGGTGCCTCACCCATTTTCAAAAATGTCTTGAAAAATTTATTTTATGCCTCAACCTCAATGTAATCACTTTTTTTGTGTTTTCGAAGATATCAAGTTATCGTGTTCACAGACGGACGGGCATGGCTTAATCAATTTCTCTTTTCGTCCTGAACATTTTGATATACATAAGTCAATATATATCTCGATCTGTTTATGCCGTTACGTACTGCCGTTAGGCGGCTAAAGTTAATATACCTTGTGTGCGTAGCACTACTAGGTATAAAAATGAATGGGTTCACTGATTACAGCATAGGCTATATATACTTTCGGAAAAATTGGCGATGTAATGACCCCGAGTTATATACAATTTAAATTTCAACTCTAAATTTATTTGGTCTAAATTACTGATATTTGGATATATGTGTCAAGTCAAGATTTACATAGTTTTAGTAAAGTAGCCGATGTCACTCCCACACATTTTTGTGCGTTGTTTGTCCTTCATTCATGTCTAAACTTTACTCGTATTGTCGATCTCTGTGAAAAGAAACAGGCGTTATATTGTTTGTGGAAAAGCCCCCAGGTTATATAAAGTTGAAATACGTTATATCTAGGAATTTATTTGGTTAAAGTTAATGATATTTTATATATAGATATGTGTTCTATATATCAAAAAAGCGTTGGAAAAAGTAAGCGGTACCAGGTGCAAATAAAAGTTAATTCGCTATATTTTCGAAACTATGTAGGTAGTAGTAGCAGCAGTGGAAAAGGGAGAAAAAGGGGAGTAGTAATAGAAATTTGAGATGTAGAGAGGTGTTAGAGGAAAATGAAGAAGAGTAACGGGATATGGAGGTGGGGGAGAAGCAAACGTAGAAAGAAAAAGGAAGATATAGGGATAATTGAAGAGGAAACGCCGAGTGGGTAGGGAAGAGACGACAATTTATTAAATGTAGGCAAGCCAAATTTTTGGCAGGACAACGTCTGCGGGTCTGCTGGTATAATAATAAAATAAAATACTACATCGAGAAAAAGTGTTGTAATAAACACAAAATTTTTTATGATTATGAAAATAATAGTTAACATTTGAAAATAGAAGCCATGCCCTAAGGAAGAAGCCATTTGGTCGTAAATTGCACATCTCTTCTTTTGCAAACCACCCAATTTTGTAAAAAAACAGACACCTTTTTCTTTCACATCTATTTTCTTAAATTGTACTATTTCTTATACTACATATTTTTTCGTAATCGTACTCTTCTTTTAAAGTTTATCGAAATTTTCACTTGTGTCAGTCAGGGCCGTCTTTAACCTATTAGAGGCCCTGAGCATATTAGGATAATGCGGCCCCTATGACTTTGACAGAACACTATTTTGTTAGAATAGACAAAAAAAAAAGATAAACAAGGTTAAATACTTATTTTTATGAACAATCACATGAAATGAATAAATAAATATAATATAGTAACAAAAGTTACTCGTTTAGTATTTACAGGTTAGTGCTTAAAAATCTATTTTTTCGGAGAGGAACCTTTCTGGATTTAAGATGGGCAAACTCGTTAATCACTTCTTCAAAATCTATGCTTTTTAGCACATCAGATTCTATGGACATCAGCGACAAACTGGTTAATCTCTCTTGAAGCATTGTACTTCTTAATTCATTTTTAATTCTTTTTAATTTGGAGAAGGAGCGTTCCCCACTGCAGTTAGATACCATCATGATAATTTTTTGTGCAAATGAAAATTATAGGTTTCAGAGGGGGGGGGGGAATATATCTAAAATACTGAACCGATTTTTGAACGAGTGACATCATAGAATAGGTAATTGAATTTCCTTTCATTTGATATGCATATTGGTATATTTTTAAATGTAATTAACATATAAAATGCAAAAAACCGTTATCCACATATGTATTTATTTAAACGAATTAATTTATTTTAATAAAATGTGTACCTCAGAAATGTGGCTTTTGTTTACACATTGCCAATCATTTCTTTTAATACCTAGTAGTGCACGCACACAAAGTATATTAACTTTAGTCGCCTAACGGTGGTATGTAATGGCATAAACGGATCGAGGATAGGTATTGACTGATATATATCAAAATGTTCAGAAGGAAAAGGGGAATTGAGTAAGCCATGTCCGTCCGACTCGTGTAAATTTTGAGATATCTTAATGAAATTTGGTATGCAGATTCCTTGGCACTCATCTCCGAGCACTATTTAAAATGGGCAAAATCGGATTATAGCAAGAACTGTTTACATATAGAATATTTACAATACAAAATAAGTGATTATTCAGTACACAATACACTTACAAGGATTAAATTTGGTGGGTACATTAATGTTAAGGCAGAAAATAAATTTTTCAAGAAATTTTGAAAATGGGCCTGGCACCGCCCACTTTTGATTAAGTCAAATTTAGAAATAATATTAATCATAAATCAAAATCCGTTCCAGATATCGAAACGAAATTCAGCATACATATTTATCTTAACACAGGGAATGTTCCGGGAAAAAATGGGCGAATTTGGTTAAGGTGCACGCCCACTTTTATAGGAAAGATTTTGAGAAAGATCATAGATATATTTAATAGGCAATAACTTTGCGTAAAATAGCTTTATATCCTTTCTCATTTCTCACTTTCGTGAAACGTGAACGAGAAAAGCCGAAAAATATAAATTTTCGAAAATGGGCGTTGCCCCGCCGCTTTTATAGTGGATCATTCCACAAAACTTTTTATGCCACAACTCCGCCAAAAATTGATTTATCAAAACGATATTTGGCCAATATTGAGAATTGAATATATAAAGGTAACTGTTTGTTGTAAAAACGGGCGAAATCGGTCTACCGCCACGCCCAGTTCTTTAACATAGTTCTGAAAAATGTGTTTGTAAAATGTAAAACGCGATAATTCTATAACTATGCAAGCTATATCAATAAGATCTTGCACACATAATAAGCTTTTTAAGCAAAACTCGACCGCAAACAATTTTTGTGGATTTTGAGAAGTAGGCGTAGCGCGGCCCACTTTTCAGCATACAAATTCTGCTATTTTCTAAGGCGATTGCTTGTAGTTTCAACTAGATATTTCAATCAAAATTGGTCAACTGCCTCTCAATAGTATGTAGTATACTCCTGCCAAAAATTAGGCAAATCGGATAACACACAAATAAAATATCCGCTGCAATAGGGAAGTTATATACCTTTTTTGATTTTCATGCCTTTAATGAACATGAAATGTTTGTAAGTATGAGAAGAAGAAGAGATGGTCCCATCAATAGGTAAACTGAAATAATAAGGACGATGAGCTGAGTCGATTTATCCAAGTACGTCTCTCCGGCTGTCTATTTGATCGCAAAATTTTTCTAACATAAAATGTGCACGTATTGGTATTTTGAAAAAATGTGGTTAGCAGTTGTTGGTAGGGAATTTTTTTATATACAAATAAATTATTGGCGGCCGCCGTGGTGTGGCGGTAGTGTTGCCGGCCTACCACCCCGAAGGTCCAAGGTTCGAGTCCTGGGAGAGGTAACATCAAAATTTGTTTAAAAAAGTTTTTTAAAACGGGGTCGCCCCTCGGCAGTGGCTTAACAAACTCTCCGAGTGTCTTTCTGCTATGGAAGGCTTCTCAGCAAAAATGCATCTGCTTTGTAGACGCCGTTCGAAGTCGGCAAAAATCTGTAGGTCCCGCCAATTTGTAGGAAAAATTCGAAACCACAAATTGTGAGGGAAGCTCGGCGCAAAAATCTCTCAGGAGGTTTATGATGATATCCCTGTTGTATATTGCGCCATACATTTATATTTTTTTAAATAAATTTACGCCTCAAAACTCATAACAGAAGTGTTTTTACTGAAAACAATCAGCTGGCTTTATAATACGAACTGAAAAGTATTAAAATAAACCTGCGTAAATTTGTATGCCATAATAGATCACTACTAGGTATATAATGTTCGGTTCCACCCGAACTTAGACTTCCTTACTTGTTCATTATTACATTACACAAATTGAATCACAGAATACTTGTATGGCAGAAGTTGCTTTGCTAATAAAAAAACTTGAACTAAAAATCACAGAACGTAGATATGCATTTTTTTTACCACTCATGATGAAGAAAATAATTTCAGAGTTTGAAAAATTTCGGAACTGAAGATATACGAGTAAGTAAAATTAAAGATCATGCCAAACGTTTTTATATTAATTGCGCTGATTATTTAAATCAGTGGGATCATGCATTTAAAGAGGTTGAAGCGATGGATGGGTACTTTTGCGTACACTTCCATCTTGGCATGATGTTGAAAAAAATTTGACTTATACTGCGGAAAAGAGAAGCCACACTAAAATAATAACGGCGAATTATTTTATGAGTTCACATGTATTAAAAGTTATGCGACTCCATGCAAACTAAATGAATGGACGGACGATGGAAAGTTAGTCGATAGTAAATGGGCTGAAATGTTTGAACATTTTAAGAAAAATTCTATAACTTTTTAAAATATTTTTAAAATAGAATTCAATTTGTGTTTACTGGGTTCAAATGCCCCCACCGAAAGAATCTTTTCTATATTATACAATATATAGACTGATGAAAAATCACAAATAAAATTGAAACTGTTAAAACTATTTTAATAACAAGATGCAACTATGAACTTAATTGCTTAGAATTTAAAGAATATTTACAAAAGGAGGAAAATATACTTAAAAAAATGTATGCCTTAGAAAAATTCCATTAATTTGCATTTAATGCATGTTTGTTATGTAATTGTTAATTGAAATCAAAGCCAATGAAATGTGATTCATATGTATATTTATAAATAATTTTTGTTCCTATTTATAAAAAACACGTTCCTATAAAAAAAATGTGCTGTTTTTTCTATGTAAATTTTTAGTCACCGTAACGATAGTGGAAATACGCTTGAGTTGCCGCAAACGATATCTACCCAATAAGCAATGAAGTAAGCTCGTTTATTAAACAATATTTTCCAAACGTTGAAATCAATGCTTTCCAAACGAGTTTGTAACTAAAAAACGTTTAAATATGTTTTCACAATTGTATGGTAGCTTTGGGGAATTAACTTGAGGTTAACTTTCTGCGAAGTGAACAGTTTCGCAGTTTTCAAAAAGAATGCTAAATAATTTACGTACTTGATTAAAATGAGCTTTTTTATATGGCCGACGTGGTGTAGCGGAAGTGTTGACGGCCTACCACTCCGAAGGGCCAAGGCTCGAGTCCTGGGACAGGTAACATCAAAAGTGGTTTGAAAAGGGTTTTTCAAAGCGGGTTCCGAGGGTATCTCTGCCATGAAAGGCTTCTTAGCAAAAGTTCATCTGCTTTGCTTTGCAGATGACCTCCGGAGTCGGCAAAAAAAAGTAGCTCCTGCCAATTTGTATAAAAAATTGTTTATGAAAGGTATGAAAATCAAAAAAGATGTATAACTTCGCTATTGCAGTGAGCTATTAAATACGTGCCCGAATATTTTGCTTGTGTGTTTCCCAATTTGGCTAATTTTTGGGAGGAGTATAATACATACTACTGAGAATGAGCTGTCCAATTTTCATTCAAATATCAAGATTGAATTATAAGCGATTGCCTTTGAAAATAGCAGAAATTTTATGCTGAAAAGTGGGCGGCGCTACCTACTACCTACTTCTTCAAAATTGACAAAATTGGATTTCTTTGTTTACGGAAGCTTTAAAAGTGAAATATAGTGAATAAAGTTATTGCCTATTTAATATATCTGCGATCCTCTTCAAAATATTTCATATAAAAGTGGGCGTGGACCTTAACCGATTTCGCCCATTTTTCCTGGAACATTCCTTGCATACCTGGAAACCTGCGTGCTGAACTTCGTTTCGATATCTTTAACGGTTTTTGATTTATGATTAATATTGTTTCTAAATTTGACTTAATCAAAGGGGGCGGTGCCTCACCCATTTTCAAAAATGTCTTGAAAAATTTATTTTATGCCTCAACCTCAATGTAATCACTTTTTTTGTGTTTTCGAAGATATCAAGTTATCGTGTTCACAGACGGACGAACGGACGGACGGGCATGGCTTAATCAATTTCTCTTTTCGTCCTGAACATTTTGATATACATAAGTCAATATATATCTCGATCTGTTTATGCCGTTACGTACTGCCGTTAGGCGGCTAAAGTTAATATACCTTGTGTGCGTAGCACTACTAGGTATAAAAATGAATGGGTTCACTGATTACAGCATAGGCTATATATACTTTCGGAAAAATTGGCGATGTAATGACCCCGAGTTATATACAATTTAAATTTCAACTCTAAATTTATTTGGTCTAAATTACTGATATTTGGATATATGTGTCAAGTCAAGATTTACATAGTTTTAGTAAAGTAGCCGATGTCACTCCCACACATTTTTGTGCGTTGTTTGTCCTTCATTCATGTCTAAACTTTACTCGTATTGTCGATCTCTGTGAAAAGAAACAGGCGTTATATTGTTTGTGGAAAAGCCCCCAGGTTATATAAAGTTGAAATACGTTATATCTAGGAATTTATTTGGTTAAAGTTAATGATATTTTATATATAGATATGTGTTCTATATATCAAAAAAGCGTTGGAAAAAGTAAGCGGTACCAGGTGCAAATAAAAGTTAATTCGCTATATTTTCGAAACTATGTAGGTAAAGGGTGTTTTTTTTAGGGGTATAGAACTTCGAATTGAAATAAAACACAAGAAAATCGTTTTAAGGTCCATCAATTTGGCTTTATTGGAAGGATAATTTTATGTCATTAATGTTTAAATATGATTTCGGGCATGTGGCCGCCGCGGCTGGCTCGAATAAAGCCAATTCTACAGGTCCAATTTTCAACCACTTTTTCGAGCATATGGGGCCGTATGTCGGCAATAACGCCACGAATGTTGGCTTCCAATTCCCCTAACGTTTCTGGTTTGTTGGTGTAGACGAGCGACTTCACATATCCCCAAAGAAAATAATCCAATGGTGTCAAATCACACGACCTTGGTGGCCAATTGACAGGTCCATTCCGCGAAATTATGCGCTAATCGAATGTTTCCTTCAATAAATCGATTGTGACGTGCGCTGTGTGGCATGTAGCGCCGTCTTGTTCGAACCACAACTCATCCACATTCATGCCATCCAATTCGGGAACAAAATAGTCGGTTATCATGGCTCTATACCGGTCTCCATTAACGGTAGCTGCCTCTCCAGCATTATTGCGGAAGAAGTATGGCCCAATGACTCCACCAGCCCATAGAGCACAACAAACAGTCACTTTTTGTGGATGTAATAGCGTTTCAAGGGTCTCATGTGGATTCTCTTCACTCCAAATGCGGCAATTTTGCTTGTTGACGTAGCCATTCAACCAAAAATGAGCCTCATCACTGAACAAAATTTTGCGATGAAAATCAGCATCGAAATCAATCTCATTTTCGGCCCATACACCAAAATCACGACGCATTGCATGGTCTCGCGGCTTTAATTCTTGCACAAGCTGGATCTTGTAAGGTCGCAAGCCAAGATCTTTGCGCAAAATCTTCCATAAAGTTGATGGACAAAGCTCCAATTGCTGTGCACGGTGGCGAATCGATTCATTCGGGTCCTCTTCAACACTTTGCTCTACAGCGGCAATTGTTTCTTCGGTGCGCACTGTTCGACGTCTCTGCGGATGCGTATTATCACATAGAGTAAACGTAGTGCGAAAACGATCCATGGTTAACCGAATTAATTGCTCTGATGGACGATTATGTCGACCATAAAATGGACGGAGCTCACGGTAAACTTCGCGAACAGAACCATTACTTTCGAAATAATTTTGCACAATTTGCAAGCGTTGTTCTTTTGTCAACCTGTTCATGATGAAATGGCAAACCAAACTGAACATAAATGACATTAGAGTTGCCAGATTTGACCACAAAATGCCAGTTTTATCTCTATTCGAAAAACAAACCTGTAAAAAAAACACCCTGTAGTAGTAGCAGCAGTGGAAAAGGGAGAAAAAGGGGAGTAGTAATAGAAATTTGAGATGTAGAGAGGTGTTAGAGGAAAATGAAGAAGAGTAACGGGATATGGAGGTGGGGGAGAAGCAAACGTAGAAAGAAAAAGGAAGATATAGGGATAATTGAAGAGGAAACGCCGAGTGGGTAGGGAAGAGACAACAATTTATTAAATGTAGGCAAGCCAAATTTTTGGCAGGACAACGTCTGCGGGTCTGCTGGTATAATAATAAAATAAAATACTACATCGAGAAAAAGTGTTGTAATAAACACAAAATTTTTTATGATTATGAAAATAATAGTTAACATTTGAAAATAGAAGCCATGCCCTAAGGAAGAAGCCATTTGGTCGTAAATTGCACATCTCTTCTTTTGCAAACCACCCAATTTTGTAAAAAAACAGACACCTTTTTCTTCCACATCTATTTTCTTAAATTGTACTATTTCTTATACTACATATTTTTTCGTAATCGTACTCTTCTTTTAAAGTTTATCGAAATTTTCACTTGTGTCAGTCAGGGCCGTCTTTAACCTATTAGAGGCCCTGAGCATATTAGGATAATGCGGCCCCTATGACTTTGACAGAACACTATTTTGTTAGAATAGACAAAAAAAAAAAGATAAACAAGGTTAAATACTTATTTTTATGAACAATCACATGAAATGAATAAATAAATATAATATAGTAACAAAAGTTACTCGTTTAGTATTTACAGGTTAGTGCTTAAAAATCTATTTTTTTGGAGAGGAACCTTTCTGGATTTAAGATGGGCAAACTCGTTAATCACTTCTTCAAAATCTATGATTTTTAGCACATCAGATTCTATGGACATCAGCGACAAACTGGTTAATCTCTCTTGAAGCATTGTACTTCTTAATTCATTTTTAATTCTTTTTAATTTGGAGAAGGAGCGTTCCCCACTGCAGTTAGATACCATCATGATAATTTTTTGTGCAAATGAAAATTATAGGTGTCAGAGGGGGGGGGGGAATATATCTAAAATACTGAACCGATTTTTGAACGAGTGACATCATAGAATAGGTAATTGAATTTCCTTTCATTTGATATGCATATTGGTATATTTTTAAATGTAATTAACATATAAAATGCAAAAAACCGTTATCCACATATGTATTTATTTAAACGAATTAATTTATTTTAATAAAATGTGTACCTCAGAAATGTGGCTTTTGTTTACACATTGCCAATCATTTCTTTTAATACCTAGTAGTGCACGCACACAAAGTATATTAACTTTAGTCGCCTAACGGTGGTATGTAATGGCATAAACGGATCGAGGATAGGTATTGACTGATATATATCAAAATGTTCAGGAGGAAAAGGGGAATTGAGTAAGCCATGTCCGTCCGACTCGAGTAAATTTTGAGATATCTTAATGAAATTTGGTATGCAGCTTCCTTGGCACTCATCTCCGAGCACTATTTAAAATGGGCAAAATCGGATTATAGCAAGAACTGTTTACATATAGAATATTTACAATACAAAATAAGTGATTATTCAGTACACAATACACTTACAAGGATTAAATTTGGTGGGTACATTAATGTTAAGGCAGAAAATAAAGTTTTCAAGAAATTTTGAAAATGGGCCTGGCACCGCCCACTTTTGATTAAGTCAAATTTAGAAATAATATTAATCATAAATCAAAATCCGTTCCAGATATCGAAACGAAATTCAGCACACATATTTATCTTAACACAGGGAATGTTCCGGGAAAAAATGGGCGAATTTGGTTAAGGTGCACGCCCACTTTTATAGGAAAGATTTTGAGAAAGATCATAGATATATTTAATAGGCAATAACTTTGCGTAAAATAGCTTTATATCCTTTCTATTTCACTTTCGTGAAACGTGAACGAGAAAAGCCGAAAAATATAAATTTTCGAAAATGGGCGTTGCCCCGCCCCTTTTATAGTGGATCATTCCACAAAACTTTTTATGCCACAACTCCGCCAAAAATTGATTTATCAAAACGATATTTGGCCAATATTGAGAATTGAATATATAAAGGTAACTGTTTGTTGTAAAAACGGGCGAAATCGGTCTACCGCCACGCCCAGTTCTTTAACATAGTTCTGAAAAATGTGTTTGTAAAATGTAAAACGCGATAATTCTATAACTATGCAAGCTATATCAATAAGATCTTGCACACATAATAAGCTTTTTAAGCAAAACTCGACCGCAAGCAAATTTTGTGGATTTTGGGAAGTAGGCGTAGCGCGGCCCACTTTTCAGCATACAAATTCTGCTATTTTCTAAGGCGATTGCTTGTAGTTTCAACTAGATATTTCAATCAAAATTGGTCAACTGCCTCTCAATAGTATGTAGTATACTCCTGCCAAAAATTAGGCAAATCGGATAACACACAAATAAAATATCCGGGCAAGTTGTTAATACCCCACTGCAATAGGGAAGTTATATACCTTTTTTGATTTTCATGCCTTTAATAAACATGAAATGTTTGTAAGTATGAGAAGAAGAAGAGATGGTCCCATCAATAGGTAAACTGAAATAATAAGGACGATGAGCTGAGTCGATTTATCCAAGTACGTCTCTCCGGCTGTCTATTTGATCGCAAAATTTTTCTAACATAAAATGTGCACGTATTGGTATTTTGAAAAAATGTGGTTAGCAGTTGTTGGTAGGGAATTTTTTTATAACCAAATAAATTATTGGCGGCCGCCGTGGTGTGGCGGTAGTGTTGCCGGCCTACCACCCCGAAGGTCCAAGGTTCGAGTCCTGGGAGAGGTAACATCAAAAGTTGTTTAAAAAAGTTTTTTAAAACGGGGTCGCCCCTCGGCAGTGGCTTAACAAACTCTCCGAGTGTCTTTCTGCTATGGAAGGCTTCTCAGCAAAAATGCATCTGCTTTGTAGACGCCGTTCGAAGTCGGCAAAAATCTGTAGGTCCCGCAAATTTGTAGGAAAAAATTCGAAACCACAAATTGTAAGGGAAGCTCGGCGCAAAAATCTCTCAGGAGGTTTATGATGATATCCCTGTTGTATATTGCGCCATACATTTTTATTTTTTTAAATAAATTTACGCCTCAAAACTCATAACAGAAGTGTTTTTACTGAAAACAATCAGCTGGCTTTATAATACGAACTGAAAAGTATTAAAATAAACCTGCGTAAATTTGTATGCCATAATAGATCACTACTAGATATATTATGTTCGGTTCCACCCGAACTTAGACTTCCTTACTTGTTCATTATTACATTACACAAATTGAATCACAGAATACTTGTATGGTAGAAGTTGCTTTGCTAATAAAAAAACTTGAACTAAAAATCACAGAACGTAGATATGCATTTTTTTTACCACTCATGATGAAGAAAATAATTTCAGAGTTTGAAAAATTTCGGAACTGAAGATATACGAGTAAGTAAAATTAAAGATCATGCCAAACGTTTTTATGTTAATTGCGCTGATTATTTAAATCAGTGGGATCATGCATTTAAAGAGGTTGAAGCGATGGATGGGTACTTTTGCGTACACTTCCATCTTGGCATGATGTTGAAAAAAATTTGACTTATATTGCGGAAAAGAGAAGCCACACTAAAATAATAACGGCGAATTATTTTATGAGTTCACATGTATTAAAAGTTATGCGACTCCATGCAAACTAAATGAATGGACGGACGATGGAAAGTTAGTCGATAGTAAATGGGCTGAAATGTTTGAACATTTTAAGAAAAATTCTATAACTTTTTAAAATATTTTTAAAATAGAATTCAATTTGTGTTTACTGGGTTCAAATGCCCCCACCGAAAGAATCTTTTCTATATTATACAATATATAGACTGATGAAAAATCACAAATAAAATTGAAACTGTTAAAACTATTTTAATAACAAGATGCAACTATGAACTTAATTGCTTAGAATTTAAAGAATACTTACAAAAGGAGGAAAATATACTTAAAAAAATGTATGCCTTAGAAAAATTCCATTAATTTGCATTTAATGCATGTTTGTTATGTAATTGTTAATTGAAATCAAAGCCAATGAAATGTGATTCATATGTATATTTATAAATAATTTTTGTTCCTATTTATAAAAAACACGTTCCTATAAAAAAAATGTGCTGTTTTTTCTATGTAAATTTTTAGTCACCGTAACGATAGTGGAAATAAGCTTGAGTTGCCGCAAACGATATCTATCCAATAAACAATGAAGTAAGCTCGTTTATTAAACAATATTTTCCAAACGTTGAAATCAATGCTTTCCAAACGAGTTTGTAACTAAAAAACGTTTAAATATGTTTTCACAATTGTATGGTAGCTTTGGGGAATTAACTTGAGGTTAACTTTCTGCGAAGTGAACAGTTTCGCAGTTTTCAAAAAGAATGCTAAATAATTTACGTACTTGATTAAAATGAGCTTTTTTATATGGCCGACGTGGTGTAGCGGAAGTGTTGACGGCCTACCACTCCGAAGGGCCAAGGTTCGAGTCCTGGGACAGGTAACATCAAAAGTGGTTTGAAAAGGGTTTTTCAAAGCGGGTTCCGAGGGTATCTCTGCCATGAAAGGCTTCTTAGCAAAAATTCATCTGCTTTGCTTTGCAGATGACCTCCGGAGTCGGCAAAAAAAGTAGCTCCTGCCAATTTGTATAAAAAATTGGAAACAGCACGCTAGAAATTGGTAAAACAGCTCGCGCCGAATATTTAAAAAAAAATTTTTTATTATACTTGATTTGTAAAAAGCAAAATAAGCAATAACAAAAATACGTTTACTATAAACTTACAATAAACTTACTTTAGCAAGCTTTTCATTTGGAAAACGTTTGCTATAATCATTGTTAAACACAATTTTTCATTCAAAATATTTGTTCTACGCGCTACCAAAATTTTTTACATATACATACATATACGAGGTGTGTTCAAAAAGTATCGCGAATTTTGTGTTTTTTCAAAAATTATTTATTTATTCATGAATATCTATTTTGTCCCCTTCAAAGTAATCCCCATGAGATATTATACACTTGTGCCAACGGTTTTTCCAATCTTCGAAGCACTTCAAAAAATCATTTTTTTGTATCTTGTTCAGCTCCTCCTTCGATGCCGTCTTTATCTCGTCAAGAGAAGCGTAACGTCGTTCTTTCATGGGCCTCTTCAGTTTAGGGAACAAGAAAAAGTCACAGGGGGCCAGATCTGGGGAATACGGTGGCTGCGGCATCATTAGTGTGTTGTTTTTGGCCAAAAAGTCGCGCACAAGCAACGATGCGTGAGCAGGGGCGTTATCGTGGTGCAAAAGCCAATTTTTGTTCTTCTTTGCACATCTTCTCGGCCTTCTGAGAACATTTTGTACCACCGATAAACGTTGCTTCGATCCAAGGTAGCTTCTCCGTATGCCACAGTCAACATTCGGAATTATTCCGCGCACTTAATTTCGTTTTTCACACAAAATTTGATACAGGTTCTTTGATCCATTTTTTTGAATAGGTAAAAATCGAAGCCGATCCAAAACACGTGCAAGCAAAGCAGCTGTCAACAATTAACTGAACATTCAAAATGGCCGAGCTTGTCGGCATAAGTGAGAAACATGAGTACCAACATAACGCCACAAAAAAATCGAAATTTGAATATACGTAACCAGCGAAAATTCAAAATTCGCGATACGTTTTGAACACACCTCGTATGCATTCAGAGAATGTCAATACATAATATAATCAACCAAAGCAACTCCTTCCCGTGTTTGAACAATATGAGCAATACCAAAGGAAAATTGCCGATAAAAGCAACTCCGAGTTTCTCTGTTTGGACACGGGCTTTATATATTTCATTTACTTTCTGGAGTTTGCAGATTTCAAAAGAGTTATAAAGTAAATAAGCCCGGAACTCCTTACATCGCACACTCCGCAACTCAAGAATACAATTTCCTTGCATCAAGTTTACGGGAGAAGTGAAAAAATTCCCAAGGATTTTTTATTCCGAACATGAAGAAGGGAGAGGGGAAAAATCCATTCAGAATTTTTATTTAGAATTGGTCTGATAATCCCCTAGATTTTTACTTCTGATAACTTGGGAATTTGTAAAAAAAAACACTGGCCGCCAGGACACTTCACAAAACCATTATTTAAACAATGATTTATTGCTTCTCACCGTCTTTATAGATACTATAAATTGTTTGGATTAATGACGTTTTATGGCGGCCGCCGTGGTGTGAAGGTAGTGTTGCCGGCCTACCACACCGAAGGTCCATGGTTCGAGCCCTGGTACAGGTAACATCAAAAGTGATTTGAAAAAGTTTTTCAAAACGGGGTCGCCCCTCGGCAGTGGTTTGGCAAACTCTCCGAGTGTATTTCTGCCATGACAGGCTTCTCAGCAAAAAATTCGTCTCCTTTGTAGATGCCGTTCGGAGTCGGCAAAAAAACTGTAGGTCCCACCAATTTGTAGGGAAAAATTCAAATCGGCACACCACAAATTGGAAGAGAAGCTTGGCGCAAAAATCTCTTAGGAGGTTTATGATGATATACCTGTTGTATATCGCGCCATAGAATGACGTTTTATTCAGTTCACTTCCTAGAATAAGGGCGTTAAACGCAAAATTTCTCCAGTGGTGAATTACCTACCAGCGAATAGATGTTTAACTGTTTCACACTATTCGTCGCGTTGAACCTTCTTATGGTTATACGTTCTTTGATAGCACTGATTTTTTGCAAATTGCTTTTTTCTTTCTAGCTCCTCATTATTTATATATCTCATGTCAGATTTCGCTCTATTCGGCAGTGCTGCCAAGTAGCAATACATAGTGAATCGAATTCTAAATAGTGAAATGAGGGTGCGGAAGAAAGTCTCGTACCAAGAGCTCTCACCAATACACCCCCGCTCCCCCTTGCACCTTTGGCGACCTCTGTTTTAAAGCATTTTTGGCCTCCAAATGGCTGTTTTGGCTCAGTATGCCCCACATAGAAATCTGAGGTGTTTTGGGAGGTGTAATTTCTCTGGTGTTAAATAAAACGACGAAGCGTAAAATCAAGCCTATTGTTAAATTTTATTTGTAGCACAGCCTTTATACCGACTCAAATAATACCATTTTGCCCTTATAATAAAATACAAGTAATTGTTGGTTTCAGTTAATTTTTTCAAGCACGTCTAATTACTACCACCATACCATTTCAATATCAATAAACAATTAAAATTTAAAAGGTAAATGGTAATAAGTTGGTAGTAGACAACGTGGGGCCTTACTACTGAATTCATTGCTGAATTTCACCACACCGATGTCCTAGGAAAATCATATCTGAACAACTTGTTTGCATAGGGATATTGACCAACCATTTATATGCATTATCCCTCACATACTTGGGTATTAGATCCGAGTAGCACGGCTTACCGACTGAAATACAATAATTTTTTTATCTTTGACCTGCAAGCAAAATTTTTAGTTATTTTGATTTGAAAGTTTGTATATGCCAACCATCATTAGCGCCGCCGCTTGGTTGTAAACTTATCCAATCGTATGCGATCGATTTGGCCTTAGCTATTTGCACGATTTTGACTGCGTTTTAATTTTTTTTAGTTTTTATAAAATTTATTGGGGGAAAAAAACCGAAATGTCTGTGGTGTTTTCTTTTTTTGTGAAAAGGTTTGAAGTTTTTAATTGAATTCTCACCGTTATGACAAGGTATAATTCCAGTTCAGCCTTTTATCTAGAACCACACCTAAGAATTTGGCTCTATCTGCCAAGTTGAGGCGGATGTCGTTTTAGCGGTGGCATTTTCTACCGTTTAGTGTATAAGACAAGTTCCACTTTCCCGGAATTGACGCTAAGTCCGCAGCGAGAGGACCATAGGAAAATCTCTCGCAGTGCTACCTGCATTAAGTAACACAAAGTTTGAGGGAATTTACCTCTGTATGCAATAGCCAGGTCATCAGCATATGCCACAACCTTCAAGCCCCCCATCGTGTATCTATAAGCAGCGAGTTTAATGTCAAGTTCCATAGAAGTGGGGAACGCCACCATGAGGTGTGCCCCTTATGATATAGCGTGTCATACCACTGTTCCCCAGGGATGAAAGTATTTTCCTTCCCTTGAGAAGCTGGTCGATCAGTCCCACCAGGGACCAATTTACACCCAGATTTGTTACTGCGTTGCAAACGGCGTCTGGGAAGTCCACCAGATGGTAGTCCTTCTCATCAAAGGATCCTTCTATAGTAGAGACAAGACTGTGACGCACAGTCTTCGTGGATTTGCCTTTAAGGTATGCTTGTTGATAGCTAGATATAAGGTATCTAGGGTTTTGAGTGCGAAGGACGAAAGACTGATCAGCCTGTAGTCCTTCGGCTCGTAATAAGAAGCTTTGCCTGCCTTCGGAATGAAGATAACCGTTGCACTTCTCCATGCGCACGGGATTTAATTGAATGCTAAGCAGGCCGAATAAATATGGCGCATCCAATTAGCTGATGTATCCAGAGTGTTAATCAGTTGTGCCTGTAGCCTTACAAAGTTTGAAGCTTGTAACTGCCCATTTTACCCCCTCCTCCGTGCTGGGTATATTACCAGGCAGGTTTAATGCAGATGCATGTTTCCCGGAAAGTGTGTATGCAGAAGCAGGTTGTCTTTCGAGTTGGTCCAGATACCATCGGGTCGTCGCAAATAACTCATGGCCGTTTGCAACTTAGATAGCACGCACCTTAGGTAGGTAGGTTACAGTGGCTGCTAGCAAACGAACTAGCACACATAGGCCCCGGAGGTCCCGCTGTGATACCACATAGATCTAAAGGTAGAAGCAATCCCCGTCGCCGCCAACTCCACACCCACAACGCCAACCAGCTGCCCCAATCAAACCTTGGGAAATCAATGTAATCGATTATACTTGCCATAACATGACACCAACGCGTTTACATTGACCTCCATAAGGCCGGCCGAAACAGCCCTCCAGCGCCACGGGTACGGCGCTAGCGACAACGAAGACCGCTTGCACCCCAAAAACCCCTACTCAAACCATTTTATGGACTCCGCGAAACGCAGAATGTCCTTTGGCTTAATTAATGATAATTCGCCGAGATGATGAAAAATACCGGACCCCAGATATTTTAACCTACTGCATCACAGCGCGGGGCATTCACATAGGAGATGCCTCACCGTTTCAGGCTCCTCCTCATGTTTACAGCTTCTGCAGAAGTCATTTGAGGGAATACCCAACGTTTCTGGATGCCTGCCTAGACCTATATGCCCCGTTAAAAGCCCCATCAGTAGCGAGAGTTCCTCCCTTCTGAGTTTGAGTAGGTCCTCCGACCTACTCGCTATTCTCTCTGGCCACACCATCTTTGCATGACTGCAAGTACTGATCTTGTCCCATCTATCACTTGCTTGTTGGAGGAACTTATGCCTCGTTAAGAGCTAACAAGTCGCGAGCGGCATGCCTAAACTCTTCCAGGACTGTGAAAGTGAAGCGGATGTGCCCTCTCTAGCAAGCTCATCTGCCGTGTCGTTACCCGGTGAATCGTCGTTATAGGTGAATCGAGAGTTGCTCAGCCATCTCGTTAAGAGATTTGCGGCAGCCCTCCACAGTCCTGGAATTGCATGTATATGCCCCCAGTGCCCTGAGAGCTGCTTGGCTATCAGAGAAGATATAAACATCACCATTATTGATGTCCACTGTCTTCAGAAATTCTACAGCTTCCTGTATAGCAGCCACTTCCGCCTGAAAGACACTACAGTGGTCAGGCAATCTAAAACTAAGATTAAGACTCAGCTGGGGAGCGTACACCCCCCTCCAACCTTGTCATCAAGTTTCGAGCCGTCTGTGTATATATGGATTGAACCGTTGTCTTGGGGAGGTACAGTGTCCCAATATTCTCGTTCCGGAATTGTGATTTGAAATTTCTTCTCGAAACAGTACTTCGGAGTACAGCAGTCCGAACTGTACGCGGGAAGATTGTTAAGGATGGATGAGTGACCTTCACAAAGGGACCTCCATCCTGGTAGACACCTCAGTCGCAAAGCGGAGCATGCCGCAAAAAGTTTACCGATTGACCAATCGGTAGAATGTTCAGAATTGCATTCAGTGCGTCTGCCGCTGCTGTGCGAAGCGCCCCGCTAACACATATAAGCGCACTTCTCTGTACTCTGTGAATTAAGGTGATATTGGGCCCTTATCCAGACCCGTCCACCAGACAAGGACTCCATACAAGAGAATTGGTCTTACCACAGCGGTATAGAGCCAAAGTGTGATTTTAGGGGACACTCCCCATTTCTGCCCTATGGCACCCCTGCAAGAGTATAGGGCCACTAGTGCCTTTTTAGCGCACTCCTGGATATTTTCTTTCCACGTGAGCTTTTTATCAATGATAACCCCCAGGTATTTAGCAGAGTCACTGTAGCACCGTGATTTTGTATTTCCTAGTGAATAGAACCAGCTCTGTTTTGGTAGGGTTAACACCCAGACCTTTATTTCCGGTCCACCTTTCGACTAGTCTAAGGTTTCTCTGCATAATGTCACAGAGCGTTTGTGGATATTTACCACTCACAGCCACCGCAAGGTCGTCCGCATACGCTGTGACTTTAGACCCCCCCTCCCCCGCCAGGATTTCCAGCAGTCCGTTTACTGTGGCTACCCACAGAAAGGGGAGAGGATCCCTTCCTGCGGCAACCTTGTCCACCGATACCCCGGCTAGATCCGCGTGCACCCTCCTGCTCGTCAGGATTTGGTACACGAAGGACACCAGCCAGGGTTTGATACCCAAGGCCGTCAGGGCTGCCGTGATCGCTTCCGGCGTGACGTTATTAAAGGCCCCTTCAATGTCCAGAAAGGCTTTTAATGTGAATTCCTTGCTAGCTAAGGATTTTTCAATGTGCGTAACAACCTCGTGTAGCGCTGTCTCAGTGGATTTGCCTTGCATGTATGCATGCTGCGATGGTATGATTCTGCTCTCTAGCTCATCTCTAAAGTGGGGCTCCAGAAACCGCTCCAGTACCTTGAGTTGAAAGGACGCCAGACTGATCGGTCTAAAATCCTTTGGGCCAACATGAGACGTTCTACCTGGCTTAGGTATAAAAATTACCCTTGAATCTCTCCAAGGGTCTGGGATGTGACAAAAAGTAAGCACCCCCTTGTATATCCCCTGCAACCAAGGGATGCTCTGTTCCATTGATTGCTGAAGTTGTATGGCCGCTATGCCATCTAGACCCGGTGCTTTAAATGGCTTGAATGACCCAATTGCCCACTCTAATCTTTTATTGGTAAGGAACTGCTCCAGGTCAAGTTCCATGTGTCTAAAATGTGGTTGATACCTATAATCGTTTTCCGCGTCTGGAAAGTGAGTATGAAAGAGAACTTGCAACGTTTCCTCCCCCGTGTTAGTCCAAGACCCATCAGGCTTTTTCAAACACCCCGGTCCACTACGACGTGCTTTGGATAGAATCTTCCTTAACCTAGAACCCTCTGATACCAATTCTATTCCGCTACAGAAATCTCTCCAGGAGGTTCGTTTTGATTTCCTGAGTTCCCTTTTGTACTCTCTAAGGTACTCTTTATAAGCTTCCCACTTCGAGACCTTAGTACTATTAAAAGCTTCTCTGCAAAGCTTCCTGTATCTATCTAGCTCGGGGTTCCACCAGGGTGGTTTCTGCTTACCCGTAGCCCTTTTGATGGGGCAGGCTTTATCTAAACCTACCTGACATGCTCTGGTGAACTTTACCACCATATCCTCTATATCTTTAGTGCCCCTAGGTGTATCGGGATAATCATCTGAAAGGTACTTATCCAGTTCCTTCCTATACGTATGCCAATTGGCGTTCTTAAGATTTCTATACGGAGAGGAGGTGGACGGTACGCCTTCCAAATCAAAGCGGATGTAGCGATGGTCCGAGAAGGAGTGTTCATCGTAAACCATCCCATTTCTGACCATGCCTTGCGCGCCTCTCGAACAAAGCGTAACGTCTAGAACCTCCCTTCTATTCTTAGTAACAAAGGTGGGCTCCACACCCCTATTACATATGAAGATGTTATGTTGTAAAATAAAATCAAAAAGTAACTCACCTCTTTCGTTTACATCACTGCTGCCCTAGGCTGGGTTGTGTGAGTTGGCATCGCCCCCTACGATGACGTGTTCTTTGGCATGCCCGAAGAGCCTACGCACAGCCTGCGTAGGAGATGGCTCGTCATGCGCCATATATGTTGAGGTCAATGTGCATACTGTTCCATTGACCTCTATTTGGATGGATGTCGTGTTCTTGTCACTAAATTATGGAAGAAATAAAGTATGTATGTTAGGTCTTAACACGATACATGCCCTAGGTCTCCCTACAGTAGCACCACTTACCAGTGAGAAACCTGCTGCCTTCAGCCCGCATATACTATGCCCTACCACCCACGGTTCCTGTATGAGGGCTATATCTACTGCCCCCTTTGATGCCAGAAGGAGCAGCAGCGCAGCCGAAGCTGCTTTACTTTGGTGGAGGTTGATTTGTAGCACCCGCACCATCCTGGTTACTACGCCTCTCCACCACCGTAACGTTGCCAATGCCCTCATCTGACATAGGCTCCTCACCCGAGTGCGCCTCGCACCACCTAGCGAAGCCCAGGGAAGACCCCAGTGAGGAGGCCGATGCACGCACCTTAGACCAGGTTCTTTCGTCAACACTTTCGACTCCAGTGCAAAAGTTTCGCCACGAAGTTCTCTTCGCCTGTCTCAGGGCCGTCTTATTGGTCCTTAGTTTGTTTTTGTATTCAGGCAACTGAAGCTCACTGTCGAGGCTTTTGGCTCTATTAAACGGTTTTCTACAGAATTTACGTAATAACTCCAGATCCCTGGACCACCAATGAGGATTGTGCTTACCGCTTGGTTTTGGCACTGGACAGGCCTGTTCTAAGGCATTTTTGAGTGCTGATGTAAAAGTCGTTACCAGATCCTCAAGTTCCTCTACTAATGAGGGGCATTGTGAGGGTAGTTCTGGTAGACCCCTAGCTTACAACTTACTATGTAATTCCCAGTTCGTGTTACGTGGGTTTCGTCTCATAATGGGTTGTTCAACTACAAAGTCTAAAACTACTTTAATGTACCGTGAAAATGAGTGATCATCAAGAACACGCCACTTTCTGATTAATGTCCTCCTTGCGATTTTTAGAAATAAAAGATGGTTCATAACTTACGTTGCAAACTACTAAGTTAGTCATTAAGTGGGAATCGAAAAGTGACTCACACTGAGCGTTAATATCGGAACTTCCACATTGGACGTGGTGTGCATTTGCGTCCGTTCCGATAATGAAGTGGTTCCTGCTGCAGTTGGCCACCAATTCTTTCACCAAGGCAATCGCAAGGTGGAAATTGCTGTAGTTAGATAGAAGAAAAGTGCTTAGCTCAGAGCTAACCATAATCCAGGTTCTAAAATTACTTATGCGTCAGCTCGGAGGAGCTTGAACACCTTAGACTCCAGTCCGCAAATTCGTCAGCTGTTCACCTACGGTTCTTGGATGCGGACCACATCCGCGTTGCCTTTAGAACTTATTAGAGCACCATCATCATAAGTGTGCTCAGACTCCCCTACCACCACCGTGACGTCGAGATCTTCCCCGTCGCTATCCGCTAGGCCATCCTTCATTGTCCAATTTTGCAGAGCACCTGCGTAGTTTGACGTGGCGGACATCATGCTTTCTGCGTCGGAGAGCTCCGCTTCCAATTCGGGCGCCTTCATCTCCATGTCCATCGGAGCCCCCAAAAGGATGCGAGCTGCGCGTCCCCACGGTATGCGGGGATTACGACCTCGCCGATGCCGTAATGTAATGTACACGCCCGTTTGCTTTCTTTAGTGGCTCGAGAGCCTCCTTATTTAAAGCCAGAACGACCTCCCTTCTGTAACCTACAGCGTCCCGAGAATTTCCTCAGGTTCTGCTGCGATCGCTGAACTCCATGCCCTTAGCCCAGCTGGAATGTCCTTCCAGTCGACGACCTCTATTTTGATTTGACTCTGGTACCAGCCGGCGACAGCACCTCGCAGTGGACTGTCCGGAGCCTCCATCAACACGTTGAGGACGACTTTTCCGATGGCGTTCCGGACGTACGGCCACGGGTCTTTGGGAATGGCACCATGGTCATTCCCTCAGTCCATAAGGATCCGTTCCTTGGCCACCTCGGCAAAGCTAGCCTTTCCTACCCCAGGGTGATGTTGGTGCCTTTTGGAAGGAGGTTTGATGTCCTCGTCTGACCTCTGGCGTTTGACGGGGGTTGCACTTTCCCCTGTTGCCACCGGTAGCAGAGCACGCGCCCTCACCACCACTATCCTGGGACTTTGGGGCAACGTATCCAGCGAAACCCCCCTTCGCGGCCTTTCTTTTGTCCTGATGCGCATGGCGATTGGGAGAGATATCTAAGGGGAGCCGACCCGTAGTGGCCCTCGCGGTTGTTCCCCCGGTTGAGCGGTTAATTGCGGCCTCCCTCTCCTTCGGCTCTTTGTGGGCAGGTCGTGCGACCCCCCCCGAAGCCGTAGGGAGAGCGGTTTCCGTTCTCCATGGAGTATTCTACACCAAAGCGAGAGGGGTAGGTGTACCACCTAGTCACTCTCTAGCTTTGGTGTTCAATACTCCATTAAGTACCGTCTCGTCCTTCAAGGCATTTTAAACCTCTAGTCTTAAAACAGTGCCGAACCAATTTTCAGTTAAATGAGCCTTTTCGCTGTTTGTGTCAAGATTATAACTCTCTTTCTGGTAGATTTGATATTTCAGACTCGCTTTTCAGCATAAAAAAATCAATTCTTTCTGTCCTAAATTCATAGCTACTAATTGTTTTTTATTCTTTGACTTCTATTTTAACTTTTAACAATAATTTTATTCTGTAAACTAGTTATTTCTTAATGTATAATCTATCCTATATCTACTTTACTTAGCTGTTGAGGTTTTCTCTGTAGCTGAGCAGTTTTAGATCTCGACGATTAACAAACCAAAGCCTTTCAACGACTCGGCACGAACGAATAATCCGCGCGTTATGCGGATGCGCCCCTCGCGCCGGTCGGGCGGGATATGGTGGGTAATCCGTTGGGAATTATTATTATTATTATTATTATTAAGTAATAATTTGGAAGCATTTTGAGAGTAATCTCACGTAGGTACTCTATGGAGTATTCAAAAGCAAAGAAATGGATTAGGTGATCCAATCAGAGGACACCGCCATGTAAATTGGACATCCTTTTTAAAATGAATGAGAATAAGTGTTGGAGTACTCTGCGTCATGTCGCTGACAGTTACGTTGGTGAGGGGTGATGGAAAGCAGGTATGCTTGCGAGCCCCAGCAAGCCCGTCGTCTTGGGCGGGGTCTTTCCACCACCCTCACCTACAGCCACATGGACAAAAGTTAGATTCATACCTGCATTTGATTGGAGGTCTAAAAAAAAGTGTCTGAGCTATAAAAAGGGATGGAGAGTAATGAAGGAAGGAGTAAGAGAAAAGATGAGGCCCGTCTCGTCCGATGGAGTCTTTCCACCCTCTTCAGCGCAACTTGCTCGAAGCTATGGGCACTGTGCTGACCCTATACTTTTACCGTGCCCCCAAATCTGACACCAGTCCGTCCGTCACTCAGTCATTTCCCGACTTACTTTCACCTACCCTGGCGCGCACAGAAGCAGCAGCCACACCAAAATATTAAGCTTTAGCCCTGCATGTTTACTAATGAACTCAAGATACTTTCAACCATTCATTCTTTTATTCACAAATGTTTTTTTTTCTTAACTACTATAAGCCTATACCGTAACCTTAATTACACCTATCCTATTAAAAAAACTTCAATCTTGATGTAAGTAGAAAAATATACAAAAACCGTAAAATAAATTTGCAAGATTTGAATTCAACTGAAGGAATACAAGGATATAAAAATATATAATCTTAACCTAGGTGAATTTCTACCGAATTGTTTATCCGAAAATCCAATTTGTAAACTGACTTCAAGGCGAATTAATATAAGGTGGAAGCGAAGCGAAAAATACAAAAATCACAAGAATTTTGTTGTTGCATTTTTGTAGGTGTAATGTCGAAATCTAGATTCGCCTTGGTTAAAATCAAAATTCAAGGCGAATTCATATAAGGTGATCGCAACAGCACAAACACATCTACTCCATGTACTTTGTTGTTGCTTTGGAATTGCTCAAATGTCAGATAAACTATAATAAGAACTAAGGGCGAATTCGTTTGAAATAATTAAAATGTTAAAAACCACATTAGAATGAAGGGGCACAGCCAAAGAGGGGAGATCCAATTAAGGTCCCTGACCCCTATTTAATCAACTTAGCTGTGTCAAATTCGAAAAGTACAAGCAGTTCGTATTTTTCGTTATTTTTTGTTGGTATTTCCTTTAGATCTTTTCAATAATCTTAAGCAGATAGCCACGGTCCGGAAATTTGATATTGCACTTAGCTCCATAAAAATATTTTTATATTATAAAGCTTTTTAGGTCCATACATAAAAATAATGTTCTTTAAACATGATTTAGTTGATATGATATTTTATCTGGAGAATTTGCCTCACTGAGAAATGTTAGTCTACATTTTTAAACTCATAAGTAAACAAGTAAGAAGTCTAAGTTCGGGTGGAACAGAAATTTTCACAATATATACTTGGGTTCACTGGGTACAGCATAGACAATATAAAGTTTTGGAAAAGTAGGCAGAGCCACGCTCCCAGGCCATATAAAGTTTCAATTCGTCATAACTCCGAACTTTTTTGGTCTAAATTAATGAAATTTGGATATATGTGTCACTTAGTTAATATCTACATAATTTTTCGAAAGTGGGAAGTGCCACGCACACATATTTTTTGTTTTGTTTTGCTCTTCAACTTTCACGATAGGTTCAGGAGCTTGCTGGGCACGACACAGTCTGTATATAGCTTTTGAAAAAGCCCCCAGGTTATATAAAGCTGCAGTTTGGTTTAGTTAGGAGTTTATTTGGTTCAAGTTAATGACATTTTATATATAGATGTGTTCTATGTATCAAAATGTCAAAACAACGTCTACCGGGTTTGCTAGTATATTATAAAATGGCGAAAGCAAACAACGAATTTCAGCATTCTTTTGTAAAACTGAGAGACTAGTTTGCGTTCAAATAGACAGACGGACAGATCATTTTAGTGAACTTTTCTATTCTTGTTCTCATACTTACATACATTTAATGTTTATTAAAGGTATGGCAATCAAAAAAGATGTATAACTTCGCTATTGCAGTGGGATATTAACTTCTTTCTTCTTTAAATGGTCATCTAACCGCCTGGGCGATTTTGACCGTCCAACATAGCTCGCCAGTCGTTTCTTCGTTGCGCCAACTGGCGCCAATTAAAAACACCGCGGGATCGCAAATCGGTCTCCACTTGGTCCTTCCATCTGAGTGGTGGTCTCCCTCTTCCTATGCTTCCACCGGCGGGTGCCGATAAGAATACCTTCTGGGCTGGAGCATCTTCGCTCATTCGCACTACGTGGCCTAGCCAGCGAAGCCGCTGTGTTTTAATTCGCTGAACTATGACGCCGTCTGCGTAAAGCTCATACAGCTCATCATTAAATCTTCTTCGGTACTCGCCGTCGCCAACGCGTAGAGGTCCACAAATCCTTCGAAGAACCTTTCTTTCGAATACTCCCAGAGCCGCTATTAACTACGTGCCCGAATATTTTGCTTGTTTGTTTCCCGATTTGCTTAATTTTTGGCAGGAGTATAATACATACTACTGAGAATGAGCTGACCAATTTTCATTGAAATATCAAGATTGAATTATAAGCGATTGCCTTTGAAAATAGCAGAAATTTTATGCTGAAAAGTTGGCGGCGCTACGCCTACTTCTTCAAAATTGACAAACTTTTTTTGCTGCCGAGTTTTTCTTAAAAAGCTTATTAGGTGTGCAAAATATGATTGATATAACTTGCTTAGTTGTAGAAATATCGCTTTTTAAATTTTACAAACAAATTTTTCAGTACTATGTTAAAAAACTGGACGTGGACATTAACCAATTTCGCCCATTTTTACAGCAAACAGTTACCTTTATATATAGAACATTATCACCACATTTCGTTTCGACAAGTCAGTTGTTGGCGGAGTTCTGGCATAAAAAGTGTTGTGCAATAGTCCACTATAAAAGGGGCGGGGCCACTTCTATTTTCGAAAATTTTAAGTTTTTGGATTTCTTTGTTTACGGAAACTTTAAAAGTGAAATATAAATGATGTAAAGCTATTTTACGCAAATTTATTGCCTATTTAATATATCTACGTTCACAATGGAAGTAGAAAAAGATGGAATAATGAACTACCTGGACCTAACTATAGGGATTGACAAAATAACAAATAGGTTCAACTACGGCATTTATAGAAAACCGACTGCCACGGACACCATTATACACTCTACATCAAACCTTCCCCAACAGCACAAAAATGCAGCATTGAGGCACTTAGTGGATAGGCTTCAGAGAACGCCGCTCACACAGGAAGCATACTGGAGAGAGCTTAAAACAATATATAACATAGCGGCAAATAATGGATACAAGAAAGCACTTGTGGATAAACTCAGAAGTAGCCATGGAACACAAAAAAGAGTAAACGTAGAGGAAAATCCAATGGTTTGGACGGCAATGACATACACTGGAAAAGCGACGTACAAATTAGCAAAGTTCTTTAAAAGATATAACGTCAACACAGCATTCAGAACATCTAACAACGTCGGACAAAAACTAAGAACGGACACTAATTCTGATGACCCATTCAACAGACACGGAGTGTATAGGCTTACTTGTGAATGTCAATACAGCTACATAGGACAAACAGGAAGAAAAATAAGCACAAGATTCCGAGAGCATATCAGGGACTACAACAAAAAAACACGAAAACCCACCATAATACCAGAATCTAATTTCGCGAACCACATGTTTGAGAACAACTGCACCCCAGCTAACATAAAAACAACGGCTCGAATACTTCACGTACAAGGAAAAGGCCGGCGGCTTAATGTACTTGAGAACATGGAGATATACAAGTTAAAAACATTTGACGGCAGGATCATAAACGAACAAACCAACACTATCTCTGACGAAATATTTGAACCCTTAAAACTAGTTTACAAAAAACAGCACAAGCCAGCAGGTACAGCAACCAAACACGTAACAATGAACAAGCAAAAACGAAATATGAACCAAACTGCAAAAATCACCGATTTCTACCTACATCAACCCACCGCTTAGCTAACAAGCGGTATGTCTACATACCTACAAAAACAACCCTTGGGACAGATAACAATTCGGACGTATCAATACCGCGCATACACACACGCATATTAACGTTACCTACCACGAACACATTGATTGACATTACCTGCCACAGCACCCACGGACTATAAAAACAACGCAGCGGATAGACACAGACCAGAACGAAACTAGGCATTGAAAATGGCAGAACGCCGAAACCGGTTTGTCACAAAACCAAACTTGACAAGGGATGACGGAAAATCGTTCCAACAAAAATCAACATATCTACGAACCTCTTTACAATATTTCATATAAAAGTGGGCGTGGACCTTAACCGAACCCGCCCATTTTTGAAAAAGGAACATTCCTTGCATATCTGGAAACCTGCGTGCTGAGTTTCGTTTTGATATCTTTAACGGGTTTTGATTTATGATTGGTATTATTTCTAAATTTGACTTAAACGTGGGCGGTTCCACACCCATTTTCTAAAATTTCTTGAAAAATTTATTTTTTGCCTCGATGTATTCACCAAATGTTATCCCTATAGGTGTATTATGTACTGAGTAATTACTTTTTTTGTGTTTTCGAAAATATTATATATAAAAAAAGTGGGCGTGGCTATTGTCCGATTTCGCCCATTTTAAATAGCGCTCGGAGATGAGTGCCAAGGAACCCGCATACCAAATTTCATTAAGATATCTCAAAAATTTACTCAAGTTATCGTGTTCACAGACGGTCGGGCGGACGGACGGACGGACATGGCTTAATCAATTTCTCTTTTCGTCCGGAACATTTTGATATACATAAGTCAATATCTATCTCGATCCGTTTATGCCGTTACGTACTGCCGTTAGGCGACTAAAGTTAATATACCTTGTGTGCGTAGCACTACTAGGTATGAAAATTGTTATGTAAACAAAAGAAATAATTTGATACTTTCGCGATTTCAGTACAGGGAAGAATAAGCAATCAGCTGATGGGAAAATGTCACCTTTATAAATTCGCCTTGTCTAAATTCGCTTACAGCTGCAATGTCAAATTCTGACACTTAATCGATCAAAATATACATAAGTGCGTGGGTTTTAAAATATTTTGTTATTTACGCACGCGCAGTTAATAAAAGTAAAAAATGTACACTTTATACAATATGTTGTTAAGTTTGGTGTCCAAACTGACTATTTACCACTCAATCTCTCCGAATTACTGCTCGACAGCTATGAATTAAGCACCAATAATTGAGCATACTTCAGATTCTTCAGCATCAACATCAGCGATTTGGTGTCTTTATGGTGGTCGTGAAATTCCATCGCTTTATGCTCAATAACAATGGGCATATTTTGATACTGATAATTGATAAAGTATTAGTAAAGTACTTGCTAGTATCTCGTTATGGTATATCTGCAAGGGGCACTGCATCGGAGTGTTGCTTTCCAAGTTATCTAATAGACCAAATTGGATGAGCCAGTTACATATTATCATACAGAATGTCGGTGGCAGGAGGTACATTGCTGTCAATTATATATACTAGTATGTAACCCCCGAAAATCGGGTGTGTATTTTTAGTTAGCTCAGCTAACAGTTGCGCTTTGGAATCCGCCCATTGCTGTGCTCATTAGAACAGAGAGATAAACAAAGCAAGTACATATAGAAAATCCACACATACATACATATGTATGTATATGTGTATGCTTATGCGTCACCACGCTAAAAAATGCTGTGGTGAAAATGGAAATAATAAAAGCTAATATCTCATAAACAAATGAACTATTTAAAATTTTTATATTTTTGTGCAAACCTACTCATCGAAAGCTTTCATTTGATATATATTTCATTTATCTACGTATTGTAGTTAAGGCTAGCTAAGCGCCTGGTCTAGAAATAATACTTTAGATGGAAGATGGATAAGTCCGCAGGGAATTTATCAATTCTTGTAACAAAAATTGGTGATTGTTTCCTTTAGGAGACAACTGCTAAAACTTCCGAAATTATCGGGAAAGGCATTAAGAGGGGCGTGTTGACCTCGATAACAATACGAACAATCCGGAAGCGGATTTCCGAGTTTTTGTTTCAGTGAAGAGATATTTGCAATCAAAGTTGAAAAGTTTGCTGTCATTTTCATGTGGTTGTAAACGGAGATATAGGGTGTACCGAAAGTGCAGAAGAGTGTTTTGCGCAGAAATATTGTGGACCGAGCAAGGGTTATTTTATTGGATCAAACCCCTTATTTGGAATCGGACCTGGGTAATTTTTGGGTTTTTTGCGAATAACTTTTCACTCAAACAAAAAATTCAAAAGCCGCTTTCGGATTGTTGATATCGAAGTCAAAACGCGTTGTTTGATACCCCTTCCGATATTTTTCGATTGGGTTAGCAGTTGTCTCCTAAAGGAAACAATTACCCAAAAATTAATCAATTCACAATTCAAGCAAACAGATGCTGAAGTGATGATGGCACCAATTTTGTTGTTATCTTTGCTTCGAATTCCAAATTTGAAGCGTTGGGTGGCACTACTGTAGTAGTTTTCAGGTAAGGATGCAACAACAAAATATTGCTCTCTCATTCATCAAAGTTTGGGCACTGTAGAAACGAAGGCAGGGAAGCACGCATTTCCACCACCCCTAGCTGGCGCTACTGCCCGAATACACCGATACAATGGCTGCTTTGAGACAATATACTGTACGCAATTGGGTACGTAAACTTGCCACTGGTTTGGAAGTACTCTTCAGTAAGAAGGCTTTGACTGAAAATTTCATTGTAAATGGTGCTGAAGTTGTCAACACTTTGTACTTGGAACATAAAAAGTCCAATAGCAAAACTATCAAAATAATAAGCTTGTTTGTTGTTCTTGTTGTTGGTGAAGTAGCGATGTTGTTGTTGTTGTTGTTAACATTGCTTCGCCCTGCCCCAGATTGGACAGGGTTACACTGAAATAACAGCCCTTGGCAGGGTGAAAAAACCCGGGTCATTCCGGTGCGATAGAACCGGCTGTTGTGGGATGCGATGCTTAGCCCTGCCTAGTCGTCACTTTAATTACCTAGCATTGGGGTGGACCATAATGAAATTGATGTAAGAAGAGTAGGCTCAGTTGAGCAGGTAAAAAGGTGGTTAGTATCATAGGTGGGCACACTGCCTGCCGAGCAGACATTTGACATGTCAGGTTTCAGGCCGGATAGGTAATATTTTAATTTGTTACAATATCCAGAATGAAGTTGGGCTAGCATGACTCTTGCCTCCCTAGACAGCTCGCTAGGTTAGAGCTGACAAAAGAGTTTACCGACTCTGTGGATGTTGTTGAGGGCCTGTCTGTGCACCTCTGGATCAGTAAAAAAATATGGGAGGATGATAGTCTTAGGGAAAAGTGTGACGATTTAGGTAGTGTTACATCGAAACAGCCCTTGATCGGGCAACCGCCGAATCATTCCGGTACATAGAACCGGCTGTTGTGGGAACGGTTTGTTATTCCTTTTATATTATAGACAAATTCTGATCTCCTTTGGTTTTTTGTTGGCCCCGAAAAAGGCCGTTTGGACAAGACACGTTTGTTTGTGTTAGCAGCATAACACTTTCACCTGTAATGTGTATGCAAAAAGAAAACCGAATTATAAAAGTTGTATATTACCTTAATAAGTAACTAACTAAATATAGTTACAAGTTTATTTTAATATGCTTTTTGGAACCCATCAACGTTTCTTTTGCATTTTTAATTTTGAATTGTTTGTTCAGGCTTCTAACTGAAAAATGTATCCGGCATTTGTAAAACAATTTTTTTACGTCCTAAATTTTTACAATGAGATATTTCCCATGCATTTATTTGGTAAAATATTTTTTCCAAAGCTTTCACGCCATGCAGGAAACTTGGAGATGGTTTATGCAAATAGCCTTTTGATACTTGATCAACCCAGCTGAAAGAAGCTTCACATCTTCTAAATTCCTGAAGATTCAACTTTTTGATGATATATCCAGAAATATATTCTAAAGCATCCTCTTGTAGAACACCACAGTCATCTGAGCTGGAAGTATCTAGCTCTTGAATGGCATCCGACACTTCTTCTGGTACGCACATGTAGTCCTCACTATGGCTACCGCTAGGATCGTTTTCGTTGTAGCAAATTGAACTGTTTACTACGCTGCTACTTAGGCTCACATTGCTTACCAGACTGCTATTTAAATTTGCAGGCTTAAGCAAAGTGTTCGATTCCATAGGGGCCACCCAATTTGTTGTGTCTTTCAAAACATTTTCTTTGCCTCTTAAACATTCCGTATTTCGCGCTAAAGATGTACATATAAATATAGAAATAATATTTTTGATAGGAGATATGAATTATACCCAGCCTATATTGGAACTCCTTTGGTGTTGGGTGGTCGTTCAAGCCACCTTTACTGCGAATAGCACCAAAGAAATGCTCAAGAATATCCTGGTTTAGACGATTTGTCAATATGTATTCCACATTTGAATTTCCTTGGACATAATCATATAAGCCTTCGAAGGCTCTATTATTCATTAATATTCCCTTCTGAAATATTTCCAAAACCTTTTTGTTTTTAATAATTGGTACGGACATAAATTCGTCCATGCGCTTAAGTACGTCTGGTTGGTTCGGAAGAGCCGTGCCATAGGGTTCTTTAAGTTTCCAATTCGTAATAAAATGAACTTAATTTCAAGTAATAATATTTACCTTTCCCGGATAACCAAAAGTACCCATATTCGAATTGAAAACATCAAACCAGTCATTAACGAGTTGAATAAAATCCGCAGTCTCCACAGGTTTATAAACCTCGAAACCGAGCGAATAACATCGTCTAATAGCGTTAGCAGTTGTGTTAGAAAACAACTGAGCTGCTGGCTTTACTTTTTGACGTCCTAAAGTTTACCGGATACTTAAAGTTACTTATACGCTCACTGGCTTATCTTGAATTCTATTGAAACATCGGATTTTGACGTATGGTTTAATACATCGCAAATTGTTCGGGATGTCAGAAAATGTCCCCTCCATATGATGTAGTTGTCTACGAAATGATTTCTCACTAGTTTTAATAGGTGAGGGGCGTCAGCGAAAACAAAAACCTTCAAATTCTCATCCGATGGGTGAGTAAACCACGGCTTGTATGAAAATATAATGCATGGTTTGACATCGTTTCTATCATATAATCAAACAAATCAAGATCCTGAGAGGGGGAGGGTGACTTTACCTATTGTAACATTTAGTTGATTGTATAGTTTTCGATTTGTAGGACCCATATCGCACACAACAGCTACCACTGAGATGTTAACATTCTTTAAAGTCACAATTATCATGCATAAAATGTTGTTATGGAATTCGCAACAAAAATGGAGCAGTAAGGAAGGCGGTCGGCATGATATCAATGGTGCACAGTGGCTAGTCATTGTCGGCTGGGGTGGGCTCTTGCCAACCTTACCGTCCTGCGCCATAATCAGAAAAAGGTCTAATCATGCCTTTGAATACGCGGGGAAATGCACAAAACCGCGCAAAAACAACTATATAAAAACAACATCCGGTTAAAACACCGGATGCCACGGACAGACCGTTGACATTTAAATATTCAAAATACAAAAACTCAAATAAAATGGAAAATCAAATAAATTCAAAAGAAACGGGCAACTAAAATATTTAAAATGAAAATCAAAATTCAAAAATAACCGAAAGCGAAACTAACTCAAATATAAAAATAACCGAAAATGAAACGAAATTAAAACTGAAATAACGAACGGAAAAAGAAAACAAAGATAAATTTAAATTAACCGAAAAGAAACCCTGAAATTTTAAACGAACCGGAAATGACCGGTTACCCTGCTGCAAAAGAAAAAAATTTAAAAAAAAGAGGCCGAACATTATAAGGGGGCGCCGCGGGTGTGGTTGCGACGCCCTGGTGCTGACCCACCCTCATCCATGGCCATCGGTGCACCAAACCGAATCCCGATGGCCCCTTACCTAACCTCCTATATGCCTTCTAAATAATGACGAACGTCAGCATTCCCATTTTTATGACAATTTTATTCAAAATTCATTAAAAAAAATGTTGCTTAAATTTACCCTACGATGAGGTATTCATTTAAGTTTAGGTTGCATAGTTAAAAAAAAAACGCTAATACAAAAAAAACCCCATAGCACTAACAAGATTTGCTTTGCGCTCCTATAGTATTTTAGTTTTACTATTGAAATTCAGTTGCTTGCTTATTAATTCCCTTACTTATATTACTTTTAACTTATGTATATTATATTATTATTTTATTTATCTGGTTTCATTATTTACTTATTTAAGTAAGTTGCGTTTATGTATTTATCTTATCGTATTAATTTTTATTTATTACGGCTTTTTTTATGTTATGTTAATTTATTATTTGTTAAGATTCGATAACTTCATTTCTTTACATTATGTTAATTTTTCTCTCCTTTAACACGATTCTATTTTAATGGTTTTGTCTTATTATTATTATTTTTTTTTTTTTCCTATCAAATCTTATTTTATTTATATCGATTTAAATCATTAGTTGTGTTTACCTAAGTTCAAAATTTTAGCTCCTTTAGTTTTGCCTTATTTCTCAGGTATCTCCTTTCCTGTATTTTAATCTAATTTTTATTTTCATTTCATGCCTTCTTATCTACTATTCATTGCTTACTTACATCTTAAATTTAAATTTTCTTTAATCCTACCCCTTACGATTTATCTTTTACTTTACTATAATTTATAATCAAAATCAGGAACTTTTAATTTAACGTTGAAATTTTGAATTATTGTTCAGAAAGCATGTTTTATTTGATCCTACGCTATAATCTGCTTTCCGGTTTTCTCTATTTCTAGGTTTAGGTTTTAATATAGTTTACATTTCATTTTTCAATTCTATCAAAAATACTATTACTACTAGAACTACATATATTTTAGATGGATCTCACCCGGTTGTGGTAGGCCGTTGGTAAGGCGCAACTGTTGGGGTTGTCTCTTCTGGTTGTGGTGTTGTTGCTGATGGTGCGACGGGCCTATAATAGGGCGGCCCCCGCTGTTGTCAATGCTGGATGTTGCCGGTTTTGTTGTTGCCGGTTTTGTTGTTACCGGTGGTTACTGTTGTTGTTGCTGGTAGTTGTTGTTGCCGGTTTTGTTGTTACCGGTGGTTACTGTTGTTGTTGCCGGTAGTGCGACGGGCCTATAATAGGGCGGCCCCCGCTGTTGTCAATGCTGGATGTTGCCGGTTTTGTTGTTACCGGTGGTTACTGTTGTTGTTGCTGGTAGTTGTTGCGGTTGCGCGCTATACCGACGCGTTGATGTGGCGCGATGGGATTAGCGCAATAGTGGCGCGTTGATAAGCGCGATGGGATTAGTGCAATAGTGGCGCGTTAATAAGCGCGATGTTGACGCGTTTACTGTTGCTTGCTTAGTGGCGCGTTGATACACGCGTTGGTGCGGCGCGATGGTGGCGCGTTGATATGCGCTTGATGTGGCGCGTTTATACACTCGTTGGTGCGGCGCGATGGTGGCGCGTTGATATGCGCTTGATGTGGCGCGATGGGATTAGCGCAATAGTGGCGCGTTTATACACTCGTTGGTGCGGCGCGATGGTGGCGCGTTGATATGCGCTTGATGTGGCGCGATGGGATTAGCGCAATAGTGGCGCGTTGATAAGCGCGATGTTGACGCGTTTACTGTTGCTTGCTTAGTGGCGCGTTGATACACGCGTTGGTGCGGCGCGATGGTGGCGCGTTGATATGCGCTTGATGTGGCGCGATGGGATTAGCGCAATAGTGGCGCGTTTATACACTCGTTGGTGCGGCGCGATGGTGGCGCGTTGATATGCGCTTGATGTGGCGCGATGGGATTAGCGCAATAGTGGCGCGTTTATACACTCGTTGGTGCGGCGCGATGGTGGCGCGTTGATATGCGCTTGATGTGGCGCGATGGGATTAGCGCAATAGTGGCGCGTTTATACACTCGTTGGTGCGGCGCGATGGTGGCGCGTTGATATGCGCTTGATGTGGCGCGATGGGATTAGCGCAATAGTGGCGCGTTTATACACTCGTTGGTGCGGCGCGATGGTGGATTCTGCAACAAAAAGAAAGGTAAACAGAAATTGTTTCATTCATACGTTATAAGCACGATATCTAGGCAAGCATATACAAAGATACGATAATTCTATACGACTGCACGCAACCGCTCAAACATGTGCAAAACTATCGGGAAAGGTATCCAAAGGCGCGTCTCGACCCCGGCACCAGCAACCCGAAAGCGGAAACTCGATTATATATATCTATCAGGAGATATTTGCAATCAAAGTTTAAAAATGTCTGTCATTTTCATGTGGTTGTTGCAATCACACATATTTAGGGTGCCGAACTGTGCAGAAGTATTTTTTTTTTTGGTAGAAATACTGGGGATCGCATAGCCGGTGTTGGATCGGCTATAACACCCATGGAGAAGGCCCCGAAGAACCACCCTTATTTCCAGAAACTGTTGTTTAATTAATTTCAATAACAAAACCATTCTTTTGAAAAGTTCATATATTTTACCACTTATATTAGCACACATATATACTTTCGAGCGTTCGCACTTATTTCAATAAATTGTGTTAAATTGTTTTCTATAATTTACGAAGAAATCGGGTATTTACATTTTTTTTCTAGTGGCTGACATGTACAAATGTGAAAACGTGATGCCAGACTGGCACATAATATTTTCAACTCGAATGTTAAGTGTAATGTTCTTAGTTGTAGCAATTTTCAATTATATGCAAAAAAATATGCTGAATTTACTTCGAACTTCATTTAAATTTACAATAAATTAAGATATGGAAATTTTGAAGAAAAGAATCGCGCGATTCTTTATCAGAATTTTTTTTCGCCTGTCGGGCAAGTTTAATAGATGATATTATCATCACATCAAAAAGCATTAAAAGACATACATTTTCAATTGTAAAATCACGAATATATGTTAAAAACACTAAATATTCATGATATTACCATTTTTTGTAGGCTCATATTTGTTTTATACCGCATAGTTTAAACATTTTCTTCAGTGAATTTTGCAACTTTAATGACAATTTATTAATAACCTATTGGCTTCTTAGACAAATAAGGACCAGTTTTGTGAAGGGCTGACGCCCTAGTCGTAGAGCATTTAGGTAAAATTTTCCCATACTCGCACCAATTAACTACAAATATCAAAACTTACCAATGCTACACCCGTACATGTGTGATGATGATCTGAGTTCCGGTTGAAACTTTTATTTACACTCTTTATAGTCACCCACTGGGCACAGATCGATGAATAATGTTTGTTCCAATTTTTTTTTTACATCAGCGTATATATTTTATTTTGTACTGTAAACACAGTTAAACTTCCACCTTGAGATTCTTAACACATTTATAACTCCATATGTAAAATGATATAAAATTTTGCTATAAATTTGCAGAGTACGTCTTGTAATTTTGTTGGTAAAGAAGCTTAACTTCACCAAAAACCGAAAGGAGTTACACACACCGACGTGCACACACGTGTGATCGAACACCTCAAAAGTCGAACAATCTTGCTTTAAACCCGTTTACGTTTTTGTAATTAAAGTGGTACTTTATAAACAAATTTCTTCTGAACTTTTCACTGTGTTCACCACTTAACATTTTCTTGAGTTCAGTTTATGTTTTAATTTTCTTTCTTTTTTTTTTTTTCCACACTGCGCGGCACGACCGCTCCCGTTTAAATCCGGTATACTTTTTGAATTCGTCGAATGCCGGTGACGCTGCTATGCCCAAAATTATTCATTTAACGCGACTGCGCAATGGAAAAGTTCCGTTACCCGTTGACGTGGCGTGATTATTGCCAAGTGGAACGTTTTGATTGGTCGTTACCATCAGATGATTGCTATGCACGGATTGAACCATTTGGTGCTGCCACCTCAGCAAAAATCACGCACTTTCCCGTAGCTAAACGTCAAACCGGAAGGTGAATCAAAACTGTCACCCAACCAACCGCATTGAACCAAATAACAATTACTATCAATTGAAAGTAAACCATAACAGGCCTGCTTCGCTTCGAAGACCGGTCGATGAAGCGAACAGGAAAAAGGTTTACTTGCAAGGAAGCCATTTCTGGGTAAAACGTGGGGCACGACTCACCCCTAGATAAGAGTCTCTAGTTCTACCACGAGCTAGCCGGGCAAGAAGATCCGCCAGTAAAGGAAAATTTTTTTGAAGTATTTTGTTTCATAGTTTAGTAGGCTTTGCGGCAAATGGAAATTAGTTAAGTGGCTTTACCCCCACCGAAATAGGCTTATAAGAAAAACGTGTAATTTAGTTAGACATTTTGATATCGGAGAACGCGTCAAAACTCCGAGGCAAACGGAGAATTTATTTTTGTTTCCTAGTTACAATGCTTCGCGGCTGTAGACATTTTAATAAAGGAGAACTCGTCAAAACTCCGAAAATTTTTGGTCCTAGTGGTTTCACCCCCACAAAAGGTTTAGCAAAAAAATTAACCGGAGAAGCTTGTTCCATGGTAAAAAAACTTGTCACCCGGTAGACATTTTAATTAAGGAGAACTCGTCAAAACTCCGAAAGACAATCCGCATAACCGAGGATTGCCAGGTTATCCACTACTTCCGATGGAAGCGTATGTAAATACCCTATTAAGTCAATGCTCGGGGAGGATACTGGGCGAGTTGTCCCCGACCGCCAAAACGCCCAGGTACGGTTCCAAATGTCAAAATGTATATGTGAAAAAAAATCAAAATTGTTATTGCGGGCGAATATCCGAAGCGTGAAAGCGACCTATCAGTTTCCCTGTCAGGTCCTCTAGATCGTACAACGCATTGCCTACTTTTCGACGCACTCGGCACTTGAGGTACTTCGGCAAGAATTTGGCGTTTATGCCTTGTTTAAAGTTACTCAAAGCAAAATTTTTCCTAAAAACCTCCTGACCTTCCCTATAGTTAACTTGCCTAGAGCGTTTGTTATAAACGTTGTTTCCCCTATCCTTCGCCTGATCTAGATTCCTACGAATTTGCTCGCGAATGGAGGACAACTTATCCGCCCTAGTTACTATTGGAATGTCATCTTCCCTAAGAGTACCGAGTTTATCTAATATATTATAGGCTGAGGCGTGTTGGACCATGTTCTGACCGTATAAGGCAAAGTATGGAGAGCACTGAATTGAGGTATGAAAATCGCTTCTTAACACCGCTAAAATTTCGGGTATATGCTTGTCCCAGTCGGTATGATCCGGTTTATCTTTAAGGAAAATTCTTATTTTTGAAACAATTTCTCTATTTACGCGTTCCGACGCGTTTGCTTGCGGCGAGTATAACCCCGTCTTTATATGGGTCACCCCATAATTCTCGAGGAATTGTTTCATTTCCTTAGAGATAAACTGTTTACCATTATCGCTATGGATATATTCAGGAACCCCAACCGATGGAAAAATTTCAGAGGTAAAGTAATTCATAACATTAACAGCTGTTGCTCTCTGCATGGGCTTCAACCAAACATACTTTGCAAAATGGTCTAGAACAATGAAGAGAAACTGATTGCGCCGCTTAGATCGCGGGTAAGGTCCTAGAAAGTCGCAATAGAACCGCTGAAATGGTCTTTCTGAAGCAAAAGTGTTCGCTATAGGTGGTCTTGACTGCTGATTTGTTGACTTAACAGCCTTACAAGTGTCGCATTTCTGTACATAGTCTCTAACGTCTTTAGCTTGCCTAGGCCAGAAGTAATTTTGTCTGACACGCTCTAAAGTTTTCTGCCAACCCCCATGGTAACTCCTATTCGCATCATGTGCAAGACTTATCGCTTTCTCAGTTAACCCTGTCGGTAACCACACCCGCCATAACGAGTCCTCCTCATCCGCCACACCCTTACGAAATTTAACCCGTTTTAAAACCACGCCATCATTTACACTCAAATCTGGTAGCGCATCTTTGTTTTCCAAAATGGTTCTGCAAAGATCCAAGTATTCCGCGCTTTCAAATTCCGGCGATACTAAGTCAATTTCGTGAGGTGGGGCGGAGAAGGTTAGCTCGTCTACATCAAAACGCGAGAGGGCATCCGGTACTATATTCAGGGTTCCCTTGCGATGCTCCATGGCAAAATCGTATCTTTGCAGTAGGAGTGACCATCGAGCCAGCCTGCCACTCAAGTCCTTCTGAGTCATCAACCACTTGAGACTTGAATGGTCGGTTATGATTCGGAATGGCAAACCCTCTATGTATGGTCTAAAACGCTTGACACTTATAATGGCGGCGAGGCATTCCAGTTCGGTTACAGTATAATTGCGCTGAGCATTGTTAAGTTTTTTTGAAACAAACGCGATTGGATGCTCATCGCCCTTGTCATCGACCTGGAATAACACGCCCCCTACACCTATTTTTGAAGCATCACACTGAATAACAAATTCCTTCGAGAAATCGGGTTGGGCCAAGACAGGAGCGGAGCTCAAGGCTTCTTTTAACTTTTCGAATGCTTCTACCGCTTCAGGGGTAAGCTTAAATGGGCCTGCTGACTTGCGAAGACAATCAGTCAAAGGACCTGCTAGGTCAGCAAAATTTGTAATAAATGCCCTATACCAATTTGCCATGCCCACAAACCTACGAACCTGTCGCGGAGATTTAGGGATCGGAAAGTTCTGCATTGCCTCTATTTTCCCAGGATCCACCTTCAAGCACCCGCTACCTATCAAGTACCCTAAATACCGAATTTCCTTCTGACAAAATTTGCTCTTCTTCACATTGATTGTGAGGCCTGCGTCCCTCAAACAATTCGCCACTTCCGCCAACAACTTTAGGTGGTCTTCAAAGTTAGTGCTGCATACCATTAGATCATCCAGGTAGACGAAGACATTCTCCCGCAACCGCGAGGGAATTGCCTTGTCCATCAGGCGGCTCATAGTCTGCGGTCCATTGCACAGACCAAAGGGCATCACTTTAAAGTGGTACAGAGGCTTCCCAGGAACTGCGAATGCTGTTTTTTCCTTGGAAGACTCTGTCAGCTTGATCTGAAAGAACGCGTCCTTCAGATCAATGCCACTAATGAAGTGCGTGTCCTTCAGTCTGCTCAATAGGCCGTTGATATGAGGCAACGGGTATGAGTCCTTTTTAGTTACCGCGTTGACCTTCCTGGAATCTATGCAGAGCCTGACTTTCCCTGGCTTCCGAACTAGGACAACTGGACTACACCAAGGCGAGTTTGACTCTTCTATAACTCCCATTTCGAGCAGCCTATCTATTTCGTTAAAAGCTTCGGCTTGCCTCGGTGGCGAAAGAGGAAAATGTTTACTTTTGATTGGGACTGCATCACCAGTATCAATATGATGCTCAACCAATCTCGTTTGCCCCAATCCTAACTTCTCAAACGACGGAAACATATCTACTACCCTCTGCAAATTGACTTTCTGGGTTGGTGACAAATCATGGAAATTTATTTCATCATCATTTTTATTATTAAAGTCTATGCACTCCACACTGGGAAATATTTCGGGCGCCAGCGCAAAGGCTCTCCAAAAATCAACTCCGAAATAGGCTTCTTGAAGAAGCGACGGAACAAGATAAAAACGAATAGATTTGGTGGAATTTTTGAACGTCACTGGTACGGAAGCACACCCTAATATTTTCTGCTTGCCGCCACCCGCCGTGTATACGAAAGCCTGTAGTGGGTGGTATTTAAGTCCAATTGAATCCAAAAACTTTTCACAGTCCTTCCCAAGGATAGAGACATTCGCGCCTGAGTCCAGCAACCCTACTATGAAACTGTTTTCTATTTTTACTCGCACCAGAGGCCTTTCATCCTCGGTGAGCACCAAAGTGGTGCTTTGTAAAAGTTTACGCTCCTGTACTCGACTGTTATATCTCTTCCTACATTTCAAAATATCTTCCGATACAAATGACTCTGGGTTATGAAAAATTCTCGACCTAACTAGCTCGTAATTGGTTACCCTTTGTTCCAAACTAGGTGGAAATTGCGTCTGACAGGCGACCTCCCTACTCGGGGCTTTCAAAATTTGTATTGGTTTGCAAATTGCCGTTGATGACCTCGGACTATCGGAATCAGAACCGTCTATACTGTCAGGAAAAGTTACAACTATTTTTGGGTATTCCTTCGCCAGAGTGCCACTGCTCCTTGGAAGTTCAACACTGCCTTGTAGCTCTCCGCTCGCGAGGGACCTACCACTTGGTTCAGTACTCGAGGCGACTCCTTGAGCACTGGCTGATATGGGGGCTATGGCGCCGAACGAGTTTCCCCCATCCTCTCGCTCGGATATTGGTTTCCCTGCCGGCGATGGTCCTTTGGACATTTTGGGGTAAACACGCCTCTGTGCCCGCACTTAAAGCAGAAGGGACTCCTAATGGGTTCCTCACAATAAATATACGAATGCCCCATGGCCTGACAATTCCAACATTGAATTCCGGAATAATCCGGTTTTCTATTGCGCCGGTACTCCAACGCCTCTATCTGCGGGTCAGCTTCGCAATCCTCGCCTTCCATCCTCATGTCCGGTGTTATCGTGCGGGCCTCGTTGACCTGACGTCCATGGTAAGTGGTTCCCAATATTTTGCTTTCTTTCAGAACTTGTTCTCCTTTTCGTGCTATGTCGCGTAAATCATGCAATGTCCTGGCATCCGCATTGAAGAGCATTAGCTTCAAGCTACTGTTAACGTTTCTCTTTATAATGTCAATCAGGAGGACCTCTGACATTGGCTCTCTAAGGCGCGCGTTTAGTGCTACTATGTCAGTGTGGAACACGTCGTATGACTCACTCAGCTTCTGCTTACGCATTGAGATTTCCATCATGATCTCGTGGTCACTTTTCAATGTTCCAAACTCACGCTTCAGGGAATAGCACAAAAAGGGATAATTCGCGGTTGGATTCTGCTTTGTGAACAGCCAATACCATTCTTCCGCCCGTCCTGACAAAAAGAGATGAAAACTCGCCATAAGTTGGTCGCTAGAGCATTGAGTCCGCTCACATAGGGTGTCCAACTTAAACAAAAAATCAGCAACGCTTCCAGTACCATCGAAGGAAACCTTCCAATCCTGTGGTTTCACTGCCACGCTATTCGAAACGATGTTGGCCTGGTTACTAACGAATGTAGGGGCTTGGTTCCTTTCCTCCCTATTGGTGTTCCTGTTATAGGTCGCACTACCCTGCGACGATGTTACTGCGGCGTTGAGTAAGTCCATGTTCTCCCTGATCGTCCTCATTTCGTTCCGCATCTCCTCCTGCGATGTCCTGAACAGCTGATGTAGCACGTTCACCCACGAATCTACAGGAGGGACCTCGGCATTGTTCCTTTGCGTAGTGATCCTATCACCTAAAGTGTCAGGAGGTATACGGTCTTGAACCGAAGCTCTAGCTTCCCCCTGTATACCTGTTAGCACGCCAGTTGAAGGGTCAAAAATATTTTGCATTGGATCTGCTGCCATGGACGAGTCAAGGATATTAGTACTAGCTGGTCTATCCATTTTGTGGTTGGAAGCAGGATTCAACACTATCCTGGTCGGATCTCCCCCGCCCGGACTACCTATTGGAGAATGCAGTACCAGAGGTCGATTGGTGGGTTGCTTCGGAAGCGCCCCTCTACCCTGACTTCTAGGCTTGCCCCCACTTCCTCGTACCGAGTTCCTAGTAGTCATGCGTTCAGCCGACCTGTCCATGTTGAATTAAATCTCCGAACCAAATTTAAAAAAAAGAATTTACAGAAAAGGGTCGGTTACAAGGGGCGGTTGGAAGGTATAAAGTCACGATTCACTCCCCCCACCCTATAATACCGACGATTGACAAGTTTTGAAAAATAAAAATTTAATTAATGCAAATTTTCCTAACCGATATTTGCATCAACTGATTACCGCGAATATGTCAAAAAAAATAAATATATACATATAAATATATATATATGCTGAAAGAATTAGATTATTAGTAAATATACGTGTTGAAATGTACTATGTAAAAAGCAAAAACGGTATAAAGTTTGGCAAAAGCTAGTTGTGTATTTATATATTGAATGGGAATGCTGACATCCCATCATTAGAAGGCATAGGCATAACAAAAAAAAACGAAATAACACTAGACAAGGACATTCTTCCAGGTACACCTACCGCAATGCAGGGGTGGTTATAAGACACCTCGCCCTGAGACATGTTGGTGTACCGTGGCGAAAATTGGCAAAAATTTTTAAACTTATTTGGACTCCAGTACTCCGGACCGCAATGCAGGGGCTGCTAATGGCTGCCTCCCTGAGACTGGTCGGAGCACTGGATACCAGCGATCAAAACGTCAAAACTTTATTTTTTTTTTTTGAAACACCCCTTCTCAACCACGCCGCAATGAAAGGATGCGGTTGGGTACCGCTTTTCCCCAGACTTGCGCAGTTGGAAGGGGGTGGATATGGGGTCCCTACTCCTCCTCCCGCAATGCAGGGGCTGCTAATGGCTGCCTCCCTGAGACTGGTTGGAGAAGTAAGGATCACTACAAAAAAAAATGCATACAAAAAAACGAAGACAAAACAAAACATCACGTTCGGCAAAAACATAAATATGAATAATCCCAAAAGAAACTAAACCCCACTTAGCGGACATAATATTTTCCCGAAGCCGACATCGGACAACAGACCCGGGACAACAAAAAAAATTGAAACTACAAAAAAACTAAGTGCGTTTAGCACTACCTCACCGGGTGAAATGAAAACTTCCGGTGGACATGACGTTCAGTCTCGTGGAGCCCCCAGCTACTGATCACGACGACTAAACCGGACAACCTGATCGGTCCCACCATCCCGTCGCAACGCAGGTGGCGGCTCGTGGGCCTGCCTACCTGGGACATACGGAATGGTGAAACCTCACAAGCTGACCCGAACAGTCATCGCGGTCAGCGCTTCGGTTTCCACGTTGGGCGCCATCTGTTATGGAATTCGCAACAAAAATGGAGCAGTAAGGAAGGCGGTCGGCATGATATCAATGGTGCACAGTGGCTAGTCATTGTCGGCTGGGGTGGGCTCTTGCCAACCTTACCGTCCTGCGCCATAATCAGAAAAAGGTCTAATCATGCCTTTGAATACGCGGGGAAATGCACAAAACCGCGCAAAAACAACTATATAAAAACAACATCCGGTTAAAACACCGGATGCCACGGACAGACCGTTGACATTTAAATATTCAAAATACAAAAACTCAAATAAAATGGAAAATCAAATAAATTCAAAAGAAACGGGCAACTAAAATATTTAAAATGAAAATCAAAATTCAAAAATAACCGAAAGCGAAACTAACTCAAATATAAAAATAACCGAAAATGAAACGAAATTAAAACTGAAATAACGAACGGAAAAAGAAAACAAAGATAAATTTAAATTAACCGAAAAGAAACCCTGAAATTTTAAACGAACCGGAAATGACCGGTTACCCTGCTGCAAAAGAAAAAAATTTAAAAAAAAGAGGCCGAACATTATAAGGGGGCGCCGCGGGTGTGGTTGCGACGCCCTGGTGCTGACCCACCCTCATCCATGGCCATCGGTGCACCAAACCGAATCCCGATGGCCCCTTACCTAACCTCCTATATGCCTTCTAAATAATGACGAACGTCAGCATTCCCATTTTTATGACAATTTTATTCAAAATTCATTAAAAAAAATGTTGCTTAAATTTACCCTACGATGAGGTATTCATTTAAGTTTAGGTTGCATAGTTAAAAAAAAAACGCTAATACAAAAAAAACCCCATAGCACTAACAAGATTTGCTTTGCGCTCCTATAGTATTTTAGTTTTACTATTGAAATTCAGTTGCTTGCTTATTAATTCCCTTACTTATATTACTTTTAACTTATGTATATTATATTATTATTTTATTTATCTGGTTTCATTATTTACTTATTTAAGTAAGTTGCGTTTATGTATTTATCTTATCGTATTAATTTTTATTTATTACGGCTTTTTTTATGTTATGTTAATTTATTATTTGTTAAGATTCGATAACTTCATTTCTTTACATTATGTTAATTTTTCTCTCCTTTAACACGATTCTATTTTAATGGTTTTGTCTTATTATTATTATTTTTTTTTTTTTCCTATCAAATCTTATTTTATTTATATCGATTTAAATCATTAGTTGTGTTTACCTAAGTTCAAAATTTTAGCTCCTTTAGTTTTGCCTTATTTCTCAGGTATCTCCTTTCCTGTATTTTAATCTAATTTTTATTTTCATTTCATGCCTTCTTATCTACTATTCATTGCTTACTTACATCTTAAATTTAAATTTTCTTTAATCCTACCCCTTACGATTTATCTTTTACTTTACTATAATTTATAATCAAAATCAGGAACTTTTAATTTAACGTTGAAATTTTGAATTATTGTTCAGAAAGCATGTTTTATTTGATCCTACGCTATAATCTGCTTTCCGGTTTTCTCTATTTCTAGGTTTAGGTTTTAATATAGTTTACATTTCATTTTTCAATTCTATCAAAAATACTATTACTACTAGAACTACATATATTTTAGATGGATCTCACCCGGTTGTGGTAGGCCGTTGGTAAGGCGCAACTGTTGGGGTTGTCTCTTCTGGTTGTGGTGTTGTTGCTGATGGTGCGACGGGCCTATAATAGGGCGGCCCCCGCTGTTGTCAATGCTGGATGTTGCCGGTTTTGTTGTTGCCGGTTTTGTTGTTACCGGTGGTTACTGTTGTTGTTGCTGGTAGTTGTTGTTGCCGGTTTTGTTGTTACCGGTGGTTACTGTTGTTGTTGCCGGTAGTGCGACGGGCCTATAATAGGGCGGCCCCCGCTGTTGTCAATGCTGGATGTTGCCGGTTTTGTTGTTACCGGTGGTTACTGTTGTTGTTGCTGGTAGTTGTTGCGGTTGCGCGCTATACCGACGCGTTGATGTGGCGCGATGGGATTAGCGCAATAGTGGCGCGTTGATAAGCGCGATGGGATTAGTGCAATAGTGGCGCGTTAATAAGCGCGATGTTGACGCGTTTACTGTTGCTTGCTTAGTGGCGCGTTGATACACGCGTTGGTGCGGCGCGATGGTGGCGCGTTGATATGCGCTTGATGTGGCGCGTTTATACACTCGTTGGTGCGGCGCGATGGTGGCGCGTTGATATGCGCTTGATGTGGCGCGATGGGATTAGCGCAATAGTGGCGCGTTTATACACTCGTTGGTGCGGCGCGATGGTGGCGCGTTGATATGCGCTTGATGTGGCGCGATGGGATTAGCGCAATAGTGGCGCGTTGATAAGCGCGATGTTGACGCGTTTACTGTTGCTTGCTTAGTGGCGCGTTGATACACGCGTTGGTGCGGCGCGATGGTGGCGCGTTGATATGCGCTTGATGTGGCGCGATGGGATTAGCGCAATAGTGGCGCGTTTATACACTCGTTGGTGCGGCGCGATGGTGGCGCGTTGATATGCGCTTGATGTGGCGCGATGGGATTAGCGCAATAGTGGCGCGTTTATACACTCGTTGGTGCGGCGCGATGGTGGCGCGTTGATATGCGCTTGATGTGGCGCGATGGGATTAGCGCAATAGTGGCGCGTTTATACACTCGTTGGTGCGGCGCGATGGTGGCGCGTTGATATGCGCTTGATGTGGCGCGATGGGATTAGCGCAATAGTGGCGCGTTTATACACTCGTTGGTGCGGCGCGATGGTGGATTCTGCAACAAAAAGAAAGGTAAACAGAAATTGTTTCATTCATACGTTATAAGCACGATATCTAGGCAAGCATATACAAAGATACGATAATTCTATACGACTGCACGCAACCGCTCAAACATGTGCAAAACTATCGGGAAAGGTATCCAAAGGCGCGTCTCGACCCCGGCACCAGCAACCCGAAAGCGGAAACTCGATTATATATATCTATCAGGAGATATTTGCAATCAAAGTTTAAAAATGTCTGTCATTTTCATGTGGTTGTTGCAATCACACATATTTAGGGTGCCGAACTGTGCAGAAGTATTTTTTTTTTTGGTAGAAATACTGGGGATCGCATAGCCGGTGTTGGATCGGCTATAACACCCATGGAGAAGGCCCCGAAGAACCACCCTTATTTCCAGAAACTGTTGTTTAATTAATTTCAATAACAAAACCATTCTTTTGAAAAGTTCATATATTTTACCACTTATATTAGCACACATATATACTTTCGAGCGTTCGCACTTATTTCAATAAATTGTGTTAAATTGTTTTCTATAATTTACGAAGAAATCGGGTATTTACATTTTTTTTCTAGTGGCTGACATGTACAAATGTGAAAACGTGATGCCAGACTGGCACATAATATTTTCAACTCGAATGTTAAGTGTAATGTTCTTAGTTGTAGCAATTTTCAATTATATGCAAAAAAATATGCTGAATTTACTTCGAACTTCATTTAAATTTACAATAAATTAAGATATGGAAATTTTGAAGAAAAGAATCGCGCGATTCTTTATCAGAATTTTTTTTCGCCTGTCGGGCAAGTTTAATAGATGATATTATCATCACATCAAAAAGCATTAAAAGACATACATTTTCAATTGTAAAATCACGAATATATGTTAAAAACACTAAATATTCATGATATTACCATTTTTTGTAGGCTCATATTTGTTTTATACCGCATAGTTTAAACATTTTCTTCAGTGAATTTTGCAACTTTAATGACAATTTATTAATAACCTATTGGCTTCTTAGACAAATAAGGACCAGTTTTGTGAAGGGCTGACGCCCTAGTCGTAGAGCATTTAGGTAAAATTTTCCCATACTCGCACCAATTAACTACAAATATCAAAACTTACCAATGCTACACCCGTACATGTGTGATGATGATCTGAGTTCCGGTTGAAACTTTTATTTACACTCTTTATAGTCACCCACTGGGCACAGATCGATGAATAATGTTTGTTCCAATTTTTTTTTTACATCAGCGTATATATTTTATTTTGTACTGTAAACACAGTTAAACTTCCACCTTGAGATTCTTAACACATTTATAACTCCATATGTAAAATGATATAAAATTTTGCTATAAATTTGCAGAGTACGTCTTGTAATTTTGTTGGTAAAGAAGCTTAACTTCACCAAAAACCGAAAGGAGTTACACACACCGACGTGCACACACGTGTGATCGAACACCTCAAAAGTCGAACAATCTTGCTTTAAACCCGTTTACGTTTTTGTAATTAAAGTGGTACTTTATAAACAAATTTCTTCTGAACTTTTCACTGTGTTCACCACTTAACATTTTCTTGAGTTCAGTTTATGTTTTAATTTTCTTTCTTTTTTTTTTTTTCCACACTGCGCGGCACGACCGCTCCCGTTTAAATCCGGTATACTTTTTGAATTCGTCGAATGCCGGTGACGCTGCTATGCCCAAAATTATTCATTTAACGCGACTGCGCAATGGAAAAGTTCCGTTACCCGTTGACGTGGCGTGATTATTGCCAAGTGGAACGTTTTGATTGGTCGTTACCATCAGATGATTGCTATGCACGGATTGAACCATTTGGTGCTGCCACCTCAGCAAAAATCACGCACTTTCCCGTAGCTAAACGTCAAACCGGAAGGTGAATCAAAACTGTCACCCAACCAACCGCATTGAACCAAATAACAATTACTATCAATTGAAAGTAAACCATAACAATGTCTTTAGTCATTTGACAATCGAACGAATAGAAAACCTGTTGTTTCCCCGACCTTTCGCAACCCACGTGCCATTACCACTTGTACGTAGTTCGCTGGTTTATGAACATAGTATTCTGGCTGATCATATTCAAATGCTTCCGCGACTTAAATTTCGTCGAATGAAAGAACACATATTTTGTCATCATCACATGTGTTCTAGCGAATCAACTGATGCAGCCAGCAGACCCTCGCTTATATCAGTCTTACGAGAGCAACGTTGCAGTGTTGTGACGTGAGGTAGTGGGAACCCTCTTTCGTATAAGTGGTTATACCCTCTAGGGCCAGCCGCATGTAGGTACGAGGTGTGTTCAAAACGTATCGCGAATTTTGAATTTTACCTGGTTACGTATATTCGAATTTCGAATTTTTTGTGGCGTTATGTTGGTACTCATGTCTCTCACTTATGCCGACAAGCTCGGTCATTTTGAATGTTCAGTTAATTGTTGACAGCTGCTTTGCTTGCACGTGTTTTGGATCGTCTTCGATTTTTACCTATTCAAAAAAATGGATCAAAGAACCTGTATCAAATTTTGTGTGAAAAACGAAATTAAGTGCGCTGATGCATTCCGAATGTTGACTGTGGCATACGGAGAAGCTACCTTGGACCGAAGCAACGTTTATCGGTGGTACAAAATGTTCTCAGAAGGCCGAGAAGATGTGCAAAGAAGAACAAAAATTGGCTTTTGCACCACGATAACGCCCCTGCTCACGCATCGTTGCTTGTGCGCGACTTTTTGGCCAAAAACAACACACTAATGATGCCGCAGCCACCGTATTCCCCAGATCTGGCCCCCTGTGACTTTTTCTTGTTCCCTAAACTGAAGAGGCCCATGAAAGGACGACGTTACGCTTCTCTTGACGAGATAAAGACGGCATCGAAGGAGGAGCTGAACAAGATACAAAAAAATGATTTTTTGAAGTGCTTCGAAGATTGGAAAAACCGTTGGCACAAGTGTATAATATCTCAAGGGGATTACTTTGAAGGGGACAAAATAGATACTCATGAATAAATAAATAATTTTTGAAAAAACACAAAATTCGCGATACTTTTTGAACACACCTCGTATATCGCACTGGAAATGTCCTGTCATGTCCGTTGGATTCTTTGATCTAGGTATAAATAAATAATTTTTAGCCATGCTATTTTTCATTAATAGTCAGAACATACCTGGCCGCATCAATTTGCGTATTTGCCCTTTCGTGAATATACGCTTACACCTATTTACCACAGCGTTTGATTCGTCTAGCTTCCGGAGTAATTCTTTTTTTCGTCCTGTAATATTTGTATCGCTTTTTTAACCTGCGATACAATAGATTCGTCAAGGGCCTCGAAAATTATAGCACTTGAAACATATTTTAAAATATTTAAACTAAATTTCAATACACGATTACTTTTTACAAGGTTAAAATTTTATTTGCTTCTGTATCGTCAGTCGCAACAACCATAGGATTATGCACAACCTGACTGAGCATATCTGTAGTAAACCCTATATCCGACCTTTTATGAAGTGTAATTTTTGAACTTTTTAACATTAATAACAAAAATACTTACTGGATGGCACGAATCTGCAGACACACATTGCTGTAAAGCCGATGCACAACTCGAGCTAGTAATCGTCGGGGTTGGAATTGCGATAGGCAACAACCTAGCCTTTTTCCCGCCACAGATCATATCCTCACTCCGAAAATGGTCTGCACAAATAAAATCATTGTGCCTAAATTGCTCTCGGAACTTGAAAGAATGGGCCCGTTCCTCGTTCAATTTTTTTTAAACAGAGATCACACTTTCCCATTTTTATTTTATTTATATTAATTTTGTTCACATAATAAACATAATATAATGCAAGTGTAGACGTGTTTATGTCGTGCTGCCGGTTTTGTAACTTTTTCCTAAACAATTAATTTATATACACTCGTAAAGTATCCATAATCTGAGTGCTAATCTTCTGCTTATTTTTCGGGCGCTGAGATAATATCATAAAGTAAATTTTTTTGCTCACCACGATCAGACTTCGCCAAATGGATTCAGGCTGATCGACTTTGCCGGTGCCCAAAACATGGTCATATCCAGCACTAGGTTTATGCACAAGAAGATCCATCAGGCTACATAGCTGTCCCCAGATCGAAAAACACGCAACCAGATCCACCACGTTGTGATAGACGGACGGCATGCTTCCAGCGTTTTAGATGTTCGCACAATACGAGGACGTAACATCGACTCTGATCACTACCTAGTAGCAGCCAAGATTCGTACCCGCCTCTGTACGACAAAACAGGCGGAACAAAAAACGCAGGGAAAGCTGGACGTCGAAAAGCTGCAATCGCAACAGACCGCCAATTATTTCGCAGATCGCCTCTCACACCTGCTCTTCGAGAGCACAATTCAACCTAGTGGAATGCATGAGCAGGAGGATCATATCTCAGGAGCACTCCATACCGCAGCCGAAGAAGTAATTGGATTCCGGCGAACACGAAGAAACAACTGGTATGATGGTGAAGAGTGCCGCACTGCAAAAAAGAAAGGACGAAGCCTACAAGGCAACGCTGAGATCGAATGCAACGAGGGGTGTGTGTTTCACTACCACGAACTGAAGAGGTGGCTTTTCCGGGCGAAAAAAGAGAGGCAAAAAAGCGTGAAATCAAGGGGCTTGAGATGCTGGCCAACGAGAATAACGACCGAAAATTCTATCAAAAACCCGGGGCAAACTCCTGTAAGAATGAGAACGGCGACCTGGTGGCCGATGTTCACAGAGCACTCAGAATATGGAGGGATCACTCCTCTGCCCTTTTAAACGGAGAAACTGAGCAAGAAACCAAAGAAGATGCCGAACCCGAGGCAGCAATCGATTCAAACACAAAGGCAAGGAGCTGATGAGGCGCACCCACAAGAAGGGCGATCCTGAAAACTGTGCCAACTATCGCGGAATCAGCCTTTTGAATATCGCGCATAAGGTACTATCAAGCGTATTGTGCGAAAGACTGAAGCCTGATGTGAACAGACTGATTGGACCTTATCAGTGTGGCTTCAGACCTGGTAAATCTACCATCAACCAGATTTTCGACACAGATCGACACACATCATCTCTTTGTTGATTTTAAAGCCGCTTTCGATAGCACGAAAAGGAGCTGCCTATATGCCACTATGTCTGAATTTGGTTTCCCCGCAAAACTTGTACGGCTATGAAAAATGACCTTGAGCAACACCGCCAGCTCGGTTAGAATTGGGAAGCACCTCTCCGAGCCGTTCGAAACTAAACGAGGTTTCAGACAGGATGATCCCCTATCGTGCGATTTCTTTAATTTAATGCTGGAGAAAATAATACAAGCTGCAGAACTTAACCGCGCTGGAACAATATTTTATAAAAGCGTGCAACTGTTGGCATATGCTGACGATATTGATATCATTGACCTTAACAACCGCGTCGTAACTTCTGCTTACTCCAAATTAGAAAAAGGAGCGGAAAAATGGGTTTGGTGGTGAACGAGGGCAAAACGAAGTACCTTCTGACATCATGCAAATAGTCAGCGCATTCGCGCCTTGGCAACCAAGCCACTGTTGGCAGCAATAATTTTGAAATAGTAAAGGACTTCGTTTACCTGGGAACCAGCAATAACACCAACAATAATGTTAGCCTAGAAATCCGACGAAGAATTACTCTTGCAAACAAATGCTACTTCGGACTGAGTAGGCAATTGAAAAGTAAAGTCCTCTCTCGACGAACGAAAATAACAGTCTACAAGTCACTCATCGCACCCGTCCTGCTATATGGTGCAGAAGCGTGGGCACTAACAACATCTGATGAGGCGGCTCTGGGAGTATTCGAGAGAAAGGTTCTTCGAAAGATTTGTGGACCTCTACGCCTTGGCGACGGCGAGTACCGAAGAAGATTTAATGATGAGCTGTATGAACTTTACGCACACGCCGACATAGTTCAGCGAATTAAAACACAGCGGCTTCGCTGGCTAGGCCACGTAGTGCGAATGAGCGAAGATGCTCCAGCCCAGAAGGTATTCGGTGGAAGCAGAGGAAGAGGGAGACCACCACTCCGATGGAAGGACCAAGTGGAGACCGATTTGCGATCCCGCGGTGTTTCCAATTGGCGCCAGTTGGCGCAACGAAGAAACTCCTGGCGAGCTATGTTGAACGGTCAAAATGACCATTTAAAGAAGAAGAAGACATTTTTTTGCGTGCTATTATTGTTTTTATACATATAAATTTCGCAATGCCTATGTCTTTGGTCGAAAAAAAGTGACAAGAAGCACAAATTGTCCCCGCCGAGGGGTAATACCCCTCTACATGGTAAAGGCAGATAGGGTGAGAGTACCACAAGCGGTAAACTGGCTGAAACAAGTGGGAGTAAGATGGAGAACATGATGGAACATCTGAGGGGGGATATAAAGAGCAGTGAAGAGCGACTTATGCAGCGATTCAATGAGATATCAGATGAGCTGAAGAGTATCAAGACGACTGTAAAACTCTTTGATGTGAGGCTGACTGCTGTTGAATCGACGTGTGATGAGATTGCTGCGCTTAAAGCAGGGTGCTTTTGTTTTGTTGCTACTGACTTGCTTATAAACGGCATAGCTAATTGTACAAACAAGAGCTGCTTGGAGATCTTCTCTGATGTTTGTAGAGTAAAGCATGCAATAAGCATGCAGTAAAGCATGCAATGCCTGCAGTCAAAGAAATATTTCGAGTACCTGAGGGGAAACAAAAACGCGGGAACAGCTCTACACCCACATCTTTTTCTTCTTCTCCCAGAATTGTCCAACTTCACTCTGCATATGCGCACGGTAGACTCTTCAAGTCAGTAGCTACTTTTCGCAAAGCAAATAAAAGAGCTCTTGCTCTGAGCGATATTGCTGTTGAAGGCACCACCAACATCCACCTACATGAAAGTCTCTCGCGAACAAACCGTAAACTGATGTACTATGCAGTCCAGCTTAAACGCCAAAAGCATCTTACAGCATTTTTTTTTCAATGCGGGGCGAGGTGTATGTACGTAAGAGAGACGGGGAGGAGGCGATTCGAGTACATGAGAAGAGAAGTATTGATGAAATTGTCGGCACATCTTAAAATTAGAATATTGGTTGTATTTTCAATGTTGCTCTTATGTTTTAATACGTTTTTTTCTCACACCTCTTTGTTTACTTCTTCATCCCTTTATGTTACTATTTCTCTAATCTGCTGTATTTCTCATCATCATTATTCATGCTGTCATAAACTTCTCTTCCTCTTTCGTTTGTTTAATTCTACAATGTTTCTTACTTTTGTTTTTAGTGCACTGTTTATTCTATTCTATTCTTTCCAGTTTATTTGTAGTTCTAGTCATATTTTCATACTTCTTCTTCTTATTATTATACAAGCTTTAAATGAAGTTGTGAGTCTTTTAGCATGACTGGTAGACATACATTTGGTCCTGATGTTGACCACAAGCTAATGTTAGAAATATTATGCAAGCAAAGGGCTGGTCTTAACATAGTTCATTTTAATGCACGCAGCCTAAGCTTTGACAAGATGGACTATGTGAGATATATTTTTGAAAATTCTTTTGTGGATATTATTTGTATATCTGAGACCTGGTTCAGTGAACATGTTACCGACCTGCAGTGTTGCATCAACAACCATAATGTTATAAGAAAAGATAGAAAGAACGAAAAAGGGGGTGGGGTGGCTATATATTGCAAGAAAACGCTGAAAATAAAACTACTTGCTAAGTCTGAAGGTTCGGGTTCAGAGTATATAGTTTCAGAGGTTTCAGACGGTATAACCAATGTACTGGTTTCTTGTGTGTACAACCCGCATAAATGTTTATTGTTAGATGGTTACTTTTGTGATTTATCTATTCATGTTATTAAGTATGGATGTTATGTTATATGTGGTGACTTCAATGTAAACCTACTTGTCAATGATTCATACAGCACCAAACTGCGTGATCAAATATCAGCAGCGGGCCTAACTGTCGTTAATGAAGAAGCGCCGACAAGATACGCAAGTAATGCTAGACCAAGCCCCTTAGATTATTTTATTACCTCCGACTTGACCCAAATCCTTAAATTTTATCAATTAGTTTTTATATCAGACCATGACTTGCTTTTTTGTACTCTTGATGTAGAGTTCAAACGTTCTCCTATAGGTGCCGCTTTCTCGTATCGTGACTTCCATTCTGTAGACATCCGTGCCCTGTCTTCTGAATGTAGCTCTATTTATTGGAATCAATGTTGGAACTATGAGTCAGCAGATTTAAAACTTGAGTTTCTTAATAACCAATTGCTAAGCCTTTTTGATCGACACGTCCCTCTACGCAATGCTAAAATTATTAATAAATCCTGCCCATGATTTACAAAGAAAGTGTAACGTACACGTAGTGAATCCGGCCCTTTGCGCTATCGATGTGGAACGCCCCTCAGCTAGCTCAGTCTGGCAAGGCGCAGTTCTCAACCCTTGGCCACATCGATGCAGGGCGGATTGTTACAATCCCCGTCTCGTTCATTTCCATAGATCCCCTTTGAAAGCCCATCCTTCCTTGGACCGCTCGTTTTAGCTCGAATTTCGCAGGTCCCCTATCTTACCTTTGCTCCAGATTCCTCTTTGCCTACCTCCTTTTCATCATTACCCTCCCCATCCAGTTAATTTAGCACACCATATTGATTTCTGTTTCCAAATTCAAAATAATATTTTTCTTTATTAAAATATTTTCTTAAAATCTAAAAAAAATCGTTACTTATTTGCGACAAAAATGGTTACATGCATACATATTAAAACTCATCATTTGGAAAATGTACAATGTTCAAAAAAAAATATAACAGCACTAAAATGCAACGGTTTATACCGAGATACAACAAAAAAATATAATTTTAACAGGATATCCTTTTTGAGTTTTATATGGACATCTAGATTCAAACGCATATACATGAACGTGTAGAAATTGTACTCAAAATTATTTCACTACAAAAGACATATATATATATATCTGATTGAAAGCCAATACTGTATAAAAAGAAAATATCATGTATATATATGTATCTATTTCATTCTATGGGACTTCCTATCTGCACGATGGAAAAACTAAACTTAAATTGTCGAAAAATTCGAATTTTTAGCCCGAATCCTATGGCCTGCCTGAAAGAGCTCTTTAAGGGGGGTTTATGGGATTTCTGGGGCCGAATTTTACAGCCACTAACAAAATTAGATCTTTACACTTCATGGGTTTAGTTTGATCCGCCCGTGAGAACGTTTATCCGTCTAATCTCAAATATATTATTAACTAGAGTTTTACAATGATCATTATACGAATATTTACATATACATATATTACTACATATAAACGTTTTGTACAAATGGTTGTGGAGGCACTGTAGTGTTCTTCGCTGGGATGAAAACTTCGATAATTGGATGTTGATGAAAATATATGGTTGAGTTGCAATGAAAATTTCCTTGTGGCTCCGCAATTGCTTTTAGTTATGAGGTTAGGGTGTCCCCGCTATAGAAACACAAAAAAAATTTACGTGTTACAGGGGTGGTAAAAAAAAATGGTGTTCCGACGTCATTTTGACGTTCTCGCACCTCGCACGCTATCCGTGGGTATGGGTTTTCAAAAAATTTAAAGATCCCACAAAAATTTTTAATTTACACAAAAAATCCAACTACGTGAAAATTTACTTAAAGAAATAAAAATCGAGTGGGGATCTACACTATTGGAGCTTAAAGTGACCGTAGTCGAGATAAGAGGGTACGAGAACCCCAAAAAGGTACGAAGCAAAGAAGAATAAAAAAGGCAAAGAAAAATCTAAGTAAAAAAAATGGATTTTGAGTGCCTTACCAAGTCAATATTGCAGCACTAACATAGAAATGATTAACGATGGGGCACTGTATCCTCTGCCCTTTACCGGATACTTGGACCCAAAGCTGTCTGTTGCGGACTCCAGTCGCAGACATTAATTCTACGTGTTGTTGTGTGGCCTGTGGTCTAAATTATTGTTTAACGAGCCCGCTTTTCGCCCCACTCCGCATTAATGTATAAGAAAATAAATAATTTTCACAACCGTTAACAACGTATTGTCCTTACTGGACTTCGCGCACAGGGATTAAGTTTAAATTTAAAATTTTGCAACAACAACGTGTGCCGCACCGACATGCACACACTCGACGTACAACTTTAAAGTATGAACAGTTTTTTGGTCTGACCTACCAATTACCCTCTATTTATAGGCACAGTAAGAACAGCAACACCGTTTTTTCTTCCCGTTTGCTATTGCTCTATTGTTGTTTCCAGCCAACGACAGCGGTCATTACCCTATGGTTATCCCTTTTTCTTTACTCACCATACCCTTACTTGTCATATGGCAACCTTTTCCAAGGGAAATTGTTAAAATATCCCATTGGTGGGAAAACTCCAAGTGTCAACACTTTTGACTTTTCTCTTGTTTTGCACAATCAAAACAAACTAAATGTACGAAATAAAAAATGCCGGTAATTATTTTAGTGTTTAGGCCCAATAAAAGAGTTATATGGCCGACATTTACAATTAAATATTACTAATAATCCTACCGATGTCCATACTACGCAAAAGCACAACATGGTGTCACCACTCTCGCCCATCGCAAGATACAACCACCATTTCCCGGTTGGTTTATAATTGAATATACATAGGATAGTAAGAACATTTCCCATTGATTTACATATTTATTTCTCTAGCAATGTGGTGTATGCTAGTTCAAAGTTAAGTCCGCGGTGGTCAAATATCTGCGGCTATCTTTGGCATGCATAATTACAATTTTGTTGGTATATAAACCGGCTAAATGATCCCCAAACACACTGTAACGCGAGCGGGACAAGGTAGCACCTATCTAGTAATCGCCCAAACGTGGGACCCGCCCACCGACCCTGACAATGTCTCCTGCCACGAGAGCTATGCCGGGCCTACATTGATGCGATTGACTAACCGAATTGTATGCTGCTTTACGGGAAGTACTCAAACGATATACTTACATATATATAAAAATATTTACTTTATGTGATATTCACAGGTAATTTTCTTGTGGACAACTTCGGATCTCGGTCTCTCCGCCAACTTGACCCTCATCGACGAAGAGACGCAATATGATGTATTGTTTGATGTCTTTCGCGTGCCACGCTCCGAGACTTTTTCCTGCTAGGGACTAATATGTACATGTTGTTACCCAAAACCTTCGTAACGCGACATTTCGTAAATTTCCTGCAAAACTTAGCGTTAATGTTTTGCTTAAAATCGCTAAGCACGAAATTTCGCTTATAGACTTCTTGCCCAGGTATGAATCGTATATCGCGTATTCTTTTATTGTATCTGGATGCATTCGTCTCGTACGATTCGTGTAAATTACCTTTTATTTTCTCCCGCATTATCCTAATTCTATCGCTATTGTCGAGAGTGAACACCTCGTTATCTGACAGGCAATCTAACTTTCGTGCTAAGGCATAGTCTGCTCCATTTGTAAAAATATTATAGCCAAATAACGCGAAATACGGTGAAACTCCCGTGGCCGAGTGTACCGCGCTACGGAGAGAATATTCAATCTCTGTAAGATATAAATCCCAATCTCGACGTCGTTCTCGAGATATGACCTAATTGCCGCCAGCACAGATTAATTTGCTCTCTCAGCAGCGTTCGACTGCGGAGAGTAAAAGGCAGTTTTCATATGCTTTACCCCATAATTTTCTAACAATTCTGAGAATTGCTTTGAGACGAATTGCTTTACGTTGTCTGAATGAATGATTTCCGGTACACCGAACTTATGGAAAATCTCGTCGGTGACGAAATTAACCACGTTCCCAGCGGTGGCTTCACGCATCGCTTTTAAAAAGATAAATTTTGGAAAATGATCCATTACAATAAAGATGAAACAATTGCCCCTTTTAGATCTTGGATATTTGCCGAGAAAGGCTATGTACAATTTCTGGAACGGGCGAACCGTGACTACTTCTTTCCCAATCCCTGGTTTTAGAATCGAGTTAGACGGTTTGGTTTCTTTATAAACCTGGCATTCCCTTACAAAATTCCTAACCTGTACCACCATATTTGGCCAGTAGTATAACCTTCTTAGACGATGTAACGTCTTGGCCATACCTCCATGAGCGGCTATCTCTGGACAGTGGGCGTTGTCGATAAGGGTAGACGTCAACGCTTCAGGGACCCATAGCTTCCACTAGTTTTCCTCTAACTCAATATCTTTGTACAAAAACTTTTTATACACCATCCCACCTTCCACTTTCAGATCGGGAAGCCATTCTTTATTATTTTCAATCGTCTTTATAAGCTCTCGGTACTAGATTCGAACTCGACTGTGTCCATATTCGAAATCGGTGATAAGTTAACTTCTTCTATGCAACGCGACAGTGTATCGGCCACTATGTTGTCTGAGCCTCTACGGTGTTCAATTTCAAAATTAAAACCTTGTAATTGCAAAGACCACCTAGCTAATCGACCGTTCAAATCTCTCAACGACATTAGCCATTTCAAGCTCGCGTGGTCGGTCACCACCGTAAACGGCATCAGGTCAATATAGGGCCGAAATCTTTTGACCGCCATCACTGCCGCGAGGCACTCTTTTTCCGTTGTACTGTATTTACGCTGACACTCATTGAACTTTTGAGAAAAATACGCGATTGGTTTCTCTTGGTCGTCGTTTTCTTTCTGGTATAGGACCGCCCCCAGACCATAATCAGATGCATCACATTGCACCCAGAATGGCTTCGAAAAATTCTGGTGTTTCAAAACTGGTGCTCTCGTGAGAGCTCTCTTTAGGCTATTAAATACCTCCAATGCTTCTCTCGATATTTCGAACTTTTTCCTTTTCTTCAAAGCGTCTATTAGAGGCGCTGCCATCTTGTCGAAATCCTTAATAAGACGCCTATACCAGCCAGCAGTACCAAGAAAACTGCGAACTTGTTTCGCTCTTGTAGGGACAGGAATATTTTGAATAGCCTTAATTTTTTCTGGGTCTGTTTTTAACATCCCACCCCCTACTATGTGCCCTAGATAGGGCAATTCTTGAAAGCAAAATTTGGATCTGCTTAGACCTATGGTTAAACTTGCGTCCTTCAAGCATATGGCCACTTCCTGTAAGATTCGCAGATGAGATTCAAAATCGGGTGCGATGATTAGTAAATCATCCAAATAAATGAAGACGTTTGATTTTAGTCGTTGTGGAATTACCCGGTCCATTAGGCGGCATAGCCTTTGGGCCGCATTACATAACCCAAAAGGCATGGTTACAAATTGGTATAATGGGCGTCCAGGTACGGTAAAAGCAGTATATGGCTTACTAGCGTCCTCTAACTTGATCTGCCAGAATGCATGCTTCAGGTCGACGCTGCTTATGAAGTGCGTGTCGTCTAGACGACCTAATATACCCTCGACATTTTGAAGTGTGTACGCGTCTTTCACCGTCACTGCGTTTAGCTTGCGTGCATGCAGGCAGAACCGATTCTTACCCGGTTTACGTACAACTGTCGTTCGGTTACTCCACGGGCTCTCCTCGATTACACCCAGCTCCAACATCCGATCGACCTCTTCATACACTATTGTCTGCACAGCAGGGGACAGAGGGTAATGCAGCTCTTTAACGGGCACCGCTTCTTCAACAAGTTTAATGGTGTGCTTATCTAAATTTGTTCGACCCAACCCATGCTTTTCGAAGGTTTTGAAAACGCTAACTACTTCGTCCAATCGCTCTTTTTGCTCTTGGTGAGATTATGTAATACGCGTCGTTCATTTTTATCTTCTTCGGGGACCATCTCCTGTTGTAATTTAGTAAAGTCTATCTCCTCCACCGATATAACCTCAGGTGCCAGCTGGAAAATACGCCAAAAATCAACGCCCAGGTAAATATTCTGCTCGAGATAAGGGCATAAAAAAATGTGATTTCACGTTCCAATGTATTAAATCTTACAGGTACCGTCACTTTGCCGAGGACATTATGCCTACGATCGCCAGCGGTTCTAACGGAAGATGCATAACGCTGAACCGGAACACCGATTTCGACAAGGAATTCCCTACAGCATCGGCCCAGAATGCCAACGCATGCGCCCGTATCCAATAAGCCTCGTGTTTTTAACCCTAAAATTTCGATGTCCGCTTACACGCGCGGATCTGTACTACTAATTTTCTTCACTGAGGCCACTACTTTTTGTCGCAATATTTTCCGTTGACGAAATCGTTGTCTAGCTTTTTGGACTTTCCTCGAAATTCCGCGCCTACCCATTACTATACTATCGGCAAAGATTCTTTCACGTGCTTTGAGGTACTTCCTATATCATACGATGGCGTATTTTCCTTGGCAACCTTTTATTGCATCCTTCCGGTCTTACTTCTTTTAAAAATGTAATTTTCCTTATCGTTATCTATATCGATTTCATTTTCGCTCGGGGTATTGGTAGACGCATCTACTTTCCTTGGGTTTGTGTGGACCGGGATTCCCCCACCACAACCGCGTTCCGTGCCATGTTTTCCGCAGGGTTGCACAATGGACACTTAGGGGTAATGACGTCTAACTTGCCACACTTGTAACAAAAAATGCGCCGCTTCAGTGACATGTACGAGTATTCGGTGAAAAAGTGGCCATAGTCACCACAATTCCATCACGACACACTTCTGCGAGCAGTTTTCTGCTTAGCTGATGAATGAAATATTTCCTCCACGGCGACTTGACCCTCATCGCCGGAGGAAAATATTCTTGGTCTTCGACTTGGCTAACTTCATTGACATGTTGTGTACGAGGCACATACACGTTTGCCGACGTACGTTCGCGACGCGGGAAACACCTTTCAACTTCTTTGCATTCCTTTCTAAGCTGGTCTAAAGAATAGGCCGAAATCGGGTAAACTAACCGTACGACCTCGTATTCTGGAATGGGGTTCCGGAGTCGCGAACGCAGCGTACCAATAACGTGGAAATACTCGTCGATGGTTTCAACCGCCCTTTGTTTCCTTTCCGTCATTGTCCTTAACACCTCAAAATCAGTTTGTTGCGATGCTTACAGTCGACTCTACCATGGGACCGGATATAGAGCCAGTACCATTCACGAGCCTCACCGCCTAGGAACTTATGAAAATCGCGCATGACGTCACCCCATGCGCACCCATATTGCCCTTTTAAGTATTCCAATCGAAAAATAAAATCTTCCACTGACATAGCATCACGATGCCCCTGGTAGCTTATACCCCATTTTTCAATATTTAGGTCTGACCTAGCACCCCCCTACTTTCTCGTTCGCCCATTGCCCGAAGTCCAGCCGAGATAGCCGCTGGTGCGCCAGCATATGCCATTTGCGTACCGGTGGTGGGTCGTTGGGAGCGTATGCATACGTTGCGGAATGTGCCATGGTGATATTATTGCTATCCGTCTTCCCGTTGGTTGGAACACCCCGGACTGCTACATCGTTGTTGGAACGTCTAGACTCTAGGGATTCGATACTGGAATTGTGTCTCATTGTCTTATTTCGGTTAAGTGCCCTATTACCTCCCCCTTGTACTCCTACACCTACGTTTTGGTTCGCCCTAGCCAACTCGGTCATGGTGTCGCGGACTTCGTTTAATATGGCATCCTTTGGTTCGGCCATTATTTCTTCCAACACAGGTGCTAGGTTATTCCGTAATTCGATTGGGATATCAGTTGCCGGACGATTGGATTCGCCATTATTGGGCATGGTGAGTGGAGGGAAGGGCAAGTTGGATGATGGTTGAACTTGTTTGAGTTGCTGGTGGCTTTTTTATTGTACCTGTATTCTTGCTAGGAAGTTGCTGCTGGTTGATCGCTGGTGTTTTGTCCCCGCCTGCAGCTCCTGCACTGTTTCTCCCACCTACAGCTCCTCCCATGTTACCTCCGCCTATTCGATCCGAAATATCTATGAAAGTGGGTTCATTTGTGCTCGGGTGTGGGGATTGTTGTTTCAGGAACATATTTGCCTGCTTAGTTTTAAATCTGGTATATTCGGGGCTGGTCTAAACTTCATTAACTTCACACAAAAAAAAATTGTTTCGGGTAAAAATATCGGGTTTCTAACCTCTCACTCAACAATTTCGGGATTTCCTTTTAGTTCACTTGATTTCAATCTATAATTGTGGGGAGGTTCTGATGACTTACGGGTATGCACAAAAATTAATTTTGGTTCGGAATCATTGGAGCAAGTGTAACGTTCCTGTTGGGATCTATGGAATTCGGTCTTTTATCAAAAAAAAAGGTTCATTATTAAGGGAATTTTACCCGGTATGCAACACAAGCCTTACATGGATCAATGCTTGAGGCCACATCGAGCTGATCTTACTTGAAGCAACTTATTAACATATTTCTATAAGGCCTTCTACGCATTCTGAATCAAAAAAAAAAACAAAAAAGGTTGTATTGTATTTGAAATTTACAGAAAAATTTATTTTATCTTTAAAACTGTTTCAGATGCTAATAGCCCAACACCTAAGTTTGGATATGCCACCTGCATACATATAAGCTATTGGTTGGATCTGTCACGACTCCAACCTCCCGTATCGATGCTATTGGACTCTTGGATCTAACACCACGACCAAGTCACCGTATTGAGATGATGGTCACATGAGAACAGCTCCGTTTGATTCGACGACTGTAACTTGCTACATTAACTACGATTGAAATGTATTTATTTTATTTGATCAAAGGTGCGCTTTGCTTATTTGCCTGATTAGGTCTTAAAAATCAAAAAAAAATGTTTGCTCTTTGATGGGCGCCAATTTCAATCTAAGGCGCTGCCAAGGGTTTTCCGTTTAGGCGTATACATATTAGAGCGGGTTGATTTGTATGGACCCAAAAAAATTCATAGGGGCACGTGGCGATTATGGTTATTTGGATAGTTTCAAGCTTTTTTGCCCAAGCAACTATAGGTCTATTATGAATTTCGAGCCAGCGATTTTTTCAATTTAGTTTTTTTTTTCAAAGGTAGTTTCTGAATTGAAAACTTGAAAAAATCATTCTGTAAGTGCATCTAAGGGGTTTTGGGGTCGAGAAATCCATTTTTGGTATTAATTTTTTCTTTTGGCGTCCGCCAGAGGGCGCTTCCGTAATTTTTTTGTATTTTAACGCGTTTTTTTTAAGCAAGTCGACAACAATATTCAGAAAATCTATGAAATTTGATTTTAAATAAATCGATTTCTACTTTTAAATAGACTAAAATGTTCTGCTGTGAAAATTATTAAATTTTATTTAATTTTTTTTTTAAATATTACATGAAAATGAAAACAAATAAAAAAAGCTACCCAGCTAACCAAAAGTGCGAAAAAAGACTCCCTTCGGAGCCATAAAACGCACACTTCTCGGAGCTTTACCCTCCGAAATAAGCTCCTTTCGGAGCCCAAATGGAGCGAAAAATCGTTCTACGCGGGCACCCCAAAAGGAGTCATAAAAATGAGTCCGAAATGAGTCCGAATCCAATGACTTTGGAGCGTTTTCTGCCTCTTTTTTAATGAACTTCGGAGCCTTTTTGAACTCTGTTTGGATCCTTTTATTGACGTTTTTTTGAAGCTTTTTCGGAGCCTTTTTCGACTCTTTTTAGGCACCTTTTTTGCTCCATTCTGATGGGTTTTGGAGCCTTTTTGGACTCTTTTTATACACATTTTTTCGGTTTTTTACTCCCTTGTTAAGATTTTTATAGGGTTTAAGATACATATCTTTATTTAAGTAATCAGAAGAAAATTGTCCTTTTATTGTTTTATACAGTATTATTTTTGAAAGTTAACACGAAGATCAGGAAAATTTATCAAATTTTGATGACAATTTTTAAAACGTTGATAAACTTTCCTGAACTTCGTGCTAACTTTGAAAATTTGATTTATGTGGTTTCTGTAAAATATTTTGCTTTATTTTAAAAGAAATTTATTAAAAACACATAAATAAATATATTTTACGCTCCCAATTTTGTTTCTATTGTTCCTGCCACCACTTTATGTACATATCTACGCATGAAGGTATTATAAAAGTATATAATTGGTTCTTCGTTGCGCCAACTGGCGCCAATTGGAAACACCGCGGGATCGCAAATCGGTCTCCACTTGGTCCTTCCATCGGAGTGGTGGTCTCCCTCTTCCTCTGCTTCCACCGGCTGGTGCCGATAAGAATACGTTCTGGGCTGGAGCATCTGCGCTCATTCGCACTACATGGCCTAGCCAGCGAAGCCGCTGTGTTTTAATTCGCTGAACTATGTCGGCGTCTGCGTTCATACAGCTCATCATTAAATCTTCTTCGGTACTCGCCATCGCCAACTCGTAGAGGTCCACAAATCTTTCGAAGAACCTTTCTCTCGAATACTCCCAGAGCGGCCTCATCAGATGTTGTTAGTGTCCACGCTTCTGCACCATATAGCAGGACGGGTGCGATGAGTGACTTGTAGAGTGTTATTTTCGTTCGTCGAGAGAGGACTTTACTTTTCAATTTACTTTCAAATTGGTTTTTACTATATAACTTTAATTTGTTTTATTTTAAATGCACTTCAGTTGGCTTCCAACTTTCATCTATTGATAAACATTCAGAAAAAAATACTACTTTACGTTCCGTTAGGTAGTTAGGTAAAATAAAAAACCTCAGAAAACGCTCTAAAACATTCACTTAATTGAACCTTGCCGCTCATCCGCTCTCCAACGTTTATTTTCTCACAATTCTCTTTACGCCCACAACAAAAAGGATCAGAAAACGCTCCAAATCGCTCATATAAATAAGCCTTGTCATTTATCCGCTCTACAATATTCATTTCTTCTCCCAAGGCTCCGTGAATCTTCATAAAAAAGTGGGTTTTTTGATGTTTACTAAATAACACTCCAAAAAAGCTCAAATTACGAACTCTTTTTGGATCATTATTTCGGAGCGCTCCGACTTTGGTAAGCTGGGTATCTGTGCCGAAGGCCTTATACCAATCATGGATAGGCATCATCGAGGACGAAAGTCTTTTTTGCTTTCTAGTCTAGGGAACTTTTCTCGGCTTTCCAATGTCACTGACATAACTTCTTCTCTATGCTGTGCTACAACTCGCTTGGACACGCTAGCAAGCAATTGAACGTGTCTTTCTGTGCCTTGTATGTGTAATGGAATTTTCGGATCAGGCAGCGGTGAAACACTGTGTTCTAGATATTTTTCTTGATTTTCATAAGGAATACTTAAAGTATATGGTGGTTCGAATATGACTGAATTATCATTCATGTCAATCATATTCGTATAATCCGTGCAACTGAAGTTTTTCACAGGTTTTTTATAATCTCGTAGATGCATCGGATCCTTGACATGAGTACGGTAGTGTAAGATTTTTTTTACAGCCAAGTCGCGTGTGTTTTTTTCATCGTCGAATAACATTGCTAATAAAATATTTTCTGAGTGTGCAAAATACGCATTGTCTTTAACAACATTATTTATGATTTCTTTCAAATTCAAATCCAAATAATGAGTCCAAAGTATGAATTTACAAAATAATACACTACCGTACACGACAGAGTTGTAATACTTAATGTTGAAGTACATTGGCACATACACTTTCATTATATAGTTCGCCAGAATTTTTAAGTTTTTAGATGGATTATTCGTTGTCACATATAACCGTAATAATCTACTGGCATTGGTGATCCAGCGGGAATGTGCGATTGGTCCTGGTTTAATGTTGGACATATCCGACGAAACCGCACCAGCGGAAACTGCATATGCCATATTGTACAAGTACTTTGCGTCGGTAGATAATTCAACGGCGTCTAAGTCAGGTATATTTTGCAGTGATATTGTCTCAAAATCGTCTACCGCCTGAAATGGAATGGAAAATTATAACATATAGGGGTCTAGCAGCAGTTCCGACGTAACTGCCGTCATGAGAGGTTTCTATCGATTTAATCGAAATTTGTTAGTGAATTTCGATAAAGTCGATAGAGATGACAAACATCTATTACAATTATCTCCCCGCAGAATTCCTGTCGGAATTGCTGCTAGACACCATAATTTGTAGTAGCTACATACCGGAAGGTGTTCACAAGTTTCAATTTGTTTGTTCAATGTTCCGGTTGTTGTTCGTGGTCCAGTGTTGGATGATTTTTCTAAAGATTCAAATAAATGTCGAAATGGTAGCTCGTTAAAGTGAAGAAGACACACAAACCAATGCAATGGTCTGTTTAACTGAATTTCGAATCGTCGCAAAATTCCATTTCTTATGCCAGTATTTGCTCTCTCACCATCACAACATATGCCAATCAAAGAACTCATTGTTGAAAAATTCGTTCAATTTGATGACTTTAGATTCAGAATCTTCATTTTCCAATTTTACGTAGCCCAACAGTTGCGAATTTGGTTCTCTCAAAACAACTAGATGTGGTTCTTTCACCATTCGTGGATGAAATTTTTTGTCGATTTTTTCCATAGTGAAAGAATCATTTTTTCTGCCGTCAAATGAAAATGCGATTAAATTGGAAGCATCGTATCGCTTGCGAATCACTTCTTGTCTTGATTTAGCTCTTTCTCTACGAACTTTAGATTTATCCATAATGACAAAATTGCCACAATTATCTTTTACGCCAATGTCTTCGAAAAGAGCAGTTGCTAATGCTGATGCCATTCTATCAGACACACCAAATCTGTCACATATCATAGCAAAGTTCGGAGCATCGTACCTATGACTATATGTTAATCTTGTATCTGTAGCTAAAGGTTCATCATCAATATCGATATCCTCTGCCGGAACGTATGTTTCATCACGGTTCGATGTAAAAGTTTGAATTATTGTAGACGTAGCTTCTTGTTGTACAATTTCTGTCTCGTATTCTGGTATCGTAAGTTGTCGGTCTTTATGTTGATCCATCATGAACAATTTCAAGTGTTTTGGAATCAATCCACATGAGCAGAGAGCTATACTCAAGTCGCATTTACATTTGCCCATATAAAATAATTCTTTTGGGGATTGTACGAACGCTTCGAAAGTTGAGCCTGTTGTTTTGGTTTTATTTTTGGTTTTATATGTATCAAGCAAAACATTTAATTTTCTAACAACACTCCGTTTTTGCATAATTTCAATATGAAGTTTATTCTAAATTTCAATCAATTTGTCGCTAACGTGGGGAGTATATGTTTTAAATGAAAACATTTTACTTTAAATTTGAGCACTATCGGCCAAGAAAAAATAATATCGCAAAATATCTTGTGTAGTTGGGAGATTGAGACTACTCAAATCACAAGACACGCAAAAAACAGCAAAATATCACTCAACATACATTCTACATATAACTTAGATTTGAAAAAAAAACACCGTTAAGGGGGGGGGGGGGGGGGGGGGTATATTTTAATTTTTTTAATTTTTATTTTAACTTTTGGACCACCTGGAAGTAAAAAATGCTATTTTCGAACAAAAAAAGCCGAATATTTCTTGTTGTACAAATGAAAGTGTGTGCAAAATTTCGCAAGAATCGGGCAAGTAGATTTTGAGCTATGATGGACAACGACTTTTCAAAATTGTTTTCCAGAACATCGATTTAAAGTTTGAACACAGCCACTAGCACAGTGCGAGCGGTACACGCTTACACTGAGAATATTGTGCATTCGATTAATAAAATGAAGAAAAAATGCCACATTACTCTTTCTTAACTTTCACTATTCACTTTTTTATTATTAATAATTGTTTTAATACATACCTCTTAGTTTTCTTAAATAGCTTATTCCTTTCTGGCTGATTTATTTGATTTTTTGTTTCGACTTTTAAGAAAGAGCTTTTTTCTTCACACTTCATTGAAATTACGCTCAAAATATAGCGAACACAGTAAAAAACCTAAAAGTAACGGGATCACATGTGTCATGTGTCATACAATTCCCTGATTGATTATACCGGTCAGCTTTGGAATATCACCTTTAAGAACATGGTGATAAATCGTGATGTAAATGGCAGCCACGTCAGTCAGTTGATTAGTCAATTGACTGGTCAGTATGTAAATAAACAGTATTAACAGCATCATATTTAAAAAAAAATACGTTAACAAGCCAACTCTAAATATTTTTTCATTGAATTTTTTCTCACTTTCATATATTTCATATCATTAAATATATGAAAGCGAAATGACAAATTATTTAGAATAGGCCTGTAGGTGGGTATTTGAAAATTTAATTTGTGTTTTTTTTCAATTAGATTTTATACACTTTTATGTTTTAGGTTGCATTTTTTTTTCAATAAAACTTCATATACTTTTATCTTTTAAGTTGAATTTTTCGGAATATTGTTGACGACTTTTGCAAAAACCGCGTTAAAATAAAAAAAATGATGAAAGCGCCCTCTGGCGGACGCCAAAAGAAAAAATTAATACCAAAAATGGATTCCTCGACCCCAAAAACCCCTAGATGCACATAGAGAATGATTTGTTTAAGTTTTCAATTCAGCTTTCCAACAAGTAGACTACCTTTGAAAAAAAAAAAACTAAATTGAAAAAATCGCTGGCTCGAAATTCATGATAGACCTATAGTTGCTTGGGCAAAAATGCTTAAAATTATCCAAATAACCATAATCGCCATGTGCCCTTGATGCAAAAAAAATCGACCCGCTCTAATATATACATATATATGTATGTATGTATATGCATACCTATATATATATTGCTGAATCTAAAATACCAGCTTTGGTGTCTTATACCATTTTGCTTTTGTTTGGGCGCCATATTATTAGTTATTTTAACGTACACGTAGTAAATCCCCCCCTTTGCGCTATCGATGAGGAACGCCCCTCAGCTAGCTCAGTCTGGCAAGGCGCAGTTCTCATCCCTTGGCCACATCGATGCAGGGCGGATTGGTAAAATCCCCGTCTTGTTCATTTCCATAGATCCCCTTTGGAAGCCCACCCTTCCTTGGACCGCTCGTTTTAGCTCGGATTTCGCAGGTCCCCTATCTTACCTTTGCTCCAGATTCCTCTTTGCCTACCCCTTTTCATCATTACCCTCCTCATCCAGTTTATTTAGGACACCATATTGATTTCTGTTTTCAAATTCAAAATAACATTTTTGTTTATTAAAATATTTCCTTAAAATCTAAAAAAAATTTTTACTTATTTGCGACAAAAATGGTTACATGCATACATATTAAAACTCATAATTTGGAAAATGTACAATGTTCAAAAAAAAATATAACAGCATTAAAATGCAACGGCTTATACCGAGATACAACAAAAAAATATAATTTTAACAGGATATCCTTTTTGAGTTTTATATGGACATCTAGATTCAAACGCATATACATGAACGTGTAGAAATTGTACTCAAAATTATTTCACTACAAAAGACATATATGTATACTCGTATATCTGATTGAAAGCCAATACTGTATAAAAAGAAAATATCATGTATATATATGTATCTATTTCATTCTATGGGACTTCCTATCTGCACGATGGAAAAACTAAACTTGTAACGTGAACATCCCTATATATATATAATATATAATCATTGATACATAAACGTTCATGTCTAGTTATGCATGTTTTACAATTAGCTACTATGTATATAATTCTTACAGGGTCATATATTGTCTATGACCATATTTGCAAGTTAAGTGTTTCATATTCCATTGTATTCACACCTCACTCCATTTATACCATTAGTTGTAAGTTACTGTTTTAGACTCAATTCTAATTGTATTCTACTCAATATATGTGAAGTAACGTTAAATTGGTGAGAGATAGCGCTATGATAAAAGCTCTTGTCGAGCAACTATAAAAGCGCGATCCCTTTGGTTTTCGTCCTCAATTGTGTTCAACCGTTGAAGGCGTTAAATCAAGGGGTAAGCAATTATTTTTAACTAACATATTTGAGTGCCGCTAGCAGATGAACAGCGAAGGCTGGTCTCTGCTCTGGTGCTATTATACATGTATGTACATAGGTACATACATAATCGCTGTTTCACTTAGTTGGACGACGTAAAGACGGCCGCTAGTGAGTGCAGGTGATTATGTGTAAAGCCTATTGCCAGCATATGTACGTGTGTATATAGTTACTTTGTCACTCAGTTGGACGGCGCAAAGCCGGCCGCTAGTGATGCAGTTAGCTGTGTACAGTGTCTATGCTGGATATATTACCACCATGTGATTCGTTACTAACCCAGTGTATATTTTACCTATGCAGGTTTTTTTACTCTGCTTACTGCTTCTAGCTACTACATATATTTTATACCTAAAGTACCCACAGGCATTGTAACTACCCACGACCTTAAATTATTTGAATAAAGTACCGAAAATTCCTCTGTACAAAAATCCACTCGTTGTTTAGTTGAATTCTCTGTCCTCTCTGTTATAAACTTAAATTGTCGAAAAATTCGAATTTTTAGCCCGAATCCTATGGCCTACCTGAAAGAGCTCTCTAAGGGGGGTTTACGGGATTTCTGGGGGCCGAATTTTACAGCCACTAACAAAATTAGATCTTTACACTTCATGGGTTTAGTTTGATCCGCCCGTGAGAACGTTTATCCATCTAATCTCAAAAATATTATTAACTAGAGTTTTACAATGATCATTATACGAATATTTACATATACATATGGGCATTTCCTAGCGTTGCGGACGTTACGTTCGAACGATTTTACTGAATTTCAAGGAAGAAGTATTGTAAAAACTGGAATCGATTTGTTATATATAAGCGTATTTAGGGACCATAGTATGATGTCGCTGTTCTAGCCAACTAAACTGCGTTGCGGACATTACTCAAAATATAAGTAGTGTTTAGGTAACTAAGTAAATTAGTAATTTTCTCCGAATTTCGCAGTATAAAGATAAAAAGTCTTTAAAGATGAAAGTATTTTAAAATTAAATTATATATATATGGGTCATTCCATAAAATTTTTACAACCCAAAACATAGATTTGCCCGAAACAATTTTTTTTATGATCTGGATGAAAAACAAATCGACACGTATTTTTTTATTTTATCGTATTATGCGAAATTTTCGAGTAATAATTTTTCAAACTTTTCGAAAGCGAAAAAATACGGCAGTTAGAACATATTTTAAAGGGTTGCTGTTTTAAAACAAGTTGTCCTACAAAAACGAAATTTACAGGTTATCTTAATAATCGTTCACACTTTTTAAATATAAATAAATACAATTTTTTTTTTTTTTTTTTTAATACAAAATAAATAAAATTTTTTTTTTTAAATAAAGAAAAGTCAATAGCGAAAAAAAGCCATGCTTAAGGTTGTTTATTTTTAAACCAAAATAAGTGTACGGTTTGTAGAACATGTCATTAAAATTTCAGAGTGGGTAGCGAAATAGTTTTTTTGCAAAAACTATTTGTTTACAGCCACCTCAGCTCTAAGCATGCAATATACCATACAAGGCCGATGGCGGGCACTATTTTTGTATAACAATTTATATGAGTTGATATTTTTTTCAACATATTCGAATGCACTATTTCAACCTCTATAACGAATCAAAGCTGTAAGTAAAAAACATTAATTTGTTTCACTAAAAACCGAACAAAATTTAAAAGTTTTATTTTTTTAGAAAAGGTTTGGTTTGTGTGAGGTGGGCAAATTTCGATTGATAGAATTTGAGCTAATTAAAATCTGAAAACAAACACTTTAAGCAAAATTATTTGAGAAAGATATACATACCACATTCTATTTTTATATACGTCAGAGCATTATTTGCAGTACTGCTCGCCCACGCTATGCGCTTTTATGTTGTTGTTGTATTAACACGCATTACGACGCATTAAATTTAGCAATTCAAAAATATTGCTACTGCGCAATTTATTACTAATTTAGTGCAAATCTTTTTCTGAGCAGGACTGGGGAACTTAATTAAATTTGCAGATTTTGGAATTGTAGTTACGAGTTATAACTTTAATAGCGCAGTAATTTTTTTAATTTTGCTTTGGAAAATGTCAGCAAGTAAATTCAATACTCGTTGCAGTAACCCTTTCAAAAAAAATTCGCATACTTCAAAAGCACATAGAACTTACTTGCGTCGGGCATCAAAATATATGTGTGAACAATTCAAATGCTTGTGCCCAACAGATCTCCTGTGCCGTTCTTGCAGACGTGATTTCAGCAAATTTACTCATACTTACAAATAACAAGGACACCACATTTAAAAATTATTATTTATTTATAAGATATTATGCTATTTGAATTATTTTTTAAATTGAAATATTATTATTTTGTTGTATGTTAAACTTACCTGTTTATCGATAAGTATTAAAAAATAAAATTTATGAGTTTTGTTCGGTGTTTAGTTAAACAAATTAATGTTTTTTACTTACAGCTTTTATTCGTTATAGAGGTTGAAATAGTGCATTCGAATATGTTGGAAAAAATATCAACTCATATAAATTGTTATACAAAAATAGTGCCCGCCATCGGCCTTGTATGGTATATTGCATGCTTAGAGCTGAGGTGACTGTAAACAAATAGTTTTTGCAAAAAAACTATTTCGCTACCCACTCTGAAATTTTAATGACATGTTCTACAAACCGTACACTTATTTTGGTTTAAAAATAAACAACCTTAAGCATGGCTTTTTTTCGCTATTGACTTTTCTTTATTTAAAAAAAAAAATTTAATTTATTTTGTATGAAAAAAAAAAAAAAAAAATTGTATTTATTTATATTTAAAAAGTGTGAACGATTATTAAGATAACCTGTAAATTTCGTTTTTGTAGGACAACTTGTTTTAAAACAGCAACCCTTTAAAATATGTTCTAACTGCCGTATTTTGTCGTTTTCCAAAAGTTTGAAAAATTATTACTCGAAAATTTCGCATAATACGATAAAATAAAAAAATACGTGTCGATTTGTTTTTCATCCAGATCATAAAAAAATTGTTTCGGGCAAATCTATGTTTTGGGTTGTAAAAATTTTATGGAATGACCCATATATATAATTTTAAAAAAGTTTTTGACTAAAAGCTAGATAAAAATGGTTTGTATGATAAGAAATTTAGTAGATGTTTTTATGATACATGTAATAATATACATATTTTAAAATTATTTCACAGTTTTTGACAAAGTAGGATAAAAGTGGCTTGTATGAGAAGATTTTAAGAAGATGAGTGAATAAATGTTTATATACCTAGGTTTATATAAATGTTTATATGTATATGCGTTCAGCCTCTTTTTGCTGGAATTGTTTCAATTTTTCCATATTTTCTCTTAGACGAATGCGCCATTTGCTTGACCTTTTTGCTGATGTTTTGTCTTTTGCGTTAACCATCTACAAATGCGTCAATACATATATTTTTTGTACATAAAATAGAAATAATTTAGTCACAACAATAATTATTTTTTTCTTATCACACACTTACCGTTGCGGACGTTACAAATTTTTTGATATCTTTTTTTGCCAAACAAAAGTATTTTCGCGGAATCTTTTTTAGATATATAAATTAAAGCGCAATTTTCTGTGTAGCACCCGTTAGACTTTAATAAAAAAGAAAGGCTTTTTTGCGTTTCGGACGTTACGCGACGGAATAAGGTTTAAAATTTGCAAAAAATTCGCGTTATTGAAAAAATAGAATATTTTGTAATATAAATCCTAATACAGAATAAAAAATTCTTGTTAAAATGTTAATTTTGTCAAAAGAATCTTTTTTCTAAGACTACTGAGAGACTTTAGAAGAATGCAAGTAAATGACGAAATACTAAGTTTGAAAACTGGAAATGGCAATTCATAAATTTTGCAATGAAAGGCAGGAAATATGTTAATGACTGCTTTTGTATCAGATAAAATAAACACTAAGCACTTCTAAAAACGATTTAATTTCATAATTTAAGCAACTTTAAAATTTCCTCGTTGGTTGCTTTTTCTAGGAAACAACCATATATTACTACATATAAACGTTTTGTACAAATGGTTGTGGAGGCACTGTAGTGCTCTTCGCTGCGATGAAAAGTCCTCGCACCTCGCACGCTATCCGTGGGTATGGGTTTTCAAAAAATTTAAAGATCACACAAAAATTTTGAATTTACACAAAAAATCCAACTACGTGAAAATTTACTTAAAGAAATAAAAATCGAGTGGAGATCTACACTATTGGAGCTTAAAGTGACCGTAGTCGATATAAGAGGGCACGTGTTGTTGTGTGGCCTAAATTATTGTTTAACGAGCGTGCGTAAAGATTTATGGCTTTTCGCCCCACTCCGCATTAATGTATAAGAAAATAAATAATTTTCACAACCTTTAACAACGTATTGTCCTTACTGGACTTCGCGCACAGGGATTAAGTTTAAATTTAAAATTTTGCAACAACAACGTTTGCCGCACCGACTTGCACACACTCGACGTACAACTTTAAAGTATGAACAGTTTTTTGGTTTGACCTACCAATTACCCTCTATTTATAGGCACAGTAAGAACAGCAACACCGTTTTTTCTTCCCGTTTGCCATTGCTCTATTGTTGTTTCCAGCCAACGCCAGCGGTCATTACCCTATGGTTATCCCTTTTTCTTTACTCACCATACCCTTGTCATATGGCAACCTTTTCCAAGGGAAATTGTTAAAATATCCCATTGGTGGAAAACTCCAAGTGTCAACACTTTTGACTTTTCTCTTGTTTTGCACAATCAAAACAAACTAAATGCACGAAAATAAAAAATGCCGGTAATTGATTTAGTGTTTAGGCCCAATAAAAGTGTTATATGGCCGACATTTGCAATTAAATATTACTAATAATCCTACCGATGTCCATACTACGCAAAAGCACAACATGGTGTCACCACTCTCGCCCATCGCAAGATACAACCACCATTTCCCGGTTGGTTTATAATTGAATATACATAGGATAGTAAGAACATTTCCCATTGATTTACATATTTATTTCTCTAGCAATGTGGTGTATGCTAGTTCAAAGTTAAGTCCGCGGTGGTCAAATATCTGCGGCTATCTTTGGCATGCATAATTACAATTTTGTTGGTATATAAACCGGCTAAATGATCCCCAAACTGTAACGCGAGCGGGACAAGGTAGCACCTATCTAGTAATCGCCCAAGCGTGGGGAACGCCCACCGGCCCTGACAAAAGTTATTGTTGCAATCCAGAAACGTAACAAGTTGCATGCCAAGTGGAGAAGATTAAAAACAGATACTTCGTGGCGTGAATATAAAGCTGCACGCAACACAGCAACAGTTGTCATTCATTAGGCAATCAAAAAGATGGTACTGCCAACAAAAATTGAATCCATCTTTCCCATCAAAGAAGTTATGGAGCAACCTAAAAAGTCTTCGCATCCATGGAAAATATAATGTGCAATGTGAAATCGACCCTATGCTTTGAACAAATATTTTACTGAGCATGAAAACCAACCGGTATTAGTGACCCTGATAATCCGACCGCGCAACTTCTAAATGAAAATTCCTTTGAGTTTCTCTACGTCAGTGAACATGTCGTGTATAAGGCTGTTATGGCCATGGTCTCAGGCAGTTGGAAATGATGGTATACACTTAAAATTTGTCAAAATGATACTTCCGTTTATTGTAGGTACTCTCACTCACATTATAAATCATTGCTTTACAAGTGGGTGTTTCCCGGATGCTTGGAAAAAAGCTATTGTTTTGCCAATTCCAAAGAAACCCCTTGCTTCCTAAATGGGTGATTATAGGCCTATAAGTATATTACCATCATTTTCCAAAGTGTGTGAAAAGTTGATGGCTGGTCAAATTGCAGTGCACATTCAAAAAAATAACTTGCTTTCTCCATTCCAGTCTGGTTTTACACCCAAACACAGCCGTGCAACTGCAATGGTGAAAATCTCAGACGACATTAGACAGCCATTCGATGAAGGAGATCTAACCATTCTCTGCCTCTTAGATTTCTCGAAGGCGCTCGACTCAGTGAACCATTCCCTGATATGTTGGAAACTCAGGCACTTTTTGTATTCTCTGAAAGCTCGGCTAAACTCTTGTTTAGCTATCTAACGGGAAGATTTCAGCGAGTCAAATGTGAGAATGCATCATCTCAGCTTAGAGCCATCAAAACCGGTGTCCCGCAAGGATCAATTCTAGGTCCACTTTTGTTCTGTATGTTCATTAATGATGTCTTTTCGGTATGTAAATATGTTAGTGTTCATAATTATGCTGATGATATTCAGTTATATCTGTCTAATCGTATTGGTCTTGTGGAAGATTTATGTTTTAAAGTGAATAGTGATCTGTCTGCTATATTGTGTTGGGCTCAGAAGAATGTTTTATGTTTAAATGCAACTAAATCCTATGTCATGCCTATATGTAAAAATGCCATAGCTCCTGATGACATGCCGCCACTGAAAATTGGTACATCCACCCTCCAGACCACTGATAAAATAAGGAACCTTGGATTTGTAATTAATAATAAGTTAAGCTGTTGTGATCATATTAACAAAGTAGTAATAAATGTTTATGTTATTTTGCGTAGGTTAAGAATATCTGCGGCGTACACGCCACAAGGAACCCGTCGAAAACGCGCCATGCAATTAATTTTGCCCCGTTTGACACATTCTGAAATAGTCTATAGCAAACTTAACTCACAATCAGTAAGCAAGGTGAATGTAGCTTTTAACAATGTCACAAGGTATCACCAAGGCATGATAAAATTTTAGAATGCAGTATTATGCACTATTTGGCCGCCAGAAACTGCATTTTTATGTTTAAGTTGCTGGAGTGGAAAACCCCTAAATACTTGTATGATAAGCTTCAACTAACCAGATCTCAGAGACTAAACAACTTGATAATGCCCAAATATAAAACACTAACATCCAGCAGACTGCTTTTCATTAGCGCTGCCAAAATGTGAAACGCGATACCAGAAAGTATAAAAGCAAAATTACATAAAAGCAACTTCAAAAAGCTAATACATGAATATTTGAGTGACCCTGATATGACTATGGCCTTCTGACTACAAATAACCTGCTAATGTTTTCCTTTTCCCTTTCAATCTTTTTCTATTTCTCTAAACTGCATATACAAGGTGGCGCAAAAGTAATCCTCCTATCAGAAAATGCTATAAATTTTGCGATTGGCCCCTAAAGTCAGTTCTGTTTTGACATTTGTGTAGTAAACACATGCGAAATACACGTTAATAAACAATGTTACGCTACACTGCTCCAGAACGCGGAATATTGCTGACTTTTTATTTGACCAATAATCGGTCGGGGCCAAACGGTTACTGTGAATTGTGCTACAGAGCAATGATCAACGAGTTCTTTTTGCCGCAACTTGATGAATTGGGATTGGAAAACATGTGGTTCCAACAAGACGGTGCAACAGCACACACTGCACGTGCCACAACCGATATGCTGAACATCGGAAGCTTACTTTTGCGCCACCTTGTACTATTTATCTGTTTACTGATTCAATTTGCAATATGGTGTACTAGTTTTAAGCTTTTTAAACTTTGTTAAATATTAAAAATAAGATCACATTTTGTCTGTTGATGTACATAATAATTGTACAATAAGATTAAGTAAATAAAAATGAAAAAAAAAATTGAAAAATTAAAAAAATATATAAACTTTTGAAGAAAGCACAAAACTGCAGCAGTCGTTAAATACTTTGCCAATAAGAATGTAAACAAAAATATTAAAATTTCAGTTCGCCTTGAGTTTGACACTACACTCATTTCCGCAAATGAAAAAAGTATCAATCAGCTGATCAGGTAATGTCACCTTATAGTGAAATCGCCTTGACTGATTTCACAGACTATAAGCGAACTAAAACTTTGCTTTAAAATGTGATTACTAAAACTAAGTTGTAAGTGCCGGCAAGGAAACTATAAAAAAAGCAATAGGGAAAGATCAGTTAAAAAATTACAAAAAAAAAATGGATACGAAAAGGAAAGACCGCTAATCTATGTATGTATGTGTGTATTATTTTGCAATTATGCAAGTACATATATTCTCTTGGTTTGTCATACACATACGTGCATATATGTTTCTACTTAATATGTTTGAACTCACATGGTCGCTCCATCACTCTGGTATCTTCGCTCTTGAGCACCTGTTGCTAAAAAAAAAAGACTCAAAAGAACATATATGCTTAAGTGATTTATTTTGTTATGTTGATCTTCCGACAGGGTAGTAAGCTGATTTTTGTTGGAACGATTTTCCGTCATCCCTTGTCAAGTTTGGTTTTGTGACAAACCGGTTTCGGCGTTCTGCCATTTTCAATGCCTAGTTTCGTTCTGGTCTGTGTCTATCCGCTGCGTTGTTTTTATAGTCCGTGGGTGCTGTGGCAGGTAATGTCAATCTATGTGTTCGTGGTAGGTAACGTTAATATGCGTGTGTGTGTGCGCGGTATTGATACGTCCGAATTGTTATCTGTCCCAAGGGTTGTTTTTGTAGGTATGTAGACATACCGCTTGTTAGCTAAGCGGTAGGTTGAGGTAGATAGAAATCGGTGATTTTTGCAGTTTGGTTCATATTTCGTTTTTGCTTGTTCATTGTTACGTGTTTCGTTGCTGTACCTGCTGGCTTGTGCTGTTTTTTGTAAACTAATTTTAAGGGTTCAAATATTTCGTCAGAGATAGTGTTGGTTTGTTCGTTTATGATCCTGCCGTCAAATGTTTTTAACTTGTATATCTCCATGTTCTCAAGTACATTAAGCCGCCGGCCTTTTCCTTGTACGTGAAGTATTCGAGCCGTTGTTTTTATGTTAGCTGGGGTGCAGTTGTTCTCGAACATGTGGTTCGCGAAATTAGATTCTGGTATTATGGTGGGTTTTCGTGTTTTTTTGTTGTAGTCCCTGATATGCTCTCGGAATCGTGTGCTTATTTTTCTTCCTGTTTGTCCTATGTAGCTGTATTGACATTCACAAGTAAGCCTATACACTCCGTGTCTGTTGAATGGGTCATCAGAATTAGTGTCGGTTCTTAGTTTTTGTCCGACGTTGTTAGATGTTCTGAATGCTGTGTTGATGTTATATCTTTTAAAGAAGTTTGCTAATTTGTACGTCGTTTTTCCAGTGTATGTCATTGCCGTCCAAACCTTTGGATTTTCCTCTACGTTTACTCTTTTTTGTGTTCCATGGCTACTTCTGAGTTTATCCACAAGTGCTTTCTTGTATCCATTATTTGCCGCTATGCTATATATTGTATTAAGCTCTCTCCAGTATGCTTCCTGTGTGAGCGGCGTTCTCTGAAGCCTATCCACTAAGTGCCTCAATGCTGCATTTTTGTGCTGTTGGGGATGGTTTGATGTAGAGTGTATAATGGTGTCCGTGGCAGTCGGTTTTCTATAAATGCCGTAGTTGAACCTATTTGTTATTTTGTCAATCCCTATAGTTAGGTCCAGGTAGTTCATTATTCCATCTTTTTCTACTTCCATTGTGAACTCTATGTTGCTATGTTGCCTGTTGAGGAACTCTAGTATTTGCCCTTCGTTATCGTCATTTAGGATGCAGATGATGTCATCCACGTATCTAGCGTAGAATGCCACGCCTAACTTGGTTTTTAACTCCTGTATATATTTTCCTTCCAAGTTTTGCATGAATGTTTCCATGAGAATGGCCGATGTTGGGTTACCCATTCCTAGTCCGTTTGTCTGTCTATATATTTTGTTGTTGAACCGGAAATAGTTTTGCCGCAGCGTTGTTCTTAGCGCGTTGGTAATCTGCGCAGTTTTTACCTTATCTTCAGTTTTGTCCAGTAGTGTTTTGTTGACTATATCCATTGTATCTGTTAGTGGTATTGACGGGTATAACTCCTTTATGTCAAAGGATACGAGTTTACTGCTCCTTGTGAGTTTAACGGTCTCAAGTCTTTGTAGTAGTTTTATCGTATTGCTTATTGTGTATTCGTGCCCTAGTTTCAGAGTGTTGTTATTTTTTAGCTTTCGTTGTAGCCTTTTCAATATTTTCAGCTCCTTATTTCCTTTTTGTGCTTCCTGGGCTCTTACTTCCTTGCTTATGATTTCTCTGCACATGTGCCTTGCGTGCTCCTGTTCCTCATATGGAAGAAGCGATATTGCAACCTCTGCATCTACTATCGCTTGCTCAGCTCATCGTCACAACGAAGGCAGACAAAGGAAACACAACGGTGCTAATCAGTAAGGATGAATATATAGCAAAGACAGAGAAGCTCATCGAGAAAATGAAATGCCGCATTATTAGGGATAACCCCACGGATAAATACCAGACCGAAGTTAAAGAGGTTATAAAAAATGCTACCAAAATAATAGACGAGAGGATGGCATATACCCTAACACAAATGAATCCATCTGCTCCTCCACTCATTGCGTTACCTAAAATCCACAAGCAGGATACGCCGATGAGACCTATAATTAATTTTAAGTCCGCGCCGGGTTATAAACTGTCGAAACATCTAAAAACGATTTTAAAGGACACTCTGAAACTAGGGCACGAATACACAATAAGCAATACGATAAAACTACTACAAAGACTTGAGACCGTTAAACTCACAAGGAGCAGTAAACTCGTATCCTTTGACATAAAGGAGTTATACCCGTCAATACCACTAACAGATACAATGGATATAGTCAACAAAACACTACTGGACAAAACTGAAGATAAGGTAAAAACTGCGCAGATTACCAACGCGCTAAGAACAACGCTGCGGCAAAACTATTTCCGGTTCAACAACAAAATATATAGACAGACAAACGGACTAGGAATGGGTAACCCAACATCGGCCATTCTCATGGAAACATTCATGCAAAACTTGGAAGGAAAATATATACAGGAGTTAAAAACCAAGTTAGGCGTGGCATTCTACGCTAGATACGTGGATGACATCATCTGCATCCTAAATGACGATAACGAAGGGCAAATACTAGAGTTCCTCAACAGGCAACATAGCAACATAGAGTTCACAATGGAAGTAGAAAAAGATGGAATAATGAACTACCTGGACCTAACCATAGGGATTGACAAAATAACAAATAGGTTCAACTACGGCATTTATAGAAAACCGACTGCCACGGACACCATAATACACTCTACATCAAACCATCCGCAACAGCACAAAAATGCAGCATTGAGGCACTTAGTGGATAGGCTTCAGAGAACGCCGCTCACACAGGAAGCATACTGGAGAGAGCTTAATACAATATATAGCATAGCGGCAAATAATGGATACAAGAAAGCACTTGTGGATAAACTCAGAAGTAGCCATGGAACACAAAAAAGAGTAAACGTAGAGGAAAATCCAAAGGTTTGGACGGCAATGACATACACTGGAAAAACGACGTACAAATTAGCAAACTTCTTTAAAAGATATAACATCAACACAGCATTCAGAACATCTAACAACGTCGGACAAAAACTAAGAACCGACACTAATTCTGATGACCCATTCAACAGACACGGAGTGTATAGGCTTACTTGTGAATGTCAATACAGCTACATAGGACAAACAGGAAGAAAAATAAGCACACGATTCCGAGAGCATATCAGGGACTACAACAAAAAAACACGAAAACCCACCATAATACCAGAATCTAATTTCGCGAACCACATGTTCGAGAACAACTGCACCCCAGCTAACATAAAAACAACGGCTCGAATACTTCACGTACAAGGAAAAGGCCGGCGGCTTAATGTACTTGAGAACATGGAGATATACAAGTTAAAAACATTTGACGGCAGGATCATAAACGAACAAACCAACACTATCTCTGACGAAATATTTGAACCCTTAAAATTAGTTTACAAAAAACAGCACAAGCCAGCAGGTACAGCAACGAAACACGTAACAATGAACAAGCAAAAACGAAATATGAACCAAACTGCAAAAATCACCGATTTCTATCTACCTCAACCTACCGCTTAGCTAACAAGCGGTATGTCTACATACCTACAAAAACAACCCTTGGGACAGATAACAATTCGGACGTATCAATACCGCGCACACACACACGCATATTAACGTTACCTACCACGAACACATAGATTGACATTACCTGCCACAGCACCCACGGACTATAAAAACAACGCAGCGGATAGACACAGACCAGAACGAAACTAGGCATTGAAAATGGCAGAACGCCGAAACCGGTTTGTCACAAAACCAAACTTGACAAGGGATGACGGAAAATCGTTCCAACAAAAATCATATATGCTTAACGTATGCTGAGCGTGATCACTACGATCAGTTGCCTGCCACTCACTTTGAGATGCTACGTGGGATGGACAAACACGCATGTGGGCTTAATATAATAAAATAAAATAAAATATGATAGTTACAAAAAAAAAAAATTTACAAAAAAAAAAAAGACCGAGAGTACCCTAAATATGCCTGCTGGGGCTAATTGTTATCTTCTGGGACTGATGGTCCCGCAAACCCTAAACGCTGTAGGCTGCTTCAATCCGAAAAGGTTTGAGCGAGGGTTTCGGAAAACAAAACATAACAAAAGGTAATTTCATAGGGATAAATTAAAAATTTGTGAAAGTACAAAAAAAAACACTAAAAAAATGTGTCTGCTGACCCTCAATGTGCTAGCTTAATGCTAGTAACAGCCGTTCAGCTATTTGGACTGAAACATGTGGTTATACACGAAGCTAGTAGGAAGCAACGTTGCTTAGCCCAAAAGAAAACAGCTAACACGGGTATATAAAAACTAGGAACAAAAAAATTGGGACGTGATAAAAAAAGGGTTAACAGAAAGAGATAAAAATGGAATTGATGTAACCAAACTCAACGAAATTCGACATAAAGCGTATGCAAAAAGTAAATTCATTAAACAAAAAAAAAAAAAAAGTGCTCCAATGGTGCTGCTCCGCTCTGAAAACTGTCGGTGTCTCCGGGTGTTCCGTGTTTTTGTTGTTGCTACGGACCTTTAATAGGGCAGCCCCTGTTGTTGTCCTAGCCTGTAATTGTTGTTGGAGTAGTTATTAATGCAGCGGGCCTGTCGACCCCTGCTGATATCCCTGCCGTCGCTGCAGTGGTTACTGTACTGTGGTAGCGCTGGGTTTTCCCTGCTTGTAGTTATTGTTGCTGCTGATATTCGGGCTGCGGGGCCTTTATTATGGCGGCCTCTGCTGATGTTGCGGCTGAAGTTGTTATGATTAATGTACTGTGGTGTCGCATTGCTGAGGCTGGATAGTGCCAGTGCTGGTGTATCAGACTAGGCCTTACCCTCCTAGATTTTATTGGTGAGGTGATCTGACAAAAAAACGAGGAAAGAGGGATTCGTGTTAATAGGCTTCATTAAATATGCTAATTGTTTACTCAAATATCCGTCACCCCCGAGATATCAGCCTGTCGGAGAGGATTGGATCAAGTGGGTGTTTTATTTGCCTTGCTTTAACGGGGAGGCGCTTGGACATCGAAGGCCCTGTTAGTAAGCCAAGGGAAAGATCCATTATTTTACTACTCGAACTAAGTAGACTTACCTCGTGCTCGGGCCTGTGGCCGTAGCTCAAAATTCTGGGGAGGATTCCCCTCACGGCTTTTGCGAAAGCGAGCTTGCTCGTTGCTATTGCGATCTGCGCTACTTTGATTCTTACGCCCGCACACGAAATATAGACTCGCACGTCTTTTTTTTTCTTTCAATACAACTTTTTTTTAAAGAATGTTTCTTTTTCTTATAGTTTCACTTCACCCACTTTACTGGCACAAGCGTTTACTTCAACTTCGCTCCGTTGCCTTTTTATATTCCCTTTTATACCCATGGCCGGTGCAAAGAACGTTAAGTTGCAAACGGAATAATTCTCCAACACAAATGTATCTTAACTTTCGGTTTTGTTTTCGTATTCACACGCATCCGTTCTACTTTTTTTGCACACCCTCATACACTCACACGCGCCTCTAACTTTTCTACATGATGTCCAATGTGGTGCATACAATGTTGCTAAGGCTTCTGCAACATTGTAGCGGACACCTACCTATGTGTTGCGTGCCACTCTATGTAATGCAGAGAAAGGCTGGCGTTACATTTGATACTCCTTAAGGGGTATTTTTTGGATGATGGAAAGGAGTATATCCGTTTATTGCAGAGTAGTAGTGCAACTTACTCCGAATCTGCACACACACTCAAACGACACAGGGTGCGTTGTATTCAATATTTATACAAATAAATTTAAATACGGCAATATTGAACTTGAAGACATTAAACTCCCAAATTATTGAATAAACAGTAGTTATAACACCTTATCAGTTACTATAAAATGTAAATTTCAGATCACATTCAAGTTTTTAGATAGTAATCTTTACTTTGAAACAGCTCTGAATGCAATTTCCTTCATTCCACTTACTCGTCCACTGCCTTCCACCCCGATTCTCAAAAGAAGATGACGAACTAGTAGGAGTAAACAATGACATTGATCAATATCCTGTCGGACACATACAAATTCAATAAAGTCATCAACATTGGGTCCCTTTTGATTGGTGCCAAAAAATAAATTGGCTGGAGTTTTACCAGTTGAGCTGGGTACTGTGTTATTAATGGCAAATTCAGTCATACTTAATTTTTATACCCAATTGGCTCACTTAGTTTACTTAGCATGGGAGTTAAAACTCTGTTTACTCTTTCAAACTGACCGTTTGCTTTTGGCGATCCAGTGGCAACTTTAACATGATTTATGTTAAGTATATGGTTTATTCCGATCTGTATGGTTGATTTGATTGTATTTTTTGTAAGCTTTCCAGATCTATTGAGTTTTTGGTGTAAATAAAAACAAGAATTTATTCCACCTTACCGCATGTAAGTGGTAACGAATCTTTTTATATATAAGGTTTTTGTTTGTTAAATCATCCATTGTCACGCCCCTGAAGATGCCAAGGAAAATTGGCGAAATGTCGGTCTATAAGGTGGAATAAATTCTTGTTTTTATTTGCACCAAAAACTTAATAGATTTGGAAAGCTTACAAAAACTACAAAGATTTATGTTATTTTTCACTAGAAATTCAGTAAGGTAGAGTGACGTCCTGGATGGTCGACTGTTAGTTAACTGGGTAAAGTTTTACATACGGGTGGCTGATGAAAGCCGCTACCAAAAAAAAATTAAATAACTTTTTTTCTATTTAATGAATCTGGTTAATTTTTTTTTATTTTGCAGATTGACTCTTACGTTTAACAAAAATGGATAACTGGGACACTGAAACAAGAATTTGGATTGTCCGCCGCTATCACGCACTGGAGTCCGTAGTTTTGGTTCAAAGAGAGTATAGGCGCACGTTTGGCGGCAATCCTCCGAGCAGATGGACAATAATAAGACTTGTAAACAATTTTGCCGAGCATGGGACAGTCAACAGAAGACCTTACCATCGAAACCCTTCAGTTCGAACGGAGGAAACAATCGCTGCTGTAGCTGCTGCCATACAAAACAATCCACGTGTTTCGACAAGAAGCTTATCTGCTCAAATGGGTGTAAGCAGACAGTCATTACAGTCAATTATGCACAAAGATTTGGACTTATTCCCATATAAAATTCAAATGGCCAACAAACTGAACGCTGCAGACTTGCCGATTCGCTTGGAATTTTGCCAGAAGATGCTTCAAATGGTGGAAGAGGATGGAAACATGTTGAACTGTCTTTTCATGTCTGACGAGGCCCATTTCGATTTAAACGGCAACATAAACAAACAAAATTGTCGAATATGGAGTGCTTCCAACCCACAGATACTCCATGAGACGAAATTGCATCCACTTCGTGTCACAGTGTGGTGTGCAGTTTCATCACGCTGCATTATCGGGCCCTACTTCTTCGAAGAAAACGGTCACACCGTTACGGTTACTGGAGACCGTTACTTGAGCATGTTGAGAGAGTTTTTCTATCCAGAATTACGCCGAATGAGAATTTCTTTCAACTCTGTGTGGTTTCAGCAAGATGGTGCAGCTCCTCATATAGCCCAACCTGTTATGACAGAATTGCGACGAAAATTTCCCAATAAGCTGATATCCAGAAACTCCACATTCCGTTGGCCACCCAGGTCGCCTGACCTTACTGCACCTGACTTTTTCTTGTGGGGTTATTGCAAACAGGAAGTCTTCAAAGCAAAACCAACAAATTTGAATGAACTAAGGCAATCCATTCGAGAAACAATTGCGGCTATTCCTGTCTCAACTCTCCAAGCAGTAATGAACAACTTTTTGTTAAGATGCCGCACATGCATCGACGAGCAGGGGGGGCATTTAAATTCCATTATTTTTAAAACTAATTAAGCTATATTTAATAAAATTTAATGAGCTTTAACATGAATAAAAGAAGAATGAATTCCATACACTGAAAAAAAAATTATTTGAGTTTCTTAATGTAGCAAAATTCATCAGCCACCCTGTATTTGGTAAAAGCTTTAATTATCACTAGCAAACATTTAAATTTTGACTTCCAACCAGGAAGAGGTCCTGGGTGGTCAATATAAATATTTTCGAAAGGTGTTTGCTTCTTAGGAATACTAGGAATATTCCTTTCGTTTACTCGGACAGCTGCTGAATGTACAATGCATTTTAAACAATTTTTTATAAATTTCTCAATTTAAGTCCTAATTTACCCAAACCAATAGTGTAGTTTTATTATTATTTTATTGCTAGTAAAGTTCGGCCGCTTCGCTGCATCTCAGATCTAATAATAGACTGAGTCCGATTTTAATCATTATATCCGATACCAGATAAGCTGTGGTACTTAATTACATCGCTTATTGCAGCACTCATTATCACCTTTAGTTTGATATCCATATTGCAGTAACACATTTTGGGGCACCTGGTCCACATATCGGTCGATATCTCCAAACCTGGTCGAGTTATCGGAAAAAATAATATATTAGCTTTTAAGTTAAACGTCTAGTAATGCAATTCCATACAGACAGACAAAACTTCTAAAAACTGGGCTAAGTGTTCATCAAAATCCACTGTGGCTTGCAATATGTCTTCCATATAAACGATTAGGAGGTCTTTTGTCTGAAATCTTTAAAAAGAAAATAAATAAATTTTTGAAATACGGAAGGGGCGTTTTTAAGGCCAAATGGCATCATTATATATTCAAACCGGTCACTTGGTGTAACAAATGCAGTGTATTTCATTTGTTCCTCAGTTAGTTTCACTTAGTGAAACCCACTATTTAAGTCTAATAATGTAAAATATTACCCCTCGCCTAAATACTCTAGACAATCTTCGATAAGAGAAAGAAGATAATAATCTCTAACAGTTATTTTATTTAAATCCCTGTAGTCAATACACATACGAGTTTCCCCCTTTTTTACAAAACTATTGGTGGCGCATATGGGGAATCACGAATAATACCTTTATCTAAAAGCCCTTGCACGATCTTCTGAATTCCAAATTTATCTTTATAAAATAGTCTTCGTGGATGTGAATAAATTGGTTGCTCAGAGGTCAACTTAATGGAGATTTCATAAGGTTTTGCGCTTGACTCCTCTGGATAGCCTACATAACAATTATAAATAATAAGAGCTATTGTCAAGCATCCGACATTATGCAAAGCGAAATCTATAATGTAGTCACTAGCACTGCTACTACAAAAAGCTTCAACATCAATCGCGGAGCTAATATTCCCTTTAGTAGTGGGACTGTTTTCGAATAATATTCGAATAAATACTATTCGAATAAACGAATAAAAATATTCGTTTCAAAAAATTCGAATAGTATTTATTCGAATTATTTATCAGTTTATTCGAATAGTATTATTCGAATAGTGGTATTCGAATAGTTGTAGTGAAGTGCAAGGGATGTAGAAAGCGAGATTCACTATTTTCATCGCTTGTACCTACTATAAGCATGCACTCACGTTTTGTATGTATGTATGCATGTTTGCGTGAGATACGTTCGCGGCCTTTAGTGTACGCGATAGTATAAATAAAAGGTATTTTTGGGGGTTTTATATATTTTTATATAAAATTTATTTAACAACTTATTTTATCATAATCATTTTCACATAACTAATTACAGCATAACAACATTTTATGAGGCGATGATATGACACGATCGAACACTAACTGACTTAAGCTTTGCATAAAGATCGCTTTATAGGCTTCTTATGAATCCGTTAAGCATTCAGTCAAATAGATAAAAGTTTAGTTAGTGAATCGAGTGTACTAATAAGTACATGTTGAGTGCAATATAGAGTTGATATAGTTCGAGAGTGAGCTTATGGTGAGAAGAGAGTGGGTATACATAACTCGCCCACCGTAAAAGAAATTCGCGTCTCTGCGAATGACACGCCAATACGTCTAAATTTTAAATTGAAAATTACAAATTTTAGCATGTTCAATTTTTGTTTTATAGTTTATCTATTTGACGAAGTTTTATCCGAAAAATATAATGATATTAAAATTACCATATTGTAAAGGATACTAAACTAAGTTTTAGTTTACATACGAATGTCTGCGAACTGTAATGTTTTCTTGAAACTTTTCAAAATTAAATTACCTTTTTTTTTATAAGTAAGTCTTAATGTTAAATTTAACATATCATTGCTTCGGATTTAGATTTCTCTTTGTCAATGCATGCATAAGTTTACATAGTCGCATACATATTTTTAACTTTTTGTATTTGATATTAAAATACAGTGGTGACTATTATTAAAAAATATACATATATACATTTATACAGTGGTAATATAATATTTACAAAGTTTTGTGAGGTCTTTTAATCTGAGCTATGTCAATTTTATTTGGGTAACTAACAGGTAACTTTATAAATCTTTTGGCAGTTTTATTTCTGTTAGCAAGAGGGTTTTTCATAAATACTTTGTCGTTGTTGAGACTCGGGACTTTTTCCCTTTTTGAGTTAATTTTGTCTATAACTTGTTTTTTCTTTTCATAAGTATAATTTTTTATTTTCTCAAAATCTATATCATTTCTGTTAATAAAATCTATAGGTTTTACATTAGTTGAACTGTGTACTGAATTATTATAGAATCCGACAGCTTTGATCATAATTTCCTCTACTTCCAATGTGTTTTGTGTATTTTTTAGAATGCGTATGTGTTCTAGTAACGTGGAATGCAGTCTTTCGACGTCTGCATTACCAGTGTGACTATTTGGGGTAGTAAAATGGGGAATAATATCATTTTCTCGGCAAAATAATCGTATGGATGCGTTGTTAAATTCATTGTCCATTATTAAATTTTTGGGTTTTCCTAACCAAGCAAACCTTTCTTGTAGTTTGATTCTAATAGTGACCATGTTTCTGTCTGGTAATTTATGTGCAGAGGCTAACTTGGTGAATCTATCAATCGTGGTCAAAAAGCATGAACGAAAACAATAGAACACGTCGGTATGTACTATTTCGTTGGGACTACTAGGCGTCTCTGTATGATTAAATAACTTTTTCAATGGTTTTCTAGCATATTTATTCTCATTACACACATCGCAACTGTTGATAAATCTGTTTATTATCTTTTTGAGATTCGGGTAAAAATATTTTAACTTCATTTGCTCATAATTTTCCAAGATACCTCTATGGTTACTTTCAAAGTGAACTTTTTCTACTATACCCAAAATTTCTTCATTACTCCTGATGTCTAGAGCTTTAACGCTGCATTTAGTAAATTTAGTATTACCGTTATTTGAAAATAAAGTTATTAATTTTTCTTGAACTACGTTGTAAAGGTTATCGGGTAATTCTGAATGAATTCCTATTGTTCCTTTCTTTATGTGCCTTCTGAATAAATCACATAAATAAATGTTGTTACTTACATCGCATTCTTCTATATATATTATAAGGTATTTATTATATAAAACTTCGATCTCTATATTTTTGTTATGAACTAGTCGAATTTGGGTAGTATACTTGTTCACAATTGAATCAGAAATAAGGAAATGGTGATTTTGATTTTCGTGTGCTGAATGCACCGTATCTATGGAGTTCTCAAACAAAGACTTTATGTCTAGGTTTTCCTCGTAATCAATTTGCTGTCGACTAAGAAAGTCGGCTACATTATTTTCCTTACCTCTAAGATATTCAACTTCAAACTCGTATTCGCTGAGCAAAGTTTTCCAAAGTAGAATGCGTGCGCTTGGGTCTTTCATGGAGTACAGCCATTTTAAAGGTTTATGATCCGTTTGTACAAGGAATGAACGCCCGAACAAATATGGCCTGAAATGCTTCACCGCCCACACAATCGCTAATAACTCTTTTTCCAGAGTATGATAGCGTTTTTCGAAGCCGTTCAATGTGCGACTAGCAAAAGAGATTGGTTTGTTATTTTGGCTAAGAACCGCGCCTATCGCAACATTGCTGGCATCCGTTGTCACCACAAATTTTTTTGAAAAGTCAGGAAATGCTAAAAGTGGGGGTGAGGTCATTATAAGCTTCAACTTATCAAAAGCTTCAATATATTTAATATCTTTCATATTAATCTTTTCGTTCTTTTTCAAATATTTTATTATAGGGGCGGCTATCATAGAATAGTTTCTGATGAATTTGCGATAATACCCAGTCAGACCTAAAAAGGACTGAATTTCTTTGACAGTTCGGGGTAACTTTATTCTTTGTATAGCTTCTATTTTCTCGGTATTCGGCTTAACACCTTCCGGAGTAATGATATGCCCTAGAAATTCTGTGTACCTTGAGAGAAAGTTACATTTTTCATATTGAATTTTCAGATTGTTTTCTGCCAACCTATTAAATATTCTGGTCAAACTTTCAAAATGCTCTTTTATGGAGGTAGAGAATATCAATATATCATCCATATAAATAATGCATATTTTATTGATATAGTCGCATAAAATTGTATTCATCATACGCTGGAAAGTAGCAGGCGCATTTTTTAAGCCAAATGGCATACGGGTAAATTCATAATGTCCGTTTGGGCCTGAAAAAGCTGTTTTTTCGATATCGTTTTCGCTCATCAGAATTTGGTGGAATCCCTTAGCCAAGTCGATGGTTGAAAAATATTGTGCTCGACCTAGTTTTTCAAACAGTGATTCTACGTTTGGTATGGGGAACTTATCATCGATTGTAAGACTATTTAGTTTTCAAAAATCTATTACCAAACGCCATTTCTTTTTACTCCCAGGGTTAGATTTTTTCTCCACAATCCATAATGGCGCGTTATATGGAGACCTACTAGGCCTAATGATTCCGTTTTTTAGCATTGATTCTAATTGACTATTTATTTCTTCTTCCAGCGCATAAGGATACCTATAATTTTTTACGTAAATAGGAGCATGGGGTTTCGTTATAATCTGGTGTCTGACTGTTTCCAAGGCTGGTAGGTATTGGCCATCTTGGAAAAACATGTTTTTATGTTTAAATATAAATTGCCTTAAGAACCGCTGATCTTCAACGTTCAAATCTTTTTTAATTAAGGCATCTGTATTAAAGCTGTCTTCTTCCAATGTAAAGTTATCCGTGTCTGTTTGAGAGCAATAAGCGAAGAAATCCTTATCATTGGCTAAGTATGTGTTAGTGCGATTATCGACGAAAGGTATTATCTAATTGTTGACGTTAATGACTTTTAATGAAAAATCAATTTTGATTTTCAGAGGAATAAGAATATTTAAGCCAAGAATGCATTGGAAAGGTTTATTAGTTAATTTTAATAATTTAATGGACATTGTCTCTTCTTTATTAATGGCAAATTCTATAGGAATATTGACAATGACATCTTCTAATATTGTATCAGATGCAAAAAGAGTTTTCAGTAGGATAGGTTTTTCTAAAGTTCTGCGATGACGAAAGTTTTTAAAAATCTCAAAATCTCCCAATGTGGTTGCTGATCCGGTATCTACTAAACACCTAACCACAATATTATTAATTGTTAAATCTACTAAGGGTAAGTTGGTTGAAGAGGAGAAAGCCGAAAATTTTCACATTCTTCAATGTTGTCCACTTCCATTGGCACAACATGTTGGTTATATCTCGCATTGTTGTTGAACCTACCGGAATTATTTGCGTTTCTATAGTTTCTTTGCTCATTAAATTTACGAGTATTTCCACTGGCGTTACCCCTACCGTAACCGTTACTATTAAAATGAGGATTTGTTTGGACATACTTACCATAACCATTATTAAAGTTGCCAGAAGGATTACTGTGGTAATTATTAGCGCTTGCATAGTTTTGATTAGCTCCAGGATGTCTGTTATAACTGCCAGATCTATTTGAGCCTCTATTCAAATGGATATTATTCCGATCGCCGTTATTTGCATTTTTATTTTGGTCAAACACATTGGAATTATTAGGAAAATTATGTGAAAAGCCATACGGATATTTGTAATTTTTTGCATGGACAGCAGTGTTAGTTACGCTGTTATTTATTCTAAAATCTGTTAACATACCATTTTCTAGGTAATACGTAAAAGCTTTTTCCATATTAGTAATTTGATTTTGCAACAACAAAGTTTTAACATTGAAGGGTAAAAATTGTAGATAAATGTCGAATATTAGTTTTGAATTATTATTTGGTGTATACAAAATATCAATTTCTCCTTCTAAATAATATTTAGTGTTCATTTTCAATAAAACAGATCCAAGCTTGCTATGTAAATATTTAACATCTGTGGCCCTAATATTCATCGCCTCATTTCTTAAATTTAAAAAGGTTGTTTTTACACCAAATTCTTCTTTCAATTTGTTTAGAATGTCCTCGAAACTCGGCTCATAAAGTTGTTGGATTACGTGCAGTGCTCGACCTTTCAGTTTGTTGCACAAAACTTTGGATATAATGGGTTTTTCATCGCCATTTGTTAGCGATAGTATTGTTGCAACGTCTCTCAGATAGTGTGTTAGTGTGTACTCACTTTTTCCGTCAAAAAATGGTATACTTCTGGCTTCCCTTAACGCCTCTGCTAAGCTTAATGCCATTTTGTGATTCTTACTTGGTTTCTGTTTATTTGTTTGATTTTATTTATATATTTATTGTGTTGAATGTTTTTACTAAGTTCGTTTTGCTAAATTTATTTATTGTTTTTTTTTTTTTTTGTGTTTGTGTTTGTTTAATTTTATTCTGATCAAAAGTCTCAATTGATTATGTTTTTTTTGTTTGTTTCCCTCTTATTATATTAGCTAAGATTTAAAATGTTCGATGGTGGTTACAACAAATATAACATAACAACACCCGAAGTAAAGCAACATACAACATATATTTAACACTGCTTGTTTCTGTTATGTTAACAGCTCATGTTTATCGGCCTACAAAGTGTGTGGACAACAGATATTTAACACTTATTAATTCTGTTATGTTAACAGCTCAATTTTAGCAGCAACAATGTTTAGATACATGTACATATGTTAAGAAAGTACAATAGGGGGCATATTTTCAGCAACAGTTGCAAGGTTTTTAGAACAGTTGGGTTAAACGTTCACATATTCGAGATCAGGTTTCTCTCTCGGTTTCTGTATAACACTTTTCGCTATTGAAAGTTTCCGAAGTTCGCCGTACGGAATGTATACCTAACTGTTACAATTTATCATATTGTAGACAAAATGCACTTTTTAAGCAATTTTTTGTTTTTGTACTTTTTTAATTTTAAATGTAATTGCGGTATTTTATTTTTTATGATTTTAGCCGCAATATATATATACGTACATCCGCAATAACTGGTGGAAAAATACACTTTTTGACAATTTTTGCTTTAAATAAATTTATTGCATACCGAAAAATTTTTCGTTTTCTTCACTTTGAGTTTTTTCTCGCAGAATAGATTGTATGATACTTTTTAATCATTTCGTTTTTTGTGCAAAAATGTATTACTTTTTTGTTGTTGTTTTAAATTTAGGTTTGAGTTTTTAATTGTTCTAAATTACAACAGCACTTATGTACGTCATTTAACAAGTACGATTTTGATTTTCTTATTATTTTTTTGTATTTTCACCATCATAATTTTTTTTTTTAATCTTTTCAAACGTTTTTGATTTTAGTTGTTTTTGGCTCAAAGTTTTTTTCCTTATGAAAAAATTTTTTTCACTCCGTTTTAACCTCGTCGCCAGATACGTTCGCGGCCTTCTTGTTTCCCTTATTCACTTAAAATTTCACTATTCAATTCTTCAACAATACTGGCCCCAGTGTTGGGCGTTAATCAATTAATGTTTTAATCAATTTATTAACTGATTAAGAAAGTAATTGCAATTGACTCAATTGCAATTAAATAAATGGATTTAAAATTAATGGCAATTAAAATTTTAATTGCTTGTTGCAATTAAATTATTTAAATTAAATTAATTACAAATGAAAAAATTCGAATACATTTTTTAATTGAATTATGAAGCAATTAATAATAATTAATCATTTTTTACAACTACCCGGGTAATTGATTGATTTCATTAAAATGTTCAATACAATTTATCAGGGGCACAACATTTTCACGAAAGTGACATTTTAAAGAAATCAAGCAAATTTTTGCCATATATATTACCTAAATGTTCGTGGAGTAGAAGTTTGTCGCAAAAAAAAAAACACCATGGTACCCGGCTAATAATATACTAGATAGCGTGTTTATGGTTAAATTCATAAAACTATTTTAATTAAGAAATTGTTAATTATAGAGAAGCTCAATAAATTAATTGTAAATTGCCAGCATTGCAATTGATTAATTGCACATTTTTGCAATTACAATTAAAAACTTTTAATTGTAGAAGTTGCAATTAACAATTAATTAATTGTTAATTATTAATTGTTTTAACAATTATAATTTGCCCAACACTGACTGGCCCCAACTGCCCAATGAGCATGCAATAAAAGAGAATCTCTAAACAATATATGTGTGCAAATGTCTCCACAAATCTGTGGAAATTTGGAAAAAGAACTTAAGTCTTCAAATCAAATTTTACAGGAGGACGAAAAACACCTTGAACTGTGTACAAAATCTTCGTGCGTAGTTATTAAAAAGATATATAACTATTGTATAATGGGGCTGTGTATTGTCAAAATTTTTCAATTAACCCTGTTCTTCTGACCGCAACGGTTTTTTTTAAGAAGATTTAAAAAAAAAGTGATTTTGGCAAACTGATTTTAGAAAAAAATATCAACTTAAGTCGCGTAAGGGGTTTTACAAAAATCATATTTTATTTATTTATTTATTTTATTTTATTTAAACCATGTGGATGTGACAGTAAGACAAAGTCTTTTATAGCACATTATCTGTTTTAAATTACAATTCAAGATAATTAAGTATAATTAAGCCTAAAACTAAAATTTAATTTAAAGGATAACTTTAGGTTCAAGCTGAAGTAACAGTAAATAAATTTAGTTTGTGTTATTATATAAATATTCAGCTCATTACACGTTTAATTCTTATAATATTATATATAATAGACATGTTGGTTAGAGAAAGAATAGCAGAAAGGGAGAGAGCTATAGTTATGCACTTAAGTTTCAATTCAATACATCACGCTGAACTGAAGTAATCATAGATCACCCTCTTGTAGTTGCTCCTACTCAAAACACCCTTTATAGAATCAGGAATAGAGTTCCAGAGCCTTACAACATTTACAAAAAATAGCCTCGAAGAGGACAAATAAAGATATCTAGGAATGATTAAATTACGGTGCCTACAAGACTTCGGAAATTTCAGCTTCTCGTAAAGATATCGAGGTATTTTGCACTCAATGAGCCTAAACATAAATATGCAGTTTCTAGCCGCAACGTAATTAAAAATACTACATCCTAAGACTTTGCACTTCCATGGGGAGATGTGATCATATTTTCTAAGGCCATAAACATACTGTGTGACATTGTTGAAAGCAACATCAACTTTATAGCGCGAAGCAGAATCAAAATGATTATAGACGACCTCAGAGTACGTTAAGCATGGTACGATCAACTGGATAGCTAGCTTTTTTCTTGTTTCAAGGGGCGTAAATGATGCAGTCATTCTCAGCCGTCTTAGGACGGTATAAACATTCCCCACTATCTTGTTAACATGATCAACACAACTTACCTTTGAGCTAATCACAAAGCCTAAATTTCTGATTAGCTCTTCTGTGAGAGAAAGTGCGGTATTACCAACAAACAGTTTGGGGATTGATTCTACATGCACATCATTACTACTAATAGGCAACACATACGACTTTTTGGCGTTTAAGCAGAGACAGTTATCGTACGCCCATTTTGAAATCGCAGATAAGTCACTATTTATTTTATAGCACAAATCCTCAACGAGACCAACACGGTTAGACAAATGTAATTGAACATCGTCTGCATAGGCATGAACACTTACATACTGACAAACAGAAAACACATCATTGACAAAAAGACTAAATAGAAGAGGACCAATCACAGAGCCTTGGGGAACACCAGAGGAAACAATGCACGATTACCACGCAGAGCCTTTGCATACCAATTTCTGCGTTCTTCCCGCTAAGTAACTGACCATAAGTTGGATAGAATTGTCAGAAAACCCAATGTAGTGTTCAAGTTTTTTACAAAGAAGACTATGGCTCACAGAATCAAATGCTTTTGAAAATTCGAGAAGGCACAGTAGAGTCAGTTCACCATTATCATAATGCATTCTTATGTCATCAAGGATTTTTACCATAGCAGTTGAGCAACTGTGGTTGGGTCTAAACCCTGATTGAGTTGGACTGAGCAGCTTGTTCTCATCAGCATATGTTGAAATTTGGGCTGCCATTAGGGACTCACACACTTTAGAAAAGGCAGGTAATATGCTAATTGGCCTATAATTACCTGGTTCTACTGCTATATTTACCTTGGCAACGGGAATAATTAAGACCTTTTTCCATTCCATAGGAAAACATGAGGTTGTAAAGCAGTGATTGATGATTTGAGTGAGAGTTCCTATTATAAATGGCAGCACAAGTTTCACGAACTTCGGGGATACTCCGTCCTCTCCAATCGCGTTAGAATTGATGCTCATACGAGATTTAAAAACGTCATACTCAGATACCGCCCTAAACTCGAATTTATTTTCCGGTTCAAAAGTACTTGAGATATTTTGCGATATAGGAATGTCCCAATACTCACTGCAGGTAACAAGATAGTCATTCAGAGTATCAGCGTCAACCTGACACTCCAATCGCGTCTTTCCATGCATATTAAGATTTTTCAAGTTACACCATAAGTCTTTAGATGGAATTGACGGGTTTAGTTTACTCTGACAGTACATATACTTTGCTTTTCGGGTAATGATTGTGGCTCTGTTTCGGGCAACCCGGTATTGCGACCATGCAGACTCCGCTTTGCTCCTCTTCCATTAAGTGTGAAGCTTATTACGTGCTTTGATGGCGGATTTAACTTTAGCGTTGTACCAAGGAACGCAATTTGTAGTGACACGAACTTGTTTTACAGGAACATGCTTGTCATAAAGCGTACATATTATTTTATTTAGAAAGTTAAGTTTCTCATCCACCGTTGCAATAAACCAACACTGAGTCCAGTCAACCTGGGACAAATCAAGAGAAAACACATCAACATTCACATACTTGAAATCATGATACATAGTCGTGACAGTGTCAGATGGACAATTAAAAGTAACATCCAGTGTACAAAACGTTAAGTCGTGGTCGGAAATGAAGCTCATTTGATCAAATTTAAGAATATGTTCCTGCCTGGACGTGATAATGAGGTCTAACAAGCTAGGGGTAGAATTAGGCGAGTATCGTATTGGTACCAGTTTGTTGCTAATAGTGAGACCTGCGGCTGAGACATGATCATGTAACTTAATGGCATATAAGTCATTGAGAAGAATGTTTACATTAAAGTCACCACATAAAACAAAACGCTCGAAATCAATCAAGAACAAAGCCAAATCACTAAAAAAGTAATCTAATAGGTAATATTTATGAGGATTGTATACACAAGCTACCAAAACTTTTTGAAAGTTATCCGAGATTTCAGCGATTATATACTCCGTATCACAGTCTTTGGATTCTACTAAAATATTTATTTTAAGGGAGGTCTTGCAATAAATTGCAACACCTCCTCCCTTTTTTGCCTTACGATCAACACGCACTAGCCTATAGTAAGGGACACTGTAGAAGAGATCAGATATATCAGGAGAAAACCAGGTTTCAGGGACACAAATAACATAGTCCAGTTTCTCCCCATTTAAGCTGCGGCCATTGAAATACACCACATTTAGTCCATTGGATTGCTTGCAGAATATATTTAATAAAGTCTTGTGGCTGTCGTTAATGCTGTAGGCGGATTTCCTACAGGGGTTTAAGACCATCAGTATGAGAAGGAACGCATACAAGTGGTAAGAACCAAGTAACGACAACAGCACAGACGCGAATGTATATAATCAAAACAAAATACACTATGAAGGGAAAAGTCTAAGAGTAAGAAGTAAAAATAAATAGATAAATCTTGTGGTATGACTCGCAATAGCAAAGAGATAGTCAAAAGTTCAAGAGAAAGAGAAGGGTAAAATAATAGAGATAGGAAAGTAATAAGAACATATTTAAAACATAGTATGTAATGCTTAACTTAAGCATATAACATTACTTATGCGCTCATTTGCCAATAGTACCATTAACCTCGGATATGCTGTTCACTAACTTGGGCTCATCACCTGACTTGAAACTCAGGAAAAATGTTTTTAAAATTTGGTCACGTAATATGATGTACTCGTATGTCCCTTTAGCAAACAGAAGGATGAAAATGGACTTAAGTGAATAAAGTATAATTCATTTTAAGTAATAACAAATATTACAAATTATATACATATATAATCTACAGTAGAAAACTCACAATTAAAGATTTCAATTCGTTTATAACTATTTTGAATATAAAATGTTTAATCCAATAAAATAAATAACTGCATGATGCAGCTCTGGTTTGATCAAAGGGAACATATCAAGTAAATCGCGCTTTTTGTGTAAACAAATCGGGAGATGACTCGTATAACATTTTACGTCGTGCATCTAGTATGTTCAATTCCAGAAAATTTTGGAACTCTTCTTGTTTAATCTTCTGAGCAATATACTTTTTGTTAGTAGTTGAATAGAAACAGAAGAGTTTTTTTTTTCTATTTGTGCGTGAACTGTATCACACTCTGATGAGCATGACTTACAACCCTAGAAAAATCAGCGGCATCATGGTGTTTTTTGTTTATTTTAAGTTAATCTCAGTTATTTCCTCTATTCTCAGTGTTTTTAACTTTTTGTTTTATGGCCTCAGAGGAAACAGAGCTTTGTAGTATGGCTGTAATAACTTTCATGTTTTGGAATACTGTTTATGAAGTCCAAAACTTCGTTATGTTTTTCAATCGTTAGCTTGTTGACTGGTACGCGCTGTCCAAGTCGGTCATTTGGTACGACTCCGCCGAATTCCTGTTCTGATTCACCATACAATTGAAGGAAACATTTTTTGCAGACTTTTTCCTTTTCGCCGTTAGTTTCAAAAGGGTACATATACACTATGCTAGTTTATTCAGGTTTGCTAAGGCTGTGGTTTTTTAATGCTGAATTGCATTTAATAGTCTGATTTGTTATTGAAATATGTTTTTTGTATTGCATTTCATTTGGCATTCTCCCAGAACTTGTATATTTATGTCAGCACTGCAGTTGTTTCTAGATTTGTTGTACTCCCTCTTCAAATTTCTACCTGACTTTCTATTTCATTCTGGCGATTTATTTAGAGTAGAAAAAAGTCTGACCACATTCAAACCGGGTGAGTTAAAATTATTAATTGAGTAGCTTTGCCAACTTTTTTTAATTTTAAACTTTCTTCGTTGTGCTCGCTCGAAGTAAATTTGTATATAAATAACAATATATTTCGGTTACTCCACGATAACCGTTCTCAATCCAACTATTAACAAAAACATAAATAAACAAAAATTAACGAAACTCTAACATGAAAAACGCATTATAACACTTAATACATATACTTATTTTCAATTCTGCCATGCGTGAAACGGAGTTTGGTACTGTCTATTAGTTAGTAAGGCCCGGTTTTTCAGTACAAGTTTAACTCAATTTGTCAGTTAAACTAAGCTTAAACTTGTTACGCAGTTTTTCAGGCAACTGCGGTCAATTCGGCAGGGCTAAACTCTAGTTAACCTGTCAGCTGTTTGCATATTTGATGGTTTTGGTTGTGAAACAATAAGCTGAACGCAATTAAGAAAGGACGATATTTTTATATTTAATTAAATACTGGATATATCATCTGACGAAAGTGATTATAGTGATGCAGAAATTGGCGAAATGCTAACTATTACAATACTGAGGAGAGGCAATGGCGTTGAATATGCATACAAATATTATCTGTTGCCGTATCTAGATAAAGAAAAAACCAATGTTGCCGTATAAAAACTCACACTGAAAAACCGCTCTGCAGTTTAACTGGAGTTTAAATTTATGCCGAGTTTAAGCAAACTTAGTTTAAACTGTGGCCGCCGTGGTGTGAAGGTAGTGTTGCCGGCCTACCACACTGAAGGTCCATGGTTCGAGCCCTGGTACAGGTAACATCAAAAGTGATTTGAAAAACGTTTTTCAAAACGGGGTCGCCCCTCGGCAGTGGTTTGGCAAACTCTCCGAGTGTATTTCTGCCATGACAGGCTTCTCAGCAAAAATTCGTCTCCTTTGTAGATGCCGTTCGGAGTCGGCAAAAAACTGTAGGTCCCACCAATTTGTAGGGAAAATTCAAATCGGCACACCACAGATTGGAAGAGAAGCTTGGCGCAAAAATCTCTTAGGAGGTTTATGATGATATACCTGTTGTATATCGCGCCATAGAGAGAGATAGAGAGATAGTTTAAACTGAGCTTAACCAAGGACTGAAAAACCGGGCCTCAGTCTATATACTTGTAGTATGTGCGCAGTCATCGGGTATCACTTTTAAAGTTTAGTCGTATGTCCGTCGGACAGAAATGTAAATGATTTGATTGCCTTTGGTTGACTGTTTGAGCACTTTACTCTTGTTAAAAGTTTTTTTGATGGTCTTTGTTGGAAACTCGTTGATGTGGTTCCGGATCTCACCTTAGTACTTACGGAGATGCTTCCTTATAGCTTTAGATGGCGGAGTTTCATCCAATAGATGACGGTTTGGATGGCTAAGTTTGTGGCAGTTCAGTAAAAACTTTCTGCTAGACAGTTCCGCGTGTTCCAGAGCATTGAGATATTAGTCTCTTGATGGAGGTGAGAAGGTATCCTGGGGCAGTTTTGAAGGTGGTGTTTTGGCAGACTTGCGACTTCTTCCAGTTGAAAACAAATACCAATGGGAAGAATTACTGAGAAAACATATCGTGTAAAAAGCCTTTATTGAAGACTCATAAAAATTCGCAAAACTGTTTAGGACTTTTTTTGGTATTTACCGTTCTTAAAAATTACGCACATCAATATCTCCAAGTGCTTGCCCTAGCCAAACGGAAATAACAGAGCGCGGGTATTTTTGGGCAAACCGAGGTATACTTATGCTTTCAAACAGAACGCACTTAGTTTTTGTAAATAAAGCTGCCATAATTTATTAGTTCAATTGAAAATAAGCTAAAAATAAATTTTGAGTGGAGCAATGAGATATGAAGTGAAATTTGAAGTTTTTGGCAGTGACTGACGTGTTATAAAATGTGAACTCCATTCAGTGTAGCCTATGCCCAAGTTTATATAACCTATGCTTAAGTTTATTCATCAATTGGTATCTTGTTATCTATATACTAGCAGTTAAGCCTGTAACAGAGAGCCAGCAGAGATGCGTACGTTTTACCGAGAGGACATTTTTTCGTCGTTTTTGGCATCCGAAAATTGTCAGCTTGCAGTTGTGTTGGGCTGATTTGTTACCAGATTGTAGTATTTTATCAAATTTTACAACAAAATCAAATTAACAACTAAAATCTGGCAACCATATTTAATATGACTATAGAAAAGTCAACCACTTTTGTTTATTTTGAGAAATAAAATAAAGAAATCAAAATTTTTTCAGTGGTTTTTTGTCACTATTCAAAAAATTTCACCAGGGAATTCGCGGCTGTTAATGGTGAGCAATAAAAGATTTGGTAATGTTTTAAAAAACCTATTCCACATATTTTTTTCTTTTGAAATTTTGCAGATTAATTGCACCTTCCAAGAGGTGCATCTTTGAGCAAGCTCCCATCGGCGCCGATCGTAACGTATCGCTCTTCTAGGAAGGTGGTTTTATTATTTGCTCACAGGAGCGCACCGAGCAGCCGGCATCTTCCATATGAAGGATCCACGTATCCAAGAGAATTCAATAATGGTTCCTGATCATCAACTTATAATAACTGCTTGGTCTTTATTATTGTAAAATATTTAAATATGTGAATTAATACGTGTGTACACTTATGTGCATAAAACAAAATTATTTTCTTTCTCTGGATGAAAATGGATCAGAAGATATATGCTAGTATGCATCCGAAAAACGATCGAAAAAGTATATCAAAAAGGTATAGAAAACGCATACCAAAATATGCAAAAAATATTTAAAAAAGGCATAGGTAAATGTTTCAGTTTGCTTAAAGTTCTTTGTGCTTTTACACACATACGTTTCGTTCGCACACTTTATCCAGAAAAGTACTGTAAACGCAATATAGAAACGGATGTAAAATAGGTTTTTTTATCAGAAATTTCTTCTATTTTCGGATACATTTATGGATCTTTTGCTGGCTGGGATGTGACCTAGTTTTTTACAGCATTTGATGCCTCCAGAATTGTGTCCACCCAGTCTGGCTGTTCTACCTCCACGCGGTGAGCTTTGTACGCCGGTTTACTTAATAGCGAGGCTATTTTCTGCGTTAGAGCATGTGATACCGTCTCAGCAAATGATCTCTTTGGATTTGCATATGTGGCTCGCTTCGTCTCGACATCACGTATTCTATTTATAAAGCTTTAGATTTTTACCCTTTCTGTGTATTCTACGGGTGCTTCTGCGTTTGTTAGATGATCCAACCTCTCGATGTCCGATGCGAATTCCTGCAATGTCTCATTAGGTTTCTGGAAGCGATTCTGTTGTTCTATTTGGCATATCTTTTTTCGATGTTCGCTACTATAGCGCCCCTCAACTGCACCCATCAATGCCTCATAATTGTTCCGTTCGCCTTCAGGAATTGTCTGTAAGATTTCGGCTGCAGGTCCCTTCAATGCCACGAATAATGCAGCAACTTTGTCTTCCATGCCCCAATTATTCACGGTTTCGGCGATCCGCCATCTTCAATATATGTTTTCGTTCTGATCTGTTTCTATCCCTTGTTATGTAGTTATAGCCTGGATGCTGTGCCAGGTACTGTTAATATGCCTGTATATGGTTCGTGTGTTAGGCTTATGTGTTACGAATGTTCCCGAATGGGTACCTGTAATAAGGGTTGTTTTGGCGCTCGTTAATTAGTTTATGGATGTTAGGTCAGGTAATGTTAATCGTGTGTTTGAATAATCTGTATTGAAGGTTGTTTTTGTCGCTCGTTACTTAGGTAGAAGTCGGTGATTTTCGTCTTTTGGTCAGTTTTCTGTGTTCGCTCGTTTATTGTTACTCGTTTGGTTATTGCACCTACTGCGTTCTGGTGTGATGGTGGGTTTCCGTGTTTTCTTGTTGTAGTCCCTGATGTGCTCCCGAAATCGTGTACTTATTTTCTGTCCTGTCTGTCCTATGTAGCTGTGCTGGCATTCGCAGGTAAGCTTGTATACCCCATGTTCGCTAAACGGCTCTCTGAGTTGGTGTTGGTTCTTAGTTTTTGTCCTAAATTGTTCGATGTTCTGAACGCTGTGTTGATGTTGTGTTTCTTGAAAAAGTTTGCCAACTTTCACGTCGTGTTTCCAGTGTATGTCATCGTCGTCCAAATTTTGGATTTTTCCTCTGTGTTTTCTCTTTTCTGCGCCCCATGGTTCCTTCGGAGTTTATCCACTAGGGCTTTTTTGTATCCGTTGCTCGTAGCTATGCTGTGTACGATTCCTGAGTGAAAGGCTTTCTTTGGAGTATGTCTACTAGGTGTCTTAATGCTGCATTCTTGTGCTGTTACGGATGGTTTGATGTAGAATGAATTATGGTGTCCATGGTTGTTGGTTTTCTATAGATGTCGTAGTTAAACCTGTTTGTGAGTTTGTCAATTCTTATCGTTAGGTCCAATTAAATCAGTTCTCCATCTTTCCCAATTTCCGTAGTAAATTTTATGTTCTCAAGCTGCTTGTTTACGAATTCTAGTATTCGTTCTTCATTGTTGGTATTCAATACGCAGATGATGTCGTCGACGTACCTTGCGTAAAATGTCACTCCCAGCTTGGTTTTTAGTTCTTGCATAAATTTTATTTCCAAGTTCTGCATAAATGCCTCCATGAGAATGGGTGATGTTGGGTTACTGTGATTATTCCAAAAACAAATGATATTTACTTACACAATTGCTTTGACAAATGATCGCTTTGTTTCCACTTTTCTTTGCGGTTTCATTTGAGCACTGCTTACTCGTTGTTGCTTCGCTGCTGAACCTCTATTGCAGCAGCTACATCGCAAAAAATAAAAGTGAATTCGCTGACATGCACATACGTGCATGATTTGCAACCCAATTATACTATTTCAAGCACGAAATTCTCAAAAGGAGTATGATATCACTATACATACATATATAGGTCAACAGCTCTTAATAGCTGTTTCTTTAACCGTCTAAACGATTTTGACCTTCAACAAAGCGCGCCACCTGACTATCGTTTTGCCAGTTGACGCCTATTAGAAACGCCAAGGGATCGCCGATTATTCTCCACTTGGTATTACCAACGGAGTGGGGGCCTCCCACTGCCTCTGCTTCCATAGGTGGTTTCCGACAAGAATACCTTCGGGCCGGAGCATCTTCTTTCAATCGCATTACATGGCCAAGCCAACGTAGCCGCTGGGTTTTGATTCGTTGGACAATGTCAATGGCTGCGTAGAGCTCATAAAACTCATCATTACTTAGTTTTGCCCTAGTTCACCTCCAAACCCTCTTTATCACTATGAAAACTACTATTTACTACTAAGTTTTATATTTAATTTAAATAAATAAATATTTGGAAACTAAGAATATTAGTTGAACAGAAAATAAAATGTAGGTCGGCGTAGCAGGTAACTGAATGATTGCTGTGCGAATACGGAATTTTAATCTTCGTCGTTCGTGTATGTATGTACAGACATGAGCACCACCACCCTGTGGGGAAGTCAGTAACTAGTGAGGATAATTTCTGTTTCAGAACTACAGATAAAGTGGATAATAAGAACTGGTGATATAGTAACTAGATTTTTACTAGTTCGAAACCGGCAGTTGTGTAATCATTAAAATTTAGATTCGTATTTGGAAAAATGTTTTATTCTTGTAACGTTCTTTAAAGAAAGGTTAAAATTTGAAATCATTAATAAAAAAAAAAAAAATTCATCACTTAGTAGGAGTCGAACCGACGTGTCAGAGTCTAGAGCTCTACCCACTCAGCTACGGCGCACGCATCAATAGTTTGAGAAAAGGTTATATATGTATATATTATAAGAGAATGGTTTAAAATGTAGGCTCAAATTGTTAGCCGCGCATAAACTAACCGCAATGATGTGGCGGTAGTATTGCTGGACTATCACACCGAAGGTCCAAGGTTCGGGTCCTGGGAAAGGTAACATCAAAAGTGGTTTGAAAAAGTTTTCCAAAACGGGGGTCGCGACCCTAGGCAGTCATTTGGCAAAAAATCTCCGAGTGTAGTTCTACCATGGAAGGCTTCTCCAAATACTTTTTTTTTAGTTCTAAACTAACTACATCCAAACAGCAGAATTTGGAATTAGGTCAGAACTAGAGCAATATTAGCAATAAACCAACTACATCCCAACTGTCGAATTTTTAACTAGTTGGAAACTGTCGAAAAGGTAATGCAGCGGGGGACAATTTCCACCGCCTAGAACATCGCCATGTTAAATTCGCCAGTTGATTACATGTGAAAGAGATTGAAGGCGAACTAATTGTGGTTCGAAACGCCCTAGATGAGCACCAGTTCAGAACTAGAGATTTTACCCACAGGGCACAAACGGAGATCAGCACAACTTGTACATGTATGAGTGTGCTGTGATTCCACAGTGGGACAAATCACAGTTTTGATAGATTTTTCTTAGTTATATCACCTAAAATAGTCAACTATCCGTTTGGGTTTACTTGAATACAACTATGATTACGATGAGAAACATTTATTAGAAATATTTATATAAGAATAAATAGTATATCAAAACGTTGACCTTTTCGCCACTTTTTTAAGGGTTTTTTTCAGCATGCATGCAAAAATGTTTTCGATGAAAACTAATTTGTCTCATATTTCCTGTCCCACTTAAAATTATGCGCTAAAAACGTTGGCGATAACAGTTTTTTGAAAAAAATGTTATTTTCGGGGTTTGGGACTTGTTTTGGTCGAAAAATGGACTTTTCCAAAAGCCGAAAATAAAATTTTTTTTAAAAAACCTGTTATCGCCAACGTTTTTAGCGCATAATTTTAGGTGAGATAGGAAATATGAGACAAATTCGTTTTCATCGAAAACATTTTTGCATGTGTGCTGAAAAAGCCTTAAAAAAAAATAACGAAAGGGTAAATTTTTTGACCAAAACACTCCGCAAAACCCAAAACATTTTTTTTTTGTCGGACAGGGTATACATGAAAATTTTAAAATCAAACGGCAATTTTTTTAGTAGGTCTTGCAAAAAACCTTAAAAAGCAAAGTAAAAAAAAAATTAAATTTCGCAGGCTCGAAAATTATTTTTTTGGGTATGCGTAGTGGAACTTTTTTTTCCTGAGCCCAGAACCTATCGAAAAATCGATGGCGCGATATCGGTTAATAAATCGACCCAGTCCTACAGCTATAGGTATCGACAGTTCTGGAGGGTTATTGCTACTTATGATAGCGGAAAAGTTGCAGTCGCTCAGACTGGTACGAATAAGCCTACGAAATTCTAGTTAATTAACTAGAATGTTTACTAACCAGTTTGGCAGTTGACTGCAGGGTAGTCATCAGGAACCCGGAATAAGGGAAGTGTGCGTTTTTGATCACTCAAACTATTATTAATGTGACTGAAAATTTTAAATTAGATTTAATGCATGATGTTTTCGAAGGAGTTTGTAATGTTTTGCTAAATTTGATTAAAGATAAAGTCATAACACTCGATATTATTAACAGGAGAGAGCAAATTTTTCAGTTTGGCGAAATAGAAATAGGCAATAAATCGCTCCCTTTTAGCAGCCGGAAGATTAAATAACTATAATTTAAAATTGTCCGCTTCTGAAGTAGCATTTTTAATTTACTTTTTGCCCCTAATGCGATAACGAACCCTGGAAGTTTTTTTAATTCTGCCGCAAATAATAGAATACTTATTAAAACCGAAAATTGCCACGAAAGAGCTGGTAGTCTTGGAAGAGTTAATTAAATCGCAGCACTCTGTTCATATTCACCTTTTTGGGGCATTAAAGCCCAAACATCATTTCTTTGTGCACTACCCCACACCTATTAAAAACTGCGCACCTCTTAAATATATTAGGAGTATATTTTAACAGGATAACTTCAAGAGTTAATCCTCTATATTCCATAGCAATAAAGTCAAGTATATAATTTTCTGAATTTTTGTTAAATAATGAAAAATTATTTGAATCAATTATTAGTTATAAATGTAACGAAATTCTAGATTTGACAAAGGAGGATTTTTTTTAAATAAGCACCAATCAACCCATAAATTTTAAAACTGTAATGTTGTTAAATTAAATAAATTATAAAGGCATTTATCATAAAAGCAATTATTACTTATGCTCTCACAACAATTTTGAATTATTCAAAATCAAATCATTTCCGTATCAAAATAATAATGTGTATTTTATATGCTATCCTATATATATTAAAAGCTTCGACCAACATTTTCATTCCTATGAAGTTGGCTTGAAAGAAGATGTATTGAATGTTATAAATATGTCTTTGTTTACAAGTCAACCTTTACATTTATATTTATTTTGTAACAAAACAATAAGCATTTAATATTTTGATCAGTTTGGAGTATTTTTACTTGTTTGATTATTACTCATAACTTTGTTCTATATAAGTATAGCCCATTTAATTTAACTGCCGCATTTTATATGATAAGGGGCGAAAAGCCACCATGGAAATTGTAATAAGGCATTTTTGATAGTATTATTTTAGATTTAGGTTTTTTTTCATAACTAACAATTTTTGTGTGGCTTAAAAAAGGTGAATAAATAAAGTGTTGGGATTATAAAAAACTAAAATGATGAAGCCAGCTCTCTCTTTTTTGAACATCGTTTAGAATAGGCGAGAAGTGAAAAAATACGTGCAGAATCGTTGTTTAGAATAGAGCGGATTGACTTCGTTTCTTCTGAGGTTAAATGAATTCAGCATACTCGAATATTGAATTCGCCATATTCGAATGGCGTACAACAAAACTACAAAGTACCTGCTATATGACGAATTCGATGTCAAAATCACACTTTCATCACTGTCGCAAATAGTAGCAATAGTGGAATATTAGTAGTCTAACGGAAATTAGTTCTTCTTATCGTCGTTTCTGGTGGTCAAATTTGTTTGTGCAATAAAAATTAAACAAAATACCGAAGCGTCAGTTAGAATGGGGCGCCAAATGGTCCGCAAAACAATACATGGCTGATGGTTTAATGGTTTTTATTTGTATGTATTATAATTGATTGATTCAATTTGATTTAAATTTAGTTCCAGAGTAATATAATGAGTGTGAATCTCTACATATAATAAAATTGTAACAGGTCGATGTCTGTACATTGCAGATATTCAAGAAAATTGTATAGGAGGGATAGTTGTTGAGCCAATAGAATCCAAATCAACAGCTTTTAGAATTTTTGGCTGTCTGATATGATGATATCTTGACCGGTTTCGGAGTTAGCGACCAATATGTGGACCAGGATGACCCAAAATGTATTGGTGGAATATGGGTATCACACGAAATTTGCTCATTTATTTATTTTCATTAATTAAAATAAAAATTGAATAAAAAATAAAAACATGGAGCAAAAGCAAAAACAGAAACGGTAGATTTGTATTATTAACTATGGGATTTCAAAAAGCTCTCTTTTGAATTTAGGTGTGCTTTTACTTTGCTTTATATTAACATGTAATTCATTATAACATTTTAGACCTTTACAGACGCATCTGACCGCAGGTAGCCTAAAAACATTCATATTGTATATACATATCTTTGCCATACTTTATGTAAACTTTTAGGTACTCTGGCAAGTTATCAACTTAAATATTTTTAACGAATTTCATTGTGTAATAAAAGTGTTGTTGATTTGCCGACAGGGTGGAAAGCCGATGTATATTGGAACGATTTTCCGTCATCCCTTGTCAAATTTGGTTTTGTAACAAACAGAACGAAAATAAACACTGAGAACTGCGGAACGCCGAAACTGGTTCGTTACAAAACCAAATTTGACAAGGGATGACGGAAAATCATTCCAATTTACTTCAAAAGTGTTGTTGTTTAACACTTAACCAATTAAGAGTCGATAACATAACAGCGGCGTGTTATACCGCTTACAAAGAATGAATCTCATTGATCGATTCTGTTTTTTTGGAGTTTATAAATTTGGCTATCAATCATTATAAAAAATATGGCTGGAAATAATTTAAAAGGGGCTCGATTATAGCTCAGGTGCTCAGGTTCTGTATGTCTATAGATCTTCTAGATGTGACCATCGATTTTGTTTTGCGGATATTTAGTTTAAATTTGTTCAAGCACAGCCATTTGTACATTTCATCTAAGTCAGATTGCAGGTTGAAAAACCATTTCGTTTACATTTTCACCGCTTCACATTATTAAAGCATCATCCGCGAACAGATTGACATCGCTGTGACAAAGAGCATGTATGAATAAGAGGCACCAACACGTCCCAGCGGCGAAATGAGTTTGAACTCGTTCTACATATGCCATTACAAAACCCTTACTTACTAACCTTATTACCATCGCTTACATTGTGTGCCAAGATGTAAAATAAACATTTTTATTAATTATTTGCCTTAACCCATTAGTGCTCACACACAAAACCCGTTAAGATAAATGATTGAAATTTTCAGCAGATATTTGTTCTGATATTAGATGGTTCATTTAAACTTTTCAAAAAAATATCTCAAAACATGTGGGCATGGCGTATGATAAATCATACATAAACGTATACGGAGAGCTTCTTCTATGAAAATATAAATACAACATCAATATAGGTTTTGAACTGAAATTGATATTTATTCATTACGTGACATATTATTTATTAATTTTTAAAACTTCTTAGTTGTTAACTGATTCAATTAACATGGTATTTGTATAAACAGTTATCTGGGTGCAATCCGTTACATTTCATGCATATAAACTTTGTACACTTGCCACAATATTTGCATCGGCGCTGAGTTTTTGAATAATTTACGTAGTGCTCAACTCCGTCGTATCTAGTTTCGTTTTCACGTTTCCTCTTTCGTGATGAAACTGGATGAAGCTCTATTGGTTTTGAAAGAATACTTCTTGTTAGACGTGGATGAAACCGAGAAGATTTATTTGTGGATATGCTTTCCGAAATAGCATCCATAAATTTACAATAGCACCATTGAGGCAAAATCTGAAAATGGGCCAATACCCTTTTCTTGACCGAGTCCGGGTTCGGTAAGCTGCTCTTTGCTGGTCGTAGAGATCCAACCCACCCATTCCCTTATTATACTCCTTGATGATGATTGGTTGCTTGACGTCTTGTCTGCGTTTTTGTTGCCGATCATATCTCTTGCATAGTCCGGTTGTGGTCGTTATGCTGTCATTTTTACAGTTTGTTGCAATTAGTAACGTTATTATTATTATTCCATCTAAATAGGGTTATAGTTTTTGATTTAACCGCCTCGCAAGAACCACGGATTTCTCCTTTCATGGTACTCAGAGGAGCATTTTCTATCCGGTCTGAGCGAATCGTTCCCACAACTGTATTATGCTTATCAAACTCTTCTAATAATTTAAAACTATTAAAATAGTTATCTAGAAATACAGTGCTGTGTTCGGCAACTATGCCACAACATAAATTATTTGTGACAGATAAACCTAAAGGCTCATTCGATTGTATCATACTTTTTCCGGTGTACAAGTCGAAATTCAGCAAATATCCTTCTGAAGTAGTAAGGCACCAAATTTTATATCCATACCGAATAGGTTTTCTGCGAATGAACTGCTTGAAAGAATGCTTCCCAAAATAAGGCTCCATGGATTCGTCTATAGAAAATGAAGTTCCAAAAGGTTTTCCAAGCTCTTTAAATTTTGCATTTAAATGATCCAAAACAGGTTGAACTTTGAATGCCTTATTATTCGTATCGATTTGTGTGTTGTCATTGAAATGAAGGTAGCGATGTATTTTTTCAAATGTATTCCGGGCCATTAAACCCGCCACTAAATGGTTATATACATCTGTTTCTGTCTCCCAGTACATCCGAGTAGCTGGAACCTATAAAGTAAATGCTGTAATTTATCATGTAACAAGTGAAGTTTCGATTTAGGATAGTCACCTTGTTATAACCACTCAGTATAAGGATACCTAAATAGGTGTATAGTTCTTCAAGAGTGAACCCTTCATCTCCTTTGCTTACAGCGTATTTTATAGTCTGATCTTGTATATGTTTCATAAAGTCATCTTCAAACATTTTTTTAAAAAGTTGTAGTGGACTTAAATCGTTATCCAATATATCTGCTACAATATCTGGAGTATGAGTATGTGTTACTGTGCTTGTACCTTCACTTGCCTTTAGTGCTATAGTGGACCACTTTCGATGAATTTTAGATTTCTTATTTCTCCTTTGAGTGGAAGTTCCCGACCGTGAAGTTTTTGCACTCCTCAAATCATTCAAAAACTGTAATTCATTCACTTCGGAATTGGCAACTTTTATTTCGCATGCCCTTTTAAGAACTCCACGACCCAAATTGCCCAGTATTCCTTCCTCGTCTTCATCCGCATCATCGCAATCGGATAATTCCTGTTCTTCAGGGGGGAATAAAGTCATATAGATTGAATTGGCATTATTGATGTTTTCTATAATGTCTGCATCATCATCTTCATCCAAATCTTCGAGCCATGCAATTATCTCTTCAGTTGTTGCTTGTCTACAAACAGATATTATCCATGAATTTTCAGACTCAGAAAACTGAGGTAGCGTTTACGTATGATAAAACATACGTAACAATTTACAAAAAACTAAAACACTTTCCAAAGCAAATTTTTCACTACACTTTATTATTATTTGGTTGCCTGGGGTTTTAACTTTTAGTTGATGCACTTTCCAAAATATATAACCTTCTTGAATATTATTTCTAAATAATAATATTTAAAACTCACCTGCGTGCCATTATTCACTTTTCCGAAAAACACGACATAAATTGGAGCGAAAATATGTAAACAAAAGAGCTTTTAGAGACAACTCAAAAGCTTTTCCTTTAAAATAACGCTTTCAACTCGCTCACTCTGCAAATAAAAAAAAAGCTTTCATGTTATGGCGCATTTTTGACGAATTTTCGAAAAAAGCTCTTTTTACGTATGATACGTTGTCATTAATGGGTTAAAACTTCGTGAAAGTTCGTATTTTGTTTGATTTGTTTTGTCTTTGCAAACATGCTCTTTTTTGATGGTTTCGTCTCATGCGCCATTAGTTTTGTAGCGTTATAGATATACGCTTCGGAAAATTTTTATTCATGGAATGAATTAATTATTAAATTTGTTTAAATAAATAAATTTTTCCTAGATATTTTGAAAATGTGATTGATTGCGTATAAAATCAGTATGAGTACTGCCTATTAAAATTTAATAAAAGTATGCTTTGTCCAAATGAGCCCTAGAGTGGTATTCTACGAGGTGTGTTCAAAAAGTATCGCGAATTTTGTGTTTTTTCAAAAATAATTTATTTATTCATGAATATCTATTTTGTCCCCTTCAAAGTAATCCCCATGAGATATTACATACTTGTGCCAACGGTTTTTCCAATCTTCGAAGCACTTCAAAAAATCATTTTTATGTATCTTGTTCAGCTCCTCCTTCGATGCCGTCTTTATCTCGTCAAGAGAAGCGTAACGTCGTCCTTTCATGGGCCTCTTCAGTTTAGGGAACAAGAAAAGTCACAGGGGGCCAGATCTGGGGAATACGGTGGCTGCGGCATCATTAGTGTGTTGTTTTTGGCCAAAAAGTTGCGCACAAGCAACGATGCGTGAGCACGGGCGTTATCGTGGTGCAAAAGCCAATTTTTGTTCTTCCACAAATCCGGGCGTTTCTGGCGGATTGCTTAGCGCACATTGCGCATAACTTGCAGGTAATATTCCTTATTGACCGTTCTTCCCTGTGGCAAGAACTCATGATGCACCACGCCCCTGCAATCGAAGAAAACTGTCAGCAAAACTTTCACATTCGACCGAACTTGGCGCGCTTTTTTCGGTCTTGGTTGTTGCAGCAGCTTCCATTGAGATGATTGAGCTTTGGTTTCCACGTCATAACCATAAACCTACGATTCGTCACCAGTTATGACCCTCTGGAGCAAATTTGGGTCGTCGCGGACAGAGTTTAACATCTCATTAGCAATGTTCATGCGATGCTGTTTTTGGTCACAATTGAGCAATTTTGGTACGAATTTCGCGTAAAAATCGAAGACGATCCAAAACACGTGCAAGCAAAGCAGCTGTCAACAATTAACTGAACATTCAAAATGGCCGAGCTTGTCGGCATAAGTGAGAGACATGAGTACCAACATAACGCCACAAAAAATTCGAAATTCGAATATACGTAACCAGCGAAAATTCAAAATTCGCGATACTTTTTGAACACACCTCGTATGTACATACATTTCTCCCAGCATTTCAACAAGTGCTTCCGAACACCGCGCTACCCCTTTTAAACCCTATGCTGCCTAAAAGCTAAAAACCCTTAAAAAATCACAATCAAACATCCTCACTTTGCAACCAGTGAAATCTATGCTGAAAATCGACCATCACAAATGCACTAACAACAACTTTGTGCAAAGTCCCAAATCTTTCAACAAATATGAAAATATTTTATTCTGATGAAGTTCAGATTAAATGTGACAACATAGCTTCTTCACAATGATGAAATGTCACAAAGAAATTCTAATATTATACATGTAATTTATTATTATATACATGTTTATATTAAAAATTGCATGAAAACCTTAACAAAAAGAAATACGTGTAGACCTGCTATTAAAGTCCCAATCATTTATAAAAGAAATGACTGGAAAAACTTTTCCTTAGACATTTATTTTGAAATAAGACATATGAATGTCGACAAAAAATCATCAAAGTACCGAATTGCGAAATTTATGCTTTTTACTTTAATTTAACATTTTTGCATGAGAAACCTCAAAGGAAAATCTCCGTGGCAGAGCAGCTACAAATGTTTGCACTTTGACACAATCTAGCAATTTTACCCTTTTCAGGCCCCAGTATCCATTGACAAGCGGCTTTAAGTTTTTCTTATTTTTTGCGTAATATGCATTTTTGGTGCCACTTTTGACATATTTAAAGAAAGATAATATAAAATAAAGATACGGCCACACAACATATAATAATATGGTCAAGCCACATTGGCTAAGACATGAAAAAGTCAATAAATCTATATTTCATTAATATACGTATTAATTCCCCTTTTCATGCCACTCTATGACATCAATGTACGGCAACACTTTTCTATAGCATTTGTACATATATGCACTCAAGTTTTTAAGTATTTTGGCGAATCAGGTGCAAGAAAATATACGCAATGTCAATGACTTGGAAATATACTCAATATCAGATGTTTTGATAAAATATACTCAACGTCTGATATTTTGATCGCCTACTTACAGGCACGTATACATGTACATACATATACAAGAAAATGCAAGGGATGTTTTGGGTTGAATGTGGGTCGTGAAAAACTTTATTTATTCAATTTTTTAGCAAATTATATGAATATGCATATTTTTATGACATTTCCAATGCAATTTCCTAATACGTACATATGTGTGTGAATATTGAATGACGAATCCCACAGCCAACCAAAATAAAAAGGGCAGTAATTTTGTTCCCATATTGATCTTTAATATTAGTAAATATGAAAAGCAATATAGTATTTTGTACAATTTAATTTATCGCGTATAATAAGCTTTTGCAATATATTATTTTTTGTACAAGTGCATTTGCCGTCGGTAAAACACCTATCCGCCAAATAAGCCCAACAATTGTAGCAATTACTCAAGTTGCCAAAACTCATCTATATATATAAAATTCAAATTATGTATGTATATATGTATGTATCTATAGATCGACTTGCGTCCTAAACGTATAAACCGATCGTAACCAAATTTGAAACACGAACTGGATACCTTACCGGGATGGTCATGTGATAAAAAGTATTTTGATATATATAGGGGGCGTGGCACCTCCCATACAAATGGAATTTTTAGCAGTCCGTATTTCTGGAAGTATTTACGTTAGACTACTGAAATTTAGTAAGGGGTTATATGACATTAATCCCTACCACCTCCAAGAAAACTGGGAAAAACGAAAAAGGGGGCGTGGCACCTCCCATACAGCTGAAATTGTTCATAGTCCGTATCTCTGGAAGTCTTTACGTTAGACCACTGAAATTTGGTAAGGGTTTATATGAGGTTAATCCCTACCACCTCCAAAAAAACTGGGGATAACGAAAACGGGGGCGTGGCACCTCCCATACAGCTGACATTTTTTTTTAAGAATTGTGGAGTGAAACGTAATACATAATAAAAAGCTCAAATTGTCAAAATATTCTACTCATTCAATCAGCTGATTTTATGAAATTATGCTTATTACAATTAGATACACCTTTCTGAAATCGTAATCGACATTGTAGGCAGACCATCCACTTAACGATACACGATTTTAAAAGCGTAATGAATCTTGTAATACAGTAATTCTTCGACTCTATGTACCTTTAATAGAAGAAGTAAGCTATATAACATACGAGGTGTGTTCAAAACGTATCGCGAATTTTGAATTTTCGCTGGTTACGTATGTACAGATTTCAGTAAAGCGTTTGACAAAGTTTGCCATTCGTTACTTATTTATAAACTTTTTCTACTGGGCTTTCAACCCAGTCTCACGCGCTGGATATCTTCTTTTCAGAACACGAAGAGTAGTTTTTAGGATTAATTTTGAACAGTGTAGGATTATTTTGAATTAAATGAGCCTTTCCGATTTTTGTGTGACAATTATAACACTCACTCCAGTACATCTGATATTTCTGACTCGCTTTTTAGCATTAAAAAATCGATACTATCCTCGCCTAACCCATAGCAACTTTATGAATTTACTCTTTACAATCGAACTGATTCTTTCTTCTCTTAATACATTATATATATAAGTTTTAATTTCTTGTGTTACTTAGCTGATCAGTTTTAGATCTCGACACTTAACAAACCCCTGTCTTTCAACGACTCGGCAATATATATATATAAAAAAAAGCCGTGCGTTATGCGGATGCGCCTCTCGTGTCGGTTGGGCGGGATGGTGGGTTATCCGTTGGGAACTATTGTTATTATTTTTATTATTATTATTACTATTGTTATTATTATTATTATTATTATTATAAAAGTATTTCGCTAACGTTTCTCGAACGTTTCACTCTTTTATGTGAATTCAGGGTTGATTATTTGATGCATTTGCTACTTATTTGTGGGATGCCAACAATAAGATTTTTATGGAGGTGATAAAAGTTGAGTATGATGTGCGAAATAATTGACTTAGCGTCGAAAGGTATTTGTGCAAATTAGCTGTTTAGGGTGGAGGTGCCGGTGGGCTACAGTAAGGTGGCGCCATACGTTGTACGATGCATATTGTTAGCTCATATAACATCTGATGGATGGGTATTTGTATGATGTTCGAAGTAGAAGAGCTCTAGTGGGGCGATTCAACACCCACAAAAATCAAAAAAAGTGTGGAGTAAGTCCTCAGCACGGAGTTGATGTTACAATCCTTGGTCGGCTTAAACCAGAGTTATTCCGGGTCATTAAAAGTTACATAATAAAAATAAGTTTTAAACTTTTTGTGTACTTTATTTATATTTTATTGCTATGATGTGACCCAAGAGTTAGTTTTTATGGTAGAGATGGTTCAACAATTGATTTCCTAGACTTAGTTGTGAACTACCAAAATAAACAATCTTAAGAACAAATTTTAAGTACACTTGCTCCACATTTTCTTCTTCACCAATATCATCTTGTATAATGCATATGTTATCCATGAAACAAATACTAGAAATAAAGTTTGTAACCACATTAAGGTCAGTATGCTCAGTAAACCATATGTGTTTCCACTGTCATTTGATTGTGAGAATGGCGCTGGTTGAAACTTCTCTGAAGTTCAGTAAGGTGTCCATTGTCTTTAAATGGAGAAACCAACCACTTTGTATTGTGGAACTCGGAAACATCTCCTCATAGTTTTGTTCTGCTCTTGCGAATATTAACGAGCTTCTGAGAACACGACTATCGTGCAAAAAGCCTGGTTCGCCGCAGTAAACATCTAAAAACTTTTTGTCAGCATCTACAATATCTTGCAGCACAAAACTATAATTTTGCTACCAAATGAGTTTTCTTTTCCACTGTGAGGTGATTTTATGGATATGCGTGTGCAGTCCATTGCACCAATATCTTTGGGAATTTGTCTCTTTTCGTAAAATTTGCGACAGGTCCTTGTTACTTCTTGGCCCTGTGGCCATTGGATATACTCATGGCTAATAATAATCAATCATGAACTTACGCGTCGAACAATTTGCCATGCTGTTGATTTGGTGACTCCAAATAAGTTTCCGAGTTCTCAATATATGGAGCATTTTGGGTTTATATTTAACCTTCCAGCGTATGAGAAACTTAATCCTGAAGGGCTCTCAGAGAATGTGCCTGTAATTAAATTTATATACTACACGTCTCCAAAACGATATGCATTTTCACAAATTACCTAGTAAAAAATAAGCAGTATGGCGCATTATCCGCATGTGTGACTTGAAATCTTTGTTGTTCACTGCACCAATTGCTCCAACAAAGTTTATGCATTTTGGATGCACGTCATCCTCATCTGAACTAGAAGAAGTTGCTTCGTCGGCCAACTCAACCGTTTCAAGGACTGTGCAATACACTTTCGGAATTCTGAAAACAATTAAGATGTTTATTTACCAATATCTATAAATGTTTTATTATTTAAAAATGTTTCTTACCGCTTGCATTTTTCACTTCTTATTCGTAAGCAAATAAATACATATTAATTCAACAGTTCTTTAAAAGTAGACATTTGCGTAACAGTGCTCTCCACATTTTATGTTTTTTGACATTTGGCTTGCAGTGCTGCCAAGTAGTTTTACGGGGTATGCGCGATTTCCAATGACCGTTTTTTTAGTCGTGTATATTCGTGTGAAAAAACGTCAAATTTATTGCGCTATGTATTTTTTGTTGTATGCGCAAACCTTCCAACGTCAGTCTTGCTCTCTCCCTTCTCTCCATGTCTAAAATTGTCGCATTTTCAAAGTCAGATGTGTGTCCTTTATTCGTTAAGTATTCTGTCAGCTGTTTTTATTTTTATTTTTGGCGAACAGGAGTTCTTTAAATGAAACGTCAAAAATATTCAAAATATTTTGTATAAGAATGGCTACCCTTTCTTATACAAAATATTTTGAATATTTTTGACGTTTCATTTAAAGAACTCCTGTTCGCCAAAAATAAAAATAAAAACAGCTGACAGAATACTTAACGAATAAAGGACACACATCTGACTTTGAAAATGCGACAATTTTAGACATGGAGAGAAGGGAGAGAGCAAGACTGACGTTGGAAGGTTTGCGCATACAACAAAAAATACATAGCGCAATAAATTTGACGTTTTTTCACACGAATATACACGACTAAAAAAACGGTCATTGGAAATCGCGCATACCCCGTAAAACTACTTGGCAGCACTGCAAGCCAAATGTCAAAAAACATAAAATGTGGAGAGCACTGTTACGCAAATGTCTACTTTTAAAGAACTGTTGAATTAATATGTACCCTACTAGACGGACCTAACCACACTCACTAATACACGCAAGCGAAAATTGTAAATTACTAACACACACAAATCCTTCTGTTAAGTTTTTCTTTTTCTTTGTGTATCTTCTTCTTTGGTATTGTGAGCGAAATGTTAGTGCGTCGTTAAAAAATGTATAAAATATTTAATAAGGAGTTTTGGAGAGAAATTGCAACTAATACGCCTAGATAAGGCAAGTATATAGTGCTATTTATTGTTATTAAACAACTCAAGTCCTGGTTTATATATTTATGCATCAAAAATTTAATATTTTCAGATGGGTGAGCAAAGGAGTTTTCAACTTGCGGCAAATGGAGTGAAATTATATTTTGTAAATGTTTAGTGATATGAATATGTATGTATTTATAGATCTTATTGGCTATTGTTAACGTGAAATTTGTGTAATTTTAAATAATATTAAACATTAAAAACCAAATCTAATAATACAAACAATTGATTTTTGTTGGAACGATTTTCCGTCATCCCTTGTCAAGTTTGGTTTTGTGACAAACCGGTTTCGGCGTTCTGCCATTTTCAATGCCTAGCTTCGTTCTCGACAAGGGATGACGGAAAATCGTTCCAACAAAAATCAGCTTACTACCCTGTCGGAAGATCAACACAACAAAATAAATCACAAACAATTGTCTTTTCATTGTTAGCTATATATGAAGTTTCCGTCATTCATAACCATTAGGCCTGGCGCATGTTTGCCGTACTCATAACCATTAGTGGTGGCGTGCGTTTGCATTATAGCTGACTGTTAGCGCTAACCCAACTTTTCATTATGGATAATGAGAGTGAAGAGTGTAGACAGATGTGGTTGTACATGCGCAAGAAAGGGATGCCGTATACTGTATGTGTGCACATGGACAGCAAACACATGGTTAGATCTGGCACACTGCTCTTCAGAAACTAATTGAGAAAAATAAGCAAAAATAACGCAAACGCAAGTCAGGCCGAGAGGTTATCTGACCAACCATTTAACTGGTACCTGTCTTGTAGGGTATTTATTTGCTTACGAATAAGAAGTGAAAAATGCAAGCGGTAAGAAACATTTTTAAATAATAAAACATTTATAGATATTGGTAAATAAACATCTTAATTGTTTTCAGAATTCCGAAAGTGTATTGCACAGTCCTTGAAACGGTTGAGTTGGCCGACGAAGCAACTTCTTCTAGTTCAGATGAGGATGACGTGCATCCAAAATGCATAAACTTTGTTGGAGCAATTGGTGCAGTGAACAACAAAGATTTCAAGTCACACATGCGGATAATGCGCCATACTGCTTATTTTTTACTAGGTAATTTGTGAAAATGCATATCGTTTTGGAGACGTGTAGTATATAAATTTAATTACAGGCACATTCTCTGAGAGCCCTTCAGGATTAAGTTTCTCATACGCTGGAAGGTTAAATATAAACCCAAAATGCTCCATATATTGAGAACTCGGAAACTTATTTGGAGTCACCAAATCAACAGCATGGCAAATTGTTCGACGCGTAAGTTCATGATTGATTATTATTAGCCATGAGTATATCCAATGGCCACAGGGCCAAGAAGTAACAAGGACCTGTCGCAAATTTTACGAAAAGAGACAAATTCCCAAAGATATTGGTGCAATGGACTGCACACGCATATCCATAAAATCACCTCACAGTGGAAAAGAAAACTCATTTGGTAGCAAAATTATAGTTTTGTGCTGCAAGATATTGTAGATGCTGACAAAAAGTTTTTAGATGTTTACTGCGGCGAACCAGGCTTTTTGCACGATAGTCGTATTCTCAGAAGCTCGTTAATATTCGCAAGAGCAGAACAAAACTATGAGGAGATGTTTCCGAGTTCCACAATACAAAGTGGTTGGTTTCTCCATTTAAAGACAATGGACACCTTACTGAACTTCAGAGAAGTTTCAACCAGCGCCATTCTCACAATCAAATGACAGTGGAAACACATATGGTTTACTGAGCATACTGACCTTAATGTGGTTACAAACTTTATTTCTAGTATTTGTTTCATGGATAACATATGCATTATACAAGATGATATTGGTGAAGAAGAAAATGTGGAGCAAGTGTACTTAAAATTTGTTCTTAAGATTGTTTATTTTGGTAGTTCACAACTAAGTCTAGGAAATCAATTGTTGAACCATCTCTACCATAAAAACTAACTCTTGGGTCACATCATAGCAATAAAATATAAATAAAGTACACAAAAAGTTTAAAACTTATTTTTATTATGTAACTTTTAATGACCCGGAATAACTCTGGTTTAAGCCGACCAAGGATTGTAACATCAACTCCGTGCTGAGGACTTACTCCACACTTTTTTTGATTTTTGTGGGTGTTGAATCGCCCCACTAGAGCTCTTCTACTTCGAACATCATACAAATACCCATCCATCAGATGTTATATGAGCTAACAATATGCATCGTACAACGTATGGCGCCACCTTACTGTAGCCCACCGGCACCTCCACCCTAAACAGCTAATTTGCACAAATACCTTTCGACGCTAAGTCAATTATTTCGCACATCATACTCAACTTTTATCACCTCCATAAAAATCTTATTGTTGGCATCCCACAAATAAGTAGCAAATGCATCAAATAATCAACCCTGAATTCACATAAAAGAGTGAAACGTTCGAGAAACGTTAGCGAAATACTTTTATAATAATAATAATAATAATAATAACAATAGTAATAATAATAATAAAAATAATAACAATAGTTCCCAACGGATAACCCACCATCCCGCCCAACCGACACGAGAGGCGCATCCGCATAACGCACGGCTTTTTTTTATATATATATATTGCCGAGTCGTTGAAAGACAGGGGTTTGTTAAGTGTCGAGATCTAAAACTGATCAGCTAAGTAACACAAGAAATTAAAACTTATATATATAATGTATTAAGAGAAGAAAGAATCAGTTCGATTGTAAAGAGTAAATTCATAAAGTTGCTATGGGTTAGGCGAGGATAGTATCGATTTTTTAATGCTAAAAAGCGAGTCAGAAATATCAGATGTACTGGAGTGAGTGTTATAATTGTCACACAAAAATCGGAAAGGCTCATTTAATTCAAAATAATCCTACACTGTTCAAAATTAATCCTAAAAACTACTCTTCGTGTTCTGAAAAGAAGATATCCAGCGCGTGAGACTGGGTTGAAAGCCCAGTAGAAAAAGTTTATAAATAAGTAACGAATGGCAAACTTTGTCAAACGCTTTACTGAAATCTGTACATACGTAACCAGCGAAAATTCAAAATTCGCGATACGTTTTGAACACACCTCGTATGTTATATAGCTTACTTCTTCTATTAAAGGTACATAGAGTCGAAGAATTACTGTATTACAAGATTCATTACGCTTTTAAAATCGTGTATCGTTAAGTGGATGGTCTGCCTACAATGTCGATTACGATTTCAGAAAGGTGTATCTAATTGTAATAAGCATAATTTCATAAAATCAGCTGATTGAATGAGTAGAATATTTTGACAATTTGAGCTTTTTATTATGTATTACGTTTCACTCCACAATTCTTAAAAAAAAATGTCAGCTGTATGGGAGGTGCCACGCCCCCGTTTTCGTTATCCCCAGTTTTTTTGGAGGTGGTAGGGATTAACCTCATATAAACCCTTACCAAATTTCAGTGGTCTAACGTAAAGACTTCCAGAGATACGGACTATGAACAATTTCAGCTGTATGGGAGGTGCCACGCCCCCTTTTTCGTTTTTCCCAGTTTTCTTGGAGGTGGTAGGGATTAATGTCATATAACCCCTTACTAAATTTCAGTAGTCTAACGTAAATACTTCCAGAAATACGGACTGCTAAAAATTCCATTTGTATGGGAGGTGCCACGCCCCCTATATATATCAAAATACTTTTTATCACATGACCATCCCGGTAAGGTATCCAGTTCGTGTTTCAAATTTGGTTACGATCGGTTTATACGTTTAGGACGCAAGTCGATCTATAGATACATACATATATACATACATAATTTGAATTTTATATATATAGATGAGTTTTGGCAACTTGAGTAATTGCTACAATTGTTGGGCTTATTTGGCGGATAGGTGTTTTACCGACGGCAAATGCACTTGTACAAAAAATAATATATTGCAAAAGCTTATTATACGCGATAAATTAAATTGTACAAAATACTATATTGCTTTTCATATTTACTAATATTAAAGATCAATATGGGAACAAAATTACTGCCCTTTTTATTTTGGTTGGCTGTGGGATTCGTCATTCAATATTCACACACATATGTACGTATTAGGAAATTGCATTGGAAATGTCATAAAAATATGCATATTCATATAATTTGCTAAAAAATTGAATAAATAAAGTTTTTCACGACCCACATTCAACCCAAAACATCCCTTGCATTTTCTTGTATATGTATGTACATGTATACGTGCCTGTAAGTAGGCGATCAAAATATCAGACGTTGAGTATATTTTATCAAAACATCTGATATTGAGTATATTTCCAAGTCATTGACATTGCGTATATTTTCTTGCACCTGATTCGCCAAAATACTTAAAAACTTGAGTGCATATATGTACAAATGCTATAGAAAAGTGTTGCCGTACATTGATGTCATAGAGTGGCATGAAAAGGGGAATTAATACGTATATTAATGAAATATAGATTTATTGACTTTTTCATGTCTTAGCCAATGTGGCTTGACCATATTATTATATGTTGTGTGGCCGTATCTTTATTTTATATTATCTTTCTTTAAATAGGTCAAAAGTGGCACCAAAAATGCATATTACGCAAAAAATAAGAAAAACTTAAAGCCGCTTGTCAATGGATACTGGGGCCTGAAAAGGGTAAAATTGCTAGATTGTGTCAAAGTGCAAACATTTGTAGCTGCTCTGCCACGGAGATTTTCCTTTGAGGTTTCTCATGCAAAAATGTTAAATTAAAGTAAAAAGCATAAATTTCGCAATTCGGTACTTTGATGATTTTTTGTCGACATTCATATGTCTTATTTCAAAATAAATGTCTAAGGAAAAGTTTTTCCAGTCATTTCTTTTATAAATGATTGGGACTTTAATAGCAGGTCTACACGTATTTCTTTTTGTTAAGGTTTTCATGCAATTTTTAATATAAACATGTATATAATAATAAATTACATGTATTATATTAGAATTTCTTTGTGACATTTCATCATTGTGAAGAAGCTATGTTGTCACATTTAATCTGAACTTCATCAGAATAAAATATTTTCATATTTGTTGAAAGATTTGGGACTTTGCACAAAGTTGTTGTTAGTGCATTTGTGATGGTCGATTTTCAGCATAGATTTCACTGGTTGCAAAGTGAGGATGTTTGATTGTGATTTTTTAAGGGTTTTTAGCTTTTAGGCAGCATAGGGTTTAAAAGGGGTAGCGCGGTGTTCGGAAGAACTTGTTGAAATGCTGGGAGAAATGTATGTACATACGAGGTGTGTTCAAAAAGTATCGCGAATTTTGAATTTTCGCTGGTTACGTATATTCGAACTTCGAATTTTTTGTGGCGTTATGTTGGTACTCATGTCTCTCACTTATGCCGACAAGCTCGGCCATTTTGAATGTTCAATTAATTGTTGACAGCTGCTTTGCTTGCACGTGTTTTGGATCGTCTTCGATTTTTACCTATTCAAAAAAATGGATCAAAGAACCTGTATCAAATTTTGTGTGAAAAACGAAATTAAGTGCGCGGATGCATTCCGAATGGTGACTGTGGCATACGGAGAAGCTACCTTGGACCGAAGCAACGTTTATCGGTGGTACAAAATGTTCTCAGAAGGCCGAGAAGATGTGAACGACGAAGAGCGTGCCGGACGCCCGAGCACTTCAACAACAGACGAAAAAATTAATGAAGTGGAGAAAATGGTATTGGCCAATCGACGAATCACCGTTAGAGAAGTTGCTGAGGACCTTAACATATCGATTGGCTCGTGCCATTCGATTTTTATCAATGATTTGGGCATGAGACGGGTCGCCGCGAAATTCGTACCAAAATTGCTCAATTGTGACCAAAAACAGCATCGCATGAACATTGCTAATGAGATGTTAAACTCTGTCCGCGACGACCCAAATTTGCTCCAGAGGGTCATAACTGGTGACGAATCGTGGGTTTATGGTTATGACGTGGAAACCAAAGCTCAATCATCTCAATGGAAGCTGCCGCACGAACCAAGACCGAAAAAAGCGCGCAAAGTTCGGTCGAATGTGAAAGTTTTGCTGACAGTTTTCTTCGATTGCAGGGGCGTGGTGCATCATGAGTTCTTGCCACAGGGGAGAACGGTCAATAAAGAATATTACCTGCAAGTTATGCGCAATTTGCGCGAAGCAATCCGCCAGAAACGCCCGGATTTGTGGAAGAACAAAAATTGGCTTTTGCACCACGATAACGCCCCTGCTCACGCATCGTTGCTTGTGCGCGACTTTTTGGCCAAAAACAACACACTAATGATGCCGCAGCCACCGTATTCCCCAGATCTGGCCCCCTGTGACTTTTTCTTGTTCCCTAAACTGAAGAGGCCCATGAAAGGACGACGTTACGCTTCTCTTGACGAGATAAAGACGGCATCGAAGGAGGAGCTGAACAAGATACAAAAAAATGATTTTTTGAAGTGCTTCGAAGACTGGAAAAACCGTTGGCACAAGTGTATAATATCTCATGGGGATTACTTTGAAGGGGACAAAATAGATATTCATGAATAAATATATAATTTTTGAAAAAACACAAAATTCGCGATACTTTTTGAACACACCTCGTACTCGTATGTGCGCGAAAATATATTTGCGTGCATACATATGTATGTTTGTAGCTTTTGGTTGATGATAGTTGCAAATTGAAATGTCTCTTTGCCTATTAAACGAAGTATGCAATACATTTTTTAATTGTACACAAGTTTATTCAAACATTATATATTTTCAAAATATTTACCTTGGAAGGATTTTTTTTTTGTGCATGGAAGGGGGAAATGCTTTATGCACTTTCGGGTTGCGCTCGCTGCGACGCTCCCACGGCTGACCAATACACGTGCCGTTAAGTCAGCACAATTACATTCTCACGGCGCACGGCAACCTAACACCCAAATTCAAGGTCATGGTTAGTACCAGCGGTTAATACGTATGCTACTGCATTTCTCCAGACGCATCGTCAGCATAATTCTATTTTACATGCTTGTGATGCTGCTCTGATATCGTACAACATATTCGACACCGATTTGTGTGCAATTAAGGAGTGCCTATCACTCCATTACGCGGATAAACGCGATATCCGCACCTTGGAGTACCAACTCCATTAACAAACCCAGAAAGATTCACGGCTTGATGAATTTTACGCTGCTGTGAATCACCAATTCTCGTTGATTATAAATAAAATCAAAACGGAGACATACTCTGCGGAGACGACAAAAGTGCTCATAGATACCTACAGGAACCGCGCCTTGGATGTTTTCATCCGCGGTCTGAACGGGGAGCTGGCTAAAATGCTCCTCATACAACATCCCAAAATCGTACCTCAGGCATATTCCGCCTGCCTCGAAATTCAAAACACGAATTTCTGAAACTACACGATCCACAGCGCACGCGCCAACAATCGCGTTGTTGCGCCAATTAATGCGATACCAGATAGCATGCAATCCCACCAAGGACAACATGGCGTCCCCAGGAGCGTAGATTCCCTTTCGAAAAACGAAGCTCAACTCAACAGAGACCCCCAAAGCTAGACCAACCAACTTCTTCGCAACCACCAGTTGAAAAGATGGACGTGGATCAGTCCATCCAAAGTAGGGGCGTAAAATACATGAACCGGCCAAACCCATTCAAACGTGGAGCCAGCTCTGAAAACTTACCACGCAAGCAACAGTGGCTTTACCATGTGACCACAAACGACGTGGAAAAGGAAACTGAACCAGAAGCTGAACCACTCCCAACTGCAGAGGAGGAGGATTTTTTACCGAACGGTCGATACGGGTGCGAATAAGAATTTTGTTAGGTCAACTGTAGCCAAACAGGGCTGTCCTGTGCGGCAATCAATTAGCGAAAATAATAGCGTAGATAACATTGAATTTTTTTTACAGATATAGGCATAAATTCCAAAAAAAACGTTCTTTATTTTTCCTGGTCTTGAAACATTTGATGGTATTATTGGCGACGATACCCTTAAGGATATCGGAGCAGTAGTAGACAGGAAGAAAAATATTTTAAAAATTGAGGAGTATAAAATACCTCTTAAGGCACGAATATCCAGCGAAGTAAATTATACAATGCCTAAGGACCTTCCCCTAGAAGCGAAAAGAAGGGTAGGTGAAATAATTGAAAAATATGGCGAACTATTCCAGTCAATTAATGGAAACCAATTGGTAGACACAAGTGTGCGTGTGGAGATAATGACATCGACATCCGACCCAATTTACAGCAAAAGTTATCCTTATCCTGCATGCATGAGGGAGGAAGTCGACAGACAGGTAAACGAGTTACTTGAAGAAGGTGTTATCCGGCCATCAAAAAGCCCCTACAACTCCCCGATATGAGTGGTCCCAAAAAAACCTAAACCTGATGGCGAAAAACAATACCGCATGGTCATCGATTACAAGAGATTGAATGCCGTCACGATCTCTGATACCTACCCAATTCCTGACATAAATGCAACTTTGTGCAGCGTAGGCCAATCCAAACACTATACCACTATTGACCTGACGTCTGGTTTTCACCAGATACCCATGAAAGAACCTGATATCCCCAAAACTGCGTTCTCGACGATGAACGGGAAATACAACCCCTTTGGGTTGAAAAACGCCCCGGCAATCTTCCAACGAATGATCGACGATGTCCTCAAGCAATATATTGGCAAAATTTGCTATGTGTACATCGACGACATCATTGTGTTTGGAAAGCACATGGAAGACCATCTACAAAACATAGAAAAAGTATTTTCAAGATTGCACGAAGTTAACCTGAGGGTTAACTTGGAGAAGACGTGTTTCCTAGAAACTGAAGTTGAATTCCTCGGGTATATTATTACACCCGAAGGTGTTCGCCCTGACCCAAAAAAGGTCGAGGCGATGAATTTAATTTTGCCACCATGTAATTTGAAAGATGTGAAAAGTTTTCTAGGAATGACATCCTATTATCGAAAATTCATTTGCGACTATACAAAAATAGCCAAGCCGCTGACGAATCTAACGCGTGGGGAAAATGCCCAAATTAAGGCTAATGCATCGAGAAAGGTACCTATAACACTAAATAGTGCAGCTTTGCGAGCCTTCAAGGATTTGAAGAGGATGCTCACTTCTGCTGATGTCCTCGCTTTTCCAGACTTTGAGAAACCTTTTAATTTGACAACCGACGCCTCATAGCCCAATTACCCACCGACGTGTGTAACGTGCGTTTACGTATCCCGTACGTACGTACGTTTGAGAGAATCTTATGCCCGTGGCGGCAACGGAGATATCAGCCATTTCTGTTGTTTACATTCAATAAAATGTTGACATTGATCAGTTTTCATGCATGCTAACTCAAACGTGTATCTTTAAAACCATAATTTTTCATTTTAAGAGTGTCCGAAATTAATATTAAATAATTATAGCCAGTCAATTTATTTAAAAGCAACAACTTAATATCGTAATTTCAGGTTATTTCAACATTATTACGAAAATTTAAAAGGTATTTTGAGGTATTTTTGTAAAGCTACTGCAAACGATCCATAACCAGCATACACACTGTCATATGAGAGAGCAATCAGCTGACACGTTCTTACGGAAAAAATCAAGATTTCTTTGATTTCTACGGAACGTTCTACGTATACGGAAAAATTGAACGTCGGTGAGTGTTCGTTTAATGGCACTCTCATAAGACAGGTCGTGTAAGCTGACACGTACTATGTACGTGCGTCGGTGGGTAATTGGACTAGCAAACTATGCGATTGGTGCTGTTTTGTCCCAGGGGGACATAGGTAAGGATAAACCAATAGCATTTATTTCTCGTTCGTTAAACAAGACGGAGGAGAATTGCGCTACCAACGAAAAGGAGATGCTCGCGATCGTGTGGGCTCTTGATAATTTAAGAACATATTTGTATGGGGCGAAGAAAATCAAAATATATACTGACCACCAGCCATTAACCTTTTCACTGAGTTGTCGCAACTACAACGCCAAGTTGAAGCGCTGGAAAGCTCGCATTGAGGAATATAATTGCGAAATTGTCTACAAACCAGGTAAATCAAATTTAGTCGCTGACGCCCTTTCTAGACTCAAAACTGAGTGTAACATATTGACTGAGTCTGTTATCGCTCAGCCTCCTTCTGTCTCAGGACAGGACACTCATGCAAATGCTGAAGATAATGTAGAGCCCGAAGTTGACTCTGCAAAAATGCATTCTGCTGATCAGGATAGTTCGGATCTAATTCCACATGTAGAGGCCCCACTTAACGTGTTTAGAAACCCTCGATGCCTCGAACATCCCCATCTAGGTTATAATAGACATTACGTCTCATTTCCGGAATCCGACAATGCTTCATTGATTTCTATTTTGAGGGAATGTCTCAATCCTAATGTGATAAACGAAGTAAAAATTCCCAAAAGATTTCTTGCCTCTTAACAGGACGTTTATGTTAATCACTTTCAAAGGTATCGGATCAGGATAACACAAAGAGTTGTAGAAGATGTCACGGTACCTGATAGGATTTACGAGATAATCGAGAGGGAACACAAGCGAGCCCATAGGAACCCGCGTGAGAATAGGGTGCAGATTGTCGAGCAATACTACTTCCCGGCAATGGCCAGGCAAATAAGGGAATATTCCAAACAATGCGACATCTGCAAACTTAATAAATACGATAGGCATCCATCGAAACCCTTCCTTCAGCCCACACCGATTCCGAGTTATCCCTGCGAGATCCTCCATATAGACATATTTGAAATTGAACGACAAAAATACCTTAGCGCAATAGATAAATTTTCAAAATTCGCTAAGCTGTTTGCAATAAAGAACAAGTCTTCAATACACATTCGAAGAAAGCTTACTGATCTCCTGCACTACTTTTCAGTACCAAAAATATTGGTCATGGACAAGGAAAGAGGATTTCTAACCCCTCTTGTCTTGAACTATGTCCGTTCACTAGATATTGAGGTCTACCAAACCCCCACACAACGAAGTGAAAGCAACGGTCAGGTTGAGCGCTTGCACTCAACCTTGATTGAAATATACCGCTGCATTCCTGTAGAATTTGGTGGATTAACTCCGAAGGAACGCGTCTCGATAGCAGTAGACCGGTAGAACGATACCGTTCACTCTGTTATTAAGCGAAAGCCAGCAGACGTATTCCTTAACAGGACTTCTAGTATCAACTACCAAGGTTTGGTGGACTTCAGAGAGAAAACGTATGATGACGTTAAAGCCTTATTGGAAGGGGAGCAGGAGGTCAGGAACGCAAGGTTGAACAATAAACGTTCTACCCTACGCACCTTCAGTGCGGAAGACAAATTATTTATTGCAAATAAACAGATAAGGGCTAAACAAAAGCCAGTATTCAAGGAAGAAACTGTTGCTGAAAACAGAAACGTAACTATTGTTACTGAAAGTGGGAAAAAATTCCACAAGACTGACGTAAAAAACGTCTAAAATAACATTGGTCATAAGGCAAATCTTATGCTTAGATCCTTTGGTCCCAGGGCTTTGGGTGCAAATCATTTTGTAGCCGATCCAGTCAGATGTTGGTTTAAGTCCAAATAGCTCGTTGGTTCGAATGACGACGATCGGTGTGGTTCAACTCCACCATAAGGTCTTTGCTTTAATTGACGTGAAGCGCTCGTATGTATGAGTAGGCCATTTGCAAACATCAACGCCTATGGCTAAAAGGGATCACCACGACCCTTCCGTCAGCTGAGAAATCGCCTATATTCCAATACAAACTGCTTGAAATATAAGAACAATCTTACAGCCATTGGGCTGGTAAATAAACCCGCATAAAGCGGAAATATATAAGATGAATAAAGGCGTTCACAAAAATATAAAGAAAAAAATAAATAAAAAAGTAAAAAAAAAGAAGAAAATACCAATACTAACAAACTGAACTAAAAAACTAACTCACTAATCCGCAACAAAAAACGGTAAATCAAAAAACCTAATACTAAAAAGTTTAACTATACTTAATCTAACTTACTAATGCTTTCTAATAAACTAATAATAACTGAAAAGCTAACTGTCAGTAAATTCCACTTAACATCACTCCGGATCCTCATACATTCCCGTCGAACCCAGACGACCCGAACTGGTTATAGCACTAGCATTTAGGAAAGAGATGGCAATTAAATTAGATACAAGTCATATACTTGAAATGTTACATAAATTTTACATATTTAAATCTCCAGCTTCAAGATAAGATCGCATTTAGATGAGATGTAAATTTTCTGATTAAACATTTTTCTTTATATAAAATTCGATAAATAGCAGTAAGTTCATGGAATATTAATTTTGAAATGTAAATTTTTCACTAACTATGTATATTAGTTATAAGGATATTTGTACCTTGACTCCTAGAATCTGCTTCTGTGCGTCCGCACAAGCATACATCGTATTCAATCTGCACTCGGCTGTGGTATGGCTGGATAGTCAACGGATACTTCAAGATAGTTCATGTGATCAACCTAGGCCGCTATGAAGAAATCGCAAGTCGCTTGGAAGCCGAAGTCAGCCGGCTGAATGAAACCAATGATATCACGGATGTTCTTGCCTGTCACTTAGAGAAGGTTCAAATTCAACTTAATGAGCTAAAAGGTCCAAACACACAAAAGAAATAAGCGTGCAATTAAATGGATAGGATCGGCTTGGAAATGGATTGCCGGTTCTCCCGACGCGTCCGATTGGGCTGAGCTACTTCGATCCCAGGATTCGCTAGTACTGAACAACAACCAACAGTACAAGGTAAATAATGAAATATTTAAGAAAACTCATGAGTTATTGCAGGTGGTCAACGGCATTGTAACCGTCACAAACGGCATCCTGGGACATGACCACGTTATGAAACTATCAGAGGAAATCCTGCACAAGGTAATGATCCTGAAGGAAGATGTCAATGAGTTTGTTCAAGCCTGTCAAATGGCCAAGGCATGTGAAATAGAACCTACACATAACGCAACTGTGTGAACTAACGGGCGAACTTATTCACAGACAACGGGCTGTCAACAATTATGCAACAGGCACGCCGCTGCTGGGCATCGGCTATAAAGGGAAGCAGCTACCACGGAGCAGTCAGTCGAGTTCGGGACGCGGGTCAGTAGCTTTAAGTTTAGACTAAGTTCAGTGTAATAAAACTTAATTGTGAAATACAAAAGTAATAGTGTTTAAATAACAAACCTTGTCATGATATCTGGGCGTGTTGGCCCAACAAAATTAATTTTTGTAAGAAAAGGACCTTGATTCCTTTAAGTGACATGTTAAAAAATATTAATAAACATTATCAAATTTACTTTTTCCGCTTAAACATTTGGGATTTTGCATGCCATTTATTTTTTTTTTTTTTGCTTTTACATTAAGTTTCTTCTGTTTCGCCTCGTATCTCTTCTGTCTTGTCAGGCGTTCGTCCGCCTTGGCCATCCATTTGGCATTTTCATACAACAGTACGGTCACCATAAAGTCAAGGGGTTTTATTCGGTGATCCGCACAGTCTCCAGTAAACCATTTTGGGACGTTGCATTGCTTTTCTTTTGGATATACTCCATTATGCGAGCTTTTACATTCGGTCTTTGAGCGCAAACTCTGAAAAACTCCACATACCATTTCATATGAGACTTACTTATTTCGAAAAAGCTGTCTGAGGGGTTAATAAGCCTAAGGTCATCATATGGCTTGTAATTTTTGGCGGCAATGAGTGCTTCGGAGGCATTTTCCGGGTTGATATGGCCTTTACTCATAACCTCTGCGTATTTACTACACTTGACTTTCCGTAGTACGTTTTGGTAAGTTGCGTAGCCAGTATAATATCGCTGAATCTGCACCTCAGACGTCGCTGTTTTAAGGAGAACGTCGAGGAAAAGTTTTTCCCTTACTTCGGCGTCGTCAATAGTCGGTACGTCATCTTCAATTCTTTCCTCGTCATCGTCAATGCTTTCTTCGTCAGCGTCTGTCTAGTTTCTGTCCAAGTTCATCGTCTCCGAAGACTTCGCTCAGTTCGTCAGGATCAAATAAGTTGGACGCATTCGCATGATCAAGTTTTTCTTCGGCTGCTGGGACTTCGTCCGGGCATCCGTTTGGATCGGCGACTGCTCCTGTGATCCAATCGAGGAACACGTCGTCGGCATCCTCGCAATTCGTTCCCTTGCCTTCGAAATGCTGTCGCAAAATATGCATGTACACCAGTCTGGCAACAATGTACTGCATATCATATGCAGTTGGATGCATATTTATGCCCTGACTAGCCCTTACTTTATAAAAGAAATTTTCAAGGGCGTCTTGGTTCAGTTTACCAAACATTATAAAGTTAAGGGTGGGGTAGGCGTTGAGAATGTCTTCAGCCAATCTCATCATTGAGCGTATGGTCATAATATAGCCTTAATGCAATGAACAGCATTGGGGTTTCGGAACTTAACGCTTCCCAAATAATTTATATGCTCTTCTAACCTTTATTTTTTGTCAGAACATCCCCTTTTCCATGGTCTTGTTAAAGGGTTTTTGTCGTATAGATTCTTGCTGTCAACCTCATCGAACAAATCATTCATCCGCTTTATAAATATTAGTGTGGGCTTGACATATGCTAAAACTGCAGTCTTTTGTCCAAACAGTTTTAGCTCTTCCATCATTTTCAAGCCGGCATAAACGGAATGACTTAGAAGCTGCGTAGCCCTCGATACACTCATTTTTTCAGAGTTATTTGGGTGTATGTGGGCTTCAGTCAGCTTTGGGTATATTTTGTAGCGGGAGCGTGTCATTATTCTGTATTACAAAATTCTGTGTGACAAAATTCTGTAAATTGCAAAAAAATTCTGCTTGAACAAAATTCTGCTTTTTTAAAATTCTGCTTTTTAAAATTCTGCTTTTTTAAAATTCTGCTTTCTAAAATTCTGCTTTCAATGTTGTGTATTACAAAATTCTGTATTAAAATATAATGTTAACAATGTTAAAGAGGTAATGTAATTATTTTGAAAAAGTGCGCACATGTACATTTGTATATATTTTATTTGTTTTGTCGCAAGTTTTCATGTGGTTGTTGTAAATTATTAGGCTGTACTTAAAAACGCGCAAAAGAGTCGGATCGGTGGCATGTTGCCACCGATCAGGGCAACCACCTGGACTTGGCATGGCGTAGCCCAGGGTTATTTAAATAAGCGCGGCCGAAGGCCGCCTATGCAGAAAGGTCTTTTGTACAGAATAACTGTAGTTCGCGTAGCTGCGCACTTTTTCAAAATAATTACATTACCTCTTTAACATTGTTAACATTATATTTTAATACAGAATTTTGTAATACAGAACATTGAAAGCAGAATTTTAGAAAGCAGAATTTTAAAAAAGCAGAATTTTAAAAAAGCAGAATTTTAAAAAGCAGAATTTTAAAAAGCAGAATTTTGTTTTTAGAATTTTGTACATACAGAATTTCGACACCAACCCTTTTGTAGCTTTCATTTTCTTGATACAGGTCGAAGAGCCTTTCCACGACTAACTTATTCGCTGGACCATCTCGTGTTGCAACATCATTGTTGTTTAAGAAGTTGTTTCTCACATTTTTAATCAAATGACAGTAATCAAACAGGAAGTGTATGGTTTATATGAGTAGATGGTATTTTCTTTATTCAGCTTTAACTTTTTAAAAACGGTTCGGTTCTGGGAGCCTTGGTCACATAACGCAGCTTTGACAACAAGGCCAATACTGTTAGCGACATCGACGTTTTTCCATAGGAAGTCGATAATATCATCTGGGCTCACTCCAGTCTTCGCGATATAGTAAGACATTACATACTTCCATTTACTGCATATGCCTTTTACCATGAAGAAGAGACATTTTTCACCAATAACGGCTTGTCGATAGCCATCGCCACTGTCAACAAAAACGTCAATGGCATCAACAGTCTTGTTGTACGTCAGGTCATTCTTTATTGAAACCTCATCCCACAGGATTTGGCATATGCGAGGGGTTTCTGGCATTGGCGCAATCATAGCTTTTAAATTTTCTATAACCTTCTTGTCAATACCTGGACGTACAAACCGAATCGGGCGCTCTCTTAAAAGCGTACTTTCGCTGGGCAACCGGAAACCCAGGTCATCCATTATGTACCTGTACGCCTTAGAGGAAATGTACTTAACATTTTGCGCCAAGTTTTTCTCATCTACTGTGTAGCGATTATCTTTTGCACGGACTATCATCATTGAAAATGTAATGGCGCTTTCTGTTGCTGTAGGCTGAGGTAAGAGGGCGGTTTGTTGCAGATTTTCTATTTCCTTTTGCAACTTTTCTTCAGACTTTTTGTAATTACTTATGGTTTAAAGTAAGTTGGCTTCCTTTCGAATATAAGTCCTTTGTTGCTTAGCGAAACGTTCGTGGTCACAGACGAACTCAAACTCTGAGTATAGACCGCCGTCGCTATGGGGAACGTCATAACGCATAAGCTTTAGGTGTAGGTCCGAGTAATGCTCGAATTCCTCGAACGTAAGGTCAGTTTCAGGGGCTTTTGCGGTCTTTTTTTTTGAGCTTCCGGAGCTAAAGAATTGGTACTTCCACTTGGAAGTTCGGTGTCAATACCGTCACAGATTGTCGGTATAGCGCCGTCTTTAATTTTTGTCCCTTTTTTGTCCGAAGCCTTAAAATGTCTGTAGCAGATATGAAACGTCTTTTTTTTGGCAAATGCAGGCGACACATTGTATGCAAAAACCCAAGCGTTTCTAGCAACTTCAGTTTTGGGGAATTCATGGAGGAGAACGCCCTGTGCAGAAGTGCAGCCAGCCACGCACCATTTGCGATGCACCTTGTGGACTTGTGGGATAAATTCATGGGGTGGTGCATTTTAAAAATGAAAGAAAAAAAACAATGTGCTAGAATTATTTGCCGACCCTCGTATATTTTGTACAATACTTGGCTAAGAACAATCACATACCTAAATGAGCTAATTGATCCCAACAAACAAAGTTTGGAATTTTACTTATGGCCGTATGACAGTACGTATTTTTCTTGTGTTTTTGCTGTATTTCTTGTTTGCAATACTGACGAAAACCTTCCGAAAATCAAATTGTAAAAACAATTTCACGGTAGTTGAAGGGGGACAAACAGTGCCTGTAATGTCAATTGGGTCGACGTTTAGTTGAAAGCTGAACGAAAATCAAATTTAAAAATAAACAAATAAAAAATAAAACTGAAATATTTGATTTTGATATTTTTTGTGCTCGAACTAAAAATGAAGCTTAAATGGCAAGACGCGTATGTACATCACCTGATAAATAGAGTTCATAGTGCGAACAATATTTCTTCTTTTTGCGCTTCTTTTTTCAATCTGTTAGTAAAACAGAAGCATTTAGAAAGCAATTTGTTGCAATATTTAAAATTTCCAAATCCATTTCTTTTTGTAAACAAATATTTATTATTTTCAAAACAAACAAATTTCAGAAAAAACTAACGAAAAACAGTAAACTGTCGAAAAAAGCTAACGAAATACAAACTTTTGTTTTCAACAGCGTAGATTGTATTTTGGTTTTATTTCGTTAGTTTTTTTAACAATATGAAAATTGTATAAGACCGTTTCTTTCGCATAAAATACTTAAAAAAATACAAGAAAAATATGTAGTGTCATGCGGGCATTAACACTTTAAAGAAATTGAAATTGAAACAGCTTTCATATCATAGCAAGCTTTTCTTAAATAATTTTGAAAAACATTTACAGAAATGCTTCTTGGGATGAAACGAAAAACTATTTAAGTGTATTTTACAAAAACTGATTATCACCTCGAATTTTCTCAAAAGGTGTAGTTACGAGGTTAACGCTGAAATTAAAGCAAAAATACACGTAATAGTTATAAAAGCAACAACAAGACATAATAATTATATGCATGTTCATCATTCAAAGTGCAAAACCGCCTATAGAATTTATCAAAACTAAGTAATTTGCAGTTGATTTTTCAAAAAATGCTATACACGGTTTTGCACAGCTATTATCTGACGCACACACTTAGCTACTTAACTTTTAACTAAATAGTAAAAAACACATTTTTAGTTACATGATGAATTATGCAGAAGAATCCAAAAATTTGTACAATTTTTCTTTTGCTTCCTTATATGAGAAAAATACGCAAAAAGCTTAAAATCGGTTTAATTAGCAAACGATAACATAATAAAGCAAAAAGTAATGAAAACCGATATAAAATAAAAAAAAACAAATTTTATTTATTTATGAAAATATACAAAAAGTAGTGAGCACTAGTAGGTTTCAGAGCACCTTAAGATTACATTTACGTCAGATTCACTTCCTGCAGGGCACCTTTGCACACACACTGATTCATATACATATATGTACATAAATATGTATGTAGGTGTACACCTGCTGTTGAACAAATCCATTCCTTCCACTAACTTATCCAAATATATCAATAATTATAAAATTTTTGGATTTTCTTTCGCAGGTGTATCACATACATATTTGGTAATTGTTTACTTTAGGAGGCAACTGCTAAAACACTACCGAAATTATCGGGAAAGGTATCAAACAACGTGTTTTGACTTCGGTATCAACAATCCGGAAGCGGATTTTCAATTTTTTGTTTCAGTGAAAAGTTATTCGCAAAAAACCCAAAAATTACCCAGGTCCGATCCCAAATAATTGATGTGCTTAGGCGGCCCAACACCGGCTACACGGTCCACAGTATTTCTGCGCAGAACATACTTCTGCACTTTTCGATACACCCTATATCGGTGTCTGCAACAACCATATGAAAATGACAGAAACAACTTTGATTGAAAATATCTATTCACTGAAACAAAAACTCGAAAATCCTCCTAAAGAAAACAATTACCACATATTTACCCAGCAAGCATTTCTGTAAATATTTGTAAAAATAATTTAAAGTAAACTTGCTACAATAAGAGATATGTAAGCTTTTTCAGTTTTAATTTATTTGAAAGTATAAAGTTAACTTTTTATAAACTCCAAGAACAGACTGTTATAAATCATTTTACTTTAAAAGTGAAACACAGATGTTTACAGGAAATCCACAAAAACCTATTTGTCAGTTTTCTTCTTTTCAATCATTCAATGTATGATTACAACTTATTTATTTATTTTATTGCAATAGCTAAATAAATTACAAAATAAGGTTTGCATAAATTTTCAGAAAAACACTCATAAAAAGCTTTCTTTAAAATTTTTTTATAGGCTTACATTATTAAACTTTTTATCAACGTGTCGTTTGAATTATAAAACGTGTATTTTCAAACGTTTTATGAACGAAAAATCAGAATTTTGTAAGTTTAATATTTATGTATTTCCGACAGCTTTTTAAGTATTTATTTTAAGTTTACTTTGCCTGTTGGGTATATTTAAATTCACTTTTAACTTTTATTCACTTAAAAAATGTATACTCGCCCAAGTTAATTGTGGGAATGGCATTTTCCCTTAGGCGTCGGGATCCCATTGTTTCAGGGACGAAGTGTTGGCTGCAAACCCAAATCTCCTTCTTTTCGGTCCTCAGATTCTCCCTCCATTTGGAAGCGAGCTAAGGATCTCATGGGCCAGAAAATATGCGAATATCGCCAATTACTTTAACACCGCAACCGAAAACACTGCACTTCCTATTTAGTGGCATTTTTTTGAATTTTTTCAAAAACCAATTTGTATAATTTTTCGCAAAAATATTAAGAAGTCTTGCCGTTGCAAAAACTTTTCAACATTGAATTCTTATTGGATTGTCAATATGTTTGGCGGATTGTCGAGGTAACTGGAGATCTGTATCCCCGTTATGACTTTCCACTCAAATCATAGGATCCACCCTTACCACCACCAATCGACGACCACAAAATATTTGTACATTTATACATAATTGCATAGATTTATTTGTCACTAATGCAATATACATATAAAAGTACATTTATTTTGACGTTTTTCACTTATTTCACCGATTTGCACTAACACTCACATGACACATATACAAAAACCTTAACTTAAGGAAATTAACTTTTCACTATTTGCACACTATTTTAACTAATTCACTTCACTTTAATCACTCTTTCAAAACTTTGAAACAATTGTACATGCAATCACAACACAATGTTTGCTTGCCGCATTTGTTTGGCATTTTTCCAATAAAAAATCTTTGGACGGCACATATTCACTACTATTTAACACTTTTTGCACTTTTCACTATTTTATTAAATATTTAACACTTTTTATTCAATATTCTATTAATTTTGCACACATATCAACTTTTTTTTTGCTGTTTTTCTTAATTTTGAAACTGCTCAATGTTTTGGTTGTCACTTTGAGCTTTCCGCTCATTCTAAATACATTTTTTCCAGCGAATAAGGAAAACGCACAAAGAGGAATCGCTGAAACCCTAATAGAAAATATCGAGTAGCATCGAACATACGAGAAAAAAATGCTGTCGATTTTCAAAAGAGCGAACTAACGCCTCTTATTCATACATAGTCTTTGGTATTACCAACCGGTTTTGGCTTTAGAAGATCCAAGCTGGTGATTTGTTGTTGATGTTGGTTTTGTTTGGCGAATCTCGATAATATTGCCTTTCATCTCGTTTAAATGTATCAACAAACCTTTCTGCTTGTCCATTTGAGATCGGGTAATATGGACTTGAACGAATGTGCTTGGGAATTACTCTGTATCGCGAAACGAAAGGACATGCGATGCGAAAATCAAATGCGATTCGATAACTAAGTGGCACTCTGTATTGCTTTCGCATTGCGAACAATGTTGCCTACTTTAGCTTTTGGTTCTTTTCATGTTGGGGTAGGTATTCTCTCTATCTCTATGGCGCGATATACAACAGGTATATCATCATAAACCTCCTAAGAGATTTTTGCGCCAAGCTTCTCTTCCAATTTGTGGTGTGCCGATTTGAATTTTCCCTTCAAATTGGTGGGACCTACAGTTTTTTGCCGACTCCGAACGGCATCTACAAAGGAGACGAATTTTTGCTGAGAAGCCTGTCATGGCAGAAATACACTCGGAGAGTTTGCCAAACCACTGCCGAGGGGCGACCCCGTTTTGAAAAACTTTTTTTTCAAATCACTTTTGATGTTACCTGTACCAGGGCTCGAACCATGGACCTTCGGTGTGGTAGGCCGGCAACAATTCCTTCACACCACGGCGGCCGGTGGGGTAGGTATTACTGTCAGAAATATCAACGAACGTAAGAGCAAAACATAGAAAGAAAAATCTGGTGTTTACATTTATTAAGAAATTTTAAGTTTTTGCAAACAAATAAATGAAAAAATATTTGATAAAATTTGTTTAATTATTAAAAATTATTGTAGGAGACTCTGGATATCCCCTAGAGCCGTGATTATTAACACCTTTTAGAAACAGAGAACTCCGACCCACTTTTCTCAACGACCACTTTTCAAAAGGCATATCACTTATGGAACGTACCTTTGGTGGACCAGCTGCTTTCAGCTGCGAATATAACGGGAATTGTTTTCTTTAGGAGACAACTGCTAAAACACACGAAAGGATTATTGAAAGCTTCAAATGGCCGTAATGTTTCAACAAATTTATGGAAGAATTTATCTTGATAATTGTTTCCTTTAGGAGACAACTGCTAAAACACGTCCAAAAATATCGTGAAAGGTATCAAAAGACGTGTTTTGACCTCGGTATCAATAACCGAAAGCGGAAACTCGATTATATATTTCTGTCAAAAGATATTTGCAATCAAAGTTGAAGCATTTAACTTGCTTCTGTTCCGTATATTTCATTTTTGATTTTTCCCTTAAAATATGCATCTATTCCGCCGTGGTGTGCAGGTAGTGTTGCCGGCCTACCACACCGAAGGTCCATGGTTCGAGCCCTGGTACAGGTAACATCAAAAGTGATTTGAAAAAAGTTTTTCAAAACGGGGTCGCCCCTCGGCAGTGGTTTGGCAAACTCTCCGAGTGTATTTCTGCCATGATAGGCTTCTCAGCAAAAATTCGTCTCCTTTGTAGATGCCGTTCGGAGTCGGCAAAAAACTGTAGGTCCCACCAATTTGTAGGGAAAATTCCAATCGGCACACCACAAATTGGAAGAGAAGCTTGGCGCAAAAAATCTCTTAGGAGGTTTATGATGATATACCTGTTGTATATCGCGCCATAGAGATAGAGAGATTCTTAGTATGTACATAAATAAACATAAACCATAATTAAAATCACATATTTTTAGTAAAAACTTGAATTTTTGGCGGTAGGACTGCTTTCGATACAGAGTGCAGGGAGTCGAGAGGGAAAAATTGAATACGAAAGGAAAAGGCAACTCCGAAAATATCAATTTCAGGTTGCGATAGCCGAGTTACAGAGTAACCCCCCTGTATACCGTTCTCCCGTAGAAACTGTTGAAAATGTGCGTTAGTAAATTGTGTTCCATTGTCGGAAATTATAGTTGACGGAGAGCCAAAACGCGAAAAAAATTTCGTCGAGAATGTCAACAGTTTGCTGAGTCGATATTGACTTGGTTGAAATTATTTCCGCCCACTTTGTGCGTCAATATAACTACCAAGAAATAGTAATCGTTGATTGGTCCTGCGTGGTCAATATGTAGACATTGCCACGGCGCTGCTGGTTTTGGCCACGGTTGCAGTGTTGTTTTTATAGGCATTTTTGCTGCCGCGGCACAATTGTTACAATTTAGTACTAACGTTTTGATTTTGGAATCAATGTTTGGCCAGTAAGCAAAGCTTTTTGCGATTGACTTGGTTCACTGAACTCCTGGATGACCACGATGAAGCTGTTTGAGAACTCGTTTGCGCAGCACCTCTGGTATCACTACACGCTGACCCATCATGACGCAGCCATAGATTACGCTTATGTCTTCTTTTCGAATTAGTAATATTTTCATTTCTGGGTTTCCGTCATATGATGTTGGCCAGTTAGTTTTTACGTAACTAAATATATGTTTCAATGTGCCATCTTTGCCTGATTCATACTTTATCATATTGTATGTAACTGGTAATTTTGCTATCGCGTCTGTCAGAATTTGTTTGATTTCGCCGTCAAACTGCACTGATGCAATGACATAGTCTTTAGCTGTTTTTGTTCTTTTTGTCGATGAGACGTGAAAGCACGTCGGCGTATCCAAAGCTATTTGTAGAGATGCAACTAATTTCAGAGTCGAATGAGCCTATCTTTGCAGCCGGTTTGCTTGGTGTGCCAGTTTTCTTCCCGAAAATTGCGAGCAGTGGCTTGTGATCAGTATGAAGCTTAAGGGGATATATATGTTGAAGTCGGTCAAAAAATCGAACATTTTTTATTCTTTCATCTTAAAGTATAGGTTCTTAAGAATGTTATCTCAAATTTTTATAGAGATTTAAGTAGTAGAAGCGAAGTTATAGCGTTTGGCATCTTGCCCCCTTACGAAGTCGTGGCGTGTACTTGAAACCCTAAATGCGATTATCTCGAAATCATGTTTTTCCGAAAACGTCGTTGCGGTGACTTGGATTGGCGAAAGAGTTTTCAACCGATTCAATTTTTTTTTTTTTTCAAATTGTAATCTATTTGCCGTGTCCTTGAACGATTTTATTTTTTCGTTTAAATTTTCATATCAATGTTATGAATTTTTCAATACATTTCATTAGATGAAAAAAGTAGCCTTTTTGAGAAAATCGTCCCCGTTTGCAGGAATTTTTTTTTTTTCATTTCAATGAATCGTTCAAGGACACCACAAGTCCTCATACGAACGGAATTTGTTTGGATTTATGCTTCCAGTTGAGCGGATGGCAAGCCGAATTTATACCAGGTGATATCACGGTGAATTTATTGCTGAATTACTTCATGTGTTTTGTTTCTCCTTTGGCGGCTTCTCCTGTCAGATTGCATAGAATTTTTTTATTTTGAGAGAAGAAGCCACTGCCTATACGCTCTTATGAAATCACCTGTAAGTAAATTCGCCTTGGCTAATGGACTGGAATCGTAGTCACGACAAGGCTCTTTGAAAAAAACGGGGTTTGCGTAAAATGTCATAACTTTGACAATTATTAATATTTTTTTATGTTCTTGAGCTGATTTACAAATTAGACATTGTACTACGCAAGACGTATAACAAGTATTCAATAAAAATATGGCTACATACCTCTACAGAAAATCAAAATTTTCCCCATTTTCCCGCACCTCAACATATATGTATAACCCCTTAAATGATCTGCCGAAAATCATCTTATGAAATTTGGTAACTGCAAACACTAATGCGAGGCCTTCTTTTTATATTTGGCTATATGCCTTTTCAGGGGGAGTGAGCGATCGCGATGCATGATTAACAGCTTTGACTGAGCCATAGGGTAACTCATGTTGAAATTTAAATGAACGTAACTCGGCGATGTTAGTTGGCTCTGGCATGCCATTTATTGTGGATACACTCTCTGGATCTGGTTGGTAACCGTTTTGGTTTATTATGTAGCCCAAATACTTGACTCCGGTCACAGAAAACCTACATTTGTCGAATTTAAGTTTAAAGCCATAATTCTGAATTCGACGCAGAACTTCGTGCAATTGCCTGTCATGTTCGCTTTGATCTCTTCCTGAAACGAAGATATCGTCGATGTATGCCGCTGCATAATGCAAACCGACAAGCATTTTGTCCATGACATGTTGGAAGATAGCCGAGACACCAAAGATCATACGGTTATAGCGAAACAACTCGCAATGAGTATTGATGGTAAGAATTTCTTTTGAACTCAATTGGAGAAAGGCTTTAGAAAGAACTATATGGCTGAACTATTTCCAGTTTGCCAGCTTTGCCAAAATGTCTTCGGGTGAAGGAAGCGGGTATTGGTGTGATTCGAGAGCAGCATTTCAACTTGTTGAGAAATCGGCGCAAATGCGTATGCTGCCGTTTGCCTTTTTTGTAACGATAATCGGCGCAGTCCACTTGGAGTAGTTGACTGGTGAGATGACATTAGTGTTTTGAAGCCTCTGCAGCTCTTCCTTCACAAAATGCTGTATGGCATAGGCTACCGGTTGCTTTGGTCGAAGAACCGGTTTATGGTCCAAATGTGCTTTAGTTTTAGTGCACAAACTAAGTTTCCCGTCGAACAAATCTGGAAAGTGTTGTTTTAATGTGGATATATTATGTATGTTATTGGTGATACTTTCCCTATTTTCCATTGCTAACTGATTGCAAATAACGTTGATAGCCATGCTGTAAAATTTTAGAAATGTAATCCAGGCGAGACCTAATACGTTCAGATTTTTTATTGGTGTTACAAAGCCTATTAGTTTTGCTTTCTGCTGTCGCACCTAAACTGATGTGAAAGTGGCAATTCGGCGTATGTTGTACTACTGACTGAATGGTCGACTGCGGACGTGTTTGACGTGGGAAATTATTTTCCGACTCAAACTTCAAATTAATTTTTGTACCATTAAAAAACACGCTGACGTATTTGCGTTGAGCTGATTCAATTTTGTTTAAAACAAAAATCCTTTTTGAGTGCAAGTGCGGTCCTCTCACTTCGTTCTTGTGTTGTGTTTGCTTCTGCTTCGGTACTTCACCTTTTTCTTCGAAGAACAGTAGCCCTCTATGTCACCCACTATATTGCATTGCTCACATTTATATTTGCTGCATGAGCATTCGCGATGAACGTGCATTGCACCACAAAACCAACACGGTGTTTTAGCACTGAATTTTGCTTTAAACTACTTGGGGGGCAGGCGACTGGTTTTGTATCGGATTCGAGGTTTATAAGACGTTGACATTCTCTTGCCAGAGCGTCTAGAGTGATTGTATCGGCTTGAGTGTCCAGTTTACTCAACATTTTTGTTCTGATGTCAAAATCCGATTGCGCCTTGGGGCTTATTATAAAACTCAAACACTTGATTGGGTCAAGCTTCAAACTTTTTAGCTTGAAATTTTCGCAATGCCTGTTAACCATACCTTCGTATGTGATGAAGTCTAGCATTGGTTCTTTTGTAAGTTGCAAACAAACCTAATCTTGAAAAGTGACGTTTGGAGCACGAAAAAATGCTTAAGTTTTTGTCGGCATTCATTGCGGCAGTCGGAACAAAAGCAATTGTCAAAATCTCGTCGCCACTTGTTATAATCATTAATTGATCATAATTCAAATTTTATTAAAGATAATTTAAAGAAGCAAATTGGAATATGAAAATCAAACCTATATACGTAAATTAGCAGACACGAAATAAATATATTTTTGTTTCTCGTTTCAAAACTGACACTACGGAAGAGGACTTGAAGTTTTACATTCAATCTAAAATCAAACCCGATAGTCAGACTAAAAAAAATGTTAAATTTAATTATGAAAGAAACGCCCTCTTTCAGAATTGATCTTTCATTGAAAGATTTTTATTCAGTTTTGAAGAGTTCGTTTTGGCCTTCCGGCGCTTTTGTGCGTGAATTTGACCATAAGCCGAAGAAAAACATCTAGATGATAGTACAGTGTCTAAAAACTAAATGTAAAGTCTGTAAATTTTTACTATCAAAATGTGAGAGGTTTAAATACCAAACTTATCTCTTTGCTGTAATTACAACATTATTTCCTTCACCGAAACGTGGCTAAAACCAAATATTTTTAACGCTGAAGTGTTATCGGATGATTATCAGGTATTCAGATACGATCGCATTAACAGAGTCGGGGGTGGCGTTCTAATAGCTATTAAGTTGTCAATGCCCTCTGAGGAGGTTAATGTTCCTTGCATCGAGTCATGTGAATTCAAGTGCGTCCGAACACAGCTGGACAACGCTTATATATACTTAGCGGTTTGTTATATTCCACCCTTATCTGATATCTCAATCTACATGCAGCTTATCTCATTGTTGAAAACTGTAAATTTAATGACTAAACTTTCCGATTCAATGATCGTTATGGGCGATTTTATCCTACCGCATATATCGTGGAATATCTTTGACGACGGAAGCATTGTCCCAATTCCATCCAAAGCGGGGTGTAATGACTTTTTGATAAAATGGCAGACCTTTGTCTTAATCAAATAAATGTTATCCCTAACAATTTCGGAAAGGTCCTGGACTTACATAGCTTTCGCTGATGATACATATAAGTTTTCTTTGAGAAGGTTCGATCCTATGGTTTCACCGAAAGGCGTTTACCATCCTTCTTTTGAGATTGTTTACGAAATCATAACTAATGAAGAAGGCAGTGATACTAAACCATGTGATTCTAGTAGACTCTTTGACTTCGACTTTGCTAAAACCAACTTTAAAAAATGAAATAAATAGTTGACTAAATTAACTTGGCCTAAATATTATGGCGATATTGAGCTTAACATTTCACATTTTAATAATACTATTTATAGGCTCTTTGAAAAGCATGTACCTAAATGTGCATGGTTTACTAAAGAACTGAAAGCTTTATAAAATAAAAAGAACCGTTCATTCAAGCTATACAAGAAATCCGTTTTAAGCCAAGATTACTTAAAATACTCCATCCTACGACAGAAATACTTTGAACTGAATAAAAAATGTTACACTGCTTATATCTGTAAAATTAAAAAGAACCTTATATGTAACCCAAAGTCATTTTATGGTTTCGTAAACTCTAAACGTAATATAAGAGGGTTTCCTTCTGCCATGAAATTCCAAGACTGTATATCCAGCGATAATCAAGATATTGCAAATTTTCCCAATTTTTTAAATCTAATTATTCTACTACTACTTTTTCTCGATTAAACAAATATCCATATCAGTTAAATGCAAATGTTTTATTCTATATGAAAACCTTAAAGGAATCATTTAAATGTGGCCCTGATATGATCCCGGTATGTTTTCTCAAAAATTGTGCTAGCTACATTTACCAGCCTCTAGCCGATCTATTTAATCTGTCTTTAAAAAGCGGCGTCTTTCCAACTGCTTGGAAAGAATCTTTTCTTATACCACTTTATAAGAGTGGGAGTAGGTCATCTGTAGATAACTGCCGCGGAATGGCAAAGCTTTCCGCTATTCCCAAATTATTTAAAGCCATTGTTACAAATCAGCTTACAACTTCTATATCCACATTGATTGCAGATTGCCAGCACGGCTTTTGTAAGGGAAAATCAACAAGTAAAAACCTACTAGAATTCACAACCCATCTTTCAAACGCGTTTAGAGAAAAAATGCACACAGATGTTATATATACAGGGTGGCTGATGAATTTGGTACATTAAGAAACTCAAATAATTTTTTTTTCAGTGTATGGAATTCATTTTTCTTTTATTCATGTTAAAGTTCATTAAATTTTATTAAATATAGTTTAATTAGTTTTAAAAATAATGGAATTTAAATGCCCCCCCTGCTCGTCGATGCATGTGCGGCATCTTACCAAAAAGTTGTTCATTACTGCTTGGAGAGTTGAGACAGGAATAGCCGCAATTGTTTCTCGAATGGATTGCCTTAGTTCATTCAAATTTGTTGGTTTTGCTTTGAAGACTTCCTGTTTGCAATAACCCCACAAGAAAAAGTCAGGTGCAGTAAGGTCAGGCGACCTGGGTGGCCAACGGAATGTGGAGTTTCTGGATATCAGCTTATTGGGAAATTTTCGTCGCAATTCTGTCATAACAGGTTGGGCTATATGAGGAGCTGCACCATCTTGCTGAAACCCCACAGAGTTGAAAGAAATTCTCATTCGGCGTAATTCTGGATAGAAAAACTCTCTCAACATGCTCAAGTAACGGTCTCCAGTAACCGTAACGGTGTGACCGTTTTCTTCGAAGAAGTAGGGCCCGACAATGCAGCGTGATGAAACTGCACACCACACTGTGACACGAAGTGGATGCAATTCCGTCTCATGGAGTATCTGTGGGTTGGAAGCACTCCATATTCGACAATTTTGTTTGTTTATGTTGCCGTTTAAATCGAAATGGGCCTCGTCAGACATGAAAAGACAGTTCAACATGTTTCCATCCTCTTCCACCATTTGAAGCATCTTCTGGCAAAATTCCAAGCGAATCGGCAAGTCTGCAGCGTTCAGTTTGTTGGCCATTTGAATTTTATATGGGAATAAGTCCAAATCTTTGTGCATAATTGACTGTAATTACTGTCTGCTTACACCCATTTGAGCAGATAAGCTTCTTGTCGAAACACGTGGATTGTTTTGTATGGCAGCAGCTACAGCAGCGATTGTTTCCTCCGTTCGAACTGAAGGGTTTCGATGGTAAGGTCTTCTGTTGACTGTCCCATGCTCGGCAAAATTGTTTACAAGTCTTATTATGGTCCATCTGCTCGGAGGATTGCCGCGAAACGTGCGCCTATACTCTCTTTGAACCGAAACTACGGACTCCAGTGCGTGATAGCGGCGGACAATCCAAATTCTTGTTTCAGTGTCCCAGTTATCCATTTTTGTTAAATGTAAAAGTCAATCTGCAAAATAAAAAAAAAATTAACCAGATTCATTAAATAGAAAAAAAGTTATTTAATTTTTTTTTGGTAGCGGCTTTCATCAGCCACCCTGTACAGATTTCAGTAAAGCGTTTGACAAAGTTTGCCATTCGTTACTTATTTATAAACTTTTTCTACTGGGCTTTCAACCCAGTCTCACGCGCTGGATATCTTCTTTTCAGAACACGAAGAGTAGTTTTTAGGATTAATTTTGAACAGTGTAGGATTATTTTGAATTAAATGAGCCTTTCCGATTTTTGTGTGACAATTATAACACTCACTCCAGTACATCTGATATTTCTGACTCGCTTTTTAGCATTAAAAAATCGATACTATCCTCGCCTAACCCATAGCAACTTTATGAATTTACTCTTTACAATCGAACTGATTTTTTCTTCTCTTAATACATTATATATATAAGTTTTAATTTCTTGTGTTACTTAGCTGATCAGTTTTAGATCTCGACACTTAACAAACCCCTGTCTTTCAACGACTCGGCAATATATATATATAAAAAAAAGCCGTGCGTTATGCGGATGCGCCTCTCGTGTCGGTTGGGCGGGATGGTGGGTTATCCGTTGGGAACTATTGTTATTATTTTTATTATTATTATTACTATTGTTATTATTATTATTATTATAAAAGTATTTCGCTAACGTTTCTCGAACGTTTCACTCTTTTATGTGAATTCAGGGTTGATTATTTGATGCATTTGCTACTTATTTGTGGGATGCCAACAATAAGATTTTTATGGAGGTGATAAAAGTTGAGTATGATGTGCGAAATAATTGACTTAGCGTCGAAAGGTATTTGTGCAAATTAGCTGTTGAGGGTGGAGGTGCCGGTGGGCTACAGTAAGGTGGCGCCATACGTTGTACGATGCATATTGTTAGCTCATATAACATCTGATGGATGGGTATTTGTATGATGTTCGAAGTAGAAGAGCTCTAGTGGGGCGATTCAACACCCACAAAAATCAAAAAAAGTGTGGAGTAAGTCCTCAGCACGGAGTTGATGTTACAATCCTTGGTCGGCTTAAACCAGAGTTATTCCGGGTCATTAAAAGTTACATAATAAAAATAAGTTTTAAACTTTTTGTGTACTTTATTTATATTTTATTGCTATGATGTGACCCAAGAGTTAGTTTTTATGGTAGAGATGGTTCAACAATTGATTTCCTAGACTTAGTTGTGAACTACCAAAATAAACAATCTTAAGAACAAATTTTAAGTACACTTGCTCCACATTTTCTTCTTCACCAATATCATCTTGTATAATGCATATGTTATCCATGAAACAAATACTAGAAATAAAGTTTGTAACCACATTAAGGTCAGTATGCTCAGTAAACCATATGTGTTTCCACTGTCATTTGATTGTGAGAATGGCGCTGGTTGAAACTTCTCTGAAGTTCAGTAAGGTGTCCATTGTCTTTAAATGGAGAAACCAACCACTTTGTATTGTGGAACTCGGAAACATCTCCTCATAGTTTTGTTCTGCTCTTGCGAATATTAACGAGCTTCTGAGAACACGACTATCGTGCAAAAAGCCTGGTTCGCCGCAGTAAACATCTAAAAACTTTTTGTCAGCATCTACAATATCTTGCAGCACAAAACTATAATTTTGCTACCAAATGAGTTTTCTTTTCCACTGTGAGGTGATTTTATGGATATGCGTGTGCAGTCCATTGCACCAATATCTTTGGGAATTTGTCTCTTTTCGTAAAATTTGCGACAGGTCCTTGTTACTTCTTGGCCCTGTGGCCATTGGATATACTCATGGCTAATAATAATCAATCATGAACTTACGCGTCGAACAATTTCCCATGCTGTTGATTTGGTGACTCCAAATAAGTTTCCGAGTTCTCAATATATGGAGCATTTTGGGTTTATATTTAACCTTCCAGCGTATGAGAAACTTAATCCTGAAGGGCTCTCAGAGAATGTGCCTGTAATTAAATTTATATACTACACGTCTCCAAAACGATATGCATTTTCACAAATTACCTAGTAAAAAATAAGCAGTATGGCGCATTATCCGCATGTGTGACTTGAAATCTTTGTTGTTCACTGCACCAATTGCTCCAACAAAGTTTATGCATTTTGGATGCACGTCATCCTCATCTGAACTAGAAGAAGTTGCTTCGTCGGCCAACTCAACCGTTTCAAGGACTGTGCAATACACTTTCGGAATTCTGAAAACAATTAAGATGTTTATTTACCAATATCTATAAATGTTTTATTATTTAAAAATGTTTCTTACCGCTTGCATTTTTCACTTCTTATTCGTAAGCAAATAAATACATATTAATTCAACAGTTCTTTAAAAGTAGACATTTGCGTAACAGTGCTCTCCACATTTTATGTTTTTTGACATTTGGCTTGCAGTGCTGCCAAGTAGTTTTACGGGGTATGCGCGATTTCCAATGACCGTTTTTTTAGTCGTGTATATTCGTGTGAAAAAACGTCAAATTTATTGCGCTATGTATTTTTTGTTGTATGCGCAAACCTTCCAACGTCAGTCTTGCTCTCTCCCTTCTCTCCATGTCTAAAATTGTCGCATTTTCAAAGTCAGATGTGTGTCCTTTATTCGTTAAGTATTCTGTCAGCTGTTTTTATTTTTATTTTTGGCGAACAGGAGTTCTTTAAATGAAACGTCAAAAATATTCAAAATATTTTGTATAAGAAAGGGTAGCCATTCTTATACAAAATATTTTGAATATTTTTGACGTTTCATTTAAAGAACTCCTGTTCGCCAAAAATAAAAATAAAAACAGCTGACAGAATACTTAACGAATAAAGGACACACATCTGACTTTGAAAATGCGACAATTTTAGACATGGAGAGAAGGGAGAGAGCAAGACTGACGTTGGAAGGTTTGCGCATACAACAAAAAATACATAGCGCAATAAATTTGACGTTTTTTCACACGAATATTTTTGACGTTTCATTTAAAGAACTCCTGTTCGCTCTTCTTCTTCTTTCTTTAAATGGTCATGCATTTTGACCGTCGAACATAGCTCGCCATTCATTTCTTCGTTGCGCTAACTGGCGCCACTTGGAAACACCGCAGGATCGTAGATCGGTCTCCACTTGGTCCTTCCATCGTAGAGGTGGCCCCCTCTTCCTATGCTTCCATCGGCGGGTGCCGATAAGGATACCTTCTGGGCTGGAACATCTTCGCTCAACGTGGCTTAGCCAGCGAAGCCGCTGCGTTTTAAATCGCTGAACTATGTCGGCGGCTGCGTAAAGCTCATACAGCTCATCAAAAAATCTTCGTCGGTACTCTGCGTAGCCAACGCTTAGAGGTCCACAAATCTTTCGAAGAACCTTTCTCTTGAATTCTCCCAGATCCGCCTCATTAGGTGTTGGTAGGGTCCACGCTTCTGCACCATATAGCAGGAAGGGTGCGATGAGTGACTTATAGAGTGTTATTTTCGTTCGTCGAGAGGAGACTTTACTTTTCAATTGCCTACTCAGTCCGAAGTAGCATTTGTTTGCAAGAGTAATTCTTCGTCGGATTTCAAGCCTGTGTTAATGCTGGTTCCAGGTAAACAAAGTTCTTTATTATTTCGAAATTATTGCTGCCAACAGTGACGTGGTTGCCAAGAGGTAAATGCGCTGACTCTTTGTTTGATGACAACATGTACTTTGTGTCGCCCTCGTTCACCACCAAACCCATTTTTTCCGTTTCGTTTAAGGCCAATGATATCAATATTGTCGTCATACGCAAACAGTTGCACGCTTTTATAAAATATTGTTCCAGCGCGGTTAAGTTCTGCAGCTTGTATTATTTTCTCCAGGATGAAATTAAAGAAATCGCACGATAGAGGGCATCCTGTCTGAAACCTCGTTTAGTTTCAAATGGCTCGGAGAGGTCCTTCCCAATTCTGACCGAGCTGGTGGTGTTGCTCAAGGTCATTTTGCACAGCCGTATAAGTTTTGCTGGGAAACCAAATTCAGACATAGCGACATATAGGCAGCTCCTATTCGTGCTAGCGAAAGCGGCTTTAAAATCAACAAAGAGATGATGTGTGTCGACTCTTTTCTCACGGGCTTTTGGCGTATTGTAAAAATCTGGTCGATGGTAGATTTACCAGGTCTGAAGCCACACTTATAAAGTCCAATCAGTCTGTTCATATCAGGCTTCAGTCTTTCGCACAATACGCTTGATAGTACCTTATGCGCGATATTCAAAAGGCTGATTCCGCGATAGTTGGCACAGTTTTCAGGATCGCTCTTCTTGTGGGTTCGGCAGAGAACACTTAGATTTTAATCTTTAGGCATGCATTCATCGGACCATATTCTGCATAGAAGCTGATGCATGCGCCTCACCAGCTCCTTGCCTCTGTGTTTGAATCGTTTGCTGCCTCGGGTTCGGCATCTTCTTTGGTTGCTTGCTCAGTTTATCCGTTTAAAAGGGCAGAGAAGTGATCCCTCCATATTCTGAGTGCTCTGTGAACATCGGCCACCAGGTCGCCGTTCTCATTCTTACAGGAGTTTGCCCCGGGTTTTTGATAGAATTTTCGGCCGTTATTCTCGTTGACCAGCATCTCAAGCCCCTTGATTTCACGCTTTCTGCCTCTCTTTTTTCGGCCGGAAAAGCCACCTCGCCTTCCTCTTCAGTTCGTGGTAGTGAAACACACACCCCTCGTTGCATTCGATCTCAGCGTTGCCTTGTAGGCTTCGTCCTTTCTTTTTTGCAGTGCGGCACTCTTCACCATCATACCAGTTGTTTCTTCGTGTTCGCTAGAATCCAATTACTTTCTCCGCTGCGGTACAGAGTGCTCCTGAGATATGATCCCACTGCTCATGCATTCCACTAGGTTGAATTGTGCTCTCGGAGAGCAGATATGAGAGGCGATCTGTTGCGAGTGCATCTTTTCGACGTCCAGCTTTCCCTGCGTTTTTTGTTGCACCTGTTTTGTCGTACAGAGGTGGGTTTGAATTTTGGCTCCTACTAGGTAGTGACCAGAGTCGATGTTAGGTCCTCCTATTGTGCGAATGTCTAAAACGCTGGAAGCATGCCGTCCGTTTATCACAACGTGGTCTATCTGGTTGCGGTTTTTCGATCTGATGGATCTTCTTATGCATAAACCTAGTGGTGGATATGACTATGTTTCGGGCACCGGCGAAGTCGATCAGGCTGTCTGATCGTGGGGACTGAACTTCCCGACAGTGGACCTTAAAACGGATCGGTACGGAGTGCTTCCGAGGTATGCACCCACTGCTCATGCATTTTTTACTATAACTATTTTGTCGTACAGAGATGGATTCGAATCTTGGCTGTTAGGTCTTCGTATTGTGCGAACTTTTAAAATGCTGGAGAAGTCCATCTATCACAACGTTGTAGATATGGTTGCTTGGTGGATATTTTGTACATAAACCTTGTTCTGGATATGAAGTTCTCACAGTAGATTCTTGGGTTTACTGGGTAAAACATAAGCTGTATATAGTTTTGGAAGAGAGGGCGGTGCCACGCTCCCAGGCTCTATAAGATTTTAATTCCAGTGAAATAAAGAAGGCGAAAGAAGAATAAGAGGGCATGGTGGGGGAAGTAAAAATAATGTAAAGAGGGTGTGTTTGGCCCGAATCTCGCAAAGTTCAGTCTCCACGAAGAGACTTCGCCAAATAGATCGACTTCGTCGGTGCCAGAAACATTGTCGTATCCACCATTCAGATCAGTGGTCAGATCTACCACGTTATGAGAGAGGGACGGCATGCAGCCAGCGCGAGCAGTCGGAGCATTCCTTGGAAGCACTCCGTACTGCATCCAAAGGCGTAAAAAAATATTTCTCATCCATAACAATTATCAGGCAACGTAAAAGATAAACTCTGACAAAAAACACTCTCCTTTCCTTTCATTTCGTTTACTTTCCTTTCCTTTCCCTTCCCTTCCTTTCTTTTCGGTTCCTTTTCTTTCCTTGCCTTTCCTTTCCATTCCCTTCCTTTACTTTCCTTTCCATTCGCTTCCATTCCTTTCCTTTACTTTCTGTCCCTTTACTTTCCTTCCCTTTCCTTTCGTTTCCTTTCCTTTCCTTTCCATACCTTTCCTGTCCTTCCCTTCACTTTTTAAATAAACTTTTTTTTTCCATTTTATTTTATTTTATTTTGTTTCATTCAAACAAACCCAACCACAAATACAAAAACAAAACAAACTCCGGTGTTGAATACTCTTTATGAATTTCTTTCCTTTCTTTTCCTTTCCTTTCCTTTCCTTTTCTTTACTTTCCATTCCATTCCTTTCCTTTTCTTTCCTTTCATTTACTTTCTTTTCCGTTCCTTACCTTTCCTGTCCTTCTCTTCACTTTCTTTTAATAATCTTTGTTTTATTCTTTTTTTATCTTATTTCATTTATTTTATTTTATTTTACTTTATCACAAACTCAACCACAAATACAAAACAAACTTCATTTATTTTGTTTTTGTAAACACTGTTGGTAGGTATCAGCAATGAAGTTTACATATTTCCTCATATTTTACATTGCTTGCTTGATGTCTCCAATAAAGCAACTTTTCGTGCTCTCAGGAGAGCCGCTGACACTGGGGGTCGTAGCCAGTGATTAATGCAATAAAAACTACTAAAGCAGTGGCGTAGCCAGGGGGGATTGGGGGCATATAATTATGCGAAAGGCTCAAAATTTAAACATCTCAACATTTTTTCTATTGCTTAGAAATACAAAATTCTTAGGTCAACATTAAACACTTTTTTTTTTGCGTAATAAACTTCAACAAATTATGTAGTGCAAGTCGCAAAAGACTTAGGGCCGGTTCCACCAGCTCGACTTAACTTAGTTAACTTTTTTAGTTTCACCATCTAACTTAACTAAGTCACAACTTAGTCAGCCTGCCAGCTGACTTATTATCGACTAAGTCAGTGTTGCTTTCGTTCAAAACCTAAATGTCAGTAATGCTCCTAATTTGTTTTGTACAATGTCCCAGCCGGAAAATTCGTCAAGCATAACTTTTACGGCGTATACGTAGATGCATGTGAACGCTTGTTTTCTAGCATGCAACCATTGCGAAACTATCGTTTTCAATTAAGCGCTAATTTTAGTAGCTTCCAACTAAAGAGAAATCGGTGTAAGATCAATACATTCCTTCGTGTATTGCCATACACGCCCATTTCGAACTGGGGTATTGGGATGCGCAGAGTTGTCTGGTATGAAAAAATACTACTATGCATAAAACAGCTGATCAGGTTGTTGAGTTCAAAATTATTTAAGTCGCTCAGTTGGTGAAACCCAAAATTATGTTAGTCTCGAATCTGTGCTAACTTAAGTCACGACTTATTATTATTTATTATTATTATTATTTATTAAGACACAAATAAGACTGAGTCTTTTAACGTGCCATATTTAATTTGGTGCAGTAAATTTTCTTAAGTATAAGGATAAACAACTAGTTTTAACTAATTATTTAATTTTACAATCAGGTTCAAAATAAATTAATAAGTAAGTAAATGTAAAGGGAGAAAGGGACACATATAGAGAGAGAAAAAGTTAGGAAACAGGTTGAATAGCCAATTTGAATTGCCCTGGGTTTGTTACCATTTTAAGTTTGTTAGGTAACGAGTTCCACAACTGGACGGCTCCAACGAAAAACATTCTTGAAGTAATTGAGTATTTAAAATATGGTACAATAAGATTGCATGTTCGAGTTGAGTGTGCAAAGGTTAGCTTTGAAAAGAGATAATTCGGACACCGGGTATGGATTAGCTTGTGTATGAATAGCAATAAACGCTGATCAAAATACTTAGATAAACTGCAACCAAGAATCTGCATGGACAATTCCGATATATGATAAAATTTCTGTTTTGAGTGTACATATCTAGCTGCATTATTAATTAGTAATTGTAACTTACTCAAAGAACCCTTGTCTGGGCAACCATAAACCAGTTCTTGATACGAAATTATAGGCACTAATAATGTTTTAACGAGTTTAAGCTTAACATCCTGAGGAATATAAGCTGCGGTCTTCCAAAGCTGTCTCAATACACCGTACGACTTACAAATTGTTGAATTTACATAATCAACGCATGTTAGGGAGGTATTCAACTTAAAACCAAGTGTTTTAAGAGAAGTCTCGTGATTAATAATAGTACCATTCAGTACAAGAGGAGAAACATCTTCAATGCTAAATGAACCATGAGATAGGACTATCGCTTGCGTCTTGGATGCATTAAGATTAAGCATATTGTATTTCGACCACAAAAAAATTTTTTCGAGATCTTCGTTGATTCTGAACACCAAATCCTCACTAAGTCCTAGGGGCGCAGATAGATATATCTGTGCATCGTCAGCATATAGATGAATGCAAACATTCTTACAGCACCTAACAATGTCATTGATGTACATACTGAATAAAATGGGACCAAGAATAGATCCTTGCGGTACCCCCGCTTTTATTGGTACCAAGCCGGAACAGTTATTATTTGATAAAATCTTTTGTCGTCTATTTGTTAGATAGCTTTTAACCAATCCAACTGCATCCTGGCTAAATCCAAAGTATGCAAACAGCTTTTGCAGAAGAATCTTGTGACAGGCGGTATCAAAGGCCTTTGAAAAGTCTAATAATGTGAGAATGGTGAGATCGCCCCTGTCAAAGAATGGTCGAATATCCTCCATCACTTTCAACACAGCAGTTGAACAGCTATGCCCCTGTCGATAACCGGACTGATATTCAGAAATAAGACCATTCTCAGACAGATACTCCCTCATTTGATTCAACATTAGCCTTTCAGAAACCTTAGATAGTGCGGGCAAAATGCTTATTGGTCGAAAATCACAAGGTATTGTCGCATTGCTTTTCTTGGCAACTGGAATTATGTTAGCGACTTTCCAAATGTCAGGAAACCTAAAAGTTGTCAGTGAAAAACGTATGATGTGCGTAAGTGGGCCGATAATATAGGGCAAGATTAACTTTATAAACCTTAAACTAATTTTGTCCTCGCCTACCGCATTTGATTTAACTGCATGTATACACGGTATTACTTCAGATTCTCTAACATTTCTAAAACTGAGTTTACTACCGCGATTAAGAACAAGTTCATAATCGGGTTCGAATCTAACACTTTCTTTGGGTAACTTCACTGAAAAGTATTCATTCATTGTGTCAGAATCAATCGTACACTCAGACTTTGCTACGGAATTCACTCGGAGACTTCTTAAATTTTTCCACAACACCTTAGGTGGAAATTGGGCATTAGGTTTGCCCTGGAAATAAGATCTTTTAGCTCTTCGCGTGACTTCAGTAGCTCTGTTCCGCATAAGTTTGAACAGTGTCCAATTTTCTTCGCTTCTATCTTTTTCCAAGTAGCGTAACTCTTATTTCGAGCATTTATTGCTTTACGTACGACCTTAGTGAACCATGGCTGCCTATTTTTAGTTATTTTAATTCTCCGTAAAGGAACATATTTATCATAGAGATAGTTAACTAACATTGAAAAACTATCAACTTTTTCGTTTACATCAGCTAAAAACGAACAGTCGTTCCACGGAAGGACGGACGCTTCAGCAGCTAGCTCATTAATTGAAATATTGTTGAAATCACGAAAATAACAGGAATCTGGTGCTATATTTAGAGGAGGATTTAACTCTATATCGTAACTAAGGAATAGTAAATCATGGTCGAAAGATTCTTGGCACGTTCATTTTTTATGAGCAAGTCGATATTTAGATCACCACATAGTATTATGTGCTCATACATTACGCTAAATCTATTTATCTGTTGAAACCAGTTACTCAAATCACATAACATGCTAGGGTTGTACACATATATTACAAGGCACCGCTGTACGCTATTGAAAAATTCTACCATCAAACACTCAACCTGATCAAGATGGTCAGATTTATGTACTATTTTAAGTTGCAGACCCTTCTTATAGTAAATCGCAATTCCACCACCGCGCTTGTCAAGCTGTCTATGGTTTCTAACAACAGAAAAGTCACAAAAGTTATAAAAATTGTCACTATTGTCACCTCTGAACCAAGTTGCAGTCACGCACACAACATCAACACACACGCTTTCAAAAATGTAGCTTAGATAATCAAGTTTGCACTGGTTTAAGCTCCGAGCGTTTAAATGGCAAATTTGAAATCCGGAATGGAAATCACTAACCAGCTTTAAAGAAGTTTTCAGGTTAATATCGCTAGAGCCGACAGTTAGTTCATGCATAGTCATAGGACATAATTATAAGCAATTCAATTTGACTATAAAAATTCAAGTTTGAAACCACAGTAACATAAGAAAACGGTATAGAATAATAGATGTGTGATAATGCAAACATAAACAAAAGTATTTTGAGACTGCAGAAAAGTGCAGAACAGAGAAACATAAGAAAACCTACACATAGGAACAAAGTATAATCAAAGCAGACATGAGTTGAAATATTTAAGCAAGAAGAGAAAGATTTAGGATGTAAACAAAACGAACAGGCATAACTTAAGACTAACATGTGCTTAAACATATTTGTTGTTATCATTGTTATGCGCTCACACTCCAATAACAGCATGCAAGCATTGAGCATTAAAACTAAGCAAAGCAGTATGTTACAATGTTTGTGTATTGTTAGTTTCATTTGTCGCTATGTTGTTTACTGCAATTCGGTCGACACTCTCTCTGTCACTAATCTTCACAGCTTCGCTATGTTGACGAGTACGTACATATCATAGTATATGTCTACTAGTAGCGCAACTTACTCCGAATCTGCACACACACACAAACCACACAGGGTGAACTGTATGCAATAATAAAACAATGAAATTTAAATGCTGCAATATTGAACGTGAAGACTTAAAACACCCAAATTATTGAATATAAAGCAGTTATAACACCTTATCAGTTCGTGCAGAATGTAAATTTCGGTTTAAATTAAAGTTTTTAGTTGTAGTTCTTACTTTAAAGCAACTCTGAACGCGATTTCCTTCATTACACTCTCTCGGAGTACATTCATCCACTGCCTTCCACTCCGATTCGCAAAAGAAGATGCCAAACTAGTACGGGTAAACAATGGTACATATACATCTCCACGCAGTGAAAAAACAGAAGTGAGTCGTTTCTGTTTTTTTAATTGCAGGGCATGCTGTAATACTTCACGGTTATGCTTTGTGAAGCATTCGTGCACAAACACTTTACCATTGCCATTGTGGTCAATAACGCTAAAGCTGCCTGGCGACACGCAAGCATAGGCTGCTGTAGCCATAGCAACGGGTGGTTACCATAGTCCGTGTTCAAACAGAGAAACTCGGAGTTGCTTTTATCGGCAATTCTCTTTTGGTGTTGCTCAAGTGTTTCCGATGTTGTTCAAACACGGAAAGGAATTGCTTTGGTTGATTATGTTTTGTACTGACATTCTCTCAATACATGCATATGTACTAAGAAATTTTTTACTGCGTTGTACGAATATTTTGAATAAAAAAAATATGTTTTAGCTCAAATTAATATAATTGTATTATTTTCTTGGAAATAAACATTGAAAATCTGTTGATACAATTACTTTCATGTCGTTTATTAATATGTGTGCATGCGAATGTAAAAAAAGGTATGAAGGAAAATGTCAAAATTGAACTGCGCCCAACATAACATAATTGAGACGAACGGCAACACAAAACGTGTTTCGCGAGCACAAGCAACTCGGTACCCGTCCCCTTCCATCGTCGCTCTCTCTCCCACAAAAAGCAAAAACGCAACTAATTGACGTCAATTTGTATCTGTGTTTGAACACGGACATAGCAATCGACGCGAGCGACGGGTAGTCGTGCTCACACGTACTTGTTGTCGGCTTTCGTTGATGAAAATCAAAAATTTTAGATTTTTTCGCTTGACAGCTGGTATATTTGATCGTTGCCAACGTTATTGACAAGCATTAGTGTGTTAGTTGTGTGAGAACGTGAAATAAGCAAGCTCGCGGAAGAAAAAGATTTTACGTTGCGGTTTATTGTAACCTACGAATGCTTACCAGCATTGTAAACTGTTTACGTTTTGCATACAAACTTTTCATCCAGATTGTTTTTTTTAAATTTTTTTCCGCCAAACCAACTGCAGTTACAAGCAATAAAAAATCGTCATCCGATGACATGTTTACGGCCGCACGCTACGAATTTTCAATACAAATGGCGCTTGATGCTTGTATGGTGGCCGGGCAAGCGACAATCACCCGATTACGCACACAACCACCCGTTGCTATGGCTACATCAGCATTTGCTTGCGTGTCGCCAGGCAGCTTAAGAGCCAATGATCTCTTACTATTTTTGCAGAAATTCGCAATTGCTCTTAAAAGCAAAGAGCGGTCAGTAGGTGAGTTTAATTTGACTATAAAGGGTGAGCTACCAATGTTGTTTTTGCGAAAACGAAAGGCAGTGCGAATTGATGGCGCATTTACTTGCACTGTGCGACATATTTTACTGAAGACTTCACTAAAATCTTCATTTGGGGTTTGGGGAACTCCACTTACCAAAATATCTGTCAGCACGGCATTATTCTGACATTCATTAAGCTGATTCTTAAATGCATTCACATCATCTCGCAACTGCTTGCACTCACCCTCCGCTACCGCCACCCTTTTTTCAATAGTGTTGTAGCTACTCTTCAAATTAGTGATCTCTGCCGTCAACTCGCCAACTCTCTGCAATAACCGCTGCTCTGATTCCCTTATAAATCCCTTCATCTCCTCATGCTCTCCTTCCACATAATTAATTTGGCGTCTAGGCGCGAAATCTCACTAGAAGTAGGCGGCGGGCTCTCAATTTTCGAAGCCTTTGTAAATGTTGGAGTGAGAAGTGGGGAGGCAACCGTTTGCCGTGTTGGTCTTGTTTTTGTTGTTGTCTTTGATGCCATATTTATGTAAAGGGTGTTTTTTTTAGGGGTATAGAACTTCGAATTGAAATAAAACACCAGAAAATCGTTTTAAGGTCCATCAATTTGGCTTTATTGGAAGGATAATTTTATGCCATTAATGTTTAAATATGATTTCGGGCATGTGGCCGCCGCGGCTGGCTCGAATAAAGCCAATTCTACAGGTCCAATTTTCAACCACTTTTTCGAGCATATGGGGCCGTATGTCGGCAATAACGCCACGAATGTTGGCTTCCAATTCCCCTAACGTTTCTGGTTTGTTGGTGTAGACGAGCGACTTCACATATCCCCAAAGAAAATAATCCAATGGTGTCAAATCACACGACCTTGGTGGCCAATTGACAGGTCCATTCCGCGAAATTATGCGCTCATCGAATGTTTCCTTCAATAAATCGATTGTGACGTGCGCTGTGTGGCATGTAGCGCCGTCTTGTTGGAACCACAACTCTTCCACATTCATGCCATCCAATTCGGGAACAAAATAGTCGGTTATCATGGCTCTATACCGGTCTCCATTAACGGTAGCTGCCTCTCCAGCATTATTGCGGAAGAAGTATGGCCCAATGACTCCACCAGCCCATAGAGCACACCAAACAGTCAGTTTTTGTGGATGTAATGGCGTTTCAAGGGTCTCATGTGGATTCTCTTCACTCCAAATGCGACAATTTTGCTTGTTGACGTAGCCATTCAACCAAAAATGAGCCTCATCACTGAACAAAATTTTGCGATGAAAATCAGCATCGAAATCAATCTCATTTTCGGCCCATACACCAAAATCACGACGCATTGCATGGTCTCGCGGCTTTAATTCTTGTACAAGCTGGATCTTGTAAGGTCGCAAGCCAAGATCTTTGCGCAAAATCTTCCATAAAGTTGATGGACAAAGCTCCAATTGCTGTGCACGGTGGCGAATCGATTCATTCGTGTCCTCTTCAACACTTTGCTCTACAGCGGCAATTGTTTCTTCGGTGCGCACTGTTCGACGTCTCTGCGGATGCGTATTATCACATAGAGTAAACGTAGTGCGAAAACGATCCATGGTTAACCGAATTAATTGCTCTGATGGACGATTATGTCGACCATAAAATGGACGGAGCTCACGGTAAACTTCGCGAACTGAACCATTACTTTCGAAATAAATTTGCACGATTTGCAAGCGTTGTTCTTTTGTCAACCTATTCATGATGAAATGGCAAACCAAACTGAACATAAATGACATTAGAGTTGCCAGATTTGACCACAAAATGCCAGTTTTATCTCTATTCGAAAAACAAACCTGTAAAAAAAACACCCTGTACAAGGTTGCGCAAAAGTAATCCTCCTATCAGAAAATGCTATAAATTTTGCGATTGGCCCCTAAAGTCAGTTCTGTTTTGACATTTGTGTAGTAAACACATGCGAAATACACGTTAATAAACAATGTTACGCTACACTGCTCCAGAACGCGGAATATTGCTGACTATTTATTTGACCAATAATCGGTCGGGGCCAAACGGTTACTGTGAATGGTGAGCGCTACAGAGCAATGAGCAACGAGTTCTTTTTGCCGCAACTTGATGAATTGGGATTGGAAAACATGTGGTTCCAACAAGACGGTGCAACAGCACACACTGCACGTGCCACAACCGATATGCTGAACATCGGAAGCTTACTTTTGCGCCACCTTGTATATGCAGATATTTATATGTACGAGGTGTGTTCAAAACGTATCGCGAATTTTGAATTTTCGCTGGTTACGTATATTCGAATTTCGAATTTTTTGTGGCGTTATGTTGGTACTCATGTCTCTCACTTATGCCGCCAAGCTCGGCCATTTTGAATGTTCAGTTAATTGTTGACAGCTGCTTTGCTTGCACGTGTTTTGGATCGTCTTCGATTTTTACCTATTCAAAAAAATGGATCAAAGAACCTGTATCAAATTTTGTGTGAAAAACGAAATTAAGTGCGCGGATGCATTCCGAATGTTGACTGTGGCATACGGAGAAGCTACCTTGGACCGAAGCAACGTTTATCGGTGGTACAAAATGTTCTCAGAAGGCCGAGAAGATGTGCAAAGAAGAACAAAAATTGGCTTTTGCACCACGATAACGCCCCTGCTCACTCTTCGTTGCTTGTGCGCGACTTTTTGGCCAAAAACAACACACTAATGATACCGCAGCCACCGTATTCCCCAGATCTGGCCCCCTGTGACTTTTTCTTGTTCCCTAAACTGAAGAGGCCCATGAAAGGACGACGTTACGCTTCTCTTGACGAGATAAAGACGGAATCGAAGGAGGAGCTGAACAAGATACAAAAAAATGATTTTTTGAAGTGCTTCGAAGATTGGAAAAACCGTTGGCACAAGTGTATAATATCTCATGGGGATTACTTTGAAGGGGACAAAATAGATATTCATGAATAAATAAATAATTTTTGAAAAAACACAAAATTCGCGATACTTTTTGAACACGCCTCGTATGCTGATATGTCAAATTAGCAAAATATTTTATACACAATATTTTTGCAATGTTAAAATGATTTTGTAACCGAATGGCGCACACCGATTGTAAGTTGTTTCACAAAGAAATTTCCCGTGTTTAGTTATTAACTGTGACGTGTAACTATTTTTAATTAAATTTTATTGCAGCGAAAATAAAAACGCGTCTACTCTCTTTGCATTGCTCTTTACTTAGTTTTAGTCTTAGCCGCGTTGGTGAAACCGGCCCTTAGTAATAGAGTTATGTTGTTCAGAACTTGTGACATGGATATTGAAATTAAATAGAACCGATTTAAATCTAGTCAAAGTCTGCCTAAGTAAGTAACCTTAATGCTTATTTCAAGATTTCTGTTTTTTATTCATCTATGTATTGATCATATAATAATGAAAATAGATAGTCGATTAACTCAACATAAAACTATCTTTAGAGATTTCGCTTCGGTTTTCAGCAAAGCACAGACTAATGACTAAAATTTATTTAAGTTTGCTGAATTTTATGAACCACTTGCTCAAAGCTAAAATATAGTGGCCGAAGCCAATTTTAGAGAAGGTTCTTAAAATGACACACTCTTCCGCCAAAAACTGCATTTTACGCACTTCAGAGGTGCGACAAAACGTCATTTCATAACTTATAAAAATTGCAACACCCTCGTTTTCACTTCTACAATAGAACTCACCTTTACAACCTTTCTTCCTCATAAAATGCCCTAACCGTTTAAGCCATTTTGGCCTTTTACCATAGCTCGGCACAGGATCACAAATCGGTCTCCACTTTCTCCTTCCATCGGAGTAGTGGTCCCCCTGGCCTAGCCAAGACGTTGGATTTTAATTCGTTGAACTATGTCGGTGTCTGCATATAGCTCATACAGCTCATCGTTGAATCTTCTTCGGCACTCGCCGGTGCCAACGCGTAAGGGTCCGTAAATCTTTCGAAGAATCTCTCGAATATTCCCACAGCCGCCTCATCAGATGTTGCCAGTGTCCAAGCTTCTGCACTATAAACCACTACAGGTACGAATAGTTACTTATTTATTTTCGTTCCTCGAGAGAGGATTTCGTAACTCTACCGGAGAAGTAATTAAATATGTACATTGCTCTGAAAAAAATGTAAGACTTTGATAAAATTACTTTGAATTTTCGCGAATTTTTGCGAACATTTTATAGCAAAATTTATTGTGTGTTTCAAATTTCAGGTTTGCAAATGTTGCAAATTTTGATGCCCATTTTTAAAGTTTGAACCTTCACTACTATTATTGTGAACACAGCTGTCCATAAATATGAAATTTTAGTAAAATAACCTTGTTGGTTCGACCTTCACAGTCCGAAAAGCAGTTGGCATCCACTGCAAGAAGGAGCTATTTAGATGGTTAACGCCACAACTTCTCAATCCCCATACATTTTGACAAGTTTCTACTACGTTTCCGCACTCTTTTTCTTTTTATGTCATGTTTTTAATAAACTCACTCACTCACTAAATTCGATAAAAGTTATTTAGCATTTTTCCGAAAAGTTGAAGAAATCACAAAAGTTTTAAAAAATTTATTTTTACCTTACAGAAATTAATCCCAAGGTTCTTCTCTACCCTAAAATGTTTACAACATTTATGAAATTCATTTAGTAAAAACAGATTTCAACGATATATCGAATAGTAACCAAAAACACAGCTTTCGTGATAATAAAAAGATGTTGAATTTTTTTTTATTGGTAACAAAATTTTAATACACATAATTACTCCCTCGAGGCTGCTCAAAAAAGTTTTCCATATATTTTCGACAGGTCGTTACAAGATATCTTGCTGAATTATATAGTTAGAGGCTGTTGGTTGTGATAAAATAATCGAGAAAGAATAGGGTCGCATGGGTATATTTGTCGGTTATTGCTCTATATACTCATAAACCTCCTAAGAGATTTTTGCGCCGAGCTTCTCTTCCAATTTGTGGTGTGCCGATTTTGAATTTTTCGTACAAATTGGCAGGACCTACAGTACGGCATCTACAAAGGAGATGCATCTTTGCTGAGAAGCCTTCCATGGCCGAAGTACACTCGAAGCGTTTGCCAAACAACTACCGAGGGGCGACCCCGTTTTGAAAAAACTTTTTCAAACCATTTTTAATGTTACCTGTCCCAGGGCTCGAACCTTGGACTTTCGGTGTGGTAGGCCGGCAACACTACCGCCACACCACGGGGGCCGCTCTATATATCAATCAACATTTTTTGATTGCTTCTTCATTTTTCAAGATAGAATTTTCCATAAATGAGATTGATGCATTGTTTGTGTCGCTTGAATCGTTCGAACGAGAGGGCGGGTTGAAAATACGGTCCACCATCCAGTCCTAAATATTTTAACAACGCTAAATGAGTACATCGACCGAGTGAGGAGGTGGATTGGAAGCATGGCCTCTCCAACTATCGAGTTAATAACCAAGGTATCTGATGACAACCTTGCATGAATAATCGACTGTATGTCAGGGTGGATTATCAAGATTTCTAGGCACTACTTCCCATGACTAATTCGACCGAATGTGAGGGTGGATTGCAGACACGGCCTCTCCAACCATCCAGTGAATTTTCAGACATTCAAGATTTCTAAGCACAACCTTAAAGGAATATATCGATCGTTTTAAAAGGTGGATTGCAGACACGGCCTCTACAACCATTTCAGCTAATACTATAATATACTGTCTACTTTGTAATATTTGTGGAATCTGATGGACCTAAGTTTATTTTGCTTTGTTAATTGTGCTTTTGTATTAGTGACATATTTATAACAGTACGTTCTATATCTCCGATTAGTTAACTTAACTCTTGAAAGTGCCACTTATATAACATACCCCGCATGAACACCGATGAGTTTAGCTCCATTCCGACAAACCAAAAGTTTGTCCCTGAGCTTTGTGCACCGTCATGGCAAATGTTGGTCATACTGGAAATTGATGCCGTTGCATGGTATACACTAGCAACCCTTTGGATGAGTGTGATTTTCGGTATATGTACTTCTTTGCCGGACTTTTCTTGTTGAACAAAATTTAAATTATGCAACACTTTTTCTCTTACATATACTTTCCAAACAGCCCCATTCCAATTTTTATTAACTTCCGCCATTTTTTAGCTTATACTTTTACACTTTTTAGAGATACTTTTTTTCTTAAATATCACCAATTTCTACATTTATGCTTAACATACACCAGTTAAATGTCAAATTTGATTTCCCCAATTTGAACAGCTGTCTGAACTTTCCGCCTCAGAAAGAATTGTTGATATCTTAACACCATTACATGGAGACGGTTGCTACGAGGCGACTGAGGTTGCTTTAATGAACCTCCTATGGCGACATCTATCGTTAACCACCTACCCTAAAATCTTAGGTGGCAACCATACTTAGAAATGCTTTTTTAAATACGCAGGAAAATACCTTGGCATATTTCATTTCATTAAAAAAATTCAGATAGGTGGAAACCCCGTAAAAACAACAACACCTAGGTAAAAATTCTAATCCCTGCGGGTTAGGGGTCTAGAATATGCCCGAAGTAGGCGAAATGACTTGCAACTCGATGGTTGATCTACGGATATGATGCCTCTCACCTCTCATTACCCATCTTATCCTTCCTTACGGAAGGAGGGGTGACATGACCTAGAAGGTTTCACTGGTCATAAATTGCTACCACGACAGTCGGGCAGTATCGCAAGGGAGTACCAGATTCAAATCCGGCCAAGGACTGTTAATTCGACAACACTCCCCAAACCTTTCGGGGAGTGTTTTTGTCGTTACCACAGCAACAACAGATGTACACTATGTACTCGTACATACCAAATTTCATCCATATCTTGTGATCAATTTTCGAGATAGTCTGAATATACAAATATACAAGAATAGTTCGTTTAAAGTTATAAGATTGTTGAGCGTAGGATCACTTGCTATTTATTTTGAAGAATGTTATAAGGAGCATAGCATATAAAGTTTGGGTCACATATTTTACCCAATAAAAACGAGTCGTAGCTTTGAGCTGCGCGGAACTAACTGTATGGTTGGAGAGGCCGTGTCTCCAATCCACCCTCTCATTGGATCTATTTAATCATTAAATTTAGTGAGTAGATATCTTTTAATTAAGATAAGCGCCCCAAGCAAGAATGGACTATGACCATGCCTGTCAAAAGTTTCTAAATGCGACCGTTTTAAATAAACTTCCTTCCAATACGATTATAACAAAAGCTGTGTTCGGTGACAAAACTTGCAAAGAAGTGTCAGTACAGTGTGAATAACGTAAAACCCTCTCGAAACGCCAATAGTAAAAAGTTTTCGCTGAACAGGAGTCAGTAAAAACTTGCAAACAAAATAGTTGTTGCTTTTTTGATTGCTTAGTAGTTCAAATTTTTAAGTTTTTGTTGTTGATTTCCTATTTCACCATCAGCTGTTTTTAACTTTGAATGTTTTACTGAGTGAAATTTCACTAGCAGAAACTTTCAACTCTCTATCCCAATAAAATATAAAAATGCGCTCTCGCTGCAAATGTTTTGTGTTAAAAATTTTATGCTCACCGAACACAACTAATAAAAAAACACGAATGACAGATTAAACACAATTGACATCAAACACACAGTGGAAACAGTTAACAATTATTACAAACGAAACAAGTCGTGACGTATTGAACTATACAGGTTGTAGTTATAATAATGGTAATTGACATAGTTCAACCAAATAAAACCCATTGACTAGGCCATGTTATGCGAATGTGGCAGTAAATTAATTTTCCAGGCTTAGAAAAACTTTCCTTGATATATTCAATATGGGCATATACAAATGTAAATATGTATATCAACTTCAGGCTAAAGCTATCATTGGCCATTATTTTCAATCGTGGACAGATAAATCAACGGATACAGTTTTATGTTAGATTTTAGTTAGTTTGAATAAATAAAGCAGCCGACTGAGCTAATACCTCAATATCAGCAAAACAATTAGCAATCCACGTGTTTTATTATAGTTTAAGAATTTAAACTTAAAATCTATGTTGAAATATCACACTCTTTACCGTGGAATGAGTCTAGTTTTACGAGTACTTTGGTTAAACAAACTGGCAATTCCAAAATAAAAAAATTTAACTAAATAAAGTTCAAAAATAAGCACACCAATTAGAAATAATATACACTTTGGAGTATTAAAATATTTAACAAATTATTTATTTTGCAGGAAGTGTAGCAACGAAAACTGCACATCTAGACTGAATTCCACAAAACTTGCCACCCCCCAGTGTAGCACTAGTACGGATGAGGGTTGTGAAACAGAACAAACACAAGATAAAATAGGTATGATATAGAATTAATTTTAAGAACAAAGATTATACTTATATGTTTCTTAGAATGTCCCATGCTCTCGATAAAATCTCTCTTTAGTAAGCTGATTATTAACTGTTATGAACTCTATATAACACTATTCAACGGCTGGAATGACGTGCAGTCTGAAACAGATCCTCACGGTCACAGCAGCTAGGTAGTGCGCACTGGGTCGGTCCGGAGCTTCATTTTCGTGGATTCGTATAAAGCCACTGTAACTGTGAACAGGAATAAAATTGCACAGTCGAAGATAGAACTCCCGCTGATACCTATAATGCTTATTTTACCCTGTATGTTAGGTACAACCTCATGTTGACAACCCAAAATGCAAAGCAGTCAAGGAGTGTGTTGAAGCTGCCCATTGCCCACCCATCCATGGCTGTGAGCTCTTTACCAGCCCCGTCAGTTAGTTTACAGACCAAGAAAACAACAAATTGCTATTTCATAACGCATACCAGTTTATTGACAAGTTTATTTTACAATTACCTACAACCCAAAAAACCTCAAAGTCTAGTCTAGAATAATTCATACTTACGTCTATATCCAGGAATAGATGTAAAATATACATATTTTCATAAATTCATTAATTTCTTATTTTTATTACTATTTTTTTTGTTTTAATTAACTAAGCACATTTTTTTTCAGTGTAGCACTAACCTACTGAAACTGTTAGAAAGATGGGGTTTTTGCATGACTATCCCATGGCGATCTAGAGAGATACATCATTTATACTGATATTACCTGGGCGAACAATTAAGTTTGCTTTAGACAATCATTAGCAGAGCTCGGAGTTGTATGCAAGTGCATATTTTTATTTTTTATTTGACATCATAGAAAACCTGAACCAAGTTTTATACTGGTCATATTAAAAATTTTTTTGTTTTATTGCTAGTATGTTTGTTGTAGTATTTGCATATTTTTGGTATATTTTCATATTTTATGCATATTTTCAAAAATTTTGTATATTTTTTTTACAATATTTGTTAAATATTATTTGCATACTTGCATAACTTCAACCCTCTTACTTAGACCTACATACTTTGGTCTTCGGCGAATTCTATATTTTAAGAACTCAAAGAAGTAGCCATGATAGTAAAAAATTAACAATAATATCCCCTTTTTAGACACCCGCATATATAGAGCAAACAACAATATAATACTCGACTGGTACACAAAACCTACATCGTGTGGTCACCTTATAAATTCCTTCTCTTCACAACCCTTCAAATATAAGCTAAATACCGCTAAAAATTTTATACATAAAGTAATGACCATTAGCAATCAACGCTTTCATGACGCCAACATAGACAAAATCAAAGCAAGCAGAGCAAGAAGCAAATTTCAATAAATAAAAGCACAGCACGGCGTTATCACAACACGCGGTAAACAACAAACACACATTAGATTTCGCAAAAACAAAAGCAATAAACAAAGAGAAAGAAGAAAGGACAAGTTTCAGAATAATGCAAAACAGAGAAAAAACAATAAATAAAAAAGAAGATACACAAGACATAGCCGCGACTTACTTATTATGCTTAGGATACAGATAATTAGTTTTTAGTTTGACAAGTTTACCAAACAGTAATGGTAGCATTAAGTAGTTAAGGAAATAATAAAATCGTTTTTGAAAACCAATGTGAGTGAATAAAAATAATTGTTGGTTTTATAATATTTTATGTTAAATTTAAATTTACAATTGTGCAATATCTTAGTTTGTAACTACGTTTTCAAATGGTGTAATTTTATTTCTAATGTTGTTTTTGTTTTTGTATTTTGTTATAAAGAAATATAGAACGCCCCTGAAGAAGATAAGGATAACTATCGAAACTTTGGGCTAAATGGTGGTATAAATCGTATTTTACTCGCACTTGACCTTAATAGCACAGATAAGCTGAAAAACTTCATATGAATAATCAAACTGATCGGAAATTACCAATAAATCATTGCCTTTTATTCCCGAGAATAAGTTTTCTCGAATGTAATTTTTCTAGAGATAAATGACTCGGCTGAGAATTCGGATTCGCCTATCTATCGTAACGAAATGTCACCGCGATAATATTATCACATTCCATTGTGTTTTTTTTGGGTGGGTACCAAACCGAGTAGTTAATGTAAAATATCAAAAACGTATCCAAAGGCGAATGGGGAAGCGTAGACGACTGAGCAGCCGGCAAACATCACTATAGCGACTTCCCCTGCGGGTTAGGGGTTTAGAATATGCCGGAGGTAGGCATACCGGTCGTAAAAGGCGACTAATATGAACCAAGGTAATAACGTGCAACTCTATGGTTTATCTACGGATATGATGCCTCTCACCTTTCATTAACCATCTCTCATTCCTTACGGAAGGAGGGGTGACATGACCTAGAAGATTCCACTGGTCATATCAAATCGCTACCACGACAGTCGGGCAATACAGCAAATGAATTCCAGATTCATATATCCGGCCAAGGACTGCCAGTTCGACAGCACTCCCCAAAATTTTCGGGGAGTGTTTTTGTAGGTACAACAATAACAACAACAACATCCTTATAGCGAGAATTCAGCACCAGTTTAGAGATAGACCAAGAAGTAATGAAAGCGGCTTCACATTAATAGTCCATCATTCTGAGAATATTCTTCCCGCTTACTTCAAACAAAACCTGTGCTTAGCCAATTATTGGCATGAGTTCGACAAAAGGGCAAATAAGCATGCCTTGGTCAGCACGAGAATTGACGAGGTAATAGAACTTATACATATCCACATCGTTGGCACTACTGCCCTACATCCTAAAAACATGCAACATGCAACCATGACTGTCACTAAAGCTCAAAGCCGTAAAAAAACCTGAAGTCACTAGCTGGCTCTTCTTGCGGAAGATATGAAGATGCAGTCATAACAACATACAATGCAGTCGGCTAGTCAGTCACGAGTAACGAGTCTGGAGTAAGCTGCGGGTCTGTCAAAACACTCTCTCAAGAACTGCTATCGAATGCCAACTTATGACTCCTTAATATCATTTATATTGCGAGGAAAAAATTATAGAGACCGTTTAAATTCTTTTACTTAACCATGCCCAGTGACTCCCGTTTTAAACTTTGTCGCACCATCTATAGTAATCAGATGGAGTAGGCAATCTGGAAAGAGATGCTCGAATCATTCTGGACCAACTTTAATCTGGTATTGAATAGCTTTTGATTTCATATATTATAAATTACACAACGCCATTTATTTTCCAGTAGGTAGCATATTAGGCTGAAAAATGGTAATTAGCATTCCGAGTGGCCCAGCGATATCCGGGCTCAAATTTACAGGGTAAGCTGCTACAAAAACAATAGCAAAAAGTCTTCATATAGTTTCTTACGTTCATAAATTTTAGATATTTTTTACATATTTTCCTAATATTATTTTACACATTTTTAGCATATAAAAAACATAAAATTCCTAGACCTTCTCATGAGTAAACCCAGTGGAAAAAGGTAATGTTTAGGAATGCATAAAGTAATGTATATCCCCTACAGACATAGGAAAAGTAATGTGTAGCTCGCAACAAACTGAAGCGACAAACTATACATTGCTTCTTATATTACTTTATATAAATGAAAAGATACATTACTTTCTATGAGAGAAAGGATGCATTACCGTGCCTTTGTAATATCCTGGCAGCCACGAGGTGCACAGCACCATCTATACATATTTTGAAGGCACATCTAACCTCGGGCAACTTTGAGGAGTATCAGGGGCTTTACGGCGTCATTGAGCTATGCTGCTGGGAACGAGATAAGAGCTAGCATTTGGTCACTCATGTCGCCATTGCGAGCAGCTGGGATATAAAGCAACTAAAACACAAGAAGAAAAATAAGGTTTCTGCTTGTATTTCATATTTTATTTGAGTTTTAATTTTTTACAATGAAGTTAACATTTTTTTTCTAAAAGGCTCCTTCTGTAACAAAACATAAAACACAGTGAAAAAACTGTAGGATACAAATAAAAATAGAGCGACGCATTACTCCTTTGATTGCTTTTGGATTGATCTTCTCTAACAACAATTTTCGTATATCTTTTCATGCATGAAAAAGCTAATGCATCCCCCATTTTCCCACTGGGAAGATATTCTGATTGCTTGTATGTATTTTACTTAAAAGCTGTTTACATTATCAATTTCCTTCTAGATTCATGCAAGGAGCGTGGTGTAAACGGGTCGTCCAACAATTGCATGTAATAAGCTGGTAGGCAGCCAACTTTGAATCACCATCTCGTGCAATTGAAATTGATTCCAAAGTTGGATAATGTAAACAGCTCTTTAACAGCAGTGTAGCTTTTCTAAAATAAACTTTGAAAACATTTCGAACACTAACCACAAATAAAGCTTTCGTGATAGTAGAAATATTTTTAATTTTTTATTGGTAACAAAGTTTGAATATACATAATTACTCCATGGTGGCTGCTGAAAAAAGTTTTCCCCATATTTTCGACAAGGCTTTACAAGATTTCTTGCTGAATAGTATTTTAGAGTTCTTCTTTATTTTACAAGATAGAAGCATCCATAACTTTTTATATTTAATTGCATATGAAATAAAAGTCAACACTTCTTTCATAACATACGATATTTATTTATTGAATTGTTTAGTCTACAGGTTTACCTTGCATACTATTGCTAATTAAGAATAGTAAATAAATTTTATTTAAAAGTAAATATAGTGGCATTGAAATCTTGTGCACTTAAACATAATTCTTACACATGCGCACACTTCTAGCAATTGGTTCATTATAACCATAATTAGTCCTGTGGGATGCTTCTACAAACAACCGATTAAAAGCAATTAAACTATGTAATTCATCATAATCTATCATGTGTTTAAATTAGTTGTACACTAACATTAACCTGACTGACCATGACATCTATCGTATACACTTACGCGAAAAGCTCGGGTGACAACCCTACTTAGAATTTAATTCCATTAAAAAAACTCAGATAGGTTGAAACCCCGTTAAAACATCCTAAGTATATAGCACCACTTAAGTAAAAATTTTAAGAATGTGATACCCTATGTACAAACCAAATTTCATCTAAATCGGTTAAGCCGTTTTCGAGATAGTCTGGATATAAGATACTACCAGACCCGGCAGACGTTGCCCTGCCTAAACTTTTACTTGCCTACATTTAACAAACTGTACTCTTTTTCTTCCCCACTTTTTCTACATTTATCATTATCTCTCTTGTGGGTAAATATTCTGAATTATTCCCATTGTGCTTTCACTAGTGCAGATTCCGTTTATCACCGAAGGATTCAGATTTCTTTTTAATAGTTTATATATATTATATCGATGAACGGTTGGAAAGACTATTTTCAATTCATAGGAGGCTGTTTCTGCCTCTTTAATGAAAACCTGATTCTTAAAAACATTCACGGGTACCTCCGTGTAGGGTATAATATTCTGATTTGAACTATCGTCGCTATAGATAGTAGGTGTAAGTGAATTAATTTTGTTCGGTATCCTTGACAGTGCATCCGCTACTACATTTGATATTGCCTTCCATCTTTTCATTTTACTGCTCGCGTTTCTATGGCTAAGGGCATAAGTTAAAGGTTGGTGATCGGTAATTATTTTAGCTTTCTTTGATCCGTACCAGAGTTGTTAAAGAATGCATTCCTTTTGGAATTATTATTCCTTGGATTGCAAAAGTTTTAGATGGCAGCCTTTATTCCATTTTTTGTATTTTATGTATGAAGTATGGTAGGGAGTTTTTTGTCTAATTGTGATTTTAAGAATTGGTTTCTATCTACTACCGCAATCCTGTCAGAGATCGACCTCGGTGTGCCACCCACTTTCGTTTTCCGACGCACCCCAGCCCAACAATGACATAATTTTTAACCGATTATTACTTGCGCGAGCCAAAATTTATCTAAAACGCGAAAGCCAGGGTTGGGACTATACTGCAATTGCAGTAGATCTACGAATCTATACCAAAAATAGAAAAGCTAGAGATTCGTCATTTTGGCTATTAGTGCAACACATATGTTAATCCAAAAAAATGCTTGAACCATACTTTTCACCTAAAAGCCACTTTCTAACTTCATTATTTACATGCGGAATGCTCTTAAATTGTTTTCATTCAGCATTCCTTATTCGAATAATTGGAATAAAGGCTCCAATCCAAAATTGTTATTCAGTGAATAGGAATGCATGGACTGCATTCCGACATTGTTATTGTTTACTTTCAATTGATAGTCATTTTTATTTGGTTCAATCGGTCAGGGCTCACTGCGGTTGGTTAGATGACAGTTTTGATTCACCTTCCGGTTTGACATTTAGCTACGGGAAAGTGCGTGGTTTTTGCTGAGGTGGCATCACCAAATATTCCCATAGAATGGAGAAGGCACCAATAACGGAACTTTTAATTTCCAGACAAACAAGTGTTTGGTGTGTTCTTGGTGTGCCCAGAGTTAAATTGTGGGTAACCCAGGGCGCCCGAAAGTGTCAGATAAAAGGGAAATGGGCAATTGGCATCCAAAAAGGTGTTTCCCTTGCATGATTGATTTTAAAGTATTTAAGTTGATAAAAAGAGTATGGGCAAAATATAAAGTATGGGCGGAATATAAACGTACAATAAATTCAATACTTTTTATGCACGATCTCGAAAACAAAATGTCAAAACCACCAAAGTGAAAGAGACGCCTCCAAAAGTGCCAAATTGCCCAGGGTGGGAGACACATGGAATCCTGTCCTGATCCCTGACTTTAACACGGCTGACATCAAATTTTCAACCGAACGCGAGTAAAACTAGGTAAATTGCCAGAATACATTTTAGCAGCAAATGGCAATCCATTATTAGTCAACTTGTAAAGTATGGTATAATTAGACTTAAATGAGTTTAAAGCGGCAGTGATTTGTTGCTATGTGCTTTATTAACGAAACCTGTAGATCGGAATATTATTGTCAATGGCTAGGTCGGATGGGGAGCTCCATGTGTCTCCTATTCCAAACCCAGTAACGTGGGGTCCCGCGGGCCACCAAGAGAACACACCAAACGCATGGTCTAGAACCTTCCTATTTTGCGCGCCAACGAAAGCGTGCCTTCAGGGTTCGGACTTGATCAAAATTGCAGTAATTTTAATACCTACTGCACTTTACCCAAATCTACTACTTAAATCTAAAAAAGTTTACCAATAACAGCTACATTTTAGTGAAAGTATAAAAAAAAGAAAACTGTTAAAGTGGTAACAAAAGTGACCAAATTTTTAAGTTTATATTGAATTGATATCCAAATATTAAGGAAAAGTATTCTTTCGGTGCATTAAGTGATGAAAAGTAAAAGAGTTCGACTTTGAATAAACTAGAAAAAAAAAATGTTTTGTGAATAAAAATATGCTTGTGTCGTAAGCGCATTGATTTTAGTGCAAAATGTCGAAGTTTGACAATCGCCGCCAATAAATGACATCAGTACGAAAAAACTGTAAATATTTGCAACAATTGATTTTGCAAATACGCAAAAGCGTTTAAACAATAAATTATGACAAATATACATACAGTCGTGTATTTTGGAGGTAATGAAACAACGGCGCAGGTGAGGTGGAAGGGCTAATAAACGTGGAAGAGTAAGGTGCAAATTTTTACAGACGTTCCCAGTTCCGGAGAGTGACGTTTTCGAAATAATGGAAAAACAAAATACATGAAGTAAGTGTGTGTATACAGCAACAAATTCGCCGTGATATAACCTGCATACAACTAATATAAAAAAAAATCCTAAAGTGTAAAAAGCTCTGAAATCAAATTGATTAATAAATAATTAAGTGAAAACTCGAAATGTGGATACAAGTTAGAGTGGACTAAAATAAAAAAAAAAAAATAATAAAAAAAAATATTTTTTTTACCTTGCACCTGGAATTTTTAGCTATAAAAAGCTACGTTTTATTTTAAGCCAGTAAATTTTTATTCAATTCTTTTGAGAAAGCTCTCACTGACTGAAAAAGTTAACATAAGTAATTCTTTTCTAAATAATAAAAGTTTTAGAAAAGTCGAGATTTAATTAGTATCTTGACAATAAAGCCAATTCAATACTTAACTGCTGTTTCCGTAAAAAAAAAAAAAATCTTTGTTTTTAATCGGTAGCGACAATACCGGTAACAAGACCGGCCACAACTTGGCCGGCAATAACAATCCGGCAGTAACAAACGATAGCGGCAACAACAAATCTAGCAGTAGCAACAACAACAGTAACCAGCAGTAACATCAGCGAGGGCCGCCGTAATATAGGCCCGCCGCACTATTACCAACAACAAAAACAGTAGCGCCCGACCAACAGCCTACTGCAACAATGGGTGAGACCTATCCGATTTAAATATATTTTTTTTCTTAACTCTAGTTTCGTTTAAAAATAACAAAATGAAATGTAAACTACATTAACCACACAAAAAAAAAAAAAAAAAATACAGACCAAAATTTTCAATAATAAGATTTAAGAACTTAGGAGAGAAAATATGAATAAAAGAAAAGGGAAAAACTTTAATTGGAACTTAGATATAGAAACCTACATAAGAATAACTCACTAAAAATACAATTTGTTAAGGTATTGTAAGGCGGGTTAAATTAACATGGTAGAACTTAGAAAATAAGAGCGAAAACAAAAATCAACTAAATCCTTTTGCAAGGCAGAGAAAAAAAAGAAGAAAAAAAAATTTTATTAAATAAAAAAGTAAATAAAATACAACTTTAAGAAAAAGAAATAGAAACATGCAAGTATAATGCAAAATATACATAACTTTTAATAAAATAAATTGATACACCTAATCGTAACAAATTTAATGGCCAAATAAAAATGAATAATCAAATAAATAGGCAATAACAATAACTAAATACATACAAATAATTCATAAGCAAATAAATAAATCAATAATACTCCACCCAACAAGCAAAGTAAACTTCAAATAAATTTTTAAAAAGCTTTCCGAAATAAATATTAAGCTTACAAAATTCTGATTTTTCGTTTATAAAACGTTTAAAAATAAAAATAAACGTTTTATAATTGAAACGACAGGTTGATAAAAAGCTTATTAATGTGAGCCTATAAAAAAATTACAAAGAAAGCTTTCTATAAGTTTTTTTTTGTAAACTTTATTCAAACCATGTTTTCTATTTATCGTATGTATATTATTTAGCTATTGTACTATAATAAATAAATAAGTTGTAATCATACATTGAATGCTGCAACTTAAACCAATTATCAGCAGATTGCAGAAGTGGTTAAGAAGCAGCCATGATTTTTGCTTTTTCGTCCACATTCTCATGTAAAATTTTGTATGAAAAGAAATTAAAAATTTTTTAAGTTGAAAGAAAAAAGATTGACAAGAGGTTTTCTCTGGATTTTTTTTGTAAACATTTTCACTTCACTTTCAACGTGAAATGATTTATACCAGTTTTTTTTGTTGTAGTTTATGAAAAGTTTACATTAAACTTTCAAATAAATGAAAACTGAAAAGCTTACATATCGCTTATTGTAGCAAGTTTCCTTAAAATTATTTTTAGATAATGAATTTTAATAAAATTTGTAATTTAATAATGGGAATGCTGACGTGGCTATTGATTTAGAAGGCATATAGGATTTTTAGGTAAGGGGCCATCGAGGTCAGGTGCACCGATGGCAATGGATGAGGGTGAGTCAGCAACAACACCCGCGGCGCCCCCTTGTATTGTTCGGCCTTTTTATATTATTTTATATTTCAGCTTTTGTAACCGGTCTTTTTCGGTTCGTTTTTTTTTCAATTTTCAGGGTTTTTTTCCGTTAATTTAAAGTTATCTGTTTTTTCCTTTTCCGTTCGTTTACATTTTCTGTTATTTTTGAATCTTAAGTTTCCTTTTTGACCTATTTCTTTTGCCCGTTTTTTTTTCTTTTGAATTTTTCATTTGATAAGATTTTTTTTTGAAATTTGAATGTCAACGGTCTGTCCGTGGCATCCGGGTTTAACCTGATGTTGTTTATATAGATGTTTGCGCGGTTTTTTTTGCGTTTTCCCCGCGTTTCAAAAGGCATGATATGCCCTTTTTTCTGTTTATAGCGCAGGACAGTAAGGTTGGCCAGAGCCCACCCCAGCCGACAATGACTAGCCACAGTGCGACCCTAGATCATGCCGACCGCCTTCCTTACTGCTCCACTTTGACGCGTTTCCATAACAACATGAATGCATTCCTTAACAACTATGAACCGTACAAATAACTTCTTAGCGTGTTTAAAGACCAGATTATGGAAAGCATAAAGTTTATAGGGCGATTGTCTTGTGTAAGGACTGCTCCTATAGCAAAGTCGGATGCTTCCGGCGTGAGCTCAAAGTATTTCTCGAAATTTGGGCTAGAAATATATCCTTTGATACTAGAGTGCTCTTAATCTCATTAAATGCTTCCATTACTTCGTCGTTCAATTGAATTTCCACTTTTCTAGAGTTTCTTTTTGAAATTTTATCGGCCTGAATCTTGTATAATAACCTGTCATACCTAAAAAGGATCTCAATTCTTTCAGATTACGGGGAACCGGAAAAGTCGCGACCGCGTCCACCTTCTTGGAGTTGGAATTCTACCTCTTGTTTGGCGAACTCGCTACTATTTCTACTTTTACTATTACCATATTATTACGTCATCGATGTAAACATAGCTCTTTGGAATGTTGGTGGGGAATTTTTCAGCCTGAAGGGTAATGGAAAGAATTCGTATTTTCCTTTATTAACGGAGAAGGCGGTTTTTTCTGTCTGACTCGCTAAATGGTGTTTGATGAAATCCGCTTTTTAAATCTATTACTGTGAAAAATTTATTATTTCCGAGATTCGATAGGACCTCGTTAATTTCGGGAATGGGGTACTTATCTGGAATAGTTACTGAGATAAGTTTTCGGTAATCGATAACCATACGATATTTCTTTTCGCCAGATGAATCTGCCCTTTTGTTCACTATCCATACGGGTGAATTATATGGAGATTTAGATTTTCTTATTATGCCATTGTCAAGGAGTGCCATAGGATAAGGATAAGGTTTGGAGTATACGGGCTTGTCATTTATAGTTCTTATTTCACGTTTCACTAAGGCGGTGAAGTTGAGTTTTTAATTTGGATCGGAAAACAAATTAGAACACTTTGCGATGATATCGTTTATCCTTCGCTGTTGGTCTACAGAGAGATGGGGAATTTCTAATCCGACATTATTCACCTGGCGGGATACTCGCTGTTTGAGTGGGATGACTATACCTGGACATAGTGCTGTTTTCTGTATCTATGATAGCTTTTAGTGTCCTCAAAGGGTCGTGCGTTCGAATATTAGGCCTGTATGCATCCTTTTCAGACCTTTTACAAAATTCACTGGGCTTTCAAGACGATAAAACCTGTTTCGAGGCATGCATGCACATTAGTTCTGTTAGTAACGAAATAACAGACCGAAGTAATACCGTACTTTTCCCGGTCTGAAATCCCTCTACACCCTTATCTCTTACGTCTATAAAAATCTGAATTAAGAAGGTCTGAAAATGATAGTGTGTGCAGGCTCATTAATTTGATCAGAGCAAACAGTGGGGGAAAATTGATAGCGACGACATTTTTTTAAAGTTTTCTATAAAAGTATAGCCCATTATCTAATAAAAAGCATGCAAGAACAAATTTCAAACTTTGTACAAAACCCAAGAAAATTTAATCAAGTTTCATCAAAACTCCACACTTGTTGGTCCGAATTTTTATAAAAAATTTGGATATGCAGTTTTATGACCTATTAAATTTAAGTATTTATAATAAAATGCGAGGGTGAAGTTGGCAAAAAATAGCTCCAATCATGGGCATTTATTGATCAATTTATGGTGTCAGTTTTGTTATGGGAAAGAGGAAAAATTGATAAAATTTCCACATTTTCTCAATGGATAAGTATTATAAAATTCTTAGGTCAACATTAAAAACAATTTCTTTTTAAATAATAAACGCAGTCTTTTGGCAATTTTGTTAACACAAAACTAAAAGCCCTTTACTAAAAAACGGTGCGTACTGCCTTTGTGTAATAAACTCCAAGAAATAGGGATTGATTTAGCGCTTCTAGTGAATTTCGCAAAAGACTAGGTGGCGTTCCGACGAAGATTACTTTGAACCGATACAAATCTACTCAAAATCTGCAAGCATGTTTATTTCAAGATTTCTGCTTTCTATCCATTCATGTATTGATCATATAATAATGGGAGTAGATACTCGATTCACTCAACATAAAACAGTCTTTCGAGGCTTCGCTTCGAGTTCGCAACAAGCCACAGTGAAGAAAATACCACAAATTTATTTAAGCTTGTTGCATTTTATGAACCACTTGTTCAAAGCCAAAATATAGTGAACTAAACCAATTCTTGGAAAAGGTTCTTAAAGCGACATAGTCTTCCGCCAAAAACTGCACTTCACGAACACCAAACACCACAGAATCGCAAAACGGGCTTCACTTGGCCCTTCCATAGAAGTGTTGGTCTCTCTCTTCCTCAGATGTTGTCGGTCCCCAAGCTTTTGCACCATAAAGCAGAACGAGTACGGGTAAACGTGACTTAAAGAGTGCTGTTTTCATTCTTCGGGAGGGCTTTATTTCTCTATTGCCTACTCAGCAGCACTTGTTGCTTCGTTGGACTTCTAGGCTGACATTATAGTTGGGGCTTATGATGGTTCTCAGGTAAAAAACTCTGAAGAGGTTCAAATCTTATCTATGTAACTCTACCGGGCCAGTAATTAAAATATTGATATGTACATTAGCTTTACCGTTGTTGAATATCCTATCTTATTTATTCCTTCTTTTTATACAATTAAGGAGGGGTTAAATGGTTTAACGACGTTGGCGGTAGATAAATATGTGCCCATTACAACACAAGAAGTAATTAAACAAATTTATGTTAAGCAAAAACGATAAAAACTCGCTTCATAAATAATATTTTGTTGACGGTAATAAAAACATATGCACATATGAACGAATGGGCACAGTTGAAACCGCTAGCCATTGTGTGTCTCAAATTTCAGTTATCGACGAAAATTTTTTTTTGTTGGTTAGAACGGGGACTTTTTGCTGCGTAATTGTTCTGGTTATTTTGCTTGGAATGTATAGAATCTTGGGTGCTGAAGAATAAGTTGGTTCAGGATAAAAGGCTTTACTGTTGTTGTAATTTGTAGTAGTATGCCGTAGGGCCGCGTTGGTGCGTAGTTAGTTGATCTATTAACAGTATTTGCATGGTTCATTCGGAAGGACATATTATCAAGTTTCTGGCATAGATGCAGTGCCTGTGGCAAGGTGGTTGGTTCACGAATGCTAAGGAGCTGAGATAGGTCTCCCTTAAGTCCGCGAATGAAAGTTTCGAGGGTTTTTTCCCTATAGGCGTTTGTCATAGGCCTGATGGACTCCTCGCTTAAGTCGAGACCAGAAATGTTATCAAGAATTAGCGAAAGATGTTGATGAACCTTCTTATAGAAGGTAGAAATGTCGTCGTGGGGTTGAACCAATGTGGTCAATTGGTATTCTAGGGTACCAATATCCCTCTTGTCTGAGTAGTGCATCATTATACACTTCCTAATTTGTGTCCAATCTAGTGGAGTAATATAAGACTCCAGTGCAGTGTGCAATTGCAATTTTATGTCTGATTGGGTGCAGTATGGCGAAATATTTAGGGGTGTTTTCTAGCGCTTCATACACTTTGAGTATTCTGTCGACACTCTTCCCCTAGTCGGCCTGAGAACTCACGCAAACACTTTACCATATCTAGTACCCTATCTAGTTCGTTTATGTTCTGCGGTTTTAGTGTTACGCTATGGTCAGGTTGTAAGTCGTTAGAGGAAGTCTTACTCATTCTATCCAACACTTCCCTCACTGATAATCCAACCTGAGTTGGTTTAACTGATCGACCAGTTCTTCAGCGGTACCCGGCATTTTTTTTTTTCAAATTTTAGTTTTTAGTTTATCTAGTTAAAGGAGTGCCTGAAATTTCTCAGTATTTCAAGTCTATTATATTTTTCTAAAATTTCTTTAATTAGCGAAGAGACATAAGAAAAAAAATAAATTTAATATGTTCGCGAATAATTTATCTTCTGTAATAACTTTTTTTCAATAACTTTTTCCTTTATTATTCGGGTTTACCGGGTGGCTTTATAAGCGTTTTTATCCGTAATAAACTTTAAAAATCTTTTCTCTATTTTTCACAATATATTTTTTTTTCTATCCGTAATAAAATTTAAGTCTTTTCTTTATTTTTTAAAATATATTTGCTTTAAGAATTTTCTTTATTCGAAATTTTCCTGCACTCTTTCTACCTCTTATATAAAATTACGGGTTTCTAGGCAGCTTTTCGGTTGCCGAAATATTTCATACTTAGGCAAAAAAAAATTTTGCCACTTTTTAGGCGGTCTTTCGGTTGGCAAAATATTTTAACTTTCAATTTAGTTTCAATTACTTCCTTTTCTTAATTTCGCTTTTTTCTTTCGTTGTTCTTTAGGATAAATATTAATTTTTTCTTTCTGCACTTAAAACTAAACTTACATAAATACGTTCATGATGGGCGATTCGGAAGTTCCTGTTCCTTGATGTACTTGCGGTCCTTGTCGCTGCTTTATTTCTCTTTGGCACATTACCAAGTAGCGCGCGTAACCGTGTTTTAAGTTTATTATACCTTTCATAAACATGAAATGGTATATTAACTTTGGTCCGATGTTTGTAACGCTTAGAAATATAAGAGATAGACCCACCATTAAGTATACCAAATTGATCAGGACGATGAACTGAGTTGATACAGCCATGTCCGTCTGTCCGTCCGTCTGTTTGAACGCAAACTAGTCCCTCAATTTTTGAGATATCTCGATGAAATTTGGCACACGGATGTATTTTTGTATTATATTAGACATTTGTCGGATCCGTTATAATCGGGTCACTATAGCATATATCTCCCATACAACCGATCGTTCAAATAAGAGGATTATGACCATTTCTCCCTTATTTTTAAAGATTAAAACTTGAAACTTGGTGAGATGTTTTCTTATGGATAGCAAAAGATTTCGTAAAAAAATCACCCAGATCGGAGCTCTATACTCGTATAGTATATATCCCATACAACCGGTCGTTCAGATTATGGCCATTTATCCCTCATTTTGGAAGATTAAAACTTGAAACTTGGTGAGATATTTGCTAACAGATAACAAATAAAGCTTATTTTAAAAGAAAATTAAATGTATTGCTGACAAAGTTTTAGAGAACTTTAAACAATGCGTATTTAAGTTTGCACGTATTCATGAAAGGTATAAAGCCTTCGGCACAGCCGAAGACAGCGCCGTCCTTACTTGTTTTTATTTTACAAACGAGTTTCCCTCTCGCAGCCTAATTTTTTGTTTTTCAGGCTTTCATTACTTTGCGCACGTCAGGTCCCTGCTCGGGCGCCAGTTAGTTTATATTAATTTAAGTTCAACAAAGGATCTATGCTCCTTTATTTGTTCACTTCAAATCTAGGACTAAAGTGTCAAAGTTGTTTATTCTTAAACCTAACTTAACTATGCCTCTTCGCTCTGCCGCCGCACTTGTTGAATTTTGCTGACGGTGTGGTCCCCACCTGCATTCCTGGTTGTTTGTCTGGTGTTATGTTCCGTTATGGAATTTTGTTTACTTGCATGCGCAACAATGAGTCTTCCTGCACATACGAATTTGTTGTCGACTTAGGACATATTTAATATGTGACGTGGTAACATACATAGCTCAATTGAGTTTGTAATTGCTTGGAAGCTTATCTACTAGTTCCTTTACGAGTAATGGCTTCATCAGATGTGTGGTCAAGTTATAAATCTCCACCGTAGCGCAAATGTTCTGCACACATAAGGAAAATCACCATGGTACCATGGGAGGTAACAATAGCTTATTCTTTACCAAATCGCATGCTTTGCCTTTCAGGCAAGACTGTAGTATCATAAGATTTTCGGCATTCGAATAACCTGCGGCGGCAAGCCCGTAGTCTCATAAGATTTTCAGCATTCGAATAACCTTCCACGGCTGTGCTATTCTCAAACTGACTAATGAAGAGAGGCCACTCCTCTGGGTCACCATTAAAAATGGGCAACTGTTTGGGAATAGCTTCTATAGCAGCAAGCCGTGCTCGTGTAGGAACCAAACTAAGCATTGGTATCCGATCACTCGAAGTGTTCATCTCACTAAACTGCGTTAATATTTTGTACTTATTATCTAAATACTGTTGTTGAAGGCGCATTTCCGCCTCTAAACGTTCCAACTACAATGCACGCATTCGCTCGGATGTATTCACCCTCTGGCCATTCGTTGGAAAAATTGGTACCCTAGCATTGTCTTCGTTGGTTTCCAGCAAAGTAGCCGCCCCAGTTGAACACGTTGGTAAATCTTGTTGCATAGGAAAGGATCTGCTGCGTCTGCGGCCAACGGCGATCCAGTGTCGCACCGCCATAAACTTCAGATACAGTCTCCACGACTAACAGCACTAATAATGCCCAGTAAGTAGTGTGTAACTCCCGCTGCCGCTCACGCCCACAGGCGCCAATACCTCAGACAGCCGCTCACAGCTACTTTCTACGTAGCACCTCTGCTCTGAGCGACAGCCGACCCCCCTCCCACTTTCAACTTCCCCTTCTTCTTCCAGCACTAGCACAAATGTAAGCCAAAGCCACCAACTCCTGGTCCCTTACACCATGTGCACTGTTTGTCGATTGAGACTATATACACCTGCGACATCAGTCAAATGCAACTATTGCCTTGGCCTATGTCACCTGCTTATATGTTCTCAACTTGGTAAGAGGAACTTATGGACTGATACGTACGTTGCGCCATGTTGTCGAGCTACGCAACCTACAACGTCGACCGATTCGCCACCAGTGCTCGACCCAGCCTGTTTCCACCGAGGCATACGCACCAGTCCTTAACTCCCAGTGTAAATACTGCTCGCCCTTCGCACTTTCGTGTCCTACAGTTGAACTGCAATGGTTTAACCCGCAAGGTTGGTGAAATAGTAAATTTCATGAAGCGGCAAAACATCAAGATTGCTGCTATTCAAGAAACAAAGTTAAACGCTCGATCAGATCTTCGGACTTGTGACGGCTACAACATCCACCGGCGTGACCGAAAGAGAGGACTTGGGGGCGGACTTGCCTTCATCACTCATCAATCTGTGCAATATCGTCTATTTGAGCCTGACTTCGACCCGACGGACAACTTCCTAGAACGGTATGGTATGGTCGTTCGGTCAGGATATGTCGATCTAGAAATTATTAACATTTATATACCTCCTGCCAACTGCTGTCCGAGGGATTACCAACCTGACATCATCGCGTTACTCAGAGGCGATAATCGTGTAATCCTCGGAGCCTTCAACGCACACCACGTTCTGTGGCACTCAAGCCTACAGGGTGATGGTACGGGACAGGAATTGGCTGAACAAATAGATGATTCGACGTTTTATACTGTGAACGGGGATGCCCCCATGAGAGTTGTGGTAAATTGTTCTAGTTCGCCAGACCTTATAATTGTCAGCGCGGGTCTCATAAACTGCGTTGAATGGCGACCAATGCTAACTTCAAGTCCTCTGAATCGATCCTCTCAGTCGATCGCCCCAATGACTTTGTTACTTCGGAAAATCGCACTTTCACTAATTTCAGTAAAGCGGATTGGGTTGGTTTTTTTAACTTCACTGAGAGCACCTTCGCTGCTCTTCCCATCCCGTCTGACTTACGTGAAGGGGAAAAAGCGTTTCGCATGGTCATAGCTTCAGCCTCCAATCAATACATTCCGTCAGGTAGAATTAAGGAGATACGTCGGTATTTCCCCGCAGAGGGAGCGGCCCTAGCTAATGAACGTCATCAAGTGCGATGCTTGGACCCTACGGATCCCCAAATTCAAGATCACAGTGCGGAAATCAGACGGCTGGTTGATCAACACAAACGCGCCAAATGGGAGGAGCACCTAAGGTCCTGTAACCTCTCTGCTGGTGTTGGCAAATTATGGTCCACTGTTAAATCCTTGTCAAATCCGATAACGACAAAATATCCATCACCTTCGGTGATAAGGTACAGTCGAAACCAAAGAGATGCGCGAGCGCTTTCTGCCGGCAATTTGTACAGGACAAGGCAATTTGACAAGGAAATCAGACGTGCCATCAGGGAAGCGCACAAGCGTAAAAACAGCCAAGCGCTCATTGCCATCACCACCTCGGAGGTTCGGGAGGCCATACGGGGGTCCAAAAACTGAAAATCTATTGGCCCAGACGGTATATCAATGCCGATGCTAAAACATCTCGGAGAAGAGGGAGTAAGGTACCTAACAACTGTCTTCAATCTGTCTATGACCACCTTTGTCATTCCAGAAAGATGGAAACAGGCAAAGGTGGTGCCACTACTAAAGACTGGCAAGCCGGCCAACGAGGGGGAGTCTTATCGACCGATATCACTCCTCTCGCCAGTAGTGACGACCTTGGAGATGGTCTTGCTCCCCTATCATCAGCATGGATTCCGTTAAATGCATAGCACTACCAACGCGCTAAACGCCATCACCACACAGATAGGTGTCGGTCTCAACCAACCTCGTCCAAATGACAGGACCGTTCTAGTTGCGCTTGATCTGTCAAAGGTTTCGACACTGTCAATCATGCGCAACTTATTAACGACCTGGAGGTTTCAACTCTTCCTCCCTGTCTAAAGCGTTAGACCGCCGATTATCTGAGTGGTCGGCAGCCATCGGTTGAATTTAGAGACGAAAGATCAAAACCATGTATAATTAAACAAGGGATGCCACAGGGTGGTGTCCTATCCCCGCTTTTGTTTAATTATTACATTTCCCTTCCCCACCAGAAGGTGTCTCGATCGTCTCCTACGCCGATGACTGCGTTGAATGGCGACCAATGCTAACTTCAAGTCCTCTGAATCGATCCTCTCAGTCGATCGCCCCAATGACTTTGTTACTTCGGAAAATCGCACTTTCACTAATTTCAGTAAAGCGGATTGGGTTGGTTTTTTAACTTCACTGAGAGCACCTTCGCTGCTCTTCCCATCCCGTCTGACGTACGAGAAGGGGAAAAAGCGTTTCGCATGGTCATAGCTTCAGCCTCCAATCAATACATTCCGTCAGGTAGAATTAAGGAGATACGTCGGTATTTCCCCGCAGAGGGAGCGGCCCTAGCTAATGAACGTCATCAAGTGCGACGCTTGGACCCTACGGATCCCCAAATTCAAGATCACAGTGCGGAAATCAGACGGCTGGTTGATCAACACAAACGCGCCAAATGGGAGGAGCACCTAAGGTCCTGTAACCTCTCTGCTGGTGTTGGCAAATTATGGTCCACTGTTAAATCCTTGTCAAATCCGATAACGACAAAATATCCATCACCTTCGGTGATAAGGTACAGTCGAAACCAAAGAGATGCGCGAGCGCTTTCTGCCGGCAATTTGTACAGGACAAGGCAATTTGACAAGGAAATCAGACGTGCCATCAGGGAAGCGCACAAGCGTAAAAACAGCCAAGCGCTCATTGCCATCACCACCTCGGAGGTTCGGGAGGCCATACGGGGGTCCAAAAACTGAAAATCTATTGGCCCAGACGGTATATCCATGCCGATGCTAAAACATCTCGGAGAAGAGGGAGTAAGGTACCTAACAACTGTCTTCAATCTGTCTATGACCACCTTTGTCATTCCAGAAACAGACAGAACAGGCAAAGGTGGTGCCACTACTAAAGACTGGCAAGCCGGCCAACGAGGGGGAGTCTTATCGACCGATATCACTCCTCTCGCCAGTAGTGACGACCTTGGAGATGGTCTTGCTCCCCTATCATCAGCATGGATTCCGTTAAATGCATAGCACTACCAACGCGCTAAACGCCATCACCACACAGATAGGTGTCGATCTCAACCAACCTCGTCCAAATGACAGGACCGTTCTAGTTGCGCTTGATCTGTCAAAGGTTTCGACACTGTCAATCATGCGCAACTTATTAACGACCTGGAGGTTTCAACTCTTCCTCCCTGTCTAAAGCGTTAGACCGCCGATTATCTGAGTGGTCGGCAGCCATCGGTTGAATTTAGAGACGAAAGATCAAAACCATGTATAATTAAACAAGGGATGCCACAGGGTGGTGTCCTATCCCCGCTTTTGTTTAATTATTACATTTCCCTTCCCCACCAGAAGGTGTCTCGATCGTCTCCTACGCCGATGACTGCACGATCCTGGCTACGGGCCCCTCCGTAGACGAGCTGTGCTCAAGAATAAACTCTTACCTTCCATCCTTGTCCGGTTTTTTCGCTGGACGAAATCTGACATTGTCACCGACCAAGTCCTCGGCCACCTAATTTACGACGTGGACAGCGCAGGTGAACATGGAATTAGACGTCTACGTTGACGGCATTAAGCTTCCGACTGTCATACAATCCAAAAATCTTAGGGGTCACGTTTGATAACATGTTCAAATACGGTGCTCATGTAGCCGCGATTGCCACCAAAGTACAAAGCCGTAACAAAATCCTCAAGTCACTAGCTGGCAGCACTTGGGGGAAAGATAAAGAAACGTTACTGGCAACGAACAAGGCACTTGACCAGCCGGTTCTGAGCTACGCGACGCCTATATGGTATCCGGGGCTAGCAAACACACACCGGAGGAGGTTGCAGGCCTGTCAAAACACCGCACTCAGAAACGCCACTAGATGCCTCCTTATGTCTCCTGAACAACACCTCCAACTGCTAAAAACCGCAGCATCCGAACAGGAGCCTGCGCAACGCATATCCGCCTCCCAGGATAATAGGGAGTCATATTTGTAAGCACTATGATGAGATCCGGCACTATATTTTTTCGCCAAAAGTGCATCGACGGGCCCTCAAACTCATCCACACAGAGTCGGTAAACTCCTTTATCAGCTCCCGTCCAGTGAACGCCGTTATACAGGCACAAGCTCCACCTGTTGCCGAAGGGGAACGTGAACTGCCTAGGGAAACAAGGGTCATGCTGGCCCAACTTCGTTCTGGATACTGTAACAGGCTAAACATTTTTATCTATCCAGACTGATCCCTGAACATCATCTTCACAGTGAGGCAAATATGCTCGGTGTTAAAGAGCATTGCGAGATGTTGACCAGACAATTCCTGTTCAACTGCTATAAACCGCAGCAACCGAACAGGAACCTGCTCAACGAAAATCCCAGGAGAATAAGGAGTCACCTCCGCAAGCACTATGACGAGATCCACATCACATTTTCTCGCCGTTTGATCCAATGGTGCATCGGCAGGCCCTCAGCTTCATCCACACGGAGTCGGTAAACTCCTTTGTCGGGTCTCGTCCAGTGAATGTAGTCCTACAGGCACAAGCTCCACCTGTTGCCGACGAGGAACGCACACTGCCTAGGGAGACAAGAGTCATGCTGGCTCAACTTCGTTCTGGATATTGTAACAGACTAAACTCTTACCTATCCAGACTGAACCCTGACATGCCAAATGTCTGCCCGGCATGCGGCGTGTCTCCCCACGATAATAACCATCTGCTCAACCGAGCCTATACTTCTAACAGCAATTTCACTCTGGTCCATCCCTGTTGAAGCCGCGAGGTTTCTGGGACTTCCGTTAGAGGAGCCTGATGACAGTGTAGGATGGGGGGTGATACTTTAGGCAGGTTAAGTAGTCGCTAATACAACAACAACATCTCAACCTCGTGACAATGCGCCAATAGTCCTTCTTTTAAAAGTTATGCAGGTTTTTAAATTCAGTAAGAACCCTTACCGGAATAAATCCTTCTTGATTTGAATTTACCAAAGTTTTTACAACCAATACGGTGGGTGCAGAATTTGGGGCAACTTCGATAAACCATAAATTATTTTCGCCGACATTCTCATTAACTTTTGCCTAAATAACTGCCTCAGATATGGTTGGAATTTCTTGACTATCCACTAAAAGCACTTCCCGAACTCAGTAAGATTTACCGTAACCGCAACCTAAACTCCCTTCCATGGTGTTATACGTCATTGACATATTTGTCAAATTTATGTTGATGCCATGGTTCTTTAAAAAGTCGACTCCAATTATAACTACAACAGCAATATCGCACACAGTAAAATTATATGAAACTATCATATTTCCAATAGTCACATCACAACTAAATTCGTCTATTAACAATGCATCTACACCAGTTGCTGCGCTCTTAGCCCAGATAAGTGGCTTAACCTCCTTTTTAACCAGCCCGGGCTTCATTATGGAATGAGGTGCTCCTGTGTCCAATGTCAGCATAAGTTCTTCTCCTTCTAAATATCCTCTCACCGTTAAGTTACTCGACTCTCTACCGATTTTCGAAATCATGATAGTGGGACATTCAATTGCAGGAACCGGCTTGCACCCATTTGAGCTGTGTGGTCTAATGGTTTCCTCCGACAAAACCCGGAGTTGCGCTATGTGCCCCTTTCTGTCATACTTAAAACAATTACCTTAAAATTTCCTCTGAGTTCCCAGCGATGGTAGAATTGATTTAAGAGAATTACAAACCGTCTGCAACTCGTTTTCCCCACACGGTGTGCACGGTAGGCAGGTCTACTCAAGAGAGTGGGTGGTTCCTGAGTCAGTGCATGTGCAATAGCCTCCCCAAACGTTGGTTTCGGCATGGCATAAGTTCCCCGTTTCGTGTCAATATCCCGAATGCCATTCGTTAACGGTTGAATTTTAATACGCTCGATGAACTCACTGGAAGCATCCTCATTTGCTAAATGAGCCAATAGCTCGATTTTTGTCTCGAAAGTCTGCAAGGTCTCACCTTGCTTCTGCCCTGCCAACGATTCAGCAATTGTATCTGAAATATTTGTTTCCGGTATCCACTACCATTGCAGTGCATTCATTATTGTCGCAAAACAGCGTTGTTCTTCCATAGGGTCTGTGTTCAAAACATCTGTAGCCGAACCTTTCAACAAAGGAAAGCCGTTGCTCTATCCGCGTCACGCCAATAGTTGCTCATTGATGCAGATTCAAACTGCTTTTTAAAAGTCTCAAATGGAATATTCCCATCAAAAGGAGGAACTTTGAACTTCATTCCACGGGAAACCGTTTTTATCACTGCATGAACATTTCCCCGAATATGGTTTTCCAAAGAGCCAACTCTTTCTTCGATTGTTCGAAACTTCTCGGCGACCCCTTTCTCAACAGATTTGACTTGCTCATCAATTGCTTTCACTTTTTCGCCAATTTTCGTCGTATATTTACAACATTGGAGTTCTCAGCCATTTGCTTGGTGTTCTTAACCAACTGAACTTGAATAGCCTCCAGTAAATCGTCGAAGTTCGTACTAACTGAAGGACCCGCTGCTTATGCCTTCTCAAGTTTGGTTGATACATCCGCAACATTAAAATTATGAGTGTCTACATGGAAACCATTAGCTTCCATGTATTCCTTTAACAGAGGCTGCAGCTCGAGTTTATTCCCATTTGTGGAAAGACCACGCAATTGTAATTCTGTTTAAGCTGTTGGATTTTCAATTCGTTGAATTTAACCATCTTTAATAAAATTTTGATTCGGCTACCAATCTCATTTTTGACACCAATTGTTACCGTTTTTATAGGCTCGATATCTAAATTCCCAATCGAATAAAAATGTGAATCAAATTTGTATAAAACAATTGCGTCTTTACTTCACGAACAAATTCAAAACACCTGAAAAATTTAATATTTACAATGACAGTGCGAAATTTCCAATATTATTTTCGTCACACTATCATCCAGGAAAATCGATGGATTAATACAAAAGTTCTAAACGATCAAATATATATAGCCATATAATAAGTACCCCTAGTATAAGTATATAATATGATACGATAACAATGTGTGTAAGTTTTGCTTTAACTTTATGATCTTATTTTATACTTGGAATAGTTATGTGTTTTATTTTGACGCTTATTTAGATCTCTTATGACAAACCAACAGTAGTCACCCATCATTTCGACATCCCAGATTCCTTGATACTGACTCTCAATTATTTCATTGCTAATGAAACCTTTCGCAATACTCATCACTTTCGTCACCAAGATTTAATCCGTAACAAAGTTTTTGATGAGGCCGAGCTTGATGTCTAAGGGGGATAGAATAATATTTTCTTTCTTCACAAGAGGAGACTATTTGATGTTATCCACACCAACTTTAAATTCGACTCTTTCCGACCAATTTTCTATGACTTAGTGGTGTTGACAAGCTCGGATATCCCATATCAGAAAGGAGCAGTATTTTGTGTACCCACTTTGTAGACCAAAAAGCTTTCTAACGACCGTCACATATTTTCCAATCATGCTATTCATATTTGATTTTTGTTGGAACGATTTTCCGTCATCCCTTGTCAAGTTTGGTTTTGTGACAAACCGGTTTCAGCGTTCTGCCATTTTCAATGCCTAGTTTCGTTCTGGTCTGTGTCTATCCGCTGCGTTGTTTTTATAGTCCGTGCGTGCTGTGGCAGGTAATGTCAATCTATGTGTTCGTGGTAGGTAACGTTAATATGCGTGTGTGTGTGCGCGGTATTGATACGTCCGAATTGTTATCTGTCCCAAGGGTTGTTTTTGTAGGTATGTAGACATACCGCTTGTTAGCTAAGCGGTAGGTTGAGGTAGGTAGAAATCGGTGATTTTTGCAGTTTGGTTCATATTTCGTTTTTGCTTGTTCATTGTTACGTGTTTGGTTGCTGTACCTGCTGGCTTGTGCTGTTTTTTGTAAACTAATTTTAAGGGTTCAAATATTTCGTCAGAGATAGTGTTGGTTTGTTCGTTTATGATCCTGCCGTCAAATGTTTTTAACTTGTATATCTCCATGTTCTCAAGTACATTAAGCCGCCGGCCTTTTCCTTGTACGTGAAGTATTCGAGCCGTTGTTTTTATGTTAGCTGGGGTGCAGTTGTTCTCGAACATGTGGTTCGCGAAATTAGATTCTGGTATTATGGTGGGTTTTCGTGTTTTTTTTTTGTTGTAGTCCCTGATATGCTCTCGGAATCGTGTGCTTATGTTTCTTCCTGTTTGTCCTATGTAGCTGTATTGACATTCACAAGTAAGCCTCTACACTCCGTGTCTGTTGAATGGGTCATCAGAATTAGTGTCGGTTCTTAGTTTTTGTCCGACGTTGTTAGATGTTCTGAATGCTGTGTTGATGTTATATTTTTTAAAGAAGTTTTCTAATTTGTACGTCGTTTTTCCAGTGTATGTCATTGCCGTCCAAACCATTGGATTTTCCTCTACGTTTACTCTTTTTTGTGTTCCATGGCTACTTCTGAGTTTATCCACAAGTGCTTTCTTGTATCCATTATTTTCCGCTATGTTATATATTGTATTAAGCTCTCTCCAGTATGCTTCCTGTGTGAGCGGCGTTCTCTGAAGCCTATCCACTAAGTGCCTCAATGCTGCATTTTTGTGCTGTTGCGGATGGTTTGATGTAGAGTGTATTATGGTGTCTACATCAAACCATCCGCAACAGCACAAAAATGCAGCATTGAGGCACTTAGTGGATAGGCTTCAGAGAACGCCGCTCACACAGGAAGCATACTGGAGAGAGCTTAATACAATATATAACATAGCGGCAAATAATGGATACAAGAAAGCACTTGTGGATAAACTCAGAAGTAGCCATGGAACACAAAAAAGAGTAAACGTAGAGGAAAATCCAATGGTTTGGACGGCAATGACATACACTGGAAAAACGACGTACAAATTAGCAAACTTCTTTAAAAGATATAACATCAACACAGCATTCAGAACATCTAACAACGTCGGACAAAAACTAAGAACCGACACTAATTCTGATGACCCATTCAACAGACACGGAGTGTATAGGCTTACTTGTGAATGTCAATACAGCTACATAGGACAAACAGGAAGAAAAATAAGCACACGATTCCGAGAGCATATCAGGGACTACAACAAAAAAAAAACACGAAAACCCACCATAATACCAGAATCTAATTTCGCGAACCACATGTTCGAGAACAACTGCACCCCAGCTAACATAAAAACAACGGCTCGAATACTTCACGTACAAGGAAAAGGCCGGCGGCTTAATGTACTTGAGAACATGGAGATATACAAGTTAAAAACATTTGACGGCAGGATCATAAACGAACAAACCAACACTATCTCTGACGAAATATTTGAACCCTTAAAATTAGTTTACAAAAAACAGCACAAGCCAGCAGGTACAGCAACCAAACACGTAACAATGAACAAGCAAAAACGAAATATGAACCAAACTGCAAAAATCACCGATTTCTACCTACCTCAACCTACCGCTTAGCTAACAAGCGGTATGTCTACATACCTACAATAACAACCCTTGGGACAGATAACAATTCGGACGTATCAATACCGCGCACACACACACGCATATTAACCTCACCTATCACGAACACATAGATTGACATTACCTGCCACAGCACGCACGGACTATAAAAACAACGCAGCGGATAGACACAGACCAGAACGAAACTAGGCATTGAAAATGGCAGAACGCCGAAACCGGTTTGTCACAAAACCAAACTTGACAAGGGATGACGGAAAATCGTTCCAACAAAAATCAGCTTACTACCCTGTCGGAAGATCAACACAACAAAATAAATCACTATTCATATTTGATGAGTTTAAGTAACGTTTGCATTGCCTAGTAGGTTTCCTTCGTGCTTACTGCATCTGCGATCGGGATAGAAGGCTTTTGGTTGTCAATAGCAATAATATGGTCTTCAAACTCAGTTTATTGCCTGTCTATGAACAATCGCCACTCTTTGGAATCATATGATTCACCACACTGTTTGAAAAAGTCAGGAATGTCTTTGCAGTAACAAACACCGTTCTTCTTCGTAAAATGCTTGGAAAATGGTCTGTGACGAGTAACTTGTAACATGTTATTTTAACATCGTATGACACCAATTTAAATTGTTGTATTCGAGAAGCGTGTAGCTCGGCCTTTTCTTGGATAAATCCACATCTCTTATCCAATCATTAAGTTGTGATACTGCCAATGACGCTGTAGACTTTCCAACGCCAAGAACATTTGTAGTACAAACATAAACGGTACGTTGAATGTTAAAGACGTGTATTAATTTGCTCGCACAATTCTTTTTGCTTTCTTGTTATTTTGCTATTTCTAAGTGCATAATTTGTGATAATAAACTCTTGGTGGGTACCGGGATCTCCTGTAATATTTGTTCTCAACAAGTGCATTTGAAATGTGCAAAATTAAACTCGAATTGCATAAAACTTTTAATATCAAATGGAAATCTTTTGTATAGATGTGACATTTGTGTGAACACAACTCTACCTTTCTACATATCCAAAATTGAGAAAATCTACTCATCTTTGAGTGAAATCAAAAAAGTTTTGTTGGGTGTTAATAGTGTTAGTGCAAATCTCACTCCCGCTAATGTTGAAAAATATGCTAACACAATTCTCACGCGCTCTAACAAAAGGGTAATGAACCCTCTCCCACATCATCTCAGCCTAAGCGCACTCAGCACGATCAACTGCAAACAATTGACAAGAGCTCAGAAGCCCCTATGTTTATTGTTACTGATAGTGAAAATCGCGTCGGTTTGTGTGTGCCTTCTGCTACTGAACATCATGCCTCTGCTGATGAGTTACTACCTATTTTGCCTACTCCTATTCGCAATCAACAAAGTACTGATGCTGCACTCGCTGATTTGCTAAGTAAAAAAACCTCAACATCAAATGATAATGTGAGTGATGGGTCCAACAACAAACCAACGTACTCTAGGAGAAGGCAAGTGAACAATCGTAAACAAAAAAAGTTAGGTGTTGTATTTGGATCGAATAACAACAATCATCTCAATGTTGCCGTTCGTAAATCTTGGCTTCATTTATCTTCATTCACGTCTTCTGTCACTAAGGAGGACGTTATGAATTACGTATCTCAGAAAACTTGCATTAATGTCGAGGAGCTAATGTGTTTCAAACTCAGTAGAAAACCTGATGATGAAAATACTAAGCGAAAGTGGTTCAATTTTAAACTTGACCTAGCAACTGATTATATCGATATGGTCCTTAATGAGTCACTATGGCCTAAACATGTCATGATTAAACCCTTTTTTACAAAAGCCAGGGCTTGGAACAGGCAAAACTTAACTGAAAGCGATTTAACTAATTTGCAACTTCCTACGTCCTCTACCGCTTTTTCTGGTCTTAAGATCTATTTTCAAAATACTTCCGGCTTAAGAACTAAATCTTATATTGTTAGCTCATTCAGCGCCCAAATGGATTTTGATATTCTTGTCATCGTCGAAACGTGGTAAAACTATGACTTTTTTTGATTGTGAATTCTTCGATTTAAATGCCTACGATGTTGTGGAGGTGGAGGCGTTCTTATCGCTGTGAAACGCAAATACCGTGCCTACTTAATAACTCTATCAAACGACCACTCTTTGATTGACCAGTTATGTGTCTGTGTAAAAGGCTATTTTAGATCCGGTTCACTCTATATCGTTGCCTCGTACATCCCTCCTAGTAGCGATTTGGAATTCTATAAAACGCATGCTAGCCGAAAACAACGTACTAGACGATGACTTATGCATTTTAGGTGATTTTAACTTGAGTAACGTCCATTAGACCGACAGTGCTTGTAACTCCTGTCTCATAACGTCTAACGTAACAGCCTCTCACGAGACTTATTTTATAGATTGTATTTTAAGTCTTAATTTGGGGCAAGTCCATTTATTTTTTAACGAGCTAAGCAAACTCTTAGATCTCATATTTGTCATTTGTTAACTACTTTATTTCTGAATCTATGTCGCCCATAAGTCAATGCGACAGGTATCCTAAGCCCTTAATTTTAAGTGTTGAGTCTTATGAATACCTTCCGACTTGTCTAAACACTAGTGATAAAATCATTTTTAAATATGATACCTGTGATTTTTTAAATCTTAACAATTTATTATTGGAAGTCAACTGGACTGCTTTTACATCAAGTTTAAGTATTGCCGATTGTTTTTCCAACTTCAAAGCATTTATGCACGAGTTTTGTATGAAAAATATATCCATTAAAAAGAAGAGACCATATAATATCCCATGGTACACAAAAGAATTAAAAATGCTTAAAAATATAAGAAACAAATTTCAAAAACGTTTTCAGCCCACTAATAATATCTATTTTTTATTATAAATATACAAATTTTGCTGGCGAGTTCAATAAATTCATTCGCGCCGCTGAGTGGAGTATTAAAAGTAATCCGAAATATTTTTGAACGTTTATCAAATCAAGAAGGTCGCGCTCATTTATTCCACCGTCAGTTTCTCTTGACGACGAGTTCGCTGAAGGGCCCAAGGATGTAGCTAATCTCTTTGCTAACTTTTTTAAGTCCAATTTTACTAGTGACAATGATGCCCCCTCATCAAGCTTTTCTCCAAACTTCTCACACCTTAATTTTGGTTCTCTAACCCTATCTTCAGAAGACATTGCCAGAGACCTTGCCACACTAAAGCCGTCATCTCAAACCGATGTTGATGCCCTGTCGGTCTTTTAAAAAAATGTCCTGCCCTAATTGAACCATTAAAAATTATTTTTAATATATCTCTTGCTTCAGGAACCTTCATTAATGATTGGAAAGTTGCTCTCATAGTTCCAATCTTGAAATCAGGTAAGAAAAACGATGTTCGCAATTATAGACCCATATCTAAGCTTTTTGAGTGCATTGTAAAAGATAAACTGTATTTTGCAACTTAATCTCTTATTTGTCAAAACAACATGGGTTTGTGTCTGGGCGGTCCACAGCCACGCATCTAGCTGTATTTGTAGATTACTGTCATACTGCTTTCTCAGCTGGATTCCAGGTTGACTGCGTATATACAGACTTCTCGAAGGCCTTTGACAAAGTTTGTCATAGAGTATTACTTGAAAAGTTTGCTCATATGGGTTTCCATTCTTGCTTTTTGAAAGGGATACAATCATACCTCTCTAATAGACGCTATGTTGTTACTATCGATGGTGTATTGTGGGAACCTTCATCAAAGACATAAGGAGCTGCTTTTCTTTCGCAAATTATCTACTGTATGCAGATGATCTCAAAATATTTGCGGTAGTGCGGGATACATCTGATGAGCTAAGTTTCAACGTTATATTGACGCTGTTCATTCATGGTGTCTACGTTATAGACTCTCTCTAAATATTAAGACGACGTTTGCTAAAATTCTGAATGTTCGTATTACGAACTATAGCATTTCGAATACTTTCTTACGCAATGTTACTGAAGTGAAAGATCTAGGGGTTATCTTTGATCCGAAGTTGAGCTTTAATAATCACGTTGATTTCATCATTGCAAAGTCGGAACTCCACTAAGTTTTCTGACCCTTGCACTCTGAAAATATTATTTATAACATTTGTACGTTCGCGTCTTGAGTATGCAGTTTTTATATGGAGGCACTACAGCCAAGTTTCTATTAAAAGAATAGAACGTATTCAAAAGGTATTTCTTAAATACGCTCTAAAAAGCTTAAAATTCGATGATATCGTATGCATCGCGTCTCATCCTCATTGACCTACAATCCTTGGATAGTGTTATTCAAAGGAGCCTTGATTGCCCTTATCTCATAGAAAGGATTACTTTAATGTTCCTTCGGGTCACTTACCCTTTTTATTGCAAACATGTCAAAACAAAATTTGCCAGCAACGCTCCTCTTGCAAGATCTATGAGTGAATTTAATAGTTTGTCTCAAACAATAGTCATCGATTTTTCAATGACCACAGAAGCTTTCTTAAACCTTTTTCGTTCAATATATATAGATATGTAAAGTTTTAAATGCTAAGCATATAAATTTCATATGGTTAGTATGTAACATATTAGTAATTTTTATATTACAAGTGTATGTACTTTTTGTTGGTAGTCTTTAAGAAATTTTGTTTCATAGACGATATTACAATAAATAAATATAGCAGTCCGTTGAATGGCAAGTGGGTTCCCCCACTTCATAGGTGTACTTAATTAAATTTTTTGCCTAAATAAATACTTGCAGAAATTAGTCATCTGTCCGTTGAAAAGAAGCAAAGTTCCTAATTTTATTACGCACTTTTTGTTCCAGATTCGGATTGAAACAATTCGACTCGACATGTGGTACACACAGTATTCGGTGTCCATGATTTTCCATTATTTTTAGGCTCAATGCCAAAATGCGTACAGGATGTAGAATTCAAAGGATTTGAAAGCACACGTTGTATCCTTTAATGGTATATTGACAGCAGATGAAACAGAACATATGTAGATCATTTCTACACTCAAACCCTAGCGTCTTTTATATGGATACTAATACTTGTAGGTTACTTATTATTTGGCTATATTTATTTGATGCTTAAAACAGAGCTTAATGCTTAAGAAAAATATCTGGAAAAAATGAAAAGTTTTTAGGATCGTCTCACTTAAAGCCCTTTTTTTATATTTTTCCATAAAAAAAGATAAAAATCCGTAATGATTAATCATTTTCGCAGAAACTACAAGGCCTAGCAAAAAGTAATGTATGCCCTATTTATACCAAATTTCATTAGCTTTTATACTTTTATACCTTTCATGAACATGAAATGGTATTATAACTTTGGTTCGATGTTTGTAAGTATGAGAAGAAGAAGAGATAGACCCACCAATAAGCATACCGAAATGATCAGGGCCATGAGCTGAGTCGATTTAGCCATGCCCGTCTGTCTGTTTGTACGCAAACTAGTCCCTCAGTTTTTGAGGTATCTTGATGAAATTTGGTATGCGGCCGCCATTTTGAATGAGATTAATCATTTTGATCAGATCGGAGCAATACAACGCATAGATTCCATACAATCGATAGTTTCGATGAATGGGTTTTGGGCTATAAATTTTGCAATTAAAAAGCTAGGAACGTAAAATTTTGCAGGTTTGGTACTTATTATACATATATATAATGTGCGTATTGAAAATCAGCCAGATCGGATCAACATAACATATAGCTCCCATACAATCGATAGTTTCGATAAATGGGTGTTGGGCTATACATTTTGCAATTAAAAAGCTAGGAACGTAAAATTTTGCAGGTTTGGTACATATTATATATGTCATGTGTGTAGTTAAAATCAGCCAGATCGCACCAACATAACATGTAGCTCCCATACAATCGATTGTTCCGATAAATGGGGTTTGGGCTATGTATCTTTAAATTATCAGTTTTGCAGAATCTGTTCTAATTATAAGTAGGGATCGGACACTTAAAACCGTGTTGCGTATTCATGAAAGGTATAAAGTCTTCGGCACAGTCGAAGACAGCCCTTTCCTTACTTGTTTATATTTAAAGATATACATGAGTAAATAGATATACATGACTAAAAGGAGCCATCTTTTTCTTTTTTTTAATAACGTAAATCGTAAATATCTCAGAAAGGTAGTTGGTTGGACTTTTCTTCGGCCCGCTTTTAGGACTTTTTGGGGATCATTTTCGAACTGTTTCACGTCCCATTCAGCATCATTATGGTATTGTTCTTGTGAATATTTCAGGAGTACTTTCTTGTCTTTTTCGGAGTTTTCAGAATCAGATCGGGATCATATTCCGGATTTTTTCAGGATCATTTCAGAATTCTTTTCTGGACTTTTTCGGGTCCATTTCGGGACTTTTTCGAACCCTTTCGCGACTTTGCTAGGGTGTCAATTCGCCATTATTAAAAGGTAATTTCACGATTAGATTTTCGGGATTATTACAGAATCATATCGGCATTCTTTTCTTAACCATTTGCGGGATTCTTTCAGCCTCATTTATGGATTGTTTTTGGTCATTATTTCTAGACCCTATATAGGGACTTTTTCTTGATTATATAGAAAATGTTTTCGAAATTTTTTCTGCTCTTTTCAAGACAATGTCTGGAATTTTTTAGGGACATTTCGGAAGTGTTTTGGGGAACGTTTTCTGGACTTTTTAGAGATCATATCGGGAATATTTGGGGAGATTTCAGGATCATATCGTTTTTTCCTTGGTTTCTTCAGGACCATGTCGGGACTTCTTAAGGATCATATCGAAAGTGTTTTGGGACTATTACGGGATTGTGTTAGGGATAATTTCAATAATTTTACAGAATCACTTGGAAATTGTTATCTTTTCGAAACCATTTCGGGACTTTTTCGGGAGAATTTTGGGGATCAGTGCAAGATCGTTTTAGGGAATAGTTCGGAATTTTTTTAGATTAGGGCTGCTAGACGTAATGACTTTGGCAGTTCTTTTCTGATTTTCGATCCTGAAAATTTAACACCAAATCTGTACTGATTTTTAAATGTTTTTAAGAAATGTATATTAATTTTTCACGCTTTCGACATTGAATAAATTTTAACCTATAAGCGCCGTAGCCAAATTATATGCGTCGGCCACTTTTGACAAGTGACAACGGCTGGGTATTGGCTCTAATTTTCTTTCGCTGATACCTGGAAACCAGCGTCATAGCCGGTTTTAGCGAAATGTGTTGACAGAAGTGCTCTTTTGCGTGTTTGTTGAGTTGAAGAAGAAAATCCTCGAATGTTGGAAATAGGCTGCTTACGTCACACTATTCACAATTCAGTTAAACGCGTTCTTGTGTTTGATGTGGATTCAATTTTTTGAAAATATACTGATTATCGCTCCTCTACGAAAAGAACAGATAACCTATTTGATTTTGATTTTGGCGACCTACAATGGTGCGAAATGTTGAGGTATGTGGGTAACGGGTGGCCGTTGGATTTTTCGAAATAAGCTGGAGTCTATCTAGGTCTCATAGCACATATTGCCAATTCATTGCAACAAGCAATAAAAAAAGTTGAAAGAAAATAATTATTTATTTATTTATTTATTAAAAAGAGCAACAATTATAAATAATTGAAACACTTACAAACTAAAGCACTGGCTGCCAGGGCCTTCGGCTTAAAGTTTACTTAAATAGTTTAAATTTTGTATGTGAATATGAGCGAATTATTATATAGGTTTAGGTAGATAAAGTCAAATTTTTAATTTAGTTAATGCTATAAATTTACATATTTTTTGAATATTATCATCTACTGTGCTTTTTAGGAGATAAGAGAGTTTGGAATTTGCATATACGGAAGTTCGAAATTGTTCCAATTCTATGCAGGTATCAAGAAGGTGTATAACGGAATAGTCATTTGAGTTGCAGAAAGGGCATGCAGGTTGGTCAGAACCGTATATCAGATGACTGTGCGTAGGCAGTGTGTGTCCTATCCTGAGGCGGATAAAGGTTCTTAGGTTATGACAGGAGGAAGTGGTGGAATATAGTGCTTTGCTTCCGAAGGGGTTGTTATGTTGGTAGTGGTGTTGGTAAGTGCTCCAGTCGTTTTCGAATTCATCTTGTAGATACTTTTTTATTAGTTTTGATATATCTTGTTTGACGAAAAAGTAGCTCAGATGGTGCGGTTCTCGATGAGCTTCTTTTGCTCTACTGTCCGCGACATCATTTCCATTAATACTGGCGTGTCCAGGTACCCACATTATTTTAATTCTACTTTTGTTTGCATAAAAATATTACGAATCTGTGTAATTACCGGGGTATCATTGGTATAATTTTGCAGTGCTTTAATGGTTGATTTGCTGTCGCTACATATAACAATTTTACTCTCAGTTTTAGAGGCAAAGAGTACCGCTTCGAGTAGGGCAACTTCGGCTGCGAACACCGAGCAGTACGCTGGCAGTAATCCTACTGCAAATGTAATACCATGCGTGTTTGTGACTGCGAATGTGACGCTTGAGTCATGTTTAGATCCATCTGTGTAGATAAATTCCCATTCATTAGCCATTGGAGCTATGGTTTCGTGGAAATATTGTACATATTCACTTGAAGAGGTGTTGCTTTTTGGGTACTTGAGCAAATTGTCGATGAAGAGCGGCTTGATGCTCACATTTGGAGGGAAGTTTGGAATTGGCGCCAATGTCGGTGTTGATACTAAACAAAGTTTCCGTGAAAGGTGTATATCGCGTTGAATAGCGGATGGCTTTCTGTTGATCTCTGGTTTTGTAAATTCAGGTTTTACAATTGAGAGAATAATTTCATTTCTGCACTGGAGAAGCTTTGGTGCTAGCATCATCGTGTTGCGCTTAACTCTATGTTCAATCTCCGGTAACCCAGCTTCTGCAAGTGTTGCCTTTGTAGGTGATGTTGGAAATGCTCGAATGCTTCTACGGGCTGCTGTGTGGTACGGTGCTTTTATGAGTTTTAGAGTTGTCTTTGCGCAGTTTCCGTATATACAAAGTCCAAAATCAATTTTTGATAATATTAAGGCTTTCGTGATATTTACAAGTGTCATGGGATGAGTGTGACAGTATTTTGAGGAAAGAAACTTAATGATATTTAATCTGTTTATAATACTTATTCTAATAGCTTTACAGTGCTCTTTGTACGTTAGTCTTTTGTCAAAAATTAAGCCAAGTATTTTTAGTGTGGTAGTGTGTGGGATTTGAGTGTTAGAATAGGATATGGGGGGGAAGGAACATTTGCGTTTTCGACAGATGTGAAAAGTAGAGCATTTGCTTGTTGAGATATTAGCGCCAGATCCCTCTGACCACTTGCCAATTTCATTTAGAATGGTTGAAAAGGTATTTTGAACTTGGTTTAGATCGTTGGCTTTTGAAAATATTAAAATATCGTCCGCGTAAGCGAAATGCTCTACTGTTTTATGAGCGACAATGATTGAGCTGATTTCGTTAAATGCTATTGTAAAAAGTGTAACTGATAACGGAGACCCTTGTGGTATGCCATTATAAAGGTTGTGAATACATGAATTAGTGTTTTTACGCTTACAGAAAATTTTCTATTACTCAAAAACGATTTAACAAAATTCTAAATTTTTGCTCCAATTTTCCATCGCTGAAGCTGCCTTAATACTATATGAGGTCCAATTTTGTCGAAGGCTTTTTCGAAGTCAAGGTTAAGTACTGAAACGTGTTGACTGGATGCTAAAGCTGTGGTTGCGAAATGCTCAAAGTACAGTAAAGGTTGGATAACTCCTATGTTTTTTTGAAAGCCAAATTGATTGGGACTAATCAATCCGTTTATTTTGGCATACCACATGATTCGGGCAGAAATAATTTTTTCGAGGATTTTTGACGTACATGGGAGCAGGGATATGGGTCGGAAGTTGGACACCTGGGTTGCAGGTTTGTTGGGTTTTGGTATTGGGACTATAATAGAGGTTTTCCATTCTTGGGGATAGATACCGGTGTTGAGGATATCATTGTAGAGCATTACCAATCTCAGTTTAACATTGGTTGGAAGGTTTCTTATTAGAGGGTATGATATTCTATCCGCGCCAGGTGTTTTATCTGACAACTTGGAAAGTGTGGAGTCAAATTCGAAAAGAGTTATTGGCGAATCTGTGAGGATGGCTTGGGATGAGGGGGGTGCATTGGCATACATTTCTGAGCTGATAATATTTTTTTGGGTTTTGAATTCAGTGGAAAAGCTGGAGTCATTAGAGCAGTTAGACCATGATTTGGCAAATTCTTCCGCGATGTCTCCTGGATCATAAAGCGGTCCATGTTCGCTATGGACGAATGTTATAGATGACCGAGGAGAAGAGTCTGTCAGTATTTTTATATCGGACCAAACCTGTTTAGGACAAGAGCTGGGGTTAATTTTTTTAGTTAATTTTTCTAGTGATTGCCGTTTGGCTGTTTTTAGTTCCTTTCTGAACAGGGCATTGGCTTTTTTATATTTAACCAGATTCGTGTTACTCATATTTTGCTTATATTTGGTCCAAAGCACTTGTTTAGTATTCCTTAAGAAAGTGAGTAAATTGGACCAGTACGGTACTTTGGCAGAGAACTTCTTCGTGCTTGACTGTGGAATTGCTACATGAGCGGCTGAACGAATTATTTCTTTTATTTTTGAGGCTTCGGCGTTTATATTTTTTGATGATGGCTTTTCATTAGAGAGTTTAACTGCAGTGCTACGGAATGTGCCCCAATCAGCTTTGTCAGTGAGGAATTTAGGTCGATGAGAGAACGATATCGGGATGGGTGAAGGTTTTGTGGGTGGAAAAATGAGTGGGTGAGCCATCATTCATTACTATGAGGTTATGAGATAAAACAAGATCTTCAATGGTTTGACCTCGTCTGTTTGGGAATGGGGATCCCCACAATGGACTCCAGGCGTTGAAATCTCCTAAAATAATGACGGGGGTGGAAAATGAATTTATAATATCTGCCATATTTTAGTATGTAAAGTTTTGATTAGGAGGAATGTAGCAGTTAATTAATGTTATTTTTTGGCCAATGTCTATTTCTATTGCAATACAAGATATATTTGAAGTTATGGGAATATGTTTGTGGTTGACGGACTTTTTTATAAAGAAGGCTATTCCCTGTTTGCTACCAGTATTTTGTGGATGATTGTGAAAATAAGCAGTAAATTTATTGGGTGGGTATAGAGTTTTATTGTACGGGACGTGTGTTTCTTGTAAGGCGATTACTGAAGCGTTAGAATCGCTTATTAGAATATTAAGGTCTACGTAATTATTTAGTAGACCATTAATATTCCATTGTAGAATGTTTATCATTAACATTAAACATTAGACTCTCCGCTCGATAGCGGGAGAGTGGCGGAGTGGGGGTTGGAAGAGGTAAGTTGCGAGAGCAAGTTAGCTAGCAACGAGTTTGCAGAAGAGTAATTGTTAAACTCAGTGGACTCTATATCCATATTAACGTCGAAATTTGTTGTGTTATCATCATTTATTGTTGTAATAGAGATATTTTTGTTGATTGATTCTTCTGTTAACTTCTCATTTGAGTTTGGGACTGTATAATTTTCAGTTTGTGTTTTGGATTCTTCGGTTGTTTGTTTTGTATTAACTGTGTTTTCCTCTTTTTTACTTTGCGTTGTAATGTTAGTGTTCTTTGTAGAAAGAGTAGGCTCAGCTTGTTTAGATGGGATATTATGTATATTGTTATTGTTTTCAGGGCTTATGCGTTCACGCTGGGGAGCTGAGAGCGCATTAGCAAATGTGAATGTTGAGGTTTGAATGAAATGAAGTGTTTTTATATTTCTCGCGCGCTTCTCGCAAAGAGCACCTTTGTTGTGTTTTTATTTTTAAAATTTCTTTATGCTGTTTATATTTAGGGCAATCCCTTGAAGATGCTGCGTGTTTTTCTGAGCAGTTTGCACATAATGTGCGCTTGCAATTTTCAGGGGAATGGGGAGGTAAGTTGCAATTAACGCAACTAGGCTCATTTTTGCAATGCTTAGTAGTGTGACCCAAGAGCTGACAAGACTTGTATCTCATGGGATTGGGGAAGTATTCTCTTATCTTGAAAGAGAACCATGAAACGTCGATTCTGCTCTGTAATTTGTGACAGTCGAATGATAATAACACTGCACCGGTGGGTACTAGTGAGCCATTGACCATCTTTTTAAATTTATACACATCTGTCACGTTTTGCGTTTCAAGTTCTTTAATTATTTATGTTGTTTAGGCATGGGGCATAAACTGTACCTTTCACTGTGTTTAGGTTAGTGTGTAGTTTACATGTAATTGCACACACTCCCGGTAGCTCTTTAGTACGAATAAAACGTCAGCCAACGCTTTGGATTTTACCAGCAACAACAAATTGCCATCTCTTATGGGTTGAATTTTAATAATCTCTTTGCTAATTGTATTAAGAGCTCGGTTAACTATGAAGCAAGAGTAATCAGATAAAGTTTTATTCTGCACATTTGCTGACACAACTATATATATTGGTGATTGTTCTGGCACTACTGGTAGTTCAGGAAAATCTATTTTTTGTGTGAGTTTTCTTTTTTTCACTTTTGGGTTGGTTGCTAACGGGGCAAACCTATTATTACCCAGGTTAGGTGGCCCTGGGGCCATGGTGGTAAAATATGCACTTAGCAGAAATTTATTAAGTGATGTGGACAAAAACAAGTGATTAAATATAACTCGGAAAAAACGTGTTTTTCACTAAGAGAATTTATCAGTTTGGAACAACTCCGCGCTTAGTAGTCTACGTGTTTTCTCTATGAGAGTGAGAAGACAACTGTAATTATTTATAATAGACATGTTTATCGCTATGAAAGTCTTGCGCTATACATTTCATAAGCAAAGAGAGCAAATTTTCACTAAATCAACTACAGATAGAATTTACAAGGAGAGCGATAACATACATCTGCTAGCTTATTTGAAAAAAGAGATAGTGCAAGCAAAACGAAAAAAAAAAAACAAGTAAAGTGACCGCTTTATATCTTTCATGAGCGACTAGTTTACGTTCAAACAGACGTACGGGCATGGCTAAATCGACTCACCTCATCGTCCTAGTCATTTCGGCATACTTATTGGTGGGTCTATCTTTTCTTCTTCTCATCATTAAAAACATTGAAACAAAGTTATTTTCCCATTTCATGTTCATGAAAGGTATGTGGGTACTATTCCAAATGAAACAACCTTTTTAAGGTTAAAACTAATGATTAAATTTTATTTTAAAGGTATTCCAAATTGTCGAGCGACTTCGTCTTCGTGCACGAAAAAAAAGAATTATCACTCAGCAAAAATATATGTATGTGTTATAACTGCAAGTCAGTGAGCAGGGTTTTGTGTCATTCCGAACTGCAATAAATACAGTGTCGTATTCTCCTTGCGCTGTATGGGGTGTTCACTGAGGCATGTGTTACGCCACATTACTCCCCCCTATTTGGAAAACGAAAGTGTACCTTACGACCTGATCTTGTGTGATATTCCTGCGGCGTGGTATCAGCTGCAGTATTCCGTTGGTCTTCGTGTACTACATAAGCGGGTTTTAGACGCTCGATGCTTACGTTGACCTTTCTTCCACGAATGTCGATTATAAAATATTTAGAATATCGTTTCAGAACGGGATATGGCCCCCCATAAGGAGCCTGAAGCGGGCGACGTACCCTCTCTGTTCTCACGAATACATATGGTGTTGTTTGCAACTGAGTCTCTATAAAGATGTTGGGCTTTGAATGATTAGCTGTTTTAGTTGGTGTTAACTTGCGCATTCTTTCACGCAGATTGTTTACAAAAAAACGTCCTGAGTGTTCGGACTGTGTTGGAGAAATTCGCCAGCCAATCGAAGTGTCTCGCCGTAGAGTTGATTTGGTTTTGTGTTTTTCCGACAGGGTGGATACTGGATTTATATTGGAACGAATTTTCGTCATCCCTTGTCAATTTTGGTTTTGTAACAAACCGGTTTCGGCGAACCGCCATCTTCAGTGCTTGATTTCGTTCGTAGACTAATTCTGTTGGCGTCGATTTGATGTCTTGCCTGTAAGACGAGCGGTAGCCGAGGAGGATTAATGGCAGAACTTAGACCCATTTTTCTCTCTGGTAGCACTTAATCGCTGTTTTCAACGTTCTGTGACTGCGCTCTATAATACCGTTTGCGGCAGGGTGGTACGCGGTTGTCTCCAGGTGCTGAATGCCCAATAAGGGGTTAAGGTCACGAAAGAGTGACGACTCGAATTGGCGTCCTTGGTCGGTGGTGATTCTCACGGGTGTGCCGAATCTGCAAATCCAATTTGAGTAGAAGGCGTATGCTACCGATTCCGCCGAAATATTTTCGAGAGGATACGCCTCAACCCATCTTGTGTAACGGTCGATGCAGGTGAGACAATATCGATAGCCTTGACATGGCGGCAATCGTCCTATTATGTCGATGTTGATATGCTCGAATCGTTTGCTTGGTAACTGATATTTCGATATTGGTGATTTATTGTGTCGTTGAATTTTTGATTTTTGGCACACCAGACATCTTCTGGTCCATTCACGACAGTCTTTTCTCATATTCGGCCAGACGAATTTTTCTGATACCAACCGTATCGTTTTAGCCGCGCCGCAGTGCCTAATGTTGTGAATTGATTCGAATCCGATTTTTCGTAAGAAAGGGACGCGCATTACCAGTACTAACGTCGCAATATATTTTGGCTTCGGTTCCTGGAACCGTGAATAACTTCAAATCTAAGCTTGAGCCTTTTTTTGTATTATTAAGCTCGGAATCTGTGACGTGACTTTCAGCCAAATGCTCGTAAATAATCGTTTGTGGCACATGGATGGCTTCAACGCGGGAAAGAGCCTCAGCAATGATATTGTTTTTGCCGGGTATGTAGCGGATGTCCGTAGTGAACTGACTCAAAAAATCTAATTGCCTTATTTGCCTCGGCGAAGCTTTTTCCATTTTCTGTTCGAAAGCAAACTGGAGCGGCTTATGGTCCGTGTATATACAAAACTGTTGTCCCTCAACCATATGTCGGAAGTGCTTTACCGCTTTGTACGCAGCTAGAAGCTCGCGGTCATATGTGCTGTAGCGTTGTTGCCCGGCATTGAGCCTTTCTGAGTAGAAGCCAATAGGCTGCCATTGCTTGTCGACCAGCTGTTGTAGCACAGCTCCGAGAGCCGTTCCAGAAGCATCCACAGCGAGCGATAATGGAGCGCCGGGCTTTGGAAAAGCCAGCAGAGTAGCAGCTGCCAGCTCAGCTTTACAATGTTGAAATGCTTCAGTGGCTTCTGAATTCCACTGGATTTTAGAGGTATCATGTTTCTTATTGCCCTTTATGAGATTGAACAAAACGCTTTGGCTCTCTGCTGCTTTGGGCAGAAAACGTCGAAAAAAATTCACCATACCCAGGAAACGTCTAAGGTCGCACACTCGTTCCGGTTTCTTCCACTCACTAATGACCTTCACCTTGTCTGGTGGTGGTTTGAGACGCTCTGGGGTGACAACGTACCCGAGGAATAATACCTCTGGCTTTCCAAATACGCATTTCGACGGGATAATTACTATGCCGTAGTCGCGTAGTTTTTCAAATACAGCGCGTAAGTGGCGTCGATGCTCGTCGACATTTTTCGAGGAAACCAATGTGTCGTCTAGGTATGATCAGGCAAAATCAAATTCGCATAGAATGTGGTCCATTAAGCGTTGGAACGTTTGACCGGCGTTACGTATGCCGAAGCACATGTAGACGAACTCGAACATGCCGAACGGTGTCATTATAGCAGTTTTTGTTACGTCGGCCGGCTCTACGGGTATTTGATGATATGCGCGGCGCAAATCAATCGTCGAAAAACTTTTACATCCGTGTAGTGTGTGCGTAAAGTCGTAGATATGTGGGATCGGATAGCGGTCGGGTTCAGTTACACTGTTCAACCGCCTGAAATCTCCACACGGGCTCCACTCGCCGTTCTTTTTGCGCACCACGTGAAGAGGGGTTGTCCACGGACTTCGTGAGGGGCGACAAATACCGGCTTCGAGGAGTGACTGAATTTCGGCTTTTGCCGCTCTTAGCTTATCGGGTGCCAAACGCCTTGGCTTGGAAAAAAACGGGTGGTCCCTTCGTAATAATGTGGTGTGTGACACCATGGGTACCTTTATTTTGACTACTGTTCGGCAGTGTTAAAATTTTAAACTCCGATAATAAATCTTGAAAAGGCATATCTTGGTTAATAAATGATAATTTACCTACGTTACCGCCGATTTTTTTCATAGCGCAGTATTGCGATGCGTTTGTTAGGCTATCAACCAGCTTGTGTTTATGTAGGTCGACTAAAATCTTATAATGCGCCAAAAAATCGGCTCCCAGGATCGGTTGCGAAACGTCCGCGATGATGAAGCTCCAACGAAATTGGCACCGGAGACCGATGTTTAGAAAAAGCGATTTTTCTCCGTATGTTTTAATTATTGATTTGTTGGCGGCGTATAATTGCGTGCTGATATCGTTGTGCTGATGTAGGTGGGATAACACTGACTTCCGCGCCTGTATCCACTAAAAATTGTAAGTTGCTGTTTTGATCGGTGATCAGAAGTCGACGGTTTGTCCAAATGGACCTGCCACGTACCGTCGTTGGCGACAGGGCTGTTAGTTTAAAGATTTCGAGCATGGTTTTCGGCATTTTGTAGCCTTGTCTCCAAATTTCGTGTGATACCAGCAGATATCGGAGCCATTGTTTGGTGTGCGTGCTCGTCTACGTGAAGAAGATCGGTGTCTTTCTCTGCTTCGTTGCCCTAATGCTGTTTTTAACTCGGCTACCTCTTTCGTTAACGCGCACAATTGTTGCGATAAGGAAGTCGGTCTCCATTTGTAGAAACAGAGTGCACGTTCGGGTCGTCGTTAACCTCAATAATTTTATCAGCTAGTAATAATAGAACGTATGTTTTGTGGCAATCTGCTTAGCCAAATAGATTTAAGCATACTGTCGTTCATTTCGTGACCAGCGAACTGACGCATTTCACGCAACGTCGGGGTCACCAAATTGTGGGTACTATTCCAAATGAAACAACCTTTTTGAGGTTAAAACTAATGATTAAATTTTATTTTAAAGGTATTCCAAATTGTCGAGCGACTTCGTCGTCGTGCACGAAAAAAAAGAATAATCACTCAGCAAAAATATATGTATGTGTTATAACTGCAAGTCAGTGAGCAATAAATATAGTGTCGTATTCTCCTTGCGCTGTATGGGGTGTTCACTGAGGCATGTGTTACGCCACACGTATACAAATTTAGTACTATCTGGTGACCCATATTGTACCAGCTGGTAAAATTAACATGGCAGATAATATGAGACTGTGGACACCATAAATATATTTGAGAATTTAAAACCTTTTTGATTAGAATTAAATAAAGAATTTCAAATAAATAACGATATTTGTTCAGCTGTTTCCATAATGTTTGTAGACTTTGATCGTTGCTCTTGTTGTTGTATTAGGAATGCTTCGCCCTGCCTATCGGCACTTTCTTCACCTAACATTGTCATCAATATTTTCTAACGGGAGTCCCAGGAACCTATCGTCAAAAGGGTTGGACCAGACTGATGTTGCTCTGTCGCGCAGGTCAACAAATAGTTGGTATCACCACATGCCGGGCAAACATTCGCCATGCCAGGGTTCAGTCTGGATAGGTATGCGTTTACTCTGTTACAGTATCCAGATCGAAGTTGGGCCAGTGTGACTCTTGTGGTGGAGCTTCCCCTGAATGACGGCATTCAACAAGCGAGTTCTGACAAAGGAGTTTACCGACTCTGTGTGCATGTTGTTGAGGGCCTGATATAGTACCTTTGGATCAAACGGCGATATTATGTGATACCGGAATAATGCTTACGGAGATATATCCTTACTTTTCGGGGAGGCGTATCTTCTTCAAGCATTTGCTTTTAAGAGTGTTGTGGTTTGCAACAGCCAAAAAATAACTGTCTGTTCACCATTTCGTTATGCTCTTCCTCCAGTGTGTGTTCGATAGCTTCGGCGACCATATTCATGACGCGTAGCTCAGAACTGGCTAGCCAACTGCCTTGTATTTTGTCAGAAACCTTTCTTTATCTTTTCTCCAGGTACTGCCACCCACTTACATAAGGATTTTGTTGCGGCTTTGTATTTTGCTGGCGATCGGAGTCGGAGGGCAGTCGGAAGCTTAATGCAACACACCACCTTTTTTTCTGCTACTACTTCTTTGTTGTCCGCTGTCACAACTTCCTTGTTGTCTGCTGTCACTACTTGTTTGTTAGCACTCCAAATGAAATAATTATTTAATCAATGAAACATGAAATTAATTAAAACCGTTTGCTTATCTTATCTTACTATTATAAACGCGCAAGTTTCTGGGTGAGTGAGTGTGTTGCAAGTCTTTAACGTCCAAACTACTAAACCGATCTCTACGAAATTGTGTATATTATTATTATTATTCTCAGAAGTATAGAATAGGTAACAGATTCATGTGATTCCGGGAAGTGGGCCAGGGCTACTTCTGTAGCCCTTTGCTTTGTTAAAATTTATTATACTTTCTTGTGAACCAGGGACCGATTTGTTAAAAAAAAAGTCTATTTATAATGCTATATTAAAAAAAAAATTATAATTGGCGCGACATATACCTCCGAGGAGATTGAGGCCGAGCTCCTCTACCAATATGTGGTGTGCTGCTTCTAATTTTTCCTACAAATTGATAGGACCTGCAGCTTTTTGCGAATTCCAAAGGCAAATGCAAAGCAGATAAGCTTTCCATGGCAAAAATACACTGAGAGAGTTTGCTAAACCAGTGCCGAAGCGCGACCCCGTTTTGAAAAAAAACTACTGTTAATAACAGCAGCAACAATATAATTTTTTGCAGTTTTCTTCGAAAAAAGTTTTTAAAAATTGACATTGTCTTTTGCTTTTGATGCTCTTATTTTATTTTCATTGCGGTTGTTAAATTTGAATAAATTTAATGAAATGTTGGAACAAAATAATTGTGAATGTAAATGAAATTAATACTGTTTGCGCGATGTATATCCTGCAAACAACTTTTTCTATCTTAACGATTCCCCAGATGATGAAATTTTTATGAGTGCTGGAAAAAAAAAAAGTTGTATTCCATTTGATCCCAACCATTGTTAAACGCTTCTCGATCGCTAGTCTTTTTAACATGCATATTAGGGTGGGTCGATTTGTATGGACGAAAGTTAGCCGATATCGCGCCATCGATTTTTCGATAGGTTTTGGGATCAGGAAAATAAGAGTTCCACTACGCATACTCAAAAAAATAATTTTCGAGCCTGCGAAATTTAATTTTTTCGACTTTGATTTTTAAGGTTTTTTCCATGACCTACAAAAAATAATTTCATTTGATTTTAAAATTTTCATGTATACCCTGTCCGACCCAAAAATGTCCGCTAAAAACGTTGGCGTTGAAAAAAAAACATTTTTGGAGTTTTGGGGAGTGTTTTGGTCAAAAAATTTACCCTTTCGCCACTTTTTTAAAGGTTTTTTCAACATACATGCCATAATGTTTTCGACGAAAACGAATTTGTCTCATATTTCCTGTCCCACTTAAAATTATGCGCTAAGAACGTTAGCGGTAACAGTTTTTTGAAAAAACGTTTTTAGCTGACATTTTTGGGTCGGACAGGGTATACATGAAAATTTGAAAATCAAATGAAAATTTTTTTAGTAGGTCATGAAGAAAACCTTAAAAATCCAAGTCGAAAAAAGTCAAAAAAATTAAATTTCGCAGACTCGAAAATTATTTTTTTGGATATGTGTAGTGGAACTTTTTTTCCTGAGCCCGAAACCTATCGAAAAATCGATGGCGCGATATCGGTTAATAAATCGACCCAGTCTAATGCATATACTACAATGTGTATGCGTGGCTTTTTGCACACGCGAAAAGAATGTATCTGTTTGTTTGCTTCCATATTTTTGGATGTTTTTTTTAATAATAGTTATTTAAAAAATATTAATAAAAACTGCAATAAAAAGAAAAGACAAGTTCATACTTATTACAATACTAGCAGACCGGGCTCATTAACTTGAACCAAATAAATTCCTAGCTATACCGAATTGCAGCTTTATATAACCTGGGGGCTTTCACGGAAACAATATGCAGCCTTTGTCGTACCTAGCGAACTCCCGAACCTATCGTGAAAGTTTCATAGACATCGACAATAAACCGTGGACATTAAGAAGCACAAACAAACCACAACATATGTGGGCTTGGCACTGTCCACTTTTTCAAAATTATGTAAATCATGACTTAGTGGCACTATATCCAAATATCATTAATTTAGACCAAATGCGTTGAAAAAACAATTGTATCGCAAATTTTTCCAGGCAGGCAGATCAAAGCACTTAATTTAAAATACCTTTGCCTCAAGACAAGAACTACACACACATATGTATTCACAGTAAATTGACAAGAATAGTAAAAAAATTCGCTACTGTTTAAAAGCTATCAGAGGCGATTTTCATTCACTTAGGAAAAAAAAAAGGAATAAGTTTTATTATCCATCAAATATATAAAACTAAAAACAAGTTTTATTTTTGACTAGTAAACCCTGCTCGCTTCGCTGCATTTCAGAACTAATAATAGACTGAGTCCGATTTTAATCATTATATCCTATACCAGATAATATATGAAACCTAATTACAGCGCTTATTGCAGCACTCAGTATTACCTTTCGTTTAATACCCATATTGTACTAAACACATTTTTAGTCAAATTGGTCCGCATATCAGTCGATATCTCCTAAACTGGTCGAGCTATGGGAACAAATGATATCTTAAATTTTAAGGTAAACGTCTAGTAATATAACGATAAAAGTTCCATTCAATTCCAATTAGCAGTTTTTGAGTGATGCGCCCAAACATACAGACAGACAGATAAAAATTCAAAAACATTTGATTTGGCTTCTATTGGCTTAATATTGATCCCTGCTATCGATTTTCTTAAATATCTGCAATGTACAACAATTTTACTATACCTAGTAGTGCTATGCCCGAGGTAGGCATACCGGTCGTAAGAGGCGACTAATATGCACAAAAGTAATGACGTGCAACTCGATGGTTGATCTACGGATATGATGCCTCTCACCTCTCATTACCCATCCTATCCTTCCTTACGGAAGGAGGGGTGACATGACCTAAAAGGTTTCACTGGTCATAAATCGCTACCACGACAGTCGGGCAGTACTGCAAGAGAGTACCGGAGCGTACCGGGTTCAAATCCGGCCAAGGACTGTTAATTCGACAACACTCCCCAAGACCTTCGGGGAGTGTTTTTGTCGTTACCACAACAACAACAGCAACAACTTTAGTCGCGTAACGGTGGTATGTAACGGCATAAACGGATCGAGATAGATATTGACTTATGTATATCAAAATGAAAAAATTAATTGATTAAGCCATGTCCGTCCGTCCGTCCGTCCGTCCGTCTATTAACACGATAACTTGAGCAAATTTGGAGATATCTTAATGAAATTTGGTATGCAGGTTCCTTGGCACTCGTCTCCGAGCGCTATTTAAAATTGGCGAAATCGGATGATAGCCACGCGCACTCTTTATATATAGAATATTTTCGAAAATACAAAAAAAGTGATTACTCAGTACATAATACACTTATAAAGATAAATTTTGGTGTGTATATTAACGTTAAGTCAAAAAATTAAATTTTTGAAAGTAGGCAGGGTACCGCCCACTTTTGATTAAGTCAAATTTAGAAGTAATATTAATCATATATCAAAAACCGTTCAAGATATTGAAATTTAGCACAAATACTTATATTAACGCAAGGTATGATCGGAAAAAAATGGCCCCTCCCCTTTTATAGAGGAATATAAGAGGAAGAAAAAGAGATGGGCTCATCAATTAGTAAACTTAAATAGGAAGGACGATGAGCTGAGTGGATTTAGAAATGTCCGTTTTTCCGTCCGTCTGTCTATTTGGACGCAAATTTTACACACAAAAAAAGTGCATGTATTGGTATTTTGAAAAAATGTGGTTAGCAGTTAATGCTAGGGAAGCTATTTACAAATAAATAAATTAATGGTGTTCGCCATTGTGTGGCGGTTGTGTTGCCGGCCTACCACAACGAAAGTCCAAGGTTCGAGTCCAGGTAACATCAAAACTGAATTGAAAAAGTTTTTCAAAACGGGGTCGCCCCTGGGCAGTGGTTTGGCAAACTCTCTGAGTGCCTTTCTGGTATGGAACGCTTCTCAGCAAAAATGCGTCTCCTTTGCAGATGCCGTTCGAAGTCGGCAAAAATCTGTAGGTCCCGCCAATTTGTAGGAAAAAATTCTAAACTGCACACCACAAATTGGAATGGAAGCTCGGCGCGAAAGTCTCCTAGGAGGTTTGTGATGATATTCCTGTTGTATATCGCGACATACATTTATATTTTTTATGTCATGAACATGAAATGGTATTATAACTTTAGTCCGATGTTTGGAAGTATGCGAAGAATAAGGGATAGACCCTCCAATCTTGATGAAACTTGGTATGCGGCCGCCATTTTGCAGGAGATTAATCATTTGTCGGAATCAGCAGGATCGGAGCAATACAACGCATAGCTCCCATACAATCGATAGTTTCGATAAATGGGTTTTGGGCTATGTATCTTTAAATTATCAGTTTTGCAGAGTTTGTACTAATTGTAAGTAGGCATCGGACACTCAAAACCGTGATGCGTATTTATGAAAGGTATGAAGCCCTTTCCTTACTGGTTTTAAATTAATTTACTCCTTAAAACTTATAACAGAAGTGTTTTTATTGAAAACAATCAGCTGGCTTTATAATACAAACTGAAAGGTATTAAACTAGACCTGCGTAAAATGATATGCCATAATTAGATGTAATTTATAAAGGTCTCGCTCAAATTGTATTCAATCATGGCAGATTTCCGGTGAGCATGACGAGACATGCACGTTTACATATTTGGAACTGTCCTCCGATAGTGGGAAGATTTTGATTTTTTTCATTAAGAATATAAAAATGATCACTATCAAGGGTTCCTGCTAGGAATGCAAATCCGCTCCCAAGTCCTCTCAGACGATCACATTGATGGATATTATAGCCCACACTTTGTCTCCTGTATGGCAGCTATTTGATGTTATGCAGCTTTATAAAGGTGACTGTCTCGGCGACCTTTCCGGTAAGGCTGTTGCAGTTAAGCTGCATTACGCGGAAGTGGGATGGGGAGAGATCGCAACACTGGCCGCCCAAAGGCGCAGACGAACCCGTCGGCAATATAGGCAACGCAGCTCGACAACATGGCGGAATGGGACGAAGGGGAAGAGGTAATTAGTGGTGGGGTGAAGGGAGGCTATCGCTCAGCACTGTTTACATCCAGAAGGGACAGAAAGTGGCTTTTGGCTAGCCTGTGAGGTGGTGGTGCCAATGGGAGCCAGTGACCGGGGGAGTTACACACTGCTTGCTGGCAGAATTAGTACAGGCAGTTGTGGAGAGTGCGGCAGGAGTAGGTTGTGAAGAAACGAATGGGTCTGTGTGTGGAGAGATTTAGCCCAGAAAAACTTGTCTTGTGCAACCATCTTTCACATGTAGCACATTGAATTGAGTGTGAACCTGAAACATAAATCTACTTCCAACGAACTCAGCAGATCCAATATCTTGGTCCGGGGCTAGTTTCAAAGCCATCACTGAGTAGGAGAGTAGTGAGCAACCCTGCTGCAAGGAACTGTTCGCACTGTGAAAATTTTAGGGAGATTTGGGATTATTTAGACAATGCTAATATAGGAACAAATGTCTCAGTAAAAGCCCATTCAAATGCAACTGGAAGACAAACTAATGTGATAGTTTATTAGCGCTTCTTCCATAAGACGAACAAAACCACTTTTGAAACCTGTATGTACCATTAGAGCCAATAACCGCTATAGCATTTAAATCTACCGACTTACTTTTGAATTGAGTTAATACAGATTTATGAGAGTGGCAGCTCCCAAATCGGATGTGACATAAGAAATAATCACTTCCAATAGACTTTTACAATTTATTTTTTCATTTTCGTACCACCGACTGTTTTTTGTTAGTTATTTCAACTTTGTTTGCTTTCGGGTTTACAGTCCAATAAATCAGAAAAACTCCTTTTTTATTTTTTCACCAACGTTTCGACCTTTTATTTGTGGTCTTCTTCAGGGCCTAGTGACATAAAACATAAAACTTAGTATATAAGGCCTTGGATTGCAACTAAGGGTTAATTAATAATAAGTACGTACATATACGAACAAAAGTACATATAAGGCAAATTATTATAAATACAGTATTCTTACTCAAAATTACTGCGTTCTTCTTTGTCTTGTTGTTTTGTATAAAATTTTGTGTTTTCTGCATCGTACTAGGTGCAGAAGTAGTCATTAATGAGTATTTAATTAATAAGCTTCGGAAATTTACAATTTAAATTTGAATTATGAAAATGTAAAGAATAAACACACAATATGATTGCAATAGCAAGCTACATATATACGTATTTGACGTTTGTTGAAGTTTTTTGTCAGCTGGTTCATGCTTGGTAGACTGTGTGGGACAGCTGTTGATTGTTGACATCGTTAGAAAATACACGTGTAGATGTCGCTGATGTTCTTTGCTTCTATGCTCCTTTTATTTACACAATTCTTATCCGCTTTTACGAATATATCGTCTAATAGCATTCTCTTTCCCCAGATTTCCCCTCTAGCGAAGTCAAATCTATGTCCAAAACTAATGGCGTGGTGAGCGAGTGCGCGTTTTTCTGTCTCTTTTCTCTCGACAGTTTTCCTATGTTGATTTAGGCGTTTGTACATATAAATGTTGACTGGTAGTGCCTATGTAACTTTTGTTTCGCTGGCAATCGATGTAGTCTATTTTATATACAATATTCTTTTCTTTGTTGAACATTTTCCCAACATTGTTTTTATTTCTGTACGCAAAACGGACGTTGCCAGCGAACTCTTTGAATTGTTTGTGATGTTTTTGGTTGTATATGGGAAGTATGAAATTGTCATGGTTTTGATTTCTGCTGATGGTTGTTGGGCGTTGGTGTTGGTTAATATTGGGACGGTATCTTTGTTGTTGGTGGACATTTTATAGTGATTTATCAATCTTGAAATTAGTTTTGGTGGGTAATCATTCGCTTTGAGAATGTCTTTAATAATTAATTTGTTTATGTTGTGGTATCTTTCATCACTCAAATTCAATACTCGGTTTATTAATCCTTTTGCGGTGCTGATTTTTTGGGCTAATTGGGTGTATTGACTTATAGTTAAGGATACGACCTGATGAAACTGGTTAACGGTACCAGTCCGTGTTAAAGGTTCCATCCTGCGTGTTTCTGAAAATTACCATATCCAAGAATGGTAGCATATTGTTCTGTTCCTTTTCTGATGTGAATTCAATTCCTGGTTCCATGGTATTGAATATTTTGAAAGTCGGCGCGAGGATGTTTTCAGGCAGTACTAGGTAGAGGTCGTCTACATATTTTTTAATTATGCGAACGTTGAAATCTAATTCTTCTTTTACTTTCTGTATAGCTCGTTCTAAAACGTTGTCCATTAGAATTTCCACTAGAATACAGCTGACGGGTGATCCCATTGGAAAATTCTGTGCATAATTGTTCATTAAATTGAAAATAGCTGTTTTTTGTGCAAAGTGTGATCATTTCGATAAATTCACTTTATGAAAAATTTGTAATAGATTCTATTTCTTTCCACCTTTCATTTAATACTCTTAAAATGGAATCGACTGACGCATTTGTAAAAAGACTTTTAACGTCAAATGATACCTGTATTTGGCCCGGTTGGTGTGTTTGTTCGGCGATAAATGTTTTAAATTCGAATGAATTGCGTAAGTGGAATTGCGATTTTGGTATTTTTGCTAGAAGCGCAGCTGCATATTTCGACAGTGCTATTGTGGGTCCATCACAGTCGGCGGAGATCGGTCTAAGCGGCATAGGATTTTCGTTTTTGTGATGTTTTGGTACGAAGTATATTCTTGGTGAGTTTGCGTGGTATGTAGTAAGTTTACGCTTTGTTAGGGAGTCTATTTTCCCTCTATTGAATAGAGTTTTCACAAATAGATTGTTTTTGTTTTGTATTTTGTTCGTTGGGTCAGCTATAGTTCTGTACGTGTTTGTGTCGCTGAGCATCTCCTCTCCAAGTCTTAATAAGTCGTCTTTGTACATAAACACCGATTTATTTCCTTTGTCCGATCTAGTACATATTATTTCCGGGTTGCTCTTGAAAAACTGGATGAAACTTTTTTCTTTTTGTAGTAGGAAGTTTTCTAAATTTGATTTCCTTGCCATTGATTTTGCTTGTAGTATTGTGTGTGTCACCGCTTGTCTTTATTCGTTTCTGTCTTGGGGATCTACACAATTTTGCATAATTGACTCCACTTCGGCTATTATTTGTTTGGTTGGTAGCTTGTTAGGTGTTGTTGGTAGGCCAAAATTTGGGCTAAGCCCATTAAGAGCATACCGTCTTTTGGTAAATTTGTAGTTGTTGCATTTTGTATGAAGCATGTTGTGTCAGATGTAATGTGTGTTTGTATTTGAGTTGATTCTAATCGATTGTATTTAGTGTTAAGGCTATTTATGGTTACCTCGTGTTTGTTTTGGTAGCTCATTACTTGAGTACGGAAAAACTCATTCGTGTTTGGTAAGCTTCTGGACTGGATGGCTGATCTCAGATTGTTGGTTTCTCTTTCCAGTCGACTGATCTTCCAAAAGGAGATTTTTATTTCCAAGCTGAGTATTTTTTTTCGAAAATCTGAGATTAATTGGTCAATCTGTCTGTTGTATGGCGTGTCATCTTCCAAACTTTGGAAGATGCAGTTAACATTATTTATTATATGTTTTGGGAAGATATTGTTTTTCCGACATTTAAGTAAAAATAATTTCCGCGCCCTAAGCTTTGCTAATTTTATGTTGTTTGTTGCGAAAGCCTTAAATAAAGTTTTGGTTTCTTGGCCGTATTGTATGCCAATGTTATCAAAAAAAAAAAATTTTAAGAGTATTAAATGAAAGGTGGAAAGAAATAGAATCTATTACAAATTTTTCACAAAGTGAATTTATCGAAATGATCACACTTTGCACAAAAAACAGAATTTCGGATGTCCAATGGGATCACCCGTCAGCTGTATTCTAGAAATTCTAATGGACAACGTTTTAGAACGAGCCATACAGAAAGTAAACGAATTAGATTTCAACATTCGCATAATTAAAAAATATGTAGACGACTTCTACCTAGTACTGCCTAAAAACATCCACGCGCCGACTTTCAAAATATTCAATACCATGAAACCAGGAATTGAATTCACATTTGAAAAGGAACAGAACAATATGCTACCATTCTTGGATATGGTCATTTTCAGAAACACGCAGGATGGAACCTTTAACACGGACTGGTACCGTTAAACAGTTTCATCAGGTCGTATCCTTAACTATAAGTCAATACAGCCAAAATATTAGCTAGAGAGGAAATCTGGAGAAAGAGAATGCTATTAGAAGAAATATTCATAAAAGCGGATAAGAATTGTGTACATAGGCACTACCAGTCAACATTTATATGTACAAACGCCTAAATCAACATAGGAAAACTGTCGAGAGAAAAGAGACAGAAAAACGCGCACTCGCTCACCACGCCATTAGTTTTGGACATAGATTTGACTTCGCTAGAGGGGAAATCTGGGGAAAGAGAATGCTATTAGACGATATATTCGTAAAAGCGGATAAGAATTGTGAAAATAAAAGGAGCATAGAAGCAAAGAACATCAGCGACATCTACACGTGTATTTTCTAACGATGTCAACAATCAACAGCTGTCCCACACAGTCTACCAAGCATGAACCAGCTGACAAAAAACTTCAACAAACGTCAAATACGTATATATGTAGCTTGCTATTGCAATCATATTGTGTGTTTATTCTTTACATTTTCATAATTCAAATTTAAATTGTAAATTTCCGAAGCTTATTAATTAAATACTCATTAATGACTACTTCTGCACCTAGTACGATGCAGAAAACACAAAATTTTATACAAAACAACAAGACAGAGAAGAACGCAGTAATTTTGAGTAAGAATACTGTATTTATAATAATTTGCCTTATATGTACTTTTGTTCGTATATGTACGTACTTATTATTAATTAACCCTTAGTTGCAATCCAAGGCCTTATATACTAAGTTTTATGTTTTATGTCACTAGGCCCTGAAGAAGACCACAAATAAAAGGTCGAAACGTTGGCGAAAAAATAAAAAAGGAGTTTTTCTGATTTATTGGACTGTAAACCCGAAACCAAACAAAGTTGAAGAAGACTTATATAATGTTCTTCAGTTTGTTGTTCTCTATAATATTTCTTAACAAGAACGAAAGATTTATCCTTTTTACCACACATCTTTTGATTATTACAATATATAAAATTGACGTCTTTTTAGCACTCTCACGACGAACCTTTGAATGATCTGACCGTTTGTTTGAATAATACTGAAATATATTAGATCAGGGACGGACGGTAAAGCTCATCGCTTTTGCTCTAGACGTGTCTCATCATCGCTTTGCTGTTTTGTGTATGATACTCGCTAGTAGAGGAAAAAATGGAACTCTAGGGGGAATCGTAGCATTCTTCAATCTCCCTTTCAAACGAAACCCATTAAGAACATGACTTTTCATAATGTTCTTTTTATCGACTACGAGACGAACATATCTCTTGTTTTTTTTTACATTAACGCTTCAACACTACATTTTTCTCGTCATCCTTTGCTCAGGTAGGAAAATAATACAGGCATCCAAAATAATAATTATTTGTATTTTGAGTTTCATGAAAAGCAATATAAAAAAAATCGTTTCGTAATAATTACACCTGAGAAATATATTTTTGAGTCATCCGTAATTATTAATTTGATATTTTACTTTAAAAATTTCAAAATAATAATTATGAGCAATTTTTATTTTTTTAAGTCTTCAAAGACTTTTTCTTTGAGACTTTTAAAATAAAAGTCTTTCGATAATAATTATGGACAATTTTTAATTTTTTAAGTCTTTGAAAAAAAATGTTTGAATTTTTTTGTCGTGAGCTAAGCAAGTTATACAACGATATTTACAATCAGATTGCAAATAAAGTCTAATTAAGCTGAAGGTTAAAATAGAACATGGCCCAGGTTCGCCTTCCTCAAGGTGAAAGCCAAAGATAGGGCGTCTATTACCTACGGTGTCAATATTGTGCCAAACGTACCATGAATATTGATATTGAGAGGAAAGTATTCCATATCTGTCGAACTGTAATAAATTTTAAGAATCGTGGCGGTGCTTTTTCTTGGCGCTTAACAGCCTATCCGATTTTAGCCCACACATAGGGAGGCCAAATCCTTACTCCGTTTGTCTTTTCCTTCACATTCTAGGCCTCCTCCTTCTGCTTCCACCGAATTCGGGTGTCGATAGGAAAACCGTCTCTATTCGCCATAAAATGACCCAGCCAGCGGAGCATGTGGTCTCTAATTCGCTGCATTATTTCCATATCTGCGAAAAGCTCGTATAGCTCATTGTCAAATTCGAGACTCGCCGTGGCCATCACCGGAGAACTTTTCTCTCGAAAATCCATATGCCATCTGATTATCTTCCGGCACTGCCCATGAAAAACTGCCCGGTCCATTTCTGACCCAAAGGATGCAGGAAGAATGTAGAGAAAAATCTTCTTTAGAAGAATCATGGTCCTTCCCGTGATGCCAACGGCGAGTGTCGAAGGACATTTAACAATAAGTTGTGCCAGCTCCGCTGCCTAAGTCATGTTATTCGAATGGATATAGACGCTTCGACCCGAAAGTTTTCCTATCGACAACCGAATTCGGCAGAAAAGGAAGAAGGAGGCCCAGACTGGGATGGAAAAAAAAGATGGAGAACGGTGTGACCTCCCTAGGTGGTTTCTCTTGACGTCATTAATCGCTAACAAAGGTTTAATATACCACGGTTTCTTCGTTTCTACCCAGACGACTGTACGATAATGGAAACGGGGCAGGACCCTAAACTTTATGAGGTTTGTTTTAAACTAAGGTATTAAACAGTTTTTTCGTCAAGCGAATCCTGTCAATTCCAACAATTGGAACAAACAGGTGAACAAGGTATCAGACATCTTGGATGAGACGTTACATCAAATGCTCACCTGTTGTTGTTGTTGTTGTTGTAACGACAAAAACACTCCCCGAAGGTTTTGGGGAGTGCTGTCGAACTGACAGTCCTTGGCCGGATATGAATCCGGTACGCTCCGGTACTCCCTTGCGGTACTGCCCGACTGTCGTGGTAGCGATTTATGACCAGTGGAACCTTCTAGGTCATGTCACCCCTCCTTCCGTAAGGAAAGAGAGATGGGTAATGAGAGGTGAGAGGCATCATATCCGTAGATCAACCATCGAGTTGCACGTCATTACCTTTGTGCATATTAGTCGCCTCTTACGACCGGTATGCCTACCTCGGGCATATTCTAAGCCCCTAACCCGCAGGGGTACAAATGCTCACCTCCCTCGCTTAAGCAGTCCCGATTGCAAAGCCGGAAAAAATTCTCAAGTCACTGTTTATTAGTACATGGAAAAGGCAAAGAAACTTTGCTGGTAATATAAAAAACAATCGGACAGCCGGCCCTGAGCACTATTATCTAATATAGTTGCCGAGCCCAGCAGATACACGTGGTAAGTAATTTCATTAGCACCGCAATAAGATACGCCGAGAAATACGGCTGCATTGACGGGCGATTCGCAGAATTCACAAATAACTGCCTTATGATTTGTTTCCTATCTCGTCTCTGGTATACCTTCACTAGAGGAGGAATACGTATCTACATTAGACCCTGATATGCTCAATGAAAGTCCTTTATAAGGAGAAATTAGCTGTTAAATAAGATCATATATTCAGTTTTACTAAAGCACATCATTGAAATACTAATTAAATAAAAAACTTTCCAATTTCCGTCTTTCGTCTGTGAGACTTGTATAATAAAGGGTGTTTTTTTAGGGGTATAGAACTTCGAATTGAAATAAAACACAAGAAAATCGTTTTAAGGTCCATCAATTTGGCTTTATTGGAAGGATAATTTTATGCCATTAATGGTTAAATATGATTTCGGGCATGTGGCCGCCGCAGCTGGCTCGAATAAAGCCAATTCTACAGGTCCAATTTTCAACCACTTTTTCGAGCATATGGGGCCGTATGTCGGCAATAACGCCACAAATGTTGGCTTCCAATTCCCCTAACGTTTCTGGTTTGTTGGTGTAGACGAGCGACTTCACATATCCCCAAAGAAAATAATCCAATGGTGTCAAATCACACGACCTTGGTGGCCAATTGACAGGTCCATTCCGCGAAATTATGCGCTCATCGAATGTTTCCTTCAATAAATCGATTGTGACGTGCGCTGTGCGGCATGTAGCGCCGTCTTGTTGGAACCACAACTCATCCACATTCATGCCATCCAATTCGGGAACAAAATAGTCGGTTATCATGGCTCTATACCGGTCTCCATTAACGGTAGCTGCCTCTCCAGCATTATTGCGGAAGAAGTATGGCCCAATGACTCCACCAGCCCATAGAGCACACCAAACAGTCAGTTTTTGTGGATGTAATGGCGTTTCAAGGGTCTCATGTGGATTCTCTTCACTCCAAATGCGGCAATTTTGCTTGTTGACGTAGCCATTCAACCAAAAATGAGCCTCATCACTGAACAAAATTTTGCGATGAAAATCAGCATCGAAATCAATCTCATTTTCGGCCCATACACCAAAATCACGACGCATTGCATGGTCTCGCGGCTTTAATTCTTGCACAAGCTGGATCTTGTAAGGTCGCAAGCCAAGATCTTTGCGCAAAATCTTCCATAAAGTTGATGGACAAAGCTCCAATTGCTGTGCACGGTGGCGAATCGATTCATTCGGGTCCTCTTCAACACTTTGCTCTACAGCGGCAATTGTTTCTTCGGTGCGCACTGTTCGACGTCTCTGCGGATGCGTATTATCACATAGAGTAAACGTAGTGCGAAAACGATCCATGGTTAACCGAATTAATTGCTCTGATGGACGATTATGTCGACCATAAAATGGACGGAGCTCACGGTAAACTTCGCGAACTGAACCATTATTTTCGAAATAAATTTGCACGATTTGCAAGCGTTGTTCTTTTGTCAACCTGTTCATGATGAAATGGCAAATACGGCGAATACAAACTGAACATAAATGACATTAGAGTTGCCAGATTTGACCACAAAATGCCAGTTTTATCTCTATTCGAAAAACAAACCTGTAAAAAAACACCCTATATAAATTACAGAATAAAAGTCTTTCCAGACTTTAAAAAAAAAAAAAAAAACAATTCGAATAATAGTAATTTCACTTTCGAAATTTTAAAAGTCTTTCAATAACTATTATGAACAGTTTCTATTTTTTCTATTGCAAAGTAATAATTTTTCAAGACTCAAAAAAATAGCTATTGAAATGGAATAATTATTTTGGGACTTTTATGAATATTTCTTATTATGTCTCTGAAATAATATCCCCTTTTTTTACATTTGCAGATAGTCATAGCATCATATTTGTAACTCTTAAACATTATCGTGATAAGAGAAATATGTCTTCTATTTTTTTTTTATTGGTAACAAAATTTGAATACACATAATCACTCCTTAGTGACGGCTCAAAAAATTTTCGCCGTATTTTCGACAAGTATTTACAAGATTTATTGCAGAAGTGTATGGTTAGGGGTTGTCGGTTATTATGAAATAATCAAGAGAGGATAGGGTCACATGGGTATATTTGTTGGTTAGTGCTCTATATATTGGCCAACATTTTTTGATATCTTCTTTATTTTTCATGTTAGAATTAACCATAATACATATGAAATGTAAGAAAACACTTCTTTCCATACCATGTTCCGAGTACGTCCCTTATTTTCTTACGGAAGCATTACTTTTAACGTATTTGGTAGCTTAACTCGTGAAAACGCCACATATAACATACCATGCATGAACACCGATGAATTTAGGTCCACTCGGACAAACTCAAAAGTTTGTCCCTGAGCTTTGTGCACAGGCATGTCAAATATTGGCCCAACCGGAAATTGAGGCCGTTGCAGGTGAACCCTAGGTGAGTGTGATTTTCGGTATATGTACTTCTTTGGCAGATTTTGATTGTCGAACAAAATTTAAATCTTGCGACACTTCTCCGCTGAGATATACTTTTTTTATTGACTTCAGACATTTCTTTAGCTTTATACACTTCAACACCATTACATGAAGACGGTTGTTACGAGGCGACTGAGGTTGCTTAAATACACTTACCATGGCAACATCTGTCGTTTAGCACTTTATCGAAAAGCTCAGGTAGCAACAAAAAGTGGCAAACCTACTTACAAATGTTTTGGTTTGATACCCATATTGGCATATTTAATTTAATTTAAAAAAATCAGATAAGTGGCAGCCCCATGAAAATACCTAGTTAAAAATTCTTAAAATGTGGTACACTATGTACATAACAAATTTCATCCAAATCGGAGCCGTTTTCGAGATGGTCCAGATATACAAATATACAGGGTGTTTTTTTTACAGGTTTGTTTTTTGAATAGAAATAAAACTGGCATTTTGTGGTCAAATCTGGCAACTCTAATGTCATTTATGTTCAGTTTGGTTTGCCATTTCATCATGAACAGGTTGACAAAAGAACAACGCTTGCAAATCGTGCAAATTTATTTCGAAAATAATGGTTCAGTTCGCGAAGTTTACCGTGAGCTCCGTCCATTTTATGGTCGACATAATCGTCCATCAGAGCAATTAATTCGGTTAACCATGGATCGTTTTCGCACTACGTTTACTCTATGTGATAATACGCATCCGCAGAGACGTCGAACAGTGCGCACCGAAGAAACAATTGCCGCTGTAGAGCAAAGTGTTGAAGAGGACCCGAATGAATCGATTCGCCACCGTGCACAGCAATTGGAGCTTTGTCCATCAACTTTATGGAAGATTTTGGGCAAAGATCTTGGCTTGCGACCTTACAAGATCCAGCTTGTGCAAGAATTAAAGCCGCGAGACCATGCAATGCGTCGTGATTTTGGTGTATGGGCCGAAAATGAGATTGATTTCGATGCTGATTTTCATGGCAAAATTTTGTTCAGTGATGAGGCTCATTTTTGGTTGAATGGCTACGTCAACAAGCAAAATTGCCGCATTTGGAGTGAAGAGAATCCACATGAGACCCTTGAAACGCCATTACATCCACAAAAACTGACTGTTTGGTGTGCTCTATGGGCTGGTGGAGTCATTGGGCCATACTTCTTCCGCAATAATGCTGGAGAGGCAGCTACCGTTAATGGAGACCGGTATAGAGCCATGATAACCCACTATTTTGTTCCCGAATTGGATGGCATGAATGTGGATGAGTTGTGGTTCCAACAAGACGGCGCTACATGCCACACAGCGCACGTCACAATCGATTTATTGAAGGAAACATTCGATGAGCGCATAATTTCGCGGAATGGACCTGTCAATTGGCCAGCAAGGTCGTGTGATTTGACACCATTGGATTATTTTCTTTGGGGATATGTGAAGTCGCTCGTCTACACCAACAAACCAGAAACGTTAGGGGAATTGGAAGCCAACATTCGTGGCGTTATTGCCGACATACGGCCCCATATGCTCGAAAAAGTGGTTGAAAATTGGACCTGTAGAATTGGCTTTATTCGAGCCAGCCGCGGCGGCCACATGCCCGAAATCATATTTAAACATTAATGGCATAAAATTATCCTTCCAATAAAGCTAAATTGATGGACCTTAAAACGATTTTCTTGTGTTTTATTTCAATTCGAAGTTCTATACCCCTAAAAAAAACACCCTTTACAAGAATAACTAGTTTAAAGTTATAAGATAACAGGGGTCGAAGTACGTTATACGTTCCGTGATCGAAAGCGAATTTTTAAACCACAATAGCTCTAGGGCCATAATTCGGAATAAAGGCATACGTGAGCAATTGGCTATAACTGAAACTTTGCATTATCTTACTAATTTCATGTGCCATAATTAAAGTAAACTTTCATGTATCGTAATTTTTTAACTCTTAAGACTTAAGTGTTCTTTAAAATGTGTTCTTCTTCTTCAATATTGTTTCGTATGAACTCACCTTCATACGAAGTTACATATGTGCTTAATAACTGATCCTGCAACGTTTGGGAGGAGGAGGGGAATAGGACTCTGTGTGCAAAGGTCTTGGGTTGAGTGGTGTCGCGTGACTGGTCGTGCTTGTGTGCTTGGAAGTGAAAATGGGGCTGTGCTAATTGAAAGTTGAAGTAAAATAAAAGTTGGTTTTTCACTTAACGTTTTCCAACTAAAATAACGTGCGTTTTATTTGGGTTTGGGACTTAAACATTGTTCCATGTCGAGCCGAATAAGAGCTGGCGCAGTCGATTGCCTTTTTGCGCAGTCGATTGTTTTTTTTTTGCGCAGAATGAAAAAAGGAAAGAGCTAGATGTACATACGTGCAAATAAATTACATGGAGCTAATTGCATTAGTTTCTTATGGGCGAAAGAGAGCTAGAAACACATTTGTTGAGCTAGGAGTATAGAGAATATCACAATAGATAATGGTGAAATTCGCAAATTCGTGCATGCAAATGTGTAAGAGCGTGAAAAATATACGAGTATAACTAGTATGTATGTATATGAGCATGGTGCAAAAAGGCAAGAGCTATACGTTTTTTCATGGAATCGAAGATTCCAAGAGATACAATGATTTGAAGCGTGCGTACGTATGTATGTATGTGCAAGTGCAGCTATTTGAAAAAACGGCCAAAGAGTGATTATACAAAAAATATTTATAAAGTAATGTTCAAAGTGCGATTGTTTTCTTGATTGAGAATAAAAGCTACTAAAAATATTGAATTTGTCGGTAAGTGCTAGTATACAGTCCACATAAATAGATCAAAAGAAAACTGAGCAAGGAAAAAGAAATATTTCTCATTAAACGAGCTAGTGAACAAAGGGGATAGAAGATTTCTGTGGTGCTAGCAACAGCAAAATTTCAAATGTGCATGTCTGAGCATGAAGAAAATAGAGCAGGTTCAGTGAAACATACAAGCGTGGCTGCAATCAGTACTGGTAGTTTCCTCATTCAATTGTTTTGGGGAAAATTTTGACTAAAGCGTGCTTAGTTTACGTGCTTGCAAAATTTAGAATTGTTCCCTTTATTGCTAGTGACAATAATTATTGAATTTGTCGGCGCATAGAAGCAAAATGGCGAAATTTGAAGTGCTATCAGCGTGCGTTCGAGCAATTGAACGAGCAGCGGCGTATGTGCGGAGCGATGACTTCGGCTCTATCACCTATCCTGGTGCTAGTGCGCGTTTACAAGCATTAGAGGAGAGGTGGAAGCAATGCATTGCTATGCATGACGAGCTAGTGCTTAGTGTTAAAGAGGGCGACAGCATTAAAGCCTATGACAAAGAGCTAGAAAAAGCCGAACAAGGTCCTGTCAATACGCCAGCAAATATTTAAGTAGAGCTGCAATATCCACAACGACAAGTGGATTTGAAATCAATTGGGGCGAGTTTGATGGTGCATTGACAAAGGGGAAAGGATTCCACGACCGATTTAAGGCTGCTGTACATGACAATTAGCAAGTAGTTCAAGTTTACTTATTTGCAGAAATCGCTAGTGGGTAAGGCACATGTGCATGTACCTTGGGCGAGTGGCAATTGACGGATGAGAATTACCATGAAGGTTGGAAGTGTTTGAAGCAATTATATGATAAAAAATATCATACTTGCCGTGAATATTTACGGCAATTTTATAGATTGCCTTTTTTGGAGCGCATCATTAGATGCGCTTCAGCGCATGGCGAATGTCACCCATGAGACATTTCGTAAGCTACGGGCACAGGGTTTACGTTGGGATATGATTGTCGTGCACAATTTGCATGAGCGCCTAGATGAAGAAACGAGCAAGGCATGGGAACTCCAGCGGCAGTCAGAAACGCCGACTGCAGCTGAAATACTTACATTTCTGGACAAGCAGGCTGCCGCATCCTCACATCAGGGAGATAATCGTCGAGCACGAGAGCCTAGTGTAGCATCGATGGCACCACGTAATAGCCAATCTAAGACGGGTCAGCAAGGAGCTAGCTATGGAGCGAGTCAGATCAGAGCTAGTATTGGCAATAAGAGCAATAAGCGTGAAAAGAAAACTTACCCGTGCTACTTATGTAAAGAAGATCATGGGCTCTACAAATGCCCAGATTTCCTGAGCTTGAATTTAAAATTGCGCAAAGCATATGTAGAGCAGCATAAGCTATGCCCAAATTGTCTTAAGCAAGGGCATCTTGTGAAGGATTGGTACTCCGGACTTTGTAATCGTTGTCCGGGTAAAATTCTTCACAATAGCGTCTTGTGCCCAACCAGGGAAGTCAACAAGCATTTGATGGTAGTGCAAGACAAAGGTGATCCTCCTCGGAATAGTGGTCAATCAAAGTCAGCAACAAAGCGCAGAGCTGAGGGCGGGACGCAACATTCTGACAAAAGAGCAAGCGGAGCAAGACTGGGCTAGAAATAGAGAATGTAACGCATCTTGATATGTCAGAGCTTGATAATAATAATAAACAAGCAGAAGTGCATACACCATCGTATAACTGTGCGTTTAATTTGGTCAACAGTCAATATGAACTAGGGCAAGGTTTTAGAAATCACATCCATTGAGCTGATAAAGGAGCTAGTCAGAGTAGATCTCTTTTGCCTACCGCTCTCGTTAGGTTGGAGATTGGTGGGGCCAAAATTGGGTCATTCTATGAATTGTTAGATTCGGGAGCGCAACCGAATCTGATTGCGTATAAATTTTCAAAACATACCAATTACCTGCAGCTAATGGCTGCAGACATATGGTAGGCATAGAAGGACAACCATTTCTTGTCAAAAGAAGGATAAGACCTAGGGTCATACCGTGGTATGAGTCAAGTCATTACGTTGAAGCAGAGTTTTGGATACTGCCACGACAGGGTGGGCTGGAACTCGTGGTACCATCTGGTCAATCCAGCTTGGCTAGACCAGCGAATCCAATGAAAGTGCCATTTGCCAATCCACATTATTGGGAATCTAATGAGATACAGATTGTATTAGGTGTACAGGTGTTTGCGGAATGACGTGTACATGAAAATTGCCGATACACGTGTATTTTTATTTTTTATCCCCTTTTCCCATAGTGTAATAAACAAGGTGAAGTAAATAAAAAGAGACAGAAAACGTAAGCTATCTGAAATGGTACGGGTGTATTTTCCAGGTACGCAGGAGGGTACAATCTCAAAGAATTTTTGCCCGTTTTTGTAAAAAAGGAGTAAAAAAATTAATTACTTTCTAACTTACCATTAGCAGAAATTTTGTTTTTGTATTTTAATCTAACGGGAAGAATAAACAGGTGATCAATAGCGAGAGGTGAAAGGGGTCACATCCATGGATAAGTCATTGACTGGTACTTTACTGCCTTTTACGACTCTAAAATGGTTTCCTGCCTTTTGCTCTGGTATGGAAAATTTTACAATTAAAATATGTAGCTTTACAGAGGCTTCTCGGCTGGAATAGATCCAAATGGTTTCTTACTAAAACAATTTCGAGATAGGTCTGCGGAGGTGATAGATCTTGTTCTGAGTCGATAATAAACTGTATTTAGCTCTAATCTTTGGCCGAAACTAAAGAACATACCACCACAAATTGAATAGGAAGCTTCTCCATATTACTTATTACTTTTTTTTTTGTTTTATAATTATTTGATTGTTCGCCGTATTGGTAGAAGACATTTTTGACTCACTTTTTACATCAGCTTTTTCATATAACTATAAAGCGTCGTTGAATATGTTTGCTTTGTGAGGTACTGTTGAGCGCATCGTCAAATATGCAGGATAGGGCTACCATATTTTTTGGTTGTATATGAATCGGAATCGTTTAGGTCCTGTTAGATGAAAAAATTTGCTTTTCTAAAGGCCTAGATACACTTTTTTGTAAACAAATTGAACTTATTTTATATCGATATTAACAATGAAATTATTGATTTTACACGGGCCTTACTATAGTGATGTGTCAGTTATTGTATCAGGTGAAAACTTATTAAAACCTTGCAGAAACCTATAGTTTTGTGATTTCTTTGAAGGATATCTCTAAAGATAAGTCACCTTTTTTCGTGAAAATATGAACTTTGCTTTCAAGAACTACCAAAAAAGCTATGAACCGAAAATATGACATTTGACCTCGTATATTTATATAAAAAACAGTAGTAAAATAGTAATAAATTTATGTACTAAAACGAACTTGTTTTACAAAAACACAACACTTTTGCGGATACAATATTTGCTCCACATTTTCAGATAGCCGAATGACAGAACAAAGAAGAATTTCGAGCGAGACAACTGACAGCTTACTTCACCTTGTTGATTACACTATGCCCCTTTCCGAAAAAGTATATTTGGTTCATAGGACAGAATGTGTGTAACGCCTTGTAATTAGGCTTCATTACATCTAGGTCGCATAATATGACCAAAAATTTATAAAAGATTTCATGTTTTGGAACTGAGATATTAAGTCAGCTGTAGAAACTTTCCGCAATATTACATGTTCAGCTAGCGATTCCATCAGTCACTGAAGGGACTATGTGCACAATTTTGCTTTATTATTCAATTCTCTAATTTTCTGACTTTATCTCGGTAATTTTTATTAGTTTGCCTACCTGGTAACGCTTCTAATAAATAAGACATCTTATCGTTCTTTGCGTTTTTACTTGAGACATTCTAAATGGAAAAGTGGGTTTGAACCATTGAATATTAATTTCATCAACTTCAAATAATCATACAATATTAAAAGATTGGTAAAACTGCAATCAGAACTTATCAGTCACAATGAATTTGATCTTCTTCAAAATAGCAATAACCCTATTTCTGTGACAATAAGCGGAAAAAGCCAAACTCAAGTTTGGTCGAAAATGAGATATGACAGCTAACGTGTTGCGGATTTTATGGACAAAAAACCTTATCTCATTTCCATCCATTTACACTACAATTTCAACTTTCAAAGCTTTCTACTGAAAAATTCACAAAATCACTTTGGTAGTGGGCGAAACCGAACTATAACCATGCCCCTTTTTCGACATCGAAAATTTCGAAAAACGTATAAAATGAGATTATTCAATAATAAAAGCAGCTATAATAACGAAATTTAGTAGCTTTAGTGAATTGATCATTATATTGACGATTTTACCAAATTTTTTGGAAAATGGGTACCGCCCACATATGAGTGAACAAATTTTCAAACTTCGACTGTTAATAACTTCAACGGTTCAAACTAGAATAACGAAATTTGGTAGGAGGTATACTATTATTGTGGCAAATACAAATAACAGAAAATAGGCAAATCGTGTATCGCCCACTTTTTTATAACAGTTTTCTGAAAATGAGGAAGACTGCTCAAGCCATATCTGATTGACTGATTCAGATAGAATGGTCTAATTTAGCCCTTACATCAGTATTGTTACACGGCTAAAAATTTGGCCTAAATTTTAAACTTTTTTGGGCTACATATATGTCCAAACCATATATGTCCACAACAGTTTATCGTATTTGGTCATGCTCTGGTCAAGGTAAGCCTAGATGCTTCCCTCTTTTCCAGTAGTTAGCATCGCACTCGAAAATAATGATATCAGATATCCCATTCGCCACGCGACAAAACCAAAAGAGGTTGCCGTTTTTTTAGGCAGGGCAGCTACTTTCTGGTGGAAAGCAGGAGTATTCAGTCCCTGATGAGGTGCCAACCTTATTTTCTTCCTGTACTTTCCCTTCATGCGCTGCTTCAGGGGTGGCAATTAACTTACTTGATGCCTTCTGTTCGCAGGGCCTCTTAAAAGGGAAACTAAATCTTGAAAACCTCATCCATAACGGTTTCCTGAATCCAAGTTGGGTCCTTCTGTCTCAGGCAGTCCGCTCTTTGCACATCTATCGAGTTATTTGATACTATATCCCTGAGAATGGGCATCGTCTCATGTGTAATCTGGCCGCACCTACCATTCCAGCAGGTGCAGGTCTTTCCCCATTGTACTGTTGTTGAGTCGGTTATTAACGCTCTTCCGCCCGAAAGTAGATGCGGTCTTTGCCTCCGTAGGTGTAATGGGCCCAGCATGTTTCCAAGGCGGTTGCAGGTTGATTGAAAGACACCGGATTTCTCCGATTGATTCTGTAGATGACGAAAGTAACACTTTGCAGAAGAGAACTTTGCATTTCTCTACTCCGTCGTTGAAATACGATCTTAGGGGATGTTGGGAAGGATTCGTCATTGTCGCTACCTTACCCGGAACGGGTGAGCACCCGGTCGCAGTCGTCTCTGCGCCATTTTATATCATCCCGCATTGTGTATAATGTTTTACTCTGAGTTTTTATCATCGCAGCCTTCACCGTTCGCGTGATTGGCCGGTGTTCGACGACGGTCCGTCTTCGCCATACTTTACATGCTTTTCGAAGAGCGTAACCTAGAAAATTGAAAAGTTAAGTCGTCTCTCGAAGAACGAAAATAATACTCTATAAGTCACTCATCGCACCAGTCCTGCTATATGGTGCATAAGCGTGGACACTAACAACATCTCATGAGGCGGCTATGGGAGTATTTCAAATAAAGGTTCTTAGAAACATTTGTGGACCTCTACGCGTTGGCGACGGCGAGTACCAAACAAGATTTAAAGATTTACTGTATGAGCTTTACGCAAAAGCCGACATATTTCAGCGAATTCAAACCCAGCGGCTTCGCTGCTGGAGGCAGACGCTCCAATTGGCGCAACGAAGGAATGACTAGCTAGCTATGTTGGACGGTCAAAATCGTCCAGGCGGTTAGGTTACCATTTAAAGAGGAAGGAGACGAGAAAATTGTGAACGTATATCGTGATGCCAATAATGGCCCTTATACGATCAGTGACGTAAACATTTTTGATACGATTGCCGATTCGATTACGGAATATACAATTCGGCCCCATTTTTCGAGAAAATGAACGTGAAGAAATTTTAAACCAGAAATGTTTTAATAATTAAAAAAACATAAAAAACTTTTGTATCAGTTGCCAGGATTCGAACCGACGCTCCCCGCATCAGAGTTGTCTGCTCTGCCCACTGAGCTACTGCGCATACAAAACTTTGAGAAAAATTCAATGACTTGAAAAAGCTTTCAGAAATAAATGGAAAAAAATTGTAAACATTTTAGACGTTTTTTTTCTCAATTCAGTTTTGAATCTAAGCCACAATAAATTGAAAATTGGTGTAGGTCATTGAAATCTTTAGAATTTATAACAAAAAAGTTAGAGAAATTGCTTAAACCCGCGAATGATTTAAAACTTAGGCTGAAATTTTTACCCGTGTATTCTATATACGATTTTTTTTAAATTATGGAACGTGAGAGTGGCACCGCTACTTATGAACTGTTCATAACTTCAAAACCGTTAATTGTTGAGATTAAACAAAATATTTTATGGCTAATTAGCTCCGGATATATAGCGAAATCGGGGGTTTCCTTATAGGGGCCAGAAATTAAATTTTAAAATTGTATTGGGGGGTGGCAACGTCCAAAAGGAACAAAAACTACATACTGCCTGTGCCTAGCTACCACTCTTTCTCTGAAAGTGTCATAAAGATCGGTGATGAGGTTTGGCGTTTATAAACGACACAAAAACATTAGGGCGGGGCACCGCCCACTTCTCTAAAGTTCCATACATCTTGATAAAAATAAATTTATCCAAGAATCGTTAATCTGAGCAAAATCATTTCGTTTTTATGACGAATTGGAAATGATATAGCCTGGGGGCGTTGCACCGTCCACTTTTCATTAACTATGTATACCCTGTGTCGAGAAATTGATTAAACCATGTAAGCCTGTACGTCCGTCTGGTAACACGATAACGTGAGTAAACTTTGAGATATCTTAATGAAATTTGGTACGCAGAATAGTTTCGAGAATACAAAAAACGTGATTATTCAGAACACAATACACCTATAAAGATAAAATTTCGTGTGCACATTAACATTAAGGCAGACAAAAAAAACTTCGAGAAATTTTTGAAAATGACAGTGGCACCGCCCACTTTTGATTAAGTAAAATTTTGAAACATTGTTAATCATAATTCAAAAACCGTTCAAGATATCAAAACGAAATTCGACACACAGGCTTCATTGAATGCAAGAAATCTTCGAGGAAAAAATGGGCGAAATCGGTCAAGGTCCAGGCCAACTTTTAGAGAAAAGATTTTCAAAAGGATCAATTCAAAAGGATATATTAAATAGCCAATAACTTTGCCTAAAATAGCTTTATATCATTTCTATTGCACTTTCAAAGTGTCCGTGTGCGAAGAAATTCGAAAAATAAAAATTTTTAAAAATGGGAGAAGCCCCGCCTGTTTAGGCGTGATGCCTAAATTCCTTAAAAATGTGTCACCCTAACGTAACTTTAGCGCCCTTCCAATCACTAACACCAACCCACCTACCTGTGTGGGCATGCATGCATATTCGTGTTTTGTCAGTACACATATACATGCATGAGGGTGTGCATGTGTGGGTTCACCTCCCCTTAAAACCGGAGGATTATTTTCAGGTTCAATGGTTGTCCTCGATTGGGAAACCGTCTACTCTTTCAGCAACAATCAACACAGCCACATGACGGCCACCCCAGGATTTCCAATCGCAGCGAAATATTCTTAAAGGTAAAATAATTTCTAATTGTAATTTTTTTGCAAAATAAACGGCCATATTTATTATAACGAGGATTCTCGTTTTCTTATTTCTTTTCCTATTCAAGACCACAATTCGACAGCGGTGCTTCCGAGCCACGGCCGCTCCAGCGAAGCACCATTGTCGCAATTGTTCACTGCCCCTTTTATAGTGGATTAGTTCACAAAACTCTTTATGCCATAACTCTAGCAAAAATGGATTTGTCGGAACGAAACTTGACGAAAATTTTGAATATATAAAGGTAACTGTTTGTTGTAAAAATGGGGGAATCGCTTAACGCCCACGCCCAGTTTTTTCACAGTTCTGAAAAATTTTTTGGTAAAATTTAAAATGCGATATTTCTATAACTATGCAAGCTATATCAATACGATCTTGCACACATAATAAGCTTTTTAAGCAAAACTCGACCACACAAATAATGTTGTGAATAAAAGTTCTGCTATTTTCAAAGGCGATTGCTTATGTTTTCAACTAGGTATTTCAATGAAAAATTGGCAGCTGCTTCGCAATAGTAATACTACATAGTAATACTACATACTTCTGCCAAAAATTAGGCAAATCGGATAACACACAAGCAAAATATTCGGGCAAGTAGTTTATACCCCGCTGCAATATATCTTTTTTGATTTTAATACCTTTCATGAACATAAAATGTTTGTAAGTATGAGAAGAAGAGATGAGCCCATCAAAAAGTATACTGAAATGATTAGGACGATAAGCTGAGTCGATTTAGCTATGCCCGTCTCTCCCTCCGCCTGTCTGTCTGTCCGTCTGTCTATTTGAACGCATATTTTTCAAACATATTAATGTATTGGAATTTAAAAAAAATGTGGTAAGTAGCGATTGGTAGGGAACCTATTTATATCCAAACAAATTAATTTACCACTCAGAACTCTAACAAAAGTGTTTTTATTGAAAACAATCAGCAGGCTTTATAATACGAACTAAAAAGTATAAAAATAAACCTGCATCAATTTGGATGTCGTCAGTTGCGTAGCTAGGATTTGGGAGAGGGGGAGACAGATGAATTTTTTTTTATCGAAACCTGAAATTTGACACCCGCAATAAATTATGGTTTAAAAATTTATGCAAAATTCGAGAAGATTCAAAGCAATTTTATCAAATTTTTTTTTTGAAACTTCTTGAATTTTTTGGATCATACTGTTTTGTAGCTCATTAAATTTTAATGTAATGGCTATTTTTTTTTCCGAAGAGCTAAAGTGTTTTCTTTCATACAAAAGAAAATGCTTTCATAACCTTGTGGTGATGAAAATACGGAAGTCCCCCACAAAATATTATTGCTTATAAAGGGAGTTTTAATCATCTTGTACAAAGAGAAGGGATAAATGAGGTAGGATATTCAACAATTGTAAAGCATAATGTACATATTAATATTTTAATTACTTGCCCGGTAGAGTTACATAGATAAGTTTTTACCCTCTTTAGAGTTTCTTATCGGAGAACCAGCCTTAACACGAACAGTAGTGTCAGTCTAGAAATCTAATGAAGAATCACTCAAAAGTGCTGCTTCGGACTGAATTGGCAAATGAGAAGTAAAGTTCTCTCTCTAGAAACGAAAATAAATAAGTCACTTATCGTACCCATCTTGGTTTATGGTGCAGAAGCTGGAACACTGACAAACATTTGGTGAGGCGGCTCTGGGAATATTCGAGAGAAAGATTCTTCGAAAGATTTGCGGACCCTTACGCGATGGCGAGTACCTAAGACGATTAAGGAACGAGATGCAAAATATATATGCAGACACCGACATAGTCCAATGAATTAAAACTGACCGACTTCGTTGGCTAGGCCATGTTGTGCGAATGAATGAAGATGCTTGGGCCCAGAAGGTATTCTTATTGGCACCCACCGGTGGTAGCAGAGGAAGAGGGAGACCACCACTTCGATGGAAGGACGGAGTGTAGCCCGATTTGTGATCCCGTGTTTCCAATTGACGCTTAATGGCAGAAAGACGAAACGAGTGACGAGCTATGGTGGAAACGGGAGAGTTGCAAAAATGTGTACCAATTTGCATAAGTTGTGAAATGATGAATGTTTTGGCTTTGAACAAGTGTTTCAGAAAATTCCGGAAGCTTAAATAAATTTGTTCTCATTTTCTTCTTTTTTCTTAATGGTTTGTTGAAAACCAGAAGCGAAATCTCTAAAGATAGTTTATGTTAGTTCAGCGAATTAAAACACAGCGGCTTCGCTGGCTAGGCCACGTAGTGCGAATGAGCGAAGATGCTCCAGCCCAGAAGGTATTCTTATCGGCACCCGCCGGTGGAAGCAGAGGAAGAGGGAGACCACCACTCCGATGGAAGGACCAAGTGGAGACCGATTTCCGATCCCGCGGTGTTTCCAATTGGCGCCAGTTGGTGCAACGAAGAAACGACTGGCGAGCTATGTTGGACGGTCAAAATCGCCCAGGCGGTTAGATGACCATTTAAAGAAGAAGAAGAAGAAGTTTTATGTTGAGTGAATCGACTATCTATTTCCATTTGTACAATATATGATCAATACATAAATGGATAAAAAACGGAAATCTTGCAATGAACATCTAAGTTACATGTTTGCAGAATTTGACCAGATTTGAATCGGTTCTATTTGATTTCAATTTCCACAAGTCACAAGTTCTGAACAATTTTTCAAAGTCATGTTCTTCGGAACGGATACGTCGTAACTCCAATACTAAGTCTTTTTCGAAATCCACTATAAGCGCTATCTTTATCTATCCTTATTTGTTGAAGTTTATTACACAAAGGCAGAACGCATTGTGTGAACAAAGTTGCTAAAAAACTGCGTTTACTATTTAAAAAAAATTGTTTTTAATGTTGACCTAAGAATTTTATTATTACCAACTTCATCCTGACACTTTATTACAAACACTAAAATTTAATAGGTCATAAAATTGCATTTTTTTATAAAAATTCGAATTAACAAGTGTGGAATTTTGATGAAACTTGGTTAAATTTTTCTAGCATTGAACAAAGTTTGAAATTTGTTCTTAATTGTTTTTTTTAGATAATAATATTTCTCGTCGCTATCTATTTTTCCACCGTTGCGTGCTCTGATTAAAATAATGAGCCTGCTTACTCTAGTATTTTCAGACCGCCTGAATTAGGACTTTTAAAGACGTGAGAGTTAAGGGAGTAGAGTTTTAGCTCAGCAGTATCAGACCTCGAAAATTACGGTATTATTTCGATCTGTTGATTTATTACTACCAGAACCAATGTGTACGCATACCTCGAAACCAATTTTATCGTCTTGAAAGCCTAGTGGAATTTTGTAGAAAGTCTGAAAAGACTAGTATTTATAAGCATATAGGCTTAATATTCCACTAACCGATAATTTCATATATTCATAAAAATGCACTTTGTCATTATTCTAAAATAAGAAAATTTTAAATCAGAAGCATCAAATCGTCTTGTGTTTTTCAATCGAAAGTACAAAAATAGTAGTTCCCCTGGCTACGCCACTGGATGTCATAATAGATCACTACTAGGTATTTAATGTTCGGTTCCACCCGAACTGAGACTTCATTACTTGTTTCAAAAATGTATTGTTGCAAATAATATTTTGCACGTTATTTCTGGGCTACAAAGGCAACTTTCTGTAGGTACTTAGTATTGAACGGCTAAACGACTGAACGAAGTAAACGGTACATATTACACTTTTCTAAAATTAACTAGTTCGTTCGATCTTTAAAATGACCGAAATCGCCCAACCTTAGTACACATGTATCGAAACCTTCCAGGGACGATGAAAGGCTAAAAATAATTTCGCACCTTCCATAGAAATGGGATTTTGCATTCTACATATCTCTAAAATTATTCATGCAACCCGACTGAAATGCAGTGATGAGTTACATCAATTAACCTACAACAACTTCAAAATAAGCGCGTACGCAGGTGAATCAGTTAAAAAAAGATGGTGCAAAAGCACCACCTTCACCATGTTGGTCACAGTATATGTCTACTACCCTACCAACCATGCCTAACCGTGGTGAAACTCTGATATCACAAATTCTCAAATTTTTACTACACCAAAGCATATTTTTGAAATTTGTATAGAAAACAACAAGTGCCACAAGTGCACTCACGTGTACACGGAAAATCATTTTCAACATGGTTAAAAAGTGAACCTAGCCGAACAAAATTGCCCACTTTTTATCCACTTGTTTATCCAGATTTTTATCCATTCATCACATTTAAATACTGCAATATTGAACGTGAAGACCTAAAACTCCCAAATTATTGAATATAAAGTAGTTATAACACCTTGTCAGTTGCTATAAAATGTTAATTTCAGTTTGAATTAAAGTTTTTATTTGTAATTTTTATTTTGAAACAACTCTGAATGCGATTTTCTTCATTCCACTAACTTGGAGTACCTTCATCCACTACCTTTCACTCCGATTCGCAAAATAAGATGCCAAATTAGTAGGAGTAAACATTGATGCTGGTTTTGCGGCGGAATGCATTATGCTCGTTTTGCTCATATGCGAGTCATAAGTGTACACAATGTGGAGCCACTGGCCATAAAGAGGGATATTGCTCTGCAAAGAAAAACAAAACATTCAAAAGCAACAAGCAACAAAAATACAGTTCGCACCAGCAACAACAAATTCCGAAAGCGCACAAACCATCGAAGTCAACTGAGGCAGCCGCACAAACGAGAACGATCCGACTTCTCACAGCTAATAAGGCACATTCAAATTTTAATAAATGTTGCTAAAACCAAATTACAGTTAGACACTGCTTCAGATTGCACCATGATTTCCGATGAGGTATGGAAAAATGTAAGCATGCCAACGTTATGTGCTACAAATCATACAGCACGTGTTGCAATTGGCAACAAAATAAGTTTCAAAGGCGATTTTTTTGCAAATATCGCACACCATAGTGGAACAAGAAAAATGAAGGTTTTGGTCACTTTGGTGCAATATCGCCGACGCTGATTTCTTTGAAGAGTTTGGTTTTTGGGATATACAAAGAAACGCATTTTGCATGAAGATACAACTCTCAGAAAATGAACTAGAACAAATAAGTAAGTTCAAGTCAGAATTTCCATCAGTTTTTCGAAAAGAGCTTGGACACTGCGAGAAAATTTAAATTCGTCTACCATTGAAGCAAAATGTGGAACAGAAATTCTATCCAAAACGTCCAGTCCCGTATTCAGTCACAACAGTGGTAGAAGCAGAGTTACACCGACTGTCGTCGATCAAATTAGAACTCGCGAATTTAACGTCGTTGCGTATGCAGGTGCGTTTTTTTCTATACAAAGAAAAACTATTAAACATGTTTACACTTGATAAACGAAACTTACCGCAGTGTTATTCGCTCCAATTCTAGACCGCCGACTAAACCGTTTCTGGTATTGCACACAATTTATAAATTCTTTACTCATAAGAGTTAGAGCGATTGACATTGCGGTTTACAAAGACATTTTAACCAAAACAGTAACCGTATGTATACAAAGGAATATAAGAAACAAGATTTATGTGTATGCAATTATTTTCGCTAGCGGATAATTTCCAAGCATAAGTAAGAAACAACGATAATTACATATGTACGTATGTGTAGCACTAGAACGATATATTAGAGATGACAGAAATAAAGGCAAATTATACAGTAAAGAGGCCGGGCTTTAACATCCCCACCTCCGTGAATCAATCGGATTCACCACAATCTATGTCCAGGACAGCCAGAGTCGACACCGCTCTGCGTTTCATGCCATTAGAAGTTCTGACGTCAGCTCGCCTGACTTCACCATCGCGTCCAGGATAGACGCGTTCTATTTTACCGCGACACCAACAGCGCCTGGGTACGTTAGGATCACAGATGAAAACTAGGTCCCCTTTCTGCAACTTCTTATTTCGTTGACACCACTTCACTAGTCTCGTCAGAGTAGGGAGATATTCCGCAATCCAACGCTTCCAGAAGTGATCTCTTAACTGCCGGGCGATTCTCCACTGCCGACGCATGCCACAAACCTTTTCGAGGACGTCGCTAACCACTGGCGTTTGCGCGTTATTTGATTCAGTTAGGATGAAGTCGTTGGGTGTGAGTGGCTGGTCTTGGTCGATGTGTACGGGTAGATGCGTGAGTGGCCGAGAATTAACTACGTTTTCTGCCTCAATTAGTAGGCAGTTGAGGACATGTTCTCGTGGTGACGTTTCTTTCAGAGTGTGGCGCAGGACGCACTTCACACATTGCACTAATCTTTCCCAGGCGCCTCCCTCTGCTGGATTAAATGGCGAATTGAACACCCAGTCCACTCCTCTTTGGGATAACTCGTCCTGTACGCGGGTACAGTCGAAAACTTCGCTGAATCTTTTGGCTTCTTTAGCAGCGTCCACAAAATTTTTGCCGTTGTCTGAACGTAAACGTATTGGCACTCCTCGTCGGTTTATAAAATTGCGAATTGCGATGATGCAGGAGTGGGTGCTGAAATCGTGGCCAACTCTAGATGAACCGCCCTAACCGTCAGACATGTGAATAGGGCCACCCACCTCTTTTCAGTGTTGCGTCGTATGGTCACTGTTACCGGACCGAAATAGTCTAGTCCCGTATAGCTGAATGGCCGGGTATATGGTGTGAGCCTGTCAGTGGGCAGTGGCCCCATAAGAGGAGGTCTCGGTTAGACCTTACTCAGGCGGCAGATTAAGCATTTGGCTATCACGCTGCGCAATATATTCCTTAGCCGTGGGACCCAATAAGTTCGACGAATTTCACACACGGTAGCTTCCGTATTCTGGTGGTACATGACACAGTGGTAGTGTTGTACGACGAGCTTTGTGAATGTATGGTTTGACGGCAATATGATGGGGTGCCTAGAACTCATGGGCAGCCAACTGGCAGTGTCTATGCAAATAGCAGCTTTTGATGTCTATCGGGTGGTCTTCCCGTACGCAGTTTAGTAAACGGGTTCCTAGGACAGCCGCCTGTAGTTCGAGTCGCGGTACAGTTAACGGCTTTAGAGGCGCGCATTTAGATTTAGCGCATACAAAGGATACTTCTACCTCGCCACTCAAACTTACTGACCTGTAGTAGATTACAGCTGCAAAGGCCTCCTCACTTGCATCCACGAATATATGAAGCTGCAAGTTTTGTGGCATGCCACATCGAAAGTAAAAACGAGGCATGGAGTACTCGCCGACTGCTTCCATCTGGTCCCGCCATTTCGCCCATGCACCATTAATCTCATCCGGTAACGATTCATCCCAACTCATATTCTTCCTCCAAACCTCACGCAAGATTATTTTGGCGCCGACAACAAAGTGAGCCAGGAATCCTAAAGGGTCAAAAATAGACATCACGACACTTAGTAGTTCTCTCTTAGTAGGACGTCTTGATCCGCATATTACTGCGGAATCTACGTTATTGAACTTAAGCTTAAAACCAAAACAGTCGGTTGAAGGTTGCCAATATAGACCAAGAACCCTTTCGATTGGAATTCCGTCTTTTTGACCAATGGGGCGTGTGAACTCGTTCCCACCTAGAGTGCTTACCACCTTCTGCGAATTTGATGAAAAATTCCTAAGCTCGAACCCAGCTTCCAAGTGAATTTCTCGCACTTTCTTTGAAACTGCAATTGCTTCCTCCTCTGTAGTGAAGCTGTCAACCAAGTCGTCTACATAGTGATGATTTAGGATGGCATGTACTGCGCGGGCTGTTATTTCATTATCGCTTTTGTATTCCAGTGCGTTTATTGTTTTAACATAGTTCGCAGAGCAAGCGGAGCCGAACGTCATCACTCGCATCTCGTAGACTTCTGGCGGCCTTGTGGAGTCACCGTCGCGCCAAAGGAATCGCTGCGCGCATCTTGGTGGAACATTTCTCTAATGTCACCACACACTGCAAATGCACCTTCGCGAAAATGAAATAGTATTGAAGGCAACGATTTATACTCCTGCGGTCCCTTTAACAGTTGCGAGTTTAGCGAGACGCCATCTACGTCGGCTGCGGCATCGAAGACTAGGCGTAACTTGCCTGGTTTGTTTGGATTCCTGACCGCGAAGTGCGGTAGGTACCACGTTTTAGGTGACAACGAGGCTGCTTCTGCTGGTAGAAGCTTACGTGCGTATTTCTTCTCTATGTAAGAACTAACGATCATCCCCATCCGAAAGTCGAACAACGAGTATAGGCCTATAGCCATTCTGCCGTTTCTATCTAAGGTAGTCGAACGAGTCATACACAGGCAGATTTCTACATATGTGCATGACAACAAGCTCCTAACAGAAAGTCAGTCTGGTTTCAGATCTAAGAGAAGCTGCACAACAGCACTATTATCTGTAGTAGAAGATATCCGTGAGCGAGTTGATGAAAATTGGATTGCGTTTCTAACACTTCTTGATCACTCGAAGGCATTTGATTCTGTCGACCATGCCTTGCTCTGCCAGAAGCTTGAAAATGTATTTAATTTTTCGAGCCATGCCACCACCCTTATTAGATCATACCTTGGTGACAGAACTCAGGCCGTAAGTATCGGTGGTAGAAGGTCTGACTTTTTAAACGTCTCAAGAGGTGTGCCACAAGGTTCTATCCTGGGGCCTCTGTTATTTGCTTTATATATTAATGACTTGCCCGATGTTCTTCAGAATTGTAACGTTCACATCTATGCCGACGATGTACAATTATATACGTGCTGTCCTAGTGATCGTATCAGTTCTTGTATTACTAATTTAAATTATGATTTGAAGCAAATTGGCTTGTGGGCTTCTATGAATGGCTTATGTCTCAATCCTAAAAAGTCTAAATGTATTGTTATTCATAGAAAGTTGTTAGACACAGATGGCTTAGACAAAGTTATCTTTGAAAATTCAGTGAATGAATACGTTGATACAGCAAAAAACCTAGGTATAGTATTTAACAAAACTTTGACATGGAAAGATCACATTTTTCGCACAGTAGGAAAAGTGTATGGTATGCTCCGTACACTATGGTTAACACAGTACTTTACTCCATTGCATATACGACTACTTTTGGCGAAAGCGTACTTAATACCTACGCTCCTATATAGTTGTGAAATTTTTTTAAGCTGTGATTATGCAAGCAAGAACAAATTAAATGTTGTCTTTAACAACATTGCTAGATATGTATATGGGCTAAAAAGGTTTGATCATGTCTCATCCTACGCTAAAAAGTTGCTAAACATTTCCTTCGATAATCTTCTAAAAGTGAGAACGCTAACTACCCTTCACAAAATCATATATACAAAAGAACCTCTTTACCTTTATAGTCGGCTTCTTTTTCTACAGTCGTCAAGGTCAGTGCTTCTCACACACATTAAATTTCGTATGCTAGTGTCCGAGCGCCAGTTCTTCATTACTTCGATCCGTCTTTGGAACTCTCTTCCAGCAAGACTAAGATTGATTACCAATGCACAGCATTTTAAAGAATGCCTAATAAGTTTTTATAATGACTTGTAGGCTCTTTCAAATCTTACTTTGAATATTTCTTCTTTATCTTCCATTTCTTTAACGATCCTAATTTCTACGCTTCTATCCTATCTCTCTATCCTCCCTTCGCTTCCTTTTTCCATACCATTCTTCTTAGGTTAAGTTGCAATATTGTTATTTATTTATTTATCTATTTATTCATTTATTTATTTTAACTTATTTTAACTTAAATTTTTAAATTTTTGCTTTAAATTTTATTTTGTTTAAATTTACATTTGATTCATATCAATTATACTAGTCATGACTGGCACTGTAAGAATAATTTTTCAAATTGTTGTGCCAGGAAATTGTTCAAATAAACATACATACATACATACATACGATTCGTTTATATTCTGCACATAGTCCGGCGTCCCTGCCCATTTTTCTCTCCACACCAATCAACCTCTTCAGCGCTAGAGGGAAGTTATTTGGTAGTACTATATCGTTACTTCTCCAAATGAGGCCAGTCTGGAACCTTCCATCAATACGAATTGTGGTTGATTGCAATGTTCCGCGTGCTCGTCGGTCGGACTCGCTTTCTAAGGGAGGTGGGTCTCTAACTCCGAAGGATTCGGTGTCGAAAAAGTTGCCCACCATATCGTGAAGTGACGATTATACAAGAGAAGGCATGACTGCGTCGGTGTGGGCGGCATTGATGGGAATGTGCTCGAAGTCGGGCCAAAAAGCACCCAGCCCAGCTCAGTGTTTGCAGCAAAGGGCCCACTTTCTTTCACTTTTACGGTGGTCGATGGTAAACCAAGGTGGCAATGGTCGAGACCAATCAGGAGCTTTGGTCTTACTTGTGGGTATGCTTGCACCGGCAAATTATGTAAATATTTCCCGTGGCTGCTTAACTCGGACTTACTTAAACATTGAGAAGGCAACTGCAGATTCGAGACTCCAAACACATTTCGTAACTTGTGCTTCCTTTCAACATTGACTCCGCTTATTGATAGCTCGACAACGACGGCTGGCTCTTGTGCTGCGCGGCCACCGAACCATTGCAAGTTCAGGCGTTGCTCCCGTCCTCGTATACCGAGTTCGTCCAAGAGAGTGTTGTCAACCATCGTAATTGAGGACCCTTCGTCTAACAGCGCATACGTCTCGACCGATCTGTTAATTCCATACAATATTACTGGTAAAATTCTAAATGATAACTTACTTTCGTTGCTATTGCTGCAACTGAGGACAGCTGCTTCTGCGTAATTTGGCTGCCGAGTGTAAGTTGGTGGCTGTATTTCCGCTGCGAGTTGATAATTTCTTTTCACGGTAGATAGCGCATCTCTGTTATGCGAATTGTGTGCCTTTGGACAATCGTTCTTGGGACGCTCGACTTCATGCAGCAGCTTGTGGTGCATTCGCCTACACCCTACAATGACACATGGTTTTCGCCGGTGGCAGTCACGCATACCGTGTCCAGACCCAAGGCACGCAAAGCAAAGTCGATGCTGCTTTACTTGGTCCCATCTATTTGATACCGTCAGATCGATAAATTGTTTGCATTCCGATGGCTTATGGTCACCCTGGCATATTGGGCAATTTAGTTGGCGGTGAGCAGTATGAAGGACGACCCGTCGTTTATGGTCCCGCGCTGAATCACCATCTTGCACTGTACAGATGACGTTCGCTAGATTTGTAAGCCACTCGTTAAATTGTTTCACCATTGCATACGGTTGTATAGTTACCGCATAACTTGCCCACTCTATTCTTTTATTCATAGGCAATTTCATCACCAGTTCGTCGAGGAGTGTAGGGTTGGCGAGATGCTGTTCTCCTCTTTTGGCCGATTGCAAAAATGCGCAGATATTATTAACGTTGCTAGCAAATGGGACGAGCTTTATCATTGCGTTTTCCGGTATAGGTGTTATCTCCTTTACACGAGCTAATTGGCTGCGAATCAGCTGTTCGGGGCGAACGAATCTAAATTTAAGTTGCTCTATTATATTGCTAACATTATTCGGGTGGATAAGTAGAGACTTCACCAATTCTCGAGCCTCGCCCTTCAGGCTTCTCTGTAGCCGTTGGTTATTCTCAAAGTTGCTGTATCCATAGACTGTCGTGGATTCTGTAAAGGCGGTATAGAATATTGGCCAGTCTTCCGCCTTACCACAGAAATCCGGCAAAGGTTGGATTTTTCTAGGTAGGCACTGCGACGGTGCGACTGCAGAGCTTAAGTGTGAATATGTAGGAGGGACGGCATGGTTGAGAATCACAGAAGTGGCACTAGCAGTTGGTAACGTTGGATTGGCACACATATCATCTAGCGGGATGTGCGGATTGGCAGGTGCACAGGCAATGAAAGGTGACGAATGGTAGTGACCGTTTGCGGGTGGCGGTGGTACGGTAATTGCAGTTGCATTGGATGCTTCTCGCGTGTCCGGCGGCTGAACAACTGGCAATTGTGTTACTTCAGTTTGACTTCCTGACGATATAGCACCGAAAACGTTATTTGTGGCGGTTTGCACTTCATGATCCCTCAACTTTGCATGAGCAGCTTTGAGGCTACTTTCGAGTGCGGCAATACGCTTTTGCATTGCGCTCACCACGCTTTCTTGACTTACCATAGAAGCTGCGGAGGAAGGACGGCTAGTTATTGGCGAGGTTCGTTTCGTGGCGACGCTACTCGTTGTTGTATTAGGTGCTGGGACGTCTTTTTCCATTATGGGCATGGCTGTAGCTTTGTACATACTTAGTACTGGCTTGATTCAAACGTTGACTACGGCGAGGAGACCTGTCCATATAAGGTGCAAAGCAATTTGCGGCTTTTCGAGTGATGCAACAAGTATTGTGTCGTGCAATACGTAAACGTGTATCACTGCGCAATAAAATCTGTCGTCGATCAAATTAGAACTCGCGAATTTAACGTCGTTGCGTATGCAGGTGCGTTTATTTCTATACAAAGAAAAACTATTAAACATGTTTACACTTGATAAACGAAACTTACCGCAGTGTTATTCGCTCCAATTCTAGATCGCCGACTAAACCGTTTCTGGTATTGCACACAATTTATAAATTCTTTACTCATAAGAGTTAGAGCGATTGACATTGCGGTTTACAAAGACATTTTAACCAAAACAGTAACCGTATGTATACAAAGGAATATAAGAAACAAGATTTATGTGTATGCAATTATTTTCGCTAGCGGATAATTTCCAAGCATAAGTAAGAAACAACGATAATTACATATGTACGTATATGTAGCACTAGAACGATATATTAGAGATGACAGAAATAAAGGCAACTTATACAGTAAAGAGCCGGGCTTTAACACCGACTTTAGGGTGCAGGCTTCATCACACCAACAAACTTCTCAGATTGGGTAGCACCAATTGTAATCGTAAAACGTCCAAATGGTAATATCAGAATTGGAGCAGACTACTCAACTGGTCTCAACGCATGTGTAGAGCCACATTTTCATCCATTTCCGTTGCCAGAAGACATTTTCGTAGATCTTAAAGGTCGTAAGTATTTCACAAGTTTTGATTTTAATGACGTATATATGCAATTTGATGTTGAAGAAGCAACTAAAGCTATTTTGACTATAAATACACTTCGTGGATTATATAAATTCAACAGGCACCAGGTGCATTCCAACAAGCGATCGAAAAAATTCTAACAGACGTTCAAGAAGCAACTCCATATTTAGACGACATTATTGTCGCTAGCAATAATTTCAGCCAACGTGTAAAATCGATTAGACAAAAAATTCGGATCATGTCATCTCTCCTTCCGCAAGGAAGTAGAAGATGGGTAATGAGAGGTGAGAGGCACCATATCCGTATATGAACCATCGAGTTGCACGTCATTACCTTTGTGCATTCTAGTCGCCTCTTACAACCGTTATGCCTACCTCGGGCATATTCTAAGCCCCTAACCCGCAGGGGGACTGCTTTGAACTTGAATTTTAATTTCTATTATCTGCCTAGTCGTCACCTTTCTTACCTACCATTGTCATCGAAATATTCTAACGGAAGTCCCAACGACCTTGCGGCTTCAATGGAGTTGGATCAGAGTGAGACTGGGGTTGGAAGAGTCTGCTCTGTTGAGCAAATGAATAGACGGTTGCTGTCATGGGGAGACACACCACATGCCGGGCAAACATTTGGCATGCCAGGGTTCAGTCTGGATAGGTAAGAGTTTAATCTATTACAGTATTCGGAAAGAAGTTGGGCCAGCATAACTCTTGCCTTCCAATGCAGTTCGTGTTCTCCTTCGGCAACAGGTGGACGACCTGAATGACGGCATTCACTGGGTGAGAGCTGAAAAAGGAGTTTACCAACTCTGTGTGGATGTTGTTGAGGGCCTCTCGGTGCTTAAAATCGTAGAGTGACTGTGTTAAAAGATCCCTTACCATTTCAAAGATCTATCTAATTGTAATACGCATCCGAGCATTGTCCGGGGCTGTAACTTATTCCATTACTAGTAAAGAGGTGTAGAATCGACTTTGTCCACAAAGCTGTCACGGTTATAAGAAAGTAATATTGGTTTAAACTGATTCTTCAAGGTAGACTGTCTGCAAAGTGTTGGAGAAATATTGCATTTTGTAGTGTGGATTTTCGTCGCTGGGTAAGTTCGCTGACAGCGCCAAGGCATGGGCAACATACATGTATCCATACATACGGTTCTACGCTAAAACAGTCTAAGTTTGGTTTACTGGAGGCATTGAGTATTTTATTAGCAGCTCCAATCACTCATATATGCAGCACCTAAATAATTTTTGTACTGAGACTTTCACTCTATAATCTGATTTACTCAACATGGGTTAAAACATTGAGCATTTTTACCTCAGGGATGAGTCACAAAGGAGCATGCGCCAAATGCCCGGCCATGGCTAAGCATGCAGATTGCCAGTATTTTAACCAGTTATACAAGAAACATACTACATACATATTTTGTTTGCCATGTCACTAAACTGAAATCATAAGAATCTAATCAAATATTATCGGTTAAGTTGTATTGTTTTTGTTTTTTAATAAGGGACATATGCATATATGAATCAACTGCATTCATCAATTCTGTGGAAGTAATCGAAAAGAGCCAAAGTCGAGATTGGGCGAAATTGAGTTATACGCAGCACTCAATTATCCGTACTAAGATCTATAATTCCAAAAAATCTAGACTTTAGACTTAAGTGCAGAATACAGACTCCTCACCCCGGGAAAAGCAAAGTACAGGAAAGGGTCCGCCTTTTTCTCCTGATTTCACTGGTGTACAACATTTTTTGTGGAAGCTAGAGAGGGGGGGGGGGGGGGAGGTAGAAAGTTTTAAATTTAGATTCGTGAATATATCTCAAAATACTGTTCAGGTAATTAAAACCTCTTTCATTTGATATGCACATTTGTATATCTTTAGAGGCAGTGTTGATATGCAAAAACCCCCTTCTGTATCTAAACTATGAACACGCCTCAAAAATATTCCACTTTCCTTGAGTTTACATACAAAATATACAGTTTCTCACATAAATAAGTACACACCCCTTTTTGGCAACTCTCACCAATTTTGGTTTCAGCAAATTTATTTTACCTACTTTTCTATCAGAAAATTTGTCACGATCTAACACAAAAACTATAAATTATATTTTAAGAATGTATGACAAATTTTGCAAAAATACGACGAATTTTCATGCAAAATTTTCAAATTTTTCCTCAGATTTTTCAGAATTTTTTTAAGTGTGCAGATTTGTAGCCGGTTCATTTTCAGTGTCATGAGGTGCAAGGCTTAAGTCCGTAAAAAATTTTGGTGATTTTTGCAATTTTTTTCTGAATAATTTAATTGCTTTTTTCCATATAAAAAAAAATTACGTCCATAAATTTATATCGAGGAAAATCCTAAAGTCACCAGGAAAAAAATTTCCAAAAATCAGCTAAATTTCTTACGGACTTAACACTTCTTGAGATTTTCGCGAATTTTTTATATATTTTTAAAATATAGTTTATGGTTCATGTATTAGACCGTGACAAACTTTTTTATAGGAAACTTGTTAAAATAAATTAGCTGAAGCCAAAATTGGTGAGAATTGCCAAAAAGTTGTGTGTACTTATTTGAGTAACTGTATGTACCAAATAATGTAAAAAGGAATAAAGTAAAAATTGCGCATTACACGGCTAAAAATTTTAACCTAAATTTTAAACTTTTTTTGGGCCACATATATGTCCAAACCAAATTTGGTTTCGAAATTAAATTGTGGCAGTTTTCGAGAAAATGACCGCGAAGAAACGGGTTTAAATTTTAAACCAGAAATGTCTTAACAAATAAAAAACATAAAAAACATTTGTATCAGTTGTCAGAATTCGAACCGACGCACCCGCAATAGAGTTGTCTGCTCTACGTGTTTTTCAGTTCAGTTTTAAATCGAATTCACAATAACTTCAAAATTGGTGCAGGTAATTTAACGGTTTGGAATTTATTACAAAAACGTTTAGAAAATTGCTTAAACCGACGAATGGTGTAAAATTTAGGCTCAAAATTTTATCCGTGTAGAGGAAAAATGTATCGTAACGCTACAGGGCACTATAGCTTAGTTGTTAGAGTACTCTAACAGCGGCTGGTGCAGGCACTTGGGTTCGTATTCAAGTGTCCGAAAAGGGGTCTGATAAGAATCTGGTGACTTCGAAACATATCATTCCATAGCATGGATGTACAAGTCGTTGTAATTTTTCCTCTAATATCAATTAACAAACAAACATAAGAACTCGAGCACTGCTTCAACAACAATTACTCGTACCATAACTATTGTTCATGTTTATTTAAAGTCATTTTCTCTTTGGCTTGTGCCTTGCCGGACACAACGTTTTTATGAATTTTTTGTAGTTTTGTAATTGAGGGTAGGAAATTCCTTGAAATGCAAAGAATACGCCTTATGAGTATTCCTAAACAGTGTCGGCTGAAGCTATACTTCACTGTTGGGGAATGATCTGTTTGAAATTTTCATACTTAACCCTACCATTACCCTACATAGGTAAAATACTTATAAAGACCTCGTAGCACTGTTCGTTATAAAAATACATTTTCCTAGATCTGATATTTATAATATCTACACATCACCACACTATGTAAGAATCATATACGTATTAAAGAAGCAAGATTTCTGAACTGTTGAATTTACATAAAATAATTAAAATTTTTTTTTTTTTTATTTAATCCACTTGCTGAAACAGATTCCTCCCAGTCAACTTCTGATCTAACACAGCGTATGCAATCGTATGCCAGTAGCAGCTCATCAAGTGGAGTAATAGCCAGTTATTCCAAAAGTTTAAGCCAAAATCTTAGTCGTGGATCCTCAAACAGCAATTGTTCTTTGTTGGAAGGTATGGATCTTAATATGGGCACCAGTATAAATTTAGCTAACAGCCTGCTATCGTGCGCCAGCAGCACTACTTTAGCTACCGCATCAGATCGAATATCAGAGCTTTCCATTTACAACAGCAATAATTCCAGTTTTCATATGCCCCCTTCAACTAAATCGTCAGCAGTGTGTTCAAAATCACCAATGCACTTTAGGTATTTAAGTAATCTTAACCATACTGATATAGGACATGTTTATATTAATGTACAAATTTATGCATGTACTATGTACGAGTATGTATTGACATTAGACTGTCGAAAATAAATGCATCTGCAGAAAATATACTTATAGAGCTTAATACTAATATTAAGTATGATATAGGGGGTTTTAAATTCACAGCAGACAATTTTTAGAAACAATGGTCCATCCATACTTCACAGACCTTTCTTTGTTATAGATATGTATGTAGGTATATGGAAAAAACGATGGAGTATTAGAATACTCCAACACTTATCCTCATTCATATAAAAAAGTTGGTCCAATTTGCATGGCAATGTCCGGTGATTCGATGCCCTAATCCATATCGGAGTACCCTTTACTTTGCTTCTGAATACTTTATGGAGCACCTACGTGAAAGTACTTTCAAAATGCAGCCAAAAGATTACTCCATGGAGTATTCTACACCAAAGCGAGAGAAGCGTAAGGGCTGTAATTTCGATATAACCCTGTCTAACTTGTCACCTTTCCCCTTAATATTGTCATCCTCCGAGCAGCTCCTTTCAGCAGGGCTGCTCAAAGCTCTCTTGTTCCGGGCAGGTGTTGAATCTAACCCGGGACCAAGAGAATGGATCTGCTGCGTTTTCTGGGAGAAGATTTTGCGTTAAACGTTCACACTCCGTCCAATGTATCGAATGTAAAAGATGGCTGCACAAAACCAGGTGTTCCGGGATAAATCCCTCCACACATAGACCCCCTAGTTTCTTCAAAACTTTTGTGGCCTTGCTGTTCACCTTCCAGGGCCAGCGTCGATCCAGGGTCGCACCCCAAAAGTTCCAGAAAAAATCTCCACGACAAACAGCGCTAATACTGCCCAGCAAGTAGTGTGTAACTCCCGCTGCCGCTCACGCCCACTGGCGCCAACACCTCGCACAGCAGCTCACAGCGAAGGACCCCTCTCTTAGATGTGAGCAATACTGAGCGGCAGCCCACCCCCTTCCACTCACAACCTCCCCTTCTTCTTTCAGCACTAGCACAAATGTAAGTCAAAGACACCAGCTTCTGGCCCCTTACACCATGTGCACTGTTTGTCGGTTGAGATTATATACACCTGCGACATCAGTCAAATGCAACTATTGCCTTGGCCTATGTCACCTGCTTAAATGTTCTCAACTTGGTAACAGGTATCTATGGACTGATGGGTACATTGCGCCATGTTGTCCAGCTACGCAGTCTACAACGTCGACCGATTCGACCCAGCCTGCCTCCACCCAGGCATACGCACGAGTCCTTGACTCCCAGTGTGACTATTTGTCCTCCTTCGCACTTTCGTGTCCTACAGTTGAACTGCAACGGCCTTAGCGGCAAGGTTAGTGAAATAGTGAAATTCATGAAGCGGCCAAATATCAAGATTGCTGCGATTCAGAAGACAAAGCTCGGTGCGCGATCACATCTTCGGATCTGAGACGGCTACAACATCCATCGGCGTGACCGTGTGAGAGGACTTGGTTGTGGACTTGCCTTCATCACCCATCAATCTGTGCAAAATCGTCTATTTGAGCCTGATGTAGACACGAGGGACAACACCTTAGAACGTCAAGGTATGGTTGTCCCGTCAGGCGATGTTGATCTTTAAATAATTAACATTTATATACCTCCTGTCACCTGCTGTCCGAGGGATTAACACCCTGGCATTCATGCGCTACTCAGGGGCGATAATCGTCTAATCTTCAGAGACTTTTACGAATACCTTGACCTCTGTCACTCGAGCCTACAGGTCGATGGTAGGGGACAGGAATTGTCTCAACAAATAGATGATTCGACTTTCTGCACTGTGAACGGGGATGCCCCACGAGAGTCGCGGTAAATTGTGCAAGCTCGACAGAATGACTTTGTCACCGCTGAAAATTGCACCTTCACTAATTTCAGCAAAGCTGATTGGGCTGACTTTCTTAACTTCACAGAGATCACCTTCGCATCAAAAAGCGTTTGGCATGGTCATAGCTTCAGCCTCAAATTATTACATTCCGTCAGGTAGAATCAAGGAAGTACGTCCGTATTTCCCCGCAGAGGCAGCGGCCTGGCAAATGAACGTGACCATGTGCGACGCTTAGACCCTACTGATCTACAAATTCAAAATCTCAATGCGGAAATCAGACGGCTGGTTGATCAACACAAACGCCCCAAATGGGAGGAGCACCTAAGGTCCTGCAACCTCCCTGCTGGTGTTGGCAAACAATGGTCCACTGTTAAATCCTTGTCTAACGACAAAACATCTATCACCTTTGCTGATAAGGTACAGTCGAAACCCAAGAGATGCGCTAGCGCTTTCTGCCGGCAATTTGTACTGCATCCTCCGGGGAACAAGGAAATTAGACAGCGCACAAAAGTAAAAATAGCCAGGCGCCCATTGCCATCACCACCACGGAGGTTCAGGAGGCTATACGGAGGTCTAAAGGCTCCAAATCTATCGGCCCCGACGGTATATTGATGCTGATGTTTAAACATCTCGGCAAAGAGGGAGATAGGTACCTCAAAACTGTTTTCAATCTGTTCCTGACCACCTCTGTCATTCCAGAAAAATGGAGACAGGCAAAGGTGGTGTTACTAATAAAGACTGGCAAGCCGGCCAACGAGGGGGGTCTTATCGACCGATATCGCTCCTCTCGCCAGTGGTAAAGACCTTGGAGACAGACCTGCTCCCTTACTACACAGCATGGATTCCGGTCAACCATGCGCAACTCCTTATCGACCTGGAAAACTCAACTCTTCCCCCTTGTGTAAAGCGTTGCACCGCCGATTATCTGAGTGGTCGGCAGCCATCGGTGTCCTATCCCTGCTTTTTTTTAATTACTACATATCGAGGCTCCCCTCCCCACCAGAGGGTGTCTCGATCGTCTCCTACGCCGATGACGGCACGATCCTGGCGACGGGCCACTCCGTGGACGAGCTTTGCTCAAGAATAAACTCTTACCTTTCATCCTTGTCCGGTTTTTTCGCTGGACGAAATCTGACATTGTCACCGACAAAGTCCTCGGCCACCTCATTTACAACGTGGACAGCGCAGGTAAACAGGGAATTAGACGTCTACGGCGACGGCATTAAGCTTCCGACTGTCATACAATCCCAAAATCTTAGGGGTCACGTTTGATGCCATGTTTAACTACGGTGCTCATGTAGCAGCGATTGCCACCAAAGTACAAAGCCGTAACAAAATCCTCAAGTCACTAGCTGGCAGCACTTGGGGGAAAGATAAAGAAACGTTACTGGCAACGAACAAGGCAATTGACCAGCCGGTTCTGAACTACGCGACGCCTATATGGTCGCCGGGGCTAGCAAACACACACCGGAGGAGGTTGCAGGCCTGTCAAAACACCGCACTCAGAAACGCCACTAGATGCCTCCTTATGTCTCCTGAACAACACCTCCAACTGCTAAAAACCGCAGCATCCGAACAGGAGCCTGCGCAACGCATATCCGCCTCCCAGGAGAATAGGGAGTCATATTTGTAAGCAGTATGATGAGATCCGGCACTATATTTTTTCGCCAAAAGTGCATCGACGGGCCCTCAAACTCATCCACACAGAGTCGGTAAACTCCTTTATCAGCTCCCGTCCAGTGAACGCCGTTATACAGGCACAAGCTCCACCTGTTGCCGAAGGGGAACGTGAACTGCCTAGGGAGTCAAGGGTCATGCTGGCCCAACTTCGTTCTGGATACTGTAACAGGCTAAACATTTTTATCTATCCAGACTGATCCCTGACATGCCAAATGTCCCCATAAACCATCTGTTCATCTGCTCTACTGAGCCTACTCTTCTAACAGCAATATCACTTTTGTCCAGAGGTTAGAAGATGACAATGTTGGGTAAGGGAGGTGATATTTAGGCAGATTAATTTATAGCTAAAACAACAACAACAGGAGTAGGTGTACTTTTGAGGACCACCTACTCCTTTTCTCGCTTTGGTGTTTAATATTCCATGGAGTAGTCATTAGGGAGCATTTTGAGAGTACTCTCACGGAGGTGCTCCGTGACCCAATCGGCGGACATCGTCATGTAGACAGTGTTTGTGAGCTCTGATACTCCTTAGGGATTATTCTTTGGATGATGGAATGAAGTATTTCCGTTTTTTGCAGGGTTAAGATATTAAACGTATAGATACTTATAGGAACGGCTTTAGGTTTGTAGTTGCGCATTTGATGAAAAAAAAATATTTTTTAATTTAAATTAATTTGGTGTTGTGATATTGTTTAATTATAATAACAATTATTAAAGTTTACAATTGGTGCAGTCGAATCGTGGTTTTTTGATTTTATAAGAGAAAATATAATTTGAAACTTATTCCTCTGCAGCTGACATGTAACAATATACCTGACGTGACGTCCATCAGACCTCATTTTTAAAATGATTTTATGTGCTAAAGATTCTGAGTGGAGTTTTCTTGGTTATATTATCTTAAACTATAAGTATTTGGTAACCTACCTGTTAATAAAAATTTTAAAGGAAATAGTTTTCCAAAAAATATGATTTATTTCTTTTAGTTTCACAAAAAACAAGAAAACATTACAATTCGCTTAACAAAAAACAAAAAAAAGGCAATAGTTCTTAAATTTTTAAAAGACTTTGTACATTATCTTTAAAAAAAGGCTTTTTATATCAGTTCAGACTCCATTTTTTACCAAATCGTGTGGTTAGATTTCTTTTTATTTTTGGTGGCAGTTTTAGCAGAGTTCACTAGAACACTGCAAGCCAAAACGTTTTATGCAAGAACAGCAGCTGTATTTCGTTTTCCTTTTTATTTTAGGTGGACATATGTATATGGCATAGTTTCCTACCACTGATGGACTTCATCTGAATTTTTGGAGGTAGAGGGGGAAATCCTTTCCCAAGTCTCGACATTTGGCCATGCGTAGTTCTCTTGGTAGTCTGCCGTTATATACATGGGATTTCAAATGATCTATCACCATATCTCAAGCCATATTAAATAAAAATTCTCCACTCCTCATTTTCTGATCCATATTTTCACGGGTTGAAATACAATTTTGATGTCGTGAGGACTGAGAGAAATATCAATTGAAAAGGTAAATAGAGTATAGGAAGCAAAGCTAAAATATTTCGAAAAATACGCTCTGAGTTCTGATTTGCGGTGTCTGTCAGACTACGATGTCAGCTGCAGAGGGTTGCAGAGGGTTATTGTGCTCCCTTTCACCCTTTTCAATTTCTTAGGACAATATATGTAACTACACCTTTTCCAGATTGAAATCAGAAAACTCCAATTGCATTTCAGAAAACGTTAACGAAACTTATTCAGAAGAGGTAATTCGATTTCCGAAAACTAAAATTAGATTTCAGAATATTTCATTGGAATTAAGAATGTGTGGATTGGAGTTCAAAAATCGAACTATTTTTCCCATGTTAATAATTGATTATGTATAAAGTGGCTTGCTTCATGGGCATGCCGAATCGTGAAGAAAATGCATCTCCAATTTTCAGAGAAGTTATAATTGGTAAGATTATGCTTAATATTATATACATTAAACGCATATACAAAGGTGTACAACGGTCTTGTATGTATGTACGAAGACAATATAGCAGAAAATCTAATCAAGATAGAGAACGTATTGTAACAATTGCATCCCGAGAAGAAGATTGGATTTCGTTGGAAGCATTACTTATTTAAAGGGTTGAAAGCCAAGCCGACGAAACTCTTACTTGGTTAGAAAAAAATTGTAGTATGACTCTGACGGAAATAAAATGTCAATTTATCTCGATATACAGAAGCCAACTATTAAGAGTGCAGAGGATCGGCGAATCAATTGAGAGTTGGGCATCGTGCAATTCACCAGCTGCCGGCAGGTCGGAGCCCAAATGTACATTTGATCGGAGCTATATCAACCATAGGAGTTGTCGCCATAGACCGGCAACGAGGTCCGTTTAGGATCAATACGTGCAGTGAGTGGATAGTGACCGTGCTACGTCGTTGGGTAGAACAAGCCAATACCGTTGTAATAGTATGCGACAATCCACCTGGTCACAGCAATCTTGAAATAGCTATATATGAGTACGCAACTGGCAGAGCAAAATTGTTGCGCTTAGGGCCATACAGTCCAATGCATAGCAAGTGCAAGGCCTAAATGCAATGGAACGACGCCTTCAATATCTTGAAGAAAAAATAGACCAAGCAAAAGCTACAATAACAAGAAGGGACTGTGCTCGGGCGGCGCAACACGCTATTTCTGAAATCCAATTGACACATTCTGCATTCCAATTACCTATTCTGAAATTCATTTAAAGTTTTCTGATTTAAAGTACAAATATACAAACGAGGTCAAGGCCAAGAATTATAATTTTTATAAAAAGTATTATTGTTTTTAAGGTAATTGTTGTTGGAGCAGTGCTCGAATCTAAATGTTTCTTTGTTAACTGATATTGACAAAAATTACAACGATTTGTACATCCATGGTACGGAATGATATGTTTCGAAGTCACCAACTTCTTATCAGACGCCTTTTCGGACACTTGGATACGAACCCAAGTGCCTGCATCAAAGTCGCTGTTAGAATACTTTAACAACTAATGTGCAATTTTTACATTATTCCCTTTACATTCTTTGGTACATATATCTGTGGCAATAAGGGAAAACTACCAAAGTAATTTTTTTGTAGGTTCAGTAGAGCGCTTTGAAAATGGAAATTGTAGTGTAAATGTATAGAATTGAGATATAGCTTTTTGTCTATAAAAACAATTTTTAAAAATATTACACTTTCCTTGAGAACTACTTTAAAAATGTACAGGCCGTAAAATGATTTTCACTAAAATCAACAATCCAATTGAGTTGTTGGTATACAAAATAAACAAAATCGACGAGTACAAATCGGATTGTGTCAAAATGGAAACTCCAAACAAAAATCCATCATGTCATGGTGCAAATGAATATAAATCGGATTTTAGCTAACACAAAACCAACGCTTTGATAGCTTAGTGATTAACAGAGCACACCAAAAATTTTCTTATGAAGTAGTCTAGTAAATAAAACCGCTAACATTTTTCATAAAAACATTATTCTTGACCTTGAGCTCATTTATAGTTTTGAATACTTTACAAATGTGCAGGGCTTAAAAACAACAATTCAATTGAGTTGTTGTCTTTTTCCAATATTACTTCTATGGAATACTGTAAAGTTTGATGCATACATAATTAATATTAATATCACGAACTAATTTTATAATTAAGTGTACACGGCTAAAAATTTTAACTTAAATTTTAAACCATTCGTTTAATTTTAAACCATTCGTTTAAGCACTTTTGTAAACTTTTTTGTAATAAATTGCAAACCTTTCAATTACCTACACCAATTTTCAATTTCTTGCGGATTTGATTTAAAACTTGACTGAAAGAAAACGTCTAACATTTTTTTATTTTTTTCATTAATTTCTAAAAGCTTTTTCAAGTCATTGCAATTTTCTCTATACGGTTTTGTGTGCCCCATAGCTCAGTGGCTAGAGCAGACGAGTCTGGTGCGAGGAGCGTCGGTTCGAATCCTACCAACTGATACAAATATTTTTTATGTTTTTTAAATGTTAGGATATTTCTGGTTTAAAATTTCAACGCTTTTCTTCACACTCATTTTCTCTAAAACTGGCATAATTTAAATTTTAAACAAATTTGGTTTGGACATATACGAGTATGTAGCCCAAAAAAGTTTTAAATTTAGACTAAAATTTTTAGCCGTGCACCAGAAAGAACAGCATATGTAATATTAAATGTTTGTATCTTATAATTCGCAGGGAGGGCCGACGGGCAAGTGATGGTGTTGTTGCCCAAGGACTTGTTAATTCGATGACAATTTTAAATTCTGGTGAGGGGTATGACAGCTATCGCTACGATATCCAGAAGCCAGAATGTTGGTTGGAATTACAGGAACTACAAAAAGAAGTTGTATTACTGAAATCGAGATACCGCAGCAACAAAGTACCTTTAGATGACGGCGGAGCCTATCAATTTCAAAATAGTCAATTTTACGCAATACCAAATAGACTGTCATTAGACTTACATCAACGGTTTATAGAAATGCCGCATGCATCAAGAACTCCACATTTAGTACGTCCAAATCAAAGTTTCGATGGTTTTGATATACCGACACCATTTCTGAATAATATGCGATTAGACACCAGCAGTCTTCCAATGGCTGCACCTACTCGAGGAGATATGGCTTTACTTTGCAATATGAATCCATTGGCGTTGCATCGACAACCACTTCAACAACAATTGCTCCAACATAGACTGTTGCAACAAAAGCGGCTACTATTACAAAAGCAATACGCGTTAGAGTCTCATATTTCCCGGCAGCAGCATCTAATACGTGAACAATCATACAAAATTGGTTTGCCGCAACAAATTGTAGGCCAAGGTTTAATTGCAACCAATTTCGAGTCGATGGAACCATGCCCACCTAATGATATATTTCTTAATGACTTAAATGCGTTTGAAAGGAATTCAGGGAAATTGCAACAATCTCCTTTGGTTCCTTTACCTTATGGTCCAGCTATTAATAATTATATGAAGGCATCATATATAAAACAACAATCTCAAAATCTGTCTATGATAAAAATGCCAACGAAATATATACCGCCGTTAAGCAGACATGCGTCGGAAACATGGAGTTCACTTCCAACAACAGTGAAGAGTAGTCAATTGAAAAAAGGAAATATTGAGAACGGAGGACGTCTGGCGCAACAGTTTCATGCAAATGTAGGTAAACAACTTTAAATATCTATAAATATATACGATAAAACTGCAGCCTTAAAGAAAGCTGGGAGTATACAGAGTAGTCACACACCTTTGTTTGCAACCCATCAGCTTAAGACATATTTTCTAAAAAATTTTTGGTTTTTTTATCATAGAAGGTTATGGTGATTACCGGATCTATTTTTCGTAGGGTTATTATGTTTTTTTACTATGCTCAGAGTAGTATATAGTACTAACAGACCGGCAGAGGGTGTCCTGCCTAAAAATCTAAATACCTACATTTAACAAATTGTACGCTCTTCCCTCCCCATTTGGCACTTCCTCGTAATTTATTTCTATATCTTAATTTTTCTTTCAACTTCTGCTTTCCCTCCACCCCCATATACAGTTAGTTTATTTTACCCTCTTCATTTTCCTCTAAAACCTAATCTAATTCTCAAATTTCTATTCCTACTATCTTTTTTCTCCCATTTCCTATAGTGAAGATATAGCGATTTTAATTTTTTTTGCTATTGGTACCGCTTGCTTTCCCCAAGTTTTTTTTTGGATGTAGAACACATATCTATATATAAAATCTCATTAACTTAGCTATACCGAATTACCGCTTACTTATTCAAAGGTGATTCACCAAAGAATGCTATGTACATAAGCAACCGTGTCCAGAATGAAATAATCAACATTTGTCACCACCTCATCATGAGTTACAACATCGATCAAGTGAACAAATCGAAGGGCTTTTCTTTTCTCGGAGATGACAGACATTGCAGGAGTAGAACAAAGTTCAATTTGCATTCCCTACTTGGATAAATGCGGCGAAAAGTTCATCATTCAGGAAGATTTCTTGTGTTTTATTCCTATCACCGATTTCACTGGAAAGGGAATAGGAACTGCTAACCTTGATTTCCTAAAATCTTCCGGACTGGATTGCAGGTATTTCTTTGGGCAAGGATATGACGGTGCGAGAGCGGTTAGCGGAGAGTTCCAAGGGGATCGAGCTGTTGTCAGAAAAACTTATCCACTCGCGCTCTACTTCCATTGTGCTGCTCATAGCTTCAATTTGGCGGTAAGCTCTGCGTGCAATATAACGGGAATCAACAATTGTCTGGGAGTTCTAGAGAATATCCATTCCTCCTTCATTTATCCGAAACGCCAAAATGCCCTTCAGGATGCGATAAGTGAAAGTGAACATCTATCGGAAACTCGAGTGAAGAAATTCAAAATTTTTGTAAAACCAGATGGGTAGAACAGCATGAGTCTGTCGCAACATATCTCCATTTGCAAATAGCAGTAATTCGCGCTCTTGAAGTGATTTTCACCAACTGGAAAGACCCAACGATTTCGTCTGGAGCTTTCCAACTGCTTCCAGCTATAAAAACCGCAAATTTCCAGATATCCCCTCTCTCGGATATTTTCTGTGCACGGGCCTGTATACATAGAACACATATCTATACATAAAATATTATTACCTTAAACTAAATAAATTCCTAGCTATACCGAATTGCAGCTTTATATAACCTGGGGGCTTTTCCAAAAACTATATACAGACTGTGTCGTGCCCAACGAACTCCTGAACCTACCGTGAGAGTTTGAAAGTCATCGGCAGTAAACTGTGGACATTAATGCAACACAGAGAAAACACAAAGTATGTGGGCGTGGCACCGCCCACTTTTCTCCTAAATTATGTAAATCTTGACCAAGTGACAAATGTCATTAATTTTAGCCAAACACGGTCAGAGATATATCCTATGCTGTAACCAGTGAACCCAAGAATATACTGTGAAAATTTCATGAAGATCGGTTGAGTACTTCGGACGCCTATAAAGGACACCCAGACATACATTAATTTTTATTTATAAGATAGTTGGGTGGAACATTACCTTCTCCCGGCTGACTGCCCGAAAACGGACATTGGGAAAAACTATTGTGATTTAGGGCGTTTTTGAACTTGCAGCTGCAATAGCGTGATCTTAGTAGCCGATGTTCATTAAATAATAATATTTATTAATTAACAAGAGTAACAACTTGTAATAATAGGCCCTTTTATTCGATGCTGGACAAAATGTTTTCTGCTTGCCTTAACAATGCTTTTAAAAAGAAAACAACAAAAACCACGTAAGGAGCAGCGGTGTATTTGGCTGTGCCGAAGGCTGTACGATGCTTACTTAATTTGACTTTCTTACCTTGTGAGTTGAAACATGTATAGCCCCAACCCCGGGACTAAATTATATATTTTTTTAATCTTTCTATTTTCATAAGCCGTGTTATTTTTTTACTTTCCTAGGTAGAGTTATAGTCCAAAAAGCGTTTATCATAACAAACGATTGTATGTGGGCTATGTGTTGTATTGGTCTGATCTTGCTGGTTCCGACAAATGATTAACATATCACAAAATGAAAGCCCCATACCCAATTTGGCCTGAAATCTCATAAACTGAGGAACTAGTTTGCGTTCAAACAAAATACAGATGGACGGACATGGCTAAATCGGCTCAGCACATATCCCTGATTATTTCAGTATACTTCTTCTTCTCATACTTATAATCATCAGACCAAAGTTATACCACTTCATGCTCATGAAAGGTATAACTAAGCAAGCAGAAACAATTAAAAGCGCCTGCGAATTTGGGTGCAAGCTAGCAAGCGGCAAGTTGTTAACTTTAGTGCAGTCGAGATAGGTTTCTTTGTAAGTAACAGGGCAATTCTCTCAGTCTAGAAAGCATAGAAATCGTAAAAAGCATAACACACATGTAAAATCTGTGGCAATATGGGAAAACTACCAAACTAATTTTTTTAATTTTTCAGTAGAGCGCTGTGAAAGTTGAAATTGTAGTGTAAATATATGGAATTGAAAAATATTTTTTTGTCCACAATTTTTGAGCCAAAGGCCTGAAATTTTGCGTGAGTATAGCTCCCCGCACAAGGTGATACTATCTCATTTTCGACCAAACTTGAGTTTGGCTTTTTCCGCTTATTGCCGCAGAAATATTTGCTATGACTTCTGCTACACCCAATGCCATGAAATAAGTTTGACAAGAATATTGGAAACAGAAGGTATGATGATACAAATATAGAAAGTTAGTTCCACTTCTTTTTCGCCACCATTGCCACCATTTGACATAAACTGTGTTTGTGACATTTCCTTTGAAAACGAGCTACCGTATTCTTCTAACAAAACCGAACTGAATAAAATAATTGGTATTTTTGAATTTAGTTTTTAATATTTCGTGAAATAATGCGTAAACTATTGGTATACTTTTTGCACGGACATAAATAATATGAGCTGCATATTTAGAAATTGCGCAAACACCAGATTCACTTGCAAAGGAAGCAAATTCAAGTTTTTACAACTTTCGGCAGTACTGTTTATGAGGAAGAAGTGGCTAAACGCATGCTTGGTAACTGGAAAGACGGTACCAAAAGAACCATTTGTAAGTTCAGACAACTTTTCCGCTGAAGACTTTAAGCCGAGGAACCAATTTTCTTAATTGGACCGCAACGTTTTAACAGCTAATATAGCACGGTATGTACATAAGCGTAACCAACGATGATGAAAACGACCCTACCTAAGCGAAAGGTGGTCTCCATGACCATCCCTCACCCTTGGAATTTAAATATAGGCTACGGTCGTACTTGCTAGGTAAGACTGAGAGAGCAAAAATTAATTTATTCCAAAATCTTTTCTAAAAGAATTCAATATCATCTCTCAATGAAAAGGTTTTATAGGAAATAAATTTACGTTACTCAACTCGGTAAGAGAATTTCTTTTTGTATTTAGGGCGAATTGAAAAAATTTTGGACTCCACATTAGCTACATTTTGGTTTCTTACCACATGAACCATGACAATTAAGCTAAAAATCGTGTTGCAGAAATATGAAAAGTGTTGTCTCTGCGTTAAGAACCTTAACTTTTAACGATATACAAATATATCAGGTCTGTGCTAGAACCGAAAATTGCAAATCGCACGAATTAGTTTGAGGTGTGATAAAATTCATGCAGTTTAGATTATGTTCGAGTTGAGTTCGAAACGGCTGTTCTCAAAGCAACAAACTTTACTTTTTAGATAAAAGTACAGCTTTTTCGGTTTATTTAATAAGTCCAAGTGACTGGAAACGTTAAGAGAAGATAATTCGACGTATTCTGAAAGACCATTCCAATCCCAACCATAAACTTTCAATTTATAATTTCAGCTTTACTTCATACTAACGAATAAATAAAGAAGCTTTTCAAAATATTGCAATAGATATAAAGCCTGTAATAAAACAGTCAACTATACCAATTGAGCTAAAGCCGGCAGAGATACTGAAATTCCTCGCGGAAGGAGGATTTCAGCGAGCTATCAGCAAAAATTCTGAGTGAATTGTTTTTTAGGTTAGAATGAACCCAGTGCCCCAAGTGGATTAAGTTTGAAAGGAGGCAAAGTGAAGACCGACAATATAATTTCTATATCCGTGCATCGGCGAAACCCACGTTAAGCTGTTGAAACCTCGCGATAATGCTCATTTATACTCAAACAGAAAATGTTGTTTTAATCATGAGTGATATTTTATTTATTTGTATGTGACTATAGAATGTCGATTATTAATCCTTGGTTTGAACACTATAAAGTGAAATAAACACACGTACAGATATTGTAACTAATATCTAGTTTTATTTACTAGTAATAAATGCATTACAAATTTAAGAGTTTGGTAACTTCGCAGTAGTTCATTGAACACCACTTGAAAATAAACTGATCAACCTTCCTTGCTTGGTCACTGCCTTATATAGTCCGACAGGGTGCTACCCTACGCACCGAGAACTTTCTTGGTTGTTCGCTATTCGTGTTCTCGAAGGGTCGGTGTTATTTATCTTATCTATTGCATCGTATTCGAAAGCACTCGATCGATCTCGCTTCCTCTTGCTTGGTATGCATAAGCGTATCCATCGTTATCTCTGTTGTGTTTAACTAGTGGTGGGAGTGTTATTAAGTTGGGGATGGTACATGCCTGAGAATAGTCGCCACAGTATCATAACCTTACCGACCAATTGCATTTTGGTCTTTCTCTTACGTTAAGGATACGACTATAGCGTTACGCCAACAGCACCAATGTTTTGAGCTTTACACTATAGACCCAGCAGGATGATATTTATTTTGAAAAACAAAGAACATTATTATATACTTTTTTCACATGCCTTTTTTAGCTACAGAGATATACTATATAATTTCTAAATAATTATAGTTTTTCTTGGGCTTTTTGAAAACTCATCTAAAATAAGACCTTTTATCTCCGTATCGTTTGTCGTATGAGGACAAAGGCAATGGACTTGGTCGGTTTATGCATAGGACCCTTCCCGGTTTATGCAAAGTATTAAAGTGTTTGCATGCGTAAGCGTAGCCATCGTTATCTCGGTTGTTTTTAACTAGTGGTGAGAATGTTATTAACGATTGTACATGCTTGAGAATATTCGCCACAGAATCTTTTCTTCGTGTGTGGTGATTATTACTCAGTTCACCTATATTTGCTGAGAATGAAACATTGCTATCGGTACCATAAATTTGTGTAGGGGAAGCGGTAACATCTCTTATTTAAAAAAAGCAATCCCGACTTACTTTTTTAATACAATTAGAGCACATGTTTCTTTGCCTGCGCTAGCTCAAAAATAAATAATGTGCAGTTCTTTTGTGCTGTGTGTGTCCAAATTCCGATTTGCGCCAATTTATAACTAGTGGACTTGTGTAATTTTAACTCTGTTTTCATCCTTTATCTACACCTTACCAATACATCTTACGAGAAAATGAAGTAGAAAGCAAGCGAGAGTTTGGAGAGCAATAAGCAGCATCCTTACTGTTATCATATGTTAAGAAAATAAATATGTGCGTAGGCCTGCATACTAATGTTGGGTATTGGCGCCAATTTTCTGGCGACTATGTCAACGAGTGATGAAACCCACTTTTGTCAACACGAGGGATACAAATTCATTGATAAAAATGTGACCAATGACTTAGCGTACTGTCTTCCTGAGGAAGCAAATTTTGGCATACTCTATTATAAAGAGAAAAGTTAATAGTTAAAGATTTCCAAAGGTGATGTAACTGGCCTTGAGCGGAAAGCTTTTGAATTTATTAATACCCTTTGCAAAGAAATTGATAAACGGTTGCCAACAATTTTAAAAATTTAAAGAAAGTTATAATGGGGGTGATTTTCCAAAAGAAAATAAAACGAGTAGCGTTTGGTTACCGTTGAATTTATTTGGAAAATTGTGCAAGAGCAGGGATTCGTGAATACGAAGTAAAAGTAGAAATAGAGGTTGAAAGTTGAAACTAGAATAGAAACCTTAAACAAATTATATAATTAGTTTATACGTATGTTATTAGACTAGCGACCAACTCACCGCTGTTCAACTAGTGTGTGTATGTATGTATATTGTAATTAACAATGTTAGCGTATTAGCGGCCAGTTTGTCACTGTCCAACATAATGTTACTAAACTGTTATTACCGACCAGTTTATCACTGTTCAACATAATATTGCTAAATTGTTATTATTCATATTAGTGTGAACTATATTATTATTTACAACATTAGCGACCAGTTTGGCACTGTTCAACTGGATATTGCAAACGTGTTAATAAGCGCTTACTTACCTCTCGAGTGAACGAAAATCGCAAAGTGAAGCCGTTCACTCGAGGGCTCTTCTTTTATTGCTTTTCGTTAGAAGCTTTTACTAACAGCTTCCCAATAAATAAAAGCTTTTGTGGAATACCACTTACAGCTGTTGTGGAACGCAGCTTAGTGCTTTTATTACAAGGGTTGCTGTGTACAATTACTCTTATGCTACATAGTACTAAAAGTAAGAGTATTTATGATCCTAAAATTATACATATGTTACAGTCTCCCCCTTGATGAACGTGAAGTAAACGTAACGGTCATCACACATTTAATTGTTTTTCCTTGGTCTTCCTCGTTTTCGTATGGCTTGGACTGGTGTTGGTTCTTCGTTTGCATTTGTGCCTTTGTACGGTGTTAGAGCTGATGCGTGGTATGTTCCAAGTGGTACGTTTGGATCAACTTTTGATGCGATTTCATACATGGTTGTACCGACTTTACGTATAATGATATAAGGTCCATCACGTTTTGGTACGAATTTGGAGGTGATACCCTTTGACGCTTGACTCAGTACTTGAGTTGTAACCAATACTTCATCTCCCACATCAATTTTGGCTTGTGGTTGTCTATGTTTATCGACATTCATCTTATTGCGATCTTGAGTCTTTTGTTCTAGCTCTCTTGCGTTTTTAAAATTTTCTATTAAGCTTGTCAAGTACGGCGTAATTTGTGGAATGAAATTTTCGTTTTCAGCTACTGCGCGAATATCATGTTCTACGTCATCGAAGGTACGCAACTCTCTTCCAAAAGTGAGGTAAGCTGTTGTGTAACTAGTAGATTGACACTTAGCTGAATTCATTTGCAAATCGTATAGAGGGTAAAGCTGTATTCCACATGTTGTGCTGATTTTGTACGAGAATAGCTAGTTGAGCCTTAAAGTCTCTGTTCTTTCGTTCGACTGGATTACTTTCAGGGTAGTAAACAGGTGTAAAAACTTGGTGAATTCCCATACAATAAACTACTTGCTGCATAATTGCTGATACGAACTGAACTCCATTATCAGATCCAAGACGTCTAGGCACTCCATATCGTAAAAAAACTTCGTCGATCAATAGTTTGGCGCAATGTTCCGCAGTTGCTTCTTTCAAAGCAAATAATTCCACCCAGCGGCTAGCAACGTCTTCGGTGATTAAAATCCATTGATAGCCATCTTCGGTTTTAGGCAAGGGACCAAATAGGTCTACTGCAACAACTTCGAATCTTTGTTTGCTGCTTGTTGTCATATTGCTTACTTTGTATCGCTGGCATTCAATGCAATGCCTAACATATTTTGTTATTTCCGCTCGCATTCCTGGCCAGAAGTAGCGACTTAAAATACGTGCGATGGTTCTTTCTGCTCCATAGTGGCCAGCGGTGCTATCATCGTGATACGTTTTTAGAATTTTACTACGCTCGTGACTAGGTATTTATAACGAGTTGAGCATCGTCTGCATCTTCATTTGCGTAACAATACAATACGCCATTGTTTAGAACGTAACCGCGAGTATACCATAGGTTGGCGTTTTCGTCAGCTTGTTCTAATGAATAAAAAATATTTTTGATATAACTATCTTTGAGTTGCTCTTCGCGCAGCTCGTTAGCTTTTTTATGCGGTATATCTGCTTGAAAAGAATAAATACAGCTTGCTGAAACTTCTTCCTCGTCACAAGGTGGCCGTGACAACATGTCAGCAACAGAATTAGTTCTCCCTGGCGTATAATCAATTTTAAAATCGTACTGCTGTATTTGCAATGCCCACCTTGCTAGGCGACCAGTGGGTGATTTTATGGTCAGTAACCATTTTAGGGGTTGGTGGTCGGACACCAAAAATACTTAAGCTCCTTCAATATAGCCTCTAAATTTGGCACATGCCCATACAATAGCGAGAGCCTCGCGTTCAGTAGTCGAATAGTTTTTCTCTGCTGTTGTCAACACTCGGCTCGCATATTCAATAGGGTGTTCGCATTCTTTCTCCCCCTGGATAAGAACAGCTCCCAAAGCATAAGCGCTTGCATCCGCCTTAATAATGAACGGGACGTTATCTTCGGCTTGCTTCAAAATTGGAGGGCAAACAAGTCGTTTTTTAAGTGTATTAAACGCTTCTTTTTGTGAAATACCCCACTGCCATTTAGCATTCTTTTTCATTAGTTCCGTAAGTGGTTTAGCAATTTCAGCGAAACGGACAATGAAACGCCGATACCAAGAGCAAGTTTGTACGAAGGATATCAATTCCTCGATATTTCTTGGTTCTTTACGATTTGTAATTTGCCAGAGTTTTTTCGGGATCAACTTGTATGCCTGCGGTTGTTAATACGTGGCCAAGATATTTAACATTGGCACAACAAAAACGACATTTGGCAGAATTAACGCGCAGCTTGAATTTTTCCAACTTCAGGAATACACTCAGTAAATCGTTTAAATGTTCAGTAAATGACGATGAACAAATTATTATATCATCAAGATCTGCTAATATACGTACATTTGGTAAAGTTGCTTTGAATCGATCAATCAACCTTTGAAATGTGGACGGTGCGTTGCGGAGTCCAAATGGCATTCTCATAAACCGGAATGTACCAAAAGGCGTTATCAAGCACGTTTTGTCTCGGTCTTTTTCAGCAACCGCGATCTGGAAATACCCACTTTGAAGATCTAGAGTGGTCATAAATTTTGTGCATTTTGCAGCGTGCAATAAGTCATCCATACGAGGTAATGGGTATCGGTCTGGCTTTGTTATCGCATTTAGTTTGCGATAATCCACGCATACACGAGTACCTCCATCTTTTTTAGGTACCATAACGACAGGTGACCACGCTGACTCGCATTCCTCAATAACTTCGTTTTCGAGCATTTTAAAAATTTCGCATTTGAGTTCCTTTACTTTACGAAACGATAATCGATACGCCGGAGATGCTATTGGCTCGTGTTCTTCCAGTTCGAAGCCATCGTTTTGCTTTAAAATTTGAAAATCAATAGAAAATAAGTCTACGCTATCAGTTGGGTTTTCGTTATAAACGACACCAGTGAATAATTTGGGCTTAGGCCTTTCAGGTGTAATCATATTCGGCGGAATAGCATCTCTAAAGATACTTTGTATAGTATGCGGTGAGTAATCATTTGGCATATCAGGACCATAATACTCAAATTCTGACATGTAAACCTTTGGTAGGTCACTTTCTTTAGCTGCTGCCTCCTCGGGCTTACGCTTTGTTATCAGCGAACATACTTTACTGCGCTCTATTACGTTTAGTTCAAGTGGTAGTTAGCTTACAAAATCAAAATGTTGCGTCGGATTGCTTTCAAAGAACCGGTATCTTTGAGCCATATTTAAAACTATTTCTGCTTGTTCCAAGAAATCTGTACCGATTAATGTTTTGTTACCAACTGAATCAGGCAAAATCATGAATTGAATATTCAAGCTTCGCCCACCTATAACTATATCGCACTTAGTTGTGAGGCATCTTTTAAGTTTCGTGCTTCCATCAGCAAGAGTGATTTCGCATTCAACTTTACGATATGCGTTTAAGATTTGCGCTAGCTACACTAGTTTGAGCGCCACTATCAAAATATACTTGGCCAGGCATGCCAAAAAGTTGTACGTTAGCAATGGGGATATTTCTTCCGATTGGAACGGTAATAGAATTAAAAGCTACCGAACCGCGACTAGTGGACGGTTTATCTGAACATTTTGGGCAGTTTGCGCGTGTAACACCTGGTGCATTGCACCCATAACAAGCATATGTCGGCTTTTTTACTATTGCAATCGCCTGTGTTTGCGCTGCTTTAGCCTCGTCATTCTTCTTTTTGAAGCACGCTTCTGCGTTATGTCCCTTCTTGCGGCAAAAGTTACAGCGTACCGGACCACCTGAATTAGAAACAGGTTTCTCAGTGTTCACGGACACTATTTTGTGTTCCAGCAGGGTCATTTCTGCTTCCCTAGCTTCGGCTAGTAAATCATCAAATGTATTGATGCATCTACGACTCACCCTATCCCTAATTTGCAAATGAACCATGCCAAACAAGAGATCAATTTGACTGCTTTCAATCGGAACAGTAGTCAGTTGGGAAAAGAGAGCACGTTTTTTACGAATAAAGGAGTCAGTTGGTTCATTCTTTGCTTGCTTCACCTCTACAATTTCAGCATATATTCGCCAGTCAGGCTTAGGGGGACAAAAAGCTTCACGTAACATACGCACAACATCGTCAAAGGTGTTGGGCTTCACCTGTATACCACGCCACCATTCAGCAGCATCACCCTCTAAAATCATGGGCATACCGGTGATAACGTCAGCGTCAATTATATTCTCTACAGCTTTAAATGTAGTTACAGCAGCAATGAATTCCTCAACTTTTGTGGAATCGCGTTCACCTGCATAACGAGCAGTACAATTGCTTAGCGAACCACTTCGTATATTGTAATGGCCGACAGCTTGCATAAGCTGTTGAAATTGTTCAGAAGTAAACTGAGCCATATTTTTATTTTATTTCATGCATCAAATGTGGAGGATATTTTTTTTGTCGGGTAGTGTAATTGGTGCGTTTTCATGCAATTGCATAAGTTTGTCAGCCAAATTCAGTTAATGGTGAATTGCCCTAATAACTTCGAATGGCAATTGAAGGGTCCAATGCATAAACCGGTCAATACCAATTTTGCCCAAAATGCGTCAGGTTCAGATTCGTGCACAGTTTTGAATTCTGGATCTTTCACTGTTCAAGTCAGACCTACAATTTTTAAAACGTGGAAACTGGAGTGTATAAACGTTGGCAAACACTTTAATACTTTGCATAAACCGCAAAGGATCCTATTCATAAGCCGGTCAAGTCCATTGCTTTTGTCCTCATAAACGATACGGAGATAAAAGATCTAATTTTAGATGAGTTTTCAAAAAATCTAAGAAAAATTATAATTATTTAGAAACTATATATATCTCTGTAACTAAAAAAGGCATGTGAAAAAAGTATATAATAGTGTTCTTTGTTTTTCAAAATAAATATCATCCTGCTGGGTCTATAGTGTAAAGCTCAAAACATTGATGCCGTTGGCGTATCGCTATAGTCGTATCCTTAACGTAAGAGAAAAACCAAAATGCAATTGGTCGGTAAGGTTATGATACGGATAGGAAATTTCGATACAGCGCTAATAACACTGGTCTACAAATTCTAACTATTTTCGCCACCAGAGACGCGAATATGAAATTCGTCTGTAAAACCACACCCTGATTCAGAAATTGTGGCTATTTTTGATTCTATGGTATTGTTTCTGAGATATTTACGATTTACCCTTATTTAAAAAAAAAAAAAGATGGCTTCCAAAACGGTTTGAAAAATTTAAAAGCTAATAAAATTTGCTATAAACAATGCACACTTTTCGCTAGGCCCTGTAGGTTCGAAAATGAACAATCAATACGGATTTTTACCTTTTTTTTTGTAAAAACATAAAAGAAAATGTGAACTTTGCGAGGAAGGATATCGAAAACTTCTTATTTTTTTCCAGATATTTCAAGTAGGTAAACTTTAAAATTTCCAACCCGGGTACATTTGAAACAAGATCAAATTTTTTAAAGCAGGTAGTGTTTTCTTTGTATAACTAAGGAACCTTTTTGTCTAGGTAGACTTCGATTTTTACTTGATCTCATCGGATACTCTTCAGTCTATAAGTGCATTTTATAACCCGTCATTTACTTAAAAAATAATATGAATAAAAGGGCGCGAGAGTTTGTGTGCAAAAATTATCCAGATATGTTCTGTTTCATCTGCGGTCAATATATTGTTAAAAGGATGCGACGTGTGTTTTCAAATTCTTTGAAAGTTACATACTATAAGTATTTTGGCATTCAGCATAAAAACGCTGGAAAATTATGGACACCTAATATTGTGTACACCCCATGTCAAATCGAATTGGTTGATTCGGAATCCGTAACAAAAAGGTGCGTAGGAAAATTTAGGAATTTGCTACTTTTTAATTGCATATTTGACTAATTTCTGAAACTATCTACTTAGGCAACATATGAAATTTAGTACACAAATGCACAGTGGTCTCGTGAGGTTCAAAACCACCTAGAGGGCACAAAACTTAACCGATTTTTAAAATTTAAGCGGGGTATTGTTCAGCAGCTAAAAAGCAAGAGGATGTCGACGCGTTTTTTTTAAATTTTTTGTCTAAAAAAATTACACTGTGCAACAAAATTACAAAAGTTTAAAAAAATTTTTTTCGACTGCTGTACAGATTCTAGACCATATAAAGCATACAATAACTGCATACTCAAAATTTCCACTCCCCCCCAAAATCTGGAATTAGGGGCAAAAGACCCTTTTAAAGTTCAAAACCACTTATAAAAATTTTTAGGATGCAGTTATTATATGCTTTTTTAGACAACAAATTTAAAAAAACGCGTGGACAATCTCTTGGTTTTTAGCTCCTGAACAATACCCCGTTTAAATTTTACAAATTGGTTAAGTTTTGTGGCCTCTAGGTGGTTTTGAACCAAATATGCCCTTTTGCGACCACTGTGCAATGGATGGAACCAACATGCCATTCGACTGACGGCTATTTGGGGTTGCAAAAGTATTTGGGGTTGGAAAGTCAAGAAAAGTAACGCATGCCAGCGTATCTACAGCGTCATTGCCAATACCAAATTCAACGGAAGTTGCTCATCTAACTGTATTGCCATTGCCACATTCAACTTTAGCTACGGATCCAGTTTCATTGTCAACTGCAGCATCGGATTACGCGGCATCAAGTTGTACTGAACTTCACACGGAGAACGAAAGAAACGCTTCGTTACAAGCACAACTCAATGATGGATAAGAGATTTGGAATTGTCATAGGTAAAGACCGAGCTATACGCCTCTCGTATGCAACAATTTAAATTCCTTTCATCCGATGTTAAGATTACATATTATAGAACTCGCCACGAACCATTTTCTAAGTTCTATACAAAGGAGGACAGTGTTTGTTACTGCAAAGACATTACTGGCTTATTCAAACAGTTTGGTGAACCATATGATTCCAAAGAGTGGCGATTGTTCATAGACGGCAATAAAATAAGTTTAAAGGCCAAATTATTACATATTGGCAACCAAAACCCATCTATCCCGATCGCGCATGCAGTAAATATGAAGGAAACCTACGAGATAATTCAAAAATTACTTAAACTTAACAAATATGAAGAGCATGATTGCAAAATATGTGCCGATCTTAAAGTCATTGGAATGTTATGCGGTCTACAAAGTGGGTACACAAAATACTGTTGCTTTCTCTGCAAATGGGATAGCCAAGCTCGTCAAGACCACTTCATCATAATGGATTAGCCCGACCTAATCGAATTTAAAGGTGGTGTGGATAATATAAAATACTCTCCACTTATAAAGAAAGAAAAAAATATTTTACGCCCGCTCCACATCAAGCTCGGCCTTATCAAAAACTTTGGTAAGGTTTTGGACAAAGAAGGCGAATCCTTCCGTCATTTAAAAACCATCTTTCCAGAGATTTCAGAAGCGAAGATAAAGGAAGGCATTTTTGTTGGGCCGCAAATAAGACAGATGGTTAACAATAACCAATTCAAAGAACTATTGTCACCAGTGGAGGCAGCAGCGTGGGATTCTTTTGAAAAGGGCGTTGCTTCTTCTTTAGGTAAAAGCAAAAGTCCTAACTACGAGATGATAGTGAACGACTTAATCAAGAACTATGCGAAAATGGTTAAATAAAAAACATATTTAAGGCCATTTTCTAAAGTAAACCTTAAAACCTATCTGTCCGATAAACAAAAAATTTGTATTAAAATTTTAAAGTTTACATGAGAAAACGGCCCTAAAGCTGAATTCATCGTCCAGTTCCGAACAAATTTTTTGTTTACATTTTGGTCGTTCTTTTCTCATTCTGTATCAGAGAAGTGGAAAAAGAACGAGTCAAATGTAAACAAAAAATTTGTTCGGAACTGAACGATGAATCCAGCCTAAGAAAATTACACACAAATGTGTCACTTACTTATCTAATTTACTTATTTATTTTCTTTTCCGGAGTAAATATGTCTTTAAAATTCATTTTCTGCACTCCCATTTAAATTTTTTTTAGCAAAATCTTGGTGACGAAAGTGACGAGCATGGCGAACGGTTTCATCAGCAAATGAAGTTAATTGAAAGTCGGTATCAAGGAATCTGGGATGTCGCCGCAATTATGAGTGACTACTGTTGGTTTCTCATAAGAGAAACCGATCCTAATCTAAATAAGCGTCAAACAAAACAAATAACTTTTTCAAGTATAAAATAAGATCATAGAGTTAAGACAAAACTTACATACATTGTTATTGTCTCATATGTATATATGCTAATATTTGTAGGGTACTTAAGTATTATATGGCTATCTTTATTTCAATGCTTATAACTTTTGTACAGGGTGTTTTTTTTACAGGTTTGTTTTTCGAATAGAGATAAAACTGGCATTTTGTGGTCAAATCTGGCAACTCTAATGTCATTTATGTTCAGTTTGGTTTGCCATTTCATCATGAACAGGTTGACAAAAGAACAACGCTTGCAAATCGTGCAAATTTATTTCGAAAATAATGGTTCAGTTCGCGAAGTTTACCGTGAGCTCCGTCCATTTTATGGTCGACATAATCGTCCATCAGAGCAATTAATTCGGTTAACCATGGATCGTTTTCGCACTACGTTTACTTTATGTGATAATACGCATCCGCAGAGACGTCGAACAGTGCGCACCGAAGAAACAATTGCCGCTGTAGAGCAAAGTGTTGAAGAGGACCCGAATGAATCGATTCGCCACCGTGCACAGCAATTGGAGCTTTGTCCATCAACTTTATGGAAGATTTTGCGCAAAGATCTTGGCTTGCGACCTTACAAGATTCAGCTTGTGCAAGAATTAAAGCCGCGAGACCATGCAATGCGTCGTGATTTTGGTGTATGGGCCGAAAATGAGATTGATTTCGATGCTGATTTTCATCGCAAAATTTTGTTCAGTGATGAGGCTCATTTTTGGTTGAATGGCTACGTCAACAAGCAAAATTGCCGCATTTGGAGTGAAGAGAATCCACATGAGACCCTTGAAACGCCATTACATCCACAAAAACTGACTGTTTGGTGTGCTCTATGGGCTGGTGGAGTCATTGGGCCATACTTCTTCCGCAATAATGCTGGAGAGGCAGCTACCGTTAATGGAGACCGGTATAGAGCCATGATAACCGACTATTTTGTTCCCGAATTGGATGGCATGAATGTGGATGAGTTGTGGTTCCAACAAGACGGCGCTACATGCCACACAGCGCACGTCACAATCGATTTATTGAAGGAAACATTCGATGAGCGCATAATTTCGCGGAATGGACCTGTCAATTGGCCACCAAGGTCGTGTGATTTGACACCATTGGATTATTTTCTTTGGGGATATGTGAAGTCGCTCGTCTACACCAACAAACCAGAAACGTTAGGGGAATTGGAAGCCAACATTCGTGGCGTTATTGCCGACATACGGCCCCATATGCTCGAAAAAGTGGTTGAAAATTGGACCTGTAGAATTGGCTTTATTCGAGCCAGCCGCGGCGGCCACATGCCCGAAATCATATTTAAACATTAATGGCATAAAATTATCCTTCTAATAAAGCTAAATTGATGGACCTTAAAATGATTTTCTTGTGTTTTATTTCATTTCGAAGTTCTATACCCCTAAAAAAAACACCCTTTATTAGTCCATCAATTTTATTGGATGAAAGCTTATTTTTTTTTAATAAAACAGAGCTTACAGAGAAAAATACTCTTCTTTGTCCTCTTTTTTTTCCTCTAGCACCTCCCCTACATCTAAAATGTTCTATTCCTCCTCCCCTTCTTCTCCCTTTTCGTCTGCGCGTACTTATATGTACAAATTTACTCTTTACCCTTTCAGGGAAGGTTCTTAAAAAGAAATAAAATATCGACGAGTTCGCTGCCGATTGTCACGGCTGGCACGAAACTGACTTTATTCATTTAAGTTACTCTTATTTATAACCTAATGTTAGCTTACCAAACTTACTTTAATGTTTACAATAACTAGACACTATCGCTACTGAAATACTTATGCGTGGGAAATGGAATAATGTTTATAAACATTTTAGCTAATAAAATGCTGATGTCCGAGAAATTGGATATTTGTGTATAAACATTGGTCTTGGCATTGCATCCGTTTTACTAATGAAATGCCAGTGTCGTGAGAAATTAAATACTTGTTTATAATTGCCATAAAGGCACTGTTAACTCCCTCCTTTCTTTAAGAGAATCGTCCCAAATCTGTAATTTTGTTTGTTAGGTTATTAATTTGAACGGTTAATTCATAAAAATTTTTTTCCTGTTTTACTAAATGTATATTTCTCTTCAACTCTCCAATCACTTTATAGATCTTAAAAATTATATATACCATAATTATAAAAAATGTAAATGCTATAAGAATCCAATAAAGAAGGTGTGATCGTATTTCTTTTTTTACATAGTTAATCAAATTTACATTACCAAATTTTAGATTATAGTCTTTTGACTCAATGTAATTAATAACTTCAAAATTACTCAATATACTACTCCTAACATATTGCCAAATTTTTGAATCAACATTTTCATAAGTGACATTATCAATATTTGTTTGATTTTCAAATGTCACTAAGTATATTCCTTCTACCCCCTGGTTATCAATAATTCCCTGAAACTAATATAGCACCCTGCTTGATTTCATCTACTTCTTTATTGCCTTTTTGATTTTTTTACATATAGCTTTTTTTCCAGTACAAATGTCTGAAAAGCAACTATTTGTATTATTAATTTTACAGTAGGTACTTTTTAATTATATTTTACAATTTTCAACATTTACGTATTTGTTGTTACATTTTGCAATTTCTTTTTCAATTAATAGCTTACCATCTATTTGGGCAATTGGCTTCGCTTCAAACAATTTACAATCAAATATAATTTTTGGATATTTTATGTAAATAACTATTAAATATTCATTTTGCAATATTTTAAAAGTAGATATGTCCATTTAATCTGATATAGACATTCGTCCTTCGTTCATTTTCTGTTATATTTTTTATTTCATCAAAATGTAAAATTATTGTATTTAAAATTCCTACTTTTGCCATTCCTATAGTATTAACGAGATTTTGCAATTCCGACATTAAAAATTCATTTCAGCGTTTTATAAGTAATTTAGCATGTTCATCCCCATTTACACTTTTTTTGTTTCGGTTACCCTAAACATTTCTTTAAATATTTCCGAGTTTGTAGTGTACTGTTTATTATTATTTTCAGCTAGTTTGTTCAATTTATTATTTACCAACACCAAATCATCATGGTCTGGTGATCCTGCTATCCATTTCCATATTGTCCCTAATTCATTAATTTTATTTCTTCCATTCTTCCTTTGTAGTTGCCCCGATAAAGTTTCTATTAAATCAGTTTCAAATTCTAAGTCTGAATTTCTAATATCTGGCGCTTCAGCCGTTTCTTGTAACTTATTATATTCAAATCTTTCATTGTACAAGCTTTTATTTGCTATAAAGAGATTTTCAAAATAAGTTAAATTGGCTATGTGCAAAATTGTTCCAAAATTGCGATACCAGGCAACATCACCATCCTCTATTAGTATATAATCCACCCGTGTATAGTCTACTATGTCTGATATCGCTAGAGAAATTAGTGATAAAATTATTATGCGATCCACTAAAAATATATAATTAAGATTTTATATTATCTTCGTGCACTATTCTCTTTCTTTTATTAATTCTCACCCTATTTCCTAAATCTTCCTTTACTACCTGTTTCTTATACCTAGGTCTTAATTTATTTCTCTCTTCCATTATTTTATCGTTAATAATATCTCCACAAGAATAAGTTTTCCTATTCCTTTTTTTGTTTTGCCTATCCAACATCTTTTCTTGCGCTAATGGCAATTTTTGGTGGCATAGTATCATGTTTAACCTTATTGTAAATTACCTCAAAAGGTTTATTCTCAATTACGGAGTGTATTGTTTTGTTATATTGATGAACCGCTCTATATATTGATTCAGAAAAACTGATCAAATTATATTCCTGCTTCATACATCTTGAAATCTCAATTATCGTTGAATGAACTCTTTCAACCTGTCCATTTGTTGTACTGTTATTTGGGTTACAAAAATAAGTCTCAATATTAAGCCTCTGCATCATTATCTAGTGTTATCATCTTTACATTAGGAAAACCCTGTAATATCTCTAATACTTTATATTCCAAACCAATCCTATCCTCAATTTGTTTAATCACCAAAAACTTTGAATATGCGTCAACACATGTAATAAATGTCAAAGATTGAGCAAAAAATATATCCATATGAATCTGTATTCCTTCTTCGCTGGTATAGGAGCCTCTCCAATCGGTATTTTCCGCGGGTGTCTGTCATATTTATTTCTATTACAAACGTCGCAGTTTCTAATATATTGTCTGAATTGATTATGCATTTCAGGCCAATAGTACATCGTACAATTTTTTTTTAAAAACTCAAACCTCCTGTGTGCTCCGTTATATGTCTGCTTAATTATCGCACCCTGGTCCTCCCTATTTGTTACATCTATAGGAAAATGTCTGGCGTACAAAAATTTATTTGTAAGCGTTTCCTTTAATTTAGTTTTAACTGCACAGAGATCCTCTGGTGTGCAGTGAATTGCAGTTACATGTTTTGGTTGTATAAATTCTTTTAAAATTGTTATCAAACTTTTCACCGTATCGTATTTAATAAGATGTCTCGTCCTACCAAAGCTTACCCCAGACTCATGTATGGTAAAACGTTCTTTACTCAGCAATATCTTCTGTTTAAACTGATTCAAAGGTTTCTTTGTCTCCAGAATATCCACCCCATCTGAGCTTTCCGCAGAATGCTGCGTAGCACCATCTGATGAGTCATAAGACATCTGATTCAAATATTGCTTAGATAATGCATCGGCTACTATATTCACTTTACCTGGGTTATAAGTTATTTTTGGAGCATATTCCTCAATTATAGTATGCCATCTTTTCATCTTAACATTAGGGCTTCTTGGAAAACTCGAAAAAGATAACGGCTGATGATCTGTGTAAATCTCAAAATCTGATACCCCATAAAGGTAATTTCTTAAAGTTTTCAATGCCCAAACTATAGCATAAAGCTCCTTTTCGTTTGTTGCATAATTTCTTTCTGTCGAATTCAATGTTTATGATATAAAAGTTATGGGCTTTCCTTCCTGACTTAATACTCCTCCCAATGCGTCATTTGAAGCATCTGTTGCCAACATAATTTTTTTTGTAAAATCCGGCTGAGTTAGTTCGACTTGGTTTGCAAGTAATTTCTTTAATCTTTCAAAAGCCATGATTGCGTCCTGTTCCAATCTAACCTCAATTTTTTTAGACATTTGCTGTGACACATGTTCACTTTTCCGCTTCGTCAAGGGTTTCGCTATCACTGCATAATCTTTAATAAATTTTCTATAATAACCCGTCAACCCCAAAAAGTTACGAATTTGCGTCACTGCTTCAGGTAATGGATACCTAGAATTTGCTTCAATCTTCCCCGGATAAGTTTTAATAACATTGTCTGCCACAATATACCCCAAGAATTGTACTTCCTATCTGTAAAATTTCGACTTTTCCAATGAAATTTTCATATTTGCTTTCTTCAACGTATCAATAACATTTTTTAACTTTTCCGTGTGCTCCTTAAGTGTTTTGGAAAACCCAATGATGTCATCCATATATACGTGACAAAATTTGCCAAATGTAATCCCTAAGAACGTCATCCATAGCTCTTTGAAAAAAAAATTTGGTGAAATACCGACTCAAGGTAGAAAAATATTCTGAACCCCCCAAACTAGACAGTTTAGTATATTTATCCAAAACTGTTACATCGTTTAATTTTTTAAAGTCCAATACCATCCTCAACTTTTGTGTACCATCCTCCTTTATACCTTTTTTTGGTACAGCCTAGATAGGTGAATTATATGGGCTTTTACTTGGACGAACTACACCGTTTTGCAACAACACCCTGATCTCATCATTCAAAAAGCTATTTGCAGCTAGCGGATATTGATTTTGTTTACTCCATACCGGAGTATCAGTCGTAGTACGAATCTCTGCTTTAACGTCTGTCCTGAACGGTAAATTCATATCTATTCCAGAATGAATTTTCTTAATCTCCTCTATTATTTCCTTTTCTCTCACAATAAATCCATCTGACTCTTTCCTACTACAAGGTTCGTCATTATTTTCTGTATTGCCGGAACATACGTCGGCTGGCGCTTCAGAGGATTCTTCCTCCAAAGTAATTGTATTCAATACCCCTTTTCCACTATTTATCCAGTCGAATAATTCAACGACTGGCATTTCAGGATATTCCCCCTAAATTGTTGTATTCAAATTGTTTCTATTAACGTGTTTTTCTTTATACCTTGGCGGAATTTCCGTCAGCTGGCGTTTCAGGATTTCCTTGTCCCGAATTTTTTCCTTTTTCCCTTTAGTTTTCTTTCTTTTGCCGGTATTACGATCGGCCGGCACTTTAGGAGTCCTTGCTCCCAAAGTATTTTCATTTTCTAAACTCTCCTGTCGCTCGGATTCACTTCCCAAGCTGAATATTTTCTTTCTTTATCGTTATTTACTATCAACTTCTTCCTTTCAAGATTAATGACGGCTTTTATATCTCTCAAAACTTATATCCAATTAATAAATCTGCTTCTAAATTTCCAATTTCATAAAAAATTTGCTTTTTACCGAACAACTTTATAAAATGGTAGTGACGTATTACTGAATAACTATTAATTGTTTTAACTCTTTTTTGTATAGCCAATTCATTTCTTTTCTCGTAAATACCTGATTTTATATAGCAGCTAGTTGCTCCTGTATCAATTAAGATTTTTAAATTTTTTGCTATTGCCCTGCCATACAAGAAAATGTATAGCAAAGCTAATTTTGGTCTAAAAAATGGTCGTCCTTTATACAAGGTGGCGAAAAAGTAATCCTCCTATCAGAAAATGCTATAAATTTTGCGATTGGCCCCTAAAGTCAGTTCTGTTTTGACATTTGTGTAGTAAACACATGCGAAATACACGTTAATAAACAATGTTACGCTACACTGCTCCAGAACGCGGAATATTGCTGACTATTTATTTGACCAATAATCGGTCGGGGCCAAACAGTTACTGTGAATGGTGAGCGCTACAGAGCAATGATCAACGAGTTCTTTTTGCCGCAACTTGATGAATTGGGATTGGAAAACATGTGGTTCCAACAAGACGGTGCAACAGCACACACTGCACGTGCCACAACCGATATGCTGAACATCGGAAGCTTACTTTTGCGCCACCTTGTATCTTTACTTTTGTTAAGTTTGCCACAGCTTCAAGTGCGGTTGTTGCCTCAGCTGCTAATTCCAATCAGTGCTGTCTTTTCACTATATTTTCGCTTTAGCCAGCGTTGCAAAATCTTTAACACGCGTTCAAAAAGTTCTTTATTTCACAAATTTCTTTTGTGCTATTTATTGCTTTCAATATTTGGCAGAGTATAAAATGTTTCACTTTGTGTTTCACGTATTTTTCTCCAATTAAATGGTCACTGCATCCAAAGGTCACGACTTCTGTCTCTTGCAAAAATTTCACCTTTATGTGAATTACACATATCGTCTTAATACTTTTGCACAATTTTTTATTTTTTAAATAAGTTTGGCTGTAGCAACTTTGTTGAGGCAATTAGCAATATTTTTATACCTAGTAGTGCTACGCACACAACGTATGTAAACTTTAGTCGCCTAACGGCAGTACGTAATATCATAACCGGATTGAGATAGATATTGACTTATATATATCGAAATGTTCAGGACGAAAAGAGAAATTGATTAAGCCATATCCGTCCGTCCGTCCGTATGTTAACACGATAACTTGAGTAAATTTTGAGATATCTTAATGAAATTTGGTATGCAGGTTCCTTGGAATTCATCTCCGAGCGCTATTTAAAATGGGCACAATCGGATGATAGCCACGCCCACTTTCTATGTATAGGATATTTTCGAAAACAAAACAAGTAAGGACGGCGCTGTCTTCGGCTGTCCCGAAGGCTTTATACCTTTCATGAATACGTGCAAACTTAAATACGCATTGTTTAAAGTTCTCTAAAAGTTTGTCAGCAATACATTTAATTTTATTTTACAATAAGCTTTATTTGTTATCTATTAGCAAATATCTCACCAAGTTTCAAGTTTTAATCTTTCAAAATGAGGGATAAATGGCCATAATCCTCTTATCTGAACGATCGGTTGTATGGGATATATACTATATAAAGCTCCGATCTAGTTGATTTTTTTACGAAATCTTTTAATATCCATAAGAAAATATTTTACCAAGTTTCAAGTTTTAATCTTTTAAAATGAGGGAGAAATGGCCATAATCCTCTTATCTGAACGATCGGTTGTATGGGATATATACTATATATAGCTCCGATCTTGGTGATTTTTTTACAAAATCTTTTGCTATCCATAAGAAAATATCTCACAAAGTTTCAGGTTTTAATCTTTAAAAATAAGGGAGAAATGGTCATAATCCTCTTATCTGAACGATCGGTTGTATGGGATATATACTATATATAGCTCCGATCTTGGTGATTTTTTTACAAAATCTTTTGCTATCCATAAGAAAATATCTCACCAAGTTTCAAGGTTTAATCTTTTAAAATAAGGGGAAATGGCTATAATCCTCTTATCTGAACGATCGGTTGTATGGGATATATACTATATATAGCTCCGATCTTGCTGATTTTTTTACCAAATTTTTTATTATCTGTAAGCAAATATTTCACCAAGTTTCAAGTTTTAATCTTCCAAAATGAGGGATAAATGACCATAATCCTCTTATCTGAACGATCGGTTGTATGGGATATATACTATATGTAGCTCCGATCTTGCTGACTTTTTTACGAAATCTTTTAATATCCATAAGAAAATATCTCACCAAGTTTCAAGTTTTAATCTTTTAAAATGAGGGAGAAATGGCCATAATCCTCTTATCTGAACGATCGGTTGTATGGGATATATACTATATGTAGCTCCGATCTTGCTGACTTTTTTACGAAATCTTTTACTATCCATAAGAAAATATCTCACCAAGTTTCAAGGTTTAATCTTTTAAAATAAGGGGAAATGGCTATAATCCTCTTATCTGAACGATCGGTTGTATGGGATATATACTATATATAGCTCCGATCTTGGTGATTTATTTACAAAATCTTTTACTATCCATAAGAAAACATCTCACCAAGTTTCAAGTTTTAATCTTTCAAAATGAGGGAGAAATGGCCATAATCCTCTTATCTGAACGATCGGTTGTATGGGATATATACTATATGTAGCTCCGATCTTGCTGACTTTTTTACGAAATCTTTTGCTATCCATAAGAAAATATCTCACCAAGTTTCAAGTATTAATCTTTTAAAATGAGGGGAAATGGCCATAATCCTCTTATCTGAGCGATCGGTTGTATGGGATATATACTATATGTAAATAAATCTTGCTGACTTTTTTACGAAATCTTTTGCTATCTATAAGAAAATATCTCACCAAGTTTCAAGTTTTAATCTTTTAAAATGAGGGGAAATGGCCATAATCCTCTTATCTGAACGATCGGTTGCATGGGATATATACCATATGTAGCTCCGATCTTGCTGACTTTTTTACGAAATCTTTTGCTATCCATAAGAAAATATCTCACCAAGTTTCAAGTTTTAATCTTTTAAAATGAGGGGAAATGGCCATAATCCTCTTATCTGAACGATCGGTTGCATGGGATATATACTATATATAGCTCCGATCTTAGCGATTTTTTTACCAAATTTTTTATTATCTGTAAGCAAATATTTCACCAAGTTTCAAGTTTTAATCTTCCAAAATGAGGGATAAATGACCATAATCCTCTTATCTGAACGATCGGTTGTATGGGATATATACTATATATAGCTCCGATCTTGGTGATTTATTTACAAAATCTTTTACTATCCATAAGAAAACATCTCACCAAGTTTCAAGTTTTAATCTTTTAAAATGAGGGAGAAATGGCCATAATCCTCTTATCTGAACGATCGGTTGTATGGGATATATACTATATGTAGCTCCGATCTTGCTGACTTTTTTACGAAATCTTTTACTATCCATAAGAAAATATCTCACCAAGTTTCAAGGTTTAATCTTTTAAAATAAGGGGAAATGGCTATAATCCTCTTATCTGAACGATCGGTTGTATGGGATATATACTATATATAGCTCCGATCTTGCTGATTTTTTTACCAAATTTTTTATTATCTGTAAGCAAATATTTCACCAAGTTTCAAGTTTTAATCTTCCAAAATGAGGGATAAATGACCATAATCCTCTTATCTGAACGATCGGTTGTATGGGATATATACTATATATAGCTCCGATCTTGGTGAGTTTTTTACAAAATCTTTTGCTATCCATAAGAAAATATCTCACAAAGTTTGAGGTTTTAATCTTTAAAAATAAGGGAGAAATGGTCATAATCCTCTTATCTGAACGATCGGTTGTATGGGATATATACTGTATATAGCTCCGATCTTGGTGATTTTTTACAAAATCTTTTGCTATCCATAAGAAAATATCTCACCAAGTTTCAAGGTTTAATCTTTTAAATAAGGGGAAATGCTTATAATCCTCTTATCTGAACGATCGGTTGTATGGGATATATACTATATGTAGCTCCGATCTTGCTGACTTTTTTACGAAATCTTTTACTATCCATAAGAAAATATCTCACCAAGTTTCAAGGTTTAATCTTTTAAAATAAGGGGAAATGGCTATAATCCTCTTATCTGAACGATCGGTTGTATGGGATATATACTATATATAGCTCCGACCTTGGTGATTTTTTTACAAAATCTTTTGCTATCCATAAGAAAATATCTCACAAAGTTTCAGGTTTTAATCTTTAAAAATAAGGGAGAAATGGCCATAATCCTCTTATCTGAACGATCGGTTGCATGGGATATATACTATATGTAGCTCCGATCTTGCTGACTTTTTTACGAAATCTTTTACTATCCATAAGAAAATATCTCACCAAGTTTCAAGGTTTAATCTTTTAAAATAAGGGGAAATGGCTATAATCCTCTTATCTGAACGATCGGTTGTATGGGATATATACTATATATAGCTCCGATCTTGCTGATTTTTTTACCAAATTTTTTATTATCTGTAAGCAAATATTTCACCAAGTTTCAAGTTTTAATCTTCCAAAATGAGGGATAAATGACCATAATCCTCTTATCTGAACGATCGGTTGTATGGGATATATACTATATGTAGCTCCGATCTTGCTGACTTTTTTACGAAATCTTTTACTATCCATAAGAAAATATCTCACCCAGTTTCAAGTTTTAATCTTTTAAAATGAGGGGAAATGGCCATAATCCTCTTATCTGAACGATCGGTTGCATGGGATATATACTATATATAGCTCCGATCTTAGCGATTTTTTTACCAAATTTTTTGTTATCTGTAAGCAAATATTTCACCAAGTTTCAAGTTTTAATCTTCCAAAATGAGGGATAAATGACCATAATCCTCTTATCTGAACGATCGGTTGTATGGGATATATACTATATATAGCTCCGATCTTGGTGATTTATTTACAAAATCTTTTACTATCCATAAGAAAACATCTCACCAAGTTTCAAGTTTTAATCTTTTAAAATGAGGGAGAAATGGCCATAATCCTCTTATCTGAACGATCGGTTGTATGGGATATATACTATATGTAGCTCCGATCTTGCTGACTTTTTTACGAAATCTTTTACTATCCATAAGAAAATATCTCACTAAGTTTCAAGGTTTAATCTTTTAAAATAAGGGGAAATGGCTATAATCGTCTTATCTGAGCGATCGGTTGTATGGGATATATACTATATATAGCTCCGATCTTGCTGATTTTTTTACCAAATTTTTTATTATCTGTAAGCAAATATTTCACCAAGTTTCAAGTTTTAATCTTCCAAAATGAGGGATAAATGACCATAATCCTCTTATCTGAACGATCGGTTGTATGGGATATATACTATATGTAGCTCCGATCTTGCTGACTTTTTTACGAAATCTTTTACTATCCATAAGAAAATATCTCACCAGGTTTCAAGTGTTAATCGATTAAAATGAGGGAGAAATGGCCATAATCCTCTTATCTGAACGATCGGTTGTATGGGATATATACTATATGTAGCTCCGATCTTGCTGACTTTTTTACGAAATCTTTTACTATCCATAAAAAAATATATCACCAAGTTTCAAGGTTTAATCTTTTAAAATAAGGGGAAATGGCTATAATCCTCTTATCTGAACGATCGGTTGTATGGGATATATACTATATATAGCTCCGATCTTGGTGATTTATTTACAAAATCTTTTACTATCCATAAGAAAACATCTCACCAAGTTTCAAGTTTTAATCTTTTAAAATGAGGGAGAAATGGCCATAATCCTCTTATCTGAACGATCGGTTGTATGGGATATGTACTATATGTAGCTCCGATCTTGCTGACTTTTTTACGAAATCTTTTGCTATCCATAAGAAAATATCTCACCAAGTTTCAAGTATTAATCTTTTAAAATGAGGGGAAATGGCCATAATCCTCTTATCTGAGCGATCGGTTGTATGGGATATATACTATATGTAGCTCCGATCTTGCTGACTTTTTTACGAAATCTTTTGCTATCCATAAGAAAATATCTCACCAAGTTTTAAGTTTTAATCTTTTAAAATGAGGGGAAATGGCCATAATCCTCTTATCTGAACGATCGGTTGCATGGGATATATACTATATGTAGCTCCGATCTTGCTGACTTTTTTACGAAATCTTTTGCTATCCATAAGACAATATCTCACCAAGTTTCAAGTTTTAATCTTTTAAAATGAGGGGAAATGGCCATAATCCTCTTATCTGAACGATCGGTTGCATGGGATATATACTATATATAGCTCCGATCTTAGCGATTTTTTTACCAAATTTTTTATTATCTGTAAGCAAATATTTCACCAAGTTTCAAGTTTTAATCTTCCAAAATTAGGGATAAATGACCATAATCGTCTTATCTGAACGATCGGTTGTATGGGATGTATACTATATATAGCTCCGATCTTGGTGATTTATTTACAAAATCTTTTACTATCCATAAGAAAACATCTCACCAAGTTTCAAGTTTTAATCTTTTAAAATGAGGGAGAAATGGCCATAATCCTCTTATCTGAACGATCGGTTCTATGGGATATATACTATATGTAGCTCCGATCTTGCTGACTTTTTTACGAAATCTTTTACTATCCATAAGAAAATATCTCACCAAGTTTCAAGGTTTAATCTTTCAAAATAAGGGGAAATGGCTATAATCCTCTTATCTGAACGATCGGTTGTATGGGATATATACTATATATAGCTCCGTTCTTGCTGATTTTTTTACCAAATTTTTTATTATCTGTAAGCAAATATTTCACCAAGTTTCAAGTTTTAATCTTCCTAAATGAGGGATAAATGACCATAATCCTCTTATCTGAACGATCGGTTGTATGGGATATATACTATATATAGCTCCGATCTTGGTGAGTTTTTTACAAAATCTTTTGCTATCCATAAGAAAATATCTCACAAAGTTTGAGGTTTTAATCTTTAAAAATAAAGGGAGAAATGGTCATAATCCTCTTATCTGAACGATCGGTTGTATGGGATATATACTGTATATAGCTCCGATCTTGGTGATTTTTTACAAAATCTTTTGCTATCCATAAGAAAATATCTCACCAAGTTTCAAGGTTTAATCTTTTAAATAAGGGGAAATGCTTATAATCCTCTTATCTGAACGATCGGTTGTATGGGATATATACTATATGTAGCTCCGATCTTGCTGACTTTTTTACGAAATCTTTTACTATCCATAAGAAAATATCTCACCAAGTTTCAAGGTTTAATCTTTTAAAATAAGGGGAAATGGCTATAATCCTCTTATCTGAACGATCGGTTGTATGGGATATATACTATATATAGCTCCGATCTTGGTGATTTTTTTACAAAATCTTTTGCTATCCATAAGAAAATATCTCACAAAGTTTCAGGTTTTAATCTTTAAAAATAAGGGAGAAATGGCCATAATCCTCTTATCTGAACGATCGGTTGCATGGGATATATACTATATGTAGCTTCGATCTTGCTGACTTTTTTACGAAATCTTTTACTATCCATAAGAAAATATCTCACCAAGTTTCAAGGTTTAATCTTTTAAAATAAGGGGAAATGGCTATAATCCTCTTATCTGAACGATCGGTTGTATGGGATATATACTATATATAGCTCCGATCTTGCTGATTTTTTTACCAAATTTTTTATTATCTGTAAGCAAATATTTCACCAAGTTTCAAGTTTTAATCTTCCAAAATGAGGGATAAATGACCATAATCCTCTTATCTGAACGATCGGTTGTATGGGATATATACTATATGTAGCTCCGATCTTGCTGACTTTTTTACGAAATCTTTTACTATCCATAAGAAAATATCTCACCAAGTTTCAAGTTTTAATCTTTTAAAATGAGGGGAAATGGCCATAATCCTCTTATCTGAACGATCGGTTGCATGGGATATATACTATATATAGCTCCGATCTTAGCGATTTTTTACCAAATTTTTTATTATCTGTAAGCAAATATTTCACCAAGTTTCAAGTTTTAATCTTCCAAAATGAGGGATAAATGACCATAATCCTCTTATCTGAACGATAGGTTGTATGGGATATATACTATATATAGCTCCGATCTTGGTGATTTATTTACAAAATCTTTTACTATCCATAAGAAAACATCTCACCAAGTTTCAAGTTTTAATCTTTTAAAATGAGGGGAAATGGCCATAATCCTCTTATCTGAACGATCGGTTGCATGGGATCTATACTATATATAGATCCGATCTTAGCGATTTTCTTACCAAATTTTTTATTATCTGTAAGCAAATATTTCACCAAGTTTCAAGTTTTAATCTTCCAAAATGAGGGATAAATGACCATAATCCTCTTATCTGAACGATCGGTTGTATGGGATATATACTATATATAGCTCCGATCTTTTTGATTTATTTACAAAATCTTTTACTATCCATAAGAAAACATCTCACCAAGTTTCAAGTTTTAATCTTTTAAAATGAGGGAGAAATGGCCATAATCCTATTATCTGAACGATCGGTTGTATGGGATATATACTATATGTAGCTCCGATCTTGCTGACTTTTTTACGAAATCTTTTACTATCCATAAGAAAATATCTCACCAAGTTTCAAGGTTTAATCTTTTAAAATAAGGGGCAATGGCTATAATCCTCTTATCTGAACGATCGGTTGTATGGGATATATACTATATATAGCTCCGATCTTGCTGATTTTTTACCAAATTTTTTATTATCTGTAAGCAAATATTTCACCAAGTTTCAAGATTTAATCTTCCAAAATGAGGGATAAATGACCATAATCCTCTTATCTGAACGATCGGTTGTATGGGATATATACTATATATAGCTCCGATCTTGGCGATTTTTTTAAAAAATCTTTTGCTATCCATAAGAAAATATCTCACAAAGTTTCAGGTTTTAATCTTTAAAAATAAGGGAGAAATGGTCATAATCCTCTTATCTGAACGATCGGTTGTATGGGATATATACTATATATAGCTCCGATCTTGGTGATTTTTTTACAAAATCTTTTGCTATCCATAAGAAAATATCTCAGCAAGTTTCAGGTTTTAATCTTTAAAAATAAAGGAGAAATAGTCATAATCCTCTTATCTGAACGATCGGTTGTATTGGATATATACTATATATAGCTCCGATCTTAATGATTTTTTTACCAAATTTTTTATTATCTGTAAGCAAATATTTCACCAAGTTTCAAGTTTTAATCTTCCAAAATGAGGGATAAATGACCATAATCCTCTTATCTGAACGATCGGTTGTATGGGATATATACTATATAAAGCTCCGATATTGGGGATTTTTTTACGAAATCTTTTAATATCCATAAGAAAATATCTCATCAAGTTTCAAGTTTTAATCTTTTAAAATGAGGGAGAAATGGCCATAATCCTCTTATCTGAACGATCGGTTGTATGGGATATATACTATATATAGCTCCGATCTTAATGATTTTTTTACCAAATTTTTTATTATCTCTAAGCAAATATTTCACCAAGTTTCAAGTTTTAATCTTCCAAAAAGAGGGATAAATGACCATAATCCTCTTATCTGAACGATCGGTTGTATGGGATATATACTATATATAGCTCCGATCTTGGTGATTTTTTTACAAAATCTTTTGCCATCCATAAGAAAATATCTCACAAAGTTTCAGGTTTTAATCTTTAAAAATAAGGGAGAAATGGTCATAATCCTCTTATCTGAACGATCGGTTGTATGCGATATATACTATATATAGCTCCGATCTTGGTGATTTTTTTACAAAATCTTTTGCTATCCATAAGAAAATATCTCACCAAGTTTCAAGGTTTAATCTTTTAAATAAGGGGAAATGGCTATAATCCTCTTATCTGAACGATCGGTTGTATGGGATATATACTATATGTAGCTCCGATCTTGCTGACTTTTTTACGAAATCTTTTACTATCCATAAGAAAATATCTCAGCAAGTTTCAAGGTTTAATCTTTTAAAATAAGGGGAAATGGCTATAATCCTCTTATCTGAACGATCGGTTGTATGGGATATATACTATATATAGCTCCGATCTTGCTGATTTTTTTACCAAATTTTTTATTATCTGTAAGCAAATATTTCACCAAGTTTCAAGTTTTAATCTTCCAAAATGAGGGATAAATGACCATAATCCTCTTATCTGAACGATCGGTTGTATGGGATATATACTATATGTAGCTCCGATCTTGCTGACTTTTTTACGAAATCTTTTACTATCCATAAGAAAATATCTCACCAAGTTTCAAGTTTTAATCTTTTAAAATGAGGGGAAATGGCCATAATCCTCTTATCTGAACGATCGGTAGTATGGGATATATACTATATATAGCTCCGATCTTGCTGATTTTTTTACCAAATTTTTTATTATCTGTAAGCAAATATTTCACCAAGTTTAAAGTTTTAATCTTCCAAAATGAGGGATAAATGACCATAATCCTCTTATCTGAACGATCGGTTGTATGGGATATATACTATATGTAGCTCTGATCTTGCTGACTTTTTTACGAAATCTTTTACTATCCATAAGAAAATATCTCACCAAGTTTCAAGTTTTAATCTTTTAAAATGAGGGGAAATGGCCATAATCCTCTTATCTGAACGATCGGTTGCATGGGATCTATACTATATATAGATCCGATCTTAGCGATTTTCTTACCAAATTTTTTATTATCTGTAAGCAAATATTTCACCAAGTTTCAAGTTTTAATCCTCCAAAATGAGGGATAAATGACCATAATCCTCTTATCTGAACGATCGGTTGTATGGGATATATACTATATATAGCTCCGATCTTGGTGATTTATTTACAAAATCTTTTACTATCCATAAGAAAACATCTCACCAAGTTTCAAGTTTTAATCTTCTAAAATGAGGGAGAAATGGTCATAATCCTCTTATCTGAAGGATCGGTTGTATGGGATATATACTATATGTAGCTCCGATCTTGCTGACTTTTTTACGAAATCTTTTACTATCCATAAGAAAATATCTCACCAAGTTTCAAGGTTTAATCTTTTAAAATAAGGGGAAATGGCTATAATCCTCCTATCTGAACGATCGGTTGTATGGGATATATACTATATATAGCTCCGATCTTGCTGATTTTTTTACCAAATTTTTTATTATCTGTAAACAAATACAGGGTGTTTTTTTACAGGTTTGTTTTTCGAATAGAGATAAAACTGGCATTTTGTGGTCAAATCTGGCAACTCTAATGTCATTTATGTTCAGTTTGGTTTGCCATTTCATCATGAACAGGTTGACAAAAGCACAACGCTTGCAAATCGTGCAAATTTATTTCGAAAATAATGGTTCAGTTCGCGAAGTTTACCGTGAGCTCCGTCCATTTTATGGTCGACATAATCGTCCATCAGAGCAATTAATTCGGTTAACCATGGATCGTTTTCGCACTACGTTTACTCTATGTGGTAATACGCATCCGCAGAGACGTCGAACAGTGCGCACCGAAGAAACAATTGCCGCTGTAGAGCAAAGTGTTGAAGAGGACCCGAATGAATCGATTCGCCACCGTGCACAGCAATTGGAGCTTTGTCCATCAACTTTATGGAAGATTTTGCGCAAAGATCTTGGCTTGCGACCTTACAAGATCCAGCTTGCGCAAGAATTAAAGCCGCGAGACCATGCAATGCGTCGTGATTTTGGTGTATGGGCCGAAAATGAGATTGATTTCGATGCTGATTTTCATCGCAAAATTTTGTTCAGTGATGAGGCTCATTTTTGGTTGAATGGCTACGTCAACAAGCAAAATTGCCGCATTTGGAGTGAAGAGAATCCACATGAGACCCTTGAAACGCCATTACATCCACAAAAACTGACTGTTTGGTGTGCTCTATGGGCTGGTGGAGTCATTGGGCCATACTTCTTCCGCAATAATGCTGGAGAGGCAGCTACCGTTAATGGAGACCGGTATAGAGCCATGATAACCGACTATTTTGTTCCCGAATTGGATGGCATGAATGTGGATGAGTTGTGGTTCCAACAAGACGGCGCTACATGCCACACAGCGCACGTCACAATCGATTTATTGAAGGAAACATTCGATGAGCGCATAATTTCGCGGAATGGACCTGTCAATTGGCCACCAAGGTCGTGTGATTTGACACCATTGGATTATTTTCTTTGGGGATATGTGAAGTCGCTCGTCTACACCAACAAACCAGAAACGTTAGGGGAATTGGAAGCCAACATTCGTGGCGTTATTGCCGACATACGGCCCCATATGCTCGAAAAAGTGGTTGAAAATTGGACCTGTAGAATTGGCTTTATTCGAGCCAGCTGCGGCGGCCACATGCCCGAAATCATATTTAAACATTAATGGCATAAAATTATCCTTCTAATAAAGCTAAATTGATGGACCTTAAAATGATTTTCTTGTGTTTTATTTCATTTCGAAGTTCTATACCCCTAAAAAAAACACCCTTTATTAGTCCATCAATTTTATTGGATGAAAGCTTATTTTTTTTTAATAAAACAGAGCTTACAGAGAAAAATACTCTTCTTTGTCCTCTTTTTTTTCCTCTAGCACCTCCCCTACATCTAAAATGTTCTATTCCTCCTCCCCTTCTTCTCCCTTTTCGTCTGCGCGTACTTATATGTACAAATTTACTCTTTACCCTTTCAGGGAAGGTTCTTAAAAAGAAATAAAATATCGACGAGTTCGCTGCCGATTGTCACGGCTGGCACGAAACTGACTTTATTCATTTAAGTTACTCTTATTTATAACCTAATGTTAGCTTACCAAACTTACTTTAATGTTTACAATAACTAGACACTATCGCTACTGAAATACTTATGCGTGGGAAATGGAATAATGTTTATAAACATTTTAGCTAATAAAATGCTGATGTCCGAGAAATTGGATATTTGTGTATAAACATTGGTCTTGGCATTGCATCCGTTTTACTAATGAAATGCCAGTGTCGTGAGAAATTAAATACTTGTTTATAATTGCCATAAAGGCACTGTTAACTCCCTCCTTTCTTTAAGAGAATCGTCCCAAATCTGTAATTTTGTTTGTTAGGTTATTAATTTGAACGGTTAATTCATAAAATTTTTTTTCCTGTTTTACTAAATGTATATTTCTCTTCAACTCTCCAATCACTTTATAGATCTTAAAAATTATATATACCATAATTATAAAAAATGTAAATGCTATAAGAATCCAATAAAGAAGGTGTGATCGTATTTCTTTTTTTACATAGTTAATCAAATTTACATTACCAAATTTTAGATTATAGTCTTTTGACTCAATGTAATTAATAACTTCAAAATTACTCAATATACTACTCCTAACATATTGCCAAATTTTTGAATCAACATTTTCATAAGTGACATTATCAATATTTGTTTGATTTTCAAATGTCACTAAGTATATTCCTTCTACCCCCTGGTTATCAATAATTCCCTGAAACTAATATAGCACCCTGCTTGATTTCATCTACTTCTTTATTGCCTTTTTGATTTTTTTACATATAGCTTTTTTTCCAGTACAAATGTCTGAAAAGCAACTATTTGTATTATTAATTTTACAGTAGGTACTTTTTAATTATATTTTACAATTTTCAACATTTACGTATTTGTTGTTACATTTTGCAATTTCTTTTTCAATTAATAGCTTACCATCTATTTGGGCAATTGGCTTCGCTTCAAACAATTTACAATCAAATATAATTTTTGGATATTTTATGTAAATAACTATTAAATATTCATTTTGCAATATTTTAAAAGTAGATATGTCCATTTAATCTGATATAGACATTCGTCCTTCGTTCATTTTCTGTTATATTTTTTATTTCATCAAAATGTAAAATTATTGTATTTAAAATTCCTACTTTTGCCATTCCTATAGTATTAACGAGATTTTGCAATTCCGACATTAAAAATTCATTTCAGCGTTTTATAAGTAATTTAGCATGTTCATCCCCATTTACACTTTTTTTGTTTCGGTTACCCTAAACATTTCTTTAAATATTTCCGAGTTTGTAGTGTACTGTTTATTATTATTTTCAGCTAGTTTGTTCAATTTATTATTTACCAACACCAAATCATCATGGTCTGGTGATCCTGCTATCCATTTCCATATTGTCCCTAATTCATTAATTTTATTTCTTCCATTCTTCCTTTGTAGTTGCCCCGATAAAGTTTCTATTAAATCAGTTTCAAATTCTAAGTCTGAATTTCTAATATCTGGCGCTTCAGCCGTTTCTTGTAACTTATTATATTCAAATCTTTCATTGTACAAGCTTTTATTTGCTATAAAGAGATTTTCAAAATAAGTTAAATTGGCTATGTGCAAAATTGTTCCAAAATTGCGATACCAGGCAACATCACCATCCTCTATTAGTATATAATCCACCCGTGTATAGTCTACTATGTCTGATATCGCTAGAGAAATTAGTGATAAAATTATTATGCGATCCACTAAAAATATATAATTAAGATTTTATATTATCTTCGTGCACTATTCTCTTTCTTTTATTAATTCTCACCCTATTTCCTAAATCTTCCTTTACTACCTGTTTCTTATACCTAGGTCTTAATTTATTTCTCTCTTCCATTATTTTATCGTTAATAATATCTCCACAAGAATAAGTTTTCCTATTCCTTTTTTTGTTTTGCCTATCCAACATCTTTTCTTGCGCTAATGGCAATTTTTGGTGGCATAGTATCATGTTTAACCTTATTGTAAATTACCTCAAAAGGTTTATTCTCAATTACGGAGTGTATTGTTTTGTTATATTGATGAACCGCTCTATATATTGATTCAGAAAAACTGATCAAATTATATTCCTGCTTCATACATCTTGAAATCTCAATTATCGTTGAATGAACTCTTTCAACCTGTCCATTTGTTGTACTGTTATTTGGGTTACAAAAATAAGTCTCAATATTAAGCCTCTGCATCATTATCTAGTGTTATCATCTTTACATTAGGAAAACCCTGTAATATCTCTAATACTTTATATTCCAAACCAATCCTATCCTCAATTTGTTTAATCACCAAAAACTTTGAATATGCGTCAACACATGTAATAAATGTCAAAGATTGAGCAAAAAATATATCCATATGAATCTGTATTCCTTCTTCGCTGGTATAGGAGCCTCTCCAATCGGTATTTTCCGCGGGTGTCTGTCATATTTATTTCTATTACAAACGTCGCAGTTTCTAATATATTGTCTGAATTGATTATGCATTTCAGGCCAATAGTACATCGTACAATTTTTTTTTAAAAACTCAAAACTCCTGTGTGCTCCGTTATATGTCTGCTTAATTATCGCACCCTGGTCCTCCCTATTTGTTACATCTATAGGAAAATGTCTGGCGTACAAAAATTTATTTGTAAGCGTTTCCTTTAATTTAGTTTTAACTGCACAGAGATCCTCTGGTGTGCAGTGAATTGCAGTTACATGTTTTGGTTGTATAAATTCTTTTAAAATTGTTATCAAACTTTTCACCGTATCGTATTTAATAAGATGTCTCGTCCTACCAAAGCTTACCCCAGACTCATGTATGGTAAAACGTTCTTTACTCAGCAATATCTTCTGTTTAAACTGATTCAAAGGTTTCTTTGTCTCCAGAATATCCACCCCATCTGAGCTTTCCGCAGAATGCTGCGTAGCACCATCTGATGAGTCATAAGACATCTGATTCAAATATTGCTTAGATAATGCATCGGCTACTATATTCACTTTACCTGGGTTATAAGTTATTTTTGGAGCATATTCCTCAATTATAGTATGCCATCTTTTCATCTTAACATTAGGGCTTCTTGGAAAACTCGAAAAAGATAACGGCTGATGATCTGTGTAAATCTCAAAATCTGATACCCCATAAAGGTAATTTCTTAAAGTTTTCAATGCCCAAACTATAGCATAAAGCTCCTTTTCGTTTGTTGCATAATTTCTTTCTGTCGAATTCAATGTTTATGATATAAAAGTTATGGGCTTTCCTTCCTGACTTAATACTCCTCCCAATGCGTCATTTGAAGCATCTGTTGCCAACATAATTTTTTTTGTAAAATCCGGCTGAGTTAGTTCGACTTGGTTTGCAAGTAATTTCTTTAATCTTTCAAAAGCCATGATTGCGTCCTGTTCCAATCTAACCTCAATTTTTTTAGACATTTGCTGTGACACATGTTCACTTTTCCGCTTCGTCAAGGGTTTCGCTATCACTGCATAATCTTTAATAAATTTTCTATAATAACCCGTCAACCCCAAAAAGTTACGAATTTGCGTCACTGCTTCAGGTAATGGATACCTAGAATTTGCTTCAATCTTCCCCGGATAAGTTTTAATAACATTGTCTGCCACAATATACCCCAAGAATTGTACTTCCTATCTGTAAAATTTCGACTTTTCCAATGAAATTTTCATATTTGCTTTCTTCAACGTATCAATAACATTTTTTAACTTTTCCGTGTGCTCCTTAAGTGTTTTGGAAAACCCAATGATGTCATCCATATATACGTGACAAAATTTGCCAAATGTAATCCCTAAGAACGTCATCCATAGCTCTTTGAAAAAAAAATTTGGTGAAATACCGACTCAAGGTAGAAAAATATTCTGAACCCCCCAAACTAGACAGTTTAGTATATTTATCCAAAACTGTTACATCGTTTAATTTTTTAAAGTCCAATACCATCCTCAACTTTTGTGTACCATCCTCCTTTATACCTTTTTTTGGTACAGCCTAGATAGGTGAATTATATGGGCTTTTACTTGGACGAACTACACCGTTTTGCAACAACACCCTGATCTCATCATTCAAAAAGCTATTTGCAGCTAGCGGATATTGATTTTGTTTACTCCATACCGGAGTATCAGTCGTAGTACGAATCTCTGCTTTAACGTCTGTCCTGAACGGTAAATTCATATCTATTCCAGAATGAATTTTCTTAATCTCCTCTATTATTTCCTTTTCTCTCACAATAAATCCATCTGACTCTTTCCTACTACAAGGTTCGTCATTATTTTCTGTATTGCCGGAACATACGTCGGCTGGCGCTTCAGAGGATTCTTCCTCCAAAGTAATTGTATTCAATACCCCTTTTCCACTATTTATCCAGTCGAATAATTCAACGACTGGCATTTCAGGATATTCCCCCTAAATTGTTGTATTCAAATTGTTTCTATTAACGTGTTTTTCTTTATACCTTGGCGGAATTTCCGTCAGCTGGCGTTTCAGGATTTCCTTGTCCCGAATTTTTTCCTTTTTCCCTTTAGTTTTCTTTCTTTTGCCGGTATTACGATCGGCCGGCACTTTAGGAGTCCTTGCTCCCAAAGTATTTTCATTTTCTAAACTCTCCTGTCGCTCGGATTCACTTCCCAAGCTGAATATTTTCTTTCTTTATCGTTATTTACTATCAACTTCTTCCTTTCAAGATTAATGACGGCTTTTATATCTCTCAAAACTTATATCCAATTAATAAATCTGCTTCTAAATTTCCAATTTCATAAAAAATTTGCTTTTTACCGAACAACTTTATAAAATGGTAGTGACGTATTACTGAATAACTATTAATTGTTTTAACTCTTTTTTGTATAGCCAATTCATTTCTTTTCTCGTAAATACCTGATTTTATATAGCAGCTAGTTGCTCCTGTATCAATTAAGATTTTTAAATTTTTTGCTATTGCCCTGCCATACAAGAAAATGTATAGCAAAGCTAATTTTGGTCTAAAAAATGGTCGTCCTTTATACAAGGTGGCGAAAAAGTAATCCTCCTATCAGAAAATGCTATAAATTTTGCGATTGGCCCCTAAAGTCAGTTCTGTTTTGACATTTGTGTAGTAAACACATGCGAAATACACGTTAATAAACAATGTTACGCTACACTGCTCCAGAACGCGGAATATTGCTGACTATTTATTTGACCAATAATCGGTCGGGGCCAAACAGTTACTGTGAATGGTGAGCGCTACAGAGCAATGATCAACGAGTTCTTTTTGCCGCAACTTGATGAATTGGGATTGGAAAACATGTGGTTCCAACAAGACGGTGCAACAGCACACACTGCACGTGCCACAACCGATATGCTGAACATCGGAAGCTTACTTTTGCGCCACCTTGTATCTTTACTTTTGTTAAGTTTGCCACAGCTTCAAGTGCGGTTGTTGCCTCAGCTGCTAATTCCAATCAGTGCTGTCTTTTCACTATATTTTCGCTTTAGCCAGCGTTGCAAAATCTTTAACACGCGTTCAAAAAGTTCTTTATTTCACAAATTTCTTTTGTGCTATTTATTGCTTTCAATATTTGGCAGAGTATAAAATGTTTCACTTTGTGTTTCACGTATTTTTCTCCAATTAAATGGTCACTGCATCCAAAGGTCACGACTTCTGTCTCTTGCAAAAATTTCACCTTTATGTGAATTACACATATCGTCTTAATACTTTTGCACAATTTTTTATTTTTTAAATAAGTTTGGCTGTAGCAACTTTGTTGAGGCAATTAGCAATATTTTTATACCTAGTAGTGCTACGCACACAACGTATGTAAACTTTAGTCGCCTAACGGCAGTACGTAATATCATAACCGGATTGAGATAGATATTGACTTATATATATCGAAATGTTCAGGACGAAAAGAGAAATTGATTAAGCCATATCCGTCCGTCCGTCCGTATGTTAACACGATAACTTGAGTAAATTTTGAGATATCTTAATGAAATTTGGTATGCAGGTTCCTTGGAATTCATCTCCGAGCGCTATTTAAAATGGGCACAATCGGATGATAGCCACGCCCACTTTCTATGTATAGGATATTTTCGAAAACAAAACAAGTAAGGACGGCGCTGTCTTCGGCTGTCCCGAAGGCTTTATACCTTTCATGAATACGTGCAAACTTAAATACGCATTGTTTAAAGTTCTCTAAAAGTTTGTCAGCAATACATTTAATTTTATTTTATAATAAGCTTTATTTGTTATCTATTAGCAAATATCTCACCAAGTTTCAAGTTTTAATCTTTCAAAATGAGGGATAAATGGCCATAATCCTCTTATCTGAACGATCGGTTGTATGGGATATATACTATATAAAGCTCCGATCTAGTTGATTTTTTTACGAAATCTTTTAATATCCATAAGAAAATATTTTACCAAGTTTCAAGTTTTAATCTTTTAAAATGAGGGAGAAATGGCCATAATCCTCTTATCTGAACGATCGGTTGTATGGGATATATACTATATATAGCTCCGATCTTGGTGATTTTTTTACAAAATCTTTTGCTATCCATAAGAAAATATCTCACAAAGTTTCAGGTTTTAATCTTTAAAAATAAGGGAGAAATGGTCATAATCCTCTTATCTGAACGATCGGTTGTATGGGATATATACTATATATAGCTCCGATCTTGGTGATTTTTTTACAAAATCTTTTGCTATCCATAAGAAAATATCTCACCAAGTTTCAAGTTTTAATCTTTTAAAATAAGGGGAAATGGCTATAATCCTCTTATCTGAACGATCGGTTGTATTGAATATATACTATATATAGCTCCGATCTTGCTGATTTTTTTACCAAATTTTTTATTATCTGTAAGCAAATATTTCACCAAGTTTCAAGTTTTAATCTTCCAAAATGAGGGATAAATGACCATAATCCTCTTATCTGAACGATCGGTTGTATGGGATATATACTATATGTAGCTCCGATCTTGCTGACTTTTTTACGAAATCTTTTAATATCCATAAGAAAATATCTCACCAAGTTTCAAGTTTTAATCTTTTAAAATGAGGGAGAAATGGCCATAATCCTCTTATCTGAACGATCGGTTGTATGGGATATATACTATATGTAGCTCCGATCTTGCTGACTTTTTTACGAAATCTTTTACTATCCATAAGAAAATATCTCACCAAGTTTCAAGGTTTAATCTTTTAAAATAAGGGGAAATGGCTATAATCCTCTTATCTGAACGATCGGTTGTATGGGATATATACTATATATAGCTCCGATCTTGGTGATTTATTTACAAAATCTTTTACTATCCATAAGAAAACATCTCACCAAGTTTCAAGTTTTAACCTTTCAAAATGAGGGAGAAATGGCCATAATCCTCTTATCTGAACGATCGGTTGTATGGGATATATACTATATGTAGCTCCGATCTTGCTGACTTTTTTACGAAATCTTTTGCTATCCATAAGAAAATATCTCACCAAGTTTCAAGTATTAATCTTTTAAAATGAGGGGAAATGGCCATAATCCTCTTATCTGAGCGATCGGTTGTATGGGATATATACTATATGTAAATAAATCTTGCTGACTTTTTTTACGAAATCTTTTGCTATCTATAAGAAAATATCTCACCAAGTTTCAAGTTTTAATCTTTTAAAATGAGGGGAAATGGCCATAATCCTCTTATCTGAACGATCGGTTGCATGGGATATATACCATATGTAGCTCCGATCTTGCTGACTTTTTTACGAAATCTTTTGCTATCCATAAGAAAATATCTCACCAAGTTTCAAGTTTTAATCTTTTAAAATGAGGGGAAATGGCCATAATCCTCTTATCTGAACGATCGGTTGCATGGGATATATACTATATATAGCTCCGATCTTAGCGATTTTTTTACCAAATTTTTTATTATCTGTAAGCAAATATTTCACCAAGTTTCAAGTTTTAATCTTCCAAAATTAGGGATAAATGACCATAATCGTCTTATCTGAACGATCGGTTGTATGGGATGTATACTATATATAGCTCCGATCTTGGTGATTTATTTACAAAATCTTTTACTATCCATAAGAAAACATCTCACCAAGTTTCAAGTTTTAATCTTTTTTTAAATGAGGGAGAAATGGCCATAATCCTCTTATCTGAACGATCGGTTGTATGGGATATATACTATATGTAGCTCCGATCTTGCTGACTTTTTTACGAAATCTTTTACTATCCATAAGAAAATTATCTCACCAAGTTTCAAGGTTTAATCTTTTAAAATAAGGGGAAATGGCTATAATCCTCTTATCTGAACGATCGGTTGTATGGGATATATACTATATATAGCTCCGATCTTGCTGATTTTTTTACCAAATTTTTTATTATCTGTAAGCAAATATTTCACCAAGTTTCAAATTTTAATCTTCCAAAATGAGGGATAAATGACCATAATCCTCTTATCTGAACGATCGGTTGTATGGGATATATACTATATATAGCTCCGATCTTGGTGAGTTTTTTACAAAATCTTTTGCTATCCATAAGAAAATATCTCACAAAGTTTGAGGTTTTAATCTTTAAAAATAAGGGAGAAATGGTCATAATCCTCTTATCTGAACGATCGGTTGTATGGATATATACTGTATATAGCTCCGATCTTGGTGATTTTTTACAAAATCTTTTAATATCCATAAGAAAATATCTCACCAAGTTTCAAGTTTTAATCTTTTAAAATGAGGGAGAAATGGCCATAATCCTCTTATCTGAACGATCGGTTGTATGGGATATATACTATATATAGCTCCGATCTTGGTGATTTTTTTACAAAATCTTTTGATATCCATAAGAAAATATCTCACCAAGTTTCAGGTTTTAATCTTTAAAAATAAGGGAGAAATGGTCATAATCCTCTTATCTGAACGATCGGTTGTATGGGATATATACTATATATAGCTCCGATCTTGGTGATTTTTTTTACAAAATCTTTTGATATCCATAAGAAAATATCTCACCAAGTTTCAGGTTTTAATCTTTAAAAATAAGGGAGAAATGG